>CM073921.1:10461366-20461366 GCA_037179545.1 Sesamia inferens | reverse complement strand
CATTTTGACCCACTTCACATGGATATGTATACTTAATTTAAACTTTGTACACCTATCAAGAACCAGTGACAATAAAATGATTTGAAATATAATACATAATTGGTAATACAATATGTAACAAAAACTCTGTTGTTCCTTCAACCTACGTTTTAAGAATATACGGACATAATAAAGCAAGTAATTTATAAAAATTGTTCAACAAAAATAATTAAAATAAATATTTAATTATTAATATTTATAATCTGTAACTGATTTCTTAGCTCTGCAATTCTGCATGAAGAAACTAGACATAAATAGAACGTTCCCGCCAATTTATTTAACTTATAAAATCAGATATTCTAAAAAAAAATCGAATTTGTCGGTTTTAATAGGTACTTGATTGTGACCCTCGACTAGACAATGATTACTGTTTTCTAATTATGACTTCATTAATGATGTGCTTGTAGGTAAAATTATATGTCTCTGAATGGAACAACAGGGTTTTTGTTACATAGTGCATATGTATAAAAAAAAATAAAAAATAGCATTGTCGTGAATAATGTATCTATGTATTCTATATTCCAGGGCCTACGTCTCATCCATGTCATCAGTTTCATTAGGAATTATGCTATAATAATATAATATAGCTAGGCAGTCGGATAAACCTACGTATCAACAGATAGTATGTTCACTCTATTAAAACTAGACAATCCTTGGAGGAGGGAAGATCACGGGAACACTGTTTAGGTAGTTAATGATATCCACTTAACCCGAATTAATGTTCAGTCTCTATAAGGTCCGTATCATATGTATGAAGATTTACTCTCAGTTTAACTCCATCTTTGCATTAGCTGTGTATTGCTCGCTAACGAATCCTCTACCGTGTAAAACATAAATGTATGAAAAACTGAAACTTAAGATTTTATTTCAATTAAATCATTTACAGGAACTTTATAAGTGTCAATAAATCAGTCAGTCAATCAAAAATATGATGCTAGTGGCCCATTTCATATAGTTTTCACTACACATAAGAAGAAAGAGCAAAAATGATACGAACTCTTTAGATTATGTATGTATATCATTTCCAAAAATAATTTTCATAGCCTCATTAGTATTCCATGTATCAACATAGAATATTAATGAGGCAATGAATATTATTTTCAATATTAGTATTCTATTATTACGGGCTAGGGGTATTAGTCGGCAATGTAGTAGGCAATGACAAGTAGAACGTAGCTGATGTTGCACCGAAGTCTTTCCATATGGCCATGGGCGTACCCAGGAGGGGGCAGGGAGGGAGGCAGCTGCTCCCCCCTGTAAATCTCGCAGAACATGTATGAACTTCTCTAATTACTAAACAAAGTATAAACAAGGACTTATCTCTAACTTTTAAATAAAACTCGCAGTAGACACTGGCAAAATGTACTGTATTTTTTTTTATTGCCAAATAATCGCTTGCGACTGTAGCGCACATCAAAGACTACTTCTCTAAAAATTTGACTTTTCCCCCCCTAGGCCAGATGCTGGGTACGCCCATGCTTATGTCAACAAACTCCGTGTCGTACACACACAAAAACACTAAAGAAGTTACTTCACGTAGTCCTTGATGTTGTTGCAGTTGTCGCTGTAGATGTTCTCAAAGACCGTTTTTTCTTAATCGCTTGTTTCGCTTCGATAGTCAAATGCAGACTGACTCATCCGCTTTTTTTTTTTTGTTATGGCATCTCGTAGTTGACCATTAGAGGCCGTGACTACTTAACCGGACTTTCCTGTGGATGCCTTAAGTAAAATTAAAGCCTCCAGCCAGGGGCACACAAAACTAAACTAAAATTAAGACGACCTGACTCATCCGATGTGTCACACAGCTTTATATATGCAAGCTCATCGAACATTCAAGATTTGTCTAGACGTATATAATAATAGCGCTGAATTTCGAGTACGCTCCGCAGGTACTTACAGGTACTTCACAGAAGACGTTTCTAGTAATTTCGATTTCGGCACTTCGTTGTCAATATTGATAAAGTCTGTACCATTCGATAGGCCATCTTAGGTCTAGTAATGCGTATTTATATCGTACCTCTACAATGCCTAGCTCTAAGATATAGGGCTTAAAAGTAGGGCTTTATTGAACCTTATGCCATTGACATAAGGTGAATTCGTAACACTATGTTTATACATAGAATAAGCTAGCATTTAATTATAAAATTCTCACATATAATTATTCATATCTGAGAAGCTTATAATTAAATGTAGCTATCAAAATGGCACTGACCTTGTTCACAAAATTTGCCAGCGCCCGACGTAATTTGTTTTATTTTTAGTAGCCATGTTTTAATCAATTCTATACCATCTATGGAGTAAAGAATAAATTAATGTTTATCTTCTGTTCTTTTTAGAAAGAAGAGTGAACTTACACTTTTATTAAAGTTTGTGGACAAGGGAACCGGCGCCGTTTTGTATAACGCTATTAGCAAAAATTATGGCATATTCGCAGTATGACTAAAATTTTTGAACCACCCCGTTGCGAAAATACTAGAAACTGAACTGCAAAACGTAATTGAGTAACACACTATCAGTAGTAATGAGTTTCATTTTGACAGTTCAACAACAATCATTGCGTTATTTACTCGTACGTTGTTGAACAGACACATTTACGAACTTGTAGAGACATATGGATCAGAAACGTGGTCCCTCACTATGGGTGTCATAAGAAACCTCAAGGTTGCACAGAAAGCCATGGAGAGGGCTAGGTGATTCCCTACGTGATCGAATCAGAAATAAGGAGATTCGTAGAAGAACTAAAGTCGCCGACATAGCACAGCGGATTAGCTCTTTGAAATGGCATTGGGCGGGGCACATACCACGTAAATCCGATGGCCGATGGGGCAGACAGGCTCTTAAATGGCGACCACGTACCAGCAAGCGCAGCGTCGGACACCCAACGACTAGGTAGGATGACTTGACCAAAATCGCAGGGAAGCGCTGGATGCAGGCCGCGTCCAACCGTCCTTTTTGGAAATCCTTGGGGGAGGCTTATGTCTAGCAGCGGACTTCATGTGGCTGAGATGATGATGATGACTTTTTTTAAATATAAATGGTAACCAGTGACGCAATCGTTGATAGTAAAGCGCACTGGTTTATTAAGAGCCTATCCACTCTAGCCTTGAAGACTCATAGAAATGATGATGATGATGATAATGAGAGCAATGGATCCACCCACCAGACAAAGCCTTGTCGCCAAGCGATTTGTCGTGTTCCGGCATGATGTCTGGTGAAGCCGTACGGAGGACGGGTCTAAGCAGTTGTGTTGCGATGTGTGCCGGGTACGATGCGCCTAATGTTGTTCAGATCAATCTCCCTTTGGCGCAGCATCGTTGGTCGTATTGTTGGGTTTAACATTGCATCACCTCGCTCAACTGCCGTCTTCCTTCCTATTCGCTTAGTTTTTCTGAGTGAATAGGCTCTTAATAAACTAGCGCGCTTTACCATCAACGATCGCATCGCCGCTTACCATCAGGCGGGATTGCGGTCAAGCGCTAGTTTATAATTATTAAAAAAAAAAAAATCTTCGAAATTATTCCAACTGAAAGTACATAGAAGTGTTTTGTGCAATTAAGGTGCTGCTGTTGGATAATAAACTATTTCATAGACACTGTTTGCTCAAATAAATTGAGAGACATGTTAAACAATCTTTATGTCTCGTACCTAATGACTCCAAATGATTGCGCTGTTAACCACCGACAGTTGCAAACCATATTTTGTTAGTTTAAAAGTACTTACGCTTCCATTCCTCTTTATTTATGATACTTCAATTTTTGTTAAGGAGATTGTGTCTAAGTTTGAAACACTTAATACTAGACGTCACCAAAGCACATTAAAGACAAAAAACACAGCACTGCACTTATTTCAAAGAGTTGTCTCGGCATGGATCCAAATTTTTTTAATAAACTACCAAAAACTTTAAAAAGTATGACTAACATAAATCGTTTTAAATCACAACTAAAGAAATTATTGCTTGACAAAGCTTACTATTCCATCAATGAGTTTTTAGATGATAAGAGTATAAAATAAAGAAACGTCCAATAGGGATGTATCCAAGGTATGAAAATCAAAAAAATAATTAGTCCGTCTTATAGATAATAAAAAAAATTAAGACCCGTATTTTTTATTTTGTCGTAATTACCAAAAATTACTGAGATATAGCGTATTAAAGTTACGGAGTGGGGGCTAATTACGTCACGCCATGGTATATTTTGTACGACGGCGTGACGTCATGCGATATTTCAAATCAATATATCTTCCTAAGTATTTGAATAAAAGAAAAAATAAAAAATACTTACATGTTCAATACTTTTTAGAAATCTATCTGATGGACATCTAAATTATTTTTTAGGATACAAGCCAATTGTTAATTTAAATGACCAATATTGTTCTTAAATAATTTGTACGGCTTGCAAGGCAGAACATAGTGATACACACAAATTTTTATACCATGTACCATATTACCTATGTTTCACAAATAAAATACTTTGACTTTGACATTATTTACTAAAGAAATACTACTTTATTGTTAGAACCCAATTCATCAAAATGGGGAAAATATCAAAAGGGAAGTTTTAAGTATGATTGTCCATGGTTATATTTACGTATAACAGGAGTAGGGGAAGACTAAATAAACGATAGATGAATGGTTAGAAAGGGTCATAGTATAATTACGACTTATATAGGATTATGAGAGAATTATATAACCAATTATATATCACATCAATTGGCATAATAACAGCAACGTGATGCTCACCCGGTGTAATTATAGAACATTTTGCAGTCGCTGCACAGAAAATACAAAGCAAGATGTACCGGGGTGATTAGATTTGGCCTAATGTGCATTATAACGGAGGTTAGTAGATGAGATGACCGTGTGTCAGTAAGAACTACGTCACAAATTAGAGTTATTCAGCTGATTAGTCCAGAGCGAGACCGTCTCGCGCTCTGATTGGTAGCCATTCGTGGCAATCTCGGCTACAGTCACACTGTGCAGTATCCCAGAGGTTGAAAACATTGGTACAGTTTTTTTTTTTATAATTCTGCAGGGTTAATCGCCTCTGTTTGCTATAAAGCTTATTATCAGTGTAGGTCGACTTCTCAATGTGCGTAATGCCTATACAATGCGAAGGCAGTTAAATTGGAAATGTGTAGCTTGATATGTCATCGTATGTACCAAAACAATTTTGGAATCGGGTTTGGAAAGTTAGGACAGTAAAAATTTGAAAGTACAGTTACTATACAGCTTATATTAACTCTGCTTAATCCTTTGAGGAATAAGTCATGATGTTTTTTAACGATAACAGTAGTTAAGTAGGTATCTTCCATCCATACTTTCATTGTGTCTACATACTTGTATAAGCTTAGATTAGGTTGTTAACGTAGAAATCTTCATTAAATGTAGTGTGATTTCAGCTTTTATGTAGGTATACTGACATCCCTCATCCACAAATAATATAAATCTGAAAAATATATATATTGTTTAAGGGAAGGTTTGTGTAAGAAAATATGTTTTTAAATGTTTTCTATAACTAAATACTTTTCGACGGATCTTAATGCCCACCTAGTACATATGTTTTAGAACCGCTAAAATGTAGACTAAATATTTATATTGATGGGAGACTGATTGTCAAGCCCTGCGGTCACAATATTGGCTTATGGGCTCACTTCGCTCGCATCACGGACATATAACATGCGTGTGCTTCGTATGAGATCCACCTTGCTTATGTTTTTGTTATTTTTCTCTACGAGGTTTATGTATGTGAGAAAGTTAATCATTTTTGATATCCAGTAGTTAAAATGGTTATGAATAATCTCTGAAGATATTCGTGTCGAATTACGCCGGAAGATATTCAATGTCGGCGGGAATAGTCAACTTTTTACCGCCACCGCCTGAAGGGTAAGTCTTTGGTGTATAACATGTTATAAACTTATAACGTAAGTATTATTAAATTGGGTAAGTATATTATTACTTAATTTGATATAGGCGCCGATTCTGTTGTTTCCAAACTAAATTAATTTTAAGTTCAGTGCATGTTTTTCTTTCTAATTCAATAAGAAAAGGATAAAAGATAAAGTTTTAGTTTAATCCTGTCAAATTAAGATATTCCATAGCCAATTTAGACGCGATTAAAAACATGGCGACTAAAAATAAGTACGCCAGTTTACGTCAGGTGCGCCACTAATTTGACAGGTCTAAACTGACATTTTATCTTCTGTCCTTTTCCTAATGAAATAGAAAGAAAAAGATGCACTTAACTTAAAAAGTAATTTGGTCTGTGAACAACAGATTCGGCGCCAATATCTATCTAACATTAATTCTGAGTTAAACCTTTTTAACGCAATCATGAAGCGCCTAGTGTTGTAGTCATTGCGTTATTTTTACTTGTTATTTGAATATTGTGTTTTACAGCCAGTGTTGTGTTTATTATTTACTAGCTGCGGCTTGCGGTTTCACCCGCGTAAGTCTCGATGTGTTTTTTTTTTATATGCTCCGCTCCTATTAGTCGAAGCGTGATGTTATACAGCCTAAAGCCTTTCTAGATTAATGGGCTAGCCAACGCAAATATAATTTTTCTAATCGGAACAGTAGTTTCTGAGATTAGCGCGTTCAAACAAACAAACTCTTCAGCTTTATACAGGATGTATCGCAAACTTCGCGAAAAGGCTAGACCGCATGCCACTAATAAAATTATGATAGTCATTTATGTCGTTAATGAACGGTTCTAGCAATAACAATGTTTAAAAAACAGTGTCGGCTCGGCCTTTGAACGTTGCAGGCGTGCCGCCGTGCGGGTTTGTAGGTATGACGTTGATCCCTGATGTGAACTCTATTAAATCAGCTGATAAGATAGTTTTTCGAGTTTTCTTTTCATTGCGATTTTGTGTGTAATTAGCGAATTAATTAATTTTTACTTTAAAATCTTATTGGGTTATAAAAGTATAGCAATTATGAACGGTCGAAGGTGAAAAAAAACACATATATTTTTTTTTAAATCATGAAATAGCCGACGAAAAATTGCACCACTGGGGGTTTCAGAATCATGTACTGGGATCCATGGTACTCGTTTGTGCGTCGATGTCAGATACACTCTTTATATACTACTATAAAGGTGTATATTATCATATAATTTATACTAATAGATTATATGATAATATTTCTGATATATTCCTTTTATAACTTCATATGTCAAAACGTCGAATTTGTGTTTATTAGAACTAGGAATTTTATGATTAAATCGTAAATATAGATTATAGTTATTGAATATTTAATGTTAAATAGACCCGCTGGCAATGCTTATCTAAATACTAAAGTTTCTTTAATGTTTAATTATTAAAGAAGAACCACGATGTTTCATTTCTTTATTTACTTTTTATCCATAAAATAAATTACTTAATTAAATAATTTAGATTCCATTTATGAATAAATGTTTTGACATAGATATTATCAGATGTGAGCACATAATCCATCGCAGATATCATCAGGTCAGAGTAGAATATAATAGCAAAACGTCACATGTGACCTTTCAATGTACATACAATACATTTTATTATTGTACAAAAGAGCGCTAGATTTTAACACAATGATTTGAATGGTGCTGTGTCCTATTCTGGCCCAATGAGGAGGGACCTCATATCCTGCAAAATAAAGGGGTACCCGAAGCACTTCATAAAATCTATATTTAGCTCCCATTATCCCGCCAAAATTGACGTAGGATTGAAATTAACTAACTGTAACGTATTCTTAGTTGGTATTCTTACTTGTGTGGGTTATAGTATAAGTTATTTAGATAAATAAGTCTAAATAAGTTGAAATTAGTTATTTTTATTCACTATATTATTGTTTAACTTATATTACTTGACATTGTTTATCTTATTTTATTGACACTAAAAAAAAAGTTCTATTTAGACTTATTTACCTAAAACATTTTTATTTTATTTAGACTTAACTTCCCTAAATTAAAAATACCTAATTTATTTTTATTTGATGAATCAAACAATTACTAACATATTTTCTATACATCATCTTTAGTAGATGGTAAAGTCGCTGTCGTATAACATTTTTGCTGTGTCCGTGGAAGCGGACATGGTAGCTCTTTAGGAAACCTGGTTGGTCCAACAAGACCTATGTACCTACGATTGTAGGTAGGTCTCATCGACGCCATCGATACATGTAATCACATATGCAATCAATGTATCTTTCCCAACGCAGTAGCAGTTTATTGTCGCCCTTCTTAAAGAAATCAGCTGGACGGGAGGCAATAAATTCTTCAAAGGCATTTCGGGTATAGAATTTTTTTCCCTCGAAGACGTTATTCAAATTCTGGAAAAGCAGTCGTCTGTAGGTCAGGGGTCTGGTGAGTAGGGCGGATGATGGAAAGCTTCCAACCCCATTTCTTGCAACTTAGAGACCGTCTGTTGTGCAGTATGAAGTCGCGTGTTGTCGTGCAAGAGCAGCGGAGAGGAGCGATTGACCAATGCTAGTTGGAGATGTGCCAGTTTCTCCATCATTGTGTTCAGCTCTTCACAGTTCACATCTGCAGTAATGCTCATCCCGTCTGGTAAAAAGCTGTGATGAATCACACCGACGCCAGACCACCAAACAGTGACCATCATTTTTCTAGGGGTAAGTTTTGGTTTAGGGCATTGTTTAGGTGCTGAACCAGGATCCAGTCAACTTGCTGAGCGCATGCGGTTATCAAACAGAATCCATTTTTCATTGCAGGTAACAATACGGTTCAAACTTCCTTCATTTGTGTGTCTGTTGAGCAGTGCAAGGCACGTCTCGCGTATTTCGCGCTGGCGATCATTGAGTTCGTGGGGCACCCATTTGTCAAGTTTTTTAACCTTGCCAATTCGACGCTTATAGTCCAATATTGTTTTTGTGTTTTGTCGAAAGCTGGTGCTAATTCAGTCGTAGATTGTGTATCAACAGCTTCTTTTAGCTCATTTTTAGGTCGAAATTCACAGAATGGAATCAAGCAAACCAAAAACAGGTGAAGCGTTGATTTGAAGTATTAGCTCCGTAAACGTCGTTGATGTTGCGTGCCGCTTGTGCCGCGTTGTTACCACGACGGTACTCATATTCCATAATTACTCGAATTTTTAACGTATCCATAATGACGAGAAAAATTGAAATGTGATGGAAATGTACCACTAATCAATAAACAGATGACTACTTTTAGAAAAAAAAGTTCGTTTTTAAAATAATTTTTTTTTTTTTTTTTGCCGAACAGGATTTTGTTTATTTGAAATGGCCAGCTGTTGTAGATTTAAGTAGACGCTTATTTGCTAAAGGTCAAACTTATGTTGCTTTATTTTATTTTTTATTTTATTTATTAGGGACAAAAAACAGTTACACAGTAAAGCATTTACATAAAGTAGATACAAATACAGATGTAAAAATGTATAACCCACACTATTGTCCACGAAGTGACATCGGAGTAAGAGAACGAATGCATGCAATAGAAGAGAAGTTATATGGTAATTTATAAAAGTGAAACACTGAATTGAAAAGACAGATTGACAAGAGCAGCCGACCTATAGGTGACTTGCAAGAGATTGTGAAACCATTTTTTTAAATTTAGCTTTCGATAGTGCGAAAATATCAATTTCAGAAAATTGAGAGTTATATGTTTCAAACAGCCGGCGGAGAGGGGCCCGCACCCCAGCGTTCGTTCTACATTGCGCAGTATAGAATAGCTGTGGTGCACGCACCTCCCGGCGCACAACAGATCGAGGTACAATGTAACATAATTTACTCGACAGCTCAGTACAATTAAATTTGTTATTGCATATACCGTGCAGCATCACAACCATGAGCAGTAGACGTCTAGAATCCAAGCTCAATACTTTATAGTGTGTTAGCAAATCTGCGTAGGGAATCCTTGTACGGAAGCACTTATAGTGCGTGGCACGAAGAAATTTTTTCTGAACCATTTCTATTGCTATCTTATATTTGTCATAATACGGGCACCAGACGGGCACCGCGTTTTCCAACTGTGAACGGACTAGTGATTTATATAAGAAGAGAAAAGTAGAAGGCTTTTTAAAGTCATTACAAGACCGCATCACAAAACCATACATCTGGAAGGCCTTGTTAATTATGTTGTCTATATGGGTATCCAAATTTAATTTGCAATCAAGCAGCACGCCAAGATCACGCGTGCGATCGGTTTTTTTCAATTGAGTACCATTCAATGTGTACGGGAAGTCAATAGTATTTTTGTTTTTAGTAAAAGAAATGAAATGACATTTTGGAAGACTAAGATGAAGTTTGTTGACTACATCTCTCAGCTCAGGATTGTTTGCTACTTGTACAAGTAGCAAACAATCCTGAGTATTGGCACAAGCCTTATAGATTTTAATGTCATCGGCATACATTAAGAATTGAGAGTTGACTATGCAGGATTTTATATCATTTATGAATAGGACAAAAAGCAATGGGCCTAAGACCGAACCCTGGGGCACACCTGATTCGACGACCACACAATCTGACTCAAAACCATTGATGACAACCTTTTGGGTCCTATGAGATATATATGAGGCAAACCACCTGAGTAAATTGCCTCTTATGCCATTGAACGCGATTTTATCTAGAAGCAATTTATGGTCCACCCTGTCAAAAGCCTTCCGAAAATCCGTGTACACAGCATCAACCTGCGTGCGCATATCCATATTTTCAAACAAAAATTGTGTAAAAATCATTAAATTTGTAGTAGTGGATTTGGATTTAACGAAGCCATGTTGCTCTGGTAAAATAAGGTGATTTAATTGTGGGAATAATTGGCCATGTACCAAACTCTCAAAAAGCTTAGACAAGGTGGACAAGATGGAAATGGGTCGATAATTCTCAACGTTTCCTTTATCACCGCTCTTGTGAATGGGCGTAATGAAAGCCATCTTCCAGACACGGGGGAAAATTCCATCCCTGAGACACTTGTTAAATATAATGTGTAACGGGACACAGATGGTGTGAGCAGTGTTTTTAAAGAAAGAAGGTGGTAGGCCATCTGGGCCGGCGCCCTTGGTTAAGTCCAATGAGGTTAGCGCGTCAAGTATGACACTCTTCTCGAGGTAAATATGCGGTATGCATACAGAATTCTCGTAAAAGGTCTCTGGAGGTGTCCAGGTGGTAGAGTCAAAAGTTGTGGGCTCGTATACAGAATTGAAGAAACTAGAAAACAGTGAACATATTTCAGCAGGGCAGTTAGATGATACATTTTTGTACTGCATAAAAGCTGGGATCCCAGAACCTTTCTTTCGATTGGAGATATACGTCCAGAAGTGCTTAACATTAATGGGTATGATTTCTTCAATAGTTTCCATGTACTTATTATAACACTGTTTACAGAGTAGCTTGAAACGTTGACGCTGAATTGAGAACTTTTCATAATCGGATATGTTACGCAGTTTTTTCCATCGTATCCAGGCGCGTTCTTTATTTTTAAAAGTTTTTATTAGAGAAGCGCTAAACCAAATGGGAAAGGAAGTTGATTTGTGACGAGACAATGGAACAAATAGTCTGAGGATTCCATATATATAGTCATAGAAAGTGTCTATGGCCTGTTCACTGGAGAGATTAAAAAACAATTCATCCCAGCACAACTTATTTAGTTCTACATTAATGTCTTGGTAATTAGCTTTAAAGAAATTGTATTTTATTTTAGAATGACGCCTCATGGGTGTGAAATGAGTCTCCAGAGAGGTTAAAACAGAAATTGGAGGATGGTGGCTGTCGGGCTGCAGCAGTACAATGTCTGACTGTGTCTGACATTCAGCGTTGCTGATAAATAAGTCTAAAATACGACCCAAAGTGTTTTTAAATGTGTTATATTGAGTGGCATTCGTGACAGCCATTAAATTCAACAATAATCGACCCACATTGTTATGTGTCTGAGGACTCATGTGACTAGCACCGCCTGACCAGTCAATTTCAGGCAGATTGTAGTCACCGGCCACATAAAATGACTCAGTAGAGGGAGCCGTAAGAATACTTTCTAATGTGGACAGATGTGACACGTAAACGTCGTCCTGAGTGCTTGGCGGTATATAGGCAGCGCTTATGACGTGGTGAGTGTTGGAGCGCGACGCGGGCATTTGGATCATAACGTGCTCGATGCCAGTGGTAGTGGGGCACGTAAATATCCGTACAGGTCGGAGCTCGCGCAGCACGGTTATCAGAACGCCCCCACCCTCGCGCTTGTTTGTGGTAATTCGGTTACGATCGTCTCTAAAAACCAAGTAGCGGTCATCAATGAATTCTTTGTCCAATATATTAGGTGTAAGCCATGTCTCAGACAATATGATCACGTCAAACGACAAGGAAAGAATGTTGGTGTACAGTGTGTGCAATTTAGTACGGATTCCTCTACAGTTTTGATAGAATAATGATATATTATTATTACCGAGCATTCCAATTAACTAAGTAAAAATGGAGTAAACAATAGGGGAAAGTAAAGTAATTATTATTATATTCAGGTATATTTAAAAACTTGGATTCCGTTCGTAGTGGGTAGCAGTAAAAAGTTAAGTCGAGTACATGGTTATGAGTATTAACAGTTACAGCTAATGAGCGAGTCTTAAACAACAAATGCAATTGACAAGTTACTGATACATGCACAATAGTATAATCTATGGTAGTATTAATTACGTACGCGTGATAACAACACAAGAGTAAACAATCGCAAAACAAAAATATGAAAACAATTCCCGTCACCAAAACAACAAAGATATACTGACGGCATGAGATAAACTTTGCTTTGAGCAGAGTGAAGACTCTTGATCCTAACAAAATGCTTAATCAACCACATGACATAAACTCATTTAAAGAATTAATCCGATACGTAATCTTTATTAATTAAAAATATATAAATGAAATAATAATTACTAAAAAAAGAAAAAACCTACCAGCATGGATAACTACAATTAAAATCAACTGTAAAGACTGAAATAAGATGAAAATTCAATAATAAGACTTTAAAAAAATAAATATTAGGTACCTACTTAAATCCAGAAACATAAATTGAAACAGTACCAAACCTATGTATCTACGTATTGTACACTTAAAAATATCAGGTGACTAAAATAGCGGAGTAGTTGGGGGACCTCTTAGCTAGGTAAGCAAGTGTTCCATAGAACAGTCTCCCAACTGCGATTGTTCAACTTGTTTCTGCGGTTTCAGGTCGTTAATTTTTTATGCGGGCGGGTTTTTTTTTTGTTTTAAAATAATATGTTTTTATTACATCTATGTTTTACAAATAAAAACTGACTTTGAATGTGTCTGAGCGAGTTGAGATATAAATCTAGAATGCAGATATCTGCCACCCTCTGACCAAATACCAACTTACCTACGTCGTCAGATAATTTTTCACCATCTGTCTTATAACTACTTATCTAGTCTACCAATCCACTAATCCATCTACCTAATCTTCACAGATCATCATCATTTCAGCCGAAAGACGTCCTATGCTGGACATAGGCCTCCCACAAGGATCTCCATGACGACCGGTCCTGCGCCTCCCGCATCCAGCGGTTTCCCGCAACCTTCACCAGTCGTCGGTTCTCCTTGTCGGAGGCCTACACACGCTGCGTCTTCCGGTGCGTGGTCGCCACCCGAGAACCCGTAGGGCCCAGCGGGCATCGGTCCTACGGGCAATGTGCCCGGCACACTGCCACTTAAGTGTTGCAGTTACTCTCGTGCTTCTGCGACAGATCTACTCATATCTGATTTGATCACGAAGTGAAACTCCAAACATAGCCCTCTCCATTGCCCTTTGGGTGGCTTTGAGTTTTGCGACCACGTCTCAGTGCCATAAGTCATCACTGACAATACACACTGGTCGAAGACTTTTGTCTTGAGACGAGAAGATTCTATTTAGCTTCCCTAAAGCAGCCTAGCCGAGCCCAATCCTTCAACGTCTTCCACTAATCTACCAATGAATCTGGTCCAAACCTCTGTCAATATATTTACTTATTTTCTTTTTTTTTGTTTGAGTATTTTCCGTTTTCCTGGGTGTGTATCACGTAGAGAGGTTTTAGTTTGGGCTCCTGCAATTGGATTTCCAATCTCAATATGTCAACTGTAAATTGCTGAGGAGTTTCTTAATCAGCAGTGTCTCTTGTCCGAAGCATCAGGTCAGGGTTAGGGTAGTTGACTAAAAAAAATACTAATTAGTCCGTCAGTCAGACTTCCAAAAAATACTAGACACGTATTTTTTCTTTTTTCATATAAACAAAAAATTAAGACGACACAGTGCGTTGAAAACTCGTGTGGCGGCACTACACGCCACACTCCTGATCTTTGATGCCTTTTATATTTGTAATTTTTTATTGATTTGATAAAACAAAATATACGTATACAATATTTTTCTATAATCTGAATGAAGTACTAAATAAAATCAATTTTTTTAACCCAGGAAACATCCCTATTGCAGTTGACAAAATTTTGCAGTTTATGAAATTTCTGTTGGTGGCCAAGCTTCCAATATCAATCAGATTTTCACAATAGGTTTTGTGAAAATCTGATTGATATTGGAAGCTTGGCCACCAACAGAAATTTCAAAGCAAAGAACTACTAAACCAGTTTTCTAATCAAATAAGATGCATTGAAATCGGTTTTTTATTTATGATTACTTCATACAAAAGATTACAGGCCTATCCTTATTAAATAGCAATCAAAAACCACTAACATTTAAATTTTTGCTATCTTGAGTCTATAACTACCTATAAGTTAATATAAAGAGTGTGTCTGACATCGACGCACAAACGAGTACCATGGATCCAGTACATGATTCTGAACCCCCCCGTGGAGGAATTTTTCGTCTGCTTTTTCATGATAAAAAAAAAAATATAATGTAGTTTTTTTCACTTTAGACCATTCATATTTGCTATACTTTTATAACCCAATAAGATTTTTGAGTAAAAATTAATTATTCCGCTAATTACATAAAAAACGGTAATGAAAACAAAACTCGAAAAACTATCTTATCAGCTGATTTAGTAGAGTTCACATCAGGGATCAACGTCATACCTACAAACCCGCACGGCGGCACGCTTGCAACGTTCAACGGCCGAGCCGACACTTTTTTTAAACACTGTGAATTCTGTAACCGTTCATTAACGACATAAATGACTATCATAATTTTATTACTGGCATGCGGTCTAACCTTTTCGCGAAGTTTGCGTTACGATGTCAGATACACCCTGTATAGGTATTCATGCGTTATTGTCGATACAATTAGCAACATCTTTAGGCCTTTAAATAAATAACATACATTTTACTGATAGTATGTTACACAATTACCGCCAAATGTTGTTATGTCGGGATTTTGGTTGTGGTGCGTCTCCTGATCAATCTCCCTCTGGCGCAGCTTCGTTGGTCGTATTGTTTGAGTTTAACATTGCATTACCTCCCTCAACTGCCGTCTTCCTTCCTATTTACTAAGTTTTTTGAGTGAATATGCTTAATAAACTAGCACGCTTTACCATAAACGATTGTTTTCCATAATGGACGCTCCTAGCGTACAATATATTTTTGCATCGTTCTCACACGGTTGAATTCAACATGAATGATGTAATCAACTATTTGTATCAATAGCTTGATAATGAAAAGTGTCCATGGAGTTTCTTGCCCGTTCTTCTCCATAGGTACCTACCCTTTGGAATGGGCGACTAGCTTCACCTTACTGACTGACCGACCTTCTGACAGTTCAAAAGTGGAACATCTATACCTAAACATAGCCTGTAAAAATCATAACCCTCCTTTGAAATGGCCGTGATCAGCAGGTTAATTGCGTAACAAACTATCAGTAGTAATGGGTTTAATTTTGACAGTTCAACGACTTTCATTGCGTTGTATACATTGTTGAGTCAACAATTTTTTTTGAACTTATGAAGCAATGGACTAGCAATATGCTTCGAAATGATTCCAATCGATAGTAGTGGTATGTTACGCAATTAGAGTGCCGGTGAAATAGTCTTTGACCAATCATGGCAACGCCATGCCGTTTTCATTGATTCGTTAATTTACTGCGGTTTCGCCCGCACACGTTCCAATTCCATAGGAATATCCGGATAAAACTGTCATATATGTTAATCCTCATTACAAACTTAAATGTGCCTAATTTCATCCATTGTGTAATTTTTGTCTAACTTTCTCGTGTATAATTTTGAGCGAATATTAAAAAGGATTCGTAGAATGTAACTGCCAGCAACATGAGAATCGATCACGGAGTAAGTTATAAAATAATTACATTTATAATAAGAAAAACGGGTAGACGTTGATTTGTCCGATAAGGTTCATGCTAAGTTACGGCTATTTCATTAGGAATGTGTTGGTTTTCATAAAGATTACAACCGTCAAACGTCAACGTTTGTAAGTACCTATTATAGTTTCGAGGTAGCGTTTCATGATTCCTTCAGTGATTCAGTTTACCGGCCTTTGTATGAGGGAGCAGCTCACTTGTGTTTTAATTATAAGTGGAGAAGTGAGATGATACGGCACCAGAAATGAGACGACTGCTCAGGAGGTAAGTATGTTTCTAGTTATCATACCAACTATTTTTATCGGTTTTCTATTCATTTAAGTACTTACAGTTTAGGTCTGCAATAATAGTGATTTTTTATTGTAGACTTATATAAGTAACTAAGATATATTAATGGCGATATTAAAAACTGTTTTAATAAAGAGAATAAACTAAGAACGGACATTTGTTACAATTATATCTCCTTCATTGTGTGGTCTTCATTTGTTGGTGTGCATAACTAAGTATCTAGGTAGGTATTTAAAAACTAATTATCGCCTTGCGAAAAGCTTACATTGAAATAGATATGAGATGTAATTATAATATACATAATATAAATGTGCAAGGTTATACGAACTGGTGTCTGCAACTCTGCGCGTATTTTGTATTTTAATTTTACCTATTACCTAATTATGTTAATATCATAGATACAGCATTGCGCAAAAAATCACAGTCAGTAAGTAATGTATTCTTTTTTAAATTTAATATTAAAAATATAACTTTGCTGTTTAATCTGTGCTCTTTGTATTATTTTTTAATTTAAATGTGCAACACATTTAAAGGAGTTTTGGCGGGAAAGTCAAGCTGAATGTCACGCTCGTTTTTCATTGGACTTTAAAAATAAAAGTGGGTGATTTATGTAGTCAAAGGTGCATTCAGTGAACGCGCTAATCTCAGAACTATTGGTTCGATTTCAAAAGTTCTTTTTGCGCTGGACAGCCCACAAATCCAGGAAGACTTAAGGCTATGTAACTTCACGCTGCGACTAATAGGAGCGGAGGATAAATTAAAAAAAAAACATATCGAAACCTACACGGGTGAAACCATGGGGTCAGCTACTTTCATATAAATAGTAAACATATATCAAAACAAACTCAAAAGTAATTTATTCAAATTGTGCGGAAAATCAGCACTTTTTGAACGTAAGAGGTTTTAATACAAGACCTTTTTAACATAAGAGCAAATATCTGTAACATAACTACTAACATTGATATTAGTTTAATATTATATCAATGATTACTAATATAAAAATATTAGTAATTTTCTCTAAGAACTCCTTCATGCACGATTACAACAAAAACACTGTTTCGCTTATAATTAAAGATGAGTGAAACAGTATTTTTGTCTTACAGATCCGCAAGTGACAAAATAATTTAACAGAGAAAGCATAATTATTATTATTATTATTATAAAATTGTTTAAGTAACTACAATTTAATAAACAAGTACAGTCGACATTTGACCGAGTATGACAGTCACTTCTAGGGTCCACTAGGCAAATTAAGCTCGACACGGAATATTTTACTTTCGAAGTTTGATTGAAACGTTAGAAACTTTTAAGTTTAACTATAAAAACCTTTCTTCAAAGGTCGAAATTGGAATTTATTTCATAGTTTGCCTGTATCACAGATTACAGACCTGTATGTAGGCTTTAGGGTTTTTTTTTATAATTATAAACTAGCGCTTCACCGCAATCCCGCCTGATGGTAAGCAGTGATGCGATCGTTGATGGTAAAGCGCGCCAGTTTATTAAGAACCTATTCACTCAGAAAAACTGAGCGAATAGGAAGAAAGACGGCAGTTGAGCGAGGTGATGCAATGTTAAACCCAACCACACGATCAACGATGCTGCGCCAAAGGAAGATTGATCTGAGGACCATCCACGACCAAACTCCCAACACAAAACTTTTGGCGCATCGTATCTGGCACACATCGTACCACAACTGCTCAGATCCGTCTTCCGTACGGCTTCACCAGACATCATTCCAGGAAGAGACTGCATATCGACCTTTGGCTATGACGTACATAGACACATACTTTGATAAGTGAGACAACAACCTAAATCAAGCGCAACAATACTATTTGATTTAGTATTCACTCTCTCTGATTGATGCAGTTGAAATGCCGACGTATGTATGAGGAAACAAATGTCAATTTAGGTCATTCAATGATTGAATACCTTATAGGTACCTATTTCAATTTAGTGAAGTTGTGCTATTAAATGGGTACCTACTTTACATCCAGCTATCCTAAATAGGGTTCCCAAATCGAAAACTCGAAATTCCGGACATCGGGTGAAATTTCCGGATTTCTTAGCAATAAATCGCGCATGTGTAAAGCGAAACAAACTTTTGAATTTTTTGAGCGGTCGCGCCAATCTTGATTCATAAATTTGTTAGATTTATGATTCGATTTGTGATTTGGTAGATTTATGGTTTGTTAAGGATTTTATGTTGGTTTTTACTTTAGGTAATTGTAGAAATTCCTGGCGGCTTAGGATTCCCCCTGAATTCCGGATGAAGCGCTATATTACCGGACATGTCCGGAAAATTCCGGACGTATGGCAACCCTAATCCTAAAAGCGTAACACGCTATCAATTTCAATTTGCATTATTTTAGAGGATATTAGCCCCGATTCCCTTGTTCATAAACTGAACTAAATTCAAGTTCAGTGCATCTTTTTCTTTATATTTTATTAAGAAAGGGACAGAAGATAATATATTAGACATGTCTGTCAAATTAATCCACGACTGACGTAAATGGTGTATTTTTGGTCACCATGTTTATATCATGTCTAAACTGTGTATGCAATATCTTAATTTGACAGGATTAAACTAAAATATTACCTTGTCACCTTTTCTCAATGAAATCCATACTAATGATAAATATTATAAATGTGAAAGTATCTCTGTCTGTATGTCTGTCTGTCTGTTTGTCTGCATGTCAGTCCGGCTTTCACGCCAAAGCTACAGAACCAATTGTAATGAAATTTGGTACACAGATAGTCTAGAGCCTGAGAAAGGACATAGGATATAAAACATTCCGCTATGACCAACAGGAGCAGAGCTGGAACAAACATCCCTTCATCAATACTACAAACTTCCGCATCGGTAATTTTAATAGTGTTAATCATCATCATCTCAGCATTAATCCCAGTCGCATCCAAAGCTTCTTTCAGCTTTGGAGTCTGGGGTCCGCTTTACTAGTCTAACTGCTGATTTTGGCTAAACTTCGATATTTTCCGTGAAGCGACTGCCGTCTGACCTCCATAACCCGGAGGCGATATCGAAGCATTGCAGTTAGCCCAATTGTTGGACTTTTGAGGGCTCCAACAACCCGTAACGACTGCCATTAGATGTTCATATGGCAACCGGGACCAACGGCTTAATGTTCTTTCCGAGGCACGACCAGACCAGATGATACAAGTTTTTAATTTCAGCAACGGCAAGTCGGTGATGCGACGGAGACACCGCGGCACCTTCCGCATGGAGCCGGTTTCAGAAACAGTAGGGATGCTCAAAATGGCGCTTTTGGAAGAAAATGGGTGTGTTTTATTTGATTTTAAATATTTTCTACTGATCTTCTTATACATATATATATTGCTCTGCTCATTCGTTTTTGTCAATAGATCCCGGAACCTCACTATTCAGACAGGTCGATTCATAGCTATTTTTGAACTCAGACGAGTCATTTGCGAGTATACGTATACATATGTATATGGTTGTTCAGTATATAAGTATAAGTAGGGGCTTAATTAATTCATCTATTCCTAATCATTTATTCTTGATCTATACTACAGCAAGTGAGTACTTACTTATTGTTTGTACGTAATATACCCCCTTATTCATAAAAACTGCTTAAAGTTAGCGAGTGATTAGCGATTATTTAACCATACATTTTTGACCTTTTAACTTCACTTAACTTAAACCATCCTTTATGAATAAACACCACAGTGTTTAAGAGGTTTATTCATAATTGATTAGTAAAGTTAAGTGACGTGCAAGTGTCTAAAATGTATGATTAAAAAATCGCTAATCACTAGTTAACTTTAAGCAGCGTTTATGAATAAGGGAGATAATGTTTACAGGTCCTTTGTATATAGGAAAATTACGTAGGTATTATTTAATGTTCTTGATAGAAAATAGACCACTAAACGATGGTACAAAGGCAGGGCCGTGCCTAAAATTGCATAGTCATTTCATTAGTCTGTGTTAGTTTCAAAATTAAAAACTTTACCTTACCTTACCACCTACTAATTATTCCTTTGCTAGTGTCAACCGACCCGCACTGGGCCCGCGTGCTAGATAACAGCCCACTCCCTTTCACCGAGAGATGTCCTGTGTCCCAGGAGTGGCCACATTATAGACTGATTATGTGTGAGTGTCATTCTATAGCCATTTCATCATGACAATTAAAGTGAAGTGAGTGTGGAATGAACTGTTATTCCAACTAATGCTAGGGATTTAAAATTATACACTTCTGGACACATCTATTGGCCCACCTTAGAGTTTGGGTTTCGCCCCTACCGAAATATGATTGCTACATTGAACAAAAACTATTGAAGCAGTTTTAAACCTGATACATTTTACCATCTTTTTCGATCGAATTGTTTTAAATTTGAATTCATCACATGGAGCTACGCCTAACAAGTCGGATATGCGCCTTGTTAAAGGCTATTGATTTTTTAATAAAAAAACTTGTTTTATCAAATAAAGGCTTAATTTAATAACGCGTGTTGCCTCCATGGGCATCTAAAACAACTCTCATACGATTAGGCATAGCATTTATCAACCGCTCTATGAAATTTTGAGGGATCATCTCCCATTCTTGTGTGGTACCATATCGCGTTCTTTTAACCTTCTCCGAACAGTTCGAGCGCTCACAGATACTCCGTGGAAGTCGCGAAGTTGGTTTTGTATCTCAATGGAGGTAAGGTGACGATTTCTCAAGCTCGTCGTCACGATGAATCGATCCTGCCTTTCAGTTGTGACCCGAGATCGTGGCCTTCCTTGGCGACGAACAAAGCCGCCAGTCTCTAGGTACCTCCGATAAACATTTCGGACCGCAGATCGACTTAAATTAAGTTCAGCACTCACATTTCTTTGGCTGTGTTCTGTCTGAATAAGTGCCACAGCTTGGGCGTCGACTTTAGGTGAAGTATCCATAGATTATTGATAGAACCTCAGAATAAAACCCAAAACCAAAGATATCAATCACTTTTTCAAGAATTAAATCCAAATAAACCAATAAAATCAAGTTTTCTTAGTATTCGATTGTTTGATATCAACAAACAGGCTCCAAAATGTCTTTTGTTTCTTTAAATTAGGTGTTCAAAATTCAAAAAAAGACTATTGAATGAAATTGTGGAAGTGCCAGGTTCAAAATTGAATAAAAACTTTTTGCTCGACCTAATATAAAATTTTAGCTACGACCAAACGAAACTGAAAATGCAAGGTGGGCCAATAGATGTGTCCAGAAGTGTATAATAATAGTGTCGTTTACTAAATAAAAACGCGAGATTTATGTAGTAAAAAGTGCATTCAGTTAATAATTCATAAAGAACACTGAAATATCGCAGCATAGTGGCCACATCACGACTTTGCCTCAAATCTCCCTCAGAGACGGTTCACGCTGCCTTCTTTTTCAACTCTCATTGCCATTATTGTGAAATAACATTTTCAAAGAATTTCTATAATATGTAACACGTGGCAAAATAGTGGTATCTATTCCACAGAGGCCATTGATCAAGAGTTGAGGTTGAATCTCACCTTGAAAAAAGAAGAACGACAATATTGACAGCTACTTTATTTTTTTTCCTTCGCCCTCTTTGGGCAAGCTAAGATCATAGATCATACCGCCTTGTCATCAGTAATCTGCTCACTATCGACACAGGTATAAGGTAATCAATTTAAAATTCATTTGATTCTTTAAAAATATGCGTACTTACATGTTATCAACCCATGTTTGCATTTTTACACACTTCATTATTATTGAACAATTTACTTTCGTCATTTGTTCTATAATCGCAATAAATGACTGTATTCTAAACACGGTCAGCAAAAGAAAAAAAAATCTTATAACACTGCTGCTGTACATCAACAATAAAATTGACACAAAATGTTTTGGTAATCTGTTTTTAGCATTTTTAAAACTAACACTAATTATTATAAACTAGCGACCCGGCCCGGCTTCGCACGGGCGCAATGCTGATATTAAATATTATGTATGTACACTATGTACAGAAAAACTGTGAACGTTGTATAAATTACCGCAGCGAACGCCGCGCCGTGTACCGCCGAAAATGCAACACCCTGCAGTTTTTAAATCTGAAATACCACAGTAATATTTTCGAAAATATTCATTTAATTCATATGCTGTAAAGGGTGATATTAAATTGGATAAGTATTAATGCGGTATTGGTAAAAAAAATGTTACTGTGGGATATCCATAAGAGATAGGTAGACATTTATACCATCGCGGACTTTTTTATAGACCTTTTCAATGTGTACAATATTTACTACATTATTTTGATAAAACTCGTAGGGTTCAGCCAGCGTTTTACTGCAAACGCGGAAAAATTAAATTATTTACGACATCACATTAGAGAACTCTCAAAAATAATAGTATTTCTCCACAATTTAATGGATGTTATTATACATATAAACCTTTCTCTTTAGTCACTCTATCCGCATCAAAATCCGTTGCGTAGTTTTAAAGATTTAATCATACACAGGGACATAGGGAAAGAAAAATTTACTTTGTTTTATAATAAATGTAAGTAGTGATGATGTAGGTACTATCAACTTTCGTTCAGAATGTAATTCAATATTTTGCTCAGAACGTAGAAACAAAACACTGAAGTCACGGTAAATATATTTAATGATATTATTACCTCATTCTCTCAATCATTTTGTATATTACAATCGTAATTATAGTCGTGGAGGAGTTAAAACACCAGCATCTCAAGTATGAGTGTACAGGTTCGATTCTAGCTTTTACTTTTAGCAATTACTTATAAGTTAGAAAAGTTATATTGATTATATGTACTTTCTAAGTATATCTATATGTACTTTCTAAGTATATCTTGGACACCATTGACTGATTACAAGGTAAAGGAAACATCTTGAAGAAGCCTAGACTTTAAGTCTGAAATCGCATTGAGCAAGCGTGGTGATTACGCTCAATCCTTCTCTGTATGAGAGGAGACCTGTGCCCAGCAGCGGGATGATAAAGAAAAAGTTTGTTGATGATATTACAATCAAGCATATAGGTAATTAAATTCAAGACATTTTGCAAGAAGCTCAAATCTCGATAGGCTTTGATTGGTCTCCGTTCATCATATTTCTACAATCGTCTGACCTACAATCTAGTACCCTTCAGGCAGTATTATCGAGTTAGATTTATAGCTATTTGGCCGGTTCTTCCAACCTTAACCTGTCAGTCCTAATAATGGGCAATTCGTACTGGCATCCAATGGATAAGTCAGGTCAGGGTCTTCTCTCAATCAACAGCCCGCAGATCTTGGGTGCAAAGAAAATAACTGGTCGTGTTGTTCAAAATAATTGGCAGTGTTGTTGAAAACAATTGGTCATTTTTGTTGAAAACAATTGGTTATTTTATTGTTGAAACGACCTATATCTGAATTTCTAACGGAAACGGAAATTTTTCAGCAAAGCAGAAATATGTTAATGCAGCTAGAATTTATTGAACAGGCGAGCAAAAAACTTTAAAAAATAATTTTGATAATTCCGTTACCTTAATGATGAAATGCCTGACTGTCATCTCGGACTCTGCTTTCCTGCCGGCGATTTCTGAAGGTAGTAACCGATTGACGACTCTCGGTTTTATGAATGATTCTCCCAGTCCGAAACTCTTTTTATATCTCGAATTATCTTAATCCGTTCCAACAGTACAAGTGTTTTAATTAAAGCCAGGTAAAGCTTTAGGTAAAGAATAACATAGATCGCCATTTTTCATTTACAGTAACATAAAATTCGTTTTTTGAACCCGGATACTGATTTGATAGGTGTGATGTCAAATATACCCATATATTAAAATTCAGATCAGCGCCGCCGACTGCCGTGCTAATGCAGCGCCTCCGCGGTGTTCGCGGCGGTTGAGACCGATAGCTTTGCGGCAATCATGCGCAAACGTTGCGCTTCAATACTGCGCCGTTCGCGCGGTATTCCCAACACTATCCTGGCCGCACTGGTGGACCGGTGGGATTCTCCGATGTTGGCACGGTGAATACGGCTGCACTCTATTAAATAGCGACTGATGACGTCATTCATTTATTTGAATTTAATAATTATATGGATGAAGAATCTGAAATAAATTATTATTATTATCTTGTTATTATTATTTCTTTATTCCATTTTATATACATATAAATTCCTTTTTTAAAAATTGTAGTGCACCGATATCGGGAACAGGGTCCTAGCTAGCCGGCGGTCAGGGCTCCAGAGAGAGGAACTTCCTGACAATGTGAGCCGTGTCCAGAATTACGGCTTTCTGAATCAAGCCTTTGATCCAGCTGCCTAACGAGAGCTTCCTGAGGCGTTGGTCGAGGCTCTTGGCTATTAAGCCATTGGCTGTCACGACTATCGGTACAATGATTGCTGAATCCACCTCCCACATGTCGACAACCCAGGCGCGTGCGCTCCATACAAGCAGAAAAGCTCTGCATACCCTAATAGTTTTCTAAAAAAATATATAATAATTTATATACTACAAACTTAAAACTGAAAGACTTTGTTAATCAGTTAGTGAGAACACTGCCATCTATTGGGCCTAGTGCTAACTACGAAATATCACTGGCCTTCGTCGCGACGGCCACGCCACTTCTCGTAGCGGCCGTAAGCACAAACAAAATGTGCCTCTTCCATATCTGTCTGTGTATAAAATTATTTGCTTGTGTGCCTAAATTGTTGTGTACGTGTGCGTAAAATTTCATTGACTTTTAAGGGCACGATAAGCACAGCTTCTAATAATGCGACGAATTTA
Source organism: Sesamia inferens (assembly GCA_037179545.1). Classification (NCBI taxonomy): domain Eukaryota; kingdom Metazoa; phylum Arthropoda; class Insecta; order Lepidoptera; family Noctuidae; genus Sesamia; species Sesamia inferens. The sequence goes on along the minus strand of CM073921.1, from coordinate 20,436,039 downwards.
AGAAGTTCAGAAATATAGCATGATTGTTGTTCGTTCAAATACCTTTTTATTTTAGCAGCTTATGTTGTTTCAATATTGGTTGTTTTAAGCGGAATTAAATATTCATTTATTTTAGAGTTTTTGGTTTAACACAAAAGAAAGGTTGTCTTTATAAAAAGTATTATGATAATTAGGTATATGTGGTTAGCAGGTTGTGTAGTGTGTACACACAAATAAATTGTTTTGTTTCTCGTGTAGGTATATTATTTTAAAACACGGCATTGACAGTTCGTCATTATAAAAACTTAAAAGACCTTAAGTTTTTCAACCTACTTGCTTTTGAATTTCAATACTATACTTTATATTGTAATAATTTTCCTGAAGTTTACAAATTAGCAAAATTTAATAGTTATGATTCCAATGAGTAGTGCATTACGCATATTTATGAAAGATTTGTCTATATTTCCATTTTAAAAGAACTTTTAGCGATTTCACAACGATCTTATATATATTTAATTTTTACAGAGTTATTTAAAAATAGATAGGCGCGTTGATTTAATTTATAGATAGTAAAATATATTTTTTTAGTTTTTTGAGAAATAAATTATTACTTATTTACAGTTCAGTTAGTAATACCATTTCATTGTATTTTGACAGCCTCCATGGCGTAGCGGTAGCGAACGCGGCCGCTGCGTAAGGAGGCGCGGGTTCGATCCTCGCGCAGTGTAAATATTTGTATGCATGAATATGAATATTTGCACTGGTCTGGTCGTGCCTCGGAAAGCCCGTTAAGCCGTTGGTTTTGGTTGCCATACGAACATCTAGTGGCAGTCGTTACGGGTTGTTGGAGCCCACAAGTCAGACGGCAGTCGCTTCACGGAAAATGTCGAAATTTTGCCAAAATCAGCAATTAGACTGGAAAAGCGGACCCCAGATTCCAAAGCTTTGGATGCGACTGGTATTAACCCTGAGATGATGATTTCATTGTATTCATTTGGGCAAAAAAAAAAAATACCTAACACCCCACGTATATCATTTATTTGACTTGTTCTTATCATCAATCACATACTTAGATGTTCATTGTAGCCACGCACAAACATCAATTCAATGTTGACATGCGAAAAAGTACGCGACTATGTTAAATTGAAACTACGTCTACGTTACGTTTTTTAAGTTTTACCATATATAAGCACAGAGATTTGGGTAGTAGGTATATCTATGCATACCTTCAAGAAAATCTCTGTGCACGCCCCTGACAACCTTATGAACCAAGTTAAGATACTTAATTTGTTTATCATTCTCGGCTTTCACGAGGTTCTCATCATGCGGGATGGTTATGTCAACAATCATTGCACGCCGCTCTGATCGATCCACCATCACTATATCAGGCTTATTGGCAACAATAGTCCTGTCAGTGATGATGGATCGATCCCAGTACAATGTACACAGTACAATGGGCTCTGAAAAAGCGTCCGTGAAGCTCCTTGGTCTTCCATACTTCCATGCGATCATTGGAGTCAAGCACTACTGGTTTGCGCCAGTTCTCTTTAGCCAAGGAGAGCGGAGTGAGGCCCTTGTCAACTGCGACTACATCTCGATGCATTCCCACGTCGGTTGTTAGGAAATTTTCCCTGAGACTGCATATCTCGCTATTGTGGAGGGTCTTACCGTTTAAAAAACCTCGACCTACACACTTTCGCGGGATATACAGCCTCATAACCGATGACCGTGTGTGATGCAATCGATTTGCAGTCAGCATCGTACGGACTCTCCTATCCAGGGCGTCGAGTTCGGTTTGAGTCCATTTGAGTATGCCGAAAGAGTACATCAATACCGGCATGACCCAACCGTTGAAAGCTCGCACCTTGTTACCGCCTGATTGAAGACTATTAAGTACTTTTTTCAAGCGGCCAAAGAAGCGTTCCTTCTTATTATTATTATTAGTATCTGGGATTAAAAAAAAAAACTTTAGATTGAAATAAAATTACTCGAATAGGCCAATATATATGTATATACATATATACATAAAATATAGACTGTACAGGTCATTAATATTTTGGCCATAACCCAAACGTATTGTCGTAGATCACCTTCAAAATATACGTACCGTGGTACGATTGATTATAATTTGTAATATGTATATGAGTAGGACGGAGCTGAACTACGCGTGACGTTGGTGAACGCTCGCTATTGGTTGAATTGAAACTGGTATTTTTTTTTATTTTATGTTTTTATAAGATTTTTTTTTACATAAAGATGCAAAGAATCGAAGTAGCTTAAGAAGTACTGTAGATTGATGGAAGATATACTTACACGGCAATATTTATCTTTAACATAGTTCTTACGGAGTTTACATAAATATTATATCATGTTTTTTTATTTATGTTATATGTAATTTATCCCCTCGTGTGGTACCGGGCTTACAATATTACCATCCCATATCCTCCCGTGGGTGTTGTAAGAGATGACTAAGGGAACTCTCACCAGGGAAGCGGGCAGCAACGCTTCTCCTGTGGAATATCAAATTACTGCGATCCTCAACCCGCCTGCCAAGCGTGGGGATTATGCATCGGGGTGGTTATTAGTTAATAAGAGTCTGACAGACCCCGCCGCCCGCCGTGCGGATGCGCCACGCCGTCCTTGAGGATTTTCCACCAAGTGAAAAAAAGAAGTATTAAGTAAGCCTCATCTGTTAGAATTGCCTATAGTCAAGCTTTCAATTTATTTAAAAATAGATAAGTAAATAATTAAAAACACAGTTTTCTTGTATTACTAATAAAACGCCGCAGAATGGTGATATTTTAACAGTAAAGAATCCTTTAAAGAATGTATAGTATAAGTTTGTACTTCTGTTTTTTTTTTAAATTAATTGGCTTTAAAATGCAGAAGGTAGGTACTTACAAAAATGCCTCCAAAAATAAGCGCTTCAAAATCCAATACGTTAGAAATATCAGAAAAAAGCCGAGCCCCATCTACATTTTCTAACGTCGACAGAAAATTTAATTTTCTATATTAGTTGCCGGTTTTAACAACAGAGAGATTAGTACGGAGATAACACCGGGATACTCTCTGATCATTCCCGCCAATTGACAATCATACTAAAATGTTGACGTCTGATAATAATTCAATCTACATCGTTAACTAAATCAAACAAAATAAGCGCATATTTCCGTAGAACCCTTTTATTCAGTAAAAATGTCTCCTTTTCTTAGAATTTTCATTTTGTTAATGGAAACAAGTAGAAATGGTGAGTCTTTTTTAGAATATCGAGTGACCAGCTTATCTGAAATGTCTTTACTAGAACTATGAAGCTTTTTGTAGATTGCTTTGCTTTAGTCATTAATAAATTCGTGCGTAAGTAGGTATTGTTTTTTTATAGCGGCCATTTTTTGTCAAACTTGAAAGGGCAATAATGAGGTCGTATAATACTCCTAGCTATTTGAGAAGAACCATGTGAGGTTTATAACAGTAGGTATAGGTAATTGTTGATAGCAACCTAACCTTTTTCTTTTTTGTTGCGATGGGAAATCATCAAATGACTTCTCCCGCTCTGGGCAGAGCGGAAGGGCGTGTCAGACTTTTACTGACTAAAACATACCCATGTTTCTTCACTTGCCTGTGCGACGGCCAGGGCCACGGTTTCTTGTTTAACCAACCCTCAACCCTGACCCAGGAGGCATCGGTCTTCGTGGACCCAGTCACGATGTGCTGACATCTCTTCGAGGCGCGCGTGAAACACGACGCGCCGGCGACTCGGGCCTGGTCCTTACTTCCTTACACTGCTCACCGCCCGCAGGTCCGCGCCTACGGTGGCTGGGAGTTAGGTATCGTCTCCCGACCTTTTCGGGCGTTTCCTGCGGCGGCTAGTGGCATGAGGGCGCTGGGATTTCCGTTGGCTCACGCGCTCATCATCATCTTTGCCAGCACCACTGCTTTGCAGAAGGAGGTGACTGCCTGCCATGCACTCTCGCTCCGGACCATGGCCTGAACCAGGGTCGGACACGAGAGATCGCCGCCGATCGCCGCTACGAGGACACGGCGGTGCTCTACTCAAGCCGGGCAGACCTCCACCGTATGCTCCACCGTGTCCTCAGGGCGATCCACACAATGGTGACACCCTGGCGTTTCCTCCCACCTAATACGGAACAGGAACCTCCCGAAACAACCGTGTCCGGTGAGCACCTGCGTCAGGCGGAAGGTGAGGGCGCCGTGGCGCCTCTCTAGCCACTCCTCAAAGAGGGGAATAGCAACCTAACTTCACAGACTTTTATTAAATTATGTATTATTTGTTTATGTTCAATTTAAATAACATATCACGTTGTTTGAGCATGCACATAGTTTACTTATTTGATGCACAATTTACTTTATCAGTATCCATTTCTATAAAGTTGTCACCGCATAAGCCGAGTTTGTTTCAACTGAGGAACCACCTTAAACGTTCTATAGCTTCAAATTAGGGCTTTTAGATTTGGTAAAAAGAGCAATGGTGGCTCAGTGGTGCCTAATGACCTTACAAATCGTATGTCATGGGTTTTAATCTAGACAGACGTTTTACTTTGTGTAAATAATTTCATGATCACATAGTGTGGAAACTAACATGTACGGACGACAGCAGGTCAACTTACCCGAACCTGTCAAATATTTCCAATCAACCTTGAGCTTTAACACGTTAGTGATAAAGTTGAAAATCCAAAAAAAAAAATGACGTAGTAAATTGTAGTAGCTTGATGTGCTGTCGTCTGTACTAGAATAAAAAAATCGAATACATGTGACATTTACATATCAATCCGCACTGCGCCCGCGTGGCAGATTATTTATAGACCAGTTTCCTCAAGAGAGAATAATAATGTCCTAATCTCAGCATTGGGCTGGATAATGCTTACTACTAGATATTCGTATTACGAGACAGCTTAAGAAAGTCCATTATTGACTGCAAAAAAAGCTCAAGAAACTTCAAAACCGCATAATTATGTATTTTTATCTGACGTAAGTCCATGATGATAGCCACGTGATCCGTCTGCTAAAAGAGAGCCCTGAATATCTGGATGCGATGGAGGTAGATCTTGAGCGTAGGGTTTTTGCAGTGCATGAATATTATATGAAAGCCTGTCAGATTGTATGAAATATGGTTCCTCAACCCATACCGACATAATATGATTAGTCTTTTATTCCTTTCTATTTAGTTATACTAATAGGAAGTAAAAGTCAAATTGTCTCCTTTGCAGAATCATGCCTGGCGATATTGTACCTCCTGGGGCGCAGGGTGTTTTTCGGCAGGTAATTTTGACCTTATTACCAAGCTGACTAGATCTTCTCGTCTAAGAGAGTACCTGCCTACCTTACACTACACAATATACTCTCTCTTTTTTTCTTTCTTTATAACGTCTTGCAGTATTCGTAGATAAGTCTGGTGATATGTCAGGCGTCATTCATCTACTTATTCTTAAGAGCTGCTCTGTAGCACTTGCTGTAGAGGAGCCTATATGCTTAAATCTATGAAACAACCACCGTCTTACGACAGCCCTAACTTTCGAAACAGTCATCATCATCAACCTTTTTTATCGTCCCACTGCTGGGCACAGGTCTCCTCTGATACAGAGAAGGATTGAGCGTAATCACCACGCTTGCCCAATGCGGGTTGGCGATTCCAGACTTAAAGTCCAGGTTTCCTCAAGATGTTTTCCTTCACCTTCAGTCATTGGTGTCCAAGATATATTTAGAAAGTATATATAACTTTAGAAAAGTTACATTGGTACTTGCCTGACCTGGAATCGAACCCGCGCACTCATACTTGAGAGGCTGTTGTTTTACCACTAGGCCACCACGACTAAACGGTATAAGTACAAGTCAGTGGCGAAGGGTGAAATTTTGACAAAGGGAAGCCGGTCCAAAAAAATAAACACTTATACACTTACCTACTGCAGGATATCTTGGAGGAGGTCTTCAGATAAGAATAATATCAAAAGCCCCACCTTCACCATACAAAAAAGGACTGATGATTTGATAACAGTGTCTTTCAAGTATGATAAAAGCGGCTTTGAGAAAAGCCTTTTTCGACGTGCATCTCCATACCACACATGCATGCTTGTTAGTAAGTACTAAGTTAAGTACCTATTGTTAGGGAATAAGAGTCAAGAAAAAATAAAATAAAAAATTACAAAAATAATAAAGTGTTAAAAACCGAACCACACAAACATTGATCCAAAACCAACAAAAATATTAAGCAAAAATAAAGCAAATTATACACAATCACAACGTTATTTATATTCTAATGCAATGCGTCTTGTTTTGAAAATTTGTCGTGTTTCCTTTCTTGTAGTGGCGTGGTTTCTTTGTCTCTTTCTAATAGAGGAGAGGAGAGAACTACAAGCCGCTTGGCATTAGCCTATATTTATCAAGTTTTACCGACGGTTAGCGAGCATTAGAAAGAGATGGTCTGACACGCTCTGTCTCTTTTCGCCTCATAGTAAAACGTTGACCGAGGTAAGCTGAAATTCATCGGGTTCCTTCAATGTAATGTACGAAAAATTGAAGCGCTGATTAATTTAAGACTATAAAATGAAATGTGATACTTAGGGTATTGCTAAAAATTACGATTGCTATTGTAAATCGCGCCGGCATTTGATTAATAATACTTTGTTAATGAAATAGAATGTAAATAGTTTTGTATGAATATGAAACTGAGTTTTGAAAGGTAACCCGGTGGGAATCGGCTTGTATGGACCCTTCGCCACTGGTACAAGTATAAATTTTGAACTTAATTCAGAGCTCTTTTAGGGTTTCAATACTTGATTGATAACTAAAACCCGGGCTTAACGTGAGCTTTTGTAATTAGGAGATTGAAAGTGTAAGATTTTGTCGATATTGAGTGCTAAGCAAAATCAGATATACACAGCCTCCGTGGCGTAGCGGAAGCGAACGCGGCCGCTGCGGAAGAAGGCGCGGGTTCGATCCCCGCGCAGTCCAAATATTTGTATGCATGAATTATTACCGTGCCTCGGAAAGCACGTTAAGCCGTTGGTCCGGGTTGCCATACGAACCTCTAATGGTAGTCGTTACGGGTTGTTGGAGCCCTCAAAAATCCAACAAATTGTCTAACTGCAATGCTTCGATATCGCCTTTGGGTTGTGGAGGTCAAACGGCAATGGCTTCACAGAAAATATCGAAGTTTAGCCAATATCACCAGTTAGACTGGTAAAGCGGACCCCAGATTCCAAAGCTGAAAAGCTTCGGATGCCACTGGGATTAACGCTGAGACGATGATGATCGGTGCTAAGCAAAATGTCTGGAGGTCGATTACAGAACAAAGAACACTGTGTTATCTCGCTAAAGTAAAAGTGTAATAGTGAGTGCTAAGTGATATAATATGTCCGTAAGATTAAGATCTAGAACAAAATATAGCCCTCTCATTGTTCTCCGTCATTTTCGGGTAAAAATAATATCAAGACGGGATATAGGAAAGTTACTATTGCAGAGCTTATAAGGATGTTATTTCTCCTTATTTGTCGTAGCACGGAGTCTGGACTGCCCGATTGATGGCAATAGATGCGCGTCAACCGAAATCCACTTAGTAAAGAATATAATGACCAAAATAGAGATATTTGTATTAACTATGAGTACCTAACACTAACTTTGTATTCAGCAAATGGAGCGACGGTTAGCGAAACACGAACATGATGACGGTTTATGTAAAAGTGAATGTCTATATATTGCATTCGTAAATGATTAAGACTGCAACATGTAAGTAGGCAAAGAGTCGTTTGTGTAGCTAGGTTTGAATATATAAGTACCTACTCAATATACTCATGTGTCATCATCATCCACCTTTTTTTATCGTCCCACTGCTGGGCACAGGTCTCCTCCCATACAGAGAAGGATTGAGCGTAATCACCACGCTTGCCCAATGCGGGTTGGCGATTCCAGACTTAAAGTCCAGGTTTCCTCAAGATGTTTTCCTTCACCTTCAGTCATTGGTGTCCAAGATATATTTAGAAAGTATATATAACTTTAGAAAAGTTACATTGGTACTTGCCTGACCTGGAATCGAACCCGCGCACTCATACTTGAGAGGCTGGTGTTTTAACCACTAGGCCACCACGACTGACACGACTCATGTTTCATAATGTGTACGAAATGCATTCTCGATTCGAGATTAGCAACTTATACAGTATGTTAAGAAAACCCTGTCCGACCCGTGAAGGTGTTGTTAGGTATCGATAATTGATTCTACTAATGCATACAAAACCGGGCTAAACTTAAAAAAAAAATCCCCCTAAAAAAATAAATATTATTTCGCAAAAGGAGGTAACTTAATAAATGTGCGTTGACCACCCTTCGCCTGCCGCCCGCCCCCCGCGGGCGGCAGGGCACGCGGCACGTGGTCGCATCGCTATTCGCTCATAATAATACCGGTGTTATCACTTTTTAAAAATTACCAAATTTCGGGGAAATTGGAATTAATTCGCGGGAAAAAAAGATTATTTCAAAATTCATTTGTATTGGTACTATGATGAATACGTAAAATTTTATATTATATTTGGTCATGTGTTTACCTAACCTTTATTATCCTTATGGGTCGGACAGGGTTTTCTTAACATACTGTATAGAGTTGCTAATCTCCCCCGAGATGCTGTTTTCGAAATTTTTAGTCATTGAGATTCAATTAATCGGTGGTAGGCCATAACATCGGCTGCCGGCAGGAGTTACCAACCACCAGACAAAGTCTTGCTGCCGCCAATCGATTCGTCGTGTTCCGGCATGATATCTGGTGAAGCCGTACGGAGGACCGGTCTGAGCAAAACTGTTGCCATGAGTACCGGGAGCGATGCTCCAAAATGTTGTTGCGTCGGGAGTTTGATCGTGGAGGATCTCCAATTTCTCCAACTCAATCTCCCTCTGGCGCAACAACAAAAAGGCATCACCTAGCTCAACTACCATCTACCTTCCTATACACTCAGTTTTTTTGAAGAGCCTATCTCTTAATAAACTAGCGCGCTTTACCAACAATTGCATCAAGCAGTGATGCAATTGGTGATGGGATTGCGGTCAAGCAGTAGTTCATAATAATACAAAAAAGGTAAATGGAATCAGGAAATATCTTTTTTGTAACGACCCCGATCCGCAAACCGAACAGCTTATTCAAAAACTTATGAAGTGTAATGTGGAAATTGTATAATTATCCTTACGGGTCGAACGAAATAAGTCTTAAAAATAGCATACTCTCGATAGAGAAACTATTGTAACAATCTTAACTATTAAAAAATAAAAAATAATATAGGTTCTTATGAACAGGAACTTTAAAACACAAAATTACCCAGAAAAAATACAAAATCAAATACCTACTTAAATAAATATAGAAACCAAAGCACTAAACTACAAAATACTAAATTATCTCCAAATCTATCTGTTAACTCTAATGGCAACTTTGTAAATATTGGATAAGAATTAGTACAACAAATCATTATCATCACTCATTCTTAGAGAAAAACAATATCTTAACTAAAGAACAGTACGGCTTTAGAAAGCATAAAAATATTAATATGGCGATCTATGATTTAATAAATGAAATTATTTCGAATATGGACAAAAAAATTCCAGTTACAGCATTATTCATGGACATGACGAAGGCATTTGATTGTGTAGATCACAGAATCCTTCTTATAAAATTAAGTAACCTGGGAATAAGGGGGAATGTCTTGGAGTTGATAAGGTCATACCTCGTTAGGAGAAAACAAATAACTAAAATTTTAAGAATATGTAATAGAACAAACACAGAACACACCTACCTTTCGAAAGAAAAATGCATAAAATACGGCGTACCACAGGGAAGTGTGCTAGGTCCGTTGTTATTTTTATGTTATATAAACGATATTCCAAGAACCATACAACACCCCATGACTCTATTTGCTGATGATTGTACCACACTATTTATAGGAAAAAACTTAGAAAAATACGAAAATGAAATAAATAATAGTTTAAACTTAATTATTCAATGGCTAACTAATAACAACCTAAAAATTAATTTTGGAAAAACCCACATAATAAACTTTAACCAACGATCAAACTGCATTGTTACGAATATTAAATATAAAGATAACAAAATTACTATAGTAAACAACACAAAATTTCTAGGGATTTGGTTAGATCAGCAGATGACATGGAAAACACAGATTGATCATATAGTAAAAAAACTCAATCAATATTGCTATGCTTTGCACAATTTGAACAAGGTTGCCAATCGCAGCACTGTTCTTACTGCGTATCACGCATACGTTTCCACCACGCTGCGATACGGCATAATCTTTTGGGGTAATTCGACAGACAGGGAATTAGCCTTTAAAGCCCAAAAAAAGTGTCTTCGTGCAATATGCATAATTAAAAATACTGACAGTTGCAAACCATTTTTTATTAATCTAAAATTATTAACACTTCCGTCCATATATATTTTTGAAGTAGTCATGTTCATAAAACATAACCAAAACCTATTTCAAACTCTTTCCACAAAACGCCACCCAGGTGCTCTTAAATCTAAAACCCATCAAACCGCCCTATTTTCAAAAAGTTTCCTAGGTATGGCTCCAAAAATATATAATAAATTACCCAAATCCATAAAAGCTTCAAAAGACTTAAATACCTTCAAAAAAACACTACGTAGGTTTTTAATACAGAAAGCTTATTATACGATAAACGAATACCTTAGTGAAATATAGAATCTACACCATCTTTCTCAGATCTGTTTATTGCATTATTTTTTACTTTAGTTCATAAGATTATTTTATAATACTTGTGTAAACATTGTATATATATTGTTACTTAATTTTATAATTAGGTCTACAGCCATTAATGTACAGTGTACACCCACTACCAAATGGGTAAATATTTGTACGCCTTTCAAGGCGACACATAGTGCAACTTTTGTTTTTTAAATACCACCTTATAACACCTATGTGTACAAATAAATAAATTTGAATTTGAATTTGAAATCCAAAATAGTCATACCCCCCGATACAACCCATGGGAGCCTATATTGTTTGTGCTATTAGTGTCTGGATATGCTTAAAATCCAGCAGTGCCCTTGGATGGTACAGACGACAGCATATCAAGCTATTACAATCTGCCAAATTTCTTTATTAGATTTTCAACTTTATCCCTAATGCTTAACGCCTTAGCGATATACTTCATAATAGCTAATGCATTAAGGCTGAAGGTTGATTGGGGATATTTCACAGTTACGGGTAGCTTGACCTGCTGTCGTCTGTAAAATATTTCAGCTAACTTCTTAAAGTACCTACTATTATAATGATACCTACATAAATTACAATACATATAAATACATTTATTTTATTACAAGGCATGTGCCCAAATGACTTCAATACAAATTTTCATCCCCTGCTTAACATCGTAAGCGGACAAAAAAAAATTCTCCTCTTTTTGAGGAGAAATGGATGTCACATATCTTAGAATTTTCTGTTTTAGGACATCACCCAAGCCCTTTAATCCTCTGAGGAAAGTTTATTATAACTCTGGAATTTTTCCAATACTACTGAAAAAGTCCATTATTATACTCCCATTCACAAGGAACCTATCTCAGTCTTACCCTCTATATCTATAAATTATAATTTATAAATTATTGAAAAACTGACAAATACCAGTAGTAGTTAACTATATGAACAAATTCAAATTCATATCATCTTCCCAATTTGGATTTAGGCACAGAGCATCAGACGGTGTGTAATTTTCATTAGTTGTTTATTAATTATGAGCGTCCTATTAATAGAAGTTTGCTTTTTTTTAGTTCATCCTACATCATTCTACCATCAGTCCAAATTGAGGTAACTGTAGGATACCTTTACAATTTCGACTGCTTACTACCGGACCAAAAGCTTTAGCTAGTCGCGACAGCGCCCGGGGTTAGCTGAACCTTCCTACGGTGTATACTGAGCTAGCTCTTTGGGCTAAGCCAGCCTATGATGGTACTTAATGGTAGGTGAGCGATCGCATCTATGGAAACCTAGTGTTGTTATTCTAAGTGACCGTAATGAAAACTGAAGGCGCCAACCTGTACACAATTATTGAGGCGTGTTTCCATCTGCACCAGTCATTTTTCCGTCCATTCCACCACCACATAATTTGAAAGTTACTTTTTAAAGTATACGCTGTCAATTAACTGCATAGCTTGACCTTAGAAAATAATTCGACACCTAGGTATTACATAATGATTAAACGTACTTATTAGGTACACACTATACCTACATAGAAATGTACGAAAACGGGACAACGGAACCCAGCTCTTCCGTGCCAGGTGACGAAAGAAACTGAAATGAAATCGTTTATTAAGCAAATAGGATCACTGATCACTTTTACACGACATGTTTTTTTTTTATTACTAAGGTACCTGCGCCTTGTAAGGCCCATTTTTTGCAATATTGAAATAAATAAAAATATTTAAGTTATTAATATAAATAAACATTCTCACAATATGAATAATTTATTTTCGAATAAAATCAACATAAAAATTAACATGTTTTATAAAATTTCTTTAACAAAAAAAGTGTTTTTAAAAACCTCTAAAGTGGGCCTTTTTAAGAACATGGGTACTTATCATGGCCCGACATTCATCACATAATTTATAAACTCTATCAAAACAAAAAATAGATAAATACGTTAAACTTAACCTAACATAAAAGATTCTTAAGTAATCAGTCTGTTATAATAGTTTTCGTGGTCATTAATGAGCGGTGGGCCATGCTAGGCTTAACGAAATTTAATCTATCTACAAAACAAAAATCTTTCAATAAATTCAATATAAAACAATTTCGTCACGATCTCCTGATAATTATATTTCTTAAAAAAAAATGTATTAGAATATTGATAAAAAAATTGTAAACAACTTTGGTGGGCCTTATTAGGACAATAAAAAAAAAACAATTAAATTTGAATGTAAAAAACCAAAAGCTTTGAAGATTTCTAGGCACATTGGACATAAGAAATTTTCTCCGTCGTTCTTATTTTAGTTAAGCCAACACACTCTTAGTGGCAATTAATACATGACAATTAATACATTGTCACATAACTGCAATACGTTCTGCTTTACAATCTTGGCAATACCAGGTTTCAATCTGATTACCTATCTTTGGTGTTTTTTACTTTGGTTTTTAAATTTACCCTTTTTTCGTTTAGGTTTCTGTTCGCCGATGTTATCTCCCCTTTATCATTTTTATTCTTTTGCTATTACTTTGATTTTCTGTGTTTTTTTGGTTGGGTTTTGATCTTTTTGGTTGTTTCCATTTTGTAAAATCTGAAAATAAATTAAACTTAAAAAGTTTAGTTAAGACACTGAATGAGGTTGGTATTTATAAATGCTTTAAGTACCTAGGTATCTACGTTTAAAATAGGTTCCAATGTTTTGCTCCGATAGAATACTAATATTATTTTATAAAAAAAGTAATACAAATACTAATTTTATCATATAATAAACAAAAAAGTAAGATATACAATAGTCCTGATAAGGCCCGGGCCATCTTCGTAACCCTTGTGGTGGGCCTTAAAAGGGACTTTACCCGGCAATAGGATCAACTTCTTTTAAATTAAAAATATCAGACAATACAAGCAATACTTACTTTCTCCGAACTGCCAATTAAACTAGGTAACCTTTAATTTGTAAAAAAAACGTTGAAATTATTTGATTTTTCTAAGTAATAGTACACATTTTAAGCATATGGGATTACTAAACGCTATTCATTTGCAATGTCAGTGGCAAACTTTCAACCACTGCGAAAATGGCGGAACCCTTCTTATAACATGAAGTTGCAGTTTTGTTTATGGACCAAACCAAACGTAGGCACGAAATTTTAGCACAGTTGAACTTCAATTAATATGAATTTACGAAAGCGGGCCATCTTAGGAACAGGGCCATCTTTGGCGGAGGTACCTTAGATGTAGCCGGCATTTCCTAACTGACTACCTCTGAGAAGAAAAAGCCGAAACAAACTCAGGGATCATCGTCTTTTTTCAAGTCCAGGCATTAAAAATGAAAATGTTTACAATAATTTACGTTATAATTACGCATATTGCTTGGTAACAATGTTTAGCAGAGCGAGCAGCTCAGTCCCAAGCTTTTTTGTCTTCTAAATACTCTGTGATGTTATAATACTCCTTTTTGCAAAGTTTGGCATTTATATAGTTTTTAATCGTTTAATGGCTAAGTTTCGAATGCCCATGGGAAGCTTGTTGTAAAAATGTATTGACCCATGAACGAGTTGCCTTACTCTGTGGAGACGAGTGTGATGTACAGCAAGATTGTTCTGTTCCTGGTATTAATATTATGAATATCGCTTATTTTCTAAAAATTCGATATATTTTTATGTAGGTACATACATAAGATTTTCAAATATATATTGTGAAGCTACAGTCAGAATGTTCATCTCTTTGAATTTCTCTCTAAGAGAATCTCTAGGACCAAGGTTGTAAATGGCTCGAACAGCCCTTTTCTGTAAAACAAAGATGGTATTGATGTCCGCACAAGTTCCCCAGAGAAGAATCCCATAATAATAATAATAATAAAGGCAAACGCCTGATTCAAAAGGCAGTACTCCTCGATACGGCCCGCATCGTGAGGAGGTTCCTGTCTCTGGAGCCCTAACCACCGGTAGCTTGGACCCCGCTCCCGCCATCGGTGGAACACTATTTTTTATATTCTTAAATGTTTTTGTATGTTTTTATATAAATATTTAAAATGTAGAACAATATGTATGTATAAATAAATAAAGTGAATAATAATAATAATGTTTATTTCATCAAGAAAGGATCAGGTTTCACATAGTTATACATGGTTTATATATACATATAACTGATCTGTACACCAAAAGTGGAAACTCTGCCTCTCAAACTAGGCGGTAGCCTGTATCTTGAGAGACAGTGATTCATTGCTTTAACTAATTAATTAATACAATAGAGGACTGGGTCGATCAACATGAATGATTGCCAAAAATTTAAATTTCCTACGCTAAGAGTGTTTATGTGTGTGTGTGTGTGCGTGAGGGAGTGTGTGTGTCTGTGTGTGTGTGAGGATGTGTCTGTGTGGGTGAGTGTAATGGAGATATTTAGGAAGTTAGGTGACATACTTGAGTAAGGATTTAGTTTCTAGATAGTCACCCTCCAGTAGCCATTCCATCAATTTTGATTTAAGTATTTAATATTTAATAAGTCATAGACTATGAAAATAACTAAAATAAACAATTCTGGCTGTATCCACATCAGTTATCTATCTAATTTTCTTAACAGCAAAGGTGGCAGAACTGAGTCTACCCGACAGTTTCTCAATGTGAGGACCCCATTGTAACTTGGCGTCAATAGTCAATCCAAGAAAAACTGTCGACTCGACAGGGATCAACTCTACTCCATTCAGTTGAACATTGGTACTTAGCTGCCTGACATTTGGCGTAGAAAATTTAATGAGTTTAGTTTTTTTTTTTTTTCATTTAAAAGAAGGTTGTTTACATTAAACCAATGGACAACTTTAGAAAGTGCATTGTTAACTTCGTCAAAATTTGCTAGTTGACGCTTGACTTTAAAAATAAGAGATGTGCCATCCGCGAACAATACTATGTTGTGATTATCCCTCACTAGATGAGGTAAGTTAATAATATAAATTAAAAACAAGAAGGGATCTAGAATTGAGCCCTGCGGAATGCCCATGGTGACCACAGATCCTGCAGTCTCCTGCCATTAACATCAACCCTATGAATTCGATTATTCAGATAAGAAGTCAGAAGGTCGAGAGCTCTGTCCCTTAAACCATAATGGTACTATTTCCTAATAAGAGTATCATGATGTACGCAATCAACATGATTGCGTACATCATGTGCGCATGATGTACGGAGACAGATGTGGCTCGATAAGAACCTAAATCTTTTAGTTTTGTTAAACATAATGTAACATAAAAACAAAATGTAACATACAAATATTAATAAATAAAGAACTACCTATTATGCAATACGAAGAGTATAATATAAGAGTATGTTTTTCATTTTGCGCTTCACGTAAGAATCACCAAACTCTCAATCATTATACTATTTATTTTTTAAGTTTTGTGGCATCGCTCCTTGGCCATTATACTAAAATAATCCAGAAGCATAGCAACTTTAAAATACAGATAGAGAATTTCGCAACTTTTATTTAAATAATAAAGATATAAAATAATGTAGAATGTGCCATCTGTTAAGTAATAGATGTAAACTTTTTCACACAGCCTAAACTCTTAGTTTTGAATATAAAATAATAGATGTCGTGACTGGGGGATTTTGAATTAACAGTTACTATTTATTACGATTAACAAATTACGTACTAAAAAGAGAAAATGAGTCATGTCATTTTTTAATTCAAAGAAACTGAATAATACTTACTTGCCTTAAAATCATTATACCTACTACAGCGTTGTTTACATTGTGATTCACAGAAATCATTCGGGGCAAGCGATCGCCAGAAAACCGCTTTGTCGTCCTATGCGCGAGCCGCTCGCCGGTCGATCGGAACAGCCGCGGCAGGAATCGGAAATTTATTCAATCGCAAAATGGCGACTGTTACTGCAAACAACTTGTGTCCATGGCCAAATAGTCAAAATGATTACGAACTCCGAGATGTTATCGGTAAGTTTTTTATTGAACTATAATATTCTTTCATCGACAGACTGTTTTTCAGAAAAATAAATATATACATAAAACCGCACTAGGTGACTAGACGACTGCTTATATTTGGGTGCCTATGCCTGTCAAATTCCATATGACCTAAGAAATGTCAATGAATTTCTTCAAGATTTCTCGTTTTAACCTGGATTTAGGTATAGAAGCAAAATACCAGAGGTTTTATTGAATTCAACTGTGAACGTTAACATTACTGTGACAGCTGGTGAATAATTGATAAATTATTATGTACATACATGCTGTATAGAATTTAAAACAGTTTTAATAGCCGCATCGAATTTGAATATTTAATGTTGATTGCAGGTGTTGGGGCTACGGCCGTCGTTCACGCGGCTTACTGTGCACCGCGCAATGAGAAATGTGCCATAAAACGTATTAACTTAGAGAAATGGAACACATCCATGGATGAATTATTGAAAGAGATACAGGTATCTACTTACTAAATTAAATTAATAGTTATTATTATAATTTTATTAATAACATCTAATAAGATGATGGTTATTCTATAGAAGTTATCTCAATATACCCAAATAGTGGCTCAGTTAAATTTGTATAATTTTTCTTTTATCTTTGGTGTTTTCCAGGCAATGTCGAGCTGTAATCATGAAAATGTGGTGACATATTATACTAGTTTTGTAGTTCATGATGAGCTTTGGTTGGTCCTGAGGCTCCTTGAAGGTGAATATTTTCTGTATCATTTGTATAATTAATTTCCAAGAATTTAATAGAACACAGATAGTTCTCAATATAACAGGAAATATGCTGACGGAGTCAGTTTTACCTGCTAGGTTGACCCACAATAAATATTGTTTGATTTAATACTTCATATTAAATTACTTTACTGAAGTTGTTGGCATATTCACCAATTAATTCAGTAATACTTAGTCCACATCCAATGTGGCTTCAGATGTTTCTGTTGGGTTGTATTAAAGTATTCCACCCAATTTCGGCAACCAAAACCTGCTTAACTTAAACAGTGGTGGTTCAATGGTCATGGCCCTGATTTTTGAGCTGTAGGCAAGTTTTCTAATTTGTGTAAACAATTTCATCAACACTGCCCACAAAAAACAATGTGAGGATATCCTAGAACTAAAAATGTATCAATAATTTAAGTGTCTTCGAGGCAAGAGTTAATCGGCTCTTATAAATTAGTGCGCTTTACCATCAACAATCACTTTACTGCTTACTATCAGGCAGATTGTGGTCATCATCATCATCATCATCATCAACCTTTTTATCGTCCCACTGCTTTGTGCAGGTCTCCTCTCATACAAAGAAGGATTGAACGTAATCACCACGCATACTCAATGCGGGTTGACAATTTCAGACTTAAAGTCCAGGTTTCCTCAAGATGTTTCCTTGACCTTGTAATCAGTCATTGGTGTCCAAGATACACTTAGAAAGTACATACTTAAATTGGTACTTGCCTGACCTGGAATCGAACCCGCCCACTCATACTTGAGATGCTGAGGTTTTAACCACTAGGCCACCACAACTTATTGACTTATTGATTGTGGTCAAGCACAACTTATATGTATAAAAAAATGTACCTTTGTAAACCAATGTGGAATGTATATTCTGATGGTGTTCTTTTAAAATATAAATAAATTGGTTCAATCCCTGTATGAAATGTTTCAGGAGGCAGTTTACTTGATGTGATAAAACACAAAATGAAAGTGGCGAACTGCAAGCATGGTGTATTTGATGAGGCAACAATTGCCACAGTCCTTAAGGAGGTCCTCAGAGGATTAGAATATTTTCATAGTAATGGACAAATTCACAGGTAGATACTATACTTCAAATGATAACTTGTCAATCACTTACCTATTTGATGCCCTTTGCATGTAAGCCCTCAATGGTTTTCACAATTATATTTAATATTTATTGTTTGTTTGAAGCTATTTTTGTTATAAATAATGATGTTTCAAACAAATATGTTTGTTGTGGTGTTCATTCAATATTTTTAAAGCTAACGACCCAATAACAAAAAAATGTTGCTTTGCATTGAACCTAAAAATGAATTTTTGCAATGTGTATCATGGTTCAAATTTATTTTATTTTTTAAAGCCATTGCAATTTTTTATCAGCATATATTGCAAAGTTTTATACCAATTTGTATTTTGATCAGTTTTGCTAAGCAAATGACTTCCGTTATTGCGAATTTTTCTAACGCCAGATAATTTTATTCTAGGAATAATTTTGTATTTTTTACAGTCCTTCCATAGAGAATCAGCTCTATGTCAACTTTAATCCACAAATAAAACTTATCCACAAATATAACTTTAAAATCAGGCCTTAGTCACAAGACTGAAATTTAACTACTTACATAGATAATTTCATATCATTATTATTCACTGACTAAATGAGATGAAATTATGGATATATATAAGAGTAATTACAACATCAAGTTAAGTTGGTTATATTAGTTTTATCTAGAAAAGTTATCATATATTAATATCGTATTTCAAACATAAAACTTATTTCTTTGTTTCTATGCGAAATGCTATGATTATATGTAACATAAATTTATTACAAAAGATTGTGTCCAGCATAATGCTTTGCTTTATTTTTTCTTTTTTGTTTGAATAAAACAATTTTATGCTGTATGTGCAATAATGCCTATGTCCAGAGCGAATATAATTGTTGAACTATGTACCTATACCTAGTAAATACCTATCGATGTTGCTGTATGGCTCGAGTTACTCTTGTTTTATACTAGATTACGAATCGAGTTATTGCTTGCGTTTCGAACCGCAAAAGATACTAATGATATTTGATGATATCGAAAATATTGCACTAGATTTATACTTAAAGGGCACGAGGCGAATGTTATAGGTATAAGTAGCAAACACGTAAGCGATTTTTATATTGTACGTCAAATATGTATTATACATATTGTTCAAGATAAAACCATCCATGAAGTTTTATTGTAGAGTTACAATAGTATTCTTTTCACAGGGATATAAAGGCTGGAAATATATTGTTAGGAGAAGATGGTACAGTACAAATAGCTGATTTTGGCGTATCTGCGTGGCTGGCCACTGGCAGAGATATGTCAAGACAAAAAGTTAGACATACATTTGTGGGCACGCCATGTTGGATGGCCCCAGAAGTCATGGAACAAGTGAGAGTTGTATGATTCTAACACTACTAATATTATTTTAGTTCTGTTTTTTTTGTTTGCTTTTACTAACTCTTAAATAATAAATTAAAACTTCCATCAATACGCGTTTGCACCTAACTTGTTAAGGACATTTAGACTTAATTTGTTTCTACAAGAGATTTTTGTTGCCCAAAATAATGACGCATGATAAACCCCAGGAAACTGGGAAGTGGGAAAATACATATAATTAATCTGATAAACCCATACATCATATCAGAGTCACAAACAGCAAATCTCTGTTTGCTATAGATTGTATAGAGCTGCTATCTCTGTTGATATGGATGGAGTCATATTACTTTATAACTCGGATAGACATAATGTGGGCATAAGCTGGGCGTGAATTTATTGGACACATGATATTACTCAAATAATTCAATAGACAACCAATTTTCCAACATTTACGTACGGAGGACGGGTCTGAGCAGTTGTGTTGCGATGTGTGCCGGGTACGATGCGCCAACTGTTGTTGTGTTGGGAGTTTGGTCGTGGAGGGTCTTCAGATCAATCTCCCTTTGGCGCAGCATTGTTGGGTTTAACATTCCATCACCTCGCCCAACTGCCGTCTTCCTTCCTATTCGCTCAGTTTTTCTGAGTGAATAGGCCCTTAATAAACTAGCGCGCTTTACCATCAACGATCGCATCACTGCTTACCATCAGGCGGGATTGCGGCCAAGCGCTAGTTAATAATTATTAAAAAAAAAAAAAAATAGAGTTTTTACCCAGTAGAAAGCAATGCATTGCATAGAAAGCAGTTTTTTTACATTCGCACTGATTTTACCCTAATAGCAATTAGTACACCAGCTAATAAATTTCAGGACCATGGATATGATTTTAAAGCCGACATCTGGTCTTTTGGCATAACGGCAATAGAAATGGCGACGGGCACCGCACCTTATCACAAGTACCCTCCAATGAAAGTGCTGATGCTGACTTTACAGAATGACCCACCTAATTTGGACACTGGTAAGGTGATAGACATTTGAAAAATTTATTTGGTAGAAAGCCCTATTTAGATCGGGCGATTTAAATACTTTTGGCATGTCGTATCCTGAAGCAACATTAAAAGTTGCATTGTCTATTCATATGTTGTCCCATATGCTCGGACATAGGTGTTCTTTCTTCAAAAGGGAAATGGGCTGTAACCCAGACACGTAGTCCCAGTGCTGGTTGTTGATGTCACTAGTATTTGAATTTTTGATTTTTGGATACATACCGATTTTCTCACGATTTGTTCCTTCATTGTTCAAAGTCGTAGTCGTCTGTGGGGGCCTCTACATCTGGGCCAGCACGCTTGAAAGAAACTTGCATCGTGTAAATGGATCTCAATCGCTAGTAGTAGACCTCTTTGGGAAACTGATTTTTCAAGAAAGAACAAACACCTTAACCATATGCAAGCTTTCTGTCACTTGGTTAGGCATATTATAGTGAAACCTTGAGCAACTTTTCAACATTTACAGTAAAACTTAAAGAATTTATTTGAATTTGCATTTTGTAAATTGTTTACAAGCACTTTTGAAGTGTCAAAATTATAATTAAAAGTCGTTCAGAAAATTAAAACTCGTTGCCCATTCTAAAACGTAGATTATAGGAGTTTCTATACAACTTCTTAAATTATGCTTGTCTACATAGTGTGTTTAAACGCATGTTTTAAATAATTTTCTTAATACAAGCAATATTTTGTTATAAAATAAGTTTATTTCATATAATTTTGGCTTACATTGCATGTCAAGAAGTCTCCATATAGGCACAGAAATGTCTGTAGTTGAAGGCTCCGCTCCTCCCGTACATTTTAAATACGTAAGCAACAAAAAGGGTAATGAAAAAAAAAAAAAACAAAATGCGATTAATTGTACGAGTGCGTGAGGTGCGTGTGCGTGTGCTTGTGCGTGTGCGTGTGCTTGTGCCAGTGCGCGTGCGCTGCTCGTTTGTGTGTGTTTGACTAAAGCGAAATATTATTCGATCATTTAATGACACTCTATTAGGGCACTCGTTGCAAGAGTTCCTCTGTATTATCATGATTTAAATTATGTAGCCAGATTTGCTAATTCTTTTTTGCATTCTTTAGATCATCTAAAGATAGCCACTCATCTACAGAGCAACCGCGGCAAGCTTAACCTTTCTTATAACACAGTAACCCATGAAATAAGTTTCACTAGAGATGTAACGGATAGCAGTTTGGCCGGATACCGGATATCCGGCCGACCATGTGGCCGGATAGCCGGATATCCGGCCACCGAATATCTGGCGAAACTTAGTCGTTTGCGCAGGCGGCGATAACCTGCGAGCTGGATTTTTATCTCAAGTTTTCTTATTCTTGATGGGCAGCTAACGCCAAACAATACCCAATTTTAACACAATTTGCTCAAATCTACCTTTCTGCACCTTGCAGCAGTGTGTATAGCCAAAGACTTTTGTTTCTGAAGCTGGCCTTATTTATGAAGAGAAACCTATGCTGAGAAATAAGTATTCATTCACCATAATTTGCCCTTAGTGCAGTATGAGTACTAATTCATTCATTTTCTTTGTATAACATTAATTTACTATTGTGTGATTAAAAATATAAAACTTAAATTAATTGTATTAAAGTGATACTAACTAAATAAAGACAATAATTATTTGAAAATTTGTTTTTTTATGCAATTTTTTTCTATTTATTCGGACGGATAGACATCCGGCCAAATATTAGCTATCCAGTATTCGGCCGGATAGTATTAGGACGGCCGGATACCGGATAGTTACCGGATATCCGTTGCATCTTTAGTTTTTACTTTAGACGATCTACAGCGATTGATCTTCGTCAGCCCTTTTACATTCCCACTGCAAGAGCACGGGCCTCCTTCAATATCATGAGGGCTAAATGCCACGCTTGACAGATAGATGGGTTGGTGAGGGTATTGGTATAAAATGCAGAGTTCTCTGCCTTTCTGATAGTGACTTTGAACGGAATTTACCTTAGTCGCCTTCTACGACATCTTGGTCAGAGTGAGGGTGGCTTATTCTACTCTGCCGGGTACCACACGGCTAGTAGCAGCGATTGATCTAATTTATTACTACTGTAAAAAAATCTCTTTTACTTACTTAAATTATGTAGAATTTCGCTCGTACACGTAATTTTTTCTTGGATATATTGACAAGGCACGGACGACAGTTGGTCAAGCTACCCCAAATTGGCAAAAGGTCCCACTCAACTTTGAGCCTTAGTGCTTTAGCGACATAGTTGAAAATCTAAAAAAGAAATTTGACAGATTGTAGTAGCTTGATAAATTAAATTGTCGTCTGTACCATCAGGATGATTTTCAAACAGTTCCCTTGGCCAGTTCCCACGCCTGCGGAGGCTAAATATAACACTGATAGCTTTATCTGTAAAATAAAATGAGACTAGATGTCTGTAGCGCGGCCCCATATTAAAATACCATACGACATAATACTATGAAAGTAACTATATTAGACTAGAATCGCGGTGTCAATATCAGTTAATTTATGGATTTTTCTCACAGCATATATACTTCTGAAAAGTATGTTAAATGAGTACTCAATTGAAACCTTGAGTCAGCGTGATACCCAGGGAATCGGCTTTATCAATGAATTCTAGTTTCTCTTTATTCAGTATTATCTCATAATCACTACTTTGAACATTTGGTAAAGGAAATATTGTGTTATATTTTCCATTTAAATTATAAGGATTTGCAGTAGGGCGTTATTTAAAGACGCCGTAAAATTTGTTATGTCTATTAATTAAAAATCAAGGAAGTAACGGTTGGGTTTTAAATATGTATAATCATAATATAACATTATTGCTTAAAATGGACACCAGTCCCAATCTCAGTTAATTTTCAGTTTATAATTATTAAGTTATTTGATTTTAAGTTTAGATCTAAGTCTTCATAGTTGGTAGTTTATTCAGAGCCAAACAGTATTGAGGAACAAATGTTTAGGTTGATAATAATGAGCACATGTACTTGATAATAATTAGCTCGTCGGAACAGTCATGATTTATCCCAGATCATATCAGTGTGGCAATCATTTACATTTGAATGGTTGCCTTTCTATACTATAATGGCAACATTCGTAGGACATTGAACAATTGTTGTCAGACAACATTATTAGTCAGTGTAACATGTGTATTGTCTATGGCTTTATAAAAATACTTTATCCTCATAAATAAAACAATTTACCTATTTTAAGATTCGTGTTATTTGACACAGGATTTTCCCCTATAACTTACATAGCTACATGATTTTATTAACAGGTGCTGACGAGAAAGAACAATACAAAGCGTATGGAAAAACTTTTAGGAAAATGATCATAGATTGTTTGCAAAAAGACCCATCGAAAAGGCCAACAGCTACAGAGTTATTAAAACATCCGTTCTTCAAGAAGGCCAAGGATAGAAAATATTTAACACAAACTCTAGTCGCTATCGGACCTAGCATGGAAACTAGGGTGCATAAGGTATCTAGGAATTATGTATTTATTTATTATTATTTAGTGCTAAAAATGCTCATAACGAACTGACGTCTTCTTAGTTTTGTTTTTGAAGAATGGCCATTTGACTAATGTTTACTGCAAAACCAGAAGCAGATTCAATGTCAAAAAGGAATAAGTGTAATTGCTCTGGACATAGCCAATGTTCCCAGTTTTCAAACTATTGCTATTGCAGCGTTTCTATGGTGCTAACACAAGGCAACAAAGCCGGATTTACACCTGTTGTGTTTGCACCTGATGGTAAGCATTGATGCAATCATTGATGGTAAAGCACGCTAGTTTATTAAGACCCTATTCACTCAAAAAAACTTAGTGAATAGGAAAGAAGACGGCAGTTTAGCGAGGTGGTTACCCAACAACACGACCAACGACACTGCGCCAGAGGGAGATTGATCTCGAAACTCTCCACGCCCAAACTACCGACACAACAACATTTGGCGCATCGTACCCGGCACACATCGCAACAAAATTGCTCAGACCCGTCCTCCGCACGGCTTCACCAGACATCATGCCGGAACACGACGAATCCCTTGGCGGCAAGACTTTGTCTGGTGGGTGGTACCTTCTGCCGGCAGCCGATGTTATGACCTACCACCGAGATTGGCATTATCTTTATGAAGTTGTGTACTAAAACAGTAAACTAAGAAGTGCTGTTGAGAGTCTTTATTATTGTCAGAAACAAACAAATTTTACGTTTTTCTTGTTGTTAATTATTATTATTTTCCAGGCAAGTAAACATACAAAGGGTGCGTCAGGCAGGCTACACCGCACAGTTACTGGCGAGTGGGTGTGGAGTGAGGAGGAAGAGGAAACCTCTGTCGAAGGGCCGGAGTCTGATGATGAGCCATCCTATACCGAAGACAAAAGACCCATGAACCAGTTAACGAAAGCTGACTCTAGTGGCAGTGATAATGAAGGCAATGAGGTGAGTTTGGTATGAACCTATTAAGTATAATGATGAGCTGTTCCACGGCGAACATAAGCATCCCATGAACCAGATGACAAAGGCCGACCGTAGTTTGAGCTGAACTTACAAGGCACTATTTACCGTGACGCTTTTAAAAAATACTGAATCGTTTGTTATTCCGCGAAGGATTGGCAAAGGTACCTATAGTTACACTTCTACAACATATCGTCAGTGATGTCCGCTAACGTATCAGGATGACACCGGTGTGTCTTCCTGATATGTTAGCATTATTATTTATATTAATAATAATACTAACTGTATTATTATTATTTACATTACTAGTAATACCGTTGACAGCCTCCGTGGCGTAGCGGTAGCGAACGCGGCCGTTGCGCAAGGAGGTGCGGGTTCGATCCCCGCACAGTGCGGGTATGTATTTGTATGCATGAATATGAATATTTGCACTGGTCTGGGCGTGCCTCGGAAAGTACGTTAAGCCGTTGGTCCCGGTTGCCATACGAACATCTAGTGGCAGTCGTTACGGGTTGTTGAAGCCCTCAAAAGTCTAAGAATTGGTCTAACTGCAATGCTTAGATATCGCCTTCGGGTTGTGGAGGTCTGACGGCAGTCGCTTCACGGAAAATATCGAAGTTTAGCCAAAATTAGCAGTTAGACTGGTAAAGCGAACTCCAGACTCCAAAGCTGAAAAAAGAAGGTACGGATGCGACTGGGATTAACGCTGAGATGATGATGACTAATAATACTGTCCCTGCTCGCATTATACCGGTGTCATGCGATTTTATCCTCTATGATTATAGCGAAACAGCAGTGTTATCCTAAGCCTCCTTAGATGTTCGAATGGAACTTAATGATACTATTTCTTCCACAGGATCAACCTAAGCAACCAAAACCCACGCCCCCAGCTCCGCAAGCACCGAATCGCTTTTTGAGTTCTGTCGACGGAGAACCAGCTGTTATTAACTTAGTATTGCGATTAAGGTGAGAGTACTGATCTACTTATTAAAATTTTAAAATTCATCCATTCACTGACAGACAACGAAAAGCCTAAACTACCGACACTTTAAATAACAGTCTGAATGATTCGATACTTTAAAATAATAGGTCCAAAAATAATGTCTGCTCAACAAAGAAAACAACGCAATGGATGTCGTTGTATTGTTAAAATGAAAGTGACACATAATTACACTGATGGACTCTCTTCTTCTTACGAAACGAAGAAGAAGAGAGTTCTTGACAGAACGGTCGTGGTCACTAAGACTGATTTCGAGACGTCGATGTAGCTCGCCGCACGATCTCTTTCCATCAATCTCTGTTGTCTGGAGCATTCATTTACGAGTCCCCCCACTGCTGACTTGATTTGGTCGGTCTATCTCATGGGTGACCTTCCACCGTGGTTTGTTCCCATCTAATCTGCCTGGACGACCAAACGCTCTATGGAGTTATTATTACGTCTTAACAGGACTGTACTAATTCTGAAAGACGCTGTTTGATGCCGAGTTCTTGGAGTATAAGAACATTCGTTCTAAACTCGTTCTAAAATGCTGGACTAGAAATATGAAATTATACAACCGAGTCTTTAAATAATTTTAATAATAACGTCGGGGGGGATTGTGGAAGTTGGCCATGTTTGTCGATAGTACAACAGTAGAACCACGTATAGTGGTCAGCTAGTCACAAGTTAGTAAGTATATAGATTGTTACGGACGACCGATCAGTCTTCAAAACAACGCTTATTGACATTTGGCTGCGATGCACTACAATAGATCGATGTTAACGGTTGACGTCAACGTTTAATCACAATCTAGTAGAATCTTTAGCCATATAGGCCATTTGAAGTGGTTTATCATCACCACCATAACAAAAGACAAGAATGTGGTGATGGACGTCATAGGATACAACAATATAGGTGGACCGATGACCTGGCGAAGATCGCTGGAAACCGATAGATGCGGGCAGCACAAAACCGGTCATTGTGGAATGCCTTGGGGGAGGGCTTTGTCCAGTAGTGGTGTCAGTGTCTCCTGTAGGCTGGAGGTGCGATAAAGCTGAACACCATAGTTTACATGTTTACTGGTAGCCATATAACCTTCACAATCAAGCTATTTGGCAATAAATAAGAAACCCCTTTGCAAAAATAACACTCGGGGTAACTGGTTTCTATAGTACTTCAAGGTATTCGTATCTTATGGGATGGTTACCTTAATTACGGACTGACCTCGGAAAGCATAACTTAACTCGATTAACCACGAGCCCCTTGAAAAAGTAGACCATAGTATAGTAAGTTAGGAAGAGACCAGTGCGTTGCCCAATTTCTTACAGGTCATGGCTACTTTAAAAGTAAACTGTATTCTTTTAAACTTGTTCCTTCACCTTTGTGTTAAAGTTCTACATCTAACTGTGAATTTGAACAGTCCGCACATCAAATCTTGTGGAAGTGTATTCTTTGGCAGAATGAACGCAATATTATATTGGATAGTGTACAAGTTACATCCGGAGTCGTTTATTATACGGACCTTGTAGAAACTAGAACCAATTTCCGTGCGTTCAGGCGCTTTTGCCATACCTATTATTGGAATCAATTCAAATTTTATTCCGTGGTGCTTGGCAATCTGGGCTTCTCCCAGTTGCAATAATGTCCCTTTGTGCCGATTGGCCTAGTTCTGTTCTGTCTCCTGCTTGTTATGGAGGGAAGTGGAAAAAATATCTTTTTTCTTACTCCTCCGCTATTCTTTTCTGATTAATTTCGTTGCGGGACCCAAGACAGTTGAATCGTTTTTCCGGGACTCGTCGAGCTTCATTGCTCGGCATTTTCTGGCGGTCTCCACTGTTGATTCTGGCTTTCAGGAGTTGCAGTGGGTGGGAAAAAGTGTGGCGGGTTTTGTCCCAATAAAAAAAAAAGTTAGGAAGAGGCCAGACCGATGATTATGAATAGAGAGAGATTAACCCCTTTATTCATAAACGTTGCTTATCTAGTGATTAGCAACTGTTTAACCATACATTTTTGACGTTTGCACGTCACTGGACTCTAATCATCGTTTATGAATAAAACCCTTAAACACTGGTGTTTATTCATAAACGATGATTGAAGTTAAGTGACGTGCATAGTAACTTTAAGCAATTTTTATGAATAGAGGGGTAAAAGAATAAATGATTTATTTTCTGTAAGTTTGTTCAAACAAATTTCTTCTTGTTCTTCTCAGCCTATACAGTATGTTAAGAAAACCCTGTCCGACCCGTGAAGGTGTTGTTAGGTATCGATAACTGATTCTACTAATGCATACAAAACCGGGCTAAACTTAAAAAAAAAATCCCCCTAAAAAAAATAAATATTATTTCGCAAAAGGAGGTAACTTATTAAATGTGCGTTGACCACCCTTCGCCTGCCGACCGCGGGGGGCGGGCGGCAGGACACGCGGCACGTGGTCGCATCGCTATTCGCTCATAATAATACCGGTGTTGTCACTTTTTAAAAATTACCAAATTGCGGGGAAATTGGAATTAATTCGTTGGAAAAAAAGATTATTTCAAAATTCATTTGTATTGGTACTATGATGAATACGTAAAATTTTATATTATATTTGGTCATGTGTTTACCTAACCTCTATTATCCTTATGGGTCGGACAGGGTTTTCGTAACATACTGTAGAGGTCCACTGCTGGACAAAGGCCTTCTCTGGTTTACCATTACATTATTGGGTTGCCCTAATCCCCACGCTTGGCGGACTGGCTGGGGATCGCAGTAATTTGATATTCCACAGGAGAAGCGCTGCTGCCCGCTTCCCTGGTGAGAGTTCCCTTAGTCGCCTCTGACGACACCCGCGGGAGGATATGGGATGGTAATATTCTGAGCCCGGTACCACACGGGACACAAAAGACAACAAACACAAACCCATTTTAACATTTTTTTTTCATCATAGCTCAAGGTACCGACCTGACGCGGTGAAGCTAGATCGCGAATCAGTTTGTAGCTTGATTCCGAGCAGTTACTCAACAAAATTGCTCGACGTTTACAACCGGCTTTATCCAAGTCTACCCCAATTTCGTTTACAAGAAACCACTGTTCCAATCTTTCTTTGTATAATTGCCATTCTTGATGTTCGTGGCTGAATATTATTAATGTGCCGACCGAGACTGTAGCGGATACTTTTGACATTTTACGCGTAATTTACATACTTTGTTCTCGTCGCCAGCTGTTATAATTGAGGGAAGGTAGACGGATAAATAAATAACCGATACGTACAAACTCATATATTGGACTGACGCAGCAATCGTTAACATAAAACTAGCTTACTACCTACCCTGCTGTAATTGCACATCGCAATCAGTAGGTACCCACATAACAGAATTAATTAAGAAGAAGAGAAGAAGAGAGATTAATTAGATAAGTGAATTTCCTATCTGACTTCTCTGAGAAGAAAGGCCATTACAAACTCGGAGGTCACAGTCTTTTATAAAACCCAGACACATTCTTGGTCCTGTAATGTTCCTATAATGTATAGGAACATTTCAACATATCGACGATGGAAAGCGATTTTGTCGTATCTCGAAAAAAAGGCAATTTATTGCATCATTGAATTCAGAAAAAAAAACTGCGTTAGATCTGATCAACGTATTCCTACGTTGTTTCTTTTTTATGATACGACATTGATTTTTTCTAAACTTTTTTCTGAATCTAAACTAAATTTAACGAATGTTACAGGAATTCGCGTCGCGAGCTCAACGATATACGTTTCGAGTACATCGTGGGTAAGGACACTGCCGAAGGCATCGCTATGGAGCTGGTTGGTGCAGGACTGGTTGACCCGCACGACTCCGTGCCCATATCTGTCAACCTAGCAAAGCTACTTGATGCACAGCTGACCGTCATCCCCTTGCCTTCTAAGGCAGTTACATTCCATTTGGTAAGTAACTAAAACTTGTATGGAAACCGGTTGTCATTGTATAGGCATGTGACGTGGAAGAACAAAGATAATGTTGTGACCAGAGTGGATAACTGTAAGCGAGACCACAGAAACGATGGACTGACTATGTGACATATGGTTTCTAGGAGGTGACTACCGATAGAGAAGTATGGAAGAAAAATATAACATATTTTTATATACAACATAATTTTTTCATTATACGAAACCTGAATATAATTTGTTCAGAATAAGCAACTGAATCGATTGTAATAATTTTTACACCATGATATATTTTTTCCCAAATACACACATCAAAAGTGTCAAGCATTTTTATGCGGATTTCTTGAGATTGAGATGTGGCTTTGTAATAAATTTATGATTTTATAAATTTATATGGATCCTTTTTGGTGCATTTCATAATTTGAATCAGGAACTGTGAATCAAATTCGAGTAAAAGATGAAAATCAGCTGTCAATATTTTCCCTATAAAAACATACAACGCATTGAAGACATTATTAGTGCTACTGTTTCCCTACTACTGATTAAAACCAACGTTATTATGGAGCGGCGACGTCATTTAAGCAGGGAAGAAATGCTCAGAGCCGTGGGAATGATAGAAGCTGGTTCCCGGCAACGTACTGTGGCTTTAGCTCTGAATACAAGTCAGAGTGTTATCAGTCGACTTTGGACACGTTACCGAAGCACTGGTACCGTGGCTGAGCGCCATGGAGGACGGTATCGCTGCACCACACGGAGACAAGACCGATACATTCAAATCTTAACTCGAAGAGCTCCAACAATAACCGCCATGATGTTAGCCGTGAGGCTTCATCACTCTTCAGGGAACTTAATTAGCGACCAAAGAGTCAGAAACCGCTTGCATGAAGTGAACCTTCATTCCCGAAGACCGCTACGGGTACCACCTATAGCAATGCACAATCGTAGGATTCGATATCAATGGGCTCTTGAACACAGAAATTGGGCAGAAGAACAATGGCGTTTCGTGTGCTTTTCTGATGAGTCTCGTTTTGGTATGAGACCGGATACAAGACGTAATACGACACTGGAGAACCCCTGGACGCCAACAGCGATTAAAATCCTGCCAGGAAGTCCATCCTTATAGTGGTGGAACCATCATGGTATGGGCGGGTATTTGGATCGGCGGAAGAACTGAGTTGATTTGGATCAGAGGCAATCTCAACGCTCAAATTTATGCCGAGACGATTGTATCAGACGTCATCGTTCCTCTACAAGTGCAAATCGGTCCCTTATTTCTGTTAATGCATGATAATGCACGACCGCACACCGCAAGAGTTGTAAGACAGACTCTCGCCGCAGCTAACATCAATGTCCTGCCCTGGCCTGCTCAGTCGCCAGACTTGAACCCGATTGAGCATGCATGGGATATGCTACAGAGAAGAGCTCTGCCGAATATGGAGGGTATCCAGTCGCAAGAAGACCTTTTTTTGTTGTTGCAACGAACATGGGCGGCCATTCCACAGCGTGATTTGGATGAACTCATTTTGAGTACGCCAAACCGATGTTCTTGTGTTGTTAGTGTTCGCGGTAGAAACACGGATTATTAATTGTTTAAGTTACCCAATAAAATTTTAGAGAAAACTGTTATTTCAGTCTTTTTTTCGAACTTTTGTGTTAGTGGTTCAAATGTCAAATATATTTTATTAGGAAAATGGCAAATTTCTTTATTAATGCAAAGGTGACTTGGTTTATCGTTACTGTGACAAACGAAAACACTTTATTTGATGAATCCTTAAAGAAAATTTTAATTAATATCAATCAGGAGAAAAGTTATTGCAAAAATATATGTTGATCCCTATACACTTTTGATGTGTGTATATTTTAAAAGGACAACCCAGGTCACAGTGGATCATAGTGTCCTAGAGCCCAAGCCCCGCCGCGCCGCTGCGGGTGCAAGCGGGCGAGTGGTACGTTGACCATATTTTTATTGGGATAACCAGGTAACAAACATAACAAGATAATAACTTTGTTATTTTTCATAATAGATTTTTTAAAATTTTGTACATAGATTCTTTACATAAAAATACTGGACACGTGTTTCGGGTTTCGCATAAACAAAAAATAATGTTATATTTCATAAAATGGGATAAAGGAATACACATGAAGCATTTTCTGTTTTATCTGACCTCGTATTGTAAAGGTCTTTCGAATTATAAAGCAGTACCCTAATCGGCGAACACATTTTTGTCAAATGATTGCGACTGAGTTGGTATCAGTTGGGATCGTTCGGCCCGCCCATTGGTTCATTCGGTCCAAACGATCCCAACTAGTCGCAATCATTTGACAAAAATGTGTTCGCCGATTAGGGGGCAGGTTATACAATATTAATTAAAAAAATCAAAATCAAAGCATTTTTTTTTTCAAACAAACCAGTTACAGGCACTTTTGAATTGTCAGAAGGTCGGTCAGTCAGTAAGGTGAAGCTAGCCGCCCATTCCAAAGAGTAGGTACCTATGGAGAAGAATGGGCAAGAAACTCCATGGACACTCTTTTAAATTATCAAGCTATTGATACAAATATTTGATTACATCATTCATTTTGAAATCAACCGTGTGAGAACGATGCAGAAATATATTGTACGCTAAGAGCGCCCATTATGGAAAACAAACAAAAAAAAACAACAACGAAAGAAAGACTAACCCAACAAATAGATGCTTTACAGCAAGTACATTGTGCTCACACGTGTGCCATGCAATTATACAATACTAAGAAATTGAATCTACACAATGCAAATATAGTTTGGCTACATAGTGTGTACTGGCATTGAGTAAAAAAAAAAAAAACAAAGAAACAAACAATTACAAATTAAATTAAAAATTAAAACTTTTTAAAAACTTTATATTATATATTTAATTAGCATATTGACTTATATTATGTTAAAGATTGTTATTATAAGTATTATAGACTGACATTGTTCCCGGTTCCTTTGTTCACAAACTAAACTAAATTCAAGTTCAGTGCATCTTTTTCTTTATACAGTATGTTAAGAAAACCCTGTCCGACCCGTGAAGGTGTTGTTGGGTATTGATAACTGATTCTACTAATGCATACAAAACCGGGCTAAGTTTTAAAAAAAAATCCACCTAAAAAATAAATATTATTTCGCAAAAAGAGGTAACTTAATAAATCTGCGCTATCCACCCATCCGCGCGCGGCGGCGGAGGCGGCAGAGGCGGCGGGCGGCAGGGCACGCGGCACGTGGTCGCATCGCTATTCGCTCATAATAATACCGGTGTTGTCACTTTTTAAAAATTACCAAATTTCGGGGAAGTTGGAATTAATTCGCGGGAAAAAAAAGATTATTTCAAAATTCATTTGTATTGGTACTATGTTGATTACGTAAAATTTTATATTATATTTGGTCATGTGTTTACCTAACCTTTATTATCCTTATGGGTCGGACAGGGTTTTCTTAACATACTGTATTTCATTAAGAAAAGGATAGAAAATAAAATGTTAGTTTAGACCTGTCAAATTAGTCCGCGACTGACGTAAATCGACGTATTTTTGATCGCCATGTTTATAACCGCGTCTAAACTGTCTATGGAATATCTTAATTTGACAGGATTAAACTAATATCTTCTATCCTTTTCTTAAAACTAGTTTAGTTTCTGAACAAGAGAATCGGTGCCATTATATGATACGCTAATATTTTATATAGTCAGGCACCCTTATTGTTTAACACTTTCGATCACAATCAAGACTTATTGAGAGCGTTATTCCTAAATCTTTGATTCATATGTTCGAATAATTTCCCTGCTCAACAACGCAAATTACGTAATGAATGTTGTTCAAGTGTCAAAATGAACACCATTGCCGCCATTACTAGCCGTTGATTCTATCCATCCTGACCATCAATATGAACCTGCGTTCGGTCCTGAAGTTGTATTTAGCTTTTCCATTCTTAGAAGTAGATAATCTTATTTTGAATGTTTCTTTTGCAGAACTCTGTTGGGCCCAATGAGGACTTCGATGACCAAACACTGGTGGGATTTGCGCAAATATCAATAGTGGAGTAAGGACACCAGAGTGGAACAATAAGTATCGTGTAAGAGGCATTGTGATTGGTGGCCAGCGTCTAGCTAATTGTACTTGGATTTGTTTATGGTGCTAAAATGTGATGGCTTCGTAAAGACGGTAATTTTATTTCCATTTTTTATATTGTGTTAAAATTGGCCATTTATTTTCCATCGAGCCAAAGAATTTTAGTCTTAAAACTTAATTGACTTGTAGTTGGTAAGATATTTGTTGTTTTGTTACTTCGTATGCGTTTGCATATTCTTAAAGTTTAAATTGTTTATTGATTTTTATTTATTTATGAATGAATGGGTCGCCGTTTTAGCCATGGGAGTTCGTAAATAGGAGTATTTTTAGGAATTGCAACTACTTTTACCACACATATCTTCACGTGTTCCATGCATCGTAGATTTAAAGCATCATTATCAGTTTAATATTCTACTGGTTTGAATCTCAAGTCTGTAAATTACAAGCATTTGAATATGACATACTTCACTCGGCCTATCTGGTTAATAATTTATTTAAAAATACATTACAATGAATAAATAATGTACAAAAGGCAATCACTAAAAACTATACGTAATTTATTTTGTTATTAGTGTAAGAAGTAAATATTATAAAGTTTTTTGAGTCGTTCGTATGTAAGCCGAGTACATTCTGTGTGCTGACTGCATCGCCACGGAGCGAACTATGTCTCCGGTACGTCATTTGAATGAAGTTTTCATTCAATTTATATAAACGGTACAAAAGGAGAATGCCGGTTTTTGTATGGAAATTTTAAATAACCATATTTAGCCCAACTTATTGTTTAATATTACCATTGGCATTAAGCGTTTTTGTTTTCTTATTCGCAGTACTGAGATTTTTCCTCATAACTATTTTTTTTTTAAAAACCCGCCTAAAAATATTGCAAAGATACCATTCATTATAATATATAAGGGAAATTCGACCCAGAGGAACAAAGCTCAACTCAACGGACAAAAACAACCAGCAACAAATCAAAATTACAACACAAACACCAACGTTTCATAAGCGACGATAGTGCGTTTCATCAAACACACTAATTTGCATTAGTGCCAACATGACGGCAAAGGAACTATTTGTTGAAACGCACAGGAACGAGAACGAGGTGTTCTGAGGGGTTGATATTTGACAGTTGTTTTTGAGCGTTGCTATCTCGATTCAAAATCTCTAAAATCGATATCGCCTAAAAATAATCGATTAATAAATAAATTGATTATTCAGTCTGAAATTAAGTTTAGTAGCCAAATCGATGTACAGTCAGCAGCACATCACGATATATAGTTGCACAACGAAAACGGCCTTTATTTCGAGCCAGATAAGCGCGCTCTCAAGGTCGACATGTATAACTTGATGTGCGGCTGTGTATATACTATTTCCATTCAAAAATCACAAAAAAACATTTTTTTATTCACTATCTGTGCCATCTAACGAATGTAAAATCATTCTAATCGTCTAAGCAATCGTCATCAATCATCAATCAAATTCTTGACTACCGGAAATGCATTTGAAAGTAGAGAACTTGGGCTATCGAACTTTTTTAGAACATTTCGTAAAAACGGATTTAGCAATGATTCATATTTTGGTAATGTTAGTCAAAAAGTGTTTAAGTATTTAAGGGAAATATGTTTTTATAAGCGTTTGATACACGTTTCGGCATTCTCCTTTCTGTAGTACTCTTGCCATTTCCGAAGTCAATTGCAAAGTAAAGGCAGTTTTGAAAGTAGCAATTTGCACCTTAAGTTCTGTTGACTGTATGCCAAGTGAAATCGTTTGAATTGATGCAAAATACATTCAATCTCCAGCACTTTTGTATTCTGACGGAATCGAGATCTGAATATTAAAATATAATTCTTAAGTTAGTCCAGTGGTGGTCATATTAAATTAAATTTTAATTATTATGTTTACATTCCTTCATTATTATTGCTACTTAATAGATTTTAGTTAAAGAAGCTTATTATCAAAGATATGTTATTATTAGGATAATCTGTAAATAAAATATAATGTCGAAGTCTTAAGATCTTAATAACAGTTGTGGGTGGAATTTTTAAACACTAAAAAGTATACAAAGTGATGTTAGAAACAGTAAGATCTTTATAAATATATCTCTAATGGAAACACTCGAATCTTTCAGCAAAACCCTTATATTATTATTTCCCCCTTATTCATAAACGATGTTTAAAGCTAATTAGTGATTCTTCAACCATACCTACATTTTTGACCTTTTAACGTCACTTAACTTTATTCATCGTTTATGAATAAACACATCAGTGTTTAAGGGGTTTATTGATAAACAATGATTAAAGTTAAGCGACGTTGCAAACGTCTAAAATGTATGGTTAAAAAATCGCTAATCACTAGTTAACTTTAAACATCGTTTATGAATAAGGGGGAAAGTTACTATAAACAAATCAGTATTATTTTTACTTCAAAATGTGTAAGTTTCAGTCTTTTATCGCATTTAAACAAGAATTTTGGGTCATGAGGTTAGTTTTTCATGTTTAGTGTTTTAAATAAAAATACTTAAGAGCTAACCCAACGTGCAATGACATGATAAAACAACCTTATTAAAATGGACCCAAGACTCTTTTAAACATAATCAAAATAAACTCTCTTCTTCGAGCCGGTTTGTGTGAGTGGCCATTTACCATTTACATGCAAACTAACTCAGATCATCGCTCTAATAGATAAATGTTATAGTTATATTGCGTTTAGAAAAGTTCCTACACCACTGTAATATTAATATTCTTATAATATGTGGGTAGTCTGTAATCTGTATTACTGATAAATTTATCATAGAGCATATGTTCTAATTTCTACATACTCTTGTTAAACAGGGTTTCGACTGGAACCAACTTGAATAGGCACGATAATTAAATCGTTCTTTAAATGGGTTACTAGTGTATCCATTGTATTAGGGGTTGAGTCTTGGCACGGTGGCGCGGGCGCCATTTTGGGCTAAGAGCGAGAATATTTAACGCACGTCCTCATGAAGAAACTATGGATCTGACAGTTTGCACCTTGTACACTGTTGCCAAAATGTATCGGTAATAATCTTCTAAGTGCAATATTGTGATGTATGTTGGGACACTAAAACATCGGTAAAGGAAAGTAGGAATTGTTATTGACAAAATAAAATAGGCAAAATAATCAGTCCTAGGCCTACAAATAATATATTATGAATCATCCTGTGAAAGTAAATATGGGATTTTAGAAGTATTTGTGTGATCTATGATTATTTAGTGATTTATTTAAATACAATATCAGGTGTAAGTACTTTCAATTTGCACCTACATGGTTATAAAGATATATAAAAATGATTTGTTATCTTAGGTTTGTTTTTGGATGTTAATTTCAGAATTAAAAGAAGATTATTGGAAAATTTATCTTCATGGAGAATTGTTCAAATAATTTAGTATTATGTTTTAAAGAACATTATTTGATAAATAAATTAAGATTTGCTAATTTGTCTTTGAAAATAATATTCAAATAATTTTCATTATTTTTCAAGTATAAACGTATTAATTTTTACATTATTTGACAATGCATCACTCTGTATAAATACGCTAATAGTTGACCTTATTCTTACTGTGTTTATACTAGCATCCTGTATGCTAGAACTAACTTATGGATGTAGAGCTGTTGTGAAAATACGTGAACTGTACACGAATGATTTGCATCGACGACATGGCAACTGCGACTGTCGACGTATTAGTGTAGTAGCCGACACCTGTTGTGGCCTGTCGCCGACTTCCGTCGTGGCTTGTCGTCGACACCCTTCGTGGCCTGTTACCAAAATCCGGCGCGGCCTGTCGCCGACACCACCTTTGTTCTGTCGCCGACTTCTTTCGTAGCCTGTCGCCGACACACGTCGTGGCCTGACGCTCACACCCGTCGTGCCTTTGCCGACATTCGTCGTGGACTGTCGCCGACACCCTTCGTGGCCTGTCGCCAACACCCGTCGTGGCCTGTCGCCGACACCCATCGTGGTCTGTCACCGACACTTCGTGGCCTGTCGCCGACACCCTTCGTGGCTGGTTGCCGACACCCTTCGTGGCCTGTAGCCGACACCCATCGTGGCTTGTCGCCGACACCTTTCGTGGCATGTCGACGACACCCGTCATGTACTGTCGCCGACTTCCGTCGTGGCCTGTCGCCGAAGCTGTCCTCAATTATACAAGCGGCATGTCGCAGACACGCCTTGACGGTTGTAGTGACCTCTGTCTTCGACGCGTGTTGCTCGTATGTGTGCAGTGCACACAAAGTACGTGATTAGTTCCAAATAAGCCTACTGACGCTGTTACAATTCATACAATAATGCTTTCAATAGCAAATGATGATAAATGTACAATTTTACTACATGTTCACGCAAGGTGTAATGTTTTAGTGTAGCTTAGTAAGAGATCATAGAATATATGTACGAATGATATGTAGTACACAACTAATAAGCAGGACTCATCTAGATCTATCCACATGGATTTATCCATAACTCCTTCTGCAGCTCAGAAACTTCTCTAAAGGAAGAAGCGGCCACTAGATCCCGCGATGTGAAAGTGCGCGGGCGCTTGAAAACTTTCTCATCCTAATTAAGAGACAGAAAGAGATAGAGTTTGGCAAAATCTATGCCCTACATAGGCTGGTCTGGTATGTTTGTAGTTAAATAATGGCCCCAATTTCCATGTTCACTTGACAGGTCTAAACTATTATTAATTTTCTGTCCTTTTCATAATGAAATGGAAAGAAAAAGATACACTAAATCTGAATTTAGTTTAGTTTGTGAACAATCGGGGCCATTGTTGCATCAATTAGTTCGTCAAAGTTAGTGATTTGATTACAACAAGACGAAGACTGTTTGAACGAATTGACTGAAGACATTATTGATGTGGCTTGGTGATGTGATAGGTAGGTGAATGATTTGAGTAGGTCACTACAGCGCAGCCATTTTTACTATAGGACAAAAGAAAATAAAGTGCATTTAAAAATAAATTTATATTCTACTTATACTATGTGAAGATGAGAGATTTGGACCGTTAATTAGTTTTAAGCTGGCTTATTTGGAACAAGCCGCAAATAAGGGAAATTACTTAGGTAGGTATTCCATTTCCGCAGCGAAACCGCAGAAGTTCCGCCATGGCTCATTGTGCGACAAGCGAAACAGAAGCGAATCTACCTATTTTAATACAGAGATTTGATTATAATTCTATCTCTTAACCGCGTAATTTCGCCAATGTGCTCGGGTGCCAGTTACACCTCCGAGCTTAGATTGCTATTTTGTTGCGGTGCCGGGGTTTTAAAACGAAAATTTAATGCAGTCGTAAAATGTCAATTTTACGGAAACACTTATAATTTCCGCAGTTCTCATACGTTACTAAGTCGAAAGCGATATTTCGCTGTCGACTTGTACCAATAGCTACAAGCCAACTGACTCTCCGCTACTCGAATGGGGACGTAATGTAGTAATGTTTCGTAGCAGAATTCGTAAGCGTTTTCCTCTCATTATTTTCGCGTCGGAGGTGTGCTAAGGTCCTAAACCTGATTAGTTTCACTTGACATTGTCTATGTTTCCTCTGCACATAAGACGTTCTTATAGAGAGACAGGTTTAGCTAATAAGTCCTTTTGAAGTATGTACGAAGTCATTTGACTTATCTATATCTTAACGAGATTGGTGTTGTGTATCATCATATCGTATTACTAGTAATAGGTACTACTTTAAACAGTATTCTCACAGTTCTCATCTACCTGGTAACATGTGTATAAATATATGTGTCGTCCATTGCTAACTTTATTATAAATAAGTCATAATAGAGTGTATTCGCTTTCTAGTTTTCATTACGAGACTGGATCATACGCATCTACCGCGTTCGGCGCTCTCATTGGTTGATCAGTCAAACGCGGTCGTTATCGATGATCGAGTCTTCGTAATGGTAAACTCATGGTAGCCACACTGAAGGGGTTTGTGGCTGAATAATACTTACCGCGCGGGTCAAAGGACCATGTTAAGCTATGCTTACCGCGGATGTTCCGTGGATGGATGACATTCCCTCCGTGTCTCAGAAACGACTTTAAGTCATTGGCTGCCTTTATCTTCTTCTTTCTTTATTCTCAACATATAGAGGTCCACTGCTGTACAAACGCCTCCTCCAAGGCTTACATTCCATAGGGGGCATAGCCATAACCCCCACGCTTGGTAGACGGGTTGGGAATCGCAGTAATTTGATTCCGCTTCCCTGGCGAGAGTTCCGTTAGTCGCCTGTTACGGCACAAACTTGAGGATATGGGTTGGTAATATTCTAAGTCCGGTACCACACATTCGGTTCATACAATCTTTCCAAACGGTTACTCAGTAACTGACCTGTGCAGATATGCAATCGCTAAATGTAAATACTGGATTCTGCGGCATCTAGACTTGAGGCCGACGCTTACCTAGTAGGAAAAACGTAGCCGCGATCCCAAGAGTTTTATTTTATAATCTTTTAAATACTTCTCGTAACTATCCTTGTTCTGTGTAAAAGTGATTCTACAATAGTTATCGTTATCTGAAGCTTCATGCCCTAAATACTAACATTTCTCTTCTTTCGCATAACTTCTTCGTTTTCCAGTTAGTATGTAACATACCTACGTATGTACCTGTAGTACGTTACTCATTGACATGTTCTACGTTACTCATTGACATGTTCTACGTGATAAACTTTGTTTCTCCCTAACGCTACATTGATATTAAGCAGGTATATTGCATGTTGGATGTGTTTTCAATACTTTTTGCTTATGTATCTACAGATTTACGTACCCGTCTTTGAATTCCAAATTATTCACTTAATAAAGATTTTTAACACGTCTGTTAAAAATAATGATTTTTAAGAGATCATTTTCTAAAGTAAATGTAACTAAAATTACTAGTTGCACCTCGGGCTATTCCTTTGTCGAATATAGGGGTGAGATGTTATGTTCTGGGGCTAGAAAAACCCAATACAAAAGAGGTGGGTTGATAGGAGCCATTTTTCGCCCACCATACACGCTAGAAAATAAATTTAGGACTCCGGCAATTTTTAAATGTGCGTTCCATGAACCATATTAATTCTTATGATACTGCTGTTCATAAGCTTTTTTTGTGAGTATTATTTTACTTTGGTTCATGGAACGCTTCTTAATACAATAATAATTCGAAAACTAAAAAAAACGACTAAAATGTACAAAAAACCTTAAACACTGTCTTTTTGGGCAATAATTTCTTTGACTTACTGTCTTATTTATCACGTCAATCTTATATTATAAGAAAATACATATCTTGAAGTTTACAAATACATTTAAAAATTGCCGGAGCTCGAAACTTTTTTTTAGAGTGTATGATGGGCGAAAAATGGCTCTTATCAAACCACCTCCTTTGTGTGGCATGTATATACAGGTGAATTAGAAAGCAAATCTACTGGTTACTAATGAGATGGGTTTACTTTTTTTTTATTATTTAGTAGCTGACCTGTCCCATTAATACGTGAGTTCATTGGACGATATTTTTTTTAATATAGGATGAAATGAGACTACCGCGAAAAAGTCTAATATCCCTGTGACACTCACAAATAACGTGACTTTTAGCTTTTTACCTTCTTTTACTTTGCAGTTAGTGAGCTTGTGAGCTTAAAGGGGTGATCTTTGGATCTACTGAAACGATAAAAAAGACTGTTTTACCAATTGACCCAGAGGTTACCGTCACAGCTGCCGTAAGACCACCTGTGGCCTAG
The DNA here is from genome assembly GCA_037179545.1 of Sesamia inferens. Classification (NCBI taxonomy): domain Eukaryota; kingdom Metazoa; phylum Arthropoda; class Insecta; order Lepidoptera; family Noctuidae; genus Sesamia; species Sesamia inferens. The sequence goes on along the minus strand of CM073921.1, from coordinate 20,394,069 downwards.
TGGTATCGTCTGCGACTTAGAAGTTGTAGGTCTTAGTTTCAAACCCCGTCAGGCGCATTACTTTGCGTAAATTATCTCATCACCACTGCTTTGAAAACGGTGAAGGAAAACATCGTGTAGAAACCGGCATGTCCGAGAGCAAAAACTTCGAAGGCATCTACCAAACCGCACTGGGCCCGCGTGGTGGATTACGTCCGACTCCTTCTCACCAAGAGGAGTCGTGTGTCTCAGTAGTGGGAACATAGGCTGATTATGTATACAACGTGTAACACAAAGGGTATATACATACCAAGGGCATGGCATCTTTACATGATATCAAATGATATCGGAAGGGTTTTTTAATAATATCTCTTTATGTTAGGAAGTTACGAGAAAAAACACCGCCTGTGATAGGCTACTACCATACTAGGCGCACAGAATTTTTGAAGACATTTATCGTGATTTTGCCAAGTAATGTGACGTGTAACTAGTAGTTATTGACGTATGTAGTGTGATGCACGTTTGTTATGATTTGAATTAAAGAAACACACGGAACCGAAAATTTAGTATAAATTTTTTGAGTATTTTATTTTGAGTTGAAAACCTTCCGATATCATTTGATATCATGTAAAGATGCCATGCCCTTGGTATGTATATACCCTTTACGTTACACGTTGTATATGTTTCCGTCACTAGCTTACTAACTTTACCTCTATTAATTTAGACTAGAGTTATTAGATATGATTTTTTATTTGACCGATAATATTTGTTCCAGGAATAAGATTGACGTCTGAAAGTTTTTAAATGTTCCCTGGGTAAAAAAAAAATTGGTTCTATTTAGTCCGTCATTCAGATTATAGAAAAATATTGGATACGTATGTTTTGTTTTATCAAATCAATAAACATTGACAAATATAAAAGGCATCAAAGACCAGGAGTGGTGGCTGGTGACGTCACTGCTCGCTAAATAGTGTAGCGTGAAGTGACGTCACACGAGTTTTCAACGCACTGTGTCGTCTTCATTTTTTGTTTATATGAAAAAAGAAAAAATACGTGTCTAGTAATTTTTGGAAATCTGACTGACAGACTCATTAGCTTTTTTTTTGTCAACTACCCTATTATAGAAGAAATGTCAAAATTTAAAAAGTAACCCTTGAATACAATTTTAAAATGTTTGAATAAACAGTTCGTTGAACAATAATTTTAGCAAAATAATGTCTCATTTAATTATTACTTTTAACATGTGTCGAGTTTAAATATTTTTATGCCAGTCCTTTGCGAAACATGCAATATCATAATTATATTTATAAGGCTCTAATGTACTATTTGCAAGCAAAATAATGATATTCCGATATCTGGTAATAATATTAGGGTTTTATTAAATTAGGATTTGCAGACGTTATAAATTATCAAGGGTTTCACTCATAACGGCTTTTGTTCATACGGGAATAAAACTTGTCAACCCTAATTTTACTTAACAAAGGAATGCTATTTGAAATAGTCATATTGTATTAAGATTTATTTTTATTTTACGGTTTAAAACCTCATGGTCTAAAGTAGTCTAGTCGTTAAAGCCACTGCGGCTTTTCACCTCTACCTATAGCACAGGGATTCAAAATCAAAAGTCATTTATTCAAATTAGACTAAGAATCAGCACTTTTTCAACGTCAATATTACATAGTTCCTAGTGCTTTCGCTGGGAAGAAGAAGTGGCGGAACAAACTCCCCAGCACCGCACAGCTGTCTGTTCATTAAAAAAAAATGGTTGTCTGTAGAACTCCGTCTACTGCCGATATTTGAACGTGACAACGTCTATTCGCTCTAGGGGTGGGGGTAAAGTAGGCGTTGACTCCGTGTGGCGTCAGATTCGGCCGTTACGGTGTTTTCGAGAATGACTCCTCCTTACCAATTTAATAGACGTTTTCACGTCAACTCCTACATTTTTGTGATACCCTGGTACTTTGCACGTCCACAAACTATGCACAATAAAACCTCTTTCATGTATTATGGTGATTTTATAATCATTAATGAGCTTTTTTATTGTTTCGTTTTCTCCTACACTTTTATGCTACCCTGGTACCTTGCACGTCAAAAAAATTAGCCTTGAACTCCGTGTGGCGTCAGATTCGGCCGTTACGGTGTTTTCGAGAATGACTCCTCCGTACCAATTTAATAGACGTTGTCACGTCAAAAGAAAAGTGACTTTATACAATACTATGTAGGTACAGTAATGAACACAAGAAATTATTTACCATATGCCAGCTAGCCACCCCAAAATACCAGCAAAGCTAAAATACAAAATAAAATATCATAAAATGAAAATGTAAATAAGTAAGATTCACATTAAATTGTATTACCGTAAAGATTCCGGAGCCGTATAGTTTAAATAAAACTCGCAACTAATTTATTTACGCCGCTTATCAATAAGGTATAAATGCCCTATGTTGTGCCTTGTAATCTCCGCTTAGAGTGTTATATTAAATAAAATTAACACAGATATGTGTGACTCATGAGGTCGTGACGAAAACGATAATTAGATATTTGATATGATAACGCAATCTCTACAGAATCCCATCACAGAGATTAATGTGAATAGTTTTTGTTAGCATAACACTCAAATGTACCCTAGTTAAGTTAAATTATCTTAATAATTTCATGTGAATGCGATGTAAGCTAATAGGAAATTGGAGTCTGTTCATATTATCTAAATTGTGTATTTTAACAAAAATCGTCCACGCGTAACAAAATGTTATCGTATTTAAAAATATATTTTTATCTTGAATGCGACATTGTGATAACAGAGGGGCAACTCTCGTAAATTTAAGAACGTTCACAGTCTGATCTCAGTCCACTCCTAATCTGTCAAAAATTCCTCTAATATCGCTACATTTTCACAATTTTTGACAATATGTTTGTGGCCGAGATGAGACTGCTGCCTGATTTTGAACGTTGCTTGTCCTTGAACTTTTCTTATTTATGGCAATAACGGAAACTAGCTAATAAAAGTTAATAAAAAAAATTTGGTTCTAAATTTAAAATATTAAAAAGTTTGCTTGGAATCTCCTGAATATAACAGCTGTCATTATGTGGGCAATTTTAAATATCGTATCTCAAAAGAAAAAAATAAACAACTACCGCCAACGACGTAGTTTGATGTTTTACCACCTATCATAGCTTATACGGACAAATAGGCAACTTTCAATATTATGAACAGTTCTCTAACATGTGCAAGATAACCGCGAAGCTTTAATCATTAGCGAATGTCACGTGTACCTACAAGTGAGGTGGGAAAAGCCCGCATTTATTTTTATAAGAAAGTTAAATGAGACCATCTGCTGACTATAGCAAACTAATCTAATCTTTATATATTTGTAATTATGGTGAAACTTGATTCTAAAACTTTGCCTTTGCATTAGGTATACAAATTTCTAAGGGATAAGGTACCTATCCAACGAAATTGTAACCCGTATGATATAATGAAAGTTAATTGTAAATTGGTGTCATTTCAATGTGCTATAATATATAATTCATATAAAAATAATTGATGTTTTCAAAACTGTAATAAAGGTGACTGTAAAATCATGATAATAATTTTTCTAGCGAACCCTTTATAATACGTAAGTTATACTTAATATGCTTATATGAATGGAATCTCTTAAATGCACATTATTATTTTTTTATATTCAATGTGCAGTCACCAGTGGAGAAAAGTAAGCGGTCGGATGGATGTTGTCGAATTAAATTTGGTTTGATTAATTGTTTGTTATCTATTAAATAAATGAAATTTTATCCGTAAACAACAATTCGTTTCTTACTAAACTCAATATCTGTATACAGATTGTATGTCAGTAAATATATCCGACGACTGGCTACTTATTTCCTTTGGTGACTGTACCTAAATGATTTGTGTAAAAGGTGCCTGTACACGCACAATGTTATGTTATGTATTGTGTTTCTGCGTCGCATTAAACATTTCAATATCTTAACGCTTATGTAACTTATTTTATAGATGTAAAATGAGCAATTACGTTAAAACACACCTATTTGTATTATCTACAGCACTGAATAGGGTTTATAGGTACCTCGTCTGTACTAGGCAATAGGTGGCCTGTGGTGTATCTATCTGGTGTTCCAGAATTTACTTGTCGCAGGACATTGGTTGCTATGTCAGTACGAAGTTTTTATTGTATACAATCAATATCTGTAAGTAAATGGAGTCTGTGTGCTGAAGGCAAAATTCGTTATTAAATAAATTGTAAAAAGACAACACGCATACTTTTGTTTTTATTTCTTAATTTCGACCCGCCCCAATATACTCTCATACAGTGGATTCGTCCCTACTTTCAAAGATCCTGACTCTACATGAAAAGTCATGTGATGATGTCCCATCACAACAATAGGTATATACATATTTAATTGCAATTGATGCTTACACCCGAGCTAACTGGTACTCTGCTTTACATCTCGGTTGTGAGGTGAGTAGAAAAAAACCGGCATTACAAGAATAAACATTAAAAGTTTTCTAATCCCGCCTTTTTCCATTTATATTTTTAAATTATTTTTTTAAGAACAATAAATTGAGCTTCGCCGTTCGATATTTAAAATTGATGACTATTAGGGCCGGCGCCCACGGCCGACATGGCACGGTGTGTCATTGCAAAGGATTTTAATACTAATTATTTTGAGTCTTATTTCAATGAGGTTAGAATTTATGTTACTTTATTTTGATACCACGTGCCACAGGATGTTGCGGCATGACGCGACACGCCGCAGAATGCGGCGGCATGACGTGTCATGCTTTTTCTTTCCACGGGATGCCGCGGTGCGCCGTTGTATCCCGCGAGACGTATGGATCACTTTGGGGTCGAGGAATTATGATTGCTAGCCAGTTGAAATAAGGGTGAAACTTGTGCAGCATTTCGGTGGGGCGTAGTCCGTCGGTGCCCGGGGGCAAGGGAGGGAGAAAAAACACTGGCGCGCGCGATTTTTGTCTCACACTGACTGAGCGTGGCAAGTGATTAGCACGTGCGTACGCGATATAGTAATACTACTTTCACGTAAAATACGGAAAAACAGATGAAGAAAAACTGATTAATCTGGTTCGTTCGCATGAGTGTATATATATATAATGTCTCCTCCCGTTTCTACATGGATCAACATATGAAAAGTAACGCATAGCTGAAACGCCACGGCATGCCACGGTACGCCGCGAGATGCCGCAGCACGCCGCGGGATGCCACAGCACGCCGCGGGATGTCACCGCACAACCTGCCGTGCCATCAGTGAGCGCCGGCCCTTATACGAAGACAAGGCTGAATAGCGAAGCGACCTCTTTTCTCATTGGGCTGAACGCATGATGTCTATTGCCAGTATGTTGGTTAGAATTGTACGCGAACTTTTTGAAAGACTGAACAGTTTTTTTTTTTCAAATTAGTTACCACCCTAGGGCTTTTCTTGCTACATTATTATCCTAGAGCGCTAATTGATTACCTATAAGCCCCGTTTGGGGGTAATTAGAACTTACTTACTGAATAAGAGAGATGTAAAAATAAGCATAATGCTTAATAATAATAAGCGAGTATTTTTGAAGTGTAAACTTCTTCAACATCATTGGGATTTGAATGTCGATGAAACGAAACGATGGGGCTGACAGGTTCTCGAGTGGCGACCACGCACCAGAAGCCGCAGCGTGGGTAGGCCCCCGACTAGGTGGACGGACGACCTGGTGAAGGTCGCAGAAAGCCGCTAGATGCGGAAGGCCCAGGAACGGTCGTCGTGGAGATCCTTGGGGGAGGCTATGTCCAGTGGACGTCTTTCGGCTGAAAGGGTAATGATGATGATGAAACGAAAAGAGATACACATTTTTTGTTTAGGAAAAAAATGTGGGAGAAAATGAGGCAGGAAGACATTATCTGAGGGAGAAAATGAAGCGATCTCTCGCATCCGGCTCTGGTTCAAGCTATGGTCCGAAGCGAGAGTGCATGGCAGGCCGTCACCTCCTGCGAAGCAGTGATGCTGGCAATAGAGGAGGCGGAGCGCGTGAGGCAGTGGGAATCATGATTCGGATGTCAGCACATCGTGACGCAGTCCACGAAGACCGATGCCTGCTGGATCAGGGTTGCGGGTTGGTTAAAAAGCAAACCGTTGGCCCTGGTCTACAGGCAAGTGAAGGAACACGGGTGGGTTCTAGTCAGTAAAAGTCTGACATATCTTGTTCCGCTCGTCCAGAGCGGGAGAAGTCTTTTGATGATTTCAGCATTTTTCAAAGAGACACGACAATTTGAATTAGCTCGCTAAAAATGTGGAGCGAAGTTTTGAATTCGGAACGTACCTATTATTAGTAATTATCTATAGATAATCATATTTTTTAAATAAATTATAACTGGCCAGTTTCTCATACATAAAAACTTTTTGTCGCAATACTGTACGAGTGACCTGTGTAAAATAATTATCTAACTATCACTATGATCATTACTAAAGCCTACTATTATCTATTTCCCGAAATTTTACGTTTGTCCCATTATCTAGATACCATAATTTTTGAAGGTTTCACTCCTACTCCGTGCATATAAAAAGCATCTCTGCAGATGCTTTTTTTTACTTGTGAAGTCATGTTCCACAAAAATCACACAGTACGAGCACTCATGTCATTCATTACAAGTGAACAAAATAAACCATTTTTGTTTTACACGTTCAGTGCCAGGACCACGCCTGGAGCTCTCACTGAGATATTAATCTGATATCTATGCTGAAATCCGATGTGGGATGCCAGACCTGGTGAAGTAGCTAGGTATTCATTATAAATGTAAGTTTTTTTTTAGCGATTACAACATTTAAACAAGTACTTTATTTTAATAAGATTTATAGACCTTGGTGTTAAAATCAAAATTTTATTTTCATAGATCTTGGACGTCATTCATTAAATTCAGCGCTGGAAAACCATTTTCACCGTTACAAATATTCACTCGGATGCAGTATCTATGTGATAAATGAAAGCTTGTAAAGTGAATGCTGTGGTTATTGAAGAGATTAAGTTCTTATCAAATAAATAGGCCATTGGAATCTGAGTCTGGATAGATTGTGGTTAGAAATAGCAATAACTCAGCAGAGTCCAGATGTGTCAACAAATCTGGACTCTTCTGAAAAGAGGTGTGATCAATCAGATTGTGTGGGTAAAGAAATTGATAAAATACCTTCTACAGGGGAGCGATTGAGCCGGCGAAAATACGTTAACTTTGTTTCAAGACAAAATAATTTTACACATTATAATACATATCTATTAGTAGATTTAATAGAAGTAGGTATGGCCCATCGCCACAGGTCAGCGGCGAGATATATTAAGGTAGGAAATTTCGTTTCCTTTACGTGAATTAGGTACCTCTTTTATTCTAGTGAGAGGGTCCTACACTACCAATGAGTTACTGGCTCAGTGCCAGTAACTCATTGCCTTCAATTAAAATAACCAATATTTATCCGTTTACATACACATTTATTCGATCAAAATTCCCTAAAGCTAACACATACCCTCTAGTCGGGCAGTGCGCAGTAACTGGCGACTCAGTTCATTCGTCACACATGCTTTCCAAAATCGCTGACTCGCAACATTCATTCTACATGGTCCCAAATGTCCCGTTCCTAAGTTAGATAGTGTTTACAAGCAGCTGATGCAGCTGCACACGCACCTGTTGTAAGCCTGGCCAATGATCCTAGAGCCAGACTAACCCGACACTACACCGACGATATTCCGGACGTCAGCCTGTACGAGACTGGTATGGCACTGAAATAGCTCAAGAACGATAAGGCGGCCGGAGATGATGGAATTACGGCTGAGCTTCTGAAAGCGGGTGGCCAACCGGTTCTTAAAGCGCTTCAGATTCTAGTTAATTCCGTCATTTTCAAAGGCGATACGCCTAAGGCATGGTACAGGAGCGAGGTGGTATTGTTTTTCAAAAAAGGTGATATTACCCTCCTGAAAAACTACAGACCGATTACCCCTTCTGCGTCATGTCTATAAGCTGTTTTCTAGGATCATCACGAATCGTCTCCCTCGCAGGTTCCACAACTTCCAGCCTCCCGAATAAGCAGGCTTCCGAAAAGGCTTTAGTACCACATACCACATATTATAACACACAGTATAACAAACCACTATGCTTAGCGTTTGTGGACTATGAGAAGGACTTCGATTCTATCGAGATTTGGGCAGTGCTAGTCTCTCCAGCGGTGCCAAATTAACTATCGATACATTGAGGTGATAAAGTGTTTGTACAAAAACGTCACCTTGTCAGTCCGTCTCCAGGATCAGGACTCGAAACCGATCCAATTACAGCGTGGAGTAAGACAAGGAGAGGTCATATCTCTCAAAGAGTTTACTGCTGCGTTGGAAGATGTTTTCAAGCACCTGGACTGGAAAGGACTTTGCATTAACATCAGCGGCGACCTCAGCAGAGCTTCCCAACAAGTGGGTCTTATGAATTCTCATGTCGCACTCACTCCAATTCTAGTTAGTTGCTCTCCATGGTTGCTCTGCACTCGAAGTTGTTGACGAGTTATACCTGGGATAAATTGTCCAACTAGGTAGGTCCAATTTCGAGAAAGAGGTGTTTCGTCGAATCCAGCTCGGCTGGGCAGCTTTCGGAAAGCTACGCTACATCTTCTCGTCGTCCAATTTACCACAGTGTCTCAAGACTAAAGTCTTTGACCAATGTGTGTCGAAACGTGGTCGATCACAATGGGCCTCATACGAAGGCTCAGACTCACACAAAGGGCAATGGAAGATGAGCTATGCTCGGACTTTCTCTGCGCGATCGAATCAAAAATGAGGAGATCCGCAGAAGAACCAAAATCACCGACATAGCTCTTCGCTAAAATTAAGTGGCGGTGGGCGGGGCACATTGCTCGTAGAACCGATGGTCGATGTGGCAGTAAGATTCTGGAGTGGCGGCCACGTACCGAAAGACGCAGCGTAGGGAGGCCCCCAACAAAATGGACCGATTACCTGGTGAAGGTCGCGGAAAGCCGATGGATGCGGGCAGCATAAGACCGGTCTTCGTGGAAACCCTTGGAGGAGGCTTTGTCCAGCAGTGGACCTGGAAGAAGAAGAAGCTGCAGCTAGGTAGCTACGTATTCTACATTCCTCTCTTCCCTATGTAAAATTCACGAAATATAAACACAACATTCGTCACATAAACATTAAAAACAATGTAGTTAGTCTATAAAACCCTGACCTAATTACTGAACGAAGGAATTTTCGCAGCGGCTCGTAAATATTTAATACAGATTAAAGTTACGTAACAACGACTAGATAGGTACTAAAGGGCGCTGTATGTGGCCGGACACGGGACGAGTGACCATGTCGTGTAGCGAAACCTGATACCGCCCAGTTCCCGGAATGATATTGCAAACTGTATATAATTTGCTATATAAATTCGTCACATGAACGCTTCGGTTCACAGGTCACCCCAAGTAAGCGACAAACAAATTCGTATCAAGGTCAAGAGCGAGTTCGACCAATAAAATTGTTATCTAACTATTGTTTTCTTAATTCTTGTACACTCATTTATATCTGACGCGGTTTTCTAAGAAATCTCTTTAGTTCAACAAAACATAGTCTCCGCGTTCCTAACTAGCTTGTTTGTGAAAGGTAGCCCTTCAAGCAAGCTTTTTACAATCTTCAGAAGATTGCAAAAAAATTACATGGAAGATACCTAATTAATTTAATAAAGTTAAAAGTCACAGTTATTAAGAAATACGAGCTAGAAAAGGGGTTAGACATAAACAAACTTTATTGAAATAATACCTACTTTTTCTGTGTACTTAGTTCTGCTAACCAAAACAATTTAAAAGTTTGTAAATACATTTTTACTAAACCGATAACCACGCACGTGATGCGCAGTTTTTCGCGAACTATCTTAGCACTATAAACAAAAAAATAAAATGAAGAACGATTGTGGAAATTTGGGGGATGGAAATGGAGTAGCGCGTGTCAAGAAAGATACGTATTATATTGTATAGTGAAAGAAAATAGAAATTGAAAAAATTTGATGTATGGCCGAGTTGAATGCGTAGTCGCACACGTAGTCTGTGTGGCGCGGCGTGTTGTTTATCATTACAGGTCTATATAAACGTGTGAGCGGACCGGCTTGCTCATACAATACCGGGATATAGCACGCTGGTAGTACTCAGGCGAATTATTAATTGTTGTTCATTCAAAAATGAAAATGTTGAAAGTTGTTGTGTTTGCGTTGTTCGCCTTCCTGCTGGTGTCTGTCAGGGGGAGCCCGCTGCAGCACAAACTTGAGGACGTTACAAGTAAGGTCTTACATAAATGCACTGCATTATGATTACGTGTTTTTTTCATATTTCGATCCCATAATTTCCCCATGAAATAATTTTGAGCAGATAGTTACGTTCGATATCTATCTGCTACTGTGCTTTAAATAACAGCCTTCCCAAAATAACAGAACAATGATATCTATAAATTAATTACCTAGCTGCTAGCGAATTTCTGTACGAATTTATTTACCTAATGCAATTTCTAGAGTCATCGAGTGTGCTCTCCAAAAACGCTTATTTGATACGATTAAATTTAATTTACGTCGCAATAAGATACATTAAACCATGCTTATTAGACACTAGTGCGATTAGTGCAAGCTTGCAAAGAAAACGGAACTTCTACGTACCTAGGCAGGTATTTATTCAGAGTATAAACTTTGAAAGAATATATAATACCTGCCTGTATTCTTCAAGCTTTAAGTACTTTGTGAAGAATTGAGTTATATACTTCTGTAATTTTTATTTTGTTTTTGTTCTGACCTTTCTGTTGTCTTAGTAAGTAGACATGTGGTATTTAGTGCATGTTGACGTATTGAATAGGTACTTACGCGTTTGTGTAGAACAAGTGTGACCGAAAGTTGCGTAAATAATCTAATTACAAATGCTATATTTGGTACCTACCATATGCAATACAGATCTACTTATTTTTACCAGATTTAGGCACTTGTCTCATCTGTTGCTTGCGTGGGTCCCAAGCAACAGTGAATGGGAACGAGGCAGTTCCAGGACGAATTCGATACTTTTCTTAAAGATTAGCCACATACAGTAGTAGATAGAATTAAGTGGAATGCCTGCCTTAATTCATTCCACTCTTTCCCATGACATATTTTACTCTATTTGGTCTACAGAGGGACTCAAATAGCTGTCAATAACTAATGAATTTCCCTAGAAATTAGTTTTTTAGTAAATTTCTCAGCTCAGTAGCTGAGAACTCACTTTTTTTTTTTAAAGAAAATCTTTAGTGAGCAATCTACCTATACGTACCTACCATGTATCAAAATTTTCGCAGTACCTATATCCACCAGCAGGTATAATTGTACATTCAGTTAAATGCCTATCCTTTTCATTAAATGGCGCCATTTTGCTAGCGGCCTGAACTAAATTTAGCCAATATGTCCAATAGAACAGTTAATGCACTAGCTGACTGATACTTGGGCCATTAGAGGTGAATATTTTAATTAAACAACTGTTATTTTAACATTAGGGAGTTTATAACGTAAATGGTTCTACACTCCATAGGTTAGGTTTGGAACTGTGATCAACCATGTGGGAGACGAATTGGTTGCAATAAGTAAGCAAGGCTACCCCGACTGATAACTGCGAGCGAGTGGTACTCCCAAGTTGTTTCTTACAGACTATTTCTGATTTGTACTGCTCACACAGAACTGCCCGTAAGTCATTATACTGCTAAATATTATTTAAAAATCACCCTTATCTATTTAGTGTACAGCTTAGTAAACTGCCATTAATAAAAATAAAGAAAAACATTCAATAGAAAGTCCCGATTACTTCGATCGATTCTTCTCGACTAGTCCGTCAGTGGATCCAAGTTTAGTTGAATATGGTGTTGGATACTATCCTCAGAAGTTTGAAAACCAGATACGATGTTACGACTTCATCTGTGGAAAAACAATGTTTAGAACAATTTCACCTACAGCTGCATATTGGCACCTACTTACCCCTTCTAGCGGAGTCTAATATATTTTATTTACTTTTTTATCTATTTATTTGGTTTATAAACATCAAAAAAATTAATGTTTCATACCTATTGATTTCATTTTGGCATTTCATGGGTTAATAGACATACAATAAGATCATGCCGCTTTAAGCTAATCACCAGATGTGTGATTTGTCGGAAATGTCTGGGCAAAGCAAGCAATTAAAGTTATTTGCCTAGGTGTTTGACTGAATGGCAAAATATTAATTAGTTGGACGGCCCCGTTAAATTAAATCTTGGATTAACTGACAAGCTGATTAGGTTGTTGGTTGCGACATATTTATAAAAACAAGAAACTTTTAATGTGAAAATAGCCAATTATTATGTTTGGTAAAAACCATAGATAGTATTTTCTTTCGTCATTAGTGTGTCGATAGACTCTGCCTAGACTAATTCTACTTTTTTGCGCCATGATAAGGGTCCATCTGTAAATAATATAGTAAATATAATCTTTTTAGTTACGGTTACGTGATGCTAGACTAAAATTAATGTATAACACCTAATCACAATAAACGAATATACATAACTACGTAACATTCATTCTACGTCATAGGTACCTACATTTATTTACTAAACCGTGATAATAAATTCACTGCCAATGCGTAACTACATGCAATAACATAAATAGATGTATTTATGTTATAATTAGTACCTACCTAGATCCATCGTAATAAAAGTTGTGTCAAATTATGATTCTCCGTGGACGGTTTAAACGTGGTTAAAAACATGGAGACTAAAAATACATCGATTTATGGCAGGGGCTGACTAATTTGATGGGACTAAACTAATATTTTATATTCTGCCTTTTCTTAATGAATTAGAAAGAAAAAGATGAACTTATATTGAATTTAGTTTGTGTGCAAGGGCATCGCGACCAACTGACAAGCGGCTGTATGGTCGTTGCTGCCAAATGTGTTTGGCGAAACATTGCAAACCCAGAAAAGTAGTTAAAAGTTCTTGGCAGTAATTGCATAATACACTATTAGTACCTAGTAATGGGTTTCATTCAAGACAGTTTAAAAACATTCATTGCGTTAATAAAGTTGTTGAGCGGAGTAGTAATATGCTTCAAAAAGATTCAATATCTTTTAATGTTCAATATCCATTTGCAACTTGACATTGGCATCCTTGATGCATTTGAATTTATTTCCAAAATAATTGCATTGGCGTATTAGATTTATTTGATATTTTAGTTTGTTTATGGCACCATTTTAAATATTTTTTACAATTGATATTGTTATTTAACAATATTAATATTCAAAGAACGAAATTTTTGTGTTGGTGATATCAGCTCCCATCCCCACTCTGTTTACTCTGATTCAAACTGGTACTGATACCAGTTTGAATCAGAGTAAACAGAGTGGGGATGGCAAGAAACAGGGAAACTTCAGAAGCTCTTCTGAAAGAGCTTCTGAAGTTTCCCTGTTTCTTGGGATAATTAAAATGTAATAATAATAACAGAATTGGTCGATTTGATAAGGTAGGCGAGATTTTCTATTATAGTTGTGTTGTACAGACCACAGCACATCAAGCTACTACAATGTGTCAGATTTCTTTATTAAATTTTCAACTTAATCTCTAAAACATTAAGGCTTTAGGTTCACTGGGAATATTTAACAGTTTCAAGTAGCTTGACCTGTTGTCGTCAATACAGATTAAGATGGAGCTGTGTCACTTTAGACATTGGTCCCGAATCTCTTGTTCACAAACTATACTAAAATGTAGTCCAGTCCATCTTTTTCTTTCTATAACATTAAGAAAAGGACATAATATAAATATTAGTTTAGTGAATAATGTGACAGTTTAGTAAAGATAACTCCTCGTTTACCAAAATGAAATTGAGAGATCGTGAGAGTTAAGTTTTTAAAACACTCAAAGCAGCTAGCGGGAGTGAGATAAGACCGACTTATCTATTTAAAAAAATATATATGCAGCGGGACATCCCCGATGTCCCGCCCTTGATGATCTCACTCCATCGGAGTGCCTGTAGTGATATATACCACGTATCATAGAAAACGGAGACAATCACAAGGTATGGTATTTATTATGGAAATAATGTGACTGTAAGCTATGTGCCGGATATTTCATTAAACTCAACATCACTTTTTTTTGTTGGGATGGTAAATCATCAAATGACTTCTCCCGCTCCGGGCGGAGCGGAAGGGCGTGTCAGACTTTTACTGACTAAAACCCACCCGTGTTTCTTCACTTGCCTGTACGACGGCCAGGGCCACGGTTTCTTTTTTAACCAACCCGCAACCCTGACCCAGGAGGCTTCGGTTTTCATAGACCCCGTCACGATTTGCTGACTCTCTCTCTTTGAGGCGCGCGTGAAACACGACGCGCCGTCGACCCAAGCATGGTTCTTACCGGGCGGCGAGCTGCGCACTGCTCACCGCACGCAGGCCCGCGTCTACGGTGGCTGGGTGTTTGATGTCGTCTCCCGACCAGGGCGTCTCCTGCGGCGGCTAGTGGCGTGAGGACGCTGGGATTCCCGCTGCCTCACGCGCTCCGTCTTAGCCAGCATCACTGCTTCGCGCAAGTAGGTGACGGTCTGCCATGCACTCTAGCTCCGGACCATGGCCTGGACCAGGGTCGAACGCGAGAGGTAGCCGCCGATCGCCGCTACGAGGACAAGGCGGAGCTCTACCCAAGCCGGGCAGACCTCCACCGTATGCTCCACCGTGTCCTCAGGGCGATATCACTTTCTGCCTCGCTTGACAATATCGGAATTGGCGTAGTTAGTGATGAAAGTCCATCCGATGAAGAACGACTTTCACTAATAAATAATGAAACTTCAGATATCGGAAATATTTTTTAACTATATATCAAAACGAAATGAGTTACAAATAAGTGCTGTTAGCTTTAATCATTTTTTTTTTTGTCACAGAATGGAGCAGACTGCCTTATTTCTGTTTTGGACACTATCTGGCTTTTCGCTTCCTCTAAATATTCGCGAAACACACAATGCGAGGATTATGAAACTTACACAGGAGAATATAAAAGAAATTTGGGACTAAGCTTGAGATAATTAATTTTCGGTTAAACTGTGCCAGGCCATATCAGCTACAAGTTATGTAGGTACTTAAAACTAAGACGAATTCTTAGAAGTCATTTATTTATTAATGACATCATTTGAGAACGAACAGATAACGACTAATTATTACTTATTATCAAAAATAAAAGTGCGTCATCCGCGAAATTCTTCGAACAACTACGAAGATAGCGGTTAAAATGATAATCAGCTTATAATGTTCTCCCTGCTAAGATACAGGCAATCAGAGGGAATGGGCTGTAATCCATCATGCGGGTCCAGCCCGGGTTCGTGGATAAGAACATTAGAGAAAGTCTAGTTTCCCTGTAGAATTGTATGTGAACACTTACGTAGCGCGTAGTTTTTATTGGGGAAAAGTCTAGTGGCAAATATTATTTTCTCTGCTTTTCTTCTTGATTTGGTAACTGCATCAGAACAGAACTAATAAGCATAATTAACTTATAATGTTGCCACTGCTGGGACAAAGGAGACAACTGAGAGGGAGTGGACTGTAATACTTAGAATACGCGACACCAGTGCGGGTGAGATGATGTCTAATGGGTTGGATTTTTTTCTTTCGGTTACGTTTTATTATATTTAGTTCTTTCGGTCTAGAATATCGGTTTTCTTGGTTCAGATTTTGTTGCACAGCTTCGTGTAGTAATAATTACATAGGCCCATATTTTCCTTCCTTTTACTATCTTCCAATAAATTAACAATATTTTTCACAATTTTATCTTGTATACAGACAATTTTATGATCATCGATAAAGTATGGACTACTCAATGCATGATTAATGAAAAAAGCAGGTAAATGAAACTAAATATAGGTAGATAAAGTTAATTTATGTATACAAGAATAATAAGTATCGGCGATAAATATGCGCGTACCTAATTCAGTCAACATTGACCCGTTTACAAATCACTATTTCTAAACGGGCCAATGCCGGTTGAATTACGTAGGTACATGCGTTTTATAACATCCAATGGATTTTGTGAAGTAAGCCACATCTGACATTGACCCGCTTACCACAATCATCTAAAGACGGATGTTATCACCGCTCTAAATAACGACGAGTGCAGAGTACACTTTAATTTCTTTTACGTCATTGGCCAGTCTGGAACGCGCAAGCTTAAAACAACAAACACAGATGCAAAAAGCTTAGAAGTACCACACACATGTCTGATCTAGATTTTTTTTTAAGATCTATAGTGTGTAGGGAACAGTAGGAAATTCTCCTGTATCGTGGGTGCGTCTACAAACATATAAACTTACATACACAAACAGCCAGACCCGGAACAACTACTTGTAGGACAAACAAATATTTGTTCCGCGCGGGAATCAAACCCGCGACACGCAGCGCAGCAATCTTAACCACTGCGCTAACCGTGCTGTCAAATCAATACGATTTAATTGTGTCTAGAGCGTAATTCATAGATCTATATTTACGAAATAAATAGGGTGCGGTTCTTAGATATTAAGACTTCATTTATGGGCGAGTAAAAAAATGCACACTACACAAAGGCCTAAAGGCATAATGAACAATATCTATTTGTGATCCTAATGTGATTGGTTCGAACATAACACAAATCGAATTAAACATTTATACGCTGTACCTATCTGCTGGATAAATGTGTAACAAACTAATGGTAGCAATGGGTTTCATTTTGGCAGTTCAACAACATTAGTTGCGTTAGTGAGCAGCCACATGTTTCTTATATATCGCTCCCCTAGTAATATAATACTAACCCTAATTACAAAACAAAGTAAGTATGAACGAGGACTTATCTCTAACTTTTAAATAAACAACGAAGTAGACACTTATAAAATGTACGGTGTCTTATGCCTAAAAACCGCGTGCGACTATAGCGCACAAATATTACCCACTCTAAAAATTCCACTTGCCAAAGGCCTGACTTGCCCCCCTCCTCTCCTAGGCCAGGAGCTGGGTACGCCCATGTTTGTACACCTACTTTATAAATATTTGAAATTAAATTAAGATCATTTTAAGTTTTTTACACAATCATGTCTATAGAGATACTTTCGTGGTTCGAGGTATAGACGCTAATAAATATTAAGGATATGTTATTGTACCAATTTATTACTAGGTGAGTGATATATGCATCAATGGATTAGGAACGTCCAAAAATGATCTATGTATATTCTCGCCAAGCTCCATAAAGAATAGAGATAAACAAACCAATTTAGGGTTATCACAACTCACGTTTTACAAATCTCCTGTTGTTTACATGATTATCGACTTTTACATGCTAACTATTTATTAACAATTCCTATTGTAGCATATTTCAATAGAATCACTAAAATAATATGCATAATAAGTTGGTATTTCAAAAAACCATTAAAAATTCGAAATTAATTTTACGTGATAGCCCTACAAAAAAGAAAGATGGATGAAATCCAGGTATTAAACACATTTTGTGGAATTCTACCAATGAATAAAGTTGAGGCATTTGTCAATCGATATTGCGTATTTTTATTCCCTTCAAATCAACTGCATAACACATACATTGTAATACTTTCAAGTATGGACTAAGTATAATACATATGTATCAAAAATTTAACCTATTAGGAAATTAGCTTATTATGTGTATCATATTTCATTCAAATCGGTTAAGCGTTCTCTGCAAATCATAAATATCTAAAGAAATAAACTGTTTACATTAGTAGGAAATAGAATGATTACTTTTATGAAAATCATCTATCTAGAAAAGGTTGTTAACATCTATCTTTTAGGCGTAATCTACTCGTTGCCTAGCAACGGTTTACCTCTATTCTTTATCGAATTTGGCCGACATATAGATTGTGTTTGATCATGTGAATTAAACTTAGGGGCAAAAATGGCGACACGGCCGATTTCCGTGTAGTCTGTTTATTATAATAATTATTATTATTTTGTGCAATGGTAGATCAAACGATGCTTTTAGAAAGTTTGATAAAATAGTTGATAAGCGAGGTTACTTCGTGGATAACCTTTTGCAAATTATTATAAGCTGTTTGTATTTATATTACCTTTCATGACTACTTATTATAGAAATGGCTGTTTACTAATTTGACTAATCGTGAATGATTTAAAATTAAGTCGTCATACAATTTTAAAAATAACGTATTAAATATATCATTAGTAGCCGAGAAATATAAGTATTGAAGTGGAATAAGAGATACAAAGAAGATTTCGTTTGTATCTATATAACTTTGTTTTTGTTTCATACTTTTTTTTTTTGTATCTTTCTACTTGAATCAATGTATATGTATTTATGTTTTTTGCTACTTAGCGAATTTAATCCGGAAGGTTCATGTGAATAGGTAGTACATTGATATGCATTCATTTTAGATAAAGTATAGATTTCGTGTTTTGTGCCTAGTCTAAGTATTCTTCGAACCTTGGATATAAGTTGTATTTCCCTGCTTCAAACGAGGGGATTTTCATTAAACTTGACAAAAAACACTTCCATATTTTTGTATCTTTATACTTGAATCAATAATATGTGTTTATGGATTTTGCTACATAGCGAATTTATTCCGGAACATTCATGTGAATAGGTAATACATTAATACTTATGTATTTAGTTTAGATAAAGGACAGATATCGTGTTTTGTGTCTAGTCTATACTTCGAAACAAGGGTATGGATTCTCAATTAATTTAACAAAGAACAATTTATGGCCTGGTTTAAGAGAAATTATACTATTTGTCTTAATTGTACATCTCTATGGGATAATTTCCAACCTTACCAAGGCGAATTTTGTTGATTATAAGTAATCATGGTATGAATTGTATCGTTTCAGTAATCCAACTGGAGGAGTCATGTGTGCTACAAGGCGGTGTATGCGTACGTTCAGATGACTGCGCCCCTGAGAACTTCCCGCTGTTGGGCGCGACACTCTGTCCGAAACAGCGGCATTTAGGCGTCGTGTGCTGCTACGTAAGTATTAAATATAGCCTTTTTCGGGATGGAAATCATCAAATGACTTCTCCCGCTCTGGGCGGAGCGGAAGGGCGTGTCAGACTTTTACTGACTAAAACCCAAACGGTATCTATTTCGGACAATCCGCGACCAAGCATTCTAGTTATACCTACTTAAAGAAATCTAGGTTTGTAAAGATTTGTGCTAACTACCAAGTGAACTCCTTTTAACATTGTTATGTAAGTAGTCTATTATATCACACGACTATCTTTAGGTAGTAGGTCTTTTAGCTAAGTACCTAAGGAATCATAGATATGTTATAAATTTGTTTGTCATAAATATTACCGTCGACCATATTTAAGACTTAAAACAGTTTTCAATAAAAGTTATAAGCTCTAAATTCAAACCTGATTTTGTATTACAATTATTTGTTATTTTATCCAATACAAATACATAAGGCGTAGATGACCTAAAAAGACGTCGATTTGTCGAAAGATTTGTCGTGTTCCGGCATGATGTCTGGTGAAGCCGTACGGAGGATGGGTCTGAGCAAGTGTGTTGCGATGTGTGCCGAGTACGATTCTCCTAATGTTGTTGTGTTGGGAGTTTAGTCGTGGAGGGTCTTCAGATCAATCTCCCTTTGGCGCAGCATCGTTGGTCGTGTTGTTGGGTTTAACATTGCATCACCTTCACTAAACTGCAGTCTTTCTTCCTATTCGCTCAATTTTTCTGAGTGACCTATTTACTCTTAATAAAATAGCGCGCTTTACCATCAACGATCGCATCACTGCTTACCATCAGGCGGGATCGCGGTCAAGCGCTAGTTTATAATTATTAAAAAGACAGTATTGTAGTAGACACCTTATTGATGACGTTCTTCAAAAGTACCTACTCGCAACCAGCGGGCTTGTTTTACCAGAAAACTAATTCTCTTAATTTTAAACGATCAAACTCCGTTCGCTGTCTCATTTTAGCAAAATAAATGTCTAAAACTTATGGAAACTGCGAGGAAACTATTAAGAAATTGTTTTAGACAGATTAAGACTGAGATTACACTGTGAGCTTGTTTAATTTTACGTGAACTGCGTCTCAGATGTTTGGATTTGAATGAAGCAAAAGGAGTATGGAAAGTTTTTAAAACTGTGGTGTCTGTTAGCCTCGTGTGAATAAAGTGAGTGAGTGTAGATTGACGCGTAGTAAGTTACACAACGAGTTTCGCCGATAAGAACTGCAAAATACATTGCAGGAAGATTAGCCTTCTTCTTTTTAGTCAAGATAGCCCCTGTGTGAACCCAGGTACAGATAATACAGTAGGTATTTACTCATAGAAGTCAAATTGAAGGAGAAATAAATTCCGGCATTCATTGATTTTACGTCAGTGTAGCAAAAAACGATTAACATCCTTTATTAATTAAACATTATTTTCAATTATTCATGTCAGTTGTGGTATTAAAAGTGCTGATTGTCAGCTTAGTTTCAATACACGACTTTTGGTTTTCAAACCAAATCAAAATAAAATCAACATTTATTTATTCAACACTGTTAAATGAAATGACTTTTTATAAAATGAATGAAACTGAGGTAGGGGCTATCGGCATCGTGACGGGGTCCAGAGACCGATGTCTCCTGGGTCAGAGTTGCGGGTTGGTTAAAAAAGAAACCGTGACCCTGGCACACGGACAAGTGAAGGAACACGGGTGGGTTTTAGTCAGTAAAAGTCTGACACGCCCTGCCGCTCCCCCCAGAGCGAGATCATTTGATGATTTACCATAAAAGAAAAAAATGTTAAGGACTATAAAAAAAATTAGTTATGATTTGAATATACGTACAACTTAGGATAGTAGACAATTTGCTAAACAATTATTTCTTCAATTCATGAACATTCTATAAAATTTTACCATAAAGACTTGAGGTGGAGTGAAGTGTTATATATTGTTATTTTACAGTGAGAATAGATCAGCTGACATGCCTGGATAACCCCTTGCGGGCGCACTTTCTCCTGAATATAATTAATTACAATTTATTCTTTTCTTTTTTATTTCCAGTTGTGAGCCAGACGCAGCAGTAGCAGACCTTGCTCGTGCTTATAATTAATTGTTAACAAGTTTAATTTAACTAGTTTTAAGATAGTATAAGCTCCTGTAAGATTATATAGGTAGTGTTGCGTGCTGAAATTGGCAAAGCGGAACAATAATGGAATCCACTCACTGAATCCGCCCACCTATCAGAAACGGTTTTTTTTAAAAATCGTTCGATGGAATAATATAAAAATAAACACAGTTATTACTGTGCTTATTGAATCTTGCCGTACAAACGGTGTAAGCCCACAACCACCCTTAAAATGAATCTGGACCTAAGGCAGTGGCCAGTGTTCTTTTTTCCTGTATTCATATGAGTAGAAAAAAGCTGTAGTTTGAAATTGTAAGTAGAGTTTTACTGAAAAAAGAAAATAAAAAAAAAAAACTTTGAATTTCGAACAATAAGTGTAGATGTGAAACATATTTATTTATTTATTTTTCGTTTGGTTTTATGGTTGGTACCCGTACTTAGGTACTTAGGAGATACTCAGTACAAATTAAATTAAACGGCACGAAATACTAATTTTGCAAGTAGAACTTGCACTTTCCTGTTTTTTTATTTAATAAATATAAAACAAAATTATGTTAAGATATAGTCTAGGTATTAACTGTAGTGACTAAATACTTAAATAAACATAGGTTAAACTTTACGTTATCTCTGGCTTTTATTAACCTCCTTCAAGCCTAATCCCCTGTAAAGTCTGTTCAAACTTGTCACGACCACACCATCTGCCTAAGTCTTTTGCTATCTATGTTTAGGTCAACTTCCAGTCTTACTGAATATTTTTTACGTTTTGTTGTCCCATTATTATTACTACTACTATATTATGGAATGCAATCTGAATGTGAAACTAAAAATCAATATTTTACTTGGAGCGGTTGCCTGTTGGACATATCAAATCAAATCTAAAGTCACTTATTCAAATTAGGCTGAGAATCAGCACCTTTTGAACGTCAATATTACATAAAACAGCCCCCCAAAACGCCCGCCCTTGACAACTTCCTAGTGCTTTCGCTGGGAAGAAATGGCGAACAAACTCCCCAGCAGCACAGCTGTCGTCTGTTCATTAAAAAAAAAACACATGACTTTATACAATAAAATGTATAGTAATGGACACAAGAAAACACAACAACAGTGAAATTATTTACCATATGCCAGTTAGCCTCGCCAAATACCAGCAATTAAAAAAATATCATTAAAATGGAAATGTGTACGTATAATTATGTAAATAACAACAATGTATAATATAACATTACCCAAATGCACTGGAATACGATAAGCCTTAGTAAGGATACCATGAATCAAAGTAAGATACGATACTACTCGCTACTATCGATCGCCTTGTGTGAGCTAGCCTTGTTAGTCGTGGGATCGATTATGATTACTCCTAGGTTGGTATCGATAAGCGTATTGTGGGACGCTCCCAACTAGATGGACCGAAGACATTATGTTGCCTGGTATAGATTGGATGCAGAGGACAGGATGTTGTGGCGCAGCCATTGAGAACTCTGGCAGTGGACTGCAACATCATCGCACACATCATCAAAAGGACCGATATCGTGTTTTGTGTCTAGTCTATACTTCGAAACAAGGGTATGGATTCTCAATTAATTTAACAAAGAACAATTTATGGCCTGGTTTAAGAGAAATTATACTATTTTTCTTAATTGTACATCTCTATGGGATAATTTCCAACCTTACCAAGGCGAATTTTGTTGATTATAAGTAAGGATCGATTATGAGTACTCCTAGATTGGAGACCGCGTATCGATAAGCGTATTGTGGGACGCTCCCAACTAGATGGACCGAAGACATTATGATGCCTGGTATAGATTGGATGCAGAGGACAGGATGTTGTGGCGCAGCCATTGGAAACTCTGGCAGTGGACTGCAACATCATCGCACACATCATCAAAAGTTTGTATCTGACTGTGTAGACGGCATTAGTTCATAGTAAGCTTTAATATGTATCTGCACCTGAGACAGTGGCCAGTGTAAGTTATAATTCAACCTGGTGGTAAGTGACTCATTGAGCGGTAGACATAGGTAGCAGTGTGCCCTCGCAGATTACCAATAAACATCTCTCATTCCAAACACAGAGCTGACATTTCTTATGTGTCAGTAAAGCTACGACAGAGCTGACATAACTCATTGTCTATTCAAGAGACTTCGCTGTCCGTCTGTCCGTCCGTCTGTTACCAGGCTGTATCTCACAAACCGTAATAGCTAGACAGTTGAAATTTTCAGAGATTATGTATTTCTGTTGTAACTATATCAAAAAAATACAAAAAAAAAATTAAAATTGAAAGGGAGGTCACATACAACAAACGTGATCTTTTTTGCCGTTTTTGCTCCATATTAATAACGGAAATAGGTAGACGCTTGAAATGTTCACAGAATATTTGGTTATATATTAAAATTAAAAATGAATGATTAAATTAAAATAGTATAAATATTGAAGGGGGCTCCCATACAACTAACTTTGTCGTGCGCGAGTCCGACTCGTCATCATCATCATCATCATTTCAGCCGAAAGAAGTCCACTGCTAGACATAGGCCTCCCCCCAGGTTGTTCACGACGATCGGTCCTACGCCTCCCGCATCCAGCGGTTTCCCGCGACCTTCACCAGGTCGTCGGTCCACCTTGTCGGGGGCCTACCCACGCTACATCTTCCAGTGCGTGGTCGCCACTCGAGAACCCGTCGGCCCCATCGGGCATCGGTCCTACGGGCAATGTGTCCAGCCCACTGTCACTTTAGTGTTGCAATTCTTCGGGCTATGTTGGTTACTCTCGTTCTTCTGCGGATCTCCTCATTCCTGATTCGATCGCGCAGTGAAACCCCAAGAATAGCTCTCTCCATTGCCCTTTGAGTGACTTTGAGCCTTCTTATAAGGCCCATTGTTAGCGACCACGTCTCAATTCCATAAGTCATCACTGGCAACACACACTGGTCGAAGACTTTTGTCTTGAGACACTGCGGTATTTCGGACGAGAAGATTCTACGTAGCTTCCCGAAAGCAGCCCGACTCGTACTTGGCCGGTTTTTGTAAGTTCACCCGGACCCCCTAAACTACTACCTAGTAGGTACCACCAACTTAGATCCATTCGACATACAAATGGTGTTGGTGACTTTCGGTTCATGACTCTAAAACAAGCCTTAGCCATAACTTTATCATTATCACTGCACCTTTAAGAATATAAGTAACTTAAATTGACAAATGATGACACTGATATAAACAACTAGCGGTCGCCAGCGACTTCGTTCGCGTGGAGTTAGTTATGCTCCGCTCCTATTGGTCGCAGCGTGATGTTATATAGCCTAAAGCCTTCCTGGTTTAATGGGCTATCCAACGCAAAAAGATTTTTTCAAATCGGACCAGTAGTTCCTGAGATTAGCGCGTTCAGACAAACAAACAAACTCTTCAGCTTTATATACACACATCAAAAGTATCTAGGGATCAAGCATTTTTATGCGGATTTCTTGAGATTGAGATGTGGCTTTGTAATAAATTTATGATTTTATAAATTTATATGGATCCTTTTTGGTGCATTTTATAATTTGAATCAGGAACTGTGAATCAAATTCGAGTAAAAGATGAAAATCAGCTGTCAATATTTTCCCTATAAAAACATACAACGCATTGAAGACATTATTAGTGCTACTGTTTCCCTACTACTGATTAAAACCAACGTTATTATGGAGCGGCGACGTCATTTAAGCAGGGAAGAAATGCTCAGAGCCGTGGGAATGATAGAAGCTGGTTCCCGGCAACGTACTGTAGCTTTAGCTCTGAATACAAGTCAGAGTGTTATCAGTCGACTTTGGACACGTTACCGAAGCACTGGTACCGTGGCTGAGCGCCATGGAGGACGGTATCGCTGTACCACACGGAGACAAGACCGATACATTCAAATCTTAACTCGAAGAGCTCCAACAATAACCGCCATGATGTTAGCCGTGAGGCTTCATCACTCTTCAGGGAACTTAATTAGCGACCAAACAGTCAGAAACCGCTTGCATGAAGTGAACCTTCATTCCCGAAGACCGCTACGGGTACCACCTATAGCAATGCACAATCGTAGGATTCGATATCAATGGGCTCTTGAACACAGAAATTGGGCAGAAGAACAATGGCGTTTCGTGTGCTTTTCTAATGAGTCTCGTTTTGGTATGAGACCGGATACAAGACGTATACGACACTGGAGAACCCCTGGACGCCAGGAAGTCCATCCTTATAGTGGTGGAACCATCATGGTATGGGCGGGTATTTGGATCGGCGGAAGAACTGAGTTGATTTGGATCAGAGGCAACCTCAACGCTCAAATTTATGCTGAGACGATCGTATCAGACGTCATCGTTGCTCTACAAGTGCAAATCGGTCCCTTATTTCGGTTAATGCATGATAATGCACGACCGCACACCGCAAGAGTTGTAAGACAGACTCTCGCCGCAGCTAACATCAATGTCCTGCCCTGGCCTGCTCAGTCGCCAGACTTGAACCCGATTGAGCATGCATGGGATATGCTACAGAGAAGAGCTCTGCCGAATATGGAGGGTATCCAGTCGCAAGAAGACCTTTTTTTGTTGTTGCAACGAACATGGGCGGCCATTCCACAGCGTGATTTGGATGAACTCATTTTGAGTATGCCAAACCGATGTTCTTGTGTTGTTAGTGTTCGCGGTAGAAACACGGATTATTAATTGTTTAAGTTACCCAATAAAATTTTAGAGAAAACTGTTATTTCAGTCTTTTTTTCGAACTTTTGTGTTAGTGGTTCAAATGTCAAATATCCCTTTATTAGGAAAATGGCAAACTTCTTTATTAATGCAAAGGTGACTTAGTTTATCGTTACTGTGACAAACGAAAACACTTTATTTGATGAATCCTTAAAGAAAATTTTAATTAATATCAATCAGGAGAAAAGTTATTGCAAAAATATATGTTGATCCCTAGACACTTTTGATGTGTGTATTAGTTTAGATAGGAAAAATAGAACGTAGAGTACGTTCTTTTAATGCTGATTGATTTTATAAAAAAATCACCGCGGAAACTTAGATGAAGTGAGCGTGAAGTTAGCTATCATTATCAATGTTAGCCATTAATGTTCCACTCCTGGGACATAGGTCTCTCTCGCTTGGGGGAGTGGGCCATAATATACCACGCTGGCCCAGTGCGGGTTGGTAGATGTCACGTCGATGCCGCGCTATCTGCCTTGATTTCTTTTTAAGCATTACAAACTAGTACTTGACCGCGATCCCGTCTGATGGTAATCAGTGATACAGTCGTTGATTTCAAAGCGTGCAAGTTTATTAAGAGCTTATTCACTCTAGACTTGAAGTTACCTAAATTGAAATCAGACGTAAAGCTCGGATCTGTCTCGATCATTTTTTTTTTTTTAAAAACATCAATTACGCTAGCAGCCTGTTGTATAATTTAAAAAAATAAAAATCGTATAAAAAACGTCGTGTGCATACAACCTAACTGCCTTAGTAGACAAATACAGTAGAATCCCGATTATCCGGATCAATTGAAACCAGGGGTATTCCGTATAATCGAAAATCCGGATAATCGATTTCAAATCAAATCAAACAATATTAAAACTTTAATATATTTTTTATTATGTAACGGATTTTACTTGTGTCATTTAGAAAATACGATATATAAAAAAAGAGCTTAACGATAGATAATGAATTACATAATATCTTTATGTAATTTAGAATTTTGATTGGAAATAACTTGTTATTAATCTTTGAGGTAATGAATCACATCTTTTCATTGTGGCCAAGTCCCTGATGCACTTCAGTTGTAGCAACTGTATAGGATCCGATTCGTTCTGTCTTTCAAGCCACTTAAAAGCCACATCTAGAGCTTCAAAAGCTTCTGCGTGAGATGGTACTTGACATTCTTCTCCAGTTTCAGTTTCTTCTTCATCTTCTCTCTCGTTACTGTTCAAATCCTCAATGATTTCTTCATCAGTTAAGATTTGGAATCCAGGGTCTTCACCATCGCAGTTCAGCCACTCCTTAATGCTCTCTTCATCGCACCCTTCACCAATGCTAAGAATTTTCATTGCTTCTGTTATTTCTTTAAATCGTCGTGCAGATCAATTGAAGAATTAGATAGAGTTAATTTAAAAAATTTATTCCACGCCCTTTTTATGTTTGCGATTCCATAGAGTTCCACGCTTCTACTAGCATATAACAACAATCTTTTAATCATTCTTAGTATTAAAAAGACACAAAATAGAAATTCGGGAGATTAGGGTGCGAAACCAGCCACTAAAAACTAATTTTCGCCACTAAAAGGGGGGCCTAAACCACCAGTTTTAGTGGAAAATCCACCAAGTTGGCAACACTGACCAACACTATCCCACAAACAAATGAAGAAAATTGTCGTAACATGTCGCGTTACACCGTCAAAATATTTTTAATTGGCAAGTAGAGCGGAGCGACTGAGTCCGGATAATCGGATGTCCGGATAATCGATGTTCGGATAATCGGGATTCTACTGTAACATCAGAAAAATTTTAAGAGCGTTTACTACTCACGACTGGCAATGTCGCAATTTAGTGTCATATTTCGTGGTTTACAATTTTTATTATTTTATCGGAGCTATATTTTAAAAATGTATTCTACTAACTACTTAGAATTATATGTCTTAAATATATGTCTTTGAAGTTTTTGGCTCTAGGACATGCCGATTTCCTCACGATGTTTTCCTTCACCGTTTTGAGAGCAGCGGCGATGAAATAATTTACACAAACGTCCCTAACCTACGGCGTACAATTTGTAAATCGCGGCGGATACCGCTAGACCACAACTGCTCAAAATCAAAATCAAAATCAAAATCAAAGCATTTATTTCAAATAAACCAGTTACAGGCACTTTTGAATTGTCAGAAGGTCGGTCAGTCAGTAAGGTGAAGCTAGTCGCCCATTCCAAAGAGTAGGTACCTATGGAGAAGAACGGGCAAGAAACTCCATGGACACTCTTTTAAATTATCAAGCTGTTGATACAAATATTTGATTACATCATTCATTTTGAAATCAATCGTGTGAGAACGATGCAGAAATATATTGTACGCTGAGAGCGTCCATTATGGAAAAAAAAAAACAACAATTCAGAAATTAAAATACGCCGTAGCAGCTAAGAGATGACCAGTCCCCTCTGACGGCGTCCGTTCACGAACATGACGTATGGATCAGCATCATTCAGCTCAACCATATTGAAGGGAACCTAATGATCCAACACACACGCCACCACCAGCGAGACATTTGAGTGAGCATAACATACTCTCAACAGCCATAGCACTATCAAGTCAATAAAAGACTAACCCAACAAATAGATGCTTTACAGCAAGTAGATCGTGCTCACACGTGTTCCATGCAATTATACAATACTAAGAAATTGAATCTACACAATGCAAAGACAGTTTTGTCCAAGGTTCAGCAGCTCCAACGGTGTTCCCGAATGCTAAGTTTAGCTCCTGTGTAGCTGCACCAGTGCCGAATACCCCTGTCAGCGATGCAATTCCGTAACGTACAATATGCTTGGCTACATAGTGTGTACTGGCTTTAAGTTAAAAAAAAAAAAAAAAAAAAAACAAACCATTGCAAATTTAACTACAAGAGGAAAAATCAAAGAACAATCAGTGTAAGCATAGAAATCGGACGCAGCTCAAGCCCAAGCCTTTTTGTCGTCAATATAATCTTTAACACTATAAAATGCTTACGTTTACGTCACTGCTAGGGATTGCCACTATTGACAGCTCACTTCATGTTGGTTACAGAATCGTTGCTGTAGGTACTTTCGACGTCCCATAGCGCCTGCCAGATTTTATGCTTTTACGCGCGCTGTTGTGAGAGGCAATGATCGATACCAGAATCGTTACTGTATGTACTTTCGACGTCCCATAGCGCCTGTCAGATTTTTTGCTTTTACGCGCACTGGTGTGAGAGGTAATGATCGAGACCAGAATAATATACTTTTCAATCGACTTCAAAAGGAGGTTACTCAATTCGACCGTATTTTTCCTTTTTTATGTTTGTTCACGAATAACTTCGTCGGTTATGAAACGATTTTGATGATAGTTTTTTTGGTCCTAAAAGAATCCTTCTTCTGAATCCTTTCCCTGATGGGACTACTCCCATGATAAGGATCTCTGATGATGGAAGACCAAAGAAACGAGTGGAACTTTCAGAAATAGTAGGGATGACTAAAGCATTTGCAAGTTTTTGTCATTAACTATGTTCCAGCACTGCAATTTTATAAATTGTCGAAGGAACTCCTTAACAGTTCACACAAGCTACCTTGTGTTTGTGCTTAATTAATTTATATTGAAAAGATCTTTATATCTAGATAAGTTGTGACTGTCATTAGGGGTCTCATGATGAAAACAAAGGCCAGTTCAGAGAATGCCTCAGCGGTTTACCTTGAGTTTCTACTTGATTCGATTATATATAAAACTTTGCACCCATATGACATAGAGAGTTGAGGAAATTCCTCAACGATTTACAGCATCGAAGTTTCACATAGGACAACCACTATCTACGTGGCATGCTGATGCGACAATCTCTTTTTCTATCTTCATAAACTAGTACTTGACTTCGATCCGCTTAATGGTAGACAGTGATGCAATCGTTGACGGTAAAGCGCTTTAGTTTATTAAAAGTCTTTTCGCTCTAGCCTTGAAGACACTTAAATTGTAATCAGACGGAAACACCGCCATTGGCAAATTGTTCCAGTTCTTCGATGTACAAAATATAATGTATAAAAGACGCGGCGAAACGCTTCGTCCCTATCGCAGGTAGTGGTATCAACAACGTAAGGGTGGATGGATTACTCGCCATATGACAGATCTTCCGATGATGGAACGAAGATGACGGAGTTAGGTCATGCAATTCCCGCAAACACTCTCCAAGATCTGGGTCGACAATAAGCTTCTTCGCACGTCTGTCCTCCGAATCCTAAGTTACAAGGTGGCATTTTTGGCAGCATCGACCCAAATGTGGCTGCGGTACTCCACACACGAACGGACCTGTGCTTTGTATAGAAAGAAGAAGTAGAAGCTGTTCCGGTGTACATAACAAAACACAATCGACTCCCAAAAAAAGAACACACTACAAAGTGAAAAATACCTAACTTCGGAAGTTGGTGGCAGAAACAAATATACAGAAACCAAAGTCACCATAACGCTGACGTGTTCGTTTTTGCCACCGACATCCGAGATTAGTTATTATTCACTTTTTAGTGTTCTTTTTTTGGAAGTCGGTTGTGGTTTTTTTTGCCGAAGAAGTAATTATTTACTCCAGAACCTGATCTGAACTTTGGGCTATTGATCCCCACCCAACCATTTCCCTCCGGAATCCTTTTAAAAGATATTGCTAACCCATTATCTCATGTGTTCGAAAAATGTGTACGTTCGATACCTTAAATAAAGCAATGAATGTTGTTGAACTGCCAAAATACATGCCATTACTGTTAGTTGAATATAGTAGCGGCCACATTTAGTTATTTCATATTTGTTTTCCACCGATTTAATTAAGTCAATCTTATATTTAGACGCAGTATCAAGACTGCTGGTCCACTTTCTGTGCTCACACGATCTAAAGAAGGTCATCAAAAAGAGGTCTGTCTTCTTTATAAAACTGCCTAGTACGTGGCTCCGGTGGTGGTAACGTCCAACACTAAATTACTCCACCCGCAGGTCATAATTGTTTCGTTTACTAGCTTGCGTTGAAATCCCTAATGACAACGGTGAAATAAGTTTTTTAGCCAATCACGGCTCTAGAATTATCATATCTTCACGTCCTATACCTTCGTGATATTATGAGAATAGGAAACATCATTCTAGTCGACAACTTATTGATTTCAACAATGTCACTCACAAGAAACTTTGGACAATATACCCGATATGACTTTGGGACTGCTGATGGCCCTCCTGGAAATATACAAGGTACAATATATACTTATATATAAATAGGTCCTTCGATTACAGAGCCCTCCCTCTCTTTTTGGATTTCAGATTATTCTACTATATTCTAAGCTGCTTAGTTTTTCCTTAAGATCACTGTTCTACTCGTTCACTGTTCACCCAAAGTGGTATCCCAGTTGGTGTGTCCAGTGTAAGGTAATTGTGATGATGTACCTATCAATAAATAATACCCTGAATTTTGATTATTAGTGTTTTTGCATCCCAACCGTGTGCTCTAGTCTGGCGCGGAGTAAAATGCCGTCATTATGACTTTCCAGTGGTCAATCACTGATACTCCATTCCATATTAATAAATGTTAAAATTTTTAGAAAATCGTTTCTACTAACGTGTTTTATAATAATAGCAATACGGCGATGTCATTCGATCATTCTATCACCATTCCATTACGAGATGACTGACCAATCATAGATCGATCATTATGAATTTTGAGTAGGCCCCCGACATGGTAGACCGACTACCTGGTGAAGGTCGCGGGAAGCCGCTGTATGCGGAAGACGCAGGACCGGTCATCGTGGAGATACTTGGGGGAGGGCTATGTCAATGTGTGTCAATGATGATAAACTTTGCCCACAATGACAACGAAATCGTGTTGAAATGACAAATTTATAAAAATAACAGACTAGGGTCCCTGGTATATGTTCGAGAAGCGACGTTGTCTTAATTTAAATTGTGAATGAAATCCTCATTAATACCTCTGTGCAGGGGCTAATATAGCGTCATGCAATAGTTCAATAGATTGTCCATCCTATGCTTTATGACGAAGGCATTTTAGCTCTACATTAGATCTGATGTTATTATTGCAGTAGCTGCACCCTGCGGTTTCACCCGCGTAACTTTCGAACCTGTGCGAACATCGGGATAAAAAGAGGTTATTATATTATTTACTACCATAAATTTGTATTTATGGTAGTGTATTATTCTATGCTAGTCTAGTTTCTAATAAAATAAGAATATTAATTTTAGGACTAAAGTTAGCATTATTGATCGAAATTTGACTGATTTTAACCATAACTATTATAGTTATGCCAAATATCAGAAATAAGTTTTCAAATAGCTTGAAATTAAGTGCAAATGAAACATATGAAAAACACAATAAGCTGACTCAATCACATGAAAAGTAATTAACTTATTCCCTATGGCTAGAGACGTGAGATGCATATTTCAATTTTCCATCTGCAGCGTCAGAAGCGTTTCTGGAGAAGCATATAATTATTATAAAATGGAGGAATACGACTAAGCAAATGTAGGCAATATTTGTTTTTAATCCACAAAGCCGAAAATATGTGGTCCAAAGTCTGGATCTCTCTTCCAACTCGTTCTTGCATTGAGAGAGTAGTCAGGAACTCATATTTTGTGTGAAATGTGACTTATATTTGTTAATAAAGTTAACAAATATAATTGTTTTGGATACCTAATTTCTCATCAAATAACCTGTAATTGCAAAAGCTTATTGGGAGAGTGAGGAGTTTTCAGTTACTTGGGTGTTACAGCTCACTGTGTCCTTTTTCAACTGGATTTCCTTTCTGGTCTTTCTTTCCGTCGTTTCAAACCTTTAGGTTTCAATCGAACTCCTAGCGACCGAACATCGCATTGGTAGGAGGTCGTTTGAAACCTAAAGGACAAATCCCGTATTTAAAAAAATAGTGGAAATTCAATTCATAATGTCATGTCAGTAACTTTCAATGTCAAAAAAATTATGATAATAGAATGTATTTTTGACAGATGGAGACTAAAAATAGATTGAAAAAAATACGGATATTGCCTCCTTGGTAACAATTTAACGACAAAAGTGACTGCTACAAAACCCCAATTAGCAACACTCAATATCTGCTCAGTAGAATAAAACGTCGAATTTTCATCACCCCGCTTTTAATAAATCTCAAGCGGCAATCAAAGTCACAAAGTTGTCAAATATATTTAGAGAAAGTAAGGTAAGTTAATGTTTTTGACAGACCGTGGCTGAGATCTGTCAAGCTTCGTTTTTATTAAATAGCTAATATAATAAATATAGATTACATTTAATCACAATGAGACTCTTTTATTCATAACATATTCAAAAGACTACAGTTTTACGTCCTTAAATTCTTCATCAGAAACAAATAAAACACAATAATGTCGAGGAAACACTATGTTAGCCCCGGGTGACAAAAGAGTTATACTTGTAAAGAGGTTTCAAATTTGATTTAATTAATTGAGGTATAGAAAAGAATGTATAATGTTTGAATACTACTGCTAGTTTAGACATGATCAGCAAGAGACAGACAATTGAAAAAAGTAGGTTCACAGCCTAATATCAAGTTGAGACGATAATTATGAGTAGTTCATAATATCACACACAATGTTACCTACCAAGTTTGAATCTTGGGGTTCGAAAATAGTGAGATAATTACCTAGTATAAACACTCAGAAAAAAGTTCTTTGTTCAAGGTGGCGGGGGAGAATATCCCCTTAATTTAACAACCCCAGTCGCGCGGGAAAGCGTGGCGTGGTGCTGCCACCAAGGAGAGAAATACAAAAGGTCAACTCCATATAGCAAAAACTCACGGATGCAAAGTTACTTACTGTGGCTAGCTGTAAGTACCTAAGTTTTTTCAAGACTAATTATATGATACTATATACAAAATTATTTTTTGTTTATGCGAAACCCGGAACACGTGTCCAGTATTTTTAAGTAAAGGATCTATGTACAAAATTTCAAAAAGATATAATGAAAAACCACAATGTTATGAGCTTGCTACTCTACTTGGTTGTCCCAACAAAACTATGGTCTAAGCTCCGATCTGGCGGGCGAGCGCGGGGCGTTGCGCTCTGGCGTCAGCTGTGCGCGCCCGCAAGTACTATGATGTATCACTAGATGTTGTTGTAAATGTATTTGGTAAAAATATAACATAGTGTAAAAATGATTGGAAGCGATTCAGTTGCTTATTCTGAACAAACTATATTCAGGTTTCGCATAAACAAAAAATGACGTTGTACATAATCTATAAAATATAATAAATATACTTATATAAGTTTCATGAAGTCATCTAATTTGTTTGATCAAAGTCATAAATTTAATAAATAATAAGTGCATTCTCTGTACCTCAATCTGTTCCAAAAACATGTTTAGTTTAAATTTTTATGCAAACATCCACTGATTAATTACATTACGTTGCACTAAACACTCAATATTGCATTAACACGTTAAGGATCGTACGAGTATTGCTCTGAATACGTATACCAACGTATAGTAAACCCGTTGTTAGTTGGTTCCAGTTTAAAAATTAGACTTTCTTTTTTTACTTTTGAACAAAATGTTTGTTTATATGTATATAAGAGTTATTCATCGAATTCCAAAAATGATTTTCATTTGTAAAAAGCTACATTATATGTGTAGACTATATCCCCCTTATTCATAAACGCTGCTTAAAGTTAACTAGTGATTAGCGATTCTTTAACCATTCAATATTGACCTTTTAACGTCACTTAACTTAAATCATCCTTTATGAATATACACCACAGTGTTTAAGGGGTTTATTCATAAACGAAGATTAAAGTTAAGTGACGTGCAAACGTCTAAAATGTATGATTAGAGAATCGCTAATCACTAGTTAACTTTAAACATCTTTTATGAATAAGGGGGTATATGTTTACGTCCTGAATTTCAGCTCATTGATTTCATTTCAGCAGAGCTGTCATAAATTATGTCTAGCAAGTCAGAAAGAAATACCTCTTATAACAGAATTATATGTATGCGCTGTCTTAACGGTCACATATTACTAAAACAATATATGGTAATCTGGTCCACCTTATATAGTTTTTAAAACAGTCTAGTCGGCACCATACTTGTATCTTTTAAAAATCCGAAGGAAGAAATAAAAGTGGGGAAAAGTGACCGGTTGCGACGGATTAGGTCAAAAAACGGCGGGCCGAAGTTTATAAACTAGAAATAAATAAATTTCTAATTAAAATAGTTTGTTGTCTCGTAAAGATCAATTTAGTGAAGAGAGACAGGACCCACTATATCTTAGTAATATATTAACATTGTGTTTTAATTACTAATGTATGTGAGTACTCTAATAAATTATAACTAGCAAATCTATACAAAAATAAGTAAATGAAAAGTTTGTCTACACTTTTGTTTTTTTTTTTTTATTTATTAAATTATTTCTATTGCGACAAAGAGGACTCCTTGTTATTTTTTTTAGTAAAAAGCAAAAAGAAATAGGTTATTCAGTAGTAGACACTACTTCTTGTTATCTGTCAGTGCGTTCTTTTTAAGTTTAGTTACCTATTCCAAACGTCAAAGTTAAGAAATACTTATTAATTTAGATTATTAATTTTTGGTATGAAAATATGAGCTATGAAATAGTTATTACGGATATGTTACTTTTTAATAATACTAAAATCATTTTGTTATTTATAAATTAAATAATACAACTTCACCTCCATTATTATCAATGCTATCAAGTAAACGCTGCCGCAGGGATCCCACAATATTGAAACGTTCCTCTTATATTTTCCCATATTTCCATGTAATGTGATTTTAACGGCTCATCAGATCTCTCATTCCTCGATATCCATCGCTGTATCGCAAAATTTAAAGTTATTTCTTTATGTTTTTCGATCAAATATTATTATTGAGAAAGTTTTCGTTTACATATATAATTGTTCGTAAAGACGCGTCGAATAATTTGGAAAAATATATCGTTGGTATGACACCACTTCTTTCATATTCACTGATTTGTTGAGGCTTTTCACTTTATTTTTGACAGGCAAGGCCCAATTTATAACAAAATAATTTTAAAAATAGATATCTTAAATATATTATTTTATTATACTTAATGTTATGTTGTACATTCATTTGATTATAATTTTTCTTTATGATAAATATAAAACGTTTAAAAGAATAACTAAAAGGTGCAGAAGTATGAAATAATTAAATATATTATTATTTAATTATTTACACTTCTACACCTCACAGTCACTAAATAATTCATTCAACATGATTAAATTAATCATTAAGTATTTAAAACGGTTTATATATGTATATCCTAATGGTTGAATTTAAGAAATACAATGAATTGCACACGAAGAAATCAACTTGTTAGAAGGTCGTAACCTAAACAAAAATTTAAATCCACTTTTGACCGTTACGCTACACAATTTTTAGTGTGAAAGTGGCACTACAGGTACATTTACTGATCACTGTTTTACATTTTGTGCAACGCAATTATACCTATATTGAATTTAATAAAATTTTCATCACCCTACATCGTGACCACCTAATAAAAGTGTGTACGATGTATGGAGTCAACCTTCTGCACTTATATTATATTGTATTGGTGCGGTGCGAATGCGAGCCTACTGCCGAACCGATTGTACGGAGTTGCCGTCAGTGTTCTCTGAACAGCGGTGACGTACGCGTGCGTACGTGCTCTCTCTAAGTTCCGATCTCCTACCGCTGCAGATATTTCGTTCCACCCGTACGCAAGAAAGGTAAGCGGTAGATTTAAAATTAAATTCCATTTTTTAAAATAAGTTTATTTCTTTGTTGTATTTCGGTCTCAATTGTTTCTTTTTTCTTAGATTTTGATTTATTAGGTACTAAGTTCCATTTTGTTTTGAACTATGATTTGTACAGGATTTTTAACTTGATTGAATTTGCCAGCGAATTTTCATACAATTATTATTGTTATATAATTGTTTGTATATCAGGCTGCTTAAAGCCTTCTTTTTATAATTTATTTCAAAAACACAATTAACGGACGTTAGCCGTACACCCGCTGGACTATAGTGAGAATGTGCTGGCCATATCTGTCGCATCTTGGATCAGCAATTTGCCAAAGCTGATGGTACTATGCAAAAATATGGCGGAACGGGCAGGACTCCTTCTTAAAAGATTGGCCCAAGAGTGGAAAAAGGGGAGGGAGGCCTTTGCCCTGCTGTGGCATTGCTGTGGCCGGCTGTGGCATTACACAGCCTTACAATATAATAGATAATAAAAATAAAAACACTTGTCAAAGGCTTGTACACTGCTTTCACTTGTTACAAATTTGCGTACAAGTGCAACATTTAAGACTGATTTACACGGTGCATTTTAATTGCCTATGGCGTACAATAAAATTGATGCAACTTTTATTGTTGCTTCAACTTAATTGAAGTCATAGGCAATTAAATTGCACCGTGTATATCAGCCTTTAGGCACCCTATACTCTAAACTTTCTAAGCGAAAATTCATGGGACTCGAAAAAACACAACTCTTTTATCCATTCTTCAATTAAATGGCTTCCATTGCTATTTATCTTATTCGATATCTGAAATTTTAATAAATCTAATAAAAATAAGTATGTAACTAAATATACTAAATCCTCAAACAGACAAAAGTTAAAGTAAAGAGTTTACAACTTCCAACGATTTCCAAAAATCTACATACCTACCGACATGAAGTTTAATAGGACCCCTTACTCGTATCAGTTATCTCAAAGTTTCATTTTATCATTAAGCGTACAAATTACTCTGAAGACATGATCATTTAATTACCTATCTAACAATTATAGAAATAGGTATAGAATTAAAAAAAAATGTGGTTGCAAGCCAGTTACACACTCATAATTTCAGTTTGTAATTGTTCCAAATTTAAAATTACTATGTAAGTCTTCTTTCGCGTATCACATGGCAAAATTGGCGTGCAAATATTCGAATAAAACAGTAGAACATAAGGAACAGGTTTATTTAGTAGGTACTTGGTGTTACTCCCAAAAGCATTTACGACTGTCGTTATAAAATTAATGCTACTGCGAAGTACTGTGGAATGTTTTTCCATGCTTCGGACAGACTGTACAATTGCAGTTTTCCGCTGCCGTGCGATTCTGTTACCACCTCACCGTAAAAATTTCAGTGAAGTGAGTACGGGGTGAGTTGACATTTCGATTTTTAAAATATCGATTAGCTGGCTGATTAATTTGGACACGACTCGTTAGCTCAACATAATCAACCTTCGCACGCGCATGTTGCCCGCCGACACGTCGGTGGCTTGCCGGCTAGCGTACGCAAGCGCTCAGTTGCCCGGCGACATTTCTGCTGTAGTGACATGCTAGTATTTTAACTGCCAAATAAGTTTCTGATGTCGAGCCGCCGAAAAGCCGCCGGCAAAGTTTTACGACTTGCAATGACTGAAGCCGTCAACCTAGTCCGCCGCCAAAATGTTGCCAACATATTCCGCCAGGCCGGCTTTGGTGCACTAATAGAAGTGCTCTATTTGATACATATTACAGCTTGGTCAGTTTATTACTGCGATACACTGTCATAATTCACCTTATCTTCCATGGAACGTTCTCACTGTCTTTAATAGGTCTTCCCTATGTCCATCATTGTCATGCGGCATTCATTTGGTATCATCTGGAAAAAGAACGTAGCTTCATTTGCTTTAAGTCCACTAGAAATATTCGAGGGCAAACTCGGCGCACCATTCTGTGTGTTCGAGCAAGTTTGTGCTCTTGGCTGGTTTATGAGTTTTCAGATCACATTCTTCCACTGACCGTCTAACAGTTCATATGGAAATAGTTAGTCCATGAAAGTATCTGGCATATATAGGTGACGATTACGCGATTGTTTGGAAAAAGTACCTACAAACAATATCGTTCACTATCACTTATTCATAAGTTATGCTATAACTTATCTTGGATGTTTTATAACCATGGACTACAGTTGTCTGAAATAAAGTACTTAATTATTATTTATTTATTATCAGTATTCTTAAAACATATTTAATAAATTAATCGTAAATAGCTGGATGAAAGTAGGAATATTATTCATTAGGTGTTTTATCTACTCCTTTTAGAGTAGATTTTTTATCATGTACTCATTTTATGGGTTTAATATAAGCGCAGTAACTACGCAAAGCGTTCCACATTCAGTATGTAGCCGTAGGCTTATTTATTTAGTACATTGATTTGATAGGTGCGCATCGGTCGGGATCGGTGTCCGGCCCTAGAAGTAAAGAACTGTGCCTGCAAAAAAGCTGGATGTATGTAGCTATGTAATTGTAGATCCCTTGAAAAACGTCACTTCGGAGTCATCAACGTACAAAACATTTCTATTTTTTTCATGTCAGACTTTTACTGACCTGCGGAGTTTCGCTCATACGTAGGCGAGAGACTCTATCTTCAGACAGACAGAGAAACGCTCGTCGCCTCAGCGGATATCATGCGGTAACCCCGGACCTGTGGCACGGCCATGATCCTTTGGGACGCTCTCAAACGGAAGGCTGGTCGTCGCCTCAAGGAGTCGGCGTACAACCCTTAGCGCATATCTTTGCATAGCCGTAGGCGCAGATCCCTTGACGTATTGCGTAGCTTTTGGTGTTGCTTCTGGCGTAGCCTTTGCGTAGCATTGGGTGTGGTAATCTAGGTGCGTAGCCTTGGGCGTAGCGATCTAAGCGCATAGCCTTTGGCGTGCAGAGTTCTAGGTTCTGCGCGAACGTGGACCTTGTTCCAATTGCAGTTTGCAGCAGCAATTGGTCACCATGAGTATATTATATAGGATGTATTTAGTAGTTCTTAAGCAATCAGCGAAATTTAAGCGTTGGACTGTGGACCGGCCGGCGCCTTTAGATTTCCTAAGTAAGAAGCCACTTAATTTGTAGTTTATTATTTGTGTTCCTTTCTTCAGGAAAATTTTATTCATTGTACTTACATACATACTCACTTTATATTAAACTACAAAAATATATACAAAACTACGAATATGAAAATTATTCATAATCACCAAAGACAAGACAAAATACTAAAATATTTAGTATCACCTGGCTATTTAAATGATACCATCCAACAGTTATAAAAGGATAAGGCTGAAGACAAGGCCAGGTTCACGCTTAGTTTCGATATAATCTTATCCTAGATTACTACATTTAAGATGAGATTGTGAAGGCATGAGGAACAGAGAGTAAAGTTCACTCATCCTCCATAGAAAAGGGAGAATCCTTCACCAGACGTGTGTTATGTCCGGCGGGCACTTGCCCGACCGTTGAAATTGGGAAGTTGTATATATTATGCTAGTTGCACGATAAACTCTGATTGCGAGATGTAGAATTCTTGTGACGTCAGTAAAACACGTTGTTCCATGTGGCGTTTGTAGGTACCGCTACATCACTCCCCTCCGGAGACCGGAGGTCAATAGTAGGCTGAGTTTTGTATCTTGCGATATCAGGCCAGCTGAGGTTCCAGTGAGTCGGAACCGGTTGCCGCGTAGTTCACAGTGAGTCGGAACTGTCTTCGAAGATTCCCCAGTGAGTCGGGGTGGTGGCGCTGCGTTATACCTACTCCAGTGCGTCGGATGACTTACAGCGCCGGGTTGAGGCTGGCTGCTGCGTCGACCAGGAGAGAGGGCTCTGCTTGTTGACCGGCCGAAAGTGCAGTGTGCTGTGCCGAGGTTGCTGATGAGGCTGAGGGTGATGACCAGGTATGCGCGGTCGCTGCATGCTTGTGGTCAGGATACCCGTTGTAGCCGTGGGTGCTGGCTGGCTTGCTGACTCGTCGCCAAAGCTTGCGAGAGTGATGATGATGACGTCACTCTGAAGTTGCTGCACGAAGGCTACGCTGACGTACATGCTCGGGGTCACCAGTGTGGAGACATGAGGAACAGAGAGTAAAGTTCACTTATCCTCCATAGAAAAGGGAGGATCCTCTGACCAGACGGATGTTATGTCTAGCGGGCACTTGCCCAACAGTTGAAATTGAGAAGTTGTATATATGCTAGTTGCACGGTAAACTCTGATTGCGAGATGTAGAATTCGTATGACGTCAGTATGACACGTTGTTCCATGTGGCGTTTGTAGGTACCGCTACAAGATTATATCGAAACTATCTAACTACAAAGATTCCATCAGTGTAGCTTTCCGTGAGTTATATGCATATTATCACAAGAATTGACGTTCCTGTCAACATCAAAGGAAAACTTTATCTTAATACACCGCAGCAGAAAATACATAAGGCTAGAGTGAATAGGCTCTTAATAAACTAGTGCGCTTTACCATCAACGATTGCTTACCATCAGGCGAGATTGCGGTCAAGCGCTAGTTTATAATTTATTTAAAAAAAAAATGTCGTGAACAGTTAAATTTTTTCCGCGTTTGCAGTGAAACGCAGGCTGAACCCTACAAGATTTATCAAATTATGTATTAAATATTGTACACATTGAGAAGATCTCGCGAAAAAAGTCTGAGATGGTATCTATATCTCTATCTCTTATGGAAATCCCACAATATTTTTTTTTGTCATTTACTTTTTACGATAAATTCCGGCTAATTTTCGAAGCGATTTTAACCAAAACAGCATTAATCCTTATCTATTTTAATACCTTAAATACATTTTTTAATTAATGTAGATCTATATCGCCCTTTACAGCATATCATTTAAATGAATATTTTCGAAGATATTACAGATTTAAAAATTGCGGGGCGTCGTGATTGAACCCGTACGAAGTCGGGGCGGGTCGCTAGTATTATATAAAAAGCTAACTTGGTACAAAATTTCATACTTACAGTCATTACATGACCGTCCACGAAGTTATTGATTCTATGAGCATTATAAGATAATTAATCATTTATCTTTTTCTCGGTGGTAGGCCATAACATCGGCCGCCGGCAGAAGTTACACCACCACCACCACCCACCAGACAAAGTCTTGCCGTCAAACGATTTGTCGTGTTCCGGCATGATGTCTGGTGAAGCCGTACGGAGGACGGGTCTGAGTAGTTGTGTTGCGATGTGTGCCGGGTACGGGTACGATGCGCCAAATGTTGTTCTGCTCCTTGTAGGTATAGCGTGATTATATTATTTTGAGAGATTATATCCGTATCTATATATAATGCTTTTACATAAGATTACAGTTTTTAACTATGTAATGAAATGAAATCGTTTATCAAGCAAGTAGGATCACTGTGCAGCACAGCACTTTTAAACGTCATGTTTTTTTTATGTAACTAAGAGGAAAAGGCACATTAAGCAATATTACTATTGTTTGTAATATCTATAATTATAATTTGTATTATCACACAATTTGCTTTATTTACAATACGTAGTACGGTAAATTGTTTATTTTTTGAACCCAGCAATGCATAAATATGTAAGCTTTCACGCCCTCTATGGCTGGAGGCTTTTATTTAGACAACAAATTTTACTTACATTTTAAATGTTAATGCTTGTTTTTCTTTTTTATATTGGATTTGCTGGTATATTGACATGGTATCCTCGGTGGTAGGCTATAAAATCGGCTGCCGGCAGAAGTTACCACACACCAGACAAAGTCTTGCCACCAAGCGATTCGTTGTGTTCCGGCATGAGGTCTGAGCAGTTGTATTGCGATGTGTGCCGGGTACGATGCGCTAAATTTTGTTGTGTTGGGAGTTTGGTCGTGGAGGGTGTCCAGATCAATCTCCCTCTGGCGCAGCATCGGTGGTCGCGTTGTTGGGGTTAACATTGCATCACCTCGCTCAACTGCCGTCTTCTTTCCTATTCACTTAGTTTTTTGGAATGAATAAGTTCTTAATAAACTAGCGCGCTTTACCATCTGCGATTGTATCACTGCTTACCATCAGGCGGGTTTGCAGTCAAGCACTTTTTTATAATAATATAAAAGAATGTCCCGTGTTTTGTAATGTTAGTTACTTTACTAGTGTATACAGTTAGTTTTTTTTTCACTGGGAAGTGGCAGAGGGCGGGAGTTTTGGGAGATTGTCTTATGTAATATGACATACAAAAAAAAAAAAAAATAGATGATAATCGAAGTGACCGAAGGGCGACAACAATATTTCTACCTAGTGTCAAAGTACGTTGTACTAGGTATGAAGCAAAATGTAAATAAATTGTTATATCTTAGCTTTCGGCTCTTAGCCCTCGAGGCTTATAATGGGTACAACGAATACCTATAGAATTATTGATTGGTATCTACTTACTTCGAGGGAGGCCTGGAGGTAGGTCCGTTGCTGTAAATATTGTAATGTATGGACCGCCTGTCCCCCGGCGATGCCTAAGGATTCTTTCCCAATTCTAAATCATTTCGGAAAGCTAGATTTATGAGATAAAGCTGGAGAAAATTAATATTGAAATTAACAAATTAATGGTTTGAAAAATAACGTTCCCCACGCCCATATAAATGGTGTCCCCATTTATATGGGCTTAAATATTTCGACTTTTTTATCTTTTTAAATTTTTTAGGAATTACTTTCTTCCGAAATTTTCTCTACTACCTACATCCGTCAACTAAGATACGGGTCTGTGTGAAAGTAGTTATTCCGTCAAAACTAGTGTCAAATTCAATATTCTGGGCATGTAAAACGAAAGACGAACTCGAGTCCCGAACTAATGGAAACACATAATCTCATCAAGTCTTCATCTTCATCATCTTCATAATTGTGATAAGTACCCGTGCTTGATCCTTAACTGCCGGCGAGTTTCCGATTACCCACCGTCGGCAATCCCGCGCCTTCGATGTTCGGGAGACTGGCTCCCGACCTCCAGGGCTCTTCTGCATTTATAACTCCCGCTGCGGTTCTTGATATAAGCTCGCCCTTAATTCCGATTAATTAGTGTACGCAAGTTCTATAATCCAAGGTTTGAGCATCGTACGACCGTTCGCTACCGCTACGCCACGGAGGCAGTCATTTTTTTTTTATCATATTTCAGTACAGTTAAAAA
Source organism: Sesamia inferens (assembly GCA_037179545.1). Lineage (NCBI taxonomy): Eukaryota > Metazoa > Arthropoda > Insecta > Lepidoptera > Noctuidae > Sesamia > Sesamia inferens. The sequence goes on along the minus strand of CM073921.1, from coordinate 20,350,332 downwards.
TACGGTAGATTTTTATCAACGTTTTGTGACTGCATATTGCTGCTTTCGTTCAAAGTGAACGAAGTCTCAGGCTCAGCCATTCGTTGAAACGGAGATGAGGTAGGAAATAATGAGGATTGGAAGTGGCGTTCTAACTACTATTACGTAACTTAGTGTTCAAAAGGCCAATTTCTGTTACAATCTGTTAAAATCAAGAGTATAATTTTCAACTGCCTCATATGCTTTATTTTAAATATTTATTTTTTTATTAATTTATTTAATTCAAGCCACTAGGGCCCATAGAAAATACAATACAAACTATAATATAAAAATATTTGTAAACTAATATATAAAATAATTTCACAATAAATACAATACTATATTATAAAAACTTAAAATACTATAAATACATATAACAAAACAACTAAAACTACTGTACACGGATCATCAGCGTCGTGTTTCGCTGACTGGTGTCACGCAGCCGGCCAGGAAACCGGCGGTACATAACACCCTTCGGCCATAACACAACTCTTCTTTCAGGAACTTGTCGATATTATGCGTTGGAACACGTACTACGAACGACTTGAAGTACGTGCTGTGGCGCGGCTCCAACGCCTCGACCCTCACAGTCCAGTTAGACTTGACGCGCAGATACTCCACTATTTCCTCAGCCTTCGTGGAGTGATGCAGTCTGGACACGTATAGCATCGTCGTCGGTACGCAGCAGCATGTTAGGTCCTGCCACCGCAGTACGGCACTGGTTCCGACAAGGAGGCCTCTTCTGCTTCTTCGCTACCTTGATGAAGCCATCCTTATCGCACGTGTCCTTGTCTGGCTCTGTTTATTCGAAACCAGGTTTCGTTTCGATTGTCGCTTAGATATAATTTTTTTTCCATTTTTAATTGTGGGAGTTGTCCTTGTTGTAAAGAATTATTGATGTACTTAGTTGAAGTTAAGTTGATCTGATGACTTTTCAAAATTAATACATAATCTCATCTCAGCTCATCAATGTCAAAAAATATAGGAAAATTAGAGGTATTTTTGTTAGATTGAGGCTGTAAACTCTCTGGAAATTTCGAGAATCCTCTCAAGTGCAATAATATAAGTCGTCTCCGAACTTTTCATACATTGCTTAAACAACAGTATACTAAAAAAAATAATTACTATAGGTATAATATTCTCATAACAATATGCTTATGACAATGTGGAATATGTTCCACGTTGTCATAAGCATCTTGTACTATGGTACAGAATAAACATTACATAACTATTCCAAAAAGACGTCTCTTTTACACAGTTAAAATAAAAAAAAACTTTTTTACAAAAAAAAAAAAAAAAATTACTTCCCAAAAATAAAAATAACACTACAAAGTGAAAAATAACTATTTTCGGAATATATAATTATGACCATGAAGTTCATGGTGTCTTTGGTCTTTGTATATTCATTTTTGCCACCGACTGTAGCTAAGGTAGCTGAAGGTAGCTGCTGTGAATCGTTCAGGAGTTCCCTCGCCTGTCTCCCGGCTCCATCATCAGATCTACTATATACCCTTATTAAATTATAGTGTTTTAAAATACCTAATGAAAAAACTTACAAATGCACTAGCCGTCCCTACAATTTTTGAAAGTTCCGCTTGTTTTGTCTAGTCTTCCACCATCAAACCCTGATGTCCTTATCATGGGAAAGAATTATCAAAATCGGTTCATAAATGACGAAGTTATAAGCGAACAACATAAATAAAAACATATATACGGTCGAATTGAGTAACCTCCTCCTTTTTGAAGTCTGTTAAAATACCAACGTCGTTTATTCTGCCTGGGAAATAGAACTTGATGAGAAAAACTTCCCGTCATTTACAATCCAATAAAGTTAAATATGGCTTACAAACTGTTTAGGGCAATCCCAAATAGGATATTGAAAAAAACTTAATGTCACCACTATTAACTAATCACCGTTATATGCATTATAATATTAGCAATGAAGATTAATGTTTTTTCTCTAAGAACTGGTTTTTCCAACACCAGCAGTGCGATCTTACCGTGAAAGCGTAAGAGCGTGAAGTAGCTGTTATTCCAAATAATCTAGCATTATTTGGAATAACGGCTCTACTAACAGCGATTGACACTATTGACAACTCACTGAAAGCTAACGTCACGTAACTTTCCACGATGAGATTTCTACATAATCGATAGGCATAATATATAACTATATATTATGTAGAAATCTCATCGTGGAAAGTCGTGTCAATCGCTGTTAGCAGAGCCGTTAAAATCCAAAGATTCTTCCAATAAAGTTTTATTGGAAGAATCTTTTTGTATTTTTGACTATTCTTCTGTACAATACTGTCAAATGTCAAAATTTTACCTCGAATAAAAATTATCTGTCTTTTGAAAAATTTGCTCGTAATGTGCAGGCATGTCATAGGTAGGTATTATTTTTACATTTTGCCGGGATACAAAAGTCCGCAGACATAAAAAAAACAATACTTCTATTGTGTCTCATTCGATTAATTACACAACATTGTATTATACTGCTTACGCATATGGCTTCTTTTCAGAGCACAATGGAAAATATTTCAGTTTTGTTCGTGTATGCTTGTACTTGTTGTAGCGCGACCGCGGGCGCTGGTAAGTCGATCGCTCAATGACTCAGTCTCGAAGGCTCCAGGCACTTTCAAAATAATTTTCGAAATGATTGTTCTGCAGATGAGCGCCTCGAGTAAAATTGCCGGAGGTATCAAAAGCAGAGCTACGAATAGGTGTGCTTTAATATCGTCGGCGCCGAACGCTGCCGGCGACGCCGCGGGCCACCCCCTTCGCCCCACGCTCCAAACCGCTCAACATTATACCCGCTTATAATATAAAATAATCATATTTGTATGTACGCTTCGCAACCAATGTGGCTAAATAATAATTTATGACCTCAGTGCGTTTTATATATAGAGCCGACGGCAACGAACGAGTCGTGATGTGCCGCACTGTGCCGGCTCGCAAATTGACGAAGAGAATTTTGGCCATTCTATAGAAAAAAAAATCCGAAATGTCTTTATTCGGGAGTAATTTTATGTGAACTTTTACCTTACCGTTAACTGATTATGTCAGATATGACCTCACGAGATTTATTACCGGGCACAGTAATGTGGAACCTATTACTGGTAGTTAGAGTAGTTATTAAAAGGACGTGGTGTATCAACGTGAGTAGTATTTATAGTAAGTAAACACGGTGTGAATAGTCGTTCTAGTGCCTACTAACCCGACTATTCATAAGCACCGGCCTAATGACGGATCACTGAACACTAACAGCCTTGTCCATAGAACAAGAATAGTTGCAGAAGTGCTACGTTCCATCTTACTTTTTCCTCAAAACGCATCTAAAGTTAGTATTTTTGTCGAAGGAATCGTAGTAAGTATAGTAATGAGAAGTAAGCGTAAATAATTTTAAAAAAATTTCATGAATACATACCTACATGCTGTACTCTAAACCTTAAGAGTCATTTGAAATGCGAATCGAAGTTTGTAATTAGCAGTATTGCATTTTAAGTGTGCCGGTTACCTAGATCAAAAGTTCCTTATGTAACATCCCAGAATATTATATGCGGAACTTAGAATATTCCTTTATTTGGTATCGGTACACACCTCCACGTGCTTGCTTCAATGAATATCATGTTCCTTTCATGTTTGAATCTCGACGTGGCTTAGCCACGGAACAGCCGATCTTTTCTGTAAAAAGTTCTCCGAGAAAAGTTACATGAAGGGACCTGTCAATAGTGTTTTATACATACTATCGACAGCTCTTAGAGTAAGCTGTCGATACTACAAAACACTATTGACAGCTCGCTTCAGCTTTACTAGCATTAGTTGGAATAACAAAGCAGCATTGAAATGACAGCTCACGCACACAAATGGTTGCAGAATTGCGCTGCAGCTCCCAATTATGTAACACACTTTCTATAGCAATCATGGGAATTTAAAAAAACGAAGTCCTGTCTCTTTATCCGTTACCGATGTGATTTTTAGGGTTCCGTAGCCAAATGGTAAAAAACGGAACTCTTATAGATTCGTCATGTCATTTTTTTCCGAAATTATAAGAGCTATACTGTTGAAACTTGGTAGGTAGATGTATTCTGTGAAAGATTTGATGCAAAAATAAAAAAAATATTGGAGGCTGCCCATACTTAGAACTGAAACACAAAAATGTTTTTTCATCAAACACATGCGTGTGGGGTATCTATGGATAGGTCTATAAAAATGATATCGAGGTTTTTAAAATATTTTTTTCTAAACCGAATAGTTTGCGTGATAGACGCTTCCAAAGTGGAAAAAGTTGGTCCCCCCTCTAACTTCTAAAATAAGCAAATGAAAAATCGAAAAAAACATATGATGTACATTACTATAAAAACTATCAAGGAAAATTGTTTTGAACGAGATCTAGTAAGTAGTTTTTTTTTAATAATTCGTAAATCGTAAACCGCTTATTACCGCGTAATCTTTCATACAACTAACTTAAATCCTTTAATTTCATAAGTAAATGGTACGGAACCCTTTGTGCGTGAGTCCGACACGCACTTGGCCGGTTTTTTTTATTAAGGTTATTAATTTGAAGCACTTCAATATATATAATTTAAACGTTCCATTAAAAGTTATAATTCTACTACTCGTAGTAACATCATAAACGTGAAAATTTTCAGTGATGGACGTTTGTTTCTATTTTACGCAAAACTACAGAATCAGGATTAACGAGAATACTTTTATGCCGATATACGGGTTCGAAACTTATATGCGTGGTACCGCGGGGAGCAACTGGGAAAGATAAAAATTCATTATAAAAAAAAAAAACAACTAGCTATATATTCGCTTTGGAGCCCGCAGGCTTATCAACATACATACTTCTGTATGATACCTATTCAAACCATCGAACCACGAGTCAATTTTATTAAATACAAATAATAATTCTAAAGCCTTTGACTGCAATGGACTTCAGTTTCATTTAGTTTGCAGTTATGACGTAATTTCATGCTCTCCTCAAAGTGTGTCCAAGTAAACACCAAACACGTAACTCGTGAGGGCTAAGCACAAATACCCAGGGCACCGCAAAGTCGGAACTATTTCAATAAGCATTTTCGATTAAACCTAAGGTTGCAACATAAAACATTAGTAAGTCCTCTGAGAGAACTTTGCTTAGTAAACATTTGCCTGATGCGGTTGCAGTTTCCCTCTTACAGAGAGGCCCTGTTCCAACAGTGGGAATATTATATATTGATTATGATTATGACTATGCTATGCTGTTTCATTAAATTAAAACCCTGACGTGAACTTGATGACAGAATCAAAGTAGATTATTCACCTGAGGGATAAAGCAGTGTCTTATGTCACGAGTGTTATTTTGAATCCCGAATGCAACCTAGGATTCATAGGGCTCTAGGGCCCATAGGACCTACACATTGAAGTCATTTCGGGCATTAGAAATGATTTTGTAGTTTGTGCAATATGTCATAATATTTAAATAATCTGTCATCATAAAATGTTTGTATATTAAAACGTTATTTTCCTCATATTCTTTAATATTAAAATATTAAATTGCTCACTTGAATCAACTTACTTTATTCAAACAACCTATTTATGTATTGCTGTTAAAACCTACATTATTGATATTTCGCATAGCCGGTGCTGGCTTTGATTGTTTGGTGATTTTTCTGAGAGAAATTTGGAAAGCGAATAGGTTATGTTTTTCGGAATGGCTTTGTAAATTATGCAAGAAAGTCGCAAAATAAAGAGTAACTAAGATGCGAGAACAAGCGATGCAAGCTTGAAGATTTTTAGCGCCCAGCCTGGGAGAGATTCGATTTCTTTTGTCAATTAAATATAAAAATATTGGTAACGTTGAAGACTTAAGTAGAAGAGCTGCAGTAATATGAGGAGCTATGATGCAATAGTAAGCGAAGCCATATTTTTTAGCACAGATTTTTTATTCTTTCCTATGTGAGCTAAGTTATGAACACGGGCCCCTCCAAGGCGTGAGGACTATGGAATTTGTTCATGCCAACAGGTAAACAAGTTGTCTAATCAGGATAGATTTGGTGCCTCTACGTTGGCTTAGCCCCTAAACCATAAATCTGGAGTTCTTTTTATTTTCCTTTTTTTTTACAAAACGTTGCTACACACTAGGATTTTTTTTAACAAGAATTTAAACTAAGCATAGAAACGACGAAAGCCAACACAACAGCCCCAGCAGCAGCAGTTGTATATCAAATAGGAAATAACTAACGTTAGCTATGTGCAAAAGAACAATTGGATATCAAATAGGAGATAAGTAACGTTATCTTTGTGAAAAAAGATAACGTTACACCTGCGCTACAACTGCTGCTGCTAGGGCTGTTGTGTTGACTTTCGTCGTTTTTTTATGCTTTATGGTTTAAGACATTTATTTTATTTAAAACAGAATTCAATTATTCACTTAGAATAAGAAATACTGGTTACAAACATAAACGTTACTTGAAATGAGAATCGGAACGGCATATTTAAAGTTAGGCAAGTATGGTATTGTTAGTTATTGACTTATTATTATGTTGGTAAAATAAGAAAATTAATGCGAAAAGTTAAAGAGTCGAGTGTTTAGAAAATATTTGTATTCTTTTTATGGATGTAACCAGATAAAAATACTTCCAGTAAATATCCAATTCAAATTAAATTTTTTAATAGATCACTCGTGACATAAGACTTTGTTAGATAGAAAGGATATTATTTATATTACACATTTATTCAGCATAGACTTAAAGACACATAATACATTTAGCATAAACAAACATCAGGTAGCAACAAAAAAAAAAATATAAAAATCAAATAGAAAGTAAAAACCCCGGTGTAAAAAATAGCAGCAAAGTGTGCCTCGCTGCTGTACCAAAAAGGTCCAATTCAGCAACAAATGAGTACAGACAACTAGTGCCTGTCGCTGGTTTTCAACTGACCCTGATGTAAGGTGACGGATGTAAATCACCTAAGCTATCCTTACTAATATTATAAATCGGAAAGTGAGTTTGTTTGTTCCGCTTTCACGCCGTAACTACTGAACCGGTTGCTCTGAAATTGCAGATGTAAAGTTAGAAGTCCGGTTAATAGGGTACTATTTATCCCGGAAAAATTTGATATTCTAAAAGGCGCGAGGGAAATCTAAAAGGCGCGATATACTAAATTCCACGCGGGGGAAGCCGCGGGCGGAAAGTTAGTTAATGTAATATTTCATAAAATTTATGTAGATATTTTGTACCAAAGCAACGGCATGAGTTCTACAATTGTCAACATCATACTGCGCAAAACACTGGTGCCGTTTGGTGTGGCTTGCGCCTTAGAGGCCAGATAGCCTGGGGCCCAAACATAAACTATTGATAAAACGGAAAGGGTGCCTACAGGCCGCGAGCGCCACCAGCGCCGCCGGCGGCCACGACATTGTATTAGGACCGTCTATTGTATGTTGAGTACACACCAATAATTCTCCAATAACGTACCTGCTCACTATATTTTTAATGCTACCTACAATACATACAATTGTTATGGAGGTATGAACGCTTCCTTTAGGAAATTGGCTTTCTATTTAGAAAGGAGAACGAAATAATATGCATTTTGTATGTTTGAACGGCTGTTTAAGCTAGATCTACCTAAATTATCAATTGTCATCGAAAACCTGGTATTAGAGATGCCGATGTATTCCACTAGTTTCTAGGATAAATCCTTTACTGTACAAGCAGTTTGGCTATGGAATGACTTGCCCGTGTCCGTAAGGCGTGCTCAAACACTGTTTACTTTTAAAACTATGATATAGAAGCACTTCCTCTCTATTTAAAAATATTATTATATTTTATGTGCTCTTGTATGATATTTATTAATTAGATGTATAAATTTATTTAAACTAGTATGATACACTTAACGTATATATTTATTGCATAATCTATGAAAATAGTACACTGTAGACTACCTACATTATTTCTTTATCCTTCCCCTTAGAATTCCATCCAAAGGTTGTCTGTAAAAGATTGCTCTTAGCGATAAGACCGCCCATTGTGTCACCCTTTGTAAAATATTTTTATTTATGTTCTGTAATCTATATGGTGTACATAATAAAGAGTATTCTATTCTGTTCTATCTATCAAAACCCCGTACACGTGATAAATATGGATATTTAAATATGATAAAATAAAATGAATTGATCATTTTTGGAGGGTAAACGATCGCCGGTAAAATTATGTTAATTAAATCTTGAGTTGAAAAATCCATTTTCTTTAGTTTTAGGTATTGTGTTTAATTATCTATAAAAAAACCCATTTGTGACAAAAAAGGTACACTTTTATATGTTTGAGTTATTGTTGGAGTATACGCGTTGGTAAGTGAAAAGTTTTGTTATTCTCCCTATATATATATACGTGTATTATGTTTAATGCAGAAGTTATATACAGCCACTAATTGTATTCAAGTAAATTTGTCGATCTTGGGTTTGGGAGTTTGTTGCCCTGCTTCTTCGCCCTAGCGAATGCACTAGGAAGTGGTGAAAAGCGGAAGGGAAGGGTGGAATGGTGGTGGGTGGTATGGTACTCTTTTATGGAATTTTGACGCTTGCAAAGACCTGATTTAAATAAATAAGTTTTGGTTGATTGTGATACAATCTGAGTCCTTGCTAATATTATAAATGTGAGTTTGTTTGTTCTGCATTCACGCCTAAACTACTAAATGAATTCGGATGACATTTGGCACAAAAATCTATACTAATATATAAAGCTGAAGAGTTTGTTTGTTTCTTTGTTTAAACGCGCTAATCTCAGGAACTACTGGTCCGATTTGATTTTTTTTTTTTTTGAGTTGAATAGCCCATTAATCCAGGAAGGCTTTAGGCTATATTGAAAAAGTAATCCACAATAGCCTTTATAACTATCTTGAAAAATATAATCTTTTTGTCAGTGAACAAAATGGATTCCGTGAAGCCAAGACTATCAATATGGTCATTTTGGCCAAATTTTCAAGAATATGAACAATAGGACACTAGTAACGGCTATGTATATGGACATGACTAAAGCTTTCGACCATGTGGATCATAAATTATTGTTTTAATAATTGTATAGATACGGCAAACGTGGTAATGCTCTAGACTTGATGAAATCGTATTTAAGCCATAGATTACAAACAACTGCAATAAATATTTTTTTTTTGCGACGAAAACTGAAGTGCAGTATTTATCAAGTCCGAGCGATGTAACATATGGCGTGCCACAGGGAAGTGTTTTGGGTCCCTTATTATTCCTTGTCTATATAAACGATTTACCAAGAGCCTTAAAAATTCTGTTAGTTCTTTTTGCGGATGACAGCACTGCTGTATTTTCTCCGACTGACATCAATCGACTGACATTTGAAAAATATATAAATTATACATTGAATTACATTTTAAATTGGTTGACATATAATAATCTAATAATTAATTTAATTAAAACATAGTCTGTTATTCCCAAAGGAAAAGTCCTTTGACATTAAATATAAATTATGACATGAAAAAAATAGAGGGAACGGATACCACCAAATTCTTAGGACTGTGGATTGACAAAAATATGTCCTGGAAAACTCAAATAGATACGGTCTGTAAAAAACTAAATGAATTTTTCTACGCTTTATTCAGATTTTCTCAGATTGTTTATCAAGCAGCAGTATTAACCGCTTATCATGCGTTTACATACATACGCGTGTCGTCTACGCTCAGATATGGTCTAATTTTTTGGGGGAATGCTACAGACAGAGAACTCTCATTTAGAGCTCAAAAGAAATGTCTTAGGGTTGTTTGTGGCATATATACCCCTGAAAGCTGCGTACCATATTTTAAAAAGCTAAAAATTTTAACTCTTCTTGCTCTTTACATGTATGAGGTCGCTACATTCGTGAAAACCAATAGGGAAAAGTTTGGTCACCTGCACTCCCGTCCGCTAGCCGACAAAATAGCAAATAATAATAATATTTTTTTTTTAATAATCATAAACTAGCGCTTGACCGCAATCCCGCATGATGGTAAGCAGTGCAGCTTTTTTTAAGCACTAATATAACTTTTACATCTTTACTCATATAAATAATCATTGCTCTTGTGATAGTTATTTAATTTTAATGATAATAATAATAATACTTTATTTGCATGAATGTAGGTTTACAAAAATAGTATGCTCTTCATAAAAATAAAAGTGGGCCCATTTACATTCTACCAATAGATGTGGTGCGCAAATATTTAAATTTACATAATTACAATGTTAAACGCATTAGGTGCATTATATATTATTCATTAGTATCAAATTATAAAATTTCAGATTGTGATTGTGATTTTCATTATAAATTCAAAATAAAATTAATACTATCAATATTACATCCTACGTCAATGTCAAATTAGGATAAATAAAATATAACTCACATACATAAACAACCATACCCAGAGTAACTTCCTGTAGGCCATACAAATATTTGTTCCGTGCGGGAATCGAGAACGCGACACGGAGCGCAGTAGTCGATTGCTAAGCCACTGCGTCAGCCGTGCCACCAAAAATTACGTTTAGACAGTACCAAGCTAAGGCGAATTGTTTAGTCTATACATTAATGATTCGTGCCTTTTGAAGCTTGAAATCTTTCCAAAAAGGATGTCTGTGGAAACAAAACCTTCAGGTGCGGTCCTCTGCGCACCTCTAAATGTCCTTTTTAAATAGGCTAAGTGCTCTTTCATATAAGCTAAGGTCTTAAGGCGACATTATACAGACCAGCAGTTTTAACATCTAACTGAGAGATGTCCACTCCCAGTTCTTTCTTCTTTCTTTCTTTCTTTAATGGCTTCTCACGGTTTGTGTATTTAGCCAATGTCACGTAATGAATTGTTCATGTCGAAAAAGACGGCGTGATCCGTCTTACGATGGAGGTTTGAGACAAAGTCATGATGTGGCCACTATGCTGCGATATTTCACTGTTCTTTATGAATTATTTACTGAATGTTCTTTTTACTACATAAATCACGCACTCTTATTAAGTAAACAACACTATATAAATTTTAAAAGTCCGATGAAAAATGAGCGTGACACTCAGCTTGACATTCCCGCCAAAAAAAACACTCCCAGTTGTACACTTAGTGCAAAAAATAGTACCACAGCGTTAAGTGCCGCATAACCGCAGAAATGATATTTAATTCCACTTTTTTGTATAAAAAAACCCTTTACAACCAAACGCACATGATATTGCTCTTCACACTCATAAGGTTTATTTTATATTTTCCAGAAATACTGAAGTCCCACGCATTAGTTCTATCACTGCATTCATTTTTACGTAGGTTGGCCCAACAAAGTTTTAATTCAGGTTATTCTGTTCGCGCACCTCGCCCCAGGGCAGTAATTACAGTTGGAATAGAAGTGCCGGCCTACCCCGGGGCCAGCCTCTGGCACACTGCCGCCCTTTGTACAACTTCTAACTAAAAAATGAAAATAACTCATATATAAGACGAGATATATTCGTCAACATAATTTTGTAAACGAGCCAACTAGGACCTTTTTCGTGGTATTTGCAATATAATAGTTTGGGTAATTCAAGTCTTGTTATAAAATTTTAGTTCGAGTTACATGTGTGTCAAAGTCAAAGTTCCTACACAATATACAGGCAAGCTTACATCTAAATTCGGTCTAGACAGAGCTCTTATGTAGTACTCCCTACTTAGGTACAACTTAAATTAGCCCATTCCAAACATTTTATATACCTATTAAATATTATTTTACTAAATGTCTTGGAACGGGTTAATTTACAAAAGAAACAATCATATGTATATATATATATTATAATTATAAACTAGTGCTTGACCGCAATCCCGCCAGATGATAAGTAGTGATGCAAACATTGATGGTAAAGCGCGTTAGTTTATTAAGAGCCTATTCACTCAAAAACAACTGAGTAATAGGAAGAAAGACGGCAGTCGAGCGAAGTGATGCAATATTAAACCCAACAACACGACCAACAATGCTGCGCTGCAGAGGGAGATTGATCTGAAGGACATCCACGACCAAACTCCAGATACTCTCATTATACAATATGCTGGCTTCACAATGTTTTCTTTAACTGATTTGAGAGCAGTGGCGATGGAATTATTTGCATAAAATTATACGCACATATAAAGCTAGCTGCATTTCGTAAGTTATCCAACATAAGTAGAGGTTTGTGAACTGTGTCCTACGCCACTTAAAAGAAGCAATTCTAGTGGACGATTCAGCTAATATCCTCATGTTATGAAGAATGGAAGAGTGTTTAACCTGTTGGTGGACCAATTCGTGCTTTGTACTTCTGAACTTTTTCGTTTAAATCTTTCTGTACATTTCATATTATAACTGTGTGGATATCAATTGTGGAACTCATCTACAATTGATATTGATACAATTACTTTAATACAAAGACTCTTCAATGTTTTATGTGTAAGTCCTTAGGTGTTACATACATGGTATACAAATTAGTTTTTATTTGGTTTAAGTTTAAAAGTTTAATTCGGTTCATACGATGATATATTAAGCTATATATTTAAAGTAAGCTATAACTTTTTATTGTATATGAAACCTTGATAAGTCGCCGTATGTAAGTTCCAGACTTTTGTAGATACTTCTAGGTCAAAAAAATGGTATAAGACTGGTTTGAGTAAAATATGAATGGCATGATTCACTGTACTTATTTCAATAACATAATTTGTAGTATAATTTTGTAAGGTTTACATGAAAAGTGTTTATCTTTGTATCCGTAGGGATTTGTTTTTTGGTAGTACGTAGATTAGTTAATAATAATTATTTAAATATATTTTACAATTTAGTCTATGACTATTAAATTGTGTTGATAAGGGATGGCCCAAAACACGGGCTTAATACACCTAGCTCGCTATTTATAATTAACTAGCGACCCGCCCCGGCTTCGCATGGGTGCATGTCTTATACATATAAACCTTCGTATTGAATCACTGTATCTATTTAAAAAATCGCATTCAAATCCGTTGCGTAAATTTAAAGATTTAAGCATACATAGGGATATAGGGATAGAGGAAGCGACTTTGTTTTACACTACTTAGCGGTCGCCCGCAGCTCCGCCCGCGTGGATGTCGGTTGCCGCTGCAAAACGCCTACCCAGGAAAGACACGGTCAGCAAAATGATTCTCAAGTCAATTCATAGACACCGACACTAACATCGATGACGCACTCATTAGCCGCAGGCTGCATAGAATGTCTTTATGAGGATGTTAAAATTATTAATGATGAAAATATTTGACGTAAAATTATTTTCAGGTAACAAAATATACTGATGATCGGGAGCCCCGATCCGTGATAGAGCAACATAATGCACGTAAAACATTCTTTTCGTAAATCAATTCTAATAACAATGTTTGACCCTAGGATTTGTTTATCGTTAGTGCGAAAGAAATTTTTACTGGAAATTTTAGCCTTTTGAAGGGTATAGGCAAATCAGTGGGAATCGTGGGTATTCTTGGTATATGAGCTAATTCATCAGCTGCAGGGCCGGTGATAATCTTCGCTACTATTAAAATTATCTTTTAGCATGTTGGGAAGGCTTATGTGTGTTGGGGGTTTGGTCGTGGAGGGTCTTCAGATCAATCTCCCTTTGGCACAGCATCGTTGGTCGTGTTGTTGGGTTTAACATTGCATCACCTCGCTCAACTGCCGTCTTCCTTCCTATTCGCTCAGTTTTTCAGAGTGAATAGGCTCTTAATAAACTAGCGCGCTTTACCATCAACGATCGCATCACTGCTTACCATCAGGCGGGATTGCGGTCAAGCGCTAGTATATAATCATTAAAAAAAAAAAAAACTCCATCATTGGACACAGGGCCTATTGATAGCCACTGTATGCAGTCGCTAATTTTTTGATGCATTGTGAACTTGTTTATGTTATTCTGCTTTTACACGTCTTTTGTAGGTATATACGCAATGTAACACTACTGTTTACTACTACACTCTACACTACTATATGATATACTACTTTCGTCGCAACGACAATGCACACACGTGCATTGTCGTTGCGTAGAGCCGTAGTTGTGTATCGAAGACACCGCGTAAAATTGCATAACGAAGTTGGTCGGGTGAATACTTCAATTCCCTAAGCAGGGAAGAGAGGAAGAGAGGGGGTCAACCTCTCCCTCAGTTGACTGAAAACTTCACAATAGGTCCAGAACCCATTGTGAAGTTTTCACTCAACTGTGAGTTACTTTTAGTCCAATTAAATGTTTCATGTGGTGTATTTGTGCTGCACGTTCCATATGTTTGACGAGTGCCAACACTGATCAAACGCCCAATGCAAAGACACACATTATATAAATTGCAAATTAGTTTAAACTTTATATTATGCTGTCATAAGAGCTATTGTGCCGTATTTTATTTTCAAAATAATGTTTTAAAGTACAAATCGAAGTGGTTTATTAAATTAAAATCTCGTTTCCCGGATATATTGTTAGTTATACGGAAATGTTAAACAACTGAGTAACTTTCATTAGCACTGGGTTTTCATTTATTTAAATGTAATTATGAAATGTTGTGCGGAGTCCGCGAACACTGCAATATATTCGTATTTTAAAGGAGTAATTATAAATATTGGGTTTGTTTACAGTTCAATTACTAGTATACTTTGTACTTATATATATATAAATACTAGTTATACTTAGTACTTACATTAAAAAGGTTTTATTTTTATGGATAATGGATCAGCAGCCTTTAAAATAGACGGAAAAACTCGTTTGGCTAAAATAACGTTCATTTAATTAATTACACGAACCCTAGACTTGACTTTTTCTCACCTCTTAAATGGCTAGGGATAAAAATCTTTGCGGGAGTGGCTGTGCTTCGGGGGAGTTTGTTTCACCACTTCTTTTTTCTCAACGAAAGCACTAGGAATTGTCAAAGGACGGGCGTTTTGGGGGACTGTCTTATGTAATACTGACGTGAATGAATTTTGATTTTGGAGCGCTAAATTTCGCTCGCACATTTTTTATATTATTTATTAATAATCAAGTACATTATAGATAGCAATTTGAAGGGACGTCCCCAAACCAGATGCTAGTCTGTATCTGGGGATCAGCACCCTATTTGCTTAACACATTATCACTCTATCAATTTGAATCATTTCGAAGCCTATTGCAAATCCATTGCTCCGTATATTAGAAAAGTGTGTCTGCTCAACAACGTAAATAACGTAATGAATATTGTTGAACTGTCAAACTGTAACCCATTGCTACTGATAATGTGTTTCTCAACTATCCTACAGAGTGTACAAATTATAATAAGACTTATAATTACATGTACTAGAATGCGCTACCGCTACATTTAGCATAATTGCGAAAGCGAATTTTCCGCCCATTTGTCCTAAGCCCATCCTCGCATACTTAATCGATTTTCAAATCAGATTTTGGAAATTGGAATAAACTCTATCAGACTATAAATCCTACTATTATAAATACCGAAAAAGACCGCTTGTTCGTCGTCATTAAAAAACGTTTTAATACTAAATTTTATGGTTAAGCAGTCATTAATCATATATATGATAGGTATAGAAACCTGTCCAAAAAGTCTTAATTGAATACAGAGAGAGAGATTTAAAGTCTTCTTGAGGTTGACGGTATCCATTCATGTATCAAAACCGTGTATCATCTATCTATACTAATATATAAAGCTGAAGAGTTTGTTTGTTTGTTTGAACGCGCTAATCTCAGGAATTACTGGTACGATTTGAAAAATTTTGCGTTGGATAGCCCATTAATCCAGGAAGGGTTTAGGCTATATAACAATACGCTGCAACCAATAGGAGTGGAGCATAACTAACTCCACGCGAACGAAGTTGCTGGCGGCCGCTAGTCATTTATCAATGTTTGAGAATCTGGTTGCAGCAACATTTGATAGGTCTGAAACCTGCTTGTTCCGAAATTAACTTAATATTGTCCGTTGCTTTATCTGGCGTCAGAGTGAAAAGAGCAGACAATTCTTGAGTAGATGCATCTAACAACTACTACGCAGCAACTAGGCCAAGCTGTTTGATTTGCTCAACTGTGAAGTCCTCCGCTCCATATAAAGCAATATATGCATGCAAAAAGGTATGATTGATTGAAGAGGCATCATAATCATTGTCTGAATCAATTGAACCAATTTGAGACATTATTCTTCGACAACATTTTATTTGACCTGTATATCAAGTAGAACTGATAGAACAATAAACACTTTTTATTATCTTGTATAAAGTTTACAAAGTAAGGCTATATAACATGTGTAAATAAACTGGTTTTGTAGTGTATTATTATTATATTTTTAGCCTATGTTGTCCCGCTTCAGGGCAAGGCCTTCCTTTTGACTTAGCACTTTTCTCTGATACGAGCTAGTGTGGACCAATGCCATTTGAAGGCGACAGGCTCGTCTCGCCAACTTTTTATCTTTCTGGCTAGATGTCGACGGAAGTACAACAATATTTCGATATTATAGATTTTATGTACGCACAATAAAATTTCTTGATCACTAGCTACTTTAGATTACCTGTAAGGTCTTTCACACGTACCCGTAAAATGTTAAGGCTACTAAAAAACCTGGTAATTTAGGAAAGAGTAGTTCATGGAGTATGTTCATGGCGGCGTCCTCAGGCGATGTTCTCGACCGCGGTCGATGGCTTACAAAAGCTTTGCTTCGGGCATTACCACGGCAGTGGCCTCATCCACAAGACTTTGTTCTAAAGCTAACATTTTATCCATCCATAGTAAAAAGTAATGATAAAATATGATAAGATTGTTTTATAGATTCCGCATGCCGAGCTTTTTTCGTTTGTTTGAGGTTGCTATAAAATGCTCCTAGGTATGCACTGTACGGTTGGCATCGAAAGTTTAACATTGTTACTTTAACTTTAACGTAATCATATCATTGTAAATAGTTATGAATCTTCATGTTATAAGTTGAACCGGGCGGGTGTTTAATATGTATACTGATGTCGCAAGAAAAAATATACTTGGATGACATACGATGCCATGACGGACGATGCCTCGGGCAGTGGTACGCCCGCAGGCGATGACGGGGACGCACGAGCGGTCTACCGCCGCAGGCGCATATGCCTGCGTTACTGGCGCAGTTACTGTACCATAAATTATGCCAGTTTTAAACGTCGTTCTCTACCTATTTGCTTAAACCGTTTGGATAAAATATTTAGTTTTACTGTTTTGTGTTTGATGGTGGAATAACATGTAAAATATTTTTACTGAAAAGTGAAATAGTTATCTTCCGAATTTAGCACTGACATGAACGTGAAATGCGATGTCAAGTCTATGGTTTTCAATAGTTGAACCGAATGATACGAAATTTAAATCTTGTATAAAATGCACACTATGCAGCCAAGCTTATTACATACTGGGGGATTATATCGCTGATAACGATACTTGGCTAAACGCTGGTCCTGCTTCTTAAATAAAAATAAAAAAGCCTTTTATTTTATGCACAAAATAAGATTAACAATTATAAATTGATTTAAATTTCATAAATTTTATTGTTTGTTTTCATTTTCATAATTGCTATCATCTATATAATATATTATTTACCTTAAGAATATCAAAATTATTAACTAAGTACAATGTTTATGTAATATTAATTATAATAATAATAAGCCTTTATTTAAACATGAATTTCTTAGTTCATAATAATAATTTAAGTATTTCGAAAAAAAAACAATAAAAATAATAGTAAGTATATAAATTTAGATTTCATGACGATTGAAATGAAATGAAATGAAATCGTTTATTAAGCAAGTAGGATCACCGATCACTTTTACACGTCATATATATTTTTTTTTAACTAGATGAAGCCGGCATTTCCTAACTGACTACCACTGAGAAGAAATAGCCGAAACAAACTCAGGGATCATCGTCTTTTTTCAAGTCCAGACATTAAAAATGAGAATGTTTACAATAATTTACCTTATAATTACGTATATTGCTAATAACAATGCTTATCAGAGCGAACAGCTCAGTCCCAAGCTTTTTTGTCTTCTAAATAATCTGTGATTTTATAATACCCCTTTTTGCAAAGTTTGGCCTTTATATACTTTTTAAATCGTTTAATGGGTAAGTTTCAAATGTCCATGGGAAGCTTGTTGTAAAAGTGTATACATTGACCCATGAATGAGTTGCCTACTCTGTGGAGACGAGTGTGATGTACAGCAAGATTGTGTTTGTTCCTGGTGTTTATATTATGAATATCGCTTATTTTCTTAAAATCCGACATATTTTTATGTACATACATAAGATTTTCAAATATATACTGTGAAGCTACAGTCAGAATGTCCACCTCTCTTAATTTTTTCTCTAAGAGAATCTCTAGGACCAAGGTTGTAAATGGCTCGAACAGCCCTTTTCTGTAAAACAAAGATGGTATTGATGTCCGCATAAAGTTCCCCAGAGAAGAATCCCATAAGTCATTAGACTATGAAAATAACTAAAATAAACAATTCTGGCTGTATCCACATCAGTTATCTGTCTAATTTTCTTAACAGCAAAGGCGGCGGAACTGAGTCTACCCGACAGCTTCTCAACGTGAGGACCCCATTGCAACTTGGCGTCAATAGTCAATCCAAGAAAAACTGTCGACTCGACAGGGATCAACTCTACTCCATTCAGTTGAACATTGGTACTTAGCTGCCTGACATTTGGCGTAGAAAATTTAATGACTTTAGTTTTTTTTTCATTTAAAAGAAGGTTATTTACATTAAACCAATGGACAACTTTAGAAAGTGCATTGTTAACTTCGTCAAAATTGGCTAGCTGACGCTTGACTTTAAAAATAAGAGAAGTGTCATCCGCGAACAATACAATATTGTGATTATCCCTCACGTGATGAGGTAAGTCATTAATATAGATTAAAAACAAGAATGGACCTAGAATTGAGCCCTGCGGAACGCCCACGGTGACCACAGATCCTGCAGATCTCCTGCTATTAACATCAACCCTCTGAATTCGATTATTCAGATAAGAAGTCAGAAGGTCGAGAGCTCTGTCCCTTAAACCATAATGGTACAATTTCCTAATAAGAGTATCATGATGTACGCAATCAAAGGCCTTGGACAAATCACAAAAAATACCAAGAGCATCTTGCGATTCCTCCCAGGCCACAAATATGTTCTTTAGCAACGCCACGGCCGCATCTGTAGTTGAACGACCCTTTGTAAAACCAAATTGTTTCACGTGCAATAAATTATGTAAGTTAAAATGCCTTAACAACTGTTTCAAAATTAATTTTTCAAAAGTTTTGCTCAAAGTTGGTAATATCGAAATTGGCCGAAAATTCGTGGGATCAGTTGAACTACCAGATTTGAACAGTGGAATTACTTTGCTAAGTTTCATCAAATCAGGAAATATACCAGATGTGACACAAGAATTAAAAACAATTGCCAAGAAAGGTGCGATAACATCTATTATCGAAGCTACAGTGTATACTAACAAACCCCAATGATCAGCAGTTTTTTTTACATCAAGATCCTTAAAAGATTCTAATATCTTTAGCATCACAAACGTAAATATTCATGGCCCCTTTCGGTATAGGCCTCCTCCAAGTGCCTCCATTTATTTCTATCTTTTGCCACATTTAGCCAATTTCTCCCTGCGGTCTTTACTATCTAATCACTCCAACGGTTTCTAGGGCGGCCTTAGGGTCTTATTCTTCCTGGCCCTTGCCATGTTTTCGCAATTTTTGACCATCTATTGTCGGGCAATCGCGCCAGATGTCCTGCCCATATCCATTTCAAACTTAGCACGTGTTGTACTGCGTCGATACATTGTGTTTTATTACGTATGACCGAGCTTTTTTGTTTGTCCATGAGTTTGAGGCCTAATATATTTCTTTCCATTGCTCGCTGGCAAGAACGTAATGTTGTAATAATAATTAATATTAATTAATTAAAAGTAATTATTTTAATAATTTTATTTATTTTATTGGTAATATTGTTAATATTACCAATTAGATTTCAATATTAATATTAATTAAATAAATAAAAAAATATTATTATAGGGGTTCATGCATGCTTTAAATATGAATGTAAAGGAATAATCCAGAGATTCTTGAAATGAATTTCCTAGCCTCCGAGGTTCAAACAGGCCAATTATATCAAATTTAGAATTTTTCAAGTTTCACGTTTTTTTCCTTAATTCTAGTAAGCGGGCATGTGTTGATAGAGTCCTATCGTTGTATGTCGCTATGTAAAAATAGTTTATTGATTTCAGGCTCTGATTTGAAGTATTTGTCTCTGAAGGGTTTTTTACAAACTGGGGGATTACATCGTTGATAATAATACTTGGCTAAACGCTGGTCCTGCTCCATAAGGACGTGAATAAATTGATTAGCATTTGAAAATAATGTTGGAACTGCTGAAGATTTTGTAATATTTACATAAAGGGTGTATCTGACATCGATGCACAAACGAGTACCATGGATCCAGTATATGATTCTGAACCCCTCAGCGGTGGAATTTTTCGTCGGCTTTTTCATGATTTAAAAAAAAATATATGTAGTTTTTTTTCACTTTAGACCGTTCATAATTGCTATACTTTTATAACCCAATAAGGCTTTAAAAATTAATTAATTCGCTAATTACACAAAAAAGCGCAATGAAAACAAAACTAGAAAAACTATCTTATCAGATGATTTAATAGAGTTCACATCAGGGATCACGTCATACCGACAAACCCGCACGGCGGCAAGCTTGCAACGTTCAAAAGACGAGCCGACATTTTTTTTAAACACTGTTATATCTGTAACCGCTCATTAACGACATAAATGACTATCATAATTTTGTTAGTAGCATGCGGTCTAGCCTTTTCGTGAAGTTTGCGTTACGATGTCAGATACACCTATATGTAAATATACAGTATTTAAATTATATAATTTAAATCTCCTAGTATGTAGTATTATATGTAAATACTATAAAACTACCATTAATAGGGTATGTCTTCATTGATTTATACTCTGGCGGCTGAGAGTATGTCTTGCTCACTCAAATGTCTCGCTGATGGTCGTGCGTATGTTGTTGAATCATTTAGCCCTCTTTAGAATGGTTGACATGAATGATGTTAATCCATGCATCATGTTTGCGAACGGGCGCCGTCAGTAGGGACCGTGGTCATCTCTTTTCAGCCATGACTTATTTTTATGAAATATAATACCTATGTTTTTTTAATAATAAAATATTTTTGTGTCAGACGACCTTAAAGTCGTCTGACACAAAAATATTTAAAAAAATCCTGCTTTATAGACATACTTACAAAATTTTATTTTTAAACCTTTTTAATTTTGTAAATATTTGCCAAAATGGTATAGGTATAATAATAAATAAAATCTTCGTTTAAAAAAAAACATAGGTTTCTAGGGAAGCTTGCCGGGTACGATGCGCCAAATGATGTTGTGTTGAGAGTTTGATCATGGTCCATCCAGATCAATTTCCCTCTAGCGTAGCATCATTGGCCGTGTTGTTGGGTTTATAAATTTACATCATCTCGCTCAACTGGCGTCTTTCTTCCTATTCACTAAGTTTTTTAAGTGAATGGGTTTAATAAACTAGTGCGCTTTACCATCAACGATTGCATGACTGCTTACCATCAGGCGGGATTGCAGTGAAGCGCTAGATTTAATTATTAAAAAAAAAAAAAGGTTCTGCATCGTTCTCAAATGTATAATTTTTAAAGTGTCCAGACTATCCATGGTTTTGCGCGTTCCTCGGCATAGGTACTTAATATTATATTGTAAAACTTTTTGGGTTCATACTGCGCTTTGGAATGGATTGACCCCTTGACAACACTATGCCTAGTATAAGTTTCCATTACGAGATTCGATGAGAGTTCTAACAACCTTGAAGCGGGCCAATCGATGAGTCAAACGCGCTCGATATCGACGATCGAGTCTCGTAATGAAAACTCATACTCGGCATACAGGAAACATTACGTAAAGGCGAACAAACATAAACATAGCGAAACCGCCATTTTCCGCTTCTTAATCAATAAGAAAAACTAAAAATTTTGCTTGGTGGCCACTTTGATTAAGTATTACTTTTTTTTAGCCGGTCACTTTGGTGACACACCAAAGAGTATTTAAGATTTTTATTTAAAGCCTGGGATTTCCTCTATATATGTGGATATAACTATGATAAGAAAGCACTTCCTCTCTCTTTAAACATGTCATTATATTTTATGTGCTCTTGTATAATATTTATTAATTAGATGTATATATTTAGTTAAACTAGTATGATACATTTAACGTACATATTTATTGTATACTCTATGTAAATAGTACACTGCAGACTACCTACACTATTTCTCTCTCCTTCCCCCTATTATTCCATCCAAAGGTTGTCTGTAAAAGATCGCTCGTAGCGATAGGTCTTATCGCCCATTGGGTCACCCTTTGTAAAATCTTTATATTTATTTTTCTGTAATCTATATGGTGTACATAATAAAGAGTATTCTATTCTAAGAGAACTGGGAAAACTATAAGCGTTATATGACTGTTTGTATGCACAGGACTTTCAAAGCTTTTGCAGATGTTTCGTGGTGGCCTAGTGGTTAAAACACCAGCCTCTCAAGTATGAGTGTGCGGGTTCGATTCCAAGTCAGGCAAGTACCAATGTAACTTTTCTAAAGTTATATGTACTTTCTAAGTATATCTTGGACACCAGTGACTGAAGGTGAAGGAAAACATCTTGAGGAAACCTGGACTTTAAGTCTGAAATCGCCAACCCGCATTGAGCAAGCGTGGTGATTACGCTCAATCCTTCTCTGTATGAGAGGAGACCTGTGCCCAGCAGTGGGACGATAAAAGGTTGTTGATGATGATGATGATGATGATGATGATGTTTGATATAATATTTATTTAAAATACTTAATATTTTTAGCAATTTTATCCTGACGTTCTTGAATTATTTTGTATGGTAATATGTTATTTTCTATACATAAATTAAAAACGACTATTTTTTACGAATTAGAACGAACGAATAATATTTTAATCATTGGACAAAAACTTCGCGACACGTCCAGCATTTTTTTCCGGGCGTTTACAAAAGGGAAGTATCAATCATGAAAACGAATAGTACAATATTTGCGACTTTGTTAATTAGATATATGCAATGATATAATATATGCAATTTTTTTAAATGGAAAAATCATAATGGCAAAACGATCGCAAGTAAAGAATAATTTAAGGCTGATCATATCATACTAATATTAGATATTAGGTCTTTACATATGAAATTGGGTTTTGTCGTACTGGCCACTTTGATCTCAAATATCTCCTCTTTGGCTTAGAATTCAAAATTCAAATTTATACAGCTATTTACACATTAATTTGTGTCTCGAAAACCGTATTTCTTTTGTTTTTTTCTCTGCGTCTTTGAGTTTACAAAATGGAAAATTCAAAATTTCGCGTTATTTACGAATATGATTCCGCCGTGGCACCAGTGTTGCCGAAACGGCTCGAAGAATTAATGATGTGTATGGCAGTGGTGTCGCTAGCGAAAGCACAGTGCGTTTTTGATTAAAACGTTTTCGTCCTGAAAATTTCAACCTATAGAACAATCCCCGTGGATGGCCGGAGACCAAAGTCGACAATAAAGAATTGATGGCTATTGTGGAAGCGGATCCATCGCAAACTACGCCCGAGTTAGCTGCAGACTGCGGTGTTAGTGATAAAACTGTTTTAATCCACTTGAAACAAATTGCGAAGATAAGAAAGCTCGAAAGGTGGGTACCGCATGAATTGAGTGAAGCAAACGCGCGTCGACTGCTGCGTTACATTACTGAATCGGCACAATAATGAAGGGATTTTAAATCGAATCATTACCTGTGATGAAAAGTGGATACACAACAATAATAGGAAGTGCACATCGCAATGGCTGAACCCGGTGAACCATCCAAATTCTGCCCCAGGAGAAAATTTAGTTAAGTTAAGTTATTGGTCAGCGTTTGGTGGACTAGTGCCGGTGTGGTGTACTACACACTACTATCTGGCCAGACGGTTTCTGCAGATCTCTACTGTGAGCAGCTCCACATAATGATGGATAAACTAGCTGCTAAACAACCGAGACTGGTCAATCGCACAAGGCCACTGCTGCTTTAGGATAACGCGAGACACACAACAGACTGCTACCAAATTAGAGGAGCTTCAATTGGAATGTTTAAGACATCCACCGCACTCCCCGGACCTTTCTCTAACAGACTACAATTTTTTTAGAAATTTGGATAACTTTTTGCAGGGGAGAAAAATCAACTCCGATGAGGCAGTCCAAACCGCCATCAAAGATTTTATTGATTCCCGTCATAATGTTTTTTTTTTTTAGAAAAGGCATAAACGAACTACTTATGAGATGGCACAAGTGCATAGATAGCAATGGATCATACTTTGATTAAATAATATTAAAAAAATGAAGTAAAGACCGGAAGGTATAAATGGAAAAGTTCGTATGTATGGATGATTGTTACTCTTTCGCGCAAAAACGCCTGATAGAATTTGCATGAAATTTGGCACATAGATAGAACCAAGACAGCCTCCGTGGCGTAGCGGTAGCAAACGCGCCCGTTGCGCAAGGAGGCGCGGGTTTGATCCCCGCGCAGTGTAAATATTTGTATGCATGAATGTGAATATTTGCACTGGTCTGGTCGTGCCTTGTAAAGTACGTGAAGCCGTTGGTCCCGGTTGCCATACGAACATCTAATGGCAGTCGTTACGGGTTGTTAGAGCCCTCTAAAGTCCAACAATTGGTCTAACTACAATGCTTCGATATCGCCTTCGGGTTGTGGAGGTCAGAAGGCAGTCGCGTCACGGAAAATATCGTAGTTTGGCCAAAATTAGTAGTTAGACTGGCAAAGTGGACCCCAGAATCCAAAAGCTCAAAAAAGAAGCTTTGGATGCGCCTGGGATTAACGCTGAGATGATGATGATAGAACCAAGAATAACATATAGGATAATTTTTATCTCGATATTCCCACAGAATCGAAAGTTACGCGCATGAAACCGTGGGGCTCAGCTAGTTTAGCTTATAGACTTGCTAAGTCTGAATAATATAATTATTAAAAAATATCTCACAATAACGATGTTTCCTGGGTTAAAAAAATGGATTCTGTTTAGTCCGTCATTCAGATTATAGAAAAATATTGGATACGTATATTTTATTATTTTGTTTTATCAAAACAATAAAAATTTACAAATATAAAAGGCATCAAAGATCAGGAGTGGTGGCTGGTGACGTCACTCGTTGCTAAAAAGTGTAGCAAGCAGCGACGTCACACGAGTTTTTAACTCACTGTATCTTTCTTAATTTTTTGTTTATATGAAAAACTATAAAATACATGTCTAGTTTTTTTGGATATCTGACTGACGGACTAATTAGTTTTTTTTAGTCAACTACCCTATTATGATTTATAACATAAATGGACACAATATAAATTTCTACCGCACCGGCCACTACGACAGTATTTAGGTAAAATCAGAATATTAAATAAAAGAGCTGCTATACTCTACCTCTGACATATGTTTTACTCCTAATATTTATTCTGGTGTTAAATAAAAACGAAAATAACATTTCTGTAGCTTGTCCTAATACTTAGTACTCAACGAAATTTTTAGGTACATATCTCAAACTTATTCTATAACGTATCTTATACACACGTATCGCAAACCTACAGCCGTTCACGTTTATTGCGTTGGTTGGTACACAGTGATTAGGTATTTGGGCTGTCGCGGAGCGGGCAAACAGCCTGCAGCATATTTATAATGAAACCAGACAGGTAAGAGTGGTGGCTTGCTTCGCGACGTTACGCCCTCTAGCGTCGCGCTACCGTAACTACAAGTATACAGTAGCCGACTTTACTCGCTTGTTTTCCAACTCGTTTTTCGACCTCTATACTATTTACGACGATGACGATTTATTTTCTTTTTTTGATAACTACACTTTCCAGTGATTAAGGTTTATAATAGCATGTGGTCTTGCAGCGGCAGGATCTTTAGAAATCCTTCAAGCCTTTATAACAGCAGATACCATGCATATAATTTTAAACGATATTTTGTACTCTTCCTGTCTTTTATTAACACCTGACATGGTGTATAGAAATAATATAATAGGTGCTACCTTTGAACGAGTCAGTGAAATAAAAGCCTTAATATTTTTATATTAAGGCTAACATTTTTATGGAGCTTGTTTATTTAACTTTAGCGAGCTACGGCACGGAACTCAGAATGAATAAAGGGCGCTTTACTTTACAGAAGGATAAGTGTAGTCACATGAATAGGGCGTTAGGTGTGAAACCAGTGAGATAGGCCACCACACGACTGCGCCGGAGATGCATTCATGCGATAAAAAATAATTGAAGTCGGACTTGGTCCGGTGTGTGGCCTCGAGCGCTTAGACACAGCCACACGACATCTCAAATGACAATTTTCATGGCAATTTGTTACCAACAAACGTTCTGGATATGTAGCAATTCATAACTAAACATTCCTAACTGTTAGTGCAGTACTTAGTAAATGGTTTGTACTAAACAATCCAGGCTTCCATTGGACGGGTGACATGTGACGATATGAAATAAAGGGCTTTAATCCAGTGTTAATTAATTTTAACACGCATTTGATTAGGATAAAATTATATTAATTTAGAGTATTGATTGATCGATAGTCGGTGAAGGGTGCCGTGTGCCGTGTGCCGTGGGAGCGGCGGCAGTGGGTCGGCTCCGCGGGATGCTCCCACGCTGACGCGCCGCCAACCGCACGTCTCTTGCACTTTTACATTTTGAAACAACGAAATGGGTACCTACAGCGCAACGCTCCATTCGCGTTCATTCCGTTGGCTCATCTCGGTATTTCCCACATACCGATAATTTTGACTAATGCATCATAAATATGTCCGTATTAGTCGCTTTTCTTGTTACACAGTTAAACTGGTACCTATCTATTATCCTCTCTCTCATTGTCTCGTCACAGGCGTACTTATTCCATGCACCCCTGCGCGTTTCAAATGCTCAGCCTACAGAATGTATCTTCAAAGCCCTATAAAGATGTATCTGACATCGACGCACAAACGAGTACCATGGATCCAGTACATGATTCTGAGCCCCCTGGTGGTGGAATTTTTCGTCGGCTATATCATGATTTAAAAAAGTATATATGTCGTTTTTTTTCACTTTAGACTATTCATAATTGCTATACTTTTATAACCCAATAAGATTTTAAATTAAAAAAATAACTAATTCGTTAATTACACAAAAAAGCGCAATGAAAACAATACTCGAAAAACCGTCTTATCAGCTGATTTAATAGCGTTCACATCAAAGATCAACGTCATACATACAAACCCGCACGGCGGCAAGCTTGCAACGTTCAAAGGCCGAGCCGACACATTTTTTGAAACATTGTGAATTTTGTAACCGTTCATTAACGCCATAAATGACTATCATAGTTTTATTAGTGGCATGCGGTCTAGCCTTTTCGCGAAGTTTGCGTTACGATGTCAGATATACCCTGTATAGTCGACTCTTTGTACTGTTACTGGGAACTTGGTATATATATGTATATATTTTTTATTATACGAACTCTAATTTCGTACCGCCGCGTCCCTACGGCACATGCCGGGGGCTGTAAGGAGATGTGGTCCATACAACGGAGCTCCCGCCCGCGGCTTCCCGCTCCGCGATAACTGCAGGCACACCATTATGCGATAAATTAAAATTGTATTTAAAAACAACAACAAAATTGAAGCCTTGTAGAAGAAAGTAAGGTTTAAATATACCTGCGAATAATGAGCAGATACAATTGATTACAATGTAAAACGCAGACTGTGCCAACACATTTTGAGTGTTGTAATTTTTTAAACTGATTATCACAGCAAACATCGTCTCTTATCTGATTCACACCTAAAGTTACTGTAAATATTGTATAGACAAAGCCTTGCCGTCAAGCGATTTGTCGTGTTCCGGCATGATGTCTGGTGAAGCCGTACGGAGGGCGGGTCTGAGCAGTTGAGTTGCGATGTGTGCCGGGTACGATGCGCCTAATGTTGTTGTGTTGGGAGTTTGTTCGTGGAGGGTCTTCAGATCAATCTCCCTTTGGCGCAGCATCGTTGGTCGTGTTGTTAGGTTTAACATTGCATCACCTCGCTCAACTGCCGTCTTCCTTCCTATTCTCAGTTTTTCTGAGTGAATAGGCTCTTATTAAACTAGCGCGCTTTACCATCAACTATCGCATCACTGCTTACTACCAGGCGGGATTGCGGTCAAGCGCTAGTTTATAATTATTAAAAAAAAAAGTTATATTATAAATTTCTATATTGTAACTAAATACATATACTTAACAATACTAAAGTATCTAATCAAAACACAGTAAACACACCAACGAACAAAAACATTACCCAATGCAAAACTTGAGTAGTACGGACGATAGCAGGTCAAACTGCTCGAAACTGTCAAATATTCTCAATGAATCTTGAGCTTTAATGCTTTAG
The DNA here is from genome assembly GCA_037179545.1 of Sesamia inferens. Taxonomy (NCBI): domain Eukaryota; kingdom Metazoa; phylum Arthropoda; class Insecta; order Lepidoptera; family Noctuidae; genus Sesamia; species Sesamia inferens. The sequence continues at coordinate 20,321,831 of CM073921.1, read as the reverse complement.
TCATAAAGCTAATAATCTAATAAAGAAATTTGACAGATTGTAGTAGGTTGATGTGCTGTAGTCTGTACATCGTTTATGTTGCGGGTGTACCTACTTACTGTCATGCCGCACTTTGTCACCACACCAATTTATCTCGTCTGTTCGACTTCCGTGTGTCACAGGGAACGTCACGGGATTCAGCGGAAAATCAGCGTAAAAAAAATTACACTTGTATGACAAATGCTGGACTCCCAATTGTTACAACTTTGAGATACACACCACACTAGAATATTCGTTTTCTTTATGTTTGTGCAGAGACCCTGTTCTATTATATTCTCGTTATATTGTCGGCCTCCGTGGTGCAGCGGTCCCGGGGAGGCCCCGGCCAGGTCATGATGGAAAACGATATTTTCCTGATTGGCCTGGGTCTTGGATGTTTATCTATATATGTATCTATTATAAATATAGTATCATTGAGTTAGTATCCCATAACACAAGTCTCGAACTTACTTTGGGGCTAGCTCAATCTGTGTGATTTGTCCGTATATTTATTTATTTTTATTGTGTCGTGGTGGCCTAGTGGTTAAAACACCAGCCTCTCAAGTATGAGTGCGAAGGTTCGATTCCAGTTCAGGCAAGTACCAATGTAACTTTTTTAAAGTTATATGTACTTTCTAAGTAGGTATATCTTGGACACCAATGACTGAAGGTGAAGGAAAACATCTTGAGGAAACCTGGACTAAGTTTGAAATCGCCAACCCGCATTGAGCAAGCGTGGTGATTACGCTCAATCCTACTCTGTATGAGAGAAGACCTGTGCCCAGCAGTGGGACGATTAAAAGGTTGATGATGGTGATGATGATGATATTGTTAACGAGAGCAGTGGTGGCCTACTGATATTGACTATGACTTACAGGTCACGTGTTTGAACTAGGGTTGTAAAGGAGCTTCGCCTCCGGTTCCGTTACTGCGGAAGTTCCGCAAGAAATCGTATCTTCGCTGCCGCCTCCGGTTCCGCACAATTTTTGCGGAGTTATAAGGGAGGTTTATTTACGTATTTATAAAATAAATAACGCGCAAGCTGCGACGCTCGACGACCGTCCGGCCGCGTTTGAGCGCGAAATGGTCAAAAATCAACTAGTGCGAGACGGGAATACGGCAAAGACAATTTGTTTCTCGTTAATTTTCATTACTAGAAGATAATATTTTTTTAGTAAGTGTACTACTATGAATGTAGCTATTTAAAATAAAAAAATAAAATGTTTTAATTAACCATAAATTACATTTTTTTTTCTATATCTACTTTTACCTCGGCCTCCGTTCGCATCCGCGGAGGTGAGACTCGTCGCCTCCGCATCTGCCTCCGCCTCCGCTAAGAAGGCCTCCGTTACAACCCCCGTTTGCACCCCGTCAGGCGCTTTAGATTGTGTTAATCTGTGGTGTTTTATTTAATTTTGTCGGAGCAGTGCTTGGACAAAACGGTGAAGGAACACATCACGAGGAAACTGGCATGTCTTAGAAGCAAAACTCCGAAGACATGTGACATCTATCAAACCTCACTGGGCCCCTCTCACTGAGAGCTGGCCTGTGGCCCATTTATTAAATAAATGCTCACATCTTTTTTGTCTTGAGCCATGAAATGAAATGAAATCGAAATGAAATGAAATCGTTTATTAAGCAAGTAGGATCACCGATCACTTTTACACGTCATGTTTTTTTTTATTTATTTTATTTTTAACTAGATGAAGCCGGCATTTCCTAACAAACTCAGGGATCATCGTCTTTTTTCAAGTCCAGACATTAAAAATGAAAATGTTTACAATAATTTACCTTATAATTACGCATATTGCTTAATAACAATGCTTAACAGAGCGAACAGCTCAGTCCCAAGCTTTTTTGTCTTCTAACTAATCTGTGATTTTATAATACCCCTTTTTGCAAAGTTTGGCATGTATTTTGTTTATACACTATACATTAATGTTAAATAGATTAACCATTTACATTTGCATTATAAATGGTTAATCTATTGAGCATTAATGTATAGTGTCATGGTATTGGTTTGTTGTCTCAAATCAATGCCTTATTAGTTGACATGAATATTGAAATGGCTTCTATATTAATGTTGACTCTGCATCACTGATAACGAAACCAATCAATCACTGTAAACAAGTAAACACTGACGTTAGTATTATCATGCATCACTGCAGTGAAGTAATGTGTGTTCTGTGGTCTTACGCGCTCTACACACCAAAGCCCGGCAGCATATGTCGGCAACACTTTGCCGGCGGGCTAGGTTGGCAGTTTCAGTCATTGTAAGTTGTAAAACTTTGCCGGCGGCATGACGGCGGCTCGACACCAGAAACTTATTTGGCAGTTACAATACTTGCACGTCACTACTGCTGAAATGTCGCCGGGCAACTGAGCGCTTGCGTACGCTAGCCGGCGACAAGCGACACGCGAGAGCGATGCTTACCGACATGCTTCTCTCAACATAAGCCGTCGGGTTGTGTCGGCGGCTTTGGTGTATAGAGTGCTTTACTATGACCTGTTAAAACCATTATTAAACCGCTGTGAAAAAGGGATAGCGCTATTCAATATGTATAGCTGCATCTTAGTCTCACACAGGGACCATGATGGTTTTAACACGTCATGGTGACCCCCAGTATACAAGAAGATCAATTCAACACGTTCAAAATTTGGTCGCAGTTTCATCTTGGCGACAAAATAATGTCAAAACTTGTCAAAAATATAAATATATTTTTGGCAAGTAGTTAGACGCATCCACTTATGTACCACATAGGCCCGAGAGCCCCTAGCCCCGGTTGGATGTTCATTTATATTGGTCAATGGACCAGTACGGCTCCTTGTCTGTACAACTTAGGCCCAAGAGCTCCGAGCCCCGGTTGGCTGTTCACTTATCTTGGCCAATCGACCAGTACGCCTCCTCGCCTGTACACTTAGGCCCAAGAGCCCCGAGCCCCGGTTGGTGGTTCATTTATCTTGGTCGATGGATCGCTGCGCCTCCTCGCTTGTACACTTAGACCCAAGAGCCCCGAGCCCCGGTTGGCGGTTCATTTATCTTGGTCGATGGATCACTGCGCCTCCTCGCTTGTACACTTAGGCCCAAGAGCCTCGAGCCCCGGTTGGTTGTTCATATATCTTGGTCTATTTTTACAAAGTGAAACTAAGATCAAAACGTGAACGTTCGAGACGACTACGAGAATAGCCCCCGTGATCATATATCGAACTAAACACGGTCGTAATCATCGGGTGCATTACGACCACGAATTATTCACGTAGGAAATCGCTACCTATATCACCTGACCGAGTTACATACAGATTTTATGTACACACTTGTGCTGGATTAGGGTTGGATCAAAATTAATGTCACATTAGGTTTAACCAAACGTTTGATCATTGCTGTGGACAAAAGTTCGGTCGTTTAAATGGAAAATATAAGAAACCAATAAAAAAAAGGAGTAGGTAAATATTACATTTTGGAGAGTGTGCAAGGGAATTGCATAACTTAATTCCCCCATCTCCGTTCCATCATCGGACGAGTCGTCGTACGGCGAGTTTCCACCCTTATATTGTTGACACCACTACGGATCGGACGAAGCGTTTCGCCTTCTTTTTTAAGCCGCGTATATAGATGGTCTGGAACAATTTGCCAGTGGGGGTGTTTCCGTTGGACTATAATTTAAGTGTCTTCAAGGTTAGAGTGAATAGTCTCTTAATAAACTAGCGTGTTTTACCATCAACGATTGCATCACTGCTTATCATTAGGCGGGATTGCAGTCAAGCACTAGTTTACAATTAAAAAAAAAATAGGATTACAGTCAAGCGCTAGGTAATAATTATAAAAAAAAACATAAACAAAGTTTTTATCTTCACCGAATTTTGGGCCGAAGTTATTCATTCATAACACTTTTGGCCGAACATTACTTCTTAAAAAAACTTCAAAATTCGCAAAGGTGGGAAATACAGCAATCCTTTTTATTCAGTACTAGATCAGAATATTGTGTCCATTTTCTGAAGCTAAACTCTTGATTATATTGTCAGATGCTGCCCGTTAAACCCGGGAGCCCTCAACCCGAGGACGGACCTATGGAGAAGAAGTTGATAGTTGGCATACCACGAGTAGCGCCAACAACCAAGTACAACGCTCCGGTGCATATCGACGTGGGAGGTACCATCTACACATCATCACTGGAAACTCTGACTGCGTAAGTACATCTAAATAAGTATGTAAAATAAGGCAAATTAATTGTTGCTTAAATTGAATATCTTCATCTTCATTTTTCAAGGTGAGATTCAACCTCAATTCTTGATCAATGGCCTCTGTGGAATAAATACCACAATTTTGCCAATAACACGTGTAACAAATTATATAAATTCTTCTCTGTAGCAAATCAAAGCATAATCGATGGGTGTGTTAGAGTTATTACAAGTAATAATGGAATATCATCCAACTTTAAATTGTGCGTCGTGTCATTCTTTGACAGTTACTTAAAACTTCTATAACGCAGCCAAATGACATTGTGTCAGATTGATTAATAACTAATTTTCCTAATTTGGCGCCATAGATATAGGATTTCATTGCTACGTTTGGCACAATAAACATCTAGTTAGGGGAAATATGGCATATAAGTACTAGATATGATTGTCTTCATGAAAATATATGTACAGCGATCGTGGTCTGCTAACTCAGTATGCATTTCTTTACAAGACTCGGACAAGCAATGGAAAAGCGTCGGTGTATCATCATTGTCTTTTTTTGACGTGATAACGTCTATTAAATCGGTATGCTGGGAGTCATTCGCGAAAACTGCGTAACGGCCGAATCTGACGCTACACGGAGTCCACGCCTACTAAAACTAACCTTAGCCTTGTAGCTTTAGAGTGCAATATTATTTACCTAAAAGCACGGTTGTAAACAATTAGTAGCAGTTTTTCGCATACATGATTAAAGCATTGATAGCCGAGTGGTGAAACGCTCGGATTAATATCGACTCACTCAAGAGGTGCCGCGGATCGATTCCTGACGGCAACGGACGTTTTTTATCCTTTTTAATTTTTTTTGTTTTTATTTTTTTTATTATTTTTTTTGTGTTTTTTTTTTTTTTTTTTTTTTTGTTTTTTATGTTTTTTTTATGTTTTTCTCTTATTTTAAATAATTTCATTGCACCCAGAAAAAATTACCATGTAATAGACGTTATCACGTTCAAATATCGGCAGTAGACGGAGTTCTACAGACAGCCAATTTTTTTTTTTTTTATTAAAATATAAACCAGCGCTTGACCGCAATCCCGCCTGATGGTAAGCAGTGACGCAATCGTTGATGGTAAAGCGCACTAGTTTATTAAGAGCCTATTCACTCTAGCCTTGAAGACACTCAAATTGTAGTCCGACGGAAACACCGCCGCCGGCAGATTATTCCAGTCCCTCGATGTACGCGGTATAAAGGAGGAGGCGAAACGCTTCGTCCGGAACGTAGAGATGTTAACAACATAAGGGTGGAAACTCGCCATACGACGGGTCGTCCGATGGTGGAACGGAGATGGGGGAATTAAATCGTGCAATTCCCTCGCACACTCCCCAAAATGTATCCTATAGAACACCGAAAGGCTGGCTACGCTACGCCTGTGCTCTAGGCTTTGGAGACCAACTCCAGTTAAATCAAGGTCACCAATCAGCCTCTAACACGCCTCTCCACTGAATCCAAAGTGGTCTATCTTTGATTTGCGGTCAGTCTATGATTTGCGTTCATACAATTTATCTATACACATACTTGGCGCCTTAATCTGTAAACTCCCTTGTCGAATGCTGTTGCGAGAACCTATTTCACACTATGTCACTATGTGTAGACGCCCACCTTCTGCACCTAAAGACTAAAAGAGCAGCAGTCATGGTTATATAACAATAACAATAATATTCGCGGTGCCGCTATATCGATCACCTAGTAATATTACACATCGCAATAGGGTAGCTGACTAAAAAAAAAAAAAACGAATTAGTCCGTCAGTCATATTTCGAAAAAAAATACTGGACACGTATTTTTTCTTTTTTCATATAAACAAAAACCGTCCAAGCGCGTGTCGGCTTCACGCACAAAGGGTTGCGTACCATTGATTTATGAAATTAAAGGATTTAAGTTATTTGTATGAAATATACGCGGTAACGAGCCGTTTAAGATTTACGTGGTATTAAAAAAACTACTTACTAGATCTCGTTCAAAACAATTTTCGTTATTAGTTTTTATAGTAATGTACATCTTTTTTTTTTTTAGATTTTTCATTTTTTTATTTTAGAAGATAGAGGGGGGGAACATTGTTTTTCCACTTTGGAAGCATCTGTCACGCAAAAATATTTTAGAAACCTCGATATCATTTTTGAAGACCTATCCATAGATACCCCACACGTATGTGTGTGATGAAAAAAAAAAATGTTTGAGTTTCAGTTCTAAATATGGGGAGCCCCCAATATTTATTATATATTTTTTTTATTTTTGCATCAAAATCTTAATGCGGTTCAAATAACATCTACCTACCAAGTTACCAAGTATATCTCTTATAGTTTCGGAGAAAAATGGCTGTGACATACGGACGGACAGATGGACAGAGACATGACAAATCTATAAGGGTTCCGTTTTTTGCCATTTGGCTACGGAACCCTAAAAATTAAGACGATATAGTGCGTTGAAAACTCGTGTGACGTCACTGCACGCTACACTTTTTAGCGAGAAGTAACGTCACCAGCCACCACTCCTGATCTTTGTTGCCTTTTATATATGTCAATTTTTATTGATTTGATAAAACAAAATATACCTATCCAATATATTTTCTATAATCTGAATGATGGACTAAATTTTAAGATTTTTTTTTTTACCCAGGAAACATCCCATTAATCCAGGAAGGCTTTAGGCTATATAACATCACGTTGTGACTCATAGGAGCTGAGCATATAAAAGACATATCGAAACCTACGCGGGTGAAACCGCGCGGCGCAGCTAGTCTATACTAATATATAAAGCTGAAGAGTTATTTGTTTGTTTGAAAGCGCTAATATCAGGAATTACTCATCCGATTTGGTAAAAAATTCTTTTTGCGTTGGATAACCCATTAATCCAGGAAGGCTTTAGGCTATATAACATCACGCTGCGACTCATAGAAGCGGAGCATAACTAACTCCACGCGAACGAAGTCGCTGGCGGCCACTAGTCTACAATAAATGTGAAACTGAGTTTTAGCTTCCGATAGTCGTTGTGCCGAAACGTTGACAGCCGGTTCAAGCACCTGAAACAGAGAGAGCATTCGAACACGGTACGCGGTCAGGTTGTTTCCTCCCTCTGTAGCCCCATAGTATGAGCGCATGACGTTTTCATTGATGGATTGTGTCCATCTCATGCGCTGCACACTTCCGCCGGGAGCTGGGACCCTGTCAGAAGCCGATGGGCCTCGAGGTCCTAAGCGGTCCGGCGGCCGGCGTCCTCCCCGTCGGCGAACAGGTGGTGGCGTCGTCGGCGGAGAGAAGTACTCGTCGCTCGAGCTCGACGCAACTGCCGCGGCCGGGGTCGTCACAGCACTTACAGTGGCGCTGGAGACCGGCGGCGGCGAGGCGGAGCTGACGAGTCCGGAGATGGTGGGCGTGCACGTTATCTTGCGGCAGATCTTGTCAACATTTCATAATATTTATTTCACTGTTTTGCATAATAATTATGTATTGTCCGAGGTGACATGACAAATGTCACTTGCAATGATTCGGTAATTTTTTTCATTGTTGTAATGTATATAGGTAGATACTGTTTATATATATTTTAAATTGTTTTTAGTTTGGTTTTCGGTTTTTTGTTGTATATTTCACAGTATCTTAATATTTCTTAGTGTCTATACTATTACCTCGAACAATGATTCGAGATACTAGTATAGACGCTAATAGGTCAATGGACCATCGCATTTATTTACTAGTATTGTCATGAATCAAACAACAGTAAAACATTTATAACATCTTTAATCCTTGTGTCTGTAAAATATGAAAAGCGTAGAAGTGTCGCTATACCTATTACTGATGAACGATATATCGTGACCATATTTTGGCCGTGGCGCCCGGTCTAAATATACCATAGCCTTCGATACGTGAAATATTATAGGGCACAAGTGAGTACGTGGACAAATAAATATCTATTTGTTTGTCAGCATAGGCATAGAAATATATACCTTTATCCCCTCTGAAGGAGATAAATTTCTATATATAAACTACGCTTAAGTTTTAAAAGTCACCAATCGCTATGCAAATAACCAATACAACAAGTACGTAAGTAGGTATATCACTAATGTGTGGACTCAAAAGGATTTCGGATATAAAAGTGTCTTACTTCGTATCTCTCTAATACTGAAATAGTTGGCCGTTGATCATTTGTATATATGTAAGTACCAATCCAAAAACCTGTTCTCTCTTCATTATAATTAATAATCGATGATCTGTAAATATTATTCAGCTTATTGACATCTATTATCCGCTGACTGAATTATGTACAATTTATATTCGAATAGCAAACCGTATTCCTGTATCTGTTCTTTTATATTGGAAGTGTCGTCAAGCGTGAAAACTTTGGAATTGCTATTTTAGTGTCGTTCTTTTGACCTCCTACTTTAAAATTAATTAATTTATCGTCTGTATTTATAATAAAAGATAATATTTATTAATATCCAATCTCTGGCAAGAACTTATTTCATCTTATCAATTGTTAGCGATCAAGATAACTATTGAAGATAATATAATTTATCCTTGAATTTAGTTGTGAGAAGTTAAAGATCTGGGATGCTAATATTATCCTTGAGCTAGAAAACACAGGGTCATTTACAGTCGAGGAGACATTAAAAATACTCACGACTTTCTCGATACCGACCGCTAGACGTATTGACTGACTATTTTGGTGCACAAAATTGTGTCATCCTTCAGTTTGCATGTGTAGCTTAACTTAGCAATCACGAGGTACCAATCATATAATCATTTACGTAAACTGTATATTAAAACAAAGTGCATTGTTTCTCCAGAGTATCTATAAATCACATTAGGTATGTCATTTGACAAAGGAAACCTATCAATCAAGCGAATCAATCGACCTATAAAATTTTTGTGTTACGTTCAACTGCATATGTTAAAACATGTTGTTAAGTCATGCAACTTTCATGCCTCAGAAACAGGGTTGACGAAGAAGAGACAGGACATGATACTATGGCGTAATCCCACTGTAATTTACAATTTATCGTAGCTGCGTTTTGTGGTTACACAATGAGTGTTTTATCTGAACTCGTCGTGTTATTTCTTGGCTGGAGCGTCGGTCGGAACGCCGGTGGCGGCGCCGCGGGCCCTGCGGGATATGCAGCGAAGCTCCAACCCCGCCCCACCGCACCGCCTTCGCCCCCATCGCTTTTTCTTTTAATCAACTCACTTGGGGGCACAATATAAAATATTCTTTCGAAACCTAACAATATTATGAATATTCAAAACTTGCACAGCGATCGTTCGCGAATTACTTACTTATGGTACTACGCACCGATTCCATAGCAACCCCAGCCTTAAATAGGTAATTTACTGAAGAGCTCTCAATATAGACCCATTTTAAATCTTGTTCAGTCGAATCAACGAGTATGGTAACAACAGCAATTTGCTTCACTCGGGAATTGATAACACTGAACTTTCAAGATGTTAAACGACGGATGCATCGATTTGTTGAGACGTATGTGCAACTGTGGGTGTATTGAGAGCAGTTACTCTTACTCGTGTGCAGCTACCCGGAGTCGCGGCTCGGCAAGATGTTCAACGGCACTATCCCAATCGTGCTGGACACGCTGAAGCAGCACTACTTCATCGACCGCGACGGTGGCATGTTTCGCCACATCCTCAACTTTTTGCGGAATAAGAAGCTGCTGTTACCAGCCGACTTCCCTTATATCGACCTGCTCATCCACGAGGCTCATTACTTCGACTTGGACAGTGAGTATTATTAATTTGTTATTTTATTACCTTCTGTTATTTGTCTTTCTTTAACAATTTAATTTGACACCAAGCGTGAAGGCCAGTTTATTTTTTAAATTCTTTTTTTTTAAATACGTATTTTAAAAATTAAGCGTTGTTGTTATCGTTTACTTTCTCGATTTCTAAAATAGCTCTGTAATCTTAACCGTGTACTTGAAGAAAACGATAAAGATATCCTAATTATTTGTAGTTACAGTATTAATAAACAGTAACCTCGGCGAAACCAGCTTGGCTTCAAATACCACATTATTATGCAATGAAGGACCACTTGTATAATTAGTAAATACCAACTGAATGCTTACATAAACTTAATCTGTTTTAGATTAAATATGGATTATTAAGTATGTTATTGTGTTGTTAAATTGCATTTCAACGTTTTACACAGTATGCAGAAATATTCTTGATAATATTTATGTTACTCTAGCGATTTAGCGTAGCGTATTTATTAACCGACTGCGAATTCGATTGATATTGCCCAGTGTACGTTACGCTTACGAATGTTTTCATGGTTCAGTAGCTGTGCACGATATTTTTTGCCAAACGATTAATTTTACTCCATATTTGTTTAAACGGTTGACATAACAAAGTTGAAACCATTCCCGTGAGCTCCGCGCATATTACTGTTTCGAATGGATAGGTACATTACACTTTGCAAGTTTTTTTGTAATTCACTAGATCATCCTATGTATACTCACTATTGGAGCAAAGGATTCCTCTCTCTGAGAAGAGGTGGACAGTAGGTAATACACCATGCGACCCTAATGGGGGTCTGGTCCGAGGAGATGAAAGCTTCCTTACAATATTTTCATTCTTTGTTTTGAGAACAGCGGTGATGAAATTTTACACAAAGTAAAGCATTAATAATGAAAGCCATATTAGGATGCCATTTAAACGTCGTCACAATTGTAAACAACGTTATAATTCATTAATAACGTTATCATAATATTGATTCTCTTAACAAATATATATCTACAGAATTACATACAATCTAATTCCTAACCTGTAAATAAAAAAAAAGCCTAAAAGCTCTGAAGCTTTTTCATCAGTTGCTTTTAATAAAATCTATAATTTCAGTTTAATGCAATCCCCTAGATAGCTCAGTTAACCCGGCTTCCGAGAGAATGCTAATTAAATTCCTGCCAGATTCATATGAATTGGTAACTAGTATTTTCACACTGACAGGTTTCATAAACAGACTCTCTCGCCGACGGCCGTTTCCACTAATTGGATTTTTCACAATTTCCACACAGTTTCGGCTATAATGCAACAGTAGTGCGTACGTAGTAGGTACGGTTTATCTCATGATTTTTGAAGTGAAACTTTTATTACATCATATCAAACTTTTTCATCTGTGTGTTGCATGTCGCATGACGGTCGGCCGCAGAGTAGGGATAAAGTGAAAGTCGCTCGTCAGAGCAGCCAAAAAAAGTTTCTTTTACCGTGATTTGAATTAATTGATTTTAATAATACCGGGCAAAATGTCGAAGCAGCGGCTGGGAATTTAAAGTACGTTCACTGTCTGATATGTCTCAACCTCTCATTCGCTCCGATTCCATTGTTCACAAACTAAATTAAATTTAAGTTCACTGCATCTTTCTCTTTCTATTTCATTAAAATTTTAGTTTAGTCCTGTCAAATTAGTGCGCTCTATCTATGGAGTAAGTTAATTTGACAGTATTAAACAAAAATGTTAACGTCTGTCCTTTTCTTAATTATATAAGGCGAAAAAGATGCACTTAAAATTAGTTTGTGAAGAAGAAGATCGACGCCAATATATTAAAAAAAAAAACTCCTAATTTCGGTACATTCTCGACACAATGGGTTATCGATGAGTATTCTTCTTGTTATTTTCAATGTAATATTCTCAACTTGACTACTTAAGTTAGACTAAGTTTCCGTTGAATGGAAGCGATTTTGACAGCTTTTCTCATTTCTAGTTTCCTACCGAGCAAGTTTAGTTTGAAATCGTATCATTGACAGCCATTCGAACCAAACTTGATAGCTAAGCGATAACTAGTAGGTATTTGAAGATAATAAAACATGCATCGGTTGCAAATTGCAAATGGCTACACTAATCTTGAATGTTTTACATTAGCGATATTTGTATAATCATGGCTAGTTTGTAATGAAATAGGTAGCGCGAATGAATAAAACTGTTGAAACACATACACAATGTATTTTCACAAATTAATTAAGTTAAAAAGTTGGCTTAATTAATTTGCTTGACACCTCCTGGATGGGCAATAATTTGCATAGAAATGAATAGTCTTCTCAAAATCAACCGTGTGGGCGTTGGGCGATGCGGTGCCTATTCCTCTTAGTAATAAAATCTTCTAATGGAACAGTTATGACAATTAAAATACTTATTTAATAAAGTTGTATGCCCCTTAGTATTAGCCCCATTAGAGACCATGGCTTGTTGAATCCAAGTGGCCGCCCCTAAAACGTAAATTTAACTGAGATTTTTAATTTTCTTGGCAGAAATGTCAGCTAATATACTAAATAGTTGCTAAAAAAAATTTGCGACTCGAATTAACGCTGAGATGATGATCAGTTGATAAAAAATTTGAACCACAGATATTAGTGTAGAAAATTAAAAGTGAGATTTGATATGTGTCATTTATCTTTTGAAAATGTGAATGCATATAGGTGGGTGCTTATGCTAATTGAATACTTAGATTGCTGAGCGTTCATCTGATTCTTAAAGCAATTCAAATTGTTATCATGTTTCCCTCAAAATTTTCTGATTTATAAATAGGTCTAGAATATTGTACGGACGAATTGTATTATATGGATGACAGCAGTTCAAGCTACTTTAAACTGTCAGATAATCCCAATCTACCTTAATGCTTTATCCATAAAGTTGAAGATCTAGTAAAGAAATTTGACAGATTATACTAGCTTGTTGTGCTGTCGTTGTAGGTTTATTTTTAAGTTAGTACATATACGTATATATAGATAAAAGTTATGAAGTGAAAATGGTATAGTTTCTGCTGTGGTTTGTATGTTCACTGATTGCCTATTTAGCCTAGTGCTAATCATTAGCATATTATCCTGGATTCCATCCCCAGCAAGATAAGGTATTTTTGGGTTTTTCCACCAGGATTTTCTCAGAAACAGACCAGAGTCTGAGAGAGTGTATTCTGAAGTGATTAATATAAATAAATGAATAATAAAGCTAAAATATAAGGATAATATAATATATTACTTACATTTCTATGTGATAGGGACTGAGATATATGTACATATATAAATGGCGAGACATGGGTGTACTATATGAATACCTCAGCCTTACCTTTCGGGCATAACGTGTCTGATGTTGTGTCATTTCTTTGTACTCGTAAGGACATCTAATCCCATCAGATTTAATCTCATCATAACGTGTTCCAGACATGGTGTACGCTCTGACAAAGGAGAAGAGCGAGCGCGAGTGTTTGAAACACGACCGGGAGTGGCTGAGCCAGGCCACTGAGCGCCTCAAGCAGGAGACCGAGGTGCTTATGCAGGAGCGAGACCGTCTGCAGCAGCGCTGGTCCTGAACCGAGGTGTAGTACGCTTTCTTCCTTTAAACGCCTTTAACAGCCTTCTGGAAATCTCGGAAAACATGTATGAACTCCCCTAACTACTAAACAAACTATAAATTATTTTAAATAAACCAAGCAGTAGACACTAATAAAATGTACGGTGTAAGTAATTGCCGCGTGCGATCACTCTAAAAATTTGACTTGCCCCCTCTAGGCCTAACATGCTCCCCCTAGGACAAACTTGCTCCCCCCTTTTTTTTTTTTTTTTTTTTTTTTTTTTTTTTTTTTTTTTTTTTTTTTTTTTCTCGAGTGGAAATGCCTTTACGCACCATACCCGTCGCTAGCTAGGCGACGAGCGTGTGTGGGACTCGCCCGGCCGAAGCCGGGAATACCCACTAAAACCACCCGGTTACCGTCGGGCCCTGTGTTGAGAGTGTCACGGGGCCGACCCGAAGGCCAAGTACTCCGTGACACCCTCAGGGCTTGCCGGCCCTCCCCTGTAGGGCCGGTTTCCGCGCCAAAGGGGGATTACCCGGTAACGGAATAATCCCCAGACGTGGTGACCGCTGTGCAATGCACGTGCGGGAGCTACCCGCACGCGCTGGTCACACCCTGGGGCTAAAGGAGGCGGGGGTTCGTCCCCCGCCTTCTTCGCCCCACCCGTCTACGCCGGAGGGGAGCGGCAAGTACGTCCTCTTCCCGCTCCCTCTCCGCAGCCTCCTTCTGCAAGAGGACGGTCTCGCAGAAGGAGGCGGCAGCCTCCCATGCCGTCTCACTTTCAACCATGGCTCGTACCATGGTTGCCAGTGAGAGGCGTCCGCCTCCGAGCGCCGCAACGAGATCGCGGCGCTCGTTCCGCCAGGCCGGGCACTCCACCAGGGTGTGCTCGGCCGTGTCGTCGGGGGAGTCGCAGTGATGACACCGCGGTGACTCCTCCCGACGGGCGACCCGGTGCAGGTAGTGACCGAAGCACCCATGTCCGGTCAGTACCTGCACTAGGCGGAAGGTAAGGCTGCCATGCCGGCGCCCAACCCATCCCTCCAACACCGGACGAATCGCTCCAATCGTCCGGTGGCCGGCAGCTGGGGAGCGGAGCGCCTCCCTCCACCGGCTCAGGGCCTCCCCCTGAGCCGCTAATCTGACCCGCCTTACTTCCTCGAAGGCGGGTTGTTCCCCCCGTTCCCGGGCCGCGACACGGTGTCGATGCACCTGGGACAGAACCAGGGCATCGACCTCCCACGGGGGCGTGCCCGCGAGCACGCAGGCCGCCCCATGACTGACCGTGCGGTATGCCCGCACGGTCCGTGTCGCGATGACCCTCTGCGGCCTCCGCAGCAGGGCCACTGTGCGCCGGGAAAGGCGCTCCGCCCACACCGGGGCTCCGTAGAGTGCCATCGACCGCACCACTCCCTGGTACAGCCGACGGCACGCCGAATTCGGCCCCCCCAAATTGGGGAGGAGCCGTCCGAGTGCGGCTGCGAAAGAGCACAGCCGCGGAGCGAGGAGCCTGAAATGCTCCTCGAAATTCCAGCGGGGATCCAGGATCAGGCCGAGGTACTTGATGTGCACCTCGACGGGAACCCGGACCCCCTCCACTCGGATACGGAGACCCGGTGGGGTTCTGCGTCGTGGGGCGTGGAAGGTCATGGCCCTCGTCTTCTCGAGAGCCACTTCCAGCCCCAGGAGGCGGATGCGCCGGACGACCAATGAGGTGCCGACCGACGCAAGGTGAACCGCCTCCTCCCAATCACGCGCTCTGGCCGCGACTAAAGTGTCGTCCGCGAAGCAGACGACGTCCATCCGCGGCAAGAGCGCGCCACGCAGAACCCAGTTGTACCCCAGGTTCCAGAGCAGGGGACCGAGCACTGATCCCTGGGGTACTCCAACAGTTACGGCCCACGACTGGACGCGACCCTCTGCGTCCTCGTACAGCACCCTCCTCTCACGGAGGTAGTCCCGCACGAGGGCGCAGAGGTAGAGGGGCACTTCGTGGAACTTCAGTGCCGCCTCTATGCATTCGTGGGGGAGGGTGTTGAACGCGTTCGCGATGTCTAGCGACACCGCGACTACACCCTCACCCCGCGCTGTGGCCGCCTCAGTCCACCTCTTGAGGCGAGCCACCGCGTCCATCGTGGACCGGCCGGTCCGAAAGCCGTACTGGCAGTCCGCCAACTGCGGCCCACGGCCTTCCAGGTGCTCCTGGATGCGAGAGGCGATGATCCTCTCAAAGCATTTTCCGCTTTCATCCAGGAGCACGACCGGCCTATAACCCGACGGTGAGTCGGCAGGACGTCCGTCCTTGCGAAGGAGGCAGAGCCTGCCCACCCTCCACCTCCTGGGGAAGCGGCCCGTCGCGATGCATGTGTCCATGACCGCGCGGAACCGGTCCCCCAGGGGCTCTATGGCAATTGCCATCACCTTCGCAGGGACGCCGTCCGGGCCCGGAGCCTTGTTCTTGGCTCGGAGCCTCTCCCTGACGGAGTCCAACTCACCGTCGGATACGGGAGGCCCATCGGTCCACACCTCCAGAGTGGATGAACTGGAGGCGGGCATCCTGGGGGGCGTGAAGGGTCCCGGGTTCGGAAACAGAGTTTCCAGGACCCTTCTAAGTAGGCCCGGCTCCATACAGGATGTGGGGGGTGCCGCTCCCTGCAGCTTCCCCCTCACCACCCTGTAGGGCCTTCCCCAGGGGTCGCTGTCGAGGAGTGCGAGGAACTCCTCAGCGGCAGCGACCTTTGCCCTGCATATGGCGGTACGCAGGGCTCGATGAGCCTCCCTGTATGCCCGGCGAAGACCGTCCTCTTCGCCGGGCGTCCTTACGGCGCGCCTCCTGCACCTCTGGTAGGCGCGCCGTGCAGCCATACTGGCGGCACGCAGGTGAGCGACTTCCTGCGTCCACCAGTATGTCCGCTTTTTCCGGCGGGGTCCCTGGGCCCTCGGCATGGCGGCGCTGCAGACCACTTCCAGGTCCTCAGCGAGTAGGTCCGCCATGCCGTCCGCGTCTCCAATGAGGTGGGCCGGTGGTTCGGCCCACGCTCGGAACGTCGCCGCCTCCTCGGCAACGTCCCTCCGGAGATGTGCAAGCGCCCACCTCGGGAACGAGGAGGCGCCTGCCGCTGGGCCCAGGTGGAGCGGGGCCGCTGGCCCCGCAGTGGAGATCTCGAAGCGGACGTACCTGTGGTCCGAGATCTCCACCGCCGTCTCTACCCGCCAGTTCCGAACTCGGTCGGCTAGGGTCGAGGTGGCCAGGGTGACATCCACTATTGATTCACCCTGCCACCTCACACACGTCGGGGTGTTGCCCCGGTTGAGGACCTGGAGACCCAAGCAGTGGGCCCACTCCACCAGGTCCTCGCCGAAGACGTTCGTGACGGGAGACCCCCACGCGCCATGCTTGGCGTTGAAGTCTCCCGCCACCAACACGGGGCGTGGAGCCGCCCTCCTGACCGTCCCCTCGACGGCTGCCAGGAGGCGCTCGAATTCGGCCCGGCTGCGATTGGGGGAGAAGTAGGTCGAAATGACCACCACTCCCCCCCACTGAACCGCGACGAACCCCGGACCCCTCTCCCTAAGAACGAGAGGGGGGCCGGTGCTCGCGGCGGGTCGCGTGATCGCAGCCAGGCCGTCCGACGACCCTAACCAATTGACCGAGTTCGGAACAAAGTATAGCTCTGCCACCACCGCCAGGTCTGCTCCCCACTCCGCCATGTCCTGACACAAGAGGTCCTGTGACGTGGCGGAGTGGTTGACATTAACCTGTAGAATGGCACCGATGGACCTACTGGGCATTAGCAGTGTCCATCGGTGTCCCTTCCGTTGCGGTGGTCGCAGAGCCGGCCGCTGGTGGTCCCGCTGGCGGTCCCACTACGGGGCGGCCTCGGACCGGAGGGGCTCCGCATGCGGCGCCGGCCATTCTGTGGCCGCTGGGCAGGCCCCTGTCTGCGCATAGCGCGCATTTGACAGGGGCCTTACAGGCCGCAGCCAGATGGCCCTCCTTGCCGCACCGGAAGCAGAGCCGGCTCCGGTCCTTTTCGGAGGGGGGGCAGAGCGCCGCAGTGTGCCCCCTCGCAAGGCACCTGCGGCAGCGCATGGGCCGCTGCTCCAGCAGGTGGATGGTGGCCACACTCCAGCCCACCACCACCTTGCCCCGCTCCGCCAGCCCCTTCGCGGCCTCTATGGGGCACGAGACCCGGACCGAGCCCGTGCCCCGCGCCCCCAGGGCTATGGTGCCCACCCGAAGTTTGTCGGGCGGGCACTTGACCGCCTCCGCCAGGGCTGCCCTCACCTCCTCCTGAGTGAGGGACTCCTCGAGGCCCGCCACGCGGATCTCGGCAATTTTCGTGGGCCGGGTAATGTCGGCCACCTCCCCGACCACCTCAGCCAATTTCTTGGCCAAGGCGTCGGCCTGGGAGGGGGAGGTCTCTTTAGGGAGCTCCATAATCCAAGCTCCCGTCATGGACCTCCTCGCCTTACCCGGCCCAACCCCGATCTCCGCGAGGCTGATGGCCGCCCGCGCCTTCCGGAGGACGTCCACGTACGTGGCGCCCTCCTTCACGGCCGCGGGCTTGAGGGCCACCAGCACGGCGGGCCTCTTCGGCGCCCGGGGCGCCTTTTGGGGGACCTTCTTTGGGGCCGCCGCTTTGGGCCCCTTAGGTTTCTGGGCTGGAGCGGGAGCCGGGGCAGTAGTGGCCTTCTTTTTGCCCTTGCGGACCACCGTGGCCCACGACTCCCCCTCCCCCCGACCCTCCAGCACCAGGGGCTGCACGTCCCTGGAGCCTCCGGCAACCTGCTCCTGCGCCCGTTTCGGCTCAGGGGCAGAGGCCTCTGCCCCTCCGCGCCCGTTCGGCCCCTTCGGCTTCTTTTTCTGAGCCGGCCTCGCCTTTTTGGGCATGTTGGCCGGCGGCATCAATGTCGCCGGCTTCGTCTCCTGCCTCTCCCTCGCCTGGGGCTGGCTCGCTCGCCTGTCGGCCGCCAGCGCGGGGCGATGGGACTTGGCCGGCAGAAGCCGACCATCCTTATCGAGGCCCTCAAAACGCGCGCTGATGGCACCACTGCAGTGGTTCATCACCTCGCGTTGGAGGGCCTCCATTGCCCGGGCAAAATCGTCCCGCGTAATCATCGCCCCCCCGGTAGGGGGGGGCTGCGGGACCGTCCTCGGGCCCGGCTGTTCGGGCCGCTTCTTTTTGGAGCGAGGGCTTCCTCTCTCTGAGAAAGCCCTGCGCAGAGCCGCCACTTCCTTCTGCAAGGCTGCGAGCTGCCCTTGCAGGCGCTTATTGTCCGCCCGCAGCCTTGCTACCTCCTCGTCCTCCTGCCGGGAGGCCAGGGATTTGACCGCATCGAGCATTTTGGTCGACGCCTCCCTGATCTCCCGGATGCAGGTACCTTTGAGGTTCCGGGACTTCTTCAGTACCCCCTCAATAGCCGCCGCCCCTTCCTCAGCCTTCGCCCGAAGGTCCTGAGGTGCAGCCATCGAGGGGGCAGCCCCTTTGCCCCTCCTGGTATTCTTGGGGGATACCGTCTCGGAGTCAGTTAGAGTGGACTCCGAGTCCGACGGACCATCCCTCAAGAATCTCCTGGCCTGGGAGAGCCCCACCGAATGGTGTAACCCGCCCCTGCCAGCTCCCGTCTTCAGGATCTTGGAGGCCGGTCTCTCCGGTGATCCGGATCCAGCCCCCTCACCTTCAGACACGCTGTCTCCCCAGTGTTCCCGTGAGGCCTTCCGACCTCCCCCCACGGATCCACTTTGGGCAGACATCGTGTCTCGTGCCCCCTCGCTTGATTCCACCGATACCACCGACAATCGTCCGGTGGCACCGGTGGCATCAAGCGCCATCATTAGCCTGACAGTATTGTCAGCGCTCGTTGTTCCTTCCGTATCGCAGTTCGAGTTCCGTTTTGCTTGCCTGGTTTCGTCGTTTCCTTTGTTGTCAGTTCCGTTCGTTTTTTTTGTTTTGATCAGTTTTTCCATATTCAGTCCCACGAGTCTTAGCGTCAGGGGTCGTCACCACAAGGACAGAGCGTCGTATCCCAGGGAAGCCTACATACTGTGGAGGGCGGCAGGGTATCCACAGTGGGGAGCTCTAACGACTGGACATCCCCCAGCCATTCATCCTCTCGCCGAGCCCCCAAAACTTAGGATTAGATCGCACTTTCGACGGTTATTAGTCCGTCAGGTTCGCGATAACCTTGAGACGGGATATGCCGCCCGTGGTTCGGCCGTTTTATAGAGGTGTCCCCTCGCGGCCCGGACAAATGCCCCGACAGCCCCCGGTCCCCGAAGGGATTACGGTATGACTCCGGCATGCGACCACTTACCATACTCTGCAAGCAGACTGGGAAGCGGTCGCATGCTGATCCCCTTAGGCCAGGCTCCCATCAACGACCATCAAAGATGATCGGTGATTGAAACCTGACTTAATAGATCACACTTTCGACGGTTATTAGTCCGTCAGGTTCGCGGTAACCTTAAACGGGATATGCCGCCCGTGGTTCGGCCGTTTTATAGAGGTGTCCCCTCGCGGCCCGGACAAATGCCCCGACAGCCCCCGGTCCCCGAAGGGATTACGGTATGACCCCGGCATGCGACCACCTACCAAACTCTGTAAACAGACTGGGAAGTGGTCGCATGCTGATCCCCATAGGCCAGGCTTCCATCAACGACCATCAAGATGATCGGTGATTGAAGCCGGACCTAATAGATCACACTTTCGACGGTTTTTAGTCCGTCAGGTTCGCGGTAACCTTAAACGGGATATGCCGCCCGTGGTTCGGCCGTTTTATAGAGGTGTCCCCTCGCGGCCCGGACAAATGCCCCGACAGCCCCCGGTCCCCGAAGGGATTACGGTATGCCCCCAGCATGCGACCACTTGCCATACTCTGCAAACAGAGTGGGAAGTGGTCGCATGCTGATCCCCATAGGCCAGGTTCCCATCAACGACCATCAAAGATGATCGGTGATTGAAACCTGACCCTTCCCCGTGTGAAGATTAGCCGCCAGGCCCAAGAGTCCACCAGAACGCGGTGGGCAGTTGGGGCTGGCGTTGCCCAGGGTGCGCCACGAGGAGGCTCTTCGACTTGCACCCCAAACTTGCTCCCCCCTAGGATAGACTTGCCACACCCTAGGCCTGACTCCCCCCCCCCCCCTCTGGGTACGCCCACGTGTAGGTCATACAAATTTTTGTTCCGTGAAGGAATTGAACTCGAAGGCCGCTACTCTTTTCAAGATAAAAAAGACAATCCCAAGAGTTCATGCCGCGGGGCTGTGAGCTGGAGTACAACGTGCACAGCTCCCAAAATCCCACCCATCGCTACTCAACTGACTACGTACTACTCCTATCCAACGTTCAATCATGACAGAAAGGAGCTGAAGTAATAATCGACACTCAGGTAACTCCGTCCATACTCCACAAGGAGACCTACCAAAGTTACCATAGTTGACACAAAACACAAAACACCCGCCGAAAAATCTGCCAAGGAGCAGACCGAAACCGGGAAATGACGCTGTTGTGCATTGCAGCCTACAGCGCGTATAGCAGTTTCGTGGCCCTAGACGGGGAGGAAACTGAGCGCAAAATCAAGTTTAGAGCATTTGCAGATGACCCTACAGTGGTTACCGACAAATGTACCATAATTATGACGAATGAAAAGGTCCTTGAAATGGCACAGTCCATATTGGGGACCTTAGACATTCCAGCATCGCAGATAAGTTAGGTGGTGCCCAATATCATGTGGGCGAGCGGCGGTCCAGGTTGCGTCAAGACAATGTGGGTAATGAAGCACTTCGATGGGGAGAAGAACGTGATAGCCATTAGAACGACTGAAATTGCTAGGAGAAGAGCTCAGGGAGAAACTTGTGCACCGCTTACGATACCAAATAAAGGCAAGTGTGCGCACTATGGCTTGAATATTAGCCAACAGCTGTCTGATTTACTCTCTTAAAATTCCTGCTGATGGTGGTATTGCATAATCGGTCGTTGAGTTCCCTAAGATATGATGTGTCCAAAATTGATGACAAAAAAGAGGTGAACCCAGGAAGATCTATGCTAGTTTAAAATACGGTATACGACGTTAGAGAACTTTAATTGAAAATCTAATACAACAAAACAATGATCACACACAAAGGCGCAGAAGAGGTAGTTAACTCACACAGAAAAGAAAAAAAAGTGTTCCGGACGGATTAGTACTCGTTGCTGGTTATTTGCAGAGGGGAGGAATGAAACTGTACGTGTCAATCACAATCCTGTCGGTCGTTTTTTAAATGCTTGCGGGTAGGGAAGGGTATGGTTTTTTTATTTTACAAAGTTATACATCTACCTGCCTACATGATACACTATTGTTTATCCGTTACTGGCGTCTTGAAAATTGTTTGAAATTAATACAGCGCTGTCACGTCAGTGCTGACTTAAATGATCCTGCTTATTTAAGCAGGATCATTTAAGTCAATATTTCAATTTTTGTTTGAAAACCAGCCTTCACCTCGCACCCGCGGACGCAAACTCAAACTCAGCAGTTGGTAGTCTAGTCGTTGATGAATACGTTAAAAAACTGAGCGAGTCTAAAGAATGTAAGGACTGTCTGAACATCAGATTGGTTCAATTTTTTTTTTTTTTTACCTAAATGAATATTTATGGGAAATTTATCGAAAAATTACCGTAACGCAGAACATCCAGTTGTAGTTTTGTTGTTTTATCCATTTTCTTATCCAGTCAAAGCAACACACCAAAAAACTAAAGCATCTTAACTGTTAGTTAACTATAGTAAAGGCTGCTGTTTTCGAGAGTTCACTTTCCCCACTCTAATAACGAGCGTACAACATGAAGACATTAGGTCTACTGACTGCTAGTAAAAAATGAGAGTCCATTTTCAGGACAAGCACTTATTTCCCTTGGAGTTGGCTATTGACCCTGTGTAAAGCTGCCTTACATTAGTTGTGTAAGTAAAATATACTTCACACTGACGAAATGGTCTGAAAAATTTAGCGCTTACCTATAGAAAGGTACAACCACCCACTTTTTTAAAGTTTGGTTTTTTGCCAGAAAATCATTCAGTTTTATTTTTAAATAATTTTTCTAATAGTTTTCTTTTATGTTTTCAGGGTCACTGTTCAGGAGCTAGTTATGCAGAATCGAGTCGCTTATACGTGGCTATATTATTATATCATATTTTTACATGTAGTATTATTAGTAGAATTCCAAAGTAAACGAAATCATGTATAGTTACTAAATTATCTTTAAAACTTGTTAAGAGGGGATAGCCCGCGAAATTCAATGGTTTTTTTTCAATTTCCAGCTCAGGTCCAATATGATTCTCAATCGTAGCAAAAATGGTGTTATAGAATCATAATGATTTGAATCAGAAGTATAATTCCTTTTGTTAGAATTGCACTAATCGGGTAATATGAACTTTGGGAATAATATTTTTATGATATTAATTCTATAAATAGATATTTGTTACGCTCACGAATCATATTTAGATTAATATACGGCAAGAAGGTAATTTAATGAAATTCACGTAATTTAATGTCAGTCCCGTCAGCGAAAAACAAAAATTTTTTTAACAGATTGAAACTGAGACCAGTCTGTGAACTATGTAATATGTCATAATTTTAAGAACGTTTACGTTCAGATCTGAGTCGTGTCTTGCCAATTAAAAAAAAAAAGACGAGAGCTTCTGAGGCCCTACTTAGATGTGTAAAAACCATCATTATGCCGTTTTAAAAAAGGAATAGCGCCATTCATCCTGTATAGCATCATCTTTGTCTGACACTGAGGTAATGATGGTTTCAACATGTCACAGTAACCCAGCAGCATGTGTATTCTGGCAATCAGAGAGTAGGAAGAAAGACAACATGACAGATTGTAGACGACACTCTTAAAGAAGTCTGTTATTGATTGAAAACTTCTTTAGCGAAGCCCTTTTGTTGGATGGGGAAAAAGCATTAAATTCGCATGAGTGTGCCCGACCTTGATCGCTACAGCGAGATATACATATGTATACGTTATGTATAGTGTGTACAATGGCATAGTTTGCGTCACCGCTATAGCTATTTGTTTTCTCTTGAAGTGAAATCCAGATTTAAGTTTTCACTTCTTACGGTCAGTCTGACTGCCATTTTTTTTTTCTTTTATCAGTCATTTTTTCTATTCTTCTGTCGATGAAATCCATTTGTATTTGTCTGTGTATGCTGGAAAGAAAAATTTCGTGGGCTGTCCTGTAGCAAGGTTTTTCAAATGATACTTTATCATTTATTTGTCTGAATAATGTCAAAGAAATAATATTATTATGTTATCGTTTCTTTAGTAATTAGTAGTCTTGTTAGTTATTTAAGTTGTTGATCCTATATTAACGTTAAACGTACAATTATTTTTAAGATTTTAGAGTTATACATTATTTTAATTGGTACGCACGGCTACATATAAAGTTATACGTAGCCGGTAGGTATTAGCTGACTTCTGATTGGACAAAATACTTATAAAAAGCGAGGTCAGTTGAAATGTATAGCTTGATGTGTGGCCTTTACATTGTTTTTGGTATTATCTACCCCTACATTGTTTTTTTCTTTTTTACCTAGACATAATTTTGATATTTTTTCATTTCTTTTTTTATATTCGATTGTTTAACTAGCAAAGCTGTTGGCTAGTAACAGAAGTAGCTGCAAGTTGGTTTTATTTAATACAGGATCAAATTAAATTAAAGTTACTTCGCAGATGTGATCCGTATCTACAATTAAACATAATTGAACAAATAAGGGCATTAATTCTATTAAGTTTTTTTTTTGTTATTGGATCATCATCCGTGGATATTGTGTAGTCATTTAAAATACCGATTATATTTTTTTTATTTACAGACATGATGGTACGATGTTTTTGTCCCCAGAGATTGACATTTATAGCGCCGATGCTGCCAGCCTTTTTCCCTTTGACAGCCATCATCATCAACCTTTTTATCATCCCACTGCTGGGCACAGGTCTCCTCTCATACAGAGAAGGATTGAGCGAAATCACCACGCTTGCTCAATGCCGGTTGGCGATTTCAGACTTAAAGTCCAGGTTTCCTCAAGGTGTTTTCCTTCTCCTTCAGTCATTGGTGTCCAAGATATACTTAGAAAGTACATATAACTTTAAAAGTTACATAGGTACTTGCTGGACCTGGAATCAAACCCGCACACTCATACTTGAGAGGTTGGTGTTTTAACCACTAGGTCACCAAGACTAACTTCACCTTTGGCAGCAATGTGGGCGAATTGTTATGATCATGACGAGCTATTAACTTTTTATTGTATACTTGAGTATAATACATGTCAGCTTGTTAATATCCTATCGTAACAATAATAAACAGAAATTTAAGAACACAATCTACGGGCATAGAACCAATTTTGTTTTATTATCTATGTTTGTATATCGACGCCCATGAAGTCTAATATAGTTTATATTGATTTGACCCTGTATTGATAAGTAGAAATTATTAAATACTTTTATAGATTATCACATATAATCGAAGCATCATACATACGTAGCAGCGTTCTGGGGACCTAGTGTGACATGTTAAAATAATCATTAAAGCGTTGTAAAAATGGGATATCGCTATTCAACCCGTATAGCTCTATCTTTGTCTGACAATGGAAACATAATGATTTTAAAACGTCATAGTAACCTCCTTACTTAATACCATTGTTATTACAGTAGCAGCGTAAGTACAGTCAAGGACACTAATATGTCAAGATTTTGCAGCATTCAATTGGAATTTTTTCGTAAAATTACCAATGAAACATGGTTACATTACACAAACCTATGGGTTGAGTAATGCTGTGTTTGGAAGAAAATAAGAAATCATTCAAAATAAGGAGTAAATCCCTTTTGAATAAAGCAGAGTGTGTACATATTTTTGTTCATGATTGTACGGACGACAACAGGTCAAGCTATCCGAAACTGTCAAATCTTCCCAAAGTACCTTGAGCCTTAATACTTTAGATATTAAGTTGAAGAGCTAATAAAGAAATTTACAGATTTTATAGTTTGATGTGCTGTCGTCTGTAGGTACATAATCAATGTTTATGTCTATATCGCAACAAAGCATACCTCGATAAGTAAAATAGCTGTTTTTTTACTTATTTATTCCCAGAAATATTTTGAGGCAGATTTTCCAGCGCCAGATATTTTATTTAGGATAGGAATAATTTTGACAAGTGGGAAAATTTTTGACAGTTCTTCATTCAAATTAATTCAGAAGTCAATTCCATTCAACAAATAATATTATCTGTCAATTGAAAAATCAGCCTTTAGTTCAATTTGTTATTAGGCAAAGAATATTCTTTTATAGATCTACTCGTTTTGACTTTTTAGGTTTAGTACTCTAGGCTAATGTATCGTAAGTTTTTGACTATAATTATCTAAATGAGTATCGGAAACTGTTCGTCCATTGCTTCATATGTTCGAAAATGTGTCATATGTTTGAAGGCCCTTCAATATCCGCAGTGTAAAATGTATGTTTTAAAAGGACGAGTCAATTGGCACGAATGAAGCTTTGATCCTTGCGGACAAACATTCTGAACATGTATTGAACACGATAAATGGTGTCTCGAGGAAAGGGCGTTGATAGACCATCGCTGTAATAACATTCTAAATTATGTATTACTTTGAACCATTTTATAAGCAGACGCCCTGGCTTATAAAGTTATACAATCTATCTTGCCTCTTGCCGTCTATATTGGGGTCATTGCAGGTTTCGTGCTACCCAGTAAGGGTAGCATGAAACCCCCTGTTATTAAGATTAGTTGAAATACTTCTGGAATTCTAACTACTCGTTATGACTGTTTATTAAGCCAGGACCCTTGCTTATAGATAATAAGGTCGGTACCTCTACTAGACAGTAGTTAGCAGACGGCCATTTTCCTTGGGAGAAAACATCGAAAGGCAATTGAAAAGAACTCTAAAGATCCGGGTCGAACGCGCTTTGTTTCCACGCGCGCTTTTAAAGATGTCAGCACACAGTCACGGGGTGCATAAGGATGCTTGCTAGGGCCGCGAGTTGTTTGAAAGACATAGGTGCTGTGGCCCCTGGCATGCAAGCAAGTGAAAGAACTCGCGTGGGTTTTAATTAATAACAATTTGTCACGCCTTTACGCTCCACCCAGAGCGTTAGTGGTCAATAAATGGCTTCCCATCATTAAAAAATGATAGGTACCTCTATAACTTTAAAGTAGGATCAAGTCTCAAGCTGTCTACACACCGACGCCGCCGGAGCCGGCATCACGTACCCTGTAGGTGAGTACCGGTGAGTGAACTCGGCTTTAGTAGTTGCGAGCCGGACAATTTTCCCGGCGGCACGACAGTCGCGGCATGCAGTGTTCATAATTTGTTGATAGCCAAGTTCTCAGAGATTGCGCGTGTGCTGGCGGGTAACTGAAAAGCGGAGAGGGGCGTGCCGCGGAACAGACCGCGCGGGCGCAAGCCGCAAGAAAGATCGTTAACGCCACCGGCCCTGCCGCCGTGTTTGTGCCGCAGGCTTCGGTGTGTAGACAGCTTTATCTGGCCTCAATCACTCTCGATTTAAGGTTTAATTTAGACAATGAACAACAGTATTCTCAGGTGTTGTCAGTTCTCGAGTTTGAGTGGGCAGAGAACAATTAATGTCCTGCCGGATACCTAAGTGGACCTGAGCGTCAAACCCAGATAATGATCTCATAGTTTTAAGTTCAACATCTTTTTCATTATATCTTACTTCAGATAGTGGAAGTATGAAAGATCAATGATTGATGAATAGAAGTGGATAATGAGGACGCAACTTCTGGGAAATCTGACCGTTATGTTAAAGTTGTTAGAATAGAATGGGCCATTTGAAAATAGGTATGTGCCTCTTATGAGAATGTAGATTAAACTTTTACCGCGCGTACTCTTTTCAAAATAATCTATTCTGAAAAACGTTTTCTTTTATCATTTTGACCTATACATACTTACCTAAGGAAAATTAACCGTTTAAAATGACATTTAATCTACAAAATTGATCCAACCAATTCTTTAACTGTTTCTAGTAAAATCACACTGAAGATCCAAGCCTTTCGAGCTTGTTTCTCTCGCTAGTATTGTCTCAGTAAAGTCATCAAGACAGCTTGATCTCCTAAGTCAGTATGTAAGTCTATTTCTTTTGAAAAAATAGAAAAGAGATAAAACATTGGCCAGGTTAACAGGTCAACTAATTCTGATACTGGGCCCAGCTTGACACGAGTCGAGTGTCATTAAAGAAAAAGAAATATTATTCAGGTACATAGGTATGTGTAGGCCTTTTTTTTGTTTTGGATGAGAAATCATCAAATGACGTCTCCCGCTCTGAGCGGGGAGGAAGGGCATGTTAGACTTTTACTGACTAAAACCCATCCGTTTACTTTCACTTGCCTGTGCGCCAGGGCCACGGTTTCTTTTTTAACTAACCCGCAACCCTGGCCCAGGAGGCATCGGTCCTCGTGGACCCCGTCACGGTGTGTTGACATCTCTTTGAGGCGTGCGTGAAACACAACGCGCCGTCGACTCGGGCCTGCAGCCTAATCGGCGAACACATTTTTGTCAAATGATGGCGACTAGTTGGGATAGTTTGGGGCGCAGTCTATATTTTATTTATTTTAATTATATCAACTGCGGTCCAAACGATTCCTTACCGGGCGGCGAGCTGCCTATCAATCGCCGCCCGCAAGCACGCGCCTTGGGTAGCCGGGAGTTCAATGTAAATGTAGGCCTTGCATCGTCAATTGTCCCAGCTGTCGTATAAATATGATATATCTGGTGGATGTGGCCCAGTTTTCATTACACATTTTGCATAAAGAATATTTCAAATTTATTTGTCATTTTAGTAGTAGGTATACCTACAGTACTATCGTTATTTTAGATATAATTAGGTTCAGTATTTTAGTTACATACATAATTACAGTTATTTTGTAGTTCTAAGTGTACAAATAAAAATTCTACGATAACGTACAAGTTGAAATGCGAAAGCTTTAATTTGTAGGAGATTATAGTTGATTTTTTTATGTAGAGGTTTGCGTTGTTGCGGTTATTTATATTATACACGTGCATATACTCAATGATATACTTGATTTAATATTAGTGAAGGAAACGTTTTCAAATGATCTGCAATTATTAGTTTA
The DNA here is from genome assembly GCA_037179545.1 of Sesamia inferens. Lineage (NCBI taxonomy): Eukaryota > Metazoa > Arthropoda > Insecta > Lepidoptera > Noctuidae > Sesamia > Sesamia inferens. The sequence goes on along the minus strand of CM073921.1, from coordinate 20,293,151 downwards.
GAACGAGCCAGTACCTGACTGGTACTCGGTACTTTTTAACCTGGATTCTCATATCCAGGTAGTACATTTGTTGTAATGTCTAAGTTTTATTTTGATTAAGGTTAGCTGTAAGTTTTTGTGGCACATAGTGGCACTTTATTTACTATATTTTTTCTCCAATTATACTAACCAACGATTATAACCATATACAATACACGAATAAAACACTAATGTGTTTTTAATTTTTTATTTTCTACCCCCAAAAGATTACTAGCCCAGTCATATTAGGTAAAAAAAGGGGTCAACGTCGGAATGAGAGATAATAAGCTGTAAATTTGTATAAAGCTTTGTTTTGTCGTTCTAAATGTTGTCTCATAACTCACAAAGGATATCGTGTCCGCGTCTTAAGATATTGAAGGTCAAAGGTCATAAAAATTGTTTTTTCGCGAATATCTCGCCTTCTATTAATTTTCTCCCAGAATGAAAGTTGTAGAGTATAAAATTGTCTACAACTTTTGTCTTAACTTTTTGTTCATACGATCAACCGTTTTTGACACTGCTCAGACCCGTCCTCCGTACGGCTTCACCAGACATCATGCAGGAACACGACAAATCGCTTGGCGGCAAGACTTTGTCTGGTGGGTGGTAACTTCTACCGGCGGCCGATGTTATGGCCTACCACCGAGAGAAACAAGCCACCGAGTTTTGATTACAATTATCTTAATAATACCAATCAATAAATTGTGACTAACTGCTTTTGAAGCATATTTAGTCTTTCAATCGGATATATTGTTAGAATAAGAAGTCTAAATATTTTTTTCTTAGAAGGTGTTTTATAATTAATGAAGAGTTGAGTGAATACTTCGTTATTTTTTTTTTTATATTTTATATGAGAGAGAAAATATTCTTTCCATACCATAAATTCATTCATCTTTAAAGTTACAATATTTTCAATAGTTTTAATGTTTTTAAGAAAAGAAGTTACTTCTTTTAGAATTATCATCTCTTCTTTTCCACTGAACGCTTAGATTTTTAAGTGTATCTGCCTAAAAAATTAAACCAATCACATGTTACCCCTTACCTAAGATTTTATTTTAGAGATCGCAGCTTTTTTCCCTTTATAATGAACAAAATCTTGTTTTAAAAATAACTAATGTTCCACGTTCCGCTTTCTTCAGAATATATTAGGTATAAAGAGATAATTAAAAAAATAATCTTTGAAAACTATTGGAAATGTGAACTTTTTTTTTACGATTTGAAATGCATTACGCACCGTACCCGCCGCTAGCTAGGTGACGGGCGTGTGTGGGGCTCGCCCAGCCGGAGCCGGGAATACCCACTAAAACCACTCGGTTCCCCTCGAGCCCTGCGTTGAGTGTGACACGGGATCGGCCCGAAGGCCTAACTCCGTGCCACTGTCAGGGCTTACCGGCCTTATTTAGGCCGGTTTCCGCGCCAAGGGAGGATTACCCGGGTACTGGAGTAATTCTCAGACGTGGTGTCCAGTGCAGTGCGCGTGCGGGAGCTACCCACACACGCTGGTCACACTCGGGGGCTAAAGGAGACGGGGGTTCGTCCCCGCCTTCTTGGCCCCGCCCGTCTGCGCCGGAGGGGAGCGGCAAGAGCATCCTCTTCCCGCTCCCTCTCCGCTGCCTCCTTCTGCAAGAGGACGGTCTCGCAAAAGGAGGCGGCAGCCTCCCATGCACTCTCGCTTTCAACCGTGGCTCGCACCATGGTTGCCAGGGAGAGGCGTCCGCCTCCGAGCGCGGCAATGAGGTCGCGGCGCTCGTTTCGCCAGGCCGGACACTCCACCAGGATGTGCTCGGCCGTCGAGAGAGTCGCAGTGGTGACACCGCGTTGACTCCTCCCGAAGGGCGACCCGGTGCAGGTAGTGACCGAAGCACCCATGTCCGGTCAGTACCTGCACCAAGCGATAGAGATGAGGATACCATGCTGGCGCCCAACCCCAGAATACCTATAATATTTTCATAGAAATGATTTTTTTTGGATACAACTAACAATAACTAAAACAAAATATTTTAATAATTGAAAACATCTATTTATACAGTGAATTTATTCAATAAGCCCGTCTACCATTTCAATTTAGAATTTACCTTCCGTTTACATTTGTCGGTCTCCGTGGCGCAGCGGTCAACACCCGGGTTCGATCCCCGGCCAGGTCGTGATGGAAAATGATCTTTTTCTGATTGGCCTGGGTCTTGGATGTTTATCTTTATATGTATCTAATATAAAATATAGTATCGTTGAGTTAGTATCCCATAACACAAGTCTCGAACTTACTTTGGGGCTAGCTCAATCTGTGTGATTTGTCCGTATATAAAAAAAAAATATTTAAATATTCGTTTTGATGAACTGATTGGATTTCACACGGACTTATCCTATGACATCTTGGGACTTACCTATAACAGTGGCAGTAGAAGTTGCATAAACTACAGTTTTCGGAACTAAACAACAAGTTAAAAATCATTATAAAAACACCCACATTTATATTTATTATAAACTAGTGCTTGACCGCAATCCCGCCTGATGGTAAGCAGTGATGCAATCGTTGATGGTAAAGCGCGCTAATTTATTTATTTAGCCTATTCACAAAAAAAAAGCTTAGTGAATAGGAAGGGTGACGGCAGTTGAGCGACGTGATGCAATGTTAAACTCAACAACACGACCAACGATTCTGCGCCACAGGGAGATTGATGGAGATCCTCCACGAACAAACTCCCGACATAACAACATTTGGCGCATCATAACCGGCACACATCGCAACACAACTGCTCAGACCCGTTCTCCGTACGGCTTCACCAGACATCATGCCGGAACACGACGAATCGCTTAGCGGCAAGACTTTATGTGGTGGGTGGTAACTTCTGCCGGCAGCCGATGTTATGACCTACCATCGAGGAATGTGTAATATAATGTGACCCTTAGTATATTCTGGCTAAATTACGTTATTTTTGCAAGCTGAGCCTTTCAATACGGGCCTCTCCGGATTGAATGCAAACATTCGCAATTAAACAGCCTTATAATAACTAAAAAAAGATTTAATCATGAGACCAATAATCATATTTTACAGTACACAGAATTGATGCCTTTTTAGGTTGAGTATTTCTTAATATGTACATACTTCAAGGGTGCTTTGTCAATTCGTGTTAAAAAAAAAACTTAAAAAGAAAACAAAGGTTTATTGGAAAAACGGGATGAGTGATGACAGACATTATAGCTACCAACAGCAAATACCTACCATTACTATTTAATATACTATTAACAGAACCACCTACAATTAAATACATAAACCTTCAAGAAACTGCAGAACATATCGGGCCAATAAAGTGGAATTTTTTTTCACCCTCAAAACACTGTTATTTGGATTTTTGTCGTCGCATAGTCTCGAACTGCAGATTTAATGTCCAGGGATTTAAAACATGTAACGGAAAAACATAAGATCTTTAACATACACTTCAATTAACATATAAAATTCTTAGACTAAAATAAGAATAGGTATAAATATTCATATTTTTTATAAAATTGCTGTCCCGACTACACCTATTGTAAAATGTTTGAGCATCTTACTCTCTTTACACACACTAATAGCACAACGCACACTCGTACGATGTAGGTACAAGTGTGCGGAGGTGCGTGTGCGCGAATGTGGGTGTGGTAGGCCTTAGATTTCGTAGTTATCTTTTTAAGCCCTGATTTTCATCCGAAGCGGATAAGAATACATTTATTCTATGTTTTGAACATCAATTGACCGAAGGGCAGGTACTTCCCCCTTTATCAGAGAATCCCCACCTCTACCTAGTAACCTTTAAAATGTCAGTAGAAGAAACGATGTCACTACACAGAATTCCTTTGAGATAAGGTACATTTTTTAAAAATCAAATTTCTAAATACCTTGCAAGGACACGATAGTTTTAATTTCAGTTAATTGGCTTGTATCCTAAAAAATAATTCAATGTCCGTCAGATAGATTTATAAAAAACTTTGAACACGTATTTTTTATTTTATCTTTTATTCAAATACTTGGGAAGATATATTGATTTGAAATGTCCATGACGTCACGCCATGGTGCAAAATATAGAACGGCGTGACGTAATTAGCCCCCACTCTGTAACTTAATGGGTCTTAATTTTTTTTTATTATCTTTAAGACGGTCTAATTATTTTTTTGATTTTCATACCTTGGATACATCCCTATTAGAATATTTCTCCAGAAATATAAACACGAAATTCGTTAAGAAGCATATTTTGAGCAGGCTTCTTTCAGAACCTTAATTATGTAACACACTATTAGGTAGATGTTATCTTGAATTTGAATCATTTTCAAACATACCTATTGCTAATCCATTGCCTCATTTGTTTAAGAAATGTATCAGCTCAATAACGTAAATAATACAATAAAAATTGATGAATTTTCAAACTGAAAACCCATTGCTATATACTGATCGTGTGTTAGGTAATTACACCGCAGGTCTTACGCTTATTCTGTTACATCATCATCAACCTTTTTTTTATCGTCCCACTGCTGGGCGCAGGTCTCCTCTCATACAGAGGATTCTCATAGAGAGAGATTTCAGACTTAAAGTCCAGGTTTCCTCAAGATGTTTTTCCTTCACCTTCAGTCATTGGTGTCCAAGATATACTTAGAAAGTACATACAACTTTAGAAAAGTTACATTGGTACTTGTCTGACCTGGAATCGAACTCGCGCACTTATACTTGAGAGGCTGGTGTTTTAACCGCTAGGCTACCCCGAGTTCTTTTTCGACGTCGTTCTGTTACATGTGACAATTCAAATATTCGTTTGGAACCTACTTTACAAGTCCGTAAAAAAGTTGCGGGTTGATTCAAAACTGTTTTGGTACTTCGGATCTAATAAATCCTACTCCCATTTAATTACCAAAAACATCAGGAGTTTCTTTTTTTTTTAATAATTATAAACTAGTACTTGACTGCAATCCCGCCTGATGGTAAGCAGTGACGCAATCTAGGTTGATAAAGCGCGCTAGTTTATTAAGCCTTAGCTTAAAAAACTTAGTGAATAGTAAGGAAGACGGCAGTTGAGCGAGGTGATGCAATGTTAAACCCAACAACACGACCAACCATGCTGCGCCAGAGAGAAGTTTATTTGGAGACCCTCCACGACCAAACTCCCGACACAACAACATTTGGCGCATCGTACCCAGCACACATCGCAACACAACTGCTCAGACCCGTCCTCGGTACGCGTGCGCGATCGAGATCGATGCAATTTTTTTTTTTTTAATAATTATAAACTAGCGCTTGTCCGCAATCCCGCCTGATGGTAAGCAGTGATGCGATCGTTGATGGTAAAGCGCGCTAGTTTATTAAGAACCTATTCACTCAGATTGAGCGAATAGGAAGGAAGACGGCAGTTGAGCGAGGTGATGCAATGTTAAACCCAACAACACGACCAACGATGCTGCGCCAAAGGGAGATTGATCTGAAGACCCTCCACGACCCGACCAAACTCCCAACACAACAACATTTGGCGCATCATACCCGGCACACATCGCAACAACTGCTCAGACCCGTCCTCCGTACGGCCTCCATTAGCCTTATTGTTGTTTATATTTTTTTCTATTTTTCTTACTTTGTATTTTTATTAGTTGTCATACTTTAGAATAAAATTTTCTGAATAAAACAGAAACACAAAACATTTTTCCTACATTTTATTCACCAGTCGTCAGGAAAAGTACGGCTTAACCAGACATCATGCCTGACTTTGTCTGGTGGGTGATAACTTCTGCCGGCAGCCGATGTTATGGCCTACCACCGAGAAAAAACATGTCCGGAGTAAGAACAACTATCAAAACCAGAGTCTTTCATTCTCATTCCGGGTCCAAAACTAAAAATAACCGGATCCAAGTTCATATTGTTAATGTTGATAGTGACATTATTACTACTGAATTCATTTAAAGGAAGGTAACAAAACTAAATTAATTTATTATCTACTTGTTTAAAAATAAAAACAATCAAATTCCGATCGAAGCATTAATACATTTCAATATTTTATTTTTAGCCTCTAATGAAGGGTATGGCCAAATCAAACGGTTTTACGACTTAATATAATTTATACATTTTTTTTTTTAAATAATCAACCAATTCCGTAAATCCGGAGGAATGTCCATATTAATATATAAGTTTCCGATCAATAACTTCAATTCACTCTACCTATTCCGACCTATGGTAGTCATATTATATAATTATTTATATAAGTAGATGCCTAGATCCTATTATTCTAGTACTATATCGAAATATGACGCTCCAAAAAAAAAAAATGGATGAATATGTCACACGATTTAAATGATGAGTTGGTATGAACAGCCAGGTACATTTTTTAACAGTAATTTGCACAACATATAAAAAGGAAAATTTAATTATCATCTTTCACCACAAAAGTTTTATTTACATAATATTAATATATGATTACAAATTCATGGCCGTAATGTAGCCTAGTCGCAATACTAGATTTTAGCAAAATCTGAGTTCTCATATCCCTACTACATTTAATTTTGAAGTCAAAAAATCTAATACTATAAATAAAATACAATGACAACGGCTACAATTTGTAATTATAAACGCGTTTAATTAAATGAGATCTATATATTTATGTGAAAACCAATGAATTCCATGATATATGCACTAACAAGGTGCTGCAAGTCATCGAGAATTAAGACTGACTTCACGGTGCAATTTAAATACCTATGGAATACAATAAAATTTATGCAACAAATGGCTTGCATCGTCTAAATAGTGTTTAGACAATGCAACTTTTATTGTTGCTTCAACTTAATTAAAGCCATAGGCAATTAAATTGTACCGTGTAAATCAGTCTTTACACACACCTAGTTTCGTACAATGAATACATTTCATTCTCACGATCTTTTTTTTGAAATGCCAAAACTTTATAGTATACTTTTGGCTTATAATGGCCTCTATATATGGCCATATGATCAATAAGGTTTCGCTTAAAAATCTCGAATATTTTTAAAGTTACACTTGTTTTTATATCTAATGTATTGTGACAGGCAGAGTCATGGCAACTTTGAAAAAAATATTACAAAAATAAAAAAAAAAATTTTTTTGGCCAGGCCCAGGTACTTAATTATACAATATAAGTGACGGATAGGACTGACGTAAGTCTGATCTAATGACGGCTTCCTTCTTTCTCTATTTTGTTTTAACACAGTTAACAATAAATAAGTTTAGATGTGACACGTTAGATTGTGTGTCGAGAAAACTTGTAATCGTGCTTAAAAAAATAATGGCGTACAGAAGGGTTACAAAATCCTATAAAATAACTACAAAATGCTGAAATGTAAATCTAAATAAATCACTTAAACAATATTTTGAAATATTTCAATTAAAAATACTCAGTCTTACGGTATGTCAAAAATAATAAGACATTTCTAGGTTCCGTTTTTCACGAAAGACATGGATAAGGTCAGGTTATTTTTTTTTAACTTCATACAAAATAAAAGTTACTGGTTGACGTGACTAGGCGTTTAAGTTTAACGTTTTATCTTTTTGTTTACCTTTGGCAATATATATCCCTAATTAAAAAATAATTTTTTACATTAATATGAGCTGCAGTATCAGTAATACTCTAATACGTACAAGCAGCTATCCGTATCCGCTTACTGCCGAGTTGCATGAAATATTTGAATCGAAATTATACAGGTACTCGATAAAAAGTGTTTTTTAGTAATAATAGCTACCAATAAACAATAACATTATGAATCAATCAAGAAAAGTTTTTAACTGTATTTAACTTTCTTTTTTTCACGTTTGGCATTGTTACACAAGTTATTCATGTATACGAGTATTACTGATATTGAATAACTAAACTGAGTTGTTTCAATTAATTTTAACAGAATATTCGCTACCTCGAAATATTATAACAAACTAAATGCCAATATGTTTAACTTGTATAGTGCCTACCTACCTTAACACTTCACAGCGACAAGGACCCGTAATTTTGACAACTTGAAGTCAACTAAATCCAGAATTATTTTGATTTCACCTAAACATTAAATCTTATCGTCTACCACTAATATAAATTACACCGAAATAATTAATTTTCCGAGATCTTTACAACTTGACTAAATCCAAGTACTTTTTAATAACTATGCATTAGATGAAGTACTGTGGTCTTAGAAAATATCATTTTGAATCTTTCGAAACGAATGATAAAATCAGTCAGCTTAAAACTTCTTCATATACTTCATTCGATTTCTGCGACATTCTGAGAGAATGTCACAGAAAAGAAAAGAAAAATTTGATCCTTCTACCAATTTGGTATCTTTGTTCCAGATCACCTCCAGCATTTAGTGGTATTTATTCATAATCCTCCAAATGAAATTCCTGGATCTTTGATTCCTGCTCTGCCTCTTTTTCGATTTCATCCAAAACTTTCTCCACGTCGCTCCTCTGGAAATAATGAAAAATAATAGTTTAGTAGTACATATTTCCAAGAAGAATACTCTTTATTATGTACACCATATAGATTACAGAACATAAATAAAAATATTTTACAAAGGGTGACACAATGGGCGGTCTTATCGCTAAGAGCGATCTTTTACAGCTAATGATATTTTAGATAAACAACTGTACCCTAAAATATTGTCAGTGCAATGTAAATGAAGTAAGCGGACCGGATTGTATACCAGCGATTGTTCTCAAGGCTTGTGCGCCCGACTTGTCTTCTGTATGGACATTCTTGTATCGCTGTCATTTGAAATTGGTATAATGCCCAAGCTCTAGATGCCGTGCCGATGCTACCAATTAACGGAAGATTTCAATAAATTCCATACTCTACAAGATTATTTACCCCCGTCTTATAGCAAACCTTGGAGGTAACAATCTCCTCAGTGACTGACACTACGTCTTTCGGCACAATCGGTCTACTAGGGACCAACTAGTTTATACCACTTACTTATGGGGCGCGGTCCTCAAGAGGAACGGGGAACAGTGGTTGCAGTCTCCTTTCACGACTCGAAAGCCTTCGATAGGTTATGGCACGCTAACCATAAGAGTATATTACCAGTGTAGTAGAGTGTATTCAAACCGGGAGCTTGTAAGGTGTAGCGTAGCCAAACTTTTGGTATTCATTCATTTGGTATGCATTTTGAAGAAAAAATAAAACGTATCGCTTAGCAAACCTACCTGTAAATCAGGAAGCGTTGGATTAATGTATTCCATTGCACAAACTGCTAATTCTATTTGATCACCATTGAAAACTGAAAAAAAAAGTAATTAAATGTTGAACTGTCAAATAGTACAAATATTATCAGTAATCACTGCACATTACTCACTAGATTCGTCGGCGAAAATGTCCAATGGTGATTCTATCGAGGAGTGGTCTTGAAATGATTGATTTTCTAAATCTGAAAGTGATTCTTGTTTTCGGTGAAATTCTAAATCTGAACCCGACTCATTTTTTCGGTGAAATTCTAAATCCGCATCTTGTTCATTCTGCTTGAGAAATTGTGAATTTGAATCTTGTTTATTTTGCCGGTATATTTCTATGTCAGAAATTCGTGTAATTGGTGAATCTAAAATTGGTTCGCTTTGTCGGAAAAATTCCATTTCTGTTATCTTTTTTTTATAGATCATATCATCTTCAAAGTCGTTGGGTCGCTTAGTTCCACACGAGAAGAAGTTGCTTGAGCTCGTTAGCGGTAACACCTTATAAACATTTGATTCCCCTGCATATTGAGGCATGTTTATTTCTGTTTCTGCACCGCGATACTCCAAGTCATGCATATCGGCTACCTGGAGCTCATTAAACTCGCTATCTTGAATATTATTTGAAAACATTGAAGATATATTTGAGAACGGGCTTTGTGCTCCGTCAAAATATCCCATGTCTGGGGATGCCACAGCAAGAACGCCGTCTGAATTGTTGTCATTATCAGAATAATAGTCAGTCAGCGGAACAAGAGAACTGTCGGGAGTCTGCACGTAATTAGATACATGAACGCTCTGGAGCGGTACTAACTGTGATTCCTGTTGTACTATGTGTACGTCTTGTTGTACTATCTGTGCTTCCCGTGGAGCAGGAATATTGTTAATCTCTAGCGGTTGCATGTACTGTGGGGTAGTTTGACTAGATCCTGCAGCACTTTTGTCTCTATAGTCTTCGTAATTAAGATCTCTTTGGAAAGTTATGATGCCGTAGATTTTTTCAATGGCACTAACGATCCTTTCCTTGTTGGGTGGAATGATGGTCAGCCGATGTGGTGACATGCTCTTCTTCTCCGGAGGTACAGCTGCAAATGGCTCATCTTCGCCGTCTTTCGGCGCCGGCGACGGCAAGTTTGTTACCAGATGTAGAATGACCTGTTCCAAGCGCTTGGGGTCTTCAACAGGCGCAGGCTCGTCTTCGTTTTGCTGAAAAATATAAAATATATAGATACATTTTTAATTGTATTTGTAAAAATAATAAAAGAGTGTAGTGGAAGTATCTTTTACCGTTGAGGCTAATTGACATTATCATTCGCTTTCAGCAGTCTAGTGATGCTGCACTGCTGTAAGATTACGTTTATGAAGAACAACATGTGGCTTCATTTTCGGCATCAGTGTTTGAAGAGGGTGCAAGCCTCGAAATAGTCAAATGAAGAATCTTTAAATTATTAAAACCGAAAACTCAATTTCCGTTTAGGAAAACTTACTTCTTTAACATCATGTGTATCGTTATCTATTTCCTCAATGGTTGGTCCTTCATTATTGTTGACCAGCAAAGTGAACTTCTTCTTCATCATTTTGATCAGTTGCTTGCCTTCTTCCTCGCTGACTACGGTGTTAGTGCACACGAAGGTGGTTACGGCACGGGATTCACGGTCGACGTCCAGACAGCCTCGGGTTCTCATGTAGACCATTTGCCCATTCTTTGTAATCAACCGATAGCAGGACTCTCCAAATACTCGGTGCTGGTCGTACACTAAAACCCAAAATATTTGACATTAAAATTGATTCCTGTTTCTTTGTAATATGATAAAAGTAAAAAAAACAGGCATATAATCGCAAATGCAATATTAAACATTGAAACCAGATAGTAAGATTGTAAACATTAGCATTGCATATATCATGAATAATTTCGCTTGCACATACATAAGTGGCGGAAATTAAAAAGGCAAGGATCTCGGAAGTACATAGAATAGTAACTCCACTTTATTAAAAAAATATGTTTCCTGCACCATTCAAATCGCAAGGACCAGTTACATTATGGCACTTATACGAGATTAATTACTATGACATCTAGAGAAAGAAATATAATCATATCGTCTAATGGGTATAGGAGCTCAGAAGACGATAAGATAATTTATCTCTAAGCTTTGCGCGGTGTGTTATACATAATAATTTCTTATTACATAACTTAATTATTAATAACTTTGAATTTAAAACAACTAAGTCTATCTAATAAGTATATAACTAACCAAGTCAACATTCAAAGTTTCTCCGTGCATTTTTGCATCTCCTGTAAAAAATTCGTTCTATGTATACCTCTGAGGTACAGAAATGTAGGTACCTATGGAAATTCTACATACGTTCTTAAAGAGGAAAGTTAGGTGGAAAAGTATCCTCAGTTGCACTGATACCATAAATCAGTCAAAAGTATGGTTTAGATATATCGCGTTGTGTTTCACGCGCGCCTCAAAGAGATGTCAGCACGTCGTGACGGTGTCCACAAGGAGCGATGTCTCCCAGTGGCGAAGGGTCCATACAAGCCGATTCCCACCGGGTTACCTTTCAAAAATCAGTTCCATATTCATACAAAAGTATTTACATTCTATTTCATTAACAAAGTATTATTTATCAAACGCCTGCGCGATTTACAATAGCAATAGTAATTCTTAGCAATACCCTAAGTATCACGTTTCATTTTATAGTCGTAAATTAATCAGCGCTTCAATTTTTCGTACTTTACGTTGAAGGAAACCCGCGGAATCACGGCTTACCTCAGTCAACGACGGCGAAAAGAGAGCGCGTGTCAGACCATCTCTTTCTAATTCTCGCTAACCGTCGGTAAAACTTGATAAATATGAGGCTACTCGCGGGCGGCTTATAGTACTCTCCTCTACTCATTAGAAAGAGACAAATTAACCACGCTACTACGAGAAAGCGTTCTATACCTATGGTGCGTGAGTTTTTCGTTTGTTTTTAATATTTGTGTTATTTAAACTGTGACGGATTCTGTAAGGTAATTTAATCGCAGATTTGGTTAAATACTGTAGATTTTGTTTGTTATTATGGCTTTAATTCATATAGAGTGCTGTTACTGTTAATACGTCTTTGAAAGACGCATTTTCTCAAGTTTCGACTCTTTGCAGTTTAATTCTGACCCTCCCCATTTCAGTAGCTTCAGCTGAGCGGTCATTTTCTGCTTTAAAACGCATTCACACGTATGTGCGAAACTGCCAAAAAGAGCAGAGATTGTCCGATTTGGCTATCATGTCAATTGAAAAAAATTTGCTTAATAAAATGAAAAGTAATCCGAATTTTTATAACAACATTTTAGCTCATTTTGTTAAAAAAAAAAAACAGACGCATTGCATTAGAATATAAATAACGTTGTGATTGTGTATAATTTGCTTTATTTTTGCTTAATATTTTTGTTGGTTTTGGATCGGTGTTTGTGTGGTTCGGTTTTTAACACTTTATTATTTTTGTAATTTTTTATTTTATTTTTTTTTGACTCTTATTCCCTAACAATAGGTACTTAACTTAGTACTTACTAACAAGCATGCATGTGTGGTATAGTGACGTGTGGTATAGGCACGTCGAAAAAGGCTTTTCACAAAGCCATCATACTTGAAAGACATTGTTATGAAATCATCAGTCCTTTTTTGTATGGTGAAGGTGGGGCTTTTCATATTATTCTTATCTGAAAACCTCCTCCAAGATATCCTGCAGTAGGTAAGTGTTTAAGTGTTTATTTTTTTGGACCGGCTTCCCTTTGTCAAAATTTCACCCTTCGCCACTGATGTCTCCTCTTCCAGGGTTGAGGGTTAGTTAAAAAAGAAACCGTGGCCTTGCCACACAGGCAAGTGAAGAAACGTGGGTTTAGTCAGTAAAAGTCTGACGCGCCCTTCCGCTTCACCCAGAACGGGAGAGGTCATTTGATGATTTCCCATTCAAAACAAAAAAAGGTATAGACTGTTGTCGCCAGGCAGTGTAATGGAAAAACAGAAAGTAGTTATCTCAAGTAGCTTCATAGAAAGGCGATAGACGTGGCAGATGTGCACTGTGCAGACGGTAAACAAGTGCCACTCGATAATATAATACTACTTGTCTGATTAGGTACATATTTACTTCTCATGAAGCGTTAAATAACAATTTCATACACTGTTTATGAGAAAATGTTAGATACATTTTCTCGCTACAAATGAAATGTTTTAGATAATATTGTAAATCAGATCCAATACATTCAAAACTAATAGAACGATGTAGACCACCCCTTTGTGTGGTTTTTGTAGTGAAGTAAAAAATCTTATACTCCCCGATCTCCCGACCCCCTGACTCCTAAGGTCGGGTACATTTTGAAGGAAACGAAAAAAAAAAAACTGTAAGAACATCCAAAAATTTATCGGCTTAAAATAATTTCCTAAGATTATATGTCTAAAAACGAACGGTACTTTGTTAAATCTTAGCAAAGAGTTTTTATATCAGAAAATGGTCAACATTTTATGAATACAATTGACTTTGGTAGATAAAATATATAGGTAATTCAATGAATTTTGACAACAAACATATACTTATCTATAACAAAAAATAAAAAATGTTATAATAATTTACTTTATAGTAATACTGCCTGTTATTTTTTGCCTTTGCCTAAAAAAAATACTGAAGCATCGTCAATTTGTGAACCGGTAAAAAGTGCTATTATAAGTAATTAAAGATTTATTCGTTTAAGAAAGTCCGAGTTTTATTTATTTCCACCAAACATCTTATAAAATGTCGTATGAAATATGTTCGCTCTGATTAATTAATTACAGGTTCTGCTTTCTTGTAGCCTGTGGTTTGGGCGATGAATACCGTCTCGTCTGTTTTTTTTTTTAAGCTAAGCGCCTTTATATCATAATGTATCCATTGCTGAAAGATACCCCTGTTTGTGATATATAATATTTGTTTCTTTTTAAGCCCGACCAGTGGAATGATTACATAATTATAGTCTGAGCTTGCCTGTGTAAGTCAGTTTTTGTCTGTGCTTGTTATTTTAGTTTGTGTTTGAGCTTGTTATTATTTTTTATAAGAATTATTATATAGGAATGATTCTTTTTATGTGTCTGTTTGTATGAGTATTGTTATTTGTAAATACAATAATAATAATTGAATGATGGGTTAGCAATATTGTTCAAAATAATTCAAGTCAAGATTTTTAGTACGTTACGCAAATACCATACACAACTCACGCATAGCGTTTTTGACAAAACAGGAATAAGCCTATTTTGTGAATTAATAGTGAAAATTCAAAGGATTAGAAGAGAGGCAGTCCTGTTTTAGAAGATATTTTTTTCTTTTAAACGTTGCCCCATTTTAGGGATTCCTGCTCTATCGTGGGTGTGTTTACAAATATTTGAACTCACATAAATATATAGCCAGACCCGGAACAACTACCTGTAGGCTATACAAATAATAATTCCGCGCGAGAATCGAATCCGCGTCACGCAGTGCAGTAGTAGATCGCTCAAGCATCGACCGTGTCGTCATTATGTTGACATTGTGGGGACAAGTTTCAGACTTGGAGACTCTGATTGGTTGTAGTCGCGTTTTCGTAGAACTCTCGATTTAAGATATTATTCATTCTAGGATGTAAATACTGGTTATGGTTAGAATATTACAAATTAAAAAATAGTGTATGCAGCTGTCAGTTTGGTCTGTTTGTCAAGATCTTTATTGATTTCTTTTATAGGGTATCAGTGCAACTGAACTATTTCCCCAGAGAGTTACGCCATAACTAAACTATGCATTGTCATGATATGTAATCGGTGGTGAAGGCAATGAGTAAATCACTCTTTGGATTTCACGGAAAGCGTAACAGAATTTCGATATTTTGGAACGAGTTTTTTGAAATTGTGCTGTTTATTTATTGTAAGTCCAACTTATGTAAATTCATCAACAGTGTCTTTAAGCCGTTAAAGGATAAAATATTGTACAAGTGCAACAGTTGTATAGGTCAAGTTATAATCATGCTAAGTATATAACGTCGAGTCACAGTGGCCACCTTTGTGTAGGTATGTGAACTGTTGCGGTAACCTACACTCAGAGGTCGATGCAAACTCATTTTAACCGACAAACCGAAAAGGACGATGTAAAAACATCAGAACAAAGTTATCTTTAAGAGGCAAACCAATAGTATATAGAAGAAACAGTATAATATTAAGTATTAAGAAACAAATTCCGTATTGTTGTGGAAAAATGATGCTGAAACTAGAATCTACGGGCCCAATCATGTTTCTAAAATGTTGTTAAGCACTGCGCGTGATGATCGCGGCAGCGGCTGGCTTAGTATAAGCAATTCAATGTTCGCGGGAGTATGTCGGCACTTACTCTCTCGCAAGGCAATGATGACCCAGCGGACGTCGTCTCGGTGCATGAAGTTCATAGCATTGACACCGCTAACTTCGTGTGTCATGTAGCCAGTCACCAAAGCAATGCGCGATTCGCATTGTATAATCTCACCGTCGATCGAGTGCCGAGTTCGATACTCCATTCGATATGATTCGATAGCGCTCTCGTTGATAAAGCTCTCGCTCGTTGGTCGCACTATACCTATAAACACCTGGAAAAGATGTCAATTATCGTAATTATCCATATATTTGATAAGGGAGCAGTTTTTTGGTAGTTTGTAGAACATTGTTTAAGATAGGAGGCTCTAATGCGGTTGATTTTTCTCGATTGTATGAGCCAAAAACCCGAAATAAGACAACTTCAGTAATCCTCTATTATAAATAAAGATATTAAAATTATTAACAAATCTTTTTGATCATGAATTTTAAAAGTATAAAGGGTGTATCTGACATCGACACACAAACGAGTACCATAGATCCAGTACATGATTCTGAACCCTCTAGTGGTGGAATATTTGGTCGGGTTTATTTCGATTAAAAAAAAAAATATATATGCGGTTTTTTTCATTTTAGACCGTTCATAATTGCTATACTTTTATAACCCGATAAGATTTTAAAGTAAAAATTAATTAATTACACAAAAAAGCGCAATGTGAACAATATTAGAAAAACTATCCTATAAGCTGATTTAATAGAGTTCGCATCAGGGATCAACGTCATACCTACAAATACGCACGGCGGCACGCTTGCAACGTTCAAAGACCGAGCCAAAACTTTTTTTAAACACTTATTTCTGTAACCGTTCATTAACGACATAAATTACTATCATAATTTAGTTAGTAGCATGCGGTGTAGCCTTTTCGCGAAGTTTGCGTTATGATTTAGATACATCCTGTATGTTTTCCTTATTTACTATCTAAAAATCTTACCAACTCGACAAGCCCGGAGTATTATTAATTAGTAGAAATAATACTCTTGTTGTTACGTCAGACTTGTCTCTCAGACACCCATAGACTGGCGTGAGGCGAAAGTCATTTTCATACGTAAACCTATTTAAAAATTAAACTACACACAACCCAAGCCGTGCAGCTCTTAAAATCTGATTAATAGTGTTTATTACCTAATGTGTGTATTATCTAATAATGCTTCTGATCTGAATGTCTTAAAACTAAGTTTTAGATAGGAGAAAAGCTTCTAATTCACTTGAGCGTGACCGACTCGACACCGTGTTCGTTTTTTGTTTTTTTACCTTTTGTGCATTTTGTGTATTTTAATGATTTCAGTTTTCACTTCTGTCGGTCAGTCCCACGACTGATTTTTTTTATACGACGACATCAGCGACGGCGGAACGATAGGGTCGCCACCATCTTGGTGTGATAAGGGCTCCTTTTCGTAGGTGAAGTATTGAACTAAATCACGAAGTTTAAATATACCCTCCAATCTTGACAATAACAATCTAAATATGCAAACCGACAGATTCGCCGCGGAGAAGTGCTCTGGTCTGCGTCTCA
Source organism: Sesamia inferens (assembly GCA_037179545.1). Lineage (NCBI taxonomy): Eukaryota > Metazoa > Arthropoda > Insecta > Lepidoptera > Noctuidae > Sesamia > Sesamia inferens. Next base: position 20,276,049 of record CM073921.1, on the reverse strand, counting down.
ATGCGAATTTCCCGTTCGACAATCCCCACTTTCCAAAACGACTCTGTCCACGTGCCGCTATTACAAAATAACGTCACAGCGTTTGCCCGACTACTACTTTAATCAGATGAGCAACTCCCATCAAAATGATACCGCCATTCACGACATAGTGTAGTAAAGAAGTTGCTTGAGTGTTAGACTACCCTACATCAAAAATAGCACCTTTGTTGGCCCATTTAAAAACTTGCGAAAAATTTCGAAATTTTGTAATAGACTTGTAACACTGACTGCCTCTGTGGCGTAGCGGTAACGAAAGCGGCCGTTGCGCAAGGATGAATATTTGCACTGGTCTGGTCGTCCCTCGGAAAGCACGTTTAGCCGTTGGTCCCGGTTGCCATACGAACATCTAGTGGCAGGTGGCAGTCGTTACGGGTTGTTGGAGCCCTCAAAAGTCTAACAATTGGTCTAACTGCAATGCTTAGATATCGCCTTCGGGTTGTGGAGGTTAGACGGCAGTCGCTTCACGGAAAATATCGAAATATAGCCAAAATCAGCAGTTATATATATATATATATACGCCTAACGGCCAGTAGTGTTCTACAGGAACCAACCTCCAACACGTGTCATACTTTTTGCGAGTTTTTGGCGGGAAGGCTAAGATGAGTGCCACTCTCATTTTTCATTGAACTTTTTAATTATTTATAGTGTCGTTTACTAAATAAAAATGCGTGATTTATGTAGTAAAAAGTGCATTCAGTGAATAATTCATAAAGAACAGTGAAATATTTTAGCATAGTGGTCACATCATGGCTTTCTCCCAAATCTTCCTCCAAGTGTCCGTTCACGCGGGAACGAAAGGAGATAGGTTTAGGTTAGGTTAAGCTAGGATAAGAGATAGATTAGGTTAATTTAAGTTAAGATAAGTTACTAAGTTAAAATCTATTTAAGTATGCGACTGAAGGACTTGTATCCATGGTCATGAATAAAATTTATAAAAAAAAGCCCTTTTTGCAAAAGGCGAAACTATATTTAAGTAAATGGCCCCAATGTATTTGTTCACCACCAAACTATATTTAAGTTCATTACATCATTTTCTTTCTGTTTCATTAAGAAAGAAATAGAAGATAACATATTCGTTTAGTCCTGTAAAATTAAGGTACTCCATAGAGAGTTTAGACGTGATTTAAAGTGGGTCCAGCAGTGATGTAATCGTTGATGGTAAAGCGCGCTAGTTTATTAAGCCTATTCGCTCAAAAATCTTATTGAATAGGAAGGAAGACGGCACTTGAGCGAGCTGGTGCAATGTTATGTAAACTCAACAACACGACCAACGATGCTGTGTCAAAGGGAGATTGATGTGGAGAACCTCCACGACCAAACTTCCGACACAACAACATCTGACGCATCGTACCTGGCACACATCGCAACACAACGGCTACGCCTACGGCTACGGCTTCGCCAGACATCATGCCGGAACACGACCAATCGCTTTGTCTGGTGGGTGGTAATTTCTGTCGGCAGCCGATATTATGGCCTACCACCGAGAGAATATACTCTAGGCGGTAGGCGACGAATCTTGTAAAAAACGATCATTATGAGCCCATTATGATTACTGATCGACCATTGTGAGACAATAGGGTATTTGACTAAAAAAAAACTAATTAGTCCGTCAGTCAGATTTCAAAAAAATACTAGACACGTATTTTTATTTTATCAAATCAATAAAAATTGACAAATATAAAAGGCATCAAAGATCAGGAGTGGTGGCTGGTGACTTCACTGGTCGGTAAAAAGTGTACAGTGCAGTAATGTTACGCAAGTTTTCAACGCACTGTGTCGTCTTCATTTTTTGTTTATATATACCCTATTGTAATAGCAGACTAGGGCCCATGTAGGCAGCAGTGCGCTAAATCGATATTCAGGTAGGTACTAATATCCAACAAGCAGCGGTTTAGTGTTCGACCACCCTCGGCTAAATATAGCATGTCCATTGATATAGCTAAAAATAACACCTCCATATAGTCTGGATAAAGAAAGCTGATATTTTCTAAGCGTTTTAATGTTTTTAAAAGACTAAGAAAAGGAGTAGAACCTCTGTTTGTCAGAATCTCTCTTTAACTGACTTCAAAAAGGAGGAGGTTTACCAATTTGACCGTACAGACATCAAACTACTACCACCTGTCAGATTTCATTATTCGATTTTCAGCTATATCTTTAAGGCTCAAAGTTGATTGGATTGGAAATATTTGACAGTTTTGGGTAGCCTGATTTGCTGTGGTCCGTACATAAGTCTTTTTTAAATTTATGTTTCCTAATTAATCAAAAACGGCTAGACCGATTAATAGAAATTCTTACAAAAGTAAAAAGAATTTGTCTCCGAATACAACTTGTTCAGAAATATTTTCATGTGATCCCATTGTCATCACGGCAGGATTGAATCGATGCTTCAAATTAAATGAGAACATCTCTATCGATTTGGCAACTTCATGAAAGCAGATTTGACCACACATCATGGGGATGTGTGGTCAAATCTGCTTTCAAGAAGTTCTCCCCTTAATCAACCAGTCTATATCAACTGAGGACACCGGTGCAGTTATATGTAACTGATATGTATTAGTTATATGTAACTGGTACGATTATTTAAAAAAAAAATACTAAAAAAATTTAGTTGCGTGCATCATAATGCGTACAGAGATAATCATCGGTAAGTAAATTTTTTAATTAAATACAAGAGGGGCGAGCGCAGGAGCGAATCATCAGGTTCTCATACGCCAACCAAAAGTCCAGTATATGCCAAAGAACAATATTATTAACCAATCCTGATGCGATTTTGACCTTAGCGTGGATATTCCTAACCAATTTTTTATGAGGGTTTTCAGTCACTAATCCAAGAATTGATCCTGCATAGCCTTTTCCTAATTATGGTGTCAGCTTCCAATCTTACCTGCATCAGCTGAACACCAGTTTTTTACATGGAGCGACTGCCTATTCGACATCCACAACCCAGTTACTGGGTCTTACCCCTCGGTAAGACTAGTTGTCAGATTTTCAGGTTTCTGACTAACGACTTTCAAAAATTTACGAATATAAGCCAGGATCAATGGCTTAACGTGCTTTCCGAGGTACAGAGGGATCTCGGTATGGTCAGCCATCCACAGACTAACAGCAGCAAGCGTAGCTTATTCTGCACCCTAATTGCATAACACCCGATCAGTAGCAATGGGTTTTATTATGAAGGTTATTGCTAATCCATTGCTCCGTATGTTCAATAAATATCTGTCTGCTCAACAACTTATAGAACGCAATGGATATTGCTGAACTGTCAAAATTAAGCCCATTGCTACTGACACTGTGTTACGCAATTACTCCCCAGATCGATCTACCTTTGCGGCTGTTATTATTTAGCCACGGGTCGCTTTGAAGAATTTTTTTTTTCTTATAATACGTTGTCCCGCAATAGGAAGACATTTAAGGCGTCGTCCGAAATGGCGTAGATCGCACAATGATACGATGCGTTCTCTTCGTGCGATGAGTTCAAACATACAGATTGATTCAGAGTGTCCCATGCGTACGACCGTTATTAACCACTAGCGTTATTAACCTGGCTAAACTAAAAAAAAAAAAACCCCTTAAAAATAAATAACTTAAATAAAATAAATAGGTAATTTCATGGCTACACAGGCACAGGTCATGACCTCAGTTGACCTCATTCATGTAGGTATAGGTAGTCTACCCACGTTTATCGACTCTCGAAAGAAACAATGATACTTACTTAGGCAGCTCGTGAAAAGAACTTTTTTTTAAATAGGACGTCTGACTCTCCGAATGTATCATTTCATTCGATGAGCACAATGGCTGTGGCGGAGATGTTGTTCCATATTTCGTTCACTAAGAAGGGTACAGGCCTGGCACCGTCGCACGACATTAGCACGGTGTTTCACAAAGTTAGTCCACCCCTACCAATCCACTGCTCGCTGAACTGATAGTGGAGGTACTCACGTACAGGACGGCAAAAATATGGTGGGACACCGTCATGCTGGAACCACACTACCACCACATCCGAATCGTCCAACACCTGATCACAACACAACACAGCTAATTGCAGTTACTACCTTCGTTAGAAAACGATATGATCACACAATAAACAATACGTCTACACGGACGCAATGTCTACGCGAAACTAATAAATTTAAAATAAAAATGATTTTTATATTTTTTATTTCATAAAAATAGGTACTCTAGCTGCACGGCGGTACCCTTTAAACGAAAGCACTTATACCATTAGGTAATCTGTGTTTTTACAACAAATCATTGAACCAGGTACAAGTTTCGATTAATAGCAAAAAAAAAAAAAAGTTATTACGCAAAAAATTGTGCATCTCTAGTCATTCTTTTGACGTCGCCGAAAATGCTCACTGCCCACTGCTGATTGGTCATTGGCTAGATAGACTGACGCCGCCAAAGAATGAAAGGAAGCCAACAATTATACCGTCTAAAATGGTGTTGTCACTTTTTAGAAATTTACCAGATTTTGGGGAAGTTAGAGTAAATACGCAGAGAAAAAAGATTGTTTCAAAATTTATTAGTATTGTTATTATGATGATTATGCAAAATTTAAAATTATATTTGGTCATGTGATTATCTAACCATTATTATCCTTATGGGTCGGACGGGGTTTTCTTTACATATTGTATAAAGGCTGTATCTGACATCGACGCACAAACGAGTACCATGGATCCAGAACATGATTCTGAACCGCCCAGTGGTAGAATTTTTCGTCGACTTTTTTATGATTAAAAAAAAAAAGATATGTAGTTTTTTTCACTTTAGACCTTTCATAATTGCTATACTTTTATAACCTAATAAGATTTTAAAGTAAAAATTAATTAATTCGCTAATTACACTAAAAAGCGCAAAGAAAACAAAACTCGAAAAACTATCTTATCAGCTGATTTAATAGAATTCACATCAGGGATCAACGTCATACCTACAAACCCGCACGGCGGCACGCTTGCAACGTTCAAAGTTCGAGCCGGCACATTTTTTTAAACACTGTGAATTCTGTAACCGTTCATTAACGACATAAATGACTATCATAATTTTATTAGTGGCAAGCGGTCTAGCCTTTTTGCGAAGTTTGCGTTACGCTGTCATATACACCCTGTATTACTCGTAGTATAGATTTTATGTGCTCGCACGATTACTTGCGAGCCTTAAATTAGGACACTCTGGTGAAATTTGTATGTTTGAAGTCATCGCACGAAGAGAACGTATCGTATCATCGTACAATCTCCGCCAATTAGGACGACGCCTAAGAGTACATTCTAGGACATCTTGTTGTATAAAAACTATGCTCTTTATTTAGATTACTTGCCATGCTGAGTTATTGAGACGCGGATTGGAGATCGTACTAACGATATGCAAATGTGTGTAGGATTCAGATTGGAATACAAAGTTAAATTTGGTCGTGGATGGTTGATTTATTATTTGACATCATCAGTTAGGTAACGAGTCTAGTCCATACCCTTTAAGTATTTCATTATTTTACATCATATTAGAGCGTAAAAGCTGAAATCAATACAACACTGAAGAATAAGTATCAAAAAGCGGTGTCAATAGAATTTTCTCTCTATTACAAATTGTTGACGGCAAGTGCCGCACTCGATCTATTGCGAATCCCGACACCTTACTACCTGTTACGTCAGTTTGAAGAATGGCGTTTATGTATCGCCTAAGTTAGTAGTTTCAAAGAATACATAGCTGATACACGTGGCTAACTTGGCTTCAATAAGCTGTAATATATACCAAAGACAAACCATGAAGTATCTTAAACTATGAGCCATGGTTCCGCGTTGTATAATAAGAAATGGTGCATGTTGGTATCTAATAGTCCAGTGCAATTTTGAGCAAGCATATGAAATTAATCCTACGAAGTTATTATGAATGAATTTTCGGATTTCCATAATATTGAATTTGATTTTTATATTATTCCCCCTAATGAATGTAGCCGAGTAGATACGGCATGATAAGAGTACACTCAAAATATCTTTGAAACACTACAGATCGGCCCCGTTGTCTAGAGTTCACTTTTAGATGTCAAAATGGGCCTTAAATAAAGTGATCTGCGAAGCTGTTCGTGTGCGACCTAACTCCGAGCATAGATCGATCAGGTTAAGATATTCTTGCCGCTGCTAAACTGTGGATGGGTGACCTAAGGTGTGATGGGTGAATGATGGTCACGCATCCGAGACCCCTCCACACCTCGGAAGGCAGGTTAACCCGTTGGTCCCGGCTGTCATTTGTAGATTTATGACAGTCGTTGTGGGTAGTAATTAAGACGGAAAGTCTGACAGCCAGTCTTAACAATAGATATCGTATTACCCAGGAACATAACCCAATAGGGTATTTGACAAAAAAAAAACTAATTAGTCCGTAAGTTAGATTTCCAAAAAATACTAGACACGTATTTTTTTTTCATATAAACAAAAAATGAAGACGAGACAGTGCGTTGAAAACTCGTGTGACGTCACCAGCCACCACTCCTGATCTTGGATGCTTTTTATATTTGTCATTTTTTATTGATTTGATAAAACAAAATATACGTATCCAATATTTTTCTATAATCTGAATGACGGACTAAATAATTTTTTTTTAATCCAGGAAACATCCCTATCCCTGGGTAATATCCATTGGTAGGATAGCACCTAGCTATAGGGGGCCATCCATAAAGTACGTCACACGAATTTCATGATTTTTGAGCCCCCCCTCCGTCCTTGTCACAGGTTATCACATTTCTGAGATCCCCCCCCCCCCCCCCATAGGTTGACGTCACATGTTTTGCAATTTCACATCGAAAAATTGTTAAATTAAAACAGCAGTTCCGAATTTAGTTTTATTTTCCTTTATATAAAGTACTTTTTTATTAAATCAACATTATATCAAATATTTGAAACAGTAACAAAGCATTAAACTGTTGATTATAAAGAAAAAGAAACTCAAAGGGCTCTTAGGCGATCGGCGCGTGTCACTAGAGCGGGTATGAACTCGTAAAGAAAACAATTTAAATTGTCCCAAAGATACAGTTTGAAATGTTTTTTAGTTTTAATTAATATTTCAAATAACGCGATTACTACCTCAGATATATTAGATTTTGAAATGTGATGTCACGAAACTTAGTACCCCACCCACCCCTTGTCACACCATGTCACACTTCGTCGACACCCTCCTCCCCCCTTTGTGTGTGACGTACTTTATGGATGACCCCTAGTTAGTCTTCTTCTTCTTCAGCCTTCAAAGTCCCACTGCTACACGACATCCCAAAATGGGACTACCCGAAAATTTTAAATACCTAAGAGACCTCAATACATAAACAAAGCGTAAAAAATGTCTCTGATCAAGTCAGAGGGACATTGAGCAAGGGCAAAAGTGGGTTTTAGCCAGTAAGATTCCGGCACTGCCCAGACTGGTTTACTAGTGAAGCAATAAAATAAAAAGGCCCACTGCTGGACAAAGGCCTCCCCAAAGGCTTTCCACGATGACCGGTATTGTGCTGCCCGCATACAGTGGCTTCTTGCGACCTTCACCAGATCATCGGTCCAACTTGTTGGGGGGCTCCCTACGCTGCGTCTTCCGGTTGGTGGTAGATAGGTAGTCGATCCATGTAAAATGCTGGTATTCAGCTTAATTCGGTTAGATTAGAAGCTGACCTCAGTATAGCTGGTAAAAGACTGGGCAGATGATTCAGTTCAGCGAATAGTAGTCATTTTGTGCATATTAAATATCCTAATAGTGAATATGGAAAAAGCCTTTTGTCAAATTAATAATATCACAGAAGTAGTTACAAGTTTGCATTTATCTTCAAATCAGTAAACTTGCTTAAATTCCTATTTGAATGAGAAGTTGGAGCGTTCAGAATATAGCAGCTAGTCAGCTGTCAATTTTTCACTTTGCCATGTGTTTGCATAATAGTTTGCTGGGATTCCCTGCCTATCCTAAACTAGACTAGTTTTTTTTTTCTGTTAGTGTAAATACAAAAAAAGATTCTAATTCTAACAAATATCATACTACGAATATCATAATTATAGTTATGTGCCGTGACATTCGATTAGACTAGAAGTTAAATCCGTTTTCAGAAGCGGATAGAAATGTGTATTATTATACAGGTTTTTCCGTTTGTTTAAAAATTGAAAAAAATATTAAGGATAGAAGAATATCGCATAGGATTTAGCAGTAGTGGCCTAGTGGTAATGTTACCAACTTAAGAGTTATTGGATGCAGGTCGTGGGTTCGGTTCCAGCCAGAAGCCTTACTTTGAGTAAATAATAGGGTATTCTCCAAATTTTTCAAACTTTTTTAATATGTTCCTTTGTATCTGATTATCATTCATAATTTTTATTTCAGCAAAATACGACAGTTTTATGGTGAAAAAAAATTATCAAAAAATTGTCGTAAAATATACGCGCCAAAACACCGACCGCCATTTTGGTGACGTCATAACAACTAAAATATCCAAACGTCAATTAATGTCAAGTAAACACGAGTTTGTTTGTGGTGTTCTTTTGTGATTGTTTTTATTTATTTATGAAAGACTAATTAATAATAAAAAACTAAGTAATTAAACGCAAAAAGAAGTAAAATTTTAACTTGACAAATTTGACGCTATTATTGTTTACGTAGGTACCATTGTTGTTTTTCTTGTTATGACGTCATCTCATGGCGGACGGCGTTTTCGGTCACGTGACATACAGATAATAAAAGTTCAATTTTATTTTGGAAATATTAAATTTATCTTAGGTTTTTAAGTATTATCAACATTATTTTTGGATTCCTCGCGTTAAGAACTATACAAATAATATAAGGTTATAATTTATTGTTGATAGATGAGAATAGCCTATTTCATCACCATTGTTCGCCTCTCACAATGAGGAGGTTTTGTCACAACAGTGGTAGCATTAAAGGCTGATTAAGCATGAAATTAATGATTAAAATGAGGCTCATCAACAGTCTAATCTTATCCTGTAGCCATACGGAACCCTTTCCTATTTTTTCTTCAAAAATCCTAGTGATTACACCGTCCTTATGGCATGATTTCGACAAAGCACGCCCTAAATGTGAAAGCATTTAGTGAACAACCATATGATCATCCTACTGGCCTGAAGCCTCGAAGCCGACAAAACCACCCAACCCCCGAAAAGTGCCGCACGCTGCTGAAACCTTTTTTTTTTTAGAAAATCAACTAGCTACTGATGCTTTACAGATGAAAGATACTCACAATATCATTACCGCTGGAGCATGGGTTCTCAGAGCGTGCGCGGGCTCGGCGCACGATCTGGCAGCAACGATTGTAGCCGCGGCAGGCGCGGTCTGACTTCCTGAGAGAGCCCTCCACGTGGCAGGTAACGTACTGGCTCGGCTCAGATCGCTGGCCCAACTTCTTGAGTCTGCCAAGGTGTAAATAGTTACATGAAAAAAAAAATTGGTTTAACTCCCATCGTTTGACTCGACCGTGAGAAAGTTAACTTCTAAAAAAGGTCGTTAGATCGCAACGCATTAAAATTCTAAGGTAGAGACAAAAACGGCAACGATAAATACGGTAACAACTTAACAAGCCCCTGTTAATTTGACAGCAGCTCATAGTGAGGATAAGAAACTTCATTATAACTTGAGTTGTATGTCATAGAGCATGAAATTTGTGTGATGAATCTAATTGAAGAGTAATAGATAAAAGTTTGTATTCATAAACTGTTAAATAACATTGAATGAAAAAAATAAAAAATACGATTTAAATAAAATGAATGACCAATTCGTCTCTGTATGAGAGGAGACTTGTGCCCAGCCAGCAGTGGGGCGATAAAAAGGTTGATGATGACGATGATGATGATTGGCCAGGTAAGAGATTTATATGAAATACTTTACCTAATTGTTTAATTTCTTGATGAAAAAATGTTGATCAGCTAGAAGAGCAACCACTCCTTGGGAACCTCACTCGTTCAACTCTGAAGCTACAATGCCATTAACAGTTATCTAATCCTACCATTTCACAAATCTTTCCCTATAGGTCACGCGCTCTAACCACTTGTATCCGGAAATCATGGAAATTACCGGTTTCAGCGGCGTAGGGGCCAGAACAATAGGTATAACTAAAAAAAAAAACAAGGAAAAGCCAGTTATTGAAATTCTTTTGGGAAGCTTTCGAAACATTCCTATTTTAATTTAATTGTTTCATTGCTGGATTATGTTTTAAATGATTGTGTTGGACTTTCTGCTTGGCAATAGAGGGAAAGATGATATTAGACCTTTGTAAGGGTTGCTGCAGGTTACTGTATATGATTGAAATACTATATGATTATTTAGAATGTAGGTACTTTATTTTAGTAAAGTGTACTTCTTAACCAATATCGCTTTAAGCTCTTTTAAATAAATACAATTAACATATAAAAGATTGGTTGCCTGTTTATAAGATGATATGGCTAGAAATCCCAGAATCCCATGTTTATGTTTATAACGATTACACCAAATTGGATCCATCTCATCAAGAGGAGGCCTGTGTTCAGGAACAGTAGGAATATTAGGGGCTGATTATGTATGTATGTATGGATATTTAAAGTGACATTTTTGGACCATGATTACTTTCTATTATCTATATCTATTATATCTATTCTATTTATCTCAGTGTAAATAAATTAAGATAAGGGCAAGACAGGATAAAAATGAAATACAATGCATTTGGATAATTTTTCCTGGAGAAATGTAATTAGATGATATTCACATATATTGGTGTAACTGATACCAAAATTAGAAAATTAACACCCGGAAGACCCAGGAAATGAGCGGCGGGGCGACAAGCACTTTAACGTTGCTCATCGGCATAGAAGCTGTGGAAACGGTCCACACATTCACGTTCCTCGGTGTTTCGTGTTCGAAACTGGAGGGACCGAAGAGGGCATCGCTTGAAGGATCACCATGGCAAGAGCAACAGCTCCGTCCCATGTGGCAGTCGCGGAAACTGACCAGGAGAGTTAAGCTCAAAATATTCCGATCCAAAGTGAAAACCGTATTGCCGTATGGGTGTGAACAGAGGAAGGTTACAAAAGACATCTCGTAGAAACTCCAGGTCGTTGTAAACCGCTGCCTTCGCCGTATTCGCGGTATCTACTGGCCCGAGAAAAAGTCAAATGTGGAACTGTAGAAGAGCGGCGGTGAAACTTCGATTGACCAGCAGATCAAACGAATTGGAAGTGGATCGGCTACATGCTTCGAAGCGATTTTCAACATATACCAATGCAAGTCCTATACTGGATTTCCCAAGGAAAGCGTAAACTTGGTCGCTCTAAGCAGACCAGGCTGCGACCGGTCATTATAGAGGCGAGGAACATAGGGAAGACCTGGAGTGAAGTAAAACGCAAAGCTCAAGACCGAACGGAATGGCGGCGCACTCTGGACGCCCTCTGCCCCATCTAGGGTACACAGGAACTTGGCCTCGATAAGGTGAAATTAGACATGGTTGGTACTGATTGTATTAGTGTTGGTAATCATCACTTGTTGTTATTTGTGTAAGAGGAAACGTTTTGCAGAAACTCGCATGTCCGCTCTCATTACTACAAAGGCATCGTTATTGAATGAAAAACCTATTTTTGTTTACCTCTGAATTTTTATAGCTATGCATGGTACCTATTAGTATATATTGATTTGTTAAGTAAATTAAACAAATCGCTTTGGCGGCAGAATGCAATTAAATTCAAAAATTCGCTTAGGCATTTTACAAACATTCGCATGCTAAGCTCTAGTCTTAATACACCATTGGAACTCCTAAAAGTGAGTTTCAACAGAAGTTCTATGAATTTTGAAGAAATGATTGAACTGTCTTGGATACGGCAACTAATTCAGAAAAGACATTCGCACATTGGTAGAATTATGTATTTAAAAACACAATTTCCACATTACCATCACGCCTTGAGCCATGTTGGTGGAGCCTTAGGTGACCTGCAGTCACTTTCGACCACTATCGTAAGTACACCCAGTATGTAGCTGGTTTATTCGCGTATAGTAAAGATGGCTTCTGGCATATTATGCAAAAAGAATAAAAGCTGCATTAGGTGGTGCTCAGACGCGTCAAAGTTGTGAATGACATTTAATTTAGTTCAAATACCCTGTCTACGTTTTCTATCTGACTCCTGGTGTGAAAAAGGTCATATCACTTACATGATAGAGAGGTACCAACCTTATTACAAATCGTCTCTTCTCGTGAGCCAGAGCCTCTTTGGCTTTGCGAGTGGCATCAGGTTCGTCAGGAATCATAAGTTCTCCGTTGGGGCCCAGAGTTTGGGTCCGTGGCAACAGCTGTTCACGCAGCATAGCCCGATCACCTTCGTGAGTTATATTGAAAAGGTTCTGACCGAGCAAGTCAAGCTGTTGGGACAATATAATTTGATACGGTTAAGAAATATCATAGTCTTCAGCACATGTGGACCTGTCTTTCACCTTCGTTGCGACCCTTAGATATTATTATTTTTTTTTTAATAGTTATAAACTAGCACTTGACCGCATTCCCGCCTGATGGTAAGCAGTGATGCGATCGTTGATGGTAAAGGGCGCTAGTTTATTAAGAGCCTATTCACTCAGAAAAACTGAGCGAATAGGAATTAATTATCAATAGCTAAGAATGATGAACGCTAAAGTGAATTTTCTTTTTCAACTTCCTGTTACATAAAAAGTAAATCGTGCTGTACGCTTCTTCGCAAGAGAGGCAGTGTCTGCAGTCATGTGAGCCTTTGACTACAAAGGCTTTTCATAAATGCACAGACTTTAATGTTAGATTAATTATCTTTATATTTTCTTAGTTCAAATCTTGTTTGAAGTCATGTAGAGATACTAGAATAGGCGCATATGAAATGCGAACAGTTTTTTTTGCAATAGGTAGTTTAACTAGGTACGCTATAATATTTTATTTTGTTTGTTTGGTGCGATTCTCTCAGAACTAAGGCAAGAATTTTTGTTGCAGAATTTTATGCAACCTCAGTTTAAAATCAGTGTAATACACGTAAGTAATTATTACGAATATTATCTGCTGTTTGTTATATAAAATTAATGAATAATTAAAGAGAAAATCAATGAAATAGTAGCTTACCTCTGAGTATCCAAGATATTCGTTGACATTTTGTGAAACCACCACAATAATGCCTCTGTACGTAGTGGTGATCAGGAAGCCGTTGAAAAGGCTCAACGCCTTAAGGATCGAGGCAGGGCTGAACCGCTGCCTCGACTGGTCAATTGAATCTCCAAACACTGCAAAGAAAGGTATTCTATCACATAACATCATACATTACCCCGAAGGTATTTATAAATAAGAGAGAGGCAATACCAATAGTACCTATACGTAAATTTTGCCAGCTATGTTTAAATACGTTATAATGGCATGCTTTTTTCCCTCAGCTAGGCTGAGACATTCATTCATCACATCTTCATTAACTTGCAAACATTATAAATATTATATCATGTCCAATTTACTATCGTGACACAAGGTAAAAAAGCTGCGGCTTGGTTTTTCTGTAATCTTCTACAATCATAGCCATTTCAATTTCAGTCAGATCACAGAAAACTTTAATAAATTTAAATCGATTCGTCGTGTTCTGGCATGATGTCTTATGAAGCCGTACGGACGTCGGGTCTGAGCAGTTGTTTTGCGATGTGTGCCGGGTACGATGCGCCAAATTTTGTTGTATCGGAAGTTTGGTGGTGGAGGGTCTTCAGATCAAACTCCCTTTGGCACAGTGTTGTTGTTCGTGTTGTTGGACTTAACATTGCATCATCTGGCTCAACTGCCGTCTTCCTTCCTATTCAGTCTTAGAGTGAGAGGCTCTTTATAAACTAGCACACTTTACTATCAACGATTGCACCATTGCTTACCATCAGGCGAAATTGCAGAAGCTCTAGTTTACATATAATAACAAAAAAGCATTCCAACTTTCATCATGAATCATAAAACCGTATGAGAATCCTATAAGTCGACCGGTCGGACAGACTAACACTGCAAGGGGATTTAGTATACAGGATATACTAAACTTATTTATACATATAAATATTTAGTGACAATAAATGCATTGAGTTTGAAATGTAAATAAATAAATAAATAATTTAACATTTATGTTTTTCTAATATCTAAGTATGATTTTTTTTCTATTAAACCGTCAACAAGCACTTTTCAATTATCAAGGTGTCAGTCAGCTGAAAACGCAACGCAACACTTTTAATTCAAAATTATCATCATCTGAGCGTATAATCCCGGTTGAATCGGCTTTCGCGTGGGAGCCCGGTGTCCGCTTTCCTACATATTTGCCTCCATTTCACACGATCTCTAGCATTCCGTGGTGTGAGATTGTTGGCATCTTTTACAGCGTCAAGCCAGCGTTTCTTTGGTCTACCTGGCTTGTTCCGGTCCGGCGGAGGCGCCATGGTAAGACATTTGTTATCCACGTAACATGTGACCCTCTTACACTTTTAATTCAAAATATTGATACAAAATAATAGCTACATAGTTTAAGTTAAAACAAGTGAGGACGATGTTAAAGTTGTAAATGCGAAAAACGTAAATAAAAAATGATATAACCCATGGTACAGACAGCAGGTCAAGCTAACCGAAACTGTCAAATATTCGTATTAATGCCGGCTTTTTTGTCGGTACGCCATAACTTCGTTCATATTTTATTAATATACATAATAGAAGCAGCTCTTCTGGATCGCTACACCGGAAAAATATACAAATTTTTCGCGTTTCAGTGGTTTTTCGAAAATTTACGATTGATAATCAGGGGTGCGAATAAATTGCACGGGGCACCTAGTAAAGTTCAAAACCTAATAAAGAAATTTAAGAGATTGTAGTACCTTGACATGATGTCGTCTGTACAATAGCAAAGATATGACCAATTTCATCTGACGACGCCCGTTCACGAACATGACGCATGGATTTGCACCATTTAGCTCAACTATTTTGAAGGAAAACGAGTACTCTAACAATGCGCTATCATCAGTAAGATATTTGCGTGAGCATGACATAGGCAGTCAAAAGGATTCCAATAAGTAGCGTTGTAGCTAAAGTTATGTAAATATCTCCCCGAATTAGCAAATTGTGTTCATACGCAAAACGACATATCAGGCGTTGTAAGCCTTACATTTCCAGTATAATCTTAGCTCTCATTGTACAAAATCTATAAAAAGTGAGGTCAGCTAAAATTGGAAATTTACAAGATCTTGATGTGTCATTGTGTGTACAGACGACAGCACATCAAGCTACTACAATTTGTCAGTTTTCTTTATTAGATTTTCAACTTTATCTCTAAATCATTAAGGCTCAAGGTTGATTGGGAATATTTGATAGCTTCGGCAAAAAATAGCAAAGCTTAGAATAAAAACGAACAAAATATTATCCTAAGAAAGTGTAATTTTAATTCCTACACAACAAAGGTCTCTTTATATTATAACTTCAAACATTTTTCTTTTATTGAAAAGGCATATAGTGCCAATCACTCCGAAATCATCATTCAAATTTAGTCTTACCCAAATTTAGTAAAATTAAAGATATTATTTACAAATGTTTAATAGTAAATTACCAAAAAATTATAAAAGTTAACAGTAAATTTAAAAATAAAAAAAAAAATATTTATCTTAGGTAGGTAGGTACGTAAATCGGAAAAAAAACACACAGCTAAATAATTAAGTCGAGCTAGAAATTTTATCAAAACTAGATATCATCTTGTTTCATATCACTAAGCAGAACCACATCTATTAACAAATTAAATATAATACAACACACACTGACATTAAAAACGTCAACGTTGATAATGTTTTCAACTTCATCTGAGTTCTTAGTACCATAAAACTTATAGTTTTAAATTGTGATGTTCTTATGTTGTATAAGGTTATGGCTACAATATGCCACCGCGTAAAGACATGTCATGCTCTCGCTGTCTGCGATGACATTGAAACTAAAATAACTGAATTCACAATGCAGTGTGTGGACGCCCTTAGAGCGGAACATGGCACAGCACGTGCGCGTGCGCTCACGTTACTATACACGACCGGATTTTATATTGATAGACAAATATGTTACATTGCAATAACTAATTGTACTAAATCCTATTTAATGTGGAAATGTTTTGTATAACTTTAACACAATTATTTTTACTGCTTTTAAGTGATTTATTGCTTACTCGTTCAATAAGACACGCACAGAAACATGTAGTTCAAGAATTGATTTAGAATTAAGTGACATACATCCAATTGTGATAATTGGATGCTATATCATTTAATCCAATTGTGAATGTGAAATCCAATTGTGACAATTGGATGTTATGCGAAAAATATGACATATTTTTTTAGTATGCTTGGACGAAGTTGATATAATATTTAATAATCGGAGAGTACAAATGAAAGTGGGTATATATATTATGCATGTACCTAAACGGTTCTATGTATGTTACATTTCTCGGGCAAACTAATAGTGACATGAATATGTGAGCCGTTACTATGAATAGATTTGCACTTTGCACTAGCTGCTGTATTCGCTGCGTCCAGTAACCGACGGATCCTTAGCTCAGGGCACCAGTACATTGTAACAGCAGTTTTCAAATCATCGCCCCTGCACTCTGCGAAACGAGAACGATAGCGACCAAAATTTATTAGAACCGCAAATATCTGGGCGGTGAAGTGTCATATTGTAACAAGCGACGTTGCAACAATGTTGCCTAATACGTCAGAAAATCAATAAACTACATCTAAGAAGGCATTGCTCATATTTATGCATTACCTTGATCAGTATTATGTCCTTGAACCCGTTCGTGGATAACAAACTTAGTTGTTGTTATTACTAGTCTGTCTTTTATCGATACTTTGCCCAGCCCTCCACCTTCCTTTTATATGAAATTAATATTCTAATTAGGTGACTCAGTGTTTATACATTGCAACAGGTATGTACAGATATACCTGTTCTGCGCAATTATTATATTATGTATGTACCTAAGTAGTTAGATTATAAATTATTGTCTCTTTTATAGTTTTTTTCTTGATTGCTATGCTTAGGTCAAGTACAAGAACAATGATGCATAATTTAATTATCATGTTTCAAGGAATTATTATATTAGATAGGTACACCTAGAATTATTACTCATATCTTATAAATCACACGACAGAAATTACTGGTTTAATACTGTCACATTCAAGATCCATAATTTGTTAGTAACAATTAACTTAAAAAAACAATGTTAGTTTCGGCAAACAAAATTGGATAGTGACATGAAACCGCACCCACCTTTGCAGTATAACACAACAACATGATTTTTCCGATAATTCACTACTGTCTCTTTATTTATCAAAGTAATAGGTACACTCGTATGTGCAAAATGACATGCCATTAATAACATGATACTAAATGTACGCACCTGCAATGTCCATCTACTACCCTACCAAACAGAATTGGCCTTTGTTACGAAGCCGTCATGGTCCAAACTAGAACTTTTTAATTCGGTCGTGTATGCTGATCGTAATTGGTATGAGTGGAGCTTGCATTCCAACACATAACAATTACTATATGGAATGCGGTGAAACTAGAAAATATTTGCAACTAAAGCGTAGAACTAGATCACTTAACTGCGTCACTTAACTCATTAGGTCTGCGAATTGACGAGAAGACAAAGATTCAGTATGTAAGAATTAGAAAACAGCGGTTAAATATACAAAAAATATATGTCTAGCATAATTGCATACTATGTATGTATGTTTGCATTACACAGTTGCATCTAATGTACAGGGAAATCTCTGTCCTTTTTAAGTTTACCTGGAAGAGACTGCATTAATGATAAGACCGCGCATTGCGTATATTATTTTGTATTGTTGTGGCATGGTACAATCAAAATAATAAATAAATCCATGTAACCTTTAAACTCTATAAGCCTTTTAAATTCACTTATACCTATTAAGTTCTTATCTCCCATTAGATACCGGAAACTTATTCTTAAAGAAATGATCAAACTTACAAAATCGTACTCCTTTTATATTTAGGGTTCCGTACCTCATAAGGTTAAAGCGAAAAACTACAGGACTCTTTTGTCTATTGAAATGAACATTAAATACTTCTATAATCCCTTTTAGGTAATGTAAAAAAAAAAGATGTTTGTAAATCAACAAAGTAAATAAATAAGGCTGTGTTAATTTGTTGACTTAAGAAGGGGATAAGGAGGGTACTTGTGTATTATTTGCCGTAATCAACTCACCTGTTGACGTAGAATAGTAATAATAATAATACCAAAGTCATCGACATAGTTCTTCGAGTCGCTCAACCTTTTCTTGCTTTTTCTTTTTTATTCTTTTTTATTTTTATAAAACCCAAGAGGCTGTGGGGAGGCCATTGTTCAGCTGTGGACTTCTATAGGTTAAGAAGAAGAAGAAGCAATTACTTGAATCGTGGTTTCTATAGTTATCCATATTTTTTTCAAAATAAATAAATATAGTTAACTACCTTTCTTTATTATTTTGTCTGCTATTGACTGTGGGAGTAGGTAGATCTAAGCAAAAAACTTTATAAAAGTCTTGTACTATTTATTATAAGTAATCGCAGAAAATAAAATATTAATACTACTAGCTATACACACATATATATATACACACATATTATATCACATAAATAAAAATAAAAATATTTGAAAAGAAGCAAAGTCTCACAACAAATGTAAAGGAAAAATATTTTTATTTATCAGTTTCTGTTTTATGAAAACAGATTTTTGCGGATTACATTTGGGTATGGAAGGTTGGGGAAATGACCGAACGTTTATGTGTATTGGAGATCATGCTTGTCAACTACACCTTTAATTGTTCATGGTTCAACACGCATTTGGACGGTTCTTTACTATTAAATTCATGTTGTTTGTATCCGAGACTAAATTTTACAAATCTGGATTTTAAATCACTATCTCGTTTTCTTAAAGCGGAGAGAGTGTATCATAAGAACCTTGTTATGTCTATAATGAACACGGTTCCTCTCTGTGATAGGGAGAGGGCCGTATTCCAACAAGCAGGCACAGAGTGATTTGATAGATGTTTTTGAATATGGTGGTAACAAAATATGTTACACAAAACTAAGCACCTGATTTGGTTCGCATCTATGACCTATGTGACTCGTAATTAAGCCGCGGTCCTTACCACTGGGCCACCATAGTTACTGCACCCCAAATGATTGAATATTGATTGCAATACTCACCGTATTGGTGCGCTCGGAGGTAGTGGGCGGTCAGTCGCAGCACTGTGGTTTTATCGATTTTTCGCCTGGCTGCCACTACGGGCGGCACCATGGATGCCAGCTCTGCTACCGACTTGTTCAATCGGTCTCTCCTCATCTTTTCCGCTCTGTTACGAACCTCCCTGGGGCTTTCCCTGTGAAAGAGTTAATTAAATCATTAAGGGTTGGTTTTACTCGTCGATATGTTTTATCCGTGGTATAAAATTTGTGTCTTGTAGTTCTAGTATGGAAAGAAATTATTCTCAGGATGAGATTTATGATGAAATTCCCTCTATGCAATAAATCTCTGAACCAACTTGCTACACAACTGTGGGAATAGATGTATAGCTAGTCGTTATAGTGATTACTCACGTAGATTAGACATCTGTTAAATTGCCCAATCATTTAATGAAATATGCGGTTTTTGAATTAATTATTCTGAATTGTTTACTTTATTTGTATCGTGATACTACTAATTACCTTTCTGTCACCAGGCAATGGTAATAAAAATTTTCTAACACGTCTACTTTCGTATCTAAAAATTCCGTTTGCTTGTTCCAAATAACATGCAAGTATTATGAACACGAACTGGCATCTAGGAATAGCTTAATTGAAAGTTTACAATTCATGACTTTTAAACATCCTTGACATATAAACATCCTGTTAGTCGAACAAATTACATTGTAGTGTTCTGGGTTCGTCAACATAATTATGTGCATACACACTAACGCATCCTGATTTAGTTTGCACTGCTATTCATAGGATTGAGTAATATGAGTAGGTCCTTATCAACCCACCTACTCAGTTTTATAACATTCACGAAAATCTAAATTAGAAGTCAAATTCATCAACTACTACACTTTACAGTAAGTTTAGCTACGAGAAATAATAATATAAGTAAGTTACCAGTGAAGGGAAACTGACAATATTAGGCTTGTAACGTATTGATTCGATGGTGTGAATGTATCATCTAGGAAGGATCGGCCAATAGGTTTCTGCTGTGCATACAGTCTAAATTTGCCATGTTTTGTAAATGCGTAATTCCTTGAAACGCTTAAAGGTATTTTTCTTTTAGAGTTGAATCCGCGAGGTAATTGCGTAATACACTACCAGTAGCAGTGGATTTCAATTTGACAGTTGTACAACATTCAACATGTTGTTGACAGAGTTATCCTATACTTAGGATCCTATAGGAACACTCCATTCTTCTCACTCGAATATACAATTCCTTCAAAGTACATTTTTAGCTTTATTTCTGCTTGAGTACAAAGAGCGTTATACAAAGGATGTACCACTCTTAATACCGATATCTTGGAGCCTACCACCAGTCAGATAGCCTCATCATCCGCAAGGTGCCGTAATTTTTGATGATTTAACCTATGACTAAGGTTAACCAATTAAACAGTAGTATCTAGACCTTCTAATAATATAGTAGTAATTCACTCTCTGACCTGTCTAAGCGGCTTGTTGACACTTTCCGTGAACCAAGGGCGCGCTTTTATCTTGACCAGAGGCTAAGCATTGCCATTTCATGCGGCAATGCTATCAGTCTCTTGAGTACATTACTCGTACCAGTCGACAACGATGCCGAAGAACTTTTCGATGCTGAATTCTTATTTATTAATAGTTTTAATTATGGAATATTTTTTATTTAATAGTTTTTAGTTTATTATTCACTCTCTAAAATCTTACAAATCTTATTTATTACAAATATTTTTCTATATCTATAAATCGTTTCTTTGGTAAAATTCTAGACGTGAAAATCATATGAATATATTCTGTTTTTGTAAAGGATGATTAAAACCGTATATAAATTGTTTTTTAGATGCCAGCAATTACAATAGGTCCTCAATAGGTGGCAGTACTTAGTAATAGTAATTTTAGGTATAAATAATAATTTATTACTTATTACACCCTGTCTCCAACGGCTAGTCATGTTGGTATAACAACGTCCAATGAATTTCTCGCAAAGGAGGGTATGTAGCAAATTTCTGTGCCAGTGTATAAGTGTGTGTATGAGTGTAATTATATGAGTGGTGAATATGGGAGTGCGTGCGTACCTCAAAGGGTGCACGTGAAAATGAGTATGGCGGTGCAGACGAGGTATGTTGGTAGATGAATGAGTGAACGATTGTATTGAGTATGAGCAGGATACTAATTAATTACTATTGGAATTATTCTATAAATGTAAGTAAATACTCCGTGAAACAGTAGTCTTTTTGTAGTAGCCATTCGACCAATTAACTTTTTAGTCTGCGGGAATTGTAACCCGTTATTTTTATTATTGACATAATTTAATTTTTGAAAAATTATTGTTTGATACCTAATAGGATTATTTTCAAAATAAATAAAAGGTTTTAGTTGCTCCACCCCAAGCAGTTATACAGTACCCGAGAATATCATCCATAAATTATCTTCAGCGTGGTACTATCGCCAGAATCTCTGAGGGACTTGAAAATGTGGATTAGACGCATAGTTTTTGAGGTTAGGGTGTTAATTTACTCACCCGGTGTAGTCCGCAATCGATCTTTACCTTCAAGTACACACATCAAAAGTGTCTAGGGATCAAGCATTTTTATGCGGATTTCTTGAGATTGAGATGTGGCTTTGTAATAAATTTATGATTTTATAAATTTATATGGATCCTTTTTGGTGCATTTCATAATTTGAATCAGGAACTGTGAATCAAATTCGAGTAAAAGATGAAAATCAGCTGTCAATATTTTCCCTATAAAAACATACAACGCATTGAAGACATTATTAGTGCTACTGTTTCCCTACTACTGATTAAAACCAACGTTATTATGGAGCGGCGACGTCATTTAAGCAGGGAAGAAATGCTCAGAGCCGTGGGAATGATAGAAGCTGGTTCCCGGCAACGTACTGTGGCTTTAGCTCTGAATACAAGTCAGAGTGTTATCAGTCGACTTTGGACACGTTACCGAAGCACTGGTACAGTGGCTGAGCGCCATGGAGGACGGTATCGCTGCACCACACGGAGACAAGACCGATACATTCAAATCTTAACTCGAAGAGCTCCAACAATAACCGCCATGATGTTAGCCGTGAGGCTTCATCACTCTTCAGGGAACTTAATTAGCGACCAAACAGTCAGAAACCGCTTGCATGAAGTGAACCTTCATTCCCGAAGACCGCTACGGGTACCACCTATAGCAATGCACAATCGTAGGATTCGATATCAATGGGCTCTTGAACACAGAAATTGGGCAGAAGAACAATGGCGTTTCGTGTGCTTTTCTGATGAGTCTCGTTTTGGTATGAGACCGGATACAAGACGTATACGACACTGGAGAACCCCTGGACGCCAACAGCGATTAAAATCCTGCCAGGAAGTCCATCCTTATAGTGGTGGAACCATCATGGTATGGGCGGGTATTTGGATCGGCGGAAGAACTGAGTTGATTTGGATCAGAGGCAACCTCAACGCTCAAATTTATGCTGAGACGATTGTATCAGACGTCATCGTTCCTCTACAAGTGCAAATCGGTCCCTTATTTCAGTTAATGCATGATAATGCACGACCGCACACCGCAAGAGTTGTAAGACAGACTCTCGCCGCAGCTAACATCAATGTCCTGCCCTGGCCTGCTCAGTCGCCAGACTTGAACCCGATTGAGCATGCATGGGATATGCTACAGAGAAGAGCTCTGCCGAATATGGAGGGTATCCAGTCGCAAGAAGACCTTTTTTTGTTGTTGCAACGAACATGGGCGGCCATTCCACAGCGTGATTTGGATGAACTCATTTTGAGTATGCCAAACCGATGTTCTTGTGTTGTTAGTGTTCGCGGTAGAAACACGGATTATTAATTGTTTAAGTTACCCAATAAAATTTTAGAGAAAACTGTTATTTCAGTCTTTTTTTCGAACTTTTGTGTTATTGGTTCAAATGTCAAATATCCCTTTATTAGGAAAATGGCAAATTTCTTTATTAATGCAAAGGTGACTTGGTTTATCGTTACTGTGACAAACGAAAACACTTTATTTGATGAATCCTTAAAGAAAATTTTAATTAATATCAATCAGGAGAAAAGTTATTGCAAAAATATATGTTGATCCCTAGACACTTTTGATGTGTGTACTTATAGATAACGTCTGAGCGGCTTTTCGTGGGACAGACACAAGAGACCCTGGAGTCAGGACTAAAGTGAGCTCTAATGGTAAAGTCTAATCGAGGAGTTTAACCTGAAAGGTATGTAAGTTACTTCATTAAAGTTTAGCGTTAGTTTAGCTATAGGTATTATTATTGACGGCGGAGATTTAATAGACAGTGCTTGCTTGAACCACAGACTAGGATTGCAGTATTGTCAGCGTACAGGACAATATTGCCATTAGGAAAGTTCATCTTACACCGATCGTTATATTTGGAATAGGGTTGGGCCCAGGATGCTTCCCTGGGGAACACCGTAGGGTATAATTTTCACATCACTCAGGAAAGCACTGCCATACATTGATTTTGAGTACAGTTTTGAATGATTTTAGTTTTATCTGTGGAGGTTCGTGGAGGGGTTTTAACTGTGGGTATTAACTGCGTTTATGAAGAATTTGTGCTAGTTCAGAAGCCCGCTTTTAAAAACTACTCTTTCAGAATTAAAAATTTTAAAGGTACTTTAAGGACATGCAATCTATTTTCTAAGGACAAATCTAGTTAAATTAACCTTGGGTAATAAAATAAACAGAACATTCTATGTTATTCCCTGCTTAAATAACAAGGGAATCATGACAACGGTGTTGTGAGGACATATATTTATGCGACAGTAATGGAAATATGTTGTTTATTTCAAGGATGGCCTTGGACGTATTCACTTGTAATATGTTACTACTAATGTGTCCACTATTTTTGTTCTTTCATGATTCACTCATGGCTAAAGTTAGAATAGAAACTTCTAAGTAGCAGCCCTGAGTGTATTTGTGCCTGCAAGCATGGAAATAGGTTCGCTTCCTATACAGATGAGCCAATAAAGTTAGTTTAGGGAGAAATGTGAGGGAAGAGAGTGATGGTATATTTTAACACGTTCACTGCGGATCAGGCCTAAAACAGCCTGCCTCGGAATTTCAGCTGATACTGACAAACACAACTCGGTCCTTCTCGCTAATGCGGATCGATTATGTCAGGTGTTTGTAAAGGTACGACAAAGATAAATATATATATATTTGAGATTGTGGTCAAAATTATAGGTGTTCCATATAAAAACATTACGGCAGGTCTTTATCGGCCTATCACGTACTGACGGTAACAAATATCAACTTGGTGCGGGTGGGGGCCTATTATGGCCCGCCGGCCGCCGTTCCAACAGGCAGTAGGCAACCCGATACCGCACAGAGCGCCCGCCTCGCCATTTAGTGTTGGACAAGCTATCGTAACTGTCGTACGTCGCGTTTTTTTATTCCGTAAAATTTAAGACGCACGATGTCCGGCTACAAAAGAAAGTCGTCGAAGTCGCTTGCTAGTCCGTGGTCTCCAATCAAGCACTTTTCTACCCTATCGGCCGTAAATAAGTAAAGGAAATAAATAAGTAGATTTTGGGTGTTATTGAAAAAAATAATCGAAATCATTTTTTTTATTATGGAACAAAAATATAAAAAAGGTATTTTAACGATTCTTTATTTTTCATGTTTTTTTGGTCGTTTGTCTGCTCCTATCATGACTTTGCAGTCAGATTGTTGGTGGCTTCATCTTCGTTTGTTACACAATCGATAGATTTGAATGCCTGCTTTGTTCCAATGATCTCATTCTGAATTATGTAGTTTAAGTCATCTATATCTTTATTCTTAGCCGCTAAAATTGCTTGTTCACTCAACGATTCAATATTTTTGCAGTTAATAATAATGTTTGGTAATACTTTGTTGATAAATTCGTCTTTCCGTTAAGCCTTTGGTCCCGGTTACATCTGCAGTCATTAAAACCCACCAATCCACACTAGGCCCACGTGGTGAGTTATGGCCCATTCTCTCTTCGGTGTTTATCCATAGGGAAGGCCTGTGCCCCAATAGTTGGGATATTAATAGGCTGATGATGAAGTTCGTCTTTCGATGAGACAAAAATATAGAAAATATGAGGAAATGAAATCAATCCGCTCTATTCGGCGACAGGTACTCGACCATTACCGATAGTCAGCAATTGCTCAGAAAAATCTTCTGAAGATGTATCATGAGCAATGCAACTCTCATGTTTGTTGTCAGCTGAAGATTCTTCGAGTATCGAAATGCTGCTCGATTCAAACCAGCACTTGATAAATCTCTTCTATAGGAACGCGGTTGAACGAGTTGAGCTACATCTCCACCAATTTTCAGCCAAATCGGTCCACCCGTTCTTGAGTTATACATAGTGTAACTAACACTACTTTCTATACATATATATCGATATCCCCTTAATTTTGTCGTTCCCATCACTACTAATAATATTTTCTACTGCGAATCCGGTCGATACCGACCCGCCACTTTCCCTGGTTTATTTCTTACTTTCTGTTTGGCAGATCCCGGAGCGAATCAAATCTAAAGAAGCTGGATTCACGGTTGTTCCAACAGTCCAAAAACTGCTCACCTACATTATTTTTTCGCAAAGTTATAGCAATTCAATTTAACTTTGTGCTGACGGATCGAAAATGACCTACCACGCACTGGCGGAAAAATCATTGGGGGGACAATTTGGCCCGCCGCCGCAATAGACGAAGGTTTATGATTTTACTTGCCGCAGTCAACGTGTTATCACTATCATTAGAGACTGTAATAATATCTTTAAATTCAAAAATAGATTATTTAAATTTCTTAACGAACTTGCATTTTATTCAGTAAAGGAATTCTTAGACTTGAAATGACTTGACTATATTATTGATGTTTGATTGAGTGCATCGACATCAACCTTTTACCGTCCCACAGCTGGGCACAGGTCTCCTCTCATACAGAGAAGGATTGAGCGTAATCATCACGCTTGCTCAATGCGGGTTGACATGGAGTGCATATAAATGTGTTAATAAGTATTTCTTTATTTCTTTCTTTCTTCATTTTGTTTAGTTTTTTTTTTCTGTATATTTTAATTGTTTAATGAATTTGTGTACCTGTGAGGCAGATTAAAGCAGGAACTCACTTTGTATTTGTAAGACCTATGATATGTACCTGTGTATCACAAATAAACTATTTGACTTTGACTTTGACGCTTGTGACTTTGTCGGCGTAGTATTTTAATGTGATGATGATGGAATACGCTAAGCTGGACACTATTTTTATCCTATAAGTATGTTGACTAGGGCTACTACCATACAACATTTCATTTCTTGTTTTTAGTTCATTTTTAGTTTTAAAAAAAGTTGCCATACACTAGGAATTTCTCCTGTAACGTGGGTGCGTTTACAAACATAATATAAACTCACATACTCAAAAAGCCAGACCCGGGACAACTATTTTAATTTAAATCGGTCCAGTCGTTTCGTACAAACTAGTACATAAATTAAAAAAAAAGAATCATCCACATAAGTACCATTTCACTTCTTACATCCCCCTGACTCGCATTTTTCTTTCATCGTACAGAATTTGAACTCAACAGTTTAATTACGTGCGTTATCAATGTCTGGGTACCTAGTTGCAGCACGACGTATAGATTCTGGATACACTGAATAGCCGATCGTGGAGTGGCTATGGATACGGAAATATCACTGTTTACTCGAAACCGACTGCGAGTACCCTACGACGGCGCCAATTACGTGCATCTGTAGCCGCACGTAATTGGAGCATGTATTATGGATTTCTACAAATCAATTCGTTTTTTATATATCGTGAAGAGGATACGCATAGTTAGCCAAAGTTAGGTAGGACTCAGCTCTCCTCTCTTCGAGAGAGAATGGGCTGTAATGCACCACGCAGGGTGGTAGATGTTAAGTATGTCTTGGAAATTTTGATTCTAGGTTAGGCCAGGTGCCTCATGATGACGAGAGGAGACACCGTCGTGCCACGGTTGCGGCGCGGCGGAGGACACGGCGGAACACACCCTCGCGGTGTGCCCGTCGTGGGCCGTGCCGCGCAGCGATCTTGTCGCGGCGGTAGGAGGGCGACCTCTCGCTGCCCGTCATCGTCAGAGCGATGGTAGGAACGAGGAGGCCTGGGCGGCGATGGCCTCCTTCTGCGAGGTCGTGATGACGCAGAAGGAGGCCGCGGAGCGGGAGCGAGAGGAGGATCCCCTCGCTCCGGCGCTCCGCAGGCGGCGTAGGTGTAGGAGAAGGCGGGACTTCGCCCGCTTTCTCCCTCCCTGAGCTGAGCGGCGGGCGTGAGGCACAGGGGTGCCCGCGCCCGCCTTGCCCGCTCACCATGTGGGAGCCACGACCCCTCCCTAGGAGGGGCAAATGAGGGCCCACCTTATTAGGCGGGTTTCGCCGGCGGAGGAGTGGTAGCTCAGGCTCCGCTAGTTTCCCACTCTCCCGCCGCTGTGGCGATGCCGGAATGCCGCTAGGGTTTTTAGTGGGTATACCGGGAGGCTTTCTCCCGGGGAGTCCCACATACCTCTCCCGTCCCCCGACGGGCGGGGATGCGTAATTGACATTTTCCCCAGCAACATAAAAAAAAAAGGTGCCTCATGATTCCGTGTGCAGTTTCTGGCCTGCCATCGGACGCGTCCCCAGGTGGTGGATAGGGGAACGGCCCCAGATATGGGGGTTACCGGTTTACCGGCGCGGACCAAAACCAGAAGTGGGGACCGCTTCGGCGGTCACACGTGTGGCGGGTCGGCCACCACTCCAGGTGGCTGTCGTGACCTGAACTCCGGGTCACCGTCGGGCAACCCGGTCTCCTCACTGAGAGGAGCTGGGGGCCCCGTTTGCTTCCGGGCAAACGAGTGGGGCTAAGAGGAAGGATACCGCGCTAAAAAACCCTTGGCTGCTGCGTCTGCTCGCACAAGAAGACGTACCCAGCCGGGCCCCTCCCTATGGAGGGCCCACTGCGGGCCCACCTTTTGGCGGGAATCGCCGGCGGGGGATTGGTAGAAAGGCTCTGCTATTTCCCATGACCCCGCCACTAAGGCGATGTCGGTGTGCCGCTGTTTGGTTTTAGTGGGTATTCCCGGCTTCGGCTAGGCGAGTCCCACACACGCCCTTCGGGGTATGGTGCGTCAAGGCATTTCCACAGCGTCAAGAGAAAAAAAAAATGTTCCTCATGATGTTTAAGTCGCGAGTGCCAATATGATAGTGGTACTTATTAAAATGATTATGCCGACGCTAAAGTTAAGTGATTTGCAATATTGGTATGTACGTATTTATGTACCTACAAGCGTTCAGTATAATTAGTTTTGTAATGAAGTCCTGTATTATAAATTAATTTTGCTACGATTGTAATTTGTTTTGTGGTTCTTGGTGTAAGCGTTTACAATTTCTATTTATACATCTATATGCATATTACAGGATCAAGTAGCTTTTTGGTGCCTGTTATTGTGACCGCATTGTTTGACAAAACTACGCAATTTGATTTTAATGCGGTTTTCAACAACAGTAGGACAATTTATCTCGAAAAGTGTATGCGTTAATAAATTGCTATTATGCTAACTTATAGTTAACTGTAACTGTGAGACGATGGCACGGGGCGCTAGTAAGGACTAAAATATGGCGAGACATATGAAAGGAGTTAGGATACAAACTGTCTGTTGTCTTTCTAACCGTTCGTTTACTACTTTGTACAACTATTGGAACGCGAATTATAAAAATTCTAATCAATTTTATTCATTTATTTGATAGTATTTCAATTCGTTTAAATACTTTTAAATAAATTTAATATTTATTCGTTTCTGTCCAGATATTGCACAAAAAGAAAAGATATTACAAGAAAGAAAGATATTGCACAAAAATGCCGCCCGCCGGCCGGTCAGTACCGCCGCAAACGCTACGTCCCGCAATATAAAATCAGCAATAACTTCGAAAATATTCATTACAATAATAGAATTAGAGCACACTATACAGTATAAAAGTAAACAAAAGAAGTGACATGGTTTAAGGAAAAGATAGTATCTTTTTCTTAACGCGAAATTGGCCTTCGCTTGATCTGGACTTTGCCTGTTGGAACCTATGGATAAATTCTACCACGAAACGAACAAGTCCAGGAAATGCCTGAAATATCTTGGTCAGTATCAGGTTATTTGTTGATTGCAATATGATTCGCGTCCGTAACAAATATGGCTTTACAGAATTATGAACGTTAGAATCGGCAACACAACTCCTTGAGTTAGAATTTGACTCAATAACACTATTTCATGAAATGTTATTCAATAGGGTAATATGAACCTGAAAAGATAATTATTGATTTATATCATCGTCATCACACTTTTTATCGTCCCACTGCTGGGCACAGGTCTCCTCTCATACAGAGAAGATTTTGAGCGTAATCACAACGCTTGCTCAATGCGGGTTAGCAATTTCAGACTTTAAGTCCAGGTTTCCTCAAAATATTTTCTTTCGCCTTGTAATCAGTCATTGGTGTCCAAGATATACCTAGAAACTACATATAACTTAGAAAATTTACAATGGTACTTGCCTGACAACTGGAATCGAACCGAACTCATACTTGAGGGGCTGATGTTTTAACCACTAGACCATCACGACTTGATTTATTTATATAAGTCATTTTTATGTAACAAATTATATTATTCCATAGACAGTTATATGTTATAACGTTATTAAATTGCACAAAGTATTATAAAATAGGAATTTTCCGGGCAACCCTAACGTTTTTGCTTGAATGTGTTATCGCCAAAGTCGATATCTACGAGCACTACGGAAACAAAACTCCTTGCACATCATGACCACAGCAGCTTCCGAAAGTGAAAAAAAACAGGGTCCCTTTTATTGCCACTATCGGTAACGGTATCTGGTATCGGCCACGACTTACAACTTGCAGGTCGTAGGTTCGACCCCCATCAGGGACTTTACTTTGCAAAATTATTTCATCACCACTGCTCTCAAAAACGGTGAAGGAAAACATTGTGAGGACATGTGACCTTTATCAACCAGCACACCCGCACTGGGTCAACGTGATAGATTACTGCCCACTCCCTATTACCGAGATGAGGCCTGTGTCCCAATAGTGGGAACATACTATATATTATATATATATATATCCTCCTCTTCAAGTCGTTCTCCTCATTACTGAGGGTCGTGATGTCCCTGTGGAATTATCCTCTTCCGCACAATAGTTCGCCATTTGTTACGGTCCCTGGCCGCGAATATAGCATCATGCAGGTCGGTGTCCAGAGATGAACGAATTTGGTCTGTCCACCTTATTGGACTGCGACCTCTGGAACGTCGTCCATCCACCTTTCCAGTAACCATCAGATGTTCGAGGTTATCTCCGTCCTTTCTGGCAATACGGCCAAAATACTCCAAAATTTTTCGAAGGCAGACAGAGGAGAGTCTTATTGTGACACCCAGCTCTCGAAGGATTGAGGATATATATATATATATATATATATATATATATATATGTAAAGAAATAATATTTCTTGTCTATGTCTTGTCTATGTTTTCTAGTCTATGGCATCCTTGGTCTGAGGTCTATGGTCAGTTGAGAGGTTATGAAAAAAATAACATTGTAAAAGAGATTTATTGTGATAGATTTGTTAATTAAAATAGATAAATAAGAATAATTGGTGGAAGAATAGACTTTAATTGTCGTTTCTTCGTTTTCAGGTAAAGTTGAAATAATAGTGTAGTTAAATAAGTTATCGTATTTGTAAGAAACTAACGAAATAAAACTTCGTTTTCAGAAGCAACGCATGAGTTTTTTTAACCTAAGATTTAAGGATCGATATTATAAAACGACAATTTTGTTTGTTGAAATACCAAGAAAGCAGAAACGATGGAACAACTACGCTTTGAATTTGCATTATTACCGGCGAGTGATGGGAAATCAAGCATATATTGTGTAACTTCAATAACAACAAAGGAACAAAAAGTGTTTGCTATACCAGAAGAACTACAGACGATTGGCCTTCACAGGGAATTGATAAAGACCTCTGCATATAATAAAGTAAAAAATAGTTTAAAGAAAAGATACCAGACACGAAAAGTTTGGATTAAAATGTCAGATGAACTGAGTAAAATCTATGTGGACGAAGATGGTAATTTACAATTCGGAGAGCAGTATCTTGAAGAAATTGAACAAAAAGTAACATCTGGAGGACAAGTAGCTGATACACAGTCATTGGAAAAAATATTTTCGAAACTAATTGAAAGCACACAAGAAATAAAAAAACAAAATTTTAAATATATTGCAGAGAAGTTTGTGATTGACAAATTTACAAGTAAAAACCCGAACGCAAGTCAATGGATTGAAATGTTTGAAAAGGAATGTGCTCGTTTTGACATTACGGAAGATGGGAAAAAAATTGAGATCCTCCGACTATTCATGGACAAAAGCTGTGTTGATTGGTACGGTTCAATGATTATCAAATTGACCCTAGATTCAGACTGGACAGAATGGAAGGGAAAGTTTTGTGACACATTTGTCAACCAAGGCTGGAATCAAGTGAGCTATGCACTGTCATTTAAACATCGGGAAGGTTCATTAGTGGACTATGCCATAAAAAAGGAGAAACTTATATTGGATATGAGGAGAACAATAGACACAGGTACACTAGTGGATCTTATTGCGGCAGGATTGCCAGCGTCTGTACTAGAGAAGATAAATAGAGAAGAGATGAAGGATACAGTTGACTTATTCAATGAAGTGAGAAAGTATGAACAGTTGGTAAAAAAATATAAAAGTGGACCGTATAGAAAATATGACAATCAGAAGATAAATACCAGAATTGAAGAGCGGACTCCATGTAAAATGTGTGAAAAATTAAATAAAGGCGTCCGCTATCATCCGGAATCTGCATGCTGGTTCAAGCTTAAGGAGGATGACGGGTTGAATAGAAAATTTATCAGACATGTAAATAATTCAGTGATTGAGGCAGAGTTAAATGAAACGGAACAAAAAAACTAATAGTGACACCATTAATTAAGATCAAACTACTATTAAATAAGGAAATGGAAATTGATGGAGTATATGATTCAGGTTCCAATGTTTCTCTCATCAATTCAAAATTACTGAAAATAAGATCAAAAAGAAATGGTCAAAACGAAGAGAATTTAGTAACAATTAATGGTGTTAAAAAGACAAGTGGTTCAACAAACCTAAAGATAAAGATTTTTGATATAGAAGAAAATGTAGATGTATATATCATGGATGAGCCAAATTTTAGATATGATTTCCTAATAGGACTAGATATAATAAAGAAATACAAGCTTGTACAAAATGAGGACTTAAAAATAAGTCAAAAACAATACTTAATACAAAACAATATAAAGTCAACTGGGAAAAAAGAGGAAGAGATAAATGAAGACAAAAACGAGGATACCAGATTAGGGAATGTATATGAAATTAATTTCAATGAACATATTAAGGAAGAAGACTTTAAAATAAAAGTTGACCACTTAGATGAAAATAAAAGCAACGAAATAAATAAACTTATACAACAATATAAATCAGTATTTGCCAAAGACAAGTATGATGTTGGAACAGTTAAGGGATATGAAGCAAGAATAGATTTATTGATGGATAAATACTGTTGCAAAAGGCCATACAGATGCACAATAGAAGACAAAAAAGAGATTGCGGAACAGATAGCAAAATTATTGGATAATGAGCTTATAGAAGAGTCTTACAGTCCATTTGCAGCACCAGTAACTCTAGCATTTAAAAAGGAGGAAAATAAAAAATCAAGACTATGTATAGATTTCAGAGATTTAAATAAGATAGTAGTACCACAGGCACAACCCTTTCCATTAATTGAAGACCTAATGATAAAAACAAGAAATTGCAATTATTTCACAAGCCTAGACATAAATTCCGCATTTTGGTCAATACCGCTACGAATAGAAGATAGGAAAAAGACAGGCTTCATCACACAAGAAGGACACTTTCAGTGGACTTGTTTACCATTTGGTTTGAAGACATCTCCGGCGATATTCCAAAGAATATTGAGTAATATACTTAGAAAATATAAACTTACAGATTTTAGCGTAAACTATATAGATGACATTTTAATATTCTCCAAATCTTTTGATGAACACATATATCACTTAAAACAGTTATTAGAAGCAATCCTAACAGAAGGATTTCGATTGAAATTTACAAAATGTACGTTTGCATCAGCATATGTCAAATATCTAGGACATATTATACAGAACAATTCCGTCAAACCAGTGAAGGACAACCTAGTTTCGATAAGGAATTTCCCAGTACCAAAGACTCAGAAGAATGTTCGACAGTTTTTGGGTAAAATAAATTTTTACCATGAATACATTCCAAGAAGTGCAATAATACTAGACCCAATTCATAATTTATTAAGAAAAGACCAGAAATTTTATTGGTCAGAAGAATGTCAAATAGCATTTGACAAAATTAAGAGCCTGCTATGTTCACAACCAATACTAGAGATTTTTGACCAAGATTTACCTATACATATTTACACTGATGGATCGTTAGAAGGCGTTGGAGCAATTTTGAAGCAAGTACAACCAGATGGTAAAGAAAAGCCAGTTGCATACTTTTCAAAGAAACTAAATGCAGCGCAAAAGAAAAGAAAGGCTATCTATCTTGAATGTTTGGCTATCAAAGAAGCTCTGAGATATTGGCAGTACTGGTTGATTGGCAAGTCATTTACAGTTTACTCAGACCACAAACCATTAGAGAAAATGAATCTAAAAGCAAGGACGGATGAAGAGTTAGGTGATTTGACTTATTACCTTTCACAATATGACTTTAAAATCAAATATTCTCCAGGAAAGGAAAATGTAGAAGCAGATAGTTTGAGTAGAAACCCTGTATTAGAACCAGAGGAAAATAAAGAAGAACAACTGAAAATAGTGAACTTAATTACATTGGAAGATATTATAATGGATCAGAATAAAAATAAAGATATACAGACCAACAAAGATAAAATAATACAAAAATACAATGTATATTATAAAAAAGTAAGGAAAAAAGAAAAAATAATAATAACAGAAAGATTCAGTATTAAACTTATACAACAAGTACATAAAGACATGTGTCATATTGGAGTTGGACAAATGCTAAAGAGTATTAGTTCTCTGTATGTGACAAACAATTTAACGAAGAATATAAAAGATGTTTGTAGAAACTGTGAAGTTTGCATAAAAAATAAAACAAGAGGACAGCACAAATATGGATTAATGTCACACTTAGGACCGGCGAGAAAACCTTTTGAAATAGTATCAATAGACACAATTGGTGGTTTTGGTGGATCAAGATCAACAAAGAAATATCTACATATTTTAGTCGATCACTTCACTAGATATGCATTTATTATTACATCTAAAACCCAGAGTGCACATGATTTTATAAAGTTGGTAAACAAGGTTACCGAACCAGATGAAATTGGGATACTCCTCACCGACCAGTACCCGGGTATAAACTCCACAGAATTTAAGAAATTTCTTAATGACAAACAAATAACAATAATATTTACAGCAACTAACGCACCTTTTTCTAACGGTCTAAATGAAAGACTAAATCAAACACTTGTAAACAAGATAAGATGCAAATTTTATGAAGATGAACAAAAAAGAGCATGGACAACAATTGCACATGAATGTGTAGAGATATACAATCAGACCAATCATTCGGTAACTGGCTTCTCACCAGCCTACTTGTTATATGGAACAGATGTTACGATCTTACCAAAGGAACTACGTCAAGAACGCGGAAAAAGTGTCTGGATGAGAGATAAAGAAACAGCGTTTAATAATACTTTGAAATCACATGACTATAACAAAATGCGTTATGATAAAAATAGAAAAGATAGAGAATTTAATGAAGGAGATATGGTTTATGTTGAAAACGGGAATAAGCTAAATAGAAAGAAACTAGATCAACTAAGAGTAGGACCATATAAAATAATAAATAAAAGAACAAATACTATTTACGAGATTGATACAGGACATAGAAAAACGGAGTCAAATCTATTTCATGTTTCAAAATTTATTCCAGTACAGATAAAAGAAGAGGAAGAAACGAGTAATGAAGACATACTCGTAAGTAAGGACATGGAAGAGACCTAGAGAAAATCCACGGGTGAATTTTCTTCCCCCACGGAGGGAGATGTAAAGAAATAATATTTCTTGTCTATGTCTTGTCTATGTTTTCTAGTCTATGGCATCCTTGGTCTGAGGTCTATGGTCAGTTGAGAGGTTATGAAAAAAATAACATTGTAAAAGAGATTTATTGTGATAGATTTGTTAATTAAAATAGATAAATAAGAATAATTGGTGGAAGAATAGACTTTAATTGTCGTTTCTTCGTTTTCAGGTAAAGTTGAAATAATAGTGTAGTTAAATAAGTTATCGTATTTGTAAGAAACTAACGAAATAAAACTTCGTTTTCAGAAGCAACGCATGAGTTTTTTTAACCTAAGATTTAAGGATCGATATTATATATATATATATATATATTATGTAATAATTTGTGCTGCAAGTAGAAAAAGTGGCTGATTAGATGTAGATTTTGGCGATTCTACTTAAGTTGTTTCTAATCATGAGCATCTCACACATTCACTCTTTTTTTTTAATTATTATAAACTAGCGCTTGATCGCAATCCCGCCTGATGGCAAGCAGTGATGCAATCGTTGATGGTAAAGCGCGCTAGTTTATTAAGAGCCTATTCACTCAGAAAAACTGAGCGAATAGGAAGGAGTGGCAGCTGAGCGAGGTGATGCAATGTTAAAACCAACAACACGACCAACAATGCTGCGCCAAAGGGAGATTGCTTTGAAGACCCTCCACGACCAAACTCCCAACACAACAACATTAGACGCATCGTACCCGGCACACATCGCAACGCAACTGCTCAGACCCGTCCTCCGTACGGCTTCACCAGACATCATGCCGGAACACGACATTTTTACCTAACATATTATGCCTAATAAATAAAAAAACTCTTTCTATGATCGCACAAGGGACCAATTAAAACAACAAATACCAGCTGTCGATAAATGTGTACTATTTTTGTCCATATCTAAGTGTTCATTGAGCGGTCGTAGTGCCGGTGGTTTATTGCAGAAGCACACGGCTGCTCTATAACAAAACCCCGTATGTGCTTCGAACGAAATTTGCTGAAAGCGCCATAAAGAGCTTGCTAGTTTTAAGGCGCCAGGGCAGAACTTGAAATTGCTTTTTATAACTTTTTTTTATAATGTTGCTGTGTCTGGATCAAAACATTGTAGCGCGTCAAATATGTTTGCGGAAGCATGTACCGGATAGCTGTCATGTCAATATAAGTAAGAAAGCAGAATTTTTACGTTTACCTAACAATCAAAATCGGAAGGTAATGAGTTCCTTAAGACAAATGGTGCAAAACCAGACTGTCTCATCCAATGGCGCCAAATGAGATGCAGACGACTTTAGGTTTAATACGGTAAAAGAATCAGTTTAGATCAAATAGAGAAAAGGTATAATATCAGAGTTTCTACTAACATTAGTAATATGTTGTTGTTCTCAGCTTATAGAGGTCCACGGTCCGAATAAAGGCCTTCCCAAAGCTTTCTTCGATTGGGGGGATTTGCCATAATCCCCACGCTTGACAGGCGGATTGAGGATCATAGTAATTTTATATTCCACAGGAGAAGCCCGATTCCCTGGTGAGAGTTCCCTTAGTCGCCTCTTACGACACCCACGGGAGGATATGGGTTGGTACTATTCTAAGCCCGGCTATTCTAAGACACAGCAACGTGTTACTAAATTATTACTAACATTCTATGGATTTTAAAATGTCTGAAGCAAATCATTTTTTTTTAAACAATTATTACCATTAAAATCATCTCTCTCATCTCTTTAGGTACATATTTTATGTTAATTCTAACATTGAGAGTTGTACCGATGATTCTATATGATTGTAATTCTGTGTGTTTTGTGTTCACTAGTTTGGCGATATTAAAATAATATGAGATGCACCGACACTCGCCATCAACACAGTGTCGTTGATGTTTTTAGGAACAACTTACTGAAATACACGAGATAAATTTTGTCCACGCTTGTCGTTCGTGTGTATGAGCAGTTACTAGGTTTTGGTATGTGGCAGCCGTACCAATAGTATTTCGGAACATTCAAACATCCTTACAATAAAATTGTATTGCTTTCCGAACAGACTTGCTATTGTTAGAACTTTAATGAGTTTGTTTAGTTATTAAATTTATTTGGGAAAAGCAAAAGCTATAAATTATTGGATGAAGTAGGTAGTAGCATAAAAAACGGAGTACAGTTTATTTTTGAGTTTACGAAAAACACACACACGTTTTTCTTGTCGTGAAAAACTACTGTTTATTTGTCTGGATCACAATACGGTTGTGATACGAACATCTAATGGCAGTCGTTACGGGTTGTTGGGGCCCTCAAAAGTCCTACAATTGGTCTAACTGCAATGCTTCGATTTCACCTTCGGGTTGTGAAGGTCAGACGGCAGTTGCTTCATGGAAAATATCGAAGTTTAGCCAATATTAGCAGTTAGACTGGTAAAGCGGGCCCCAGACTCCAAAGCTGAAAAGCTTGGGATGCGACTGGGATTAACGCTGAGATGATGATGATGATTTTGTATAGTAAACCTGAAGAATGGAAGGTCAAATTACTAGCAATAAAATTGATTGGAAGGACAGCTCACTCCACACTCGCATCACCTAACTATTCTAAGATGCGACGATTACAGAATCGCACTGCTGGAAATGAAATACAAAAACCTTCTTCTGATATTAAGCTAAGAGCATATTTTGTGCCCAAATACGAAATGCGAAAATTTAGCTTGAAAATT
This sequence comes from Sesamia inferens, assembly GCA_037179545.1. Classification (NCBI taxonomy): domain Eukaryota; kingdom Metazoa; phylum Arthropoda; class Insecta; order Lepidoptera; family Noctuidae; genus Sesamia; species Sesamia inferens. The sequence continues at coordinate 20,237,948 of CM073921.1, read as the reverse complement.
ATAGTGTATTAATATAAAGAATACTAAATTTATTTTTAAGCACTTGAAATATATAAAAAATTGGTTGTCTGTAGAACTCCGTCTACTGCCGATATTTGAACGTGACAACGTCTATTACATGTTTACACATCGGGCGCTCTAGGGGTGGGGGTAAAGTAGGCGTGGACTCCGTGTGGCGTCAGATTCGGCCGTTACGGTGTTTTCGAGAATGACTCCACGCCGTACCAATTTAATAGACGTTGTCACGTCAAAATGATAGTATAATTTATTATTGATTAATGATTTATTAATGATTATTATTAATGATCAATGATTTCACACATTGTCCGATCAAACAATTCCATACCAAGATCCCATAAAAAAGGTTCCATTTTTTTTCAACCTCTTTTCTTCAATCATTCTTAAGTAATGCAATTAATAGTTTTATATTTATAAGACAGATATTAATTGTAAATAAATCTGAAAATCTAATGCCCTGAACTAAAATCAATGCAACTCAAAGATAAAACACGAGCTATCTACAATACGATACTTTATTATATATACTAAACATTATAATGTAATATACCTTACCATGTAAACAAGTAAAGGTACGCCGTACCTCTTACCACATATATCAAGATATTAATCTACTTTAACTAGACCAGGTAACTCATTTTCCTATATGAAGTTGTTCACTTATTATTCAAATGGAGTAACGAGTGGCAGTCCAAGAAAGCCTCGAGGGGAATTTAGATGAAGCTATTTTTTTTTTCATAGTTAGTTATCATGTTCAGCAATGCACATTTTTCATATCTTATACCTTTAAACGAGCAATTCTTGTATATATATATATATATAAATGGAATCTCGGAAACGGCTCCTACGATTTTCATGAAATTTTGTGTGCAGGGGGCTTCGGGGACGATAAGTCGATCTAGCTAGGTTTAATTTTCAGAAAATGTCTTTTTTCCTTGTTTTGAGGCACTGAACAATTGCTAAACTTCTCATAAGAAGCAAAATTTCGCCGCTGTCCTCAGTGATACGAATAGCTGAGGGGCTTCGGTCTCTGATTCGGAGCTCGTAGACTTCGGGTTCAAATCCCTGACGATATAGTGTTTTATACTATTTTTTTTGGAGTTTAAAAAAAAAATATGGCGTTGTCTAATGCTTTTTATTACTTTTTATATATATTTTTTTTTTTTTTTACGGACAAATCACACAGATTGAGCTAGCCCCAAAGTAAGTTCGAGACTTGTGTTATGGGATACTAACTCAACGATACTATATTTATAATAGATACATATGAACTAGAATTGTTCGTGTTTTCATTTAGTGTCTTTAACTAACAACTAAATATTTTAACAAAAATTATATATTATATATTCGATATTTCATCGAAATATGTCGAGTAGTTTTGTGTGATGGAGTAACAAATCTCCATCCACCTTCACAAACTTTTCCAATTATAGCGATAGCTGTACCCCGTGGCTTAACCCGCATTAGATATGATTCCGTGGAAATATTGGAATAAAAAGTACCCCTGAGTAAGGATAGATAGATAAACATCCAAGACCCAGGCCAATCAAGAAAAGATCGTTTTCCATCATGACCTAGCCGGGGATCGAACCCGGGACCTCCACGTCGCAGGCAGGCGTGTTGACCGCTGCGCCACGGAGATAATTGGAAACGGCGTCAACGAATTTTCTTTTTCGTTTATTAAATCAATGGAAGAAATTTTGTTTTGCCTAATTTGTGGAGGTGCAAGGTACCAGGGTCGCACAAAAGTGTAGAAGTCGAAACAATTGTGAAAGAAATGATGTTGTATATAAAAAACAATATTTTTTGTTGTAAATATATAATACCTGGAAGAACTTTTACTTTGCCTACTTTGTGGAGGTGCAAAGTACCAGGGTATCACAAAAGTGTAGGAGAAGTCGAAACAATGAAGCTCATTCATTTTAAAGATCAGCCTGAAGGAGCAGTCGAATTTACAACAGAATTTCTCAACAGTGTCAACATTTCAGACTTGCCACAACACGAACTGAAATATTAGTATTATTATTATTGCTAACCTTATGATACCTTGCATCTCCTCAAAGTAGACAAAATAAAATTCATCCATATAATATGATTTAATAATAATGATGAAGTACCTGGGCGACCGAGCTTTGCTCGGCATCTTTTTTTTGTAATAATTATTTTTATTGATTTATTTACATCAGACAATTGTTCATAGTCTTCATAAAAACACATAAGTACACAGAATACATTTAAATTAATTATGAACTATTATAAATATATACATATAACATTCCAAAATAAAATTAAATTAAATTAAACTGATAATTAATAGTACTTTGATTTGATATAGATGACGTTTACATTCATGGTACACGAAGCCAATGTTTGGTTTGAGGTTAGACCCAGAAAATTGCTCTTAAAATATCATGTGTCTTTTTTACACGAAAATGCCAAAAAGAACATTAAAAAAACAAACGGTTACGAACAATTTAACTCCACGAAGCCGTGACTCATCTCAAGAAGCAGAAGAAAACCTCCATGAAAACAATATGATTTTCGCTCGTCCCACACGTGTTTGTCAGACTTCGCACAGTGAAGACCCATTTGAAGAAGAACTTGATGAAAATCATCAGATTTCCGCTCATCCCACACGTGCTGCTAAAGTAAGATGCTTGCAAAACTTGACTAACATTTTAAGAACAGAAAGGTCTTATGATTTAGATGTTTCACGAGACCGTGCAGCACAACGTGTGGCCGCCGAAAATGATGAGCAACGGGAGCGACGTCTGCAAGATATGCGGCAGCGTGCGTCAGAACGTGAAATGATTATTATTAATGAAAACCCTCAGCATACCCGCAATATATTATGGAAGGAAGTATTAGGTTAAGACCTTAAACTATGTATTGATGATAATATATAACTGATGTAACTTATTGTTAAACTATAAGTACTTATTTATAATAAAATGTTAAACTAAATTGCACTCGTAATTTTATATTTAAATAACAGTTAATAATATTTTTTTATTATTATGTCGGTATGATCGAAAAACATTAGTCAAAAAATATTGTTTAAAAAATTCGCTCGTTTTGTATTTTTTTTTTTTAAATATAGTGACACGCGATGTACCTAACAAAAAAAAAAAGATGCCGAGCAAAGCTCGGTCTCCCGGTACTGAATTTAAACAACGCACTGACTCGTGCTTGTTTCGAACAGCACGGCATATCCCTACTTGATTGGTATTTGTTCAAACTGTTTACTTTAAATTCCTGGAAATGGAATGCTTGTAACATTGTCGCCTGGAAACTGAACATACTCTCTGACGTCATGCGATATTGTAAAGCTAACAAATATAATGTTTAGTAATCGTACCTGAACAGGCTTTAGGATGATCTCCCAAATCCCATTCCTTTCCAAACCTCACATCCTCAAAAGCTTGTTATTCAAAACCCGCATCGCACTGCGGCTGACGGTAAAAGTAAAAAAAGAAAAAAACGATTCGAATCCAATTGCCGCCCGGCTAACAACTTCTTTCGCGCGCGGAGATAAACTTAAAATCATCAACAATACCGCATGAAAACCCAATGAAAGTGATGGCTTGACTCCCAGTGTCCTGTAAGTACCTGATTTTCCAATTTACAATATTTTGTAGCTTGTTCTAACTTTTATGCGGCGTCTTACACGCCATATCCATTCAGTACCTTTATTCGACAAATCAATTGCTAACAAGCTAACACTACAATATATACAGTGGTGATTAAGTTATCACATATATATACTATGTTGATATTCAGATGTCCAGTTTAATATCCATCTATCGAAATCCCCTAACGCTCCGTACGTGCAAAACTTTCTTTTCAAATACCACAAATTAAACCAGTCCGTGAGTCTGGTAAATAAACGCATTCATTCATTTCTCTTATCTGGAACAATGCTCGAACTTTCTTATTAACCACATTCGGAACGTAACACAATTGTGTTAGGTCTAAGAATTACCCATTTCAAGAAGCAGCCTTGCTGGGAAAGAAATGTGCCCAACGAAGTTAAATGAACCGATAAAATGTACCTAGATGAAAAAAAAAGAGGCACGATAAAACTCTCTATTAAGGAAAAGCTCTTTGATTTGAAACCCGCGATGAAAGGTACTCACTAGGTATATACATATGTGAAGAACAGGTACAACACATCCACACGCAGATCAATTCAAACTCGCTGACGCAGAAACATGCAAAAATTAAGGCCTGTTGCAAGTTGCAACCCTTATACTATTTCTTATTATTACTATCGTATACAACGATTTACTTATACTATTATTAACTGTATATTTATGTAAACACATTATTATTAGTTAAAACTAAAATATCTATATAAAAAAACACAAAAAAAAAAAGAAATCTAGCTCATTGGCATCAAAAAATTCGTCCACATCGTTGTCAGTGGGAAAAATTCCCAAAAGGCTAGCAGCATTATCACATTGGATGGCATTGCTGATTCTTTAGGTTAAAAATAGACCAGCCCCCTGGTCACTTGAAGAGTCAGCTAACCGCTGGCGATGTTCAAAAAAAATCGATGAGCACTCGGACCCCGGGCCCTACTGTTTCAACCCCAAACAGTTCAAACATATAGTTCCTAATAACGTTGTTATATTTACGACATTTAAGGTTTTCTACTCCTGCAGCAGCCGCACCAGCACAGGTACTGTGCATGGAAGATGGGATTGCGCGAGGGTGTCGCCACATTCGACACGAAGGGCCTAACCTTCTTCTTCTTCTTCAGCTTATAGTGGACAAAGGCCTCCTCCAAAGCTTTCTTGCATTAGGGGAGTTTGCCATAATCTCCATGGCAGGCGGGTTGGGAATCAATAAATTGTGGTGTTAATTTAATTATGGTTAACCAATATGTACATTATTCCGTAATTGTACCAGTTCTTTATTGTATCTGATTTCACGGTGTAAATTTTCATGATTTCCTCAATCGTTGGGGTGACAGAGTGGTGTCCAGACTATTACTGGCTAAAATCGCTGTGGGTTTTCACTTCAACTTATGTCTGGGGGTACAAGATTCGCATTATCATTAGCGATGCGCCATGGAGAGAGGTTTCATTCGATTGTTTCGATTGTTCAAATATCTCGATGGTCCTCGATTGTTTCAACTTGGACTCGAGCCCGACTCGGTCTGTTATTGCGACGGGCTCACGAGTCACGGCGTGTTCATTCGAGAGCAATGGACAGTTATTCCTCGATGGTTTAGAAGTTAGACGCGAGTCCATGTCTTGTGTTGTGTTTGCGAATCCTAACAATTTTTTTCAACAATGGGGTATTTGACTTAAAAGAAACTAATTAGTCCGTCAGTCATATTTCCAAAAAAATACTAGACACGTATTTTTCTTTTTTCATATAAACAAAAAATGAAGACGACAGAGTGCGTTGAAAACTCGTGTGACGATCACTCCTGATCTTTGATGCCTTTTATATCTTTATTGATTTGATAAAACAAAATATACGTATCCAATATTTTTCTATAATCTGAATGACGGACTAATTAGTTTTTTTTAGTCAGATACCCTATTGAAAATATGCAGTACCTCGACGGGAATAAATAAATGTTAGTAGTTAACTTACGTACGAATAATTGGATATTATCTTGGACACCAATGACTGGTTACAAGGTGAAGGAAAGCATCTCGAGGAAACCTGGAGTTTATGTCTGAAATCGCCAACCCGCATTGAGCAAGTGTGGTGATTACGCTCAATCCTTCTCTGTATGAGAGGAGACCTGTTCCCAGCAGTGGGACGATAAAAAGTGATGATGATGATCCATCTCTTTGGCGACTTCATTACTAAAGGTCGTGTCCTTGAAATGTAGCTGTTGCCTCTCTTATGATATTTCTCTATTTCGTACGGTCTTTAGCCTCTTACAGAGCAGCTGAAATTGATCGTCCAGTATTGGCTGTTACTTGGTCCGAACTTCGACTATGTGATCATCCGCGTAGTATCTATTCCCTCTAGCTTGCCTTCGAACATTAGCTTGTCCAGATTGTAGTACTGTCGACTGCTGTACTGGTGATAACCTGATCACCACTGTATATATTGTAGTGTTAGCTTGTTAGCGATTGATTTGTCGAATAAAGGTACGAATTACTAAACATTCAATTTGTTAGCTTTACTATATCGCATGACGTCAGAGAGTATGTTCAGTTTCCAGGCGACAATGTTACAGGCATTCCATTTCCAGGAATTTGATGTATATATATGGGCGCCAAACCAGTATTAATTTTAGAGCCATATTTTGATTACTTTGTTCTTGATTTGACTTTCAAGTTATTTAGGAATTAATACTTGAACTTCCGGTTAAGATTATAAGTATTAAGTTTTTGTTTGGATTTACTTGAAATATTGTGATTTCAGGATGAAAATGTTAAAGTATCTATTTTGTGATAGTTCCTTTTTAATTATTTAAAATAGCCTAGGTTCCCTGTTAACTCTATGTTGTTAATAATAATTTAACTTGAGACATCCGTTTAATTATTACAGCATTAGTTTGACATTATGATTCGCTTATTCTATATAAATTAAAATTTACGACAAGTTGGCGATTTATTGTGTATTAAAATTGTTGTAACGGGTTTGGAAGGATATTCTTCGTTCTTTGCTCGTGAAATAAACACCCTAAATTTAAATCAGGTATTTCCGGTGTACTTTTAATCATTTTCCTGGCTTTTCTGTTGTTGTGTGTATTTGAGTGGCCTATGTTGCGAATGTGAACCTAAAATATCTGACAATAGCGGCGATGTTGTGGTCACATAAATCTGTTAGCATAGTACTCTCAATCAGTCTGCAAATCGTTCCAGGAAAGTGTAAATGGAAACAAAAGAACAAAGTAATATATATTTTTTTTCATTAATTATAAACTAGTTCTTGATCGCAAACCCGCCTGATGGTAAGCAGTGATGCGATCGTTGATGGTAAAGCGCGCTAGTTTATTAACAGCCTATTGACCTTCCACGACCAAACTCCCAACACAACATTTGGCGCATCGTACCCGGCACACATCGCAACACAACTGCTCAGACCCGTCCTCCATACGGCTTCACCAGATATCATGCCGGAACACGACAAATCGCTTGGCGGCAAGACTTTGTCTGGTGGGTGGTAACTTCTGCCGGCGGCCGATGTTATGGCCTACCACCGAGACCGAATATAGATGGTAAGTGGTGGCTTTCTTTAGTTTCTGTCTACCTTTATGAGAAACGAATGTCTGTACATAGAACACACAATTCTTCTTCTCCTCAGGATAAATAATGATAATATATTAAAAAAAAAACCTCAGGAGGTCCACTGATGGACAAAGGCCTCCCCCAAGGTTTCTGCAATGACCGATCTTGTGCTACCCGCATCCATCAGGTTACTGTTACTGTTACTGGTTTGGTTTCCGCACTCAGTCCCTTCAGTGGACCATTGTGCGTGGTATCCATCAGGTTATCGGTCCACCTTGTTGGGGGCCTCCCTACGCTGCGTCATCCAGTACGTGGCCGCCACTATAGAACTTTACTGCCCCATCGGCTATCGGTTCTACGTGCAATGTGCCGCGCCCACTGCCACTTAACTTTAGCGCCTCGAAGAGTTATGTCGGTGACTTTGGTTATTCTGCGAATCTTCTCATTTATGATTCGATCGTGCAGCTCCTACTTCCTATTAATTTTATAAACATGCTAAGTTTATAAACTAGTTCTCTATCATAAATAGACTAAAACTAATTGCGTATTGAAAAAGTAGATTGACAGATGAAGAAGACTAATGGCGAAAAATCACGGGCTATCTAGCAAACAGGTAAATAGATTGTTAGGAAACCATATTCTTAAGGGCCTCCTTACGAACTTTCTAGTGAACCCCGTGTTCACTAGAAAGTTCGTGATTTGATTTTTCTCGTATTTTAAATTCAATCATTGTTGAAGTCTCTCTCAGGGTCTTCTTTCTCTGATTAGTTTTTTAATATTACTTTATTTCATAGAAACCTGTATTTTGCGACTAGTCGAGATTTTTTGATCCTTGCCTTCGTAAAACCAGAATAAGAAAATTGTCTAGTATATGATAGAAAAGGTCTTTCGCTACTTCATATCATACAGGCGTAAGTAGGCATAGCTAATTCGTAGGTTTTCTTTTTTTTGCAAGAGCATTTTGCAGATCTGTGATTGCTTATCTGCGGAACGACAGAGGCGCTTATGTAAATGTGAATCAACCTTTGCGACGAGTGCCACAACTGTTGTTTTTTTTTTCTTCCCTTATAGGTACTTTTAATGGAGGCAACATCCCCAGGCTCCGTCAAATTTTTCATTAGGATATAATTAATTTCAAACCCCTCTATTTTATGTAGCTAACTAGATTTTGTTCATAACATTTAATTTAGAGCTTTTTATTATTAAAAAAAAAAAAAAAAAAACTAAAAAGTACAAACCGTAAATATCGAGGTCTAGGTATATAACTTTCAAAATAGCCAAAAATTTCCTTTAGGTATTCTAAATTAAATAATTAGCCACCGGTGATTAACTTCATGAAGAGTATGAAATTATAGTCATGCTCAATAAACGTAGTATAGAATATGTCTTCAGCTGTTCATGTTTCTTGGCATGGCGTGTAATTTCCCGGCTGAAGGAAAGCGAGTGTAATCACCACATGATATAACATCCGGATTAACTAACATAAACAATAAAATACAATGGTTTTTATTGCTACATACATTTTCGTACTAAAATTATGGTATATACCTAATTGTTGTTTTAGTTTTACTTTAAAGATATTTTTTTTTTTAAATTAATTTGTTTTTGTGTAATTTATTACTCTGAAGATTTCCACATTATAATATCGATATCTGCTAGTCATGACTAGGTAAGATGTTGTACTAATAAACTTAATTAGTCCATGTATGATTACTTGTAGGGTTGCAATCCCGCATCAAAATATTAATCCAGGTATTTGCGGGATAGAGTGGTCTAAGTCCCGCGGGATCCTGGATTTGCGGAATCCTGTATTTTTCTGAAAGTTATTGAGAAAAGAGAGAAATTCTGTATCATAAATGCGTCTAGAACTAAAATTGAAACAAAAAGTATTATTCAAAAATTATATGTTGAGAGATTAGTAAAAATATATACCTAATAAAGGAATAAAAATGATTATAAAGACACAAAAGTAGTTTAGGTATTATTTTGAAAGTAAGTACGTATAAAACAGCATATTAATAGGCTTGTCCGTCAAATGTCTGCCAAACGACTTTTAACTTCACATGCCCGATAACCAGAAGCAGAAAACTCGCTCTGCTTTCACGCTTGTGGGAATAATTTCCTGTTTGTAAAGTGTTGAAGGCAAATAAAGCAAAGGTGATTGAAGATATTCGCCATTTTAAACCACCAGACTCAAACAAATTATTCTTTTCTTAATCAAAACTTCAAGGGAGTGAACTTCAGAATGAGCGCGACAAGCAATTTTAAAACGCCAATCATTTCGCTCGCCTCGGCCTGTCGAACAACTCATGGCGATTACAGCTGTGCAGTCCTGTAAATCCCGCGGGATCTCGTTTGATGTTCATATTTAATTTTGAAGTAAGCAAACATACTTAGCTGTGTTTAGGTTATCTCAAATCCGACTTCAATTCGCTGAGATACTAAACACACGCCGAAAGAAGCAACTGCTCAATTAGACCCGCTAAAGCGCTTCTGGAATCTACGGTGAGTCCCACGCGGCGGCGCGGCGTCTGTAACACTTGTCTACGGGGAAACGATTGGTTTGTTCATACATAAGGACGACAATTTGTCAACAAATTCTATCTCTTTGACCAAAATATCTGCATTACTAATTACTACGTAAATCTATTTGTAAAACTATGTCATCGTTGAGCATTATATCCAGGGGACCTTGATCCCTACTTGTCCATCTGCTTAAACACTGATATAACTTGATATATCCGACCATTTACATAACTAAACCACTGATATATTTGGATATATGCATAGAATACAAGATATTCTCTATATCAAAATATAATCCAATATATACATATGTCATCGATAACGATATTGGACAAGGCAATAATGTATTGAATCGACCTAAGTCAATTACTGAAAACTTTAAAAGTCATTGTAGAAATACATGATTATAGTTATGTAACATTCATTCTACGGCATATTGAACATATTACATCACAGACTGAGAAAACCTTGAAGAAATTTTCTAATCTTTAATGTAAATAGTCGTCAAGTATTTGCATTCTCACCTGTTTTTCATGGCTTTGTCACAAAGCGGAGTCTGGCAGGCGCGAAGTAGTTTATTGTAATGAATTGTTCTACACAGTCTATTAGGTACAGTCTAGCCTATTGTGAAGACGGTACCGTATCTGCATCTTGTATTGAAATTAAGATGCGTTGCCAACTGTCATCAGATGCAAGGTCACTGAGAAGTTATTGTTGTTTATAGAAACACATAATTTGTATGTTAATTGTTACCCCCACACACGGGAGACAAAATTGTTCGCTTGACTCTTAGGTTTACCAAAAAATATTTAATTATACAACAATTCGAATCACACAAATGCTGTGAAATTAGCATAAAAATGTACTGTATACTGAGTTAACTGTATTTTTGCATTGGAATTAAATATTATCATGAAACCGTCACTTAAAAACCAAATAATGACTAGGTACAGAATAAGAAGGCTATACCCGTAATTAAAAACGTTCCAAATATAGGCACAATCTCATGTCAGCCACAATCAGCGACAAAGTATGAAAAATTTCTAAAACGTTTATCGGTTCGACGAGCAATGTGCCCCGTTCACTGCCACTTAATTTAGCGACTCGAAGAGCTATGTCGGTGACTTTGGTTCTTCTGCGGATCTCCTCATTTCTTATTCGATCACGCAGAGAAACTCCGAGCATAGCCCTTTCCATCGCTCTTTTTGTGATTCTGAGCCTTCGTAAGAAGCCCATTGTGAGCGACCATGTTTCAGTTCCGATGAAAGCGGGCAGCAGCGCTTCTCCTGTGGAATATCAAATTACTGCGATCCCCAACCCGCCTGCTAAGCGTGGGGATTATGGCAAACCCCTCCAATGAGATGCACACGATACAACAAAACCTACATAACAAATAGCAATGAAATGCAAGCTTATTGCACATACCAAGTAATAGAAGAAAATTATCCTTTATTACCCTTCGCCAATCGATTTTTTTTTGTGGTTCTTTGAAATCTGTTCTAAAATGTTTCCTCGTGATGACTTTACGGTTTTGAGAGTTGTAGTGATGAAATAATATACACAAAGTATACCGTCAGTCTGGGTTCGAACACATACATAAGGTTGGATAACCAACCAGGTTTTATTATTTAAATGGCTATAAAGCCATTTAAATAATAAAACCTTGAGTGTATAAAGAATTAATTCATTCCAATCATGTGGAATGGAGTCCTTATCTTTTTTACCGATAAGTACTACAGCTATATTTAAGTGTAATTATTATTCTTGTCTATAGACATTGGCCCTGATTGCTTTGTCCACAAAATAAGTTAACATTAGTGCATTTTCGTTCTATTTCATTAAAAAAAGGCCAGAAAAAAATATGTTAGTTTATATCTGTCAAATTAGGCCGCTCTAGACTTAAATTGACGTATTTTTGGCTTGCGTCTAAACTGACTATGGAGTGATGGAGTTTTGGCGAGAAAGCTAAGATGAGTGCCACGCTCATTTTTCATTGGAATTTTAAATTATTTATAGTGTCGTTTACTAAATAAAAAACGCGTGATTTATGTAGTAAAAAGTGCATTTCGTGAATAATTCATAAAGAACATTGAAATATCGCAGCATAGTGGCCACATCATGACTTTGTCCCAAATCTTCCTCCTAGTCGGTTCACGCGGGAAATGAAAGGATATATGTTTAGGTTAGTTTAAGTTAGATTAGTTAGGGTGTATAGTCTCTGACCTTAGCCGGTTCCAAATGGAACAAACAAAACAAAAAAAAAAATGTCTACGGAGTATCCTAATTTGACAGGATGCAACTAAAATGTTATTTTCTATGCTTTTTTAATGCACTTATCTTATATTTAGTTTACTTGGGAACAAGAGAATCAGTGCCATTATTTTCATAGGTACGTAAGTAGTTTTATATTAATTTCCTTTATAGTTGTTACTGTGTTAATTTGAAGACACACGACGATTTTTTAAAGGCCAGCGTGATACAATTAATTCATTAACAGCAAGTAGGCCTTTTTAGTGAGAATTCATCAAATACCTTCTCCGCTCTGGACGAAGTCAGACTTTTTCTGACCCACCCGTGATCCTTAAGTTGCCTATACCAGGGGCCCACGGTAACTTTTCGATCATCCCGTGGCCCAGCCAGGACAATAAAAATTACTTGCTACTTGATACCTCAACCACATTCATAGGGTTATTTAAGTTTTTGAGCAGCCAAATTTTTCAAAAATTTAAAGTAATAATAACAAATTCATTTATTTTCTGTCACAATGGTTTTGCAGTATATTTAACAGTTTTGAACAGTATCATAAATTTACATTATGAGAGCTGGTGCCTGAAGTAGGTTTTACGAAAACCTGTAGCACAGGTCACCAGGCTCCACTTAGGGGCATTATGCAAACCAATCAGGCAGGTATCAAGCAATGAATTAGCAATATCTTTCAAAATGATTTAGATTGTTATTGATAGTGTCAATTGGCACAATTAGTGTGGTTTTATAAAATTTTAAGGTGTAGGAATTATAGTTATTTTTCCGTAATCTCGTTTTTGCTTACATGAAAATGAAATGCTTAATGAATATGTCGCAAATATAGATAAGGTAAGTACATCATTAAATCAAAGGAGGAGGCGGGACGCGTGTGGGAGCGGGAATTCCAGCGCCCTCATGCCTCTAGCCGCCATAGGAGACGTCCTGGTCGGGAGACATCATCGTACATCGTAGCGCGTTGTGTTTCACCTATGCCTCAAAGATATGTCAGCACATCGTGACGGGGTCCACGAAGACCTATGCCTCCTGGTCAAGGTTGCGGGTTGGTTAAAAAAGAAACCGTGGCCCTAGTGCACAGGTAAATGAAGCATCACGGGTGCGTTTTAGTCCGTAAAAGTCTGACACACCCTTCCGCTTCCGCCCAGAACGGGAGAGGTTATTTCATGATTTACCATCCAGAACAAAAACCGTACATCACAAAATTTTCATAAAATGTAGATATCTATAGCTACCTACATACAAACTTGCTTTGGGGGGGTTTTGGCGGGAAAGTCAAGCTGAGTGTCACGCTCATTTTTCATCGGACTTTTAAAATTATTGATAGTGTTGTTTACTAAATAAAAGTGCGTGATTTATGTAGTAAAAAGTGCATTCAGTAAATAATTCATAAAGAACAGTGAAATATCGCAGCATAGTGGCCACATCAAGACTTTGTCTCAAACCTCCATCGTAAGACGTATCACGCCGTCTTTTTCGACATGAACTATTCATTACGTGACTTTGGCTAAATGCACAAACCGTGCGAAGCCATAAAAGAAAGAAAGAAAGAACTTGCTTTGGATTTATCTACTCCCTAATAACCAGAGAATATTGATAGCAAATAACATCAAACGACATATTAAATAGGTAGGTTCAGCAGGGAGGCTAGTAATTGAATGAACTATTTAATAACTTTACCTGTTTGCTTTGATGTTGGATCGGCTACAAGCGCCAGGATAGCGTCCAATTTACGTGTACCTACATAATTTTACCTACATCGTTAGGCACATACAATATCACGCCTGTGTCTCCTGAGGATTAGGCAGAGATGAGATGTTCTACCCACACTTCGCCAATAGAAGAAAGGGCTCAGTAGTCTCTCAGGACTAGATACGTGCATTACTGGAAAACAAACAGGCTCGAATCCAGACTGTCACTGCGATATCCGTCCAATATTTACATATGTACTTCGTATGAAACATGTCTCTTTCTGTTTGCTCGGTAAAATTAAATTTGCTGAATCCAGCAAATGGGATGGTTGACGAACACGTTTAAACAGGGAAGTAATATAAACCTTTAATTTTCAGTAACTACAGCTTACTTGAAATGCGTACTTTCCGGTTGTGAGTATAACCGGAAAGTATAAAATAATTTAAGTTTAGTGCAAGCTATTCCTTCTATTTTAGTAATATAAGGACAGAAGACAAATATTAATTTGGTCCTGTCACATTAGTCAGCGTTAGGCGCTGACATATTTTTTAGTACATTGACATATTTTTAGACGCCATCTTTTCAAACACTTCACTAGTAATAATAATAAAATAATAAATAATATTGTCTCGGGCTGCTCTCGTCTGGCTAACAGCGAGTATTTGCACAGGCATAACCAAGTAGCTAGGATTATCCATCTGCAACTTGCTTTGAAATATAAACTTGTGGATTCTGAGGTTCCATATTATAAGCATGTGCCCGACCCAGTTTTTAAAAATGACCATGTCACGTTGTTCTGGGATCGGTCTATCATTACTGACAGGACTATTTTTGCAAATAAGCCTGATATAGTAGTGATAGATCTATTAGCGCGCCTCGCAATGATTGTCGATGTTACCATTCCACATAACGGGAATCTCGAGAAAGCTGGGAAAGAGAAACAAATTAAATATCTCGACGAGATACGCACGCGCGAGATTGTTGATATGTAGAATGTGAATTTGGCTATCATTGTACCGATTGTCGTATCGGCCAATGGTTGATAGCCAAGAGCCTCGACCAATATCTACTGAGGCCTCGTTAGGCAGTTGGGTCAAGGGCCTTATTCAAAAGGCAGTACTCCTCGATACGGCCCGCATCGTGAGGAAGTTCCTGTCTCTGGAGTCCTAACCACCGGTAACTTGGACCCCGCTTCCGTCATCGGCGGAATATAATTTTTTTATATTTTTAAATGTTTTCGTATGTTTTATATAAATATTTAAAAATATAAAGCGATATGTACATATACTATAGAAAAATAAATAAATAATAATAATATTTATTTATTTGAAGAGGATACAAACATATTTTATAAACAAAAATGGGCTATTTTTTAGCAGAAAAGAGTTAAGCATCTGTAACCGAACTAGGCAAGGCCTGTATTTCGGCTTTCAGCGCCAATCCCCTCGGATAATATTACATTATCGTAGCCATTTATATTATTTTCTACAAGATGTGTGTTACGTTTATATCACTGTTATGTTACACAATTTAATATAATATGTAAAGTATAGAATACGTGTTGAATACGTGTCCTCTCAGTGTGTGGAATGAGGTGTGAGTGTGTGAAGTAGGGAAGTGTCTATGGAATATCTTAATATGACAGGTAATTAATATTTTATCTTCTGTCCCTTTCTTAATGAAATGGATAGAAAAAGACACACTGAACTTACAATTAGTTCAGTTTGGGAACAAGAGAATGGACACTATTGTTTTCTTTTGACGTCATAAGACATCGATTTTCTTTACATCTGTGTGTAACATCGCTGGCCAATTTGGTTTGACCATGTATAGCGGGTAATAGCTTAGGGAGTACTTTGTGGGATTTCCTAATAATATAGGTATTTTCTAGCCAGTTGGACCGTACCGTTGTCTAGCATGGCCGGTATCAACCGCTACCAATCTATATCAAACCGTGTGGAGTGTTGTGGAGGTCACATAGGTGGTCGTTTCATGTAAAGTAGTGGGATTCACCTACATTTGGTTAGACCGGAAACCAAACTGAACATAATTGGGTAAGCAGATTTTAATGTTGATGTGTTCTTTTTTTTATAAATTATAAACCAGCGCTTGACCGCAATCCCGCCTGATGGTAAGCAGTGATGCGATCGTTGATGGTAAAGCGCGCTGGTTTATTAAGAGCTTATTCACTCTAGCCTTGAAGACACTCAAATTGTATTGTGACGGAAACACCGACGCTGGCAAATTGTTCCAGTCCCTCGATGTACGCGGTATAAAGGAGGAAGCAAAACGCTTCGTCCGGATCGCAGTGGTGTCAACAACGTAAGGGTGGAAACTCGCCGTACGACGGGTCGTCCGATGATGGAACGGAGATGGGGGAATTAAATCATGCAATTCCCTTGCACACTCACCAGAATGCATCCTATAGAAGACCTCAATCCAAAGAGGAGTGGAATGAAAGTCTTTCATTCGATTGCTCTCTGGATTGAGGAACTGGATTGTTTTCCCTATAGTGGGGTAACAAAGGTTAAATAATATTATAAATGCAGAAGCTTGTTAGCATATCTATGGATGGATGTTTGTAACTATTTCACGCAAAAAGCTACTGAACTAATTTGGATGAATTTGCGCATAGATAGTTTATAACAAAAAATAACACATATTCCCCTGATATTCCCACGAATGCAGCTAATAAACAATTTAGTACCCTCTTTATCTTTACACAGTATGCTGGTAGCAATAACAAAGTCGCATTACATAGGTATCTGTCAGGTGACTACATAGATCTTCTAAACTCCGCAATGGATTATGATTTACGGGAGAATACCGGGTTTTATGTAACCGATATAATCTCGATGTATTTTCTAGTAGTATAGAAGTGTTAAAAATGTCGTGGTGCCTTAGTGGTTAAAACACCAGCCTCTCAAGTATGAGTGCGCGGGTTCGCTTCCAGGTCAGGCAAGTACCAATGTAACTTTTCTAAAATTATATGTACTTTCTAAGTATATTTTGGACACCAGTGACTGAAGGTGAAGGAAAATATCTTGAGGAAACCTAGACTTAAAGTCTGAATCCCGCATTGAGCAAGCGTGGTGATTACGCTCAATCCTTCTCTGTATGAGAGGAGACCTGTGCCCAGCAGTGGGACCATAAAAAAGGTTGATGGTGATGATGATAGAAGTGTCAAGATGGATCGCTAGAACATATAGAACTCTGGAACTATAAGGAATTCTAGAAACGACTTTTTAGAAAGAATTTTGCAAGTCCCAAGTTGTGACATGCAAAATTGTTCAAGCAGTTCGAATAAGAATATATCAGTTATAATGAAATGGACTGACGTTTGACGTGACGACATTATCAGTTGTAATCATTTCGAAGCATATTGCTTATCCATTATTGCATGTGTTCGTAAATATGCCTGCAGCCACCACCGTAGTACTGTGTTACGTACAAGCCTGTGTGTGTATCGTGCACAAGCCGCAGGTAAGGACCAGCACCCCCTTGCGTAACACGCTATTGCTATCAATTGGGATCATTTCGAAACCAAATGCTAAACCATTACCCCATATGTTAGGAAAATGTGTCTGCTCAACAACGTAAATAACGCAATGAATGTTGCTGAACTGTCAAAATAAAACCCATTGCTACTGATAGTGTGCTACGCAGTTACTTTCTAGACCCGGGTCAACGGCGCCATGTTTTTCACGTACGCCTCAATGATATGTCGTCAGCACATCGTGTCGGGGTCCATGAAGACCGATGCCTGGCTCAGGGTTGCAGGTTGATCAAAAGAGAAACCGTGGCTTTGGCATACAGGTAAGTGAAGGAAAACGGGTGGGTTTTAGTCAGTAAAAGTCTGACACGTCTGCTCCGCTCAGAACAGCAGAGGACAGATGATGATTACGCTCACGAATTCAATGCTTTTTCCCCATCCAAAAAAAGTGGCAATTCTCGCCAATTTGTCCCATAGACTCAATAACATTGTTATTGTTGACAAACTGCTGATTATTTACTCAATACTCACACATTTATTGCATTCCATAATGTGTATTTATCGTAAGATAATTGATTATATTGTATATTATTATTTTAAAAGAAATATTAAATTAAATAGATCACTTTTAAATATAGTTTTTTTTTATTTATGTACAAAGTATAAAGTTGAAAATCTAATAAAGAAATCTGATAGACAGTAGTAGCTTGATGTGCTGTCGACTGTACATGCTTTGATAGCGAAGAAATTATTCGCAAAAGATAAAATAACTGTTTCACAGAAAACTGCAATGTCTACAAGGTCATATTATATAAGTAAGCATTGTTTTTATTACCTCCGTTTTCAGTAGAATTAGAGATAGAAGTTATGAAAGGTTGTTTTTAGGGTACATTTTGTAATATAAATACAATATATGTACATTGTGCTCATTACAGTTAAGATACATGCACATTATGGGTATCAACTTATATACCAGCTGTTTTACTTAAATCAACTCATTTGTACAGACTCCTGGTGTAGTGAAAGATAATCAGAACAACAGAAGTTGCCAAAACCTTTAAATTTAATCCAAACATCTTTGAGCTATTCAGATATAAATAAATATATTTCACTAAACTAATTGTAATGTACTGCTGGCTAGCCGCGTAATATGTCAATAATTAATTAATATATTACTCGTTACATCGTTGCGTTTGAGTCGATGTAGTAGGTATGTAAATGTGTATAATTACACATCTGATGGGAAATATGCCATGACTGCTGAATATTAACCCATCGGGTGACCGCTGCATCGTAAGGGAAATCATCATCACTACAGTTGTAGTATATTATGTGTGATCGCCATTTGTTTTTAATTAAATCCCAATAAACTTCTATCCTCTTCTAAAACTATCTCTCAGTTACCATTATTATGACGTAAGACTGGAGACTTTCTTTGTGTGAGATATCATTATGGCGGATCGGGAGAACCTGTCAAACTTTACTGGCTAAAACTCACCCGTGTTCCTTCATTTACCTGGGCATCGATATCTCTTTCGTGCAACTCGGGGCCTTGGTCATTGGTCCTAGCAGACACCGGCGCGGATGGGAGCTAACATCTATTTGAGGCGCGCGGGGATCATAGCGCGCTGTCGTCCCGAACTTGGTCACTAGCGAACGGCGACCTACCCATTGCTCGCCGCTCGTATGCCTGCGTCTACAGTGGGCAGGAGTATGCTGCTAACTCCCAACGTTCAGACGTGATTGCGCAGGGACTGCTGAGTATAACTGCGTCTCAGAATAAGGTGGTGGCCTCCGAAGCAGTCTCACTCTGTACCATGGTCTGGAACAGGGAAGGACGCGAGAGAACGCCCCCACGAGGACTCTGCGATGCATCGCCCAAGCCGGGAAAATCTATACCGTATGCTCCACCGGGATTTCCGGGCCATCCATACAGGAGTGACACCCCGATATTTCCTCCCAACTTAGCCTAACCTTCTGAAACAACTGTGTTCGGGGAGGACCTGCTAAAAGAGCCCGAGGTCTGGAGAGCTTTTATTTTGATTACTCATTGTCATTCATGATCACCCTTTTCTCATACAGAGAAGGATTTAGCGTAATAACCACGGTTACTCAATGCGGGTTGCCAAACTCATTATCCAGAGTCAAATTGCGGTCTTAGTCAAGTCACGTTGCAGAGTTCATAAATTCTTACATTACAGTTAAAATATTGTATAACACAACACGTTATAAAATTTCCCCATCAGCATTCCACAAATAGATTGTTATTTTTGTAGTTATTACTTTCAGCAACAAAATTGTTATTAGAAAGCCTGTTTTGAAATACCTTAGGTGTAAATAAATAAACTGTTACAATATTACTACGACAGTATGTAACGCTGCCAAAATACATATGTGTCTCCAAAAATGTGAAACATGTCCTAGACGAGCTGACACCAACTATATGAATGTATATATATATATATATATATATATATATATATATATATATATATAAATGACACGTCGACTCACAACGCATGATTGAAGAACATTTGATGTACTTAGAAGTAATTATTAAACTTGGACACTGAAACACGCGGAGAGAAGTCTCATAAATACAGTTCGTATTAAATTATCCACCGCTAAACATGTCTGTCTCAACAAGAATTATAGTGGTCGTGTGGAAATATTTCCATAATCACCAGATTTTGGCATACGGATTAGTGACCTCACAATGCTGTCATCGCTTTGAGGGGGCTTCGCCGTCCATACTGTTGACATATTTAATTTCTTTGCCTCTTTGCAGTTTCATCGGAGAGTGGGCGGGGCTTATTCTTTTCAAGAGCCAGTCGGCTTGGCTCATATCAGTTGAAATAGTAGAAGCGCTTGATAGTAAGAGTGCACGTAGGTGATTACGTTAAAGCTGATGTAGAGTGCATCGCGTACGTTAGCATGCCAAGTTTTAAATATAGCGTCTTTCGCCAGCCAGTAAACTGCATCACAGCCGACAGCCAAGTCACATGGAAAAAAATGTTATACGTATAATTTATTAGATTTTGAGAGAATTATACTGATTTTGTATTTGATTGAAATATATCAACAAGTTTTTTTTAGGACTTCGCAGGTTTCTTTTTTACAAGCATAACATTTTTATCCTAATGATTTCAACATTAAAAGCATTTGGTTGGCTTCACTTGTTGGTATATATTATGAAATCCTTATGGTTAACAATCTTATTTTGGACTACCAGCTCTTGGTGTAGAAGTAGAAGTTGTACTTGATAGGTACTCTTTCGTTTACATTTATTTAGTAGGTCCATTCTTAATTACCTACATGTAGTTACTGCTATATATGTGTAGGCAATGATCGCAGAATTTTGTTAAAAGATTGTTAGATTGTTTTATACAAGTTCCCCGAACTACTTCGTTGGTATAGCATGTTCTGCTATATACCTAGATGTATATTATCAACAATATGGGATTCCCGGAATCGTAAAGCCCATATCTGTATGAGCCGACACTGAGTTGGTGCTGAATAGTAAGAGTATACAGACATTATCCTATACAATTTTAAAAACAACCATACAAATCTGTATCAAGCCAGCATCTTAGTTGCTCACAGGGTTGGATCATATGTTTGTAAAAGAGAAAAAGGAACAATCATATTCAGTCTTAAGTCTCAATACCTTTCTAAAGTTACGCGCGATACCGGAACATGATTGTCCCAAAAAAGGTAAGGCATCTAGGAACAAATCTATGGCGGTTATGGAGTGAGTTAGAGCGAAACCAGTGTTTTTTGTGACAATTATTTTCAACAAATGTATCAGAAACATGTCATATTGTATTGACTTCATTTATTTTTTATAGGTTTTTACCCAGATTGGTGTTTATTAACCGTTAAAAGACGGGGTTTAATTAAGTGAAAATTATTACGGCCTCAATTATTTCGAAGCTTTTGAGGAAACCCGTGTCCCTGAATCAATAAACCCACTGACATTTGACATCTACCAAACCTCATTACACCCACGCGCTGTATTACTGTCCATTGCCTTTCAGCGAGAGGAGCCTAGACGAGTATTCCCAGCGGAATCATTATAGTCTGGTTGTGATTATCCTTGTTCTAGGTGTAAACGACACACGAAAACAGCAAAGCGCCATGGGGAACAATGTTTTTTATCAAGTTATTAAACATGCATGCATGTTCATGTATGATTACATCTAGTGTATAGATGTAATCGCGGGGTTACTAATGTTATGAGTTTGCCATGGCATTGTGTAAGTATTGTACCACAGGGTATATTTGTACGTAGATACATATTTATTTGATCAAGATTGTGCCTTGTCTGCCGTAGGCAATGCAGGTATCGTAGTGCAACAATATAATAATATATTTATTAAATCATAAAAAGTAAATCCGTTACACAATTTGTTTTAGATACTTAAAATTATGTTTGAGAGTAAATAACAATTGTGTTCATATTAGCATCTGCTGTCGAACTAGGTTTAAAGCCTGTGTTTCAGCACACAGGGCCTCAAGCCCTCGGACTGGGTATGCAAGTATGAATTTAAAATAACAGTACATTTTGACTGTAAGATAAAGAGTATTGGTTCTAAGTCGAATTTGGTTCAGCCCACCGAAAACTTATTCAACAAGTCTGTTATCAATGAAATAAGCTTCAAATATGCCATATAATTTGTTCAAATTTAATAAATGTTTTTTTTCCAGATTTCAATTTTTATTCTGCCTATATTATTTGTAATAAGAAGGCTTAATGTTGATTATGTTACTTTTATTTTATTTTGCTAATTTTATAATTCGTATCTATTCATTATTGTCTCTATAAACTGTGTCGTGTTTTGCACCGCATATGTGCATTCTATGGTCTTCTGCAATTGAACCTCCCTCTAAAATTGTAATTTTGTGTTAAACAATACGTAAAGAAAATCCTGTCCGATCCGTGAAGGTTGTTAGGTATCGAAAACTGATTCTACTAATGCCTACAAAGACGGGCTAAACTTAAAAAAATCCCCCTAAAAATATATATATTATTTCACAAAAGAAGGTCAATTAATACATGTGCGGTAGGCAATAATTACGCGCTCGAAGGGGGGCAGGGCACGCGGCACGCTATCGCATTGCTCATAATAATACCGTCGAAAATGGTGTTATCACTTTTTAAAATTACCAAATTTTGGGAAAGTTCGAATTAATTCACGGAAAAAAGATTATTTCAAAATTCATTAGTATTGTTACTATGACGATTAGGTAAAATTTCATATTTTATTTGGTCATGTGTTTTTACCTTTGTTATCCTTATGGGTTGGACAGGATTTTCTTTACGTATTGTATATGAGAATCCTTGTACAATCAATAATAAAAATATAATTTAAATAGGTAATAAATAATACGTCTTAGGGCGAAGATATAACGGGGAGCGGACCATGAAATTACCTTGATTGTGTCGAGTCTGCAAAATCTTAAGATTAAAGGGATGCTAAAAATTAACTAACTCATGCTCAACTGAAGGCAGATATTTATAATTGCGTTCATATGTCGCCACAATTAAACTGTAATTGCATTTACCTTCACATATATTTTGCTTGACTGGGATTTTGGCCTCGTAAGGGTCTTTCTGAATTTTCGTTACTATAACTTGAAATTTTGTTTTTATATGCCTTTGTTTTTTTTATTTTTAATTGTGTTTAATTTAGTTTAGTTTTATGAACTTCCTGTACAAGGCACAATAAATATTTTTACTTTCTTTCTACTTGGGGTATAATAATGATTAATTGACTAATAAGTAAACTTCTTTCTAAAGATCTTCAAAGGTGACCTAACGAGTGAAAAAAAACAAAAAATCGAGTCAAGTTCTTTTTGTACTGAATCAGATCATCCATCCCCAGCAACGTAAATTAAGTGTTTTTAATGGTGTTTTTTCTGTAAATAGATTTGTATAAACATTTTTACAAGTCAATAAACGAACGTGGTTCATCATCATCATCTCTGCGTTAATTCCAGTCGCATCCGAAGGTTTTTCAGCTTTGGAATCTGGGGTCCGCTTTACCAATCTAACTGCTCATTTGGCTAAACTTAGATACTTTCCGAGGCACGACCAGATCAGTGCAAATATTCATATTCATGCATACAAATATTTGCACTGCGCGGGGATCGAACCCGCGCTTCCTTGTGCAGCTACCGCGTTCGCTACCGCCGTCAAATGAATGTGGTTGAACTGTCAAAATGAAACCGATTTTCTGATAGTGAGTTACGCAACAGCCCTACAGGGTAAAACTGGATACAGCCGTTTCGTTGTCCTAACTTTTTTATAAAATGGAAAGTAAGTTTGTTTGTTACGCTTTCGCACTAAAAGTGATGAACGGATTTGTATGAAACTTAGCACGTGGATAGACCATAACTTTAAGTAGAATATAGATTACTGTTCATCTTGGATCACTGATGATATTGTAGGCTTCAGCTAGTTATATAATAATTACGAAACATCTGTGTCCAGTTTTAACTTGAACAAAATGAATAGCCATATAAAAATAAAATATTTAACTTATGGATTTATTACTATAGCGCTACTCACGGATTACCTAACAGCGAGACCGTTACTGGTAGCTATTGTATTAAGTCAGTAGCCGGTAAACTCAACTTATTAGGGCTTTTAATTTATTAAGACTATTCATTGCTAAACGATTCCCTTAAATTCTTTAGTTTGAGAGAGCGCTTGTAGAGAAAACTGAACAACAATGAATTCATTACTGGTTTTCTTTATTCTCTTATTTATTTTACATTTCTGAAGTTTAAGTAGTGATTAGCGACGGTTTAATCATATTTTTTGACGGTTTAAAGTCAGTTAATTTTAATTATTGTTTCTAAATAAACCCCTTAAATATTAAGGGATTCTAAACGATTTGCACAAAGGAATCTAAGGATAAAATTTAGTATTACCTATAATAATTAAAAGGGCGATGTTCGAAAGTATTTTCTATGTAAATGGCTGCTGGTGTAATTTTCTTCATGGGTGCAGAGCGTACGTAGTATCATGCCAGAAAGAATGATGTCCATTTATTGAATAGTATGAAAAACTTCATTCTGTGTCTCCTTAGAACGTCTTTAAACAGTCAAATATCATGGCGAAATTATTGTATGACTTCATTAAGGTTTTTAACTGGACAAGCTCCTAGTTGATTGCTCCTGAATTCATTATGAATTTTTTTTTCAGTCTGAGCTTTTCGTAAATTCTAGGTATTTTACGATAAGCAACTAGTGAAAATATTACTCTTACGAATTAAGTGAAGTGAATTGTACCTTCACCTAATGCTAGAAATTAAAACTCGACAGATTACTTCCAGATCACTTCACATCAGTTTTCAGATTTAGATTAAAAAAAAAATCAGTTATAGGATGCACCCTAATTGAGTAACACACTATTACTATCAGTTGGAATCATTTCGAAGCATATTGCCAATCCATTGCTCCATATGTTCGAAAAATTTGACTGCTCAACAACGTAAATGATGCAATGAATTTTGTTGAACTGTCAAAATTAAACCCATTGCTATTGATACCCAATTATACTGCTGGAGAGCATTTGGGGGCCCTTTACCTTTGCTATATGTTACAACATCATTATATGTAACTTTACAATTCCAATAGTTGACATCATTTCCTTTAAATCTTCGAGATAGGTAAAAATTGATATTAAAAATGAAATGATTATATCTTACTCAATACTCTTGTACTCAATAAATTAGGTCGTAGTTCATAGTAGCGCAGACGGTCTTTCATGCCAGAGCGTACCTACTGAGTAATTATAATTATTAGAAACGAGAGCCACTGGAGAAATATAGATTTGTTTTTCTTTTAACATTTGTGAGAACACATCAAGAAACAAAAATACGTAGAAAAAATTCAAAATTCCATCGAAATGATTTCGGCATTCAAATAATTCTTGAGGCGAGTTTTGTTTATGAACTAACACTAAATATAACTAAGATATAATATAACTATATATTCTTTATAGAAGATATATACAATATGTAAAGAAAACCCTGTCCGATCCGTGAAGGTATTGTTAGGTATCGTTAACTGATTCTAATAATGTCAACAAAGCCGGGCTAAACTTAAAAAAATAAACCCCTAAAAAAATTAATATTATTTCGAAAAATCGAGGTAACTTAATGCATGTGCGGTAGGCAAGACGTTAGGCGTGCATGCGCGGGTGTAGGGGGGCAGGGCACGCGGCACGTGGTCGCATCGCTATTCGCTCCGTCACAAATGGTGTTGTCACTTTTTTTAAAAAAGATCAAATTTTGGGGAAGTTGGAATTAATTCGCGGAAAAAAAAGATTATTTCAAAATTCATTACTACTGTCACTATGATGATTAGGTAGAATTTCATATTTTATTTGTCTATACCTAACATTTATTATCCTTTTGGGTCGGACGGGGTTTTCTTTACATATTGTATATAGAAGATTCAATTTTCACCGTTGAATAATATCGGTGATTGTTTAAGAGCTTGTTTACAAAGATTTATGTAGGTACTATATTTTATCTAATCGCGAGTGTCTATCTATCTGTTGCTTGTTGCCAGCTCCAGTTCCCCGCTTAGCCCGCAAAGCGCAGTATAAACAAGAGTTGCATTAATATGAGTCAGCAAGCCAGCAAATGTACATTGAAAAGTACAGATTTGCTTTCAACATTTTGTGACAATAATCAATCAAGGATTCTGTTTAAATGTATTAATGTTTACCTCTCGGTAATTTACCGCTTATTACCGTGACTTGTATACATCGCAAATATTGAAACAATTCATATAAACGCCCTGAATGCTATGCTCATCTGAAAGAGAGAGAGTTCAGAGTTTCAGAGAGCAGCGGTAGGCTAGTGGTATTGGCCGCGAATTACAAATTGTAGGTCGTAGGTTCGAATCCCATCAGGCGCTTCACTTTGTGTGTACAAATTATTTCATCACCACTGCTCTCAAAACAGGGAATGTCCTAGAGCCAGAAACTTCAAAGATATATGACTTCTACCAACCGGCACTGGGCAACAGTGGTAGATTACATACTCCCTCACATCCATAGGAGACCTGTGTCTCAACCAACCTCAGTCTGTGGTTATAATTAAGACTAAAAGGTACGACCAGGTGGCAAATTCTCTTTCTTTCTTTCTTTCTTTTCTTTAGAGTGAATACTACTTCAACTCTTCAATGGCCTCTGTGGTTAGATACCACAATTTTGCCAATAACACGTGTAACAAATTATAGAAATTCTTTAAAAAAATATTTCACAATAATGGCGGATATCGCCAATGACAGTCGAAAAAACGGCCGCGTGAGCCTACTAGGGGATTTGATGCAAAGCCATGATGTGGCCACTATGCTGCGATATTTCAATGTACTTTATGAATTATTCACTGAATGCACTTTATACTACATAACTCACGGGTTTTTATTTAGTAAACGACACTATAAATAATTTTAAAAGTCCAATGAAAAATTCGCGTGACACTTATCTTGACTTTCCTGTCAAAAAAAGTGGCAAATTCTCATCATTTTTAAAACGTTCACAGTCTGATCACACCCTTTATCTGTCAAAATTGCGTTCGAAAATTTTGACACGTTTTTGACATTTGTCAGCCATCAAGATGATACTGCGACTAGATTTTGTTCACTATAAATTTAAAAAAATTCGTGTTAAATTACGAAAATTGTTTTTAAAAGCCTTTTTCCTCTAAAAAAGGTGCGAATGTGAATTCAGGGATCATGAATGTGAGTGACTTTTTTTTTTGCTCTATGAATACCATAGTCAATTGGAAATACCTCACATATCGGCAATTTCAGTTATTTTCAATCAACTAATGGTATTTTAGTGTTTGTTACACTTCTACCAAATGGTGACAGCACTCAACAGTAATAATAAAAAAGTAGAGGCTATGTAAAATTATATGCGTATGACGCTACTATAAGTACAACATGTAAAAAAATTAATACACTTCCTGAAAATTGTTTGTTCAGGACCATTTACTGAATTCATTTATATCATTTTAAATATAGGTAATTATTTTTCCCAGACTTTTAAAATCGCAGTTCTACTACAAATTTAACCATTTAATACAAAAAAAAAGACGCGTGGCACTCGGGGACTGCCGCGGTAAAGCTATTGCATAGCA
This sequence comes from Sesamia inferens, assembly GCA_037179545.1. NCBI lineage: Eukaryota > Metazoa > Arthropoda > Insecta > Lepidoptera > Noctuidae > Sesamia > Sesamia inferens. The sequence continues at coordinate 20,210,595 of CM073921.1, read as the reverse complement.
TTTTGTATCAATTTATGCAATTATAATTATTTATTTATTTTATTTATGCAGTATTTCTTTTTCTTTGATATTAATTCAAGTTACACTTTTTGAGCGTGGTGACCGATAAGAAAACAAATTTTTCTTTTATTAAATAAATAAAAAGTTAATATTATTTAAAATATTTTTATTATTTTACAATACATGTGGGTTTTATTACCTTACAGTAGCTGTTGGTTATTCAGGAATATTTATCATTGAAACTATAGGTTTATGATAACTGAAATAAGAAACATAAGTTTGCGACTTAATATCCTCTAAATACCTAGAAAATACCGCGTCAATGGTGGTCCCATATTTTCGAGCTGATCTTTAGTAACATAATCACTTCTGATTGCGTTAACATCTGACCGTAGAATTAATAAATCCTTCATCAACTTCTTTACGTACCTACGTTCTACGTAGTCAAAGCAAACTGGTGGCAATTTGTGAAGGTCATATGCCACAAAAACTGGGATTGTTCGGGATCCGTGATTTTAAACACCGTAATCGTATATTTTAGGTCTTTCTGCTTTTTGTTCTTACGCCTCGATACATGTTTTTGTCTTGTCTTCGTAGAAACAAACAATAACTTTTTTGCCTCATCAATGTCTTCCTCAGAAAAGCCGACGAGCATATTTTTATTAAACTTTCGTTGTTTCGTTTCGGAGATAACAATATTACAACTCGTACCCTTAAATGTACTCGTATTAACATTGTTCACCGACATCTTTCTGTAATATTTTATTTAATAAAAACTTCAACTTCAACTCTTGATCTGGTCCCTGTGGATAGATACCACAATTTTGCCAATAACACGTGTAACAAATTATAGAAATTCTTTAAAAAAATATTTCACAATAATGGCGGATATCGCCAATCACAGTTGAAAAAACGGCCGCGTGAGCACTTTTTACTCTATAAAATCACGCGCTTTTATTTAGTAAACAACACTATAAATAATTTAAAAGTCCAATGAAAAATTAGCGTGACATTCATCTTAGCTTTTCCGTTAAAAAAAAAGCTATTTTATAAAAACACTACTAAATTAATTTGAATAAAAGTACTTAATAATTAATTATATGAAAAGTTTTTAAGGTAGCCATGACAACGTCAATGACGTCTATGACATATCTCTATAGAAGACCTATTTCAGAGAGAAAATTAATCGCAAGTTTAGCACATCGCGACTATCAGTAACATGGCAAGTGTGTAGAACTGAGTTCGCGCCCCGCAATATGCATGCTCTTTTTGAAAATCTATAAATGGTTTTCAAAAGATGTAGTCGCACGGCACACAAACATACCGTGCCGAAGACTGCCGAACTGAAACGACGTTAGACGATGTACGGCCTTCAAGCCACACCTCCGTGCCCGTCGGAGTGGGGAGCGTGAGGTTTTTTCGTTACGGAATTTCTGGATTCGGTCCCCGCGCTCAAGGCCCGCGATAGAAGCTATGCAATAGCTTAATAAAGAAAAAACCTTATTCCAAGAACGTTAAGGTCTTCGTTCTCCATGAATTGGTGTAACTAATTTAATAAATAACAATGCATATACATAAAATGAATATACAGATGAATTAAATTAAAAATTCAGTGTATGTATTGTGATTATGACATAATATTCTAATTAGGGTGGTTGAGGGTGTGCGTTGATTACATCGCGTGTTGTAAATAGTAATAAAGTTGGAGATAGTAAGCCACGTTCATATAGAAATCATCTTGAGTGAACCTTATTCCAAGAACTTTAAGGTCTTCGTTCTCCAAGAATTGGTATAACTAATTTAATAAATAACAATGCATGTACATGAAATGACTATACAGATGAATTAAATTAAAAATACAGTGTATGTATTATGATTATGACATAATATTCTAATTGGGGTATTTGAGGGTGCATTGCGTGTTGTAAATAGTAATAAAGTTGGAGATAGTAAGCCACGTTCATATAGAAATCATCTTGAGTGAACCTTATTCCAAGAACTTTAAGGTCTTCGTTCACCAAGAATAGGGATGTATCCAAGGAATGAAAATCAAAAAAATAATTAGTCCGTCTTATAGATAACAAAAAAAATTAAGACCCATATTTTTTATTTTGTCGTAATTACCAAAAACTACTGAGATATAGCGTATTAAAGTTACGGAGTGGGAGCTAATTACGTTACCCCGTGCTATATTTTGTACCACGGCGTGACGTCATGCGACATTTCGAATCAATATATCTTCCTAAGTATTTGAATGAAAGAAAAAATAAAAAATACGTGTTCAATATTTTTTATAAGTCTATCTGATGGACATTAAATAATTTTTTAGGATACAAGCCAATTGGTATAACTAATTTAATACATAACAATGCATATACATGAAATGAAGATACAGATGAATTAAATTAAAAATTCAGTGTATGTATTGTGATTATGACATAATATTCTAATTGGGGTGTTTGAGGGTGTGCGTTGATTACATTGCGTGTTGTAAATAGTAATAAAGTTTTTTTTTATAATTATAAACCAGCGCTTGACTGCAATCCCGCCTGATGGTAAGCAGTGATGCAATCGTTGATGGTAAAGCGCGCTATTTTATTAAACCCATTCACTTTAAAAACTTAATGAATAGGAAGGAAGACGGCAGTTGAGCGAGGTGGTGCAATGTTAAACCAAACAACACGACCAACGATGCTGCGCCAGAGGGAGATGGATGTGGAGACCCTCCACGACCAAACTCCCACCACAACAACATTTGGCGCATCGGACCCGGCACATATCATAACACAACTACTTAGACCCGTCCTGCGTACGGCTTCACCAGACATCATGCCGGAACACGACGAATCGCTTGGCGGCAAGACTTTGTCTGATGGGTGGTAACTTCTGCCGGCAGCCGATATGGCCTACCACCGAGAAAAAAGTTGCAGATAGTAAGTCATTACTACCACTACTCAGACGTTAGTATCAGTGTATACGAAATCTACACCCTAATTACGTAACACACTATTACTGTCAATTGGAACCATTTTGAAGCATATTGCTTATCCATTGATCCATATGTTCGAAAAATCTGTCTGCTCAACGACGTAAATAACGCAATGAATGTTGATGAACTGTCAAAATGAAGCTCATTGCTATTGGTAATGTTTTATACAATTACCCTGCTGTACATAATACTTATTTTGAATTGATTTCTGAATTGTTTTCTTTCTTTTTTTATGTCAAATTGAGATGGAAAAAATGTATTTGGTTTTTGAAATAAAGATTATTATTATTATATTAAGTATTATTATTATTATTTTCTTCAGCTCTCAATGGCGCAGATTCTCTTGTTTACAAACTAAACTTCTTTTAAGTTCAGTGTATTTTTATTTTCATTCTAATTCATTAAGATGAGGATAGAAGATAACATTTTAGTTTAATCCTGCCACGTGTCTGTGTCTTTAGGGTTCCGTAGCCAAATGGCAAAAAACGGAACCCTTATAGATTCGTCTGTCTGTCCGTCTGACCGTCAGTATGTCACAGCCATTTTTTTCCGAAACTATAAGAGCTATTGACTATGTGCGATGTGGGTGGTGGGGAACGGCAAATCGATCGTAGCGCACGACGTGGCAGAAATGTGAATTAATTCTGGACTGTCTTATGTGTCAAATTGCTTTATTTTCATAACTTCCTTTATAATTTTAAGTAAAAACGTAAAAATTGGCGATATGGGTCATAGTACATGCTGTGTCGTAAATTGTAAAAACAATGGGCCACTTTGGTTGTAAACACAGTCGCACTTAACATTTGTAACAAAACGTTCATCATTTATCTGGAATTATAATAAACAATAAAATAATTAACATAAGTAAGCTGACATGAAGCTAACTCAAATATACTATTTCTATGACTTGATATGTAGGTAGGTATGTATGTACTCACATTTAATGATGTTTTGTAGGGAGTTTGTGTCACAGACGTTTGTCTTATGATCCGAGCTCTTATTAAGAAGCTTTTCCCGTTCGTTCTAAGCTCTTCCACTTCTCTCACATGCTGTGCTAATACTAATTTTTTCCCTTTTTGCTCAGTTTGAGGTTGGAAATGTATTTTATGCTTAATCGATTCAAATCCCGTACGTATTATAATATCCATATGTTTCACGAGGAAGAAAATCGCTAGGTATAATATACACACTTACTTTTTACACTATTTTTTTCAATTTCGTTGAAAAACTAGTCGAAAATTAATATCACAAGATATTTTATCATCTAGTTGACATGATTTGACAGATGACAAGTCCTGAATAGTTGCGGCCACTAGGGGCGCTGTCATCGCGCACACAACGAATACTGTTGCAACTTGGTAGGAATATGTATTCTGTGTACCGCATTAAGATTTTGATGCAAAAATAAAAAAAATAATAATAAATATTGGGGGCCCAACATACTTAGAACTGAAACTCGAATTTTTTTTTCATCAAATACATTCGTGTGGGGTATCTATGGATAGGTCATCAAAAATGATATGAAGGTTTCTAATTTTTTTTTTGTAAACTGAATAGTTTAGTGACAGACGCTTTCAAAGTGGAAAAAAGTTGGTCCCCCCTCTAACTTCTAAAATAAGAAAATGAAAATACTAAAAAAAAAAACATTTGATGTACATTACTATAAAAACTACCTACGAAAATTGTTTTGAATGAGATCTAGTAAGCAGTTTTTTTTTAATACCTCGTAAATCGTAAACCGCTTATTACCGCGTAATCTTTCATACAAATAACTTAAATCCTTTAATTTCACAAATCAATGGTACGGAACCCTTTGTGCTTGAGTCCAACAAGCACTTGGCCGGTTTTTTTGAAAAAACTATTCAACTCATCAAGTCGGACAATTTTTTAAAAATGTACAAAATATTTTCTGAAATAAGTTTGTAAACTTACCATTTATGAGCAAGCATTTTTTTATTAATTTACATAGTTTATTATCCTGAACGTATATTCTATCTTGAAAAAAATTTTTTATTAAAATCGGTTCAGGCATTCCAAAATTACCACTGAAAATGCGACATGCATGACCCGTCTAATTTGTATAAATATAATTAGTAACCCAATTTCCCGAGCGACGGCGCTATACTTCGCGGTATTAAGATTTTATTTTGAGTTGATGGGGTCAGTATGGATATGAGCTATAGAATAGTTGGAAGTAACACTTAGGCTTTTGTGCTTAGTGTGTCAAAATAAAGTAACAAATAGCCAATTTTACCATTTTTATTTTTATTTATTTTTAGCCAACTCTTAAGTGTGCACACTTATTGTGACGGACGGGGAACTATGGAACCGACAAGCTCTTGATCATTTTTTTTTAGAAACGTGTTGCGGTTATCAAGTTAAAATTAATATCAAATACTCAGTTTAAAACCTTAAACAAACCCTTAATGCATTGAAAAAATCATAATTCTTAGTCAGTGCAATCAAAAGATACAAGCATTTATGTTCCGGAATCAAAACATAAAGGGTGTATCAGACATCGACGCACAAACGAGTACCATGGATCCAGTACATGATTCTGAAACCCCCCAGAGGTGGAATTTCTTGTCGGCTTTTTTTGATTTAAAAAAATATATATGTAGTTTTTTTCACTTTACACCGTTCATAATTGCTATACTTTTATAACCCAATAAGATTTTAAAGTAAAAATTTATTAATTCGGTAATTACACAAAAAACCGCTATGAAAGCAAATCTCGAAAAACTATCTTATCAGCTGATTTAATAGAGTTCACTTCAGGGATCAACATCATACCTACAAACCCGCACGGCAGCACGCTTGCAACGTTCAAAGGGCGAGCCGATACTTTTTTTAAACACTGTGTATTCTGTAACCGTTCATAAACGACATAAATGACTGTCATAATTTTATTAGTGGCATGCGGTCTAGCCTTTTGCGAATTTTGCGTTACGCTGTCAGATACACCCTGTATTACTTCCCATTGGCTTAGAATAATGATATTTGGGAAGAAGCAATGTCGTGCCACACAATTTTTAATTACGTACAGAACTCTCAATGCATGAATCTGACTTGCATTTGGCCTATTTTTATGATAAGTTAAATGAAGTAAAATTAGTCAATAAATACGTTATTGAAATTAACATTTTAAATTACATTGTGGTATTTCAACTGGTAAATGATAACTAACTTTTAGAGGACACTGTCTTTGATACAGACAGAATATTCAACCACTATCCTAGAATATATGCGCTAGGTAAGTAATTAAGTGCCGAAACGAGAAATGTTGTTGACTTTCAAAATGTAGACAGTAAACTCAAATTGGTCCATACACGTATGTCAAAGTGCAAATATCATCTTAATTAAAGCATGGCTTCGTTTGGTAAGTAAACTCAGAGCATGTCTCGATACATACAAGCATTTCCCATTAATGCATTCGCAATCTAATGAAAGGTTCGTTCATTCCCAGATTCTGTTTATTGCATTATTGGTACTGTAAATATATAAAATCATCAAAATGTTATATAAATATATAACCATTAGATAGATAATGTTAATAATATTTATATGTATATATTTACATCATATGACAATTATCGCCAAATTAGAGCAGAGGGTTTCATTCTACAAATTTTAACAATGTTCAGCCTGATCTCTCAATCTGTCAAAAAATACCTCTAATTTTCCTACATTTTGACAACTTTTTGACATTTGTTTGAGATGAGACTGTGACTAGATTTTGAACGTTTAAAATTACGAGAATTGGTCTTCAGAAACAACATCAAAACCCACTATTTTATACAAATTAGGCTGAGAATCAGCACTTTTTGAACGTAAGTTTTTCTTTGACGTCACTTATTTACTTTTTGGGCGTTTTGAAGGGACAGGGCGTTTATGTTACATAAGACAGTCCCCTCAAAACGCCTGCCCATCGCCAATCAAAGTTGACACTTGCTACTGACAAAAAACTTAAAGGGATTTTTGTTCTATATGGTCTAGAAATGGACACAAATAAAATAAAATAAGTAAACGCAGGTATTAACGACCCCCCTAAGGCAATTTTAAAATCAACCATGTTTTTTTAGTATACTGGTTCCTCTAAAGATTAATAGTTTCATTTTATATGCTAGTGTTATGTATAAAAAATGTATTTACTGGATCAAATACATATAAATAAAAGATAATCTTGTAAAATATGATTTAAAATGTGTCTTAGTCGATTGTTGCTATTACCGACCCATAAAAACGGCTGTGAAGCTATTAACGATTTTCATGCAGCTATTACCGATCGTGTATGAGTGGAGGCCTTCTTCCAGCAATGGAATGTAGATATGTATGCTAGTGATGATGATGATTACCGATCAAAATAAAATAAAACATAATACTTATTTGTATTTTTTAATTATCATTATTTTTAATAAAATAAATATTTTTTTAAATTAATCAACATAATACTATTAATACACATATATATTTATATTTAAGGAGTTTAAACTCTAGGATATTTCCTTATGCTACTGAGATCATAATCATTTTTCAAAAATTATAGTCATTGGTTCAGCTCTTTTTAGAAATAAATTGCAACTACGTAGTTACGTATTATATGATTTGGTACAACTGGTCCTTACAAACGAAACAATAGAAGACTGGTATTTCATTTTTTACAAGCCACGGATATAAGCGGTTGGTGACATGTTCATAAAATGCTTCTGTGTTCATCCAACTCAATTCCGTGTTACCAAGTCCCCATCCACGAGGTAATGTAGGCACAAGATTTTTTGGCAAACGTTTAAAAGGAAAAAGTATCATTGGAGGTGCTACATTTCCGTCAGCTGAAACGTTCACAAGCACAGTCAAGCACTCTTTTTCGTCATTAGCAATTCTATTATACACTCGTTTGCTACCTCTGCTGGCCAAAACTTCTTTCTCTTTTTGACATAAAAAGAAAGCAGTTTCGTCACAGTTAAACACTCGTCTAGGATCTACTAAAACATGATGCAGGTTATTTGTCATAAAATAATTGTTCACTCTGTCGAACCACGTGACTTGATTTCGGCTTGAAGGAAGACTTTGTGCAACGCGTTTAGACACTGTTGGATGTCTCTTTATAAAATTCTCAAACCAATATCTGCCAGGCACACCATTTTTAAAAGGATTTGGACGATTTAAGTCATGTCCATGACTTAAATCGTCCAAATCCTTTTAAAGAACAGCTATTAGGAGCACTGTCTAAGCTAGTCCTAGCTTAGACAGTGCTCCTAATATATTCCTCCTGTTGTTTTGTAAGTCGAAATCCCATCTTGCCAAGGTGGTGATTCCAGTCTACAATCTGTTTTTCATCACTTAAGAACCGGTTGAACTCCGCAAATTTCATTCTTATATTTCCCGTCCCGTTTGCCTCATAATGTAGTTTTATATAAAAAGGGAATATTAAACCTTTTTGATGCCTAATATACAATTGTACCGTCATTAGTTGCTTTGATTGCTTCGGCGAGCTGTATTTCACTATATACTTTTGTGCCGCTTTTGTGACTCCATCTTCTTCTTCTTCAACCTATGGATGTCCACTGCTGGACAAAGGCCTCCCCCAAGGCTTTCCACGATGATCGGTCTTGTGCTGCCCTCATCCATCGGCTTCCCGCGACCTTCACCATTATCGTCATCGGTCCACCTTGTTGGGGGCCTCCCTACGCTGCGTCTTCCAGTACGTGGCCGCCACTCCAGAACCTTACTGCCCTATCGGCCATCGGTTCTACGAGCAATGTACCCTGCCCACTGCCACTTCAGTTTAGCGACTCGCAGAGGTATGTCGGTGACTTTGGTTCTTCTGCGGATCTCCTCATTTCTGATTCGATGACGCAGAGAAACTCCGAGCATAGCTCTTTCTATTGCCCTTTGTGTGACTCTGAGCCTTCGTGGGAGGCCCATTGTTAGCGACTACATTTCAGTTCCGTAAGTCATCACCGGCAACACACACTGGTCAAAGACTTTAGTCTTGAGACACTGTGGTATCTTGGACGTCGAGAAGATGTACCGTAGCTTCCCGAACGCTGCCCAGCCGAGCTGGATTCGACGAGACACCTCTTTCTCGAAGTTGGATCTACCTACTTGGACTGTTTATCCCAGGTATATGTAATTGTCAACAACTTCGAGTGCAGAGCAACCAACTAGAATTGGAGTGGGTGCGACATGAGAGTTCGACATGATCTTCGTCTTATCCATGTTCATCTTTAGACCCACTTGTTGGGAAGCTCTGTCATTGAGCATTTTGCTCAAGTCATCCAGGGTCTCAGCCATGACCACGATATCATCTGCAAAACGGAGATTAGTGATGTACTCGCCGTTGAAGTTGATGCCAAGTCCTTACCAGTCCAGGAGCTTGAAGACATATTCCAACGCAGCAGTGAACAATTTAGTAGATATGACATCTCCTTGTCTCACTCCACGCTGGAGTTGGATCGGCTTCGAGTCCTGATCCTGGAGACGGACTGACAAGGTGGCGTTTTTGTACAAACATTTTATCACCTCAATGTATCGATGGTCAATTTGACACCGCTGGAGAGACTGTAGCACCGCCCAAGTCTCGATCGAATCGAAGGCCTTCTCATAGTCCACAAACGCCAAGCATAGTGGTTTGTTATACTCCTCGGACTTCTGTATAACTTGCCGCAGGCCCGCAGCGTATGTATGTGGTCTATGGTGCTAAAGCCTTTTCGGAAGCCTGCTTGTTCGGGAGGCTGGAAGTCGTCGAACCTGCGAGCGAGACGATTCGTGATGACCCTAGAAAACAGCTTATAGACATGGCTCAGGAGGGATATCAGTCTGTAGTTTTTCAGGAGGGTATTGTCACCTTTTTTTGAAAAACAACACCACCACGCACCTTGACTTCATACTTCTGGAAAAAATATAATTGTATGTTTTATATTGCTTTAGACAAGAAGTACCATTTATTAATAGAAATTATGTCATAAAAGTAGATGAGAAACTAATTAATCTATATACGATCGGTAATAGCTTCTTATAGTTGCTATTGCCGACCCTCATGGGTCGGTAATAAAGTATGTAAGTATAAACATAATTGTATTACCGACTCATAAAAAAATGGTTATTTTAATTCACTTGACTTTCGGACTATAAAATAGATTGTAACTGATTAATGTCACAGAAAATATGAAGAAATGCACACTGATTTAAACACAAAAACAATGATTTATTACTGTAACTGTTCAATATCGATCCTCGATAAAAATTATAACTTTGGTTAAATTGACAAAGCTAAAAGGTAAAAACTAGGCAAAAAAGTTGAGCCGCTAATAGATTTTTATAAAGACTGATAGCTTAGTTTTAAACTGGTGCATAAAAATACTTGTATTAGTGTGATATAATAACATAATAGAAAAATAAAACGAAAAGTTACGTCGCTGCCATTAACGACTTATGGGTCGTTGATAGCTGCCACGACTAAAACTGATGAACCTAATATCGTCCTATTTTAATTTAAAGTTTTATCATTTCAAATTAATTTTAATAATTAAAAGTCGTAAGAAATCAAGAGTTGACACTTAAATGAATACATTTAGAAATATAAGATAAAGAATAGACGTCATTTGTTTGTATAAATGTCTTAAATAGAAAAGTCATGTACTTACTTGAAGGAACAAGGGCACAGTAAGAAACGTCTTGCGTTCACGCTGCCCCGCAGTACCTGACGTATTTTATGTCTTTTTTGCACAGATACTGACACCAAAGTAATAGTATACGATGCTCAAGGAATAAACGCGTGTGAAACTTTGCCTAACTATAGCTAGAATAGTTCCGGAAACGAAAGAATTCGAATTACTTTTATAGGTCGGTAATAACTGCAGATTTTCAATGGGTCGTTGATAGCTGCGTTTACCCTATAGCAGTAATACGTAGTTTTTCAAAAACCTGTGTATTTTTATTTGTCGTAAAGTTAGTGAAAGTTAGTGGATTACCACTGACTTCCAACAGCCTCTAACGCCTCTATATCATAAATGATTCATTCACTATGCTCCAGTTTATATAACATTGAATCTTTTTTGGAAACCAAGAAGGATTGTTATTGTAGCCAAGATAAACTGACATGCAAAAATCCGTAGTCTAAGAAAGGAAAAGTCACTCAGAAATGATAAAAAGATGACCAGGAAAACAGTCAATTATATTTTTGGTCAAACCACAACAAAACAATTATGATGCTGTCAAAAGCGGCTCTACAGAGCTATAGATAACATAGAAAGTACACATTCCAGTTAAAAAGAACGACTATCTTTTAGCGCGACTTTGTATGAACATAGGCATGCCTTACGTATGCAAGAATCATTATAAAACAACTTCAAAAAAAAAAAAAAAAGGGGCAGGTCTTCAATTCCGTTGAATATTTTTCTTTCATGGCATTTATTAAAATTGTAGTGACCAGCCAGCTTAGTCAATTCGAAGAATTTTTAAGGAAATTTCTAATTAAATAGGTGATGATTAAATGACCCACGAAAATCAACATGACTGACTTTTTATAACCCTATCATTATCATCACCTGTTTAGCTTTTTCCAACTATGTTCGGTTTCCAGTCTGACCGGATTTAGCTGAATATTTTTTTTTTTTTTTTAATAATTATAAACTAGCGCTTGACCGCAATCCCGCCTGATGGTAAGCAGTGATGCGATCGTTGATGGTGAAGCGCCATAGTTTATTAAGAGTGAATAGGTCACTCAGAAAAATTGAGCGAATAGGAAGGAAGACGGCAGTTGAGCGAGGTGATGCAATGTTAAACCCAACAACACGACCAACGATGCTGCGCCAAAGGGAGATTGATCTGAAGACCCTCCACGACCAAACTCCCAACACAACAACATTAGGCGCATCGTACCCGGCACACATCGCAACACAAGTGCTCAGACCCGTCCTCCGTACGGCTTCACCAGACATCATGCCGGAACACGACAAATCGCTTGGCGGCAAGGCTTTGTCTGGTGGGCGGTAACTTCTGCCGGCGACCGATGTTATGGCCTACCACCGAATACTATTATTTTTTATGAAGCGACAGCCTATCTGACCTCCATAACCTCAGTTATTAGGTAATACGATACCACTTGGTGAGACTGTTGGTCAAAGACTCTAACTTCTAATGACCCGTAACGAGTGTCAAAGATCTACAAATGACAGCCTAGTCTAGGCTTAACCTTGGACTTCCGTGCTCTCCGAGGCACGGAGGGGTATTGATCTGTAAAATGGTAACCCATCCACAGTCTAACCGTGGCAAGCGTTATCTAGCTGTTTTCACATTATAGTTTTAACCACAGTCGTGAATAAAGATTTTAGTACTTACATCAAATTTAACGGCTCGATGAGACGATGATTCGAAAAGTATCACTTAGGTATATGTGTCTCTGGGGTCACCACGGTCATTTCTTTTTATTGTTTCATTAACCATTGTTTACACTTTATGCTTAAGGTGTTCATGGGTCAGTGCAACAATCACTTACGGTCGTAATTCATAAAAAATAATGAATAACTAATCGAAATACAAAGGACTAAACATTAAACTTGGGGTACTTTTTCTAATACTGGATAAATCGAAAGAGAATGTGCATTGGGAGAATACAGGTTAGTTAGATTAGATATATTAAAAACGGACGGCAAACAGTTAGCTATAAGTTAATGAACTAATTTCATAAAAATCTGTGTAATAATTTATGACCCACGACGTTGTCCAAATGTAGACATTACAGCGTGTTGCATCGCGCGCGGTCGGGCTGCATTTGACCGCGCCTCGATGTCTAGTAGCCAGGGCCAATAATTATTAACCAGGCCTATGAAATTTAATTAAAACCACATAATCATCGTTCATACTTGGTTTTTGTGTTTGTTTTGTTTTAATTATTTGTTTTCTATTAAATATGTTTGGTTTAGTGTGTAATATTCCTGTTCGAGTTTCAATTGTTACTTTTTGTTTCGTTCTTTCATGTAACTCGTTATTTGATTAGTTTACAGTTTGGTCTTAAGTTTACATCACGCCAACTTATATTGGATAACTTTTATTTACGTCAATTTACCGGTTTATAGATTTCTTACAGAAGCACCTTGCTTAACACTTCAAACTGGATGATGGTCGCTAAATATGGTATAAAAAAGTAATGTGTTAATTCGGTGGGACTCATCATGATCTGACACCTTCCTCGGTGGTAGGCCATAACATCGGCCGCCGGCAGAAGTTACCACCCACCAGACAAAGCCTTGCCGCCAAGCGATTTGTCGTGTTCCGGCATGATGTCTGGTGAAGCCGTACGGAGGACGGGTTTGAGCAGTTGTGTTGCGATGTGTGCCGGGTACGATGCGCCTAATGTTGTTGTTTTGGGAGTTTGGTCGTGGAGGATCTTCAGATCAATCTCCCTTTGGCGCAGCATCGTTGGTCGTGTTGTTGGGTTTAACATTGCATCACCTCGCTCAACTACCGTCTTCCTTCCTATTTGCTCAGTTTTTCTGAGTGAATAGGGTCTTAATAAACTAGCGTGCTTTACCATCAACGATCGCATCACTGCTTACCATCAGGCGGGATTGCGGTCCAGCGCTATTTTATAATTATTAAAAAAAACAACCAATTTCCCTATTACTAAACATACTATTGGGGACGTCTTCCAGTCTAACTAATCTTAACATATAACACAATATTACTATCAATTTGAATCATTTTAAAGCATATTGTTAATCCATTGCTCCATTTTTAGGGTTCCGTAGCCAAATGGCAATAAACGGAACCCTTATAGATCATGTCTGTATGTCCGTCTGTCCGTCCGTATGTCACAGCCATTTTTTTCCGAAACTATAGGAGCTATACTGTTGAAACTTGGTAAGTAGATGTATTCTATGAACCGCATTAAGATTCTGGTGCAAAAATAAAAAAAAAAAAAATATTGGGGGCTCCCCTCACTTAGAACTGAAACTCAATTTTTTTTTCATCAAACACATACGTGTGGGGTATTTATGGATAGGTCTACAAAAATGATATTGAGGTTTCTAAAATATTTATTTTCTAAACCGATTAGTTTGCATGACAGACGCTTCCAAAGTGGAAAAAAGTTGCTCCCCTCCCTCTAACTTCTAAAATAAGAAAATTAATAATCTAAAAGAACATATGATGTACATTACTATAAAAACTACTAACGAAAATTGTTTTGAACGATATCTAGCACGTAGTTTTTTTAATACCTCGTAAAGCGTAAGCCGCTTATTACAGCGTAATCTTTCATACAAATAACTTAAATCCTTTAATTTCACAAATCAATGGTACGGAACCCTTTGTGCGTGAGTCCGACACGTACTTGGCCGGTTTTTGAAAACTGTGATTGCTCAACAACGTGAATAACGCAATAGAATAGAATAGGATAGAATGGAATAGAATAGAATAAAAGACTATTATTTCCACCATAAAAACTACCGTAAATTAAAATAAATAAATATTGAATGAATGTTGTTGAACTGTAAAATCTTCATCTCATCCCGCGGGTATCGTACAAGGCGATTAAAGGAAAAACCGGATGACGCGTCATCCAAGAACTATGAACATCTAACTGCGATCGCCAACCCACCTGCGAAGCGTGGCGATTAGGGCATTATCCAAAAAAATTTTAACACAACATTAAACCTGCTCCTGCTCAGGAAACCGGTGTATGCGGGAGGCTCAGTACTGGTCATGGTGGAGATCCTTGGGGGAGACCATGTCCAACAGTGGACGTCTTTCTGCTGAAATGATGATGATGATGAACGGTCAAATGAAACTCATTATTAGTGTAGTCGTGGTGGCCTAATGGTTAATACACCAGCCTATCAAGTATGAGTGCGCGGGTTCGATTCCAGGTCAGGCAAGTACTAATGCAACTTTTCTAAAGTTATATGTACTTTCTAAGTATATCTTGGACACCAATGACTGAAGGTGAAGGAAAACATCTTGAGGAAACCTGGACTTTTAAGTCTAAAATCGCCAACCCGCATTGAGCAAGCGTGGTGATTATGCTCAATCCTTCTCTGTATGAGAGGACACCTGTGCCCAGCAGTGGGACGATAAAATGGTTGATGATGATGATTACTGATAGTGTGCTATGCAGTCACCATGCTGATACAACTGTCCACCAGTATTTTATATGAAATGACTGCTTATCCTGAACGCAGCGTTCGGGAAGCTACGTTACATCTTCTCGTTGTCCAAGTTATCACAGTGTCTCAGGAATAAAGTCTTTGACGTGTGTGATGCTAGTGATGATTTACGGAACTGAAACGTGGTCGCTCACAATGGGCCTCATACGAAGGCTCAGAGTCACACAAAGTGCAACGAAAAGAGCTATGCTCGGAGTTTCTCAGCGTGATCTAATCAGAAATGAGGAGATCCGCAGAAGAACCAAAGTCACCGACATAGCTCTTCGAGTCGCTAAAATTAAGTGGCAGTAGGCAGGGCATATTGCTCGTAGAACCGATGGCCGATAGGGTAGTAAGGTTCTGGAGTGGCGGCCACGTACAGGAAGACGCACCGTAGGGAGGCCCCCAACAAGGTGGACCGATGACCTGGTGAAGGTCGCGGGAAGCCGAGAAATGCGGGCAGCACAAGACCTATCATCGTAGAAAACTTTGGGAGAGGCTTTTGTCCAGTAGTGGACATCTATATTCTGACGAAGAAGAAGAAAAGACTGCTTATCTAACCTTCACGGCCCAGTTACTAGGCAGTACCTTTCGAAGTAGAAGTATTTATATATGAGAAGAGTTTTATACAGTTTACATTAGAAATACCTGAAACATTTTATTAATTTAATTTACCTGCACTATATTAATTTTTCGTTTCAGTTCAATAATTAATTTGTTTACTTTCCTCGCTATACACGTTGTTAAAAGTAACTGTTTAATTTTCATTACTAGTTATGTTGTAAAATGAATTTATCTTATATCTTCTCCTGTTTCAATGGCAGAATTTCTCAGTTCTTCGTCGACGCGCGTACTTATAAATGCTATATTAATTAGACCGTGCATACATTGTGTTAAAAGCAGTGTTGATACGAAGGCTTAAAGCGTACACTGCTTTCGTACGCAGTATGCAGGTAAAGCTTATTTTCTTATTAACATTGCAATATACAACAGAAGAGTGCCGTTAAACAGAATTGAAAATTGGCTCATAAATAGTCGTAGAAGATTGCGTAACATACTAAGGGTAGCAATAGTTTTCAAGTTAATTCCTTTTGACAGTTCAACAACATTTTTTTTTTTTTATTAGCATCGGATTAGCAATATCATTAGAAATTAAATATATTCAGATTGTGATCGTGAACTGTTTTTCTATTTATTCTTAGATATAGCGTAAATAGAAATAAATATAATATCATCTGTGAAAATTGCAACACAGACATTTTCAGAAATTTTCAGTGACAGACAGACGAACAGTGGACTCTTTCTAATAGTCCAATTTTTACCCTTCGCCTAGGAAACCCAAAAACATAGATAATTTTCATTTCTTTTCTTTCCTGTATAATCTTAATCTGACCGAACCTGTCCTTGGCTGTCCTTTTCAAACCCCAAGCCAAAATACCCCATAGGTTAGGTACATAGAATACTTACAGAATAATTTACGAAAAAACGCGACGGCGAATCAGCACAGACAGAATCAATTACATACTCAAGTTTAATTGTTTCTTAATTTAATCATAAACACTACAGGTACTATAATGACTCTATTACCTACTTCATTAATGTCTCAGGAATGCAATTTAGGTATCAACCGAATGAATAATTGATATTAATTGATTTACAATGAATCAATTAATTGTATTATTGATTCCAATTGTAAACAATGTAAGGATAATAAATAACATTGGCTTATTTTTTCTGTCTGCACTTAAAGCATGGTTATACATTTATATAAGTATGCAGTTATGTGAATCTATGCAGAGTCACATAACTGCATATAGGGTGAATATTTGAAGTGAATGTGGATGATTATATTCGCAACTATGAGAAAAAATTAAAAGGAGTCACGGGCTAGATTTTAATGAAACTCAATATAAGCCCACGATTATGCGTGGCCAAGCTCCAGCATCAGGCCGCGCGTATGCCGTGCACTATTTACACGAACCGTTTCGACCCACTTTTGACCCCCTGTAGCTCAGTGCCTATAGCAAGTACAAATAAAATTGTAGCTACGTAATCATATACTAGTACTTAAGCAGTATGCCAAATTCCTTAGATATACCTTCAGAAGATCCAGTTTTTTTTAAATCACGTAAATTGATTGTTATGTACAAAGCAAACATATTGTTATTGTAAACATTTTCATTTTAATGTCTGGACTTGAAAAAAGACGATAGTCGCCGAGTTTGTTTCGGCTTTTCTTCTCAGAGGTAGTCAGTTAGGAAATGCCGGCTCTACCTAGTTTATAAGAAATATGACGTGTAAAAGTGATCAGTGATCCTACTTGCTTAATAAACGATTTCATTTCATTTATTTCAAATGTGGCAATGTGAAAAATGCTAATTTTGGCACTGACTGTCTCACTTAGGGCGGGTTGTTTCAAACGGTTGGTTATCGTAACATACGTACGTCAAAAAGTTACGTTAACAGATGATGTTTAACGTTCGTTAAATAAGAAGTCATGGTTAACAGGGTTATCAGTAGAAAGCAAGATGTTTTCCTAATAAAAATCGATGGGAGATTTTTTCTAGTATGGCAACATTCACGTTCACGTCAAATTTTATCTGGACGACTGTCTTTGTGTTGTATTTTATCTAACCTTCATGGTATTATTGTTTACTGTTTTGGGAAATAACTTCGTGCCATTTTTATAAATTAAGTCCGCTTATACTAGAAAACTGTGTACCTATAGAAAAGCTATTACTTTGACGAAAAATGGATATATTTAATTTTTTTATTTTCATTTTATTTATTTGAGACAAAATACTCAAAAAAATATATAAATATATTTTTTTCAGAGAACGGTCTACAACTTCACAAAAAATGAGAAAGATTGCTTTCAATCTTTGATTGCAAAATATAAAGATGTGTTGTTCTGTAAAAAAGCAGACAAGGCAACAACAGTAATTAAAAAAAATATAATTTGGGCTGCAATACACACAGAGTTGAATGCTTTCGTGTTAACAATATAGCTACTTCCTTTGATTCTCGGTATCTTGCAATACATTCCTGATCATCCCAAAGGCTTAAATTATTAATTCGTGTTTTAAATACCTTTTTTTTTTTTCTACGGTACTTGTATCATCATCAGATGAACTACTATCGTCAATTAAATACCAAACTCGCGAATACAAAAAGGAGTTTATGTTGTTTTCACCATTTGACAACACGGCGGACTAAACACAACTTGACATAAGTTACGTTAACTAGTGCTCAGACCATCGGTTAACGTAATCGTACTTTTTTGCGTGCGTTAAGGTTTACGTATTGTGAAACAACTAATTTTTTGACTTAACGATAGTTAGCACCTTTTTTAACTTTTACGCATGCGTTAAGTGAACGTGAAACAACCCGCCCTTAGTGTCCCATTACCCCTAATGGAAAGGTTCATGATGATGATAATTATGAGTGTATTAAATAAGTATTTAATTCACAAATAATAAGTTAATCCACAGGGAAAGCGCTGCTGCCCGCTTCCCTAGCGAGATTTCTCTTAGTCGCCTCTTACGATACCCACGGGAGGATATGGGTTAGTATTATTGTAAACCCGATACCACACGGGACTTTAAAACAAACTTAGAAGGTATTAGAAAATTACAGATTAGACCAAAGTTCCGAGTTAGCAAACAAGTTAGAAAATGTAGCGAAGACTGTGATAAAATATATTCCATTAGTAAAATTATGCAAATAGATTTGAAAGGACACCAGGCACTTTCTCACTAGAATTATAGAGCTAGACTATATTAAGACCTTTACAAAAATATATGACTTAACCCTGTATTGGCATATTCTTAGTAGTAACGGCACTTCCATTGTTGGTCCTAAAAAAATTTGGCGATCAGACCTAGAATTATTTCCAATATCTAGACCGTATTAACACCTTTAAAAAATATTTGACTTATAATCCTGTAGCTGCATATTCGGAATAGTTATTTAGTTAAGAAAAAAATATAAATAGTCTTAAGTCCTCAAACTCTGGCATATCTACTGACATAAGTCTGAATTGTGCTCGTCTTCTGTTGTAATTGTATCTTTACAGAATTTAAGGCTTTACTTCTAGGTCTGATCGCGCATTTTTTTTTTTTTTTTGATATAAGTGAAAATTGAAATTATTATCATGTTAACAAAAAAGTCATAGCCGTGACGCAATCTATACCATTGTATTCACTATACATATTATTATACACTATACTTCCACAAGTCCTTGGCAAAGCCTTGGGGAAGGCCTTTGTCCTGCAGTGGACATCTATAGACTGAAGAAGAACAAGAAGATACACAGTATACATATGTTTGACATTCGAAACTTACCCATTAAACGAAATAAAACCTATATAAAGGCCAAACTTTGCAAAAAGGGGTATTATAAAATCACAGATTATTTAGAAGACAAAAAAGCTTGGGACTGAGCTGTTCGCTCTGTTAAGCATTGTTATTAAGCAATATGCGTAATTATAACGTAAATTATAGTAAACATTTTCATTTTTAATGTTTGGACTTGGAAAAAGACGATGATGCCTGAGTTTGTTTCGGCTATTTCTTCTCAGATGTAGACAGTTAGGAAATGCCGGCTTCACCTAGTTAAAAAAAAACATCACGTGTAAAAGTGATCAGTGATCCTACTTGCTTAATAAACGATTTCATTTCATTTCATTTTCATTATATCTTTCCCCCAAGTAATAAAGGTGCTCAACCTCACTACAGAAGTTTTAACTTCAATAAGAAATCATTACGTAATAATAATGTTCAAAGATTAAGTGCATTTCATACAAGAACTTTCCTCCAGAACACGAGGAGAAAAGAAAAATGAGAACGAATAGGTTTATTTCAGTCATATTAAAGACGGACGAAGAAAACTTAAACCAAAAACATTTAACAATAAATATGCATTTTATTAATTTATCATGATATTAAAAAGTCATGGTGATAGTTAAGAGTCATACTTTTTGAAATATGACGTCATCGTAAGTAATATATAAAAAATGCAACACTTTTTTACCTATGTGAGCTAAATTATTAGTATTTAATCATATTAGTAACATGACCCGGCTATGCAAAGGGAAAAAAATTACATTTGTGAAAACTGTATTCAGATCACGATACTTTGTGCAAATGAGCAGTTAACCTAACAAAAAAAACTAAAAAAAAAACATGCTTTTAAAGAATATCTATATATATATAAAAGCGTGAGGCGCTTTGTGCCATAATTTTTGTATACTAAGCGCCTCACGCTTTTTTCTCATTTTAATAGTATTGTTTATATACTATTGTCATAAATTACATTTTAAAATTATTTTTAATTTATTAGTTTGATATTCTTTAAAAGCGTGTTTTTTAGTTTTTTAAACTATATTTATTTTCAACTTTTTAGTACGATAATCTTTTTTTAACTAATATACGGATAACACGAACGCATAAGTGGTGCTCATTTGTTTTTACCAAACTTTTCTTGATCTCCAACAGACAGAATCGCAAGTAACAAAATCTAAGTCTGAACTAAAAAATACTTTGCCTGGACAAATTAATGTAAGGTAAGGTTGAAAAAATTTTGAGTTAGAGACTGACAAACAAACAAGCAAACATACAAGTGAAGATATTAAAAAGCATGTAAAAAGTACCAGGCTTGTATGAATTCAAGACAGTGTTCCATCCGTATTATTAAACTAAATTCTATTTATAAATACAAAGTCGTAAGGACATCGAAGTGCATTCTATGACCCCTGACTCTGCAGATAAATGTATTGGTATGACATAACATCGGCTGCCGGCAGAACTTACCACCTAAAAAAGTCTTGCCAAGCGATTCGTCTTGTGACGCCGTACGAAGGACTGAGGATGCGCCAAATGTTGTTGTGTCGGGTAGTTTGGTCGTAAAGGATCTCCAGATCAATCTCCATCAGGCGCAGCATTGTTGGTCGTGTTGTTGGGTTAAATATTGCATCACCTCGCTCGCTATACTGCCGTCATCCTTAGCTTTGTTTAATAAATAGGCTCTTAATAAACTAGCGCGCTTTACAATCAAGCGAGATGGCGGATAAACAATAGTTTATAATTATAAAAGGAAATTATAGTATGATTACGTACTTATTTCAATTAGGCCTTGGGACACCAATTCCAACGTCTTACAATTCCAACGTCTGCACATTGTTCTGCACCTAACGCTGATTTGATTCGGATGAACAAGTGCCTAACTGTAAGTTCACATGACGTAACTCTCCGACCTCTTGGATAATTATGTAACGTAATTACCAACATGAAAATATTAATTCGATTTTAATTGTATTCTGTAGAAATTTGTACTCCCTGATAATATAAATGTGAAACAGTTTTAAATAAACTCCTTTAATTAGGTACTACCTAATTTTGACAATATTTCACCTAGCACACCTACCACCCACCTAATTAAAACTTTTTACTAGTTGGTAGAAAGAACAATACTGATGTTTTTTTTTTTTTAATCAGTAGATTTTTGACTGATTTCCATAATTGTGCAAAGGTGTAGTTTTGTGGTTTTTTACATAGTTTAATCAATTGTAGATGGGTTTTTATTATTCTATTTTATTTAGTAGGAGGAGCTTTATGGACCACTATGCCCATGTACAGTGTAAATTTTGAGTCTCATATAAATTTTATTTATTTACGTAAGTCGGGGTTTTGGTTACGTATTTTCGTTTTCTCTCACCGACTTCCGATTTTTCAATAGGTAAGTCTTTCGAAGTCGAATGTTTGTTCCACGTCATTATTTTCTTGACTCACGTCTGCACATAGCCAATTACATAGACACACTAGAACTTACTGTCGCCTCGATAAAGACGGAAAAACATTTATTTCATTAGATTACCTATAACCCTAACACAAGCCAGATGTCTCCGCCAACATGATCAAATATATCACTTGAGCGTTGCATCTGACAAATAAGTAGTTATATTTTTCGTTTAGTTGAGTGTATTATATGAATATCTAGGGCTAAACTAATAATTTTGCAGACGCCCTTTTCCTAATACATTAGAAGTAATAAAATTTACTTACTGAATTACAATTTAGCTTGTGAATAAAGGTAACGGCGTCATTATCAATCACAAATTGAATCGGACTGAAGGATATTTATTACCAATTGAGTGCTTCGTATGTTCGAAAAATTTGTCAGCTCAACAATGTATAGTATATCACAATCAGTATGGTTGAAAGTTGAAAAAAAAGTTAAAACAAATGATATGGACGACTCGTGCAAGCTTAGGGAACGCATATTCAGCGAATTGAAAAATTCCTGCATCCAGTTAGTGCCATGTATAGCCCATGTTGTATTCACCAAGTATATAGGTATTTCATTCGCACGGACTCCAGCTAAAGCCTTTTTTGTTTTGGATAGGAAATCATCAAATGACCTCTACTGCTCTGAGCGGAGCGGAAGGGCTTTCAGACTTTTACTGATTAAAACCCACTGGTGTTCCTTCACTTGCTTATGCGCCAGGGCCGCGGTTTCTTTTTTAACCAACCCGCAACCCTGGCTGAGGAGGCATCGGTCCTCGTGGACCCACGCACGGTGTACTGACATCTCTTTGAGGCGCGCGTGAAACACAACGCGCCGTCGACCCGGTTTCCAGTGAAAGTCTTTATTAGAATCAGATAGGGCTCTCGGGCGTATTAAGGGATGCTTCAACACGTGTATGTGGGACCTGCGTGCGCAGTAATGTTGATTCTAGGTGTCGAGAGTTAATAATTGTATACGATAGTGCTAGAGTAACGATATGTCTGTTATTACATTATACATAAGATATATTTAAAAAAAATGTATAGTTACCAAAAAAATATATGTAAGTAGCCAGAGGTTTGGGATTATAGTAAAGTTTCAGAGTTTTGGGACATAGTAAAGTTCAGTCTTTTCAAACATACGGCTAGTTTTTCTTTTTCGTTTTTAGGACCAAGAAGAGTAACCTGTATCCTAATTGTCCACAAAGGGTTTATAATGAACAATTAAAACCAAAAAACAGACTTTTTTGTAATCTTTTAAATAAGTTATAAGTTGTAAATACGTTAACTATACTTCGCATTCATACTTAAAACAAAAACCATGAAAATTTATAATTATTTAGTTTTTAATAAAAATTAATTACTTAAGAAATATACAATTCATTTTCATTAATCTTTTATACATCGAACTTTGCACGTTCACGCGTGTCGAACCTTTGGGTTGAACCCAAGTGCACGTTAAAAGGTCAATAATTTTTTCCTTATAATATTTACATCGTAAGTAAGCTAATGTTTTTAAAATAATATTATGTACAGGTATGTTAAAAAATTTAAGATAACTAGAAATTGAAAATGGTTGATGAAAATTAAGATTGTTGGATGTAACCACGAAATAGTCATTTTCATCTCTTCTGTGGATGTAACGGTACTTACAAACGCCTCAAAGATCTCCTCTAAACTGGATTTTAGTAAATAAATATTGTTTATCTACCTAAGGAGTTTTATTGTAGTAGGTGTATTCTAGCACAATCTGCATATAAATTATATATGGTTGATGAATGTAAAGATGGTTAGATCTAGCGGTACCTACAAACGCCACAAAGACTTCCTCTAAATTCTAGTAAATAAATATTGTTTTATCTACCTGAGGAGTTTTATTATAGTACGTGTATTCTAGCCAAATCTGCATATAAATTGTTACAATATGCACGATAGACACAACACAGATATTTATATCTGTGGTAACGATGTTTTAAAATACATACGTACTAATAATTGCAATATAGAGCATGGTTGAGTTAGAGCAATATTGCGCACCCACGCGTTGCGATTTTGTGTTGATAAAATACAAGTCACCCCTTATTTATAGACAGTATATATTTTACAATGTACAAAATCAAGAGTATATATACAGTAGTACCGGGCGACCGAGCTTTGCTCGGCATCTTTTTTTTTTGTTAGGTACATCGCGTGTCTCTATATTTTCAAAACAAAAAATACATAACGAGCGAATTTTCTAAATAATATTTTTTGACTTATGTTTTTCGAACATACCGACATAATAATAAAAAAATATTATTAACTGTTATTTAAATATAAAATTACAAGTGCAATTTAGTTAAACATTTTATTATAAATAAGTACTTATTTTTATTTTTTTAAGTTTAACAATCAGTTACATCAGTTATATATTATCATCAATACATAGTTTAAGGTCTTAACCTAATACGTCCTTCCATACTATATTGCGGGTATGCTGAGGGTTTTCATTAATAATAATCATTTCACGTTCTGACGCACGCTGCCGCATATCTTGCAGACGTCGCTCCCGTTGCTCATCATATTCGGCGGCCACACGTTGTGCTGCACGCTCTCGTGAAACATCTAAATAAGACCTTTCTGTTCTTAAAGTGTTAGTCAAGTTTTGTAAGCATCTTACTTTAGCAGCACGTGTGAGATGAGCGGAAACCTGATGATTTTCATCAAGTTCTTCTTCAAATGGGTCCTCATTGTGCGAAGTCTGACAAACACGTGTGGGACGAGCAAAAATCAGATTGTTTTCATGGAGGTTTTCTTCTGCTTCTTGAGATGAGTCACGGCTTCGTGGAGTTAAATTGTTCGTAAGCGTTTTTTTTTATGTTCTTTTTGGCATATTCGTGTAAAAAAGACACATGATATTTTAAGAGCAATTTTCTGGGTCTAACCTCAAACCAAACATTGGCTTGTGTACCATGAATGTAAACGTCATTTATATCAAATCAAAGTACTATATTAATTATCAGTTTAATTTAATTTTATTTATAATAGTTCATAAATAATTTAAATGTATTTTGTGTACTTATGTATTTTTTATGAAGACTATGAACAATTGTCTGATGTAAATAAATCAATAATAATAATTATAACACAAAAAAGATGCCGAGCAAAGCTCGGTCGCCCAGGTACTTCATCATTATTATTAAATCATATTATATCGATGAATTTTATTTTGCCTACTTTGAGGCAAGGTATCAATCATAAGGTTAGCAATAATAATAATACTAATATTTCAGTTCGTGTTGTGGCAAGTCTGAAATGTTGACACTGTTGAGAAATTCTGTTGTAAATTCGACTGCTCCTTCAGGCCGATCTTTAAAATGAATGAGCTTCATTGTTTCGACGTCTCCTACACTTTTGTGATACCCTGGTACTTTGCACCTCCACAAAGTAGGCAAAATAAAAGTTCTTCCAGGTATTATATATTTACAACAAAAAATATTGTTGTTTATATACAACATCATTTCTTTCACAATTGTTTCGACTTCTACACTTTTGTGCGACCCTGGTACCTTGCATCTCCACAAATTAGGCAAAACAAAATTTCTTCCATTGATTTAATAAACGAAAAAGAAAATTCGTTGACGCCGTTTCCAATTATATAAAATGTAATAAATAAAAAGCATTAGACAACGCCATCATAATTTTTTTAAAAACTCCAAACAAAAAGGAAAAAACAATAAAATGTAATAAAAAGCATTAGACAACGCCATCATTATTTTTTTTGAAACTCCAAAAAAAAAAAGGAAAAAACACTATATCGCCAGGGCCCTCAGCTATTCGTATCATTAAGGACAGCGGCGAAATTTAGCTTCTTATGAGAAGTTTAGCAATTGTTCAGTGCCTCAAAACATGGAAAAAAGACATTTTCTGAAAATTAAACCAAGCTAGATCGACTTATCGTCCCCGAAGCCCCCTGCACACAAAATTTCATGAAAATCGTAGGAGCCGTTTTCGAGATTCCAATTATATATATATATACAAGAATTGCTCGTTTAATGGTATAAGATATGTTAAGAAAACCCTGTTCGACCCATAAGGATAATAAAGGTTAGGTAAACACATGACCAAATATAATATAAAATTTTACGTAATCATCATAGTACCAATACAAATGAATTTTGAAATAATCTTTTTTTCCCGCGAATTAACTCCAACTTCCCCGAAATTTGGTAATTTGAAAAAAAGTGACAACACCGTTATTATTAAGAGCGAATAGCGATGCGACCACGTGCCGTGTGCCCTGCCGCCCGCCGCCCGCGGAGTGTGCTTACACACATTTATTAAGTTACCTCTTTTTGCGAAATAAAATTTATTTTTTTAGGGGTTTTTTTTTAAGTTTAGCCCTGTTTTGTATCCATTAGTAGAATCAGTTCTCGATACCTAACAACACCTTCACGGGTCGGACAGGGTTTTCTTGACATACTGTATACACAGGTACCTCGCTACTACGAAGATACCTTCATCGTGGTGGCCAGGTGATTCTTATGCACCAATGTATTGTTTGCATTTTCTAAATTTCGACGTTGGTGAAAGAAACATCAAACCCTGTACTTATATTAAAATATACATAAGTAGGTACGAAATCGTCATAAGTTAGCGTGTGATTAATGCTTGTACTCATGCCTTATCTATCTACGTCCTAGAGTGAGACTATAACGGGCTAGTATTATACCTGTATTTTAAATGTTGGATGGACAAAAATTGAATCGCGAATCAATTGATTTATTAAACCACTTTAACAAATCAATTGATTCGCAATTTTTTCATTAACCAACCATGATAACGATTTGATAGTTAGAGGCATTGCATTTATATTAATCATAATATAAATGCAATGATTGGCTGATGATGAGTGATGCATTATTTGCAAGAAGTAGCTGTTAGTGCCTCTACATATACTATAATAATGGCTTAGTAATGAGTAAACATTCTGAGGCTATTATTGTGTTTAGTCGAGGAATGAAGAGGCAATGGCGTTTTTAAGTGATTTTTTAACGTGACGGTTTAGGTTTCTACCAAAATTAGATATAACTTCATTTTAAAAAGAGGATAGCCCGCGGACTTCTATTTTTATTTTTACCCTTTGTAGAGAGACAAACCTCGTCATTTTAAGTTTGATTTCTGTGGCAATCCGACGCGACACGTCATTTCTTATATTTTGACAGGTTTGAAATTGATTGTCGCTGAGATGAGAATGCGACTAGAATTTTAGCGTTTTTTAGGTATATTGATTTTCTGGTTAGTGTCAGGGGTTGTTTACACAAATGTTATCATTTAATTCATTAATGATAGAGGATTGCAGTTATGAATTAAATGTCAATAATTGTGTTTATCATTCATCAGTCCAAAATTATAATCTTTTTGAATAAATACTAGTCCAGTCCAGTAATCCAGTCAGGTTAAAATATAAGCAAATACATTAGTAAAATTACAAAGAGCACTTAGCATGTGGTTTTTGCCTGTAATTGGTTGTGCAGTTAGATTTAAGTCAATAATTTTTATGTATTTGTAATGTGTGAAATATCTGTAGCAACTGTTGGCGAACCTTAATTAAATAAATAAATAATATATTTTTTGACACATAGAGTGGTGTCGTAAAAATTATTCATTCATTATTAAACCGTCGATAGTTTTAAAACTCATAATTAATACTTAAACAAATTATAATACAGTTAGAAATCAAAAATTATATAATATTATGACTAATTAAATTAAAATATTCTTCGACACACCGAAGGAAAAAAATTGTCACAAAATTATAAAAATGTCAGAATCGTAAAAAATCATATTAAATAGTCAAATCATTGTACATATGTTATATAAATTAATGCCAATTTGTTTTTAGCTAATCGCTAGGAAAACTATAAGGAACTGACTAAGTTTCAACTAATTAATTGCTTCCTGTCAGGTTCAGTTTTAGTTGAAAGTAACAACAGCTTTCATGTCTAATGAATATGGAAATTATGAATATGAACAACAAAACAATTATTATACTAAAGAATTTATTAACTAAGCGCAAAATTTTATCTTCACTACAAATTATAAAACAAAGTTACTTTTACTTTCCCTATGTCGCTTTGTATGAATTAATCTTTAAAACTACGCAATGGATTTTGATAGGGTTTTTTTTTTAATAGATAGAGTGATTCAAGAGGAAGGTTTTTATTTATAATAACATTCATGAAATAGTGGAGAAATACTATTATTTTTGAGGTTTTTAATACATCTCGCATAATAAACCCATTTTTTAGAGCCTACATTGCAAACGCTGGCTAAATCCTATGAGATAGATCAAAATAATGTACTACAGTATTGTAGACCTTAAAAATGCTTACAAAAAAGTCTCCAACACCATATGTCTACCTACTATAGTTTCATCATTATGACTACTTTTTTATGTTTTTAAAGGTTAATTAGAATGCCATTCGAAATCAGAGCCCACTATTTGTTCCTTATTATTAATCCTTATCCAAATAAATTACGTCATATCAAAGATAATTTCAGTGGCAGTAGATCTCTTTTTGAATTATTGGAATTGGTTGTTTCATTTAGAAGATATCACGATTTATTCAAAACTAAACACCAGAAAAAAGCCGCGTGCCGCTCGCGCCCTTGCCGTCCGCCTGCTACTTGAGTGTTTCTCTGCCTAAACTGTGGAGGGAGTGGGCCGGAGCGGGAGACCACTATTTGCTGTCCTAAACTTGCTACCCCAGTAGGCTTTCATTTTGTTTGAAGGTGGTGGAACTGGCTATCCATGGACAATAAGGTCGATGTATCTTGCAGGGTCAGACATTGGCTGATGGGCGGCACAGTAGACATTATTTTTATTAAACGGCCACCGTTTCTTGAGAAAGGCTTAGGTACCTATATCATTTGCCCACGTGCGAAACCGGGGCGGGTCGCTAGTAAGTAATATAATAAAAAGAAAGGATTTGAGTTTTTATTATCTTTTTGTTACGTTATCACGCTAAACCGGCGTTTGGATGAAAATTTATTATCTCAGTAGACCACGAGCTGCATTAGAACGTAGGATAAGTACTTTTTATGAATATATTGTTATGGGATCAAGAATTATGTCAGTAAAATCGCGGGACGCTACAGTTGGCACATACATGGAAAACTTTTATCATGGTATTTTATCCCGATATTCTTACGGGATCGAGAAATATTGATCAGAGGTGCAAATTACAAAATGTATTTTAAATATTGTTATAAATTTACAGATGTTTCCCCACCTCGTACGTTGTTACGTTTTGAGCGACGGTATTGTAATTTTTACAGGGACACAATAATTATATTTGACCACAATATGAAGTACCTCATCAAAAGAGTAAAGAAGCACTAACCACAATCATGCATGCTTATTACTCTGGCAGTAAAATTGGCTCCACACCTGCTTCGTTTCTGCGTACACGCAACGCTTAAATTTCGCATTGTAGGACATTTTCAAAACACGAACACACGGAAATACTTTCTGTAATTTTTTACTCTTCCTTTCACAAATGAATTGTGAAATTTAACAGATGGTTGCGAACAGCTTATTACAAAAAATTTAAGTATTTTTTAACAAAGAATACCTGTCCCGTGCCTTTATATTGTACTTAGAAGTGTTTGATGGTCAACTTGACCTTTTTTGACCATCAGTTTCACTTGACGACAAATTTTACGGTTCTTTAATATTATGCCTATAATATAAAATACATTTTAACTTAATAGTTGAAATTTTACAAATTATTTGTGTATCTTTTTTAAGGCCGTGATAAGCCTGATCATAAGCTATGATAGCATAGTATCATTAATACCTTTAACCTTAATACCTAACATTAAGGCCTGTAACATTAATATTATCCCAACGTTTCCAACGAATTGAAAAACGTTTTTTTTTTAAATAAATCATTACAATTGCCAATTTCATTGCGATAACAGAAATAAAAACACTTTTGTGGAGTGTAGGCTCGCTTTTTACCCAGGAACTCCAATTTTTTTTTTTTTTGTCTGGTTGCTGCTGCCAGTTCCTGGTAATCGTAAAAGCGTTATTTATTGTTTTAATACTACATAAAATCAATGAGCGAAATATAATCGAAACTTCGAGCGAAATGTTTCGGAAATAATAAATTACAAGAAAAGTAAATTTAAAAAAAAGGATTACCTACTCCTGTATCGTGGGTGCATTTACAAAAATTTTAAATAATCGAATGGTTTTGATTTTCGTGGCCATTTTGGAACGCTAAAAGCAGAATACTTGGACCGCTGACAATTAATATTATTACTGTTTTTACAGTCTTCGTGGCCGTGGCACATTCGTGGTGGCCTAGTGTTTAAAACACCAGCCCCCCAAGTACGAGTACGCCCCGGATGAGTACGTGGGTCAGATTCCAGGTCAGACAGGTACCAATGTAACTTTTCTAACAATGTAAGTTATATGTACTTTCTAAGTACATCTTGGACACCAAAGACTGATTACAAGGTGAAGGACAACATCTTGAAGAAACCGGGTCTTTAAGTCTGAAATCGCCAACCCATTGAGTAAGCGTGGATTACGCTCAATCCTTCTCTGTATGAGAGGAGACCTGTGCCCAGCAGTGGAACGATAAAAAGGTTGATGATGATGTTTTTTACT
Source organism: Sesamia inferens (assembly GCA_037179545.1). Classification (NCBI taxonomy): domain Eukaryota; kingdom Metazoa; phylum Arthropoda; class Insecta; order Lepidoptera; family Noctuidae; genus Sesamia; species Sesamia inferens. The sequence continues at coordinate 20,180,018 of CM073921.1, read as the reverse complement.
GAAATATCGCAATATCACACACTTGAATACAATAATTAATCAAGTGAAATTCAGCGAAAAACATGATGAAAACTGATCAAACTTTAAAAGCGCACACAGCGAAGAGTAAAGAAAATTTGTTGGATGTTATTTTCAAGAGGTAAAATAACTGTTTTTTTTATGTTTATAATAAAACTAGTCAGTATTCAAAGTTATGCACATTCGAAATAACCATTCTCTTTATAACGTCAAACAGTAGCTGAATATCTACATCAGATAGTAGAAACAATTCGATACAACCGGTTTAAGCGAAGTTTGACAAAGAGTGTTTGATCTCTACGAACTAATCAAAGGACGTAACTTTCAAGAGCTAATCAAGAAACCACTGAAACACGAGCACAAGGTGACATTCTATCAACAAGAACTATGATAGGTAAGTCAAGAATAAATTAACATAAAAACCGAAAAGCTATACCTAAGCTTTTCGGTTAAAAACGGCCTATTCCGTTGAAAGTCGTTGTAGAAATATGAAACGCTAAAAAGGACTTTTAAAAAAAACACTGGCTGCTTATAAACAAAATGCATGTTTAGGAAGAGTAAGTACCTACACGCGAAGAAACTTCTGATAGATGCATGATTATAATAAATAAAGAGTTATCATATTATATGAAATGTTAAAAAAAAAAATGAAGGCTAACAATTTTAAAATCAACCGTAGTTTTTTTAAGACGAAATTACTATTTTCATTAGATTTTGAACCATTTCTCTTATATTAAAACAAAATTGAATAAAGGAGCTTGCAAACTTTGTAGTCCAGGTCCAACATATACTATGATATGTATTTTATTATAATTAAAAATTTTGGTACTTATCCAATTAACCATAGTGGATAGTACGGATGACAGCAGGTCAAGCTACCCGAAACTGTCAGATATTCTCAATCAACCTTCACTCTTAATGCTTTAGCCATAAAGTTGAAGATTTAATAAAGAAATTGGAGAGAATGTAGTTGATTGATGTGGAGTCTTCTATAGGATGCATTCTGGTGAGTGTGCAAGGGAATTGCATGATTTAATTCCCCCATCTCCGTTCCATCATTGGACGACACGCCGTACGGCGACTGTCCACGATACGTACGTTGTTAACACTACTACGATCCGGACGAAGCGTTTCGCTTCTTCTTTTATACCGCGTACATCGAGGGACTGGAACAATTTGCCGGCGGCGGTGTGTCAAGGCTAGAGTGGCTCTTAATAAACTTGCGCGCTTTACCGTCAACGATCGCATCACTGCCTACCATCAGGTGGGACCGGTCAAGCGCTAGTTTATAATTTATAAAAAATATATATATGTGTCGGTGTTGAGCACCGTCTGATATCGATATAGTTTTAAGTTATCCGATTAATCGATTTCCTAATTTCTGAACGAAATGTACTTAATGTAATCGAGTAGTGATTCTTAGACGTAACAGCCGACACTGGCACAAAAGAAGAGATAACGGGGACTGGTGACAGCTGGTCAACGATTAATTTTGGATGTGCGATTCGTGTCAAGTGGAACGTTATTTCTTAGGAAGATTATTGTAAATTGGAGTGATCAAAGTGTGATTTAAAATTAATGGTTATAATTGATTATCTCCTTGTCCGATAACCTACGCCTACAATGGATCCTTCGCTATATAAAGACGGAGCATCCCTAGATGATGCTTTTGTACCGCTAACTTCTTCTGATGATGGCTATGTGCCGTTTTATATACAATATGTAACAAAAACCCTGTTGTTCCTTCAACCTACATTTTAAGAATCGGCACACGGACGTAATAAAGCAAATTATTTATAAAAATTGTTCAACAAAAATAATTAAAATAAATGTTTAATTATTAATATTTATAATCTGTAACTGATTTCTTAGCTCTGCAATTCTGCATGAAGAAACTAGACATAAGTAGAACGTTCCCGCCAATTTATTTAACTTATAAAATCAGATATTCTAAAAAAAAGTTCGAATTTGTCGGTTTTAATCGATATTTGATTGTGACCCCTCGACTAGACAATGATTACTGTTTTCTAATTATGACTTCATTAATGATGTGCTTGTAGGTAAAATATATGTCCCTGAAAGGTCATAGAGTAAATGGGCGGCACAATCTTAAGTAAAGATATTGAGCTTATCACATTATTTATAAGATTAACACTCATTCCAATGAACGGTTCGCGAACACTGGCCACACAGGTAAACATAACGTTGGACATCGTTCGACGTGCAATATAACTTACACTTTATACAACAGCTACAGCTGAATTGCAATTTACCAGTTTTATTCCAAGCGTCGAGTGTCGAGGCAGGCAGGACAAAAGCTATTTGCAGCTGTTGAATTGATTCGTGTCCGAATTTTTCTGATATTGAAACTTTGAATTTGATTGCTACTATTTCTTTATTTAAAACGAATATATGAGTTGCACAAAATCGACAATACTCGTGTCTAGGTGAATGTTATCAATTTTACAAATTTCGCGCAATTTTTTTAGCAATATTTTGTTGGTATTAATGGATTCTTGTGATTCAATATTGGTTCGGTGGTATATTTTTTTTAACTTTGGCTCACATTAAGTAAGTATTACTCTTGAACAGTGGGTGATTTTATAAGCATTAATTAAAACTCACATACACAAACAGCCAGATCCGTAACAACTATCTCTAGGCCATACAAATACTTGCACCGTGCTGGAATCGAACCCGCGACACGTAGCACAGCAATCGTTCACTCAGCCACTACACCAACCACTGAGTATCCTATGGTGTTGATGCACTTAGGTCCTAAGGCGGTGGCGGCACGTAACAAAATAATTTCGGCACGGCATGATTTAAAAACATGTATTAAAATCTACCAATGAACCTCCAATTTGATTTTGACCCCTACAAATGCCTTCCAAAGTTCCCTAGAAATGTATAGAAGGATTTAAAATAATAATACACAAGTATAATTATTAAAGTTTTTTTTTCAGTAATCACTAATACAAGATTTATTTGTTAACACGTCATGGCCAACTGAAATTTTTAGTTGGAAAAAATGGCACGTAGATGCATAGAGGTTCGCCATCCCTGACTTAGGAGATATTAAACAATTAGTAAAACTGACAGCCTCCGCGGCGTAGCGGTAGCGAACGCGGCCGCTGCGCAAGAAGGCGCGGTTTCGATTCCCGCGCAGTACAAATATTTGCATGCATAAATATGAATATTTGCACTGGTCTAGTCGTGCCTCGGAAAGCACGTTGAGCCGTTAGTCCCGGTTGCCATACGAACATCTAGTGGCAGACGTTACTTGTTGTTGGGGCCCTCATAAGTCCAAAAATTGGTCTAACTGCAATGTTTCGATATCGCCTTCGGGTTGTGGAGGTCAGACGGCAGTCGCTTCACGGAAAATGTCGAAGTTTCGCCAAAATAAGTAGTTAGACTGGTAAAGACGGACCCCAGACTCCAAAGCTGAAAAAAAAGCTTCGGATGCGACTGGGATTAACTCTGAGATGATGATGATCATGATTAAACAATTAGTAAAATGGAATCATCGATACCAAAAAGATTAATATTAAAATATTATATGATTCGTACCTAAATAACTACGGGTCGATTGATCAAGTTAAGCTACGCTTGCCGCAGATGATCTGAGGATTGGTGACCATGCTTACATACTGAGACTCCTCCGTGTCTCAGATAGCACGTTAAGCCAATGGTCCCTGAAGTCATTTGTAGATCATTGACAGTCTTTACAGGTCAAGAAGTCAGAAAGTTTAACCAACAGCACTACCAAGGGATTGCGTATTGCCCAGTAACTGAGTTACGGAGGTTCTGTATGCAGTCACTCCATATAAAATACCCGCGTAGGTTTAGATAGGTTTTTTTTTATATGGTCCGCACCTATTGGTTGCAGCAAGATGTTATATAGCCTAAAGCCTTCCTGGATTAAAGGGCTATCCAACGCAAAAAGAATTTTTCAAATCGGGCCAGTAATTCCTGAGATTAACGCGTTCAAAAAAAACAAGCTTTATATATTAGTACAGATGAAAGCCGGTCCCAAGTCCCAATATAGCTGGGAAAAGGATGAAAAGGAAATGAAAGAGAAAAATGATGATTCGTACCTACATAACTTGAACCAAAGTTACTAATTTTATAATAAATAGTATGTCCATATATACATTTTGTAATAGAAAGTTAAAACTCCATAGGTTAGAAGTTAGGTTAGTTAGGTAGAAGTTAGAATCTGTACAAGTACATCTCTTGCATATTGTTAAATCAATTGCTAAACATGTCTGAAAAACTTGTCCGGTCAAGAACGTAAATGAATATCGTAGAACCTACTCCGAAACGCGCGGTGGGAAGACCGACATCAGGCACTCAATTTTCAAGTTTACGCCAAGAAAAAACTTTATTTCATATAATTAAGCAGTCTAGCAATTAAAAAGTGAACGAGTTCTGTTGCCTTGGGTACATTAATTATTATTAAAAAGTTTTTCGCGTTGCACTTGAAACTTCTTGGAGATAGTTAAAACAAAAAACGAATATTAAAGCTTTCAAGAGATGGAACTTGTCGGTTGTGAGGAGTGAGGAGTCACGAAAGTATCGAGTGTTTTTTAAAAGCTCTGAATAGAATTTTTAACTATGACCACTACCCAAATACTTGTCAGAAGTGCCTTCAAACTTAATTAAGGTTCAAACCAAACGTTTAATTGATTTTTCAGAAACAGATCCCGCAGACAGACACCCTAATTACGTAACACACAATTACTATCAGTTGGAATCATTTCGAAGCTCATTGCTAATTCATTGCTCCATGTGTTCGAAAAGTGTATTTGCTCAACAACGTAAAGAACGCAATGCATATTGTTGAACTGTTACAATGAAACCCATTGCTACTGATCGTGTGTTACGTAATCACCCTGGTATCCACTAGTGCAGCCAACTTAGCAAAGTGCATCTTGTAATGCAAAACTAATCTAATATATAAAATTCTCGTGTCACGGTGTTCGGATTTAAACTCCTCCGAAACGGCTCGACCGATTTTGATGAAATTTTTTGTGCTTATCCGGTATCTATGAGAATCGGCCAACATCTATTTTTCATCCCCCTAAATGTTAGGGGTAGTCCACCCCTAAATTTTTTTTTTATTTTTTAGACAAAATTTTTAATTTCTATTTTTTTATGATACAACATACAAAAATACATACAATCCCCAATTTTCACCCTTCTACAATCAACCCTTATTTTTTAATAGCCATTTTAGTAATTTAATCTATTATTTATATGGCAAAACAACGTTTGCCGGTCAGCTAGTTTAATAATAATAATCTACAATTTTTACAGAGGACGGATTTGAGCAGTTGTGTTGCGATGTGTGCCGGGTACGATGCGCCGTACGATGTGTTGTGTCGGGAGTTTGGTCGTGGAGGGTCTCCACATCAATCTCCCTCTGGCGCAGAATCGTTGGTCGTGTTGTTGGGTTTAACTTTGCACCACCTCGCTCAATTGCTGTCTTCCTTCCTATTCACTAAGTTTTTTTTTTTTAAGTCAATGGGCTTAATAAACTAGTGCGCTTTACCATCAACGCTTACCATCAGGCGGGATTGCAGTCAAGCGCTAGTTTATAAATATTTAAAAAACTTATATATATCGGAATAACTAAGCGATTGTAGCGATGAGGTATTGTACAATAGTGCTAAGAGAAGCATTCAGTCTGGTATTTTGAACTAGTTTTAATAACAAATAGCCCATAGTACAGGTGCAACTGGCGAACGCTCAAGCGTTCCGGAATTATTTATTAAGCTATTGCATAGCTTCTATCGCGGGCCTTGAGCGCGGGGACCGAATCCAGAAATTCCGTAACGAAAAAACCTCACGCTCCCCACTCCGACGGGCACGGAGGTGTGGCTTGAAGACCGTACATCGTCTAACGTCGTTTCAGTTCGGCAGTCTTCGGCACGGTATGTTTGTGTGCGTGCGACTACATCTTTTGAAAACAATTTATAGATTTTCAAAAAGAGCATGCATATTGCAGGGCGCGAACTCAGTTCTACACACTTGCCATGTTACTGATAGTCGCGATGTGCTAAACTTGCGATTAATTTTCATTCTGAAATAGGTCTTCTATAGATATATGTCATAGACGTCATCGACGTTGTCATGGCTACCTTAAAAACTTTTCATATAATTAATTATTAAGTACTTTTATTCAAATTAATTTAGTAGTATTTTTATAAAACAGCTTTTTTTTTTAACGGAAAAGGTAAGATGAATGTCACGCTAATTTTTCATTGGACTTTTAAATTATTTATAGTGTTGTTAAAAAAAAAAACCAATAAATAAATGTCAAAAAAAAACTTGTCATCAAAATGTGACTAAATAAATTTATAACTATATTCGAAAAAAAAAATTATAGTGTTGTTTACTTAATAAAAGCGCGTGATTTTATAGAGTAAAAAGTGCTCACGCGGCCGTTTTTTCAACTGTGATTGGCGATATCCGCCATTAGTGTGAAATATTTTTTAAAGAATTTCTATAATTTGTTACACGTGTTATTGGCAAAATTGTGGTATCTATCCACAGGGACCAGATCAAGAGTTGAAGTTGAAGTTTTTATTAAATAAAATATTACAGAAAGATGTCGGTGAACAATGTTAATACGAGTACATTTAAGTGTACGAGTTATAATATTGTTATCTCCGAAACGAAACAACGAAAGTTTCATAAAAATATGCTCATCGGCTTTTTCTGAGGAAGACATTGATGAGGCAAAAAAGTTATTGTTTGTTTCTACGAAGACAAGACAAAAACATGTATCGAGGCGTAAGAACAAAAAGCAGAAAGACCTGAAATATACGATTACGGTGTTTAAAATCACGGATCCCGAACAATCCCAGTTTTTGTGGCATATGACCTTCACAAATTGCCACCAGTTTGCTTTGACTGCGTAGAACGTACGTAAAGAAGTTGATGAAGGATTTATTAATTCTACGGTCAGATGTTAACGCAATCAGAAGTGATTATGTTACTAAAGATCAGCTCGAAAATATTAAATTGATAACAAATAATTCGACACCGACGCCGTTCATCATCAACAACCTTTTTATCGTCCCACTGCTGGGCACAGATCTCCTCTCATACAGAGAAGGATTGAGCGTAATCACCACGCTTGCTCAATGCGGGTTGGCGATTTCAGACTTATAAAGCCCAGGTTTCCTCAAGATAAAAAATCAGAGCGGTTGACAACTTTTCTATCAAAAACATTGAATTTGAAAATGAATAATGATCCACAAGAGTCCACAACAAAATATGGGACCACCATTGACGCGGTATTTTCTAGGTATTTAGAGGATATTAAGTCGCAAACTTATGTTTCTTATTTCAGTTATCATAAACCTATAGTTTCAATGATAAATATTCCTGAATAACCAACAGCTACTGTAAGGTAATAAAACCCACATGTATTGTAAAATAATAAAAATATTTTAAATAATATTAACTTTTTATTTATTTAATAAAAGAAAAATTTGTTTTCTTATCGGTCACCACGCTCAAAAAGTGTAACTTGAATTAATATCAAAGAAAAAGAAATACTGCATAAATAAAATAAATAAATTATTATAATTGCATAAATTGATACAAAATGCTATGCAATAGCTTTACCGCGGCAGTCCCCGAGTGCCACACGTCTTTTTTTTTTTATTTATTTAATCATTCACTTATACCATTACAGGTTGCTTAACCTAATGCGGCAGAAAGGATACATTTAACATACATTTTGGAAACTTACACATATAGTAAACAAAATTTAATTAAAACAAATCTAATAAAATATAACAACAAAATAAAAAACTAAAAAATAATATTAAAATTTAAAACAACACTATTCGATACAAGTTTGTTGAGCAAACATATTTCCGAACATTTGAAGGAATAGATTAGCAGCTATTTTCAAAATAATTCCAACTGACTGCAGCAGTGCAAAACGCCACTAGGATGCTGGATAGCACAGTGTCATTAAAAGAACTCTTGCGAACTCACTAAAGTGACATGTCCATATATCAAGCCTCGTATGGAGAAGGTTTATTATTTAGAACTAGCTTGCCGCCCGCCGCTTCGCCCTCATGGAATTCGGTTATATCGCGCTTTTTAGATTCTTCATTGTAGGGGATTAATTATCGTATCATCTAGCTTCTAAGTTTCAACATCATCATCAACCTTTTTTATCGTCCCACTGCTAGGCACAGGTCTCATACAGAGAAGGATTGAGCGTAATCACCACGCTTGCTCAATTCGGGTTAGCGATTTCAGACTTAAAGTCCAGGTTTCCTCAAGATGTTTTCCTTCACCTTCAGTCATTGGTGTCCAAGATATACTTAGAAAGTACATATAACTTTAGAAAAGTTGCATTGGTACTTGCCTGACCTGGAATCGAACCCGCGCACTCATACTTGAGAGGCTGGTGTTTTAACCACTAGGCCACCACGACACTAAGTTTTAAGTTTAGATGTGCATATTCGTTTGCAATATGTTACCTTGTTTTAAACGACACACAGCGCCATCTATCACCGAACTGGTCTGATGCTAATAATATTTTTGTTTTCCCTCGGGAATATCAAATTTTTCCTGGGTAAAAATGACCCTATTATTTAATCCGGACTTCTAACTTTACGTCTGCAAAATTTCTATGGAATCGGTTCAGTAGTTACGGCGTGAAAGCGGAACAAACAAACTCAGTTTCCGATTTACAATATTGGTAAGGATACCCGAGCTTTTGCCAAAAAAATCTAGTAAGATGAGAAGCACCCCGATTTATCAAAGAATGTTCTACGAGACTTTCTATAGCATATAGCTTTAAATAGCAAAAGATAAAGATAAAAATAAGTACTTAGGCATATTCAGTGTGGCAAGCATTTTGATGATTAGCTTTTTTATAACTATATAACTATATACCGCAATCCCGCATGATGGTAAGCACTAGTGCAATCGTTGATGGCAAAGCGCGTTAGTTTATTAAGGGCCTATTCACTCTAGCCTTGAAGACACTTAAATTTTAGTCAGATGGAAACATCGCCGCTGGCAAATTGTTCCAATGCGTCGATGTACGCAATATAAAGGACGAGGCGAAACGCTTTTTAGTCCCTTATTGTTTTAACTGTAGTTGGTGCCAATAAGAGAGAGGAAGATGATAGTATACAGAACATACATAAACAGAATATATTGTTCCCACTCCTGAGACAGACCTCCGGTTATATTATACCACGCGGGCTCAGTGCGGCTTGGTAGATGTGACATGTCTTTGAAATTTTGCCTCTAGGATGTGCCGGTTTCCTCAAGATGTTTTTCTGCACCGTTTTGAGAACAATGTTAATGAAATAGTTTAGGTACACAAAGTAAAGCGCCTGATAGGGTTCGAACCTACGACTTACAACCTGTAAATCGGGGCTGATACCGCTAGACCACCACAGCTCTCGATAATAGTTTTTTTTTTTTTGGGACAACACCCGCCACACATTTTCCCACCCACTGCAACTCCTGAAAGCCCGAATCAACAGTAGAGACCACCAGAAATACGCCGATCAATGATGCTCGACGAGTCCCGGAGAAACAATTCAACTGTCTTGGGTCCCGCAACGAAATTAATCAGAAAAGAATAGCTGAGGAGTAAGAAAAAAAATATTTTTCCACATCCCTTCATAACAAGCAGGAGACAGAACAGAAATAGGCCAAACGACACAAAGGGACATTATTGCAACTGGGAGAAGCCCAGATTACCAAGCACCACGGAATAAAATTTGTTTAAGTTAATGGGTCCTAAGTAGGTACGTGCTGTTACAATTGATTCCGATAATATTATGTGGAAAGATTATAGGTAATGTATAAGTAACAAGTAATGAAAAACATATATAATTACATCTGTACTGGTTTAACACAAGTGAAGGCCCCAGGTCAGTGCGCCGCTTGCTATGCATCATTAGTAGGTAGTATAACATTATTATTGTTAAGATCGTATTACGTAGCATTCGACATTCTCCTGTAACGGCTAATTTGATATAATGCGTGTCTTATTCCCACCTACAATGTATTAACAAAACATGGGAGAATCTATGAAAATCTTTCGCATGATTGAGTAAATTTTTGGCAGAAACGGAAAAGTATTTCCCTTTGCTCCTTTTATATGTATACTTATATATTTTTTAATAATTATAAACTAGTGCATGACTGCAATCCCGCCTGATGGTAAGCAGTGGTGTAATTGTTGATGGTAAAGCGCTAGTTTATTCAGAGTATATTAATTCCAAAAAACTGAGTGAATAGGATGGAGGACAGCAGTTGAGCGAGGTGATGCAATGTTCCAACAACAACACGAGCAACGATGCTGCGCCAGAGGGTGATTGATGTTGACCTTCCACGATCAAACTCCCGACACAACAACAGTTGGCGCATCATACCCGGCACACGTCTTAACACAACCGCACAGACCCGTCCTCCGTACGGCTTCACCAGACATCATGCCAGAACACGACGAATCGCTTGGCGGCAAGACTTTGTCTAGTGGGTGGTAACTTCTGCTGACAGCCGATTTTATGCCCTACCACCGAGATTTCTGAATTTATCCGACAATACTTTCTCGTATATGACACTCTTCTATAAAATAGGCTTTATTTTTGGAATTATAATTAACGCAGTAGTATTATGATAGCATTTTTTCTTCAAATAATTGCGTTATTCATTAGATGTATTAGTACACACAATAATAAAAGTAGACAATCCACGTAGGACCTATAGTTTTGTAACACTACAAAGTACGTAGTTACATATGTATATAGGGTCTAAAACATTGTTTCTCTTGCGCAAAAAATATTTTTAATCATACTTATCTAATTTTCCAGCTAGTAATACAATTTCCTATGCATTCGTTCTTGAAGCACTCGACGGACAAAAATCAATTAAAACTGTATGGTAATTACTCGAATGATATGATTACGTCAGGTCAAGATCGTTTCTATATGAAGTAGACATATAAAACAATAGCGAAGAAATCAGTCTTGCGGCAAATTAGAACATCATCAATAAAATTTTGGCAGAATTAACTGAGTCTCAACATTGTATGAGTGAGGCTAATAATATAACACAATCATTTCATGCAAAACGATAGTATTATTATTAGTTATTTACCTACGTGATTTTATAAAAAAATAAACAAAAATTTTGAAAACAACTTTTCTTTAATCCTGCAGATCTCTGTAACAGAATGCTTGCAAACTTTTCACAAACTTGAGAATATTCCGCACCGATTAACAGCTATCACTGTTTCACGATCTTAAGTCTTATTACTGTTGCTGTAATGTCTTAATTACCCCATCACGAAAGATATAGAGTAGTACATAAGTAGAGATAAATAAACAATGATGACGACTAATCAATTAACTATAAATAACTTAATCATCTCTGATAATAATTAAACGAACGCTAGACCACCGTGTCGCGAAAAAAGAGAGAAAAATGTTAGGAAAACATTTTTTTAAGTGGAGACGCTTTTAGAATTTTCACCAATAGTAAGGAAAAAAAAAACTTAATTCACACTCGCTTACCCCTTGGCCACCAAAGTTGTTGAGCTGCCATAGTGCAGCTGAGGCGCGAAATGCAACGCCATGTTCCCTGCTGCGGCAGGCAGGCAGAGTTGCGCCTGCGGCTGCGGGCAGTGAGGCAAACGCGGCACGCGCGGCACTTGGTCGTGCTGTTGGCACGAGGGGTACAAGGGGTAGGTCGCGTACTGGTACGAATCGAGTTGATTTAATGGATAGTTGAGGTCAGGGAGAGACCATTCAGCCATGGTCTACCCATCGACTTACACGACTGACAACTGCGCAAGGCGAACACGCGTGCACCGGGCGAGGCAACGCGCGCTCACTGACGCCCCGCCTCGCTTCTCCCGCCACCGATGCAACGCATAAACAAACTGCAAATCCTTTATCTGGCCGCTTCACGGCACTCGGCAATGTACGTCGTTAGCCGACTACTGATAAAGGGCGGTCATGAGCAGTGTTCACACTAAACTAATTAATCTCTATGCAACCACCATTACCCTAGGGATTCAATTACAAAATCAATGACTATGTATTTTAAAAGACTTTTAACTTTCTCTTTTTGTTTGCATTATTACGCAGTATTCGCGAGTACGATAATAGTTGTACAGTTTTACATTTTTAATCATGTTAAGCGTGGTTCATGTGTACGCATTGTATACAGTACACATAACACATTTCGTTGTATAAACTTAGCTAGATAAGGTAACTCATAATAAATGCAACAACGGAACTGGATTATCATTGGCTGCATCATGCGCACAAATTAGGAATTATGATGACCTCGAGTTTGCGCGTCATTGAAGGAATATGGACTTACATACAGACAAACTTACCTTTAGATTTAAGGTAAAGTGACATGACTAAGATTATAACAAAGTTGCGGAGCGAAAACACGCCTTGTTTACCCATTAATATGCTGTCGCTGAGTATTTTATAGGTACGGAGAGCTGATATCGGCCTGACAACGTTAACGGCTGGATGTTGCCCTCCAACCCACGCGCTGCATACTGCAGCGCCACAAATTTAACGCACAGCACTACGAGGGAATGTTGCCACCATTGACATTCTAGGATGGAGTGCGCAATTAGTCGTAGGTGGGCTCTGCAGCACCTATATATAAATATATATATATTCCTACGTATAAATTGTTTTTAATATAACAAACTAACTGCTTTTAAAAACACAAAGGTTGGTCTGTTCCTTACATAATAATTCGATAAGAATATTAATATGGCTTCATAGCAATCATTGTTGTGCTGATATTAACAAATTCATGCATGCGCTGAATAGAAGCAAATAATGCACTTTGATGTTACTGATTTTAACGCTATGGCCATGAAGTTAGGGCTTATTTTTCTTTATTATTAATTGCTCCGGGTTCAGTTAACTGCTAGTACGCAGACGAGAAAGGTAAATGTTCAAATTTAATAAGTTATTAGTTTCGATTTTCTTTTCTACTAGTCAAGCAGTTTACCTTTCGATGGTAACGTAAAATTGATTTGGGTCATACCCAAGTGATTGAGCCGTGTCCAACATAATCATGTATGAGCTAGTATCACGGTGACCATGGAATACTCCCAAGTGGCTTTAAGGCTCTTTTGAAGATTAATGATATGTAACTCAATCTGAATATCAATAATAATACTTTCCTTAAATGTATATACCCGTTCACTTACAATTTTTTTTCCAAAGTAATGGCCTGCTATGATCCTTATGCAGCATTACTGCTTTATGTCAAGCATCTACAGAGAACGGGAACTGCTAATTGCGCAACATATTATTTGTTAAGTTTGTTATTCGCAGGAACATATTGCAGAGTTGTCGGAACAAAAAGTCGTAGGTTTGGGCAATACACAAACACTTATGTGTTTATACAATAGGTTCACTTCGAAACAACAGCAGCAAGCATTTAATACTATATGTTGATGATAATAAAATTATTGCAAATATTGCTTTTAACTATCAATTTACGCTAAATTAGCAATGACAAAGGATACGATTGTACTGCAGAATGTAATACTACCTATGTATTGACTTACTGGCCGTCACATCGGTATTAATATTGTTCCTTTTGATATGAAAAAGAAATATATCGAAGTAGGTATTATTATTATGTTACTAGTTTCGTACGTGTGAAATTTCTCACGAACGAATTTATACGCTAAGCAAAAATAGCAAGTATTGAGACCTGACGGGCTAGGCCCTGTCACGTCTCAATACTTGCCCGTACTTTTACTTCATATTTTCTTAGCGTATATATAAATCTAAAGATAACCTGTATGAGAGTTTAAGAAAGCATAGTTACATAAAACCTGCTCTTACTTTGAACAGCTGGTGTGTTTCAAGGTTAGAAACTGGTAGTACAACAGTAAATCAGCGAATCCCAGTAAGGAGATGGGGAGTGTGCAAATGCAGCGGTAATTGTATGTAGAAGTTGGCTCAGTTGTGCACTTGACCTTCGCTGCAAAACTGACCCCAACCCTTTAAATCGAGGCAAGTGATGGTTTCAGATTATTTCACATTCCCACAATCTCAATATCAATGGTAATAAGTTTGTAACTTCTTTCAACGATCAGAAGGAGATGGATACAAAAAAAAAAAACAAGATGTAAATACAGCAATTTCAATTGTTCAAACCAGAATAAAAAACTCTGTATAATTTTATTCGGTTTTAAAAAACGGTCGTAAAATTTTATGAAGGGCTAGAATATTAAGAACCTTTCCTTATCTGATGATTTCAAACCGCCAATCACGGAATAATGGATTATTGTGTCTTCCAACAGATTTAATTTTACTGTGATCTAACGACTACATCACACAAGAATCATTTTCTATGACTAATTCGGGAGGTATTGAGCCGTCTTTAATGAAATGGTTTGTTGAGAGAAAACTATAAAGAGTATCTAACATTTTTTTTTAGAAATCATGAAATTGGACAAAAAAATAAATAAAAATGCATTTTAATTTTAACGTTTTTCATGTACGTCTTTGTAATTTTATGTATTTTTATTTGTCTGAAACTAGTTAAACGTATGGTTAAAACGAATTGATACCAGAACCATGAGTTAGGTTAAAGTTGATTTTAACCTATTTATATAAAATTCTGGTTACACGGTTTGTAACCAAAGTGCTCCGAAACGGTTTTTTTTTTTAAATAAATAAATATATACGGACAAGTCACACAGATTTAGCTATCCCCAAAGTAACTTCAAGACTTATGTTATGGGATACTAACTCAACGATACCATATTTATAATAGGTACGTATATAGATAAGCATCTAAAACCCAGGCCAATCAGGAAAAGATCGTTTCCCATCATGACCTGGCGGGGGATCAAACCCGCAGCCTCCACGTCGCAGGCAGACGTGTTGACCGCTGCGCCACGGAGGACGACGGTTTGACCGATTAATTTTTTTTATTATTATTATTTCATTCTCTAGATCTGACAGCCTCCATGACGTAGCGGTATTGAACACGGCCGCTGCGCAAGGAGGCGTGGTTTCGATGCCCACACAGTGCGAATATTTGTATGCATGAATATGAATATTTGCATTGGTCTGGAACATCTAGTGGCAATCGTTACGGGTTGTTGGAACCCTGAAAAGTCTAACAATTGGTCTAACTCCAATGCTTCCATATCGCCTTCGGTTTGTGGAGGGAGATCAGACGGCAGTCGCTTCACGGAATTATCGAAGTTCAGCCACAATCAGAAGTCAGACTGGTAAAGACCGGGTACCAGGCTCCAAAGCTTTGCGGGTTGGTTAAAAAAGAAACCGTGGCCCTGGCGCACAGGCAAGTGAAGAAACACGGGTGGGTTTAAGTCAGTAAAAGTCTGACACTCCCTTCCGCATCGCCCAGAGAGGGAGAGGTCATTTTATGATTTCCCATCACAACCAAAAAAAAGGCTCCAAAGCTGAAATAGCTTCGGATGCGACTGGGCTGAGATGATGAGATGATTTTATTCTGTAGATCTGAGAATAGATAGTAAACTAGACAGTGATATTATTTTTAAAATAATTTGTGTGGCAAGGATGAGTCAGCTAGTATTATACAGAGTGGCGCTGACAATACGACAATAAATGAAAACACGAACAATGCTGGTTCATAGGAACAATCCTAAACCACAGAAAAAAAAACCTAGCATCAAAATTTAAAAAAATAAAATTTCAATCAAACTAAACTAAATTGCATAAAATTGCAAACGGAATAGAACATCCTTTAAAAATATTGTTTCACTGTAGGCCTAGTATGAGTTTTCAATACGAAACTCGTTCGATCGTATCGAGCGCGTTTGACTCAGCGATTGGCCCGCTTCAAGGTCGTAAGAACTCTCAACCAATGAGAGCGCCAAACGCGCTCGATACGATCGAACGAGTTTCGTATTGAAAACTCATACTAGGCCTACTGACCTCCGATCGACGATAGGCGCGACAACGCGATCCTGTATCGACATGCTTTTTTCGCGCCATTATTATTAAAGTTTGGTACCGCAGGATGCGGCGGTCATTAACCTGTAAGCGCTTCCCTATCAACATGTACATCATGTAGAAAATCTGAAAAATGAAAAATAATTTCCTGTGACTAAACTAATTGACATATTTATATGATTTTTTATGGGTAGACTGAGAATGTGTTGAGGTACACGATGTTTAATTTATTATCGTATTGTCAGCACCACTCTGTATAAAATTAATTGGCATGTACCTACAGTTTATAATTGTGGGGATCACACAGCTGGCCGGAGTTCTTTTTTTAAAATCGATATAGCTAAGTTAGGTTATCTAGGACACAACAGCCAGAAACATTATTGAATGTAAAAACTAACCAACAAAACACATTGTAACTTAATTTGTGCACCTATTTGTGCAACTGGCATAAAGATGCAAATCTTTCGTCATTCAATAAGCAATATTGACTGAATAGAAATGGTAAATGGAAAACTGAAGATACAAAACATTTGAGTTTTTACGGTAAATATGTTATACATACTGAAATATTTGATTAATTACATTAAAACTGGTAAAAGTACTAATTGGTAAGCAAGTTATTGTTTAAACATTCACTTACTTTCCAAGTAATAATTTTGGAATTTTAATACACGGAAATTTGTGTGAAAAGTGATAATTTGCTTTTTTTGGTAAAATTAAGTATATTGGAAGACGGTAGCGCCGATTTACCTGCACACGAACTAAATTAATTAATCAGGGTCCAGTGGAAATTGTCTATACATATGTACTAGCGACCCGCCAGGGCTTCGCATGGGTGCAATGCTGATACCAATTACACTACACAAAAACTGTGAACTTAGTATAAAAAAAAACATGCCCGCCTCCCCGCCGGTCGGTACCGCGGCAAACGCGACGCCCCGCACTTTTTAAATCTGTAATATCTACGAAAATATTAATTTAAATAAAACACTGTAAGAGGTGATGTAGAACTATAATCAACAATATATTTATGATATTCAATTGGATAAGGATAAATGCTGTATTGGTTAGAAACGCTTAGAGAATTACAAAATGGCGCCGATTCCGTTGTTCACAAACTAAACTAATTTTAAGTTAAGTGCATCTTTTTCTTTCAATTTCGTTAAGAAAAGGATAGAAGATAACATTTTAATTTAATCCTGTCAACTTAAGATATTCCATAGATAGTATAGACGCGATTAAAAACATGGCGACTAAAAATACGTCAGTTTACGTCAGGAGCGGACTAATTTGACAGGTCTAAAGAGACATTTTATCTTCTATCCTTTTCCTAATGAAATAGAAAGAAAAAGATGCACTTAACTTAAAATTAGTTTAGTTTGTGTACAATAGAATCGGCGCCACTATTTGTCGTAGAAAATAAATGAAAAAAAAAAATTTGTGGTATATCTATAAAGAATAGACATATATAACATCGCGGACTTTTCTGTAGACCTTTTCAATGTGTACAATAATTAGTACAATATTTTGGTAAATCTCGCAGAGTTCAGCTTACGCACTGCAAACGTGGAAAAAATGTAGTTATTTACGACATCACATTAGAAACCTCAAAAATAATAGTTATTGTTATTTTATTATCTTTATCCACTATTTAATGGATGCTATTATACATATAAACCTTTCTCTTTAATCACTATATCTATTTAAAAAACCCATATCAAAATCCGTTGCGTAATTCTAAAGATTTAAGCATACATAGGGACATAGGGAAAGAGAAAGCGACCTTGTTTTATACTATGTAGTGATATATAATTTAGTGTTTTGCCCTGTTTTTAATCACGTCTAAGCTGTTTAGGGAGCATCTTAATTTGACAGGACTAAATTATTTATGTTTATATTCTGTCCTTTTCTTCCTTCGAAAGAAAATAATGCACTGGACTTAAGTTTAGTTTAGTTTCCGAACAAGAGATTTGGCGCCATTACTATTGACAGATTTGCATTTAATTTTTTTTACAGGTTTTAAGATTAAAACTCGTCCGAAATCTGACTTCAACAGTCATTTCATTACTGTAATACTAACGCGATAGAGGTGTTCTTTAAAAATCTAGACTTAAAAATATCGGTGACTTTATTTCCTGTTTTATTTACTGCAATTAAAATTGCATGCCTTCAGGTGGATTACGGAGATGCCAAACTATTTTATGTATCGTAATCGACTCAAACTCATTTATCCATTTTCGCAATAAATTATATTGAGTTTGAGTTTAAATACTGGTATCTAAGTATATAATTTTTTTTCTTTTTTCTTTAAAAGACGTTGCTCCACACTAGGAATTTCTCCTGTATCGTGGGTGCTTTTACAAACATATAAACTCACATACAAAAACAGCCAGACCCGGAACAACTACCTGTAGGTCATACAAATATTTGTCCCATGCGGGAATCGAACCCGCGACACGCAGCTCAGCAGTCAATAGCTTAACCACTGCTCTAACCGTACCGTCGCGTATAACTGTTATGATTTTAAAAAATCTTAGCGCTACAACCAGTTTAAAACGAAAAAAACACATGATCGCGTTGTGAAGCGCCCAGTCGATAAAGCAATAAAGCAGAGTCGATGCTTCGCCAACATTGCGTAAACAAACATTGGAAGGCTTAATTTCTGGGAAGCGCATGTAAAGCGACCTGGAACGGAGGTAGGTAGTGTAGGTAAGTACTTGAAACTCAATTGCAATAACGATAAAAGTTTTGATAGCTACGGAATACACTCAACTTCTGTCATTTTATAGGGGCGAGCCACTTTTAATATTTATCGGACGCTTTTTCAAAATTCGAACAAATACATAAAAAATCTCAAGTTCACTTTTATCGAATGCTTTTTCAAAATTCGAACAAACACAGAAAAAAAGAAATCAGATTTCATTTTACAAAAAGCATTTACGGTCAGGAGTCGAAGTTACGACGTCAACATCACGATAAATATTATTGATAAATTTTGCAGTAGGAGTAAATTGCAATTAATAAAATATTGTATAAATAATAAATGATTTATTTTCCGTAGAAAAGTTAAGGTACTTTAAGTAATCTTGGTCAGGCTTTTTGAGAACCATGCAGGTATGTAATGATGCTTCGGGGAAATAACCATAGATTGAGTTGTCCAGGCAGCCTAAGTAGTTGTCTTTCGACGCGTAGCTCAACCCAGAAAGAGGATTCAGGAGCTCAACGATGCGGCAAAAAATACCAAAGAAAGATCTTTTGGGCAGTCCGCATAGTGAGAAGCAAGTTAACTAAGATGTAGTACTAAATAAACCAAACACTGCAATAAAATTCAAACAAACTTTCGATTTACTCAATCAGAATTTTTGTTTTCTTTCATTTATTTCAAATTATTATTTAAAATACCTGCCACAAAAGCTGATTGTAATTTAAAAAAAATCTTAATAAGTAAAAATTTTGACGACTATGATTTATTTATTTGATATTATTTAGATATGATCTATTCTAGTAATAAATCATGCCATTGTCAATTCATTTTTGAAATGAAATTTTTGTGTCGAGAGTTTCGTAGCACCGTAGGCGTTCGTAGCCGCTACGACGCCATGTAGACCCCTACGCAGACTTATTTTTTGATTCTTACGCGTCATTCTAATTGTTAGCGAACACGCTGGCCCGTAGGTTTGCACGTTGTTCCCTTCAGGTGAAGAACACACTCTTACTGTACATCTGTCTACACGTGTATCTTTTGGGCCGGATATACACAAAAGTCGTACAATGTTCTCCTCGTTCAATACAATTATGCGTTTAGGGTACTGGTGGGGCTGCCTCGCTTCTGTAGCGCATCGGGGATCCCAACTAGCAAAACAGTCCCAGGACCCGAACTTTACTCTTATATTTGTTTTAGAACATACCGTTGATCCTATATTACTTTTAGACAAGCCAGTAGACAGCCAGTTTAAGAAAAGTAAAGTTATACCATTATTAAGAAAAGAAAAGTTATACCATTATTTAAATCCGGTAATAAAACAGATGTTGGTAACTTCAGACCGATTTCTATCTTACCTGCATTCAGCAAAATATTTGAAAAATTAATACTTAAGCAGTTGCTAAATCATTTTAATTCGAATAATCTCCTACATAGTGAACAATATGGTTTCACAAAGGGTCGTTCGACTATGGATGCGGGTGTTGCTCTACTGAAACACATATTTAACGCATGGGAGAGGTCGCAAAATGCTATTGGAATTTTTTGTGATCTCTCCAAAGCCTTTGATTGCGTGCACCATGACATACTTTTACGTAAACTCCGCCATTACGGTGTCGAAAATGAGGCTCTCGATGTGATAGGTTCTTATTTACATAATAGATTACAGTGTGTAGATATTAACGGTGTGAAATCTTCCGGGCTACCAGTTCAGTTAGGTGTAGCAAAGCTCAATACTGGGTCCATTCTTGTTTTTAGTATACATTAATGATTTACCATTCTATTTAAAGGGCATCTGTGACGTTGTTTTGTTTGCAGATGATACCTCTCTAATTTTTAAAGTAGACAGGAATAGACATAATTTTGACAAAGTAAACAGTGCACTCTCAACAGTTACAGATTGGTTTACGTCAAATAACCTAGCTCTTAACCCCAAGAAAACAAAATGTGTAAAGTTCGCCTTGCCTAACGTTAGAAATTTAGGACCTAACATCGTTTTAGATAAAGAGGTGCTTGAAACTGTGGGCTCGGCAGTTTTTCTGGGAATAACAGTAGATGCCAAACTTCAGTGGGGACCACACATATCAACCCTAGCAGGAAGGCTCAGTTCGGCCGCCTACGCCGTCAGGAAAGTAAGACAATATACTGACGTTGATACAGCTCGTTTAGTTTACTTTAGTTATTTCCACAGCGTTATGTCCTACGGTATTCTACTGTGGGGCAAAGCCGCTGACATACAAAATATATTTGTACTTCAATAACGAGCTGTCCGAGCAATTTACCAGCTCGGTGTCAGATTTTCTCTGAGAAATTTGTTTAAAGATATTGGTATTCTCACGGTTGCTTCACAGTTCATATTAGCCAACATCTTATATGTTAGGCAAAATATTCACGTGTACACCAGAAACTGTGATATTCATAATATTAACACCAGAAATAAGGACAAACTGCGAGCCCCTTTTCACCGACTTCAAAAGGTTCATAACTCTTTTGTTGGGCTTGGTATAGCTTTTTATAACAAGATACCCTCTGCTTTGCTAGACTTGCCCTACAATGCATTTAAAGCACAAATTAAGTCCAGGCTTTGTTCAAAGGCATATTATTCCGTGAATGATTATTTAAATGATAAGAATAGCTGGTCGCTCTGATTAACTCAGGACAATGTTTCTGTTCTTTCTCAGTAATTAGCTTATTGATACGTTATATGAGTTCATATAATTTACTTTTTTACATTACATAAATATGTAAGCTGTCACGCCCTTTATGCCTGGGGCTTCTTAGTTAAGTAACAAGTTTTAGTTAATTACATTTTCATTTGAATATAAATATATTGTTTTGCTTTGCTGGTATTTTGGCGTGGTAGCTGGCATATGGTAAATAATTTCATTGTTGTATTTTATCGTATCGTTTGTTTACATAGTATTGTATAAAGACATGTTTTTTTAAAAATGAACAGACAGCTGTGCTGATGGGGAGTTTGTTCCGCCACTTCTTCTTCCCAGCGAAAGCACTAGGAAGTGTCGATGGGTGGGCGCTTTTGGGGGACTGTCTTATGTAATATTGACGTTCAAAAAGTGCTGATTCTCAGCCTAATTTGAATAAATGACTTTTGATTTTGATTTTGATTTATGGCCTCAAGAACGCTCAGTCTCATAACCAAGTCATATAAAAGCATTTAATAAGACAAGTTGCACTTGAGAAAAGCTTACTCTTGTGTTGGTATTTTCTAAGCTTATGTGATTTTATATTAGACTTGCTAAATGCTATTGTAAGAGATCAGACTAATATCGCCATTGCATAAGAATAATGTAAGTATGTGCATTTTTGATCTTACTTGAAACTAATATAAGATCAATAGCACTGCATAAGTATGATATTAGAGTGATTTTGGATCGACATATTTACAATACAAAATACAAGACCCATATAAGAGCGTTTGATCTTAGATCGATTTTGGTAATAACTCCTCTAGTATAGTATATATATTAATAGTTTTAAGAGTAATTTTGCTGGCCATATTTTCTTTAAAGTTTTTAAATTTAATACTTTTATTGGATTACAGAAACTGTAAAAGATTCAAGAATACTGGTGGCTACGGGAGGAAAGTTGTTAAGAAGTACAATGAAATGTTAAAAATAAAAACAAATATACCGCTGCCTTCTTTTTTCTCGCTCTCGATTTTAAGTTTTATGTGAGATTGCGAGGAACCCTAATTTATTCCAATATGGAGTTATCTTTAGTATACCGAATGATAAAATAAAAGTAAGCAATCTTATATTACTCTAATAGTGCGCTTATAATGCAGCTATACTAATGGCGACACTATCAAAACAAATTAACAAATAAATTTTTTTAACGATATCATGAAACACTTTATTTAACAAGGCGCATTAATTTGGAAGAGGGAAACCAAGTCTAATTAACAGTAAATAATAAATTCCAATACGATTATTTACCTTAAAACTACTTTTATATAAACAATGTCACGAATTTTGGATCTGACGTACAATTTTCAAAATATTCTAATCTTAGTCCAATATAAGCCTATGCAGGCTTAAGATACTTTATACGGAAAAGCAATATTAGCGTAAGTCGGCTTAAATTAGTTTTCGCTACGTTTCAGTAAGTGCAAACAGCATTCACCATTTAGTTGAAAGACGTCCACTGCTGGACATAGGCCTCCCCCAAGGCTCTCCACGACGACCGGTCCTGCGCCTCCCGCATCCAGCGGTTTCCCGCGACCTTCACCAGGTCGTCGGTCCACCTTGTCGGGTGCCTACCCACGCTACGTCTTCCGGTGCGTGGTCGCCACTCGAGAACCCGTTGGCCCCATCGGGCATCGGTCCTACGGGCAATGTGTCCAGCCCACTGCTATTTTAGTGTTGCAATTCTTCGGGCTATATCGGTTACTCTCGTTCTTCTGCGGATCTCCTCATTCCTGATTCGATCGCGCAGTGAAACCCCAAGCATAGCCCTCTCTATTGCCCTTTGAGTGACTTTGAGCCTTCGTATAAGGCAACAACAGCATTCAATTAGACTGATATTAGAACGATGTAAAACTAAATGTGTTTCTAATATTGCCCAAACGTAGGCTTATATCCGTATACAGGAGTGAAATAAGAACAAAAAAACAGTAGTCTTGAGATTGTTGTAAGAGTAATTTTTGCTAGTTCGGATGTTTGCTGAAGCAGACGTAGTTTGCTTTTATGCGATCATGCGAAAGAGGTGTGCCTCTCTGGTGCTCAGGGTGTGGGTCAGCTCCAACAGTGTCCTGAGTATGATTGCTGGGCGTCTGGATTGTTCATACGTATGTAAATCTCTGTCGCGTATGGGGTGAAGCAGCGGTGACTCGTGTGAGTTGATTGAATATTTTCAGGTAAAATTAATGAAATTTGTGAAAGGTTACTCAGACAGTTTTAAGTATTACTAACATTATTGAGTCATGGTTACTTGAATAATGAATTTATTATTATTTTTATTAATTGTTGACGAAGAACGTATGGATATTAGAAATAACATAATTTTGTCTTTTCGTCAAAACAGATTTTCAGTAATTCGTCCACTTTAATTAATTTACTATGAGGCTGTTCTCTGAGGGTGTGCAAGCCGTTATTGATAAAGCCCACCTAATATAGAAGATATATCATAAGTATCTGTTTAAGGCTCCGTATCCATAGAGTATTGATAGGACCCTATTACTAAGAGGCCACTTCCTGTCTCACTATCTCTCTGTCCCAAAGCACTGTGAGACTGTTGGAATTTTCATCAGTATAACTATAATAAAAAAAAAACCATTACGCAGACCACAAAATGAATTGGGATAAGTAAATTTGTAATTTGTTTAAATGGGAAACCACTAAATAGGGTTACCCAATTTAAGTACCTAGGCCATTATTTGACTGTGGATCTTAAAGATCAAGTAGACATTGAACGCGAACGCAGGGCGCTAGCAGTTAGATGTACATACATGTTGGCTCACAGATTTGCTCGTTGTAGTAATGAGGTCAGAATCACTTTGTTCAAAGCTTTTTATCAGTCGTTCTACCCGGGCGGTCTGTGGGTTAACTGTACGCGGAAGGCTCTAGACGCCCTGCGGGTGCAATATAATAATGGTTTTCGGGTGCTGTTAGGGTAACCTAGGTACTGCAGTGTGTCCGGCATGTTCGCTTTGGTGCGGGTTAATGACTTTCATGCCATCATGAGGAAGAAGGTGGCCTCGTTGCTAGGTAGAACTAGGACCAGCGCTAACAGCCTGGCGCGCCTTGCATTGCTTTGCTTGTGAGGCTGTTATGATTAGTTTTAAGTATTAATAACCCTTAGTAGATAAGTTACTAACTATTGGATCATTGTTGTAATTAAATAAAATAGATTATTATTGTTATAAGGGCGGGAAAATGATGACTAAAACCAGAAGAAAATATTTTTTTCTATAGTAAACTAAAACCAGAATTTTTTTTTTTTTCTATAGATAATGGTACGGAACAATTTGTGCACGAGAGAGTCTCGCACTTGAGCAATTTTCAGTTTTTTCTACAGCATATTGCAGCATGTCTCTTCCCTTATGCTATATAACTGTGTATCTTTGCTTCAAGATATAATCTGCAGAGTATGTAGAAGCACAAGCTAAACTGGTAAATAAACGTATGTATCATCGTACCTATTGTTCTTGGAATTTACATAGAAATTTCTATCCCCAGCTAAGTCAGAACCGAATTTCGACGTCTGCTGCAGACAAGCATATTGTTCAGTCCTTTGAAAACTTTGGTTTTTGTCTCACCAAGTTTCTTAGCAATTTCCTGTGTTGCCAAGAAACGCAAACTCACAGCCTTTTAAGCTTAATAATAAAGCCCTGGAGATAACAGAGCTGCACCTTACAAGTTGTAGGTGGTACGAACCCTTTCTAGCGCTATAATTTGTGTATTTTCTTACTACTGCTCTTTTTGGTCCTAGAAACATTACAGGCTGATTGAAATTGAGAGTCGTAATAACTTCAAAACATCAGTTCAGTGTAACGTCACGCCTGCATTCCTCGATTAGGCAGGTAGGTAGATATGTACGTTACACCCACTATACGTCAATAGTTATACATATGCAAAGCGGCGCAAAAATGCACAATCTCGTATCATTGACGTACTTAGATAATTTAAAGTAACAACTGGGTGTTCACTATCCTGTGAAGATAAATATATAAAAAAAAACTTCGAATTCCTACATGTGACATCTGCCAACCCGCACTGGGACCGCGTGGAAAAAAAGAGGAAAATTTCCCAGGAGTGAGAACATTATCGGCTGATTATGTTATGTTTTATATCAAAATTGATATTATTTTTGGTTTTAAACTAAATGTATATTATTTAAAAGTATTGTATACATCTAAAGAAACTATTTCGCAAACGTGGTACAAGTTTGAAAGGGGAAAAGAAGCATTTAGTGGAAAGTTACGACAGAAATTTATTT
Organism: Sesamia inferens; assembly: GCA_037179545.1. Taxonomy (NCBI): domain Eukaryota; kingdom Metazoa; phylum Arthropoda; class Insecta; order Lepidoptera; family Noctuidae; genus Sesamia; species Sesamia inferens. Next base: position 20,154,347 of record CM073921.1, on the reverse strand, counting down.
TATATAAATGTGCTATATTGTTAACATTACCAACACTTCTTATAATATTCTAGATTATTTATTGTTTATCAAAGAATTCAGTGAAGACTACGTGTCCCGTGCGAAATATTCGCACGTCCTTGATTTTCAATCGTAATTTTTTGAAAAACCACTGATACTTGAGTAATTTGTATATTTTTCCGGTGTAGCGATCTATAAAATTTTTAAAATAATGCCTCATTTATGTATATTGATAAATTATAAAGGAAGTTATGACGTACCCACAAAAAAAGACCTTTTTTATTTATGACTCATAATCATTTCAGCGTTAATCCCAGCCGCATCCGAAGCTTTTTCAGCTTTGAAGTCTGGGGGCTTTACCAGTCTAACTGCTGATTTTGGCTAAACATAAATATTTTCCGTGAAGCGACTGCCGTCTGACCTTCACAATTTTTCTTTTTTTAAGTGAATGGTGTATATCATTTAAGTGCAGTATATTCGTTCATTCATTCATTCATTCATTTATTTGGTGATAACAATTAACATTGTCTTGAACTTTACAGATAAAAATTATAAATTTAAATGAAATTGCCAAATATATATATATAAAAAAAGCATAAAAAAAAGAAAAATATTGAATTCAAATTAGACATATCGAGTCATTCAATTATAGATATGTCAATACATATATAATAAATTAATGTCAGATATATTTACAAAAAATAATGTCAAATGTTTAGTTACAGTCAAAGCTTATTGTTACAATCAAAGATAAAGAATTAAGTAGAAAGTGTCCTCATTAGTAGGTACATTTTTTATTTTGTATCATTTGTCATGAAATCTGATACTGAGTATAAACATTTTTCCAACAGGAAGGATTTCAATTTATTTTTAAATAAATTACTATTATATATTAATAATTTCAAGTCAGTTGGTAACCGATTGAACAATTCAACCTCTTGGTATCTGGAGCAATGCCTGACCACGTTAAAATTTGGTGACAACTTGTGTTTAAACTCCTTTCTTGTTGTGTTTTCTCTTAGCTTACGTTCCTCTTGTGATTCATACTTATGAATATACTTAGTAAAGTAACAAAGAATAACCAATATGTACAAACTTGGTACTGTCAAAATTTTCAACTTTATAAAATGCTCTTTACATGATTCTCTTTGCGAGATCCTTACCAAAGTTCTTATAGCACGTTTTTGTAAGATGAAGGCTTTCTGACAATTGTAATTATAGCTATTACCCCAAAGCATGATGCTATACCTTAATCAAGATTTGCGCATAATATACAGTATTTAGTTGTTTTAGGTCTAAAATATCTCTAAGGCTCCTGAGTGCATAGCATGCCGATGAAATAGAAGAGTCAATAGCAGCTAGCTCATGTTTCCAATTTAAGTTCACATCTATGTCAATGCCCAAGAATTTGACTTTAAGTCTACTAATTTTATCTCCGTTGGTTTGTATATCAAAATTCTCATTGTTACGAGTTGTTGTCATAGTTGTCAGCAAGTCATTTGTAAATATGATAAATAGTATTGTCCCCAAAATTGAGCCTTGAGGTACTCTACGTTGTATCGTTGTGATTTTAGATGTGTTTACTACTTCAGTATTATTTACGCCGATGCTTTTAATTTCAACAAACATTCTCCTATTATGCAAGTAGGATCTTAAAAGAATTAAGGACTTGCCTCTGATACCGTAATGTTCCAGTTTAGTCAGTAATAATTCATAGTCAATAGTATCAAAAGCCGAGCTGAGGTCGACGAATAGTCCAGCCACTTTCATTTTGTCATTTAATTTCTTAATTACGTCATATATAAGAGTGTTTATTGCATCTGAGCAACCAACGCCTTTCTGGTATCCAAATTGCCTTAAATTAATTATTTTATTGACATTCAAATGTACCACCAGTCTTTGCTTAATGATTTTTTCAAATACTTTTGATAAGGTTGGCAGAAGGGATATAGGACGGTAATTTTTTGGATTAGTCTTCATGCCTCTCTTGAATACTGGGATTACTTTAGCCAATTTGAACTGGTCAGAGAATAGACTGCTCGAAACATTGATTTAAGAAATCAGAAAGAGGAACTGCCAAAGAGTCCATGTTCTCCTTTAAAATCGAAATCAGTAAGTCATCAAAACCGCTAGACTTTTTATTGTCCATTCTACTAATTGAAAATTTTTGAGATTTCTGACGGTGACAACCCGAAGACGATAACGAAGGATTGCGGTTAGACCAGTTTATTGGATTTTTGAAGGCTCCAACAACCCGTAACGACTACCAATAGATGTTTGTATGGCAACCGGGACCAACGGCTTAACGTGATTTCCGAGGCACGATCAGACCAGTGCAAATAATCATATTCAGGCATACAAATATTTGCACTACGCGGGGATCGAAGCCGCGCCTCCTTGCGCATCGGCCGCGTTCGCTACCGCTACGCCACGGAGGCTATCCAAATAATATATATGACCATTGTATATAATTATATTTTCCCTGTTCTGTTAATTTATGTCGTGGTCTGGTAGTTGAGTATGTAATTTATGTCTATTACCCAAATGTCCTCTCTCTGGTATTGTTCGTAGAATCGTTGAGCACCTTAAGTTTTGAATTATGCTACACATTTTATGACAAATGCATGTACTGATTGGACGGGGCGTCTCAACCTTTGTGGTTCTTTCCTCAAAAGACCTCGAAGAAGAATAGCCTCGCTGATATCAGCGAGTCTATTTTATTGGAAGGGACCCCTAATAAAGCCATTGGTTTTTTGGCAATTCTTTAGAAAAACATACAGTGACTTTAGTCAGTTATATATAACGAGCATAACAAATTAAAAAAAAAAAACAATTATTACATGTAAATTATCTTACCTAGTCGTAGAAACCGTGGACGAGTCATCATCTCCTGATATAGTAGAGAGGGGCGACGGCACGCGGGCATCCTCCGAGTCCTCAGGTGACTCTGGCGCTGGCGACGACTCGGACGCCAGCGACTCGGGCGCAAGCGAATCAGGCGCCTGTGACGTGGGCGCCAATGACTCGGGCGCCCACGAATCAAGCGCCAATAGCTCGGACGCCGACGAATCGGGCGCCAGCTGCTCGCGCGGTGACGATTCGGGCGCCAGCAGCTTGTACACCGATGAATCGGGCGCCAGAGACTCTGACGCCGATGCATCGGGCACCGGCGCTTCGAGCGCTGATGACACAGGCGTGAGCGAATCAGGCGCCAGTGACTCAGGTGCCTGCGCCGGCGAATCGGGCGCTAATGTATCTGGCGCCTGTAGGTAGTCCTGAGTGCAGCGAATCACGCCCGGCGTGTGGCTCTGCATGTCCGCCATGCCTCGTAAATCTGGAGACAAAGAAGTTAAATACATCATCTGCTTGTATTTTTGGCACTGATAGAATAAAGAAGTAGACCTCTATGAAGAGCCTGTAATTTACCAAACGGAACCAGTGCTGGTTTCATCCGGTGCTGGGGCATCTACCATGCCCCATATTTCCTAATTTTTCCGGTTGTAAAACAATCTGTTAGATTTTTTTCTATATACAATCAACCGTGTCGTTGATCGAGACGTTTCCCATCAATTGCCAAAAGAGATTGACTACACATATAGAGGACTATATTCATCATCATCACAGCGTTAATTCCAGTCGCATCCGAAGCCTTTTTCCAGCTCTAGAGTCTGGGGTCCGTTTTACCAGTCTAACTGCTGATTTTGGCGAAACTTCCACATTTTCCGTGAAGCGACTGCCGTCTGACCTCCACAACCCGAAGGCGATATCGAAGCATTGCAGCTAGACCAATTGTTGGACTTTTGAGGGCTCCAACAACCCGTAACTACTGCCACTAGATGATCGTATGGCAACCGGGACCAACGGCTTAACGTGCTTTCCGAGGCACGACCAGACCAGTGCAGATATTCATTTTCATACATACAAATATTTGCACTACGCGGTAAACCGCGCCTCCTTGCGCAGCGCGGCCACGTTCGCTACCGCCACGCCACGGAAGTTGTCGATATAGAGGATTATATTATGTACAGTAAACCAGACTCCGGTATGGATTTACTGTGCAAATATGTTGGGCTTGAATATAACTGAAGTAATGTTGACGTACCATACATACGTACACCATATAGAGCCAATAAGGTTCAAGTAGCTAGGGCACAGGCCTCCCCTCTGTAACCAACGACAGTCTCATTTATGGTTCAGGAGAATCTCTGGCCATTCATTGGTTGCCTGGAAGAGATTGCTTTAGCGATAAGGCCGCTCATTGTATATTTAGTTGTGTTGAATGTATTTTTAATCAATGTATGGTTTTGGCGCTCTAAAAATATATATTAAATAATTAGATGTCACATAACTACATATATTATGTCTTTCTCTCTTACGAATTTTCGGTTCTAGAATAGAAAACCCAGCCGGTATTCTCCAGAAGGTTTCCTTCCCCATTTTCAGAGCAGTGTATAATTTGCACAAAGTAAAACTCATGACTGGTTCTGCACTTAGGACCTACAAATACGAAAATCTACAATCAAAGGTACTTCTCTGCCTAATCTTTGTGAAACAGCAGGTGTAATATTATAAATTACAATAAGAATAAGGCAATGGCCCCGAGTCACTTGTTTACAAACTAAACAAAATTTAAGCTAAATGCATCTTTTTCTTTATAGAAAGGGCCAGAAGAAAAAAAATAGTCTAGTCAAATTAATATAATTCATATATACATACATAGATACAGTTTTGAATCGATTAAACGCAAGGCAACTAAACAAACATCAATTCACATCAGGCGCGGACTAATTTATCAGGACTAACCTATTATTTTTCTTAATGAAATAATTTATATTTAATTAAAATATGCACTGAAGAGGCAGCATAGAGTAGCCAGCCTGTCAGTGTTCTATAGGTAGCGTTTTGGAGAGTGTGCAAGGGAATTGCATGACTTAATTCCCCCATCTTCGTTCCATCATCGGACGACCCGTCGTACGGCGAGTCGTACGGCGAGACACTACTACGATCCAGACTAAGCGTTTCGCCTCGTCTTTTATACCACCTACATCGAGAGACTGGAAAAACTTGCTGCAGCAGCAGTGTTTCCTTCTAACTACAATTTAAGTGTCTTCAAGGCTAGAGTGAATATAAACTAGCGCGCTTTATCATCAACGATTGCATCACTGCTTAACATCAGGCTGGATTGCGGTCAAGCACTATGTCATGTAAGGACAAGAAAACTAATTTAAAAAAGGAGGGAAATCAGTACATTAAAAATTTATTACAAACAGTAAAAGAATAAAAAAAAAGAAATAAAGATGAATGATGATGAGTGAGGTAAAAAAAATAGAAAGGTAAAGCTGAAGCAGACGCTGACAGCAGGCCAGCAGCAGCGGGGGAGCAGCGCCGGCAGTAGGAGCGGTGCCGGCAGCAAAAGCAAACGCCGGCAGCAGGAGCGGTGCCGGCAGCAGGAGCGGCCCCGGCGGCGGAGGGCCGGCAGCAGCAGCGGAGGAGCGGTTCCGGTGGCAATGGGCCGGAAGCAGCAGCTGAGGAGAGGCTCCGGGGGCAAAGGGACGGAAGCAGTAGCTGAGGAGCGGCTCCAACGGCAAAGGGCCGGAAGCAACAGCTGAGGAGCGGGTCCGGCGGCAGCAGTAGAAAGCGCGCCAGGTAGCAGAGGCGGCACTGGCAGCGACTACCCCTGAAAGGGTTCTGGAGGCAGCGTTGATCTGGGACTTAATATTTGAAGCTGCTTATTTGAAAGGCAGAGCTCAACTGCCCACTGCTCTGCGAGAATTTCTAAAGAAATCTCGGAGAGCGGTTGCAGGGCGAAATTTAAATATTTACAATAAAAGTTTTCTTCTCATCTACCTTTGTATCTTCTAGTATCTTTGAAGTTAAAATTATTTAGGTAAATAATTTTAACTTCAAAGAGTTCGGATCACAATTCCGAAAGCAAAATAGCACACCAACAAAAATTTTGATGAAAAGGTTGTCATAGTGACATCATCAACAATGTTGTCAAAAAATGTCATAATAATGAAAATGTTCTGTAACAATGTGAATATAAGTGAAATTAAATTAAAAAGTGCTATGTTTGGTTGGAAAAAGTAATACAGTCCTGCATAGACACAGCTTCCTACCCTAAGAGGTCGCTAAGTTGCCGAAACTTAGACTCATAGTAATGGAATGCATATTATGATCTTTGGGAATGAATGATACATATACAGTATGTTAAGAAAACCCTGTCCGACACATAAGGATAATAAAGGTTAGGTAAACACATAACCAAATCTAATATATAAAATTCTCGTGTCACGGTGTTCGGCTTTAAACTCCTCCGAAACGGCTCGACCGATTTTGATGAAATTTTTTGTGCTTAACCGGTATCTATGAGAATCGGCCAACATCTATTTTTCATCCCCCTAAATGTTAGGGGTAGTCCACCCCTAATTTTTATTTTTTATTTTTTAGACAAAATTTTTAATTTCTATTTTTTTATGATACAACATACAAAAATACATATAATCCCCAATTTTCACCCTTCTACGATCAACCCTTATTTTTTAATAGCCATTTTAGTAATTTAATCTATTATTTATATGGCAAAACAACGTTTGCCGGTCAGCTAGTATAATATAAAATTTTACGTAATCATCATAGTACCAGTCATCATACAAATGAATTTTGAAATAATCTTTTTTCCCGCGAATTAATTCCAACTTCCCCGAAATTTGGTAATTTTTAAAAAGTGACAACACCGGTATTATTATGAGCGAATAGCGATGCGACCACGTGCCGCGTGCCCTGCCGCCCGCCGCCTGCGGAAGGGTGCATAACGCACATTTATTAAGTTACCTCTTTATGCGAAATAATATTTATTTTTTTAGGGGCATTTTTTTTAAGTTTAGCTTGCTTTTGTATCCATTAGTAGAATCAGTTATCGTAATCTAACAACACCTTCACGGTTCGGACAGGGTTTTCTTAACATACTGTATGAGTATAAAAGTGTGAGTATATATGAATATGTACATAACATTACAATTAGTTTCTAATTATAAAAAACAACTGAACTTAAATTTAGTTTAGTATCAACAAGAGAATCGACGCCACAGTATAAAGCATGTCCTGAAGCGAACCTGCTACGCACAATTCTGTGATCATTCTGACATTCTCATTTATCATTTGGCAGTGTCCACTAAATATCACTCGATAAAAGATTTGCAGAGTGCCGAATCTCTTATATGTCACATGAAAGCAATAAAATGACGTCATACAATTAATCAATCATTTCATTTGCTTTATGCGTTGAGTAAACTTGCGTTTAATGTAGAGGGCGCTCGAAACTCACTTCATAAGTGGTTTGTGGACGGAAGATTTCTGTAGGCTACTATATGTTATTATATGTTTGGGTCGTCAAGACTAACCTATAACTGGACCACGAAATCCAAAATTGTAGGTGGATATATGAAGTGAGTTTATTGTTGCGACTTAGCTTGTATTGTGGGTAGTCAATTTATCCCAAATGCCGAACAAAGTTTGTTGATTAGCACGAGCTGAATAAAAGCCTTACTATGGTTGGTAGGTGTTGCATCGGATCGGGTTTTTTATTCAACCAATATTAGCAAATGTTTGTAGGTACTCTTCTTTCACTATAAGTAAAATTTTGTTTGAACAAACCTTTTATAGTCGGATCTCCTTTCCTGGATACCTCTAATTGTCCTATATTTTGAGAAGTTTTATTGTAATTTGTTTGTCGCAGAAATGAAAAAAATGTCTCATTTGAACGTTTTATATGACGAGACCAATTCTCGTCCTTGTTATGAGAGCAGCTGCATGGGAGTCGCCAAAAATTGAATTGAATAGCGTGCAATGGCAAAGGTATGTCAGTCATAATCGCACTATTTTTTTTTATATACAACATCTTTTTTTATGCTAAACCCGAAACACGTGTCCAGTATTTTTAAGTAAAGAAACAAAATTTCAAAAAGATATAATTCAAAATGACAAACTTATGAGCTTGGTATCTTACTTGGCTGTCCCAATAAAAATATAGTCCACGCTCCGCTCGGGCGGGCGACCGCGGTGCGACCTCTGGCGTCAGCTGTTGCACGAGCGTTGGGTACTATGATCACACTGCAACAATCTCTAAAGTATTTGGGAAAAAATATAACATGGTGTAAAAATTTGTTAGGAAATGTGATTAGAATCGATTCAGTTGCTTATTCAGAACAAACTGTATTCAGGTTTTGCATAAACAAAAACTAACGTTTTATATAATTATGAACTAATGCTTGACCGTAATCCCGCCTGATAGTAAGCAATAATGCAGTCGTTGATGGTAAAGAGCGCTAGTTCATTGAGAGTCTATTCACTCAAAAAAAAAACTGAGTGAATAGGAAGGAACACGGCAGTTGAGCACGGTGATACAATGTTAAACCCAACCACACGACCAACAATGCTGCGCCAGAGGGAGATTGATTGATCTTTAGACCCTCCACGGCGAAACTCCCGACACAAAATTTCGCGCATCGTACCCGGTATTCATCGCAACACAACTGCTCAGACCCGAGTCCGTACAGCTTCACCAGATATTATGCCGGAACACAACGAATCGCTTGGTGGCAAGACTTAGTCTGTTGGGGGTAAGTTCTACCGGCAGCCATTTTATAGCCTACCACCAAGAAACCTGTGATTTTAACGATCTATATTACGAGAATTTGTCTTTAGAGGAGCCGTTTAAGGGACGAATATGAAGACCTATCATTTAAGTATTTTCCAAAATATTCTCTAACTGTGGAGTTAGTTATGCTCCGCTCCTATTGTTTACAGCGTGATGTTATATAGCCTAAAGCTTTCCTGAATTAATGGGCTATCCAACGCAAAAAGAATTTATCAAATCGGACCAGTACTTCCTGAGATTAGCGCGTTCAAACAAACAAACAAGCTCTTCAGCTTTATATATTAAGTATAGACGAGTAACAGATTACCTATCTAGTTATTGTAAAGTGAGAAAGGTGATTATGTGATACCCAAGACTAGATTACAATGGACTGGCTTTAACAAAAAGGTGTCAGCATTCCAATAGGCTTCCTTAATCACTGACAATGGCATATCCGGCTATCATCAAACCTTACATGATGATAATGCCTGTAACAAGACGGTTAGGCCATTTTGTAGCACAATATTAGTGTTTCTGACCTAACTAGAATTTGTAAACGTTCCTTTATTTAATTTTTCTAAGTAGAATATATTACATTATGAGAAATGAATCATGGTTGGACTAACAAACAACATTTGCATGGTACATAACTAGTCACAAGCGTCCTCTTCGTCTTACACACGTCCACATTAATATGCCCGATTAGTTTCTCTGAGGACACAATATATGCTACAGAGCGATTGGAATCTAAAGTGATTAATCGACACTTCATGGCTCCCGAATCAGTTCCGAAACAGTATATACCAAACTAATAAACACTATAAGTGTTTATGGCCTAACTAGATTTTACAAACGATATCAATTTCCTTCAGAACAATGCGGAATAATTATTGTTTTGTGCCTATGTAGTGTCTAATTCGATGAAGTTGACGGAGCGTGGCTTAACCTTATTTATATTAAGATACTCCATGCTTTTCTATCTATTACATTCTGACAAGGATAGAAGATAACATATTAGTTTAGTACTGTCAAATTAAAATACTCCATAGACAGTATAAATGCGACTGAAAACATGTTGCTACAAATAATTGCATTTTAGTTTACGTCAAGCGCTGTCTAATTGTGTCACAATAAGACTCTCCTCTGTCTGCCTTCGAAGAATTTTGGAATATTTTGGCCATATTGCCAGAAATGATGGAGATAACCTCGAAAATCTAATGGTTACTGGGAAGGTGGATGGACGACGTTTTAGAGGTCGCAGTTCAATAAAATGGACTGACCAAATTCGTCGCTCTAGACACCGGCCTGCATGATGCTATACTCGCGGCCAGGGATCATAACAGATAAAGCAGAGGATAATTCCAAGGGACATCACGACCCTCAGTAATGAGGAGTACGACTTGAGGAGGAGTAGGAAACTAATATTTATCTTCTGTCTTTTTATTAATGAAATAGAAAGATAAAGATGAACCGATCTTAAATTTAGTTTAGGTGGAACAAGACCATCGTCGTCAATACTCAGTGTTAATGTAAGATAATAATAATAATAATAATGGTTCGCTACCCCAGTTTCTAACAACAGGAATAACCCACCTGCTCCATAAATCAGGTAGCACCGCGGAACCGAAAAATTATAGGCCGATCACGTGTTTACCGACGGTCTATAAAGTTCTTACATCCATTTTGAAATCTAAAATTAACACGCATATTGACAGCAACTCGATCATGTCTGCCTCTCAAAATGGATGTAAGAGCGGGTCCCGCGGTACTAAGGAGCTACTCCTTATTGATGTGGCCATTAGCCAACAAGTTCGTCGTTCCCGAAAGGATCTATCGACATGTTGGATAGATTATAAGAAGGCCTATGACTCAGTGCCTCATACATGGCTCATGCGGGTGCTGGAGTTGTATAAAGTAAATGCAACTCTACGCACCTTCCTGATGACGTGTATGAGGACATGGAGGACAGTCCTTCGCTATCCAGGATGTCGAAATATTCAGAGGAATAGCGAACCGATAAGGATCGAGCGAGGAATATTTCAGGGCGATAGTTTGAGTCCACTTTGGTTTTGCTTAGCATTGAATCCTCTAAGCACACTATTGGAGGATTCAGGTCTAGGCTATCGGTTGAGGAGAGGTGGTCAGGTTATATCGCACCTCCTCTACATGGATGACCTGAAACTTTTTGCTCACACCAATTCACAACTGTGGGAGCTACTGAAAATTACTGAAACTTTCAGTAGCTCCATCAGGATGGAATTTGGTGTGGACAAATGTGCGGTCATGCATGTAAAGCGAGGAGAGATTGTGGAATCCGTGGGAACCCAACTCACGAGTTCCATAAACCTTAGAGCCCTCTCCGCATCCGAAACCTATAAGTATTTGGGTATGTCGGAAGCGTTGGGTATCAATGTTACTGACATGAAGCAATCGTTGAAGGAACGCTTCTTTGGCCGCCTGAAAAAAGTACTTAATAGTCTTCTATCAGGCGGAAACAAGGTGCGTGCTTTCAACGGTTGGGTCATGCCGGTATTGATGTACACTTTCGGCATGCTCAAATGGACTCAAACCGAACTTGACGCCCTGGATCAGAGGGTCCGTACGCTGCTGACTGCAAATCGATTGCATCACCCAAGGTCATCGGTTATGAGGCTGTATATCCCGCGAAAATGTGGAGGTCGTGGCTTTTTAAACGCTAAGACCCTCCACAATCGCGAGATATGCAGTCTCAGGGAATATTTTCTAGAAACCGACATGGGGATGCATCGAGATGTCGTCGCGGTTGACAAGGGCCTCACTCCGCTCTCCTTGGCTAAAGAGAACTGGCGCAAACCCGTAGTGCTTGACACAAATGATCGCATGGAGGTATGGAAGAGCAAAGAGCTTCACGGACGCTTTTTCCGAGCCCTACACGGGCTCGATGTAGATTTTCAAGCGTCCGTAGCCTGGCTACGTTTCGGTGATCTTTTTGGGTAAACCGAAGGTTTTGTATGTGCAATTATGGACGAAGTTATGATGACGAACAATTACCGGAGATTTATTGTGAAAGACGGCACAGTTGACATCTGTCGGGCATGTCACCGGCCGGGGGAATCAATAAGGCATATTATCTCCGGGTGTTCTCGTCTAGCTAACGGAGAGTACTTGCATAGACACAACCTTGTAGCCAGGATAATTCATCAGCAACTTGCTCTCAAATACAACCTTGTGGAATCGGAGGTGCCGTACTACAGGTATGTGCCCGACCCAGTTCTCGAAAATGGCCATATCACATTGTACTGGGATCGATCCATCATCACTGATAGGACTGCCAATAAGCCTGATATAATGATGGTGGATCGATCAGAGCGGCGTGCAATGATTGTTGACATAACCATCCCGTATGATGAGAACCTCGTGAAAGCCGAGAAAGATAAACAAATCAAGTATCTTGACTTGGCTCACGAGGTTGTCGACATGTGGGAGGTGGATTCAGCAAACATTGTGCCGATAGTCGTGACAGCCAATGGCTTAATAGCCAAGAGCCTCGACCAACACCTCAAGAGGCTCTCGTTAGGCAGCTGGATCAAAGGCTTGATTCAGAAAGCTGTACTTCTGGACACGGCTCGCATTGTCAGGAAGTTCCTCTCTCTGGAGCCCTGACCGCCGGTAGCTTGGACCCTGTTCCCGATACCGGTGGGCTACTATTTTTTATATTTTTAAATGTTTTTTATATATATATTGAAATGAAATGAAATGAAATGAAATCGTTTATTAAGCAAGTAGGATCACCGATCACTTTTACACGTCATGTTTTTTTTTTTTTTCTTTTTTTTTTTAAACTAGATGAAGCCGGCATTTCCTAACTGACTACCTCTGAGAAGAAATAGCCGAAACAAACTCAGGGATCATCGTCTTTTTTAAAGTCCAGACATTAAAAATGAAAATGTTTACAATAATTTACGTTATAATTACGCATATTGCTTAATAACAATGCTTAACAGAGCGAGCAGCTCAGTCCCAAGCCTCCCTATCCTCTAAATAATCTGAGATTTTATAATACCCCTTTTTGCAAAGTTTGGCCTTTATATAGGTTTTATATCGTTTAATGGGTAAGTTTCGAATGTCCATGGGAAGCTTGTTGTAAAAGTGTATACATTGACCCATGAACGAGTTGCCTACTCTGTGGAGACGAGTGTGATGTACAGCAAGATTGTGTTTGTTCCTGGTATTTATATTATGAACTTCGCTTATTTTCTTAAAATTAGATATATTTTTATGTACATACATAAGATTTTCAAATATATATTGCGAAGCTACAGTCAGAATGTTCACCTCTCTGAATTTTTCTCTAAGAGAATCTCTAGGACCAAGGTTGTAAATGGCTCGAACAGCCCTTTTCTGTAAAACAAAGATGGTATTCATGTCCGCACAAGTTCCCCAGAGAAGAATCCCATAAGTCATAAGACTATGAAAATAACTAAAATAAACAATTCTGGCTGTATTCACATCAGTTATCTGTCTAATTTTCTTAACAGCATAAGCGGCAGAACTGAGTCTACCCGACAGCTTCTCAATGTGAGGACCCCATTGTAACTTGGAGTCAATAGTCAATCCAAGAAAAACTGTCGACTCGACAGGGATCAACTCTACTCCATTCAGTTGAACATTGGTACTTAACCGCCTGACATTTGGCGTAGAAAATTTAATGAATTTAGTTTTTTTTTCATTCAAAAGAAGGTTATTTACATTAAACCAATGGACAACTTTCGAAAGTGCATTGTTAACTTCGTCAAAATTTGCTAGCTGACGCTTGACTTTAAAAATAAGAGAAGTGTCATCCGCGAACAATACTATGTTGTGATTATCCCTCACGTGATGAGGTAAGTCATTAATATAAATTAAAAACAAGAAAGGACCTAGAATTGAGCCCTGCGGAACGCCCATGGTGACCTCAGATCCTGCAGATTTGTTGCCATTAACATCAACCCTCTGAATTCGATTATTCAGATAAGAAGTCAGAAGGTCGAGAGCTCTGTCCCTTAAACCATAATGGTACAGTTTCCTAATAAGAGTATCATGATGTACGCAATCAAAGGCCTTGGACAAATCACAAAAAATACCAAGAGCATCTTGCGATTCCTCCCAGGCCCCAAATATGTTCTTTAGCAACGCCACGTCCGCATCGGTAGTTGAACGACCCTTTGTAAAACCAAATTGTTTCACGTGCAATAAATTATATAAGTTGAAATGTCTCAACAACTGTTTCAAAATTAATTTTTCAAAAATTTTGCTCAAAGTTGGTAATATAGAAATTGGCCGAAAATTCGTGGGATCAGTTGTACTACCAGATTTGAACAGTGGAATTACTTTGCTAAGTTTCATCAAATCAGGAAATATACCAGATGTGACACAAGAATTAAAAACAATTGCTAAGAAAGGTGCGATAACATCTATTATTGAAGCTACAGTATATACTGACAACCCCAATGATCGGCAGTTTTTTTTTACATCAAGATCCTTAAAAGATTCTATAATGTCTTTAGCAGTCGCAAACGTAAATTCAAAGTGTTTGTCACATTCTGGAACACATTCTTTTAGTATGGCGTAGGCAGAAGTGGAGGAAGAAGACAAAGTTTTTGTTGTTATTATTGGAATACTAGTAAAAAAATACTCAAACTCAGTTGCTACCTCCAAGTCCGCCTTTATATCTTCATCGTTAATTTTAAGATGGAAATCGCGATTTTGTACTTTGGTTCTTCCAGTTTCAGAATTTATAATTTGCCAAGTTGTTTTGATTTTATTTCTAGAAGATTTTATTTTATTTTTAATGTGTATGGCTTTTGCTGAGGAACAGGCTCTCTTAAAAGTTTTTGAATATTTTTTAACGAATTCTTGAAAAGCTACATCATGGTTATATGTTTTTTCCTGATACAATTCATACATTTTTTCCCTGCTTTTATAAATACCTGGGGTTGCCCAGTCACTAAATATAATGCGGTCGCTAACAGGCAATGTTTTTTTTGTGAAAACTTTCATAAATTCACAATTAATCAAGTTAAATAGTATACTATATGCATGATCCGGGTTGGTGTGATGAGGCAAGCCCGGTAGCTTTTCAATTAAATTATTTTTAAATTGTCCTAAACGATTTTCATTTACAGGAACAAAACTCACAAGTTTTCTTTGAGCTCTGACTTCACTCTTCTGAGGAAAAGTAACTAACTGGCCACAGTGATCAGAGTCTAACTCATTTATAATTAAATGGTCAGAAGGTCTTAGGTTAGAAAAGATGTTGTCTAAACAGGTGGCACTTGTGGCAGTTATTCTAGTCGGCTCAAAGAATCTTGCGTACAAATTATAGGACTTGAATAATGAGATAAATTCATTCACTGTAGCTGATTTCTCTAGAATATTAATGTTGAAGTCTCCACAGACAACAACTGTTTTGTTACTGTGACAAGTCTTTAATAAAACTTCCTCCATATATTTTCCAAAAATATCATAGGAAGCACATGGGGGCCTGTAGACACTTATTACAATGAACCGCTCGAGCTCGATGCAAGCAATTTCAATAACTCGCTCAACAGAGAGGCTTACAATATCAGCCCGTTCTTTAAATTTGATATTGTTGCGAACAATTATTAGGGAGCCACCCCTTATCATATTCACTCTGCTGAATGAGCTACCAATCTGATGGTTATTAAAGCTGAACATGAACTGATGGGCTTTTAACCAATGTTCAGTAAGACAAACAATATCAATATAACTACAGTTCATGAACAACTCCAATTCTAATTGTTTATTTATCACACCCTGTATATTTTGATCAACAATTTTAAGGTTATTATTATTGATTAGATTTTGAAAATTAAAATTTATTGGGTGTGATATTAATGTTTCTAGGTTCACATCTCTGCTAGAGTTCAACTCTATTGTCTCAATGTCCCTTGATAATGGGTACATGTCTAATTCATTATTCAAAATAGTGCTAGAGGTTGACTCTATTGTCTCAAATTGCAATTTAAATAACTTGGAACAAATTCCAAGCTCTGCTCATTACCACTAAGTGTATTACTTAACTGCTCAATAGAAGCAGCATAGTTAGCCAAACACTTGGCTGACTTATATATACAGTATGTTACGAAAACCCTGTCCGACCCATAACGATAATAAAGGTTAGGTAAACAAATGACCAAATAAAATATAAAATTTTACATAATCATCATAGTAGCAATACTAATCAATTTTGAAACAATCTTTTTTTTCCGCGAATTTCCCCAAAAATAGGAATTTTTAAAAAAATGACAACACCTTTTTAGGCGGTATACCTGTCGGCTTTCCTTTCATTCTTTTGTTAGATTTTTTATTTCTTTGGCGGCGTGGCGCGTGAGCGTTGTCGGCGACGTAAAAGAAATAATTAGAGATGTACTATTTTTTGCGTAATAACATTTTTTTTGTATCGCTATTAATCGAAATTTGTGTCTGGTTGAATAATCATTTGTTGTAAAAACACAGATTACCCAATGGTAAAAGTACTTTTGTTTGATTATCGATTAATTACTAATAATATTATTATAACAAAAGTATTAGTAAACAGAGACGAGAAGGCCTTATGAAACACAATTTTAGTAAAATTTTACAAATATTTTAACAGTCAATATCATCGATATTGAGACAGAAACTGAAATTAAACCTTTGGCATGGTTTTCATTTACAGCGGTGTACATAACTAATTTGAGTTCTGTAAAAGTTCTAAACAATTCCATGCGATGTTGAATCGAGAATGATAATTGAAACTATTATACTAAATCGGTATCGATTGAAAAATCAATATTTTGATTACTTACACATCTCTATTTGCTCAAAGCATGCCGCGAGGCCAGCCGCGTAGGTACCTATTTTATAAAATAAAAATCATTTTTACTTTAAATTATCAGTTGCGCATAAACATTGCTTCCGTGTAGACCTGACTATTCGTGTATTGTGATCATGTCGTTTTCTAACGTAATGTAAAATGCTGATGGAAGGTAGTAGTTCTGCAATTAGTTGTGTTGTGATCAGGTGTTGGACAGCTGCTTATTGATTCATGTGGTGACACGACGGTGTACCACCATATTTTTGTCGACCTGTACCGGGCTGTACGTGAGTACCTCCATTATCAGTTCGGCGAGCAGTGGATTGGTAGGGATGGACTAACTTTGTGAAACACCGTGCTAATCTCGTGGAAGGTGCCAGGCCTGTATAGTTCTTAGTGAACGAAATATGGAACAACATCTCCGCCACAGCCATTGTGCTCATCGAATGAAATGATACATTCAGAGAGTCAGACGACCTTGGCACTTAAAAAAAGTTCTTTTCACGAGCTGCCTAAGTATCATTGTTTCTTTCGAGAGTCGATAAACATGGATAAACTACCTATACCTACATGCATGAGGTCAACTGAGGTCATGACCTGTACCTGTGTTGCCATGAAATTACCCATTTATTTTATTTAAATTATTTATTTTTAAGGGGGTATTTTTTTTTTAGTTTGCCCAGGTTATGTAGGCATTAGTAGAATCAGTTATCGATACCTAACAATACCTTCACGGGTCGGACAGGGTTTTCGTAACATACTGTATAGTATGATAGCGATTCTGCTACCTGTCTTTTTAAAAAATTACAAAGATAATAGTTATCTTTGGTCGTAAAATAATTTTGACTAATGAGTGCATTAGAGTCAATAAATTCAAATTTTTCATTATACAATGTCATAGTTTGTAATGTCATATTACATCTATATCTAATTCTGTTTTCGGTCTGTGACAGGCCATTGCCATAAGGAAAGGCAAACAAAACTATTTTGTTTACATTTAATGAGGCCAGATTTTCAAAATATTTCTTTATCTTTACACTGTTTGTATTTCCCCTTCTCCCAATCAAAATAACAATATTTGTGGATGGACTGTAATTACCACTTATAACTTTATCTATAATTTGACTATAAGATGCTTCAGGCATACAATAATTGACTACTTGGTCATTTAAATGGTGTTGTAGTGTATGACCCATATTTTTACCCATTTCATCGCAGTACATCAATATTTTGTTTTTATTGTTTAACATTTTATTTGTTATTATTAATTCTTCTGTGTTTGGTGTGGCGAGGGAAGTACTGCTGAGACTGTCAAACAACTCCACAGTATGAGTCACTGATGGAGGAGACTCATTTGAGACAGCTGACCGTGAACAGCCTGATGGATCATGATTACAATCAGGTGTAAGATTGTTTGTTAAGGAGTTAAACATTCTCTCATTCTCACTACACTGTTCCACCAGACTGTTCACTTATTGTTTTTGTCACAACAATGTTGTTCACTTATTGTATTTTATGTAGAAATATTTAAAAATGTAATTTATAAGTGTATATAAGGAAATAAAGGAATAATAATAATTTTTATTTTTCGAAAGTACAAAGACGTTACAAGAAAGAGTTACATACATTTTGGTAAGGTAAAATGTACAGAGGCAAATAAATTTAAGACAAACGACTCCCAAACTGAGACATGCTCGTATCTTGGGTACCTTATATAGCAAGCTATATAAAACTAAATTAATTATTATCTCTTGAGATATCCATACTAATATTATAAATGTGAAAGTGTGTTTGTTTGTTTGTTTGTCCTTGATTCACGCTGTAGCTAAGCAATCAATCGACCTGATTTTTGGCATACAGTTAGTTGAAAAGATGGAGAGTAACATAGGCTACTTTTGGTCCTAAAAAAACATCAAGTTCCCAAGGGAGATTACTGGAATATTTGTATGTGTACACCAAATATATCCTTACTAATATTATACATCGGAAAGTGAGTTTGTTTGAACCACTTTCACGCCGTAACTCCTGAACCGATTGCTTTGAAATTTTGCAGACGTAAAGTTAGAAGTCCGGATTAAATAATAGGGTACTTTTTATCGCGAAAAAAATTTGATATTCCCGAGAGAAATCTAAAACGCGCAATATAACCGAAGTTAACGCGGGCGAAGCCGCGGGCGGAAAGTTAGTATGAAATAAATCACATCACACGTCATTATCGACAGCTCACTCCAAGCTCTTTCTGTCTCCTAAGATACAGGTATTCCCTAGTTTAGGAGGCAGGACTTATTGTTTTGTTATGTACTCGTAGATAATACTTTTATTCTTTTCTCTCTTCTTGTGTCTATTATTAGTTTTAAAATCTTGGCATGATAGCATGTACCTGCAAACTATGGCGATGTATGTTTTTGTTCAATAAATGTATTATTATTATTTATCTAACTTTTCACTATGAGATTTTTACAAAATCGATCGGCTGATCTGTGTTAGCCTGTCCAGTTTTCCTATACTTTGACAAGTTTTTGACATTTGTTTGTCGTTGAATAGATTTTGAATGTTAGGAATTAACAAGTCATATCTCAGCGACAAATATGAAAGATGCTCATAAAGGCTCATAGTAAAGACTTATCTGAGAAGATCCTCAAACTGCAATCAATTTTTAACTGTTAAGGCTTTTTATAGCCACTGTTTTAGACACGGTTTACACCAGCGACGACGTCGTTTACCTAGAGTGTAGGTCAGTAACATTTGAGCCAAACTATTACCGGTTCGAACCGGTTACTCGAAGTTTTATCTGGTTAGAACCAGCTGTTTGTGAATGTTACGTCACAGCGTGCTGAAACCTTGCCTAATTTCAGGGCTTGTGAAGATAAAGGTTATTTTGCAAGGCACAAAATACTTTATAAAAGCAAAATATTAATGTATTTTTTTTTTTTACTATTTGTTGTTATAGTAGCAATAGAAATACACTATTTGTAAAAATTTCAACTGTGTAGCTGTAACGGTTCATAAGATACAGCCTGGTGACTGACAGACGAACGGGTTAGTAAAACAGTCCCGTTTTTACCCTATTGCATACGGAACCCTAAAAAGAACGTCGATAAGTACGGTCAGCGAGATATCTGACTAAATACTTAATTTTTTACACATCATCTCAAATCAAGCTAATTTCTTCGCTCATTAATTAAGATTTTGGAAACTAAAGTGTTAATCGACTTTGATTTTTTTCCTAAATGTACTTAGGGGCTTAGTCAGTAAGATCCCAGCCACACTACCTGAGCCTGTTATTATTCTATGAAGATCATAATTATTTAATATATTCATATGACGCAAAACAGCGCCGTCTAGTCTTTTTACGGAGGCACTAGAATGTGTTTTGTTAGTTCATTCAAGACATTTGAAAGCATTTTTTTCGCACATTTATTTTTGCAATGGACGTTTCACACAGTATTTTTAATACCTAAATACATACATATTCCTTCCTATTCATTCAGTTTTTTTTTTTTTGAGTGAATAGGCTCTTAATAAACTAGCGCGCTATACCATCAACGATTGCATCACTGCTTACCATCAGGCGAGATTGCGGTCTTGCACTACTTTATAATACATTTAAAAAAATATATCATAATAATCCCGGTGTTTAATCCTAACCCAAATTTATTTTTCGAATTAACCTTTAACTTAATTTTCTGAGCTGATAAAATATAGGTACTCCAATCACTTCACCGAAAGACCTACGAGCACCCTTTCTTTATTTTTTTATTTTTTAAAGTACGTAGCACACTATTACTACCAATTGGAATGATGAATAGTTCATTGCTCTATGTGTTCGAAAGGTGTGTCTGCTTAGCAACGCCTATAACGCAATGAATGTTGTTGAGCTGTCAAAATGAAATCCATTGCTACTGACCGTGTGTTACGCAATTATCCTGCTGGAAGAGGCCGCCCGATGTATATTTTGTAGCGTTGAATGAATTTTTTTAAACAATATGTGGTTTTCGTTTAAAATGAAGTATATACAAAATGTAAAGAAAACCCTGTTCGACCCGTGAAGGTATTGTTAGGTATCGATAACTGTTTCTACTAATGGATACAAAACTGGGCTAAACTTAAAAAAAATGCCCCTAAAAAAATTAATATTATTTCGCAGAAAGAGTTAACTTAATACATGTGCGGTAAGCAACACTTCCGCGGGCGGCAGGCGGCAGGGCATGCGGCACGTGGTTGCATCGCTATTCGCTCATAATAATACCGGTGTTGTCACTTTTTTAAAAATTACCAAATTTCGGGGAAGTTGGAATTAATTCGTGGGAAAAAAAGATTATTTCAAAATTCATTAGTATTGTTTACTATGATGATTACGTAAAATTTTATATTATATTTAGTCAAGTGTTTACCTAACCTTTATTATCCTTATGGGTCGAACAGGGTTTTCGTTACATTTATTTATTTATTTATTTATCCTCTCTCTGTTAACATTAGAAGTTATTAAGACCCAATGCGATAACAAGGTATTTTGATACATTACAGATCTATCTACTTATACTTAGAGAACCATACACCAAAATAAACCTAATACTTATTAGCTTATTCAAACAAAACAAAAAATAAAATTATAATAATAACTGAAACACCAATGCTAGTCCTTATAATACACTAATTAAATATTAAATAAAATTATTACTTTTATCATTTATCTATCTCTATAACACAAATTATATAACAAAATCTTTGTGAATTCACTCGGCTGACATGTAAAAATATCTATTTGCTCGGGCACAACATTTATATCTCGGATAGCTTGCGCGACCGCGGCCTTTGCTAGTAAATTCGTCCTAGCCACTGGCACCGCCAGCAGAGGCTGACGCCGCCGCCTTCCTACATAGTTGTCTGACACCCAGAAACTGATTGTTTTTAGGACATCAGGGTTATGTACCAGTCCCAGAATCAATTTCACCAGATACGTGGCAAGAGTAAACTCTCGACGCACCTTCAATTGATTGTAGCCGACCATGCCCAATACGAATAGAGAGGGATACATCAACGGATACAACGGGTACACTCCATACAACTTATAGTACAAGTGACGTGTGAATTTATTCTGCACACGTTCTAGCATTAGTGAGTATTTACTCTCATGAGGCGCCCATATGATTGCACTGTGCTCCAAATGACTTCTGACTAATGCATCATATAGGGCCCGGACTGCTGAGATATTTGTGAGATCACGTGTTTGTCTCAATAAGAACCCTAGATTTCTATACGCTTTCTTACAAATCTTAATTATGTGCTCACGGAACAATAGCTCGGGGGTCATGTAAACACCTAAATCACGCACCTGTGTGACTCGTTTCAATGTAGTATTTTCGAGCATGTAATCATATTGTCAAATAGCCTATTACCATTCAAAGTTGTTTAGATAATGAGGGGTTTTATGATTCATTTTATGAACTGAAAGTATATTTCTTTTTGAATAAAATCAATTCCATTCTGACAATAGCTTCCGTCCATTGCAGTAGTGTTTACAACCTCGCAATATTCTTTAGTGTATTTAATTTGTGGTACCCGTCATTCTACGCTCTTGTACGATCGAAATACTTTTCTGGGAATTGAGCCTCAAATCATATCCCGAATTATAAATGAAGGTATTCGCGCTGAGGTACTTATGTAGTAACGAGGTGTAAGTGTAACGAGGATGGGTTTCTCATATAACTTCGGATGTATGTATATCAATTCTTCTGACAGATTTTGTATAGAAGAACTATCATTATAAAACGATTTCTCAAAAAAATCAGCCCTAAGAAAAATATTTTCGCAGTGATTTTCGTTTCGCTATTGATTTAATATTTATTATTGTGCAATTCACGCTAACCAAATCTGCCTTGTATACAGCCGGAGCGCATAGATCCTGGACGAGCTCGTGGCTACGACGTACGGTCGGACGTATGGTCGCTCGGCATCACGCTCATGGAAGTCGCAACCGGAGCCTTCCCCTACCCGCGTTGGGGTTCGGTGTTCGAGCAGTTGCAGCAGGTCGTACAGGGTGACCCGCCAAGACTCACTAATACTAACAATGCATTCTCCAATAATTTTGTGAACTTCGTCAATACTTGGTAAGACATTCAAACTCTATGTGAACTGCGTTACTACGCTCTTATTATATTTGTAAGACTTTAGCTTCATACTATATTTTATTTCCAGCCTCATAAAAGAAGAAAATCAGCGACCCAAATATAACTCATGAAGCAGGGGTGAACGCATGCGAGTAAAACTTATTATTGAGCATTTTGACACATTGAAATACAACTTATTTTCATGACTCCATTGAACTATCCTATCAATGTCATCCTGCAAGCACTTGCAGTCTGTTTCATTCTTAATTTCAAGCAGCGATTTGAGGTCATCTGCAAACAACAAACAAGAGCCATGTTTGACGACTTATTTATCATAATTAAAAATTTCAGAGGCCCTAAATTGCTGCCCTGTCTCACTCCGGATCTGATGTAATACCGATTAGATTCCCAACCATTGTAGTCGACATACTGCTGCCTATGTTTCATGTAACTAGTAAAAAACTGTACTAATGGTGGATTGCACCCAACCTCGGTCAGCTTCCTTAATAAGATGTCATTATCCACGGTGTCAAATGCTTTTCTAAAATCAAGATAAGCCGCGACAACCTGCACTCCAGCATCTACCGGTGGCACCACCCTCGTCATAAAACTAAGAGGTTGGTGGCTGTGCTTCCACCCGGTCTAAATCCGTGTTGTGCGTCCGACAGTTGTCCGTGTATCTGTGCCTGCAAGCAGCGCTGCAACGCTGACTCAAACACTTTAGCCATCAATGCTAGATCCTTCCTTACCTTTGGGTACTGGAATGACTCTGGTGATTTTCCAGCGGGACGGAAAAGTCACTGAATTCAGGCTTGTGTTAAATATATAACGCAATGGTTCCGCTAGTACTCTACTACAGTCTTTAACAAGAAAAGCTGATATACCATCCGGACCCGCCGATCGCTTGGCCTTTAAGCGTACAAGGGCAATGCGTACGTCCTCGATAGTAAGCTGCTCGATTTCGACCTCTGTACAGTTCCCCGTCTTCGCCGACGCTGACGCATCTTGTGGATTCAGTCGAGGCGGTTCAGTACTATATACGAACTCAGAAAAAGGCAGCAAACTGCTGAGCACATTCGCTGTCAGATAGAAGAAGGATACTTACCATCTTTAACAATGGGTTGTCTACCCATTGCACCTCGCTGTGATCTTATAAACTGCCAAAACGACTTTGGGTCCTTAGCAAATTGACATTGCATTTTCGTTTTGTATTGTAAGTAAGCAGTGTTAGTTAATTTTTTAATATGGGATCTGAATTCAGAAAAAATAGAGTAATCTACGCTACTTTTGGTTTGTTTATGCCTTTTGTGAAGTGCCGCTTTTGTTTTTAACCCGCTAATTATTTCCGTCGTATACCACACTGGATAAACAAATTTTGTTTTCCTACAATGTTTCCTTAGAGGGATACTTTCATCTAATATACTATAAATTTTATTATAAAAAAAGTCGTAAGGTATCTTCTAAATCGGTCATATCATACATTTCACTCCAATCAGTCGACCACAATATTGAATATAACAACTCATAATCTGCTTTATAAAAATTGTATTGTGACCTATTCTTGCGTATATTTGAATACGGCGCGAGTGTGTTAGCGCTAACTATGGTGCAAAGAGTGGCGGCAGCGTCACCAACCGCGAGCGGCACCACGTCGCCCGGAGTCGCCGGCGACAGCGGCACGCGGCCGCTTATCTCGATGTCGACTGCCAACGCCGGGTGGTACGCGTCCACGGGCAGTATGCAGTAGACACGTTCGCGCTCGCGCTCAGCACGAGATCCAACTGTCTGTTGTTGCAGTTTAGAACCGTATTACACTGAGTGAATTCACAAAATGACATAAAATATTCAAAATAACGAACAATGTTGTTATTGCACGAATACAAATTAAAGTCTCCCACTATTATTAAATTATTTTTGTACTTTATACCCCACTTTTCTAAAATATCAAACATTAACATGTATTCATTTTCATTTGTCAGTGGTGGAATGTAAACAACACAACACGCAAATAAAAAACGATTATTCATATAAACAGCCGTATAAATTAGTTCAAACTTACATCTATTAATATCAACATCACCTGGCACTTGCACTTGTCGTAGCTCGAACCTTGGTCCAGCGACCACCAGTACACCTCCCTGTTTCCGGCCGTCCGCCCTGTCGCATCTCACTGCCTGATACCCAGGAAGTAAGAATTCTTCATATTGAAGAATATTATATTTTCTTTATATTCTTTCTTCTACATATTGTATAAATAAATAATTACACCACATTAGCACTCCACCCAGTTAAGAATATTCAATTATGGCATGTCCTATCCTAGACTGCACCAGAATATCCTGCCTTCAGCAACCAGACGATGCAGAAACCGTCAATAACTCAATGAATGTTGCTGAACTGTAAAAACGAATTCCGTTGCTACTGATAGTGTGTTAAGTAATTAACCTGCTACACCCTAATTATTTAATTAATTCTCTCGGTGGTAGGCCATAACATCGGCCGCCGACAGAAAGTTACCACCCATCAGACAAAGCCTTACCGTCAAGCGATTTGTCATGTTCCGGCATGATGTCTGGTGAAGCCGTACGGAGGACGGGTCTGAGCAGTTGTGTTGCGATGTGTGCCGGGTACGATGCGCCTAATGTTGTTGTGTTGGAAGTTTGGTCGTGGAGGGTCTTCAGATCAATCTCCCTTTGGCGCAGCATCGTTTGTAGTGTTGTTGGACATTGCATCACCTCGTTCAACTGCTGTCTTCCTTCATATTCGCTCAGGTTTTCTAAGTGAATAGGCTCTTAATAAACTAGTGCGCTTTACCATCAACGATCGCATCACTGCTTACCATCAGGCGGGATTGCATCATTTCGAAGTATATTGCTAATCCATTGCTCCATGTGTTCGAAAAGTGTGTCTGCTCAACAAGATACATAACGCAATGAATATTGTTGAACTGTTACCCGCCTGCTTTAAACCAATGAAGTTGTCGACTATGTACAGACGTAAGCACATCAAGCTACTACGATCTGTGAAATTTCTTTATTAGTTAAGCATTAAGGCTCAAGGTTGTTCGGGAATATTTGAATAAACATTGTAATAAGTACTCTAATAGTTCCTTATTATACTGAGCTTAAGGTTGTGGACATATGTACATATCATATTAATCAATCGCAATGGTACTACAGCAGAGCGTATCAGGAATACAAAATACATGTTTGTCAAGTTATAGACCACATCGCCCTTTTGAACGTAAGTGAAACACTCAAATGCAAAATAAGTATTCTCGCAACGCATGTTTACGAGAGGCGTCACACTCACATTTGACCCAGCGTGGGTAGTGGTGGGCATTAGTCGGCTTTGAGCGTACACATATAGCTGATTGAACCGCCATTTTAAGGTATTCTGGAATCTGAAGTCACAAACAAGTGTCGAATGAAATTCAGACCGAAGTTTTTTTTTTTTTTAAATATAAACTAGCGCTTGACCGGAAACCCGCCTGATGGTAAGCAGTGATGCGATCGTTGATGGTAAAGCGCGCTAGTTTATTAAGAGCCTATTCACTCAGAAAAACTGAGCGAATAGGAAGGAAGACGGCAGTTGAGCGAGGTGATGCAATGTTAAACCCAACAACACGACCAACGATGCTGCGCCAGAGGGAGATTGATTTGGAGACCCTCCACGACCAAACTCCCAACATAACAACACTTGGCGTATCGTACCCGGCACACATCGCAACACAACTGCTCAGACCCGTCCTCCGTACGGCATCACCAGACATCATGCCGGAACACGACGAATCGCTTGGCGGCAAAACTTTGTCTGGTGGGTGGTAACTTCTGCCGGCAGCCGATGTGGCCTACCACCGCGAAGTTTTTCTGCCATTCATGTGTTTGCAGAATACTTATGTCTGGACAATTTAATTGATAGAAGAAGGGAGATTGTGAAAAAAGTAATGAAAATGTACTATCCTACTGGACCTGTCAGCCTTTTTTTTGTTCGGCTTTTGATTCTAGGCTGTTGCTGTTATAGGTAAAATAACTGTGAAAGCGGGGTTACTTTTTAATAAAAAAAATCTAAGGTTTGTATTTGCTTTCTTTCTTTTATGACTTCGGACGGTTTGTGCATTTAGCCAATGTCACGTAATGAATTGTTCATGTCGAAAAAGACGGCGTGATACGTCTTACGATGGAGGCTTGAGACAAAGTCATGATGTGGCCACTATGCTGCGATATTTCACTGTTCTTTATGAACTATTTACTGAATGCACTTTTTATTACATAAATCACGCACTTTTATTTAGTAAACAACGCCATAAATAATTTTAAAAGTCCGATGAAAAATGAGCGTGACACTCAGCTTGACTTTCCCGCCAAAACTCCTTGTATTTGCTTGTTTGTATTTAATTTAAACATGGAAACATGGGAGTAGAACGGAGCTCCAGAACCATTACCGTTCGGTTTTTACCGAATCTAAAATCACGGTACATTCGATTTTTGATTTTCGCTATTCTACCAGCATCAGTTTGCTGTCGGAAGCAAGTTCAGTTTATGAAAATGTGTAATTGTCCATTAGAAAATGATACTTAAGAAATAGCTTGCTAAAAAAATAAATATGCTGCAGTCTTTAGGGATAAGTAGATACCTACTCTAACTGGCAAAAACTTGTTAGCTGTACGACTTTTGGTAATAATAACACTCAGGATTTTATCTCGGTACCTCCACATATTTTGTAAGCTATTGTTTATATAGTGCACTCTTTTCGCGAAGACAGCTTAGTTTCATGGTGAACTATATTATAATACAAAATTTTGCTAACTCGGATCGAAGTCAGAAGTTAGGTTGGCCAATTCATTAAAGTGAAGAGTTGTTAAAAAACAGTAATTGCGGCTAGTTGCCTAATTTTTGAGGGGAATTCAATTAAATGGACATAATAAAAAAGTATAGGTACTTTAGTAAGTAGGTATATTATAATACATAAGTATTTGATAATTGATATAAAAATCCTGTATATCACTATTTTCGTCAAAAGAAGCCATAGCCTTTTTTCTCTTCTGGTTACTTTTTTCACGCGTCACAAATCCATAATTGTAAAGTAAAATAAAAATTCAAACGTTCTTGTCATTAAGCGCTTTAGATTATCTAATACGGAATCCGATTCACATCTCGCGAAAGTAGCTAAATTTAAATTTTCTGACAGAAGTCAGGTGTCATATTAACCAAAACATGGTGACTGTTACATGTTACGAAAATATGAATTTAGGTAAAGAATTGTAATTATTAGAATCATCAAACAACCATCCTTAAACAGATATTTTAAAAACATCTGTTTAAGGTTTAAGCTATAAGTACTTAGTACGATGGTCGTCTCAATTTAAATAGGTTTAAATATGTAATTTCTTGTATGTCCGTCTGGACCTGTCAGCCTTTTTTTGTTCGTCTTTTTCCTATCCCCGTACTTTTTAAGTAGATACAGTCCTTTAGAAATTTTTATTTTACCTCTGATTTTGATCTGTATTTTCTGTTGCTGCTATTATAGATAAATGAAAGGACGGTTATTTTTGAATTAAAAAAGTCAAAGTTTTTGAAATCAATCATCTAAGTACTTGTTTAAGTACAGAAAGATGTTGAATATCCGACCTTTTTTTTATTTTTTTTAAAATAAGACCTGTAGACTCTTCTTGAATTCAGCGCGTAGTCCTAAAGGCGGGAAGTAATAGAGTAATCGACGGGGGTTTGTTGCCTTGACAACGAAGTGCACCGTGCGCTCACTCAGATATAGAGCAGAGGTCATTCACCCCAGCGTTGCACCCAAATAAACACCAATTTCTCAGGGTATTTCTAACTTCAAAACTTTTAAACATTCTGTTAAATATTCACAAAGCTAAATTTATGTATAACTGTCTTTGCAAATGAATATTAGTTAATAATTATCTACATACCTTTAGGCGGCTTAGGAATTTAGTTATCATAATTTGTGATTTGGCTCACTCCAATTGAAATAAAAACCATTTAAAGTCAAGTTACATTTACATTTTCTAACACACACGCATATACACATTCTGGCACTATGTTAACAGTTTTCTATCGTTTTTACGAATTTAAATACTGTCTTAAATACATTATTTACGTACTGAAATGTTTCGAACATGCAGCTAAGAAATACTAACAATAACAATCAAAGCGACATCTAGTGAATTTCTTGAAAACTATAGATAGTTGGAAATAACAACAGTCTAAAACGGTACTGGAATTGTGAACCAGATGTCACGCCATGTAGTAACTGTAACGGAAAAGTACTTATTCTATGTATACGATTCAAAGAAATATTGGTGCTTTGAAAAACCATTTGTAACAGTACAGCAATATTAGTAATAGCAGTACAGTAAAATATTAGTAATGTAATGTTTTCAATATGAAAATCTTTTTTAACAACTGACAGCAAAATGTATTGGTACTATGTATTTAGTCTATCAGATGGCGCTGTTATTCCAATGAACGATTCTTAAATGATATCAGAGATGGCGTTGTTTACTAAAGTAATAATGAAAAATGTGAAAAGTTGATATAGGCCGAGGTAAGATATCGCAAATAGTAATAATGCTTTTTAATCAAAGGAAAAATTGGTTCTTTTTAAAAAAACTATTGTATTTTTGAAAGTTCTTGGGAATCGGACTGTATAAAAAATATTGTATTTTTATGACACTAATTTTGATACAAATAACCATTGTAATAAATTCAAAATAAGCTGTGGAGGTAACTCATTTGAATTCGAAGTTCACACGTTCCCACTAACCGTGGCAGTATACCTAAGAAAAAAATAATAATATTGTTGGTTTTACCTAATAAAAAAAACAGGTCGACGAAAAATTCTGAAGTGACCTCGATTCTATTTTTTGTAGGTATTTGTTGTACTCATTAATAGCCTAAGCATAGTCAGCCCATGTTTTACTTTTGGGACATAGGCCTTCTTTAGAGCGGGAGTGAGTATTAATAAATACTTCGGATTTATTAATACTTTATTGTGTAGACTGATAGAGGTCACCAATGTCTAATGTTGTTCTAATTATTATGGTGCTAGGATATTATTTCTCCTTAAAAAAACATTCAAATTACGTGGTACATAACATTGCAGGTGTACCTACAGTTTAAGAGGTTCTTCTTCTCATTATGGGGACTAGGCTAGCCCCGTAATTCCACCCGAAATGTGTCCGGATTTTTTTTATATCTTTTTTAAGAAAACAAGGCTTTAATCACGAAGCGACTATGCCAACCTTGTAAGTTAAAAAAAATAAATAAAGAATTTCACAACCTGGATCTTAACTTAATTAATGTAACAATCAGATCAAAAAACTTAATAGCTTATTTGGATGTAGGTCTAGACAAGATCAAATTACACATGCCAACATCCCTTAACCTAAGTCCTCCTTCTAATTTCAAAGATCTCCGATCTGACTCAACCCGAACACAGTTCACTCAAGCGTGGTAGGTGTCCTCCCTTGTATTACAGATCAAACAATTTGTGTTATCAACCACATTCATAAAGTACCCGAACGCGTTCAATGGGATGTGCCCGGATCGCAGACTCATGCTTGTTACCAAAGATTTGGTAAAGGTTAAACATATGGTAGATTGTCCAGCCAACTAAATGGGTCCAGGGGCGATAGACTCGGGGACATCTGTCGCCCCCCTAAACATCAGGACCCGAGGTGGCGGCGCGAAGAGTTCCACGCGCGCCACTCTTAGACGTCACGAGGGAGTTCTACACCTCACTCCCCCCCAGACCCGAGAAGGCCCCACGGCGGCGGGCCAGCACCAATCGGGGGTTGCGGAAGCAGTATTAGTTTTCGCAGCCCCCGGTGTAGGTGTGAGACGGTGGTTTTTAGTCAGTAAGAGTCTGACAGACCCCGTCGCCCACCCCAGGGCGGCGGACATCCATGAGGATTTAACACCCGGAAAAAAAGGATCGAAAGAAACAATACCCGAGGTATTGCAAGGGCGGATATAGTTCGAGTAGGAATTAATTCTTTTCACACTCTACTTTTATTTTCAAATTAGTATGAGGAAAATAGAACTATATTTTTTTTTTATTTTGTCACTGATACGTAACATATTAGTATCCCGCCAATTTAAGTCGATTTTTTAAATTTTAAATATGTAATATATACAGTGTAGCTTATACCGCTCAAAGAAGTTTGCGCTAAGTTCACATTGGCTGTTTAGAGACTCACATGCCGACAATATTTTTTTCTATAAGTTTTTTTTTTTCACATAAAGCTCTTCTCAACGAACTCTAGTTCTATTTTTAAAGTTCATTCCGGCCCTTAGGTGGAAAATATTTTGTATGATTTTCTCCCTCTCTTGGGAAGGCAGCAGCATTTTCCACCCAATAATCAGATCAAAACAACACTACTTTCCGAGTAGGAGAAATAAAAATCCCTGTGGTTATTAACCTGTGGTGGCATGTCATAAGCATCGATGATTACCTTTCTTTATGCTTTCCCAGTTCGTTTTTTTTCGCAAGTAGGTAAGATGTCATGTCGGTCCGAAATTAGGATTTTTTAACTTAGTAGAATATTGACTCAGAACATAACGTTGCTTGAGGGAACAAATTCACTTACGTAAGAACATCATTGGGTACATAGCCAGAGTGATTTATTTAGGTATACACTGAATCACACACATTAACAGAGCACACGATATATTTACTAGGGTAATATCAATAAGCCATCATTGAGGTACACTTTTCACTACGAGGTAAACCCTTAAACTCTTTGCCAATTATATTTATATTCTGTACCTAGCTCCTGTATGTGTCTAACTTATCAAATTAACGTACTACTGAAGGAGTAAGCTGATGGTAGTAGATATGGGGTCATGAATTGTTACGTGCCAACATTTGCTGGCATTCACGATCATCCCATTCACCAGTATTACCTATGTACATCTTGCCAGCGCTGCGAAATGTTTGAAAGAGATGGGTGGGTCTTAATCAGTAAAAGTCTAACACGCCATTCCACTCCACCCAGAGCGAGAGAGGGCATTTCATGATTCTCCATACGAAAAAAAAACTCTGTATTGCCTGATGTAATTTAACTGGCCACAGTTACCACCAGTTACATTTTATCCTCAAATCAGGTTGCTCATCACCTGTTTTGTAGCGTTTGATTCTTATTTCTTTTTTTATGCTTTTTTTAAAATGAAATAAAGGTGCCGTAAAAACGTGTTTTCCTTCTCGTGTTTTGGCTTGTACCTACGGAACTCTTTGTTGCCGACCAGCACTTGTTTTATTTTCTAGATGTACAAACTTTTGAATTGCGTTGTATCCTAAAAAAAATAGTTTAATGTCCATTAGATAGATTTATAAAAAATATGGAACAAGTATTTTTTATTTTTTCTTTCATTCAAATACTTAGGCAGATTTATTGATATGAAACGTCGCATGACGTCTCGCCGTGGTACAAAATATACCACGGTGTGACGTAATTATCCCCCACTCCGTAACTTTAATATGCTATATCTCAGTAGTTTTTGATAAATTCGACAAAATAAAAAATACGGGTCTTATTTTTTTTATTATCTACATACAGTATGTTACAAAAACCCTGTCCGACCCGTGAAGGTGTTGTTAGGTATCGTTAGCTGATTCTACTAATGCGTACATAACCTGGCTAAACTAAAAAAAAAATACCCCCTTAAAAATAAATAACTTAAATAAAATAAATAGGTAATTTCATGGCAACACAGGCACAGGTCATGACCTCAGTTGACCTCATGCATGTAGGTATTGGTAGTCTAACCACGTTTATCGACTCTAGAAAGAAACAATGATACCTACTTAGGCAGCTCGTGAAAAGAACTTTTTTTTAAGTAGAAAGGTCGTCTGACCCTCCGAATGTATCTTCGAATTTCATTCGATGAGCACAATGGCTGTGGCGGAGATGTTGTTCCATATTTCGTTCACTAAGAACGATACCGGCCTGGCACCGTCCCACGAGATTAGCACGGTGTTTCACAACGTTAGTCCACTCCTACCAATCCACTGCTCGCCGAACTGATAGTGGAGGTACTCACGTACAGGTCGGCAAAAATATGGTGGGGCACCGTCATGCTGGAACCACATTGACCAAGAAGTAGTCACATCCGAATCGTTCAACACCTGATCACAACACAACACAATTGCAGTTTCACTAGGTACCTTCCATCAGCAGGTTACATTACGTTAGAAAACTATGTGATCACACAATAAACGATACGTCTACACGGACGCCATGTCTACGCGAAACTAATAAATTTAAAATAAAAATGATTTTTATTTCATAAAAATAGGTACTCTAACTGCACGGCGGTGCCCTTTGACTAGAGGTGTGAAAGTATTCAAAATATTTCTCGTATCGATTTTTGGTATCAATTTTGTATTTCAGAATTTCACGCATCGATTCAACATCGCATGGCATTCTTTAGATTTTAGAACTTTCACATAACTTAAATCAGGTGAACTTAAATGCTTTACATTGTTTATAATATTCTCCTAAAATCGTATTTCATAAGACCTTTCTAGTTCCTATTTACTAATAATAGGTACTTGTGTTACAATATTGTTATGAGTAATTAATCGATAATCAAAAAAAGTACTTTTACCATTAGGTAATCTGTGTTTTTACAACAAATCATTCGGCCAGGTACAGTTTCGAATAATAGCGACAAAAACAAAACGTTATTACGCAAAAATTAGTACAGCTCTAATTATTCCTTTGCCGCCGTCGGCGGCTAGACACACTGACGCCGCTAAAGAACCTAAAAAAATAATCAAAAGAAAGCCGACAATTATAAGGTCTAAAATGGTGTTTACACTTTTTTAAATTTCCCGAATTTTGGGGAAGTTACAGGGTAAAAAAGATTATTTCAAAATTCATTAGTATTGTTACTATGATGATTATGCAAAATTTTATATTTTATTTGGTCATTTGTTTACCTAACCCTTATTATCCTTGTGGGTCGGACAGGGTT
This sequence comes from Sesamia inferens, assembly GCA_037179545.1. NCBI lineage: Eukaryota > Metazoa > Arthropoda > Insecta > Lepidoptera > Noctuidae > Sesamia > Sesamia inferens. The sequence continues at coordinate 20,120,762 of CM073921.1, read as the reverse complement.
TTCGTAACATACTGTATAAGACGGACTAATTATTTTTTTGATTTTCATACCTTGGATACATCCCTATTTTGACTCCTCCGTTATACCTATATATCTTATAGGAGACGGACGATACTAATGGTGCGGAGATTGAAATAACCTAATATTTTGGTAGCGGTCTGTGTTCGGGGCGACTTCCTTAGATGTTCGCCGGCTGGAAAGTGTGGTCACCATTTAGAAACTATTTACGAGAATAGCTGTTTCATACCCAATAGGGCTCTATCGGCCTGAAAACAAAGCATAGAACAAGAACTAGCTAGTCCACTGGCACATCTGCCAAAATTGCATTATATAGCATTCCCTAAAGCAGGACACTGCTCCCTAAGCTACAGGCCTAGCCTAGTTTAGGGGACAGGGATAAACCCACTGTACATTAATACTGCATTACAATTAGGTAATGCAGTATTAATGTACACAAAAATTAAAAATGTATTTTTTGTCCTGATAAATTGTATTTGTATATCCAGTGTAGTTTTATAACAAGTATCAAGGAAAATTTTAATTTACCACAATTATTCAGATACATTGTGTATAGTAATATTTAATGTAGGTACTATAATTATATTACTTTGTTATAATATTTTCGATCTGTGCACTTACTGCCTTAGTAAGAGAAAAATGTAAGTTTTATCAACAATGGATTGATCATACATTAATTTAGATTGAACCACTTAATTAATAATTTTGTGAAAATCATCACAATCAAGCAGATAAAATGCAATTGGAAAGCATGCACGACGCCGAAGTTGCAAAATAATCATGAATGAGTTTAGTTTTATATAGATTTTATAAAGTTTAATATGTATAATAGTTCATATTTGTTTTATAGTATATTATAATATAGTAATATTGTATTTTATTATGGGCTTTTATTGCCTGGGCTAAATAAATAAATAAATATATTGTTTTTGTAAGTTGTTGTTACTTTTGATTAATGACGTATTTCATTACTCTAGGTCAACGGATACTGGGTACCCTACAGGCTTAGATTCTCTTATTTAACTTAAAACATCTTCAGTATCAGAATATGGGGCATAAACAGAACATAAGCAATCAAACTTCTTAACCAACCTTAAGTTAATGCAATCAAAAGACATGTCTTTTGATGGCGTTATCTTAAGTTTGATTTTTTTTACTGCGGTCCTTGGTGTTTTAATATTTAATTTAAACTTGATAACTCCACTCGTTATTCATAAAAGGAGTTATGACAGGCGGACACAAAGACGGAAAACAGTGATCTATAAGGGCACTTATTGTTTTCCTTTTAGGCACTGAAGTCTAAAACGTGATGCCTAAATAAATATTTAGTGAATCAATCCCACAAAAGTTTAATTCAAAGGTGGCCTGTGATTGTTTGCCCAGAATGTTACTTACCATTTTATAAATATTATGTTTGTGTAAACGTAGAATTAGCTGGCTGCCGGCAGAAGTTACCACCGAACAGACAGTCTTGCTGGCAAACGATTCATCGTGTTCCAAGCAGGCCATCGTGTCAGGCCTGAGCAGTTGTGTAGCGATGTGTGTCGGGTACGATGCGCCAAATGTTGTTGTGTCCGAAGTTTGGTCGTCAAGGGTCTCCAGATCAACCTTCTGACGTACCATCGTCAGTCCTGTTGATGAGTTTAACAATGCATTCATTCAGTTTTTTTTTTTCGTCAACAATTGCATTACTGCATACCATTAGGCGCGATTGCGCTCAAGCACTAGTTTATAATTATAAAAAATAAGTGTTTGTGTATTTCTTTTTATTTATATTCTTTCATATACTACACCGATTGACGTCATCACGTCAATGCTGGTGGTCGTTAGGAACCAATGCTGGAGTTTTCGTCTTACGTAGAGTCATGTTCGATTTGCATGAAAGAGACGGATATTTTTTTCCAACAGCTTGTTCTTGTATTAGTGTTTGTGTATTATGTCTGCGTCATGTCTACGTTTAAGATACTCACAGAGCAATTAATAGCTCGGCGGTAGTCAACGCCGCCGAAGCCGATCTTGCTCTGTGGTGTTACTTAAATGAATGGTAAGGTTAACTGCATGTCAGATTGAAGCGATTACATAGTACAGTATTACTGTTACGGAAGAAAGGAGCTGACATGCGATTGACCACATCATTATACAGTATGTTAAGAAAACCCTGTCCGACCCGTGAAGGTGTTGTTAGGTATCGATAACTGTTTCTACTAATGGATACAAAACCGTGCTAAACTTAAAAAAAAACCCCTAAAAAAATATTATTTCGCAAAAAGAGGTAACTTAATAAATGTGCGTTAAGCACCCTTCCACGGGCGACGGGCGGCAGGGCACGCGGCACGTGGTCGCATCGCTATTTGCTCATAATAATACCGGTGTTGTCACTTTTTTTAAAATTATCAAATTTCGGGGAAGTTGGAATTACTTCGCGGGAAAAAAAGATTAAGTATTTCAAAATTCATTTGTATTGGTACTATGACGATTACGTAAAATTTTATATTATATTTGGTCATGTGTTTACCTAACCTTTATTATCCTTATGGGTCGGACAGGGGTTTCTTAACATACTGTATAAGCAAGTTTTTGAGCCTAGTTTGGAAGTGATGGTCCTGATCTGTACTTGTACAAATTATGATGAATATAAATAGATATGAATTACTAGCTGCGCACCGCGGTTTCGCCTGTATTTGTTGCGATTCCGTGGGATATAAATACTCAATACTCAATATCTTTATTGCTTCACCATAAGTTCATATAAGGGTGGTAACAATAAATATATCGTGTTAATCCTGATTATAAAACAACTGCGTGCCAAATTTCATATAAATCCGTTGAGTAGTTTTTGCGCGAGAGTAACAAAGATCCATACATACCTACATCCTCAAAAACTTTCGTATTTAGAATAGTAGGAATTCGGATTTAGGTATGTAAAAAAGGTTAGTGTGTATTTTGGACGCAATACACATCGGTGTATACATATGTTACCAGTATATGCTGACTCCTGACTCTCCGAAAAACGTATGCAATGGGAGGTCAGTTAAAACTAGCTTTGTATAGTCTCGCCGTGTATACCAACACTACTCATTAATTTTATTAAAAGCCTGTGATTTTCTACTGAAAGGCGAAGGCATCTCTATCTCCTTCCACTTTTCTCTGTGTAAAGCCTCTGAGTACCATTTCTTGCTGAAGGAGGGCCTTGAAATGAAGCATTGAAAATGAGGAAAGCTGCAATGTCTTTTACCATTAAGAGGAACCCATTGGGTCGTAAGTTTGGCCCATTGCTCACCTGACAGGCGATCAATGCGTAGATATGTCCAGCCTTATTCCATATTAACGTGACCGCTTTCTGATTGAAGTCGGCTATCTTTGTGATGTAAAGGATAGTCGTATTCCTAACCTGCGGTAATTGGCTTGTATCCTAAAAAATAAAAAGTATTAAACACGTATTTTTTATTTTTTCTTTCATTCAAATACTTAGGAAGATATATTGATTTGAAATGTCACATGACGTCACGCCGTGGTACAAAATATAGCACGACGTGACGTAATTAGCCCCCACTCCGTAACTTTAATACGCTATATCTCAGTAGTTTTTGGTAATTACGACAAAAGAAAAAATACGTGTCTTAATTTTTTTTATTATCTATAAGAGGGACTAATTATTTTTTTGATTTTCATAACTTGGATACATGCCTATTGCGTAAGACACTATCAGTAGCATTCCGTTTCATTTTGACAGTTCTACAACATTCATTGCGTTGTTTACGTTGTTGAGCAAACACATTGTTTGAACATATGGAGCAATGGAATAGCAATATGCTTCAAAATTATTCAAGTTGAGTTTTATAGTGTATTAAATAATGAGGGTGGTGGTAAACTTCATAACCACGCATTCCTATAGGTACATTCATAACTTTAAAAAACATACAATTGCACTGACTCAAAGTTAAAGTCAAAGTATTTATTAGTGTGCTTTTTGGTGATACAATAGGTCTTAAAGTTAGTTATGGTAACTCAAAAAGCTGCCAATTTGACATACACTATGTAGCAATATAGGTTAGGTTATCCTACTGAGAGGTTGGTGGTTTAACCACTAGGTCCCTATGACTGTACATAAATTTAGGTACATCAAATAAAAAAAAAAAAAAAAGTTCGAAGTAAGAAATTAGCAGGAAAGTGTGCCTTACACCTGTGACGAAAGGCCCAGTTAAGCAAAATTTAACCCTATTTTAAGCAGTAAAGTATTACCACAGATTATAAAATTCTTAGCCGTATTACTTATGTAGTTCTAATTATGAATATCCAAAAATCCAGAATGGATATGAATCTGACTGTAGATACTACGTGGGTTTCTACACTAGAGCCTAACTGGGTACTTGCCTCCACCGCCCACTGGCCTCCACACTTCAAATGATGAATGTGTCAGCCGTAGCTAGAAACCCACTTTAACCTACAACGTACAGCTATATGTAGATAGCTACATATGTAAGGTACTCATAAGTTCAACATTCGGTCAGGGAAATTTATTACTGAGCAAACGGACTCTCTACGCCAATTTCATACGATATTTTTTTTTCTTGAGAAAGCCTCATGGCTAAATTATACATGGCCGCACAGGTTAATCTTCAAGGTTAAGCAACGCTTGTCGAGTTCGGCCTGAGAATGGGTAACCATCCATTAAAAATCGAGACCCCTCCGTGACCCGAATAAAAGTAAAGCGTCGGTCCACTGCTATCATTTGTATATACATCTTAAGCAATCGTTATTCAGAATCCTGGATCAATCTTGTCAAGGGGGTAGGCGTCACTTTATGTAATATTATGGCATTCAGCTGCATGAAGTTGGACTGGTATCTATCCCCAACAAATTAATGAAAAGCACACGCAGATGATGATGATTTTAATTTATTTTATTGAAGTTCATTACTTTGATATCAGCGTTATCATCATCATTTGAGCCAAAGGACGTCCACAGCAGGACATAGGCCTCCCCCAAGGATTTCCACGACGACCGGTCGTGCGCCTCCCGCATCCAGCGACTTCAGGTCGTCGGTCCACCTTGTCGGCGGCCTACCTACGCTGCGAACCATGGTTGTGTGTACCATTGCTGTGGTTTACTACTTGCATATTCAACTAGACTTTTGTGCTTTGTTTAATTAACTCAGTACAGCTAAAACGTACATAAGTGGGTTTAGATAGGTACGTAGTAGTACGCACACATTATAGCTGTATAAAGTTTTAGCTGACCACGCATGGAATAGGTTTTCAACAATCAGACGGCAGGCATTTCTGTTATTCTGAGTAATTTTTCCTAGGTGTGCACGCTCGACCACCCAGCCAGTGCAAAATGTTATCTCATTTCCTCCTCACTGAAGGTTCAGTCTGTAGATAAACATCTACCGACAAATAATTAGTTCATTGGTGTTAATTGAGTTTTGATAATTTGTAATAAACTGTTATTTTCAAACCATACTCGTTTCTCGTCACTGATTTTTTGTTTTTGAATGTTTTACTTGTTATAATATAAATTTGCCCAAGAATTGATAAAACTGTTGCGATTCAACTGTTATTGGAATTGTGATTAGGTAGTCTGTTAGGGCGTTTATTTATTTATTAAAACTTTATGCACAAAGAAAAACATTGCACAATGGCGCACTATGCCATAGGCATTTTCTACCAGTCTACCTTAAGGTGATGCAGAGACAGAACATGGTAGGTGCAAAGATATAAAAGATATTAAAGTTAAAAGAGAAATAAAAAAATATAGGTATTACTATATTAGATATAGGTATTTCTGTACATTTATTTAATGTAAAACAAAGTTGGGTAAGTTGCAAAATTCATAACTCAAGAAAAACTGGACTGATTTTTATCTTTGATATGTTGGATTCGGTTCCGCAACAAATAATCAAACCAACAACCAAACGTGGCAGGTTGGTTGCTTTCCACCATACATACATAAAAATTTTGTTTATTTCAGCGAAAACGTAACATTTATTTATTCCATGTTTGCAAGGCTTTAAGTTGCAAGTTATACAACACAATTCACAACCAATTCAATATTACTTCTCTTAGCAGACATGAACTCAAAAGTAAAGTTTACAAAAGTCTTCAATTGCTCGACTATCAGAAGACGGAACACTTACTGACAATACAAATATTGCGTACCTAAAAACAACAACACTTACATTGAAACGCTCACACTCACTCATACTATACAAACACACACCCTCAGACCACACACCATCAACAGACACACATATGCTAGATTGTTTTAAGTAAAAAATGGATTTAGATTAAGAAAAATTCTTGAGAACATTAAACCTACCGCAGCGACACATAAATCTGTAATATGCTTACGCATTTATGGTGCGTTGCTTCCTGCGGCTGAACGCTGTTACCCAAAACACAAGCCTTGGCTTAGTTTGGGTGGCAATAGCCCATAAAAGAATGTAAAAACTTGCGACAGTAAAGTATTTTTTTTTTATTTATGTTGGTACACAGTTTGCAGGGTTAGCTAGTTAATATTTAATAAAAAAATAATCAACTAACTCATTCACTACTGAACATTAGCCAGTGCCACAATTCCCTGTCCCTCCATATTCCCGCAAAAAAAGACCAATGGTGCCAAACAATTTAAATTAAGCTTGAATAAACACTATTTCCATTGCTCAGAATTTACCTATCCAGAAGAGTAGCTAGTAGCATTATTCAAGTACCTACGGGTTAATCACAGCAAACTTCAAAATCGAAAGTATTTACTTGTGTAAAACTGTACACAGTAATGTGACTCATGAACTTAGAACAGTGCGTTGTCAGCAGACAAAGACGTCCGTCCGTCTCAACTTGTCTATTGAAGCTAATCTACGTTCCGACTGCTCTATCTCTACAGTTGATATTGCTGCGGGCAACATCAACCTGAACGTATAATTGACCACATCATTACACAAATTTATTGCAGCTAACCTAGCAACATTATTCTAGGTACTCTTAAATCATAAAATCAGAATTGATCTGCAGATATATTTAATGTGTTTGAATCGATAGTACGGACGACAGTAGGTCAAGCAACTCGAAACTGTTAAATAATTCCAATCAACCCTGCCTTAATCCTTTAGCAATAAAGTTGAAAATCTAATAAAGGAATTTGATATATTGTAGCAGCTTGATGAGCTGTGATCTGTGCACACATAACATAACAATATAATCAGCCTATAATGTTCCAAATGCTGGGACACAGGCCCAGTACGAGTTGGTAGATGTGACATGTCTTCAAAATGTTTGGGTCTAGGAGATGCTGGTTTTCTCGCCATGTTTTCCTTCACCGTTTTGAGAGCAGTGGTGATGAAATAATTTACATACTTAAAATAAAACTCCTGATGGGGTTCGAACTTACGACCTACGCCGTGTAAGTCGCCATCGATATCAACAAGGCTCCGCTGCTCTCAATGTTGACGAGATAGGCAAGCTCTTTGAAAGACTTGAGTCACTGCAGCTTTGAAAACCTTTAAAAAAAATTCTTTGCCAACTGTTTTCCCTAACCTCGAAACAATGCCGCCTTTTCGGGGATGGCCAGGTCTTATCCATTTATATCTTAATAGCATCCTGTACACAAACTAAAAAAAAAGGTTAGTTTTTCCACGCTACGTTATTACGCCCCGCTCCAATGACAGTAAATATTACGTAAACCCACGTAATGTTTACTGGCATTGAAACGATGTAAAGATTTTATGCAAAATGTAAAGTAGTTTAATTTTTTTAAATTAATTAGGTAAACAAAACCTTGATATGAAAAATTATTCTCACACATAGATGTTTCTCTCAAATATCTAGTGTATGAATAGATAATCACTCTATATATACATTTTGATTGGACTATATTAATTTCTCTTATACTCGGGGTTTCTAAGACAAACTATCTAAAATTTATAATGTCGGATTGCAAGTACCACGTAAAAATAACTCTTATGGCAGGCGTACCAATTACCAATCAAAATATCTGTATACATTAGCGATCCAATAAATAGTAAAAACATAAAGCCTACGCTGAAAGAATATTACTTTAATTCGATTATAACTTAGCTGATAGCGCGTTGATCAAATCTCAGGCCATAGCTCGCGGATTGTACGAAAGAGTTTCTGTGGCCCTGGCGCACAGGCAAGTGAAGGAACACGAGTGGGTTGTAGTCAGTAAAACTGAGACATGCCCTTACACACCGCCCAGAGAGGGAGAAGTCATTTGATGATTTCCTACACCCAAAAAAGGCCATGGCTTGCTAAGACATCTGTTTAACATGCCATGCCATCCTCTGGGATCTCCCAGAGGTGTATTTGTGTGCCTTGTTGTTAACTAACTTAAGGAACTTGTTCTTTTTTTAAATAAAGTAAATAATAATTATATTATCTGTTACTAGAATGTACCGAGTAGCTATTTGAATCTTCTTGCATATCTATTTGCGTCAACTGTAAAGTGACCTCATAGCGTTGGCAGTCAAAGTCGCAAATAATCGGTACAGAACTAAATTCGCCTTGCAAACTTTTTTCTTTGAAGGTTAATTTTAAATGTTTCCTGATCTGTCGACACCAATGCCAAGTATTGCGCCAGAAAGCACGCTCTGGAACCGGCGAACTATCTTCGGCTCGAAGGTTACTGTTCCAACACTTTTCCTGGAAACCTGTAATTGATCACGTAGGTCTAAATCTATCCGAATTAGATTGAACAGACCGGAAAATGGAACAATCATTGTCCTATCAGATACGAATATTATTGTCATTGTTTATGTCGTGATTTCCTTAGGTCGTAGATTTATTAGATACTGTATCGCGTAATAAGCCCCTTGGGAATTTGCGCAGACATGCACACCAAGCATAAATGACTGGTTAAGATCAAGCCTTGACTGATAGTCATGAAATATCAAATTAGCTCTGTATTTGTTTAAGGAATTAAACAAATCAGCAGTAGCGACATTAGTTATTTACGCTTTATCGCTTGTAGGCATAATTAAAATGATTATTATCAGTTGCAATAAAAAAGTTATTTTTTTATTATTTTGCTATTTTTTTTCATTTTATTTACAAGATAACTGAAATATCCGTTGTGTTGGAAACAATAGTCTTAACCTATGTTAGTACCTAACCAATACAAACCTACACAGACAATTAACACACTTCACCGCTGCTCAATATGCTCATCGGTCTCGAAACAAATGGAGTTCAGTGAACCTACTGAGCAGGACGGTATCGGTTCTATCGCCAATCATCCTCAGAACGCTATTCGGGTTCCCCCGTACTCGTCGCATGCACCGACGCAACTTTTTTACGCATAATTGCATAGAAATCATCTATGCTGGCATCCGCAAACATACCGAATGCACTGCAATATCGAGGGAGCCGAAACAGGGCCCTGAACACATTATTACATTGGACGCGCAAGGCCTTGTAGGCTTTCTGGGTAAAGTTTGCCCACAGGCTGCTCTCTTGTAATCGTGTAGCACATTCATACAAATAAAGGGTCTGTTTGTACTGTCAAAATGACAGCTTTTTATTTTATGCTGAAATAATTAATGGGCAATTTTTTATTTCGTTGTCACTATGGTTTTGGGGTATGTCCCCCCCAAGTTCATATATGCTCTGAAAGTTGATACTTTTCGAGTACAGATTCTTTTATTATTGAAAAAGGCATTCAGGACCTTCAAGAATGTGTATAATAAACTATAAGCCTGAATATATATTTTACACTGTATTTATACAGAGTAACTATTTTTTACAACAAACTATTGCCGGGTACGATGCGCCTAATGTTGTTGTGTTGGGAGTTTGATCGTGGAGGGTCTGCAGATCAATCTCCCTTTGGCGCAGCATCGTTGGTCGTGTTGTTGGATTTAACATTGCATCACCTCGCTCAACTGCCGTCTTCCTTCCTATTCGCTCAGTTTTTCTGAAGTGAATAGGCTCTTTTATTAATAATTTTATAGGATTGTACCTACAACAAGGCTCAAGAAAATAGATGGCTCTTTTAGATGCCAATGTATACATTTTTACAATAGACTTCCAGAGGTGGTTCAAGATCTGAGCCTGAATAAATTCAAATCTTTCATTAAACGTAAGTTGTGTTAGAAAGCATTTTATAGTGTTCAAGATTATATTGACGACAAAAAGGCTTGGGCTTGAGCTGCGTCCGATTTCTATGCTTACACTGATTGTTCTTTGATTTTTCCTCTTGTAGTTTAAATTTGTAATTGTTTGTTTTTTTTTTTAACTCAAAGCCAGTACACGCTATGTAGCCAGGCATTGTACGTTACGGAATTGCATCGCTGACAGGGGTATTCGGCACTGGTGCAGCTACACAGGAGCTAAACTTAGCATTCGGGAACACCGTTGGAGCTGCTGAACCTTGGACAAAACTGTCTTTGCATTGTGTAGATTCAATTTCTTAGTATTGTATAATTGTATGGAACACGTGTGAGCACGATCTACTTGCTGTAAAGCATCTATTTGTTGGGTTAGTCTTTTATTGACTTGATTGTGCTATGGCTGTTGAGAGTATGTCATGCTCAATCAAATGTCTCGGTGGTGGTGGCGTGTGTGTTGGGTCATTAGGTTCCCTTCAATATGGTTGAGCTGAATGCTGCTGATCCATGCGTCATGTTCGTGAACGGACGCCGTCAGAGGGGACTGGTCATCTCTTAGCTGCTACGGCGTATTTTAATTTCTGAATTGTTGTTTTTTTTCCATAATGGACGCTCTCAGCGTACAATATATTTCTGCATCGTTCTCACACGATTGATTTCAAAATGAATGATGTAATCAAATATTTGTATCAATAGCTTGATAATTTAAAAGAGTGTCCATGGAGTTTCTTGCCCGTTCTTCTCCATAGGTACCTACCTACTCTTTGGAATGGGCGACTAGCTTCACCTTACTGACTGACCGACCTTCTGACAATTCAAAAGTGCCTGTAACTGGTTTATTTGAAATAAATGCTTTGATTTGATTTGATTTGATCTTAATAAACTAGCGCGCTTTACCATCAACGATCGCATCACTGCTTACCATCAGGCGGGATTGCGGTCAAGCGCTAGTTTATAACTATTAAACAAAAATGATTAAATCCCATTTGTTTTCCAAGAAGCTCGCGGACACAGGTCTTTAGGTACATTTATTTCGCAACTCTATACCAGGTGGTTAAATTATAATTTGTGACTGAGAATGAGTCAAAAGCTTATCTCGTAGTTCCGGCTATAACTGACATATTGATTATCATATTCCGTATCCATATCCTATACACAAGTACATATATGATAAGTTATTATGTATATCACAGGCTAAGTACTCTTAGGCTTTGACGTTGTCGTCTTATCCGAATGGATTGTGGAAAAACCAGTTAACAATAAAAATTACAAAGCAAGTTGATGTCATGAGCCTAACCCAATAGATAATACTTTCAAAGTATTTTATACTTATCTATATTTTTGGAACATACTTTAAAAAAAAGAAAAAATATTAAAATATGTACCTACGTAACCCAGTCGGGTCCGGTTAGAGTTATAGAATAATTGGAAGCTGTAACTCATTATTTTGTTATCACCGTCCTTTGTGCGCCCCTATTAAAAATTCCGTTCGAGTTTTTGGCGAGAAAGTTAAGCTGAGTGTTACCCTTATTTTTCATTGGACTTTTAAGTTATTTATAGTGTTGTTTACTAATTAAAAGTGCGTGATTTATGTAGCAAAAAGTGCATGCAGTTAATAATTCAAATCAAAGCTTTCAATTCAAATTAACCAGTTACAGGCACTTTTGAATTGTCAGAAAGTCGGTCAGTCAGTAAGATGAAGCTAGTCGCCCATTTCAAAGAGTAGGTACCTATGGAGAAGAACGGGCAAGAAACTCATATAGAACATTGAGACTTGGCAGCATAGTGGCCTCATCATGATTTTGCCTCAAACCTCCCTCGTAGACGGTTCACGTGGCCGTTTTTTTCGACATGAATAATTCATTACGTGACATTGGCTCAATTCACAAACCGTGCGAAGCCATAAAAGAAAGACTGAAAGACACTGGGGGTAATCGCGCTAAATAAAACAGTAGAAGTTCATCAACTCTTGTTCCTATCGAATCCAGCTAAAGTTATGGTTTAGTTTCGATCATATTTCGTATCCCGCTAAAGTTTCAACTTCGGTTGAAGTAAAATCAATGTAGGTATGAGTGATACATTTCATCAGATATAATAACTAAAACTAAATCAATTATAAATCTAATCTTTTAGACGTAAGTTTTACATGGCGTAGAAAAAGTTAGCTTTGTTTCAACTTTGTCATTTGACAACGATTACGTTCCAATTGCGATCCAGTTATGGTTTAACCGTTAGCGTGATACGAAACATAACAAAAGTTATGGTTTGGTTGCGATCCAATTCTGTTTTGGTTGCTTATTTTAGCGCGATTGCCCCCCTGGTATTTACATTCTCATTGGCGCTCTTAAAAACTTATGAAATTTTTACTTGAAATTGGCACAAAGTCATAACTAGTGCCATACAACAAAACATAAAAGAATTCCGTAAGTACTTAGTATGTCAACTCAATGTAACTACAAATAGTTCATTTCTTTACCTCTTATAGAATACTTTAAAAGTTTGGTTTTACGTCTATATTATTGGAACATTTTCTACTCCTAAATTACTTTACATGATAGTTCGTGGGAAAAGCACAAGAGAGAGATAACTCCTGTCATTCGTGAATCCTTCGCAAAGCTTACGGATCGGGTATCGTATCACCCAGTAACTGAGTAGTGGAGGTCAGGAGGTCGCTCCGTGTAAAATATTTGTATTCAGCTGAAACCGGTTAGACTGGCAGCTGACCCCAACATAGTTGTTAAAAGGCTAGGCAGATGATGAACCCTTGGTAAGACTGGTTGACAGACTTTTGTAGTTCTGAATACTAGTATCGTTTGCCAAAGATCTACATATCATCTATAGGTACTAATATATAAAGCTCAAGAGTTTGTTTGTTTGTTTGAACGCGCTAACCTCAGGAACTACGGGTCCGATTTGAAAAATTCTTTATGCGTTGGATAGCCCATTAATCCTGGAAGGCTTTAGGCTATATAAAATCACGCTGCGATCAATAGGAGCAGAGTAAAAAAACATATCGAAACCTACGCGGGTGAAACAGCGCGGTGCAACTAGCTTAGATAGAAGTACTAAAATTTGTGGGCAGTGTTTTAATATGGGGCAAAGCCGCTGGCATTCGAGTAATTTACCAGCTCGGTGTCAGACTTTCTTTAAGAGATCTCTTTAAAGATATTGATATTCCCACGGTTGCTTCTCAATTTATCTTAGCCAACATCTTATGTGTTAGGCAAATTTACATGTACACCAAAAACAGTGAGATTCATAATTTTAACACCAGAAATAAGGACAAACTACGAGCCCCTTTTCACCGATTTCAAAAGGTTCATAACGCTTTTGTTGGGCTTGATAATATTTTTTATAACAAGATACCCTGCGCTTTGCTAGACATGCCTTACAATGCATTTAAAGCTCAAATCCAAGCTTTGTTCAAAGGTATGTTATGCCGTAAACGACTATTTAAATGATAAGTATAGCTGGCCGCTCTGGTTAACTCAAGACAATGCTTGTGTTCGTTCTCCAGAATTAACTTACTGATAAGTTATATGAGTTCATGTAAGTGCAATGCATACAAATGTGAGCTGTCAGCTGCTTGTTTCGCCACTTCTTCTTCCCAGTGAAAGCACTAAGAAGTGGCAAAGGGCAAGCGTTTTGATGAGACTGTCTTATGTAATATTGACGTGCAAAAAGTTGTGATTCTCAGATTTTAATTTTGTTATTTTTTTATTTACAAATGACAGCCAGAGCCGACAGCTTAACGATTCTTTCCGAGGCACAAAGGGGTCTGTTTCCGATGGCTTGACATCACTTCCGAGGCACGGAGACATCCGTTTCACGTCGTTTGACCCGTGCATCTGTTAACTATATGTAATTTAGTCACGAACCATAAGGAACGGAAACTTTTAAATAGAATATGTTAATAGATATGGTTACGTTTGTTCATTCAAAGCAATATTTTTTACCTCGGCTAGTAAATAAAGATAACAAAGTGGCAATGATTGATTGGTCATTTAAACTAGTACGGTTTACTTTTAGTTAGAATTATTTTGTCGTTGAATTAACGCTGGGTTTTCAAACCGGATATTTAGCCAGCAATATTACATCATCGACCTATCTAATGTTTTGTTTTAAAATCATTTTAACGTCAGCAACAGCATGTGGTGAGGTTAAATCTGTACTTATGTAGATATACATATTATAAAATACTGTACTCATACTGATAATAAATCTAAAGAGGTAGTATCTAATTAAAAAAATCTCCCGAACCTTGTAACTCCCGGTTGGATTCTAACCTTAGATAAATCGTTAAGCAAAATGGTGGCAACCCCATACGATGAGCCGGAGTGACGGAGTGAAGAAATTTCACACGGGCGAAGTCCGACAAACTAGTAATAAAATATTACAATTATTCTGTTTATTCCAAGAAAATGTATTTACTACAACATCTTTATATCACTGTTGTTTTTTCGTAAACAAAACAAATAAAAATAATTTGAAAGCTAATTGCATATTCGCTTGAATGGTCGAATGAAACCACAGTCACCTTTCTGGCAGTCAAGACATAAGGTCGCCTTATGCAGATAACCTTTACAGTACCTAATTAAAATAATTTGCTATACTAGTAGGTTACCTAAGTTGCCAACTAGAGCTATATTGACGCCGGCGATTCTCTAGTTTTCAAACTAAACTAATTTTAAGGTCACTGCATCTTTTTCTTTCTATTTCGTTAAGAAAAGGATAGAAAATAATATATTAATTTAGTCATATCAAATTAAGATACCCCATAGACAGTTTGAACGCGATTAAAAAAATGGCGATTAAACATACGTCAGGTGCTGACTAACCTAATATTTATCTTATCCTCCGTCCTTTACTTATTGAAATAAAAAGAAAAAGGCGCACAGCTTAAATTTCATATTTTTAAATTTATATATATTTTTTTTTATATTTAGTTTGTAAACAATATAATTGGACCTATTTGTGATTATACAACTTACTATTACTTCACTATTAGGTCATATTTGTCAATTAAAAAAATAGGAAAAACTAAACAGGTTTCAGTGAGTCCCCGCAGTAATTGCTTAACACATCCGGAGCAATGACTTCCATTTTTAAAGTTTTTTGTTTTCTTATTGTAAACAATAGCGATGGATTAGCAATATCCTTCAAAATAGTGTGACGCTTCAAAGAAATGTCACACTAAATTATCGATGTTTAATAACATTTAAACATCGATAATTTAGTGTGACATTTCTCCTCAGAACCTGCAATGAGATAAGGGTCGAAAACTCTGAAGTCCTCAGTTCCTGCTTCACAAATGCGTCACCAATCGTGATGTTTAATATTAGCTTGGGTTAATTTAGTTTTAATTTCAATTAGTAATGAAGCTTGAACCAATAACATACCGTGAAGTGGAACACAGAAATGACATTGACACTGAAAGACACCTCGCTACGGTAAATTAAAATGTACAACAGCAGAGTAACTTTTCTAACAAACATTGCACAGAATCATGACTTGTGAAAATGAACAGAACGGTTTTTAAAATAAATAACATTTTTCTCTGACATCCAAATTTCTCGAACAATGAAGAACACAGGAGTGGTTGAGTATGTTAAAACACTTAAGGCAACTATAATTTTAAGACATTTTATTTCATATTTACTTTTGCTTCTAAGGAAAATGTCTTTGACATATCTCGAGACAATTGGGTGTTACACCCTAATTACATCATCAATCTTTTATGGTCCCACTGCTGGGCACAGGTCTCCTCTCATACAGAGAAGGATGGAGCGTAATTACCACGCTTGCTCAATGCGGGTTGGCGATTTCAGACTTAACCCATTGCGTGTCCTATGTTCCGATGGTGGAAAATAAGAGATTTGCGCCCGACGTGTCTTATGTTCCTACGTCGGCACATAAGCGACATGGCTGACTTCACATCGTTCAAACCTATTCCTACTGTGATTGGTTCACATAAAAATACTTCTATAGACAAGTGTGACACTTCAGCCAACATAATAACTAAAATTTTTATTACTTTTCAAGCGACAACATTTAAAAATTTAATTTTTTCTCGTTCTCGGAACAAATCGTCCGCCATTTTCTAAACCCGGTGTCGTGTGTGGTCTTGTAGTGCTTTTAAAAAATGAATTTTAGAAGGAAACGGTAAGTGATTATATTAAAATTATATATCAGATTACTGGAAATATTGTGTAGATTGTGATTCAAATATTGGTTTTAGTAATTTTATTGTTTATTTTGGTGAAAAAAGTGTGAAAAGTTTATGAGGCGCCATTTGTCGTTATTGATACCCGATGTTTTCTATGATAATAGATGTTTATTTTACGAAGTATTCTACGAAATTTATATAAGTAGGTAGGAATTTTATCTAGGAAACCATTTGAGCAATGTAAATTCTCGTAATTCTAGTTCATTACACGTAAATTGAAGAATTTTGTTCAAAGTCAACAAATGCTCTGTCTCTTTCTAGCGCAAACTCACACACATGTAGCGTAAAAAGTACAGTCGCGAACTTTTCTCAATGTCCAGTTACATTATTTTTGGTAGTAAAAACTATTTTATCACTTAGACCATATTTATTGAAAGTATTTGATTTCTCATGATATATATTATAGAAGATTTTAAATTTAGTAATACTTTATAGATTTAGATAAATAGTAGTACACTGTTACTTATTGAAATTAATATTTGTTATTATAGTCTAATTTATTTTATTGATACTTAGAATGATGGCATCACGCTCAAGATCGAGATCTCGGTCCGTCACTCCAGGGCCGAGATCCTCTGATCTTGAGCGCCACAGCCGGCGTCAGCTGCTGATGACGATGGCAGCGGACAAGACCAGCGAGCCGACGGTGGAGCCCGAACCGCGCTTGTGGTTTCCCCCTCCACCCCATTGTGTCACTCCGTGAGTATTTTATATAATGGTCGTAACACGATCCTATGTATTCTACTTATAGTATCTACAAATATACTATATAATAATCTTATTCATTTATCTTTTAGAAAACCACTGATGACGGGGCTAAAAGTCAATATGACCCCGGGGGGTACAATCAAAGTATCCGACATTGTCGAGCTAGAAAATACCCCCCGGGGCTCCATCAAAAGAAAAACGGAGCTGGAGGAGTCAGTACAGTAAGTGTTGCTATGACACCTCCGTAGTCAGACTCTTTTATTAGACATGGTTAAGCTCACAATGTTTTTTTTTTTTTGCAGTATTGGACACTTGGAACGGGGGGCCGCGTGCGATTTAGACTGGGAGGATGGAGATGCGGTGATAAAGGAACACTACGAGCATGTGAAGCAATGGATCAGTGAGTTGCCACCGCCAGAACCTTCCTCGGGATACTCCCGTATCTGTAGGACGCCAGTTTCAGATGTGTGCTCTGGTAGTGCTGGTGCTGTTATTGTACAGGCTGCTGAAGCTAATCCTTCAGAGCCTGGGCCTAGCGGTAGCCACGGGATACTAGTGCCGGCATCTGAAACAAAAGATGTTGTCCCGTCCGTGTCGGGTTGTACGGCAACATCTATACGGCGGGTTACATATACGGGGAACGATGGTAGCGATTTGGATTCAGATTTTGACGATGAGTTTAATCTGGATGAAATCGCTGCTACCGGTGGTATGTCGAGGACTATTCCGGATGACGAGGAATTGGATGAGCCTACAAATCATATCGTAAATTCGATTGAGAGTGCAATGGACGACGCCATCGATCAAATGGTTGGCACCTCTATTGATTTTGAGTGGCGAGAGGACTTCGATAGTTTCCGGGGTGTAGCCGAAGTATTTTCGGGTCCTACCGTCGGGCCTATTGAAGACTACGATACGCCTTATGATGCCTTTACTGCTATTTGGGGTAAGGACATCGTAGGGCATATAGTCGCCGAAACCAATAGATATGCCAAACAGGTGATCGATGCACAAACGGCAGCAGGTACATTGAAAACGTCATCTCGTCTTCATAAGTGGACTGACACTAATGAAGATGAGATGTACGTTTTTTTTTCAATATTCATGTTTATGGGCTTGGACCCACGCACGTCCCAACATGAGTATTGGAAGTCTACTGGCTATCTCGAGATGCCCAAATTCCGAAAATTGATTCGATTTAACCGCTTCATATTGCTGAACAAATTTATTCATTTTGTGAACAATTCTGCAGGGAGCCAGGATTTGTCTCAAACTGAAGGAAATTTGCTTCCATCAAAGTTGCGGAAACTTGCACCAATTATTCGGCATTTAAATAACAAGTTTTCTAGCTTGTACAATTTGCATCCCGATATAGCCGTAGACGAATCATTGACACTATTTAAGGGTCGCTTGTCTTGGATACAAGCGATCCGCTCGAAGTCTGCCCGCTTCGGCATGAAATCTTTCGAGCTTTGCGAGTCGAGGACGGGCTACCTGTATAAATTTGAAATTTATACAGGTAAAGACGACAGTCAAAGTCATACTTCTGCTCCCAGTGTAGCTTTGGCTGGAAAGAGCGCTAGTGTCGTGATTGACCTACTGAAAGGCCTAGAGAATCGGGGTCACTGCGTAACGATGGACAATTTTTATAATTCTCCAGCGTTAGCGCGGTACCTAAAATTTCTAGGCTTTGATTGCTTGGGAACGTTGCGTCCAAATCGCAAGCATGTACCAATTGAGGTCAAAAACGTTCCAAGGAATGTGGCCAGGGGTAGCATCATAGCGCGCCACTGCGGTGACGTTTCGTGCATTGCATGGAAAGACACCAAAGTGGTGACTATGATCTCCACTTACCACACTCCAGAAACCTATGTAGGTCGGAAGGCTGGTAGGCCTCTTGTCAAACCTGTTGTCGTTCGTGACTACAACAACACAATGGGAGGGGTTGATCTTAAAGATCAAAAACTTTCAATGTATTTAGTTGAAAGAAAAAGGTGCGTCAAGTGGTATATGAAAATGTTTAAGCGGTTGTTGAATGCAAGTGTTTTGAACGCTTACATTATTTTGTCTGCTTCTTTGAAACGTCGAAATATGCCTCCCATGACGCATCGTCAGTTCCGAGAACAGTTGGCCAATTCTCTTGTGGAGAATCATTTCCAATTTCCACAAGAAAATTTGCCATCGTCCGAGGAATTAACGAGGCTTAGGCGAGATTTAATTCACGTTCCAAAGAATCAGCCCAGAAACAACCGCAAACGGTGTATTATTTGCTACCGGAAAGGTACAAGCAAACTGGTGACTACATATTGCGTGACCTGTGATGAGTATATCTGCTTCGAAAGTTGTTGGTTAGATTGGCACTCTCTCCAAAAACTTCCAGGGGCAGATAAACATCGTCGAAACAGGCCACGCCGTAAGTAGTATGCCATTTTGCATACGCCTTAAATATTTTCATGTGCCTCCGGACGCATCTTCCTTCCCGTGTTGTTGTATCATTCACCCTGAACCGAATTTATGTTATGATCCGACAGGTTCAGCCAAAACTTCGTGCAACTCAACAATCCAATGTCTTACAGATCGTATTGTTCCTTTTTCGTTGCATCAATGTCCATTCCCACACCTCCAATCAATCACTGGTATCGTCGGCACCGCTTGACATGGGCTGAGCTTCGCTACGCCTGGAAGATTCTCCTGTAGCGGCACTACAACTACAGTCATCTACCAAACTGAGGAAGAACTAAAATCACAATACAACATTCCGACAAGAACTGTCAGGCAATAGCCCACCGGACACAACACCCGTCCTGTCGGAGGATCCTCCTTTTTCCTTGAACGTCAGCGCAACCTTCGTTCCTGCGAGATTTGAAGACTTCTTCACTCATACGCATTCCTTGGCGACCCTGCAAGGAACATCACAGCCTTCGAGCAGCGTGACGTCATCAGCATCTTCAGCCTCACCTCTTCCTCAAGCTTTCCAGTAGCGAGTCATACAGCCAGCCGGCCAGCTTCACATGGACATACCTACCTACCACCAGCATGTATAACCTTGTGTCCGTTTGACTCTACAGCTATCTACTCCTTTTTTTTTAAAATAGGCAGCTAAATTCAGTAATCTTAATTGTTTATTGTTTGTAATGTTGATTGTTAAAAGTTCCTTTTATTAGCCTTTTCAAAGTTACATGATGCCCACTTTTAAACAAAAAAGACAAAAAATATGTATTTACATCTTTATCTCGTCTGTTTTCAATCCTAATTTATATCAATAAAAGTGTTTGTAAAAAACCTACTTATAGATTATGGATTTGTATCAATAGCTTGATAATTTAAAAATGTGTTCTTGCCCGTTCTTCTCCATAGGTACCTGCTCTTTGGAATGGACGACTAGCTTCACCTTACTGACTGACCGACCTTCTGACAATTCAAAAGTGCCTGTAACTGATTTATTTGAAATAAATGCTTTGATTTTGATTTTTTTTGATTTTATATAATAAATATATTTATTTTTGTAAATAAATTTATTTTTTTAAAGTTACGTGTTTTTATTCCCAAGATCTTTCTTGAACAGACACATAATTACAGTTGTTTTCACAAACAACAATATCACTAGTATAAATTACATTCAATACATTCAACAAGCTTTTTCATTAAAAATAATTAAACACGACATACCCGTCAAAATAACAAGCCAGTTTTACCTGAGTAAAACTCACCCTGAGGTGATTACTCACAGTGATTCCCAATACAAAGATATACTGTCTATATGAAAATAACGTACTTACATGAATGCTAACATATATAGTTAGGAGTGAGCTGTTATCGTATCTGGGTAATTTAGAAGAGTTAGTAATACCTACTTCTTTTTGAACAAGCTGTATTATTTATTTATTTATACATGTTGCTAATATGATCGTCGCAAAAAATTACACTTGAATTGGCAGTCACGCTGACTGATACACATAACTATCCTTCTTCCAAGCTATATCACTTGAAATGACGTAAAAAATGCTAGGATATCCAAATCGAGCAAATTACCCATATACTTACACGGATGCTTGTAAAACACAAGCGGCCGCCAGCGACTTCGTTCGCGTTGAGTTAGTTATGCTCTGCTCCTATTGGTCGCAGCGTGATGTTATATAGCCTAAATCCTTTCTGGATTAATGGTCTGTCCAACGCAAAAAGAATTTTTCAAATCGGACCAGTAGTTCCTGAGACTATGCGTGTTCAAACAAAGAAACTCTTCAGCTTTATACAGCCTGGAAGGGTAAAAATCATTGACACTAAAACCATAGTTAGTTTGTTTAGGTATAAAAATGTTTATCTGTTTTTTTAAATAAATAAACGTTTTTTCTTTCAAATATTTTAAAAAGTTTCTGTTCGAGACCGGCCGTAAACTCATAGATACAATGCGCCCGAGGTACGTATCAGTGTAAAGGGCACTGACCTCTTGCACTGGCCGTCCGTTCAACCTACCTACGTAAGTTTGACTAACTAAATTCCAATAAAAACACAATACACATAACCTGTAATGTAACTTTCCCTTCAAACTCTTCCTGGCTTAGGTATTTAAAAGTTAATCACATTTTTATCAACAGTTTCATTAAAAATTATTTGTTAAATTTACATCTATTGAATAATGTAGGACACACTTACATTAACCTCAAAAGACGATGAAAAACGATGTTGGTAACTGTTTTGCCGTATTCGATGTTCGTGCCGTATGTGATAGGTTACTGTTAGAGTTACAATAATCAAATTTAACGCCCTGTAATATTTCATACTCAGCATAATAAAAAATCACAGATACATAGGTACGCGTAATGGTTTGGAGATGACTATTTGTATATTTTGCATTTCTTTGTTTGATTTGAGTTTGAACCCAAAACTTACAACAATAAATATTGACTTGTATTTTATACCAAAAATATTCCATTATCCCGAAACTAGCAAAAAGTGTAAGTATTGATCTGTCCTTTATAAAAAAAAAACCGATTGAACTCCGTGTAATAAACATTAAATAGGTACAGTACTGTTGTCGATTGTACTTCACTTCGCCCACTAGCGCCCTCTTGCGCCGAAACTCAGTAACCAGTAGTTTGCCAGCCGTCGGGAATAAGAAAATGTCCGTCGATTTTTGTTTCGTAAACAAATGATTATTATAAAGTGATTAGCCAGTGTTGTACAAAACAAATGCATGTAATCGTCGCGTAATGTATTAGTGTTATCACTTATGTAGTGAGATTGTGGTTTTTGTGAATAATTGTGAAGTTTTGTGACAAATATATTATGGATGACCCATGAAAAAACTTATAATAAGGTAATCATTTTATATTTTCATCATGAAAAAGTAATATAGGATTTACAATTATATTTCATTATCATGACCCATATTCTCAGCTTTCTTATGGTGTATAATTTATTACGTATAAATAAGGAAAATACGAGTATTTTCGTGTTTTCTAACCTAAGTCGTAATGAAAAAAACGTTCCATTAATTTCTCGAACACTACGGGATATCGAGAGCGCGAAAGGCCGAGCACGCAAAAGGTTAAAGTCCAGGTTTCCTCAAGATGTTGTCCTTCACCTTCAGTCATTGGTGTCCAAGATATACATAGAAATTACATATAACTTTAGAAAGTTAAAAGTTACATTGGTACTTGCCTGACCTGGAATCGAATCTGTGCTCTCATATTTGAGAGGCTAGTGTTTTAACCACTAGGCTACCACGACTGTGCTAGGCCACGACGTTTAATATATGACTCCTAATTACATAACATCTTATAATGATCAATTTTAATAATTTTGCTAATCCATGGAAAAATCCATATGTTTGAAAAGTGTGTCTACTCAACCACTTAAATAACGTAATGAATGTTTATGAATTGTCAAAATGAAATAAGGCGTCAGCGCCAACTCGTCAAAGCCCCTTAGACAATTTTACATGATGAGGAGACAACAACCGCCGAATATGTATGCTGCTCCTGTACGCTCTTTGTATCCAAGAACAATCCCCCGATCAGTTAAAAACCATTGTAGGAGATGGGACAATAGTTATTTATGCCACTGTCAAGCAATGATAGCTATCGTAATATGAGTGATAGTTTGTGTCACTCAGCCTCGCTTCGTAGCACAACAGATAGCGAGTTTGTGCCACGAAGCGAAGCTGAGTGGCACAATAGATCAGCACGAGTATTACAATAGCTCTTTGCGACAGTGGCATACAAAACTTTTCTACGATCTTGAAATAAATAAATACTTACAAAAAATCGTCAATTTTGAAGTTTATTAGGGATTATAGTAATTTACATTCTGGGTGGTACAACTACTAAAGTAACATATTGTCCATTTCGCTATTATCACTGATGTCACTCATTTTCAAAACAATTTTATTTATAAATGCAGATAGAAATTAGTTAAAAGAAGTAAGTTAAAAATGGCGCGAAAATAGCGCCATTTTTACGCGTTTCGCGCATTTCGCGTACCGCAATGTTGTTTTGTTGTTATAATCCCACAAATGAAAGGCAAAGACATATCCAACAGCCTAATAACATACGATGTTTAGTCGTGACGTAAATAAGCGCGCTTTTTGGCGTAATCAGTCATAAAATAAATTAAAAAGTTTCCATGTAACACGACTTGGAAGGAATGAGTACTATTGAGGTATGACTTATGGTTACGTATTAAGCAATTTACCAAATGGTCGTAGAAAAAGATATTTAATTACTAATGGGTATGGGTGGCTAGGTGGACTGGTAATTGAGAACTATGGAAGAGTTAAGGTCCCTGCTTCGTCAATGTTTTATATATATATACCCGGATAAGTTATTATTAATCAATAACATTTCACAACGGATTTTAGTATCCAAACATGAGAGTTAAATATTTTTCATTAATTTACAAAATGAGGGACTTCATTAGCTCTGAAATAGTTAAAGAAAACATTGTGAGAAAACCTGCTTGTCCTAGAGCCAAGGATTCAAAGGGATGTGACATCTATCCTTGTAGGAAGGCCCCCAATTAGGTGAACCGATGACCTGGTGGAGGTCGCGGGAAGCCGATTGATGCGGGCATCATAAGACTGGTCATTGAAGAAAGCCTTGAGGGAGGCCTTTCTTCAGCAGTGAACCTCTGCAGGCTGTACAAGAAGAAGAAGAAATACATCTATCAACTTGTACTGGGCTGACATGATGGATCCGGCTTACTCCATCTAACTGATAAAGATTGTTATTAGTTGACTATGCTTATGCTAGAAAATAAGTTATAGAACGTAATATTTTCTTTACACGAAATCTGAATATATTTTGATCGGAATAAACAACTGAATCGATTTCAATCATTTTTATACCATGTTATATTTTTCCCAAATACATTTAAAAATTGTTGCAGTGTGGTTACCGAGCGCGCAACATAGTTCACTACAGATCATAGTGGTATAGTAAGGGGTCAAAAGTGCATTACCACTTTTGAACTTTATTGCACAAACAAGAAGTGTCAAAAGCGGTACTTCACTTTTGACCCCTACTACATAATAATATCTACCTACACTTGACCGTTACGACAGTCCAAAGCCTGTTAGTGTGATGGAAAATATTATCACTAGTTAATTACAAACAAAAAAACAGAAATTACTATCAATAAACGCAAGACGATGCCGCGCCGCTATAGGCGCGGGCGGGAGAGCGGCGCCTTGACTCGAGTCGATTTCTTAACATAGTGCTCACGATGCATCGGTCTTCTTGTACAGTTGTGCACCTTGCCTGCCATTGCCTGCACCTCTGATGTTCATGCCGTTCTCTTGAAAATACTCTGGACCGTGGATAAAGATATACCTACTGTTTTAGAAGTACTTCGCTGACTCCTTCCTTCTTGTAACATAGGTATAATTAGTGTACACTCTTCAGAAGATAATGACATGTTGGAGCACAAGATACAGCTCAGTTTGAATTTTTTTTTCTAAAATTCTAATTTTCTTTTTTTTAAGTTATAGCTTGTTCAAATGAAACCTTTTTTGAGATGTGCACCACCTAACTGGCTATAACATATTATTTATACATGTATTTATGGATCTATGTACATAACTTTGGGAGATATCGCGGTTTTTCTAAGTGACCCATTACTTTTGCGGCCCAGTGTATATTTCTATTAATAACTCACAACAATAAAAAAAACGGTTACGGTATTAGTAATGAGTAGCCATTAGGAAACGATAAGCGTCATTTAATTTGCATTATTGTAAATCACCATAGTATAAATAATGTAGATATTTCCCGCCTAATCTGTGGCACGTGGAAAATCACTTCATAAATTAGCTATATGTATTTTTTTAATTTACTTATTAATTAAAAAATACAAAAAGTTAATAAATGATATGGAATCTTAACTATGTGCGCACAAAACAATACAATCCTGGCTGGTTGTATTACTCAGGTATATATTACACTAGCTGCGCCGCGGGGTTCACCCGCGTAGGCTTCGATATGGTCCTATTGGTTTAAGCCTTTAAGGTTAAGCCTTCCTGGATTAAGGGGCTATCCAACGCAAAAAGAATTGTTCAAATCGGACCAGCGGTTCTTGAGATTAGCGTGTTCAAACAAACAAACAAAATCTTCAGCTTTATATATTAGTATAGATATAGAGTACCTATTCAATATGTAATGAAAACCCTGTCCGACCCATAAGGGTAATAAAGGTTAGGTAAACACATGACCAAATATAATATAAAATTTTACGTAATCGTCACAGTAACAATACTAATGAATTTTGAAATAAACTTTTTTTCCCGCGAATTAATTCCAACTTCTTCGAAAATTGGTAATTTTTAAAAAAGTGACAACACCATTCTGATGGTATTATTATAAGCGATTTGACCACGTGACGCGTGCCCTGCCCCCCGTCGCCCGCGGACGGATTGTCTACCGCACATGCATTAAGTTACCTCTTTTTGCGAAATAACTTATTTTCTTAGGGGATTTTTTTTAAGTTTAGTCCGGCTTTGTGGGCATTAGTAGAATCAGTTATCGATACCTAACAATACCTTCACGGATCGGACAGGTTTTTCTTTACATATTGTATATAGATTACAGATTACTTTTTAATAGATTTTTTACCTTGATCTCTGACGATTGAAGTCGTCGATGTTGATATTCTTTTTCTTCAGCCTAGAGAGGTCCACTGCTGGTCTAACGCCTCCCCAAGGTTTTCCGTGACATTTTGGGGGCATAATCCTTACGCTTGGCAGACGGGTTAGGGATCGCAGTAATTTGATATTCCACATCAAAAGCAACGTTCATATTACATCAAAATAAATAAAAATATTTCAAAATATTTTGACGCCTATAAATTTAATTAAATGAAAATTATTTGCACGATTTGTAAAACATAACAAAAGGTCAAGTATATTGAAACAGTTTCTAAAATAATTCACAAAAACTAGCATGCTAAGAAATTACTTGCAAATTGGGTTCTTTAAAATTGAAGCTTAAGACAGCTCACGGCAAGCTCATGTCACCAAGTCTCCACGGTGACATTGCCACAGAAGAGATCGGTTGATGCTTAAATGACTACAGAAGGATACATTAAGCAGTATCGAAAAAAAAAATTCTACTGTTTAAGCATTAGTTACCCAGATAAATTCCGTGTAAAGCATTTTATTACATAATAATAGACTGTGCATATTTCTTAAACAATGAACATATTTTTTTTTATAGTTATGTATTTAATTGATTTAATAACAATAAATAACATAATATAATAGGGGTTTTATTATAAGTATTTATTAGATTTAGAATTAGTTCCTGAAACAGATACTGTCAAATGTAGAAGTCCCCTTTCACCTTAAAGTCTACTGTCGCCTGCGCTAAACCGGCCACGCACACAAACGCATTATTTTATATCCGTGTGTGTTATATTCCAACCAATCAACCGCATGCTGTGCAGTATCTCTACGAAGAATTAAAGATGTAGTCTATGCTAGACAAGGAAAACAATATTAGCATATCGTTTTTTTATCGCAGTGTTCGACATTCTTTAAAGTAATGCAAAATTTCGTTAATTTCGTTGAAATTAAGTTAGCGGTCGCACTTATCAATGGTGCTATCAAATATGTGCGATTGTGGGTTCGAATCCTAATTAAGACAAAACCTTTTTGTTGTTTCATATGTTTTCAAATAATATTTAAACGAATAGGACAATTTATTGAATATTTATACCAAAACAAGGTTTTTATTACATGTTTACTATATATGTAAAATAGTAACAAATAATGAACATATTATAATGCAATATATTATAAAGTTATATATTATTAGGTATAGATAATAGATATACTTCGTGGGTCCCTATTAACATTGTCGGATGTGAAAATCGACTACTTTACAGGAGAGCGCGGCAAAGTTTGAATTGTTGATATTTTTTTTATTATACGAACTGGGTTAACAGAAACTATCAGAATTGTAATACAAGTTTAAAAGTTTATTTGTATGGAAATAAATTACTATTATTGGTTTTCTAAGTATGTTAAAAGTCACAAAAGACTTTTTTAACCGTATCAAATAAAGTGTATTTTGTCGGATCTGCCACATACGACAATGTTACATGTACAAATAAATTGACTATTTGTTGGAAGTGCCACATACGACATTGTTATGTGTATAAAATTATTGATTATTTGTTGGAAGTGGCACATACGTAACTGTTAATTGAAAATCCTAGACCAATGTCTGTCGTATCTAAATAAAAATTATAAATAAAACAATTTTCAAATATCTTTGTAACTAGATATTTATTGCAAAATTCAATAGCAATCAAAACAAAACTCTAGGACCATAAAAAAACAACTTCAATTTTATACGAGCTTATAAAAACCGAAAAGCTTATAAAATTAATATCAGAAAAAAAAAACTCCAGAAGTATAATTCAAAATAAAACAACCTGACTTCACAATACACAGCCTTAAAAGGATCAAAAGGCTTTTATAAGTAACTAGCGGCCCCCAGAGACTTCGTTCGCGTGGAGTTAGTTATGCTCCGCTTCTATTGGTCGCAGCGTGATGTTATATAGCCTAAAGCTTTCCTGGATTAATGGGCTATCCAACTCAAAAAGAATTTTTCAAATCAGACCAATAGTTCTTGAGATTAGCGCGTTCAAACAAACTCTTCTGCTTTATATATTAGTGTAGATTAATAAAAACCGTGAAAAGGATAAAAATAAAAATCGTGTGACTTAGTACACATCCGAAACAAAAAATTTATAAAATTCTTCACCTACATTATTTTTGCCCAAAAACACCTTATTCTTAACATAAAGCATAAAGAATAAAATCGGCATAACTTACATGACACTCTTAGATCCAGTGAAAAGTTTATAAAATTACTCTATTTTAAAAACTCTTATTTAAAATAAATAATCAGTCTTAACAAGTATCATTATTTTAATAATAGCACATTATTATCACATTTTAGGTTTTATTATTATAACATAGGAACAAAATAAGAATCAGTCTTAAGAGTTATACTTTAATTAATCTTCCTCATCATTGTTTTCATGTGACTTGCGGGTATTTTGATCAAATTTTAAGTTTTGTTAATAACTGTGATATTTCTCCGGAGTTATTCCACTTTGACACATGTTAATTAAATCATGATATTTTTCACGACTGATAAAAATATCCCCATTATAAGCTTGCTTGAATAGAAATTCTAATCAGGATAGCCTTTCAGTGTTTCGGTTATAGTTTTCGGGCCATCTTCAAAATTATACTTTTATTCAATCCTATCATAGTGCTGTGCATGTACATGCCACCTCTCTTAAGCGAGTCCACTGAATTTTCTCATTGTCACTGTTTATTGACCAATTATTTTTTGGTAGCAGTAATTTAAAGTCAAATATGTCAGAGGTTGTCATCTCTTTCACTATATATGGGTTTAGCCCAGCGAACCAGACAGAACCATTGTTCTGACACATAAATCAGCCTGCGATCACTTGCACCTTCAATAGTTGAATGGACACTATCACCCTCTTTCTGGGCATGACCTTTCTCCATAAAACGATGGGTAATTGTGACTCCAAATTCTTTCGCGGCTATAAGGTAAAGAGCAAAAACAATGCGATTCAGGTTTTGCCCCCCACAATTATCTGACCAGAACCAAAATGTTTTTACTCCATTTTGTAAAACTTTTTGTTTCATAAACTGATAGAGACAACTAGACATTTCGTATGCGCCACGTTATGCTGAAGGTAAGGTAGGTAAGTTTCCATATAAGTCGTCGTTGGTCCAGTTTGGTGGCGGTGGTGCCACGTTTTCTGAAACTGTGAACTCAGTTTGAGAATACGTAATATTGCGGCGTCATTGTTATTTTCATGAGAAGATGGGGACGTTATTGGTGTTTTCGATATTTTTTCGTGGTTAACAGCAACATTACTTTCAGTATGAATTTCAAAATAAGCAGATGGTTCAGATGGTTGGTGGTGAGAAACAGTGGGTTCATTATTTTCTCTTTCTGGAACTGCATCTTCATTGAAAACGTCATCAAGCAGTTCATTCAACTTAATGAACTCATTTTGGAAACCACTTGGTAATGGAGATTCTCTATTAACTGAAAAAAAGTTAGATACTAATATATTTTTATGCACCTTGTCTCGCGAAAATTATATTAATCAGTAGAGCTAAACCAGTTTAAATGACACAAACGTAACAAAATGCATTTTTATAAAGACTATTTATAAAACCAACATTAAAATGTATAAAACATTGTTAGATATCACACATATTCAACAAAACGTTTTAAAATAAATACAGTTAACAGAGTTGGAAGTAACACATCCGACAAATAGAACGTAAATTAAAACTACTAAAAAAGTCGGATCTGGTACTACCTACATACTTTATCTCACAAAAAACGATTAACAATGTTGGATGTGACACTACCGACATATTTTACTTCATAAAAGACAGTTAACAATGTCCGTTATGTCACTTCCTACAATTTTAACTGAACTAATTGCGTACTTACTTTAAATATAAAAGTAAGTATTAAATAGTTTGTTTTTTAATAGTTAGTATTATGTTCGAAAAGCTGTGTTAGTAATAAAATATTAATAAATTTTTAAGTACCTGTTTTTTCATCTTCATCTGCATTACTCAAAATATTTAACCCCATACTCTTGTTTTTATCTGCATAATATTGTTCAGATTGTTTAGTGGCTAGTTTTATTAAGCGGGCGGACCTTGTAGACGTTATGGTTGTTATAAAGAACAAAGGTAAAATAAAAAATATCTTTGGCCTGCAATCTCATACAATGTGCGACACGACACCTGTAACATGGTCCGTACTGCCACAACCGCACGCACCGCCGCCCCTCGTGCCCCGCAAACATTGTCGCGAGTTGACATCAGTCATTGTTAACTGGCGGTTATGACAATATCCGACAATGTTAACGTGGTTATTTTGAAAATTACTTATATTTTTCTTTTTTTCGTTTTACCTACTAAAAGAAGGGACATTTTAAGAGTGATTAATGAAATAAAAAAGAAATGGCAAAAATGCACATACGACAATGTTAATAGGGACCCACGACTTATACAAATAAATGAAACAAACGTTGATATGGCAGCATTGTAATATTTTATATAAAAGTAATCCCTGACAAACTTATGATATTGTTAGGGTAAAAAATATATAAAAAAAAAACATTTTCGGTTTTTAGATATGCAAATGATAAAATCCACATAGTCTTAAAATGTTTAGACGGTGCTGTTTAGAGTTTCCGCGTAACGTACTTATCCATAATTGACGCTGTTGAAAATCGTCAACACGGGGTTCCGCGAAAACAGATGTCCCGGACTTTCCCGTCTTACGTGGGCGTAACAGGTAAATGCTTCTCACCTATGTTCTTAAGTTTCAAGAGGAAAACCGCACAAGCTACCGCCATATTGAGACCCGTTACCACCGTAGAAGGGAATTGTTTTGTTTTTTTTGTTAGTTGGTCCTTCAATTTGACTTGATGTTATTTTTTGCAAACATCAGGAAATTACAGTTTTTATTTATTTTACTTATTTATTTTTGTATACCAAATATTGT
This sequence comes from Sesamia inferens, assembly GCA_037179545.1. Lineage (NCBI taxonomy): Eukaryota > Metazoa > Arthropoda > Insecta > Lepidoptera > Noctuidae > Sesamia > Sesamia inferens. Next base: position 20,089,609 of record CM073921.1, on the reverse strand, counting down.
TTATGCTGGGTTGTTGTACATAAGGTCACATGTATTTTAAAAAAGGTGGCAGAGTAGTGTAACAATCACTTGTAGGTGGACTCCGCATGCAAACAAAAATAGTTTACCGTTTATAAATAGTTGTACAAGAATATAAATTAAAACTAAAACTTAAACTAAGTAACTTAGTTGAATGTGAAAATTAGTTATAATTATGTCATTTTGGGTTATATAGAAATAAAGTTATTTGAAGAAGAAAAAATTGGCCGTCCCGTGGCCGACAGAAGTGAAATTTGAAATCATTATTATGTATTTATTACCATTATACCAATCTATTACAATGATATAGATACATATACATTATAAATATGTATATCTCTCTGTAGCGATCACGTTGTTGGGTCGGTCACGCTCACTCGAATTCAATGTTTTTTCCTCATCCAACAAATGTGTTCAACGTCGCTAAAGAAGTTTTCACTATAACAAGTTTCATTGAAGTTGAAGTCGTGGTGACCTAGTAGAAGTCGTGGTGGCCTAGTAGTTAAAACAGGTTCGATTTCATGTCAAGGCAAGTACCAATGTAACTTTTCTAAAGTTATCTGTACTTTCTAAGTATATCTCCCTTCTTAAATCACCCACTCCTCCTTCTTATCTTGTGACTCACTTCCAATATTTATGTTCTTCACACACTAAGAATCTGCGTTCTTCTAACAATTTCCTCTAACTCTGTCCTTCACATACGTCTGACTTTGTTCATTCTTCATTTCATATTCAATCCATTCTTCTGTGGAATGCGCTTCCTCTTGATATCAGGATGGCCGCCAGTCGGTTTGCATTCAAGCGGAAATTGCAGAGTTATTTTCGCAACAATTAGGGTAGAGTCATTGCAACACCTCGCTCCGCAATTTTAGTTTTGTATGTATATATTATAAGTATATATTTTAGTAATAGTATGTACAATATATAAAGCTTATTTAAGTATTTTTTTAAATAATGTAGATTTCTTTTTTCTTTACAATTTTTTTCAACTAATGAACCTGCCATCTTATCTCTTCACCATCTGTGGTCGACTGGCAGAGAAAGCCTAAGGCATTAAGTCCGCTTCTGTACATTTTATGTGCGAAAAATTAAATAAATAAACTCGAAAATGCCCCTACCGAGTTTGACGAAACATTGGCAAGTTGTTGTGTGCAAAGATAAGAAGGTTCCTAATAAAAATGCAATGCAAAGCATTTCAGGCATAAGCTAATATTTGTTTTCTATCCTTTTCTTAATTAAATATAAAGAAAAAGATTAACTGAACATAAATTTAGTTTGACTTGTGAACGAGGGACTCGACGCCAGGGCAGGTATTGTTAAAGCATGCAACCATTCTTATATCAAGCACATTCAAATATCCCGGTTCCTTCCCATTCATTCACATTCAGCGCTCACGAATAACTTCACTAACTCTCTCTTCAACAACATCGAAAAAGTTCACCATGCGCGCCGGCCGACTTATCATAAAAATCCTATAAATCGATGATTACCCCTTGAAACCACTAACAAAGTGACCAAGTGAACATCTGTGGAGGCCTCCATCATAACCCGGAGAGTGCAGCGCTGGCAATCCCGTAAGTCCACCCTTGTCTCATTTGTTTGTGCTTGGGATCCGTGGGGATTCCACCGAGTTTCCCAGAAGACGCGCCTAAGAAACGCAGTCCAGCTATCGAAGAAATATCAGTATACCATCACCAAACAGGTTTAGTAGGTAAGCCAGTGTAGTGGGATTCTGTAATCATTTAATCGTGAAAACTTAGTGACTGTGGAGGGAACAGTCGTTCCAACCAACGTAATAATAATGTTTCTGTTGACTGCTCTCTTACAGCCTCTTTATGAGAGTGTTCGAAAACACAGTACTTTGTAATGTGTGGAGCATTAATAGGAATGTTTCCTGGGTAAAAAAAAAATTGATTCTAGTTAGTCCGTCATTAAAATTATAGAATAATACTGGATACGTATATTTTGTTTTATCAAATCAATAAAAATTTACAAATATAAAAGGCATCAAAGATCAGGAGTAGTGCCTGGTGACGTCACTGCTCGCTAAAAAGTGTAGCGTGCAGTGACGTCACACGAGTTTTCAATGCACTGTGTTGTCTTCATTTTTTGTTTATATGAAAAAAAAAAATACGTGTCTAGTATTTTTTGGAAATCTGACTGACGGACTAATTAGTTTTTTTTTAGTCAACTACCCTATTCTAGATGCACATAGTAATCACGTCTTTGTTTACTAATTTGTAGGTCTGTGTCGTCAGGTTGTATGTCAAATAAAATAATGATATGCGACCATAACTAATATTATTATCATTGAAATCATAAATATCCTTTTTTGTTGGGATGGGAAATCAACAAATCACATCTCCCGCTGTCGGCGGAGCAGAAGGGCGTGTCAGACTTTTATTGACTAAAACCTACCCGTCTTTCTTCACTTGCCTGTGCGACGGCCAGGGCCACGGTTTCTTTTTTAACCAACCCGCAACCCTGACCCAGGAAGCATCAGTCTTCGTGGAACCTGTCACAATGTGATCATAAATACCCTTATATTCATTCTCACAATTAATATAACCTTAGGTTAACCTCAGTGGTATTTCATAAAAAAAAAGTCATTCCAAAGGGGTTACAGCGGTTCCGTAGCTCCCGGCGCGTGGTTCCGTTCGTCTTTCAATCACAGCTACTTATAGACTTCATGATTGGTGGCTTTATTGTCATAAGGAACTATAATTTTCTATTAACGGCTTACTATAATATGGGAGAATATTTTGACGATAACATTAGATGATAGTATAAATAAGATAAAGTAACACATATATACATAAGATGATAAAGTAGAATAGAGTCAATTCAAGATTAATATTTTATGTAGATTATACTTAAACCTAATATCTGTACGCCGTACATTCATTTATTAAGCACCATTTTTGTTAATCTATCGTCATCAACATCATCATCAACCTTTTTATCGTCCCACTGCTGGGTACAGGTCTCCTCTCATCCAGAGAAGGATTGAGCGTAATCACCACGCTTGCTCAATGCGGGTTGACGATTTCAGACTTAAGTCCAGGTTTCTTCAAGATGTTTTCCTTCACATTTTTATCAGTCATTGGTGTCCAAGATATACTTAGAAAGTACATATAACTTAAAAAAGTTACATTGGTAGGGGAACCCGGGGCAGCATGGGCCCTTGAAGGACAGGATGTGATATTTTAGGATTTAAGTGAAATATCGGGCTCAATTAGTAATCATTTATTAGACATTTTAGTAAACTTTAATCATCTTAAACAATAATCAACTCAGACTTATAGTTTACGCATTTGGCGAACTTAAATAAAAAATGAGATTCTGCTCATAATGCCCCATACCAGGGGCACGTTGGGCACAGCTGGGGCATAATGGGCATAATACTAACTAACTTCTAAAATCAAGCACACAATGAGCAAATATGATAGATTCGTCATCATTGTCGTCTTCCCTGCACACAGGAACAATGAGCCCACCTATTACAGGCTCTACATGATACCCAACCTTCTGTAGATTGAAAGTACCAATCACCGCAATAGAGTCACTCGACGTGATCTTCTTCAGACCCAGTTTCTTTATTTTTCTTACTTATTTTATTAGTTTTAGTTTTCTTCAAGATCTTTTTTCCATTTTTAACTTCAGGTTTCTTTTGTAATTTCTCCTCTAGTTCCTTTTTACACGGTGAATTTGTAATTATTGTCATTTTTCCGCGTTGTCTTTTAGTTCGTCTTTGCTGTTGAGCCTTGGGAATAGGCATTATATTTGTTGGTGACACAACATGAAATGAAGAGGATGGACCTGGAGGTGGAGTCTCAGTTCGCTGAATGTCCAATAAAGAGCTTAGATTAACACCATGCTCAATGCTGCAAAATGAGAAAAATAACCGTTAGTTCATAATCAGAAACTGCCCATAATCATAATGCCCCGAAGTCTTTATACAAGAAAACAAACTTACTAGAATTAAGTAATTACTTGATAGCAATTTTAGTTATAGTAATGAAAACTATAGTTACTACGCTAATCAAGACCACATGCGTAGTCACACATTTCCCTAAGTCTATATTCATTACGGAAATGACAAAAAGTACAAAAATTAGAACAGATTACGCACTTACTTTGTTTTGTGTCCGACTCAAAATGGCGCAAGCTTCCGCTGACAATACTACCTGTCCCGCATGCACGAGGACACTGAGTGTCTAACCCAGCGTTGCCGCCGTCATTCGACGGATAGGGAAGGGAAGAACTAAGATGCTCATATTACCCCGCATGCCCGTCTTGCCCCGTGTTCCCCTACTTGCCTGACCTGGAATCGAACCCGCACACTCATACTTGAAAGGCTACATTCTTGTTAAACTATAACCACAAATAAAAGGCTTAGTTTGAGTAATTCCTTATGACGTTATTTTTTTTTTTTTTTTTTTGGGCAGTTCAAACTAAGTACATAAATGACTACCGGAACCGTTCCATCGTAGATCTCAAAATTTTTACCAAAGCTATAATTTAGCCTTTGTTATTATATAATAACAGAGAATAGGCTCATTATCATTGAATACCTACATCATCTTATACAAAAACAGAATTAATAGGTATAATTTTGTAAGGTTGGATAAAAAAGGACCTAACATGTAAGTGCATGAAAATTGCTCAAATTCTTCGCGTAAAATTAAATTATTAGATGAATAACTCACGTGATATGGAAATGGGCAATTATTTAATGTGGAATATTATTATATACTTCCAATTAAAATGAGCGGACATCCTCTAACTCTCAGAATCGAAAGGAGGGCGAGTTACCACGGTCTAGCGCATCCCGACTGTTTGTTATACCATTGTAATTAGCAAAATCTTTAATGAAGAAATAACGAATCCATTCCAATCATCATCAACCTTTTTATCGTTCACTGCTGGGCACAGGTCTCCTCTCATACAGAGAAGGATTGAGCGTAAACACCACGCTTGCTCAATGCGGGTTGGCGATTTCAGACTTTAAAGTCCAGGTTTCCTTTTTATTTTTTTGTTGGGATGGGAAATCATCAAATGACTTCTACCACTCTGGGCGGAGCGGAACAAGACGTGTCAGACTTTTACTGACTAAACCCACCCGTGTTTCTTCTCTTGCCTGTACGACAGCCAGGGACAACCCGCAACCCTGACCCAGGAGGCATCGATCTTCGTGGACTCCGTCACGATGTGCCGACATCTCTTTGAGGCACGCGTGAAACACGACGCGCCGTCGACTCGGGCCTGGTCGTTACCGGGCGGCGAGCTGCCCACTGCTTACCGTCCGCAGGCCCGCGCCTCCGGTGGCTGGGAGTTAGGTGTCGTCTTCCGACCAGGGTGTCTCCTGCGGCGGTTAGTGTCGTGAGGGCGCTGGGATTAACTCCAGGTTTCCTCAAGTTGTTTTCCTTCACCTTCAGTCATCGGCGTCCAAGATATACTTAGAAAGTACATATAACTTTAGAAAAGTTACATGGGTACTTGCCTGACCTGGAATCGAACCCGCGCACTCATACTTGAGGGGCTGGTGTTTTAACCACTAGGCCACCACGGCAGGTCCATCCATTCCCATGCTATTTATTGATTAATTCCTGCATGTTTGTATCAAAAATAAGGCTATGATGGTGGGTGGCCATGTGATCTTTCGTTGCTTTATTTTTATTTCTTTTTACCTATTGCGGTCATCATCATCATCTCAGCGTTAATTCCAGATGCATCCGAAGCTTTTCAGCTTTGGAGTCTGGGGGCTTTACCAACTGCTGATTTTGGCTAAACTTCGATATTTTCCGTGAAGCGACTGCCGTCTGACCTCCACAACCCGTAGGCGATATAGAGGCATTGCAGTTAGAAAAATTGTTGGATTTTTGAGGGCTCCAACAACCTCTAACGACTTCCACTAGATGTTCGTATGCTAACTGGGACCTATGGCTTAACGTGCTGTCCGAGCCTCGACCAGACCAGTGCAAATATTTATATCCATGCATACAAATATTCGAACTAGGGACGGCACCTCCTTGCGCAGCGGCCGCGTTGGCTACCGCTACACCACGGAGGCTGTCGATCTCCGTGTTTTCCGTGTATAGTTAGGTGCGTCGTCTTCATCATCATAATAATCATTATTAGCCTTAGTAGTCCACTGCTGGATATAGGCCTCTCCTATTTCACGGCATTCAACACGATTTTCAGCAACTCTCATCCACCTACCACCAGCCATCCTGCGACGATCGTTGCTACACCTCGTCTTCACCATAGTACCTAAGTGTAACTACTTACTCTACTTACTCACTTGTATTGTAAATAGTTTTAAAAGAGTCACGATGGACTTTCATGCATATTCTTTTCATAAAAAACTAGGACGTGTTTGATGACTTTATAATTTTTGTTTGTGTAAAATATTTAGTCTGAAATTGCCTATCTGCAATAGAGTAAAAGTTGAATCTAAAACAACATATTAACATAAATCTTTTATATATATTTCACTCAATAAAGATTTCTATTCCATAGATAAACAGAATACATTCCCACTGCTGGGGCACAGGCCTCCTCTATCTGAGAGGGAACAGGCAGTCTTCCACCACGTGGGCTCAGTAGCGGGTTGACAGATGCCACATGACTTCGAATTATATATTCTAAGTTTCCTTGTGTTTTCCTTCACGGTTTTTGAGAACAATGGTGATAAAATAGATTACACAATGTAAATCAGCTGTTTGGGTACAACATACAACTCGTATGTTAGGGCCCGAATCTGTAATGCTCTTTGTTCATTCAACTAAAAAAAATGTAAGCGAAGTAGCGTGGAAAAATTAGCTATACATCAATGGAAACAACCACGCTACCTCTTGCCGCATTATATTCTCCTAGTAGCACAATTCTGTTAGCGGGTCGCTAGTATGGGGAAGTACCAGGAGCTCAGGCTCAGAGAAGAGGTGGGCGACGGAAAATCGATACTGCAGTCTGCGCCACTGAGAGTGAAAGGGCTCATGACGTCAGTCTGCGCATACATTGTTTCATACGGTACGTGATTTTTCACGTTTACTATATCAATATATTTAGATATTAGTTCAGTTGTGTCTAACCAAGGCAATCCTGTGTTTCATTTATTTTAATACAGTTAATTCTTTGTTTCTTCTTAAGAATACTTTGAAGATATCCTTTGGGATTCTTTTACACTTTATGTAATAAATGAACTTGCAATAGAGTTTAGTCTATTATAGAGGAGCGATCTGTATATCGAAGTACAAGCAAAATTCGAATATACATATTTTGTTGCATTTTGTGGACAATACAAAATTACAGTGCCAATAATAATAATTAACTGACGAACTGCTAATTCTTTTCAAGAGTTGTACAAGAGGCTAGGATAGTAGTTAATATTATAAGAACTTTTTGTTTTTTAGTAGTAAGTTTTTGTTAGGTAATTTTAAATAAGTTTATGATGGGACTGACGTGAACTATTTTCAAAACTTAAATTAAAGTTTATAAAAAAAAACACCTTAATACTTTATGAGAAGTGAGCTTAATGTAAGCTGCAGTACAATTCTGTAATCATCTCATCTTAAAAATTTAGGTGAAATGGCAGTAAGGTTCTGGAGTGGCGGCCACGTACCGGAAGACGCAGCGTAGGGAGGCCCCTAACAAGGTGGACCGATGACCTGGTGAAGATCGCGGGAAACTGATGGATGCAGGCAGCACAAGACCGGTCAATGTAGAAAGCCTTTAAAGGAGGCGAGGCCTTTGTCCAGCAGTCGGCCTCTATTCTATAGGGTATAAGAAAAAAAAATTTAAGTTAAATATAAGAAGAAGAGCATGGAGTGAGCAGTAATTCCAACCAATACTTGGGATTGGCGGCTCACTCCAAGCGTATACTTCACCTAACTTTTTACGGTATGATTTTTATTTAATACTAGCTGACCGGCAAACGTTGTTTTGCCATATAAATAATAGATTAAATTACTAAAATGGCTATTAAAAAATAAGGGTTGATCGTAGAAGGGTGAAAATTGGGGATTGTATGTATTTTTGTATGTTGTATCATAAAAAAATAGAAATTAAAAATTTTGTCTAAAAAATAAAAAAAAAATATTTAGGGGTGGACTACCCCTAACATTTAGGGGGATGAAAAATAGATGTTGGCCGATTCTCATAGATACCGGATAAGCACAAAAAATTTCATCAAAATCGGTTGAGCCGTTTCGGAGGAGTTTAAAGCCGAACACCGTGACACGAGAATTTTATATATTAGATTAGATACAGCAATTTTATAATATCGTAATATTTATATGTCGCAAGGCGAACTTAAACCTTTATAATAAGACAGGATATGTACAAATTTGTTAAGATTTTTTTTTCTTTTATGGCTTCGCACGGTTTGTGCATTTAGCCAATGTCACGTAATGAATTGTTCATGTCGAAAAAGACGGCGTGATCCGTCTGACGATCGAGGTTTGAGATAAAGTCATGATGTGACCACTATACTGCGATATTTCACTGTTCTCTATGAATTATTTACTGAATGCACTTTTTACTACATAAATCACGCACTTTTATTTAGTAAACAACACTATAAATAATTTTAAAAGTCCGATGAAAAATGAGCGTGACACTCAGCTTGACTTTCCCCTTAGATTTATTTATATTTTGCTTAAGTTTGCTTCTTTTCAATCTAAAAAGCTAGGTTAGAATTTCCGGTTACTTTGATGGCAATCCATAATTAAGGGTTTATCCAAACAAAGGTTTAAGAGAATAGTTATTTATGGTTAATTCATTTCAACTCTGCGTTAGTTTATCTAATGATGGATTTGGATTAATATTTGTTTAATAAAAATAGCTGTTTGACCTACTTTTGATAGAAAAGCATGGCGCTTGTTTTAAATAATTTTTTAAACTTCTTAAGCAATGAATAATAATTAATTCAATGTTAAAATCGAGTGTTAGAAATAGTAAAACGAATTAGAAAAATATAGTTTGTAACTCTAATTATTGTTACCAGCAAATTGTAATAAAAGGAGTCTACGCCGCCATTACGTTTTTCATAAAAGAAATGCCAAGCGGCTGTGGAGACAGATTAATCAACGAGAATTTGATGAAAATATTGTTATTCACTAGAACATCTTGTGAGTACGATTTCTGTAATTAATTGAGATGTTAGGGTTTATTTTATTGTGTTTGTTATCGCTGTTAAGCGAGAAGAATAAAAATGGAAGAAAACAGCAGCTCAAACTATCCGAAACTGTCAAATATTCCCAATCAACCTTGATACTTAATACTTTATAGATAAAGTTGAAAATCTAATAAAGAAATCTAACAGTGGGTGGTAACTTCTGCCGGCAGCCAATGGTATGGCCTACAACCGAGAGAATATAAATATGGTTATATTTGTAATATCGTAATTATCAATAATCCTTTTTAGGGTTCCGTAGCCAATTGGCAAAAAACATTTTTTTTCGAAACTATAAGAGCTATACTGTTGAAACTTGGTAGGTAGATGTATTCTATAAACCGCATTAAAATTTTGATGCAAAAAATAAAAAAATAATAATAAATATTGGGGGCTCCCCATACTTAGAACTGAAACTCAAGAATTTTTTTTCATCAAACACTTACGTGTGGGGTATAGGTAGATAGGTCTTCAAAAATGATATCAAGGTTTCTAAAATATTTTTTTTTCTAAACCGAATAGTTTGCGTGACAGACGCTTCAAAAGTGGAAAAACGTTGGTACCCCACCCCCCCTCTAACTTCTAAAATAAGAAAATGAAAAATCTAAAAAAAAACATATGATGTACATTACTATAAAAACTATTAACGAAAATTGCTTTGAACGAGATCTAGTACGTAGTTTTTTTTAATACCTCATAAATCGTAAACAGCTTATTACCGCGTAATCTTTCATAAAAATAATCCTAATCCTTTAATTTTAAAATAATCCTTTAATTTCATAAATCAATGGTACGGAACCCTTTGTGCGTGAGTCCGACACGCACTTGGCCGGTTTTTCTGTTTCAAATCAATCAAATCAAGAGGTTCAACCATACCTATACTTATAATAAATCTGTAGAGAGGTCAATTCTGTACATGAAATATATTTCCAAAATAACTAGGTATCAGCCAGGGGTGATTAGTGATCGATACTAATGCTAAAAATGCAATCAGTAAAATTTTTGTCTGTCTGTCTGTCTGTCCCTTATAGAAACAAAAAATACTCGACGGATTTTAACGAAACTTGGTACAATTGGCTTGTATTCTAAAAAATAATTTGATGTCCATCAGATAGATTTATAAAAAATATTGAATACGTATTTTTTTTCTTTTATTCAAATGCTTAGGAAGATATATTGATTTGAAATGTCGCACGACGTCACGCTGTGGTACAAAATATACCACGGCGTGACGTAATTAGCCCCCTCTCCGTAACTTTAATACGCTATAACTCAGTAGTTTTTGGTATTTCGACAAAATAAAAAATACGGGTCATATTTTCTTTATTATCTATAAGACGGACTAATTATTTTTTTGATTTTCATACCTTGGATACATCCCTATTATTCTTCATACTCCTGGGGAGGTTATAGTATACTTTCCATCATGCTACGATTAATAGGAGCAGAGCAGTGTAGGGAAATCTTCGGAAAACGGGAGAAGTTACTCCATTTTTTTAGCTTCCGTCCCGTCTGCAGCCTTATTGGGTAAAGGTACATAGAAATCATGTTCTACGTCAAATTATCTAAAAAGATATTTTTTAGATAATTTTATGAAGGACATATATTAAATTTTTTTGGTATTTATTTAGGTATTCATATTTTCTAACTTATTTGTTTATAAAATGAAAGTAAATTGAATACTTATTTTATTATTTGAATAATTTACAACGTATTTAACATATATACACAAACACATTTATGCATGTCACAACATTTTGGGTTTTTCTATCATTTGGATTACTATTATTATCTAAATATATCATTTATATTATTGCGGACTGTGTTTTAGAAATTCTAGCGTATGGCACTGGTTGCAGCTGAAAATCAGCGTCAGATGGCACACCTTGTGTTGTCATCTGACATTATGCTGAGCTGAGGCCCTTTTGGCATTATAAGCTGGGTTTTATTGTTTTATAGTTTTAAATGTATGTATTTTGCTGTAATGTCAATAAACGCATTTTTCTTTCTTTCTTTCTATATGCTACTTTTTTTACGAAAAACGACGGAAACGTGGACGAAGTCGCGGGCAAAAGCTAGTTTTAAAATATAATAATTCCCTGGAAGGACTTTGTCCCTGTATTCTCTCTCTCTCACTATGAGGCCAAAGGTGCCGTGAAAAACCACGAGACGTGGGAAACGAAGGAGCTCAAATAGGCAAGTCCAGTCCTGTCCAATTTTAGCTTAACAGCTTTTGGGTGATGTGTACGATGTATTTTTTGAAATGTTATTTTAAGGTTAACACAATTTTGATACATGCCTCCCCATACATGCAGATTATGTATGTGGAGGCATGTGTCAAGATTGTATGAACCTTATAGACTGAATAAGCTTATTGTAAGAATTATTTTGTAGCATGGTTTATTATTAATATAACCTACAAATACATTAGTAAGTCCATGCCCAATCACAATACTAATGATCTAATTATATTCATTAGTTATCAGCAAGGATAGCGCGGCACAGAAACTCAGCACCGATGTAATTGCAGGCATTGTTCGTCTTGCTACTGATTTGTCTACTTCAAACAATTGACCTCTTTGCTGTAGTAATGTTCACTGACGCAATGTACCTGTAGTGGAAGTCCCTTTTCCTGGAAGGAAAAGAGACCAATAAACACTAATCAAATACACATTTCTATCAAAATGATATTGCTGAAGGATTTTAGATAAGAATGATAGAACCAAAGTTGTGTGGCAACATATTGCAGACATGTAAAATTGTTCACACATTAGAAGGATGCATTAATCACCGAACTGTAATCATTAAAATCATCAGAATAACCTTCAAAGTTTATATAATTGTATCGATTGATATTTAACTAGGTAGTCAATCAACATTTTGATTGTCTTTTTTATAATGTTCATATCAATGTGATGAGTTTAATGATAACAAAAATGTGTAAAACATACTTGTTACGTTCTCATTATGTTTTGTTCAACAAACAACTTTAAACTTTTAATTTCGCTGTTATACTAGTGTATAAGAGTTAACTTAAAACTACATAATATTGTGATGTAGAAGTGTTATATTAGGCACCAATGTAATTCATTTAAGGTTGCCAAGACTCCGTTGAACTCGACGTAAAGTAATGCATATACGTGACCGAACTCCGCTTTGAACATAAACAGTCGAATGTAGATCAGCGCTAGCAGCGCCGGTGTCGCGAGATGGAGCGTACTTGACCGCGGAGGAGACGCGAGCCGCCTCTCGAGACCTTAGCCTGAATGTGCATGACTCGACTTTTTATGCGACGGAACCTCGCCCCAGTAAGCATTGGACACGATCGTCTTCCGAGCCGACTCCGTGCCCTGCACGACACCAAGCCAAATCTCACGTACTTGACATTGAATTAATCAGAAGACTACGACGGTGCTGCAATAGGTCCGGCCTTACCACGAAATACTTATTCATAGTAACCACCTAAGCTTCGGTGCCTTGGTGATAAACATTACCTTTAGATAACCGTCACCATTTGAACGCGTCATACATTATCCGTTCATTAAAGTTACGCTACATGACCGGAGTAGCATTGACGTTGGAGGTAAACCAATTGGTTTATAATAAAACGTGTATAAAGCCTAACTATGTAATGATATAGTTAGGTTTTTTTAATATTTTATTGTTTATCTATTGTTTGTTTACAATAATGGCTAATGCATAAATGACTGAAACAGCCTGCGTGATGGAGGATCCGTGTCATTTCGAACATATATTCGCCTTGATCGTTTGCCCTGACTTGAGTCAAAGAGAACAAGGCTGCACTTTTCAGTTCATGCCACGATCACAATCTGAATCGTTTGTGGCAACCGTGTAATTATTCAGCTTTTTGCAATTATAAGTAATTTTTATGACTCCGCAATGAAGAATTCGTTATAAACAGGATTGGGTGCATTGTCCAGGATTATTAATTATTAAGTGTTGAGGACGTTCTTTGTAGCGGCAAATTGCTGGAACAATTTACTGCAGGTAGATATAACAATAGATTATTATAATAACTACGTAAATCCGTTGTCTTTACGGCTTGCAGCTGGTTTGTCTATGAATATTCAGCAATGGATATTATTAATAGCAGCCTCGACATTGCCCCGGATGGCAGTCGAACTGTGCGATGCCGGAACTCGCACAAATGTTTTTGAAAGGGTCACACAACTTGTAGACGCGTTAATTAGACTCACAATACATTATGTAAACTCATGAAGTAATTGATATGCTTTGTGAACTTGAGCTCGCGTAGTTGTGATATATTTTGCCAACATGCATAATAATTTCCGCACAAAACGGATTGTTTATTTTAAAATCAGTTGCAAAGTCAAAGCAAAACCCTCAATAGCTATATTTTACTTTACTTGATGTTATACAGAAAAACGTTTTGTAATTTTGATGAAGTATTAGAAAAATGTATTCTTATTTTTTACTAACATTTTGCAATATAGGTTATTATTAGAGTTCGTCCATTTTGGGCTAAAGCTAAAAATGTACGTGGGTGTACGCTGCATCCTTGTGTGCACCCAACCGTACAGCTCAAAGAGGCTCTGGCAGTAAATTCATAAGTTGACGAAAAGTTAACTAAGCACAAAAAAAACAGAGCTCACCCACATTTATTTTGCAGTCCGTGGGTTCATAATACTCAAAAAGCATACTGCGCCCTTTGAGTCCAAGGCAATACGCAATAACGCAATCAGGATGCTCACTGGGTTGCCTCGATACTGCAGCCCATCAACGCTGTTAGCTGAAGCTTACGTAGACATTGCGGTTTGAGTATAATGAACTCACAGACTTCAAGTGTAAAAGGACGTGTAGTACACACTAAATGCGTGAAACTTTACTCTTTGCAGACATGACTGAGTCTGCAGGTAATCATGGTAGCTCTCACACACATCCCGCTCCCTAACAATATCCTGATCGTTTGGTAGGTTGGCGGTCAATAAGTGATATACTGTATGTTAAGAAAACCCTGTCCGACCCATAAGGATAATAAAGGTTAGGTAAACACATGACCAAATATAATATAAAATTTTACGTATTCATCATAGTACCAATACAAATGAATTTTGAAATAATCTTTTTTTCCCGCGAATTAATTCCAATTTCCCCGAAATTTGGTAATTTTTAAAAAGTGACAACACCGGTATTATTATGAGCGAATAGCGATGCGACCACGTGCCGCGTGCCGCGCGCGTTAACCACCTTTCGCCTGCCGCCCGCGGGGGCCGGGCGGCAGGCGAAAGGTGGTTAACGCGCGTTTATTAAGTTACCTCTTTTTGCGAAATAATATTTATTTTTTTAGGGGGATTTTTTTTTTAAGTTTAGCCCGGTTTTTTATGCATTAGTAGAATCAGTTATCGATACCTAACAACACCTTCACGGGTCGGACAGAGTTTTCTTAACATACTGTATAGAGTTAAATTGGTCTACCCTCACAAGGAGAATACCATTTATTTTCACTGAAATTAATGCTTCTGTGTATTTACTTAACATGTCACGCTTTGCATGAAAAATCTGCAAACTTTTTGCCATTTGTTAGGTGTCGCTGAACCTAATACTTTTTGCACAAATCAGTACATTAACTTGACATTAAGGTGGAGTTTGGTTAGTTTGTGAAAAAATAGCTACAAAACAGCTTCATTGGCATGTCACGACATTATCACGAAAAAATTACATACTCATTGTATCTTTGAAGATTCAAGTATGTAGGAAAATGTCCCATATAAATGTGAACGTCCTTAGAAGTAAAAACTTTAGGTTTTTACTTTACCAAGTTTTAACATATTTTCTGTTCCTAAATAACGCGTTCCACAAAATTTTATCCTATAGAGTCTAATTAAATTATGGCATGCTGTGTGTGTCAGTGAATAAATAAGTTGAATTAACGTGTTACCTTTAAATGATAACCTTTTCTATCAATCTGTCAGAATGGCTGTCAAAACCGTACGTGTGGCAACCTTACGGCCTACGGGTCAAGTCTCTAGGTTGTGTGCAAAGTGCCGTCCTACATGACCACGACACGCCGTGTGCCGTGGAGGCACACTTTAATTGAATCAGTGTAATAATTAGATTTTATGCAATTTACCTCGAATACTTGCCTCGGGTAACATTCTAGGAACATATAACTATGAATTTGATTGAATCTTCAGGGCGCCTTTGATGACTTGTTAATACCTTTAATAGTTATATTGCAAAGGATATTGGTTAGATGAGCCTGCACAAATGTTAGCACCACAAATTGGGTTTAAGGGAGATATCGGTCCCCAAACTGTATTAAAATGATGTGTGTGATTGATCCTCTTATAATACTTAATAATTACTTAAATATTATTTACATGATTATATTATTATTATCTAGGCAGTGCTGGCCTTGTGGTCGCGACTTACGAGTTGTGGTCGCAGGTTTGAGCCCAAACAGGCGCTTTTGGACATATAAATACATACAATATTATTTAAATTTCCTTAGGGGCTTAACTTTGTTTAAAAAACACGTTAGATCTGGTTGATCTAATATGTTCCTTATTGTTCACACTTGAGATTGTCTATAGCATAACTTCTTTTATCTACTCTCATATCAAAAAATTAAAAATATAAAACTAAAAAGGAGTTTATATTGACGTACTTTATCAATAGTATATAGAAAGGAAATTAAAAAATTAAATTATTACATTATTTCTCTAACAAAATAATGTTATAATAATTTTTTTTTTCATTACCGTACAGATTACAAACCATAGACAGCACTATTTCATTTTTTATCTGTGGCTGCGCGCGCTTTGGCGCGTGCGCGGTGATGCAGGGTGCAGAATTTTGGCGCCAAATACGTTTCTTTGCATTGCAAGTCGTTGTTGTGTTTCGCTGGACACATAATTGATTATTATTAATAATATTTCTTAAAATGTCAAGTGACAATGAAGAAAATTTGACGCCGCCCGATATTTTAGAGGCTGCGCCAGCAGTCAGTCTTAATTTACTACCAATTAAGTCAAGGAAATTATACGATAAATGTTATCAAGATTTTTTAACATGGATAATGAATAAAAGTGCTACTTCTTATATTCAATACAATATCTCATTCAATATAAGAATCTCATATATCTCATATATTAGATAAAGTAGTGTATGAAACTGTACATAATTAGGTATTACACACTCGTGTGATACTATTAAAAAACTCGCTTCGCTCGTTTTTTAAACTCACACTCGTGCATAATATCCCTCATTATGTAACAGTTTCATAAACTACTATTATGGGTTACTGTGTAAAATACTATAATAATTTTCTATACCTACTATATTAACAAGCACAAGCTTCATCAGCACAGTTGGATGATTACTTCGTAAATAAAATACTTGGCGCATTGCTCGTCCTGCTCCACAGGCACTTGGGCTTATCATCATCATCGTTTCAGCCGATAGACGTCCACTGCTCAACACAGGCTTCCCCCAAGGATCTCCACGACGACCAGTCCAGCTCCTCCCGCATCCAGCGGTTTCCCGCGACCTTCACCAGGTCGTCGGTCCACCTTGTCGGGGGCTTACCCACGCTGAGTGTTCCGGTGTATGATCGCCACTTGGGCTCACAATTTGGAAAGGATGTACCCTTTTTTATTTTTTAGTTTATCTGACATTAACAAGACAATTTAATGTTTATTTTATTAAATCAAATTTGAATTCTTGAATATTTACATTATTAAGTACTTCTTCTTGTTTGGCGGATTATTTTTGTTTTTCCTCTGTAAGAGAACTGCAAACTATAGATAGTTCTGTATAATTTTGTGGTTATTATTGCAATAGAGCTTTATTTTGCTTCAATACATACAAACAGTTTAGCAAAAACTCATCGCAAATATGTCCGACAAAAATATCATGCGGTAATATGCAGAACATCAAAATAATACCCTTAAAGACATAATACGATGGCTTGACATGAACAATTTAATAATTAATTTATCAAAGACAAATATAATGCACTTCTACCAAAGATTATCTGTATAAAATTTGACCATAGAATATAATAGACAAAAACTGGAACAAGTAACGGTTGCAAAATTTTTAGGAATATTAATAGATAGCCAGTTGACATGGAAACCTCATGCAGAAGAGGTGTGTACAAAATTAAGTACATCTGCATATATTTTATTCAACATATCCAAAAAAGTGAATATGAAAACAAAAATTATGGCATATCATGGTATAGTAGCATCAGTCTTGCGATTTGAAATTATATTCTGGGGTAATTGTTGTATGAGAGAACAGGTCTTTACGGCTCAGAAACGTTGCATAAGAGCTATGTGTAGTCTTAAAATGACAGACAGTTGTGTGCCTGGGTTTAAGTCTCTTAAAATTTTAACTTTTCCATCACTGTACATTTTGGAATTAGCTGTTTTTGTAAAAATGAATAAGCATGAGTTTGTAACAGTGTCAGAAACTAGGAAAAGACCTATAAGAAGCCAATATAAGAATTTGTTAAAAATTGACGGATGCAATACTGCATTGTTTAAAAAAAGTATTTTTGGCATGGCTCCAATTGTTTTTAACAAGATTCCCAGTGAAATTAAAAATTACCCAATGATAACATTTAAAAAGGAACTTACAGCTCTTTTATTAGACAAATGTTATTACTCTGTAAATGATTTTTTAAATGACTCCTCTCTTCCCAAATAAATATAAAATGTTAATAATAATAAAATAACAAATAATGTTGACAAGATCTGCCGCGAGACAACGTGCACGCCCACCATCTCCGGACTCGTTGCTCAGCTCCGCCTCGCCGCCGCCGGTCTCCAGCGCCACTGTAAGTGCTGTGACGACCCCGGCCGCGGCAGTTGCGTCGAGCTCGAGCGACGAGTACTTCTCTCCGCCGACGACGCCACCACCTGTTCGCCGACGGGGAGGACGCCGGCCGCCGGACCGCTTAGGACCTCGAGGCCCATCGGCTTCTGACAGGGTCCCAGCTCCCGGCGGAAGTGTGCAGCGCATGAGATGGACACAATCCATCAACGAAAATGTCATGCGCTCATACTATGGGGCTACAGAGGGAGGAAACAACCTGACCGCGTACCGTGTTCGAATGCTCTCTCTGTTTCAGGTGCTTGAACCAGCTGTCAACGTTTCGGCTCAACGACTGTCGGATCAGGTACGGGTTATCCAGCGTAATCATATGTTGGATGATACTGTGCTTGATCGCCTGCGAAATGAAATGCAGAGTAGCCGTGTCATTGCTCACCAATCGCAAACTGCGGAGATACCACCGCAGTCAACAAACTATGCTGACGAGGGGAGTAATGATAGGGCTACAAATGTAAGTACCCAGTGCAATGAGGAATTAAGGAATGCTTTGGAGGCTGCGATTCGGGAATACCGTTACATGTCGGCAGAAATTAGACCACGCCTGCCACGTTTGCCCATGCATAACAGAAATAGGGCACTGATGGCTGCTCTGGATGCGCAGTTATCAAATTATTTTGATACCTGCGAGGACCTCACTGATACTCATTCAATCCTGTACTGCGCAGCTGTAGCAGCTTGTCGTGTAGCTCATGTCAAATTTCACAGTGACTCCAGAGCTACACGACCGAAACCAGTAGTACCAGCTTGGCAGCGCAGGATTGAACGTCGTATTGGTGAGGCCAGAGCACTCATCGGTAAACTAATCTGCTTCAGGGAGGGTAATACTCGTCCTAGAGTAATGCGCTTTGTGAGGCGGGCATTCTCAGGTACAAATACCAGCCCTGAGAATTATATGGCCCGTGTCACGGAGCGCATCGACTTCCTGAAGCAGAAAGTGTATGC
Source organism: Sesamia inferens (assembly GCA_037179545.1). Lineage (NCBI taxonomy): Eukaryota > Metazoa > Arthropoda > Insecta > Lepidoptera > Noctuidae > Sesamia > Sesamia inferens. The sequence continues at coordinate 20,070,594 of CM073921.1, read as the reverse complement.
ATGGGCGAACCGCATTCGTCGATATAAACGACGAGTAGAACGGTACACCCAGAATCGCACCTTCCAGAGCAATCAAAGGTGGGTTTATAGGGACTGGGAGCAACCAGAACAAGGTGTGGCTGACACGTGCCTACCAGATGATGATGCCATGTGTTCATTCTGGCGCAGTATCTGGTCGGTACCTGTCAGTCACACTGAAGGTGACTGGGCTCGGGATGTCGAGCGAGCCTGCGATCCAATACCTGAAATGGGGGCTATCACCATCTGCCCCCAAGATGTAGCTCGTGCAGTCCGTCCGTTACCTAACTGGAAATCTCCGGGACCGGACGGGCTGCATAACTTTTGGATAAAATGGCTTCCAAGGTCGCACGCTCGCTTGGCATCTCAATTCCAGACTGCCTTAGTGTCTGGTTCGTTACCTCAGTTCCTAACTACTGGAATAACCCACCTGCTCCATAAATCAGGTAGCACCGCGGAACCCAAAAATTATAGACCGATCACATGTTTACCGACGGTCTATAAAGTTCTTACATCCATTTTGAAAACTAAAATTAACAAACATATTGACAGCAACGCTATCATGTCTGCCTCTCAAAATGGATGTAGGAGCGGGTCCCGCGGTACTAAGGAGCTACTCCTCATTGATATGACCATCAGCCAACAAGTTCGTCGTTCCCGAAAGGATCTTTCGACATGTTGGATAGACTATAAGAAGGCCTATGACTCAGTGCCACATACATGGCTCATGCGGGTGCTGGAGTTGTATAAAGTGGATACAACTCTACGCACCTTCCTGATGACGTGTATGGGGCAATGGAGGACAGTCCTTCGCTATCCAGGATGTCGAAATATTCAGAGGAATAGCGAACCGATAAGGATCGAGCGAGGTATATTTCAGGGCGACAGTTTGAGTCCGCTTTGGTTTTGCTTAGCATTGAATCCTCTAAGCACACTATTGGAGGATTCAGGTCTAGGCTATCGGTTGAGGAGAGGTGGTCAGGTTATATCGCACCTCCTTTACATGGATGATCTGAAACTTTTTGCTCCCAACAATTCACAACTGAAGGAGCTACTGAAAATTACTGAAACTTTCAGTAGCTCCATTAGGATGGAATTTGGTGTGGACAAATGTGCGGTCATGCATGTAAAGCGAGGAGAGATTATGGAATCCGTGGGAACCCAACTCACGAGTTCCATAAACCTTAGAGCCCTCTCCGCATCCGAAACCTATAAGTATTTGGGTATGTCGGAAGCGTTGGGCATCAATGTTACTGACATGAAGCAATCGTTGAAGGAACGCTTCTTTGGCCGCCTGAAAAAAGTACTTAATAGTCTTCTATCAGGCGGAAACAAGGTGCGCGCTTTCAACGGTTGGGTCATGCCGGTATTGATGTACTCTTTCGGCATACTCAAATGGACTCAAACCGAACTTGACGCCCTGGATCAGAGGGTCCGCACGCTGCTGACTGCAAATCGATTGCATCACCCACGATCTTCGGTTATGAGGCTGTATATCCCGCGAAAATGTGGAGGTCGTGGCTTTTTAAACGCTAAGACCCTCCACAATCGCGAGGTATGCAGTCTCAGGGAATATTTTCTAGAAACCGACGTGGGGATGCATCGAGATGTGGTCGCGGTTGACAAGGGCCTCACTCCGCTCTCCTTGGCTAAAGAGAACTGGCGTAAACCAGCAGTGCTTGACACCAATGATCGCATGGAGGTATGGAAGAACAAGGAGCTTCACGGACGCTTTTTCAGAGCCCTACACGGGCCTGATGTAGATTTACAAGCGTCCGTGGCCTGGCTACGATTCGGTGACCTCTTTGGGGAAACCGAAGGTTTTGTATGTGCAATTATGGACGAAGTTATGATGACGAACAATTACCGGAGATTTATTGTGAAAGACGGCACAGTTGACATCTGTCGGGCATGTCACCGGCCGGGGGAATCAATAAGGCATATTATCTCCGGGTGTTCTCGTCTAGCTAACGGAGAGTACTTGCATAGACACAACCTTGTGGCCAGGATAATTCATCAGCAACTTGCTCTCAAATACAACCTTGTGGAATCGGAGGTGCCGTACTACAGGTATATGCCCGACCCAGTTCTCGAAAATGGCCATATCACATTGTACTGGGATCGATCCATCATCACTGACAGGACTATTGTTGCCAATAAGCCTGATATAGTGATGGTGGATCGATCAGAGCGGCGTGCAATGATTGTTGACATAACCATCCCGCATGATGAGAACCTCGTGAAAGCCGAGAAAGATAAACAAATCAAGTATCTTGACTTGGCTCACGAGGTTGTCGACATGTGGGAGGTGGATTCAGCAATCATTGTACCGATAGTCGTGACAGCCAATGGCTTAATAGCCAAGAGCCTCGACCAACACCTCAAGAGGCTCTCGTTAGGCAGCTGGATCAAAGGCTTGATTCAGAAAGCTGTACTTCTAGACACGGCTCGCATTGTCAGGAAGTTCCTCTCTCTGGAGCCCTGACCGCCGGTAGCTTGGACCCTGTTCCCGATGCCGGTGGGCTACTATTTTTTATATTTTTAAATGTTTTTTTATGTATTGTTTATATAGAAATATTTAAAAATGTAATTTATATGTATATACAGTGAAATAAAGGAAATAATAATGATAAACAATGTAATAATTTAATTTTAATGTAACTATTCAAAATTTGCATGCCTAATTTAAGGTAGACAGTATAAGGGTCTGACATTATGTAAACATCATTATTCTGTATACCTACTTTCTGTGCAAATAAATATAATTGAATTGAATTGAAGAACATGACAGTTGACAATATGTCATGCTCACACAAGAGTCTCACTGGTAGGAGCCAGTGTGTTGTATCATTCGGCTGTGTACAAAATGGTTGAGCTGGAAGATGCTTATCCTTTTTATGCGGCTGGGAAATCCTCAAATGATCTCTCTCAGTCTTGACGGAGCGTGTCAGACTTTTACTGAATAATACTTCCCGTCTTCCTTTACTTACCTATGCATCAGGGGGCTACAGTATATATCTTTCGTACAACCCAAAATGCTGATCCTCGCGTCATGTTTGTAGGTGTGACCGGTAGGGGTTGTTCATCTCTTGACAGCTAGGATTTATTTTGAACTAGCTTTCCGCCCGCATCACCGCCCGCGTGGATTTCGGTTATATCGCGCTTTTTAATTTTCCCTCGGGAATATCAAATTTTTCAATAAAAGGTAGCGTATGTCCTTTCTCGGGGTCTAAATATTGTCTGTTCCAAATTTCATCAAAACCGGTTGAGAGGTCTAAGCGGGAAAGCGTAACAGACAGACTGACAGAGTTACTTTCGCATTTATAATATTAATATGGATTTTAGATTTTGTATTGTTCTTTATTTGTTTTTACAATGTTCTCACTTAGAAGCAAGAATAATGTTCCAACGAATTTGGAATAACATTTTGATTAAAAAAGAGTATTCTTGGCGTTTCATGGCCTTAGTTTTCCATATAAATCTGCGTTTTTAATCGGGCAACTGGCTTCAATTTTTTTGTAAATTAAATCAAATATTTTAATAATTTCAAAAAATACTTTTAACTTAAGAGACTTTGAATAAATGATTTCACCACCACTACTGTCAAATCGGTAAAGCAAACATTTCGAGGAAAGAGGCATGTCCATTAACCTGACAATCCACACTGAACCCGCGTAATGGATTAGGGCGCACTTCCTCTCACGGAGAGGAGGCATATTTTCCATCAGTGGTGTAATTATAAGCTGATTACACTATGCTGGCGATATAATACAAGCCAACTTTATAATGTATTCATCTAGTCGATCAACCTTAACTGGAACATACGCATAATACTCTCCATAACCTTGTTGCATGCATTTTATTACAACTTTTACTTATAATTTATACAATTTTCAAAATATGTGACGTAATATGCAAATGCTGTAGTTTTTACAGAAATAAGTATTAGTCTTAGGTCCGTATTCCAGAAGGAAACTCAAGCATTGATCTCTGCTTAAACATTACTTAAAACTAGTATCAACCAATCAAAAGGCTTCGAACGGGACTTAAGTAGAGCCTTGAGTTTTGAGTGACGTTCTGTTATACGGACCTTAGTCCTAGATGTCCTTGTTTGAATTACTAACTTTATTAACGTAGCATTTAATTAAAAAGGAACTTGAATGCTAAATTCAGTCCGTAAAAGAAATTAGTACTTAATAAAAAAAAAAAATTTGGATGTTGATTAAAGATGATTGATTTATTTTTTGTTATGTATTAAAACGAGTATTCAACGTTTCCTTCAAGTGAACATAGCTGATATTCGTAAAAATAATCACCGAAACGTAAATGAAGGTTCTAAATTTAGAACAAAACCACTTATAGATTATAAAACAAAAAGCGATCAAATACACGACAGTAACAATCACAAATTTTATCGAAAATTGATCCATTAGTGCTAAAATAATGTATGGTGTCCATTAGATCAGTGTTACGCATGACCTTGACTTTCACCTTCGACATTGTGTGCGCGGGCGGCGGCGCGCGGTACAGCACACGACGTGATTCGGGACATTACGTAGCAACCTTGACTTTACCCGAGGTTGTAAAGTTTAGTGTTGAACGCAACACAACCAGTAGCCGGACGGCAGTTCTACACGTATGCGTAAGACGTGTAAAACACCTACCAGGGCCGCAGTGGTTGAAAAGAGGCACCGTGGCACCCTGGTACAGTTAAATGAAAAATAGTATGAGCCGCCCCCGCTCCGCGCATAGAGATAGAAGTGGTTTGATGATTTTTTAATAAAACTGTATTGGCACTAACAAATTGTATTGTTTTTTTTTTTTACTTTTCTTCACACTAGTCATTAATCAGGTACTCCTGTATCGTGTGACTGTTTAATTAGTAATTAATAAACTCGTACACGAACATTCAGACCCGTAATAAGCACCTGTAGGACATGCAAATATTTAATCCGTGAGGGAATCGACCCTGAGACACGCAGCGCAGCAGACGATCGCTTAGAAACTGTCTTCGGCATTCAAAGAGATGATTTTTTTCTTTTGAAAAAAATTCCAGAAAAAAAAGGCATCCGAGGAATTGTAGAATTTTAATAGTAAGTGTGAAACAGAATATGCTGCACTACCAGAGAATCTAACCGAATGGTAATTTGCTTTCGATGTTCAACGACATCAATCTAGAGACTAAAGATTTTTCACAGCCTACCTACTTCACTCCCCATACTTTTTCGCTATACTTTTCTAGACAAGGTTAGAAGGTCAAGGCCCCTCAGGTTGATGCAGACCAAAGCGTAAAGTTTTTCATTGAGGAATAAAAATAAAATAAGGAAATTCCAGCACCGGTACACAAGAATTCTTGCACCATACACAGTGTCATATGAGATCGTGATGTTGGGCCGTCACGATATTGCCCATAGTATAGTTCCGTAATACAACTTTAAACTTCATGTTTTACGCGAAAGATAATAAGCTGATTGTATCGAAGAACTCAGTCAAATGTCCGTAAGGGGGAAGGGACTATCTTAGCTATGCCGATTATACAGTATGTTAAGAAAACCCTGGGTCGGACAGGGTTTTCTTAACCGCGGTGCGCAGCTAGTAATTCATATTTATTTATATTCATCATAATTTGTACAAGTATAGATCAGGACCATCACTTCCAAACTAGGCTCAAAAACTTGCTTATACAGTATGTTAAGAAAACCCTGTCCGACCCATAAGGATAGTAAAGGTTAGGTAAACACATGACCAAATATAATATAAAATTTTACGTAATCATACCCGAAATTTGGTAATTTTTAATAAAGTGACAACACCGGTATTATTATGAGCGAATAGCGATGCGAATACGTGCTGCGTGCCCTGCCGCCCGCCGCCCGCGGAAGGGTGGTAACGCTCATTTATTAAGTTACCTCTTTTTGCGAAATAATATATATTTTTTTACGGCGATTTTTCTTTTAAGTTTAGCCCAGTTTTGTATGCATTAGTAGAATCAGTTATCGATAGCTAACAACACCTTCACGGGTCGGACAGGGTTTTCTTAACATACTGTATATAAAGGGTGTATCTGACATCGACGCACAAACGAGTACCATGGATCCAGTACATGATTCTGAAATCCCCGGTGGTGGAATTTATCGTCGGCTTTCACATGATTGAATTTTTTTTTTTCATTTCACACCGTTCATAATTGCTATACTTTTATAACCCAATAAGATATTAAAGTAAAAATTAATTATTTCGCTGATTACACAAAAAAGCGCAATGTGAACAAAACTCGCATCGCAGTTCACATCAGGGGTCAACGTCATACCTACAAACCCGCACGGCGGCATGCTTGCAACGTTCAAAGGTCGAACCGACACTTTTTTTAAACACTGTAAATTCTGTAACCGCTCATAAACGACATAAATGACTATCATAATTTTATTAGTGGCATGTAGCATGTGTAGCCTTTTCGCGAAGTTTGCGTTACGATGTCAGATACACCCTATACAGTATGTTAAGAAAACCCTGTCCGACCCGTGAAGGTGTTGTTAGGTATCGATAACTGATTCTACTAATGGATACAAAATCGGGCTAAACTTAAAAAAAAATCCCCCTAAAAAAATAAATATTATTTCGCAAAAGGAGGTAACTTAATAAATGTGCGTTACCACCCTTCCGCGGGCGGCGGGCAGCAGGGCACGCGGCACGTGATCGCATCGCTATTCGCTCATAATAATACCGGCGTTGTCACTTTTTTAAAAATTACTAAATTTCGGGGAAGTTGGAATTAATTCACGGGAATAAAATATTATTTCAAAATTCATTTGTATTGGTACTATGATGATTACGTAAAATTTTATATTATATTTGGTCATGTGTTTACCTAACCTTTATTATCCTTATGGATCGGACAGGGTTTTCTTAACATACTGTATAGTGCTGCTGGACTCCTTCAATTTGTGCATTTCGGCTTACTTACCGTGCAATATTAAAATGTTAAAACATCAGAGTTCGTGGCTTTTAAGGCAGATATCAACGGTATATCTCCTAAAGAATAGGGTAGTTGACTAAAAAAAAATAATAATTAGTCCGTCAGATTTCCAAAAAATACTAGACAAGTATTTTTTCATTTCTCATATAAACAAAAAGTGAAGACGACACAGTGCGTTGAAAACTCGTGTGACGTCACTGCACGCTTCACTGATTAGCAAGGAGCGACGTCCCCAACCACCACTCCTGATCGTTGATGCCTTTTATATTTGTCAATTTCTATTGATTTGATAAAACAAAATATACGTAACCAATATTTTTATATAATCTGAATGACGGACTAAATAGAATCTAAAGAGTGTCTTAGGCATATGGTTATGTCAAATCTTGGTGATGATGTAGACTTGAATAGGGAGCGCAGGGCAATGTCAGTCCGGTCGAACATGCTGGACCGCAAGTTCGCTCGATGTAAAGACGCGGTGAAACAATTTTTTTTATAAAAAATAACGTCTTACTAAAGGAATTAGGTACTCCTGTCGATCGCTCAGCCACTACACCAACCGTGTCGTTATTCTAAGCGTATTGCATGTCTACAATATGTAAACAAAACCCTGTCCGATCCGTGAAGGTATTATTAGGTATCAATAACTGATTCTACTAATGGATACAAAACCGGACTAAACTTTAAAAAAAAAATCCCCCTAAAAAAATAAATATTATTTCGCAAAAAGAGATAACTTAATAAATGTGCGTTAATCACCCTTCCGCGGGCGGCGGGCGGCAGGGCACGCGGCACATGGTCACATCGCTATTCGCTCATAATAATACCGGTGTTGTCACTTTTTTTAAAAATTACCAAATTTCGGGGAAGTTGGAATTAATTCACGAGAAAAAAAGATTATTTCAAAATTCATTTGTATTGGTACTATGATGATTACGTAAAATTTTATATTATATTTGGTCATGTGTTTACTTAACCTTTATTATCCTTATGGGTCGGACAGGGTTTTCTTAACATACTGTATATACTCAACGAGCCCCAACTCTTTGCGCATCCATATTAACAATGCTCCTGTAGACTGTCAACGATGTTCGCTGAGTTGCACACAGGCGGCTTTGATGCCACCTGGCGCTAAAAGGCAGCTTCACTGCTATACAGATTGAGTGGGTGGTGTAACAACATCCTGCATGCAATAAGTAGCCTCACCCAGAAGACTAAATCTCTCTCCTAGTTATTTAATATACAATAGTTTTAAGTTCATACTAACATGTAAATGTAATGGATGGTTGTCTGAATAAATTAATTATTTTAATATGATTGACAAAAATTGTGTTTTTTTTTTCAGAAACTTGAAGTTTAATTAATTATAATCTCACGTTTTTGTATAGAGCAAGATAATTAAAGAATTTCATTACCAATTGATTCCTAAACCACATTCAGCTAGAACACATTTCCGTCAACAAAAAAAGCCGGATATCATTTCAAAATATGTTAACATGTCACGGCATTCGATATACTCATAGATAGATTGACTGATAGATTGGAATTACATAAGTACTTACCCGTGGAACTAAGGACCAACAAAATTTAGGTGTCCACCTCATTCTAAACTACAATAAGATGCAATTTTTCATAAGTATGCTCGAAACGAAAACGTAAACGCAATATGTGTTGTTGCACTGTCAAAACTAAAGCCATTTCGCCAGTTAGTACATTAAACATCCCTGCTGGTCTTCAGTTTCGAACATGGACTACTTAATGTTGTATTAGGTATTAATTAACAAAACAAAAGGTCAGACCTCTAATATCATAAGCATCTTACAATTCTTAGTTATGAAACTAATGCAGTCAGAAAACCTTAGCATCGTTTATGGGTAGATTATAAACTGCACGATTAAATTCAAAGCCTACGAAAGAGTAACATTTTCGTTGTTGCTAAGGAAATAGCACTGAGAACTAAGATAGCAGATACATGTTAAATTTTGATAGAGGTAACGAAACTTAATAATCACAATCATTACGGTTTATAATTAACACAATAAAACATTTGTCTCCTTTTCTTTTTATCGGTTGGACAAAGGTCACGCAACTTACCTACCACTTAACGCGAGTTTGGCACTCTTACCTTCTATTCCGGTCCTGTACACTTATATTGTAGTTAACCATCGTGTAAATTTTGTATTATTACTCTCAGATGCTATTAAAGCACTTGAAGGTACAGCCTCGAAGTTAATTAAACTAACTAGACAATTTACTTTAATCATCATAAAAACTGATGATTTAAAGCTTATTGAAATAACTACTATAACTCACTTTGTTGTCGATCTGGGAACCTGGAATATCCAGGTTCCTGGATTGAGAGGACTGCGATGACATTTGAGATAATATTGACACTTTTGTTAATCATATTCTAAAATCCTTGCAGTCATATGAAAAACCTTTTTTTTTTGTTTTTGGGGTGGAAAATCCTCATGGATGTCCGCCGCCCAGTGGCGGGCGACGAGGTCTGTTAGTCTCTTACTGACTTAAAACTGCGACGACAGTTGAGATAATATTGACACTTTTGTTAATCATACAAAAAGACCTTTTTTGTTTCAGGCGTGGAAAATCCTCATGTAACTATGTCCGCCGCTCAGTGGCGGGCGACGAGGTGTGTCATACTCTTTACTGAATAAAAACCACCCCAGTGTTCCCTCTTACGCCTAAACTGGGGGTTGCGAGAACGAACAGTGCTTCCGCAACCCCCGATGGCGCCGGCCAACCACTGTGGGCCTCCTCGGGTCAGAGAGGGGAGTAAGGTGTTTGTGCGATCACCCTTAATAAAGTTAGTGGTAGTACATGCGCCTATATGGCAAATTAACAGAACCTAAACTAAGACCTATAAGTCCTACAATCCCTACGACCCTAAGGCCTAGGTAGGTAGGGCCCTATGGTAGGTTAGGGCTGTAGGTAGCCCTAACCCTAACCTACCATATAGTTTGTAATAAATAAATGCGGGATGTCTGCACCAAGAGATCTAAGGTAACATACGGATAGTGGGTAGGATTTCCAGGTAAGGGTAAAGGATCAGAAATGGCTTATAGGTCTTAGTTTAGGTTTTGTTAATTTGCTATATAGGCGCATGTACTGCCGCTATTAGGGGTGGTCGTACAATGTTTGACTCCCCCCGTGACGTTTAAGAGTGGCGCACGTGGAACACTTCGCACCTCCAACTCAGGTCCTGATGTTTGTTTGGGGGGTGACAAACATCCTTGAGACCTAAGCTAACTTTTGTATAATTCCTTCGACATTAACACGCTGCCTGCCCAAGCTTAGGACACCGTAAATCACTCATTGTATGTCGCAAAGTTAGGTTAGGTTAATAATGGTACATATTTCAAGCACAAAATATTTATTGTATGGCCAAATGTTCAAATAAATATGAAAGTTTATCATAATAAAACAATAGTAAATGAGGGCTCAAAAATAATTTTCCACTCACATTAAAATTTTTAGCGTAAACGATGATATTTTATGCTGGTATGGTAATAAAGGAATTCAAAAACAGTTTTTAGGACATGTATTAATTTTTCAATTTCACTATAGTTGCAATCTTCTTCTCTTTGTGTTCTCAGCCTATAGAGGTCCGCTACTGGACTAAGGCTTCCCTCAAGGTTTTCACTCCATTGGGGTCCATTGCCATAATCTCCACGCTTTCTCACAGGTCATGGCAACTTTAAAAGTAAACTGTATTCTTTTAAACTTGTTCCTTCCCCTTTGTGTCAGTGTTCTACATCGAACTGTGAATTTGAACAGTCCGCACATCACATCTTGTGGGAGTGTGTTCTTTGGCAGAATGAACGCAATATTATGTTGGATAGTGTACAAGTTACATCCGGAGTCGTTTATTATACGGACCTTGTAGAAACTAGAACCAATTTCCGTGCGTTCAGGCGCTTTTGCCATACCTATTATTGGAATCAATTGTAACAGCTAATACCTACTTAGGACCCATTAACTTAATCAAATTTTATTCTGTGGTGCTTGGCAATCTGGGTTTCTACCAGTTGCAATAATGTCCCTTTGTGCCGATTGGCCTAGTTCTGTTCTGTCTCCTGCTTGTTATGGAGGGAAGTGGAAAAAATATCTTTTTTCTTACTCCTCCGCTATTCTTTTCTGATTAATTTGTTGCGGGACCCAAGACAGTTGAATCGTTTCTCCGGGACTCGTCGAGCTTCATTGCTCGGCGTTTTTCTGGCGGTCGCCACTGTTGATTCTGGCTTTCAGGAGTTGCAGTGGTTGGGAAAAGTGTGGCGGGTTTTGTCCCAAAAAAAAAAAAAAAAATCTCCACGCTTGGCAGGTGGGTTGGGTGCGATACCCCAACCCACCCGTCAATTTTGATATTCCACAGGAACAACGCTGCTGCCCGCTTCCCTGGTGTGAATTCTCTTAGTCGCCTCTTACGACACCCACGGGAGGATATAGGTTATTTTTATATTTGTGTGAGGGTCCTTAAGAGTACAGTTTCTAACAACAGTGAGAACAAACACTTAAATCTGAAGGTTACTACGGCTTAAAAGCTTATAGTAATAATGAAATATATTACTCAGTTAACTATACTTTAAGCCATTCAGTGATTTCCTAATGTTATTATAATGTACTTGCTCCATTTAAACAGTAGATATATATAAATTTATACTGCTTTAGAACGAATAAAATAATTACCCAACTGTGAAAAATTGCCATTTGTAAGGGTTATATTTACCCTCATGACCTAGAGACTTTTACTAGATGATCTTATGCCTGAAAAATATTTTAATGGAAAAATAAAACAAAATATTTTAGTTTTTTTTAAAGCCTACTCTATGAACATTGCAAAGGAATTAAATAAGATAGTAATCTTCATTAATAAGAATAATAAACCAATACTAAAATCATTATCTTTTGTCCTTAACAATACATATTAATATAAAAATTTTTTTCTTACGACCCGAAAAGTGAAAACGTTCCATTTTTTCATGAATACCTTGTCCGTGCATTCCATTTTCCCCTTAGCAATAACGGTACAGTGATTTGATCTTTTTGTAGGACAATCTGATGATTGTCGTACAAAAAGATCAATTAAGTTGTTCTTAGAAATATACAGTACAACACCTCACATAGCCTTTGTCCTTAGTCGGTGGAACAAATCAGTGCACTTGATGAACGTAGGTTGATATATAATATGACCTTAATATTTATACGCTGCTTTTCTCAATACATTAAGTTTATAGGTCGTGTACAGTATTCTATTATGTAAGTATAGGTTGTTTCTGGCGGCATTTTCTGCCTTGCACAACATAACTAAAGTCGTGGTGGCCGAGTGGTTAAAACACCAGCCTCTCAAGTATGAGTGCGCGGGTTCGATTCCAGGTCAGGCAAGTACCAATGTAACTTTTCTAAAGTTATATGTACTTCTAAGTATATCTTGGACACCAGTGACTAAAGGTGAAGGAAAACTTCTTGAGGAAACCTGGACTTTAAGTTTGAAATCGCCAACCCGCATTGAGCAAGCGTCGTGATTACGCTCAATCCTTCTCTGTGTGAGAGGAGACCTGTGCCCAGCAGTGGGACGATAAAAAGGTTGTTGATGATGACAACATAACTGTGATACCAGCTCCTGGTTAAGTATTAAAGTATTTTATGTTAATATGTATTATGTGTGTATCTTTGATATCGCCGATCGGGTTATGGAGGCCAGGCAGCAGTCGCTTCACGGAAAATATCGAATTTTAGCCAAAATCAGCAGTTAGACTGGTAAAGCGGACCCCAGACTTCAAAACTGAAAAGCTTCGGATGCGACTGGGATTAATACTGAGATGATGATGCAGTATGTTGTAATATTTTGGGTGTTTTTTTTTATTTTCGCGATTGTGGTTTACTAGTTTATAATGCTTGACCACAATCCCGCTTGCAAAGCGCTTGCATAGCGCGCTAGTTTAATAAGAGCCTATTCAGCCTAGCCTTGAAGACACAAATTGTAGGCAAACGGAAACACCGCCGCTGGCAAATTGTACCAGTCTCTCAATGTACGCGGTATAAAAGACGAGGCGAAACTCTTCATCTGGATCTTAGTGGTGTCAGTAACATTAGAGTGGATACTCGCCGTACGACTGGCCGTCCGATGATGGAGCGAAAATGAAGTCATGCAATTGGGTTGTATCCTAAAAAATAATTTAATGTCCATCAGATAGATTTATAAAAAATATTGAATACGTATTTTTTGTTTTTTCTTTAATTCAAATACTAAGGCAGATATATTGGTTTGAAGTGTCGCAGAACGTCACGCCGTGGTATATTTTGTACCACGGCGTGACGTAATTAGCCCCCACTCCGTAACTTTAATACACTATATCTCAGTAGTTTTTGGTAATTTCGACAAAATAAAAAATACGGGTCTTAATTTTTTTTATTATCTATAAGACGGACTAAAATTATTTTTGTAATTTTCATACCTTGGATACATCCCTATTCCCTTGCACACTCTGCAAAATGCATCCTATAGAACACCGATAGGCTGGATATGTGTATATATATGTTGTAACATGAAGCGTGTTTTTGAGTATGTAAATATGTTCCCACTGCTATGACACCGGTTTCAGTGAGCAGAGAAGTAATTCTCCTAATTTTAAGAACGTTCTCAGTCTGAATGTCAAATAATACTTCAAATAGCATGATGTCTGGTGAAGTCGTACGGAGGACGGGTTTGAGCAGTTGTGTTGCGATGTGTGCCGGGTACGATGCACCAAATGTTGTTGTGTTGGGAGTTTGGTCGTGGAGGGTCTTCAGATCAATCTCCCTTTGGTGCAGCATCGTTGGCGTGTTGTTGGGTTTAACATTGCATCACCTCGCTCAACTGCCGTCTTCCTTCCTATTCGCTCAGTTTTTCTGAGTGAATAGGCTCTTAATAAACTAGTGCGCTTTATCATCAACGATCGCATCACTGCTTACCATCAGGCGGGATTGCGGTCAAGCCCTAGTTTAAATTATTAATAATTTATTTTATTAGCTAGTTTTAATTATTAAAAAAAAATCCCAACATTTTGACAAGTTTCTGACATTTGTTTGTCACCGAAATGAGACTGAGACTTTTCGCACGTGTTCTTGGCAAAATTGTGGCTTCTCTCCCACAAAGGCCATTAATCAAGAATTGAATTGAATTGGAAACTGAGAGTAGATTTTGAACGTTTTAAATTATGGAGATTGGCCTTCAGAATGGAATGGGCCATAATCCACCATTGGGTTCAATGTAAGTTGATAGATCTTAGATGTATCCGAATTTTTGGCTTCAAGAGTTAGCGGTTTCCTTGCGATAGAATTCCTTGAGATATAAAGAATACCCCTATTTTCTCGTAAGAATAATTATTACGTAGCTAGGTTACTATGAATCCATCGTTGTTTCAGTGTTAGACTAGAATGGAGCTATACATTATGACTAGAGCTATCCTTTTTTCACAATGGTCAATGTTAACAAACACGTAAGTACGGGCCCTTGTAACATAAAATAACTTTACCGCCGTTTTCCCTGAAGATTGAAACAGATGTGTACTTACGTTACTACCTACCCTTTCGCCTATTATGTTTAAGAGACCAAATCCTGTCTTCTTAAAATTTCAGCTGTGAATCAGTGACTACAGTCATTGGTACCCCTAACTACAAAATGACAAAATGTATAAAGTAGTTAGGGGTACCAGGGCAGTATATTTATATTACTATAGTACATATTAATTCCATAGTAGGTAGTATTCAATAAAAAATAAACAAAAAAGGTAAGTAATTAATTCAGCTGACTAACAGGTTGCGGACCGCTAATTGAAAAGGTCCTTCTCAAACAACGCAAAAGCATTATTTGATCGATCTAAAAGACAATAACTTTGCTGATGACGTCAATTCATTTTATAGAAAGGACAAGGACCTTTTGGCACTTGTATATTTTCTATATAAAAAAGTTTGGTTATATTCCTGAAAACAAGCGGGATAATTACTTAGTAACAGTAGCAATGGCTTTGATTATGACAGTGAGTCAACATTCATTTAATTATATTCGATAATGAGCGGACAGATTGTTCGAACTCATGAAGCAATGGATTCGCAATATCCTTCAAATTGATTAAGATAATGATTGGGAGCGTGTGCAATTAGTGCAGATAAAAGCAAAAGAAAATCCCTAACCCCTTAACCGACCTTTTCTGTAACTTTTTAACTTCGTAACTGCAGCACGCAAACCATTGACATAATCATTGAACAAAAAGTTTGGATCGATATTTTTTGTGACTGTTACCTTCAGACGTTTGGTTAATCAGTCCTATAATTATATCAGATTGATATAAGAAATGGAATAAAAACTCCAACGACATAAAAATATTCTCGTTGATACTATTTTTGTACGGTAGGCCGTACGAGGTGGTAACAAAACCTGACCTGAAGGATAATATTGTGTAACACACTGTCAGTAGCATTGTTTTACATTTTGACAGCTCAACAACATTCATTGCATTAATTATGTTTTTGAGCAGACAAATTTTTCAAATATGCAATATGTAAAGAAAACCCTGTCCGGTCCGTGAAGGTATTGTTGGGTATCGATAACTGATTCTACTAATGCCCACAAAGCCGGGCTATACTTAAAAAAAATCCCCCTAAAAATAAATATTATTTCGCAAAAAGAGGTAACTTAATACAAGTGCGGTAGGCAATCCATACGCGGGCGACGGGGGTTAGGGCACGAGGCACGTGTCGCATCGCTTATAATAATACCGTCAAAATAGTGTTGTTACTTTTTTTTTAAATTACCAAATTTCGTGGAAGTTAGAATTAATTATTAAAAAAGATTATTTCAAAATTCATTAGTATTGTTACTATGATGATTACGTAAAATTTTATATTATATTTGGTCATGTGTTTACGTAACCTTTACTATCCGTAGGCTAAGAACTGACGGAGCGGTTTTCGCCCGCATCGGCCGCGGTTGCGGGCCCGCAGCTTCCACTTCCCTCCATAACAAGCAGGAGACAGAACAGAACTAGGCCAATCGGCACAAAGGGACATTATTGCAACTGGAAGAAGCCCAGATTGCCAAACACCACGGAATAAAATTTGATTAAGTTAATGGGTCCTAAGTAGGTATTAGCTGTTACAAGTCTGAGTTTTAAATAATCTAGAAATTTTATTAAAGTCGCGTTGTGTAACAAAATTAGTGTCCATGGCCTCCCCTCTCGCGGAGTAGTACATTGAAGCACGTCGCTGTACCTCAAGATCGACTGGAAGTACACTTGCCAGTACCGGTAAGGCTTCAGTACTGACCGTTCTATACGCCTTGCATAAAAATATCAATGCCAAACGTTGGCTTTGGGCCCGCAGCTTCTGTAGAATGTAGATATATATGTAAAAAATTAAAGCACATTTCACGACGCGTTTTACGCCCGCGGTGTGCGCGGTTGTTTGGGGGTCCCGCTGCACCGGCGGTCATCTTGGGCGCGGGTCGCGGTCCCGCAGCCATGGCGGTTTGCTCCAGCGCGTTCTGCGATCGGTTGGCGGGTGGCCGCGTCGGCAGCGGGGGACGGGGTTTTAACAGAAATCCGACGCCATTCATGATTCAGTCAGTGACTTGTTATTACTCGTAGCGTAGTGACTGGTAGTGAGTGATGCGTTTGTGTACGCTTGTCAACAAAATGGATAACGATATTGAAGTCGATCTTCTAATTACTTTGGTACAAGAAACTGGTCGTAGCCTGGAACTCAACTGATCGTTTAACCGCCCGTCTTGCAACCGCCCGTCTCCGATTATAACCAATCGCCAAGTTCGCTGGCGATAATAGCTACCGCGACGGCTGCATAACCGCAAAAAAACCCTGGTCATCATGAGTTTTGAAAATAAAGCTCTGGACGGAGCAGAAGGGCATGTCAGACTTTTACTGACTAAAACCCACCCGTGTTTCTTTATCTGCCTGTGCGCCAGGACCACGGTTTCGCCATTACGAAAAGTTACAAAAAGTTGGGACATATATTCAAAATTGAAAATCTCCTAACTAATCCTACTTAACTCGTTTCGCAATACTTGGATTAAAACTCTGCTTTATGTCTCAACCAGGTGGAATGATGTACATATAACATTCGAAACTTTTCTAATCCTATCAACATACCTACGCTAAACTACAAATTATCTTTTATTTATATAAATCCGCACATTTATAGTAGTCACATGTCACTAAAGATTCTGGAGTGTGAATTCCGAAAAATGTAGTGTGGGAAGACCTTCCAGTAGATGAACCGGTGACCGGGAGAAAGCCATAGAAAATCCGCTGAAATGGTTTATTCAAGGATCAATGGCGATGTTTGGGGCAGCCCTATCTATTTATGTCAAACAGTGAACTTCTTTCGACTGAATTGATGATGATGAATACAATAGTGGATACTGTCTGGCCGTACCTTTAGGCATTTTACTATCCTGAAGCTTTAGCAACAGGGAAAGAGATAAGAGTTTTATGGCAATTTTCTTGAAAGATTGCTAAATTTAGTTCAATTCCTTTGCAGAACCTTACGACATCCTGGCAAAGGTCTTGAATTTGTTAAGGTTACTTAGGGCTGGTGCATATCTGATGGAAAATACGTAGCGTGATATTGGTCGTCTAACGCCAGAACAACAATAAGTCATTCAAGGATCAATGGCGATGTTTGGGGCAGCCCTATCTATTTATGTCAAACAGTGGACTTCTTTCGACTGAATTGATGATGATGAATACAATAGTGGATACTGTCTGGCTGTACCTTTAGGCATTTTACTATCCTGAAGCTTTAGCAACAGGGAAAGAGATAAGAGTTTTATGGCAATTTTCTTGAAAGATTGCTAAATTTAGTTCAATTCCTTTGCAGAACCTTACGACATCCTGGCAAAGGTCTTGAATTTGTTAAGGTTACTTAGGGCTGGTGCATATCTGATGGAAAATACGTAGCGTGATATTGGTCGTCTAACGCCAGAACACACAAATATACATACATATAGTAAAACATTCAACCTTTCACACTCAACTGAACCGAAGATGCGTAGGTAAATGCATCAAAGAGTATAGCTCAACGTATTTTCGTCAGATATGGACGGACCCTTAAATTTTGATACGCTTTCGTTTTGAGGATTCCGTAGTCAATTCTTCTTCCGTAGTCAACTTATTTGTATGACCTACAAGTACCGGGTCTGGCTGGTTGCCCTTATAGTTTCGCCAAGTCTGTCTGTCTGTCTGACCAGCAACGGATAATCTCAGTGACCGATAGCACTAGAGAGCTGAAATTTGGTATCAATATTTATGTATATCAATCACGCCAACAAAGTGCAAAAGTAAAAAGTGAAAGAAAAGCTTTTATTATTATAACCCACCCCATACACGTAAGGTAGGGAGTGATTTTTGTTTTATTTTCTACCCTAACGTATGACTTATTGTTGGATTAGTATTTAAAAATAAATAGATGTTTACTGAAGTAAATAAAAACGTCACCCCCCCCCCCCCCCCCCCAACTTCTTCTATCTCTTGAACCACAAGTTTAAAAAATATTTAAAACATCACAAACATTTCGTTTAACTCTTAAGTGTGGCCACTTATTGTGACGGGCGGGAAACTACGGAACACTACATTGGGCGTGGCTCGACACGCTCTTGCCCGGTTTTTTTACATCACATCACCATGGAGATAACCACGGTTCTCGGGACACACGTGACAGTTTGTAATTTCTGAATTACCGCGTGTGTTCCGACTGTCATCATCATCATCATTAACAATTTTTTTTTTGTCCTAGTGCTGGGCACAGGTCCCCTCTAACACACGCTTTTCACTTTACCATCAATGATCGCATCACTGCTTACCAGGTGCTTGCTTATCAGATGGAGTTGCGGTCAAGCGCTATTTTATAATTTATTATAAAAAAAAATACAGAGAAGGATTGAGCGTAATCGCCACGCTTGTTCAGTGTGTATGATTGTTCGGTTGGTAAATATTAAGGACTTTAGATAATTAGACTGGTTTATTACACTTGTAGAATTATATTATTGGAAACGACCTCTTCTAGGTCAGATCCTAAGTTACAATGACAAGACAATAGACTATATTCATAGACACTAATACATAGAGATGGCATTAGTTACTCGACTACAGAGTAGTGATGTATGATACAACATCCCCCCTGTTTAAGTTTAAATTAACCCTTGACAAACAATGTTATAGAAACCTGACTTAGTTACAATTTAGACAATGACTTAAGACTGTGGTTAGGTCTTAATCTAGGATACAATGTTCTACTTAATCTATTTCATCAATTAGCCCTCCGGTTGGCTTCACAACTCCTCCAGAACGAGCTACATGTTGACTGACTGAGGATTGAGATGAGAGCTCTTGAGGTCTAGACTCCTGCCTGTTACCTTCCTCTCTCCCCTGCGACGAATTGGATAGCATAGGAGAATATTTGTGTCTTAAATGAACCCTATTCCTCCTATACCTAACTCCATTGACATCCTCAACGACATATGACCTATTATTAGCCAACCTTAGCTTGACAATGGCTTGTTCCCAATTGCTATCAGGCTTTCTTTTAAAGTATACATGATCATTGGGATACAGTAATGACAATGACTTTGTATTTCTATTATAATATTTAGACTTATTTTTATTATTTTGCTTGACACATTCTTCATAATTTTTGAATGTAACCACTTTAGGTTTTAATTTCTTATAAGACATAGGAATGTTATTTCTTAAATTCCTGGACATTAACAATTGAGCTGGAGATGGTAAATTATTCTTAGGTGTGTTTCTATACTGTAATAAAGCTATGTATGGATCAGATTTTTGATAATTTTGACTGAACTCTCTGCTTGACCATTTGACTGTGGATGATATGGGCTAGTTACAATGTGTTCTATGTCCCATTCATGCATAAAATTCTTAAATTCTAATGACTGAAAAGGAGGACCACCATCAGACACTAAAGATAAAGGTATTCCATGACGAGCAAAAATGGACTTTAAATGTGTTATTACATTCTTTGCTGTACTGTTTTTATTTAACAAAGCTATTTCTATAAATTTAGAATAATAATCTGTGACAATTAAATAAGTAAGGTTATCAAAATACATCAAATCAACACCTACTTGTTGCCATGGATATTTATTTATTTCAAAATTTTTTAGTGGTTCCTTTGGATTATTAGGTTTAAATTGTGCACATACATAACATTGTTCTACCAAGTTTTTAATATCAGCTGACATGCTTGGCCAGTACAAAGACTCTCTAGCCAGTTTTAAGCATTTATTTATACCTTGGTGACCTTCATGAATTTTACCTAACATTTCCTTATACATTGACTGTGGTACTATTAATTTTGACCCTTTGAACAACAAATCTTTGACTACATGAATTTCAGCTTGTATGTTCCAAAATGGTTTTATTGACAGACTGACATTATTTTTATTTTTTGGCCAACCTTCACAATAATACTTTTTTAACAATTGCAAAGTATCATCTTTCTTAGTGTTCTGTAACAATTTTGTACAGTACTCCTTTGTGACTGCTAGACTTGAATGCATTAAATTGACATGACAAGATATTTCTGACTCATTCTCAGGTATATAATGTTCTTTCAATGCTGCTCTAGACAGAGTGTCAGATATAAACATTTCTTTACCTGGAACATGTATAACTTCCAAATCATATTTTTGTAAAGTTAACATCATACGTTGCAACCTTGCTGGTACATCATGTAATGGCTTTTTAAAAAGATAGACTAAAGGTTTATGATCAGTATGAACAGTTACTTTATGACCGTACACATACTGGTGAAATTTTTCACAACCAAACTGAATGGCTAACAATTCTTTCTCAATTTGAGCATACCTTGACTGAGTTTGAGTTAATGTTTTTGAACTATAAGCAATAGGTTTATTATTCTGCATAATGACTGCTCCTAATGCTGACTTTGACGAATCGACTGACAAGACTAATGGTACATTGGGATTATAATGAGCTAAAACTGGTGAATTTGTAATTTCATCGATTAAACTCTTAAGACATTGACTATGATTTTCATCCCAAGTCCAGACTGAATCTTTCTTCAAAAGATTTCTTAAAATTTGAGTTTTTTGAGACAAATTGCTAATAAAGGGACCTAAATAATTGATCATACCTAATATTCTTTGCAATTCTTTGACATTTTTTGGTGTTACTATTTTATTATATTGACAATTGCTTTTATTATATTGACAATTGCTTTTACTTTCTCTTCATCAACCCTAGCACCATCTTTACTAAAAACATACCCTAAAAAACAGACTTCTGATACTAAAAATTTACATTTAGACTTATTGAACTTTAAATTGACTTCACGTGCTCGTTGCATGACTTTATGTACTCTCTCATTATGTACTGACTCGTTTGGTCCATATACCAAAATATCATCGATGAATATTAGAACTCCTTCTAAATCACCGAACAAATTCATCATGACTCTTTGAAAAATTTCAGACGACGCATTAATACCAAAAGGTAACCTTAAATATTTATATCTACCGAAAGGTGTTTGAAATGTACATAAATCAGAACTATATTCATCTAGTTTAAGCATCCAAAATCCTGAAAATGCATCTAAATGAGAAAAACAAACAGCTCCTGCTAGTTGAGATCTGATCTCATCTATTGACTTTAGTGGATAAATTTCCCTTATAATATTCTTATTCAAATTTCTAGGATCTAAACAAATTCGTAACTGACCCGTGCTTTTGACTGTTATCACTATACTGTTCACCCATTCTGTAGGTTTAAAAACCTTTTCAATGACCTGCATTTTCTCCATGCGATCCAATTCATCGCGCAGTTTGTTCAGTAAAGCGAAGGGTACTCTTCTCGGAGCATCCACGCATGGCACTGCTTCAGGTTTGAGTTTCAGGCGACAGACTTGAGGTAGACATCCAAGACCCTGAAATACATCATTGTATTGTGTAAGAATTTGTTCACTAAAATTTTGTTGAGACACAGAGAAAACTCTTTGAATTATACCTAATTTTTCACAAGTTGGTAGACCTAAAACATTCGGACAAACTAAATCTGTGACTATAAACACTATATTTACACTAATAGTGCTATTATTTAAAGATAAACTACATTTTACATTGACATTGCCCATAATGGGTATTGATATACCACCAAACCCACTAACGTTTATTTGACATTTCTCAAGTGACATTTGACTTTGACATTTCAAAGATTGAAAAGTTTTCTTTGACATAATATTGATATCAGCTCCTGAATCAACAATGCAATTAATTTGTGTATGACCAACTAAAATGTTTATGTTCCATGACTGTTTAGAATAGTATTTGTTTTCTTTTGACTCGACTGTATTGACCTGTTTACTATGTGTTGACTTTGCTGTAATAATTCTACAAGTGTTTGTTGTGTGAGATTCCTCAGACTTGTGTCTGTACTCATCATTAAGATATGAATCTCGGCTAAGACTTTTTGACTTTTTTGACTTGACTGTGAATCTCTCAGACTGTTTAGTGTTTTCATCATTGAGATATGACATATGACAAGAGTCTTCATTGGATCTCTCAGACCTATCAGTCACCAGCCTTTTTTCATCACTGAGGCATTTTTTATTAGACCTCTCAGATATGGCATTATCACCACTTTCATCACAGAAATATGACACAGGATATTTTTTATGACAAGATGAGTCTTCATGAGATCTCTTAGACATTGACTGCGACTGGCCTATGTGCGACCTGACCGTTGATTGTAACTTAGTATCTGACTGGGTGTATGACAACCTGCTATGTCTGTAATGATTTTGATTGTGATGACTTTGTGACTCTAAATGACAATTATATTGACTATACTTATGACTATGACTGAAGTTATGACAATTTAAAATTCCAACAAAATTATCTTGACTACCAGTTGAACTAAAAGACTCTAAATGACTGACTTTTTTATTATTGGAGTAACAAAATTTTGCAAAATGACCATAAGAGTTACATGACCTGCATTTAGCTCCCTGCGCTGGACATTTGTAGCGGTGGTGTTGTCCACAGCGGCTACACGTCTTCGAGCGCTTCTCAGGACTGGGACTTGACTTTGACCTCCCTGCGCTGGATCCCTGCTGACTGACTGGTGAAGCTCGCCGTCGCTGACGCTCCGCTCGACCACGGCTCCTCCGACGCAGATGCATGACTTTTTCAGACTCTTGACTAGTGGACCTCTTGACAATTTGGTCTGCATCCTGCTGTGCGACGATGAGTGTCCTAGCTAGCTCTCGCATCCTCTGATATGTCAGATCAGGTTCCTGCAGCAGTCTCTGACGTACATGTGCTAAGTCCAAACTCAAGTTGGCGATAAAAATATCTCTGATAAGAGATTCTCTGAGCGTTCCAAATTCGCAATCTTGGCTCTTATTTTCGAGATCGGTTAAGAAATCCTCGATGCTTTCCGATTTCTGTTGACGTGTGGTAAAAAACATGTAACGATACATGGTAATATTTTTTCTGGGTTGAAAAAATTCGTCGAATTTGGCTTTGACGTCATGTAATGTGCTTTCTCCAATATTTATGTTGAATGTGTTGAAAATATTTAAGCATTTTTCACCAATGTGATGTAATAAAATGGCGATCTTGCGTTTCTCACCGGACTTGTCCAAACCCGTTGCTAACAAGTATAATTCGAACTGTTGCCACCAGCGCTTCCAGATTTCGTAATTGTTGTTTGTTGCATCTGACGATATTTTAAGCGCCTTCAAGCCACTGTTCATTGCAGCTCCGGTGTCATGGCCGCCACCGACGCCATCCGACTTTTGCATTTTATGAATTTTCTTTCTTCGTATTGGGTTTTTTCACTCTTCTGACACCATGTATGATTGTTCGGTTGGTAAATATTAAAGACTTTAGATAATTAGACTGGTTTATTACACTTGTAGAATTATATTATTGGAAACGACCTCTTCTAGGTCAGATCCTAAGTTACAATGACAAGACAATAGACTATATTCATAGACACTAATACATAGAGATGGCATTAGTTACTCGACTACAGAGTAGTGATGTATGATACAACACAGTGCTGGTTGGCAATTTCAGACTTAAAGGCCAGGTTTCCTCAAGATGTTTTCCTTCACCTTTTAATCAGTTATTGGTTTCAAAGATATTACTTAGAAAGTACATATAACTTTAGAAAAGTTCTGAGTGTGTACTTAAATTATAACGATTTTAGTTTTCAACGAAAACTAAAATCACGCTGAATGAAGTGAGTTTTAGCTAAATTATCGACTCACTGATATGTATCAACATATCAGTGAGTCGATAATTTAGCTAAAACTCACTTCATTCAGCGTAACTTGAGAGGCTAATGCCGGTCGGATATAACGTATAAATACATGACAAAGTATAAAGGATAATTGCACATAAGTCTGTCTATCTGTCTGTCTGTTTCTCACTCAAATTATACATAATATGGGTCAGTGTTGATGGTAATTATGACATCTTTGTTATTCTTCACAACGACGCTTTGCTACATAAGCAAGTGGCTCATGTTCAAAGCCAACAATGTTGACTCAAAAATTTAACAGACACATAAAAAGACAAGAAAAGTTTAGTTTTCTAAAACAACAAAAAATTATCAGTCAACCGATTTTCGTATTATAAAACATTCAAAATGAAGTCGCAATGTCATCTCAGTAACAAACATATCTCAAAAACTTGCCTAAATTTTGTGAAATTTGACGTAAGTATGGTACTTATTCTTGACAGATTATGACTGAGATCCTGAGTGTAAAAGTTCTTGGAATAAAGAAAATTGTCCCCAAACTATTCTATACAACTTGACTGCGAACCGCTGTGGACAAATTCACACTTTGATTGATCTTTGTTTATCCTAATAAAAATGTATCGTGTCCATGATTGTGGTTGTAAGCTCTTGCGATTTCCTGATTTGAAACTGGTTTGTCTACAAGAATCATTCGGAAGTGCAATAGACTCTTAATATTTTTTAAAGTATTTTTTTATGTTAAAATAAGCTGCTATCTTCGTAGAAATCGGACCGACATAAAAATATATGCAATTCAAAATATATTTCTAAAGCATGCATGTTTTCTATAAATCAATTTGAAAAACTTATTTCCGGCTCATCAAAAGTGTAATTAGCACCTGAATTTGTTTCTTTTCTGTGTCCGACTTTACAAAACCAGGCCGTGTCCGTTCAAGACACATTTAAGACAATCAGATATTATTAGTACTTTCTACGTTTTTGGAGTTAAAAATTCAATACATGCCTAAATACATTGTCCTGTTTTTAGTTATGAAAGGAACAAACCGGTACGGCGCCCGCAGTATGCTCCCGCGCCTGGCCGCTCCGCCATTCACGCCTGCCGCCAGCCCATTGCTTGGGTCAAGGCGACAGCCACGTTCAACTTTGTTGTTAAATTGCTGCAATTTATATTATTTGCTTTTTTAGAACCGCGATTACGATAGATAAGGTTAAACGTAATTGTTGTTGCCTAGACATTGGATCATCTGAATGGTTTCTGCGCCTACATCGGGTAAAATACTAACCTGTTCAATACGGCGTAGTTCACATTCCTATCAACACTTAAAGAACGTAATACTCTACGAATGTGCTAATGTCTTGCCCTATAAAGCAAGGCTAATAAAATAAAACTGAGATTAATATTTTAGTTACTAATTCAATTACGAGTTATTATAAATTAACAACATTAAATAAATTGCTTGTTAACTTTTGGCGGGCACGAATTATGAAACAAACTGAACGTTCGAACTGTATTATCTTTGAACAAAGCCAGAGCAATTGATCGATAAATTGTAAGGCGATTTGCAATAAATTGTCGGTGGTCGGCGTCGGAAATAAGTTCGCAATAAGCTTCGTGACCGGAAGGTGCAGGGTCCTTGCTGTGACCACGAACAGCACCGCCTCTGCAGCTCTCAATGGCACGAGACTACCATTTCCTTCAATCACAATACTTGATCTGTGTATACTACATCACAATATGAAGTTGAGGTGACGATTAGTCTTGAACGAGGTAATTGTATATACAGCGGCAGAAAGCATTCCACAGCGAGCATTAGCCTTAACCTTGACTGGCAGACACGTTGACCACTGTCTACTCCACTACCAGGTTTATAACATGTGATCTTTCAACACTCAATGCTCGCTCATTTCATAAATCCAAGTCATAGTTTCACGCGCTGATAAGAATGATATTTTTTGTTTTAGTACAAAAATGGGATCGACCTTCGGAACAGGTAAATTAATTATAGATATTAATAACAGTTAAAATTATAATTAAAGTGTTATTTATCATCCTCATCTGTGTTTTCTCAAATAATCACATATTAACGTATGAAAATAATATAAACTTGATATTAGTAACGGCAGCCAGTTATAAATATTAACTTCCGCGGTTTTTCAATAGTAATTATATGAAGTACGACAAAGGCATGAGACTGACTGGTACATTTTGCAATTTGCCTTTAATGGTTTGCACTTATTTAACGTAAGAATGTGCGTTATGTTTTGTTGTCCAGGTGTCTTGATCTGATTCTATCTTGTAAACTGCAACTAAACTTGGGATACAAATATTAAAAGCTCGTAGCTCGCATTCCTCAAATCCTTGGTTTAAGTTGTATCTAACTGTGTGAAGGATCTGACAATGATTCTAGAAGTTTGTGTTCTTTCTTACCTGAAAATAACAAACTCACGATCGTCTTTTTAAGTGGGATAAGCAGACACTATATACTGTATTTTTTTATTGTAACTATTGTAGGTCAACCTAGGAGTTTGCCGTCTGCTGAACCGGTCTTGCCCGTGGATATAAATGAAATAAGCCAAGACATCCAGCCAGGGCTTATAAAAGTTAATACTAAGTGATTATATGTATTCTAGGGCCACTCCCTGTGTGGACTTGGTATAGCTTGTCGCTGGGTATACGCTACGTCGGAATTAACAGACAGCCACAGGCTCCATCGATGTTATGTAATTTCCTATATCCACGTGCATACACTTGGGGCAAGCCCGCCCATTTAATGAAAATCAGCGACAGATGGCCAGTTGTTACTTTCACTACATCTTTACAGTTTCTAATGCTTCATTTAACAGCGCCTAACGTGACAATTCTCAATATGTGACAATTCTGAATATTTTTGACCAACAGCTGATCGTACACGTGCGATTTGATGTGATCTTGTGAGATTAGACAATATGCAGGTAAATAATATTCATCTTTTGAAGTAAGTACACCACTATTACTAAGGTCAGTGCGAAATGTCCTTTTTTTTGTTGGGATGGGAAGTCATCAAATGACTTCTCCCGCTGATTTGATGATTTTTGAGGACGTTCATTCGTCTTATAAATCCTCTCAACATTAACTAGAACAATAATGTTCTAGTTAATGTTAAATTCTTATGTATTATTTTGAATTGTTTTTTAATTATTTATTCCTTCGCACATAAATAGGGATGTTTCCTGAGTAAAAAAAAAATTATTCTATTTAATCCGTCATTCAGATTATAGAAAAATATTGGATATATTTTGTTTTATCAAATCAATAAAAATTGACAAATATGAAAGACATCAAAGATGGAAGGAGTGGTGGCTGGTGACGTTACTGCTCGCTAAAAAGTGTAGCGTGCAGGTCACACGAGTTTTCAACGCACTGTGTCGTCTTCATTTTTTGTTTATATGAAAAAAGAAAAAATACGTGTCTAGTATTTTTTGGAAATCTAACTGACGGACCAATTAGTTTTTTTTAGTCAACTACCCTACTGTACAGAGGCGGACTTAATGCCTTTGGCATTTTCTACCAGTCAACCATAAGTGATGAAGAGATTAGTTGTAGGTGCTTTAGTTGAAAACATTATAAAGAAAAAAATACTTTTAAGACTATTTAAATAAATACTTAAATAAGCTATATACACATACATACTATTACCGAAATATATACTTGAAATAAATACATACAAAACTAAAAATTTGGATGAGAGGTATTCAAATGACTCTTCTTCAATCTTCTTCTGATGTTATTCTTGTATTGTTTTTGTTTATATACCAACATATTACTCTTATACTTATGTATACAACATGTAAATTAATTAACGCACTTCCTGAAAATGGTTTGTTCAGAATCGTTTACTGAATCGGTTTATATCATTTTTTATATATTATTAAATTTTTTATCCCAAAAATAATACCACGGAATTTATTGTCATATTAACCCTGTTCTTTGTACAGACTTATAAAATCTCAGCTTTACGTGTATTCATACAAATTTAATCATTCAATACAAAATAAAGAAAAAAATTCCTTACTCCAAGAACGTTAAGGTCTTCGTTCTTCAAGAACTGGTATTACTAATTTAATAAATAAAAATGCATGTAAATACATGTTAAATTTAAAATTCAGTGTATGTATTAGGAAAATAACATAATATTCTAATTGGGGTGTTTCAGAGTGTGCGTTAATTACCTACATTACATATTGTATGTATATGAACTACAGATATAAACAAAGAAATTTTATAAAGGATGACACATTAGACGACACATAGTACTTACATATACGCTTATTGAAGATACCTGGTAAAGGCCGCTGCAGTAACCCGCTGTATGCGAGCAGCATAGAACCAGACGAAGTGGCAATGCTCGAGGGAAGTCCACGCCCAGCAGATGACGGCTGTCTGCATAAATGATGGCCATGATCAACCTACTCATTATTGCTCATCTTCCTAATTAGAATAAATAGGTATAACAGAGTTTTATCTTATGATGTAATCAGGAATAAACATCTTAGCTATGGAGGCTGTTGAACTGTATGCTGATCACTTTCCTTAAAAGATGTTACTTTATTACAACTTTACATACCCCTACTAACTTACTAATACTTTATCTATACCTTGCACCTTGTGTAAAATGGAAAATTATGATAACCGGAACTTGCTATAAATCGTATCGAGATTTTTTTTTTTTTTTTTTTTTTTTTTTTTTTTTTTTTTTTTTTAATAATTATAAACTAGCGCTTGACCGCAATCCCGCCTGATGGTAAGCGGTGATGCGATCGTTGATGGTAAAGCGTGCTAGTTTATTAAGAGCCTATTCACTCAGAAAAACCGAGCGAATACGAAGGAAGACGGCAGTTGAGCGAGGTGATGCAATGTTAAATCCAACAACACGACCAACGATGCTGCGCCAAAGGGAGATTAATGTGAAGACCCTCCACGACCAAACTCCCAACACAACACAACAAAAACTGTCTCTGTGTCTGTCCGTTTTTTTCATATTTACATCTCAAAAACCACTAACCTGACTTGTTAATCTTTTTGTTGGTAACTCCTTATAGGCATATTCTTCTTTTACTCTGCCTATAGACGTCCACTGCTGGTGCACTCCTCCCCCATGGCTATCCTTCCATTGAGGAGGATTGCTGTAATCCCCACGCTTGGCAAGTAGGTTGGGGTATCGCAGTAATTTGTTATTCCACAGCAGAAGCGCGGCTGCCTGCTTTCCTGGTGAGTTTCCTTAGTCCCTTAGGAGCTGCTGAACCTTGGACACAACTATCTTTGCATTGTGTAGATTCAATTTCTTAATATTGTATAATTGCATGGCAAACGTGTGAACACAATGTACTTGTTGTATAGCATCTATTTGTTGGGTTTTTTTTTTATTGATTTCTGAATTGTTGTTATTTTTTTTTTTCTGTGTGTTTCCCATAATGGACGCTCTTAGCGTACAATATATTTCTGCATCGTTCTCACACGGTTGATTTCAACATGAATGATGTAATCAAATATTTGTATCAATAGCTTGTTAATTTAAAAGAGGGTCCATTTTAGTTTCTTGCCCGTTCTTCTCCATAGATACCTACTCTTCGGAATGGACGACTAACTTCACCTTACTGACTGACCGATTTTCTGACAAATCAAAAATGCCTGTAACTGATTTATTTGAAATAAATGCTTTGATTTTGATTAATTATAAGATAGTGCTTGACTGCAATCCCGACTGATGGTAAGCAGTGATGCAATCGTTGTTGGTAAAGTGCACTAGTTTATTAAGCCTATTCACTTAAAAAACTTAGGAATAGGAAGGATGACGGCAGTTGAACGAGGTGATGCCATGTTAAACCCAAGACCAACACCACCAATGATGCTGCGGCAGAGGGAGATTGATCTGGAGACTCTCCACGATCAAACTCCCGACACAACATTGTTGGTGTTTTTGTAAGTCATTGTGTTGTAAACAAAATTTTTTCTTGTTTATCACATTTCAGTTATGGTGCTCCACACAAATTTATATACCACTACTTGTTACATATGTATGTAACTAACAGTGCAAGGAAAATCATATATTAGCAAATCATCAACATACACAAAATAGATTAAGTACGCATTATTGTTACTATAATCTAACTCAAAAATGAGGAGATACGTAAAAGAACCAAGGTCACCGACATAGCTCTTCGAGTCGCTAAAATTAAGTGTCAGTGGGCGGGGTACATTGCTCGTAGATCCGATGGCCGAGGTGGCAGTAAAGTTCTGAAGTAGCGGCCACGTACCGGTAGACGCAGCGTAGGGAGGCCCCCAACAAGATGGTTAAGATCGCGAGAAGCCGATGGGTGCGGGCAGCACAAGACAGACCATTGTGGAAAGCTTTAGGAGAAACCATTGTCCAGCTGAGAACCTCCATAAGCTGAAGAAGAAGAAGTCAGAAACTGCTCATCAGAATTTTTCATAATTTATTATTAGTGACCATATCAGGAATACTTCTACCGATTCTGTTTTTTTTTTTTTTTTGCATGAAAGGTGTCGTGTCGCGGGTTCGACTGCCGTGCGGAATAAATATTTGAATGACCTACAAGTAGTTATTCTGGGTCTAATTATTTATACTACGATACAGGAGTAATTCGCAGTGTGAGGCAACGTTTTAAAAAAAAAAACTGCATTACGTAGGTCTTCTCCTTTTTGATGTCGTTTAAAAAAAAACATTCATCATTATCACCCTTTTTATCGTCCCACTGAAGGGCACAGGTCTCCTCTCATACAGAGAAGGATTGAGCGTAATCACCACGCTTACTCAATGCGGGGTGGCGATTTCAGACTTAAGTCCAGGTTTCCTCAAGATGTTTTCCTTCACCTTCAGTCATTGGTGTCCAAGATATACTTAGAAAGTACATATAACTTTAGAAAAGTTATATTGGTACTTGCCTGACCTGGAATCGAACCCGCGCACTCATACTTGAGAGGCTGGTGTTTTAACCACTAGGCCACCACGACTGCAAGTATTTGCTTTACTCACAATAAATATTAATTATAATCTGTATCTTGTACAACTAGTCGATTATGCACAATAGATAACAGGAGTATATCGAAACAAATACTTAGTAATTATACATTGTTATTTAATAAATGACGCGAGTTGCTAACTTTATGCATATATCGATAAGCGGTAACTCGCTCACCTCGTCATTGTAATTCTGTGCCTCTATAAACATTATTTCGTTATTTTATGATAGGGAACTTACTTATAAAAGAGAAAGATAGGAAATAAATAAAAAGATTTAGGCTACATTCAAATAATAAAAAAACAAAACTAAATGTTCAATGTTTTTTCTTTCTGTACAAGTTATTTAGCCTAATTAATTGGAGTTTGTAACGTCAGCCTCCGTAGCATAGCGGTAGCGAACGCGGCCGCTGCGCGTTCGATCCCCGCGCTGTGCAAATATTTGTATACATGAATATGAATATTTACACGGGTCTGGTCGGTTAAGCCGTTGGTCCCGGTTGCCATACCAACATCTAATGGCAGTCGGGACGGGTTGTTGGCGCCCCTAAAACTTCAACAATTGGTCTAATTGCAATACATTCGATATCGCCTTCGGGTTGTGGAGGTCAGACGGCAGTCGCTTCACGGAAAATATTGAAGTTTAGCCAAAACCCGCAGTTAGACTGGTAAAGCGGACCCCAGACTCCAAAGCTGAAAAAGCTTCGGATGCGACTGGAATTTACGCTGAGATGATGATGATGAATTGGAGCTTGTGGAATTGATTTTTCTTGGTGGTAGGCCATAACACCGGCCGCCGGCAGAAGTTACCACCCACCATACAAAGCCTTGCCGCCAAGCGATTTATCGTGTTCCGGCATGATGTCTGGTGAAGCCGTACGGAGGACGGGCCTGAGCAGTTGTGTTGCGATGTGAGCCGGGTACGATGCGCCAAATGTTGTTGTGTTGGGAGTTTGGTCGTGGAGGGTCTTCAGATCAATCTCCCTTTGGCGCAGCATCGTTGGTCGTGTTGTTGGGTTTAACATTGCATCACCTCGCTCAACTGCCGTCTTCCTTCCTATTCGCTCAATCTGAGTGAATAGGTTCTTAATAAACTAGCGCGCTTTACCATCAACGATCGCATCACTGCTTACCATCAGGCGGGATTGCGGTCAAGCGCTAGTTTATAATTATTAAAAATAAAAATAAATTGTAACGCATTATGATTTTCCCTTCTATTCTCCCTGGTAAACTGTCAGAACACTTCATCATACTTGACCCCTGTGCAAATATTCAAGTTAATCAGACTCGTAGAAGTAGGTGAAAATAAAGTTAAAAGATTCCGTTACATACATTAAGGAGAAGCTCATAAAAGAGTGTTAATAAAAAAAACAAAACCGATTGTCAACTAGCTACACTTTTCGTCATGGGTGAAAATCGCAAATACATTAATAATGCAACATAATAGTTGCGTACTTACATACATTAAAAACATACATTACGACATACATAATTTAAAAGTAACAGGATTTAGCTACTAAGATAAATCAAACTTCGCTGGTACCACACATATGCACGCTCAAAATATATTAAAGGTATTTGAATGGCATTGAAATAAGGATGCTCGTGTGTGATGGTTCGGTCGCTGTAACCATGGAAACTTCACCAGTAGCTAATAATTGATCACGTTATGGACGGCCCTCAAGTTAAACTCGACTGTTGGCAGGCGAGTAGGGCGTGACTGCTCCACACATTACAACCACCTACTGAATTAATATAGCTTAACAAATGCATCCTGTACCTACGGTGAACTCAATAATAACTAGTTCCGTATCCGTCTAAATGATCATGTTAATAACAACATTTTTTTTCATTTACTGTCCTTTGATTAAACTGCTGACTTCCTCGTATCAATAACGGAAGGCTATAAAAACTATGTGTCAATCGTCATTTTTATAACTTAACTTTGATCCATGATGACGTGTGATTTCGTTAAGGTTTTATGTTCGGTATTATAAACCGGAGATTACCTATGTGTGCTACTGGTTAGATATTTTAAGACATTATATTTCCAGCTATTCAATGAAGAACTACGTTGCATCAATAACTCCCAAAATACATCTTGCTAGTTACAATGAGTCGTCTCCCAGTTTTTTTTTTCAGTCATAAAAGAGATTGATCGCGTACCGATGGTAAGCAGTGATGAAATCGTTGATGGTAAAGCGCGCTAGTTTATTAAGAGCCTATTCAGTCTAGCCTTGAAGACACTTAAATTGTAGACTACGAGAAGATCTCCGCTGGATAATTGTTCCAGTCTGAAACGCTTCGTCGTGTCAATAACGTAAAGGTGGAATTGTATATAGCTGAATTTATACTCTACCCAGAGGGCTGCCTATCCGACCACAAATAGGACAATGCTCCTTAGCAAGACTAGACTCATTGTCAGACTTTTGGGGACTAATTACCACACGACAGTCAAAGATTTATGAATGTGAGCCGAGTCCAGTAAGATAGATATGTAGTATCCACGGTTTCCATCCACGGTAGCTAGCTTAACTTAATCGTTGACCGACCGGAGTGTTGTTATTAGGTATTTATCTATGAGCCTCTCCGAACCAATTACTATTGGAACTAATGCTCATTACCATGGGCGGGGGCAAGTCAAGGCCAGGGGGGGCAAGTCAGATTTTAGGGTCGAATCATCCACGGCTACTTTGTCTTACAAACTACACAAGCACATCCATATGAAACATTAACTCCGCAACAATCAACTCCGCAAGCGTGATTATATAAGGAAATTAAATCAAATAATTAATTTGCAAAAATTTCGATCACCTGATAGTTTTGTTAAATATGAATAGACAATTTATTTCGGAACTTTGTGAAATAACAAAAAATGTTACACCAAGCATTACTAAAAACACAGCTTCATAAAATGTAATGGCCAAAAAAAATGTAATTGCCGATAGTATCTGCCCACATAATAATTATGACGTCCATCTGCTGTTGTGGGCAGGAGGACGGATACAGGAAAGATAGCACTGGGGTATTTCTCACAATTTTAAGCACGTCTGATCTCAAGTTTGAAAATACTTCTAAATTCCCTACATTTTGAAAATTTTTTGACATTTTTATTACCTAAATGGGACATAAGCAATGGCCTATTGTAGTTTATACATTTGTCATTTATTTACATTTTGTATGTATAGACCCAGTTTTTACGGTAACACATTTGCTTTATTATATATTTAACCCTTTATGGAGGACATTTGCTCAATGAATTAAATAAAATAAAAAAATAAATTAAGTATTAATAATTTGCAAGAGATAGTTGCGTAACACTAAGAATAGGAATGGCTATTGACGTTTTTTCGACTGCACTTTAACAAATTAACAACATATATTGCGTTATTTACTTTTTATACACACAACTTTTTCAAACGTATGACGCAGTGGATCAACAATATCATCCAAAAAGATACAAATTGTAATTGATGATGTGTAACGCAATAAAAGTGCTTTTTTATTGTATTAAGGTAAGCACATCACATAAGCATATTCTTACTAGTTCATTAATTAGGCCCTGTATAAGTAGTGAGATTCAAACTCAAAGATTTATTTCTACTAAACGTTTTTGAATTGTCAACGAGTCCGTCAGAAAAAAACGTGAAGTACTACTAGATGTCAAGTCACTTACCGGGAAATACCTACATCCTGTAAGGATATTCCGGTTCTAAACTGTCATACGGATCTGTATCGCTACCGGAGCTGGTGGGTTATCCAAGTTGAATGTACGCTATGACACCTCGATGTACTTACATACAATGGTTACAAGTCACAACATGGTCAATTCCTGGATCGAATAAACCACGCGAAATTATCAACGCATCTTGTAAGCACGGTCTTACCTACTACAGTTGTAAGTTTCCACTGCTTTTCCGTGCTTTTTGCATACTATATTCGATATTTGGTTATATTCACATCGCGTATAGAGAATGTAAACATTCATTAAGAATCTACGTCATATCAAATCTCTATAACATTTAGTACTGCTATTCATATTATATAATATTTTTTATATCTACTTCCTCTTCGCCGACCGGCCTTGCGTTGTATCAACTCAAAGGAAATTTAGTTAGGAAACACCAAAATTACAAACTATTACGCAATGTTTACATAAAGTACCTGCTTGGTACCTATTATCACTTATTGATTAAGGAAACTTCCTACAGTAGTTATTTTTTGGGGTTTTCTAGTGATCATCGGTAACTCCGCCATATTTTTTGTCTAAGATTTCGTCTGTAATCAGGATTGCTTCACTCGAAAGCGCAAATAATCAATTAGATACCTACTTTACTTAGGACAAGACACTTTTCTGTAAATCACAAATCAGCGTTGACAACTCGATCAGTTTAAATTCTACGAAATTCTGAACTATTCCACAATTTACAGCATAAATTATCCTTGTGTCGCCATGAGTCAGTTACTTAGAAAATTTACCGGGATTTCACCTATATGGAAACGCTTGCTTGGTCGTGTTTGGTGTTTTTGTTCAATTCTGGGTAAGGGATCTGCGTATTTTCGCATTTTGACAACCTTGGACTCACTTCCCTGTTGTTCTGAGTTCAGTCATCACTCCTCGGCTGAGTGTCACCTTGGCACGAGTCGCTTTCCCGCCTTATCAGACAATATGACTATAATGGATAAATTAATTAATATAATATCAAAACACATTTGTTGACCGATTTCAGATTGTGCAACATAAAATTTGAATGTCGAAGGTTATATATGCAGATATTTTGTTCATATAATTTATTATAAATAAAAGCCCTCGGCCTGGTTGAGACAGGTCTAGTACGGCTGGTCCAGGGGCGAGGGACATGGGGAAGTCCCCGCCTCCTATCTGGACCCCGAGGCGGAGGCGCGTGTCGACACTCGCGCACGCCTCAGAGGCGATGCAAGGGTAGTTTAACACCCCACTACCCCGCGCAGGAGAAGAGGCCCGGACAGACCGGGCCAACACGTGAGTGTGGGGCCATGGAAGAATTTAGACCCGAAAAATGCTCGTGTTAGAAGAGACACCGGGGTGGTTTTTAGTCTTTAGAAGTCTGACAGACCCCGTCGCCCACCCCAGGGCGGCGGACATGCATGAGCATTTTCCGTCAAGAAAAAAAAAGGTCTAGTACGTTTAAATGGGTTTAGTTCTGATGTATCTAAATGTACATCTAAACAATCTTACTGCTTTTTAATCAGTGATTAAATTTAATATGTATATCGAAGCCAACTGGTTTAAAAAGCTATTTAGTTAATCGCCTAGTCTTTTATCTAAACGCCAGCCGTTCAATTAACAGCCTGTTTTTAAATATTAGGGGTTAAAGTATGAAATTGCCGTTTTGTTGCAATAGGTTCTTTGAATAGACAATCTTCATGGTTTGAGGTTTTCGAATGAAACTTTTTTCACATGGTTTCTATAATGTTCTTATTTAAAAAAATTAATGAAAATCGGTTTTCAATTATTTTTGTTATTCAACTTAGACAAGAAAGGTGGATAGTAGGGATAGTGCGAAAAATCGAGTGATTTTTTAATACGAGTTCCGACGCGGAAGTAACGCAGCAGAAACAGCCCACAATATCAATTGCGTTTGGGTAGGGGTCTACTAATGAACGCGCTGTGCGATTTTAGTTTAAACGCCTTCGTGATGGTAACTTCGACATCAAGAACGAGCCGAAGTGAATGAAAAAATTGTAAGAGCCGATCCTAGTCAAGCTACCTAGGAATTAGTGGCATGGTCTAACGTCACCTTACCCACGAAAAATAGGTACCTACATCAAGATTTGTCTGATCTGCAGAAAGAGACGCGTGTTGAAACTTGTGTTGCCTTGTTGAATCGGTACAGAAATGAAGGAATATTGGATCGAATTGTGACATGTGCTGAAAAGTGGATTGTTTATGATAACTGTAAAAAAAATGCAATTGCTAAACTTACCAATAAAAAGGTAATGGTAACTGTTTGATGATCTCAGCGTGGTGTTATTCACTATAGTTTTCCCCGATCTGGTCAAGCAATAACGGCAGATGTCTATGGTGCCGAACTTCGAAAAATGTGAGCTAAAGTAGCAGTAAAACAGACCCGATGATTGCTTCATGACAACGCGAGACCTCATACAGCACGAAAAACCATTTTGACCCTTAATGAACTGCAGTTAAAATCATTCGTCATCCTCCGTATACGCCAGAAAGTCATATTAAAGTGTCAGTTTAGACCTGTCAAATTAGTGCGCTCCTGACGTAAACTGGCATATTTTTAGTCGCCATCTTTATAATCGCATCTAAACTGTCTATGGAGTATCTTAATTAGACAGGATTAAACTAAAATGTTATCTTCTATCCTTTTCTTAACGAAATGGAAAGAAAAAGATGCACATAACTTAAAATTAGTTTAGTTTGTGAACAACAGAATCGGCGCCATTAACTTGTTAAAACTGTAATCAACCGCGTCTTTGTCGACAGAACGAAGCAAGGCGCTTTGCTTCCTAAGGCCAGTTGATTGGCTGAACGGCTAATTTAACCAGCTACCTGCGACATATTGCAAACTATCAATGAAATTTTACAAGCGTCCTTTCTAAAGTATATCAGCAAATTAACATTTTAACTAATTTAATGCAATTCGCTTGAATAGCCCTGTTTAAATGATTAGCTTATAATTGGTCTAATCATTTGATCACGTGATTTTGTAATATATTTTTTTAAATTCTAATACTTATGGTGTGAAAATTCGGACATACACGCAAATACTTCAAGGTACTAAAAAAAAAAAAAATTAAACAAATGTATGTTTTTAAGAACTAGGAATTGCTTCTTGTTTAAAAATAGACGTGGAGAGGATTTATACAGGATTTACATAAGCATATTACGTATGGGGCCGAACAAGGACCTTTAATATTCAAATATTGTATGTATATAATAATATATGTATATAATTTGATCTCCGTGGCGCAGCGGTCAACACGCCTGACTGCGACGTGGAGGCCCCGGGTTCGATCCCCGGCCAGGTCATGATGGGAAACGATCTTTTCCTGATTGGCCTGGGTCTTGGCTGTTTATCTATATATGTATCTATTATAAAATATAGTATCGTTGAGTTAGTATCCCATAACACAAGTCTCGAACTTACTTTGGGGCTAGCTCAATCTGTGTGATTTGTCCGTATATATTTATTTATTTATTTTACTTAAATATCGTAACTATTTTTCTTTCCTCATGCTAAGGTGTGGAAAAGTATTCTGAAGAGTAATTGCGTAACACCATCAGTAGGTAGCAATGGGTTTAATTTTGACAGCTCCACAACATCCATTGTGTTATTTACGTACGTCTTTGAGTAGATATATTTTTTTAAATATATGGAGCAATGGATTATTAATATGATTCAAATTGTGAGTAATAATATGTTATGTAGGTGCTGATCAATATAATATCTTCCGAGTCAGAGGAAAGTCATGTCATTTTGTTAGATACCTATCAGGCGGAAACAGGGTGCGCGTCTTTGTTGGGTCATGCCGGTTTTGATGTACTCTTTCGGTATACTCAAATGAACTCATACTGGATAGGAGGGTCCGCACGCTGGTGACTCAAATCGATTTCATCATCCTCGGTCATCGTTTATGAGCCTGTATATCCCTCGAAAATGTGGAGATCGAGGCTTTTTAAACGCTAAGATCCTAAACAAACGCTTGCTATGCAATCTCAGGGTATATTTCCTCAAAACTGATGTAGGAATGCATCGAAATGTAGTCGCAGTTGACAAGAGCATTACTCTGCTCTCCTTGGCTACAGAAAACTGGCGCAACCCAGTAGTAATTAAAACTAATGATCGTATGGAAGCAATAATAAAAGCACTTTTTTATTACCAACACATTAAATTTTCATGCGTTTTCAACTTTAATCTAGAAAGTTTTTTCCATAAGGTTCATTGTATTATAATCAACCTCAATAATTTAATCAATAGATTAAATTAATGAGGTGTCACTGAAACCACTACTTACTTGACCAATCACATCTGAAGGTATGGTTTTTCTTTTTTTAGTTTAGAGTCTGGGGTCCGCTTCACCAGTCTAACTGCTAACTTTTGGCTAAACTTAGATATTTTCCGTGAAGCGACTGCCGCCTGACCTCCACAACTCCTCAACGCAGTTAGAGCAATTGTTGGACTTTTGAGGGCTCCAACAACCCATAACGACTGCCATTAGATGTTCGTATAGCAACCGGGACCAGTGCAAATATTCATATTAATGCATACAAATATCTGCCCTGCGCGGGGATCGAAACCGCGCCTCCTTGCGCAGTGACCGCGCTCGCCACCGCTACGCCACACCAATTTTAGGTAATATTCTTAGTTTTAATTAATTTAATATTTGCTTGTACATAACAATCTCAAAATTTGTTGGAACTGTGAAATAATAGAAAGCAAGAGCGAGCGTAGCAAGCCTAAAAATGTTCCACACTCTCAAATAGCTTAGATGTTCCTTTCTTAAAGGACTAAGAATTAGTTGTTTTAACGATTTTCGAAGATAGTACTTACTTACGAAGACATACGAGAAAGTTCTTTATTTACTTTTAAATAATAACAGCCGTATTATATGACGATCGATTAAGTTTAGCTACGCTTACTGCATCCTATGGAAGGGTGACCATTGAAAACCATTCAAGCTTCGGAAAGCAACTTTAGGTCGTTGATCCTGCGGTGGTGGCATACGGTGGACATCTGCCTGGCTTGGGCGGAGCACCGCCATATTCTCCGCGGCGAGATCTTGCGTCCGGCCCTGTCCCAGGCCATGGTTCGTTGCGAGGCAGGCAGGAAACGCCATGGTCGGGAGACAAAATTGAACACACGTAGGCGCGGGCTTGCCGCCGATAAGGACCAGGCCCGGGTCGATGGCGCGTTGTGTTTCACACGCGTGTTTCCACCGCCTTG
The DNA here is from genome assembly GCA_037179545.1 of Sesamia inferens. Taxonomy (NCBI): domain Eukaryota; kingdom Metazoa; phylum Arthropoda; class Insecta; order Lepidoptera; family Noctuidae; genus Sesamia; species Sesamia inferens. The sequence goes on along the minus strand of CM073921.1, from coordinate 20,030,315 downwards.
AATAGTGTCTGTATTCAAATTATTGTACTCATTATAAATCTAACTTCATTTATAAAGAATATTACAATTTTGGTATTGTCTTAACCACAGCCTTTCAAACTTTTCGTACGAAGGGGGTGTCCAAATTATTAGCAGGACTAAAAACCTGTCGTAAAAATGGGAAATCTAGAAAACAAGTACGACTTCCCCTTTTGATTCACCTTTTTACGACACGCTATTTGTACTCTAACCTTATTGTAGTAGGCCATCGGGGTCACGGTAGTTCATATAAACTTGACGAGTAAATAAATATTACGTTTTAGGTGTTAAAAAAAGTATTCCCAAATACAAATGCTTTTTGGTACATGTTACAAAACCTCATCATCATCATTATCAACCTTTTTATCGCCCCACTGCTGGGCACAGGTCTCCTCTCATACAGAGAAGGATTGAGCGTAATCACCATGCTTGCTCAATGCGTGTTGGCGATTTCAGACTTAAAGTCCAGGTTTCCTCAAGATGTTTTCCTTCACCTTCAGTCATTAGTGTCCAAGATATACTTAGAAAGTACATTTAACTTTAGAAAAGTTATATTAGTACTTGCCTGACCTGGAATCGAACCCGCGCACTCATACTTGAGAGGCTGGTGTTTTAACCACTAGGCCACCACGACTACAACACCTAATTCAAGTTATTATTGAAAACATCTGACTATGTGATAGGTATCAGTTAAGTTGCCAGCTTTCAGAATGCATCCTCTATGGAACAGTGAAACCCCCGCAGTTTTTAATTACGTGCTTTACTGATAAAATCAAAGATCTGTGATTCAAAGAAGTAGAGCGTAGGAACGATTTCCATACATACATAGTACGTCAGTAAGAACTAAAGCATGCAGCTTTAGCATATGATTTCTCAAGAGAGAAAGGTTTTATATGGCACTGGATTCATTCATGCACCATTTATAAAGTTATTGATTTTTGTCATTTATGTTTGTTCTAAAACTATCATTAAATAAGTAGATATTGATGTTGCTGAAGCACAAGAAGTACATAATATGGAACGATCATATCATGTAACGTTGCCCACAACCATAGGAAGAAGGTGTTATTAATATATATGAAAAGAGAAGAAATTTTCTACGCCTATCTATCACTGAATTGCACATAGCCTCTAGTATTGACGGCATCACGTTTATGGAGGTACGAGTATAATAGGCCATAAGTACCTCCAGACACATGGTGTAGTGCTTGTCTTTAACCCAAATATAATTAAAAATGGATTAAGTACCATTACATTACTACTTAAGCACGAACGATAAATAAATCGAAGTAATCATGTCACTCTACTTTTAGCACGACCGGAGGTCAGCGCTGTGAGACCTTGTGCACTTGCAATTTGGATTTCATGTCCCCTTTTGTTCAATTATTACGTAACCATTACTTGTCCACCTTATGCTAGTTAACCACACATGGTCAAGATAGGGACGTTGTGAATAATGTTACATTAATAACTAAATCAATGTACGATTTTTTATGAACTGCCTATAGGTTTAATTACAGCTGGTTATAGGTGCGTAGTTGTTCTTTTTTGGGAAGTTGTAATCTCGCATTATTTAGCATCAATCTAAATAAATTATTTTGCAATAAAAATTGTAATTATGACGGAGTTACTTGACATTTGCAACGAAGGTACCATGTAAAAAAAATTGGACATACTAATCTGAAACAATTACTGGGTTCTGTGGGGTCGGACAAACAGCAATTTGTTGCGACTAAACCTTCATGGCCATGATAACCGGATATACAGAGTTACCATGAGAGTAACAAGCTTAAGACAGGCGAGGACTAAGTAACGATAGTCTTACTAAAACATCGTCAGGATTCTTTTATATTTTGGATAAGATTAGCACCAATGGCCCAGCTGTAACGATGCGACTTACATCGTAGTCGAAGGTTTGTGCCTAGTCAGGCGGTTTCATCATCATCATCATCATTTCAGCCACCATCATTATCATATCCACAGCTGGACATAGGCCACCTCCAAGGATATCCACGACGACTGGTCCCGCGCCTCCTGCATCCAGCTGTTTCCTGCGATATTCGTCGGTCCACTGCCATCTTAGTGTTGCAAATCTTCGGGCTATGTCGGTTACTCTCGTTTTTCTGCGGATCTCCTCATTCCTGATTTGATCACGCAGTGAAACTCTAAGCATAGCCCTCTCCATTGCTCTTTGAGTGACCTTGAGCTTTAATATCAGGCCCATTGTTAGCGACCACGTCTCAGTTCCATAAGTTATCACTGGCAACACACACTGGTCGAAGACTTTTGTCTTGAGACACTGCGGTATTTCGGAGGAGAAGATTCTACTTAGCTTCCCGAAAGCCGCAGGCGGTTTAACTTTGTGTAAATTATTTCATCATCATCACTGTCAAAATCCGACATGTTCTAGCACTACCATCATGTGACCTCCGCCAACTCGCGCTAGACCCACATTGTGAAGACTCTTTAGGATACAAGTCTTCGCGCGTATATTTTACGTTAATTCTGACAACTGATTGTATTTGTGTCCAAAAAGGACTTCTGCAGTTATATATGACACAATTAAAAATCATCCATGCTATGTACAGATAGTGTTTAAAATTGAAATTATGCATCTTTTTCAGCTCTTTTAGAAAGTAAAAGTAAGTACCTACGATTGAATCCACTGTTTAGATGACTACTAATACCTTTATTAAGAATGGTTAGGCATAATTTTGCTGCATTTTTTTTTTAATTTTGTAATGGGCTAGATTTTAAATCTTACCAAAAGCTATCGTATTACCCAGTAACTGGGTTTTGGAGGTCAGATACGCAATCTATGCATGTAAAATACTGGTCTTCAGCTGAATCTAATAGTAAGATTGGGAGCCGATAAGTTGAGAAGGCTAGGCAGATGTGATATGTGGGTTAACTTTTGCGTCTTTCATAAGACAATTGTCTTGCGTGAATTTAGGTACAGCATCATTGAATTTTTACCTTATGCCTTAAGTAACTCATGATTTTATTGATACATGAATGTTTGATGTCACACAACAGAAACTCACACATAAATCAAATAGACTTTTAAGTTGGTAGCTAATTAATCCTACATCTCTGTGCATTTGACACATTGGCTCACAAACCAACAGTCAAAGATCATAGATAACTTCAGACGTGTCACACATGCAAGGTTACAAGTCTATTGGTTGCTAGTTACTAGTTATATGCAATCGGCAGTAAATTAAATCAATAAGGACATTAAAAGAGTTCTGCGGGACGTAATCATCTTGTATCAAGGTTCAGTACTGCCTTAGGCCTACGTAGACGACGATTGGCTTATCGCAACCACATCTGTCACGATTAACTGTTGGATTGTTTTATTATTACATGTTCTTGTAATATGTGTCTTATTTTGCAGAATGGTTATATTGCTGAATGAAAAGAAACAATTAACACTTTATTCATCTTAATATTTATATTGAGCGACTGTTGACTACTGGCGACTTTGACTTTGTCTGCGACCCAGGTCGAGAAGTAGCCTACATTCTTTTCAATGCCCCAGGCTACCTGTCCGTATCATTTAGCTGTTTTACCATGAAACCGTAACATATAAGAAGAACATTTTTCCCACCGTTTCTTTCCCGTATATTTAGTGTATCAACTTTTAAGATAATCTTTCAATACAAACTTCGATTGCTCGCTTGTAGAGTTAACAAAGTGCTTTTCTTTTTTTTATTAGTGAGTTACCTACTCGTATATATAATTTGCTACAAAACTTTGCGAGTTATATTATACAATAAGCCTGACTTTTGTATTTCAGACTACCGTAATGACTGTCAAAGATCTAAGAATGGTAGCCAGGACCACTGGCTTACAGGCTTTTCGAGGCATGGTGGGATCTCGATATATAAAGAGTCATGGACGTACCGAGGGGGGAGCAGGGGAGAGGGGGTCTTGGAAATCTCGCTGAACAACAACTCCCCTTATTACTAAAAAATGTGTTTTGCCCCGAGGCCAGACTTGCCCACCCCTAGGCCTGAATTGCACCCCCTCCCCCCATAGACCTGAAGCAGGGTTTGCCCATGTAAAGGGTAGTTATCTACCCAGGAACCGGGAGAGGCTGGTATGTAAAGCTTGATCTTCGTTCAACCCGTAACCGGCTTTTATTAATTAGTTACTAAATTCTGCCGAATCATTGCAAGTAATTACATTAATAAGTAACATTCCCCATGAGTAGCATTTTTTATTAATGTTCACAAATTGCTTCCAATTTATACAAAACCGAATTTTGCGGTCAATGATAGAAGTTTTCTTAATACTCATCGTCCATTAACCACGTGAGACTCGAAAGGAGGGCCCTCTCCCTCCTTTCCTTCTTTTGGAAAAAATCAAGACCGTCCATTATCACGTGTAGTTATGATGTCATTCAACGCGCGAACTCAAAACTAAAAATAATATATAAATGTTTTTTAACATTTTCTTTTTTATTATTTTGATGCCAGTCACAACAGTCGCTTATTTTTTATCATGTGTGATTAATTTCACACATTTTTGATTATATTATAATTATTTCCACAACTATATTTGAATATAATTTAATAATTTAAAACATTATTTAACATTTAAGTGCACGTTTTACAAGAAAGACTTCTTTTTAAACACAATATACAGTATGTTACGAAAACCCTGTCCGACCCACAAGGATAATAAGGGTTAGGTAAACAAATGACCAAATAAAATATAAAATTTTGCATAATCATCATAGTAACAATACTAATGAATTTTGAAATAATCTTTTTTACCAGCGAATTTACTGTAACTTCCCCAAAATTCGGGAAATTTAAAAAAGTGTAAACACCATTTTAGACCTTGAAACTGTCGGCGGCGTCAGTGTGTCTAGCCGCCGACGCGCAAAGGAATAATTAGAGCTGTACTAGTTTTTACGTAATATCGTTTTGTTTTTGTCGATACTAACTGCTCGAATGATTTGTTGTAAAAACGCAGATTACCTAATGGTAAAAGTACTTTTTTTGATTATCGATTAATTATTCATAACAATATTGTAACACAAGTACCTATTATTAGTAAATAGGAACTAGAAAGGTCTTATGAAATACGATTTTAGGAGAATATTTTAAACAATTTAAAGCATTTAAGTTCACCTGATTTAAGTTATGTGAAAGTTCTAAAATCTAAAGAATGCCATGCGATGTTGAATCGATGCGTGAAATTCTGAAATACAAAATTGATAGCAAAAATCGATACGAGAAATATTTTGAATACTTTCACACCTCTAGTCAAAGGGCACCGCCGTGCAGTTAGAGTACCTATTTTTATGAAATAAAAATCATTTTTATTTTAAATTTATTAGTTTCGCGTAGACATTGAGTCCGTGTAGACGTATCGTTTATTGTGTGATCATAATAGTTTTCTAACGTAATGTAACCTGCTGATGGAAGGTACCTAGTAAAAATGCAATTGTGTTGTGTTGTGATCAGGTGTTGAACGATTCGGATGTGACTACTTCTTGGTCAATGTGGTTCCAGCATGACGGTGCCCCATCATATTTTTGCCGACCTGTACGTGAGTACCTCCACTATCAGTTCGGCGAGCAGTGGATTGGTAGGAGTGGACTAACGTTGTGAAACACCGTGCTAATCTCGTGGGACGGTGCCGGTATCGTTCTTAGTGAACGAAATATGGAACAACATTTCCGCCACAGCCATTGTGCTCATCGAATGAAATTCGAAGATACATTCGGAGGGTCAGACGACCTTCCTACTTAAAAAAAAGTTCTTTTCACGAGCTGCGTAAGTAGGTATCATTGTTTCTTTCTAGAGTCGATAAACGTGGTTAGACTATCAATACCTACATGCATGAGGTCAACTGAGGTCATGGCCTGTGCCTGTGTTGCCATGAAATTACTTATTTATTTTATTTAAGTTATTTATTTTTAAGGGGGTATTTTTTTTTTTAGTTTAGCCAGGTTATGTACGCATTAGTAGAATCAGCTAACGATACCTAACAACACCTTCACGGGTCGGACAGGGTTTTTGTAACATACTGTATAGTCAAATAAAAATATTCTGTTTTATTTCTGATTTTTTGTACCAAAAATACAATGAGTTTGCGTGCCCCTCACCCAAACTCAGTGTATTTTTGGTACAAAAAATCTAGTAGGTTAGTCTCAAACCTAGCCACGGATCACCCCATCAATGACAAGGTTGCCAAGTATTCTCGCCAAAACGATAAAAATCTGTTTTTTGTTCGTTTTTTGCAATTTTGTAATGGCTTTGTTTTGATTTAGCTTACGTTTTAATAACATGAGAAGGTACCTATTTACCTACTACATCATCATCTAGCCACCGAGACTTTATTGTGTGGTCAGCTTCTAGTCTAACCGAATGCAGCTTAATTTCTGTATTTTACATAGAGCGATAACTTATCTGACCTTAACAACCGAATTTCTGGGTTAGGGCCTAGGTTATGGCTTCTGTATCCTAGTAATGATTGTCAAAGATCTAGATATGAGAACCAACAACTTATTTAAATAGCACTTCTGAGGCACCACTGGGTCTGAATATGTTAAGATGGTCACATGGTCAACCATTCATAAAACAACGACGGCAAGCTCAGCTTGCCTGATCGATCGACTCTGCGAATCACTTCCGACTCAGTCTGGTTGTACAATCTATATAGATTTAATCATTGGTTCAGGATTATTAATGGTAAAAAGTTTATATATATTTTTTTAACTAATTATAATTTTTAATCTGATCAATACTCTAATTGTCACGCAAAAACTTACATACATATATTTTAAAAGAAATTAATTACTTAAAGTTGGTTTTTGTAGACGTTTGAGCTTGGTTTTTTTCTTTCCTTACTACTTATTACTATTAAACTTACTATCATAGAACATCACGAAAAAACTGTTCAACTTAGCACAACAAAGCTGGACAACAAATACAATTGCAAGTAACTTGTAAAATGTTAATATTTGACCCAAAAATCAACAAGAATAAACAAAATTATAGACAACTGAGCAAAACTTCTCTTACGACTGTGAAGCTTTATAATCCAAAATTTTTGTGACTGAAACACATTTTTACTCAATTATTTATTAAACACTAGCTTTCGGCCCGCGGCTTCGCCCGCGTGGAATTCGTTTATATCGCGCTTTTTAAATTTCTCTCAGGAGTATCAATTTTTTCCGGATTTCTAACTTTACGTCTGCAAAATTTTAAAGCAATCGGTTGAGTAGTTACGGCGTGAAAATGGAACAAACAAACAAACAAACTCACTTTCTGATTTACAGTATTATAGTTTAGACGATAAACCAGATTTTACGTCATCTCTCGGGAATTCCTTATTTTCGAGGATTAATTTATTGTATCTTTTAGCTTCTAAGTTTACACGTGCATATTCGTTTGCAATATCACCTTGTTTTAAACGACACACAGAGCCATCTATCACAGAACTGGTATGAAGCTAACAATATTTTTGTTTTCCCTCGGGAATATCATTATCATTTTTCCGGGATAATCCGGACTTCTAACTTTACGTCTACAAAATTTCAAAGCAATCGGTTCAGTAGCTACAGCGTGAAAGCAAAACAAACAAACTCACTTACCCATTTATAATATTAGTATGATTCGGTTATATCGCGCTTTTTATATTTCCTTCGAGAAAATCAATTTTTTTCGGGATGAGAAGTACCCTATCATTTAAGCCGGACTTCTAACTTTACGTCTAAAAAATTTCAAAGCAATCGGTTCAGTAGTATGATTCCGTAATATCGCACTTTTTAGATTTCCTTCGGGAATATCAAATTTTCCGGGATAAAAAGTACCCTATCATTTAATCCGGACTTCTAACTTTACGTCTACAAAATTTCAAAGCAATCGGTTCAGTAGTATAATTCGGTTATATCGCGCTTTTTAGATTTCCTTCGGGAATATAATTTTTTCCAGGATAAAAAGTACCCTATCATTTAATCCGGACTTCTAACTTTACGTCTACAAAATTTCAAAGAAATCGGTTCAGTAGTTACGGCGTGAAAGCGGAAAAAACAAACAAATTCACTTTCCCATTTATAATATTAGAAAGTATGATAACACCATCACCTACCTAGCTTTTACCAAACTAAGATATCCTAAACCTCCATGTCCAAACATAATCTTAGGTACTTGCATTGCTATACATTTTGTGGATCGTCTTGACGACACGGTGGATCATACGGTGGAGAGCCGCCCGGCTTGGGTAGAGCACCGCCGTGTCCTCGTAGCGGCGACCTCTCGCGTCCGAACCTTTTTTTTTCTTTTGTTTTTTTTTTTGTTCCGGGGTGGAAAATCCTCAATGGATGTCCGCCGCCCTGGGGTGGGCGACGGGGTCTGTCAGACTCCTACTGACTAAAAACCACCCCGGTGTCTCTCCGGTCACGTGCGCACGGAGCCGCGGGAGTCCCTGATTCTGCCGCGGCCCCACACTCTCGTGCCGGCCCGGTCAGTCCGGGCCTCGCCTCCTGCACGGGATAGTGAGGTGTTAAACTACCCCGTGCACCGCCTCTGAGGCGTGCGCCGACACTCGCGCGCGCCTCCGCCTCGGTGTCCAACTAATAGGGGGCGGGGACTTCCCCATGTCCCTCGCCCCTGGACCCATTCATGGGGGCCGGAAGAGGGCGTTATCCGCCCTCCTTCGGCGCCTGGTGCGTCTTCTGCGGCCCGGGAAAGGAGTTGAGATCTCTCTCTCCCGTTCCGCAGCTTCCTTCTGCGACATCACGTCCTCGCAGAAGGACACCACCGCGTCCCATGACTCTGCGCTACCGACCATCCTCCGCACTACTGCCGGCAGCGTCAGGTCGCCTCCTCGCGTCCGACCCTGGTCCAGGTCATGGTCCGGAGCGAGAGTGCATGGTAGGCCGTCACCTCCTTTTGCGAAGCAGTGACGCTGGCAAAGGAGGAGGCGGAGTGCGTAAGGCAGCGGGAATCCCAGCGCCTTCACGCCACTAGCCGCCGCAGGAGACACCCTGGTCGGGAGAAGACATCAAACTCCCAGCCACCGTAGGCGCGGGCCTGCGGGCGGTGAGCAATGGGCAGCTCGCCGACCGGTAAGTATATGCCTCTTGGGTCAGAGTCGCGGGTTGGTTAAAAATGAAACCGTACCCTAGCCGTCGCACAGGCAAGTGAAGAAACATGGGTGGATTTTAGTCAGTAAAAGTCTGACACGGCATTCCGCTCCGCCCAGAGCGGGAGAAGTCATTTGATGATTTCCCATCATAAAAAAGGTACAGACGACAGCACATCAAGCTACTACCATATGTAAGACTTCTTTATTGTATTTTCAACTTTATCTCTAAAGCATTAAGGCCCAAGGTTGATTGCGAATATTTGTCAGTTTCGGATAGCTTGACGTGCTGTCGTCCGTACATGAATATTATATTTTGGGACTGTTTATCTGACCTCTATAGCCCAATTACTGGGTAACCCTTTTATCTATAAATGAAAAAAGCCAGTGGGGTAATTGCACAACACAGTAACTGTAGAAATGGCTGTTATTTTCAACATGAATCAATACGTTATTTATCTAGTTGGATGAGCGTTTTGGGTGACTGTCTTATGTAATATTGACGTTCAAAAAGTGCTGATTCTAAGCCTAATTTTAATAAAAGACTTTTTTTTTGAGATAATATTTAGATTTCATACGAAGCAATGATTAACAGTATTATGTGTCCTTCAAAATGATTCAGATTGGCATTGATAGTGCGGTATGCAATTAGCTAACTGGACTAAAGGCTTGTAAGGCAAATAAAACCAAAACCTTTTATTAATATGGATATTTTAAAAACGAAGTAAATACTTACATTTTAAATCGTTAATAGATATTTAGATATTCAGTAAATAACATTTTTATTACCAATAATTGTGCCTGTTTGTGTATCTGAGATTATATGTTTGTAAATACACCCACGATACATGAGATATTCCTAGTGCGGGGCAGAGTTTTTTTTTTATATAGAAGGAACATCCCGACCACATAATGTTTATTTTAATATCCAGACAAGTCAGGAAAAATACCGAGGAGACATCGAAAGGCAGGTATCGTGGTTTTTACCCAATGTGGTTTAGAACGCCTTTCGAGGAAGTCGATGTCAATTAATTGCCATATAGGCCAACCGCTTTTGTTTATTAAAATATCGATATAATTTGTGATAAACTTTAAAATAAATTAGAGGACAAAAAGGTCCCAGTGTAGGTACCTACTTTGCCTTGTTCTTGATTACAAATAATAAGGAACTGGATGTTTCAATAGCAGTATTACAAATTTTGATCCAAATATAATGTAAATTTTCCTAAAATAGTACATAATTATTACTATTTTATCTCTTGCTGTTATTCTAATTTTTAGAGTCTGTGCTAATGTCGTTGATACTTTTCCATCAGACGTTTGCGTCTTATATCGATAAAAAGTAGCCTTTGTATTTCCCCATGGTTCAATTATCCCCATGCCATATGACAAAATCGATCCTTTTCAATGAGTTTTTTAAAATAGTTATAAATATATTATATATGAAATATCCTCTCAAGTATGAATGCGCGGGTTTGATTCCAGGTCAGGCAAGTACCAATGTAACTTTTATAAAGTTATATGTATAAGTATCTTCGTTCTAAACCGCCAGAAGAGGTGTGTAAAAAATTAAGTACATCTGCATATATTTTATTCAACATATCCAAAAAAGTGACTATGAAAACAACAATTATGGCATATCATGGTATAGTAGCATCAGTCTTACGATTTGGAATTATATTCTGGGGTAATTGTTGTATGAGAGAACAGGTCTTTAAGGCTCAGAAACGCTGCGTAAGAGCTATGTGTAGTCTTAAAATGACAGACAGTTGTGTGCCTGGGTTTAAGTCTCTGAAAATTTTAACTTTTCCATCACTATACATTTTGGAATTAGCTGTTTTTGTAAAACTGAATAAGAATGAGTTTGTAACAACAGGAAAAGACCTATAAGAAGCCAATATAAGAAACTAGGAAAAGACCTATAAGAAGCCAATATAAGAATTTGTTAAAAATTGACGGATGCAATACTGTATTGTTTAAAAAAAGTATTTTTGGCATGGCTCCAATTGTTTTTAACAAGATTCCCAATTAAATTAAAAATTACCCAATGATAACATTTAAGAAGCAACTTACAGCTCTTTTATTAGACAAATGTTATTACTCTGTAAATGATTTTTTAAATGACTCCTCTCTTCCCAAATAAATATAAAATGTTAATAATAATAATAATAGACAATATAATAATTTAATGATTCATTTTAATGTAACTATTCAAAATTTGCATGCCTAATTTAAGGTAGATAGTATAAGGGTCTGACATTATGTAAACATCATTATTTTGTATACCTACTTTCTGTGCAAATAAATATAATTGAATTAAATTGAATTGAATAATTGAATTGAATTGAATATATCTTGGGCACCAATGACTGAAGGTGAAGGAAAACATCTTGGGGAAACCTGGACTTTAAGTCTGAAATCGCCAACCCGCATTGAGCAAGCGTGGTGATTACGCTCAATCCTTCTCTGTATGAGAGGAGACCTGTGCCCAGCAGTGGGACGATAAAAAGGTTAATAATGATGATGATATGGAATATGCTAACTATGAGGCCTATTAAATCATTATCTTAATAGGATTCATAATCTACTTTTGTCTCAGCATATTCCCGTCAGTTAATTTTTGACATTCAAGCCACAGGCAGAAGCTAGTTTTTATTTTTTTTTAATAATCATAAACTAGCGCTTGACCGCAATCCCGCCTGATGGTAAGCAGTGATGCGATCGTTGATGGTAAAGCGCGCTAAATTATTAAGAGCCTATTCACTCAGAAAAACTGAGCGAATAGGTAGGAAGATGGCAGTTGAGCGAGGTGATGCAATGTTAAACCCAACAACACGACCAACGATGCTGCGTCAAAGGGAGATGGATCTGAAGACCCTCCACGACCAAACTCCCAACACAACAACATTAGGCGCATCATACCCGGCACACATCGCAACACAACTGCTCAGACCCGTCCTCCGTACGGCTTCACCAGACATCATGCCGGAACACGACAAATCGCTTGGCGGCAAGGCTTTGTCTGGTGGGTGGTAACTTCTACCGGCGGCCGATGTTATGGCCTACCACCGAGAAACATTATAACAATAGTCACATTATAACAATAACATAACGATAACATTAAATTGCTCTGTTAATATTAATGCACGGACGACAGCAAGTCAAGCTACTCGAAACTGTCAAATATTCCCAATCAACCTTGAGCCTTATTGCTTTAGAGATAAAATTGAAAATTTAATAAATTTGCAGATTGTAGTAGCTTGATGTTCTATCGTCTGTACATCAGATATGATATAATATTTTACTAAAACTTTCATGTCTTAATAATTGTTTACCCAAAATGTAACTATGACCTATCAAAAGCGTAAATTTAAAAAAATATGCCGAATAAGACGTTCCCATTGTTTCGGCTTCATTTTTTTTTTTAAATCATTTTACTGGTTAATTATTATCAGAATACAACAGGAGATCTTGTTTCAGGTGCTTGATTGCACATGTTTTTGATACAAAATCGTGTCCGTCACGGCTATTATTGTTGTTAATCTTTATTCATTAAATTTAATTAACCTAAGCCTAGTTATATTAATTATTGTTGTAATATTTCCTGTTCAAACCGCTAACATTTATTTTAACATAAATTAGTCCCTATGTTAATTTTTTCTTATATAGATCTATATGAAAGATTTGAAACTTTTTTTTATGTTTAATCACGTAATTCACTTTAATTAATATCACGTACGGAGGACGGGTCTGAGCAGTTGTGTTGCGATGTGTGCCGGGTAGGATGCGCCAAATGTTGTTGTGTCCCCTCTCTGGGTTCTCCCTCTGGGTTAAACATTGCATCACCTCACTCAACTGCCGTCTTCCTTCCTATTCTCTCAGTTTTATAAGTGAATGGGCTTATTAAACTAGCGCGCTTTACCATCAACGATTGCATCACTGCTTACCCTCTGGCGGGATTGCGATTAAGCACTAGTTTATAATTATTAAAAAAAAAATATCACTATGTCTATCCACGCTCTCTAACGAAGAGGTTTATCAGTACAGGCGTGCCTGGTTTCTTTTTTCTTTTTCTTTCTTTTATGGCTTCGCACGGTTTGTGCATTTAGCCAATGTCACGTAATGAATTGTTTATGCCGAAAAAGACGGCCGCGTGACCCGTCTTACGATGGAGGTTTGAGACAAATTCATAATGTGGCCACTATGCTGCGATATTTTACTGTTCTTTATGAATTATTTACTGAATGCACTTTTTACTACATAAATCACGCACTTTTATTTAGTAAACAACACTATAAATAATTTATAAAGTCCAATGAAAAATGAACGTGACACTCAGCTTGACTTTCCCGCCAAAACCCGGCGTGCCTGTTTCGTCTACCCTGGAAAACTGAGCGTATACTGGAATAGACCAGTATGCCTACCATGAGTTTTCATTACGAGACTGGATCATATGCATCGACCGCGTTTGGCGCTCTCATTGGTTAAGAGTTCTTACAATATTGAAGCGGGCCAATCCATGAGTCAAACGCGGTCGATATCGATGATCGAGTATCCGTAATAAAACCTTATGGTAGCCACACCGTTCAGTTTTTGGAACATACGTAATGTGGGTGGTGCATCTAAGCGCACGCTCACTTGCACAGGTTAACCTTTAGACCATATATTGTTTGGCTGCCATAAGGAATCATAGCCAGGTAACCAAGGCCTTTACTGGTGGTATAAGGCACTGAAATAATGGTGTGGTAAGTCATTAACATTATAGAAAGGAGCCATTAACAGCGCTGTCGGGTCGACGATGAAGTCCGTGGGAACTCGTCCTCGACAATTAATGGATGTTTGGGCATTATTTTCGGCAGTATTTTTGGCCCCCAAATAGATGGGTGACGAATTTTAAAGTCAATGATAAGCATACCACAGGCGTAGAGGAAACAACAGAAGTACTAATTAATACACTTATCCCTGATGATTCACCGGCTAACGATAGCGACTACCACCAACAGATTCGAGCGTGGGCTCCTGTGCCACTTGAATCGCGAATGTCAGACGTACCATCTAATGACGAATTTATAAATATTGTTAGAAAACTACCGGTCAACAAATCATCAGGTGAACATAAAATATCTAATAGGATGATTAAAGAAGCGTGTAAAACAGCGGGTGATGCCATCTTAACTGTATACAACCGATACATTGCTGAAGGCGTTTTTCCTCGTAAATGGCGACGCGGTTTCATACGAATAATACCAAAGTGTGGTGACAAACCACCGGATGATCCGAAGTCATATCGTCCTATCACACTTCTACCATCTTTGGGGAAACTTCTTGAGCATCACATCGTTCCACGTTTACTACCGAACGGTCCAAAATTTCATAGTAATCAATATGGCATCACCATAGGTAAATCTGCAGTCGACGCGGCGCTTTCTGTCAGAAGAAACGTTAACCAATCCGAAAACAAGCACGTAGGTAATTGGGATCTTCCTGGATATTTCTGGGGCTTTTGATAACGCTTGGTGGCCTATGCTGTTGTTAAAATTAAAAACCCGCGGTTGCTATAGAAACATATATAATCTCGTTTACTCGTACTTTATAAACGGTTCCGCGGTACTTAAGCTCCGTCATTTTTCTAGTACTAAAGCACTAACCATGGGATGTCCTCAGGGTTCAGTTGTCGGTCCTTATTTATGGAATTTAGGTTTTGATGACTTCCTCGCGATCCCGCTTCCTTGCGGCTGTTCACTTACTGGTTACGCGGGCAATGGCCTACTGCTCATTCAGTCAAGTACCCGAGTTGGACTTGAGAACTTGGCCAATACTTGCCTAAATTTAATATCTCAGTGGGGTGATCGTAACCGCCTAGCGTTTGCGGCGCATAAAACCTATCAACTTCTACTAAAAGGTAATCTTAAATCATTGCCTACTATTAAATTTAATAACGTTCCCGTTAAAAAACAGCAATCCGTATGCTACCTTGGTATGGTCTTAGAAAGGAATTTTTCATTTATCGAACATATAAAAATAGTTGGCGAAAAAGCTAAAAGGAACTTCTATGCCCTAACTAGAATATCCAAAGCAACTTGGGGTCTATCATTCGTAACTTTAAAAACTATATATTGAGCTACCTACTTAAATAAAATAAAATAAATATAAATATATACGGATAAATCACACAGATTGAGCTAGCCCCAAAGTAAGTTCTAGACTTGTGTTATGGGATGCTAACTCAACGATACTATATTTTATAATAGATACATATATAGATAAACATCCAAGACCCAGGCCAATCAGAAAAATATCATTTTCCATCACGACCTGGCCGGGGATCGAACCCGGGGCCTCCACGTCGCAGGCAGGCGTGTTGACCGCTGCGCCACGGAGACCTTAGGATGTACCTATGTGCTACGGTGCACCTATGTGCTACGGTGCACCTTTTTGGGCTGATAGGGCCAGAATAGGGGCGGCACGACGTAAACTGCTCAAAGCCAAGGTTTGGCATTGATATTTTTATGCAAAGCGTATAGAACAGTCAGTACTGAAGAATTACCGGTACTGGCAGGTGTACTTCCAGTCGATCTTGAGGTACAGCGACGTGCTTCAATGTACTACTCCGCGAGGGGTAAGGCCATGGACACACTAAAATTTCTAGAATATTTAAACCTCAGACTGAAGTCTGGGAGGACCTCTTATCCGAATGGCAAAGTAGGTGGGATAATTCTATCAAGGGCCGGCACCTCCATCTATTCTTTCCATCCGTTGGCGATTGGCTGGCTAAGACATGGCTGGAGGTTGACCACTGCGTTGCCCAATTTCTCACAGGTCATGGCAACTTTAAAAGTAAACTGTATTCTTGGCAATCTGGGCTTCTCCCAGTTGCAATAATGTCCCTTTGTGCCGATTGGCCTAGTTCTGTTCTGTCTCCTGCTTGTTATGGAGGGAAGTGGAAAAATATTTCTAACGGTCTCTACTGTTGATTCTGGCTTTCAGGAGTTGCAGTGGGTGGGAAAAAGTGTGGCGGGATTTGTCGAAAAAAAAAACATAAAAAAAGATGGGTGACGAGGTTACTACACAATTTGATGGGCCTGAAACGTCCTACCATAAGCTGTACATGGGGTTCGTGCGCTCTACGGGGCGCCGTGTGCGCGAAGTTGACGGATAGTAACACTGCAATCTTGTGAAGGCCGCAGAGAAAGATGGCCGACAGGATAGTTCGCGAGTACCGCACGATCTCATTCGAGGCAGTGACCCTCTCGACCTCTTGGTTAGAGGCGAGAACCTTCTCGCGTCACTATAACAGTGACGCGGGAAGGCTCTGAAGCGTGACCCCTGTTTTGGGTTAATCCAGCATTTTAATTTTTTTGTTAAGATAAGGCCGTAGCTATAATCCGTCATTCTTCTATCGAGCAAAAGAAGTTAAATATCACATCTTTCACTCGTTTGTTTTGGAAAATTTTAAGGACTGACATTTATACTTCTTCTGGCATTAAAGAAAATACATAGAAATACAATCGAGCGTCTTTTAAAAGATACTAATAAACAATCACAAGGAGAACTGTTGAAATTTTTTTTACAGTTCTGTGTTTTTGAAGTGAAACTTCTTTACGCACGCTTGACTTGGGGAGTAAGCTGGCGAACGCGTGACGTAAGCGTTACGAAAAGTGATCGGCAAGGCGAACGGAAGTTAAGTGGGGGATATAAGCACAGAGGCGCCCGTGGCGCGAGCTTGGTACTACAAGGTCTACAACGAGTTTTTTTTTTTCAATAAAAATAGAAGATCCATGCAAAAATATTAATTTACCAATGAAACCATGAAATAAATTTAAATATTTATAGAAAATTAATATATGTATATGTGTATACATGTATATATTGTATACACATATATATATGTATATATATATATATATATATATACATACAGATGGAGCGAAAGAAGTTTCACTTCAGTCGTGTGGTCATAAGCACACTCGTTTTTTTTTTTCATTTATTCATTTCTGTAATCCAAAACCGTATACTATCAGTATTAACATACAATTGACATAAACGTCCCACTTGATGAGAATCTCGTGAATACCTAGAAATATAAACAAATGAAATATCTTGACTCAGGGATTATTGTGCTGATAGTCATGATAGCCAATGCCTTTTTAGCCAACAGCTTCGACCAAAACCTTAAAAGGCTCTCGTTAAGCTGCTAGATCAAGGTTGTGATACTAGTGGAGCTTCTTGACATGGATCGCATTGTCAGGAAGTTCCTTTATCTGAAGCCCTAATCATCGGTATCCGTTTTTGATAGACTTGTATGTATTATATATTTTTACTTTAATATTCAATGTTTGAAGATATCATATTTATATATACTGAAATAACCGAATTAACATTGGAAAAATTACAACCGATGGATTTTTTAAAAAAAGGTGCATTAAATGAGCTTAAAATGAGTTGTCAATAGTGTGAATCCCTTAGCAATAGTTGAAATGACAGCTCAGTTTACTTAATTGTTCTCAGTGAGATAGTTACAGAATGGCACTGCAAATTGCGGCTCAACCTGCCTCCCTGCTTATTAGTTAAATATGCAAGCCTCTCAAGTTTTTTCTTTTATAAATTATCTATAAACTAGTGCTTGACCATAATCCCGCTTGATGGTAAGCAGTGATGCAATCGTTTATAGTAAAGCACGCTAGTTTATTAAGAGCCTATTCACTCTAGCCTTGAAGACACTTAAATTGTAGTCCGACGGAAACACCGCCGCTGGTAAATTGTTCCAGTCCCTCGATGTAGGCGGTATAAAAGACGAGACGAAACGCTTCGTTCGGATCGTTGCGGTGTCAACAACGTAAGGGTGGAAAGTCGCCGTACGACGGCCCGTCCGATGATGGAACGGAGATGGGGGACTTAAATCATGCAATTCCCTCACATTAAAACCTTCCATTATTGAAAATAAGCGTAACTTAATAATTGTTTACAATTTCATGTTGCTACGTGCAAGGTGTGAGCTGTAATCACGATGAGTCACAATTAATAGCTCAGTATTTTATAATTAAATAATATATGGCAAGCACGACCGTACCACGCATAATATAATAAAAAACAGCAGAAATTCAAAAAATATCTCAGAGAAGTATTAAAGTAGTCACTCAACTCAGTAACTGGGTTCTCGAGATCTGTCAAATAGGAATTTTCCATCTGGCCAGACTGGAAAACGATTAAAATGTACTTAGTTGGAAAAAGGCTAGGCTTAAAAAAAATGTAAATTCAAAATCATCTCTCAATGTTATAACTCAATGTCTAACTAATAATTTTTGTAGGGACTACCAGATAACATAAAAAGCTCATAACTTTGTGATTTTTCATTTCTTTTGAAGTTTTGTACATAGATTATTTACAGAAAAGTTCTGGACAAGTGTTTTGTACATAGATTATTTACAGAAAAGTACTGGACAAGTGTTTTGTACATAGATTATTTACAGAAAAGTACTGGACAAGTGTTTTGGATTTCGCATCCTTACTAAATAAAATAAAACGGAAAGTGAGTTTGTTTGTCCCGCTTTCAAGCCGTAACTACTGAATCGATTGCTTTGAAAATTTGCAGACATAAAGTTAGAAATTGGGATTAAATAATTGGGCACTTTTTTTTAATAATTATAAACTAGTGCTTGACCGCAATCCCGCCTGATGGTAAGCAGTAATGCGATCGTTGATGGTGAAGCACGCTAGTTTATTAAGAGCCTATTCACTCAGAAAAACTGAGCGAATAGGAAGGAAGACGGCAGTTGAGCGAGGTGATGCAATGTTAAACCCAACCACATGACCAACGATGCTGCGCCAAAGGGAGATTGATCTGAAGACCCTCCACGACCAAACTCCCAACACAACAACATTTGGCACAACGTACCCGGCACACATCGCAACACAACTGCTCGGACCCGTCCTCCGTACGGCTTCACCAGACATCATGCCGGAACACGACAAGTCGCTTGGCGGCAAGGCTTTGTCTGGTGGGTGGGTTAGACGTGAATCAAATCAAATCTGCTCTTAAATCTGTATATTTTGTATTCATGTGCGCAGCGATTTAAAAAATCAGAGTGGTAATTGTGTTACACACTACCAGTAGCAAAGGATTTCATTTTGACAAATCAATAATATTCATTGCGTAATTTACGTTATTGAGCAGACACATTTTCGAACATATAGAGCAATAGATTATATGAACAGACAGCCTCCGTGGCGTTGCGGTAGCGAACGCGGCCATTGCGCAAGGAGGCGCGGGTTCGATCCCCGCACAGTGCAAATATTTGTATGCATGAATATGAATATTTGCACTGGTCTGGTCGTGCCTCGAAAATCACGTTAAGCCATTGGTCCCGGTTGCCATACGAACATCTAGTGGCAATCGTTACGTGTTGTTGGAGCCTTCAAAAATCTAATAAATAGGTCTAACTGCAATGCTTAGGTATCGCCTTCGGGTTGTGGAGGTCAGACGGCAGTCGCTTCACGGAAAATATCGAAGTTTAGCGAAAATCAGCAGTTAGACTGGTAAAGCGGACCCCAGACTCCAGAGCTGAAAAGCTACGGATGCGAGTGGGCTTGACGATGGGATGATGATGATGAGAGCAATAGATTATATGCTTGTAAATTATTCCAATTTAGAGTAATAGTGTGTTACCCAATTAGGATAGGTATAAGGGTTCCCTATACATAAACTATAAGACAAAAAAAGAAATGGAAATGACCAAAATAAAAATATTAAACGCAAACCTCCTTCGTAAACCTCCGAAGTATAACAAAGACAAATATTGAAACTATGGTTTTTTAACACTCGAAGAAAGGCGTAAAGTGATGGGTATGTGTTTGCTCTATGACATCCTCAATGGCCGCTACCATACCAATGGACGATTACACACCAATGTCTCATGTTTTTCGACACTTCACTTCCACCATCATACCAAGAACTGTGTACGAATTCGCCTTGATCGAATTTATAACTCAGAATTATTATTCTGTTATTTTACAGGAGAAGTCGTGGTAGCCTAGTGGTTAAAACACCAGCCTCTCAAGTATGAGTACGCGGGTTCGATTCCAGGTCAGGCAAGTACCAATGTAACTTTTCTAAAGTTATATGTATTTTCTAAGTATATCTTGGACACCATTGACTGAAGGTGAAGGAAAACGTCTTGAGGAAACCTGGACTTTATAAGTCTGAAAACGCCAACCCGCATTGAGCAAGCGTGGTGATTACGCTCAATCCTTCTCTGTATGAGGGGAGAACTGTGCCCAGCAGTGGGACGATAAAAAGGTTGATGATGATGATGATGAGGATGAATTTTACAGCGTAGTGATCAATGTGCAACTTTCCCCATAAATTCAATATTTTAATCATCTTAAGTAAACATTTTCCGTTGAAAATTTTTGATTGCTTTTCAATATTTTTTAGGCGCGTAAGTATTGCACTTTTCTAAGAAATTATCAATCATTTTGTTTTTTAGAAATAATGATGAACGGGAGCTATACATAAGCGAATTTTACTTAAATCTATGTTAATATACAGTATGTTAAGAAAACCCTGTCCGACCCATAAGGATAATAAAGGTTAGGTAAGCACATGACCAAATATAATATAAAATTTTACGTATTCATCATAGTACCAATACAAATGAATTTTGAAATAATCTTTTTTCCCGCGAATTAATTCCAATTTCCCCGAAATTTGGTAATTTTTAAAAAGTGACAACACCGGTATTATTATGAGCGAATAGCGATGCGATCACGTGCCGCGTGCCCTGCCGCCCGCCCCCCGCGGGCGGCAGGCGAAGGGTGGTTAACGCGCGTTTATTAAGTTACCTCTTTTTGCGAAATAATATTTATTTTTTTAGGGGGATTTTTTTTTAAGTTTAGCCCGGTTTTGTATGCATTAGTAGAATCAGTTATCGATACCTAACAACACCTTCACGGGTCGGACAGGGTTTTCTTAACATACCGTATAAAGCTGAAGAGTTTGTTTGTTTGCTTGTTTGTTTGAACGCTCTAATCTCAGGAACTACTGGTCCGATTTCAAACATTCTTTTTGCGTTGAATATATACCATCACGCTGCGACCAATAGGAGCGGAGCATATCGAAACCTACGCGGTTGAATCCGCGTCGCGCAGCTATTAAATTAAATAAATAAATAAATAATAATTAATATATACGGACAAATCACACAGATTGAGCTAGTCCCAAAGTAAGTTCGAGACTTTGTTTATGGGATACTAAATCAACGATACTATATTTATAATAGATACATATACAGATATACATCCAAGACCCAGGCCAATCAGGAAAAGATCGTTTTCCATCATCACCTGGCCGGGGATCGCACCCGGGGCATCCACGTCGCAGGCAGGCGTGTTGACCGCTGCGCCACGGAGGACGTCAAATTAGATATAGGTTTAATACAATCCATTTTGTCAGTACCAACATCGGAGATGACGAAAAAGCTATTCATACAAAACCGTAATTAATTACGGTTTTATATGAATAGCTGTAGTTTATTTTTTCATATCTTATTAGATTCTATGCTGTATTTAGTAAGTAAGATCAGTGTAAAAGGTACGATGGGGCTGATATATCCCCATAAATACCCCAAAATTAAATAAGATTTAAAAAAACATTTTTTGATAAGCGACGATCGATACTAAAACTTTCTACTTTGGAATGATGTACTGGATTCTTGGTTATGGTTAGTGTATGGTAATTATTGTTGGGCGGCAATCTACACATTTGTTCGGGTCGACATTATTCGGTCCATTTGGTTTATAAAAAAAATATGTACTTTTCCATAAAAAAAAGAAAGATTCTAAATGCGATTGAACTTAGTGACACAGATTCGGATCCTTTTTTTAAGAAGGCAATTCTTCATAAAGGTTATTTCAAGTATTGATAAATATTATGAGGTATTAACATAACTACCTTTTATATTAAGTGGTATTTATACGAGACTTCTGACAGTTTAAAAGAACCATCCATTTTCACAAAAAAACTTTAAGGTTTAAAGAAAGAAGTCATCATCATCATCTTAGCGTTAATCTCAGTCGCATCCGTAGCTTTTCAGCTTTGGAGTCTGGGGTCCGCTTTACCAGTCTAACTGCTCATTTTGGCTAAACTTCGATATTTTCCATGAAGCGACTGCCGTCTGACCTCCACAACCCGAAGGCGATATCGAAACATTGCAATCAGACCAATTGTAGGACTTTTGAGGGCTTCAACAACTCGTAACGACTGCCATTAGATGTTCGTATGGCAAACGAGACCAACGGCTTAACGTGCTTTCCGAGCCACGACCAACCCAGTGCAAATATTCATATTCATGCATACAAATATTTGCACTGTGCGGGGATCGAACCCGCGCCTCCGTCCCCAGCGGCCGCGTTCGCTATCGCTACGCCACGGAGCCTGTCGAGAAAGAGGAGGTTTAAAGAAAGAAGTATTCCCACTTATCAAAAAGACACATTAATATGTACAACCAATTTCAGACATTGTTTCGTAGTTTAACGTTAGCATAACTTCACTTTTTAGGCACTTTTCACTTCGCAACATAACCATAATATATGGTATTAATTTGTCACCATCATATTTTCGAATCACACTTACATAAATTACGCTTACTGATTTCACTACGGGATTTAAAATTGATACTTGTATTACTGTCAACTATCGTGGTACCCTCTGTATTGTACTTGATGTATTATGTGATATTAATCATGATGCATTCAATTAATATTATGTAAATAGTACACAGATGTGTTATCTATAGTCACGGACAAAAACGTTGGCACCTATTTAATATCTTCATGCATATGTATAGTCAATCATTATAATGATGGTGTCGACAATAATTGTAACATAACTTGATCACTGATACTCAAGTGCATGCATTTCAAATGGAAACACAATTTGCCTATTGATTATGTTAAATATTCAATTAATTATTCAGAATGTAATTTAATACTTCTGTTTTATAATATTTTATTTTCATATTTTTAACCCTTGTGAAGCCGATCGTACAAGTTCCTGCATTTGATTGAAGTGTTCTATGTTAACGAAGGCATCAATTGATTGAGACACAGTAGTAGCAAAGTTAGTAAGTTTTTCAGCTCTTTGTTTTCAGCAGTTACTGAACCAGCTTCAAACAGCGTAAAATCTGTGGCAGGTAGGTACACGGCGTAACAAACAACATTGCAGCAGGCCAGACGTTGTTAGTGGAATGAGCTGCTTGCTCAGCAACTCTGGACAGACCGAGGTGAAAAGAGCGTAGACAGGGTTTTACCCAGTCGTGGGACATTAATGGTTAATCAAAATCATATGGACGGCGTCTCATCTGAGTGTCTATTTAGAAGTAAATCATCACTTTCTATGCTTAGATATAGCATCTAAGGTGTTTATTTCAATTAACCCAGCCGTAAAACACCAACATTAGCTAGGTTGTGAACGATAAAAAGATGATATGATATGATATTTACAAAATCCAAAGATATTGCGTTCACGTAAGTTATCATCACATAAATACAATCTGCAACTAAAGTCGATTAGCATTTTCGATGTTGAAAATACTTAATTATTAAGCAAAATATTGTATTAAAATCGAAACCGAAGTGACATTTAAGTAAAGAATAGATAATAAAAAGTACATTATCGAATCATATCATGTTAATGAACTTTTAGTGCTAACCATATCTATGATAACACGCGAGTATCTTAAGCAATATTGTTTGCTGTTTTTAGTTAAACAGTGCTAAAGTAACAAGCATTGGGCTTATTTGTATTAAAAAAGAGTCTCCGGTACAGCAGATCAGTCCTGGAGTGACTATCGTGACATATCGGAAAGCGTAGAGTATGTCATAACGCTAGATGAACCGACGGCCTTAAAAAGGTGGTCAGGATTGAATGGATACCGAAGGCAGAGGATATGGATAGGAACAAACAAAATCTTGCTGTACATCACACTCGTCTCCACAGAGTAGACTTTTACAACAAGCTTCCCATGGACATTGGAAACTTACCCATTAAACGATTTAAAAACTATATAAAGGCCAAACTTTGCAAAAAGGTGTATTATAAAATCACAGATTATTTAGAAGACAAAAAAGCTTGGGACTGAGCTGCTCGCTCTGTTAACCATTGTTATTAAGCAATATGCGTAATTATAAGGTAAATTATTGTAAACATTCTCATTTTTAATGTCTGGACTTGAAAAAAGACGATGATCCCTGAGTTTGTTTCGGCTATTTCTTCTCAGAGGTAGTCAGTTAGGAAATGCCGGCTTCATCTAGTTAAAAAAAAAAAAACATGACGTCTAAAAGTGATCGGTGATCCTACTTGCTTAATAAACGATTTCATTTCATTTCATGGTGTTGTAGCATAAGCCTGAGAGAAGTACCAACAGAGGACTGGAACAGACTGAGTTGAATTTATAAAAATAAAATTGCACAAAATAAGGATGACCTAGTATTTTTGTAAATCATTCATATATACCTACACCGACATTTTTTGTATTACTCAATGAAACTTGCGTACCTAAAATGTACCAATTTTACACAATACCTAACTTGAGATTTAAACAAAAAATGTTTAGAAACTTTTTTGTGGATTATGTACATTTTGAATAGAGTTCTCAATAGATTTCTATCACGCCTAGTTAGTGTGGGTAAAAAATCCGATGTAGGTACTGTTAGCATTGGCGGGAAGCTAACTGTACCGGGATTAATGAATGAACTACTATGTATTTACTTTTCTATAAGTAGTGTAATATGGACTCTTGGAGGTTCCATGCAAGCACAAAAGATGCTATAATCTCTTTAATGTTGCTATATAGATCTAAGCTAAGTTCAATGTTATTTGTTTGATGGAAACTCGAGTTTTGAGTACTCAGTGCGGGAATGTTCGGGCGCCAGGCTAATAAAGCCTGTAAGTAAGACGTCCGAAGTAATACTTATTATTTTAGAAATATTGACAGCCTCTGTGACGTAGCCAAAGTGAACGCAGCCGCTGCGCAAGGAGCGGGGGTTCGATCTCCGCGCGGTGCAAATATTTGTTTGCATGAATATGAATATTTGCACTGGTCTGGTCGTGTCTCGGAAAGCACGTTAAGCCGTTGGTCCCGGTTGCCATACCAACATCTAATGCCAGTCGTTACGGGTTGTTGGAGCCCTCAAAAGTCCTACAATTGGTCTAACTACAATGCTTCAATATCGCCTTCGGGTTGTGGAGGTCAGACGGCAGTCGCTTCACGAAAAGTATCGAAGTTTAGCCAAAATCAGCAGTTAGACTGGTAAAGTGGACACCAGAATCCAAAGCTGAAAAAGTTTCAGATGCGTACTGGTCAGCTTAGTGTTAGAGGTCAGTGGGGCAAAATGCAGGTCTTACTAAGAATCAGCACATATTTCTAGAATAAGTATAACTCTATAATAATAGTAGTTTATGAAACTGTTAAATAATGAGGGATATTATGGACGAGTGTGAGTTTAAAAAACGAGCGAAGCGAGTTTTTTAATAGTATCACACGAGTGTGTAATACCTAATTATGTACAGTTTCATACACTACTTTATCTAATCTCATACATTTTAAGAAACAATAATAATCAATTATGTGTCCAGCGAAACACAACAATGACTCGCAATGCAAAGAAACGTATTTGGCGCCAAAATTCTGCACCCTGCATCACCGCGCACGCGCCAAAGCGCGCGCGTGGTTTGTAATCTGTACGGTAATGAAAAAAAAATTTATTATAACATTATTTTGTTAGAGAAATAATGTTATAATTTAATTTCCTTTCGATATACTATGGGTAAAGTACGTCAATATAAACTCCTTTTTAGTTTTATATTTTTAATTTTTTGATATGAGAGTAGATAAAGTCCTTTTTATGTCACCATAACCTTACCTTAAAGAGGTCCATTGAGTTATATTTCAGTCATGATCGGGTTATGTTGACACTCTTTAATTTATTTCCTAGGTTAGTGCTCACGTGGTGTTTATGAGCATAATAAGGCCTTGAACTTATTCTGTCAATAGAAAACAATATATCTATTTTACAGAAACATTAACATATCTAGGACATGCCGGTTTCCTCACGATGTTTTTCCGTTTTGAGAGCAGTGGTGATGAAATAATTTACACAAAGTAAAGCGCCTGATGGGGTTCGAACCTACGACCTGCAATTTGTAAGTCGCAGCGGATACCACTAGGCCACCACTGCTCTGACATCTATTAACCCGCACTGGGCGCATGTGGTAGATTACGGCCTATTCCCTCTTATCGAGGGGGGGCATATTTCCCAATAGGGGGAAACAATATAGGCTGATTATGTAACATATAATATTAAGGTACATTCTTAATTTTCTTTTATCTATTAAACTATGTTTTACCTCGGTGGTAGGCCATAACATCGGCCGCCGGCAGAAGTTATCACCCACCAGACAAAGCCTTGCCGCCAAGCGATTTGCCGTGTTCCGGCATGATGTCTGGTGAAGCCGTACGGAGGACGGGTCTGAGCAGTTGTGCTGCGATGTGTGCCGGGTACGATGTGCCAAATGTTGTTGTGTTGGGAGTTTGGTCGTGGAGGGTCTTCAGATCAATCTCCCTTTGGCGCAGCATCGATGGTCGTGTTATTGGCTTTAACATTGCATCACCTCGCTCAACTGCCGTCTTCCTTCCTATTGGCTCAGTTTTTCTGAGTTAATAGGCTCTTAATAATCCAGCGCGCTTTACCATCAACGATCGCATCACTGCTTACCATGAGGCGGGATTGCGGTCAAGCGCTAGTTTATAATTACTAAAAAAAAATTACCCTAAGACGACTGTTTGAAATGGGTTCAGCATGTCCTTTTTTTCGCTTCATTAAGGCATATGTTAAGTCTTAACTTAAATCCCCAAGGTCAAAATGTGGTTCTACTTTCATGGGTAATAACAATTCGTTGAGGCACGTAGAAGTTGTTACAGAGTTGACTAAAACAAACAAAACAAACGTTTTTATCCTTTTATTTTTTTAATATTAAACTTTAAGGACACAGGTCAAACATGTCCGTCTTTGGAATTTTTGTAGAGCAATAATAATTGACATGTAATTTATTATACCTACTAGCGTAGCGATGCGCTGCCGTGTCGCGCCTTTCTGTGGAAGCTTTAATGATTGACAGTGAACTTTTTGATGACGCCGATACCTGCCTCGTAATTTTAAGAACGTTCTCAGTCTGAACTCAATCTGTAAAAATAGGTACGTCTAATTTTCCTACATTTTAACAAATGTTTGACATTTGTATGTCGCCGAGACGAATCTGCAACTAAATTTGGAACTTATTAAATTGCGGGAATTTGCCTCTAAAAGATTGGTTACTAAGTCATTAAGCTGCAAAAGGCAGTTGTCATTATATCCGGAACTAGGTGATCTGTCAAAGGCGGTACGTAACGTTAGGTTAATAACTCAGCTGAGAAAAAAAGATCCCTTTTAGTTCTTACTATTAGTTTTTACTAAGTTTCTAAGACTACAGATACCTACTTCTGGTAAGTTCATAGATATAAGTCGACGTTAAACACTAACAAAAAATCTGCGTAAGCTTGTCGTCAACGGCTTACTGTATTGTCTTACAAAAACATTTTCTACCCAAACCTGTGGCTGTTCCAACAGGGTGTCCTTGACAGTCTGATCTAATTCGCGCCACCACGTGCGGTGTCGTGAACGTATGCCTACAATTAATAGGTACTATATTACTTTATCAGTTTGAAAGTTGCTTAGTCACCAACCGAATCTTAGGTTTCCTAAGACAGCGATCCATAGAGCATATAGCTGTATTAACAAATAATTGCAGCATGCATTGTACATACATAATATACATTTCACGTATAGTTACTATATGTCATAAATAACATAAATTAAGGATTAACTACAATATGGTTACTACAACTACATATTTAGTTATCACACATTGGAAATTTAGTTATGACAAATTAAGATCATAATAAAATAATAATATTCATTTACTTCCGGCGATGCAGGCCTATAGATATATACCTTAACTAAAACATATTTTTATATGAAATAGTATTTCACTAGACTGATCTCCGTGCTATTTGTCCGTGGAAGCGACGGAACACCATGTCCTGAGGTCAAAAGTCTTCTTCGATGAGGAGGGGCAGCGTAACAATTTGGTACTCGTACCACGAACGCCTTGAAACTGACGTTGCGGTGCGACACCAGTAACTGTACCCTCGACGGGTACCTCGCCTTCTGGCGCACGTACTGCACGATGTCCTCCGCCTTAATGGTCTACACCACTAAGGTGGAGGACATCGTGCAGTACGCACACTACTGTGAGAGATGTACACCGGTATGTTCGGTTTTGCAAGGGCAAGTTGACTGACTGGCAGGCTGGCCAAGCTGGAAAACGACTGCCCCCAAAGTTACGGTAAATGATTTAAAACGCTCTCGGGAGAAGGCACGGCTCACTGTCGTTCTGGATGATGCAGGTATTGTCGGGGCACGGCTGCTTCGGCAAGTACCTGCGTCGCTTAGGCAGGGAGCCGGACGCTCGGTGCCACCACTGCGTCCAATGCGGGGAGGACACGGCGCAGCACACGCTCTCCGAGTGTGTAGCATGGAAGAAGCAGCGCCGTATCCTTGAAAATGTACTAGGAGGCGACCTGACGCTGCCGGCAGTAGTACGGAGGATGGTCGGTAGCGCAGAGTCTTGGGACGCGGTGGTGTCCTTCTGCGAGGGCGTGATGTCGCAGAAGGAAGCTGCGGAACGGGAGAGGGAGATCTCAAATCCCTTCCCGGGCCGCAGAAGACGCATCGGGCGCCGAGGAAGGGCGGATAATGCCCTCTTCCGCCTCCCCATGAATGGGTCCAGGGACGAAGGGGCGAGGGTGATGGGGAAGTCCCCGCCCCCTATTTGATGGACCCGAGGCGGAAGCGCGCGAGTGTCGGCGCGCGCATCTGAGGCGTTGCACTGGGTAGTTTAACACCCCACTACCCCGTGCATAGCACGAGGGTGTGGGGCCGTAGAAGAATTTAGACTCCTGCGGCCCCACGCGCACTCGTGATAGAAGAGACATCCGGGTAGTTTAAGTCAGTAAAAGTCTGACAGACCCCGTCGCCCACCCCAGGGCGGCGGACATCCTTTGAATATTTCTACCCCGGAAAAAAAATAGGTGATTTAAAACGCTGTCTAGTTGTCATTTCCATTTTTCGGTTGAACACTCTAACTTATGACGAAACTGAAAATATACTAGTTAGAACTAGCTAAACATTTGTGCACATACCTCTTCTATCCCTACAACCTCGCATAAACCCCCACACACACTCACACGCACATACAGACAGACAGTCACACACACACAAACATGCTTCTACGCATACTCCTAGTATTGCACTTTTAACATATTTTTTTTTCTCACTTTACATTGTTTTTTTTTTTCTTTTCTACACATGTTTGTAGTTATAGTCTCAACATTGTAATTTTGTTTTGTAAAGAAAGAAACGAGACAGGCCCAACACAAGTGCTTTTGTAACTTTCTGGTGTTGCCTTAATTTATAATATTATGTTAGATGAAATAAAATCTTTTTTATTTTTCTTTTCTAGGCTTACACTATGTTATCGAATGAAACCAAAGCATACCTTTAATTTGATGACTTCAGCATTTGGGTGTTGGGCTAGCCCCGCAGAGAGCACAAAAAGTGACTAATCTATAGAGTAACTATTTACAAAACACTGGCAAAACCACATCATTATAATAAAAACATACCTACTGAATAGGAACCGGCCACACACATCTCATATCTCACAACTTTTTACGAAGAGGGACTTGTTAACCTTGGGAAAGGTCAAAGAAAAGACTTGGAGGTGTTAAATTGTACAAATATATATTTAATCCCATTCTCCAAAGCCTAGAGCACAGGCGTAGAGTAGCCAGCCTTTCGGTGTTCTATAGGATACATTTTGGGGAGTGTGCGAGGGAATTGCATGATTTAATTCCTCCATCTCCGTTCCACCATCGGACGACCAGTCGTACGGCGAGTTTCCACCCTTATGTTGTTAACACCACTACTATCCGGATGAAGTGTTTCGCCTCCTCCTTTATACCGCGTACATCGAGGGACTGGAACAATCTGCCAGCGGCGGTGTTTCCGTCGGATTACAATTTGAGTGTCTTCAAGGCTAGAGTGAATAGGCTGTTAGTAAACTAGTGCACTTTACCATCAACGATCGCGTCACTGCTTACCATCAGGCGGGATTGCGGTCAAGCGCTGGTTTATAATAAATAAAAATAAAAAAATAAATAAAAAATTCTATACTAACTTCTTCTTCTACTTCTATTTTAAGTTTTCCTTTTCAATCAAATTCCCGTTTTACGTTCTGGATTCGTTCCACCAGCTATTTATAACAGCAGAGCAAAAGTTCTGCAATGCTGTAATGTTTCATGACTTAACACAAAAACACAGTGTGTTTCAGATCTGCTCTGCTAAAAGAGACTGACCCCTGAGCTTAATATGAGTCTTGTACATGTGTGCCAAACTTAAGTGGCAGTGGGTACGGTTCGTTACTCGTAAAACAAATGGTTACGAGGTATTCCACAATTCCGATGGCCTTGTTAAGCGCAAGAGTCCGCTGGTTCCAAGACGCACAGAACTACTATTCAAAGTGTCGGTTCTTGGGGTTTATTCCAGCAGTGGACGTCACCTGAAATAAACATGTATGTGTCAAAACCTATCTTTCTGTTTTTCAGCTGGGCTAGTAAGACTCCAGAGCATGCTCAGCAGCCAGTTGAGTATAAATACACACAATAGTAGTAACTGTCCACTTCACGAAATTCATTTGAAGGATCTTAACTGACTTTGTTTTGCTCTGAATAACCTAAGGGGTGACAATGACAAAAAAAAAAAAAAAAAAAAAAAGCGTGTATCAATTTATTTTATATTATATTAAGCTGCTGTAGTATGTCCAACATAGACTCCAACACGAAAAAAACTAAAAGGAAAAAAGGTGCGGACCAAGAGTCTGAAGGACTAAATAACGCCCTGTGATGACGGGTGTATATAAAAAAAAAATTACAACCAAAGGGCTTGCGGGCAGGAGGAGGCGAAGCGCGTGAGGCAACGGGAATCCCAGCGCCCTCACGCCACTAGCTGCCGCAGGAGACGTCCTGGTCGGGAGACAACTCCCAGCCACCGAAGGTGCGGGCCTGCGGGCGGTGAGCAGTGGGCAGCTCGCCGCCCGGTAAGGACCAGGCCCGAGTCGACGGCGCGTCGTGTTCCACGCGCGCTTCAAAGAGACGTCAGCACATCGTGACGAGGTTCACTAAAACCGATGCCTTCTGAGTCAGGGTTGCAAGTCGGTTTAAAAAGAAACAGTGGCCCTGGCACACAGGTTAGTGAAGAAACACGGGTGGGTTTTAGTCAAAGTCAAGGCAAAAGTCTGACACGCCCTTCCGCTCCGCCCAGATCGGGAGAGGTCATTTGATGATTTCCCATTCAGAACAAAAAAGGGGGTAACAATGACCTCTAGATACAAAAATTACCACTACAACAATATTAATAGGAAATGGTCTGTAAATGGTAATGTCCACATTTTAACTTGATTGATTTGCGTAGTATATTATACTAGTTATGCACACAAGAGTAATAAATAGGTTTATTTAAAATTGCTTTTATTCATTACTATAAGTTCCTTTAACAAAAAGGTAAATTATGTGGAGTGGAATGTCCGCACAAGCTTATCGATTATGATAAATGAACCGGTGTGGCGGTTAGTTTAGAAATGCACTAAAATATTACGCTACTGCTTACGATTGCCGATGAGATTAGAATAAATTATAATTATCTTAATAACTGCTTTATTGCTCTAGTGTTCATAAGCGCGGTTCATATCTGAACCACACTCAAAGACCGTCTCACGATTGACCCCGGTGATACTGAAGGTAATTTAAGTAAGTAGTTTCGAGTTTGACAATATGGCCGGATAATATATGTAGATACATATATTATCCGGCCATATTGTCAAACTCGAAACTACTTTAGTACACTTTTAGACGTAAAGATTTACGTCTAAAAGTGTACTGCAGTACTAACAGTACTTCTACCCATAGTGGAAACCAAAGAGTATAACAATATAATGGAAACAAAAGACGTGGCGTCACACACACATAAGTATTTTTCCTCAATGTGACTACGTCCATTGACAGCGATAGCTGATCGATTGTATAAACTCGTTTATAGACTTGTTCCATTCATTTTTGAAATACAGGGAAATAAGCGGCGTCTATCAAACAAACCGCAGTGGATACGCAGAACAAAGACCCATGTTATTATAATGATTCAGAGGTGGAAGAAATTCCCAGCAATACGACCACACTTCCTGGCGACCTTCTACATCCATAACTAATTACACAGATAATTAGAACAAATTCACTTTAATACTTTTTAGAGCGATTCGCTGTACCGAAGGCAAAAAATGCGTGACGATTTTTTGTGGGTCTATTTTTCCAATCTTGATACTTTTCAATGTTTATTGATGAGTAACTGGGATTTTTTGTTTACGCCAACTTAAGAAAACGCAGTTGTACCACTCTTGCAGTAGTAACCAAACTGTCCAGATAATTTTGGAGGCCGTTTTCCCAACAATACGCATTGCTCATTGATGACCATATCAATAATTCAAATATAATGACAAAAATACACTTATCTTTATTATATTTGAATCATGGTCAACAATTCTAGAAAACCATTAGTCCTTTATTATAAAGTAGTTTGATACAAGGGAGATACAGCTTTTTCAACTGGCAGGTACAGTTAGTGTTGACCTCAGTTTTTACTTAAGGTAGGTATCTCAGGTCTAGACAGCGTCAGTAGGTCAGTTGGACTGCGAACTAATACAGAGTTTTGTTTAGACTTACGTCAGAATAGAAAAAAGTCTCCGTTAAAATTATCTTAGTACAGTCTGCCTAGACGTCTCCGTCGACACTCAACTGTCCACGCCAGCGACTATGAGGAGATAGGGTACCAGTAAAACTGGGTGCAACAGAATAGAAATTCAGTATTTATTTTGGATCTAATGCCTGTCTTCTACAATCCAAGTTACTGAGTAACACGGAACCCCTTAGTAAGATTGGTTATGTTGTCGAATGGCTATCGAAAAACCAAGAAGTTGGAACCAACAAATGCTTAACACGCTTTCCGAAGCACAGAAGTGTGTCGATATGAAGTGGATAGTTATCCATCCACAGACGAATGGGGCAACAATTTAGTACCTTAATCTAAGCAGCTTAAGATACTTATTAGCGTTCAAGTATTTACTGTTTAATCCATAAGATTAATAATCATCACCTTTGTTCTACAAACACATTCAAGATGATTTTATCACGCAATACATTTTTTTGCGTAGTAATTTAAAGGAAATAATTAAATTCATAATTGGGCACAAAAACGAATAAGGGTTTGGATAGATAAGTATTGTTTTTAATATATTAATTTTATTTCCGAGACTTCGTCATCTGCCTTTGTTTAATCGCTTATAATTAATTTTACGGTCCCATAATAGTTTATTTCTTACTTCAAGCATTCGGCATTGCTCATCAACAAAATATCCAATTTTCATACAAACTATGTTCTCCTCTTGATCCCTTTTACGGTTAAATTCTTAAAAATCCTTTCCTTTGTTTTCACGTTTGTTACAAACGGACTCTTGTACCAAATCTTGTGATTACAGACCAAGTGACTTAGACAGTGCTTTGTCAGTGAATTAATGGACTCAAGTTAGGTACCTACTATTAAGGAGAAATCATCAATATCATGAATTATCAAAATCGTTCGAACAGACTCCAACTTCGCGTACGTCTATCAATCATAATAAAATTAAGTTAAATATTAATACTCACTTGCATCATATTAAATAACACACTGCCTCTTTATATTATCCAAACATTACTATTATATTCAATATCGGCAATATAATACCATAATAATTACATAAAATTTTATTGAACTTGACCGAATGGGTATTAAATCGCACGTACCCATACAGTTAACGGAAAATGAAGGACAAATGCATAAAAACCTTAGTACATTATAGCAACAACGAATTAATAAACATTGTTTTGTAATAGTAGGTTTTTGTGCCTGGCAGCTCTGGACAGTGGTGGAAGATAAGCAGTGAGCCCTTTTCCCAGCAGTGGAACGGCTCCTAAAAAGTAGGTTTTTTTTTAATCGTGGTTCTTAAACAATAAGCGTGGTACGTAATTGTGGGCATTGTACGTTAACGGTGCTGTTTTATACATAAAAAGTATGAGCATTAATCATCACACTTTGAAAGGTTGGCAGTCGAGAGCGCTGATTAGATCCTTTGGAACAGTAAATATTGTCAGGGACTGAGGTCGCAATCATATCATGGCATATTCAAGCTATGTGAAAATGGCTTATAGAAAAACAACAGTCCAGAAGTATCTAATAAAAATAAAAACATGTCTGCGGACTTGATTATTGAAATACGTAACTGCCTCACATTTGAATGTCTTTTGACCTCTTCCCTTGAGAATTTTTTGACCTCAGTTTTGTCGACGATTCTTCAATTACAATTATATAATATAATAGACACAACAAATATTGGAGAATATCGTAGGATACAAAATACGCTTTCTAAATAAAGGTCAATGTGGTTGTTAGCCTATGAATTTAACCTAAACAGGGTTTGTTTACAGTCTTATCATATAGTTGAGAAACAGACCATACGTACATATGTACATGGTAACGGGATTACATTTCCCCTTATGCAAGTCATCTTTTGTAGACTAAGACAGCGTTCTTATCAGGAATAAGTATTGTTAGGATATGCAGTATATTAAATGAGTTATCTGTAGGCAATCTTAAAATAACAAAGTCGTAAAATTCTTACACGTGCCTTTGTGAAGTTCAATGTCAATAATAAAGCATTTTCTAAGCAATTGACTAGTTTAGCTTAGCAATAAAGTTGACTAGTTCAACTTGTGTGCCAAGCTTAGTAATAAAGTTGAATTGATGTGCCAAGCTTAGAAATAAAGTTGACTAGTTCAATTGGTATGCCAAGCTTAGTCATGAAATTTACTAGTCCAACTGGTGTGCCAAGCTTAGCAATAAAATTATGTAAGCTGGTGTTGTTAAGTTATCAGCTGGTGTATCATGTTTAATAATAAAGTTGACTTTACCAACTGGTGTGACAAGATTAGGAATAAAGTCGCTTCTTTTTTTCGGGTCACCCCCCTCTCTCCCTGACCCAAGGAGGCCCGCAAGCGCGGGCCAGCACTAATCGTGCGTTGCGGAAGCAGTATTCGTTCTCGCAACCACCGCTATAGGCGTGAGATGGAACACCGGGGTGGTTTTTAGTCAGTAAGCGTCTGACAGACCCTGTTGCTCGTCTCCGGGCGGTGGACATCCATGAGGATTTTCCACACCGGAACCAAAAAAAAAGTTAACTTTATTCCTCACCTTGGCACACCTGTTGGTAAGTGAGGTGTATGACTCCCCCCGTGACGTCTAAGAGTGGCGCGCGTGGAATACTTCGCGCCGCCACCTCGAGTCTTGATGTTTGGGGGGTGACAGATGTCCCCGGGTCTGTCCCTCCTAGACCTTATTAGGGGGGCTGGAAGAGGGAGCCTACCGCCCACCGCAGACGCCCGGTGTGCCTGAGATCTCCCTCTCCCTTTCCGCATCCATGGCCATCGACTCGATTACGGCCGGCAGCGACAGGTCATTGCCTACTTCAGAGATGAGGGCACGGCGCAGCTCCACCCAAGCGGCACACTCTGCCAGCGTATGCTGCGCCGTGTCCTCTTAGCAGTCGAGGCAGTAGTGACACCGGGCGTCCGGCTCCCTATTTATGCGACACAGGTACTTTCCGAAGCAACCATGCCCCGAGAGCACCTGTGTCGCCCGAAACGTCATTGAGCAGTGCCTTCTCCCGAGCCAGTCCGTCAGTACAGGCCTCGATGGTGGTGAGGCCAGCAGTAGGGCGTGAGAGCCTTTGCCATGTATGACTCTGACAGCCATCGCTCTTTGCAGTTTCCGCAGTACAGTGATGAGGAATAAAGTTAACTGGTTCAACTGGCGTGCCAAGCTTAATAAGAAAGTTAACTAGTTTAACTGGCGTGTCATGTTTAGTAATAAAGTAGACTAAATAAACTGGGGTGCCAAGCTTAGTAATAAAGTTGACTAGTTTAACTGGCGTGTCATGTTTAGTAATAAAGTAGACTAAATCAATTGGGGTGCCAAGCTTAGTAATAAAGTGGACTAATTTAACTGGTGTGTCATGTTTAGTAATAAAGTAGACTAAATCAACTGGGGTGCCAAGCTTAGTAATAAAGTTGACTAGTTTAACTGGTGTGTCATATTTAGTAATAAAGTAGACTAAATCAATTGGAGTGCCAAGCTTAGGAATAACGTTGATTGGTTTAATTGACGTATCAACTTTAACAAACGTTGATACTATGTTGATTCTTGACACCTCTAAATTTGAAGTTTCAGATCCCAATTATTCTCTGATCTAAGACATAATAACGTCGTTATGTTGACATAGAATTAGAGAGTGTAAAAGGAAACAATGACTTAAAGAGATACATAATACGTTCGAACTTAAAACGTAGTTTCAGTTCAATATTCAATACACAGCCTGTATAGTTGCAATTAAGTTTTATTTAATAGTAATTCTACCATTAAAAACTTTTTATGAAGAACTATGTAATCACCTCGTATTACTGCGCACAGACGCAGCGGCTCAGTAAAGTACATTAAATCAACATTAACAAAAGCAAAAAAGTTCCAGAACAATTTGTAAACAATGATACTTTGCATGATGATCATAAACTCCTGCAAACTACGTAAACAGCCAGATGATCTATGTTTTTGCGTATCAAATAAACAGCATGACAAAAAAATAGAGCTACACGATGATTTTCAAGGGGCTGACGTTAATTTTGCAATTAGTTTGATAGCGTGTGAAAATCAGGGCGTATCGTAATTGAGCGTGTTCTGGGCCATTGTTGTAACCTGTTCGTGACAGACTCTTCAACCTTGTACATTAATGTGACGATACCTGTGATAACCCCTCATGACGATCCCATTTTGATTTTAATTGAGAAATTAACGAGCTTATAAATTACAATTAATATTAATCTATACATATATACTTAATATATAAAGCTGAAGAGTTTGTTTGTTTGAACCCGCTAATCTCAGGAACTACTGCAGGATAATTGTGTAACACATTATCAGTAATAATGGGTTTCGTCTGCAATCCCGCCTGATGGTGAGCAGTAATACAATCGTAAAGCGCGCTAGTTAATTAAGCCTATTCACTTAAAAAAACTTAGTGAATAGGAAGGAAGACGGCAGTTGAGCGAGTTGATGCAATATTAAACCCAACAGGACGACCAACGATGCTGCGCCAGAGGGAGACTAATCTGGAGACCCTCCACGACCAAACTCCCGACACAATAACATTTGGTGCATTGTACCCGCCACACATCGCAACACAATGGTCAGACCCGTCCTCCGTATGGCTTCACCAGACATCAACCGGAACACGACGAATCGCTTGGCTTCAAGACTTGGTCTGATGGGTAGTAACTTCTGTCGGCGGCCGATATTAAGTGTTACATAATTAGAGTGCTAAACCGATTTGAAAGATTCTTTTTGAGTTGGATAGCTAATTAATCCAGCAAGACTTCAGGCTATATAACATTACGCTGCGACCAATTGGAGCGGAGCATATAAAAAAGACCGGCCAAATGCGTGTCGGACTCATGCACAAAGGGTTTCGTACCATTGATTTATGAAATTAAAGGATGTAAGTTATTTGTATGAAAGATTACGCGGTAATGAGCGGTTTACGATTTATGAGGTATTAAAAAAAACTACTTACTTGATCTCGTTCAAAACCATTTTATTTGGTAGTTTTTATAGTAATGTACATCATATGTTTTTTTAGATTTTTCATTTTCTTATTTTAGAAGTTACTATATATCTGTCACGCAAACTATTCGGTTTAGAAAATAAATATTTTAGAAACCTCGATATCATTTTTGAAGACCTATCCATAGTTACTTCACACGTATGTGTTTGATGAAAAACAAAAATTGAGTTTCAGTTCTAAGTATGGGGAGAACCCAATATTTTTTTTTTATTTTTGAATCAAAATTTTAACGCGGTTCACAGAATACATCTACTTACCAAGTTTCAACAGTATAGCTCTTATAGTTTCGGAAAAAAATGGCTGTGACATACGGACAGACAGACATGACGAATCTATAAGGATTCCGTTTTTTCCATTTGGCTACGGAACTCTAAAAACAAATATTAATCCTTGTCCAAATAAATTAATATATTTAATTGTGAACAAAATTGTCCTTGACATCACTTAATTTCGATTAACATCTTATACTCGTAAGATTCCTCGACCTACAATTTTAAAATCTATACAAATTTATAAAGTATGGAGGTGATCGAAATCGGCCGATAGTTGGTAGGATCGGCACGACTACCCTTTTTGGGCACGGGCTGCACGTTGGCAAGCTTCCAGGACTTGGGCACTATACCAGTCCCAAATGAGAGGCGATACAAGCGTGTCAATACAGGAGACAACTCGGGCGCACATGCTTTTAGAACAATCGCTGGTATACCATCCGGACCACTAGCCTTATTCACGTCCAGACGACACAGTGCTCTCAGAACCTCCTTGTTCCGAATGCGAACCTCAGGCATTGAAGTACCGCAGTGGGGTAAAATAGGTGGAGTAGCACTGCCAGTATCAAGACGCGAATTATGGGCAAAGAGAGATGCAAAGAGACCTGCTTTCTCTCTCGCCGTATGAGCCAGTGTTCCATAGGCCTAACCAGCGGAGGCAGTGAGGGCCGACAGAAGTTCGCCTCGACCGATTTGGCAAGGGACCAAAAAGATCTGCTACCGGAAGGCTGCGCAGATAACTTGTTGCCAATATGGGTAATACGGTCGAAGCGAGCCTTCTTTAGCGCCTTTTTGTAGGACTGAGCGTGTATTGAACTCGCGCCTCTTGGCATACCTGGAAGGTAACGATCTCCTCAGTGACCGACAGTACGGGTTTCGCCGCAATCGGTCAACTGGGGACCTACTAGTGTATGCCACTCACTTGTGGGGCGAGGCCCTCGAGAGAAATGGGGAGGCGATTGCTGTCTCCCTTGATGTCTCGAAGGCTTTCGACCGGGTATGGCACGCTGGCCTTTTGAGTAAGCTTCCAGCGTACGGCATTTCCCCTAGCCTGACTGGCTGGGTAAAAGACTTCCTGACTGAACGGTCCCTCCGAGTTGTTGTCGACGGATGCTCATCTGAGCCCATGTCGACTAATGCCGGTGTTCCTCAGGGGTCTGTTCTCTCTGCAACTCTGTTTCTGCTGCATATTAATGATCTGCTGATGCCCGGTATCCATGGGTATGCAGATGACAGCACAGTTGTGGAGAGATACCTGCCGGATGCTCGGGCTAGTAGGGAATCAATCCGATCCGAAAGATAGGCCATGCTAAGTGTCACCTGGCCACTTTGGATTCAGTGGAGAGGCGTGCGAAGAGGCTGATTGGTGACCTTGATTTAACTCGAGTTGGTCTCTAAAGCCTAGAGCACAGGCGTAGAGTAGCCAGCCTTTCGGTGTTCTATAGGATGCATTTTGGGGAGTGTGCGAGGGAATTGCACAATTTAATTCCCCCATCTCCGTTCCACCATCGGACGACCCGTCGTACGGCGAGTTTCCACCCTTATGTTGTTAACACCTCTACGATCCGGACGAAGCGTTTCGCCTCCTCCTTTATACCGCGTACATCGAGGGACTGGAACAATCTGCCGGCGGCGGTGTTTCCGTCGGACTACAATTTGAGTGTCTTCAAGGCTAGAGTGAATAGGCTCTTAATAAACTAGTGCGTTTTACCATCAATGATTGCGTCACTGCTTACCATCAGGCGGGATTGCGGTCAAGCGCTGGTTTATAAATTATTAAAAAAAAAAAAAAAGTTGAAGAGTTTGTTTGTTTGAACACGTTAATCTCAGGAAGTACTGGTCCGACTTGAACAAATCTTTTTGCGTTGGATAGCCCACCTTTTCGAAAATCATTCTTTAAGGAGGTAAAGGGGATTTGAATTTT
The DNA here is from genome assembly GCA_037179545.1 of Sesamia inferens. Classification (NCBI taxonomy): domain Eukaryota; kingdom Metazoa; phylum Arthropoda; class Insecta; order Lepidoptera; family Noctuidae; genus Sesamia; species Sesamia inferens. The sequence goes on along the minus strand of CM073921.1, from coordinate 19,990,027 downwards.
TTTATGAAAGTCCTACGTTTTTAAGTAAGAAATGAAAACGTGAAATTTAAGTATAAAAGAAGAAGTGTAATAATGTTTTCAATAGAAATCGACTCTTTTGGGGTTAAAACAAAGTGTTCAAATCACTAACTCCACGCGAACGAAGCCGCGGGCGGCCACTAGTAAATAATAAAATAACTTTATTGACACAAAAAACCTCAATAGCAAATAAGTACATTCCATATCATCATCATCATCATCATCAACAACATTTTTATCGTCCCACTGCTGGGCACAGGTCTCCTCTCATACAGAGAAGGATAGAGCGTAATCACCACGCTTGCTCAATGCGGGTTGGCGATTTCAGACTTAAAGTCCAGGTTCCCTCAAGATGTTTTCCTTCACCTTCAGTCATTGGTGTCCAAGATATACTTAGAAAGTACATATAACTTTAGAAAAGTTATATTGATACTTGCCTGACCTGGAATCGAACCCGCGCACTCATACTTGAGAGGCTGGTATTTTAACCACTAGGCCACCACGACATTATTATTATATTATTACATTCTATATAGGCATATTAAATTTGGAAAAATAAAGGTTATACAAATAGTGAAAAACCCTTCCTCCTGAATTAGGGAGACCCTGTGACTTAGAAGTCAGTGTTCTATTATAGCCTGTTGAACCAGACAGACCTTAGTATAATGCCTCTTGTGACTTAATATATATTTGTAATGCCATGAGAAGCAACAATAATTTTCATGATTAACATGACGAATTAACATACCTATAACAATATTTTTTGTTGCTATGATAATTTTTTTATTCCTCCATAATTAAACTAATTTGACACACTGCTAAATTCTTCAGTTAGGTGGACGTAACAAAAGCAGCCGAATGGTCCTCATTAAACTAGTTAGTTCATTTTTCTCGTTATTGCAATAAACATAAATTTATTTTTTTAAGCTATACATAACCAATTACAACAAACGATATTTTTCTTATGTTGTTAACACCACTACGATCCGGACGAAGCGTTTCGCCTCCTCCTTTATACCGCGTACATCGAGGGACTGGAACAATTTGCCAGCGGCGGTGTTTCCGTCGGACTACAATTTGAGTGTCTTCAAGGCTAAAGTGAATAGGCTCTTAATAAACTAGTGCGCTTTACCATCAACGATTGCGTCACTGCTTACCATCAGGCGGGATTGCGGTCAAGAGCTAGTTTATAAATTAATTAAAAAAAAAGATGACGAGATGAAAAGACCTCCCCCAAGGATGTCATTGCATTGGGGGGGGGGGGGGGTATTGCCATAATCCCCGCGCTCGCGAGAACTGCCCTCTTCCCTCGTGAGAGTTCCCCTAGTCACCTCTTACGACACCCACGGAAGGATATGGTCATGGTAGTGTATGGACACCGTGTGGTTCCGGGCATAGAAAAGAGGATAACGTGAAAAGTGTTTGAAAGTACTCTCTAATCAACAACTTTTACGTACAATAATAATGTCCAAGCGTATTTGTTATTATCGCCACCTATCCTTAAACACGAACTTCTGAGACGAATTTAATATTCCTTGTAATAAAATACATAAAATCCTAAACATACACTACAGCGTTCATTCAGAAATCAACATCAAAATGATGGTGGATGGTTATGTTAATTTTTATCAAAACTCTTGACATTTTACATGCTTTTTATTAGCTTCACTTGTATGTTTGCTTGTTTGTTTATCCGTCTCTAACTCGATTTTTTTTTTCAACCTTACCTTACATTAATTTGTGCAGGTAAAGTATTTTTTTTGTTTATATTTTCATTTAGTTTTAGATTGAGTTACTTGGGTAAAGCATCATTAAGAATTTTAGCACTTGCTATTCTGTCTGTTGGAGATCAAGAAAAGTTTGGTAAAAACAAATGAGCACCATTTAAGCGTTCATGTTATTTGAACAAATCTTTCGAATATATAATGAATAAAATTTAAATACATACTTAAACTCCCGTGAGGCCCAGGTAAAGTTTGAAATACATCTATAAGCAAAAGGGAGTGTCTGTTACGAACAACAAGCAAAACATGTTCTACAAATAACTGCAGTCAAAATTTTATTGTTTGCTTTCTTTATCATTCCAAAGGCAAATTGTTAATAAAAGAAGAAAGAAGATTGGTATAAAAGAACAAGAAGAAGTAGTGGTGATAACAACGTAATGGTGGACTCGCCGTACTATTTATTTATTTATTTAAACAGAACGGCATACGCCAGTTACACTATTTAAACACAAACTACACTAAACATTAATAAAAGGACGAGAAACATATTATAACAAACAATACATTAAAAACATTAAACGGACATTTTAAATATACACTTATTTGATTCAGTCATGCATTCTTCTCACAAAACTTCAAACACTCTGACAGTATCGTCTTCCATTCATCTATGAATCGTCCGATGATGGAACAGAGATGGGGGAATTATGTACCTAATGCAATTCCCTCGCACACTCTCCTAAACGCATCAAACTGAAGCTAAGCACACGTGCTTAGCTTGAACTAGAGTGACTTGCGTTTAAAGTAAAATAGTCCTTTGGGAAGGGAGTAGGTCACAATCCTCATTACTGAAAGATGATTGATATTTCTACCAGTTTATCTCTCCAGAGGTCATAAAGATGCTTATCGTCGCTGCTGTAAATGATTATAACAACAATTACAATACAAAGCTATTCGCCAATTTCAACGACCCCTTTTTTAGGTTCTTGAAATATTAGTAACAGGCCATTACGACACTAGCACCTTTTTTACATCTCGTTTTTATGCGAATTAGCATTAACGATAACTATAACCAGGCGCAGGATTTGGCAAAAAATATTGGTATTACAACCAATATTTTTTGCCAAATCCTGCGCCTGGTCAATATGAACTACACGTTATAATGTAACTAGTTCCAACCGCGGCTTCGTCCGCGTACGCGAAACGTGCTACCCGGATATAAAGTATGTCTTTTCCCAGAATGCCACCGATCTCTTTCACCATCATCATCAACCTTTTTATCGTCCCACTGCTGGGCACAGGTCTCCTCTCATACAGATAAGGACTGAGCCTAATCACCACGCTTGCTCAATGCAGGTTGGCGATTTCAAACTTAAAGTCCAGGTTTCCTCAAGATGTTTTCCTTCACCTTTTAATCAGTCATTGGTGTCCAAGATATACTTAAAAAATACATATAACTTAGAAAAGTTATGTTGGTATTACCTGACCTGGAATCGAACCCGCACATTCATACTTGAGAGGCAGGTATTTTAACCACTAGGCCACCACGACCTTGATCTCTTTTCCAAGATATAAATTATTGAAATTGATATAAGATACATAATATAACATATTGCACGCATCTCGTCTTTTATTCCAAATTTGAAAATTATGTATTTTCACCATTTATTTGTTTAAATTTCAAAATCACCTATAACTGATTTTTAATCTCATTGAGCAAAACCTACTTTTTTGATTATGTTTCTGTCAGTAAAACTGTTAAATATTTAATAATGTTAAATAATAAGTTAGTAATATTAAAGTATAAAGGCTTTTGTTTTCTTTCAAATAATATTTCGTTTTTATTAACCTGAATATCACAAGCACTTTTCATCATATCGGTCATGTGAATTTTGTTTAAGTAGACGAGATCCCGAAAATTTCAGGATGTAGCGGGATTATAATTTCTATTCCCACGGGATCTCGAATTTATGATCAGGGGGTAGTTTAGAAAACATGATTTACTAAGGTGAGTCTTTGTGCCAAGTTTCAAGCTAAGTAACTCAAACAATGTTATTTTTCATACAAATAATTCCAAATGCCATTTTACTCTCTTAGGCATAGCATATGGAAAAACCCTTTCTTAGTTAATACGTACTCTTTACAAAGAGCACGCCTTACATGTTTCATGTCTCCAGGACTAGCTGATTAGGCTGTGCACTGATGTACCAGTCAGGAACTTTAATTTTATATACCTATAGACACTTACAATTAAAATACCTATATGTAGAGAGAGGTACATACACAATAGATTCGATACAGCCCGCAGATAAGGAAGACAAAATAGCAGAAAATTCACACCACACAGAAAAAGATTAGATTACGCTGGTCTGGTGGAGTTCTGTGGATTGGTAAAATAACAAACGAATTTGAAACAACGAACGAACGAAACATACGAATCTATAATAATAGGTATATAAATTTAAAAATCCCCAACCCGCTTGCCAAGCGTGGGGATTATGGCACCCCCCCCCCCCCCCCCTAATGATGCACACGACAAAAAGGATCATTAATATAGATAAATAAATAAATATATACGGACAAATCACACAAATTGAGCTAGCCCCAAAGTAAGTTCGAGACTTGTGTTATGGGATACTAACTCAACGATACTATATTTTATAATAGATACATGTATAGATAAACATCCAAGACCCAGGCCAATCAGGAAAAGATCGTTTTCCATCATGACCTGGCCGGGGATCGAACCCGTGGCCTCAACGTCGCAGGCAGGCGTGTTGACCGCTGCGCCACGGAGGACGACAATATATATATGTGCAGAATATTATTTTTTTAATTTTATTTATTTCTTGACCCACCCACAATTTTCTACACTGGTGTTTCGCAGAAGGCAACAAGTTATTTATAAAGGTAACAGAGTACTGTAAGCTTAATTTATTGGTGAAATTCGCATAAATTAAAAAATGGAGTATATGATAACTTAAGTAAAATATAATAAAACTTAAGTTAATTAGGAACTTAGCTAAATTTGGCCAAGAACAAAAAAAAATGATAGATCACGACAAAATGGACAATCCACAGTCGTACAGTGTAGCGCAAGCGTAGTAAGAAGGCTGACCCCAAAAAAAAAGATTATATCTAGAGCATACAAGGGGATTAATAGATATTTCATGTTTAATTTTTATTGATCACTATAAAAAATGTACCACCAACCATAGGTAGGTATGTAAATGAAATCAAACTGGTTCATTATTTTTTTCTGATCAAAATTACTATTATTAGTTTAGTTTTTTTTTTAACAGTTTAGTACTTACATAACACCATATTACAGGGTTTGTATATTATGATTTAAAATAGCACATTATATTTTGTTCACACATGAAGTGTAATAATGTCGTCGACATTAGGTGGAGGAAGTATTAAAAGAATGCATTAGATGACCTAGCTACCACCAAGGTTAAATCAAAGTGGCGCGAACAAATATTATAATTGGGAAAAACATGATAAAGGCAACAACACAGCAGATCTAACTGTTTCCTATGATTATACGGCGGGTAGTTGATGTGGCATACTTATAAAGCAGAAAGTTCGGTATTGATGTGCGTCGTCTCTATAAATTACAGACTACATGATACAATCAAGGAATAATTAGCTAGTAATTTTTTAAATTGCTTGTCATTTTCGACCCTTGATTATCAATAACTCCATATAACTTATCCACAACCGCATACTGTAAGTAAATATTCCTTTGTCTTCCAACCAACCAAGCCAACTAACTATACAATAACATGAACAATCACATAAAGAATTGCATTGAAAAATAGGTCGGGTCGCTCAGCTGGTGATCATTGTTCCAAAGTAAAAGTGCAAATTGTTTGTTATTTCGGAGTTACTCACGCTTTCGGCCATTGAATGCACTTCCTACACGGCGCGGGCGCAGATCAAGCTCTCATAGCAATGGGTTATTGACCCACTTTGCCGTCTACATACGATTCACATGGTAACTTTTTCGGGTGTATACACACGAAAATTTCACACGTGCTGGTTTGAAAAGCTGAGTTTTGTAATCGTATTATGTTAACTCTTAAAAATAATTCCTACGGTGCTATTCATAATCATTTATCTATCTTGAAAACTTGGGTGGAGTGAGCTGCCGTTCCAACTAATGCTAAGGAATTAACACTTTGAAAGCTCACTCAAAGCGCACTTCACCCAACATGTAGGTACGGGCAGATTTTTACAGAATCGTCCCGCTATTTAAAATAACTAAAAAAGATTTTTGTTTCATATTCTAGATACCTGTCAATAAGTACTAAATGTATTTTTTATGCCACGGAGCATAATTAAATATTGTAAGTTTTTGTAAGTTATTACAGCGAAGCATAATGTCCTGGATTTAGATATTCCCAGGGCGGCCATAGTGTTGTTGGGTTTAACCATGAGGAATTTCTTTGTATATACGGAATTTAAATGCGAAATTTGGTTAAACTACAGGTACACCAATGCCTAACCTTTCACAGCATACAGGCCGGATGTTATGATGTCAAACCAGCTTACCGCAGTCATCAGCTGGACAAAAATCTCTCCAAGACTGCGCCTCAGTATCCTTTCCCCCGCCTTCTGCATCTAGTCTTTCCCAAACGTCTAGTTGGGTCCCGCACTACGTTTGCCGGTACACAGTCATCACTCCAAGAATCGTCAGTACCACAGGCCATCGATCCTACGACACACATACACAGGCACTTAATTTTGCTTATGACATGATCTTATATATTTTTGTGATTTCTTAAAAAAAATAGTAACCTTATTACTGATTAAAAATACGTTGGCACACTCCCATTTCACTTTGACAAATTTAGTTTTGGAATTTCCAAAGCTACTGATTCTGATTCAGAGCCTCACGTGACCCGTCGCGTGTGACTCTTCTCTGTTCTTCTGTCCAATAAAATAATGTATTTGGGTTAATCCGTCTTTTCAATGAAGCTTTCACATTAATTATATAATTCACAATAAGTCAATCTTGGACTGGGATTGAACATAAGGTCATACGGTTTCCTTCAACTTAATCGAGTTATGTAATAGTTGGGTTATTTTTGTACTTCTACTTCAGACCTGGTTTAGTTTTAACTTAGAAATAATAGACGCTTGGATCAAAAGATCAGCTTAAATTACGCTTACCCAAACATCTTTGTCATTTTGACATTATCCTGTTCAGACCTAAAGCGTCTTCAAGTTTGGTTTACGGTTATTGACAATACATTACAGAAGATTTCTACTTCTCAGCCTATAGAGCTCCACTGCTGAACAGAGGCCTCCCCCAAGGCTTTTTTTCCATTGGGGGGCATTGCCATAATCCCACGCTTGGCAGGCGGGTTGGGGACCGCAGTAATTTGTTACTCCACAGTAGAAGCGCTGCTGCCTGCTTTCCTGGTGAGAGTTCCCTTAGTCGCCTCTTACGATACCCACGGGAGGATATGGGTTGGTACTATTCTATGTCCGGTACCACACGAGATATTTATTACTTATATAAAGTTATGATACGTTTGTAGACAAAGTTCTAACTAACACCCACACATATCGACCTAGGTTATAATGAGTGTTTTGTTTCAATAATAATAACACGGAACACTAAAAAATATTAACATTATGCATGTTTTTCCATGGGCGTAATTTCTGTAGATACCCAGTTACCGGTAATACCTACAAATCATAAATAAATATAATTGCAAACAATCATGCACTACTATAATAACATTTGTGTTGTATAGTTATAGTAATATGAATTATTGATGACTGGTACTGACCTTGGCAAATCACACCATGTCCTTTTTATCAGCAAAGGGGAATGTCTGAATCCGGAAGACAATATAAACTACCTTTTGCCATTTTTTGAACAAAATTTTCGGGTATGACCAGTTTTTTTTTCTGTTGTACGTTAGAAATCCTTGTGAAATCCACTAACATAGGTCCAGAGGGCCATCCCGAACTCTTACCGGCTGAAACCAACGCGGTGTTGCACCACGACCCTGACAGGTTATTATCATTGAATGTACAGGTTGGCCCAAATATATTATCATATTTTCAGCCGAAACACTGCCTGCTAGACGAAGGCCTGCCTCCCACATCGACCGGCCTGTAGTGTCACACTTATAGAAATAGTCATCGATCCTGTCGCTAAGTGATTTCCCCAGTCCCGGGAAAATATTTCGGATAATTTTCAATCCGTTTTCCCTAAATACAATATATTCATAGAACAACTTATCAAATAACATGAAGATTTTATATGCTCACGTGAATACTTAGCCGATTTTTAGAATCGATTTTAAAAACTGGTTTTGCCTAATAAATAAACAAATATTTTACAATCACATGATATTCTAAGACGAAAAACATTATCATGTTTATTATGTACCTACTTCTTTGGAATTAATTGGGTCTGTTCTGTTTGTTTTAACAATTTATATAACTGTTTCATAAAACACGTTCAGAATAAAAGTTTAATTTTGGATAGAAGGTCAACAAGAAGTGCAAATTATATGGCCAGTAGCCATAGCTTTGCTATTTAACCAGGCCTAGTTTACGTACTTAAGATATCAGCCCGGATCAGCCGCGAACCGGACTTTTGAGCTCCGACTTCCGTAATGAATTGAACATACTTTATTTCTAGTTACATAAAATACCTACAGCACTGATATGAGAAAAAAGACACGACCTAGAATAATTAGTCATATTATATGTCACTACATTGCTGCCTACTAACCTGTTAGGAAATGTTCCAGTTAAGACAAAGATTATAATCGCTTGATTTTATCAAATCTAATGTAAGCATGTTCAGCCTTAGCCCTCAGCATTATATAATATTTTTTGTGTATTTTTAATGACGAAAATTGTTCTAAGTAATATACATATATATTACCTACTTAGAACAATTAACAACACAAACTTTTCAGCATTCTATGTCATTTATATTTATCTCGTACAATCAACCATACATAGAAATAGACAAAAATTACACTATTATTTCTGAGCAGTCGAAAACTAAATGCATCTTAATGCTGATAATGATCCAAATTACAAACAGATATATTCTCAAATTATCATAAATAAATAATAAAGAAGCAAGAAAAACGAAAACAAAAGTATCGTCAAATCAAATTCTAGTTCGTCACAATTTTTTTTTTCTTTCTCTTTTCCCAAAGGTAGCTTGTTTTTATTGTTTATTTATATGCATCCCATAAAAATTGAAAAATATTGAATATTGAATTATCTTGTGGTCATCTTGTTTTCCTAGTATTCTAATGGGTAGAATGGAATAGAATAGAATACTCTTTATTATGTACACCATATAGATTACAATCTACAGGTAGATGGAAACAGAGAATAGAATTTATCTATAAATAATTTAAATTAATTACTAGGTATCACTTCACATTCCAGGCTGCCCTTTGAATTTTATTTTAAACATATGTTTATATGTTGATTGTTTTACACGCTTTTTGACAAATCAAAATTACATTGACCAAAGCTTTATGGGGAATGCCTATCAAAGTTTATAGAGTCATAATCATAATCGATTGTAATGCACCATACTTAGCTTAAATATTTCATTTATGTGTAGATCAAGGAGTCATGCCAATTTTAGGAGTTATCCAATTTTTAAATCTAGCACCAATAAACGGTGTGGTATTCGTTAATTAATGCTCAATCAAATTCTTAATCATTTTAACAACATTAAAATCTTATATGATCACCTTTATGATTTCACCAATGGATGTTGTACGTATGACCGCGGTGTCACTTTATCAAAACATATATTTACAACGTCTGAGAAAGCCCAAGATGCCTTAAGAATCGTTTGTGGCCTATTCAATGCATTTGACTGCGTTAATCATAAAAACTTACACTTTATAAACTTGTGCATTACGGACTAGGTAAACTTACGCTCAGTTTAGTAGAATCATATTTAAATGGTAGACATTAAATAAGTAGTTCAAAGAAATGGTGTCAATTTATTTTTTTGGTGGTTTATAAGTAAGAAATAGGTGATTCGCAAGGTGCAATATTAAGTTTTTTCCTCTGTTTAGTATACCTATACTAAAAACTTAATATTAAAATATGGTGGATAATTAATATACACACATATTTATTAAAAAAAAAACAATCATTGATGATATTATTTTCTGCTGATATTTCCTAAATAACAATTACAAAATTAGTTCACTTTAGTAATAAACAGAAAAAAACTAAATGCATAAAAATTTGCTTTACCGAATGTTATTTTTTTTTTATAATAGGGTATTTGACTAAAAAAAACTAATAAGTCCGTCAGTTAGATTTCCAAAAAATACTAGACACGTATTTTTTCTTTTTTCATATAAAATTCGTGTGACGCCACTCCACGCTACACTTTTTAGCGACCAGTGACGTCACCAGCCACCACTCCTGATCTTTGATGCCTTTTATATTTGTCAATTTTTATTGTTTTGATAAAACAAAAAATACGTGTCTAGTATTTTTTGGAAATCTGACTGACGGACTAATTATTTTTTTAGTCAAATACTCTATTATATACTAGTGCTTGACCGCAATCCCGACTGATGGTAAGCAGTGCAAAAAAACTGAGTGAATAGGAAGGAAGACGGCAGTTGAACGTGGTAATGCCATGTTAAACCCAACAACACCAACGATGCTGCGCCAGAGGAAGTTTGATATGGAGACCCTCAACGAGCAACCTCTCTACACAACAACATTTGGCGCATCGTACCCGGCACAAATCGCAACACAACTGCTCAGACCCGTCATCAGTACGGCTTCACCAAGCATCACGCCGGAACACGACGAATCGCTTGGCGGCAGCACTTTATCTGATGGGTGGTAACTTCTGCCGGCAGCCGATGTTATGGCCTACCACTGAGAGAAAGTAACGATTGTGACATAGAACTGAATAAAGACGAACTAAAAGTCGTCGATAAAACTGTTTTCCTAAGATCACGCTCGACTCAGGGCTGGGGATCTAATTTAACATCTCCTATAGGTCGGCTTAGTTCATCATTTGAAATAAGCATTTGCTGTAAAAAAATCTATCAATTTACTAATGTTGCTACTACCAAAACTCATGATACTATGTTACTTTCATAGTATTATGAGTTTTGGTATTTTACTATGGCCTAACGGGCTGCAGCTAACGAGTCATTTTTATTCTGCAGAAAAGGGGCATAAAAGCAATATGGTCTCCGCATGCGCGTAAGGGAGCTGTTTAAATATAATACAGGGTATATCTGACATCGTAACGCAAACTTCGCGAAATGGCTAAACCGCATGCCACTAATAAAATTATGAGTCATTTATGTCGTTAATGAACGGTTACAGAATTCGGCCTTTGAACGTTGCAAGCGTGCCGCCGTCCGGGTCTGTAGGTATGACGTTGATCCCTGATGTGAACCCTATTAAATCAGCTAATAAGATAGTTTTTCGAGTTATGTTTTCATTGTGCTTTTTTGTGTAATTAGCGAATTAATTAATGTTTTCTTTAAAATCTTATTAGGTTATAAAAGTATAGCATTTAGGAGCGGTGTAAAGTGAAAATAACTACATATTTGTTTTTGTTAATCATGAAAAAACCGACGAAAAATTCCACCACGGGGGGGTTCAGAATTATGTACTGGATACATGGTACTCGTTTGTGCGTCGATGTCAGATACACCGTTTATTTATATCATAATGTATGTACCTTGATAATATATTTATGAAAATATCATGTAGATACATGAGGAAAAATTTAAATCATTTCATTCATTGACATAAAAGTGCCTTGGCACTCTAATGTCGTAATGTGTGAACAAAGCAAACAAGATGAAGAATATTATATTTCTGTCCCGTTAATTTCAAACTTACAAAAACTGTATGTACTGCGTGAGATTTGAACTAATGGCTCACTAAATCACGCATTTATCTGCACGCTCATAACTGCTAGATCATCTTGATTCACATCATAACGTTGAAATTCCGAACAACATTCAAATCAAACGTCAAGTTATTACTTTGTTGCTTATGACTTTTGGTCGACACTGTACAGCCAATCGATTCTATAATAATATCACCGTGAACATTTAAGAGAAAGTGAGCTTAGACCTGTCGATCTAAGTTCACTAATCCTAATCCAGGTGAAGACCTGGTGAAGGTCGCGAGAACCCGCGGGATGCGGGAGGTGCAAGACCGGTCGTCATGGAGATCCTTTGGGGAGGCCTATGTCCAGCAGTGGACGTCTTTAATCTGAAATGATGATGAGCTTAGAGTGAGCTGTCAATCCCTAGCATGCATTAGTTATAATGCTCATTCCACGCTCACTGTACATAAGTTTCCAACACGTTTTTTATCATTTAAGTTTATCTACTGAATATAACATCTAATTTCATGCTGACGAAACAGTCTTGGTAAAATACCTGAGTATGACGTTTCCTCCTAAAATTCGTAGGTAATATTTTATCATTTTTTGAAACCGGAATATATACAATACAAAAACCAGTCATCCAAGTAATCATAATTACACATGTATTTTTTGTCTCTTTGTGGGTCTAGCTCGTACGCATTCGACCGGTTTTAAGATTGAAAATACTCGATTCATGCATAATATTTACTTAGTTTTAAGGGTTTTTTTACATCTATGGGCGACAATAGTCATGTTCGTTGCAAAAACAAATACAGTAGGTTCATTGTATTTTCTATTATAATTCGTTCGTATCTACGTAACGTTTAGGTCGCGTCTACGTAGGTACTGTCGAGCCTAATCTCCGATACCAATTTCCTGAGCTTAAGTTTAAAGATATTGATGGCTGAAATACTTTTAAAACTAAATAGTTACTTTGGTGCTTTGTTACAGATTTGAACTCCCATTTCAAATACTAGATTTAAATTTAAATGTACATTCTACATCATACAGATAGCTAATTTTTATATTTTGCACTTCATATTTTCTTTTATCGTTTTTTACTAATCTTTTCGTTTCATGAATATATAAAAAAGGCAGAGGAAAAATGTTTAACCTCCTTAATACTTGATAGATGTACCTCTAAAATAGACTCATACCTACATACACTCACTCTCACACCTTCACATATCTACACTCACACACCCTCACATACACTTACACATACCACCACTACCTACATGCAGAATCACTCTTGCACGCACATACGCATAAATTAATCCATGTAAACAAGTGGCTTAGTTCAAATCAATTCTTTTTTATTCTTTTATTGTTAATTTTGGTATACCTAGATTAATTGTAACCTTTTCTTTATCTTTATATTTTAAATTAATTATTTTTATTTTGCTTTATTACACTTTTCTGATTTACTATTCGGTACGCTCCAATAGTCCTATTTTTTGTTTAACTTGGAAGGCGCTGGTGGCTGTGATACAGTGATTTAATTCATTAGTACAGGCACCAACGACACATTATTTTCTGTACTCTTTGATTTCTTAGTTAAAATATTATTTGTGTACCTTGAAATGTATATCTTTGAAATAAAAATTATTATTATTATTATTATTATTACTTCTTTGTTCGAGTCAGTCTGTTACAAGTCTGATTTCATATCATCTTTCATTCACAACAGTAATTTCTTGAGAGTCCTTTTCATTTGTGTAAACTTCATAAAGTGTTATTTTGAATCCTACTACCTTAGAGGTAAATTTTCTAATCTAAATCATTGGCATTGATAGGTATGCGGACGATGTGACTCCGTTCGAAATGGAGTGCAGATAGGTCTTGACTTCAATGGACATTCCATTAATGGTGATGGAACATTGTTGGATATAGACTGATAATTGAAACTGTTGGTTAACACGTCAGAATGTAATAATTAGTATTCATTTGTCAATTAGCACTTGTTGAGCTTTATAACATGCGTCGTCTCAGAAAATATTCTCCTATATGAAATTAGATTAAATAATTAGAGCACTCACGGGAATTGATGAGCAATTAAACAGTGCTATGTCTAACAATAAGATCTGTTACCAAAAATTCTCAGTTACTTGGGTCATATTACAACTCGGGATCCAGATAATATAGAAAAGTGGTTGGCAAGGTCGATAGAAAAAGAATTTTCAAATGGTCATCTAACAGCAGGTCAGACCACCACTCAAGTCCCTGTTATGACCGCCCTAAGAGAAGTATAAAATCATACGAAGTGGAAGAACATAAATCAAAAGAAAAAAAATCTGAAGGTCGTATCACTAAAAGCCCTTCGTGCTTTTAGGGATGCGACCTTCAGTTATGAAGTAAGCGACCAGGAAGAGAAGATGCTCAACAAAAATCTTCATAATACTTTCGAATAATATTATTCCCAGGTATAGTCAGTAACCTACAACAAATTCACAAACTAGTTAATAACATGATAGGAAGTTATATACAGAACCCTATTGTTTCCAGTGCTCTTTTCACCGCCAAAAGGAACCCGTTCACCTTGGCTCCTACTTTTCGGAATGTATCCTTGGAGTGTACCGACCGCCTTCAGCTTTTGGGTATTGAGATTTCCTCGAACCTAAACTTTGGGCGGTTCATTGAGTCCAAGGCCAAGGTGGCTGCCAGAAAACTTGGTGTAATCGCAAAGGTCCGGCAGTACTTCACACCAGGGCAGCTTCTAATGTTGTACAAAGCACAGGTCCGTTCGTGTGTGGAGTACTGCAGCCACATTTGGGCTGGTGCTGCTAAGTGTCACCTGGCCACTTTGGATTCAGTGGAGAGGCGTGCGAAGAGGCTGATTGGTGACCCTGATTTAACTCGAGTTGGTCTCCAAAGCCTAGAGCACAGGCGTAGAGTAGCCAGCCTTTCGGTGTTCTATAGGATACATTCTGGAGAGTGTGCGAGGGAATTGCACGATTTAATTCCCCCATCTCCGTTCCACCATCGGACGACCCGTCGTACGGCGAGTTTCCACCCTTATGTTGTTAACACCTCTACGATCCGGACGAAGCGTTTCGCCTCCTCCTTTATACCGCGTACATCGAGGGACTGGAACAATCTGCCGGCGGCGGTGTTTCCGTCGGACTACAATTTGAGTGTCTTCAAGGCTAGAGTGAATAGGCTCTTAATAAACTAGTGCGCTTTACCATCAACGATTGCGTCACTGCTTACCATCAGGCAGGATTGCGGGCAAGCGCTGGTTTATACATTAATAAAAAATAAATAATAAAAAAAAAAAAAAAAAAGACATTCTAGCTCGTTCATAATTCGAGTTTACTTCATACTTTTGAACAGTGTCTTGCACTGTTCCCCTTACTTATAAGTGTAGGTAAAGAAGAAGAAAAACAAGACTGATGCACATGCGGGCGTTTTTTTTTTTTTGATGGGAATTCATCAAATATCCTCTCCCGCTCTGGGCGGAGAGGAAGGGTGTGTCAAATTTTCTTTTTTAAAAAAGCCAGGTCATGGTATCTCTTTCAAACAACCCAGGCTCTGACAGGGCCGCTTGTGACACCTTAATATCAAATATCGCTAAAAATCTTAGATTTTCATGACGTCTGTTATACGTATGACGGAAACGTTCTTCAAGGAAACCGTGCCTTAAACTGTAGGATAAATTAATGTTTACGTTTAGAACGTTTAACATGTACGTCAAAAACTTGCCTATCTCGATGCCGAGAGCTTAGTCACTCAATGTGTCTGTGACTAAGTAGGTACTCGGCATGGAGATCGGTCTGTCGGTCCGTAAAGGAAAATCACAAGGATTTCTATGAACCTGAAAATAATATGCGGTAGTTTACCTCATTTCCATTATCTAATTATAAGCAATTATAGCCTTTCCCAGACCAAGCACTTTCCTTAGAAATTATAGACTTATAATAATCGATATGAATTCAATAGCTGTATAATTAGTTAATTAGTTCCATTTTCTGCATATTTCATTGTCATGGAATTCTCGATACTAAATATAATAGTTATGAAATCTATCAATCAATTAAACGACGTTTACACTGATATATTATGTTATAAATTACACTATTGAACATAACTTACTTCCTATCATATACTTGACAGTGAGGCATTTCACTTAATATTAATAACGTTCACAGCCTGATATTAATCTTAATCTATCAAAAGTGCCTCTAATTTCTGTACGTTTTCATATTTGTTTTTGTCATCAACATGAGACAGCGGCTAGATTTTGGACGTTTTAAATTTAATATGACCCAAGTGACTGAGAATTTTTGGTAACAGATCTTATTGTTAGACATAACACTGTTTACTTGCTCATCAATTTCCGTGAGTGCTTTAATTATTTATTTCGGTGGTAGGCCATAACACCGGCCGCCGGCAGAAGTTACCACCCACCAGACAAAGCCTTGCCGCCAAGCGATTTGTCGTGTTCCGGCATGATGTCTGGTGAAGCCGTACGGAGGACGGGTCTGAGCAGTTGTGTTGCGATGTGTGCCGGGTATGATGCGCCAAATGTTGTTGTGTTGGGAGTTTGGTCGTGGAGGGTCTTCAGATCAATCTCCCTTTGCCGCAGCATCGTTGGTCGTGTTGTTGGGTTTAACATTGCATCACCTCGCTCAACTGCCGTCTTCCTTCCTATTCGCTCAATCTGAGTGAACAGGTTCTTAATAAACTAGCGCGCTTTACCATCAACGATCGCATCACTGCTAACCATCAGGCGGGATTGCGGTCAAGCGCTAGTTTATAATTATTAAAAAAAAAAATTGGCTGTTATCTGTAGGCTCTCTAATTGATCGTTACGAATATTAATAGAAATATAGAATTTATTCATAAATTAGGAGAAAAAGTTTTTAAGGTACTCTACGGTTAAATCGCTACCAATAATAGTAAAAAAAAAATTATACTTACGTGAAATTCAAAAGCGATTTTTCGTGAAATACCGATTACAACCTTTTTCATAATAATCGGCAAGGTATCGAAAATACCCTCTTCGTGAGTCTATATTATTTCCATCCTTCATTTTTGATAAATATTCTCAAAAGCCTTGCGTAAAGAATTATACACGAGGCAAGTTTATTGCCAAATTGAAGCATCAAATTACTTACGTCGTCAAAATACTGTTCTGACTGAGAAACGACTATTGTAGGTTCCACTTTTGATATAACATAATCAGCCCCATAATGGTCCCATTTCTGGTACACAGACCTCCTATATTCGAGTGGGAGTGGGCAGACATAATCTATCAATCCGGCCCAGGACAGCTTGGTAATGTTACATGTCATCGCTTTTTTTGAGAATAGTTTTGATAAAATTCCTTACACAAAGAATCCCGCCTGCCTAGGTTCGAACTCGTATGTCGGGCCCATTACCACTGGAATACCAACGCTCCTGCCAGTAACTTATAGTTAGTCACATCCGATTAAATCGCTTCGTGTAAATCAGGTCTAAGTATAGATAAGATTTATGCTCGTGACTGTACGAATATCAATAACTTTGTACAACAAGTGCGCTACTGATGTCCTTAAAGTAACGATAAACGTTCATTGGCTCGGCGTAATTAAAATCCTTGAGTATTGTATACCTACTTTTTATTACTCTTTTTTACTAGCATACATTTTGAGGCACTGAAAACACACTTAAGTGCAAAAACAATTTGTCAATCGCAAGGCAATGTTTTAATTTATAAATGATCTAAAAAACCAAAGTCTGTTGTAGTTTATGGCATTGATAATTAGTACATTGTAATATAATGTTTTGACGTACCTATTATATACTGGTTACATGGATAGATGCTACTCCATATTGGCATAAAAGATAACTTAAGTACCTGTGCTCCAGTTGAGTGACCCCGCGGTCTTTGTAAGTATCGTATCTAATACCTTAGTACGATATTACCCTGACGTAAAAATATCATGAAAGAATCATAATATGGTAAGTGGTACTTTCGCAGCAGAGCCAAGCCAAGCAAGTTTGCTAATGACGCACTAATGACGTGGTTATCGCAATTTACCTCAGTGTACCGTACGGTTCAGTCAAGCGGGCGCGGAGGGATTCCCCAAACGATCTCTAAACTACCACTTTCCGTTCTTTTTTTTACCCACATGCAGGCCATACATGCAGCATGGGAAAACCAAATGAAGATGGGAACATGAATTATATTTACTTTTAATTGAATTTAAAATGGTTCGATGTTTGCACCTAACAAAGAGACACATTAAAGACAAAGGTTACGCATATAATAAAATAATAAAACGAACGAAATCATAATTATGTACTTCCGTTACTTAAACAAGAGCCTGTTATGTTTATGAAGTTGAATAAAGCGAGCTATCACGTAGGCATTGTTAAAGAAACGGTGAGTAGTGATATAACCTGTCATATGCACACTGATGCACCGAAACAAGGACATTGAACCGACACCATTTAAAGCCATGTCAATGTTCTGCGGATTATATAATATTGATGTTACCAGGGGTCCCATTGGACTGCCTCGCGAATATGTTTATCATATTACCTTTATGTAAAGGCAAAAAAGAGTCGACATCACATTGTTTTGTTTTGAACGTTAATGCAGTCTGGGTGCAGATGCGTCAGTATTTAGACCTACCTTATTCCAACAATCTTCTCGCATTTCATCTCACACTTAAGAAAGCAACACATAAAACATTCTTGTGTGAAAACCAGAATAACCAAAACACGTGCGTCACACAGATCTGATGATTCAATACATGATTTAGCACAACTTAATTATAATATTGCAAATATTTAGACAGTCCTTCATCTTCGAGATTTATTCATTCAATCGCTCTAATCGATAGGTTTAACGTCACAACTTCTATTGGAATAACCGAATGGATTTTAGAAAAAAAATCGTAACACCTCATTAATAGACCGGTGTCCGGTGCGGCCTTCTAATTATAATAATCAATCTAAAGTGACGTAAAGCATCTTTTGGCATTGCTCGATGTCGTATAACGTGTGTCACACACTTAATGGTGGTATTTATCGAATAACGTGGTTTTTGTGATTTACCTTGCGTCGCATTAGTCGACTCGTGTTTGTGGTCAAATCCAATGATTCTCACATTATACACTCTAATTGGATGTTCTTTTTTTCCTACAGCTTCTTTATACTATAGTGTACCTAACAACAACATAATGATGAGACAATTTATTGAACTAATGTTTAGATTTGTGGTAATGACAATACACAATATGCTAGGAAAATTGCACTGACAAAAAAGTGTATGTGCGTAATAAAATGTTTTATATGAACTGTAAAAAAGCAGACATTTCATTAAATTTTAATTATATGCATTTTTCACACAATAATTAAATTGTAACTTCTTAGTTACAGTTTTTTTTTATCGCTAAACAGTGGAATTGTGCAGTTCCAGCCAAACTGTAAATTATTTATTATACAGTTCTGTAAAAATATGTTCGTAAAAAGTTGGGTAAAGTTTGTTTGAAGTGAGCTAAAAAGATTGAATGACAACTCACTCCGGACTCACATCACTTAAGTCTTAACGGTGAGATGGTTACAGACTCGCTCTATAGGCTTTTATAGCAGATAATAAATATAGATTTTATAAAAGTTAACAATGATGTAATGAAACGCCGTAATTTTAACTGAAGCAGGGCAAGGAGAGCGATTTTTCTTGGCAATTACAATAATTGGGCTGTTTATTAACAAAGATATTGTTAAAAAATATAAGAATACCTGCTATCGAGAGAGGTATCAGAATGATAGTAACAATATTTGATTATAAAGAAAAACCAATAGCAATATCAATTGGATGATGATACAAATGCAATTAATGGTTTTCACTAATAGCTAATTGAATTGAATCTATGTAGATATGCCTCTGTTTTTAGGAGTATCATAACAAGAATAATTTGATTGCTGTAAATGTTATATTCTATGATACAATTTACTGTTTTTGGTCCTTATGTATCCTTTAATTAATGACTTGGCATCTTCCTTAGCTAAGAGCGTTTTTGGAACGATAAATTAGCGTACTTTGACTCATTGCCATATAGGCATAAGAAAAGGCAAATGAAGTAATTATTTACATTTACTACTGTACCTAGCTACCCAGTTTATACTAACCGTGTGACCTTGGACATATTTACATAATGTAATGTATATCATAGCAAATTAAGTCAATAAATTAACAGTAAAGATAAATGAGTACACACATGTATCTTTAGAGCTATTTAGTTACACCCAAAAAAAAAAACTATGGTTTTGACAACGGACCGTAATGAGATCGGATATTTTATTTTGTCTATAATTATCGGAATTAAAAACAAACGATTACATCGATGCTCCAAAAGTTTTCAAATTAAATATATCGTTGTTCCCTTTTATTTTCCTTAATTAAGACTGATTATTTAAGCTTCGTCAAACATATGTATGAGGGAAAGCAGTTTCATATGTATGTTAAGGAAAATTAATTGTATGCCTTCTTTAATACAAAAATATCATATTCAAAATGACTTTTGTAGGTGACAATAAGTATATATTGCTTTAGATTGTTTATCAAACATTTCAACCAGCTAAAAATTGTCATAAAATACCATGTGGCGGTAACTTGTACGTCTATTAAATGGCAATTATATAAATTTATCTCGTACGATAACACAACCACAATGTAAATTTCAGCATAACATCAGTTATGAAATATTGTATACTACTACTGATATTTCATTACCTTACCTGTAAGTTTTGTTTTGGAAATTCTTGCAAAATCTTCGCGTAGCACGCGTAGTGATTAGGTGATTCCCGTAGGGATAATCGTAGCAATAGACGTAGTAATTTGGAGTCTACGTAACGCTAAGCGTCACAGGTAAAACCACTCTACCAAACATTAGATGATGTTTCCTGGAAATTTTATTGACTAATAAACTGGTTAAAAAACAGGTTATTAATATTTGTATTTGTTGTGCTTAATGAGCATAATATTATTTTTTAAATAACTTAAGGTAAATAATCATCGTCTCTAATTCATTAATATATTTTTTACAAAAACATTTTCCTTCAACATTTTAATATTTTTTAGTGAAAATCAGTATGTTCAAATGACTCTAATCCCTTCAATTGTTTCTAATAAATGCGAGTCTAAACGACTGCCAAAAGTTAATAAAAATAAATATAATAATATTTGTAATAACCAAGATTGTATTGGTCTTTATTATTTACTTAACATAACTATAACGCAACAATCATTTTTTTAAATGGTCACAAAAATTTACTTCCGAGTTGTAATAAGGCCATTTCCGAACTAAGAACTAAGGTTTGGACATAAGGACATACTCCTAATTCAAACGCAACTATTTTCAGAAGAATCTGGAGATTCAGGTTGTGGTTGGTTGATGACTGGTAGATAGACCTGATGATGATGCTGACTTAGAGCCGGGGGATGCCGGCGGAGCGGCGTCGGGTGCGAGAGGAGAACGGGCGGCGCGCGGGGCGTAGATTATGACGCATGCGCGACGAAAGGCGCTGCGGGGTGGGAGGCGCGCGCCTAACACTATTTAAACTGTTCTTACGAACGGTCATCATGCATTGGTCTGTTTGCAATCCAAAGTTTAGTTAGCTATAGTAATACGACAGCTCGAGTCGCAGACAGACAGGCACAGAAGCCCGTGGTCGAGACAAAAAGCTCTCGCAGACAATACGCTAGCTAACCGCGCAGTGAACTCCTCGTTCAGGCCCTTCAAATACCAGTGGTGTGTCGTGAGAAGATAAGAAAGAAGACATGGCCGTCGCAGCTGCCCAGAAGAACCGTGAAATGTTCGCCATCAAGAAGTCCTACAGCATCGAGGTGAGGAGCTGCAGCAGCCGGCCTGCACGCGCTCATAACGCGTTGCCAGCTCATTTTATACCCATACTCATCACACAGACATTTTATCACTCTTTATCTTAAATTTCCCTTATAAAAATATATCTCTCTCCCATCGTCAACGTTTAGCATGTTCTTTAAATTGTTTGCAAACAAAGCGGCCGTCACAACACAAAACTAGCCGCACCATAACAAGTCGTTGTTTTCGGACCAATATTTGTAAATACTTTATATTCTTGAATATCAATTAATTTATAGCTTTAAAAATCAAATAATTGTGCAATTTTAACGTAGTAATTCACTTTTAGATAGAGTAATTTAATTATATCATAAATAGTAATAAATAATAATTGAGATGTCCTAAAAAACGACAATTACCACTGACAGCCTAGAGAGATAATTACAAGAAAACGGTACATGGTAAAGCAATTCCTGTATAAATAGCAATTTAGCTGGCATAAACAAAGAAACCAATTTTGTAGGGGGATTTAAACGTGCTTAATATTAAATTAAAAATTTACATAGCGTTTTACAAAGTATTTGCCAAAACAATTGAAAGTGTTTTTAGAACACTCAAATAAAGTAAAACAAATAATAAGATAAACTCTAGATTGTGTAATAGTAGCGAATTAGATGTCAATCAATCTGTCATCAGATAATCGCTATTGCCTACTTATAACTTGTCAAAGTCGCCCTTGTGCTAGTCTATAACAATGAACATCAACAATCTTAACTGAACGAGGCAATTTCCCATTCATTTACATAAACATAGAAATCCATAAGAATAATTGAGGGCCTTTAACACGCTACTCGTCGAGAGTTTTTCAAAAAAGAATTTTGTTTTATACTGACACACCGAAACAACAGTGGGAAAGTAACGAGCAAGATAATAAATTCTGTCGTTTAATCACATAATTTCGCTTTTAAATTCGTCGTTTAATTTATAATATAGCTTGAGAATCGTTCGGGTCTCATTATGTCCAACACAGAGTTTTTATTGTGGACTTTAAATAATTCACTGTTAAAGTGGCAAAGACACTTTCTCGGCGAAATCGCATCTTCGTGTGACAAATTGCGTAATATAGGTATACAACAATATGAACTAAATAATACATTGTTCCACATAAGAAGAGTCTGTACTTATTACATAAAAATACAACTCTTATCAATCAATCTCTTTATTGTTTATGAGCAGATTAATTAGCATTGTGAATATTCAACGCGTCGTCGAGTCGTAATCGTTACCTCATGTAGGCTACTTTGTATTGAATAATCACTTGTAGATTGTTTACTTTAGTACAATATTTTTATCGTACTTTTGTGGTAGTAGTTCTACAGAGCTTATGCGAAATTTTTATGCGAATTATGTCAGACCATGTAAGCATGTAATAGAGTTCAAAAAGTTTTGACTTGGCATTTATCTCTAGAAGTTTTGTGCCTACATACCTACTCTTATTTGCACTGCGATCATTTCTAACATTGTTTTGCTTCTTTTAGGCTATTTGAATGAGCTGTGCGACAAATAGGATTCTGCCTATCATGCTATTATTATCGTTTATTTTATGAGTGGTGGCTGTATGATTGTATTTCCTTGACCATCGAAGGTCGGAATGCAAGGCGGTATAACGCTCACCAAGTCCACTGCAACTATTAAACATCGTTAAACTTCTATCAAGGGATAGGATGAGCAAAATTAGTTTGTCATTTTCTGTAACGTACCAAAATCGAAGTTGATCCGCAATTGAAAATATTACGGGCTCGATTTTTTACTCCACTAGAACTGCATTCGATTCACAATTAATTAGACGCCGTCACGCAAAGTAAAGAACCTGAGAACGCGGTCTATAATCATATCGAGGTCACTCAAGCCGCCCTTGACCAACACAAGATTTAGTGCACTTAGATGCTCGTTTAAAGAGACTCCTACACAATTACACATTTTTCACATATATCAATCAAAAGAACTACCTTTTCGTGAATAATGACGCGGAAAGAATATTAATTCTGCTAAATAATCGATTTTGTTTATAAATATCGTGACTTGGAGATCAAATCAGTGGTACATGCAATTCAATTAAACACTCGTGCATGCCGAAACGTTAAAACCGCCAGATATCTAATTCTGAAACGTCAAATTGATTGAGTGCTTGTATGTACATGTAGTACATCGGAGGGTGGGTACAGGTCGAGCCGCACTCTGGCTTGGCTCAATTACCCGCCAACGGATTGGAATGGTGAAGTGGCCACTCGGGCACACCAAGGCTATATCAACCGGATTCCGAGTCCTGTCCGCTCCAGTTAGGCGGACCTTTAAATTTACAATACAGCGCGCGACACCGTTTCCGCAATCTTATAACACTTACTACGTGTACTAGGCTTCTGTTTAGTACTGCTAAAAGAAAATTTATTGGACCTCCGGAAAAAAGCTTTTAGGTCGCGTAATTACTAACTTCGTTGCATTTCAGGGGCTCGGTAACAATAGTGAGTGATTAACGCAACCCTTGACATACATAGTTAGGCCCGCACGGCCACTCTAGTGGAAAATGCTAGGTCTCGACGCCCGCGCACTGCTAGCCAGCGCGTCAGCACCGCTCCTTAACGCTCGCGACGGAAATTACGCTGTCGTCGACAAAACATATCAAACTACTCGCCAGTTAAGGAAAACAATTATCACACGAAACGCGCATGTCTAAAACACTGATGTTCCTCTGATAACTGACTCGGAGATTTTTGGAACTTAACTTATAGTTTGTGTTAGAGACGTTAAACTACTAAGATGATCATCGATCGATGAACATAGACATTTTTTAATATTAAAATAAATTCCTGAGTTCCTTTTGCAAGTATTGGAGGAATATTGTTATTAAACCGTCTTTGTTTCGCGATAGCGCTAAGTAAAGACACAAACGAGCGAACGTCACATTGTTGCAAGAATGAAGTCGTGTAGTCACAATTCTTGAGCTGTATAATTGGCTCCATTTGAGCGCAGTGGACCAGAAAGTCGCGTTCCTTTGAAAGATTTCAGTCGCACGACTCCGCATCCGGAGCGAAGCAAAAGGCGGGTATAATGGGAGCACTTTACACCCGGCCACACTCAGGAAATAAGCTTACGAACTTCGTAAAAGCAATTCCTACTCTCACATGAAATATAATGCGATGTGACCGCTTTATATTTATAAGGATTTAGAAGATCAAACTGTTTTAGAGACGACTCTTTTGTGCTCGCCCGCTAGAGTGAAGACGTTCCTCGCCCACGCCTCAGCCTTTTCATTGTATATTACTTCCCTCAGAACTATTAGGTACCTACGGCACTATGGAATAAATTATAACGATCCATACTACACCACAAAATCATCAACGATTTTGATTTGAACTTCACATAGAATATTGGTAATTAACTATCGATGAAACTAGACAATATACATAATTGCATACCGCGTTAACAGAGTTATTATACTCTACCGTTGCCACTCAAATTATTAACTAATCAGACATCTTGCATATAATTACACTTCATATAATCATTATCCATAAAACACACACATACACATATAAATCATGGTACCTAAGTAAAGATAATTCTATACTAAACGAAGAAATATTGTATTGTTTCAGAACGGTTACCCGTCTCGTCGCCGTTCGCTTGTAGACGATGCCAGGTTCGAAACGCTTGTTGTCAAACAGACCAAACAAAGCGTTCTTGAAGAGGCTCGTGCCCGCGCCAATGGTAAGTCAATCAAGGATGGAGAATAACACAGCAATCATAAAAAAGAAACAGAGATTATGTATATTACTAGTATTAAAAGAATATCTATCCACATACAAAATTCTGGCTTTGGAACGGTTAACTAGCTTCCACATCTGACTAATTTACGGAGTCCTAAGTTTAATTGAGACACTCGGGAAATCACCATCGATCCTTGAAAACTCGAGTGATCCCAATTTCACAACTCCGAATTTGAATGACCTCTCGTATAAAATATATGATATTATGAAGCATAATGAAAGCAAACTTGCTTTTGAAATCGCAATAAATTCACCGTAATCAGAATAATATCGTATCAGAGCGACCTTAAGGCCCGGATCGAAACCGTGTTTTTTTCTTTAAGTCAGTTTTTTTTTTGTTAAATCTTTTTACTGATTTCTCTAGATCCATATATATTTTCTTATCCTTTTTTTTTTTCTTATGTTTGTTACTTTTCTTTTTAATTTAGACTCTGGCTTGGATTCCGATTTTATCCAAGACGGGATTCATATTGGCAATGGTGATAACTCCCCGACTGTCGAAGATGGAACCCAACAAGATGAAACTAAGAACGGTCATCTCGGTAATTGTCTTTTATTCTGATTTAAATATTATTTGTTACTTTTATGTTTATTTTTTTCTTTTTTATTATTTTTATTATTTTTTGTTTTCTTTAGCTGATGCCGATATTGGTGACGATGCTGTAAAAACGGACGATGGTCAGTATTTTTACAGTTCGTTTTCTTAACGACAGTAATTATCATTAAATCGTGGCATCGTGTTCAATGTGTAATATCTTTACAGACTATACTCTGACCGAGGAAGAAGTGATCCTGCAGAACGCTGCAAGTGAATCTTCCGAGGCAGAGCAGGCTATCCAACAAGCCGCGCTATTGCTGCGCATGCGAGATGGAATGGGCTCCCTGGCACGCATCCTCAAAACCATCGATAACTACAAGGGATGCGTCCAGCATCTCGAGACTCGTCCGTCCCAACTCACCGGTGTTCAGTTTGATGCTCTCGTGAAAGTGAGCATGTCTCGCATCAATTTATTGCAACTTATCAGATCTCTTCGACAGTCAACCTCTTTCGCTGGAATTAACCTCGTATCCGAGAACAACATGTCAAGCAAAACTCCGTGGTTCCCTCGCCACGCTTCGGATCTCGATAACTGCAATCATCTAATGACCAAATTTGAACCCGAATTGGATATGAACCATCCCGGTTTCGCCGACAAGGATTACAGGGAACGCAGGAAGCAAATCGCTGAGATTGCTTTCGGTTACAAATACGGAGATCCAATCCCACACATCTCTTACAAGGAGTCTGAGAACGCTACCTGGCAGCGAGTGTTCAACACCGTGCTTGACCTGATGCCAAAGCACGCCTGCAAGGAGTACAAAATAGCATTCGGCAAGCTTCAAGAGGCTAATATCTTCGTACCGCAGCACATTCCTCAGCTGGAGGATGTGAGCAACTTCCTCCGCAAGCACACTGGTTTCACGCTACGCCCTGCCGCTGGTCTCCTCACGGCCCGGGACTTCCTTGCCTCCCTGGCCTTCAGAGTCTTCCAATCTACGCAATACGTTCGCCACGCCAACTCGCCTTTCCACACTCCTGAACCGTAAGTAGCATGCAGTTTATAGCTTGACTTCATTAGCATCAGTATATATTAATGTTAGTACCTTTTTGTGATAATTAACAATGCGGAAATACTGGTATGGATATGATCGAATTATTCATTAACGATAATTAAATTAGGTTCAAAATTATTGCCTTGACGCGTATCTTTGCGGAAATATTACGCAACCAATCCTTGTTGATGTTATGTAAATTAAACAAAGATCATAAACCAATGTAGAACAAACCACTTAATTAAATACAAGTACACGTTTTTGTAAATATTTTTTTTACTAGTAAGTAATTTATTATGTCTAGGCGCTTGAATATTCGGCATCCTTGAACATAAAACAATTTGCGAGTCCGACGAGAGGACGGCGCACTGTCGTGATGGAACTGTAACTTTGTTAAATTGCTCGCTTATTAAATAACTTAGTTACACTTTGCGACTGTAGCAGCCAGGACTTTGCTATCAAGAGCTGTAGTTGTAAATGAATTGCCACTTTCCATAAACTGCATTGCCGTACAATAGAGTTCTGGACGACAGTATAATAGCGATTTTTTTTTATAAAATTAGATGCCATCCATTGAAGATAGGATTAGCCGAAATGTAACGATGATTATCTTTTACAGTGATTGTATTCACGAGCTGCTTGGACACATCCCTCTCTTGGCTGACCCCAGCTTCGCCCAATTCTCCCAAGAGATCGGTCTTGCATCTCTTGGCGCTTCGGACCCTGAAATCGAAAAGCTCTCTACTGTAAGTTTCGAGTCTAGAAGCGTTAGTCGATTAATATTATAACATTTTAATTGTGCCATATGCGAATATGTAAATTTTGTGAATGTGCCCAGCTGTTGCGAAATTTATTTAAACAGTGTTGCTGCATTAATACGCCCGATTGTGGTGAATTATAAATGATTTTGTCTTGTCTCAGGTGTACTGGTTCACCGTTGAGTTCGGCCTGTGCAAGGAGAACCAACAGCTGAAGGCGTACGGAGCCGCTCTCTTGTCCTCCATCGGCGAGTTGCTACATGCGCTCAGCGACAAGCCGGAACTGAGACCATTCGAGCCCGCGTCCACCTCCGTGCAGCCTTACCAGGACCAGGATTTCCAACCCATCTATTATGTAGCCGAAAGTTTCGAAGATGCCAAAGATAAATTCAGGTAATTATAATTATAGAATCTCAAGACAATGTGTAGAAAAATTCCTATTGATTTTTGTTCAGTTAAATTAACCCTTTATTTTACTTGGCACAGACGCTGGGTGTCGACCATGTCGCGACCCTTCGAGGTGCGCTTTAACCCGCACACAGAGCGCGTAGAAGTGCTAGACTCTGTGGACAAGTTAGAGACGCTCATCTGGCAGCTCAACACTGAGATGCTACACCTCACCAACGCCGTGAAGAAGCTCAAGGACTCGCACTTCGAGTAATCAGCCTACCCGTAGTACACTTCCATGGTTCATTGCACGCGGCCTCGCCGCATTCTGTATAGCTAGTGATATAATAGATGTAAGACTGTTGTTGGCGTGTGTGGAGCGTATGTGTGAGCGATTGTGAAAACCATCCGATGGTACTTCGTTGAATTCCTTTTTTGTACCTTATTGTATTATTTATTATGCCAGCTCATTGCCCGGGTCTCGGAAACTGCATGGAACTCCCGATTGCCCATTTACGGAGCCTGTGTGCGTTTGCCGAGACCTTTACTATTATTAGTATTAATTTATAATTTAATGAAACACAAATAAATAAAAAATGGAGCA
This sequence comes from Sesamia inferens, assembly GCA_037179545.1. Lineage (NCBI taxonomy): Eukaryota > Metazoa > Arthropoda > Insecta > Lepidoptera > Noctuidae > Sesamia > Sesamia inferens. The sequence continues at coordinate 19,961,373 of CM073921.1, read as the reverse complement.
CCAAAAATATATAAAAATGAATCATAAAAATAAATATGCGTTTGCGTGGAATAAGATGTTTCATTTGACAACCTCACGAATGTCTCCAAGAGACTTAATACCACCATCAATTGACTGTTGCCAAACACTCTTTTAAAGTTACCTACCACTCAATTTATTATATTACTAGGTATTTGGAGCCTAATATGTGTCTATGGCTCTAGCAAAAAAGATGGGGCTCCATTGATCAACTGCTCTCAGAATTATTTCACCAAATCAATTCGAAGCCGCAAGCTTAATACTAGACCTTTATCTCAATCAGATTTAAAAGACATTTAAAAAGAAAATTAAATAAATGGAAGTGATTCGTGAAGGCACGAAGCAATCAGTAAGACGACGGGTCGTGGAGCTTCCGAGCACACGGGTACCTAATAAGATTTGTCGCCCTCTGAGGAATACGAGTGAACAAAGTCTTCAAATGTAATCGGATTGTGGCAAAAAGAATATTAATTGATTTTGAATAGACTAGAAAAAGGAAGTTCGGTAAAAAGACAAGGAAGGACATTGAAACGTACCTAATAAAATCTTTATAGTACTTCCTTCCTATTCAATTAACACTGCTATAATTATAATTTTGGAGATAATGCTAATAAGTCGCTTCTAGTTATTGTTTTACACTTTGATTGCAGTTTAAACAGCAAGACGCGACTGTACGCATTAATGTACGCTCTTAAGACCTAGATTATACTTTATTTAATTTTAACTTGCATGAAGGTTCTTTAGTAACTAGTTTACGACGAGCCAACCTGTTATAGTCTTATATTTTATATTGTTTGTTGAATGCCATCGCAATAGTTATTAGCACTTGCATGTAGAATTTAAATTACCCACGATGTAGACATTTTTTTTTTTATCACTTTGTGCAGCAATCAACTTTTGGCATAATTGATTATGTTGTTCCAAGTGGTAACTCAATATTATATACTGAATAGTTGTTGGTTTAGCTGGTAATTGGTCACAAAATCCATCATTTATTCTTTTTATACACTTGCAATACCGTGGTAATCCGCTTTAATTAAGTTGAAGCAACAATAAAAGTTGCGTTGTCTAAACACCATTTAGACGATGCAAGTCATCTGTTGCACCAATTTTATTATATGCCATGGGCCTGTTTTCTTACTAGTTACGACTGTTACCTCATAATAAGCTTACCTAGTCTCATTTACCTACATAATTTTCTCCAAGGTAACTACGATATCATAACAATAACTCGAATAATTGGCAAGTTGCAGTCCTTAGGTAGCTCGCAGAGCAAACTGGCGGTGCAGGACTCGGCAAGAACATAGGGAAACTCGTGTAAAAATCGTAATAATAAAAATTAAGTGTAGCGTAGTTAGCGGTGCGTTGACATTAAGCGAGCAAGTGGAGAGGCACGGCCTCAAGTCGGACAAGGGCGCAGGCGGCTCGGCCACTCGAACAAAGCCTGTACGAGCGTACGGTTATCTCGTACGCAATATGCACGTAATATTTGCGCACTTGTTGAAGGCATACGAACCAGTTAATATACTAGACTTATTTAAAACATCGTTCAATCTCTGTCATCTCCAAACTACTGACAGAAATAGAGCGATGTTTTTGATTCGTTTAACGTACTTAGTGATTTTGATAAAGGTAGGAATGAGAAACACTAGGTACACACTACCCTGTGAATACTGATAGGTTTTCTAGGATCAGCTTCTTTTCCGTCATTGCTGTTGATTATGATTATCTGCAAGAGAGATCCGATTGCGTAAAATGAAAAAGTTGGATTTCGATTAAGGTATGATTTACTAGAACGCGATATATGGGAAACCAGAGCATTGCGAACCTCTGGTAGTTATACACATCCCCTGTCCTTTGCAGTTGGTATATTAGGTCCTTACATATCAAATTGGCGTTTTGTCGTACTGGCCACTTTGATCTCAAATATCTCCTCCTTGGTTTAGAATTCCAAATTCAAATTTATACAGCTATTTACTTATCAATGTGTGTCTCGAAAAGCGTATTTCTTTTGTTTTTTTTTTTTCTTTTGGTTTTTTCTCTGCGTCATTGAGTTTACAAAATGGAAATTTAAAAGGCTCGAAGAATTAATGATGTGTACTGCCATACACATCATTAATTCTTCGAGCCTTTTAAATTTCCATGTGTGTCGCTGTCGGTGTCGCTAGAGAAAGCACAGTGCGTTTTTGGTTGCAACGTTTTCTTTCTGGAAATTTCAACCTACAGAACAATCCCCGTGGACGGCCGGAGACCAAAGTCGACAATGAAGAATTGAAGGCTATTGTGGAAAAGGATCCATCGCAAAATACGTCCGAGTTAGCTGCAGGCTGCGGTGTTAGTAAAAAACTGTTTTAATCCACTTGAAATAAATTGGGAAGATAAGAAAACTCGAAAGGTGGGTACCTCATGGATTGAGTGAAGCAAACCGACAAACGCGCGTCGACCGCTGCGTTACATTAGTGAATCGGCACAATAGTGAAGGGATTTTAAATCGAATCAATACCTGTGATGAAAAGTGGATACTCTACAATAATAGGAAGTGCACATCGTAATGGCTGAACCCCAGTGAACCATCCACATTCTGCCCCAAGAGAAAATTGACTAGAAAAAAGTTATTGGTCAGCATTTGGTGGACTAGTGCCGATGTGGTGTACTACAGCTTCCTTAAATCTGGCCAGACGATTACTGCAGATCTCTACTGTGAGCAGCTCTACATAATGATGGATAAACTAGCCGCTAAACAACAGAGACTGATCAATCGCACAAGGCCACTGCTTCTTCAGGACAACGCGAGACCACACACTGCACAACAGACTGCTACCAAATTAGAGCAGCAACAGACTACCATTTTTTTAGAAATTTGGATAACTTTTTGCAGGGGAAATAATTCACCTCCGATGAGGCAGTCCAAACTGCCTTCAAATATTTTGTTGATTCCCGTCCTAATGATTTTTTTTTTAGACAAGGCATAAACGAACTACCTATGAGATAGCAAAAGTGCATAAATAGCAATGGATCATACTTTGATTAAATAAATATATTATATCAAAAAAATAAAAACTATTTTTATTCCTCCCATGCAAAACGGCAATTTCATATGTAAGGACCTAATATGAAACCGACATCTGTGCTACTAGTCTCGTCCGTTTCTTGTCAACCTACAGGGCAATTGCGACACACACTATCAGTAGCCATGGCTTGATTTTGATAGTTCAACAGCATTCATTGCTTACATTACTAGTGCTTGACCGTAATCCCGCCTGGTGGTAAGCAGTGATGCAAGTGATGCTGACGTTATGGTAAAGCGCGCTTGTTTATTCACTCAGAAAAACTGAGTGAATAGGAAGGAAGACGCCAGTTGAGCGAGTTGATGCAATTTTAAACCCAACGGCACGACCAACGACGCTGCGCCATAGAGAAATTGGTCTGGAGGCCCTCCACGACCAAACTCCCGACACAATAACAGAATCCCACATTGCAACACAACTACCTACTCGGACCCATGGTTGTAGCATCATTGTGACGAATAGATAGTGGTTGTCCTACATTAAATTTCAAAGCTTTAAATCGTTGACATATTCCCTCGACTGCCTATGGTTTTCATCATCAGATCTACTGTAGAATTTCTTTATAACCCAAATGGGTGCAAAGTTCTCATCAATATACATAGACTAAGTCCAAATTAGGGTTGTAACGGAGCTTCGCCTCCGCCTCCCTTACTGCGGAAGTTCCGCAAGAAATGGTAGCTTCGTCTCCGCCTCCGACTCCGCACAATTTTATGCGGAGTTATAACGGAGGTTTATGCACGTATTCATAAAATATTAACGCGCAAGCAGCGACGCTCGACAACCGTCCGGCCGCGCGTTGCGCGAAATGTTCGAGAATCAACAAGTGCAAGGCGGAACGCGTTTGAGTGGGGTGGGCATATGTCGTTTCGTTTGTCAAATTAATGATACAGGACAGGAATCAACCTGTCGAAGTGCTTTGATGTAGTTTTCCCGATGTTATATAATTCTAATTGAACCACAGAGCAAGTAATCACTACGTTTATTGGACCAGTACCTAGTTTCTGAGAATAACGCGTTCAAACAAACAAACTCTTCTGCTTTATATATGTATTAAGTATAGAGTACAGATTTACAGTACCTAGCATAATTACAATTTATAAAAGAAACAGCGACAGACCTTTTGAGCATTGCGGCATTGAAGGATTATGGGTATCAAATTGTAGGTATTGGTCTTCTACAGCTTCTTTAGCTATACGGCGGCTATATGTCATTCAATATGTTATCGCTCCGGGGCTCGGCCATAATTCCGATAAGTACACGGAGCAGCATTTTTGCAAAGTTGCGTCTTTTTCTTTTTAAAATCCCTGAGTCGAAAATGCATTCCACAAACATGTTTCAATTGGTGCAAATTTTCTATAGGCATATAGGCCAAGATGACTACCATTAATGCAAAAATGATTTCTACTTTTGTTATATTTATCACAGCTCAGTCGCTGAACTATTTTAATGAAAACTGAATTTAATGATGTTATGAACTAATAAATATCAGCACTGATACAAAAAGAAAAGGATTTATCGATAGTCGATAAAAAATTGCACCACACTAGTGTTTACGACGAAAAACATATTTGAAGATTTATTTTCAGAAATATGTCCTGAAATTCCATATATTATAATTTATAAGATATTTTGATTTAGAGTATAGTTAATTCGTAAAATGTACCAACCGATCTTCATCCAGTGGAAATTGAACTATAAATGTTTCTTTTTTGTTTTCCACCCGACTTATTCTGAGTCCACATACTTATCTCACACGTTACAACTGGCATGTTTATAAATAAAAACTACGCAAATTAAAAATAGATAAATAAATATAATACGCAAATTACTATTTATATAAAATATAATTATTATATTTTGTTTGAATCATATTTTTTGTTCTTTATCCTCTTTCACCTCCGCCTCCGCCTCCGTTAACCTCCGCATCCGCGGAGGTGAAACACTCCGCATCCGCATCCGCATCCGCCTCCGCCTCCGCTATAAGACCTCTGTTACAACCCTAGTCCAATTACAAGTAGCTACTGTAAACCGTTGATAGTTCCCCGAACTGTCCATCCTGAATAATCCTTCGTCTTAATCATAAGAGAATCACAATTCATATAGGTGTAAAGTTCTTATCAAAATCAAAGCGTTCTTATCAATTTCAAATTAACCAATTACAGGCACTTTTGAATTGTCAGAAGGTCGGTCAGTCAGTAAGGTGAAGCTAGCAGCCCATTCCAAAGAGTAGGTACCTATGGAGAAGAACGGGCAAGAAACTCCATAGACAATCTTTTAAATTATCAAGCTATTGATACAAATATTTGATTACATCATTCATGCTGAAATCAACCGTGTGAGAACGATGCAGAAATATATTGTACGATAAGGGCATCTATTATGGAAAACACACAAAAAAAAATAACAACAATTCAGAAATCAATAAAAAAAGACTAACCCAACAAATAGATGCTTTACAGCAAGCAATTTGATTCCACCTTTGTTCCCAAGACTATCTCTGTTAATACCATCTTTCTCTGATTGGGCTTCCATAGGTATTCATAAAAGTAGAACTCGGCTTTATGAACTGTACAATGAGACGACTTATATTAACACTGTTGAATTTAATTTGTATGTTAGAAAATATGCAAAATTATTTAAAAAAGTTTGTTATATGGCCAAGTCACGTTACTTGAGTTCAAAGATAAAAAACAGTAGTAATGTAAGTAAAACGACTTGGAAAATTATTAATAGTGAAACGGGAAGGTCCAGTGATAGAAATACTGACTATAGCCGGTCTATTAATGACAACATAATAAAATTAGACTCACAAGTCGCTGAAGCATTTGAAAACTTCTTTTCGGATATTCCTGTTTCAACTACTAAATCCCTAAACTCATCATCTTCTGTTGCTGAATCTTTGCTTAAAGAAAGTGTTAATGTTTGTGATTCGGAATTTCATCTCTCGACTCCGTCATCAGATCTACTGCAGACCTTCATTATAACCCATATGGGTGCAAAGACTTTTTTTACAGTAATAGAAATTAATTAAGTCCAAATACAAGGTACCTATTATAAACCGCTTATAAATTCCCTGAACTGACCTCTGTATTCATCATCAGATAAATACGTAAAAATAGTCACCACGCATCTGGGTGTGAAGTTCTTATCAATACAAATAGATTAAGCATAAACACAAGGTAGCTGCTGTGAATCGTCGTCACCTCGACTGTGTCTTGGCTTCATCATCTGATCTACTCCAGACCTTTATTAAATTGTAGTGCTCTAAAACACCTAATGGTAAAACGAACTTACTAAATGCAATATAGTCGCCCCTACAATTTTTGAAAGTTCCTCTTTATTGTGTATTTTTTTCTCTGGTCTTCCATCATCAAACCCATCTTCAAAAATGTCTTCTTTTCAACAACCAAGAATGTAAGACACCGAGTTTAAAATAAATAATATAAATAATTACACTCGCAAAATTGTATTTCTATATAGTACCTACTAGGTACGTACTATAATAATAATAGGTAACTTTCATTGTTATTTTTAAATAGTCTTATCAAAAATTAATATAGTACAATCCAACTTAGAATATATTTTTTTCTAATTCCTAGATATCAATAAACTTAACTCACTTTTGATGATTAAACTTTTAAGTTTTAAGAAGTAAATAAGTTATCATTAGTCAAATAAAACCACCATTTTGCACTATACCAAAACACAAAACCAGTTTATTGGTTATATTATGCATAGACATCGAATTTTTTTTTGTGTATTTATCTAAGGAAGAATAGGCATATAGTTTCCACTACTTATATGAAAACAGTAACTACATGATAAAGTAAGTAATCAAATTTAAAAAAATATGCTTTTGCTATTTTTTTTAGACAGCGCTTCCTGTCTATGGTAGCTAAGGTACCATAGATATAGGATATCCTGTAACTGGGTAGGGACACATGATTTAAAACTACAACAGGAGACTTTGTTTATGGCGCAACTATCTTGTTTAAATCATTGAGATCCGCATTGTCAGCCAGGACTACAGTATAGCTGCTTTTCAATGATGTCACTTGATTTTGCAGAGCCCGAAGTCGGATCTCTGACAGTTCGAAACTTTCTTGAAGATTGTTAATTTGTATTTGCATGCGTTGGCGAATCTAAAAACGAAGATTAATTAATTAAAACTCATTAGTTGATTAGTTGAACTCCACGGTGCTGGTAGAAATGATAACTTGAACATTAACGCTGTGCATTTTTGAATATAATATTTTGAAATGGTTAGGTAATAATTTCGCACGAATTTCTTGATTTATAAGTATAAAATTACGCGTAATAGGCTGTAGTACGAACACACACACACTCGCGCAAGCAAAACAAGAGAAGAGAGAGAGAGAAACAGATTTTTTATAGATATAAAAAACAGACAAGAGAGCAAGAAACAAACAAGAGCAGACATATATTTTCACCGCGCAGTAGACATAGACGTAGAGGATATTACCGTGCGGTCTGCTCTTCCTCCATCTTATGAATTTTCGATCACGTCACGTGACCTTTTTAACCCAACCCAAAAACAACACCGCTAAAGTATTTTTCAATAAAAATAAATAATTAATGTCAACTGTTTCATTCTCATGATTTAATAAGAATGTTCGTATTCTTATCGCATTTATTTATTTTATCATTTATGAACACACTGTACATATATAAACAGACAAGAAAAAAATAGAATAGAAAACACTTTCAGAGCCTGATGATTATTTCATAAGAAATCTTTTCCAGCACTCCAGCGATAGGATAGTCAGGGGCGTGCACAAAGATTTTATTGGGGGTATGCATAAATATACCTACTATCCAAATCTCTGTGCTTATATATGGTAAAACTTAAAAAACGTAACTTAGACGTAGTTTCAATTTAACATAGTCGCGTACTTTTTCGCATGTCAACATTGAATTGATGTTTGTGCGTGGCTACAATGAACATCTAAGTATGTGATTGATGATAAGAACAAGTCAAATAAATTATATACGTGGGGTATTAGGTATTTTTTATTTGCCCAAATGAATACAATGAAATCATCATCATCTCAGGGTTAATACCAGTCGCATCCAAAGCTTTGGAATCTGGGGTCCGCTTTTCCAGTCTAATTGCTGATTTTGGCGAAATTTCGACAATTTCCGTGAAGCGACTGCCGTCTGACCTCCACAACGCGAAGGCAATATCGAAGCATTGAAGTTAGACCAATTGTTGGACTTTTGTGGGCTCCAACAACCCGTAACGACTGCCACTAGATGTTCGCATGGCAACCGAAACCAACGGCTTAACGTGCTTTCCGAGATACGACCAGACCAGTGCAAATATTCATATTCATGCATACAAATACTTATACTGCGCGAGGATCGAACCCGCGCCTCCTTACGCAGCGGCCGCGTTCGCTACCGCTACGCCATGTAGGCTGTCAAAATACAATGAAATGGTATTACTAACTCAACTGTAAATAAGTAATAATTTATTTCTCAAAAAACTAAAAAAAAATATTTCACTATCTATAAATTAAATCAACGCGCCTATCTATTTTTAAATAACTCTGTAAAAATCAAATATATATAAGATCGTTTTGAAATCGCTAAAAGTTCTTTTAAAATGGACAGATAGACAAATCTATGAGTCTGCTTTGGCTTTTCATAAATATGCGTAATGCACTACTCATTGGAATCATAACTATTAAATTTTGCTAATTTGTAAAATTCAGGAAAATTATTACAACATAAAGTATAGTATTGAAATTCAAAAGCAAGTAGGTTGAAAAACTTAAGGTCTTTTAAGTTTTTATAACGTCGAACTGTCAAAGCCGTGTTTTAAAATAATATACCTATACGAGAAACAAAACAATTTATTTGTACACACTACACAACCTGCTAACCACATATAATTATCATAATACTTTTTATAAAGACAACCTTTCTTTTGTGTTAAACCAAAAACTCTAAAATAAATGAATATTCAATTCCGCTTAAAACAATCAATACATATTAATAATGAAACAACATAAGCTGCTAAAATAAAAAGGTATTTGAACGAACAACAATCATGCTATATTTCTGAACTTCTTAAATTCGTCGCATTATTAGAAGCTGTGCTTATCATGGGCTTTAAACCCAAAGAAATTTCACGCACACGTACACAACAGTTTAGGCACACAAGCAAATAATTTTATACACAGACAGATACGGAAGAGGCACATTTTGTTTATGCTTACGTCGTAAGAGGCGCGGGTGTCGCGCCTAAGGCAACTAATGTGTCTCGTTAGCACTAGGCCCAATAGATGGCAGTGTTATCAATAACTGATTAACAAAGTCTTTTAGTTTTAACTTTGTAGTATATAAATTATTTTACAGTATATTATAATTTTAGAAGACTATTAGGGTATGCAGAGCTTTTCTGCTTGTAAGGAGCGCACGCGCCTGAGGATAGTAGATACAGATGTATAGACATCGTAAAATCAAAAACAACACAAAATTTATGAGAATATACTTACATACATATATTATACAAACGTACTTCTAAAATAAATATAACTAAAAAGACAAATATGATAACAAAAGTAAGTACTCAAAATAAACACGTAAACTACTATGATAAAATGGAAAGATGGTGTAGTCGAGTCTAAATGGATTAAAAGTAATTCTAAACTGGTATCCATTTCACTTTTTTAATAAAAAAAATCACATGGTTTATCGCTTAGTTGAGATTGTGAACGGTTTTTAATTACGGTAATCGGTTTTTAGTATCTACATCGCCCCCTTATGAAGCCCTGTCGGGGCAGTAGTAAAGTTTAAAATTCTTCTTCTTCTTCAGCTCATAGATGTCCACTGCTGGACATAGCCACAAAGGCCTCCCCCAAGGCTTTCTACGATGACCGGTCTTGTGCTGCCGCATCCATTGGCTTCCCGCGACCTTCACCAGGTCATTAGTCCACCTTGTTGGGAGCCTCCCTACGCTGCGGCTGCTGGTACGTGGCCGCCACTCCAGAACCTTACTGCCCCATCGGCCATCGGTTCTAAGAGCAATGTGCCCTGCCCACTGCCACTTAATTTTAGTGACTCGAAGAGCTATGTCGGTGACTTTGGTTCTTCTGCGGATCTCCTCATTTCTAATTCGATCACGCAATGAAACTCCGAGCATAACTCTTTCCATTGCCCTTTGTGTGTCTCTGAGCCTTCGTATGAGGCCCATTGTGAGCGACCACGTTTCAGTTTCATCATAAATAAAGTCATAGGTCATAATGAATTTACCATAACTATCATCAAGTTATACACATTGGGTAAAAAAAACTTAAACATTTATTTAGGTGTGTATAATGTCAGTAAAAAACTGCTAAACACGGTTAAGTGATAGTAAAGATGACGTTGTGCTCTAAACTTATCAATTTAATGTACGTCTATGTAGATTTTGCATTTACTAAATTGTTTTAAATGCGCGCCTTGTTTTAAAGTTCGTCTGTGACGTACTTTTGCCAAAATAACTGAGGGTTAACATGACATCAGAATATATTTACAGTCTAAAAGACATAGCATCGTGATTAGTTCATTAGATTAGAATTATTTCAAGTTCCTATTACTTTTTTTTTTTTTAATGATTATAAACTAGCGCTTGACCGCAATCCCGCCTGATGGTAAGCAGTGATGCGGTCGTTGATGGTAAAGCGCGCTAGTTTATTAAGAGCCTATTCACTCTGAAAAACTGAGCGAATAGGAAGGAAGACGGCAGTTGAGCGAGGTGATGCAATGTTAAACCCAAAAACACGACTAACAATGGTGCCAAAGGGAGATTGATCTGAAGACCCTCCACAACCAAACCCCCAACACAACAACATTAGGCGCATCGTACCCGGCACACATCGCAACACAACTGCTCAGACCCGTCCTCCGTACGGCTTCACCAGACATCATGCCGGAACACGACAAATCGCTTGGCGGCAAGGCTTCGTCTGGTGGGTGGTAACTTCTGCCGACGGCCGATATTATGGCCTACCACCTACCACTTGTATCATATAAACCTGAAGTTGTCCAAAGTAGTCAATAAAATCTGTAAATAAATATCTCCAGGGTAATTGCGTAGCACACTGTCAGTAGCAATGGGTTTGATTTTGACAGTTCAACAACATTCATTTCGTATAATTTACGTTTTTGAGCATTCCATTTTTAAACAAGTAGATCAATGGATTAATAATATGCTTTAAAATGACTCCAATCAAAGAGGTTCAAGATATATCATTTTAATGTCTTTGACTCCAATTGATAGTAATAGTGTATTACGTAATTAGGGTGCTGGTTGATTACACTGGCCCCGAAAGTGTACTTGTCATCGACCTCACCTGCCAAACCTGTCAGTTACTTATCATCATCATCATCATTATCAACCTTTTTATTGTCCCACTGCTTTTTTGATTGAGCGTAATAATTCTACTTAATACTACTTATAAATGAGATAATATTTTTTAATTGCTGGTATGAATAAAACTAAAGGCCAATTCTCGTAATTTCAAACTTTCAAAATCTAGTCGCAGTCTCATCCCGGAGACAAACAAATGTCAAAATGTGAGTTTGAGGGTTTGTTTGATAGAGACCGAAATCAGAATCATTCTTAAAATTACAAAAATTGTTCGTCTTGTAGCGGTGCCTACATCTTGCAAGCAGAGTTTACTGTGCAACTAGCACGTATACAAGTTCGCGACATCAATCGATGGTCAAGGCCCGCCAGACAATCCCAGTCTGGTCGGAGGATCCTTCCTTTCTATGGAAGATGAGTGAGCTTTACACGCTGCTCCTCATACCTCCACACTCTGATCATAGTACAGGTACAGCCTTTTTGTGCAGGTCAAATGCCTTCTTCGGCTCTGGGCGGAGCGGAAGGGTGCGTCAGACTTCTACTGACTAAAACTCACCCATGTTCCTTTCCTTCACTTGCCTGTGCACCAGGGGCCACGGTATCTCTTTCGAACAACCCTCGGCCCTGGCAGATCACGGTACTTCCTTGGACACGTATTCCTAGCTTTTTTGGCTTCTAAGTTCACTGTTCACTCGACAGGGCAATTCAATTTTGTTTGCTAAAAATACTGCGCAGTTATTAAAGTAAAGAAATAAGAATAAAGGGGTGTTATAAGAGCGTATTTTCCTGATGACTAGGCAGGAAATCACTATAATTTGCAGAGAGTAAAAAAATATAACCATAGTATATTTCCTCTTATTTGTCCCAATATTTAGACGCATTTTACCTGTGGCAAATAAGTTTGGACAGCATTTAGATAAGGTTTGACCACATAAACATAATAATATTATGACTTCGGTGCATGAATTATATTATTAGGGAAATGCATAATATATCTAATCTTATTCCAATCGAGTTGTGGACCAACTCCATTGGAATAAGATATCTTTTTTACAGTTCGTTCCACCGATTTTGACTTCTATTACATCTTTGGCATGACAATTAGTAACTGCAGTAATTAGTTGGCATTGTAACTACATTTTTAATGCCATTTTTAATTTTTTATAATAAAAGTGAAAATTGGTTGAACGGGCTGAAATATAGGTTTTTTTAATCGTCGATCTTATTTCAAATGAAGGGTAGTTTGAGATTGATAAGAAAGAATGTCTGGCTATTTGGTTCCAATAATTTATTTAAAATACACTAATTAATTACTTTTACAAGCTAACACTAAATTGTATATATATATATTATATTGTATACCTCAAAAGTATATAAGTATAACCTACAAGTATAATATATAAAAGTCAGAAACAGGACATCAAAAAAGTCCAATTTTGCTTGTATCATATTAATTTTAAAAAAATATTTAATAACGCAAATGTGATCTCAGTAATTATACGTATAAAATGGCGTAAACGGAACGTGAAATCACAGGACATCATTTTTATAGTGATAAGTTATCTTAAGATTTGGTAAATATAAAGTGCAAACGCTAAAGGCTATTCGCTAATGCGTTATTTACTACAATAATTAATTAAATTAAATTTACATATTTATGGAGTAAATAATGATGTTTGATATAATCATTAAAAGCGTTTGAAGCATAGGCTAATCGCTAGTTTACTATAGTTTAGTGTAATTCCAAATTGTACATGAAAGACTGTTTTTTGTATACCTCGTCCCTCTCCTTCTGGCAAGCTCTGCAATGCGCTCGACTTTGGATCAACTGCCTTTCTAGTTCTGATATTTGACTCTGTAAGTATCTACGCATGGAATCAGCTCTTTCTTTACTTCGAACTTGTGCTCTGCTATTTTCGACTTTAAGTTCTTCTATATCTTTCAGTAACTGAGCGCATTCGGCAACTTTCTCATTGAACCGTATTTCTTGCTGTGATAACTTCTCATCGGCTCTCATAGATTTGACTCTAGTAAAAAAAATATATTATGAGTTCAAATACATTATCCTCGACAATATTAAGACGTTTAGAGACTGTAAACTATTAAATTAAAAGCAGGTAATAAAAACAGTCATGGCAATCAACGGCCAGGTACAAAACCGGCGCGGGGTGTTCCCGGTTACCGGCTTTAGATCGAGCAGGAATCTGAGAAAGTTACGCTAGTTCCTCATGAAATGAATCATACAATATAACTTTAATGAATCAAGATGTTCGTATGGTATTCCTCAATAACCAACATCTTATGATTTTGAGATGAGTAAAGAGCGGGATCTCATTACAATTTACTACCTAGCAGCCTGTTACATCTGCCTTTAACAGGAGACAAACTATCTGGATTTGCGAGGTCGGCTGTCAAAAATCATACGATAAGAACACCATATACTTTTGTTAAAGAGTTTTGTTAAATTATGGTGCACAATAAAGCATATTCTCTCTATCTCTATCTTTATATTGCATGAACCACGATCGTGCTTGTAAAAGTGATGACGTCAACAAGGCATCGAAACTGAACTTCGACAAAATGGCAATTTTAATCTTTCTAATAATTCGACAATCAATAAGGTAGCTTTCTTAGTGCGTATAGTTAAGGTGCCAGACGGACTATATCCTTACAGCTAGGAGTAACTTAGTCTGACAGTAGAGAATGATTGATACCTACTTCTAGTAAAGCCCGCTACATCGGCAATTATATCGTTTCTTCATCGCTTGCCATTGCGTGAGATAGCGATCAAACGCAAACAGCCTATGAAAAAGCATGTGGAAAAATATAAATACTCACTTGTATTCCTCTAAAGCTTTCGAGGTATCCTCTATTTCTTTATGTTTTTCATCCAGAGCCGTTTTCAACAAATTATTCGCGTCATGAAGTTTAGAATTTTCGAGCTTAATTTGGTTCAAATTGTTCACAGCAAGGACCAACTGTAAGCGTCAAGTGTTGTTAGCAAATCTAAGGCATAATCAATATATTATCCGAATGATGAAAATAAAAAATGATGTTTGGACATCGATTTTATGGTGACAAAAATGATAAAGGTTTCCTTAATCTGTTTATCAAAGCCAAATTATTAATGGCACATGTGTAACAATAATTCGCCAGGCTTTAATATTGAAAACAATCTAGTACAAATGAAATGACACACAGTTTCATAATGATAATTATTTATTTTTCAGAAAACGGTACATTATACTTACAGTCATTAGTCAATGGCGTCATCATATTCAGCCAAATGTGGCGTGCAAATTATTATGGACCCGGCCATACATTTAATACAGAACACAGATAAGTATTAGATGAGATACTGTTAACCATTGATTTAAGAAATACATTTCTATGGTATTACCTAACAATTATTAATAATATTGATTGAAATACAATTTATGGAATGTCGATTAAAAATAACTTATTTATAATGTCAAAGCATCATTAAATATCAGCGTATCAATGCGTAAAATGACCAAGTATAAAAAACTACAATTAAATGGAATACCACAGTAGCATTCAAACAGACGTTATTACTTATAATTAAATTACGTACCAGCCTAAATAGCAGATGTTTAAAATTTTTTAATAAAACTTTTTGTTTGACAGGATTGTTTGAATGCGTCATACCTACACATGGTTTTTAAACGTCATTTTCATGATACAGTTTCAGAGGGTCAGGTAGGTACATAGTTTCAGTGAGAATGGATTCATAGGTTAACTTACAAACCTTCTCTTTGACTCGATGTAATTCGTTGGAAAGTTGTTGCGAGCTGTCTTCAGCAAGTCGTTGCAATTGCTTAGCCTCTTGAATTTGTATCTGAGCGCCTTTTAGCAAATCTGGCAAAGGAGCCAACTCTTGCAACTTCTCTTGAAATTGCATCTGTAATAAAATATAGCTGGCGTTAAGTTAAAAGTTAATAAGTAGTAATAATAGTAACAGCGAAGTCGAAACTATACATTAACGACGGGGTAGGGTATGACAAAGTAACACAAAAAAAAAGACACAGAAACAATAGTAAGTCAGCATGTGGTGAGCTGTTAGGCAGTAGTGACCCCACGAAGTCGACCTCCCTGATTATCACTTTACTTTAGCCATCCGAACCCATAATCTTTGTTTCTATATCTTGTAATAGTCCCGGGGATTGTCGTCGGGTGCACTTGATAATAGTCGGTTGGTGCCTCATTTAATTTAAAATTGTAACGAACCTCTAGTGAGTTGGACTCGGCACCTCGTACGCCTTTCATGGGTTTGGTACGTGAAGGTCCCGAAAAATGTCAAGAGAAGCAAATATAATAAGTAATAAAACGTTTATCAAAATCACGAATTAAAAATTTTAGAAACCTTTTATCGCAATGTACGAGTAGTTTTAATACGTATTTCTGCTTATTTTTGGCAGGCTAGCATTTTCCTGAACATTTTCACCATTTTGTATGAATGTGTTTCGTTCAATCCAACACCAGTTAATTGGCCATTCAAAATTTATATTACCTATCATGCTCGAGCTATCCAGTCAAAATTTCTAAAAGGAAAGCTCAATAGACCAGGGAATCGAACACAATGCTGAGCAGTTGCACTAGGGCTCGCTAAGTGATCAAAAAGGCAGTGTTTCGTGGGTTTATCTAATTATGAACCTATCTATGACGATTGGAATGGCTGTCACAACCTATGTGAAGACTACGAGAGACGGTAACTTATTTTGATCAGGACAAAAAAGAAGATTTTAGAAAAAACATCATGTTGTCTCAAACTCCAAGCTGGAGTTGATATTGCAGATATTTCGAGCCGACTTTAGTTATTAAGACGACCCCTTACGGAAGGAAGGAGTCCCTTATATTATAGGAAAGCATCAATCATAGAAGTAAGGACTGGCGGCACTTTACCTTTGCAAATGCACCCTTATGAAAACCAGTGGGTTTAACCTAGCCATTAGTATTTTGATAAGGCAATATTACTTATAGCTCGATTGGCATTAATAGTGCTCTTTTAGGGTATTATTGTTAACAAACTAATTTTAAGTTCAATGCATATTTCTTTTTCTATTTCATTTAAAATTATCTTTTAACTTTTTCTTAATGACATAGAAAGAAAAAGTTGCACTGAACTTAAACCATTGTCATAAACATTGCTTAAAGTTAACTAGTAACATTTTTGACGTTTAAACGTAAATTAACATTAATCATCATTAATAAACTCCATTTTAGTTTTTAGTTGATCAAGAGAAAATTCCAATGTTTATTTATTACATATTAAAAAAAGTTTTTACATTGTTAACCGCGCCATCTATAGCGTGACTGCAGAAGTAGAAGGACTACTATACCAAATATCAACTATCGCTACTTGCTGTTTACTTCACTAGATGGAGCGCTTATCAAGTGGAAGGAAAGAAGTTTACATACAGGGAGAAATTGACTACTTACTTTCATTTTCTGTATTTCGACCTGTATTTGATCCGACACTTGCTTGTTATCAAATTCTATAATATCTAACTGCCGTTTCAGCTCTTCTACTTGTTGCTGAGCTTGCAGATACTGAAAATTAATTTTAAGTACCACTTATTATTAAGTTAAATACCAAATTCCAGCAATTGGACCCGATTGCCTTGCTCACAAACTAAAATAAAAAGATAGAAAAAAGTGCAATGCATCTTGTTCTTTTTCATTATGAAAAGAACAGAAAATAAATATTAGTTTATCTCGGTCATTATTATTCCGCGCCTGAAGTACTAAAGTCGATGTATTCTTAGTACCTATGTACAGTACCTACAAAAGCCATGTTTTAAATCTAAACTGTCTATGGAGTTTCTTAATTTGCAGGACTAAACACAATACTGTATCTTCTGTCCTTTTCATAATGAAATAAAAAAGAAAAGATTCACTGTACTTTAATTTAGTTTGTGAACAAGAGATTCGGCACCGTTGGCGTCGATTCTGTTGTTCACAAACTAAGCTAATTTTAAGTAAAGTGCATCTATTTCTTTCCATTTTATTAAGGAAAGGATAGAAGATCCCATTTTCGTATAATCCTATCAAATTATGATACTCCATAGACAGTTTAGATGCGATTCTAAACATGGCGACTAAAAATACGCCAGTTTACGTCAGGAGCGCACTAATTTGACAGGTCTAAACTGACATTTTATCTTCTGTCCTTTTCTTAAAGAAAGAGAAATAAAAAGATGTACTGAACTTAAATTTAATTTAGTTTATGAACAAGGGAATCTGTACCAATAATTGGTTATATTTGTATCGTGTGTTTGCTATGTAAAATCTATGCTAGAAGGGAATTTTTTATATGTCCCATGAATCTCATATGCTCTGCTGAGCATAGGAGTTTTATAACTGTCAAAATAAGGGCGAGCAATATTCCCAAAAGTTGGTAAGGACTAGTCCAGTAGCGTCTACGCTACGATCTTTCTTAGAAAATAGCTGGTCATTGCTGCTACTCGTGCTAGCAATCCGTTTTAGAGCCTTGTCGACATCTACCGCAGAAGAGGCTGCTTATTCTTAATCGGGTTACAAACAAAACAAAAGAGTAAAATAGGTATACAATATATAAAGAAAACCCCGTCCAACCCATATGGATAATAAAGGTTAGGTAACACACAAGATCAAATAAAATATGAAATTTTTACAAAATCATCAAATTTCAATGAATATTGAAATAAGTACTTAATGGTTTTTTCCGCGAATTAATTCCAACTTCCCCAAAATTTGGTACTTTTTTAATAACTGACAACATCATTTTTGACGGTATTATTATAAGCGAATACCGATGAGACCGCGTGCCGCGTGCCCTGCCCTCTTTCGCCCGCGCATGAATTGACTACCGCACATGTATTTACCTTCTTTTGCGAAATAATATTTATTTTTTTAGCGGATATTTTTTTAAGTTTATCCCGGCTTTGTAGGCATTAGTAGAATCAGTTCTCGATACCTAACAATACCTTCACGGATCGGCCAGGGTTTTCTTTACATATTGTATAATTCCTAGGTTAGGTATACTTACATAAAACTATAAAAAATTTACCGTATTTATTTATTTATTTAATCATTTGTATAAACACATACAGAAACAGACATGAAAAACAAGTAAGAGAAATGATTGGCACAAAGGTGAGGCTTCGTTTTACCTTCATGCGATACTCCTGTAATTGTTCAGATTTCTCCACTAATGTAATTGTTAACTCTTCTGCCTCCTCCCTGACATCTCTGACTTGCGCTTTCAAAATTGCCATTTCCTCATCGGAAAATTTTTTCGTCTCCTATTGTTACGGTAAAAATACAAAGCCAATCATTTATTGAACAATTACGTAGAAATCTTAACTCATTGTTTTCACATGGAAAACTTATCTATGATGTATACTTGACTTAAGTACATAACACTACCGACGTATAATCCTAGTGATTGTTCTAGAATGATAATTTCAATGTTAGGTAAATCTATCTCTAAAATCCCAACTGCTGTGCGATTCTGTAACCATATTACCGTAAAAATACTAGGGATTGACAGCTCATTCCGAAATCACTTCACCTAACTTTTACGATAAGATTTTTACTGAATCGACTGATATCTACAGCGTTATTTATTGTTTAAGAGAAACCTGCATACAGTTTGTTCTGAATAAGCAACTGAATCGATTCCAATCACTTTTACAGCATGTTATATTTTTTCCCAAATACATTTAGAAATTGTTGCAGTGTGGTAACCGAGCGCGCGCATGCAGCTTACGTTAGATCATAGTACTTTCGCGTGCGCAACGGCTGACGCCAGAGGTCAACGCACCGCGCTAAGCTTTAACCATATTTTTGTTGGGACAACCAAGTAGAATAGAAAGCTCATAACCTTGTGGTTTTTCATTATATCTTTTTGAGATTTTGTACATAGATTCTTTACTTAAAAATACTGGACACGTGTTTCGGTTTTCGCATACACAAAAAATAATGTTCAGTAGATATAAATAATAAAGTAGATTCTTAATTTTACTGGGGGTATCTCGTACCCGCACTCTAAATCCAATCATTTTGTAGGATATTACCAATCCATTGCTTCACCTGTTTGAAAAATAAGTCTTCCCCAACGTAAATTACGCAATAATGTTGCTTAACTGTCAAAATTATAGCCATTTATTATTGTGCTACTCTTTTACTCCACAGAACTCAGGGTTGAATGACCCGAAAAAGATTACCTCGTGATACATGATGACAATCCGTATTGACGGGTACACTGAAATTATGACTTTTTCTTCAAAATATATATTCGAAATGATCAACCTACGAGATCAATGCACCTATAGGTAATTTTATCGTCATAATGTAGTAAATAATAAGAAAAGTAGTACTACCGCATCATGATAATACATAAATCTCGCGTCGATATTTCTATCACTCTATATGAATCTATCTAGAGCTAGGTTAGACACTAGACACATGGCTATCTACGGCTAACTTAAACATAATATGCTTTTAATTAAAACGGGCGAATAGTACATTAAAAACAAATACTATAAATTCTACTGGTAACTAATAGGTACTAAAATCGTGCCTTTATTCCGACAACCATTCCAGCACCACAAATATTATTTAGCTTTAATTCCAAGTCTTTGAGTTTGGCTTCATATTTCTCCCGCTGAAATCTTTCTTCGTCAGCTGCATTTTGTGCTTTAATTAATTCCTCTCGTAGTTTTGCAATCTATATTTATATTGAAAATATTTTTGAGAAAACGATTAGTGTCTTTGACAACTTGCGACTTGTATACTTAGTAGTCTCGTAGTATTCTGTAATCTGTGTCCGTAGATATAATATTGAGTACCGATACCTAAAGCTTCAATTTAATACCATACATATAGGAAAGAAGTTTGTATACATTTCTATTGTCTATATTCTATTGTATAAAGGGTGTATGTGACATCGACGCACAAACGAGTACCATGGATCCAGTACTTACATGATTCTGAACCCCCCAGTGGTGGAATTTTGGATCGGTTTTTTCCCCGATTAAAAAAAAATAATATGCAGTTTTTTTCACTTTAGACGGTTCATAATTGCTATACTTTTAAAACTTATAAGATTTAAAGTAAAAATTAATGAATTCGTTAATTACACAAAAAAGCGCAATGTGAACAATACTATAAAAACTATTCTATTAGCTGATTTAATAGAGTTCGCATTAGGGGTCAACGTCATACCTACAAACACGCACGGCGGCACGCTTGCAACGTTCAAAGGCCGAGCCGACACTTTTTTTTAAACACTGTTATTTCTTTAACCGCTCATTAACGACATAAATGACTATCCTAATTTTATTAGTGGCATGCGGTGTAGCCTTTGCGCGAAGTTTGTGTTACGATGTCAGATACAGCCTGTATATACTAACACAAAATTGTAGAAAAACAACAACTTACTTCTGGTACATTTTTGTATTGCTTTGCTGCTGGTGGGATGTTCTGTTCTATCTTAAGCACTTCTTCGGGTTCAGCTTCCTAAAATACATCAAATCAATAAATAAGGTTTCATTCAGAAAGTTACTTACCTACCCTACCTACATACTACTGAGGTCGGTAAAGTGCAGCCTAATACAAAATTTACAGTGGATCCGAAGTGCTCTATTAGCAGCACTGTACCTAGGGTTGCCAGATTCGTCTGAATTCTCCCAACATTTTAAATAGTCTCCAGACTCCCGAGTAGTTATATTTGTAAGTACATGTTTATTCCCAGGTACATCTTTATTTTCGTGTCCCTACACTAAATAACCTCCGATTAAAAAAAAACTGAGTTAGTAATTAGACCTTAACTTCGAAGAAAATTAATTCTGAATTAGCCAAAAGGATCCAAATTAGTAAACTCAGTAAAGAGCCATGCCAAATAAAGGTATCAAATCGGGGCAAAATTAAAATTTACGATTTTCTCGGTGGTAGGCCATAACATCGGCCGCCGGCAGAAGTTACCACCCACCAGACAAAGCCTTGCCGCCAAGCGATTTGTCGTGTTCTGGCATGATGTCTGGTGAAGCCGTACGGAGGACGGGTCTGAGCAGTTGTGTTGCGATGTGTGCCGGGTACGATGCGCCTTATGTTGTTGTGTTGGTAGTTTGTCGTGGAGGGTCTTCAGATCAATCTCCCTTTGGCGCAGCATCGTTGGTCGTGTTGGATTTAACATTGCATCACCTCGCTCAACTGCCGTCTTCCTTGCTGTTCGCTCAGTTTTTCTGAGTGAATAGGCTCTAATAAACTGGCGCGCTTTACCATCAATGATCGTATCACTGCTTACCATCAGGCGGGATTGCGGTCAAGCGCTAGTTTATAATTATTTAAAAAAAAAAAATATGAATGTTAAGTTACTTGAGATTTCTATAATTTAGAATTAAACTTTTATTTACATTTTGATTTTTAATATTTATCAACAACAACAACATCCGAGATCCTCGACATTTTTTTTCCAAATATTTTAGTTTTCCTATCGGGCAACCCTGACAGTACCTCAACCGTCACACCCTCTGTCACCTGATTTTGTTCCGGCTCAACGACTCCTCTCATGGTCTAAGCCGCCGTAAAAAATCTTAACTAAAGCTCAATACATCCAAAAGATCTTAACTAAAGCTCAGTACGTACTATGTACCTATCACAAAATATCATATCGATTTTTCACCCTAATTACCAATGCCACAAGGCCACACGATGGTGATCTGACACAACAAAACGATGCAAGCTTATTCTATGAAAAAGTAAACTTTTATATCAAATATCCTCTAAGTTGTCTAACATACATTCCTTTTCAACAAGAGGATTATTCCTGCAAAAAGCAATAAGTATATTGCTAAAAAAAATCTTTAGGTGCAACGTATCTGCTGAAACGTCACGCATTTTTGGCGTTCTGCAATTGCTATGGATTATAAATACCTTTGGAATAAGCACACCCAGTGAACTCAACACGCACTACTCGTGCAAAAAAAACACACTACAGTACAAAAAACAGTAGTGTTTAGAGCTAAGCTCAACCTGTCGATGTCGTGGCGGTGGTATGTCCACAGAACTGAAAAAAATCTGTTTTTTGTGTCTGATCCCCTGTGATCCCCCGTGTCCCCTTATCACGATATCAAAAATTTTGCGTTATGGAAATAAAATTCAAAACCATTTTAGTTTGTGACTCCTTTGCTATGTCATGCTCCATGCCATGCTGTACAACCTGGTGAAGCTAAAGATTTTTTTTTTGTTTATGATTTGTTGTGAATATTTCTACAAAATGCCGCTTTAGCAGAATCCAAAAAGAGGATAAATCATATATTTGCAATCGTAAAATCAATTTATATTTTTCTTTTTATATTTGACTACCTTGGTACAATTCACATTCATCTGTTTTTGTATGGAGATTCGTAAAGTTGTTGACAATTTCTGAATTGCTTTATTGAAGTTATCAAATAACAAAATCATTAAGTAACTAAGTATATCATTCCGAATAATTTTATATAGAAATATCGAAATACATAATAAGTAACAATAAATCATGAATAATTTCGTAATTCGCGCATGTGTTATGGCAAAACGTTTTATATCGCCTACGAAGTGTAACTCGTTGACAAAAAACCTACGAGTAAAATAAAACAATAGCGAAAGAAAAAATATTTAATTTAAACAATATTGAATTTAATTTGTAATGTTCATCATCTACATAAATAAAAATGAATCACCAAATACGCAAAACTCGAGAACAGGTCGATCAATTGGGTAATTTTTGTTTTCATATATTCAATAAAGGAGGAACTTATGGACAGAAAACGCAAAAAATGCGAGAAACCGCAAAAGTGCCATCCCATAACTTTAACAGGACAAACTCTGTCGGGATATGTAGTATTTAATAAATCTTTATTAAATTATAATATACTTATAAGTAATAATTATATCAATGTTGATGTCACCAAGATCCATTTGGAACAATTCAACCAATCTGAAAACGAAAATTTGTAAGTATTAGGTTAAACGAAATAAATTGAAAACTACATTGTTTCACTGAGTTATTCAAAATATGTTGCAAGCAAGGATCAACTGTTACGACACCAAAGTGGACAGACTCTAATATATTTAGATTTTAACCTCAATGGGAGATAGATATGGGATAATAGCCTTTAGACTGCATCATCAAGCCTCCCAAAGTACTGCGTTATAAATTAGTTCGCACAAGCAGTGGCCATAATCATCTGCAGCACGTTGCACCTCGTAGAGCCAAATGACGATCTGAAATACATAATATAAATAACATAATCATTTTCAATAGTTGTCATAAGTCTTAACCGCCATGTGAATTAATGAAAAGTTTGTAAATTCCATGTAGGTAGGTACTGCGGTATCTCCCTAGCCGAGTTCGAGGAGGCAATGTATCGAATGAATCCGCCGGAGTAGAGCACTGTAGCCTGTACTGACTGATCTTGGAGCTGCAGTGATCTAGTTAATGGACCCAACACAGCCAGAGCCCACACTAATGTAGAAAGTCGAGCGGAACGTTCCATTGTGTCTTAGCCACAAACTAGACACCTTTCCATTCTTAGAAATTACGGCGTACATAATAATGCTTTTGCACAGAGGCTAAACTAAATATTGATCTAAGAAAAACAAGAATGCACTTACTTTGTATTTAAAATAATCCCACGCGCACGAATTAAAAAAATCATGTGTGCAATTCACACGTGGTAAGAGTGTAAGTTTCAAAGTTTTTTATTTCAAGATACATTTATGTAAAAAACGTACGGATGACAGCAGGTCAACTTACCGAAGCCGTCAAAAGTTCCCAATCAAGCTTTAGTGCTTGAAAATCTAGTATAAAGAAATCTGATTAATTCAGAAGATTGTAGTAGCTTTATGTGCTGTCGTCTGTACAAAACTGAGGCCTAAGTAAATTTCTACTATATCTCGCTTGCTTTCTGTCTCATTTTCACCTACGTTAAATCTTATGAATTTATATATCTGTCTCTTTTTACTGTGCCTCGCATCACTTGAAAATGGCTGGACTGATTTAGCTATTTTTAGGGTTTCAAAAACAAAAGCACCCTTACGGTGCGATCTGTAACTGAGAACCCCATTTTTATATCCACACACGCACTGTTCATTCCAAAGTGGGTAAACTCAAAAGGAAAAACGGAACCTTTATACTATTACTTTATTGACCTTCCGTCGGTTCGGCTGTCTGTCAAGATCTTTTTCAGGGACCCGTGGAGGTATCAAGTTGTAATTTTTACCAAGTACTCAGGTCTACTGTCCCTTGGAGCTGTAAATAAATCAAACTCCTAAGCCATCGCTATCAAAAGATACAGCCGTTAATGCCGCAAATATTGGCAAATTTTCTACACTAGCAAATATACAAAAAATATAAACCTACAGGATACTTCATTTCATTTCAGAATCTTGAAGTTCGATTCTAAGCAATGTCTTACAGCAAAGGTAAAACGTAAATAATTTTAAGACTGGTTTGCACAGAACTCTAGATTTCAAAAAAGTATCTATGTATTTATATAAAATTTCAATAAATTATTAATATACATATGTTGTAATAATATACCTTAGGTAATAACTAATAACCTAATTAACATTCTATAAATGTGTGTACTTGCGTACTTTGGTTAAATGTGCTCTCGCTAAGTTATTGTGACCAACCTGCACTCTAATAATTTATTGAATATCATTCTGGCCATTACTGAAACGTTCTTTGTTTAATTAAAATTACAAGCGGTTAAGTAAATGGCTAATTAAACCACTTAGTTGCGATATACTCGTACATATCATTACGGCCGATTGTACCTACTACCCATAGCCTTACTGTTACTTTCCTCTATATCTTCACATACTTGCGCAAGCTCCTACGAGCCTACTAAGCGCTTGCAGTGCCGAGAACAAAGCAACTTGCTCGACAGCACGTGCAGGCGCTCTTACAAATACGATGTACACGCACCAAAATGCATATAATAACAAACCTAAGATGCTTTTGATTAGACTTACTCCCTATTTTTTTTAAAAAAAGCTCTTTATTCAATCATAAAGTACTATATAGTCGGCTTAAAGTATCACTAAGCATCGAAAACAAAACACGAATAATTAGATTAAAGACAGACAAAACTCTTGCCTTCAATCGCTTCTAAGCCCTCATACTAACTATTCCTAGCCTAGAAGAAGAAAGGATTCGAAAAACTTCCTCATCATTTTTTTATTGTAAACCTAATGACTTATTTTTTATTAGCGGTTGGTAGGTATTTCTTACTTACCGTAACAACAATTCCAGTTGTTTCCTTGCGGTTGCATAAATCCAATCTATCTCTCCTGATTGCCGCCAACTCCATTCTCATTTCCCTTACTTCCCCCTCCATATCGCCCAATTGTTTTTGCTGAATAAATAAAGACGACAGAAGTGAATAAAACTCCAAAAATAGCAACAAAGGACTCGCCGATAATAAAATATGGGTATGTAAGCAGGTATCATAGAAGTGATGCAACTATATTTTGACACTTTTCTTCCTCTGTCTATCACAAAAATTTAGGGTCACTACAGTACCTATTTTAATTTACAAGGTGCTTATGAATCAACCTACTAAAACTTTCGCATTGTCATTGTGTTCAACATGTTCTCCTGTCTTTCCTCTTTGAAACGGCCAGAAATCTGTTTGCGGCATTAACACTGTATATTTGTATAAAATGAGTCGAAATATCCAATAACTATTTATAAAACAAAGACTTGGTATAGTGTTCACTTGATTTCGAAAGAGGATTATGACCAAGAAGAAAAATGTTACGAAATCAGATAAACTATACAAAATAATCACAACTAGAATCTTTTAGGATGTCAATCATTAATCAAATTTTATTAACGACCAGAACTTTTAAATAAAAAGTATTTATCACAAAGTAACAATGTAGGTACTAGAAGTAAAGAGGTAGCAATAAAAAAGATGCTTACAAGTCCTTGAAGCATTAAGTCGTGCCGCACTGAAAAAACTATAACTATAAATTGAAAATACATTTTTTATTAGTTCACTTGCGGGGAAAGATATCCAGAGGAATTACAGTCTAGATATTATAGCAATTTGCTCCGACTTGTTGCGTGCTGTACGGAAAACTGCAGACAGCCGGCCGGGGAAGCTGGGCACGTTATTGATTTATGCACCTGAAACCTATCTACGTACAAATTATATAGGCCAACGGGAATAGAGCAAAGATCAGGGATTAATATGGCTGGAACTATAGTTTCAGGTAAATTTCATTTTTTTTTTTTTGTTCTAAAGTATATTATTTATAAGTAATACAAGTATTTTGATTGCATTATTTGCCATTAAGTAGCTACACTCATTCATCTTTCACAACTGCATATACAAAGTGCCTATTCAACATTCATCACTTCGGCTTTATGAAATGCAAGGTGGCATAACAAAAACAATTTCCGAATTGGATACCAATCAAACGCGTAACTCTTCACTCATAATGACACATAGTGTTGCAGAGCGGGACGAATGCACATTTATGCTGGGTATTCGAAAAAGCTAGACATGCAAGGACGAAACGCAGACCAGTAACGCAGCAGAGGCAGGCTTTGATTAAAATATCGTATCGATAGTAATTTCTAAACTTTGTCTGTAGGAAAACTTTACTTAAACTATGCAAGCTATTTGAACTAAGCTAAATAGTTATTTAATCCGTGCTGGTTTGAAGACTAGTGTCGCAAGATGCACTTGGTGAATTCACTAGATACTAATAGCACCTAAATTGCCAAATTGTTCAGTACCAGCTCACAAGTCAAATCTCACTTTGCGTCCCTAGATAGCCTTCATCATCATCATCATTTCAGCCGAAAGACGTCCACTGCTGGACCTCCCCAAGGTTCTCCACGACGACCGGTCCTGCTCCTCCCGCATCCAGTGGTTTCCCGCGACCTTTACCAGGGCGTCGGTCCACCTAGTCGGGGGCCTACCCACGCTGCGTCTTCCGGTGCGTGGTCGCCACTCGAGAACCCGTCGGCCCCATCGGGCATCGGTCCTACAGGCAATGTGCCCAGCCCACTGCCACTTTAGTGTTGCAATTCTTCGGGCTATGTCGGTTACTCGCGTTCTTCTGCAGATCTCCTCATTCCTGATTCGACCGCGCAGAGAAACCCCAAGCATAGCCCTCTCTATAGCCCTTTGAGTGACTTTGAGCCTTCTTATAAGGCCCATTGTTAGCGACCACGTCTCAATTCCATAAGTCATCACTGGCAAGATAGCCTTAACAGCTAATTTAACATATCAAAAGGGTAGTTGCGTAATAGACTAAAGTCTGTATTACAGAACCTCACTCAAAACTCAAGCTTTACATAAATTTCATTTGAAGCTATTTGATTGGGTGAAACGAGGTTTAAGTAATGCTTAAATCTTGAGGAAGGTACAGTAATACAGTCATATGAAAAGGAATCCATTTCATTATGATAGTTAAACCACATTCATTGCGATATTCCCGTTGTTGAGAAGACAAATGTTTCGAATGTATGAAGCAAATGATTAGAAAAATCCTTCAAAATTATACAACATTATTTTTTGTTTATGCGAAATCATGAAAAACCACAAAGTTATGAGCTTGTTATCCTATTTGGCCGTCCCAACTAAAATATGGCCCACGCTCCATTCAGGAGGCCGAACGGGGTGTTGACCTCTGGCGTCAGCTGTTGCGCCGGCGTGCGCAGGACTATGATATAGCGTGCACGCTCGGTAACCACAGCGCAACAATTTCTAAATTTATTTGGGAAAAAAAATAAAACATAATATAAAGGAATATGATTGGATTTGATTCAGTTGCTTATTCTGAAAAAACTATATCCAGGTTTCGCATAAACAAAAAATAACGTTGTATATTAAATTTTTATTGAAGTGAAAACTTTTTTGGAGACGTTGATCACTTTTGTTGGATGGGGGAAAAGCATTGAATTGGTGTGAGGGTGACCGACCCGACACCATGACCGTTCTTTTGTTTTTACTTTTTGTGTATTCTGTGTTTTTAATGATTTCAGTTTTCACTTCTGTCGGTTCCCACGATTGCTATTTTATTATTAGTATGTATTTATATTTGTACGCTGTAGCTACCTTAGTATGTTGTGCAACTACACACATCAAAAGTGTCTAGGGATCAAGCTTTTTTATGCGGATTTCTTGAGATTGAGATGTGGTTTTGTAATAAATTTATGATTTTATAAATTTATATGGATCCTTTTTGGTGCATTTCATAATTTGAATCAGGAACTGTGAATCAAATTCGAGTAAAAGATGAAAATCAGCTGTCAATATTTTCCCTATAAAAACATACAACGCATTGAAGACATTATTAGTGCTACTGTTTCCCTACTACTGATTAAAACCAACGTTATTATGGAGCGGCGACGTCATTTAAGCAGGGAAGAAATGCTCAGAGCCGTGGGAATGATAGAAGCTGGTTCCCGGCAACGTACTGTGGCTTTAGCTCTGAATACAAGTCAGAGTGTTATCAGTCGACTTTGGACACGTTACCGAAGCACTGGTACCGTGGCTGAGCGCCATGGAGGACGGTATCGCTGCACCACACTGAGACAAGACCGATACATTCAAATCTTAACTCGAAGAGCTACAACAATAACCGCCATGATGTTAGCCGTGAGGCTTCATCACTCTTCAGGGAACTTAATTAGCGACCAAACAGTCAGAAACCGCTTGCATGAAGTGAACCTTCATTCCCGAAGACCGCTACGGTTACCACCTATAGCAATGCACAATCGTAGGATTCGATATCAATGGGCTCTTGAACATAGAAATTGGGCAGAAGAACAATGGCGTTTCGTGTGCTTTTCTGATGAGTCTCGTTTTGGTATGAGACCGGATACAAGACGTATACGACACTGGAGAACCCCTGGACGCCAACAGCGATTAAAATCCTGCCAGGAAGTCCATCCTTATAGTGGTGGAACCATCATGGTATGGGCGGGTATTTGGATCGGCGGAAGAACTGAGTTGATTTGGATCAGAGGCAACCTCAACGCTCAAATTTATGCTGAGACGATTGTATCAGACGTCATCGTTCCTCTACAAGTGCAAATCGGTCCCTTATTTCAGTTAATGCATGATAATGCACGACCGCACACCGCAAGAGTTGTAAGACAGACTCTCGCCGCAGCTAACATCAATGTCCTGCCCTGGCCTGCTCAGTCGCCAGACTTGAACCCGATTGAGCATGCATGGGATATGCTACAGAGAAGAGCTCTGCCGAATATGGAGGGTATCCAGTCGCAAGAAGACCTTTTTTTGTTGTTGCAACGAACATGGGCGGCCATTCCACAGCGTGATTTGGATGAACTCATTTTGAGTATGCCAAACCGATGTTCTTGTGTTGATAGTGTTCGCGGTAGAAACACGGATTATTAATTGTTTAAGTTACCCAATAAAATTTTAGAGAAAACTGTTATTTCACTCTTTTTTTCGAACTTTTGTGTTAGTGGTTCAAATGTCAAATATCCCTTTATTAGGAAAATGGCAAATTTCTTTATTAATGCAAAGGTGACTTGGTTTATCGTTACTGTGACAAACGAAAACACTTTATTTGATGAATCCTTAAAGAAAATTTTAATTAATATCAATCAGGAGAAAAGTTATTGCAAAAATATATGTTGATCCCTAGACACTTTTGATGTGTGTAGCTAAGATCTTATAATTATCAACTGTACATTTAAGTGTTGTAACAATAACTGGTGGCTCTAATAAATATAAATAAATAAAATATATTGATAGTATGCCACGCAGTTAGGCTACAGATCTAGGCCAGATTCGATTGCCGAGTTGGGTAGAGTTTTAAAATTATCGGCAACAAATTCTGTAATTTTGTTAAATAGTATAGGATATGGTACGTAGGGGAAGGTCGGGCAAAGTGGATACCTTAGGGTAATTAAGGTTATAGCAGAAAAGGTAAACAGTACAAAAATAAAATAACTATCACAAATCAGTCTTTATTTATTGCTCTTGCAAATACGTACACCAGTTAACATTAATATTTAAACAATAATCAACTGCAATTAAAATTAAAAAAAAGTACGAAAGTATTCGCTTTGCCCGGTACCCCGGGTAAAGTGAATACAGTACTTGGGCAAAGTGAATACCCATATTCAATCTCTGAAATAACTTTGATAAACTGAAAAAAAAAACCATAACTTGACTATAAAATTATAAAATTAAGATTGGCAATTATCACAGGTATACCCTTGAGTGCCATCAAAAGCAGAACAATCTTCATGACACCATTGTTGACAAATGTCACATTGAATCCAGTTTTCAATTGGTTTACCGTCTTCTTCAATATATATTTCACCGCAAAAAAAACATAAAATATTCTTAAACTCTTTCATTTTCTTTGGCTGTTTAACCTTTTTAGCAGTTCTTTTGTCTTTCTTCTCTGTATTAGTCTTCTTAGGAACATTTTTTGGCTTATCATTCAGTCTTTTCGTAATATTCTTAACTTTATTTTTGTCATATTTCTGCTTTTGATCTTCCTTGATCGGGGTACTGGTTAATATTTCCGATTTTTGTAATTTCCGTTTACGCGTGGTCATTGGTTTGGCAGGATTTGGAATAGGTCTTAACATCAAGGGACTGCAGTGGGAGGCTGAACATCCCGGTTTCGGATCAGGTAAGTTGTCACGGCTAGTATTTAGTCGAATATTTACTTCAGTTTCCGGCAGCACTGTGTCACCTTTCTGAGTAGCTATATCTGGCCTAAAAGCGGAGACAATTTGCGAACATCCAGGTTCTGGTTCAGGTGTACACCCGTCGCTATGAATCTTTTCAGGCGTGTTAACAATGGGCGCAACAAAGTCTTGAAACTCACAAGAGGGAGTTCTGTTTCGAGATGGAAATATTTCTGATAAAGGGTCTACTGAATTTGATGGAATCAGTTCTTGAAAAAGTGAAGGCGATGGAGTTGAAGAAGTGTCTGCCAAAGGTCTGGGAATACCGATCGTTTGTATTGAGTTTGTACTTTCTTTGCCAATATTCATATTAGACGTGCCTGCAATCACAGCGGCTGGTTCGTAATCTTCGTCACCAAAAGCATATTTATTCACTGGCCAAATACCAGGTCTTTCAAATCCATGAACTGCATTTTGAGCTACTGCACTTTTCAGAAAAGCTGGTGATAATAGTCTGGCTACATCGTATTGATTTATAATGCGTCCTGGGTGCGATTTTTGGAAGAAATTTACCTCCCTTTCAAAGTAAGTTTTCAATGGGCCGTAGACCGCTACATCCATGGGCTGCATTTTATGAGTTGTGTGTGGAGCCAAAGATAAAATTACGATATTGTTCTTGCTGGCGTAATCTAAAGCTGGGTAATACTTGTGGCTCTCGTGGTTATCCAATAATAGAAGTATTTTTTTCTCAGGGGTAGGTCGAACATGTTCCACAAAAAAATGCATCCAATCAAAGAACACCTCACCTGAAGTCCAGCCATTTGGAGTACAGGTTCCTTGAGTGCCAGGAGGTGCACCATCAAGTAGTCTGGGTTGCATCTTTTTTCTGGCGAAAATTAAGAATGGTGGGAGAAACGAACCAGCGGCATTACAACAACCTATGACTGTCGTTAGTTGACCACGTTCTGCACTGGCGATTATGCCCACTTGTTTTTTTCCTTTCGTTGATAGCACTTTAGGCGGCTTATTTGTGGTTGTAGATATACCAGTTTCATCCATGTTATATAATCTGGATGCATCAATATCATGTTTTATTGTTAAAGCTTCAAGGTTTTCATAAAAACGTCCAACTTCACGTCTGTTAAATCCTTTTGCCCTTGCAACCGATGTTGCCTCTGGAGTCCTGAGGGATATTTGATCGTGACGAGACAAAAATGACGATAACCAATCATCTCCAGCTTTTTCGTACTTGTCCCAGTTTTTCGGGTAGTTCAAATTATTTTTCTTGGCGTAGATGAACGCTAAATGTTTAAATTCATCTCGAGTCAAGCCAAAAAATACAGAATCCATATCTTTGAGATATGTCACCAACTCTATTTCCTGATCTTCAGTGAAAACAGGACGGAATCTACCAAGTTTTGAAGCAGCGATGCCGGTTTTTACATGCCTATACAAGGTTGCATAAGCCAAACCATACTTTTTAGCTGTGCTTTTTATTGACTCTCCAGCTTTGCACAAATTAATAGCTGTTTGCATAGCATTTTCCTCCCACGTCCCTTGGTTAGTTTTTTTTTATATTTATTTACCATCTGAAACAATTAAAATACATTTTTAGATAATAAGTTAGCAATGAAAAATAGCGGGCAAAGTGGATACCATATCCACTTTGCCCTATTCACTTTGCCCGACTAGGTAAGTTTTGAGGTTAACACATTTCGAACAAAAACTAATAATTCTGACTTTCTGTTAAATATACCATAAAAACCGACTTTGATATGCTACTGAATTAAGACATTCCTAAAAATCATGAACTAGTAATACAGGAGAAATGATCAATGTACTTACCGCGTAAAATTAATCTTTTATTTACGAAAACACAAATCTTCGTTCCGCGGACGGGACGCGACGCGGCCCCTCGCTTCGATGTTTGCCACGCACTAAATCAAGATGGCCGAACGTAACAGTAGTGGCGTGTTGAATGACAAACTAATAATTTAGAAGTAGTGGGGAGTATTCTCTTTGCCCGGGGTATTCACTTTGCCCGGCCTTCCCCTACAAGTACTACGAGTATGTATAGTAAATTTGTCATTGGCGCTGATACTTTTGTTCACAAACTAAACTAAGTTTAAGTTCAGTGCATCTTTTTTCTATTTCATTAACAAAGGACAGAAGGATAGTAGGTAGTTTAGTTCTGTCAAATTAAGTTAGATACTTCATAAACAGTTTATTGGCAATTTAGTATCATGGCTACTAAAAATACGTCAACTTACGGCAGGCGCTGACTAATTTTGCCAGAAATAAACTAATTCTAAATTCTCTTGTCCTTTTCTTAATGAAATGGAAAGAAAAAGATGCTTTTCTTAATGGACTTAAATTTGTTTAGTTTGAGAACAGCGGAATTATGGCCATGTTATTTATATCACTAAATAAAGTTTTTTTGGTTTTGGCACGGACGACAGCAGGCCAAGCTGCCCGAAACAGTCAAAAGGCACACCGTTGAATGGGAATATTTAATATTCCCAATCAACGTTGAGCCTTAATGCTTTAACCATAAAGTTGAATATCTAATCTATAAGCTTCATGTTCTGTAGTACAAAATTAGACGAGATTCTTTTATTCAAGCTTGCTTCTCTCGGTCGTGCAGCTTAGTTTGTCTTAATTTTTGTCAACATACTTTACTCCCACTTGTATATAATAGTATAAGTTTTTTTAAAAGGAAATCTATGTCCTCGTCGCAGCTTTAGGGCCCGCTTTGCCCGTTCTTGTTACTTCATTCGCGAAAGCATTAGACAGAAGTTAAAAAAGTATTTTTCAGGGTACACTTTGTACTTAATAAAAGTATACAAGATGTATTTTGCTTGTTGCAAAATTTATCACAATCAACCTATATACCATCTGTTATACTTAAATCTATCATTTGAACCACATACCTATGTTCTCAATTTATGACTTTTACTTAAATATAATAAATTAAATAAATAAATTATTCAGTTTATACCAACGTAACTTACTAGAGTTCATGTTAAAAACCTAAAAGAATCAGAGGTGGCTATTACTCTTTACATTTTACTGTAAGTCTACCAAATCTGAAATGAAGAAACAGAATTAAATGTAAATTTTAGCTGTAAAAAAATCTATAAATAAAATATAATAGAATAACAATATAGGTATGTAACAAAATAATATTAAAAAGACGACAAAAGCAAAACAAAAATAACAATAATATATAAATAATATAATTCTTGCCATGCAAGGAGGAAAAAAGACGGCAAAAAAAAAAAGAAATGGAGAAACATTTCAGATTTGGTAGACTTACAGTAAAATGTGTAAAACCGGTTGATATGTAGTGGCAGGGTTTTATTTATTTTACCAAGTTTGATTTGTTTGATTGTCATTCTCTTGTTACTTATGAATGCTATTTTAACAGTTATTTGCTAATTTTCGTTATTTAGTTGTTATGCGTTAAATCATATTATCTTTCGAGTTGTTAAAATTTTATATTGAAACCTTTATTTCCTAAAAAAAAAAGAATTCTTCTCGAAAATTAAATGTTGCGCATCTCTGCTTTTATGAACCCCTTTTGTATAAAGTTAACGGAACGGACTATAGGTGATCTTAATTCATAAGCCATAAGCTATTCGGCAAGATGTCCGTAACTCTTCTTTCTACATGACTGGTCAAAAGAAAGTCTAGGAAACCTATGCGAGCTAGGATACTAAAATTAACGCTATGGTATTCGGGATTTCGATGAGCCAGCAATCTTAATTTGTCCTTTGACAAATATGAAATAAATCATGTCTGCATAGCCTTTTCACAACTATGTTGGGGTCAGCTTGCAGTGTAACCTATTCCAGCTGAATGTCAGTAGGTATTTACATGGAGTGACTACCTACCTGACCTTCATAAAACACCCCTTGGTAAAACTGGTGGTCAAACTTTAAGGTTTCTGACGCCCCGTAACGACTCTTAAAAATGTCGACGGGTGGATAACTGGAGGTCTGCTAGCTGTCGCTGCGTGGACTGCTAGGTGCCTGTTAGCTAACACCGCGTGGACTGCATGCAGTCGTCTTAATTTAGGACGCTGTTGGGTGGGAGTGGTGTTAGTGCAGAGTCGTTTATCTAAAGCTGATTTGATTTATCACCTTTATCGTGCTTTCCAGGGCACGAAGGAGTCTCGGTATGTAAAGATGGACACATATATCTACAGACCTAACGCGCCAAGCGCAGTATTCGCCTTCCACAGCTACTACAAATATGAAAATAAATGCGACGAGGAAAACAATAAAAATTATCGATACCTCAAAAAACTAGCTGTCATTAACATCACTACGCACAGTGTTCGACCTATGGTCACACAAGGATATTTTGGTGCGTGGCTAGAATCAGAACTAATGCCATAACCTTTTTTTTTTCAATAAAATATTACAAATTGTTTCCAATAGCCAGGGTGCTGTTGGAAACAATTTGTAATCAAGACATGTAGATTAAAAATATGAATAATATTTTATAAAGGAGATTATTACATTATGTATTATACCTATATTATTGGAGAATGCCAACTTTATTTACTAAGCAACAGTATTGAAATTCCTCAGAAAGCGAACTTCACGTCAGCGCGATTGTTTTTATCGACGCCCGGACATTCCATGCTTTTCTTCTTTTACGGTCAACCATAGATTTCGGAAATTGCACACCTTGTTCGCACTGGGACTCAGTCTTACCTTTAACGTGAAGTGAAACGTGATCCGAATTTCTTTGTTATCTGTGGTTTCCTCCGATCCGTCTTGTCTGGCGTTTACGTCGTTTACTGTTCTCTGTGCTCTTCAGACTCTTCAGTGTTCTTGGTGTGCATGTTGTACTTCGTTTTTTTTAACTCGATTTATCTTGGATTTTATTTTCCATTAGTTTTATGTATGTACTTAAAACATAATGTTATTGAAACTTTGGTTTTGGAGTGATGAGAATGTAATTTCTGGGGATTTGCTGAATGCCATTCGATTTGGCAAAAATTTATGTAAGAATAATTAAAAATATTTGAGGCATTTGAAAATGGCATTGCCCTTTTTACTTTGCGGACGTGGAGCTACCTAGTTTTTAAATTATTAGGGTCTCTATTGTTTACCTTATTATGAGAGCAATAAAAATAAACATAACATAATAGGGTGACAACATTAAATGTGCTAGCTTCATTATGAAATAAAATGTAACTCGTTCTTAAATTCCCACTTACCGATTATAATATAATATCTAGAAATTCTGTTCATTGTTATTTTAATAGCCCTTTCTGTTCCTCGAACCTTCGATAGCCAAGGTAAACTCCCTAGGGAGTTGTCTGATATCAATTGACCTCACTTGCTAAAAGTCTGGAAATAGTTAGGTATAACTATTATGATTACATTGTTATTTTTTTGTTATTACAGAAAAAAATCATGTTAATATAATAATGCAAAAGCTTGAAACAAAGATTTATGTTAAAATCCAATATGGATATGAAGATAGAGTTTAGTGATGCTGACCAGCTACCAATAGTTCCTCAAAACAGTATAGGCAAATGGAGTCTTAAGAGTGATACCTCAGTCCTGATCACAGATCTACAACAGAGTGGATCTCATAGGAAAATTATTAGGGTAAGTCTAATCAATTGTTTTAGCTGTGATCAAAGAAGCAGTGAAGAAGTGTGTTTTCTATCATTTTATGTTAAAAAAGTGACATATCATAGTCAATAAGCATATATTAACAAAAATGCATTCTGCTCTTAAAGACTGCATTACACAGTGCAATTTAATTGCCTATGGCTTTAATTAAGTTGAAGCAACAATAAAAGTTGCTTTATCTAAACACCATTTAGACAATGCAAGTTATTTGTTGCATTAATTTTATTGTATGCCATAGGCGGTGGTATGCCATGGTTTACACGGTGCACCATGTAAACCAATCTTTAGTCTTACGTTAAATAAAATCTCATGTTGTCTTTTCCTTATTGATATTGGAACATCTGCCTTAAGAAACATTTTAGTTTAAAAATTGTTCCTAAAAAAACTCTTTTCAATTATAAATAGACTTTGCTTTACTCAACACCACAATGATAACACAGCACGATGGTTCACTAAATAACTTAAATTTAAAAAATCTGTATATGTTCAGTTAATATTCATTTTATCCGGTTATTCCATAATGTGGTAGGTATAGCATAATAATAAAATATTTTTATTTAAAGCACTTTGATCTTTGTCATTGTTATGAAACATCTGGCTACTGCGACGCCCTGCCGGTGTTATCTTGTATTCATTTACATAAAAATGTTGCAACGGAGCTGACTTGTTTAATTGTCATTTTTATTTTCATATGAATTTTCCCATTATTAAGTGGATTTTTGTGCATTCAACTGTTAATTTAATTAAGTCATTTTCTGTTCATGTAAACAGACAGTTCTGCTCAAATAGTGTTATGTACAGATTTTTGCCTGAAGCAACAAACAAATTATATTTCTTGAGTGAAACAGAGCAACTTTTATTTACTTAGTTTGTGAATGTTATTGCTAACTTATAGTCACCACAATATGCCTGTGCAACTGTTGACAGTATGTATTCATTCAATTTATTTTTGCAAGTACTGTCTATATTTATTTGTGAGTTCATATGCATTGAATTTGAAACGCACTATTCAATATAGCATTTGTGCCTTTGAGTTGCAGCGCTCTTCAGAATAATTATTACCATAAAAAGTCAAACAATTTTAAGCTTTTTGAATGCATAAATATAATAGTGAATCAATAAAATGGTGAGACTTATAAATTGGTTAAATTTATTTTCTGTATATAGATCTGTGCTCTTACTAATATTTGTATGTTATTGTGTAAATAACTAATCTAAAATATGATTGTTATTTTTTATAAACATTTGTGGTTTTGGTTATATAATCAACCAATAATGTTCCCACTCCTGAGACAGAGGCCTCCGGTGAGAGGGAGTGGACCGTAATCTACCACATGTCTTTCTTCTTTGCTTTTCTCTTTTGTCTTTGGACATGCTGGTTTCCTCACGATGTTTTCCTTCACCTTTTTGAGAGCAGTGGTGTTGAAAATATTTACACAAAGTTAAGCGCCTGACGGGGTTTGAACCTACGACCTACAACTTAAAAGTTGCGGCCGATACCACTAGGCCACCACTGCTCAAAGGTCTTGGTTAAACTAAACTAATATCTATATTTTATTTTCAGAGATGGAATCGC
Organism: Sesamia inferens; assembly: GCA_037179545.1. Lineage (NCBI taxonomy): Eukaryota > Metazoa > Arthropoda > Insecta > Lepidoptera > Noctuidae > Sesamia > Sesamia inferens. The sequence continues at coordinate 19,922,996 of CM073921.1, read as the reverse complement.
CTATCCAGACTGCAAAGATCTATAGTTTACGCAGTATTTGTTATAGTAGCAACTATACTAGCAATGTTTTATATCTCAAAAGTTTCTGCTGCAAATATAAATAAGATTAATCATAGTGAATTAGCACAAGTAAGTTATTAATATATCTTATCTCATACCATTATTTACCTACTTTATTTAACACAAAGTTTAGCAGAGAATATGTTTAAAACAGTAAGAGTCTGGATGCAACACGCATAGCGCTTAGAATTTTAAGTCAGTTAAATAATTTCATTAGTTATTTATCTAAGTACTTAGACTTATTTAATAAGCAAAATAAGTCAGGTCGAGTTCATATTACTTAGTGGGAAAAAATAAAATTCACACATTGTTTTGCTAGTAAGCATATCATTTAGTAATATTACCATAAAATTCTAGTTTTATTTAACATATTATAATATCTAAAGTATTAACTGTGACAAATATCTATATAGTATTATATTGTACTGATACAAGGATAATATTCTGTTGTCACGGGAAAAGGGCTGCAACTCTTCATTCTTTAACCCATGATTCTGTGCTAAACTGGTTAACAATAAAAAAAATCTTATTGTCTCGCCTGGGTTCAGAGTCACACAGAGTCAATACAAGTATTGATTGCCCATTAAAACTTTTTCTATAATTTATAGGTAAAAGGTATAATAGATAATTTCTAATCAAAAGTTTAATAAAATACAAAGATTGTGAATGTTCACAGTTAATTCCCTGCTAATTGTTTATATACCATTCTATGTTGACGATAACATTACAGTGTCAACTTACTGGTAGCTCATTGTATAGAGTTACCAGATAACAGTTATCTAAAAATATACTGTGTATTTCCAGTTGGCATATTTGAATTTGAATACATTCATTGTGATAGCTTGCTAATAATACGCCAAAGTGTTAGTATTGATCGCTGTTATGCATTATATATAAAAATGACCATAAATAGGTTTATTAATAATTGGTGACCCTCTTCAGCCTAGGGTCATCAGTTATTTATTAATAACTTGGTTAACCTAGCCCAAATTAGTAACCTGCCCCAGTCTCAGACGGTTGAAAATGGCTACATATTAAAACGTCGATATTTTTGTGCTTACTTACCTTGGAATTAATATTCTTATTTATGTCATGTAAATAATACAGAGTAGGTATTTTATTTTGTTCTAAAATCCATTGCGTAGCTTAAATGTTCTAAGCTGACTGGCAAATAGATAGGGGCAACTATATTATATTATAAATATTAAAGATATCTTGTATGTTTTAGGAAACTCTTAAGAATGTGTCTCTAGTCAATGAGCAAGCTGCTCAAGCAGTTGTTCCCAAGAAGACTGTTGTAGATGTTGACAAACATGAAAGGCCTATCTTCACAGGTATTGTTATTATATATGACTGTTCTATTGAAAACTGATAAGCGTGTTTTGCACCTGGGTAATTGAAATGGATTGTTGTTTCAAAAGTCTTTTCACCAAGTTCTGCAATTTGTCATAAACTTGTATGCATAGCGCTATATACTTGACTACTTTTAATATTTTTTGTAGTATTAAACACATAACCTTTATTTAGCCCGCCTGTTGCCAAAAGTCTTACACTTAATGTTTCTAAATAGTTCAACTTCATACCTCACCACTTTTTCCTGACTCATTCATAACATTATTAATTATTGACAGGAATTAAAGTTATAACCACAAAGTCGTTATTTTGGTTTAAGTATTCAAATAAAGAAAGATCTTTCTTTCTTTCCATACATCACAATATTAAAACCTAAATTGTTTTTAGGACCGATAAATGCTCGTCAGTACGCCGTTGTGGAAAGCTTCAAACACGCATGGCATGGCTACAAAGAACACGCGTGGGGCCATGACAACTTGAAGCCAGTGTCCGGCATGGCGTTCGACTGGTTCTCTCTTGGCCTCACCATAGTGGACTCACTGGACACAGCCTACATTATGGGACTGACTGAAGGTAATGTAACTATTATTTAAAGGCTTCTAAGCCATCAACACGGCAATATAAATAGGTCGAACCAGAATTCCGTTAAGAGTTTGGCAGCATAAGTACCACAAGACAGCAAGTACGAAGTTTGTGAACAGCAAATACAATTTCTAGGACGAACGAGACCAACCTGACCCCCAGAAGTCATCATTATTCACAGTGTCTAGTCAGCGTTCATTATCTCAGTGGCGTTATAGAAAATCGAGCGTTTCTTTAGGTCCTTTGTGTTATCTAAAAGTACACAGAGATAAATTACAGAGGAAATCAAAAAGAGATAATTGGTCAATCATTTTAGTGCATGTTGATCTGTTATAGTTTTTTCTCTTTAAACTTCATATAAGTAGATTATTTATCTATTATATATTATAATTTATAGACATTTGGCGCAAATGTTTGAAATTCAATCTGAAGACTTAGTTCGTTTGAATACGAAATTTCACGCGATTAGATTGTATTAAATACTTATGTACCTATCGATGTTCAATCAAGTAATTCTTTACTAGGTACTTAATTTTATATTATTTCAACTCTTTGTTCTCAGAATTCGAGGAAGGAAAGCAATGGGTAAAAAATGAGCTAGTTTTCACAAAGAACAAAGATGTTAATTTCTTTGAAGTCACTATCCGAGTTCTCGGAAGTTTGCTGTCCTGTTATCATTTCACCCAAGACCGTATGTTTCTAAGTAAAGCTGTAAGTGTGTATTTCTAACCCATATATTATATCACTAGCATTAATTTATTCTTACTTTGTAATGACGTTGCTTAACAGAATGAGCAGAAATTGTTTTTTTGTTGTTTATACAGGGTTTTGCGTTTTTATTACTTTAGATTGAAATTGGCTAGCCAAACAAACACGATGCATGTCGATATTCTGAGAAGGCATTATAAATTAAGTAATAAATAAGATAGATAAAAATTTAAATTAAATTGTTGATTTTTGTTATGGGATCATCAATACTTTTTTTGTGTTAACTTACACGCGTGGGTACACCGTATAAACACCATTAAACATACGAACGATCACGTTCGAATATCTGAACTGCTGATTTTGGCTAAACTTCGATAGTATCTGTGAAGCTACTGCGAATATCTGCACAACAGGTATCCTGCAATAACATATAGGAGAGGTACCTTTTGTATATACCCATATACAAATCGAATCGATCCTGGTTATAAAAATTTTCCCATTGATAATATGAGTCAGATTAGGTATCTCAACACATTACTTAATTAAAATCAAATCTGTAAGTATATTACTTTGCTTTTTTTCACATGTACATAATTATTATTATATGAAATGTTAGTTAATGTAAGTACTTCATTATTCAATAATTTTATAGCGATCAAATATCCATCGACCCGTCGCGTCTGTGGGGTTTATCTAGCCAATTTAACTTTGTATTTGTAAAAGTCAAACCAACTACATCATTGTTCCTTAAAAATCGCTTAGAAACCACATCTATTAATTCTAGCATTCAAATGAAATTACGGCCAGCACCTAACTATAGGTTTCGTTTGTACCGTGTCATGGCATTTGTCGTTGTATGCCTCGTCCTAGTTATACCCGTTGAATCGTGACGGCAGTAAAGAATAACAATGACAAATAAAACAGCACCAGGAAATAAGCTGACTGGCTTTAAATGTGAGACCTCATACAACTGCAAAAAAGACCTAAATAGAAAGTGCATAAAACTGAAAATAACATATCTTATCTTATTTTTAGATCGACCTAGGAGACCGTTTAATGGCTGCTTTCTCTTCGCCCTCTGGTATACCATATTCTGATGTGAATCTTGGAGAAAGAACAGCGCACGCTCCCGAATGGTCCCACTACAGTACCACTGCTGAGGTGACCACAGTGCAGTTGGAGTTTAGAGAACTATCCAGAGCTAGTAATAATCCTGGGTTCGAGGTGAGTGTCAATGCAATGTTTTCTTAACATAAACGCTCGGAATGTACGGACGACAACAGGTCAAGCTACCCGAAACTGTTAAATATTTCCAATCAACCTTGAACCTTAATGCAATAAAGTCGAAAATGTATTACAGAAATTTGACAGACTGTAGTAGCTTGATGTGCTATCGCCTTTACCATTGGCTTTATCTTTGTGACTCATCAATTCCTTTGTTTATTGAAAGGTGCATTTCAAACTGTTTATCTGGAATAAATGCTTTGAGTTTGAGTCAGTGATCTAGATGTAATCATAAGGGTGAAGTGTAGGAACATGGGTGGGTGTTAGTCAGTAAAAATCTGATACGCCTTTTCGTTTCGCCTAGAACGGGAAAGGTCATTCAGTTGCACATGAATTACTGCTTCAAAGGAAAATGGCCAAAAATGTATTTAACCTGGTACCCGTAATGGCATTGATTTTACAAGATGAGTTAGAGTTAAATTAAAATGACGACTTTTCTTTCTATGTCAATCTTATGAAATAGCTATAACACGGGAGATATTATCTTATTGTTCCAATCTGCTCAGCACCTAGGCATTCTCTGACTAGGCGTTTATAGCTACAACGAGGTTTACTAAAAAAAAGGTTTATATAGTCAATTCGATTATAACTGCTGTATTATAATGCCGTCATAATTCCAGTGCGAGAGACAGGCGGAGCTATACATGATCGTTAACACTAACCTTTTTCAGTTCCGAATCATGATGCCATTAGTACTTCATGATAAGGCCGCTATGTCTGTGTCTGTTTCTAATATTGATGCCGGATTAATATTCGAGTAAAGCCGAAAAATCTCCCGTCATTCCTTAAAGTTAGTTGAATTCCACAGTTCCATTAGTTCACTCCACGCTCACTTCAACTAAGTTTTAGTAATACACTTACTTACACTCAACTTCCGATTTAGCCATTGTCTCGGACGGCACAGTGAGCACTTACACACACATTCACAGTATTTTAGCAAATTTTCTTTACTTATTAGAGACGAGAAACAGTTACAAGCTACAAAATTCAAAGAAATACTTATACTATGATTTAACAAACATGCACCCCACACCGTTATCTACGTTTTAATAGATTAAAGGAAGCGATAAAGACCACTGATAAATAATAATGCAAAAAGTCCTTGCCACAATAATGCTAATGCTTACTTTGCTTAAACATATTTATTTTTTATACGTTATTTTTACTTCATACGAAACCTGAATGTAGTTTGTTCAGAATAAGCAACTGAATCGATTCCAAGCATTTTTACTCGCATGTTATATTTTTTCCCAAATACATTTAGAAATTGTTGCAGTATGGTTACCGAGCGCACACAGCTGACGGTAGATCATAGTATTAGGAGCACAGTGAGACAGGCCTCCCCGCGCCGCGCCGCTGCAGACGCGGTCGGGCGGGCGCGGGTGGTGCGTTGACCATATCTTTGTTGGGACAACCAAATAAGACAACAAGCTCATAACTTTGTGGTTTTCCATGATATCTTTTTGAAATTTTATACATAGATTCTTTACTTAAAAATACTGAATACGTGTTTCGGATTTCACATAACCAAAAAAATTTTGTTTATGCCGTTGTATATTTATAAACCAGTGCTTGACCGCAATCCCGTCTGATGATAGGCAATGATGCAATCGTTGATGGTAAAGCGCGTTAGTATATTAAGACCCTATTAACTTATAAGAACTGAGTGGATGGGAAGGAAGGCGGCAGTTGAGCGAGGTGATGCAATGTTAAACCCAACAACACGACCAACGCTGCGGCACCAGATGGAGCTTGATCTGGAGACCCTCCACGACTAAACTCCCGACACAACAATATTTGGCGCATCGTACCCGGCAGACATCGCAACACAACTGCTCAGGACCGTCCTCCGTACGGCCTCACCAGACATCATGCCGGAACACGACGAATCGCTTCGCAATCTCTAAATAATGTTAAAATACTCGCTATACAAAATATCTAGAACAATTTTCTTAAATTATTGCTTAGAAAGACAAAATATAGCCACTCTAATAAAATAGATAAGTATTGTAAGAATCAAGACGACAACGAAAGCGTCCACGTTCCCCAGTGTTATATCCCCCCTATATCTCTGTATGGAATAGTTGAGGGAATAACACTTCTGGGTAGGGTACTTTATAACATTAATTGTTTGTTAGAACTACAACTGAACTTAGAATTACAACTAAAGTGGGCTCGCAGTCGCTTCACTACATATTATACAAGCATAAACAAAGTCATTTTCTCTTTCCCTATGTCCCTTTGTATGCTTAAATTTTTACTAAAACTAAACTACGCAACGGATTTTAATGCGGTTTTTTTTTTGAAATAGAGTCAATAGAGTGATGAAAGAGGAATATTTATATGTGTAATAAAATCTATTAAATTGTGGAGAAATACTATTATTTTTGAGGTTTCTAATGTGATGTCGTAAATAATTTCATTTTTCCCGCGTTTGCAGTGAAAGGCAGGCTGTACCCCACGAGATTTATCAAAATAATGTATTAAATATTGTACACATTGAAAAGGTCTACAAAAAAGTCCGCAATGGTATATCTCTATCTCTTATGGATATCCCAAAATATTTTTTTTTGTCATTTACATTTTACAAAAAATACCGGCTAATTTTCGAAGCGATTTTAACCAATACAGCATTAATATATCTTAAATACATTGTTGATTTAATATAGACTTGTATCGCACACGGGGCGGCGCATTTTTATATAACGTTCACAGTTTTTCTGTAGTGTATTAGCACGGCACGGCAGTTTTTCTGTGCGAAGCTGAGTGCACCTTGCACTTGCAATTGTTAACTTAGCACCAACCTGCACTGGATCTTCGTTGAAGATTATCTACATCTTACAGAACGAATGCCAGTTTCCCAGCAGTGGATACATTATATATTTTGATTGACACTATTGAGCTTTCACAGTGAGATATTTACAGTAAAGATCTGCTTTGCGGTTTTTACTCCAGATCTGCTTTGCGGTTTTAAAGCAGTGATGTAACTATGAAATTCGATGACAATTAGTAGTGCACTATACTGACTGACTTTTCTTACCGTCTGACCAAAACGATTTTTTTTTTACACAACATATAAAATAAAGATTCTTATTATACATTCAATCAAAAGATTCAATGTAAAACAGGGATTCTTTATTTTGAATGTTGCAAAGAATTCAATGATAATTTCCGCGCGTAGATTAGGTTGCCTTTAAGTGTTATTCGTTTTTAGGGTCTTTTACCCAAAAGAAAAAACGGAACCCTATTCATGAGACTTCGCTGTCCGTCTGTCCGTCCGTCTGTCACCAGGCTGTATCTCATGAACCGCAAAACCCAGACAGTTTAAATTTCTGAAAATTTAAACTGTATGTATGCCTATTTTTATGTAGGTATTTCTATTGCCGCTATAACATGAAATACTAAAAATTAAGTATTTAAGGGGGCTTCCATTAACAAACGTGATTTTTTTGCCGTTTTTTGCTCCATATTAATAACGGAAATAGATAGAAAAATAAAATAAATATTGAAGGGGGCTCCCATACAACAGACATGATTTTTTGCCGTTTTTAAAGATAATGGTACGGAGCACTTCGCGCGCGTGTTCGACTTGCCGGTTTTTTTTTGTTTGCGTATAGACGGTAAAATAAGTTAGGTGGTAGGAGTTTTGGCGGAAAAGTCAAGCTGAGTGTCACTCTCATTTTTCATCGGACTTTTAAAATTATTTATAGTGTTGTTTATTAAATAAAACTGCGTGATTTATGTAGTAAAAAGTGCAGTCAGTAAATAATTCATAAAGAACAATGAAATAGCGCAGCATAGTGGCCACATCATTACTGTCTCAAACCTCCATCGTAAGACGGATCACGCGGCCGTCTTTTTCGACATGAACAATTCATTACGAGACATTGGCTAAATGCAAAAAACCGTGCGAAGCCATAAAAGAAATAAAGAATTAAAGAAAGTTAGGTGGTACCTATAATCGGACTAACTTTGAACTTAGTTTAGAATGAACCTTCTTCTTCCTGTACCTCTTCAATCCTGAAGGTTGGCCGTCAGATTCTTGTACTCGGACTTGTCAACCTCGAATCGGAACAGTTTTTCGACGGAAGTAATGCCGGTCCACTCCCTGATGTTACGCAGCCACGACCTTCTCTTTCGTCCAGCGCGCCTTTTCTTCTACCTTACCCATCATAATGAGTTGGAGTAGCGCATATCTACCGTGTCTGAGCCGAAATAATCAATTTTGCGTTTCATATGAATAGAATGAACCAGTAAGTAAAAAGCCCTATTCTTAACAAAAAAAAAAAAAACTTATTATATTAAGTGCCAACGAATAAAACAGGGTTTTTAAAAAAAATGTGTTAAAGGCTGGTAACCACTTGTAGCCACTAGATAGTTCATTCACACTGTGTCTTAAATATTTGTCTAACAGAGTATTCACGATTTTCATTTAAATAGCATTTTATGCAGTGTTTTTTTATGCCACCGCATACTTCAAATGTCTGACACACAACGTCATGTTACATAGGCAGCTTTTCAGCGATTGATTTTTAAAAACCAATCAGATTCAATGTACTTTCGAACACATTGTGAAATAGGGCTATCATCATCATCATTTCAGCCGAAAGACGTCCGCTGCTGGACATGGCCTCCCCAAGAATCTCTACGACTACAGGTCCTGCGCCTCCCGCATCCAGCGGTTTTCCGCGATCTTCACCAGGTCGCCGGTTCACCTTGTCGGGGCCTACCCGGGTGCGTGGTCGCCACTCGAGAACCCGTCGGTCGCATCGGGCATCGGTCTTACGGACCATAATGCGTTACAAAACTACAACGTACATATCACATTCTGCATCCTTGTGTAACATACTTTCAATCAAATTCAGAATCATTTTGAAGGATACTGAAGACCAGATGCTTCATCTATTTAAAAGAAATTCTGCTAAACAACCTAAATAACTAGTCAACTCAACTAGTCCGCCATTGTACAATGTTTTTTTTTGTGCATAAAGTTTTAATAAATAAATAAATAACACAATGAATGTTAGTGTGTGCGTGTATTACGTATAAACTTATCGTCGTCAAAATACAGTCCAACAAGTTCTTCTGGATACTTACTAGCAAAAATATATAATACAATCTATCTTTATACAAATACACACATCAAAAGTGTCTAGGGATCAACATATATTTTTGCAATAACTTTTCTCCTGATTGATATTAATTAAAATTTTCTTTAAGGATTCATCAAATAAAGTGTTTTCGTTTGTCACAGTAACGATAAACCAAGTCACCTTTGCATTAATAAAGAAATTTGCCATTTTCCTAATAAAGGGATATTTGACATTTGAACCACTAACACAAAAGTTCGAAAAAAAGACTGAAATAACAGTTTTCTCTAAAATTTTATTGGGTAACTTAAACAATTAATAATCCGTGTTTCTACCGCGAACACTAACAACACAAGAACATCGGTTTGGCATACTCAAAATGAGTTCATCCAAATCACGCTGTGGAATGGCCGCCCATGTTTGTTGCAACAACAAAAAAAGGTCTTCTTGCGACTGGATACCCTCCATATTCGGCAGAGCTCTTCTCTGTAGCATATCCCATGCATGCTCAATCGGGTTCAAGTCTGGCGACTGAGCAGGCCAGGGCAGGACATTGATGTTAGCTGCGGCGAGAGTCTGTCTTACAACTCTTGCGGTGTGCGGTCGTGCATTATCATGCATTAACTGAAATAAGGGACCGATTTGCACTTGTAGAGGAACGATGACGTCTGATACAATCGTCTCAGCATAAATTTGAGCGTTGAGGTTGCCTCTGATCCAAATCAACTCAGGTCTTCCGCCGATCCAAATACCCGCCCATACCATGATGGTTCCACCACTATAAGGATGGACTTCCTGGCAGGATTTTAATCGCTGTTGGCGTCCAGGGGTTCTCCAGTGTCGTATACGTCTTGTATCCGGTCTCATACCAAAACGAGACTCATCAGAAAAGCACACGAAACGCCATTGTTCTTCTGCCCAATTTCTGTGTTCAAGAGCCCATTGATATCGAATCCTACGATTGTGCATTGCTATAGGTGGTACCCGTAGCGGTCTTCAGGAATGAAGGTTCACTTCATGCAAGCGGTTTCTGACTGTTTGGTCGCTAATTAAGTTCCCTGAAGAGTGATGAAGCCTCACGGCTAACATCATGGCGGTTATTGTTGGAGCTCTTCGAGTTAAGATTTGAATGTATCGGTCTTGTCTCCGTGTGGTGCAGCGATACCGTCCTCCATGGCACTCAGCCACGGTACCAGTGCTTCGGTAACGTGTCCAAAGTCGACTGATAACACTCTGACTTGTATTCAGAGCTAAAGCCACAGTACGTTGCCGGGAACCAGCTTCTATCATTCCCACGGCTCTGAGCATTTCTTCCCTGCTTAAATGACGTCGCCGCTCCATAATAACGTTGGTTTTAATCACTAGTAGGGAAACAGTAGCACTAATAATGTCTTCAATGCGTTGTATGTTTTTATAGGGAAAATATTGACAGCTGATTTTCATCTTTTACTCGAATTTGATTCACAGTTCCTGATTCAAATTATGAAATGCACCAAAAAGGATCCATATAAATTTATAAAATCATAAATTTATTACAAAGCCACATCTCAATCTCAAGAAATCCGCATAAAAATGCTTGATCCCTAGACACTTTTGATGTGTGTATTTGGGTGTGCGTAATCTATTATATAAAATTCTCCTGTCACAGTGTTTGTCCTCTTAACTCCTCCAAAACGGCTGAACCGATTTTAATGAAATTTCGTACATACATTTGTTAGGCATGAGAATACCTAGGTTTTTATTTATTTTTTATAATACTACTACTTACGTGGGTGAAACCACGGGGCGTAGCAAGTAACTTTTAAAGTATGGCATAAATCGGAAAGTAATTTATAAGAATTGACTTAGCGCAGTCACAACAATGTTTAAAAGTAGTTCAAGAACCACAAAACCACCACCTGAACACCAAATAGCATTGTCTTTACGCCGCATACGCATCTTACAAGGCGTGCCAGAATAACGTTTTAGAATGTAACGCGTCATACATTCCAATTTTCAAAATAAACAAACTTTTCAACAAGGCATCTCCAAGATGGACGAAATGACATCACTGGTTCTTTCAAGAACCTCGTAATGTGATCGTACATCGAGCTAATGTTGCCTGAAGGGGTAATTAGAAATATAAAGTGAGTTATAATGAAATAACATTTTATTTTCCAGCTCACAAACTAACATAATATAGAACACTGGCTGACCCAACTGACGTCTGACAATTTTATTCATGCAAAAGGGCGTCCAGTTTTTCCAGAATTTAATGGTTTTAAAGGATCTTCCATTTTTCTGAAATCTGCAGGGTAATTAACAACACACAATCAATGGGTTTAAATTTGACAATTCAACAACACTCATTGCGTTAATGCCGTTGTTGAGCAGACACATTTTTTTAATATATGGAGCAATGGATTACTTCAGTATTATAGTAATAGTCGATTTCGACCAGTGTGTGTTGCCAGTGATGACATATGGAACTGAAACAGCATAGCCCTCTCGGCTATGCTTGGGTTGGTTTCACTGCGTGATCAAATCAGATATAAGAAGATTCGCAAAAGAACAAGAGTAACCGACATAGCCCGAAGGATTGCTACACTTAAGTTGCAGTGAGCCGGGCACATTTCCTGTAGGACAGATGCCCGATGGGACCGACGCTTCAGGCATCGGTCCTATAGGCAATGTGGGCACATTGCCCATAGTTAAGACGCAGCGTGGGTAGGCCCCCGACAAGGTGGAACGACGACTTGGTGAAGGTCGCGGGAAACCGCTGGATGCGGGAGGCGCAGGACCGGTCGTCGTGGAGATCCTTGGGGGAGTCCTATGTCCAGCAGTGGACGTCTTTCGGCTGAAATGATGAATAATGATATTAATAGTATGTTACGCAATTAGGGTGCTGATTCGGATTATTTCGAATTATTTAAAACAAAAATTATTTGGACATTTTGAAGTGATAGCGTTACCAGCAAAGCAGCTTTTCTTTATTTGTTTAAGTGTAGTGAGACAGCTGCGGAACGTACGGCGCCGAAAGTTCAGCGGCTGAAGTGTCAGTCGCAATATTCAGTTGTTATGACAAACCAAACGGTCAAAACGCGGCGTCTTGTTCAGCGCGCTACGCGACGGAAAGTTACGTGGCGTCATCGCCAGTCTGTCTGTGTTGACACTTTATGGTGTGCGGTTTTTGTTACGTACCTGAATTGCCCAGAAAAATGGATTTAATTAGAATATTAGCTATTATAGAGGGCTTAGAAGACGTTGCCGCTCTTCGTTACCGCCACGCGCGCGATGCACAACACACGCCGAAAGTTCAGCTGCGCCCGCCGAACATTTGGTCACGCAACGCATCGCTCCGCAGGAAAGTTAGGCCCTACGCCGACCGCGGCGTAATTGCGGCTGATGTGTCATAGAGTACTTAAAATACACTGCGAGCGTATTTAGCCGAACTTTCGGCGCCGTACGTTCCGCAGATGTGTCACGACACTAAGTAGGTACATATATAGAAAACAACTTGTTATTAAGAAAGGCTTACAAGTGTGTTAGTAGCACTCCACATCGCAATATCTTATTTAGTTTTGAGGTCCTTGGTATGTAGTAAATCATCATAGTGAGAGCTACTTAAGTATTGGTAATACCAATGACCACTTTTGGTTTCGAGACGATAATTTGACCATTAACTGATAGATTATTATTTTATTCTTACCTAATCACTTAATGACAATGACGTTTGGGTTTTACATACTGCATTAATAACTACAATACCTAATTGGTCTGTAATCATGGGAATGGCCTTCTAACTGTTTTCTTGGTATACGGTCCGCCTCAAAAGGACGTGAATACATTTAAATATATGGCTATTTACAATTTATTACTTCAAGTATACAAATTTATAGAAGCGGACTTCATATTATAGCATTTTCTACTAGTCAGCCGTACTGGAAGACGCAGCGTAGGGAGGCCCCCAACAAGGTGGACCGATGACCTAGTGAAGGTCGCGGGAAGCCGATGGATGCGGGCAGCACAAGACCGGTCGGCGTGGAAAGCCTTGGGGGAGGCCTTTGTCCAGCAGTGGACATCCATAGGCTGAGGAAGAAGAAGAAGGAAGCCGTGTCTTCCGCTATACATGTGTAGTGAGGGAATTGCATGATTTAATCCCCCCATCTCCGTTCCATCATCGGACGACCACGAGTTTCCACCCTTACGTTGTTGACACCATGACGTTCCGAACGAAGCGTTTCGCCTCTTCTTTTATACCGCGTACATCGAAGGACTGGAACAATTTGCCAGCGACGGTATTTCCATCGGACTACCATCATCATCATTTCAGCCGAAAGACGTCCACTGCTGGACATAGGCCTCCCCCAAGGTTCTCCACGACGACTGGTCCTGTGCCTCTCGCATCCAGCGGTTTCCCGCGACCTTCACCAGGTCGCCGGTCCACCTTGTCGGGGGCCTACCCACGCTACTTCTTCCGGTGCGTGGTCGCCACTCGAGAACCCGTCGGCCCAATCGGGCATTGGTCCTACGGGCAATGTGTCCAGCCCACTGCCACTTTAGTGTTGCAATTCTTCAGGCTATGTCGGTGGCTCTCGTTTTTCTGCGGATCTCCTCATAGCCTTCTCCATTGCGGACTACAATTTAAGTGTATTCAAGGCTAGAGTGAGTTATAGTTTAATAAACTAGCGCGCTTTACCATCAACGATCGCGTCACTGCTTACCATCGGGCTGGATTGCCGTCAAGCACTAATTCATAATTTATATGTATAAAAAAGCAACAGAACACACTACAAATTGGGTAGGTGCTTATTATAGCTACTCATTGATATTTTGTATTTATTTATATATACTTTATTGTACATTAAAACATACATTGATTAATAATACATTCAACACAACCAAGTATACAATGGACGGCCTTATCGCTAATGCAATCTTTTCCAGGCAACAAAAATATTATTATAGACAATCAAAGTATTATAATAGGATATTTCTCGGTGGTAGGCCATAACATCGGCCGCCGGCAGAAGTTACCACTCACCAGACAAAGCCTTGCCGCCAAGCGATTTGTCATGTTCCGGCATGATGTCTGGTGAAGCCGTACGGTGGACGGGTCTGAGCAGTTGTGTAGCGATGTGTGCCGGGTACGATGCGCCAAATGTTGTTGTGTTGGGAGTTTGGTCGTGGAGGGTCTTCAGATCAATCTCCCTTTGGCGCAGCGTCGTTGGTCGTGTTGTTGGGTTTAACATTGCATCACCTCGCTCAACTGCCGTCTTCCTTCCTATTTGCTAAGTTTTTCTGAGTGAATAGGCTCTTAATAAACTAGTGCGCTTTACCATCAACGATCGCATCACTGCTTACCATCAGGCGGGATTGCGGTCAAGCGCTAGTTTATAATTATTAAAAAAAAAATGTAATACATATTGTGCAATGACATTGTTTACTCTGTAAATATGATATACATAATATAATATGAACTAAGTCCTATGTATCAGGATTACTTTCACGCCTTATATTATAAAAAATATATAGTGTAAAAAGATGCTTTAGTAGCAATCGAATTACTTTTTTCTATAGTATTATATTGGCATCGTCCCTTGACGCTTGTGCAAATTTTACAGTTAATCAGACTTGCAGAAGAAGGTGAAAATAATGTTAAAAGTTTAGAAAAGCGTGTTAATAAGCCATATCGGAGCGTTTTCTGTATGTGAATACTGTCAGATGAAGGACCGAAACGAGCTAGGCCACAGTCTTTTTTTAAAGTTCAAAACATAATATTGACCAGATGATACTAACACCATGACGTAGATTGATGTATTATTCTCCTATAATAAGTAATTTCTGGCTTAGTTGGTAGTGCTGACTTTTTGGAAATTGGTTGTTTTTCCTTTTTAACCTACCTACCCGTGCAAATGCATGTACACACAAATATATAAAAGCACATACATGTACATGCAAATTTAAAGGTACCCTAAAAACAACCTGACAGTATGTATTTAGACAGTATTGTTCCGTGGTATACTGAACATATCAGCGAACAAAAAAATAATTTTTCAAATTTGA
Organism: Sesamia inferens; assembly: GCA_037179545.1. Classification (NCBI taxonomy): domain Eukaryota; kingdom Metazoa; phylum Arthropoda; class Insecta; order Lepidoptera; family Noctuidae; genus Sesamia; species Sesamia inferens. The sequence continues at coordinate 19,907,874 of CM073921.1, read as the reverse complement.
TATTTGATCAGAGATATGCACATAGTTTTTTTTTTTTATCTATACTCTAAACCTACTAATATACACACATCAAAAGTGTCTAGGGATCAAGCATTTTTATGCGGATTTCTTGAGATTGAGATGTGGCTTTGTAATAAATTTATGATTTTATAAATTTATATGGATCCTTTTTGGTGCATTTCATAATTTGAATCAGGAACTGTGAATCAAATTCGAGTAAAAGATGAAAATCAGCTGTCAATATTTTCCCTATAAAAACATACAACGCATTGAAGACATTATTAGTGCTACTGTTTCCCTACTACTGATTAAAACCAACGTTATTATGGAGCGGCGACGTCATTTAAGCAGGGAAGAAATGCTCAGAGCCGTGGGAATGATAGAAGCTGGTTCCCGGCAACGTACTGTGGCTTTAGCTCTGAATACAAGTCAGAGTGGACACGTTACCGAAGCACTGGTACCGTGGCTGAGCGCCATGGAGGACGGTATCGCTGCACCACACGGAGACAAGACCGATACATTCAAATCTTAACTCGAAGAGCTCCAACAATAACCGCCATGATGTTAGCCGTGAGGCTTCATCACTCTTCAGGGAACTTAATTAGCGACCAAACAGTCAGAAACCGCTTGCATGAAGTGAACCTTCATTCCCGAAGACCGCTACGGGTACCACCTATAGCAATGCACAATCGTAGGATTCGATATCAATGGGCTCTTGAACACAGGAATTGGGCAGAAGAACAATGGCGTTTCGTGTGCTTTTCTGATGAGTCTCGTTTTGGTATGAGACCGGATACAAGACGTATACGACACTGGAGAACCCCTGGACGCCAACAGCGATTAAAATCCTACCAGGAAGTCCATCCTTATAGTGGTGGAACCATCATGATATGGGCGGGTATTTGGATCGGCGGAAGAACTGAGTTGATTTGGATCAGAGGCAACCTCAACGTTCAAATTTATGCTGAGACGATTGTATCAGACGTCATCGTTCCTCTACAAGTGCAAATCGGTCCCTTATTTCAGTTAATGCATGATAATGCACGACCGCACACCGCAAGAGTTGTAAGACAGACTCTCGCCGCAGCTAACATCAATGTCCTGCCCTGGCCTGCTCAGTCGCCAGACTTGAACCCGATTGAGCATGCATGGGATATGCTACAGAGAAGAGCTCTGCCGAATATGGAGGGTATCCAGTCGCAAGAAGACCTTTTTTTGTTGTTGCAACGAACATGGGCGGCCATTCCACAGCGTGATTTGGATGAACTCATTTTGAGTATGCCAAACCGATGTTCTTGTGTTGTTAGTGTTCGCGGTAGAAACACGGATTATTAATTGTTTAAGTTACCCAATAAAATTTTAGAGAAAACTTTTATTTCAGTCTTTTTTTCGAACTTTTATGTTAGTGGTTCAAATGTCAAATATCCCTTTATTAGGAAAATGGCAAATTTCTTTATTAATGCAAAGGTAACTTGGTTTATCGTTACTGTGACAAACGAAAACACTTTATTTGATGAATCCTTAAAGAAAATTTTAATTAATATCAATCAAGAGAAAAGTTATTGCAAAAATATATGTTGATCCCTAGACACTTTTGATGTGTGTATAAAGCTGAAGAGTTTGTTTGTTTGTTTGAACGCGCTAATCTCATGAACTATTGGTCCGATTTGAAAAATTCTTTTTGCGTTGGCAGCGCATTAATCCATGAAGGCTTTAGGCTATATAACATCACGCTGTGGCCAATAGGAGCGGGACAATTAAAAAACGCGGTTGCAACCGTGTGGCGCAGCTAGGAAATTATAAATTAGTGCTTGACCGCATCTCGCCTGATGGTAAGCAGTGATGCAATCGTTGATGGTAAAACGCGCTAATTTATTAAGAGCCTATTCACTTCTAGCTTTGAAGACACTCAAATTGTAGTCCGACGGAAACAACTGAATAGGGAACTTAGGAAAAATTACTGTATGTCTTTATTTTAGGATGCCGCCGCAGCTGTGTCGGAGAAGATCCATCACTTGCCGAAAAAGCACGGCCTGGTGCCAATATTTATAAACCCGAACACTGGCCATTTCCTGCCGCACGCGACCATCACGCTCGGGGCCAGAGGGGACAGCTACTACGAGTACTTACTGAAACAATGGCTGCAAACTGGAAAGACTATAAACTAGTAAGTGTTTATAAGCATTAGTACAAAACTTATTGTATCTGTGGTCTGAATTTTCAACGCAACTGGATCAGTCCAGTTTTTTTAATTAAGAATTTTTACTTTAAAACTTATAAAACTGTAGGTACGAACAACGGAGGTCAAGCTACCCGAAACTGCCAAATATTCTCAAGCAACCTTGAGTCTTAATACTTTGGAGATAAAGTTGAAAACCTAATAAAGAAATCTGACAGATTGTAGTAGCTTGAAATGCTGTCGTCTGTACTTTAGTGTTTCTTTTGACACCATTGAAATTCCATGTATTAAGAAATCAGAAATCGGCTGAAGTCTTGCTCTATAAATTAGTGTAGTGTATTGTTTCAATATAATTTAGGCTTAACATCGTCTGGAATAGGGGTAGGTATATATGTTGTACTAATATATTTGTTTTATCCGTAAAATCATTATTTTGTAATATTAATAAACAGGGCATAAAGAAAACATCCTTAATTTCGGGTCAATGTTTTTTCGTAATACTTATAGCCGTTGTGATTTATAACGATCACAACAAACTATAATTATGTATGTATGTGGCAAAACCCGAAATGCAGGTCATAGGTTATCACAACTAATTAAGAAAAGTATAAAATATATTTGATAACGGTCTTAAATCTGTGCTCGTATTTATCATTATACCAATTTCATTGGGTTAATGCCCTTACAGCGAGTTGCGTGACGTACTAACAGTAGCAATGCATATCATTTTGACAGTTCAACAACATTCATTGCGTTATTTACGTTGTTGAGCGACACATTTTTTAAAACAAATGAATTAATGTATTATCAATGTGTTTCGTAATTAGGGTGCTGGATTGTAGACTTCTATTCCGATGTTTTTAGTAGACTAGAAGTATTATCAGACCTGTGTCTATGCTATCTGTGAGAAATAAACCCATGTTTCTGTAAAGTTCCATCAGTTCAACAATACTATAAGTAAGTAAAACAATACTAAAGTAGTGCATTGTACAAGGAAAATAAAAACACACATTTATGCCGGTGTGTTATCGCTCAAGGTCGCACACTTTTCCTGTTATTATTGTACGACATGCACCTCTAACTACACGAATAACTGTTTCTTCTTGTAATTTAAATAGCGTGAAATATATTCTTCTATTTGTCTTAGAGATCACCGAAGTCCTAATACCTGTTTAATACTCACTTTTTAAACGATTTGGTTTATCCACATTGATGTTTTTTTTTTGTATATAATTCCGTTTGTTTCAATTATGTTGTGAGATGTCAATGCCCCCAACTGCTGTGCAAAATGAATCATGTAAAAAATACACCTCTTTTTGCCTCATAGTCAAGTAATGACATTTAATCGACGCGAATGCTGCTCTTAATACCACGTCTGTGCGACAATTAACTTCATTAGATATTTAAAAGGTCAAATAACTGGACCATGAATATGTGGCAAGTGTTTAATTAGGTGTATGTATGTAAAGGAACAGTGAGGTCAATGTCCAGCATTGGTCTGCTTATCTGCTGTATGCTCCTTATAATACTTGTTATCTTATGAAACAGCCTGGCGAATAAATAGACTTTATATTAAAAATACATGCAAAAAATGTTATATATGTTAGGTTTTGTTCTCAGACGATCGTTTCATTTACCCTTAAATAAACAGTCGTCTGAAAACCACCTTTTCCTCTGCGTTTAGTTGATATTACGTTTTCTCGGTGGTAGGCCACAACATCGGCCGCCGGCAGAAGTTACCACCCACCAGACAAAGCCTTGCCGCCAAGCGATTTGTCGTGTTCCGGCATGATGTCTGGTGAAGCCGTATGGGGGACGGGTCTGAGCAGTTGTGTTGCGATGTGTGCCGGGTACGATGCGCCTAATGTTGTTGTGTTGGGAGTTTGGTCGTGGAGGGCCTTCAGATCAATCTCCCTTTGGCGCAGCATCGTTGGTCGTGTTGTTGGGTTTAACATTGCATCACCTCGCTCAACTGACGTCTTCCTTCCTATTCGCTCAGTTTTTCTGAGTGAATAGGCTCTTAATAAACTAGCGCGCTTTACCATCAACGATCGCATCACTGCTTGCCATCAGGTGGGATTGCGGTCAAGCGCTAGTTATTATTAAAAAAAAAACTATGCAAGGATGCTTACATTGCCCTGTAGGCCTAGTATGAATTTTCATTACGAAACTCGATCGTCGATATCGAGCGCGTTTGGCGCTCTCATTGGTTGAGAGTTCTTACAACCTTGAAGCGGGCCAATCGATGAGTCAAACGTGCTAAATATCGCCGATCGAGTTTCGTAATGAAAACTCATACCAGGCTTACTGAAATAAGGTATTAGCTGCGCGTATATGTTGTAAGTTAGGCTAGTTGCGAAAGGAGCCTTGCGAAATTACTCGTTTGAATTGATCAATTAAAAAATATGGGTAATGATTATGGTCCAAATTTTAGTAGTCTAAATGCTGCGAGTAAAAACGCCTACTTTTTTCGCGATTGTAGACAATATAATAATAATTTTCACTCTATAGGTATGACGTGTTTTGACAATCAATGAGATCCCCGCACATCTTATAGCTATGCTCTATTTTATACTGTCGCCTATGATAAAAATTAAAGTCAAATTGAGCAAATTTTTAGTAACCTACTGGCCTTATTTATACTGATCGTTTTCGTTACACAATGGCGATTGACACGGTCAGTAGGCCTAGTATGAGTTTTCAATACGAAACTCGATCGTCGGTATCGAGCGCGTTTGGCGCTCTCATTGGTTGAGAGTTCTTACGGCCTTGAAGCGGGCCAATCGCTGAGTCAAACGCGCTCGATATCGACGATCGAGTTTCGTAATGAAAACTCGTATTGGCCTACTGTTGCTTACTCTGTTACTCGATAATGGCGCCAATGCTATTGTTCACAAACTAAAATAATTTTAAGTTCAGTGCATTTTTTTCTTTCTACTTTATTAAGAAATGGATAGAAGATAATATTTTAGTTTAATCCTGTCAAATTAAGATATTCCATAGACAGTTTAGACGCGATTAAAGACATGGCGACCAAAAATACATCAATTTACGTCAAGCGCGAACTTATTTGACAGGTCTAAACTGACATATTATGTTCTGTCCGTTTATTAATGAAATATAAAGAAAAAGATGTACTGAACTTAGATTTAGTTTATTTAGAAGGGAATCGGAAAATAATAGGGATGTATCCAAAGTATGAAAATCAAAAAAATAATTATTAGTCCGTCTTATAAATAATAAAAAAAATTAAGACCCGTATTTTTTATTTTGTCGTAATTATCAAAAATTACTGAGATATAGCGTATTAAAGTTACAGAGTGGGGGCTAATTACGTCACGCCGTTCTATATTTTGCACCATGGCGTGACGTCATGCGACATTTCAAATCAATATATCTTCTTAAGTATTTGAATAGAAGAAAAAATAAAAAATACGTGTTGAATATTTTTTATAAAGCTATCTGTCGGACATTAAATTATTTTTTAGGATACAAGCCAATTGAACATGCTAGCTACCAACACTGTTCTAAATATTTGCGACATTTTGTTGGTGTACTTACACGTGTCATTTCAGCGGTCTGTTTACATTCTGCTTTCAGTTTACTCGACGACTATCTGACTGCTATAGAAGGTGTCCGTTACTTCCTGGCGAAGCGATCATCTCCTAACAAGCATTTATTTATCGGAGAGCTGTCAGCTGGATCAGAGGTGAGGTATCATGGACTTGTAACACAGCGACGGTACCCTTTATGTCGTGAGGAAATCTGGGAGGAACTGAGGGTTCTATCGGACTCCTTTCGACTAAATCTCCAATGTTTCTTCTTCTGCCTTAAGTTCACAGTTGATAGGACCTGGAATATATTTGTATATTCGCCGCACCCTCGAATAACAGAAAGTAGAGTAGGTGCCCTCATTCACCCAGACCTTTCAAATAACACACCAATTACATTTTTCGCTCATCATCATCATCATGTCAGCGTTAATCCCAGTCGCATCCGTAGCTTTTCAGCTTTGGAGTTTGAGATCCACTTTACCAATCTAACTGCTGATTTTGGCGGCAACCCTAAGGCGATATCTAAGCATTGCAGTTAGTCCAATAGACTTTTGAGGGCTCCAACAACCCGTAACGACTGCCACTAGATGTTCGTATGGCAATCGGGACCAACGGTTTAACGTGCTTTCCGAGGCACGACCAGACCAGTGCAAATAGTCATGCATACAATTATTTGCACTGTGCGAGGATCGAACCCGCGCCGCCTTGCGCAACGGCCGCGTTCGTTACCGCTACGCCACAAAGGCTGTAATTTTTTCGCTCATCATCAATTTTAATCGTCTTACGACAACCCCTGCAACTTACTTATTCTGACACAGGACGTAGTTTAAACACTCTGTATGCGAGCGTAGCCGTCTCTTGCGTTCTAAGAGACGGCGACATCTTTACCAGAGTTCATCCACACAAACTAATAATATTCAATATTTTCGGTCGTCGTAAGACGATTAAAATTTATAGTGTACTGACGACAACAGGTCAAGCTACCCCAAACTGACAAATATTCCCAATCAACCTTGAGTCTTAATGCTTTAACGCTAAAGTTGAAGATCTAATAAAGAAATCTGACAGATTGTACTAGCTTGACGTGCTGTCGTCTTTATCTATATAGTGCTATACACCGTAAAATTTGAATGGTCTAAAACACACACACACAAACAAAACTGAATGATAACAAATTACATTACATTAAAATTGTCACTTGGCTTGTAGTTTTTTTTTTTTTATGCCGCGACATAATTCTGCGGCCAAGGAGATGTATAGGGACCATTAGTAACATATTCAAATAAATCAAATAGAACAGTTAATTTGTAAATAGCACGCCGTCAACAGGTAAGTTTTCTGATAAATTTGTTTACATTCTCGTCAAACACTTTTTTCTTTTACAGTAATCTAGCCTTATCTAATAAGCTGAATAAGAATAACATAGAAAGAATGAAAATACATTTATTTAGCACAGACTAAAAGACACAATACATCAGGTAAAGACAAACATTAAAAAGTACAAAATAGTAATAATAAAATAAAGTAAATTGTGATAAAACAAATTAATGTAGAAAACTAGCGGTAACGTGTGCCTCCCGGCTGCGCCAAAAGGGCCAGTTCAGCAAACAAGCCAGATAACTAGTGCCTGACGCTGGTTTTCAACTGAACCTGATGTGAGGGGACGGATGTAAAACAGTTGTATACAGCAACGTCACTTGTGTATGCAAAAAAAAAAAAGAAAGAAAATAAAATACTAGCTCACTAGTACACAGTTAAAATAATAAGCCTTTTTTTAAATAATTATAAACTAGTGCTTGACTGCAATCCCACCTGATGGTAAACAGTAATGCAATCGTTGATGGTAAAGCGCACTAGTTTATTAAGCCTATTCACGTAAAAAACTTAGGAATAGGAAGGAAGCAGCAGTTGAGCGAGGTGATGCAATCTTAAACCCAAGACCAACACGACCAACGATGCTGCGACAGAGGGAGAATGATCTGGAGACTCTCCACGACCAAACTCCTGACACAACAACATTAGGCGCATAGTACCCGGCACACATCGCAACACAACTGCTCAGACCCGTCCTCCGTACGGCTTCACCAGAATCATCATGCCGAAACACAACGAATCGCTTGGCGGCAAAGAATTAAAGGCTGTTTACATTCGTTATCTTATAACTAAGCCGCAAACTGCCCTGCAAGGTGTTCTTTGTTTTCTATGAAATTGTCTGATGTTATAACAGATTATAACAGGGCTATATAATAACAGACACAGGGGTCGATGGAACGGTAAGTTACGCTCGCCGCGGTTGGTTCGGTGTTAGGTTGGGTAACCATCCTATACATATCCTTTGAATAATTTTTAGGTCTATAGCCTTTTTTATCGTTACCTTGCGTTATGAATTACTCCTGTAGCGTGGGCGCGTTTACAAATATTTCGACTCTCATATATAAACAGCCAGACCCGGAACTAGCTACATGTAGGCCGTACAAATATTTGTTCGAAATCATTATTATGTGTATTGCCAAAATGTAGAACTCTGCCAGCGACCGTGTTTCCCTTATAGTCTAAAGGAAACACGGTCGCTAGCAGAGTTCTACATTTTGGCTTTTAAGAGAGAAAGGCTTAGAGGTTTCGAAAATCGGATTTGTTCAATACGCAAATTGCACAAAACCATAAAATCCCAATATAATGAAAGCTGCAATGCCTCGAAGCAGTGCAATGAAAAGATACAGATATTTAGATTCGGTTTATGCCGCATATTTTGATACAAAGATGGAAATCAAAACCTGTGAATAGGGTACTTCCCATTGACCTAGAATCACGAAATTTGGAAAGAAAAAAAATCATTCATGTAAAAGAAAACATCTAAAAACTTTTGAATCTTGTTCCTTGAAATTATTCTTTGAATCGTTTCCTCTTTCACTGTCTTGAGCGCAATGGTGATGAATTATTTACATAGAGAGAGCACCACTAGGCCTGGACGGCTCTTACACAGTCCATGATTTCTGAATAAGAGTAAAATATATCATTCGCTATAAAATCAGCTTTTCGGTTGCGATGTGCGGTCGAGTACGGTCGCGTTCGCGCTGCTCTGTACGAATATTACATTCGCGAATTGCGTGGCTTGAGACGCTGCTCGGTTATCGCTATGAGTTCTTAAACTTCTTAAACTCTCATAGCCATTCACGACGTGCCTGAATTCGTGGCGAAGGATTTACACAAGCTGCCTCCCGTCACGTTCGACTACGTGGACGTCACCAGACTGCTGAAGGACATACTCTCCTGAAGTAAAGCCAGGTCGAGATGCAGCATCAGTTGGAGGTGTTCAACAACACCATCAGTGATCTACGGGCATAAGTAGATTTACCTACCGACGCCGCAAATGTGAACAAGCGTCGCGGGGCACAAAACGCCTCCATCTGCAGTTTCGAGTAGTTCGACTCGAATGCGTCACCAGCTGCCAAGAATGCATGCGTTGCAACGTGTGCCGCGGTCGTCCCTGCCTAGCCATAGGTGGAGACGATGATTCGTGTAGGTTCGGCGACCCCCAAACGAGCCTACGCAGCAATTGTAGTCGCTAAAACGCCTGTTGAGTTACAAAAGTCACAAGTAAAGCTAGCGGATAAAATAAAAGGGGGTAAACGGAGCCTGTCAAAACCAAAGCCGGTTCTGTAAAGGCAGGGCCCAGTAAAGGACACGTGCGGCAAGGATGGATTCATTAAAGAAGAAGAAGAAGCCTCCTTGTCGGAATCAGTGCGGTATTGCTCCGACATGACCCAATATGCACAACTCCATGAAGATTGAGAAGGTCGTGGAGTATCTGCACGTCAAGACCATGCAACTGGACTGAGGGTCGAGAGGTTGGAGCTCGCAAATTTCAAGTCGTTCGTGGTGCGCGTTCCGACATATCATCTCGAGAAGTTCCTCAAAGAAGAGTTCTGGCCGGAAGGTGTTGTGTACCGCCTGTTTCGTGGCCAGCTACGTGACACCAGTCAGCGACACACGACGCCGACACTTCGTGTACATTAGGTGTAGTCAATAATGTTAAATGTGTTTATAGTATTTTAAGTTTTTTTTTATCTAATATATAAAATTCTCGTGTCGCGGTGTTTGTGGTTAAACTCCTCCGAAACGGCTTTCCCGATTCTCATGAAGTTTTGTGTGCATATTGGGTAGCTATGAAAATCGTAAAACGTCTATTTTTTATCCCCCTAAATGTCCAAAAATCCACCCCCAATTTTTTTAATACATATAGATCTATATCGCCCTTTACATCACATGATTTAAACTAATAGTTTCGAAGATATTACAAATTTAAAAATTGTGGAGCGTCGTATTTACGGCGGTACCAGCCGGTTGGGCGGCGGGCCGCTATTTTTTTTACACAACGTTAACAGTTTTTTTTTGTAATGTATTTGGTATCAGCATTGCACCCGTGCGAAGCCGGGCGGGTCGCTAGTGTTAATATAGTATTGGATGTATATGTTTATATGAGCCTTGATGCCTGAAATTAATGGATAAATAAAAAATAAAATAAACAGAACCGTAAAAGCCGAACTTGGAACTCAAATCATAAAAAGTAAAAAACTGCGTGTTATAAAACAAATCTTTAAATTCCAGGCATTCAACCCAAAGATGGACCATTTGACATGTTTCCTGCCAGGCACATTGGCGCTGGGTCATGCCAACGGTCTCCCTGACTGGCACATGACCATGGCTGAAGAACTCCTGTACACGTGCTACCTGACGTATGCTGCCCACCCAACGTTCCTGGCTCCTGAAATTACTCATTTTTACATGGTACATATCTGTAAACCTTATAATGACACACAATTATATATGAGGTTGTTTGCTGGAAGCGTCCCCACCAAATCTCAGAATATTTGTGATTTGTGAAAGTGAATCTTGAAGGAAAAGCTACGTGTTGTCTTTATGATTTGAGATGCCAATCAAGTTTCTTAAAAACATGGCAACATGATGGCGAAGCCTCCAGCTTCCATCTCCACCCTTCTTCTTTCAGAGTGTGAGTCATTGGGGTAAAATTGGGGTTGTTATCCAAGTAACTCACCCTCAGAAAGAAGCTTACACTCAGCATTGGCTAATTATGTATTATCGTAAGATACGAATCCCGAAAAGCAACATTTTTGAAGATATCACTTCTACCACTTGTGAATTACATAATGCCTATATTGTAATTTGTTTCTATCGGGTTTAAAAAAAAAACAGACAGTAACATGCTAACTTCAACACCTAATGTAGGCATAGTTTTACTTTCTGGAACTGTCAGTTGCATAGTATGTCGCTCAAGCAGATAGCGTGACAGAAAATGTGGGAACACTTTCACTTGTTATGTTCAATGAAGACAGTGGAACGTGGTAAAACCGCATGATGTATTCATAGAGTAAAAGTACTAACTACAATCTACATAGTGCCACAACTAACTGAATCTTCGATTTAATAAATATGAACCTGGTACGATTGTGCAACACAAAATAATCGACCTTTCTCAAGAACTTAGCATTAACTACTACAATTGCTAAAGTTTCTTCACTATACCTTCTTTCATAGACAGCTTTGTGTATAATCAACTAATGGCCCCGATTTTTTTGTTCAAAACTAATCTTCAGTACCTTATTCTTTCTATTTTATTAAGAAAAGAATAGAAGTTAGTTTGCTCCTGTCAAAATAATCCGTCGTGTTTTCAATCGCGCCTAAACCGTCTATGTAGTAATTTGACAGCAGTAAACTAACATGTTATCCTTTATCTTTTTATTTATTTATACTTTCGCACAAAGAAATGTACAAAATCAAAAGTCATATATTCAAATTAGGCTCAGCATCAGCACTTTTTGAACGTCAATTTTACATAAGACTTACAGGTGCTTTAGTTAAAAACAATGACAAGGAAAAGAAAAAAAACTGATAACACTATTTAAACAAATAAACTATATAGTTTATTTGTTTAAATAGTGTTATCAGTTTTTTTTCTTTTATATATATATATTTTAGAATATATTTTTTGTAATATATATATATATATTACAAAAAATATATTCAAATAATACCTATATACAAAGCTAAAAACTTATGAGAGAGGTGTTGAAATGACCCTACCCTAATTGTTTGCAAAATGATTGCAATTTGCGCTTAAATGCAAACCGACTAGTCGCCATTTTGATATCAAGTAGAAGCGCATTCCACAGGAGAATTGACTGAATATGAAATGAAAAGTCAACAAAGACAGACGTATGTGAAGAGTAATAGAAGATTATTAGAAGAACGCAGATTCTAGCTGTGTGAAGAACACAAATATTGGTTGTGATTCACAAGATAAGATTATTTCTTAATTAAACAGAAAGTATAAGATAGACTGACCTTAAAGTTAGTTTAGTTTGTGAACGAAAGAATCGGCATCAATTTTGTTTTATTATTTTTTATGTTTTATTTATTTACTTTTTTTTTTTTCATTTCGTTTAGGAAAATGTTCCAACACCCAAAAATATTCCGCAGGCAAGCGTGGTTGAAGACATGTACACTAAGACCGCGGATTCTCACACACTCCTGCGCCCAGAATTTGTCGAGAGTCTCTGGTACATGTATCAGATAACAGGAAACACCACCTATCAGGATTGGGGTTGGCAAATATACCAGGTAAGACAAATTTTATTTGAATAATATTCCATAATGCAGCTTGCGTTGGAATTGATTGGTAGAAATAGTCAAGTAAGGAAGTAATGCTCCTGGGGCATAGTCTGCTATTATAATAGTGTCAGGATAGTCGATCAGTGATCTCATAATTACTGATTTTGACAAGTTTCGTAATATACTAAAAAAATTTGGTCACCAAGATACAGACTGTGCCTAGTTTTCGACCCACTGTTAATTCGAACTAAATGGAAAGCTCTTCTGCTGTTTCAACTGCATGCTATTTCTTGTAACTTTAACCAAATGTAAAAATGGCGTCATTATGACTTTCTAGTGGTTAATCACTGTCACTCCACTCCATGTTATTAAACGATTAAATTGAGTATTAGTTTTAAGAAAATCATTTCTATTAACAGGTTTTATAATAATGGCATTATGGCAATATCATTCTATCGCCATTCCATTAAGAGACGACTGAGATAATTGATCAATCGTTATGAATTTAGCAGATTCTGAACTTTTAAGCACAATGACAATGGAATCGTGATGGAATGACAAATTTATAAAAAAAAAATGGTTGCCTGTAAAGTCGGTTTTACGGGCGAAGATTTTACGTGACAACGTCTTTTTCTCGGTAGAATATTTATTGATATGAATATAATTAAATTGCACAATAGGAACAAGGAATTGAATGAAAATAAGAATTGCACAAATTTTAACTATAGAAATATATTTTGTTTACTAAAACATCGGTGACTCATCGTAACGTTACCGAGCGTTACACTTTTTCATAAGTGACTCCCAGCCGCAACCTAATTTAAGACGTTGTCACGTCAAAAATGTCGTATACTTAGTTTAGAACAACTAAGTGGTCTTGGTTAGAAGTCTTTGAATAGTGCGTGTTGCTAGTGGTGACCTATGTCACTAAAACGTGTCTTTATTAGAAAGCTAAAAGTAATCCATAGGGCAACAGAGAAAGCTCTGTTTGAAGTTTCGTTACGTGATCGAAACAGAAATGAAAAGATCCGTGAGATCCAAAGTATAGCCGACATAACATGAACTATTGCAAAAGTCAAAGTGGCAGTGGGCAACGGCACATGCTCGTAGAACAGATAACTCATGGGGCCGAAAGGTTCTGGAGTGGCGACCGCGTGCCGGAAGGCGTAGCGGTGACAACTCTCTTACTCTCTTACATAGTGAACCCACGACCACGTAACAGCCGCAGGAACCAGTTGTATACAAGAAACACAGCACGATCGATTGAATAAAAGTCTCACCGTGAAATTTTGGGTGAAGTGAGGTTAGAGTGAGTTGTCAATTGTGGTAATCCCTTAGCATTCGTTGTAATGACACCTCACTCCATGCTTACTTTACCAAAGTTTTTACGATGAAATGTTTACAGAACCACACTGAAAAAATGGTCATTCATTCATCGTTGCATATTGCTTCAACAGCAGGGATAGGTTTTGGACAGCCCTACCTCTCACCCACTGTCTTACTGTGTAGAACAAACCTCCCTCGAAGTGGGTCACAGTGAAGTTGCTTGAAGGAGGCTAATGTAAAGCAGTGTGCGTTTTTCGGCTGAAATGATGTTCATAAAGTGGTCACACATTCAAACACAACCTTTTTTACTTAATTACTTTTTTATACAATAAATATTACTCTAGTCTGAATGATATTGATACAGTACACCATAAACAGATATATGTATGTATATGACAATTAAAAATTTTTTCTTTCCAGGGTTTTGAAAAGTATGCCAAAGTGCCAAATGGCTACACGTCGCTAGCAAACGTGAAAGTGGAGAAACCATTTCAACGTGATATGATGGAGTCTTTCTTCTTATCGGAGACACTTAAATACCTGTACTTACTGTTTAGCGATGACAGATACACTATAGACTTAAATAAGTACGTCATCAACTCAGAAGCTCATCCGCTACCGATACATAAGAATTAGAAGTACTTACCTAGTTACATTGATGGATTCCAAGCATTAAAACGCCTAGCGTTTCTGACGGATCTTACTGACATCAAACGTGGAGGAGACTGTATTTTGGATCCATGGGAACTTCCCTTAGTAAATAGCAATAGTAGTGCAATTTCTACAATATCTTAATGTGTCATGATTATAAGTGTCTTTTTATTCCCAAAGTTCAGTATAAAGCTGTAGGTATTATATACAATGCCATATTAACACAATGTAAAATTCTGTACCTGTTATATACGGTAAGGGTTACACACACACTTATTGTTATTACAATAAAGTTCAAAAGTGGTAATCCACTTTTGACCCTTACTGTACGCTGAACAGGAGGCCAAATCCCGTAATTAAAAAAGTTCAAACTCTAGCCGCAATCTTTTCTTCATTAGAAAGATTTTTAATAGAGTGAGACTGAGATCAGACTGCGAACATTCTTTTAAAAATACGAGAATTGCACTCAGTGTATTATCATTGAATCAGTTTATTTATTATTGATTCAGATACCTAACGACCCATAATTTGATGGGCTCAAAAATATGATTTTATCATATTTTATTCGTAACTATCCAATTATGTATCTAGATCATCATTAAATTACATATTTAGAGTAATGTTTAAAACATTACATATTAAGTCATAAAAAAAACTATATCAGCTGCATTTCCCATGTTACTTAAAAATAAACCGATTCAATCTTCACTCTTAGGAGATTAATAATAAATAGATAATTAATCCCTAATCTTACCTTATAAGTACTTAAATTGTAACGAATTTTATAAATGTTTTTTATATACCCAACGTTAAGAAAGTTAACACATACATACACTTATTAGTATACAATCACAATATTAATAGAATTAATTTTTGCTTTTAATCCGGCTTCCACGGTTATTTCAGTGCGTTTCAGTAGACTATATTTTGACGGGACCAAATTTTGGAGTGACTTATGATATTAATGTAAAGAAGAATATTTATTTGGCTGTATTTAATTTCATTATTAATATAATTAATTTTAGTCATGTTTATATTATTTAACTATAGTCAATCTATATTGTTATAATTTAATTATGTTTTTTGTTTTAATTCTATAATTAGTATTGCTTTATATTAGGCAACTAAAGGAAATTAAAGAATCTCGCATAGCTTTTGCGGTCCCAGTAGATATAATTCGACTTATTTATGAATTTTAGTTCGGCTTGGGCTCCTGAGGTACTAAAATTACAAAACGTAGAAATTATTTATGTTTTACTTAGAAAATATTACACTCAAGTCATTATGATATATTTGTTATGTAAAATATATATAACAATTTTAAATTTTATATGTAAATGTGCATCAAAATATGAGGCGAAATCAATGTTAGTAGAATTATGTGCGTTAAGTGTAGTAGTTGAAATTAAAACAAGCTCTTATTGAGATATTATATTGATTAGGATACCAGTGCTGCATCGGCTTTTGCGATCATATCTAAGGTACAAGTAGATCGCCTTGCGTTAATGTTAAGATCTCACCGTAGTGATGTAGATCTGATATGTACAACTACGTATATCGGATTGGTAAGGCTACGTAGAAACTGACAGGTGGCTTGTTCAGAACTTAAGTCAATTTGCGAGTAGCGAAGGGAGATGTTCTAGAATTTTCGCAATCGACCGCACTGTGTGCTTGGCGCCTTTTCTAGTCTCCTTGCGTATATCGCACAGATGTTTTGTTACTAAGGCGCTAAGCAAGCCACCAATTAGTGTTTAAGTAGCCTACAATTTCTAAAACGTTTACACGAAGAATTAGGACATAAAGGGCATAATCTTTTTCATTCCGCTCTGTAGTCCACCGGTTAGAGTTCACACTAGAATGTAATACTTTATTGATGAAACACGTCCTTTTATTTTTACCGACTGATGGTGAGACAAAAAGGCTATAAAATGGTTCACGCGTTTTTATGCAAGTCGCCTACGTTTGTTACATATACATACAAGATTTTAGCTTTACTCATCAAACACGAATGCGACCTTCTGACCGATGTAAAATTGAATTAAATATGTGATGTCACATCTTAAGTTTTCATGCCAAAAGAACTGGAACTGAAAGTTTTTATCCACGTTTACAGTAAAACTGTGATGTTATATATTTAAATAAATTTAGAATACATATAAAATTGAACAACAAAATGTCTTCAATAAGCAATTAATACGTACCTCGCTCAGTGAAAATATACTTTTATTCAATTAAATAAGTAAGTTAAGTACTCGTAAATGCCGAATATTTGTAGATTGTAAACAAAAATCAAGATATTGTGGTTTATACTCTAGTAAATAATTACATTTTATTGGGTAAAATATTAGGGGCATTCAATGATAGTGAGATATGCAAGATTAACTTACGCACTAAGTATACTAGTAAAGTAATCTAGGAGCTTGTACAGCACCTTCTCGGCATGAGCTTAAGCCCCTTTGTACATGATACAGTTTCTTTACGACACGGCGAATAAACCGTCGTTTTCCACGGCAAGAAAAATGTGTGTGTACAAAGGGACGACCGAGATAATTAGAGGCACTATTTATTCTATCACATGTCCTTTTTATTTGGGGCTGCGTATTTGAAAGCACTGTAGATTACAGAAGGCAAATTCTCGTAATTTATAATGTTCGAAATCTAATGAAAATGCTGTCTGTTCTCAGTGACGATCGAAAGTCAAATTGTGGGAAAATTAGAGCTTATTATGAGCGGTTACTGCGTACGACTGGCAATGTCGCAATTTAGTGTCATGTTTCGTGGTTTTCATTTTTTTTTTATTTAATGGAAGCTATATTTTAAAAATGTGTTCTACAAAATATTTATAATTAGGTGAAAAGTGTGTAAAAAGTAAGAAATAATTGCGTTTATGTATTGGAAACTTGTAAAGCGTTAAATAATGGTAAACAACACAACTAACCTAATTGGCTATTTGATAGATTTATAATTTCTATCTTGAATTACTTGGTTGCGGTTAAGAAGTTCACCAAAAGTTTTTTTTTTTTAATTTTTAATACGTATTTCGTAAGAAACATGCAAGTAAAAATTAAAAATTCAAATAAGCCGCCGAAACGCTTTATTCAGCAATATGGCGTCGCGCTTTGTAAGTGACGTCACAAACTTATAAACGATTTTCGGTTCCGCAGTGGTGTTCGTGTTTATCTGTTATTTGTCAGTCAGAAAACAAAAAAAAAATACCACAAATCGCTCCAAATATCGTTAAAATTTTTCTAAAAACGCTAAAACACCTGAGAACACATAAAACGACAACAAGTGTTTATGAGCGTATGGCGTCATCGTGACATTAGCCACTCCGGATCGTTTCACAATATGTGGCGCGAGAAACAAAATGCCAAACATATTTTTGTGTTCTTGGATATATTAATAGGGAACTTGCACTTGATTATTTTTTTGGTGCAAAGCAAAGATCTGGGCTTTACTTAAATAATTTTAAAACTCAAATTTAGAAAAATGCTATATTTATTTTAATAACCGCGTGCAAAATATGATTTTTCAAATTTCGCTCCATAACGCCAAGTCACGTGACATGACGTCACTGCATCGATTTTGTTTTATCAAAGGTTATGGTTAGCAGATTATTAAAAGTCTGAATATTAAATTAATCTCATGTGATCTGTGATTAATCTTATAAAACATTAATACGGAACTCCCAAAATGGATTGCCCTTCGACGATTATTTTGTGTTTTTACTTTAAACAAACATCTAAAGTAACATAACCTCAATTCAACTCACCGCGCAAGTTTTTGCCCTTTCATCTCCACACCCGTATAGTTTTTATTTTCCATGAAGAAAAACCTCACCATATCCATGTCTACCTTCGGAAGATTTCTCGAATCTGCTTTAATAAAGCCTATATCCATATTTATTATTTTCGCTAACACCTAAATACAATCCAAAACAATCCGAAATCGATGTAGTGACGTCACTGCTCCCTGATTGGTGTTTCAAATTAAGTTCCATTTCACGTAATTTATACTTAAAATATTAAGTAAAAATAGCATTTTTTTCTTATAAACCTTCCAGTTTAGCAATATCATATCTTGTTGAATTTGAATATCAATATAATATCAAATTATAAGTTTAATGCATGTACCCCATTGTTATTATTTTCGTTAAAACTCATATAAATGACATAAAGAACCCTCATTTTATGCATTTAAAGCAAATAATCACAAAAATATTCATACTGTCAAATAGCCTATTCCAAACTAAAGTTAGTAGAACACATTTTTAAAATATACCTCCAGTTTAATAATAAAAACTGATAACCATGAAATATGATACCAAAATCCGACATTGCCAGTTGTGCGTTGACAGTGCTCTTGATGACAAATTGAGACTAAGATCAGACAGCTAATTAAATAACGTTCTAAAAATTACGAAAATTGCCCCTCTGATGTGATGCCAGGTTAAATGATGTTTTAGTAATTTGTGAAATACAAGAGTAGGAGATTATACAATATACTCGTATTCTGTAAATTGTGTATAATTTGTCCCTTCATCAATAAGATGATGTTAGGTCAATCAATATCATTAAAATAAAATAAATGCCATTTGTAGGCAGGGTATGTATGTGTGGGGAGATAAACCAAACCCACAGAACATGTAAAAACAATTATTTATTTGAACTATCTATAGGCAGGATAACATAAAACAAGTCGAAACGTTGGAGAAATAGTTTAACAAGTTTGTGTAGTAACTAACAGGGTAGATTGGGAGTATCTCATGAATCCCTAAGCGAGTTGTATATTTCTTTAGTACACACAGTGGGAATATTAGTCGTTTTGCAAAGACAGCCCAAAACATATTATTTAAAAATAGAATAGTTTAGAACTAAACAATATTTTTAAATAATATTTTTTTTTAATAATATAATTTAAGAATTATTATTTTTGAGCTAAGGTAAATGAACTCTAGACTGGACTGCACTCGCATATAGGATGTTTCAAACTACGTATAAGGTATAACAATACTTTCATTTTTATAATTATTCAAAAGTAGTTTTTTTTTTTGTGGTACAGTGGTGTTTCCTAGGTAAAAAAAAAAATCCATTTAGTCCGTCATTCAGATTATAGGAAAATATTGGATACGTATATTTTCTTTTATTAAATCAATAAAAATTTACAAATATAAAAGGCATCAAAGATCAGGAGGGGGGCTGGTGACGTCACTCTTTGCTAAAGAGTTTGGCAAGGAGTGACGTCACACGAGTTTTCAACGCACTGTGTCGTTTTCAGTTTTTGTTTATATGAAAAAAGAAAACATACATGTACAGTTTTTTTTTTTGGAAATCTGACTAACGGACTAAATGGTTTTTTTTAGTCAACTACCATATTGTTTATTAGTCATTGGATAGATGAAGCTGTATATGTAAGACAACTAATTCCACGGTGTGTATATACTTTAATGTTTTCTAAGCGGTGTAACGTCTATTAACGACGCAAACAATATAGGCCGCTAGGTCAAGTTTAAGAGGCGAGGTAATTGTAACCGTTATTGTTTTATAGTATACAATATGTAAAGAAAACGGGCTGAACTTAAAATACCCCCTAAAAATAAATATTATTTCGCAAAAGGAGATAACTTATATGGCAATATATGCGCGGGCGACGGGTACGGGGCACGCGGCTCGCGGTCACATCACTCATACTAATACTGCCGAAAATGATGTTGTCCCTTTTTGAAAAATTACCAAATTTTGGGGAAGTTGGAATTAATTCGCGGAAAAAAAGATTATTTCAAAATTCATTAATATTGTTACTATGATGATTACTTATGTAAAATTTCATATTTTATTTGGTCATGTGTTTATTATCCTTATGGGTCGGACGGGCTTTTCTTTACATATTGTATATACATGGTTTGTATGTCTATTACGCACCTTTTTCAGTCTACCTAACTATTATTGGACTGTATAAATTTAATGCCGAGATAATGTTTTACAGGCAATCACTGCTAGACGTCACGCGAAATAACGCTGAATTAAGGTATGTTCTTTAGATCCGTAGTTAAACTCGACCAATTGGGTTGTATCCTAAAAAACTATGTAATGTCCATCAGATAGATTTATAAAAAATATTCTACACGTATTTTTTATTTTTTCTTTCTTTCAAATACTTAGGAAGATATGTTGATTTGAAATGTCGCATGATGTCACGCCGTGGTACAAAATATACCACGGCGTGACGTAATTCGCCCCCACTCCGTAACTTTAATACGCTATATCTCAGTAGTTTTAGGTAATTTCGACAAAATAAAAAATACGGGTTTTAATTATTTTATTATCTATAAGACAAGACTAATTATTTTTTGTTTTTCATACCTTGGATACATCCCTATTGTTTTTTTGCGTGTGACTCACGTTCTCTTAACCATTTCATATATTTAGTGTTTTTTTTTTTAATTTCTTGCGTTATGTTTACCGTAAATAAACATTTTTCCTTTGTTTCTTTTAATAGTTAAAAATACTAAAGGTAATGGTTAAATTTTTTTTTTTTTTTGTTATTGGTAATGGTCAGATATTTATCTGTAAACTCAAAATTATCAGAAAAACTATTTTGCAATAATCTAATCATTGCCAATTTTTTCGAGTTTAAGTACGGATCAAAACATCGGCTCTAAATCATGCATTAGTTTAGCTCAGTAATCACTAAAAGGGTATAGTTTAAGGCCTAAGTACTACATCTCCATGGTATTAAATACACAAACGCACAACATACTTATAAAATAGCCACTATAGTCTTAGGTAAGTACTTATTAAACTTTGTGTACTGTATTAGTTTATGCTTTCTCCGCTCGACCGATTTTAACTTCTATTCCGTAGACATACGGGTGGTATTAAGAGGGGACTCTATGGCGCTTTCTCTATACAAACGTATTCCGCTGTTTTCTTCGTAGATAAAGCTTTTAGAGCATTTTTTCTACTGTTTAACAACTTTATTATACATGCTCCTATAATTTGATTTTTTCCATAACTTTATTAATAAAGGATAATTCAAAATTCTGAAAAATAACCCATTTTTACCGCGATGTTCAGACGACTATTAGACAAATGTGATAACGTTTAGACAAAAAAGATAGTAAGTAATAATAGAAGCATAGGAATATTATTCCTCTAAATTTTGATATAGAAATAAGTGAGATCTGTCGTGTTTTGAAAAAGATAACAGCGGAATACGAAACGTCTTTTGGTCAACGTTTTTGTTTATTATTATTATATTTAAAATAATAATAATAAAATAAGAAATAATACTTAAAATCAATAAACCTTGCTGTTTGACATACGATTTTATATTGATGTGAAATTTCGATAGTACCTATTCTATACTCTCACTTCCGACGATTGTACAAACGACAGCACATCAAGTTACTATAATTTGTCAAATTTCTTCATTAGATTTTCAACTTTATCGCCATAGCATTAAGGCTCAAGCTTGATCGGGAATATTTGACAGTTTCGGGTAGCTAGTAGTCCTGCTGTCGTGCGTACACTATTAATTACAACTCCAAATCATTTTGACTTTATTTATTTATAAAAATTGTAAACACAAATCCAATTGCTTCGTGGCGTGAAATATTGTTAATATTTCCGCAGAAGGGTAATTGCGTAACACATTTCTAATAGCAATGGATTTCATAATGACAGTTTAACAACATTCATTGCGTTATTTAAATTTTTGAGCAGGCTCATTTTCGGACATATGGAACAATGGATTAGCAATATGCTTGGAAATGATTCCAACTGATACTAAGTGTGTTACGAAATTAGAGTACTGGTCATAGTATTGTATCTACCATTAAAAACTGATCAATGCCAATTCTGTAATATATTCTTTCTCAAAAAAGTGTCAAACCTTTTTGCGATATAGATAAATTATATATGTACGTAATTGGAAAATTACTACTTATAAAGAAAAAAAAAAAGAAAGCTCCATGAACATTTATCAGAAACGAAATAAATGCTGTCCTTTTAGACCATTGTAAATTGAGACTTGCTGAAAAATGCCAACAATATGGAAATCGCCATTGATCGGGGTTTTAATGTTATAAGGTACGAAATCCAAAATGTAGAACGAAGTACAGAAGTGAGTCATACTGAAAATCCGTATTATTTCAAGATGATCTGTATTGTTTGAAGGTGTACTCATTATACAGAGTGGTGCTGACAATACGACAATAAATTAAACATCGTGTACCTCAACACATTCTTAGTCTACCCATAAAAAATTATATAAATATATCGATTAGTTTAGACACAGGAAATTATTTCCCATTTTTCACATTTTCTACATGATGTACATGTTGATAAGGAAGCGCTTACAGGTTAACGACCGCCGCATCCTGCGGTACCAAAATTTAATAATAATAGCGCGAAAAAAGCAAGTCGATACAGGATCGCGCTGTCGCCGAACGGAGGTCAATGAACCAATATTTGTAAAGGATGTTCTATTCCGTTTGCAATTTTATAAGATTTAGTTTGTTTAAAATTTTAATTTTTTTTTGCTAGGTTTTTTTCTATGGTTTAAGATTATTCCTATGAACTAGCAATGTTCGTGTTTTCATTTATTGTCGTATTGTCAGCACTACTCTGTATTAAATTTAAGCATAACTGTAAAGGCGAAGAAAGACCGCAGACTGCGTTGCCGCTGTGTCACAGTGGCAGCAGCAACACTATTGTTTTCAATGTATTTTAACATTAAGACTTTCGTAGATGGCCAGCCGCGTGTCGACCGGCCACTATGCACGACATGGCACTAATGGTGCTGTCAGCTATTGCTTTCACAGAGGAAAACGTGTTTATCCTTTAGACAAATGGGTTTAATGAAAGTCATGGGCGTACCCAGGGGCAGCTGCTGAAATCTCGCGTACATGTACGAACTCTCCTATTTACTAATCATAGTTTAAACGAGGGCTTATTTCTAACTTTTAAATAAACCACACAGAAGACACTGGCAAAATGTACGGTGTAATCGCCAAAAAACCGCGTGCGACTAGCGCACAAAGAGACCTAACGCCGCTGGGGAAACTACAAATGAAAATTTGCTTCCGCCGTCGCGTTCGGAATCATAACGGCAGTGTAACAGCCGTCTGTTCGGCCGCCTTCGCCTTCGGAATTTTATCTTAAGTCTTTATATATTTTGTTTAGTCGGCTTTAAGTTAAATCCATTGTAAATTAGTGTTCAGTTACCAATGTAAATTAGTAATTAGTTACCAAATATTTCGATCTTCCTAAAATTGTGCTTAAGGTAAAACTGCTTTCTAAAATGTGATGAACTTTTGTCAAAATTGGTAATAAAAATTGTACCTAGTATGATATTATATAGGATAGGTACTTATATGGATTTAATAAATGATTTGAAACATTCTTCACTCAATAACACAGTATATTGTATGTAATTTGTGAATCTCACTTTCTACTTAAAATGTTTTTTTTTTATCTGTGGTTAACTTCGTCCCAAATAATACAAATCAGAACTGTTATATACATTAGGTAAATAGAAGTTTTCAAAGCTGGGTACCTATACATTAATGATGAATTTTGCATTTACACCTACTTACATAATATTAAATATCAATGTCAGTGTAGGTACTGGAATCTTAAAGTTGTGCTACTACATATTGGTTGTAATAAATGTACAATTTGTAATGGTGTTGTTTTATTTTTAAAGATACTATACCTTTTTTTGTTTGGGATGGGAAATCATCAAATGACCTCTCGCGGGCGGAGCGGAAGGGCATGACAGACTTTACTGACTAAAACCCACACGTGTTTCTTCACTTGCCTATGCGCCAGGGCTACGGTTTCTTGTTTAACCAACCCGCAATCCTGACCCAGGAGGCATCGGTCTTCGTGGACCCCGTCACGATGTGCTGACATCTCTGAGGCGCGCGTGAAACAACGCTGCTCTTTTAAAAACGTACTTAGTAACAAAGCATCCCGTCCTGTATAATACTGAGCCGGTGAAGCAGATTGGAATAACCAGATGATGATGAGCCTTTTATTATGGTGACAAACATACTACTATTCAAAGTATTCGTCATAAAATTGATGTCAATTAGGGCGCGATCATGTGTACAGACGACCCTACGACAGCACATCAAGCTACTACTGTCTGTCCGATTTCTTCATGACATTTTTAAGTTTATCTACAAAGCATTTTTTTATTTTATTTTAATGCATTCATGTTCCCTCTTATCCAAATGAGATGGGTTCGCGCACCCATACGAGTACCAGCCCGTACCAAGATAGTCCCGCCTTGATATGAATACTGTAAGCTCGCTTCACCTTTTTCAACAACATTCGGCGGACAACAGTCAACAAGAGTCGGCGGAACCCTCTTTAAAAAAAATATATACCTGCATATATACTCAGTAAAAGTGAGTTAGTTTACAGAGAGTTGTCATTTAATTGTGCCTAGTGAACATATAGGTAGGTACTTACGCCACGATCGTGACGGTAAGACCTATCATGGAGGAGCGGATAGGCCGAGGACATGGCGCTCTCACCTTCCGGACAACCCAGATCGTTTCTGGGGAGCACGGTTGCTTCGGCAAGTACTGCATCGGCCGGGAACTGACGGCGGCATGCCATCACTGCGATGGCTGCCCTGAGGATACGGCGCGGCATACGCTGGAAGAGTGTCCAGCGTGGGATGAGCCGCGCCGTGCGCTAGTAGCGTCGCTAGGCGGGAGCGATCTCTCGCTTCCGGCCTTCTGCAAAGCCATAGTCGGGAGCGAGAGTGCATGGGACGGGGTCGTCTCCTTCTGCGAAGCAGTTATGCAAGCAAAGGAGACGGCCGAGAGGGAGAGAGGCACATAGTTCTCTCCCTTCCCGGCGACGGCGCGGTGGTCGCCGTCGCAAAGCCGAGGCCGACCTACTGCCTCCTTGATAATGGCCGATGGGCGAAGGGCCGGGGAGTCCAACGTCTGCTACATGGCCGAGTCGACGTTGTGACGCGTTCGCACACGCCACTCGGATGAGGAGAGCAGCCACTGAGGGCTGCTCGCGCGAGAAGAGACCCGTCTAACTCCCGACGACGGGTCAAGGCCTGCCGGGGGTACCGTAAAATTGGGAGGATCTGGTACCTCGGAAAAGCAGATGACGAACGCTTAGGTGGTTTTTTAGCCGGTAAGAGTCCGGAACACCCCTCCGTGTCCCCGAGAGGAGGATAGTCCATGAGGATTTTTCCACCTTCGAAAAAAAAACACATCGAAATGTTTTAGTTACCACAATGCAACTGCAAGAAGCTCCAGGTTTGGCACTGCACATTTTGTCACTTCAATGTGGTAGGTATGGTATGATCGGATCCTTATTATCTAATGACGCGGGCGCATTTTAGATGCGTTTATTAAGTTGTTTGACAACGTGGGTCTATGTTTCCACTGGAGTACACAAAGACCTACTACTATGTAGGTACCTAAAGCGTGGCACGGCGCACGGAGAGTGTACGCATGTGCCACTGCAATCAAGACACGGGCTTCAGTGGGGTCGTTGGAGCGACACCTGAGACTGAAAACTGCTCTGCGATAAACGAGCTTGTACATAATGTTGTGTTCTGAATGGATACGTAGACCCACGTTGAGAGCGATCAGCGATGTAACAGCCTATTCGAGCAAGCCATTCATCAATGAAGTCAGTCCGTGCGTAGCCTGTCCGTGGGTTGCTGTGGACACGACCACAGACATTTTCTTACAAAGCGAAGCTTAATACATGAGCGTACCCTCTCCGTGCGCCGCGCTGTATCTGTGTTCTATTAACGCTATAAAATTAAAAAGAAGTAAGGAGATGCAAGAATGACAATGCTTAGGTGCGTATTACAGAACGTCACTCAAAACTCAAGCTCTACTTAAGTCTCGTTTCAAGCCATTTGATTGGTTGAAACTAAAGCTAGAAGCTTTTGTTTGGATGTCCTATATTTCACCTGCTTTGATTATACACTGGCGGACTCATAAACATCATGCAGCATGCATCAACGTTCAGGATTAGGTACTTTGAAATGTTTTTTTAATAGATAAGTAGGTATGCTAACTTTTTAGATTAATTGTTTAAATATGGAGACTGAAACTAAAACAAATGAATATTTCCGGGAAAAGAAAACTTACTCGTAGTATCAGATTTGTTTAAAGTTTTAAATTGATTCGCATTGTTTTTTTATTCTTTTGTCAATTGAATTATTGTTACCAGCAGAACTGTTAGGTTAGTTTTTTAACTCATGGGGAGTTTTTTAACCATAATATGGACAGGTACTTCGTCCAAACAAGCGGCTCAAATTGTAGGACTGGTGCGGGAGGGCTTAGATCAACGAACGATTGGTAGAAATTTAAATTTAAGCTAGTCTACGTAGTAGTAGTCTTTCTAGAATATACAGGTTTGTGGAGACAGGTTCTTACAGAAGGAGACGTGGTACAGGCAGGACTCGAGCACCCACCGGTCGTGATGACCGATTTATTGTTACAACTTCCCTGCGAAATCGTTTCCTCACATCAGTTAACATCAAAACAGAGCGTGCAGTTAATGAAGTGCGTGGAGTAAATGTGAGTGCAAGAACAATAAGAAGAAGGTTAAAGGAAGCGCAGCGTGCCCTTTTAGACCAGCAAATGGTCCAAAGTTGTCTGTAGCTCACAGACAAGCTCGCTTGATTTAGGGACAGTTGGGGAACAGTGGAACACGGGGCACTATGGAACAATGTCGATAAAAAATTGAATTTTAAACTAATTCGCGCGCTACCACTTCGACCCATTGCAGCGCGTCCTGCGCCATACGAGGGCGTAGTGAAATATGGCGGCGCGATAACAATGGAGCTGTAAATAGAAAAATATTGGTCTTTATATTCAAAAGTTGAGATTTCTTTTCAAAGTACTTTCGTTTTTAGTTAAAAAGTTTAAACAATAGGTAAGTGATATATTTTTTTCATAAATCTTAATCATTTAGTCTATTTGAGACCGCTATGTGTTAAGTGCAAAACATAACTTAACATTTTTGAATACTTGTTTAAAATTTTGTACACGCTATGGGGAACTATGGAACGGGGCACAATGGAACACTGTTCCATTGAACCCCACTAGCTTAACTTCATGTTTGTGCAGATTTTACACAAGTCCAGAATGGTGAGACATCGCGTCAGAAAAAGTGATAGGGGACTTCACAGCGAAGCTAACCTGCGAGAAGCTGTAGAATTCGTAGAAAGTGGTATGAATTTGCGTGCTGCTGCTGAAATAATCGATATCTCCAAAAGAAAAAAGCTGCAGCAGAAGAAGCAGAAATTCGTATGACACCTAACTATGCAGTAAATAAAGTATTTTCAACTGACCTTGAAAAATCCTTGGAAGAATATTTGGTGATTTGTTCTAAAATGTGTTACGGTCTCGACACTTTAGAAACAAGAAGTTTAGCTTATGAAATGGCTAAGCATCACAATCTTAAAATTCCCCAAGCTTGGAATGAACGGCAAATGGCTGGTATTGACTGGCTTTACGGCTTTAAACAACGTCACCCCGCTTGCAGCTTGTCCAGGGCTACTTCCTTTAATAGGCACAATGTGTGTCCAGCTTTAAATTACCAAAACCTAATGATTTTATCGTGGTAAAATTTTCCGATCTGAAGCATATCAAATTTTTCGTTGATAAAGATGAGAACAACGAATTTGGGATAAATTATTTGCGTCGAAGCGCAAAAGTTGAGAATAGTTTCTATTTTCCTTTAGAACCAGACATGGCAATGGTTTCAGCTGAGGATATTGATCTAGTCTTGCCCAACCCGTCCTTATTTGGAAAAACTAAACGTCAAAAAAAGCATTTACACGTTTCCTGATAAGGTATTAAAAAGGTTTGACATCATTGGGTAATTCTTTGGTATGAATACAGGTCGTGTTCCAATGTGCCCCATACCCTGTTTCATTGTACCCCAGACCTGGGGCTCAGTGGAACGCAGGAAGGGGTTCACGAAATCAAAGATAAATAGGTTTAAGTTTGATTATTGTTCTCTGTTTTACTGTGCAACTATTAAGTTAAGGTATTTTGTTGATGATTGTAAGCAAAAATTATATAAAGAATAAATACAGATTTTTCTAAAAATAAAGATATTTTTTTCGTACCATTGTGCCCCGACTGTCTACATGGTCACCTAAATTGGACAGAAGAGCAATGGGCCTCCGTATTGTTCACGGACGAGTATAGGACATGTTTATATGGTGCAGATGGTCGCAGAAGAGTCTATCGTCGACGTGGGGTATACTCAAAGTTGCATTGAGGAGCGTGTTCATTTTGGAGGCGGTTCATGTATGGTCTGGGGTGGCATATCGATGAACGGGCGAACAGAACTTGTGTTCATAGACATGGTCCATCAAAATGGTAATAGAGGGAGGTTGACTGCACATCGCTACATAACAGAGATCTTAGAAGATCACGTGGTGGCCTTACATGGGATTCATGGGCAAAAAATTTATTTTAATCCTGCATTAAAGTAAAATTTTCGCCCAGCCACACGCTGCGGCACAAGTACGACAATATTGCGAAGAGGTTGGGATACGTAAAATGGATTGGCCAGCACGCAGCCCGGATCTTAATTCCATGGAGCATGTTTAGGAAAATTTAAAAAGAGCTGTATATGCGAGAAATCCTGTGCCCACGACAGTCAAGTGGCAGCACTAAGAACAGCACTTTCAGAAGAATGGGACAATATTCCGCAAAATCTTTTAATAATCCTAATAAAATCTATGCGGAACCGATTAGAATCCGTAATAAGGGCACGTGGAGGTATTACACCTTATTAAAACATAAATAAATGTTGTATCTATTGTTAAAACCAATTTTTTTATCAAATCAATTTTCCTTAAATTTCTGTTTATTCTTCAAAAAAATCTTAAGGTCCTTTCCAGTACACAAACTTAAACTTAAGGAGATGACCTTACGCCGTTTTAAAGTTCACGAACCAATCTAGAGGTTTCAATTTAAATCTGTATAGAAAGTTTGCATACCTACTTGGTTAAAATATTTATTTCAAAGTCGTCTATTACTTTGATGCAATTTATGAGTCCGTCAGTGAATTTCCAAATGCTCGAGAATGGAGACATGTCGCAGAATAATAATGCCTAAATAAAACTCAGATCCCAATTTCAAATTTTATTTGATGTACAAATGTGTACACATTTTAAAATACAAATTTTATAAATCTATATACTAGACCAATCTCAGGCTCCAATTCTGGATGAAGTCTGATCCTGTAGTACTAGCTGACAAAGTATAAAGTTAAAAAATAAAGCTATAAAGGTTTTTCATTACACTTGGTAAATTCATAATAAGAAAAGGCAAAATATTGGCAATATGGTCTCTTACAATAAGTGGTAATTAATATTTGACCAGAAGAGGAAACACCACTAAGGCAAATGCAAGACCTAGGAAATAGATACATTTTTTAGATTCACAGGAATACATATCTGCTACTGTAATTAAATCCACAAGACTATATATTATAAAAAGATTAAATACTCCATATATGAAGTTATAATATGTGTTACATTTATATTATTACATAAGAAGAAGATAATACTTGTAATATCCTGATTGATTCCTAAAGAATTACAAGAGGATTTATGTTTATTGATATGATAGGTAATATTAAAGGTTTCATATTATATAAATTAATATTACATGTATGAGATTGACACAAGGCTATTTTGAGATATAAAAATAACTAACACTACTACTTTAAAGTTACTTATACTAAGAAAAAGGCTGCGCTAGCGCATGCAGTCGCACAAATGTGAGAAGTCTTCATGGCTCGAGACAACACATCAACTGCCTAAAACTAGAGGAATGAAGATTTAAAATTTTGTGTTTTATTACACAAATTTTACGAGTCTAAATAGAAAATAGATTAACAAAATAATTTGCGAAAATTCAATTTTTTTCAAATTCGAAATCATTAATTTAGAAATGTAAAATCTAAATTCATTTTTGATTTTATTTACTACATTGTTATACAACCCGTAGTCTTATACACTCTTACTAATAAGTAAGTCATATATATAATGTATTTAGAGAGTTTTAAAAATGCAGTCTTTGTGCTATCATTAGAAGACAAGATTTTGTTTTCATATTTCTAAAAGTATCACTCGGTTTAGTACCTATATAAAATAATTATAATTAATGTCTACAGTACAAAAATATATTTGTCACTTATCACATACTTGGAACATAATGGAATGCAGCATTTTGCAAAATTATAAATAGTTGCTAATATATGACAGATTAGTAAATAGTTTAGTAGTTTCCGACGTTTTAAAATACTCCTCAGAATTTTGAAGTTTTAATCATCTATGGCAGTAATGTGATTTTAGTCTGGTAATGAACTTCTATATAAAATTAAATATTTTATTAGGGGCTTGAATACAAACTTTCAAAAATAAATTTGTGGCTAAAATTAAAAGATCACGCCAAATGGCACGTGAATAAAAAATACAAGTTTCGCAAACATATCCAACATGTGGACATGGATATATGAAACAACAATTTTATATGATCATGGAATTTAGTAACTAGATAAGCATATTAAGTTGTTACGAACCCATCCATGATTACATGAGTACGCAGTCACAACACTGGATTGTGTAGTACAGGCACTTGATGCCACAGTCTTCTTCCTCTTCTGTAGACGCAGCAGACCTGGCCTTATGTGGCGGAGGAGGTCTTAGGTATACACTGTCAACCTTGTCTCCAAATTTCTCAGTATCTTTATCTTCTTTTTCAGATTTATGTGTGACCTCATTCTCAAAGAAGTCATCACTTTTCTCACTTTTTAAGTCCTTATTGTTTGTGTCTCCAGCTGCTTCCTGTAATGTAAAAGCAATAGCAATTTTAACACTTTTCCAAGACGTGATGAGATAAGAGATAGTTTTATTTTTACACACACATTTTATTTTGGCCCCACAACATGTTATAACTATAGCTTCTTTCAAAGTACAATTTTTTATACAAAAGTGTGTTATGAAAATGGGCACTTACTTTACTTTCTTCTTTCATGTCATGTCGAATGAACTCCTGTTTTTCTTCAGCATTTCCTGTAGCATTACTATCAGATGGCACTTCTGAAGCTCCTAATGCTGTACCGGCAGTAGCTATACTTGCAGCAGGGGCTTTTGTCCTCTCTGGTACCAACAAACCTGTCTCCTCTTCTTTCTTCTTATGTGGTTGAAAATCAGGTGAATCTCCAGACATGCTTAAAAGAAGAATTATTGCGATTAATTGAAACAAGTAATGAAACTCAATTACAGTGTTGAAGTGACTGCTACTTAGGCGACCGGGAGACGGACGATTAAATTACATTTCACGACAACTCGCACACATTGTCAACCTGCTGTGTATAGGTTCATTATTAATAATGTAAACAACACTCGATAAAATGATGACTGCAGTTACTAGTTACCTACGTGTAAACGACATCCAATTACTTGATTTACCTTACTAAAGCAGTTTCTATTTGTTCTCCAGACAAACGTCGCCATGTGCTAATGATTGTTTCAAAATTGTTGTTTTCTTGCATCTCGGGGTGTCATAAACATATGCCAACAAAAAGTTTTACTATTGTTCACAAACTATCAACAAATATCTACTGTATTAATGGTTTGGTGATATTATCCGCCAACCGTTTGATCAGATTTTTTAAGCTTGGCATTTGTTGAAAACACTGAGAATTTCTAATATTTATTTCAGTAATAATTTGAGAGTTCCAAAAAAGAATAGTATCGTAACAAGCGTTTATCAAGCCTTGACCTCTGTGAATTGAATTCTGTATCTGTGATGTCATGTCGCTACACTCGCTACAGACATAAAGTACATACTAGTTCCGTAGTAGACACTCTAGTGATGTGCAACCAAATTATTTAGCCTTCAGAGATGAATCAAGTAATCGACTATTTTAATTAACTAATGCAAACAACATGTTTGCATTATTAATTAAATGAATGATGACTATTGTTGTTATACTGACAAAAAATTATTTAGGTTTAATAAAGAAAAACTTCAAAATTATTAGGGATTTTAAAAATGCGATTCGACTAATAGCGTATATTAAAAGTATTCAGTAAGTGTATTCTGGGCTTATAAATGTGTCTTAAGTTTCATAACGCGTCAAAATTTAAAAAATCGAACGGTTTTGCAAGTTACACTACACGACTGTTTTCAGTTCTGTAAAAGTTATTACGCGGCAATTATGATAAAATAATCATGTACTATAATTTAGTTAAAACATTATTATTTCATTACATATTATGCGATAATAATTTTAATTCGAGCACTACAGACAAAAAAATTAAACCTGTGAAATCCCTAGTGGCATTACATTTTCAAACTTGGATACTTACACTCTGTACATTGAAGGTGATCTTTCATATTTCCCTTTAGGATAATTATCATTGACGCCACTGTACACGACTTCCTTCTTCTTATTTTTTCTTGTAGGAAGCCATATTATTCCGAATCCTGTTTTATTGCTTTTGTTTTTGGGGGTGCTAAACGATGATAAGCCATAGCTTTGGGATGAGCTGGCACCAAATCCAGAAGACTTTCCACCGGAACTGGAGCCTAATCCACTAGAGAGCTTAGGTGTTGAGCTGGAAGATTTCCCACTAGAAATTTTGCCGCCAGAAGATTTTCCAAATCCACTGGTTCCACTCTTACCAAGACCGCCTCCACTTTTGCCAAAGGAACCGGCCCCACTTTTGCCTGTAGGGCCGGCTCCGAACTTTTTACTTATCGGTGCCAGGTTGTTGACCTAAAGCAAGAAAATTACCGGAATTAAAAATGTATAAAACTTCTTACATATCTGGACAAATTTATTATCAAAAATAGTTTCAAATTGAAAGACTACCTACTCATGAGATTGTCTCGAACATTAGTATTGTATGGTTACTGTTCTATGTCAGTTAAAGCTAATTCCACCTTGGCATTATCATAATCTTAACTATATTAATTGGCCACAATATTTGATGGAAGCCAAGGCTTTCTATTGACTAATTGAATCCCCAGTGAAAAGAATCTTAAAGTTTAATCAAGATTATTATGTACCTACTTCTTTAAAAATCTGAGGGCTGATTGTTCATTTATATACTTATTATGAACGTTATTTGAGGAATAATTTTGAAATGTTGACGATTATTTCTAAACTATAAAAAACTGTCAAATGTTAATTTTATTTCTTAAATAAAAAAATATCTGGCAATGTATAAACTAATGATCATTTAGGTACCTATAATTACAGTTGGCTTAGCACTATGCCTACCATATCACATTAGGGTAAAGGCGGGATAGATGCCTCAGTGGGATAGATTCCTTCACTACATCATCGAGCTTCCGTACACCATGTATACTCACATGAGGTTTCAGTGTTATATTTGAACA
Organism: Sesamia inferens; assembly: GCA_037179545.1. Lineage (NCBI taxonomy): Eukaryota > Metazoa > Arthropoda > Insecta > Lepidoptera > Noctuidae > Sesamia > Sesamia inferens. Next base: position 19,874,099 of record CM073921.1, on the reverse strand, counting down.
TATTTTTGTATTCTGTTATATTTTTTTGTGTTTAAGTATTTATTTTAATAGGTATAAGTATTTTTACTGATTGTAGCAGAACCATGCCACGGAAGTACAAAAGAAAGGAAGAAGTGCGAAGTGGAGTATGTTCTTGGACTCCACAACAATTGCAGTCAGCTTTTGAAGTAATGGACAGAAATACCTACCTAAAGTAAAAGGAAACTAAAGGTTTACCGGTAAAGAGCACTAAGAGAGATGGACAGGTTAAGCCCAAAGATAACTGTAAGTACAGAATGTTTTGACAACTAAAAAAAAATGGTTGCCTGTAAAGTCGGTTTTACGGGCGAAGATTTTACGTGACAACGTCTTTTTCTCGGTAGAATATTTATTGATATGAATATAATTAAATTGCACAATAGGAACAAGGAATTGAATGAAAATAAGAATTGCACAAATTTTAACTATAGAAATCTATTTTGTTTACTAAAACATCGGTGACTCATCGTAACGTTACCGAGCGTTACACTTTTTCATAAGTGACTCCCAGCCGCAACCTAATTTAAGACGTTGTCACGTCAAAAAACGAAGTCAAAATCCGACTGGATTCAATGTATAATGTATGAGAATTGGCTACATGAAACCTGTACCTATACCTTTCTTGCCATGCTGCTAAATATCATTTAAGTAGGATTGCAAAATGATAATCTTTATTGCATTGTTTTAGTTTTTAAAAAGAATGACTTTTATGATTATGCATGTTGAAACTGAATACTTAATATTTTATACCAAATAAGATTTTAGAATTTCTATGTTTGTTCAATAAATGCTTTAAGAGTTTTATTATGGTAATTTTATTAGATCTCATATGATAATTATATTCTATCGATGAAAATTAAGACATTTTAGAAACTGCAAGAAGTTTTTTTTATTATGCCCGTGTTTCTAGGAGACGATTTCTGTTTTAGGACTAGCTTTCTACCGCTTAAACACCAATATGTCATCAAAACTTCATAAAAGTTTGGTTGAATTATTCGTTTATAGACCTACAGTATGAAGGAAGGGCTTCTATCCCGCGCCGCAGGCATCTTTCCTTCATAGTACTTTCAAGGTGGAGCAACTATCGATATGGGTAGGCATTAATCCCTCAACAAAGGAGTTCCATAAAAAGCTAAAATCTGTAATTGATAGGTCCAAAAAACAGATTGCAGTTAAACACAAATTATTAAACTAGTTAAATTCATAAACATTATTTATATACAACTAATATTTTTAAAGTTAGGAGGATATTTTAAAAAGTCTGGCATCTATCCCGCCTTTACCCTATGGCATATGTCACTTATTAGCTCATTGTCATACAAAACTAGGTGTATGTAAACACGATACAAATAGTGACAATCAATTATAAATGATGAGTGCAAATTATAAAATTCGAAACATAATATAAAATTAACATAGGTACCTAATCATAATTTAGCTTTCATATCACAAATAATGTAGGCAGGATAAAAATAAAAATAGGAAAAAAACATTGAAAAAATTTGAGATATGATGTCAAGATTGAGCATTTAAATTACAATTGTGGCAAAATTAAATTATATTATAGAATTTCAGTTTATTCAATTCAATTCATTATAGAATTAAAACTATTTTTACAAAACTTATGTGGTCATCACGTGGATTGTGCGATTTGTAAACACCTCACCGTGAGAGCTGAGGTGAAATGAGCGTAGAGTGAGCTGCCATTATAACTGGCCCGAGTTAACTGTGCACCTCGCTCTGTGACGTCATTCGGACGGTACCGTTTGTAAAAAATGAGAGTAAAGTTAAAAAAAATAAATTACATTAAAAATAAATTAGGTACATTAAAATATAAATTACATTTTTTTTTATTGTAATAAAAGGTCGTTTTGATGATAAAGCGTCATAATACTAGGTCATTTTACTCATGACGTTTTGCAATTAAATTGGTACAAATGGTCTGCATTCCAGCGAGGTGCACAGTTGACTCGCGCGAGTAGTAGAACTAATGCAGCTCAATACAAGCTTCCAGTCGAGTCGACAGTTTTTCTTGGATTGACTATTGACTCCAAGTTACAATGGGGTCCTCACATTGAGAAGCTGTCGGGTAGACTCAGTTCTGCCGTTTATGCTGTTAAGAAAATTAGACAGATAACTGATGTGAATACAGCCAGAATTGTTTATTTTAGTTATTTTCATAGTCTTATGACTTATGGGATTCTTCTCTGGGGAACTTGTGCGGACATCAATACCATCGTTGTTTTACAGAAAACAACCTCAACTAGTTAAAAAAAAAAAAAAAGAAAAAAACATATGACGTGTAAAAGTGATCGGTGATCCTACTTGCTTAATAAACGATTTCATTTCATTTCATTTCAGCACCTAACTTTTCTTATCAGTCCTTATCTGAACCTAAGTTTTTCGGGTCGGCGCAAAATGATTTCTTCTAACATACTTATCTAGTAACTGTCAACTCCCCTCTGTAGCCATATCATCTTTCACACACTTAATCCATCCATCATCTTCGGTGCTTCCGTTACTTATTAAAGGGATGAAGTTTCGAACGTCCTTCCTTAGTTATCACTTATGTCATCATACAACCTATACGGAACTAACTTGTACGCTGTTTCATGTAATTCTGTCTAAAATATTTGTAAGTGAATTAGTTAATTTTGTTTTTTTTGGTATGGGAAATCATCAAATGACTTCTCCCGCTCTGGGCGGAGCGGAAGGGCGTGTCAGTGTTTCTTCCCTTGCCTGTTCGACGGCCAGGGCCACGGCTTCTTTTTTAACCAAACCGCAAATTACCCAGGAGGCATCGGTCTTCGTGGACCCCGTCACGATATGCTGACATCTCTTGTGAATTAGTTAACTTAAGATTTTATTTAGTTATATGGAAACGCGAACGAAACACGGTTGGTGCATCGGTTGAGTGATCGACTACTGCGCTGCGTGTTGCGGGTTCGATCCCCGCACGGAACAAATATTTTGTATGGCCTACAGGTAGTTGTTCCGGGTCTACCTATGTACGTGAGTTTAAATGTTTGTAAGCTTGAAGAAAGCTGCTTTGAAGAAATGAAGGAAAAGACTGTGCGGAAACCGGTATGTCACATGTCACACTCTGAGCCTGCGTTTTAGATCAGCCTTCGCTTTCGAAGCAGGAGTCCTGTATCCCAACAATGGTAGCATTATACCGACGTAGCTACCTACGAAATGTATAATGCTCTTAGTGTTAGTTATGGAATTGCTTCTACCTAAATACTTAAGTTTCCATGCTAAAGCTTTATTACATTTTTTTTAAATCATAAGACCTGCATTCTTCCTGCACTGACGTCGGTCATATATGTCTGTAATGCGTATGAATACCTATACCTACATTCAGTCTTATATAGTTATCGCCTTAGGTACGCGGGGTATGAGACGGGGGAGTGCACAATTGAGAAGACGCACATGTGATATTTAAGCACAGATAAATCTCATGATAATATGATAGAATAATGATGATGATGAATGTAATGGGTAATTATAATTTTTTTTTTCTATTTTCCTGGTTAAATAAAAATAAATGCGTTTCTACCCAAAAGTGTTTATTTAAATTTATTATTTACGATATAATTTTTTTAACATTTCTCATTAAGTAGGATCAAAAATTATTTTCATTATTGCTATCATTATCTACTATACATGGCTTCCATTGCCATATCCTCTTCAGAATCTGACTCGTTTTCTATATTTATGATCAACTCGTCTATTAGGTACATTGTCAAATTTCATGTCGTGAACTCGTGATTCCAATATTGGCTCTCAAGTTTTTTAACGTGGTCGTCACACTTTTTAAAAATACCAGTAAATAACAAGTAATTTTAGAATAATATGAATTTATAAACAGGGTCTATTATCAAAAATCTGACTGGCAGACTACACTGTACGGTATTGTACATATTATGTATTTCTCGCTGACGGAAGCGATCGACCGTACGCGGCACCGACCGTATTTAAGCCCAAATTTGACAAAGTATTAAAGTATTTCTTTTTTTTTTTCTACTGTCGCTGAAAACCAGCGCTGGGCTCTGTTTTGAATACTGAGCTGTTTTGAATACGCAGCATAATACTGAGCGACTTTATGCGTGGATGTGACGCATGTTTCCCCAACGTTTTTTTTAATTTTTTGTGTTTTGTAAACTTTTGCGTCATGTTTACCGCAAAAAACGTTTTTTCTTTCTTTCTAGAACTGGCACCATTTTTGTGGTAGAAAGCATATTTTATAAGTATGTAGTTACATATTCTTTAAATGAAACACGAATATGTGATTGAAATCAAATACTTAATGAAGTTCCGAGACGTTATTTTCAAGGCTGTGTCGATGACCGACCCATTCAATTGTAGGTTCGAGACTCAGTAATGTCCAACGAGCGTGCATAACATCCTACAGAGTTAAGTGCTTTTGTACTCTTAAAACGTAATACATACTTACCATATTACCTAATTAAATTCCTCTTCCCAGGCTACAGTAAAAAAGGATAAACAGTATCTCTAATCTCTAAGTAACAAAGCTTAAGAAAACAAAATTGGATGCAGCTAAAATACTTTGACTGAGCTGCGTTGCACAGTTAACATTATTGGAATGCCTTTCATAATTAAACATTTTTCTTCAGACAAGTATCCGATTTCCCTTAAAGTGAGACCGACATTGACACACCTCTTTGTCACAACTCCATTTTTTTACATTTTTATGATGTAGACTGTTATTGGTGAGAATTTTCTTGCTCGAAAACCCAGTAGATATAGACGAGAGCACATCAAGCTACTTCAATCTGTCAGATTTCTTTATGTTTCAACTTTTTCGCTGAGACATTAAGGCTCAAGGTTGATTGGGAATACACAATTTCGGGTACCTTGATATGCTGTGGTCCGTACATACGTTTTAGGTAGTATAACTTTGCTCAAGCTGGGTTTGAACAACAGGAAAGTTATCATATCTCACAATATTATTTATTTATTTATATTTATTAGGATGCATATACTTTCCTCTCTTGGATTAACCAACTAGATACGGCTACGACAATGTTACGAAACAAAATAATCACCGGCTTTGTATTTCAAAATCACTGACTCAATAGTTGTTTTTTGAAATCGCATTCCACCTTCATCATTATTAAATTATAACGTCATATCGTTTGTAATATTTAGATGTTTATCTCATAGCGGGACTGGTTGCTTTCTTGATCATTACATTGTAATCGTTACGTTGCTTAAAAGCCTTGCTTTTTCTTCTTGCACACCCACTGCATGGATGATGAATGTCCGCAAGGATATCAAGCAGTTGGGGCTTTTAGATGACGACGCATGCCAGAGGAATAAGTAGCGCCTCAGCGAGGCCAAAAAAAGAGAAGAAATCATACACACCCCATATATTGTAATTTAATTGTACTGGTAATTTATCAATGAATTCGTACCGCGCTTCTATATGTACTTGCAAATATTCTCGTGTATGGCTTTTGCTCTACTTATACAATATGTGAGGAAACCCCGTCCGACCCATAACGATAATAAAGCAGTCGGTGATTCCGGGCTGAAACTATAGTTCTCTTGCGACTTAATTTCTTCCGTCTCTTTATCATCTCATTGGCCAACAAGGGCCGGTTTTCTGGGCATTCGTTAATACCTGCTAGTGCAATTTATATAAAGGCATCATAAGCTCTGGTAGGTTTAAGGAAGAATGCATCATAAACGTCGCGAGTGTGTCTTGCTCACTCTAATGCCACGCTGAAGGTGGCGTGTGTGTTGGATCATTAAGTTCCCTTCAAAACGGTTGAGAAAAATTATGCTGATCCATGCGTGATATCCGTGAATGGGCGTCGTTAATGGGTAAACTGGTAATCTCTCAGCTGCCACAGCTTAATTTCTGAATTGCTTTTGTATTTTCTCGTCTCTTTTAACGTGCACATCTTTCACACATGGATAAATACAACATGAATGATGTAATCAAATATTATGTAATACTTTTATGATTTTAAAAGAGTCTTCGTGAAGTTTCTTGCCCGTTCTTCTTCATAAAGAATTGGGCGATTAGGTTCATCTTACTGAATGACCAACCCTTTAACAAATTCTGCTATCTGATCCTCGCAGATTCTGATTCAGCGAGGGTAGGATGAGCAGGTAAGACGTAGTGACTGCTTTAAGGCTCCGATCGGGACACATACCGCTCAATAGCTTCGGATTTGTGATGCGCAAAGTCGATTCACCGAATTGTGTTGTATGTCGGGTTATTGAAGATGTGGATCATATCCTTGCAGATCGTGCTCGTTTGAGAATCCAAAGGTGTCAAGCCTTTGACAACAATGCTAATGTAGGCTTCTTCTTTAGCATCTTGTCCTCTCCATTGTCAGATGAGGCTAGAGCACTTTGGGTATAAGGTTGTGGGTAGGCCAGTTATTTATAAATTAACTTATATGTAAGTACTTGTATACAATCATCGGGGTGATACCTATATTATTTACAGAAAAAAACTCCCAAATATGTGAAGAAAAAAAAACCTTTAACAATTCAAAATTACCATGTTATTAAATAAAGGAAAGCATTTATTTCGATCGTGTAATCATCATCCTTTTATGATGATTGACGACCATTTTCTACCAACATATGAATGGTAAACGAGTTTTTGGTACAGTCGAATGCAGCAAGATTGATTGAGTGTTATTTGCATGCTCCAACAATCGTGTGTTTGCTCGTAATAACGCTCTTTGTACATAAGCAAAGGGTTTAAGGTGTGGCATAACTATTGGCCCTGTCCTACTTTCTAGATGTAGGTAGGTACATTAAACATGTCTTGCTGTAAACAGTGTAAAGCCAATTAAATTTTAGATATTTTTGTTTAGTCTGCTGACCACTCAACAATAAAAACAGTGTAACCTAAACATCACCGTAATTATCGTTGCTTTTATATTAAGACTCGTTTATCATTAAATACCGATAAAGCAAAGACAAACATAATAGTGCAAGACATTAGATATCATCGGTTAGATAATGTATTGTATTATTTTTAAAATAATGACGCAGTAGTCTCTATTATACAGTATGTTAAGAAAACCCTGTCCGACCCATAAGGATAATAAAGTAAACACATGACCAAATATAATATAAAATTTTACGTATTCATCATAGTACCAATACAAATGAATTTTGAAATAATCTTTTTTTCCCGCGAATTAATTCCAATTTCCCCGAAATTTGGTAATTTTTAAAAAGTGACAACACCGGTATTATTATGAGCGAATAGCGATGCGACCACGTGCCGCATGCCCTGCCGCCCGCCCCCCGCGGGCGGCAGGCGAAGGGTGGTTATCGCGCATTTATTAAGTTACCTCTTTTTGCGAAATAATATTTATTTTTTTAAGGGGGATTTTTTTTTAAGTTTAGCCCGGTTTTGTATGCATTAGTAGAATCAGTTATCGATACCTAACAACACCTTCACGGGTCGGACAGGGTTTTCTTAACATACTGTATGAAGAATACATTCTTCTTCTTCTACTCAGCCTATAGAGGTCCACTGCTGGACAAAGGCCTCCCCCAAGGCATCATTCTATTGGGGGCATTGCCATAATCCCCATGCTTGAAAGGCGGGTTAGGTATCGCAATAATTTATTATTCCACAGGAGAAGCGCTGTTGCCCGCTTCCCTAGTGAGAGTACCCTTAGTCGCCTCTTACGACACCCACAGGAGGATAGGTATGGGTTGGTAGATTATAAACCCGGTAGATAATAAAATATAAATACTGAGAAAGAAACACACAGTTTTGCTATTTGGGAAGTTTGGTAAGAAATGACAAATAAGTACATGATTTAATAAAATTCTGATCTAACTCGGCTTTGGTCAGATTTCTATCAAAAGAGTTTTGCAAATTTTTTGTAGGTATCTTGATGAAAATCAAATCACAATCGTTTATTGCAGTCCATAATGTATAGTATGTAATTGTGTCACAATAATAATAAGACTGAAAAGTTGAATGGTTTGTTTATTTGAAAGCGCGAATCTATGGAAATACTAGTCAGTAGAAAATAATTATTACATATGCTTGTTCAATGAACTTACTAAGCGGCTTGTTGACACTTTCCATGACCCAAGGTCTGGCTTTTATCTTGACCAGACAGACAAAGATAAAAGCCAGCCAAGCTAAGCAATGCCATTCAGCGCGGCAATGCCGCCAGTCTCTTGAATACATTACCAGTCGACAGCGATGCCCATGAATTTTTCGACACTGTATTTTAATTTATTTATACTTTTAATTAGGGTAGGTTATAATTTTTATTTGGTAATTTATAGTTTATTTAGTTATATACCTAAGTTAGTAAATATTAAATAAAAGTTCACCAAATAATTACATTATTTGATAACTCGATTCTTGAGAGATGTTATTTAGGAGCTGGGCGGGAGAAAAACTCGGGTGGGCGAAAGAATGTGACGCGATGAGTTGCGGACCGAAATTTCACGAGGACCACGTCGCGAGTAGAAGCTAGTGGTATATAATTAGTATTCACTAGAACAGTAAATAATCACATGCTCGCACTGATCATCAGCAACGGTACTGAACCCATAACAACACATGAATGGAAAATTGTCACTGCATGATGCCTGGTTAAGCCGTACGGAGGACGGGTCTGAGCAGTTGTGTTGCGCTGTGTGCCGGGTGCGCCAAATGTTGTTTTGTCGGGAGATTAGTCGTGGAGCGTCTCCAGATCAATCTTCCCCTGGCGCGACGTCTTTGGGCAATACACGCCCTAGAGTGATGCGCTTTGTGAGGCGGGCGTTCTCGGGGACTGATATTAGTACTCGTTACTCGAGACTATTTGTTCCGCGTCACAGAGCGCATCGACTTTCTTAAACAGAAGATGCATGGGCAAACCGTATTCGTCGGTACAAGCGAAGAGTGCAGCGGTATTCTCAGAATCGCAAATACCAAAGCGATTAAAGGCGGGTCTATAGAGCTTGGGAGCGATCAGACCAAGGTGTCACTGACACGTGCCTACCGGATGATGATGCCACGTGTTCAATCTGGCGCATTATCTGGTCGGTACCTGTCAGTCACACCGAAGGTGATTGGACTTGGGATGTTGAGCGAGTCTGCTATCCAGTACCAGAAATGGGGGCTATTACCATCTGCCCCCAAGATGTAGCTCGTGCAGTCCGTCCGTTGCCTAATTGAAAGTCTCCAGGGCCGGATGGGCTGCATAACTTTTGGATTAAATGGTTTTCCAGGTCGCACGCTCGCTTGGCATCTCAGTTCCAGACTGCTTTAGAGTCTGGTTCGCTACCCGAGTTCCTAACAACAGGAATAACCCACCTGCTCCATAAATCAGGTAGCACCGCGGAACGCAAAAATTATAGGCCGATCACGTGTTTACCGACGGTCTATAAAGTTCTTACATCCATTTTGAAAGCTAAAATTAACACGCATATTGACAGCAACTCCATCATGTCTGCCTCTCAAAATGGATGTGGGAACGGGTCCCGCGGTACTAAGGAGCTACTCCTTATTGATATGGCCATTAGCCTACAGGTTCTTCGTTCCCGAAAGGATCTGTCTACATGTTGGATAGATTATAAGAAGGCCTTTGACTCGGTGCCACATACATGGCTCATGCGGATGCTAGAGTTGTATAAAGTAGATGCAACTCTGCGCACCTTCCTGATGACATGTATGGCGCAATGGAGAACGGTCCTTCACTATCCAGGATGTCGAAATATTCAGAGGAATAGCGAACCGATAAGGATCGAGCGAGGAATATTTCAGGGCGATAATTTGAGTCCACTTTGGTTTTGCTTAGGTTTGAATCCTCTAAGCACATTGCTGGAAGATTCAGGTCTCGGCTATAGGCTGAGGAGAGGTGGTTAGGTTATATCGCACCTCCTCTACATGAATGACCTAAAACTATTTGCTCCCAATGATTTGCAACTGAGGGAGCTACTGAAAATTACTGAAACTTTCAGTAGCGCCGTCAGGATGGAATTCGGTGTGGACAAATGTGCGGTCGTGCATGTACAGCGAGGAGAGATTGTGGAATCCGTGGGAACCCAGCTCACTGGTTCCATAAACCTTAGAGCCCTCTTCGCATCCGAAACCTATAAGTATTTGGGGATGTCGGAAGCGTTAGGTATCAATGTTACTGACATGAAGCAATCGTTGAAGGAACGCTTCTTTGGCCGCCTGACAAAAGTACTTAATAGTCTTCTATCAGGCGGAAACAAGGTGCGTGCCTTCAACGGTTGGATTATGCCGGTTTTCATGTACATGAAAACCGGCATAACCCAACCGTTGAAGGCACGCACCTTGTTGTCTTGTGTGAGTCCATTTGAGTATGCCGAAAGAGTACTCTTTCGGCATACTCAAATGGACTCAGACCGAACCGGACGCCCTGGATCAGAGGGTCCGTACGTTGCTGACTGCAAATCGATTGCATCACCCACGGTCATCGGTTATGAGACTGTATATCCCGCGAAAATGTGGAGGTAGAGGCTTTTTAAACGCTAAGACAATCCACAATCGCGAGATATGCAGTTTCAGGGAATATTTCCTGAAAACTGACGTGGGAATGCATCGAGATGTGGTCGCGGTTGACAAGGGCCTCACTCCGCTCTCCTTGGCTAAACTAACGATCGCATGGAGGTATGGCAGAGCAAGGAGCTTCATGGACGCTTTTTCAGAGCCCTACACGGGCCCGATATAGATTTTCAAGCGTCCGTAGCCTGGCTACGTTTCGGTGACCTTTTTGGGGAAACCGAAGGTTTTGTCTGTGCAATTATGGACGAAGTTATGATGACTAACAATTACCGGAGATTCATTGTGAAAGACGGCACAGTTGACATCTGTCGGGCATGTCACCGGCCGGGAAAATCAATCAGACATATTATTTCCGGATGTTCTCGTCTAGCTAACGGAGAGTACTTGCATAGACACAACCTTGTAGCCAGGATAATCCACCAGCAACTTGCTCTTAAATACAATCTTGTGGATTCGAAGGTGCCGTACTATAGGTATATGCCCGACCCAGTTCTCGAAAATGGCCATATCACATTGTACTGGCATCGATTTATCATCAACTGACAGGACTATTGTTGTCAATAAACCTGATATAGTGTTGGTGGATCGATCAGAGCGGCGTGCAATGATTGTTGACATAACTATCCCACATGATGAGAACCTTGTGAAAGCTGAGAAAGATAAACAGATCACGTATCTGGACTTGGCTTATGAGGTTGTCGACATGTGGGAGGTGGATTCAGCAATCATTGTACCGATAGTCGTGATAGCCAATGGCTTAATAGCCAAGAGCCTCGACCAACACCTCAGGAGGCTCTCGTTAGGCAGCTGGATCAAGGGCTTGATTCAGAGAGCGGTACTGCTGGACACGGCTCGCATCGTCAGGAAGTTCCTTTCTCTGGAGCCCTCACCGCCGGTAGCTTGAACCCTGTACCCGATACCGGTGGGCTACTATTTTTTATATTTTTAAATGTTGTTTATGTGTTTATATAAATATTTAAAAATGTAAATTATATGTAAAAAAAATAAACGAAATAATAATAATTTATTTCAGGATAGATACTCATAATTTCACATAAGTAAATACAAATACACAGCAGACATGAAACACAAAGAAAAGAAAAAAAAAACAAAAAATATACCTACTAAAACATTCATTATAAATCATTCTAATCCATACTAATATTATAAATGTGAAAGTGTGTTTGTTTGTTTGTTTGTCCTTCCTTCACGCCGTAGCTAAGCAATCAATCGACCTGATTTTTGGCATACAGTTAGTTGAAAAGATGGAGAGTAACATAGGCTACTTTTGGTTCTAAAAAAACATCAAGTTCCCAAGGGAGATTACTGGAATATTTATACTGGATACCAAATATATCCTTACTAATATTATACATCGGAAAGTGAGTTTGTTTGTACCACTTTCACGCCGTAACTCCTGAACCGATTGCTTTGAAATTTTGCAGACGTAAAGTTAGAAGTCCGGATTAAATAATAGGGTAGGGTTTTTATCCTGAAAAAAATTGATATTCCCGAGAGAAATCTAAAAAGCGCGATATAACCGAAGTTAACGCGGGCGAAGCCGCGGGCGGAAAGCTAGTTATACAATAAATTATAGTTGACATCGCATTAAATAAATAAATCATAAAAATAAATCTAAGGTAAAATCAATGTAAAATAACTTAATAATGCAATAAACAATTAACTAATAAACTAGGTACTATATTATTATTAATCAGAATAAATTTTAAAATATAGTGCTACATTTTTTATATAAACTAGTTTTACTTTTGCTCATTATCATCATCATTTCAGGCGAAAGATGTCCACTGCTGGACATAAGGCTCTTCCAGGTTCTCCACGACCGGTCTCGCGCCACCCGCATCCAGCGGTTTCCCCCGACCTTCACCAGGTTGTTGGTCCACCTTGTCGGGAGCCTACCCACGCTGCGTCTTCTGGTGCATGATCGCCACTCGAGAACCGCGACGCCGCTGTGCTTATTGCCTACCATTCCTATGTAGAAACAGTTACAGAGATACAAAGAAACAGAGTTAAAGATACAGATTCGTTTTTGGGATAATTCGACAGAGAAAAACGACATTGCATCGGACAAAAAAGAATAAAATGCGTAAGCGCTATATGAGAACACTGAACACTCAAGGGATTTTGAGAATATGATATTCAGAGACGGAGCGTATCTATAGAAAGCTCCAGTTATCTCAATCTAGGTATTCCACGACGACCTAAAAAATCGAAATAATAATAACATGCTTAAAAATAAACTGAAAACACTTTTAATTTATTAATAAATATGGATACTCCACAGTTTAGTTTATGGAGGATACCACTGACATTTAGATATATTGATTTAATTCTTTTAGATTATTATAATATTTGACATTAGTGATTGTGTGTAAGCGCTTAAGGAACTGTAAGTAAGTATGTAATTGTTTTATTTTATTTTATTTTAATTGTGTCCTATTTGTATGGTCACGAATGTAATGTAGCGAAATATCCATATTATTATAAGATCCTATTGTAATGAAATTTTTATTTTTATTTTATACAGTATGTTAAGAAAACCCTGTCCGACCCATAAGGATAATAAAGGTTAGGTAAACACATGACCAAATATAATATAAAATTTTACGTATTCCTCATAGTACCAATACAAATGAATTTTGAAATAATCTTTTTTTCCCGCGAATTAATTCCAATTTCCCCGAAATTTGGTAATTTTTAAAAAGTGACAACACCGGTATTGTTATGAGCGAATAGCGATGCGACCACGTGCCGCGTGTCCTGCCGCCCGCCCCCCGCGGGCGGCAGGCGAAGGGTGGTCAACGCACATTTATTAAGTTACCTCCTTTTGCGAAATAATATTTATTTTTTTTAGGGGGATTTTTTTTTTAAGTTTAGCCCGGTTTTGTATGCATTAGTAGAATCAGTTATCGATACCTCACAACACCTTCACGGGTCGGACAGGGTTTTCTTAACATACTGTATATTTGATTTAATTCGATTCGTTAACGCATCACAGCACTTTATGACTATTCAGGTTTTTTTTTTTATATAAAACGGCTGACAGTGGTAGGTACCTCCAAGCTGTAATGAAATGAAGGGAAGTCTATAAATATAAAATCTCAACATAAACTGTAGAAATTGGTCTGCCCCAGTAATGCTTAGTCATCATTGAAAGCTTGGAATGATTCAGGTATGATTGAGTCACTGTTGAGTTTCTATATAAAATCGAGTTTCTTTGTTTTTATGTATTTACAATTATTACAAAATATAAGATGCTCACAATTTATAAAGATTGTGTAATTTTTTAAACTCACTTATTACTTATCTGTTTAATTCAATCTTGTGTCAGCATGGTCTATCAATATATATATACGGACAAATCACACAGATTGAGCTAGCCCCAAAGTAAGTTCGAGACTTGTGTTATGGGATACTAACTCAACGATACTATATTTATAATAGGTACATATATAGATAAACTTCTAAGACCTAGGCCAATCAGAAAAAAATTGTTTGCCGTTATGACCTGGCCGGGGATCGAACCCGGGGCCTCCACGTCGCAGGCAGGCCTGTTGACCGCTGCGCCACGGAGGACGACAAATGATAAATATAAAACCCACGACAAGTGATATATCCTTGAGTGATTATATATCAATCTGAGTTACATACAATATCAATGATCTCATGAAGGTTGATTTTGACATATTCTGTTATCTGCTAACAAAATGGCGTCATTATGAGTTTCCATTGAACAATCACTGACACTTCATTGAAAGAAATAATCTATTATAAAATATGTTAAGAAAACCCTGTCCGACCCATAAGGATAATAAAGGTTAGGTAAACACATGACCAAATATAATATAAAATTTTACGTAATCATCATAGTACCAATACAAATGAATTTTGAAATAATCTTTTTATCCCGCGAATTAATTCCAACTTCCCTGAAATTTGGTAATTTTTAAAAAAGTGACAACACCGGTATTATTATGAGCGAATAGCGATGCGACCACGTGCTTATCGCACATTTATTAAGTTACCTCTTATTGCGAAATAATATTTATTTTTTTAGGGGGATTTTTTTTTAAGTTTAGCCCGGTTTTGTATCCATTAGTAGAATCAGTTATCGATACCTAACAATACCTTCATGGGTCGGACAGGGTTTTCTTAACATACTGTATATATCTAATAATCGATAATCTGCTAAAATTTTGACAGTTCTTTCGATCAGTGATCTGCCATTATGATTATATTGTGTATTCATTGTTTTTCAATGCGAGACAGCTTGGTGGTTCTGATAGGTAGGATAGGATATTCACTTTTCAAAAATAATATGAAAAAAGAATACTGATAGGAACTTACTCTATTATGAACATACAGAAACCTTAATTATGCATACTGGACTGATTTGACCAAAATCAGAAAAGATTTATTCTGAGGGTATCAAAAACTGTCACAAAATCAAAAAATAAGACTTTTCTCATGGTGATTTGGTGGAAGGTGTCATAAGGTGAAACATAGAAATATACATAAGACAGAATTACTTGGATATTTGAATAATCTTCAGTGAAAAGTTCTCTATACTAATATCAGCATATTGAAAAATACAAAGAGAAAATTACAAGGGCTAATGTGTAAACGAGAACTTCTTCACAAGTGATAATGACGAGACGATTGACGCAGTGGGTGAGAAATCGGCTGCTGCGTTGCGTGTCACGGATTTGATTCCAGCACGGAATAAATATTTGCATGGCCTACAATTACATAGTTGTTCCGGACGGGCGCTCCCACAACACAGGAGAAATTCCTGGTGTGACGCAACGTTTTTTTTTTTTAAAAAGATGTATTTTGTTTTCGATGGAAATTTTTAACATGATCTCTCCCGCTCCGGGCGGAGCGCAAGGACGTGTCAGATTATTACTGACTAAAACCCACCCGTATTTCTTCACTTGCCTGTGCGCCAGGCATCTCTTCCGAAAACCCACGACAAGTGATATATCCTTGAGTGATTATATATCAATCTGTGTTACATACAATAAGTATCAAGTTTTTTATCAGCTGAAGTGATTGATAACAAAATACATCGCAACATACACATTAATGGTTTTATAAATGTCATTAAGTTTAGAAAAAACAAGTTTTGTTGTTATACCTATCGTCACGCACAAATGATTACAATTTTGAGGATTTTACATATTCGGCTAGTAGGTACATACCTTAAAATAATCCAGTAAGCAGGACAAACTAGCAAGTATTATAGGTTATAAGTATATAATTAATATCAATCCAATGATTTAGGTATGCTAGGGGGAAAATATATAAGGAAACCACCAAATAAGGCAATAAAATGTGCAAGCATCGGTGAGTTTTTTTTTTTCTAAATAATTATATACTAGCGCTTGACTGCAATCCCGCCGGATGGTAAGCAGTGATGCAATCGTTGATGGTATAGCGCACTAGTTTATTAAGCCCATTCACTTAAAAAAAAACTTAGTGAATAGGACGGAAGACGGTAGTTGAGCGAGGTGGTGCAATGTTAAACCCAACAACACGACCAACGATTCTGCGCCAGAGGGAGATTGATGTGGAGACCTTCCATGACTAAACTCTCGACACAACAACATTTGACGCATCGTACCCGGCACACATCGCACAACGCAGATGTTACAAATACACACATACCGTACCTGAAATCATTTCTCTAGTCTCCACTCTGGTATTCGTACTTAGAGACCCAGGATGCAGACTGTCAGTGTAAGGCTCACTAGCAAATACCTACCATATTGACATCTAACTATCGGTAATATTTTAAGCCACTCATGTCATCTTAACCTGCTGTCCAGGTAATACAGTAGGCAGCTTCCCAGGTTGTGAATATAAATATAACAATAAATATCTTTCTATCTTCTATTTAATGCTCATTCTCTATGTTTCAAACAGTAAGGAGGTCATCTGGGAAAATATTTTTAATCATATTCTTGACCTTCTTCAGCCTGTAGAGTTCCATTGCTGGACAAAGGCCGGGGAGGCCTTTGTCCAGCTCAACCAGCAAGGCTTTCATTGCTTTGGGGGGATTTGCCATAATCCCAATGCTTGGTAGGCGGGTTTGGGGATCGCAGTAAATTGATATTCCACAGAAGAAGCGCTGCTGCCCGCTTCTCTGGTGATCACGACACCCACGGGAGGATATGGGATGGTACTATTCTAAGCCCGGCACCACACGGGGCCTTCACCTTATCTCAGTTTATTTAATCCATCCTTACATAAGCAGCGCAATATAATTTTACCCGCTGCTGGGGCATAGATCTCGTCTCTTTGAAAGGGAGTGGGCTGTCAAGCGCCACGCGGGAATGAGGGTAGGTTTTCTCCAAAGACATTAAATTCCCATATTTCACTATTATTCGTCATCTTAGTAGTCACCCTGTCTCCAGCCATATCATCTATCACAAAGTTCTTTTTTCTTTCTAACGATTTTTCTAATTTCTCCACATCACATGCCAACCACGACAACGAACCACAGAAATCACAAAGTATATATTGTTATATATGTATTTAATACATTCATATTCATTACAATTATCGTTAATAATTAATTCGCTATAGATATAGATATTGCAAAGCCATTTCTATATAAATGCAGCTCCAGAAGTGTTAGAAACGGTATAAAAATTTATCACATATCTCTTGTCGTAACACTTAATAAGCATGTAGGTAAGTATGTATACCTAACTACTGTTTATAACACATTTTTCTCATAAATAATCTTGATTGATTGAGTCAATTATGTACTCTGTATGGATAAACATTCTAAGAGGTCAAAATAAACATACAGTTATGTACAAAGGCAACTGCGACTTATGTAGGTAAATCACGAGGTTCACTCAAGCTAAAGAAATTAATTGACATGAAACAGAGCATTTCCTCAATTCGTGTTTCCTCAATATAAAAGTGAAGATTAAATTAGTCGCCCAATTTAAAAATCATCGCGATATACTATTGCGCATGCGCTATCAATAGAACTGTTATTGCGAAACATGGTTGTTCTATTCTATAAGTATTCATCTTTTAAACAGCATACGTGGTAGAGCCGAAATGAAAATACGGAGACACTTATGTATGTCTAGCTGCAGTGGACTACGATAAGTCAAGGCAATATATTTATACGCAAAGCGGTTATATTACTGCTAAGGCTATAATAATAAATAATAGGTCAAATTTGCTTTTGGAATATTCTGAGCAGTATATTGGCGCATAAACAAGAAAATATTGTTACACATAGAAAGGAACGTAGAATATGTTAACTTACCGTAACATGACTTATACGCGGATTAACATTACTTTCTTAACAACGATGTCAGTAATAGTAAACAAAAGCGATACTTACTGTTTTAAGCTGTTGAGAAAATCCAAATTCACAGGTATGTTATATCACACTGGTTCATGGTTAACGGTAAATTGGAGAAGCGCGGTATTCGGTTCGTATGTGGCACGTATGGTACATCGGTCCGCACAACCGTTTGGTCGCTCACAGACTGTCGGCGCGGTGTTGCCAAGACTGCTAGGCGTATCACGACGATTAGCTAATAGCCATACTTGTATTTAAAATTGAGCGCTAAATTGCCCCAGGATCTTCAAATTTAGCGCTCAATTTTATCACTAACATGTAAGTACCTTCAAAAGCCTCTCTGAGGAAGTCACACATTCGTACTTGTGAGCTTCATATAGTTAGGCATTTTAAGGTAGAAGTAACTCTGCAAAAGCAATGAGGTACTACAATGATTAATCTAAACGTTAATGGGTGCCGTACCTACTGAGTGAAAGTATGTAATATCACTCTCGCGCATCTAAACGCGCACGAAATTGTTATCAAAACCTGTATTTAAATCCCTACTCCTTGTTACATTATTATTTTCATCTGGATAAACATTACAAAATAATCTCACATTTTGAACACGTACTTGTAACTGTTCTCTCTGTGAATATCTGTTTGAATTGTGTTAGGGAGTTACTGTCAGCCTAGAAGGATTAGAATTAAATAAATATAATCCTGCATGGGTTTATGCCACGCTTATGTCTAATTAGGGTGCAGCGGGGTTTGTAACGTACATTATGATTATATTAATTATTCAGGAGACAGGCCTGTTTTGGGATAGAGGAAGGGGTTTTGTGGAAGCGTGAGTGTCTATCAGTGTCAATTTAAGGCTACGAGCATCGCTAAGTTAACTTTTCAGCAATTTTAATCATCTTCGTAGATTATTTTAATCAAAGTCTGCTTTTTATTTTAATTTAGATAATTTATTTATGGCATATAATAAAAATAAAGTACCTAAGTGCTGATCCCGTGGGAATATTGGAATAAAAAGTAAGCACTGGATGAATGGATGGATGAATTTAAGTTTATTACTCTTTCGCGTAAAAATTTATTTCTCTACAGATTAGAATGAAATTTTGCAAATATATGGTTTATAAACAGCATTTACATAAGACTAGTTTTTTTCTGCTATTACTACGGCATCAATATAAACATCTTAAAAAACACAGATAAAAGAAAAATAATATTAGGAACGATACTTGATATCTACAATACGATAAAGTGGTGCATGTGCTGATAGTCAGTGACCCTGTCGTGGTCGGCGGTTCATAACTGGGGTCATGGCCCCACTAGGAAAATCCTTAGCTACGCCAATGAGCTTAGTTGGTAGATAATAAATATATATATATATATTTTGTTTGGGATTGGAAATCATCAAATGACTTCTCCCGCTATGGGCGGAGCGGAAGGGCGTGTCAGACTTTTACTGACTAAAACCCACCCGCGTTTCTTCACTTGCCTATGCGCCAGAGCCACGGTTTCTTTTTTAATCAACCCGTAACCCTGACCCAGGAGGCATCGGTCTTCGTGGACCCGTCACGATATGCTGACATCAAATATAAATATTAGTCTAATTTGTTTTCAAATCCATGATTGATCGATGTATTGTTGCCTACATGAAATTGAGGTTTTGCTCTTCCACACCAAAATCATATATGTGAATGCAGGTGTCTAATTCATATTTTAAAAAGAAATTGTAGCCTATATGTGTATGCAGTTATTGAAATAAACTTAGGCTTATGTTCTATTGTATAAAAAATTCTCATGTCACAGTGTTTGTCCTCCAGAGCTCCTCCAAAACGAAAATTAATGAAATTTCGTATATAATACATTCGTTAGGTTAGGTTACGTACGCAGGTGAAACCGTAAGGCGCAGCTAGTTTATTTTATACTATCCTATTCAGGATTTTTTTATTAAGCATAAATATAGGTACTCAAGTATATTTCTGCATGCGTTAATTAACCATACATATATGTATTTCAATCTACAAAAAAACTACATATTACACTCTAGAAATATGCTGGTATCACTAGAAGCAGTTAACAGCTGCATAAGCACGTTACCGCGATAAGTTTCGCAATATAAATAACATGCGCTTACGTCACGCATCGGAATGACCGTGTTGGCAGACCGGGTCAGGATTCGGTTCTTGACTCACGATGTTTCCTTTCCCTTAATTGGTATATAATGGCATTATGCTGTTGTGTAGGTGACCGCCAGGCGAAGGATATCATGCGCAGGCGCACTCAATCAGGGCACAGTTGATCTTTGCACCTACGTTCTATCAATTTTTTATTGAATTATGGCGACTGCTTGCAATTGCTCTGTGCGAATAGGGATGTACCTGGGTAAAAAAAAAATGATTCTATTTAGTCCGTCATTCAGATTATAGAAAAATATTGGATACGTAGATATATTTTGTTTTATCAAATCAATAAAAATTTACAAATATAAAACGCATAAAAAATCAGGAGTGGTGACTGGTGACGTCACTGCTCGCTAAAAAGTGTGACGTCACACGAGTTTTCAACTCACTATGTCGTCTTCATTTTTTGTTTATATGAAAAAAGAAAAAATACGTGTCTAGTATTTTTTGGAACTCTGACTGACGGACTTATAATTTTTTTTTTGTCAACTACACTATTGAATCTTATTTTCTACTATACTTAAATAAGGGAAGCTTTAGAGCTCCCAAGTCGCTTACCTACTGTTAGAACAAAGAATACCCAATCTGCATTCACGATTTATTAGCCAAAAGTATGATCAAATGTGAGTTTATAGAAAAATAACTTTAATACCTACACAATAAAATTCACTATACGTTTTTAACTTGAAATATTTTTATAAATTTTTCAATAGCTAATTTTTTAATTGCTAGTCACTCTAAAATCAACCTTATTACTTATATAATACGGTTAATATATATTTTTTACTTGAAATAACATCAATTTGAAACTTTAGTTTTAATCACGTCTTTTATCTGTTCTATAGTCTGAATAGACTTTAGGTAGGTACTATTTTTTAGTATCACTTAATATTTCGTCATCCGTAAAAGGCAAAATTTTTACGCGTTTTATACATACTAGATACTAATTAAATTTTAAAATTATTTTTAACTTTTTTTAGTTCGATATCCTTTAAAAGCATGTTTTTTTTTTAGTTTTTTAAGCTATATTTATTTTCAACTTTTTAGTTCGATATTCTTTTTTTAAATAATAAACGGATAACACGAACGCTTAAGTGGTGCTCATTTGTTTTTACCAAACTTTTCTTGATCTCCAACAGACAGATTAGCAAGTGCTAAAATTCGTAATGATGCGTTACCCAAGTAACTAAATCTAAACTAAAAAATACTTTGCCTGCACAAAGTAATGCAAGGTAAGGTTGAAAAAACTTTAAGTTAGAGACGGACAAACAAAGCAGCAAACATACAAGTGAAGCTAATAAAAAGTATGTAAAAAAGGGTAACTACAGTCTGGGCAATATTCGCCTCGTTGATTGAGCGAGACAATTTCATAAAAAGCTGCCTCACTTTTAGGGTTGAAAGCCTCATTAGCTTATATTCAAAATAATTTTTAAATGAAATATGAAAATATGCACAACTTTGCTAATGTTAGTCTTTATGATAACCTAAAATGGGTTGGTAACCTTATTACATACTCGAGCAATTATATTTTTGTACTTTTAAAACTATTGAATTTGTTAACCTTGGTCCCTTGAACTATTAAACAGAATATTATTGTAAGACAGTATGAAAATATTAACCCAACTAGCAAAACAGTCTCAGAATTCGCACCTTTGAAGAGCGGTAGGCTTAAAGCATATCATCATCATCTTATATCTGTTTTAGAACATACCATCGATCCTTTATTACTCTTATACAAGCCAGTATGGCCTCAAGAACGCTCAGTCTCATAACCAAGTCTCATATACAGGATGTATCTGTCATCGTAACGCAAACTTCGCGAAAAGGCTAGACCGCATGGCACTATTAAAATTATGATAGTCATTTATGTCGTTAATGAACGGTTACAGAATTCAAAGTGTTAAAAAAAAGTGTCGGCTCGGCCTTTGAACGTTGCAAGCGCGCTGTCGTGCGAGTTTGTAGGTGTGACGTTGATCCCTGATGTGAACTCTATTAAATCAGCTGATAAGATAGTTTTTCGAGTTTTGTTTTCATTGCGCTTTTTTGTGTAATTAGCGAATTAATTAATTTTTACTTTATAATCTTATTGGGTTATAAAAGTATAGCAATTATGAACGGTCTAAAGTGAAAAAAACTACATAGATTTTTTTTTAAATCATGAAAAAGCCGACGATAAATTCCACCACTGGGGGGTTCAGGATCACGTACTGGATCCATGGTACTCGTTTGTGCGTCGATGTCAGATACACCCTTTATGTATAAAAGAGCATTTAATAATGAGCACTTGAGAAATACTTAGTCTTATATTGGTATTTTCTAAGCTCATTTGATTTTATATTAGATTTTTTAAATGCTATTATTGTAAGAGACTAATATTTTTGTTATCTATTCATCAGTGACTGAAGGTAATTTCTGCTTATTCAAACTCTAACCCTAAAGGGGTTTACAAAACATGGATTTTAATTAGATCAAGTTTAAACAACCTACTTGGTTATTGAATTATGCACCTAACCATTATAGAAATGCAGTTCTTTATTTTATAAATAGCTAAGTTGTCAGAACTTTGACATAACCTCAATCCAGTTCGAAATACAAATACAGACTCAAACATTAAGTCTGGATAGTTAGATCTAGTTTTGAAATAAAGTGGGTATGTATTTGATTTTTGTTCTGAATGTGAAGTCATTAAATTACCTCTCCCGCTCTGGACGGAGCGGAAGAGCGTGTCAGACTTTCACTGACTAAAACCCACCCGTGTTTCTTCACTTGGCTGTGCTCCAGGGCCACGGCTTCTTTTTTAACCAAACCGCAACCCTTACCCAGGAGGCATCGGTTTTCGTGGACCCCGTCACGATGCATTCATTCTGATAGTTTCAATTTCGTATACCGTTTCGTTGAAGTAAATCAATTGTTGTTGACATTATTATTTATAAAGTGAACTGCTTCATTCATTGTTAGGAGCACTAGGCTAATAATAGGGATGTATCCCAGGTATGAAAATCAAAAAAATAATTAGTCCGTCTTATAGATAATAAAAAAAAATGAAGTCCCGTATTTTTTATTTTGTCGAAATTACTAAAAACTACTGAGATATAGCGTATGAAAGTTACGGAGTGGGCTAATTACGTCACGCCGTGGAATATTATGTACCACGGCGTGACGTCATGTGACATTTCAAATCAATATATCTTCCTAAGTATTTGAATGAAAGAAAAAATAAAAAACACGTGTTCATTATTTTTTATAAATCTATCTGATGGACATTAAATTATTTTTTAGGATACAATCCAATTATGTCATCTCGTACTATAGGCAAGAATAGAACAATATGATCCGGTCGTCGGCTCGAAACCAGAAGCCCGAAAACTCTCTTGAAGAGAAAATTATAAGCTCATTATGTGTACTGTAGGCCTAGTATGAGTTTTCAATACGAAACTCGTTCGATCGTAACGAGCGCGTTTGGCGCTCTCATTGGTTGAGAGTTCTTACGACCTTGAAGCGGGCCAATCGCTGAGTCAAACGCGCTCGATATCGGCGAACGAGTTTCGTAATGAAAACTCATACTAGGCCTACTGGAGACAATACTACACACGGGTGACGCAAACTCGTAAAAAAGAATGATGGAACGCGCATCAAAAATAGTTTACCCCGACGCATACCTAATAGAAAAAGTTTTGTTACAACTAACAGGAAGAGAGAATTAGATTTCAGTGCCTTATTTTAGTCGATTTATAATTTTTTTCAAAAATATCTTTTTGTTGAACTTTTTTATCAGGCTTGCTTTTTGTTGTGAAATATTTAAGAAGGCAAAGCTTAGTTGGGAAGGTAAGCAAAGTATTTAAACAGAATATCATATTATTGCTAACGTGAAATCAAGGAAACCAAAATCAACACGACTAAACAAAAAATCAAACCACTATATTTTACTACAAACAACACCATATTTACCTACTAAAATACCTCCTAATTGATGTGATGAATATCTACCTACGTATCCTGGTATACCTACCAGAGACAAAGTTCTCTGATGCATTACCGAACTAAAGTTGGTAGCAAACTTCATTGTCTGCGAGGCTGTACCATACAAGTATAAATTGCTCTGTTAGGGTACATCAAAACATCATGATTTATGACATAGGTAGGTATCAGACGTGGGTGGCTTCTGGAACTGGTCATTTGGAGATTTGATACAATTATTTTGTTTTTGAATTTGAGTGTTCTAAATACTAGATATCCTCTTTATAATATTATAGTCCATAATAGTATCCTTTATAGTGTTTTGACAGGTTCTTCAGTTTCAACTTGTATTTTTAGGATTAGCAGCTGCTTAGGGTGGCAGATATTCACCCTAAAACAATTACAATGTAGATTTAGTTGTAACACCCGAGGCTAAAAATTTTCGTCGTTATTTTTACTGTAGCGTTATCTACAAGCGCCACATGCGAGGGGCGCGTCATGCTTCTCGTCGTTCATTCTTCGTCTGCAAGGATTCTGCGTCTCGCAAGCGGAGCTAGCATATGGGCAAACTCAATACCCGCCTGGTCGGATCCTCTCTTTTCTATAGAGGATGAGTGAACTTACAACCTGCTCCTCATGCCTCTAAACCATAACACATAAAAATGTTGACCCCACTAAAAATGTTGACCACAGTTTGACCGACTTAGTTTTGAATGTTTCTATGCAACAACAATATTTTTTTTAAATTTCGAAGGAGTCTTGAATCAAGTGCTGAATTCCTGGTAATACAATCGACATGCTCACTTGTTCAGCCCACAATGATTTCATTTATGTCACGTATTTGCAGCATACAATGCTAGCATGTCGTTGTGAATGAAAGTCATGTCGTGGTATGTAAGCAGCACTTTAATAACTTCTTCGCAAATTCCTATTGTAATTCTTACATATATTGTACACAATACTGGTGAGAATTGTGTACAATATATGTACATACAAACATAACATTGCATTTATTTATTGCATCATTATCGTCTGCCATAACTGTTTTTAACTGTCTTGGGGTTGGCTTACAGTCTAACTATGCATTTTTTACAAGGAACTTTTACCAGTACTTTACAAGAATGCAGTCGCACTTATCTAACCTTTACAAACCCTTACCACCTAGGTCTTCAGTATACCTGTAACGACTCTGTCAATGGTCTGCAATGGCAGCTTGGACGGTTCTCTGCATGGTCGAAGCCTAATGATCAGAGGCGGAGTCTTAATATGGGCTAAAACTTTCATATAAATTACCTTAATCAAAGTGCATAAAACCAGATCTATCAGTGATTATATGTCGCACACGGTAGTCTGGATAACACAGGTATAAATTTACAATCGGTTTCAGCTGACAGCATAAAATACAGGCAGAGAAGACAGCACATCAAGCTACTACAATCTGTCAGATTTCTTTATTAGATTTTCAACTTTATCTCTAAAGCATCAAGGCTGAAGATTGATTGGGAATAAATGACGGTTTCGGGTAGTTTGACCTGCTGTAAACCGTACTATAATCTATTATAGTCAATTTCAATGGATTAGGATAGTTGGATGGTCTCCCATCCAGTTTGATTTCAGAATGCGAAGGTTAAACTTCGGTTGGCATATAAACATAGGCCCTATTAGTAACCCAAATATGTTCTCTGCATGTCAGGAGAAAAGTGGAGGTTTGATTAGAGTTCAAAACCATTTTAAGTACAAGTTTTCTCAGCTTACGATGTTTATCTTCACAGTCAAATAAGAAATTTACTTAGATAAGTATTTGCTAGGTTTGAATTCACAACCTTGTACCGAAGCACTAGCATCCAGGCTTCATTCCTCTTTAGACACAGAACGGTTTTCGCAGACAATAAATTGCTTTTTTATTTGGGTATCCTATAACTTATACGTCTTAGTTCATCAAGATCATAAGGCATTTTAGTGCAGGAGCGTAGTTACAACTGATCCACTATGATTTTTATTGATTACCGACCAAAACAGTCAGGATTAATGCCTAGGCACATACACAGATGACTATGAGTGCATATGTACGGACGACAACAGACAGGTAATTCTACTAATTTTAAGAACGTATTCAGTCTGATCACAGTCTCAATTCAAATCAAATCAAAGCATTTATTTCAAATAAACCAGTTACAGGCACTTTTGAATTGTCAGAAGGTCGGTCAGTCAGTAAGGTGAAGCTAGTCGCCCATTCCAAAGAGTAGGTACCTATGGAGAAGAACGGGCAAGAAACTCCATGGACACTCTTTTAAATTATCAAGCTATTGATACAAATATTTGTTTACATCATTCATTTTACAATCAAACGTGTGAGAACGAAATGCAGAAATATTTATATTGTACGCCAAGAGCGTCCGTTATGGAAAACACACAAAAAAAAAACAACAACAAAAAAGACTAACCCAACAAATAGATGCTTTACAGAAAATACATTGTGCTCACACATGTGCCATGCAATTATACAATACTAAGAAATTGAATCTACACAATGCAAAGATAGTTTTGTCCAAGTTTCAGCAGCTCCAACAGTGTTCCCGAATGCTAAGTTTAGCTTCTGTGTGCCCAGTGCCGAATACCCCTGTCAGCGATGAAATTCCGTAACGTACAATATGCTTGGCTACATAGTGTGTACTGGCTTTGAGTAAAAACAATTACAAATTAAAACTACAAGAGGAAAAATCAAAGAACAATCAATGTAAGTATAGAAATCGGACGCAGCTCAAGCCCAAGCCTTTTTGTCGTCAACATAATCCTTAACACTATAAAATGCTTTCTGACACAACTTACGTTTAATGAGTTCTTTTTGTAGGTACAATAAATTTGTGCCTGTTCCTAGTATTTATACTTCTAATTTCCCTTAATTTTGACAAGTTTTTGACATTTGTTTGTCACCGAGATGCAACTGTGACTAAATTTTCAACGTTTTAAATTACGATAATTCGGGCCCTGGTTAAGCTACCTGAAACTGTCATATCTTCTTCAGCCTCCAGAGCTCCACTGCTGGACAAAGGCCTCCCCAAGGTTTACCACAATGACCGGTCTTGTGCTGCGCGCATCCATCGGCTTCTTGCAGCCTTCACCAGGTCATCCGTCCACCTGGTTGGGGGCCGCCCTACGCTATGTCTTCCGGTACGTGGCCGCCACTCCAAAACCTAACTGCACCATCAACCATTGGTTCTACGAGCAATGTGCCCCGCCACTGCCACTTAATTTTAGGGACTCAAAGAGCTATGGCGGTGACTTTGGTCCTTGAATTGTCAAATATTCACAATCAACCTTGAGCCTTAATGCTTTAGAGATATAGCTGGAAATCATACAAAGAAATTTGACAGATAGTTGTAGCTTGATGTGCCGGTGTGTGTTGTGTCGGTTTCTGTACCTACATACAAAGATAAGTCTTTGTAGACAAAATTCTTTAGAATGTGTCCAGTCATGATACTTCAGTACCTATTAATATTTAATAAAAGAATGATGGACGTGGAAAATGTTTGTCATCTGTTTTCTAATGACTTTATATAATATTACTAGCTGACCGGCAAACGTTGTTTTGCCATATAAATAATAGATTAAATTACTAAAATGGCTATTAAAAATAAGGGTTGATCGTAGAAGGGTGAAAATTGGGGATTGTATGTATTTTTGTATGTTGTATCATAAAAAAATAGAAATTAAAAATTTTGTCTAAAAAATAAAAAATAAAAAATTAGGGGTGGACTACCCCTAACATTTAGGGGGATGAAAAATAGATGTTGGCCGATTCTCATAGATACCGGATAAGCACAAAAAATTTCATCAAAATCGGTCGAGCCGTTTCGGAGGAGTTTAAATCCGAACACCGTGACACGAGAATTTTATATATTAGATCTTAGCAAGAAGAGTCATAATATTCCTATAATTGAAACAAACGAATGGATAAATAAATTAGTGAAGGCTACTGCTTACAGTAACTCATTCATATTTATTAGGAAAATGACATAGGCTGGTTTGTTCACCTACCTATATTTAAACCACATAGCGTTGGTACATTATTCCAGTAACCTTGTGCAGGTACATTCGTAAATTAGTTTATGGAAGTCATGTTAACCGTTTAACATATACCTAAATGTATTATTAAGTGGCAATTGTCGTTTATTAAATGATCACGAGTGTAGTATCCGTACGACGAACATCACCGGCAAAGTACAGTCACTAAATTAAATAAGTAATCAGGGTCGTTGGATATAATTGATGTTTAGTAATAAATTAAAGGATACATTTTACTCATATAAAATACGATAGGAAAGGTATGGATCGTTCAAGCGCTCGGTGGCAGTATGAGATTGTGGCCACCGTAGGAAGAGACTGGATGTCCACTGCCAGAGACGAAGTTAAATGGATTTTTTTGGAGGAGGCTTTTACTCTAAGGGGGTCTATACTATCTAACTTAATCAAAATAACAATATCTTGCACAAATGAATTAATTTTTTTAATGTTTATATTTTTATGTTTATCTTTTTTAAATTTAATGAATTGGATTTGTAAATGGAATTATACTATATTAATAAATATACAAAACAAAATCGACTGTTTTTTTTTTCTATTTATATAATACAATATTATATATAAATAGAAAAACAGTCAATTTTGTACAATTAAATTTCATTCAATAACATATATTAATTGCTAAATTTCAACTACATCTGACGCCCTGGTTACTTATCTCTTTTAGTGACTGTACAATGAACTGTGTCGTGACTGATAATTAGGAAGCCATTCAATGAACACAAATTGCCCTTCAATAACGTAGAAGTTAGCATCTATGTACCATTTGCTGGAATTCTGTAACTAGTTTCGCACAATACAGGAGTAGCGCTTGTGGCAAAATAATAACAACGATAATTGCCGATTGTACGATGGATGACTATAGTTCCATAACAAGATCCTTAAGTGCCTCGGAAAGTCCGTTAAGCCGTTCCGACTTTCATTCATGGATTGAAAGTCGTTAAGGGACGTCCGAAGCGCGAAACTACATTCAATCTTATCAAGAGAGATGTTCCATGTTTGTAAAATATTGATACTAAATTGCATTCACATTGGAAGAAGATTCCAAAATATTAAGGCAGAATCTAGGCAGACCACTAATTTGGCAATATGGAATAGAAGTGTGTAGATGAATCATAATTTATTCATAGGTATACTTATTTGAGTCGACTCTGCACCTATTTGCAAGTCAGTACAAGCCAATATCAGTCGCTATTGTGGAGGAGGCCTTCCATTAACTTTTACTGCCAATATTGTCACTATCTACACAGTAACATCAGTGACGCTAAAGCTAGTTTTGCCAAAAAAGGTCATGCTCCCTTATTTAGCGAGCTTATAGCATCTATTTGAGGAGGTTTCAGCACTTTTAGCTGCATTTGCTGCGGTCAATCCCCTATTAAGGGTTTAATTATCGGGGTCCCTCATACCTTACCTTGGGTTGAACTAAAATCTATGTCAGATTTAACGAGTAATCAGAAGCCTGAATATCGATCTGGCCTTACCTCAACGTATTGGAATTATCTAGAAATTGTGTCGTGGAGTTCGTATGACAGGATTATCGTGTAAAATATGAATACTTGGTAGCATCTAGTTTAACAGGAACCTGCCTGAATGCGGTTTATATACAATCGTTGGTAGGTAGGTAACTGTTGTCCGAAATTCCAAATAACACATTCAGAGCGCTGCTTTAACATTCCGATCACAGTTTTGTGTTGTTGTTTAACCAATAATGACGGTCCATTTATCCTTTTTGACGGTCATTGCTTCTCTGAATTAAACAATAGTAAAACGAGAACATAATAATAATAATAGGTACTTGTACAATTCACATTCAAGTGTCATGTTAGATTGTTGAGTCATTTACTGAACGTTTCAGATTGGACATTAATCGAAATTATTGCATCATTTCTGGTTTTCCAGAAACCGCATTATGGTTGGTTAGTTTCTGAATCCATTATTTGAGGAACTGTGCCAATCGACTCATTTATCGAATACACTTTATGATACACACACACACTGGAAGAAGATTCCAAAATATTAAGGCAGAATCTAGGCAGACCACATGTTTGGCAATATGGAATAGAAGTGTGTAGATGAATCATAATTTATTCGTAGGTATACTTATTTGAGTCGACTCTGCACCTATTTGCAAGACAGTACATACCTATCTCATTAAAAACTGGTTCTGACATTCATCATAAGGTTGTAATTGATAAGACTCCAAGATAAGTAGATACATCAGTGTCCACAAATTATCTATCCATTATCGAATCCACTTCATAAAGAGAAGTACGCATCTCTTTGAAAACTGGCCCGATGGCATATGTACATCACAAAGTTGTTATTGATAAGACTGCAGGATTCGTAGATTACGTCATTTGAGAACCGGTCACTTGACCCATTGCCTTCATGCTTAATATATTGTATATAAGACTTGATTGTCTGCATGTCTCAGTAAGCTATAAATGAGTGAGATAACGTTTGCTTTAAAGGAGACAAGTCATCTTCATTTTTAGCTATGTCTCTTGGTATCTCCAGTACTGAAGAATACGCTATTGTAACCCGTTTTATCCAGATTTTTCACAAAAGCTGATTGATTAAAGTGACATGATGACATTGGTCTTATTACTGTCTGTATTTGTAGATTTTTTGCAGAATTTGGTAGGTGTACCGACGAGAGAATCAGGCGGAGGACATAGGCGTGATGGCGTCTCTTGGGAGACTGCTCTATGTTCTGAGCTCATCGGAAAACTTGAAAAAAAGAGATGCTGACGCATTTTATCAGATTCTGTAACAAATTCTTCACTGTTCAACCAGAACGGCTATGGATTAACTTGCCCGTGTGGGTAAGGCGTGCTCAATTTTTGTCCACTTTTAATCCAATCATAAAGCAAGCTTGTAAAAAGTAGTTTCTCTTTCTTTAACCGTTATCCATTTCGGTGTTTCATCGTCTATCTTTGGACGACCCATCGTATGGTGATGAGTAAATAGCTGTATAAATTTGAATTTGGAATTCTAAACCAAGGAGGAGGATTATATTGGAGATCAAAGTGGCCAGTACGAAAAAACGCCAATTTCATATGTAAGGACCTAATATATCGTTGATAAGCCTTTCTTAATAAACAAGCACTTTATCATAACACACGATTTTATTAAATAAAATCGTAGTTAACAAACTCATTTAGCTAATTAATGAAACCATCAAAGATACTTGAATAAACATAAAGTTAATTGGAACACTCTGTCAATATGCGCTTAATTAAAATGTAATTGGCATTCGCCTTATATTAACTAGACGGAGAAGAATCTTGGCCGCTTTTTATTTTAATGCTCAATGGAGTTCAATTAATTAAGTATATTCCGAAGAAGTTTCTACAAGAAAGAACTACTGCCATGCTATTGTAATTACAGTTAAAAGCTTTATATAATCTTACATTTAGCAAATTTAAAAATCATCAATACATACGGGGTAGACAGGTTTGGAATGATGTCTTATGATAAGGTGTTTGTTTATTAAGAAAGGCTCATCAACGATATATTAGGTCCTTACATATGAAATTGGCGTTTTGTCGTACTGGCCACTTTAGAATTCCAAATTCAAATTTATACAGCTATTTACTCATCAATTTGTGTCTTTAAAACCGTATTTCTTTTGTTTTTTTCTTTTGGATTTTACTCTGCGTCATTGAGTTTACAAAATGGAAAATTTAAAATTTCGCTTTATTTTCGAATATGAGTTCCGCTGTGGCACCAGTGCTGTAGAAACGGCTCGAAGTATTAATGATGTGTATGGCAGTGGTG
This sequence comes from Sesamia inferens, assembly GCA_037179545.1. Taxonomy (NCBI): domain Eukaryota; kingdom Metazoa; phylum Arthropoda; class Insecta; order Lepidoptera; family Noctuidae; genus Sesamia; species Sesamia inferens. Next base: position 19,842,196 of record CM073921.1, on the reverse strand, counting down.
TCGCTAGAGAAAGAACAGTGCGTATTTGGTTCCAACGTTTTCGTTCTGGAAATTTCATCCTACAGAACAATCCCCGTGGACGACTGGAGACCAAAGTTGACTGTTATGAATAGAAGGCTATTGTGGAAGCGGATCCATCGCAAACTATGTCCGAGTTAGCTGCTGACTGCGGTGTTAGTGTTAAAACTGTTTTAATCAACTCGAAACAAATTGGGAAGATAATCATACTTTGATTAAATAAATATATTATAATAAAAAAATAAACGACTTTTATTCCTCCCATACAGTACGCCAATTTCATATGTAAGGACCTAATATTTAAAAGCAACAATAACAGTAGGCAATGAAACCTTCAGTTTTGTGCTATTGTATTACTTATACAACGTTATTCTTGTTTATGCGAAACCCGAAACACGTGTCCAGTATTTTTAAGTTCTATAATAATTTATATAAAAATATCAAAAAGATATGAGCTTCTTATCTTAATTGGTTGTCCCAACAAAAATATAGTCAATGCACCGCTCCGCCGGCCTGCGCGGGTGTTAGCTGTGTGCGCTCGGTAACTACATTGCGATAATTTCTAAATGTATTTGGGAATAAATATAACGAGGTGTAAAAATGTATGTAAAGGTTTCGTATAAAGTAAAAATAACGTTGTATATACACAAAATTCACAATCATAAAAGATTAATAATATATTAAACTAGCTGCGCCCCGCGGTTTCACCCGCGTAGCATAAGTTTCGATAGATTTTTTTTTATATTCTCCGCCCCTTGTGGTCTCAGCGTGATTTTGTATAGCATAAAGCCTTCCTGAATTAATGAGCTATCCAACGCAAAAAGATTTTTTCAAATCGGACCAGTAGTTCTTGGATTAGCGCGTTCAAACAAACAAACAAACTCTTCAGCTTTATATTATATTAGTATAGAAGTATAGATTATTAGAATACTAGCAGAATATAGGATTTATTTACACTTCTGGACACATTTATTGGCCCACCTTGCATTTTCAGTTTCGTTTGGTCCTAGCTAAAATTTTATATTAGGTCGAGCAAAAAGTTTTTATGTAGTTTTGAACCTGGCACATTCACAATTTCATTCAATAGTCTTTTTTTGAATTTCGAACACAGAGTTTAAAGAAACAAAAGACAATTTGAAACCTATTTATTGATATCAAACAATCGAATACTAGGAAAACTTGATTTTATTGGTTTACTTGGATTTAATTCTTGAAAAAGTGATTGATATCTTTGGTTTTGCAACAAACATTACTTATTCTTAACATTAAGGTGAGGTTCTATCATTAATCTATGGATACTTCACCTGAAGTCGCCCCCCAAGGTGTGGCAATTATTCAGGCCGGACACAGCCAAAGAAATGTGAGTGCTCAACTTAATTTAAGTCGATCTGCGGTCCGAAATGTTTACCTAGAGACTGGCGGCTTTATTCGTCGCCAAGGAAGGCCACGATCTAGGGTCACAACTGAACAACTGAGATTAATCATGACGACCAGCTTAAGAAATCGTCACCTTACCTCCATTTTGAGATACAAAACCAACATTGCGACTTCCACGGAGTATCTGTGAGCGCTCGAACTGATCGGAGAAGGTTAAAAGAACGCGCGCGTAGTAAACCAATAAAATTAAGTTTTCTTAGTATTCGATTGTTTGATATTAACAAACAGGCTCCAAATTGTTTCTTTTTAAATACTGTGTTCGAAATTCAAAAAAAGACTATTGAATGAAATTGTGAATGTGCCAGGTTCAAAACTGCATAAAAAGTTTTTGCTCGACCTAATATAAAATTTTAGCTAGGACCAAACGAAATTGAAAATGCAAGTTGGGCCAATAGATGTGTCCAGAAGTGTATTTATAATCAGTTCAGTAGGTAGTCTTTGCGCGAAACAGTATCAAACATCCAGGCATACTTTCTCACAAATTTTCGCATATTTAATAATATCAATAGGATTTAGGTTTTTCGTACAAAAACGGTACACAGGCGGAGGCTTAGGCATTCTCTAGAATATCCATTGCTTCATAGGTTCTGAAAAATCATCTTCGCTACTATTATTGTTACAAAATGTATGTTCCAGAGCGTGATCACTCAACAGGTCGGCTGCTACCCACATAGATATAAAAACATGCAATAAAAAATCTAAGTCACACGCATGCGCGTGGCCTAGTCATTGCCAAAACCTAGTCATCTTCTCAGGAGTGGGCCTTTTTTTACAAATCACACTGATTGAGCTATCCCCTAAGTAAGTTCGAGACTTGTGTTATGGGATACTAACTCAACGATACTATATTTATAATAGATGACATATATAGATAAACATCCAAGACCCAGGCCAATCAGGAAAAGATCGTTTTCCATCATGACCTGGCCGGGGATCGAACCCGGGGCCTCCACATCGCAGGCAGGCGTGTTGACCGCTGCGCCACGGAGGACGATTATAGGCTGATTATGTCCATATATATATTCATGTTATGTAGTAATTTCATCAAAAAACATTTTTTCTTCGCCCATTCTTCATTCAATTCATTATCATCCAAAAATTTTGTTCTCATCGCTAGAGCTAGATTTGGACTGTATGCTGGATGGAAAAGAAGCTCGAACCCTGATTTCGGTAAGGCATCCATTGCAACTATGCTTATTCGAACCAGAGCGTTGTCTTCTAAAACCATCACACTTTTATAAATGTTTCCCCGCCGTGTTGACGCGCGTCAGCATTCTGCGTCCCCATCTATGTACTTTTGTAATACCAAAATGATTACGCAAGATCATCAAAATAGTGGTTTTTAATGCTCGAACAAAATCACATAGTAGTTTCTCTTTCAAACGAGCGTCTCCACTTTTCAATATTTTTCTACATGGTGAGTTTAGTATGGCATCCAGGGCGGAGGTAGTCTTCAATGGATGTTTTAACCATCGTTTAGCTAGGACAACGATCACCTTAAACACCGTCCATTTAATTTAAAATGGTTTGGACAATTTTTCCTTGATTGGATAATACATTCTAATCATCCGTGTCTACTCATGGCGTATAAACCTCGCCGTTGAACAAATGTCCGGCGACAAAGTTCTTTAGGGCCGGCACGGCTTTCTGGGGGCACGGTGCAACAAGAGATTTTTGTGCGACGAATAGAAAATATAACTTAAAAGTATGACAATAAAATTGATATTTCATGGACAAGGATGGCACGGTATCAAGGCTTATCATTGAAATTTCAATTTTATTGCATACTTTTAAATTATTTTTCTATTCATCACAATGTAAGAATCCCGTGCCGTGCCGTGCTGCCACCAGTGGGTGCCGGGCCATAGTGTTCCATACAACACTTCGAACCGTACCTTCTTCGTTCTTCACACAAGAAACTATGAGTATAAAGGTCCAAAGTCCTATTGATTTCTTTGTTATTATTCATTGTATTAACTTATTGAAAGACTATAAGTACCGAAGCTCAAAGACAGTGACTTATTTTTTTGGGTGCAGCTAAGATACTCGTTGACTATCTCGTCAAACCGGTCCGATGAGGTTTCAGTAAGAAGCTGATAGGTTTGTTTGCGACACACCTTCGAGTCAAGTCACCGTAACTTACTACGAGAAGCTTCATTTATTTAAAGTTTGTAATATTATGTATATGATCTAATTAGTATGTGTGTGGTCCAATGGTTAGTAACTTATCTACTAAGGGTTAGGATCACTTAAAAACTAATCATGCCTGCCGCACAAGCATTGCTAACCAGTGCAAATTGTAAGTTGAATAATCTTAGATAGTATTTTCATTTAGTTCCATTTAGATTTATAAAAAAAAAACTTACTCACGCCTAGAAGTATTATATTCTCATTCCTCGTTGCAGTTTGGAAACGCGCGAAAACTTATTTGCAATATCTACCTACATGTGAGTGAAAGCAAGTGTAAAATACGTCCAAACTGCATTGAAACTACTATAGACTGTAGTATCTAAATGCAGCCCTTCGTAAATTGATCGAAGTCAAACCGAAGTCTGATTATTTAAATTTTAAAAATAAATACTAACTATAAAACATGTTTTTAATATTACTCTACCCGATAACTGTAATGCTTCATTACTTGCAATGCTCGGTCTATCTAACTAAGTATTCATTTGAAAGTATTAAACATGCGTTACATCACTCTGCCAAATAGGCACTAGGCATTATACATAATCCCCGTGGCAATGTGATAAATTGATTGGTTGAAATCACATTGCCCGCTCTTATTAGCCATTATTCATATTGCCCGGGCATTATGAATAATTCCCGATTAATCACTTAGCCCATAACATATACAAGTAAGTTGACTTGGGAGCAGTGGTGGCCTAATAGCGAAGGCCGCGACTACGATTAGTACGTCGATTCGAATCCAGACAGACGCTTTACTTGGAGTACATTACCTATTTCATCATCGTTACCCTCAAAATAGCTAAGCATTGGCCTGTTTACGATTAAAGGCATCACTTGTAAGTCGCTGCCATCGGCAGCTTATCGGCTGCATGCGTCGTGCGTGCGGCTAGCATGGCATCGACAACTGGGCCAACACATAATTATCCTAATTTCTTTACCCGCATTTTAGCTGCACGAAAGTGTTTAGAAACCTGTACCTAAGTATGAACCATAAAATTAGCTTACAGCTTACTTAAGGTTATAGTGAAAGCAGCGGCGGTGGCCTATATCAGCCGGAACTTACAAATTGTAGGTACCAGATTCGAGGCGCTTTATTTCTGTAAATTATTTCATCACCGCTGTTCTCAAAGCGGTGAAAGATAACATCGTGTGAAAACCGGCATGTCCTAGAGTCAAAAACTTCGATGAGATGTGATAAGTAAGTAGATTCAATCTCTTCATCATCAACTTTTTTTTATCGTCCCACTGCTGGGCTCCTCTCATACAGAGAAGGATTGAGCGTAATCACCACGCTTGCTCAATGCGGGTTGGCGTTTTCAGATTTATAAAGTCCAGGTTTCCTCAAGATGTGTTCCTTCATCTTCAGTCACTGGTGTCCAAGATATACTTAGAAAGTAGATACATATAACTTTAGAAAAGTTACATTAGTACTTGCCTCACCTGGAATCGAACCCGCGCACTCATACTTGAGAGGCTGGTGTTTTAACCACTAGTATCTCTTAGTATTGTATAATTGCATGGCACACGTGTGAGCACAATGTACTTGCTGTAAAGCATTTGTTGTTCTTTTTTTTGTGTGTTTTCCATAATGGGACGCTCTTAGCGCACAATATATTTCTGCATCGTTCTCACACGGTTGATTTCAAATGAATGATGTATGCAAATATTTGTATCAATAGCTTGATAACTTAAAAGAGTGTCCATGGAGTTTCTTGCCCGTTCTTCTCCATAGGTACCTACTCTTTGGAATGGGCGACTAGCTTCACCTTACTGACTGACCGACCTACAGACAATTCAAAAGTGCCTGTAACTGGTTTATTTGAAATAAATGCTTTGATTTGATTTGATATCTACCAACCCGCACTGGGCCAGCGTGGTAGATGATGGCCCACTCCCTCTCGCTGCGAGGAGGATGGTATCTCAACAGTGGGAGCATTAAAGCTTGTAGCGCTTAGGTCGTGTCGCGTAATTAAAACTCAGATAAATCGAACTTTGTGTATTGCACGAATGTAAAAGAGTACAATGTATTTGACGTGTACAATGACGCGATACAAGAGTGTGATCAAGGAATGGACTGTAATGTAATAATGATGTAGAATATAATAATAATGTATAATGATGTATAATGATGTTCTCTTACAAGCTATGCACTCACTTAAATACTAACTATCTCTAAATAATAGTGGGGTAAAGTGGGGTAATAATAGTGGGGCAAATCAGCTCGCTGTCCTGCGATGTCCACGCGGTGTTGCGTGCGTTCTTGATGCTGATTCGTTAATCGAGACAGGCCGCGGCGTATGATTGGTTGATGTAGAAAGCGCGCCAGTTCAGTCTTCACGTGCTAGACGACTCACTATAGTTCCCACGGACGTTGACCGTTGGTCCTGCAGATGTGTTCCAGAGTGAAATTTATGGGAACCCTCGCTGCGGGAGTCAGGGTCGGAACCCTCGCTGCAGGAGTCAGGGTCGCAGGGACGCGCGCCATGACTTCCGCGTTCCTCGGTGTGATCTGGTGTGAGTGATTTATAGTCAACCTTTGTGTAGCACCTGCTACAAGCTGATTATGTTACGATTATAGTATTGGCTTGGACAATTAGCTACATATCTAGCCTATCACCGCGGCTTCCCTGCTTAGAGATCGAAAATTATTCTAACAGAAACACTACTACTACCGGGATAAAAACCTTGTACTCACCCAGTCCTGAGGACCAAATTTCATCAATAACCGTTTAGCCTTTTTGAACGTGATGAAACAGTCATCATTAAAATTAAAAATTTCATATGTGTTATTACTGTTGGTACCACTAACTCAAAACTAAAAATTATATGCGAAATTTGCTGGGTAATGGTATAGCACACTAACAGTAGCAATGAGTTTCATTTTGACAGTTCAACAACATTCATTGCGCTATTTATGTTGTTGAACAGACAAATTTTTGGAACATAGGGAGCAATGGATTAGAAGTATGCTTCAAAAGAAAAAAAATACGAGTGTGCTTATGACCACGCGACTGAAGTGAAACTTCTCTCGCTCCATCTGTATGTATATATATATATTATATTAATTTTCTATAAATATTTAAATTTATTTCATGGTTTCATTGGTAAATTAATATTTTTGCATAGATCTTCTATTTATATTGAAAAAAAAAAATCTCGTTGTAGACCTTGTAGTACCAAGCTCGCGCCACGGGCTCCTCTCTTATATTCCCCACTTAACTTCCGTTCGCCTTGCCCGATCACTTTTCGTAACGCTTACGTCACGCGTTCGCCAGCTTACTCCCCAAGTCAAGAGTGCGTAAAGAAGTTTCACTTCAATAATTTGATAATAATGGTTTGTTACGCATTTAGGGTGCTCAGGGTTCAGACAAGTGACAATTGGTTATAAAGTGTTTCCGTACCAATTTCAACTACTTACACTAATAGATTTTATACCTACTTTTCATTCTATAGAGTACGTCGATCTAGTCTAATCGCGGATTACATATCCCTTTGTATATCCAATTTGGTAATTTCTTATAGTGGTACAGTTCAAGGGATCAGGATATAATTGTGCCAGTTTGTAATCATTACAATGTCATTTGTATTACAATCTTCGAAGGTTTCATTACATACAATTCATTACGATCCGGACGAAGCGTTTCGACTCGTCTATTATACCGCGTACATCGAGGGACCGGAACAATTTACCAGAGGCGGAGTTTCCTTCTGACTACAATTTAAGTGTCATCAAGGCTCGAGTGAATATGCTCATATTAAACTAGCGCGCTTTACCATCAACGATTGCATCACTGCTTGGGGGAGAGGTGTGTCAATAGTAACAGGGAGGCAATTGTAACATATGCCCCCTTATTCATAAAACTGCTTAAAGTTAACTAATGATTAGCGATTCTTTATCCATACATTTTTGACCTTTTAACGTCATTTAACTTAAATCATCCTTTATGAATAAACACCACAGTGTTTAAGGGGTTTATTCATAATCGTTTATTAAAGTTAAGCGACGTGCAAGCGTCTGAAATGTATGTTTAAAAAATCACTAATCACTAGTTAACTTTAAGCAGCGTTTATGAATAAGGGGGTATATGTTTCACAACATCTATTGACAAATAGTGGCAGCTCTTGGTGGTATTCGAAGCTGGCACAGATTTTGTTATTTTAATTAAATGAAACAGTTTTAAAATAGTTCAGTGGTAGTTTTCGGATAAGTTATCATCCAATGTATACATGATAACATGAAGGTATGCGAGTTGTTTAAATTTATCATATCTTCTGCTTCATTTCAGCGTTAATCCCAGTCGCATCCGGAGCCTTTCAGCTTTGGAGTCTAGGGTCCGCTTTACCAGTCCAACTGCTCATTCTGGCCAAACTTCGATATTTTCCATGAAGCGACTGCCGTCTGACCTCCACAACCCGAAGGCGATATCGAAGCATTGCAGTTAGACCAATTATAGGACTTTTGAGGGCTCCAACAAACCGTAACGACTGCCATTAGATGTTCCGAGCCAACCGGGACTAACGGCTTAACGTGATTTCCGAGGCACGACCAGATCAGTGCAAATATTCATATTAATAATAATAATAATAATTTATTTGACACAAAACATATGTTACATTTGCATTTTGTTGTTTATATAGTCCACATTCAAAATTTTCTCAATTCTCACTGAAGGCATCTGTGTCTGAACTAGATAAAAAATATCTGTGTCTCAGACATCAGGGTTCTTCCCTAAGATGACTATCAAAATACTAGCTTAATAGACATGTTAACAACAAAAGATACATCATCACACAGAGATAGAAAACAAAACCTAAAACAAAACAACAAGCTGTGTGGAGTGTTAGCCTCTCGGTGAGTAGTTTGTGAGAGTGCGTGAGAGAGTGTGAGAGGGTGAGTATTAAAAAGACACTTTACTTTAATATTTTCAGAAGCTCCTCTGTCTCTTCATATGTATGTTTATGATAAAATATTTAAATATTTTATCCTTACATTCCATTATATTTAACTGGTATATAAGCAAAGCGTCATTTATCTTATTGTATAAGTACGGTCCCAAGAAACAAAAGTATTTATTTACATAAGCATGTCTGAAAGATGGTCGGTCATTATTACTAATAATATTTCTTCTTCTTGTAAGGTCACCCTTTGTGAAACTTAGTAATGAGTGTTGCTTCAAGATCACAAGAAAAATAAACAACTGGCGAACGGTGAGGACCTCACACGACTGATATAGAAGATGAGATAGGATGATTCATGCATACAAAGACTTGCACTGCGCGAGGATCGAACCCGCGCCTCCTTGCGCAGCGGCCGCGTTCACTACCGCTACGCCACGGAGGCTGTGCTGTTTACGTTTACCATATATTTTTGCTAAATAAGACTTAATTGCAAAATTTCGGAAGTGGTGCAAAAGTAACAAAGCAAGGAGGGGCAATTGTAACAATGTTACATTTGTCACTCTGCTTTTTTCCATTAGTCACTAATTATTTATTAGTACCATTTTATTTTCAGAATTCTTACACAATGCTTTATAAACGACTCCGGAAACATTGCGTGGCACCGTACCTCTAGAAAAATATACTGAAGCTTGGGAAATTGTAATTAAGCCATAATAATGAGCACTGGTTTGGTCGTGCCTCGGAAAGCACGTTTAGCCATTTGTCCCTGTTGCCAAACGAAATGAAATGAAATGAAATAAAATCGTTTATTAAGCAAGTAGGATCACCGATCACTTTTACACGTCATATGTTTTTTTTTTTTTTTTTTTTTTTAATTAGATGGAGCCGGCATTTCCTAACTGACTACCTCTGAGAAGAAATAGCCGAAACAAACTCAGGGATCATCGTCTTTTTTAAAGTCCAGACATTAAAAATGAAAATGTTTACAATAATTTACGTTATAATTACGCATATTGCTTAATAACAATGCTTAACAGAGCGAGCAGCTCAGTCCCAAGCCTCTCTATCCTCTAAATAATCTGAGATTTTATAATACCCCTTTTTAAAAAGTTTGGCCTTTATATAGGTTTTATATCGTTTAATGGGTAAGTTTCGAATGTCCATGGGAAGCTTGTTGTAAAAGTGTATACATTGACCCATGAACGAGTTGCCTACTCTGTGGAGACGAGTGTGATGTACAGCAAGATTGTGTTTGTTCCTGGTATTTATATTATGAATATCGCTTATTTTCTTAAAATTAGATATATTTTTATGTACATACATAAGATTTTCAAATATATATTGCGAAGCTACAGTCAGAATGTTCACCTCTCTGAATTTTTCTCTAAGAGAATCTCTAGGATCAAGGTTGTAAATGGCTCGAACAGCCCTTTTCTGTAAAACAAAGATGGTATTGATGTCCGCACAAGTTCCCCAGAGAATAATCCCATAAGTCATAAGACTATGAAAATAACTAAAATAAACAATTCTGGCTGTATTCACATCAGTTATCTGTCTAATTTTCTTAACAGCATAAGCGGCAGAACTGAGTCTACCCTACAGCTTCTCAATGTGAGGACCCCATCGTAACTTGGATTCAATAGTCAATCCAAGAAAAACTGTCGACTCGACAGGGATCAGCTCTACTCCATTCAGTTGAACATTGGTACTTAGCTGCCTGACATTTGGCGTAGAAAATTTAATGAATTTAGTTTTTTTTTTATTCAAAAGAAGGTTATTTACATTAAACCAATGGACAACTTTCGAAAGTGCATTGTTAACTTCGTCAAAATTTGCTAGCTGACGCTTGACTTTAAAAATAAGAGAAGTGTCATCCGCGAACAATACTATGTTGTGATTATCCCTCACGTGATGAGGTAAGTCATTAATATAAATTAAAAACAAGAAAGGACCTAGAATTGAGCCCTGCGGAACGCCCATGGTGACCTCAGATCCTGCAGATTTGCTGCCATTAACATCAACCCTCTGAATTCGATTATTCAGATAAGAAGTCAGAAGGTCGAGAGCTCTGTCCCTTAAACCATAATGGTACAATTTCCTAATAAGAGTATCATGATGTACGCAATCAAAGGCCTTGGACAAATCACAAAAAATACCAAGAGCATCTTGCGATTCCTCCCAGGCCCCAAATATGTTCTTTAGCAACGCCACGCCCGCATCGGTAGTTGAACGACCCTTTGTAAAACCAAATTGTTTCACGTGCAATAAATTAAATAAGTTGAAGTGTCTCAACAACTGTTTCAAAATTAATTTTTCAAAAATTTTGCTCAAAGTTGGTAATATTGAAATTGGCCGAAAATTCGTGGGATCAGTTGTACTACCAGATTTGAACAGTGGAATTATTTTGCTAAGTTTCATCAAATCAGGAAATATACCAGATGTGACACAAGAATTAAAATCAATTGCTAAGAAAGGTGCGATAACATCTATTATTGAAGCTACAGTATATACTGACAAACCCCAATGATCGGCAGTTTTTTTTACATCAAGATCCTTAAAAGATTCTATAATGTCTTTCGCAGTCGCAAACGTAAATTCAAAGTGTTTGTCACATTCTGGAACACATTCTTTCTTTCGAACATCTAAAGGCAGTTGTTAAGGGTTGTTGGAGCTTTCAAAAGTCCAACAATGGGTCTAACTGCAATGCTTCGGGTTGTGGAGGTCAGACGGCAGTCGCTTCACGGAAAATATCGAAGTTTAGCCAAAATTGGCAGTTAGACTGGTAAAAGCGGACCCCAGACTACAAAACTGAAAAAAAGCTTCGGATGCCACTGGGATTAACGCTGAGATGATGATGAATGAGCCATAGGAAGATATAAATGATGGTACAGATGAAGACGATAATTGTTGTATAGTCTATTTCGAACATTATAGAACGAATAGAGAAGATTGGTTACAACACAGACTGCCATAATGACACCAGCTGTGCAAACAATGATCCATTTTTGTATTTTTAAACTGCTTGTCGGGATGGCTATTTATATTGTTTATTTTAATAAGTTTTTAAAAGTGTTTAGCGTAAACTGCTGATTAGATTTTGTTAGATTTATTGTTTTATTGTTAACAATTTCTGTATGTTACAATTGGCTCTTTTGGTGCAGCAATTGTAACACGATTAGTTGGTCTGATTAAGTGCCATTTTCTAGAATTTTGTTGTGTTTTTTTTTTTTGTTATTTTCTGTATTTGATTTTATAATTAGATAACTAAACTATACTGTGACCAAAACTGATTGTGCTGTGATTTTTAATTAAAATATTATGAAGGATTGATTTTTTTTATTACTATTGACACACCTCTCCCCTACTATCAGGCGGAATTGAGGTCAAGCTTCTCTTCTTCTTCTTCTTCAGTCTATAGATGTCCACTGCTGGACAAAGGCCTCCCTCAAGGCTTTCCACGCTGACCGGTCCTGTGCTGCCCGCATCCATCGGCTTCCCGCGACCTTCACCAGGTCATCGGTCCACCTTGTTGAGGGCCTCCCTACGTTGCATCTTCCAGTACGTGGCCGCCACTCCAGAACCTTACTGCCCCATCGGCCATCGGTTCTACGAGCAACGTGCCCTGCCCACTCGCAGAGCTATGTCGGTGACTTTGGTTCTTCTGCGGATCTCCTCATTTCTGCTTCGATCACGCAGAGAAACACCGAGCATAGCTCTTTCTATTGCCCTTTGTGTGACTCTGAGCCTTCGTATGAGGCCCATTGTGAGCGACTAGTTTATTATTATAAAAATAAAGTTCATACGGAAATAATGGATTTGTTATACTTACCAACCTACCTTTCTTCATAATATTATTTAGTAGGCAGCGACCGTCTATTAAAGTCTGCATCAAGTGTCTAATCAGTAGGGCAATTGCGTAACGCACCATGAGTAGCGATGGATTTTATTTTGACAGTTTAACATCCATTGCAGGTTTTCTGTTGTAGAGCAAATCAATTTTTCGAATATATAGATCAATGGATTCACAACATGCTTCAAAATGATTCATTGAGAGTAATAATGTATTACGCAATTAGAGTGCTGGATGCATATATTGATACTATACATATGTATACGCATAACAAGGGAAAGAAAAATGATTATTAATGAAATTAAATGATGAAAAATGAAGTAAATAATTCATGGAAAAAACACAAAGTTTCTATATTTCAATCAAATATATTCCAATGTTATCTTAAAACATTCTAATTTATCTAACATATTTCGACCTAATTCTAAGGTCGAAATATAATATAAATGTAACTAAAGAACACATTATTATCAATTATAATCAGTCATTCGATCACTCAACGCTTAAACTATTTTATCTTATTATACTAATTAGTATTATATTAGTAATTATGATAGTAATACACAATTGGAGTGCATGATACAGACACAATGCAGTTAAGTTATATAATTGAATAAGAAATACTAAGGCAGTATATTGCAAAATACAAAAGAAAAACGTATTCAACGTCTTGTAATTAGCCCTTTTCAGAAAGGCGGATGATAAAGACTCTATTTAGTCAAATGGCCTTATTTATTAAAATCGCGGTCGTCCATGGAGAATTTTGTTTTTTTAAACAGCTTTTAAACATTTAAATAACAGTAGACGGTTAGTGCATCTGAGAAAAAGGAATATGGATATTATGGCACTGTTTTTTTAAATAAGTAAAGACTTATAGTGTGCCGTCTGTTGAGAAAATTAGGTGCATGAAGCAGAATGATAATTGCGTAACACTCTATTGATAGTCTATTAACACTCTATTAACACTCTATTAAGGTCGAATTTTGATAGATCAACAACATTCATTGTGTTATTTACGTTGTCGAGCAGATACTTTTTTGAATATACAACTCTATTTTTTACATGCTTTTTATTAGCTTCATTTGCATGATTACTTGTTTGTTTGTCCGTCTATAACTCATTTTTTTTTTTCAACCTTACCTTACATTAATTTGCGCAGGCAAAGTATTTTTTTTTTAGTTTAGATTTAGATTTATTCTAAATCTAAACTAAAAAAAAAACAATATACAAAAATTATGACACAAAGCGCCTCACGCTTTTTTCTCGTTTATACTAGTTTTGTTTATAAAGTATGTTAAGAAAACCCTGTCCGACCCGTGAAGGTGTTGTTAGGTATCGATAACTGATTCTACTAATGGTTACAAAACCGGGCTAAACTTAAAAAAAAATCCCCCTAAAAAAATAAATATTATTTCGCAAAAAGAGGTAACTTAATAAATGTGCGTAAGCACCCTTCCGCGGGCGGCGGGCGGCAGGGCACGGAGCACGTGGTCGCATCGCTATTCGCTCATAATAATACCGGTGTTGTCACTTTTTTAAAAATTACCAAATTTCGGGGAAGTTGGAATTAATTCGCAGTAAAAAAAGATTATTTCAAAATTCCTTGGTATTGGCACTATGATGATTACGTAAAATTTTATATTATATTTGGTCATGTGTTTACCTAACCTTTATTATCCTTATGGGTCGGACAGGGTTTTCTTAACATACTGTATACTATTGTCATAAATAAAATTTTAAAATTATTTTTAACTTTTTAGTTTGATATTCTTTAAAAGCACGTTTTGTTAGTTTTTTAAACTATATTTATTTCTACGAAACCTGAATATAGTTTGTTCAGAATAAGCAATTGAATCGATTCCAATCATTTTTATACCATGTTATATTTTTTCCCAAATATATTTAGAAATTGTTACAGTGTGGTTACCGAGCGTACAATACAGCTGACGGTTGATCATAGTACTAGGCGCGTGCGCATAGCTCTAAAGTTCCCGGCGGACGAGCGGTGCGTTGACCGTATTTTTGTTGGGACAGCCAAGTAAAGAAGCTCATAACTTTGTAGTTTTTCATGATATCTTTTTGAAATGTACATAGATTCTTTACATAAAAATACGTACTCGACACGTGTTTCGGGTTTCGCATAAAAATAAAGTTGTATAATATGTAATGGATTAACATATAGCAGTAAGTTTTAAAATTGATAATAATAGTCTGTTATGCAATTAGGGTTCTGTATGGTGTTAGTTGTTATTTGCTTCATAGCTTCACCTCAGGTTCCATACTTTGTAACACAAAATATTTGGTCGCTGTATTCAGTACGAACTACTTCCTCATTTAACCTAAGTACCCTATATCTTAAAAAAAAGAACTCAATTTAAACTAAGAAATGCAAAATTTCAACATCGTCACGTTATAAATTAGACTTAACTTTGATCATTAAAAATAGTCATTCACTTTGTTCGTAAGTTACCTCGAGGTCATGTGTATTAAACTTATTTATATACCGTAATAATTAATACTGTTATAAAATATATTTAACAGTAAAGTTTAAAACTATAACCAATTTTAACAAAAACAAGTCTTACAATTTTTCGGGCAGTATTTGTTTCATAAAAATGAATAGTTAATTCTACATTAAAGTTAATTTTACTGGACATTACTCAGATATACAGCCAATGGTCTTATTACCTACCATAAAATTGTTGGTTTTATATTTTATTAGTACCTAAATATGGGGTATTGGCAGTTACGGATAACTAGGTTTGTTGTTAATCTGCTAGTTTATTGTATTTTTTCAACCTTACCTTACATTAATTTGCGCAGGCAAAGTATTTTTTTTTTAGTTTAGATTTAGATTTATTCTAAATCTAAACTGTGGTCAAATTATTTTTATTTCACGACCTTT
The DNA here is from genome assembly GCA_037179545.1 of Sesamia inferens. Classification (NCBI taxonomy): domain Eukaryota; kingdom Metazoa; phylum Arthropoda; class Insecta; order Lepidoptera; family Noctuidae; genus Sesamia; species Sesamia inferens. Next base: position 19,826,897 of record CM073921.1, on the reverse strand, counting down.
CGGTCTTAAGTCCCTTAAGCCCTTAATCCCATTCTTTACGGGCTTCGTGTTGTTTCTCTATTGTTATTCTATTTAAAGAAAGATACTGTCTATAGGTAGGTATGTAATAACGCTATCTTAGAGCAAAAGGCTGATCCCACCCTAGCGGCATGCGAGAAATATCACAAAGAAGACAATAAAACCTACCATTAGACCCAATTATTCGTCTTAAAAATAAAGACTTTGGATTTCTAAGTACCAACGTACAGCTTAGACAGTATCGAAATCTCTGAATTAATCCGACTCCAGAGTGACAGTTATGTAATCAAAAAGTATTTGAGTTGAGATCACTGAAACTAAATTACAACCTATAACACAAATGTGCCTAAACCACCTGGAAAGCACCATCGATATATTATAATAACGTAAGTGTTCGGCCCCATATTCTGTCAGCATATAACGCTAATGTTTCACTGTCACAGTGTAATACTTTTACTTTTAAGTTAACGTGAATTGTAATAATGTAAATTGATCTATACGTGATGTGTACGCTGCTCAAAAAGCTTCATATGTCTTTCGTGAGTTCAATCTAATATTAAATTTTCATTACAATCAATATTAAATTAGCCGTAGTGAGCGAGTATGAACAAGTTATCACGTGTCTAATTTAATTATAAGTACTTGCATTCGATTTGTTCTCGTGCAGAAGCCTTGTTTTCTCCGGAGAAATCCTTTCGCCACCGTTTACTTTTCTTAATTACTTACATACTAAAATTAACAATAATATTATTATGTACCACAATCTAAAGTACGTTGTCGTGTATTTTCTAAGAGTTGAATGAACTCGTACAGTATCGTCGATGCCACGAAGTAGGATCGTAGGTGCCCGACATTGTAAAACGTATCGGATTAGAGGATTTTCCAGTACGGCCTCCTACCGTAGCACTCGTCTATGCACCTAAAATCTTAATCCTGTAATACAACTCCCAATACAAATAAGGTTAGAATAGACAACTTTTTAAACAGCGTACACAGGATATATTAAACATTATAGTAGCGTGTGTTTGTTAACTAAGATCTTTCTTCTAGTGAAGCGTATAGGGATGAGACGTCGTTTCTTCTTAGCACCCAATTGTAGAAGCAGATTCTTGGCTTCGGCGAGGGTGGCTGCGTCCGCTCCATCTTCCACGCCAGAGATGAATCCGCTCTCAGGCCGCGACAGCGCTGGGGTGTTGCCGGGCAGAAGCGAGAACCATCGGTCTATTTTTGCAGATGAAGACAACTGTTGTATAATAAATAATATTAAAATTACACGTGTTATTAAAATTTAATGTCTTCACATTCAATTTCGCTGTTGTCGTTTGTAGGTATTGCTGCCACTTTAGTGAAAAATCGCTATGGCACCATTGAGTTTGCATTAGTAATAAAATTATATCTATTCTATATTTTTACACGTATATAATAGGCATGTGCGCTGTATTTATAAAACTATGCTTTTTTTTTATCATAGAGTAGGCTCCCTTTGAACGTGAACATTATATAAGATAGTGACTTTTAACACATCATATCTTCGTTTAGTTAAGAGGAAGGATCCTCCCAAGAAACTCCTAACATTTTCAGAATCTAACATTACGTTTTCTTTGAACGGAAAAGTTAGTCTGTAGTTTATGTAAAGGTGTGTTGAAGCATATTTTTGTTGCCAAACTTGGTGTTGCGAAAACTTGGATTGTATATTTTTTTAAACTCCGTAATGAACATGTGAAGGGAGTAATTTATGTGAGAACACTGTTAAGTGTGAAGTTTACTTTCGTGTACCGACTATTCGGTACCAGACAAAGTATTTCTTTGAAAACAAAAATTACCAAGTGTGCGGAACATTGCTTATTTTGTATTTTCTGGGTTACTAAAACCTATTTAGTAGGTTTTTGTGCATAGAACTAAGGTAGTCTCTAAGCATACTAATAACTCAAATATGAATGGCAAAATAACTTCATTGTTTTTCACAAAACAAAATAATCCGATAATAGAACTGAAAGCCGAAAGACTTCTAGTGTAGGGGCCCAGGGCGTACGTCTTTCGTTTAGATGATGATAATGACCTAAGATTGACGATATTCGTGATGACAAACAAAAGTGATTTTTTTGTTTAATTTATTGTGACAATATAATCTCTGTCATAGGCATCAACCCCGTATGCCTTTTATACTCAGTTTTTATCCAGACGGTAAAAAAGGTCAGCCGGTATTTTGTAGTCTTAGGACCGCCCGATATATTTCGCCAGTATATCTTTTTATTTTTCTAACATTATCTAGGAAAAGATAAGCTATATAAAGTTGATTATTGGTAACTTTGCACGTGGATTCTGAATAAGTCAAAGGCTAGCAGCTTTGCTATTATCGGCGGGTTAGTTAGACAAACATACCTCGCAGTAAAGTTAATGGGTTTGCTACAAAATCCATTAACGTTACTGAGAGTATATTTCGTACAAGGGGACATATTAGGACCTTTTTGGTGATGGTCTTAAGAAAGGTCAGGTCCACTCACAACCTCAGTGCGTGGATTACAGCTGTATTACATGAAGGAGCCAGAAAGAGCTTGGAAGGGGCTTTGGTGGCGTTCTGTAGTTTGTGTCTATCCTCAGAGGAGAATACGTATGAAATATTTTAATAAGTGACGCTGAAATAACGTTTTTTGGTAGTACGATACCTTTCTACCACAAAATAGTGTATAGCAGTTATTTGAACTAAAAAAATTTAAACAGGACATTATTAAGTGGACATTAACACTGACACTAGACACGAATGTTTACTTTTTGTGTTAAGACAATGTGTGTCTGATTTGTCCTTTTATTTTTTTTTTTTCAATGTTGCCGCACACTTGGAATTTCTCCAGTAGGTCATTCAAATATTTGGTCCGCGCGGGACACGCAGCGGCTTAACCACTGCGCTAACTGTGCAGTTAAAGAATCGTGCTGTCTAAGAATCTTTTTTGACGTGATAGTCGGCACTTCACTATACCGCCGGTCCTTCTATTTTTTAACAAGAGATGAAAACAGTAGTGTATCTATCCTTTAGATTCTACCATATTCATCAATATCTCCTGCTCTAGTCCGCCTTTGTAACTGCCTGTGTGGCACAGCATGTTTAAAAAAATATTTTATACTAAATTTATAGAAGGTGGGGTAAGGCCAGTGTAAACAAGGAACACCATCCATCAAGCTTTATAGATTTCAAAAAACTTTGACGGCAGGAAATGAGAGTTCCATCAAAAAATCTGACAGCGAAATGAAGTTTTATTTTGACACTGGCAGAATAGTTGACATCGGCTCAATTGCCAAAAAAAAAAAGAGAAGTTTTATTCAGAAATTAATTTAATATTGTGATTGTTTGAAAAATGACTGATTTTATAGATCAAATATATATGTTTGGAAATCACCAATCAACCTTCAAAAGGCTCTTCAACTGCCGAAATATGAGCAGTTACTAGAAAGTTAAAAAATCCTAAAGGGATCCTTTTCAATAATTTTTGACGAATTCAATCAAATGATCGTGGTGGCCTAGGGGTTAAAACACCAGCCTCTCAAGTATGAATGCGCGGGTTCGATTCCAGGTCAGGCAAGTAAAAATGTAACTTTTCTAAAAGTTATATGTACTTTCTAAGTATATCTTGGACACCAATGTCTGAAGGTGAAGGAAAACATCTTGAGGAAACCTGGACTTTTCAAGTCTGAAATCGCCTGAGTCCGCATTGAGCAAGCGTGGTGATTACGCTCAATCCTTCTGTGTATGAGAGGAGACCTGTGCTCAGCAGTGGGACGATAAAAAAGGTTGATAATGAATTAAATGGTGGTATATAACACAAAATTCACCCTGCTACTACTGGGCCGTATGATATAATTCAACAGTAAATAATTTCCTCCAGCAAACCACTACGTACTCTATTTATTTTCTACTCTCGGAGCTGAAAGCAACACCCAACACTATTTTACGCCGAATAGTTCTAATTCTGAGTTTTGTTTTCGCCAGACTGGTAAGTGTACACAGAGTGAATGGACGATGGACGTGTGGTTCGGGAATCGTAAACACATTATTCCTATTGTGTATAAACAGAGAGAAACAGAGCGGAGAGATCTCGGGGCCACGGAAAATGCAAAGTGCTTTAGCATTCAATATTCGATATTATTTAAGCCTTTAATAGTAGGTATATTCGGACTTCGTTTATTTCAAATACATGCTATTCATGCATTCCAACTTAAACAAAAATCAATTTTATCTTAATGACAATTAAGTTGATTACAGGGTGAATGAAAAAGTAAAAAAAAATGAAAGTTAACTAGTAATTAGCGATTCTTTAACCATATATTTTAGAACTTTTAACGTCACTAAACTTTAACCATCGTTAATGAATAAACAACACAGTGTTTAAGGGGTTTATTCATAAACGATGATTAAAATTAAGTGAAGTGCAAACGTCTACAATGTATGGTTAAACAATCGCTAATTACTAGTTAACTTTAAGCAACGTTTATGAATCCCCTTATTCATAAAAGTTGTTTAAAGATTATGTAGTTGTTTATCTATTACACTTACATAATTATATTTGGTATTTTTGGTATTATTACTTTGATTTTAGGTTAACAACGTTATTTTTTCATTATACGAAACCTGCATATAGTTTGTTCAGAATAAGCAACTGAATCGATTCCAATCATTTTTACAAAATGTAAAATTTTTACCCAAGTATATTTAAAAAATTATGCAGTGTGACACAGACTACAGCGAATCATGGTGTCATGTCAGGCAAGTACCAATGTAACTTTTCTAAAGTTATATGTACTTTCTAAGTATATCTTGGACACCATTGACTGAAGGTGAAGGAAAATATCTTGAGGAAACCTGGACTTTATAAGTCTGAAATCGCCAACCCGCATTGAGCAAGCGTGGTGATTACGCTCAATCCTTCTCTGTATAAGAGGAGACCTGTGCCCAGCAGTGGGACGATAAAAAGGTTGATGAACGAAATAACGTAACAAGCTCATAACTTTGTGATTTTTCAAAACAGCTTTTTGAAATTTTGCACATAAATTCTTTACATAAAAATACTGGACACGTGTCTCGGGTTCCGCATATACAAAAACTAACATTGTACCTACATATTGATATAGACAATGTTTTAGGTATCTATATTGTACAGGGTACAATGTGCTTTGAAAAATTCATTTGTTCATTTGTAGCCTTTATGTTGTAGACGACTTAAACGCGACAATGAATGTTATTGAACTGTCAAAATGGAATTTAAGGAATTGTGGTTACCCTTTCAGTGCCGTGGGTTGTCCGAAAGAGATACCATGGCCCCTGGCTCACAAGCCAATGAGGGAACACGGATGGGTTTTAGTCAGTAAAAGTCTGCAACGGTCTTCATTCCCTTCCCTTACGTAAAAAAGGCGTTGTCCTTGCGTGTGTGGAGGAATTACTCCGCTGATATGATGTGCCTGTATCTGCTGCCCATAAACCAACATCTCCGGCTGTCTACTTTCTTTATTAAATAGGTAGCATGTAGACTGAATATAAAGATATCTCGTACCACTCGAGGTATCACGGACATAGAATAATACCAACCCATATCCAAGGAGATCCATATCGTAGGAGGCGAGTAAGGGAACTCTCACTCGGGAAGCGGGCAACAGCGCTTCTCCTGTGGAATAACAAATTACTGCGATCCCCGCCCCGCCAGCCAAGCGTGGGGATTATGGCAATGCCCCCCGATGAAATAAAAGCCTTGGGAGAGGCCTTTGCCCAGCAGTGGACTTCTACAAGCTGGGAAGAAGAAGACAAAAGATATAGAAGTAAGGAAGTTCGTCGTATTTTGCTACTGGATAAATACTTGGATACCAACAAACTAATATGCTATCACATCATGACCGCTTAGCTTGCATACTGCTCTTCTACATGATTGCCCATCTCTTATTCGTTGAATTTGGAATAATTCATCCTGTCTCATAATAAAGCTGTTAACTCGTCACACATTGCGCCAGACTAAGTCAGGCGTTGATTGATTAGCGCTGCGCCAATCTGCATGTTTACATGTGAGTTGCAATGCCAAGTAGCATGGCGGCCTAAACCGGTTACATTTTCAGCTTGACATACTAATTAGGCTGTAGGGGTATTAGTAACTTATGATTGCACTACTAGCAAATATGAAAGTTAAAGCCAACTTCTTCTTCTTTAGTCTATGCTATGCCACTGTTGGACAAAGGCCTCCCCCACGGCTTTTATTATATTGGGACGCTTTTGTTATTCCACAAGAGAAACTCTGCTGCCCCCTTCCCTGGTGAGAGTTCCTTAGTCACCTCTTACGACATTCAAGGGAGGATATGGGTTGGTACTATTCTAATCAAGATACTACATAGGTCTTTCAAACTAATCGCATTCTTTTGTGTGCTGGATTATTTGACTGTATCCCGCGGTTTTACCCGTAGGTAAAGTGCGTTTCATCTAAGAGTTCCTTTGCCGTCATGTTGGCACTAATGCAAATTAGTGTGAGAGAGAAAGAGACGCAGAGTGCGTTTACCTTGTTTACGATAGTGACAAAAAATGAATGCCAACATGACGGCAAAGGAACTCTTAGATGAAACGCACTATATAACGTTCGATCCCATTGGAATTTTGGTATAAAATTTATTATACACGTACAAAGGTATGATTCTTGGATATAGGCCTCCTTTAAACCAAACTTCATCCAAATCTGTTAAGTAGTTTTGCGTGAAAGAGTATCAAACTTTCACGATTATAAGTTTCGTTTTTTGGTGTACTTAGTACAAATAAATCATTAGCTCCTTGCATCTGGTGCATCGAGTTAATTATATATTTGTGTCAAATTTAGAATTTTTCTGGTACATGACTGAACTTCTTCAATCTGATAATAATATTAGTAAACTGTTATATATTTAGAATTCCACTTATCAATATTTTGTTTCAGTAGTGGAAGAGTTTAGGTGCCTTTTAGCCAAGCGATATTGAAATCAGTGCTCTTAGTGCACCCACCGTTTTGCTAATCACTTATAAAAGGAACCAAGGGAATTAAAACAAAATTTAGTTTCGTATAAGCAGATGCTATTTAATGACATGGAATGATACGACGATACGGGTAACATTGCTATGTTTTGTTTGCGATTATGAATTCTATTGCAGTTGTATATAAGGTTACTATTAGTTTGAAACAGTTTCTAAACCACACAAGTATGCATAAACATTTCGGCTATATTCTACACAGTTGTTACAATAAATTTATACATTGAACATCTATACTGTTTGTTTGAAACATTGACATCGCTGTTTAACTAATTTTAATAATCATTGTGTAACTATAAACATTTTTTTTTTCAATTTTTGTTCTTTTTGTTTTCTATACGGAGAATGACTATTTTATGTTCCTTAAAATTATTGATTATATGTTATAATTTCTATTACAATGGATAAATTGATTAACTTTGATAATTATACCAGATTAAGCTCACATTCAGAGTTTAATTTAATGACTATTATGATAGGTGTAGGTTGATACAATAATAGATTCACAAAGTGTAAAGCCAAGGGTGGCAATTGAGTTAGACAGAGGATTAGAGAGGATTAGGTTAGGAGCACGCAGTCCTGCCTGGGGCCAAGTTGGCGTATGAATATATTTGTATAATAATTTAGACATACCCTTCTGTTCCATGCCCAGCGACACCCTTAACTTAGACATCATATAAACCAATGTTTCAATGTCAATGTTCCTTTCAGGGCGATGATAAGGAATACTTTCCTTATGATTCTGCTTTTTAGTTCTTATCTATACTATTTAAAAGCGTCATTTTATATAAACGTTGTGGTTTTACTTTTAGTTGAACATAGTGCGATGGTCAGTCCACGCCGTTGTTTTACGCACATGTTAAATATAGCATTAATATATGCATAATTATATACATATATATATAAATATTGACTAGACAGTTGAAATATTATTAAAAATAATCTGGATATTGACTAGAATATATCTCATCAATAAGAATCTTATCCTAGTGAAGGCATCGGCGCCAATACCTCGTGGAACTGCATCCATCTCCGCATCGTTGATGGATCTCCCCACTAATGGGGTCATTAATATAATTTTGAATTCTCTTATAACGATGTACCAACGTCAGAATGCCAACATGGCGTCTTTTACAAATCAAAATGTGATTCAAACAATTCTTTTATATGAAACAAAAACCTTTTTTATTTGGTCCTTATTTGCGTAACTTTGGCAGATATAAAATTGATATTTTTTCCCTTCCTTCTTTTAGAATTATTATTTATTTGGCAAGTTTTGGCTCGTGCGCTTCATACTTTATGAACACCCTCCTTTTTATATGAAATACATTTTTTTTTATGAAATACGAAAATATTTAAATCAAAATCCGTTATGTGGCTAATATCGGACTGTCTTTTAGAGGAAAGCTTGAAAATGTTCATACAACATTAAATGACTATAATAATAACCATCTAATTTATAAAACACGTAGAATTAAATATTGTGTTGAATACCTAATTAAAACTATGATAAACACGGTTACACGGAATCTGTGAATATGTTGAAACTAAACATGCACACCTACATATAGTCAATCTACAAATTATGTATGTATGTGCCGACAAATCTCATTAGTACACTATTTATATCGATTGTAACACTGTAAGAAACAGAGAATACTTTATGTAACAGAGCAACGTTTATGGATACAGGAGATTACTTGTAGAATAGTATCCATCTTTGAGCTAATCTGCGACTAACATGAATATTACTCGTTAATTGAACAACTATGAAGCGCGGTACATTACTTACATTAGGAAACAATATTCTCATAACGGGTGTCTCTTAAAATATGATTATCACAAGGACTACATAAATTGTAGAAAAGCATAAAATCCTTGCAATAATAGACTATTTTATTTTATGGATCATCAAGAGCTATATACGAGTATATCGGCTTTATTATGCTATAACAACACGGATCATACACCTAAAACCAACCTTTAAGGGCGATATGATAAAGGATATGTTCTGATACATACAGGTTTTATTATAAAAATAATAACGTTGGACTACTACAAGAGAACATGATATGTAAATAAATCTCTATCTTCGACTCTTCGTTTATCGCCATTCACATCATGTGGCACAAGTTTGGCACCATCGTTAGTTTCAATCTTCAAACGTGAACACTATCTATCCTAAAGCAAATGTAAAACAAAAATATACGATATATACCTACACTTTTTGTACAAAAATGACGAAAATTAGATATTATTTTTATAGAAGATACTTCTAAATACAAATAAGGTTTTAGGTAACTTGACTCAGATCAGTTAGAGTAGATTCAGTGCGAGTTTACTTTGTGGTGTGGCGCGTCCACTGGGAACGCAGGGCAGTCATCATCTCGCTGCGGTTTGGAACCTTCTCGCTGGTCGTGCGGGTGATGGGGGCCGCGGGGGCCAGGAGACTCCCTGGTGGATCCTGTCCGGGTACCCTCAGAGTGTGCTCCGACGCGCCTTGCGGCTCGGCCTGTGCCTCAACAACATCGGTCGCGCTCTCCGAAGGGCTCACCGGCACGATGAGCCGCACGCGTCCGTCTTCACCAGTCGCCGTCAGCGTGCAGTTGTGAGAAAGCGGCATTATGAATGGAGCTCCTTCGTCTGAACTGGAGCCCTCTGGGCTGGAATCTTTCGAGGTCGTGGGCTGACTATTGTTGCTGTATAGAGAGTTCTCAGACTGGCCCACGCTCATGGCTTGCGCTAAGTGCCCAATCTCGTCGCTCGAACTGCACATGTCTTTGTAGATTTGGTGGTTGAGTAAGCTCGCTAGATCAGAGTGGCTGTAGTGGTTGCTCAGCGGCGGGATGGTCGGGAATGCGTTACTATTCTGGAAGAACTGCTGGTTGTAGTTTATGGTTGGCGGCGGCTTGTTCGCTTCATTGCCGTTAGGAAACCCTCCCATGTTCTGGAATTTGGATATCAAATAGTTTTGTATCTGTTCGTTAGTCATCCCGCCGAAGCTTGGGGCTGAATTTGCGCCATTTGCTGTCTCCTGGACTGGTGACGCACAAAATGGAGAAAAGTTCATATTATTATTCTCCATATTTTGATTAGCTCTTGTGTTCTGTGTGATCAGGTTGATTAGAGCTTCAGTGTTGGTGGGAGAACGGTTGCCATTACACATCGGCACGGAATCGGGCTTGAACGCTTCGTTGTACGAGAGATCGGCTTTCCTCTGAATAATCTAGTAGTATTAACAGAAAACAATGGTAAGTAAATAAATTAAACTTTTACATAATTATTAAAATCAAATAGCAATTCAATAAAAGCTTCTTATGGAGTTAACATAGAAATTGGTTAAAATACTCACAAAAAAAAACATCAACAAGCTACAAACCATGCGACACCTACATACGGGTCACAGCAAAGCTCTAAAAGGAAAGGGCTTTTCATGTACGATTCGAAATGCAAATCCTCTGTGAATGTACAAATTATTGTATGGTTAAATGGGTGATGATAAATTAAAACAAATTTGCAAATCTGCGGTAAAACAACGAAATAAAATGGTAACGTTGAGTGGGATAGGATGGACATTGACAAATGGCGTGTCAATCTATGGAGATTAGGGGTGAGAAATGGGTGCTCTCACTGGCTTTTTAACAACACGCCAACAGTAGTAGGTACAGTTTACCAACTGGTCATGTAGCATGTATACTGCATGTACCGAATTTTAGCAAGGTTTGAATGTGAAAATGCCTTGGTAATTTTTATTACCCATTTTAAGCATTAGTTTTGCAATCAAAATCACTAAGTACAAACACTACTGCGGTAAAAATGACGAAATTTTGCTTCGAAATTAAAGCTGTTAAGATAGTTTTCATATTTTATTCTCGGCATAAAGCCGCTCTGTGTTTTTGCATTGGTTTTATTCTAAACAGAGCAGGTACGGAGAAAACGGCGAAAACGAAATGTGAGTGGTTTTTGTGTTATTTTATTATTGCATAAAACTATTTTGTGTAGATTGTCTATGGGCTTTTGTTGCCTGATTAAGGCCCGCTGCAGCTCACCGAGTTAAGGCTTGTGTGCCAAGAGTGGAAGCATTACAGACTGATTATGTGTGTGTGTTATTAATTATAATAAACGAAGAACAATCGCTATAGAAATATAGTTAAGTGGATAAAGATTACCGGCTGATTTCTTGGGCCAAGATGTACATACAAAAGTTACATAGCACGTATTTTGGCTACATTTAATTCCTGTCACTGTTGTTCAACATCTCCAATACAGTGACGGGAACATACTTAAAGGGCCAATTGTATCAAAAGATTGGCCAACGAAATATTTATACGTCAAATATTATGTATTTATTATTTAACACAAGTCAAGACCATAATTTTGTAATAGATGATTAATTTTAAATAACACTCTTTTTTTTTGAAGATACCTAGTTGGCGGCATTTTCCACGTAAGAGAATTACGAGTGCGTCAAGTTAAAGCACGAACTCAGTAACTTAAAAAAATAAGGAAAATAAGAAAGGAAAGCCAATTAAGATAAGTAAAGTATGAAATTTGTTGTCTAATATTAATTTTATTATTGACTGCCAGAAATATAAGTCAATATAAGCATTTGAATTAATGAGGATTGACATAAAATTGCACTTCAATAAGTCGTTCAGGACCTACGAGCAATTTTGTGTACAGTCTGAATTTCTTGTTCAAAATCATGTATTCAAATTAGGCGGAGAACTAGCTCTTTTTGAATATCAAAATTAGATAAAGCAGTTCCCCAAAACGCCCGGCCTTCAATTTTTAATCGATGCAGTGATTTTAGAATGTTATTAATATATCAGAAATATTCGTAACAATTGGTTGTTGGTTTAAAAAAGTATCTACTTTTTGGACCGACGATTCTGTCAATCTAGTTTGTAAGCATATTTTTCTGAAATATCACGTGCCAGTCACATGTTCATAACCGGAATGTATGTAGAAGGCCGGATATGTATTGTATGTAGAAGTTTCAATATTCTTTTAAAACTTTTCGAAGCGCAGAAGGAAAGTCCATGATATTCATTCAAATAGCTTCTCATACGGTAATATCACAAACGTTTCCTGCAAAACTTCGCTCATTCCCTGTTGAGTTACTCATTCAGAACTTTGCTGAGAAACTCAACACTAAAGTCTAAATACAAAACGCACATGCCTTTTTACAATGCAAAACAAATGAAATACTAGCAAACTAAAATCGGGATGCTAAAAGATAATCAGAGCACAAAAAATATCTTTATAATATCTTTTAAGGTACACGCACATGGAGTATAGAAACACACAAATTATGATTAATTTTCAACATGATGCAGGCATTGGGATTGTTTATAAAATCTAATTAGTATCACTCAACAACAATGCAGTGATCTAGTTTTAATGTTCGTGCACCCTAAAGTTATAATCGCTAAGGGTAAACATACACTTGCTCTATAATACACTACTTGCAGCATCAAACTAAATTAGTATCCAAATGTGAAAGTTTTCAAAATTCGCTATTTGACGCTGCAAGTGTCAGTAAATATGAGTTAACACTTTAAGAACATTACACATTTAATTTTTTTTTTAAGTTGCTGTTTTCTTACCTGGGGCAAGAGTGTCAGTTGCTGAGCGTTGATTGGTCGAGACGATCCTCGCTCTCGCTCTTGCAAGTGTGCCACTAAAGCCGCAATGTGTTCGAGCAGCTCTTTGTTGTGAACCAATAGTTGGTGAGTGCGAGCCTGGAAGATTCACAATACAAGTCATTATGAAATAATTGTAGTAATTGCTATTCCTTATTGGAGACTATGAGAATACGGAAAGACGGAAAATACGTTACATGAACTGTGTGAATGATGACATGATGAGAAAGGTGGTAAAAATGATGATAAGTATGGAAGAAAACGATATGTACCTAGCGGCGACTCCAAATAAAGTGGAATAAGAGCAGAAGAATATATTCGATGTCAGCCTTCTTAAGGCAGATGTTAAGAAGATTGACGACGAATACTTTCTTTTCTCACACTTTACCCTGATACATGTCAAACAAACGTTCTAAAGAACCAATAAGGGTACGTTTAGCGGGATTTATAACACAAAAATATGCGATGACAGCACCCGATTCAGAAATGAAAATGGCAAAAAGTAACTGTGGTAATTGATCTGCCTATACAAACCACTCGCTGACAGAAACAGTATCAATGAAATGTTACAAATCGTATTGCAAAGCGCATCAATTGCGACGAAAAATGAATACGCGACAAGCGCATTCATTTTTAATCCCTGCAATTCGGATTTCCAATCAGAACTTAATACAAACGCCGGTCTAAAAGTAATCCAGTCGCGGATACAGAGTTTAAAAAGTTATTAATTTATTTTTAGTTTTGATTGCTAGCTCCAAATTGCCATGTTACAACTGAAAATCTCAACATTTTAATTTTCCAGAGGAATGTTGATACAGTCCAATTTTATTGTGTCTTAGTTCTTTTTTAAAGAATAAGTTATTTTCTATTGAAATGAATATTAAATATAACCTTTCTGTTACTGATAGATTGTCAGGATAAGCAAAAACTTAATCAGCGTGAAACATTACATTATAACTAGAAGGGCACTGGCTTGCTCCCTAGATCCCTGGAGTGGGCCATACTCTAAAAGGAAGACCCAGTGCGAGTCGGTGGATGTCATCTACATGACGGCAATCGTTCTACAATCAATAGACTTAGACATTTAGTCATGCATTATTTTATTAGGTATCAAAACGGTTTGTTTATTTTAATAATGTTATTACAAGAGCTGGGGAAAAATGTTTAAAGAGATTCAGAGGAATGAAGTAAAACAATACAAATCATTTTATAAGTTTTTAGTCTTTACTTTTTTATTGATTACTAGTGACCCGCCCCGGCTTCGCATGGGTCCATGTATTATAAATATAAACTTTCCTCTTGAATCAATCTATCTATTTAAAAAAAAATGCAACAAAATTTCTTGCATAATTTTAAAGATTTAAGCATATATTAATTTACATAGGGACAGAGAAAGCGACTTTGTTTTATACTATATAGCGGGCGCCCGCAGCTCCGCCCGCGTGGATGTCGGTTATCGCTGCAAAACGCCTACCCAGGGAAGACACGGTCGTCAATTCACAGACACCGACAGTGTAGTGTATAGGTACAATATGTAAAGAAAACCCTGTCCAATCCGTAAAGGTATTGTTAGGAATCAATAACTGATTCTACTAATGGATACAAACCCGGGCTAAACTTAAAAAAAAACCCCTAAAAAAAATAAATATTATTTCGCAAAAAGAGGTAACATAATAAATGTGCATTAAGCACCCTACCGCGGGCGGCGGGCGGCAGGGCACGCGGCACGTGGTCGCATCGCTATTCGCTCATAATAATACCGGTGTTGTCACGTTTTTAAAAATTACCAAATTTCGGGGAAGATGGAATTAATTCGCGGGAATAAAAGAAAATTTCAAAATGCATTTGTATTGGTACTATGATGATGTAAAATTTTATATTATATTTGGTCATGTGTTTACCTAGCCTTTATTATCCTTATGGGTAGGACAGGGTTTTCTAAACATATTGTATATATGTTTTTATATATGTAGTAGGTATTCAGGGTATACTCGTATGAGCTAATTCACCAGTTGCAGGGCCGGTGATAATCTTCGCTACTATTAAATTATCTATTAGCTCCTTTATAAGAAGTCTCGTGCCATTACACATGTTGGGAGGGCTTAAATTTCTGAGAAGCATTATCGGTGTGCCATCTTTTAACGACAGTTCATGAGGTGGTAGCCCAGCGGGGTTCAGAGACTTTAAAAATGTACTGCGTGGCTTGGTAACGCTCACTTCGCAACGGACCGTGCAGCACAAATCGTAATATTTTAATTTCGCCATAACTTCAAAACCGAAAGCCCAATTATAATCTCAATTATAGTCTTATACCAAATATAATCTACATACACTGTACTTAGTAATGAAATATTTTGATAAGGATTAATAGCATGAGTAAAATAAATGCGTTTATACATAGTCCAAAAAAAAAAACTACATTTTTGAATAAAAAAATGGTTGTTGTGCCTCTCTCGACATAGACAGGTATAGTGTGTCGCAGACTTTTCTGTAGATATTTATAAGATCTACAATTAATAAAACATTTTATGGTTTTATCTTTTTGGTTTAAACAGCGTACGAAAAAGTAAATTTTCTAGTTGATTTTTTACACCTTGTGTTCAAAAAACCCAAATATCTTAGGGAACCCTATTTTATTCCAAAATAAAATTTAGTCTATGTTACTCAGTGATAATGTAGCTTTCTAATGAAAAAAAAAATTTAAAATCAGTCCAGTACTTTTTGAGTTTATTCGTTACATACAAAAATACAAATCTTTCTTCTTTATAATATAAGTGTAAACGACTCGAATCGGAATCAGTTAAATTAATGAATCCTCACATTCATCCATGCTGTGATCGAGTTGACACATTTCGTTTTCAACTTTTATGGCATGATTGATGCACTTTCCACAATTTTCCGGTGTCACTTCCTTCAAGCCTTCTTCAAATAATATTTTTACGTCTTTTATTTTAAAAGTTTTGTTGTTCCTGGCGACGTACCCCTTTGCTTGAGCCCAAACTAACTCTATTGGGTTGAGCTCCCAGTGATAGGGGCGCAGACGCAGGATTGTGACACCGTATTCAGCGGCCAATTCTTCCACAGCATAGCGTTCGTAATTAGTTTTTTGTAACTTTACTAATTCCATTAATTGTAGTTTGATAATAAATTTGATTGTCATCCAACCACTGAATAATATCAGCCAGTTTGAAGTGGGGATACGCTCGGCTTTTCTAAAACGGTACGGAGCGTTCTCTAATACCAGCACCCCATTTGGCTTTAAATTTGGCAAAATGCTTTTAAGCCATTCTTCAAAAACACTCCGAATTCATTTCTTCATGATAGTCCATACTATTGTTATTCGATTCAAAAATAAGTTTAAATTAACGAAAGTTGATTGTATATAAGTATACATGAATGAATCGTCAAGGGCAGCTTAAGACTTTTTTTGGCCCGAAAGTGATACCGAAAAGAGGGGACATTAACTAGCCGCCTCGTAGCTCGGATCTATCCCCAATGGGTTTTTCTTTGGGGATATCTTAAGGCTAAAGTTTGCGACACCAACCCAGTTGACGAATTAAAGGATCGTATTCGCACAGAAATCCAAAACAACACAACAAAAACATGTAAAGCTTTTATCGAAAATTTCCGCTCTAGATTGCAGTAATGCCAGAATAATGAATTGATGATGAGATTGAAATTGAATGCATATGGATGATATGATTTTAAAGAAATGAATACCCCTTTTGTATTCTATCGAAAACAATAAACAATTTTAATCTACCTACTGTAATTATTTTTTTTATCATTATTTCCAATATTTATTTTCTCGGTCGTAGGCCACAACATCGGCCGCCGGCATAAGTTACCACCCACCAGACAAAGTCATGCCGCCAAGCGATTCGTTGTGTTCCGGCATGATGTCTGGTGAAGCCGTACAGAGGACGGGTCTGAGCAGTAGTGCTGCGATGTGTGCCGGGTACGACGCCAAATGTTGTTGTGTCGGGTCTTTGGTCCTGGAGGGTAGTGGGATCCGTAGCAAGGTGCTCCGCTGGCCGACCGCAGGTAGATGGGGGCCCAAGTAGTGTGCCAGCCACACACGAAAGGCTGCCCCGCCAACTGCAAAAAATCCCAGGGTGGCCCCATAGTGCCGGTTGGCGACCGGACGAGAGGACCCGATGGCTATCCCTGGAGGGATTCGGGCGTCCCCGCAGTCTCCAGATCAATCTACCTCTGGCACAGCATCGTTGGTAGTGTTGTTGGGTTTAACATTGCATCACCTCGCTCAACTGCCATCTTCCTTCCTATTCACTCAGTATACATAAAATGACAAGTCTCGAAAAGAAAAGTAGGTGAGCACAGCGGGCGCACGGCCTCTCGTTTAAAGTGCACCTCTCAAACATTCGAGGTCTGCACCTCTCAAACATTCGAGGTCTGCACTCCAATATCAATGCAGTCCATCACCACCTTGAGACTGAAAAGCCCCACTTGCTTTTCTTGACGGAAACCCAGATGAGATGTCTGTCTGATGCGGCATACCTTAACTACCCGGGATACTCTTTGGAGCATCATTTCCTGCAGCGTGCCACCAAGACTGGCTTTTCTCATACCAGAGGACCGACCACGCTGGGAGAGAAGCGCGAAATTATGTGCTATCAATGGGCCCTTCCCAGCTGGTGGGACTAGCGACTAGAGTTCTCTTAGCTGGTCATACCGCCAATTGTCTGGACCTTCTGCTGACCACTGATCCGGACAGATGTGTTTTAACAGTTTCCTCACCGTTAGGAACTTCAGACCACTGTCTGGTGAAGTCTGTGTCGTCCTTCTCCCCACCTGATTGCGACTCGCGTGGTGGGCGGCGAATGTGTCGTTACAAGTCAGCAGATTGGGATGAGATGCGCCACTTCTTTACGTCTTATCCTTGGCAGCAGGTCTGCTTCTCTTCAGACAATCTGTCGAGCTGTGCGGTCGCTATATCCGACGTGGGCCGTCAAGCTAGCTTCAGTGACGTGCCCGTCGGTGGCTCGGCTCGCCCATAGTTTAACGCAGACTGTGTTCAAGCTGAAGCTGTTCAAGCGTAAGCATACGGCATTTCTCACCCAGGTTGACGCTTGCGACCGGAGAGGTCTGGATCTAAGCTCAAAGAAGAGAGCCTTTAACCGTGCTGCCAAGTCCTACAAAAAGGTGCTTAAGAAGGTTCGCTTCGACCGCATTACTCATGTTGGTAACAAGCTCTCTGCGCACCCATCCGGTAGCAGATCTTTCTGGTCCCTAGCCAAAGCGGTCGAGGCGAACTTCTGTCGGCCCACACTGCCTCCGCTGGTTAAGCCTGATGGAGCACTGGCTCATACGGCGAGAGAGAAAGCAGGTCTCTTTGCATCGCTCTTTGCCCATAGTTCGCGTCTTGATACTAACAGTGATATTCCACCTAAATTACCTCATTGCAGAACTTCAATGCCGGAGGTTCGCATTAGAAATAAGGAGGTTCTGAGAGTATTGTGTCGTCTGGACTTGAATAAGGCTAGTGGTCCAGATGATATACCAGCGATTGTTCTTAAGGTATGTGCGCCCGAGTTGTCTCCTGTATTGACGCGCCTGTATCGCTTCTCATTTAGGACTGGTATAGTGCCCAAGTCCTGTAAGTTTGTCAACGTGCAGCCCGTGCCCAAAACGGGTAGTCGTGCCGATCCTACCAACTATCAGCCGATTTCAATAACGTCCATACTCTGCAAGATTATGGAGCGTGTGTTGAACTCGCGCCTCTTGGCTTACCTGGAAGGTAACGATCTCCTCAGTGACCGACAGTACGGGTTTCGACGCAATCGTTCAACTGCAGAGGTCCCTAGTTGACACTAGTAGGTATTAGTGTACGCCACTCACTTGTGGGGCGAGGCCCTCGAGAAAAATGGGGAAGCGATTGCCATCTCCCTTAATGTCCCGAAGGCCTTCGATCGGGTATGGCACGCTGCCCTTTTGAGTAAGCTTCCAGCGTAAGTGATTTCCGCTAGCCTGACTGGCTAGGTAAAAGACATCCTGACTGAAAGGTCCCTCCGAGTTGTTGTCGACGGATGCTCATCGGAGCCATGTCGACCGATGCCGGTGTTCCTCAGGGGTCTGTTCTCTGCAACTCTGTTCCTGCTGCATATTAACGACCTGCTGATGCCCGGTATCTATGGGTATGCAGATGACAGCACAGTTGTGGAGAGATACCTGCCGGAAACTCTAGTAAGGAATCAATCCGGTCCGAGAGAGAGGCTATGGTAGAGCATACGAGTGCTGCACTACAGGCAGTCTCTGAATGGGGCGAAGCCAATCTTATAGCATTCAATGCCGCCAAAATACAGGCGTGTCTTTTCACTGCCAAAAGGAGCCCGTTCACCTTGGCTCCTACTTTTCAGAATGTATCCTTGGATTGCACCGACCGCCTTCAGCTTTTGGGAGTTGAGATTTCCTCGAACCTTAACTTTGGGCGGTTCATTAAAGTTCAAGGCCAAAGTGGCTGCCAGAAAACTTGGCATCATCGCAAAGGTCCGGCGGTACTTCACACCAGGGCAGCTTCTAATCTTGTACAAAGCACAGGTCCGCTCCTGTGTACTACTGCAGCCACATTTGGGCTGGTGCTGCGAAATGTCACCTGGCTACTTTGGATTCAGTGGAGAGGCGTGCGAAGAGGCTGATTGGTGACCCACTCTTAACACGAAACGGTCTACAAAGCCTGGAGCACAGGCGTAGAGTAGCCAGCCTTTCGGTCTTCTATGGGATGCATTCTGGTGAGTGTGCAAGCGAATTGCATGATTTAATTCTCCGGTCTCCGTTCCACCATCGGACGATCCGTCGTACGGGGAGTTTCCACCATTACGTTGTTGACACCACTGCGATCCGGGTGAAGCGTTTCGCTTCCTCTTTTATACCACGTATATCGAGGGATTGGAACAATTTGCCAGCTACAGTGTTTCCGTCACTCTACAATTTGAGTGTCTTCAAGGCTAGAGTGACTGAAGATGAAGGAAAACATCTTGAGAAAACCTGGACTTTAAGCCAACCCGCATTGAGCAAGCGTGGTGATTACGCTCAATCCTTCTCTGTATTAGAAGAAATCTGTGCCCAGCAGTGGGACGATAAAAAAAAGGTTGATAATGATGATGAAGGCTAGAGTGAATAGGCTCTTAATAAACTAGCGCGCTTTACCATCAACGATGGCATCACTGCTTACCATCGGGCGGGATTGCGGTCAAGCACTAGTTTATAATTATTTAAAAAAAAACTATTTATTTGGGACCTGCAACACTGGAATTGTCATTTTTTTGACTCGAATTAAAAATCATAGTGTAGTATAAAACAGTAGTAAAAAGTTCAGTATCAAACCTACTTTCCTCTTAGTCTTAACCACCTTGAAAATAGATATATAAACGGTAATCGTAAGTTAACTTTCTTGGGTGTCGAGATGCATTTAGAACGGATTTACGAACTTCTACTTGTTAGCGAAGTTCACGGTGGTGGAAGTTACAAATTTTGTCAGTAAAATCTCGTGGGCTTTGGCATTGTAAATACAATTCAGCTAGATGATTCAGGAGTTCCATTAGCTTAAGTGTTGAAATGTATGTACATCATAGCAAACTTAATAAATATGCAATGCGCGTAGGTGAAATGTTTACAATAACATCAACTTGTTGTTCCGATAAATGAAAAAATAACGAAGGCATCATAATATTATGATCCTAATCTGCATTCGTAATTTATTTATCAACAATGTAAGCAGATATGAGTTTATGGAAAAATGAGTTTATTTCCTACAAAGTAAAGTTCAGTTTTCGTTAGAACTTCAAATATTTGATAACATTTTCACCAGTCACTCTGAAATAAACTTAGTTGCTATTAAAATAAAGTTGATATTTGATAACTTGATAAAATATAAATTTGAAACATACTTTACGCAGATTGATACCCATTATTGAATTAAGCGAGTTTCCCAATATAGGTGGGTAAAGAAAAATTAAACATGAGTTGGAACCCCATCAGACACTTAAATTATTTCATCACCGCTGTTCTCAAAACGGTGAAGGAAAACATCGTGAGAAACCCGAATGTCCTAGAGGCAAAACTTTGATGAAATGTGATATCTACCAACCCGCATTGGGTCCCCGCGGCAGATTAGGGTCTCGTGTCGTGAGGAGGCCTGCGCCCGAGTAGAGGGAACAGGTGTAGGGAACATAGGGGAAAGGGCTGATTACGTCATCATCATCTCAGCGTTAATCCCAGTCGCATCCGAAGCTTTTTGAAGTGAAACTTCTTTAGGCACGCTTGACTTGGGGAGTAAGCTGGCGAAAGCGTTACGAAAAATGATCGGGCAAGGCGAACGGAAGTTAAGTGGGGGATATAAGCACAGAGGCGCCCGTGGCGCGAGCTTGGTACTACAAGGTCTACAGCGAGTTTTTTCTTTTTTTTTTTCAATAAAATAGAAGATCTATGCAAAAATATATTTTTTTTTTAAATTTTGGGACACGGATATACTTATTTATTTATTTAGTCCCTCCTGTATCCCCCTCCCTTACTCCCCCCCTCACCCCTTAATATTCCCACGAAACTACCCCCCCCCGACCCCCTTTATTGATTAGCTCACCCCCCCGTGGATTATCTCGGGAACCAGAGGTCGTGGACTACCAGAGTTTGGGGTCTCCTGATTCAGGAGGAAGAGCCCGACCTTTTGGCCCCGAGGGAATCCACTACCCCCTCCCCCCCATCCCCACGAAACCTCCCCCCCCCGACCCCCTTTAGTTACCTCACCTCCCCGTGGATTATTTCGGGAACCAGAGGTCGTGGACTACCCGAGTTTGGGGTCCCCTGAATCAGGAGGAGGAGCCCGACCTTTTGGCCCCGAGGGAATCCACTACCCCCCTCCCCCCCTCCCTCCGCAACCCCACGAAACCTATCCCCCCCGACCCCCTTTAGTTACCTCACCCCCCGTGGATTATCTCGGGAACCAGAGGTCGTGGACTACCCGAGTTTGGGGTCCCCTGATTCAGGAGGAAGAGCCCGACCTTTTGGCCCGAGGGAATCCACTTTTTTTTTTTTTTTCAATAAAAATAGAAGATCTATGCAAAAATATTAATTTACCAATGAAACCATGAAATAAATTTAAATATTTATAGAAAATTAATATATGTATATGTGTATACATGTATATATTGTACACACATATATATATATATATATATATACATACAGATGGTGCGAAAGAAGTTTCACTTCAGTCGTGTGGTCATAAGCACACTCGTTTTTTTTTTTTCTGCTTTGGAGTCTGGGTCCGCTTTACCTGTCTAACGGCTTATTTGGCTAAACTTCGATATTTTCCGTGAAGCGACTGCCGTCTGACCTCCACAACCCGAAGGCGACATCGAAGCATTGCAGCTAAACCAATTGTTGGACTTTTGAGGGCTCTAACAACCCGTAACGACTGCCATTAGTTGTACGTATGGCAACCGGGCCGTATGGCAAGTCGTGGTGGCCTAGTGGTTAAAACACCAGCCTCTCAAATATGAGTGCGCGGGTTCGATTCCAGGTCAGGCAAGTACCAATGTAACTTTTATAAAGTTATATGTACTTTCTAAGTATATCTTGGACACCAATGACTGAAGGTGAAGGAAAAAATTCTTGAGGAAACCTGGACTTTAAGACTGAAATCGCCAACCCGCATTGGGCAATTGATGATGGTGATTACGCTCAATCCTTCTCCGAATGAGAGAAGACTTGTGCCCAGCAGTGGAACGATAAAAAGGTTGATAATGATGATGGCAACCGGCGGCTTAACATGCTTTCCGAGGCACGACCAGACCAGTGCAAATATTCATATTCATGCATACAAACATTTGCACTGCGGCCGCGTCCGCTACCGCTATGCCATGGAGGCTGTTAATAGGCTGATACGTAAAGAAAAAAAAACCTACGGTAAATAAAAAAGAACCTAGGTACTTCATGTACAGTAACAGCCTTCTACTATTTTTCTTTAGTATATAACTTATTTTTGTATTGTAGTAGTAATATATACCAACAATAGTATACTCGTCTCACGCCGCTTTCAGTAATAAATATGTATCTACTCTAAACAAGTAAGAGCCGATCCATAATTTATGAACATAGATAATCCTCCAATATAGCTTCAGAAAACTACGTTACACAAAAATAGAACAAAGAAAAAATACTATCTAAAATAAATATATAAGAAAACATTTTTTTTTTAAGTTTATGTGCTGTTTTTTTTTCCTTTATGCATACCTAAACCAAAGTACAACACGAGGGCGTCAGTGGTTGTTACACATCTTTGACTTCATTGCTCCTGGACCTGCTAGTTATTCACGTGTTTCTCATACCGTTACGATGAAATTAAGAACTTCATCAACATCATCTTTTTATCGTCCTACTGCTGGGCACAGGTCTCCTCTCATACAGAGAAGGATTGCACGTTAGCGAATTCAGACTTAAGGTTCAGGTTTCCTCAAGATGTTTTCCTTCACCTTTTAATCAGACATTGGTGTCCAAGATATACTTAGAAAGTACATATAACTTAGAATAGTTATATTGGTGATTGCCTGACCTGGATTCGAACCCGCACACTCATACTTGAGAGGCTGGTGTTTTAACCACTAGGCCACCACTCAACTTGCAAAAAGTAAATTGCCTACTTGGTTTCGAAATCGTGGCACTCCGGGCCTCCACTCACGTTATCCCATATTTTCTGTACTTGCTAAAATTCCATATAGTTTTAATGGAAAGTTACAAACCTGAGCTTCGCATCGTGCGGCTTGTTCGGCGGCAAGCTGATCACGCAACAGCAATAGCTGCGCGACAGCGGCACGGGTCTGTTGCGCTTGTTGTTCGAGCCGTTCGCGCAACAGTTGCAGCTGGTGTTGCGCGCTGAGCGGTGTTGCAGACTCGCCGGTTTCCTCGCCACCCGTGATCAGGTCCACTTTGGTCACACATACTGGGAGATCTGGCAGGTTGATGGTTGGCGCTGGAGTTGTGCGCTGTTGACCAACAAAGAAAAGATTTCATCAAACATTGGTTGGAAATAAATGTATTGTGGTGTTTGGTTATGTATCAAAACACCATCATCATGAAGGAAAAATGTATTAAGTATATAACTATAGTCTGCCGTCTTAATGAAAGCGAAGAAGTGATTGAACATATTTAGTTTAAAACGCACTGTTATACTTTAAAGCTAAAGAGAGAAGTATAGAGGCCAATCTATACGGACACCAGGTTCCTTCGTGGGAAATATTATAGTACACAAGTGTGCGTGTATACATTCTCTTTTCTCTCATTCTCATCTTTGATGAGACGGAAAACAAACACACGACCGGAGATAGACCAGGCGCAGGACCGTCAGCGTAACGTGCTTTCCGAGACACGGATATATTACACCGCTAACTTCCCTTAATCTGAGTTGTTTATGAGAAATTCCTAATTGAAACATCCACCTGCTGACATGGCACTGAACTGACTATTCTGACTGATATTCTCTCACTCCTATTTCCTCTTCTTTCTCCTCTGTCCTTACCAAAACACAAATTCTTTTAGTATTTTGCTGAAACTAAGCGGTAAATACTCTTTCCTTACCAAGTGACAGAAAATTAAATAAATAGTTTACCCAGAGCCATATCACAAGTGTCCAAGGGCATGTTCATTGGACCAAAGTCTACAGGTGAACAGAATAGAAAACTATTTTATGACTGCATTAAATTCTGGATCATCGACCCCGCGTCGCTCAGTGATTTTTATTGTATGACAACGCATCCAGTCTAGCGTGGTTCATTGTGACTCATTGGGTACAATAAGGTAGCTAATTTAACTCAGTGAGTAGCTATTATATCCATTTGTCTGCCTGTCTACCTTAGTAACTGGTACTGATTAAGAAACTAAAGATCAATTATATTATAGCTGTGAGCACATAACATAGCAGTTTTCTATAAAAATACTGTAATCCTATCAAGGGTTTGGGAATAGGTATACTTACTTAGATGCTTATAATACAACTATTTTGTCTACGTGTAACGTTAGATGAATGTTTGCAGCTATTGTTTATGTCCAAAACAATTTGATAGATATCTGTACGATCTTGAACGGAACACAGAATAATCATACTTAATTAATTATATCAAAAAGACTTCACCTTGTTAAGAATCATATGTTGAAATAAAAGAAAAATAAATCATATTCGTGGACAATTAGACCTTAATTATTTGCTCAGTTTCCCCCAGAAGTTATAAAACAAGACTGTATTTAATTTTCATCGACAAAGGACAAAAAATATTTAATTGACGATTGGACTAATCAAAGTCTTTGACCTCTGGATGAAAATCAAAAGAAAACAGAACGAAATTAAAAGTTTCTCACAAAAGGGTTTCATTTTAAAGACAAACGAAAATTTTATAATTAAAACTGTGATGATAAACCAAGATGACACCATTGTTATGTCCTTTTTATCTGCTGCAATCACAATAAAATGGAGACGACCATAGGAAAGTACTGGATACCTACTCAAAATTAATTAAGATAGGACCTCATTGCATTCAGTTCTAATTACTATAGTACTTCAAGGCACTAGAGATGTGAAGTGGAATGCGATATGGGTTCTCAAGTGCCACCATTGGTCACGACGAGCTTTCAGAGCTTACACGTCATGACATTCGGACATGGACGGGCAGAATACAAAGAACATACATCAGATATACGTCATTATATCTGATTTCGCCAACAATATAGCTAAGCACAAAACAATATTGTATTTTGAACGAAAAATTACATTAATATGTACGGCTCTCCTAAAAATCATTTTCTTTAATGACATTCCCATACAACTCCGCGGAAATGGGGGAATAAAACCTTTTGTTCGTATGAATACGAATTATTGTAGATACCTAATTGGCATGATTCCAATTCCACAAATAACTGCACAATGCCTACACAATAGCAGTAAAAAGTCATCATATAGACGAAGATCTGACATATAATTTTCATCTGAAACTATGCAGGAAATATGACTGCTTTGAAATTTTTAATACCTAACATAACTTCAGTAAATGTATCTTCAGCTTAGTTCAAATATGAAAATGTTTTACTTATACATAGACCAGGATATCTGAATTAATTATTGTATGTTTCTATTGAAGGTCTGCTTGCCTAAGCTTTTATTGGGAAGCTGCGTAAATAAAGTTAGCAAGCACAGGGAATTCCAGCAAATGTCAAGAGAGAGAGGTCAACAGTAGCGGAGTAGAGATCTTGTATCGAAAAAAGCGTTCTGTTGCAAACAGTGGGCGTGATCGGGGTGTTAAAAGTGTGTGACTAGTTCAGAGCTCCGAGATATCTACTAGAGAATCACTGCAGACTTTTGAAATTCCTTCATGAACCTAGTGTCGTCGTGACTCGTGGCGCAATGTGCCGCGATTTTAAAACTTACCATCGTTACGCGAGACTTTTGCATAATGACTTCTCGCAAAACTCTAAGCTTCTCCAAAAGTTAGTGTTAGTTTTGTTGTAAACTCTTACGAGACATCCTCATGTGACCTTGTAAGCCTTAAGTAGACACATTTCTGTGGGAAAGTGCCACTTTAATGTGATGTAAACGATATCGTACATTTAAGGCGTCGGCTCGCTTGTAATTACGTATTTAGTAACCAATGTTTGTCCAAGTGAACAAAATAGTGGGCTAATAAGGGCAATGACTTATTCAAAGCCACGTACATATTTCGCAATCATATATTATTGTTAATTTCTCAAACGGAATAAAGCTATTTGGTGGTGTGTAGATGAGGTTGTATACAACATTGTAACTACAATGAAACCAAGTAGTATATCTGTATTCAATAAACCAAGAGCAGACGTCATGAGTTCACACATATATTACCCTATTAAGTGTAATATAAGGCGTAATATACGCAAATGATACAACACTGTGATAGCAGTAAATGTATGAAACGACTGTCGACTTAGAGATAAATAAGCCACCGGACTCTTTAACAACGTGGAACAAAATTAAGAACTAAAAGAAAGTTATATCGATATCATTTAATTCTCCTGTCGTTACCACAATATATTCTGGGCGTCTGTTTTATGTATTCTTCTTCCATACTTCTTTATTAGTCGTCATCTCATTTCAGTAGTCACCCTTCCAATAGCTAAATCATGTTTCACCCTCCAATCATCGATTCCTTACTCCTTAGCTGTTCGTATAGCCATTCAAATTCATTTGTAACACTTTCACAAAAAACAATATAGGTGATAGGTGTAAGTTGTGGTGGCCTAGTGGTTAAAACACTAGCCTCTCAAGTATGAGTGTGTGGGTTCGAATCCAGGTCAGGCAAGTACCAATGTAACTGCTCTAAAATATATGTACTTTCTAAGTACCTATATCTTAGATACTAATGACTGATTACAAGGTGAAGGAAAACATCTTGAGGAAACCTGGACCTTAAGTCTGAAATTGCCAACCTGCATTGAGCAAGCGTGGTGATTACGCTCAATCCTTTTCTGTATGAGAGGAGACCTGTGCCCAGCAGTGGGACGATAAAACATAATGCTAGTTCTCCTTATGGTTTAGCTCAGGTGATTAGTAATACCTACATTTCGCCAGCACGACAACTTTTCTCAAGATATTTTCCGTACAATTAAAATTACCTACTGAAAATTGTAGATAGTTAAAATACTGAACTATTTACTACTACTGCAAAAGCTGAAACAGTTGAAAATGAATCGAAGTCATTCGCGGTCCGATGATATTATTATAGGTTTGATTTATAGTAAGTAATGCTCTCAGATTCTATGTGGGAGGGCGATTATCGAGAGTAGTGGCTACTATTTCAGTACGGATAATAATGTATCTATTTTTACCAGGTCTGTTAGATTGATGCTGATCAACATATACAAAGGTCATATATTTCATTCATAAGTGCGGTGTAGACGTTCTTAATAGTGTGTATACTTTGCGTGAGATGTTTTAGTGTTGTAGTTATATACTGAGTAACGGGAATGTGCTCAAGAACTGACCTATAATTTAGAAACTTTTTACTTCGTATGCCAAAATTCGGCTTCGGTGGTTGGAAACTTTATCAAACTTTTTTGTTTGGAGTTTAACAAGTATGAACCAGGTAACGACTTTAACCTTTTTGCGTCACAGAAAAAGGCCCATTAGAATACCCTCTGTAATGATAAAACTAATGAAGCGACTCGGGAACTTGTTCCCCTTTTGTTGCTACGTCATATGTGCTAGCTACCGTTTTCCGGGGGTCGTTATTGATTTTGCAAGTCATCCGCTGCCATTTTATCCGTTTTTTATTTAACATTGATCAGAAAGGAGACTTTACCCCGGGGTTCAACGCGAAAATCGCTGGTGCAACCGAGATTACATAGTATATATTATATTATAATTGATTATATTGATTTTACATTGTTGTGGTGTTTGGTGCTAGTTTGCTGAAGAGTGTGCCTCCTGTATTTATAAATAAAGCACCGCTTGAGAAGGTGATGCAAGATAAATACATAGGTCACACTCTTACAGCTGACCTGAAAGACGATCTGGACATTGAGTGGGAGCGGAGGGCGTTGTCAGTTAGGGGTAATATGATAGCGCGTAGGTTTGTGCGTTGTTCGAGGGAGGTAAAGATAACGCTCTGTAGAGCTTATTGTACGTCCCTCTACACGTGCAGCCTGTGGGCTGATTATACTCGTACAGCATTCAGCGCCCTCCGTGTTCAGTTCAATAATGCGTTTAGGGCGGTGCTGAGGCTGCCCCGCTACTGCAGTGCCTCAGGCATGTTCCCAGAGGCTCGTGCCGACTGCTTTCACGCCACAATACGTAAGCGGTGCGCGTCTCTGGTGTACAGAGTGCAGGGCAGCCACAACACCGTCCTCGCGATGATTGCCAACCGACTAGATTGCCTTTAGATCCAGCAATGCTGCGGCAGACATATTGCTGCCGTGTGAGGTTTTTGTTAGTTTTTTTTTCAATCAAGTATATGTATTATAGTATTTTAGTTTATAAGTTTGTGTTTGTTTATAAGTTTATATTTAGATATTTTCCGAAATAAATGATTTGATTTGATTTGATTATACGCCGAGATGGTGATGATGAGGTAGAAGACAGTCCTCTTACAGTGCCAGATAACCAATAGACATATGAGTAGCTAGGAGGAGAAGGGCCAAGGTTGTGCTTGCACATGAGATCATAAGACAGGATGGAGATGCTTATGGTATGAATATACATAGGAATAAAATAACAAAATATTATTAGATGTAAATAATAATTTTCTTCTAGTCTATGTTATTTAGTTCCTAATACTAGAAAATATATTCATACAATTCAAACTCATCATCATCATCAACTCAGCGTTAATCCCACTCGCATCCGTAGCTTTCAGCTTTGGGGTCTGGGGTCCGCTTTACCAGTCTAACTGCTGATTTTGGCTAAACTTCGATATTTTCCGTGAAGCGACTGCTGTCTGACCTCCACAACCCGAAGGCGATATCTAAGCATTGCAGTTAGACCAATTGATTGGACTTTTGAGGGCTCAACAACCCGTAACGACTGCCACTAGATGTTCGTATGGCAACCGGGACCAAAAGTTAAACGTGTTTTCCGAAGCACGACAAGACCAGTGCAAATATTCATATTCATGCATACAAATATTTGCACTGTGCGGGGATTGAACCCGCCCTGCGCAACGGCCGCGTTCGCTACCGCTACGCCACAATTCAAACTATCCCGTGACTATTCCCATCCGGTGCGCCTGTATGGCCGTTTAACCACTAGTGTACCTATTCCAAACTGATATATAGCTAGATATTGGCGCTTATCTCGCAGCTGATATGCATTACTACCAGTTGTGATTATGTTTATGACATTCCGGACACTTAATCAGCCTAACACCGAGTCTGTGTATCTATGTGTGTTCCTAATAACTGTGTCAAAGCCGATATCTAATATTGAGAACCTATTCCCCTCAATACATCTGACTAGGACGTATTCATTCATCATGTTTGTCAGCAACGGAGAACCTGAATAATTTATCCATGGTATTGCCATACCAAAGGAAATATTATACCATACAAAGGCTCATAGCTTAAATTTATACCATACAATTCAGGCTCCATCCGATTCTCTGGGTTTTTGAAAAGCAAAAGAAGATAGTCAATACGTATAAGATTTGTTTGATTTGATTGTGAGTGTGATTTGATTTGATATTTGAGATGAGAATTTTTTTTTTTTAAAGAGCCCGGTGCCCCATATATCGTAGCTGTGTTTACAATATAAGACCCGGAACAACTACTTGACTCTCTATATTGGCAAGCAAAACTAGACAAAGCCTTGCCGTCAAGCGATTTGTCGTGTTCCGGCATGATGTCTGGTGAAGCCGTACGGAGGACGAGTCTGAGCAGTTGTGTTGCGATGTGTGCCGGGTACGATTACGGCTAATGTTGTTATGTTGGGAGTTTGGTCGTGGAGGGTCTTCAGATCAATCTCCCTTTGGCGCAGCATCGTTGGTCGTGTTGTTGGGTTTAACATTGCATCACCTCGCTCAACTGCCGTCTTCCTTCCTATTTGCTCAGTTTTTCTGAGTGAATAGGCTCTTAATAAAGTAGCGCGCTTTACCATCAACGATCGCATCACTACTTACCTCAGGCGGGATTGCGGTCAAGCGCTAGTTTATAATTATTAAAAAAAAAAAAAAACTCCATAAACGTGACTATGTTATCGTTTATCGATATTTATTATGAAAACAAAAATGATTTTTTAACTTAGCGACGGGAAAACCGACCGTGCTGGCGGACTAGCTCGGGAGAAGGCACGGCTCCCTGACGTTTCGAGTGACACATATGCTCTTGGGGCGTAGTTGCTTCGGAAAGTACTTGTGTCGCATAAACAAGGAGCCGGACGCCGGGTGTCACCACTGCGTCGACCGCCGGGAGGACACGGCGTTGCGTACGCTGGCAGAGTGTGCCACTTAGGGGGAGCCGCGCCGTGCCCTCATCTCTGAATCAGTCAGTAACCTATCGCTGCCGGCCGTAATCGCGTCAATGGTCGGCACCGAAGAGTCTTGGGAGACGGTGGTTTCCTTTTGTTGTATCTCACACCTGCACTCGGACTATAAACCTATTCTTATTTCGGACTAAAAACTATTTTTTTCCGAAACAGTCTGACAGACCCTTGACGGCGGCTGACTTCCATAAGTATTTTCCGTCCCGGAAAAGAAAAATAAAGAAAACCGACTGACGCGCGTAACGGGGTCCACGAAGACCGATGCCTCCTGGGTCAGGGTTACGGGTTGCTCAAACAAGAAACCGTGACCCTGGCCGTCGCACAGGCAAGTGAAGAAACACGGGTGGGTTTTAGTCAGTAAAAGTCTGACACGCGCTTCCGTTTCGCCTAGAGCGGGAGATGTCGATGATTTCCCATCCCAAGAAAAAAAAAATACTGTGATCGTTTTCAGATTTTTACATTTTGTATTTATATAATTTCCCTTCTTTCGGTCAGTCCCCAAGACTGCTAATTGTGTTATGTTCTATCGTCAGCAGCTGTTAATGTATTCACTTGAAATATTATTTAAAACAAAAAGTATTGGTAACAGTATTTAAACACGATACAATATTTATTTGTAGAATTCATTCTTCAAGTAACGAAACTATCATCGGTCGTTTAATATTGAAATCTGTTTACTTATTAACACGTTAAAATTATAATAAAAATAAATCAAATTAAGTAAAATAAACATATGTCTACAGAAATTTGCTAGATACTTTAATTTGATTTGTAAAGAATAACACCTAAATGGTTACCCATTATTTATGTGAGATCCTAAATAAATAAATAAAAATAACCAATCCGAGTACTCAATTTTCAATTAATTTGGCCATTGTATACCTATTAAAAAGCTTTTCCCATAACCTACGATAATCTCGATACTAAGGTCCCTATAGTAAGTAAATATATCTGATAGTGGATACAAGGGGTGTATTGAGAGCATCATAAATATTAGTCTCGCGTAACGCCTAATAGATTAATTACTGCCAATGATACTAAAATTAATAGTTGAGACGAAACCGATGACAACATGAAATACGAACGCTCCACAAAACAATGATTTCACATTTTCAAGAAACAATATCGAGTTCAAACATTCAAATATCGTAGACACCGATTATAAATAACGGTATTTACGATATTTGATTGTTCAGTAGGCATGGAAAACATATTTTATGTTATAAGTACTTATTGTTATTGTAATCCAAAATTAATGTATTGTAAAGCTTTTCATAAAGTACTTCTATTTACATTTTCATTAACGTGCCTTTATATTTTTAGAATAATAAATCAGATTATAACGTTCCCACTGCGGGGACACAGGCCTCTTGTCTATAAGAGAAACTGGCTTTAATAGACCAACCTACAATTCAAAAATCGGGCCTGTTACCACTTAGACCCCACGGCCACCAATCTTACACTCTAGACGCCACGGCGCCCTCATCTTCCACCTGACGCAGGTCTTCACCGGACTGGCTGTTTCGGGAGGTTCCTCTTCCATATAATGCGGGAGGAAACGCCAGGGTGTCTCCACTGTGGAGGTTGCCCTGAGGACACGTTGGCGTTGCTCTACCCAAGCCTACCCAAGTATACTCCTACTTGGGTAGGCTTGGGTAGAGCAACGCCGTCTTCTCGTGGCGGCGATCGGCGGCGATCTCTCTCATCCGGCCCTGGTCCAGGCCATGGTCTGAAGCGAGAGTGCATGGCAGGCCGTCGCTTTCTTCGCGAAGCAGTGGTAAGCAGAACAAAGGAAGAGGCGGAGCGGAGGAACTGAAGGAGTGGGAATCCCAGTCCCCCTACCCCACTAGCCGCCGCAGAAGACGCCCTGGTCTGGAGATCATCTGACACCCGGCCACCGTAGGCCCGGGCTTGTGGGCGGTGAGCAGTAGGCAGCTCGCCGCCTGGTAAGGATCATGCCCGGGTCGATGGCGCGTTGTGTTTCACGCGCGTCTCAAGATAGATATCAGCACATCGTGACGGGGTCCACGAAGACCGATGCCTCCTGGGTCAGGGTTGTGGGTCGGTTTAAAAGAAACCGGGTGGGTTTTAGTCAGTAAAAGTCTGACACACCCTTCCGCTCCGCCCAGACCGAGAGAGGTCATTTGATGATTTCCCATCCAGGACAAAATAAAAAGGAATTGTGAAATGTTTCGTTTCTGGTGGTAATATGTATTTATGTTTGGGGTTACAACGTTTATAGGTTTGGTTTAGCTTCATTAAGTGACCGTTACAAAACAATGCTTTGTAAATATAAAATGAAATGAAAGTAGCAAAAATACCAGACGAGAGACAATTTGCTCCAAAGCGCTTTAAAAAGACATTGTACTCGGGTAGGAAATGTTAAGTTCCAAATTAGACAGAAGACTATCTATTCTCTCTAACACTATCAAAAACAACAAAGACAGCCTTAGAGGTTCACTATTAATAGTCTTCCAGATTGAACTTCGGCAACATGACGTAATCTAAGCTAAGATCAGCATTCGGTACGGGTGATATTGTTGTGCACAAGTGTGAGCGCAGACACAGAGGCATTCTCATCCAACTTCCGAGCTCCGGGCGGGTACTAAGAAATTCTTCACGACAATACCAATAACATTCTATAAGAAAACTCGGAACACCCTATTCAGCAGTCTCTCTTGTGAATACTATACCATCAGCGCAGTACTCGCTATTACATGGGACTAGACATAACTATCGAAATTCTAGTGTATAGAATAACTCTGATATACTATATATACCTTCGGGAAGAACGGACGTGATCTTTTGTATTTTCCATGATACTTAACAAAATCAGGCCGAAATACCAATCACTTGAAAGCGGCTAGAATAATCAAAACAAAAACAAAAGGAATGTTATTTTTTTTATTCCAATAAGGAGAGTAAAATCCTGAGATTAGAAGATTTCCTCGAGGGAATCGCCTTAAAGAATTACTTGTGTATTAAATTTACGGAACGAAAAAAGATCAAAAGTAGCTTTTGTTCTATACTTAGATACATTTATATGATTAAAAGTGAGAAATATGCAAAACAAAATTGTATTCGAACAATTTAGAATAAGATGAACTTCCCGAAGATAGACTACGCGAAGTAATTTTTTTTTTAATTATAAACTTGCGCTTGACCGCAATCCCACCCAATGGTAAGCAGTGATGCGATCGTTGATGATAAAGCGCGCTAGTTTTAAGAGCCTATTCACTCAGAAAAACTGAGCGAATAGGAAGGAAGACGGCTGTTGAGCGAGGTGATGCAATGTTAAACCCAACAACACGACCAACGATGCTGCGCCAAAGGGAGATTGACCTGAAGACCCTCCACGACCAAACACCCAACACAGCAACATTAGGCGCATCGTACCCGGCACACATCGCAACACAACTGCTCAGACCCGTTCTCCGTACGGCTTCACCAGACATCATGCCGGAACACGACAAATCGCTTGGCGGCAAGGCTTTGCCACATGTCTTGGTATTTAGGCTACATTAGTTGAATATTACTGCATAATAACAATTGATAATTCCATAGACTGAATTGCGCACTTAGCGGCTTTCACCAAAGAGACACCCAAGCGCCATATACGCAGGAGATATTAGAGTGCGTACGAGTATGCACTCAGTCTTTCTACACTGGCATAGTCCAAAGGGACAGTAAAACACCTATATATTTACGAATTGTAGGGTAATATCCGCCTATCAGTATGAATGGGTATAATTTTGACAGTTGAACAACATTTATTGCGTTATTTAATTTATTGAGCAAACACAATTTTCAAACATATGGAGCAACAGATTAGGAAAATGCTCAAAATGATCCCAATCGATAGTAATAATACGTTACACGATTAAGGTGTTGGTAATTCGATAAAATATAGTCCTAAAGTTGTCAGAAAATCTACCAAAATAGATTTTACTTACAGTGTTTATAGACACACATGAAACAGACAACACTATAGGTCACTTTGTATAAGGTTCACCACATCACAAAAACATGTTACTAAACAAAGTAGGTGGTCGCTAATAGGCGACCATGGTCATGGTGGCCTGGTGGTTAAAACACCAGCCTCTATACTATGAGTGTGCGGGTTAAATTCCAGCTCAGGCACTCACCAATGTAACTTTTCTAAGTTATATGTACTTTCTAAGTATATCTTGGACACCAATGACTGTTTCCAAGGCGAAGGAAAACATCTTGAGGAAACCTGGATTTTAAGTCTGAAATCGCCAACTCTAGCATTGAGCAAGCGTTTTTATTACGCTCAATCCTTTTCTGTATGAGAGAAGACCTGTGCCCAGCAGTTGTCAGGAAACCTATCAAAATAGATTCAGCTTACAACAAAACTATTCTCTGTGTACTAGTAACAAACAACACTTCTCTTTGTCATTTACTTTGTATAGAGTCCACCACATCACAAAAACATGTTACTAAACAAAGTTTACGTGGTCGCTACTAGGCGACCACAGTCGTGGTGGCCTGGTGGTTAAAACACCAGCCTCTAAAGTATGAGTGTGCGGGGTCGATTCCAGCTCAGGCAATCACCAATGTAACTTTTCTAAGTTATATGTACTTTCTAAGTATATCTTGGACACCAATGACTGATTCCAAGGTGAAGGAAATCATCTTGAGGAAACCTGGATTTTAAGTCTGAAATCGCCAACCCGAGCATTGAGCAAGCGTGGCGATTACGCTAAATCCTCTGTATGAGAGAAAACCAGTGCCCAGCAGTGGGACGATAAAAAGGTTGATGATGAAACAAAGTTGTGTCATTTCCCAATGAACGCGGGGCTTTAGACGGGCCATACAGACACAAGGAAGTTAAATCAAGTGAGGATCATTACAAGTATTTACCTGTTATCCACTTCGAGGAACAGGGTTATGCAACCTTCGTATTATGAGAAAAGAAGCAATATTCTATGTTAAGTAAATTATAATAAATAACATGACATGTTCATTATCTGAGTTCGTAGACTTGGGTTTATTGAATTTCAGATATTTTTTGATACAAAGGCAAATTGTTGGATCGAGAAAACATGAAATGTTGTTATGTCGGGAGTTTGGTCGTGGAGGGTCTTCAGATCAATCTCCCTTTGGCATCGTTGGCCGTGTTGTTGGGATTAACATTGCATCACCTCGCTCAATTGCCGTCTTCCTTCCTATTCGCTCAGTTTTTCTTAGTGTTAGGCTCTTAATAAACTAGCGTGTTTTACCATCAACGATCGCATCACTGCTTACCATCAGGCGGGATTGCGGTCAAGCGCTAGTTTTTAATTATTAAAAAAAAATGAAGCGGAATATATTCGTGTCTATTTTATCCATAGCAAAAATATTGTAAAAATATTTGCTTTCGGTTGCTTTTATATTGTTCTACAAAGCATAACATACACAACGTTATTTTTACTTTAGGAAACCTGAATATACAACATGTACCTAATGTAATTAACGCCTGGCCCTATATGTATTTAAAATCCTTCGAGGCATGGTTCATGATCAGGCCGTTTTGTCACTGGTAAATTTGTGTGTCCCGGATGAATACATAGGGCGACGGAGACGGCCGCCACTCCTGGTGGTGCCGCAAGCGCGCACAAACTTGTTGCAACTTGCGCCACTGACGCGTACGCTGCGTGTGCTCAACACGGTGTCCACTCGAGTCGATATATTTTCGTGCTCAGTTAGTGTGTTCACAAAGGCCATGTATTCTGTTGTATTTGAATTGCATTAAGTGAGTGATCATGAGTTGCATACACATGATCACTTACTAATTTATTTTTATTTTTTTGATGGGTATGTGCATATTGTAATGTATTGTATTATATTGTGTATAGTTAGATATAAATATATTTAAATGGTACAACCATTGCATTAGGTTAAGTTTACCTGTAATGATGGCTGTATATGTTAATAAATAAATAAATAAATGTATATGCATTGTTATTTATTAAATTAGCTATATCAATTCTTGGAGAACGAAGACCTTAATGTTCTTGGAATAAGGTTATTTATTTTTATTTTGTATTGAATGATTAAATTTGTATGAGTACAAGTAAAACTGCGATTTTAAAAGTCTGTACAAATAACAGGGTTAATTATTAATATGACAATAATTTCTTTAGTTTTAATTATTTTTGCGATAAGAAATTACCTATATTAAAACTGATATAAACCAATTCAGTAAACGATTCTGAACAAATTATTTTCAGGAAGTGCGTTAATTAATTTACATGTTGTAGTTTGTTCAGTATTTAAGCAACTGAATCTATTAAAATCATTTTTGCACCACGTTATATTTTTTCCCAAATACATTTAGAAATTGTTGCAGTGTGGTTACCGAGTGCACAACACAGCTGGCGGTAGATCATAGTACTAGGGGTACAGTGAGAGAAAGGGCGAACGATGAAAGCATCGTTCGCCATATTTTGTTGAGACAGCCAGATAAGATAACAAGCTCATAACCTTTGTTGATTTTTCGTGATATTTTTTTGAAATTTTGTACCTGGATTCTTTACAAATACTGGACACGTGTTTCGGGTTTCGCATTTATACAAAAAATTACGTTGTATATATTACTCACTTTGAAAGTCTTTTTATCGTCAGAAACTATATTCTAGAGGCAAAACAAAAGACATAGTATGTCTTCGAAGAACATTAGCGTGGTAGATTATGTCCCACACTCTCTCTCTCGCCGAGAGGACGTACCTATAGTGTTTCCAGGAGTGGAAACATTAAAGTCAGATTATGTAAACATATTTTATTATGCACTCGAAAGAAACATTTAAGAAAAAGAAGGAAACATAAAGAAACATTTAAGTAGTTAAATACAATCGAATATGAATATGAAACTTCAATGCCTCCAACATTTATTTATTTAGGTTAACCAACAATTGTTTACACTGTACATTATTATGATTTAATGACTAGAGTAACACTTACAAGTGCAAGAACGGTTTACGTTAGATACTTAATTAAAACTTAATTGATATTAAACTTGAAAAACATACATAAAAAAATAATTAAATAGCAATAGGCGGGAAGTTGAACAATAGGTAACATAGAAAATAATAAGAATTATTTGCATATACTGAAAATAGAAGTGAAAGTAAATTAAAAGAAACAAACTGAACATGAACATTAAAAAAAGTAGTATAAAATAAATCGCCTTAGGACTTATTGATGATATGGATGATGATGAAAAGCTCGCAGGAAATTCTTTATGGTGTCGTGGTGTAGTACATCCACTAAGTCATTGCGGCCATTACGAATTTTGCACAGTATAGGAATCGGTGAATTTGCACCAAGCACAGACTTTCGATGTGGCGGACACAGGGGTGTAATCTTATTCCTAGGATATCTAAAGGGCGCATGGAATCTAATAAAAACATTGAAAGTATTTGGGAATTTCACAGCCACAGAATTGTTAAGTCTGGAAAGTCACAAACGTTTCCAAAGCATTCGAAACTTAAAACTGTAGATTGTGTGGGGGAGAATAGCCGAATCACAGTGGTCCCAGGTGACGTGATAAATTTAGTGCTCCACTGGAAATGTTAATTAGGTAACAATGCCGGCTTGGATGCCCTCCAGACTACTCGTCTTGAACTAGGGTATTTAGTATTTACGTACTAAAATACAAATGTTGACCTTATAAAATATGCAGTTAGTGTTTGCACTGTAAAGCAGCCATTTTATTGTGTCTCGAACTTAAGACATTTACGATTTTATTCTGGGAATGTCTACTTTGATGTTATTTTAAACCAAACTAATATTAATGCGGGAGTGTAAATGATTCTAGTTCAAGGTACGCTATAACGACAGATGTATGATCAAGGTGAAGTTTATCTTGTTTGGAATCAACAACACATGGTTTTTCCAAGATTTTATGTCTTAGAACACACTTAGATTGATTTTCGTGCAACCTAACGTTTTATTGTGGGGTCTGATGTGCATAAACATTGAAATGTTCGTGACTTGTTTATATTGCGCATGTCCAGTTAGTTGCAAATCATTTGTAACGCTGCGTGTGGGGCTCTGCATCCAGTAACGTACGCAAATGCGCACGACTACTGGGTAATTTGTCATTCCAACACGATTCCATTGTCATTCCATTATCATTGTGCTATAAGTTCGTAATCTGCTAAATTCATAAAGATCAACCAATTATTGGTCAGTAGCCTCGTAATGGAATGGTGATAAAATGACATTGCCGTATTGCCATTATTATAAAACCCGTAGAAATGATTTGCTTGTAACTAATACTCAATTTTAACATTTATTAATGTGGAGCGGAGTGTCAGTGATGAACCATTAGAAATCATATTACGAAACTTCTCAAAGATCATTGATCGACCATTCTGCCACTATTGTAGTAGCAGACTATACTGTACTCTGTACCCTCCAATACTGTACTTGCTACTGCCATTTTTTTAAATTGTTAAACTGAGATGCCTCGAGACAAAAAATACCTAAGTAGGGTCAAGAAAATCTCATCATCATCTCAGCGTCAATCCCAGTGGCATCCGAAGCTTTTTCAGCTTTGGAGCCTGGGGTCCACTTTACCAGTCTAACTGCTCATTTTGGCTAAACTTCGATATTTTCCATGAAGCGACTGCCGTCTGACCTCCACAACCCGAAGGCGATATCGAAGCAATTGTTGGACTTTTGAGGGCTCCAAGAACATACTTTTATCAATGTTGATGCTTGGTTCATAGTCATCATCCTCCGATTTACAATTTTGTTCATCATCGGATAGAACAATATAATTAACAGTTTTGCTAGTCTCTTTTTTATTATCACCCATACTCTTAAGCAAATGTCGGTGATTTCGACGATCAATACCTTTTTTGTTTTTATAATACACCCTTTGCCTGGGATTCTCTCGTTATTATTTTCCAACATAATGACGTCATCGCCAACACATAACTTTGGTAAAGGTTTACAATGTCGATCGTAATACGATTTACTTTTCATTTGCTCACAGAGTAATTCTTTATGCTGCATAATATCATCACAATTTGTTCGTTTTATTAAACCTAACGTTATACAAGCTTGCAATCCCAACACACTTTGACAATCACCAACAGCAATTGCAAATTTAATTGTATACTCAACATTCTTAAACCACCATGTCAAACTACATATACCTTTTATAGGAATACAATCGCCACTGTACGATTGTAGTTTCACATGTTGATTAATACATATTAACTCTTTGTCGTAACCAAGTGATAAAAATCGTTTATAAGATAAAACACTAATATCTGCACCCGTGTCTAATTTAAATTTCTCTGAACAGTACTCCCCATGCAAAGTTTCAAACCAGTCCTCCGACAGTGAATTAATCTCGGTAACGTTATACAGAATAGATACAAAAAATGACTCGCAATCATCTATATCGTTGAACTTCTCTTCACTCATACCTACATCATGCACTTTTTTAACACTTTTTTTTAATCTGCAAATTCTAGCGAAATGCCCATGGTTTTCACACACATAACACTGCACAGACGTAGCTGGACAGGAGCCCGGCTCCGTACATTGACCTCCACACCTGAGACAGTGGCCCGATGCGCCCGCCTGTCGCACCGCCCTGCTGCCGGAGGCGGCCCCGGCCGCACCCCGTGCTCCGTGGTCACCGCGCCCGCGCCAGCCTGCTCGGTTGCCTGCGCCGCGCACGCCAACCCCGTTAACGTGCGCCGACGACGTTGACTCCCCGGCGCCTACCGCACCGCGGGTCTCCAACAAGCGACCGCTGTCTGTTGATACTTCGTTGACTTGTACGATCTTAATAGCTTTTTCCAATGTGAGATCTCCTGTTCTCAGCAATCGATCACGTACAATCGGACTTGCTATGCCACAAACAATGCGGTCACGAATAATCTCCTCTTCTAAATCTTTAAAACAGCAATATTTACTCAGAAGTTTCAATGCAGTTACATATTGATCTATCGATTCGCCAGTCTCTTGATTCCTAGTAAAAAAATTGTATCTGGCCAATGTAATATTTTGTCTCATTCCAAAATATTCATCAAACTTCTTTATTAACAAAGTGACGTCATCCTTATCACTTTCTAGAACGAAGGTAAAAGTCTCATACACATCGAACCCCCCGGATCCAATAAGATTGATCAGTAAACTGGCCTGTACACCATCGTTCTCTTTATGCATCCCAGATGCTTTTAGAAACAACATAAATTGCGTTTTCCATTTCTTCCACGCGTCAGCCCGGCTGACGGAGCTGCCATGCAAACACCATTCCGATGGCGGTCGCGCGTGTTCCATACTTTATTATCACTAGTAAATATAATTTGATTATATTACGACACTGATATAATAGATTAAGTACGAGCTATTATTTGTTTTCACCGCTGTCACCATGTTATGTATTGAAACACCGCGATCAAGATGGCAACTACTTTATTACATCATGTAGGTAGGTGAACATTACTACACATATACGAGTACCCACAACACAACAACAACGGCTTAGCGTGCTTTCAGAAGCACGACCAGACCAGTGCAAATATTCATATTCATGCATACAAATACACACAGGCACAGGCACAGGAGCACAGGCGTAGAGTAGCCAGCCCTTCTATAGGATGCATTCTGGTGAGTGTGCAAGGGAATTGCATGATTTAATTCCCCCATCTCCGTTCCATCATCGGACGACCCGTCATACGGCGAGTTTCCACCCTTACGTTGTTGACACCACTGCAACCCGGACGAAGCGTTTTGCTTCCTCCTTTATACCGCGTACATCGAGGGACTGGAACAATTTGCCGGCGTCGGTGTTTCCGTCACATTACAATTTGAGTGTCTTCAAGGCTAGAGTGAATAGGCTCTTAATAAACTAGCGCGCTTTACCATCAACGATCGCATCACTGCTTACCATTAGGCGGGATTGCGGTCAAGCGTTGGTTTATTTTTTTTTATAAAAAAAATATAAAAAAGTTGCACTGTGCGGGGATAGCACCTGCGCCTCCTTGTGCAGCGCCCATGTCCGCTACCGCTACGCCACGGAGGCGGTCAAGAAAATCTATGCGAACATAATCAAACTTATATAATATCATAACCAGCGTATAATACCCCCTACTCCTCGGACACAGGCGTCCTCTCAATGAGGGGCCATATTTTGCCACGGGAACCCTGAGCGGGTTGGTAGATGTTACACTTTTTCGAGGTTTTGCCTCTAGGACATGGTGGTTTCCTCACGACGTTTTCCTTCGCCGTTTTGAGCACAATGATGATGGAATAATTTACACAAAGAAAAGCGGCAGTCGAGGGTTCGAACCTATAACTCTCTAAGGATGCTCTCATAATATAAGCAATCACTAAAAAAATAATAATACGTACATTACTTATGTATATGAAAAATAAAATATAATGTTTAAGAGAGAAAGATTTATAATGCCTCAAAAACATCGTCCACATCGCTTTCAACAGGAATAGTACTCAAATGGCTGGCATTATTGCTTCGTTGTGTAGCGATGCTGATTATTTGGGCCCCATTATAAGCCTGGCTTCAGATCACGTGAAGAGTCGACTAAACGCTTACCGATATCTCTAAAAACTAAGTGGACACTCATATCCCAAGGCCTTAGTTTCAATTATAAACTGCCCAAACATACATTGTAGAATCTTATTTATTTCGTCTTACAGAGATAACCCACTTCGTTTATAAAATGACTGTTAAACATTAATAAAAAAGATAAAATTTGCATAATAATGAAAATATCTTGCATTATTATGACGCAAAATGTTGTTTGAAACATGGGTACGCGAAACACTTGGAACGCAAGTCAGTGTCTTGTGTTCCAAGGGCACTCGTAATGGGGCGGCGACATCTTTACTAGAGATATTCGGGTGAATATAAAATTTTCACCGAAAAATTAATAATATGTAAGTATTTAGTATTTCAAAAATGAAATTCCACAGTGTATTAATCGTAATATTTTTTTTATTTCAATATATATTAAGTATAATAATATTTTCGTTGTTTAGGATTTTCCGCGTAAATAGGGAAGACTTTGTTTAGAATGTGGGCAGAATAGGCTAGTCTACCTAGACTAGCCTAGCGTTGAAAACTCGTGTGACGTCACTGCACGCTACACTTTTTAGCGAGCGTCACCAACCACCACTCCTGATCTTTGATACCTTTTATATTTGTAAATTTTTATTGATTTGATAAAACAAAATATACGTATCCAATATTTTTCTATAATCTGAATGACGGACTAAATAGAATCAATTTTTTTTTATCCAGGATACATCCCTATTTCGGAGATAAACTAGTGGAATATTTTAAAACGTTCCTTTAGATAAGTAACAATATCTAGATGTGCCCTCGCTGTTTTAAGACAGTACAGTATATGGGGCATTGAATATGATAATTTTTCTCATGCATAAAAATTTCTCCCTCACAGGGACGCCTGTGTCCTAATATTGGGTATGTTACAGACTGATTATGCTATAAAACCGTTAGAGAACGCCAACTTCACAATATTTTCGCTGTTTTTATGAAACACAAGCTTTAAT
Source organism: Sesamia inferens (assembly GCA_037179545.1). NCBI lineage: Eukaryota > Metazoa > Arthropoda > Insecta > Lepidoptera > Noctuidae > Sesamia > Sesamia inferens. The sequence continues at coordinate 19,783,636 of CM073921.1, read as the reverse complement.
GTGGTAGAAGGAAGCCAAATTTATTTTTGATGTCAATTTTGGACCGGACTTTATTATCTATATTATATTATAAACTAGCTGTTGCCCGCGACTCGGTCCGCGTGTTGATATAAAATAAGCGCCGGATAAAATAATGGGAGCAATATGTACATCCGCATTTGCCTCCGTTTTCGCAACATTTTTTGTTACTGCTCTGCTCCTATTGGTTATAGCGGGATGTTATATAGCCTGTGTCCTTTCTCAGGCTCTAGACTATCTGTGTACCAAATTTCATTACAATCGGTTTAGTAATTTTGGCGTGAAAGCCGAACAGACAGACAGAGATATTTTCGCATTTATAATATTTACTATATTATATTATCTCGGTCATACACACACACGCACTCACGCACTCACGTACTCATGCACTCGCGCACTCATACAATTGATCACATTTTATCATGTTTTCTATCACATCTCTCCTTTTGTAGCAACGTAAGGGAAGGGCAGCCTTCGACTACAGGCATTTCTATGCTTAAGTGGAAACTCCTTGACATGCAATGTGAGCCAAAATGTTATCAAATAGGTAATCTTTTTATTTTCACATTAACTATGAGGAAATAAAGTTAGGAAAGAGACTAATGTAAAAATACAGTTTTTAAAGTACAATTCGTTTTAAAAGAAGATTATTTTTTACCATTAATATTCAAAAGAATGAAAAGTATATTGGTGATAGTTTAATGTTTAAGTCTTCTATTTTCCAATAAAGGAAATTGAACATGGATTAGTGTTCGTAATTGAATTGGACTTGTGCATGACTAGTTTATCAAGTACCGCTTACACCAGAGTTTAGTTAGTACGTCCTAGGTCCTCAACCGATGCTTCAAATGTTTGGTCAATTGGTTGCTACAGTTTGCCAAATTAGATATTTAGGGAGATATACAATGTAGGGCTTTACATAATGAAGAAGAAGGATTAGATGTAGTTAAAAAGAAAGAATAAAATGTTCAGTTAAAAGAGGTTTGTTGTTTGAAGGTGGACCACCAAATAAGTCAGGTGTACAGTGCTCACATCCGAAGGCATAAACTTGACGAAACATATTAAAAAGTACCACACGAGCATCCGATAATGTTTGCGCACCATGCGACAAAGGCTTGAGTAAGGCAAGTATGTTTTACGGTTGTTTTTCCGAAAAACTTCAATTTCTCGGTAAATTTTGTAACGAAATTATACAATTAAAGCATGTAAATGTGCATGTAAGCGTAGATACGCTGAATAAATCGAGTGTTAATATCCCGAACAACGAAGTGTTCCGTAATTCATATAAATACCTTTCACTGAAATCTTCAGTTCGCTTGTGATTGTGAATCGTTTATCGGAATTACAAGTATTATTTTATCAATAGTATTTCATCGAGTATACCTGTGGCGTTCGTTTGTTCTCCTTCCTTGGTGGAGGTGGTAGCAGTTCTAGATGTTTGGGTCTCTCTTCGCGACCTCCCACAGCTCCCTCCTCAACTATTGCCTTCGTTGTAGACGAAGCCGCCCCCTCAGAGGCACCGCACTCGGAAGCCGCTTCTGCAGATCAGACGTCACTAACTTCTAATACCAATTCCTGGCATTGGATCCAAAGCCAGTCGTGCATTACTACGTCACTTTAATAGACTAAGCAAACAATATACGGGTTATGTGAAATATTATTTCGTTAGTGGTAACGTTTATTGGACCATAATGAAGTGATTTATTAAAAAACTCTGTTTACTGGAAGATAAATTATCTGCATAGTCCTGAGGCAACATTCTTTTCTTGGCACAATGCTTTGACACGCTACGCTCTGTGTCTGTTTGTGCCACCTGTTTGCATGCAAGACAATGGCGCTGATTCCCTTCTTCACAAACTATACTAATTTTAAGCCAAGTGCATCTTTTTCTTCCTATTTTATTAAGAAAAGGATAGAAGATAACATTTTAGTTTAATTCTGTCAAATTAAGATGCTCGATAGACAGTTTAGACGCGATTATAAACATGGCGACCATTATTTTTGTACCAGGCGCGGAATATTTTGACAGGTCTAAACTAACATTTATATGTTAGTTTAGACCTGTCAAAATATTCCGCGCGTCCTTTTCATAATGAAATAGATAGAAAAAAATGCACTGAACGAAAAATTAATTAAGTTTGTCAACAAGGGAATTAGGGCCAGTGTGAGGTGAAAAGAAAAAGAAAAGAAATGTTTGCGATAGTTGCATGAAACCACAAATTATGGGTAGCGAATGAAATTGTACTGTCGTCATGAAATCAAAAATGTGTTGTATAAGTTGGTGGACAAAATAGCGTGAAACTAAAAAGAGCCGAAGATAATCGAAATACGAATGAACTTTGTAAACGTATTTGAGATTGAAGATCAGGTCTAATGTCTAAAAACCTCCACTGATCAGTCAGGTGAGTATGACTTTATGTAGATTAAGGTAAGCGCAGTAAAATTATGACGTTGCTCGTTAAACCAGCTGTTACCTACACGTTACGTCCGATGCCATAAAACGATACATAAAAGCTAATTATAAGCTACCCACAGAAACATCGAAAAAAGAATATGTTACGTCATCTGCTGTGATACAGGTTGAGTTGTCAAATTACGACGTGCTCTCACTTACGTGACTAGAGCACGCTCATATCATTGTGTACTATAAAATTCATGAAAAACAGGTGTAAGTAATGCGTCGTTCTATATATAATTACGACTCTTTCTTTTGTCTCGGTAAAATTTCCAGACATGGAATAAATGGCTGAATAATAGCTAAACATGAGTGATGATATGACAAATTTTCTGAATAAAATTATATTTAAGACCCACGCCCACAGGGAAATAATATAATAATGTGAACCTAGTTGGCACAAAGCTCTACCATTTACGACTTCCCGCTTAAAACCAATGTTGCACCGGTGCTGAATTGAACTCTATATCAACTTATTTTATTTGTACTCTGATAAAGGTAAGAAAAATAAGAAAATGAAGTTTTATCAACACAACACTTAGTAGATGAAAATTGTTTCATAAACCATCATAGTTTCTCATGTCAGACAAATGATATGGATAACTCATTATTTAAAAAGGTAGGTAGCTTATAAACACAGTAGGTAATTTACCATCCAGTAAATAGTTATTTCAGAATTTGGTTTTTATATGTTTTTTCCATCTGACGTCTTTATACTTCGTATAAAATATGTACACTAACAGAAATAAACATCAACAGGCGCGTAATTTATTTTAAGTGACGCATTATATATTATTCGCAGTGCAAAGAATTATGTGTACATTGATGAAGTCGCTATTTAGCTAATAAAAAATTAACTCGCCAAGATTGAAATCGCGACGCAAAGGCAGAAAAATTATAAATGGGAAGGCAAAGTGTCGCGAGCGGGAAAACATCAGAAGATCAAACAGACAGATGTATCTACGAGTGTATAGGAGCTAAAATTAAATTCAATGTCAAGTAAATCAAATTAATTGCACTCCAGTGTAAAGGGGACATCGAGTCATACTTTTCGTATATAGTTCATTGGGTGGTTCAGTGCAAAATTATTCATCATAATAATTTTGGTATGTCAAGATGACGCCTTTCGTTGTCGTTGTTATATCAAACCTTTGGAGACGGCGATGTCACTCCCGCTGGCGACCGGCTCATCTGGGGCGGTTGAGGTGGAGGGTGCTGGCTGCTCAGGAGAGTTGATCTGCATCTTATGGCACACTTCGAATGCTTGTCCCACGGTGCGGACGATCCTCATCGCTTGACTCTGAGGAAAAAAGAGTTTGTTTAACTTTTGGTACTACTCATGGATCTTATCCTAAGTATTGTGAACAAGTAGAGCATTTTAGGCTTAAGTGGTAACCGGAATCAGGGAAGCCTTTTTAGAGTGTATAATATTTAGTTTAAGACGTAATATTCATCTCGAAAAGTGGGCTAGGCTCGCCTGCTCTCTTGAACAAATACGGTCAAATACAAACGATCTCTGTTATCCACTGAGGCTTTATTATTTTAAATCCCCGTTTTATATTTAAAAATGTACCATCAACAAACGTTATTTTAACCTTAAATTAGTAGTACTAAAACCATTGGAATCGAGTTTTTAAGTACTATTTAACAGTTATGATGGTTTCCACTCGAATGGTTATCAAGTACAGAATCTGCGTGTTTATTGAATTAACGAGTATTCCCTTAAATACATACATTTACACATTAATTTAGGGCATTATACGACTGTGACCTGTTCTGTGTGAGATTGATATTGTTTATTTAAAGACACACTACTCATTGTCACACCCCTTAATTAGATTGTAACGAACAGCGAACATATGCTCACCATAATGAAAAATAGGAAAATGTCTTGTTACTGAAAGAAAGGAAGATAATAAGTAGGAAAGGCATTTTCTTCATGACAAAATGTTGAGTAAGATACAACACAACAATGCTATGCTCTTAATATATGAACTCTTCAAGGAACTGTTTATTTTTTCGGTTTTATGCTCCATTACGTTTAGATCTCTGCCCTATCGTAGTTTGCACAGTTGTTTTTCATCGTAATAGGTTTCTCTTCCCTTCAATTTTAGTATCATCGAGGTGCTTTGATAATTACTCTTCATCAGGAATGTGTTTTAGAATCATAACTTGTAACAACAGTTTTGGTCATAGCATTAGGTTTTTATATCGGATCTTTAAGGATTATCTTGAAAACCGCACCCAAAGAACCAAAATTGATAATCACTACAGTGATGAAGAAACCCTGTCTTACGGAGTCCCCCAAGGTAGTATTTTGGGTCCTATTTTGTTTCAAATATACGTAAATGACTTATGTAGATTGTCCCTCCCCAATTCAACGATCTTTGTATATGCCGATGATACCGTGATTATAGTCGACGGGCCAACATGGGATAGTGTTAAAAAAAGCGCAGAATTGGCACTACGTAAAATAATCCAATGGCTCAACTTAAACCTGCTTACCCTCAACTGTGACAAGACTAACTATATTCCATTTGCCATCCGTCAAAAATCCGCTCCGGACAACACCTTTTCGATAACAGCGCACACTTGCTCACAACTGTCATCTTCATGCCAATGTCCAACTCTCATGCGCACTGATCACGTTAAATATCTTGGTGTTGAAATAGACGCCCGGTTACGCTGGGATAGACACATTGATGCCTTAACCTCGAGAACACTGAAACTAATATATATTTTCAAGTCACTTAGAGTGTCAGCGAACATTGATACTCTGAAAATGGTGTTTTATGCTCTGTGCCAGTCCGTTCTTGGATACTGCATCAGTGTATGGGGCGGTGCAGCTAAAACTATTTTTCTCAGAGTGGAAAGAGCCCAGAGAGCAATACTTAAAGTGATGCTACGAAAACCTTATCGCTATCCAACAGCTCAGCTGTACTCAGATTGTAAAATCCTAACAGTTCGTCAACTCTTCGTATTGCAATCCATACTTAGAAGACACGCCAGTATCCTACCGTCTGATCCCAATAAACGAACAAATATTCCCCCAGTTATCAACTGCGATTTCTGTAGCGAAGTATAAAGCCGTTGAACTGTGAATAAAGTTCTGTGTTTGTAGTTATTATTCTCCTGAAACTAACGCACCAATAGTCCACGATTTGTCTATTTTTTATGACGTACATTTCTACTTTGACTGAGTCAAATATTTAGCTACAGAACATGTATTTATTTAACAGGTCTCTTCCTTTCTGCCGCAGTGGTCTTAAAATTTTATTAACGTAAGCTACTCGTTAGAAGCGGACGTGATATTCTGGTGTTTAGGAGAAGGCAACATTGTCGTTGGTTATATTATACCTATAGCTGGCGGAGCCGACGACAAACGATTTAATCAATGTCAAGGTATTAATAACGGAGGGTTCCACTACTACAAATTTAGTGTAGTTCAAGTTCATCTAGAATATTACAACTTATATGTCCAAACCTATTAACTAATAGTTTAGAGTCGCAGACGGAACAGTAAGTGCGCCGGCAAGTTTGTGTAACTTCACTAAGTGCCTGGTAACAAAATGTGTAGGACAGGACGACATTTAGTTGTATTTTTATTCGGGTGAAAAAGCGGTGAGAAACATGTGACTGGTTTGGAAGACTGAAAGTAATTCTTCGTTTTAGAGCGTTGAACCCTAGTAGACACGTAATCTTCGGTATAACTACATGATGGAAATAAAAGGGTACAACTGAGAATGATATTTTACATAAGGGAGATAAAAGCTCCGGGTGTGGAGCCAGTGTGGGAGATGACATGTGTTTAATTAATGATTCTCTCATTCAGCCGACGTAACGGATGGAACAGATTATTCAGGTTCAACGCTTATGTTTGAAACCAAAGAGTCGCCGTGGAATTGAAACAAAATTGTTGCTCGGCAAACATCGATGTGAAGCGATGTATCAAAGCACCCGCCGGAGATATTATTCATAACGCAATCATCCGAGGTAAATGAAAACACAGGAGGCATAAAAACCATACTGCTTATCTGCAATTCATATTCATGAGTTAACAATTTTTCCAGCTATAATGGAAGTATAGGGGACAATTGAGTTTGAATAAATATTTGGCTGAGATGTCAATTTGAAAAGAAAAGAAAAAAGATGAAAAGTCTATTTGAGTTGTGATATCCAGAATGTTAAATGATCCAGTTCTACCAAATTAATTCAAAGTTCAGTAATAAACTTGTTGCGGTAATATTAAATATGAAAGTCCTCCCATCGTGATTCAGCGGCATTAGTTTGAGTGCAGCTGTAGAGAGAGAGCAATCATAAGTTTGGAACTAACTAGCATCCCCTCTCAAGACTGCCGAGAGAAATTACTATTAAAACATATGGATGAGCAACCGCAATGTTTTAATCATCCAGAAAATATTGTTCAAAATTTCATAACGTTAACGAACCTCTATTTCTGTTCAGTAGCCGGCACATGAAGTCATATACTAAAACGTTTATCGCGCATTAGCTATCTAATTCGTTTATCAACCGTGGATAATTACTACATCCCATAATAATGTTCAATTGCGCTTGAAATTTTAGAATATCTGATATGCGTGTGCTAATGAAGTAGGATCTTTATAATAAGTGTTATGGAGGGGACACTAGATAAAGTTCAGCGACAGTGCTTGGCTCGCCGCCAGGGATCGACACGATATTATGCTTCTCGTGCATTTCAAGAAAGAGATACGACACTACTATTTGTCACGCCTCACGATTTTGCATAAATTGGCGCTAAAATGACGGTATACTGGGAAATAGAAAACATACTCGTTTTTACACAGAAACGAATTAATTATCTTTGGACGTCTAAAAAGCTTGACGAGCGATCTTGATTCTGTCGCCGAATCTCGGCACGTTGGCCTTTTATACTAACCTCCGCAATTCACCTTTGTGACCGAAAAAATAAAACCTTTGCAAAGGAAAATAAATCTGTTTCGCAAGAAGTTTTTCGTGTTACCTTCAATAGGCACGCACGGACTGGCTGTGAGACTCCACAGGGCTTTGGAGGCCAATAGAAACTAATATTTCAAGTTCCTGAATATCCATAATAAAATAAATAGCCGTTCAACGCGCGTTTGTGTGAATAATGGCAAAGTTTGACACTGATCGATGATTGTAACGCCCAATATTTGTACGCGGATTACTGATGGATCACTAAAACGGGTATTAGCTACCTGCTATGAAACATTAAGCTGCTCACTCCTAAGATATTTCCTCAAAAATATTATTGAAATATAAGGTAATGAGATGTCGTTTGAAATATAGATGAATTTTTCAGAAAAGTCTGGTGTTGGTCATCTCACGATTATTATAATAAGCAGGTTTTGGTTGACAGTTGTGGAGACACAATAGGTTTTATATCTGATGTCTCCAATATCTATAAGAAGCTATTTATAGTTTTAAGGACATCGACTTTGTCGTGAAAATTCCCTTGATCTTTTAAGAAGAGTTTTGTGTGTAGAATATCAAAAAAATGTCACCGGACTATGATTTAGCAGGTAGGATAGTAGGGAAAAATTGTTGAAATACGTAATCATCAATCACCTCAACGTTAATCCCAGTCGTATCCGTTTTCAGTTTTTCAGCTTTGGAGTCCGGGGTCCGCTTTACCAGTCTAACTGCTAACTTTGGCTAATCTTCGCTATTTTCCGTGAAGCAACTGCACTCTGACCTCCACAACCCGAAGCATTGCAGTTAGACTAGTTGTTGGACTTTTGAGGTTTCCAACAACCAGTAACGACTGCCATTAGATGTTCGTATGGTAATCGGGACCAACGGCTTAACATGCTTTCCGAGGCACGACCAGACCTGTGCAAATATTCAGACCTATTCATGCACATTTGACCGCGTTCGGTACCTCTACGCCACGGAAGCTATTGGAAAACAATGTAACATTACCTGTTGAAATACGTAATAACAATGACAGTAGCTCATACATCTGCTCCAAAATTAAGGTAATTCATGGTTTTAATTAATAAATTAGCATGTCCAAGAATCAAAACTTTAAGGACACGAGGCCAGACTCCTTCCTCCACCACGCGGGTGCGGTGGGAATGGGTAGATTAACATCTATCGTCCATCCATCATCTGTGTTCCAGTCGTGGAAATATTGTAAGCTAATAATTATCTGATTTGATTTTTCATATTCAATCAAGAGACTTGGATTTAAAAATATGTATTATAAGTAGATACATGTATAAAGACGATACCGACTTTATGTTTATGTAGTTAGGCAGCTGTGTCATAAAAGATGTATTTTAAGAAAAATTGGGACAAAAATTGGTGAGGCCAAGACAATGACCTTTATGTCGATCATAATTTTTGGCTACCTCATAGCTATGTATACGTCATTGCCTCGTCTATTTCTGATGATTTCGTCATTACAGCTGGAGTGAGGTCAAAGAAATGTGGTTGGTTTAGGATAAAAGCTTTTGTACGTGCCTGTGCCGCTTCGGACGGCGTTCGCTTCCAATAAAAGCGCAGCTCTGTATTAACGACTCCTGCATCACACTCCTAATAAACTACTACTATTTAGTAAGGAAAAGAAGAATAATGCAATGCAATTGCAATGTCACTTACCTGCCTACGATAATTGAGTGTTTTTATTTTGATAATTTCAGTACATAAAAGTCATGGTGGCCTAGTGGTTAAAACGCCAGCCTCTCAAGTATGAGTGCGCGGGTTCGATTCCAGGTCAGGCAAGTACCAATGTAACTTTTCTAAAGTTATATGTACTTTCTAAGTATATCTTGGACACCAATGACTGAATGTCAAGGAAAACATCTTTAGGAAACCTGGACTTTAAGTCTGAAATCGCCAACCCGCATTGAGCAACCGTGGCGATTATGCTCAATCCTTCTCTGTATGAGAGGAGACCCGTGCCCAGCAGTGGGACGATAAAAAGTTTGTTGATGATGATTAATTTCATTACATAAGCGAGAAATATTAATTTTAAAAAACTTTATTTACAAAATAAAAACAACCGACTTCCAAAAACCACAACAAAGTGAAAAATAATTAATTTCGAAAGTCGTTGTCGTTAGTGAAAAAGTTTTTAGTTTGCACTTTTTTAGTTGTGAAAAGTATTATGTATTCAGTTGCATCCGCTCAGACTAGAAGCTGACGCAAATATAGTTGGGAAACGACATAATTTTGTTTACTTTAATTTTTACCCGCAATTTTTAGAATTCCCACGACTGCCTATAGTCTTCATCATCAGATTTACGGCAGACCATTATTTTAACCCAATGGGTGCAAAGTCCTCATCAATATAAATGAATTAAGTCCAAACAAAAAGTAGCTACTGTAAACCGTTGAGGTATACAGTCACAACCCATCTAGGTATAGTTCTTATCAACACAAATTAATCAAGCCCAAACACAAGGTAGCTGCTGTGAATTGTTGAAAAGTTCCTTCGACTGTCTCCCGGCTCCATCAGCAGATCTACTCCAGAACTTTATTAAATTGTAGTGCTTTAAAATACTTAATGAAAATACTAAGAAATGAATTAGTCGCCTCTACGATTTTTGAAAGTTCCCCTTGATTTCTCTGGTCGTCCATTATTTGATCCTGATGTTCTTATCAAGGAACAACTTTAGAAATATCTTCTTTCCGAAAAAAAAAGAATGATCAAAATCGGTTCATAAACGACGAAGTTATCCGCGAACAACATAAAAAAGCATATAGAAGGTCGAATTGAGTAACCTTCTCCTTTTTGAAGTCGGTTAAAAATAACGTAAAGATATTTTTTTGAATTGTTATTAGGGTTACCTTCATTACCAATTATCGAAAACGATTATTCAAATTTAATAATAATGATATGCAATCAGCTGTTGTTGGAAAAAGTGGTGAGATATACATGTCTAAGTTGGAACTTGAAAATGTGTTGCTAACACATTTTCATGTTCCAACTAAGTGGTGATATGATGGGGTGTATTTACAATTCATGAGATGTTTTTAAAAAAGATTATAATATGGACGTGATACTAGCAATAAATCATCTGAGTGATGTTGAACAGTTATCGAATATCGATAAGTCAGCCGATACCAACTGTTGTCAATACTTACTAATTTCTTTAAAACTGTCTCCAGAGTGCTATGTTCTAAAGGTAATTATTACCTATTATTTAGAACGACAGACGCAATAAAATTTATGAAAGTTTCGTTCAACATTATTCTTATAAAGTATATTCTACGCTTTAATGTCTGTTTTTTTTGATCTGAGCCAAAAACATATAGATCTCATTTCATTCATCTATTTAAAGTTTTAAGAATGAATTTAGTTAAGGAGTAGTTTTAGTGATAATGGCGCCGATTCCCTAGTTCACAAATTAAACTAACTAATTTTAAGTAAATTGCATCTTTTTCTTTTTATTTCATTAAGAAAAGGCTAGAAGATAACATTTTAGTTTAATCATGTCAAATTAAGGTATTCTATAGATAGTTTTTTTTTTTTAATAATTATAAACTAGCGCTTGACCGCAATCCCGCCTGATGGTAAGCAGTGATGCGATCGTTGATGGTAAAGCGCGCTAGTTTATTAAGAGCCTATTCACTCAGAAAAACTGAGCGAATAGGAAGGAAGACGGCAGTTGAGCGAGGTGATGCAATGTTAAACCCAACAACACGACCAACGATGCTGCGCCAGAGGGAGATTGATCTGGAGACCCTCCACGACCAAAATCCCAACACAACAACACTTGGCGCATCGTACCCGGCACACATCGCATCACAACTGCTCAGACCCGTCCTCCGTACGGCTTCACCAGACATCATGCCGGAACACGACGAATCGCTGGGCGGCAAGACTTTGTCTGGTGGGTGGTAACTTCTGCCGATAGCCAACATGGCGACCAAAAATACATCAATTTTCGTCAGGCTCGGACTTATTTGACAGGTCTAAACTACATATTATCTTCTGTCTGAAATATAAAGGAAATGATGTACATACTCGTAACTTAAATTTAGTGTAGCTTGTGAAAAGGGGAATCTGGGCCAAAGTGGAAGTTCAGTATATTATTGTGAATCTATGGTATTTAGCAGAGATTCTGATTCAACCTATGATTCTTACTCAACCTACATATAATTCTCCCACTGCACAGGTTTCGTCTCTGTGAGAGGGTGGGCAGTTGTCCACCACGCGGACTCAGTGGATGTCGTGTGTTTTCGAATTTTTAGTTCTAGGACTAACTAAAAACGTTTTTCTTCAAAGCAATGTGATCGAAACTACGACCAACTTGTAAGTTGCGACAGTTAGCAGGTCACCACTGCTCTCAAAGATTATGAATGTTATTTCGTGCATTTTTTTTTAATTATTATAAACTAGTGCTTGACTGCAATCCCACCTGATGGTAAGCAGTGATGCAATCGTTGATGGTAAAGCGCGCTAGTTTATTAAAAGCTTATTTACTCGGAAAAACTGAGCGAATAGGAAGGAAGACGGCAGTTGAGCGAGGTGATGCAATGTTAAACCCAACAACACGACCCAACGATGCTGCACCAGAAGGAGATTGATCTGAAGACCCTCCACAACCAAACTCCCAACACAACAATATTTGGCGAATCGTACCCGCCACACATCGCAACTGCTCAGACCCGTCCTCCGTACGGCTTCACCAGACATCATACCGGAACACGACGAATCGCTTAGCGGGAAGACTTTGTGTGGTGTGTGGTAACTTCTGCCGGCGGCCGATGTTATGGCCTACCACCGAGAAATATTAATAAATGGCTACATTAAAACTGACTCAATGGCGCCGATTCACTTGTTCCCAAACTAAACTAATTTTAAGTTAAGTGCATCTTTTTCTTTCCATTTCGTTAAGAAAAGGATATAAGATAACATTTTAATTTAATTCTGTCAAATTAAGATACTCCAAAGACAGTTTAGACGCTATTATTAACATGTCGCCAAAAAATACGCCAGTTTACGTCAGGAGCGCACTAATTTGATAGGTCTAAACTGACATTTTATCTGCTGTCCTTTTCTTAATGAAATAGAAAAATATGCACATAACTTAATTCTAATTTAGTTTGTGGACAAGGGCATTGGGACTAATGTTCGTATTGTTCTGTCCTTTATTTATTTTATTAGACTTTTCAATATTTCTTACTATAAAGAAATCAAATGTATATTTCAATTTAATAGGGATATTTCTTGGGTAAAAAAAAATCATTGATTCTATTTGGTCCGTCATTCAGGTTATAGAAAAATATTGAATACGTATATTTTATTTAAATAAATCAATAAAAATTTACAAATATAAAAGGCATCAAAGATCAGGAGTGGAGGCTGGTGATGTCACTCCTCGTTAAAAAGTGTAGCGTGCAGTGACGTCACACGAGTTTTCAATGCACTGTGTAGTCTTCATTTTTTGTTTATATGAAAAAAGAAAAAATACGTGTCTAGTATTTTTTGGAAATCTGACTGAAGGACTAATTAGTTTTTGTTAGTCAACTACCCTATTAAAGAACATTGTTTCCTTTTTATAGTCACGTGTTAAGCAAAAATTTGCTGGTATTCGGTGGTTCCGCGCCTAATGAGAGCCTCGATAGATGTTAATAGAGGCTTTCAGCCATCAAGCTATTGATTGATACTGCACAGATAACATTAGCGCAGGTTTTGCACAACTTGACAAATATCCTAGGCGTCAGGTGATATCAAGTTTAGATTTTGCTCTTTTGACAGTATCGGATACAGTTATGTCCTTCCCAGTTTAGATCGATGGACGTAACAACACCTAAGTCTTTCTGTGACCCAAAAGGAGTTCAAGATGATAATTTTGCAGTGCAAAAAAAAGTAGCCTTTGTCAATATTCAGAGTTTTTCCAGTCATGACTTTATTTGTATAAAGCGTTTAGATCATTTTGGATATCATGCCCCCATTCATCTATCGAGTTTAGAGATTATTGTAGCCTATTGACTTCATGAGTTATACGTAGGTAAGGCAATGGCACACCTTCTTCCTTGATTCCTGTCCAATGGACGGAGGCGGTTATCAAGTTTTCGAAAATAAATGCGAGTTTATGGTACTAAACGAGACATAAATCGAAATTAAAAAACTCAAGTTCTGTTTAAGGGACTCAACTTGGCTATAATTTTAGTACCTAGTTGCTTGTGGCACTTTAACGATCCTCGGGACTCTGTTAATCTATTTAGTAGTAAAGCTGCTTACCTTTTTGGCTGACTTTTCACACATGTTTTGAGTTGATGTATTTAGTGTGAAATCAGATAAGATTGGATTTAGACAGCTGCGGCTTAGATCTTAACTTTGTTTATCGGTATATTTATTGCATTTTCGAGTTGAGACAATGTGAGAGTGAGAGAAATGGTGACAAAATTCTTTTTGTGCCATTTCCGATCTTCTAATGAAACTGACATTAATAATTACTCAAAAATAATACAAAATAAGCACTATTAAGCAAAGGTGTGGGTGAGCACTGCTCTCCTAGCGCTAGCAAATTAATGCTAGGAGAGCTATCTCCTAGCATCCTAGAATTAATTTGCGTATTCCGTGCATTATTACAAAGCTTAAATTTACTACTTTTGCGTTCTTCTAGTTCAATGATCACCATATCTAAGGTAGGTATATTCATTGGTTCGTATGATAGAGTATGGTCTCTATGCTCTTGAACTTAGTATTGGAATTCAGTAAGTAATCTGCCCAACTCTGCAGTTTGCCTTAGACTTTTTTTTTTTGTTAAAAAACGTTTCCCCACTCTAGTTACCACACAGAAACATTTAAACTCATATAGACAAACAGCCAGATCTGGAACAACTACCTGTAGGTCATACAAATATTTGTTCCCTGCGGCAATCGAATCCTCAAAACGCAGCGTAGCAGTCAATCGCGCAGTCACTGCACCAACCGTCTCGTCGAACTGTTCTCACACTAATTACACAGGTATGACCATTTAGAGTTTTGTTGTGTTTGGCCACGCATTTTCGTTGCAGTGAGTCCATTATAATGTAAAACTAAAACAATGTGAGGGTATTCTCAGATAATTTTTTTGTACAAGTAATCAAACTACAACACTTAAAGCACGATTTTCAATAAAGTTATTATTCATTGTTTAATTCTGTTTGGACAGTTGTTTATAGATCAAAATATCTATGAAGCACTAATCTTCCTACAAAACACAAAAAACACTTCGATTTCGCACTTTTCCGCGAGATTTTAGTTTATCTCCGGGAGCTATTTATTTTCTTATTTTCTTATTTTGCTTATTTTCTCGGTGGTAGGCCATAACATCGGCCGCCGGCAGAAGTTACCACCCACCAGACAAAGCCTTGCCGCCAAGCGATTTTTCGTGTTCCGGCATGATGTCTGGTGAAGCCGTACGGAGGACGGCTCTGAGCAGTTGTGTTGTGATGTGTGCCGGGTACGATGCGCCTAATGTTGTTGTGTTGGGAGTTTGGTCGTGGAGGGTCTTCAGATCAATCTCCCGTTGGCGCAGCATCGTTGGTCGTGTTGTTGGGTTTAACATTGCATCACCTCGCTCAACTGCCGTCTTCCTTCTTATTCGCTCAGTTTTTCTGAGTAAATAGGCTCTTAATAAACTAGCGCGCTTTACCTTCAACGATCGCATCACTGCTTACCATCAGGCGGGATTGCGGTCAAGCGCTAGTTTATAATAATTAAAAAAAAAAAAAAAAGCTAGCAAAATGACATACAACCTAGTGACAGATATAAAGACTAATATTGGTCTTTCGTTGCTAACAACATTTTCACATGAATTGTTAGGTAAACATCATTAATATAATGTAGTGTTTGCCATTTATCAAAGAGCTTACATAAGCGAGCATCCACGTGATTTTACGCTTGAACCCAATTAAATATGCATCACCATGTATGGCATACTGGACGTAGAAAAACCTGTTTATACATTTTAACGTCCTAATAACCTATATTAGTTCTGACCAGTCAATGGTTTATTGGATTCCTACATACCTAGATAATAATATGAACTCTGACCGAGTGGGGGTTAACGGCTTTATGTAGACCGATAGACCATTTCGATATTTTATGACGTCATTAATATTGTAGGCCGAGATGAGACTGACTCAGGACTAATAGTGATAACGCAAGACCACCATAAGATTCACTCAGAAAAACTGAGCGAATAGGAAGGAAGACGGCAGTTGAGCAAGGTGATGCAATGTGAAACCCAACAAGACGACCAACGATGCTGCGCCAAAGGGAGATTGATCTGAAGACCCTCCACGACCAAACCCCCAACACAACAACATTTGGCGCATCGTACCCGGCACACATCGCAACAAAACTGCTCAGACACGCCCTCCGCCGTCCTACGGCTTCACCAGACATCATGCCGGAACACGACAAATCACTTGACGGCAAGGCTTTGTCTGGTGGGTGGTAACTTCTGCCGGCGGCCGATGTTATGGCCTACCACCGAGAAAACCTTCGTTGACCATTTGGATTTTAATCTCAATAAACCACCCCAATGATCACCATCTCCACATAGAAGGGGCAGCGTTACCTCTTAAAAGACAAATTCAAAGCCCCTCTGTGTAATGCCTGTTAGGGTACATCTTTGGGGAGACTGTAAATAGGTCGCCTTCCCTGATTTCATTCAGTGGGCCGACAGAGTCTCCATTCTAATCGCCCGCGACATCCAAACCGGGCATGTCAATAAAAACAAATAAAAATAGAGGAGGCATGTGTTTCAAGAGTATCATGCGCAGAGAGTTAGTTCAATTTGGATAGAGAGCCCATTTACATAAAAACTTAATACATTCATGTATTACCACACAATGTATGTAGGTGTGTTTTGATATAATTATATTACAATTAGCAAATCTGGGAACATCGTGTGCTTCATTTCACTCCATTAGCACTTATACGTAGATTTAGAACGTAAATTAAACGCACCGAGAGAATTAATGATAGCGAGATGTTTTACTAACTATTCCAGTGCGTAATTCACACGTTGACTGTGGCAGTTCCAAAATATCCCTCGTCCAAACATTACCAGTTTACTAAAGTTTTCTAAATAATAAATGGATCCGACGACGGAAGTATCGCCCTTGACGTAAGTCCACGCCACAGAAAAATAATACGCAGATAAATGTCACTGGAGACTTCGATTTATAAGAAATCGGCGCTTCCGTGAGCGGCACGGTCCTTGGCCACGGCACGGCGGGCGGACGCTATCAAAATAAACATCCAACAGTTGCGCCGACACACTACAGACGCCGCCGCCGCTGCCCGTTGCCCGTTCCGCAGTGTTACAGCTTCACGTCTTACACCATCACCTGTCTCTTGGCTATCAGTATCAATATAAGTGTAGCAATTAGACTGCGTTGACGTAATTATACTGTTTGTTCCTACAATTATTCCTGGATAATAGTTGACTCTTATCCATACAATGGACCCACTGTTCTGACATCGTTAAATCATCGGACGTTACCAATTCCGAGTTCACGACCGACTTGACAAACAGACGTCTTTACCCAGTTTTTAGCAAAGTACGAAATGCAACGGAAAGTTTTCATATATCTTGTTTTTGTCAGTTGACGGTATAAATAAACCGAATTAATTTTCTCAAGAGGTGAGTTCTAAATAATAATCAAAACTGAGGCATATTTTAAATACGAGTAGATGGACGAAATACATTCGTCCATCTATTTAAAATATGTCTCAGTTCTCTTTCCTGTCGGCTTCTACAAATTAACATGTTTTTTATTAACTCAGCAGAATAAAGTTCACATACCTCTAAATCCGAGTCCAATCCTTCTACACTCGAAGAATGCGGTTCAGATCTAAGCGATAATCTATTAGGTCTTCTAGAGAGACTATTCACACCCATCAATTTATGAGACCGGCCCAATGTCGCGCTACCGCTACTAATGATCTCGGGTTCGCGAAACGACAATTTCTTCCTAGGTCTTTCACTAACATCCTGCACTTGGACATCTGGATTCAGTCTTTCAGTAACGGGTATCACAAGACGTGACTGTACACAAACCTCTTCCGCAGACTCAAATTGCCGATGCGGTGGTGACGACTCTTTCGGAAAACCACCACTGTGGTAATCCTCTAGTTCCTTCTCATATCGTTTATTAGCTCCCACTGATAACGGTCTAGGTCTCAAACTGCACGAGTATGAATCACGAGGATGACCATCTTCAATTCTACTTCTGTGTTTATTTTTCCGAACTTCACTAAATTCCGGCTCAGATCGGCTGGTTTTGAGTCTATCATGAATCTTTTTGTCTTTGGGCTCTTGTTTGGGTAACTTTGGTCGTTCCTGCTGATGCGGCTCATGTTTTGTTTTCAGTGCGCCTCCTAAAGAGAAGAGAGTGCTTCGCGCTTTCAGTAACACTTCAGTCGGCAAGTTTTTCAATAGATGCTCGTTTTTCCTTTGTTTACTATGGTCCCTGTCCTTATGATGGGACATCTTAATTGGATCACTTTTAATCGGTCACACTTGTACTTCTTTCAATCACGATACACACACATTTTTTATCATAATGCGCGCGTCCGTGCGCCTTGGTACGAAACAACTGAAGTGGCGAAGGCATGGCATGCGCGTGCGTCGCGCGTCGCTCCAAGTACCACAAATAAACATATTCGCGTGTTTCTAACCGCGAAACTCCTCTGTACAAGGTAAAACCAAACATTTCTAAGAAATTCTACCTCTTTTAATTTCACATATTAGTATTTAAATTAGAAAGCAAATTATAAATCACAGCCCTAAATTGTGAAGTGGCAGGTTACGACGTAAGGAATGGACCTGATAAAATTTATAAAGACTTTAGTTCGGAACAAGTTGTTATTAATAGCAGCACCATATTATTTTATTACTCTCGAGCTACTTTATCGTTGGCAAATGTTATTCGACTGAGTGTTAATGTAATGTATGACAAATGGTGTATTGAAAATCGATGAAACGAGAACGCGTTGAGGATTTTCATTTAATGAACATATTCGCGTCGGCCAGCGAGTGAGCTTAAGAAAATTTGTGATTCTTTTATATTTACATTGGAAAAAGTTTCCGTCCTTCAACATTCATATAATAATTTATCAAACAGATTTAGTGGAACCGAGGAGTGTAAGGTCTATTTCTTGGAACTCAGAGGTACTTTATCAATTCGCGCTCTACAAGATCAATGGCACAATCACAAAGTATAATATTGGCATGATTTCGTTTAGATTCAAAGTGGGTTTAGATATAAAAATACGTGATTTTCGGCACCCTTTCGGGGGTTCGGGGAAAACATTTAGACGAAAAGAACTCATATTTTGCGGTTTCAGGGATCAAACGTTGAGCGTAACATTAATAAAAGTATTTGTTTGGCTTCACACAGCTTTAGGATTACACGTGCGAGTTTATGCTTACTATTCAGTAACTGAGCCATAATAGTAATGCGGGCTATAATAAAATACTCTCAATCAATTGGCGTAATTAAAAATCAGCCGCAAACGATTCAACGCAAACAACTTAGTTACTTCTTGAATATTTATGGGCTCCGGGAACGAGTGATCGGCGACGGTAATTGATTATAAAAGTCGAGTAGCTGGTGGACGCGAAGATTTATACTGACTATAAAACGAAGGCTTGCGTACAACATCCAGAATTAGATAGGTAATACTAGCAATAACCTATTATGACGCCGTCATCTTTGCAAAGTGCTATGTAATTTTATGACAGTTCTTCTTTTCGAAGATATCAAATGAATACGTCGGCAGTGGCAGCCTAGCGATATCGGCCTTTGATAATTTTGGCAGTTTTAACGGGCAAGCTAAGATGAGTGTCACGTGCATTTTTCATTGGACTTTTAAAATTATTTATAGTGTCAGTTTCAGTAAATAATATTTCAGTAAATAATTCATAAAGAACATTGAAATATCGTAGCTTAGTGGCCACATCATGACTTTGCCTCAAACCTCCCTCATAGATATTCCACGCGGCCGTCCTTTTCAACTGTCATTGGCGATATTCGCCATTATTGTGAAATAAAATTTTCAAAGAATTTCTATAATTTGTTACACGTGTTATTGGCAAAATTGTGGTACCTTTCTATTCCACACAGGCCATTGATCAAGAGTTGAGATTGAACCCACCTTGAAAAAAAAAATTAAAAATGGTACGCAGAGAGGCACTTTATTTTGAGTATTTTAAATCATCACTATTGCGCTCAAAGGTGAATAGTTTCATTGTAAAGAAACCGACATGTCCTAAAACCAATACATGATACAAAATAAATAAAGTACCAGTGAACACGCTTTCGACTGAATTTCTTAACTTTGACTGTAACATTATGCTTTGACTTTAACTATGCATTTGACATTATTTATTTATTTTTTTTAATTTTCTTGTAATCATATCTGACATTAGTTTGTATATCTACTGACATACTTATGTATAATTGATTGACTTGTTATATTTGTCTGTGATTATGTTTTATTTATATTCCAATTCGACATTTTCCATTTTTATAGCCGCATGTGGTATTTCTAGTTTAATTTTTTATGCAATGTTCAACACAATGTAAATTGTTACGAATAAATAAATGATGATGATGATGATGACCAACACATTTGAAAATTGAAGTCTACCAACAAGCACCGTATCACTCCCTCTCACATAGACATGAAGGCATCAGCGATACGAGCTTAATATGCTTTTAGGGGGATATATATGTCATACATCGGCACATGCGAACAACACGTCATACTGGCGTCACTAAAATTCTGTATCTTGCAAGCAGACTTTACCGCAATAGGGTATTTGACTAAAAAAAACTAATTAGTCCGTCAGTCAGATTTCAAAAAAAAAAAAAAACTAGACACGTATTTTTTCTTTTTTCATATAAACATAAGATGAAGACGATACAGCGCGTTGAAAACTCGTATGACTTCACTTCTTGCTACACTTTCTAGCAACGAGTGACGTTACCAGCTCGCACTCCTGATCTTTGATGCCTTTTATATTTGTAAATTTTTATTGACTTGATAAAACAAAATATATGTGTCCAATATTTTTCTATAATCTGAATGACGGACTAAATATAATCAAATTTTTTTACCCAGGAAAATCCCTATTAGCATACATACAATCTACTGTCTACCGTTGGGCAAGTGCTCGGAAGACACATCACTCGTCTGGTCGGAGGATCCACCCTTTTCTAAGGAGGATGAATGATTTTTACACTCTGATCCTCATACCTGAATGCTGATTATGTAGATAGATTTAGGTTTGGTGTAGAATGTAGGTTAATAGCTTACTACAAGCTTCTTCAATATTCTTAGTACAGTTTTGGACGCAGAGCCGTTCGATTAATTGATTGATTCAAAGAAAGAAAATAAACTGAACCGTGATAGATCGAGCCGATGTGTATTGTTTTTTCACACGAGTCCGACTTTTGATGTAGAGATTTATACGTCATTACCGACACTAGTAGTATTGCAGAAGGTCGTAGGTAATTTTTAGTAAGTTATAAATAATTTCTGGTCCTACTGGTTCCATGGAGAATAGCTTTGAATTTAATTCCCGTTTAAATGTTAGAAATGTCAAAGGCAATTAAAATTATACGTGGTGCTAATAACATATTAGTATCGCTTTTTATGGTCAGCTTGAAATGTTACTAAAGTAAAATTATAAAACCGTATCTTCCGGATCTGAATTAGTTCTTGGCAATCAATGAATCATTTTATTTTTATCCGATTAATTTTTCGATGATTCTTTTTTAATCAATGATTGAATGAATTTCAAGCTAAATTAATCGTTGTAATTGTATACCCCTTAAAAATGTCGTGGGCAATTCATAAACACAAGGTCATTATGGGGAAGCATGAAATTTACAATATGAGTCAGCCTGTATTTTAGAAATTTTGAAATGATTCGATTCGATTATATTATTAATGAATTAATTTTATCTAAAGTATGTAGGTACATATTTGTACGTCATCCGATACAAAGATCTAGAATACACATGTGTACCTAAAATTTTTGTTGATATCGCCAATATAAGTTGTTTGGTAAAAGTGTCCCCATAAAGAGTGTGAAATATCAACCTGAAAAAAGGTAAATACTTCTTAGCAACATTTTTCTACAAAGTTGAAAGAACGACAATGCATTTTCAGAAACGTACATATATATCTATTCAGCGTTGTGAACATTCAGTTTTAGACCTACTTACACTCAAGGCACGTAAACTCCAACTTGTTTAACACTTTTTATATACTACGCCCTACGCCATCCGATTTTCAACTAAAGAAGACTTAAATGAAAAAGGTTCACAAAGAAAAGGAACTTTTATACCTACCTGTCTACTCATCAAAAATAAAAAAATCTCCATGAATTACCTCTGAAGTTTAATTGCTAGGTATTTCTTAAGGTACCTTTTTGAATAATTTTCTATTAAAAAAAAATTCTGCTTAGCGTTTTCGGGCCATACGTCAGTGTCGGCTTTGCCACTTGGTTTGGCAGAATAAAGCTTTGTGTACATTTCCATCTAATGTGTGAATGAGAAAAGATATGTGAGGCCTGGACTACCATTCTGCTACAAGCAGTTAATTATAATTGTATTAAAGGACGGGTCTGAGCAGTTGTGTTGCGATGTGTGCCGGGTACGATGCGCCTAATGTTGTTGTGTTGGGAGTTTGGTCGTGGAGGGTCTTCAGATCAATCTCCCTTTAGCGCAGCATCGTTGGTCGTGTTGTTGGGTTTAACATTGCATCACCTCGCCCAACTGCCGTCTTCCTTCCTATTCGCTCAGTTTTTCTGAATGAATAGGCTCTTAATAAACTAGTGCGCTTTACCATCAACGATCGCATCACTGTTTACCATCAGGCAGGATTGCGGTCAAGCGCTAGTTTATAATTAAAAAAAGGAACATGTAATAGTTATGTTACACCAGTTGAATACAACTGGTGAATACTAATTAATGAAAAATTACTAAAAAATACTTCAGAATATCTGAAGGTGCACGGTTTGATCGGTAGAGGTGATGAATCTTGGATTTATCAATACGACCCAGAAACGAAGCACCAGTCGACGGTTTAGGTGTTACAAAACGAATCACCGCCTACCAAAGTGAAGCGATCTAGAAGCGGTGGTAAGATTATGATCGCGAGATTTTTCAGTCTGACTGGCTACTTGGTGTCAATTCCTTTACGAAACCAAAGAAGCATTAACGCTGAATGGTATACACCCAAAGGCTTTACAGAAGTTTTCTCTGTTGTGAGCTTAGAAAATAAAAGCGGCCAAACACAGGGCTCCACGGTTTATTGTTTCACTACGACAATGCGCCCGCCCACACCGCATTCAAAACGAGGGACTTCCTGGACAGTAAACCGGCCAAACTCCTGGGTCACTCTCCTTACAGCCCTGACCTAGCACCGCGTGACTTCCTCTTATTCCCAAAAATAAAAGATCAGCTCAAAGGGATACAACTTTTGATGCGCTGTCAGCTTTCGAGCCGGCTGTAAACGAGGTGTCCGCGGCGGACTGGAAAAAGTATAGAGGCAGGTGAAGAGTACTTTGAAAAGATGTAATAAAAATATATGTAGGTGCCTATAGACCATTCTTATATTATCGCAAAACTTTCTGAGTGTCCCACGTACAAAGTAAACGGTTACTTTGTCTTTAAAAAATAATTGTTTTTTACAATGTTTTTAATTACAACTAGTTATGGGAGAACAGCACCCTTATTGCGTAACTCACTATTACTATCAGTTGGAATCCTTTTGAAGCGTACTACCAAACCATTGCTCCATATATTCTAAAAATCTGTCTGCTCAACAACGTAAATCAAGCAATGAACGTTGTTAAACTGTCAAAATGAATAGTGTGTTAATTAATTACCCTGTTGTTTAGGCATGTCAACAAGTATCAGGTTCTTATTAAATAGAAAATGGTCTAGAAACCTATAGTCTTCATAGCCTATAAAATTTTGAAATAAAAAAAAAGATATAAAAGGTAAATAAAATAATAACATCTATTTATACTAACAACAAAACTAATATTATTTTGGACAACCGACAGCCTCATTTAATGTCCAGCAAAATCTTTGTTCATTCTAAGATTGCCTGGTAGAGGTATTGCATAATAGGGATAAGGCCACCCATTGAGCATGTGGTAGTTTTTAGTGTATATGTTATGATTATGCATAAAGTAAAATAAATGACCACGATAAAGAAGAAATAAGAATTAAAGGTCATTATATACCTTCCCTTCCCTTTACCTGGGTTCAAAGGACGAGAAGATTATTCTCGGTGATAGGCCGTAACATCGGCCGCCGGCAGAAGTTATCACCCACCAGACAAAGCCATGCCGCCAAGCGCTTTGTCGTATTCCGGCATGATGTCTGGTGAAGCCGTACGGAGGACGGGTCTGTGCAGTTGTGTTGCGATGTGTGCCGGATACGATGCGCCTAATGTTGTTGTGTTGGGAGTTTAGTCGTGGAGGGTCTTCAGATCAATCTCCCTTTGGCGCAGCATCGTTGGTCGTGTTGTTGGGTTTAATATTGCACCACCTCGCTCAACTGCCGTATTCCTTTCTATTCGCTCAGTTTTTCTGAGTGAATAGGCTCTTAATAAACTAGCGCGCTTTACCATCAACGATCGCATCACTGCTTACCATCAGGCAGGATTGCGGTCAATCGCTAGTTTATAATTATTATTAAAAAAAAAAGATTATGTCAAAGAAGTATGTACGGACGACAACTAACCTGTTATCGTTCTACCCTGTCGTCGAGCTACCCGAAACTATCAAATATTCCTAATGAACCTTGAGCCTTAACGCTTTACAGATAAAGTTGAAAATCTAATACAGAAACTTGATAGATTGTTATAGCTTCATGAGCTGTCATCTGTACAATAAAAAGAAATAAAAAAAGCAGTTAACACATAACTATGCCATTAATTAGATAACCGAGTGCAATATGACCATAAAATGATAGTTTTTCTTTAACACTTTGATGCGCCTATAGTTTTACTTTCATGAGACACTGTAAGCTAATGACGTCACTTGCAACTTGCGATAAGTGCAGTGACGTCATGCACAAAGGAAAATAAATTTCACCGTTAAGATGACGGGACTCATGTTAATATTGCATTATTTGCGTAATGTGTTTCGTACAAGAAGTGCTTTTAAAACGTTACGTATTACTTAAGGCCTGTATAAGCATAAATGGTAATTATAAGCATCATCATTGTCCCTCCATCAAAGTTTTTTTCCAACTGTGTTGGACACGGTTTCCAGTCCAATCGCTTAAACGTAGAAGCGATTGCTTAGCTGACTTCCACAACCTGTTCACGAAATTGCTGTATAAGAGTTATTACGCAGTGTCGACTGATCGCCATCAAGTCAGTTCTTCAGTTACCAAAACATAGGTATAGTTGCCCAGACGATCGCTAACTAAGTGCGTAAGCGCCTAGTTAAACTATAGTAAGTCACAGTCGCCATGGACCGAGTCGGCTCTAGTTAGTAGACTAGTTGCTAGCATTTCAGGCTTTTGACCCGATTTCTGCTCGTAACGAATGAGTAAGATCTATAAATGCATGCAAGCTTATATAGCCCCGTTTTGAAATACTTCAGTCTACCTATAAGGAAGTATTTACATGGTTAAAGTTAATACTTCAGCTATGAGGCGCATGAGTACGCTTAAAGTGAAAGTCAAAATGCAGATATCCGTCAAGATAGTATCTGCTTCAGGCAGACCGTCTGCTTTGATTGAACTTAATATGAAAAGCAATAAAGTTGGTATAAAGAAATTAATGAGATTTACAACAATATACACATAACAAAGCTGTAATCGATATCGGGCATCATGAAACTACCAATCCATTCGGGCAATTTGCCCCGTCAATTTCACTTCCCTATTTCAAGAAACTATTGAAATTCCCTTATTACTTAAACTTCACCTGGCAATCTTACTGATTACCAAAAAGGATGTCGTAAAGTATTTTCACGACGGAATATTGACAATATTGAGCTTTCATTGGTAAAGGGCCAAAACCAGAGAGGTTAATTTTATTGAACACGGTTCGGATTTTCGGAATCCATAATATTTCTTTCAAATGGAACGGTCCCGTAAACACTTTACGCTCTTCCTGATTCAATACGAGAGCTCTGAGTACCTCACCTTTATGCGAAGAGTAGCATTTGTATATTTGATAATATTTCGGTGAAGGTGCTTCAACAGCCGGGCACAAAATTAGCTCCTTCCCTAATGTGTAAACCGTTTTATTACATACGAAGATATTCGCAATTTGGTTCCTACACCCGGCATACATAATAATGTTTTCCTACTGTAATTTGTACCATAAAAATTTTAAATGTCTCTTTTTCGAACACTATCCTAAGAAATAAAGATTGGGTGTTAAGTATTATTACCCAATCATTTCCCCAGATGTTCCCTGATCCCAGTGACGTCTCTAACTATTGGAGCCCTTGGTACTTTAACAAATTAAGGAATATAGGATGCAAGGGTAACGAAACTAAAAATGTTGGCATGTGGTCTTCAATGGACCGTTCATCCATAATAGAAGTAATTTTATTGACTTATACAGAAAAGCTAGGGAATTAAAAGCATGTAGTACTCAAGAAAGGAAGGAAAGTTAGCTCGTGAGTTTTAGCACCCCGCCTAGGAAAAGTTAGTTTTTCTTTTAACAGTCCCTTGTTACGACGCTGGCAGGCATTAGGCAGTTGGTCGGAATGGCTAATATGGAAATAACGGCCCAGTGTGAAAGAATAGAGCGATTTTTGTTTTTCTGTTGTTTAACCTTAGGCGAAGTATTTGTATTATAAAATTTCATCTTTCTGAATACATATTTTGAGGTAGACTAGACCTTCATTTAAGAAAACAAAAATAATATCGTGCTGCGAACTTGTACTTTACTACTAACTTACAACTAAATTAGTAGTAGAGTAAAAGTAAAGTAATAAAAAAGTAGCTTATACTATATTACTTACAAACACTTTTTGATGATTTAGTTGAATAATATTATAACATTCATTTCCTGTTTTTGCTGTTTTAGCAATTGTTAAACCATAGCCGAAGAAGCACTGTTGTGAAATTTCAGCTTAATGAGTGTGTTTCTCTTCTAAAAGAAGCAATTAATTGACTTTTATTTTTGAAAACCTACGAAATTGTTTGAAATGTGATGGGGAAAAGGTGTAAATTTCTTGAACTATTGTCAATATGTACCTACAACACCCAGTGTAAACAGTTGTTAGTGGACCAAAATAAATAAATAAATAACTTTATATAATAAGTAATTTTCAAATATGTCTATATTTGAAAATGTTGTTAGTTGCGTCTGCAAATGTTTCTAAACAGAACTTTAGAAGCAAGTGCTTCTAAACAGAATGTAAGAAGCACTTAAAAATTCGCTCCACTTCTAAACCTATCAGCTGAATTTTTATCATTGTACTTATTGATGTAGCTAACTACTTTTCTTTCGGTTTTCTTGTTTCATTAGCTACCCATTTGTTTTTAAGCACTATACCTTTTCTGAAGATGGTATTACTGCGTCAGGAATTGACCTACAGCGCCATCATTAATCAATCATGCATGTTCAATCACATCCAAGTTATGGTGGAGGTTCCTTAAGACTGCGCCGACCTTAGCCGATTTTACCTAAGTAAGTTTTGTCCTATTAACAGAATATACCTTAACCCTTTACCCTATTAACAGTTAGGTGGATAAGTACCTGGACTAATAATACATATTATTATTATTACTTAACTTATTTATAATGAAATATATTCAAAAATATGGTGGTAACAATATTCAAACAAAATTGAACAAAGTAGCTCGTACTTTGTTCAATTTTGTTTGAAAATAAGAGAAATTGTTCAAAACCTCATGGTGACTAGTTTCTCTGAGTAAAAGGTTGGCGCTTGTACAAAGTAACAGAAGCTGTTCTTGTAGTGTAACAATACACTTGAGATTATGTATACACTGGGTAATAGCTGTTAGCTGACCCACTAAAAGTTAGAGGAATTTGAACCTTCTGTCGTACGATATGTACGAGCGTAATGAACTAGAACGACTTACTCGAGGTAGGCAAATATTATAAAATACAGTTATGCTAATTTAATCTTTAACGCGTACCATTAGGGCGTTATTTACGTTGTTGGGCACATTTTTCGAATGTAAGAAGCAATACATTAGCAATATGCTCCAAAATGATTTAAATTGAGAGCAGTAAAGTGTTCCGCAATTAGGATGCAGGTGTCCCCTTATGTTTAAGTTTATATAAAATATCTTTGATTACGTAGTGGCTTGAGGGATAAGCTAGGTATAGAAACGAAGTATAAAATTCAAACAATACACTTACTGCTTATATTAATACTCCTAGCATTTTCTGTTGCCAACATTCTTATTGCACGGATAACGGACGACAGCAGGTAAACTAACAGATATTCCTAATCAACCTTGAACCTTACTTTACTTTAGAAAATATCTAAAGAAAATCTGACAGATTGTAGTATCTTGATCTGCTGTCGTATGTACAAGCTGTTTTATGCAACTTAGGAGAAGATAAAACTGATCTCGTATTTACTGCAGTTGTGCTTATTTTCCTACCCACATCCTTAGTAACATTTGAATACCAGTTTTCTATTGAATGCACATTTTGTCTTTCAACAACCTACTTATACAAGTTAGATAAAAATATTAGCAATTGAGGCGTAGTTTAAATAGTGTGTACATTTTTATTCTATTATTTTATTGCGGCGGTAAGTCCCCTCTTTGAGGAGTGGCTTGAGAGGCGCTACTGCGCCCTCTCCTTCCGTCTGACGCAGATCCTCACCGAACACGGTTGTTTCGGGAGGTTCTTATTCCGGATAAGGTGGGAGGAAACGTCAGGGTGCCACCATTGTGTGGATCGCCCTGAGGACACGGCGGAGCATATGGTGTAGGTCTGCCCGGTTTGGGTGGAGCACCGCCGTGTCCTCGTAGCGGCGATCAGCGGCAATCTCTCGCGTCCGGCCCTGGTCCAGGCCATGGTCCGGAGCGAGAGTGCATGGCAGGCCGTCACCTCCTTCTGCGAAGCAGTGATGTTGTCAAAGGAGGAGGCGCAGTGCGTGAGGCAACGGGAATTCCAACACCCTCACGCCATTTGCCGCCGCAGGAGACGCCCTGGTTGGGAGACAACATCGAACTCCCAGCCACCGTAAGCGCGAGCCTGCGGGCAGTGAGCAGTGGGCAGCTCGCCGCCCGGTAAGGACCCTGCCCGAGTCGACCGCGCGTCGTGTTTCACGCGCGCCTCAGAGATGTCAGCACATCGTGACGGGGTCCACTAAGACCAATGACTCCTGAGTCAGTTGCGGGTTGTTTAAAAAGAAACCGTGGCCCTGGCGCACCGGCAAGTGAAGAAACACGGGTGGGTTTTAGTCAGTAAAAGTCTGACAGGCCCTTCCGCTCCGCCGAGACGAGAGAATAATTCATAGTCTGTCAGAAAACCCTGTCTTCTAATTTCCGTACATTTTGACGAAAAATCAAAGTCAAAATCAAAATCAAATCAAAATGATTAATTAATTAAAACGTTCAAAATCTAGTCGCAGTCATGAGACTGCGAATAGATTTTGAACGTTTTAATTAATCTACTGTTGAAATAAATAAGCTATTCTTAGCAATTACACATTCGTTAGTTTTTTAAATTGGGTCTGGCCACTGCTATAACCGACTGTACATTAAAGAAAAAGTGTTTTATAAAAAAAAATATTCTGCTTCACGGAAAGCCAATAAATTGACATACGGTAGAAACCCAGGTGATGTATTTTGATGTTTTTTTGGGATCAGGTCAAAAACTAATAAACGATAGTCCATAAAAATCACTTTAAAATATTAGTAGGTTCTAGGAGAAGTTTCCAAATTCTCCCTATATCTTAACTTGACCTCATCAACAAGCACTATCACTATTAACCTGGTAAATTGTCGATCATAATCGGTCCGTATAAATTTCCAGCAACAGGTACAGAAACCATAGCGAGTTATAATTTTTCTACTAACACCATCTAGAGCGGTGAAACTCAAACTTTGAAGTGACTACGCAAAAGTGGCGCCTGGTAAATAGATGATAGGAATTGATTTAGAAAAAGTAATGATCGTTTATTATAGCAAAAATACCTTTAGTTTTTAAATCTGGATATTATAAATAAATATATACGAACAAATCACACAGATTGAGCTAGCCCCAAAGTAAGTTCGAGACTTGTGTTATGGGATACTAACTCAACGATACCATATTTATAATAAATACATAGACATCCAAGACCCAGGCCAATCAGGAAAAGATCGTTTTCCATCATGTAAAAAATTTCAAGCTTTTTTTTATTTTTCATAGAAAATTAAAAGCTAAAAAGCCCTAAGGCTTTGTCTGTGTTTCAGTCTTGCATACATTTTTGACCTTTTAACGTCACTTAACTTAAATCATCCTTTATGAATAAACACCACAGTGGGGGTTTAAGGGGTTTTTTCATAAAGCATGATAAGTAAGTTAAGTGACGTTAAAAGGTCAAAAATGTATGGTTAAAGAATCGCTAATCACTAGTTAACTTTAAGCAGCGTTTATGAATAAGGGGGTAGATCTGTAGACTTTCGCTTTCGTTGTCCTCCCATAACTGTAATTTGGAAACAATTGTATTGTAAACATTGCATTGTATTGTAAAAGCAAATTTTGTTTTCACTTGTCAAAATTTTAGTTATTTAATTATTTATTTAAACTTTATGCACAAACAATGGCGGACTTAATGCCTTAGGCATTTTCTACCAGTCTACCTTGAGGTGATGCAGATATAAAACATGGTAGGTGCAAATAAATTAAAGTTAAAAGAGAAAAAAAAAATATTATAATAAATACGACCAAATATAAACAGAAGAGAGAGATAAAAAAATTTAGATAGAGAAAAAGAATAAATTATAGGTATGTGGGATGAATCTGCCAAATTCTTACCTTTGAATACCACTTAACTAAATTGAATTTTTAACATAATATGATATCCATCACTCCTGAGAGTTATGCTATCAAAAATTGTATAGGAGTGTAAACTAGGCTAGACTTTACTTATAATTTTTATTGTTATTAATGTTTAATTTATTTTTTTATTATTTTCTAATTGCCAAGTAATTGAGTTGGATTTTCTATTTTGCATGATATTGCTAATATTTTTGATTATTTATTTATTTAATGATTGTTATTTGTTATATATATATATATATATTATCATTAATGTGATATAATTAATAAGATACTTATTACCTAACTAGTGGCACTCATTATCATATTTTTTTGTCAATATGTGGATAATGTAGTGGGCTACAATATTGCTAATATTTTTAATTATCCTTTCTGTGTGTGTATTTATATTGTTGCTGTTTATTGTCCCTAATAAAATAAAATAAAAATAAAGAAAATAGTTACCCCGTTCAAATATTTTCACTAAAAAGCTGCATACTGCAGAATATGATGCTCGCGAGAAAGGCTACACTATATACTCGTCTTTGTCGCACATAATATGTCAAACTGCGAGCAATTCTTCGCTGATAAAGTGTCCATTAACATCACATTTTTTGCAATACTGGGCTAGCTGTGCTGTGGTTTTGATGTTTATTTGCAGCAGACTGCGACTACCTTTTAGGCCAGCGCAATTTTTTGACAAAATTCTTTCTATTAGGTATGGAGGCGCAGCAACTGACCCCAACTTAGTTTGTTATGAAGTTACTGCAATCAACTAGGTGTTGGACCAAAGTGTTAGATAAGTGTCACATTGGCCACTTTAGCATAGCGACTGTCTTATGATGAGAGAGATTTCGAACTGCTACATTTCGGCGCGGGCCTGATAGTAATGAACCTGCCCGGCCACTAATAGATACCATAACCACTTCCTATGTATGTTTGTATGTTGTAATCGAGGATTGTACAATTAATGATTAAAAACTAGCTATATACCTATCTAAAGTTTTGGTTTCCTAGAAAAGTCACCACATCACACCGGATAAAACCTTTTTCTGAAGAACACTTCATCATCAACCTTTTTATCGTCCCACTGCTGGGCACAGGTCTCCTCTCATACAGAGAAGGATTGAGCGTAATCACCACGCTTGCTCAATGTGGGTTGGTGATTTCAGACTTATAAAGTCCAGGTTTCCTCAAGTTGTATTCCTTCACGTTCAGTCATTGGTGCCCAAGATATACTTAGAAAGTACATACGAGTATAACTTTAGAAAAGTTTCATTGGTACTTGCCTGACCTGGAATCGAACCTGCGCACTCATACTTGAGAGGTTGGTGTTTTAACCACTATGCCACCACTAAAACTTTACTATTGATAAAACTAGTTAAGTCTAAACTGAATCTGGCTAAGAATAAATAAATAAATATATACGGACAAATCACACATATTGAGCTAGCCCCAAAGTAAGTTCGAGACTTGTGTTATGGGATACTAACTCAACGATACTATATTTATAATAGATACATATATAGATAAACATCCATAACCCAGGCCAATCAAGAAAAGATCGTTTTCCATCACGACCTGGCCGGGTATCGAACCCGGAGCCTCCACGTCGCAGGCAGGCGTCTTGACCGCTGCGCCACGGAGACCGACAAAAAGAAGAAGAAGAAGAGTACTATGGACACAAAAAGAAGGAGAAGAGTGCTAAACTAATAGTTTTTTTTTTTAATAATTATAAACTAGCGCTTGACCGCAATCCCGCCTGATGGTAAGCAGTGATGCGATCGTTGATGGTAAAGCGCGCTAGTTTATTAAGAGCCTATTCAGTCAGAAAAACTGAGCGAATAGGAAGGAAGACGGCAGTTGAGCGAGGTGATGCAATGTTAAACCCAACAACACGACCAACGATGCTGCGCCAAAGGGAGATTGATCTGAAGATCCTCCACGACCAAACTCCCAACACAACAACATCAGGCGCATCGTACCCGGCACACATTACAACACAACTGCTCAGACCCGTCATCCTTACGGCTTCACCAGACATCATGCCGGAACACGACACATCGCTTTTGTAAGCAGCAGTTCACACTCCTGGGACACAGGCCTTCTCTCGGTAAGAGGAAGTGGGCCGTAATCCACCACGCGGGCCCAGTGTGGGTTAGTAGATGTCACAAGTCTTCGAAGTTTTGCCTCTAGGACATGCCGGTTTCCTCACCATGTCAACCTTCTAGAATAGGAATAGACATTTAGGACAACGTTTTCATCTTAGTTCGGCACAATTAAAGTCCATTAGTAGGAGTGTAACATTTACTTAGTGGAGTGGTAATTTCTACATACTCTCCAGGCGAGTGATCCGCAGCTGCGGTTTATAGCTGGGACCATTTACGAGCCCGTGCGATCTTAATAAACAGCACGCCTGGCTCGAGACCACTCTCGGAGCCGACGACTACGGTCCTCTCTCCGGTCGTTAAGGAACCTTTACTCCCTCTTCAGAACGTACGTTTTAAAGTAGATTATCTAGAAAGACAGTGACAGAATGTGTCAGGTTTACCTTAAAAGGGCGGTAAACAGCTTCGTGTTTTTGTAGGTTTTTAGTCTCCGAACTAAAAGTCTTTTATGTTCGAGGTTTCTTAGAAAGTTATGTTTGTTTTTTGACAGTTTTGTGTACTCTTGATGCTTATATCGGACGTTTGGGTCGTATTGTGAATATTCTATTTACTATTTTTTTATCTAAAACAAATAAAGAATTGTTGAATTGTCTATCAATATTTATTTCTTATTGTATAATCATTTGGTATTCTGATATTTCTTGCCCTATTTCTAACTACAAAATTGATTTAATAGTCCTGTAAATTATGAGTAAACATTCCGAAGTTGTGAATGAATGAGAAATATTTTGCCAAAAATAGGGTGCCGACGAATCTTTGATGATAGCTATCTACCTATTTATTAATCTTTAGCAAATTCGGGATTCCTCTCCATCTTAAATTGAAGTTGAGGCCATTTATTAACTGTTGATATTCAGGCGGGAAGCCAATTTGTATTATTGTAACGAAACATTGCTTCCTGATTTTGATAAATCACTTTTTAAAAATTATCAATTTTAATATCTATTTCTTAGTAGGGCTACCTACTTATAATAACTACTTTAAGACGTATATTACTGGGACTATCGAGCAGCTCTACACATGGGCGCACTCAGCTTTAGGGGGGGCAAGACAGGCCTGGGAGGTTGGGCAAATCAAATTTTTAGAGTGGGTAATCTATGTGGGCTGTAGTCGCACGTGGTTTTTTAGGCAATTACACGGTACATTTTTCTAGTGTCTACTGCGTGACTTATTTAAAAGTTAGAGAGATAAGTCCTCGTTTATCGTGTCTTTGTTTAATGATAGTTCATAAATGTTCTGTTCTGTGGCTCTACAAGTTCATCGTGAACCTGTGCAGCAGGACAGACTAGTAGTATCTGTAACAATCTGTTTAAATTTCCTTCAAAATAAAAGAGTTATCACCACTTGGTCTACTGTAGGCACCTTGCGGTTAGAATCTAGGACGTGTCGAAAATAATAATGTTCAATAAATTATCTTTTATCATAATTTCATGACAAATAGGTACCTTGCGATTGCTCTTAAAAACGTTGCACTTGAAGACGTTGGTGGCGCCATCTCTAGCGATGTAGGAGAAGATCTTCAGGTCCGAGCTGTCGTGGGAGACGTAGAAGATGCGGTAGATGGGATGGTGCATTATCTCAGCCGTTTCCGTAGTCACGCTGGTCTTGCTGCCGCGACCAAACAGCTTACTTGAACTCTTCTGTAACAAAGATTTTCTTCAGTTTTCCTCATACTTGGCAGTATTAAATCATGCATGAATATGAAATGGAATTTAGATCGTACTTGAAAGTGGGACTATTTCAATATCAGATATTACAAATTTCTGCTGTTTCGAGCACCTACTCGTAATATATTTTAGGAATCTTTTGAGGTTCATAATATATATATATAAGTAGATATTCTAGAATGCCGACGATAACAAGACAATAAAACCCTCTAAATAAAGAAAAACTAACCATACCTAAAGTAATATATGTACACCGTTACCTACTATCTTAGACAAAGAAAAGCATTACCTACATACGCAAAAATCACTAAATTTTGAAGTATCATATCTACATACCAATCAAAATGAAATATTATAAAGTACTATTTTTTAAAAGTAATTCCAATAATGAAGAGTGGACAAAGATTATTTTTCAGGGGCTACAATGGATCGATGCCACAATAGACGCTGAACGCGGCGGCTCCTAGACAGCAGGTTGACAGCCGTCCATTATACCCGACATGATTTACGAGCCCCGAGAAAAAATCACTGTCACAGGTTACTCACGCCTAACAGATAATTTAGTAATATGTGGTAATATCAGCCAATGTGTGGAGGAAGAAAATCTTTCGAATTATTTATGTTTATTACAGTTTTATGAGCTGATTTTCCAAAATTGTCAGATAACTTTGGTCTGCAGAATATATATGTCAGTTATCGCACATTTTCTATATAAATGCTGTCAAACGTGAACCATTACCTTTTCCTCAGATTAAAATAAATTGCCTTTTGAAAGATCAGCTCTTCTTAAGCTTCTGACAACCACTTATCATATCTTGAATTTAAAATTGCTTTTGGTATTTTGTCCCCCAACTGTAGATTAAGGCTTGTTTATTCGAACGGCAACAGAGCAAATCCCGCTGAGACTTTCAACAATAGTGCCCCAATTACGAAATGACTCGATTAACGGGAACAAAACCCGGTTTTCTGGGAAAATTCGTTCAATCCGCAATCCGCAAAACAAGCAAAAGTATTTGAAGAAGAACATGTGAAACACGCATTATCGGACGATTCCATTTCAGATTTGAACTAACATTTTTCTTCGGAACGCTTCGAAGAATATAAAAATGGCACTGAGATATTTCTTCAAACTCCCAAAAGAAATTGTAGGCACATAGGATTTATGGACCATGCGAAGATGAATCGAGTAGATGTTATAAAATCACATAACAGGTTCTATGAAATAAATAATAAATTGTTAATTTTATAAAATAACGAACAGCTAAATGATTATAGTTCCACAAGAACTCATTATTAACCGCATTTTTATTACAACTTTTGTCGTGAGGTGAATCAAACTTTTCCCAAAGTTGTCCAAATTTTGAATTTGATTCGATTATTATCAGCATTTTATGAATAAAAATTAACTAATACATCAAGATAAATATTTTATAATATTTTTGAGTCTTTCATTTTCCCGATTTCGGATTTTTTGACATCCTGAAATGAGAACAGTTTTTCGTTTAATATTATATTGTAACACTAAATTCGAATAAATGAGTGTCCTTTATTTGTTTGTTCACACACTCTGTGACCTCTCGCTGTGATATACATTTGTTAGTATAATTATGTTAACACCCTTACCGTAAATGTAACTTTAAGTGGGGTAAAACATTCCTCGGGCAGCTGAGGGTCGCATTTAGCAACAATACTACCCGTTCATCTAATAAATATGACCCACTTTGCATTAATTATCAACAGTTTCTATTGTACCGTATCATAACTTTCAGAGATCACTCTGGCCCTTAAACTGTAGCTTCTAAAAGCTCGTTACGACTTTTGCCAAGTTTATTAGTATCTACTCATTCTTAGCTTTTCAGTTGTAACTTACTTTTCCATTAGCAACTATGTATTTTCTGTGTTACTCTTAACTGAATCAATATTTTAGTTTGTAAAAACGGAAACTTTACGGTAACACTTTGTAGTCCCCTTGTTCGTCATCAATTTCTCAAGACTGTTTTTCTCAGAAATGCTTAGAGCAGCAAGTTGAAATTAATATCAATAACGCAAGTCTATGGTTTCTTGGAGCTCTCAAACAATCAAACTTCTAAGGCAACGCAATAATAAAATACGGCCCAAATAATTTGTTCTTCGCAAATAAATCAAAACCTATGAGAGTACTTCTCGTTGATCTCATGAAAATTGGCAAGAAGCAGGGCCTCACGGTACAAGCAGGAAACATACCGGAAATTGTTGATATATAGTTTTATCACATACCTAAATATATTTTTGCGATTACAAACATTTGTAGTTTTCTACTGTTCTTGACGTTTATTGGTGTATGAGAGAACATTATTTTTTTAAGTTTGTTCTGGAACTACGAAATCCTCATTGGGTGTGGTCACACACTTAGTTGGTCGCTTATTGCTTATTAGTTTTAGTATGTATGTTGTTGGCCAGAACTCCTTGAAAATTAGATTTACACTCACCTTGGTCTTCCTAGTCGTGATATTGGTCCTCGTCGTCACCCGGACTCCATCCGTGGACACGTCCACAGTCACCTTGCGTTTCTTCACACCCCTCGCCTTGAATTCGTACTAAAGAAATAAAGTTTCATTAGAAGACAATTTATATTGGGATAAAAGGTAGGGGCCGAATTCCGTCTTTACAAATTATAGGTCATGGGGTCAATTTCCGTGGTAGATTTCCGGTCGGGTATAATCCTTTGATGGTTTTTGCGCAAGCCTTCCTGGTGTAAATAGAAATTGGGATGTTAACGTGAATAAATATTATTATTATTTGACGACACGGATGGCATAGTGGCTGAGTGATCGACTGCTGAGCTCCGTGTCGCGGGTTCGATCATCGCACGGAATAAATATGTATAAAATAAGTATGACCTACAAGTAGTTGCTCGGGGTCTGGCTCTTTTTATTTATGTGAGCTTAAATGTTTGTAAACGCACTCACGATACTGTATCGTGAGTGCGTTTACAAACATTTGATTTAATTTAGTTCCTAGTGTGGGGCAACAAAAAAAAAACTTCCTTAGAATACTTTTTACGTCTTCCAAAATACAGTGAATTAAGTATTGTCACTTTCTATCTGCGACTTTGACAGCCTCCGTGGCGTAGCGGTAGCGAACGCGGCCGTTGCGCAAGGAGGCGCGGGTTCGTTCCCCGCACAGTGCAAATATTTGTATGCATGAATATGAATATTGGCACTGGTAAAGAAAGAAAGAAAGAAAAATGCATTTATTGACATTACAGCAAGATACATAAATTTAAAACTGGTCTGGTCGTGCCTCGGAAAGCACGTTAAGACGTTGGTCCCGGTTGCCATATGAACATCTAGTGGCAGTTGCTACGGGTTGTTAGAGCCCTCAAAAGTCTAACAATTGGTCTAACTGCAATGCTTAGATATCGCCTTCGGGTTGTGGAGGTCAGACGGCAGTCGCTTCACGGAAAATATCGAAGTTTAGCCAAAATCAGCAGTTAGACTGGTAAAGCGGACCCCAGACCCCAAAGCTGAAAGCTACGGATGCGAGTGGGATTAACGCTGAGTTGATGATGATGATGAGTTTGAATTGTATGAATATATTTTCTAGTATTAGGAACTAAATAACATAGACTAGAAGAAAATTATTATTTACATCTAATAATATTTTGTTATTTTATTCCTATGTATATTCATACCATAATCATCTCCATCCTGTCTTATGATCTCATGTGCAAGCACAACCTTGGCCCTTCTCCTCCTAGCTACTCATATGTCTATTGGTTATCTGGCACTGTAAGAGGACTGTCTTCTACCTCATCATCACCATCTCGGCGTATAATCAAATCAAATCAAATCATTTATTTCGGAAAATATCTAACTGCAATGCTTAGATATCGCCTTCGGGTTGTGGAGGTCAGACGGCAGTCGCTTCACGGAAAATATCGAAGTTTAGCCAAAATCAGCAGTTAGAATGGTAAAGCGGACCCCAGACTACAAAGCTGAAAAGCTACGGATGCGATTGGGATTAACGCTGAGATGATGATGATTACTTTCTATCTGCGACTTTATTCGCATAAGACTAGTAAGATACACCACGTGTTTTTTATAAAACTCCCGACCCCTGACCAATCGCGCAGCATCGCATCGTATCGAACGCGCTATTAGGGCTTCGTTACAGTTCTTTCCGACTTTTTGTTTAACTTCTAATGGTAGTAACGTGATGTTAACTAACCTATAACTTTCCTGAATTGGGTTACTAAACGCTAAAAGTTTATTTTTAATACAATTAGTTGTTCCAAAAATAGCGCAATCTA
Source organism: Sesamia inferens (assembly GCA_037179545.1). Taxonomy (NCBI): domain Eukaryota; kingdom Metazoa; phylum Arthropoda; class Insecta; order Lepidoptera; family Noctuidae; genus Sesamia; species Sesamia inferens. The sequence continues at coordinate 19,745,055 of CM073921.1, read as the reverse complement.
CAGATCGAATAAACGAATTCTAGTTTTTTTAATAAGGATTAATTAGAGCTTTATCAATACCTTTTATTGTTAAAACTGAAGAATTTGTGATAGATATAGAATACGTATTATTTTTAAATTTCCTTTTTTTCCAAGAGTGTTGTCATTGTTTCACCATAAGTCTGTGACGAGGGTAAAGTTTACGGAGGTTGATTAATAATAAAAGGAAGCCCAGACGTCATACCCAATCTCGAGTCGGATCTTAAATCAAAACATGATTCTTCGAATTAAAAATGTATAGTATTTTCAAGTAACAAGTAATCTATAATGAAAATTCTAAAGATGGTGAATGTCTTTACGTTGTCATCGATTAAAAGCTGCTATTTCAATGCAATATTCAAGAAGTCGTCATCTTACGGCGTAGGTACCAAAAATAACTAATCGCGCTCCGAATCTCCGTCTCACTTAACCCAACTTTAGAATTTCTGCGAAGTTTGTGGAGAAATAGCTCTGAAATAGCGTCAATTATAATCATCCATGTTTCCGCTGCGCACCTGTACACTAAGGATAATGTAATGGAGGCACCTAATTACTTAGCTACGTGCATCATAATTTAGTAAAGGTGGAAGCTGCGAACATTAGGCAGATGAGAAGCAATTAGCAAAGCGGCTGTTGTTAAGAGGTCTGAAAGTCTACACGTTGAATAACATTTGTGTGGCATTCTCTTGGAGGTAGTTCACTATTAAGAGGTATTTTAGTTTAATAATGCTAATAACCGACATAGCTCTTCGAGTCGCTAATATTAAGTGGCAGTGGGCAGGGCACACTGCTCATAGAACCGATGGCCGATGGGGTAGTAAGGTTCTGGAGTGGCGGCCACGTACCGGAAGACACAGCGTCGGGAGGCCCCAAACAAGGTGGACCGATGACCTGGTGAAGGTCGCGGGAAGCCGATGGATGCGGGCAGCACAAGGCCGGTCATCGTGGTAAACCTTGGGGAGGCTTTTGTCCAGCAGTGGACTTCTAGAGGCTTAAGAAGTAGAAGAAGAATGCTAACAACTTTTTCTCTTCTTCTACAGTCTTTTGCCACCAAATGCTGAGTGTAGGCATCCTGCAATGCGCATCCCTGTTCTCGGTCTCTCTTACGCTTACCAAAATCAGAGTCTTACAGCATTCTTGTGTAGGCTGATGGTACACTTTATCAGTAACTAGCTGCGCTCCGCGGTTTCACCCGCGTAGGTTTAGATACGTTTTTATATGCTCCGCTCCTATTGGTCGCAGCGTGATGATATGAAGCCTAAGTCTTCCTGGATTTTTTGGCTATCCAACGCAAAAAGATATTTTTAAAATCGGACCAGTAGTTCCTGAGATTAGCCCGCTCTAACAAACAAATCCTTCAGCTTTATATATTAGTATAGACGTTAATTATTTAAATAATGCGCCACGCACCGTCAATGTATGGGAATTACCTGTATCCATTGCATCATATGTTCGTAAAATTAGTCTGATCAACAACATAAATATTAAATACTACGCAATGACAGCATTGAACTGTAAAAATGTAAGCCATTGCTAACGATACTGTGTTATTATGTAATTACTCCGCATACGCTTACAATAGTGTTGTCTTTGGTCTTAAGAACAACTAAAAATTATCAAACTACTAGCCTTTGCTTCCGCGGCTTCGCCCGCGTGGAATTCGGTTATAGAGCGCTTTTTAGATTTCCAAATTTCATCAAAATCGGTCAGACAGACAGACAAAGTTACTTTCGCATTTGTAATATTAGTATGGGTGTAATAAAAATAATGGCTGAGAATCAACTGGTAGGCTCGCCACTAAAATGAAAATGAATGTTTTAGAAGTCTATGACTTAATCGAATCAACGTTTTACGAGATCATGACTACCGTTTTTATAATTACAACGACTGACGTCATGGAAGGAAATTACGGACAGTATTCCAATTTTATAATTACTTTGTGCGTTGATGACTTTGATCAATACACCATTTTATATCTATTTTTAACACGAAAGTTTCTCAATATGCTTAACTATATACACAAACATGCAAATATCTGGAGACGTGAACTAGTGGCGAAGTATTAGTAATTGTTGTTAAGTTAGCCGCTCAGCTGGTCAAACCGCTGTAAGAGAATAGTTAATAAGGTTTTATATTGTTTGTGTTCATAAAACTGTGGTTGTTTTGTTGACGACTTTCTGAGTTGATCACAAAGGAAAACAAATTATAGCTACATTAAGCAAACTATATTCCACAGCCAAAGAATTCCATTTTAAACTGTTATAATTATTTTTTTAATTTTGTTCTGGCTGTTTCAGTTATATACATAAATAGCAGGCCTCGTAGTAAAAGAAAATCACAATGCTGGTATGTTCATCCACCAGCCCTTAAATCAGGACAAAATTGGAACTGTACTGCTTTTTAGTACCTGCTTAATCATAGAACAAGAAAGTATGGCAGTTCAGCATCTATCCTGCTGGCGGTTAGACCCTAGATTACGTGCACATACACATTCCCTGGGAGAATAAGACACAGGTACAGCGAAAGCGAAGAAAAGTAAGATATTGTATTTCTTAAGTGTTACAGGAAACGAGAAAATGTTGTCTTAAATGGCTTTTTAACCGCGAAATATGAAGGAAAGAAAGGGTAGCAGTTTGCGCATACTTATGAATAAATATGTATATATCCCAGGTGCTGCTCATAACGGTGTCGTCACGATTTTTTCCGCGGTTTATAAACAAGTTCATTTATATTCAGATGCGGAGCGCTACCGATGCCGAAGCTCCTGCGTGTCGTATCACATCCATGTTTAAATGTAACAAGATCACTCATCCACGTTTATGTAAAGATATGCGTCTCCATACCTCCCAATATCCAAACAAAATGTTAGTGAATTGAAAAAGCAATACTGATTTACTTCAGTAAAATTTAACAACAATTTCTAGAAGCCACTAAAAAAATTTCAACGTTAAGTTATCATGAAAATCAGTTCCACTCGGAGTTTTACGTTTAGCGGTAAATCGGGTTTTTCACAGACCATAAAACAGAGTTCGCTGATAATATCACTCATATTTTTCAACTGAAATGGAGTAAGTTCAACGAAAAATGATTGACAAATTACTAAAGAAAAAGGCAAAGCTAAGTACTTTAATTTTCTAACATATCATGTTTGATATTTAATTGAGCGGAGAAAAATTGCCGACATGGTATTCCTGTTTAGTTTGGCTAATGGTTCTATCGACTGTTCTGAATTGTTGAGCAAAATTGGGCTGCGTGTTCCATCCTTCACTTTGAGGAATCATCAGCCTCTGTATGTTCCCTCTGTGCGATGCCTATACCGACAAAACTCTTATATGATAAGAGCTAGCAGAGCATATTACTTGTTGTGTCAGAGAGTTAATAATCTCGATTTATTCTCCACCAGTGTTCCTGTGTGTTGCCAGTGATGACTTACGGAACTGAAACGTGGTCGCTCTCAATGGGCCTCATACGAAGGCTCAGAGTTACACAAAGGGCAATGGAAAGAGTTATTCTCGAAGATTCTCTGCGTGATCGAATCAGAAATGAGGAGATCCGCAGAAGAACCAAAGTCACCGACATAGCTCTGCGAGTCGCTAAACTTAAATGGCAGTGGGCAGGGCACATTGCTCGTAGAACTGATGGCCGATGGGGCAGTAAGGTTCTGGAGTGGCGGCCACGTACTGGAAGACGCAGCGTAGGGAGGCCCCCAACAAGGTGGATCTATGATCTGGTGAAGGTCGCGGGAAGCCGATGGATGCGGGCAGCACAAGACCGGTCAGTGTGGAAAGCCTTGGGGGAAGCCTTTGTCCAGCAGTGGACATCCATAGGCTGAAGAAGAAGAAGAAGAAGTGTTCCTAAACTAATTTTTGTTTTGTGATAATTTTTGTTTTGTGATAATTTCTTTGTAAATCACTAAAACATTTTCAGTCTTTACTAAATACTCTCCGAGTGCTTACTCTTTCTTAATTTAACTTTCCTGTTCTGAGCTATACCTGTTACTACTGTCTCTTGTGCTAACCTAATATGGTCCGTGGAAACTTTTAATTGGCCTTCTTTCACTAATTATCTTCTACCTGATATATATGCTTGCTGAAAGTTCCCTTAAAATGTAAAAATAATAATAATAACAATATCTCTTTTCTAGTAAAGGATAGTCGGATACTTCTACCTAGTTAGTACAGTAATAGGTGAAGAAATATCCAACTTTTCCATCTCCAAAATCGATGATGGTGGGAAAGCTCTTGTATACTCATATTAGAGTAATTGGCATTGATGATAAATGACAATGTTATTTATTCAAAAAAGTTTAGACAGGTAGCTATTTTTTTTGTCAGGGTATAAAGCATTTATTGATGTCCGCCACCCTGAGACGGGCGGCAGGGTCTGTCAGACTTTTGCTGGCTAAAAACCACCCAGGTATTCTACACTTACGCCCGGGGTCGTGGGAACGTACCTATACGATACTTCCTCAACATGCGATTTGTTGCACCGCCAAGCACTTAAAGTTCAAAGTGCATGAAATGTGTTAAACATCGCTTTACTTAATCACAGCTGGCCAGCACCGACTAGTGCTGGCCAGTCACTGCCGGGCAACCTCGGATCACGGTTAGTGAGGTAGATATTAGTTTTACTTGAAAGGTTAATTTTGTCGATTAAAAGTTTAAGCAAATTTTCAGTCGTGGTTGCAAAATTCTTGGGGTTTGGTCATAAAACTGGAATTGCAAATAACTGTTTGAAGGTAGGTTCAAGATTTAGTACAAGAATCTCATATACAAGTAATCGGTTCTTTTTTTTCTTTTTCTATGCACCAGTACAGCGGTGATATTTTTAGGTGAGCCTAGTTGGTGAAATGGTTTCAATTTACAACCCCATTATCGATATACCTACTACTTTCCCCATATGAATGCCCGTTGATTTCTTAATTTTGGTCAAAATGTAGCTTAATTCTCATTGGTTGTTTGGTTTAGTACAGTGAAGTCCGTGAGGTGACTTTATTATTTCACGCTATTTTCTTAACGTGGACAACGTTGAACTAAAAAAGGGCGGCCTTCGATATCCGTTAGCTCACGCCCTGTGCTATCGAAAATATCACATTCACCATACAGGCCTTTCTTCGTACAGAAAAAAATATTGACTTGTTTTAAATTACAGAAATAAGTGATTGTTTTGTGCTTAAACCTACACTTTACTAGCGTGCTCGGGTATCTAGTTTCCTCATGAAACCCGTTCCAAGAAATGAGATGATCCTCTTATCGCAACGCAAAAGATCGCGCATGTTGTACACATAAAAAAATATATTACATAAATAAATATATACGGACAAATTACACAGATTGAGCTACCCCCAAAGTAAATTCGAGACTTGTTTTATAGGATACTAACTCAACAATACTATATTTATAATAGATAAATATATAGATAAACATCCAAGACCCAGGCCAATCAGGACAAGATTGTTTTTCGACCGCTGCGCCACGGAGGTCGTCAAACAACATTAACTCCACAAAACAAGCAATGGGCAGCCTTATTCTCTTGCTGTGATCTCTTCCATATAGGTTGTCTAAGTTTGGGAGTCCTAGTCTTAAATTAAAATGCTTCTGTACATTTAAAGTTTAGATTCCTGTAATAGTTTTGTAATTTTTGAAGAATAAATGAAATTATTATTACTCATGCCAATATTAAGTATTTCCATTTTGAAATCTAAAAATTTGATGTACATAGTCGATATATTTTGTCCAAAAAATTCTACTGCGGGACACAGACCTCCCTCTGTGAGAGGAAATAGGTCCATCACTCGGGATGGCGGGAAAAACGATTAAATAAATTATAAAAATTTAACAAAAAAAAAATACAGTTCAAAAATACGACCTGCTTAAAAATTTACGTTAATATAAAACATTTACAACAAAGGGAACACAGTAAACAACAATATCTGACATTTCAAAATAGATCGCCAACAACGCGAACGAAGTTCAGAAGTAATATTAAAGTTATTCAAACCATTATACCTGCTTATGGAGAAAAGAAACGAGAACGCAATATTGAAAGCAAATTTTTTGTTATTAAATTCGTAACTAAGAGAAAGGAAAAATGTTACTTAAGTGTAGCGAAACGGGAAACCAATTGTGGAAACAAGGGGGCGACAAATTACGCAAGGGTTGGAAGATAATTCTCTGCCTATGTATGTACTTACGATCGCCCCTTTTCTACACGAGGAGAATGGCTAAATGTGCATACCACAATAGTCACTTATGGCAAAATATCTGACAATGTAGACACAATGAACTAGTGAGCGCAGTTTAGATCATCATCATATCAGGTTTCAGTCCTGGTTGCATCCGCGACCTTCGCGTTGGAGCCCAGGGTCCGCTAATAGTTTAGATAATAGTTGTAATAGGAAAAGCCTAGCTATGACCAATAGTCAACTGCTGATAGTCCGATGTTGATGATAATAATGAGTACATTTTAGAAGCTCGGGGATTAGTTCGAAATAATGTACTAATTGTTTATTATTTCGTATAGGGAATGATATATTACGAATGCCTATTTCAATACTGATTATTATTGTAATAACCTTACGGAATTAATTCTCTAAATGACAGTGAAAAACGTATCAAAATCCATTGCGAAGTTTAGAACAATAACGCAAAGAATAGCAAACTTTAATGTATTAATATGAAGTAAGCTACTGCCAACTGCCTTAATCAGTCATTCAGTTAATTGACTAGCCTATTAACTAAACAGCGCCATCCAACTAACTATCTAAATTTTATTCAGCCAATGAGTATAATGCAACATTTAATTAACAGTCTGGCTTATGCCTAGGTCATTTATATTTACAATAGGGAGAAAAAATTGAGAAAAATAAAGCATGTGTGCAATGCACACGTGGTAGAAGTGAAAGCTTCAACAATTTTGGTATCGAATGAATGTAAAATTTCGGAAAGAAGATAATTGTAGGTTTTAGTAATCATAGTGATACAAAGATAGATAAATTATTTTACATTTTATTCTTATATATTAGGTACATCGATTTCGAGACGCGTAGTAGGATTTTATACCTACTATTTTATTCGTTATTTAACGTAGTTTTTAACTACTTTAAATTCATAATAAGTGAATTCAGAAAACCAATAGTTTACAAATATTAACATAACACACTAGTCAAAACATCAAATAATGTCCTATTCTTTATTTGAAATTTGTTTGAACCAATATACAGCTTGCGTTATTGTCATAACGAATAGCCCTAGTAATTCTCTAAATCTTCGATAGGGAGGTTTGAGTATGCTTCCTATCTCATTTTCTCCCATGTTATATCTTATGAATTTATGTGTGTGTCTCTTTTTATTGTCGTTTTTTTGTTTCATAGACTTCAAATAATTTTATTTATTTATTTATTTATTTATTTTTTCCTCACACTGGAACGCCATGCAGCAATTACACCAATGGGGCAAAGACAATTCATGTGCTTCTTTCCATCCATCATGCGTACAGTGGACATCGAAGGATTTACGATGGATGACGCTTACGCAGTATGGTAGTGCTGTAACTGGATTTCTTCTGCTTCTTCTCCAGTAGCTCATCAGAGTCTGTGTTGGATCCCACTAGCCTTGCCAGTTCTATGACTCCGTCTCTGCTATTTTCAATCATCTCGTGATGGCCTTTTGTTCTTTCTCTGTCGCGCCTGCGCGACTTGGACCTGATCCTCCGTCCCCTGCCGTTGGTCATAGTTTTGGTCCTGCGAGCTGTGGAGCATCCTTGAAATATCCTCTGAGCGCAGCTACAGCAAAATATCACCCCTTTGAAAACTTCTGCGTTCAGGAGGTTGGTTTCGCTGCAGACATAGCACTTGTGGCATTTCTTGTGGTAACTGAAGCCCTCTCGTATTGTGATCTTATCATCTTTGTAGATAGGACTTTGACAGTGCTCACATAACTCGCATGCCATAGTTTTTCAATTTTTTTGTTACTATATCTACATTTTATAAAGACGAATGTCTACACAGATTTTTAATTTTGCACCAAAATTTTAGACATGTTTTTTTATTGACAATTGATGACAACTTATAATATAATAACGTACCAGTAGTTAGCAGTCGAATTCAATGGCTTTCGATAAGTTTTTTTTTTCATAAAACAACAAAAGCCGTCTAAACTTTGTTGATACTTGTAAAACAATCACTATAACTAGGGAAGTTTGGACTAGGAACCAAAGGTTTTGATACTTGCATGTATGTACTTGGTTTCAGTTTTTTGTTTTTTGGGTAAAAATAGTGTGCGGAGCCATTATTTACTTGTGCTTAATAAAGTTATTATCCAACTATGATTTTCTTTTCTTTCGCTAAATATTCAGCAAGCAGAATGTTGACGGTTTTCGACTATGTTTACCAGAAAAACCGGCCAAGTACGTGTCAGACTCACGAACAAAGGGTTCCGTACCATTGATTTATGAAATAAAAGGATTTAAGTTATTTGTATGAAAGATTACGATAAGCGGTTTACGATTTTCGAGGTATTAAAAAAAAGACGTGTGGCACTCGGGGACTGCCGCGGTAAAGCTATTGCATAGCATTTTGTATCAATTTATGCAATTATAATTATTTATTTATTTTATTTATGCAGTATTTTTTTTCTTTGATATTAATTCAAGTTACACTTTTTGAGCGTGGTGACCGGTAAGAAAACAAATTTTTCTTTTATTAAATAAATAAAAAGTTAATATTATTTAAAATATTTTTATTATTTTACAATACATGTGGGTTTTATTACCTTACAGTAGCTGTTGGTTATTCAGGAATATTTATCATTGAAACTATAGGTTTATGATAACTGAAATAAGAAAGAAAATAAGTTTGCGACTTAATATCCTCTAAATACCTAGAAAATACCGCGTCAATGGTGGTCCCATATTTTGTTGTGGACTTTTGTGGATCATTATTCATTTTCAAATTCAATGTTTTTGATAGAAAAGTTGTCCACCGCTCTGATTTTTTATCAGCGAAGTTAATGTTGAAATCGCCAGCCAAGATAAGTGGAAATTTATTACCATTTGTTTCAAGTAATTTCGAGCCACTCGAGTTACTCCAGTAAAGTGCGATGAATAAAATGCTCTACCTCGTCCAATTTTGAATTCGGAGAAATGTAAATTGCTACCATAACTATTTGTAGGCCATTTCTAAGTTTGCATAAGCACGCACAAATATCTCCAACAACTGAGCGCCTAACATTAACATCGCTAACGTGTGCAATATTTATTTCAATATTCGGAGTCATAATATTAGTAATATCATTTTTATTTTGGTAAATAGCTACCCCACCTTTTGAAACAGTATCTCGCTTGAACTGAACAATACAATTAAAATTAGGTATTTCAATTGGATTATCATGCGTCATGCAAGTTTCGGTAAGAAGTAACACATTTGTTTGTCTCGTAACTGAATCTTGTAAATCGTATTTATGACTATTTAGACTGGCAGTTGAAAGTCATTATTGAAATGCCATTTCTATTACTAATGAAATCTAATACACTTTGAGCAATCGTCTGAACACTATTTAAAGACAGTCTTTTGAATTCTTGCAACAATTGAAAAAACGGTCGCGTGAGCACTTTTTACTCTATAAAATCACGCGCTTTTATTTAGTAAACAACACTATAAATAATTTAAAAGTCCAATGAAAAATTAGCATGACATTCATCTTAGCTTTTCCGTTAAAAAAAAGCTATTTTATAAAAACACTACTAAATTAATTTGAATAAAAGTACTTAATAATTAATTATATGAAAAGTTTTTAAGGTAGCCATGACAACGTCGATGACGTCTATGACATATCTCTATAGAAGACCTATTTCAGAGAGAAAATTAATCGCAAGTTTAGCACATTGCGACTATCAGTAACATGGCAAGTGTGTAGGACTGAGTTCGCGCCCTGCAATATGCATGCTCTTTTTGAAAATCTATAAATTGTTTTCAAAAGATGTAGTCGCACGCACACAAACATACCGTGCCGAAGACTGCCGAACTGAAACGACGTTAGACGATGGGGAGCGTGAGGTTTTTTCGTTACGGAATTTCTGGATTCGGTCCCCGCGCTCAAGGCCCGCGATAGAAGCTATGCAATAGCTTAAAAACTACTTACCAGATCTCGTTCAAACCATTTTTCGTTGGTAGTTTTTATAGTAATGTACATCATATGTTTATTTAGATTTTTCATTTTCTTATTTTAGAAGTTAGAAGGGGGGGGGGGGGGGTGGACCAACTTTTTTCCACTTTGGAAGCGTCTGTCACGCAAACTATTCGGTTTAGAAAATAAAATTTTAGAAACCTCGATATCACTTTTGGAGACCTATCCATGGATACCCCACACGTATGATGTGTTTAAAGAAAAGAAATTGAGTTTCAGTTCTAAGTATGGGGTACCCCCAATATTTATTATTATTTTATTATTTTTGCATTAAAATCTTAAAGCGGTTCACAGAATACATCTACTTACCAAGTTTCAATAGTATAGCTTTTATAGTTTCGGAAAAAAAAATGGCTGTGACATACGGACGGACAGACGGACAGACAGACATGATAAATCTATAAGGGTTCCGTGTTTTGCCAGTAGGCTACGGAACCCTAAAAAGTAAGCTTTCCACCTGTAAGCGGACAAGCTTAAGTATCGTAGTGAACGAGGATTCATTCACTACGATACTTAAGCTACGATACTTGGATCCTGTTACAACTCGGTTTGTCGGCACAAATTATGTTTTGAGCTCGCCACAAAAATATCCACTCCGTTTATATTATTATTTTTAATGTTATGAACTAATGCTTAACCTTGACTCGGTAAAGACGTGGTGAAGCGATTCTTTCGAATCTTAGCCGTGTTGACAATGTAAGGGTAGATAATCGCCGTACGACTGGTTGATGGAAGGGTGACGGCGGAATTATGTCAAGTAATTCCCGTCCATACGCTCCAAAATGCGTCTCGTAGAATACCCAAAGGGGCTACTCTACGCCTGTGCTCCTCTAGGCTAAGGAGATTGTTCTGCACCATTTCTCGATCACCAATTAGCCTCATCGCACGCCTTTCCAATGAGTTTAATGTTGCCAGATGGCATTTATCAGCACCAGCCCATATGTGGCTGCAGTACATCTTATATAGAATACCGAAAAGATGGCTACTCTACGTCTGTGTTCAGATCTCGTACAGAACAATCTTCAAAGTCTGATGCTTTAGAGATTGTTCTGTACTAGATCTGGATCACTAATTTGCATCTTTTCACGTCTTTCCACCGAGTTCAATGTTGCCAGGTGACATTTAACAGCGCCATACATGGCTGCAGTACTCACGAACGAACGGACCTGAGTTTTACATAACATTAAAAGCATTAACGGATTATAGTATTAGTGGGTTTCCTTGGGAAAACAATGACGTCGTTTTCCTTACCCATAAAATAAAATAAATTCAAGTTCCGCACATCGTTTTCTTTCTGTTTAATTAAGAAATACACATAGCATGATTTAATTCCCCCATCTCCGTTCCACCATCGGACGACCCGTCGTGCGGCGAGTTTCTACCCTTACGTTATTGATACTACTGCGATCCGGAAGAAGATATCTTTTATACCGCATACATCGAAGGACTGGAACAATTTGATTTTTTTTTTTAATGATTATAAACTAGCGCTTGACCGCAATCCCGCCTGATGGTAAGTAGTGATGCGATCGTTGATGGTAAAGCGCGCTAGTTTATTAAGAGCCTATTCACTTTGAAAAACTGAGCGAATAGGAAGGAAGACGGCAGTTGAGCGAAGCGATGCAATGTTAAACCCAACAACACGACCAACGATGCTACGCCAAAGGGAGATTGATCTGAAGATCCTCCACGACCAAACCCCCAACACAACAACATTAGGCGCATCGCACCAGGCACACATCGCAACACAACTGCTCAGACCCGTCCTCCGTACGGCTTCACCAGACATCATGCCGGAACACGACAAATCGCTTGGCGGCAAGGCTTTGTCTGGTGGGTGGTAACTTCTGCCGACGGTCGATGTTATGGCCTACCACCGAGAGAGTGTCTTCAAGGCTAGAGTGAATAGGCTCTTAATACCTAAACTAGCGCGCTTTACTATCAACGATCGCATCTCTACTTGCCATAGGGCGGGATTGCGGTCAAGCACTAGTTTATAATTTATAAAAAAAATATTGACAGATGATAAAATATTAGTTTAGTCCAGTCAAATTATGATATTCCATAGACAGTGTCCCCCATTCCCTTGTTCACAAACGAAACTAAATTTAAGTTCAGTGCATATTTTTCTTTCTATATCATTAAGAAAAAGACAGAACATATTAGTATGTTAGTTTAGACCTGTCAAATTAGTCCGAGACTGACGTAAATTGATGTATTTTTGGTTGCCATGTTTATAATCGAGACTAAACTCTCCATGGAATATCTTAATTTGATAAGATGAAACTAAAATGTTATCTTCTATCCTTTTCTTAATGAAATAGAAAGAAAATGATGCACTTAACTTAAAATTAGTTTAGTTTGTGAACTAAGAGTATTCTCTTGTTCTCAAACTCTTGTGCCAGTATAGTCGTTATTAAAAACATGACGCCTAAATCAATTTATGTCAGGCGGTGACTAATTTGACCGGAAAAATTTTTCTTAGTAAAATATGTAGAAAGAATAGTTAGTGAAAGTTATTTATAAACTAAATTAAATTTAACTACAGTGCATATTTTTCTTGACTGTTTTTACTTACGTCTATACTGTCTATGGAATATCTTAATTTCACAGGTCTAAACTAACATTTAAGACAATGTTAGTTTAGCCATGTCAAATAAATTAAGATACTCTGTATAAAAATTAGACTAAATAAGACTAAAGGAGACTAAAATTAGATTAGATTAAAGGAATCTCCAGAACCGGTCGTCGTGGAGATCCTTGGCCTATGTCCAGCAGTGGACGTCTTTCGGCTGAAATGATGATGATAATGATGTTTAATGGAATAATACCTACGTAATATAACGGACACATAATATAAACGACATTTAACAAAACCCTGCCCTAATAGAGGTTATCAACTGTAACAATTCAGCCAAGCATACCTATGTAAAGCCGTTTATTCAAGAAAATTTTGTGGCATAAGTTCACGCTCAATAAAAGCTCAATGTTCTTGTTCCTAAACAATGTAAAATTACCGACAAAGCTTAGCTAAATCAATTTTATGGGCAACGGTGGGTACTCGCGTCTTGTTCTGCTTTGTTAAGGGTGCCACCAGGGACAATTAGGTAGTTGGGTGTTATCCTTTATCCTAATCTTTTGTTACAGATTCATAGGATTGGATTTTGTGGCCTTTTAGATTCATTCGCACACGAATTTCATTGGTATTTCATATGTTTCCAGGGCTCATCGTTTGTGATATCTGGCGCTGAAATTAACTTGTCCGTACATTCAAGTTAATTTATACTTTATTCGTATTAATTTATACGCTATCCGAAACTATCAAATAATCTTGAGCTTTAATGCTATAGAGGTAAAGTTAAAAATCTAATAAAGAAATCTGACAGATTGTACTAGCTTGATGTGCTGTCGATTGTACGAGTAGACTAATTATAAGAGAAAGGATCGTAATCGGAGAGTAAAGGATTCGTATCAGAAAACTAAAACGCCAGAAAAGGAAACTACTATTTTGTGAGCATATTTTATTATATATTAACATATACAATATGTAAAGAAAACCCTGTTCGATCCAAAAGGATAATAAATATACACATAAATATACACAGTATGCACATGAACAAATAAAATATGAAATTTTACATGATCATCATAGTGACAATGCTAATGAATTTTGAAATAATCTTTTTTTTCCTGGAATTAATTCCCACTTCCCCAAAATTTTGGTAATTTAAAAAAAGTGACAACACCATTTGTGACGGAGCGAATAGCGATGCGATCACATGCCGCCTGCCCTGCCTCCCTTCACCCGTGGATGTATGCCTACCGCGCATGCATTAAGATACCTCGCTTTTTCGAAATAATATTTATTTTTTTAAGGGTTTTTTTTTAAGTTTAGCTTTGTTCTGTAGGTATTGTTAGAATCAGTTAACGATACCTAACAATACCTTCACGGATCGGACAGGGTTTTTTTTTACATATTGTATATTTCAGCCAATCGATTATGTATAAATCTCACCGTGAAAAATAAAGAGAGTGAGTAAGCTATCTAACGCTACACCTACCTATATTAATTAGACTGGCAGGAAACTGCATTCATAACGTTTAAGTATTAGAAGAACAATGTGGTCACATAACGACATGAAAAGAAATTTTATTTCTAAAATGTATATTATGGTTTGTTGTGTTTGTGTATCAAGATACGCATACATGTGTAAGGCATCCTCACTTGTTTTGCCAATTAACGTTAGTTTGGCAACCACGAATCTAAAAGAATAGTAAGAGGACTACCCTCATTTAATTTTATAATGAGATTTTATTAATTATTAGCGTTATTACATTTTGAAGAAGTTGCGTGTCTGTGGGAGTCAGAGGTCGCTAAGCTGTCATACAAAGCATTATGAACGTGGGAATGCTCTTACGCAAACGGGGAAGGTACTTACAGGAATTTAAATCCACGTTTATTAAGCCGTATTCAGCCGGTAAGTAAATACTAATGTTAATAAAAATATTTTTCGATGAATCAGAGAAAAATATCAGCATCATCATCATCATTATCAACCTTTTTATCGTCCCACTGCTGGGCACAGGTCTCCTCTCATACAGAGAAGGATTGAGCGTAATCACCACGCTTGGACCTTCAGTCAATGGTGTCCAAGATATACTTAGAAAGTACATATAACTTTAGAAAAGTTACATTGGTACTTGCCTGACCTGGAATCGAACCCGCGCACTCATACTTGAGAGTCTGGTGTTTTAACCACTAGGCCATCACGACACCACGAGAAAAATATAAAAATAAACTATTTATTATGTGTCATCATATCAGTATAAAAGCATACTCACACGAACGCGGCGCATCGCAGCAACGATCTCGACCCGGCTTGTTGGGCGCGGCACGTCCATTGTCCCGATGTACTGCAACAAATGAAAATTTATTACATTTCCTGTCAAAGAAAGGAACTCAAGATGTTTTTGGTATTATATGTTAAGATTTTTCCCTTGTTTTCAAACTATGTCAGACTTTTGTGCAGCCGTGTTCTACAAAACACGGGGTGTAATATCTAGTGTCGTACTAAGAAATTGCATCCTATTTCTTCACATTTACGCGATGTAAAATATACTCTTAATAGCACTAAAACCTAACGATAATAGGCACAGTTTCGCTTTAAAATTCGTTCAGCTAACATCAACATTCAACAGCAGCTTTCACAAGAATAACAAAGCAGCGTAGGTTTCTCAGGAAACACCAACAACAGCAAAAACAACAAATAGTTTAAACTTTATATAGAATTTCTTGAACAAAACACCAGGTGAGCGTTACGTCGAATGATCACTTAAATATTTTGTTTCATAGTGTGTTCGCGTCACGTGCCCAGATCTCCTTCGCGCATTATAATACGATTATATCAGTGCAACATACACTAACTAATTTATTTAAATTTAATACTACTGTATACTGAGATAAGATGCATTTGATACTGAAATTTCTCCATCCTATTTCTCATATATCTCAAATTGAATATGTAATTTGCAATAAAAATAGAAAAGGGTACGGTTTATACTTATTCCATTTTTGTGCTATGCCAAATGTGATTGTCCCGAATTTAATCCCAGTTAGGGCTCTAAGAAGAAGGATATATGTATGTATAATATTTTTACACCAGCAAGTATGATTTTATTGAAATTAAGTAAAATAACTCGATAAGATTATTAAAAAATGTAGCTGACATCTAATTAACTTATTGTAATCATAAACTTAGTCTATTAGTAAATTGTTTATTGCATTATTAATTTATTTGAAATTTAATTTACTTTTATTTGACATTTTCTACCATAGATTTATTTGTTTTTTTTATGATGTATTTATTTAATGCGATGTCAACTATAATTGATTATGTAATTAGAATGATTTAGTGAATGTTTCTAGTATATTCTTTATTTATTTAATTTTATTTTTCTTTTGTTTGTATTTCATGTCTGCTGTGTATTTGTATTTACTTATGTGAAATTATGGGTATCTTACCTGAAATAAATTATTATTATTATTATTATTAAATTAGGACTTTTTAAGAATGTCCATTTTTCAACGACTTACACACCACGTGGGCTTAGCCACACATGTCATTGAATTTTTTGGTTCTTGGCTAGTTCTAAGACACACACGTGTTCCCACTATTGGGTCACAGGTCTCTCAGTGAGAGGAAGTGGTTGAGTCTATCACGTTGGCCCAGTGCGGGTAATGGTCCAATAAATGGTCTTATTGGTCCCATGTATTTATTATTTATTTAATAATTATAAACTAGTGCTTGACCGCAATCCCGCCTGATGGTAAGCAGTGATGCGATCGTTGATGGTAAAGCGCGCTAGTTTATTAAGAACCTATTCACTCAGATTGAGCGAATAAGTGGAGTGGAGTGGAGTGGAGTGAAGGTGATGCATTGTTAAACCCAACAACACGACCAACGATGCTGCGCCAAAGGGAGATTGATCTGAAGACCCTCCACGACCAAACTCCCAACACAACAACATTTGGCGCATCGTACCCGGCACACATCGCAACACAACTGCTCAGTTCCGTCCTCCGTACGGCTTCACCAGACATCATGCCGGAACATGACAAATCGCTAGGCGGCAAGGCTTTGTCTGGTGGGTGGTAACTTCTGCCGGCGGCCGATGTTATGGCCTACCACCGAGAAAATGTGTCACATGTCTTAGATATATTTTCTTTTTGGCGGTTTACTCACGACGTTTTCCTTCATCGTTTTGAGAGCAGCGGTGGGCTAGTGTATCGGTCGCCACATACAAATTCTAGGTCGTAGGATCGAACCCCATCATGCGCTTTATTTCTTCCTAAGACATGACTGTGGGGATGAATTTAGTAAATGAATTTAAAGCATATCTAATTTTGTCAGTACACTTATTTCACTTTCCTATGAGACATCCGGTTTCCTTACCGTTTAAAGAATAGCGGTGTGGTGTAAACCAAGTAATACGCTTGTTTTAGTTCGTACACTCAACCTACAACTATGTGGGTCGATACCTAAATCATACTTAAATATTTCATCATCATCATTTCAGCGTTCAGTCCCGGTTGCATCCGCGGCCTTCGCGTTGTAGCCGGGGATCCGCTTTCCTACTCAATCTCCTCCATTCTGCGCGATCTTTAGCATCATGTGGTAAGAGATTGTTGGCCATACTTAAATCTTTATATACCTATAAAAATGGCCAACTACTGAAAAATAAATAAACATTTATTTCAAAATGTGCGAAATATTTTCTAAATTCCCTGTGAAGTTCTGTGTTATTACGAATGTTTGATTATGTACGTAAATAACGCCTTGACTCGAAGGAATAAGTACATTAAAACATTCATAATTAATGAAGAGGGGATCAAAGTTGTCGGTACATTAAGGCACAAACATGAAATAACCTCTCCTGGGAAAAATCTCTTATGTTTTCACTGTCTAGAGATAAATCTCGTGAGAAAACTAGTTCAGTCTAAGCGTTTAAAATTATAAATTTAATTCAAAAGCTTAATTATTTTAATTTGGTAGTCCTGATAAAAATTAAGAACGTAATTAATCCAACGCTATAGCCCTGGCGACGACTGAGCAAATTAAAAGTATTATTAGATTGCTGTAAAAGTATTTCTCGGATTTAAAAGGAGGAGAATTTGTTAATCAGTTTATTAGCTTACTAAAGTAGCTACTTTGATTCTGAATAAGTATAAAGGACTATTAAATCTACGGGTGTCAATGCATTATAGATGACTAATTACGCATCACACTTTCAAAAACACAATTTGGCAGTTATCGCAGCTAATTCATTGTTGCATTTGTTTGAAAGCTTGTCTGCAATAACATAAATTACGTAACGATCATGCATGTCACCGAACTATTAAAATAAATGGCATTGCCATTGCAAGTGTGCAAAGCAAACACTCCTCTAGTTAGATTGGAAAAGGACGCAATAATGAACTACATGTTTTTTTTAGAATTTGGCCTATTGTATAAGTTTTTCTTTACACAGCGCCACCCAGAGCTGTGAAGATAAATATTCTGGCCAACCTGGCAATCCGCCGCAGGGTGGCATCATCAAGTTTGACCTCTTTGGTAGACGGATACCTTTGTGAAGAAAGCCATTCACGTGGCGAGGCTTGAGAATAACCCAAATGACTTTGAATAAAAAGCTTGGTAACAGGAAGCACTGCTATTAAATGTTTCCAGTATCTAACTACCTCGCCCTTGAGATATCCGACCCATTTTGTGACTTTGTTAGTTCAAGTTGTCAATTTTGCTCCCGAATTTAAGACTTAGTTGCACTTTACCCATGTCAGACTGAAACTTGTAAACATGAAGCATTAGTTTCGTTAGCAGAGTGTAAAATATAGAGCTTGCGTGTAAATGTGCTGTTTAATGAATTAATTCGTTCCCAAAGGAAATATAGATTTTGTTAAAATAAACATTAGAGACGGAGTCGTTGATCTGCTGCCAAAATACAATAAGTATAAGTGCTATGTTAGAGACGTGTAAATGTCTTTGACGAAAGCTAGTACTACCGACAGACATGGTTATGTAATCCGTTCTCAATTTATGGGTTAAAATTTTCAGCTTAGACCAAAATTGTGAGAGATTGTGTGGAAAATGTACTGCTTGAAAGATATATTTTACATTGTTACATCATAACAATGTTAAGAGATTCGCCGTCTTTATTTCCGCTTAAAAATTTAATCTTCCGAAAAAGTGTTTTGGTATTACGTTAGCTCTTTTCCCTTCTACATTCCATCTACATAATTCCAGAGGTGACAATTTGTCTTTTCAGCCTGCTAATTTGCTTCCTTGCGAACAAGATAAAAGAAAACAATTACTTTTCGGTTACCATTAAGACGTTTTTTACGAGCGCCTGAATAATTTGCGGTAGCAAAAAAGTCGAATGTAATCGCTTACGAATAATCTAAGACGTTGTGTTGACATCGAGTAATTCCTTTGCTATTAAAAAAGGTAAAAGATTTTATTATTACCTATTTTACACTGTACTAAATGTTTTTTTGATTTGAGAGGCAGTTACTTCAGCCCTTTGGGCACTTTTCCCACTGACAACGATGCGGACGAATTTTGTGATGCTCAATGAGCAATCAATGAATGCTCAATGAAGCTCAATGAATCAAGCTCAATAACCTTTTCCCTTTTTTCCCTTTATATACTTGTACATAATATATGTATATGTTGTTAAATTTGAATAGGTACCATTTTGTTGAATGTGTTGGGTGATATCTGCATTGCATGTGTAAGTTATCTAGTCTTTTATTGAGAAGTGTACGTATGTGTATTATCAAATGGTAAGGACCGTGCTTGGGTCGACGGCGCGTTGTGCTCCACGCGCGCCTCAGGGAGATGTCAGTAAATCGTGACAGGGTCTACAAGGACCTATACCTGCCAGGGTTGCTCGAAAGAGATACCGTGACCCCTGGCGCTCAGGCAAGTGAAGGAATACGGGTGGATTTTAGTCAGTCAAAAGTCTGACACGCCCTTCCGCTCCCCCCAAAGCGGGGAAGGTCATTTGATGGTTTCCCATCCACAAAAAAGGACAAACCCCTCGTAAAGGAAACGAATTTGCCCTTCTTCAGTTACCGTCGTTACCGTACATTAGCAATTCCCCTTGATTTCCGCCCAGAGAAGGCCGCCTTTAAAAGTACTTAAACGCCGAATGACTTGGGGAAGATTTCACTTTCTTACCATAGAAAAAGTAACTACTACATCTATTTTGTATTTTGAGCCTTTAAAATTGGTTCTTTGATATTATATCGAGCTTAACTGATACTTACCCGTAAGTGAAGGAACAAGCCATAAGTTGTTAGTGTATAATTACTTTGCTGATAGGTATGTAGGTAGTTACAAAGATGAAAGAAATTCCTTACGCGTGTTACATAATTCAATATTTGACGTGGGAAGGGAGGGATAATAACCGTGAATTATGGGTAAATATTTCTTAAAATGCTTGGTGAAATAATAAGTCTTGTATCAAAGTATATTTATTTATTTATTAAAACCTTGTGCACTAGTTATTAAAGATTAAACAAAGATGAACTTAGTGCCTGAGGCTTTTTCTAACAGTTAATTTTAGGCTTATGCAGAGGCAAAACATATATATTGCTTAGGTAAACATGTATTTCAAAATTCAATGAATATATTCACAAAAGCACTAACTAAGTTCTACATTCGCAGAAGATCTTGCTGACGTAATAACGAAGCTATTCAAACTAAGCCCTCCTTATTTACATTCTGATATGTTTTGCAACAAAGTGTTGAATACACGTCCCGAAGACGGAGCGACTCGGGGGAAGTTCTGCGGTCTCACGTACCAAAAGAAAGAGCAATAACTTTGTAACAGAGTACAGAACAAAATGTTAACCTGAACAGACACGCGACAAAGAAGGTATCTAGAAAAAGAGGATTTTTGAAACTAGGAACTAGGTGGTATTGGTGTTTATCATTGATTTGGTACCATTGCTCACAAAATCGGATAGTAAACAGAGTCTAAATATCAATCAGCCATGCGAACAATTTCGTATGATCTTCCAAACAGGCGAAATTTCCGCCCGAACTAACATTGCTGTGAAAGCACACTGACAACATCCTTTATGCGCCCAATCTATGTTACAAATTAATGAAGCAAACTTTATGGTCTTGAACTAAAGGATCTTTCACCGACGAGCGATTGCGTGTTCTGAACAATCAACTGTCAAATTGTCGAAAGTGAGTTCTAAAGCAATGACGAGTTCATATTTTCGTTTAAGAGGAAACTCGATCACGCATTTCTTCCATATAAACGTCTTCGTCTGTATTCTATCTGGGTAATGACAGCATATATTTTTTTTAAATACATAAATCAAACATACGAACATGGCTAGTTAGTATATTTGATTTCTTAATATCCTTTATTCCCCAAAAAAAAGAAAACAAAGAAAGAGAGAACGACAAGTGAGTGCTTGTATATGTTTTTGTTGTAATGAAGTCAGATTAGTTCACTGTAAAACTAATTGTAGAGACATAGGACACATACATACTAATTATAGGGTAGTAATTACATTAATTTCATTGTAAAAGAAAATTACTCTTCTAATGTTGACAAAGGGAGCGACCGAGGAATACGTTGGTATGAAAAAAACGCCAATGACCTAGTGAGCGCGTTTTATCTGAAAACTGGAAAGCTTATTGTTGAGTTTACTTAATACACACGACAAGATTGCATCAAACTATTTTAGAGACTGTGAATCCAATATAATGAATACGCGATAGGAAAGTTGATGGCTTATTCCTATTCGTCTGTCGGATCGATTACATATTTGACCTCTAAAAACGACTTACTGGATACCATTAATATACACTCTAATACAGGCTCTGAAACCTGAAGGAAACAGCGAAAGTACACGGCATATCTAATATTAAACCAAAAAATATGTGACATCCATCAAACCCGCTCTGGGTCCACGTGATGGAAATAAGAAACTTGTAATTCAGACAGGAGTCCATAGAGTTACTATCGATTTTACTTGATCTCTAGTATAAGTAGGTTACAGATAGATACGTTCGTAGGTGCCAGTAGAATTCAGCGTGGAGCTGCATCGACCTCCACAACCTCCGGGAATTCGACGAACACACTGAGAATACGATTACTGTTGGTCATACCGCGAGCACGCGTCTTCAGGGAACCACATCTACATATTTCCGCAAAAATCCCCACGCAAGCTATTAAATTCATTAATACTATTGCCCACTCACTCTCATACAGAAGAGGCCAATGTGGCCAGCCCCATGTGAAAAGTATTGACCAGTCTCAATACTGGTCGCATGGGTATAACCACCCATATAGGGTGCTTATACCCATACATATATAGGTGTCTTAGCCTACAGACAACGTATGTTTGTATATCTGTAATTTTGACATGACCTGGAAATTTTACCTGAAATATGGCCCTCCACCGGTGTTTGCTAAACCGATATGACAAATCCATTTAAAAATTACAACCGTGCGACAATTTTTTCCCAAATGAAATCGACAAATTTTAGATCTATCTGAACGGGTATCTGATTGTGTTTACTTGATGCAGTAAAATTTTAAATTTTGATATTAGGCAATTTCTCAATATCTTTAGATTTTACCTGAGTCACGGCGAGGGTTAAAAGTGCAGTACCACTTCTGATACTTAATGTAAATTACAGTAAAGGTCAAAAGCCAATAGACCCTTACAGTACATCAAATATTAAAGTTTACAATTTCAGTTAAAAATCACATTAAAATCTTTTAGGATCCAGAAGTTATTTAGGGATTTCACAAATTAACCTAGAAAGAAGTTTATGAAAATAAAAATATATTTCTGATTCTGGGTAAGCAATTATGTCGGTACGAATACAAAAAACGTAAAATTTTATTTCTATGTAGTATAACCAAAATTAATGGAATCTTCAGAAGAAAATTATAGAACATAATTAATTCGGGTGTGGTTTATATTGTGTTTTGGCATGCCTTTCCGTTGTACGTATTTACAGAATCCTAACGAGTCAAATATTATAACAATAAAAATAATAAACAAAAAAAATCGAGTTACGCGAAAATTCTATCCTAACTCTCGTGATCTCAATCAAGCGGTTTTCGCCAACACTTTGTCCCAATCAATATAAGCCACAAGACGTTTTAGTCGCAAATCTGTGTTAGGCTTATACTACACCCTCATACGTCACAATTTGTCCTAACCGAATGTGAATAAAGCGCGAGCGTCTCTCTACGCGTGAATAATGCCCGTGTTCGCAAAACCATTATTTATTTCTTTATTTCAAAACTACTATGTTACCGAACACATTATGAATATTACTATAATATTTCATGAAATGAAGAAATGCGTGTTTTTATTACAACCCTTTTCATTCTTAGGCAGCAATTATACAAATAGGGTCACTGTAGGTGTTTCGCAGTGAACAAAAAACTGTTGCAAAGTCGTTATGAAATGATAAGAATTAGAAGAAACAGAAAGTTCAGTCAATCAATACTTTGACTTATTCAGAGTGTTCATATTTAAAGTAAAACATTTGTTAAAAATTAGGTTTTAGTGACAGAAACCAATCGTTATTAATCCGACTTCTCGAAATCTTGTATGCTCAAATTTTAGAGTGTAATTTAGATTCGTGTAACCATAGAAGAGGGCGCCCGCGGGGTGAGGAATACGAGGCTGCGAGCGAGCCACCGCAACCGAATCTGACCGGCGCCGCCGGCCAGTAAGTTTAAGCTGCGGTGGTGAGCAAAAGCCGTCTGCGACGATTAGCACGGGTAGGACTGCCGCACCGCTTTGTTGCTTGCATGTAGTTGGCTGACTTGCATATTGCATGCTTGCTACCGGAGACGAAAAAGCTATATTGCCTATTTATGTATTGTAGTTTGTTCTCTATGTTCTATCCGCCTAGTTCACCTCGGTGAACTATGTTTATTTGGTAAAAAAATAATAATTGTAATACAATATCAGAATCCAATATAGGACTTAAAATTTTTAATGTGAACGGTACGATCGTTATTGATCGTAATATTAATGCAAACAAATTTAGGTTACATTTTAATGAGGGATTTCAATTGTATTGTGTGTTATTAGGTTTGGACAAATTATAATTAGGACAAATAATGATACCTAAGAATGAAAAAGGCACTTTTAGTTACGAATAAAAAAGTTAGAGAACACGATGTGGAACTATGCGCTTACTTGCACACCTTTTAAAAGTAGCTAAAGCAGTAGCAAAGTGCACACTTTGCACTGTATTTGCAAAAGCTGTTATAACGCTTTGAAAATCCAGAAGTTGTTACCATTTCAAAGCTTTCCGTACGCTGATACATTTCGAACATTTGCAATTCTGCCCGAAAGGGATGTTGAATAAATAAATATAAGTAAATCACGACACAATGCATGAGGAAGCTGAATTCAATGTTGTATTGGACCTTTTTCGCTCCCCGACAGCCTTGCTATTCATTTTGATGTAGGTACAGAATAACGTGTTGTTCGCAGACCATTTTTATATTTACTGGCCGAAAAATTTGCTAACGTAGTTATAAACATGAACAATATAGATATGCGTTAATTATTAAAATTTGACTAAAACCAATTTATTTTCCTGGGCTGACTGTATGAAGGCTGATTTTGAATGTCAAAGGAGTCACCCAGAGTTTCCTCTAATTAACTAATTGGCAACTCCTATGTAAATAAGTACCTACTCAATTTATTGTAAGGATTTATAAAGAGCGCTGGCAGTTCTTTCATTCATGAATAAAAGTCTCAAAGCGTTCATCATCAATGGCTTCTACGGAGAGTTTAAGTCAGTTTCAGTTATAATTTGAACTTTAAGAAATGGATACCTAATGTATTTATTTGAATTACCTGCGGTATTATGACCTCTAAGAACAAATAAAAATACAGAACGGGACGAGTAGAAGGTATTTTATGCCAATAATTGCCATTTTCATTTCTTTCAATTATAATGATCTCGCGATCTGTCTAACTCTTTAGGGTCAGCAGGTGCAATGTTATTTTATTTTTAGATCGTACCCCTTTTTTTGTTTGTTATATGAAATAATCAAATTACCTCTTCGGCTCTGGGCGGAACGGAAGGGCGTGTCGAACTTTTACTAACTAAAACCCACCCATGTCTCTTCACTTGCTTGTGCCACGATTTAATTTTTAACCAACCCGCAACTCTGGCCCCAGGAGGCATCGGTCTTCGTGAACCCCGTTACGATGTGGTAACATCACTTTTAGGCCCGTGTGAAACACAACACGCCGTGGCCTCGGGCCTGCTCATCGCCCGCAAGCCCGCGCCTACGGTTGCCGGGAATTCGATGTAGCCTCTCGACCAGGGCGCCTGCTGCGGCGGCTAGTGGCGTGATGATGCTGAGATTCCCGCTCCCTCACGCGCTCCGCCTCCTCCTTTGCCAGCATCACTGATTTGTAGAAGCAGGTGATAGCCTGCCATGCACTCTCGCTCCGGACCATGGCCTGGAACAAGATCGGACGCGAGAGATCGCCGTCGATCGCCACCACGAGGACACGGCGATGTTCTACCCAAGTCGGGCAGACCTCCACCGTACTCTCAGGGTGATCCACACAATGGTGACACCCTGGCGTTTCCTCCTGCCTTACTCGCAACAGGAACCTCCAGAATCAACCGTGTCCGGTGAGGACCTGAATCAGACGGAAGGTGAGGGCGCCGTGGCACTTAGATCGTACCCCTAGTTTCACCATGGCATTCAGATTATTACGTGTCGATATGAATAAGTTTCAGATGGACTACTCTACATGCTGCTTTTCCTGAACCGTGATTGTGGAGTGTCTACATGGCCAATTTGCTTACAATGGACTGTGAAGGAAAACAACTTGGATAAAAACTGGCCTGTGATAGTGCTTTAATTTGTTGTCCATAGGTATTGCTTTTCTCCAATTGAAGAAAAGAGAAGAAATTAATTAAATAAGGCTTTATGACCGGATAAAATAATTTAAATATACTTACACCAAGTTGTTGAGAATCTCTGTTTAACTTCCTAAATCATATTTTAAAACTTCAAAGTGAGCCATCTAACTTTTTGGATTAATTTTGATTAAGTATCGTTGTTCAAGATATTGCCTTAAATATTTTTTGTTTGGACGAAACATTTTGTTCTTTATAAAGTCAAAATTTCATTATGGAGTAAGTTATACAATATTATGAGTACTTGTTCACAAGGATACGTAGTAAATCTACATATTTTAGTTACCTACTCTTTTTACGATTTTCAGGTTTTTCCATTAAAACAATAAAAACATCTTTATTGGCATGCCAAATGAATCTCCGTAATAATTTACATAAAAAAATAAACTGCTCTATTCGATTATGAACAAACCATAAACCTTTTCGTCTCTTGTAACAAGAAGCTGGAGGGATTTTTAGAAGGACGCCAGACGGAAGACTTTCAATTCATGTATACGTTAAAGATCTGAAATATGCTGAACACAGGGCTCCGCTCTGTTAAAGGGAGTTGGCCATAATCAACCCGTTGGCCCAGTGCGGCTTAATAAATATTCTATATCTAAATATATATTATATGTATATATGTAAATTCTACGACATAATGGTTTCTTCACGATATTATCCTTTACCGTTTTGAGAGCAGTAGTGGTGAAATTAAACATAAAAAGTTAAAATGCATTAATTCGAACTCACTGCCTAAAACTCGTTCTTATTGTTATTATTAAATAGTTTGACACACTAGCAACTAATCACATAGCAAACAAACAGCTGATGATTGTTTATGGTATAACTTGGAGATATTTGGTCTGTTCAGTCAATACTCAATACTTGAACCAATTCAGTGTCTCCGAATCATAATGCATTAAAGTTGGAGCTGAAGCTACATACGAAAGTAATAACTGAAGTAATATGCGCTCATATACGACGCTGCATTACATATAGCATTTTAGTGAATTTAATGTAGTGTGAATCGTTCCTCGAGGTTTGAAATGGGACGCGCGCATGCATACTCGCATAGTATGTAAGTTATTAAGAGGTCACATCTGGATATGACCATCACGCGTTGACCTGGCTGTGTTAGACAGAAAAGTGTTAGTTCTCATGATATATGTTATGGAGTTTATATTTGCGATAGGTAAACTTGATAAGCATTCCATCATATCAAGGTAGACACAATTCTATTATATACTCGTATCTGACCTCGTATTTTATAGGTTTTCCGTACAATGTAATTTTGATTGTATAAAGGAGGTTTACATTGGTAAATGGATATGAGCTTTATTAAATATGCGTATAAAGGTAAAACAAAGCCCTGATGTCTGAAATAGTGATAATTAAGCAAAACCTTAGTATTCAATGATACGTAAGTACTACATCAAATTATAAAACATCCTCTTCAATCGAATCGATCGAGACCAGCTCAGTAAAAATATTATAAGCCTGTCAGCAATTTACGTTCCACAGGCTTAAAAGGCTATCAGTGAATAAGCACCCTGGAAATATAATAAAAACAGTCGTTGGATAACATCAGTGAACTAGAGCGTATAATCACGTTAAGAGGTACTCTCTCAAGTTTTCAAGTGGGCAGCATTCTCATACAAAACATTTCAAACGCTTAATTAGAAGCATATTCAGCGCTTGATTATAAGCATATTCAGCGCTTAATTATAAGCTTATTCAGGCTTATTATAGTTGAATTTATTTTTCAATTTCATTAGCTATCTGTGTTAATATATAGGCTATATTTTCTTGGTAATTACAATAAAGCTAAAAAGTGTAATTAATTATTTTTGATATAGAAGAAGGTCAGGTAAGTAACAATGTAACTTTTCTAAGTTATATGTACCTTCTGAGTATATCTTGGACATCAATGACAAGGTGAAAGAAAACATCTTGAGGAAGCCTGGACTTTTATGTGTGAAATCGCCAACCCGCATTGAACAAGCGTGATGATTACGCTTAATAGCAATGATGGCAGTGGGACGATAAAAAGGTTGATGATGATGATCATGAATATAGAAGAAGGTATATAACTTTATCCATGTTAATTATCAACAGGCTTACGACCTCTTAGGTGTTGCACCGCGCATTAAAAGTTGGGCTGTTGCAGCATCTTTAAAAAATATTTTGTAATGGAATAAATTTAAATTTTGAAATTTAGTTTGGGTATTATTTTATATTAAGTATAGGTATATTTAGTTATATGGTATTATCGTTGAAAATTAATTGAAATTTTTGAATGTTTCCCTTTGAAGTTTACCTAAATTCGTAAAGAATTTCGGTCAAAACGCTCTCCAAAGCCTGGAGCACAACGTGCAGGATTCTATAGGATGCATTTTGAAGAGTGTGAGGGACTTGCATGACTTAATTCCTTCACCTCCGTTCCATTATTAGACGACCCGTCGTACGTCGTACTACTACGACGAAAGGTTTCAACTCGTCTTTTAGACCGCGTACATCGAGGGACTGGGACAATTTGCCAGTGGCGGTGTTTCCGTCTGACTACAATTCAAGGGTCTTCAAGGTGAAAAAGCTCTTAATAAACTAAAGCGCTTTACCATCAACGATTGCGATTGCGGTTAAGCATTAGTTTATTATTATAAATATGGTTTAAAATTACTTCACACTAGCTTTGGATCTTATAATGTCGTTTCCAATGTGACCTCGTTCTTAAAACTTTGTCTCTATCCGCATTTCTTTTCTGTGCAGGTTTCATTCATGTTTATTTTATTTAACGCCAGATTTTCCGGTATACAAGCCAAGAATCAATCACTCCTAGACCGAGCCTAAATTTTATAGCCTCCGTTTATGAATGGCTATTTATGCGGATAAATGGCTAAAATATCGTTGAATTTGCATATTAAAATTAGATCGAGACTAAATAAACTCAATAATATCCTTTTTAAAAAGGCATCGAAATATTACAGCGTGGGTGGCTTTTTGAAGACAGAATGGTCTTGATAAATAACTAGGCTGCATACTTAGCTATAAGTCCACATTCTGCGGTGTAGGATGGTGAACCGGTCTTAGTCAAGGACGAGGCTAGTCACGAAAGGCGCTGAGATCCCGCTCTAGACAAAACGATACTGTCGAGTTGTCGAAAGATATCGCACGCTCCGCGCTCAGTATCAAAGTAACTTTATTCATAGGTACTACAACATTATCTAGGCGTGCAGCAGGCATATTTCGTGCGGTTAAAGCATACCTTCATATTATTATGTGGTTAACCAACTAAACCTAAGATTGCTTACGTGCTGTTGTGTAACCACAATATAGCTCACTATCGCTACGCAAACAAATCTTCGCTTTTGTTATATAAAAATCCTCGTGGACTTTTCTATTTTCCCGCGCAAGCAGTATACCTACATTCTTAGAGCCACTAGAGTATTGTCCCTTTGTCTGTCTTTGAACGGTGCGGCCCGACTCATGTCAAAGTAATCGACAGTGAAATTGTACAAACCACAGCTCTGGATGATCCGAATACTTTCGACGTCACGTATTTCTACTCCAGGCACGCCTGACTTCTAATAAATACAGGTGTCCCCGCTGTGCCGTCAGATGTATTGTCATTGTACGAACGAGCTTCTTAAGTATTTATGTGGCAAAATACAATCTGAACATGCCGAACGTGTTTATCGAGTTCCTTGTAATTGTTTACATGGACCTTGGCACAAAACTCAATAAATGAACACGAATGAAGGACGTAATTGCTGACATTCTCCGCATTTAAACAAAAGGTTTACAAGATTTGTAGGGAATCCGTAAAAATGTAACCCTCAGTGAGCGGCGCCTCACTGGCGATGTTCATTTCACAAAGTTTAACAGTTGTAAGCCGGGTAATTGTCTTCGGAAAATAATCGGACTGTAAAGTTTCACTGAGTTAATTCGTAGGTATAAAAGACTAAGTTTTATATCCTAACTCCCTTAAGTGTACGAATATAAAAACATTACATAAAATAATACCGTAATGAAGTCTCTAGTTGAAGTATAATGGATAAACAATATTGCTATTTTTTGGTATTCATCTATAGTCTCCCGCCAACTGTAAAAATACGAGTTTGAAGGTTAGGATTTTGCTAAAAAAACAACCTTTTGAATGTTTAACATCTGGCTACGCCTTTAAGGAGCTAAGCAGTCAATCTCGGTTATTTTAATGAACTTATAAAAAAGCAAATAGCTTAAAAGTTGGACAACTGCTTTGCAAACCTAAATTCGTTTCCCAACGATTTAAAGAGATTTATAATTGGTAGAACGTACCTAAATAGGAAAACGTAAAGTTTTTTCTGTCATCTTTCTTTATAAAAAATATTAATATTTTTAGTAAGAGACTTTCAATGAAAAATTCCGTGTTTATAATGTAATGTTATGTTATTTTAGTGGCAGCTGTTCAACAGAAATAATTTGTAAGAATTATCAATCAGTGAGCAAGTACTAGTTGCACCATGTGGAAAGGTAAATTCTATTCAATTCCAAATATTTGAAATTGTTCCATCAACATGTTCATTGTAATTTCAACTTAAAGTAATGGTAATTACGTAGATATTAGACTGTGCTATTCACTCATATCTACGTAATTACTACTACTGAAAAAGTTATAAAAAGTTTGAAGTTATACATAGCATCAGTTGAAGTTTATTTTGTACACAATATAGAATTCTATACCATCGGCTATCCCAACAAAAACCATTTTTTTTATGGTAAAGCGCAAAACCTAACCGGTTAAAATGAACAGTTTCTTTTTAATAGCCGGTAAAATCGTTCTAAGTTCTCTAAAATTACGTACTAGATTCACGGTTTCCTTTCTATCTCCACGCAAGCAAAACGGCGAGTAGAAGATAGTGTAAAAGAAAATAACAAATGTAGTTTTAATGTAACGTCGACATAGTGAAGAAGGATGGTGTATTCCATTCAGATGTTGAGAGTCTATTATTCTCTCTAGTTTTGTTGCTCTTTTTTTCACGGAATGTCTTGAGGACGTTCAAGCTAGGCATGTATAATTCAGCGTACATTACGGTTTCATCTCTCAGATTGCAATGAATACTTGCGTGAAAAACGGATGTAAAAGTGGGTCGACACACCCTATTTATGTACATATAGTGGGTTAAGTGGGGGTACAGTAGCTCAAGTCAAGGCCTCACAAAAGTCGAAACTATGTTTGTTTAACCCTCCGAATGGGAAATGAAACACACCTCCGTAGCCGCCATTCGCAACGTTTTTCATTCAAAGGGAATACTTTAGAAATCCAATTACGGATTCGTCTATCTGCATAATTTATGTCGGGTGGTCTTTTGGGTGATTAAACATTTTTCCGAGCAATTTAGATTCTGTGTCGGCAATTTAAGTACCTATGTGTATCAGCAAATTTATGGAAGCTCCGCTGAATAGCATGAATGGTTAGGTAAGTACATGAGTGAAAAGGTATTTTGCTTTAACTGATTAAACAGTCGAACATTTATTGTAGATTGTAGAGAGAACGGATCGAAGTAACGGTGCTTGTGGTGTCTAGCATTGGACATTTTTCGGCTGAAATAATGACAAAAGATTGTAAACATTTCCTAGCACACAAAGTATTGTTCAGAATCAAACAATTTTCTAAAATCATATAAATGTCACGGTTATTTATGCGAGACTGGATGATAAATATTTATTAAAATTCTTTGGGAAGTAACATATCGCTGAGTTCGAAGTATTTTTAATTAAAACCTTAACGGTGAGAACATCGTCCATTAGGAAGCCAAGTTGGACTGAACAAATGATGGCTTATGAGAATTTGTGAAAGTAATTAAATGAAAATGATCGGCCTTATAACCTCGTGCCTAAATTAAATTTATTATTGAATACAGCTATACATTTGCCTTTGTACTGAATGCTGGTAATAAAAACGCAAAATGTGATGAATTTGTCCTTAGAAACACGTTTGTCACCTTACATGCGTTCAATCGTTGGTCCCACAGTTAGTGAAGCGGGTGACCGGTTCTTGCAATACGCTTGCAAGGCACAGTCGAATACATACAGACAATACGACCAAGAATTAGTGGTATTGCAATGTTCAGAGTTATGTTAAATATTTTTGGGATATCATCACATAAATCTAAATTTCATAAACCGACAAAAAACACGAGTATTACACAATTTATGGCTTGTAAGATGCTCAGACGTTTCTTTTTAGGGCAAAAGCGGCTGGATAGTCCACGAAATTCTATTGTCTCAATCAGCATCAAGCTGGAGATGATATGTTATTTAAGCATAATTCGAGGCGGTGATAAATATTTATTTATTTATTAACTATGGGCAGTTTACAGCTAAAACAAACAGAATAAAAAAAAAATGTATGTCAGACTGACAGCCAATTATAAGTCATCACTTATAAAAACAGATTGCACAGAGATAGTGTGGACAACACAACACAGCTACCTAGCTTATAAAAATTAAAAAAAAAAAACAAACACTACAAAAATAAAACAAAAATTAAAAAACAAGCAATATAACATTCCAGCTTAAGTTACACACAAAGATAACAATGATATAAAAAATAAATCCTAACATACATAGAAGTCTCAACGAAAAAAGCTACGGCCCATGCATTTTCAGGCTGAGGAGACACTCGTTAAAAAGGCATCGAAATCGTGTGAAATATTTAGTTATCAAATTATAATCAGTATTTATTTCATCTCATTAACGCAAAAACTGGAAGAAAAAAATAATTTCGCGGGATATTATAGTAACATTCCATCAGAAGTTAGGTAAGATACCGGTTTTTTATGCGATTCCAATTTATAGTCTAAATACACAACTCCGCCTTTCTACGACACCCTCTCCTCCATGTAGTAATAATGCAAGAGAGGTTGATAGTTCATAGCTACGTCATACAGACCTTGATGAACTACAACATCTCGTAAGGAAAAATATGCAGGTTTTTTATTTTCCTTACGAAGGCTATTAGACTGCAATTTTGTGGAGTTGGTAATTTTGTTGTGCTATGCTACTAAATGTAACACACAATTTAATAGTAGCCCTCTCTGTCGTGGCGACCAGACGACGTGCCCCTTGGCCTGAGTGTGTACTTACTGAAAATTCGGTAGCTTTACTCCAAACCCCAAGTAAAATAAGCGATCATAGTGAAGGTACCACAATTGTTATGTAAATCATTTTTTTTTTTTTGCAATCCAATGCCATGATCCATTATAAAATAAAAATAAAGGGAACCCAGAACATTTTTAACAACGTTGGAATTCTTTCGCATTTGCTACTGAACTTACTATTACCTACTAGGTAAGCAATTCGATTTATCATCACAGAATTACCTCGCTTTTGTATCTAGTTTCAACATAAACATTCCTTGGTTTGCATACTATAGTAACTTAGAGGTGCTTATGCCTTGGCATTGCATTGTTAGTAAGTATATTATTAAGTAAGCAGCTGTTGCAGACTCCTTTCGTT
Source organism: Sesamia inferens (assembly GCA_037179545.1). Classification (NCBI taxonomy): domain Eukaryota; kingdom Metazoa; phylum Arthropoda; class Insecta; order Lepidoptera; family Noctuidae; genus Sesamia; species Sesamia inferens. The sequence goes on along the minus strand of CM073921.1, from coordinate 19,711,874 downwards.
TACATAATTCAAGTCCTCAACTCATTTGTAGCACGGTTCTCGATCATTTATCTATTTTATTTTTCATTGGTTAGCGCTTGATCAGTCAGTTGGTCATGGAACTGCTTTTAATCCAAGAAATAAAAGATGTCGATGCCGGCACGACTACAGAATTGATCAGTAAAAAGCTAACTCATCATTGACTAAGCGAGCAGTCAATTAAGAACGGCTCGACAAGTCCACTTACTAATGTACCAACAAATGCCAACAATACACCAGTGTTTTACGCGCAAGTAACTTCGATTCGCAACTAAGCGTTAACGGTAAACGCGAGAGGAAACAATGTTGCGGATTCCATTTCACAGCCGATTGCTTTATTTTCACGGTCATCATAAATACGATGCTATCGGAAGGACGTGAAACATTGCACCGAGTTTGGATTTGACGCTTTGCAGTTCTTACGCGTCTAGCCACTATGTTTTTCTCATTGTATAGCTACAATCTATATACACAGTCGGCAGCCACCAGGTTGTACTGTTTTCGTTTTGCGTGCCTTAAATAACAAACATATTGACTTTAATAAGGCTGAAATCCAACAGCACAAAGTTCACCGAAACTCAAAATATGAACAATAAGAACGTGATTGGAATCAACAAGATTTTTGCTCCCAAACGAAATGCATTGTTTGGTCATTATGGTGCCCGAAATGGATGCCCTTTCTCGTTAAAGCGGTAGGTACTTGTGTTTAATGAAGCTGACACTATTGGCTGTACAACGTGTCATGATCAGGGGAACACGTGCGGTAGAGCATGCGTAGTTAGTCGACTATTTCATTGATGGAGATCGTGACCCGCAACTCAAGGTGGTGTGTTGGCAGTCTTCAGCGGTAAATTGTGTGATTGTTCTACGTTTCGATTACGTCTGACGTGGTGGAGTTATTCGTTACATATCGAAGCCAAGCCTTGAGTTCCAAGTAATTAAAGTGTTTAATGAGAATAGCATCGCGTTTCAATCAATGCAGTTTTAAGGTTTATTTGGGATGTTAAACTGTACATTTACAACGATTGCCGTGTGAATACGATATTATCTACAATAGTCATCTTTAGTATTCTGTGAGCTCACTTGAGTGAGCTCCGAATCCCACACAATAGCACTCCAGTACTTATTGCTTGTATCGAAGTACAAAGGAGAAGAGTCAATATTTGTTTTAGGTGACAATGGCGTGGCCTTCACACTTAAGTGAAAAACAGGTTTATTTGATGTTTACTCTTTGGGTGAAAAAGTTTGCTCAGTGATACCCTGCTGAGTATTGGCGACTTCCCATTATTTCGAGTCACCTAGAGCCCTCATTTGGCAAGAAAGATTGTATGGAGTACCTCAGCTTTTTCCAGGTAAAATTTTAATGAGCAGACTATATAATACCTAGATTTTACTACTGAGTTGTTCGTAGTGTGTTCAGATCAATAATCCGAACTCTTTTTTCCATAACTCTTCCTAAAGGTAAGGTAGGTAGGCAATGAGCAGTGTTTACTAAAGAACAGCAATATTAATATCGATATGTATGCTAGGGCTTGGCTTGGCATGGAAACTAATATTCAGGGCATAAGGGGAATATATTTTTAGGAATGTAGTACTTATGAAGATGGATGACTTTTAATACGGGACCGAGTCTAAAAGATGAAAGTACTGTACCCATAAAGTATGTCATTCGTTTAAACTAGCAACCTGGATTCTAGGGTCACTTACAGCTCACCCATCCCTATGGGAGATTGAGGTAAAAACAGCGCATTAAGAACATTGTTATTTTTCCCTACCAATAACAATATTTTTCTCTCGTCTGATGAAAGACTGTTGATGGGGTTTACGAAGAAACTACCAAACACGGACCGAAAGGACGACGTAACCAGCACTTAAACGCAATATACACTCAAACAAAGCTCAAACTATCTAGTTTAATATTAATTATTGCAGGATTTATTTCATTACTTGTTTCCTATCCTGTTTCTTTGTTTACCAAGGCGCTAAACAATCAAGAGAGTGATTGAGTTTACTCCACGTTCAACCCGTGAGCCAACTATTGATTTAACATTAATGTGACATAGACTTGTATACTTATACAGAGTTATGACATCATAAATAATTCATGACTCGTGTCATTGTGCTGGCAGTGCAATAATGTGGCACCTACGTTGATGCTGGTGACAAAAATGCTGATGTAAACGTGATGTTGCTGCAAATGACGAACCTACTTTTTTTTTTTTAATAATTATAAACTAGCGCTTGACCGCAATCCCGCCTGATGATAAGCAGTGATGCGATCGTTGATGATAAAGCGCGCTAGTTTATTAAGAGCCTATTCACTCAGAAAAACTGAGCGAATAGGAAGGAAGACGGCAGTTGAGCGAGGTGATGCAATGTTAAACCCAACAACACGACCAACGATGCTGCGCCAAAGGGAGATTGATCTGAAGACCCTCCACGACCAAACTCCCAATACAACAACATTAGGCGCATCGTACCCGGCACACATCGCAACACAACAGCTCAGACCCCTCCTCCGTACGGCTTCACCAGACATCATGCCGGAACACGACAAATCGCTTGGCGTGGCTTGACTTTGAACTATCTACATAGCCATTGGTCATTCAAATGATCAGTCGACTGAACATACTAAATGGAGTGAATATCTAGAACTGATATAGATTTTTCTGTAAATATCTTTTGTTATAGTTGACTGATGATGATGATGATGATAGTATGACAAAGACAGAAACTAAATAGATTCATGGTTCCTAAATATAATTAAAGAAATAACCATTAATAATGAACAAATTAATAATTTAGTATCAAGTTATACTTTAATATTTAACAGTCCTGCAGTTGAAGGCACAGTGAGACTACCACCACTCCGTCACCAGCCACTCCACCACCACTGACTCAATCCGCTCATACAATAGGAAACAACGATGGCGGCAGTACGTCTTAACACTCTAAGGTCCGTATTACAGAACGTCATTCAAAACTCAAGCTCTACTTAAGTCTCGTTTGAAGCCATTTGATTGGTTGAAACTAGTTTTAGGTAATGGTTAAACAGAGATCAATCCTTGAGTTTCGTTTTGGAATACGGACCTAAATCACTGGGATATGAGAGACAAACCACAAACCACGTTGCTCAAGGGACTCCACAATGTGGTCCCTTTTACGAAAGTCATAAATTACTGGGTATCCAAACAATATATTTTCGATAAAAAATACAAGATCCTAACTTCACAAAGATTGCTGATACGAGGGATTGTGCCCGACAGAGCTGCGTATTTTTACGGATGGGTCCAAAAACAGGTAGTGGCACAGGTGGTGAAGTCTTGTATCGTTGGTCTCTTACTGAACAATAGAAGTTCAAACTCAGGATTTGCCAATGGGCAATGATAATTTATTAGACTAGTATGATACATTTAACGTACGTATTTATTATATAAATCAGCAGTTAGACTGCTAAAGCGGACCCCAGACTCCAAAGCTGAAAATCTTCGGATGCGACTGGCATTAACGCTGAGATGATGATGATGATGATTTATTATATAATCTATGTAAATAGTACACTGTATACTACCTATATTATTTCTCCCCCCTTCCCCTTAGTATTCCATCCAAAGGTTGTCTGTTAAAGATCGCTCTTAGCGATAAGACCGCCCATTGTGTCACCCTTTGTAAAATCTTTATATGAATGTTTTGTTATCTATATGGTGTACATAATTAACAGTATTCTATTCTATTCAATGGAGCGTGGAATAATAAGTGTTAAGCGAATACATCGTGTTAGAAACACCGCGCTGCGCTCCATAACTCAAGTAGATTCACTTCTCGCGAATGCACCTCGAGAGATGGGAAACGATCGTAACTCACTGGATGCTTGAGGGAGGTCATCGCCGTCGGGGTATATAACGGTGAAGGAGGTGTGACGATGTGGTAAGGATCGCACGGCCAACATGGCCAGAGATAGCACAAGTGGTAGTACTTTCATATTAAAAAAAAACATTCATATAAAATATTATAAATAAAGATAAATAAATTTAATTTATAAAATTATAAGATTGCTATATAAAACGTCCATGACACAATTTCCCTAAATGTTCAAAATTACAAAGAAACTTCTACCTTCAAACCAATTTACATTGAAATTCATTTAATTTATTTTTTTAATCATTTCTCCTTTTTCATAATCCTATTTATATTTTTACATTTTGATTAAGGAATGGAAAATGTGTGTCCAACGCAGGCTTATAAATAATTTACAAGCCTGTGTTGTTCCACAATAGGGCAATGGCCTCCTTTTCAGTTTATATTTTAAACTTGAGCTTGATTACGATCCCGCCTGATGAGCGCTAGTTTATTAAGAGCCTATTAAATATTTAAAAATGTAAATAAATATTTGTAGGTATATAGAAAAATAAACGAAATAATTATTAAAATAAAATCAAGTTAAAAATTAAAGGGGGTAACAATAAATACTATTTAGGTTTGAGGGTACTTAAAGAATTGTGGTCAGACAGAAAGACCGCCGCAAGCAAATTTTTCCAGTCCTTCGATGTACGCGGTATAAAAGACGAGGCGAAACGCTTCATCCCGATCGTAGTGGTGTTAACAACGTAAGAGTGGATATTCACCGATGATTGGCCGAATTATGGCATGCAATTCCCGCGCACACTCTCCAAAATGCATTCTAGAGAGCACCGGCTTTGGAGACGGTTTTTTGAACCGAATATGGGTCGCAAAATTAGCCTCTTCATAGGCCTCTCTACTGAATCCAAAGCTGCCAGGTGGTATTTTGCAGCACCAGCCCAAATATGGCTGCAGTATTTTTCTTTAGTCCTTTTCCACTTTTATCCATCTACCAAAACCAATCATTCAGAAGGAGAAGAAGAAAAAGAGAGAAAGAAGAAGAGAAGAGTCCAAACTCGTCCCGCCATCTCTTTCTGGGTTTGCCGTGCAGTCGTTTCCTGCCACTGGGGATCTATATATTTCTATTCTGACATTTTAATCAGGAGTGCTTGTATTTTTTAGGAACAGGCTTTACGGCCGAACCCAATTACCTATCTATCACCAACCGGTCAATTTTGTTAAAATAGATGAAGTAAGCTTAGATTGAGCTGTCAATATTTATTTATTTATTATTTATTTATTCAGACTACATGTGGTCCATTGTGTTAGTAACAATTTCACTTAAAACCTATGTTAGTACTTAATAACTAAAACTGATTTTGTACGGTCCGCTAATGACCACACAATCGGACTATCTGTCCGGGCCGCTATCGATTGCAGAATGATGTTCGGACTGTTACGCAACCCGCGAAGTAACGAGGCAGATTTCTTGCGCCATACTGCGTCTAAGCTGTCAATGCGCGCGTCAGCTAACATCGCTGACGCACTACAGAAGCGCGGCAGTCGCAACAGCATCCTGAACGCATTGGATACGCAAAGCGTTGCAAGCCCTTTGGGTATATCTGAACTACAGGGCCCCCGAGTACAGTGATGTACAATACGCCTTAAAAGGGCTATTTTAACTGATACCATCAGAACACATCGAGAGAACCTGCGGGCCACCATGTTCGCCCGGACCGACAACGCTCTGCGTTCCCTGTCCAAATCTATATCATCTTTCAGGGTATATATCTAAACAGGCTAATAGTGTAAATCCCTTGAATTAGTTAGAATGACCGGTCATTCTAATGCTCATTAAATACTCACGGAGAAATTTTTACAGAATGACACCTTTTTTACGTACAAAAACTTATCTATTTCTAGTTTTAACTGCTTCAATCAGCACCCTAATTGCGTAACATAATATTACTATCAATTTGAATAGTTCGGAATTATATTGCTGATCCATAATTCTAATGCAGAACTTTCAAATAGAAACATTTGTTACACAATTACAGGTCTCAGTGAGGAAATCTTCGTCACTGTTCGGCAACGGTCGTATTCCCCGAGCGTTCGGAAGAAGATATGTATATAGAGTGGTGCACTTAACCACTTTCTATGCACTTAACCACTCTATCGCAGATATGTATATAGAGTGGTGCACTTAACCACTTTCTATGCACTTAACCACTCTATATACATATCTTCTTCCGAACTATCGGGGAATACGACCGTTGCCGAACAGTGACGAAGATTTCTATGCGCATTATCACTTTGGGAGACCTGTAGCTTGCTTATGATTATAATACATATATTGTCAGTTATAATTATTCTAGCTATCATCAGTAGTGATTTATCTTAAAGTTCGGCCGGAAGTATATATTTAAATAAAAAATAATAACCCTAGTTTAAGTTACTGTCAATTGTTAGGCCTAAAAATTTTGTGTACTATTCATCATCACCATCAGCCTCTACTTGTGCGCTGCTGGACATAGGCCTCCTTCATGGCACGCCAACAAGCTCGATCCTGAGCAGTTCTCCGCCAGCCACTACCAGCCACTATTAGCTGTCTGTATTTTATTATTAGTATTTACGATGTCAAGACTAGAGAATAATGATGATCGTTGGCTAAAGTGCTTGCTCAGAATCAATTATTAAACTTAAATAAAAAATGACAAGGTAAACTAAGGGGTCGAAACAGTGCTTTTATGATACAGGATAATATTTATTTTATACCGCGTACATCGAAGGACTGGAACAATTTCCCGGAGGCGGTTTTTCCATCGGACTGCAATTTAAGTGTCTTCAAGCTAGAGTGAATACTTGAATATGCTCTTAATAAACTAGTACGATTTACCATCAACGATTGCGTACTGCTTACCATCAGGCGGGATTGCGGTCAAGCGCTAGTTTATAATTTATAAGAAAAAAAAAAACAAAAAAAACACAATATTTTCTTAATACAGACTTCTTCTAATCTTCTTCTTCTAATTATCAATTATATTAATTTGTGTACCAAATAAGACAAGCGAAAAAAAAAAGTCATTTTTTTTCTATGAATTCGTTGCAGGTGTTACGAAAATTGTGGAGTATTTGTGTGCAAGTAAAGAAATGTGTCATCAACACTTGTGCTAGAGTCTAGAACCCTCTTGCGCAATAAAAGATGTCGCTGGATGGAAATCTGCGTTACAGAAATATTATCCTGCTTCATAAAATCACTGTTATTTGTTTTCGACCCCTTTAGTTTACCTTGTCATTTTTTTTTCAGGGGTATTCAGATAGAAAATGTCAACAACATCTAGCTTTTTATTTTTTATTGTAATTTTATATTAGCTTCTGTCCGCGATTTCGCGAATGTAAATGTATATAAACTCCTACAAGAACGTGCGTCCGGGACAATTAGTAGCCGATGTACGTATGTTTGTATATGCTTGGGGCTGCCACCTATATCCCAGCTAAATTTTATCGAAATCTGTCCAATGGTTTAGGTCTAAAAAGGTGGTATTAATATGGATCAGTGGCGGATTTACAAATTTGGAAGGTACAGGCTGTAAGGACTTTGCCGCCCTTTTGTCTAATTGTCATGTCCTAAAATATTTTTACAAAAAAGATTTTCAGACTTCTGTCTGTAAAACTTCAGAAAACAGTCCTACAGAACAGAAATCTTTTTATTTTCTATGAGGTGCGTAGTTAAAAAAGGTCCCCAAATTTGCCGCCATAAAAATCGACCGTCCTTGGGTCAAGCCTTCTCAGCCTGTTGGTAAATCCACCACAGGTATGGATGACATGTTAAAATCATACAGATGATATAAATTTACACTTACTGAAGAATTTCATTTTATTTAGTTTTTAATTATTTTACTCTTATACCTTATTTTGTTGAAGAATAAAACTGTAATGCAGATTCCTTGTCAGGGAAGTAAATGCCTAAATCCAGGCAGTCTACTATCAGTACTAAGTAATAAGGAAAATTTATTTTGTCATCGTGAAAATAAGGCCAGTCCTCAAGGCGGTAGCGTAGAATGATGCGCCAAACGCACAGTATGTAGGTATTCTAATGTTGCACTAAACCGCATTCTAAGATTATTTCTTCTTCAAAGTAATTTGTAATCAAAATGACCTACCGATCTGTTCTGTACGAATCTTATGGTGAAAAATTAAGTGAAGTGCCTTTGAAGTGAATTGTTATCCCATCCGATGCTAAGAATTTACACTATTGACTCACCGCGTTCTAAGATTCATTCTTCTTTAAGGTAATTTATAATCAATATGACCTGCAGATCTGTTCTGTACAAACCTCACCATTAAACCTTAAGTGCTTAATCTTAAGACTTTGAATTGAATTGTTATCAGAACTGATGCTAAGAATGACATTTCTACAAAATTTTCACGGTGTTTTTCAGAATAACACTAGTGGTACCTATTAGAAATTGACAATATTATTAATTCCTAATGTCAATAATGCTATTTACTCCGTACGCTTTAGGATTTTAACAGAAAAGACAACCTGAAGATCAAAGCCCTCTGGTATTGACCTGGTATAATTACCTCTCTACTTTTGCTTCGAATAAACTCTTCATGAATAGAGACCCATGAAGAGTTTATTAGAAGCAATAGTAGCTCATGTAAGCCACTATTGCTATTTTTACAGTAGATTGTCAGTTGGTTGGAAGGTTATTTAACCTACTAACAAACTGCGTTAGCCAACTGACCTTCTAAGGACAAATCCTTTTCACTCAAGAGGATTAAAACATACCGTTACTACTAAATATTGTAAGCCTGGGTACACAAGACAACACTGTTTGCTAAGCTTTCCGACATAAGACGATTAATTTTAATAACAACGCTGCCCCAAATTGGGACTTAAAGTTTCATAGTGCCGTTGTGTCTTCAAGTGAATTTATACAATTTGCATGAATCATGGCGAAACTATTGAAAGGTGCTGAGCGAGTGATTTTAGCTCGGGAAGCTTTTGTCCCGAAAACATTTTTGATTTACACAAATATGCTGAAGCTCAACACCTACCAAATAGTACCATAATAAGACGAGTAAAAACTCGACAAACATCGCTCTCTCAATAATAACGAGAGTTACTTGAGAGTTTCTACACAGAACAATGTTTAATGACACTCAATGAAACACGTGTCATAAAACAACTGGGAACGAAATACATATATATTCGTATAATCCACAGAATTAATTGTGACAGACACGTTTCATCGTTGTTGCTGAGGTGTGAAACTGCCAGTAATTAAGAGTCTTTACGATCTTATGTGTTCGGCAAATTCGTAAGAGCGACATCACACGTAAGTAATTATTGAGAAATATCTAAAGCACGCAGTAATATCCTGTGCCTCGTTATTTAGAAGGATTGCTGCTGACTTTGGTAAATTTTCATTCAGGTAGGCCGATGCGACGAACTTCATGTAGGCACATATTAATTATCTAAGTTCAGATGAGGTATGGGGCAAACTTGCTTCACATAGATCACTAGCGTCGATTGTCACTTGTCACCCGTGTACCCGGAATTCTGTGCCTTGGGGAACTAGTACGTACATGTATAACTTGCTGACTAAACTAGCAGCTAAGTAACAGACAATTTACAATTCCAACAAAACTGTTCACTTCGTCAGTTAAATTGGAGTTGTAGATCAAACAACTGAGCAGTGAGAATTCCATATTGTTTGACTAACGTCTAAGTAATTAGCAGTTACTTTACGACGATTCGCAGCAGGATTATGAAGACTTAGGTATTTAAATAAAAATTACTTAACAAATGCCGTACATGAAAATGTTGGTGATAATATCAAAATAAATATAACTCGACGATTTTTCAATCTCAAAGATTTCTAAAAGAATAATTGGGGGGTGAGGTGTCAGATAAGATAAGATATATCAGATAAGATCTTTCTAAGTATGTCTTGGACACCAATGACTGAAGGTGAAGGAAAACATCTTAAGGAAACCTGGACTTTAAGTCTGAAATCGCCAACCCGCATTGAGCAAGCGTGGTGATTACGCTCAATCCTTCTCTGTATGAGAAGAGACCTGTGCCCAGCAGTGGGACGATAAAAGGTTGATGATCATGATGATGTGTCAGATAATGGCGCCGATTCACTCGTTCACAAACCAAACTAATTTTAAGTTCAGTGCAACTTTTTCTTTCTATTTCATTAAGAAAAGGATAGATGATAACATTTTAGTTTAATCCTGTCAAATCAAGATATTCCATAGAGGCATAGACACTTTAGACGCGATTATAAACATGTCGAACACGTACACGAATACGTCAAGTGCGGACTAATATGACAGGTCTAAACTGACATATTATGTTCTGTCCCTTTCTAAATAAAATATAAAGAAAAGGATGCACTGAAATTATGTTGAGTTTGTGAACAAGGGAATTAGCGCCAGTGTCATACAATTTAAAAGGTACTAAGATTAAATCCTAAAGACACATAAACTTTTTCTTGTGCTTCATATCTATGAAAAGTGAACAATACATGTTTAATTCCAAAACAAAACAGCGATGGGGATGTGTTTCAATCTATAATGTTTGCAGGGCTAATATAATCAGATATCGCTTAACATTTTAAGGTTCAGAAGTAAAATGGGGAGGTATTCGCCCAGCAAGGGCAAAAACAGTGTTAGTTAATACCATGGAGCAATATTTACTCCATGGTTAATACTGTAGCAACATGTAATTTGTGGAGTGATAGTACGGAAATTTGCAATCGCATTAACATAGAAAGGACAATGCAAAGTAGAACAAAAAATTCAAAATGGGTTTTCACCTAATCAAAAATGCTGAGTTTTTCTATATTTTCAGAGGCATCTTGACCAACAGATAGCGGATTATCAATTCATATGCGGCTCCCATTTAGGTCAGACTGCATTCCTTATATTCATCTGGAGTTATATTTGGTAATTTTTGAATTGCGCTTTATTCATTATGAATAATTCACTGAGAAAATAAACATACCTAGTTTTATAAAATAAGTAAAGGAGTTTTAATAAACATATTCCGGCGTGCTGCACGCTGGTGGAATAAATAAAGGATGCTTCTGCTAATGCAGTCGGTACTCGTAGTTAATTTCTAGGCTAGCACAATTTAGATTCCTATTAAGTAGAAGAAAAATGTCCTTATTAAATTTAAAATTAAATTCTGTTCATTTTATGAAAAACTTCACTGCAAAAACGTTCTCAGTCTATTAAACGAATCCCTTTTTCCCTACACTTTTGTCGCTGAGTTCAGATAGCAGGAATTGGGGAATTTGCGTAGGTACCTAGGTACATATTTTAATTATAAACTAGTGCTTGACCGCAATCCCATCTTATGGTAAGCAGTGATCAAATCGTGCGCTAGTTTATTAAGAGCCTATTTACAAAAAAAAAAAACTGGTTGAATAAGAAGGAAGACGGTAATTGAGCGAGGTAATTTAACGTTAAACCTAATAATACGACCAATGATGCTGTATATATTGTAATATAACTGCTTAGACCCGTCCTCGTCCGTAGTACTTATTAAAGAAATTTAATTTAAAATCCTGTTTAGATTACAAATACAATTTCATAAATAAAATATTTGTGGTCCAAAGCAAAATTTTCTATGGCATTCATTTCCACTCACGATTTCTCTTTGAAGGAATCAGAGAAGTGTTGGATTGCTGCGCCGTCCCTCGAGAGGGATTGTGCCTTTTATGGCTTCATCCCTCCCTCGCTATGCTACTGTAATAGTTTAACTTTCATTTGCTTTTAGTTTAACTTTGAATCCAAAATAATTTTTTTCTACATAATTATTTTCAGTTTAGTTTTACTGATAAAATGTATGAATTAGTTTTTGTTTAAATAATTTCATCAAATCTGTTCGATGTGATTTGATACCATTATGACCTCATAATGGTATCTAATTACATCGAGCTACATCAACTAAGTACATAATCTCAAATAGGGTCTACGAGAGGTCTACGCTGGGTCTACGAAGGAGCTTGGTTGATTCTACGAGGGTCCTACGGCGCAGCGTTATCGTAACGCCTGCACTGAACGCTATAGTTTTCTTTTGTAATGGCTCTTAGAATTATACATAAACTTACAAAGTCTAACGGTCTCAAATAGGGTCTACGAGTGGTCTAACGCTGGGTAGACAAGGACCTTCGATAAGGTACAGGGTTCTACAGCACAGCGTTAACGCTACACCTACATTGAACGCTATAGTATACTTTTATATGTCTCTTACACAAGCACACATACACACACAAATGCACATGTACATAAATGCAGAAATGCCTTCTTCCCATTAGGGTAATGTAGGGTAGTGATAACTATAGAATTAACTTGCGACGAACCATTCTTAAGACTTGTATTTGAATAATTTATTTTACTCAAAAAAGGTACTATCAAATTGTACTTTATTGTTAAATCTCTGATTCGCCCTAAATTCCAGAAATTTGAAATGATAGTTTTCAAAGTTCAGCCAAATTTAAGGGTTGTAGTATCAAACTGAACAATTTTTTCCATGGGACCAACGTCATAGTCGCGAATATATATTCAGCCGCCCTATAAGTTAAGGTCGAGTAGATATTGAAGCTTTCTTTGTTGGTTGATAAATTTTTTGCGTTTACGATGTCGGTCCCATGGAGAAAGTTGTTCAGTTTGAAAGTCTGTACCACACCCTTCAATTTGGCTGGGCTTTGAAAATAAACCCTGTATACAGCTCGTAATGGTATAATTTTGTACATTTATTTCTAAATACGATTGCGATTGTAAGTGTTCACATATTCATTTTATTCTAGGCACGTTCCTATGGCATGAATCGACGGAAATTAAACTATACAAGGTACGTACTGCCGTTTGGAACCGTACAAGAGACACAGGAGAAAAATTGTATTTCGAACACGAAATTTGATCATTATTTTATTTAAATGCCGTTTGTGTATTGCTAATTGGCGTGTGTAAAAGCTGGTTCTATCTCTTTTAGAAAATGGATAGCTAGAAGGAAAATTATATTTTTAAGTAAAATTTAATAGCTGTTTATTTTTAACTGTGAGGGTTAAAGGGATTAAGCTCGATTCAAAGTCATCATCATCATCATCTCAGCGTTAATCCCAGTCGCATCCTTCGACATTTTCCGTGAAGCGACTGCCGTCTGACCTCCACAACCCGAAGGCGATATCGAACCATTGCAGTTAGACCAATTGTTGGACTTTTGAGGGCTCCAACAACCCGTAACGACTGCCACTAGATGTTCGTATGGCAACCGGGACCAGCGGCTTAACGTGCTTTCCGAGGCACAACCAGACCAGCGCAAATATTTATATTCATGCATACAAATATTTGCACTGTGCGGGGATCGAACCCGCGCCTCCTTGCGCAGCGGCCGCGTCCGCTACCGCTACACCACGGAGGCTGTGAAGCTCGATTCAACGTAAACCAATATAATGTTTGACAATTTCAGTTGAGAACCCGAGATATCGATTTTCCGTAAAAAGGTTTCCAATTTTATAAACTAGAAAAATAAATTCATATTGCACCTTAAACCGCTTTCATATCTTCCAATTCCAAGTCGCGTTTCGGTATTGGAGATGCATACATGTCATGTCTACGATTGAACACTCTTATTTCGTATGTTGAAGTGAATACGGTAGCCTTTAAAATTGCTTCCATAGTAAAGCAATAAAAAAAAAAACAAATGATAAGAAATCGGGGGATACAGTCTGCTGTTTCAATTTCATATCTATCATTGCCAGACAAAATTCAATTACACCACTAGAAAAAAACAAAGAAATGATTGCGCTCTGTAACGACGGTCATACATCGCGTAGGGTGGAGGAGAAACGCCACCATACCGAGGTCTTTATGCTGCGTTTTGAAATTTCAATTTATTATAACTTTTGACTCTGAGAAGTTGCAACATTTATTCTTATTTCAATTGTCAACTCTTCAAAAAGACCTATCGATATTCTATATAAATCATATAGTATTATTGGATTGTGACTATAATTAAAAATGCTGGTTCTTCTAATGCCTACAAACCCGGGCTAAACATAAAAAAATCCCCCTAAAAAATAAATATTATTTCGCAAAAGAAGGTAATTTAATAAATGCGCGGGCGAAGGGGGGCTGTGCATGTGGCACGTGGTCGCATCGCTAATAATAATACTGGCAAAAAAGGTGTAACTTTTTATTATTATTATATAAATTACCAAATTTTGGGGAAGTTGGAATTAATTCGCGAAAAAAAAAGATGATTTCAAAATTCATTAGTATTGTTACTATGATGATTATGTAAACTTTCATATTTTATTTGGTCATGTGTTTATCTAACCTTTTTTATCATTATGGATCGGACGGGGTTTTCTTTACATAATATATTGTACAGGGTGTATCTGACATCGTAACGCAAACTTCGCGAAAAGGCTACACCGCATGCCACTAACAAAATTATGATAGTCATTTATGTCGTTAATGAGTGGGTACAGAAATAATAGTGTTTAAAAAAATTGTCTGCTCGGCCTTTGAACGTTGCAAGCGTGCCGCCGTGCGTGTTTGTAGGTATGATGTTGATCCCTGATGCGAACTCTATTAAATCAGCTGATAGGATAGTTTTTCTAGTATTGTTCACATTGCGCTTGTTTGTGTAATTAAATAATTAATTAACTTTTACTTCAAAATCTTATTGGGTTATAAAATTATAGCAATTATGAAAGGTCTGTAGTGAAAAATACTGCATAGTATTTTTTTTTAATCGGGGAAAAAGCCAACACAAGAAAGAAAGAAAGAAAGAAAAATGCATTTATTGACATTACAGCAAGATACATAAATTTAAAACTATAAAACTTGTCTTGTAATGCCAAAAGGGCCTCAGCTCAGCATAATGTCAGATGACAACACCAAGTGTACCATCTGACGCTGATTTTCAGCTGCAACCCACGAGTGCCATACGCTAGAATTACAAAAAATACAATAATATAAATGATATAATAATAGTAATCCAAATGATAGAAAAACTTAAACAGAATCACATAAAAATGTTGTGACATGCATAAGTGTGTGTGTGTGTATGTATATATGTTAAATATATTGTAATTAATCAAAAATAAAAAATAAGTTTATTCAATTATAAATAAATAAATAAATACCTAAAAACATTAAAATTAAATAAATAAATCCGGAAAACAGAAAATACCCCCTCTCACCAATCACAGAAAATAAAATAAAATGGCTTATATGGCAGATACGTCTGCTTGGAAATCTTCAAACTCTTTTTGATGACTTAAAAGATAATCTTTTAATTTCAATTTGAAAGTCGAGGAACTTTTCAAAAACTTCGCAAAATTCGACCACTGGGGGGTTCAGAATTATATACTGGATCCATGGTACTCGTTTGTGCGTCGATGTCAGATACACCCTTTATAATGTCAGGCGATACAAATTAAAAAGCCAGATCGAAATACAACGATCGTATAGGAATGGAAAGGGCTTCTCATAACCATTCGAATACCAATAAATCACAATTTGACTGAGATTTTATATCGTATTACGTGACCTGTTCACGTCACAAGACACGGCCGTGTCTATGACACAGCCACACCCCTTCTACTAATATTAAAAATGAGAAAGTAAGGACCACAGCAGGAAAAGTTACCCGAAACTGACAAAAATCCCCAATCAACTTTGAGCTTAACGATTTTTTGCTAAAGTTGAAAATCCAATAAAATAATCTGACAGATTGTTGTAGGTTGATGTCGTCTGTACATATGGGCACCGACTTCCTTGTTCACAAACTAAATTAATTTTAAATTCGGCACATCTTTTTATTTATTTATTTATTTATTCTTTCGCACATAAATTGCGGTATTTCGGACGAGAAGATTCTACGTAGCTTCCCGAAAGCAGCCCAGCCGAGTTGGAGTCGACGATTGACCTCTTTCTCGAAATTGGACCTTCCTAACTGTATAGTTGTCAACAACTTCGAGAACAGAGTCTCCAATCTTTATAGGAGTCGGTACATCATTGTCTCAAGACAAAAGACTTCGACCAGTATGTGTTGCCAGTGATGACTTATGGAATTGAGACGTGGTCGCTAACAATGGGCCTTATAAGAAGGCTCAAAGTCGCTCAAAGGGCAATGGAGAGGGCTATGCTTGGGGTTTCACTGCGCGATCGAATCAGTAATGAGGAGATCCGCAGAAGAACGAGAGTAACCGACTTAGCCCGAAGAATTGCACCACTGAAGTGGCAATGGGCTGGACATATTACCCGTAGGACCGATGCCCGATGGGGCCGACGGGTTCTCGAGTGGCGACTACGCACCGGAAGACGTAGCGTGGGTAGGCCCCCGACAAGGTAGACCGACGACCTGGTGAAGGTCGCGGGAAACCGCTGGATGCGGGAGGCGCAGGACCGGTCGTCGTGGAGAACCTTGGGGGAGGCCTATGTCCAGCAGTGGACGTCTTTCGACTGAAATGATGATGATGATGATGACATAAATTGTACAGAGGCGGACTTAATGCCTTAGGCATTCTCTACCGATTCTCCCGTTTACAAACTAAACTAATTTTAAGTTAAGTGAATCTTTTTCTTTCTATTTCATTAAGAAAAGGACAGAAGGAATGTTAGTTCAAACCTGTCAAATTGATGTATTTTTGGCCGCCGTATTTATATTCGCGTCTCAACTGTCTATGGAGTAACTTAATTTGAGAGGATTAAACTAATCATATCTTCTATCCTTTTCTTAATGAAAAAGAAAGAAAAATGCACTTTTTTAAATAATTATAAACTGGCGCTTGCCGCAATCCCGCCTGATGGTAAGCAGTGATAAGAAGATAAGAACCTATTCACTCAGAAAAACTGAGCGAATAGGAAGGAAGACGGCTGTTGAGCGAGGTGATGCAATGTTAAACCCAACAACACGACCAACGATGCTGCGCCAAAGGGAGATTGATCTGAAGACCCTCCACGATCAAACTCCCGACACAACAACATTTGACGCATCGTACCCGGCACACATCGCAACACAACTGCTCAGACCCGTCCTCCGTACGGCTTCACCAGACATCATGCCGGAACACGACGAATCGCTTGGCGGGAAGACCTTGTCTGATGGGTGGTAACTTCTGCCGGCAGCCGATGTTATGGCCTACCACCGACTTAACATAAAATTTAGTATAGTTTGTCAACAGGAGAATCGGCACCATTATGTATAAATGTATGGATGGATGTATGGTTGTTACTCTTTTACGCTAAAAAGCCACTGAATGGATTTGGATGAAATTTGTCATACAGATGGTTTATATCCAGGATTAAAGTATAGGGATTTTATCCCGAAATTCCCACAGGATCGAAAACTTATGCGGATGAAATTGGTGTCACCCGCATTTGAGTTTCGATCGCAAATAGTAAATTATAATTAATACCAGCCCACACCTAAGCCGTCAAACTTAATTAATGTAGCGGTGGAAGCGGTTAATGTATCGGATTGCTTCTGAAAAATTGGTAATTATGAATTAATTATTGTGCCAGCCACAAAGATTTTTGATTTAAATACAGATATTTTTCTAAAAAAAAATCTTTAAATTTTATTTACGTATTGAAAAATATACAATAAAACTAGATATAGTCTCCGCGTGTCCACATACATATGTTCAGTGGAAGATTCTCAGAAGGTCGTCCTCCCCGGCCAGATCATGATAGAAAACGATCTTCTCCTGATTGGCCTGGGTCTTGGACGTTTATCTATATATTTCACTATTATAAATACAGTATCTTTGAGTTAGTATCCCATAACACAAGTTTCGAACTTACTTTGGGGCTAGCACAATCTGTGTGACTTGTCCGTATATATTTATTTATTTATTCTCGAAAATCTCACCAACAGAAGGTAGTTGAAGTGAGCTTAGAGTAAGAGTGAGAGAGTCAACAGTATTAATTAATCCCTAGAATTGGAAAGACAAGTCACTCCACCTAAGTTGTCACTGCATTGATAGGTAAATACCCATGAACGAGTTGCCTACTCTGTGGAGACGAGTGTGATGTACAGCAAGATTGTGTCTGTTCCTGGTATTTATATTATGAATATCGTTTATTTTCTCAAAATTCGATATATTTTTATGTAGGTACATACATAAGATTTTCAAATATGTATCGTGAAGCTACAGTAACTAACTGGATTATGGAAGTCAGATAGGTAAGTCGCTCCTTGTAAAACACTGGTATTCATCTGACCCCAGCATATTTGGGAGAAGAGTAGCCAGTATTCAGTATT
The DNA here is from genome assembly GCA_037179545.1 of Sesamia inferens. Classification (NCBI taxonomy): domain Eukaryota; kingdom Metazoa; phylum Arthropoda; class Insecta; order Lepidoptera; family Noctuidae; genus Sesamia; species Sesamia inferens. The sequence continues at coordinate 19,693,714 of CM073921.1, read as the reverse complement.
ATTTAATTATCTAATGGAAACAAAGACCCGACTGTTTCTAAATATTGATTTATTTTATTTATTGATTCACCAATAAATATACAAAGTACAAAACAACATAACACGGATTAACTAAATAATAACTACTCTGCAAAATAGGAGCATTTCCAACCGAACTAGGTAAAATCTGTTTGCGGTGTAGCTTATGTATGTGTAGAGATTAAATGTTAATCCAAAAACCAACTTAATCCAAGCTCTTTCTGAGAGTAAAACACGTAAAGATTATTTTAGAACTATCTACAGGTAATATGTATTTAATTTCCTAGTTTGTATGTGTAGGAAAAGCTAATTAACTTCATAAGAGTTCAAAACATGACGGAAATGTTAGATTTGAGCTCAAATTGCTTGAGCTTTGAGTAACTTATATCTATTCAAGTAAGAGATCAGACACAACGAACAGTATTGTAAACTTTAACAAGTCTGTTTGCTTCGATTTTATGTTCAAGAGCACTTTAATTGTGAGCACAAATTCAATCATCATATGATTCGTTTTGAAAGAAAGCTTATTTATTGCTTTATAAGTTCAAAAAATTGTCAGCTCTTTAATAGAATTACAACATATTTTATTACACAGGTAATACAGTAAGCAGGACCTCAGGTTAAGAGTAAATTAAGACGATATGAGTGACTTAAAACATCACACCTTGAGGAAACCTGGACTGGAAGTCTGAAACCTGGACTTGGAAGTCTGAAACTAAAGACCTGGAAGTCTGAAATCGCCAACCCGTATTGAGCAAGCGTGGTGATTACGCTCAATCCTTCTATGTATGAGAGGAGATCTGTGCCCAGCAGTGGGACGATAAAATGGTTGATGATGATGAATGACTTAAAACATTACCTTAAGCTAGCACCCTGATGGCGTACACAATTGCTATCAATTTGAATAATTATGAAGCATATTGCTAATCAATTGCCCCACGTGTTCGAAAAATGTGTTTGCTCCACAATGCAAATCACGCAATGAATGTTGTTGAACTGTCAAAATCTAATCCATGGCTGCTGATAGTGTGTTACGCAAGATACAAAATGCAGATTAATTGTCTGTGTTTCTAGGGGCACGGAAATAACGTAATGTATGTCGCTGGACTGTCAAAATGGCAAAATGTAAGCTCTTGGTACTTTGTGTGATATAATAAATCTGCTATTGTAGGTGCTGAAAAGTGACCGGAATAATGTTCACGCACAATGGTCCACTAGAAAGACTAAGTGCGGAGACCAAACCGTAACGTTAGGAAAAAAAGCGCATGAAATATTGTGCAGTAAATTGATTTCCAAATTTCGACCATCTAGGTGTAACTACAACGTCCAAATCAAATAACCTCAATTTTAAACATGAATGGATTATTATTTTAAATATAAATAAAATATAAATATGTACTGACAAATCACACAGATTGAGCTAGCCCCAAAGTAAGTTCGAGACTTCTGTTATGGGATACTAACTCAACGATACTATATAATTATAATAGATACATATATAGATAAACATCCAAGACCCAGGCCCATCAGGAAAATATCCTTTTCCATCGTGACCTGGCCGGGGATCGAACCTACCTAGTGTAGTTTGTCCTTCTGTCTGATGCAACCGATTTTCAGTCACAGAGTCATCAGTAACACAATAAATCCGAGCCTCTTGTTATGCAGGACGCCAGGACCAAAATATTTCGTAGCCCCTTCGAAAACATGGTCCTTATTGTACTTGCTCGATTTACATTCAGCGCGTCAACTTAAGAAACGTTGGAGTTGATAGGTTCCCATTGCTTAAATAAATCTTTAAATTATTCAATGAGATTAGGCTGATCGATTTCAAACACTTTTTGGTATCGAACGACGGGATATTTCGTGATAGCCGCGAACTCTTTGTTTGGTATTTTGAACTAATTCACGTTTTAGTTATTTGTTATTCTTTTCTATGTTGATAATAAAGCACAAGAGTATTTTTGTACCTATAAGGGCAAATATCAGTGATTCGCTCGGACATGAAAAAAAGAAGTCTATATACCTGATGAACCGAGTAAAATAATATATGTAGTCGGAAATAATGTTAATTAAATTTAGTTTAGTGCTATTATATTTTACATTTTAATTTAAAGTAATTTAATATATGTATAAAGTTTAATATAAATCAATTTAATATAACTAACCCTAGTTGATAGGTTATTGTTGAACTAACCATTGGGTCATTGTTGTAAAAAAAAAAGCGTAAAAGTTAAGCGTAAAAAAAGTAGTAGCGCGGGCAGTCTACGGGAGAGCTTATTTGATGATTTCCTATCCCAAAAAAAGGCCTTGCTATGTGACGTGGAGGCCAGGGAAGATAAAATTGTAGGTGGAAATGTCGCGGCGTTTATTAATTACTAGCAGCCGCCAGCGACTTCGTTCGCGTGGAGTTAGTTATGCTCTGCTCTTATAGATCGCAGTGTGATGTTATATAGCCTAAATCCTTCCTGGATTAATGGGCTATCCAATGCAAAAAGAATTTTTCGAATCGGAGCAGCAGTTTTTTTTTAATAATTATAAACTAGCGCTTGACCGCAATCCCGCCTGGTGGTAAGCAGTGATGCAATCGTTGACGGTAAAGCGCGCTAGTTTATTAAGAGCCTATTCACTCAGAAAAAGTGGGAGTTGAGCGAGGTGATGCATATGCTAAACCAAACAACACGACCAACGATGCTGCGCTAAAGGGAGATTGATCTGAAGACCCTCCACGACCAAACTCCCAACAAAACAACATTTGGCGTACCCGGCACACATCGCATCAGAATTGCTCAGACCCGTCCTCCGTACGGCTTCACCAGACATCATGCCGGAACACGACAAATCGCTTGGCGGCAAGACTTTGTCTGGTGGGTGGTAACTTCTGCCGGCGGCCGATGTTATGCCGCATTCAAACAAACAAACAAACTCTTCAGCTTTATATATTAGTATAGATTATTCTTATAATTTTTAATTTTATCAAAAATTCAGCAATAAGCACTCAAACCATTTCACGTCTAAAGGCGTGAATGGGTATTGAATCAAAACGCATGCAATTTAACCGATCAGTAGCAATATTAAGCGCGAATTTAAAGCGAAGCGTTTTATCAGGATTTCGGATTATTTCATACAACCATCAAGAGCAACCTAAAAATTTTTGTTTTCATAGCACATACAAGCGACTCCGATGTCCTATTTTATCATAAAAAATGGTTTGAGGTGTAGCTGACCCAATATAACAAACCGAACGCGAATTTCGAGTCTAAATCTATAACAATGATATTGTTATGTTAAGGAAGGACGAATTTAGACTATACTTCGGTACCTAACTATATTCTTAGGTACCTAACACGTTACAATTACTTATGATAGACATTTTTTTTTTATTTTTATTAAAGGTTGCTTGACAAAAACTTCCTGTTCGATCCATTCTGAGATAGGACCAAAAGTAATCGAAGTTCGTAACTGAACTGTTCGTGTATGAACGTGAATGAAGTAGACCAGAACGACACGTGCTACATCTTACGTACTGAATTTAAGTAGGAATACGTGAGGTTCCGAACGTTTTACAAATCCACAAAGGAAAAAAAATCTAAGTGAATGTGGTCGGAAACTGTAAATGTTGGCTGAAAAACTTTGATGATATAACGATATCAACCTTAAAGCAGTACCTTGTGGTAAGGTAAATCTAAATCCTGTGGGAAATTCAAAATAAAATAGTGTACACGTGTGCTAAATTCCCTCCAAATTCGTTTACTGTTTTAACGTGGAAGCTTGACAAACATGTACAAATCTTGTCTTTATTTCATATAGGTAACATTAATTTAAATGATTCCATCTTGTTTATAATATTTGATTTTAGATCTAAAACAATTACACAGAACTCAACTTCATCGGAAGCGGAAAAGTGATAATTATAATATAAAGCCTACTGCGTTTGGCATTTGGGAAACCAAATCGGAAAATTTAAATCCAATATTAATTACAGCAAAGTTGACTGAAATTAATTCCGGTACAAATAAATTATAACATCAAACGATAAATTAATTGTACTTTTCCCATTAAAATGATGACACCACAATCCGAGAGAATATTACATTTTTAATTGAAACGTGGGCGCAAACAACCCGCATATGGAGAGAGCCTGTGATCTGATTTTAATACATGTATTCGGTTTACCGAGATTTATCTTTTTTGTTTATGTTGCAAAAAAGAGTTATTTTTGGGAGACATTTTGTTCAATATTAGACCTTGGTTATATTTTGTCAGTACCTACAACTAAGCTCCTTGATCGTCATACTCTATACGCTTGGCTAAGGGGAGCTAGTAAATGTTAGTAATAGCTAGAAAATGTCACATTTCGACTACAGAAAACTTATTGCTTTCTTTTTAAATCACAAAGATAAGCAGTTACATTTCATTTATTGATTTGGTTGCGCCCCAAAAATACCCACAATAGGTATTTATTTGAGTGGCTAGGCTCTCAATCACTGGAAAATTTGCCACCATAACAAAACAGAACGAACAGTAAACAAACAAACGAATCGTGACATTGGATTGAACATGACTGATCACAGCGGGAAAATTTCCGAATGCACATTCGGTATCAGTCGTAGTTTCGGTAATTTTCCTGCCGAAAACGAAACTAAACCGTTAAAGAAACTGAAACACTTTCGGTCGGACACTAATTTTAGTAGTTGTTTCTGTTCACATATAAGACGACACGATTCATTATTGATGACTTTGTAATTATCTAATTATACAAAGGAATTGTTTTAAATTAATAATAAAACCACACTTGTTGTACCACGGAATCATAGAGAAGTATTTTATTATTATAGAGCTGTCATAGACTACAGATGTACATAGTAACTTAACATAGACTGAGGAAAGGCGGCAAATTTAATAATTAATTCAACACTCCTGCCAAATTCAAGCCTTCCATGTACTAAAAACTAAATTATTAATCATAAACGAAACAAAGCAAACATACTTGATTAGATTAAAGATTACATAACATATCTATGGATAACATTCCAATTTGGTCTCTCATATATTGAAATTTATCTCTAGGTAAAGCCTTAGTTAGAAAGTCAGCAAGTTGATTGCATGTTGAAACATATTTTAAATCAATAACTTTAGAATAATACTTTTCTTTTATGAAATGATATTTAGTGTCTATATGTTTGCACCTCTTGTGAAAGTTTATATTTTTAATAACACTTATTGCACTTTGATTGTCTATATTTATCACTACTGTTTGTTGCTTAAATTCACCAAGGTCACACAATAACTGTTTAATCCAAATAGCTTCTTTGGTGGCACTACATGCGGCCATAAATTCTGCTTCTGTAGTTGATAAAGCAACAGTGTGTTGCCTTTGACTACACCATGTCACAGCAGCTCCACATTTGAAGAAAATGTATCCAGTTGTTGACCTTCTAGTAGTGATGTCATTAGCATAATCAGCATCACTATAGCCAACTAATTCAGAAGATTTTGCTGATAGGTAACATAGGCCAAAGTAGATAGTGTCTTTGAGATACTTTAGAATCTTTTTAACAGCTGTCCAGTGAGACTCATCATAACAGTTCAAAAATCTACTCACCAAGCTCACAGCAAACATTATGTCCGGTCGGCTTACTATGGCAACATGCATCAGAGAACCAACAGCTTCTCTATAAGGAAGATTCTTGTCAGGCTGGTGCTCACTTTTCATTAGCTTTGAATGAGGATCCACTGGAACATTATTGGGGTTGGCATTATCCATATTAAATTTATTTAACAACTGTTTGATATATTTGGATTGATGTATAAAGATATACTTGTCTGCAACTTGAATATCCATACCAACAAAATTTCCAGGTGGGCATATTGTCATATCAAATATTGTTTTCAAATCATTTGTTACAGACTGCAGAGCAGATTTTGATTTAGAAAATAGAAGCCCATCGTCCACATAAGTACAGAGATAACACTTACTTTCTTTAATGTTTGCAACATATACACATTGGTCTGCTTTACTATTTATGAAGCCAAATTTCTGAAGTACACAATTGAATTTAGTATTCCAGCACCGTGGTGCTTGTTTAAGACCATACAGTGACTTTATCAATTTACATACTTTATTGGGTTCATGTATTAGACCTTCAGGAGGATACATATATATGTTTTCTTCTAGTTCCCCATACAGAAAAGCTGTTTTAATGTCAAGTTGAAGAATTTCATAACCGTTTTTAGCAGCTAGAGATAACAATAAACGTATTGAATCATACCTTACAGTCGGTGAGTATGTTTCCTTATAGTCAATACCTTCTGCCTGTGCATAACCCTTTGCACAAAGCCTGGACTTGAAGCGAGGACCCGTTGGTTGGTCTTTTACTCTAAAAACCCATTTACAGCCGATGATGTTTGCATTTTTAGGCTTGTTTACCAATATCCATGTGCCATTTCTTTCATGGGCTTCAAGTTCCTCTTCAATTGACTTTTTCCATTTTTCAGCATTCACACAACTAGTAGCTTCTTTGAATGTGTCAGGGACTTGCTCAGGCACTAAGCATTCATCATAGCAAAGGTAAGTATGTTCTTTATTTTTATTTCTAGGTCTCAACGTTATGTTACTTCGTGGAGGAGTATCAATCTTCGTTTCTGGTAAGTATTCATCTGAATCAGAATTATTTTTAACAGTATTATATGAGCTATCTGAGTTATAAGATTCCTCCTTGCTTTCTTCATTGGAGTCATTTGACATTAAACTTCCTTTATTACTTTTACTATGTGTATCTAACGATTTGTTTTCTGTTTCAGATAATTCCAGAGAGGCATAGTTCCTCTTGACAGTGGATTCCAGAAATACAGCATCCCTGCTCTTTATAATAGTTCTTGTATTTGGTAATATAAATCTGTACCCTTTTGTGTTCTCGCAATAGCCAATAAAGATCATTTTTTGTGCCTTTGGATCCCATTTCTTGCGTTTTTCTTTTGGTAAGTGGACCATGGCTTCACACCCGAACACTTTCATATTACTTATATTTGGTTTATGTCCAGTCCAAACCTCTTCAGGCGTTTTGAACAATAAGGATTTAGTTGGAGTTCTGTTTATGATGTATGCAGCAGTTTTTATAGCTTCAGCCCAGAAAAACTTTGACAAGCCTGCATTCAAAATCATACACTTTGCTCTCTCCACTAGAGTTCTATTTAACCTCTCTGCAGCTCCATTTTGTTCAGGAGTATAAGGAGTTGATGTTTGGTGTCTTATTCCAGCACTTTTTAGGAAGTCAGAGAATGGTTTGTTGACATATTCCAGGCCATTGTCAGTCCGAATACATTTGAGTTTACATTCAGTTTGATTTTCAACTTCTATTTTGAACTCTTTGAATTTTGACAATACCTCGGTTTTGTTGTTCAAAATATATACAAATACCTTTTTGGAATAATCATCCAAAAATGTTAAAAAGTATTTACCCCCTCCTAGTGACTGTGTTTCCATGGGGCCACATAAGTCAGAATGCACCAGTTCCAATAGCTTTGAGGAATGTGATCCTTGACTCTTGAAGGGCATTCTTGTTTGCTTGCCCTCTTTACATGTTATACAAGTTATATTGTTTACTTGTTTATCGGACAATGTGAATCCTTCAGAACTGTCTTTCAATTTCTTCAAGGTGTCTAGGTTCAGATGACCCATTCTTTGGTGCCATAAAAATATATCATCTTGCTTAACGTCAGACATGTATGCATAGTTGGTATTCAAGTTAAGCCGGTACATGTTGTTAACTTTTGTTGCTGTTGCTACAATAACATGCTGTCTGTTCAGTATAGTACAGCCGTTGGAATCAAATTTAACTTGACCACCCTTTTTGAAAGTGTTTTGTTGTTAGCAACTTTGATTTGTTCAATAGGTGGTGAGTGTTCATTTTGAAGAAGGTTTTGATGTCTTGTCATGTGCATGGTTGCCCCAGAATCAATGTACCATGCGGAGCTGTTGTTGTCAAACGGAATAACAAATGCGGCAGCATATGAACTATTTGATTTAGCAACCTTTTCTTTCGGTTTTGACCTGCATTCTGTACTCTTGTGTCCATATTTGTTACACTGAAAACATCTAGGACCTTTGTTGAACTTCTTTTTCACATTCTTGGTTTGATAACCATGAGCAGATGTAAAAGCAGAGTTACTGTTTTCAGATTTTACTTCTTGGAGCAATTTTGATTTAACAGAGTCTGCACATATTTTCATCCCAGAGCTCTCAATGGCTAGGATCATTGGTTTATAATGTTCAGGTAGCCCGGAGAGTAAAAGTGTCCCGAGCCACTCATCATCAACTTGGAATCCTATATTTCGGAGCTTATGTGCTGTAGACATTATCTTACTCACATATTCGTCTATATTTTGGCAACCAGAGAGTGTAGTAGTACAGAGATCACGTAGTAGGCCAACTCTGCGTGTAAGCCCTGAGTCGTCGAAAGCACGGGATAAGTTTTCCCACACTTCTTTTGCTGTTCTTGCCTCTTGGATGTGTACGTAGTTGATACTATCGACAAGTAAAATTATCTTAGATTTGGCTTTTGTGTCCTTCTTTGCGTCGAATGGTTCGTTATTGGGATTTTCTATACATTCCCAAAGTTCTTCATGTTGAAGGTATGTTTTCACAGCAAACCGCCAGGTATTGTAGTTCTCTCGGCCTGTTAATTTTTCTATTAATGCCAGAGGATTATTACTAGTCATGATCACTGGGATTTTCTAAGATTTGAAAACTGAACCACGCGGCTTGAAGGTTATGTCGTCGGCACACAATCACCTCACCGGCACAAATTGTTTATAATTCTATTTTATTAGTCTAATGAACTTCGCAATCACTTTTCTTTATGACTTTGGCTTTACTGGGCCTATAACCTGATGACTTTGTAATTATCTAATTATACAAAGGAATTGTTTTAAATTAATAATAAAACCACACTTGTTGTACCACGGAATCATAGAGAAGTATTTTATTATTATAGAGCTGTCATAGACTACAGATGTACATAGTAACTTAACATAGACTGAGGAAAGGCGGCAAATTTAATAATTAATTCAACAATTATCGTCTAGATATTTAAATAAAGTGACGAAAAACGATAAAAAACCTTCACTTATTATTGCGTCAATCTATTGATTCGACCTTTATACTAGAGAACTAAATACAGAGTTCATCTACGTAAAAAGGTAAATAACGACAAAATGAACAGTAAAGAAGTCATCATTTTCCAATGGGAACTAGATACACCAGCAGTGGAACGATAAAATATTTCCACGACACAGTTACGATAAACAGTCGATATAATGGGAACAACTAGAGACGACATTCGTCCTACGATAAATAAAAGATAGACAAATGTTGTACATTTTTTCAATATGCAGGTTATTTTTTCTACATGAAAAGTTAAGAAAAATTTGGTACGATGGGTTGGAATTGTTGAAAAACACGTCATCCTGTGTAACGTGTTTTCAAACAATTGTTTTGATGACATGATATATTGGTTGGCTCTCATTTCAAAGCTCGTATTATTTTTTTCGTATATTTTTTTCTCATTTGCGAATTTAGTCAGGAGAAAGTAAAACATGTTGCGCTAATGATATCAACATGAAAACGTGGCGAACTTCATCCCCTATCTTCAACATTCACAAAGAACTCGAAAGAAAAATGCTCTAGCTACAGATCCGACCTTACACATAATATTTGCATGCTTTAAAATCTCCCACGAAGAAAATTCTTAAGCTGAATGTTTAAAAAGTACACAAAACAACGTTGAAACATGCGACAAAAATGTCAAACAATATACCTAAATTGTTTTCAAAGGTATTTGATAACGTTTAAAGTGAATATTCATTATGAAATAACGCGGGTCTAAAGCTTTCAATTTTGACATTCTGTGCATATTTATTGAATATTGGTATAATAGAATGTTGACCAAACAATATTCTTAGATACTGAATTGTTTAAACCTCTGACGAAAATCATCATACAAGAAATAGGTGGATGATAGAAAATATTATTTTATTACCAACTTTAATCAATCTACGTTAGAAGCAAATAAAATTGACGTATCAGAGACTTTTTCTGTAAAGCCAAATTCGGCAGCCTCTCACAGAGAGGAGGCCTGTCCCAACAGTGGGAACATGATAAGCTGATTATGTTATGTAAATTCGGAACCTTTTGAAAAATTTACTAAATTGACTGCATCGATCAGCGTAAAAAATGGTTAAACTGAACAAGCGCACAACGCAGCACTTGGGTGCTTCTTTCATTTAGTACTTACTTTATAATTCTGACTTTAATGCATGCGTGTAAGGTTGAATTTGGTTTGAAGTCACACTCGGTCGTAAAAAATAATGGCATTTTGTACTGCTTTGTAATAAGAACTTTATACACTGCACTTAAGGCTGATTTTAAATTAATGTATATTTATTTTGACTACTTTAGACTGCTTAATACTTGTCGCCATTTTTGAGTTTTGTTCGAGACACTGTATCTAGTGTACAAGTGATCGATGATTGACTGCAACAAATGCGTAAATTAAAATAAAATAAAATAATATTAAATACAATCTATAGCATGTCTGTAACTGTGTCCGCACGGTTAGCGCAGTGGTTAAGCTATTGACTGCTCCGCTGTGTGTCGCGGGTTCGATTCCCGAACGGAACAAATATTTATATGACCTACAAGTAGTTGTTCCAGGTCTAGCCGTTTATGTTTGTGAGTTTTAATATTTGTGAACGCACCCCCGATACAGCAGAAATCCCTAGTGTGGGGCAACGTTTTTTATAAAAAAAAAAACCCTTAAATGGCAAAGTTTTATACACAGATAGTGTAATGTTAACATCGTAATGGAATTAAACGAAGCGAAAATGATTTTGTGTTGAACAACAAACATACCAACTATTTTCCTTTTTTACACAAGTTTATAATATCTTATATATTTTCCGCCATGTTTAGTAAAAACTGTTATTTTGATATGTAATATAATACCTGACATTTCAATGTTATACAATATGTTAACAAAAGCCTGTCCAACCCATAAGGATAATAAAGGTTAGGTAAACACATGACCAAATATAATATAAAATTTTACGTAATCATCATAGTACCAATACAAATGAATTTTGAAATAATCTATTTCCCGCTAATTACTTCCAACTTCCCCGACATTTGGTAATTTTTTAAAAAGTGACAACACCGGTATTATAACGAGCGAATAGCGATGCGACCACGTGCCGCGTGAACTGCCGCCCGCCGCCCGCGGAATGGTGCTTGACGCACATGTATTAAGTTATCTCTTTTTGCGAAAAAATATTTATTTTTTTAGGGGGATTTTTTTTTAAAGTTTATCCCGGTTTTGTATCCATTAGTAGAATCAGTTATTGATACCTAACAATACCTTTACGGATCGGACAGGGTTTTCTTTACATATTGTATATTTATATAAATAGAAACCTTTTTAAAAATTAGTATTGTAGTTAGAAGTAGGTAGTTAGTAGTAGTTATGTTTGCCATGTGGCATCGGCCGCAGACTCATAGCAAACCATGTCCTCCCGTGGGTGTCGTAAGAGGCGACTAAGGGAACTTTCATCAGGGAAGCGGGCAGCAGAGCTACTCCTGTGGAATATCAAATTACTGCGATCCCCAACCCACTTGCCAAGCATGGGGATTATGGAAATACTCCTCCAATACTATTCTGTCCTCACCTCGTGACGGGGTCCACGAAGACCGATGCCTCCAGCGTCAGGGTTGCGAGTTGTTTAAAAAAGAAACCGTGGCTCTGGCGCATAGGCAAGTCAAGAAACACGGGTGAGTTTTAGTCAGTAAAAGTCTCTCACGCCCTTTCGCTCCGCCCAGAACTGGAAAGGTCATTTGATGATTTCCCATTCAGAAAAAAAAGGATACTCTGTTCTGTTCTATTTTTTTAAACATACATAACACTTCGCCCGCTTCTTCAGCTTCGTAGAGTTCGTACTTTCTCCTATATTTTTTAAGCGACTAGGCCACCACGACGTGCTTATATAATATAACACCCTGTCCGATCCGTGAAGATATTGTTAGGTATCGATAACTGATTCTACTAATACCTACAAAGCCGGATTAAACTTAAAAAAAATAATATTATTTCGCAAAAAGAGGTAACTTAATACATGTGCGGTAGGCAATACAAGCGCGGGCTGTTCGTTCAAAATAAAACCGACCAAAAAAAATATTTGAAAATTCATTAGTAATGTTACTATGATGATATTCATGATTATGTAAAATTTCATATTTTATTTGGTAATGTGTTTACCTAACCTTTATTATCCTTATGGGTCGGACGGGGTTTTCTTTACATACCTATTGTATATAAAAATATTAATATTATAAATATTAATTATTTATATTAAAATTTGATTAAATTAAAATAGATTGTAAAACTTTAAAGCTTCTTTTTAATACATTAAAGGAATACGACGGTTCATTTTAAAACCCAATGTTCCACATCGCCATAGAGCTTGTTATTTAAAAATCGTTCGGTACGATTCAATTTCAAATCCTATTTGATAAAAACGTTATTTATATCCACTTTCGCAGTAAAATCAGGCCCTTAACCTAACTTTATTAACCCTTTCTACCCACCCAGGGATTGATTTTTGAAAACCCTAAAACACATTCTGTAAATAATTTAGTGACCTTTCCATTATTCGTGTGGTACAAAGTTTCAAATGCCGGAAACAAATTTTCATCTCAGCTTGATGCATTGGTTTCAAAGAGAAAACTTTTTTGTTCCTAAATACACATAAAAAATCTCCCTATACAGATACGCTAGCAGCTTAACTTACACAAAAATAAAGACTTCGCAACGCATACGGAAGACGTAGTTTAATGAACAGAAATAACATATAAATAGAGGAGGGCTTCTCGCCCGAACGCATTAGTTAACATCTTTCTGAACATACAAGTTCTATGCCAACCCTTGTTTTAAACAATACCCTCGGGGAGCCCACGCATCGTACGCCTATATAACTAACTCACTTAGATAAATACTGGTTACAACTTTAACTATACCCGGTTTAAATCTCCCTCGGGACTTCCACAAATAACAAAAAGCTAGTCGCCATTTTGTCAAATGTGCCCTTCACTATACTGTCAACGACATCGCAGAAATCTCTGACCTCTCAAGAATTTTTTTATTGTAAAAATTGCCAACTTTTGAGTGCTTCTGAAATAATAAACCTTATAGACAACAAAGTAACTTTTATCTTACGACGGTTTTTCATTAATTATTCAAAGTATCTACAGTAAGGCATAAATGGAAAATACTTGTATGGAGCAGCGATGTGAATTTATGTGCTGAGCAAAATTAATAATACTTACGTATTCTTTGGATTGGAAAATGCATTCCCTGAATAAAATAAATAAAATAAGCATTCGCTTGGCTGAGCATAAGCTACGTTACCTCATGACGACTGCAGCGCTTAAATCAAAACTCGTATTACCTGAGAAAAGGAAAACAATAAATTAATCGATGAGATATTTGCTTTGTAGTTAGAATTTTTATAGGCGATAAAACCTGAGAGTAATTATTTGTCAGTGACGTGGTGTAAGTGACACGGGCGAGCGGTAATGGCGCCAGTGAGCTAGGGAGGTTCCACAACGCAGACTGATTTGCCCGCGGGCTCTCACCAAGCGCTCTCTAACTGGCCAGCCTGGAATTTATTCATGCCCGAACGGGCCTTTTGACCGTGTTTGCAATAAACCAAGTCAAGTGTCCGGATATAAAGAAAAAAAACGTCAAAACCATCTGCACCTCGCAATGATTGGTTGCGGTCCTAAATTCAATTAAGACCTCTTAATGAGTTTGTGGTTTCGATCGAGCGAATCTCATTAATGTTTAGAACACAAATATTTAAGCAAGTAGAAAGCTAAGTAGGTAAGACTTTTGACAAAACGTCGCCACTTGGGCCGGAAGGGTACTTGTGACGCGTAAACGGATTACAAGGGTCCGCGGACCCCTTATTAAAATCAAAGTGTTGACTGCGAGGCAAATGGGTGTCAGAACTGTGCGACGCTGGTGACGCCCGGATCTGACACGTGGAGGTACGGTGCTCGCTGACGTCATGATTAAGCAGCACTAATACACATACACAATAACAGCTGATGTATGAGTAGATCCGACCAAAAATTGCTTCAACGCTCAACTTAAATATCATATTGCAAAGTTTCCATTACGTAAATCTAACGCTAGTTTTCTTATTACAACTAAGTCTAAATGTATTCCAATGTTATTGGACCATAGCAAGAAGGAAGCGAATTATTAATAACTTTTATTAATTTGTCTCCTCCAAATACAAAATAGCGTTTTTACCTTTTAAGACAATTCTGAGATCAATTTTCTGACCATCACAGTTTTTGGAATTCAGCTATTGACAGCGATGGGAGCAAACTTTCATGTTGGTTTTTATTATTTGTTCTCCGTGTTATATAACTGTACATATTAATTTAGGTCTGTCAGCTTAAAAAAAAAATAAAATAAAATGTAGCCAATTAAATAGCTAAGCATCCAGGTAGATATTTCAGAGAGAATTTCACATTTTTTCATTGAGAGTGGTTAACTTATAAAATAGACTTTTAAAAGTTACTCCAAACTGCGATTAGTAAATCAAATACTGAGTCGAATAATAATGTATCCGTTGGATAGTTTTTAAACTTAAAGTCTGCCAGAGTTCTGGTCCTAATTCTAAATTTAAGCTGCACAAAATAAGAGCTATAAAGTAGCTTGCATAAGAAGTAAATGTAGATTCTGGTTCTTTATTGCGGTGCAGGTAGATGTCCAGATGAAGCCTCGGGTAAAGTTCAAAATGAATTTCTTCATCCTTAAGTCTTATTGAGTTCTTGGAAACGTTTTTCTAACAAATTCATTCTTTCTTCGCCGATTGCAAGTTGAACTCGATGTGGTAATTTTCATTTTATCAGAAGCACTTTTCCATTCTGTTAGGTGTAATGTAATTGTCACCAGATCGTGTAGCCCCCGGCTGATTGTTTCAGTGTTGGAGACGACTTACTCGACTTAATTTGTTAGATGTCGACTAATAATTACTTCATTTAACACTTCGTCTTACTCTTTGTCTTGTCTTCTGGATCCTTCGCCTTATTAATGACTTCCTTATTTATTTGTGTGGTATTATTTTTAGAATGTCGACTTTACTCGTTTGTTGCATAAATGGGTCTAAAAATGAAAAGTGGGCCAACAACTCATGAATTGTTACCCCATTTTTAGACCATAATATCATTATATTATGAGTAAAAAGGGATATCTCACACACACTCCACAAAAGACACGTCAATACTAAAAAAAACGAAATTAACGTAGTTACAAATATCGTCGTCTCTGTTTCGCTTTAAATAATTACTACACGCGCCCCAAATTCCATGTGTAAATCATGTAATGTGTCGTTTTTGAAAATCGAATGTGGGACCTGATAGATAAACAACATTTTCGACAATAATTATTATGTAATGCGTATAATAGTATTAATTATTATATACGTATATGTTTATACAATATTTATTAGCGACAATACAGTGATATCAACTCTTCATTTTTGACTAAATGACTTTTCGGAGTACTAATCGGAAAATCATAACTCGGAACCATTTTCACTCAACTTCATTCCAAACTCACATCCAATTCAAATGGGCTAGCCATTTCAATTGGATTTTTGAAAGTTTGCCCTAGATTATATGCCAGGTCTATCAGGCCTTCAATTCCTAATGTGTTAGTGGTCTGAAACATCTCCTTACCTCAAAACTAACGAGGTTACGAGCTTCTATACAGTATTCTTAAAACGTGAACATATTCTCATTTGAAACCTGTAGTAAGTAGCTAAATATATGCGAGATTTACACGTCACGGCTAAAGCCGACCACTTCGAAGTGTTCGGCTTATATGAAAGTTATAAATGAGGCTTGGCATCAGATAGTCCGCCAACGGATTGGATTTTGAATTGGAGTGACAGTGTGATGAAGGAAGGGTCCGGCTTATTTACGGCGGCGTGAAACCGCGGCGAACCATTACGACCACTTTATACGTGCTATCGAATTTCTAAGATAGCACTAAACCATAAATATCTAAACCGATATGAAATATATTTTTATAAGCTCTATGACAAAGTTTCTTGGCATATGTAGGATTTAGGGTTGTTTATCAAACGCCAACTCAAACTTTGCCCTGTAATTGAAATAGTTTGAACATGTTAGGGCTGGAAAAACACGAATGTGTTAACTGACGTATTCATTTGAATCTAAACATCTATCTTTTTTAGATGTTGCTATATTCACCATCATAATCAGAATATAATGTTGCCACTCCTGGGACACAGGCTTCCTCTCGGTCAAAGGCCAATTGTTGCTGCGTCAGCAGTTTCGTCGTCGAGGGTCTCCAGATCCAGAGGATCTCCCTCTGGCGCAGCATCGTTACACATGTTGTTGGGTTTAACATTAAATCACCTCGTTCAACTGCCGTCTTCCTACCTATTCACTAAATTGTTTAAGTGTTTTCAGTTCATCAACGATTGCATCGCTGCTTGCCTTCATGCGGGATTGCAGTCAAGCACAGTTTACAATTAGTAAAAAAAAAGAACCTACGAACTGTAACTTGTAAATCGCGGTCGATAGTACTAGGATATTGGTATAGTAAGTAAATAACTAAATAGACACTTTACTAAAGTTCGTCACTACTGGCCTCAAAATTATTAAGGAAAACATTGTGAAAAACGACTTGTTCTAGAAAAATGATAGAAGATTTATTATCTAACAACCCGCACTGCACCCGTATGGTGGATTAAAGTACAGCCTCTCACGGAGAGGCCTGTGTCCCAATTAGCATTGGAGTATATTAGGCTGATTTTCCATAACTTCTCTTACATACAATACATCACCTCATCTATTTTAAAAGTAAACAGAACCCTTACTTTCTCAGTGCAAAACTTTTCACTTTCGTACAAAGTTATTAATCCCCCCTAGCTCTGCTATGAGTGTGCATAGCTAAAGTTCGTAAATATAGAGAGCTAGCTCTGTAAATATTATACACTAGCGGACAGGACATTATAATTAGGCCGCTCCCATTTCTCATCATTCATCATTGTCATCTGTTAGTAGACTTTTCTATCAGTTGTGACATGACCGTGTAATTTGGAGGCCTGGAGCCCTATTTTGCTATTACAATAGTGCCAGAATGGTGATAGTGATCTCATAATTCGATTTTGACAAATTTCGTAATCTACTAATAAAATGGCTTCATCATGACTTTTCAGTAGTAAATCACTGAAATTCCACACCAAATATGGAGTGGAATTTCAGTGGTTTAATTTGAACATTTATTAAAATGTTCTGCGAAAATCAATTCTACTAACGGCTTTTAAAATAATGGCAATACGGCAATGTCACTCTATCACCATTCCATTACGAGATGACTGACCGATAATTTGATAACGAAGTTTTAGCACAGCGACAATGGAATCGTGTTGGAATGACAAATTTAAAAATAGCAGACGAGCGCCCCTCGTAACTTATACACTAATTCAGGTTCCAGTTTCCACAACATCTATATATTTTTGTATACTCAATTACCTATAGGGAACCTCTAAATAATACAACTTGAAATTATTATTACTAATCAATATTACTATTCACTCTGAAATCAAATATTCATATAGGTAACCAATTACATAGCTAATATTTAGGTACGAGTACATATTATTATATACATATTACACACATATTACATATCACATTATTATTATATTATTTTCTCGGTGGTAGGCCATAACATCGGCCGCCGGCAGAAGTTACCACCCACCAGACAAAGCCTTGCCGCCAAGCGATTTGTCGTGTTCCGGCATGATGTCTGGTGAAGCCGTACGGAGGACGGGTCTGAGCAGTTGTGTTGCGATGTGTGCCCGGTACGATGCGCCAAATGTTGTTGTGTTGGGAGTTTGATCGTGGAGGGTCTTCAGATCAATCTCCCTTTGGCGCAGCATCGTTGGTCGTGTTGTTGGGTTTAACATTGCATCACCTCGCTCAACAGCCGTCTTCCTTCCTATTCGCTCAGTTTTTCTGAGTGAATAGGTTCTTAATAAACTAGCGTGCTTTACCATCAACGATCGCATCACTGCTTACCATCAGGCGGGATTGCGGCAAGCGCCAGTTTATAATTATTAAAAAAAAAAAAACAATTTAAAAAGGTTAAAAATAATATTATGTACAAGTCTGTAAAAGAGGAATTCATTCACTGGAAGGCATAAATAAATTTATCCGCATCGCTGTCATCAGGAAATGTGCCCACAATGCTGGCAGCATTGCCACGTTGAATGGCGATGCTGATTCTTTGACCAAAAAATAGCCCAGTCCTCTGGTCACGTGAAGAGTCGATTAAACACTTTACCTCTATGTATTGAACTTATTTTAATTAATTTATTAGGGATAAAAACAGTTCTGCGTTACAACATTAATAGTTATCTAGGGTATTATAGTAAATAAATACATAACCCGCACCATTGTACACGGAATCAAATTGTTTTTTTTTACGTTTCCATTATGTAGTGGAAAAATAAACGATTTTTTTTTTTTTTATGATTTATTTATTAATTACGGTCGCTTTAAAAATTAAACCAATCATTTTTGTTCATTTTTAATCACAGCCGGGTATATTAGGTACACGCATTTTTATTGATTTAAGTTAAATATAATGTCGCTAGGATACTATTTAAAATCATTAAATTCGTATTTTTGTTTTAAGATCTTCCCCCTTTCCTTTTTACTGATGAATATGGATCTAAGCCAAGCAGAAGTTATTCGAATCGTAACGTTGTTACAAACTGGAATGAATCAGCGAAATGTTGCTCGACAATTTCAAGTTAAAGTCAACCAACTGTTCAATATTTCTACTAAAGGTATCTGGAGATCGGTGGCTAAATCAGGAGTTGGTTTGTGTCAAAAAAATGAGATATATGAATGGAATGATTGATTTGTAGTGTCAGTAAAACCTTAGAAATCGTCATGGTTTTGGACTAAAATTGCAGCACCTGCTCAAAGATATCCGAGGTGTTGCTCTAAATGAGAGAACAATAATAAGAAACCTTAAGGAACGTGGTTTAAAACCATATAGACCCGCATTAACACCCTAATTGCGTTATACACTATTATTCAGAATATGAATCGTGTTGCTAAACGATTGATCCATATGTTCCAAATGTGTCAACAACGTAAATACGGCAATAAATGCTGTTGAACTGTCAAAATGAAACACATTACTACTAAATGGTCCTTAACTTAACATAGCTCAAAAGGCAGAACTTTAGTACAATGGAGACAAGTTCTCTTTTATGATAAGTCCCGTGTATGTATGTCTATATGGTGATGTCATCAGCATCATTCACAAAAGAGTATATTTGTAATAATTATATCTAAGCCAACGGTAGTGTGCAGGCCAAGTTCCAGTAATAGGCCGCGCGCATGTTGTGCACTGTTTACACGAACCGGTTCGACCCACTTTTGACCCCTTGTATGCCAGTTACCTATTACAAGCACAGAGATAAAATTGTAGTTACGTAATCATACACTAGTACTAAAGCAGTATGCCAAATTTCATAGATATAGTTTCAGTAGATCTCGAAGTATAGACCTGAGAAAACATAATTTTGGTGCTGACCGGTAATCAAAACCTTTAGGCCACTTCTAATTGTCCAGGCTTTATGGCATTTGGCACACAGGTCGTGTATTATAAAAGATTAACAAAACATTGAGAAATTTAAAAAATCCGTCAATATTTATGAATCAATGGTACAATTAGATTACGATGAGGAGGGGGAGAATGTATAAAATATGTGAGTACACATAACAGCACAAAAATTAAACAAAAACGGTACATTTTCTTGAAAAAAAAGTATTGAAATCTCACCAAAAACAGGTAGGAACAGGCTGGTAAATTTGATTATATAAATAATAAATTTTACAATTAATCAATTGTTACGTACAGCACGAAAACCAAGTTTAAATTTAGAATTTAGTATTAGGATTAGGCTGTTGATGAAGATATTATGGTCGATTTTAAAGTGTATGTCGCATTAGATTTGATTTCAACCCTTTTTGAAGTGAAACTTCTTTAGGCACGCTTGACTTGGGGAGTAAACTAGCGAAAGCGTTACGAAAAATGATAGGAAAAAAAAAATGATGAAGGCGAACGGAAGCAGAGTATAGTCCTATTTCGTCTGTAATACAAACAAGGAGTTGGCTCATGTAAATATTGCATGACCTGTCGAGTATGAAGTTGTGAGTTCGCACCTCGCCGAAGGCAATATATATTTTTTGGATCTTTTTAAGATTTGTTAACAATTGAGTCGAGTATGAAGTTGTGAGTTCGCATCTCGCCGAAGGCAATATATATATTTTTGGATCTTTTTAAGATTTGTTAACAATTGATTATCTAAGTGCACAAATAAATTTATAAATTTCGTTCTGTTCTGGCCTTTATATTGTTTTATATATTTTTGCTGAACATTTCTGATATAATTGAAAGTATAGAAGCTTTAAGATATCGTCACAATACGATAATTGGACACAAAGTACAAATTGCTTTCGAGCCTCATAAGCTCAATTATTAAGCTAAGTACCTTGATTGAAGAACTATGAATTTCTTCGAGAACATGACGCTGCGAACACCCCCCGACCCCCCTCATTGATTACCTCACCCCCCCGTGGATTATCTGGGGAACCAGAGGTCGTGGACTACCCGAGTTTGGGGTCCCCTGAATCAGGAGGAGGAGCCCGACCTTTTGGCCCCGAGGGAATCCACTCCCCCCTCTCCCCCTCCCCCCTACCCCCGCAACCCCACGAAATCTACCCCCCCCCCTTTAGTTACCTCACCCCCCCGTGGATTATCTCGGGAACCAGAGGTCGTGGACTACCCGAGTTTGGGGTCCCCTGAATCTGGAGGAGGAGTCCGACCTTTTGGCCCTGAGGAAATCCACTCCCCTCCTCTCCCCCTCCCCCCCCGCAACCCCACGAAACCTATCCCCCTCCCCGACCCCCTTTAGTTACCTCACCCCCCCGTGGATTATCTCGGGAACCAGAGGTCGTGGACTACCCGAGTTTGGGGTCCCCTGATTCAGGAGGAAGAGCCCGACCTTTTGGCCCCGAGGGAATCCACTTTTTTTTTTTTTTTTTAAATTGGAGGTCTATGCAAAAATATTAATTTATAAATGAAAGCATGAAATAAATTTAAATATTTATAGAAAATTAATATATGTATATGTGTATACATGTATATATTGTACACACATATATGTATATATATATATACATACAGATGGTGCAAAAGAAGTTACACTTCAGTCGTGTGGTCATAAGCACACTCGTTTTTTTTAGGTGAACAACTTTTTTAGGCCAAGTTCCTATAAGTTAGCTGATAGGAACTTGGCCTCCTTTTTACCAGGTATGTTTTTGGTTAAATATGTGGTATATTTTAAAGGGTAAACTTTACTTATTCATTCATTTGTTTTATTATTTATGTACACACAATAAAATACACAAAGGACAAAAAAATTAAGATCTGAGTACAAAGGTGCTGCTTATTTCTTGTTCTAACTTTGAAGTTGGTTTATTTTTATTTTGGGGAGGTTTAAGCTAATATTCTCTAGTTTTCGTAGATAGATGAACTGTGACTGCTGATTTATACATAACTGACATCCTTGAAGTCCATGTAGTACCAGGCTCGGGATTTATTGGTCAATAATTTAAATTTACGCACAATAAAGTTCGCCTCTACACTATGATGTGCGTTAAAAATTACGAGCGGGAAGTGGGGATTCTGTTCTTACCTTGAGTACTATAGATTTAGATTGGTAGGAACCTAACGTAACTTGTCCTTAACGTTACTCGTTGATACAGTAGTAACTTAATAGGAATCAAAATTAAATAACGACTAAATTACAATATCTTTAGTTCACTAACCACCAACCTTTTTTTTTGGTCGGATTATTGACTATTATAATATTTTCTAACATAAGCTATATATAGCCTTTATACACAATATGTAAAGAAAACTCTGATTTGTGAAGGTATTGTTAGTTATCGAGAAGTGATTCTACTAATGCCTACAAAACTGGGCTAAACTTAAAAAAAAAATCCCCTAGAATAATAAATATTTTTTCGCAAAAGGAGGTAACCTAATACATGTGGGGTAGGCAATACATGCACGGGCGAAGCGGGGCAGGGCACGCGGCACGCGTCGCTTCGCTCATAATAATATCGACGAAAATGGAGTTATCACTTTTTTTTTAAATGACCAAATTTTGGGGAAGTTGGAATTAATTCGCGGAAAAAAAATATTATTTCAAAATTCATTAATTGTTACCTACTATGATAATTATGTAAAATTTCATAGTTTATTTAGTCATTTATTTTCTATTTATTACCTTTATTATCCTTATGGGTCGGACGGGGTTTTCTTTACATATTGTATATACATATAAAAGTAGCAATGTGTTATTCTAGGTCTTATTTTATTTTTAACAAATTTATGGAGGCATGAGGAACAGGGTGTAAAGTCCACTCATCCTCCGTAGAAAAGGGAAGATCTTCCGACCAGACGGGTGTTATGTCTGGCGGGCACTTGTCCAACGGTTGAAATTAGGAACTTGTATATATGCTAGTTGCACAGTAAACTCAGATTGCGAGATGTAGAATTCGTATGACGTCAGTATGATGCGTTGTTCCATGTGGCGTTTGTAGGTACCGCTACAAATTTTATTCATATCTGTCCAGGTAACAAGTAGGTAAACAAAGAAAAACTTTCATCTTTAAAATTTTTGTGAGAATATTCGGTAACTAAATAAACCATAACCTTTCCACAGTCCGGTAAAACAAAAAGGATCATTTCATGGCTCTTTTGTCATCATCAACAACCTATTTATCGTCCCACTGCTGGACACAGGTCTCCTCTCATACAGAGAAGGATTGAGCGTAATCACCACGCTTGCTCAATACGGGTTCGCGATTTCAGACTTATAAAGTCCAGGTTTCCTCAAGATGTTTGTTGTATCATACATCACTACTCTGTAGTCGAGTAACTAATACCATCTCTATGTATTAGTGTCTATGAATATTGTCTATAGTCTTGTCATTGTAACTTAGGATCTGACCTGGAAGATGTCGATCATAATGTAATATAATTCTACAAGTAATAAACCAGTCTAATTATCTAAAGTCTTTAATATTTACCAACACAAGAATTATACATGGTGTCAGAAGTGGAAAAACACATACATGGTGTCAGAAGTGAAAACGAAGAAAGAAAATTCATAAAATGCAAAAGTCGGATGGCGTCGCTGGCGGCCATGATGCCGGAAGCCATTGTTCATTGCACAGTGGCTTGAAGGCGCTTAGAATATCGTCAGATGCAACAAACAACAATTACGAAACCTGGAAGCGCTGGTGGCAACAGTTCGAATTATACCTGTTGGCAACGGGTTTGGACAAGTCCGGTGAGAAACGCAAGATCGCCATTTTATTACATCACATTGGTGAAAAATGCTTAAATATTTTCAACACATTCAACATAAATATTGGAGAAAGCACATTACATGACGTCAAAGCCAAATTCGACGAATTTTTTCAACCCAGAAAAAACATTACCATGTATCGTCACATGTTTTTTACCACACGTCAACAGAAATCGGAAAGCATCGAGGATTTCTTAACCGATCTCGAAAATAAGAGCCAAGATTGCGAATTTGGAACGCTCAGAGAATCTCTTATCAGAGATATTTTTATCGCCAACTTGAGTTTGGACTTAGCACATGTACGTCAGAGACTGCTGCAGGAACCTGATCTGACATATCAGAGGATGCGAGAGCTAGCTAGGACACTCATCGTCGCACAGCAGGATGCAGACCAAATTGTCAAGAGGTCCACTAGTGAAGAGTCTGAAAAAGTCATGCATCTGCGTCGGAGGAGCCGTGGTCGAGCGGAGCGTCAGCGACGGCGAGCTTCACCAGTCAGTCAGCAGGGATCCAGCGCAGGGAGGTCAAAGTCAAGTCCCAGTCCTGAGAAGCGCTCGAAGACGTGTAGCCGCTGTGGACAACACCACCGCTACAAATGTCCAGCGCAGGGAGCTAAATGCAGGTCATGTAACTCTTATGGTCATTTTGCAAAATTTTGTTACTCAAATAATAAAAAAGTCAGTCATTTAGAGTCTTTTAGTTCAACTGGTAGTCAAGATAATTTGGTTGGAATTTTAAATTGTCATAATTTCAGTCATAGTCATAAGTCTAGTCAATATAATTGTCATTTAAAGTCACAAAGTCATCACAATCAAAATCATTACAGACATAGCAGGTTGTCATACACACAGTCACAGTCACATCCCAAGTTACAATCAACGGTCAGGTCGCACATAGGCCAGTCGCAGTCAAAGTCTAAGAGATCTCATGAAGACTCATCTTGTCATAAAAAATATCCTGTGTCATATCTCTGTGATGAAAGTGGTGATAATGTCATATCTGAGAGGTCTAATAAAAAATGCCTCAGTGATGAAAAAAGTCTGGTGACTGATAAGTCCGAGAGATCTCATGAAGACTCATCTTGTCATATGTCGTATCTCAATGATGAAAACACTAAACAGTCTGAGAGATTCACAGTCAAGTCAAAAAAGTCAAAAAGTCTTAGTCGAGATTCATATCTTAATGATGAGTACAGACACAAGTCTGAGGAATCTCACACAACAAACACTTGTAGAATTATTACAGCAAAGTCAGCACATAGTAAACAGGTCAATACAGTCGAGTCAAAACAAAACAAATACTATTCTAAACAGTCATGGAACATAAACATTTTAGTTGGTCATACACAAATTAATTGCATTATTGACTCAGGAGCTGATATCAATATTATGTCAAAGAGAACTTTTCAATTTTTGAAATGTCAAAGTCAAATGTCACTTGAGATATGTCAAATAAACGTTAGTGGGTTTGGTGGTATATCAATACCCATTATGGGCAAAGTCAATATAAAATGTAGTTTATCTTTAAATAATAGCACTATTAGTGTAAATATAGTGTTTATAGTCGCAGATTTAGTTTGTCCGAATGTTTTAGGTCTACCAACTTGTGAAAAATTAGGTATAATTCAAAGAGTTTTCTCTGTGTCTCAACAAAATTTTAGTGTACAAATTCTTACACAATACAATGATGTATTTCAGGGTCTTGGATGTCTACCTCAAGTCTGTCGCCTGAAACTCAAACCTGAAGCAGTGCCATGCGTGGATGCTCCGAGAAGGGTACCCTTCGCTTTACTGAACAAACTGCGAGATGAATTGGATCGCATGGAGAAAATGCAGGTCATTGAAAAGGTTATTAAACCTACAGAATGGGTGAACAGTATAGTCATAACAGTCAAAAGCACGGGTCAGTTACGAATTTGTTTAGATCCTAGAAATTTGAATAAGAATATTGTAAGGGAAATTTATCCACTAAAGTCAATAGATGAGATCAGATCTCAACTAGCAGGAGCTGTTTGTTTTTCTCATTTAGATGCATTTTCAGGATTTTGGATGATGAAACTAGATGAATATAGTTCTGATTTATGTACATTTCAAACACCTTTCGGTAGATATAAATATTTAAGGTTACCTTTTGGTATTAATGCATCGTCTGAAATTTTTCAAAGAGTCATGATGAATTTGTTCGGTGATTTAGAAGGAGTTCTAATATTCATCGATGATATTTTGGTATATGGACCAAACGAGTCAGTACATAATGAGAGAGTACATAAAGTCATGCAACGAGCACGTGAAGTCAATTTAAAGTTCAATAAGTCTAAATGTAAATTTTTAGTTTCAGAAGTCTGTTTTTTAGGGTATGTTTTTAGTAAAGATGGTGCTAGGGTTGATGAAGAGAAAGTAAAAGCAATTGTCAATATGCCCACACCAAAAAATGTCAAGGAATTGCAAAGAATATTAGGTATGATCAATTATTTAGGTCCCTTTATTAGCAATTTGTCACAAAAAACTCAAATTTTAAGAAATCTTTTGAAGAAAGATTCAGTCTGGACTTGGGATGAAAACCATAGTCAATGTCTTAAGAGCTTAATCGATGAAATTACAAATTCACCAGTTTTAGCTCATTATAATCCCAATGTACCATTAGTCTTGTCAGTCGATTCGTCAAAGTCAGCATTAGGAGCAGTCATTATGCAGAATAATAAACCTATTGCTTATAGTTCACAAACATTAACTCAAACTCAGTCAAGGTATGCTCAAATTGAGAAAGAATTGTTAGCCATTCAGTTTGGTTGTGAAAAATTTCACCAGTATGTGTACGGTCATAAAGTAACTGTTCATACTGATCATAAACCTTTAGTCTATCTTTTTAAAAAGCCATTACATGATGTACCAGCAAGATTGCAACGTATGATGTTAACTTTACAAAAATATGATTTGGAAGTTATACATGTTCCAGGTAAAGAAATGTTTATATCTGACACTCTGTCTAGAGCAGCATTGAAAGAACATTATATACCTGAGAATGAGTCAGAAATATCTTGTCATGTCAATTTAATGCATTCAAGTCTAGCAGTCACAAAGGAGTACTGTACAAAATTGTTACAGAACACTAAGAAAGATGATACTTTGCAATTGTTAAAAAAGTATTATTATGAAGGTTGGCCAAAAAATAAAAATAATGTCAGTCAGTCAATAAAACCATTTTGGAATATACAAGCTGAAATTCATGTAGTCAAAGATTTGTTGTTCAAAGGGTCAAAATTAATAGTACCACAGTCAATGTATAAGGAGATGTTAGGTAAAATTCATGAAGGTCACCAAGGTATAAATAAATGCTTAAAACTGGCTAGAGAGTCTTTGTACTGGCCAAGCATGTCAGCTGATATTAAAAACTTGGTAGAACAATGTTATGTATGTGCACAATTTAAACCTAATAATCCAAAGGAACCACTAAAAAATTTTGAAATAAATAAATATCCATGGCAACAAGTAGGTGTTGATTTAATGTATTTTGATAACCTCACTTATTTAATTGTCACAGATTATTATTCTAAATTTATAGAAATAGCTTTGTTAAATAAAAACAGTACAGCAAAGAATGTAATAACACATTTAAAGTCCATTTTTGCTCGTCATGGAATACCTTTATCTTTAGTGTCTGATGGTGGTCCTCCTTTTCAGTCATTAGAATTTAAGAATTTTATGCATGAATGGGACATAGAACACATTGTAACTAGCCCATATCATCCACAGTCAAATGGTCAAGCAGAGAGTTCAGTCAAAATTATCAAAAATATGTTAAAAAAATGTAAAAGAAACTCATCTGATCCATACATAGCTTTATTACAGTATAGAAACACACCTAAGAATAATTTACCATCTCCAGCTCAATTGTTAATGTCCAGGAATTTAAGAAATAACATTCCTATGTCTTATAAGAAATTAAAACCTAAAGTGGTTACATTCAAAAATTATGAAGAATGTGTCAAGCAAAATAATAAAAATAAGTCTAAATATTATAATAGAAATACAAAGTCATTGTCATTATTGTATCCCAATGATCATGTATACTTTAAAAGAAAGCCAGATAGCAATTGGGAACAAGCCATTGTCAAGCTAAGGTTGGCTAATAATAGGTCATATGTCGTTGAGGATGTCAATGGAGTCAGGTATAGGAGGAATAGGGTTCATTTAAGACACAAATATTCTCCTATGCTATCCAATTCGTCGCAGGGGAGAGAGGAAGGTAACAGGCAGGAGTCTAGACCTCAAGAGCTCTCATCTCAATCCTCAGTCAGTCAACATGTAACTCGTTCTGGAAGAGTTGTAAAGCCAACCAGAAGGCTAATTGATGAAATAGATTAAGTAGAACATTGTATCCTAGATTAAGACCTAACCATAGTCTTAAGTCATTGTCTAAATTGTAACTAAGTCAGGTCTCTATAATATTGTTTGTCAAGGGTTAATTTAAACTTAAACAAGGGGGATGTTGTATCATACATCACTACTCTGTAGTCGAGTAACTAATACCATCTCTATGTATTAGTGTCTATGAATATTGTCTATAGTCTTGTCATTGTAACTTAGGATCTGACCTGGAAGATGTCGATCATAATGTAATATAATTCTACAAGTAATAAACCAGTCTAATTATCTAAAGTCTTTAATATTTACCAACACAAGAATCATACAATGTTATCCTTCACCTTCAGTCACTGGTGTCCAAGATATACTTAGAAAGTACATATAACTTTAGAAAAGTTACATTGGTACTTGCCTGATCTGGAATCGAACCCGCACACTCATACTTGAGAGGCTGGTGTTTTAATCACTAGGCCACCACGACATTATAGTCTCGCTCTTTCTGTAAACTATGTTTAATGTTCTAACCTAACCTAACCTTTATTATCCTTATGGGTCGGATGGGATTTTCTTTACATATTGTATATATTGATTAGATGCGGGCTGCATGAGACAGAAAATTGTGAAATATCTCTGGGGCCTTTGTACAGCATTGACCTCTATAGGCAAAAAGAAGAAGAAGGCTATAGTACTAAATTTTGAGCATTATGTCGTTCTTTTTTACTATTACTGTAAAAGAAAGATTGATGAACTTTAGATGAAAATTTGTCGAATTATCTTACCGCCTGCGTAAGACTCCGTATACATTAATGGTGCAAGTATTATCAAAATCGATTCGATTAACGTAAATACTCTAGCGAGTTTAACACAAGTGAGTAAGTTTTCGATAACACCTCATGGTAGGGGTACTGACTTAGTGTAATCTGATTAAAAATATTATTCTAACTTTCATAATACAATATTATAGTGTTTTGTTTTCTCCTTAATGCATAATTGACTGCTTGTTTATGTTAAAAATATAGATATTAAACTTTGTTTTTGTATGAATATTTGGCACTGATTTCGGTTAATAACTATTATGCAAAGCCATCGAAGATTTCAATTTAAATATTTTTGGTAACTTTATGTATTTTTGAAATGTTTGCTTACAATTCTGTATTAAGAGGTGTCGGTTGGTGCCTAGTAAGTCATTTTAAGTGAGATCTAAGTTTAATAGGGTAGTTGACTAAAAAAAACTAATTAGTCCGTCAGTCAGATTTCCAAAAAATACTAGACACGTATTTTTTCCTTTTTCATATAAACAAAAAATGAAGACAACACAGTGCGTTGAAAACTCGTGCGATGTCACTGCACGGTACACTTTTTAGCGAGCAGTGACGTCACCAGCCACCATTTCTGATTTTTGATGCCTTTTATATTTGTCAATATTTATTGACTTTATAAACAAAATATTCGATATATAATATAATGGAATCATTTTTTTTACCCAGGATACATCCCATCATTCATCATTTTGAGACAATAGAGTCAACCTCTAGCACTATTTTAAATAATAAATTAGACTTTTAACCATTATCTAGGGACATTGAGACAATAGAGTTAAACTCTAGCAGAAATGTAAACCTAGATCTATTAATATCACAACCATCAAATTTTAATTTTCTAAATAAAATCAGTAATAATAACCTTAAAATTGTTCATCAAAATATACAGGTTGTGATAAATAAACAATTAGAATTGGAGTTGTTCATGAACTGTAGTTACATTGATATTGTTTGTCTTACTGAACTTTGGTTAAAAGCCCATCAGTTCATGTTCAGCTATAATAACCATCAGATTGCTAGCTCATTCAGCAGAGTTAATATGATAAGAGTGACCATGGAGTTTCTTGCCCGTTCTTCTCCATAGGTACCTACTCTTTGGAATGGGCGACTAGCTTCACCTTACTGACTGACCGACCTTCTGACAATTCAAAAGTGCCTGTAACTGGTTTATTTGAAATAAATGCTTTGATTTTGATTTTGATTTTAAGGGGTGGCTCCCTAATAATTGGGTTGTATCCTAAAAAATAATTTAATGTCCATCAGATAGATTTATAAAAAATATTGATCACGTATTTTTTATTTTTTCTTTCATTCGAATACTTAGGAAGATATATTGATTTGAAATGTCGCAGTGGGGGCTAATTACGTCACGCCGTGGTATATTTTGTACCACGGTGTGACGTAATTAGCCCCCACTCCGTAACTTTAATACGCTATATCTCAGTGGTTTTTGGTAAATTCGACAAAATAAAAAATACGGGTCTTAATTTTTTTTATTATCTATAAGACGGACTAATTATTTTTTTGATTTTCATACCTTGGATACACCCCTATTGTTCGTAACAGTATCAAATTTAAGAAACGGGCTGATATTGTAAGCCTCTCTGTTGAGCGAGTCATTGAAATTGCTTGCATCGAGCTCGAGCAGTTCATTGTAATAAGTGTCTACAGGCCCGCATATGCTTCCTATAATTTTTTTGAAAAATATATGGAGGATTAATTGAAAAGCTACCGGGCCCTATCACACCAACCCGGATCATGCGTATAGTATACTATTTAATCTAATTAATTGTGAATTTATGAAAGTTTTCACAAAAAATAAAAACATTGCCTGTTAGCGACCGCATTATATTTAGTGACTGGGCTAGCCCAGGTATTTATAAAAACAGGAAAAAACGTATAACCATGATGAAACTTTTCAAGAATATGTTAAATATTATTCAAAAACTTTTAAAACGCCTGTTCCTCAGCAAAAGCCATACACATTAAAAATAAAATAAAATCTTCTGGAAATAAAATCAAAACAACTTGGGAAATTATAAATTCTGAAACTGGAAGAACCAAAGTACAAAATCGCGATTTCCATCTTAAAATTAACGATGAAGATATAAAGGCGGACTTGGAGGTAGCAACTGAGTTTAAAAATTTTTTTACTAATATTCCAATAATAACAACAAATACTCTGTCTTCTTCTCCCACTTCTGCTTACGCCATACTAAAAGAATGTGTTCAAAAATGTGACAAACACTTTGAATGTACATTTGTGACTGCTAAAGACATTTTGGAATCTTTTAAGGATCTTGATGTAAAAAAAAGCTGCCGATCATTGGGGTTTGTCAGTATATACTGTAGCTTCAATTATAGATGTTATTGCACCTTTCTTAACAATTGTTTTTAATTCTTGTATCACATCTAGTATGTTTCCTGATTTGATGAAACTTAGCAAAGTAATTCCACTGTTCAAATCTGGTAGTACAACTGATCCCAAGAATTTTCGGTCAATTTCGATATTACCAACTTTGAGCAAAATTTTTGAAAAAAATGTTTTGAAACAGTTGTTAAGGCACTTTAACTTACATAATTTATTGCACGTGAAACAATTTGGTTTTACAAAGTGTCGTTCAACTATAAATGCGGGCGTGGTGTTGTTAAAGAACATATTTGGGGCCTGGGAGGAATCGCAAGATGCTCTTGGTATTTTTTATGATTTGTCCAAGGCTTTTGATTGCGTACATCATGATACTCTTATTAGGATTTTGTACCATTATGGTTTAAGGGACAGAGCTCTCGACCTTCTGACTTCTTACCTGAATAATCGAATTCAGAGGGTTGATGTTAATGGCAGGAGATCTGCAGGATCTGTGGTCAGTTCTAGGTGCTTTCTTGGATTAACTGTTGAACTTTCTTGTTTATAATTTATATTAATTACTTACCTCATCACGTGAGGGATAATCACAACATAGTATTGTTTGCGGATGACACTCCTCTTATTTTTAAAGTCAAGCGTCAGCTAGAAAATTTTGACGAAGTTAACAATGCACTTTCTAAAGTTGTCCATTGGTTTAATGTAAACAACCTTCTTTTAAATGAAAAGAAACTAAAGTCCTTAAATTTTCTACGCCAAATGTCAGGCAGCTAAGTACAAATGTTCAACTGAATGGAGTTGATCCCCGTCGAGGCGACAGTTTTTCTTGGATTAACTGTTGATGCCAAGTTACAATGACGTCCTCACATTGAGAAGTTGTCTCGTTGCCTAGCATAGGTAGCCTCAGTTCTGCCGCCTTTGCTGTTAAGAAAATTAGACAGATAACTGATGTGGATACAGCCAGAATTGTTTATTTTAATAATTTTTATATTCTCATGACTTATGGGATTCTTCTCTGGGGAACTTGTGCGGATATCAATACCATCTTTGTTTTACAGAAAAGGGCTGTTCGAGCCATTTACAACCTTGGTCCTAGAGATTCTCTTAGAGAGAAATTCAAAGAGGTGACATTCTGACTGTAGCTTCATAATATATATCTGAAAATGTTATGTACATAAAAATATGTCGAATTTTGAGAAAATAAACGATATTCATAATATAAGTACTAGGAGCAGACACCAGCTTACTGTACATCACACTCGTCTCCACAGAGTAGGCAACTCGTTCATGGGTATACACTTTTACAACAAGCTTCCCATGGACATTCGAAAATTACCCATTAAACGATTTAAAAACTATATAAAGGCCAAACTTTGCAAAAAGGGGTATTTCACTGCGTTAGTTAAATGCAAGAATCTGAATACCTACGAACAGGATATAAATAAAACCCTAGAAGATATTGTACATTGGCTTGATAAAAACAACTTGATGATTAATTTGCAAAAAACCAACATAATACACTTCTACCAACGCACAATTTTAAAAGAAGTATCTGTAGAGTACAATAAACAAAAAATTTACCAAGTTAATGTTGCAAAATTCTTAGGGATTTACATTGACAGACAACTAAATTGGCAACCACAAGCTGAGGAAATCTGCAAAAGGGTGAACACAGCGGCATATGTC
Organism: Sesamia inferens; assembly: GCA_037179545.1. Taxonomy (NCBI): domain Eukaryota; kingdom Metazoa; phylum Arthropoda; class Insecta; order Lepidoptera; family Noctuidae; genus Sesamia; species Sesamia inferens. Next base: position 19,660,904 of record CM073921.1, on the reverse strand, counting down.
CTTTCAAAGTTGTCCAAAAAAGTCAATATTCAAACTTTATTAGTTGCTTATCATGGTCTGGTTGCATCAGTTCTACGGTTCGGAATTATTTTCTGGGGCAATTGCAGCTCAAGAGAATATATATTCAGGGCACAAAAACGTTGCATTAGAGCAATGTGTGGGTTGCAGACCACAGACAGTTGCGAACCAAAGTTTAAGTCCCTAAAACTGCTTACATTTCCGTCATTGTACATTCTGGAAATGGCCATATTTGTAAAGACCCATACAAAACTTTTTCCTACGATGACGGAAACTAGAAAACGACCAGTTAGAAAACAATACAAAAATTTATTACAAATCGAGTCCTGCAACACAGCATTGATGAGGAAAAGTGTCATTTGTATGGGTCCCACTATATATAATAAATTGCCGGATGTAATAAAAAATGATACAATTAAGAATTTTAAAAAGAATTTAGTAGCATTCCTAATAGAAAAATGTTATTATTCTGTAATAGACTATTTAAATGACGATGACATTTGAATTGTGCAATTTTATGTATTTAATTTTATTAACTAACATACCAAATTACTAAATTTTAGTTTTTATCATATTTGACATACCTAATGATTTCATTTTTTGTTTGACATAACCTTATGACTAAATTGTTTTCTTTGACAGAGTTGTAATGACATATTTAATTTTATTTCTTTTTTCCTGGATTCATTGATTATTATAATTATTTTTATTTTCGTTGCTGTTTGTTGTTATGCTTTTAATGCTTTTGTATCAATTATTTTTAGTAAATTTTAATAATTTTGTAAGATAATTCTAACCATGAACTATTTATTATTTGATTTATTATTCTCATTGTTGTTTGCATGCCTAATATCAGGTAGATTGTACAAGGCTCGCTCTATTATTGTAACATCCTATTTAATGTACCTACAATCTTAGCAAATAAATTTTTTACTTACTTACTTACTTACTTACTATAAAATCACAGATTATTTATTTAGAAGACAAAAAAGCTTGGGACTGAGCTGCTCGCTCTGCTAAGCATTGTAACTAAGCAATATGTGTAATTATAACGTAAATTATTGTAAACATTTTCATTTTAATGTCTGGACTTGAAAAAAGACGATGAACCCTGAGTTTGTTTCGGCTATATCTTCTCAGAGGTAGTCAGTTAGGAAATGGCAGCTTCATAAAGTTAAAAAAAATACATGACGTGTAAAAGTGATCAGTGGTCCTACTTGCTTAATAAACGATTTCATTTCATTTCATTTCCCTGCATTTCATTACTTCTTATAATGAATAAAAAACAATGTTTTTTTATGCCCTTAGAACCTTAAAACCTTCTTGGTTTATCGCAATCAAAGGTATGGTACGTTAGTCCGATAACGACTAAACATTTTTACTTAATTTGCACAAAGGTGAAATTTGACGCAGATAAAGTAAAAGTAAAAGCAGATATAGGTATCGCGAGTAAAAGCTACTGTAGAACAAAAATTTTAAAAAGTGCTCACGTTATTGTTGATCATTCTATTCTCTTCTCCTCTCTTCATATCAAAAAGGAATTATTAATAACTCAGCAAGGATCAACGGGGTCTTAACTAAGGAGAAGACTAAAGGTCGAAGGAATATTTTGGTTCTTGAAAATACAGAGTCCTTTTTGATGTTATTTAAATTTTTGCCCCATCCTGGCTCGGTTACTTCTTAACTTATTAAATTAATATTGCTTTGCTTATTGTTGGCATCTGTTGAACTCTCCGCTAAAATGATAATAAGTACGTGTGGCCCAATACACTTACTTCCAGCAGGGGAGCCACTTTTTCCGAATAATTCCGAATGTGTTTGTTTATTTCGCTCATTACGTAGCGTTATTTTGTACTGTTTCACTTCTTTGTTATGATATATCAATTTGAATTAAGACAATTTTTATTTCCCCCTAAATTACATAGCACAGTCTTCTTTACTTTTGGACCGATTTTTTCATTACCACCTTCAAGTCTAAGCAAAAAAAAAAGCAATTACTTTATAACTGTTTTACAAAATGCGTTATTTTATTAATGTTTAGATATTCTAATGATATAATATCATTGCTAATGGTCAAATACTGAAGCAATAGTTGTCAAAAACAACCATTAATGAAGGCCTACAGATCAAAAGATTGGCTATTTGTAGCTTGTCCGTATTTATTCGGGTGTCCTTATAACTTTATCCAAAAATCTGGCACCGCAGCGCTGTTGAAATTATATTTTGTCATAAGCTAGCTACAAGAGCACGAACCGTCCGAACCGTCAGAATCTAGATGGACGGTTCCTGTTTGTCGTTTCTTTTAGAGTTGTTAGCTTGTAAGGTATACAAATTTGAGTTAACGACCAAGGTATTTTTGTCATGGAACAAAACGCCGCCGAGTCCTCGTGGCAGCTATACGCGGCGATCTCTCACATCCGATCTTGGTCCAGGCCGTGATCCAGAACGAGAGTGCATGGCAGGCCGTTACCTCCTTCTGCGAAGCAGTGATACTGGCAAAGGAAGAGGCGAAGTGCATTAGGGAGCGGGAATCTCAGCGCCCTCATGCCTCTAGCCGTCGCAGGAGACGCCCTGGTCGGGAGACAACATCGAACACCCGGTCACTGTAGGCGCGGACTTGCGGGCGGCGAACCGATGCCGCTGCTGGTTGGTTGAAAGAGAAACCAAGGCCCTGGCGCGTCAGTAAAAATCTGATACGCCCTTCCCCTCCGCCCCGAGTGGGATGATTTGATGATTTCTCATCCACACTAAAAAAAAGTGTAACACACGATAAATTAACTAACTATAACAACTAAACTATAATAACTACAACTATAGCAGTGTTCAAGCACGAGAGTGCGGGTTCGATTCCAGGTCAGGCAAGTACCAATGTAACTTTTCTAAGTTATATGTACTTTCTAAGTATATCTTGGACACTAATGACTGATTAAAAGGTGAAGGAAAACATCTTGAGGAAACCTGGACTTTAAGTCTGAAATTGACAACCCGCATTGAGCAAGCGTGGTGATTACGTTCAACCCTTCTCTGTATGAGAGGAGACCTGTGCCCAGCAGTGGGACGCTAAGAAGGTTGATGATGATGAGACCAAGGCCAAGGTGGCTGCCAGGAAACTCGGCGTTATCGCAAAGGTCCGGCAGTACTTCACACCAGGGCAGCTTCTAATGTTGTACAAAGGATAGGTCCGTTCGTGTGTGGAGTACTGCAGCCACATTTGGGCTGGTGCTGCTAAGTGTCACCTGGCCACATTGGATTCAGTGGAGAGGCGTGCGAAGAGGCTGATTGGTCACTCTGATTTAACTCGAGATGGTCTCCAAAGCCTAGAGCACAGGCGTAGAGTAGCCAGCCTTTCGGTATTCTATAGGATACATTTTGGGGAGTGTGCGAAGGAATTTCATGATTTAATTCCCCTATCTCCGTTCCGTATTCTCAATTGATTTTTGTCTAACCATTTGTAACAAAAAGGTCGTATTTTTTTGTCATGGAGTTTGTACTCAGTTAACTATGACATTCAGTTTGTTTTTCAAAATATTGTAGATACTCGTAAACTAGACGAGTTTCTTTACATAGATTGATTTGCATGGCTCATTTGTGTTACATTATTCTGTACCCGATATTATGTACTCATGAAGATTGTTATAAAATTGTTTTATTACAAAAACAAAACAACTGACAACTAAGTTAAATATTGTGTGAAATATATACAGTTTGTGTTTCTAATTTCTAAAAGTTACTAATGCCGAAGGCTGTTTGTTCTAAAGAGTAGAGAAAAGGTTACGCTATGAAGTAGGCATTAAGTCCCTGTCAGTTTAAAACTTATCTAATAAATAGAGGAAAATACAAGGAATATTTTAGTAAAACCGTTTTCTTTTGATTTTAAAAGTAGTTCGGCTACACAATTATTTTATTAGCCTTTTCTTTACTAAGCCTTCGTAGGCTTCCCGTCTAATTTGGTATTATTTAGCGACATTTTATGCAAAGCGACTGTCACATGACCATTACAGACTAATTGGGTATTCAGTAAAATCCTTTATTTTTTTATTAAGGAAGTTTTATGACATACTAGTGGCCGCCAGCGACTTTGTTCGCGTGGAGTTGGTTATGCTCCACTTCTATTGGTAGTAGCGTGATGTTATATAGCTTACAGACTTCCTGGATTAATGGGCTATCCAACGCAAAAAGTTGTTTTTAAATCGATCCAGTAGTTTCGAGATTAGCGCGTTCAAACAAACAAACAAACTCATCAGCTTTATATATTATAATAGATAATAGAAAGATATTTCAAATTGCAGCACGAAGGTATTACAATTTTGGTACTTACCTACCTTTAGGACATCGACGAACATAATAAAGCTTTAATACGATACGATCGTATTAATGTTAAAAGAAAAGTTGTTGTTAAAATTGTTAATTTAATAGATGTGATAAGATAATCATTTCGCGACGCATATTGGCAAATGAATCAAAACTCTTCATTAGGCTATCAAAGTGCAGAGTCGCGAGCAGAGCTGGTCAAGTACATCCACCTATTCCTGGATTCTCTGTACGTTTGCACAATTCTTGCGTGATCCAACGTCGGCTCGCCGCGCCGTACCTAGAATCTGATGAAGAGTGTTCGATTGTTACCATTGTGCTGTTCATTAATATACAGTTTACTACAATGAGCTGAGATTAGGTTTTAGTTAGTGTCATCAACCAATCGTTTGGTTTTGATCACTACAGTTTAGATATTATTATGTTTTGTGTGATTTTCATAAGAACATGTGAGTACTCTTCATCGAGCAAACTTTGAGCTCGACGGGGTGTGAGTCTTCTTTCGTTGATACAAGTGCCTAATTTTTATTATTTGAATTTGTTTCAATATTGTTTTTTTAACGTTGTCCCACTACTGGGTAAAGGCTTCTCCAAAATTCATGCAAGAACTTTTTCTTGTATCTCGCCGAGCCATTTTCGACCATTTGTCTAGAGGTCATCTTATCTGCGGCTGACGTGATCCCCACAATCTTATTTGAGCCAAGTAACCTTATTTCCTGTCATCTGTCCCGTCTTTTTTAAACCTACCGAAGTTTTTTTTTAGTATTTATTCTGATATGTTAAGTATATTTAAGATATACACATATAAGAATAAGATGACCCTCGTAATTAAATATAACAAAACCCACTTGACTCTCCAGCAAAACCGACTGTAATGGAGGTTGAGTCAACTGGAATATAAAGATTACGGCACGAGCCGAGAAGTAGACCAAAACTGTCAGGTTAGACGAGATGCTGACCTAGTATGGCTAGTATTAATACCTACAGGCTTATGACATAACAGTTCCTTCGGTTTTTGGCATAGCCCAAGGCAAAATATTAGCGATTCGTTGCGCGACCAGGTCTACCGGACACGATATCGTACAGGAGCATCCTAAGTTCGGACGAGAAGGATACACATGTTGATGACTTTGCGCGTCAGGGTGATTGGCAGATCACCCTTCATTAGCATCTCAATGGACCAGTAACTTTTCTTGACGTTTCCAATTTGGAGATCGATTTCTTAAACCTGCCTGTTTTCGGAAGAAAGTAACTAGCCGAAGTCGGTATATCTATATATACTCATCGGCATCAATTTTTTCCTGCCCATCTACATCGACCCAATGCTTAATAGTGTTGGTCAATAGTTGGGTTTTAGACCAATCCATCACAAGTGCCACCCTGATGCTAGCCGTACTCAACTCTTGAGATCTGAAGACTCTTGAGGAATGAACTTCCAGCAGTACATATTTAGTTTTTGTTATTGTGTAATTAAGTATGTTTGCAGACTTATAAATGGTTTTCAAGAGGTAAATGTATTGAGCTTTTAGTGTAATAGAGATTGATATGTCTGAATGTTCACCAAAGGCCTTCATATAGTCTATAAAGGCCAGATTAGGACGGGTTCATCAAACTCTGTGAATTGAGTGTTCGAAGTATTTCAACAACTTATTCCTGCTTTTTCTCGTGGCTGACATTTATTCAGTTTCCCGCCTGTATCACTTTAATAAAAGTCTTAAAAATATGAGGTGTTATAATTTAATGGGCAGTAATAGGGATGTATCCAAGGTATGAAAATCAAAAAAATAATTAGTCCGTCTTATAGATAATAAAAAAAACTAAGACCCGTATTTTTTATTTTGTCGTAATTACCAAAAACTACTGAGATATAGCGTAATAAAGTTACGGAGTGGGGGGCTAATTATGTTACGCTGTGCTATATTTTGTACCACGGCGTGACGTCATGCGACATTTCAAATCAATATATCTTCCTAAGTATTTGAATGAAAGAAAAAATAAAAAATACGTGTTCAATATTTTTTATAAATCTATCTGATGGACATTAAATTATTTTTTAGGATACAAGCCAATTGAGGATAATACTTTAGTTGCCTTTTTGGTTCAGAAGGACTGTGAATACCACACCTAAATCAGTGTGCCATTCAAATAGTCCTATGTTGCATTTATATACATTTTGAGACCATAAAAGTATCTAACATGTTATGGATAGAGATCATTGAAAATGCATCAAGTAGTTCTTAAGCTACATTAATGAGCCGCACTGACAAAACTTACCCTCGAGTTAGTTTTGATTACTGATCAGCGCACACGATCACTTGATTACTAAAAAGAATCCATTCAATACGAAACTAATCGCTGCGGAGAAAGAGTGGGAGATTTTTGTTTGAACTAGTAACAGTTGTATGAGGAAAGTAAGATGTCGAATATATGATGTATAATGTAAAATTTCACCGTGTAAAGTACACAGTGACAATCCCTTTTCTTTGTTCTGGATGGGAGTTCATCAAATGACTTCTCCGATCTCTGGTCTGGAGATTCTGGAGCGGAAGGCCATGTCAGATTTTTACTGACTAAAACCCACCCGTAGTCCTTCACTTGCCTGTGAGCCAGAGTTTGCGGTTTCTCTTTCAACCAACCCACAATCCTGGCCCAGGAGGCATCGGTCTTCATAGACTCCGTCACGATGTGCTGACATCTCTTTGAAGCATTTCATTTATTTATTCATTAACAATTTAGAGTGTGTTGTACATTACACATTACATAAAATTATGACACACAGAACAAAATACATACATAAAATTAACATGGATTAATTAATTATTTTTAATTACTTAAAATCAAAGAAACTACATTAAGTTATAAAATTAAAAAAAAAATCTAACAAAAGGAAGTAGAAATAAAAATAAAGATACCTAATCATGTTGTCAAGAAAATGTCAATGTTATTAATTATTATTCAAAAAACACGTCTTTTATAACGTCATGTATCATTTAGATATTCATTAATACTGGAATAGCCTTTCCACAATAAATAGGCGCGTGTGAACAACGCAACGTCGACCCGGGCCTGGTCCTTACCGGGCGGCGAGCTGCCCACTGCTCGCCACCTGCGAGCGTCCATCTCTTAGCATTCGTTTTTCATTATAATGACAGGTCTCTACACGCTCACTTTGCTTAAGTTTCGCTGAAATCGCACTGCAGATCATCGTGAAAAATTTCAGTAAGGAAGGATACCGCTGATTTTAAAGGCTATTTTAAATTAAATGTTATATTGAAGAACATATTTCTATGCTAGAAAATCTATGTTAATGATTATTGAACTCGAACTAAACAGTATCTGCTCCATTAACATCCCTGTAGACTAAACCGATGTAATCGTTCGTAAGTATAATTAAACTAGAGCCCGCTTTTTTCATTAACACTTAGATTAATTGATATAAATGAACATTTTCTGAAGATTGTATAATTAAGGCGAGAGGCAATTTACGACTGTAAGCAGTTACAATTAATTATTGTGTCTAAGAAATTCGATTTAGTTAATGCCATTAAGAAGTTGAAAACATTTTAAACACCGAAATATCAAATTGTAGCATATTATGCGAATATTTCAACATTTATTTGGACACATTTGTTAGGTGAATTTAGTTGTTTTCAAAGCAAATAGTAAGTTAAGTCATGTAATATTTACTTGTAAAATTAAAAGCTACACTAATGTTGGTTGGATGCCTGAAGGGTTACCTTTGAACGCCCTACGAAAGTTAATTGTGACTGCTTTTCATTCGTGTATTTGTCTTAGGCAACTCAACTCATGTTTGGACCCACAGCAAACAAGTCATTGTATCTACGTTTATGGAATTTATTTTCAATTTAAAATTTGATAGACTAAGCATAATAATTATTAATAACGCCTAAAGGTTTTAAACAGCTATTTTGTTAAGAATGCTACTACTACTGTACAAATATCATTGAATACATTGATCATAAATATAATGCTTTAACGTTAGCTTTAGTAACAATTCATTTTAAATCGTATTACGAAAGTTAATTAAAATCAAGAGCAAGATTTCAATGCAAACAATTTCGATGTTATTAATTACTCGATACATTTTACTTGTAAACTTAAAGCTGAAAATGTCTCGCTAAAAATAGACTTAATCTGATAAGTATGATAAAAACGTAAAACAATATCAATGAAAATGACTCACGAAGAATATATTGTGAATATTTTGTTTGTTTGTAAAGTGTAAGGAGGGCGATAAAGGTAAACTAGGGGCTTCAGATCAGGCGAGGAGGAAAGGAACCGAAGTGGCTCTTAAAAGAGAGAAAGGTATTCGATAATTCAGGGGCGACGTGCCGTATCAGACTTTCAGAGAACGGGATAACATCTTGAAAGCTTTTTAATTTGAATCGGGGAAATTTAGGACATGTCGCTACTAGAAACGGAAAATTTTAATCCACTGTGTATTTAGAAATGAAAGATCGTTTTTCTGATACATTTTCTCGGATATTGGTACCGTGAAATGTTTGGCTTTTCTATTTCTGTTTTTTAATCTGAATTTCGATGAGGTTATCGTTAAGACTATGGGCATTTTATTTGGACATTTTTCTCTGTTACTTAGTAAGTAGATATTTATCTTAGTAACAGAGCAATGGCGTAGATATGAACCCAGACAGGTATACTGGTCGCTCACAATGGGCCTCATACGAAGGCTCAGAGTCAAACAAAGGGCAATGAAAAGAGCTATGCTCGGAGATTCTCTGCGTGATCGAATCAGAAATGAGGAGATCCGCGGAAGAACCAAAGTCACCGACATAGCTCTGCAAGTCGCTAAATTTAACAGGGCACATTGCTCGTAGAACTGATGGCCGATGGGGCAATAAGGTTCTGGAGTGGCGGCCACGTACTGGAAGACACAGTGTAGGGAGGCCCCCACAAGGTGGACCGAGGACCTGGTGAAGGTCGCGGAAAGCCGATGGATGCGGGCAGCACAGGACCAGTCAGCGTGGAAAGCCTTGGGGGAGGCCTTTGTCCAGCAGTGGACATCTATAGGCTGTAGAAGAAGGTACACTGTATAAATTATCAAGACTGCTCTCCAAAAAGTGAAGGAAAACATCGTGAGGACAATTCGAAGATAGGTGGTAATAAACCGCGCATGTGTGTAATGGCTTATGGGCCTTCTCCTTCTGAGAAAAGGGTAAATCTGTGTGTAGTACAGTAGTGTGAACAGCGAGTATAGGTTCTGGCTTAAATACTTTATACAATTATATACTTTATGACCAGATAGATAGAAATTCGGGTTGGTATATAGGATATTACAACGAATTGGTTTTTTTTTAAGAGGAATCTCTTAGCAGCAGCTTTGCCAAGACTCGACATCAACACTAATTAAACTTATCTAAATATGTATACTTTACGAAGCAATATATTTGCCAATAACCGAAGCTGCCCTAGTAATGGTATAGATAATAATAATTTATGGTAATCTTTGTAAATTGTGTGCTCTGGCCAGCGAGACCCCTTTGTGCCCGGTTCTAATCGCTTTGGGAAAATATTGCTTTAGGAATATGGTAAATTTTAACGATGAACATAACTCATTCAGCTCGTCTGATGAAGGTGATTTAGAGTGTATTATAATCCCTTTTTTATAAAACTGCCTGGATAGGGAGATTTAATAACACTGGGGCAGGAACCTTCATTGAAGGTTTGATTGAAGCCTTGAAGTACTTAAACATAAAGAATCAGTTTTTTATTCTGTTGAGTTGGTACTGGACATCAGAGGTTTTTTGTTTTTGTAACCACATTATAGCTGCACGAATACTATGTAACATGAGCTCGTGAAAATGAAAATGTTAAAGGTAATTTTTTATACTTTTGTTAATTAGTTTAACATACGCTGTTCAGAAAGGTTTGGTTAAAAAATAAAGTTACCACGAAACTTTTCTGCACCTCTCTGATTGAAATATTACTTTTTATAAAAGTTGATTCAGCACTTGAGATTTTTTTTTTATTAAAATGTACAGTTTTAGAATTTTATGCCTAAATATTTATGTGGTTAAACGTTAAAATGCACCAATCACTTATTTGTACAATAGTTATGTATTTATCCCAAACAACAACAATGATTGAAGCGAATGTTTATAAAAACGTAAACAAGTTATGTATAGACAAAAGAGAATCAGCGACTGTAACCACGAAACATGTTCACAACAAAAACAATAAATAAAAAGCAGCCTCGAATACCCTTATTTTTCAAATGAACCAAACAGAATGTTATTGAATCCATAATATTAAATCAATATACAACAAAAAGTTCCCTAGAAATCGGAAATAGACATCTATTGACTGTACCAAGGAGTATTTGTCATGCGCCGCGAACTGCGAACTGTACGGCATTTAAATGCGAAGATGGTGAGGATTCCAACGTCCTTCGTTCTGCTGAACCCCTAGTACACTATTTGCTGGAGCACTCAGTATTCCGGTCTCGTCTCGCCCACACGTAATCCTGTATCGAAAGGATGTTTCGCATTGACGCCGCTAAAATTAACTAGATACTCTACGTGACGGTTATTGGACTTATCGTATTAGAATAAGTTAATCGAAGCAATACATGATTTGGTACCGCTTGGTGAAGGTTGGTAGCTAAAGGGGCTAGTGGCTAAATAATAGCAGTTGCATGGTTTATGGGTCTATCCAGTACATACAGCCTTTTGTGCCTTGGAAAGCACCCCGTAGCCAAAAGCCCAATGAGAGAAAAAACAGGAAAAAAGTGCTATAAAAGAAGTTTATGATTTTAATTAAATTAAAAACCTCTTTTATAGCACTTTTTTATATTTTATATACATTACTAAACTGCGTACCTAATAAAATAAAATCGACACAGACCCTGGAATTCAACGCAACTATACAAAACTTCTTTTTTTTTTGGGGCGGGAAAATCCTCAAATAACCGGCAGGCGTATTAGACATCTAGTGACTAAAACTCACCCATGTTCTTTCACTTGCCTGTGCCAAGCTACCGTATCCCTTTTGAACAATCTGCGATCCTGGCAGGCATTGGTCCTACCGGACCCCGTCATTATGTTTTAATCTCTGAGACTCACACTTTCTCGGTAGTAGGCCATAACATCGGCTCCAGACGGCATGATATCTGTTGAAGCTAGTGACGGGTCTGAACAGTTGAGTTGCAATGTGTGCTGAGTACGATACGCCAAATATTGTTGTATCGGGAGTTTGGCCGTGGAGGATCTCCAGATCAATCTCCCTCTGGCACAGCACCATTGGTCGTGTTGTTGGGTTTAACATTGCATCACCTCGCTCAACTGCCGTCTTCCTTCCTATTCGCTCAGTTTTGAGTGCCTATGTCTAGCAGTGGACGTCTTTCGGCTGAAATGATGATGATGATGAAGTATATCTTGGACACCAATAACTGATTTCAAGGTGAAGGAAAACATCTTGAGGAAACCTGGACTTTAAGTCTGAAATCACCAACCAGCATTGAGCAAGCGTGGTAATTACGCTGAATCCTTCTCTGTACGCGAGGAGACTTGTGCCCACCAGTGAGACGATAAAAAGGTAGATGATGCTGAATATCTCTTTATCTTCCATACTTCTATTAAATATCATCTAAATAGTCACTTCCTTCCTAGTCTATTCACACATTCAATCCATCACTACTTTGGTTTTCTCTCACTCTTCATTAATTTCAGCCGAAAGATGTCCACTGCTGGACATAGGCCTCCCTCAAGGTTCTCCACGACGACCGGTCCTACGTCTCCCGCATCCAGCGGTTTCCCGCGACCTTCACCAGGTCGTCGGTCAACCTTGTCGGGGGCCTACCCATGCTACGTCTTCCCGTGCGTGGTCGCCACTCGAGAACCCGTCTCTCCATCGGGCATCGGTCCTACGGGAAATGTGTCCAGCCCACTGCCACTTTAGTGTTGCAATTCTTCGGGCTATGTCGGTTACTCTCATTCTTCTGCGGTTCTCCTCATTCCTGATTCGATCGCGCAGTGAAACCCCACTCTTATTTACAGCCATTAGAATTCATACTCAATACTCTATTCACAACATTTTCCTCATAACACATGCGAATACCATGACTACCGATTTTCACACAACTTTCCTGCTACCCGTGGCACTTTCAGACTTCACCTTATGTACAAACGTGACCCCACGCTCGTATGAAAACATAAGGGAGCGGTCCACTAAAGTACATATACGAGCTTTTCGCCATGAATCGGATCATCCAAACTTCGTGCTGCTAGATAGAACAACAGAATTCCACAGAACTTTTCAGTTACCGGTGCCACTTTCAGACTTCCTCTTAAGTACTAACTTGACTCCACACTCGAAAACTAATCATAAAACTTAAGAGAGCGGTCCGTTAAAGTATACGAGCTTTTTGCCATGAATCGGGTAGTTTAAACTTTATGGAACACTGCATTACGTTTACATGTGAAATGTGGTGCACTACGGCTACACCTTTATAAAGTACATACATACTTAAAAAGTTGTCTTATATTTCTATGCTGTTGGGAGTTTGTCGCGTCAATTCTTCTTCCCAGCGAAACATTAGGAAGTGGCGAAGGGCGGTTGTTTTTCGGGTCTTTTGTAATGTTGACGTTCACAGAGTGCTGATTCTTAGCCTAATTTTAATAAATGTCTTCTGATTTTGACTATATTGTATCGCAAGACAAGACAACACTCAGAGACCCACAGTTCATTAAGATGTACTTATCATGTGCATCATTAGCTATTGGCCAGGACTTAACTGTTATATAACATCGTCATCTAATCCTTTAGAGTCACGAGAAGGCCAAGGTCTGGTCAATAATATTTTTCAAATGCAACCAGTTTATTTCCAGTTTTTTCTCATTTCTTAAATCTTGGTCTAAGTCATCCAACGCAGGGCGATACAAGCACATCTGGCTTGAGCCTTCCTCGATTTCTCCGGACATCCTGGGTTACTATATGGAAAACGATTGGGTGGCTCAGGGCCCCATTTTTGTGAGATGTCCTGCCCATCAAAGGCGTCCTATTTTATTGGTTTTGATTAAATTATTCTTATGCAAGTACGTGAATGACCGTTTTCCAGCACTGATTACGCGGCTGGGGATTTTCCGTTTAAACACTAACAGAGTTCACTATTTCTGCCTAGTACAAAATGCTTTTTGTCCGGATAGCTGGGTAGCTCCGGGCCATATGTCAGTCAGTATTATCAGCAATTTTATAAAGCGCTAAAAAGTGCTATGTCTCACCCGCGGCCATGGTCGGCCAGTGTTCAAGTCGAGATACAATAAGTAATATTTTCACCATAATCATATTTTGAGAGATTTTAGTAGCTTCATGTGCTGGCGTCTGTTAATGTTTAAAACGACTAATAAGTACATAGATTTATTGTTCGTTTGATTGATAAAGGCAACGTCGAGTTGTCGACGTAGGAACATTCAGAAATCCTCATATCATGATAAATTACATGTACACACGACTTTTACGTAGCACCAGGAAAAAATGTCAGAAATAAATTCTTAGTGACACATAACCCAGGTGTACGATTTACGTAATTATTTACTACTGATATGGCGTTTTAATCTATTGAGTTTGTATCATAAGGCGGCGGAAGCAGGTGTACCGTGCCGCAAGATACTTACAATGGAACAGGGTTCCTAAGATGGCATTTTGGATATGCCGATTGTGACACGTAATTGCAATTTGATGATTCATTCAGAGAATATTTTCTGCTGTAGTCACTGTGCAGGATAGATAATAATAGGCAGGTATTTCAACTATTTGTAATGCAAAACGATTTACACATCAGCTCTTCAGAACACTGGAATTCGTACCCCGAACCCCAAGGTACAGTTCGTTCAGTTTGAGAGTCACTGGCATTTTTTTTTGTTTATAAATTATAAGCTAGTGCTTGACCACAATCCCGCCTGAGGGTAAGTAGTGATGCAATTTGATGGTAAAGCGCGATAGTTTATTAAGAGCCTATTCACTCTAGCGTTGAAGACACTTAAACTGTAGTCCGACGGAAACACTGCCGCTGGCAAATTGTTCCCGTCCCTCGTTGTGTGCAGTATAAAAAAGGAGGCGAAAGCTTCGTCGGATCGTAGTAATGTTAACAAAATAATACGTCAGATATGAAATAATTATGTCTGGTAGTATGGTAGTGTTGGTAGTATGGTAGTTGTTTATCACCCAAGTTCCTTCATTTGCCAGGCCACAATATCTCTTTCGAGCAATCTGCAGCCCTAGCAGGTATGGTCTTAACTGTGGTGAAACATCTTTGAAGCGCGCGTGGAACACAAAGCATATACGAACTGGGCCTCGTCCTCACCGGGCGGCTGGCTTCGGCCATTGGTTGCCTCTCGCAAACCTCGCCCTCTACGTTATCCGGGAGTGGCTGCTAACTCGTGACGTCCAGGGCAGTTCTGCGGCGACTAGGGGGTGATGGCGCAAAGGAGAACAAACATTTTGATTGGACTTAAGAAAAGAGTGGCAACATGGTAGCCTTGCATAAGACCTTCGGGATATTAATTTATTTCGATTCAAACGAATAGTACATAAAACATAGTTTACAGAAGAACCATGAAATGATCCTTTTTGTTTTATTTAGTTACCGATTAATCTCACTAAAATTGTAAATATGAAAGTTTTTCTTTGTGGGTGAGAGAGAGTTTCTTACCTACTTGTTATATAGACAGATATGAGCAAAATTTGTACACAATTAAAATAAGACCTAGAATAACACATTGCTACTTTTATATGTATATATAATATGTATGTAAAGAAAACCCCGTCCGACCCATAAGGATAATATAGGTTATAGTAAACAAATGACTAAATAAACTATGAAATTTTACATAATTATCATAGTAACAATATTAACGAATTTTGAAATAACAATTTTTTTGCCGCGAATTAATTTCAACTTTCCCAAAATTTGGTAATTTAAAAAAAGCGTCAACATCATTTTAGACAGTATTAGTATGAGCGATGCGACCACGTGCCGCGTGCCCTGCCCTCCTTCGCCAGTGCATGTACTGCCTACCGCATTACCTTCTTTTGCGAAATAATATTTATTTTTGTAAGGGGATTTTTTTTTAAGTTTAGCTCAGTTTGGTAGGCATTAGTAGAATCAGTTATCGATACCTAACAATACCTTCACGGATCGGGCAGGGTTTTCTTTACCTATTGTATAAATGGATCAGCAATATCTTTCAAAATATGATTGATAGTGTGTAGTCTCCTGAAGTGCAAATTGTAATATTCCAACAAGCTTGCAACATTTTGCAGATGACGAAGACTGCGAAGTCGAAGGTTTTGCTAAGTGGTCGGTTTGTTCGTGATTGTACCTAGATAACTATTAAACAAACGTGCACTATGTCGTAAACTAGCCAATGACACAGTTAATCGTAACTTGTTATTCAGTGCTGTACCCAAGAAAAGGTCTCGTATACGAAGGCTATAAAGAATTATCAGCCTATAATGATCATGCTGTGAGAGAACAAAGGAGGACCTAGTGATAAGAGGGAGTGGGCCTTAATCTACCAAGATATGGGGGTTGGCGAATGACACATTTCTTTTTTTTGGTATGTCGACAGCAGTAGTGATGAATTTATATACAAAATAAAACAATGCAAGAAGGACGGAGGTTCGAACATAGTCGAACCTCCGTCCTTCAATTTATAAGACACTGCCGTTACCATAGGCCACCCCTGCTGAAGGCCATTAAACTTGTTTGATATTGTTATGCAAAACACGCATACTTTGTTCGTTTTAAAATTCTCGAATGACTTCCTCTTGCCTACTGGAATTCTTGTTTTGATTGTCAAGAAGTACCTACGTACGAATAAATTTAATTAATGTACTAGTTTTAGAAGCCCATACAAAAATTGAGCCAACCTATCCGTCCTTCTGTCACAGGCCTGTATCCTTAATAGGTAGATACTGAATACGTTAACGAGCAAAACAAAAACAAAAAAAAACTCACACTTACAGCTTCTTGGACATAAAAAGGATATTACTCTGTCCTACCAACGATCTATTCATGCAACTATAACCACCGAAGCTATGATGGACAAACATATTGAGCCAACAAACCTCTTGGTTAGGATAAGCCCCGTACCAACAATCTCAGTCAACACTCCATGATTCAGCTAGAGAGCTATTGTGAGGGATAACAAAAGGCTACTCTATCTTTGTCGCCTATGGTAGACTAGTGCCAAATAGAGCTATTAGGCGCTGTCATTTTTAATTCCGTCTGCATGTAGTACCAAGGAATTAAAGGAACCTTTGACAGTCGTTGTCTAAAACCACTGCTCTCAAAAAGCCGGTAAGTTCTAGAATAAAAAAATCCAAGATCATCTATCAACCCGTACTGAATTACGGCCCATATTCTCTTCCAGAAACCGCCTGTATCCCAGCATTGAGAACAGTTTAAGCTGATTATACAAATGCAATTTATTGCTAAGACCCACATAGAAACTACAGTGTAGCTACACTCAATCGTCGATATCGAGCGCGTTTGGTGCTCTCATTGGCTGAGAGTTCTTACGACCTTGAAGCGGGCCAATCGATGAGTCAAACGCGCTCGATATCGACGATCGAGTCTCGTAATGTAAACTCATGGTAGCCACACAGAACGCCTCCACTACGAACCTTACAGCCCTTTCACAGTTATTTACCTCTGTCAGTTGCAATTTAACTACGACCTTATTGCAACAATAATAAATATCACGGTGTTGTTGACAGATTTCGCAGTTGCGACAATCCAAAAGCAACCTTTTTGTCCTGAGATTAAAGAACACTGATATTGACAGTGATGCATGATGCCATCATGGATGGACATCTCCTTTCAATTAGGACCTTTTTTTTGACCTTACTTAAACTCAAACAATTGTTAAAAATATTACCTACCTAAATAATGGACATAATGTGTTTTTGCTCAATTTTTATTTAATCTAAAGGAGTAGAGGAGGAAGGAGTAAAGGAGTAAAAGCCTTAATGTAATCCTCCTAATTGAAATTACACGAATTGCTGTACATACTCTCTTGTATGTATAGCAACTCGTGTAAGTTCAATTTTAATTAAAAACTTCATAAAAAAGCCTCATTTTTCCTAAATTTTTACATACAATCAAAAATGATGAGATGATTTTGTATGGGGGTATTCTCTGGGTCTATTGAACCGATTTTGAAATTATTACCCAAGAGAAAGACAAAATAAATTATTTTTATGCCATAGATATTACCAGAAATATTTATAATCTTTTTAGAAATAATCAGATTTAATCACATTAAAAATGTTTTACGTCCAATGAATTTAGTACGGGTCAGTTAGTGTAAAATAAACAAATTATAAAGTTTAGTAACTCCATTAATGGCCTACAAATGGAAGGAGTAGAACAATATTTGTTTTCGATTATTGCCCCTGTGCTCGCTCGCCTAGTAGGTACCACGATCTGCCGGAAACTGTGTTGCACGCTCAGTAACCATAGCGCAACAATTACTAAATGTATTTGGGAAAAAATATAACATGGTGTAAAAATTATTGGAATCGATTCAGTTACTTATTCTGAACAAACTATATCCAAGTTTCTAATAAAGAAAAATAACTTAGTATAAATTATATCTATTCTTATATATTTATATTATTTACTAAGTATAAAAACATTTCCCACCGGTACCGATCTTTCTGAAGTGGTGATCAGGACTACAGAGAAACAACGTCCTAACAATGCGAAACATTAATTATAATAATAATTTTCTTTATTATATCCGGAAGCCTGGAATCCCGGAACCTTAGGAAGGCGTGCCAGAAGCCAAACTAACTCGCAGAAGCTCTTTAGACAGTTTTATATGTCAAGGAGTCAGCATTTAGTTATTTATCATTAATTATAATTACTTATAAGATACTGTTAGATCTCCTCCTCCTTAGAGCCGTAATGCTAGATGATATGATTGATCAATCTTAACTCTAAAATAGGTGTTTTCTAGAGAAATGACGAATAAGTATACCTACGTAGAAATATTTACTGGAACAGCTACCTACCTACCCCTATTGTGTTTCTATCAAAAATAATGTATGTATGTGTAAGATTTTAAGTATACGGGACTGAAACAGAGGAGTCGATTAACGACTTTGCAAGTAAATAGGTAAGGTGTTGGTATTTTCACACAACACATATTGTCCACACCTAGTTCGGAGACCACCTGAAAAGTTTTTATGTTTGTTAAGACTTAGTTAAGTAAGTTATTGGGTTAGATACGATGGAACTGGTATATACAGTCTTACAAAAGTCTCTAAATAGAATAAAACCTGAAAAGAAAACGGGGCAGATTAAAAAAAATAATAACTTTGTCGACATACCTACCACGAGGGCAGACATTATTACAGTTAAGTTAATAAAATCTGAATATTGATATGGACTGTCCGAACTGAATCGGTTCGCGAACATGATGCGTCATGCTTCGTCGCGTTATTGAAATGATTTTAAAGCTTGATCATGAGCTCATCAAACACCAAATCAGAAAAAGCATTTGAAATAATAATTTACCCACAGGATCTTTTTTGGTCTTTACCTAGGTATATAGTGACCTTATTAATCAGTAGTGGTGGCCCAGTGGTATATAATTATATATAATAATAAACATAATATAATATAATTATAAACTAGCGCTTGACCGCAATCCCGCCTGATGGTAAGCAGTGATGCGATCGTTGATGATAAAGCACGCTAGTTTATTAAGAGCCTATTCACTCAGAAAAACTGTGCGAATAGGAAGAAAAACGGCAGTTGAGCGAGGTGATGCAATGTTAAACCCAACAATACGACCAACGATGCTGCGCCAAAGGGAGATTGATCTGAAGACCCTCCACGACTAAACTCCCAACACAACAACATTAAGCGCATCGTACCCGGCACACATCGCAATACAACTGCTCAGACCCGTACTCCGTACGGCTTCACCACACATCATGCCGGAACACGACAAATCGCTTGGCGGCAAGGCTTTGTCTGGTGGGTGATAACTTCTGCCGGCGGCCGATGTTATGGCCTACCACCGAGAAGGTATATAAATATTTTCATGACTCAAAACGGTGAAGACATCGTGAGGAAACCGGTATGTCCTAGAGCAAAACTTCGAACACATGTGACATCTACCAACCCGCACTAGGCCCGCAAGATAGATTACTAAAAAAAAAATCACATCAAATTGGAAATGGAATAGGACATCCTTTAGTTCCTTCGATCGGCAACAGCGCGATCCTGTATCGACTTGATTTTGCGCGCCATTATTATTAAAGTTTAGCACCGCTGGATGCGGCGGTCATCAACCTGTAAGCGCTTCCTTATCAACATGTACATCATGTAGAAAATGTGAAAAATGAAAAATAATTTCCTGTGACTTAACTAGTTGATAACTAGTGGAGAGGAGACCTGTGCCCAGCAGTGGGATGATAAAAAGGTTGATAATGATGATGATGAAACTAGTGGATATATTTATATGTTTTTATGGGTGGACTGAGAATGTCAACTAAAATATCAACCCGCACTGGGTCCGCAAGGTAGATTACGGCCCACTCCTTCTCACCGAGAGGACGCCAGTATCCGAACAGTGTAAACATTATAGGCTAATTATGTATGTATGTATGTAGGTATTAATGTATTAAACATGGCTTTTAGAAAAGAAGCATAATATTGCAATATCCTGGGTTGTCTGGCAACCTGGTGCCTGAACGTAAACAAAGCAAACTGAGCATGTAAGCATCGTAACAGGTTATAATGGCTCTCCACATTCTCCATGACACGTCAGTTGACAACATGCGGCGATAGAGTGGGCTTTGTGTTCCACGGGCGCCTCATACAGACGTCAACAGCACAGTACTATCACTGTGCTACTGACGTCTCTTTGAGGCGGGACTCAAATGCACCCGTGTTCTGTAAAAGTTTGACATCCCCTTCTGCTCCGCCCAGAGCAGGAAAGGTCATTAGATAACATAAAAAAGGATCGTAACAGGTGGCGGTCTGTAGGGTCTGCCTACCCCCATGGGAAAAACGCCAGAGGTTATGTACTTAGATATAAGCGCCATATAAAGAGTGGTGCCGATAATACAACACTAAATGAAAATACGGACAATGCTAGTTGATAGGAATAATCCTAAATCACAGAAAAAACCTAACCCGAAAAAAAAAAAAAAAACTAATTCACATTAAATTGGAAATGGAATAGAACATCCTTTACAATATTGGTTCACTGACCTCCGATCGGCGACAGCGCGATACTGTATCGACTTGATTTTGCGCGCCATTATTATTAAAGTTTAGTTCCGCTGGATGCGGCGGTCATCAACCTGTAAGCGCTTCCTTATCAACATGTACATCATGTAGAAAATGTGAAAAATGAAAAAAAAATCCTGTGATTTTTTTTTAATATGGCATCTCGTAGTTGACCATTAGAGGCCGTGACTATTTAACCGGACTTTCCTGTGGCTGTCTTAAAAATTAAAGCCTCCAGCCAGGGGCACTTAAAACTAAGCTAAAATTAGGCGAATATGTACTAAGGGCACCCCCTGTGCGGTACGAACCTCGGCTTAGGGCGTCGCTAGAGAGGACAGCAAGGGACGGCTGGATCGAAACGGTTCCTGTGACTAAACTAGTGGATATATTTATATGATTTTTCACAACCCGAAGGCGATATCGAAAGCATTGCAGTTAGACCACTTGTTGAACTTCTGAGGGCTCCAGCAACACGTAACGGTTGCCATTAGATGTTCGTATGGCAACCGGAACCAACTGCTTAACGTGCTTTCCGAGGCACGACCAGACCAGTGCAAATATTCATCATCATCAACTACATTATCTCCGCGTTTAGTCCCGGCTGCATGCGCGGCTTTCGCCTTGGAGCCCGGGGTCCGCTTAAAAACAAATATTCATATTCATGCATACAAATATTTGCACTGCGCGGGGATAAAACCGCGCCTCCTTGCGTAGTCGCCGCTTTCGCTACCGCCACGCCACGTATATGTATACCCCTAAAAGCGCTTTCAATGTTGTAATCCTAATGATATTCAGAGCAACCTACATGTAAAAGCATATCTATGTGGGACCAGTCAATGACGCGATTAGCATAATACATTGAATAGCTTAATCGTGCTTCGAATCAGCTTAAATGTTGATTCACCTAATGACACTAAATCAATTTTATCTTATCCTACTGTCCAACTAACCTATTATTAATGCGAAAGTTTATGAGGATGTATGCTTGGAGGTTTATTACTCTTTTACGCAGAAAATACTAAACGGACATGGATGGAATTCAGCACACAGATAGTATATAACTAGGAATAACACATAGGATACTTTTATCCCAATATTCCCACGGGATTGTGACTTACGTGGGAAACAGCGGGATGCAGTATAGCCCCACATTTTTTTTTATAATTATAAACTTGTGGTTGACTGCAATCCCGCCTGATGGTAAGTAAACGTTACTGGTAAAGCTCGCTAGTTTATTAAGAATCCTTTCACTCAAAAAAACTGAGTAAATAGGAAGGAATACGACAGTTGAGCGAGGTGATGCAATTTTAAACCCAACAGCACGACCAGCAATGCTGCCCCAGAGGGAGATTGATCTGGAGACCCTCCACGACCAAACTCCCAATAAAACAACATTTGGCGCATCGTACTGGACATCATGCAATGATAATGAATAACGTGGTAATTTCAGCCGACAGCCGCTGTTATGGCCTACCACCGAGGTGGTATTGCGATTGTGGTCAAGCATTAGTTTATGATTTATATATATAAAAAAAAATTACCTGCGTATATTATATTCTATCACCACAACTGTCATTCTACACCACATACCAAATTTTATTATAAATATTTAAACATATTATTGTATGAAATACAGCCAATTGACATCATTATATACCTACCCATTTTAAGATGATTGGGGGCTTTTCTCTAATCGGATTTATGTATTTATTTATTTTTCTTATGGCATTCCAACGATCCATTTTTCTCGGTGGTAGCCCATAACATCGGCTGCCGGCAGAACTTACCACCCACCAGACAAGGTCTTGCCGCCAAGCGATTCGTCGTGTTCCGGCATGATGTCTGGTGAAGCCGTACGGAGGGCGTGTCTGAGCAGTTTTGTTGCGATGTGTGCCGGGTACGATGCGTCTAATGATGTTGTGTCGGAAGTTTGGTCATGGAGAGCATCCAGATCAATCTCCCTCTGCCGGAGCATCGTTGGTCGTGTTGGTCTTGGGTTAAACGTGGCATCACCTCGCTCAACTGCCATCATCCTTCCTATTCCTAAGTTTTTAGAGTGAATAGGCTTAATAAACTAGTGCGCTTTACCATCAACGATTGCATCACTGCTTACCATCAGGCGGCATTGCAGTCAAGCACTAGTTTATAATTATTTTAAAAAAAATATTCACATAAGTACCTAAATAGAAATTAGTCTTATATATAAAGAACTACAGTGAACATATCAGTTAAAGATGTGCACAGCACTTACATCTGTAGTTAACCTAAAGGGTTTGATAAGTAATTAAAACGATGCAAAGAAATAATAATAATAAAATCAAATAAACTATTAGAAACATATTCTATAAATGTTACATTTATAGAATAGAAATGTCACCTTGCCACTTTGGACTCGGTGGAGAGGCGTGCGAAGAGGCTGATTGGCGACCCAGACTTAACTCGAAACGGTCTCCAAAGCCTGGAGCACAGGCGTAGAGTAGCCAGCCTTTCGGTCTTCTATAGGATGCATTCTGGTGAGTGTGCAAGGGAATTGCATGATTTAATTCCCCCATCTCCGTTCCATCATCTGACGACCCGTCGTACGGCGAGTTTCCACCCTTACGTTGTTGACACCACTGCGATCCGGACGAAGCGTTTTGCTTCCTCCTTTATACCGCGTACATCGAGGGACTGGAACAATTTGCCGGCGTCGGTGTTTCCGTCACATTACAATTTGAGTGTCTTCAAGGCTAGAGTGAATAGGCTCTTAATAAACTAGCGCGCTTTACCATCAACGATCGCATCACTGCTTACCATCAGGCGGGATTGCGGTCAAGCGCTGGTTTATAAATTATAAAAAAAAAAAAAAAAAATTTAAAATGATTGTTTAGTCAGTAAAAGCCTGAGACGCCCTTCCGCTCCACCCAGAGGTCATTTGATGAATTCCCATCCAGACAAAAAAAATAATAAACAGTCGAGACCAACATCTAAAAGTGTTTTCCAAGCTACCGAGGGATCTTTGTATGTTTACAGTACAAAATTGCATTACCACTTTTGAACTTTATTGCACTAACAATAAGTGTCAAAAGTGGTACCCCACTTTTGACCCTTACTGTATATGGTTGCTCTTCTACGGATAGACCGAAGCAAGCGTGGCTTAACGGGATTGATGGATTTGTGTGGTTGTTGTACTTATCCACTACAGAAAATTGAATTAAGTTTTCAAATTACCTAATATTGAATTACCCAGTTTATACCGAAACCTTATTAAACCAATCACAATGGTTAATAAGAGATTTAACACCAGCAGGGTAATAGCGTAACGCAGTGTCAGTAGCAATGGGTTTCATTTTGACAGTTCAACAACGTTCATTGCGGCATTTACGTTATTGAGCGGACACATTTTGTGAACATATGTAGCAATGCATTAGCAATATGCTTCAAAGTGATTCAAACTGACAGCTGACAGTAATAATGTGTTATATTTTTTTTTTATATAAAAAATAAACCAGCGCTTGACCGCAATCCCGCCTGATGGAAAGCAGTGATGCGATCGTTGATGGTAAAGCGCGCTAGTTTATTAAGAGCCTATTCACTCTAGCCTTGAAAACACTCAAATTGTAATGTGACGGAAACACCGACGCCGGCAAATTGTTCCAGTCCCTCGATGTACGCGGTATAAAGGAGGAAACAAAACGCTTCGTCCGGGTCGCAGTGGTGTCAACAACGTAAGGGTGGAAACTCGCCGTACGACGGGTCGTCCGATGATGGAACGGAGATGGGGGAATTAAATCATGCAATTCCCTTGCACACTCACCAGAATGCATCCTATAGAAGACCGAAAGGCTGGCTACTCTACGCCTGTGCTCCAGGCTTTGGATTGGATTGGATTTGTTACTCAATTAGGGTTTTCTAAGGCATTTAGAAACAGATCAGCAGGCACGGTTCTCTTTATTTTAGTGTTGGTTTAGCTTACCCATACTGGAAGCAAAGGGAATTCTAAGGGTTTGTTATTCTTTCCTTTACAAACAAATGGGTGTCTTTTTAATAACAGGATTCGCCTGTCTCCTGGGGCAGTCGGACTGACCTTTAACCGAATGTTTAACAATATTGTCTAGCAAAAGGTTTAGTTACTTTAACTGGGCTGGCCTGGTGCTGTAATTCCATGGATATAACGTTTTCAAGCCCTATCCGAATACGAAATACGAAAATTCAACAGTACCCTTTTGGAGTCACAAGTCAACACCCCTCTCTCTTAATGTATCAACAATTTTGCGTATTTCGTGAATTATAATGATTAATTAATTTAGATTTGTGAAATAGATTTAAATTAATTTATAAGATACAAACGGTCTGGCCCTTTGACAATTTAAACATTACAATGTCATCTAGTAGCCAGCAAAAGTGCAAACATGTTACGTATATTCGCTAAAAATTCTGCTTTGTATTGAACACCTCCTGTTTTGTATGTGACATGTTTAACATGGTGTAAACTTTCTCAAAGTTCTTTCATATCATCACATCACATCATCAACCTTTTAGTCATGCCACTGCTGGGAACAGGTCTCCTCTCATACAGATTGAGCGTAATCACCACGCTTGCTCAATACGGATTGGCGATTTCAGACTTAAAGTCCAGGTTTTCTCAAGATGTTTTCCTTCACCTTCAGTCATTTGTGTCAAAGATATACTTAGAAATTACATATAACTTTAGAAACGTTATATTGGTACTTGCCTGTCCTGGAATCGAACCCGCGCACTCATACTTGAGAGGCTGGTGTGTTAACCACTAGGCCACCACGACCTACGACGAAGTTCTTTAGTCCAACAGAAAACTAGTTTTACCAACCTTCCAATGTTAAACTAAAGAAGTAGGATTTATGCGGGCGTAGCATCCTGAATAATATAACGAGTAAGCTTTACTATAATAGAAATTTATTACATTCTGCCTGTTCCACCTTAAAATTGTCCCAGTTTAAATGTCTCGGAGTTTCCTGGACTTTATTTTTTATTTTTATTTGGTTCACCAAGAATTGATTACACAATAACAATCAAATATTACATTCACAAAGGTAAAATAATAGTGCATCAATTACTTATTGGTAAACACAACATGCATAAAAAAATGAATTATGGAGATAAGCTAACTTACTTAACAATAAGCGCTAATATTGATAAAATTATAACAATGGTATGAAATTCCGCATAAAAATTAAAAAAGCAAAAAATTGTGGTTTATTTAAATTATAACATTACTAGAATTGAGTGAAATAAAAATGAATTAGCAGAAATTCTTAATAAATTAATAAGTAACATTAAGTAAATTCATTTTTTTAAAAACAATAAACAAAATAATAGAATAACAGTGGTAGACTTGACAGTAAAGTATACAGAATACCTTGGCATTGTGATCTAAATCATATGCTGGATTTTAACAGGGCTACTTAGGACATTATTATAAGACAAGCTTCCCTATGTTAGGAAAATCCGTAGTCATTCGGCGTATACGGTCCCGGCTTGGCTTCACGAAAAAGATTGAGCAGTTAGTCCAAATATGTATAAAATTTATGTAAATACAAGTGATTCTAACGATTGGCGAATTGTTTGCGAACCCTTGTCCCTTGGGAGAATGCGTGCTAACAATGTGACGGAGAAAAATGAAAATAGTTGACACTGAATTTTCCGGCAAAATGAGGAACATGTCGTATTATTTGCCTGTCTCTTTGTTATCTGTTAAAGGGAAATAAGAAACTGGCTTAGCACCTTCGTATAGGGACATGTTTTGCTGAACATTTATTTAGACAATATTCGTATTATAGGCGAAATTCACATATAAGGAGTAAATTGTTGGGATAAATGTAGTGATAGAAAATACAGTCATTGCATCATCTGTCCACACTTTTCCCAACTTTGTCGTGATTGATTTCTAGCCTAACTGGATTCAGCTGAATATTAAATGGTTTCTTTTTAAGGATTTGTAAAATTGGTTACGTGAGTAACCGACATAGAACGAAGAATTGTAACACTTAAGTGGCTGTGGGCTGGGCCCATTACCCGTAGGACTGATGCCCGATGGGCCGAAGGGTTCTCGAGTTGCGACCACGCACTGGAAGACGCAGCGTGGGTAAGTCCCGACGAGATGGACCGACGACCTGGTGAAGATCTAGGGAACCGCTGGATGCGGGAGGCGCAGGATCGGTCGGCATGGAGATCCTTGAGGGAGGCCTATGTCCAGCAGTGGATGTCATTCGGCTGAAATGATGACGGTGATGATGAAAAGTGGTTAAGATTACGCTAAGATATTAGTTCTATATTTTCATCTTCGTTCCTAACATTCCGTAAAATTTGTTAATATTTCCAAGAACTATATACGATTCCACTGCGCGAATTTTGAGAGTTGCGATATCCAATAACGCATTGCAGAGGATGAACACGACAAAGTCGGCTCTTTATATAAAGTTAATAGGATAGCTAGATGGGCACTTCATACACCTTTGTCAAACTTTATCCCAATATTAAAGAAGGTAGGTAAGAGTGTTAACGACATGAACTCTAGGTTTATATTACTGACGGTAGAGATAACCCTGATACTCGACGTTAGTTCACGCTCATAAAACTGGCTATGTGTGTGCAGCAAATACAGTGTGTGTTACGTAGATAAGCGTGTAGTGTAAGAAGCATTTCCGCGCGAGGGTGACTGGTTAATGGGCGGGTGACCACCAGATTGTATCCACTATCCGCCACGAGGCGACCAGGCCATGCCATCGCCCTCTACTATTATAGTAAATTTATACATATGTATCTCGCTATTGAGCTCGTTATCATTGCAACTGCTTCATTGAACTCTAATACGTTTTGTGGGTGGGCACTCTGAAAAGCAAAACCGTCAATATGCTTTACCATTTCAGGATTCGCTGAATAAACGTACAATCAAAACAGGATGAAAAAATAGTGCCGCGCCGGTAACAACAGTGGTTAGAAAGTTTTCTCGTCATCTAATATAAAAGTTTCGGAGGCGGGGGCTAACTGAAAAACTACCGCAGAGGGGATTTCTTGGAGCGAAGGTTTTGGGAAGTGAAAAACTTAGGCCGTAGCTCACTCAAAGAGTAGGGATATTGAATGTCGATTATTATAAATACAAAGAGGCGAGCGCTTTGTTTTTATAACATGAGAAATGTAATTCTTTATCTTGAATTAGTCACAATCTGTGACTTGTTGGCTCAAGATAATTATAGTCATGGCCGTTCCTAAACGGAACAACCTAGAATACTAAAGATGGAAGAATGACATCACTGAACGATGTCATAATTAACTTGTAGTTATTTCAAACCTTTTCTTAATCGGGAAGTTTACTTATCCGTAACTTATTCCTTATTGATGACACTACTAGGACTAATTACCTGAAACGTGAGAATAAAAACAACACATGTTTTTATCATATAAGAACTGCTTTATGAGAAATAATAATGTTCTTAAACCATTAAACAACTGTTACTACTATCTATTCGTACTTCACTTTACCGGGAACCTGCTAACTTAGCCAACTGATGCCCTTATACTCGAAGGACCAAGGAATTTAGCGCATGTTTGGTTTAGCACTAACTTCTGAGTTGGTTGATACTTGCTTGATTAGGAATTATATTAGGTTTTTGATTGGTTTTATGACCATTTGATGTGGTTTAAAGAGTATTTTTAATAAATTAATGACAATTACAAGATCGTAAATCTAAGCTAAATTAGCACTAAGATGGTTTGATTTAGTTTGGTTTGATTGCAACTAGTAACAGTTGTGATTCGTGCATCTATGGAAATGCAAACAGATAGAAGTGTTAAGGTGTTCGGTTACGAATAAAATACTGAACGCATTAGGTATAATACTCTGGCAACGAGGAGTCATTAGCTAAAATAAACATAATATAAACGGAGCCAAATCTATACAATATCGACCTCATGAAACACGCTTTTCCTATCACTCTACGAGTTGGAATCAGTAATCTCTTCAATATCCTATATCGAAACGATTACTGATTTCAACTCAGTAAATATGTGCTGTTGCTCGAAGGGACCATATTTTAATTGTAAAGCTTCTTTACAATGAGCCTCGAGAATGCTGGTAACATTACTGCGATCACGAGCTCGCATGTTTTAATTATTGTGCAAGGAGCGGTAAAATGTACACTAGTCATTTGATTAAAGCTTCAAAGCATTATAAATCTTAATCATTAGCCATAAGGTTTCTATCGCCAGGCGTGAAGGAAAGAAACCACAACGCAAGCCCCACCTGGCTGTGGTTTTTCCTTCACGCTGAAAGAAAATCTTAACCCGGGTTGTTGAAGTTCACGAATATGAAACTTCGCATTTTCTTCTAGAAGATGTTGGTTTCCTCACGATGTTATCGTATATCTTTTCTGAGAGCAATGGCAAATTTCATTACACAAAGAAAACTTTACTTTTCGTAGTACGCGAAGGTGTTTCTGCTTGGTTTCAAACCCACGACCTAATACTAGAAGTCGCCACACTTCACATCTTCTTTTATTTCACGCCCAATTGCCACTTAATACAGCGGATCTGACCCTACGTGCGAGATGTTTTTTGACAGTAATATTATTGATATTGAAGACGTATACGACGTAGACGTATAAGAGGTATACGGAAACATTTGCACAATAGAAATGGATTTATCGACAATTTCGGTTTGATAGCCCGTAGTATTATATTGTGGTCTTACGAGCCGTATTGTGTCACTATTATCTTCTATCAGGAGAAACTGACACGATACGATAAATTCTCAGCACAGTATTGTATTTCTCAAGTTCCCGGGCTGGAGATGACTTAAGAGCACTTTATGTCATGCGACATTTACGTTCGGGAACTATGCCGAAAGTTTCAAGTGTTTGTTGTACTTATTTTGCGGTATAAGCAAGTTCCTCCATGTATTTGTATCCTGTTACAGCTATAACAGAAGTCATGTTCAGTATTCCTAAAATAACTTAATTTGAACAGCTCACTAACCTTGGCATTACCAGTCGTTAGTCATTAAAAGCTTAGTGCTGAATCTAGTTTGATCTCTAATACAAACACTTATAGTTCATTAAGTAACAAGCTAACGAGAAAACCATTAGTAAATAATGGAGACGCACCTAACTTCAGTTCCGTAAATTTACTGTTTGGTAGGTGAGCAGAAAAACTACATCCGATAATAAAAACGGATCTATATCACTTGCCTTAAAAGTCCTATGAGTTTGTGACCTCATTGGTGCCCTATTAAAGTGAATCTACTTCTATGACAAGGAAACGAAGATAGAACTTAATCCCTTGAAATGAGCAAGGGTATTAAGGTTATTATATTCTCTTGCCTAGATTTTCTTCATTTTTCATAACGCATGTTGGAGGAACACAATACGAAGCTCTGCATCCGTTCAATTACACGACATAGTTCCAAGCTCAGTTTTTCAGGAAACACATTTAAAATTAAATGAGATCAAAAATGTTTATTTATGAGATTATGGTACCTACAATAGATATTGATCTTCGTTCCGTTATATCCTGTCAAATTGGGGCTTACAAATTAGTAATTCTATAATATAAAAATATGATATTACTAGCCGATAAATAATTATGAAAATAAAATATGAATCTGCAATGGTTAATTATTATTGAGATTGAAATTGTATTCTCTCCTTCTCCTTCGTTTCGCTCTTGACAGAACGGTTGTGGTCACTATGACTGAATTCGAGACGCTAATGTTACACGCCGCACGATCTCTCCCCATCTATTCCTGTTGGACGACAGTCTGAAGCATTTATTAATAGGTCCTCCCACTGCCGACTTGATTTGGTCGGTCCACCTCATCGGTGACCTTCCACGAGGTCTGTTCCCTTCCACTCTGCCCTGGACGACCAAACGTTCTATGGAGTCACTATTGCGCCTTGATACGTGACCGAAAAATCCGAGTATACAGGACTGTAATATTTCTGAAAGACGCTGTTTGATGATGTATAGAAATGTTTGTTCTAAACTCGGTCCATGGTATCCAAGCATTCTTCTCCAACACCACATTTCTAGAGCGTCTATCTTTTTCTTTTCCAATTCAGTCTTATCTATCTTATCTTATCTTTTTCTTTTTCAATTGTATTGTAGTAGTAAAAATGATTAATGATGAATGTCGTATGTGGCACATCGGCAATCAAAACAAAATCTTGAGTATTATTTGGCAAATCTTCTAACATATAAAATTCTCCTATCGCTGTGTTTGTCCTCGAACTGCTCCAAAACAGCTGAACAGATTTTAATTTAAATTTCGTATATAAATTTGTTTATCACGAGGATAAGTTTTTGTCTATTTTTTATATAAATTACTACTACATACGCGGATGGAACCTTAGGACGCAGCTAATGGTCATATATAATAATTATCATGCGACAAGTTTATTTTAAATAGCTTTACTTTTATTTGGGTTCATTTCAATTTGTCAAGGCGTCGTGTTTTACTATTTAATTTGAAACTGCTTTTCCGATTAAACAATTTTTCTTTACTCAGATGCATGTTTTTTTAAATAGCGGCTTTCCAGATTTCAAGAAGCTAGGCTGGTACGCGTAGTCGCTCACCCATTAAATGGACTGACAAAATTAAATCCGTAGTGGGCGATATCCATTTAGGGGTGCACTGAAAATATCCGAAAACATAGTAGGTTTAAAGAAATCGTGCGGAAAATCACATCAACTCCTGGACCAAAAACTACAAAAGGACCACGAGTAGTCCCATAGACTGAAGAAGAGGGTGAAATGTGCATACTTTGCTATCATATGCTACCCACTAATAAAGTTTTCTATTCAATTACTAAAACGAATGAAATGTGATTTTTAACAAAATTGCCTAACAACTAATATTGTGCTTGAATTTCCCTATCTGAAATATGGTGAACGCATGACTGGACTACTGAATTCGCTAAAACAAACAGTTTGTTGGAATAACTAACGAACATTTAATGCTTTTTGCGTGTTCTAAAAACACTAAATAACTTGCGTGTTCTAAATCGGTTTGAAAATTTTTGTGTGAAACACAAAATTTTAGAACACGCAAGTTATTTTTTTGGCATTATATTTTCTGTTAATTCAGAACTTCTAATGACAGTTACAAGATAGTAGTGGTTAGTCAAATGAATTGGAAGAATTTTCATACATCGCTTTTACAAAAGCCCCGGAAGATTTGCTAGGAGTTTGGCGTGGAATAGCTACATGTGTTTTGTTTGTAGTTCCAATTTTATAAAGTAAACTTTGGGAAATGATAATTTTAGGGATGCAAGTTAGTTGGTAACTAGTGCACAAAGCTTCAAGCTCAATATTCAAAAGGTCTTCACTCAAAATCAGGTCGTTGTTTGTATTTTGAGCTGGAAAACGTCTCCTACCACAATGTTGTCCTAAAACAGTTGTCCTCCCACAGTATTCCCAAGGTAAAATAAAACTACTTTTTCTTCATCATCATCATCAACCTTTTTATCGTCCCACTGCTGGGCACAGGTCTCCTCTCATACAGAGAAGGATTGAGCGTAATCACCACGCTTGCTCAATGTGGGTTGGCGATTTCAGACTTAAAGTCCAGGTTTCCTAAAGATGTTTTCCTTCACCTTCAGTCATTGGTGTCCAAGATATACTTAGAAAGTACATATAACTTTAGAAAAGTTACATTGGTACTTGCCTGACCTGGAATCGAACCCGCACACTCATACTTGAGAGGCTTTTACCCCTATGCCGCCACAACTTACACTTTTTCTTAAATTAATTTATATAATTTCCTTCTATTTTAATATTAATGAAATAAATTAATTTAGCATACCTACACTAAAAGACACACAATACACAAGAAACATTCATCAGTAAATATGATGACCGATGTAACAATATATCGGAGTGTGTGCCTCGTAGCAGCACCAAAAAGGCCCAGTTCAGTAAAAACAAAAAAAAAAAAGAAAACGATCACAAAGTAGGTATCCCTTTGCCCAGGAGTGGGAGTGCGAATGCTCGTAAAAAAAACTATGTTCAACATCAACTCCGTTGCGCCTATTGTGACTACTTAAAGTACATACATCCTACATGTAGGTTTATATATCCAACCATAACCAAACTTTCTACAGCGTCTGTTTTATAGTTAGAAGTTCTAATCAGGGGATCTGACCGCAATAACTCAATAAATTAGGTTTATAAACTAACATCATACCTAGAGTTTTTGTTTTCCTCTATTAGGTATGTAGAGAAAATTATCTGCAGAGTTTAATACAAAATTTGAGAGTTCATTACATTCATAAACGGAACTAGTGAACCGATTGCGACGAAACCCAGTTAGAGCGATGAAACCACATTACCATATAAAACCGATATTATGTGGTGTGTGATTTCCAGTCAATTGTGCAACTTGGTCCCTTGTAGGAAATTTACCCAATTTGCGGTGTCATCTGAAGGTCATTTGGCAATTTGGCTTACTGAGGTTGTTATTTAACTTACTCAATAATTGGGTGTTGGTTTCTAAATTGAAATTATATTTAATCAAATAACATTCTAAAGTCAGCTTCAGTTAACTTGTCAAAAGTAAATAAATGTATCTAACCTTCTACCTATGGAAATGTAGGAAGTGTAGGTATCTATACTTTTCATTCTCATAAGAAGTAACTGAGTAAAGTATGCGTTAAAAGCATTTGAAAGCACATTGTCGTACAGTACAGATAAAAGACGTCTATTATCTTATAGGTACGTTGTCGCCACTGCATTGTATGTAACTAGACTTAAAGTAACACCCATCAGAAAATGGTAAAACGTTCTTTAAAATTAATGTAAGGAGATAAATATAGAACTCCAAGCCCGAGCTCCAAGCACGGAAGTTTCTAGCAATTAATCTTTAAATTTCAAAAATAAAGTAGCAGTATTTTCGCCTGCAACCGACTGAATATTTAAAACGAACTGAAAGCCTTCTTTGCCTTGAGCTATCTGATTTAAAGAAACTGAAACGTGAAAACCAAGATTGATAAAATTGTGAAAAACTAAAATCTAATTGCTCATTATACAAAATTAGTTATCTATAGGTTCATTTTGCATGAATAAGGGCTGATTTTTCAAAAGTTAGATAACTTTCATCTGAAAAATAATTATTTCAGTTTTCTAACTTCCTTAGAAGACTCAATCAAACCGCAATATTTATAAAAGATAACTGAAATATTTATAAAACTTTTTTAAACGATTTTATAATTGAGTAAAAGTTCGACTTTTAAAAATTATTATGTCATGTATAAAGTACGCGATTTAAGACGTGATAAAACTTCCTTGTTGTTAATTATAATTTAACAAGATTTTCGTTAGGTACAGAAATAAAGATTTCCGTGGGTAAAATTAAAATGATATAATTATAATAGTGTACACCGAAGCTATAATTTAATCAAGTATAACGATTAAAATCCAATTTAATTATTCAATTTAGACTGAGGATAATCACTTTTCGAACGTCAAAGTTACGTACAAGAAATCCCTCAAAATACCTTAAACCACTTACAGCTTACATTACACCATTGCCAAAGGACTTGATTCCCGCAAAACAAAGCTTGTACGGGTAAACGGAACAAGTTGACAATAACTTAGGCATTGATGGAAAACCGTTTTCCAATAAACTCGCTGTCTGTCATGTGGACAAATTGATCCATCAGTCAAATTCCAAGTTGTCTCAGTTTCTGCCTTGGTACTAACATAATATATTTTCTCGCTTAGGACCATAAAAAAATATAAAATCTATTCAAAATAGGTACTACACCTAACAAAAATACTCTAAGGATAAAAGGTAAAAATATTTATTTCTCTCATGGGAATAATCTAGAGGATTCTGAACGCGTACCAGATAATTTACGAGAGCCTTACCTCCGTTGGTTACCTACTGAAATTTGTAAACTTCGCTCAGAAACAATTTGTTTCTAAAACCCAATTTATAAGGTCTATATTTACGACCAACAATTGGAAGGCCCGAAGGTAAAAATTTACAGAAAAAATAAAACAATACAGATTACTGTGAAGTGCGAACTGAATTGGAAATGCAAAATTTGTGTAATACTTTCAAGTAAAAATGATGTGCTTCTGTCTATCTTAAAAATTAAAACACTATTAGTATTTAAGATCACACTAGTAGGTACGCAATATGTTATTACTAATATACATTTGTTTGAAAAATATTTCTAATAATATCATCATAATCAATCGTTTATCGCCCCACTGCTGGGAACAGGTCTCCTCTCATACAGAGAAGTAATGAAAACGCTTGCTCAATACGGTTGGCGATTTTAGACTTAAAGTCCAGGTTTCCTCAAGATGTTTACCTTCACCTTTTAAACAGTCATTGGTATCCAGGATATACAGGGCTTTTCATTAAGAGCGCTCGAACATTGAAATGAAATAAAACAAACTGTTTAAGTGATATTACCACAATTTTTATTACATTTTAAAGAATATTCAATGACATTATGTGTGGAAAATAATATCAGCCAAATGGCCACCGCGACTCCGCTATAGATGCTGTATTCTGGTGGACCAATTTTGAAGGACGTCTTCGCATGAATGGGGCTCAATTTCACGAAGAACGCGAGTAATGTTGGCCTTTAGGGCAGCAATTGACTGTGGTGTTATCTGCATACACTAGAGATTTCACGTAGCCCCACAGAAAATAATCGAGCGGTGTTAAGTCACACGATCTCGGTGGCCAGTTGATGGCGTCACCACGCGAGATGACGAAGCCCTCGAACTTCTCTTTCAATAAATTTTATGTTTCCCGCGCTGTATGGCAAGTGGCGCCGTCCTGTTGGAACCACATGTTTGTGAGATCCGTACCACCTACCCTAGGCCACAAAAAAATTGTTATCATGGTCCGATATCGGTCGCCATTGACAGTGAGCACTGATTTTGAAAATAAATTTTATTAATTGCTATGCGTCGTTGAAGCGTGTAGCGTTCCATGGTGAAATGTCACGACTAGATATGTATTCATGCCAATTTTGACAGCTATCGCATTACCAAGATGGCCGCTAAGCGCCGTCAAAGTTCGAGCGTCCCTATTGAAAAACCCTTTACTTAGAAAGTACATATAACTTAGAAAAGTAACATTGGTACTTACTTGACCTGGAATCGAACCCGCACACTCATACTTGAGAGGCTGGTGTTTTAACCACTTGGCCACCACGACTTAATAGAAAATATAAATTCGCTATTTGTATTGGAGTTGCGGAAACCAGCCCATATTATCTATTGCCTA
Source organism: Sesamia inferens (assembly GCA_037179545.1). Classification (NCBI taxonomy): domain Eukaryota; kingdom Metazoa; phylum Arthropoda; class Insecta; order Lepidoptera; family Noctuidae; genus Sesamia; species Sesamia inferens. The sequence goes on along the minus strand of CM073921.1, from coordinate 19,625,031 downwards.
CTATATACTTATACTTTTTCATTTTAAACACATAGGGACGGGACGTATATCAACACAGATTATCATCAACAAATTATCTCAACAAGGACCTGAATTCTAAGACAGAGAACCAAAGTTTAAAAGTTAAAATTTAAGCTTTTGACATTTATATGACGAAATACCGACCCAATAAAATCAATACTCAAAGCAGTTTCCATTACCTACGTTGTGGGAAATAAAATGTGTTCCATATTGCCATACCTTGAAGACAGAACCTAGCAACGAGTTGAACAAAGAAGGTATCATATGAACCAATATATTGTGTACGTCATTTTTATTGTGTTGTATAGGTCAGATAGGCACCCAGCAGCTTCATGTAGTTGCATGCAGTTAGGGCCGATCTTTTGATTTATCTTCATCTTTTTCTTCAGTCTTTAGAGATTCACTTCTGGACAAAGGCCTCCCCCAAGGCTTTCCACGCTGACCAGTCTTGTGCTGCCCGCATCAATCGACTTCGACGGCAAACCTTGTTGGGGGCCTCCCTACGCTGCATCTTCTGATACGTGACCTCCAGTCCAGAATTTTACTACCCCTTCGGCCATCGGTACTACGAGCAATGTGCCCCGCTCACTGCCACTTTTTTTTTTTTGATTCATAGTTAATTCAATGAAACATTACAAAAACAACTAACAGTTAAATTTATGCAAAATGTGTCTTATTGATTTTTACAAGTTTTTTATTTAATGTAGGTTATCTAGTGATAATATATTATTACTCATTGTCAAATAATTAAGTACTATTTAAAAACAATTATGAGTGGTCATTTATGGTTATTTTTTAACTAAGTAGTAGTTCATTATTATATTATAGGTAATATATTTTAATGGTCATTAGATAAAATGAAAATGATTTCTTTATAACAATTTTACAATTTAACTACGGATCAAAATGATCGGGCCTTGGACTCATCATCCGTAGCTTTCAGATTTGCAGTAAGTCAGTAATTTTGTTGGTATTTCGCTGTAAATGTTGTTAAACTGATGGTTGTTTGTGTTAGACTCATTTTAAGGTTATAAAATTGAGTTATTGATTATAAATCATTGTTTTGATTTGTGTTGTACTTTTCTTTATGTAAATCTCTCTCCTTTAGGATCAGGAGAGAGATTTACATAAAGAAAAGTACAACACAAATCAAAAACAATGATTTATCATCAGTAACTCAATTTTATAACCTTTGAAAAATCATTCTAACACAAACAACCATCAGTTTAACAACATTTACAGCAAAATACAAACAAAATGACAGACTTACTGCAAATCGCACCGACCACCAATTCAACTACCTTACCGTCCAAGGGCTCAGGAGCAAAAAAAAAAAAAGATCAATCTTCCTTTGGCGCAGCATCGTTGGCCGTATTGTTGGGTTTAACATTGCATCACCTCGCTCAACTGCCGTCTTCCTTCCTGTCCGCTTTACCAGTCTAAATGCTGATTTTGGCTAAACTTCGATATTTTCCGTGAAGCGACTGCCGTCTGACCTCCACAACCCGAAGGCGATATCTAAGCATTGTAATATGACCAATTGTTGGACTTTTGAGGGCTTCAACAACCCGTAACGACTGCCATTAGATGTTCGTATGGCAACCGGGACCAACGGCTTAACGTGCTTTCCGAGGCATCGGATCGCGCCTTAGACCAGTTAACTTAATAACTACTAAGTAATTAGTTGGGAAAAGAGAGGCAGAAGACGATGTTTTGTCACGGTTTAAATAGCTTAGAAAGACATATTCTATCGACAAAATAAAAATAGGAGGTTAATCAGCGCTATGATAAGTCCCGACAACGCAACCTCTATAATAAAAGGTGTTTGATGATTACTACATGAATCGCTCGTACATCGTGTGTGAAAATGAGGTATCGATAGGCAATTTGTTCATACGGCGAACGATAGTCTAACAAAATAACTAGAAATAATAGTCAGCACTTCCTACAATATCTGGTCACAGAATAATGCAATCGCAAAAAAGTGTAATTAGGTATTAAATAACTATATTAGGTATTTAACATCGGCCGCCGGCAGAAGGTACCACCCACCAGACAAAACCTTGCGGCCAAGCGATTTGTCGTGTTCCGGCATGATGTCTGGTGAAGCCGTACGGAGGACGGGTCTGAGCCGTTGCGTTGCGATGTGTGCCGGGTACGATGCGCCTAATGTTGTTGTGTTTGGAGTTTGGTGGTGGAGGGTCTTCAGATCAATCTTCCTTTGGCGCAGCATCGTTGGCCGTATTGTTGGATTTAACATTGCATCACCTCGCTCAACTGCCGTCTTCCTTCCTATTCGCTCAGTTTTTCTGAGTGAATGGGCTCTTAATAAACTAGCGCGCTTTACTATCAACGATCGCATCACTGCTTACCATCAGGCGGGATTGCGGTCAAGCGCTAGTTTATAATTTATTTTAAAAAAAATCTCTTTTCAGTCCTACTGAAATTGAGATAGATATTGTATTGGAAATTGTAATAGAAATTCAGATTACAAACAACGTCTAACTTACTCTTATAATAACCTCACTGAAAAATGAGATAGGTAATTCAGTTAGAAATATCTACCTAGAGGCTAGTTTAAGTATTTCAGAGCTACCTGGAAAGATTTATCTTTTTATTTAATAATTATAAACACTAGTTTATAATTATTAAAAAAAAGATATATCTTTGGAATAGATTAAATACACCTTTGACCGCAATCCCGCCTGATGGTAAGCAGTGATGCAATCGTTGATGGTAAAGTGCGCTAGTTTATTTAGCCTATTCACTAAAAAAAACTTAGTGAATAAGAAGGAAGACGACAGTTGAGCGAGGTGTTGCAATGTTAAACTCAACAGCACGACCAACGATGCTGCGCCAGAGAGAGATTGATCTGAAGGTCCTCCACGACCAAACTTACTTCCTTTAGTAATGTGATCGTCAGAAACTTATGAGTGTTGTAAAAGTTTCGTAAGACCCTGAACTGTAGGAAGCACGAAGTTCAACAGATTCGTCCGGCGCGTTCTTGTAAGCGCAATTCGATGAATAGGCTCTTTGTGTACGCCTTATTGTGTATCCTCTCTTGAATGGAGAGTCTCTACAGAGCTGCGAACCTCTTTATACAAGACTAAAATGCTATAGAACGGTCGTTTTATCATACTGCTATTGTCATCTAAACTAGATACATTCCAGGTACAAGTTTTATTAAATTTTTGATAGGCCAATAGTAGCGAGCGAAGTGATCGTATCGAGATAACCTTTTGTCGTGTAAAGAAGACATAGATAGGCAAGGGAAAAACTCGGTAAAGCCAGGGTAATCCTGGCTTAGGAAGCCGCTCCAGCGGCCGGGTCGGGCGGCCGGGCCGGGCGGCCGGGTGTGGATACGTTAACTCCTTATGAACTATAAGTCACTACAGTTACCTTAAGAATGTTGGCGGAACAAAAGAAGCACCCGTAAAAGTTAATCAGTTAATCCTACTTCTGTGAACATGACTAATTGGAGTTATTTCGGGTAACAAGTGGGAGTCGTATTATCAGATTCATTAAATTAACACAAATGCAAGTACATCTATGTCAAAAACGCTTGTCCACTATGTCTATGTTACGTTATATATATATATATATATATATATCTCGTTACGTTTTATTGAGATTCCTCAAATGTTCACCCAACCGTGTTTTACCCCTTTTTATATTTATTACTTCGAAATTAAATAATGTTCAACTCACAGATTCTGAAATTTCATCATCTACGTATTTGGTGTCAAGTTCAACATGGCATATAAATCATACCCATATTAGTCCTTACCTAAAAGCGAAAAAGTTACATAAATAAAATTTAGTCTGACTATCCGATGTTAAAATCGGTAAAAGGTATCGATGCTGACAGTAATTTTGTTCTACAATTGATCAAAATTTCCCGATCGTCACAAATAACAAAGGTTCCCATTGGACCAGCAGGAAATTTATTGTTCTCTATTCAGAATTGTTAGGAGTTAAACAAAATTTTGCAATTCAGTGGCGTGAAAACATTAAGGACCCTTTCTGACGATCCAGTATAATATTCGGTCATTATAGTTTATTGTTTTGTTTTGTACGTAAGGCGTTACAATTCTTATCTGAAGGCCGATTCTCGAATATAAAACGTTCACAATCTAGTTGCAGACAAACAGATGTCAAAAACTTTTCAAAGTGTAGCGAATTTAGAAGTATTTTCTAACAGATTGACACAGATTAGACTGAACGTTCTTAAAACCACGAGAATTACCACTCTGCTCAAAATAACTATAACTACTCAATACCATACTGATAATATTATCACTCAGCAGTGTAAATGCGTAACACATGATTAGTATCAATGGGTTTCATTTTGACAATTCAACAACATCCATTGCATTATTTACGTTGTTGAGCAGGCACATTTTCTAACATTTAGATCAATGGATTTGCAATATGCTTCGAAATGATTCCAACTTTCGCAATTAGGGTGCAGCTCATAGGTAAAGTGAACGGTTTTGCAAATTGGATAGTCCCAAGAATTTCTCAAATTTAACTTTGTCCAGATAATATGCCGATACAAAAGCGGTCATAGTTACACTGCGCAAAAGTTTTAATTATATTAATGCTTTATACGACTATTTGATGTTACTCTATTAGATGGCAACCCGGTTTGCCCAGTTCTGCTAATTAAAAAAAAAACCCCGAGAACCGCCGAAAAAAACACGTTTCTTGAATGGATAAGCCCTTTAATTTTTAATTTTTTAGCATAAAATACACACTGTAGTAATAGCTCTCTACCTATTACAGTTATAGAGATATAGACCGTTGACAGACAGACGGTCGGACAGAGGATCCTTAGTAATGGCGGAGGGATGCCGAGGGGCCTTCGCCCCGTGGTATCCTTTGGGAACGGAATCCTAAAAGCAAACATGCACATTATCACCTCGAGGTTCATGCTTGAAGGCTTTTTATTAATTTACAGGTGTGCTCTGCCCCAAATATCGTGATGTTCAGGTTCCATATAGCGTTGTTTCCAACATGAAATCGGTCCGAATCCCTCTTTAATTATATATTAAGGATCTATCTGAAAGAGGAAATGCATAGGCAAATGGTAAATGTTTGCCCAATTTACAAACTGCCAACCCTTGATTGGCATTTGTGCAGCTTAACAATGCCACTGCATTTTTGCTAGTTACGTGATTTTGTTGTGTTGTGCCCATTCATTGGCTAAGCAAGGGAAAATCAACGTCAAAAATTCGCCTGGGTTTTTTTTTTACTGTAATGATGAGTAAAGGATGCAATTATTCCAGTAACAGTACAGTGGACGAGTATATTAGTTTGAACGACTAAATCTCGCTTATTTAAATCTCGCGAAATAAAAAAAAAAACAAAATTTTTTTGCAATCTATAGCCCCATTGCTAAGGAAGGCTACATCATCCTAAGACCATTAGGAGCTGAGCAAAAACAGAAAGTAAGGAAGAAGGCAAGGCGAAAACAGGGTCAAAGCGTGGGCGGGCGATGTGACGCGGCACCCAAATCTCACGCCTCGGTGAAATCACGGATGAATACTAGTTCAATATATTATTTTCTATCTCTCTAGTAGAGCAATCCATTTTTAAAGCGCATTTTGTAAGTGTGACATGAAAAATATAAAAATATTTTTATATTAAAAATTCACCACGTTTACATTCAATGAAATATAGTTTCAGCGACAAACGCAATTCGTTGAAGCCTATATTGTATTTCCATTGTGATTGGTGAAACGATTTATATTCAGAATTTTAAAGGTTCAGTATTATCCATTAGTCCCGCTGAATATTTCACGATTGTTCGAGGACGGCCCGGTGTTCATCATTTTCTATCAATAACTGTGATCTGGTCAGGATTCGGTTTTCTAAATTATTGTCACGTCATACCCGTTGTTTGCGGAAATTGTAACAACGGAAATGCATTAAATTATATATCAGTGGGATTAAATAATTCTCTGGAATAAAATAGAATACTTTTTATTATGTATTACAGATGTAAATGAAGAAATTATACAAGGGGTGTCACAATGGACGATTATATCGCTAAAAATATCTAACCTTGTGAAGAAAACCTTTGGATGGATTTAGAGAGAAGAAGAGAAAAATGTGCAGATAGTCTGTAGTGTAAAAAAAAAAATTGTAGGAATAACAAATTTCTGTAGGTTTAACAAGTTTGTGCAAGTTATCACTGGGCCAAATGATGATTAGGACAAAAAATGGCACTTCAGATTATGAATAAAAAAATTAGGAAACACAATAGAGAAACCTCGCGACCCACTTCGTCACATCGGCTCACCTGGCCGCTTTATCACTTTGACTTCGTTTAGCGTTATTTTGACCTCTTTTCATGAACGGCAAAAACACACAAGAGAAGTATATTTTTGCATGTCTCCTAAGGATCGCAGCGTGATGTTATGATGTGTTAGATCTATTAAATGCACTAATAGAAAACAAATTCGCTCGGTAATTGCAGAAATTTCTTCAGCGTTATTATTATTGTGCCATTATTATGTACGATAACGCAATCTGTATATGAATATTTTATTTTACCACACTAATTCTACTACTTACATACTTTTATATTGATAAATCCAACATGATGTCTGGTGAAGCCGTTTGGAGGACGGGTCTGAGCAGTTGTGTTGCGATGTGAGCCGGGTACTAAGCGCCAAATGTTGTTGTGTTGGGAGATTGGTCGTGGAGGGTCTTCAGATCAATCTCCCTTGGGCGCAGCATCTTTGGTCGTGTTGTTGGGTTTAACATTGCATCACCTCGGTCAACTGCCGTCTTCCTTCCTATTCGCTCAGTTTTTCTGAGTGAATAGCTCTTAATAAACTAGCGCGCTTTACCATCAACGATCGCATCACAGCGCTAGTTTATAATTAATAAAAAAAAAACAATTCCAAAATATTAAAAAAGCACAACCTTAATGTCCTTAATCCCAGAGTGCAACTCGCTTGTTGTTGTTTATATATACATTTTTATGATAACTACTACAAAACCTTGCACTGAAACAGGAAAATGATATGTCTAACTTCCTCTTCGCTGAAAAAGGAGAGATCTAAAATGTTACCACTCAAAACTTTAGTTTAAAACTGTTTGGAAGCTTCAACATTTCAAGTTTTCTCCACTTTAAAGTTAAGTAACAAGTGATGTTTTAGTAATACACGTTTAATTCTCAATAAAATATTTAAACGATTTAACTTGAGAACGTTATAAGAACTTATAATATTATAATCCATACTAATATTAAAATAAAAGCATCTCTGTCTATCTGTCTGTCCGGCTTTCACGCCAAAACTACTGAACCGATTGTAATGAAATTTGGTACACAGATAGTTTAGAGTCTGAGAAAGGACATAGGCTATATAACATCTTACTATGACCAATAGGGGAAGAGCAACTTGTACACTCTTGACTTGAGCACTCAAATTGTAGTCCGACGGAAACACCGCCGCTGGCAGATTGTTCCAGTCCCTCGATGTACGCGGTATAAAGGAGGAGGCGTAACGCTTCGTCCGGATCGTAGAGGTGTTAACAACATAAGGGTGGAAACTCGCCGTACGACGGGTCGTCCGATGGTGGAAAGGAGATGGGGGAATTAAATCGTGCAATTCCCTCGCACACTCCCCAGAATGTATCCTATAGAACACCGAAAGGCTGGCTACTCTACGCCTGTGCTCTAGGCTTTGGAGACCAACTCTAGTTAAATCAGTGTCACCAATCAGCCTCTTCGCACACCTCTCCACTGAATCCAAAGTGGCCAGGTGACACTTAGCAGCACCAGCCCAAATGTGGCTGCAGTACTCCACACACGAACGGACCTGTGCTTTCTACAACATTAGAAGCTGCCCTGGTGTGAAGTACTGCCGGACCTTTGCGATAACGCCAAGTTTTCTGGCAGCCACCTTTGCCTTGGACTCAATGAACCGCCCAAAGTTTAGGTTCGAGGAAATCTCAACACCCAAAAGCTGAAGGCGGTCGGTACACTCCAAGGATACATTCCGAAAAGTAGGAGCCAAGGTGAACGGGCTCCTTTTGGCGGCGAAAAGACATGCCTGCGTTTTAGCGGCATTGAATGCTACAAGACTGGCATTGCCCCATTCGGAGACTGCCTGAAGTGCAACACTTGTTCGCTCTACCATGGCCTCTCTTTTGGACCGGATATACCGATATTGGCACTGTGCGGGGATCGAACCCGTGTGTCTCCTTGCGTAAAGGCCGCCGCCGCCGCCGTAGTGATGCCACGCGGTAGTGTAAATCAAATCAAATCAAAACAAATTAAAGCATTTATTTCAAATAAACCAGTTACAGGCACTTTTGAATTGTCAGAAGGTCGGTCAGTCATTAAGATGACGCTAGTCGCCCATTCCAAAGTGTAGCTACCTATGGAGAAGAACGGGCAAGAAACTCCATGGACACTCTTTTACATTATCAAGCTATTGAAAATATTTGATTACATCATTCATGTTGAAATCAACCGTGTGAGAACCATTATGGAAAAAACACAAAAAAACAACAATTCAGAAATTAAAATAACCCAACAAATAGATGCTTTACAGCAAGTACATTCTGCTCACACATGTGCCACAAGCTAGACTTCGCAAGCGAGAGTTGTTGTCTAATACATATAATATTGTAATTATCTTGTCATTAATAGTCGCCATTAGTTTTCATTATGTAATTACATTGTAAAAAATTTTAAAATAATATTTTATTTAGTACGATACTAATAGTACCTAGTATTACAACTCTTCTTTACTTTCTAGTCCTTTTGTATAATAATCACATGAAATAATGTCAATTTATAAAAAAAAAATAATTTTTCCTTGAGCGCTTTTCCAACTTTTAATGGCCAAAAAAAAACATGTTAGCCACTGAAATCGGCAACGATATCAGTGAGTTTCAGAACTGAGGACAACTATATTAATTTTAATTTAAAATCTGATATATAAAACTTGGCTTGAGTTTTTTTTTTGTTTTCATTCTCCATTATTTCACAGAGTGAGATAAACACAGTGTTCTACGTTTAGTACACTTTAGACTACCTACATTATTTCTCTATTCTTCCCCTTGTATTCCATCCAAAGGTTGTCTGTAAAAGATCGCTCTTAGCGATAAGACCGCCAATCGTGTCACCCTTTGTAAAATCTTTATATTTATGTTCTATAATCTATATGGTGTACATAATAAAGAGTATTCTATTCTATTCTACGTTTTTTGAATTACAGCAATCTCTATAGGTACGAGTAAAACAAAAAAAAAAAATATCTTAAAGAAACTTTTTCAATTTGATAACAAAATAAAACCAGTAGGGGTTGGGAATCATAACATCAAAATCAGCTTGTTATCCACCAGTATCTATTTGCTGCAATGCGCTACAGCGAGACCGGGTTGTTACGATACCGTTCTGTCTTACAGGGCACAAGAGCTTTCTGCGAACGATGACCACTGCCTCCTTGATAGAACGTGTGGTTGAATGTTATTGCAATCGATTTCATTTCTTCTTTCTCGAGCCTGGGGGCTTTTATTACTTGTGAATTATTTATATACATAGTTGTCGTGTCAACGTGGGACTAAAGCTGCGAAAAGATGGCTGGCTTTAGATATAAGTTTTTTATTATTATAGATATTGGTTTTCTTTATTTTTGGAGTATATCTGTATTATAATACTGTATTTTTATTACATAGGTCTTGTTGCCAATCGATGCTGCTTACAGGGCGGATATTTACCCACAGTATTGGTTATTTATGTGGTTTGTTTCTTTATTGTATTTTATGAATCATTTAACCTAACTTGGTTTCCTACGTCCTTTTTAGGAAACAACTGAACATCAGGGCAGTACTGTGGATCGCCCAAGCCTTCTTGACACAGTCATACTTGTACTCGTAGCTATCAATAATTTATATTTTTATACAATATGTAAAGAAAACCCCGTCCGACACATAAGGATAATAAAGGTTAGGTAAACTCATGACGACATAAAATATGAAATTTTACATAATCATTTAATCAACTTTTTTTTCGTAAATTAATTCCGATATCCCCAGAAATTGGTATTTTTTTATTAAGTGATAACACCATTTTTGACGGTATTATTTTGAGCGATGCTACCGCGTGCCGCGTGCCCTGCCCCCTTTCGCCCGCGTATGTATTGTCTACCGCACATTCATTTATTTACCTCCTTTTGCGAAATAATATTTATTTTATAAGGGTATTTTAGCCCGGCTTTGTATGCATTAGTAAAATCAGTTTTCGATACCTAATAATACCTTCACGGATCGGACAGGGGTTTCTTTACATATTGTTTGTATTTAGGTTTCAGCTCGACCGTTGTGTTTATAGGTCTATTTATAGCAGTTAACTATCATTTTGTACAAATGTATTTTCTGTGATAAATAAACCTACATTTCTTCCTTTCAAAAGCTAAACTCTGCTTGGACAAAACTAAACAACCGTGTAATATTAATTTGCGGCCTACTCTTATATTTAATTAAAAAGGAACAGCATCGCATATAAAATAGCTACACATTTCATTGAAATAAATTTATTTATAGGCAAAAACAAAATATCAACTTACACTTGACAAGATCCGTTTAATTAAAATGAGCTTTTGTGTACGAAATCGGTACGCTAACACAAATAACTTCTATTAAATTCGACCGGTAACTGCCACGTTTCCGATACTATTTCCCCCTATTTCTCATTGGTCCTCTAACCTCAAAGTAATTTATGACCGAAATGAATGAACCAATGTAGGTTCATTCATTTCGGTCACGTCTTCTGCTTTTAAAAATACACTCTGTCTTACCTTAGCTTGAAATGTGATGCCATAGGTGAAGGCTTCATCGGGATGCAAGGGGATCCTGGTGTCGTACTCATCGTTGGGCACGAGATTGTACTGTTTGGTGGACGGCATCTTCCTACCCCACTTTAAGAGCTTCATCGGCACGCGTTTCCAGGACCTGGCCTTAAGCACCACTCTAAAGTAACGCGTCTTGTAGCCTCTCCTAAACATTTAGGAGGATTAATGCACTGCCACCATGATAAACTGCCCAAACTTGAGTGAAGCCGCGTCACCTGAAACCAAAGAAAAGCATCGTTAAAACAGGAGATACAATTTAACAATTAAGTGCTCATTATTAAACATTCAAGTCTTTACTTCCGTTACTACACACATCAAGAAAGTCTAAGTTACATACTATTTACCCGACTGCCAAAGAAGGAGGGTAATGTTTTTCGAGTGTATGTAAGTATGTATGTATGTCTTTTCCTTTGTGACCTCCTGTAGCCTAAACGGCTTGATGGATTTTGATGTATGAGGTATCGTTAGATTTGTCTTGATTACGGGAGTGTCATAGGATACATTTTATCCTAAAAGTCCCACAGGATAAAGACATAATAATATTTTTTCTAAATTTCCCTTTAAAAAAATATGTATGCGGTATCATTAGATTCATTTCAATCACGGGAGTAATTAATATAGGATACGTTTTTTCTCAAAATTCCCACGGGAACATGTTAATTCTGCGTCAACGCAAAGCAACTCATGCGTTAGCAAGCAAAAAGATAGGGCGTGGCCTGGCATGCGGCGCGCGGCGCGGTGCGGAGGGGGATATGCTCGAGTATACAGCCCGAATGCACACTAACTATTGGAATTGGATCTCGCGTGATGTTACGCCGCAACATCAATGTAAACCACGGTCTGGTGAACGGTGCTATGGGTATCATAAGAAGAATTGAGTGGCCTTCTCTTCGCAGAGAGCAGTTAGAACCAGGTGAGTTACCGCAGGCAGTATTCGTAGAGTTCGACGATCGTTCTGTTAAGGGCAATGAATTGGGTGTGGGGGTTCGCATAGAGCCCTCCACTGTCGACTTTGATGCGCTTCGCGGACAAGGGAAGATTGAACGTCGGATGCTGCCTTTGATACTTTGTTGGGCTGTAACGGTACACAAACTGCAAGGTACCACCTTGGATCGGGCTGTCGTGGACCTATCAAACGTGTTTGCAAAGGGCCAGGCTTATGTAGCCCTAAGCCGTGTTAAAACACTTGCTGGGTTAGCAATAAAAATACTTGACCCAAAAAAGCTGTTGGACCGGCCCCACGACGAATGTTCTTTAACTGAACTTAAACGTTTGCGGGATCTTCAGCAGTAATGACTCACCTAATTCTTTTTCTTCTTCACTACCAACAGTCCAGATTGGCGGTAAATTTATGTTGCGGAGTAACATCACTCGTAATCTAAAGCCAAATGTCGTCGAAATAATTTAAAATGGTACTTACATATACATAGTCTTCTACATCTACAACATTTTCGTTAAATAAAAACAGCTAAAAAGTTATAAATAAAAAAATTATTATTAAAAAAACAAAATACCCGACTGCACACTAAAAAAAAATTATTATTAAAAAAACAAAATACCCGACTGCACACTAAAAAAAGAGTAAAACAAGCCCCACAATAATATTGATCAATCAAATGCTAAAAACTAATTATGTAATACCGTTTAAACAATACCTATATTAAAATACACTACAATATGTGTTCGTAATCGATAGTTAAATAAATAGATACTTATTTTGAATACAAATTTACTGAATATAATTTATAAATGTTGATGGAAAGCATCGCAGGCGGGGACCAACAGAGGCTTACTTATAGTCATTTCGGTTGTGCACCATTTAGCAGAATTTTCGTTGGTGGCGGTCAAGGTGGTCCCCGCCTGCGATGCTTTCCATCAACATTTATAAATTATATTCAGTAAATTTGTATTCAAAATAAGTATCTATTTATTTAACTATCGATTACGAACACATATTGTAGTGTATTTTAATATAGGTATTGTTTAAACGGTATTACATAATTAGTTTTTAGCATTTGATTGATCAATATTATTGTGGGGCTTGTTTTACTCTTTTTTTAGTGTGCAGTCGGGTATTTTGTTTTTTTAATAATATTTTTTTTTTAGTGTGCAGTCGTTATTATAATATAATTAATTATTATATTATAATTAATTATTTATTATATCATTTCTTACCAAGTAGATACTACCTCTGTAAACAGTTTTGATGTAGAGAACATGTTTTTTTTTTTTCACAAATACAAAAGGCAATGCGAATGCAAATGCATTTGTTCGAATATTATAGCGTTTTCTTTGTTTATTAAAATTTATTATACTGGGTCAATTTTGTGATTTAAACAATAATTTGAAAACAGTTTGTCGATGTCATTTGACTGCAAATGAAAGGTAAAAGAGCTGTAGGGATGTTTCAATCAGCAATAATCAATCAATCTCAGGTATCTCGATTTTTCGGTATCGACGTAAGCGTTATTTGCCGTCTTCATCAGCGTTTCACTGACGCGGGAGATCCTGCTGAGCAGCACCCATGTCGAGGAAGGTGAACAACTACTCGACAAGATCGATACATACAACTGATTGCAAGACGCCAGACGATGTTAACCGCTCGAAAGATAGGTGTAAGGCTACAAAATTCAAGTGGTGTTGTTGTTAGCTGCCAAACTCGAAATCATCTGCATGAGTATGGCCTACGAGCATGACGGCCAATTAGGTGCCCAACGATACGTCACGGCAATCGCTGGTGTAGGAAATACGGGAACAATGGGATAAAATTTTATTTTGCCATGAATTTCGATTTGGGTTCAAGCCTGATACTAGTAGAGGAAAAGTGTACCATCGTCGTGGAAATACTGAAAGACTGAGGTGCGTTCAGAAAGTGCATCCATACAACGGCTTAACAGTTAAGGTATGGGCGGGTATTATGAAGAACAGACGAATTGAAAGATGTTCAAAAGCCTTATGTCAGTCCATTCGCACATACGCTTGGTCCAGATTACACGGTGATGCATGACAATGCAAGTTCGCCTACAGCTTTGCATACACGGTTGTACTTTGCAAGGAACAACATCCTAGTATTGCCTTGGCCTGCACAATCGGCAGACCTCAACCCCATCGAACATGCATGGGATATCCTCCAGAGACGTGTTTTAAAGGACTTGGATGGAGTGAGAAAAACCCAACAACTGATGGACTTACTAAAAGTTCATTGGGAGCAATTACCGCAACATTAATAGTCTCATCGATTCTATGAATAATCGGTGTCAGAAAATAACACAGGAGGCCAACATTATTTACTTATGTAATTCTTGTACAATCATTTATTTTAGTTTCAATTTAGTTGATTAGGCACCTTACTTTCTACTGCGTACATACACTATTACTCGTAATTATTGCAAATTAAGATTATTAAAAAAATAAATAAAAAGAAAAAAATTGTTGTTTAATATCAAAAAAGCATTAAAAATAATATAAATAAGAAAATACTAAGGATTTAATGCGAAAACACATTTTAAAATTGAAATTTGTATGTGTTGCTTAGACTTTTTTGATGTGTGTGTTTTGGGTCAAAAACATAGTGAAAAAATCAATGCAAATTCAAAAAGTGTGTTTTTTGACATCTAGGCTAATCAGTGTAATGATAAAAACTGCCGTCACAAGTACCACTGTTCATTATTATCAAGTCGCCAACAAAATCTACTGCGAAATCACGTTGACATAACACAGAACAGACGTATCTACTGATAGCTTTGTGTTTTTCACAAAGATACTTCTAATGGCTACTATTAGGGTCAACGATGTGGACTAGACTTCAGCGAGCCAATCAATGCTAACTGACGACTGGGAACACTTCACCTATTCTGCTCCTCGGCAAACTACAACTGGCGTCACTCCACTTCACACGTTCCCGTTTCTATGTTTAAGTTGGCACGAATGTGCAACATTTACACTCCTAATCCCTAGGGGATGTTGATGTAGCCAAAATGCAATATTACCACCAATCCAAGCTGGAATACATTTTAGCATTCCAGCTATCAATTCCAACAAACCAAGGGCAGCTTCCAATCATTTGTGAAGTATCTAGCTATCAAAAGCCTAATAAACTGTGACGACATTGTTCGCTAGATATGTCATGGGCTTGTTGATCAATAAACACTGCTTAGTCACCTGCACGTCGACAGTTCCCAATAATGCACGGGAAGCTGATAAAATTATTTAAATTAATCAATAGTTTAAAAAGCTATAACAGGAGAAAACTGCAATAAGTGCAAGGTTTCGGTAGTACAATGTTTGTTGAACACGTTTGGATGTTTAATATAAGTAATAGGTAGAATGTAATGTAGATTACCTAGCGGTCGCTTGCAGGAGTGCTTTCAAAATTTTATTTCCAGTTAGAATATCTTAGTAGTTTCATAAATAATACAGAGATGGCACCAGGCACTTGTACAATGGCAACGACTCAAATGATTACTAATTGGTTAAACTTCGAAAATACTTCGGGATTTTTATTCAATTAGAAGATGTTTACCCATGTTTACCCAATTAATCTAGTTCAAAAGTACTAATATTTTCTATAAACAAAACTTTTTTAATCATCTCCTTATATTTTTACTGGTGTTTAATATTCAATATTCCGCCCGTCAATCCAAACCGAGAGATTTCGGGATCAGTTTGTAATTTGCTTCAGACTAACTTGTGGACACAGTGAAAACATATTTATGGGTCGATGGTCGAATAATATTAGTCCATTGTACACAATATAAAGTTAAATTAGCATTAGTAAATATGGTTAATTATTTGTGATTACACGGTATGTTTGAATAACTAACAAGCATCGTGGTAAGGGATGATATAATTAGTCCATGTAATTTCTAGAGAAGGGTCAGAAACCCTTGTCACAAAATTACCATTTTTCCAAAATAAGCCTGCCTTCACACGTACGTAAAAATATCGCGGTGGCATTTTAATGCGTATTAGAGCTTCTACTCTCGGTATTGACCCGAGTGTTGAGAATCCAATAAAGTACATGCCAGAACGTCAGACACAATACACACAGTTGGATTTTAACCCTTAGCGCTAAGCAATGGGTTCAAAATCCTGCGCTATAAATTATCGTCGCGGAAAGAAGACGTCCGTTCGTAACAATGGGGACATTATGTAACACACTATCAGTAGCAATGAATTTCATTTTGAGAGTTTAACAACATTCACTACATTATTGGGGTTGTCGAGTGGTAGGCCATAATATCGGCTGCCGGCAGAAGTTACCACCCACCCACCAGACAAGGTCTTGCCTCCAAGCGATTCGTCGTGTTCCGGCATGATATGAAGCCGTGCGGAGGACGGCGGGTCTCAGCAGTTGTGTGCCGGGTAGAGATACGATGCGCCAAATGTTGTTGTGTCAGGAGTTTGGTCGTGGAGAGTCTCCAGATCAATCCCCCTCTGGCGCAGTATCGATGGTCGTGTTGTTGGGCTTAATATTGCATCATCTCGCTCAACTGCCGTCTTCCTTCCTATTCACTCAGTTTTTTGAGTGACTAGCGCGCTTTACCATCACCGATTACATCACTGCCTACAATCAGGCGGGCAAGTTCTAGTTTATAAATATATATAAAAAACACTTCTCGAACATATTATGGATTAGCAATATACATACTTCGCTATGATTCAGATTAACTTTGTAATTTAAGGATGCCGGCTCGAAATCACTACTTCTGTGTCTAATGTAGGCACTTAACACAGTAAACTTTCCGTGTCTTCCCAAGAATAGTCGATTAGATCTAAACCAGCGAAAGATAGCTCCGTAATTGTGCCATCCGCATGTCAATAAATTGAAGTTGTTACCAAGTAAAGTGTCGAACATTCAACCAACCAGAACGATTGAGAAGTTACAGCGAGCGTCTTAATCATGGTGGGGAATAATAATTAGTTGAGCTTCGTCTTGCTATTTGTAAATTGAGACCTTACTAGCAAGTAAGGACAAGTCGGATACACCTATTATAGAGATTGGAGTAACACGTGGATGTATTTCATATGATTTCCAAGATTTAGTTACTTTGAATTTATGTCTTGACTTTAAGTGATTTGATTAAATCTTAGATAAGGAAAATCGTTACGAATGTGGCTTCGGAACCAATAAACCGCCCTTTAGAGGTTTGGATTAGACGATCGAGAAGCCTTAAGAGCTATTGTGGGTTGAGCCATTATACTCACTTTGTGTTGAAAACATTAACATAACATTTGACAGCATGGTTGGCGCAGTGGTTAAGTTAGTGACTGCTGCGCTGTATTTCGTGGGTTCGATTCCCACACGGAACGGATATTTGTATGAACTGCATTTAGTTTTGCCGAGTCTGGCTGTTTGTGTATGTGAGTTTATATGTTAGTAAATGCACCTACGATACCGGAGAAATTCCTTGTAGGCCAATGTTTTATTGTAAACAAAAGAGAACTTTTGAAATTCTTACTGTTTTTAGCTTCACTCATGAGTGAAGCGACGCACCTTATAATGTTTTACCATCAGCCTGTCTTAAGTTTAAAACTGAAAAAGAGTAAGAAATTTATAAGTTCTTTTTTTAATTTTTATTTTATACTATGAACTAGAGTAAAAGCAGCGTAGAAATAAAGTATGGCAGTGCGCTCACATACTAGAGTGCACACACGCGCGGTGATAGCGGCCTGGGACGAGACGTACGCGCGGCGCGGGCGCACTTCTCTACTACCTTTATTCTGAAGCTCCTGACTAGGTACATGCCAACTTCCGATAGAGAAAATTTTTGCCACATCCAGACATAATCAACCTCTCCATCATAAAGCACTTAATGAAGTCGAAATAATAAACTATTGCTGGTATCAATACTCATTTTCCCTCAATTGATATCATCATATTATTAAATGTCAATGTCAAAAGGTTCCATTACATTTTTCTTACCTGAAACAATCTTATTGCATATTTAAATTAATCGTCATTATCTCAGCGTTAATCGCAGTCGTATCCGAAGCTGAGTTTGGGGTCCGCTTTACCAGTCTAACTACTGATTTTGACTAAACTTCGATATTTTCCGTGAAGCGACTGCCGAAGGCGATATCGAAGCATTGTAGTTAGACCAATGCATATTTCAATTAATATTGTAGAAAAGTCCTGATTCGTTGCTCTAGTAGCTACTGTTAAGCATTTGATGCTAGGTTAGACTCCCGGGTTGGGTAAACTGTTATTGGGTTTTCTATCTGGCATTTCTGGATTATAAATTGGTGTGTGGCCAATTGACGGTAATAGGCTACCGGCAAAGCCACTATTATTATAACTGGCGATGTGACCGTTGGGTAGGTACACTACTGCCTCCATGATAATGGCCGACGGGCGAAGGACCCGGGGAGGCCAACGTCGGTCACGACGTTGTGACGCGTTACCGTACCGTAGAATTGGGAGGACCCGGTACTCCGGCAAGGCACACCCCACCGCGTCCCCGAGCGGAGGATTTTCCATGAGGATTTTTCCACCTTCGGAAAAAAAAGGATGGATGCACCTCTGTCTCTCCCTTTCGCGTACTAGAGATGTAATGTTACGATGAATGTTTATAGGACACAATCCATTTTATTTCATCGTCGATAAACTTAACCTACTGTAAATTAATAGAACCCAGTACTCCAGTCTTTATACAGATCTAGCTAACTTTATTTTACAGAAAAATGGAAGAAATCCTTCTCTTTAAAACTAGCTTTATCTGTACCGAGGGAGATTGCCATTACATTTGATAGTTACTGTAAGAAATAAGTCAGATTTTATTTATATTTTCAACGTAATATTTTGTTTCACGTTTTCCTCGACGGTACCGCATTTTTTCTCGACTGTATTATTTTTTTTTTTTTAGTTTGCACCGTCTTTCTATTCTAGTCTACCGTAAATTTTAACGAAATGTTTGGCTTGACGACTACTGGCTTTAATGTAATTTTGATGTAAATGTTCTAATGGACATCCTTTTATATAGTGAACGCGTTTTTCGGACAGACTTGCTAGGTATTATAAATACATACGGCTTCGTAAAAAAGAGGAAAGTTATCAAAAAAAAAAGTACTGTTTCATAAAATCCGGTCAAAATAGGAACAACATTTTTTTCAAATAACTGACGAAGTATTTCACGTTCAAAATCATGTACAGAATCCATAGATACGCATCGCTGTCTATGCCACGCTGTATTTAATACAATAATTTCAAACATATTGAGTGCCTTTGAAATAAAACCAGTAACTGTAGTCTCAAAAAAATAAGATCTAAGCTAATATAATCTGCCAAGACCGCGGATTGTTCGAAATAGATACCGTTTCTTCTGAAGTACGAGTGTGAGTTTGAAGAACATCAAACAATCATCAATAATCAGGAGAGAGAGTGGGTGTTTGTCAGTAAAGTCACTGACACTCCCTTCCGCACTACATAAAACGGCAGAGGTAATTTGATGATTACCCACCCACAAAAGCTATTACCATATGTAGAATAACTTCAGCATCATCATCATCTCAGCGTTAATCCCAGTCGTATCCGAAGATTTTTCAGCTTTGGAGTCTGGGGCCCGCTGTACCAGTCTAACTGCTGATTTTTGGCTAAACTTCGATATTTTCCGTGGAGCGACTGCCGTCTGACATCCAAAACCCGAAGGTGATATCGAAGCATTGCAGTTAAACCAATTGTTGGACTTTTGAGGGCTGCAACAACCCGTAACGACTGCCATTAGATGTTCGTATAGCAACCGGGACCAACGGCTTAAAGTGCTTTCCGAGGCACGACTAGACCGGTGCAAATATTCATTTGCACTGGTCGTTCGCGTCTATACCATAGAATAACTTATGTCTAATAAATCAGGTATCTATTATTCATATTTCATAAACCTGCAACGATATAAGAGGAAATTACGTTTTTATTAGTTTACGCGGCAAAACGAGGGCTTCCCTTGCCCCCCCCCCCCCCCCCCCCCCGCGGCGTTTCAGCTCTGCGTGCCCGCGCGCCGCCGTGCTTGCGCACCCCCGGTAGTCCGCTCGTGCAGCCGTAGCATCGCGCATTGTTAATAAAATTACATAACAAGAAATGTTATAACTTCTTTTATATTTTTACCAGCGATGCTGCGCCAGAGGGAGATTGATCTGGACAGCCTCCACGACCGAACTCCCGAGACAACAACATTCGGCGCAACGTACAGTCAGAAGCAAAAATGTGTATACATTGCCAAGGCGCCAAAAATATGTAAACATCTTTGACTTTAAAACTAAGTGCTCAACTTGAAGAGCATAAAATTGTAGCCACCGGTTCACATCATAAATATGTATACGCTCATTGCTTCATTAAATTATGCCCACCACGAAAGGAACAATACGCCGACGTCGGCGGCGAGGTCGGTAGGTGGGTCTTTTTTTGTGTGTTGTGCTGGTGGCCCTGTTGGCCTCTTGGAGGAGGGTTATGGGGTCATCGGGATCTGTGAGGGCATGCCTTGGGCGGCGAAGCTTGGAGATAGTGGAGGGGGTATAGTTAGCAGCCGCTACTATCAGGGGATTGCGGTGCTTGGCGGCAGTGTCAAAGAAGCGTTTGGAAAGACGCTTCATGAACTGCTGGATGGTGGGGATTTTGAGATCAAGGTAGAGGATCTCATTACGGATGAACCAAGGGGCACAACAATACTATGTACATAGTATTGTTCCTTTCGTGGTGGGCATAATTTAATGAAGCAATGAGCGTATACATATTTATGAGGTGAACCGGTGGCTACAATTTTATGCTCTTCAAGTTGAGCACTTCGTCTTAAAGTCGAAGATGTTTCCATATTTTTGGAGCCTTGGCAATGTATACATATTTTTGCTTCTGACTGTACCCGGCACACATCGCAACACAACTGCTCAGACCCGTCCTCCGGCGGCTACGGTACGGCTTCACCATGGCAGACATTGCATCACAGGCTTTGTCTGCTGGGTGGTAACTTCTGCCGGCAGCCTATACTCAAAACGGCGAAGGAAAACATCGAGAGGAAACCGGCTTAACCTAGAGCCAAAAAATATCTAAGACATGTGTCCCCTTATTCATAAAAACTGCTTAAAGTTAACTAGTGATTAGGGATTCTTTAACCATACATTTTTGACCTTTTAACGTCACTTAACTTAAATCATCCTTTATGAATAAACACCACAGTGTTTAAGGGGTTTATTCATAATCGATTTTTAAAGTTAAGTGACGTGCAAGCGTCTAAAATGTATGTTTAAAAAATCGCTAATCACTAGTTAACTTTAAACAGCGTTTATGAATAAGGCGGGTGATTTCTACTGTGCCAGCGTCGTAGATCCCTTTCTCCGAGAGGAGGCTTGTGTCAAAACAGTGGGAACATTACCTATAAACTAATAGGGATGTATCCAAGGTATGAAAATCAAAAAAATAATTAGTCCGTCTTATAGATAATAAAAAAAAATAAGACCCGTATTTTTTATTTTTTTGAAATTACTAAACACTGCTGAGATATAGCGTATTAAAGTTACGGGGTGGGGGCTAATTACGTCACGCCGTGGTATATTTTGCACCACGGCGTGACGTCGTGCGACATTTCAAATCAATATATCTTCCTAAGTATTTGAATGAAAGAAAAACTAAAAAACACGTGTTCAATATTTTTTATTAATCTGTCTGATGGACATTAAATTATTTTTTAGGATACAACCCAATTATAGGAAGAACGAAATGAATGTAGTTGAACTGTCAAAATCAAATCCATTGCTACTTAGGTACTGATAGTGTGTTACGCAAAGGCAGCACAATAATTCAAGATAATAATTCAAGATCCAGAAAAACATTTGTTTCATAGAAAATGCAATGGCTACGCAATAAAAATATATGAAACAGTTATTCATTTTCTTTAATAAATGACGAAAACTAGGTATGAATCCATGGTAACAGGTTGCACGTATAAAAACCATTTATCATGTGTACTTTAGGCACTCTGGCCCTTCATACACACGTTTTTTTTGCAGTGAAACACTACGGGTTATAGAACGTGTGTAAGCACGATCATCAGTGTTGACATATTGCATCTATTTTTTTTTATGTAAAATTATAAACTAGTGCTTGACTGCAATCCCGCTTGATGGTAAGCAGTGAAGGAATCGTTGATGGTAAATCGCGCTAGTTTATTAAGAGCCTATTCACTCTAAAAAAAAACTGAGGTTATAGGAAGAAAGACGTCAGTTGAGTGAGGTGATGCAATGTTAAACCCAACAACATGACGAACGATGCTGCGCCAGAGGGAGATTGATCTGGAGACCCTTCACGACCAAACTCCCACCACAACAACATCTGGGGCATCATAGCCAGCACACAATGCAACACAACTGCTCAGACATCATTCCGGAACACGACGAATCGCTTGGCGGCAAGACTTTGTTTGGTGGGTGGTAACTTCTGCCGGCAGCCGATGTTATGCCCGAGAAAATAGTAAAAAAATAGTAGAAAATAGTTCAAGTGTATAGTGTCATACATTAGGTAGTGTATATTGAACTATTTTTCACTACAAGGTAATACTACGAAGCTAGTTAACGAACAAGTTCGCAAAGAAAGCATTCAAAGGGCCTTAGACAGTTCTGCCAACAATTAACATAATTAATCCAATAAAAAACTAATTTATCACCAGAGGTCAAAGTTACAGTTGCAATTTGTCTCCTTACACTGAGCTAAGAACTTTCTTTTATTTTACTTGACTTGAAATATAACTTTAACGTGTATAGTAGGCTCTATGACCTTGTGCATGTGGGCGGAGCTAAACGCCGTACTCCCGAATTCGTTAATGTTAATTTGCTGTGTTACAGCTATTTCATACTACTAAAAGAATGACAGTGGTATTTTTTTAAATACCTAAGTCTAATCTAGTGCTTGACTGCAATCCCGTCTGATGGTAAGCAGTGATGCAATCGTTGACGGTAAAGCGCGCTAGTGTATGAAGAGGTAATTTCAGATTCGAAAACTCTTCAAATTTATTTAGTTAAATTGCTATCATCATCATCAACCTTTTTATCGTCCCACTGCTGGGCACAGTTCTCCTATCACACAGAAAGGGATTAAGCGTAATCACCACGCTTGCTCAATGCGAGTTGGCGATTTCAGATTTAAAGTGCAGGCTTCCTCAAGATATTCTCTTTCACCTTTTAAACAGTCACTGGTATCCAAGATATACTTAGAAAGTACATATAACTTAGAAAAGTAACATTGGTACTTGCCTGACCTGGAATCGAACTAGCACACTCATACTTGACAGACTGGTGTTTTAACCACTAGGCCACCACGACTTAAATTGTTATAATCAACCAATATCCTTGACCTACCGCTCTACAGGCTGTATTAGTTTCACCTCCTAAGATGTTATTAATTCTACATCCACGGGTTGTTTTAAAAGAGATACCATGAACCTGGCGCAGAGGCAAGTGAAGGAACACGGGGGGGTTCTAGTCATAAAAATGTCGGTGATTCCCATTCCCGAAACAATTAATAGAAACGTCTGGTCTGTAAATTCATACAAAATCAAAAGTCATTTATTCAAATTAGACAGAGAATCAGCACTTTTTGTACATCAATTTACATAAGACAGTCCCCCAAAACGCCCACCCATCGACACTTCCTAGTTCGCTGAGAAGAAGAAATGACGGAACAGACTCCCCAGCAACTCTCTCGGTGGTAGGCCATAACATCGGCCGCCGGCAGAAGTTACCACCCACCAGACAAAGCCTTGCCGCCAAGCGATTTGTCGTGTTCCGGCATGATGTCTGGTGAAGCCGTACGGAGGACGGGTCTGTGCAGTTGTGTTGCGATGTGTGCCGGGTACGATGCGCCTAATGTTGTTGTGTTGGGCGTTTGGTCGTGGAGGGTCTTCAGATCAATCTCCCTTTGGCGAAGCATCGTTGGTCGTGTTGTTGGGTTTAACATTGCATCACCTCGCTCAACTGCCGTCTTCCTTCCTATTCGCTCAGTTTTTCTGAGTGAATAGGCTCTTAATAAACTAACGCGCTTTACCATCAACGATCGCATCACTGCTTACCATCAGGCGGGATTGCGGTCAAGCGCTAGTTTATAATTATTTAAAAAAAAAGGAAAAAACAGTACAGCTGTCTGTTCATTTAAAAAAATGACATGACTTTACACAAGACTATGTACAGTGATAAACACAAGGAAACACAACAACAATGAAATTATATATCATACGCCTACCGCCATACGCCTGCTAGCCATGCTAAAATACCAGCAAAGCAAAAACAAAAAATAACCTAAGGCTTTTCCATCTACATACCTATTATACAATGACTCGTCGAGGCTTGAAAAATATGAAGTAAACATTGTATGATATCGGAAAATAGTGAAATAAAATATTTATACCATAAAATAGAAAGAGAGCTATGGAGAGGGTTATGCTATGTGTTTCGCTACGTGATCGAATCAGGAATGAGGAGATTGGTAGAAGAACTAAAATCGCCGACATAGCCCAGCGGAATAGCTCTCTGAAGTGGCAGTGGACGGGGCACATAGCTCGTAGAGCCAATGGCCGATGGGGCAGAAAGGCTCTTGAATAGCGACCACGTACAAGCAAGCGCAGCGTGGGACGCCCACCGACTAGGTGGTCGATGATCTGACCAAAATCGCAGAGAAACGCTGGTTGCAGGTCGCGTCCAACTGTACATTTTGAAAATCCTCGGGGGAGGTCTATGCCCAGCAATGGACTTCGTGTAGCTGAGATGATGATGATGATGATGACTATAAAATATCTATTATGTGCATATGCCTCTGTAGATTATTAAGTTAAAATTCGTCTCTATCTTCAAAGTGAATGTTTAAAAAGGCCCCAGTTGACTTAATACTTAAAAAAATTGATTCTATTTAGTCCGTCATTCAGATTATGGAAAAATATTGGATACGTATATTTTGTTTTATCAAATCAGTAAATCAAAGATCAGGAGTGGTGGCTGGTGACGTCACTGCTCGCTAAAAAGTGTTGCGTGCAGTGACGTCACACGAGTTTTCAACGCACTGTGTCGTCTTCAGTTTTTGTTTATATGAAAAAAGAAAAAAATACGTGTCTAGTATTTTATGGAAATCTGGCTGACGGACTAATTAGTTTTTTCTAGTCAACTACTAGGGTAGTTGACTAAAAATGGAAATAATTCTTGATAACAACTAGGTTAACATAATTGTAATTGTCTCTTGATGTTTGCGATTAAGCTATTCCTCTAGTAACACAATTAGTTCCATGGAATCAGCAAACAGCAAAACACAAAGAAATATAACATGCTGAATTAAATTTACAGTGTCTCACACAAAGTTTCATCTCGACGCGACCCTAACTAAAACTATTTTAACGACGACTACACTAGTTTTTATTTCATACAATATATACAAAGTCACCCATTTAAATTGTTGTAGTGTTATATAAATTCCGCAGCTTAGTATTACTACGTTAAGCAGGGTGACTTCGGAAGGCATAATCCTCCCGTAACGCTCCCACTGCTGAGGTATCGGTATCCTCTAGGTACGAGTATGAGGGAGCTTTGAATTTTGGTTCTAGGCTGGTTTCCTTACGATGTTTGCCTTCACCGTTTTCATATTAGGCGTGATGAAAATGTCAGCATAAAGTCGTGAAAGAAAGAAAAAACAGAGTGCAAAGGAATAATGTTTTCATGAACATTCATGAAAGCTTTTCTTATTTTAGTAACCTTAATAAAAGCTTTCAAATTGTTTATGAATAGTAAATGTAAAAACTTTTAAATGAAATTATATACAGAAGCAAAATTAAAAAAAAAAAGCTTTCTGATGCTGTCAAAATAACAAACCGAGATGAAATTGTTTGCAACAAATTTCAAATAATATAAATTCAACTAGTTTTCATAATTATTTTCCATCAGATGCATACGCGAAATCGTTCATGTGGATGTCGGAAAACAGTAATGTGTCTTATAAGTAAACCTTTTTTGAAAATAAAGGAATCCTATGTGTACTCTTCATAAAATTAGCTTTCTTTTAATGAAATTGCTGTCAAAATTGGTCCTCCAGTTTTGAATTATGCGGAAACATCAGAAAGACACAACTTTTTGTTTTTTTTTTCTTTTAATTTAACTTACCGTATGTACCTACTTACGAATTCAGTAAAAAGCTGTTATTTTGATATTAAAAGATATTAAAAGCAGACTTTCATTTTATTATGTGTATGTATGTACATCGATAGATATACCTATCACTTGCTCCATGATCAGCTAAAGATGTATCTACCTCAAAAGCAATTTAAAAAATCATAATTTATTATAATGTAATAAACAAATTTAACAATGAGCTAGCTTCTCTTTTTTAAATAAAACTACATGCTTGATAACCGCTAAGTGATGATGCGAGCTATGATGTGCAATCATTTGCATTCGATGATTATCTCAGCCACGGGTCAATGTGAGATGACTCATAGGCTCTGCGAGTGAATGCAACTTGATACATACGTACTTAGGTAGTTTATAACTATGACTATAGTATCTTGGTTTGCATACAAAAACCTTGACGTTTAAAATACTGGTATCTCCATACGGCCTACAGTTAAAATTAATAATCGTAACATTACACACCAAAGTGCTGTCCGGTTCAAAATAATAACAGCCTCAGGAAACGTTCATGGACTCCAGTAGGCCTAGTATGAGTTTTCAATACGAAACTCGATCGTCGATATCGAGCGCGCTTGGCGCTCTCATTGGTTGAGAGTTCTTACGACCTTGAAGCGGGCCAATCGCTGAGTCAAACGCGCTCGATAGCGACGAACGAGTTTCGTAATGAAAACTCATACTAGGCCTACTGCGATGCGTCTTGCGATGCGACAGTCGTCAAACTACACGTACGAGCGTCACCTGTTTCGCGACGATTTGTGCCATACAATCAGCATACACAACGTTTATTTGTTTTCGTCGCAGTTTCCATCGCAAATAACTATATCTACCCGATATTCGAAGATCAGTTGAAATCGATTGTTTAAATGGCAGTTTGGCTAGGCCGCAAATCACTAAAATCGCAAATTCCGACTTCTGGTGCAGCGACAGGTCGAATGCTGCGGATGATTAAAATCGACTGTAATACCGACTCAGTTATAGGTAATCGCCCGCCGCTTGTATATTGACATTTTGATGCAAAATTATACAGTCGGGCGTGAGGCGTTTCGATTCGATTTGATAAGCGACCCGCATGGCGAATATTAGTGTAAATCCCCTATTAGGCTCCGTTTACTGCCTCGAGCGATACAGCTTGCAATTTACAGGCGTCACCTGTTTGCGTCCGTTGCTCAGTAAATGACTCGCACCACAGTACAGCTTTCCTTCATTGTTTTCTCAATCGTCGCTGTCGCAAGACACGTGTCGGTAAAACGTGTAGTTCTTGGCCACGGAGTTAAGTACAAACTTACAAGTAAAATGTTTGTCGAAGATTTTAATCATCATCATCATCAAGCTTTTTATCGTCCCACTGCTGGGCACAGTTCTCCTATCATACAGAAAGGGATTGAGCGTAATCACCACGCTTGCCCAATGCGGGTTGGCGATTTCAGACATAAAGTCCAGGTTTCCTCAAGATTTTTTCCTTCACCTGCAGTCATTAGTGTCCAAGATATACTTAGAAAGTACATATAACTTTAGAAAAGTTACATTGGTACTTGCCTGACCTGGAATCGAACCCTCGCACTCATACTTGAGAGGCTGGTGTTTTAACCACTAGGCCACCACGACATTTTCACGGCGAAGATTTTAATCTTAGATGATATTGCAGATGCAGCCTTTGCTTCAAGGTGTGACAAAACTTTCTAAAAAAATGGCGGAAGAAAATACAAAGTTTCTATTATATGTAAATGTATTGGTATTGAGTCCGATCTAATAATAGATTGACATGACCTAGACAGACGCGTACCGTCTAGAAAGATTTGGGGGAGGCGTTTGGTCAGCTGTGGGTTGGGGATGGCTGACAAAAAACCGTGCTATAAAAATTTAAACGTCGATTAAAAGAGCATTACCTTTCCTCTATTATTTCCTCTATATTTTAGTATTATGTATTTATTTAAGTATAGTTATACAATTGTTTTTGTTTTTCTGTTTAGGTATATTTAATATTATTACTTTTATACTTATCATATTCATATTTTATTTCCTCCTTGTTCTTAAACACTATTGTCTACATTTCTGTTTTACTTCTCCTTTCGCAGGTCTGCTGGAAGAAATTTCTTAAGAAATAAGCAGCACCTTTGTACTCAGATCTTAATTTTGTGGTATCTTTATGTATTTTATTGTGTGTACATAAATAATAAAAAAAATAAGGCCCATTACAGAAAAAGTGGTGCTTGGTGCCTGAAGTCGGTTTTAAATATGACCTGATGTCTGTGGAACTGAAAGAAGATACTGGCATGACTATAATCGCTTTGCAATTTCAGACTAAGATAAAGCTTCCAAAAAACTGCACCATAAACCTTCCTAAGCAGAAAGTTAATCTATACTAATATATAAAGCTGAAGAGTTTGTTTGTTTGTTTGAACGCGCTAATCTCAGGATCTATTGGCCCGAATTGAAATATTCTTTTTGCTTTGGATAGCCCATTAATCCAGGAAGGCTTTACTCTATATAACATGACGCTGCGACTTATAGGAGAGGAGCATAACTAACTCCACGCGAACGAAGTCGCTGGCCGCCACTAGTTTCAGTATTAAACCGAAGACAGAAAAGTTTTTTTTTTTTAATAATTATGAACTAGCGCTTGACCGTAATCCCGCCTGATGTAAAGCGCGCTAGTTTATTAAGAGCCTATTCACTCAGAAAAACTGAGCAAGTAGGAAGGAAGATGGCAGTTGAGCGAGGTGATGCAATGTTAAACCCAACAACACGACTAACGATGCTGCGCCAAAGGGAGATTGATCTGAAGACCCTCCACGACCAAACTTCCAACACAACAACATTTGGCGCATCGTACCCGGCACACATCGCAACACAACTGCTCAGACCCGGTCCTCCGTACGGCTTCACCAGACATCATGCCGGAACACGACAAACCGCTTGGCGGCAAGACTTTGTCTGGTGGGTGGTAACTTCTGCCGGCGGACGATGTTATGGCCTACCACCGAGAAAAGTTATTTCAGTATGCTGACAACCCACCACGACTTTTTATTAAGTTTTTCATACATATAATCAGCCTCTAATATTCCACTACCGGGACACAGGCCTCCTGTCGATGAGAGGGAGTGGGCCGTAATCTACCACGCGGACCCAGCGCGGGTTGGTAGATGTCACATATCTTCGAAGTTTTTGATTCTAAGACATGCCGGTTTCCTCATGTTGTTTTCCTTCACCATTTGAGAACAGTAAGTAGTGATGAAATAATTTACACAAAGCAAAGCGTTTTAATTTTTCAATCTGTTACAAAGTATGACAATTTTATTGTAGTCTCAATTGCCAACAATGTATCACGTAATATCGTATGAAATATGAAAATAACCGACGATAATTCAATTTCTCAAGTTAATATTTGCTATGAAAACTCACTTTGGCAACAGAACGTTGTTTTAGTGAAGATTGAGCATGTGATTGCCGAACAAACTCGACGGAGCTACGTTGTTCTTCATTTTGTTTTTTCAACTTATGCTTATTGAAAGTCTACTTTCTTTTTGTATTTTTTTGCCACACTATTTTTTGAATATACCTACATATATATATGAAACATGTGGTCTTCCTGCACGTGATTACCATCATCATCATTTATCAGCGGAACGAATCCAACTCCAAGTACCGCCAGTTGGACTAGTTGTACGGTTTTTGCTTCCACAGCAATCCAGGGGCCTTCACCAAGTCATCTCTCTACTATGAAATCCTCCCAATTCAGTCGCTATTCCTGAAGCTTAAGGCACCATCAGTTTTTCGAGCCATACCAATGGGTCAACAACGTCGTTTAAGATTGACAATCCTCTAGGTCAATTCGGTAACATCCAGGTGATAAATTTTAGGTTTAATCAGATTAATTAATCAATTACGAATTCATGCCTGGACAATCATTAAATTATTCTCCTCGCTTTGGTTTTCCACAAGCCAACAATCCTGTCTAATTACGTAAACAATAGATAGGTAAATTTCAAATTTAAACTATGTTCATTCATGTTCATAGACACAATAAACTATCCGTGAGATTCACACTATCTACAAGACTAACTTTAGACGCGAAACAATTAAATTGGGTGTATCTTGAGTTTATGTCAAAAGGCAGCCTTCGAGGCGAATAGATACATAAATGTGAAGTGATTACTTACTGGATAATTTGATTAGATGACATGTGGAATATACTCACAATTGGCTGATAATATTCATTTAATTCAAGAACAATTATTTCTATGAATACGAATCGATTTTTAGTTCTAGGACATGCTCATTTTTCCGTAATGCGATCTTCACCATTTTGAGAATAATGATAATAAAAAAATCTCTGGTGTCAAACAATGGCGGTAGTATGGATGAGATCAAGCGGCGCATGGCCATGACAAGAGGGGCAATGGACAAGCTCAAGAAAATATAGAGGAATCGCGACTTAACTAAAGCCACTAAGATCAGGCTCGTCCGAGCACTAATATTCCCCATATTTCTCTACGCAGCTGAAACGTGGACGTTACGGGAATTGGAAAAGAAAAAGAAAGACGCTCTAGAAATGAGGTGTTGGAGAAGAATGCTTGGGTATCATGGACCGAGTTTAGAACAAACATTTCTATACTCCAAGAACTCGGCATCAAACAGCGTCTTTCAGAAATAGTACAGTCCTGTATACTCGGATTTTTCGGTCACGTATCAAGGCGCAATAGTGACTCCGTAGGACGTTTGGTCGTCGTTTGGGCAGAGTGGAAGGGAACAGATCTCGTGGACGGTCACCGATGAGGTGGACCGACCAAATCAAGTCGGCAGTGGGAGGACCTATTAATAAATACTCCAGACTGTCGTCCAACAGAGATAGATGGAGAGAGATCGTGCGCCGTGTAAGATTAGCGTCTCGAATTCAGTCATAGTGACCACGACCGTTCTGTCAAGAGCGAAACGAAGGAGAAGAAGGAAGGATAATAAAAATATTTAGAGGAAGTATAGTAGCTGGGTTCAAACCTGAGACCGTCACAACTTGTAAGTTGGCCGTTACCGCTGGGCCACCACTACTATCTCACCGTACTTAAATAAAAGCAACCCATGTCATAATAAGGTTCAATTAAAAATAAAAAGTTGACCTGTAAATTTAATCAATAAACTATAGGGTCATTCCATGTAACGGGTGTTACAGGTTGTACACTTCTACTTGACAATTAATTAATGATGCAAAAGAAAACAATTAAGTTTTATGACCTTAACACCTTCCATTTAGGACTGTTTACCGGTATCTGTAATAAATTGGATAGTTACAAACAACAGTCAAGAAATGAAAGGTAAGATATGTGTGTAACGGGCGTTACACGATTTTGTCTAAGCTTTCGGGCTTAACCGAAACGAAACCAAAACTCTGCGAATTTCTTTACTTTACGTTAGTCAAAAAATTGGAACTACGTAGCTAAATAAATTCGTTACTTCGTAGTCCACTTGGATTAAAACAAAAATACAATCTTGATTTTTTATCGAAGTTTAAACTGTAACGAGTGTTACAGCTGAATGTAACGGGTGTTACGAGTACGAACTTAAAACAATATTTGTACTAATAAAGGTATTTTAATAACAATAGCAGTGAAATAATCATGTTTACTGCTAATTAACATTAATATTATTGGGAAAATAATATTATTTGCTGCTTCGCATGGACAAATTTGGCATATCCCTGCGCCCCTGTACTATTTTTTTCTTTTTGCTTTCAGAGAGAGTATTTTGACTAAAAAACAAAAATCAAAAGTCTCTCTACGCGATCTCTAGTTCTTTGTCTGGTTTTAAGCTTTTAAGTATGGATCTTGTACAATTTTTTCTTTATCATTTCTTTTTCATTTTCTGTACTTCTCTATTTCTTTTTGCATCGTATTCTGCATGTTTTGCAGATTTTTTTTTCAGTCTTTGTCTATAGTTTTCTTCATTCTATTTTTCGCTGAAGACATCGTCAATCTAAAAGAAAAGCTAGCTCAACCTAAGCAAAGTACACTATACTGCATTAGGCATCTGACATAATTATTATTCCCAAAATAATAATTATGTCAGATAAATCACGCCAATAAATCACGTTACAAGTTAAATTGTCGGTGTTTTTGCTGAATTGCAACAGTTAGTGTCAGAGACCTGTCGTCAAAGGCTGCTTGAAAACAGCTAACTATAATTCATCTAAGTGTATTTTTCTTAATTAAATAAAAAGAATAACATGTAACTTAAATTTAGTTCAGTTTGTGAACAAGGGATTCGGGCCTAGTGAATGGGTCAAACAACTCAGACATTACAGGTTACCATTTGCGAACAAGATAAGAAGTAAGAATAAAATACAAATATTTTATTCAACACAGCAAAATGAAAATGTTGTCAACTGTTGATGACAACATTTTTTATTAACGAAAGACACAAAAAACGTATCATTATATGGAGGACCCCTAAACGTAAAACCTTAAAAAAATCACTAAACTAGAGCCGTTTACGTTTTTATTAGTTCTTATCAAGGCATGTCAGAATTTGGTGACACCCGTTACGTAACGGGTGTTACACAATGTTACCCGCCAAAATTTCAGAAACAAAAAGGCCAATCTTCATATAAATAGCAAACTTAAGTAGTTATCAATCATATCCTTACTTTCTTAAAAACATTTTATAATGCGTGCAATAACTTAATCACCAAACAATCGAATGCACTTTTTTTGTAACGGGTGTTACAGGTAGGAGGCATAATTTAAAAGTTAAATAAATGGAAAAAATAATTAAATTTACGAAATAATATTACACGCAACAGCTGTTGAAAACTTCTCTTTTCGAATGGCGGGAAGTATAATGGCAAACTAACAATAGTTTTCTTTTTTCAGTGTATCCAATTTTGATTAAATTTATCAACTATCAATCGTTCATAGTAATCTAACTTAAATATGTTAAAAAAAATTAAAAAAAATACATAACGAAAAAATAATGATATTTTATTAAAATATGGGGTTTTAAGATTATCCTAAGATACATTTTAATTTAAAAACACTAATTGAAATATTTATGTTGTGGTAGCGTTTTTCATGGAATTACCCTATACTTAATAATACTAACTACAAATTGAAAATCCCTACTTTCTAAGGCCTTGTTTAGAGAAAGAAAAAATGTCTACTTAATTATAGGAACTTTACTAAAAGTATTTTGTGATAACCGTTACTATATGCTTACGGAGTTATATCAAACTACCTATAACGACCTTGGGGAATGAAATCAAAAATCATAAACACAGCAAAAAAAATCTTGCATTGGTATGTCCAAAAAGTTTTACTTTTCTAGTGAGTAGAAAAGGAAAAAAGAACTCTCAGTATAATAACCACTAAAGTATGGGACTACATCATAGTTATCTAGTGTTACTATGAGCTTTAATCTATTTTTTTACTGTTGTACCTATAGAACTTGTGTAATAAGATACTAATATTGACTAATAACTTGTACATACTGAAAACTATTAATAAAACTTGGTTTTTAACAAATCTATAAAATCAATTATAACTAATTTAGTTCCATGTGTCAGCACATTCGACATTTACACGATTCTAAAATGGACTTTCATCAAACTGGACGGCCAAAAAGACCAAATACTTTATGTTAAAAAAAAATTGTGATTTATGCGCGGTAAAAGCCTGTATGCGCGACCAAACTGCGGCCCTTTCCTAATAATTTTTACAACTTTTCCCTTTTGCGAAGAAAACAACCAATCTGAACAGAACCCACATAATATGTACCCGGAACCAGGTATTCAGAGCCTTAGTTGTTATGGTCGAATTGTTTCCTTGAAACTAAGTTTGTAATACAAAGTTTCACATTGGCGTAAATTGTGAGGAGTATTTGATAGTTTTCCTGTAATAGGGTATTTTTTTTAAATTATTATAAACTAGCGCTTGACCGCAATCCCACCTGATGGTAAGCAGTGATGCGATCGTTGATGGTAAAGCGCGCTAGTTTATTAAGAGCCTATTCACTCAGAAAAACTGAGCGAATAGGAAGGAAGACGGCAGTTGAGCGAGGTGATGCAATGTTAAACCCAACAACACGACCAACGATGCTGCGCCAAAGGGAGATTGATCTGAAGACCCTCCACGACCAAACTCCCAACACAACAACATTAGGCGCATCGTACCCGGCACACATCGCAACACTACTGCTAAAAAAAACTAATTAGTCCGTCAGTCAGATTTCAAAAAAATACTAGACACGTATTTTTTGGTTTATCAAAACAATAAAAATTGACAAATATATAAAGGCCTCAAAGATCAGGTGGTGGTGGTGCTGACGTCACTGGTCGTTAAAAAATGCAGCGTGCAGTGACGTCACACGAGTTTTTAACGCACTGCGTCGTCTTCATTTTTTGTTAATATGAAAAAAGAAAAAATACGTGTCTAGTATTCTTTGGAAATCTGACTGACGGACTAATTAGTTTTTTTAAGTCAAATACCCAATTGTAACTTGATGTACATATTTGTACATATTTATTCTTTCTTGTACTTTTTACTGTAAGTAACGCGGGAAAGCGATGCTGGGTACACTACAGCCAACAAGTTTAAATTAACATCGTAGCGACTATAAACAATTGCGGACTATCTCATCTAGACACGTAACTTATTCTGAAAGTTATTCAACTCGACGGAATAAAGTGGGTTTGGGGTGGATGGCGCATTATTCTGGAATTAGACAAGCTTTTAACGAGAGTACGACCACATAAGACTATTTGGTGCACTAAGTAACGACCAATCTCATCCAAATAATGAAGAAAAGGCGATCAGTGTAAATTTGGACCACGTACTCCAAGGGAGGGTCACAGATCACAATCAGATCAATGAACTTTACTTAATTTGAAATGTAATGTACGTTCGTTGTGTAATGAAGGTTATTGATTATTTTTAGAAAACCTGTGGCTTAATTCGTCGTTCCATGAAATTTTTCAAGAAAATCCAGTTCGAACTACATCTGATATTTGTCGAGAAATCATCAAATGACTTATCCTACTCTGAGCGGAGCGCAAGGGCGCAGACTTTAACTGATTTAAACCCACCAGTATTCCTTCATTTGTCTATACCAGCCACATAGTGGTGTCACCCTAGTGTTTCCCGCCTGAACAGGGATCTCCCGAAACAACTGTGTCCAATGAGGACCTGTATTAGGCGGAATGTGACCGTGGGGCCTTTCAAGCCATTCCTCAAAGAGGGAAATAATTTGTCTTATCCACCGGCTCAAAAATTGTTAGTCCTCTGTATCGAACCAGCTAACAATTAAAATTTATTATTTTATTTCATAGCATTACTTTTAGACGGCTGGAACAGCGGCCCAGTCTGATGTGGAGTCGAACACACTGCTCTCAAAACTGTGGTAGAAGGAAAAAGTCGTAGGTATCTACCAACTCGGCGATAAAATGAGCAGTTTGCAGGGCGCTGCCTGGTCAGAACCAGGCGCGGGTCGACAGCGCGCGCTTCAGAGATGTGAGCAGACAGTGACGGGATCCGCTAGGCCCGATGCCTGCCAGGGCCGCGCATTATTTTAAAGAGATATCGTAGCCCCTGGTGCACAGGCAAGTGAAGGAACAGGGTGGTATTTTAGTCAGAAAAATTCTGACACACCCTTTAGCTTCACACAGAGCCGGAGAGGTTTCCCATCCAAAATAAAAACCGGTCGTGGTAGATCATAGCCCATTCCTTCTCGAAGAGCGGAGGCCTGTATTTATGGTTCTTTGAGTCGTTCGTGCACCTTTGATATTCTCAGCATGTCCCAAACATATGCACACCAATCCCTTGAGCCATGCGTTTTATTTCAGCTTGGGGGTAACTGCAAAATAAGACATAGGTAAAGCTAGACTAATCTTTTTACATTAACTAAGGCTTTGCCCGACATAATAACTGTCAAGACATTTTAGCATTTAGCATCTCATAAACTCTGGGCAACTAAAAGACAAGCTGCGCAGGCCGTAATGGATTTGGAAACCTTTTACCAAGTCGATTTGCATTAGGAGAAGATTTTCGTAAATTACTTTTCAAATTATTTTCATTCGTGTCAGTAACTTTTGAGTCTTTCTAACCTTTTTATAAACAAAGTGCCGTAGTTACATGAAACTTTTTAAAAATAATTCGTGAATGAAATTGTTAAACTTAACAGCTTTCAACTTTGAGATTCACTTGATGTTTATTTCTACGCAGATATTAAAACATTGTTTGAACTCGGAAAGCTTTAATGTTTGAACATTAAAATTAATCTGAAACCGTCATAAAACATGTATCCTACCGTAATTAAATTAAATGGGAGCTGTTTGCGCTATTCAATTGTCTTTATCGATATGTAGATAGGTTTTTTTTTTATTTTAAAATGCTACATGATATCCTTTTTTTATGGGAAATGATCAATGGAATTCTCGTTCTATGCCAGTGTCTGGGTCACGTTATTTCTTTTGAACAACCCAGCCTGCCAATCCTAGCAGACATGACTAAAGACAGTACTAAACTAATATTCCTAAACTAACTATCTTCTGTTTTTACTTAATGAAATCTGGAATGAGGAGATCGGTAGAAGAACGAGTGTAACCGACATAGCCCGAAGAATTGAAACACTAAAGGCCAGGCTGGGCACATTGCCCGTAGGACCGATGCTCAGTGGGGCCGACGGGTTCTCGAGTGACGACCACGCACCGGATGACGCAGCGTGGGTAGGCCCCCGACAAGGTGGACCGACGACCTGGAGAAGGTCGCAGGAAACCGCTGGATGCGGGAGGCGCAGGACCGGTCGTCGTGGAAAACCTTGGGGGAGGCCTATGTCCAGCAGTGGACGTCGTTAGGCTGAATTAATGATGAAATAGAAAGAAAAAGATGCACTGCAATTGCAGTGCATCTAAAATTAAATTAAAAATAAATTAGAATTAAAAATAATAATTAAAATTAAAATAAATTAAATTAAATTTAACTAAATTTAATTTAGTTTGTGAACAATTTAATCGACGCCATTAATGATGTATAGAGCCTTGCCGTGTCTTTCAAAGAAAGGCCCACATCTTCGAGCAGCACGATAAGCCGGATTCAAAAAAAAAATCTTATTACGCACCAAATATTGTCGTCATTTTAATTTAGGACGTTATTAAACCTCACATTGTATGGTAATACTGCGTGGCGCGCAGCTCGCCTAGCAATGGATTATAAAAGCCTTATGAATATACTATTATGTAATAAGATGGCAATGTGTCATTAAACAGGCCGATAGGTGTTTTGTATGCACATATAAAACGGCTTCTGAACTTCGGGAGCCAACGCTGACCTTCAACTTGACTAGTTTAGATTCTACGAGCGAAACACGTTACATATTATAACTTGCTCGTGTCAATTTGGTATTTTTAGATTATGCTTACATATATAAATTTGTTCACAACAGTAACAATTTATAAGCTAATACTAAAATATATATATTTAATATATAGTTAATTTGACTGAAAGTGTGGAATCTGGAAGCAGATGTCGGTCAAAATCATTTTCTTGTTTAACTTAGATTACTTGACATTGTTTATGAAATAAATTTATTAATTATGTATGTATTTATAAAATGATTAATAATAAACCATTGTATACGAAAAAAATGAATATAATGTTGTTGGATTTTTAATAACTGATATAATCCTTGTTATATTTTATTGTAATTGATAATATTGTATATTATATTGACATATATTTTATATACAATAAAAAAATTAAGGCAAAGGGAGTAGGTCATTGATCAACTCGCAAACCTGACCGGTTGCGGGTTGATTAAAAAAGAAATCGTGGCCCTGGCGCAGAGGCAAGTGAAGGAACACGGGAGGGTTTTAGTCAGTAAAAGTCTGACACGCCCTGAGCGGGAGAGGTCATTTGATGATTTCCCATCCAAAACAACAAAAAAAAAAAGGCAGGAGCTCATTAGGCATCAAGATATGTAACGTCTAGCCACATTTTTTCGACTACTTGGGATCAGTTGGGATCGTTCGGACCGCCCACTGGCCCGTTCGGTCTAAACGATCCCGACTAAGCACAATCATTTTTTTTTTTATAAATTATAAACTAGCGCTTGACCGCAATCCGGCCTGATAGTAAGCAGTGATGTGATCGTTGATGGTAAAGCGGGCTAGTTTATTAAGAGCCTATTCACTCTAGCCTTGAAGACACTCAAATTGTAGTTTGACGGAAACACCGTCGCTGGCAAATTGTTCCAGTCCCCCGATGTACGCGGTATAAAAGAGGAAGCGAAATGCCGCCGTACGACGGCTCGTCCGACGGTGGAACGGAGATGGGGGAATTAAATCATGCAATTCCCTTGCTATGTCCAGCAGTAGACGAGTAGAAGCTGATGATGATATAGAGAGCAGAGGGGCTGAAATAATTTACACAAAGCAAAGCGTCTGACGAGGTTAGGACCTTTTTTTTTTGTTGGTAAAGCAGCCGTTACCACTGTGCATCCACTGCTGCCCATTGACCAGCAACTTGAATTGCCAAAAATTAAATGTAATTTTTTGATCTCAGTGTGTCAGTTTAATATAATATAACATATACAGACTGTACGTGTACCTACGAGTACGACGAAGAGTATCAAAATTCAAAACAAAAATAAAATACAGCAACTTGCTCCACGAATTGGATTTGCTTGCTTCAAGAAGTTTTATTAACTTTTGAACAAAAGATTGGTTCTTGGTTAACGTGTTAGGCCGAATTGTTGTGCTTACATGTCCTCGTTCTACTGAAAATGTAAGTTTTTATGTTTAATTAGGAAACAAAGGTGTACAATAACATTAATTAAATCAGAGAAACATGAGTACTAAAAACAAATACGAGAAATTGTTTAATTTGTTACACTTTAATCATTTTAAGCAATGTGCGTTCGCGTTCTAGACAGTCTCATTATGTATTCTTACAATAACGTATCAGCGTGTATTTGACTTCTAATTAGTAACAATGTGGGCTTTGTTAGAACAGTAAGTCAGTGAACGCAGTTGTGCAAGTACCGGGCAGTGGCCAGCGGTGCGGGCGGCGCAAGCGCATTGTATCGCCCACAAAATTACACTAAGTACCCGTTTTCACCGTGTATGAGCAATTATTTCAGTTGTTGGTTGTGTGAATGTTGTTTAAATGTACGCTCATTACACTTAGGACAAGACTAGTAACGTGCTCTTGCTGTTTTTCCACAAGGAAGATGGACAAACCACAACACAACACCTCGTCTAGTACATAATATAGTAAATAATAGTCTATTCACCCACCGACCACATTTATCCATTAAAATCAAACTAGTAGGACATACATACAAACCACACAAAGGCGACGTCGCAGCCACAATGCAACCACAACGCGATGACATCCTCACAACAGTAGTTGATCTGAATGCAAACACTACCACATTGCAACTACTAGCGACAACAGTACAACATTGCAACTGAAAAGTTTCAGCAAGCCAAAGTGTGATAACACTTAGCCACTGTGTGTTCACATTTTCTGAAATGGTGTGGCTGTGTCTTTGGGAAAAAATACTAAAACAAAAACCCAAACAATGAAATAATGTCATTGTTGTAAAGAAATTGATTATAATTCCAGTTTCCATGGATCATCATAAATGATTTCGTAGAAGGACTGATAAAACTTTAAAATTAGACAAAAAAAATCGTCCATCAAGTCGAGAAGGAGAAAAAATGCATTTCGCGAAGCAAATTGCTATGCCATCATTCCGAAAATGAGCTCCGTAATAACATCCGGATGAACTATGTCAAAAAAGCTCAACATTTTTTGTTGAAAAGGAGACAGAGCGAGGATAGCAGGTGTCTGCGTTCGTAAGTTCATTCACCTTAGACATCGAAGGTCAAACATGAAAGTGCGCTACTATGCTGCACCATTCAAGAATTGTCATCTTAGTGTTATTACTGGCACATCGTTTTACACACACATCCATGTGCATATTATACCGTATCACAGTGTACGTGTTTTTATTTGCGTTGCTTACTTTTCTCATAAAGACTAACCTAGTTATGCGCGTACCTTCATCTTAGTTTTATTGTGGTCATTTCAGAAAATTTTATGCCTGTTTGTTTACACTGTGTGGATACCCTTTTTTTGATTAAGATAACGAAGTTCAAGCTACAACTATCTGGATAAAAAGAGACTTTGGAGTTAATGTATGGAATGTTATCAAAGTCCATATAGGCATGGTAACATTCTCGCGCAAAATAATTAAAATTTTCTGGGCCCTTTATAAGATACAAGATATTGTGGTGTTATCTCCAACTGTTGTAGATGTATATACAATAATGTTACCGCTGCTGGGATTCAACCCTCCTCTCATCAAGAAAGAGTGGGCTTGATCTAAAACACGGGCCCAGTTTGATAGAGATCACGTGATGTAGCAAAAAGCTTTTATAAAAAAAATATCAAGCTTTAGAGTACTACACCGAGTTGCTTTTTAGTATTAGACATCATTAATAAAGCATAATTTTCTTATATAAAAATGGAACAATGGAATTCACAAAGAAAAAAAATCCTGTTAAAAAGTTTTTCAAACAAAGCACTGGGTCCTTCAATATTATATGTATATTTTAACGCGATAAGCATTAAAAAGCCAGTCACGATAATCAATTACAGCCATTCACTGGGCAGGGAATATCGGGTTTTAATAGGGTTCCAATGAATAATTGAAGAGTTACCTATTGTTTATTCACAACAATATAAATAAAGAGTTTTATTTGTAGCGAAGGCTGCAAGCTGGCGGGGATAAAAATAAACCAGACAACCTGTATTTATCTCTTATATAACACCGTCGACAGCCTCCGTGGCGTAGCGGTAGCGAACGCGGCCGCTGCGCAAGGAGGCGCGGTTTCGATCCCCGCGCAGTGCAAATATTTTTATGCATGAATATGAATATTTGCACAGGTCTGGTCATGCTTCGGAAAGCACGTTAAGCCGTTGGTCCCGGTTGCCATACGAACATCTAATAGCAGTCGTTACAGGTTGTTGGAGCCCTCAAAAGTCGTACAATTGGTCTAACTGCAATGCTTCGATATCGTCTTCGGGTTGTGTAGGTTAGACGGCAGTCGCTTCATGGAATACATCGAAGTTTAGCCAAAATGAGCAGTTCGACTGGTAAAGCGGACCCTAGACTCCAAAGCTGAAAAGCTTAGGATACGACTGGGATTAACGGTAAGATGAAGATAATATATCACCGTCACTTTTAGCGAAAGACAACAATGTGAAGAAAACCGCGATGTTCTGGAAAGTAAAAAATCAAACGCATGTGATATCGACCGACCCGCACTAGGCCAGTGTGGTGGTCTACTTTCTCTCATTCAAAGAGAAGTTCTGTTTCCGAACAGTGCTAACTTTATATACTGATTATGGTTTGTTTTTACATGAAATCTTGCGGGCTAAAATAATACCTATAACAATTGTACTAATGGTCCCCTAAAATTATAATTAAATTCAGTATGGAGTCTTCTAATAGGTATGAAATCTTGACCTAATAATGCCTTAAAGGCCGAGAAATATAAAATATATATACAGTATGTTAAGAAAACCCTGTCCGACCCATAAGGATAATAAAGGTTGGGTAAACACATGACCAAATATAATATAAAATTTTACGTAATCATCATAGTACCAATACAAATTAATTTTGAAATAATCTTTTTTTCCCGCGAATTAATTCCAACTTCCCCGAAATTTGGTAATTTTTAGAAAGTGACAACACCGGTATTATTATAAGGGAATAGCGATGCGACTACGTGCCGCGGCCCTGCCGCCCGCCGCCCGCGAAATGGTGCATAACGCACATTTATTAAGTTACCTCTTTTTGCCAAATAATATTTATTTTTTTAGGGGGATTTTTTTTAAGTTTAGCCCGGTTTTGTATGCATTAGTAGAATCAGTTATCGATAACTAACAACACCTTCACGGGTCGGACAGCGTTTTCTTAACATACTGTATATACGAATCTTTTATCAAGCATGATCAGAATTTTCCAGATAATTGGTCAATCAGCTAAACGAAATTCACCAAAAATTGGGTACAGTTGACTGACTAACTATACATAGATTGCATGCCTTCTAAATATTCTTCAAACGCAAAGGTCTCTTCAAACTACTACCGAAATAGTAGAAATTGAACCTTTGAGAAGCGTCATGGACGATGGTTTAGGGGCTGGTGGGACGAATTTATTAGTAGTGGCTGTTACAAATCTTTTTGGCCTCAACTCATTATTATGCATCTTCAATCATTACCAATTCAAATAAAATTATTTCGGTAAATATAATAATATAGAATGTCCAATTTGCGACGGAGATATGTGACCCGGACATAGGACGGTATTTTTCTCTTGTATTGTCAAAAAAGAAGAGAATACCAAAGTGTTTAATAGTGTTATATTATATGTTATTTGTATAAATCTCAAATATTTGGTAACTTTTAGTTACATTATTAACAATAATTAAACAGATGAGAACATTTGATTTGCATAAAAGGGTCTATTGGATTCTATTAGATAATTAACTTTGCATAAACGATTTTCCAATTCGAATAGCCATGATTTTTTTTTTAGACCTTTACGCCCTTATAACCTACCCGTGTTCCTTCACTTGCCTCTCTGTCAGGAGCCACGTTATCTCTTTCTAACAACCTATTTGTTTGAGAAAATCATAAACATTTCAGTTAAATTCACAAAGTAATTACATGTTAACTTCGCGTCGAATCAACCAATAAAGCATTACCTATTCAATACTCAGTACTTATCACTATTTACTGTGCACCTTGAGTTCACCTTAAATGCTGTTATAATAATAATCTTTTAGACTAAATTTCAGCCATGCTTCTATGGTATCTATTTAAGATACATTCTCCCTTCCCTCACTTTCATAGTCGGACAGAACGGCCATTCGACATGAACCACGAGAGAGCAGAGGCTTATATACGAACGTCTTAACGTGCTTTCAGAAGCATGGGGGTATAACACTCCCAA
Organism: Sesamia inferens; assembly: GCA_037179545.1. Lineage (NCBI taxonomy): Eukaryota > Metazoa > Arthropoda > Insecta > Lepidoptera > Noctuidae > Sesamia > Sesamia inferens. The sequence goes on along the minus strand of CM073921.1, from coordinate 19,581,979 downwards.
CATCCAAGCTGAGGCTGTTACTGAGAAAACCTAATAACAATATGCCCGTCCTGGGCTGCGGTCCCAGAACTCCAGGCTTAGCATTCGCGCTAAGGGTAATGGGCTAAATAATATTATAAGTAAAAAAGAGGAACCAGACTCGTTCTGCTAATTAAAAAATGGGAAAATATTATACCGCGAAAGTTATCAGTGATCTTCTAATACTGTTGTGACCCGTTTTCAAATTTAATTATAAATTAAATCTCTTAGCACAAATAATACAACATTAAGAAAATGTATCTAACATCGTGCCTACAGGGTTTCCTCGTTAATAACGTCTAGCACGAATATTTTCATCAAATTAACCTTTCATAAGTTTGATTAGCGGAGTGGAATTACTTAAAAGACTGAAAGAGGAATCAACCTTTCCGAAATCTGTTGGTACACTGTGAAGTTGATTTAAGAGATTTATGCACGGAAATGTTCTATTGACCAGGAGTTTACAAAACTGGCAAAAGGAATAATAAATCATAGTGACAATTGGACAGTAAATAGTAATAAAGGAAGTTGGGTTGATTAACGGCAGTCGGCAAGCTCCTGGCTCTAAGGAAAAGCCACTTTAGAGGAAATGAATCGATAGACCGACGGACGTGCCATCAACTTTTCGTGAAGATTATGCAAAGTTAGTTTTGTAGATTAGGTATGGATGATCATAGACTTCGACACTGAATTTTATATTAGGATTCAGCCAGCAAATTGCTTTAAATTATTGCTAAAATGCTAAGTTCAACAGATAATGACGTCATCATCATTATCTGACTAGCCTTTTTGCATCTATGTTGGGCTCCAGTCTAACCGCAAACAGCTGAAAACCGATTTTTTACATGAAATGACTGCCTATCTGAACTTTAAGTCTGAAATCGCCAACCCTCATTGAGCAAGCGTGGTGATTACGCTTAGTCCTTCTCTATGTGAGAGGAGACCTGTACCCAGCAAAGGGACAATAAAAAGTTGATGATGTTGACTACCTATCTGGCATCCACATCCCAGTTACTGAGTTTTAATAAGATACCTTTAGTGCTCTTAAATCTAGAACCCATCAAACCGCCCTATTTTCAAAAAGTTTCCTAGGTATGGCTCCAAAAATATATAATAAATTACCCAAATCCATAAAAGCTTCAAAAGACTTAAATACCTTCAAAAAAACACTACGTAGGTTTTTAATACAGAAAGCTTATTATACGATAAACGAATACCTTAGTGAAATATAGAATCTACACCATCTTTCTCAGATCTGTTTATTGCATTATTTTTTACTTTAGTTCATAAGATTGTTTTATAATACTTTTGTAAACATTGTATATATATTGTTACTTAATTTTATAATTAGGTCTACAGCCATTAATGTACAGTGTACACCCACTACCAAATGGGTAAATATTTGTACGCCTTTCAAGGCGACACATAGTGCAACTTATTTTGTTTTTTAAATACCACCTTATAACACCTATGTGTACAAATAAATAAATTTGAATTTGAATTTGAATTTGAACTGGTTGTCCGACTTTCCGGCTTCTGACGAATTGGTACAACTGCCAAAGAATACACGAATTACAGTAGGGACCTGACCTGCTTGGTGAGATACGATGACTTTTTATAAGTAAAGACCTATCTACGCACTAACCGTGTAGCTATTATTAAATAAGAAGTCACAATGCCCAAACAACAAATATATGTGATTATTAAATAAACTTCCATAAGTCAACACATTTATGGCTCATAATATTCATATCCAGATAAGCCAAACAAGTAAATGAAGCTAGATATGACATGCTGTATGTAAAAACTTAAAAAAAAACAACCGTCTTCCAAAAAACACTATAAAGTAACTAATTTCAGAAGTCGGTGTCTTTGGTTTTTGTATATTAGTTTTTATTTTATACTTTTTAGTACTGTTCAGCTGCATCCGGTCAGACTGGACGCTGATGCTAATATTGTTAGGAGAAGACCTGTAAGCAAACAACGTAATTTTGTTTACTTTAATTTTCTATATTATAATGAACATAAACTTCTAAGTCACACTGAAGAAATTCCTTATTTGACAAAGCGCGACACCGCAAACATTTAGGAAAAAAGTCAGGAATACAACAAGAATGCGGTAGTCGCGAGGCATGAGGTAGCCTACAACCCGGAATAGCAATAAACGTCGAGATTTCTCAGGTGCGAGCTTCGTTTCTTTGTCTACTAAGTCTGTCATTCCTAAACAGAACAACCAATAAATAAGTCGTCGGTGTCAAGGTGAGAATTAAGTGAAATTATTTTTGAAACGGCCATTTCAAGTTGGATATTAAGAATAACTTCCTTGAAAAGGAAATATAAGCGTAATGAAAATCAAAGGCCCTGTTATTTGTTTCGTGAGCTTTTTGAACATTATGCAATTTTGGCGCGAAGACAAACTATCTCCTTCGTAAGAGGGACTGCAATATTGTTTAACTCTTGCCGTGTGTTTTTGTTGTTTGTATTTCTATTATGTGAAATTGGACCTCAAGTGTCTGATTCAATAAAACGAAATCAATCGCCTTTTTAGGTTTCTATAATTACGTGTTATCTATCCGTCCATCCTTACTCTGCTTAACTTTAAAACGGTTAGTCTAGAAAGTTGATAGTATGAACTGATAAAACAAAGTACTAAAATAACATCGATAAATATTTCTGGGTCTCCCTCTCCTACACGTAAATAACCCTTTGCAAAATATTCAATTTTACACACAAATTTTTCGCACTTTTTTTGTGAAAATAGCGACATTTCCCTCCCCCCGCTCTCCTCTCTAAAAACTCGATAAATTTCAAAACATCCACGATGGTGGTCTATGTGATGAACTTTGAAGGAATACTGTCTACATAGTTGAGGAATTATACAGTATGTTAAGAAAACCCTGTCCGACCCATAAGGATAATAAAGGTTACGTAAACACATGACCAAATATAATATAAAATTTTACGTAATCATCATAGTACCAATACAAATGAATTTTGAAATAATCTTTTTTTCCCGCGAATTAATTCCCACTTCTCGAAATTTGGTAATTTTTAAAAAAGTGACATCACCGGAATTATTATGAGCGAATAGCGGTGCGACCACGTGCCGCGTGCCCTGCCGCCCGCCGCCCACGGAAGGGTGATTAACGCACATTTATTAAGTTACCTCTTTTTTGCGAAATAATATTTATTTTTTTAGGGGGATTTTTTTTTAAGTTTAGGCCGGTTTTGTATCCATTAGTAAAATCAGTTATCGATACCTAGCAACACCTTCACGGTTCGGACAGGGTTTTCTTAACATACTGTATAAACTTATGGAACGTAACTTTTCATGAGCGAGTCTGACTCGCAATTGGCCGATTTTTTAATGACTCCGTACAAATGCCGTAGTACTTGTAGTGGAAGCCAACGTAGTGCAACGCTCTGTCAAGACCTGCTTATTATCAGTCACAATATAAGGCGTGTTCACATCATGTGGAGGAAGTGAACACGCTTTATCGTGTATAAATGGTGCGTTCGGTCTTATTGCTTATTGTAGTGTAAGGGCGTGGTAAGCGCCGCCGCCGCACCGACGACGCACGCGATACGGCACGTGCGACCCCACCTTTATAAGCATAAGCACTCAGTCTCCAATATGGTGTGCCATTGAACCGACTCTACTTTAATGGCTACTGTTTCTATTATTTTATTAACTACGTTTAAGTACCTACTAATTTTTATTATTATAAGCTCATCTGTATGCATAGCCAACATAGTTTTATTTTAATTCAGTTTTGGTTTGTGTTAAAATAACTATGAGTTTATAAGTTGTCACTATCTTCGGTACTTTGGGGAAAACCACTACATCTTCAGTAAGAGCTCCCCGCGTACAATACTGTCCAGACCCATAATGTAAATGGAAAATTCTTGCTACAAATAAATTAGACATTTGGGAAGTCCAGAGAAAAGTTCAGCCTGGACCCTACAGTCTACTAGAACAGACTAAAGACAGTTTACGAGTTTTAATGTAATAAACACGTTTTTTGTACGCCTTCACGTAGAAACTTTTTAATGACATCGCGAAGGTTTACGCAATTTTGTTTACGATATTACCGCGAGAAGGTAAGTCTACATAGCTCTGACTTAACATTTTAGAATCTCATTATAGATGGAACCCAAGCACAATCAATCCACACTAATATTATAAATGCGAAAGTAACTCTGTCTGTCTATCTGTCTGTATTCTTTCCCGCTTAAACCTCTCGACCGATTTTGATGAAATTTGGCACTCTTTAGACCCTTAGAAAGAACATAGGCTACATTTTACTGAAAAAAAATATATTCCCGAGGAAAATCTAAAAAGTGCTATATAACCGAATTCCACGCGGGCGAAGCCGCGGGCGGAAAGCTAGTTATTTATAATTTATGAATATAGGAAGATGCTTCGACTGCATTTATACACCTTGTTTGCTTACTGATAAACCTATTGTAATTACAAAGGGGAATCAATTAATGCCTGAATATTTTAACTTCTATTTCAAGCATCAGTATCATTCGCCACTAAAGGTCCAACTACATTTTAGAAACAAAAATACTTATTATGACTTCAGGTTGACATGTACACTTCAATGTAGCGTTTCTTTATTTTACAGACATTTATTTACAATTTTGTACGAAGTAAATATTTGTAACATCTTGCAAAGTTGTTAAACAAAGCTTATTACTCCGTAAAAGTACTTATTATAGCATCTTATGTTATTTGATATACCTACCGCAGAATGAACTTATGAAACTAAGGCCACCAATTTCACTTTCCAAATACAACTTTCTTAACAAAATCTGAAACAAACACTTGTTTCATTCTTGTTCAAAACAAAATTACACATAAAGAAAATAATTATTTGAGAAGTATTTCCTTTCAGAAAGTGAGAACATTCTCGAAATAGAGGGAGAAAATTGCGCTAACAAGGTTCTAATCCTGCTAATCCCCGAGGATGCGCGTGGGAAATGATGCTTTGTGGGACGGAATAAAATATGAAAAGCAGTTCACAAAGACGGATTACGTACATGAAACTGAGCTTGTATGATAACTAGCCGTGTGTAATTGTGTCATGTGTGCTTCGTATAAGACAGCCCTACTATAAAAAACCCATTTTACCTGCCCTCGTAACCCTGTCTTAGCAATTCATCTGCCAGAAATAAAGCCATGTTCACTTCTCTCAAAGCAAAATGTACTATCGTATGTGTGGACTCTGTTCAAATAATCTTATGTAAATCAAGGGTCTTAAACCACACAATTCGACATGAGGTTTACGTGTTGAATTGTATGGTTTAAGGGCCAAATTGATATTGCTGAAAGTGAGTGAGAAGTAAGTTATAAACATTTTCGGAGTAGAGAAATTTTGTCAGTTTTGGCGAAGACTGAAATCGATGCGCAACTTGTTATAATGACTTGATTACATGCACGGCGAATGACGTTGAAATTACTCTCCCACACATTTCGACCGCAGAGCTATTGCAATATGCTATGAAACAGCTATATTTTTCTGTGATTATCGACAATCAATTCTAAGCTCTCAAGAATCATGTTTCATGCTTACAAGTTGCTCATCAATATCCCTGCAACACTGTATAGTTATACAGGGTTGCAGGTACATCGATGAGAAACTGTTTGTTGTTATTATAAAGTTACAAGTACAGTCGGCTATATTTCCAATCAGACAGTTTCATCAGGCATATCACTGAAATATATTAAACGCAATCACCACTTAATTTTCTGTGTTTCTAAGTTAAACTATATACAAAGCAGTTAAATAATAATTTTTGTAAACAATATTACCACGTTCCATCCAGCCGATCGGTTTATAAGCATTGCGCACACAATTGTTCGCGACGCCATAACAATAGTTTATGTACCCGCAGTCACTCTAAACCATTATTTCCTTTAATAAATTACTGTTTTACACCTGCACAAGGTGTAATTCCTCGCATTCCTTCTGTTTCCTGGTGAATACGAGGCATTACTGGAAACAAAGACATTTTAAGCTTTTAACATTATCCACTTCGCCGACACTGTTTTTATAATGCGAATCAGGAACAGTGTCTATAAACACTGCTCTTGCATTTATACTACTAACTGCGCGCCGCGGTTTCACTCTCATAGGTTTCGATATTCTTTTTATGTGCTCCGCTCCTATTTGTCGCAGCGTGATGTTATATAGCTTAAAGCCTTCCTGGGTTAATGGACTATCCAACGTAAAAAGATTTTTTTAAATCGGAATAGTAGTTCCTAAGATTAGCGCGTTCAAACAAACAAACAAACTCTTTAGCTTTTTATATTACTCGCGGCCGCCAGCGACTTCGTTCGCGTAGAGTTAGTTATGCTCCGCTCCTATTGGTCACAGCGTGATGTTATATAGCCTAAAGCCTTCCTGGATTAATGGGCTATTCAACGCAAAAATAAATTTTTAAATCGGAATAGTGGTTCCTGAGATTAGCGCGTTCAAACAAACAAACTCTTCAGCTTTATATATTAGTATAGATGATTCGGTCTTCGCCACTGACTCTATAGTAATTGATGACAAGCCAAATTACTTAGTTAAGTTGTAAGTGAAAATCGAAGGCGATTGAGTTTTATATTTAAGCTTAAATAGAAGATGGCGTCACGTAGTGTATAAGCTCGGAGCCTGAGACAGCCTCGATATGGCGGAGCGTGGCGGATTTGCGTTGCCAGCGATAAATGATCGGGTACTTACAAACCTGAATGGCAAGGTTACAAGGCAACACTTACTAGATCATAATTCTGGACTTCCTTGGAAATATTTCTGCTTTAAAATGAACTGATTTAAATCAGCGGTAAGCACCGCAGGGATTCAGTACCTACAATTTAAACGTATGTAGTTGTGTATTTCAACGTGGCTCACATCAGTAACTTAACCACAACCGGTAAACAAATAGATTGTGAGACGTGTAAGCATTTATTTAAGGTCTAAAATATATTCATTTATTTGTTGGATTTACCAAAGAGTACCTTGATAGATTAAGAGTATTCTTGATATATGGTCCTAATGATGGAAAACGTATTCAATGCTATCAAAATTAAAGCCACATTCATTTCAAACTGTTTCAAACAACAATAGGTCAAGAAGGTAAAGATACCATGTTATCATCATCGTTAGCAAGAACAAAATAATTTATTTAACATAATCCTCCTGAAAGAGTCTACAGGCTGTTTCTGTCTTTCAGCCCAGACTTGCACAAGGTGCATTTTGTAAACTGACTGTATTGAAACTTACGCCATTAATGGATTTTTGTTCTAAATATTATATAATATGCTTGTCGACTTATATTACTTCTTAATATCACTATTAAATGCAACAAATATCTAAAAAAATCTAAGTGCTGACTTTTCCAACGTTTGGAGGAAAAATCATCCTAGAGTTGTTATTTTCGGTTGTTGATTCTATAGTTGTCATTAATCTACCACTAATTCCAGTTACAATATGCTTTTTACATGTTAATTAGCTGTCGCTATTGAATTATATTTCGTCACTTTTCTACAGGGGTGTTAGTGCGAGTATTTTGAATACGGTAGTACGCTCTCGTGAGGGTTTTTTCTGACATGCATGCAGAAGAAGCGATGGGAAAAAGAAAATACATATGAAACACGAGATGTAAATAAAAAAAACTTAAACAAGTCTAAATAATTAATACATCACCGTTTAGTATCATATTTCTAAAAGTTTATAGGGTATAAATAATTATTTATAGGGTAAAAGGACATTTACCCTATAAATAATTATTAATAAAATTATTTTGTAACGAATGTTCTCATTAATGGAGACCCTGATATCTAATATAAGATTATATGGCTTATGATACAATGTTCATTTGCTTTTTGTTCGTAGGCATTTCTCTAGGGTGCCGTAAAATACATACAAAATAATGTTGCTTGATAATACCAAGTGCGATTATGAAGCAACATATGTGTGATAATCATTCTTAAAAAGTTAAAGCTATGGATTCTCTCATAAACGTGATTTTATTAAGAATGTGTATTCAGTAGATAATTTATCCTTGCCTATATAGCTATTAAACTTATTCTTATTTTAGTTACCTATTGACCAGCCTTACCTATCGTCTCTTTTGTTATAGACACAGTAACAAGACTATATATATGTCGCGTTGCACAAGATTCTGTCAATATTCATGAGTGAGATTCGACAAAATCCGTAACTCAGTCCTAAGGAAGTACGGGAATCACAAATCAAATAATACTAAGCGTTATTCATTACAGTAAACTACAAACTAAGAAGGAACCTAAACAGGTGCTTTACTTTGTGTTATTTTCAACGAACCTTCATGATACAAGAACTTTTCAAACAAACATTTTAAAATAAAAGAAAGGTGTCACAAAATGTCTAACCATAATGTCAGATGATATGAGAATAAATGTAGTTTTTAATAATGCTTCAAATTATGCGATTTTTAACTGGAAAACGTAATTTATTTGTTCCCATGATCTTACATCATTCCAAAATGAGGTCAATCTGTGAAGGTGAGAGATCGAATGTACGCTCGGCACCAAAAGGGGCGAAAGACAGAACTCCCTTAGGCATCAATTACGGTCCAGTATGTCCAGACCTGACAAACATAACGGGTGGTAAAGACAAAGACGACGACGGGAGAATAGTTTTGAAAAGAGCTTTAGAGCCTGGAAAATGTCGCATGGGTTTCATTCCAGAAGAATGGTTTGTTTTCCTGAGACCTATGACTGGCGTATCAGGCCCTTACATATTGATGATAGGTCTTGGCAATTATTTAGTGAGCAAAGAAATCTATGTAATGGAACATGAATACTATATGTGTTTATCAGTCTTTGTAATGGGATATTATGTTACAACTAGATATGGACAAATAATTGGCATTGCTCTTGATAAGGGTGTAGATGCAATAGCTAATGAGTTAGAAGAAAGTAGGCAGAATCAGGTGGATGATATAACAACACAAATAAAAAATGCTAAAACCACAATCTGGAGAGCAGAAGGACAAAAAGAATTGATTGAAGCTAAAAAAGAAAATGTTGCTATTCAGTTAGAAGCTGTGTTTAGAGAGCGTCAAATGATGGTGTATAAAGGTGTCCAACGACAAATGGAATATCACGTAAAGCGACACTGGATATCAAGACGGATAAAACACAAATGGATGGTACAGTGGATTTTGGAACAAGTTTACAAAGGGATTACGCCAGAATTTAAAAAGCATGTGATGGAAATTGCTATTAGAGATTTGACTGTTTTAGCAGACAAATATGAAGCTAGCCAAGCCAATAAGTAGCCGACTATAGCTACTCTTTATGTTATGATTTTCGCTAAAGAAAATATTACAGTTTTATTTCTCGTAGTAATTAATATACTAGTTTTTACGACACTTTATTATTAAAATTTCATGCTATGATTACAGTATCAGTTCCGATATTGTGATCAAAAGGCATGCATAGCATCGTGTTAAGGTGCAACATAGGACTAGGGTTGTAATCTAAATATGTATTCAAAATTTAATTTATTTGATGTGTTATTGCTTATGGTTATGTTAGAGCTGCCCACTGTGGTAAGATCCGAGGGAGAAGAAGCTGATTCAAGTAAGTTTACTACTTTGTTATATGTTAATGATTACAATAGTGTCAATGTTTTTTTATAAATTTAAATAAAATATATTGTAAAATCGTAAAGGATTAAAACTTTTATTTTGTTTTCAAGCAATTTCTGTGTTCTGGTAATTTTCGTGGTTTTCTTATATTTTTATTCTGTTTGTCTGAATGTATGTTTCAACATTATCCAAATAAATATTACTACCGAACGATTCTGTAAAAATCTCACCATAAAAAGTTGGGTGAAGTGAATCAGTGACCCCAAAAATATCAGGACCCGAGTTTATACGCGTGTCACTCTTAGACGCCGGGCCCCCCAACTCGAGGAGGCCACACAGTGGCGGGCCGGTACCAATCGGGGGCTGCGGAAGCAATGTTCGTTCTCGCACCGCCCGACGTCGCGTCGGTGTGAGATAGAACACTAGAGTGATTTTTAATCAGTAACGGTCTCTTACTCACTAGGGTGGTTTTTAATAAGTAACGGTCTCTTACTGACCCCCCCCCCGCCCGACCCAGTGCGCCGAACATACTTGAGAATTTTCTACCCCGGAAAAAAAAACAAAATAAAAGTGACCTGTCAATAGTGTCAATGCCATAGTTGGAATGATAGCTCACTTCACCTAAATTTTCACCGTGTAACAGGATCGCACTTCTGGGTAGATGTAGTTAAAATTTTGCATATATGCATATAGTCCCTTCTAAGTTTTGTCAATCTATAGGTTCTAAACAAAATGTTGTTGTCACTGCTTCCACGTAAATGACAGTCACTGGTAGATGCTTATGTTTTTTTTTTAAATCAAATAACTGTTAGTTATGATAGATATTAACATAAACTGCATTTTTATTTAACAAAGCATCATTTCTATTATTTAAACCTTTTCGGACCGTCCTCTTCATTCAAGTTTCGTTTTTTTGCCAACACGTACACGGAAAACAATAGTGTAAGCAAAGATGAAACCGTTTCTTGACTTTCCATGAATGGAACATGGTAAATGGCTACAGTATATAGTGACAGAAGAGTGTAGAGAAATATCAGAACGCTGCTCAAGGGAGTTAATGAGAATGTACCAGCGCATCAATCTAAAAACTGAAAAATTTTCTTTATCAATTGTCAACCTAGTGGTAAAGTCAAAAATCTATTGGAGATATTATTTTTTATAATTCTAAATTAGCGCTTGACCGCAATCCCGCCTGATGGTAAGTAGTGATGCAATCGTTGATGGTAAAGTGCGTTAGTTTATTAAGAGCCTATTCATTCAAAAAACTAAGTAGATAGGAAAACGACAGTTGCGCGGAGAGATTGATCTGGATACGCTTCATGACCCAACAACATTTAGCGCATCGTATCCTCCACGCTTCGCAACACAACTGCTCAGACTTCTGCCGGCAACCGGTATTATGGCCTACCACTGAGAGGTGACAGATTGTGGTAGCTTGATGAAACTGAAAACTGTTACACAGTACACAATACGTGTGCTGTACAAAAGTTTTCAGTTTGCTAAGTCATCATTTTGCCTAGTCTTTTCCCAACTATGTTTGGCTTCTAGCTTAACTGAATTTCTAGAACAGTAAGTTCAGATCAGTAAGTTACATGGAGCGACTAGCTATCTGACCTGCAAACCCAGTTACTGAGTAAAACTATACCCCTTGGTAAGAGTAGTGTACTAAATATAATTTCTTTTTTAGCTGAATTCCACCACATTAGCAACGATGTTCGCTGTAAACTTCAGCCGAACGCTTGGGATTGTTTTCGCAACAAAACCGTTGTATACAGGTAATGGTACTTATATATACGCAAATAAATACCAGGTCACTCAGAAAGTATTGCAACAAAAAGTTTTTATGTATCAGAAACTGGCCAGTTATAATTTATTTAAAAAATATGATTATTTATAACAGCTAATAATAGGTATAGTTCTTGCAATTTACGAGCGCGCGTGACTCTTGCTTGTGGTATGTTGTGTACATGCACAATGCGTTAGTGTGTGTGCCTGACGGAGCGTTCAGTAGCGAGCCGTCGCCCGCTCAGGTCACTTGTGCTTATTGTTTTCACGTCGCTATCCGCCACGAAGTACCGTCAGCATGTCAAATACCGATAAAAAGCGAAAAATTATTCGTAGTGAGGTGAGTTATTTAAATATGCATTTATAGCGTTAATTTAATATTAAACTTTTTGTATGGATCAACGATCATGAACATTGTATTATCTTTATTATTTGTAGGGTCGTGCAATTATTGCCCGAGTTTTTCATTTTCTTCAAGAAGAATATAATTTCATGAAGGCGAATAATAATGATAATTGTGATTTGAGTCCTTTGGCCAACGTAAGAAAACGAACCGCCGAAGCAACAGGGGTCAGTGAACGTACTGTAACTTCTATTTTGAAAGAAGAAAAAGAGATGCCCTCTACATCTGGCAAGTTTCTTTCACCAATGAAAAAACGTATATAAAGCATCCTCCACAACTGGAGATTATCACTCAAATATGAGTTTTGAAAGTTATAAGAAGTGGCTAGAAGAGAAGCTTATGCCAAATTTGCCAGAAAGGGCAGTTATTGTGATGGATAACGCGTCCTATCATAACGCCCGCAGCAGTAAAATTTCTACGTCCAGTTCAAGGAAGAGCGATATGATAAAATGGCTAACTGATAACGGAATTTTATGTGACGAACGATTAAAAAAAAATCTAACTCTATGATTTAATAAAAAATAATAAACATTGTTTCATAACATTCTAAATCGACGAAATAGTTAAAAGCAAGAATTTTGAAATATTACGTTTGCCTCCCTATCACCCTGATTTGAACTGTATCGAAAATATCTGGGGAATTTTTAAAAATAAAATTGCTACTAATAATATCGGGCAAAATATGACTATTTTACAAAATTTAATAAATGAGTGTTTGAACGATATCGACAATGATACCTGGCGTAAAACTTGGAAGCATGTCGAAAAACTTGAAGAAGAATATAGAAATTATTTCGATTTGGACTTCGAGTTAACGATTAATGTAGAATCAACTGATAGCGACACTGAGGAGTTTGAAGATAGTGACACTTCTGACGATGAATAATAATAAATTTTAATAAAACTTACTATTAAAATATTTGTTTTATTATCATTGTTGGTTTCAAAGAAAAAATAATTTTAACATTGATTATTTGTATGCTAACCGTAGCGCGTCTACGCGCACGCACACATTTACACGTATACAGATACGACTTGAACACAACTAAGAGCCACGCGCGTTCGTGAATTGCAAGAACTTATACGTATCAAATTCAAAACTTCTCTCCGCATTTTTTGCGAGCTAATTAATATTATTGTGTCTCTCTGAAAAATGGATTTGCGTCGAGACCATTTTCGCGCTATGATTTTAAACGATTTCAAATATCGCCTGAAACCAGACGAATCGTACGATAGGCTTCAAATGGCATTCATGGATTAAGGCCCGTCTAAGGCAACCGTGTATCGATGGTTTAATGAGTTTAAGCGTGGTCGACTAGCTTTGGGGGATTAAGAAAGAAGTGGTCGCCCTTTGACGGCTGTTTCAGAAGAAAACTTGCTAGAAGTGAAAGTTTGATCCAAGACAATAGACAAATTACATAACCATAAATTTAGCATAAACTACAGATTAGACAAGAAGCCTTCATGAGATTCTATACTTGCATCTTCGGTTGCGGAGGATAGTTCCATGCTGGGTACCGCACAATCTCACCGATGCTCAGAAGCAGGCACGAGTGGAATGGTGCCATGATATGATAGACAAATTTGAAGCAGGCTTGTCTCTGCGTATTTACGACATTTATATATCAATGTGATCCAGAAACGAAGTGCTAGTCGACGGTTTGGGTGCTTCAAACCGAATCAACGCCTACCAAAGTGAAGCGATCTAGAAGCGGGGTTAAGATTTTAATCGCGAGCTTTTTCAGTTTCGCTGGCAACTTGGTGTCAATTTTTTGCGACACCAAAGAAGCATTAACGTTGAATGGTATACTACCAAATACTTCACAGAAGTTTTCTCTGTTGTAAGCAACAAGCGACCAAACACAGGGTTCCGCGCGTTACTGCTTCACCACGACAATGCGCCAACGCCGCAATCAAAACAAGGGACTTCCAGGACAGTACACCGGACAAACTCTTCGGTCACCCTCAAAAGAGCCCTGAACTAGCACCGCGTGACTTCTTCTTAGTCCCGACAATAAAAGATCGGCTTAAAGGGATACAATTTCATCGCCGGATGATGCGCTATTAGCGTTCGAGTAGGCTGTAAGAGAGGTGTCTGCGGCGGACTGGAAAAAGTGTTTCGAAAACTGGTTCAGACGCATGAAAGTTTGTATAGAAGATGGTGGAGAGTACTTTGAAAAGATTTAATAAAAATAGATGTACCATAGATTTTTTTTTTATTATCGCAAAACTTTCTTGAGTGTCCCACGTAGATCTCACACAGCCAACCTATTATATTCACTGTGAACACTTGGGTTAAGCGAATTGTCATTTCAATTGATGTTAGGAATCGTTATTACTGTTGAGGTTCTTACAGAACAGCACCCTAATTACGTAACACCATTATTATCAGTTGGAATCATTTCGAAGCTATTGCTAATCCATTGCTCCATATATTCGAAAATGTGTCGGCTCAGCAACGTAAATCCATACTAATATTATAAATGCGAAAGTATCTCTGTCTGTCTGTCCGGCTTTTACGCCAAAACTACTGAACCGATTGTAATGAAATTTAGTACACAGATAGTCTAGAGCCTGAGAAAGGACATAGGCTATATAACATCCCGCTATGACTAATAGGAGCAGAGCAGTAACAAAAAATGTTGCGAAAACTGGGGCAAATGCGGACGTACATATTGCTCCCATTATTTTAACAGGCGCGTATTTTATATCAACACGCGGACGGAGTCGCCGGCAAGAGGTAGTAACTCAATAAATGTCATTGAACTGTCAAAATGAAACCCATTGCTTCTGATATAGTATAACGTAAATACCCTGCAGGTCGACATTTTAAAGTCACAGTCAGCAAGTATTATCTAAATAAATATATACTTTACATACTTTGTATCTCACGTCCACCACAAACAAACAAAGGTAGATTTTTGAAGTGAAACTTCTAAGTGAAACTTTTTGAAGTGAAGCTGGCGAACGCGTGACGTAAGCGTTACGAAAAGTGATCGGGCAAGGCGAACGGAAGTTAAGTGGGGGATATAAGCACAGAGGCGCCTGTGGCGCGAGTTTGGTACTACAAGGTCTCAATAAAAATAGAAGATCTATGCAAAAATATTAATTTACCAATGAAAACATGAAATAAATTTAAATATTTATAGAAAATTAATATATGTATATGTGTATACATGTATATATTGTAAGCGAAAGAAGTTTCACTTCAGTCGTGTGGTCATAAGCACACTCGTTTTTTTTTTGGTGGTCGTAAGTTTTTAATATAGCCTGCGAGTTTTACGAAAACTAACCCTACCACAATTTCTAAATATTTTTATTTTTCTTTTAGGTTTTATTACGACCTTACTATGAAATCCTGCAAAACGTACCAAAGCGGCGGCTGCGAATTAAATTTAAATGATTTTTCTTCCCTTGAGCATTGCAGTTCTACGTGCTACAGTAAGTACCGAATTACTGTTCAAGCAAGAGTGTGGTGGCCCAGCGGTAAAACGAGTCATGTTGGTCGTGGGTTCGATTTCAAGCAGGCCTTTTTTGTCTTGTATAATTTCAGTATAATAATTTCATCACGATTGCTCTCAAAACAGTGAAGGAAATCATCGTCAGAAAACCGGTATATCCTACCAATATCTGATAATAATCTGAGGACGTGACATCAAACAACCTGCACTGGGCCCACGTGGTAGATTATGGCCCACACCCCCTCACCGAGATGAGGCCTGAGCCCGAGTAGTAAGCACATTATAAGCTGATATATACAGTATGTTAAGAAAACCCTGTCCGACCCGTGAAGGTGTTGTTAGGTATCGATAACTGATTTTACTAATGGATACAAAACCGGGCTAAACTTAAAAAAAATCCCCCTAAAAAAATAAATATTATTTCGCAAAAAGTGGTAACTTAATAAATGTGCGTTCACCCTACCGCGGGCGGCGGACGGCAGGGCACGCGGCACGTGGTCGCATCGGTATTCGCTCATAATAATACCGGAGTTGTCACTTTTTTAAAAATTACCAAATTTCGGGGAAGTTGGAATTAATTCGCGGGAAAAAATGATTATTTCAAAATTCATTTGTATTGGTACTATGATGATTACGTAAAATTTTATATTATATTTGGTCATGTGTTTACCTAACCTTTATTATCCTTATGGGTCGGACAGGGTTTTTTTAACAGACTGTAGATATGAGTGTTCGAAGTGGACTCATAATTGACTGTACAATTAAATTGTCTATAAAATGTAGTCCCATCCCATAACATCCGTCAAAGTTTGTAAATTTTAGGGATGAGACGCGTGTATTGTTTGTGCTTCCTCCAATAATAACCCAGCCCATAGCTTTTATCGCCGTCTTCCTAAATTAAAAATGCTCTCACTTCATCCAAGTTTCCAAGGCGGCTTTTTTGTACTAGTCATCGGAGGCTACAAGGGAATTGCATGATTTAATTCCACCATCGGACGACCCGTCGTACGGCGACTTTCCACCCTTACGTTGTTGACACCACTACGATCCGGACGAAGCGTTTCGCTTCTACTTTTATATCGCGTACATCGAGTTCGGACTGGAACAATTTGCCAGCGGCGGTGTTTCCGTCACACTACAATTTGAGTGTCTTCTAGGCTAAAGTGAATAGGCTCTTAATAAACTAGCGCACTTTACCATCAACGATCGCATCACTGCTTACCATCAGGCGGAATTGCGGTCAAGCGCTAGTTTATAATTTATAAAAAAAAGACTAATAAGATCGGAACTTGTAGGCATGTATCGGCGACGGTTTGCGCTTATATAGCATAAAGTATGAAAACTGTGTCATTGTTCTATATATATAAATATACCTAACACAGTAAACCAAAGTAAAATTTAAAAAAAACGTTCAAAAGAAAAGTGTACATACATACATAGTATTGTACATTTGCAGTCAGACCAGTGAGTGTGACATATGGAACTGAGACGTGGTCGCTAACAATGGGCATTATAAGAAAGCTAAGGTCACTTAAATAGCAAAGGAGAGGGCTTGCTTTGGCTTTCACTGCGTGATCAAATCAGAATTGAGGAGATCCGCCGAAGAACGAGAGTAACCGACGTAGACCGAAGAAATGCAACACTTAAGTGGCAGTGGGCCGGGCACATTGCTCGTAGGACCGACGCCCGATGGGGCCGACGGGTTCTCGAGTGACGACCATGCACCGGAAGACACAGCGTAGGCCCCCGACAAGGTGGACCGACGACCTGATTGAGGTTGCATTACCGGTCGTCGTGGAAATCTTTGGGGAGGGCTATGTGAAATGAAATGAAATGAAATGAAATCGTTTATTAAGCAAGTAGGATCACCGATCACTTTTACACGTCATATGTTTTTTTTTTCTTCTTTTTTTTTTTTTAACTAGATGAAGCCGGCATTTCCTAACTGACTACCTCTGAGAAGAAATAGCCGAAACAAACTCAGGGATCATCGTCTTTTTTAAAGCCCAGACATTAAAAATGAAAATGTTTACAATAATTTACGTTATAATTACGCATATTGCTTAATAACAATGCTTAACAGAGCGAGCAGCTCAGTCCCAAGCCTCTCTATCCTCTAAATAATCTGAGATTTTATAATACCCCTTTTTGCAAAGTTTGGCCTTTATATAGGTTTTATATCGTTTAATGGGTAAGTTTCGAATGTCCATGGGAAGCTTGTTGTAAAAGTGTATACATTGACCCATGAACGAGTTGTCTACTCTGTGGAGACGAGTGTGATGTACAGCAAGATTGTGTTTGTTCCTGGTATTTATATTATGAATATCGCTTATTTTCTTAAAATTAGATATATTTTTATGTACATACATAAGATTTTCAAACATATATTGCGAAGCTACAGTCAGAATGTTCACCTCTCTGAATTTTTCTCTAAGAGAATCTCTAGAACCAAGGTTGTAAATGGCTCGAACAGCCCTTTTCTGTAAAACAAAGATGGTATTGATGTCCGCACAAGTTCCCCAGAGAAGAATCCCATAAGTCATAAGACTATGAAAATAACTAAAATAAACAATTCTGGCTGTATTCACATCAGTTATCTGTCTAATTTTCTTAACAGCATAAGCGGCAGAACTGAGTCTACCCGACAGCTTCTCAATGTGAGGACCCCATTGTAACTTGGAGTCAATAGTCAATCCAAGAAAAACTGTCGACTCGACAGGGATCAACTCTACTCCATTCAGTTGAACATTGGTACTTAACTGCCTGACATTTGGCGTAGAAAATTTAATGAATTTAGTTTTTTTTTCATTCAAAAGAAGGTTATTTACATTAAACCAATGGACAACTTTCGAAAGTGCATTGTTAACTTCGTCAAAATTTGCTAGCTGACGCTTGACTTTAAAAATAAGAGAAGTGTCATCCGCGAACAATATTATGTTGTAATTATCCCTCACGTGATGAGGTAAGTCATTAATATAAATTAAAAACAAGAAAGGACCTAGAATTGAGCCCTGCGGAACGCCCATGGTGACCTCAGATCCTGCAGATTTGTTGCCATTAACATCAACCCTCTGAATTCGATTATTCAGATAAGAAGTCAGAAGGTCGAGAGCTCTGTCCCTTAAACCATAATGGTACAGTTTCCTAATAAGAGTATCATGATGTACGCAATCAAAGGCCTTGGACAAATCACAAAAAATACCAAGAGCATCTTGCGATTCCTCCCAGGCCCCAAATATGTTCTTTAGCAACGCCACGCCCGCATCGGTAGTTGAACGACCCTTTGTAAAACCAAATTGTTTCACGTGCAATAAATTATATAAGTTGAAGTGTCTCAACGACTGTTTCAAAATTAATTTTTCAAAAATTTTGCTCAAAGTTGGTAATATAGAAATTGGCCGAAAATTCGTGGGATCAGTTGTACTACCAGATTTGAACAGTGGAATTACTTTGCTAAGTTTCATCAAATCAGGAAATATACAAGATGTGACACAAGAATTAAAAACAATTGCTAAGAAAGGTGCGATAACATCTATTATTGAAGCTACAGTATATACTGACAAACCCCAATGATCGGCAGTTTTTTTTACATCAAGATCCTTAAAAGATTCTATAATGTCTTTAGCAGTCGCAAACGTAAATTCAAAGTATTTGTCACATTCTGGAACACATTCTTTTAGTATGGCGTAGGCAGAAGTGGAGGAAGAAGACAAAGTTTTTGTTGTTATTATTGGAATACTAGTAAAAAAATTCTCAAACTCAGTTGCTACCTCCAAGTCCGCCTTTATATCTTCATCGTTAATTTTAAGATGGAAATCGTGATTTTGTACTTTGGTTCTTCCAGTTTCAGAATTTATAATTTGCCAAGTTGTTTTGATTTTGTTTCTAGAAGATTTTATTTTATTTTTAATGTGTATGGCTTTTGCTGAGGAACAGGCTCTCTTAAAAGTTTTTGAATATTTTTTAACGAATTCTTGAAAAGCTACATCATGGTTATATGTTTTTTCCTGATACAATTCATACATTTACATGTCCACCAGTGGACATCTTTTGGCTGAAATGAAAATGACGATGATGTAGTCAAGCAGCAGGACCAACTTGGTCAGCAGATCGAATCTATAAATATGTCATCGTAAAAAGTTTGGTGAAGTAAACTTAAAGTG
Source organism: Sesamia inferens (assembly GCA_037179545.1). NCBI lineage: Eukaryota > Metazoa > Arthropoda > Insecta > Lepidoptera > Noctuidae > Sesamia > Sesamia inferens. Next base: position 19,562,522 of record CM073921.1, on the reverse strand, counting down.
AATTATTAATAATATCAATCCTCAATATTTCAATTATGTTTTTCATAGCTGAAGGTGCTCATGCATTGAGTAGTGAGACACTGAAAGATTTGGGACGGAGTGTGGCATGTAGTCTTCAACACGACTTCGGAACGTGCTTTAATTATTATCCAATGTAAGTTTTGTAATAAATATACTTAGTTACTTAATGTGCCTGTAGGGATCGATAAGGCAGTACCCACACAGCGTTTGATCAACGAAATCTTCTTCTTCGTCGTAACGATGGTTTCGCGTGGTATCACATGTTCATAAGGGACCCTCTAGATAAGATTATTTTAATAGAATATAAAAAAATGCTACTTCATAGGTCAAAATATATAGAAAAGTAGGTGTTATTTTTAAGACCTAACTAATAAATGATATCTGACTTTGCGATTGAACTAACTTGTACTTGTAAATATAAAAGATGAGGACTTGATTAATCAAAATTGGTTATATATAGATACATATATAGATATAAACACTTTATTCCCAAGGGTTTAATAAACCGCTTTTCTAAGTATATCTTGGACACCAATCTTGAGGAAACCTGAACTTATTTAAGTCTGAAATCGGCAACCCGCAATGAGCAAGCGTGGTGATTACGCTCAGTCCTTCTCTGAATGAGAGGAGACCTGTGCCCAGCAGTGGGACGATGAAAAGGTTTATGATGATAATGATGAATAAAACGCCAAATGTATATTATTCCTTACATAGTCCTCGTACGTTTACACGTACAATTGCGCGCGCCGGCTGCAGGTATTAGATACGCCTATTTGAATTTTTTGAAAAATTTTAGTTTTGTTTTTGTAATGTTCTAAAATTAGACATAACGGTGTCTGCAATATAAAAAAAAACAAATTCCGTATCCGGCTTAGATAACTGAGAGCTTCATCGTTAATAAATATCTGTGTGTGCATATTAAATAAATAGTGGAATAAATGAATACGCTTTACGAATTGAATCGTGAGTTTGAACCAAGATGTGCACTCCACTCCCAGCTGCATTGGAGCAATAGTTTGCTCGTCGCCCCATAAGGACAGTGTGTTCTACGCACGCCTCAAAGAAATGTTGGCACGTCTTGATCTCATTCAGTAGGACAAAAGCTTGCCAACGCCGCAGGCCGCACAGGAATAACGGGTGAAGTCATTTGATAATTTCCCGACCAAAGATGGGGAAGCACTTTATGTATTTAATTAGCGAAAGCACTAGGAAGTGTCAATGTGTGGGCGTTTTGGGGGACGGTCCTATGTAATATTGACGTTCAAAAAGTGCTGATTCTCAGCCTAATTTGAATAAATGACTTTTGGTTTTGATTTGATTTGAATTTCATCACTACTGCTCTTAAAACGCTGAAGGACAACATCATAAGGAATACGGCGTATTCTTCTCTTCATCTCAGCATTAATCCCAGTCGTCTCCGAAGCTTTTCAGCTTTGGAGTCTAGGGTCCGCTTTACCAGTCTAACTGCTCCTTTTGGCTAAACTTCGATATTTTTCATGAAGCGACTGCCGTCTGACCTTCACAACCCGAAGGCGATATCGAAGCATTGCAGTTAGACCAATTGCAGGACTTTTGAGGGCTCCAACAACCCGTAACGACTGCCATCAGATGTTCGTATGGCAACCGGGACCAACGGCTTAACGTGCTTTCCGAGGCACGACTAGACCAGTGCAAATATTCATATTCATGCATACAAATATGACGTCCTCCATGGCGTAGCAGTCAACACGCCAGCCTGCGACATGGAGGGCCTGGGTCTTGGATGTTTATCTATATATGTATCTATTATAAAATATAGTATCGTTGAGTTAGTATCCCATAACACAAGTCTCGAACTTACTTTGGGGCTAGTTTAATCTGTGTGATATGTACGTAAACAAAAAAAAAAATGCACAGCGCGAGGATCTAACCCGCGCCTCCTTGCGCAGCGGCCGCGTTCGCTACCGCTACGCCACGGAGACTGTCAATTCGGCATATTCTGTTATCATAAATTCGAAGACATGTGTCATCCGCCAATCTGCACTGAGTCCGCGCGGCCCCGAAGTTTCCTACAGAGAGAATGCCTCAGTCCCAGCAGTGACGATAAAATAATTATTAATTAAGCTGACTAATCGTCAACATAATCAGCCTATATTACCATTCCTGAGACACAGGCCTCCTCGGTGAGAGGAAATGGGCCTTAATATACCACGCAGGCCCAGTGCGGGTCCCTATCAGCCTACCTAACCAAGGTAGGCTGATTAATACGCTACTGCAATAAATGATTTAAATCTCCAGGTATTACTTCGACACTGCCACTCGGTCGTGCAAAGGTTTCTCGTACAGCGGCTGCGGCGGCAATCGTAACAGATTCACAAACGCACACGATTGCATGGATGTCTGCGGATCGGCCGTTCCATTATATAAATTAGAACGGAAGAGAAAAACAAAATTTTGATTTATGACTATGAGTTTTTTATTTGTCAATAATAATAATTAATATATAAAAAGTCGTAGTGGCCCAGTGGTTAAAACACCAGCCAAGTATGAATGCGCCGCAGGTTCGATTCCAGGTCAGGCAAGCACCAATGTAACTTTTCTAAGTGTCATTGGTGTCCAAGATATACTTAGAAAGTACATAATTATACCTAAAGCTCGAGAATACTTACGCAAGAAATTGGCAGATTCACCTGACGTGTAATTTATTCTTTTTTTCTATCTATAATTTTTTATCTCTCCCTACTGTTTATATTTTGTATGTATGTATTTATTATATATTTTTTTCTCTTTTTATTTTAATTTATTTGCACCTACCATGTTTTGTCTCTGCATAACCTTAAGGTAGACTAATAAAAAATGCCTAAGGCATTGTGCAATGTTTGTGCATAAAGTTTTAATAAATAAATAAATAAATAAACTTTCTAAGTATATCTTGGAGACCAATGTCTGATTATAAGGTGAAGGAAAACATCTTGAGGAAACCTGGACTTAAAGTCTGAAATCACCAACCCGCATTGAGCAAGCGTGGTGATTACGCTAAATCCTCCTTCTCTGCATGAGAGAAGACCTGTGCCCAGCAGTGGGACGATAAAAAGGTTGATAATAATGATGATGAATGTAACTTTTCCTACCAATGTATCGTTCTACTAAAATAATATGTATTTTCCAAAATATATCTTGGACACCAATGGCTCATTATAAGGTGAGGGAAAACATCTTGAGGAAACCTGGACATTAAGTCTGAAATCGGCAACCCGCATTGAGCAAGCGTGGTGATTTTGCTCAATCCTTCTCTGTATGAGAGGAGACCTGTGCCCAGCAGTGGGACGATAAACAGGTTGGTGATGATACACATATTCGGCTTTCATTGGGCTTGTGACGATCAGTAATCTTTATTTAGCATCATCAGCCTAAAACAGTCGCCTGGTATTTATAGACTTCTCCTATTACTCGCCATTCTACTCGATTTTCGGCAATTTTCATTCTCCTTCTACCGGCCATCCTGCATCATCAGCACTCCACCTAACCTGAGAGCGTGCCGCCTTATGTTTGCGATTTCCACTCAAGACCCCAACGATCTTCGATTCTACGGCTACTATTGCCGGCTCATTGACACTTGTAACTTCCTTATTCTTTGAGCTATATACAGTATGTTAAGAAAACCCTATCCGACCCATAAGGATATTAAAGGTTAGGTAAACACATGACCAAATATAATATAAAATTTTACGTAATCATCATAGTACCAATACAAATGAATTTTGAAATAATCTTTTTTTCCCGCGAATTAATTCCAACTTCCCCGAAATTTGGTAACTTTTAAAAAGTGACAACACCGGTATTATTATGAGCGAATAGCGATGCGACCACGTGCCGCGTGCCCTGCCGCCCGCCGCCCGCGAAATGGTGCTTAACGCACATTTATTAAGTTACCTCTTTTTGCGAAATAATATTTATTTTTAGGGGGATTTTTTTTTAAGTTTAGCCCGGTTTTGTATCCATTGGTAGAATCAGTTATCGATACCTAACAACACCTTCACGGGTCGGACAGGGTTTTCTTAACATACTGTAGACTACTTTGATTTTCGGGCAGACCATCTCGTTGGCTATTTGGTCCCGTTTCATAGCTCTTTGAACAACCTTGAATTTATGGACTAGCAAATAGTAAGTGTAGTTAGTTCAAATAGCATCTGCAGTTGCTTAATCATTTTCACATAGGCTCGGCCCGATTAGAGTTATGTCAAACAATTTTTTCCCCAACATAATTTATTTTATCTAAGTATGTATGTAGTGTTTACATATAAATATAATGTCGGTTCTTCTTCTTCTTCTTCAACCTATGGATGTCCACTGCTGGACAAAGGCCTCCCCCAAGGCTTTCCACGATGACCGATCATGTGCTGCCCGCATCCATCGGCTTCCCGCGACCATCACTAGGTCATCGGTCCACCTTGTTGGGGGCCTCCCCACGCTGCGTCTTCCAGTACGTGGCCGCCACTCAAGAACCTTACTGCCCCATCGGCCATCAGTTCTACGAGCAATGTGCCCTGCCCACTGCCACTTATGTTTAGCGACTCGCAGAGCTATGTCGGTGATTTTGGTTCTACTGTGGATCTCCTCATTTCTGATTCGATCACAGAGAGAAACTCCGAGCATAGCTCTTTCCATTGCCCTTTGTGTGACTCTGAGCCTTCGTACGAGGCCCATTGTGAGCGACCACGTTTCAGTTCTCCTACCTCTTAGAATTCCATCCAAAGGTTGTCTGTAAAAGATCGCTCTTAGCGATAAGACCGCCCATTGTGTCACCCTTTGTAAAATATTTTTATTTATGTTCTGTAATCTATATGGTGTACATAATAAAGAGTATTCTATTCTATTCTATTCCGTAAGTCGATTGAGGTCCGTAGTTCGATAATGTCGGTTAAAAGGCTAAAATTGAATGTAGGTATCTATCTATCCTGCTTTCGTGATGTATTTGGCAAAAATGTAAACAAATATGAATAAACTTCCTACTCTATGTATAAAGTTCAGTGAAGTTTTATCATAAACGCTAAAACTTCAAACATGTTAATAGTGCTTGTGAATCCGAAATCAACTTAATAGTCATTGAAATAAAGCTGATATTTATATAATATCTCAGCTTTGACGGCCTTCCCCAATCATGCTGACCCAAACATGCGTGTAGCATCCCTTACTCCCTAACCATTAAAATAACCGACGCGCGCAGTCGTGTTCCGCGGCCCGTACGTAATTTGCTTCAGTGTGGCCAGAGGTTAAAAGAAAAAATCAAAGGAAATGGAAAGCGCTACTATGAAAAGCGAGTGAATTATCAATTGCGGTCAACAATGTTTGGCCACAACGAACTGCTTGGCCGATCTTCACAGCACTGCGTCACGATCCAATGAAAGTATATATGATTATGAGCCCACATAGCTTCATCTCCGTAGTCAATAGTTGCTACATTACTCCCAACTAATATTACTATGAGATCTACCGAGCTTGGAGTAATTAATGACACTATTGAGAGCTTAGTCTAAACTCACTTCTTATAAGTTTGACGTTGACGTTTTTACAAAATAGTTTAGCTAATGTGTTCTACATTCGGTTTAGTTTCCGCACTTATTCCTTTAAGTGGACTATTGTGCGTGATGACTGATGTGTTATTAATCGTAACTCTGCCGTGGCTTACTGAAACACTAATAGATCAATAAATTTTTGGTTGAGTACAAAAAAAAATTAACATAAATTACAATTTCCTCTTCATAATATTATAAGACCACTACGCCACAGCTACACATACAACTTACATTAAATTCTTATCTCCTTCATCATACTTTCCGAGCTGTCATTAAAGAATCCCGTTAAGGTCACGCTTACGACTGAAGGGTGGGTTAAACGCGAGAACGCAGGAGGTTTGAGAGCAAGGTCGGAGAATCGAGCGCGGGCGCAAGTGGTGGCCACAGTCGCTCAGCTGCGGCTGCTCGCCGGCTCCCTACAATAATTACATTGGGCCATTGCCCTCAATTAGAGACGCTCACGATCGAATGACTAGCTCCGAGCAATCCAGCGAAGCAACTGAGTTCGCTCGCACTTAACGCTAGCGTTATACGTAAACTTGCACTCACGAAACCGGTCCGGCGGCCGAGCCGGTCGGAATCCTGAGAAGAGACGCATTCGGACCTAATAAGTATGTGGACTTGCCTTTGATGACTAAGCATGCTGCTATATCCGATTTAATGCAGCCACAGGCCCCTGTTTCGGCAGAATTCATTGAAGAAAAGATAAAAAGCAGTCAAACGTACGGCCGTTCGCATGACAGATCCCAGTTTTAAGATAATGGAAGTAAACACGCAAAGGCCAGTGGAATAAATGTTACTTTAAAAGTGAGAATGACAATTCTAGTAATTAAGAGGTTTTTAGTAGTACAACAGAAATAATGATCACTGAACAACATGAATATAAAGGAGATGTTTCAAAAATGTATGGAGCCTGGGCCAGCACATTGTACACTTAATGCTAGGTATAGTTACGCTATAGTTAACTGTTTTTAATGTTAATTTTCTATATTTTGGCTTAGTTTTTATACAGATTCTATTTAACTCGGCCAAGGAGTGCAAGACAGGTACTAAATATGGTGGTCAGCAATAAGCGAAATAAGATTTTGACAGTGACATTTGATTTACGTGTCATGTATCTAAGGCAGGTGTCTATATTATCTACCATATGACTGCGAAAAAAACAAAACATGAATTCCGAACATACGGCCAATTAAATAAACATAATCAACTCAAATCAGCACTCGATACAAACACAACGGGAAAACAGAACTGTCAAAGTCGCCAATCAAATGTCATAACCACTGTCATGGGTACCTTAATAAAGGGTTATCTCACTAAAAAACGTTTCAAATTAATTTAGTAGTATTTTTATGAAAATCTTTTATTTTTTTTCCTTTTTATCTATATAGCGTACATAGTGGTGGCCCAAAATGAAACATCTCCTTTCGGAAATAAAATAAACACATAATTATATGAATGTGTCAGCCACAGACACACATTTCTGGTCTCGGTCACAAAAGACGCTTACAATAATTATCTCAGCGTTAAGTAGTAGAAATAAAACCTACAGGTTTATTAAACGATGATGTTTAAACTTAAGTGACGTCAAAAACCAAAAACCGGCCAAGTGCATATCGGACTCACGCATTGATTTGTGAAATTAAAGGATTTAAGTTATTTGTATGAAAGATTACGCGGTAATAAGCGGTTTACGATTTACGAGGTATTAAAAAAAACTACGTACTAGATCTCGTTCAAAACAATTTTCGTTGGTAGTTTTATAGTAATATACATCATATGTTTTTTTTTTTAGATTTTTCTTTTTCTTATTTTAGAAGTTAGAGGGAGGGGGACCAACTTTTTCCACTTTGGAAGCATCTGTCACGCAAACTAGTCGGTTTAGAAAAAAAATATTTTAGAAACCTCAATATCATTTTTGAAGACCTATCCGTAGATATACCACACGTATGTGTTTGATGAAAAAAAAAATTGAGTTTCAGTTCTAAGTATGGGGAGCCCCCAATATTTCTTATTATTTTTAAGCTATTGCATAGCTTCTATCGCGGGCCTTGAGCGCGGGGACCGAATCCAGAAATTCCGTAACGAAAAAACCTCACGCTCCCCACTCCGACGGGCACGGAGGTGTGGCTTGAAGGCCGTACATCGTCTAACGTCGTTTCAGTTCGGCAGTCTTCGGCACGGTATGTTTGTGTGCGTGCGACTACATCTTTTGAAAACAATTTATAGATTTTCAAAAAGAGCATGCATATTGCAGGGCTCGAACTCAGTTCTACACACTTGCCATGTTACTGATAGTCGCGAGGTGCTAAACTTGCGATAATTTTCTCTCTGAAATAGGTCTTCTATAGAGATATGTCATAGACGTCATCGACGTTGTCATGACTACCTTAAAAACTTTTCATATAATTGATTATTAAGTACTTTTATTCAAATTAATTTAGTAGTGTTTTTATAAAATAGCTTTTTTTTTAACGGAAAAGCTAAGATGAATGTCACGCTAATTTTTCATTGGACTTTTAAATTATTTATAGTGTTGTTTACTAAATAAAAGCGCGTGATTTTATAGCGTAAAAAGTACTCACGCGGCCGTTTTTTCAACTGTGATTGGCGATATCCGCCATTATTGTGAAATATTTTTTTAAAGAATTTCTATAATTTGTTACACGTGTTATTGGCAAAATTGTGGTATCTATCCACAGGGACCAGATCAAGAGTTGAAGTTGAAGTTTTTATTAAATAAAATATTACAGAAAGATGTCGGTGAACAATGTTAATACGAGTACATTTAAGTGTACGAGTTGTAATATTGTTATCTCCGAAACGAAACAACGAAAGTTTAATAAAAATATGCTCGTCGGCTTTTTCTGAGGAAGACATTGATGAGGCAAAAAAGTTATTGTTTGTTTCTACGAAGACAAGACAAAAACATGTATCGAGGCATGTATGTAATTGCATAAATGGATACAAAATGCTATGCAATAGCTTTACCGCGGCAGTCCCCGAGTGCCACACGTCTTTTTTTTTATTTTTGCATCAAAATCTTAATGCGGTTCAAAGAATACATCTACCTACCAAGTTTCAGAAAAAGTTTTTAGTTTCGGAAAAAAAATGGCTGTGACATACGGACGGACAGACGGACAGACAGACGTGACGAATCTATAAGGGTTCCGTTTTTTGCCATTTGGCTACGGAACCCTAAAAATGTAGGGTTGAAATAATCACTACGTAACTTATAACAACGTTTATTAATAAACGGTTAAAATTTTAAGTTTGCTGCCGAAAGATGATTTATACTCCCAATTTTGAACGCAATGAATAAGTTATCAGTTTGTCATGGAGACCCTTCCTGCATCTAATTATCTAAGTGTCATTACAACTGGGCTAGCGAACAAAGATCTTTGTATGGTAATGAAAGATGAGTGGACCGTAATTATGTACGTTTTCATGAGTCCAGGAGTGCTAAGTAATCGGGTTAGTTGTAATCTTGGGGCGAGAAAAAAGCCTGACATGGCGGCTACCCCGAAATAAATTAAATTAATGCGGCCCCTTTCTGTTTGTCGCCAAGTCCGCAAATGTTGGCTGCTTATCTTACAGGAATATCCTCGTAAAATTTCTACATTCTGAATACTTACACATCTAAAACAATGTTAAGAAAAGCTAAGTAGGTGCTAAGTACTTATGCAACATTATTTTTTTGTTTATGCAAAACACGTGTCCAGTATTTTTAAGTAAAAAATCTAACTACATAATTTCGAAAACATATCATGTAAAACCACAAAGTTATGAGCTTGTTATCCTACTTGGTTCTCCCAACAAAAATATGGTCAACGCTCCGCTCAGGCGTGCGAGTGGTGCGCTGAGCTGTGGCGTCAGCTGTTGCGCGTTCTATGATCTACCGTAAGCTGCCTGGCGCGTTTGGTAAACACATTACAACAATTTCTAAATGTATTTGGGTAAAAGTATAACATGGTGTAAAATTATTGGAATCGATGCAGTTGCTTATCCTGTACAAACTATATTCCGGTTTCGTATAAAGAGAAAATAATGTCGTAGGTGGTAATTATAAAATGAAATGATCATAGATTTTTCGACGTAAGTACCTACATAATCTTATACTAAACTAGCGGCCGCCAGCGACTTCGCGTAGAGTTAGTTATGCTCCGCTCCTATTAGTCGCAGCGTGATGTTATAAAGCCTAAAGCCTTCCCGGATTAATGGGCTATCCAACGCAAAAAAGAATTTTTCAAATCGGACCCATAGTTCTTGAGATTAGTGCGTTCAAACAAACAAACAAACAATTATTAAACTGTATGTTACCACATACATATACCTTTCCTATTATTATTTTCTTTCCTATTCTATTATTATTATTATCCTATATATTATATACCTTTAGCACTTAAATATTGGCCCGTGATCCATCCCGTAGTCGGTGGATGATACCACGGGTACCTTTTTTAACCGCGGTGATTCCGAGAAATATAATGCTGCCGAATTAAAATGGCGCGGCGGCGGAAGGTATACTTCATCCGAAACTACAAACCTATCGAATTAAAATATGACCCTATTTTATAGATCAGTAATGAAAAAAAAAACTCGAGAAATGGCTTCAGAAAAAAAACTGGCAAGTTTTTTGTTCGTATGACCTATAACATCCCACTGCTTCCACCCAGAAAGAATGGAGGCCGTATAATGATTGATGATATTGAGATTTTTATTATTGAGAAAAAAGGATGTTTCGAATTAATATGGAACAGGACCGGTGGCTAAAACTGAATTGGTGTACCGCTAAGTAATCTGTTTGGCGTAATACCCTTGAGGAAACTACCTGCGAAGCCACGCAGATAATTATAATCAGGAGCCTGCTGATCTTCTTGAACTCGTTATAATCTTTATAACCTTAACGTGATAGTTAACTACCTACGAATGTTATCGCTTTATTGAAGGAAGTGGGTAATTCGCTTTTATGACAGAATGAAACGTGAGCTTAGCCACCAGTGTTTACGTAGTGTTTAACCATCGTTAATGCATTTTTAAAGGACCTAAGAGGACTAGGAGTTAAGGGACTTTGGTCTCTCACAAGTACTGTTTTATTATTCATAACTACCGATAATATTTTGATTTGATTAATTATTTATTTTATGGATTAGTTACAATGTTAATCATTTTTTATATGTCAAAGCAACTTGCTTAGATAGGTGCATTTTGGGTTCGTATAGAACTTTTTGATTCCTTTTTCTTTTTTTATTAAAATATTAGGTTTTATATTTTTGATTTTGTTTACTTTAGTTTTAAGATCTTCTTATACAAATCACAATAAATACATTTTCTTTCATTCTATGTTATCATGAGCTGCCCATCATTACCCCAACTAAGTTAGAATCGGCATTTAACTTAACCTGCAACTGCATACTGGTATTTTATATGCAGCTGCTTATCTTACGTCACAATTCAGTAACTGGGTAATCATATTATAATATCAAAAATAAAACAAATACCATTTATCAGCACCGTTTCCCCCACAAGTGTTATTTAAAAAATGTTTAGCTAGCAAAGTTTTCGTTGTGAGTTAGCAAAGGCCTTGTTGACCAAGAACTTGTAACAAGTAAACTTTGGACACGCGAACAAGACCCAAGAGCATACCAAGAAATTAACCTAACGACATTTATCAAGTTTCTACTTTAACTACTAATTAATGTAGCAAACTCAACCATTAAGATTTGTTTCTTTGACCTATACAGAAAATTAGAATGGTACCTACCCGCTTCCCAACTATATTGGGGTTGATATCCAGTCTAACTGGATTCAGCTGGACATATATTGCATGGAACTGTATATTTATATGAAATTATTGACTATCTGACCCCTACAACCGAATTACTGAGTAATACCGCTGACACTGATGACTATTAAGTAATGGAGATTCTGATGACGCATAAGCAACAAAGATATACAAGTAACAGCCAGGACCAACGAAATAAAGTGCATTCGGAGAGAGCGACAGTAGATAAAGAAATCTAGAACTTTAATCTGGAAACTGAAATAGAATATTCAACTCAGTTCCATTTTTAACCTTGTTGATGATATTTGGCACTTAGTATCCTTTGTCCTAAGAGAAGGGAAACTTTTGATTCCGAAATTTCCATTTTCCATACGGCCGAAGTCATAAGCATTAGAAAGTTTACCATATAATTGTGAAGCTACCATGAGTTTACAGTACTCGATCTTCGATATCGAGCACGTTTGGCGCTCTCATTAGTTGAGAGTTCTTTCAACCTTGAAGCGGGCTAATCGATGAGTCAAACGCACTCGATATCGACGATCGAGTCTTGTAATGTACATTGACGGTAAGGCAAATAAACAGTACTACCAAAAACATTCCATAGAGCCATCAACTAAAGTCAAGACATAACACGGCCACAGCATGGCGACGAAAGGTCAATGTAGTCGTCGCTTGACGCTACTGATCAGCTGGCGTGACGTTGAATGAACGATAACCGTTCAAAGGTACCTGCAGTTGATACCGGCGAAGATAAGCACTTTGAATCTTAGAAAAAGTTTCGTAGAGCGCCATCTCTTTCATTCATACAACCTGCGGAGTTTGCGTAACATTGACAATGGCTTTCATTTGGACAGTTCAACAACAATCATTGAGTTCTTTACTTTGACACACAGACAGCATTTCAAACACGTGAAGTAGTGGATCAGGAATATCCATCAAAATTATTCAAATTGCGATTGATAGTGTCTTATGAAATTAGGGTTGCTCATATAGCAACCCTAATTTCATAATATTTATTCAATATTTTTTGTAAGCCCTAATATATGTAGATACATATAACTAAACACATACACACATTGACAGCCTCCGTGGTGTATCGGTATCGAACCCCGCGTAGTGCATAATTATATTTGTATGCAAGAATATGAATATTTACACTGGTCTGATCGTGCCTCGGAAATCACGTTAAGCTGTTAGTCCCGGTTGCCGTACGAACATCTAGTGGCAGTCGTTACGGGTTGTTGGAGCTCTCAAAAGTCCAACAAATGGTCTAACTGCAATGCTTCAATATCACCTTCGGGTTGTGGACATCAGAGGGCAGTCCCTTCACTGAAAATATCAAAAATCAGCAGTTAGACTGGTAAAGCGGACCCCAGACTCCAAAGCTGAAAAAGCTTCGGATGTGGCTGGGATTAACACTGAGATAATGATGATGATGACATAGAATTAAACAAGCAACAATAAAAGTTGCATTGTCTAAACAGTTTATATACAATGCAAGTCATTTGTAGCTAGAGACGACACACTTCCATCATGTAAGTGGTGTTTCAAGCTCGATGTTGTCATTGTTAGATACACCCCGAGTACTGCACAAAATAGAAACTAATCGTCACAAACGCCGCATCGAGAAAACTAAACGAGTTTGTTCAATTGACAATAGTTCTATCTGAGATGAAGATAAAGACCGCAACTAAATTAGGTCAGAGACATTGAATGAATGTGACCTCGTTAAAGTTTCGGAATGAATTTGGGTAGTTCTGCACCCGTCCATAACCAACAAAACGGGAGAGACGGTGTATACAGTGGAGCGGTGTAAGATGATTTCCTAGAGCCTTGCTATTTGACAGAACTTTTGAAGATTGAACTAAATGTCTTAAGAACATTCAGGCAAAGAGGAAAACATTTGATAACTTAGCATCCAATTTTGTCTATCATATCATAATATTTTGAATAACCAAAAAGTTTATACTGCACTGCAGTTCACATTTTCTGATGAAACAGATGAATCAATATTAAGTAAAAGTAAATGAAATTAATTCACCCCGCAAAAGTTTCGCTGCCGTGGGAATATTGGACAGAAAAGTCTTTATTCTTACCTAGATTTATACCATATTCCATCGCCTCATCCAATTTTGTTCAGTCTTATTAGCTTAAAACAAAAAAAGAAACTTTCTATCTCATATAATATGAGTTAGGAATAATCCTCTTCACTTCCAATACCAAACAAGGGCATATCCACAAAAGTATTAATATCGAGAGTAACTTCGATTTATAAAAATAAACCTTCAATTCCATAAACTGCTGTCTATTCCGGATATTAGTTTTATAGAAAAGGTACACTTGTATTTTATTTTCGAGAACGTCTACCTTGAGGCACATAACATTTTTTGAAATGATAAGAGATCTAAACAAGCTTAGAAATAGAATTCTAAAAATTTACTGTCAGGTGCAAATTTAAAACACAGTGAATGCCTGAAGATTGACGATGCAGTCGAAGCTGACTGCTAAAAGAAAAGATGACGAAAAGATCTGACCACTCTCGTAAATATATAAACTGTCACAGTTTGATCCTGAACAAACTGGAACCTTCATAAATTGAGACTGATCTCAATCTATCAAAAATATCTACCTCTAGTTTCCCTACATTTTTGACATTTTTGCCACCGACATAATACTGCGGCTAAATTTTGAATATTTTAAATCACAAAAATTCGCTTTCAGACGAGTTTCGCGTGGGCCAGATGGAAGAATTCAGACCTAAAAGCTAGAAAGAAAAAGGTTAGTTTAAGCATCTCTGTTTATTGCTCTATTAAACCCAATACTCTCAAATGATTTTATGATACTGCGATGTCATACTAGAGCCGAAAAACTGAGATTTACAATAATTATGAAAGCCTTTAGATCCAACCCACCATAAATTCACATTTAGGTACATTTCTATTCCAATAATTTACTTTTAGTACCCCCAGGAACCTTCCTTGCCCTCCGGTTTCTTAATTGAATGGATTCCTATCCCGAATGGTTTCTTATTGGTATATTATTGTTTAATAACCCAAAGCGGTGGACTGCGTTTATTTCGTCAATTTACGGTCACGACTTCTAATTGTTCCTTGGTTGTATTTAAAAGGTTATGATCTGGTTTTATTTTATTCGTAACGATAATGGCTTTGATACTGGGTTTAATAGATGCGAATTTAATATTAAAGCATATATTGAGATATTTCTACGCCTCAATAGCAGTTGTGATCGTAGGATTTATCTGGGTGGCTGGGACATTGAAGCGCAGAATGGTTACCGTGGATTCAGTACATGAATCTGAATCGTCAATTATTAAGCTGCACACTTCGATATCAAAGGCAAAGTATGCGTGCAACATACGAACAGAATATTGCAAATAGCAGACCGTGAGTGAAAATATATTTAGATAAGTTGGAATGTCGTTAATTGTTATATGAGTTCAAATTCAGGAAAGCAGTGTTATTTATTTATTTGCTTTCCTTTTTTATTCATTTGTAAGGTTACCAAAGGAAATAAGTCACCAGGGCCGTATCGTCCCTTGTGGCTTAGTGTTCCGTCGACACGCTCCGTTTTGCCTGCGCAGTTCAGGCCTGTGCAGTCATGACTGTACAAAAAGAAGGAACATTAAGGACTGCGCGCGCTACCGTCTTGCCGTCAACACGCACGCGCTTACCTACGCAAACTGGTTTGCACAGGCATGCTCGCAGGTAAGACGGAGCGTGTAGATGGGACATTATCGTTGAAGTTTCGTAAGAAACCGAATGATTTGGTCCCTAGGCTTAATCAACACCCTAATTGCCTAACAAAACGTTACTATCAATTGTAATTAATCCGAAGCTTATTGGAAATGCATTGCTCCATATGTTCGAAAAACGTCTGCTCAACAACGTAAATACCGCAATGAATGTTTCTGCACTGTCAAAATGAAACCCATTGCTAGTGTGTTACGGTAGAAACTTGCGCAACTACAAAAACAAAATTACATTTAGCCAGATCCTTGTCGATGATAGCCTGATAGACAGGTTTAAATGAACCTAGTTCGGGTGGTCCCAACATTAATTTTAAACCGTAACTTTCTCGCATTATACATATGTATTAGTCTTCATTAAGTTAGCTTTTACGATTTTTTATTACTATACAAACTAAGTATATCTTGGACACCAATGATTTTAAGTAAGTTTAAACCTGGACTTTAAGTCTGAAATCGCCAACCCGCATTGAGCAAGCGTGGTGTCGAATCATTTTCTGTATGAGAGGAGACCTGTGCCCAGCAGTCGAACGATAAAAAGGTTGATGATGATAATGTTGATAGAAACTAAACCTTTTTATACGCTCATTGTGATAAAAAAAAACTTTTTAAGTTTTACCCCATATCTAAATTTTATAGTTTTTTTTTTATTGACAGCTAACTATTTAAATGTAAAAATAGTCGTTTTAATTTTGTCATTTTTGTTAGCATAACTTTACAATGACTAAGGATTTTTATTACTTTCATTTAAGTAACTATTGAAATAATTGTGTTTAATAGATAAAATAATTATTATGTCTATTAAACACAATTTATTTTATTTAGCCAACATTCTTAGTTTTCGAGACACAAGTATAGTTATAGAGTAATAATTTGACCTTAATTAACTACTCTTGAATATATTATTGGACTTAAACATAAACATTGCGCTCAATAAATAGCAGACCACAACTCACGTGTTGATTTGTTATACACGAATGTACATTAAAATTCAGAATACCAAATATCCACAAGATTTGCTCCATTCAAGATTACCAAATCAAACAGTTCGATTGACAATCACAATATTGGCAAACTGATCACTTGTCGGAGCTTGCCAGTTTATTGGCAAAGGCACCTAATTTATTTCCAACGAAAGTGCTCTTTGGTAAAGTGATTTCGATCCTCGATCACACTCCTATCGAAATAGATTCTTATTGAACCGTTAGGAAAATCCGTGGGGTTAATGATTGTGAATCGGATTTTTTATTTTCACGTTGATTAGAACGAGCTCATTGCTTTAGATTTCAACGATATCGAAATTGCAATTTACGATTCTGCAACTAAAAACGTATCACGGGAATAAACATTTTATGGGAACAGAAATTTTATTTCAATTTTTTGTTTTAGTTTTCACAAGATTCTTCGATTTAAATTCGAATCTCGTACAAAGGGATAATATTTTATTATTTAAAAAAAAACTTTATTTTTCTGAATAATCTAACTTTCGACAAACGATCTAAGGGAGGTTATACTTTAACATTAGCATATATATATATACAGTATGTTAAGAAAACCCTGTCCGACCCATAAGGATAATAAAGGTTAGGTATACACATGACCAAATATAATATAAAATTTTACGTAATCATCATAGTACCAATACAAATGAATTTTGAAATAATCTTTTTTTCCCGCGAATTAATTCCAACTTCCCCGAAATTTGGTAATTTTTTAAAAAGTGACAACACCGGTATTATTATGAGCGAATAGCGATGCGACCACGTGCCGCGTGCCCTGCCGCCCGCTCCCCGCGGAAGGGTGCATATCGCACATTGATTAAGTTACCTCTTTTTGCGAAAGAATATTTACTTTTTTAGGGGGATTTATTTTTAAGTTTAGCCCGGTTTTGTATCCATTAGTAGAATCAGTTATCGATACCTAACAACACCTTCACGGGTCGGACAGGGTTTTCTTAACATACTGTATATATATATATTATTATGTAATTATAAACTAATGCTTGACCGCAATCCCGCCTGATGGTAAGCAGTATCGTCGGCGAGGGTTGCGGGTTGGTTTAAAAATAAACCGTGACCCTGGCGCACAGGCAAGTGAAGGAACAAGGGTGGGTTTTAGTCAGTAACAGCCCTCCAGTCCTTCCGCTCCGCCCAGAGTGGGAGAGGTTATTTGTTGATTTCCCATCCAAAACAAAAGCACGCTTTTATATTAAGAGCCTATTCACTCAAAAAACCTGAGTAAATAGAAAGGAAGACGGCAATTGAGCGAGGTGAACAACACGACCAACGATGCCAGAGGGAGATTGATCTGGAGACCCTCCACGACCATACTCCCGACACAACAACATCTGGCGCATCGTAGCCGGCACACAATGCAACACAACTGCTCAGACATCATGCCGGAACACGACGAATCGCTTGGCGGCAAGACTTTGTTTGGTGGGTGGTAACTTCTGCCGGCAGCCGTTGTTATGGCCGAGAAAATAGTAAAAAAATAGTAGAAAATAGTTCAGGAGTATAGTGTCATACACTGTTGTGTGTGGCACTATAGAACAATTTTTTCATCTTACCTTACATCTAGCATACATCGCAACACAACAGCTCAGACCCGTCCTACGTACGGCTTCACCAGACATCATGTCAGAATACGACGAATCGCTCAGCGAAAAGACTTTGTCTGGTAGTTGATAACTTCTGCCGGCAGACCTACATATGTTAGCATTGCACGTTGTAGTAAAATAACCTATCTAGTATTAATCAACGTTTTTAGTTCAAGACCAAGATACGATGAACCGAGTCAAAAGTTGGTTTTACACACATGAACTTTTCATGTGTGTAAAACCAACTTTTGACTCGGTTTATTGTACACGCGTTAAAACCGGTTCCATAAAAAAACTAGTCGATACATTGTACATCTGTACAACCTAGTCAGTAAGTTTAAGAACATAGCTTCTAAAATCTATTTATAAATTTATACACAATGTTTTTTATTCTCGGGTGATTTCGGAGTTATAATCGTTTAGGTTTTGGTACTTTGTTGGCATAGCATATTAATGAGGTTTTTATTGCATAGAAGAAAGAGTAATCGCTGTCGAAATAAAAGCTATATTTCCAGTTATATTTTTTGGAATTAGATGTTTTAGTTGTAAAAAGTTTCTATTGTTTACGTGTAAGTTGTGCTTAATCGTCACAAGTTCGTATAACACTACCTGCTATGTAAACATCAATAACAGAACGAAGACCGATGCCTCCTGGGTCAGGGTTGAGGGTTGGTTAAAAAGAAACCGTGGCCCTGGGGCACAGGCAAGTGAAGAAACACGGTTGGGTTTTAGTCAGTGAAAGTCTGACACGCCTTTCCGCTCCGCCCACAGAGGGAGAAGTCATTTTATGATTTCCCATCCCAACAACAAAAAAAAATGTTTATCATAACGTCATAATAGAATAATCATATTAATAATCGAAAATCTTTTATAATTTTCTCGGTGGTAGGCCACAACACCGGCCGCCGGTAGAAGTTACCACCCACCAGACAAAGCCTTGCCGCCAAGCGATCTGTCGTGTTCCGGCATGATGTCTGGTGAAGCCGTACGGAGGACAGGTCTGAGCAGTTGTGTTGCGATGTGTGCCGGGTACGATGCGCCAAATGTTGTTGTGTTGGGAGTTTGGTTGTGAAGGGTCTTCAGATCAATCTCCCTTTGGCGCAGCATCGTTGGTCGTGTTGTTGGGTTTAACATTGCATCACCTCGCTCAACTGCCGTCTTCCTTTCTATTCCCCCAATCTGAATGAATAGGTTCTTAATAAACTAGCGCGCTTTACCATCAACGATCGCATCACTGCTTACCATCACGCGGAATTGCGGTCAAGCGCTAGTTTATATTTATTAAAAAAAAAATCATCTAAGTGACAAAACTGTACCAAATGTATCTAGAGCTTACTCAAAAACTACAAGGCTGCTACTAACAACTAAGAACTACCTATGCTATGAAGCTTGCGATATACGAGTACATTATAAATGGAATAAAGAATTTTAGACACAATCCCCATTGTGTGTTCTATGGGATGCTTTTTGGTGAGTGTGCAAGGGCATTGCATAATTTAATTCCCCCATCTCCGTTCCATCCTCGGCGACCAGTCGTACGGCGAGTTTCCACCCTTACGTTGTTGACATCACAACGATCCGAACGAAGCATTTGGTTTCTTCTTTTATTAATATTAATTAAAACGTAAATTAGTATAAACATTTTCATTTTTAATGACTGGCTTAAAAAAGACGATGATCCCTGAGTTTATTTCGGCTATTTCTTCTCAAAGGTAGTCAATTAGGAAATGCCGGCTTCATCTAGTTAAAAAAAAAATATGACGTGTGATCAGTGATCCTACTTGCTTAATGAACGATTTCATTTCATTTAATTATACCGCGTACATCGAAGGTCCGGAACAATTTGCCAGGGGCGTTGTTTCCTTCGAACTACACTTTAAGTTTCTTGAAGACTAGAGTGAATAGGCTCTTAATAAACTAGCGCGCTTTATCATCAACGATTGAATCACTGCTTACCATCAGGCAGGATTGCGGTCAAGCAGTAGTTAAAAAAACGTTCTTACAATTTCGTGAATTACCAACTTTTGTGGCGTGAGGGCACTGGGATTCTGCCTCCTCTGCCTCCTCCTATGCCAGTATCACTGCTTCGCAGAAGGAGGTGACTGCCTGCCATGCTCCCTCGCTCCGGGCCACGGCCTGGACCAGGGTCGGACGTGAGAGATCGCCGCCGATCGCCGCTACGAGGAAATGGCGGAGCTATACCCAAGGACAGACCTCCAGAGAATTACCCCCTTGATTTCCCTCATTTTTGAAGTCAGTTAATTGTGTTGTAAAGATATGGTTTTTGTAGCCACATTATAACTTATGACAATACCATTATGCAATGAAAAGTCATAGGAAACAATCAATGCAATTTCGTTAGCTGGAATTTTACCAGTATTTTGGTTTGAAAACCAAACTACGAAAATGATTTTAATGCAATTTCAATGGGACTAATCTGAAAGTATATCCTTTGAAACAAAACAAATAAATTTGCAAAGCGGCTTATAAATAACGGAATTCAGAGGAAAGAAACGTAAAAAAAACAGCGGAGTCGACTAAATTTCCTCCTTTTCTTAAATCGGTTGAATATGGTCTTAACTCTCTTGTAATCTTAAAATCTCCGGAAAAATTTGTTACCTCGGTTATCTTCAAGTAAAAATCTCAGCCTAAAGAAACAGTATGATACAAATACTTTAGAATCTGTTCATTTACTTACTAATTACAAAAGCACATCAAAGAAATCACACAAAATCATTCGCATTCTCTGAAATTCACGGTCGATTTGTTTTACCAACAAATTGTAATAAACGAATTCCTTTTGATTTGTTCTAGAGAAACAACACTAAATACCGAGACGTAGATACGCCTATCAAAAAAAAATACTTTGAGCTTTTAAGAAGATAACTTATAGCGAAAAAACGTAATAAAATATTTCCGAGCCATTCCTGGAATCCTTTTGAATAATCGATGTTTGTGTGGTGAGTAATGTGCGGACCGGTGTCATCATTTATGCCGCTAGCGCAGTCATAGCTAAAAACCATAAATAATGACTACAATCGATTCTACGTCAGCCCGGAAGTCACAATTGAATAGATTCCCTAGTAACCGCTGCACTGAGCAGCCCTGAACAACGTTGTCACCCGGATAGTTGACTGCATAGTAATTAAATAAACACGAATGATAATTTTAACTCGAAAATTTTGCTATACCACAAATAAATGTGCATACCTGTCCATGACAACATTTTCTGACATTTATAATTTTTATGACTTCTTTTTCCTTTTTTTATTTATTTTGTTTCGAATGAATTAATGAAATTTACATGATTATTACTAATCGTACAATAAGTAAAGACAAACACCAATTAAAATAGCATGGATGTTTCTAATAACCATTTTCGCAATAAATGAATTTGAGTTTGAAATGTGCATTGAGAAATCAATCCAAAGCCAATCTACTCCGGAATAGTAAATCTTAGAGTAAACACTGATATAATTAGTTATCTGACACAATAACACCTCAATAATTCCAATATTACAAGATTAGATATTCCATTACTAATATGCTCATCACGCTTATTAATTGCGTCAATATGGGAGAGTATTAATTACGGCCGTAAAGGAACGCGTTCAATATAATCCGTCAAAGGAAAGGGGGAGGTAAAAAAGAAGGGAATCAAAGTTCATTTGCCTTTTCGTTGTGGTATCGTGTGGTAACGGTACCTTTCCGTCCATTACGTATTCACAACCCACACGTAAAAATGCATACGACGGAACTGCAGGTCAACACACATATCCATTAATCGTTTAGAAAAAAAACGAGCATTAAAAACAAATATTAAACAGTCAAATAATAAATTAAAACTTTTACTACACATTAAGTTTAACGTTTGTATAGTAAATTGAATTTAGGTTACTTTGTCCGAAGCAAAGGTTTTTTTTTTAATTTTATTTTAATAAGAAATTCAGGTTCGGTCTGCCTGTGGCCCAAGAATATAGGGACTTTATCCATAGAAATTTCTGACGGCCCATTCCGAAGGAACTGAATTGTATCAGATTTCGCATTTAAAAAGGGCACGCGCCTTTGAACTTTTTGTGCAAATCAACGTGACCCGTTTCTTTTACATTTTTTTCTCAATAGAAATATGAAGCCGATTCCAGCCAGTGCCGCGGGTTGTTCGGAAACAGATACTGTGGCCCTTGGCACAGGCAAATGAAGGAAGACGGGTGCTTTTTAATCAGAACATCTGACACGCCCTTCCGTTCCGTCCAGAGCGGGAGAAGTCATTTAATGATTGCCCATCAAATAAAAGCTATACAGTCATTGTTGTTGGTTTTATATGTATTGTGTCTTAAATTTATAATGAATGAATCCACACATTCATCAATGATGTGGTCGATTTGACATATTTTGTCTTCAACTTTTATGGCATGGTTGATGTACTGTCTCCAATTATCATGTGTTACTTCAGGCCTTCTTCAAATATTTTTTTACATTTTTTATTTTAAATGTTTTATTGTTCCTGGCGTCATACCCCTTTGCTTCAGCCCAAACTAGCTCTATTTGGTGGAGCTCACAGTGATAGGGGACAGAGGTAGGATTGTGACACCGTATTCAGCGGCCTACTCTTTCCTTTCCTACTAATTCTATTAATTTAGCCTTTATCATTGTATGTTGATATTGATTTTTTTTTTTCATCCAACCACTGAAAAATATCAGCCTTCGGCCAGTTTGAAGTGGGGTTACGCTCGACTTTTCTTGAATTGAAGTGCTGTATTAACCAAGAGCGTCACATGGTTTTATTTAATATTTACTATAATAAATATACTTCAATTATTAACCTCAGACATTTTTTGTCCATTGTCATTTATTTAACTATGTATCTACTTTCCTGTTGTTTATTCTATGGTTGATTTTGGAGTTACCATATGTAATAAAATAGATCCAAATAAATGGTTGCAATGGAAGTGCTGCTTTGTTTTGTTGGACATCGAGTTTATTGTTCTAGAACTTGATAATTATACCCAAATATAATATACATTTTATAGTTCCTTTCTCTCTAGGTTCTGCGTCTATAGAAACTATTACAACGATATTTTATGTACGTTTGGATGCAGTAAAATTAAATCGAGTATTTATTTAAAGCTAATTCATTGTAATTTTTTACTTCATTCTTTTATTCGTTTCATTCTAGTAGTTAAAATAGACAGGTACAAATATAATTTGTACATGTCTTTAGGTCATTATTAAGTGTGTCGTGAAAGTTTGCAAGAGAATGCAAGTTTGTTTGTAAATGTGGGCCAGAATATCCGACCAAATTATAAGTGTTACTTACTACCTATATTTATTTTTACAAGTGCTACAGTTGCACCTTTATATGCTTTGACTAATGAAAGAGTTGCAATATAATATACGTACATGTTTCTATTGAAACCACAGAATAAGAAAGGGAAAAACCGATACAATTGCACACCTATAGTTCGACCGTTATCTAGTAGTGTGTATTGGCCTTAGTAGGTAAAAGTCGCTTAGGGCTATTCCTTTATTTAACAGTAGAACCGATATATATTTTCCCAAACGCATCCGATGCATTAAGTTAGAGAAAGCTCTCAGTACGAAGATTAGAATAGGTAAGCGGAAAGTATTTAGATTTCGCGAGCAAGTCGTGGCAGAATGTAAGGCGAAGCGTAATAACTCAGTTGCTGTAGTAAATACACCCGCCCTAGTTAATACGCATCAGACTCGAAGTTAATTTAACTTACAAATAATATTAACAGGAGGAATTAAAAGGTCATAGTAGGTAAGCGAGATATACTTTGCTCTATAGATTACATCTAAAGATGTAATTGGTTTGCTACATAGATATGTAAAAACAGCCTTGCTATTACGAAGGTAATTTAGCAATGTCTTTAAAAATTTCGTGAGTTGTTTGTTCAAGCTCGTAAATGCTCTTTGAGAAATAACTTCTGGCCTGGGCACACAGCGGGAGAGTGAAGCAAGGAAAAATGTCGGGTCCGATGATATCGTATTAACATATTATTTTACAGTAAATTTCATGTGGAGTCTTTGCAAACAACGTAAAGGCCAATTCAACTTTAATCGTTGACGCCTGACTGCGACGTGGAGGCCCCGGGTTCAATCCCCGGCCAGGTCATGAGGGGAAACGATCTTTTCCTGATTGGCCTGGGTCTTGGATGTTTATCTATATATGTATCTATTATAAAATATAGTATCGTTGAGTTAGTATCCCATAACACAAGTCTCGAACTTACTTTGGGGCTAGCCCAATCTGTGTGATTTGTCCGTATATATTTATTTATTTTATTTATTTAATCTACACGGATAACAGTAACTGCCGAAGAGCACTTTGCCCAGATACCAAGCTATCTTGCAACAAACTGCTCCTATAACCGCGCCTGAAAGGCCTCTTGGAAACAGTAAATACATTGCTATTTCTAAGGAGCAAACTGCTTGCAACCCTCTCATTCCTTACTCAAGTTGTCTCCAACACATGTGGCTGACATTTTTCCTTTACGTCACTCGACTAGAACGATATTATTATTATTCATCATATTCATGACCGAATAAAGGGTGAGCAAGCAATCAGTAAACTATTACAAACTTCCATAGTTTAACCTCCTGTTAATAGCTTATCCTAAAGTGACGAGGGATGACAGCTAACCGAAAATTCTAAATCATCAAAGTAACTTAATTTATGTTCATATTCAAAAACTCAGATTAAAAACAACATAGTTTTGTGGTGAAGTACCTACAAAAGTATTTAACATTTGCCACTCTCTAAAAACGAAATTAATGGATGGTCTACAAATTTTTCGACGCTACAGTTTTGAAGTCGCAAGTCTACCTGCAAAGGAAATGCTCGATTTTAATTCAACTACGCTTAGTAGTGACCTCTTACAAAGCCAACGAAAATAAAAGCATTCCATTACATTGTGCCTCGAGTACATACAGCGCAAGTTTAAGGTCAGCAGAACGAAACGAAAAGTTAATAAAAGTGATGTAAGACGTTACAGTAATCTACTAGACAAGACAAGGTAATTTGCAAATTGAAGCTGTATACACTCTCTAGTAGTATTTGGTTTACTGTCGCAAATTGATGTACATATACAACTTATGTTCGCGTTGTATGTTGCAGGCACGGCTTTTCACATTTATCCAGAATATAAACCGATGAGCCGGTGGTGACATTTAGCCCATTTGTCCAGGTTTGTCATTCATTTAAAGTCATCTCGCATTCGGAAAGAGCAGATTGTTTTCCGGATTCATACAAACGAAAAGCGCCGAGACAGGCTAAATAGCCAGCAAAATGAGGCTGCTCAGAGACAAAAGATGTATTCAAAATCTCAAAGCGACGGAAAAGAATTTGTCCGGATTCACAAAAATGCGTGCCGTTTTAAGCTTTTTCCTAGCATTTAGGCAGAGCCACTGACATTGAACAAAAGGTACATGTGTTGTGGTTTACATTTTACAGCCTTTTTTATTCAGTAATAATAAAGTGGTATAAGAGTAACACTTCAATTGTAATTAGCTGGTTATAGACACTAATGTAGGTCGGATAAATTTGATATTTATAGCCTTTTGAAGTAGTGTTGAAATGAAAGAAAATTGTAACTATTCCTAAAACTGCTTAGGTATCATTTTGTTGCTGTTCAAAATATACTTTACTAAGCTTTTTCTTTCTACGTAACATAAGATCAGCCTATAATGCTACCCTTGTTGGAACACAGGGCTCCTCCTCCATCGTGAGTAGATCATATGTCTTTGAATGTTTGGTTTTAGGACATAGCCGGTTCCACTTCTTTTTGAGCCTAAAAACTTTATTACTGCTCCCTAAAGACTTTCAAACTTACAAAATAATAGTTTATTTAATCGTCTGCCAACCTGTCAGAAATCGGAGCTAGGGGAACATTTATGACAAAATAATTCGGTTTAAAAGAAATTAACATTGTACCCAAGTTTGTTGAAGGTTGCTGTTGAGACGGATCAAAATATCGGAGTAATCTCCAATATTGATTCCCTTATAAAAATATTCGCACAGGCAAATATCGGTGAGCTTATACATATATTGTGAGTGGAAGAAGCTAGCGAGGATGAAAATGTTATTTATTGTCTTATTGGATGTAATATGCTATCGAGAGCGATCCATCACAATACACGAGGAAGGGAAACAAACTTAGTTATCCACTCATGTTAGTGCTAGTAATTGTGGTCGTTCTCCGCAATGCTTGGCGTTGCCAACAAATCCGACCGGTAGCCATGACTCTAATAGTTTTCCTTTTGTAGGAATTTTCGACCGTATGCGATTGGGTAAAGTGTCAATTAGTCAACTAGGACTATTGTGGTTGGTCAATTTCGGTCCAATGTTCGAAGGTTTCTTTCACAAAATTACTAATAGTAATACCCGAATCCAGGATAAGAATTTGCAAGCGAATAACTACTGGCATTTAAGTTAATTGAAATTAGTGTGTCAGCATGAAATATTAATTTTTATAATTAATATTCCTTTCTATGCCACTACGCATAATTATAATCCAACACAACATCCAATGATTTTTGGAAACCATAAACGCTTTATTTAAATAAAGTTTAGACCAATAAGGCTTTTTATTTTTGGAATGATAATGAAAGGATGTAAGAGGATGGTACTTAATCATTATTCGTCATTGTTCTGAAGAAGAGCCAATTTAATCGTCACAGAGGATATTTTTGGACCACATGGCGTACAACTCAAAGCTTTCGAGCATTGTTATGAAAATCGTGTTTCCAGCGTCAATTTCGGGTACCGATTATTACTAATTCTTGAATGTAGGCTTCGGAACTACTGAACAAATGGAATTTTGAAGATGGAATAGCCAGGTGGCATTAATTGTCAAATTTATTTACCTAATCGCTATCATCAAATTAATAATGTACATGTTATGGAACAGAAAGGAATAACTTTAAATCAATGATAATGATACTTCTAAATTGGTACAATTTATAGACTTTAGTTTCGCAGAGGTTGTTTCATGTAGTTTCTAGCTCACCGCATAAAAAGTGACAAGATATTAGTAAAATCGTAATGGTGGCTTTCCTTAACCAAGATGGATAACTTTTATATTTAAAAGCTCGGTACCATACCAATGCTTGTGCAATCACATCCTTCTGGCCTCTCCATTCTCATAAAGTTACTTGTTGAGTGTCGGATTAAAGTACTATCTCCAAATGATTCAGCAGCTCAGGCCAAGCTGTAATAGCCAATTAGAAATCCAGTAAACTAATCACTGTTTACTCTCAATTTCTTATTGGCACAAAATCGAGTCTTTGTTTAAATGGTGCAGAGTTGGAACTTGTTGTTACTTTTACGGTTTTACCCAATCGATGGCTAACTAATCTCATTGATTTTTATTTCATTAGCTGCTAGAAGTCTCTTATTTTTTATTAAGAGGAATGCAACAAAGTGATGAAATTATTAGCTCTAATTCCATTCTGTTTGACTCTTCTTACAAGACAATTGTCAGCAACTCGACACTAAGCAAACAGCGGCGAACAATAACTGGTGCTGATAAATTGAACAGTGGAACACTTCGTGGAAATGATGAGTTGTAAACAAAACCTTTGTGGACGGCATGCACCGTGGTTGTGGAGCCGTCGGGAATGCAGTTTGACTGCCTAACATGACAGCATGACGCCCACATCATAGTAGTTCCCAGACGTGCACGGTACATCGGACACCGATTATTATCATTTAGATACAACACAATCCAAACAGACAAACCCTTACGTTTTGCATTGCATACGTACGATATAATATTTTGCTCGATGCGTTCAAATTCAAATACATGTTTCCAGTAAAGTTCGTTTTACTTACCGGTTTAGTGAGAACTACGTCCAACCATGACTACAGCAAACCGCAGCCAATCGCCAGCTTCAAAACAAACTTTATAAAGTTTTTCAAAGTTGCCGCACGTAAATGCGTTAAAGTTCACTTAAAAGTATGGTGGAATTTATTAATGGAGTCAGGAGTAAGTATAGTGTGGTAGTTATGCTGTAACAAGAGGTTTTTGTAGACGAAACAGGTTTCCGTCGGCGGAAAGTGAGTTTGTAAGTTTGTTTGAGAAGGCGACGCGGAGCGCGCGCGGCTCGGACACGGACGCTCGGTCGGAGGTACCACGCGGTATGACAGGCATCGCGCGCGAGGCAGCGCTGCAAGCCGCCGCGGTCGGAGCGGCAACGTCGCGCAGATCTACCCCGCGCGGGGGGTTTGATGCCTCCATCCATGGCCCACCTAACATGATGGCGTCATTGTTTCATCATTTGTTATCTCACAGCTCCCGAAGGCATAAGAATTTTCTGTGAGCAGGCTCCACCGTAATTCACACAGGTGATGGACCTACGACGAAACTTGCGCGACTTACAAAGTTTCAAAAGTTGTGCCTTGCTTAATCAGTTTGTTGACAAGTAATTTAGTAGAAAGACTAATTTTAACCATAATCATAATAACATAGTTATGGGGTATTTAATAAAAAAAAAAGACTGCGGAATATACAATACAAAAAATTCAACATGAATATTATCCTATTTTAAAGGTAAAACTCAGCAATGAAATTAAACACATACTAGGTACAGTATACATATTCACTACGGTAAAATGTTTTAAAATGGATAGTTAAGTGCTTTGGTCATTAAACTGGGAAGCCAGAACGCGGTACACTATAATATTCATGAATGCATTCACTAAAGTTCCGGTGACTCACGCGCAGATAATGCACGAGTGTGGTCAGCCAATAGATCCGAGTCAGCAGGTGACAAACCTAATAAGCAGTACCTCTTTTTTCTGGGGTGGCGAATACTCTTGATTATCCGCCGCTCTGGGTTGGGCGGCGAGGTCTGTCAGAACGACACTTCTGCAACGCCAGACTGGTGCTCGCCCGGTTGCTGCGAGTCTCCCCTGGATCTTAGGGAGGCTGAAAGAGGGCGCCATTCGCCCTTCGCCGACGCCCGGTGCACCTGCTGCAGGTCGAGTGAGTGGACTTTACCTTCCCGCAGCCCCGCAGTAAAACACCGCATCCCAAGGGACACGTCACTTGCCTATTACTGAGATGAGGGCACGGCGCGGCTCCTTCCAAGCGAACTATGTAGGTCTGCTTACTGGCGGCACTCGGGGCCCCCTAAATTAGGAAACAGCGTTGATAACAGCTGCACTCAACAACTTGAGCGCCATACTCCAGAAGTAGGTGTCAAAGTACAACTGGCTGTCGAGCACCAATTTTTTCTCGTTTTTTTTTTTTTAATAAATATATACTAGTTTTCTCGGTGGTAGGTCATAACATCAGCTGCCGGCAGAAGTTACCATCGACCAAACAAGGTCTTGCCGCCAAGCGATTCGTCGTGTTCCGGCATTATGTCTGGTGAAGCCGTACGGAGGACGAGTCTGAGCAGTTGTGTTGCGATGTGTGCCGGCTACGATGCGGCAAATGTTGTTGTGTCGGAAGTTTGGTCGTGAAGTCTCGAGATCAATCTCCCTCTGGCGCAGCATCGTTGGTCGTGTTGGTCTTGGGTTTAACATTGCATTACCTCACTCAACTGCCGTCTTCCTTCCTGTTTCTAGGTTTTTTAAGTGAATAGACTTAATAAACTAGTGCATTTTACCATCAACGATTGCATCACTGCTTACCATCAGGCGGGATTGCAGTCAAGCACTAGTTTATAATTATTAAAAACATACCAGTGCTTGTTGGACGAGATGGAGCGACGACATCAAAAAGGCGGCTGGTAGTGGCTGGCGGAGAACTGCTCAGGATCAAGCTTGTTGGCGTTCAATGGAGGAGGCCTATGTCCAGTAGTGGACGAGTACAGGCCGATGATGATGATGATACTCCTGATGGTAAGCAGTGATGGTAATGCTCGCTAGTTTATTAATAGCCTAAAAAACCGACCAAGTGCGTGTCGGACTCACACACAAAGGGTTCCGTACATTTGATTTATGAAATTAAAGGATTTAAGTTATTTGTATGAAAGATTACGCTGTAATAAGCGGTTTGCGATTTACGAGGTATTAAAAAAAAACTACTTACTAGATCTCGTTCAAAACAATTTTCGTTGGTAGTTTTTATTGTAATGTATATCATATGTTTTTTTTTTTTTAGATTTTTCATTTTCTTATTTTAGAAGTTAGAGGGGAACTTTTTTGCGTGACAGACGCTTCCACTATTCGGTTTAGAAAAAAAAATATTTTAGTAACCTCGATATCATTTTTGAAGACCTATTCATAGATACCCCACACGTTTCAGTTCTAAGTATGGCCCCCAATATTTTTTTTAATTTTTGCATCAAAATCTTAATGCGGTTCACAGAATACATCTACCTACCAAGTTTCAACAGTATAACTCTTATAGTTTCGGACAGACGGACAGACAGACATGACGAATCTATAAGGGTTCCGTTTTTTACCATTACTAAACGGCTACGGAACCCTAAAAACTAAGTGACTAGAAAGGAAGACGGCAGTTGAGTGAGGAGATGCACTGTTAAACCCAACAACACGACCAACGATGCTGCGCCAAGGGAAATTGATCTGGAGACCCTCCACGACCAAACTCCCGACACAACAACATTTTGCGCATCATACCCGGCACACATCGCAACACAACTGCTCAGACCCGTCCTACGTACGGTTTTTCCAGACATCATGCCGGAACACAACGAATCGCTTGGCGGCAAGACTTTGTCTGGTGGGTGGTAACTTCTGCAGGCAGCCGATCTTGCGGCCCACGACCGAGGTAATCGATCGTTCATCATGATGTTTCAAAATATATACAAAACTGACAAATATTCTGCTGGGGAGCACGTTGCGCCACTTCTTACAAGCTAACGCGCAAGAAAGCGGTGAAGGGGGATTGTCTTGGGCCTAATTTGAATAAATTACTTTTGATTTTGACCTAATTTGAGTTTGTTTGTAAATTTAGTTATGATAGGATATTTTGTTGAAATTTTTAGGATTCCGTATTTTTAAAAGAAAAACCGGATCCCTAATTCAATTACTTTCATGTCCGTCTGCGTGTTTTTCAGTGAGCAAAGACAGACAAGGAGTAAAAAGAGCAGTGTATGAGGTATAAAGTTAAAATTAATATCAAAAAGATCGTATCTCGTTGGTCCCTTGGAGCTCTAGCAAGAAACAAGGTCTCACTACGTAAAGGAAAAATTCTGAAAATCGTTCACATGTAGTGTGTCATATATTTTGTGTGGTAAAAAAAAATACAGTCGGAGAGTTTTCATACCAACTATGAAACCATTGTGCGTCCGGCACGCACTTGGTCGTTTTTTATCATTTAAATAGTCAGTTAGCTTCTTTTTTTTTTTTGCAATAGGTAACATGTAAATGTAGTGTGTGTATTATCGTCATCATCATTATCAACCTTTTTTATCGTCCCACTGCTGGGCACTGGTCTCCTCTCATACAAAGAAGGATTGAGCGTAATCACCACGCTTGCTCAACACGGTTTGGCGATTTCAGACTTAAAGTCTAGGTTTCCTCAAGATGTTTTCCTTCACCTTCAGTCATTGGTGTCCAAGATATACCTACTTAGAAGTACTTAGTGTGTGTATGTGAAATATAAAATATTTATAGTTTTATCGTATTGTGATCACAAAATTTTTTGATTTCGTTACACGCAATAATTTTTTATTTCTAAATACGAGCTTATATGGCAAACATTATTCTGTCCTAAATAAAAAGAAATGTTACCCGATTCTCAAACCTACTCGACATGCAAAATTTCATACAAATCAGTCCAACCGTTTCGGAGAAGTTTGGTTACAAACTCGAAAATATTGTACGTAGGTAGTAGATGATACGAGCAAGGATGCCAAGCTCCCATAAAATAAACCATTTGCCATCAGAATGGTGATTGGTATAGTTACTAGTCCGAAAATGTGCTGACATGCCTAAAAATTCTAAGCCGAAGAACTCAATTTTCTCTTTACAACTTCGCAAAATGACCTGAATATACAAAAAGTGTAATTTAAAATCTATGAATGTTTAAATTTTTGCTAGATCAGCTAAATACCGCGTACGAGCTGGACTTGCACTCTATGGTTCCGTAATACAAGGTAAAACTATGCGGTTCTTTTAAAAGACCATTTCAGACATCGAGTCTAAATGGTCTTCATACTCGTATGATCGGACCAAAATTACCTCTGAGTTTGTTTTGGCCTTTCTTTTTCTGTAGTCAGATAAAAAAAGCCAAACTCACGAGATCCCAAAATCTTATCGTGAAAAATTAGAAGAAGTGCGCTTAGAGAGAGTTGTGAATAGTGTCCATCCGATAGCAGTCCTTGGAATGACAGTTAACACCACATCACCATGACATTCACCTGAGTTAATTATAAACTAGTGCTTGACCGCAATCCCGCCTGATGGTAAGCAGTGATGCGATCGTTGATGGTAAAGCGCGCTAGTTTATTAAGAGCCTATTCACTCAGAAAAACTCAGCGAATAGGAAGGAAGACGGCAGTTGAGCGAGGTGCTCAACGACGACCAAACTCCCAACACAACAACATTAGGCGCATCGTACCCGGCACACATCGCAACACAACTGCTCAGACCCGTCCTCCGTAAGGCTTCACCAGACATCATGCCGGAACACGAAAAATCGCTTGGCGGCAAGGCTTTGTCTGGTGGGTGGTAACTTCTGCCGGCGGCCATAATCGCACTCCAGTATCTTAGATGTCATCACCCCTTACCTCAGCGGACTTGTTCATATAATCAATTCTCCCTTCACGAATTATGGAGCACATTTAAGAGTTAAAGAGAGATAGAAAGAAAGAAAAATAATTATAATTACAAATAATTGTAAACTAGTGCTTGACCGCAATTCCACCTGATGGTAAGCAGTGATGCAATCGTTGATGGCAAAGCGCGCTAGTTTATTAAGAGCCTATTCACTCAGAAAAACTCAGCGAATAGGAAGGAAGACGGCAGTTGAGCGAGGTGCTCAACGACGACCAAACTCCCAACACAACAACATTAGGCGCATCGTACCCGGCACACATCGCAACACAACTGCTCAGACCCGTCCTCGGGAAGGCTTCACCAGACAACACGAAAAATCGCTTGGCGGCAAGGCTTTGTCTGGTGGGTGGTAACTTCTGCCGGCGGCCATAATCGCACTCCAGTATCTTAGATGTCATCACCCCTTACCTCAGCGGACTTGTTCATATAATCAATTCTCCCTTCACAAATTATGGAGCACATTTAAGAGTTAAAGAGAGATAGAAAGAAAGAAAAATAATTATAATTACAAATAATTGTAAACTAGTGCTTGACCGCAATCCCACCTGATGGTAAGCAGTGATGCAATCGTTGATGGCAAAGCGCGCTAGTTTATTAATAGCCCATTCAGTCAAAAAACTGAGTAAATAGGAAAGAAGACGGCAGTTGAGCGAGGTGGTGCAATGTTAAACCCAACAACACGATCAACATGCTGCGCCAGGGGGAGATTGATCTGGAGACCCTCCACGACCAAACTCCCGATACAAGAACATTTGGTGTATCGTACCCAGTACACATCGCAACACAACTGCTTACACTCGTCCTCCGTACGGCTTCACCAGACATCATGCCGGAACACGACGAATCGCTTGGCGGCAAGACTTTGTCTGGTGGGGGGTAACTTCTGCTGGCAGCCAATGTTATGGCCTACCACCGTGAAAAATATAGTTAATGTAGTTCATCCAAAAAATAAATTAAATAATACATAGTTTATCCAAAAACGCCAACAGAAACTTAATTCTTGTGCGGATACCCTTTAGATAGAAATACTCAGTCGGTGTAAATTTTACTATCTACCTATAACGGTTTATGGAGTACACCCCGCTGACTGAGACGGCCGAACGGACGGGCAGCGGACACAGTAATAGGGTCTCATTAGCACCCTTTGAGCACGAAACCCTAAAATAACAAAAGCACTATTTGCGGCGAATCTCAAAATACATTTTTGTAATCGGCTTTTTATGTTGTGGCGGCTTATGCTTTGCATATTCTTTGTATCGAAGACCCAAGAAACTTTAGTTTTTCTTCGCCCCTCCTATTTATGTAAGAGTCCTCTTTAACTTGTTTTTGTCCTTTATGCTTTTAAACACAACATAACACTTGTAATCCCTGAAGGGTTACGTAGCGGCGAACAATTTACATATAAGTACACCCAAACTTTGCCAGTTATGTTTAAGTTCTATTTTATAAGCCTGCTTCTGAGAAACTCTTAATGGGAATACCAACACCACTCTGATCGACCTGTGAACAGGACAAACTCAATGGAAAACTCTATAGCACTTTGATGGAGCCCAGGGCGCTATGCTAAGCTTTAGAGCACTTTTCGTTATTCTACTGCTGAAAACATTGCCAACACAGACATCGCAAGTTAAAAACAGAGAAGAAGTTTTCCCATATAAATGGGGAGTAACTAGTTTGATTTTAGAATATGGAGAAATATTTTATTGGGATAAAACATGCGAAAGCGTAAGTTTAGAAATCATCATCGATGGAAATAGATCAAAGACATGAATAGTATACAGACGGAAAGTCGCTGAACAGCAGAAACACATATTCAAATTCATTTATTTTATATAATAATTAATCAAATAAGACTGCAAAAAAATAAAATCATCAATCTATAATTTTGTGTCTTTACAAATCAAATGGAAATAAATGACAATTAAATGAATAACCAACCGCCAACCCGCATTGAGCAAGCGTGGTGATTATGCTCAATCCTTCTCTGTATGAGAGGAGACCTGTGCCCAGCAGTGGGACGATAAAAAGGTTGATAATGATGATGATGATGAAATGAATAAACAGAATAACAAAACTAATATATAAATAATAACTAATAAACAAAATA
Source organism: Sesamia inferens (assembly GCA_037179545.1). NCBI lineage: Eukaryota > Metazoa > Arthropoda > Insecta > Lepidoptera > Noctuidae > Sesamia > Sesamia inferens. Next base: position 19,527,913 of record CM073921.1, on the reverse strand, counting down.
AAGTCAATATCGTCTCTGGTACACTGCTACAGCAACTGCTACAACAAATACTAAAATAATATTCACAAGTTCAAGTCTATATTAAGAGAAAAAGATTTCTCAGTCTATCTAGTTGGCAAAATTTTGACACTTTACTAACATCACCTAATTTATGTTAGGTTAGAATTAGACATACTTAATTTATTTCATTGGCACACTTAGTTGTATACCGTACGTGACTATTCCACTAGAATTACCACTAATGATGATTGCCAGAAGTTCGATTCTTTTATCGTTGGCTACAGAGCGAAGTAATTTTGTACATAATCGTTTTGGCGCATAAAATCTCCCGAAAGAATTAAAGATAGAATGTGAAATGAATATGATTTTTTGCGGAATTATGTTCCGAATCATTGAAAGTGTTATTAAACAAAAACCAAGACCCACGTACCAAAAAATAACAGGCAAATACGTTCAACGCGAAATTAATTTAAAATATTATTCTACTCCCGTCAACCATTTGAAGATAACAGGAATATAATAATGTTTTTATTAAGTACATATTCCCATCAAGAAAGTCAGTAAGGTATTTAACTAAATTAGTACGTGGTGAAAAGCCTCTCTTCTTCTAAATTTTAGAGTATCTATAAAAATAAGTTCAAGCATCTTCGACCCAAAATTCTGCTACAGGAAATCCGCTTACTACAGTAAGAACATCAAGTGCACAAGTGACAGTTGCAAGATGGTAGGTGGGTTATTACATGTAATGGGACACTGCATATGCACTTGAGGACTGAGCGAAAAAAAAAAAGAGATTAGAAGAATATATCATAAATGAATTCGTTTTTAGTAACACAATAAAGTTGTAATCAGAACAGCACACTCATTGCATAATTATACTATACCCTGAATCGTTATGAAAGATTTTGTTGATATATTGTTTAATTACATTTGTTACCCACGTAACATGCCGGTCGCTTGACTCTATAAGTTAGAAAATCTGCAGAAGAAAGAAAGTAACCGACATAGCCCTAAGAATTGCATCACTTAAGTAGCAGTGGGCCGGGCACATTGCCCGTAGGACCGATGCCCGATGGAGATGACGGATAGGCCCCCGACAAGATGGACCTACGATCTGGTGACGGTCGCGGGAAACCGCTGTGTGCCGGAGGCGCAGGATCGGTCGTCGTGGAAATCCTTAGGGATGGATGTCCAGCTGTTGACATCTTTCGGCTGAAATGATGATTTTTGTTGCTGAATAATAAATGTCTGCATCAAGCCGTTCAAGGCTTTGTGAGAGCCAATCAATATTATGCAGAAATCTAGGTCTGCATATCGTCTGAAAAGTTTTTGATGTCATGGCCTCTCCCAATTTTGAATTTAGTTCAGTCGCCGTCAAACTTTCATCATGTACTTTTATTTAGATTTCAGTTGGGTCTAAATCTGATCAGTCACATATTTTTAAAGTTTGAAAACACTATTTGAAAACATGGTAATGGTTCCGATTCACTTGTTTACTATACTAAAATTAAGTTCAGTGCATTATTTTCTATTTATGTATTTCAGTAAGAAAAGGACAGAAGATAAAATATTGGTTTAGTTCTGTTGAATTAATATATTCCATAGACAGTTTAGAGGTAATTAAAAACGTGGCGACTAAAAATATGTCAATTTACGTTAGGCGCTGACTAATCGGACAGGACTAAACTAATGAACTTTAGTTTAGTTTAGTTTGTGAACAAGGGAATCTGCGTCAATATAAAAAAATAAGGAGAATATTCATGAAATATAAGTTTGATCAACTTAAAGATGTTATTTACTAAAGAGTCTCTGTATAAAGTTCTTACACTAACAATCTATTCAAATAAAAATATAATAACAGTAACTATCTAAGTTTTCAACATTTTTCCGCATCGTTATCGATTATTTATTTTACTGAGACTGAAGACGCTGAGCGACATTACCACTTTGTATGGGCTTTAGCCAAGGCCAAAGCCGATCCTTGAGTCACCCGGTGTCAAGCAGCTCTTTGGATACTTCTCTAAGCAAATCATAAATAAGCACAACGGATCCTACGGCCGAGATTCATACAATAAATAAATAAAAAGAAATACATTTAGATTGTTTTAAAAAAGGCATAAATACATACTTTGTATATGCGGCATGGCTAAAGGAAATACAACTATGGAAGTATAAGAGATGTCTTACCAACCGCAATGAATCGGGTTAAAAGTAGATGGATGATATATGTAGATGTTAGACAATATTTGTACTCGACTGATTTCCGCTATTCAGGCAACAACAAAGTAACCCTTTTATTATTTTGTCGTCCTCCATGGCGCAGCGGTCAATACACCTGCCTACGACGTGGAGGCCCCGGGTTCTATCCCCGGCCAGGTCATGATAGAAAAAAAAAATAAAAAATATATATATATACAGTCAAATCACACAGATTGAGCTAGCCCCAAAGTAAGTTCGAGACTTGTGTTATGGGATACTAACTCAACGATACTATATTTTATAATAGATACATATACAGTATGTTAAGAAAACCCTGTCCGACCCATAAGGATAATAAAGGTTAGGTAAACACATGACCAAATATAATATAAAATTTTACGTAATCATCATAGTACCAATACAAATGAATTTTGAAATAATCTTTTTTTCCCGCGAATTAATTCCAACTTCCCCGAAATTTGGTATTTTTTAAAAAAGTGACAACACCGGTATTATTATGAGCGAATAGCGATGCGACCACGTGCCGCATGCCCTGCCGCCCGTGCCCCGCGGAAGGGTGGTTAACGCAGATTTATTAAGTTACCACTTTTTGCTAAATAATATTTATTTTTTTAGGGGGATTTTTTTTTAAGTTTAGCCCGGTTTTGTATCCATTAGTAGAATCAGTTATCGATACCTAACAACACCTTCACGGGTCGGACAGGGTTTTCTTAACATACTGTATAGATAAACATCCAAGACCTAGGCCAATCAGGAAAAGATCGTTTTCTATCATGACCTGGCCGGGGATCGAACCCGGGGCCTCCACGTCGTAGGCAGGCGTTAGTATCCACAATGTATAACACAAGTCTCGAACTTACTTTGAGGCTAGCTCAATCTGTGTGATTTGTCCATATATAATTATTATTATTACCAAAATACGTGATTGTCAATCAAACTGCCAAGTCGGTCTCAGGGTCACAAGCTCTGCTATGGTTCGAGTTCGGTTCCGTCGACCAAATTGATATTCTGTTTTACGATCAGTAATTTCTCATAAGCCAGGAATCTGGATTTGTACCCAGTTGATGACGATAGTCTCACTATTCATACTCTGCCTATAATGTTCCCACTGTTGGGACACAGGCCTCCTCTCGGTGAAAGGGGGTGAGCCGTAATCTACCACGCTGGCCCAGTGTGGGTTGATAGATGTCAGATGTCTTAGATATTTTTTTTATTGGCTCTATGAGATGCCGGATTCCTTACGATGTTTTCCTTCACCGTTTTCAGAGTAGTAGTGATGAAATAATTTACACAAAGTAAAGTGCTTGATAGGGGTTCAAACCTACGACCTACAATTTGTAAGTCTCGGTCGATACCACTAGGCCATCGCTGCTCTCAAATGACATGGACTCACTATTACGTGGGATTAACATTGCTGGCGAAATGTGGGTATTGGAATTTTATGTACATGTACATCTTTGGCTGGACCTTCGGGATTACAGACGTGATGGTATTTAGGTAAGTATGTCTTTCATTGACTTGAATGTGCTCTGGCTAGAGTATGTCATAGTCATCGAATGTCTCGCAGATGTTAGCGTGTGTGGATCATTAAATCCCTTCAAAATGGTTGACCTAAATGGTACTGACCCATGCGTCAAGTACGCGAACGAAAGAAAGAAATTTTGAGTGTCTGAGGAGTTTCTTTTCTTGCCCGTTCTTCTCCAAAAAGACCTACGATTTAGAATGAGCAGTAAACTTCATCATATTGATTGACCGACCCTTTGAAATTCAAAAGTACCTGTAATTGGTTTCCTTCATCAATTTTTAATTGAGACAACGATCTATTTACAGTCAGCATGTAAATAGACAGTTGTCTCAATTAAAAATTGTTGCTAATGTAAATGTCTCTTGTCATAAGAAATAGTAGCAAAAAATATCCGTTCAACATGTCCACTTCTTGTTGAACGGATATTTGCACCATGCAAGGTGGCAACTGTATGAGAGTTTGCCGATAATAGTTAAATTACGTGTAACAGAGAAGAAGCCTATGCCCAGCAGTGGACTACTATAGGCTTATGATGATGAATTCTTTTTTTTTTTTTAAAGTGCCGTCTTTCTCTTCTTGCTTGGCAAGAATTCTTTTTTGCCAGTGTATATGTCTTTCTTTTGTCTTTTTCCGCCAAAGTTTTTGCGGCTTCTGCCTTGTCTTTTCTTTTGGGTTATTCCTTTCCCAAGTCTATTTTCTTTTGTTATTTCTTTTGTCATCTTTCTTTTCTTTTCATCATTTTTTACAACATTACTTACATACTACTTATCTCTATCTCACTATACTATACATTGGCGTTCCTTATCCTATTCCTGCCGACGGCACAGTGCCCGGCTGTGCTGCCCTTGTCCTATTCTTTTCTATTGACATTTTTGCAACCTTGAGGCAAAACCGCTCCAGGTACGGCCTGGAGTGTTTATCCGCCATAAGGTCGGCTATGGATGACTCCGTCAAAATTTTTCCAGTGCTTATTTCCAGGTCGTACCTGTCGCGGTTGTATGATGATGATTTCATATACGTGGGTCCGTCGAGCTTAGCTTTGTTATAAATTTCAGGTGTACCTAAACTAAGGCCATGACACAAACGTGTGACAGTTGGTCCAAGTACATGGTCAATCGTATTTATACACCAGAAACTCTACGAAAAACTTCTTCCTTATTACTACTTCCGAAGAAAAAAATATTAATTTAAGTAGAATCTTAAGATCTAGAAAGATCAGGAGTGTCTGTGCTATAGTAACAGAAATATAGATATTCTTGTTACTATAGCAGACGCAAAGTATAGATATTATTATGTATGACAGCTAAGAGGGGCTCGTGGCTGAGAAATAATGTTGATCTACGCTTACCAAGGTTGCGTTTGTGGATGGGTGATATTCTTTATATACCGAAACCCCTTCCTCCTCCCTTCCCGAATCTCTTACCCCAGGATGCTAAAACTCGCGCGAAATGGAGGAGAATGTGCAGGAAAGCGGACCTCGGGCTCCAACGCAAAAGACGCGGATGTAACCGGGATAAACGCTAAGATGATGATGATGACCTCTTCCTGATTCGGAAACCACTTTAAGCCGAAAAGTTTGACGAATGGTAGCCACAATGGCTATCATTCGTCAAACTTTTTCCAACGGTACCTGTCCGAAAGTCTAATAAGTAATTAGATATATCTTACTTAATGACTGGATTAGTAATAAGTAATTAGATATATCTTACTTAATGACTGGATTTTGGAGGACAGATAAGCATCTTTCCTCCTCGCTAAATACTAGTATATCTGCATCCTGTTATACTGAAACCCGATCTCAACATAGTTGCCAAAAGGTTGGGCTAGATGACCTTGTAGACTTTGCAAGACAATAATGGCTCAGTATACCTATAGATACCATATTATGTAGATAGATTTACGCAAATAATTTTCTGTTAATTATTTTTGTGTCTGTTCAGTTTGGGCTGATGTTCTGTCTATTTAAGGCGACCGCCTCGCGCGCTGTCGCTAAGCACTGCCTACCAACCACAAAATCTACAACACAATACAAAGCGAGAAATTTAAGACAAACACAAATTTTATTTTATTGTAATACATACTATTACTACAAAACTGCAACTATGCAAAACAAAAAGTTGGTATAAGATGTTAAAACGACTATAACCATCACCCAAATTGTCTATTTAAGTGTCGCAGTGTCTAAGACAAAAGTCTTCGACGAGTGTGTGTTGCCAGTGATGAGTTATGGAATTGAGACCTGGTCGCTAACAATGGGCTTTATGAGAAGGTTTAAGGTCACTCATAAGATAATGGAGAGGGCTATGCTTCGGATTTCACTACATGATCGAATCAGAAATGAGGAGATCCGCAGAAGAACGAAAGTAACCGACATAGCCCCCGAAGAAATGCAACACTAAAGTGGAAGTGGGCCGGGCACATTGCCCGTAGGACTCGAGTGGCGATCACGCACCGGAAGACGCAACGTGGGTAGGCCCCCGACAAGGTGGACCGACGGCCTAGTGAAGGTCGCGGGAAATCGCTGGATGCTGGAAGCGCACGACCGGTCGTCGTGGAAATATTGGGGGTGGCATATGTCCAGCAGTGGACATCTTTCGGCTGAAATGATGAACCATCACCCAAGAAATAACATAAAAATAAGTTCAAAATCAAATAATTTTATAGATCAGTCAAAGTTATTTTCCAACGGTTCACAGAAATATAATTTCCTGTGTCGCCCTACCTTGCAATCTTTTTAAAGAGTTCCCGGAGATGGCAAATGCTATTGTACATTGAATGGCGGAAGAACAAAACGAAATATTATAAAGGTGTCCAAATAGGAACTTCCTCTTTCTCTAGTCCATTAGCTCTTGTTCCAAATGTTCACAACATACATAATATATGTATTGTACTGTTTGTCATACAAATATTATAAATGCGAAAGCTTGTATGTAAGGATGGATGACTACTGCACGTACGTCATCATCATCTCAGCGTTATCCCCACTCGCATCCGAAGCTTTTTCACCTTTGGAGTCTGGGGACCGTTTTATCAGTCTAACTGCTGATTTTAGCTAAACTTCGACATTTTCCGAGAAGCGACTGCCGCACTGGACTGCCTCCACAAACCGAAGGCGATTTCGAAGCATTGCAGTTAGGCCAATTGTTGGACTTTTGAGGACTCCAACAACCCGTAACGGCTGCCATTAGATGTTCGTATGGCAACCGGGACTAACGGCTTAACGTGCTTTCCGAGGCACGACCAGATCAGTGCAAATATTCATATTCATCCATACAAATATTTGAACGCGCGGAGATCGAACGCGCGCCTCCTTGCGTAGCGGCCGCGTTCGCTACTGCCACGCCGCGGAGGCTGTCAAACAGTAAGTACTCTTGTATGTACGTGTCTGTATTCTTTGACGCAAAAACTACTGAACGGATATGTGTGAAGTTTAGCGCACAGAAGGTTTATAACCAGGAATAACACATAGGAAACTTTCCAAAGGTTGTCTGCAAGAGTTCACTTTTAGCGTTGAGACCGCCCATTGTGTCCCCCTTTGTAAAATCTTTATATTTATGTTCTATAATCTATATAGTGTACCTACGACAGGTGAAGCTACCCCAAACTGTCAGATATTACCAATCAAATAATACCTTAATGCTAATAAAGATAATTTTAATAAATTCGACCCCCACACACATGTGAGATATTTTTAAAAAATAACGAGGAATTTATTTGCATCAAATTTTTTTTTTTTTTTTTTTTGTAGTACATACAGTTAAAAGGATGTAAACAATAGTGTGGCGACACCAGCACCCTTGCTATGTTGCCAAGACAACTTGTGTTAAAGGTGCTGGGCCCGACCCTTTGATGGATGTTTCATTCTTGTATTTAGGTACAATCTGGCCATAAAAAAGATAAAGTTGAAAATCCAATAAGGAAATCTGACAGACTGCAGTAGTTTTATATGCTGTTATGGTCATCTGTACATCATAAAGAGTATTCTATTCTATTTTATAGAATACTTTTTATCTCGATATTCCCACGGGATCGAAATTTTTGTGAGTGAAACCGTGGGGCGCAACTAGTAAAATATTAGTGATGCAGCGGATCTCTGTTTCTGTTTCCGCAAGTACGGAAGTTCCGCGCGATTTTCAACATCCGTTTCTGCTTCTGTTTCCGCAACTTTTATAACGGAGATTTAAACGGAAGTTTACAACCGACGGCTGAGAGTTACGCATGCGCGGCGCGTATACTAAATTTTGAATATTAATAAAATGTTTAGTTGCAAAGTTGCAATATTGTTTTCTATAATAGAGACCTAATTTATACCTATTGCTAATCTAGATTTAGAAAGTCGTGGTGGCCTAGTAAATTCTTTGACTTTCTTCAATGACTGAAGGTGAAGGAAAACATCTTGAGGAAACCTGGACTTTAAGTCTGAAATCGCCAACCCGCATTGAGCAAGCGTGGTGATTACGCTCAATCCTTCTCTGTATGAGAGGAGACCTGTGCCCACCAGTGGGACGATAAAAAGGTTGATGATGATGATGATGAATCTAGATTTGATGTATTTCATACTTAATAAGAATTATAGTTGTAAATTTGTTTTTTTTTTTCATATTATATACGCCTCCGTTTCTACTAAAATTTACTTTTAACATCTGTTTCCGCTAAGACACTTCCGTTGCTTCACTATAAAACATATACGTAAAGTTATGAAGAAGAAGACGAAAAATTATTTTATTTAACAACAACCACGCCTGTAAATGGAATAAAATTAATTTATCGCAGGCATTTTCTTATGTATAGTGTATTTTAAGATAGCTCTATGTATATTTTTTGCGTTATTTATCTTCGACTTCAGTAACATTTTACTGTCTATCCATTTTTTTTCGTAGAAAAGGTTCTTTCAATTACATATGCAAAGAATATGTTTGCATCGTTAGTTATCTTTTCAGCTTTAAGAAACATACAGCAAAAACCGCGTTCGCAGAAATCATTATTTTCTTTGAGTTTAAGGAGCAAGACAGCTTGTAAGAACTCTTTTAGGGAAAAAGTTGATGGTATTTATCTATAAAAAATATGGATACATATCATTTAAAGACTATCTATTAAGATCTCTGGAAATTCTCTTAGTTTCAATCTATAAAAGTCTGTCAAAATACCGAATAAACGGTGGTCAATCGGTGTAGAATACTAAAATCTAATCAATTGTTAATCGGCGCTAGGCCGGGTCTCAGCGTTTATTTTCAATGTTGGAACAAATCACGTACTCACTTTCATGAGGTTGTATTGTGAAGACGGCACGCCATTCGTCGCACAGAATGACACAGAACTTTCGCGGATCCTTTTTTCCTACCTATTTCATATTATACGCCAGCAACAAAGTGCGACCGCAATCTCTAAAACCGCTGATCCCAACCGAGCTTTAATTTCAGCTGAAGTGAAATCGACTGAAGTGTACATGCTTTCGCTCTTATTCCCTCGACCCTTCTTGCTTACGAACAAAATATACGCTTTGAAAAAGTTCATCTTACGCTTGGAGAAGTTTCAAGCATGAATATTTATCTGTCGAAGCACCTGAGAATTGAATATGGTGTTTATTCAGAATGCTTTTGGAAGTCAAATAATTTTTCCAGACTATTGGCGTTTTTAAAGCCAAGCTATAAAAGTTCCAAAATGTTCGCGCTTTTCCCAAGTTTCATTTTGAGGAAAATATCAAGAGCAAACGCCGCAGCACACCGATAAATGTACGCGAAACATCATATATCTATGATCTTCATATCGCCAGAGAAATCGTCGTCTCACAAAGTTGAATGCAAACGACATCTTGTCCTTTCTTTTCAAACATAAAAAGACAAGTATAATGAAAAAGTTGGTTGGAAATTCAAAAGTAATGCGGTAGCTACCGTGAATACAATCGGTAGTCAGCACCTACCATACCCGGCACCCACAAATTCTTTTGTTGGACTACCCTCCATTTCTTCAGAAGCGACAAAAACTGCCCAGGAGTTCAATTTATGCACAAACTTGGTGACTGGAATCGTAATTAACTAGTTTAACAACGTACTTCATTATAATTCGAGTACATTCGCTTAAAGTTGGATGTTCCTCGACGGATCTGTGATCCCCTTTGTGTAGCGCCGAAATCAATGGCAAATTGGCGAGAAAAAAGCTCGAATTTAATGAAGCCATGTCTACACCGTGCCTCATTAAGGAAACTCAAAACGTTCAACAATATTAAGTGTCTTTACGTAATGATTGGTAACATGGTAAATTAGTAGGTTGCATAGTAAATCTGGATTAAGGATCTGGATTGGTAAGTTAGTCTGGATGGAAAATTATCAAATGAGCTCTCCCGCTCTGGACGGAGCGGAAGGGCGTGTCAGACTTTTACTGACTAAACCCCACTCGTGTTCCTTCACATGCCTGTGCAGCGCCACGGTTTCTCTTTTAACCAACCTGCAACCAACTCTTCTGTCCTTCGTCTGACCCTTATCATGCTGATTCAAGTAACCGGAGAAACCTCGACTCCTGTCAAATAGGATGTCCTTCCTACTTTAGGGGTCGAGACTATGGGTCAGGGTTGCGGGTTGGTTAAACAAGAAACCGCGGCCCTGGCCGTCGCACAGGCAAGGGAAGAAACACGGGTGGGTTTTAGTCAGTAAAAGTCTGACACACCCTTCCGCTCTGCCCAGAGATGTACTGATGTTTTGGAAATAAAATCTATTACTATAAGGTAGTTGAAGAATTGTCACCTAATAAGAATTTATTGTATTTTTTAATGAATGAAAAACTTTGGTTCTCTTTTTGGATTGTTTTTATTTGATGTTATTAATTTTAATTAAGTCGACAAAGTTATATAGGTTAAACAGTTAGATGGTTCTTCGTTAGAACTGATAATCATGGCCCCGACTTATAGCATTCATTTGCCAAGACCTCCATCTAGCAATGGGTCTTATATTCTCTTTGAGGACTTCAGAACTCTAAGGGTTCTTGATTCAAAAAAGTCTAGAGCGGTTAAATCAGACTATCATACAGGCCAGTGAAGATCGCCAAAACGAGAAATTAATCGGCCCGACACAATTATTCCATGTTCTTTGGGGGGAAGTGGCTATTCATTTCTAGTTGACGTATATTTTGTAGCTATTTCATTCAAAATGTTAAAGTAGAAAGTTTAGACGTCATTTACGTTCATTTTTATCAAACATTATGCTGATAAGGTGAAGACAATTGCGCAACTAGTATTACAGCAATTATGTGAAACTAAAAAAGTAATTCTACGTATGAGACTATCAAAATGCAACAAGCATTTTAAACTTGTTATTCAACCACATTTCACAGAATAAAATATCATGCTCTCGCCCGCGTTGGAACGTTGAAAATACCAAATATAGACACGTACGGGGATAAAAGGATTGTACAGATTTTCAGGGCATCCGAAAATTTATTAGGGGAAGTTAAGTGTTGCGTTGACCAGCGTTGAACACGATATAATGGATTCATTTTTAGGAAAGTTTTCATCATTCGCTTAGTCTTTTCTCGACTATCCAAGATTCAACTAAATACCAGTATTACATGGAGCGCCTAGCCTACCAACCCAGTTACTGTGTAATTCGATCCCCCTTTATAAGAATGGCTGTCAGACTTTCGAGCTCCTGATCTACAAATGACAGTAAGGACCAACGGCTTAACGTTCTTTCCGAGGCACGAAGGGTATGTTACGATAGTCACCCATCCACAGGCCAACTGCGGCATGCGTAGCTTAACCTAATCAATCAACCTGTGCGATTGTTATTATTTTGCCTCGGATCCTTCACAGCATGAAAGTAAAAAGGGCTACGAGTAAAAGCTTTTAATGAGCACATTAGCCTAATAGCTCTTTTAAAGTTTTATACATATTTAGTGCACATACATGCGGCCGATGTTATGGCCTACGGTGGTAGGCCATAACATCGGCCGCCGGCAGAAGTTACCACCCACCAGTCAAAGCCTTGCCGCCAAGCGATTTGTCGTGTTCCGGCATGATGTCTGGTGAAGCCGTACGGAAGACGGGTCTGAGCAGTTGTGTTGCGATGTGTGCCGGGTACGATGCGCCTAATGTTGTTGTGTTGGGAGTTTGGTCGTGGAGGGTCTTCAGATCAATCTCCCTTTGGCGCAGCATCGTTGGTCGTGTTGTTGGGTTTAACATTGCTTCACCTCTCTCAACTGCCGTCTTCCTTCCTATTCGCTCAGTTTAACTGGGTGAATAGGCTCTTAATAAACTAGCGCGCTTTACTATCAACGATCGCATCGCTGCTTACCATCAGGCGGGATTGCGGTCAAGCGCTAGGTTATAATTCTTAAAAAAAAAACATACGTCAAATCTCAGTTTGTCCACGTAGAATTATTCACGTGATATTACTAGTACTAGCATCTTCTTCTTCAGCCTATTTAGAGGTCCATTGCTGGACTAAAGTCTCCCCCAAGGCTTTCCAGAATGACCAGTGTTGTTCCACCCGCATCCATGAGCTTCCCGCGACCTTCACCATGTCATCGGTCCAGCTTGTTGAGGGCCTCCCTACCCTGTGTCTTCCGATACGTGACCGCCAGTCCAGAACTTTACTGCCCCATCGGCCATCGGTTCTACGAGCAATGTGCCCCGCCCAATGCCCTTTACTTTTAGCGACTTGAAGAGCTGTGTCGGTGATTTTAGTTCTTCTGCGGATCTCCTCAATTCTGAGAATAGTATTACTAACATAATAGGTAAAAATCATTTTAACTCGATAGATTAAGTAGACCGCCTGCAGTTAATTGTTTTTCTGAACCGACATTAATGTTGGTGTCAGTGAGCGTCAGTCAATGGATTTCAATAGTACTTTTCTTATTTTTGTATTTTTCCACACACACCACATCATCACATTGAGGAGACAATGATTATACATCATACATTAGTTCAAACAACAGCAAAATAAGCTTAATAGTGAAATGATTATGAAATTTAGTGATGGTTTAAATAAAGGTAATTATTCTGGTACAATTTTCATAACTTCTGGTTCTTTGAAATGGGTTTAATCCAAAGTCTTTGAGCTTTTTTAGAATCACTCTAATAAACAGCAATTCAAGAAAGCGTCTCGAAAATACGCCGATTAATATTCGAGACTCTTTCTTCTAATCTTAAGAGAAAAGAAGGGTCAGATAAGCTGAACTGATGCTGGTTAGTAATTAATTTCTATAATTACGTGCTTAATTGCGTGGTCAACTTTAGTGATTAGAAATGAAATCCACTTTCAAAACTAATCACTCATACATGGTATGGTACCGGATATATAATTCTGCGAACTAGTGAATACTTAAAACCATAAACCCATGTTTATTCAATATACAATATGGAAAGAAAATCCCGTCCGACCCATAAGGATAATAAAGGTTAGGTAAACACATGACTAAATAAAATAGGAAAGTTTACATAATCATCATAATAACAGTAGTAATGAATTTTGAAATAATCTTTTTTTCCGCGAATTAATTCCAACTTCCCCAAAATTAGGTAATTTTTAAAAAAGTGACGACACCATTTTCGACGTTATTATTATGAGCGATGAGACACCGCGCCGCGTGCCCTGCCCCTCTTCGCCCGCGCATTTCTTGCCTACCGCACATGTATTAAATACCTCCTTTTGCGAAGTAATATTTATTTTTAGGGGATTTTTTTTTTTTAGTTTAGCCCGGCTTTGTATGCATTAGTAGAGTCAGTTATCGATACTTAACAATACCTTCAAGAATCGGACAGGGTTTTCTTTACATAGTAAACAAAAAAGTCCGCTGCAATAGTTGACAGTAAAAATGGTGGTTTCATTCTAAAAGCGGTGACCCTTTATTGCAATGAATATCTTTGAAATGAAATGTGTTTCAGCGTTACAATATTGGTATTGCTTTCAATGCTATTGCTTTTAGGTAAAATATTGTGAATGTATTTGCGTTTCGTTTGTTTTTATGCCGGTTCTTATTGCTTAACAAACTTTCAATTCCAACCTCAATCATTTTAAAGGATATTATTCTATTGTTGCCTACCAAGTAACAGTCGTGGTGGCCGCAAGTACCAATGTAACTTTTCTAAGTTATATGTACTTTGTAAGTATATCTTTGACACCAATGACTGATTACAAGGTGAAGAAAAACATTTTGAGGAAACCTAGACTTTAAATCTGAAATCGCTAATCCGCATTGAGTTATCATCCGTGGTGATTACGCTCAATCTTTCTCTGTATGAGAGGAGACCTGTGCCCAGCAGTGGGACGACAAAAAGGTTGATAATGATGAAGTAATAGTCGTGGTGGCCTAGTAGTTAAAACACCAGCCTCTCAAGTATGAGTGTGCGGGTCAGATTCCAGGTCAGGCTAGTACCAATGTAACTTTTCTAAGTTATATGTACTTTCTAAGTATATCTTGGACACCAATGACTGATACAAGGTGATGGAAAACATCTTGAGGAAACCTAGACTAAAAAGTCTGAAATCGCCAACCCGCATTGAGCAAGCGTGGTGATTAGTGATTACGCTCAATCCTACTATATGAGAGGAGACCTGTGCTCAGCAGTGGGACGGTAAAAAAGGTTTATGATGATGATGATGTTGCATACCATGCCATGGCTGTGCAATGAAGGCAAATGTAGGAACATGGATGTACCATGCTGGCAAATGAAGGAACATGGCTGGGTTTCAGGTCAATAAAAGTCTGAAATGCCCTTCCGCTCACCTAACATATGAATCGATTGTATGACTTAGTAAAAACATCTGTTATGATCTTCACAGGACTTGTATTGACCCATGGAGTGCCACAGAGTAATATCTTAGGTCCATCTTTGTTCATAAATGATCTTACACTACGTAATTGAAAACAGGAAAATACTTTTGTATGCAGATGATACTACCCTAACATTACATGGTAATATGGAGTAAAACTTCCCTAAACGCATAAAATAGCCATTTTATAGCCATAAAACGGACACACAATAGCTTGTTCAAAATTACCTCTCTCTTTTAGTACCGAGAAAACTAAATATGTCGCATTCTCTATTCGCAATCCTTGTGAATCGTATATCGTATAACTTCTTACATTTGCCTTAATGAATTAATAAATTGCTCATGACTGTCTCTCTCTCCCGTTGAGCATATTAAATATTTAGGACTCATAACTATGTATTTAACAGAAATCTTAATTATCTTATTTTCTGTTTTACTCTGACACACAAACTAATGTCAACCAAACACAAACATTAAACACTCGGAAAAGAAAAAAAAATATACACTTTTACACCCACAAACATTACATACAGTCATACGCACTAGTCTCCGTTTATTTATTTTTATTTTTCTTTGTTAATATTAATTTTAGTTTTGCACCTAAACAGTCCCTCTAATTAATTTTAATTATTTTGTTTTGTATCTAAAATTCAACTTATTATAACTTATACTCATCTAGATTATTCAAATAAGTAAAATACTTAGTTCATAAGTTGAAGGTGGGTGCACTAATTATTAAGTTATTTTAGCTTATGTATTGGCTGTAACTCTAACATACAACTTATCATCTGCTAATACTCTCAAAAATAGTTCGTGGACTATTAATGCAAAGACACTGGCTGCTAAGATACAGGGTCTTTCTAGTTTAGGAGTCAGGGCCCAAATTTTTGTTTTGACCGTACTCTCCTCCTCCCAAATCGATACGTAATGTTGTCAAGCTATCATTTGGAAAATAAACATGTCAATAAACATATCTATTATTTAGGCCTATTTTGTATTGTGAACCAAATATTTGTTTTATACTTTAAAACTTTTTTATTTTTATTTTTCTAATTCAACTCCTAAATAAACAAATAAATAAAATGCTGCCAACCACCAGCATTTTGTAGTCTAACTGGCTTCTTCTCCGTCTGCCACGATGGCGTCGAGCAATTATAATAAAATTTTATTTTCCGACCAAAGTATAGAAACAATTTATAAAATTTATAAAATACACTTTACAATTTAGATATTATAGGTGGTGGCTTAGTGGGAAACAATTGGTGGTTCTTCTAGCCCATTTATCATCTGTCATGCGGCCTTGTCCCAATTAAACTTAGCGGTTTTCTGGGTAACGGCCGTGGTCTTGGTTTTAGCTCGCAGCGTTTCACGACAGTTAATAATCATAATCAGCAAATTAGCCAATAACATTCCCACCATAAAGACACAAACCTCTTGTCTGGGAGAGGATTAAGCGCGAGTATTGACATGGGTCCAGAGCGAGTTAATAAATGTCAAATGTCTTAAATTTTTTGATTCTAGGAAAGTTCCAGTTTCTCATTATGTTTTCCTTCACCGTTCAGAGTAGTGGTGATTAGGTAATTTATACAATACGCAGGTCGTTATGTCTGATTTTGCTACTGCTATTAATTAAGACGAAAATGTTACTGCGGTAACACACCGCCGGTGACAAATTTCCAATATCCTCTATGGGGTACATGTTAGCGGACTATTTGGCATTACTTCCCCACTCGCCGCAAATACAGAAAGCGATTGAGTGTGAAGATAACCTACGTTGATTGGCACTTTATTAGGCTTCTGCCGCTGTAGGCTTCGGCTATATTGATGAGTTACTTATATAACATGGTGAAGTAAACTATAATGGCATAAAAAGAGAAATAAATATATTGTTTCATACTTTTGTGTAGCTACAATCAAGTAGGTATACCTAATGCGCAATCATTGGGAACAACGATCGTGGACAGTTTAGTAAATGATTCTTAATAATTAGTTCATTAATGCACTCAAAGGACAATGGAGAGGGCTATGCTTGGGGTTTCACTGCGCGATCAAATCAGGAATGAGGAGATCCGCAGAAGAACGAGAGTAGCCGACATAGCCCGAAGAATTGCAACACTAAAGTGGCAGTGGGCTGGACGCATTGTCCGTAGGACCGATGCCAGATGGGGCCGACGGGCTATCGAGTGGCGACCACGCACCGTAAGACGTAGCATGGGTAGGCCCCCGACAAGTTGGACCGACGACCTGGTAAAGGTCGCGGGAAACCGTTGGATGCGGGAGGCGCAGGACCGGTCGTCGTGGAGAACCTTGGGGAGGCCTGTGTCCACCAGTGGACGTCTTTCGACTGAAATGATGATGATGATGATGAATTATTATATGACATTGCTTTAAAATGTAATTTCATATAACATTTTTTTTAAATTTAATTTGATACAACGTTAACAATTTGTATTCATGCTGTTATATTATTATTTGCATGCTGTGACTTCTTATAAGTGGAGAAGCACAAGGTCATATCCTGTTATTTCTATTTTATAGCATTTAAGGTGTTTTCTCTGTTAGAAGTCCAAATAAATAAATAAATATATATAAGGATGTATAAAATTTTGAAGCTGAGGTAAGGCGTCCAATACAGTTGCCATTTGCATTTTCAATCCTACTATGTAAACGAGAAACTTTGTATGTTTTCTTTGATTTATTTTTGCTATTCTTTCACGCAGTAATTTAGATGAAATTTGGCACACAACACAGATAGTTTAAAAAAATAAATAAAAATAACGTTGCCCCACACTAGGAATTACTGACTCCTGTTTCGTAGTTGTGTTTACAGACATTTAAACTCGCACAAACAGGCAGACCCGAAACAACCTGTAGGCCATACTAATATTTGTTCCGTGCGGGCATACGATCGCACAGTCACTACACTAGCCGTGTTGTCAAAAGTATACAAGCTAAATGATCATACATATGATAGGATACTTTTTATACTAGTAATACATATTGGTAATTTTCGTCCACCACGCAGGTGAGAGTAGGGACAAAAGCTACTACTTAATAAAAAATGTAAATTAATTTGATTTTTAGTGCACTCTACTTTTCTTCATTACTTTCCCTCACTAGTATAATGAATACATACATAACATTCTCTGAATGTTTAAAGTTAATTTTTCTATTATGTTTACAAATAAGTTTCCGCCGTTTTTTGAACATGTGGATGAGCATTATCATGTCAGAGAACAATTTTGTCATGTTTGGAGTAGCAATGGGCGCGTTTTTAGTCTCCCTTCTATCTTCCTAGAATAATGCTTCCAATTCCGGGTCTTCATACGTTTTTTTTTTCTTCCACTAGATTATTTGTCTTCCACATCAAAGTCACAGCTTCTAAACTTTTTAAACCACTCACGACAATTTCTCTCGCTTAAAGCAGTTTCGCCATAAGCTTCTACAAGCAATGATTTAAACTCGCACAAACAGGCAGACCCGAAACAAACTGTAAGCCATACTAATATTTGTTCCGTGCGGGAATCGAACCCGCGACATGCAGCAAAGCATTCAAAGGATATTGAAAAAAAAAAGAAATGCATGCAGCCCATCATTGAAAAGGTATTGAATAAATAAATGTATTTTCTTTCTTTCTTTCTTTCAATCGATGGGTCTCAGCTGCAGATTTCCTTAAATTAAAGAAGTAAATCAAAATTTCCTGCAAATGACGTTAATTCAGCACAAAACTCGATATTATTGCACAAAAAGAAATTTTTGATACTGATACAGAGTCACTAATACTCTAAGTGTATGTCCGAATTTACGATATCACATTTTACATCTGACAAGGACATCTTTTGTTAAACGGCGGAAACTTATTTGTATACCTATTATTATGTACTAGTATCTTTGCGTTTCTAATATAATAAATAAATAAGATTGAGCTTGCCCCAAAGTAAGTTCGAGACTTGTGTTATGGGATAACAACTCAACGATACTAAATTTATAATAGATACATATATATAAACATCCAAGACCCAGGCCAATCAGGAAAAGATCGTTTGCCATCATGACCTGGCCGGGGATCGAACCCGGGGCCTCCATGTCGCAGGCAGGCGTGTTGTCCGCTGCGCCACGCAGGAAGACATTATAATACTTTGTTGTGTAATATGTGGGAATACTATTGGTAGTTTCTGTAAAAATCTGACCGTGTAAAGTTGAGCGACATGAACTTTGTCATAGATTGATAGATTGAACCTATTGACAGCTAATTCAAAGCTTATGTTGCCAGCTTACTCTTGGCTCACGTAACCAATACATATAAAATAGTAACGATGAATTTTTGCCGAGATGGTTGTTGTGATCTGTAGCGAATACAGCTGAAGGGACACACACACACACACACACACATACGCACACGCATCCTCACACACACACACACACCCACAAACGCACCCGTTAGCAAGCAACGTAGTAAAGTGTAAAAAAGTGCTTCCTCTCTCCTAACTTCACTTATTTTGTTTGTGCCCGACAGGGTCCACATGAACTAATTTATATATTACCATCTAAGAATACATGTGGAAAACAATAAAAGTATTGAGTATTGAGTATTGAGTATAAACAAACGGGTATTTTTTGTTTGAGATGGGAAATCATCAAATGACTTCTCCCGCTCTGGGCGGAGCGGAAGGGCGTGTCAGACTTTTACTGTGCGCTAGGGCCACGGTATTTTTTTTAACCAACCCGCAACCCTGACGGAGGAGGACCCGAACAGGAGGCATCGGTCTTCGTGGACCCCTTTACGAATTGCTGACAGCTCTGAGGCGCGTGTCAAACAACATCGAACTCGTTTATAGGTAACCTGTCATATAGAGTATTTTAATACGATTTCTGCGTTCCTGTGGGTCATTTTATTATACACGCGGGCAAAGCCGGCGGCAAAAGCTAGTATGAAATAAGTTCCTTCGGTTACCTGAAGAACAAAGAAACAAGAAAGGGTATTAATTCGTTTACAAATAAGGTATCTTTGAATATTCATACAAAACTGAACATCTTTGTTTTGAAAACAGCTTTCAGGAGAGATTTCAATATTGTATCAGATTACAGCGTAAATACTACACCAATTTAATTGACACTTACCTTAAAGGGAGAAACGCCACCCTAACGCCCACACAGCCGCTTCACGTAATAAATTATTATACTTTATTTTTTTTTATTTGCAGGTCAGTGTTAAGATAACGGTGGAGAAATGTCCAGCTTAGGCAAGGCTACATCATGACCTCTTCATGGCATAGGTCCTGCCCGTCGTTCAGTCGATGGTCAAGAGTAAGAGCGCATGAGACGGGTTTGCTTCCTTATGCGAGCATGTCATGCCTGCAAAGGAGGCATCCCTTCACCTAGCGCACCGGGCATCAGAGATGGATGCAAAACGTTTTGCCACCTCCATGAGAGGCCATCAGGCTCCTTGGTGGCCCACAGACGACACCAACTCAGGCCTATCTGTTCAGACAGACCTGAGTTGGCGTCGTAGTGTTCCGTGCACGTCACTTGAGAATGAGTGCCACCATGGTGAGAATCGCCGTACGGGGTTGTGGAACGCTCTGAGGAACAGCAGTGGTGGCCTGTCAGGGACCGATAGAACTTATTGCGAATCCCTTACCCCCAGGCATACGTAGTGGAACATCGCAGTTTTATTCGCTAAGGCTACAGTATTCCCCTCTGTTAATCGCAATGTATGCACTTTCAAGAGGACTTCCAACGTTAAATATAAAATATTGTAGTGTAAAGTTATAATATTGAACAAAATATGATTCGTAACTGTATTTTTTTTAATGTTTACTCTGCATATAATGTCCCACTAATGGGCAAAGGTCTGCACGGGAACACCTTTTTCTCGCCCCCTCGAACCTGCCCTCGCAGAACGCGTCCTGTTCATCTCGCCACCGCTTTTTGGCGCGATTCCATCTTCAACTTTATGATTATACCCGTACGAATGCACCTTATGTCACTGACATAAGGTTCAATACTGCAAGTCATACCTTACGTAACTTTTAAGCCCTATATCTTGATACCTAGGCATTGTAGAGGTACGGTTTAAAAATGCACTGCTAGACCTAAGGTGACCTATTGAACAGTACAGGTTTCATCAATATTGACAACGAAGGATCCACAATGAAGTGACATGTGATCCGCCCGGTAGTAAACAGAATAATAATAATAAGCCTTTATTTAACCATGAATTTCTTAAGTAATTCATAACATAATTTAAGTATATCGAAAAAAAGGAAACGATAAAAATAATAGTAAATAAATAAATTTAGATTTCCTTACAATTCATGGCCCCTTTCGGTATAGGCCTCCTCCAAGTGCCTTTTTTTCCTATCTGTTGCCAAATGTATAAAAATTGTATAGTATATGTATAAAAAATTACACAAGAATATCAGAGAGAGTCTGTTTGTTAGCGATAACATAGTAAAGACCGCAGAAAGAAATTGGTAAACAGAATATTATAATAATATTATTACTTCGAGATAGATCTGGAATATCCCATCAGCTTGCATATATACAGAGGTGTGACTTAGTGGACCAGTCAATCTATGCACATTTGATGCGACTACTACAATGAACACTTCGAGGACTGCATCAGGTAATGTCTGTGGTGTTGTTGCGTGTGTTCGACACTGACTTTGAGGACATCAGGGAATACTTCGGTGCGACATCAGCTACGTTCTACTTGTCATTGCATACTATCGACTGTATCATCGTTGTCAATTGAAGGAAGGATTGTCGTTTACACCGAACACTTCTCTGTAAAATTGTGAGGGCGATAGTCCACCACGGTAGCATATATCACATGTCTTCGAATTGGTTCTGAACATATCAAACAGTGAGAACAGTGGTAATGAAATCAATTTCACAAAGCAACTAGCCTGACTGGGTGTAAACC
Organism: Sesamia inferens; assembly: GCA_037179545.1. Taxonomy (NCBI): domain Eukaryota; kingdom Metazoa; phylum Arthropoda; class Insecta; order Lepidoptera; family Noctuidae; genus Sesamia; species Sesamia inferens. The sequence continues at coordinate 19,506,474 of CM073921.1, read as the reverse complement.
CATGACGTACCACTTCCCGCAGGCCATTATACTGTATAAATCAGGTTTAATTATAATAATACAATAACTACATAACGTCTGCTAATACCACTATACCTATAAACGGTACAGTGGTGCCGGGGATTAGCGTGAATGACATAGGTTGGGCCTTATGGCCTGGGAGCATAGCTCGTGTCTAGTGACCTGTCAAATCCTCTGCACCGCTCGAAAAGAGTCCAGGAATTTGCTCCTTATAAAGAATATGGTACTATTGTTTTCTATTATCAATATTAAAGCTCTTTCTACCTCTGTGGTACAACGTTAAGTGGATTCAGGTTGAATTATGTTTTTATGGCTTCTGGCTTAGCAGGGTCGTATACCAACTACCCGTTTGTTTTACTTGATTGATTGTAATCTTTAAAGCACATTAAATGCTAAAGCTTTTACGTTAACTTTCCTAGTGATTAAAAATCAAAAGTAATTTTTAACATATGTAGGTACTAAGAGAAGAATAAATAATCAGTTCAATATTCAAATCGGTTTGTTTTTCTTGAACTATATCACTCGATTGATTCTGTATAAACTAACATTCTCCGGAATTAGCTTACTGACACGTTATATGAGTTCATATAATTCACTTTTTTTTTCAATACATAAATATATAAGCTGTCGCGCCCTTTATGCCTAGGGTTTTTATTGAAGTAATAATTTTTTTAGTTATTTACATTTTCATTTAAATATATATATATATTGTTTTGCTTTGCTGGTATTCTGGCGTGGTAGCGGGCATATTTTCAATAATTTTATTGTTATTATATTTTCTTGTTTTCATCACTATACATAGGAATGTTTAAAGTCATGTGTTTTTTAAATGAACAGACAGCTTTGCTGCTGGGAAGTTTCTTCCGCCACTTCTTCTTCCCAGCGAAAGCACTAGGAAGTGTCGATGGGTGGGCGTTTTGGGGGACTGTCTTATGTAATATTGACGTTCAAAAAGTGCTGATTCTCAGCCTAATTTGAATAAATGACTTTAGATTTGCTTTGATTTTGAACAGTGATAAGTTAGGTAGAGCAGTTGTAGCTTAATAATGTCGGCGTACTTACAAGATGTAGGTCATAGGGTCGAACCACACCGGGCGTTTGACTTTGTTTATATTATTTCCTCACCACTGCTCTCAAATCGGTGAAGAAAAACATCGCGAGGAAACCGGCATGTTCTAAAAGCAAAACTTCGAAGATAGTAACATCCACCAACCCGCACTGGGCCCGAGTGGTAGATTATGGCCCGCTCTCTCTCATCAAGAGGAGGCCTGTGTCCCAGGAGTGGGAAGTTAGGTAATAATGAGCTCCCCGCGGAAGAATCTGGACTCCCGCGGCCCCGCGTGTACTTGAATGGCAAGACACCGGGGTGGTGTTAAGTCATACATGAGGATTTTACACATCGGAACTTAAAAAAAAGTGACAAAGATCTTGGAATGAGCTGTCAATAGCGTCAATCCCTACTAGTTGGAATGACAACTCACTCCACGCTCACTTCACTTAAGCCTTCACAGTGAGATGTTTACCGAATCGTATTACGAGACTCTAGTAACGTATCTATTGAAGACGATCGAAATCGGCTGCAGCAAATTATTGTGCAACTAGCGGCCGCCCGCGGCTTCGCCCGCGTGGTTTTCGTTTTTTCACAGAAAGTGTTTATCGCGCGTTATCCCTCGGGAACTACTGATTTTTTCAGTTTGGATTCGTAGTAAATGTAATGAAAAGATCCGGCCGTCCATACTTTCGTACATAACAAAAAGCATCTTGCGTACGCTCGTGCATATAACGTGGCCCGCCGGTAAAGCTGGATGGAAGAATCACCAAACGACCGAGATTTTCTGAATCTGCATCTTGCTGCAAGGCATCTCGTAAATGCACATATTCTTCTGCTCGTAAGCGTCTTTGATTGGTGCGTATGTACACCAAGCGTTCTGTTTCAATTTTGGCATACATATCTACAATGAACTGATTGAATAAAGCTCGAAATCTTTGCAAGTAAATAAAATTGTTGCGTCTTATTTGCAGAAGATATGCATAAAATTGTTGCGCTGATACTGTTTTATTTAAATTAGGCTGTCTTGTAATGGGGTTGATTTGATTTAAGCCAAAATGGTACCCATCTTCACCACGGCAGAATATTAATGGATATTGCAAAGTGTCGTAAGCCCGATGGGTTTCGCAGATACGTTGCAATCGGTCATCTCGAGTTCGCAAGACTATATCACGACGCTCACATTCCTGATCTAACAATACCACTGCAACTTCGTTTGCTACAGGAGCATTGTATCTGCCACGGTGTTCAGCTGCGGGTCTTTTATCTGCGTAAATGACAAATTTGTATTCATTGTTTTGTTGTGGAGGAAATGACTCTAATGATGTTTTGAACTTTGAATATAGGGATTTACTTCGTGCAGCATATTTTTAAGAATCCTTATAAGATTACCATTCAGTTGAGGAAAGTTTTGGTTTCTTATATTTGCCTGTTCTTGATAATCAGAAACAAAATAAATTTGTAGAAACTTCGGCTCGTTTTCGGGTAACAGAGACCCTATTAGGTGATACACTTGACCCTGAATTTTAAAAGTAGGCATGAAATATCCTTCCGTTACCTGATTAGCACCAAAATACGTCATTTGAAAGGCGCTATTATATTGTCGAATATTTTCCAAAAAGTGATGTGATTGTGGATGATCCCCATCCAACAATGCTTTTAAAATCTCGGGAATGTTATTAAAAATAGAAATATGCACCTTTCCGTTTGAGCAACACATTCCACTTGTCTCTTTTGGCCACTTCATAGCATCGCAAAACTGACACTGAACTACCATTCCCCCGATGGAAGAAAATGAGGCATAATCTATCATGTGTGTATAAACGAAAGCACTCTTTTCTTTATTTATCCAAGAAAGGATTTCATGTCCCATTACTGTTTCTTCGGGATCATCAGAATCTTCAGAAGAAACTGACATCCTGCTCAGTGCGTGTCGCAGTCTATCAGCATGTAAGCGGTCCTCACGTTGTTCTTCTGTCTCTGCACGCCGTAAAGCATCTACTCTCTCCCTTTCCATTTCTAGTGAAGTGTTATGAGTTTCACGCAAGCGTTCATAATTTTCTCTAGCTACTTCTAATCGTCGTTGATGTTGGTCATCGCTTTCTAAAGCTCGAGCAATACTGTGTCGTTCTCGATCATTACTTAAGCGGTCAACATACTGAGTAAATGTTTCCGAAGCGCGAGACAGTTCGTGGCGGTCCCTGTCGGATGTCAATCGAGATTCTCGTTCCGAAAAGGATTCTGAGGTGCGAGATATTGTATGGCGCTCACGATCAGCAGTCAAACGAAGTTCCCGTTCTGTGAACGTCTCTGATGCGCGCGATACTGTATGGCGCTCACGATCAGCAGTCAAACGAAGTTCCCGTTCTGTGAAATCTCTGATGCGCGCGATACTGTATGGCGCTCACGATCAGCAGTCAAACGAAGTTCCCGTTCTGTGAAAGTCTCTGATGCGCGCGATACTGAATGGCGCTCACGATCAGCAGTTAAACGAAGTTCCTGTTCTGTGAACGTCTCTGATGCGCGCGATATTGTATGGCGTTCACGATCAGCAGTCAAACGAACTTCCCGTTCTGTGAACGTCTCTGATGCGCGAGATAACCTATGGCGCTCACGATCAGCACTTAATCTATATTCTGTTTGAGTGTAGGTTTCTGAGACGCGAGACAATCTATGGCGTTCAGAATCAGCCGTCAATCGAGAATCCCTTTCAACAGGTGTTTCTGACGCGCGATGCAATGATATACGTTCACGACTTGCCCTAAGTCGTTCTTGCCTCTCTTCATTAGACTCTTGAGAGCTAGTCATTCTCATTCTTTTCGATGCTCTGGTGTAGGTAGATAGATTAGACCTTTTTCGGGTCATTTTCTAAGTATTGTATTATTATTTTTAACAAAATAAAAATTTCGAAGAAGAAAGCCAAATAAAAACGCTAAACACAATCCTATTTATATCCTCTAAACCAAGTAATCCAAATCGCAAAGCAATCTCTAAATATCCGTATTCGTAGCAGGTAAGTTGTTATATTTAAATCCACAATCTAAATCCACACCAATAATTCTTTTCCTTTTTTAACTTTTAAGTACGTATGTCAGCCGCGATGTGATACTTAAGTAGACTGGCGAAAACATAACGATAGCGCGTTTTAAAATCGCACAGTGACATCTATTGGATTTTATATGTACTAAAAAACGTGAGCAGCGCACCTAATAGTTTCTTTTGTTTCTTTTTGTTACTTGAAATTTTCGATAATCAATAATTTTTTTTTGAGATTTTTTACCTATTAAAAAGCACAAATATAAAATTAATTTTGAAACTATATTTCGATTGATGGATACGAATTAGAAATGATAAATGATCGTTAAAACTTTTTGCTTAAAACTTTATGTTGATGATAAAAATGCAATGAGGCCAGTTTTTGTTAGTTAGTTTGTTTGTTTGTTAGTAAATTCATATGTGCATTAAGTACTTATACTTGAACTGAGTTGATCGATAAGCAAATGGTAGTTAAGTGATTTTCCAAATATTGTTACCTAGACTGACTTTTTTGTCTGTTGTCCGATTTTGATGAAACAAAGCCTATACACTGCCCGGGAGTGTGCATTCTTCATTAGTGAAAACCGCATAAAAATCCATTCAGTAGTTACGAAGATGTGCTCGAACAAACAGACAGACAGACAGACAGACAGACAGACAAAAAATTCAAAAAAAAAATTTTTGTGTTTCATTGGTTTTCTTTTATCGCCCTGACTCCATTTTTGTCAATTATCTTCAATGTACAGACACACCGGGTCCTACTGTTTTATTATATGTATAGATTAGAGAAGTAAACAAATGGGTAGATATCCATTAGTAAATTGACAATGACGATTCGATCGCAAAGCCCAATGCCTATTGGGTTCATTAAATACACAGACTAACTGTCAAGATATACATATGGACATATAAGAACGAACGAAAGAAAAAAATGATTGAGACTCGTACAAGAATATCATTATATAAAAAAACTAAGTTAAACACAATTAGATATAAAAAACTAAATATTGGAAAGTCCCTTACGAGGCCAAAAGGGTCTTATCTCTTCATATTGCTTCTACATTTAAAAAGTAAATGTCGCCGCGCTGATATTATAAGTATTCATTGCCAAGGATTTGTCCGTAGAATAAGAGAAATTTGTAATTCTTGGAGTCAACTATTATTATTATTATTAATCTTATAGGGCCTGACCAAAGAAACGTATACCTAATATAATTTCCTTGTGCCTGATGTATCAACTTAAGGTAAGTCATTAGAGCAAAATCGTCTATTAGAGCGTCACCTCTATGACGGTTGTCAAAACTTTGGGCTATTGTGTGCCTGGAGTCAGAATGATACATACGTATTCGACGGCCATATCCAATTTTCTATCAATTCGTTATTAACACCAATAATAAGGACTCAAGTGCGGATAACATAATTCATTGAATACTGGTAAATTAATATATTTAATATGAGGTGACATTTTAACATAAAAGTCCAAGCTTAGATGACGATAGCACGTTCGCATTAACTGAAGATAACCGACATAAATGTTACGTGGGTAACAAATGTCTTGCCATGGCGCCTCCGCCGGGCCGGAACAAGCGAGGTAGATCAAAGAAGTGCTGACTTGACGTTGTAAGAGATGACATGCGTGAAATCTCACACCACGAGATGCCAGAGATCGTGCGAAATGGAGGCGTATATGTAGGAAAGCTAACCCCGGGCTCCAACGCAAACGCCGGGGTTGCAACCGGGATTGTATTACGCTAAGATGATGATGATGATGATGAACCGAGATAGATCTATTTGAAGTATACAAATTTGTATAAAATGTATAGCTTTTTAAATTAAGCTCATTTTCTGAAGTATAAAAACGTCACACTCAAATCACGAAGTTCATGTAAGCGTTAATTTTAAATGAAGTTTTCTCATTTTACCGAAATAGATACCTATTTTCGGGCTAACTTCCTTTCAGCGGGGATGTAAATTGGTTTTTAACTTTAATTTGAAATGTCGTATAACATTATATAAAGTAAAATATTCAACTTTTTTGAGCACTTATGTACTTTAAAACAAAGACAAAATAGGCATTTATTTCAGTTAATATGTGCAGGACAAGTTGTTAGTGTTTTACATCGTGGACTTTCAGTTCAGTCGTCTTAAAAAGACAGCCCACTTCATCTATCGAATCTACTAAACATAAGTAAAAAAAAAGATAACTGAAAAATTTTAAAAATGTATACAAATCTATATGTCTATACTAATATATAAAGCTGAAGAGTTTGTTTGTTTGAACGCGCTAATCTCAGGAACTACGGGTCCGATTAGAAAAATTCTTTTTGCGTTGGATAGCTCATTAATCCAGGAAGGCTTTAGGCATGCTGCGACCAATAGGAGCGGAGCATAACTAACTCCACGCGAACAAAGTCGCTGGCGGCCGCAAGTTTCCTATAAAATGCTGACAAAATCACCAGCTGTCAAGTAAATATAACCAACAACAGTTAAAAAAAAATCCCGTTGGCCAGACTAGTCTGACCATCAATCGGACCACTGGGAAAGACTCTTGTAAACTACATCATGCGTTACAATAATGTTTGGAAGGATAAGACGTAAAAGCCTGTGGTCCTGTACCCGGTCTCCCCCCTACCGTATCGGTTTTCCTTTCTACCGCTCTATGAGAGTACAGAAACATACATTACACATCAATTAGTGTGTGTGATCAGTGTTCCTAAACTAAAAAAAATACTTTGTGATAGCTTCTTTGTTAATCACTAAAAAAATTTCAGTCTTTACTAAATACTCTCAGAGTGCTTACTTGTTCTTAATTTCACTTTCCTGTCCTGTGCTGTACCTGTTACCGTCTCTTGTGCTAACCTAATGTTATCTGTGGAAACTTTTAATTGGCCTTCTTTCATTAATTATCTTGTATCCGTATATATGCTAGCTGTAAGTTTCCTTAAAATGTAAAAATAAAATTAAATTAAATTAGTACCCGTACGTGCTTGTATACTATAATATTTAATATAAAAAAAAAAAATGATTTTTAGTTCGGACCAGATAATCCATAGAGTGTTAGTAACATCAAAAAGAAAAACAACTTATTACCTAGTGTTAGTACCCACCACGCTCTGTATAAATTGCTTTATAATTGGAGAGCCGAAACTCTCCGATACCGTTCTTAGGCTGCTGTTGGGACTGTCTCTCACTATCCGCAGAAGTGACGCTGTTTTTTTTTGCGCATAATCGCGTGAAATCCGTCGGTATGAGCAAGCGCAAACATTCCCGACGCGCTGCAGCAGCGGGGAAGTCCCAACAACATCCTGAAGCCATTGTTGTATTGGACGGGAAGGACATCCAGCGACTTGTTAGTGTAATTGACCCATAGACTACCCGTGTACAGACTCTGGCAGTACGCCTTGAAAAGAGTTATTTTAACTAGGTCCGTACACAACATAGGCTAACATATTACACCGGACAGCAAGTGCCCTGCGCTCCCTTTCTATATCTACATGGTCCTTAAGGCCGACAGAAAGAAAGTGGTCTAGGTATTTAAAGGTGGATACCCTTTTAATTACTGACCCGTTTAGAAGTAGTTTGGGTCCCACTTCACGGCATTTGCCACCGACCTCAAAGACCATGTACTCACACTTCTTTACATTATAATATACTAATCCATGAGTAGCAGCATAGGCTTCACAAGTCTTAAGCAACTGTCTGATTGCCCCCGCTGACGGACCTAGCTGCTGACATGGTGCTCCATGTCGTCAGCATAGCTGATGTTGTTAATGCTAACGCCATCAACACTACATCCGACACGCATACTGCTGAGTCTCTCTATAAGGTCATTGACATAGAGGTTGAAAAGCCTGGGGGACGTAAGTCCCCCTTGTCTCACACTGCACTCCAATCTACATGGAACCCTTATAGATTCGTCATGTCTGTCTGTCAGTCTGACCGTCCGTATGTCACAGCCATTTTTTTCTGAAACTATAAGAGCTATACTCTTGAAACTTGGTAGGTAGATGTATTCTGTGCACCGTATTAAGATTTTGATGCAAAAATAATAATAAATATTGGAGGCTCTCAATACTTAGAACTAAATCTCAAAAATTCTATGGATAGGTCTTCAAAAATGAAATCGAGGTTTCTAAAATATTTTATTTCTAAACTGAATAGTTTGCGTGACAGTGCGTGACAGATGCTTCCAAAGTGGAAAGGTATCTAACTTCTAAACTAAGAAAATAAAAAATCTGAAAAAACATGATGTACATTACTATAAAAACTACCAACAAAAATTGTTTTGAACGAGATCTAGTAAGTAGTTTTTTTAATACCTCGTAAATCGTAAACCGCTTATTACCGCGTAATCTTTCATACAAATAACTTTAACTTAAAAAAAACCTCAAAAATCAATAGTACGGAACGGTGTATTTAGTATCAGCATTGCACCCGTGCGAAGTTGGGGCGGGTCGCTACTTTCATAATATTACGTTTAGGAAAATATAACTGTTGTTTAAATAACTGTTAATGTACGTTATATTGTAGTAACTATGTGGCGACTTCGTTTTAGAGTAATTATTATGAAGGCTTTTCTATTTTCTTCACAATAGGAATTCATACTGTGGAGGCATGAGGAGACGAGAATGGATCGTCCAACCAAACGGGTGTTATGTCTGGTTGGAACTTGTCCAACGGTAGATGTTGGGTAGTTCTATGTATGCTAGTTGCTAAACTTTGCTTGCGAGTAGTAGAATCCGTGTGACGTCAGTATGATGCGTTGTTCACATATGGAGTTTGTAAATGCCGCTACAATATTCATTCATTCATTTAATATTGGTATTCATAATATTCTATATTCATAAAATTATTTCATGGTATAATATAAAACCTCAAAATACCATTTACATGATGCAAACATCAAAAAAAAAACTAATAAACTGGTTTGTTTTCTCATACAAAAAAGAACTAATCATTTTCCTGAACGTATCCCAATTTATTTGTGGGTAGGGAGACAAGACATTATCTTCCATATTTCTTCATTAGGTGTTATCTCGGCAGTCACCTCCTTTCAAACCATAATTCATCATTCACAGTACATCCATCGATTCCTTGCTCTTCCCTAACTTTTATAGCGACTTTCACACCACCCACCAGACAAAGCCTTGCCGCCAAGCGATTTGTCGTATTCCGGCATGATGTCTGGTGACGTGACGAGCCGTACGGAGGACGGGTCTGAGCAGTTGTGTTGCGATGTGTGCCGGGTACGATGCGCCTAACGTTGTTGTGTTGGGAGTTTGGTCGTGGAGGGTCTTCAGATCAATCTTCCTTTGTCGCAGCATCCTTAGTCGTGTTGTTGGGTTTAACATTGCATCACCTAGCTCAACTGACGTCTTCCTTCCTATTCGCTCAGTTTTTCTGAGTGAATAGGCTCTTAATAAACTAGCGCGCTTTACCATCAGCGATCGCATCACTGCGCTAGTTTAAAATTATTCAAAAAAAGTACCTTTAGTTACCGGTAAAACTAAAACCCATTCGTGTTTCTTCACTTGCCTATGCGCTAGGGCCACGGTTTCTTTTTTAAAAAAACCCGCAACTCTGACCTAGGAGGCATCGGTCTTCGTGGACCCCGTCACGATGTGCTGACATCTCTTTGAGGCGCTCGTGAAACACAACGCGCCATCGACACGGGCCAGGCCTGGTCCTACGCAAGATCGCGCCCTCGGTAGCCGGGAGTTCGATGTTGTCTCCCGACCAGGGCGTCTCCTGCGGCACTCCAAGATCCTCGGTCCAAGATAAAAGACAACCCTTCCGCAACGATGCAGAATAAATTTTCGTGCCAACATCTGTACTTATATCATGTTATTTGTGCATAACTTCAACAGAATGCTTTTACAAGCAGAATAATAAGAACATTGATTATAAAAGAGTGAATACACAATTTTATAAATAAATTCTACAATATTTATGGAAAAATGAAGGAGAATATGCAACAAAGGGCTAAAAGTAACAAGAATCTTGTTAGAGGATTGAAAGTCACATCGGGCCTTTGTTAAGCAGTCACCTATGCAAGCATATGTAGAAATAATAATAGCTATCTTTACTTTCCTTACATCTGCTGTTGTTTATACTGCTACTGTTTCGTATTATCTTTGAAGAACCCCGTTGGTCTCTTGGTCACTATCGCGACTGCAAAGATCGTGAAAAGTGATATTGGATTTTGGCATTTCAGTAACGGAAATTGAGAGTTGGCGATGTGATGCCCCATACCTCAGAATGCACGTTCTGCACCAGTTTTATCTCCTGTCGTGTCGAATTGTCATCCAATCGGACTATGAGGAAATGTGGAGTGAGAAAAGAGCGACATGCACATCCACCGCTAAGTTGACATACATAGTCTCCTCTGAGATTGACTGCATGGCCGAAATATATGGTCTCTAGCTTTAAAGTAATGTTTTAATATTTAAATCTTTTTATTTATAGCTGCTGTCAAGCGGAAAGTAGCCAAAAATAGATATATTAAAATACCTGTTCCGTAATTAAAAAAAGTTTATAAATATGAGGATTAATTACATGTCTAGACACAACATAGTTCCTGGCTCACACTTTTAAACTTCTTATCTTTTGATATATTAAATTAACGGCCCATGAAACAAATTAGCGTCAAAATAGCTGTTACCAGTGATTTGGCTTATGTGTATTATTTGGTACATACATAGACATTTTACCGGCCAGTGATATTATTCGTAGATGACCATTCTTGAGTGGATGTAGGCCACCCTTTTGTTGCCTGTGCCAGGACCGCCGGGGTCTCTTTTCAAAAACCCGCGGCCTTGGCAGGCATCGGCCCTGGCCTTTTCTTTTTTGTTTCGGATGAGAAATCATCAAATAACCTCTCCCGCTCTGGACGGAGCAGAAGGGCGTGTCAGACTTTTACTGAATAAAACCTACCCGTGTTTCTTCACTTGCCTGTGCGCCAGGGTCTCGGTTTATTTTTTAACCAACCCGGAACCCTGGCCCAGTAGGCATCAGTCTTCATGGACCCCGTCATAATGGGCTGACGTCTTTTTGAGGCAAGCGTATCGGCCCTAGCCTTTTTTTTCCGGGGTGGAAATCCTCAATGTATGTCCGTCGCCCTAAGGTGGGCGACGCGGTCTGTCAGACTTTTACTGATTAAAACCACCCCGGTGTCTCTTCTTTCATGAGCGCACGGAAGTCTAAAATCTTCCACGGCCCCACACCCTCGTGCTGACCCGGTCTGTCCGGGCCTCGTCTCCTGCACGGGGTAGTGGGGTGTTAAACTACACCGTGCATCGTCTATATGTACTAAAGTACATTATTTTAATTAATCTCTTAGTGTTCAGCCTGTGTTACACTGCAAACGCAGAAAAAATGTAATTATTTACATCACATTACAAACCTCAACAATAATAGTGCTTCTTGACTATTTAATGGATGTTGTTATACCTACATATAAACCTTCCTCTTTAATCAATCTATGTACTAAAATAAACCACATTAAAATCCGTTGCGTAGTTTCTTTTATCACAAATCAGTCTTTATTTATTTATTTATTTAATTAAGGTTCGCCAACAGTTGCTACAGATATTTCACACATTACAAATACATACAAATTATTGACTTAATCTAACTGCACAACCAATTACAGGCAAACACCACATGCTAAGTGCTCTTTGTAATTTTACTAATGTAATTGCTTATATTCTAACCAGACTGGATTCTCAATACGAGCATCAGTTGCCATTATTATTTAAACAATAGTCAACTGCAATCAAAAATTAAAAAAGTACGAAAGTATTCGCTTTTCCCGGTACACCGGGTAAATCGGATACAGTATTTGGACAAAGTGGATACCCGTATTCAATCTCTGAAAACAAAGAAATAACTTTGACAAACTAAAAAAAAAACTTGGTCTTAAAATTGAGATTGTCGTTTGTCTCAAGTATATCCTTGAGTGCCATCAAAAACAGAATAATCTTTGAGCTTGTTTACTTCTTCCTTCAATATACATTTCACCGCAAGAAACGCATAAAAAATCCTTAAATTCTTACATTATCTCTGGCTGTTTAACCTTTTTAGCAGTTTTTTTTTTTTTACTTTGTTGGATAGTGTATATGGAAGTGGATCTGATATCCACTTTGCCTTATTCACTTTGCCTGTCTAGATAAGTGTTACGGTTTGAATTCATTTATTAGTAAAGATTAAAAATCACTTTACAGAAATAAATACTTAATATGACTAAATTATGTACATTTTTGTAGTCCAGAAGTAGCAAGAGTTTACAATGTTAACATTTTGGTAATAATATTGTATAGTAAGAAGATAGTTTCTAAAAGTTTTGTGATATCGCGCTCGCTGTACGTTGACTAGATAACTTTGTTTGTAATTCGAAACCAAAGGGTACTTTTACACTAAAAGCAAATAAATGTTTTTAGTTATTTTAAGACTTTTTGAGATGTGGCATTTAAGTAGTTTTTTGAATAATAATAACGATTGTATATTTTTAATATCTTTTGGTAGTGTGTTATAAAATTTTGCTCCTTCATGTACAGGTAACGGTTAATTTTCCATAGTTAATTCTAGTACTAGGAATGTATAAGTCTTGTGCTCGCCTCAGAAGACGTTTTCGCATCTGTATATTTTTGTGAGTGTGATTTGTGTGTGTAAGTCTCTGGGAAGAATTTTATGAACTAAAATACATGCATTATAAAAATATATGTCAGAGATGTTGAAAAGCTTTGTTTCTTTATAAATTTTGTATGTAGGGGTCAAATAGTGATAGTGAAATAGGACTTTTATAATTCTGTTTTGCGCCCTTTGTTACTTTTCTAGATTAGTTTTAGCTGCTGAACCCTATAGTTCTATAACGTATTCGATGTGCGGTTTCACCAGTGAATTGTAAATAGCATGGTGGACTTTTAGAGGGAAGCATCTCACAATTCGACGTAATGCCGCCGTTAGGCTTAGTATTTTAGAACGGGTTTTTTCTATAAGTATGTGGTTTCCATGTAAGTTGATTATCTAAAATAAGTCCGAGATATTCCTTTCATTTACTTTGTTTAAATTTTCTCCATTAATACAATGAAGTTTGTGATTTGGGATTTTTTGTTTTTAGCTGCAAATATTATATAGTTAGTTTAAGATATATTGATTGTTAACAAGTTATTTAGAAACCACCTTTCCAAGATTGTGAGATCTTCTTGTGCGTCTTGTATTATTGAGTCAATTGAGTGATCATAATAAAAAAGGCAAAAATAAAAGGGGACCACAAATTGACCCTTGAGGCACGCCGTAGTTGATTATCCTAGACGCGCTAACATTGTCACCTATCTTGGTAATCTGTCGGCGCCCTTGGAGGTACGATCCAAAATTTTTTAAAGCATTTCCAGTTATACCAATCGAGGCAAGTTTATTTATCAACAGTCTATGACTAACAGTATCGAACGCCTTTTTTAGGTCGATGAAGATCCCTAATGCAATGCAATGAAGCTTATCTATGTTAGTTTTAAGATTTGTGATTAAGTCTGTCGCAGCTGAAAGAGTATTAGACTTTGATCAGCAGACATACTGTCGTTGAGCAAGATACGTTTGTGAATTTAAATATAGACTAAGCCGATTATGCAGTAGCTTTTCAAAAACTTTAGACAGCACAGGCAATACCGATATAGGTCTATAATTGTCCCGGGAGAGTTTAGAACCAGATTTAAAGATAGGGGTAACTTTGGCATACTTTAATGAGTCAGGAAAGTCGCTTGAATATTTTCAAAACCTCCGTTTCTCTCTTTTTTGAATACTTCTTCAGATTCTCGGTTATTTGGATTACTCTTATAAATTTGCCACAGTTCATTTCTTTTGTCTATTTGTTTTACTATGTCCTTATTATCCAATCTCTCCTCGTAGGGTTAAGTATTTTAATTTTCAAAACGTGGCAAGCGACCGGATCCCCTGAAGATCGCGACGCATACAAAGTTGCCAAACGTGCCACTAAAAGAGCTGTAGCCAGAGCCAGACGAGATCACTTGCAACCGCTCTACGAGAAGCTGGAATCGTCTGAGGGGCAAAAGCTCATTTACAAGTTGGCACGTTCTAGGGTCAAAGCGGCACAGGATATATCCAAGTGCCGCTGCGTAAAAGACCCTGTTGGCAACCTACTATGCGAAGACCTCGCGGTGAAGGAGAGATGGCGCTCGTACTTCCACGAGCTGCTGAATAAGCAGCACCAAGAGGTGCAGATACCGGAACTCCCTCCAAATCTTGGATTAGTGCCCCCGATAACGCCTGAGGAAGTCCATACGGCTCTTCGTCGCATGGCAAATCGGAAAGCTGTCGGAGCCGATGGAGTTCCCATTGAGGCCTGGAAGGCGATGGGTCCCCGCGGTGTGGGCATGTTAACTAGCTTTTTGAACCACGTGCTCCTGACCGGCAAAATCCCGTGCCAATGGAGACTGAGTATTATTACTCCAGTCTTCAAAGGCAAGGGCTCGGTACAGGAGTGTGGCAACTATCGTGGTATAAAGGTCATGTCACACACCATGAAGATCCTTGAGAGGATTATGGACTCCCGGATCCGGCGGGAGTGTGCTGTCTCGGAGTGTCAATATGGGTTTCGTCCAGGGTACGAAACCATGGATCGTATCTTCGCACTAAGGATCGCCATGGAGAGATACAGATCGAAGAACACGCCTCTGCATTTGCTCTTTCTTGATATGCAGAAGGCCTTCGACTGTGTCCCTCGGGGGGTGATCTGGTGGGCACTGAGGTCCAAAGGGGTACCAGAGGCCTATGTTGACATAATTCGAGACATGTACCTCAATTCTGATTCCGTTGTTAGGACCGCTGTTGGTGACACTAAACCCTTCCCCGTCACCGTCGGAGTCCACCAGGGTTCCGTTCTTAGTCCGTTTCTGTTCAGCGTGATATTAGACGCCTTGTCGGATAGCATCAGGGATTCAAATGAGCAACCTCCTTGGTTGCTTATGTATGCTGACGATATCGCGCTGGCGGACGCGGACAGGGATCGGTTGGTGCGGCGTGTGAATGTGTGGAAGGACTCGCTCGAGAACGGAGGTCTGAAACTCAATGTGGCGAAGACCGTGTATATGGCTAGCAACACGACAGACCCCATGTCCGTGCGCATAGGCGGTGACATGGTCGAGTGCACAGACCAGTTTAAATACTTGGGGTCTGTACTCCACGCGTCCGGCGACATTGATTGCGACGTCAGGGCACGCATTTCCGCAGCTTGGGCAAAATGGCGTGAGGTGTCAGGTGTCATTTGTGACACCAAAATGCCGGTTAAGCTTAAGGGGCAGGTCTATAAGACCATCATTAGACCTGTTCTCCTGTATGGCAGCGAGGCGTGGCCTGTGCTTGAGCGACACAAGCAGGAGCTGCGTGTCACGGAGATGAATATGCTGCGGTGGATGTGTGGAGTTACGCGGAAGGACCGCATCAGGAACTCCCGCATCCGTGGCAGTCTTCATGTCCGTGACATAGCGGAAAAGCTGCAGGAGGGTCGCCTACGTTGGTAAGGTCACGTCTTACGAAAACCGGCATGTTACGTGGGTCACAAATGTCTTGCCATGGCGCCTCCGCCGGGCCGGAACAAGCGAGGTAGACCAAAGAGGTGCTGGCTTGACGTTGTGAGAGATGACATGCGTGCCAACAATCTCACACCACAGGATGCTAAAGATCGCGCGAAATGGAGGAAATTGAGCAGGAAAGCGGACCCCGGGCTCCAACGCGAAAGCCACGGATGCAACCGGGATAAACGCTGAGCTGATGATGATGATGATAGCTTGGAATTTTACTTTTCTTATAAATAAAATCTGCTTATGATCTGATATGGCAGATTCTATAATAGCTACCTATATGTATTTTATGATCTTAGAGGCTAGTACATACGTGATCCAATATACTCTTTGTGGTCGTAGTTTCGCTTGTGCAGTATTTAGTATCAGTTTTGAGTTTAACACATGTCATAAAAAATCTAATAATTCTGATTTTCTGTTAAATATACTATCACAACCTACTTTGATACGCTAGCGAATTAAGAGATTCCTAAAAATAAAGAACTAGTAATACAGGCGAAATGATCAATGTACTTACCGCGTAAAATCACTATTTTATTTACGAAAACATACATTTTCATACTGCGGACGGGACGCGATGCACTCACTTCGATATTTGCCGCGTACTAAATCAAGATGGCCAAATGCAATAGTAGTGGCATGTTGAATAAAAAACTTATAATTTAGCAGTAGTAGGCAGTACTCGTTCACTTTACCCGGCCTTTCCCTACTTATGTAGTGATGATGATGAAGTCGACACAGTAAAATAGATATAAATACTACATATTAGAATAGTATTGCTTACTGTTATTTATATTAGAAAAAGATGAACAGCAATACATTCAAATCTAAAAAAAATGTACGATATTAATTACATTATACTAACTTCTGGCCACGACTTTATTTAATGCCAAAGGACGGGCGGATGGAAATCGTAAGACATCACGACATCCTTCCTACTATACATATAAATATAATTATACAATAACACGAAAGTTTGGACGTAAATTTGTTTATCTATCATGCTAAAACTACTAAACGGATTTGGATGAAAAATGTGATGGAAACCTGCTGATCTGATTAACAATGTATCCCCTTCATCCAATGTATTCATTAAGCACCTTAAAAAAAAATAAGCTTTTGCACCAGATATCAACTCAGCGCAATCATACATTCGCCACGTAGGACTTCATGAATGGTTTATGACCAGCCCCCTAATCGACGAACACATTTTTGTCAAATGCATTGCGACTAGTTGGGATTGTTTGGACCGAAAGATCCAATAGGCGGTCATATAGGATAGTTTTTGTGTGACAGGTTTGACATATAGGATAATTTTTGTCTAGATATTTAGACGCGCTTGAAATGTATACGGATTAAACCTCGGGACGCAGCTAGTAGCAAAATAACGGCCATATTACCCGTCGTGCCATTACTTCTTTTACACTTCATGTTTTCTCTAACCTTTTTTCTTTTTGCTCGTCCCTTAAGTTTCGCAACAAAATGGTAAATAGAAAAAACCTTCCTAGAAACAATCCAATCAGGATTTATTCAAATCCAAATTGTAGTTTCGGAGATTAGAGCGTTCAAAAACACTCTTCTGTTTTGTTTGCTAGAGGAATATGAATACAATATGTTATACTTTATTTTATCATACCTCATTCAAGTATACATTTCCTAAATCGAATTCAAAGATTGATGGAAGTGTCCTGAAAGCCTAGTTTAATAAAAGGTCCCTACAGTTAATTTGGTCAGGTGTATTGAGACTTCTTGATGCTAAGGTAAACCTACATTTTCACTCAACTTGACGAAGTTCCTTTTTTTCTATCTATACTACTTCACTGAGTTGCGATATTCTTAGATTTAAGTGTACATTTTGTCAGTGTCTACAGTTGTGTGTTTGTTAGAGATAAGTCCTCGTTTATACTTTGCTGTTCATATATGTTCTGCGAGATTCCAGGAGGGCAGCTAGCAGCAAATATGAGTTTATGGAAAAATAACCTCTAATCAATAAAGTTCTATTCACGCTACTATGTTGTTCCGAACATTATTAAATTTTTAAAATAGTGCTAGGCACTCTGCAATCAACTTAATTACTATTAAATTAAAACTGATATTTGTTTATCTTGAAATAACGTCAATTCGAAATATTATTTAACGCGTCGCGGGGGCACGCGCGTTGCCCGCCAGCGGTTAGTACCCACGTAGTTATTTAGTCAATAAGGGCTGAAACTGCTCTTATTCGTGTAATGCGTAATGGTACTCGTATATTAAGTTCTCAATCAACACAACTATAAAGAAAAAAAATTAAAATTGAACTAGCGACACTGCGTAAATCGGGCCCGCGATGGGTATCCTCGACGGGGACCATCGCGTTCCCAACGGAGGTCGCCCGCGTGTCCACGCGCATAAACATGCGACGCTTAACTCAGTTTCAGCCCTAAAGCCTAAACCACATTCTCGCTAGACGAATAGCATAAGCAAGGCACACCATGCGGCCGGTTACGGAAATTCCAGAGTGTCTGTTTTACTTCCCTAATCGCAAGGTGCTTCTCTAGACTTCTGGCGATCTAGACGGTCTGTCAGTATAGACGAAGCCTTAGTCTCCCTTGTTTTCTTTGCATTAATAAAATCTGATTTGACTAGAAATAGGAGGATGTTTAATTGAAAATGAATAAATTAAAGATAAAATTACTCAAAAGATCTGTGGTTCCCGATTCGACCAAAAGAACCAGTTTAATTCATGATTCTCATGAGTTAGTTATTCTGAACTTAGGAGTAATTTTTTTTTTTAGTAGTTATAAACTAGCGCTTGACCGCAATCCCGCCTGATGGTAAGCAGTGATGCGATCGTTGATGGTAAAGCGCACGTAGTTTATTAAGAGTCAAGGAAGGAAGACGGCAGTTGAGCGAGGTGATACAATGTTAAACCCAACAACACAACCAACGATGCTGCGCCAAAGGGAGACTGATCTGAAGACCCTCCACGACCAAACTCCCAACACAACAAGATTAGGCGCATCGTACCCGGCACGCATCGCAACACAACTGCTCAGACCTGTCGTCCGTACGGCTTCATCAGACATCATGCCGGAACACGACAAATCGCTTGGCGGCAAGGCTTTGTTTGGTGGGTGGTAACTTCTGCCGGCGGCCGATGTTATGGCCTGCCACCGAGGTAGGTTAGTCAAATGCTGCGAAAGAAAGAAAGTAACTTTACCAAGGTGCGAATTATGTTAATGAGAGAAAAAAATTGTCCAAATAATAAATTTAGTCTCGTACAATTTGGAACAATAGCATCCAAGTTAACATAAGCACCGGACTATTTGTACATCACAATAACCCTTCCATACTCGTAAACCACGTAAATCTTTTGATGCCTGTTACAAAACCGGGCTAAACTTAAAAAGAAATCCCCCTAAAAAAATAAATATTATTTCGCAAAAAGACGTAACTTAATACATGTGCGTTAAGCACCCTTCCGTGGGCGGCGGGCGGCAGAGCACACGGCACGTGGTCGCATCGCTATTCGCTCATAATAATACTGGTGTTGTCACTTTTTTTAAAAATTACCAAATTTCGGGGAAGTTGGAATAAATTCGCGGGAATAAAAGATTATTTCAAAACTCATTTTTATTGGTACTATGATGATTACGTAAAATTTTATAGTATATTTGGTCATGTGTTTACCTAACCTTTATCATCCTTATGGGTCGGACAGGGTTTTCTTAACATACTGTATATCTGCATTCTAGAGAAGCTGCGGGCAAGTAACCGCGGCGAATGCTGGTGAAAACCGCTCCCTGAGTTCTTACCTGACTTCTTCTACTACTTACATTGATTTCCAAATAAAGTAATAGTAGTTAATTGTGAACAAAATTGTCCTTAACATCATTTAATTTCGATTAACATCTTATTAGAAATCGACTCTTTTGGGGTTAACATAAAATTTTCAAATAACTCCACGCGAACGTATTCGTGGCCGGCCGCTAGTCAATAATAAGTTCAGATACAATTCAGTACTAATAATATTTAACTGCAAATATCAAACACTCGTGTGTATTTAAATCCATCACATGCATGTATTTCCACATCACATGCCGTCAGATAAGCCAGATTATCGTAGGTACATTTCGCATAAAACCGTTGTACAATCTATTTTAATTAAATGATGAACGTGGGCTCGTATATTCAAAATTGATAATACTTAAACTGAACAATGTTTTTTGTCAGTCAACTTAATTTTCCATTCTGATTTGAAACTTATTTAAAAAAATCCAAAATCATTTATTCTAGAATAGAATATAATACTCTTTATTCTGTACACCATATAGGTTACAGAACATAGATTTTACAAAGGGTGACACAATGGGTGGTCTTAACGCTAGAAGAGATCTTACACAGACAACCTTTCAAGCTGAGAATCAGCAATTTTCCTACGTCAAAATTACAAAAGTCACTCCACAAAACGCCTGAACTTCAATACTTCCTAGTGCTTTCGCTGAGAAGAAGTGGCGCAACAAACTCCCTAATAGCACAGCTATCTGTTTAGCATTTGATAGCCAATTTTCATGTAAGGCTCCTTAACAGAATGCTAAGACACTTGAGAGCCGTGCAAACAAAAAAGTCTGAAAGTACAGTGAAGCGCGGGCAGACGGCGCAATGCGACGGGATGGGTTGGGGAAGAACAAATTGCTGGCATAAAAGCGGGTGTAAGCTAGTGTCACATATTTTCGTACCGCCTTGCTGTAATCGCTTCTGATAAGGTAAAATCAATTTCAACTAATAAAGTACTAAAAGCTTTTGTGAGGGCAAAGTGTATTGCCCGGTGGCGGGGTCTAAGCGGCTTTCAGGCTAAAGGTTTATTAGCATACAAATGAATCATTCCGCTAGCTACGCAGTTCTGGTAGACTGTTCATTTTTAATAAGCGGTTTATTAAAAATTAAAAGTGTAAATTATTTGAATACCAGAGACGTTTCCTCGGAAAACTAATGTGTATAATCCTAAAACATTAATATTTAACAAGCACTTACTGCATTATTTAGTTACAAGACGTAGCTACCATCACGTTTTTTTGAGAAAGTTATGGTCCTTATCAAAAACCTAAACTCGATTTTGGATGAAAAACATTATGCGTGTCAGAATAAAGTGCAAAATACAGAAACTGCCTTGAAGTTTCAGGCTAGATCTAGTGTCCACTTTCCACTCAAACAAAAACAACGCATAAATATTTATAACGCATTTTTAAAAGAAACAATAGTCCAACTTTCCTTCATTTACCTACTAGTAAATATTCCTTGGAAATATAGCAGACATTGTCACAAATACATATAAAGCAATATTATTCAGAAACGTG
This sequence comes from Sesamia inferens, assembly GCA_037179545.1. Taxonomy (NCBI): domain Eukaryota; kingdom Metazoa; phylum Arthropoda; class Insecta; order Lepidoptera; family Noctuidae; genus Sesamia; species Sesamia inferens. The sequence continues at coordinate 19,485,439 of CM073921.1, read as the reverse complement.
AGGATACAGGATTTAAATAAAATAGACGTTACTGCGAACCCCTTATGAAAAGAAATACCTATACAAGGAAGGAGAACGCATTAAATTTAATGAGGGAACGGTACTTGTATTTATACATTTAGCTACATGTAAGAATGTATGAAAATCAAATAAAATGTAGGCAACGTCGAGCGGAGACTTTAATGTGAATGGCAGTAGGGCACACCACAATGTGAAGCTACCTACATATGTCGCTAACCATATACAGACGACTGACCGTCAAGCTACTACAATCTTTCAGATATCTTTATTAGTTTTTCAACTTTATCTCTAAAGCATTAAGGGTCAAGGTTGATTGGAAATATTTGACTGTTTCGGGTAGCTAACACGACCAATGATGCTGCGCCAGAGGGAGATTGATCTGTACTCCCGACACAACAACATATGGCGTATCGTACCCGGCACACATCGCAACACAACTGCTCAGACCCGTCCTCCGGTACGGCTTCACCAGACATCATGCCGGAACACGACGAATCGCTTGGCGGCAAGACCTTGTCTGGTGGATGGTAACTTTTGCCGTCAGTCGACTTTATGGCCTACCACCGATTAAAAGCATATACATATTTTTAAAGCATATATATACGGATTTCTCGGAAAGTTGTGGTGGCCTAGTAAAGTCGTGGTGGCCTAGTGGCTAAAACACCAGCCTCTCAAGTATGAGTGCGCGGGTTCGATTCCAGGTCAGGTAAGTACCAATGTAACTTTTCTAAAATTATATGTACTTTCTAAGTATATATTGGACACCAATGACGGAAGGTAAAGGAAACATCTTGAGTAAACCTGGACTTTAAGTCTGAAATCGCCAACCCGCATTCAGATTCTTTTTTTCATATTTATCGTTGTCGTTATTTCTGGCAACAATTTTTTTGATCCGCAGTCAATCAATTGTTAAAAATAGTAAATAATAGCAATTTTTTGCGCAATGTGTTTTACTAACTAATAGATAATTATTTCACTTACGGTGGTGGTATTACACCATTAGAAAAACTTAAAACTTACTCAAAAAACAAATTTTACAAAAAATTTAGCAATACTTTTAACAATTATGACTTTTACTAGGGTCATAAAGCCACCCTAGCAGAGAATTGTATTACAAACTTCAATCAAAATGTACGGGAGAGATTATATTTTCAGTTTTATACCCATTTGAGTTTAAGTTGTTCATTTTTATGTACGTTCCATTACATGCTCTAGTAAGTTTCTTGATTAACTTAACAAGCCTGACGATACGACAATAAATGAAAACACGAACAATGCTTGTTCATAGGAATAATCCTAAACCATAGAAAAAAATTTAGCATCAAAAATAAAAAATAAAAAATTTCCAACAAACTAAATCACATAAAATTGTAAACGGAATAGAACATCCTTTAAAAAATATTGGTTCACTGACCTCCGATCGGCCACAGCGTGATCCTATATCAACTTGATTTTTTCGTGCCATTATTATTAAAGTTTGGTACCGCAGGATGCCGCGGTTATTAACCTGTAAGCGTTTCCTTATCAACATGTACATCATGTAGAAAATGTGAAAAATGAAAAATAATTTCCTGTGACTAAACTAATGGACATATTTATATAGCTTTTTATGGGTCGACTGAGAAAGTGTTAAGGTACACGATATTTAATTTATTGTCGTATTGTCAGCACCACTCTGTATATTTGGTTTAATACGTAACGGTGAAGGAAAACATCGTAAGGAAACTGACATGTCCTAGACGCAAAACTTCGAACACATGTGACATCTACCCACTCGCGCTGGGCCCGCGTGGTAGATTACGGCCCACTAACTCTCACCGATAGGAGATCTGTGTTCCAGAAGTGGAACATTATAATATGTTGACTATGTTATGTAACACGTAACTAACTGACAGTTTACATAAATGGCTCACATTTTAACAAATCAACAGCTATATGTATTGCGTAACTAGCTGCCGCCAGGGACTTCGTTCGCGTGTTGAACATTTTATTTTAACCCCAAAATAGATAGCAAACATTTTAAATCTTTAATATGCTCGGCTTCTATTGGTCACAGCGTGATGTTATATAGCCTAAAGCCTTCCTGGATCAATGGGCTATCCAACTCAAAAAGAATTTTTCAAATCTTGTTCAAACAAACAAACAAATTTTTTTTGGATGGGAAGTCATCAACAGAACTCTCCCGCTCTGGGGGGAGCGGCAGGGCGTGTCAGACTTTTACTGACTAAAACCCACGCGAGTTTCTTCACTTGTCTATGCGCCAGAGCCACGGTTTTTTGTTTAACCAACCCGCTATCCTGGCCCAGGAGGCATCGGTCCTCGTGGACCCGTCACGAGCGTGACCGACCTGACATGGTGATCGTTTTTTTTTTTTGTATAGTTCCTTTTTGTGAATTCTGTGTTTTTTAATGAATTCAGTTTTAACTTCTGTCGGTCAGTCCCAAACTACTATTTTTTTTTACTAATATATATGTATAAATTAATGGATTAACAATATCCTTATAATTCCCTTCATTTATGGACATAGGTTTCTTTCAAAAACCTACTTCAGGCACCAGTCTCTTCTAATGGTGGAATATAAATAAAAATATTGTTAAACCAATGTTGTGAGGAGAAAAATAAATACAAATAAATAAATAAATACCCCTTGAAACTCTATAACTAGTACAGGTTTTAAACCCGCAAAAATATAGACTGTGAACAGGGTTTGGATAGAGGCAACAACCAAACATAAATCCCAGAGTACCTGCATATATTTATTTGATTACTAGTCTTGTTTTGATCGTATAGCATTTAAACCACAGTACTGAATATCTGTTTTGTGGTTTGGACACATAAAATCAGAGAGAATTTAATATGTTATGATTGAAAATCAATTTATGGGAGATAAGCACGTTCAAACAATTTTTGTCAGTTTTGTTATCATTAGATATACGTAATAACCCGCGATACGCTTGCTTATGTCTAATTTCTAAAAAATAGAACATATGATATCTTGTGATATATCAAAGTCTACAATACGTATACGATCTTGCTAAACTCTGATTTATAATTTGATAGACCAAAATAACAGCTAAATAGGTTATTACTAATGAAGACAAAAGTCCATGGAGAGCCTATGTTCTACTTTTGCTTAGGGTTTGCATTAGGTTTCATGAGACGACTAGCTAACACTGCTTTCTCTGTAGATACAGAGAAAGCACATAATATAAGCTTTGCAGTTAATAATATAAGGTTTCAAAAACCTTAAAAAATTATTATGTGCCTCTGTATAGAGGCACATAATAATTTTTTTAATACCTAAAATAATTACTAAGAAATATTGTTCTTCAGCCTATAGACATCCACTGCTGGACAAAGGCCACCCCCAAGGCTTTCCACGATGACCGGTCTTGTGCTGCCCGCATCCATCGGCTTCCCGCAACCTTCACCAGGTCATCGGTCCACCTTGTTGGGGGCCTCTCTACACTGCGTCTTCCTGTTCGTGGCCTCCACTCCAGAACCTTACTGCCCCATCGGCCATAGGTTCTACGAGTAATGTACCCTGCCCACTGCCACTTAAGTTTAGTGACCCGAAGAGCTATGTCGGTGACTTTGGTTCTTCTGTGGATCTCCTCATTTCTGATTCGATCACACAGAGAAACTCCGAGTTTAGCATTTGCCATTGCCCTTTGTGTCACTCTGAGCCCTGATGAGGCCCATTGTGAGCGACCATGTTTCAGTTCCGTAAGTCATCACTGGCAACACACACTGGTCAAAGACTTTAGTCTTGAGACACTGTGGTATCTTGGACGACGAGAAGATGTATCGTAGCTTCCCGAACGCTGCCCAGCCGAGCTGGATTCGACGAGACACCTCTTTCTCGAAGTTGGACCTACCTAGTTGCACCGTTTGTCCCAGGTATATATACTCGTCAACAACTCCGAGTGCAGAGCAACCAACTAGAATTGGAGTGGGTGCGACATGAGAGTTCGACGTGATCTTCATCTTATACATGTTCATCCTTAGACCCACTTGTTGGGAAGCTCTGCTGAGGTCTATGAGCATTTGGCTCAAGTCTTCCAGGATTTCTGCCATGACTACGATATCATCTGCAAAACGGAGATGAGTGATGTACTCGCCGTTGTTGTTAATGCCAAGTTTCCAGTCCAGGAGCTTGAAGACATCTTCCAACGCAGCATTGAACAATTTAGGAGATATGACATCTCCTTGTCTCACTCAACTCCGGAGTTGGATCGGTTTCCAGTCCTGATCCTGGAGAAGCCTTTGTTCCGCTCCATAGCCTCTTTAATACAGTTTGTATTAAATTTGCATATTTTGCGAGTCAGAGACTTTGAGATTTGTCTGTTAAGGCATCTCATACGCGAAGCGTCATCAGGGGATTGTAAAACCACCTCCCGTCTATCTTCCAATAGCCGACGGGTGGGACTGGATATCTTCTCTCCTTTTGAACGGAGGGTTTTGTAAAACTTGGACCCTTCCGTTTGGAGAGTTTCCACAAACCTGTGGTTATAGGCGTCACGTCGCATTCACCGAGGCATTCGAAGCGATTTTGCAGTTCGATCTGAAAACTTTCGGGGTTTTGGGGTTAAGTTGACGCTAGACGGAGCGTAGACTTCTTAAGTCGATAGCGTTCTAGCCTAATGTTGAGGTTCAAGATGCCTCTAACAATACAGTGATCACTCCCGGTTTTAACCGCTTGGATCACGAAGACATCGTTGAACACTCGCCTTCTCGTTGACATTATGAAGTCTATCTCGGTTTTGGTCTGCCCATCGGGGCTAATCCAGGTCCACTTGTGGTGCAATAGTTTCTTGAAAAAAGAATTCATCACAAAAAGTCCTTCCTTTTTCATGAAATCCACATCTGACCTCGGGGATTCCGATTTCCGACTCCAAATTGCCCCACTTTCGTCTCGTCCGCCTCTCGCATGCCTAGTTTTGCGTTAAAGTCAGGAATGTATGGCTCTACTGACGTCCTCATACATAGCCTCCACCTCATCGTCGGAGTGGTTAGACGTCGGAGCGTAGACCTGTATAACCTTTAAAGAATATCGTTTCGCCCTCTGACTCGGGTGGCGTACCTTGTACTCAGAAGAGTACAAGGTACGCCACCCGAGTCGAAAAGCTCCCGACTTTAACAACGTTGTTCACGAGGGACTTGTGGATAATAAACCCGACGCCACCCTGGGACAGCTGGTCGCCTTCCCGAAAATAGAGCCCGTTGCCGGACTTCAGGATTATCGAGTCCTCTCCCTCTCTTCGGACTTCAGATAACCCCACAATGTCCAAGCGCAACCAGCTCAGTTCTTCCTTCACTTCGACAATCTTGTCATCAGTCCGTAGTATGCGCGTGTTATATATTGCCGGGGCCAAAGATCGAGATGGTGCCGGATCTCTTCCGGAGATTCTTCGCACCCCTTGCTCCGCCGTAACCGAGTCCGCTACCGTAGACTGGAATAGCGGAGCTGCCGGGGACTAAGGGCCTGGACTGTGTCGTGTGCATCATTGGGGGAGGGGAGTTGCCATTATTTGGTAGATTAGTTAATTGGACTACAGATGGCGTAGATCGTAAATAATAAAGTTAAGTATTTAGATCAGTAGCTTCGGGTCCATGACAGAATATCAAACCTCAGATCACATGGGCACCGGTTCAAACCCAGTTCTTAGTCGACCATTGTAAAATTTAATGTTATATAATCTTTATCCATCTATATACACGTTTATCTATTTATCTATATTTACATAGATATCATATGTAATGTACATGTTGAATATCTCCTCTGATTTTTGTGTTTAACGGCGATGAACGCTGCCGAAAACTATCAGTCAATATTAAACTACCTTCAATTCTTTTGAGATTTGTGATGCGAGTTAAAGTAGCTAAACAACTACAATATAATAAAAAAGTAGGATTTAGCATTGCGTCACGAGTAACGACGCAAAAGTCCAGTGGCTAATTGTATCGGTAAATTTTATGCTACCCAGTTCGAATCCTAGTTATTACGTGCGTTGCTTTAGAATATTTGTAATGTCTTAGGAAAATTCGTGCTAAAATTAAGTAATATTGTAACTAGCAAAAAACAAGTTATTATTTTTTTCTAGAGATGTACATTTCCAATCCAACTACTATACTAGTGCCATCTATGTATGTCATCCAAGACATATTAGACATTACTAAGGCGATGAAGCCCTGTAAAAACGATTTTAATATGGAATTCTCCATGCCTTTTGACTTCGTTACCTGTCATTTATTTATACATTCACACACACCCATCCACTCACACCCACAAAGAAACACTCACACACACAAACACACATCGTATCTCACTAGCAATCATCATCATCATCTCAGCGTTAATCCCAGTCGCATCTGAAGCCTTTTTCCAGCTCTGGAGTCTGGGGTCCGCTTTTACCAGTGTAACTGCTGATTTTGGCGAAACTTCGACATTTTCCGTGCAGCGACTGCTGTCTGACCTCCACAACCCGAAGGCGATATCGAAGCATTGCAGTCAGACCAATTGTTGGACTTTTGAGGGCTCCAACAACCCGTAACGACTGCCACTAGATGTTCGTATGGCAACCGGGACCAACGGCTTAACGTGCTTTCCGAGGCACGACCAGACCAGTGCAAATATTCATATTCATGCATACAAATCTCTGCACTGCGCGGGGATCGAACCCGCGCCTCCTTGCGCAGCGGCCACGTTCGCTACCGCTACGGCACGGAGGCAATATACACTGTTTATTAATCTAGTTACACTGCGCTCAAAATATTCATTCGGATTAGACGAATGTGTTCTGTTTTATTTCTTCTACTTTACCACTAAATTATAAATCAAAGTTTAGTAAGATTTCACGTGTGCCTGTGTGACTTTTATAAGTAACAGTACATCGTGCATTTTATTATTTTTCAATAACCATTTCAGTCTCCAGAGAGTTCTTGGTAATGCAAGGTAACATTGCGTACAACGTTTCTACTGTATTGTTCTCTTAGCTGGTGCTCTTTGTTGCAGTACACAATTATATCTCCTTTTGTCGCTCTTAATGAAAAGTGGCACGTTATTCGGTTGCGCTACTCCAGAAGTTAAAGAAGAAAAAACATAAAATAGTAATTAATAGTTAAATGCTTGCAAAATTTGTTTTTTGATCAATTTCTAGTTTATCTAATGATTATATTTTATATGATAGTTAACTCTATTTGTTCATTTCGATATAAAGGGTATATCTGACATCGACGCACAAACGAGTACCATGGATCCAGTACATGATTCTGAATCCACCACTTTCTAATTCAGCCTAAGAAGGCTGATTTTTTTTTATGATTATAAACTAGTGCTTAATGATAATCCCGCATAATGGTAAGCAGTGCTGCAATCGTTGATGGTACAACGCGCTAGTTTATTAAGGGCCTATTCACTCAAAAAAACTGACTGAATAGGAAGGAAGACAGCAGTTGAGCGAGGTGATGCAATGTTAAACCCAAAAACCACGACCAACGATGCTCGCCAGAGGGAGATACACATCGCAACAAAACTTCTAAGACCCGTCCTCCTGGCGTGGCTTGGCGGCAAGACTTTGTCTGGTGGGTGGTAACTTCTGCAACCGCTACTGCTTCGGCAACCGATGTTATGGCTTACCACCGAGAAACTGAATAAGATCCAATAAACTAAAAAACTGAAGAAGAAAAAATAAACTAAAAAGTCTAGACAGTGTTTTAATTGCTATAAAATATAAACACTTTCACATGTTTCCTGATTATAAAAATCTTTAATAAAATAATATGACCCAAGAGCTCCACTCGACAGGCTCTAACAAATTAGTTTCTTCAAGTCTTGCTTATAATAATAATAATGTAAACTTAGCTTCAGCCTTATCATCAGCATCATCATCATTTCAGCCGAAAGACGTCCACTTCTGGACATAGGCCTCCCCCAAGGATCTCCACGATGACTTGTCATGCGACTCCCGCATCCAGCAGTTTCCGCGACCTACTGGGTCGTCAGTCCACCTTGTGGGGGGCCTTTAAAGAAAGCTCAACGTCACCCAAAGGGGTGAGGGCTATGTTTGAGTTTTCACTGCGTGATCGAATCAGGAATGAGGAGATCCGCAGAAGAACGAGAGTAACCGACATAGCCCGAAGAATTGCAACACTGAAGTGGCAATGGGCTGGACACATTGCCCGTAGGACCGATGCCCGATGGGGCCGACGGGTTCTCGAGTGGCGACCACGCACCGGAAGACGTAGCGTGGGTAGGCCCCCGACAAGGTGGACCGACGACCTGGTGAAGGTCGCGGGAAACCGCTGGTTGCGGGAGGCGCAGAACCGGTCGTCGTGGAGAACCTTGGGGGAGGCCTATGCCCAGCAGTGGACGTCTTTCGGCTGAAATGATGAATGATGATGATGAATCATATTATAAAGCACGGCTTTTGCCAATTAAACGTTGAGAATCTAATCTAGCCACATCCGATTAGAGTCAGTATGCTCAATAACATTTCAGTTCTTGCCCAGAGAATGTGGCTTAATAATGTAAACCTAGCTTTAGCCTAATAACTAGGTTTAATATTAATATTTTATACCACGCCTTTTGGCAATTAAACACAATTGGGTTGTATCCTAACAAAAATTTAGTGTCCATCAGAAAGATTTATACAAAATATTGAACACGTATTTTTTTACTTTTTCTTTCATTCAAATATTTAGGATGATATATTGATATGAAATGTCGCATGACGTCACGCCGTGGTACAAAATATACCACGGCGAGACGTAATTAGCACCCACTCCGTAACTTTAAGACACTAAATCAGTAGTTTTTGGTAATTTCGACAAAATAAAAAATACGGGTCTACATATTTTTATTATCTATTAAACGGACTAATTTTTTTTTTAATTTCATACCTTGGATACATCCCTATTATTATTAAGTGAGTGTTTAGTAGCATTCAATAGGAAATCGGCTCGAAGGTAACAAAGCCGCTAGACCGTTTTTTTGTAGGTATGTAATATACTTTAGCTCTTGCAAATTATAATTACGTCGTTTCTTTTAAATCTTTTTACATCATTGATTCTTCAATATTACCCAGAGTTTATTGATAATGGAGGCTGGTGTCAGCAACTCCACGACAATGCACTTATTTATCGTAGAGGGTAATGGGCAATTTAACAGCAGATGTGCCACTTTCTCATACTAAATGCAGGCCCTGCAAAGGCCTGTCTATAACTCCTATAAAAGAGAAGTTTTATTAAATTACCCGTGGCCAGATAAAGCTGCAACAATTGTGCGCAACTTTAGTTAATTTAGATGGAGAACCTACTTCGTGAGGCGACCATCAGTTGTGAGAAGTGCTTTCTTAGCCTGCCTGCATTCGCCTAATTCCGTCCAATGTTTGTCATAATGTTCTCTAGTGCTTTTTCTTACCGAAGTGCGTAGGTAACCAAAGAGGAGTGGCTATTTGTATGCTAATGTGCTAGTTTTCCACTAATGGTACCAGCTCGACACTTCTGACACTTTAATCGGCTGGTACCTAGTAGTATTGTGTATCGTTTCTATGTAGAATAGTATATATATCTACAGCAGTACATACGAACAATGCGTCATTCTGACGTGACGTTATTAATACCACTATGATCCAGACGAAGCGTTTCGCCTCCTCCTTTAACCCATGTACATCGAGGGACTGTGACAATTTGACAGGGGCGATGTTCCCGTCGGACTACAATATAAGTGTCTTCAAGACTAGAGAATATGCTCTTAATAAACTAGCGCGCTTTACCAACAACGATTGCATCACTGCTTACCATCAGGTGAAATTGCGGTCAAGCACTAGTTTATAATCGTCTCAAAAGTAGAGTTCATCATGCAGCTAACATACATACAATTTTCAGAAATCAATCGCTGGGAAATTTCCCGCTAGACACATCACCTGTTTGGTCGAAGGATCGTCCCTTTTCTTTGGAGGATGGGTGACACCCTGATCATACCGCATCTAAACTAGGGAACCGTTGTATCCTTATAAAAGTTCAGCGTTAGGAGAACAGCCATGCTGGCTGATAGTATGCGGATTGCCGTAGTGGCAAGGAAATGCTAATGCATTCAGCCTGGAACACTACAAATGTGGTCAATAACAAATGTAGTGTTCCAGGCTGAATATCATCATCTCAGCGTTAATCCCAGTCGCATCCGTAGATTTTCAGCTTTAGAGTCTGGGGTCCACTTTACCAGTCTAACTGCTGATTTTGGCTAAAATTCGATATTTTCCGTGAAGCGACTGTCGTCTGACCTGCACAACCCGAAGGCGATATCTAAGCATTGCAGTTAGACCAATTGTTAGAATTTTGAGAGCTTCAATAACCCGTAACGACTGCCACTAGATGTTCGTATGGCAACCGGAACCAACGGCTTAAGTGCTTTCCGAGGCACGACCAGACTAGTGCAATTACTCATATTCATATATACAAATATTTAGATTGGGGGGAATCGAACCCGCGCCTCCTTGCGCAACGGCCGCGTTCGCTACCGCTACGCCACGGAGGCTGTCCAGAGAGTGTTCCAGGCTGAATAGTGTGGCTAAATATTTATAATGTCCTACGAAAAGAATGCAGCACTTTTGCCACAACCTGTTTTGGATCCGTCCGTCATAAATACGGAGCTCTCCGGGCTTAGAGATTGTAAAATAACGTGTATCTTTTACCAATTAATTTCGTTTTCAGACATGATATCATGGACGAAGGCTGTAAGGTGAACTGTCATACTATTAATTGGTTTTATTATGCTACGTCGCTTGTGCCTGTAAGCGGCGTTGCTGTCGTTCAAAGTTATTGAACTACGAACTACTGCATTACTGCTGACGGTACGACGAGTGCACTTTGAACTTCGCATCGTGTGCCCAGAGCATGTCCTCAACACAAAAACCACTGTGGCGTAGGTTTTATAGAATTTTTTTACCTATAAAAGGAGTGAAAGCGATTGAGTTTGTGTAAACTGAGGTTGAGAATATAGTATACGGCGGTGGTTACTTACCGACAGGATAGCCGATTAATGAGTTTTATGACGGCCTAAATGCGCCAGATGGCATCCAGCACATTTTTCTACTTGCTGGGTCCAGCCACACGGATCCGCAATCAGCTAAAAGCAAGTTGCTAGTTAACTTACGTTTTGCAAGAAAATAAACTCATTTAGAGGTGTTACGACAAGAACTTCATTTAAAATTCATTCAATCTAGAGTCAGTGTTACATTAAAATTTATATAATAATATCGTGTTAAAAAGTATTTAGCCTAAACAACTGCTAAACACTATTGATGTTAGTAATTTAGAACTTCATTCCTTCCTTTAATAGTATAGATTAAAGAGTACTATTGGGATGATAACTTCTCATGCCTAAACCATTAAAGGTAATACTAGATAGAGTAATTGAATACCTAGCTATTTTAGATATGACTAGCGGCCGCACGAGTTGTTGATTTGAACATTTACCTAATTTAAACCCCAAAAGAGTTATTTTAAAATTGTAGTATCTTATAAGATGTTAATACAAATCAAGTGATGGCAAGGACAAGTTTGTTCAAAATTAAATACTATGAATTTATTTGGATCATCATCATCATCATCATTATCAACCTTTTTATCGTCACATTGCTGGGCACAGCTCTCACATACAGAGAAGGATTGAGAAAAATAAAAACGAAAAAAAAAATATTAAGTTTTTTTTTTATTTATTTATTTTTATTTGTTTTTTTTTTATATCCTCTGCTCCTATTGATGTTATGTTATAGCCTAAAGCCTCCCTGCATTAATGAGCTATCCAATGCAAAAAGATTTTTTCAAATCGGACCAGTAGTTGGTGTGATTAGCGCGATATTGATCGCCATGGCCGAACACTTTGGTGGGTGGGGGGAGACATCAATAACCCCTTTAAAACGTTTAATGCGAGCATTGGTCATCAAATCAAATACACATTTGGATATTTGAAACATATCTACTTATACCTTCGTATTTTTGTTTAAGGATCTCTATATTTTAATGGTAATTCAAAGAAAACAAAATTAGCACTCGTGAGACTGACCGACAGAGGTGAAAACAGATCATTAAAAAACACAGAATACACAAAAAGGAAAAAGCAAAAACTATTACGGTGTCTGGTCGGGCACGCGCATTTTCCCCATCAAGAGGTTTTCACATCAGAAATCCTTTTTTTTTTGTTAAGATGGGAAATCATCAAATGACTTCTCCCGCTCTGGGCTGAGCGGAAGTGCGTGTCAGACTTTTACTGACTAAAACCCAGCCATGTTACTTAACTTGCCTGTGCGACGGCCAAGGCCACGGTTTCTTTTTTAACCAACCCGCAACCCTGACCCAAGAGACGTCGGTCTTCGTGGACCCCGTCACGATGTGCTGACATCTCTTAGAGGCGCGCGTGAAACACAATGCGCCTGGTCCTTACCGGGAGGCGAGCTGCCCACTGCTCATCGCTCGCAGACTCGCGCCTACAGGATGTTTCCTGCGGCGGCTAGTGGCATGAGGGCGCTGGGATTCCGCTGCCTCACGCGATCCGCCTCCTTCTTTGCACTTCAGAAATCCTCACTGTCATTTCCGTTTGTCAACACATGACATACAAAAAAAGACTGCACAGAATTAATTGTGCACTGTTTTCTCGTGTTTCTCAAGGGCAACATTAGCGGGTCATTTCGCGGGAAAATAAGAAAATTTTATACAGAAAACGTTTATTTAATACTAGCGATCCGCCCCGGCTTCGCACGGGTGCATTGCTAATACTAAATACACTACAGAAGAACTGGTAATGTTGTATAAAAACAAAGCGGCCCCCTGCTCCCGCCTCGGACGGGTGGTCGGTACTGCCATAAACACGATGCCCCGCAATTTTTATATTTGTAATATCTTCGTAAATATTCATTTAAATCATATGCTGCAAAGGGCGATATAGATCTATACTAAATCAACATTGTATTTGAGGTATAAAATTGGATAAGGATTAATGCTGTATTGGTTAAAATTGCTTCAAAAATTAGCCGGTATTTGTCGTAGAAAGTAAAAGACAAAAATGTTTTATTGTGAGATATCCATAAGAAATAGACATATACCATCGCGGACTTTTTTGTAGACCTTTTCAATGTATACAATATTTAGTACATAAAGTTGATAAATCTCGTAGGGTTCAGCCTGCGTTTCACTGAAATCTTTGAAAATTAGAAATCTCAAAAATAATAATATTTCTCCACAATTTAATCGATGTTATTATACATACCAATAAACCTTCCTCTTTAATCACTCTATCAATTAAAAAAGCCGAATAAAATCCGTTGTGGAGTTTTAAAGATTTAATCATACAAAAGGACATAGGGAAAGAGAAAGTGACTTTGTTTTATAATACGTAGTGAAATTATATTATCTCCATGAACATTTACGATGGTCGTAATGAGGTTCGGTTTTCATATCTTTAAAAAAATCGATAATCTTTTTATGCTTTTTATGTAACTATTTTTATTTATTTTTTAATATTGTTAAATGTGTTACGTATCGGTACCAACACATGTCCCCACACCGTGACCAGCACCGTGTCACTAGGCCCAAATTAGCTGAATCAGGATATTATACCTATTTTCATACAACTGAAGCTGTACGGAGTATTACAACATCCCAACGGCTGAGTCGTCTCCTCGTGTCACCGCCTCGTTCCCAGCTGTGAATCGCTAAATCATCAATCACCTCATTAGATGTAACCTCGATAAAACCTACATATGGAGGAATCTCGACAGATGCAAAAAGATAATGTACGATAGTAGAGGGTAGCAGTGTCGTCCTAACTTCGGACGCATTCGCACTTAGGTTAAGTAGATTTAGGAGTTACCATGTAATCTTAAGGTGAAGGAAAACATCTTGAGGAAACCTGGACTTTAAGTCTGAAATCGCCAACCCGCATTAAGCAAGCGTGGTGATTACGCTCAATCCTTCTCTGTATGAGAGGAGACCTGTGCCCAGCAGTGGGACGATAAAAAGGTTGATGATGATGATGATGATGATGATGTAATCTTAACTATAATAAATGTAGTATAAGTGATTATAGTTTCCATTTGCACCCTCTGTCGTGGCCAAAAATGTAATTAAGGCTATGGGTATTAAAATGCCGGTTAAGGGTTACGAAGTTTATTGGCAACAAAGGTAGAGTCAATTTGAGTCAATAGTAGGTAATGACAAGTAGAACTAGCTAGCGTAGCTGATGTCGCACCGAAGTCTTCCCTTAAGGATATAAGGGATAGTCGTGGATACGAAGTCCGTTTCGTACATACTAACAACAACACTACAGAAGTCAACCGATGTAGTCCTCAAAGTTATCTTTACAGTTATCGCTTCGTACTTATAGCTGGTTTCGATTCCAATCATTTACATTTACACCATGTTATATGTTTCCCAAATATATTTAGAAATTACGGGTGATTGCGGTGCGTTGACCTCTGCCGTCAGCTGTGGCGCGCGTGCAAGTTCTATCTATCATAACCGCTCGGTAACCACCACATCAACCAAATAACAATATTTGTTTTACAAAAACAATACTACACATACATACATAAACGACAATATTCTCTTCTAAATACTCTAAACAAACCATTTTGCCTCTTTAGCAGCGTTAAACTTCCAATTCTTGTTTCTTTTCCAATCATTCATATTTTGAACAGCGATGACACCAAAATGATAGCCAGTAACTAAACTCCAAAAGTGCATAAAAACTTATTCTCTGCTTTTTTTTTAATCGTTTACTCTTATAAATACTAAGATGCATACTAGGTCGATTTAGGAGTCCCTGAGTGTATAATAATTTTAACGTTATGCCAATTGAAACTCGCCATAAAAAGTTCTTCGAATTAATTTCAATCATAGAGAGAAGTAATCATACAAACTAAAATGTTGTTCAGCTATTATTTTTGTCTTTTTTTCATTATATTTGTTTTCAGTTTTGTTCAAGTAATTTGTGCGAAGACTAAAACTATACTTGCAGCTACATCAGACAAAATAATGGGTTCGTTACTTTGATATCTATCTTAAGGGTCTCGAGTCGCGATGTTGATAGAACAATAAAATAATAATAAATTCTTTATTCAAGTAACCATGACTCAATAATGTTAGTAATACTTAAAACTATGTTAGTAACATTTCATAATTTAAATTACACTACTATACAAACAAACAACTCACACGAGTTACCGCTGCTTCACCCCATGAGATATGGCACAACAATGATTCACGTATGAGCAGTCCAGACGCCCAGTAATCATACTCAGGACACTGTTGGAGCTGGCCCGCACCCTGCGCACCAAAGAGGCACACCTCTTCCGCATAGTCGCATAAAAGCAATCTACGTGTGCGTCAGCAAACATCCCCGACGCGCTACAGAAGCGAGGCAGCCCCACCAGTATCCTAAACGCATTATTATATTGAACACGGAGAGCGCTGTACGACTTTTGAGTATATCTAGCCCAAAGGCTACACGTGTAGAAAGAGGTGCAGTAAGCTCGGAAGAGTGTGATCTTCACCTGAAGGGAACAACATGCAAACCTACGGGCCAGCATGTTCGCTCGAATCGACAACGCTCTCCGCTCCCGTTCAATGTCGTCATTGTCCTGGAGGTCGGGGGTCAATAAGTGACCCAGATATTTAAACTTATACACTCTCTTTAATGCCATTCCATTGAGTGCAACTGGTGGTATAGCACCAGAGTTTTTTCCTCCAACCTCAAAAACCATGATTTCCGACTTTTTGGAATTATACGCCAGGCCATGCTGTTCAGCGTATCTTTCGCAACAGGCCACAAGTTTTCTCAACCCACAGACCGACGCACTTAACAGCACCATATCGTCTGCGTAACTAATATTATTGAGACAGACACCATCTACATGGCAACCGACTCTGGTGCTGCCAAGCTCAATGATTCCATTTCCATGAAGTTTTCATAGTAATTATTCTACTAGAATCGACTCGTTCTGCTACGTTACGACTTTTGTAGCCTGTCTTTTGCGTCAATCTTTAGTTTTACTTTACGGCGAATATTTTAACTCTACTTGCTATGTTAAATTACGAATATCAAACCTTCAATCTAATGATGATCTACACCCTAATTGCGTACCATATCATTTCGAAGCTTATCTATTGCTAATACATTGCTCCATGTGTTCGGAAATGTGTTTGCTCAACAATGTAAAAAATGCAATGAATGTTGTTGAACTGTCAAAATGAAACCCATTGCTACTGACACTGTGTTACGTAATTACCTCGCTGGTTTATTTTAACTCTCTATTTGGGCCTTAACCACAAGCGGGCCTTATTCATTAAACGCTGGTTAAAGTTAACTAGTGATTAGCGATTCTTTAAACATAAATATTTGACCTCTTAACGTCACTTAACTTTAATCATTATTTATGAATATTAAACTCCTTAAACACTGTCGTGTTTATTTATAAAGGATGATTTAAGTTAAGTGACGTTAAAAGATTTAAAATGTATGGTTAAAGAATCTCTAATCTCTAGTTGACTTTAAGCAGCGTTTATAAATAAGGGAGTAAATGTTAGAAAAAAGTCGTGGTGGCCTAGTGGTTAAAACACCAGCCTCTCAAGTATGAGTGCGCGGGTTCGATTCCAGGTCAGGCAAGTACCAAAGTCACTTTTCTAAAGTTATATGTACTTTCTAAGTATATCTTGGACACCAATGACTGAAGGTGAAGGAAAACATCTTGAGGAAACCTGGACTTTATAAGTCTGAAATCGCCAACCCGCATTGAGCAAGCGTGGTGATTACGCTCAATCCTTCTCTGTATGAAAGGAGACCTGTGCCCAGCAGTGGGACGATAAAGGTTGTTGATGATGATGATGATGAAATGTTCACAAACTAAATTTAATTTAAGTACAGTGCATCTTTTTCTTTCTACTTCATTAAGAAAAGGACAGACGATAAATATTAGTTTGATCATCATCATAAACCTATTATCGTCCCACTGCTGGGCACAGGTCTCCTCTCATACAAACAAAGACTGAGCGTAATCACCACGCTTGCTCAATGCGGGTTGGCGATTTCAGACTTATAAAGTCCAGGTTTCCGCAAGATGTGTTCGTTTTCCTTCACCTTCAGTCATTGGTGTCCAAGATATACTTAGAACGTACATATAACTTTAGAAAAGTTACATTGGTACTTGCCTGACCTGGAATGGAACCCGCACACTCATACTTGAGAGGCTGGTGTTTTCACCACTAGTCTAAAACGACTTATACTACTAATATTAGTTTCAACATCATCATCATCAGCCTCCCCCAAGGTTCTCCACGACGACCGGTCCTGCGCCTCCTGCATCCAGCGGTTTCCCGCGACCTTCACCAGGTCGTCGGTCCACCTTGTCGGGGGCCTACCCTCGCTACGTCTTCCGGTGCGTGGTCGCCACTCGAGAACCCGTCGGCTCCATCGGGAATCGTTTCTACGGGCAATGTGTCCAGCCCACTGCCACTTTAGTGTTGCAATTCTTCGGACTATGTCGGCTAATCTCGTTCTTCTGCGGATCTCCTCAATCCTGATTCGATCGCGCAGTGAAACCCAAAGCATAGCCCTCTCCATTGCCCTTTGAGTGACTTTGAGCCTTCTTATGAGGCCCATTGTTAGCGACCACGTCTCAATTCCATAAGTCATCACTAGCAACACACACTCGTGTCGGTCGAAGACTTTTGTCTTTAGACACTGCGGTATTTTTTGCGGTAGCTTCCAGAAAGCAGCCCAGCCGAGTTGGTTTCGACGATTGACCTCTTTCTCCTATTAGTTTATTTGTGAAATTGATCCGGGCCTGACGAAAAATCATAATTTATCATGATACTAACATGTTATGTTCTATCTTTTTCTTAATGTAGGAATGAGTTTCATTTTGTCAGTGTTCAATAATAGTCACTGAGTTATTCATGTTCCAAATTTATAAATATTTCATGAAATACATAAATCAGTGGATAAGTAATATCCTCCTAAATGATTCAGATACTGATAGTGATATGCGTTTCAGATGATATAACACAGTTCCGATCGAACACTTATTGCAAAATGCAAGCAAATCGATTCAGGTGTGGAAGGAGTCACCGTAGCATATTCAAGTGAGTTTTTTTTTTAGTAGCGTTATACACTAACAATCGTGTCTTGAAGAAAAAAATTTTTTTTTTAATATGCGCCTATATACTTAGCCGATCTAATCGGTAGGGTCAATCCCAATTATCAGGTGGAATGACAACTTAAATGAAGTATTTGAGATAATTTTACATTATACCTGAATAAGGTTTTTTAAACTAAAATTAAGTTGATTTCACAGTGACTAGCACTATTGACAAAATCCTTTTTTTTAAGTTGAAGCGTAAATTGGATAAAATCCAATCCAATTTATCAATCCTCATTTAGTTAGTTATTCTATAATATATATATACATACATACTTATATATATACATACTTGTTTACATTTTTGGCAAATAATTTGCAATTGTAGCATGGATCGGCTAGTACACTTGTGCCAAAGACACTTGCACAAATAAAAAAAAAATACTATTCATCATTTTACAATATAAACTGACCAAGATCATATTAAAATTGGATGGAAATGTTAACATCAGCAATATATATATTGAAGTTGATCTTTTTCAGATATTACTATGACGCAGAAAGAAATACTTGTGAACCTTTTGTCCACGGAAATTGCTTTAATCCCTACAATGTGTTCGGCACTTTACATTCGTGCAAAAAGGAATGCAAAGGTAAAATCATTCCCATCATTCAGAATTCAAGGAACATACTGTAGGGCATTTTAACCTGGCTTTTTGACACGTTATTGAGCAGACACATTTTAAATGCTGTTTTATTTTAAATAATTATAAACTAGCGCTTGACCGCAATCCCGGCTGATGGTAAGCAGTGATACGATCGTTGATGGTAAAGCGCGCTAGTTTATTAAGAGCCTATTCACTCAGAAAAACTGAGCGAATAGGATGAAAGACGGCAGTTGAGCGAGGTGGTTTTCTCGGTGGTAGGCCACATCATCGGCCGCCGGCGTAGTTACCACCCACCAGACAAAGTCATGCCGCCAAGCGATTCGTCGTGTTCCAGCATGATGTCTGGTGAAGCCGTACGGAGGACGGGTCTGAGCAGTTGTGTTGCGATGTGTGCCGGGCTCGATGCGACAAATGTTGCTGTGTCGGGAGCTTGGTCCTGGAGGGTAGCGGGATCCGAAGCACGGTGCTCCGCTGGCCGACCGCAGGTAGTTGGGGGCCCAAGTAGTGTGCCAGCCACACACGAAAGGCTGCCCCGCCAACTGCGAAAAATCCCAGGGTGGCCCCATCGTGCCGGTTGGCGACCGGACGAGAGGACCCGATGGCGATCCCTGGGGGGGTTCGGGCGTCCCCGCAGTTTCCAGATCAATCTCCCACTGGCGCAGCATCGTTGGTAGTGTTGTTGGGTTTATCATTGCATCACCTCGCTCAACTGCCGTCTTCCTTCCTATTCACTCAGTATATTAAAATGAAAAGTTTTAAAAAGAAAAGTAGGTGTGCACAGCGGGCGCACGTCCTCTCATTTAAAGTGCACTTCTCAAACATTCTAGGTCTGCAGTCCAATATCGATGCAGTCCATCACCACCTTGAGACTGAAAAGCCCCACCTACTTTTCTTGACGGAGACCCAGATCAGATGTCCGTCTGATGCGGCATACCTCAACTACCCGGGTTACTCTTTGGAGCATCATTTCCTGCAGCGTGCCGGGGTCTGTGTGTATGTCCGCAATGACATCTGTTGCCGGCGTCTCCGTCACCTCGAAGACTCTCATCTATCGTCCTTATGGCTGTTGGTTGACACTGGTGTGGACAAAATTGTCTACACCTGTGTCTACCGATCGCACAGCGGTGACCAGGAGACAACTCGACTATTTGACCACCTCAGTGTGGCTGCTGACAATGCACTGCAACGGCACCCGGACGCACAGTTCGTCGCTCTGGGGGACTTTAATGCCTGCCACCAAGACTGGCTTTTCCCATACCAGAGGACCGACCACGCTGGGAGAGAAGCGCGAAACTTTGCGCTATCAATGGGCCTTTCCCAGCTGGTAGAAGAAGCGACTAGGGTGCCTGATGTGGCTGGTCATACCGCCAATTGTCTGGACCTTCTGCTGACCACTGATCCGGACAGATGTGTTGTTACAGTTTCCTCACCGTTAGGAACTTCAGACCACTGTCTGGTGAAGTCTGTGACGTCCTTCTCCCCACCTGATTGCGACTCGCGTGGTGAGCGGCGAATATGGCGTTACAAGTCAGCAGATTGGGATGAGATGCGCCACTTCTTTGCGTCTTATCCTTGGCGGCAGATCTGCTTCTCTTCTAGCAATCCATCGAGTTGTGCGGACGCTATAACCGACGTGGTGCGTCAAGCTATGGAGTATTTTATCCCCTTCAGTGACGTGCCCGTCGGTGGCTCGGCTCGCCCATGGTTTAATGCCGACTGTGTTCAAGCTGAACAGCGTAAGCACACGGCATTCCTCACCTGGGTTGACGCTCGTGACCGCAGAGCTCTGGATCTAAGCTCAAAGAAGAGAGCCTTTAACCGTGCTGCCAAGTCCTACAAAAAGGCGCTTAAGAAGGCTCGCTTCGACCGCATTACTAACATTGGTAACAAGCTCTCTGCACACCCTTCCGGTAGCAGATCTTTCTGGTCCCTAGCCAAATCGGTCGAGGCGAACTTCTGTCGGCCCACACTGCCTCCGCTGGTTAGGCCTGATGGAGCACTGGCTCATACGGCGAGAGAGAAAGCAGGTCTCTTTGCATCTCTCTTTGCCCATAGTTCGCGTCTTGACACTGGCAATGCTACTCCACCTAATTTACCTCATTGCGGAACTTCAATGCCGGAGGTTCGCATTAGAAACAAGGAGGTTCTGAGAGTATTGTGTCGTCTGGACGTGAATAAGGCTAGTGGTCCAGATGGTATACCAGCGATTGTTCTTAAGGCTTGTGCGCCCGTGTTGTCTCCTGTATTGACGCGCCTGTATCGCCTCTCATTTAGGACTGGTATAGTGCCCAAGTCCTGGAAGCTTGCCAACGTGCAGCCCGTGCCCAAAAAGGGTAGTCGTGCCGATCCTACCAACTATCGGCCGATTTCAATAACCTCCATACTCTGCAAGATTATGGAGCGTGTATTGAACTCGCGCCTCTTGGCATACCTGGAAGGTAACGATCTCCTCAGTGACCGACAGTACGGTTTTCGACGCAATCGGTCAACTGGGGACCTACTAGTGTATGCCACTCACTTGTGGGGCGGGGCCCTCGAGAAAAATGGGCAAGTGATTGCCGTCTCCCTTGATGTCTCGAAGGCCTTCGACCGGGTATGGCACGCTGGCCTTTTGAGTAAGCTTCCAGCTGGCTGGGTAAAAGACTTCCTGACTGAACGGTCCCTCCGAGTTGTTGTCGACGGATGCTCATCTGAGCCCATGTCGACCAATGCCGGTGTTCCTCAGGGGTCTGTTCTCTCTGCAACTCTGTTCCTGCTGCATATTAACGATCTGCTGATGCCCGGTATCTATGGGTATGCAGATGACAGCACAGTTGTGGAGAGATACCTGCCGGAAGCTCGGGCTAGTAAGGAAACAATCCGGTCCGAAAGAGAGGCCATGGTAGAGCGTGTGAGTGCTGCACTGCAGGCAGTCTCCGCATGGGGCAATGCCAATCTTGTAGCATTCAATGCCGCCAAAACACAGGCGTGTCTTTTCACCGCCAAAAGGAGCCCGTTCACCTTGGCTCCTACTTTTCAGAATGTATCCTTGGAGTGTACCGACCGCCTTCAGCTTTTGGGAGTTGAGATTTCCTCGAGCCTTAACTTTGGGCGATTCATTGAGTCCAAGGCCAGGGTGGCTGCCAGAAAACTAGGCGTCATCGCGAAAGTCCGGCGGTACTTCACACCAGGGCAGCTTCTAATTTTATACAAAGCACAGGTCCGCTCGTGTGTGGAGTACTGCAGCCACGTTTGAGCTGGTGCTGCGAAATGTCACCTTGCCACTTTGTATTCGGTGGAGAGGCGTGCGAAGAGGCTGATTGGCGACCCAGACTTAACTCGAAACGGTCTCCAAAGCCTGGAGCACAGGCGTAGAGTTGCCAGCCTTTCGGTCTTCTATAGGATGCATTCTGGTGAGTGTGCAAGGGAATTGCATGATTTAATTCCCCCATCTCCGTTCCATCATCGGACGACCCGTCGTACGGCGAGTTTCCACCCTTACGTTGTTGACACCACTGCGATCCGGACGAAGCGTTTTGCTTCCTCCTTTATACCGCGTACATCGAGAGACTGGAACAATTTGCCGGCGTCGGTGTTTCCGTCACATTACAATTTGAGTGTCTTCAAGGCTAGAGTGAATAGGCTCTTAATAAACTAACGCGCTTTACCATCAACGATCGCATCACTGCTTACCATCAGGCGGGATTGCGGTCAAGCGCTGGTTTATAATTTATAAAAAAAAAAAAGGTGATGCAATGTTCAAACCAAAAACACGACCAACGATGCTGCGCCAAAGGGAGATTGATCTGAAGACCCTCCACGACCAAACTCCAGACACAACATCATTTGGCGCATCGTACCCGGCAAGCTTCACAACACAACTGCTCAGACCCGTCCTCCGTACGGCTTCACCAGACATCACGCCGGAACACGACGAATCGCTTGGCGGCAAGACTTTGTCTCGTGGGTGGTAACTTCTGCCGGCAGCCAATGTTACGGCCTACCAAAAAGCAATGTATTTGCAATATCTTAAAAAATATAGTATTACGTTTCAATTATTGTTTACGCTATTTGGTTGCGGTACTATGTAAGCTAAGTACATATTAATTTGTATTTATTACCCTCATTAAGCTCTTTTTCTGTATGATTATTGATTTTATTTTAATTTTAGTTAGTATAACAGTTTAGCAAACGAATATTTTGCTTATAAAATGTAGATATAATAACATTTTCTAATATTTTAATAAATAATGACGATGGGGGTGCACTCTTTGTTTTTCCCCCTGCTATACCGCGGTGTACATGCTCTGAGAGTTTGAAAATCGAATAGCATGTTTGACGCACTGGGATGCGTTGGACTCTTAATGCTCAAGACACTGCTAACAGAGCTTTTAAAAGGCAGTGCGTAAATAAATAGTTGTCGGAGAAAAACCTAGGCTTATTTATTTGTTTATATATACTTTAGTATACACTAAAGCATACATAAAAATACATTCTGCACACAAAATATTCAATGGGCGACCTTATCGCAAATGCGATCTCTTCAAGGCAAACTTAGAATGGACAGAGATTTAGAGGTTTGGTATTTACTTATAGTGATTTTCAGGCGATGCGAGTTTATTTCTTCTTCTTCTTCTTCTTCAGCCTATGGATGTCCACTGCTGGACAAAGGCCTCCCCCAAGGCTTTCCACGTTGACCCGTCTTGTGCTGCCCGCATCCATCGGCTTCCCGCGACCTTCACTTTTTTTACGAGTGGAAATGCCTTTACGCACTATACCCGCCGCTAGCTAGGCGACGGACGTGTGTGGGACTCGCCCGGCCGAAGCCGGGAATACCCACTAAAACCACTCGGTTACCCTCGGGCCCTATGTTGAGAGTGTCACGGGATCGGCCCGTAGGTCTATTCACCGTGCCACTCTCAGGGCTTACCGGCCTTGTTAAGGCCGGTTTCCGCGCCAGAGGGGGATTACCCAGGTACCGGAGTAATCCCCAGACGTGGTGACTGGTGCAATGCGCGTGCGGGGGCTACCCACACGCGCTGGTCACACTCTGGGGCTAAAGGAAACGGGGGGTCGTCCCCCGCCTTCTGCGCCCCGCAAACTAGGTCATCGGTCTACCTTTTTTTTCCGGTCGAGTTAATTTATTTGTGGTCAATTAAAACGGTCCAACAACAATTACGGCAGTTTACCGAGAGACAATAATAAAACTTCAAAACTAGTCAACTAACTCACATACTTTCTTTCACAGAACGCCAGACATAAACACATAATCTTATTCCATTCATTCACAAACACATTACATTTAGGGTTGTTCGTCGGTAGAACATTCAGGACCATTAGTAGTATGATTGACCATTGGATCAGGCTACCGTTTTCGCTGAGTATGTGCTGGCGGCTCTGGCGGTGACCCATGTGTTTGTCGGGCAAAAATAGTCGACAGAATAGACCTGGGCAGTCGCAACACAATGCTACAGTGAGCTGATGAAGGCCTTTTCTCACCGCCAATGAGTTAAATCCCAACGTGCCTAAGAGATAGTTGGTAGTACAAGAAAAAAAGACTTTTGGAAGAGGCATCTATGCAAAGTTTTCTGTACCTTTTCCAACATCAGTGTTTGCGCTGCGTTTTAGCGGTTCCAGACACATGCACTAGATAGACAAGCGTGATGTTTACACCACATCATACATTTTTGACTTTTTAACGTTACTTAACTTTAATCATCCTTTATAAATAAACACCACAGTGATTAAGGAGATTATTCATGAACGATGATTAAAGTTAAGTGGCGTGTCTAAAATGTATGTTTAAAGAATTTAACTAAGTAAAAACAAGTTAACTTTAAGCAGCGTTTATGATTAAGGGGCATTTTTTTTTATTCACACTAGTATAGATAACATTAGGGGTATACCTACCAATACTCTAATTATACATTTTATTCCTATTTTCATATTCAGTCTATTCTTCTGTAGAATGCGCTTCCTCTGGATATCAGGATGGCCACCAGTCAGTTTGCATTTAAGCGGAGATTGCAGAGTTAAAATAATTTTACTGTAATTTTACTCGGTGGTAGGCCATAACAACAGCTGCCGGCAGAAGTTACCACCCACCAAAACAAAGTCTTGCCGCCAAGCGATTCGATGTCTGTCGTAGCCGTACGGAGGACGGGTCTGAGCAGTTGTGTTGAATCCGTGCCGGGTACGATGTGCCAAAAGTTGTTATGTCGGGAATTTGGTCTCAAGAAGGATCTCAAGATCTATCTCCCTCTGGCGCAGCATCATTGGTCGTGTTGTTAGGTGTAACATTGCATCACCTCGCTCAACTACCGTCTTCTTTCGTATTTAATCAGTTTATTGAGAGAATAGGCTCTTAATAAACTAGCGCGCTCTACCATCAACGATTGCATCACTGTTTGCCATTCGTGCGGTCAAGCACTAGTTTATAATTAGATATAAAAAATAGGGTTATAGTTTTGTACATATTATAAGTATTTGGTTTGGTAATAGTATGTACTTATGTGTAAGCATTAATTTAACTAGTGTTAATAGGTTTTTTATTCTTATCATTGTTTTCAACTAAAGCCAGCTGCCAGCTAATCTTTTCACCACAAATGGTAGATTAGTAAAGAGTGCCTAAAACATTAAGTCCGCCTCTGTACATTTCTTTGTGCGAAAGTATAAATAAATAATAAATGTACAATACGTTATTTTGTTGCAGAAACGAATCTCATCCCAACGCTTACGAATGTAACAGAAAATATTTTTTGCCGGTTCCAGCCTGAATATGGGGATTGTAACTCATATTATCCTAGGTAAGTACAATGTTATTATTTTTGTAGATTAAGTAGATTTATAAAAAGAAGATACAGCGTATACAGCGTACAGCGTCGATTCTGATAAAATGTTATAGTGAAAAATTGGATGAAGTGCGCTTAGAGATAGTTGTGAATAGTGACAATCCCATAGCAGTCATTGGAATGACAGCTTACACCACACTCACCACGTCACTTTACGTTAAATATTCGCACTCCAATATCTTAGATGTCATCACCCCTACCAAAAAAAACCCTTAAAAATAATTATAAACTAGTGCTTGACCGCAATCCCGCCTGATGGTAAGCAGTGATGCAATGGTTGATGGCAAAGCGCGCTAGTTTATTAAGAGCCTATTAACTCACAAAACTGAGTAAATAGGAAGAAAGACGGCAGTTGAGCGAGATGATGCAAAGTTAAACCCAACTATGCTGCGCCAAAGGGAAATTGACGTGGAGACCCTCCACGACCAAACTTCCGACACAACAACATTTGGTGCATCGTACCCAGCACACATCGCAACACAACTGCAACAGACCCGTCCTCTGTACGGCTTCACCATATATCATGCCGGAACAAGACGAATCTTTTGACGGCAAGATTTTGTCTGGTAGGTGGTAATTTCTGCCGGTAGCCGATGTTATGGCCTACCATCAAACTCTTATAATTCTGCCCCGCGCAGTGCAAATATTTTTATTCATGAATATTTCCACTGGTCTGGTCGTGACTCGGAAAGCACGTTAAGCCGTTGGTCCCGGTTGCTATACGAACATCTAATGGCAGTCGTTACGGGTTGTTGAAGCCCTCAAAAGTCCAACAATTGATCTAGCTGCAATGCTTCGATATCGCCTTCGGGTTGTGGAGGTCAGACGGCAGTCGCTTCACTGAAAATATCAAAGTTTAGCCAAAATCAGCACTTGACTGGTAAAGCGGACCCCAGATTCCAAAGTTGAAAAAGCTTCAGATGCGACTGGGACTAACGTTGAGATGAAGAAGTAGCTCTCTGTATGTATTTATTGTATAATAAGAATTGTACACAGACTTCCCAAAGTAGGGCAAGGCCAAAAAAACGGTAATGTGAATAAACATTTGGTTAGAAAGAACGTGGCTACCGAAATGATGTCTAATAGAGAAGTTTGCAAGAAAAATACATGTTGCGCCACCCCAAATAATCTGGGATAAGGGCAGCAGAATGATGATGAATGATTTAATGGTACACCTTGTGGATAGTACACCAAACTGTAAAGTAAGGAGGGACAGTACCCTCATGGCGGTGATTGGCGTCGACCTCTCGCGTCCTACCTTGGTCCAGGCCATGGTCCGGAGCGAGAGTGCATGCACCTCCTTCTACGAAGCAGTGATGCTGGCAAAGGAGGAGGAGCCCAGCGCCCTCACGCCTCTAGCTGCCGTACTAAATGCACTGGTCGGGAGACAACATCGAGCTCCCGCCACCGTAGGCGTGGGCTAGCGGGCGGGGAACGATGGGCTGCGGGTCAGTAAGGACCACGCCTGTGTCGACGGCTCGTTATATTTCACGTTTCACGCGCGCCTCGAAGAGATGTCAGCACATGGTGACGGGGTCCACTAAGACTGATGCCTCCTGGGAGAGGAGCCCATTGCCCCCTTTCTTCTTGAAATCCATCCAAAGATTGTTTATAAAAGCTTAGCAGTAGACCGCCGATCGTGCTTATTAAAATATCGACGCTGGAAAGCGGTTTTGTTGTATCTCGAAAAAAGGCAATTTTGTTTTATTGCATAATTGAATTTAAAAAAAGTTTAGAAAAAGTCAACTTCGTATCATAAAAAAAAACATCGTAGCAATACGTTGATCAGACCACCCGACGCAGTATTTTTTTTTTTCTGCATTCAATTATGTAATAAAACAAAATTGCCTTTTTTCGAGATACGACAAAATCGCTTTCCAGCATCGATATCTACTTTTATCTATAATTGTTGTGTTACTATATATAAATGTTTATGTACAAATTGTATACACAAATGGTACTTATCTCATGTGTTTATGTACCTACAAGTGGTATCTATAATAATGTATATTATGTGTAAACAATTCTATTCTATTCTTGTTCAACAAAAATGACCGTGTGCAGAATTCAACCAATATGTAAAACATATTATTTATGACTTATTACAGGTGGTATTATGATATTTCGGAAATGACGTGCAGAGGTTTTTCATACAGCGGCTGTGGAGGTAATCAGAACAACTTCGATCGCGCTCACCAATGTCTAGATGTCTGTTCAAGTAATATTAAACAATGTAAATTACCGTCGTCCGATAAACCGAAGGAGATACTTACATGCTATGCCTAGGTCTCCTGTAAGGCCCTCGTATAAAACATATAATAAAATATAAATAAACTAAACTAAAATAAGTTTTTTATTAACTTTATTAACTAGTGCTTGACCGCGATCCCCCCTGATGCTAAGGAGTGATGCAATCGTTAATGCTAAAGCGCGCTATTTTATTAAGAGCCTACTCACGGCTCGCGGGAAGGACGGCCACAGGAAAATTGTTAAAATCCCTCGATATACACGGTATAAAAGACGAGACGAAACGCTTCGACCGGGTGTAAGTCATGCAATTCCCGCACACACTCTTCAAAATGTAGCCTATAGAACACCGACAGGCTGGCTACTCCACGTCTGACCGTTTTGAACCAAATCTAGGCCGCAAATTAGCCTCTTTGCATGCCTCTCGCCATACCATCCGAAATGTGGCTGTAATACTCCACACACGAACATACCTGTGCTTTGTACAATATTAGAAGCTCTCCCGAGCTTTACAATAATGTCAAATTTTTTGGCAGCTACTTTGACTGTGGATTCAATGAACCGCCGAAAGTTTAGGTTTGAGGAAATTGGCTTCATCCCATTCGGTGATTGCCTGAAGTGCAACATTCATACGCTCTACCATAGCCTCTCTTTCGAATCGCAAGGTTTCCTTACTAGCCCGAGCACGCAGCAGGTATCTCTCCATAACTCAGCTGTCTTCCGCATACCCATTGATATCTGATAAATCAGCTGCTGCACGTTGGTAAGCTTCCAGGACTTGGGCACAATACTAGTCCTAAATGAGAATCAATACAGGCGTGTCAATACAGGAGATATCTCGGACGACAAGCTTTGAGAACAATCGCTGGTATAGCATCTGATCCACTAGCTTTATTCATGTCCAAATGACACAGTTCTCTCAGAACCTCCTTATTCTTAATGCGAACTTACACATTACACACAATTTACATCTTGATACTAGATCAAGATGTGAATTGTGTGCAAAGACAGATGCAAAGAGACCTGCTTTCTCTCCTGCCGTATGATCCAGTATTCCATCAGGTTTAACCAGCAGAGGCGTTGTGTAACGACAGAAGGTCGCTTTAACCGATTTGGCAATGGGTCAGAGAGTCTGCTGCCGAAGCGTTGCGCAGAGAGCTTGTTGCCCATATGGGTAATGCGGTCGAAGCGAGCCTTCTTAACTATAGTATCACTTGGTCTTTGAGCTCAGATGCTCTGCAGTCAGAAGCGTTAACTCAGATGGAGATATGCCATGTGCTTACGTCGTTAGCTGGAGTACAATTTAAGATAAACCATGGGCGAGCTGAGCTACCGAAGGATGCGTCTCTACAGGGCATAAAATACTTCACAGCATGACGCACCACATCGGTTATAGCACTGTTCATCACCATTACAGCTATTATTGTCAGATCTTTGCCCCATAAAATAAAAAAACGTGATACTAATAATTCACAAAAAACTTCTATTCATCAAACGCCACCCAAAAGAATTGAGAGAGAACTTCAAGATTCTTCTATTCTATTTTTGTTTATGGCAATGATGCCGATGTCGACAATTCTGCCAATGTTCAAGATTCTAACAGAATAAATCATCTAATATCAGATAAACACAGCCGGTCGGTTTTATAAAAAAACTTACGAAAAGTTATGAAGTGAACTTAGAATAGGCTGTCAATAATGTCAATCCCTCGTATTCGTTGTAATAACACCACACATCACCTAAGTTTTCACAGAACGCAACAAAAATATATTACACCACAAAAATACCCTTTTAGCAACCAAAGTGACATCTAGGTAAATGTGTTGTCAATAGTATTCCGCCTGATTTAATCAAATTTCAAACAATTATTTCAAAGGTATATTCTTATTTAGGTCAACGTACGAATGAGACTATAACAACAATAAATAATAGAAATATTCACCAAGAATTAAGGTTCGTATAAGCTTTAGATAACTCCGTCTGGCATTAACTCATTCCGTCCATTCTTAATTAACAAAATTGGACTCAGCTGTTTTAATTAAGAGTAACATTTTCTTGAGGTTACTCTTGAAGTACTTTTGCAAACATTGATAAAACTATTTACATGCCAGAATGTGAAACGTTTGTTGCTGAGTGGCTCCTTCTTAATTATAAGAAGCAGCTCCCTGAAGTATCCCCATTGCAAGACAAATTTGTCACATGCAGAGAAGGAAATAATATGAACGTTAGCCTAGGCATAGATTCCAACATGAATGGTAGATTACTAACAGACGGCCAGTGATTAATATAGACATTCTTCGATAGTAAAGCAAAGACTGGCTTTACATAGATAAAAGACCCTCCCATATAACAACACCTACCAAAAATCTGGTAAGCTTTTTTATAGGAAGCGAGCATTGTCTGTATAGATAATCAGCCTATATTGTTCCCACTGTTGGGACACATGTCTCCTCTCAATGGGAGGTTTTGCCTCTAAGACTGCCGGTTTCCTCACGATGTTTTCCATCACCGTTTTGAGAGCATTGTGTGTATGTACCTACGTAACCTTGTGTAAATATTGTAATCTTGTTTAAAAGATTTTTGAGAGGTGAAGGCAAGGTACGCGCATACTTTACTCAAATACTTTTGCATCATTCATAGGAACCAACACACCATTATCATCAAAGTTATAGTCGTCCACTACTAGACTATAGGCATATCTTATTCAACTTCTTATTACCATCCTGTGTACACTCATCAGGAATTTATTATTTTTAGCTTAATATAACTCCTTACCTGTATGAGAGGAGACCTGTGCCCAGCAGTGGGACGATAAAAAGGTTGATGAGGATACGATGGTGGTGAATATGTTGGTATAAAAAATGTATTGAGAGCCGCTTATTGAGAAATTTCAGCCTAGTAGGTAACGAAAAATTGTGAAAGTTTTACTAAAATATAAAGTTGCTGTCACAATTTCGAGGCACCACATGCCGCAATATATTAAATGTTCACAAACACTAGTGCATGACAGACAAAAGTACAAAAA
The DNA here is from genome assembly GCA_037179545.1 of Sesamia inferens. Taxonomy (NCBI): domain Eukaryota; kingdom Metazoa; phylum Arthropoda; class Insecta; order Lepidoptera; family Noctuidae; genus Sesamia; species Sesamia inferens. Next base: position 19,454,514 of record CM073921.1, on the reverse strand, counting down.
ATAAAAGAAACAAGGGTGGTGTCTGGCAAATAAGAAATGGCTCACTTGAGTGCGGTTTGGAGTGAGATTTACAGAATATATTGTATGCTCAATACAAAATAGTATACAGAGTGGTGCTGACATTACAACGATAAATTAAACATCGTGTACATCAACACATTCTCAGTATACCCATAAAAATCATATAAATATGTCAATTAGTAGTCGCAGGAAATTATTTTTCATTTATCACATTTTCTACATGATGTACATGTTAATAAAGAAGCGCTTACAGGTTAATGACTGCCGCATCCTGCGGTACGAAACTATAATAATAATGGCGCGAAAAAAGCAGATCGATACAGGATCGCGCTTTCGCCGATCGGAGGTCACTCTGTATAGCCACATAGTTTCTATACAAAAGTTTTCATTACATCGTTAGTTCGAACGCTGAAAACTCAATCCAGGTTGTGTAAACTGAAGCTGGATAGAGCAGACGAAGCATAGCAGTGGTGGACCGAGCCAATTACCGATTTTAAAAACGATCCATACCTATAATTGAGCCAAATTCGATAAAAATGGAGGTTAGCAAACCATTGCTAGGCAACGAGTTGTTTACACCAGAAGGCAGATTGATAACAACTTGCTTGGATATGGTAACAAGCTTTTCTAGATAGATAATTTATAAATATATATACATGCATAGATAATACAAGTAATAATTCTTCTTCTTCAGCCTATGGATGTCCACTGCTGGACAAAGGCCTCCCCCAAGGCTTTCCACGCTGACCGGTCTTGTGCTGCCCGCATCCATCGGTTTCCCGCGACCTTCACTAGGTCATCGGTCCACCTTGTTGGGGGCCTCCTTTTCTAGATAGATAATTTATAAATATACAGTATGTTAAGAAAACTCTGTCCGACCCATAAGGATAATAAAGGTTAGGTAAACACATGACCAAATATAATATAAAATTTTACGTAATCATCTTAGTACCAATACAAATGAATTTTGAAATAATCTTTTTTTCCCGCGAATTAATTCCAACTTCCCCGAAATTTGGTAATTTTTAAAAAGTGACAACACCGGTATTATTATGAGCGAATAGCGATGCGACCGCGTGCCGCGTGCCCTGCCGCCCGTCGCCCGCGGAAGGGTGAACGCACATTTATTAAGTTACCACTTTTTGCGAAATAATATTTATTTTTTTAGGGGGATTTTTTTTTTAAGTTTAGCCTGGTTTTGTATCCATTAGAATCAGTTATCGATACCTAACAACACCTTCACGGGTCGGACAGGGTTTTCTTAACGTACTGTATATACATACATAGATAATACAAGTAATTACTCTATATTTTCTTAATCTAAAAAGTTTATTTATGTTTAAATGCTTATGATTTGTATAGAATGCATAAACAACGTGAATATTTTTTAATAGGAAAAATTTTTGATACGTATATAATTATTATACATAGTATTCAATGAAACATCGAAACGCGATTCTTACATACTTCGAAGTATTATTATAATGCACGTGTTATGTATGTAGATGATTTGAAAGGTAGCTAAAATATGCAAAATTGTATTGACAAATGTTTCAACTATATTTGTTGGAGTATTCCCCAAAATGTGTCCCGGACTTAAAACAAGTTTCTTTATTTAGGGCTATCGCATAAAATTAATGTCGACTTTTTAATGGTTTTTCAAAATAACATGCATGTTATTCGAGTGATTCTTGTGAACTAGTTAGCATGGAAAGTCAGTAGTCATGTAAAATAATAGATGATTTGTAAAACGTGAGTTGTGATAACACTAAAATGGTTTGTTTACCTGTATTCTTTATCGAGGTTGGCACAAGTATAGTCGTCGTCTCATTTCAGCGATAATCAATATAAAAGAAACATGTTACAATATAGTACTAAGTAAGTTATTCTTGACAGACTAAAACTGATATCAGCGAACTGCCAACGTTTTTCAATTACGAGAATGACTGCTCTATTTACTCCGTGAGTCTATCTATCGAGATGATGTGTGGACATAAAATATTTCGCAAAGGAGTTCTTGTAGTGTTTTCTCTATCAATACTTATGTCCTAAACCAATGATTGCAAAATTGTATCGAAGCTTACGACCGATTCCTCGCTAACCCAACTTTTATTGTTTCACCCTGTCCCGGCTGAGGACAAGGGGTGAAACAATAAAACGAATGGCTTTTTGATATTACTAATTTTCTTGACTTTTATCTAGTCCTTTTCTTTTTGTGTAAATGGGATCGTTCGTATTCGGAACACTTATTTCGTTTTCTGCTTTTTTCTCCTTGTATTTGATTTTTATTTGAGTGGGTTCCGGCATTTGTTCTCAGAAGTAGTCAGAAGAGAAAACAACCTCATTATAATCTGTCTAGTCTTTAACCGACTTCAAAAAGGAGGAGGTTACCCAATTCGACCGTATATATGCTTTTTTTTGTTTGTTCGCGGATAACTTCGTCGTTTATGAACCGATTGTGATCATTCTTTTTCTATTGGAAAGAAGACATTCCCAAGGTGGTCCCATGATAAGGACATCAGGGCTTGATGGTGGAAGAACAGATAAATCAAGGGGAACTTTCAAAAACCAGTGCGTTTGTAAGTTTTTTCATTAATTATTTTAGCGTCAGCATCCAATCTAACCGGATGCAGCTGAACAGTACTTTTCACAACTAAAAAGTGTAAAATAAAAACTTTATTTACAAAAAAAAAAAAACAAAAAATAGTTTTTTTCTCAACAGAGCTGTATGATGTATAAAGGTGATCAAATCAAATCAAAGCATTTATTTCAAATAAACCAGTTACAGGCACTTTTGAATTGTCAGAAGGTCGGTCAGTCAGTAAGGTGAAGCTAGTCGCCCATTCCAAAGAGTACCTATGGAGAAGAACGGGCAAGAGACTCCATGGACACTCTTTTCAATTATCAAGCTATTGATACAAATGTATTGATTACATCATTCATGTTGAAATCAATCGTGTGAGAATGATGCAGAAATATATTGTACGCTAAGAGCGTCCATTGTGGAAAACACACAAAAAAAAATAAAACAACAATTTAGAAATTAAAATACGCCGTGGCAGCTAAGAGATGACCAGTCCCCTTTGACGGCGTCCGTTCACGAACATGACGTATGGATCAGCATCATTCAGCTCAACCATATTGAAGGGAACGTAATGACCCAACACACACGTCACCACCAGCGAGACATTTGAGTGAGCATGACATACTCTCAACAGCCTCTCAACAGATATTCCTTATTTACAAAATAAACAATTTTATTTCATTTTTAACTCACGAAATAAGACAGAGCATATTCTCATGTCGACGAGTATATTTTTATTTTTTATGTACACTACGCAATCACTTTTATTATATTGCGATGAAAGTCCTGAGGCCCTACTATGACATGTTAAGACCATCATTAAACCATTGGGAAAAAGGGATACCGCAATTCACCTGTATAGCTCCATCTTTATCTAACACTGGAACCACGATGATTTTAACACGTCATAGGAACCCCTCTGGCCAGGTTACTAATAACTTGTTGACACTTTTGTGAAAACCCAATTATTAATAAAAAGGATCCTATCCCGGTGGATAAAGGGGATTCGTGTAAAAGGAATAACAATCTATACAACGTGTCACATAAAGGGTATGTATATACATACCAAGGGCATGGCATCTTTACATGATATCAAATGATATCGAAAGGTTTTCAACTCAAAATAAAATACTTAAAAAAATTATCCTAAATTTTCGGTTCCGTGTGTTTCTTAAATTCAAATCATAACAAACGTGCTCCAAATTACATACGTTAATAACTACTCGTTACACGTCACATTATTTGGCAAAATCACGATAAATGTATTCAAAAATTCTGTGCGCCTAGTATGGTAGTAGCCTATCACAGGCGGTGTTTTTTCTCGTAAATTCCTAACATAAAGAGATAGGATTAAAAAATCCTTCCAATATCGATTGATATCATGTAAAGATGCCATGCGCTTGGTATGTATATACCCTTTATGTTAGACGTTGTATAACAAACATTTTAAATACATACTAACTTATACAAAAAATAACAATCTTCATGAATTTCATAAGATCGTGGACTTATATTATATAATAGTCTTATATAATAGTCGAATCACATGTGTGTAATCGACTCCTCGATGTTTGACAAAAGAAAATAACGAAAAAACATCAAAGGACATCATTTAGGTTTCGGCTTTTACTTATAGGTAGGTATTGTACTAAAATTATTTGTAACAAAACTAATTTACGGTTTATGCAAGTTTTCCTTTATTTGTGCTATAAGACATTGCTTTGTATCAAATTTCAAGATTCTGAGTTCACGGGAAAGTACCCTGTAGGTTCCTTTGTGAATGTCGAAAATTTGCGGAAGTTTTGATATCTTACATACACTTGCATACACGGCTGAGTCTATTGATTGCTTTGGCTTAGAAATTTGAAGTTTTCACAACTCCAAGGAACAGTAGACCTGAGTATTTGATATATATTCCAGCTTGATACCCCCACGTGTTCCTGAAATAATGAGATTTAATAAACAGACAGATGGATGGACAAACGGAAGCACGGAACCCAAAAACAGCGGGTTTCTTACGGCAACTTCCTCCAGCCCTCTTAAGGACATTGGGGGTTGTACTGAAGTCCAAGACAATGCCCACGTCAAATGTAACACCGACTCTCACAAAGGACGAAGTCATTTCACATGACAGACGGCTTACCTGGGATAAACTGACATTTGTCAGGACAGCGTTCGGATATCGGCAGACAGAAAGTCTCACTAAAAAGACGAAATTTCGCAACTAATAATATTGTTGTGCAATATCTTTCCATCAATCAATTTAAAAGTTTAATCGAGCAATCGTCTTCGTAATAGGTACCTGTCATTGTATATGTCTGTCCACTACTCGATAAAAAATCCACAGACGATAAACCATTCAATAGTAACTACGAATGGAATTCATATTATCTTAAATAAAAAGTTTATATTTCTTCTTAGCTTCCATTCAGTGGGTAAAGGAAACCCCTGCAGCCCAAACTATTTTAACACTGCAATGTGTATCAAGTTAATGAAAATATAACGATAATAATATAAGGCGCTAAGGTGGATCGATGACCTAGTGAAAGTCGCGAGAACCGATGGATGCGCTCAGCACAAGACCGGTCATCATGGAAAGCCTTGGAGGCCTTTTTTCAGCAATGGAGCTCTATAGGCTGAAAAGAAGAAGAAGATATAAGGCACTGACCACATGTCAACATAAGGCGCTGAACACATAACAATATAAGGTGCTGACCGTATAACTATATAAGGCACTGATACCGTGAAAGTTTCAGACCAAGTAGTGGCAGTGACTTGAAGGAGTAACGTACCTACTCGTGTTGTATATAAATGTCACTCTTAGTACGCACCTACAACCTACAACCAAGCTAACTGTAATTATAATCATAATTGGTAGAAGGATAGTAATCACGGAATTCAGGAACCTAAGGTTAAGTTAATCGCGGTCGGATCACTGATGGGTGACCATCCAATACATATCAAGATCCCTCCCTGCTTCTAAAAGCACGTTAAGCCGTTTGTATCGGAGCATTGTTACGGAGAAGCCAAAAACAACCAAAGGTATTGTGTTACACAGTAACTGAGTCCTACAGATCAGATGTGCAGTCACTCGCAAGTCAATTATTGAATTTAGCTGCTCCCGGTTAAGACTAATTTATACGGTGCAATTTAATTACCTGTGGCTTCAATTAATTCGAAGCAACAATAAAAGTTGCATTGTCTAAAAACCATTTAGACGATGCAAGTCATTTGTTGCATCAATTTTAATTGCACCGTGTAAATCAGTCTTTAGGAAATGAAATGAAATGAAATCGTTTATTAAGCAAGTAGGATCACCGATCACTTTTACACGTCATATGTCTTTTTTTTCTTCTTTTTTTTTTAAACTAGATGAAGCCGGCATTTCCTAACTGACTACCTCTGAGAAGAAATAGCCGAAACAAACTCAGGGATCATCGTCTTTTTTAAAGTCCAGACATTAAAAATGAAAATGTTTACAATAATTTACGTTATAATTACGCATACTGCTTAATAACAATGCTTAACAGAGCGAGCAGCTCAGTCCCAAGCCTCTCTATCCTCTAAATAATCTGAGATTTTATAATACCCCTTTTTGCAAAGTTTGGCCTTTATATAGGTTTTATATCGTTTAATGGGTAAGTTTCGAATGTCCATGGGAAGCTTGTTGTAAAAGTGTATACATTGACCCATGAACGAGTTGCCTACTCTGTGGAGACGAGTGTGATGTACAGCAAGATTGTGTTTGTTCCTGGTATTTATATTATGAATATCGCTTATTTTCTTAAAATTAGATATATTTTTATGTACATACATAAGATTTTCAAATATATATTGCGAAGCTACAGTCAGAATGTTCACCACTCTGAATTTTTCTCTAAGAGAATCTCTAGGACCAAGGTTGTAAATGGCTCGAACAGCCCTTTTCTGTAAAACAAAGATGGTATTGATGTCCGCACAGGTTCCCCAGAGAAGAATCCCATAAGTCATAAGACTATGAAAATAACTAAAATAAACAATTCTGGCTGTATTCACATCAGTTATCTGGGTAGAAGTTGGCTACAGTATGAGTGAAAAGGTAAGGCAGAATAGGGTGCACCAACTGCAAATATTATTCTTAACAATAATTTTAATATATATTTTTATGACACAATTATTTTTAAATCGACTAATTGCCGATGACGTATTCAAGGGCGTAGACCGCGAATCCGCAAATGAGAGAAAGAATGCCTTTAAGGCTAGGTGGAGCGACGAATTTCGTAAGATGGTAACAGTTGGTAAGAATAGGCGAAACTTGAATTGAATCCCATGCAACGATGGTCGAGCGGTGCTGTTCTGTAAAAATCTTATCGTGATAAATTAGGTGAAGTCCGGTACCATTCTATCTACGGATTTAAACCTTTGATAGATCATATAGCCTAAGTATCCAAGGTGATTTTTTTACAGACTAGGTCGGTATACGAGGACCGTTGTAGAAGGACGATGAGCCTTAAACTATACAGTTGGCTCATCGTCCGTCTTAAAATAATGTATGTAATGTTGTCTGTCTTAATTAATGTAAACTTTAGAAACCCCTAATACGTGCGTACACACGTATTAGGGGCTTCTAAACTTTACATTAATTCATTAATAAGTTTATTTTAATGATCATTAAATTTTATAAAGGCAACTAGATAAACTTTTACTTTGAAAACAAACAATTTCCAAAATCTAAAACGACTGCCACTAATTATTTTCGAAGAGTATCTACCGGAAAACTTTATTAATCTTTTATATCAAATGAAAGGTAACTTGCGAAAAATATTAACGACAACTTTTGAAATACAGTCGCTGTAACTTAATTAAAAAAGTCTTTTCGCTTATAATTACATCCTCGTTTAGAGAAAATAACTAATTAAGATGGGAGTGTTTTATTTACGATTCATTCCTAAAACGATTTCATTACTGATTTACCACTTTTGGTAACAACTCCAAGTGCCTACTTTTTTAAAGTCAAATTTCAAATACTTTTTATTTATTTAATAAGTACTTTTGAACGTAAAAAATTTTAATAATGTATATATGTACAACTTTTTTTCTCTTTATATGAATCCTGAATAGAATTGCTTCAAAATAAGTTAATAATTATTATTAAACATGTTATATTTTTTCCCAAATTTATTTAGAAATTGTTGTAGTGTGGTTACCGAGCGAACAACACAATTGACGGTAGATCATATTAGGTACTAGGTGCACAGTGAGACAGGGCCTCACGCCGCAGCCGCTCCAAGCGAGGGGGCGAGCGTTGCGTTGACCATATTTTTATTGGGACAAACAAGTAAGATAACAAGCTCATAACTTTGTGGTATTTCATGATATTTTTTAAAATATTGAACACAGGTTTCTGGTTTTGCATATACAAAAATTACTTTATATATTAGAATTGATTGTTGTCGCTTCAAGAAGTCTTTTTCGTATGAAAAAGATCAATCAACATCATCGATGATGTTGATTGATCTTTTGTTCCAACTATGTTAGGGTCGTTTTCAGTTGAACCAGATTCAGTTGAATACCAATATTTAACTTGGAGCGAAGGCCTATCTAATCTTTATAACCCAGTAATTAAAATTTGTGCTCTCACTTTCGGACTTCTGACGATCCATAACTGTCAAAGATTCTGTTGCGCGTTCTGAGGCACGGAGGAGTCTCGGTACATATGGTAACCCATCTACAGACCAGCTGCGGCAAGCGTAGCTTAACCTGGACAATCGACCCGTGCGACTATTATTATTTAACCACGGGCCCGTCAAGAAGAATCAAGTCAATCTAAATATTTTTATTTCCCATAAACTAACATAGTTGTGGAAGCATGAGGAACAAGGAGTAAAGTTCACTCATCATTACACTCGTCTCCACAGAGTAGGCAACTCGTTCATGGGTATACACTTTTACAACAAGCTTCCCATGGACATTCGAAACTTACCCATTAAACGATTTAAAAGCTATATAAAGGCCAAACTTTGCAAAAAAGGTATATTATAAAATCACTGATTATTTAGAAGACAAAAAAGCTTGGGACTGACTGCTCGCTCTGCTAAGCATTGCTATTAAGCAATACGCGTAATTATGAAATTTTAAACACTGTTTTTTTTTAAGTTACGTAAATTATTGTAAACGTTTTCATTTTTAATGTCTGGACTTGAAAAAAGACGATGATCTCTGAGTTTGTTTCGGCTATTTCTTCTCAGAGGTAGTCAGTTGGGAAATGCCGGCTCAATCTAGTTAAAAAAACAATATGACGTGTATAAGTGATCAGTGATCCTGCTTTCTTAATAAACGATTTCATTTCGTCTCCAGACGGGTGTTATGGGTAGCTAACAGTGTCAGATGGGCGGATGTTTTGTCGGAGCCGTACAAGCTCGAATGTGGAGTAAGACAAGGGGGTTAACCTCACCCACACTCTTCAATTTGTATGTGGACGCACTCATCGTGGCGCTCAGCAGCCACCATGTTGGCTGCCACATTGATGGGATATGTGTAAACAATCTAACGCTGACGACATGGTGCTGCTGAGCTCATCGGTTTGTGGGATGCGCAAGTTGTTGCAGCTGTGTGAGGATTATGCGGATACACATGGTCTCATGTACAATGCCGTGAAAAGTCAATACATGGTCTTTCAGGCCGGCGCCAAATGTTCACAACATGTTCCAACCATTAACCTTAAAGGTATGGCACCTTTGAAACAGGTGGACGAATTTAAATATTTGGGGCATTGGGTAACAGCTGACCTGAAGGACCATATCGATATTGAAAGGGAACGGAGTGCACTATCTAAGAGAGCAAATATGATAGCCCGTAGGTTTGCACGCTGTTCAACACAAGTCAAAATCACGCTGTTCAAAGCCTTTTGTACCTCGCTATACACGTGCAGCCTTTGGGTTAACCACACACGAGCGGCTTATAGTCCCCTCCGTATCCAATACAATAATTCGTTCAGAGTGGTGTTGGGGCTGTCCCGTTCTTGCAGTGCCTCGGGCATGTTTGCGGAAGCGCGCACCGACTGTTTCCACAGCACGCGCGTCCTTGATGCGCAGGGTGCGGGACAGCTCCAATACAGTTCTGTCGATGATTGCCGAGAGGATTGACTGTCCGTATATTCGACAGTGCTGTAGCAGGCACGTGGCCAGATGCGTCCGGTAACGATTGTACATAATTATGTGCATTTGATTATTAATTTATTTGAGGGAATTAAATTAATATGTAAATTATTTATGACTTGTGATTTTTTTATTTTTGATTTTGTTATATCATTGTTGTCTTGCATTACAGTATTTATTTGTATTTGATTGTTAATTTTTATTTTATTCAAATTTCTTTCTTTGTTAGAATGTATGGATCCTATCTATCTGAAAATAAATGAATTTTAATTTTATTTTTTTATGTCTGGCAGGCATTTGCCTAACAGTTCATTTTGGGAAGCTGTATGTACCTATGCTAATTGCACGGTAAATTCTGCTCGCGAGATCTAGAATCCATGTGACGTCAATATGACGCGTTGTTCACATGTGGCGCTTGTCGACACCGCTACAATATCACATAAGAATCGAATGGCCAAGAAACTCCACTACTTTTAAACAGGTAATCAATAATTTACAGAAAAACTTCGCACAGGCTTTAATAACGGATGGGTATAGCTTTAAGAATAAGTGAGGGTAATCAATAACATGCCAAAAATACCTCTGTAAGATACCTCACGGTCGCAATTTAGCTCGCTATCTCGAGGTCCGTGTGAAACAAAATGTTCACTAATAGACACGCACGGACATGCCAAATATCGAGGTAAAACCATAAGCAGCCTGCTATAAAGGGTGTATCTGACATCGACGCACAAACGAGTACCATGGATCCAGTACATGATTCTGAACCCCCCAGTGGTGGAATTTATCGTCAGCTTTTTCATGATTTAAAAAAAAATATGTAGTTTTTACCATTCATAACTGCTATACTTTTATAACCCAATAAGATTTTTAAGTAAAAATTTATTAATTCGCAAATTCCACAAAAAGCGCAATGAAAACAAAACTCGAAAAACTATCTTATTAGCTGATTTAATAGACTTCACATAAGGGATCAACGCCATACCCACAAACTCGCGCGGCGGCACGCTTGCAACGTTCAAAGGCCGAGCCGACACTTTTTTTTAAACACTTGAATTCTGTAACCGTGAATTAACGACATAAATGACTATCATAATTTTATTAGTGGCATACGGTCTAGCCTTTTCGCGAAGTTTGCGTTACGATGTCGGATACACCCTGTATATTGCAATGAGGTACCTTTCGGCATGTGTGTGCGTGTCTCATATACAGACGACAGCACGTCAAGCTACTACAACCTGTCAGATTTCTTTATTAGATTTTCAACTTATATCTCTAAAGCATTTAGGCTCAGGGTTGATTGGAAATATTTGACAGTTCCGGGTAGCTTCACCTGCTATCGTAAGTTCTTCCTCTTGGCATATAATTATTATTAAACGTTCTCCACTCTTTATAAGCCTTAAAAGCTTAAATTTTAAATGAACCTTATTTCCTTTCATTTTCGTAATTCACTCCCAAAAGTCATTATCATTATCGTATTAACAATTGTAATGGGGTTATAAGTTGACACATATCAACTTGTATCGTCATTGGTTCATTTTATTTGGATCAATTTTGATAGAGACTAGTGATCCTTTGAGGGTTCCGTTCTCTCATTCCGAGTTCAGGAATATTAAAAGAGGGTCTACCACAGCTTAGTAGATATTGATCAATGTATTATTAGTGATCAGTTTATTTAAAATTTGAATTGCTTCAATTGACATAGAATATGAATTCTTTGCAAATGCGAGCGATAAAAGACATCAGCATATAATCTCTAATTTCATTACTTTGTTATACTCATAAAAATGTACATTCAATTCAATCAATACACCTTATCGAGTTACGAGTTTCCATTAACAGAAACACAACATAAATCAATCACTTAAAAGTTCCAATGAAAATACTAAAAGGTTTAAACAGTAATTTTATAAAAGCTATCATCTTCCTCTTAGCGTATCGATGGCAACCTACATAAATGTATTAAAGAATTCTGCTAGGTACGTGTTTGGCGTTCTCAAACACGCTGATCATGATAGCCATCGTCTGTGCAAGCGTACCACATTACATTTCAAGGTTTGGATAAAGAAGCAGTGTTTGGACAGAGCTTCAGTTCTCCTTTTAACTGCCAGTGAGTGAGACACCCTTTGAAACTGTTTCAGCTTCAGTCCTATTGGCACAAAGATATTGTTGGGAAAAGATATTCGTGTTCGGAACTCGTTAAGGTGTCGGTATGTTCCATGTTACGGATTTCGTTTCCGCACTTAGTTCTTCCAGTGGACCACTGTGCGTGGAAGGTGACGCTATTTGTGCTGATGAATTAAACATTTGTACCAATACAGATGCAACGCTGACTGACCGTGATTCATTCAAAACCACTAACTTTGCTTAGACAAAACCACTCCACACAGGGCACACAAATTCTTATCCATTCTGCCTCGTCTTTTATACCGTATACATGGAAGGACTGGAATAATTTCCCTGCGGGCTGCGGCGGTCTTTCCGTCTGACTACAATTAAAGTGTCTTCAAGACTAGAGTCTCTTAATAAATAAGCGCGCCTTACCATCGTCGATTGCATCACTGCTTACCATCAGGCGGGATCGTAGTCAAACACTAGTTTATAATGCTGAAAAAACATAGTACATGAGAGTTGATGCTAATTCTACATTAGCTAATTGGTCTCGTATTCCCTAACCCTCATAGTTTGACAGGACGACTAACAATCTCATCCGAGCAGTAATCAGGTGAAGAACAAACAGCCCAACGAGTTTACTGAGGGTCGCCACCAGCAGCTTTCGCAGCCGCAAAATAACGTGCTTTCTACGCTCAGCAAATTTGCCTGTGGTCACGAGATCAAAAGGGCTGTTGAGAACATGGTGAGAGGTGTAAAGAACACGCTGTAAAGTTTATACATCCACACACAAAAGGGCCTTTTGTATGGATGTTTTGGGAATAATTCCTTCAACCAGACGGATGTTTTGTCTGGTGGTAAACTGCCCGACGATTGATGATTGAATGTTATTTATTTATTTACCATTCTTATAACTACCCTTACAGGCCTTAACAGTGTAGTTATCCACTAATACTTAAATATAAACTACTTCTTAATATTGTAGATATACGAGTATATTATGGTAGTTGCTCGATAACCTCTCCTTGATGAAAGCACAGGTCCGCTCGCGTGTGGAGTACTGCAGCCACATTTGGGCTGGTGCTGCGAAATGTCACCTGGCTACTTTGGATTCAGTAGAGAGGCATGCGAAGAGGCTGATTGGCGAGCCAAACTTAACTCGAAACGGTCTCCAAAGCCTGGAGCACAGGCGTAGAGTTGCCAGCCTTTCGGTCTTCTATGATGCATTCTGGTGAGTGTGCAAGGGAATTGCATGATTTAATTCCCCATCTCCGTTCCACCATCGGACGACCCGTCGTAAGGTGAGTTTCCACCCTTACGTTATTGGCACCACTGTGATCAAAGCGTTTCGTTTCTTCTTTTATACCGCATACATCGGGGGACTGGAACAATTTACCAGCGACGGTGTTTCCGTCAAACTACAATTTGAGTGTCTTCAAGGCTAGAGTGAATAGGCTCTTAATAAACTAGCGTGCTTTACCATCAACGATCGCATCACTGCTTACCATCAGGCGGGATTGCGGTCAAGCTCTAGTTTATCATTAAAAAAAAAATGATACAGGTCTTAACGGGACATCGGTACGATGCACATTTACAACTTCATCAACATCATCATATGATGTTGGTAATGTGAATGTGGAAAAAAATTAGACTGTTCTACTGAAGCTGATTACTCAACAACAATCCTCGCTTGGTTTACAATACTCTAGAAGAAATTTTGTTTAATAAATAACACCAGAACCTTAACGATTAAAAAGATGATTGAAAAAAATGCAAATAATGTTTTTTCATATGGCTTTTTTTTTTAATTTGTTCGTACGTAGGTACCAATTGAAATCAAATTTCTATAATTGTAAAATGTTGTATCTCATAGAAATGTAATGTTTTTCCTGCTGTTATGTCTGACATTGGCCTCCCCAAGGATCTCCAAAACGACCGGCCCTGCGCCTCCCACACTCAGCGGTTTCCCGCGACCTTTGGAGACCGTTTTGAACTAAATCTGGGTCGCCAATTAGCCTCTTCGCACGTCTTTCCACCGAATCCAGAGTTGGCAGGAGGCATTATGCAGCACCAGCCCAACGAACGAACCTGCGCTTTGCATTAGACCTGTTTTTACATTAGAAACTGTCCGGTCTGAATATTTTACTCCAAGATTTCATTGAATTGTGAAAACATTAGGTACGTGAATTGAGATCATTCCATTAGTATTTCATAATCATTCTGAACATGATAACAAAGACCAGCCCCCTAATCGGCGAACACATTTTTGGGCGGTCCAAACGATCCCAACTAGCCGCAGTCATTTGACAAAAATGTGTTCGCCGATTATAATAGGGGGCAGGTTGGTCAGACAGATAATCGTGTTACTTGCAATATATTCAAACCATTCCATTCCAAAGCAGTATACTTTATCTTTTAAATATAATCAGCATGCGAGTATATGTGCGTGTGTTTGTGTGAGTGAGTAAGTGTGTCTGTGTGCATGTGTATCGCGTGCGTGTGTCTGAGTGTGTATGTGTCCGTATTTGCGTGTGTGTGTAGGTGTGCTTGTAAGTATCATTTTGTGTGGTTCAATACCGTCCGCGGTTCAAATGGCGAATGCCGCAGAATTCGATTCTCCATCGGCGTATTCGACGATAACCACGACAATCTGGCATGTGCGGACAACGCCGGCAACATATTTATTCTGGACTTTTTCGACTTAAAATTCTGGAAATTACCGGGAACTGGGCCGTGCACTGCGTTACAATTCGTGCCAAATGGACAGGATACGCTGATCTTCGCCATGACAAAGAAGAACGAGATGAACTTTCTCGACACCGAAACTGGACTTATCTCTCTCACGCTGGCGGGACACACAGCACCAGTAAGACACATTGCCTTCTCAAACCATTTAAAAACTAACAATCTTCTGACAGCAAGCCCTGTAGAAGCTATTCTGTGGGAGCTTCGCAACTATACCAAGTATTTCACCTTAAACACTTACTTGGGTGCTCAAATCCAACAAATAATGTTTTCCCCTGCTGGTGACTACCTTGTGGCATGTTTTCAAAATGACACAGTACAGATATGGAAACATGAGAGCATGAAATCTGTGAAGCAGATAATACCAAAAGAATTGAAACACATGAAAAGTATTGCTTTTACAATGAATGGCCGTGCGATGGCCATGGCTGGTCTCGCACACACATTAATACTCTTCAGTATGGATACATGGAAGGTCCTAAAGTCAATAAACTTGTCCAAGTACAAAATATCTGGTGCTCTTCAACTAGCATTTATCCCACAGTTATTTGATGGTGGGGCAAACAAAATACTTGCTATATTGAGTAGTGATTGTATTCTTTATTTACTAGATGTAGAATCATTCAATATAATACATATTATTCATCCAGAATCATCAGGTATTCGTAGGTTCGTTGCCAGCCCTACAGGGAAATACTTTCTATGTATACTGCAACTTGGTGAAGTCAATATCTACAATTGCTCATATGTAATGGACTCAGTTCAGAACTGTCAAAACTGTGTAGTGGAAACTATGAAGGAGACTGCAGGGACCTCGACATTTAAAGTTACTTCCCAGGAACAAACACATACAAAGTCCCAAATTGAACAAAAGATGCGTATTTGTATGGATAGTGCTAGATTAAGGAGAATATTGATGCAATATGGTGAATATCCTGATAAGTTCCGTTCAATCATCTGGAGGTCACTGTTGGATACTCCACGGAATAAGACTGCATTTGCTGCTCTCATAGATAAAGGTATTCATCCAGCATACAAAGATATAGAGAAGCAGTTTACAATCCATAGTGCAGTAACACTGAAGAGTTTGAAACGTCTGCTGTCCTGTCTTTCTCACTGGTGTCCATTATTTGGTGTGATGAAATTCTTGCCTGGTTTTGTTTTCCCATTTGTCAAAGTACTTCAAAAAGATCCACTTCTGCTATTTGAATCTGTGGCCACTGTTTTATGTAATTATTGTCAGCTGTGGTTTGAGTATGCTCCTTTTCCTCCAATAAGTGTATTGGCTATTGTTGAAAACATTCTCGCTGAGCATGATCAGACACTGTTGAATCATTTCTGTGAGGTTGGCATCACAAGTCAGACATATGCTCTAAAGATACTAGAAACAGCATTTAGTGAGGTACTGACATGCTCAGAGTGGTTGATACTGTGGGACCATATACTCAGTAATGAACCAGCATTCATTCTCATGGCTGTAGTTTCATACAACATTGTACAAAGAAATGCATTGAAAAGACTAAAGTCACATAACCAACTTGAAAATTTCTTTCACATGCAAAACCCTATTGACAAGAAAACATTCCTGAAGAAGGCTTATGTGCTTTTAAATGAGACACCAGAAGACATTCACCCAAGGAGGTTTTTCAAACCTTTTGTGTCACTGGAAAAAGGAGGTTGCTATCAGCAATTCACAGGCTACCCAAAAGCAACAATTTGTCTCAAATTAGCTAAAACGGAGAGGAGAAAAAATCAAAACACAGAAAAGTACACATTAAAAGAGTTAACCACTAAGACTCAAGAAAAGGAAATTAATAATAGAGCTACACATGAATTGTTATCAGATCATAAATCTGTGAATACCGATGAGGATAGTGCACAAGATCTCTGTATTGATAAACTTAATAAGGGGAAAAAGAAGAGCCATGATTCTGTGCAAAACAGAGCAGATCTTTGCACAAAGGGGGCAAGAGAAGAATTGATTGAAAGTATAATTTATCCTACTACAATGCATCTACAGAGAAATAAAAGTGCTGATGAAAAAGTCTACAAAAAGGAGAAGGAAGCTAAACATATGAGATCAAAAACAAAAAAAAGAACACAGGACTGAATATTTAGAGAAAGAGGTTGAAAAATTAATAATAACCTATACAAATTCCGAGCCATCTGACGCTTGATCCGCTGTATTGCAAATATATTATGTGTAATATAGGTTGATAACAAAATAACATAGTAGGTATATTTAAATATTATTTTATTGTGGTCACTGACTGCCCGCTAAATAGTTAGGTTCTGCATTAAATTTTTTTAATTTGTATAAAAACAATGAGTTTTATTCTTTCTTTGAAGGTCTTGGTATGATTGATTTGATATGACTATATTTCTTTTTTGATGAACTGAGACCAGGGCTTGCTTCCATGTTCGATCGAGGAGTTCGGACTGGTGTTACTATTTTTGGCTTGAATAGACCTGCAAAAATATTTAGATGAATGTAGTTAATTAACGATACACTGTACCAGCCAGAAGGTCAAGCTATCCGAAACACAAATAAACCAATCAACTTTTAACATTAATGCTTTAGCTATAAAGTAGTAAATCTAAAATTTTACAGATTATTATAGTCATGTGTTGGCGGCTGCATCTTCTAGTTCGAAAAAGCTGTCGGAAAAACTATATCCCTAAAAACTTTCTTTAAAAAAAAATTGTCCTACACTAAGAAGTTGTTGTGTCGTGGGTTCGTTTATAAACATTTAAACCCACATACACAAACAGTAGTACCACAAGACCCATAATAACTACTCGTAGGTCAATCAGTTTTTTTCCGTGTTGAAAACGAACCCGCGGAATTCCGCGCAGCAGTCAATAGCTTAATTAACCACTTCGCCAATCGTCATCATCATCATCTCAGCGTTAATCCCTGTCGCATGCGAAGCTTTTTCAGCTTTGAAAAATAAGCAGTTAAAAAAAATCAGCAGTTAGACTGGTAAAGCGTACCCCAGTCCGCTTTACCAGTCTAACTGCTGATTTTTGGCTAAACTTCGCATTTTTTTTTAATAATTATAAATTAGCGCTTGACCGCAATCCCGCCTGATGGTAAGCAGTGATGCAATCGTTGATGGTAAAGCGTGCTAGTTTATTAAGAGCCTATTCACTCGGAAAAACTGAGCGCATAGGAAGGAAGACAGCAGTTGAGCGAGGTGATGTAATGTTAAACCCAACAACACGACCAACGATGCTGCGCCAAAGGGAGATTGATCTGAAGACCCTCCACGACCAAACTCCCAACACAACAACATTAAGCGCATCGTACCCGGCACACATCGAAACACAACTGCTCAGACCCGTCCTCCGTACGGCTTCACCAGACATCATGCCGGAATACGACAAATCGCTTGGCGGCATTTTCCGTGAAGCGACTGCCGTCTGACCTCCACAACCCGAAGGCGATATCGAAGCATTGCAGTTAGACCAACTATTGGACTTTTGAGGGCACCCGTAACGACTACCATTAGATGTTCGTATGGCAACCGTAGTCGTGGTGGCCTAGTGGTAAAAACACCAGCCTCTCAAGTATGAGTGCGCGGGTTCGATTCTAGGTCAGGCAAGTACCAATGTAACTTTTCTAAAGTTATATGTACTTTCTA
Organism: Sesamia inferens; assembly: GCA_037179545.1. Classification (NCBI taxonomy): domain Eukaryota; kingdom Metazoa; phylum Arthropoda; class Insecta; order Lepidoptera; family Noctuidae; genus Sesamia; species Sesamia inferens. The sequence goes on along the minus strand of CM073921.1, from coordinate 19,436,272 downwards.
AGTATATCTTGGACACCAATGACTGAAGGTGAAGGAAAACATCTTGAGGAAACCTGGACTTTAAGTCTGAAATCGCCAACCCGCATTGAGCAAGCGTGGTGATTACGCTCAATCCTTCTCTGTATGAGAGGAGACCTGTGCCCAGCAGTGGGACGATAAAAAGGTTGACGATGATGATGATGATGATGGCAACCGGGACCAACGGGTTAACGTGTTTTCTGAAGCACGACCAGACCAGTCCAAATATCATATTCATGCACACAAATATTTGCATTGCGCGGGGATCGAACCCGCGTCTCTTTGTGCAACGGCCGCCTTCGCTACCGCTACGCCACGGTGGCTGTCACTGCGCCGACCTGCTGCGTCTGTAATAGTGTGTCATATTTGACATTGCAATCAATAAAAAAGAAACGTACTGTTGAGTTTACTTCTCGCATCTTGTGCCTTAGCCACACTTGGAGATTCTTTCTTTCCCTTAAAAATATTTGGTGATATACGGCGTAGTCGGGAGGTGATCTTTTCTTTGGCAGTTCCCGACTTAAGGGCAAGATTGGATGTAGAAGCGCTTTCAAATCGCTTCAAGCGGCTTTTTGCGACGTCTTCCTTAACAATGCCTATGCCGGATAGATTGGGGCTCGACGCGAATTGAGCTTTGGATGCCTCTGGACACTGTAATGGGAATAAACTGTTTTTATTGCAGTTCTATAATTTGCTACCAGAAATAAGACTAAAAAAATAAAACTATTCAAATTAGGCTGAGAATTGTCGCTTTTTTAACATCGAAGTTATAGAAGACAGTCCCCCAAAACGGCCGCCCGTCACCTTCATCCGAATATTACAAAACATGTACAGACGATAGCACATCAAGCTATGAGCCGTGAGCAGTGGGTAGCTCGCTGTCCGGTAAGGACCAGGCCCGAGTCGACGGCGCGTGGTGTTTCACGCGCGCCTCAAAGAGATGTCAGCACATCGTGACGGAGTCCAAGAAGACCCTGAACGTTTTCGTCATTTAACAGTCTGACACGCCCTTCCGCTCCGCCCAGAGCGGGAGAAGTCATTTGATGATTTCCCATCCCAACAAAAAAAAAAGTTTGGGAATATCTGACAGTTTCAGGTAGCTTGACCTGCTGTCGTCTGTACCTACGTTTCTTTTGAATTTCGCCGATTTCAACAACTTTTTGTCAGTGATGTCAAAAAGTTGTCACCTCTGTCTAACCCGAAAGATATTTTCGGGTTAGACAGAGGTGGCTCACAACACTGCGTTGCGTATTAATTTGACAGGATCAAACTAATATGTTATCCTCTACCTATCTTTTCTTAATGAAATAGAAAAAGATGCACTGAACAAAAATTAAATTAAGATTGTGAACAAGAGAATCTACACAAAAATCTAAACTGCGGGTCAAGCTGAATATTTCCCTACGATAAAGCCTATAGATCTGAAATAAAATCTCTCGACATGACAGAAAGTCGGCTTTATGTCTAATAGCTAGCCGAAAATACATAAATACACTAGTTATTGCCCACGACTTCGTCTGCGGTCCAGGAGAAAAAGTATCCGAGTAAGTATTTTTTATGTTCTGTAATTTATATATTTACAATATGTAAATAAAACCCTGTCCGATCCGTGAAGGTATTGTTAGGTATCGATAACTGATTCTACTAATGCATACAAAGCAAATAAATATTATTTCGCAAAAAGAGGTAACTTAATACGTGTGCGGTAGGCAATACATTCGCGGGCACGCGGTCTCTTCGCTTTTCACTCATAATATTACCGTCAAGAATTGTATTGTCACTTTTTTTTTAAATTACCAATATTTGGGGAAGTTAGAATAAATTTGCGGAAAAAAAGATTATTTCAAATTTCATTAGTATTGTTACTAAGTAAAATTTGATATACATACATAAAGGGTGTATCTGACATCGATGCACAAACGAGCACCATGGATCCAGTACATAATTCTGAAACCCCCAGTGGTGGAATTAAAAAAAAAATACATTGTTTTTTTCACTTTGGACCGTTCATAATTGCTAGGTATACTTTTATAACCCAATAAGATTTTAAAGTAATAATTAATTAATTCGCTAATTACACAAAAAGCGCAGAGCCGACACTTTTTTATAAACACTGTGACTGTGATTTCTGTTACCGCTCATAAACAACATAACTGATTATCGTGATTTTATTAGTGCCATGCGGTTTAGCGTTTTCGCGAAGCTTGCGTTACGATGTCAGATACACTCAGTAGGTATATTTAATAGGTCATATGTTTACCTAACCTTTATCATCCCTACGGGTCGGACGGGGTTTTTTTACATATTGTATAGTGTACATAATAAAGAGTAGGTATTTCATTCTATTCTATTTTAGGTCATTCTCCAGCAGTACGATTCTGTAACCAACTCAGGTTCGGTCATTTTATGTAAAAGCGTAACAAACAAACAAACTTAAAATATTAATATCTTCTGCTTCTTCTTCAGTCCTGGGTAAAAAAAAATATTCCATTTAGTCCGTCATTCAGATTATAGAAAACTATTGGATACGTACCTATATTTTGTTTTATCAAATCAATAAAAATTGACAAATATAAAAGGCATCAAAGATCAGGAGTGGTGGCTGGTGACGTCACTGCTCGCATAAAGTGTAGCGTGCAGTGACATCACACGAGTTTTCAACGCACTGTGTCGTCTTAATTTTTTGTTTAAGTATATGAAAAAAGAAAAAATACGTGTCTAGTATTTTTTGGAAATTTGACTGACGGACTAATTAGTTTTTTTTTTTTTGTAAACTACCCTATCCCCAGGCTTGGCAGGCGGGTTAGGGATCACAATAATTTGATATTCCACAGGAGAAGCGCTGCTGCTGAAGACGCTTGTCTTCCTGGCGGTTTAGGTAGCAACGTCAGTGCCGAACCGTTGAGGGTAACATAATGATTAATGATTAAAACTGGGGGTTTTGGCGGGACAACGAAGATGAGTGCCACGTTCATTTTTAAATTATAAATTATTTATAGTGTCGTTTACTAAATAAAAACGTGTGATTTATGTAGTAAAAAGTGCATTTAGTGAATAATTCATAAAGAACAGTGAAATAGTGTAACATAGTGGCCACATCATGGCTTTCTCCCAAATCTTCCTCCAAGTGTCCGTTCACGCGGGAAACGAAAGGAGATAGGTTTAGGTTGTCGTGGGACGCGGTGGTGTCCTTCTGCGAGGACGTGATGTCGCAGAAGGAAGCTGCGGAACGGGAGAGGGAGATATCAACTCCCTTCCCGGGCCGCAGAAGACGCACCGGGCGCCGAAGAAGGGCGGATAACGCCCTCTTCCGCCCCCCATGAATGGGTCCAGGGGCAAGGGACATGGGGAAGTCCCCGCCCCCCATTGATGGACCCCGAGGCGGAGGCGCGCGCGAGTGTCGGCGCGCGCCTTTGAGGCGATGCACGGGGTAGTTTAACACCCCACTACCCCGTGCAGGAGACGAGGCCCGGACAGACCGGGCCAGCACGAGGATGTGGGGCCGTGGAAGAATTTAGACTCCCGCGGCCCCACGCGCGCTCGTGATAGAAGACACACCGGGGTGGTTTTAGTCAGTAAAAGTCTGACATACCCCGTCGCCCACCCCAGGGCGGCGGGCATCCTATGAGGATTTCCACCCCGGCAAAAAAAAAAAAAAAGGTTAAGCTAGGATAAGAGATAGATTAAGTAAATTTAAGTTAGGATAAGTTACTAAGTTAATATCTATTTAAGTATGCGGCTGAAGGACTTGTATCCATGGTCATGAATTAAATAAAAAAAAATACGAGTGTGCTTATGACCACACGACTGAAGTGAAACTTCTTTCGCTCCATCTGTATGTATATATATATATATATATGTGTGTACAATATATACATGTATACACATATACATATATTAATCTAATATATAAAATTCTCGTGTCACGGTGTTCGGCTTCAAACTCCTCCGAAACGGCTAGACCGATTTTGATGAAATTTTTTGTGCTTAACCGGTATCTATGAGAATCGGCCAACATCTATTTTTCACCCCCCTAAATGTTAGGAGTAGTCCACCCCTAAATTTTTTTTTTTATTTTTTAGACAAAATTTTTAATTTCTATTTTTTTATGATACAACATACAAAAATACATACAATCCCCAATTTTCACCCTTCTACGATCAACCCTTATTTTTTAATAGCCATTTTAGTAATTTAATATATTATTTATATGGCAAAACAACGTTTGCCGGTCAGCTAGTTTTCTATAAATATTTAAATTTATTTCATGGTTTCAAAAAAAATAATTTACCAAAATTAATATTTTTGAATAGATCTTCTATTTTTATTGAAAAAAAAAAAATTGCATAGATCTTCTATTTTTATTGAAAAAAAAAAAAAACTCGTTGTAGACCTTGTAGTACCAAGCTCGCGCCACGGGCGCCTCTGTGCTTATATCCCCCACTTAACTTCCGTTCGCCTTGCCCGATCACTTTTCGTAACGCTTACGTCACGCGTTCGCCACCTTACTCCCCAAGTCAAGCGTGCGTAAAGAAGTTTCACTTCAATAATTACTAATAATTAAAATCTACGCCACCAATAGGGGTGGCGGTCAAAAGACTTACTTAAACTAGAATTAAAATTATGCGTCCCAATAGGGGGACGATAACAGCACAACACACACAATTCCTAACCTAACTAACCTATAAGACACGGCCTGCTCGCCAACGATTGAGTGCGCAGCACCAGGTGAGTCAGTGGGATAGGGCAAGACGGGGGGGGGGATTCCCTCGGGGCCAAAAGGTCGGGCTCTTCCTCCTGAATCAGGGGACCCCAAACTCGGGTAGTCCACGACCCCTGGTTCCCGAGATAATCCACGGGGGGGTGAGGTAATCAATGAGGGGGGGTAGTTTCGTGGGGATATTAAGGGGTGTGCGGGGGGGGGGGGAGTAAGGGAGGGGGGATACAGGAGGGACTGTGAAGTAGGCGGTACCAAATTTTATGTTAACTGACCCCCTTAATGGTTGTCAGTCAACATAAAATTTAATGTATAGTATTAAGTGTAAATAAATAAGTGTATCCGTGTCTCAAAATTAAAAAAAAAAAAAAATATTTTGCATAGATCTTCTATTTTTATTGAAAAAAAAAAAAAAAACTCGTTGTAGACCTTGTAGTACCACGGGCGCCTCTGTGCTTATATCCCCTACTTAACTTCCGTTCGCCTTGCCCGATCACTTTTCGTAACGCTTTCGCCAGCTTAATCCCCAAGTCAAGCGTGCGTAAAGAAGTTTCACTTCAAAAAAATGATTAAAACTTCTATAATTAAAACGTATTTAAAAAAAAGAAACGTCAGTGTCAATCTACTCGAAACCGCCAAATTTTCCCAATCAACCTTGAACCTAATGCTTTACCGATAAAGTTGAAAATATAAAACTTGACAGATAGTATGGTAGCTTGATATGCTGGTGTCTGTTCAGTCACGTATCGCCAGTTATGTTTAGCACACAAAACAGCGGATCTTTTGAAATCCCACCCTTATTAACCCTTTTAAACCCTTATTTAAGACTTTATACCTTCAATAACGATATCTTGGAGACGTCCAGAGTCAGCGAGGATATCGATGAGTCATGTTTACCCTCCTCCATGAAATCTCTGATGATGTATGTCAGCTTAGTATGCAGCTCTTCTGCAGCTTTCTCAGCTGCTATCAAACTTTCCAATAGAGTACTTTGAGAAGCATGTATAGGGCTGTAAGTATAAAGACTTGTTTATTTTTCATAAAATGGTTAATGATACAGCACTCTAACTGCGTAACACACTATTACTATGGTCAATCTGGGTAACATTGACAGTGGGACCATGAACTAGTCTAGATTTTTTTTTTCGTATGATACCAACACAATTTACAAATACTTCTTGTCATCATCATTTCAGCCGAAAGACATCCACTGCTGCACATAGGCTTCTCCCAAGGCTCTCCACGACGGCCAGTCCTGCGCCGCCTGCATCCAGCGGTTTCACACGACCTTCACTAGGTCGTCGGTTCACCTTGTCGGCCACTCGAGAACCCGTCGGCCTCATCGGGCAATGTGCCCGGCCCACGGCCACTTTAGTGTTGCAATTCTTCGGGCTATGTCGGTTTCTCATGTTCTGCTGCGGATCTCCTCATTCCTGATTCGATCACGCAGTGGAACCCCAAGCAGCCCTCTCCATTGCCCTTTGAGTGACCTTGAACCTTCTTATAAAGCCCATTGTTAGCGACGTCTCAACTCCATAAGTCATCACTGACAACACACACTAGTCGAAGACTTTTGTCTTGAGACACTGCGGTATTTTGGACGAGAAGATTCCACGTAGCTTCCCGAAAGCAGCCCAGCCGAGTTGGATTCGACGATTGACCTCTTTCTCGAAGTTGGACCTTCCTAACTGGATAGTTTGTCCCAGGTATACGTAACTGTCAACAACTACGAGAATAGTCTCTAATCTTTATCGTACAACATGGGCATTAGACATGACTTTCGTCTTGTCCATGTTCATTTTAAGACCCACTCGCTCAGAGGCCTACTGCGGTCTTCGAGCATTGTACTCAGGTCCTCCGCGGTCTCAGCCATGACTACGATATGATGCCCAGTCCTTCTGGGTCTGGACTGGCCAGAACCTTTAAGACATCCTCCAATGCAGTGGTGAACAGTTTCGGGGAGACAGCGGGTCTGACACCACGCTGCAGCGGTATTGGTTCGAGGTCTGGTCTTGTATTCGGACTGACATAGTGGCGTTTTCTTACAAAAAAAAAAAACAAAAAAAGAGACCCTTCTCGAAAAATAGTACCACCACACTTTTTTGCCGATGTGTTTTTCTCTTGACTGGCCTTCAGTAGCTCAGCCGTTATTCCGTCACCGCACGGCGCCTTGTTTTTAAGCTGTTTGAGAGCCAATCGAATCTCCTGCAGGCTGAGCATTGGAACATAGATTTTAATTAGGAAGGGGTCAAAAGTCTCAAAACTCGCCAACTTGGATTTGCTAACACGCTACCGCGTGTCTGCCAACTAGAACTTTGCTGACAGCGTGTCAGCAAAGTTGACTGCGTGTCTAAATTCGAAAAATTGATGTTAACTTGATTAAATATATCAACTTTATTTCAATAGTAGTTGGTTTTGGCGTAACTAATACTCTCGAAAACGTTATTAAATTGTTTGAAATCATACCTATCGTAAACTGAACTTGTATGGGTTAAAGTTTTTTTTCATAATGTTATATTTGTTTACGTTTTTGGATAATAAATTGCGATTGCAAATTATGCAGGCAGCGGCGGATTTACCAAGAAACTGATAGGTAAAACTGGAATCCGAACTTAGAACATTGTGTTGAAGATAAAAATGTTGACCACGAGTGACTTTTTACACACTAAGTACTTACACACATTATTGTCTACATTTCTATTTTACTTCTCCTTTCGCAGGTCTGCTGGAAGAAATTTCTTAAGAAATAAGCAGCACCTTTGTACTCAGATCATGATTTTGTCTTATCCTTATGTATGTTATTGTGAGTAGGTACATAAATAATAAAATAAAGAGATAGCGCGTCAATGACAATTTTCAAGGTCATGTTCTTATCATCACTCTTTAATTCAGAGTGTGGCTTCTAGTTTTACCATCGATCACTTGTTCACTACATACACAGTCTGGAACACAACTCTTATCGAAAATGGCGACAAGTGCAGTATATAAAGTTCTTATCACAAAGCAGCAGTACAAAAAGCCATTATTTTTTACAACTGAGTCTGACATCAAACCAAATTCAACCTTACACGCATGCATTAAAGTCAGAATTATGAAGTAAGTAAATGAAAGATGCACCCAAGTGCTGCGTTGTGCGCTTGTTCAGCCTTTTTTTTACGCTGATTGTGTATAAGTGATCGAGGAGTTTTAGGTACCTATAAGTTTATTCGGATTTACAAATGCTGAAGGTATGGGCTGTAAGGGCCTCTGCAATTGTCTTGTCCTAGATCATTTTTACAAGCCAACATTGATTGGATTGTATTGAATAGGAGAGCTGAATGTATACGGTCTCCATATTTGGCGCCACCAAAATCTGCCGCTCTAAGTTCAAGCCTACACACCCTGCTAGTGAATCCCCCACTGTATGTAGACAAGTTCAAATTACCTTGATGTTTTGTTTCGAATTCTGGAACTGCCAGGAGTGGATGACAGCGTGTATGTATCCTGTCGGCGACACATAATCTGCTGGAAGTATATAAATATAACAATTAAAATAAAGTTAGTAAGCAAACAAACATGTAATGCTGGCACAGGTAAATGAAAGATACGGGTAGTTTAGTCTGACACGCGCATCGGCTGTGCTCAGAGCGAGAGAAGTCATTATTGTCATCGTTGGTCGTGTTGTTGGGTTTAACATTGCATCACCTCGCTCAACTGCCGTCTTCCTTCCTATTCGCTTAGTTTTTCTGAGTGAATAGGCTCTTAATAAACTAGCGCGCTTCACCATCAACGATCGCATCACTGCTTACCATCAGGCGGGATTGCGGTCAAGCGCTAGTATATAATTAGTAAAAAATATATATATAATGATATCCCATCCAAAAAAAAGCTATACCAAGTACGGAGTAATTCCAAAAAGTAAAAGGTAGGTATACCAAGAAATGATAATCTATTCATTTCCTGTAAGCAAGTTACAAAGACCTGACTACTCTGAGAAGAAAGGCCGAAGCAGCTTCGGACTGAGGTCAAAGCCTCTTTTAAAGTCCAGACTTAAATAATTTTCGCCAAATCATGCCAAGACCATGTAGATCCCATGCCAGACTTCCCAGAAGTGAGGGAATAATTTTTAAAAGCCTCTTTGACCATTTGAGGTTAACCGTTTTTTTTTTTCAAAAATTAATTGAGTAATATTTTTTTTTAATGTAGGTATGTTATAATGTCTGTAAGAAGTCATAAACAATATTAGGCAGTATGAATATTTTTGTCACGCATTTTTAAGTAAACTTTTACGTACCTAATCTGAAATAGGAACTTTCTATAGCAGCTGTCGAAAAACGACAGAGTTATCATGGATGTAATCTTACCTTCCTGCTCTCATCACGAGACGCATCAGCTATATCAACCTTCTCCAGGGGCCCAGGATCAGGCAGAGCTTTTTCACACTCCCTCTTCTGTGACGTGAGGGTATCCAAAGATCGGTAACGCGTAGGCGTTTCGTTTTTTACCGGGAAGTCCCTGAAAATAAAAACGTAATTTGAATCCGCTCAATGTTAATAACCTTTGTTACATCTAGCCTGAGTCATCTGATTAATCATTCTAAAATCATGTGTTATGTGTGTGTCTCAAAGCGTTAAGGCTGAAGGTTGTTCTGGAATATTTGACAGTTCCGGGTAGCTTGACGTGCTGTCGCCCATACATTTATTTTGCATTTAGCCGATTTTACGACTTTTTGTCAGTGCTTTGTTGACCGCGAACAAATGCGCTAGGTATCTTGACCTATGTAGCTACCATGAGTTTACATTACGAGACTCGATCGTCGATACCGATCGCGTTTGACTCATCGATTGACCCGCTTCAAGGTTGTAAGAACTCTCAACCAATGAGAGCGCCAAACGCGCTCGATATCGACGATCGAATCTCGTAATGAAAACTCGTGGTAGCTACACTGCTGTCGCTACGCAAACTTACGTAGTATGAGTTTGATAACCAATGATTATATATACTTTACGCACAAACGTAAACAGGTATCTTGTTTAAACAGGTGTCTTGTTTAAACAGGTGTCTTGTTTAAACAGGTGTCTTGTTTAAACAGGTATCTTGTTTAAACAGGTGTCTTGTTTAAACAGGTGTGTAATGTGTTGTTTAAACAGGTGTGTTGTTTAAACAGGTGTCCTGTTTAAACAGGTGTCTTGTTTAAACAGGTGCCTTGTTTAACACAGGTGTCTTGTTTAAACAGGTGTCTTGTTTAAACAGGTGTCTTGTTTAAACAGGTGTCCTGTTTAAACAGGTGCCTTGTTTAACACAGGTGTCTTGTTTAAACAGGTGTCTTGTTTAAACAGGTATCCTGTTTAAACAGGTGTCTTGTTTAGGCACTGGCACTGATTCTCTTATTCACAAACTAAAGTAATTTTAAGTTCAGTGCATCTTTTTCTTTATATTTTATTAAGAAAAGTATACAAGTAAATATATTAGTTCAATCCTGTCAAATTAAGCTACGCTCTATAGGTACAGTTTAGACGCGATTATAAACATGGCGACCAAAAATACGTCAATTTACGTCAGGAGCGGACTAATTTGACAGGTCTAAACTAACGTTTTATCTTCTGTCCTTTTCTAATATAATAGGAATAGGTCCAATGCCTATATTTTTTAAATTTGTGTTATTTTTATTTTCTTTTTCATCATAGCAGCACGGTTTATAAGATACGGTCCGCTGACAGATAGACAGATGAACAAAGGAAGCTTATTAGGTTCCGTACCCAAGGAGTGCAGAACGAAGCCCTAAAAAATAACATCGGAAACTGCTTAGTTCTAAAATATAACCTACCGTTTCTCAGGAGTTTTTAGTTCAACCATGCTGGCGGATTTATTTTCTATAGGTTCCTTTATTATGTCAGCATCCGACTCATTTTGCTGCTTGATGCATTTTATCATCTCGTGCAGCTCCTTCGAAAGACGCTCCCGGTGACTCTTCGGTAACGAACCCAGTAAGGAGCATCCGAATTCCTAAAATAGAAAACTATTATTAAATTGCGTAATACACTTTTCTCAATTTGATACTTTTTGAATGATTGCTAATCCACTACCCACTTCATATGTTTGAAGTGAAGGGGTCATCTACTAGTCTTTCAGACCCCTGAACACCCCTCATGCCCTGTGTATTTTTTATTGACTTTTTATTGTTTTAATTACATTTTACATTAAAATACAAATTAACGGTGGTATCTTATTGAAAACCTATTGGGACAATGTTTAACTGCTTATGTAAGAATTTCAGTCAAAAGTAAGTAGGGTATTTTTAAATATACGAGGACCTATAGGTAATATGCGTACGTATATACTTAAAAACGAATACTTAGTAATTATTAATTAGTCATCAAAAAATACTTGAATACTTTTTGTTTGATTTTTTAATTTATAAATTAAATTTTGACAACGTTGGTCGTGTACATTTTGTCTCTTGTCATGTATTTGATTGTTCAAAAAAAAAAATTCTTTGCGTCTAACTCAAATTTCAAATAATAATATTGAATTTTCAAGAGGTCAGGGGTCGGTCGGTCTGATGATGCTGCCAGTTGCTCATTCCAGAGTAGTAGAAACCTACCCTTTGAGAAGAACGGGAAAGAAACATTAAATCATTAGCATTACAGTAAAATAAATGCACTTTAAAATTATAAAAACAGAAAACAAACATTATAATATTACCAAAAGGGCCTTTTTTTCGCTGTGGAAATCCTCATGGACTTCCTCTATTGTGGGGGTGCCAGATGGCTGGGGAAGCAGGATTCGCATAAAATTTAAGGCACCAAATAGTTGTGCGTCTAATGAGTAAAAAAAAAAGCTTTCGGCGATCGCCGTGATCCTGGTGATGACCGAAAACTTGGTGCAAACCCGAACAGTGACGCGCAGAGCCAATCCCACATTGCAATGCCAAAAGCGCCTATAGTCACGGTAATGAATCGATACCTAAAAAAATTGATACCTCAATTGGACATGCTATAGCCATTTCAAACATCTGAATATACGGACAATTTTGGATGGTAGTGTAGCAGCCCAGCCAGCTGCTATACATATTTTATTACCCGCTGTGAAGGGTCGGCTATTAATCACACTAGGATCGCGAAAGTCATGGCGTTCGTCCCGACCGCCCATCGCGATGTGACCATAAATCTCACCCCGGAAGCACATGGTATCATCATATTAACCATCGTCAATGTGCGTGAAAACTATAGCGATCTGTCGTGCACGTGAACAGTGAGTTGGCGCGCTCTCTACACCGACCAATCACAGACCGCGGCATCCCTCGATCAACGAATCAACATCGAGAACGCACGCAACACCGCGTGGAGATCCGCAGGGCAGCAAGCTGGTTTCCTATTGGTTACCCCACTATTGTTTAGAGATAGCTAGTATTTAAGTGAGTGCATAGCTTGTAAGAGACATTACATTCCATTATTGTACAACATTCCATTCTATATTAAGACACTTTCACGCTATTCCTGTTCACACTCTTGTATATAATTATCTTACATCACGTTATTGTCCACGTCATATACATTATACCCTTTTACTTACGTGCAATACACAACTTTTGATTTATCTGAGTTTTAATTACCTAACATGACCTACGCGCCACAGTAGTTATCACACAACTAAAAACGTAGTATACCTTATCCAGTTGTTTTCCGTCAGAGATGCCAGAGACCTGCCAAATGCCACTGTTCTGCTGGTTGCTGGCAGCCGGACACGAGAATGATAGGCTCGGACTTTCCAGGACCACGTGGAGACCAGATGACTGAAAATATTATCTTGTCATTGTTTATCAGAGTAAAAGGTGGTACACAAGTAATTCAGCCTACACGCAATCCTGTTGAGAGATCTACGCACCTGCAGGGTAATTACACACTACCAGTAGCAACGGGTTTCATTTTGACAGTTCAACAGCATTTATTGCGTTATTTACATTGTTGAATAGATACATTTTCGAACATAGGGAGCAATGGAATAGTATAAACATCAAAATGATTCCAACTGACAGTAATGGTGTGTTACGCAAGTAGGGTGCTGAAGTTTCTGAAGCACTTCATGCCTTCACCAATAACGCCATTAATATACAATAGGTATGTCAAGAAAACCCTGTCCAACCCATAAGGATAAAAAAGGTTAGGTAAACACATGTCCAAATAAAATATAACATTTTACATAATCAACATAGTAGCAATAGTAATGAATTTTGAAATAATCTTTTTTCTGGAAATTATTTTTTTATAATTAGTAAAAAGGGGAGTTCATACATGTTCTGGGAGATTATCAGGGGGAAAGCTGCCACCCCCTGGCCTACTTCCCCAAAACTTGGTAATTTTTAAAAAAGTGACAACACCATTTTTGACGGTATTGTTATGAGCGAATGCGTATTGTTAAGAGCGTAGTGCGATCGCGTGCTGCGTGCCTGCCCCTCTTCGCCCGCGCATGTATTGCCTACCGCACATGTATTAAGTCGACTATTTTTGCGAAATAATATTTATTCTTTTAGAGGGTTTTTTTTTTTAGTTTAGCCTGGTTTTGTAGGCATTAGTAGAATCAGTTGGACAGAGTTTTCTTTACATATTGTATGTATGTCCTCTAGGGCGATCCTCCCAATGCTTCCACTCACATCTACAATGTGATAGTTGCCATTCATTCATCCTCACAAATCCTAACATGACCAAACTAACTATTCTAAACGTACTAATATAATATTAATAATACATAAGTAGTTATTATTGTTTCTACCTGACAATTAATAACAACACTTCTCATCCCTCCTTCCTGACTGATGTTGCCGTCGCTGGTTTCCAAAGATTTGACGCTGAACCCCAGACATTGTAGCAGGGCACACAACTCCACTACATCAGTGTACGCTTCCTGGAAACAGTCGTATATAATATATACCTTTATTTAGGTCCCATCTGATATACTGACGTAAGATGGTCAGTCAAAAACTGAATTCAGTAAATAATTCATAAAGAACATTGAAATATCGCAGCATAGTGGTCATATCATGACTTTGCATCAAACCTTCCTCATAGACGGTTCACGGGGTCGTTTTTTTCAACTGTTATTGGCGATATCCACCATTATCCGTACTAATATTATAAATGCGGAAGTACCTATCTCTGTCTGTCTGTCTGTCCGGCTTTTTTTAATTACAATTAATTTTAATTACATATGCTGACATCTACAAACCAGTTACGTGTTAATATGTTACCCCTTTTTGGGTAGCAAATTATCAAAAGACTTTCCACTGGGCAAAGCGGGAGGGAGAATCAGACTTTTACTGACTAAAAAATACTCCTGTTCTTTCATTTACCTATGCCAGATGCCACGGTGTCTCTTTCGCAACAACCCGCCATCCTGGCAGGCATCAACCCTGGGGGACCGCGTCGCTTTCTGCTGACATCTCTATCAGGCTGATCCTTACCGGACAGCAAGGTAAGTACCTACCCATTACTCGCCGCCTACAGACCCGCGCCTATATGACATAAGAGAGCAAAGATTGTCTCTCTCAGGCACTGCAGAAGGTAACGGCGTCCTCTCTAGTATCATCTCCGTATTATGGCAGGACCAGGGCTGGACGTGAGAGATTACCGCTCTCCATCGCCGCCACGAGGAAAAAGCTGTGCTTCGCCCAAACCGTTTAGACGTCCACCGTATGCTCCAGACATTCAACATAGTGGTAACACCTGGCGTTTCCGCCTGCCTTATCCTAGACAGGAAACAACAATGTCCGGTGAGGACCTGCGTTAGGCGAAAGGTGGTCGTGGCGCATCTCAAGCCACTTCTCAAAGAGGGGACTTAACGCGGGAGATGCCGGACACTCAAAAACGATACCTCTTGTGATTATGCATTAGCTGATTATACTGACATAGATAATTTAAATGTTAGTTTGGTGTACAAGATAATCGGCATTATAGCAACGCTGTTGCCGTAGCCGGTGTTAATTGCTCGGTGTTGCCGGCAAGTCATTATGTAACCACGTGTGACAATCATTGCATAATTATTAGACGTTATAAAAACAACTATACAAGAAGTTTGGAATGGATTAACGCTACGGTATTTCTTGCCGAAAATAGCCTGATTTGACCTGGGTTAGAGGTGTTTTCAGATTGTTGTTCTTTAAGCTTGCCCGAATGCACAGAGACAGCCTATATACCGATTTATAAGATACTTTCTAACAAAAGATACATACGGTTAAGATTCGAAAATGAAGATGTATATTATTGTAATTACTTACATTATCACTTATAATCTGCGACATTTTGGGTACAGTTCAATAACAAATAGGTAACTAACCAAATATGCAATAACAATAGGATCACTTTGTTGTCACTTATTTTTCGGTTACTGCTGTTGTGCCTACTACCGCCTATTGTAATAAAGTATTTGCCACCATTGCCATCAATATGACATTATTATTGTATTTTATTGAACTACCCTCATGTGTCAACGTTGTATAAGTATTTAGACGAACAGTAATTAATATTAGTCATGAAGAAATACTTACTTATATAGGTACTTTTAATTTGATTTTTTAAATTTATAAGCAGGTAATATTCTTTACGCTGATGCTGATACTAAGTACTTTTGTTTTGATACAGAGTATTTATCGCAAGATTTATTCGATGCTATAAATGCTTGGTATCGAATGAAAAGTATAGAGTAGCTACTCGTATTTATTAGTATCGGAATATCCCTAGGTATGATGGTAACAGACCCGTACTGATGTATCTCTCTGCATCACCCAAAGTTGACAGGTTGAAATCTGGTTGATAATAATGGCACATAATCTGTTATTTCATATTCTATAATTTCATTATCTTATGGAGTACTGCTGTTACATTTGGGCTGGTGCTGCAAAATGTCACCTGGCAACTTTGGACTCGGTGGAGAGGCGTGCGAAATGGCTAATTGGCGACCCGACCGAGGCGAAGAGTAGCCAGATTATCAGTGTTCTATTACTAATTCCCCTATCTCAGTTCCATTATCGAAAGACCCGTCGTACAGCAAGTATCCACCTTTACGTTGTTGACACCACTACGATCCGGACGAAGTGTTTCGCCTCGTCTTTTATACCGAGTACATAGAGGGACTGAAAGAATTTGCTAGAGGCGGTGTTTCCGTTTGACTACAATTTAAGTATATTCAAGACTAGAGTGAATAGGCTCTTAATAAACTAGCGCGTTTTATCATTAACGATGGCATCACTGCTTACCATTAGGCGGAATTGCAGTCAAGCAATAGTATATAATTATTAAAAATAAACTGTGCACATTGAAATGGGAAATAGTTATCTACACTAATATTATAAAGAGGAAAGATTTGTATTTTTGTATGTAACGAATAAAGTCAAAAAGTACTGGCCGATTTTAATAATTCTTTTTTCATTGGAAAGCTACATTATCACTGAGTAACATAGGCTATATTTAGTACTAGATTACTATAGAAATCTTTAGAAATTCTTATAAAAACCAATTCAAGGTGTAAAAAAATAGCCATAAAATGACTTTCATCGTATACGCTGCGAACAGTATTAATGATAGGACAAAAAATCTTCGACAATATTATAGAATATACCTATCAATATCCAAATAAATAATTTAATATTTAAGACTGTCTCAATACCTGGTGATTACTTTTTGAAATCGGACATTCCATTCAAAACATATCATGAAATTAAAAAAAAAAAATAGGTGTTGGCCGCCACGCAGCGCTCTTTGAGCTAACTTAATACTTACTATACTCTTTGAACTAACTCAATACTTACTATATACTCTTTGAACTAACTCAATACTTACTATACTCTTTGAACTAACTCAATACTTACTATATACTCTTTGAACTAACTCAATACTTACTATACTCTTTGAACTAACTCAATACTTACTATATACTCTTTGAACTAACTCAATACTTACTATACTCTTTGAACTAACTCAATACTTACTATATACTCTTTGAACTAACTCAATACTTACTATACTCTTTGAAATAACTCGACGAGAGGGGCAGTCCGGGAGAAGGACGTGCACCATTGTGAGCGGTCGGCTCCTTACGCAGTGGACGAAAGCGACATTGAATATTTCGAGTTTTTTAACACATTTTTACTACGCTAATAAGTTTTAGTATTAATTTAATATCACAAATACATTATATATTGATTTAATATAGATATTAAAATTTGCGGTGTGTCGCCTTAGCGGCGGTACAAGTTGTGGCGTTCGCGTCGGTTTTTTATACAGCGTTCAGTGTTTCTGAAGTGTATTTAGTATCAGCATTGCAGCCGTGCGAAGCCGGGGTGGGTCGCTAGTTGACAATAAGAAGACAATTTTTTTACAATAAATTTTATTAGAAATTATTCAATACAATATCTAAGTTATTTTAAATGAACCGCAATCACTACGCACATTATCTGATATAAAATACCCGTTAACGTAACGTTTAACGCGTAACGTTTCATTCAGATTAATAAGCGTACATAATGAATGTAATTCGCTAGTATCTAGATGCGATCATCATTGAAAAGACGAAACAATGTCAACAAACAAATCTTCATGTGTAAACAGCATAAAACCACCCATCTATACAATGAAAAATGCACCCAGATCACATACAAATAAGGCACTTAGTTGTAAGTCATGTAGCGTGGAGTTGCGGAGAACTTGGCGTATGACTTGATGACCTTATTTACTGCTTCTAAGAAGTCTTTCTCGGTTGCCACCTTGCGCCGAGCGCGGATCGCGAACATACCCGCTTCCGTGCATACAGACCTGAGAAAAGGGATACTTACAGTTAAATATTTCAAAGTGTATAAATAATAATTTAAGTGTAGCATGTACCAGCTGTTCGTCTAATTACTTTGCAACTGTCTAATTTCTAATTTTAATGACTGACTTACTTTTTTAGTGAACGATTTTGAAAGATTTTATAATAAAATTATTTGTGCTTACATTATGACTGGGCAATAGAATTATGACTGGCATACTTCCATGTATTTTTTTTAATGTGCGTTTTTTCGTTGTGCGTAATATATATTATATTTCCTTCTTTTTGGCTATTCGTAAGTATTATTTTGTATTTGTAATTATAGCAAATAATAGCTAGTCGATTTGATTAATAACAAGGCTACTAGAACAGTGTCAGATTACCTTTGTTTTAATGGTAATTCAGTTCATTTCAGATTGACTAACATTATAGCATGAATTATAAAAAAAATGTAGCGTAAATTGGACTTTATTGTATAAGAATTAAAGATATTTTTGAGGAATTTGTTGTATGTGCAGATTATACGTACCTAATTTCAGCGCCAGTAGAATTAGGGCACAATCTTGCCAGCAAGTCGAACCTGATGTCCCTCTCAACACTCATTGACCTGGCGTGGATCCTAAAAATATGCGCACGACCTTCCAGGTCAGGGAGACCAAACTCCACCTTGCGGTCCAAACGACCGGGACGCATGAGAGCAGGATCTAGGGTGTCCGGTCTGTTAGTGGCCATCAGGACCTGAGGAAGAATATTATTTTATTGATAGTTTTTGGTATGTGATTTCATTAGACTACGATTCAAATGTCTTCAAGGCTAGAGTAAATAGGCTTCCTTAATAAACTAGCGCGCTTTACCATCAACGACTGCATCATTGCTTACCATCAGACGGGAGTGCGGTCAAGCACTAGTTTATCCTTACTAATATTATAAATGGGAAAGTGAGTTTATTTGTTTGTTTGTTCCGCTTTCACGCCTAAACTACTGAACTGATTGCTTCGAAATTTTGCAGACGTAAAGTTAGAAGTTGGAATTAAATAATAGGATACTTTTTCCGGAAAAATTTGATATTCCCGAAGGAATTCTAAAAAGCGCTATATAACCGATCTCCACTCGGGTGAAGCCGCGGGCGGAAAGCTAGTAATTCATAAACAAAAAAAAAGAGATAAGTCACCCATAGGGTTAAGTAATAACAGCTGCACGGGTTAAGCTGTGCTTGCCGCGGTTGGTCGGTGGATGAGTTAACATATTTACATACCAAGTCCCGTTTCGTGAGATACGACGCACTACGTTCCAGAGTTGAAGAGGTTTAAATATCTATGGGGGTAACTTCACATACCTTGATGTTACCACGGGGGTCGAAACCGTCGAGCTGGTTGATCAGCTCCAACATAGTTCTTTGGACTTCATTGTCACCACCAGCGCCGTCGTCAAATCTAAGGAGACAAAAATATTAATAAAATGAAGTGTGTTAGTGGCTAGGTTTCTGGATTTCCGGTCGGTTGATACCAGTAGGCAATGAATATTTGTCTTAACTGGCAAAATGTAGGTATATTATAAATAGGTACACCTCCAGGTGGCGACCATCGTGAAGACGGCGTGATATTATGATTTAAAAAAATGAGCTCTAAGCACTTTATAAACTGTCGGGAAAACCGCTACAGGCAATTTGTTCCGGTCCTTCGGTGTCAGCGGTATAAATGACGAGGCGAAACGCTTCGTCCGAATCGTAGCGGTGTCAAACAAGTAAGGGTGAACTCGATGTACGACGGGTCGTCCGATGCAGCATGAAGATGAATTTTAAGAAAATGGTTTAGCCTGATAGTCTATACAATATGTAAAGAAAACCCTGTCCGACCCATAAAGATAATAAAGGTTAGGTAAACACATGACCAAATAAAATATGAAATTTTACATAATCATGATATAACAATACTAATGAATTTTGAAATAATCTTTTTTCCCGTGAATTAATCCCAACTTCCCCAAAATTTTGTAAATTTTTAAAAAGTAACAACACCATTCCGAAGATATTATTAAAAGCGAAGCTCGCGCATACCGCGCGTGCCCTGCCTCCCGTCGTCCGCGGATGTATTGCTTTGGAACTTACCTCGAATTGCGAAATGGTATTCATTATTTTAGGGATTATTTTTATTAAGTTTAGCCCGGCTTTATAGGCATTAGTAGAATCAGTTATCGATACCTAACAAAACCTTCACGGATCGGACAGGGTTTTCTTGTACACATGGTCATGGTCTGTAACTCTAAAGTAAAACCCGATTGTTCTTTCCAGTACCATGAGTCGGGGGCCGGGAGACACTTGCACATTCTCCGCACCCTCTGTATCACAGCCTGAAATTTAGCTGGCTGGGGTTTGATAAATAATCCAGTAAAGAACAACTTACCGAGCACCGCCAATAGCATCAATTTCATCAAAGAAGATAAGACACGCCTTCTTGCTACGGGCCATCTCGAACAGTTCCCTCACCATTCTAGCACCCTCACCCACGTACTTCTGGACCAGCTCCGAACCTGAGGATAAAGGTATATTTCAATGAAAGGAAGAAAAGCAAATGCTGCTCTTCATAATATGGATCACCTTGGATAATTATATATTTTTTATTGTTGTAAAAAATAATCTTATTTAGCCTATAGGGTCAAAGGCCTCCACTAAGTCTTTCCACGATGATCGTTCTTATGCTGCCTGCATCCATCGGCTTCCCGCGACCTTCGCCAGGTCATCGGTCCACCTTGTTGGGGGCCTCCATACGCTGTCTTCCGGTACGTGGCCGGAATCAAGAACCATCGGCCATCGGTACTACTAGCAATATGCCCCGACCACTGCCACTTAATTTTAGCGACTCTTTAAGAGGCCAAGTCGTGAAAAATAATGTATGAAATAAACTTATAAATAGACAGACTTGTTTGCCTGTACAAATCATAACAGTGGTCTATTAAATTCAAAACTGTAAAAATGGTTTTGGATTCGTAACCAGCGTTTAAAGAACGTCCCGATAATGGATCAAATAATGGTGTCGACTAGCTATGCATCATCATCTTCATCGTCATTTCAACTGAAAGACGTCCACTACTGGACATAGGCCTCCCCAAGGATCTCTACGACCGGTCCTGCGCCTTTCAGCGGTATTATCCCCTCAAATGATTGACACAATAGCTATGCAGGTAATAATAATTGTAGAAATTATAAATTAACTTCCTTAAAATATACGTGTTCTGCAATAATAAATAGCTTTGTCATTGAACTTAATTTGACGAAGTAAAACATTATTGCAGATAATAAATATGCTCTAGGGGAGGCGTATCAGAAAAATGTCTAAACTTACAGACATACTTCTTTCTCAACTCCCCATACCCTTAACACACGGCAGTAACGAGTTTCTGTATCCCTAACACTAACACTAACCTAACACCCTAATTATCAGATACATGACACTAACAGTAATTTTTGCCCGCGGCTTCGCCCGCGTGGCTATCGGAAATTATGGTACACATAGTAGGCACGAGTTTCTGTATGCCTAGTATGAGTTTTCATTACGAGACTCGGATCGTCGGTATCCAGCGTCATCTCATTCTCAGTCATCTCATTATTTGAGAGTTCTTGCCATGCAGTAATGAAGCCAGTGAATCGTTGAGTCAAACGCGCTCGATATCTACGATCGAGATTCGTAATAAAAACTCCTACTAGGCCTAAGGTTTAAGGTTAAAATATAATGTTGAAATAACTAACACCAAGCACATGAAGTCACGGGTGGACGCTATTTTTTGATAAAACTCAGATATAGATTACACGTAGGTACTATCATTACAATAATGTCCTAAATATGTCGTAGTAAACATAATATACACAATTATATATCTTCTACGATTTCAAGGTAAATCATCAGAGAGGTAACAAAACAACACAAAGGCCATTAAAATGTAACATGTCAATTTTAGTTCCCGCAACGTTGAGTCGAGGGGCTTTGAGTCGGCTCAAGAAACAACTTATTTCATCGAGCGTTAGGTAAACATGCATAAAAGGGGCCTGGTATGAGTTTTCATTACGAGACTCGATCGTCGATATCGAGCGCGTTTGGGTTTCTCATTGCTTGACCGCAATCCCTCCTGATGGTAAGCAGTGATGCGACCGTTGATGGTAAAGCGCGCTAGTTTATTAAGAGCCTATTCACTCTAGCCTTGAAGACACTCAAATTGTAGTGTGACGGAAACACCGACGCTGGCAAATTGTTCCAATCCCTTGATGTGCGCAGTATAAAGGAGGAAGCAAAACGCTTCGTCCAGATCGCAGTGGTGTCAACAACGTAAGGGTGGAAACTCGCCGTACGACGGGTCGTCCGATGGTGGAACGGAGAATGGAGAACGGATGAATCTATAGTAGTCTTCCCGGGAACAAAATTAAGCCCTCCGTGTTTGTCTAATTTTGTTTTAAAATGGGGAAATAAATCTTTTATTTTATTCTTATAACAGTTATAACTCAATGCAGACATAAACGGCACAGTTATGAGGAAAATCTTCGAAATAATTAACTTGTTCATTATGCAATAGGTCGTTTGTATCACAGACCGGAAATTTTGTCAAATCCAAGAAAATAATAATGTCCTAAGATTTACGTTTTGAACATTTATAAAGTTACAGTTATGTGTTATATAAACTAACCACGCAGTATACAATAACAAAATGTACGATGTAATGACCAAAAAACCGAGATTTACTTACATTACCCACTCTAAAAATCTGACTTGCTCCCTCCTAGGCCTGACTTGCCCCAAAGGCCTGACTTGCCCCCCGAGGCCAGAAGCTGGTACGCTCGTACGATATACAGGGTGTATCTGACATCGTAACCCAAACTTCGCGAAAAGGCAAGACCGTACGCCACTAATAAAATTATGATAGTCATTTATGTCGTTAATGAGCGGTTACAGAATTCACAGTGTTTAAAAAAAAATGACAGCTCGGCCTCTGAACGTTGCAAGCGTGCCGCCTTGCTTGTTTGTAGGTATGATGTTAATCCCTGATGTGAACTCTATTAAATCAGCTAATAAGATAGTTTTTCGAGTTTTGTTTTCATTGCGTTTTTGTGTAAGTAATTAGCGAATTAATAATTTTTTACTTTAAAATCTTATTTGGTTATAAAAGTATAGCAATTATGAACGGTCTACAGTGAAAAAAAACTACGTATATATTTTTTTAAATCATGAAAAAGCCGACGAAAAATTCCACCACTGGGGGGTTCAGAATCATGTACTGGATCCATGGTATTCGTTTGTGTGTCGATGTCAGATACAAAATTTATTTTATAAATTAGTACTGTGAAATGAGCACTTACAGATTTCAAAACAACAGTCAAATCCGTGTCAGCTCTTATGGTAAACTTGGGCAACTCAAGTTCCGTATCCAAAGCCTCAAAACTGAGGTAATCCCTCAGCTTGTCATCAGTCAGTGATGCAAGTGTGTTCCTCATACCCATTAATTCATTGGGTAAGATCACCATCAAGTAGTACTCATCACGCTGGAAAATAAAAAAAAAGATTTTTTTTTTTTTAATTATTCCATTTAGTCACAAACAATTGGGTTATGAATTGACCAATGACGGGTAAATCTATGCTTAAAATTATTATAATGCTGAAGAGTTTGTTTGTTTGAACGCGCTAATCTCAGGAACTTCTGGTTCGAATTATAAAATTATTTTTGTGTTGCATAATCTATATATCGAGGAAGGCTTTATAAAATACTTTTTATATAAGACCACGCTGCGCCCAATAGAAGCAAAGCATTAGTGAAAAATGCTGCTATAACTGGAAAAATTGTTAATTTTTGACGTCTTCCGATGCGCTGCGCAAACGATTCAAGTTACCCAATAAATATTTATGAAATAATAATTCCTCTTTAAATAATCTAATATACAAAAAATACAAACATTGCTGGACAAAGTCGTAAGCAACAGCTAATTAATTATAATGGTGCTCATAGAATATTAAAACTATAGGTTTCCGCAAACCAATAAAATAACAAACAATAATTTTGTATGTCTAGCTGCCAATTCCAAGATTCGTACGACGCACAGACACGGAAATATATTTGAAATTGTTTGGCTATTTAGTGATTTCTAGTTTGTGGTGCCAGCTAAAGCAGTATGATTCAGTAAAACTTTCTATGAACTTAGACTCCACAGTCTTGATTAAATCTCAATAACAAGAAATCCTAAGTAGGTACCTCCTATTAATATTTTAAAAGATAAAGTTTCTCAGAATTGATGGATATCAATTGCTCTTTTACGCAAAAACCGTTAAACGGATTTCAATGAAATTTGGCACACATATTTTTTAAAACCAGGGCGGCAATCGCGCTAAAATAATTCAACCAAAACAGAATTGGATCGTAACCAAACCATAACTTTTGTTATGTTTCGTATCGCGCTAACCTTTTGACAGATGGTTTAACCATAACTGGACCGCAATTGGAACGTAACCGCTGTCAAATGTAAAAGTTGAAACAAAGCTAACTTTTTCTGTGCCATTTGTCAAACTTACGTCTAAACGATTAGATTTACTCATAATTTATTTAGTTTTAATTAATATATCTGATGAAATTTATCACTCATACATTGATTTTACTTCAATCGAAGTTAAAACTTTAGCGCGATACGAAATTTGTTCGAAACTAAACCATAACTTTAACTAGATTAGACACGAACAAGAGTTAAACTTCTATTATGTTATTTAGCGCGATTACCCCCCTACCTCCTAATCGGCGAACACATTTTTGTCAAATGATTGCGATTACAGCATTAATACAGCATTAATACACTAGGATTTTTATTCTGATGTGTAATGTAATGTACATATTCAATAATACTATATAATACTAATACTAATACTAACGTATATACAAAATGGCAATTAAAATACGACAATAAATTAAACATCGTATACTTCAACACATTCTTAGTCTACCCATAAAAAATCATATAAATATGTCCATTAGTATAGTCACAGGAAATTATTTTTCATTTCTTACATTTTCTACATGATGTACATATTGATAAGGAAGCGCTTACAGGTTGATGACCGCCGCATCCAGCAGTGAATAGTGGCGCGACAAAAAAAGGAAAGTCGATATAAGACCGCGCTGTCGCCGATCGGAGGTCAGAGAAAACATATTTTAAAGGATGTTCTATTCCATTTCCAATTTTATGCGATTTAGTTTGTTTGAAATGTTCATTTTTTTATTTGTAACGCTAGGTTTTTTTCTATGGTTTAGGATTATTTCTATGTACCAGCATTGTCCGTGTTTTCATTTATTGTCGTATTGTCAGCACCACTCTGTATGCTAATGTAATACTCACATTTATTATTTGTACTAACACTTATTATTATTCATTCCCACAAGTCAAAATACGCATTCCAGCACTATAGGGCGCTGTTCTGATCATTTTACACTGGGGTAAAATGTGGTGTAGTGGAAAATAATCAGAACAGCGGAACTAATAAGTGTGAGTATATGTGTATAATTAAATAAAATAAATAAATATAAATAAATATATACGGACAAATCACACAATCAGGAAAAGATCGTTTTTCCATCATGACCTGGCCGGGGATCGAACCCGGGGCCTCCACGTCGCAGGCAGGCGTGTTGACCGCTGCGCCACGGAGGACGACAAAGTGAATTATGAGTGAATTATGTACATTACATTACAGGTGTTCCCATGTAATCGAAACTTATACTGATAAAATCACCGAATCACGGGCCTCAACTTGTCATCTTTACAAAGTTATTTTTTGTTTATGCGAAATCTAAATATAGTTGGTTCAGAATAACTTAATCGATTCCAATAATTTTTACACAATGTTATATTTTTTCCCAAATATATTTAGAAATTGTTGTAGATTGGTTGCGAAGTGGAGATCATAGTACTTGCGCCGCGCGCCACAGCTGACGCCAGAGGTCAACGAACCGCGCTCGCCCGCGGAGCTTTAACCATATTTTTGTTTGGACATCCAAAGAATAGCAAGCTCATAAGTTGGTTATTTTTCATTACATATATATTTTTGAAATTTAGTACATAGATTCTTTATGTAAAAATACTGGACACGTGTTTGGTGTTTCACGGGTTCACAAGATATTCTTTAATAAAATGAAACTTCATAAAACACTCTTCACTTACCTCAAAAGGCAATACAATAACTTTGGAATTACTAGTTTTATCCATACCGGTCCTGAACATCTTACGTATACGCATGGATTGAACAGGTTTCGATTGACCATTGCTAAGGCGAAATTCCCTAGACAACGTTGCTTCTACTCTGAACGGCACTTCCCACAGACCTTTAAAGTAAATTGCATTCACCAGAACAATTTGCGTCGTATAATCGAGAGCATCTGGAATAAAAGAAAAAATATGTAAAAATACTAAAATGTCAGTAGATTGGCAAAAAAAAAACTTCTTATTTTTCCTCTTGCTCGTTTAATAACAGCTTTATTGTAAGTTATTTAAATACTTTTTAATAAAAAAAAAAACTTATGTCTCCTTCATCTTCATAATACTGTTATTCATATTCATTCATTATTACTTGTATTTATTTGTGTTTTGTATGTGCATGTGTTTCCTTCAATACTTGGACATCAGCCTTCCAAGAGTGGAGGTGTTTCTCACGAATGTTAATGAATTTTTAATTACCTTGACAACATTTTAATGCGACAATAACTTGCAATATTATGCAACTTTCAATTTATGATGTTCAATGTTGGAATTTAAATTTACAAAGAAACTGCATATGTTCATATATAGCAAGGGACAAGTGAATTTATGAAGAAGAACAGTTTAAATAAAGACCAGAGATGAATATAAAACATGTGATATAACTGGTTTAAGTGCGTCGCAACGGATACCTCAACGCCATCAATCCACCAACCTTTCCCACATGATGCAAAAGCCAAACCAAATGAGAAGAATCAGAAATTCAGAACATATCATGTAAATCTATAATATAATCTCTGTCGCCGTCAGATTTTGAATTCCGTTAGTATATAAACTTATCATGGTTCAGGATCGGTCCTATTTCACCATTAGAGGGTTTTTTTTTGGTTTGTGGTTGATTTTAGTTTACCTGTATGACATAGAAAACAATTGATATTCATAAATTTTACAATGAGGTGGGATTTCAAACTGGCACACAACACGTATATTTAAATACACGTCTGGCATATCCGGGGTTATCACCGTACCGTGCTAAGTGGCGTCAATAGATACATGATTTTGAATGCGGCGAAATTTTTGCTTCAGTTATTAAAACCACAACTCCTCGTTTATCATTTGTGACTTCAAGTGATAGATTTGTGAACGGAACCCATGTATACATATGTAAGCTGCCACATCCTAATTCTGTAATTTTAACCCTATTCATATAACCTAATGCTTTTAAGGTCGAGCATTGTGTAGCTTGCTAGCATATGGTAAATAAGGTTTAATTAACAAACTTAGTATTACATAAAATCAAGTGTTTTCAAACTGAAGAGACAGCTGTAATGCTGGGGAACTTATCGCGCCATTTCTACTTCAAAGCGAAAGGGAAGTGTGGTGAGTGGGAACTAGGAAGTGGTGAAGAGTGGGGGGGGGGTTAATAATTATGACGTTCATAACTAATTTGAATAAAGGATTTTTGATTTGATTTGAAACGAAAGTGGGCGACATAGCTCACAGAATAGGCAAACTGAACCGATGACTCTTGATGGCTGTTCTTGTCTAAATTGGCGGGCGAAGATTCAGAAAGCAGCCTACAAAACCGGGCTAAACTTAAAAAAAAATCCCCCTCAAAAAATTAATATTATTTCGAAAAAGCGAGTTAACTTAATGCATGTGCGGTGGGCAACACGTTAGGCATACATGCGCGGGTGAAGGGGGGCAGGGCAGGCGGCACGTGATCGCATCGCTATTCGCTCCGTCCCAAATAGTGTTGTCACTTTTTTAAAATTACCATGTTTTGGGGAAGTTGGAATTAATTCCGGAAAAAATTGTGGGTTATTTAAAAATTCATTAGTATTTTTACTATGATGATTATGTAAAATTTCATATTTTATTTGGTCACCTGTATACCTAACATTTATTATCCTTTTGGGTCGGACGGGGTTTTCTTTACATGTTGTGTATATAAATTACCTGGTGCGATAAGATTTTGGATCTGGTTATCCGTTCTAGATGCGACCCAGCTGTTGATCTGGCGTGCAGCTGCCTCTGCTCTTTGGAAAGCAAGACTCGTGACGTCACTGTTAAAGCTGTGTCAATGGCAACGTTCCTGAAGTTTTTATCGATAAAAAAATCTTCTGATACGAACAAGTTGTTAACAACTCTCAGGATATTGCGGGAATTGCGACTGCGAGACTGGAAAAGAAAAAATGTTATAGTAGCTTCTTTTTAGAAGAGACATAAATTTGACTTCAGTAGGCCTAGTATGAGTTTTCAATACGAAACTCGTTCGATCGTATCTAGCGCGTTTGGCGCTCTCATTGGTTGATAGTTCTTACGACCTTGAAGCGGGCCAAACGCTGAGTCAAACGCGCTCGATATCGGCGAACGAGTTTCGTAATGAAAACTCATACTAGGCCTACTGGTTACTTCGTCTACAAGAATAGTAAGAAAGTAAGCCGCGAACTGTCATGAAATGGAATAACTCTTTCATGGATGCTGGTAAAAATCTATTCAGATATGCTGATTATGCATTGTAGAATGCTTTCAGTATTCGTTTTTTAATAGGTAATGTATGTAATACTGGACTAGAACAATTTGCCAGCGGCGGTGTTTCCGGCGGACTACAATTTAAGTGTCTCCAAGGCTAGAGTGAATAGGCTCTGAATAAATTAGCGCGCTTTACCATCAACGATTGCATTATTGCTTACCATAAGGCAGGATTGCGGTCAAGCACTAGTTTATAATTTATATAAAAATAATGGCGATACGGGCAATGTCTGGAACTCCATGACAATGCGCGTATTAGTTTTTTGATTTTTGATTTCTAATATTCTATATTGTGCCGTAGTCTCATCAAAATACGTCTATATAATAATTGCATATATTCCCAATTCCCATTCTATCCTTAAAATCGAACTAATTTAATACTACAATACTCACACGAATATCCTCAGAAACCGAAGCGTAGGCTGGTGGGGTCGCCTCGCTTGACATATGCAGTGCATTTGTGATCTGTGCTTGTGTTTGCCCCGATGACCCTTGCTGCAGCAGAGCCAGGAGTGAGGTGATGGAAAATGGGGACAACACTACGTTGCCCGAATGAACACCATCAATAGTCTGCAATATAATACACAATAACCTAAATTTAACAAAAAATACATAAGAATACACATTTTGGCTAAATTTAATTCATATAGTTATAAACGATAATATTTAAAATATATGTTTAAGAGATTTTTTTTAACCATAATGCTACGCAACTGATCAGAGAAAAAAAAGATAATTCATTCATCATCATCAACATTTTTTATCGTTCCACTGCTGGGCACAGGTCTCCTCTCATACAGAGAAGGATTGAGCGTAAGCACCAGGCTTGCTCAATGCGGGTTGGCGATGTCAGACTTAAAATCCAGGTTTACACCTGTACCTGTACCTCGGACAGTAATATACTAATAATTCATTTTACGTACCTTTAATAAATTTAATCCGAAGTTTGTCACTGAGTGTAACAATGAATCAGAACCTGGAGCCTGCTCAGTAGGGAAGTTGAAATCCGATGAACTAGGCATAGCATTGAGTTGGGTCTGAGGTACATTCGGTCTATTTGGTGAATTTTGGGGTACAGCGACTGATGGCCTACTTAATGATATCTCGGGTTTACTTTGACCTCCTTGCGATCTCTGAGGAGCCCTTTGTCTGTCTTGTCCTATCTGAGATGAACTTGGTACTCCTAGTGTTATCTGCTGAATATTCGGCCAATTTTGTTCTGGTTTTTGTGATATATCAGGATTTTTCTGCCCATATTGTGTTTTCTGAGGTAAATTTTGTCTGATTGGTGACACTTGGGACAAAAATGTCGTCGCTGGTGATGATACTTGTCTGTTTAAATTGTTCCACTTATCATTGATAGGTACTGGTTCATCAGTCGAACTCAATTCTGATCCAACACTCTTTTGGATTTCCACTGATGGTGACAGCTGTTGCTTGTTCGGTAAATCATTTTGATGCATTCTTCTTTGTGCATTTTGATCTAGTTCATTGAGATTTGGTATTGAAAGTGGTAAAACCGGAATAGCGTCAGGAGGGTATCTAAAACTTGAACTTAGAAATTCTAGATCACGTTGAAAATATGGATCTAATGTCTGAACGTTTAACATCAAACAGCAAAGCGTTATACCTGTAATTAATTGCATTTTTTGTTTAAATCTGGGCCAATTTTCCATCTATTGAAAGTAAGATTGAATCTGAGTGAAATAAAAAAAAAACACACACAAATAGTCTCTTTTAAAACAATGCGCCATAATGATTATGGACATCGTTATGAGTAAATTAATACTTGTCCCGAAATCGCAGCACACACCAGGAAACTACAATAGTATACGGAAAAGGGCATATACACAATTAACGTGTATATGACGTCATTCAAGCTGTTTATCTCTGTCTCTAACTTATAGTATATTTAAAATCAGTAGGATATCCTTTGAATCACAAATTGTGTTATATCAAAAATCAGCAACATTTTGCTAAAACACTGACGTCTGTTTTAAAACCTGTTTATCTTCTTTTATAAAATGTCAATAATACTTACTCTTTAACAACATAATTAGTGTATTCAAAACAGTTTAGTTTATTTATCACGTGTTGACCCCAGCTATGTATAGCTATTAACTTTTAAATTACTTTATCAATGCGCAAGCGCACACTTCACATGCACTATCCACTGACACCGCCGGGCGAATGGCCAAGAGGGACAGAAACAGTAAACAAGATATCGCGAATAAAAAGCCGTTTACTAGCATCAAAGAAGTTTAAACGTTTTCCCTATTAAATAAAGTTACATTTGCATTGGCCTTAAGCTCCGAAATATTATTTGGTTAGTACGCGACTTGTCATTCTACATAGAACGTAACGCTAGATAACCATACGGTTCAATTTAAATAAAAAAGCGTAGATGTAGTCTGGTTTAATGAATTGGATTTCCCGAGAACAGCCGGTTTGTGTTTTTCCTTAGTAAGCCTTATTAAATATTTAAAAATATACTCATAATGGTATTTTATGAAATACTATCAAGATGCGCAACTTGGATGAATTTATCAAGTTTCTGTCGATGAGATTAGCACGGGATCGGAGATCCTAGTCTGATATTTTTATAAATTTGTCATTCCAACACGATTCCATTGTCATTCCTTTGTCATTGTGCTAAAAGTTCGTAATCTGTTACATTCATATTGATCGATCAATTATCAGTCAGCCGTCTCGTAATGGAATGGTGATAGAATGACATTGGCGTATTGTCATCATTATAAATATAAAACCACCCATTAGTATAAATGTTTTGTCAAATACTAAGTACTCAATTTGAACATTTATTAATATGGTGTGGAGTGTCAGTGACTGCCCACTGGAAAGTCATAATGACGCCATTTTATTGGTATTTTTTTTTCTAGCGCTTGACCGCAATCCCGCCTGATGGTAAGCAGTGACGCAATCGTTGATGGTAAAGCGCACTGGTTTATTAAGAGCCTATTCACTCTAGCCTTGAAGACACTCAAATTGTGGTCCGACGGAAACACCGCCGCTGGCAAATTGTTCCAGTCCCTCGATGTACGCGTTATAAAGGAGGAGGCGAAACGCTTCGTTGGGATCGTAGAGGTGTTAACAACGTAAGGGTGGAACCTCGCCGTACGACGGTTTGTCCGATGGTGGAACGGAGATGGGGGAATTAAATCATGCAATTCCCTCTCACACTCCCCAAAATGCATCCTATAGAATACCGAAAGGCTGGCTACTCTACGTCTATGCTCTAGGCTTTGGAGACTATTGTAATAGCAGACTAGCGCTCCGGGACGAAGGAGTGGGTCTCGTGGCTAAATGGTATCACATGCACTCGTCCATTAAAGATTAAACTACGCTTGCCGTGGTTGGCCCGCGGATGGGGACGTCTTTATACGTCGTGTTATCCAGGTACTAGGTTATGGCGATCAGACAGGTAGTCGTTTCGAGTGCGTAAAATACTATTATTCAAGTCATCATCATCATCTCAGCGTTAATCCCAGTAGCATAGGAAGCTTTTTCAGCTTTGGAGTCTTGGGTCCGCTTTTACCAGTCTAACTTTTTTTTTTTTTTTTTATTAAATATAAACCAGCGCTTGACCGCAATCCCGCCTGATGGTAAGCAGTGACGCAATCGTTGATGGTAAAGCGCACTAGTTTATTAAGAGCCTATTTACTCTAGCCTTGAAGACACTCAAATTGTAGTCCGACGGAAACACCGCCGCCGGCAGATTGTTCCAGTCCCTCGATGTACGCGGTATAAAGGACGACGCGA
Source organism: Sesamia inferens (assembly GCA_037179545.1). Lineage (NCBI taxonomy): Eukaryota > Metazoa > Arthropoda > Insecta > Lepidoptera > Noctuidae > Sesamia > Sesamia inferens. The sequence goes on along the minus strand of CM073921.1, from coordinate 19,404,224 downwards.
AACGCTTCGTCCGGATCGTACAGGTGTTAACAACATAAGGGTGGAAACTCGCCGTACGACGGGTCGTCCGATGGTGGAACGGAGATGGGGGAATTAAATCGTGCAATTCCCTCGCACACTCCCCAGAATGTATCCTATAGAACACCGAAAGGCTGGCTACTCTACGCCTGTACTCTAGGCTTTGGAGACCAACTCGAGTTAAATCAGATTCACCAATCAGCCTCTTCGCACGCCTCTCCACTGAATCCAAAGTGGCCAGGTGACACTTAGCAGCACCAGCCCAAATGTGGCTGCAGTACTCCACACACGAACGGACCTGTGCTTTGTACAACATTAGAAGCTGCCCTGGTGTGAAGTACTGCCGGACCTCTGCGATTACACCAAGTTTTCTGGCAGCCACCTTGGCCTTGGACTCAATGAACCGCCCAAAGTTTAGGTTCGAGGAAATCTCAACACCCAAAAGCTGAAGGCGGTCGGTACACTCCAAGGATACATTCCGAAAAGTAGGAGCCAAGGTGAACGGGCTCCTTTTGGCGGTGAAAAGACACGCCTGCGTTTTGGCGGCATTGAATGCTACAAGATTGGCATTGCCCCATTCGGAGACTGCCTGAAGTGCAACACTCGTTCGCTCTACCATGGCCTCTCTTTCGGACCGGATTGATTCCCTACTAGCCCGAGCATCCGGCAGGTATCTCTCCACGACTGTCATTAGATGTTCGCTTGGCAACCGGGACCAACGGCCTAACGTGCTTTCCGAGCCACGACCAGACTAGTGCAAATATTCATATTCATGCATACAAATATTTACACTCCGCGGGGATCAAACCCACGCCTCCTTGCGCAGCAGCCGCGTTCGCTACCGCTACGCCACGGAGGCTGTCAAGCTAGTCTGGAAAGATACTATTATTCAAGTCTTCAGGCAAATGTATTGCACCGCTTTCATATTTTCTAATTATTGCCTTTATTTTGTACACTTCAGTGTAAATATGCAATAGCAAAAGTGCTTGGAAAAAGCATTACTCTAATACCGTGGAATACTTACGTCGTTACAGTTTCAGGGGCGTCATTTTTGAGTGTGAGCCAATCAAGGATACGTCTCATCTGTTAGTCATTTGATAATAGGTAGATACAATTGATGAGGTAGGAGTTACTGTTACCACTTAGTCCTTTCATGGTTTTAGGTGACCAGTTCAATGCAGCCACCCTAAACCAAAATACTATATTTGTTACCATATCGTTCTATAGTCTTGCATCCACCAAGAATCGCCCTTAGATCAACTTACATAAGTATACAGGCATAAATGTGAGTTTCGGATCGTTTTCTTTTCGAATATCGGGCCTCTGCGAGTTGGCTTTAACTCTTCATAGGCCTTGCATTGCTCCAGGACCCCAAGCACGGAAGACATTGAAGATATTTGAAGAAAAGAACGGTATTTCCAATGATAATTTTTATTTTAAAGCGGTCTTTTCATCAATCACTGATAAATTATAATACATTCAAAAGTCCAAACTGCTTAGGCTTAAGAAAAGGATAATAGATTACATTTTGTCGTTTATATTTTTGACCTTTGAGGCATTAGGCCGAGTTATACATACGTCCTAATGCTTCTAAGGTCGATATTTGTATGGCTTCATGCTTTAAGATATTCACATTAGTTATAATAGGTTACCATAACAGATTTATATTATTAGACTAAGAGGTAATTTTTCAATGTACAGATATATTTTATATATATATATATATATCCACTTAACCGTTAATATTATCCTATATCCCATATGTACGATTAAGTCGATATGTACAGATGACAGCAGGTCAAGCTACCACAAACTGTCAAATATTCTTAACCCTTAATACTTTAGCAATAAAGTTTAAAATCTAATAAAGAAATATGACATACTGTAGTAGCTTAACGTGCTGTCGTCGGTATTTAAATTTACATAACTTATTTATAATGAAATATCGTCGCGCCTGTACTTTGGAGGTACCTTTAGATATTAAAGCAAAAAAAAAACATACAAAGGACAGATAAATTACTTATAACATGGAAATAGCGAGGGAGTCACATAGTAATATCCGTTTATGGAACGAATGTATTATTAAAGGTCGTTTTTTTCTCGGATTAGTTGCATTACAGCCGTTCTATCTAAAATTATAATCAACTCATTAATCAAAAAATCATTTCAAGAATACAACAAAGCCATATAGGTACGAACGTTGCACGTAACGGACGTAACGCGACTAAGTCGAAATAGTTGGGAATTAGCACAGCATAAGGTCGAATGTTGATTGGGGGATGAGATATTATAGAGAGAATATTTTAATGGTATACCAAATCAATGACTGAAGGTGAAGAAAACATTTTGAGATTACGCTCAATCCTTCTCTGTATGAAAGGAGACCTGTGTCCAGCAGTAGGACGATAAAAAGGTTGATAATGATGTTGATGATGATGATACCAAATCTGTTGAAAAATAGCTACAGAAAACCCGCGTAATAAAATCTCAACAGTTGACATAGCACAGGATAACTAAATCTCACGCAAATACAGATTATCATTTGAGTTTTTTTGAACAATTATTTTAGAATTGTATTATATTGTTTGGTCAGTGATGATTAATGTTGTGATTTAAATATTTACATAACTTACATACTAAATACATTGGCACATAACATTGAACTATTTAAATCTTATTTTTTTTTACTCGATACCATAATAATATTTGTTTGAAATGAGTATCAGTAATAATCTTTTATTGGGTCAAACACAAATTCTTTGAAGTCAGTTGCTTTTTGTAATTCTAATCCAGTCAGTCAAAATATTGTCAAGTTTTCTATTCTTATTTGTCATTTTATGATTGTTCCAAAATTATTCTTAGTCTAGTAAATTTTTCAATAAGTCCGTTTTAAATCAGTATATCTTTAAAAGGCGACATAAATTAGAAAATATTTTAATCTTAGTTTCAATCAACGAAACTGTCCTCTAAATATTATTCCAAATATCTGTCGGTAAATCATTAATTTTCGTTAAATAAACAATTTATTTTAGTTTAACTTAGGTAAGTTCAACTAAAATAAATTGTAAACTAATCTAAAATAAAAATGTCTGATGTAGGTACTTCAGCCATTTTTACTTATAAGTCTTTGACTTTTTACAATATTTCCCCAGCAAAAGTAAGCATTACACAGTTCATTTAATGTGTGACAATAACAACATAAATTTAGTATAAAAATCTAACCTAACCTAGCTTCCCTCACAATTCCTAGCATCTATAACTGTCAGTTTATTGGAAGCTCGTATAATTCGCTGTGCGATGCAGCATGGCGGCATGCCATAGTGTTCCAATGGGGCTTTGTACTCATAAAAAGGTGCCGCCACCGTGCGTACAGCTCGACGAAGAATCGAACAGAGGTAGGAGAAATGTGGAGCTTTCTTCTCTGCAACTATGTATCTATAAATTGTTAAAAAAAGATAATATTTATATTGTACAATCTATAAGCTTAAAGACTCAAAATAATAGTAATAACAACATTATACGTATATAAAAAAGAAAATAAAGAATTGTAGTCATCAAATTTCAAAACAAGAGTCCGCGTGTATAGCGTTTATCGATGCTGACTTTCTGTCTAAAATTAAGCCAAGTCACTTGAAGAGTCAACTAACCGCTAGACAATTTCGACCCCATGGCCCTTCGGACCCTTCCCTTTTTCATGGACTAAGACCCACCCGGGTTCCTTCACTTGCCTTCACACTCTGGTAGGACCCCATAGCCCTAATATATCAACTCAAAGCGGCTCGAACATAAACCCTACAAGATTGTAAGACAGAACGAAGATCGACAGAAGATTGACGTAGATCGAAAATCGACAGAACAAAAAATAAATTGATATGCATATATTGGTTTTAACTTAAACAAGTTGCACCTGTTTCACCTATTTCATCCGCCTGCTTATCATATAATTATCAACTCCCAAAATTTTAAGACCCAGTAAAAAATATAAACAACTACTTATCAACAAAACCGGAATGAAAACAATTAAATCGTAAATCAAGATTTTTTATGGCAAGACAATTAGAATTCTACTTAGACCAATAGTAACATGAAAAACATACCCAATTATTAATAATAGTTAGATAATTGTTATGTTTTCCTTTGTCTGTATGCGATAGGAAGATGTACAGACGACAGCACATTAAACTACTACAGCCTGTCAAATTTCTTTATTAGATTTTCAACTTTAGAGCTAAAGTATTAAGGCTCAAAGTTGAGTTGGAATATTTGACAGTTTCGGGTAGCTTAACCTGTTGTCGTCCGTACAATAAGGTAGGTGAATATGTATCATTGCAAGCATATGGCGCCAAAATTATAAAATAAATCTCCTCAAAATTACAAAAAAAATCCAAATTATAGTTCTTCCAAAAGGTCTCGTCTGCTGTAATAGCGAGCTAAAAATGTGTGTATAGGAGGTTTTAGCCCAACAATATTTTGACAGTTCAACAAAATTCATTGCGTCATTTATGTTATAAAGCAGACACATTTTTCTAATATATGAAGCAATCGATTAAAAATATTATTTAAAACGATTCAGATTATGATGGATAGCGTCTTATGTGAACCCAAAATTCCGGTTAAGCTTCAGGGACAGGTCTATAAGATCATCATTAGACCTGTTCTCCTGTATGGCAGCGAGGCGTGGCCTGTGCTTGAGCGACACAAGCAGGAGCTGCGTGTCACGGAGATGAATATGCCGCGGTGGATGTGTGGAGTTGCGCGGAAAGACCGCATCAGGAACTCCCGCATCCGTGTCAGTCTTCCTGACCGTGACATAGCAGACAAACTGCAAGTGGGTCGCCTACGCTGTCACGTCTGTCTGTCTGTCATGTCTTACGAAAACGTGTTATGTGGGTAACAAATGTCTTGCCATGGCGGCTCGCCGGGGCCGGAACAAGCGAGGTAGACCAAAGAAGTGCTGGCTTGACGATGTAAGAGATGACATGCGTGTCAACAATCTCACACCACGGGATGCCAGAGATCGTGCGAAATGGAGGAGTAATTGTAGGAAAGCGGACCCTGGGCGAAAGCTGCGGATGCAACGGGGATTATACGCTGAGATGATGATGATGATGATGATGATGAGTGTCTTATGCGATCATGGTGCTGGCCCTCAGTCCACTTTACAACACACACATACAATTTACATACACGTCGATTGTGTTTTTGACACATTTTGTGAGGAGTGGAACAAAAAGAGACTAGACAGGTTTATGTGACGAAAACTAAGCCGCGAAATGTCATACATTATGTCTACATGAATCATTCGTCATACTTTTTTTTAATGTATCGCTCACCTTGTAATATATTGACAGACATATCAGGAAAAAATTTGAAACTGAATTTATTATATGTATACTAGCTGACCGGCAAACGTTGTTTTGCCATATAAATAATAGATTAAATTACTAAAATGGCTATTAAAAAATAAGGGTTGATCGTAGAACGGTGAAAATTGGGGATTGTATGTATTGTTGTATGTTGTATCATAAAAAAATAGAAATTAAAAATTTTGTCTAAAAAATAAAAAAAATTTAGGGGTGGACTACCCCTAACATTTAGGGGGATGAAAAATAGATGTTGGCCGATTCTCATAGATACCGGTTAAGCACAAAAAATTTCATCAAAATCGGTCGAGCCGTTTCGGAGGAGTTTAAAGCCGAACACCGTGACACGAGAATTTTATATATTAGATTTATTAGCGTCTATACTAGTACCTCGAATCTGTTGAACACTGCGTTTGGTTGCTAGTATAGACATGAATCTGTAACAACACGTAAAAGTAACTCGTATATTAATTCCATCATTATACGTACATGGTACACATTTGCAGTCGTGGCAACAGCTCCTTCTTCCTCAGCAACAACAGCGCGTTTCTGACAGCGGCCACTGCGATGACTGACGGGTACTCGACACAAAGGAGCCGGTCCACCAGCAGACCACACATGGCTAGGAACGTAGCTGCCACTTCAATTTCACCAGCATTGCGCGTGTCACACCACCATGATAAGTAAGTTATGTAGTCTTGAGGGACTATTGGCGTGCTTGGGAAGTTCTGTAATAATGAAATATGTACAACTCTTTCTTTGCCTTAATCAATTCGGAACAGAATTAAGCTAAAAATTAGTAGCATCAATCAGTTTCTGTAACATGCATATAATAGGACATGAATACTTTACTTTTCCCTTTTTTGGGTGTGGAATCAAAAAAATCTTCGCCTAGTCTGGTCAATATGGGAGGGATCATCAGATTTTTTCTGCCTAAAACCCACATATACCTTCAGTTCAGTTGCCTTTCGAACAACCCTCGGCCCTGGTAGGCATTGGTCCTAGCGGACCACATTAGTTATAACTGACATTTCTATGAGGCGCGCGTAGAATATGTTCAATGCGTCGTCGACCCGGGTCATGTCCTTACCGGACGGCGAGTTACCCATTACTGGCCATTTTTGTTCATCCCGGATATAGTCATCGGCTTCGATATTCAATTTTTTTTTTTTGTCTTTTGTGGTGCATATATCCGTTATCTCATGTAAGTGAAAGTGGGTAATTCAAATTTTGTTATATTAAAACATAAAATTGGAAATGTATTTAAGAATTCCACTGTTAATTTTCTTTTATTCTTGCATCATTTTGATCTGTATTCTCATTGCAATAAGGTTGATGACAAAGATAATCAATTAACTGTAAAAAGGATTGTAAACAATCTTACCTCTTATTCACATAATGATTGCAAATACTAAGAGGTACTTAGTTTTGTTTACGTATTTTATGACAAGATTAAACAGAAACTTGTTTCCTCCAAGTGTCACGAGCCAGATGGTTGAGGATAAATTTGGGTAAAACCAGATTTTCTTCATATATAAAGGGTGTATCTGACATCGACGCACGAACGAGTACCATGGATCCAGTACATGATTCTGAACCCCCCAGTGGTGGAATTTTGCGTCGGCTTTTTCCCGATTAAAAAATAATAATATGCATTTTTTTTTTTTTTCATTTTAGACCGTTCATAATTGCTATGCTTTTATAACCCAATAAGATTTTAAAGTAAAAGATAATAAATTGATTAATTACACAAAGAGCGCAATGTACATAATACTAGCGCAAAACTATCCTATCAGCTGATTTAATATAGTTCGCATCTGAAACACGCACGGCGGCACGCTTGCAACGTTCAAAGGCCGAGCCGACACTTTTTTAAACACTGTCATTTCTGTAACCGCTCATTAACGACATAAATGACTTATAATTTTGTTATTGGCATGCGGTGTAGCCTTTTCACGAAGTTTGCGTTACGATGTCAGATACACCCTGTATATATACGTCTAAGTTTGTCTTTGGTGAGAATAAAGAGCTTCTAGCAAAAAAACAAAACTGGTGTGCTTTGACTTTCTAAAAAAAAAAATGTCATTTAAAAGAGTATAAGCGAAAGTCGCAACTGTAGTCTATCACGGAGAATTGAGGAAAATGTGAGGAGAGTTTTGGAGTTTTTGACAGGAGAGCTAAGATGAATGTCACGCTCGTTTTTCATTGGACTTTTAAATTATGTAAAATATAGTGTCGTTTACTACATAAAAGCGCGTGATTTTTGTGATAAAAAGTGCATTCAGTGAATTATAATTCATAAAGGACATTGAAATATCGCAGCATAGTGGCCACATCATTACTTTGCATTATATCTCCCCGTAGTCGGCTCACGCGGCCGTTTTTTCAACTGTCATCGGCGATATCCGCCATTATTGTGAAATTTTTTTTAAAGAATTTCTATAATTTGTTACACCGCAAAATTGTGGTATCTAACCACAGGGGTCATTGAAGAGTTGAAGTAGTATTCACTCTAAAGAAAAGAAAGAAAGAAAAGAGGAGTGTTTTGAGTCTGAATGTCACTGGCTATAAAAGAAGGCCAAAGTAGCGATGGGTGAAATGTGTAAGTGATGACTTGCTTAAGGAAGCGGTGACTACGGAGACGTCTAACAGAGAGATCTGGAAGAAAAAGGCATATGGCGCCAACCCCAAATAAATTGGCATAAGGGCGTGAAAATAAATTATTTCCTCGCCACTGCTCTCAAAACATTGTGAGGAAGCCGGCATGTCCAAAAATTTCGAAGCCATGTGACATCTACCAACACGCACTTTGCCAGCGTGGTAGATTACGGCCCACTCGCCTCTTACCGAGAGCCGGCCTGTGTCCCTACAGTGGGAACATTATAGGCTGATTACGTATGTAATTAAAGGGCAGGAAAATGATGATTTGAGAAAATCTAAATATCAAATCTATACTACACGGTGGCGCAATAGAACGTGCATTTTTAAAATAATTATTAAAAAATAAATACAAAAGGTATAGTTAAAATAAAACTAAGCAATTATTAAGTGATAACTGAAGTTTATTTTTTAAAAATAACATCATCTAAATGATGACCCTCTCTACGTTGGCACTCCTCTAACCGCAAACGGAAATTACCGAAAACTTTCTTAAGTAGTGCTGGTGTGATTGCTGCCATTTCACCACGAATATTCTCCTTGAGCTGACTGATGTTTCTCGGATTATTGGTGTAGACTTTGTGTTTGAGGTATCCCCACAAAAAAAAGTCAGGAGGCGTCAAGTCTGGACTGCGCGGAGGCCATGGGATATCACCTCTTTTCGATATCAGTTTGCCAGGGAACATCTGCTTCACAACCGCCATGGAGTCATTTGATGTGTGACTGGTAGCTCCGTCTTGTTGGAACCAAGTCCTAGAGTTCTTTATTCTTGAATTTTCAAGTTCTGGGGCCAAAAAACCTTCCAACATCGCAACATAGCGTTCGGTATTAACAGTGATGTTTTGCCCCCGTGCGTTTTCAAAAAAATAATGACCAATTATTCCTTTGGCAGAGATTGCGGCCCGAACTGTCACTTTAGGGCTATGTAACGGTTTTTGATGTTTAAGTCTGGGATTCCTGACGACTGTGACACAGTTCATACTAGTATAGTCGTCAACGTTATCTCTTATAAATAAGGAATATATAACTACCATGATTTTGTATATAGAATAAGAGAAATTTGTAATTCTTGGAGTGTTCAATAAACTATTATTATTATTATTATTATTCTCACTATTCCAATAAAGACAATTTTGGCGGTTTACGAACCCATTCATATGAAAATGTGCCTCATCAGAGAAAAGGATGTTTTCAAAATTTGAAAACCGATTGAACATTTCATTAGCAAATGTGAGCCGTGCTATGAAGTCAAAGTCTTTCAATTCTTGAGTTAATTGCAGCTTGTATGGATGCAATTTAAGATGCAAGTTTAAAATTCGTTGCAAACTTCGTCGCGATATGTTTAGGACAGACGATCTCTTGCGAGTAGACATTTGTGGATCTTCTCGTACCGACTGCTTAACACTCTCAATATTGTCTTCGGTCCTAGATGTGCGTGGACGACCTTTTGCGTGTGGTTTAAACGTCGATCCAGTCTCTTCAAACCGCTTTATCCAGATTTTAATTAAATTAGCACTCGGAGCCTCCCTAATTTGCCGTACACCATACTCAGAACAAAATAGTCGCCTGACAACTACGTACGAACGAGAGTTTTCGTAAAATGCGCGGCGCTTCCCGTCGAAGTGACTCATAGTGACTAAAACTTCATGAACCGCGCTACCGAACGATATCGGTCTCCCCTCGCCCACGCTCCTTCTACCCCGCAAAAAAAGATGATGCAATATGCACGTTCTATTGCGCCACCCTGTAATTGTATATAAAACTGAAGAGTTTGTTTGAACGCGCTAATCTCAGGAACTACTGGATCGATTTGAAAAATTCTTTTTGCGTTAGAGAGCCCAATAATCCAGGAAGGCTTTACGCTATATAATATCACGCTGTGACCAATAGGAGCGGAGCATAACTAACTCCACGCGAACGAAGTCGCTGGCGGCCGCTAGTATTCTTGTATTTATCCCCGTCGCTTCTTTACATTCACCAAAGGATGTGAGGTACCATTCGAAAGGGGAAGCTGGATAAAAGTTGAGATCCGAGACAGGAATTTCGATGTTAAATCTAAACTCTCTACTGGTCATGATGGTTACTAACTAGGGTCACTAATAACTTGGTGAGGCCTCTTTATAGTCAGGAGCCTATGACAAGGAGTACAAGGTTTAACGCCTTACAGGCGATTTACCTCCAGGACATGCCGGTTTCTTCACGTTGTTTTACTTCGCCATTTGGAGAGCAGTGATGATGAAATAATTTACACAAATTAAAGCGCTTGTTGGGATTCGAACCTACGACCAACAACTTATAAATCACGGCCGAGACCACTAGGTCACTCGCCGATATTATTATACGATAAATATTATCCCTATTAAGAATCAAATACATTTTATACAGGTTTTTGCATTTAGAGCGCTCGAACATTGAAATAAAATAAAACAATCTGTTTTATTACATTTTAAAGAATATTCAATGACATTATGTGTGGAAAATAATATCAGCCAAATAATAAAAGCCGCGACTTCGCTGTAGATGGTGTATTCTGGTGGACCAATTTTGGGCTGGGGCTCAATTTCACGAAGAATGCGAGTTATGTTGGCCTTTAGGGCAGCAATTGACTGTGGTTTATCTTCATACACTAGAGATTTCACGTAGCCCCACAGAAAATAATCGAGCGGTGTTAAGTCACACCATCTCGGTGGCCAGTTGATGTCGCCACCACGCGAGATGAGGAAGCCCTCGAACTTCTCTTTCAATAAATTTAATGTTTCCCGTGTTATATGGCAAGTGGCCCCGTCTTGTTGGAATCACATATTTGTAAGATGAATACCACCTACCCTAGGCCACAAAAAAATTGTTATCATCGTTCGATATCGGTCACCATCTCAACGCACGGAACGTTAGGTAAATAGAGCACTGATTTTGATAATAAATTTTAATAATTTCTACGCGTTGTTGAAGCGTGTAGCGTTCTATGGTGAAATGTCACGACTAAATATGTATTCATGCCATATTTTACAGCTATCGCATTACCAAGATGGCCGCTATGCGCTGTCAAACTTCGAGCGTCCCTATTGAAAAACCCTTTACATCTAGAATGGTGCTGTCACCTCTCTGAGCTGTTCACTCTTTCGTATTATCCTAGATCTATGTGTAACTAAGTCAATATGTGCTAAGTATGTCACACAATAAGTACTTTCCGAGATACTAAAGAAGAAGACGTAATAAAAACAAACCTCTTTTTGTGTCTCTTTTAATGTCCTTCAACCGATTAACTTATAACAATAGTGGAGGTTGAATATGAAAGCCTCTAAGGCTGTCTAGCTTTTTCCTAACATGCTTTCGGAACCATGAATAGGTCTTAGTAAATACAATTTCAAATGTATATTGAAGAAATAGTAAATCAGAAACATACCAATCTTAACATCACGGCTCTCTCTTCAGCCAGCAGCTTATCAGTCGTGAAAGCAGAGTTCGAGTATTTGACCAGCTTCATCGCAGGTATGAAGGGGCCATTGAGCTTCTGAGCTACCCAGAAGCAAGCTGCTGCGACGAGCTGTAGCTTGTCCACCTGAACATGGCCGACACCCAGAACTGAGTCAAAGTACCAACACGCTGTCTGGACGATGGCTGGGTTGCCGTCAGCGCCCTAAAATGAGAGAAGAGTAAGAAAAGGTTGCCTGTATAAACATAAAACATTTAACATCGCGTCTGTATTTTCTGGAGAGTTGGGCAGAAGTTTCTTAGAATATACCACACTAGTCCAGTTATGTTTATTTTGTTTTATTATATTCGGGAAACTTACAGCTGCTATAAACTGTGTTCGCTGGAAGGTCACACGGTACAAGTTTCCACTGATAAACAATTGCAACAAAAAATTATGGTAAAAAATGTTGTTACAAAATACCTATATCTTACAATCAGGAAACAGAATAACATCAACTTTATAGTAAGTGTGAAATGATTTATTTTCTGTGAATGCATAATAGCAACAAAATACAGTTTATAAAACAAATACAAATAAAATATAACGTTCACTGTCTAAACCTGTTAGAGCAGCTCAATTCCAAGCCTTATTGTCTTCAATATTATAATTTATGGTATGGTAAGCTTTCTGACCCGTGTATTATTTATTTATATATTCTTTATTGTACACCAATCAAACATCAAGCAAAAACATTCAACACCAAAAAGACATACATTGGGCGGCCTTATCGCTAATGCGATTTCTTCCAGGCAACCAAAGAATTCTCCCGAACCACAAATGGGACAGTCGTTGGTACAAATATTATAACTACAATATACTATGGTAGATATACAAATACATACATATACATAAACATACATAGATACTGAACATAACAAGTAAACAGATAAATTAGCGAAAAGTGTTTGTTGAACATGATCATAACGACAAGTAGTGTTCCTTCACAAGTCTCTTGAATTCCTGCAACGACTGCGTGCATTTTATTTCGATTGGCAATGCATTTCACAAACGAGGGGCCTGAACAGTGAAAGATTTATCAAGGAACGTTGTGGAATGCGTAGGCATTTTGAGCTTTAAGTTATCTGATGACCTTAAAGATTTAGTATGTGAGTTGCACAGAAATTGAAAGCGATTCTTGAGATAAAGAAGGGTGAAAGGAGAAAAAAGCACATTATATAGAAGGGAAAGAACACGAGCATTCCGACGACGGCAAATTGGTAACCACTTGAGCTTCACACGAAATTCGGATACATGGTCATATTTGCGCAGTCAAATATGAACCTTATACAAACATTTTGCGGTCGCTCAAGCTTATCTAGTTGAGCTTGGGTAAGATCAAGATAGCTGACATCAGCATAGTCAAGGATGGGTAGAAGAAGTGATTGGGCAAGCGCAATCTTGATGGCAGTCGGTAGGAAATTACGTAATCTCTTCAGAGACGCAGCGGATGCAAATAGCTTGCGGCTAACTTCCTGCTACTGGGCAGTCTAAGAGAAGGCTTTGTCAATTTATATTCCCAAGTTCTTAACTTTTTCACTAAAGAAACCACAGAGTTTTCAAAAGAAACTTGAGGTAGGGTCGTCCAGTCGATTCTAGAGACCGTCCAACTACCCACGACAATAACCTGCGTCTTTATGGGGTTGACCAAAATCCCATATCTTTTGCTCCAGTCACATATGCTGGTCAGATCACGATTGATCGCTAATATAGCCTCAGACAGATTTCCAAGAGGCGCTCGTGAGTAAATTTGTAAATCATCTGCATAAAGATGGTAGGAAGAAATTAGTTCGTCAGAGATAGAGTTAATAAAAACTGCGAAAAGTAAAGGTGATATCATGCCACCCTGCGGTACACCAGCAGATGTATTACACCAGGAAGAAAAAGATAACCCCAAAGCAGATACGTTGCCGGTGACTATACAGGTAACTACGAAACCAGTCAATTACCGATGGAGATATGTTAAGAGAACAAAATATGCCAAGCAAAACATCAAAATAAACAGTATTAAAAGCGTAACTGAAATCCAACACAGCTAAGACTGTCAGATTACCACATTCCATGGCTGACCTTATATCATGCGTAATGTTTAGAAGCGCTGTCGTGGTGCTATGACCAGGACGAAAGCCAGATTGGAAGGTGTTGAGGAGATTATTCTTAGAGAGGAAAGTGCTCATTTGATTATGGATTAACCGTTCAAGGACTTTGGAAAGGAATGGTAAGATGGATATTGAACGATATTCAGAAAAGGATGTGGGATTATACTTTTAAGGTAAAGGAATTATTTAGGCAACTTTCCACGAGCAAGGAAGTAGTACCGTGCATAGATTAGTACCATCCAGTGTCGTAAGAGGCGACTAAGAGAACTCTCAGTAAGGAAGCGAGCAGCAGCACTTCTACTGTGGAATATCAAATTACTGCGATCCGCAACCCGCCTGCCAAGCGTGGGGATTATGGCAAATACCCCCAACTTGCGGAAGACCTTTGTCCAGCAGTGGACCTCTATAGGCTGAAGAAGAAGAAGTAGGTTTTCTGGCATAATTTTGACTTTATAAATATTTGAATTTATTATGTAAGATTTCGTTCTTGAATGTGGCTAGGGAAGCTCATTACAAAATCTTATATATTGGCATCTAAACCATATATTTATTGAGCCTGGTTGGTGGTACTACAAATTTGTGTTTGTTTCTAATATTTATATTATGAATAGCACCCGTTATCATAAATGTACTGAAAAGGCACAATTTTTCATAAAACAAAAATTAACTGAATATCAGCAGCATTTTCCGACAACGACTATGAAAATAACTAAAATAAACTAAACAAGCTGTTTCTAAATCAGTTAAATTAAGAATTTTCCTAGCGGCAAATTCTGCAGAGCTAAGCTTTGTTGGCAGTTTATCTAGATATGGGCCCCAACGAAGCTTGGCATCCAAAGTTATGTTCAAAAATACTGTGGTATCTTCGGGTTTTCACTCACCATCCTTTACGAGAACATTAGATTCTACTTGTCTAACACGCAGTATCGTAAATTAGTATGGTGACTGCTGCGGCCTGCGCTGTGTGTCGCGGGTTCGATACCCGCACGGAACAAATATTTACATGACCGTAGTATTCTGTAATCTGTGGCATGACCTACAAGAAATTGTTCTGGTCGGGTTGTTTGAGAATGTGAGTTTATGTTGATGCGGATGTTTGTAAATGCACCCACCATACAGGAGTAATTTCTAGTGTGGGGCAACGTCACGTTAGGTAGGTATTTAGGATTTTATAAAACCTTTTATTTTATATGCCTCGTGTTTACGTTTAGTTAATATTATATTAAAACGGGAGTTTTTCAAATCGATAAACAATAGGTCATTGTTAGTTTGTTAGGGGAATAACACCCAAGAATTACCGACTATTACTCATCGTTATTTTATACAGTATGTTAAGAAAACCCTGTCCGACCCGTGAAGGTGTTGTTAGGTATCGATAACTGATTCTACTAATGCATACAAAACCGGGCTAAACTTAAAAAAAAATCCCCCTAAAAAAAAAAAATATTATTTCGCAAAAATAGGTAACTTAATAAACGCGGGTTAACCACCCTTCGCCTACCGCCCGCGGGGGGCGGGCGGCAGGGCACGCGGCACGTGGTCGCATCGCTATTCGCTCATAATAATACCGGTGTTGTCACTTTTTAAAAATTACCAAATTTCGGGGAAATTGGAATTAACTCGCGGGAAAAAAAGATTATTTCAAAATTCATTTGTATTGGTACTATGATGAATACGTAAAATTTTATATTATATTTGGTCATGTGCTTACCTAACCTTTATTATCCTTATGGGTCGGACAGGGTTTTCTTAACATACTGTATAGATTTAATTGACAAAATGTTCCAAATTATAAGCAACCTATATTTATTTAAAGACAAATAAGCGTCCTCTTTAAATGTAGGTACAACATTATTTTTTGTTTGTTGTTTTAACTTGAATACAGTTTTTTCAAAATAAGCAACTGAATCGATTCCAATAATTTTTACACCATGTTATATTTTTTCACAAATACATTTAGAAATTGTTGCAGTGTGGTTACTGAGTAGGTACGCTACGCAGCAGCTCATTACTTTGTGGTTTTTCATGGTTTTTTTTTTAAATTTTGTACATAGATTCTTTACTTAAATATACGAGACATGTGTTTCGGGTTTCGCATAAACAAAAAATTATGTTGTATGCATGTGTTGACAATACGACAATAAATTAAACACCGCGTATCTCAACACATTCTCAGACTACCCATAAAAAATCATATAAATATGTCCATTAGTTTAGTCACAGAAATTTATTTTTCATTTTTCACAATTTCTACATGATGTACATGTTGCTAACGAAGCGCTTACAGGTTAATGACCCCCGCATGCTGTGGTACCAAACTTTAATAATAATGGCGTGAAAAAAGCAAGTCGATACAGGATCCCGCTGTCGCCGACCGGTGGTCAGTGAATTAATATTTTTAAAGGATGTTCTATTCCGTTTACAATTTTATGCGATTTAGTTTGTTTGGAATTTTCATTTTTTTTATTTTTGATGCTAGGTTTTTTTCTATGATTTAGGATTATTCCTATGAAGCAGCATTGTTCGTGTTAGCTGTCAGTTTGATCTAGCTAATTTTAAAATAGAATAAAGTCGACCTATTAGAATAATAAGTAACAACTTATTGCAAGACATCGCTTCTTTGCAATTCAATGCTCAAACAACAAAACTAGGAACCAACGGTAACAACATTCAAAGTGATTTATTTACTATATCCTTCTAAGCTATTTTAGTATCGGATAAGCGTGCTCTATTTTATGGGTTTCGTTTCCACTCCATCATGTGGATCATGGTGCGTGGGGCGTCAGTGGTTGTTCCAACTAGGCATGTACGGAGGTAGTTATATCGGAGTCCGAACCGGAGGCGGAGGTAGGGTCAGAAGTGGTGGTAGGAGAGATTTTTAATTACACACAAAAAAACATTATTCAGTATTTTTTTTTTTTCATTTAAATTTTGTTGTTTAAAGTTTGTTGTTTTGCCATATAAATAATAAAAAAAATTTAGGGGTGGACTACCCCTAACATTTAGGAGGATGAAAAATAGATGTTGGCCGATTCTCATAGATACCGGATAAGCACAAAAAATTTCATCAAAATCGGTCGAGCCGTTTCGGAGGAGTTTAAGTTCGAACACCGTGACACGAGAATTTTATACATATATTAGATAGATTAAATGAACAAAAGCTTTGAAACAAATTAAATCAAATGTGTTGACTCCAAAATTAGCGAAAAATGCACGATACTACGATTACTAGCAATTGGAATCATTTTGAAGCATATTGCTAGTCCATTGCTCCATAATTATGTTCGATAAAAGTGTGTGCTCAACAATGTAAATAACGCAATGAATGTTGTTGAACTGTCAAAATGAAATCCATTGCTACCGATAGTGCGTTACGCGATTACCCTGCTTTTCCTAACGGTCGGCAGGCCGCCGCCGCTATGGTATGATTTTATAAGCTCCGGTTTAAAAGTATCGGAACCGAAGGTATGATAGTAATCGGAAGTTCCGACTTAACGGACTCGGAGTCGAAGCTCCGTAACATCCCTGGTTCCAACCAGTGCACCTCCGTCCAGAAGATGACTAGGTCTCTTAGCCTGTTGGGAACATCTGTGTAAGATCTGCATGTCCCAAGGATTTGTTAAGTAATTTGGGTGACCCTGTGCAGTCATAGAACACATTGGCAATGGTTTCATTAGCCTCCATAGAAGCCCTACACAGGGGACGGTCCGTAATAGGTACGTAGTGTATGGAAGTGTTTTTTGTGTTTTCACGTCGGCCTTGGTTTTGTTTGATTCCCTTAGTATTTTACAATAATAGGTTTCGTTTGCATAAATAACAAAACTAGGAACCAACCATGTACCATGTTTTAAAGCAAATGAATATTCTTATTCTTTCTTAAATAAGTATAAACAAAAAGGTAAAAAAATAACATTAAGAATCACTTACATTAACTTTCATGAGCCAGTTGATAACACAAGCCCTGGTTATACTGGAAGTTCTAGGCATTTCCAGCAGCTTCCTCTCCTTGGCCAGAAGGTAGTCAAACACATCTGTAGTATAGTTCCTATTTAAGTTCAACATATAAGACCTTTTCCCTAAAATTTAAAAATTATTTACTACCCACACTATGTATTTTATCCATTAGATGCGAATATTGCACAGACTGACCTAAGTAGGTTTAACACACATATTTTAGACAAATATTGAGTCATACGTACGTATGCATGCGTATTTTTGAAGTGAAACTTCTTTACGTACCCTTGACTTGGGGAGTAAGCTGGCGAAAGCGTTACGAAAATTGATCGGGCAAGGCGAACGGAAGTTAAGTGGGGGATATAAGCACAGAGGCGCCCGTGGCGCGAGCTTGGTACTACAAGGTCTACAACGAGTTTTTTTTTTTTTTTCAATAAAAATAGAAGATCTATGCAAAAATATTTTTTTTGTTTTTTAATTTTGAGACACGGATACACTTATTTATTTATTTATTTACACTTAACACTATACATTAAATTTTATGTTGACTGACAACTATTAAGGGGGTCAGTTAACATAAAATTTGGTACCGCCTACTTCACAGTCCCTCCTGTATCCCCCCTCCCTTACTCCCCCCCCCTCACCCCTTAATATCCCCACGAAACTAAAACCCATCATTTAAGGCGAGGCGACACGTATCGTCCGGATCGTAGTGGTGTCACCATCATAAGATAGGATACTCGCCGTACGACGGGTCGTCCGATGATGGAACGGAGATGAGGGAATTAAGTTATGCAATTCCCGCGCACACTCTCCAAAATACATCCGATAGAACACCGACAGGGATCGACACCGATTTTGTTCTAAGTCTGGGTCGCCAATTAGCCTCTTCGCGCGCCTTTCCACCGAATCCAAAGTTGCCAGGTAGAATTTTGCAGCACTAGCCCAAATTATTGGAATCAATTGTAACAGCACATACCTACTTGGGACCCATTAACTTAATCAAATTTTATTCCGTGGTGCTTGGCAATCTGGGCTTCCCTCAGTTGCAATAATGTCCCTTTGCGCCGATTGGCCTAGTTCTGTTCTGTCTCCTGCTTATTATGGAGGGAAGTGGAAAAAAGATATTTTTTCTTACTCCTCCGCTATTCTTTTCTGATTAATTTCGTTGCGGGACCCAAGACTGTTGAATCGTTTCTCCGGGACTCCTCGAGCTTTATTGATCGGCGTTTTTCTGGAGGTCTCCACTGTTGATTCTGGCTTTCAGGAGTTGCAGTGGATGGGAAAATGTGTGGCGGGTTTTGTCCCATAAAAAAAGCACTAGCCCAAATGTAGCTGCAGTAGGAACCAATATGTGTCTTTAGGCTGTGAATAGACACGTTTGTGTTTTGGCGGCGTTGAAAGCCACAAGCTTCGCCCCATTCGAAGACTATCTGTAGTGCAACATTCGTATGCTCTACCAATGCCTCTCTATCGGTCCGAATTGCCCGATCCTTATTAGCCCGAGCACCCGGCAGATATTTCTCCACAATTGTGATATCATCTGCATACCCGGGCACCAGCAGATCGTGAAAACACAGCCGGAACAGAGTTACAGAGAGAAGAGACGCCTGAGGAACACCGGCATTAGCCGACATGGGCTCCGATAAGCATCCATCAACAACAACTCGGAGGGACCGCTTATTCAGGAAGTATTTTACCCAGCCAACAGGTCAGGGAAAATGCTGTACGCTGGAAGTACCCGGTGCAGTACCCGGTCGAAGTCCTTCGAGACATCAAGGGAGAAGACAATTGCTTCCCCATGTTGCTCGACAGTCTCACCCCACAAGTGAGTGGCATACGTCAGTAGGTCTACAGTTGACCGATTTTTTTTTAATTATTATAAACCAGTGCTTGACTGAAATCCCGCCTGATGGTAAGCAGTGATACAATCGTTGATGGTAAAGCGCGCTAGTTTATCAAAAGCTTAATCACTCAAAAAAACTGAGTATAGGAAGGAAAACGGCAGTTGAGCGAGGTGATACAATGTTAAAACCCAACAACAAGACCGACAATGCTGCGCCAGAGGGAGATTGATCTGGAGACCCTGCACGACCAAACTCCCAACACAATAACATTTGGCTCATCGAACCCGGCACACATCGCAACACAACTGCTCAGACCCGTCCTCCGTATGGCTTCACCAGACATCATGCTGGAACACGACGAATCGCTTGGTGGCAAGACTTTTTCTGGTGGGTGGTAACTTTTGCCGGCAGCCATACTGTTGATCACTGAGGAGATCTTTTACCTTCTAGGTATGCCAAGAAGCGCGAGTTCAATACACGCAATACAATAATATAACATATTAGTCTATTCCTGTCAAATTAAGATGATCCAAAGACAGTTTGGAGGCTATTAAATACATGGCAACTAAACGTACGTTAATTTGCGTCAGCTGCAGCTGACAGAAGACTGACTGAGACTTCTTTGACAGGAGTAAACTGATATTTTATCTTCTGTCCTTTTCATAAGGAAACGGAAAGGAAAAGATGCCCTGAACTTAAAGGAGATGTTTCATTTTGGACCACTACGATGTACGCTCTATACTACTAAATTAATTTGAATAAAAATAGAAGTATATATAATTAATTATTTGAAACGTTTTTTAGTGAGATAACCCTTTATTAAGGTAGCCATGACAGTGGTTATGACGTTTGATTGGCGACTTTGACAGTTCTATTTTCCCGTTGTGTTCGTGACGAGTGTTGATTTGAGTTGATTGTGTTTATTTAATGGGTCGTATGTTCGGAATTAATGTTTTGTTTTTTTCGCAATCATATGGTAGATATACCCCCTTATTCATAAACGCTGTTTAAAGTTAACTAGTGATTAGCGATTCTTTAACCATCCAAGTTTGACCTTTTAACGTCACATAACTTAAATCATCCTTTATGAATATACACCACAGTGTTTAAGGGGTTTATTCATAAACGAAGATTAAAGTTACCTAAGTAACGTGCAAACGTCTAAAATGTATGGTTAAAGAATCGCTAATCACTAGTTAACTTTAAACATCTTTTATGAATAAGTGGGAATATAGATACGATAGCCTTAGATCCATGACACATCAATCAAATGTCACTGTCAAAATCTTATTTCGCTTATTGCTGACCACCATATTTATTAGTAGATGTGTTGCACTCCTTGGCCGAGTTAAATTGAATCTGTATAAAAACTAAGCCAATATATAGGAAATAAATATTAAAAACAATTAACTATAGCGTAACTTTACCTAGCATTAAGTGTAAAATGTGCTGGCCCAGATTCCATACATTGAAATCTGAAACATCTCCTTTAGCACGATTATCGCTTTCGCTCTACGTCCAAAATCTATTCGCAATCTTAAAAAGCTACGATGTA
Organism: Sesamia inferens; assembly: GCA_037179545.1. NCBI lineage: Eukaryota > Metazoa > Arthropoda > Insecta > Lepidoptera > Noctuidae > Sesamia > Sesamia inferens. Next base: position 19,383,258 of record CM073921.1, on the reverse strand, counting down.
TAAAAACGATCTTTAATTTACGAGAAATGCCCTTGTCATCGTTGCAACCATCATATCAGTTAACACGAAACATGTTCTCAAACCTCTATAGCATAGCTTCACATCTCATTTAACTCCTGCCAACACGATAGTAGGTAAAACAAAATGATCTTAAGAAATTAATAAACATTATCCCGTCCTTTCATAAACGTCGCTTAAATTTAACTAGTGATTAGTGACTGTTTACCCTTACATTTTGACGCTTTAACGTCACTTAATTTTAATCATCGTTTGTGAATAAACACTATAGGGTTTAAGGGGTTTATCCGTAAGCCATGATTAAAGTTAACTGACGTGCAAACGTCAAAAATGTATATTTAAGCAGTCGCTAATCACTTGTAGACTTTAAGTAATGTTTCTGAATAAAGGGGTCCCTAGGTACTTACAGTAATCAGGCGTTCTTAATCTGTCTTGTACACTCTCATTAAATTTGAGGCGACGTTTCACTTTATCGTCAGGCTTCTCTTGAATGGCTACGACAGGCGGGGACAGACCCTGCAGCTCTCGACTATGAGGCCTTTTGAGACTCCGCTTTATATTCCTCACTCGATTCGGCTCCAAAACAGCCTTCAGAGGCGTGACAGCGCTCAGTGCTGCACCTAATGCATTTTTATTTTTCTCCACAAAATGCCGTTGACTATCTATATTATTCAAGCTTCTCTCATCGTCACTGATTGATATAACAGTGGCGTTTTCATCTTTTTCATTTTTGTCATTAAAGACTGTGTAGTGCCAATCTAAATCTTCACTTCTCTGTCTGATTGTGACATGTTTTGTATCGATGTTCATAGTATATTTGGGTTTATGTGGAACTACTTTGCTTGGACCAGCCTTAGGTATACTTGTGGCTTGAGCGTTGATAGTCTTCAAAGGACCTCGACGTAGAACTTCTTGCTTGTGAACCGTTTTGTTTTCCATCAATAAATGTTTCGGTAAGGCTGGTAGAGGATCCTTTGGTAACGGTATTCTTGTTCTATGCGCATTTTCTTTATCAGTGTCGTATCTTGAGGACGCCATATTATTCAAATTATAACTTACACAATAGTTGAAATTTTTTAAATACATTCGATCACGACCTGCATGACCGTTAGTATACGTGTGAAAATTTTAAGTTACAATTTCAATCTCTAAAACTACCCTCATAAAGTTTAATATAGTTTTTATTAAAATTTATGAGGGTAAATAGTTATGTGAGATGTTTAGACCCATAGACAATTAGACATATACAAATGGACTTGCCGTCCCCGTATAATCTGCAGTAATTTTTTGGTTTGAAAAGAGTGAGAGAGAGAGCCTATGCTTTCGGTATAGCACTATCTCTTTCCTCATAGATGATTGATAATTTTGAGAGAGATAAAGATAGACAATCGTTTCCTCTCTTTCATTCGGAGTGCCACAATTCTCATCTCTAAGGCATGTCCATGAAAAAACGCCAAAGAATAAAACAAATGTTGCCAATTCAAATAAATAATTTAATCATAATCATATCACAACTTTATAAAAAAATAAATAATAACTTAAAGTAACTTACAAACTACGCTGTGTACTTTTTCATAATCAAATGCATCTGGTTGTTGAAGTAACTTGTACAATCTCACAGCAAGGCATAAAGGCATAAATGTATGAATAAATACTAGTAGAATGGGTGGGCTCTCGAGAATGCCGAAGGCACACGGTGTTGATGACTCTAAACAGTACGAAAAAGAAACAGGTGACAGGATTTTAAATCCTCAGAATCTTTCAAACTGGTACAGCGTCATCAATCATGAATGGTTTCTCGGGGTCAATGACTTTACCGGCAACCACTACGAGGTTGTCAAGAGTGTCCAAGATGTAGAAGATGAAGGGATGCTCCACGTTGAAGTGGCGGAGGGACTTGGGTGGCGCCAAGGGCAGATTCTTCGATAATTCCATTACTGGGCTTCCGGCTACAAGAAAACATAAAAGGAATTGTTAGTACTAACTACGTCTTACTTAATAATTCATCAAAAACTCAAAGCAAAAAAAAAAAAAACAAGTCTAACAAAATTTTATAACCTAACATCATCATCATCATCATCATCTCAGCGTTAATCCCAGTCGCATCCGAAGCTTATTCAGCTTTAGAGTCTGGGGTCCGCTTTACCAGTCTAGTTCCCGAAGGCGATATCGAAGCATTGCACTTAGACCACTTGTTGGACTTTTGAGGGCTCCAACAACCCGTAACCATTAGATGTTCGTATGGCAACGGCTTAACGTGCTTTTCGAGGCACGACCAGACCAGTGCAAATATTCATATGCATGCATACAAATATTTGCATTGCGCGGGGATCGAACCCGCGCCTCCTTGCGCAGCTACCGCGTTCGCTACCACTACACCACGGAGGCTGTCAAAATTGTATAACCTTACTTATGGCTGAAATCTGTCCCCTAATCGGCGAACACATTTTTGTCAAATGACCGCCCATTGGTCCGTTCGGTCCAAACGATCCCAACTAGTCGCAATCATTTGACAAAAATGTGTTCGCCGATTAGGGAACAGTTTCATTAACAACTTGAATATACTTAATCTGAATAAAATGTGTTTTATAATTACCACTGATTTCTGAAGCAGTGCTGTCAGCATCATCAACGCGCACGGCGACGTGCTGCACTAGCTCCTGCACGAATAGACCTTCGTCTGAAGACACGCCAGTCAGGTCAGCGTCCCGACTGAAGATGCTGCTCACACCGAACTGGACAACAAAAGAAAATATAAACAAGTAGTAAATACAGCAGTCACGTATAACTGATGTCTAAAGAAATAAGTTTAAGCTGGTACAATATAATAAAATGGTGGCTCATAATATAATATGAAATGAAACTTATTTTGCTAGATATTATTATGTTAAAAATATACATGGTGAAAATTTACATAGACCTAAAATTTTCATTCTAGTATTATTTTTTATCTTAGGTTCTTAAAAGTTAGTTGAGTATAGAAATATAGTAAACATAATCCCCCTTATTCATAAACACGTCACTTAACTTTAATCATCACATACGGAGAATGCTTTAAAAAGTTTCCAATCGGAATCCCTACAAAAAAAAGACCGTAAAATGTGTATTCAAAGCAATTGCATAACACACAATCAGTAGCATTTGACAGTTCGACAATATTGGTGCTGATTACGTAATAGTAGTTTATGAAACTGTTACATAATGAGGGATATTATGCACGAGTGTGAGTTTAAAAAACGAGTGAAGCGAGTTTTTTAATAGTATCAAACGAGTGTGTAATACCTAATTATGTACAGTTTCATACACTACTCTATCTAATCTCATACATTTTAAGAAACGATAATAATCAATTATGTGTCCAGCGAAACACAACATCGACTCGCAATGCAAAGAAACGTATTTGGCGCCAAAATTCTGCACCCTGCATCAAAGCGCACGCGCCAAAGCGCGCGCAGCCACAGATAAAAAAATGAAATAGTGCTATCTATGGTTTGTAATCTGTACGGTAATGAAAAAAAAAATAATTGTAACATTATTTTGTTAGAGAAATAATGTTATAATTTAATTTTTTAATTTCCTTTCGATATACTATGGGTAAAGTACGTCAATATAAACGCCTTTTTAGTTTTATATTTTTAATTTTTTGATATGAGAGTAAATAATAGTTATTTATGCCCCTGTCAAGCAATGGCTGAGTGGCACAATAGATCAGCACGAGCTGTTTGTGACAGTGGCATACAAAACTTTTTCTACGACCTTGAAATAAATAAATACAAAAAACTGTCAATATTTATTCCTTGATTTATGTGGTATCTTTCTTTTTTTATTCTTTTGTGGTCTCCACAGCTATTTCTTTCATTTCAGGAGGAGTTAAGATATTGTCCATTTCGCTATTATCACTGATATCACTCATTTTCAATACAACTTTATTTATAAATGCAGATAAAAGTAAACAATGGCGCGTAATTAGCGCGGCGCGCGCAATGTTGATTTGTTGTTATAATCCCAAAAATGAAAGGCAAAGGCAATTTATCTATACAGCCTAATAACATGCGCTGTTTAGGCGTAACGCAAATTTGGCATAATCATGTTGATTTTTTGATGTCATAGCCATAAAAAAGAAATTAAAATTTTCATTGTAGTACGGTTTATCCGTATGGAAATAGTCATTATAACACGACTTAGCAGGAATAAGTACTATTGAGATATGACTTAAGGTTATGTATTAAGCAAAGTACCAAATGGTCGTAGGAAAAACATTATTACTATCAATTTGAATCATTATGAAGTATATTGCAAATCTATTTATTACTCCTTAAGATCGAAAAATGCGTTTGCTCAACAACGTAAAAATAACCCAACGAATACTGTCGAACTGTCAAATGCTACTGATTGTATGTTATGCAATTACCTTGAAGTACACATTACGGTTTTCTTTTTTGTACGGATTCCGATTGGAATCTTATAAGCATTAAATACGTCGAAAGTTTAATGCTCTGTACCATACTTTCAGACATAACTTTATATAAGAACAAAATTATAACAAACCTTAGCCAACGCAGCGACGGGCTTAGTAGTAGTTTCCACGGAGAATGAAGGAATGGACACCTGCAGGTCCTCGTCCTGCAGGCTGTCAAGGATGTCAGAGAGTGGTGCAATAGGCAGGTCAGCTGTCAACCTGGTCAGACCGTCGGGGGGTGCGGGGCACTACCAGCAAGAGCGCGTAGCGACCACCCTGATGGAAAAAAATCGTTTGAGCAAGTCGTTTATGGTACTTGAATTAGACAGGCAAAAGGGGTGTTGACAGAGTAAAAAAAAATGATTCTATTTAGTGCGTCATTCAGATTATAGAAAAATATGGATACGTATCTTTTATTTTATCAAATCAATAAAAATTTACAAATATAAAAGGCATCAAAGATCAAGAATGGGGCTGGTGACGTCACTCGTTGCTAAAAAGTGTAGCAAGGAGTGACGTTCCACGACTTCGTTTTTTATTTATATTGAAAAAGAAAAAATATGTGTCATTTTTTTTTTGAAAATCTGACTGACGGACTGATTAGTTTTTTTAGTCAATTACCCCATTGCTCCTTTTAAAAAGCAGATTCATCAATATTCAGCTGCATCTGCATCAAAATAACGTAGGTTTGTAAAGAGCAAAAGTATGAACTTGGCTATTTTGGCTTGGCACAATTTTAATGTTGTATTCGTTATTTCGTGGAAAATTGCTATTAAAAGTTTTCCAAGTGTTAACATATTGGTGCTTATGACTGTAATAGTCTACCGATCATTATCAACTGCTTGTTTATTTATGTCGGTGATCGCTACGTTGCATTTTGGAGAGTGTGCGAGGGAATTGCATGACTTAATTCCCCCATCTCCGTTCTATTATCGGACGATCCGTCACACGGAGACACGTTACGTTGTTGACACCACTACGATCCGACTGAAGCTTTTGCCTTATCTTTTATACCGCATACATCGAGGGGTATTTGCCAGCCGCGGTATTTCCGTTTGACTACAATTTAAATATCTTCAAGGATGGAGTGAAGAGGCTCTTAATAAACTTACGCTCTTGACCATCAACGATTGCATCTCTGCTTACCATCAGGCAGGATTGCGATGAAGCACTAGTTTATAATTATAAAAAAATGTCCTACAAACCAACAAGTCGTGGAATAATAACTTGGCATATTATTAACATTTTCTTTCACATCACTTACGTCATAAGGCAGTTTGATGGCCTCAGCATCGAGTTCAGGCAGAGAACTAGTCTTAAAACTGCCCCTGGTCTTCATCATAGAGACCTGTTTCTTCTCAATGTTAGATCTGTAGAACAAACCAGGCTCAACGATTGCGAAGGGAGTCTTCCAAGATCCTCGGAAGTACATGCCGTTGAAGATGATCATCAGGGATTCGGAGATCGAGGCTGCATACAAAAAATACAGGTTTAAGTTGGACCGATTTCTGGTTGGTTTGATTTCTAGGTAAAAGACGTAAACCAATTGAAATTGAAGAGAACAGGATCGAAAAATATTACGATATTATATTGAACAGATAACTTACTGGACTTCTTTCCAACACTGTTCACAGAAAGGCTGGATGATACATCATGAACTTCATGCAATGATTTAAGACTCCTAGCGTGATTTCTCGCTTCGACAGCCACCATAGTTTCTTCATCATCCTCAGATTCAGTCTTCTTGGGGAAAGTCTTGACTAGCTTGATCTTTTCCTTAATGTTCTTCGCAGGTTTGTACTCCATGTGAGAAATGTCTACTTTCTCAGGAATGTCGTCTACAGCAAAGGAGATAAGTTTCTCGTCAGTTTGCTTAGGCGGCATCATTTCAGGAATCTCTTCATTTTTGTTATCTTCCTTTTTGTCAGAGATCTCGATGGTGAATTCACCCTTATCTTCATCATCGTCTTCTTGTGCATGTAGATCGGGATTGTATCTCTCAACAGACCTCACATCAGTCAGATAGTAATCTTCTAGAATCTTTTTGTAATCATCATTGATTGTATAGTTCTTGTAGATGTAGAAATAATTCTTCAACTCAGGCTGGTTGTATTTGTATTCGTGGTTGTTCTTCAGCCTCTCCATGATGTATTTGTATGTCTTTCTAGTGAGCATGGGGTCTTGAGGTAGGTGTAAGGCGGAAACCAGCTGTTCTCTCGTCTCGCCACGGGCACCTTCAGCAAGGATGGCCAGGATGGCGGAGTATCCGAGTGGTGAGAACGCGATGTTCTTGTCATCATCGATGTATCCCTGCGAATAAAATAAAGGATAATTTAATTAAGATTCCAAAAGTTACTCAGGGCAGGAAAATAGACACAGATGGGAAGAGAATGAGGTCTCTATCAATTGTATAATCCGTCTGTGATAGTAAGTGGACATTAATCCACTACTAGTCACAAATCATCGTTGTTCCAGTGTCAGACAAAGATGGAACTATACAGGACGAATATAGCTATCCCTTTTACACAATGGCGTTAAAATGTCATAGAACGGTCCCTCGTTGGTAGTTAACACATATGTTTGAATGTTCCGTGTCCTCGAGGGACCTTGATACAGCAGTAAATTTAACCAGACCATATCATATTCCTTCCGAAAGTAATTGGATAATTTAATAAGTTTACAGTGGTTCTGATTCCTTTGTTCACAAACAAGTTTAAGTTCATTTCATCCTTTTCTTTTCATTGCATGCGTTTCGTAAATGCCTCGGCTACATTAGCGGGTGAAGATTCGTATCGCGTTGGCGCGCAAAACATCCGTTGTCGGACATACACGATGTTCTTGTCTACATTGGTGGGCGAAGATCCAGAAAGCGGCCTATGGAGGAAGCAGTGGCTTTGCATTATATGTTAGTAAATTTTTAATTATTACCTTTGTAAAACAAACAAACAAAACAAAAACAACGAAAAAAATGCAAAAAGAACGTCAATCCCGCTTCAAAGTCTGAACGACACTAAAGTGACGTAGGTGTAGCCATTCAAGCGAATATTGTCGTGACAAGTCCTTTGAAGCGCGCCACTTTACCGACAGTGCCTCGATGCTACATCGTCTTCGCACGAATACATTGCGTTGCAACGATGTACCCGGCCACATATATCGCCGTAGCCCGCTAATATAACCAAAGCATAAGAAAAAGACAGAAAATAAACGATAGTTTAGCCTCCTCAAATTATTTAGCGCCTGACGTATATTAACGTATTTTAGTCGCCAAGTTTTTAATCGCGTCTAAACTGGCATAAACGAAAATCTTTATTGACAGGTCTAAACTAAAATTCATCTTCTATCCTTTTCTTATTTAGCTTACTTTATTGAATAAGAAAATCGAATCCACTTTCAAGTCGATTAGAAAACGTAGATTTATTTAATGATAAAAGCTAATTGTTTTGTTACTGTTTCATTGTATGTCTTGTCTATGCAGCCATCTTTGTTGTTGCTGTGTTATTATAGTCACGAACGCTTGCGTTTATTAAAACATCCGTGATCGACTCAATCTCCACATTCCTTAGTAACTATATACTCGTGAATATGGTCTTCGGACATTGGCGCCGATTCTGTTGTAGGATCAACAACGAAACCAATTTTAAGTTATGTGCATCTTTTTCTTTCTATTTCGTTAAGAAAAGGATAGAAGATAACATTTTAAATTAAACCTGTCAAATTCAGATATTCCATAGACAGTTTCGGCGCGATTATAAACATGGCGACTAAAAATACGTCAGTTTACGTCAGGAGCGCACTGGTTTGACAGGTCTAAACTGACATTTTATCTTTTGTCCTATTCTTAACGAAATGGAAAGAAAAAGTAGCACATAATTTAAAATTAGTTTAGTTTGTCGGCGCCATTGTCAACATCAGTTATGTCTGCAGCAAGACAATTAGTGTCGCTGACTGCTATTGACTGGAAATCTAGCTGTTTATAGTGTGTTCTTAGTGACATAGACTACCATTTTACATCCCGTGAGCATAGCTAGGAACTGATCATCGCGGTCTTGTTAGGCCCGGTGCTCATTATCGTCATCTGGAAGATAAAAGATCCCACCCAACCAAGCTACATGCAAGCCCACACTGTCGGAAACTATGCCTTGTCATGCTGCAATGTTCTTAGGGATGACGAGGCGTCCTTGAGCTGCCCCCGAGTGGTGCGCGGCGGAAACGACGTACCGAGGGATCCCGAAGTATCCCAAAGCATCCTCACAGCTGCTAATGCAGGAACCTCGAGCATATCGAAGCGGTATTTTTGTTACTACAACCATATGTCATGGAAACTTCTACTTTATTGGCATGAAGTGCTTATTATAATGCTTAGTTATAATGCTTTTTGTCACCTAAAATGCTTGGCCCTGCCATGGGCGCCGAGCCTTAGAAGATTTAAACATTTTGTAAAGTCTAGACGTTTTCAAGTAGAAGAACAGTTTTATTAACCTGCAAATATTGGACAAGGCCGGGTTCATGGATCAAAAAATTTAAACATTTAAATTGCTTTCATTTGTGATAAATTTCATTTCTCGGTGGTAGGCCATAACATCGGCCGCCGGCAGAAGTTACCACCCACCAGACAAAGCCTTGCCGCCAAGCGATTTGTCGTGTTCCGTCATGATGTCTGGTGAAGCCGTACGGAGGACGGGTCTGAGCAGTTGTGTTGCGATGTATGCCGGTTACGATGCGCCTAATGTTGTTGTTTTCGGAGTTTGGTCGTGGAAGGTCTTCAGATCAATCTCCTTTTGGCACAGCATCCTTGGTCGTGTTGTTGAACATTGCATCACCTCGCTCAACTGCCGTCTTCCTTCCTATTCGCTCAGTTTTTCTGAGTGAATAGGCTCTTAACAAACTAGCGCGCTTTACCATCAACGATCGCATCACTGCATACCATCAGGCGGGATTGCGGTCAAGCGCTAGTTTATAATCATTAAAAAAAAAACATATACAATGATGATGTTATCAGCAAAACACTACCTCACTAAGCCATCATCTGCCTTTATGTTGGGGATAGCTTTCAAGTCTTACCGTACCTAAGTAAGTGTTGCAAGTAATTCAAAACCCACATCCTAATTGATGATAATCTCAATTATATTAATCACAGGCTATTCCATTGCTTCAAATGTTAAAAAAAATTGATTACCAATGGAGTAAATAACGCAATGAATGTTGTTGAACTGTCAAAGTAAATGGGCACTGACATTATTACACAATCACCCCGCTGAAGTATAAATTTTTCTGAACAGCATACTCCATTTAAATAGATGCACTTGATTAGATTATCCAACTCACTAATAATGCCTACTAATAACATAACAAATAAATAATAATAATGATTACCTGGAAAATTGCCGTGGACAGTTCACTGGTCGCTTCCCCTACGAAGCTGGTGTCTTTGGGCTGATTGGAGCGGCCGCTGCGAAGCCATCGGGCACTGCTGAGACCCACCACGAACAATACTGGAAAAAAGTAAAAAGGTTTATTGTCTTCAGGAGGCAATAACTACGTCGAAAAATATCACCGAAACTCAGTTGACATGACAAACATGATAAAACAAAAAAAAAAGTTTGATAACTTCACGTTTGTTCAGCAAGGTATTTGCGTAACACGCAATAGGTTTCATTTTGACAGTTTAACAACATTGATCGCGTTATTTACGTTATTGAGGGACACATTTTTCGAAGATATGGAGCAATGTATTAGCAATATGCTTCAAAATGATTCCAATTGATAGTAATAGATAGACTATTACGCGATTTGGGTCCCGTATTCGGAGTAAGATGCCAAGTTATAATTAAGTCGCGTTTCCAATAGGCAACAATTGACGCGCAATATGTTGCACAACATGTTGAAAGCAGTGCGCAACTTTTGTTGAACAATATTGTCAGTCTACACATCTACTACTTTTTTTATAATTTTAAACAAGTGCTTGACCGCAATCCCGCCTGATGGTAAGCTGTGATGCCATCGTTGATGGTAAAGCGCGCTAGTTTATTAAGAGCCCCTCAAGAACCCTCTAGCCTTGTCATTGTCATTTAAATTGTAGTCCGACGGAAATACCGCCGCTGGCAAACTGTTCCAGTTCATCGATGTACGCGGTAAAAAAGACGAGGCGAAACCCTGCGTCCGATTCGTAATGGTGTCAACAATGTAAGGGTGGAAACTCGCCGTACGACGGGTAGTCCGATGATGGAGCGGAGAAGGGGAAACTAAATCGTGCAATTCCCTCGCACACTCTCCAAAATGCATCCTATAGAACGCGACAGGCTGGCTCGCCTGTGCACCAGGCTTTGGAGACCGTTTTGAGCTTTACTTTACGCCAGTCATCGTCAACACGCAACATCGCGCGTTGTTGTGCAGCATTCTCGTACACGTTGAGTGTCACGTGATGCTCGCACAATGTTGCCTAGTGAAAACGCGACTTAATAATATTTATTTGCGAAAAACACGGTACAAAAAGGTGTTACAATATAAAATGAGGTCAAACATGTTTTGCTCAAAATTAAATCATGCAAAATTTATATGACCTTGATTCCTTTGTTACAAACTAAACTAAATTTAATACTAAAGTTACATACACAGTTAATATAAGCAGAGTCAAATAGGTGTTCATCTTTCTTTCTTGTTCGGGGTCTTGAGGCTGAACAGACTTGAAATAGGCACATTCCATAAAATCCTGGCCCAACCAAATGGCGACGATGCGAAGAGTCTGTTTAGGTTTATGGCTCAAATGTGATAAATGTGTATTCAGGGTACGATGGGACTGACATACGCATTGCGATTATAAATGTCCCTAAACAAAAGTAGACTAAAAAAAAATTAAAAAAAATCTTTCTTTCTTTACTTTAGAGTGAATACTACTTCAACTCTTCAATGGCCTCTGTGGTTAGATACCACAATTTTGCCAATAATAAGTGTAACAAATTATATAAATTCTTTAAAAAAAATATTTCTCAATAATGGCGGATATCGCCAATGACAGTTGGGAAAACGGCCGCGTGTGCCGCCTACTAGGAGATTTGATGTAAAGCCATGATCTGGCTACTATGCTGCGATATTTCAATGTTCTTTATGAATTATTCACTGAATGCACATTTTACTACATAAATCACGCGCTTTTATTTAGTAAACGACACTATAAATAATTTAAAAGTCCAATGAAAAATGCGCGTGACACTCATCTTAGCTTTCCTGTCAAAACAAAAAATAGGTATTCAAATTGCAATCATATTCATAAATGACGTCTATTGCACAGATAAGCCCCATTTGCGAGATGTCAACAAATTAATGTCTGTAATATTGACTCGATTATTTCTCGATGTTCCGGACTGCTACGAGTATGGATATTAGACTGGTTCTCGAGATATCTCGAGAAGTGGGTCGAGTGCGTGTAGCGGTATCGATGCATGTGTATGTTAACTGTTCACAGCAGGACAATTTATTTATAGACCTTTAGGCCTGGTTTACATTGAGAATTGCGACTTTATGTTGGTTGCTTGTTTTTCGTACCTGTGTATAGTGGCTTTATGACTATAAGCGGCTGCCAGCGACTTCGTTCGCGTGGTTTAATTATACTCCGCTTCTATTGGTCGCAGCGTTATGTTATATAGCCTAAAGCCTTCCTAGATTATTGAGCTATCCAACGCAAAATAATTTTTCAAATTGGACCAGTGGTTCCTGAGATTAGCGCGTTCGAACAAATAAACAAACTCTTCAGCTTTATTTATTAGTATAGACTAGCCGTGCCCTGTGGTTATATGTGCATGAGTTTCGAACCCATCGAAAAATAAGATAAAATCCATCCTATATGTTGATTCCACTTATAAACCGCGTGCTTGCTAAATTTCATGCAAATCCGTTCAGTAGTTTTTGCGTGAAAGTATAACAAACATCTATAGAAAGTATCGCGTCTACAATACTAGCCGCCTCTCGGTTTCACCCGTATAAATTACAAATCGGTGGTAGGCCATAATATCGGCCGCCGGCAGAAGTTACCACCCATCAGACAAAGTCTTGCCGCCAAACGATTCGTCGTGTTCCGGCATGATGTCTGGTGAAGCCGTACGGAGGACGAGTCTGAGCAATTGCCGGGTACGATGCACCAAATGTTATTGTGTCGGGAGTGTAGTCGTGGAGGGTCTCCAGATCAATCTCCCTTTGGCGCAGCATCGTTGGTCGTGCTGTTGGGTTTAACATTGCACCACCTCGCTCAACTGCCGTCTTCCTTCCTATTCACTAAGTTTTTTTAAGTGAATAGGCTTAATAAACTAGCGCGTTTTACCATCTACGATTGCATTACTACTTACCATCAGGCGGGATTGCAGTCAAGCACTAGTTTATAATATAGCCAGACCCGGAACAACTACTTGTAGGTCATACCTATATATGTTGTGTTTTGTTTGTGGGAATCGAACCCGCGACACGTAGCGCAGCAGTCAATAGCTTAACCACTGCTCTAACCGTGCAGTATGAATAGGATATAGAATATTAGGAAGTAGGATAGTAGGAAGATATATTATAAATAGGATAGTTGTATTACTGCTGCTAAATAGAAACCAGTCTTGTGGTGTAGTAATTCTGCAATATATTCTCCTCATCTATAACGGAGTGGTTCTCGAGAAAGCGATTTCTTCTCCGAGAAAGTTACCAATTTATGGTTCACATAAAATCCTCTCGCGATACGTGCATAAAATTACTATTTATGATAGTAAAAGTCTATCAGCCAGTTTATTGAGATAAGAATATTTATTCTGTTATTTACCGCGTACTTCATTGTATGGACTGTTGGCGAGAGTGGCTTTGAAAATTACTTATTATAACTTACTATAAAAAAATTTAATATAAATTTACTTATTATATCAAATACTCATGATCATCATCTCAGCGTGAATCCCAGTCGCATCCGAAGCTTTTTTTCAGCTTTGCAGTCTGGGGTCTGCTTTACCAGTCTATCTGCTGATTTTGGCTAAAGTTTGACATTTTCCGTGAAGCGACTGCCGTCTCACCTCCACAACCCGAAAGCGATATCGAAGCATTGCAGTCAGACCAATTGTTGAACTTTAAAGGGCTCCAACAACCCGTAACGACTGCCATTCTATTAAATACTATAGATAAAATACTTATTAGATGAAAAATATGAAAAAGATGAAAGAAAAAATGTTTATTCCGCAAAAATAAAACGCACATTACAAGTTAGTTAGTTGAGAGTTCTTACAACCTTGAACCGGGCCTATCGATGAGTCAAACGTGCTCGATATCGACGATACTCATAAAACGAAATACTCATAACACGAAAACTCATAGTAGGCCTACTTCTGTCGTTCATACTTAAAGACCCATCCACGAAACAACAGTGGCAAGCGAGATTATCCTGATAAAACGACCTATGTGATTGTTATTGCAGTATACTCAATATCTTTCAACTTATCATCTTTAATCGCGACGGGCAATTTGTCTAAAAAGTTAATTGTACAAATAAACGCGCATAACTGTGCGCAGAGTAATGGCGCTAATTATGCCGCGGTGAATCTGATTACGCGCAAATTATCGACAAGAAGCGACGCGCTGCGACGCTAGAATGCGCCTGCGCAGCGTCACGGTCGAGATGCGGTGCAACGATGCAACGTTATAAACGGTAGGGTGTTAACCTATTAATGTTATAGGCTTGTTAATTTAAAGGAGAAAAAAATAAATATGCGCTTTGAAACCAGAAATAATCATCTATCACTGCTACTGAGAGTAAATTATGGAAGTTTAGATATTACTTTTCGTGTTTTCGGGTGGAAATCTTCAAAAAGCACCCGCCTCTGGGGAGCGGGTGGATTGGGTGTGTTTTTTTTTTATAATTATAAACTAGTGCTTGACTGCCATCCCGCCTGACAGTGGGCAGTGATGCAATCGTTGATGGTAAAGCGCGCAAATTTACTAAGCCTATTCACTTAAAAATCTTAGTGAGTAGGAAGGAAGACAGCAGTTGAGCGAGGTGATGCAATGTTAAACCCAACAACACGACCAACGATGCTGCGCCAGAGGGAGATTGATCTGGAGACCCTCCACGATCAAACTCCAGACACAATAACATTTGGCGCATCGCACCCGGCACACATCGCAATACAACTGCTCAGACCCGACGTCCGAACGGCTTCACCAGACATCATGGCGGAACCACCCCTATAATTACTATCCGAACATAGAGATGGTCCCGGGTCCTCTTAAAAGACCAATTCTGGAACTGCCCCTGTGTAACGCCTTTAAGATGTCGATTTACCGTTTGAAAGGTACTTATTAAAGATTTTAGATTTCAGTTATCTTCGACGTTCATCCTACCCACTAATATTTAAAACGTGAACGTTATAAAGTTGGATGTGTGTTTGTTAATTTTTCACACGAACAAACATACTGATTGGCTTTTTTTGTTTTTTTTTTTTTAATAATTATAAACTAGCGCTTGACTGCAATCACGCCTGATGGTAAGCAGTGACGCTATCATTGATGGCAAAGCGCACTAGTTTATTAAGCCCATTTTCTTATTAAAAAAAAAACTTAGTGAATAGGAAGGAAAACGGCAGTTAAGCGAGGTGATGAATGTTAAACCCAACAACACGACCAACGATTCTGCGCCAGAGGGAGATTGATGTGGAGGACCCTCCACGACCAAACTCCCGACACAACAACATTTGACGCATCGTACCCGGCACACATCGCAACACCACTGCTCAGACCCGTCCTCCGTACGACTTCACCAGACATCATGCCGGAACACGACGAATCGCTTAGCGGCAAGACTTTGTCTGGTGGGTGGTAACTTCTGCCGGCGGCCGATGTTATGGCTTAGATAATTTGTGGCACAAATATGGTTTATATAACGAGGATAAACCTATAGTATGTTGAGTTTTTATCCGAATATTCTTATATCAGCTCACTAGCTGAAAATAAAATGATTTAAGGACTTTTAAAAATAAATTATTCTAGTGAGAAATAATTCATCTTCAAAAATTTGAATTGAGAATTTTTAAAGATAAATTATTTTTCACTAGAAATAAGATCTTTAAAAATTCTTAAGTCTATATTTTGCAAGCGTGCCCATCCTTTAAAACAATATTTTATCTCCGCCATATTTCATTGTAAGTTAAAGACAAACTTACAAAGCTTGGGAATGGCATGCGCCTGTTCCAATTGTTCCAATGTGAGGTAAAGTAAAGCACAGCGCTCGACGCGGTGAACGCACTACAGTGACCCTACACTATTGTGCTGGAATAGCGTCAGCAAATATGTGAGATATGAGAATAGCGCACACAGAATGACTAACAGTTATCGTTACATTAGCAAGATGATGATGATAATATACGGGTTTATGTATTAGCAGTTTTAAGTGGTTTTAAGTGTCAAGGTATTTGTGAAGCCCGTTTTTAGAAAGAGTAGCTTTACAGAAACCTTTAAATTAAATTAGCGACCGATTAAAGAAAACCATTTTTTAGTTTACAGCAATACCAGCTGATAATGTTGTCACATAAAGTATATGAGTTGATGAATCTGTTTTCTTTTGTGTAATTGTAAGTACATCATATCTGTGACGTTTAGAAACAATAGTTTTTGAAGTATTGCTTCGTATGGAAGGGTAAACTAGTTGTAACGCGTTACGGCGCCAGTCTGTCTGGCTTCCCTTTCTCTCACGCATTCTGCAGCGACCAGCAGGCTCTTTCTCTCTCACTCGATCTCTACCCTTATTTTGGAGAGACTCTTGCCCCTACTGAGTGTTCACTTTGCAAACGGAATATTCGGAATACTGCGTACAGTGAGAATGTAACTCAAAACTTTTTTGAATGATTTTTTAAAATGATTAGAAAAAGTGAATGGTTTAACTTAGTTTAAGTTATCACTTTTGACGGGCGTCCCGAGACGCACACATTTTTATCATATTTATACATCAATACCCACCATAACTGCTTCGTCTGTTGTCAAGCGTATGACTGATACCAATTAACCATGTAAAAATTCATAAACACGAAGTTTTTTTTTTGCTATCTTAATTTGATACTGTTGTCAAGGACATAGTATTGTGTTGATTTGTCTTGACATCTTTGTTAATTATGGTGATACTTTTACAGACTTGAAAATCGCCTAATGGTATCGGTTAGTTTGGATAATTTTAATTAGCGTAAAAAATGCAATATTTTTGCAAGCCGTACCGAGCATTCTAAGTGCATACCTCTCTCGAAAGTAATCACAGCGAGCCACAGAGTAAAATAAAAAGACGTGTGGCACTCGGGGACTGCCGCGGTAAAGCTATTGCATAGCATTTTTTATCAATTTATGCAATTATAATTATTTATTTATTTTATTTATGCAGTATTTCTTTTTCTTTGATATTAATTCAAGTTACACTTTTTGAGCGTGGTGACCGATAAGAAAACAAATTTTTCTTTTATTTAATAAATAAAGAGTTAATATTATTTAAAACATTTTTATTATTTTACAATACATGTGGGTTTTATTACCTTACAGTAGCTGTTGGTTATTCAGGAATATTTATCATTGAAACTATAGGTTTATGATAACTGAAATAAGAAACATAAGTTTGCGACTTAATATCCTCTAAATACCTAGAAAATACCGCGTCAATGGTGGTCCCATATTTTGTTGTGGACTCTTGTGGATCATTATTCATTTTCAAATTCAATGTTTTTGATAGAAAAGTTGTCAACCGCTCTGATTTTTTATCAGCGAAGTTAATGTTGAAATCGCCAGCCAAGATAAATGGAAATTTATTACCATTTGTACCAAGTATTTTCGAGCCTTCTTCAGTGTACTCCAGTAAAGTGGGATGAATAAAATGCTCTACCTCATCCAATTTTGGATTCGGAGAAATGTAAATTGCTACCATAACTATTTGTAGGCCATTTCTAAGTTTGCATAAGCACGCACAAATATCTCCAACAACTGAGCGCCTAACATTAACATCGCTAACGTGTGCAATATTTATTTCAATATTCGGAGTCATAATATCATTTTTATTTTGGTAAATAGCTACCCCACCTTTTGAAACAGTATCTCGTTTGAACTGAACAATACAATTAAAATTAGGTATTTCAATTGGATTATCATGCGTCATGCAAGTTTCGGTAAGAAGTAACACATTTGTTTGTCTCGTAACTGAATCTTGTAAATCGTATTTATGACTATTTAGGCTTTGGCAGTTGATAGTCATTATTGAAATGCTATTTCTATTACTAATGAAATCTAATACACTTTGAGCAATCGTCTGAACACTATTTAAAGACAGTCTTTTGAATTCTTGCAACAATTGAAAAAACGGCCGCGTGAGCACTTTTTACTCTATAAAATCACGCGCTTTTATTTAGTAAACAACACTATAAATAATTTAAAAGTCCAATGAAAAATTAGCGTGACATTCATCTTAGCTTTTCCGTTAAAAAAAAAAGCTATTTTATAAAAACACTACTAAATTAATTTGAATAAAAGTACTTAATAATTAATTATATGAAAATGTTAGTAAATAGGAATGTATTTTGTATCAAAATAAAGCTACCCTCTTATTACCTACTACTGACACCATCTAGTGAGTAAGTATTGTACTAACATTGGAATGTATGACCATTGTTCTCATTAAAATAAAATTAGTCTGTTACCTACATCCAACGAGTTTCAATAGGTTATGGGCCCAGCACGCTTCGCAGTGGGATCATTATTATTAGCAGGTTTGTCCGACCGTTATTCTCCGATGATAATGGGTATCGAACATTCGGGAATTCCGATAACATCATTTGACATTACGAGAGCAAAGAGGCTATATGGATAATGGATGATAAAACGGCACAGCACAATATGGAGCCACCAGAGATCAGTGTGGAGAAGGAGAGCAGCAATTCAGTGGGGGAATCATGTCTTTCAGAGGAAAGTGATCAACATGAAGACCGTTCTTCAGATTCTTCAGTATACACAGATGGTGTTGACAATCTTCATGAATCTTTACCAAGTGAGGTCCAGGTGCAGGTGCAGAAGCAGACCTCATCAGTTCCAATTCCTACGCCAGAATGTGCTAAAACAAAGCGCTTGAGGAAAAAGCCTGAGCGATATGGTTATAGCAACTTGTGCGTATCCAGTTCCGGTCCAACTACAGAGGAGATCTCAGTCTCAGAGGCTCTCGAGGGGCCTGAGAAGGAGCAGTGGCGGCGTGCAATGGCTGATGAAATGCAGTCATTTGAGGACAATGATGCGTGGGAACTCGTAAAGAAACCTAGTGATGTATCCATAGTGAAGTGCCGTTGGGTGTTTGTGAAAAAGTTTGACGTGGACAATAATGTGCGATACCGGGCTAGACTTGTGGCTTGTGGCTTTACGCAAAAGCCAGGTATAGATTATACTCGCACTTTTGCACCTGTAATTCGTCATTCTACTTTGAGATTGTTGTTTGCTCTCAGCGTTAAAATGGGAATGAATATTACGCATTTAGATGTAACTACAGCTTTTCTAAATGGTCTCTTAAAAGAAAATATATATTTCGATACCTGAAGGTTTTGCAAACAAAAGTGGGGGAAATGTGTTAAAATTAAAGCGGGCGATTTACGGTTTAAAGTAGTCATCTTTAGCATGGTACGAAAAAGTAAAAGATTGTCTTTGTAAATTAGGCTTTAACAATAGTCAATATGAACCATGTTTGTTTGCGAAAACTAAAGGTAATACAAAAATAATTATTGGATTATACGAGTATGTAGATGATTTTCTATTTTTATCAAATAATGAACATGCTTGGTATTGTAAGTTTATAATATGTATAATGCTTAGCTTATTTTGATAAGTGGGGGTGTTAGTAAATAGGAATGTATTTTGTATCAAAATAAAGCTACCCTCTTATTACCTACTACTGACACCATCTAGTGAGTAAGTATTGTACTAACATTGGAATGTATGACCATTGTTCTCATTAAAATAAAATTAGTCTGTTACCTACATCCAACGAGTTTCAATAGAAAAGTTTTTAAGGTAGCCATGACAACGTCGATGACGTCTATGACATATCTCTATAGAAGACCTATTTCAGAGAGAAAATTAATCGCAAGTTTAGCACAACGCGACTATCAGTAACATGGCAAGTGTGTAGAACTGAGTTCGCGCCCAGCAATATGCATGCTCTTTTTGAAAATCTATAAATTGTTTTCAAAAGATGTAGTCGCACGCACACAAACATACCGTGCCGAAGACTGCCGAACTGAAACGACGTTAGACGATGGGGAGCGTGAGGTTTTTTCGTTACGGAATTTCTGGATTCGGTCCCCGCGCTCAAGGCCCGCGATAGAAGCTATGCAATAGCTTAATAAACTTTGTTGTAACACTGCTTGTGCATACTCGTATAATTGTAGATATTACTGTGACTGCATACTCACATATTTCTATATAAATTCCATCCACTGCAAGACATTTTTCGCGGGAAAATATTTTTATGTGAATCTGTTGTTCTTTAGTTTTATTTTTAGTCTATGGTCATAAAAAGTAATCGTGAATATTTCAAATTTCGAAGCGTTGCTGTTCATTTATTTTTTTCAGTTAATAAACTGGCGCGCTTTACCTTCAACGATTGCATCACTGCTTACCATCAGGCGGGATTGCGGTCAAGCGCTAGTTTATAATCATTAAAAAAAAAAATGAAAATGTATCCAAGAAAGTAACTTTTCAGAACTGGTCTATTTAAATACGTAATGCATTTGATTACAAATATTTCCCGAACTTTACAAAAATTTGAAATAAGTAGCTATGAATTTAGGCGCCTACCTATGTAGTGCTAACATATCTCCATTACCTACTTCTACGTAATTTTCCCATGTCTCACGAACTGACGCCCACGCGTAGGTACTAGTGTTAGCCACGACGGAGACCGTTACAATGGCTGGTCATAAGCACTAAGACCTTAACCACCAGTCTTTTAGAAAATGGAAAAGTCTAATCCCAGTGCATTGTTAGAGTTTTGTTTCGAACAAACTAAATATATTTTCATGATTTTTTTACTTGTCTTCTTTTCACCTACTAAGTATAACTGTGTTGATGATGTCTTAACCCCGATGCAAAAAATTCGTTTTATTTGTGTTTTGTTTTTATTTATTTATTATTTTATAAATACAAACTAGTGTTAGCGAAGACCGGTACCCCACCTCAAGTTTACTATAAAAAGCGCGGTCCACCCGCACTCGCTCTCTTTCGACAAGCGTCACTCGGAACGGTAACGTCGTGCGAACTCTGTGAGACCTATATTTTCCATATTAATTAATAGCTGATTGCTATAGTTGTATATTTTATGTGTACTCAGTGATTGTTATTTTGTTCCTATCTAAATTAATAAATTGTGGTTGTAATTGTAATTCAAATGGATAATACACGAACATTGAAACATCTACCTCCTGATTGGTTTCTTTTAATAAACACCACTTCTGATCCTCTTACAATCAGAAGTGGGATAAAGAACTACACTGCTCACATTCTCGTTATAAATCAAGGAACAGAATAACAGTCACTTTCAGCCATTATTTTTATTGTACTTTTGTGTGGGTACTTGTGTGATTACTTGTATACATTTTTAATAGATTCACATTCAGTGTGTTTGTTGTTTACACCGCAAACGCAGTCGAAATCGCGGTCGTTACAGCAGTCGCGGTAATAGCTTACGTCATGACTATCATGCGTCATTCATCGCCACCGGAGCGTCGCCGCCATTTGGTTTCGCCTTTGCCTAGAGAGACTGAGTTTGTACATAAATGTCACCGACTCTCAGACATAGCTACCGTCGTTGATCGCGCTCTCGTCCTGGTACATAGCCGCCGCCGTAGGCAACGGTAATTGACCGTGTGTGGATTAATATTGCGGGTAGATCTCAGCATTTTTATATTTCACTACTTTGATCCTACCTTATGTAATATTGATGATTGGTGTGCGGAGATCGGTTGCGCTAAAGTTCTCAACAATTAAAGTGATTATGAATGCTTCTCGCGTATTGGTAATTGCTTGCAAGGTGACGCTCGATCGTGGTTAAGTCATGATGAATGGGTAACCAATGACCGATCATGGAATAACTTCAGGAAAGAATGAGTCATTGTGCCCGCTAAAGAATAACTATGCTCAAACACTTCATGAGCTCATGAACACTAGGTCGGATAAATTTCTATCTTATTCGGAGTATGCGCGTCGTGCATTAGTAAAATTACATACGGTAAAAGAGTTAAACTAAATCTCAGATATATTTGCCACAAAGTTTGGTCAACCCTCCTACTAATGTATCCTAATATTCCCACACGATACAAAAACAATGTACAGAAAAGTGTCGGTAACATGATCAAAACAAGTGTATCGTGGTAAGAGGTGACCTTGTCGCACGACAGCACATGCAACAAGGAATGGAATACAAACCCTTTTTTTCAATATTATGATCAGTCGAATTTATTTTATATTCGTTGACGATACATATTTATTGAAAAGGTATGTTTTGTCGATTATCCCGTTTAACCGGGAGCATATATTATTTATTTTTGTAATACTTGCATAATACGAATACATTATATTGTTTTATGTACATATTTAAAAATATGTACCTTTGAAAATAAACAAAACAAATAATTTAAATATATGTATATATTTTTCCACTTCACAAAGTTTCAAGTGTGGTATATGCTTTTAGTACTTACAAATAGTTACATTTATAAATACATAGTTACATTATTCAGACAGTTCAGAAATGGAATTCGTGTCTGAATTTTCAATTACGTAACTATCACTTTCTGAACTGCTTGTTTACATTTATTATAAAACGATCGACGGTTTTGTCAATTTGGTTGTCTAAACCCCTCATTTTAATTTATTGTTTGTTTTTTTGACGTGCTGGACGCAATTTTCCCATTTTTCGGATGTAACTTGATTTAAGGCATCATTAAATAAGTTTTTCACAACTGCTAATATTTAAATGTAGTGTTGTGTCGAGCAACGTAACATTTTGTGTCCGCCCATATCAACTCAATAGGGTTGTACTCGCAATGATTGGGCGGCAGCCGCAATACTGTTACGTTTTTTTTCTTCCTTTGCAATTTCGTCAATAACATAATTTTGTTAATGATTCACGTCATTACGTTGAAGTTTCGTCAAAACTTTGGCGAAGCTTTCTTCAAAATGAACGGCATCCATACTTTCATGGTAGTCTCCTTTTCTTTACATTCAACGACCCAGCGTCAATCCTCCAAAAAGCCATTTTTCTTACCGATATGGATGACAATGATTCCTTCCCCCTTTCCTGTCGGAATTTTAGCGCCAGTCGACAGTCCT
This sequence comes from Sesamia inferens, assembly GCA_037179545.1. Classification (NCBI taxonomy): domain Eukaryota; kingdom Metazoa; phylum Arthropoda; class Insecta; order Lepidoptera; family Noctuidae; genus Sesamia; species Sesamia inferens. The sequence continues at coordinate 19,360,427 of CM073921.1, read as the reverse complement.
TCTAATAATGCTTGATGCGATGACGCTACGGTCGTGTCAGTCCAAGCTTTCATAACAGTATGACCTAAACAAGTGATAAAATTATAGTCGCACCGAAGTACAACGAAAAAAAAAACAGTGAGGACGGGCATGGTGAGTATAAATGAGTAGGATGTAGCTTGAAATAATTACTGAACTTATAAATTCTTTGTATTCGTAATATGCGGTTGTAGGGCGCGTACGCGTCATGTCAACTAGGATAATTATATTCTGTAATTTATAAGTGACAATAGATTTTTTTTACCTGCGTTGATCCAAGTTTCATCTACGTAATAAATGTTGCGTTTCTCGTTGCGTTAATCTTTAAATTTCTTTTAAATACTTAGTACGCCAAAAAAAATTATTTCGCTTAGTTTTTTTAAACTTAAATTTCAAATGGCGAAGAACGTGCCATAAAGTAGTTTTGCTGAAGTTAGGCAACATATCGTCTTCGTTTATTCTCTGGAGAATATTGTCTACTGTATGCAGATCACCTTCCAAGGAAAATCTATAGAATTTTTGGCTTATAGTAGGTATTTGTAAAATGGATATTTTACTTTTCGTAGTCCCATCTTTAGGTAGGTACATATATTTCCTCAACATTCCATATATGGATCTTGTAGATATACTAAAAAAACTTAAAAGTCTTTTTGATCATAGCTAAGCTCGAACGGTATTCGTCCTCAGGCCATGTATTTTTAATATTTCTAAATACGAGTGCCCTTCTCGCCAACAGACAAAGTTGTTGGTTTTCTCTTTTTAACTGGAGAATGCAATGGAACTTGCGACGTTGATGGGCCTATAACCAAGAATCTAAATGTTATCAATACCGCTCAGTGCTTATACAATACAAAACTTTAAATTAAACAGTTACATATATTTTTTTTGTCTCACTACTCCCAACCCAGGATAACAATAGGACCGATCAGTTCAGACTTGTTACGGGTATTGTAATACAAGCTCTCCTGGCACGGACTTAAGGTACATTTTGATCCGTTACGAGTGCGCCTAGCTTCGGTAGGCTGATAAGCCGTGTAATGTATGATGAACATTAGCGCGTTAGGCTTTTTGCTAATTTGCAATTACAGAATGAAATCTCTGTAGGTAGGTATTTATTTTGTGACATTACGTAAACGATATTGATAACTTTTAATCATAAAATATATGTTAAAACATGGATATTACTACTTCCAAGGCAATTTTTACAAATAACCTACCATTTTTAGAAAATCTGACTGTAGGGCGGGGCATAATAACGTAAAAATATTTCATATAGATAAAAACAAAATTAATATCAAGAGTGTTTACGTTTAATTGAGTAGGTACGTAAACAGATGAACTTTAACTCAATCCCGTTATTAGTATTTGTTCGAAGTAAGCATTTAAAATAAACTAACTGACCTGCTCGAGGTTCAATGATTCGGTTTCATCGCAGTCTTGTTAGGCCTGGTTTAGGCTGATCCATTCTCACTTCTTCACTCATTACAATTAATACAATTTAACAACACACTAAAACAAAACAACGGCAGTTACCAAATAATAATAAGAGATAACTTTCCAAGTGGTCTATCCCAAGCGCATTCAAATTCAGAAAGATGGAAAGAAATTATTACAAAATATCTGACTGGTGATGTGCTTCTGAGAATGTTAAAAGTTTGTTTTGTTTGTGTTAGTTGCTTACTTTCATGAATATAAGTCAATTTAATTGAATATATCCTGATATAACATTCCTGAACTGAAATATAAATTAAAAACCTCAGTAATCTCGACAAATAATAGTAAGTACAATATGTTTCCTTTTTTTTCAAATACCTAACCAATAGCATATTATACATAATTTCCGTGTTTAAATGTGTATGCTAGTACTAAATTAATTCCCAAAATTTACTATATTTTGACTTACTCGTTTGGTTGCGTGGGTTGGTTTTGAAACTCGACCGGTGCAACGTTAGCGACCTTTTGTATGACGAACGCTATCTATTCGTGAGTTATCTGGATTTTTGGTACAGGGCAGTTGAATGACTTTTATGGCAGACTTGTTCGAAATAGAGTTTAAGTGAAGAACTAATGCTTCAAATTGTAGTACACGGTATCAGTGACGTGCAAGTGCGCGCGGTAGCCACTAGTTTCATTTCGGGCCACTTATATTAAGTCTACCCGAAAATTCGACAATAATCGTAGTTTGGATAAATTTGCATCGCCTATTAGTACCGCTAAGAGGCATCATTTCCATAGTTCTACTAAAAAGGAAAGTGTTTTTATTGCGGCCAAATGGGTCATTCATTATAAGGATAAGTGCCCCAAAAAGCGAAATGTTACTAACGATAAAAGTGAATATGGTGCTAAACCAGTTTGTTCTTTCTCGAAGAAGTTAGGGCATAAGGAAAGCGACTGTTTCACTAAAGCTGGATCGAATCGCAGGCTAAGTTAATCTGTGTCGCGAACTTTTCGCGGATAATGATTAAATTAGTACAGCTGTAATTTAAAAAGGCTATTAATCAATCAATCAGCTGTAATTCATAGCATACCGGTACATCCTTATAGATGGCAGTGCACTTAATGTATCTTTGATTTCGTAATCGGCCGTAAATTATTTCTCCGGTTCGCGTAAGCCAATTGTTTTTATGAAAGGAATGTGACTGAAAATTAGGCCGAATGATGGATAGGCCGAGTCGTGGATAAGTGAAGGCCTTGACTGACTTAGCCAAACCCCAGAAATTAAAGCAGGTTGGTTAACAAGGATTCCCAAAGCACTTGCGAAGCGTTCTTCAATAGTGATGAGTCAATTTAACACCCCGACATAATGGTGTTCGTGCCCCGATATTTTAGCACTCGTACCTCGACATTGTGATACTCGTTGCCCCGACATTGCGGCAACCCGTTTTACATAGCTCCGGCATTGTGGATGTTTGCCCCTACATTGCGAGAGTTCTATTTTGAAAGCCTCGATATTATGGTTATCTGTAACACCGATAGTGGTTGCCACGCGATCTTGTTGTTTCAGTAATGATTGAGGTCCGGAAATACTATATTGGTAATTCAACTTAGAAACCACTGCCTATTTTTGTGCCTATGCTAGTAGATTCATTAGGTGCTCTTCCTGAGGCCAATGATTATCGTCATGTTCTTATAATTGTAGATGCGATTGCGAAAAGTGGCCAAATGTTATGTAGAAACTGCAGTTGATTCTAAATATCTCAAAACACAGAATAACTCTATATTCAGCATTGAACCTATTGAAAGGTACTGATGCTACGACACCTCTTATTCATACCTTAGTGTGTGATGTGGCCTTTGAAGACTGTAGCCCTATTCGGGAAGCCCTTAGCGAAATAAGTCGTCGAAAGAATATCTGAACGTCTTCATTCAAATAAAGGACAACAGGATACCAGTTCTACCAGTGATGGTTCCGTTACAAACTACAAACAAATACATGTTACCTACTTAATTATAATTAGCAATAAACATACATAAACCTACATGCCAATTTATAGTTTAGATGCCGCCAGTTTAAGCTGAAAAGATACTCATTGAAAACTATTGCGGATATTCCCCAAGCGAGGTTGGTATGCAACAATTTTATAAGAATGATAACTTCAGCTTTGGCTATAGTATTAAGACATCAGCCCCAAGTGTGGTGAAATAAAACCTAGTCTACTAGAGTACACAGTTATAGTCATTATGCTCAACCCCAACAATGATTGAGCCTTGTCCTTTAATTCTATGTTCTGTTTATATTTTACATTCTTGTTGTTTTTCTTTTAGCATTATATAAATAAATAAAAATCCGACCACAAAATGATGCATGCCTTGGCAACCTATAAATAAGACTGCACTCAATTTAAGTTTTGATATTATTGTAATATATAAATGTAACTCGGGTAACATTTTTTTTGGTTGTCCTACATAAATAAATAAAAAAAATCAACATGCTGCTTATCCCCTAGTGTGGATATACATAATAAGTCCCTGATGGTGAGGTTGTGTGAATATTTATTAAAAACATTATTAGATTTATTCAACCCCAAGTGTGGTTTGAACATAATAAGCCCCAAGTGTGGTTTGAACATAATTAGCCCCAAGTGTGGTGAACTAAGATCGAGTCTCCCAGAGTAGACAGTTATAATTATTATACTCAACATACTGCTTATCCCCTAGTGTGGATATGCATAATAACCCACTGATGGTGCGGTCGTATGATAATTTATTAAAAATATTATATTTATTCAACCCCATGTGTGGTTTGAACTTAATAATCCCCAAGTGTTGTTTGAACTTAATAAACCCTAAGTGTGGTTTGAACTTAATAAACCCCAAGTGTGGTTTGAACATAATAAACCCCAAGTGTGGTTTGAACATAATAAACCCCAAGTGTGGTTTGAACATAATAAACCCCAAGTGTGGTTTGAACATAATAAACCCCAAGTGTGGTTTGAACATAATAAACCCCAAGTGTGGTTTGAACATAATAAACCCCAAGTGTGGTTTGAACATAATAAACCCCAAGTGTGGTTTGAACATAATTAGCCCCTAGTGTGGTGAACTAAAATCGAGTCTCCTAGAGTAGACGGTAATAATTATTATGCTCAACGTGCTGCTTATCCCCTAGTGTGGATTTGTACATAGTAAGCCCCTAGTGTGGTTTGTACATAATAAACCCCAAGTGTGGTTTGAACATAATAAACCCCAAGTGTGGTTTGAACATAATAAACCCCAAGTGTGGTTTGAACATAATAAACCCCAAGTGTGGTTTGAACATAATTAGCCCCTAGTGTGGTGAACTAAAATCGAGTCTCCTAGAGTAGACGGTAATAATTATTATGCTCAACGTGCTGCTTATCCCCTAGTGTGGATTTGTACATAGTAAGCCCCTAGTGTGGTTTGAACATAATAAACCCCAAGTGTGGTTTGAACATAATAAACCCCAAGTGTGGTTTGAACATAATAAACCCCAAGTGTGGTTTGAACATAATTAGCCCCTAGTGTGGTGAACTAAAATCGAGTCTCCTAGAGTAGACGGTAATAATTATTATGCTCAACGTGCTGCTTATCCCCTAGTGTGGATTTGTACATAGTAAGCCCCTAGTGTGGCTGAGGAAGAAAAATAATTATTTGCCCCTAGTGTGGCTGAGGAAGAAGGATAATGATTTGCCCCTATTGTGACTGAGGAAGTAAGATAATTATTTGCCCTTAGTGTGGCTGAGGAAGTAAGATAATTATTTGCCCCTTGTGTGGTAATGAATTCTATTCACAAGTGATTATTCTTGCAGTATTGAAACACTTACCTAGTTTATTTGAATTAGAGAAATGTATATATATATACCTGAATTTAAGTAATTAAACTAATAAACAATTTCAATCTAATTTTGGATATTCAGCTGTATCTTTAAATTCAGTAAATGAGGTTACAGAGCCAAATGTACTTTGCTTTAAGTTAAAGTGTGATATTGATATATATATATATACCTGAATTTAAGTAATTAAAATAATAAACAATTTCAATCTAATTTTGGATATTCAGCTGTATCTTTAAATTCAGTAAATGAGGTTACAGAGCCAAATGTACTTTGCTTTAAGTTAAAGTGTGATATTGATTACTTACTTATCTAGTGAAAAGTTCATTATTAAGTTCTTGAATTATCTATTGTACTAGAAACTATACATTTATGATATTTTTATGTTAGTAGGTATATTGTCACTTGTATGAGGACATACATACAGCAAGAACGAATGGCCGAGCGGTGTTGGTGATGAGGACATCCCCAGGGCAGAATGGCCGCCTGTTAGCGAAGACCGGTACCCCACCTCAAGTTTACTATAAAAAGCGCGGTCCACCCGCACTCGCTCTCTTTCGACAAGCGTCACTCGGAACGGTAACGTCGTGCGAACTCTGTGAGACCTATATTTTCCATATTAATTAATAGCTGATTGCTATAGTTGTATATTTTATGTGTACTCAGTGATTGTTATTTTGTTCCTATCTAAATTAATAAATTGTGGTTGTAATTGTAATTCAAATGGATAATACACGAACATTGAAACATCTACCTCCTGATTGGTTTCTTTTAATAAACACCACTTCTGATCCTCTTACACTAGGTCTTGAACGCAATCTCGCCTGATGGTAAGCAGTGATGCAATCGTTGATGGTAAAGAGCGCCAGTTTATTAACTGCATATTCCATCAAAAAAACTGAGCGAATAGGAAGGAACACGGCAGCTGAGCGAGGTGACGCAATGTTAAACCCAACAACACGACCAACGATGCTGCGCCAGAGGGAGATTGATGTGGAGACCCTCCGCGACCAAATTCCCGACACAACAACATTTGGCGCATCATACCCGGCACACATCGCAACACAATTGCTCTGACCCGTCGTCCGTATGGCTAGGACTTTTTTATTTATTAACAATTATTTGTTCGCATAATCAACCTATAAAAATTGTTTCCACTGCTAGAACTCAGGCTTCTTCGGGAGTGATTTGGGCTGTAATACACCACGCGGACGCAGCGGTTTGATGGGTGTCCTAAGTCTTCGAATTCATTGGTTGTCTGTCTGTGTTTGGATCCCCGCAACTCGTAAATCACGGCCGTATTTGTTTAATTTGTAAGTCTCTCTTGATGGAGGTTTCTTTCACAGATTATTGATTATTTAGGTGTTCTTACACACTATTGTCTACATCTCTGTTTTACTTCTCCTTTCGCAGGTCTGCTGGAAGAAATTTCTTAAGAAATAAGCAGTACCTTTGTACTCAGATCTTCATTTTGTTGTATCTATTTGTATTTTATTGTGTGTACATAAATAATAAAATAAATAAATAAATAAAATTATTTAGAAGACATAAAAGCTTGAGACTGAGCTGATCGCTCTGTTAAGCATTGTTATTAAGCAATATGCGTAATCATAAGATAAATTATTGTTAACATTTTCATTTTTAATGTCTGGACTTGAAAAAAGACGATGATCCCTGAGTTTGTTTCGGCTATTTATTCTCAGAGGTAGTCAGTTAGGAAATGCCGGCTACATCTTATTAAAAAAAAAACGAGTGTGCTTATGACCACACGACTGAAGTGAAACTTCTTTTGCACCATCTGTATGTATATATATATATATATGTGTGTACAATATATACATGTATACACATATACATATATTAATTTTCTATAAATATTTAAATTTATTTCATGCTTTCATTTATAAATTAATATTTTTGCATAGACCTCCAATTTAAAAAAAAAAAAAAAAATGTGGATTCCCTCGGGGCCAAAAGGTCGGGCTCTTCCTCCTGAATCAGGGGACCCCAAACTCGGGTAGTCCACGACCTCTGGTTCCCGAGATAATCCACGGGGGGGTGAGGTAACTAAAGGGGGTCGGGGAGGGGGATAGGTTTCGTGGGGTTGCGGGGGGGAGGGGGAGGGGGAGAGGAGGGGAGTGGATTCCCTCAGGGCCAAAAGGTCGGGCTCCTCCTCCTGATTCAGGGGACCCCAAACTCGGGTAGTCCACGACCTCTGGTTCCCGAGATAATCCTCGGGGGGGTGAGGTAATCAATGAGGGGGGTCGGGGGGTGTTCGCAGCGTCATGTTCTCGAAGAAATTCATAGTTCTTAATCAATCAAGGTACTTAGCTTAATAATTGAGCTTATGAGGCTCGAAAGCAATTTGTACTTTGTTTCCAATTATCGTATTGTGACGATATCTTAAAGCTTCTATACTTTCAATTATATCAGAAATGTTCAGCAAAAATATATAAAACAATATAAAGGCCAGAACAGAACGAAATTTATAAATTTATTTGTGCTCTTAGGTAATCAATTGTTAACAAATCTTAAAAAGATCCAAAAAATATATATTGCCTTCGGCGAGATGCGAACTCACAACCTCATACTCGACTCAATTGTTAACAAATCTTAAAAAGATCCAAAAAATATACATTGCCTTCGGCGAGATGCGAACTCACAACTTCATACTCGACAGGTCATGCAATATTTACATGAGCCAACTCCTTGTTTACTACTCCTTGTTATTACAGACGAAATAGGACTATACTCTGCTTCCGTTCGCCTTCATCATTTTTTTTCCTATCATTTTTCGTAACGCTTTCGCTAGTTTACTCCCCAAGTCAAGCGTGCCTAAAGAAGTTTCACTTCAAAAAGACATATGAAGTGTAAAAGTGATCGGTGATCGTACTTGCTTAGTATTTCTATTGTCTATACCTACTCCTGTGTATATATCTAGTCAGGTCATAAATTCTGTCACATGTTACAATATGTAAAAGTACACAGTTTTATTTTCATAAACAATTCGAAATTCAAATTCCACTTAAGACCTAAATAAGAAAATATGATATCGGATGTGTACCTAAGAAAAGTTATAATCATACATAAGTGAAATAAGTTACCGATTTTCGATTAAATACCGTTCATCTGTCCATTACATTTTGAGTAACCTCAACGAACTAAAAATTTATTTTAAACAAAAATATTGACTTTCAAGAGACCACAAGCGCACAAAATTATCAAGAGTCAAAGAGGTATGGCAGATTTTTAGTTCAGGGTTTTAAGAGCGTCTTAAAAACTCGTAACAACCAAAAAATATAAAATATTTTAATATGATTTTCGATAACTTTTTCATATTTAGTTAAAGCCGGGTTATGAAGTAATTAATTAAAAATAGATATTATGTAAATTGCTTTTCCGGAGTGGCCATTTTTTATTATAAAAGGTTGCCAGACTAAATAATGATTGTTTGCAATGTAAAATCTCTAATATTTTCTGTAGATTTAAGATTTAAATTGTTTACGATTATGCCTAGTTCATTTCATGCTGATTAATGAATCAAGTACTGAGTCAAAAACTCTTTTTAACAGATAAATTGGATGGGTGCTGGCTAAAAACACTTCCATCCAGAGCTGTAAAAAAAAAAAAGACGTGTGGCACTCGGGGACTGCCGCGGTAAAGCTATTGCATAGCATTTTGTATCAATTTATGCAATTATAATTATTTATTTATTATATTTATGCAGTATTTCTTTTTCTTTGATATTAATTCAAGTTACACTTTTTGAGCGTGGTGACCGATACGAAAACAAATTTTTCTTTTATTAAATAAATAAAAAGTTAATATTATTTAAAATATTTTTATTATTTTACAATACATGTGGGTTTTATTACCTTACAGTAGCTGTTGGTTATTCAGGAATATTTATCATTGAAACTATAGGTTTATGATAACTGAAATAAGAAACATAAGTTTGCGACTTAATATCCTCTAAATACCTAGAAAATACCGCGTTAATGGTGGTCCCATATTTTGTTGTGGACTCTTGTGGATCATTATTCATTTTCAAATTCAATGTTTTTGATAGACAAGTTGTCAACCGCTCTGATTTTTTATCAGCGAAGTTAATGTTGAAATCGCCAGCCAAGATAAGTGGAAATTTATTACCATTTGTACCAAGTATTTTCGAGCCTTCTTCAGTGTACTCCAGTAAAGTGCGATGAATAAAATGCTCTACCTCGTCCAATTTTGGATTCGGAGAAATGTAAATTGCTAACATAACTATTTGTAGGCCATTTCTAAGTTTGCATAAGCACGCACAAATATCTCCAACAACTGAGCGCCTAACATTAACATCGCTAACGTGTGCAATATTTATTTCAATATTCGGAGTCATAATATTAGTAATATCATTTTTATTTTGGTAAATAGCTACCCCTCCTTTTGAAACAGTATCTCGTTTGAACTGAACAATACAATTAAAATTAGGTATTTCAATTGGATTATCATGCGTCATGCAAGTTTCGGTAAGAAGTAACACATTTGTTTGTCTCGTAACTGAATCTTGTAAATCGTATTTATGACTATTTAGACTTTGGCAGTTGAAAGTCATTATTGAAATGCCATTTCTATTACTAATGAAATCTAATACACTTTGAGCAATCGTCTGAACACTATTTAAAGACAGTCTTTTGAATTCTTGCAACAATTGAAAAAACGGCCGCGTGAGCACTTTTTACTCTATAAAATCACGCGCTTTTATTTAGTAAACAACACTATAAATAATTTAAAAGTCCAATGAAAAATTTGCGTGACATTCATCTTAGCTTTTCCGTTAAAAAAAAAAGCTATTTTATAAAAACACTACTAAATTAATTTGATTAAAAGTACTTAATAATTAATTATATGAAAAGTTTTTAAGGTAGCCATGACAACGTCGATGACGTCTATGACATATCTCTATAGAAGACCTATTTCAGAGAGAAAATTAATCGCAAGTTTAGCACATCGCGACTATCAGTAACATGGCAAGTGTGTAGAACTGAGTTCGCGCCCTGCAATATGCATGCTCTTTTTGAAAATCTATAAATTGTTTTCAAAAGATGTAGTCGCACGCACACAAACATACCGTGCCGAAGACTGCCGAACTGAAACGACGTTAGACGATGGGGAGCGTGAGGTTTTTTCGTTACGGAATTTCTGGATTCGGTCCCCGCGCTCAAGGCCCGCGATAGAAGCTATGCAATAGCTTAAAAGTAATGTGACGTTTCGTTTTGTTTTGAACGGTTTTCAACCAAAAAAAAAACATAGCACACTTGCGCCCGCGCTAGTGTGTGTTTTCGCCGTTTTCGCTGCTTTCCTGTTTTCTTCTGTTCTCTATCTATCTCTCTTTCACTACGGGTAAAGAAAGGAGTTCAAGAGATTAGGTGGTCATCAATCCTCGTTGGACCCATATCCCAGGTTGCTTAACCTGTTAAATCATTAATAATCTTAACTACTTGGCGTAATTATCATTCTGCCACCTAGCTATTTCAATTTAAGAATACTAATAAAAGATTGTTTAATGATACAACGGACAAAACATTGACCAATAATAACATAACCTACAAAACTTCTAAGCATAATAACTCAAAAACTCGGCCTCCTAAAATAGCGATTTTTTTTTTCTTTTGAAACAGTAATACATGCTCTTTCAAACAAGGTATATTTCATACATAGACGCTTACTTTATTTATTAACTAAAATGATGTATGGAAAACTGCCATACCTCTTTAACACATTATAGTACTTATATGATACTTAAGTATTAGACGCTCGTACCATAAGAGGACATTAATATTGATATGACTACATAGTTGGACGCGTGCGCTCATAGCATCTTTGTACCGCATTTATTCTGCGTTAGCTTTCGACATTTATGCTTTTAAAATTGAGAATATCGTATGGATAATCTCAATTTTAAAAGCATAAAAGTATACATTTATAATATTAGTATTATTATTATAAATGTGAATGTAACTCTGTCTGTCTGTCTGTTACGCTTTCCCACTTAAAGCTCTCAACCGAGTTTCCGAAAAGAAACTCTTCAGCTTTATATATTAGTATAGATATTGAGTGTATTTTAGTCTATGCTATACAGTATGTTAAGAAAACCCTGTCCGACCCGTGAAGGTGTTGTTAGGTATCGATAACTGATTCTACTAATGCATACAAAACCGGGCTAAACTTAAAAAAAAAACCCTAAAAAAATAAATATTATTTCGCAAAAAGAGGTAACTTAATAAATGTGCGCTATGCACACCTATGCCCCAATCCGCGGGCAGCGGGCGGCAGGGCACGCGGCACGTGGTCGCATCGCTATTCGCCCATAATAATACCGGTGTTGTCACTTTTTAAAAATTACCAAATTTCGGGGAAGTTGAAATTAATTCGCGGGAAAAAAAGATTATTTCAAAATTCATTTGTATTGGTACTATGATTAATCATCAAAATTTTATATTATATTTGGTCATGTGTTTACCTAACCTTTATTATCCTTATGGGTCGGACAGGGTTTTCTTAACATACTGTATAAATATATATATATTGTCTTTATTTTCTTCTTTCTTTCTGACAGTGAAGTCTTAGTAATTGGGTCCCGACTCCCGTTATTACCCTATGGGTCCTTTTGCGTACGGAACTCTAAAAAGGCCTAAAATCTTGTTATCCAACTATTTCGGTAACAGATGCAGTCACAGATAAAAAACGCAGTCACGTACCAAAGTTATGTCGCCTTGTCTCCCTTTGTCTTCAAAGTTTTTACTAAATGAACGGATGCCCATTGAAATTTAAATTACCTTCGGGGAAGCTCACTGGCTAACTTGAAAATAATAAGTTAATAAGAATTGGGTTGTATCCTAAAAAATAATTTAATGTCCATCAGATAGATTTATAAAAAATATGGAACACGTATTTTTTATTTTTTCTTTCATTCAACTACTTAGGAAGTTATATTGAGTTGAAATGTCGCATGACGTCACGCCGTGGTACAAAAAAATACCAAATAATTAGCCCCCACTCCGTAACTTTAATACGCTATATCTAAATAGTTTTTGGTAAACAGAGGGAATTATTATCTTGCTGTTGGCAAAAACCTGGCTTTTAAACACCAGACACCCACACTAGCTTGACAGCCTTCGTGGTCACAGGACGATAAAAAGGTTGACGATGATGATGATGATCATGAATATGAATATTTGCACCGGTCTGGTCGTGCCTCGCAAAGCATGTTAAGCCATTGGTCCCGGTTGCCATACGAACATCTAATGGCAGGCGTTACTGATTGTTGGAGCCCTCAAAAGTCCAGCAATTGGTCTAACTGCACTCCTTCGATATCGTCTTCGGGCCGTGGAGGTCAGACGGCAGTCGCTTCACGGAAAATATCGAAGTTTAAAGTCCAGGTTTCCTCAAGATGTTTTCCTTCACTTTGTAAGCAGTCATTGGTGTCAAGATATACTTAGAAAGTACATTTAACTTAGGAGAGTTACATTTGGCAGTCTTACTTTAGAGTTTAGAGGCTGGTGTTTTAACCACTAGGCCACCACGACTTCATCGACGCTCTATTACTATCAGTTGGAATCATTTTGAAGCCTATTGCTAATACATTGTTCCATATGTTCGACAAATGTGTCTGCTCAACAACGTAAATAACGCAATGGATGTTGTTGAACTGTCAAAATGAAATCCATTGCTACTGATAGTGCGTTACGTAATTACCCGACGGGTCACGGCTGACACGTAACGTTACTTATGCAGTATTATAACGCCCATCTCAATAATAACAAACAATGATGGTCGTTTATGAGTCATAAGTACTTAGTTACGATAATGAATCCTTGGAATTCTAATTAATTATCATAGTGTCATTTGAACATGGCATCTCGATAATACGTAACTGTGGGTAAGTGACTAAATTATAGATTCTGACTTATTCCGATCAGATTCGTTTAAATTCTAGTTTTTTTTTTTTTTCTTTTTATTGAAGTGAAACTTCTTTATCGGCGTTGGAAAAAATTTACCGTCACATTTTTCGGTTACGCGCCATCTTTTTATTAATTTTTTTACTATATTTACCCACCTCGAAGTCCTTCCCCATATCCCTACCTAAAATCCCGGATATCTCGGAAACGGCTGGGAATTTCAAAATTCTGACAAAATCCCCCCCCCCCCCCGAACTAACCTCCCTACCAGCCGGAACCTATATTCAGATAGGACCCCTAGACCCCCATTTTAACCCCATAGTACCTGACCCCTAATACCCATATAGCACATACATTCCGAGATTCCTTACATCTATTTATTTTGTTTGTTTATAAATATTTGAAAATAATTGTCATTGCCCTGTTCGCTAAATAAATAAAAATTTAAGTTCAGTGAATCTTTTACTTTTATTTCATTAAGAAAAGGACAGAAGATCCTCTACACATAACATACACATATACATTTTATTAAACCCACTGCAGTTTACGAAAAACCAGTGGCGTCCCAGTGGCTTAGTGGCCCCTTATATACGAGTTGTGGTCGTAAGGATATGAACCCAGAACAACACAATAATTTGTGTATAGGTACTATTTAATCACCACAGCTCTCAAAACTATTGCGAGGAAATCGGGCCGCTGCGCAAGGAGGCGCGGGTTCAATCCCTGCGCAGTGCAAATATTTGTATGCATGAATATGAATATTTGCATTGGTCTGGTCGTGCCTCAGAAAGCACGCTAAGCCGTTGGTCCCGGTTACCATACGAACATCTAGTGGCAGTCGTTACGGGTTGTTGGAGCCCTCAAAAGTCTAACAATTGGTCTAACTGCAATGCTTCGATATCGCCTTCGGGTTGTGGAGGTCAGACGGCAGTCGCTTCACGGAAAATGTCGAAGTTTAGCCAAAATCAGCAGTTAGACTGATAAAGCGGACCCCAGACTCCTAAGTTAAAAAAAAAGCTTCGGATGCGACTGGGATTAACGCTGATGATGACTGTCAGTAGCGATTGGATTAAGTTTGACAGTTCACCATCTTTCATTGCGTAGTTGACGTTGTTGTGCAAACACATTTTTCTAACATACGGAGCAATGAATTAGCAATATGCTTCAAAAAGATTCAAACTGATAATTAATAGTGTGTTACACAATTAGGGGTATGGTCAGAGGCTTGATTAATCTAGGTGTTTCTAAATTCTTCTTAATGCAATAGAGCTAAATATTGTATCATTGACTTAAACCGTCATTGCATACTAAAAAGGGCAACTTTTCAGTCCATTCCATGTAAATAATATTTATCATAACTATACCTAACTTCAATAAGACATTCCAGGTAAGCACCTACTCGAATAATTATGTTCATATTGCAATGTCAACAAAACAAGATGTTCATCGGAATTCGTTTGATAAAAAAACTCTTATAATCTTGCGTTCGATCTTGGTGATGAGCTCATGACTTAGATAATACACACAAATAGAATAAAACTTGACATACCGTACCTACTTGCTAACCTACCGTACCAACAGTGATTGTCACTAATATTTAGGTAAATAAAGATGTGCAATATACACAGTTAAAAGATCATAGCCCACTTCACGACTCTGCTCCCATCCGGCAAAAAGAATGTCATTTAAATATGGGCTTCAAATATTTCTCTTTAGATATATTTTACATTATCATCATAAATTGGCAGACAGCTCGCTGTTAGCGAGCTTACCGCCGTCAGATTGCTTGGTAGTTGACGACTCGCTGGCCGCATGTCGTAGACGAGCGGTAAATGCTAGCAGTCGCCGCGCTGTCGCCACTCAGTCAGTTGTTCAGCATTTTATGCACCCAAAATCTTCGTCTGTTATTTTTTTGTATTCATCCTCAAGTGCAATAGCAATAATTGCTAGTTCTTGCATTGTGAATCGGAACATAGGTAGTAAAAAATACGAGTTACTTTAATGGACCGAAACCGATCGGCGACTATGTCTATCGTGAAAAGCGAGAGCGGTCGACGGGTGGATAGCTGGCCGTCTGCTAGCTGTCGCCGAGTGGACTGCTAGGTGCCTGCTATTTGTCACCACATGGACTGTGCAGTCGTCTTAGTTTAGGGCGGTAGCAGTGTTGGAGCAATGTCGTTTAAGTGTGCTATGACTTAATCAGAGTGGTAATCGCGCTAAATAAAACAGTAGAAGTTCAACTCTTGTTCGTATCTAATCCAGTTAAAGTTATGGTTTAGTTTCGATCACATTTCGAATCGCGCTAAAGTTTTAACTTCGGTTGAAGTAAAATCAATGTAGGTATGAGTGATACATTTCATCACATATAATAATTAAAACTAAATCAATTATTAGTTAATCTAATCGTTTAGACGTAAGTTTGACATGGCATAGAAAAAGTTAGGTTTGTTTCAAGTTTTTAATTTGACAACGGTTACAATTTAATTGCGATCCAGTTATGGTTAAACCGTTAGCGCGATACGAAACATAACAAAAGTTATGGTTTGGTTGCGATCCAATTCTGTTTTGGTTAAATAATTTTAGCGCGATTGCACCCCAGTTTCATAGGCTATGCAAGAACGTTCTGATAGAGTAACACATTATCAATTATCATCATCGCAATTTAAGGATTTAGCCACCGCAAATTAAAACCACCGCAAAAAAACATATTATTTTTACTCTTTTTACCACAATTGTAATTTAAATGTTCAATCTTTACATCATCGTAAATAAATGTTGAATTAAAGCAACTTTTCCATAAACTCGTTTTTGTTTAGATTTTGGCGAATATGTCACAAATACAGATTTAAAAAAAAAAGATCATTTCACTCATCACAGCCATTTGTCTATGTTTATCTTTAGACTATTCGAATTTTAAATTAATTGTTCTTATGTTATTCTAGCCGTCTCCTGTTACATACCCACACTTTCACCAACTTTCTACTATAAACTTAAGAAACCTTATTTGTTAAAAACATGCGAATTAGCATGTCAATATAATATGTAGATTCGCTTAGATAATACACTTACATAATAATAGCGGACGCATGCTCACTGGTCAAATATTCTTTTGATCTGAAAACAATAGAGAAAACATAGTTAGCAAAGTCCATCGCACTTAGGATCAGCACTCTAAGAGGGTAGTTGACTAAAAAAAACAATTAGTCTATCAGTCAGATTTCCAAAAAATACTAGACACGTATTTTTTCTTTTTTCATATAAACAAAAAATGAAGACGACACAGTGCGTTGAAAACTCGTGTAACGTCACTGCACGCTACGCTTTTTAGCGAGCAGTGACGTCACCAGCCACCATTCCTGATCTTTGATGCCTTTTATATTTGTCAATATTTATTGATTTGATAAAACAAAATATACGTATTCAAAATTATTCTATAATCTGAATGACGGACTAAATAGAATGATTTTTTTTTAACAAGGAAACATCTGTGTTGCGTAGTTTCCGAAAACAATTCCAACTGATAGTAATAGTGTGTACTATTGCTATCAGTTGGAATCGTTTTGAAGTTTGTTGCTATTCCATTGCTCCCTATGTTCGAAAATGTGTCTGCTTAACAACGTAAATAACGCAATGAATATTGTTGAACTGTCAAAATGAAACCCATTGCTACTGATAATGTGTTACGCAATTACCCTGCAGGAGTACGAAAAGTTCTGCCGGAGAGTTTCTTGCGGCATTTCCTCTTCCCAGAGGAAGTACTAGGAATTGGTGATGGGTGGGTCTTGGGGCAATGTCTTATGTATGGACGACAGCAGGTCAATCTACCCGAAATTATCAAATATTCCCAATCAACTTTGAGCCTTAATGCCTAAGAGATAAAGTTGAAAATCTAATAGAGAAAGCTGACAGATTATAGTAGCTAGTATGTGCTGTAGTCTATCATAAGTTTGACATTCCATAGATACCGATTAATCAGCTTAATTTGAATAAACATACCACCAAAACTTTGATAAAATAAATTAAAACCTATGCCTAGTCCGTGGCCCCTGGCATTCATCATTCATTCATTTCAGCTGAAAGACGTCCACTATATAGAACATAGGCCTCCCCCAAGGTTCTCCACGACGGCCGGTCCTGCGCCTCCCGCATCCAGCAGTTTCCCGCGACCTTCACCAGGTCGTCGGTTCACCTTGTCGGGGGCCTACCTAAGCTACGTCTTCCGGTGCATGGTCGCCACTCGAGAACCCATCGGCCCCATCAGGCATCGGTCCTACGGGCAATGTGTCCAGCCCACTGCAACTTTAGTGTTGCAATTCTTCGGGCTATGTTGGTTACTCTCGTTCTTCTGCGGATCTCCTCATTCCTGATTCGATCGCGCAGTGAAACCCCAAGCATAGCCCTCTCCATTGCTCTTTGAGTGAGTTTGAGCCTTCTTATAAGGCCCATTGTTAGCGACCACGTCTTAATTCCATAAGTCATCACTGGCAACACACACTGGTCGAAGACTTTCGTCTTGAGACACTGCGGTATTTCGGACGAGAAGATTTTACATAGCTTCTCTGTCTCGAAATTGGACCTTCCTAACTGGATAGTTTGTCCCAGGTACACGTAACTGTCAACAACTTCGAGAACAGAGTCTCCAATCTTTATAGGAGTCGGTACAACATGGGCATTAGACATGACTTTCGTCTTGTCCATGTTAATTTTAAGACCGACTCGCTCGGAGGCTCTACTGAGGTCTTCGAGCATTGTACTCAGGTCCTCTGCGGTCTCATCCATGACTAAGATATCGTCAGCAAACAGAAGGTGTATCATGTACTCGTCATTGATGTTGATGTTTTTTTAATTGATTTTAACTTTACCTTTGCGCCCTTCCGCTCCACTTAGAACGGGAGAGTAAAAAACCAACATCGAGTAGACCTAGACTAAGAGTTACGGGCCTATAGTACAGCTAAGCTATAGAAAGACATCAGGTCAAGATACTCGAAACTGTAAAATTTACCCAATCATCCTTGAACCTTTTTTTTAATCTTTGGGATGGGAAATCATCAAAAGACTTCTCCCGCTCCGGGCGGAGCGGAAGGGCATGTCAGACTTTTACTGACTAAAACCCATCCGTGTTTCTTCACTTGCCTATGCGCCAGGGCCACGGTTTCTTATCATCCTTGAACCTTAAATACTCTAAAGGTAAAGTTAAAACGAATTGGAAAAATTTAACAAATTTTAGTATCTTGATTATAAACTTGAACATTGATTCATCGCTAATATTACAAAGCATTAGCATAATTTGGAGAATTCTAATGACTAATAATCAAGAAAAATCAAAGAGGTATTAGAAAATGCGCTGCGCACATTTTATAAGGTAATAAAATAGCGGTCGTATGAAAAACTAATAAAAACGAGTTGGATTATAACTAGAAAATCTTGAAAATTAAATTTGGAAGACAAATTAATAACATTATTCTTCTTTCAATAAACGACGATATTTTGTTTACAGAATTTTGAATCCTATCGTTTGCCGATAAAGTTGGAAATTGCTTTTAATGCTGGAACAAGTTATACCGTTTTAATTGCCAAAGTTTGGAGTTACATGATTTATTGACAATAAGTGATGACCTTGAACTTTTGTGAAATAAATACACCCAAAAGGGGCACCGAATAATAAAATGATGACGTGTCCGTCTAATTCCGATATTTAATTTGATAAATGACAGCTGCGATCGGCATTTTCGTGTCATGTTGACAAAAATGGTCGATAGGCATGAGTAATTTTTGTTTGACAAATTAAAAAACAGAGTTTAGATATTAAGCTTGCAAATAAAATAAAACCTTCAATTTGTTACATACAATTTACTAATTCATGTCATATAAACATGAATTTATTTCATTTAATTATCTATCTCGTGCTCGTGTTTTTTCGGGCATTACTTTCCTCTTTTTCAGCCCATAGAAGTCCACTGCTGGATAAAGGCCTCCTCCAAGGCTTTCATTTCTTTCTGGTGCCATAATCTCACCCACGGTTTTTTATGTAGATACACCATAGAAAATACAGAACATAAATATGAAGCTTATACAAAAGGTAAAACAATATGCGGTCTTATCGCTAAGGGCAATCTTTTACAGACATCCTGGGAATTTTAGTACGAAGTAGAATATATTTATTCTTCTGCCAAATATATTTTTTTTTTAATTCAGAACCGATTTTTTGACATTTTCAGATAGATAGAAAAGCTACATTTAGACAACCATTAGAACAATAAGTTTGTAAATTTAGAGGAAGAACACGCATACGAATAACAATTACAGTTTTTTAGTTAATTTGACAAACAAATTTAATTAATTTATGCGCGAATAACTTAAAACAAAAATCCATCGTCAAAGTCCCCTTGACGTTCACAGTGATTAAAAAAAATATACCAGGAAAATATTTGGTCACGGTCAAAGGAAATATTCTAACACAAATCGTCATCTGCATAAATAACATATATAAGTAAACCAACTCAAGGAGGTCGAGGCGTTAAATAAAAAATAATACTAAAATACAGGCTTGAGAATTTAATAAATAAGCAAAAGAATTAAAAGAAAAACTGGTCCCTACTTCGTTAGTGACAAGTAAATTTTTGTTTGTCTTGCTTGTCCCAACATGTAGTAGGCATAAAGAGAAAAAAATATCTGTTATTTAAATCAAAATAGACATTCCAAACCATTGTATTCATAATAAAATGCCATGGCCCAATTTTCATAGTAATTAAAACCAGACAACTATGCCAATAATATTTTTTCGATTTAATTGATGATTTAGTAAGTGTCACGCATAAAATTAGCTTAAGCCCGCTAACCTAGAAAATACCTGATATCTATGACAAATACAGAACCTCATAATGTGAATTTGATAAAGGTTTAACCATGAAAGCAGAGTCCGTTAAGCCGCTCACAACAAAGCGCAGGTGACCTATATTTTAATAAACATTATTTGCCGTTTTAAAATAATAAATGACTACTTACATGAAGGCTTGCAACACATGCACTAATTCAAAGTGAATTACACTTTTTTTTAATAATTTCAAATGTCATAAAAGCGCGGGAACATACGGCTGAGCCTGCGCCGAGCTCGATAGAGAATGACGTGCCCGGAAGCTGGCGGGGCGCGTTTATATCTAGACATTAAACAGTTATGTTTGAAGAAGGTACGTTGGACATAGAATAGGCGCCGTGGTGCCGTACGCTGCATTTCTATTACTTTTTTTTAAACGAATTCAAAAAGGAGGTTCCTAATTCGTCGGAATCTATTTTTTTTTATTATTCCGATGAAAGTAAGCGTGTGACTCTGGAGGTTTTATATCGTCTTTATTGAGTTACTCAACTTAAAACCATGACTGCTCGCTTACTGAAAATACCTAAAATTACTTGTTCAATTGATAAAGTACTTTTTATTCGAAAATCAAAATCGACGTGAGATGAAATGGCTATATGAAGCACTTCTGATGATAGACTAGGATAGCTAATATTCGGTAGATATATCTAAGGTGCTAATGGAAGTGAATATTGACTAGATTACTTAGAATTAGATGTTAAGTTTCATGAGAATAATACATAAAACCTATTAAAAATAGTACATATAATCTCCTAAAAAGGCTAAAGATAATAATTAAAAATAAAACACTGATATTCGACCCAGAGATGTCAACAAAATTATTTTTTATAATCGTTTAGTTTAAAAAAAATCATGAGGAAATAGTGCCTAATAACATAGGAGACAATACCTTAATTGGGTAAAGATTAGCTTCAAATTGAGTTGTAAAGACATCACCCGAACATACTTCCATACATTTCAAGCTAAATAAAAATTTGTACAATAGTTGTGGTGGCCTAGTTGTTAAAACACCAGCCACTCAAGTATGAGTGTGGGGATTCGATTACAGGTCAGGCAAGTAACAATGTAACTTTTCTAAGTTATATGTACTTTATAACTATATCTTGGACATCAATGACTGATTACAAGGTGAAGGAAAACATCTTGAGGAAACCTGGACTTTAGGTCTGAAATCGCCAACCCGCATTGAGCAAGCGTGGTGATACGCTCAATCTCTCTCTGTATAAGAGGAGATCTGTGCCCAGTAGAGAGACGATAAAAAAGGTTGATGATAATCAAAAGCTTCTTAAAGACTCTTATCAGATATGGTAGGCATAAAGTTTAAATGTATACAGAGTGGTGTTGACAATACGACAATAAATTAAACATCTCGTACCTCAACACATTCTCAGTCTACCCATAACAAATCATATAAATATTTCCACAAGTTTAGTCATAGGAAATAATTTAATTAATTATATTAAAAAACGGAGGACGGGTCTGAGCAGTTGTGTGCGACGTGTGCCGGGTGCGATGCGTCTAATGTTGTTGTGTTGGGGGTTTGGTCGTGGAGGATCTTCAGATCAATCTCCCTTTGGCGCGGCATCGTTGGTCGTGTTGTTGGGTTTAACATTGCATCGCCTCGCTCAACTGCCGTCTTCCTTCCTATTCGCTCAGTTTTTCAAAGTGAATAGGCTCTTAATAAACTAGCGGGCTTTACCATCAACGATCGCATCACTGCTTACCATCAGGCGGGATTGCCGTCAAGCGCTAGTTTATAAACATTAAAAAAAAAAAAATGGTGATCGCCAGGTGGTTTTAGTGAGGTAAAAATCCCACACTATCCAACCTCGATCCGCAAGTCGGGTGCCTTTTAAATGTTTCCCCTCTCAAAAAATAGTTATACGTGGGTATAAAATCTAACTTATTTACTATTTATATCCACAAACATCTCCAGATACTATGGGCATTTATACTCTGATATACATTAAAACTATCACATATACACCATGGCACACATGGCAATCCAACTGCCAAAATTCACCTTCATCATCATCATCAAGCTTTTTATCGTCCCACTGCTGGGCAGGTTGGCGATTGCAAAGTCCAGGTTTCCTCAAGATGTTTTCCTTCACCTTTTAATCAGTCATTGGTGTCCAAGATATACTTATAAAGTACATATAACTAGCCTGAAAAACTCATGTTGACTAAATTGATCGCCAAAATCATTATACAAAATAAAATATAGTCTTTTCTAAACGTTATCAAGTCTACACCATCCCGGGATATCGAGCACGCAAAACCGATGAGTGCAACAAAAGAAATCGCCAGTGGTAGAAAGGCTTGCAAAACTAAGCGCCACACAGATTCTCGTATAACGAGAGATCAATTTCTTTCTTATTTATTGGTTCTCATTATTTAACATGGCGTAGCGATGAGATTTTTCTGACAAAAAAGGTACTTTCAAAAGTGGTCCATGTCATATTTTACGTTTATATTTTGTTTTCAAGTGCTCTTGTAGCTCTTTTATCCAACACGTGCATAGCGTAGTTTATAATCTTACAATCTACGCCTGTTGTTTCATCCCTGTAGGTTTCGAGATGATTTTTTTATATGCTCCGCTCCTATTGGTTGGAGCGTAATGTTATGTAGCCTGGATTAATGGGCTATCAAACGCAAAAAGATTTTTTCTAATCAGACCAGTAGTTCCGGATATTAGGGCGTTCAAACAAACAAACTCTTCAGCTTTATATACAGTATGTAAAGAAAACCCTGTCCGACCCATAAGGATAATAAAGGTTAGGTAAACACATGACCAAATATAACATAAAATTTTACGTAATCATCATAGTAACAATATTAATGAATTTTGAAATAATCTCTTTTTCCCACGAATTAATTCCAACTTTCCCGACATTTGGTAATTTTTAAAAAGTGACAACACCATTTTTACGGTATTATTATAAGCGATGCAACCACGTGCCGCGTGCCCTGCCTCCCGCCGCCCGCAGAAGGGTTGCCTACCGCACATGTATTAAATTAACTCTTTTTGCGAAATAATATTTATTTTTTAGGGGTATTTTTTTAAGTTTAGCCCGGCTTTGCAGGCATTACAATAGATACCTAGCAATACCTTCACGGATCGGACAGGGTTTTCTTTACATATTGTATATGTATAGATTTCGTGTTTGTAAATAAAATAAGCAAAAGACGGTTTTAGGATAAGTACACTTAACTCCTCTTTTTAATTCTTCTTCCACAAATTAGCGAGGTACAATTACAAGGTACTCTCACCAGGGAAGCGGGCAGCAGCGCTTCTCCTGTGGAATAACAAATTACTGCGATCCCCAACCGGCCTGCCAAACGTGGGGATTATGGCAATGCCCCTCAATGGAATGAAAGCCTTGGGGGATGCCTTTGTCCAACAGTGGACCTCTATAGACTGAAAAGAAAAAGAAAAAGAAGAGGTACAATTACCTCACACAACAAACGTAACACAATGACAGTAACAACAATAGGTTACATTTTGACAATAGGGATGTATCCAAGGTATGAAATTCAAAAAAATAATTAGTCCGTCTTATAGATAATAAAAAAAATTAAGACCCGTATTTTTCATTTTGTCGAAATTAACAAAACTTACTGAGATATAGCGTATTAAAGTTACGAAGTGGGGGGTAATTACGGCACGCCGTGGTATATTTTGTAGCACGGCGTGACGTCATGCGACATTTCAAATCAATATATCTTCCTAAGTATTTGAATGAGAGAAAAAATTGGTTGTCTGTAGAACTCCGTCTACTGCCGATATTTGAAAGTGACAACGTCTATTACATGGTAATAGACCTCGCGCACGAGTGTGACACACGCTCTAGGGGTGGGGGTAAAGTAGGCGTGGACTCCGTGTGGCGTCAGATTCGGCCGTTACGGTGTTTTCGAGAATGACTCCACGTGTTCAATATTTTTTATAAATCTATCTGATGGACATTAAATTATTTTTTGGGATACAACCCAATTCAACAAGATTCATTGTGTTTTTCGAGCAGATACATTTTTCGAAGATATAGAGCAATGAATTAGCAATATCCTTCAAATGATTCAAATTCAGATTGATGATCATCATACCCATTTACCCAACCAAGTTAGGGTTAGCTTCCAGTCTAACCAGATTCAGCTGGATACCAGTATTTTACATGGAGCGACTGCCTATCTGACCTCCACAACCCAGTTACTGGGTAGACTTTCGAACTTCTGACCACTTGCAACGATTGTCAAACATTGACAAATGAGAGCCGGTACAACGGCTTCACGTGTTATCCGAGACACGCAAGGGTCTCGGTATGTAATAAAAATAGTTTAAAAAACTAAAAAAACATGCTTTTAAAATATATCAAACTAAAAATTCAAGTCATGGTGGCCTAGTGGTTAAAATATCAGCCTCTCAAATATGAGTGCGCGGGTTCGATTCCAAGTCAGGCAAGTACCAATGTAACTTTTCTAAAGTTATATGTACTTTCTAAGTATATCTTGGACACCAATGACTGAAGGTGAAGGAAAACATCTTGACGAAACCTGAACTTTAAGTCTGAAATCGCCAACCCGCATTGAGCAAGCGTGATGATTACGCTCAATCCTTCTCTGTATGAGAGGAGACCTGTGCCCAGCAGTGGGACGATAAAAGGTGGATGATGATGATGATAAAACTAAAAAGTTAAAAATAATTTTTAAAAAAGCGTGAGGTTGTGCCATAATTTTTGTATATTAAAAGCGCCTCACGCTTTTTTTAAAATTATGTTTAACTTTTTAGTTTTTTTTTTTAGTTTTTTTAAATTATATTTATTTTCAACTTTTCAGTTCGATATTCTTTTTAAAAAAATGAAACGAACGAACGAACGTATTGAAAACGGTGGGACATTTTACAGTAATGAGCCGCTCACTCGTAGTCCAAAGAGTTAGAGACGGACAAACAAACAAACAAGCAAGCAAACATACAAGTGAAGCTAATAAAAAACATATAAAAATGGTCACCCATTCATAGACCAGCTGCGGCAAGCGTTGCTTAACCTGATCAATCGACCTGTGCGGCTGTTATTATTTTACCCACGAACCCCTTATTTTTGTTCTGGGTGGGAAATCATCAAATGGCCTCTCCCGCTCTACGTGTCAGACTTTTACTGACTAAAGCCCACCCGTGGTCCTTCCCTTGCCTGCGCGCCAACCCGCAACCCTTACCCAAGCCATGAACCCCTTTTTAGCGTTCCGTAGCCAAATGGCAAAAAAGGATCCCTTAGGTATAGATTCGTCTCTCTGTCCGTCTGTCCGTCCGTATGTCACAGCCATTTTTTCCGAAACTATAAGAGCTATACTGTTGAAACTTGGTAGGTAGATATATTTTGTGAACCGCATTAAGATTTTGATGCAAAAACAAAAAAAATAATAATAAATATTGGGGTCTCCCCATACTTAGAACTGAAACTCAATTTTTTTTTTATCATACACATACGTGTGGGGTATCTATAGATAATTCTTCAAAAATGATATCTAGGTTTCTAAAATATATTTTTTTCTAAACGTAATAGTTTGCGTGACAGACGCTTCCAAAGTGGAAAAAAGTTGGTCCCCCCGCCCCTCTAACTTCTATAATAAGAAAATGAAAAATCTAAAAAAAAAACATATGATGTACATTACTATAAAAACTACCAACGAAAATTGTTTTGAACGAGATCTAGTTACTAGTTTTTTTTTTTAATACCTCGTAAATCGTAAACCGCTTATTACCGCGTAATCTTTCATACAAATAACTTAAATCCTTTAATTTCATAAATCAATGGTACGGAACCCTTTGGTTTTGTTTGGGATGGGAAATCATCAAAACAATGACCTCTACTGCTCTGGGCGAAGCAGTAGGGCGTGTCAGACTTTTACTGACTAAAACCCACCCGTGTTCCTTTACTTGTCTGTAGGCCAGGGTAAGAAGGCCAGAAGAACGAGAGTAACCGACATAGCCCGAAGAATTGCAACACTGAAGTGGCAATGGGCTGGATACATTGCCCGTAGGACCGATGCCCGATGGGGCCGACGGGTTCTCGAGTGGCGACCACGCACCGGAAGACGTAGCGTGAGTAGGCCCCCGACAAGGTGGACCGACGACCTGGTGAAGGTCGCGGGAAACCGCTGGATGCGGGAGGCGCAGGACCGGTTGTCGTGGACAACCTTGGGGGAGGCCTATGTCCAGTAGTGGACGTCACGGTTTCTTTATTAACCAACCCGCAGCCCTGACCCAGGAGGCATCGGTCTTCTTGGACCCGTCACGATGTGCTGACGACATCTCTTTGAGGCGCTTGTGAAATACAACGTGCCGTCGATTCCGGCCTTGTCCTGATTGGGCGGCGAGCTGCCCACTGAAGCCACAAACCCTTCAATTAAGATTGATAATATGTATAACATGTTCGTGAATTAAAGTGCAGTATAAAACGCATCTATATGCACAAAAGTGTAGCCAATACCAATTACTATTTCTATAATCACCTTCGATTCTGCTACTTCACAATTATTTTAATTTTCATCAATTATTTCACGATGTTATGCGGACGACAGCAGATCAAGAAACTACCCAAAACTTTCAAATATTCCCAACCAACCTTGAGCCGTAATGCTTTATAGATAAAGTTGCAAATGTAATAAAGAAATCTGAAAGATTGTAGTATCTTGGCGTGCTGTGGTCTGTACATACATCCCCACTGCAATCTCGCCTTACCATACTTATGTATTCGAGCTAATTCGTAGCTAATTCTGCGCGCGCACAGTCAGAGGCGAGACAAGCAATTACTATGTTTAATTAATGTCTAATTACAGTTATGTAACCAGTTCTTTATCCCTTGTATTCTTTTTCAACGAGGTTTACCAGATTCTTACGAAGAGGCTATTTGGCGACCCAGATTTGGTTAAAAGCGGTCTCCAAAGCCTGGAGCATAGACATAGAGTAGCCAGCCTGTCGATACTAATTTTAGAGAGTGTGTGTGGAATTGAATGACTTAATTTTAGAGAGTGTGTGTGGAATTGAATGACTTAATTTACTTCCGCCATCTCCGTTCCATCATCAAACGACCTGTCGTGCGGCATCTATTTTTTTTTTTAAACGTTGGCCCAAATAATTTCTCCTGTACCGTGGGTGCGTTTACGAACATATAAACTCACACAAACAGCCAGACGGTTTTTTTTGGCGGGAAAGTCAAGCTGAGTGTCACGCGCATTTTTCGTCGGACTTTTAAAATTATTTATAGTGTTGTTTACTAAATAAAAGTGCGTGATTTATGTAGTAAAAAGTGCATTCAGTAAATAATTCATAAAAAAACATTGAAATATCGCAGCATAATGGCCACATCATGACTTTGTCTAAAATCTCTCTCGTAGACGGATCACGCGGACGTCTTTTTCGACATGAACAATTCATTGCGTGACATTGGCTAAATGCACAAACCGTGCGAAGCCATAAAAGAAAGAAAAAAAGGAAAAAGAAACAGCCAGACCCGGAAGAACTACTTGTAGGTCATAGAAATATTAGTTCCATGCGGGAATTTAACCTGCGACACACAGTGTAGTAGCCGATCGCTCAGTCACTACACCAAGTGTGTCGTTGTTTCCACACATAGATAACACTACGATCCCGACGAAGCCTCTCCTTTTATACCGCTTACATCGAAGAACTGGAGCAATTTGCCTGCGGCGGTCTTTCTGTTTAACTACAAGTTAAATGTCATCACGGCTAGAGTCAATAGGCTCTTAATGAACTAACTCGCTTTACCATCAACGATTGCATTACTGCTTACTATCCGACGGGATCCCGATCAAGCGCTAGTTTGAATTGGTTGAAAAAAAATCTACATAATTCAGATAATACTTTACTCTATTCAACTGTATAACTAGATAAATACTACATAAATCCTCTTTACAAATAGCTCAACCGACTCAATTCAAGTTCTTCCAAGAGGAGCCACAATTTCCTGCTTCGGATAAGTCTTAAATAGTATATGAAAGACATCCTCACCTATTACTCAGTTACTTAATTATTCCTTGTACCATATCACCTGTCACCACTTCCTGAGGAAGGCATATGAATGTTAGGAAACGTGTGTTTGTAGTAAGTGTTCAATAATTATTTTAATAATACAACAGTTGTGCTGATTACCGCTGAGGGGCCGTTCAAATATTACGTAATAAATCTGCTTGATTTATTACAATTATTTACCCCCCCATCCCCCATGTCAGCAAAAGTAAGCAAAACTCTTACCCCCATCCCCTATGCTTACGTAAACATTTTTCAATTATAAGAGTTTTTTTTTATAATTATGATGTTATATATTATTTATAATTTTAAAAATATGAAAATAGTTTAAGATAGATATTAGATTTTACTTATACAGTATTCAACATAGAGTAAGGGAAAAAAATATTATAATCTTATGAACAAAACATTTTCAAGCATAGATAATGTGAGGGTTGCACTTCGTGTAAAAAAGTAAATAACTACGGATGACGTAATCATCATCTAGACTCCCCTACCCCCCATGTCATTCAAAATAAACAAAACAAGGCCCCTCCGCCCCCCAATAGTGCTTACGTAATACTTGAACGACCCCTTATTGGTTGATTGAAGTGCCGTTCTAGTCTAATAATCAGGAACTCAGCTTTTAGTTGTATTATCGAGATGAAGGGATATTTAATACTTTAATGGATAATTGACTCATATAAAGATAATTTTGTTTGTAAAATTGCATTTACAGAAACTAATTAATCAGATTATGCACGGGTATTAGATATTGTTAGAGTCCATGTTTTGCCAAAAATGACGTAAAAATGTAAATGAATAACAAATATTGACTGCACGATTAGCATAATGGACAACTGCGCTGCGTGTCGCGGGTTCGACTCCCGCACGGAACAAATATTTGTATGACCTACAAGTAGTTGTTCCGGGGTCTGGCTGTTTGTGTTTGTGAGTTTATATGTTTGTAAACGCATCCGCGATACAGGAGTAATTCCTGTGTATGTGGCAAACGTTTTAAAAAATATATATATAAATAAATAAATATTGATTTACTTCAGGCGACACATAAATACCTTAACCTAAACATCAATAGTTTTATTATAAAATAGCATTTCACTACTTCTAGTATGTTCTTAATGCTGTTCTGTGGTATTTGTCCACGGAAGCGAAGAAACACCACGTCCTGCGGCCATATTAACAATAAAAACTTTTTTACAAAAATAAACAACCGACTTCCACAAAAAAAAAACACTAAAAAGTGAAAAATAACTAATTTACTGTGACCTTCATTATGATTTTGATTGACATTTCATTTTATTTTTAAATTTGACATTTTATTTTTAAATTTGACATTTTATTTTTAAATTTTACATTTTATTTTATTTTTAAATTTGACATTTTATTTTTGATTTTGGCATTTTATTTTATTTTTAAATTTGACATTCTATTTTAAATTAATTTATTTTTAAATATCAGTCTAATTTTATTTTAGTTTGGAACGTTATATGTATATTTATAATAGTTCATAAATAATTTAAATATATTTTGTGTATGTGTTTTTATGAAAACTATGTACGATTGCCTGATGTAAATAAAATTATTATTATTATAACCCATATGGATGCAAAGTTCTCATTAATATAAATGAATTGAGTCCAAAGACAAGGTAACTACTGTAAACCGTTAAAGAGTTCCCTGAACTGTCATTTGTCTTCATCATCAGCTCCCTAATGACAGTCACCATCCATTTACGTGTAAGGTTCTTATCCATACAAATTATTCAAGCACAAACACAAGGTTGCTGCTGTGAATCGTCGAGGAGTTCCCTCGCCTGTCTCCCGGTTCCCATTATCAGATCTACTCCAGACCCTTATTAAATTGTAGTGCTTTAAAATACCTAACAACCAAGCCAACATCTTATATGTTAGACAAAATATTCACGTGTACACCAAAAACTGTGATATTCATAATATTAACATCAGAAATAAGGACAAACTGCGAGCCCCTTTTCACCGACTTCAAAAGGTTCATAACTCTTTTGTTGGGCTTGGTATAACTTTTTATAACAAGATACTCTCTGCTTTGCTAGAATTGCTTTACAATGCATTTAAAGCACAAATCCAAATCCAAGCTTTGTTCAAAGGCATATTATTCCGTGAATGATTATTTAAATGATAAGAATACCTGGTCGCTTTGATTAACTCAGGACAATGTTTGTGTTCTTTCTCCGGAATTAGCTTACTGATACGTTATATGAGTTCATATAATTTACTTTTTTACATTACATAAATATGCAAGCTGTCACGCCCTTTATGCCTGGGTCTTTTATTTAAGTAATAAGTTTTTAGTTAATTACATTTTCATTTAAATATATACTTGTTTTGCTTTGCTGGTATTTTGGCGTGGTAGCTGGCATATGGTAAATAATTTCATTGTTGTTGTATTTTATCGTGTTCATCACTATACGTAGTATTGTATAAAGTCAAGTGTTATTTTTAAATGAACAGACATCTGTGCTGCTGGGGAGTTTCTTCCGCCACTTCTTCTTCCCAGCGAAAGCAATAGGAAATGTCGATGGGTGGGCGTTTTGGGGGACTGTCTTATGTAATATTGACGTTCAAAAAGTGCTGATTCTCAGCCTAGTTTGAATAAATGATTTTTTATTATGATTTTGATTTAACAAAAAAACATACAAATGCACTAGCCGTCCCTACAATTTTTGAAAGTTGATTCCTTGATTTCTCTGGTCTTCCACCATCAAACCCTGATGTCCTTATCATGGGACCACCTTGGAAATGTCTTCTTTCCAACATAAAAAGAATTATCAAGATCGGTTCATAAAGGACGAGATTATGCGCGAACAAACAAAAAAAAACATATATACGGTCGAATTGAGTAACCTCCTCCTTTTTGGAGTCGGTTAAAAAAACAAATAAATATTAATTGATGTCAAGTATACTTAATCATTATTATACAGTCAAATGATATCATCATTTATATACCAACATAAAATAAATAAATTATGCGCTAAAAATAAACTAATAAACGTATCAAAACTTTAACTGTTAAATTATAACGTCATTTCACTTTTTTTTATATGTAATTCTGTGGATGAAAGCCAAAGGACCTTAAGTCACATTTTATAAATTATTCAGTGGAGCTCATCAAAGACGTCTATGCCCGAAGTTAGATATTAAAATCGACCGTGTATAAAAAGTAAATAGTTTATCTTTGTAGAATAAAAAGTATGATTATGGAGTTTTATTAAGCTAATAAATTTATATACTTAATTGATTTATTGTTTAAAATAGTGATGAATATTAAGTGATCGTACGATCGTTTACTTTTTACGCTTAGGGACATAATGTTGTTTATAATTTTATATCTACGGAATTAGTGACTTAATGTATTTTACCATTTGATCGAGACGAGTATACTGAATAAGGATGTATGAAAAAACAAACACTAACGCTGCGCCACAGAGGCTTTTTTTTTTTTTTTTAATGGGACAAAACCCGCCACACTTTTCCCAATCACTACAACTCCTGAAAGCCAGAATCAACAGTGGCGACCGCCAGAAAAACGCCGAGCAATGAAGCTCGACGAGTCCCGGAGAAACGATTCAACTGTCTTGGGTCCCGCAACGAAATTAACACACACACACACAGAGGCACACACACGCGCCACAGAGGCTGTCAAAACAAGATTAAACGGTAAGTAAGGATGGGAATTTGATGCGAGTAATTTTCCCCTCCGTGTGGTACCGGACTTAGAATAGTACCAACCCATATCCTGCCGTGGGTGTCGTCAGAGGCGACTAAATGAACTCTCAGCAGGGAAGCGGGCGGTAGCGCTTCTCCTGTGGAATATCAAAATACTCGCCTCCCAAGCGTGGCGATTATATCAAATCCACAATTCGGAAAGCCTTGGGGGAGGCCGTTGTCCAGCAGTGGACCTCTATTGACTGAAAAAGAAGAATTTTTTTTATTAAAATTTTCAAGCTAAGTAAATACGAGTATTTTTTTTACTATTCAAATTTTATGATATTGTTCAGGAAAGTATTGCCGCCAAGCGATTCGTCGTGTTCCGGCATGATGTCTGGTGAAGCCGTACGGAGAACGAGTCTGAGCAGTTGTGTTGCGATGTGTGCCGGGTACGATGCGCCAAATGTTGTGTCGAGAGTTTGGTCGTGGAGGACCTCCAGATCAATCTCCCTCTGGCGCAGCATCGTTGGTCGTGTTGTTGGGTTTAACATTGCATCACCTCGCTCAACTGTCGTCTTCCTTCCTATTCACTCAATTTTTTGAGTGAATGTGGTGTGGTGCAATAACGGTACCGGATAGTCCTTAACTGTAATCACAGTTAAACACTAGATTCTAATTATAAAAAAAAATGTTCTTAAATATTCAAACGAAGAAAGAGGTCCCACGGAAAGAATGTTAATTATTTTTATAGTCGTGTTTAAAAAACACATAATGTAGAAAACGTGGTTTTACTTAATGTGGTAACCTTATGCCACATTATACCTGCAATAGTGGGTAGGTCAGTGATCATTTGGTGACTTGACCTAAACAAAATTTAAACTTGCGTAAAGGAAACATGTAATATTATGGTAACATATAGTTATGGTATATATTATGGTTATCAGTTTCTCTGCGTGGTCGAATCAGAAATGAGGAGATCCGCAGAAGAACCAAAGTCTCCGACATAGCTCTGCGAGTCGCTAAACTTAAGTGGCAGTGGACATTGCTCGTAAAACCGATGGCTGTTGGGGCAGTAAGGTTCTGGAGTGGCAGCCACGTACTGGAAGACGCAGTGTAGGGAGGCCCCCAACAAGGTGGACCGATGACCTAGTGAAGGTGCGGGAAGCGGGAAGCCGATGGATGCGGGCAGCACAAGACCGGTCAGTGTGGAAAGCCTTGGGGGAGGCCTTTGTCCAGCAGTGGACATCCATAGACTGAAGAAGAAGAAGAAGATATATTATGGTAATAGTATGTATGTGTAAGTAGCTTACCTTTTAAACTAGATTTAAAAGATTTTTTAATCAATGTTTTCCTTTCAACCAAAGCACCTGCCAGCCAATCTCTTCACCACCCATGGTTCACTATTAAGTCCATCTTTGTATGTACATATAAAGCCCCCTGCATACCCCTCTACATATAAAGTATAAATAAATAAAATTACTTAATTAGCCGTGGTGGCCTAGTGGTTAAAATATCAGCCTCTCAAGTATGAGTGCGCGGGTTCGATTCCACGTCAGGCAAGTAACAATGTAACTTTTCTAAAGTTATATGTACTTTCTAACTATATCTTGGACACCAATGACTGAAGGTGAAGGAAAACATCTTGAGGAAACCTGGACTTTAAGCCTGAAATCGCCAACCCGCATTGAGCAAGCGTGGTGATTACGCTCAATCCTTCTCTGTATGAGAGGAGACCTGTGCCCAGCAGTGGGATGATAAAAAGGTTGATGATGATAATGAATGACTTATTTACGGAACTATAAGAAGGAAAATGCAGATGAATAAAAAAAATGCGTGACTCACTATTACAACCAGTTCGAATCATTTCGAAGCATATTGCTAATACATCACTCCATACATAGGCATGTCCGAAAAATGTGTCTGTAACTTAATTAACACAATGAATATTTTTGAACTGTCAAAATGCCATTGCTAAGGGTAATGAGTAATGAAGCAATTACCCTCTTGAAATGTTCCCGATTATCGTACTGGGCAATATTGGACATCTGGTCTATTGGGACTTCCCAGTTAACAAAGCCTGAAACGACCAGATCCTTCCTTCCCGCAACTAAATGGACCGACGACCTCAAAAAGTGAAGGTGATGTGGCGCAGCCTGGAAGAGTCTTATGTAATTGCAGCGGTCTGTGATAGGTCTAATCCATTACCGAATTATTTCTGAGATGTGAATAAATAGCAATTCACAAACAATAACCAAACACTTTTGATCACGAAACTATCAATGAATAAAATCGTATACACTCTTTGTTTTAATAATTCTTATTTAAATTTCATGATTTTAATTTGTTATTTAGTAATATTTATAATAATAACTTTTATGAATGTACGATTGAGTGTTTTAATTGCAGTGTGACTTTTGAGTGTATTATTTCTATACGAGTCAGTGATACCTGAATAGGGTATTTGACTAAAAAAAACTAATTTGTCCGTCAGTCAGATTTCGAAAAAAAAAATACTAGACACGTATTTTTTCTTTTTTCATATAAACAAAAAATGAAGACGACACAGTGCGTTGAAAACTCGTGTGACGTCACTGCACGCTAAAAAGTGTAGCGTCCAGTCACCACTCCTGATCTTTGATGCCTTTTATGTTTGTCAATTTTTATTGATTTGATAAAACAAAAAATACGTGTCTAGTAATTTTCAGAAACCTGACTGACTGACTAATTAGTTTTTTTTTTTTAGTCAAATACCCTATTATCTAAATGATGTTGTTGTTTTTTTTATTTATTTTTTTATTCACCTACATTTGTCAAAAATCTGTAAAAATTCGTAAATTATTTTTTATTTACAAATAAAGAAACGCCTTCTGTTATTCTTTGTAATCATTAATCATATTCGGTTCGACTTAATAGGTATATTGTTCGGGAAAAGAAAGTTTCAATTGTATTCTTGTAAAATATATGAATTACCGAACAATATGTAGGCGTACATATTGTTCGGTAATTCATATATTTTAGGTAGGTAGTAGGTACTGAGTTGTGTAATCATTGTGCTATAAATACTGTAACATCTGATTAAATACTGACCTACTAACACCAGACGTAGGACCAACAGAAAATGAAATTATGAAATCTCACATCTTCTATAAACACAAAAATGAATAAAATTGAATTGGGTTGTATCCTAAAAAATAATTTAATGTCCATCAGATAGATTTATAAAAAATATTGAACACGTATTTTTTATTTTTTCTCTCATTCAAATACTTAGGAAGCTATATTGATTTAAAATGTCGCATGACGTCACGCCGTGCCACAAAATATACTACGGCGTGACGTAATTAGCCCCCACTCCGTAACTTTAATACGCTATATCTCAGTAGTTTTTGGTAATTTTGACAAAATGAAAAATACGGGTCTTAATTTTTTTTTATTATCTATAAGATGGACTAATTATTTATTTTGATTTTCATACCTTGGATACATACCTATTGTCTGTTTGGTAACGCCAAAAAACAGTTTTGATCATCATCATCAGTAATGATGATCATCAACCTTTTTATCGTCCCACTGCTGGGCACAGGTCTCCTCTCATACAGAGAAGGATTGAGCGTTGCGGGTTGCTGATTACAGACGTAAAGTCCAGGTTTCCTCAAGATGTCTTCCGTCACCTTTTAATCAGTCATTAGTGTCCAATATACTTAGAAAGTACATATAACTTAAAACATTGGGACTTGCCTGACCTGGAATTGAATCAGCACACTCATACTTGAGAGGCTGAGTGTTTTAACCACTAGGCCACAAAAAAAGAGTTTTACTAAATTTTTATTTCATAATTAAAGTATATACAAATACTTATAACAAAAAATATATTTTAAAAAACTTTCTTCATCTAAAGGCTGTATCTGACATCGACGCATAAACGAGTACCATGGATCCAGAACATGATTCTAAACCCCCCAGTGGTGGAATTTTTCGTCGGCTTTTTCATAACATTTTTAACCATACATTTTGACCTTTTAACGTCACTAAACTTCAATCATCCTTTATGAATATACACCACAGTGTTTAAGGGGTATATTCATAAACGATGATGTATGATTATACAATCGCTAAACACTAGTTTGATCAATTGTTGGACTTTTGAGGGCTCCAACAACCCGTAACGTCTGCCATTAGATGTTCGTGTGGCAACCGGGACCAACTGCATAACGCTGATTACGCTCAATCCTTCTCTGTATGAGAGGCGACCTGTACCCAGCAGTGGGACGATAAAAAGGTTGTTGTTGATGATGAATCACTAGTTAACGTTAAGCATCGTTTTTGAATAAGGGGGCTAGTGATGTGGTCATATCTTGAGCACCATGGTGCAAAAAATAATCCATAGACATTTTAGACGTATGATTATAAACATATCGTCTAATACTACGTCAATCTACAGTCAGTCGCTAACTAATTTAACAGAAATAACTAATAGTTATCTTTTGAAACTTTTTTAACAAAATAAAAAGAAAAAGCACTGTAGGCCTAGTATGAGTTTTCAATACGAAACTCGATCGTTGGTATCGAGCGCGTTTGGCGCTCTCATTGGTTGAGAGTTCTTACGACCTTGAAGCGGGCCAATCGCTGAGTCAAACGCGCTCGATATCGTCGAACGAGTTTCGTAATGAAAACTCATACTAGGCCTACTGATCTTAAATTTAGTTTAGATCACGAACAAGGAAATCGACGCCAGAGTGTATTAAAAGAGCCCGTAACAGGATCAAGTACACTTTTTTTTTTAATAATTATAAACTAGTGCTTGACCGTAATCCCGCCTGATGGTAAGCAGTGATGCAATCGTTTATGGTAAAGCGCGCTAGATTATTTATTTAGCCTATTCACAAAAAAAAAACTTAGGGAATAGGAAGGGAGACGGCAGTTGAGCGAGGTGATGCAATGTTAAACTCAACAACACGACCAACGCTTCTGCGCCACAGGGAGATTGATGAAGATCCTCCACGACCAAACTCCCGACATAACAACATTTGGCGCATCATAACCGGCACACATCGCAACACAACTGCTCAGACCCGTTCTCCGTACGGCTTCACCAGACATCATGCCGGAACACGACGAATCGCTTGGCGGCAAGACTTTATCTGGTGGGTGGTAACTTCTGCCGGCAGTGCATTCGCATTTACCGAACACCGCCACTATCTGTAGCCTTAGTATGAGTTTTCATTACGAAAATCGATCGTCGATATCGAGCGTGTTTGGCTCATCGATTGGCCCGCTTCAAGGTTGTAAGAACTCTAAACCAATGAGAGCGTCAAACGCACTCGATATCGACAATCGAGTCTCGTAATGAAAACTCATATTAGGCATACTGATGAGATCTCAATACTTCATGCATTAATGGATAAAAAATATTGTTAGGTACTTATCACATTGTCGGGTTTCATGTGTGAGGTGCAAAACTTATAAACAAAGAGAAAAAAAATGTCCACTAAAGTTATACTTATCTTTATTTTAATAAATTTAAACTTTTTTTACAAAAGTGACGAGATTCTCAATCATTTAACATAGTAGGTTTTTGTATTGTATTAAAGTTTTTTAAACAAATTAGCATTTGCGAGACTGATCGACAGAAGCGAAAACTAAAATCATAAAAATCTCTATACACAAAAAGTAAAAAACAATCATGGTGTCGGGTCGCTCACGCTCACGGGAATTCAAAACTTTTTCCAAATCCAACAAAAGTTCTCAAAGTCGCTAAAGAAGCTTTTCACATAAAAAAAAACATATTTTTTTTTAGTATATCTTGTACCCTAAGCTTTTGACAATTTCTGTATTGAAAAAATCAGCCCCAATCATAAAAAATAGCCCTCTTATTTCTCGTTTCCTAATTCCCTAAAATTTTTTTTACACCTGTATTTTATAGCGATCTGAACAGCTACATATTCACTGAAATCAGTAGGTATTCCATCTAGTTATTTATTATCCAACGAATAGTTAGAAACCGCTTTTCGAATTAATTCCGTGTCTGACCTACTATCAGGTAAATGAAATTGTAGTGTGCACTGTGCACGACTTTCGGGACACAAGGTTCAAGTTCGTTCAATAATACACCTTCAGGAGTTACAGTTCGGTAAAGGAATTCATTTGTTATTTATAGTCTTTGTTACTTCGGATAAAATAAAACAACAACAAATTGTCTCGTCTACCTGGCGTCGAGGTTTCTATGCAGTTCTTGGAATCCCAATTAGTTTGTTTTGTTACCTAAATACCTAACTAAAAAATAACTAAAATATCTACGTATGTTATGTAGCGCTTGCCTACATACCTATATAGGTACTTATACACGTATGTCAGCGAATACCAGAGGTTGTGTTTTCTTTATTTTTCATTCTTCTTGTAGAATTTAGAAGTTTTTAAAGTATTTCAAATGTATCAACAGTATCATATCCCATCATCCAGCGACACACACATCATAATTATATACATCGAGGGACTGGAACAATTTTCCAGCGGCGGTGTTTCCGTCGGATTACAATTTGAGAGTCTTCAAGGCTTGAGTGAATAGGCTCTTAATAAATTAGCGCGCTTTACAATCAACGATTGCATCATTGTTTACCATCAGACGGGATGCGATCAAGCTCCAGTTTATAAATTATAAAAAAAACTGTATAATTAGTTAGCGAATCTCTAAACGCTATTGATATAAATACGAGAGTAAATCTTGTCTGTCTGTTACCTGCAGTACCAGAAAGACCATGCTCAATCGATAGCTACAACAGGCATGTTCACTTCCTTTTTATTTCTTCCTTAAATTTTGTTTTAATTAATAATTTTTTACATATACGCAATGATGCACCTTTTAAAATCAATAGTTATAGAATGTTCTAAAAGCTTCGAATCGCTCTCATTGACCGAGCGAGAACACATAACAACGAGACGTTTCCGCCAGAAGCGGGTGGATTGTGACGGGAGGGGTAACAAAATAGGCTTCTAGTATAATTTATATTTCGTATTTACGTAGGGCTTTCTGACATGATATGCTATGATTGTGTTGTGCGTGTATATGATATATATATACACGCACAACACAACATCAACTGCTTTGCACGCCTAATATACAATATGTAAAGAAAACCCTGACCGAACCATAAGGATAATAAAAGTTAGGTAAACACATGGCCAAATATAATATAAAATTTTACGTAATCATCACAGTAACAATACTAATGAAATAATCTTTTTTTCCCGCGAATTAAATCAAACTTCCTCGAAATTTGGTATTTTTTAAAAAGTGACAACACTATTTTGATGCTATTATTATATAAGCGATGCGACCACGTGCCGCGTGCCCTGCCCCCGCGCCCGCTGAAGGGTTGCCTACCGCACATGTATTAACGTACCTCTTTTTGCGAAATGATATTTATGTTTTTAGGGGGATTTTTTTAAAGTTTATCTCTGCTTTGTATCCATTAGTAATAGCAACAGTTATCGATACCTAACAATACCTTCACGGATCGGACAAGGTTTTCTTTTCATATTGTACCTATAAGATAACCAACTTTTTCTAATTCAGCAGGTAACTGAGCTGTTGGGGAGTTTTGTAAATAATTTCTTCTCTCCAGCGAAAGTCAATAGGTACTAGTAAGTTTTGATGTTCGTAAAGTGCTGATTGTCAGCTTAATTGAAATAAATGATTTGAGCTTAATGAGGTTTAAAACCATGTGCGTACCCCTTCCACTCCTAGGCCAAAAGCTGAGTAGGTACACCCATAATCACCTAAATGTTGAATAAATTATGTATTTAATCATTATAAAAATGCAGTTCTCTATATAAAAAATTACAGCTTACTTTCTTTCTTTCTTTTTTGGCTTCGCACAGTTTGTACATTTAGCCAATATCACGTAATGGATTATTCATGTGGAAAGAGATGGCCACGTGAACCGTCTACGAGGGAGGTTTGAGCAAAGTCATGATGAGGCCACTCTGCTCCGATATCTTAATGTTCTTTATGAATTATTTACTTTTCACTTTTATTTAGTAATTAACTAAACTATAAATAATATAAAAAGTTCAATGAAAAATTAGTGTGACATTCAGCTTAACTTTCCCGACAAAACTCCAAATGACAGCTTATAGTTCAGTACTAAGTTGTTACTTTTATATTAAGAACTTTGAGTTAACCTGAATAAAGTTCTAAATACAAATACTGACTTTAAGTGTATGTCTGCAATTATAGTTAGATTTCGTTTTGTGATAAGGGGCATAACATTTAGACCAGAGACTATTTTCACTGCTTATTTGTTGGGTGCAAATGTAAACACTAATTTAAAGAAGAAATAAGTAGACGTGTCGTATCACTTTTTATAATAAGTAAAACGTAAACGCCATTTATTTTTTGCTCGTAAAAATTCGGTCAATATGATCTTGAACGTTTGTGCCAAAATCCTACTTCGATACGAAAACTTGTTCGCAAACACTTACATTGAATATATTACCCATCTAAAATGATTTAATGGTCCCCTAAAATGCGTTCCTCTTTGGAGACTACTCGTAAATAATATACGATTTCTACATTTAAATCTAAGTCCAATTAACCTCTTTTTCTAGCAAAGAGTAATTATTTAATTATTTTTATTTAACAATTAAAAGGTAGTGCTTGACCGGATCCTGCCTGATGGTAAGCAATGATGCAATCGTTGATGGTAAAGCGCGCTAGTTTATTACGCCTATTCACTTAAAAAATGATGCAATATTAAACCCATCAACACGACCAACGATGCTGCGCCAGAGGGAGATTGATCTGAAGACCCTCCACGAGTAAACTCCCGACACACCTTTGTTGCATCGTACCCGACATACATCATAACACAAATACTCAGACCCGTCCTCCGTACGGCTTCACCAGACATCATGCTGAAACACGACGAATCGCTTGGCGGCAAAACTTTGTCTGGTGGGTGGTAACTTCTACCGGTACTGGAAGTAAGTACTGGAAGAGCTTTATCAGAAACGACAATTGCCGACCTAATGGCAGACAAACACCCCAGGCCGTATCTGGAGCGGTTTTGCCTCAAAGTTGCAAAAATGTGCATTGACAGGAACAATACGAGGGGCGGTGCAACCCAGCAATTGTCGTCGGCAAGAACTAACAATAGGTAGGTTGTAACATAAGTGGAACGAATTTGTAATGTATAATTAGATATATAAAAATGAAGTAATAATTAATAGATTATAAGTACTGTTATATACGGAGAGTAACTGTGAGTAAGGACGGTGACATGCGTCAATCAAACAAGCTAGTCTGTTGCACACTGTTTAATATAATAAGAACTACCGGCTAGCGGGCAGGGGTGGGGCGCAGCCCACTTACCTACTTAACATACGTAACAAGTACATAAATAGTGTAATAATAAAGATGTGTCAAATATATTATAAAAAAGGAACCTAACCTAATAAGTAAACAAGATTTCATGCCACGCAAGAAGTAGGGACGACAACGCCCTGTGATGACGGGTGTCTTTTTTTAAAAAAAAACTTCTACCGGTAGCCGATATTATGACTCTCAAAAAAGATGAAATATGTTTTTCTATGTAACTCACCTGTGGTCTCGTGGCTACAAGTATGTACGTCTCAGCTTGGAAGTTGATGGAGTGATACCCTATAGCTCGGAAAGCACGTTACCGTCCTGCGCCTGGTCTGTCTCCAGTCGTGTCGGATTGCGTGTCGTCCCATCAGACTATGGGAATGAAGGATGAACAAAATCGAACTTCTGGCCACCCACGGAGCGGACTTGCGGCGAGCAAACCAGTTACGGAGTAATACGATATCTCTTGCTAATACTGGTGGTCAGACTTTCAGACTTCTAATGACCCGTAACGACTGTCAAAGGTCTACATATGACAGTAGGAAACAACACCTAGACTTGCTTTCTAGGACACGCAGGGATCTTGTTTTGTAAAGGTAGACCAACCCCAAAGGTAGAAGAACCCACACAGACCAACCGTGTTATCATACACTAGCGGTCGCTCGCGACTTCGATCGCTTGGAGTTATTTGAATACTAGCTTTCCGCCCGCGGCTTCGCCCGCGTTAACTTCGGTTATATCGCGCTTTTAAGATTTCTCTCGGGAATATCAAATTTTTTCGGGATAAAAAATACCCTATTATTTAATCCGGACTTCTAACTTTACGTCTGCAAAATTTCAAAGCAATCGGTTCAGGAGCTACGGCGTGAAAGTGGTACAAACAAACTTACTTTCCGATGTATAATATTAGTAAGGATATATTTGGTGTACACATACAAATATTCCAGTAATCTCCCTTGGGAACTTGATGTTTTTTTAGGACCAAAAGTAGCCTATGTTACTCTCCATCTTTTCAACTAACTGTATGCCAAAAATCAGGTCGATTGATTGCTTAGCTACGGCGTGAAGGAAGGACAAACAAACAAACAAACACAATTTCACATTTATAATATTAGTATGGATATAATTTTAACCCCAAAAGAGTATCGGTCGCAACTTAATGTTATATAGCCTAAAACCTTCCTGGATTATCGAGCTATCCAAAGTAAAAATAAATTTTCAAATCGGATCAGTAGTTTGAGAGATAAGCGC
Organism: Sesamia inferens; assembly: GCA_037179545.1. Taxonomy (NCBI): domain Eukaryota; kingdom Metazoa; phylum Arthropoda; class Insecta; order Lepidoptera; family Noctuidae; genus Sesamia; species Sesamia inferens. The sequence goes on along the minus strand of CM073921.1, from coordinate 19,317,956 downwards.
GTTCAAACAAACATATAAACAAACCTGTGCTCCGGCCAGGTCATGATGGAAAACTATCTTTTCCTGATTAGCCTGGGTCTTGGATGTTTATCTATAAAGGGTGTATCTGACATCGACGCACAAACGAGTACCATGGATCCAGTACATGATTCTGAACCCCCCAGTAGTGGAATTTATAATTGGTATACTTTTATTACCCAATAAGATTTTAAAATAAAAATTAATTAATTCGCTAATTACATAAAAAAGCGCAATGAAAACAAAACTCGAAAAACTATCTTATCAGCTGATTTAATAGAGTTCACATCAGGGATCAACGTCATACCTACAAACCCGCACGGCGGCACGCTTGCAATGTTCAAAGGCCGAGCCGGTACTTTTTTTTAAACACTGTGAATTCTGTATCCGTTCATTAACGACATAAATGACTATGATAATTTTATTAGTGGCATGTGATCTAGCCTTTTCCCGAAGTTTGCGTTACGATGTCAGATACACTCTGTATATGTATCTATTATAAAAGATGGTATCGTTGAGTTAGTATCCTTTAACACAAGTCTCGAACTTATTTTGGAGCTATCTCAACTTGTGTGATTTGTCCGTATATATTTATTTTTATTTTATAATATTAGTATAGATTCAAATTATCATTATTGCAAACTTCAATATTTCACACCAGGATAGCTTCTAATGTTATACAAAGCACAGGTTCGTTCGTGTGTAGAGTACCTACTGCAGCCACACTTAGGCTGGTGCTACAAAACCCTACCTGGCAAGTTTGGATTCGGTGGACAGGCATGCGAAGAGACTAATTGACAACCCTTTTGGTTCAAAACGGTCACCAAAACCTGGAGCAGTGGAATAGAGTAGCCGGCCTGCGGTGTTCTATAGGATACACTTTGGAGAGTATGTGCAGGAATTGCTTGGCCTAATTCCTCTACTTACGTTCCAACATCAGACAACCCGTCATACCATCATCGTACGGCGGGTATCCACCCTTACATTGTTGACACCACTATGATTTGGACGAAGCGTTTTACCCTGTCTTTTATACTGCGTACGTCGAGGGACTAGAACAATTTGCCAGCGGCGGCTTTGTCGTCTGAGTACAACTTAAATGTATTGAAGTCTACAGTGAATCGGCTCTTTTTAGCTCGCTTTATCATCAATGATTGCATCACAGCTTCCCACCAGGCGGATTTGTGGTCAAGCATTAGTTTATAACATATTTTTAAAAGAAGTTCTGATTGCTTTATATCCCATTGTATACTTATCTACATTGCACGGAGTAATGAAGGTATCTTAATAGGATTTGTTAAAATATATTTTCCGAGGTTAGGTTACACCGGATAAACATTAAAAATGTCGTAAAATCTATCATGCACGTAATTGATATATATCATTTTATGATAGCAATCATATATTATTACATAAAATTGCGAAAGTACTCGTCATACAGTACTTTTGCAATATATTTATAATGTTCATGTTTTTATTTAGACTGGACATGTCAATGGCATTTAACTGTTAATGACAATGTTCCCTTGTAACTTATAGATCTATCCGCAATTTCGTATGCGTGTCGAAAAATAATAACGTAGTAAGATCCTATATTACATCTGTTATCTGCCATTGAAAATCTGTCTAGATATTTCGGAGATGACCCGGAACATACAGACCGAAAGACTTCTCTTTTTCAATTGATTTTTTTTTTAATGTATATCGTATATTATGCTTAAATGCATAATACATTCAGTAAAAAGCTGTTTAATTTTCAGTGCAAACAGAAAAAAAAAATCGGTCAATATGATCTTGAACGTTTGTGCCAAAATCGTACTTCGATACGAAAGCTTGTTCGCAAACACTTATATTAAATATATTACCCATCTAAAATGATTTAATGATCCCCTAAAATGCCTTCCTCTTTAGAGACTAAATAATATACGATTTCTACATTTAAATCTAAGTCCAATTAACCTCTTTTTCTAGCAAAGAGTAATTACTTAATTATTTTTATTTAATAATTATAAACTAGTGCTTGACCGTAATCCTGCCTGATGATAAGCAATGATGATATATTGACGACAAAAAGGCTTGGGCTTGAGCTGCGTTCGATTTCTATGCTTACACTGATTGTTCTTTGATTTTTCCTCTTGTAGTTGTAGTCTTAGTTTTAATTTGTAATTGTTTGTTTTTTTTTTTAACTCAAAGCCAGTACACACTATCTAGCCAAGCATATTGTTCGTTACGGAATTGCATCGCTGACAGGGGTATTCGGCACTGGTACAGCTACACAGGAGCTAAACTTAGCATTCGGGAACACCGTTGGAGCTTCTGAACCTTGGACAAAACTGTCTTTGCATTGTGTAGATTCAATTTCTTAGTATTGTTTAATTGCATGGAACACGTGTGAGCACAATGTACTTGCTGTAAAGCATCTATTTGTTGGGTTAGTCTTTTATTGACTTGATTGCTATGGCTGTTGAGAGTATGTCATGTTCACTCAAATGTCTCACTGGTGGTGGCGTGTGTGTTGGATCATTAGGTTCCCTTCAATATGGTTGAGCTGAATGATGCTGATCCATACGTCATGTTCGTGAACGGACGCCGTCAGAGGGGACTGGTGACTGGTTATCTCTTAGCTGCTACGGCGTATATTAATTTCTGAATTGTTGTTTTTTTCCATAATGGACGCTCTCAGCGTACAATATATTTCTGCATAGTTCTCACACGATTGATTTCAAAATGATTGATGTAATCAAATATTTGTATCAATAGCTTGATAATTTAAAAGATTTTCTCCATAGGTACCTACTCTTTGGAATGGGCGACTAGCTTCACCTTACTGACTGACCGACCTTCTGACAATTCAAAAGTGCCTGTAACTGGTTTATTTGAAATAAATGCTTTGATTTTGATGCAATCGTTGATGGTAAAGAGCGCTAGTTTATTACGCCTATTCACATAAAAAACTTTTTCAATTGATTTTTTTGAAACCGTAAATGGATATCGTATATTATGCTTAAATGCATAATGCATTCAGCAAAAAGCTGTTTTATATACAGTGCAAACAGACACCTCAATTTTAGTTATTTGTACCTATACGTAACTGTTGGCGATTTCAGACTTACTGTCCAGGTTTCCTCAAGAAGTTTATCTTCACCTTGTAATCAGTCATTGGTGTCCAAGATATGCTTAAGAAAGTACATATAACTTAGATAGGTTGCATTGTTACTTGTCTGACCTGGAATCGAACTTGTACACTCATACTTGAGAGGCCGGTGCTTTAACCACTAGGCCACCACGACTTTTGGCGTGGCAAGTGTGGTAATTGCGCTCAATCTTTCTCTATATGAGAGGAGACCTTTGCCCAGCAGTGAGACGATAAAAAAAGGTTGATGATGATGACACATAACTGTAAATGTGATGTCTGAATTTGAACACAGGTAAGCTGCATGCTTGGTTTCGAAAATAATCATTTAGGAGATGAAACTAGTGAGAAAATTGACTACACGGTTAGCGCAGTGATTAAGCTATTGACTACTACGCTACGTATCACGGATTCGATTCCCGCACGGAACAAATATTTGTATGACCTACAAGTAGTTGTTCTGGGTCTGATTGTATGTGTACCTATGTGAGTTTATATGTGTGGGTGCGACGATACAGGAGAAATTCCTAGTATGGGGCAACGTTATTTAATAAATTAATCGCAAGTTTAGCACATCACGACAATCATTAACTTGTCAAATGTGTAGAACTAAGTTCGCGCCTGCAATATGCATGTTCTTTTTGAAAATCTATAAATTTTTATCAAAAGATGTAGTCGCACGCACACAAACACACCGTGCCGAAGACTGGCGAACTGTAGGCCTAGTATGAGTTTTCAATACGAAACTCGTTCGATCGTATTGAGCGCGTTTGGCGCTCTCATTGGTTGAGAGTTCTTACGACCTTGAAGCGGGCCAATCGCTGAGTCAAACGCGCTCGATATCGGCGAACGAGTTTCGTAATGAAAACTCATACTAGGCCTACTGAAACGACATTAGACGATGCACCGCTTTCAACACCGCATCGCTGTGCCAGTCGGAGTGGGGGGTGTTAGGTTATTTTCGTTACGGAATTACTGGATTCGGTCTCCACGCTCAAGGCCCGCGATAGAAGCTATGCATAAGCAAAAAAAGAAAACTGAAGTGCTAAAACAAAAAGATTCTAGTTTAAGTACTCCTTACGACCACAAAATTAAAACTAATATGTCCTATAAATATTTTATTTTCTATACAAAAATTACGTCTAAAAATTAAACCTAAACAAAAATAATCTTACGCTACAGAGTAATAATAAATCAACCGAAAATCCTTGAAAACCAGCTTTTATTTTCATCATTTCTTGTAACTGGAGGGCTAGATGTAGGCTCTGTAAACGTCTGGGTCGTAATCGGTTGGTTTGTAGGGTAAATGGGTTGGTTTGAGGGTTGAATTGGTTGATTTGTTTGCTGGCTCGGCTGGCTGTAGGCGGGTTGGTTACTAATTGTTTGAATCGGCTGTCCGTATATCTGTTGGTTCATTGCTTGAATCGGCTGACCGTTTGTCTGTTGGTTCGTTGTTTGAATAGGCTGGCCAAATATCTGTTGGTTCGTTGCTTGAATCGGCTGACCGTTAGTCTGTTGGTTCGTTGTTTGAATCGGCTGGCCATATATCTGTTGGTTCGTTGGTTGAATCGGCTGACTGCTGCCAGGATGGTATACGTTTTCTATGGGCTGGAACTGGTCAGAAACTTGTTGTGGATTCGACGGACTATAAGGCCCTGAAGTAAAATTTGGGATCGGCTGCGGTTTTACAGAGTCCTGACCTGAAATAAAAACTTTTGTTTTGAAACGTGGACAAATAAATTGGTATGAGTATAATTCTTGGTTGCTTTGTAATACTTATTGAAATAAAACATCCATAAACTAATCCAGCACCCTAATTGCGTAACACTATCAATCTATAATATCCAGTCCGTTTTTAAGTAAAGAATCGTATGTACAAAATTTCCAAAATACATCATGAAAAATCATAAAGTTATGAGCTTGTTATCCTATTTGACTGTCCCAACAAAAATATGGTCCACGCAACGCTCAAGCGGGCGACCGGTGCGTTGACCCCTGGCATCAGCTGTGCGCAGTACTATGATCTATCGTAAGCTGCGTGAGGCGCTCGGTATCTATACTGCAACAATTTCTAAACGTATATGGGAAAAATTGTAACATGGTGCAAAAATGATTGGAATCAATTTAGTTGCTTATACTGAACAAACTATATTCAGGTTTCGCATTAACAAAAAGTAACTTTGTATAAAAAAAATACTTAATTAAGTAATCTTTATAAATAAAAAAAAATCTCAAGCCATTTCGTTGACAGATAACAAACAGCCTAAGCCGACTCTAGAAGTTCAAATCTCGCTTAAAAGTTTCCTATACAGTATATTAAGAAAACCCTGTCCGACCCATAAGGATAATAAAGTTTAGGTAAACACATGACCAAATATAATATAAAATTTTACGTATTCAGCATAGTACCAATACAAATGAATTTTGAAATAATCTTTTTTTCTCGCGAATTAATTCCAATTTCCCCGAAATTTGGTAATTTTTAAAAAATGACAACACCGGTATTATTATGAGCGAATAGCGATGCGGCCACGTGCCGCGTGCCCTGCCGCCCGCCCCCTGCGAGCGGCAGGCGAAGGGTGGTTAACGCGCTTTTATTAAGTTACCTCTTTTTGCGAAATAATATTAATTTTTTTAGGGGGATTTTTTTTTAAGTTTAGCCCGGTTTTGCATGCATTAGTAGAATCAGTTATCGATAGCTAACAACACCTTCACGGGTCGGACAGGGTTTTCTTAACATACTGTATAGTGAGACAGAGTACTAAGGAAGTATTTGTTTGGGAAACCCTGCTGTCTTAAAAACAAAAAGAAATTGAAGACATGTGACATCCGCCCTGGGCCCGTGCCTTAATTTACAGCCTGCTCTAAGGAGGTGGCTTGTGTCCCAGCAGTGGGAACAGTATAAACTCTAACACTTATGCTATCCACTTTAGAAGTTTAATACGGAGTGAAAATTACTAAGAAAGTTCTTTACAGATGAGATGTCCCCCTAGTTACTCGACTTTAAATGAAGCCTCCAGCCAGGACTTCAAAATAACCACCACTTGTGGGTTAGACCCGTTAGTTAAAAATAAAAAAAGTTGTGTATCTAACGGGATATCGGTTAAATCGATGACATTTTTTTCCAGGATGGATTTCAGACTCTTACTGACTAAAAACCACACCGGTATTCCATCTCACATCTACGCCGGGTACGATACTCCGATACTCCGATACTCTTTTTTTCTTTGTTTCCGGGGCGGAAAATCCTCGTTACATTAACGAGAGTTTTCCGTCCCCCTTGGGGGTGGGCGACGGCATCGTCAGAGTCTTATTGAGTAAAAACCGCCCCGGTGTCTCTCCGGTGTGCGCGCTGGGCCGCAGGATTCTTTCTTCTTCCAGATTCTTCTGCAGCCCCACACTTGTGCTGGTCCGGTCAGCCCGGCCCTCGCCTCCTCCACGGGGTAGTGAGGTGCTATACCACCCCGTACTTCGCATCACAGGCTCGCAGACACTCGCGCGCCTCCGCCTCGGGTCCATCGAATAAGGGGCGGAGACTTCCCAAGTCCCCCGCTCCTGGATCCTTTCATGGGGGCCGGAAAAGGGCGTTGTCCGCCCTACCCTTGCGCCCGATGGGCCTTCGGCGGCCGAGGAAGGGAGTCGAGATCTATCTCTCTCGTTCCGCAGTTTCCTTCTGCGACATCACCTCCTCACAGAAGGACACCACCGCGTCCCCACGACTCTGCCCTACCGACGATCCTCCGCACTACTGCCGGCAACGTGAACGTCCGGTACTAGACTAACATTACAAATAAAAGATTTCAGATAATTAATTACCTTTGTTCCCAAACTTATTTTGGATATTGACAAACTCGGTGGGCTCCTCAATCTTTCCTTCAAATAGGACCACTCCTTTTTCATTATCCCAAATGAAGAACAGGAAAGGTCTGTCAATTTTTAAGTTCACGAAGCTGTTGATGAGAGGAACCACCATGCCGGCAGTCGCTGCAGCGGCCAATGTACCTTTCTCGTCAACTTGCATGTACACTTTGTGGAAGACGCTATTCACCTGACCTGAACTACTGGGGTCTGTGAAGATACCAGAGAGGTTTGCGGAAGACGAGAATAGAGTTGAAATGCCCATCTGGAAAGTTACAAAATAATAAGATTAAGCATTATGCTATATGGATTACAATGAAATATGAGAGTAAGCAGCCTGATTCTTATCCCATCGACACAATCATCAACTGTATAACTTGCAATACACGTCGTTGTTTTTTCAAATTCTTTATTTCTTTTTTTGGGACCTCGCAGTTTAACTTATAAGGTTGTCTTCTGCTTAACCGGACTTTCCTGTGGATACCTTATTAAAATAAGACCTCCGGCGAGAACTTCAGTTAGTTTGAAAATCTTAGCGGCTAAACTTACGGGACTGCATCGCCTATGGGTGACTGGTTCCGAATTATAAATTCTTTGTATGAATATCGGTGATCGGCCATAACATCGGCTGCCGGCAGAAATTACCACCCAACAGACAAAGTCTTGCCGCCAAGCGATTCGTCATGTTCCGGCATGATGTCTAATGAAGCCGTACGGAAGATGGGTCTGAGCAGTTGTGTTGCTATGTGTGCCGGGTACGATGCACCAAATGTTGTTGTGTCGGGAGTTTTGGTCGTGGAGGGTCTCCAGATCAATCTCCCTCTGTTGTCTCGTTGGTCGTGTTGTTGGGTTTTACATTGTATCACCTCCCTCAACTGCCGTCTTCCTTCCTATTCACTCAGTTTTTTTTTGAGTGAATAGGCTCTTAATAAACTAGTGCGCTTTACCATCAACGATTGCGTCACTGCTTACCATCAGGCGGGATTGCGGTCAAGCACTAGTTTATAATTATATTTAAAAAAAATAGAAACTTATAAACTGAGGAGAAGAAGTAGTTTAGAGCGAAGATTTCTCTGTAAACATTGTGTGATTCACTATCTCCAAATATAACTTTATAAAAACACTTACATTTTTTAGCACTGGCACTATATTATCACTGTACTCAACAGTGAACCTCGGCATGGTAAGGATGACATCAGACGGCCGCAGCATCTTAGATATCTCCAGTAAGCCAATGTAGGGTAGGTCACGGATGAGAGCCACTCCAGCGTCACGATCTTGAGGAACCAGCACGATCATTGAATAACGGTTACCCTGGAAGAAAGAGCATTGGTTTTGAAGGGAAAACTTCTTTAACGACTTTCAGAACTTGTGTTGGATGGGGAAAAGCATCAAATTCGCGTGAGCGTGACCAACCCCAGCTCGCAGCCCGGTAAGGACCAGGCCAGAGTCGACGCGCCTCAAAGAGATGTCAGCACAACGTGACGGGGTCCACGAAGACCGATGCCTCCTGGGTCAAGGTTGCGAGTTGGTAAAAAAAGAAACCGTGACCCTGGCCTACAGGCAAATCCCTGATACGCCTTTCCGCTCCGCCCAGAGTGGGTGAGGTCATTTGATGATATAGGAAGATAACCCATAACCCTGAGGTTTTAGGTCGCATAGGCATATTTGTTCCAGACAAATATATTGGGAGGCGGCGACGCCCACCACTACTAGCCACGCCAACAGCCAGGACCAATTTACTTGCCAGGACGCCTCTGGTCGGAGCGATGGCCACCATAAACCTTCTCCATACGAGGCTTGATATATGGACATGTCACTTTAGTGAGTTCCCAAGAGTTCTTTTAATGACACTGTGCTATCCAGCATCCTAGTGGCGTTTCGCTCTGTTGCAGTCAGTTGGAATCATTTTGAAACTAAACTAAACAAACTTGTATCGAATAGTGTTGTTTTAAATTTAATATTATTTTTTAGTTTTTTATTCTGTTGTTTAAATTTTATTACATTTGTTTTAATTCAATTTTATTTATTATATGTGTAAGTTTCCAAAATGTATGTTAAATGTATCCTTTCTGCCGCATTAGGTTAAGCAACCTGTAATGGTAGTAAGTGTATGATTAAATAAATAAATAAAAAATGATTTCCCATCCCAAACAAAAAAAATATACTTCCGATACTTCAATTGCTTTTTTTTGTGTATTCTGTGTTTTTATTGATTTCAGTTTTCACTTCTGGCGGTCAGTCAATAATGCTTGAACATTGATTAATAAGGAAAATTTAACCCTTATAGGATCAATTCGTGAACAGTTCGTATGTTAGCGTAGTTTATTTGTGATAAAGTTACAAGCTTAATGTTAGTACATAATGAATGAATCAGTCTTCAATTGGGAGTCGTAAAAAATGGACGTAAACAACTTCGTGCGTAAGTCATAAATGGCGAAACAAGACGAACGAGATTGTAGTAGGACAATAAAAAGAGAACGATTTAAACGATATATTTTCTTGAGGAACTAGACTACTTAAAACATTCCGAAGAAAAATATTTCTAGATACGCTTTGATATTTAAAGTCTAAGTATGCAGGTGACCTCTAGTTCCCAGCAAACATTAAGATGCACAATAATTGTCATTAATAAATAAAAGGAGGATTACCTTGAAAGCATACTTCCAATTACGAATATGAATCAATGGCAGCTGGAATTTCTTCCAAGACTGCATTAATATTATGAATAAAGTTAATTGAATACTTGGTTTTAGGTCCTTTGTACACACACATTTTTCTTCGTGGCAAGAAAAACTTGTGTGTACAAAGGGCCTAAGGCTCACGGCCCAAAAACTACAGCTTATTTGCTGTGTGCAGGCACGTTTTTCAGTGTTATATGGATCACTATCAAAGCTTATTAACAGACACGTTTAATCTGGGGCGCAGTGCCGTAAGTGAACCCTTGCCGTCTACAAAGGGCCATAACATTAAGATATTTGGGTATACACTATAGATACTAATTGATACTGATAAACATGGTTCACAACAATAAGCGAAATAAGATTTTGACAGTGACATTTATTTGACGTGTCATGTATCTAAGGCTATAGTATCTATTTTATCTACCAGATGACTGCAAAACAAACACAAAACATTAATTCCGAACATATGGCACACAAACCAAAAACAATCACTAAAAGCTTCGACACACAATGAAATGAAATCAACACTCGCCATGAACACAACGGGAAAATAGAACTGTCAAAGTCACCAATCAAACGTCATAACCACTGTCATGGCTACCTTAATAAAGGGTTATCTCACTAAAAAACGTAACGTTCTAATAATTATAAATACTTGTATTTTTATTCAAATTAATTTAGTAGTATTTTTATGAAAATCTTTTATTTTTTTCCTTTTTATCTATATAGCGTACACAGTGGTGGCCCAAAGTGAAACATCTCTTCTAAGTAAAAAACTTAAATTTATAATCTTTTTTGAAATATTATATGTTTGTAAATCCCATGATTTGCTAATCATATAGGTATGTATATTTTTGTTTAGATCCCTTTTTCTTTTTTTATACGCAACCAAATTTGACAAACCAGGTTGCACAGAATTTCATGTTTTTCTATTTCATTCGTTCATGAATATCATAACTTTTTTCAAAAAAGTTACTTTGTTAAAACGCTCGCTTTGAGAGCGCGCGCAGGCCACTCGTATTCTAATAATGTATTGAATTGTCAACTTTGTCAATGTTGTGCATAAGTAATGTATTTACACAGAACTAAAGACTTGTAATTATTTTTTGTTACTATCATTGTATACAACATTATTGTATGTTTGTGGGAAAACCGAAACACGTGTCCAATATTTTTAAGTAAAGAATCTATGTACAAAATTACAAAATAATATATTTAAAAACCACAAAGGTATGAGTAGAATAACAAATTCCACTTGGTTGTCCCAACAAAAATGTGGTCGTAGCTCCGCTCGGGCGGTGCGTTGACCTCTGGCGCCAGCTGTGGCGCACGCAGCGCAAATGCTATCATCTATCGTAACCACTCGGCAAAAACTCTGCAAACAATTTCTAAATGTATTTGGGAAACAATATAACAAGGTGTAAAAATGATTGGAATCGATTCAGTTGCTTATTCTGAACAAACTATATTAGTGTTTCGTATAAACAAAAAATAACATTGTATTCATATTATATCGTTGGTATGCCTTACTTTATAAATAAATTCTTTCTTTATTTACCTCATATGGCAATTCCACAGCGTGTGCCCTCAGGTTGTCCACATAAGCGTAATTGAGTTCTGCGTCCAATTCCATCATGGCAACGTTCTTACAAACACCGTCTTTGAAGAAGCAGTCGACGTGTGTCTGCTTAGGTGAAAACTCGTGCCGCCAGATACCCTTGAAGTACAACGCGTTTGCCACTAACAGTTCCGTTTGTGGGGTGATATGTGCTGGAATGTTGTAAACATGAGGATAATGAAAGATTAAATACCAAACTTCCTCATCTCTGAGACATTTCCTTTTTTTGAAACCATTCATATTTCCATAAGTAACATACGTAGGTATTCTTTTTTTCGTTTTGTCTTGTACTGTTGAGTCGTGGTGGCCTAATGGTTAAAACACCAGCGTCTCAAGTATGAGTGCGCGGATTCGATTCCAGGTCAGGCAAGTACCAATGTAATTTTTGTAAAGTTATATGTACTTTCTAAGTATATCTTGGACACCAATGACTGAAGGTGAAGGAAAACATCTTGAGGGAACCTGGACTTTAAGTCTGAAATCGCCAACCCGCATTGAGCATGCGTGGTGATTACGCTCAATCCTTCTCTGTATAAGAGAAGACCTGTACCCAGCAGTGGGACTATAAAAGGTTGATAATGATAACTGTCGAGTCGCTAGTAGTTCTTCATCTATTTAGCTTACAAGTTTTAGTTACGTAAGTCTGCAGACGTTTCTTATTCTAATTCTTATTAAATTAGGTATTGTACATAAGGTAACATGTGATTTAGAATGGTGACAATCACCTAATATAGGAGAATGCAAAAAACTGCATTCAAGTTACATGAAAACTATAGTAATAATTAATTCTTCAATGAAATTTAAAAAAATTTAAACTCCCCTGTCTAATATTTTTTTTCGATTCAAGGATCAAGATCAAAAGTCATCTATTCAAATTAGGCTGAGAATCAGCACTTTTTGAACGTCAATATTACATAAGACAGTCCTCCAAACCGCCCACCATTTAAAAAACACATGACTTTAAAATATAACAACAATGAAATTATTGAAAATATGCCAGCTACCACGCCAGAATACCAGCAAAGCAAAACAATATATATACGAGTATATTTAAATGTAAATGTAAATAACTAAAAACTTATTACTTCAATAACAGCCCCAGGCATAAAGGGCGCGACAGCTTACATATGTATGTATTGAAAAAAAAAAGTGAATTATCTGAACCCATATAACGTGGCAGTAAGCTAATTCCGGAGAAAAAGCACTAACATTGTCCTGAATTAATCAGAGTGACCAGCTATTCTTATCATTTAAATAATCACTTACAGAATAATATGCCTTTGAACAAAGCTTGGATTTGATTTGTGCTTTAAATGCATTTTCATTCATTTTCTCTCCACTTTATTTTTACCTCACATGGCCAGAGCTGCACCCTAATTGGATAACATACTTTTATTATCAATTGGAATTATTTTGAAGCATATTGCTATTCCATTGCTCCATACTTGTTTTCCAATAATGTGTCTTTTCAACAACGTAAATAACGCAATGAACATTGTGTGCGTTTCATTTTGACAGTTCAACAACATTAATTGTGTTATTTACGGTGTTGAGCAGACAAACTTTCCGAGCAATGGTTTAGCAATTGGTTTCAGAATGATTCCAATTGATAGTAATGGAGTGATACGCAATAGGGATGTATCCAAGGTATGAAAATCAAAAAAATAATTAGTCCGTCTTATAGATAATAAAAAAAATTAAGACCCGTATTTTTTATTTTGTCGAAATGACCAAAAAATACTGAGATATAGCGTATTAAAGTTACGGAGTGGGGGCTAATTACGTCACGCCATGGTATATTTTGTACGACGGCGTGACGTCATGCGATATTTCAAATCAATATATCTTCCTAAGTATTTGAATAAAAGAAAACATAAAAAATACGTGTTCAATATTTTTTTGAAATCTATCTGATGGACATTAAATTATTTTTTAGGATACAACCCAATTAGAGTGCTGGTTAAAGCCATCTCGAATACAGACTAGAAAGTACTGACGACAGCACATCTGTCAGGTTCCCTTATTAGATTTTCAACTTTGTCACCAAAGCATTAAGGCTCAAGGTTGATTGGGAATATCTAACAGTTTCGGGTAGCTTGACCTGCTGCCGTCCGATCAGTAAACTAATGAAACCCACCTTGATCAATAACATTTGAAATGAGCCCCTTAGTCTTGCTGCTCACCCATCCGTTGATAATGGCTGCAGAAGTCCTTGGGTCATCAAAGTCTAAGTTGCCTACTTGCGAGAAATAGAGGCGTTTCACCATCGTCTTGTATTGCTTCTTGAGTTGCAGCTTTTTTGATACAAACAATCCGTTTGCGTTTTGGACGGATACACTGGTTGTATTTAATTTTGTTATGGGTCCATAAATTATGAAGTTGATGATGAATTGTTATCTGGTCTACACTCACTGATGGTGTCAAAAGCTAGTGGTAACTCAATGGCAATATGATCGATTTACCGGCCGTGGTATCGAACCGAGCCAAGCGCTTTACTTTGTATAAACAATTTATCACCACTGCGCTCCAAACGGCGAAAAATAACATCGTGAGGAAAGCGGCATGTCCTGAAGCCAAACATTTGAAAATAATACAATATGTAAAGAAAACCCTGCCCGACCCGTAAGGATAATAAAGGTTAGGTAAACACTTGACCAAATATAATATAAAACTTTTACGTAATCATCATAGAAACAATACTAATGAATTTTGACATAATCTTTTTATCCCGCGAATTAATTCCCACTTTCCCGAAATTTGGTAATTTTGAAAAAGTGACAACACCGATATTTTTATGAGCGAATAGCGATACGACCACGTGCCACGTGCCCTGCCGCCTGCCGCCCGCGGAAGTTACCTCTTTTTGCGAAATAATATTTATTTTTTTATGGGGATTTTTTTTAAGTTTAGCCCGGCTTTGTACCCATTAATAGAATCAGTTATCGATACCTAACAATGCCTTCACGGATCGGACAGGGTTTTCTTTAAATATTGTATATGTGACATCTATCCACCCGCAATAGCTTCGCGTGATGGATTTTTAGCCTATTCCCTCTCAAAGAGAGGAGACCAGTGTCCCAAGACAATTAACAATGTAGGCTAATTATATGATGGAAGCCTAAACAAGCCTTGCATTTAACGTTTCATTTACGTTTCATCAACTTTACTTACATACATTTACATATATCGTGTAGTATTTGCATTGGGATATGTTATTTTAAACATTAATTGATCGATTCATGTTGCGAGATTCTTGCACACCAGACTTTATGTGGACAAAGTTGGGAATTCCCAGGATCAAGTTTATAAAATGCACTCTCCATTGCAAAACCTGTATAAAACGACTCCCGAGAAGTACATTGCGCTTTTGGGATTTTCCAAAAGTTCTATATGAGGTTTGAGCTTACTTAGTATACTCTCTTGTGTCAAAGGCATAAGTATAGCTTGAGTATAATTATTGAGAACTACGATTTACCTGTAAATCCTTCATAAATGCGCTCAACAGTTGTCTATAATCATCTTTATTGGGTGTCAGTCTTAAAGCAGTCTGGATTTCAATAGCAGTGGCCCCATGTGCACCTTCCAACAACATTGCTAGTGTTGATTTAATGCTGGCTGGAGAAACCATGACGTTGCCAGTCTTCCCTTCAGCGCAATACCGAAGGAGATCGATGTCAAAGTAGTTCAGACGTGAATTCGAAGTGCCGGAAAGACAATCCAAACTTTGGAGTGAAGCTAAGATTAAAACTGAAATGAGGAAAATGTCAGCTTTATTTGTCAGGGCTTTACATGTCCGATTATCTACGAAAGGTAATATAATCCCATTGACGTAAAATTTTTGGAGTCCACAAAATAATTACAATCTAAATTGTGCCTATTTATGTTGTCAAGCTACCCGAAACTGTCAAGTATTCCCAATTAATCTTGAGACTTAATGCTTTAGCGATAAAGTTAAAAGTCTAACAAAGAAATTTGACACAATGTAGTAGCTTGTTCTGTTATCGCCTGTATCTTTAGACAAAACTATTTCTTATCTTTTTCAAGTAATAAAATCACCTTCAATAGATTTGCATTCTTCGAATCAATGCATTGCTAGATATTTGCTGATATGTTTATGTGCTGAAACCATTTTATAATTGTCTCTAAAATATACATCTGACCACCGACTATTCCTTGCAGCACATATTATCAGTTGACCTAATAAAGATCCTCTTTTGTTTTTCTTACAGACACCAGACACAGTTGTGGTAATCGTGTGCGTTGCTGGTGATATGATTTTGTTTTTAAAATGATCAGTAAAAATTTCTAGCAAAAATACATCATAATTGTCACAATATTTTTTTTTTTTTTTTACATATTCCACAAGTCTAGATGTCACCTCTACAAATCTGATAACATCATGATCTTCCCCGTCCCACAAGAGATTGCCGGTGATAATTTCGGTATTTTCGTTATCATAAATGCTGGATCCGTTGTTATAACATATTGATTATTGCTCAATCCAGTTAGGTTTGGCATAGAATATCTTCCCTTATCCATCTCCCAATGATCATTCTCTTTCATGCCATGTCTTTCGCTCAATCCAATTATCTTTTCTATATTTTTCCACTAGTTAGCTTTAGGCACATGCTTTATTATGTACTCAAAACAGTTCACAAATATCTTATCGGCATCAACAACATCACTTATGAGCTAATGATACCGGTTTAATTTTAAAGAAAAATTATAAAGGTCGTTCCGAAGATATTTAATAACTATTTCCTATACTTTATAGTTAATGAAATCATAAAATGCATATGCATTATGCGTGTAACCAAATGTATAAACAAATTGTTAACTTGCTACATATATACATACATAGACATGCTATGGTATATTGTAATTACATGGAATAGTCTCAAGGTTAAGGTACTTAAAATTTTTAAACATATAGTTGACCTCAATTTAGAGTAAAAAATAGTATCGTTTGAAATTATTAATCGTGAATATAAACAAGTTACTTAAATAAGCAATTTACTAACAAAAAAAAAAACCTACACAACAACTTCCCACTCCATGACACTAACATCATAGAAAAAAAAACAATTTAAAGTGGTCAATTATAAAATGACTTACCAGCAGCTATTATAGAACGCATTTTTGAAGTTTTTTTGCAATTATTTACATAATAAAATAACAAAACCGGTTGATGAAGCTGTTCGAGTACCAGACGACCACGAGCAACTCGTCAAGTAAACACACTGATTTAAATTCCTATAGAAACCTGCAAGACATTGAGAGATTGGTGTGACGTAAGCAAAGACATGACTAAGACATACGACGTTTTCATTTTAAACATAAAACAAGTTATGGCGGAGGGTATTTACGTCCAATTTAAATACTTAATTGAAACAAGTTCAGGTTTTTTAAGTTATTTTGAAAACAAGATTTTGTCTACATCCTTTTTGTTGTCTCCAAATATATGCAAGGATATATGTATGTTTTAGCCACCGATATATTTTTTTAATAAGCTCCTCTCAATTTTTGAACACTTCTCTGAATAGAAACATTAGAACTTGATACTTACCTTACCTTGTACAGTTTTCAAGAAACCAAGAAACTTATATTTCTGACATTGCATTTTCAGTAAAAATCAAATACGAGTTACGAGATATGTTCCTCATTTAGCAAACATGTTTAGTTTAGATATTTTCATCAGGGTAACAGAAAAAAGTGATGATACTTTGGCTAAACAATTTAGAGAAAAAGTGAACCTTTTTGAAGTGAAGTGAACCTTACGTATATCCAAAAAAAACATGAGCTTGTAGGTTTTAGATTATCTTATTTCAGTCGAGATTTTTTTTTTCATAAGTTACATTTTATTAATTACTAATAAGTAGGTAACTGAAGTTATACACTTCACTTGTTTTTTTATACAATTATAAACTAGCGCTCAACTGCAATTCCGCCTGATGGTAAGCAGTGATGCAATCGTTGATGGTAAAGAGAATGGGTTTAATAAACTAGCGCGTTTATTAAACCCATTCTCTTAAAAAACTTAGTGAATAGGAAGGAAGTCGGGGCAGTTGAGCGAGGTGGTGCAATGTTAAACCCAACAACACGAGCAACGATGCTGCGCCTGAGGGAGATTGATGTGGAGAACCCTCCATGACCAAACTCCCGACACAACAACACTTGGGGCATCGTACCCGGCACTCATCGCAACACAACTGCTCAGACCCGTCTCCGTACGGTTTCACCAGACATAATGCAGCAACACGACGAATTGCTTGGCGGCAAGACTTTGTCTGGTAAGTGGTAACTTCTGCCGGCAGCCGATGTGGCCTACCACCTACCACTTCGCCTACATACCAGACTTCAAAAAAAGAGGAGGTTCTCAATTCATTGGAATCTTTTATTTTATTTTCTTATATATGTTCACCAATTATTCTAAGACGCCTGGATCGATTTGCCGAATTCGTTTTTGATTGATAGAGGTGGTCCCATTCCCTGATTTCTCTGGTCTTCCATCATCAGATCCTGGCCACCTGGATCTGATGATGGAAGACCAGAGAAATCAGGGAGAACTTTCAGAAATCGTAGGGGTGACTAGTGCATTTCTATGTATTTTCATAAAGTTTTTAAAGCACTATAATTTAATAACGATCTGGAGTATATCTGATAATGGAGCCGGGAGACAGTCAGGGAATACCTCAGCAATTCCTTGATTAATTTATATTGATAAGAACTTTACACCAGAAAAGGTTGTGACTGTCATTAGGCTTATGATCTAGATAGCGGAAGTCAACATTGTTTTGTTACGGATGCGTTTTGTAAGCGAATTAATTATACGAATTTTATACAGTCCACTGTGCAGATTTCAGGTGTAGGACAATCGGTCTCACACTCAAATAGATTATGCGATTTAGTTATTCGATCGAAAGTAAGCGATTACTATGCGAAAATTCAATGTTTCGTTTTACCGCGTATAACGTCATTCTTGCCGTCTGTGAGTATTGATGTTGATTCTATACGAATTCCTAAGAACATTGAACTAGCTGATCCCACTTATCATCTACCCTCAGAAATCGATTTATTGATAGGTGCGGATTTGTTTTTGGGAACTTTTAAGCGATAACAAAATACGATTAAAATGCGGTCCATTCCTACAAAATTCGAAATTAGGGTGGTTGCTTTCGGGACCTATTTATGCAAATAAATTGCAAAACAAAATTAATGTTCAATGCAATTTCACACAAACTATCGATTCACAGCTGCGAATGTTTTGGGAAATAGAAGATTGTAATTCTCGTGAGAATATTTTTAATAAGGAAGAACGTAAATGTGAAGAAATATTTCTTAAAACGACAAAACGTGAATTAGACGGTAGGTTTTCGGTACGCATACCATTAAAAGAATCAGCTGATTCGTTAGGTGATTCATACACCACAGCTTATAAGCGATTTGTTTCTTTAGAAAAGAAATTAGAGCGTATGCCTCAAGGTAAACGTATGTATGCGGATTTTATACGAGAGATGAACCTATCGATTCATAATACCCCTGATGCACCACCTACTTTCTGCAGCCAAATGGGCGAATCTTGTATTGACGTCACACTTTCAAGTGCCGACGTACGTTTGGATAGGTGGCGTGTCCTACCGGACGCGTCTTGTAGTGATCATCGCCTGATCGTGTACGAATTTGTTCCTGGTTATATTCAGGGTCCGTCTCATATTCCCGGTAATTTCAGATATAGATGTATAGGCGCGAACTGGGAATTTTTCGGCTCGCTTTTTGCGTGTCACGCCAAAGAATTCACTCGGGACGGGCTGTCAGCCGAAGAAAGTGCTGACATTATGTCAGAAACCTTTACCTACTGTGCTGACATTGCCATTGGTCGCGGATCTATGACCAATATTCGTAGATGTGACTGGTGGAGTGATTACTTAGTTGAACAGCGTAAAAGATATCGCAGAGCGCGTAGACAGTTAAATAAACTCAAGAGCCGAAAGATTACTGGAGATCTTCTTACGTTCGCTTTAAATGCTTTTAGAGTTGCCAAGTCACGCTACAAAGCATCAGTGGAAAAATCTAAGGGTAATTTGTTGCGAAAAATTGTTGATAAGCTTGACAGGGAGGGTCCGTGGTCTCCCTTATATCACGAATTTAAAGCTAACAGATCGGTCGACCTTGCATACGTTCAAAACATTAAAGTCAATGATAGGCATACCACAGGCATAGAGGAAACAACAGAAGTGCTAATAAATACACTTATCCCTGATGATTCACCGGCTAACGATAGCGACTACCACCAACAGATTAGAGCGTGGGCTCCTGTGCCACCTGAATCACCAATGTCAGACGTACCATCTAATGACGAATTTATAAATATTGTTAGAAAACTACCGGTCAACAAATCATCAGGTGAAGATAAAATATCTAATAGGATGATTAAAGAAGCGTGTAAAACAGCGGGTGATGCCATCTTAACTGTATATAACCGATGCATTGCTGAAGGCGTTTTTCCTCGTAAATGGCGACGCGGTTTCTTACGAATAATACCAAAGTGTGGTGACAAACCACCGGATGATCCGAAGTCATGTCGTCCTATCACTCTTCTACCATCTTTGGGTAAACTTCTTGAGCGCCTCATCGTTCCACGTTTACTACCGAACGGTCCAAAATTCCATAATAATCAATATGGCTTCACCATAGGTAAATCTACAGTCGACGCGGCGCTTTCTGTCAGAAGAACCGTTAACCAATCTGAAAACAAGTACGTAATTGGGATCTTCCTGGATATTTCTGGGGCTTTTGATAACGCCTGGTGGCCTATACTGTTGTTAAAATTAAAAACCCGCGGTTGCTATAGAAACATATATAATCTCGTTTACTCTTACTTTATAAACGGTTCCGCGGTACTTAAGCTCGGTCATTTTTCTAGTACTAAAACACTAACCATGGGATGTCCTCAGGGTTCAGTTGTCGGTCCTTATTTATGGAATTTGGGTTTTGATGACTTCCTCGCGATCCCGCTTCCTTGCGGCTGTTCACTTACTGGTTACGCGGACGATGGCCTACTGCTCATTCAGTCAAGTACCCGAGCTGGACTTGAGAACTTGGCCAATACTTGCCTAAATTTAATATCTCAGTGGGGTGATCGTAACCGCCTAGCATTTGCGCCACATAAAACCTATCAACTTCTACTAAAAGGTAATCTTAAATCATTGCCTACTATTAAATTTAACAACGTTCCCATTAAAAAACAGCAATCCGTATGCTACCTTGGTATGATCTTAGAAAGGAATTTTTCATTTATCGAACATATAAAAATAGTTGGTGAAAAAGCTAAAAAGAACTTTTATGCCCTGACTAGAATATCCAAAGCAACTTGGGGTCTATCATTCCTAACTTTAAAAACTATATATGGAGCTACCTACTTAGGATGTACGGTGCACCTGTTTGGGCCGATAGGGCCAGCATAGGAGCGGCACGACGTAAACTGCTTCAAAGCCAACGTTTGGCATTGATATTTTTATGCAAGGCGTATAGAACGGTCAGTACTGAAGCCTTACCGGTACTGGCAGGTGTACTTCCAGTCGACCTTGAGGTACAGCGACGTGCTTCAATGTACTACTCCGCGAGGGGGGAGGCCATGGACACTAATTTTGTTACACAACGCGACTTTAATAAAATCTCTAGATTATTTAAACCTCAGACTGAAGTCTGGGAGGACCTCTTATCCGAATGGCAAAGTAGGTGGGATAATTCCATCAAGGGCCGGCACCTCCATCTGTTCTTTCCATCCGTTGGTGATCGGCTGGCTAAGACATGGCTGGTGGTTGACCACTGCGTTGCCCAATTTCTCACAGGTCATGGCAACTTTAAAAGTAAACTGTATTCTTTTAAACTTGTTCCTTCCCCTTTGTGTCAGTGTTCTACATCGAACTGTGAATTTGAACAGTCCGCACATCACATCTTGTGGGAGTGTGTTCTTTGGCAGAATGAACGCATTATTATGTTGGATAGTGTACAAGTTACATCCGGAGTCGTTTATTATACGGACCTTGTAGAAACTAGAACCAATTTCCGTGCGTTCAGGCGCTTTTGCCATACCTATTATTGGAATCAATTGTAACAGCTAATACCTACTTAGGACCCATTAACTTAATCAAATTTTATTCCGTGGTGTTTGGCAATCTGGGCTTCTCCCAGTTGCAATAATGTCCCTTTGTGCCGTTTGGCCTAGTTCTGTTCTGTCTCCTGCTTGTTATGGAGGGAAGTGGAAAAAATATCTTTTTTCTTACTCCTCCGCTATTCTTTTCTGATTAATTTCGTTGCGGGACCCAAGACAGTTGAATCGTTTCTCCGGGACTCGTCGAGCTTCATTGCTCGGCGTTTTTCTGGCGGTCGCCACTGTTGATTCTGGCTTTCAGGAGTTGCAGTGGTTGGGAAAAGTGTGGCGGGTTTGTCCCAATTAAAAAAAAAAAGGCTTATGATGATGAAAACAAAGGCCAGTTCATGGAACTTGGTTTACAATATAATTTGGACTTAATTCATTTCTTTTGATGAAAACTTTGCACCGATGTGGGCAATAATGAAGGTTTGCAGTAGATCTGATGATAGAGCCAAGAGACAGTCGAAGGGATTCGTTAAAAATTTACAGCTATAAAGTTGAACATAGGATAACCACTACCTGCTCATCTTACTTATGCAACAATCAAGTAAAATCAAGAGACTAAATTTATATTGCGTAATCGCGTCATCTCCTGCAATGCTCATACTTTCATCATGGTCCCATAAAATTTTTATAGCAATCAGTTCTGTAGTTTTTAACTCAAAATTACGAGTAAAAATAAAAGTAAACAAAATTACGTCGTTGGCTTGCTGATCTTATCCTAACTACATATGTTAGCGTCAGCGTCCAAACTGATCGGATGCAGCTGACCATTACTTTTCACAAATTAAAAGTGTAAAGTAAAACCTTTTTACAAAAACAAAACCCTTAAAAAAAGTACTACAAAGTAAAAAATATTTTTTTCTTCCGAAATTTGTTATTTTTCACTTTCTAGTGTTTTTTTCAGAAGTCGGTTGTTTTAAAAACGTGCAACTCCGCAAAACGTCTCCCTTCCTCCAGCTGGGAGCTGTCGTTATCCTTTCGTGCTTCCTGTGACTAGACTTGGTATTTTCCTTCTTCTTCTGTTAGACAACAGAATGTTGTGAGGATTAGCATAAAACCTTTGTGTGCGGTACACAAAGTCTACAGAAAAAGGTTTAAAGGTTTATTTTTGGCGGCTTCTCGGCTTCTACCAGTCATTTATAAAGACAGCTGATGTAGCCTTTAAAATACTAAATATTTATCAAATCTATCGTAGGATACTGCTGGATAAGTAGTTATTCCACCAATTATCCAGCCAATTTTAGTCTACTGCTGGATATATGTATGTCCTCGTATGTGCTATCATTATACCGCAATTGTAATAGATATAGTCCTTGGTCTACCACAACTTGCGCCAGAAAATCAATACATCCAGTTTTCCGTCTTCCATATCGAGCACTGTTTTTAAAATGTCCCACGCCTGGGCAAAGACTCTCAAGACTCTCAAAGACTCTCTTCACTCCATCTATTCTCCTTCCAAGTTTGACGGAACCTATACAGGTCGTCCTGCCATCTCCGACCTGGATTTCCATGATCCCGAATCATTGTTTAGGGCACTAGTTCTATTACAATCATAATTGTACTGACAAACAGGGCACAACCTGAATTACTGTTACTTGTACTGTTTATTCTGTACCACTGTGGCTAGAAGGTTAGAATTTTGCAAGAGTTTTTTTTAAGATTTAAAATGAACACTGAGGATTTTTAAAACTACGTCTACCATTCTTAAAATACGGAAATTGCCCTTCTATAATCTTAAATTAGCTTTAAAGGTTTTGAAAGTTTTTCTTACGTGTAGCGGAGTAGGCAACACTGCCGAGTTCATTGACCTCGATGCCAGATCGCTGCAGCACTTTGGAAATCATAAGTCTCTGGTCTACCAGTTGACCACGAGCGATGCCAGGAAAAGAAGCAGTCACTTCGAAAGCTGATCGGACGCCAAGCTGTAAAGGTGAGAACAATTATTAATTGAAGTGTGAGAATCTTTCAAGATGGTGCAGCAAGTGGCGCCATCTTGTTTTATAACTAGAATCATCGAAAAGGTCGGATAAGAATGATAATGACTGGTGAGTCTCTCTAGCAGAACGTCGTATCTACGGTTGCTTGGCGGCTGTCTTTTTTTTTTAATAATTATAAACTAGCGCTTGACCGCAATCCCGCCTGATGCGCAGTGATGCGATCGTGGATGGTAAAACACGCTAGTTTATTAAGAGCCTATTCACTCAGAAAAATTGAGCGAATAGGAAGGAAGACGGTGATGCAATGTTAAACCCAACAACACGACCAACAATGCTGCGCCAAAGGGAGATTGATCTGAAGACCCTCCAAGACCAAACACCCAACACAACAACATTAGGCGCATCGTACCCGGCACACATCGCAACACAACTGCTCAGACCCGTCCTCCGTACAGCTTCACCAGACATCATGCCGGAACACGACAAATCGCTTGGCGGCAAGGCTTTGTCTGGTGGGTGGTAACTTCTGCCGGCGATGCGGCCGATGTTATAATTACAGGAAGAATATTTCGGCAATCGCATAATGTAATGATGTAATATGATTATGTCGACACGTTTGGTGCAGTAGCTGAGCGATTGACTGCTGCGCCGCGCGTCGCGGGTTCAAATCCCGCGCGGAACAAATATTTGTATGGCCCACAATTAGTTGTTCCGGGTCTGGCTGTTTGAGTATGTAAGATTATATGTTTGTAAACGCACCCACAATACAGGAGTAATTGCTAGTGGAGGGCAACGTTCTTTTTGATAAAAAAAATGGATATCATACAAGAACATTTTTTGTCATTTACTTTTACGACAAAAAATGGCAAATATTCGAAGTGATTTTAACCAATACAGCATTAATCCTTATCCAATTAAATACATTGTTGATTTAATAAAGGGTGTAAGACTTTAAGTCCAGGTTCCCTCAAGATGTTTTCCTTCACCTTTAGTCATTGGTGTCCAAGATATACTTAGAAAGTACATATAACTTTTATAAAAGTTACATTGCCTGACCTGGAATCGAACCTGCGCACTCATACTTAAGAGGCTGGTGTTTTAACCACTAGGCCACCACGACTTACTAATACAGATCTATACACATACAGCACATGATTTAAACGAATATTTTCGAAGTAATTACAGGTTCAAAAAATGTGTGTTTTTATATACAACGTTCACAGTTTTTCTGTAGTGTAATTAGTATCAGCATTTCACCTATCCGAAGCCGGGGCGGGTCACTAGTACAAAATACACAACATCCGTTCTACGTTGTTTATTTTGCATTAAGGCTGTAGGAAATGAAAGCTGGTATTCTAAAAAAACCTTTACTGTTATTGATTTTAAGAAAGAAACGTTTTCATTTAGCCGTGTAACTTTCCCCAGCGGTTTTAACGAGAATATAATCGTTGCTATTGTAACTTAAAAAGAGTGGTAAATTTAAACCAAAACTGGTATTATTATTTTATTAAATACTTTAATTGGGTTGTATCCTAAAAATAATTTAATGTCCATCAGATAGATTTATAAAAAATATTGAACACGTATTTTTTATTTTTTCTTCCATTCAAATACTTAGGAAGATATATTGATTTGAAATGTCGCATGACTGCAATGAATGGGGACTAATTACGTCACGCCGTAGTATATTTTGTACCACGGCGTGACGTAAGTAGTCCCCATTCCGTAACTTTAATACGCTGTATCACAGTAGTTTCTGGTAATTTCGACAAAATAAAAAAAATGAGACCCCCATTTTTTTATTGTATATAAGACGAGCTAATTATTTTTTTTGATTTTCATACCTTGGATACCCCTATTATTTCCATTCCTACTTTATAGACTTGTACGTAATATTATTTTTAAACTTTTTAAATTTTACATTTATGTAAAATTAGCCAAAATAGCGTATTAAAATGAAATCAACTGAATTATCATTATAACAAAGTTGACACTTGTGTAACTTGAAATGGGTGTGCAGGACCCGACCGTACCTTAAGAACGCATTTCTCATTTACGCCTACTGCTCGTATGTATGAGCACTAACAACGTCCCCCGGAAGTTTTTTTTTTTTTATTAATTTATAAACCAGCGGTTGACCGCAATCCCGCCTGGTGGTAAGCAGTGACGCAATTGTTGATGGTAAAGCGCACTAGTTTATTAAGAGCCTATTCACTCTAGCCTTGAAGACACTCAAATTGTAGTCCGACGGAAACACCGCCGCCGGCAGATTGTTCCAGAGTGGCACAAATTTTGCTATTTTGATTGAAAATTTTAGTGGTCATCAATGTCGTGTCTACCTTTTTTTTGGTTTGGGATAGGAAATCATCAAATGACCTCTCCCTACTGAATAAAACCCTCCCGTATTCCTTCACGTATATGTGCCAGGGCCACGGTTTCTTTTTAACCAACTCGCAGCCCTGACCCAGGAGGCATTGGTCTTCGTGGACCCCGTCACGATGTGCTGACATCTCTTTAAGCGCCGCGCCGTTGACCTAGTCTTGGCGCTGTTCGCCGCCCGCAAGCCTGCGCCAACTGTGACCGGGAGTCCGATGTTGTCTCCTGACCAGGGCGACTTAGACACACCTCTGCGTTAACATCCACCCCTGTTGTGTAGAGGTAGTTAATATAGCGCATAGCGCCATTCAATAGCACGCTATTTCCTCGTAGCGCATATCGCACGCTAGGTAGGTGGACGTTACGACGCTCTCACGCTATGACGCTATGAATGAAATTGATTGAATGTCATCGCGTTTGAGCGCTGTGGACTACCGACGCCTATGTATGTTTGTTGTCGCAGCATGCTATTTTCATCGTGCGCGATCTTGCTTGTTAATGTCTATAAATATTAGTATAAAATTCTGTTGCAAAAAGAAGTAGCGACGATTAGTGTGTGCAAAGGTAACTATGTAAAAATGTCTAATCGCAAAGGTGGTGATGTACGAATTTGGAACTTCTTTGAAAAGTCCGCAGACGGCAGCAAGACGACTGCTATTTCTAACTATTGTCGCCGACAGTTGTCCATTAAAACTACTATAACCAATTTAAAGGCTCACTTAAAGCAAAAACATATAATACAGCGTATAATATTTTTTTTATTGTTCTAATTTAGAAAACAATTCTCCCTTAAGATCTGAAAATGTAAATATGCTTTTATAGCACGCGATTTGTGTAACAAAGAACGATATGTAATGTAACGTGCTACGAAATCTAGCGTGTTGCAATAATTATCGCGCCTGCTGGATGCCCATGTGCTTTCTTATTTATAGCGCGCTATAACATAACGAATTTAATAACGCGCTAGAAATTAATAGTTTAAAGTCTGTAGCGCGCTATTGTTTTATAGCCGTTTTGAACAAATCTACTGTTGTATATGAGCACTAACAAGTGCTCATACACAACACAACAGCGTCAACATACCGGGAGTGGCACTAATAAATTCGCTATTGTGTTTGAAAGTTTGAGTGTGTCTTTCGTCATCAATGTAGTCTTCTTTAAGTCGTAATATTGTATTTAAGGAAAATTTAAAAGGTCGTCGTCAGTCAGAGAATTACAGAATCTCATGGCTAACCACAAGCATCCAAGAGCTCAAAACATGTTTCTTTTTTGCGGTTCTAATAAACGTGAATATTAATGACTAAAAACATATAAATTAGTTAATTAAGATCACGTTTTCTGATATATGAATAGGTAAACAAACTAAGCAGATTTGTAAATAAGTAATTTAATGGCAAGAGGCCGGACGGTATGTCCTTATTTCCATGAAAGATCGGTAGGCCTTCAGTGTAGGACGCAACTTACGTCGATACTCATATCCCACCTTCCTGGCTCGGCATGCTGTACTGGCATTGCTGCAGCGGCTGCAGAAAACCTCAAACGGGGAAAATATAACAACCTTATCGGCAATTATAGTTACGATCCGTTTGAGGTTGGAACCTGCGGGCCGTGGGGTCGGAGTGCTCATTGCCTGTTCAATAAACTGTCTAGGCGGCTTGTTGACAGTTCCCGTGACCTAAGGGTTGGCTTTTATCTTGACCACAGGAAAGCCATTCAACGCGGCAATACCACCAGTCTCTTGGTGCCACCAGTCGACAGCGATGCAGAAGAATTCTTCGACGCTGTATTTTAATAGTTTTTATTAGAGTAGGTCATATTTTTTATAATAATTTGTAGTTCATTTACTTGTATAAGTTTGTAAATATTATCTGTAATTTATATTTAAATTTAATAAAGTCATCCTATTTAAAAAAAAAGAAAGTAATATAATGCCCTTGACCTAGTTATTAATGCTCGTAATTTAAAACGTTCAAAATCTAGTAGCAGTCTAATCTCAGCGGCAAACAAATAACACTAACTTGTCAAAATTTAAGGAAAATGCGTAGATTATGTGATAGATCGAGATTGAAATCAGACTGTGATCGTTCTTGAAACTACGAGAATTGTCCCTCTAATGTCACAACAAAATCGCAATGATTTTTTTTTTTTTCTAGAAAATGTTTACGTTTTTGAAAAGCTTCTTTATTCGAAAATTGTAGTCCTGGCTATATATTCTGTACTTAAATGAACCGTGCTAAGTATTCGCACATCAAAGGTAAATTCTCGAAAAACCACTGAAATGTAAGTAATTTGTATATTTTTTGGTGTAGCGGTCCAGAACAACTTTAAAATTATGCCCGTATGTACCGACAAAAAAGTTCTTGAAAATATACGATCTTATATTTTGTTTCTTTGTATGTTTTTTCAAATGTTGTAGTTTTTAATCTGTTAATCGGAGCGAACAATAAACAAAGATCATATTTTTATGGTCTTTGATCTATCTTCGCACCGAATAAGCCAAAATACAGAACAGAAAAATAAGTACAAAAGATCACCTTTGTATCTATTTTTCTGTTTTTTTTTTTTTTCTAACAGCGTAAAACATGACAAGCTTTATGTCTTCCTTGACTAATAATGGGCCCGGTGCTCTTGTTTTCGAAATAAACTAAATTTAATTTCAGGGCATATTTTCTTTCTATTTCATTAAGGAAAGGACGGAGATAAATGTTAGTTTAATCCTACCAAAATAAAGTACTCCATAAATAGTTTAAAAGGGTGTTATGTCTGGTGGGGACTACCATAGATATCAGAAACGTTAATATCTCTGTGGGGACTACCCACCATACACAACAAACAACTGGTCGGACAAAGCTGCCTTTTGTTTCGAGGCTAAGTGAACTTCTAACCCTATTCCATAAAGACTCATGAAGCCATCATTCCAAAGATGTATCAAAGATGTTCTTCTATTTCGTTACTTAATTATTATTTTTTTAATAATTATAAACTAGTGCTTGACTGCAATCCCGCCTGATGGTAAGCAGTGATGCAATCGTTGATGGTAAAGCGCACCAGTTTATTAAGCATATTCACTTAAAAAACTTACGAAAAGGAAGGATGACGGCAGTTGAGCGAGGTGATGCAATGTTAAACCCAAGACCAACATGACCAACGATGCTGCGCCAGAGGGAGATTGGTGGAGACTCTCCACAACCAAACTCCGACACAACAACATTTGGCGCATCGTACCAGGCACACATCGCAACACAACTGCTCAGATCCGTCCTCCGTACGGCTTCACCAGACATTATGCCGGAACACGACGAATCGCTTGGTGGCAAGGCCTTGTCTGGTGGGTGGTAACTTCTGCCGGCAGCCGACGTTATAGCCTACCACCGAGAGAATTGTTTACTTAATTGTTTTCTAAGAAATCAAGCACCTTACCTCTCTTAAAACGCCATCCAACTGTGAGGTATAGTCGAATTTGAACTTGGGCAGAGTGACGTCGACCTGGTACTCTTTAAGGTTGTTCAGCTCCAAACGAAGGTCACTGAGGTCATTCAGTACACGAGGTAGACCCGTCAGGGAGTTAGGCACTATAATATACATCGCGTATTTCTTGCCCTGCGAATGAAATGGAAAATGTTGTCACAATTATAGGGATGTATCCAAGGTATGAAAATCAAAAAAATAATTAGTCCGTCTTACAGATAATAAAAAAAATTAAGACCCGTATTTTTTATTTTGTCATAATTACCAAAAATTACTGAGATATAGCGTATTAAAGTTACAGAGTGGGGGCTAATTACGTCACGCCGTTCTATATTTTGCACCATGGCGTGACGTCATGCGACATTTCAAATCAGTATATCTTCCTAAGTATTTAAATAAAAGAAAAATAAAAAATACGTGTTCAATATTTTTTATAAAGCTATCTGACGGACATTAAATTATTTTTTAGGATACAAGCCAATTGTATTAAGCATATTCAAAATATATTTATATGAAAACTGACAGTGGCCCCGATCTTCTCGTTCACCAACTAAACTAAATTTAAGTTCAATGTATCCTTTTCTATATGTTTCATTAATAAAAGGACAGAAGATAATATGTTAGTTTGGACCTGTCAAATTAGTCTGCGCCTGACGTAAATTGATGTATTTTTTGTCGCCATGTTTATAATCACGTCTAAACTGTCTATGACTTAATTTGATAGGATTAAATTAAAATGTTATCTCCTATCCTTTTCTTAATGAAATAGAAAGAAAAAGATTCATTTAACTTAAAATTTGTTTAGGTTTTGTAAAATTCGGCACCAGTGTCTTTAAATAAATGTAAATGATGTGGTATTACATAATAAACAATGTGTTTTGTTATAACATGAAACTTGCTAGAAGTTGAGGAGCTGCGCCGTAACAGTCATCAAAGTTAGTAGATAAGGAGAAATAAAAGAGGACCCAAAATAGAGCCTTGGGGTACACCATTTGTTACAATTTTGGGTTTGACAGATTGCCTGTAGGCTTATTCCAAAAACCGTCAGCCAGTTGTACCCGGCTGTCGTCAGCCCTAAAATCTTACAAACAGTCTTACTGAGTTACCATATTACCAAGTTACTGGGTTGTGTGAGGTCAGATAACAATCGATCCATTTAAAATGCTGTTATTTGGCTGCATCTCATCATCATCATCCTAGCGTTTCGGTCCCGGTGGCATCCGCGGCCTTACCGTTGAGCACGGGGTCCGCTCTCGCTCCGGTATTTGGCTGCATCTGACCCCAACTAATTTGGGAAAAAGCTAGGTAGGCTGGTAGAGTCAAATGCCAATGTAAACTCACCATGTAAGGCATCCTCAAGATTTTAGCATCGTATTTCGATGACTCTGTATAGTAAAATTTATCGTTGACGTTCATGAAGGGAATTGTCTTCTGTGATTTGGCTGAGACATAGAACTGGCCAGTTTTGGTGGCGTTGGGTGCGAACTGGTGATGCCAGCTGCCCTTGAAGTACAGGGTATTGAGGACCAGAACCACCATATTTGCGACATCATCTGAACAGAAGAAAAGAAAATTGTAAAATTTTAATGTTAAAATTACAGATTTTTACTAAATGCATATTTAAGTATACATATACGTGATATACGACCAAAACCATTTTTTAAATATTTGTTAGTTTGTCTGTCTATTTATTCCGGATTATCTCCGAAACGGCTGGGCCGTTTTGGATGGACTGGTAGCTGTTGTAATAAATCGTAGTTTAGAAAGAAACAACTATGGTTCCGCGTAAAATTAACCCATGAAATTCTATTAGTGTCCCGAGCTCCACTTAAACGAAGTTCAGTTAATCATTTCTTTTTATTGTGCTCATTACAACCCGTAGAGTAATTAAGTAACACACTGTCAGTAACAATGGGTTTCATTTTGACAGTTCAACAACAATCATTGCGTTGTTAACATCGTTGAGCAGACACGTTTTTCGAACATGTGAAGGAATGGATTAGATACTTCAAAATTAATCCAAAACAAACACGCTTCGAACACATTTTAACTGCTGTCATTCGCTGACCTATTATCTACTTTTACCATCTCTCACGTGGATATCCATGGCAGGAAAATAAAATGTGTAAAATAAAAAAAAATAGGTTATGCATATGACGTTATCGTGGACGGAAAAGGAAGTGAAGATTTCTATATGGAACCTGGCATACCACTGTGGCGCCATTTTTTTTTTTTTAATGACTGTCTTTCGTGATACCTATTCAAACATCTATGCAACAAGATTTAAACAGATTATGGCCCGCTCCTTCTCACCGAGAGGCCTGTGTCACAGGAGTGGGAACTTTTTGGCTGATATGATGTTATGTAGGTATTCAATTCAACATGCTTTTTTTTCTTTTATGGCTTCGCACGGTTTGTGCATTTAGCCAATGTCACGTAATGAATTTGTTCAATGTATAAAAAAACGGCCGCGTGACCCGTTTTACGATGGAGGTTTGAGACAAAGTCATGATGTGACCACTATGCTGCGATATTTCACTGTTTTTTATGAATTATTTACTGAATGCACTTTTTGCTACATAAATCACGCACTTTTATTTAGTAAACAACACTATAAATAATTTTGACAACAACGAAAATGAGCGTGACACTCAGCTTGACTTTCCCGCCAAAACCCATCTCAACATGCTTTAGAAACAGGAAGTATACCAGATCATAAATATGAATAGCTTAGATAAAATACCTTCATTGTATCATCACACACATCCGCAGGTATACACATGAATATAATATGAATGTGCATTCAAACATTCTAAATGACACAAAGGCACTTCCACGTATTTTCCTAATTACATCTGGTACTGTTACCATATTCATAATGTATAGTAACATGATATTATTCAATTACATTTTTGTAATACAAATACTAACCTTATGTAAAGTATTTATGGTAATTTTTCAATTGACAACCCAAAGCTTTCGGCACAAAGTGTTACTGATTCTGGTTGACAGGACATTGACCGGTACGTAATTGATTAAGTCAGGGGATACAGTACCTAATAATAAAGCTAGGAACATTATTGTGTACTGTAATTCCAATCATTATTACTCTGTATGATTCACGCTATGTTAGCAACTAATGTAAATAATTGGATTCACTACATAGTATAAAACAACGTCGCTTTCTCTTTCCCTATGTCCCTATATATGATTAAATTAAAACTAAGCAACGGTTTTTGATGCGGTTTTTATTAATAGATAGAGTGAGTAAAGTGGAATGTTTATATGTATAATAACATTATTTAAATAGCGGAGAAATACTATTATGTTTGAGATTTCTAATATGATGTCGTAAATAATTAAAAATTTTCTCGTTTGCAGTGAAACGCAGGCTGAACCTTACGAGATTTATTAAAATAATGTACACATTCAAAAGGTCTAAATACAGAAAAGTCCGCGATGGTATATGTCTATCTTTTACCTATGGATATTTCACAATTTTTTTTTTGTCATTTAGGTACTTCTTACGACAAATATTGGCTAATTTTCGAAGCGGTTTAAACCAATATAGCATTAATCCTTATCCAATTTAATACCTTAAATACATTTTGGATTTAATGGAGATTTATATAACCGTATACAGCATATGATTTAAGTGAATATTTTCGAAGATATTACGGATTTAAAAATTGCAGGGTGTCGCGTTTGCTGTGGTACCGACCGGCCGGGGCGGCGGTAGGCCGCTTTGTTTTTTATACGACGTTCACAGTTTTTCTCTTATGTATTGTATCAGCAATGCACCCGTGCGAAGCCGGAGCGGCTCGCTATTTAATTATAACTATCTGTATTAACATCTTCTTTCTATCGTTAATCAAGACTGCTTTCTGTGCGTTCTTAATCACGATTGACAGAGATTGAGCTTTTTATGAGGGTAGATCTACGATATATGGCTAGATGTATAACTATCATCATCATCATCATCATCAGCCTCTACTTGTCCACTGCTGGACATAGGCCTCCTCTATGGCACGCCAACAAGCTCGATCCTGAGAAGTCCTCCGCCAGCCATTACCAGCTACCTTTTTGATGTCGTCGCTCCATCTATATTAAATTGTAGAATTACCTTTATACTTTAAACAAGACCGCCTGTCGAGACTTTTCATCAGCCATCTAGCTATCTGTCAGTATAGGTAGATCCTATCCCTGTTTTTTGACATAAATTTTTATCGACAAGTATAATGTAGGTATATCTAACGTCGACACGCAAACTGGGGCCTTAATCTGTTTTTACAATCGTGTCATAATGGTCGATCAGTGATCTCATAATGATCGATTTTGACAAATATCGTATTTTACTAACAAAATTGCTTCATTATGACTTTTCAGTAGACTATCACTGACACTACTCTCCATATTAATAAATGTTCAAATTGAGTAGTCGTTTTTAGAAAATCATTTCTACTACTTAACTGGTTTTATAATAATGGCAATACGGCAATGTCATTCTATCACCATTCCATTACGAGACGACTGAGATAATTGATCGATCTTTATGAATTTGGCAGATTTCGAACTTTTAAGCACAATGACAATGGAACCATGTTGGAATGACAAATGTATAAAAATAGCCGACTATGGCCACTGTTATCTTGAATGTATTACACGACCATACGAGGACGCGTAGAATCATTTTGTTTAGAATTTTTGGCAAATAACTCTAAGGTTTAACATAAATAGATAAGTATAGGATGGATAGAAAGAATGTTAGACATAATAATTATACATATAATCATATTCGGTGATTCCTGTATATGATTATATGTATAACTAGCTGTGCCCGCGACTCCGTCCGCGCGGATGTCGGTCTTCGCGTGGATGGTTTATTTGTCCATTTTGAGTAACTCTGACAATGACATCAAATAAATATCTATTGGACCCACATACGGCTAGGCCTATAATACTTAATTAAGGAGATCCCTCTATTGAGCTACTGCTGTTGAGCTTGCGTTCTGTAGTAAGTATTTTTTTCATAGTAATTCCGACCTTTATAAGTAGCATGAAGCAGTAAATTATTGACAGTGACGAAAAGTTTGCAATAATTAAAAAGTGATTGTGACAATGCGACAGAAAGTTAATTGAGGGCTTCAGCATACACAACATTGTTAGTGAGCTCGTCCGGAATATGAACATGAAGATTTCTTGGACTGCTTACACGGGAAAGAGCTACGTAAAGTTGCCCGTGTGAAAAACAACTCGCGGTAAGATCTACGCCAGCAACTCCTAGGGTCTGACCTTGAGCCTTATTTATTGTCATGGCGTAACACAAAGCTACAGGAAACTGTATTCTCTTAAATTGAAATGGAAAATTGTTGGGAATCAATGGTATTCGAGGGATTAAAACACTTTCCCCGGCATCACAACCGGTTAAAATTTCAGCTTCAATTACGTTAGGTTGCAAATTAACCACCTTCAATCGAGTGCCGTTACAAAGCTTCGGAGGACTTAAATTACGAAGAAGAATAATAGGAACGCCGATTTTTAACTTAATTATATGTGAAGGAAGTCCAGAAACATTTAACGAATTTAAAAATTCTATGGGGTAATTAGTGGACTCTCATCCATCATTCTATTAATAGAGATATACTCTCGACTTTCTCCTTGAATATGTGACAATATTTCATTATTTATTACAGATGCTTGGTCATTCCG
This sequence comes from Sesamia inferens, assembly GCA_037179545.1. Lineage (NCBI taxonomy): Eukaryota > Metazoa > Arthropoda > Insecta > Lepidoptera > Noctuidae > Sesamia > Sesamia inferens. The sequence continues at coordinate 19,282,996 of CM073921.1, read as the reverse complement.
AGGAGTAAGAATGGACCTTTTGCATAACCAAGTATTGTGCTGATGCGTAACGCTGCTTAAGTCTCCGTAAACCGCAAATATTAGCTCTTGCAGGGACGAAACAGTACAACACAACTCATCATTTAAAGCTACTTTTCCTTCATCATTTGGATAACTTCCCTCGCCTATTTTTAATAATAAATTTGAAAATTGTTGTGCATGTGGGTCATCTCCGAGTCTCACCCGCATATTTGTTGTTAAATGCATGGATATAATATGTTGCCATAGACTCGACCTTTTAAGGCAAGCTCTGACTTCATCAGCTCGTGTTCCTCGTGGTATCACCGGTAGAATTTGTCTGAAGTCGCCACAAAAAAGAACAGTTATACCACCCATGGGTTGGTCTATGTGCCTGATGTCCCTCAGAGTCCTGTCCACTGCCTCTATGGCTTTTTTGTGAGCCATAGTGCACTCGTCCCAGATGATTAAACTACACTCCCGGATAACCTGCGCTTTGTCACAGTTTCTAGTAATACCGCATACTGGATTTTCCGTGCGGTCAAGGTCTATTGGTATTTTGAACATCGTATGCGCTGTTTTGCCTCCTGGTAACAAAGTCGCTGCTATACCCGAGGAAGCAACTGCAAGTGCAATTTTGTTTTGATTCCCTAAGTGGGCTAATATTAATTTAGTGAGAAACGTCTTCCCAGTTCCACCAGGTGCATCGAAAAATAAAATTTGTCCCAAAGTATTGCCTACACTATGGCAGACACGGTCAAATACGTGTTTTTGTTCCGGTGTCATACTTGGTACTCCGTTTTCTAAAGTTTCCAATAGTTCTGCAGCATTATAATTAAGTTCTGCAGCGTATTCCCTGTTAATTCGTTCGTTAGCTATAGTAGGAGTAGGCAAACCATATTCTGATAGAGTTTTACCTCCGACAGCTATTAATTCATTTTGAATAGCTAACAAACACTGATTTATAGCTAAATCACGGCAATTGTCATTTATTTCAGTATCTTGATCACGTGAGATGTTCCTGAAAAAGTCCTCAGAGAGTTGCTTCTTATATTTTTCCCATAACTGCGCAGCGTCAGACAAAGCACAAAAAGTCAACAAAACAACAAATAGATTTCGCAAACGACTTGGATTATTACTGACGCATGATTCTGCTAAAGCATCGTCCCAATGCTGATCATTTTCGAGTAAGTGTCGAGCTTGGCAAGCTGCTTGGTAAGAAGGATATAAAATATCGTCAACTTTTCGTAAGTCAGTAAATGATGTTGGTCCACGCACTGTATGTAATAATAGGCGCAAATAAAAACGTTCAAAATTGTTAGGATGTACACTGTAAACTCTTCCTATTACATGTTCCTTGTAAACTCCAGGTGCGCCATCTACTGGGGAGCCTCGTCGACGACGGTTAAATACTCCACGTTGTTTATCGTATGTGTAATATGCGGGAATCTCATCATAGAGTAAAGTTTTGGCAAAGCTATCAGTGCCACACAATTCAAAAAATGCTATAAGAGTTGTGCGTCTTGGATTTACTAAACGCTCGGCTACATTTTCTGGGTTGAAATATATACTTTGACTTCCCTCTGCGTGAATATCGAGATGCATTACAGGTGGATGTCGCTCGTGTATGGGAAAACTTAAGATTCGCCCCACTGCTTCTGACGAACTAATGTACCGTCCCGATTGATATTTAGCTACCTCATCGTGTTCGTTATTTCTTAGTGCAAATGATGCTTGGTCACTACCTTTGTTAATATATTTACATATATACTTAATAGATTCAATACTATTGCACATTTCAATATTTATATGTGCTCCGAAAGCTCTAGATAATACTGGAGAATATGGCACGACCCACCTGTTATCTAAAGTGATTTGTTGGCCAAGAACTCTTTTTTCAGCTGTAAATCCACCACTACTTGGCGAACGGCGCCGATATAAAGGATATCCGTCATGACCTGTTATAGTTTGGTCCACTAACGATTTTGGATATCGTTTAGTACAGCGACCGTTTTGCATGCAAGGAGAGTGAGAATGTAGTGCGCCACAGGGTCCATGAACCATATGAGTTTTAACGATTTTATATAATACAGGATCTACATTTGGGTCAGGAAATTCGGCACTAATTACATGATCTACATCATGAGGCCGAATTTTGTCTTTCAACCAAATTAAAATATGAGCGTGTGGTAGCCCTCGTTTTTGCCACTCGACACTGTACATATAAGATAAATAATCACCAAAAACTTTTTCTTTAGTTAATAACTTAATCATTAATTTCAGCTTTAAATGAAAAACTCTCGAAATTATATCGTGTCGGTCGTAAGAAGCTTGTCCTTCAAGTAAATTGTTCGTTATATCCTCCCATTTAGGATTAGTAGTAAATGTAATGAATAAGTCTGGTCGACCATATTTCCTTACATAACAAAAAGCATCTTGCGTTCGCTCATGCATGTACCGCGGGCCGCCGGTAAAAGAAGATGGTAAGATAACCAAACGGCCCAAATTATCGGGATTGTCATGCTGTTGCATAGCGTCGCGTAGATGTACATATTCATCAACTCTCAACTGTCTTTGATTTGTACGTATATATACCAGTCATTCAGTTTCAATTTTAGCATACATATCAACTATGAATTGATTAAACAAACCTCGGAAACGTTGCAAATACAATAGTTGATCACGTCTAATCTGCAAATGATAGCAATAAAATTGAAGAGAAGAAACTTTTTTTCTGTAATTTAAGGTACCTGTAACCGGGTTAGTTTGGTACACTGCAAAATTATAGCCATCCTCTCCTCGACAGTAAATTAAGGGGTACTGCAAACTATCATATGCTCTGTGAGTTTCATAAATACGCTGCAGACGGTTGTCTCTAGTACGAATCACGATATCTCGTCTATCACATTCTTGGTCGACTAATACTACTGCGACTTCATTAGTCGTAGGTGCATTGTAGCGCCTGGGGTGTTCTTGACTTGGACGTCTATCGGCATTGATTACAACATTATAATTGTCACATTGCCCTTGAGGAATAGATTCCAATGCTGACTTAAAACTATGCACATACGTATTGACCTGATGTAACATATGCTGAAGTGCCAAAATTAATTCTGCATTAAGATGTGGGAAATTTGTATTTCGTACAGCTAACTGTTCGTTATAATCAGATATAAAGTAAATTTGTAAGAATTTCGGTTGATTTTCTGGCAACAGTGATCCAATTAGATGGTAGACTTGGCCTTGAATTTTGAATGTATGCATGAATGGGCCTTCGGATATTTGTTGAGCGCCAAAAGAAGTCATTTGAAATGCATTATTAAAAGCCCGAATATTATCCAAAAAATGTTTGGAATGGGTATGTTCTCCTAAGAGCAATGATTTCAAAGGCTCCGGTGGATCTTCAAATAGCGGTAAATTCACTTTTCCACCAGAACAACAAAATCCAGCGGACTCATGTCTCCATTTCAAGGAATTACAATGAGAACAAACTATATTCATCTCACCTATCTCTGCAAAAGATTCATAATTCATTCTAACGTAATAAGCAAATCCACTTTTGCTTCTATTTATCCATGGCAACAAATCTAAAGATTCTGCTTCTTCATGATCTGATGAACATAAAACTCTATCAATATTATGACGAAATCTATCTCCACTGAGTCGAACTTCACATTGCTCATTTGTTTCTAATGACCGAATATCATTTATTCTTTGTCTTTCGTTTGACAAATTATCTATATTATTTTGAACTCTTAAATCGTTGTTTTCGCGAGCTGCCTCTAAACGACGCAAACGGTTTTCGTCACTTTCAAGAGATCGACTCAAAGCGTGACGTTCACGGTCAGCCGTCAAACGACCTTGATACTGGGTGTAAGTCTCAGACTCCCGTGACAGCGCGTGACGTTCGCGGTCAGCCGTCAAACGATCTTGATACTGGGTGTAAGTCTCAGACTCCCGTGACAGCGCGTGACGTTCACGGTCAGCCGTTAAACGATCTTGATATTGCGGGTACGTCTCAGACTCCCGAGACAATACGTGACGTTCACGGTCGGCAGTGAGGCGTATATCCCTTTCAGTAAATGTTTCAGAGGAGCGAGATAGTGAGTGACGTTGACGATCAGCACTTAATCTCAATTCGCGATCGGCACTGCTTTCACGTGCTCTTGCTTCAGCCGCTATGTCTCGCATGCGGTTTAACCGGGATTCTCGCTCTTCGGTTGATTCTTGTGATCTAGCTAGTCTCATTCGCTTAGCATGTTTCGATGTTTTAGTAAGAGAAGATCGCTTTCTGGCAGGCATCGTGTTACAATAAAACTGTATTAAAAATAAACAGAAATACAATGAAATGAGATGAGAGAGAGAAATATGAGTTAAATAACTAACCTACTTTACCTTATAACCTAATTACTATACCTATGTTTCCAAAGATAAACAAAAAGAAAATAAAATACCAACCTAAATAAACCAATTCACGATGAAGACTTAAACTACGTACGTACTGTTACGGAGCGAGTCGGAAGACGGTTTTTAAAAAAGACAATTTAATTAGCTAAAAGAAAGATATATTCAATTATAAGACACGTATTACAAGTTACTATGCCCGACGGAAGTCCAATCCAAACTGATGGGAAAAACGGTTAGAATCGCTTACGAGAATAACAACGGTTTCCTATTGCATTGACGTAAATGCAATGGGAAACTCAGCATTTTAATTTATATACCAAGTAATAGTTAATCCGATATAACAACCCCCCCGTTAAGATCGATCATCACATCTGAAAGTGATGAGAGATGTAAGGGTTAATGTTTGCTAAGTCTTGGATGCTAAATTGGATTTTCGTCGAAGCACTACAACATATTATGACAATTAAAAACAAAAGAAACATAGTTATAATAAGAATAAAACATCGAGATAACAACCTTTTTTTTTTTAAGACTTATATAAAATAGGAAGACATGAAAATTACTAGTAGGAAACAAATAGAACATTATTCTAAAATTATGATTATTACAATCGATTTATCATTATTTAAGATTTGATACAATACTATAAAAATTATTAAGATTAAAACTAAGAGTAAAAATTGCTTAAACAATATTTATCTATGTTTATCTAGATTCAGTGAGGATAACAATATAGATGGAACCAGCCATGTGCATTCGTCACAAATTAATTATCGTGAGTTTTGCTAAACAGGATGTTTCTTTTAATAGGGGTTGGTGTTACCCTTAAGTCTTCTACAGACTCTGACTCATCCTTATTGATTGTTGCTACTTTATCACCATGAAATGTGGTTTGACAAACGGGAACTGAATTATTTTTGGTATTATGACATTGGTTAAATATTTGAATGCAGCATGGGGCGTTAGTAGAACAAAAAGATTTGCGGCTCTTGTATATAATATATAACAAAGTTAACACAGAGATACACAGGCTAAAGGACAAATAGTGAGTGCTATAAGTTTGAAAATGAGATGGGTTTTCTATTTTATTAATCTCCTCCTCAAAAGTATCTAAGTGGATGCTGGCTTGTAGCAGAGAATCAAGGTTATCTAAGTTATTTAATTTTGAGAAAGGTAATCGCTGTAAGGTTTTATTCAACTTAGAACGCTCACAACAATCATCTTGTAAGATGTTGAAGTTTGATATTTTATTAGTTATATTTCCAATGAATGTTTCGCCTACAGCGGCGAATTGCAACGTCTTATAAAAAGCCTTGCAGCTCCTGGGCAAGGTCAAGATACCAGTACCAAACAAAATAACGTCAGAGTTTGTGTCTTTATCTTTACAAGTTACATGACACTTGCCAGGTTCAGACTGTACAAAAATCCAACGGTTTAAAGTTAACTTATGAAATAGATCGATTGAGCCATGAATAAGTTTCGTTACACATACGTCGGGAAGTTTGCTAATTACGTCACTTAAGAGAGTTGTTTCACACGTAGGGCTGGTAATCACTGAAAACACATTAGTTAATACGCACAAATAACACTTATCACTTATTATTTTGCACTTGTCTATGTCTGTTATGAGTGAATAAAACATACGGTCAGCTGTAATCGCCACATAAGAGCTAGTTGGCTCGATAAGAACGTAGGTATCGGGTTTCGACATATCGTAAGGAACAGGTAGGGGAATTATCCTATATAGGTCATAGGCTTGTGGTAATATTAGAGGGATTTTAACGACAATAATAACTCTATTTAAATGGAAAAAACACGCAAGTTGAGAAATATCTATTAGGGCGTGTATATTCTGTAACGTTAAAGGTACAGGGAGTTCATAATGGTTAGGAAGGTTATTCCTATGCTTATCTAATTCGCTATACAACTGGTGCGGACTGAGTACAGTAGGATGCAAAACGTTGAGTTTCGCGAAAAGAATTGCATTATTAATATCTTCGATATCGAAAGACAATGTGATTATGATGGACTCTAATGAATGTAATAAGGAACTTAACTCAGATTTAATTTCTAATTTATCGTTACTATTTGTAACAGTTTCTAATATTTTATAGATTGTTTCCATATTCCGTAATATGTGATTTTCGTTTTCATTCACCTTAGATATAGTGTTATTGAAGTATGATATAGTCGATTTAATTACGTGAATATTGTCTTTCATGAGATGAGCAAGACGTTTTTCATCCGTCTGTACTTCTTCTATGGCCTTTGAGAACTTTACCGCGTCCTCGGAGTCTAAAGTGCCAAAAATGGTCTTCAGCAGTGAGCCACCGAGGTCTATGAGACCTCTTTTAAAACGCCCATTAGGTTTTTCATCAGTCAATAAATATGATATAGAAGAGAATTTGCTTACGTTAAGAATATGACGATTTTTTAAAGCGGATAACGAATTAATACAGTCGGACTGTATTTTTAGAAGAAGTTAGTGAGTTACAAAATACGTTAAGTTTTTCAAATAAAAATTCGACTTTATCTAGGTTAGGTTGTACATGACTTATATCTACGTATGCTATAACATTCCAATCATTATTAGTAAACTTAATATCTAAGAGCTTATCAAAGTAGAGGCCGGGACTGCTGACGATAGAAGAAACATATTCACATACGATCGGCGGTGGCAGCGTCGATCTGAAATAGCAATGAAGCGCTCGTGCATCATTCATTACGTCGCTAATGTTATACTTGTGACTGTTACGTCACCGGCCGGCTTGATTTCATCGTAATGGTGACGTACATGTTTACGATTAATGAGTAGTGTAACAGAATGGTTGCCATTCAACTTTATTATTTTGTAAGGGCCTTTCCATACTGGAGATAGTGCCTTATTCTGTTTATGGTGACAGCGGACATATACCATATCTCCTGTTTTATAGGATAATGGCTTCGTGCGGGAATCATAATAAGTTTTTGATTTCTCTTTGGAGGATTGAATATTTTGGAGAGCCTTCTGACGACTATAGTATAGTCGGTGATTAAGGGCCCGGATGTAATCCGTATAGGTATTAGTATCAAGGGTATCGATACTTGAAGGCAAGTAGGGTTTGAACCCGAAAAGCAATTCCAAGGGTGAGTAACCTGTGGTGCTATGTATATTTGAATTATATGCTATCATAGCACTGGGGATATAGAGGTCCCAAGTGTGTTGATTTTCACCTATATATGATCTGAGATACTCTTTTAGAGTGGAATGGCTGCGTTCAAGGGCACCGCATGTCTGAGGGTGGTAAGGAGATGCGAACACGTGTTTAATGTTAAACAGCTTCTCAAGTTGTTTGAAGACATCAGAGCAGAAGTTGGTGCCTTGATCGGATATTATTAGTTTAGGAATTCCCATATGGGATATGTATAGGACTAAAGATTTCGCTGTTTCTTCGGCAGAACAGGATTGCATAGGATAAGCTTGAGAAAATTTAGTTAAGTCATCCTGTAGAGTAAGCAAGAACTTATATTTGTATTCATGTGTTTCTGGGAGCGGACCGACTAAATCAAGATAGATTTTTTCATTAGGCCGAGATGCCGTTGACGTGATAATCATGGGGGCCTTATTTGTTTGTCTTAAAGGTTTATTTATTTGGCAAGAGCGGCAATTTTTCACATAATCCTCAATATCTTGCCTCATGTTTTTCCACCAAAATTGAGTTTTGATTCTTTCAAACATGCGCGATATACCTGGGTGGCCAGCTAGAGGAGAATCATGATTATCTCTAAGAATACGTTTGACCTCGTCAGGGGTCGGGTATCGTATAGAGTTACGGTAGATGTTGACTTTAATATTCGTGTTATGGAATAGAAATGATAAAATATTATAAATTTTTGTGTATGATAGTTTTGTGTAAGGATCTGTAAAGTCTGATATCGCGAATTCTTTCTCTTCTATATACCAATACTTTATCATGTCTCTATAATCACGAAGGAGGTTAAATATGTCTTTATAACTCATTTCGTCATAATGATTTATTTTTAGAAATAAATGAGTGAATAAATGATCATTATTAGACGTGGAATAGTAAGTGTTTAATTCGCGTTCTATGTAGCAAATATTAGGTTCGCTAGTGGAGGCATCCATAATATCCTTGCAGTAAGGCACAGATTCGTCTAAGTCAATGGATGTCGGATAGGCAATAAGTTTACACTTTGCTTTCATTAATGACTCGTTGTGTTCTTGGACGACGGTGTCGAATGACACATCGGATTGTTTTATAATTTTAAGAAACTGCTCGTAAGTTTCTGATATGGATGCTGGATTATGTGAGTCTTCTTCGTTATTAGATGTTTCTGCAGGGTTGCAGATAATCGAATCAGAACTTTCATTATCTTGTAATACATTTACGGGGAACCGAGATAAAGCGTCGGCGTTTGCGTTTAATTTACCTTTCTTATAAACGATTTCGTAGTCGTACTCCTCAAGTTTTAAACGCCATCTAATGAGTCTAGATCCTGGGTCCTTGACATTGAAAAGCCATACTAGAGGTTTGTGGTCTGTAATTATTTTGAATGTACGGCCAAACAAGTAAGGGCGAAATGTTTTTACGCCGAATAAAATCGCTAGGAGCTCTTTTTCAATAGTTGAATAGTTGCCCTCGGCTTTATTTAGGGTGCGCGATGCATATGAGACAGGTTTGTCAGAGCCGATTGCACCTTGAGAGAGTACGGCTCCTATCGCATAATTGGAAGCATCGGTTGTTAAAAGGAACGGTTGTGTAAAATCAGGATATTGAAGCAGAGGCGCTGAAGTAAGTTTATCCTTGAGGGTGGAGAACGCTTGTTCTTGACTATGTGACCATTGAAATATAGCATCCTTTTTCAGAAGGGCAGTCAGTGGTTTAGTGATTTGAGAGAAGTTATTAATAAAACGACGATAGTAGCCGACTAACCCTAGAAAGGATTTTATATCCTTCGGATTCTTGGGAGTAGGGAATTGAGAGACGGCTTTGACTTTCTCGGGATTTGGACAGACGCCTTTATCTGTGATTATATGACCAAGATAAGCGACCTCGCGTCGTAAGAACTCGCACTTGTCCGGTTGAAGTTTTAAGTTAAACTTTCGGATGCGGTCGAAGACTAACTTGATTTTTTCCATATGAGATATCAAATTACTACTGTAGATTATTACGTCATCAAGATACACATATGCGTGGAGGCCTTGGAGACCAGAAAGGACAGTATTCATCAACTTCTGGAAGGTTGATGGAGCATTTTTAAGCCCAAAAGGCATCCGCAGGAATTCGTAGTGCCCTGCAGTGCTAGAATTCGTGTTTATTGAGAACCCCGTCTTTTGTGCGTCCAGAGGATTCATTTTGATCTGGTGGAAGCCACTTGACAGGTCTAATGTGCTAAAATATTTTGAGTGACCTAACTGATCTAAAATATCAGTGATAAGCGGCAAGGGATAACTCTCAGAGACAGTGACGTCATTCAGACGGCGGTAGTCTATTACTACTCGCCATTTCTTTTTCCCAGAAGCATCCATCTTCTTAGGGACTACCCAAACAGGGGCGCTCCAAGGTGATGTTGACGGGCGTATAATATTTTGATCAAGCATCTTGCGAATTTGTGAGTCCACTTCTTCTTTGTGGCACTCGGGGAAACGATACGATTTTACGTGAATAGGGGGTGCATCACCCGAATCTATAGTATGCTCGATCGCGTTTGTGAATGATAAAGGTTCACCTTCTAAGTGAAAAATATCTGTGTACTCAGAACAACATTCAAGCAAAGCTTCTTTTTCTTCGGAGTTTAGATGAGAACAGCGTATTAGATTTAAGACCCTTTGCGGTCTGTCAGATTCGGAATAGGATAAAGCGTTGACGGATTCGTTTGAATCTGTGGTGATATTACGTTCAAGAGGTGTTAATTGGACTTTAAAGTTTTGGACTTGGACATCAGAATCAGTAGTATTTAAGACGGTTACGTTAATTCTTTTATTCGGTTTTATAGTAACAAGACAATTTGCAAAATAAATACCTTCGCTTATAGAGTGATCTAATAATAAGCCCTCATTGTTATCATAATGTTCACGCGAGTAATTAGATACTGCGCATTCGATGACCGCTTCGGAGCGAGCGGGAATGACGTAAGTCGGTTGAATATAGTTGATGTCCAGACTCTGTCCGCATATATGAACCGATTGTGAGTTATAGTCTATATTGGCTTTGAAATGATTTAAAAAGTCGCTACCAATTATACCATCATACTCTAAGTTAATATTATCGTCAACTACATGAAATTTATACTCGTGGCGATTATTTTCCGAAGTAAAGTCTAATTGACATGTACCTAAAGTTTCTGAATAAGTGCCAATGTTATTAAAGCCTTTTATCTTAACTATTTCGCGACACAATTCAGGCGCTATGGTTAAACTTGACAGTTTGATCAAACTAATACTCGCTCCCGTATCGATAAGAAGACGCAACGGATGGACAGAAAGCGAAGTAGTTATATATATGTGAGGCAGTGACACTTTCTTCGAGTATGAAGATATCTCATAGACAGGGATTTCAGGATTAGTTTTAATTTCTTCCTTAGACTGCGGCACAGCGGATTCATTGTGAGAGGGAAGATTCGGACTCAACGACACGGCGGCTCTATTAGAAGCGCGTTGAGGTAAAATAGTGTTTTGACTCGACGGAACAGCGGTTCTCTGTGGAGTGCGTCGAGATGAGACAGAGGGACGACTCAGAGAAACAGGGACTCTCTTCGGAGCATGCTGAGATGAATTATGATTTTGACTCAACGATTCAGGGACTCTTGAAAGAGCGTGTTGAGATGAAACAGAGGGACGACTCAGCGAAACAGGGACTCCCTTTGGAGCATGCTGAGATGAAATATGTTTTTGACTCAACGATTCAGGGACTCTTGGAAGAGCGTGTTGAGATGAAACAGAGGCACGACTCAGCGAAACAGGGACTCTCTTTGGAGCATGCTGAGATGAAATATGTTTTTGACTCAACGATTCAGGGACTCTCGTAAGAGCGTGTTGAGATGAAACAGAGGCACGACTCAGCGAAACAGGGACTCTCTTTGGAGCATGCTGAGATGAAATATGTTTTTGACTCAACGATTCAGGGACTCTCGTAAGAGCGTGTTGAGATGAAATGTCATTTTTATGCATTTTTTTACGAGTGCCTAATTTATCCGGATAACGACGGCACGCTTTCGTAATCCGTGGGTTTAGTTTAAAGAGTTATTGGGGTCGTCATCATTTTCACACGGAATATAATAAGGTGTCGGTGACATCGGCGGATCGAATGTAATATGATTCATCGCAGCCGGTCTGTCGCGATTATCAGAATTAGATATATTACGCCGTTCATTATTATATTTTCTTTTGCGACATTGAGTAATATGATGACCCTTATTTTTACAATAATTACAGAAAAGTTGATTATTAGATGATGACCTCGAGTTATTAAATGATGTTGATGGTTGAGGGTCCGACGGAGCGTGCGGTGGCCCCGTGCGCTTTTGTCTCTCCCGGCATTCAAAATCCGAGTGCCCGGGCTTACCACAGACCCTACATTTAGGTTTCATAGATGTTTTGTATAGGAGGTTTTGTATCTTTTCTTCCTCGAGAGCCACGTTAATCGCATCATTAAGTGATTTTGGGCTTCTGCATCTGACATTATTACTAAGTCGGGGATGTAACCCTAAAGTAAAAGTAAATAAGGCCAAATCTTCGGTCATAGCTATACGACCGGGTATATCCCTTTTTAGGGATTCAGAATTATAAATTTCCGATTGAAGATCGGTAAGGCAACTTTCTACGCGAAGTGCGAATTGCGCAACAGTTTCATTTGCCAATTGCCTGCACGACTGTAAATCTAGCAACAAATGATTATAATGTTTTCTCTCACCGAAGTTTTGTTTAAGAAAACATTTCAATTGGTCGAAATCTTCAAAAATTTTATTAGAGCATGCGATCTGAGCTTTGCCTTCTAGGCGCGATAAAATATATTTTGTTAATAAAACCGTTTGACTCGGTGATGCTAGATCTAAGGCGTTCTGACAATTGGTGATAAAAGCGGTAAGAGTTTCGCGTTCTCCCTTATAAGGGCTGATAAAATTACAGAGCACATTGATAGGAAACTGTTCGCTCAACACAATTTTTGCCGTTTTCTTAGAAGTACTCATAGTAGTTTCGTTAGTTTCTGTAGACATTATGAACTTGAAAGAAAATTAAAAGGTAAATGTATGATACAGGTATGGATAGAGTTTACGATATGTGATACCCTAGGTAATAGGAATGCCTACGCGTAATTTAAAATATTATAGCGATAACAGTAAACCAACGTGTTTTACTCACAGACACAGGAACACGAAGTATTCGATACGCATTTCTCGGCACTGGATTAGCACGATCACTGGAGCAGGAATACAGCGGCGCGATAATTCGTGGCCAGCAGCAGCGGGGACGTCAGGGACAGCGAGGTGGCGGCGCACGTCACCCGAGCGTGATCAACGCTTGCACGTGGCAGCACCACGCGGCAGCACCGCGTGTGAGGGCAGCAAGGGCAATCACCTGCTCCTTGCGGCGATATCACGATAACAGGGCTTGCGTATGTTGAGCCCCCTGGATGTAGAAGCACTGAGAATTCTGGACGATCGGCAGGCTTACGTAAGATACTCGTAAGGCTTACTGTCGCGACTCGTCTTAGGGAGATGGCACTGACTTTGTCGAGGTGTGTTTTCACTTAGCGAAAATAAGAACACCCCGGAGCTGGATTAGTTCGTCGGTAACGTAAAGTTCACATACGATCACTTCAGGATAACCACGACCCGATAGGGGATACCAGCGGAACGGTTACGGCGATATCAACACTGGTATCCCACTTCTGACACCACTGTTACGGAGCGAGTCGGAAGACGGTTTTTAAAAATTTAATTAGCTAAAAGAAAGATATATTCAATTATAAGACACGTATTACAAGTTACTATGCCCGACGGAAGTCCAATCCAAACTGATGGGAAAAACGGTTAGAATCGCTTACGAGAATAACAACGGTTTCCTATTGCATTGACGTAAATGCAATGGGAAACTCAGCATTTTAATTTATATACCAAGTAATAGTTAATCCGATATAACAGTACTATATTTACAAATAACTGATCGGAACAGTCTTAGAATTGACATCAAATCCAGTAATCAAAAAGCACGGTTTAAAATTACACGCGTATAATATTAATTCCACACTAAACACGTCCGCACGTATCAAAATTCAGAATTTATATGCATCGCGCGGCGCGGAACGCCGTCCTTATATAGGAGTCGGGGAGGCGGGACGTCGTGCAGCCCGCTTGTGTCGCAAACGGTTCAAGCCAAATCCGACTTTCGGCGCTACAGGCTACGGCGCTGAATCCACTGTGTGTTCGCGGTTCTACAGAATAACGTCAATGAATAAAACTGAAAAATTAAGATTTTTTTTTTTCTACGTATTTTTCCAGGATAAAAAGTATCCTATTTTATGCCCAGGATAATAAGGTATAATTATACCAAGTTTCATCGAAATCGAACCGTTAGTTTTTACGTGATGCCTGAACATACAGACAGACAGACAGACAGACAAAAATTTTACTGATTGCATTTTTGGGATCACTAACGATCCCTTATCACCCTTTGCTAGTAATTTTTTAAATATATTTAATGTACAGAATTGACTTCTCTACAGATTTATTATAAGTATAGATATATAGATTATTATGTCCAACATTCTTTCTATCCATCCTATACTTATCTATTTATGTTAAACCAGCGCTGGACTCTGTTTTGTATAGGATCGCAGCATAATGCTGAGCGATAGCCATTTTGCGTGGATGTGACGCATGTCAACTATTATCACTCAATTGTTTTTGTACACCTTTATGTCATATTATATATACCGCAAATAAACGTTTTTTCTTTATTTCTTTCAATCTTCCATGTTCGTACCCAGGTGGGGGCAGGGGGGCAGCTGCCTCCCCTGTAAATCTCGCAGAACATGTATGAACTCCCCTAATTACTAATGTATAAAACGAGAACTTATTTCTAACTTTTAAATAAATCACGCAGTAGATACTAACAAAATGTACGATGTAATTGCCAAAAAACCGCGTGCGACTATAGCGTACAAAGATTATCCACTCTAAAAATTTGACTTATGCCCCCCTAGGCCTGACTTGCCTTCCTCTAGGCCTGACTTGCCTTCCCCTAAGCCTGACTTGCCTTCCCCTAAGCCTGACTTGCCTTCCCCTAGGCCTGACTTGCCTTCCCCTAAGCCTGACTTGCCTTCCCCTAGGCCTGACTTGCCTTCCCCTAGGCCTGACTTGCCTTCCCCTAGGCCTGACTTGCCTTCCCCTAAGCCTGACTTGCCTTCCCCTAGGCCTGACTTGCCCCCCTTTGTTTCAGTATCAGTTGAAAACTACCGTCAGACATAGTTGACGGACACACTTTACTACTATTTTTTTCAACGGGGTTTATACTTTCCATTTGATTTTTATTTGTTGCTACCTGATATTTTTTTTAAATTTTAATTGTATTATTGTGTGTCTTTTAATCTATAAACACAAAAATACAAATATTTATTGGGACAAAAAATATATATTTGTATTTGCTAAATAATTGTATTTTCTGTCTTTCTTTTATGGTTTCATCTTCAATTATCTTTCGAAAGAAAGTGATTCTCACTCTTATGTCGTGAACACTTACCTTCATTAACTAGCGACGGAATATGCCCGTCCGTGATATTGGAAACCCAATTGTTGATTTCTTTCGAAGCGACGGCTGAGTTGTGGAAGTTGACGGTCTTCAGCTCAGTCTTGTAGAACTCTTGGGCAATGGCTGCGAACCTCTGGCGCGGTTGCGCTTTGTCACCGATGTAGATCCTACTGCCGAGGTTCAAGATTGATTGTGATTTTTTCTGGAAAGGTAGATAAGTTTCATTAGTATCATATTTGCTACTGTCATTATGTTCCATCTTTAAGTCTGAAATGGCCAACCCGCATTGAGCAAGCGTGGTGATTACGCTCAATCCTTCTCTGTATGAAAGGAGACCTGTGCCCAGCAGTGGGACGATAAAAGGTCGATGATGATGATGCTGATTATGTTCCATCACAAGTAATCTTCAATTACACGAGCTGGTATGGCTTCAAATTCAACAAATGAAGTCCTTTCTTTTCAATGAACGAACTATTGTTTTTAATGGTGACTTTTTTAATTATATACTAGTGGTTAATCGCAATCCCGCTTGATCGTAAGCAGTGATGTAATAGTTGATGGTAAAGCGCGCTAGTTTATTAAGAGCCTATTCGCTCAACAAAACTGAGTGAATAGGAAGGAAAACGGCAGTGAGGCGAGGTGATGCAATGTTAATCCCAACAACACGACCAATGACGCTGTGTCAGAGGGAGATTGATCTGGGGACCGCATCCTACGTACGGCTTCACCAGAAATCGCTTGACGGCAAGACTTTGTGTAACTAGGTCCAATTTGTTACTAACATTGGTCTTTAATACTGTTATTAGTAAACAGACACAGATACAGTAACGTTACCTGTGGGAATTTCTGACCTTTACTTCACAGCGTGTGACAACAAAAGTACGTCGTACCTACTTATCCATTATTTACCTAACTTACTTAGTTTACTATTAGAATGTCCGAATAAACGTTATTATTTCTTTATTTTCATATCTTTTGGATTACTTATACATATAATAAGTGGTATTTTATTGAATTGTAAAACAAAAAAAGCCATATTAGCTATGATATGATAGATATAGCGTGATTATTATACCGGGATACCCAAAGACGGTGCCGAAGTTGTAATAATGATCGCTGCGTCTGGCGTTTTATTGGTCTCCATGTTTTGATCACCTCTAGACTATAGACAGTCTAGAGGTGATCAAAACATGAGGAGACCAATAATAAAAAAATAAATATGGAATATTAGTTTTGTCAAAACTATTATTTCATATTTTGGTCTTTTCATAATGAAATAGAATGGAAAAGGTACACAGAACTTAAATTTAGTTTAGTTTGTGATGAAGGGCATCGACGCCTTATAATTAGTTTAGTTTGTGATGAAGGGCATCGACGCAATGAAATTAGTTTAGTTTGTGATGAAGGGCATCGACGTATTAAAATTAGTTAAGTTTGTGATGAAGGGCAAGACGCATTAAAATTAGTTAAGTTTGTGATGAAGGGCAAGACGCATTAAAATTAGTTAAGTTTGTGATGAAGGGCAAGACGCATTAAAATTAGTTAAGTTTGTGATGAAGGGCAAGACGCATTAAAATTAGTTAAGTTTGTGATGAAGGGCAAGACGCATTAAAATTAGTTAAGTTTGTGATGAAGGGCATCGACGCCTTAAAATTAGTTTAGTTTGTGATGAAGGGCATCGACGCAATGAAATTAGTTTAGTTTGTGATGAAGGGCATCGACGTATTAAAATTAGTTAAGTTTGTGATGAAGGGCAAGACGCATTAAAATTAGTTAAGTTTATGATGAAGGGCAAGACGCATTAAAATTAGTTAAGTTTGTGATGAAGGGCAAGACGCATTAAAATTAGTTAAGTTTGTGATGAAGGGCATCGACGCCTTAAAATTAGTTTAGTTTGTGATGAAGGGCATCGACGCCTTAAAATTAGTTTAGTTTGTGATGAAGGGCATCGACGTATTAAAATTAGTTTAGTTTGTGATGAAGGGCATCGACGCATTAAAATCGCAGATACCGGGATAGAAATATGAACAATATGAACATAACAAAAAATCAGAATCAAATCAAATCCATACTAATATTATAAATGTGAAAGTGTGTTTGTTTGTCCTTCCTTCACGCCGTAGCTAAGCAATCAATCGACCTAAATTCTGGCATACAGTTAGTTGAAAAGATGGAGAGTAATGAGAGATGGAGGCTACTTTTGGTCCTAAAAAAACATCAAGTTCCCAAGGGAGATTACTGGAATATTTGTATGTGTACACCAAATATCCTAATATTGTAAATCGGAAAGTGAGTTTGTTTGTTTGTTTGTTCCGCTTTCACGCCGTAACTACTAAGCCGATTGTTTTGAAATTTTGCAGACGTAAAGTTAGAAGTCCGGATTAAATAATAGGGTACTTTTATCTCGGAAAAAAATTATATTTAGGAGAGAAATCTAAAAGAGCGATATAACCGATCTCCACGCGAGCGAAGCCGCGGGCGGAAAGCTAGTTAAAAAATAAATATGTTTAAAATACGCTTTTGAAAAATAACTCGAAAACATTTCCCTCGTGACGCATTGCAGTTAATAATTTTATTTATAGTCGCACATTTACCTCATAGTAGGAAGAAAATTGATTAATCGCTAATTTGACTAGTCATTCGATTTGTAACTTCAACCATAGGAAACCAAGACATCGTATGTATGACGTCAGTTGCAGGTGAAGGCTGTCGAGTAATTTGCATAACTTTATGGATGGGATTCTGTTATATGGTTTTTACGGTAGGTAATATAAAGCTGAAGAGTTTGTTTGTTTGTTTGAACGCACTAATCTTAGAAACCTCTTGTCTGATTTGAGATTTTTTCTTTCCGTTGAATAGCCCATTAATCCAGGAAGGCTTTAGGCTATATAACATCGCGCTGCGACCAATAGGAGCGGAATATGACAAGAACTAAAAATGTATATTTTGGGGTTAAAATTAAATGATCAAATAACTAACTCCAAGCGAACGAAGTCGCAGGCGGTTGCTAGTTATACATATTTGTTCACAACATTTACACATTTGCACGTATTGTTACTGTACAGTTCAACTGAACGACCATTTATGCAGTTATGTGCATAATAAACTTATATTGTTCTTTATTTATGCTACAAATCTCCAGTCTTTGAGATAGAGTGGGCTTTAATAGACTACACAGGTCCAGTGATGGCTAGTAGTTATGTCATGGGAGTTTCGGCGGGAAGCTGAGTGTCAGGCTCATTTTTCATTGGACTTTTAAATTATTTATTTAAAAGCGCGTGATTTACATATGTAATAAAAAGTACATTCAGTAAGTAATTCATAAAGAACATTGAAATATCGCAGCATAGTGGCCACATCATGACTTTGCCTCAAACCCCCCTCGTAGACGGTTCACGCGGCCGTCTTTTTCGACTGTCATTGCCGATATCCGCCATTATTGTGAAATAAAATTTCAAAGAATAGGGATGTATCCAAGGTATGAAAATCAAAAAATAATTAGTCACTCTTATAGATAATAAAAAAAGTTAGGACCCGTATTTTTTATTTTGTCGAAATTACCAAAAACTACTGAGATATAGCGTATTAAAGTTACAGAGTGGGGGCTAATTACGTGACGCCGTGGTATATTTTGTACCACGGCGTGACGTCATGCGACATTTCAAATCAATACATCTTCCTAAGTATTTGAATGAAAGAAAAAATAAAAAATACGTGTTCAATATTTTTTATAAATCTATCTGACATTGATTGGCAAAATTGTGTTATCTATTCCACAGGGGCCCATTAATCAAGAGTAGAAGTTGAAGTTATCACATGTCAACGATTTAGTTCATGCGAGATTCCTCACGACATTATCCTTGACCGTTTTGAGAGCAGTGGTAATGAAATTATTCACACAAAATAAAACATCTGCGTGGGCCCAAATCCAAGACTCGTAAATCGGGCCCATTATCAGTGAGCGGCCACTATTCTAACGTAAACATGATTATATGTATTACGTCGTCCTATGCCACCTTTAATCCCATATATCACCACAGACATCATCATCATCATCAACCTTTTTTTATCGTCCCATTGCTGGGCACAGGTCTCTTCTCATACAGAGAAGGATGGAGCGTAATCACCACGCTTGCTCAATGCGTGTTGGCGTTTTCAGATTTAAAGTCCAGGTTTCCTTAAGATGGGTTCCTTCGCCTTTTAATCAGTCATTGGTGTCGAAGATATACTTAGAAAGTACATATAACGTAGAAAAGTTACATTGGTACTTGCCTGACCTGGAATCGAACCCTCACACTCATACTTTTTATTAGGTGTTTTAAACACTAGGCCCGACTACACCACAATGCTTAAACTAAATTAAGGAAAACTAATTTACAATTGCTTTTTCTTTTTTTTTTTTTTTTTGGTGGGAAATCATTAAATCCCGCTCTATGCAGAGTAGAAGGACGTGTCAGTCTTTTACTGACAAAAACCCACCCGTGTTCCTTCATTTGCCAGTGCGCCAGGAGTCACGGCATCTCTTTTAAGCAACCCTTCAAATCATCATCATCATCATCTCAGCGTTAATCCCAGTCGCATCAGAAAGCTTTTAGCTTTGGAGTCTGGGATCCGCTTTACCAGGCTCATTATTGTTGATTCTGGCTAAATTTCGATATTTTCCGTGAAGCGACTGCCGTCTGACCTCCACAACCCGAAGGCGATATCGAAGCATTGCAGTTAGACCAATTGAGCAATTGAGAAGTATAGGTTCTAAACCCGCATAGTCCATTTTTTCCACGTAGTAATATTTTTATGTCTCCGATCCGATCTTTTCATATTAATTTAATGAATAAGTTACAAAACGTTTGTGAAGCGATCAATTTGTCGAAAGGCATAGAAACATATTTTTTTTTTTTAATTCTTATAAACTAGCGCTTGACCGCAATCCCGCCTGACGGTAAGCAGTGATGCGATCGTTGATGGTAAAGTGCGCTAGTTTATTACGAGTGAATAGGACACTCAGAAAAACTGAGCGAATAGGAAGGATGACGGCAGTTGAGCGAGGTGATGCAATGTTAAACCCAACAACACGACCAACGATGCTGCGCCAGAGGGAGATTGATCTGAAGACCCTCCACGACCAAACTCCCAACACAACAACATTAGGCGCATCGTACCCGGCACACATCTCAACACAACTACTCAGGCCCGTCCTCCGTACGGCTTCACCAGCATTATTTAAATAACGCTACAAATAGAATCCAAAATAGAAAATTTATCACAAATTTTCTATTCTGGATTTTTAACGTCACTGGACTTAGTGGTTTTTGAAACTATACCCCATATTCTTGGATTTTTGAGAGCTACAACAACCCGTAACGACTGCCATTGAATGTTCGTATGGCAACCGGGACCAACGCGACGGCTTAACGTGCTTTCCGAGGCACGACCAGACCAGTGCAAATATTATTACGATTAACCCTTTCAAATGACGTAATATATTTCAAGCAATTGTAATTATTTATTATTATTTTTTTATTTTTTTTATTAAAGTATAAACCAGCGCTTGGCCGCAATCCTGCCTGATGGTAAGCAGTGACGCAATCGTTGATGGTAAAGCGCACTAGTTTATTAAGAGCCTATTCACTCTAGCCTTGAAGACACTCAAATTGTAGTCCGACGGAAACACCGCCGCCGGCAGATTGTTCCAGTCCCTCGATGTACGCGGTATAAAGGAGGAGGCGAAACGCTTCGTCCGGATCGTAGAGGTTCATACTCTTAAGAGAACTTAGCTGATTTCTGGTTTTTTCTCCAGGTATTTATGACTCAATATGTATTTAACTGTACTCGGTACAAGTAATAACGATATTGCTATTAGGGAATTTTCATTGACGTCAGCCGTGCCTAACTAAATGTCAAAGTTCTTCATGGTAAAAGAAAAAGTGGGTTTATCAAAGTCCTACATTGATAATAAACACTTAGTGGTGTCATCTGTGTTATCACTTGCGAACTACGGGTCAGACTGACCTCACACAAAAAAACCCGTACACTTTTTTTTTAATAATTATAAACTAGCCCTTGACCTCAATCCCGAATGATGGTAAGCAGTGATGCGATCGTTGATGGTAAAGCGCGCTAGTTTATTAAGAGCCTATTCACTCAGAAAAACTTAGCAAATAGGAAGGAATACGAAATACGATGAAACCCATTGCTACTGATAGTGTGTTATGTAATTACCTAATTACCGTATTGTATCATGCAAGAATTCAATTCGCAACTGTCGTGATATACAATATCCCGACATGTATCGTCGACCAGCCCACCAGATGGAGGCTCCTTCCTTTTCTATGGAGGATGCGTTAACTTTACACTTCCTCGTCATACTTACCTCTAAATTTCCATCCATTAATGTGTATGTCAGAAAATTTAGATTGAATGTCGCCTTTGTTTATCGCGACTTACATTGTTCACATGAGATATGGTTTCGCGAAGTTATACACCTGATTCTAATAACTATAATTCTATAAAGCCATAGTTTTCCCCTTAAAAGCAGTAGGTCGTTATACAGTATGTTAAGAAAACCCTGTCCGGCCCATAAGGATAATAAAGGTTAGGTAAACACATGGCCAAATATAATATAAAATTTTACGTAATCATCATAGTATCAATACAAATGAATTTTGAAATAATCTTTTTTTCCCGCGAATTAATTCCAACTTCCCCGAAATTTGGTAATTTTTAGAAAAGTGACAACACCGGTATTATTATGAACGAATAGCAATGCGACCACGTGCCGCGTGCCCTGCCGCCCGCCGCCCGCGGAAGGTTGCTTAACGCACATTTATTAAGTTACCTCTTTTTGCGAAATAATATTTATTTTTTTAGGGGATTTTTTTTTTAAGTTTAGCCCGGTTTTGTATGCATTAGTAGAATCAGTTATCGATACCTAACAACACCTTCACGGGTCGGACAGGGTTTTCTTAACATACTGTATAATATTGGTGCAATCAACAGGCATCACTAATGCGTCGAAAATGCAAAAAACAAAAAAAAAACTCCACAGAAACAATAATAACAACAGAGGATTTAAACTGTATTTAGAGAATTGTAACAAAGATGCTAACGCTACTCATCGCATACGGGGAATGCGTGGCGCCGCGCGGGGAAGCGGAAGAGAGGCCGCATTCCAGTGAGGTGCACAGTTGACTTGCGCGAGTTATAGGTCGTCGCAGCTAAACATACGACCTAATTCTTCTAATTCTAAGGTCGAGATTTGTTACGGTAGTGAATAATTCAATAGGGATGTATCTAAGGTATGAAAATCAAAAAAATAATTAGTCCGTCTTATAGATAACAAAAAAAAATAAGACCCGTATTTTTTATTTTGTCGAAATTACCAAAAACTACTGAGATGTATCGTAATAAAGTTACGGAATGGGGGCTAATTACGTCACGCCGTGGTATATTAAGTACCACGGCGTGACGTCATGCGACATTTTAAATCAATATATCTTCCTAAGTATTTGAATGAAAGAAAAAATAAAAAATACGTGTTCAATATTTTTTATAAATCTATCTGATAGTCATTAAAATATTTTTTAGGATACAACCCAATTGGCATTAACCTTACCAAACCTAACACTGACCTGCGAATTTTCTTACATTTTTTCAGCTACTGAACGCTGCTTAAACTCCAGCAGTAGCAAACAAGACTACCATGTTAGGTATAAAACCTCAAGATCTCGACTTCATACTTATAACATCATCGCGTGATCTAGGAAATCGTGATGTGATCTGTATTTATTATAGCTTCAATACCTATTATCCAAGTACGGATGACAGCATCAACATTAAGCCTTACTGCTTTAACGATAAATGTGACAAACTAATAAAGAAAAAATATAGTGGCTTGATTAGCTGTCGTCAGTACCCTCATAACTAGCCAACCTATTTGAAAATAATTAAGATTATACAATCATTAACCATAATTTAAGCACTGTACAACATCGGCCGCCGGCAGAAGTTACCACCCACCAGACAAAGCCTTGCCGCCAAACGATGTGTCGTGTTCCGGCATGATGTCTGGTGAAGCCGTACGGAGGGCGAGTCTGAGCAGTTGTGTTGCGATGTGTGCCGGGTAAGATGTGCCAAATGTTGTTGTGTAATGAGTTTGGTCGTGGAGGGTCTTCAGATCAATCTCCCTTTAGCGCAGCATCGTTGGTCGTGTTGTTGGGTTTAACATTGCATCACCTCGCCCAACTGCCGTCTTACTTCCTATTCACTCAGTTTTTCTGAGTGAATAGGCTCTTAATAAACTAGCGCGCTTTACCATCAACGATCGCATCACTGCTTACCATCAGGCGGGATTGCGGTTAAGCGCTAGTTTATAATTATTAAACTGTATAAAATCTTGCATCGTGTTCTAAGATACTACAATTACTATCCACATTAATAAGAACCAAACGACTGGAGGCGATAATCGAAATAGTTTTTTAATATTAATAGTTACAGGGGAATTATTATTAGCATGAAAAACTATTGAGCCAACTTATTTAACCGATTCACTTGATTTCAACTAACATGTTGCCGTTAAATATCAATAATGTTTTTAAGTAAGTAAATAATTGTGTGTATTGCCAAAACAATGCCGCAATAGTAAGGCACAACGAAATCTGCGATATTATACTGATAATATTTATATAATAATAATACTAATACTACTAATATTTTGTAATCCCAAAAATAATTAAAAACTAACACTGCTGTTTGTACAGACTTTTAAAATTGCAGTTTTACTTGTATTCATGCAAAGTTAATCATTCAATACAAATTAAAGAAGAAAAACCTTATTCCAAGAACATTAAGGTATTCGTTCTCCAAGAATTTGCATAACTAATTTAATAAACAACAATGCATATACAGTATGTTAAGAAAACCCTAGGATAATAAAGGTTAGGTAAACACATGACCAAATATAATATAAAATTTTACGTAATCATCATAGTACCAATACAAATGAATTTTGAAATAATCTTTTTTCCTGCGAATTAATTCAAACTTCCCCGAAATTTATGTTTTATTAATTTATAAACACCGGTATTATTATGAGCGAATAGCGATGCGACCACGTGCCGCGTGCCCTGCCGCACGCCGCCCGTTGAAGGGTGCGTAACGGACATTTATTAAGTTACCTCTTTTTGCGAAATAATATTCATTTTTTTAGGGGGATTTTTTTTAAGTTTAGCCCGGTTTTGTATCCATTAGTAGAATCAGTTATCGATACCTAACAACGCCTTCACGGGTCGGACAGGGTTTTCTTAACATACTGTATGTTAAATTTAAAATTCAGTGTGTGTATTATGATTTATCATCGTCATCATCATCATCAGCCTCTACTCGTCCACTGGGTCGTGCACATAGGCCTCCTCCATGGCACGCCAACAAGCTCGATCCTGAGCAGTATCGTAAGACTTCCTGACTGAACGGCCCCTCGGAGTTGTCGATGGATGCTCATCGAAGCCCATGTCGACTAATGCCGGTGTTCCTCAGGGTTCTGTGCTCTCTGCAACTCTGTTCCTGCGGCATATTAACGATCTGCTGATGCCCTGTATCTATGGGTGTGCAGATGACAGCACAGTTATAGAGAGATACCTGCCGGATACTCGGGATAGTAGGAATCAATCCGGTCCGAAAGAGAGGCTATAGTAGAACGTAAGAATGTAGCACTATAGGCTGTCTGAATGGGGCAAAGCATATCTTGTAGCGTTCAATGCCTTAATTCAATGCCTTGTGCCTTCCGCGGTCACATGTGCGGCGGGTCGGCCACCACTCCAAGTGGCTGATGTGGCCCGAACTCCGGGTTACCGTCGGATAACCCGGGCTCCTCAATGAGAGGAGCTGGGGGTCCCGCTTGCCTGCGTGCAAGCAAGTAGGCCCAAGAGGAAGGACACCTCGCTAAAAAACCCTTGGCTGCTGCGTCTTCTCGCACGGAAGACGTACCCAGCCAGGCCCCTCCGTATGGGGGGACCACTGTGGGCCCGCCGTTTAGGCGGGAATCGCCGGCGGGGGATTGGTAGCGCAGGCTCTGCCGTTTCCCATGACCCCGCCACAGGCGGGCGCAGGCGATGTGGATGTGCCTCTGTGGTTTTAGTGTGGGGGAATTTTGTCAGAATTTTTAAATTCCCAGCCATTTCCGAGATATCCGGGATTTTAGGTAGGGATATGGCGAAGGACTTCGAGGTGGGTAAATATAGTAAAAAATTTAATAAAAAGATGGCGCGTAACGGAAAAATGTGACGGTAAATTTTTTCCAACGCCGATAAAGAAGTTTCACTTCAATAAAAATAAAAATGTTTATTTCAACACATATGTAAATAACATCAACGTTATGTTTGGAGTCACCTTTTAAGCAATTTTTTTGCTTGTGTTAAGTGATTCCACTCCTCCAGTTTACAATTTCTAGATTATGACATATGTATATTATAATAATAATACCTAATGTTTATTAGAGATAGAGTGCTTGAGTGAGTGCGTGAGTGAGTGGGTGTGTGTGTCTTTGTTTGTGTGTGAAGTAAAAATGCGAGTGTGCGTGAGTGTTTGTATTATTTGTTTAATGGTTTGGTTTTCAGTTTACGTGTACGTAATTTGTTTCCAATCGCGGTGTGTCTTAGAATAGATGTTACATTTCTTATTTAGAACATTATATAAGTGACAAGACTGTTTAGTGTATTGCCTTGCAGCAAATGTCGCTTTAACAGAGCTTTCTGGAGCAACGTTATCTTTTTTCTGAATTGCGTTCTGGAAGTGTCGAAGGGGAGGGATTTATGTCTTTTCAATATTATCTGCAGTATATTTAGTTTCCTTACAGACAAAAGGCACGAAGTTATGTATAAGTTTTCAGTGGGGAATCTAAGTGGACTGTAAGTGGTTTGTGGCTCCATCCCAAATTGGTAAACAGTACATCGATATGGATAATCCCAGAGAGACATAGATTTGTTTAATAAGATCCTTAGTGGTTATGTGTTGAAGAGAATTGAATGTCCAGATTAATTTCCAAACTCTGTTCATTTATTAATTCTAAGTGCAAGTGCCATGATAATCTCTGATCAAGCATAACTCCTAGGTGTTTAGTACTATTTACTTTGCCGATTTTTAAACAAGAGCAGCCGGTGTTAGTGAGGTCGGAGCATGTATGGACTTTAATCTGGAGATCAAGTGATGGTTGGGTACGGTTGTCCATGGAGAAACAAATGTAGTTTGTCTTTGAAATATTCAAGGTTAAAAGGTTGCGATAGGGCCAGGTAGCTACCGTGAGCGCCGCGACCTCGTTGTGGCGCTCGGAGGCGG
The DNA here is from genome assembly GCA_037179545.1 of Sesamia inferens. Taxonomy (NCBI): domain Eukaryota; kingdom Metazoa; phylum Arthropoda; class Insecta; order Lepidoptera; family Noctuidae; genus Sesamia; species Sesamia inferens. The sequence continues at coordinate 19,256,514 of CM073921.1, read as the reverse complement.
ACGCCTCTCCCTGGCAACCATGGTGCGAGCCATGGTTGAAAGCGAGAATGCATGGGAGGCTGCCGCCTCCTTCTGCGAGACCGTCCTCTTGCAGAAGGAGGCTGCGGAGAGGGAGCGGGAAGAGGACGTACTTGCCGCTCCCCTCCGGCGTAGACGGGTGGGGCGAAGAAGGCGGGGGACGAACCCCCGTCTCCTTTAGCCCCAGGGTGTGACCAGCGCGTGTGGGTAGCTCCCGCACGCGCATTGCACAACGGTCACCACGTCTGGGGATTACTCCGTTAGCGGGTAATCCCCCCTTGGCGCGGAAACCGGCCCTAACAGGGCCGGTAAGCCCTGAGAGTGGCACGGCGCCTAGGCCTTCGGGCCGGCCCCGTGACACTCTCAACACAGGGCCCGACGGTAACCGGGTGGTTTTAGTGGGTATTCCCGGCTTCGGCCGGGCGAGTCCCACACACGCTCGTCGCCTAGCTAGCGACGGGTATGGTGCGTAAAGGCATTTCCACTCGTTAAAAAAAAAAAAAAAGGGCCAGGTAGCTACCGTAGCCAGACCACGTTCGGCGAAGCGACCGACGCTGTCCCAAGTTTGCCGTAACCAACCGTGCCCAAAACGATTGCCGTATCATCAGCATATGAGAATATGTGGGCACCTTCGATACTCATGCTGCATAAGCTGTTTATATAAATGAGAAACAGCTTCGGGCCGAGCACACTGCCTTGTCCGACTCCATAGGTAACTATTTCTTCAGAACTAATTACCGATCCCATTTTTATAAAGTATCTGCTCTCGCTCAGGTATTCTTTGAAATTATTAAGTTGCAATCCTCTCATACCAATAGAGGATATTGGTACCTGTGTAAAAGTGTGGGGACAGAGACTGTATCGAAGGCTTTTTTGAGGTCTAGAAAGACCGCCAAACACTTAGCTCAACTGTCCACTTTTTCAGTAACTATAAATGTAAGGGCGAGGACTGCGTCTTCCGTTGACTTTCCAGACAAGACAAGGACGGGAGGACGGATATCGGTCTGTAGTTAGATGGATCAGTTCTGTCTCCACTCTTGAACACAGGTGTTAATACAGCTTGTTTCAGAACAGTAGGAAAAATATTAATTCAAAGCAGAGGTTAACAAGGTGTGAAATTATTGGCGATATTATGGACTTGGCAGCCTTTAAGAACCTTATGGAGATTTTATCCCAACTGGCAGGGCTGTCGGATTTTAGGCTCATTATTACAGATGCTACTTCGTCAGGGTCGGTATTGAGCAAAGGATGAGACTGGTGGGTGCGCAGCTTTCAAACGCACATTAGGATTCTCTCATCTTTCAGGGTTTTTTATTATGTCGTCAGCGAATTGTTTGCCAATAGTGGAGAAGTATTTATTTACTTTATTTACTGTCTCGAGAGGGGTAGCGGCTGATTCTAATAATTCTATATTTTGTGTCTTAGGGGGTTTTCGTTGGGAAATATTGTTAATAGTATGCCATAGCTTTTAGGGTTTTTGTATGTCTTCTATAGTTGCTCGCGATCGTGTTTACGTTTTTGCTTTTTAATGATCTTATTGCAGAAGTTTCGGTATCTCCTGTAATTGATTTTCAGTATCTCGTTATAAGGGTCTAGTTTTAATATTTTTTATATATTGTTACGATTATGAATGCAGCGTAGCAAGCCTATAGTCATCACTCATTGGTTTAATCAATCTATTTTTGAGGGGTTATTTTAAGACAATAGTACTAGCGGTGAGATATGTTTGTAGTAATCTTATTAGGTTATTTGTTAGAATATTAGGGTTATTTATGTTCATGAGTTCGTGAATGTCTAAGTTAATTGTTGTTTTCGTTTTTAAATGTTTTATGTTTATTAATTAATTCGGATAGTTTTAGAAAAATCATAGAGTGATCCGTGATAGTGGTGTCTATAATTGCTATGAATGATGATTTTTTATTCGGTTTAAGTTTTAGTATGAAATGGTCTAGACAGCTTTTGTCTCTAGTGGGATGTGAATGTCCAGGGAGTAGTCCGTGCATGGCCAAAATAATTAAATAATTAAGTCTATTTGATCTCTCGTATGATTGTTTTCCTTGTCTGTGGATTATTTCTTAATGAGGTCTCCAGTTATCATTACATTTTTATTTGAAGAGACAGTAGCTAGGTGGAGCGATAACGAGTTTATGAAGTCGGCTGCGTTTGTCTTAGATGGTGAGCGATAAATACCTAGAACCGTGAGATCTGGTTTAATATTAACCTGTAAACGTGAGTGAAACGCATGAGTTAATTCTATCTCTTTTATTTGACATTTATGTATATTATTAACAAAGACGACGCCGCCGTCAGCCTTGTTCAGATGTTCAGTGCGGCTGGAGGAATAGTTATTTAACTGAGGTATATTCTTATTAGGGTTTAGCCTGCATTCATTTTTTTAAGTGTACAGTCTACAAGGTCAATTTTACAATTTAGATCAGTCAGGTTTAATTGTAAGTCATTAAAATTGGAATATATACTTCTGATATTCTGTGAGATTATCGTAAAATCAGTACTATTAATTTTTAGAGCTGCCCTGAAATTGTGAAAAGAGAAAGTTGAAACTTGGGCTATTTCTGTGTTATTTATTTCAGGTATAGTTTCCAGAGTACTATCTATACTTTTTTCTTATGGGACATCGGTACAATAACTCGTAGTCTTTTGGTGAATAGTAAGTGTATGTTTGTGCATGTAATTTGTATGCTAGGGTGTATAAAGAGGGTTTGTATTATATACTTTGGGTTCGATGGCGAGGCGTGCGAAGAGGCTGATTGGCGACCCAGACTTAACTCGAAACGGTCTCCAAAGCCTGAAGCACAGGCGTAGAGTAGCCAGCCTTTCGGTCTTCTATAGGATGCATTCTGGTGAGTGTGCAAGGGAATTGCATGATTTAATTCCCCCATCTCCGTTCCATCATCGGACGACCCGTCGTACGGCGAGTTTCCACCCTTACGATGTACTCGAGGGACTGGAACAATTTACCAGAGGTGGTGTATCTGTGTGACTACAATTTAAGTGTCTTCAAGGCTAGAGTGAATAGGCTCTTAATAAACTAGCGCGCTTTACCACCAACGATCGCATCGCTGCTTACAATCAGGCGGGATTGCGGTCAAGCGCTGGTTTATAATTTATAAAAAAAAAAAAACAATACAATGTTTTCTAGTTTTAACTTATTAGTTGTTATCCAAAGGCTAATATAATATAACAAGTAACAGTAATATGAGCCACTATGCTTATATTTTATACTTATGATAAAGCAATTAGTTTGTACTAGTCAGATTTGTTGCATAAGTTTGTGAACCTACATTTCGCTTTTGATTATTATTTTTGGTGAGTCATCATCTTTTTTGACGCAGACTTGACCAAAAGAGGTGCCGCAGTATTTATAGGCTTAGCCAAATCGCGGGGCGGGCGAGGTAATATAATCGTGCTCCCTTAGTGGTCAGTTGCTTAGATACGTAGATGGGAGTATACTCATTATTTGTGAATCCTAGATGTTTTTTTTTTGCACATAATTTTTCTTTGTATATTTTGTTATAGGTGCGAGCTGATTTTAAGAAGTCGGTTTTTATTATGGCCAGCTCGATGACAATAGGTGCGTTTTTTGCGGCACTACGCTCATTTGAAATGTCTTTTATCTCATTTTGTTGGTTAGGACATTTGGTCTCATTATCAATATGCCTTTGCCTTTTTCGTTCAGAAGTACGGAAAGAAGTGAACCAAAAAAACCCTCTGTGGTTGGAGTTTTTTGCCGGGAAAGCCAAGATAAGTGCCACGCTCATTTTTCATTGGACTTTTAAATTATTTATAGTGTCGTTTACTAAATAAAAACGCGTGATTTATGTAGTAAAAAGTGCATTCAGTGAATAATTCATAACGAACAGTGAAATATTGTAGCATAGTGGCCACATCATGTCTTTACGCTAAACCCCTCCTAATCGGCTTCACGCGTGAATCGAAAGGAATTAGGTTAGATTAAGTTAAGTTAGGATAAGTTTAGGGTAAATTAGGATAAGTTATTTACTCAAGAAAAAGTTACTGAAGTATAGGCTGTATGGCGTACTATGTCTTTACCTTTTCCGTTCAAAAAAAAAACTCTATGGTTGTCCGACTGTCACTGTCATGTCATAATAAGTATCATTGGGAATTTGGAACAATCTCTGTTTTTGTTTTGATTGCTCGATTCCGCCAAATTTTAAATAATTTATCCGATAAATCTATGGAAATATGTCAACAATTTGAAAATATCATGATTTTCGATTCATACAAAAATATTGGTGCGATCATAAATGGAACTAGAGAGAGGTGAGCGGGAAGCTATAGAAAAATTTGATATCAAGTTAAAATCGAAGCCAAAGGACGGCGTCATATTACAGCTACATCATACGGTCCGCGCAGTGTTGCCGTTTTAGCGACTTTGTCGCTAGATCTGGCGGATTTTGGATGTGCTTAGCGACTTTTTTTTTCGTACTAGCGACTAAAATAAATTTAGCGACTTCTAGTGACTTTTTGTATGCAACGTTGATTACCACCAATTCCCAGTAGTGGTAATGAAATTAGAAGAAAACATAGACATATTTTAGTTCAAATTTAACTGTGGTTACTAGCAACACTTCGAATACTGCTATTGGATTTTCTGGAAATCCCCTCCCAGAATGACGTTGAATCTTTAAGTTCATCACTGTTTACTATTTCTTTCTTTTTCATTTCATTAATTCATTAACAACGTTCATAGAAAGAAGGGAATAACCAGGTTTTACTTTTTCACAGAATAAACTTGTTTGTATGTGAAAGGACGAATAGTGGCTTGTTCAATTGTCGTATCAAAATGACGCAATAAATACCGATTTTTTTTTGCTTGTTTAAACCTATTGATTTGATTACTATGATTAAATACTTTATAATACAAACTTCCTTTTATTTACAACATATTTTGTAACCATGAAATATTTGGAAATATTTAGCGACTTCTAGCGGTTTTTTTATTCGTCTTTTTTTCAAAATCTAGGGACTTTTGCTTCGAGGTCTAGGGACTTTTTATTTTCCTAAACGGCAACACTGTTCAATAGTTCCTCAGTGCCTGCTTAATTTAGTGTCTTTATCCAATTTATTAACATTTTTTACACTCATGTAATACATACAACAAATACACATACGCTTATTGATCCTATTACAGAGTTGACATGATAGTGTACCATATAGAATCGCAGCATATATTGCTGTCATATAATATATTATGCTGTTATTATGAGAAATAAGGATGCGACTACAGTGCATGTATCATTTTATCGTTAACCCTTAGCGTTTTTATGACGTCATAAAATAAGATAGCGTATTATTATGTGTTTGCATCTTCTGCCTGTAACAAGATACAGTGTAGATACTGTCATCATCATCTCAGCGTTAATCCCAGTCGTATCCGAATCTTTTACAGCTTTGGAGTCTGGGGTCCGCTTTACCAGTCCAACTGCTGATTTTGGCTAAACTTCGTTATTTTCCGTGAAGCGACTGACGTCTGACCGTCACAACCCAAAGGCGATATCGAAGCATTGCAGTTAGACCAATTGTTGAACTTTTGTGGGCTCCAACAACCCGTAACGACTGCCATTAGATGTTCGTATGGCAACCGGGATCAACGGCTTAACGTGCTTTCCGAGGCACGACCACACCAGTGCAAATATTCATATTCATGCATACAAATATTTGCACTGCGCTGGGATCGCACCCGCGCCTCTTTTCGCAGCGGCCGCGTTCGCTACCTCTACGCCACGGAGGCTGTCAGTGTAGGCGGAAATTGTGTCGGACTTCTAAAGAGTTTATCACACACGACATATACAGTCAAAAGCATAAATAATAAATTAACTATATTAATGTGCACCTACTTCTGTGGGCGTAGATGTCGGAAATTGTCTAACAGGAACGTGCTACCAAGACAATAAGTAGCATGGCATTTCCCTAAAATGCCATCTATCTGCCTGCATTATACATGACATGTAGTCACAATGGGTGAAATGTATATGTAATTGAATATATCTATACAGTATGTTAAGAAAACCCTGTCCGACCCGTGAAGGTATTGTTAGGTATATAGATACCTAACAATACCTTCACGGGTCGGACAGGGTTGTCTGAGTCTACTAATGGATACAAAACCGGGCTCAACTTTAAAAAAAAATCCCCCTAAAAAAATATTATTATCTTAATAAATGTGCGTTAACCACCCATCCGCGGGTGGCGGGCGGCAGGGCACGCGGCACGTAGGCGCATCGCTATTCGCTCAAAATCATATAAATATGTCCATTAGTTTTAGTCACAGGAAATATTTTTCATTTTTCACATTTTCTACATGATGTTCATGTTGATAAGGAAGAGCTTACAGGTTAAAGACTGCCGCAACCTGCGGTACCAAACTTTAATAATAATATGGCGCGAAACAAGCAAGTCGATAGAGGATCGCGATGTTGCCGATCGGAGGTCAGTGAAACAATATTTTTAAAGGATGTTGTGTTTCGTTTGTAATTTTATATGATTTAGTTTGAAATTTTTTTTTTTATTTTTGATGCTAGGTTTTTTTCTATGGTTTAGGATTATTCCTATAAACCAGCATTGTTCATGTTTTCATTTATTATCGTATTGTCAGCACCACTCTGTATAACTGCACAATGCCTGAAATAAAATGATTTATTATTATTATTATATTGGCGTGAAAAGGTGTATTTGTATGCATCTTTATATATATACATATACGCACTTATAACTTTTCAAGATAAGTCGGATTTTATAGATATTAATTATTTTGTGTACCGGCTGAAGAATTATCACTACATATTATAAAATAAAGTCACTTTCTCTTTCCCTATGTCCCTTTGCATGATTAAATCTTTTAAACTCCGCAACAGATTTTGATGCGGTTTTTTAATAGATAGAGTTAAAGAGGAAGGTTTATATGTATAATAACATCCACAAAATTGTGGAGAAATACTACTTTTTTCCTGGTTTCTAATGTGATGTCGTAAATAATTACAGTTTTTCCGCGTTTGCAGTGAAAAGCAGGCTGAACCCTAAGAGATTTATCAAAATAATATACTAAATATTGTACACATTGAAAAGGTCTACAAAAAATTCCGCGATGGTATATGTCTATCTCTTATGGATATATCCCTCACTAATTTTATGTCATTTAGTTTTTACGACAAATACCGGCTAATTTTCGAAGCGATTTTAACAAATACAGCATCAATCCTTATCCAATTTAATACCTTAAATAAATTGTTGATTCAACATAGATCTATATTGCAGATGATTTAAATGAATATTTTCGAAGATATTACACATTTAAAAATTGCAGGAGCAGCCAGCCGTTGCGACAGGAGCGGCGCGGCGGCGGCGAGCCGCTATATTTTTTATACGTTCAGAGTTTTTCTGTAGTGTATTTATTATCAGCGACCCGCCTCGGCTTCGCACCGATACAATACCTGTGCGAAGCCGGGGTAGGTCGCTAGTAATACATGAAACTCTAATTCTAGCCTTAGTTACTCTCTATTACATTAGCTTTTGCCAGTGAAAGTGTAGGTAAAATCAGTCTAGCTCTTTCTAAAATTAGCCATAACAGACGGACAGATAGACTTTTATACAACGTTATTATTAGCTTATGCGCAACCTGAATACAGTTTATTCAGAATAAACAACTACACCATGTTATATTTTTTCCCAAATACACTTAGAAATTGTTGCAGAGTGGTTACCGAGCGGTTACAACAGATAGTACTTACGCGCGCGCCACAACTGACGCCAGAGATCAACGCACCGTGCTCTTGCGCCGGAGCGGAGCTATATTTTTGTGGGAACAACCAATTGGAATAGCAAGCTCATAACCTTGTGGTTTTTCATCTCATAACTTCATGGTTTGGTGGCATGGTTTTTCATGTTTTTGAAATATTTCGGGTATGGCATAAACAAAAAATAATGTTGTATACATATTGTACTGTATATATTTTCATATACATTTACTAAGAAGCTGTTTCTTTGACATTACTAACTACAAAGTAACACTTCTTGGCATTGACATTTGATTTCATGATTCGTCTATTAATAAAGGATAGCCAATAAAATTGTGAGGCATAAATACAATGGGCAGGAGGATTACAACGACGTGTTAAAACCATCATGGCCAGTGTCAAACAAATATGGAGCGATACAGGATGAACAGCACTATCTCTTTTTCACAACTATTCAATAATGGTTTTAAAACGTCATAGTAGGGCCTCAGTACAAATTAGTGACATCGAAGTTATATACGAGACAAAATGTAGGTGCATTCTACATTTTGACCTTTCACCTAAATATAAAAAAAAAAACTTTTTTCAGGCGGTTTCGGTAACTTATGTACAGTCATGTGCGTAACAAGGCAAAATACAGAAACACAGAGTGACTTTCACGAATATAATATTATTATGGATTAGCAGTTGAGCGTAGCATGTAGAGAAATAACTGTATACTGTTTATCGGACTGCGTTTTATAGATGGCACTTAAAACGTCGGACTCATGCTGCGGGAATTTAATCTGACCTCTTTTTGACTCACTCGCTATTTGTTGACCAGGAAACTGATTTGAGTCAGCTAACGAGTTTGTTGCCTGGTGTTTAAATTTATGTGAGAAAGAGAATATTATGAATGTGTACTTGCAATGTGTGTTTTGCTTACCGACAATTATTAGCTCCATAAATTAATTAATGTTGAATAAGGATTACAATTCAGAATTTCATCTCACCGTGACTGATTCAATCAATTCAGCCGATCATAGTCTAATGGTGATTATAGAATTCTATAAGGTTACGATACAACGCTCTGTCCCTCTACCTTCTACTACCCAATCATCATCATCAACCTTTTTCCCACTGCTGGGCACAAGTCTCCTCTCATACAAAAAAGGATTGAGCGTAATCACCACGCTTGCTCAATGCGAGATGGCGATTTCAGACTTAAAGTCCAGGTTTCCTCAAAATATTTTCCTTCACCTTGTAATCCGTCATTGGTGTCCAAGATATACTTAGAAAATACATATAACTTAGAAATGTTGCATACTTACCTGACCAGGAATCGAACCGGCACACTCATACTTGAGAGGCTGGTGTTTTAACCACCAGACCACCACGACAACACTAGTAGTAGTAGCGATGGCCTACTACCCAATGCCCCGTGTTAATTATTTAAAAAGTTTCTTCTACTTTTTCACCGGTTTCCTTCACCGTTTTAAGAATAATAGCGATAAAACGACAGTCACAAATTAAAATCACATAGACGTCGTTTAGGGCCGTGATATATGCTCTTAAAATGGCAATTTGAAGACATGTTAAGTCTATCAACCCCCTCTCGGCCTGAATAGATTACGTATGACTCCTTCTCCTGTATTTCAGTAGCAGGAACATTATGATTATTTCTTTGCTTGTTATCAATCGTATACCCCGAACAATACTCATCACTTAGTACATCTTAATTGGATTTTACCGTGACAAAATACATTGGTTATTTTTCAATGTGGAAAAAAACTTTTGTAATGCAAAGAGTCACGTCCGAAATGGAATCATGGTTCATGGAATGTTTCCAGAAGCCAATAACCATTGACTATTTACTCTGGAGGTTGCTACAAGCAATCTGTGTAACAGCCAGTGTTTGATTGTTTTGTATTTATCTACTTGATTTATATGCTCGAACTTATTCGTAGTATAGCTTTTCTTCCCCAATGCGTAGTTGTTAGTTTGGCTGGGTAACTGTTGTGGATGAGTAAATAATTTTTGTAAATTATATTGACGCTTGTCGCAGTAGTCATTAAGAACCACACATATATTGAGTGGCCCTGTCCAGGTAGACAAAGTTTTTTTCCTTATATCTTTATTTATATTAATATACATTAACATTGATGAATTATATATATATATAGATACAGAGTATCACAGAACTCAACGTCAAACAGAAACGGAGTGACAGAATTGATTGTAACCATCATGAAAAATCAGAAAAAAAATCTAACCCATGCAACTTGAAAATTATTTAAGAAAAACCTAGAAAATTGGTGAAACTGCAACCATTTTTGGGTTACCGTGGTTGATTTTCATTATTTTTTTTTTATTTAAGTTGCGAAAGCGTAAATAATATTTCTAGAACCACACAATTGCCTTAAGTTTGCTAGAGTTAAGACTTAAGATTTTTTTATAACAAAAATGACGTGATAAAGCCTATTAAGAGCTTACGTAAAAGAAACTCCGACCTCATTAAATTTTAGTTTGTACAAACCGAGTTATTAAAACAAAAGTGTGTCATTTGGTCATGCTTAAAACTCGAAATAAGCTTATAAGCTCGAATAATATTAGCTAGTAAAAATGTAAAAGCAGCTTACAAAATTAAATGTATACCTACTTATATATAATTTAGTTTTCACGCGCATAACTCGCACTAAGTTACGTTAGTAAGTAGTAATAGTTTTTCTAAGACTATTTTTAAAAATACAGTTTTCCCTAGTCCTTAGGATAATCTGTCGTAGATTATTACCAATATTACACTTCGCTTTTACACTCATTCATTATTGATTATAATAAAAATAATTTTTATTACACAAAAATTGGTACAAGTGTGAAGTCCCTGATTCCTGTGCTAAGTGATGTAACTATGTTACAAGAGCCAGTGCCCTCTCCCAATAGGAGATTTCACAAAATCCAATGCAAAAAGATTAACAAAAAAAAATGAATTTGGTAACAAGAGCAACTAAATAAAAAACCGGCCAAGTGCGTGTGGGACTCACGCACAAAGGGTTACGTACCATTGATTTATGAAATTAAAGGACTTAAGTTATTTGTATGAAAGATTACGCGGTAATAAGCGGTTTACAATTTAGGAGGTATTAAAAAAAAAAGTACATACTAGATATCGTTCAAAACAATTTTCGTTAGTAGTTTTTATAGTAATGTACATCATATGTTTTTTTTAGATTTTTCATTTTCTTATTTTAGAAGTTAGAGGGGGGGGCAACATTTTTCCACTTTAGAAGCGTCTGTAACGCGTCTGTAACGTCGGTTTAGAAAAAAAAAATTTAGAAACCTCAATATCATTTTTAAAAACCTATCCATAGATACCCCCACATGCATGTGTTTGATGATAAAACAAATTTTGAGTTTCAGTTGTAAGTATCGAGAGCCCCCAATATTTTTATTTCTTTTTATTTTTGCATCAAAATCTTAATGCAGTTCATACATCTACCTATCAAGTTTCAACAGTATAGCTCTTATAGTTTCGGAAAAAATGGCTGTGACATACGGACGGACAGACGGATAGACAAACATGACGAATCTATAAGGGTTCCGTTTTTTGCCATTTGACTACGGAACCCTAAAAACAGTTAAAAGAAGCCTGCATTGAGTATTTGGGAGTCGTGTTTATTTGCGTGTGTGTGCGTGTGTGCGTGAGTGTACGTATGTCTGCCTGTATGTGTGTGAGTATGCACGCGTGTGTGTGTGTTCGTGTTTGTGTGTGTATTATATACATCAATCAGAGATTAGTAGTGGTACATGTCAAAATAGTGAAATCCTCGGTAGTAGGCCATCACATCGGCCGCCGGCAGAAGTTACCACCCACCAGACAAAGCCTTGCCGCCAAGCGATTTGACGTGTTCCGGCATGATGTCTGGTGAAGCCGTACGGAGGATGCGCCAAATGTTGTTGTGATGGAAGTTTGGTTGTGGAGGGTCTTCAGATCAATCTCTCTTTGGCGCAGCATCGTTGGTCGTGTTGTTGGGTTTAACATTGCTTCACCTCGCTCAACTGCCGTCTTCCTTCCTGTTCGCTCAGTTTTTCTGAGTGAATAGGCTCTTAATAAACTAGCGCGCTTAAGAAGAAAGTATATTAACAAGAAATATTACTTAACATACCCATGATTACATATGCGTCTTCCCGCGCCTGAGTTCCAAATCTAAGCTTACCTAACCAAACCTTCGAATTAATAGGTACCCACTATTATTATATCGCTACAACATCGTCGCCTGTTTGTTTAAGACGTCAGGAAACGGCTGAAATAGCAAGTAAGCCGTAGTTCATACAACAGAAGCTCACAGTTTGCATACAAGTTTGCTGAAGTTTATGCAACGTTATGCTAAATAGACGATAGTCCAACACTGGCTGCTGAGCACTCTAGTCGCGAAACTACTTTAAACTAATGCAAATATCTTAGTTTGGCACCTTTTAACCCCGATAAACAGAGAGGTTTAAGGTATAAGTGTAACGTACCTATGTATCTGTATCTGTGCGCCAATGTAGCATCCAAATAGTTTTTTTTATCACTATTATCAATATATAGTATGTTAAGAAAACCCTGTCCGACCCATAAGGATAATAAAGGTTAGGTAAACACATGACTAAATATAATATAAAATTTTACGTAATCATCATAGTACCAATACAAATGAATTTTGAAATAATCTTATTTTCCCGCGAATTAATTCCAACTTCCCCGAAATTTGGTAATTTTTAAAGTGACAACACCGGTATTTCACATTTATTAAGATACCACTTTTTGCGAAATAATATTTATTTTTTAGGGGGATTTTTAAGCTATTGCATAGCTTCTATCGCGGGCCTTGAGCGCGGGGACCGAATCCAGAAATTCCGTAACGAAAAAACCTCACGCTCCCCACTCTGACGGGCACGGAGGTGTGGCTTGAAGGCCGTACATCGTCTAACGTCGTTTCAGTTCGGCAGTCTTCGGCACGGTATGTTTGTGTGCGTGCGACTAAATCTTTTGAAAACAATTTATAGATTTTCAAAAAGAGCATGCATATTGCAGGGCTCGAACTCAGTTCTACACACTTGCCATGTTACTGATAGTCGCGATGTGCTAAACTTGCGATTAATTTTCTCTCTGAAATAGGTCTTCTGTAGAGATATGTCATAGACGTCATCGACGTTGTCATGGCTACCTTAAAAACTTTTCATATAATTAATTATTAAGTACTTTTATTCAAATTAATTTAGTAGTGTTTTTATAAAATAGCTTTTTTTAACGGAAAAGCTAAGATGAATGTCACGCTAATTTTTCATTGGACTTTTAAATTATTTATAGTGTTGTTTACTAAATAAAAGCGCGTGATTTTATAGACTAAAAAGTGCTCACGCGGCCGTTTTTTCAACTGTGATTGGCGATATCCGCCATCAAAGAGATTTAAGATAAATAGAGAGGGCAATGTGTCAAAATCGCATAGAAAAACTGTGATCCCATGGCCCAGTTTCGCCATCTAGTACAATATAGCAAAATTAGATCGACCATTGGAGACATCAAATAGTAAAACTGAAATAAGTTTACATAAAATATATTCAGCTATTGCGCGGTAGGTGGCCAGTGTGGTCTATGTTGCCAGATCCGATTTAATACCCTAGTATAGTTCAAATCGGGTAAATAAATATAGAAAAGTAAACAAATTAAGTGAAACTTGTCTTGTACAGAGATCAAAAACTGTTTTAGAATTTTATTAGCTACTATTGATTTTCCGTGACACCGTCTATTGGCATTTTAGATGTGTTATGCTTACGAATTATTTTAATACTCAGTTTATTGCGATTTATGACTATAATAGACTTTTTAGGCCATAAAGCGCATTTTGTTTTGAAATTTTTGTTTGCATTTCGTTTTTACCAAAATGATTCTTTTCTACACGTTTGTTTGCAAATATTTTTAAATGGCAATGCAAAAAACTGTGGTAGGGCTTGTATCATTTCGATATAAAATTATCGATAATATTCAAAGAAGTTACTATGACGATGTTTATTCGTATTATGATAGCTTGAAACAAAAAATTACGTAGCAGAAAAATTATAGATATGTTCAATGTTTACAAGTTTCTATTTATATAAATCTTTTAATATAACGGACGTTAAAGTTTAAATTTACCGATTAATACTGAAAATCTAAATAATTGTTTATTTTTTCATTTTTAATTAACACATTTAATCAATATAGTTACCATTATTATGTATACATTGCTGCCTTCTAATAGGAAAGTCGTTTATACCTTTGCGATAGAATTTTGAGGATCTAGACTGCACAAACTGTGTGAAAGCCGAACTGTATAATGTGTGAATTAATTGTCCAAATCACGACGAAAATGGTAGTCTGCTGGAGCAAGATCTGGCGAACTAGTTCCGTACCATTCATTATTTTTAAAAATGGGAGCCTTCAATATTTATTTTATTTTTAATTTGAATATATAACCAAATATTCTGTGAACCTTTTAAGCGTCTATCTGTTTCTGTTATTAATATGGAGCAAAAAATCATGTTTGTTGTTTGGGAAAATATTTTATTTAAAATAAATAATATTTTATTTTTTTTATTTTTAGCGCTTGTCATAGCGGCAACAGAAAAACTAACATAATTTCTAGAAATTTCAACCGTCTAGCTATTACGGTTCATGAGATACAGCCTGGTGACAGAGGGACAGACGAATAGTGAAGTCTCATGAATAGGGTTCGTTTTACCTTTTAGGTACGGAATCTTAAAAATCACAAAGTAGCTTGCAATCATTGTAAGAATGTATCAGTGTAAAATCAGTGTAAAATATGTACGTACCTACATATTTTATAAATATATTTCATTATAAATAAGTTATCTAATTTATGTACTTATCCACTTAACCATAAATATTATCCCAATTTTTACGATTAAGTGGAAAAGTTCTGAAATTAAAAACTTACTAATTCATTACTAGTACAAGGTACCGATCCTTTTTTTTTTTAATTTGATCGACAAATCTTCTTTCTTTAAAAAGTAGATATCTTCACTTTTAAAATGCTTTGAGCATAATTTCGACGAAGTAGACGGAAGCCAATTTTCTTCTCTACGGTCTATCTGGACAAATCGTATACACTTTTCCCGTACAACATAACTTTTATTCGAAAACCTAAAATAACATAAAACCTATTCAATTTTGTTCATTAATATGACAAGATTATGTTCAGATAGAGTTACTAATAAATAAACTTGAAATATAGTAATATTTTAAGTTTATTTAGCTATATTTTAAATGTCAATAAAATATAGCTATATGTTTTCAACTTAATAAGTATTATCGATAACTAAATCGATAAACAACATTACTACATCTCTACATGAAAATAGTAAAACTATTCAACAATAGAGGGCGCTTATTACAATAATAAAAAAGTTTCTAGAACTATTTAAGAATTTTTTTAAATTTTAATTACA
The DNA here is from genome assembly GCA_037179545.1 of Sesamia inferens. Lineage (NCBI taxonomy): Eukaryota > Metazoa > Arthropoda > Insecta > Lepidoptera > Noctuidae > Sesamia > Sesamia inferens. Next base: position 19,241,254 of record CM073921.1, on the reverse strand, counting down.
GACTAAATATAAATAATTCATACAAAAACATTCCGAAGTTAGGTCCAGTCATTTTACCATAACGAGATGTACAGTAACGCAAAGCGCAACAGGGCATATTTCCTTAGAAAATGTTTATTCTTGGTGGACACATGTTACGTCTTGACGCGGACACTAGACTGAGCGACTTTTAACCAAGTCGACAAAAGTATTGGCTTACAATTTTGTTCGTGATGTCCTGTCTATTGTAAATATAATTTTAATGTCTTTGTCCGCCATTATTGTGAAATATTTTTTTAAAGAATTTCTATAATTTGTTACACGTGTTATTGGCAAAATTGTGGTATCTATCCACAGGGACCAGATCAAGAGTTGAAGTTGAAGTTTTTATTAAATAAAATATTACAGAAAGATGTCGGTGAACAATGTTAATACGAGTACATTTAAGTGTACGAGTTGTAATATTGTTATCTCCGAAACGAAACAACGAAAGTTTAATATGCTAGTCGGCTTTTTCTGAGGAAGACATTGATGAGGCAATGAAGTTATTGTTTGTTTCTACGAAGACAAGACAAAAAAATGTATCGAGGCGTAAGAACAAAAAGCAGAAAGACCTAAAATATATACGGTGTTTAAAATCACGGATCCCGAACAATCCCAGTTTTTGTGGCATATGACCTTCACAAATTGCCACCAGTTTGCTTTGACTACGTAGAACGTACGTAAAGAAGTTGATGAAGGATTTATTAATTCTACGGTCAAATGTTAACGCAATCAGAAGTGATTATGTTACTAAAGATCAGCTCGAAAATATTAAATTGATAACAAATAATTCGACACCGACGCCGTTCATCATCAACAACCTTTTTATTCTTATCGGTCACCACGCTCAAAAAGTGTAACTTGAATTAATATCAAAGAAAAAGAAATTCTGCATAAATAAAATAAATAAATAATTATAATTGCATAAATTGATACAAAATGCTATGCAATAGCTTTACCGCGGCAGTCCCCGAGTGCCACACGTCTTTTTTTTTTGTTAAGTTTATCCCGGTTTTGTATCCATTAGTAGAATCAGTTATCGATACCTAACAACACCTTCACGGGTCGGACAGGGTTTTCTTCACATACTGTATAATTATTAGTTACTATCGGCCGCTAGCGACTTCGTTCGCGTGGAGTTAGTTATGCTACGCTCCTATTGGTCCCAGCGTGATGTTATATGCCCTAAAGTCTTCCTGGATTATTTCAAATCGGACCAGTAGTTTCTGGAATTAGCGTGTTCAAACAAACAAACAAACTTTTCAGCTTTATACATTAGTATAGATTAGGATTTGGTAAGTCGTGGTGGTCTAAGTGGTCACAACACTAGCCCCTCAAGTAGGAGTGTGCGGGTTTGATTCATTCCAGGTTAGGCAAGTATCACTGTAACTTTTCTAAGTTATATGTACTTTCTAAGTACATATATTTTGGACATCAATAACTGATTGAATTGAAACCTGGAGTTTAAGTCTGAAATCGCCCGCATTGAGCAAGCGTGGTGATTACGCTCATTCCTTCTCCATATGAGCGGAGACCTGTGCCCAGAAGTGGGACGATAAAAAGGTTGATGATGAATTAGGATTATAGTAATAACTATTTCTAAGTCAAGACTTGCATTTTCTTTATCGTAGGATGTGGACTACACATAAGATATTCCGTAGCCATAGACAATTACCAAGAAGGAGTCACGTTTCTTTAACTTACTTGCTGGCGGGATAATTCTGTAAATACGCTATCAGTGGCAAAGGCTTTCTTTTTGTCCGTTTAACAACTTTCATGAGCTATTTACTGAGCAGATGTTAATGAGCAGATAAACTTCTCAAACATATAGCATTACAAGGAATTGGAAATATCCTTCAAAATTATTCTGATTGTGATACAAAATTAATAGTTACCCCGATTCGCTTAATCTCAAACTAAATTAAATTTAAGTTCAGTGCATTTTTCCCCTTCTGTTTCAATAAGAAATGGACTTTCCTGTCAACAGCATTTTTTAAGTCCCGTCTAAACTGTCTATGGAATGTCTTAATTTGACAGGACTATGCTAACATTTTAGAAACTTTCTAAGTATATCTTGGACACCAATGACTGAAGGTGAAGGAAAACATCTTGAGGAAACCTGGACTTTAAGTCTGAAATCGCCAACCCGCATTGAGCAAGCGTGGTGATTACGCTCAATCCTTCTCTGTATGAGAGGAGACCTGTGCCCAGCAGTGGGACGATAAAAAGGTTGATAATGAATGAAAATGATGATGCTAACATTTTTTCTTCTGTTCTTTTCTCAAAAAGAAAGACAAGGAACTTTAGTTTAGTTTGTGAACAAAGAAATCGGCGTCAGTGTGTTATAAAATTGTAAATTAGGGCCCGTAGCGCAGCGTTCTCGCCCTTGAGATGCAAATTAATAATTACGGCAAGCCAAGTAAAAGCTAAGCAGAAGGAATTTATTCATCACGAATTATATACCCGTTGGAATATCCCATCGTCAAAAACCCTCTTCCCCTATGTAACCCCTTCGGGGATGAATATTTCCTATTGATCACTTTCAGTGATAGTGAAAATTTTGTGTAACATTTCATGCTACACGCTGTGAATGTCTGCATTTAATATTGGACTAACTGGAGAACAGTGGTAGTACCGTAGATACAAAATATTTCTATAAAGAGTATTCTATTCTTTCATTTATTTCTCAAGAGCTTTTTTGTCATTACGTCATAACTACTAAAGTATGCATGAAGAAAAATATCATATATCTAAATCTAAATAAGCTAAACACCGCTACAACAGAAAAATATAGATACAAATTACTCACATTTCAGTGCTTTTTTGAAAACTTACGATTGTTAATTAAGGATTTTTCAAATCTTGAATGCGCTAATACTTCGCACGAGTCACCTAACTGCTACGCTTTGGTCATTTTTCGGACTGATCCCTTGAAAAATTTAACTTTTATAATTGTTCTATTCGATATAAATGCTTTGAGATTTATTTTATTTTAATTTATAGATAACCTTTTAGGAACATGGATTAATAAACAGAGTAAAAAACGAACGAACGGCAAAACAGGGACTTACAAGGATGGTGGCTATTTCTAAAGAAATCTCGTTCAACATACCTTCTATAGAAGAGTAGATAAAAAGAAGTAGTCAGCGTGTTTCAGAGTTATTTAATTTGGGTCCGGCCTTCACGAAAAGGATTCGCTAAGGTTAAAACATAATTAGTAATTATGTGGGCTTAGCAAACGGTAATTTCTCATTTACCTAGAACTCGTGCGGTTGTTTTAGCCGTGAGAGGCCGCGCCATTAAACCAATTAATTTCTGCTTTTAACAATGAGGCGAGAAATATGCCTTTGCATAGAGAATATTAAGATAATGAGGACCTTCCCGTGGCTTATTAATATTTCATTTAGACGCAATTAGCCTAGGCTTTTTAGGAATCTATTTTTCCGTTCTCTTTGTCGTAATTTTATGTACCTTTGTCCGGCTAACTGCTAAGTCATCATCAAGTCAGCGTTAATCCCAGTCGCATCTGAACCATTTCTTTTCAGCTTTTTAGCCTGGGATCTGCTTTACCAATCTAACTGCGGATTTTGGATAAACTTCGATATTTTTCGTGAAGCGACTGCCGTTTGATCTCCACAACTCGAAGGCGATATCGAACCTTCCAGTTAGTTTAATCGTTCGACCATTAGATGTTCAGGCGATATCGAAGCATTGCAGCTAGATCAATTGTTGGACTTTTCAGGGCTTCAACAACCCGTAACGACTGCCATTAGATGTTCGTATAGCAACCGGGACCAACGGCTTAACGTGCTTTCCGAGGCACGTCCAGAGCAGTGCAAATATTCATATTCATGCATGCAAATATTTGCAATGAGTGGAGATCGAAACCGCGCCTCATTGCCGGTGGTCACGGTGGCTAGCTAACTGCTAAGTATAAGCTTCCCTGCTCTCTACGAGTCTCATTCAGCCGGCCTATTCGATATAACTCCTCATCACCTTGAAAAATTAGGTGAAGTGAACTGCCAACAGGGAAATTCTTAACAACAAGTGTAATGTAGTATAGTCGTGGTGGCCTAGTAGTTAAATCACCAGCCTCTCAAGTATGTGTGTGCCGGTTCGATTCCAGGCCAGGCAAGTACCAAAGTAACTTTTCTAAGTTATATGTACTTTTTAAATATATCTTGGACACCAATGACTGATTAAAAGATGAAGAAAACCATGTTCATGAAACCTGAACTTTAAGTCTGAAATCGCCAACTCGCATTGAGCAAGTCCGGAGATTACGCTCAATACTTCTCTGTATGAGAGGAGACTTGTTTCCAGCAGTGGGACGATAAAAAGTTATTAATAAAGTGCAATGTCAATTAACTTCACCAAAATTTTCACGCTTAGATATCCATCGATAGGTCTTCTCGTGATCTTTTGCAGCACGTCCAGCCATTAGGCCAGTGGTCTGCCAGCGCTCTGAGCGCGGCTGTTTGACTGGCAGGATATTTTACATGCAATATTTCCCTTTTATTGGTACAAGGTTTAGCAGCGGACTTTTTCTGCCGTAAATTCTTTTCAAAAATACAGGGTGTATGGAACATCGACGCGAATGTTGTTACCATGAATTAAGTACACAATTCCAAGAATAAGAACCAACAGCGTCGTTTATCATAGGTTATTTAGAACAAGGAGTTCCATACATTTTGAGGTTATTAAAAACAAACAGTTCCATACATTTTGAGGTTATTAAAAATAGCAGTTGCATACATTTTGACGTCGTAGACAATTAATGCACTTTTGTGTAACACAAAGGGTTTATTTTTTTAAATAACCGACGAATTTTGTTTCAACTCTCTCAGGGGCATAGAATCACTTGCTGATTTCATTTATACAGCTACATTTTCCCTTTCCATGTGTAGACTTATGTTTTTCAAGAACCTACCCCCTAAGGACGTTGCTGTCAGCCGTGAATCTCTGGCACTCAAAACATAAAGTCTGGAAACCAGTCTTACCATGGATATTGTACCCAGTAACTTTTATGTGGAAGATAGTCCGTCGCTTCATGGAGAATAGTTTTAGGTATTCAGCGGCGTGGACTAAGGCTAGGCAGATCCCCCAGAGACTTGAATCTAATATTTCTAATTGGGTTATAAATTTAACCTTTTACTTTAATACTAACAGTACTCGTACAAAGCTGTCATGTCGCTAGTGCAGCTGGTAAAATGACGTAGTTGTAGACGATTAAAATCCTTTATCACGTAAACCGCACTTCGTATGTAAATCTTCCAGCACCGTGTTGTTTCCGTCACTTGTGGAAGCAATTAAGAAACCAATTATATTCGCAAACGGATCCATTAGTAGAATCCTCACAACAGCCTGTATAATGTACCTATTGTTTGTTCAAATTGTGGCAGCGAAATATAATTTATTATGTTTGGCGAAACATTTTGAGGTAAACTGGTGGAACCCGTGTCACGGACTGGGGAAAAATACGTAGAGATTTATGGGAATAAAAATACCCTGTATCCAATTTATTTCCTATTCATTTTAAATTCCTCTATTTATAAGTTCCAATGTTGGAAATATATTCGTTGTATTATATCAGCAACAGTCAAATTCTAAAATCTATCATAAATGTAGGGAAATTAGAAGTGAATATTTTTTTTATATTGGCAGATTGAATGTAATTTTATACCTATAATTTCAATACCTATGTTTTTAATATTGATTGCCGCTGAAAGAAGACTGCGACTTGATTTTAAACGTGTTTAATTACGGTAATTGACCTTCTTACTGTAAACGTTACCTATTCATCTCTCTCTTACATCTATGACCTGGTCCTGGTCCTTACAGGGTGGCGAACTGCCCACTGGCCACCGCCCGCAAGGCGGCGCCTTCGTTGGCCGAGAGTTTAATGTTGTTTCTCGACCAGGAAAGGTAGAAGGGGGTGACGGCCTGCCATGCACTCTCGCTCCGGACTATGGCCTGGACCAGGGTCCGACGCTAGGAATTACCGCCGACGGTTGCCACGAGGACACGACGGCGCTCCGCCCAAGCCGGGCAGACCTCCACTGTATGCTCCACCGTGTCTTCAAGGCAATCCCCTCAGTGGTGACACTCTGGCGCTTCCTCCCGCCTGATCTGGAACAGGAACCTTCCGAAACAACAGTCGTATCCGGGAGAACCTACGGAAGCAGAGGGCGTCGCGACACGTTTCTAGCCACAGCCAGCCAGCCAGCAACGAGGTCTCCTGTTTGAAGAGTGCTTACCTACTTATTGTGGCATGCCCAGAGAGAATTTGCCCTCAGGTACCTCAGGCAGTATAGTACTGCTGCAGATGACGCTATTCCAGATTTAATCACACGCAGATGAATCTATCTTCGGACAACCAAGCTGTAGCGTAGTATAATATAAAAACATTGCTGGCTTAAATTAATTCAAAGCGCCAAGGGAATGTAAACCTTATCGCGTAATAGATACTTACATTTTATGTTCATTGCAAATTAACTTTAGTGTTTATGAATGAACACAAAGGACAACTATTCGGTTACCGGTTTCTTAATTACCAAATCCCTTGAAACGTGAGTATAAATGGCTTTCATTAGCGAATTTACAGTCTCGACCTTTGTAAGTTTCACAATTGTTAATTAATGTATAGGTACGGAATGAATTATTTGTTACTTTGAAAATGAGAACCTCAAATTTAAATGACATCTGCCAATCCGTATTGGGGCCGTGTGGTGGCCCACTTCCTCTCACTAATTAGAGGAAATCTTTTTTTTTGTTTGGGATGGGAAATCATCAAATGACATCTCCCGCTCTGGGCGGACCGGAAGGGCGTGTCAAACTTTTACTGACTAAAACTCATCCGAATTTCTTCGCTTGCCTACGCCTAGGGCCACGGTTTCTTAATTGGAGGAAACCTGTGTCCCAGATTTTGCTATTATATTTATATGATCGTCGCAGCTAACAGTTTTAGCCGTTTAGCTACAGCCGAGCCTTTTTACTAATTGGCGTCCATTGAACAAACCTCATTGAATTGTCATAAATTAACGATTAGATTCGAACTGTAATACAAGCAAGCCGATTTGAACGCAATAACCAAGCCAGGGCACCCCTACCACGGGCCTGCGGGCAGTGAGCAGTGGGCAGCTTGCCGCCCGGCAAGGACCAGGCCCGAGTCGACGGCAAGTCGTGTTTCACGCGCGCCTCAAAGAGAGGTCAGCATATCGTGACGGAGTCCATGAAGACCGATGCCTCCTGGTTCAGGGTTGCGGGTTGGTTAAACATGTGAAGAAACACGGGTGGATTTTAGTCAGTAAAAGTCTGACCCGCCCTTCCGCTCCGCCCAGAACGGGAGAAGTCATTTGATGATTACCCATCACTAAAAAAAGGCACCCTTACCAAATAGCTTAGGTTACAACTATGTTTAACCACGTCTCATCCGAGATGGCGAAGCGAGGCATGCACGACTTTTAAAGGCCCGGCAGTTGATTCAAAGGCTAATTTAACTAGGACATACATACACTATACAGGTAAAGAAAATAAATGAAATGACAACACAAAATGAAGATACTAGTTTCTAGACTATGATGTGGCTAAGAGGCTTCTACACAGTTCATATGCAGGTGCTACACTGCGTATACGACGTACAACACCATACGATGACAATGGAAGGTTTTTTTACAAGCTTTTTTATTATTATTGAAATACTTTATGCTACACTGTGAGAAGAGGCATTTGTCGTATTAGTAGATTATGTCTCACTTGCCTGCTATAGCCTGTCTATGCAAAGCAGCTCATAATGGACGCAGACGTCGTACATTGGATCATGAATTGATTCCTATAAAACATACATATACACGGAGTCTTAAGAACCTTCCATGTTTTTTAAAATATTTGTACAGTTTAAAATTTCAACTCTCTTTCATTAGGTTTGGTCATCAATTAATAACCGGGCGCTCTTCATAAGTCGTGGTGGACCAGTGGTTAAAACACCAGCTTCTCAAGCATGAGTGTGCGGCTTCGATTCCAGGTCAGGCAAGTACCAATGTGACTTTTAGTAGTTATATGTACTTTCTCGGTGATAGGCCATAGGCCGGCTGCCGGCTGAAGTTACCACCCACCAGACAAGGTCTTGCCGCCAAGCGATTCTTCTTTGTCCGGCATGATGTCTGGTGAAGCCGTACGGAGTAGTTCCGTTGCGATGTGTGCCGCGCTCGATGCGCCAAATGTTATTGTGTCGGGAGTTTGGTCGTGGAGAGACTTCAGATCAATCTCCCTCTGGCACAGCATCGTTGGTCGTGTTGGTCTTGGTTTTAACATTGCATCACCTCGCTCAACAGCCGTCATCCTTCCTATTTCTAAGTTTTTTAAGTGAATAGTCTTAATAAACTAGTGCGCTTTAGCAACAACGATTGCAGCACTGCTTACCATCAGGCGGGATTGCAGTCAAGTACTAGTTTATAATTATCAAAAAAAAAATTATAAGTATATCTTGAACACCGTTGACAAGACGTCAACAAAACTTCTCCCAATAATTTATTACAGATTTAATTTATATTATTGTGTTTTTAATGTGCAATTGCCAATTTCATACGCAAAACTTAATTTTTAGTTGTAAAAACAGTGATATCTTGTGATATAAGTGTATAAAAAAAACGGTAAAAGTAATTTCAAACTTTGAACAAGTTTCGCTGTCAAAATCAAATTGTAACGAATAGTGTAATCGAAAAAGTGCATTGTCATCGCAAATTCCTGTGAGTATTTAAACTTTTTTCGACCTACATTTGCTGAAATTTACAGTAACAAGGAATCGCCTTAATTGTTTGGGTTCTTTACACAAAGTACTTATCCTACCATCACCTATATCCCTAAGTTCTTGCTTTTTTTTTTCTTTGTTTTGAAAAATATTGTCAGGAATGGATAGAATAATGACCAGGAGGGCTACTGCACGCTTGGAGGAATCTAAGCTACAGTTAGCATTAACGGAACTTCAGAAATATAAGGGTTTGTGTGAGGAACTGAAACGGGAACTGGATGACAATGAGAGGGAAGTACTTAATATTTTAAACAATAACACGAAGCTCAAGAGTGAGATGGCTGAAATGCATAATCAGCTAATTACCATTAGTGAGGAACGGGATAAGCTTCAACGTACTGTAGACAGCTTTGACCAGTGTAGCAATGAGTTTGATATCACAGTCAAATGCAACACTGAGCTAAAATCTAGGCTAAGCGAAGCCCACGACACCATCGACAGGCTGGAGAGTGCTAGCCGGAGACTCCAGACAGCGCAGACTCATGCTCTGTTTGATGAACTGGTTGGTACCACTCCGTTGCATTCTTTTTTTTTTTTTTTTGGGACAAACCCGCCACACTTTTCCCAACCACTGCAACTCCTGAAAGCCAGAATCAACAGTGGCGACCGCCAGAAAAACGCCGAGCAATGAAGCTCGACGAGTCCCGGAGAAACGATTCAACTGTCTTGGGTCCCGCAACGAAATTAATCAGAAAAGAATAGCGGAGGAGTAAGAAAAAAGATATTTTCCACTTCCCTCCATAACAAGCAGGAGACAGAACAGAACTAGGCCAAACGGCACAAAGGGACATTATTGCAACTGGGAGAAGCCCAGATTGCCAAACACCACGGAATAAAATTTGATTAAGTTAATGGGTCCTAAGTAGGTATTAGCTGTTACAATTGATTCCAATAATAGGTATGGCAAAAGCGCCTGAACGCACGGAAATTGGTTCTAGTTTCTACAAGGTCCGTATAATAAACGACTCCGGATGTAACTTGTACACTATCCAACATAATATTGCGTTCATTCTGCCAAAGAACACACTCCCACAAGATGTGATGTGCGGACTGTTCAAATTCACAGTTCGATGTAGAACACTGACACAAAGGGGAAGGAACAAGTTTAAAAGAATACAGAATACAGAGTACAGTCCGTTGCATTCTGCCAACTCAATCTTGGGCAACATAAACAGTAATAATAACATTGAGACAATTGATCTTACTTGTGATAATAGTATAAGATCAAACCCTGAAGTTAAATTTGTAAATAGTAGTAAAAATAAGTTAAAAAAATACATTAAAATAAATAAAATGATTAGAAAAACCCAGAAATTAATTAAAAATAACAAAAATACTTTTTCAAAAAGCTTCAATGCATTAAAAAGTTCTCAAAAATTAAAAGAAACAATTAGTGGGCATAGTATAAAGTTAGAAAGCAAAAAAAATAATTATGAGGCTGAAATTCAACAATTACAGTCAGAGACTCTCCGCTTACAGGATTCCTTAAATAGTGTTATATCTAAATATGAGATTTCTCAAAAGGAAATAGGAGAGTATATTCTGGCAATGAACAGTCTGGTGGAACAGTGTAGTGAGAATGAGAGAATGTTTAACTCTTTAACAAACAATCTTACACCTGATTGTAATCATGATCCATCAGGCTGTTCACGGTCAGCTGTCTCAAATGAGTCTACTCCATCAGTGACTCATACTGTGGAGTTGTTTGACAGTCTCAGCAGTACTTCCCTCGCCACACCAAACACAGAAGAATTAATACTAACAAATAAAATGTTAAACAATAAAAACAAAATATTGATGTACTGCGATGAAATGGGTAAAAATATGGGTCATACACTACAACACCATTTAAATGACCAAGTAGTCAATTATTGTATGCCTGAAGCATCTTATAGTCAAATTATAGATAAAGTTATAAGTGGTAATTACAGTCCATCCACAAATATTGTTATTTTGATTGGGAGAAGGGGAAATGCAAACAGTGTAAAGATAAAGAAATATTTTGAAAATCTGGCCTCATTAAATGTAAACAAAATAGTTTTGTTTGCCTTTCCTTATGGCAATGGCCTGTCACAGACCGAAAACAGAATTAGATATAGATGTAATATGACATTACAAACTATGACATTGTATAATGAAAAATTTGAATTTATTGACTCTAATGCACTCATTAGTCAAAATTATTTTACGACCAAAGATAACTATTATCTTTGTAATTTTTTTAAAGGACAGGTAGCAGAATCGCTATCATATTATATATATAAGTCAGCCAAGTGTTTGGCTAACTATGCTGCTTCTATTGAGCAGTTAAGTAATACACTTAGTGGTAATGAGCAGAGCTTGGAATTTGTTCCAAGTTATTTAAATTACAATTTGAGACAATAGAGTCAACCTCTAGCACTATTTTGAATAATGAATTAGACATGTACCCATTATCAAGGGACATTGAGACAATAGAGTTGAACTCTAGCAGAGATGTGAACCTAGAAACATTAATATCACACCCAATAAATTTTAATTTTCAAAATATAATCAATAATAATAACCTTAAAATTGTTCATCAAAATATACAGGGTGTGATAAATAAACAATTAGAATTGGAGTTGTTCATGAACTCTAGTTATATTGATATTGTTTGTCTTACTGAACATTGGTTAAAAGCCCATCAGTTCATGTTCAGCTTTAATAACCATCAGATTGGTAGCTCATTCAGCAGAGTGAATATGATAAGGGGTGGCTCCCTAATAATTGTTCGCAACAATATCAAATTTAAAGAACGGGCTGATATTGTAAGCCTCTCTGTTGAGCGAGTTATTGAAATTGCTTACATCGAGCTCGAGCGGTTCATTGTAATAAGTGTCTACAGGCCCCCATGTGCTTCCTATGTTGTTGTCTGTGGAGACTTCAACATTAATATTTTAGAGAAATCAGCTACAGTGAATGAATTTATCTCATTATTCAAGTCCTATAATTTGTACGCAAGATTCTTTGAGCCGACTAGAATAACTGCCACAAGTGCCACCTGTTTAGACAACATCTTTACTAACCTAAGACCTTCTGACCATTTAATTATAAATGAGTTAGACTCTGATCACTGTGGCCAGTTAGTTACTTTTCCTCAGAAGAGTGAAGTCAGAGCTCAAAGAAAACTTGTGAGTTTTGTTTTTTTTTTTTTTAATAATCATAAACTAGCGCTTGACCGCAATCCTGCCTGATGGTAAGCAGTGATGCGATCGTTGATGGTAAAGCGCGCTAGTTTATTAAGAGCCTATTCACTCAGAAAAACTGAGCGAATAGGAAGGAAGACGGCAGTTGAACGGGGTGATGCTTTGTTAAACCCAACAACACAACCAACGATGCTGCGCCAAAGGGAGATTGATCTGAAGACCCTTCACGACCAAACTCCCAACACAACAACATTTGCCACATCGTACCCGGCACACATCGCAACACAACTGCTCAGACCCGTCCTCCGTACGGCTTCACCAGACATCATGCCGGAACACGACAAATCGCTTGGCGGCAAGACTTTGTCTGGTGGGTGGTAACTTCTGCCGAAAATCGTTTAGGACAATTTAAAAATAATTTAATTGAAAAGCTACCGGGCTTGCCTCATCACACCAACCCGGATCATGCATATAGTATACTATTTAACTTGATTAATTGTGAATTTATGAAAGTTTTCACAAAAAAAAACATTGCCTGTTAGCGACCGCATTATATTTAGTGACTGGGCAACCCCAGGTATTTATAAAAGCAGGGAAAAATTGTATGAATTGTATCAGGAAAAAACATATAACCATGATGTAGCTTTTCAAGAATTCGTTAAAAAATATTCAAAAACTTTTAAGAGAGCCTGTTCGTCAGCAAAAGCCATACACATTAAAAATAAAATAAAATCTTCTAGAAATAAAATCAAAACAACTTGGCAAATTATAAATTCTGAAACTGGAAGAACCAAAGTACAAAATCGCGATTTCCATCTTAAAATTAACGATGAAGATATAAAGGCGGACTTGGAGGTAGCAACTGAGTTTGAGAATTTTTTTACTAGTATTCCAATAATAACAACAAAAACTTTGTCTTCTTCCTCCACTTCTGCCTACGCCATACTAAAAGAATGTGTTCCAGAATGTGACAAACACTTTGAATTTACGTTTGCGACTGCTAAAGACATTATAGAATCTTTTAAGGATCTTGATGTAAAAAAAAACTGCCGATCATTGGGGTTTGTCAGTATATACTGTAGCTTCAATAATAGATGTTATCGCACCTTTCTTAGCAATTGTTTTTAATTCTTGTGTCACATCTGGTATATTTCCTGATTTGATGAAACTTAGCAAAGTAATTCCACTGTTCAAATCTGGTAGTACAACTGATCCCACGAATTTTCGGCCAATTTCTATATTACCAAGTTTGAGCAAAATTTTTGAAAAATTAATTTTGATACAGTTGTTGAGACACTTCAACTTATATAATTTATTGCACGTGAAACAATTTGGTTTTACAAAGGGTCGTTCAACTACCGATGCGGGCGTGGCGTTGCTAAAGAACATATTTGGGGCCTGGGAGGAATCGCAAGATGCTCTTGGTATTTTTTGTGATTTGTCCAAGGCCTTTGATTGCGTACATCATGATACTCTTATTAGGAAACTGTACCATTATGGTTTAAGGGACAGAGCTCTCGACCTTCTGACTTCTTATCTGAATAATCGAATTCAGAGGGTTGATATTAATGGCAGCAAATCGGCAGGATCTGAGGTCACCATGGGCGTTCCGCAGGGCTCAATTCTAGGTCCTTTCTTGTTTTTAATTTATATTAATGACTTACCTCATCACGTGAGGGATAATCACAACATAGTATTGTTCGCGGATGACACTTCTCTTATTTTTAAAGTCAAGCGTCAGCTAGCAAATTTTGACGAAGTTAACAATGAACTTTCGAAAGTTGTCCATTGGTTTAATGTAAATAACCTTCTTTTGAATGAAAAAAAAACTAAATTCATTAAATTTTCTACGCCAAATGTCAGGCAGTTAAGTACCAATGTTCAACTGAATGGAGTAGAGTTGATCCCTGTCGAGTCGACAGTTTTTCTTGGATTGACTATTGACTCCAAGTTACAATGGGGTCCTCACATTGAGAAGCTGTCGGGTAGACTCAGTTCTGCCGCTTATGCTGTTAAGAAAATTAGACAGATAACTGATGTGAATACAGCCAGAATTGTTTATTTTAGTTATTTTCATAGTCTTATGACTTATGGGATTCTTCTCTGGGGAACTTGTGCGGACATCAATACCATCTTTTTTTTACAGAAAAGGGCTGTTCGAGCCATTTACAACCTTGGTCCTAGAGATTCTCTTAGAGAAAAATTCAGAGAGGTGAACATTCTGACTGTAGCTTCGCAATATATATTTGAAAATCTTATGTATGTACATAAAAATATATCTAATTTTAAGAAAATAAGCGATATTCATAATATAAATACCAGGAACAAACACAATCTTGCTGTACATCACACTCGTCTCCACAGAGTAGGCAACTCGTTCATGGGTCAATGTATACACTTTTACAACAAGCTTCCCATGGACATTCGAAACTTACCCATTAAACGATATAAAACCTATATAAAGGCCAAACTTTGCAAAAAGGGGTATTATAAAATCTCAGATTATTTACAGGATAGAGAGGCTTGGGACTGAGCTGCTCGCTCTGTTAAGCATTGTTATTAAGCAATATGCGTAATTATAACCTAAATTATTGTAAACATTTTCATTTTTAATGTCTGGACTTTAAAAAAGACTATGATCCCTGAGTTTGTTTCGGCTATTTCTTCTCAGAGGTAGTCAGTTAGTAAATGCCGGCTTCATCTAGTTTAAAAAAAAAAAATAAAAAAAAAAGAATAAAAAAAAAACATATGACTTGTAAAAGTGATCGGTGATCCTACTTGCTTAATAAACGATTTCATTTCATTTCATTTCATTTCATTTCTTGGACACCAATAAGTGATTAAAAGGTGAATGAGATCTTGAGGAAACCTGGACTTTAAGTCTGAAATCGCCAACCCACATTGAGCAAGCGTGGTGATTACGCTCAATCCTTCTCTGTATGAGAGGAGACCTGTGTCCAGCAGTGGAACTATAAAAAAGGTTGATGATGATGATGACTCTTCATAATTATAATTATTATGACGGGTTAACAAAAAAAAATGGAAATAAACTCTGCATATCCAATTTCCTCTGTACCAGTCCTTGCAAACTATAATTATTGTTTTAGAGGACTAATTAACAATATTAAGATTTGTTATCTACAGGGTCCTCTGGAACAGAAGATAATCAGTGATTGGGACCTGACCCTTTCCCGTATGTTGAAGTTAAGCCGCCCCAAGTGTCCACCAAAAACTGATGGAGAATTGAGACTGCCGTTGCGGAGGCTCTTCAACATGCAACCTTTGGTCAGCAACATGCCACTCTAATTACTCAGAATCACGAAATGTGTTTTATACGTGGATGTCGGAAATTCTCCCATGGGAACGTGCTACCGGGAAAAAAGTAACAAATGTCCTTCTTCAGGATGCCGTCTATACCCTTGCCAAATTGTATTGTATTCCGTGGCTTAGGCGTGAAAATGTAACTTACTGACAGAGTTAGCTTCCAATTTTATGGATTATAATGTGGGTTTCTAGTAAAAATTCTTTGGCAAATAATGATTTGTTATTCAGGGCGACCAGCAGGGTAATTGCGTAAGACGCTATCAGTAGGGTTTCAATTTGACAGTTATATGAAGCAATGGATTGGCAATTTGCTTCGAAATGATTCCAACTAATTGAAATGGCGCGTTACGTAATTAGGGTGCTGATCTAAAATCTTGTAAGTTACAATATAATGTAACTGCTAATGCTACATACATATTTATATCTGAGTCCAGTCTCTCTCATCCTTAACCTTTTATCGTCCCACTGCTGGGCACAGGTCTTCTCTCATACAGAGAAGGATTAAGCGAAATCACCACGCTTGCTCAATGCGGGTTGGCGATTTCAGACTTAAAGTCCAGGTTTCCTCACGTTGTTTTCCTTCACGTTCAGTCATTGGTGTCCAATATATAATTAGAAACTACATATAACTTTAGAAAAGTAACATTGGTACTTGCCTGACCTGGAAAAGAACCTGCGCACTCATACTTGAGAGGCTGGCGTTTTAACCACAAGGCCACCATAACTGAACAATTCAGCTGAGACATTTTTTGTATACACTAATTTTAAATCAACTTTGGGAAGAGTGTAATTATAGTATTGAAATTTACCAAATCTACTTACCACATAATTAAAAAAAAAAACCATCTAGAATGCAAACAGTCAATGAAATAATTATTTTATTTCAGACATAACTCTAGTCCATAGAAGCAAAGCATTCAAATTACTCAGAAACTATTAAAAAATATAACAAAAAGGATGAACTATGTGTATATTGATTATAAACTCTACTTCAATATCAGCCCTACCCTGCAACCTACTACTTAATTCATTTACATATGCTGTTCAATAAAAATACAGCCGAGCTTATAATTATATGATTCTGATTTGTACGTTTACAAAGTGGTAATAAAATATGAGCTCTAGACACAGTAAACAGAACTCTAGATGAGTGGCTTAGAGCACAGTAAGTAGATAGTGGGTGCTCCACGCTCTATTCACAATTAAGTAGTTCAAGTGTCCGTGTAAGTTTACCTGTGCTAGTAATTGCTCTCGTGGCTTGTACCAGTTTGGATGATGGAATACATTTTATGCTTCTCTTAGTACATGGAAATGAACAAGCAATATAGTGGACCTGTCATGTACTGCTTCTGCTTGCGTGTTTGTGTGTGTGAGTTTGTAAAATACACTTGTACAATATTTTTACGTTAGGTATAAAATATTTAACTCGCGATATCATCATCATCATCATCATTTCAGCCGAAAGACGTCCACTGCTGGACATAGGCCTCCCCCAAGGTTCTCCACGACGACCGGTCCTGCGCCTCACGCATCCAGCGGTTCCCCGTCGTCGGTCCACCTTGTTGGGGGCCTACCCACGCTACGCCTTCCGGTGAGTGGTCACCACTCGAGAACTCGTCGGCCCCATCGGGCATCGGTCCTACGGGCAATGTGTCCAGCCCACTGCCACTTTAGTGTTGCAATTCTTTGGGCTATGTCGGTTACTCTCGTTCTTCTGCGGATCTCCTCATTCCTGATTCGATCGCGCAGTGAAACCCCAAGCATAGCCCTCTCCATTGCCCTTTAAGTGACTTTGAGCCTTCTTATAAGGCCCATTGTTAGCGACCACGTCTCAATTCCATAAGTCATCACTGGCAACACACACTGGTCGAAGACTTTTGTCTTGAGACACTGCGGTATTTCGGACGAGAAGATTCTACGTAACTTCCCGAAAGCAGCCCAGCCGAGTTGGATTCGACGATTGACCTGATTGACACGATTGACACGTGACAATGATTGAAAACACGTAAGAAGGAGGGAGCGTAGACCTGCGAGACGTAATATATCCCTCTCTCTTTCTACCGTGGGATGAAAATGCATACCTGCTCCTGCTGATTCGTTTAGGGCGTTTACGCGAGTGTGCGTGTGTATTTGTACGTGTTTGTACTGCAGCCCGCTACGCGACCGTTTACTTATAAAATTAGTACCTATATCTTATACCTTTAAACGAGCAATTCTTGTATATATATATATATATATAATTGGAATCTCGGAAACGGCTCCTACGATTTTCATAAAATTTTGTGTGCAGGGGGCTTCGGGAACGATAAGTCGATCTAGCTAGGTTTAATTTTCAGAAAATGTCTTTTTTCCATGTTTTGAGGCACTGAACAATTGCTAAACTTCTCATAAGAAGCAAAATTTCGCCGCTGTCCTTAATGATACGAATAGCTGAGGGGCTTCGGCCTCTGATTCGGAGCTCGTAGACTTCGGGTTCAAATCCCTGAAGATATAGTGTTTTCCTATTTTTTTTGGAGTTTAAAAAAAATAATGATGGCGTTGTCTAATGCTTTTTATTATATTTTATATAATTTTTTTTTTACGGACAAATCACACAGATTGAGCTAGCCCCAAAGTAAGTTCGAGACTTGTGTTATGGGATACTAACTCAACGATACTATATTTATAATAGATACATATATAGATAAATATCCAAGACCCAGGCCAATCAGGAAAAGATCGTTTTCCATCATGACCTAGCCTGGGATCGAACCCGGGACCTCCACGTCGCAGGCAGGCGTGTTGACCGCTGCGCCACGGAGATAAAATTGGAAACGGCGTCAACGAATTTTCTTTTTTGTTTATTAAATCAATGGAAGAAATTTTTTTTTGCCTATTTGTGGAGATGCAAGTTACCAGGGTCGCACAAAAGTGTAGAAGTCGAAACAATGAAGCTCATTCATTTTAAAGATCAGCCTGAAGGAGCAGTCGAATTTACAACAGAATTTCTCAACAGTGTCAACATTTCAGACTTGCCACAACACGAACTGAAATATTAGTACTATTATTATTGCTAACCTTATGATACCTTGCACCTCCTCAAAGTAGGCAAAATAAAATTCATCCATATAATATGATTTAATAATAATGATGAAGTACCTGGGCGACCGAGCTTTGCTCGGCATCTTTTTTTTTTTGTTATAATTATTATTATTGATTTATTTACATCAGACAATTGTTCATAGTCTTCATAAAAACACATAAGTACACAAAATACTATTTTAAATACATTTTAAACATATAACATTCCAAAATAAAATTAAATTAAATTAAACTGATAATTAATATAGTACTTTGATTTGATATAGATGACGTTTACATTCATGGTACACGAAGCCAATGTTTGGTTTGTCTAACCTGACCCAGAAAATTGCTCTTAAAATATCATGTGTCTTTTTTAGATGAAAATGCCACAAAGAACATTAAAAAAAACGCTTACAAACTATTTAACTCCACGAAGCCGTGACTCATCTCAAGAAGCAGAAGAAAACCTCCATGAAAACAATCTGATTTTCGCTCGTCCCACACGTGTTTTTCAGACTTCGCACAGTGAGGACCCATTTGAAGAAGAACTTGATGAAAATCATCAGGTTTCCGCTCATCCCACACGTGCTGCTAAAGTAAGATGCTTGCAAAACTTGACTAACATTTTAAGAACAGAAAGGTCTTATGATTTAGATGTTTCACGAGAGCGTGCAGCACAACGTGTGGCCGCCGAAAATGATGAGCAACGGGAGCGACGTCTGCAAGATATGCGGCAGCGTGCGTCAGAACGTGAAATGATTATTATTAATGAAAACCCTCAGCATACCCGCAATATAGTATGGAAGGAAGTATTAGGTTAAGACCTTAAACTATGTATTGATGATAATATATAACTGATGTAACTGATTGTTAAACTATAAGTACTTATTTATAATAAAATGTTAAACTAAATTGCACTCGTAATTTTATATTTAAATAACAGTTAATAATATTTTTTTATTATTATGTCGGTATGATCGAAAAACATTAGTCAAAAAATATTATTTAAAAAATTCGCTCGTTATGTATTTTTTGTTTTGAAAATATAGAGACATGCGATGTACCTAACAAAAAAAAAAGATGCCGAGCAAAGCTCGGTCGCCCGGTACTAGTAAGTAATAAAGCAATTCTTGCGAAACTATTCTATAAGCATTCCAAAATGTTCAAAACGCAAAACGTTACTTGTGTTTTTTTTTTAATAATTATAAACCAGTGCTTGACCGCAATTTCGCCTGATGGCGCGCTAGTTTATTAAGCCTATTCATTCAAAAAAACAGAATGAATAGGGAGGAAGACGGCAGTTAAGCGAGGTAATGCAATGTTAAAACATGACCATCGATGTTGCGCCGGGGGAAGATTGATCAGGAGACCTCCACGACCAAACTCCCAACACAACATCATTTGGCCATCGTACCCGGAACATATCGCAACACAACTGCTCAGACCAGTCTTCAGTACGGTTTCACCAGACATCATGCCGGAATACGACGAATCGCTTGGTGGCAAGACTTGGTCTGGTTGGTGGTAACTTCTGCCGGCAGCCGATGTTATGGCCACGATAAAAAGGTTGATGATGATGATAATGAGTCCCTTAGTAATAGAGTCCCGTTAGCACTCTTTGGATGAACGGAACCCTAAAAAATTATAGGCAGGTATACCGGTATGCAATAACAAAGCAAACATATACAATTAATTAGAATATTCATACATAATAGCCGTTCCACAGATATCTGAACACTCGGCAGCAGTGAGGAATCTATTTTGGTTACCTCCACAACCACTATATGAAAACCCTTTGCACCTCATATCCGTGATGTCGAAGTACCACCTAAAAACAATGATTACATCAATTTATTTTTCTTCCAGCTGTATTGTCCCGTATGGTACCGTACTTAGAATAGTACCAGCCCATATCCTCACGTAGGGGTAAAAGGCGACAAAGGGAACTCTCACCAGGGAAGCGGGCAGCAGCGCTTCTCCTGTGGAATATCAAATTACTGCGATCCCCAACCCGGCTACCAAGCATGGGGATTATGGCAATGGAATGAAAGCCTCGGGGGAGGCCTTTGTACAGCAGTGGATCTCTATAATAAATAAATATATACGGACAACTCACACAGATTGAGCTAGCCCCAAAGCAAGTTCGAGACTTGGTTATGGGATACTACATCCAAGACCCAGGCCAATCAGGAAAAGATCGATTTACAACATGACCTGGCCGGGGATCGAACCCGGGGCCTCCACGTCGCAAGTAGGCGTGTTGAACGCTGCGCTACGGAGGACGTCGATCTTACGGAGGATCTCTATAATGCTGAGAAGAAGAATAGCTGTATTGACCAGCCGGGTAATTGCAAACAAGGTTTATTTTTTTTTTTTAATAAAAATCCAGACCGAACTAAAAGTTAGATATTTTTCTGCTTTAGCAATGATTCAATTCAGTAATATATGTTATTGACAATACATTCATAGACAAACAACTTACGATGGATAGTACGAGTTACATTCTCCAAAGGCGGGTTGATACCGGCAGTAAACGGATTCCGGCGAATTATCTGGTATCGGTTGGTACGCATCGTCTGTAATAACATTAAAGTAGATAGGTTAATAAATAACTTACCTGATTGGAGAGGTCTAAATTTTTGAACTAAGCCATCGTTGCCTTAATGTTTTTATTGTTTTTAAAAATTATAAACTAGCGCTTGACCGCAATCCCGCCTAATGGTAAGCAGTGATGCGATCGTTGATGGTAAAGCGCGCTAGTTTATTAAGAACCTATTCACTCAGATTGAGCGAATAGGAAGGAAGACGGCAGTTGAGCGAGGTGATGATCACTACCGCAGTACCGCTATGCCACGGAGGCTGTCGCCACTTTATGCCAACGATATTGTATGCTAAATTAATATGGCTCCAATGTCATTGGAAAGGGTAATTCTTTTCATACTCGTACATAAACTATGTATCTAGGCTACGGTACGTGATACAAAGATTTGGTATTCAAAATAATGTTCTACCTCGACATATATCCAGGCAATGATGTCTTCCATTAAACATGTTGTAGCTATGGTTACAATATCCATATTCAAAAGTTTCACATCGATTAAGGTGAACGTCGAAGTAATATCTGAAATATAAATATGTATATCTGACAAAACTAGAAAAAAAAACCGTTACATCATACTTGAGGAAAACAGAACACAATATCTTCCCATCTGCAGAAACTTTCGCCCGACGTATAACTCAAACATTATATTCCAAGTACACAGTAAAAAATAAAATATTTAACCATTTATAACAGAACCATATATAAACAGACAAGAAATAACAGTATAGAAAAATGGTACAGAAGTAATGCTTATTTCATAAGAAGTGTCATCCAGCATACCTGTAAAAGGACAGTAAATACAAAGATGTTGACAGCGTGTGAAAAAGTAAAGGGCCATAAAGGTAATACAAAAATTAAGCGTTCAAAAAAAAACAATATAACAACATACTTATACATACAACAATTTACAATTTAGTTAGGTTGAAGAGTAATGGAGCTCAGAGGGGTTTTGAGCAAGCATATTCAGGGTAAAAAGTTCATAACTGAGTAGGTGTGGCACAAAGAGAGAACACCGGAAATATATTTGAAAAGTTTCAGATAGGAACCGCTCGGTCAGGAGACCACTTTCAGATTTCAAAAAGGGCCAAAAGTAAAGTGATCTGTAACTTTTCCATTCCGAATAAAACTACAAACGCACGATATTCAAATATTTTCTTGTAGTTAGTTGTGCTTTAAATTTGTTATAGCCAAATATCATATCATCAATATTCTAGGTTAACGGGTAAGGTTTTTTGGCAAGTAGATGTTAATTTATTCGCGAGTGTCAAAATGCAATTTATGCCAGCTTTTAAGTCGACGTCTTACAGTCTCGAATATTTTACAGGTCCGAGACACCGCAGATTTAAATATATTAATTTCAACATGATACCCCACGAATTCCAGAGAAAAACGGCCAGGTGGAACAACGAAGTGACAAGGGTTTCAATTTCTCTTTTAGAGATACGGAACCCTAAAACGTAAAAACACTTCCATGAAAATATTCCTGCATAACTACTTCATCATCATTGTTTCAGCCGAAAGACGTCCACTGCTGGACATGGGCCTCCCCAACGATCTACACGACGATCGGTCCTACGCCTGCCGCATCCAGCGGTTTCTCTGATGACTCGTTCGGATGCTCTACTGGGGTCTTCGAGCATTGTACTCGGGTCCTCTGCGGTCTCAGCCATAACTATGTACTCGCCATTTATGTTGATGTCTAGTCCTTTCCAGTCCAGAACTTTGAAGACATCCTCCAATGCAGCAGTGAACAGTTTCGGCGAGATAACATCTCTTTGTCTGACACGACGGTGCGGAGGTATTGGTTTCGAGGTCTGGTACTGTATTCGAACTGACATGGTGGCGTTTTCGTACAAACCCTTCAACGCTTCAATGTAGTGTCACTTAGACACCCTGAATTTATTCATTATGTAACCATTTATATACCAAAATGAACTTAACAAAACATAGGTTCTTATGATAATAAAGTTTATTCAATATGATCTCCGCAATTTTGAATATAGGGCTTTAATCTGCGTGGCCTATATGCAATCGTCTATAGCAGCACGAACGAGGTTCATGTTAATATCGGCAACTGCCTTAATCAAGGATACCTTGAGTGACTCCAAATCAGGATGAGACTTTGAACAGGCCTTTTAGTACAAGTGTTGCCATCTTGGTATCTAACGGACTCAAACCTGGACTGGTGGAGTGCCAGTCTTCGTGCCAGATGAAGTCAATTTCACACGGGTACAGCCATTATTATGTGCTCTTCGATCTATGACCTGGCGCCAAATCTTGCTAGAATACCTAGTGCCTGAAAACGAATGCAGTTGTGTTTGCAAAGGTTTGAACCTTTGTCACAAAAATGCACCTCAGTTAAGCCCCAATAAGAAACTCTCAACCATATCATGAGCGAAGATGGAAAATTAACATTATTAACTGGACATGCGGAATACAGTTGCTCGCTTCTTCACTACTGTGTGCGTACACCTTATAATTTTGTTTGTTGCAGCTCTCTTCTACGAAAAAAATTTTTCATCCGAATAAAAAATTTCCTGATATTTTTTTTCCGCTTACCGCTTCAATAAGGCATCTCTTCAGTCTCAGGCCCTTTAAACGAGCGTTCAAATGATATCCTGTTTTCTTTGATTTGCCCGAAGCTCTATGTCTTCATTTAACACCCTTTTCACCGTGGTTCTGCTTAACCCGATCGGAAGGGCCTCCATTTTCTGCTTACGTTTGGGCCACCGCCACAGTTGTACTCTTCAATATAGCTTCAAGTTATTTGTTAATTCCTTAATAACATTGACAAATTGTTGTTAATATTTCGTTTAATATGTTAAATAAGTCACGTTTTTATTTGCCTTTACCTAAATCGATAGAGTATAATCAAGTACTATTTTATACTACATGTAATAAATAAAAAAAATAACACGTACCTGCGGGCTTTCTGACGACTAGAACAAGTGTGACCATTAGGTTGAAACTTGCAATGAATACTCCTGTTTAAAACGCTCAGGTCAACTGGAAGGCAAGATTGCGTTTCATTCACAATGTTCTTTAAATATTACTATTAGATATATCAGTTGTATAATTATTCAGGTATATTTTATTCTGCGAGCGCAAACAAGGTACCTTAATATACACACATACCTAGCCATGTTTTCTCACGGCGATTTATTTCGCGTACTGAATTTTCAATGTTCTGCTTAGCGATAATATTTGAAAAGCTAACAATGTTTCCAATGTTGTTCAATGCATCTTTTTCTTTCTATTAGATAAAGAAAAGAGTAGAAGATTAGTTTAGTTTAGATTAGTTTAGTCCCGTTAAGATGCTCTGTAGACAGTTTAGACACGATTAAAAACATTGCGACTAAAATTACTTCGATTTACGTCAGGCGCGGACTAATTTGACTGAACCTAACTAATATTTATCTTCTTTCCTTTCCTTGAATAGAAAACAAAAGCTGCACTGAACTCAAATTACGTTTAGATTGTGAACAATTGTTTCGAGGCCAATGTGTTTTTTGGGATGTGTTGGATTCATAAGGGCCGGTGGAGCGCTCGGAGAGATGAAAATCCAATTCACGAAACTAAAATCATACCGCGATATTTTTACGTCCTAACCTAACTACGTGCTAACGTGCGCTAAGGGATATTTGAAGGCTCGTTTGACACGAATTGAAATTTCAGCCGACGAAAGGTGAGAAGCAGTTGCCTGGTCCCGGAATGCCTCCTACTAAGTGCACACAGCGATACCAAGCAGGCTAGCCATTGACACTCGTAACAGGTCACTCTATGTAAACTCACTTTACATAACTTTTCAAGGTGATATTTTTACAGAATTCTTCGGCTGTACTTTCCTCTGTAGGAACATTGATGCGCAATCTGTTATTTTACGGACGACAGCAGGTCAAGCTATCCCAAACTGACAAATATTCCCAATCAACCCTGAGCACTAATGTTTTAGTGATAAAGTTGAAAATCTAATAAAGAAATCTGACAGAATGTAGTAGCTTGATTTGATGTGCGACAATGGCGCCGATTCTGTTGTTCACAAACTAAACTAATTTTAAGTTATGTGAATCTTTTTCTTTCCATTTCGTTAAGAAAAGGATAGATGATAACATTTTAATTTAATCCTGCCAAATTAAGATACAACATAGACATTTTAGACACGATTATAAACATGGCTTATAAACATACGCCAGTTTAAGAGAGGAGCGCACTAATTTGACAGGTCTAAACTGACATTCTAACTTCCGTCCTTTTCTTAACGAAATAGAAAGGAAAAGATGCACATAACTTAAAATTAGTTTAATTTGTGAACAACAAAATCGGCGAGGTTTTTGGCGGGAAAGTCAAGCTAAGTGTCACGCTCATTTTTCATCGGACTTTTAAAATTATTTATAGTGTTGTTTACTAAATAAAAGCGCGTGATTTATGTAGTAAAAGTGCATTCAGTAAACAATTCATAAAGAACAGTGAAATATCGCAGCATAGTGGCCACATCATGACTTTGTCTCAAACCTCCATCGTAAGACGTATCACGCCGTCTTTTTCGTCATGAACAATTCATTACATGACATTGGCTAAATGCACAAACCGTGCCAAGCTATAAAAGAAAAAAGAAAGAAACTAAATCGGCGCCATTGATTCTCTTAGGTAAGTGAATTAATTTGAAAATATACGTAGGTAGTTATTAAAAAAAAAAGAGTGTGCTTATGACCACACGACTGAAGTGAAACTTCTTTTGCACCATCTGTATGTATATATATATATATATATATATGTGTGTGTACAATATATACATGTATACACATATACATATATTAATTTTCTATAAATATTTAAATTTATTTCATGCTTTCATTTATAAATTAATATTTATGCATAGACCTCCAATTTAAAAAAAAAAAAAAGTGGATTCCCTCGGGGCCAAAAGGTCGGGCTCTTCCTCCTGAATCAGGGGACCCCAAACTCGGGTAGTCCACGACCTCTGGTTCCCGAGATAATCCACGGGGGGGTGAGGTAACTAAAGGGGGTCGGGGAGGGGGATAGGTTTCGTAGGGTTGCGGGGGGGAGGGGGGGGGGGGAGAGGAGGGGAGTGGATTCCCTCAGGGCCAAAAGGTCGGGCTCCTCCTGATTCAGGGGACCCCAAACTCGGGTAGTCCAGGACCTCTGGTTCCCGAGATAATCCACGAGGGGGTGAGGTAACTAAAGGGGGGGGGTAGATTTCGTGGGGTTGCGGGGGGTAGGGGGGAGGGGGAGAGGGGGGAGTGGATTCCCTCGGGGCCAAAAGGTCGGACTCCTCCTCCTGATTCAGGGGACCCCAAACTCGGGTAGTCCACGACCTCTGGTTCCCGAGATAATCCACGGGGGGGGTGAGGTAATCAATAAGGGGGGTCGGGGGGTGTTCGCAGCGTCATGTTCTCGAAGAAATTCATAGTTCTTAATCAATCAAGGTACTTAGCTTAATAATTGAGCTTATGAGGCTCGAAAGCAATTTGTACTTTGTGTATATATACTTTCAATTATATCAGAAATGTTCAGCAAAAATATATAAAACAATATAAAGGCCAGAACAGAACGAAATTTATAAATTTATTTGTGCTCTTAGGTAATCAATTGTTAACAAATCTTAAAAAGATCCAAAAAATATATATTGCCTTCGGCGAGATGCGAACTCACAACTTCATACTCGACTCAATTGTTAACAAATCTTAAAAAGATCCAAAAAATATATATTGCCTTCGGCGAGATGCGAACTCACAACTTCATACTCGACAGGTCATGCAATATTTACATGAGCCAACTCCTTGTTTGTATTATAGACGAAATAGGACTATACTCTGCTTCCGTTCGCCTTCATCATTTTTTTTCCTATCATTTTTCGTAACGCTTTCGCTAGTTTACTCCCCAAGTCAAGCGTGCCTAAAGAAGTTTCACTTCAAAAATATTGCTGTGCTCTACGTTTTGACAGTCAGATAGACAGTCACTCTATGTCAAATACAGGTAAGTTTGAGACGAAAGTAGGGAAAAGGCTGCCTATTAAACTGATATAAAATCAATTTGAATAATTTTGAAGCAAATTGCTAATCCATTGCTCCGTCTGTTCTAAAAATGTGTCTGCTCAACAAGGTAAATCACGCAATCAATGCTGTTGAACTGTCAAATTGTAACCCATTGCTACTGATAGTATGTTACGCAATTACCCTACTGTATTCAAAACAACGACTTAAACTGTCATGTAGTGGAAATAGTATAGAAAATATATTTTGGAAAGGGCAAAGTGGAATCATCTTTGTACTGTGTTAGATTATTAAATGATTAGTAAACGCACCTACAATACAAGAGAAATTCCTAGTGTAGGGTAAAGTTAAAAAAAAGAATAAAAAATAACGGCTAAAGATAACGTACCTTTTGTAGTGGGTGTAAAAAAATCTATATCGCAGAGCACTTTTACAAAAATGAATGCAAAAAAAGTGATAAAAGTGTGACAGTCATGACTAAAGTACATTTTTTTTTTTTCTTCAAATATTTTTAACAACACAAATTCAAAGAAATGTAATAAAATGTTATAGTTTGGTTCCAAAATTTTATTGTTAATAAGAATGGCCATAACATAACATAAAAGTAATATTTGAATTCAATAAATTATTACGTAACATTGGTGTGCGATTTAAAGGCTTACATAATACTGAAATTCGTAAACCCACATGTCTGTATGGTTCCAGTAGTGAATGCTCTTTTTCATCGAGAATTAGGCTCACCAATAATTTTGACGTACCTACAAAAAATATAATATATTGATTTTTTCCTTATGATATCTTTATTGCAATGGTATTGGTAGTAATCCATAAAGTCCATTGTAAGACTCATTGCTCAGTGAGCTCGCAGTCAATAGCATAGTTGACTAAATAAAACGAAAATACTAGACACGTATTTTTTCTTTTTTCATATAAACAAAAAATGAAGACGACACAGTGCGTTGAAATCTCGTGTGAAGTCACTGCACGCTACACTTTTCAGCGAAAAGTGACCTCACCAGCTACCACTCCTGATCTTTGATTCCTTTTATATTTGTAAATTTTTATTGATTTGATAAAACAAAATATACGTGTCCAATATTTTTCTATTATCTGAATGACGGACTAAATAGAATCATTTGTTTTTTACACATGATACAATAGGTATCACTAGTTAGAAACATAAGATTTGGTGAAGACGTGCTGCAGCAGGGGGATAAGTTCCGCTACCTGGGGAGCATCAGATATTACTTTGATGACGAGATATTACTTGTGACTTTGATGACGAGATAAACAGTAGAGTGGGTGCTGCAGCTGCAGCATTCGGCAAGCTGCTTTCCAAGGTCTTTTGCTCACACGATTTAAAGCTGGCCACCAAAGTTTCTGTCTATATGGCCGTTGGGCTGCCAAACCTTTTATATTTATGTATATATATATTCTATTATATCACTTCCACCTTAAGTGCTTGCATAAGATCCTTAAAATCAAATGGTCTGATCGAGTACGAAATACTGAAGTTCTTATCTCATTCGTCGACAGCTAAGAAAAGAGTGGTGAAGTGCATCTTTAACTCCGAATTTGAGGAAGGCAAGCGCAAGCATGGCGGACAACTCCACAGGCACAAGGACGATGCAATATTGAGCCCTTTCAATGGGAATATTTAGCCGCAAAACGCCCAGAATGGCGTGGGCTGGTGCAGAGGCGAGTAAGCGATTTCAAGGAGCAGTGCAAAGCAGACCTCGATGCTAACCGCGACGAGCTGAAAGCCCGCCAACCCGCAGCCATTCAGTACCATTACGTGAACGGAATGCTTACGTGCCCTCAGAGCGCATCCTCAGCTAGTTTCCTAGCTTGACTATATTAGCCATCTTCGCGCACTTGATCGACCAGCTGACTAGGAGTTAAAGTTCAACAAAACTTCTCCCAATAATTTATTACAGATTTAATTTATATTATTGTGTTTTTAATGTGCAATTACCAATTTCATACGCAAAACTTAATTTTTAGTTGTAAAAACAGTGATATCTTGTGATATAAGTGTATAAAAAAAACGGTAAAAGTAATTTCAAACTTTGAACAAGTTTCGCTGTCAAAGTCAAATTGTAACGAATATTGTAATCGAAAAAGTGCATTGTCATCGCAAATTCCTGTGAGTATTTTAACTTTTTTCGACCTACATTGGCTGAAATTTACAGTAACAAGGAATCGCCTTAATTGTTTGGGTTCCTTACACAAAGTACTTGTCCTACCATCACCTATATCCCTAAGTTCTTGCTTTTTTTTTTCTTTGTTTTGAAAAATATTGTCAGGAATGGATAGAATAATGACCAGGAGGGCTACTGCACGCTTGGAGGAATCTAAGCTACAGTTAGCATTAACGGAACTTCAGAAATATAAGGGTTTGTGTGAGGAACTGAAACGGGAACAGGATGACAATGAGAGGGAAGTACTTAATATTTTAAACAATAACACGAAGCTCAAGAGTGAGATGGCTGAAATGCATAATCAGCTAATTACCATTAGTGAGGAACGGGATAAGCTTCAACGTACTGTAGACAGCTTTGACCAGTGTAGCAATGAGTTTGATATCACAGTCAAATGCAACACTGAGCTAAAATCTAGGCTAAGCGAAGCCCACGACACCATCGACAGGCTGGAGAGTGCTAGCCGGAGACTCCAGACAGCGCAGACTCATGCTCTGTTTGATGAACTGGTTGGTACCACTCCGTTGCATTCTGCCAACTCAATCTTGGGCAACATAAACAGTAATAATAACATTGAGACAATTGATCTTACTTGTGATAATAGTATAAGATCAAACCCTGAAGTTAAATTTGTAAATAGTAGTAAAAATAAGTTAAAAAAATACATTAAAATAAATAAAATGATTAGAAAAACCCAGAAATTAATTAAAAATAACAAAAATACTTTTTCAAAAAGCTTCAATGCATTAAAAAGTTCTCAAAAATTAAAAGAAACAATTAGTGGGCATAGTATAAAGTTAGAAAGCATTAAAAATAATTATGAGGCTGAAATTCAACAATTACAGTCAGAGACTCTCCGCTTACAGGATTCCTTGAATAGTGTTATATCTAAATATGAGATTTCTCAAAAGGAAATAGGAGAGTATATTCTGCCAATGAACAGTCTGGTGGAACAGTGTAGTGAGAATGAGAGAATGTTTAACTCCTTAACAAACAATCTTACACCTGATTGTAATCATGATCCATCAGGCTGTTCACGGTCAGCTGTCTCAAATGAGTCTCCTCCATCAGTGACTCATACTGTGGAGTTGTTTGACAGTCTCAGCAGTACTTCCCTCGCCACACCAAACACAGAAGAATTAATAATAACAAATAAAATGTTAAACAATAAAAACAAAATATTGATGTACTGCGATGAAATGGGTAAAAATATGGGTCATACACTACAACACCATTTAAATGACCAAGTAGTCAATTATTGTATGCCTGAAGCATCTTATAGTCAAATTATAGATAAAGTTATAAGTGGTAATTACAGTCCATCCACAAATATTGTTATTTTGATTGGGAGAAGGGGAAATGCAAACAGTGTAAAGATAAAGAAATATTTTGAAAATCTGGCTTCATTAAATGTAAACAAAATAGTTTTGTTTGCCTTTCCTTATGGCAATGGCCTGTCACAGACCGAAAACAGAATTAGATATAGATGTAATATGACATTACAAACTATGACATTGTATAATGAAAAATTTGAATTTATTGACTCTAATGCACTCATTAGTCAAAATTATTTTACGACCAAAGATAACTATTATCTTTGTAATTTTTTAAAAAGACAGGTAGCAGAATCGCTATCATACTATATATATAAGTCAGCCAAGTGTTTGGCTAACTATGCTGCTTCTATTGAGCAGTTAAGTAATACACTTAGTGGTAATGAGCAGAGCTTGGAATTTGTTCCAAGTTATTTAAATTGCAATTTGAGACAATAGAGTCAACCTCTAGCACTATTTTGAATAATAAATTAGACATGTTCCCATTATCAAGGGACATTGAGACAATAGAGTTGAACTCTAGCAGAGATGTGAACCTAGAAACATTAATATCACACCCAATAAATTTTAATTTTCAAAATCTAATCAATAATAATAACCTTAAAATTGTTCATCAAAATATACAGGGTGTGATAAATAAACAATTAGAATTGGAGTTGTTCATGAACTGTAGTTATATTGATATTGTTTGTCTTACTGAACATTGGTTAAAAGCCCATCAGTTCATGTTCAGCTTTAATAACCATCAGATTGGTAGCTCATTCAGCAGAGTGAATATGATAAGGGGTGGCTCCCTAATAATTGTTCGCAACAATATCAAATTTAAAGAACGGGCTGATATTGTAAGCCTCTCTGTTGAGCGAGTTATTGAAATTGCTTGCATCGAGCTCGAGCGGTTCATTGTAATAAGTGTCTACAGGCCCCCATGTGCTTCCTATGATATTTTTGGAAAATATATGGAGGAAGTTTTATTAAAGACTTGTCACAGTAATAAAACAGTTGTTGTCTGTGGAGACTTCAACATTAATATTCTAGAGAAATCAGCTACAGTGAATGAATTTATCTCATTATTCAAGTCCTATAATTTGTACGCAAGATTCTTTGAGCCGACTAGAATAACTGCCACAAGTGCCACCTGTTTAGACAACATCTTTTCTAACCTAAGACCTTCTGACCATTTAATTATAAATGAGTTAGACTCTGATCACTGTGGCCAGTTAGTTACTTTTCCTCAGAAGAGTGAAGTCAGAGCTCAAAGAAAACTTGTGAGTTTTGTTCCTGTAAATGAAAATCGTTTAGGACAATTTAAAAATAATTTAATTGAAAAGCTACCGGGCTTGCCTCATCACACCAACCCGGATCATGCATATAGTATACTATTTAACTTGATTAATTGTGAATTTATGAAAGTTTTCACAAAAAAAACATTGCCTGTTAGCGACCGCATTATATTTAGTGACTGGGCAACCCCAGGTATTTATAAAAGCAGGGAAAAAATGTATGAATTCTATCAGGAAAATACATATAACCATGATGTAGCTTTTCAAGAATTCGTTAAAAAATATTCAAAAACTTTTAAGAGAGCCTGTTCCTCAGCAAAAGCCATAACATTAAAAATAAAATAAAATCTTCTAGAAATAAAATCAAAACAACTTGGCAAATTATAAATTCTGAAACTGGAAGAACCAAAGTACAAAATCGCGATTTCCATCTTAAAATTAACGATGAAGATATAAAGGCGGACTTGGAGGTAGCAACTGAGTTTGAGAATTTTTTTACTAGTATTCCAATAATAACAACAAAAACTTTGTCTTCTTCCTCCACTTCTGCCTACGCCATACTAAAAGAATGTGTTCCAGAATGTGACAAACACTTTGAATTTACGTTTGCGACTGCTAAAGACATTATAGAATCTTTTAAGGATCTTGATGTAAAAAAAACTGCCGATCATTGGGGTTTGTCAGTATATACTGTAGCTTCAATAATAGATGTTATCGCACCTTTCTTAGCAATTGTTTTTAATTCTTGTGTCACATCTGGTATATTTCCTGATTTGATGAAACTTAGCAAAGTAATTCCACTGTTCAAATCTGGTAGTACAACTGATCCCACGAATTTTCGGCCAATTTCTATATTACCAACTTTGAGCAAAGTTTTTGAAAAATTAATTTTGAAACAGTTGTTGAGACATTTCAACTTATATAATTTATTGCACGTGAAACAATTTGGTTTTACAAAGGGTCGTTCAACTACCGATGCGGGCGTGGCGTTGCTAAAGAACATATTTGGGGCCTGGGAGGAATCGCAAGATGCTCTTGGTATTTTTTGTGATTTGTCCAAGGCCTTTGATTGCGTACATCATGATACTCTTATTAGGAAACTGTACCATTATGGTTTAAGGGACAGAGCTCTCGACCTTCTGACTTCTTATCTGAATAATCGAATTCAGAGGGTTGATGTTAATGGCAACAAATCTGCAGGATCTGAGGTCACCATGGGCGTTCCGCAGGGCTCAATTCTAGGTCCTTTCTTGTTTTTAATTTATATTAATGACTTACCTCATCACGTGAGGGATAATCACAACATAGTATTGTTCGCGGATGACACTTCTCTTATTTTTAAAGTCAAGCGTCAGCTAGCAAATTTTGACGAAGTTAACAATGCACTTTCGAAAGTTGTCCATTGGTTTAATGTAAATAACCTTCTTTTGAATGAAAAAAAAACTAAATTCATTAAATTTTCTACGCCAAATGTCAGGCAGTTAAGTACCAATGTTCAACTGAATGGAGTAGAGTTGATCCCTGTCGAGTCGACAGTTTTTCTTGGATTGACTATTGACTCCAAGTTACAATGGGGTCCTCACATTGAGAAGCTGTCGGGTAGACTCAGTTCTGCCGCTTATGCTGTTAAGAAAATTAGACAGATAACTGATGTGAATACAGCCAGAATTGTTTATTTTAGTTATTTTCATAGTCTTATGACTTATGGGATTCTTCTCTGGGGAACTTGTGCGGACATCAATACCATCTTTGTTTTACAGAAAAGGGCTGTTCGAGCCATTTACAACCTTGGTCCTAGAGATTCTCTTAGAGAAAAATTCAGAGAGGTGAACATTCTGACTGTAGCTTCGCAATATATATTTGAAAATCTTATGTATGTACATAAAAATATATCTAATTTTAAGAAAATAAGCGAAGTTCATAATATAAATACCAGGAACAAACACAATCTTGCTGTACATCACACTCGTCTCCACAGAGTAGGCAACTCGTTCATGGGTCAATGTATACACTTTTACAACAAGCTTCCCATGGACATTCGAAACTTACCCATTAAACGATATAAAACCTATATAAAGGCCAAACTTTGCAAAAAGGGGTATTATAAAATCTCAGATTATTTAGAGGATAGAGAGGCTTGGGACTGAGCTGCTCGCTCTGTTAAGCATTGTTATTAAGCAATATGCGTAATTATAACGTAAATTATTGTAAACATTTTCATTTTTAATGTCTGGACTTTAAAAAAGACGATGATCCCTGAGTTTGTTTCGGCTATTTCTTCTCAGAGGTAGTCAGTTAGGAAATGCCGGCTTCATCTAGTTTAAAAAAAAAAAAAAAAAAAGAAAAAAAAAAAAACATGACGTGTAAAAGTGATCGGTGATCCTACTTGCTTAATAAACGATTTCATTTCATTTCATTTCATTTCAGTTACTAACTGCTCAGTAATAAATCTTAGGCACCTAGGATTTTGCAAACTGGTAATGAAAACAAAAATAAACCGTTATTCCATCAGTGTATGGTATATGTGTCTGGTGAAGCCGTACGGAGGACGGGTCTGAGCAGTTGTGTTACGATGTGCGCCGGGTCCGATGCACCAAATGTTTTTGTGTCGGGATTTTGGTCGTGGAGGATCTCCTGATCAATCTCCCTCTGGCACAGCATCGTTGATCGTGTTGTTGGGTTTAACATTGCATCACCTCGCTCAACTGCCCTCGTCCTTCTTATTCACTAAGTTTTTAAATGAATAGGCTTAATAAATTAGCACGTTTTGCCATCAACGATTGCATCACTGCTTACCATCAGGCGGGATTGGGGCCAAGCACTAGTTTATAAATATAAAAAGGTATGTCATTTCCAGTGTCAGTTAGAATTAGTAGAAACTAATTTTAAAAACACGCTAGTAACTCTATCTCTAATCTTGGTAAAGTAATCAAGATGAACACCATACGACATACATGATATTGGCGCCGATTCTGTTATTCACAAACTAATTTTAAGTTATGTGCATCTTTTTCTTTCCATTTCGTTAAGAAAAGGACAGAAGATAAAATGTCAGTTTAGACCTGTCAAATTAGTGCGCTCCTGAGGTAAACTGGCGTATTTTTAGTCGCCATGTTTATAATCGCGTCTAAACTGTCTATGGAGTATCTTAATTTGACAGGATTAAATTAAAATGTTATCTTCTATCTTTTTCTTAACGAAATGGAATGAAAAAGATGTACGTAACTTAAAATTAGTTTGTGAACAACAGGATCGGCGCCATTGTGTAGAAAGCCGCATGTATATCTCAAAACCAAATAGAAATTGAACCAGTATCCAGCAACAGAAATTCTAGTGAAATTAAAGGAATTCCATAAGAAAACAAATATTGATTCGAGTTGTAAATAAGTGTTTTCTATAATAACGAATAATGTTTTTATTATTTTTCTTTTTGAAGTGAAACTTCTTTACGCACGCTTGACTTGGGGAGTAAGCTGGCGAACGCGTGACGTAAGCGTTACGAAAAGTGATCGAGCAAGGCGAACGGAAGTTAAGTGGGGGATATAAGCACAGAGGCGCCCGTGGCGCGAGCTTGGTACTACAACGAGTTTTTTTTTTTTTTTCAATAAAAATAGAAGATCTATGCAAAAATATTAATTTACCAATGAAACCATGAAATAAATTTAAATATTTATAGAAAATTAATATATGTATATGTGTATACATGTATATATTGTACACATATATATGTCGGAGATCGTCGATATAATTTTAATAGAAGTTGCTGATTTGATTTACGTAGTAGAGGGGCGAACGCTTGTGACGTTATTTTGTGATGGCGTCACATGGACAGAGTCGCTTTGGAAAGTGGGGTTCGTCGAACGGTCACTTTGCATTGAGACGCGGACCAAGGCACATCTCCGAACCGAAACTGTCGGTTTGCCTATTCAAATTGTTATTATGAAGATTGGAGGGTATATCTACACGTCGTGCTTTAATTCAAAACTCACCTACGATACGGAACCTGTACCACCACACCAAGATGATGTCGACCCTACCGCTCTGCCGTCGCTGTCTCCGACATCAGAAGTGGGATAAAGAACTAAACTGCTCACAATTTCGTTATAAATCCAGGAACAGAATAACAGTCACTTTCTGCCAATATTTTTATAGTACTTGTGTGATTACTTGTATGGTAGTTGTTCATTGCCTTTGTATGAGCTTCTGTAAATGCTGGATGTACTGGCAGTGAGGCTGGAAGTGAACGTTAAGTTACGAGGTGCGCTCAATTGCTGGCGCAGAGATCGCTCCGCGTGATGGTCCGCTGCAGACGTGCCAGTGCTGGCTGATGCTTGGCGCGCGACAGTGCTGGCTGTTGCTTGGCGAGCGAGGTGCGCTTGCGGAACATGCGAGGTGCGCTTGCGGAATATGCAAGGTGTGCTTGCGGAGCGCGAAAGGTGCGCTTGCGGAGTGTGCAAGGTGCGCTTGCGCAATACGCAAGGTGCGCTTGCGGAGCACGCAAGGTGAGCTTGCGGATCGCGCAAGATGAGCTTGCGGAGTGTGCAAAGTGCGCTTGCGTAGCGCGCTTCTAGCTGCTTGGTGAATCGCATCAATGGCGTGTGGCGGTGCTGGAGCTGCGTGCGGCACAGCCGGAGCTGCGTGCGCTTAACGGAACGCCCAAGGTTTCAAGACTTGAGCCTCTACTCTGCAGGCGATGAAAAGATGTCAAAATACCCAAAACGTTTGTGGTAACGTAATGGGATTTTATGAGAGCTCAGAGATGTCTGGTGTGCAACGGTTGACAACTGCCAAGTGGCAGGTGTTTGTGGGAAATTGCCACAATCCGGTGAGTCGTACTATTTTTATTTTGATTCCGTGGCCGAATGTTCTCTTGTCAAGCACTCTGTAATTTCACTGGTATACGTACACACGCGATAGTACGTATACAGGGTATGGGTAGTACCAGCGTTGTGTACTAAACCATTTCTTTGCGACATGATAATAAGAGTTATTTAAGCAAATTTTATTTCTTGTACTACCCGATTATTGTTTGTTATAATGGGCTGAGAAATTTTAAATGAGGGTTTTTAAATTATGATGTCTGGTTTGTCTTTATTTCAAAACTAAAGTTCACTGTGGCCTATAGTTACGAGCTCACTTGAGAGTCTGATAGTATGTGTGGCTAGACTATTAAATCTTCTCAAGAGAACAAGCGGTAACGAACATAGAAATGAGTGCTATTTACGAAAAATCTAAATTTGATAGAAGTGAGCTAAAGTAATGAAATTTAATATTGGTGAGTTGTTTGATGGCGATAATGGCGATCGTTACCTATTGAAATCGTTGATTGGAAACAGAACTTATAAGTACCCCACGATCGCATAAGTACGAAAGATTTTTCCAAGTAATGTCTGCTGAGTTAGATTTTCAAAATGTAGAATATGGTGAGGAGGGTGCCTCCGCCAGCAAATAGAACACGTATCATGGCTATGTAGTCGCGCTGCACGCACTAGTCTGTAGTCGTAACTGCAACCGAGTGAGGGGTTGTTCAGAGCGCGATGGGCAGCTAGTGGTGTGGCGGGGACACTAGTAGGTATGGTCGCACTGCATGCACTAGTCTGTAGTCGTAACTGCAACTCAGTGAGGAGTTGTGCAGGGGGCGATGGGCAGCTAGTGATGTGGCGGGGACTCTGGTAGATATGGTCGCACTGCATGCACTAGTCTGTAGTCGTAACTGCAACTCAGTGAGGAGTTGTTCAGGGGGCGATGGGCAGCTAGTGATGTGGCGGGGACCTGGGTCTCAGAGGAGACTATTAGTTGTACGGTCATGTGTTGACCTGGGAGTCGTGGACTCTAGAGTTGGTCGTATCACAAGAGGTGATGACGATATGGGTGTCAACTATGAGTTGTCACTAGCTACTGTGGTAGCGAACCATGGTGTGTTTTCTTTTTGATGATTATGATTTTGATTTGATAATTATGAGGCTTGGAGGAACCTTATGTGTTTTCTTTTTGAAATTTGATGATTATGAGGCTTGGAGGAACCTTTTGTTTTCTTTTTGAATTTTGATAATTATGAGGCTTGAAGGAAGCTCTTGCGTTTAAGTTGTTAAAATCATTAAACTTGTTTGGTTTTATAATAGTCATTGTAACTAAACGTGACGTGTGACGGTCAGGTTGGCCGAGTTCTCAAAAATGCTTCAAAGTCGGTTTTCTGTGCTTTTTTTAAATTTGTTACAGACATGCACGAAGACGTGCAAAGGGAAATGTCGAAGTTTGGCCGGAATCGGCGGTTTGCCTGGTCAAGCGGATCCCGGACTCCGGGGCTGAGGGAGCTTCGGATGCGACTTGGATTGGCGCTCGGATGATGATGATGATGATGCACGAGGACGTGCATATCGTCAGGCTGGCCGTGTCGGAGATCGTCGATATAATTTTAATAGAAGTTGCTGATTTGATTTACGTAGTAGAGGGGCGAACGCTTGTGACGTTATTTTGTGATGGCGTCACATGGACAGAGTCGCTTTGGAAAGTGGGGTTCGTCGAACGGTCACTTTGCATCGAGACGCGGACCAAGGCACATCTCCGAACCGAAACTGTCGGTTTGCCTATTCAAATTGTTATTATGAAGATTGGAGGGTATATCTACACGTCGTGCTTTAATTCAAAACTCACCTACGATACGGAACCTGTACCACCACACCAAGATGATGTCGACCCTACCGCTCTGCCGTCGCTGTCTCCGACATATATATATATACATACAGATGGAGCGAAAGAAGTTTCACTTCAGTCGTGTGGTCATAAGCACACTCGTTTTTTTTTTATTTAGTTCAACTGCATCCATACATATATTATCGGCCATAATGTTCCCACTGCTGGGACTCGGGCTTCCTCTCAGTGAGAGGGAGTGGGCCATAATCTACCCCGCGAGCTCAGTGCGTGTTGGTAGATATCACATGTCTTCGAAGTTTTGCCTCACTATGTTTTCTTTCACCGTTTTGAGAGCAGTATTGAATCCAACGGCAGCAACGGTATCCAATCCAAAGTAATTATCACATAGATTGAAAATAATATTCCTAGTTACTCAATATCCTTATTACAAGCCTCGCTGCGATAACTCGCGGACACCATTTAGAAAAGAATACACTTTAAATTATGTACCTACACCTTATAAATTACACAACATCAATATGGAGATTTTACAAAGGGTGTCACAATGGGCGGTCTTATCGCTAAGAGCGATCTTTCGCAGACAACTTTTGGATGGAATACTAAGGGGAGGGAGAAAAATAATGTAGCTAGTCTACAGTGTAATATTAACACAGATTATACAATAAATATGTACACAAACCGTTTATATCACTATTTCGACTACACCTCTATACAATATGTAGGTAAAGAAAACCCTGTCCGACCCGTAAGGATAATAAAGGTTAGGTAAACACATGACCAAATAAAATATTAAATTTTATATAATCATCAAAGAAACAATACTAAGGAATATTGAGATAATCTTTTTTTCCCGCGAATTAATTCTAACTTCCCCGAAATTTAGTAATTGTAATTTAAAAAAACAATACAACACCGGTATTATTATGAGCGAATAGCGATGCGACCACGTGCCGCGTACCCTGTCCTCCGCCGCCCGCGGAAGGGTTGTTTACCGCAAATGTATTAAGTGACCTCTTTTTGCGAAATAATATTTATTTTTTTAGGGGGATTTTTTTTTAAGTTTAGTCCGGCTTTGTATCCATTAGTAGAATCAGTTATCGATACCTAATAATACCTTGACGGATCGGACAGGGTTTTCTTTAAATAGGGTATTTGACTAAAAAAAACTAATTAGTCCGTCAGTCAGATTTCCAAAAAATACTAGGCACGTATTTTTTCTTTTTTCATATAAACAAAAAATGCAGACGACACAGTGCGTTGAAAACTCGAGTGACGTCACAACACTGTACACTTTTTACTGGCCAGTGACGTCACCAGCCACCACTCCTGATCTTTGATGCCTTTTATATTTGTAAATGTTTATTGTTTTGATAAAACAAAAAATACGTGTCTAGTATTTTTTGGAAATCTGACTGACGGACTAATTAGTTTTTTTTAGTCAAATACCCTATTCAATTGCATGCTAAAACCCATAAGGTAATTGCGTAACACACTATCAGCAGAAATGGTTTTCAGTCGGACAGTTAAACAACATTCATAGCATTATTTACGTTTTTGAGAACAAATAAAACAATGGATTAGCAATTTGCTACGAAATTATATCAACTAATAGTAATCGCGCAAACATGAATCAGGGTTACGTTACGCAATTAGAGTGCTGCACCCTAAATGTGTAACGTAACCCTGATTCATGTTAATGTGTTGTGTTGTGTCGTGACGCCTTCTGAGGCAGTTTAATCCAAAGTGGCCCGCCAGACAACCAGTCTGGTCGGAGGATCCTCCCTTTTCTATGGAGGATGAGTGAGCTGTAAACGCTGCTTTTCATACCTCCACACAATGAGTATCAAAAGTTGAAGTCGAACTTAAAACCACAAGTATGCAAAGAAGACTTCAAATTACCAAGCTATTTGCTTCATCTAAAACGGACGAAAATAGCCACACCAATAAACGTTTTTGTTTTACTTCGAACTGTTTGATGTTTTAGTAAATTTGGTTACATTGAAAGGTTTGTAAAAGTATTAGGTATCTAATGGAATGGGAATGAAGACAATTTAATTTAGGAGCTTAGGGAAAAATTGTATGTTTTGACTAATACTGGTTTAATAACTCAAATACACAAATATTCGGTTTTCGCAAATAATATGAATGTTTGCCTAGGCTATGTGGGGCGCTTAATTATTACAAATGGATCCCACTAACTCGTCCTGAAAGGAAAATATAAAGTTGCAAGTCACCCCTGTATATCATGATTGACTGCTTAACTCTAAAAAGGTATACATAATAAAGAACAATGTATTTCTATTCTATAGTGTCCTGGTAATAATTAATTAATTACGCTTTTAAAAGTGTCTTCAAAGCTAGCGTGAATAGTCACGCTAGCCTTGAAGACACTTTTATTTACGTATACGTTCGAATGAAATCAGCAGTTCGATTCTATAACCCTCTCACAGTGAATACTTAAGTGCATGGATTGAGCTGTCATTTCAACTAATCCTAGGGATTGACACTATTGACAACTTACTTAACTTCATCGTGAGATTTATATAGAATTGATCGGCTGAACTATCCCGCAGGGTAATCGAGTAACACACTATCATTGGAAATGGATTTCATATTGACAGTTCAACAACATTCATTGCGTTATTTAAGTAGTTGAGCAAACTCTTTTTCGAATACACGGAGCAATGGACTAGCAATATGCTTCGAAATGATTCCTGCAGATAGTAATAATGTGTTACATAATTAGGGTGCTGAATGTCCAAAATTTTGTTAGTGAAATAAAGGTTTTATGATCCTACTTTTAAACTTAACCGGGGTTAAATATATGTGGGACTATGTTGTAATAATTTAAAAATGTTTGAGATGTTACTTTCAATACAAAGCAGGTTTTTTCTTTTATTGTATGGTCAAGTAGGTAAGTCAAAATAAAATTTTTGATATTTTTAAACTTAATTAGTAGTGAATAGGTCATACCGTCGTTGTTGTAGTAAATATTCTGAGAGTTCTATTCCCCAAGACAAAACCATATTTATTTTGACTCATTTTTTAGGTGCTATATATAAATATTGTGTCCAAAGTTCAAATTTAAAGATGTCATGAAAACCAATACCCGTAATTAAAAATGTTCAAAATCTAGTCGTAGTATCATCTCGGCGACAAAGAAATGTCAACAACTTGTCAAATTGTAAAGAATTTAGAAGTATTTCTGAAAGATCGATACCGAGGTGAAACTGTGAACGTTTTTAAAATTACGAGAATTCACATTATGTAAAAGCGGGTCATAATGAAATTCAGTTCAAAATTCGTCAATATATGAACTACAATCATATCGAATTTACAGTTGCTGCTCGACGAAGCTTTGATGGCTTACTTTATACCTATTAGGTTAGTGAGCAGGTGGTAGAGTAGTGGTGATCCAGTGGTAACGGCCACGATTAACGAGTTGTAGGTCGAGGACATGAACCCAGCTAGGCAGGCACTTTCTTTTGCGTAAATAATTTCACCACCATTGCTCTCACACACGTCCTAAAGCCAAAAAATCGAAGACACGTGACATCTTCCCGCACTGAGCGGGCATAGTAGAATACAGAGTGGTGCTAACAATATGACAATAAATGAAAACACTAACAATGCTGGTTCATAGGAATAATCCTAAACATTAATAAAAAACCTAGCATCAAAAATAAAAAAATAAAAAATATTTCAAACAAACGAAATCGTATAAAATTGCAAACGGAAAAGAACATCCTTTGTAAATATTGGTTCACTGACCTCCGATTGGCGACAGCGCGATCCTGTACGGACTTGCTTTTTTCGCGCCATTATTATTAAAGTTTGGTACCGCAGGGTGCGGCAGTCATTAACATGTAAGCGCTTCCTTAACAATATGTACTTCATGTAGAAAATGTGAAGAATTAAAAATAATTTCCTGTGACTGAACTAATGGACATATTTATATGATTTTTTTATGGGTAGATTGAGAATGTGTTGAGGTACATGATGTTTAATTTATTGTCGTATTGTCAGCACCAGTCTGTATACTCGTACTCCATCTCGAAGATAGTCTGTTCCAGCCAGCAGTGAGAACATTATACATATACTGATTATATTTAGGTGGAGTAAAGGTTAAATAAAAGACTTTCGTAACACAGAAAATATTATTGTTTCTTTTTATATAAAATTATCTTATGATTATTTTTAAAGGCGCATGAAAAAAATTGATTACAAGAAGGCGGCTACAGTTTCATGGTTTGGTAAAGATAACATATTTGTGCCGCTATTATAAATGAAGTTATTGTAAGAAAAAATGTTTATTTAAAGACGGTATTTCGCAGCCCTAAGGATCGGGTACTTGTCACCAGTGCAGAGGCCACGGAAGTCATCCATGGACAGGTCGACGATGGAGACTCCTCCAAGGTTCTTGGCCCTGGAAAAATAAAAACATTTTTATTAAATGTCTATTTTTATGTTATAAAATGTTGGCACTATTAGAATTCAACTAAATAAAATCATTTTGTTCGTTTCCAATGACAATTGGGAACTGTAAATTTTAATACTGTTTACTAACACCGATTGTTATACCGGCAAGTAGTTTTATTGCGAGCCCAGTGACGGCTAAAATTTTAGAATTGTTTTTCCAACCAATCACTTTTCGCCAATCAAGGTGTTCAATCAAACAACAAGCGTTCAGTTATTCATTCAATGTATGTAAGACAACGTTATACGCCGACTGACTATTTTTAGGTTTCCAAGGGGTATTTTACGTTTATCATTAACATGACAGTTGACAGGTAATATTATGTACGCAGTCTATAATGCATGTACTAAGTATGTAACATATACCAATTTTTACTGTACTTCAGGAATTAAAAAAACAACTTACTTGACGTAACCCGCCCTCTGGCCAGCTGTGTCAGGGTCCTCGTATGACACCCATAGACCTGGGTCACCGTTGTCATCGGGTAATCGGAAGGCATATGTTCCTGCAAGATATATTTGGTTGTATCTATTCCACATTTACCACAACCACAAACGTAATAAACAATCTAATGTGCGTACATAGACATAATTATGTATAAGTTGCATAACTTTGTGTGTACTAATGGTGGTTTCAGTGCTATTCAATTCTGAATTCTCGCTCACGCGTTGCAAAATTTCGGGACATTTCACTCCACATATACTGACCTAATGGTCTATGACACACAAACCTGTATTATTCAATATCACCCAAACAAGCTGATACTAGTCTACTTGAATATACTTATACATACTCGTATATATAGTCTAAAACCATAATAAATGGAAGCAAACATTTATGAATAAAAATATTAAACTATATGCATACGAAAATAATTTTGCAAGAGGCAAGTTATTCACATTTTACTTTTAACAGTCACGGCCATTTAGCATTTAGTAGTGATGGTTAAGAAAGCTATAAGGCTACTATTAATGAGTACCAACCAAAAAGGGGACTTAGGTCTTGCTCCTTTGTTAAGC
This sequence comes from Sesamia inferens, assembly GCA_037179545.1. NCBI lineage: Eukaryota > Metazoa > Arthropoda > Insecta > Lepidoptera > Noctuidae > Sesamia > Sesamia inferens. The sequence goes on along the minus strand of CM073921.1, from coordinate 19,197,289 downwards.
CCTTCTCTGAAAAGTTAAATTTGCTAGCTATTTGTAAGCGCCTTCGTACACAACGCAACGCAAGCGAAATCCTTTGATATGTAATTCGGATCACATAGTACACGCCACACGACGGGCCATGGAAAACAGAGCCAAATTCTCCACCCACAAACGCGTTTTAATTGGAATTACTACGTAAAGGTACAATGGAGTTGTGCGTTGTAGTGTGTGATCCGTCTAAATTTCTAATTTTGCGTCGCCTCGTGTAGCGCAGGCCTGTAGCTATTAAATCCTTAAAAATGAGTGCGATATCGTTAACAAAAATAATAAAAATTAGCATCACGTCAACAAACGATATAGCACCGGTAAGAAATGCTATAAAGGACCCAAAGCATTTTGACAGCAGTATAATCATCGGCAACAGTTTAAATACCTGTTAGATATAATGAGATAAATTTTCTATGAATACTAATATAAGGTCATTTTTAAATACTTCACTAAATATTTCCATGCCAATAGTTATTTAGTATGAACATTAACGCTGTCTGTACTAAGTGCGATCTTTAACGAAACTAAACTCTGATTTTTAAGTTGCAAGAATAAATTGGTAGCAGAAAACGACCTTTTTTGTCAATATTTTATTATTGTTTCTGTTGTATCTTATTTGTCATTCTATTCTATTTTTTTCTATAGCAATGGTTCCGATGTCAACAATTCTACCAATTGCAGATGTTGGTATGAGAAAACGTAAAAAGGCAAAAAATCATATTGTAAAATTCAAAATTCGATGCTTGTTGTTGTTGAACAAGTACCTACACATTAAACTCAGCGGAGTTTAATGTGAAACCTGTTGACAACACCACATTAATTTAATGGCTGCTGTCATTTTGGTCCATGAAATTAAAAATCAGAGTTGATATTAACACTGTTATTTATAGGCAAGTACAAGTTTTTTATCAAAATTGTCACAGATTGATTTGATACTTGTTGATTAGTTTCAGTAGGTTTGCTGAGTATTAATGTATAACTATTAAGTAATATACAACTTAAGACGATAACTTTCAACAGTGTTAACAATGTCATGATCTTTTTTCTATACAAATTGATACATAATGGCAGGGACAGAATGGCAGTACGTAAGGATATGATTACGCATCGATTACGTCACCATATCACCGTGGACTTATAAGCTTTATTCTGATCAATCCTGCGTTAAACTTCTTTATGGCTATTTAAAACACATGCTGTTGATTACATTGACCGCTTAGGGATTGCATTTTATCACGAGAGGCCATGTACTGATTCATGATTACAGTGTACGCCTCGACGTCGAATGTCACTCAGACTTATATTGTTCGAAGCATTTCATTTTGCATACATTGTATATCGGATTTTATTCATAGAAATGTCGACGTAATCCTTCCTCGTCTACCTGACCGGTTGGTAGCAGTAAGCTTACTTGCTTAAGAGATAATATAAGCTGATGTATGAGAGCTGTTGATAGACCAACCTGCACACACATAAAGTAAAGCTATGGTTTCCTGCAAAAGCGGTGCCGTCATATAACGCATAATAATACCGCTTTTTATAACTGCCGTTTCAATAAACGGCAGTTATAAAAAGCGTTTTTCTCCAGTATTTGACATTTAAATGTGTCATAAAGTATTCTGTACTTGAATAGAATTTATTATGCGACGGATTTCTCCTTTTTTCGGGAGCCAAAGCTTTAGGCCTTTTGTGTTCTGATCGTTTGCTACTACTAGCAAACAACATGTTATGTATGTACAAACACTTTCACTTTCATAAATGTTCACATACCGAAACGCTTGCTGGGATCGGTAACCTTCCTAAGGTGGGGACGCATTCCCTTCTGGTGGTTAGGGTTGATCAGCTTGGCGCAAACCTCGGGGTAACTCAAGATACCCTCTGTTTTGGTGTAAGGACCTAGAAACAAGAACAGAAAAGTTAGCTTCGTGGATTCATTTCTAACATTTTTTTTTTAAGAAAAGGGTTATATGAAAATGATTTAGTTCAATTATACTATTAAATAATATACTAAAAAAAACGTTATAAACTACCTATAGTTTGAAAGATATCTCGCCTGATTTTAAGCAGTGATGCAATCATTGATGATTAATTATTATATGCCTATTCACTAGCCTTATGAATATTAAATTGTGAGGTTATACAACATTTTTAATGTATTAGCCTGTATGTCTTACTGTTGGGCAAATACGTCTCTCATATTTTTCATTATATTTACAAATACTAAAAACAAAATATTCTTCCACCTTTCCCTGTACTGTGCTTCCTTCGTTCATCATCAAAGAGTTTATTTCACTTAATATTTGATACTTTAAAATAACCCAAAGCGTAATTCGAATTACAATACGTAACAAATTGAAATGTTAAGACATCGTTAGCTAACGAAAAAAAATGATTATTCATCATTTCTTTACTGAATATTTTGCTAAAATGAATTATCGCAAAGCATTCATGTGTCATAACAGTTTAGTAACGAGACAGTACGTAAGTATTGCTAATTGGCTTGTATCCTAAAAAATAATTTAATGTCCATCAGATAGATTTCTAAAAAATATTGAACACGTATTTTTTATTTTTTCTTTTATTCAATTACTTAGGAAGATATATTGATTTGAAATATCGCATGACGTCACGCCGTCGTACAAAATATACCATGGCGTGACGTAATTAGCCCCCACTCCGTAACTTTAATACGCTATATCTCAGTAGTTTTTGGTAATTTCGACAAAATAAAAAATACGGGTCTTAATTTTTTTTTTTTTTTATTATCTATAAGACGGACTAATTATTTTTTTGATTTTCATACCTTGGATACATCCCTATTGCGTTCCATGGTAACGCAATCAATTATGTTTCTTGTACCTACTTAGTATTTAGGCAACATACGAGAGCATTTCACCGAGAATTCTTTAAATTTATGTGTTTGATTGTATAAGTTTTTATCATATGTATGTTTTTAATAATTATATAATAATTTATATTGCTAACAATGTGCAACAATCCTGTGGTTCACATCAAGTGAAATGCTATGACTCTGTGATCTGTTTAAATAAATACGGTCAATTAATTTTTTTATAAAAAAAAATATCTTGAACACTTAGGCGAAGTAAACTTCAAGTGCAAAGCAATTTCTTAGGCAGTTTTTTTAAACACGAGCGCTTTTAGGAAAAAAGTCTGCCGATATTTCAACAAAAATGTATAAATACTTTACATATTATATTATGTACAGCAAGGTGTCAATAAGACTAAAAATATCTGCAGACATGAATGATGTGCCATTTGAGGACGTGATTAAGACATACCAGCTTCACCAGGGCCATCAGCGTGTAGAGGGGGAACACCAGCGATCTCGCTGTCAGCGTCCAGCTTCCATGTGCGAGCAGCAGTCGGGATACCCAGAATGAGCTTCTGGGCAGGGGCACCGCTTTGAAGCCTGTTCACAAATAATAAGATTGACCAAATTGCAAAATTCTAGTTCAAGCCATATAGCGTTTCTATCGTTATTGCGATGGCGTTATTCAAATCGTAGATGATTTTCAATTCACTTTATATTTAGTCTTTTATAAAATTTACGTCCAAAAACTACTAACTCTTAGCCTAATTTAAATACACGACTTTTGGTTTGATTTATCTCTGCCGCTTTGAGATATGCCAAACAAACCAATATGTCGTAGGTCCAGTGATTATAATATTAAATGAGATCAAAACTCATTTGCCAACAAAATGGATCATAGCAAACTGACCAGTAGGTGACGACAGCGTCAGCGTTGAGCAGGGGATTACGGTTCTGTGGGGTGTACAGGGGGGTGGCGTAGTCGGCCTCCTTGGGATTACGCTCGGGGGTTTCGAAGTCATAGGCGCCAAGGTTCACGATGTCAACCAGATTGATGATGGCAGGGACATCGTAGTAAACTGATACAAAAAAATAAGATATTAGATCGGAAACTGTAGTATTGTTTTCTGAACTAGACACGTAAATAAATCGAGATAGCGGTCATAATATACGATTATATACAACGTTCAAAGAAATAGGTATTGCTATTGTAGGCCGTGCTATTGGTAAGTATACGTATATAGGTATATACGTATACTTACCAATAGCACGGCTTATTAGGATGATATCAAAGTATTGGAAGGGTTTCAACTCAAAATTATTCAAAGAATTTATACTAAGCACCGCACTACAAAGCTTCAGGGTACTTGTCAATATCACGAAAAAGCTCTTCCGTAGTTATCAACGCCTAGTAGTAGCCTACAGCAGGCGGTGTACTTTCTCATAACTACAGAGCTTAAAGAGATAGGATTAAAACCCTTCCAATATCTAAAGAAGCCTTGCCATTGGTATGTACATTATATACTCTTTTCATTGCAGGTTGTATATATGGTATAGTATACAGACAGACGGAGGCATGCGCTGCAAATGATCTTATATATATGTATATGTATGTATGTGAGATGCCTGAAGCAGGCGTTACATGCGTGACATGCCTTTCGCAGCACGTACGTAATGTTTGAACGCACCTAGGTCTTGTGATGCACATATGGATAATGCCGTGAGTACACATAATAGAATAATCACGATAAAAGGCCATTTATATATATGACCACTAGCCACGAGGTCGTATTGATATCCTTATTTTCATATCTATTTTAATGGACCGTATTACGCGTAACGCGTAAGTAACTAACGTTTATGGAAGAATTAGTACAGGAATTTAAAAATTTCATCATTACTGAAGACAGGCAAGTATTGATAGAAAACCAAATAAAAAAAATTAATAGACCTAATACGTTAAAAAAATGTTGGATTGCTTTTCCGTTTAGGTAAGTAATTTTGCCAGTTAAACATGAATGATTTTAATAATAAGCTCGAAGAGTTATGCCAATAAAACCTAGAAAAATGTATTGTTCAACCGAAGCTGCATATTGGAGTACTTTGCTGCACGTATTTGAGCTACGATGTCAGAGACAGACACACAGAATGACATACCCATCAAGAATATACCAACCCTTTTATAAATAAGAGGTTATAAGCTTACTTGAGGAGTTGACGTTAGGGAGGACAGTGATAGCCAGTTGCATGTTGGGTTTGACGTTCAAAGCTTGTTTCATCTCACGGACCAAGGCAGTAAAACCTTCACGGTGCTCAGCCTCCTTTTCATCGACGGGGGTGGTGCCGAAGGTCTTCTTGATGCCATGCCAGATTGATCCTGAAAGCATAATACATTGGTTATGATAACCCTAAGTAAGAACCTACATGTAAGCTAAAATAACATCAGGGATGCGGTTTGGGTAAAAAAGAAACCGTGGCTCTGGCACACAGGCAAGTAAAAAATATTAAATTAAACTGGATCTGCTTTTACCAACACAAAAAAATATTACTGCATCTACATCAACAACATTCTCATTCAAACTATTCGTGTCAGCACAGTATATCAGATAAAGCAGCTTTTTATTTTACAATTTTTATAATTTCTAGTCATATTTTCTGTGTTATCTGCACAGAGAATATGACTCGAAAATATAAAAATTGCAGCTCCAAGCCAACAAAGAATACATTTACAGTAGAATCCCGATTATCCGGATCAATTGAAATCAGGGGTATTCCGTATAATCGAAAATCCGGATAATCGATTTCAAATCAAATCAAACAATATATATTAAAACTTTAATATATTTTTTATTATGTAACGGATTTTACATGTGTCATTTAGAAAATACGATATATAAAAAACGTGCTTAACGATAGATAATGAATTACATAATATCTTTATGTAATTTAGAATTTTGATTGGAAATAACTTGTTATTAATCTTTGACGTAATGAATCACATCTTTTCATTGCGGCAAAGTCCCTGTAGCGCTGGCGGTGAGACAATAATTATTTTCTTTATTCCAAATTTAAAGGGGTAGGTACTGTAAAGTTGCTACCACTGACAGATATGTCAAAGTCACAATGTTCTTTATCTACGTTAATATAAGGTTAATATTGGTTTGCTGCTGTCAAAGGCAAAATAATTGTGAAAGAACTGGGCGATTGGTTAGCGATTTCATAATCTCACATTCGCAAATAGATTGCGACAGTCGATTTGCCGCTAGCGATGTCAGCCAGTGTGTTTAAACGTTATAAGTTCTTACCCCAGGTGGAGCGGATCTTCTTGGGCTTGTACTTGGCGAACTGCCAGGCCAGGTCGATGCCGTCGAAACCGTGCTGCTCAGCCAACAACACTCCAGAGTTGACAAACGCCGTACGGGCTTGCGGGGACTCCAACTATGAAGAATAAAAATATTTATTAATATTATTTATCTTCTAATTGTCAACCTATTAAATTTCATTATTATGAAATTACTATTGCTATTACTACTATTACTACTACTATTACTATTACTATTGCTACTAGTACTATTGTACTTGAAATGAGATTAAATATAATCGTGAAAACCGTTGAGCGCTTACATATAAATTGTCTTACAGTGGTTGATAATCGGTAAAACCTAATTGACGTTGGCTTTAGTTACGAGGTAGGATAAGGTTTAGACCTATAAATGTTAAATTGAACGCTAAGCGATTATGAACACAATGTCCTACCTACGTAATATAATGCTTATTCAATTAAGATAAATTGATTTACTTCTGCTTGAATATTAATACATCTTCATACATATCCCTCTATAATAATACAATTTCAAAATACAAACTCATCTAATTTGTAATGTTAATTTGCATAATCAGGCGCTGCTTCCAACAAAACTCAATCATGTGTGCGTAGGCATCAAATGTATTATTAAATACACAACCACTGAACTAATCAGTATGCTAGTTTTTGTTTGGACACGGATTCAAAATCCGTGTTTGAGGAATTGCCATAAATTATTCGCGGCTACGGATCGAAATTAAAAAAAGGCAAAGATATTATCTGGTTTCACTCGTAATTATGATAATGTTAGGTATATGAATTATATTCATAAATTAAGACCATACCCCGTCCAAGTAATTATAAGAACAGAGTCAACATTAGTTAGATGAAGTGAGGTCTATCTTAAATGATAAATTCTCTTTTACGGAACAGCTGGACTTACCAGTAGGTTATACTTATTTGCGTCTTCAACATCGACGTCTCCTCCGACGGACAGCAGAACCTTCAGGCCAGGGTATTTGGTCTTGAAGTTTGTAATGGCGCGGTAGTTGGCGTGAGAGCGGTCTACATCCAGGTTTTCATTCAGCGGCACCATTTTGTAGGTATCGGGCTGGACGCCGGCATATCCGTACACCAGGTGGGTGCAGAAGGACAGGGCCGGGTCCAGGTCCAAAGGCAGCATACGCGCTTGAGCTGGATAAATGCATCCTTCGACTGAATTAACATGTTTACAATGTATTTCACGAAGAGTTGAGATCTAACATAGACCCCAAAAGTATATTTTTATTCCTCCTTCAAAATAATATACTTTAATGAGTGTAGTCTTTTTACTTTAGGACGAGCCAGAACAATTTTTGTTACTACAATTCGCGCGAGTTAATTTTAACTGTGCACCTCGCTGGAATGCGACCCCTCTCCCGCTTCCCCGCGCGTCGCCCCGCATTCGCCATTAGAGCTTGGTAACGATAGCATGTTTGTTACAACTGTCGAAGTATAGTTTAAATCGCCAGTTGTTATTACTGATTCAGTGGAGTTTTTGCTTCGTTGAGTTTTTCTTTTTTTGTTTTTTAGTTTGTTTTGATTTTATATTTTCTACGTGTAAGTGAAGCCTGTTGGTTGCACCAACATTATAATTCAGTCCATAGGTATCTATTTAATTGCAAAATGTCATGTCAAAACGATGTTTTATTAACATTTAAAAAAATGTAATTTATATTTATTTTGCTTACGGTACCGTCCCAATGACGACACAGAGCGAGGTGCACAGTTAATTAACACGCGCGAGTTATATAATAGGGAACATTATGCAAAACTCGGAACAGAGGGCGCCACAAGCATGATATACAGCAAACAAACTATAGCACAATGTCTTGGGCATTATTTTTGCATGAAGAATGCATATGGCATTCGTCGTTGCAAAAATTGCGTTTGCAATACTATAGTATAGTTAGTTAGAATACTATACATATAGTCTATGGCATTATACGGTCATTCAAAAGTAAATGAAGAACTAAAGTAACAGCTTTACGGACGTAGTGCAAGTTTTAAAGAGTAAAGGAGAGAAAAAAGGATTTGGTGGAAAGGTACGATAATAAAAATAATTAACTGAATTCTGCATTTTTTTTAATTTTTTTTAATATTCAACTCAATATTAATGTATATAATTTTACTATTTTTATTTTCGTTTCAGGCTTAGATTGTACTACTCTACATGTGTATTAAATTACTATATGTGCTAGTACTGCACTCTGGTGGCAGAATATTGCAGTATTATTCCCTATTACGTATCCTGCTAAGGGCGTAGTCTCTCGAAACGGTATTGTCCGACGACTCTGATTAAATGTGGTATGCCTAGACTCTGTTATTGTATGTAGGTAGCTACGTATACAGGGTCAAATTAACTAGCGAAACTCCACAGATGCAATAATAGACAGATACTAACTCTAAAAATGTGATGAAACATGACGCAAAAAATTAGAAAAACACAAAAAAAGGCAAGAAATTATTTAGTTAGCGTTACTTTTTATATTGGTTCAAAAGAAAGACGTCTTAACATGATAACCAACTTAAAACTGATTTTCCTAACTCATATATACTTTAAATAAGCACTGACGACAGCAGGTCAAGCTACTCCTAACTACCAAATATTCCCAATCAACATTGGGTCTTAATGCTTTAGGGATAAAGTTGAAAATCTAATAAAGAAATCTGACAGATTGTAGTAGCTTGATGTGCTGTTGTCTGTACACTATCAGTTTTTTTTTTTTTTTAATAATTATAAACTAGCGCTTGACCGCAATCCCGCCTGATGGCAAGCAGTGATGCGATTATTGATGGTAAAGCGCACTAGTTTATTAAGAGCCTATTCAAGAAAAACTAAGCGAATAGGAAGGAAGACGGCAGTTGAGCGAGGTGATGCAATGTTAAACCCAACAACACGATCAACATGCTGCGCCAGAGGGAGATTGATCTGAAGACCCTCCACGACCAAACTCCCAACACAACAACATTTGGCGCATCGTACCCGGCACACATCGCATCACAACTGCTCAGACCCGTCCTCCGTACGGCTTCACCAGACATCATGCCGGAACACGACAAATCGCTTGGCGGCAAGGCTTTGTGTAGTGGGTGGTAACTTCTGCCGGCGGCCGATGTTATGTCCTACCACCGAGAACCCTAAGTAAAAACTTATACGATTTTCATTTATTGTTTATCGTGTTATCGTTACCCGTGACATCTGTAAAGGGTCACTAATATGACCCTGTATTAAATCTGACAAACATTCAGTCGTTAGTTTCGCAACTCTTCTAAGATACTGTTCTCATATTCGTTACAACACTACAAACTTTAAACTGTAAACAAGGAGGCTATTATCAACGCAACATTTTGGCTATTATCTGCTATTACGAGATCTCTCAATTGAGTCAGGGCCACTCCTGAATTGGTCTTTGACTTTATTTTGTCTGTCAACAATAAATTGAATAACCATTTTAGGTATTTAATCTTCGTCGTCATCATCGACCTTTTTTTATCGTCCCTCTGCTGGGCACAGGTCTCCTCTCATACAGAGAAGGAATTAACGTATTTAACGACTTAACGACTTTTATTGAGAAAAATATTTTCCCGATTCCCACAAAACATACTAAACACAAACGAAACTTAATTTAAATTCAGTGAATCTTTTTCTTTCAATTTCATTAAGAAAAGAACAGAAGATAAATACAATAAAAAGGTTTAGCCCTGTCAAATTAATCCGCATCTGACGTAAATCGACGTACATATATAGTTTTAGTCGCCTTAATGTTTTTAATCGCGTCTAAACACTATGAAGTGTCTTAATTTGACACAAATATAATAATATGTTATCTTCCATTCTTTACTAATTTAAAATTACTTTATGTATGGACAAAATAATCTGCCTCACTGTCGGCCTAAAATGTTAAGAATGTTACGACACAGTCGTAGTCTCAGTGGGTGAGACATTGGGCTGTAATCCACAACACGGGAACAGTGCAGGATTGGCGGATGTCAGTCTTTTCTTTCTTTATTTTTTGGCTTCGCACGGTTTGTGTATTTAGCCAATGTCACGTAATGAATTCTTCATGTCGAAAAAGACTGCGTGATCCGTCTTACGATGGAGGTTTGAGACAAAGTCATGATGTGGCCTCTATACTGCGATGTTTCACTGTTCTTTATGAATTATTTACTGAATGCACTTTTTACTACATAAATCACGCACTTTTATTTAGTAAACAACACTATAAATAATTTTAAAAGTCCGATGAAAAATGAGCGTGACACTCAGCTTGACTTTCCCGCCAAAACCCCCCGGATGCCAGTCACGTATCTTCTATTTGAAAATGGAACTATTAGGTGTAAAAATAAGTTTCCGCCGTTTAACACGCCGTTTAAAGATGTCCTCACTGAGGTTTTATTGAAATTGTCAGATGTAAAATGTGATATTGTAAGTTTGGACATCTGGTAATAGCAATTAACATACACTTAGAGTATACTGACTCTGTATCAGTATCACATATTTATTTTTATGCAAAAATGACAAGTTTTGTGCCGAATAATCGTCATTTGCGGGAACTTTTGTAACTTCTTTAATTTGAAGAAATCTGCAGCTGAGGCGCATTGATTGCTTGTAGAAGCTTATGGTGAAGCTGCTTTAAGACAGAAAAGTTGATGTGAGTGGTTTCAAAAGTGTAGAAACTATGAAGACAAAGAACGTAGTGGAAGACCAAAATCGTACAAAGACACGGAATCGGAAGCATTATTGGAGGAAAATAGAAGGAAGAGGAAAAATGCGCCCATTGCTACTTCAGATATGACAAAATTATTTTCGTACGTGCTAAAGCTCGTCCATACACTCAAAAAATGGCTGCGTAATGTTGTTGCGGCTACGCAACAACATTTGCAAGACGCAATTTACTCACACCACTACGATCCGGACTAAAGGTTTCGCCTCGTCTTTTATACCGCGTACATCGAGGTACTGGAACAATTTGCCAGCGGTGGTCAAGGCTAGAGTGAATAAGCTCTTAATAAACTAACGCGCTTTTCCATCAACCATTGCATCACTGCTTACCATCAGACGGGATTGCGGTCATGCAATAGTTTATACCTAATTATAACGAAAAGACAAAATTTTAAAAATAGTTTTTCTCTACAGGAAAATATACAATTTCTCCCTCAGTCTGGTACGCTACAGTGATCTTATTGAGCATGAAGAGTCTATAAACGAAGGTGTCATTATTAATAAGTAAATCATTGTCTAAATATTCAATTTTTAAGTCATCTCTCAGTGCATTGTTGGACGTTCGACTAATATGAATAAAGGCACGCAAAACCGCAGGTGGGCGTAATCTCTAGTATAAGTAAGCACACTCAATCTCATTGTTTCCGCAACATTAACCACTTAACGTGTGTCACGTACTCGTATCTAGCGAAATGACGTGATCAACACACCAAGCATCAGGCTTAACACAATTACAAGGAAAAATCTATCTATGGTATTTAAGTAGGAAAAAGGGACAAAGGATACTTTGAAAGTTACTACTGATAAAATGCTATTTTAAGTCTTGACGACTATAATGTTCAACAATCATTTATAGTATGTAAGTATAAAGCTTTGTGCTATACAAAACAGTCTTAATTTTGTCACTTAAATTTTTAAGGGGTAAATTTTCATATAATCTGTACATCGATAAAGACGCGTAGTAATTTCAATCCAGCACCCTAATTTGTAACACACTGTCATTCTCGACCTGAATCATTTTCAAATCCATTAATTTATATATTCAGAAACTTTGTTCGCCCAACAACGTAAATAATGGAATGTACGCTGTTGAAAAGTCAAATTGAAGAGCCTTTGTCACCGATAGTGACTCAATAATCTCTCTGTAGGTATGTTATTCTACCCACTATGAATTATGGCATAAAATAAAATGACACTTTCCTCGTTGACTCATGTTTCTCTCGCCTGAAGGCAAACATGTCGGTACAGTCAGACTCAAATACAAGACTCATTCTACACCGGCAAGGACTAAACTCAATTATCCACAACTTTTGTTCCAGAATATTGTATCAACGTAAACCCGCACAACACATAGATTGATACAATATGGAACACAGATTATTTCATACTTTAAGCACTAAATCATAGGTGGACTTGATAATATAGGCATTTTCTAACAATCGACCTTTGGATGACGCAGAACCAAACAGTACGATTTTTTTTTTAATTTGATCGGTAGGTGGTGGTAACAACTAAAATTATAAAACTAATATTTACTTGAATAAAGGATATATTAGATACCGCAAATCGAATAATTAAAATATACAATATGTAAATAAAACCCCGTCCGACCCATAAGGATAATAAAAGTTAGGTAAACACAAGACCAAATAAAATATGAACTTTACATAATCATCATAATTATTAACAATACGAATGAATTTTAAATAATCTTTTTTTCCGCGAATTTATTCCAACTTTCCTAAAATTTGGTAAATTTTTAAAAGTGACAACACCGTTTTTGCCGGTATTATTATGAGCGAATAGCGATGCGACCACGTGCCGCGTGCCCTGCCCCCCTTCGCCCGCGCATGTATAAATTGTCTACCGCACATGTATTAAGTTACCTCTTTTTGCGAAATAATATTTATTTTTAGTGGGATTTTTTCAAGCTTAGCCCGGCTTTGTAGGCATTGGTAGAATCAAATATCGATACCTAACAATACCTTCACGGATCAGACAGGGTTTTCTTTGCATATTGTATATTACTTAAAAAATATATATTAAAACAAGTATGATGAACAATGGGATAATATTAACGTATTAATATTTATGAATATTCACGCTAACATAAAATTTAGATAATGGTCTATTGTGTGGCATCCTGTTTCAGATTAAGGACAATAAACTGAATACAAACATCTTGTTGATGCTGACTGTACGTACCTAACTATTGTGTTCACTACGTACCATCTTGTTAGCGTTGGATGAGTAATGAGATCTTACAGGGTTACGTACCAAGTAAATATAGCAAGCACAGGGCAGATAAAAGACGGTCTGTTTTGTGATATCAAGGCAAGGCGAAGCAAAATTCTAAGAAACTAGCTTTGTTAGTCTTCAACTAACAAAGCTAAGTAATTTCCTAGAATTTCTACTAATTTATTGAACTCATACGGGTTTTGTCTTATGACTGAATATTTAGTAACTATTTATTTTTCGGTACATCGTTTCTATAAAATTCTCCTGTCAAAGTGAATGTCCTTTTTGTTGGATGAGAAATCATTAAATGACCTCTCCCGCTCTGGGCGTGTCAGACTTTTACTGACTAAATCCCCCAAAACGGCTGAACCGATTTTAATGAATTTTCGTATATACATTCGTTAGGCCTGAGAATGGGTTTCTATCTATTTTTTATATTCATAAGTGCATTTTTTTATAAATAATCGTACTACTACTTATGGCGTTAGAACAAGTTTCCATACTCGTATATTATTATGACAATTTTGTACACAGTGTGTCACCGACATTGACAGACCATCTGTTTATTATATTTTTTTTTCTGAAATTTTAAGTCAGTTATATTAAAAAAGAGTTAACCGTTTCGTGAATTATTGTAACAGTGGACGTCGGTATTGTACATTGTTAAGAAACATCAGATGGATCAGATTTTTAACCCATGAAAAATATATCGGCCTTAAAAATATCAACGCTGGAGATGTACATCTATATTTTCTGATTAGATTTAGTAAGAAAACTAAGAGGGGTCTAATTAAGTCAGAAGACCATTACTTGTACTTTTAAACGGTCAAAATCTAGTAGCAGACTCATCTCGACGAAAATGTCAAAAAGTTGTCAAAATTTACTAATACCAGAGGTATTTCTTGACAGATTAAGACTGATCAAAAGGCCAGTTCCCGTAATTTAAAACGTTCAACATCTAGTCTCATTTTGGCGACAAACAAATGTCAAAAACGTATCAAAATGTAGGAAAATTTGACGTATTATTTGACAGATTGAGACTGAGAGGGAGACACGAGAATTACCGTCTACTAAAATGAGAATTGCACTGAAGGAGTGCTATTATCAAAGGAGGAGGTGGAGTTTGTGAGGGAGCGGAAATCCCAGCGCACTTACGCCACTAGCCGCCGCAGGAGACGCCCTGGTAGGGAGACAACATCGAACTTCCGGCCACGGTTTGCGGGCGATGAGCAGTGAGCCCGGTAAGGACCAGGCCCGAGCCGACGGTGCGTTGTGTATCAGGCGCGCCTCAAAGAGATGTCAGCACATCGTGACGGGGTCCACGAAGACGGATGCCTCCTGGGTCAGGGTCGCGGGTTGGTTAAAAAAGAATCCGGGGCCTTGGTGCAAAGGCAGTTTTAGTCAGTAAAAGTCTGACACGCCCTTCCGCCCCGCCCAGAGCGGGTCATTTGATGATTTCTCGTCTCAAACAAAAAAAAAGGAGTGCTATTATTACCTATCAAGCAAAGTCGCTAGTCAGACAAGCAACACATAAGTTGTTTTCGACGTTGATCCGGGTAATACCCAGTTATGAATTTGACAAAGGTAATATACATAGGCATATAGAGATCGAGCCAATATTGTCTCAGCCAGTTAAGTCTCGTTACCCGCCATATATTCCTTAATCACTAATTCAGGTTTAAGTAAACATGAGGGCATCGACACGACGAACTTAACAAACAATGGTAGTTCGCTTTTTGTCTTTATAAATCTATACTAATAATAATGCTGAATAATTTATTTTTTGTTAGAAAGAATCATAGAACTACTGATCGGATTTGTTTTTTCTTTTTTTTGTTCAACAAACCACTATTCCTGAAGGAGGCTATAGGCTATTAACATGTTCATAGAACAGATACTACTTATTCCGTGAAAATGTCGACACTAAGGAGATGAACAAAAGAAAAAGTCAGGCAGGCGCGAAGCGAAAGTGGAATAATAGCGCGCGCAAGCGATGAAAATCGACGGATGTGGGGAACTATATTTTCCGTGGACAAAGACTCTGGCAGAAGCTAGTAAATTAGATAAAGCAATAGCAAGTTACGACCATTATATTGTGCCTGAGTTTTGATAGTAAGGGTCGGTAATAATTATTAATGATGTACGTTGAATATAAACAAAAGCTTGATAGGAAACGACAACCAAGAAAATGAACATAAATTACGTGAGGTGTACTCCGTCTATAAAGTCGTGAAAATAAATGAGGGCGCTGCGGTCGTGCATATAGCAACCCTGTTAATGTTTGTTACTAGCACATTATTTTGTACTAGAAGCAAAACTAGTTTTAATGAAATCACAAATCTATGGTCTCCGGCGTTTAAATAAAACGAGTAAAAAAAATAAAATTATACATAATTTATCACTATATTTTTTAACATGATTTTACCAATGAAAAGTATTCCAAAACATAATAATTGCTTTCATCATCTGATTCCAAATATTCTTCGTTAAAAGTCCACTACTGCTGTCATTAGCCGCAGCTACCTTCGCTTAGGCGAATAACTGGCTCATCTATATCTTGATATAGAGTTCACTCTCACATTTTCCTCAAATTTTAAAAATAGTAATATGTAATTTCTATCAGAAAATGGATAGCACTAATTTTAATTCCGAACATTTCATTTTTAAAATCAGTGGTAAATTAAATCACCTAAAGTATCAAGATTTGCAAAACATACACAAACATATTTGCAATATAACCTATAAATTCGCAATGTAAACAATCCTCATTTTAGTCTTAAAATCGTTTACTTAGTAAATTTGAAACTTCTAGTAGATAAAAACAAACAGTAACATGGTTACATACCTGTTTTAACAACTTTTCAAGCATAAATATCATCCATATTTGATAAAATTTGTTCAGCTTGGTGTACTAACAAACATACTTTAAAAATTATTTTCCGAGATCTACTCCGGCTTATTTTTCTCATATTTAACACATTTCTTCGATGTTTTGTTTAAATAGAATTGAAAATTAATACAAATTTCAATAAATAACAAGTCACAAAACAAATCGATGGCTGCCGATGACATTCGATGTACTTGTATTTACTAAGATTTAGTGTTGCCCTACTTTTAAAATTGTTAGTTTCAGAAAGATCCACTTACAAGACTTTATAGACAAGTTATACACACGGCTACAGAAGCTCTTCATTTCTAGTTTTAGCTAACCTCGCACTATATAGGATTTTCGTATAATGAGAATTCATCTTATACTGGTTATTTATAGCTTCATGTGTAGCCGTGCGTACACATGGTAGCCGTCGGTAATTCAAGGAATTATAAGAAATATATGGAATATTATCGAAATTAGCTGCTTTTGTCATCTCCTGCTAATTAGAACAAGGAAATAATATTTGGATTTGCAACTTTACATATAGGTATTTTGTAAATTCTGTCTGGGTGATATTTGTTTCCATTTAAAAGTAAGCGACAGGACTCATCAATACCTACCACAAAAATTAACTTAAACTTACTGCTATACTCAGATTTCTAAAAAGCTGCAGGGTAGCACACGGAATTCAAAATCCTTATGCATTTTTTTTTATTTGCAGGTCAATGTTACATGAAGCTTGTATTTACATAATTATAATAATTAAAATTATAAATACGACCCTCTGTGTTCGTACTATTAGTACCTTACGAGTATTAAATGACAATCATGAGTAGTCAAATAAGTAGATGAAAATTTGAATTTCGCAAGGTACTTTGAAACTTCCCCATAAAGGGGAAAAAACTTATTCAAATCAAAATGATGACGACGCGGTTACGCAGTTGCTGGTATGGTCTACAGGTAGTTGTTCCGAATTAGGCTCTACAAACAAACGCACTACGCAAACGCACCTACGATACAGGAATAATTGCTAGTGGAGAAAGGTCATTTTTTTATTAAAATAAAATGCAGTGTGTGATATCTGCGGCTTCTAGTACCATCTACTACTTCAACAACACGAACCAAGAAAAGTGGTGTCCAGTTCTGCGACGCGACCAACACCCTAATATCGTATTATACCTACTATCAATCTCAATCTGGATGATCTAGAAGGGTATCTATAACCTTAAAAATATAATGATAAATTGAATGTACGGACGACAGTAGGTCAAGCTACCTACCCAAACTATCAAATATTTCCCATCAACCTTGATCCTTAACGCTTTGGATATAAAGTTAAAGATCTAATAAAGAAATTTGACAGATTGTAGTAAATTGTAATAGATTGTTATGCTGTCGTCTGTACTAAAACATTTTTAATGTAGTATTTAGATGCCTACCCTCAAGCAGTTAGTGCGTCATGAGGGTAGGCAAACAACACAACACAACAACAACAACACCTTCTTTGACGATATTATTATGAGCGATGCGACCACGTGCCGCGTGCCCTGCCCCCCTTCGCCCACGCATGTATTGCCTACCGCACATGTATTAAGTTACCGCCTTTTTTGCGAAATAATATTTATTTTTACGGTTTTTTTTTTTAAGTTTAGCCAGATTTTGTAGGCATTAGTAGAATCAGGTATTGATACCTAACAATACCTGCACGGATCGGACAGGGTTTTCTTTATATATTGTCTAATAAGATATGTGTCTGGTATACTGTTGTTAAATAAATATAACTTCTATTTTTCTTTTGTTCTTTTATGATGGCCTCTGTTGCTAGTAGGTAGCCAAAAATAAGGTGACCATTCCCACGACACGATGTTTACGATTCAGTAATTTGCTGCTAGCCTTCTTGATGATGTCACAAAAAGAATCATCTCAGCAGCCAACAAGGTAACAAAGCAAGACACAAATGATACATTGATCAGTGGCCACGATAACTCTTTATTTACAGGTCACGTCACAAGGTCACGAGAGCGGCTGAATCAACACAAAAAATAAGGAAATCGGTGTGCATTATTATGTATGGCCAGTTTCGTGACTATTATTTCACGAGCTAAATCAAATGTTTGATCGAGGCCGGGAATTTCTAGAATAACATTGTTTGTCGAAGGCGTTATCACGTGTGCCCTCTTGTTGACACGCTAGATACTCGGGCCGTACTCTGTGGTGTGTATAAATCGTCTTTATTAGTCTTTATCATCATCATTATTAACTAACTATTACCTACGCTAGCTTATCGTAAGTTTCAGTGAGCGTTAGGGTTACTTAAAGTTATCATTTCGACAACAAATGCTTTGTATCTAAGTAGACTCGAATATTTTTAGTATCCACGGTCTAAATTCAAGGTCTCGATAGTTTTGGGGTCAAAAACATCTTGATTAGAGTTTAGTACCTATATCGGGTTTTTTCATTACACCTCAGTGTAATAAATTGGTACGTAATCATCATGAATTTAAATTTAAGGTTGAATGGAATATAAATTGCTTTTTCGGTTTATACCCAACGAAATCAAGGTAACAAAAAAAAACAATTTTCTGAGAAAAGACCTTGTTTGTTCGGCCTTCCTCTGTTCTTGTGTTACTAATGTGGCTAGAGAATTGCGCGATTGGCTGTACAACTATAGTCAATCCTCGCAATTCCCTCGACACTTTTGACGACAAGGAAAAAAACACACAACTCTTAAACTTGAAACTATATGCCATTTTGAGAAAAAAAAACCTACGGTGCGATTCTGTAATTACTCAGCGTGAAAACTTATAGTAGGTAAAGCAGGCTTCAAATGAATTGTCATTCTATCACGTCAAAACTCACTTTAAAGTCACTACTTACAACCAAATTTTCACAGTGTAATTATGATATGGGTTGGATGTATAGTGACGTGCTAATTTTGTGTGGACAAAAGCTGAACGGAGCTGAGTCTGTGAATGTGGACCTTACTAGTAATAACTCAATTGGCTTGTATCCTAAAAAATAATTTAATGTCCGTCAGATAGATTTATAAAACATATTGAACACGTATTTTTTATTTTTTCTTTCATTCAAATACTTAGGAAGATATATTGATTTGAAATGTCGCATGACGTCACGCCGTGGTGCAAAATATAGAACGGCGTGACGTAATTAGCCCCTACTCTGTAACTTTATTACGCTATATCTCAGTAGTTTTTGGTAATTACGACAAAATAAAAAATACGGGTCTTAATTTTTTTTATTATCTATAAGACGGACTAATTATTTTTTTGATTTTCATACCTTGGATACATCCCTATTCTAAGGATCGACTTTAGGTACCCATTAACATTCAAATTTGTATTGTTAGATCACCATACAAAACTAAGTTATAATCTTACGTAATTACGTAAGTATGAATTTGTAACTCGTTTACGTACAAATATCCTCAATTAGAATCAATGTTTTTTAAGAATAGCGAAACAGTCAGTCTAAGAGTCAATATCAAAGCATTTATTACAAAAAGCAGCTGTTTTAAACAAGTAAAGCAAACGAACACATATAAGGCTATTTTGAACGACAATATTGACATTAAAATAGAACTATCGGCAAGAATTCCTTTAATTGTAGCTAAGTTATTGGCAGTAAACGACAGAAAAAGATGGTGGGATGAGCCGCCAATCGATTGAGTTATAATCTCACACGATTGAGTTATATAAATCAGGTTAGTGAGCTGTCAATAGTGTCAATCCTAGCATTAGTTGGAGTGACAGATCAATTCACTCATTTTGACAGTAAACCACATTCATCGCGTTATTTACGTTGTTGAGGAGACACATTTTTCGAACATATAGAGCATTGGATTAACAATATGATATAGTAATATAATATTGAGGATTGAATAAAATAAATAAAGATATGTAATAGGATGCAGGATAATATAATCGTACCTATTACCTATGTAAACCTAAATGTCTTAGATATTTCCCCTTATTCATAAACGATGTTCAAAGTTAACTATTGATTAGTGATTCTTTAACCATATATTTTGGACGTTTGAACTTAACTTAAATCATCGTTTATGACACAACCCCTTAAACACTGATGTGCTCATTTATAAACGATGATTAAAGTTAAGTGACGTGCAAATATGCACGGATTATGTTTATTTCATCCATCCATCATAGAACATGGTAACACCGTAATATATTTACCAACTCATTATAATAGCTACTATTCTAAGAATTACGTAACGCGTATAAATTACAGCTAATCAAATTACATCAATATACCACAACAACTAGAACAGGAAATAAGAATATCAAATATAATATAATACTATATACTATACTATATATAATACATCGATAACATTTTTTATTATATTAGGGGAGAGTTGGATATTACCGCGCGGTTGATAATTTCGCGCATATGAGTAGTTCAAAAACTATCCACTAGTTCCGCGAATCAGTGCATATACTTCGAAGCCGAACATGCCTGCACCCCTTCCCGAGCAACGCCTTTACAGTTCGCGCAACGACGGAGATAGCACACGCCATAGTAGTTTTTTTCGTTTCTCCTTATAATTTTTCGTGTACTTTCGGAAAGAGGTAAGCAATACTGTATTAATATTGTAATACTTTGATACTATACATTTTAATGCTTGTATTCTGTATAATTCATGTCAGAATACGTTTCTACGTACTATAATATTTTCCATATATTTTTGAGGTTCAAAAATAAAATGGTCAAGTTTGATAATTCCGTGCTGGGGGCGCGGTATTATCAGCCCAGGGCGCGAATTTATAAACTATTTAAAGAATGTTTTATTTACATTAACTTGATTTTACTTCAACAAAAGATTTAAGATTCATATGTCTGTATGTACGTCTGTTAGTGGCATTTAATACCTACGTACAAATCAAAATAATGTAGCTTTAATAATTTCCGTTTTAGATGGACCAATCTATTCCAAAGAAAAAGTTATGGGATCTCCAAAATTTTAAAGCTGCATTTGAGGCTATACGAAGCGGAAGTAAAATAAAGACAGCTGCTAGGAATTTCAGTATTCCTGAATCAACAATTAGAGATCGACATAAGTTGGGAGACAATTATGACCCTTATCATTTAACAGCAATAGAAATGAAAACACGCCTTCCGCTGCTTTGGGTAAAGATATCTCTGAGCCGAGCACTTCGCGTCGTATTTTAGAATACTTGAGCCCTATACCACAAAAGAAAATGAAAATACAGAGACGTGTTAAAAAACTACACTCTATTGTTCTCACATCATCTTTAAAGGAGCAGTTGGAGGAAAAAGAACGAAAAAGACAAATGAAGATAGCAAAAGAAAATAACGTTGCAGAAAAGAAAGTTAAAGAAAGGAAACAAATTAAAGGAAAGTCTGTCAAGAGAAAAGTTTTCAACAGTAGCGAAAATACTGAGGATAAAGATAATAATATGAAAAGCAAGAAGATAAATAAGGCCAGGAAAGGAAAACAGAAATGTAAGGGGAGTCTAAGAAACGTATCGACAGCCGCAGTGATGATATCGTATGGATGATGCGCCCCTAACTCATGATGATATAGAGAATCGGGATATTTGTGCCGTATGTCAAGAGTTTGGTCGTTATGGAGAACTGATTGCGTTGTTGTAGATGCTCGAATTGGATACACAAGGAATGTAGTGGAAAAGATTCTGCCGAAATTTTTTTGTGTTTTATGCCGTGATTAATATAACTTGATGTCTGATATTTAATAGATATTAGTTATTTTGAGACTGATTAGTCCATTAGGTATCTATGGACTAATATGAAAAAACCTATTCAAAACTTTACTAAGAGTTCTTGTTATAAAATTTGTTTTTGTTAATACTTATTGCGTGATACTTAATTTACTGATTAAACTCTAGAAAAGTTTAAGTTTTGGGTCTCGCTATCTTCGCACAAGAAAATTACTTATGGTATTCATTTATTTTTATTTTTTTACTTTTATTATTCACCCATTTGTGTGCAATTAATGCGGGCACGATTTTGTCAACCCTGGGCACGATATTATCAGACCAGTTTGACAATATCGCGACTACATATTATTTTGTTAATTGGCAATAATTACTTTTTGTTTAGATTCTGGAAGTTTTTGTTATATGGTATGCGTACCTGAATAAATGTCGTACTAATTATTCAAATTTATTTCTTTTTATGTCAATCAGTTTCCTAATTATAGGCCCAAGTCCTTAGGGGCTCGGTAATATCCAACTCTCCCCTACTAGCGGCCGCCAGCGACTTCGTTCGCTTGGAGTTAGTTTTGTTCCGCTCCTATTGGTCGCAGCGTGATGTTATATGATGAATGGGCTATCCAACGCAAAAAGACTTTTTCAAATCGGACCAGTAGTTCCTGAGATTGGCGTGTTGAAACAAACAAACTCTTCAGTTTTATATATTAGTATAGAGTAGGTATAGATAATAATGATATACGAGGGCTGTTTAACGTGACATGGGAAAAGAATTCCTGGCACGATTTGAAAGGCCTGCCCTGTTGTGACAACACATCAAACAACTACAATCTGTCAGATTTCTGTAATAAATTTTCAACTTTATCTATAAAGTATTACCTAAGGCTCCAAGTTGATTGGGAATATTTGTCAGTTTCGGGTAGCTTGACCCGATGTCATCCGCACAAATACATAAAGCATACAAATGTTTAATCATAACACAACATCACGCCTTATTCGCCGATGATTTAGACAGACTTGTATCTGACATCGACGCACAAACGAGTACCATGGATCCAGAACATGATTCTGAACCCACCAGTGGAGAAATTAAAAAAAAAACTGTTTTTTGACTTTAGACCGTTCATAATTGCTATACTTTAATAATCCAATAATATTTTAAACAAAAATTAATTAATTCGCTAATTACACAAAAAACCGCGATGTGAATAAAACTAGAAAAACTTTCCTATCAGCTGATTTAATAGAGTTTACATCAGGGGTCAACGTCATACCTATAAATATGCGCGGCGGTACGCTTGCAACGTTCAAAGGCCGGGCCGACACGTTTTTTTAAACGCTGTTATTTCTGTAACCGCTCATTAACGACATAAATGACTATCATAGTTTGCGTTACGATGTCAGATACAGCCTGTATAGTGCACTCACAATTTTTCTAGTAATATGAACCTATTTTACAAGAAACTAGTTTAGTGAATATAGAACGTAAAACAGCCTATAATTCTCTCACTGCGGGGTCACAGGCCAGTAGGCCTAGTATGAGTTTTCAATACGAAACTCGATCTATCGATATCGAACGCGTTTGGCGCTCTCATTGGTTGAGAGTTTTTACGACCTTGAAGCGGGCCAATCGCTGAGTCAAACGCGCTCGATATCGACGTTCGAGTATCGTAATGACAACTCATACTAGGCCTACAAGTCTCTGTAAGAGGGCGTAAGCCATAGTCTACCAAGGAGGCGCAGTGCGGGTTTGTAAATGTCAAATATCTTCGAATAAGTAATTTCACTTTAGCTATTTACAAATGAGTAATTTCCGTGATTATCTCAGCCAAATACTACAAGCATATTTAATTAAAATCAAATCAAAACGTTTTATTTACACATCACAAAAGTTCCAATTAATCGTTTCCTATGACGAAGAGCCAGCAAGAAACTCCATGGTTACTCTTTACAAACCGCAGAATTTCAATTTTAAAGCATATAATCAGCACCCTAATTGTGTAACACACTTAATATGCTTCCAACTGTTAGTAATCTAACAGTTGGAAGCATTTTGAAGCATATTGCTAGTCCATTACTCGATATGTTCGAAAAATGTCTCTGCTCGCTCTCTATCCGACAATGTAAATAACGCAATGAATTTTGTTGAACTGTCAAAATGAAACGCATTCCTATTGATAATGTGTTAGGTAATTAACCTCTATTGGTAATACAATTTTCGATACTACCCTCATTTAATAATTATTTGAGGTACGAGAACGTTCATCTTTAAATACGCGAATAAGTACAAATACATACTTCTACAAAACACTTTTATTGCATTTTTTATACATTTCTTCAAAGCTAATTTGTACCAATGCGGGTGTTTTCAGTGCCAAAAGACTCCCGCACAAAAGTTGGGCAAAACACATGAAACTGTCACTTTCCACTCCGTACTTATTGCGATTTCGTAGGATTTACTTGCATTATCCTTTTTCCTTTCTACAAAACTAAATGGTAATGCCAGCTCTAAACCCTGATTTTTAATACGTGTAATGCTCTAACCCTTTTTGCCGAGGACTTTGTCCGTGATCCTGATTTTACATAAGTCTGGTTGAAAATGTAACCAGTTTTGTTATAGGGTTGTTTACTTTTCAGAAAAGAATTTTGTAACAGCCTGTAATGCATTACACACGTGTGTGTTGCATTTACATTGTCCTAAAGTGTAGGTGCATTACTGCACTAGTGCGATAAGGTAAACTTTAAAGGCAATGCATAACAAGCCACTTGAGTAAGGATGTTGCACTATAAAGACTTATTTACGTATTTCTCGCTAGCCACTGCTCCACATAGTGAAGTCGTGGTGGCCTAGTGGTTAAAACACCTGCCTCTCAAGTATGAGTGCAGTGTTCCAGGTCAGGCAAGTACTAATGTAAGTTTTCTAAGTTATATATACTTTCTAAATATATCTTGGACACCAATGACTAATTACAAGGTGAAGGAAAACATCTTGAGGAAACCTGGACTTTAAGTCTGAAATCGCCATCCCGCATTGAGCAAGCGTGGTGATTACGCTCAATCCTTCTCTGTATGAGAGGAGACCTGTGCCCAGCAGTGGGACGAAAAAAAGTTTGATGATGATTACTCCACATTATGTATTTATTTTGGCATTCAAACTTCTCGAACACTAAAAAGGTGGCACTTAAAATTACAGCAATCGTAAATTCCTAAAAAAAAAACGATATTATAAAAGCCAGGGATCAATTCAGCAAACGATTCTGAACTACTTTTATAATGTGCAATAGTTCAGTTACATTCTATAGTAAAAAATTTTTAGATTACATATAAATATACTGTTGAGATTTATATTTACATGCCTAGTAAAACAGTCGTAATATCAGTTTTGATGAAATTGTCGTGGAATATTCAAACTGCAGCAGGTTTCAGTGAAAAAAGTGGACAAAGTCAAAGTTCTGATTCATAGATGACCTTTACCTGAATGTAGGCTTAAAATTTTACTACATACGGTTTTATATATACCTACATCTGAGCAAGAGCATCCATATTAATATGTAGCTTCGTCATGACTGGATGGCCGTACGTATGCTTTGAATACAGATGGAACCATGGAATTATACTTTTAAAATCTAAATGAATACGTTTCATTGTTCAAGGTATAATATAGATATGGCCTACAACGATTCAATAGTCATAAAACTGTTTCAGCATTACATTTATGCACGTGTATTATATAATTTTAATTTTAGTTTAGCTAATACAGAAAGCTTAAAAAGAAAAGTGCCATATTAATAGTCTCGTTGTTGACTGCCTAACTACAAATGCCGATAGATTTTTTTTTTTAAATCAATACTAATATATAAAGCTGAAGAGTTTGTTTCATTGTTTGTTTGTTTGTTTGAACGCGCTAATCTCAGGAACTACTGGTCCGATTTGAAAAATTTTTATGCGTTGAATAGCCCATTAATCCAGGAAGGTTTTAGGCTATATAACATCACGCTGCGACCAATATGGGCGGAGTTGGAATGGCAGTTGCTAGAACAAACAAATTCTATCCTGTTTGAATATTGAAAATCTTATCGAAAGTTTCACAAAATACTGTTATCATCTTACAATGGAACCGGCTAATAGCTGAACAAAAGACACCTTGGTTTTTGTTTTTTTGAATAGAATTGATATCAAACCGGCTTAGCACAACACTGGTTATTATTTATCAACCTAATGTATAAATAAATAGGTACCTATAAGTATACGTTATCTTTGGGGTTAAATGGTGATAACAAAACAGCTTGTTTACAGTACCACGTCAATAAGTATTTTTCCCAGAAAAAGATAAAATAAGATATTTCTTTGAGTTAGACTGACTACCTCACTTGATATATATACATTGTATTAAATTGGGATTTGAGGCTAAAACACATCAAATTACAGTCACACATGTCGATCGATCAGGTTAAAATACACTTGCCACAATTAGTCTGTGGATCATGGATGGGTGACCATCATTACATACCGAGATCCTTCCGTGCCTGGGAAAGCACGTTAAGTCGAAAGTTTTACCAAAGAATATCATATTAATCAATAACTGGGTTGTGAAGGTATCTGAGTGGAAGCCGATCCCTCTATAGATGGGAAAAGACTAGTAGTATACGTATGTATATATAAGACTATAGTAAAATAATCATAAATACAAGTACAAAACTCATTTTCTAACGTACCTCTTAAAAATGGTTCAACCATATTAGCAACGGCTTGAGGCAGGCAAATCTCAAGTTTTCATTGTGCCACCACATTATTGTACAATTTCTTGCAAGAATAATTTATAATTAACACAATTTCGGTACTTGCATTGGCATCGGCAAGTTCCGTGGCATATAATAATGAAATATTAGCAAATATTAATGCCACAAAAATAGTTAAAGATTAAAATGCCATATATTAAATAAGAATATCAAGATATATTTGTAATTAAATTTTAAAACAATAATAATAAATAATCAGTGCATTCGTGTTACACCAGCATCAAATTACGTAGAGCAATGTCACCCTACATTCTCTATTAAATAATCATGATTACTATAACAACAAGAATCTTCTTATGTAATTCATTTTTAAACTCGTCCGCTGTCAACTATATGGCCTCGACATTCGGTTTAGCCGAACGTAGCTCAGCTAAACATCAGCAATATGATTCGACAGCCTGCCTCAATAGCAAAGTTACTAAGAATAGGTATATTGTCTGTAGATATCGCACAGAATACCAATAACTTTAGAGACATGGTAGTTCAAGTGTATCGGCATATAATTTTAGGCTGTAATATATTTATTTTCCTCAAAAACCTGCTGGGCGAAGGTCAAGGCTTTGTGTGGCGTGTCCGTTGCATCAAATTGGCCATCTCAACGGCTTATGATCTCATTCATGGTGACAACTTTTATGTGCGGCACTCAAAAATGCAACCAAAAACCAAATGAGAGAAATAAGATTTGTTTATTAATAATGATTATTTTCCTGACAAAAACCTGATAGATACATCACTACAAATTATTAAACATATATTTCAATGGTTATTATTTAATATTCCAAAGAAATATTCAATTGTTTTTCGTGATCCTTAATACTTATCCCTACTTTGAAATAGCGGGGGCAGTTAGATTGTATAATTTAATTTTTCCTTCTTCCCACACACAGGACAAATACCTAAGTGTTCTGGCAAAGTCTGTGTCGCACTTTCAATGAGTTAATTGCATCCGCCGTGGTTAGAACAAACAGAATCAG
The DNA here is from genome assembly GCA_037179545.1 of Sesamia inferens. Classification (NCBI taxonomy): domain Eukaryota; kingdom Metazoa; phylum Arthropoda; class Insecta; order Lepidoptera; family Noctuidae; genus Sesamia; species Sesamia inferens. The sequence goes on along the minus strand of CM073921.1, from coordinate 19,169,751 downwards.
GATAAAAGATTAAATTAATTGAGATCAATTTATAGTTATGTTTTATATGTACGTAGTGTGTTATGAGAGTGAAAAGTAGCTCAGTTAATGATGTTATTCTTATCAAAGTTATGTAAGTCTAACTACCGTCACTACTGTGCTTGTTACGGTTTCAATAGTTAGTTACCTTCTGATCTTCGATAACCTTTCACTATAAACAAATGAGCTCTAGGCTGTGGTTAGCTTGTAGGTTATTATTTAGGTACCCGCTCAAATCGGTCTACGGATTAAGTAAGATATAAATTACATTGTATAAAATTAATGTTTAAATTTATTAACGTTATCAAATAGGATTACTACATAGAAAATAATACCAAATCGTATGTCCTAGCGGTGGGGACACCAATAGTTGGGCACAATTTAAATTAGGACTGTATAATTGTTAGAAGAAGAGGGTATTCTGGAGAAATTAAAATGTTGGTACTGGTTTTTAAATCGACAGTCAATTTATATTTAGGAAAAAATTGCGATTTATTTACGTACGACGAAAAATCAAAATAATTCCTGAGGTTCAATTATACAAATAAAAAATATATATATATAACAGCAATCCCAAATATAAATGTTAGTAGATACTTCTCTCATATTCAACCAACAATAATTGTACATTAACATAATTATATTTATAAAAATCTTTGAAGAGGTGCGAAACCGTCAAACGAACAGAATAAAAATTCGCTAATTATGTGAGTAAGTCAAAGTAATCGCTCAGCAATAATAAATATACTTACATTCCCTGACATAGCTCTTGCTGTTGTAGTAGCAGACAACTTTGCTGGTCGAAGGGCCAACAGCGCCCGCTATAGCCAGAAAACCGGCCAAAACGATTAAAATGTTCATGGCAAATAAATAACTATGCTAAATGACTGATCACCACGGCTCGTATGTGGCGAATGAGCCTCAGTACTCGAACACTACCGTTCTTACGAGATGTTAAAGGGTCAAAGATTAAGGATGACCGCATCGTCGGCGTTGAGTTTCGCCGAATCTTATCTGTTGTTGTTTTTAACCTCCTTTGGTTCAGAAAAAATATTTATGCTACCAACACAATTTCTTTATTACCGTTAATAGGTACATTTATGTATATTCTTCTTGTTATGTACTGTTTTCTTAAAAGTTGATTCACGTACTACTTTTTTGATTTATAACCTATTTGCTTTTGGCCGCCGTTTCGCCAGCGTGAAGGTTGGACGTAATCCCTCTGGAACACACTACCGTGAGAAAATGTGTTCTAAGTTCAAACCCAGGCCTACACAAGTCTATCCATTCCCTTAATTAATTTTAAGGTATAGTAAAGATCATGGGCGTACCCAGCTTATGGCCTGGGGGGGGGGGGGGTCAGGCCTAGGCCTAGGAGGTAGCAAATCAATGTTTTAGAGTGGGTAATCTTTGTGCGCTATAGTCGGACACGGTTTTTGGCAATTACACCGTACATTTTGGCACTGTCAACTGCGTGGTTTATTTAAAAGTTGGAGATAAGTCCTCATTTATCCTTTGTTTAGCAATCAGGGGAGTTCATATATGTTCTGTGCGATTTCCAAGGGGCGGACGCTGCCCCATCTCGCCCCCACCTGGGTACGCCCATGGTAAAGATGTCATAGTCTGTGAAGTCTGTTTGTGTAAGTGCATGCTCCACAGCCCAACTTTCCCCCCACTACTGCACTCTCTCTTTTCTAGTACTCGTATATACAATTTCCCACGCCCCTGTGACAGCGTCATTCAAGTTCTACACGCGTTCTACCCCCATCTCACTGCCTACATTTCACTTTCCAGTCCTTGGCGAACACTCAAACACTGCCGTTCTCTACCTGTCATCACAGTGGCGGATCAGGTGTCCTGCCCATCTCGTATTTCGATATCGGAAAACTTCTTACGTATGCGGATTTTGACGCTTAAGACTCGGTCTAACCCTTATGTCAAGCATGGAATACTCCATCCTCCTCCTCCTCTGTGACAGCACCATACATCATGGTAGGTGGAACATACTGTGACACTGGCTATAGAGGCGAGAATCATTCTCACTTTCATATAATTGCACTTTTTCTCATTTCAGAACGTCGTACCTACAGTTTTCTAAATGCGGACTACTCAAACCGTATTTATAATTACTACAGATGGTCCAATGACCGTAGTCGTTTCATGTTGACGGGTCTGTGTAACTTTATATTTTTACTTGCTTTAAAATTAACTGCTGTAGGTACAATACATTCACTTAATCTATGACTGTACAAGCTCGATGATGTCATCTTGCTATTTAAAAAAATCATGTAACAAAATAATATCATGGACGGTAGTCGTTGAATGCAAGTCTCAGCCCCGAAGAGACTGTCGTCAAACTGGTTATTTCACAGGTAATTCTGTAGAAGCAACAAGTTTTTTTTTTAAATTATCTATATCAAAATAGGCCAACATTGTTTCATTTCATTTCAATGTATTCTTACAAACAGAAAAAAATAACAAATTTACAGATTGTTATTTAACACAACTGTTAATTATTAATTCTAAGAAAAGTTCAAAAAAATATTATGATTAGGTGACATCATCATATTGTTAATCATTTCTGACGAGCAGTGTTTTTTCTGTTCTGTAGGTGGGAAGATGGACGGATGACGTTCTAGAAGCCGCAGTCCAATAAGGTGGACTGACCGAATCCGTTCGTCTCTGGACAGCGGCCTTCATGACGCTATACTCACGGCCAGGGATCATAACAGATGGCCCACTATCATAAAGCAGAAGATAATTTAACAGGGCCATCACGATCCTCAGTAATGGGGATAAAGACTCGAGGAGGAAGAGGTGGTGGATATTAACACCCTAATTCGACATAAAAGTGTCCATCATCCTTACTTTGTTAAGACCAGTTAAGACACTGTGCTAAGAGTCAGCGATCAATCAAATCAATCAATCGTAACCTTACGATTACAATTTATTATACTGTTGCAAAAAACTTTTTTGTATGTCTGTTTGTAATGCTTTCACTCTAAAACTTCTGAACGGATTCGGATGGAATTTGATACATGGGTAGATGACCTGGGTACTTTTTTTCTCGATTTCTCACGGTATCATGACTTCTGCGGGTGAAATCGCGGGGCGTAGCTGGTCGTTGATAAAAGTAATTTATTAAGACAAAAGTCGCTTGTATCGATAAGGATGGTAGGTAGCGCTGCCTCAGGGACTATGGAAATTTTAGGCCCCGGGGGATTCCGATTTCCAAAGTAGGTACAAGGACTTTAAAAACAACATTAAGATTACGGTTCAACTTTCTCTAAACAATATTGCTATAATGTTTACAAAAAAAGGAGTTACTAAGCTTAGTAACTTCAAAAAGAAATATCATTTCCTTTTTTCTTTTGCCTGTGCCTTTTCCGTCCAATCGGTCAGGAACTAGTCAATCGTCTTAATTTTTTGTATATGTAATTTACCAATAATCTATTATTATTTTTCCTTTATTTCATTGTATATACATAGAAATTACATTTTTAAATATTTCAATATAAACAATACATAAAAAACATTTAAAAATATAAAAAAATAGTAGCCCCCCGGCATCGGGAACAGGGTCCAAGCCACCGGCGGTCAGGGCTCCAGAGAGAGGAACTTCCTGACAATGCGAGTCGTGTCCAGAAGTACAGCTTTCTGAATCAAGCCTTTGATCCAGCTGCCTAACGAGAGCCTCCTGAGGTGTTGGTCGAGGCTCTTGGCTATTAAGCCATTGGCTGTCACGACTATCGACACAATGATTGCTGAATCCACCTCCCACATGTCGACAACCTCGTGAGCCAAGTCAAGATACTTGATTTGTTTATCTTTCTCGGCTTTCACGAGGTTCTCATCATGCGGGATGGTTATGTCAACAATCATTGCACGCCGCTCAGATCGATCCACCATCACTATATTAGGCTTATTGGCAACAATAGTCCTGTCAGTGATGATGGATCGATCCCAGTACAATGTGATATGGCCATTTTCGAGAACTGGGTCGAGCACATACCTGTAGTACGGCACCTCCGATTCCACAAGGTTGTATTTGAGAGCAAGTTGCTTATGAATTATCCTGGCTACAAGTTTGCAAGTACTCTCCGTTAGCTAGACGAGAACACCCGGAGATAATATGCCTTATTGATTCCACCGGCCGGTGACATGCCTGACAGATGTCAACTGTGCTGTCCTTCACAATAAATCTCCGGTAATTGTTCGTCATCATAACTTCGTCCATAATTGCACATACAAAACCTTCGGTTTCCCCAAAAAGATGATCACTGAAACGTAGCCAGGCTACGGACGCTTGGAAATCTACATCGGGCCCATGTAGGGCTCGGAAAAAGCGTCTGTGAAGCTCTTTGCTCTTCCATACCTCCATGCGATCATTTATGTCATGCACTACTGGTTTGCGCCAGTTCTCTTTAGCCAAGGAGAGCGGAGTGAGGCCCTTGTCAACCGCAACCACATCTTGATGCATCCCCACGTCGGTTTCTAGATAATATTCCCTGAGACTGCATATCTCGCGATTGTGGAGGGTCTTAGCGTTTAAAAAGCCACGACCTCCACATTTTCGCGGGATATACAGCCTCATAACCGATGACCGTGGGTGATGCAATCGATTTGCAGTCAGCAGGGTACGGACCCTCTGATCCAGAGCGTCAAGTTCGGTTTGAGTCCATTTGAGTATGCCGAAAGAGTACATCAATACCGGCATGACCCGATCCACCTTATTTCCGCCTAATAGAAGACTATTAAGTACTTTTTTCAGGCGGCCAAAGAAGCGTTCCTTCAACGATTGCTTCATGTCAGTAACATTGATACCCAACGCTTCCGACATACCCAGATACTTATAGGTTTCGGATGCGGAGTAGGAATAGTGTGCTTAGAGGGTTCAATGCTAAGCAAAACCAAAGTGGACTCAAACTATCGCCCTGAAATATTCCTCGCTCGATCCTTATCGGTTCGCTATTCCTCAGAATATTTAGACATCCTGGATAGCGAACGACTGTCCTCCATGTCCTCATACGCGTCATCAGGAAGGTGCGCAGAGTTGTGTCCACTTTATACAACTCCAGCACCCGCATGAGCCATGTATGTGGCACTGAGTCATAGGCCTTCTTATAATCTATCCAACATGTCGATAGATCCTTTCGGGAACGACGAACTTGTTGGCTAATGGCCACATCAATGAGGAGTAGCTCCTTAGTACCGCGGGACCCGCTCCTACATCCATTTTGAGAGGCAGACATGATGGCGTTGCTGTCAATATGTTTAGTTAATTTTAGTTTTCCAAATGGATATAAGAACATTATAGACCGTCGGTAAACAGGTGATCGGTCTATAATTTTTGGGTTCCGAGGTACTACCTGATTTATGGAGCAGGTGGGTTATTCTCAACATCCCGGGTCCAGTCACCTTCAGTGTGACAGACAGGTACCGACCAGATACTGCGCCAGAATGAACACATGGCATCATCCGGTAGGCACGCGTCAGCCACACCTTGTTCTGGTCGTTCCCAGTCCCTGTAAACCCACCTTTCATTGCTTTGGAAGGTGCGATTCTGGGTGTACCGTTCTACTCGTCGTTTATATCTTCTAATTCGATTCGCCCATGCATACACTTTCTGCTTCAGGAAATCGATGCACTCCGTGACACGGGCCATAAAATTCTGCGGGCTGGTATTTGTACCTGAGATTGCCCGCCTCACAAAGCGCATCACTCTAGGACGAGTATTACCCTCCCTGAAGTAGATTAGTTTACCGATGAGTACTCTGGCCCCACCAATACGACGTTCTATCCTGTGCTGCCAAGCTTGTACTACTGGTTTTGGTCGTGCAGCTCTAAAGTCACTGGGAAATTTTACATGAGCTACACGACATGCTGCTACAGCTGCGCAGTACAGGATTGAATGAGTATCAGTGAGGTCCTCGCAGGTATCAAAATAATTTGATAACTGCGCATCCAGAGCAGCCATCAGTGCCCTATTTCTGTTATGCATGGGCAAACGTGGCAGGCGTGGTCTTAGTTTTACCGACACGAAACGATATTCCCGAATCGCAGCCTCCAAAGCATTTCTTAATTCCTCATTGCACTGGGTACTTACATTTGTAGCCCCATCATTGCTCCCCTCGTCAGCATAGTTTGTGCTATTTCTGCGGTGCGGCTGCGGTGGTATCTCCGCGATCTGTGACGGAGGAGCGATGACACGGCTACTCTGCATTTCATTTCGAAGGCGATCAAGCACAGTATCATCCAACATATGATTACGCTGGATAACCCGTACTTGATCCGACAGTCGTTGTGCCGAAACGTTGACAGCCGGTTCAAGCACCTGAAACAGAGAGAGCATTCGAACACGGTACGCGGTCAGGTTGTTCCCTCCCTCTGTATCCCCATAGTATGAGCGCATGACATTTTCATTGATGGATTGTGTCCATCTCATGCGCTGCACACTTCCGCCGGGAGCTGGGACCCTGTCAGAAGCCGATGGGCCTTGAGGTCCTAAGCGGTCCGGCGGCCGGCGTCCTCCCCGTTGGCGAGCAGGTGGTGGCGTCGTCGGCGGAAAGAAATACTCGTCGCTCGAGCTCGACGCACCTGCCGCGGCCGGAGTCGTCACAGCGCTTACAGTGGCGCTGGAGACCGGCGGCGGCGAGGCGGAGCCGAGCAACGAGTCTTTTCTTTTCTCTTCTTCTCAGCAATTATTTTTATTATTAAAAATACCTAATTAAATAACTAAATCAAATTTTCATTTACGTCTTCTTCCAAAACGTGTTATCATTATTACTTCACCTACTTCAATGAGTACGTTTTTATGGACGTGGAAAATCTTTTTGTGAATTGTGTGGTATTCCAGAATTACTTAAACAGCTCATTTATAAGTGTCCACTCACTGTAGTAAAAACTAAAAACCGCTTTTGCTTAGGATGTGCAAGAATTCATACTCATTTTTATTTATAAGTTTATGAAATATACTTGACTTAAAAACTATGCGTGCCCCGCAAAACAGTTTTCACGCTAGGTATGTCTGTGGAAACAGAACAAACAATGGTTTAGCCTCGGGACTGTCTTTAAGTGAATTTAGGATTTTGAAGATCTTTTAAACATCACCACATAAGGAGCTTGTCTTGGAGAAAAACAGCCAGACTGAAATGAGAGTGGGTTGGCCTCGTTGCACGAGAAATGGGCAGGTATGGTAACACACTACAAGCCAGATAGCTAACATTGGCTTGGGAGTAGACTCCGGCCAACGCCCTTCCGCTCCGCCCAAACCGGGAAAAGTCATTTGATGATTTCCCATTCCAACAAAAAAGAAAAAAAAGGTGGTGTGACGATCTAATCATGTTTGCAGGGCGGGCCAGCACAACCACAGTCAGAGACCACGTCAAAAATCGTTTGTAAAAGAAAGGTGTGGATGGTAAAAGGTGGCTAATACTTAGCTAGAAGAAAAGGTCCTGAGGCAATGCTTTACGTTGCCATTGTGTTATATTTAGTCTTATTACAGATTTGTTTGTTTTGTAACATTAAACCAGAAAGGGTTTGTATTGGTATTCACATTCGTTATAAGAACGCTCTGAAGTATGCTTAACTTCACAAAAGAGAAAAAAGGTTAAAAAATCAAAAGTATAATTATACTCACGACTAGAGCTGTAAACAGCCGTCAGTAAGTGCGTGAGTCACATGCAATGTTTTAAACCTAGACTGCTCGCTACAGGGCAGCTCATTAGAACGGTTTTATGTACTTGTGTTATATGTACCTAGTTCCATTTTGGAATCCTCTCGTTCGAGTCATGTACCTCCTAGCTGCCATGAATAGGTATTATTAACGGAGATTTCAATTAGTAAATGTAACAAATATTAGTAAATACCGTTTATATGTAGATTAATCTAGCTACCACCCACGTATAGGTAAGTACAATGTTTTTCAACACCTACCATGCCTAGGCTAAGTGGTATGAACAATAGTGTTAATCATGCCTGTGGACGGCTGTGTGAAACAAATTCCAGGTAGCTAGTAGGTATTATTAGGTTCTGTGTTATAATATTTTAGTCATTGTACAGCGTCTACTACTATACTATCAACATTTTTTTATTAATTTATAAACCAGCGCTTGACCGCAATCCCGCCTGATGGTAAGCAGAGACGCGATCGTTGATGGTAAAGCGCACTAGTTTATTAAGAGCCTATTCACTCTAGCCTTGAAGACACTCAAATTGTAGTCCGACGGAAACACCGCCGCTGGCAGATTGTTCCAGTCCCTCGATGTACGCGGTATAAAGGAGGAGGCGAAACGCTTCGTCCGGATCGTAGTGGTGTTAACAACGTAAGGGTGGAAACTCGCCGTACGACGGGTCGTCCGATGGTGGAACGGAGATGGGGGAATTAAATCATGCAATTCCCTCGCACACTCCCCAAAATGTATCCTATAGAACACCGAAAGGCTGGCTACTCTACGCCTGAAAAGGCTGGCTACTCTACGCCTGATATAAAGACATAAACTTAAAGGTATCGTATCGTTGTTTGATTCCTCTGTAAACCTTGCAGGACTCGTCTATGTAGAGCACAGACATGGGCGTACCCGGAGGGGGGGGGGGGGGGGCTGCCCCCATCAGGAAATCTCGCAGAACATGTATGATCTCCCCTAATTACAAATCAAAGTATAACAGGGGACTTATACAGTATCATTTGCGTCTATTTGCACTACACACTACACTATAAATACCTAATGTTACATGTAGCTGTGCTTGTGTAGTTTGTAAGCCCTGACTTGCCTGACTTTGGCCAGAAAATGAGTATGCCCATGAGTATAGAGTACACATCAAGCTACTACAATCTGTCTGATTACTTTATTAGATTTTCAACTTTATCATTAAGGCGTTAAGGCTCAAGGTTGATTGAGAATATTTGAGAGTTTTGGGTAGTTGGACCTGTAGGCCTAGTATGAGTTTTTAATACGAAACTCGATCGTCGATATCGACCGCGTTTGGCGCTCTCATTGGTTGAGAGTTCTTACGACCTTGAAGCGGGCCAATCATCGAGTCAAAGGCGCTCGATATCTACGATCGAGTTTCATAATGAAATCTCATACTAGGCCTACTGGTGTCGTCCGTACAACAAAACACCATGACCGACTTAGGGATTGAACCCACTAGTTATAAGTCTCAGACTTACTTGGCCATACCCCTTATAGCCCGTAAGTCAGTAAACAGACATTGCTGCCGATTGTCTTGTCCACAAATTAAACTAAATATAAGTGCAGTGCGTCTTTTTTTTCTATTTCATTAAGACAGAAGACAAACTATTAGTTTAGTCCTGTCAAGTTTAAATACTCCATAGACAGTTGAGACACCATTAAAAACATGACAACTAAAAATAAGTAGTTTTTTGGTCAAATTCTGACTAATTTTACAGGTCTTAAACGTCTAAACTAACATTTATTTTTTGTCCTTTTCTTAATAAAATATAAAGAATAATATGCAAAGAACCTAAATTTAGTTTAGTTTGTGAATAAGGGAATTGGAGCTAGTGGCCTCGATTCCCAATTAGTCACTGTCTGACGTAAATTGAAGTATTTTTGGTCGCCATGTTTTTGATCACATCTAAACGGTCTATGGAGTACCTATCTTAATTTTACAGAACAAAACTAAAATTTATAGGTAAGTATTCTGTCCCTTTCTTAATGAAATAGAAAGAATAAGAAGCACTATAGGTACCTGAATTTGGTTTAATTTGTGAATAAGTAAATCGGCGCCACTGCTAGCTTCAGCCACTTTTTAGTCGAAACTAAATTTGCAGACGAAACCTGAGATTTTTTTGGCTAAAACTCTTTCCCCCTTATTGCAAAACGAGATCAAATTTTAGTTCCAGACTTAAATACCTTTGATTCAGTATTTGTATTTTGAACTTTATTGAAGTTATGTCAAAATTCTTAATACCAAAGTTACAACTTAGTACCGAACTAAGCTGCTTTTCTATAATGTTTAGGTGCATAATTCAATAACCATTTAGGTTGACTTGATCTAAATAAAATTCATGTTTTGGAATAAGTGGGTTGGAAACCAAAACTAAGGTCGGTCTCTTTTATTACTGACCTGATAAATTATTTAACTTTTTTCTTGCATCTGGCTAGCAAAGTCTGTCAGTAAGATGTAACTGGCATGAAACGGCAAACTATGAAACCATTTGGTAGCCAATATAATTTCTTCTTTTACCACCGAATATACTGTAGGTACATTTACCGCCATCTATGCTTACGCGGTGTCACGGCGTCACACAAAAAAAAATTACAACCATCGAACGTTGCAAGCGGGCGTTGTGGCAGGTGACGTAGTACTCGTATGCGAACATAGATGGAGCTTCTCCATATTCTGGAACAAGGATTATACTACGGTTCCACAATTTAACGGTAGGTACAGTGGGCCGCAAGTCGTTTGAACCATTTTAACTTTTATAACATTAGTAACATGGATGGCTCTTATGTTAATTTCATGTATAAATATTTACGTATTTGACTAGAGTAGAGTAGTACGTAATATATGTATTCAAACCCCAATGTACAATCCCCGATTTTCAATGCTAGATTCTTCATGCCGATTAGGTTCGGTAGTGAGTAGGACTTCCAAACCGGAGTTCTGGAGTTACGTAAATCCGGAGTTTCGGAGTGATTTTAAGCATTTTTCAAATCCGGTGTTGAAATAGAACACCGGAGTTGAAACCGATTTTGATAAACTTTATTTACAAAACGAGGAAACACGCATTTTAATTTTTGACCGTAACTGTTGTTTGAATCCTTCAAAATCCTTAGTACACATAAACATAGAATACATTAGTCGACGTGGCGCAGCGGTCAACACGCCTGTCTGCGAGGTCGAGGCCCCGGGTTCGATCCCCGGCCAGGTCATGATGGAAAAAGATTTTTTTTCCTGATTGGCCCGCGTCTTGGATATTTAACTATAATTATGTATCTATTATAAATATAGTATCGTTGAGTTAGTATCCCATAACACAGGTCTCGAACTTACTTTGGGGCTAGGTTTACCCTGGTTTTGTATCCATTAGTAGAATCAGTTATCGATACCTAACAACACCTTCACGGGTCGGACAGGGTTTTCTTAACATACTGTATGTCTTTATTATTTACTTATTTATTAGAGAAGAGAGCTTCCAAGAGCGGCAATCTCAAAACAAGTAGATTTTTTAGGTATAAGTTCATGATTATTATTTTATTAATTTACCAAAAAATAATGTTAATTTTTATGACCGTTTTTGTTGATTTTTAATATGTTATAATATAATGCGTATTAGTTATCTATTATAACGTCAACAATGAAAGGTGGGTTTATAGGGTCTGGGAACGACCAGATCAAGATGTGGCTGATACGTACGTACTGGATGATGATGCCATGTGTTCAATCAGGAGCAGTATCTGGTTGGTGCCTGTCGATCACATTTTTTGGATCAAATGGTTTTCAAGGTCGCACGCTCGCTTGAATCCGGTTCAGTACCTACCTCATTTCCTAACAACTAGAGTAACCCACCTGCTCCATAAAACAGGTAGCACCGCGGAACCCAAAAATTATAGGCTGATCACTTGTTTACCGACGATCTATAAAGTTCTTACATCCATTTTGAAAGTTAAAATTAAGAAACATATTGACAGCAACTCATCATGTCTGCCTCTCAAAATTTATGTAGGAGCGGCTCCCGCGGTACTAAGGAGCTACTTCTTAATAACATGGCCATTACCTAACAAGTTCGTCGTTCCCGAAAGGATCTATCGACATGTTGGATAGATTATAATAAGGCCTATGACTTGGTGCCATATACATGACTCATGCGGGTGTTGGAGTTTTATAAAGTTGACGCAACTCTGCACACCATCCTGATGACGTGTATGGCTCAGGAGGACGGTCCTTCGCTATCCTGGATGTCCATATAATATTCATAGGAATAGCGATCCGATAAGGATCGAGCGAGGTCTATTCCAGGGCGATAGTTTGAGTTCAACTTGGTTTTGCTTAGCCTTGAATCCTCTAAGCACACTGCTGGAGAATACACGTCTAGGCTATCGTCTGAGGAGAGGTGGTCAGGTTATATTGCACCATTGCACCTCCTTTACATGAATGACTTAAAACTCCTTACTCGCAACAATTTTCAACTGAAGGAGCTACTGAAAATTACTGTAACATTCAGAAGCGTTATCGGGATGGAATTTGGTGTGGACAAATGTGTGGTCATGCATGTAAAGCAAGGAGAAATTGCGGGATCCAAAGGAAACCAACTCACGGGTTCCATAAACCTTACAGCGCTTTCTGCATCTGAAACCTATACATATAGGGTATGTCGGAAGTGTTGGGTATCAATGTTACAAATATGAAGCAATTGCTGAAGAAACGCTTCTTCGGCCGCCTGAAAAAAGTAATAAAGTCTTCTATCAGGTGAAAATAAGGTGCGCGCCTTCAACGCTTGGATCATGCCGGTTTTGATGTAGGTACTCTTTCGGCATACTCAAATGGACTCAGACCGAAGTCGACGCCGGTCGATGCTTTTTAAATGCTAAGACCCTCCACAATCGCGAAATATGCAGTCTCAGGGAATATTTCCTAAAAAACTGCAAATGCATCGAGATGTGGTCGCGGTTGACAAGGGACTCACTTCGCTTTCCTTGGCTGAAGAGAACTGGTGCAAGCCAGTATATCTACTTGATACAAATGATCGCACGGAGGTATGGCAAGGTAAGGAGCTACATGGAAGTTTTTTCTGGACTCTCCACGGGCTTGATGTAGATTTAACAGCGTCCTTAGGCTGGCTACGTTTTGAAAATTGTCTAAATTAATTTTGCGCCAAAGGAAAGGTCATGTTTTTAAAAATTGTGTTCCTATGCTCATTTTAAGCAATACTTTGACATGTTTACTACCATTGTAACTTGTATACTTATTTATTTTCTGCTTTAAGACTACCCAATCATATCATTACATATATTTGAAAAAATACAAAAATTAACGTGTTTGCCGGTTTACCGGAAAAATATTTCTGTTACCGATTTTTTTACCGGTAAAAAAATCACGGTAATTACATGCCCTAGTTTCGTACCCTGGACGAAACCCATATTGACACTCCGAGACAGCACACTCCTGGCGGATCCGGGAGTCTATAATCCTCTCAAAGATCTTCATGGTGTGGGACATGATCTTAACACCGCGATAGTTACCACACTCCTGTACCGATCCCTTGCCTTTGAAGACTGGAGTAATAATACTCAGTCTCCATTGGCTCCGGATTTTGCCGGTCAGGAGTGCGCGGTTCAAAAAGTTAGTTAACATGCACACACCGCGAGGACCCATCGCCTTTCAGTCCTCAATGGGGACTCCATCAGCTCCGACAGCTTTCCGATTCGCCATGCGACGAAGAGCCGTATGGACTTCCTCAGGCGTTATCGGAGGCACTAATCCAAGATTTGGAGGGAGTTCCGGTATCTGCACTTCTTGGTGCTGCTTATTCAGCAGCTCGTGGAAGTACCAGCACCATCTCTCCTGCACCGCGAGGCCTTCGTATAGTAGGTGGGTCTTTTACACAACGGCACTTAAAATTAAAATAAAAATACATGCAGGCGGCGGCCGCCACGCGTAATAAGGGGGTGCACCATTGTGAACTATATGTCGGCCAAATTCGATGAAGAATAGAGGTAAACAAACCGTTGCTAGGTAACGAATAATTTACGCCTAAAAAACAGATGTTAACTACCTTTTCTATATAGATGATTTTCATAAAAGTAATAATTTTACTTCCTACACAACACACAGTAAACAATTTATTTGTTTAGATATTTATGATTTGCATAGAACGCTTAACCTATTTCAATGAAATATGACACACATGTAAGCTAATTTCCTAAGAGGTAAAATTTTTTGAAACATATTTATATTATTCTTAGTCCATACTTGAAACTATTCCAATGCATGTGTTATGCAGTTGATTTGAAAATACACATATCAAAAGTGTCTAGGGATCAAGCATTTTTATGCGGATTTCTTGAGATTGAGATGTGGCTTTGTAATAAATTTATGATTTTATAAATTTATATGGATCCTTTTTGGTGCATTTCATAATTTGAATCAGGAACTGTGAATCAAATTCGAGTAAAAGATGAAAATCAGCTGTCAATATTTTCCCTATAAAAACATACAACGCATTGAAGACATTATTAGTGCTACTGTTTCCCTACTACTGATTAAAACCAACGTTATTATGGAGCGGCGACGTCATTTAAGCAGGGAAGAAATGCTCAGAGCCGTGGGAATGATAGAAGCTGGTTCCCGGCAACGTACTGTGGCTTTAGCTCTGAATACAAGTCAGAGTGTTATCAGTCGACTTTGGACACGTTACCGAAGCACTGGTACCGTGGCTGAGCGCCATGGAGGACGGTATCGCTGCACCACACGGAGACAAGACCGATACATTCAAATCTTAACTCGAAGAGCTCCAACAATAACCGCCATGATGTTAGCCGTGAGGCTTCATCACTCTTCAGGGAACTTTTAGCGACCAAACAGTCAGAAACCGCTTGCATGAAGTGAACCTTCATTCCCGAAGACCGCTACGGGTACCACCTATAGCAATGCACAATCGTAGGATTCGATATCAATGGGCTCTTGAACACAGAAATTGGGCAGAAGAACAATGGCGTTTCGTGTGCTTTTCTGATGAGTCTCGTTTTGGTATGAGACCGGATACAAGACGTATACGACACTGGAGAACCCTTGGACGCCAACAGCGATTAAAATCCTGCCAGGAAGTCCATCCTTATAGTGGTGGAACCATCATGGTATGGGCGGGTATTTGGATCGGCGGAAGAACTGAGTTGATTTGGATCAGAGGCAACCTCAACGCTCAAATTTATGCTGAGACGATTGTATCAGACGTCATCGTTCCTCTACATGTGCAAATCGGTCCCTTATTTCAGTTAATGCATGATAATGCACGACCGCACACCGCAAGAGTTGTAAGACAGACTCTCGCCGCAGCTAACATCAATGTCCTGCCCTGGCCTGCTCAGTCGCCAGACTTGAACCCGATTGAGCATGCATGGGATATGCTACAGAGAAGAGCTCTGCCGAATATGGAGGGTATCCAGTCGCAAGAAGACCTTTTTTTGTTGTTGCAACGAACATGGGCGGCCATTCCACAGCGTGATTTGGATGAACTCATTTTGAGTATGCCAAACCGATGTTCTTGTGTTGTTAGTGTTCGCGGTAGAAACACGGATTATTAATTGTTTAAGTTACCCAATAAAATTTTAGAGAAAACTGTTATTTCAGTCTTTTTTTCGAACTTTTGTGTTAGTGGTTCAAATGTCAAATATCCCTTTATTAGGAAAATGGCAAATTTCTTTATTAATGCAAAGGTGACTTGGTTTATCGTTACTGTGACAAACGAAAACACTTTATTTGATGAATCCTTAAAGAAAATTTTAATTAATATCAATCAGGAGAAAAGTTATTGCAAAAATATATGTTGATCCCTAGACACTTTTGATGTGTGTAATTAAAATACGCAAAATTTTATTAGCAAATGTGAGGCATTTGTCAAAACTTTAATCATTGGTTGAATTCCACAAAATGTGTTTAATAGATACCTGGATTACATCCACACTATCACCTAAAATTAATGTCGACTTTTTAATGATTTTTCGAAATACCAAGTTATTATGCCTGTTCTTTTAGTGATTCTATTGAAATATGCTGCAATAGAAATAATCATGTAAATAACAGGAGATTTGTAAAACGTGAGTTGTGATAATCCTAATTTGGTTTGTTTACCTCTATTCTTTATGGAGCTTGGCGAGAATATAAGTAGACGCGTGGCTCATTCGCGCGGTCGACTCCTTACGCAGTGGACGCAAGCGAGCTTGAATATTTCGAGATTTTTAACACATTCTTTTGCTTCACTTAAAAAGTTCTTTTCAGAGCTACTTAGTATATTAAAAATTGCGGGGTGTCGCGTTTGCGGCGGTACACGGTGTGGCGTTCGCGGCGGTTTTTTAAACAACGTTGACAGTGTTTCTGAAGTGTATTTAATATCAGCATTGCACCCGTGCGAAACCGGGGCGGGTTACTAATTTACTATAAATTTGATTCTTTCGACCCCAGGTTAACAATCTAGGTAGGTACTATTTCATTTAAACAAGTGTGTTCATTGACAAGCTATGCACAGCTTTCTTGCTGGGTAGTAAAGTATGAAATTGTCGTTTTGTAGGTACTGAAAATCTAAATTATTTATTTTCAAATTTTTTACTAATTTATTTAATCAAAATAGTTACCATTATTATCTAAACATTGCTGCCATCTAATAGGAAGGTCATTTATTCCTTTGCGATAGAACTCTGAGGATCTAGACTGCCAGCATTTTGTAAGTACCTACTGCCTCTTGGGGATAAAAAATACTTGTCACGTAGATAATTATCCCAATCACGAAAAAATGGTAAGTAGTCCGTTGGAGCAAGTTCTGGCGAATACGGAGTGTCTAACTGCAGTTCCTGAAGGTTGAAGTGTCAAAATAGTTTCTTTTGCTGTGGCCTCGCTGGTAGGCCATAACACCAGCCGCTGGCAGAAATTACCACCCACCAGGTAAAGCCTTGCCGCCAAGCGATTTGCCGTGTTCCGGCATGATGTCTGGTGAAGCCGTACGGAGGACGGGTCTGAGCAGTTGTGTTGCGATGTATGCCGGTTACGATACGCCAAATGTTGTTGTGTTGGGATCATCGAGTTTGGTCGTGGAGGGTCTTCAGATCAATCTCCCTTTGGCGCAGCATCGTTGGTCGTGTTGTTGGGTTTAACATTGCATCACCTCGCTCAACTGCCGTCTTCGGCTTAATAAACTAGTAGCGCGCTTTACCATTAACGATCGCATCACTGCTTTCCATCAGGCGGGATTGCGGTCAAGCGCTAGTTTATAATTATTAAAAAAAAATATATATATATATTAAAAAAATATGAGGTCTCGCGTTGTCATGGAGCAATAATGGTGATATGGTGAAGATCGATTCATAAGAAGATCATTCATTAACTGATTTACTGGTAATTTTGCCAATATAGTTCGGAGTTCGGCACAATCAAAGAGATTTAAGATAAATTTTAATGTCTTTGAGCGCAATAGACATCTGCCGTTAGGTATTGCTTAACCAGATCGGAGAAAACTATAGTGAAGAACACCACGCTGAGACCACCAAACAGTTACAATTACCTTTTTATTGGTAAGTTTTGCTTTAGGACACCGATGTGGCGTTTGACCTGGGGTCAGCTATTGCAGTTTTCTTTTACGGTTATCATAAAGAGTCCACTTTTCATCACATGTCACAATTCGATCCAATATTCCTTCATTTTTCTGTACAGATTCAACAGGCAACACAAGTTTCAACTCGCGTTTCTTTCTGCAGATCAGTCAAATCATGAGGCACCCATTTTTCGTATTTTTATATGTTATTGATTTGACGTAAATTAGTCAATATTGTGGGTAAGGTAACGTTAAACTATGGGACTAATTCCTGGGTAGGTTGACTAGGATCAGCTACCACCATTTCTTTTAATTAATCGTTATTCACCTGCGTAGGTGGTCTTCCTCGTGGCTCATTCTGTAAGTCGAAGTTTCCATCACCAAAGCGTTAACACTGAAATTGCACAGTGCGTTCTTTAGTAGACCTTTCTCCAAACTCAACATTGATAGTGCGGGCTGTTTCTGCCGCGTTACTTCCGCGTCGGAACTCGTATTCAAAAATTACTCGAATTTCGCAGTATCCATATTTCTCGTCTAAACTGAATAACAAAAACAAATGAAAATTAATATTCAAATGTTTCAGATTTTTTAAAAGAAGAACATCAGAAACCATGAGAAAAAAGTTTCATTAGAAAACCTCGAAACCATGAAGATTCTATGTCAATTCCAAGTGCACATTTCAATTAAACTCTTCATACTACCAGTACCATACGTCTAGTGCCAATGGATAATGCTCTTACAATAAAGTCGACCAGTCATTGCAACCCAGGATATACACGGCATAGTTTGCCACGGTTCCTATGCTTCCCAGCATTTGTTACGTGCGTAGCATGCTTTGGTGGCAGTGGACGATCCCGCTCACATTTTCATATGATGACAAATTAAAAATGTATATAGGGATTTTATTTTTCTAGTGAAATTGGGTGCCTCAGTATCAATAACAGAACAAATCTACATCATTAGTTAAAAAAAAATGTTTTTATCCGCCCTGAAATCAGCAAATGATAGACGCGTTGCGGGCGCGTTTCGATTGTTACTAGGGTCATTTCGCCTGTTCGCGTCCATTTAGTGCAGTTGGCAAGTTTGACGGCGATTATAAAAATATCTCAGCACTAATTTCTATGACAAAAGTATATAATGTGTTCTTTATATAGTCTATTTTATGATTAACTTTCATTTTTGTTTGAAACACCTTGTATTTTTTTTAAATAGATAAACTTCAGAATTAGGCGTTTTACACAGTTTGCGTCCACAAAATCCAGATTGCGTCCACCGCCTTAGAAAAAGAATTTAGGGGTGATATTTTTAAGAATTTGTAAAGAAAGATTGTATTTGAACAATATAAGAATAAAAATATTAAAAATCAACAAAAAAAATAAAAATAATTCTTCTCTACTAGACTATTAGCATCGAAAAAAAAAATCTCGATTCCCCGCGTCAGTGTTGTCAATTCCCCGAAATTTCCCGCTTGTTTGTGATTAATTTCCCACATATTCCTCGATTTTATATTTTAGGAATGAAAACATATCATTTTTGCTGTGATATCTCAATATTCTT
Organism: Sesamia inferens; assembly: GCA_037179545.1. Lineage (NCBI taxonomy): Eukaryota > Metazoa > Arthropoda > Insecta > Lepidoptera > Noctuidae > Sesamia > Sesamia inferens. Next base: position 19,150,904 of record CM073921.1, on the reverse strand, counting down.
TTTGAATAATATACTGAATGCACTTTTTACTACATAAATCACGCACTTATTTTTAGTAAACAACACTAGGTATAAGTATTTTAGAAGATCAATGAAAAATGAGCGTGACACTCAGCTTAACTTTCCCGTCAAAACTCTCACAGCCATAAACAATGAATTCAATTCAATTCAATTCTTGATGAATGGCCTTTGTGGGAGAGACGCCGCAATTTTGCCAATATCACGTGCTAAACAATGAATTAATGATGTACTTAGAAAGAAGTCGATGCGTTTGGAAATACGTATTCAAATGACAGTTGACCAGGTATTTTTAGTTGTAAAGTATTATACCCAACATAAAATTGGTTTAGGCCGAATCAGTCTGGATTCCCCGAAATTCCCCGCTTTATGTCATTCCCCGGGCTCTCCCCGCGCTAACCCTTAATTCCCTTAATGACACTAGTGTTTAAAACACTAGTGTCTACTATTTTCATTTTTAAATAAACTAAATGACAGTTTATTTAAACGTGTACGTTTATGCCTACGAAGAGGTGGACTGTATTTTGAACAATTATTAAAATACAGTGATTGATTTAAGATTGATTGACATTATTTAGGCATAAGGATTTTTTTTTACTGTTTTTGATTGACAAAAGTAGTTGATCCCAATTTTTAAATACGCCTTAATGCAGAAGTATGAACGCCACCAGGTCAACCTACCCGAAACTGTCAATCTTTCCTAATTAAACTAGAAGAATAATGCTTTAGCGATAAAGTTGAAATTCGATTAAAAAAATCTGACGGATTGTAGTAGCTTCATGTGCGTCGACTGTACCGCGTTGACGTGATGCCAACAATTTGAACTCATTACGTTTTTATTAAAAGTGCACTAACTCATTTTTTTGATAAACGCCAATCCTTAACACGTTGTTCATAAGACATTGTTTTTAAAATACATTGTAGTCTCTAATTTTGTATTTAAAAAATTGTGCTTTATGAGCTACACTTTAAGAAAAAAAAAAAAGATTAAAATTGCGAAAATTGAGCTCTGAGTTGCTCAGGCGTTTTTTAGCTGTTTTATTTATTGTTAATCGAAGCTTTATTTTCTGCATTTCGATGGTCCTAAGACCATAAAAGTATGAAGGAAAATTTGGTATTACTCTCCAAATAACAGCTAATTCGAACTAGATAAAATAGCAATCTCTTGAATGAAAATAAAGAGCGTTGACCATAGGTATAAGGCCGCGTAGTGAACATGCGGGCGACGCGGGCGCGCAGGGGTGCCTTTGATGTTCCCGCTGTCCGCACTCCGCCGAACACGAATGGCAGCGCGCACGGTGACCATAACATCGATTTCAAAATTAACATCTTTCGTTATCAATATTTTTTTATTTTTTGTGCTAAAACATATCAAAGTAATAATATTTTAATCTATAAAAGTTATTTAACTATAAGTTGACAAAGTTTGCGCACTGGATAAAAAAATATCCTGTATAGCTTAGCGGTGGACAAGTATATGGCTGATGCAGAGTGGTTCATTAATCATTCGCAGAGCAAGTAATGTGCATAGCAAGGTGTCATGGTAACAGTTAGAAGACGGCCGCTTAACTGAGATGTTGCCTGAGATAGCTACAGGGAGGGGGGGGGGGGGGTCATAGCTAAGGAAGGGTTGATATCATAACACCCCTTCATCGATCAGTTGATGAATCACTGATGTCTCGCAACTCGTCACCACATCCCTCCCGCCCCGTGCTTCTACCTCAGGTAAAAGCAGGTAGGTACGTCTTAGTTACCTGTCCATTTGGCCTATAGTGGCTTAGTACGCTCATTGAAAAACACATGGTAAGGTAGCAAGTAAATCTTATAACGTATCTACTATATGAGAATTGTTTCTGATACAATATGAGTGTCCCATAATGCGCCAAATAATCTAAAGCCGCCAGCAAAGCGCCAAGGTAATTAAAACACATACCTTATTCATAAGAGAAAAGTTTACATTTAATTCCAAGTTCTACAATATTATTGGTACAGATATATTGACCATATTGTATACTCGATTATAGAACTACACTAAGCTTAAAAAATTCCAAATTTGGCTTCCTTATAATCAGTCCTTTTCTTCCTGCTTATTGTTCGTCGTTCCGCTGCTCCGCTTGTTGCCCCGCTCGTCTGCTCCACCCTAACCGAGCCATCTGCTCGGTCGTGTCCACACTACTTCCAGTCCATGGCACCTACCATTACAATATCCTCCAGTTTGTTCCAGTCCGAAATTTCTTCTTTCCAAAAGACGTTCTCGTCAATTTTATCGAATATTGAATATTGATATGAGCACATAGATAATTAGATATGACAATAGATTAAATGATTGATAAATAGTAACTTTGCCTTTGTAGGCAACTTCGTTACTATTTTGATGATGTTCAATGAAATTAGCCAGCTGTTCGGTGCTCGGGATCGTCATTGATCTCCCTAAGAGAACGTTCCACAGCATCTTCGACTATGTTCATTAAATTCTGAACATGTATTTTACCCATTTCATCATTGGGTTCTTCCTCTTGTGTCCTCTTCTTCAGCAAAGCTTGTACCATCTCCTTGGTTACTCCCTGTTTGTTAGTTACCCCAAACATCTTGTTGAAACGTTTATGGATCGGAGCTGGTATGTCATCATCATCTATCTCATAGATGTATGCATCCATAAATTCCAGGCTCCCATCCAAGTACTTGCTTGTTTTTGGATGCATTTGGATAATCTCCTCAGTCACTTTTCCATAGCGTATCAAGTTGTTTACCTTCGCATATCTGAACTTGATGCTGGTCCACTCCTGTTTGCATGCCTTTTCTGTAAAAGAAAAAAAATGTGTAAGTATATATCGCAATGGCTCACTTTGCAATTGCAACGGGGAACTCAATTCGCACGGTCAGTATTGGCCCAGCAGCTCATTGCAGTGGCTCGGAGGTTTAGCTTTAAATTATTTTTTTTTTGTTTCCAAGTCTACTCGCCAAGCAGCACTAGACACCTATACCTATAAACTATTGTATACCTACGAAATTTATACAAAAGTGTTTTACAACATCATAAACAAATAACAAAATAGGTAAGTAGGGACTTACGCGGCATGCGAATATCGCGACCAATCCTATCCCAGGCGGTGGTCAGGGCGGCCTTGTACTGGGTAGGGGTCATCATTATATCCCGTATGTATGTGATGGGATGACGCTGGACCATCTTCATCACATCCTGCTGGAAGGGTGACCAGTAGTTTTCCTCTGGTCCGAACTTCTTCGCCATTTTAGGTTCTGTTAATTCACTTCCCACACAAACTCGGGATACGTCTAACACCGGAGAGGGAACGTTCGAAATAATGCAATGGAAGCGATCGATTTTCAAAAGCTGCGCAGCATCGGGCATACCGGGCGTCGCGCGCAACCCCTCATCCCTTCTACTAATGCTTGACCGATGTAAGGTTATTCACTAAGGAACAAGCGGTAGCGGGTCACAATTAAGCGGATTATTGAACTAGTAAACTGGTATGTCTGTGTAAATAACCCTAATATATCAGGTTTTCCTCTGAAATGAAATGAAATCGTTTATTTTGCAAGTAGAATCACAGATCACTTTTAAGGCCGCAAAGAATTTTAATACTAATTATTTTGAATCTTATTTCAATGACTTTAGAATGTATGTTACTTTATTTTGATACCACGATGCCGCAACGTGCCACAGGATGCTGCGGCAGAACGCGACACGCCGCAGAATGCCGCGGCATGACGTGTCATGCTTTTTCATTCCACGGGATGCCGCGGCGCGCCATTGCATTCCACGAGACGTACGGGTCACGTTGGGGTCTAGGAATTATGATTGCTAGCTAGTTGAAATAAGGTTGAAACTTGTGAAGCATTTCGGTGGGGCGCAGTCCGGTCGGTGCGCGGGGGCAAGGGAGGGAGAAAACACACGGGCGCGCACGATATTTTGTCTCTCACACTCACTGACTGAGCGTGGCAAGTGATTAGCACGTGCGTACGCGATATAGTAATATTACTTTCATGTAAAATACGGAAAAACGGATGAAGAAAAACTGATTAATCTGGTTCGTTCGCATGAGTGTATATACAATGTCTCCTCCCGTTTCTACATGGATCAACATATGAAAAGGAACGCATGGCTGAAACGCCACGGCATGCCAACCTGCCGTGCCATGACGTCAGTGAGCGCCGGCCCTTACACTTCATTTTTTTTAAACTAGATGGAGCCGGCATTTCCTAACTGACTACCTCTGAGAAAAAAAACCGAAACAAACTCAGGGATCATCGTCTTTTTTCAAGTCCAAACTTTAAGTCTGGGACAGCAACCGTCACCATGGCTACGTTAGGCATTTAGGTAGGTACCGTTTTACCATTTAGAAATGGTCCCCTCTTTTTCCGCCACCCAATTAAACTAGGCAACAAAAACACACGTTTTTCCTCGAGATTTCATTAGGTATATGCATGTTATTCGGAATTAGCGTGCTACAGAGAACTAAAGACAGTTTATAAAATATGTCAGTCACATAAGATTAGGTTTAAAAAAAACACGCTTATATGTTAAAGTGGGTATTTAAACAAATTAATTTGCAGATAAACTGATTTTGTTTCATTTGGTCTGCATTTTGTCCCCCTAATAAAAAAAGCAATTTAATAATCAACACCAGAGTCAGATTATAAATAAAATAAAACAATAAAACCAAATAAAAAACCCAAAAGCAAAATAATGAAATAACTACGAGTACAAATGTCACAAAAACGAACAACGCATCATAGTGACGTCACACGAATTGTAGGTACATTTCGAAAGCAGAATTTGCCGTGCAATTAGCATACATACAACTTCCCAACATCAACCGTTGGCCAAGTGCCCGCCAGACAATACCTGTCTGGTCATAGGATCCTCCCTTTTCTATGGAGGATGAGTGAACTTTACTCCGTTCCTCATACCTCCATAACATTATAAATAACGTTTCTTTAAAAAAATATCGTCCCACACTCTTTTCCAATCCTTTACCGTTTCGAGGTTTTCCAGATTTTGAGTGTTGCACAGTTTGAGTAATCACATGATAATGTGTCTGGCTGAGATACCAAAGTGCAAAGAGCGTTTCCGCGTTATACCTTTTCGCTATCCGCTTACGCTTCCTAATGGAGACACCTTTAGAGCCTGGCCAGACGGATATTACTCCCATCCCCAGACTTTGATAGGTATGAAGGTTTACATGAAACGTGTCTAGGTGTTGTCCCGATGTCACCCTTATAATTTTTTACCATTAAACTTATCGTGCACAAAAAAATTAAAATTCAAATCTAAATCCTTAGGAATTCTCTACCAGACAACCAAGGGTGATTCGATTGTAGGTGCTTTGGTTGAGTCAGAGTGGAACAATGAAATAAAAACTATATAAAAAAATATTCACAATATTTATTTGCGACACACAGAAAGTTTTGCGATAATAAAAAAAAATTACAGGTACATACATATTTTTATTACATCTTTTCCACCAGCCTCTATATACAAAGTTTAATGACACAGTTCACCAGTTTTCGAAACACTTTTTCCAGTCCGCCGCAGACACCTCGTTTACAGCCTGCTCAAAAGCTGACAGCGTATCATCCGGCAACGAAAATTGTATCCCTTTGAGCTTATCTTTTATTTTTTGGGAATAAGAAGTCACACAGTGCTACGTCAGGGCTGTAAGGAGGTTGACCCAGGAGTTTGACCGATGTACTGTCCAGGAAGTCCCTCGTTTTAATTGCGGTGTGGGCGCTTGTCGTAGTGAAGCAGTAACCCGCGGAACCTTGTGTTTGGCCGCTTGTTGCTCACAAGAGAGAAAACTTCTGTCAAGTATCTGGTAGTACCAGGTAATACTACTCCAGTAATACCATTCAGCGTTAAAGCTTCTTTGGTTTCGTAAAGGAATTGACATAAAGTAGCCAGTCAAACTGAAAAAGCTCGCGATCAAAATCTTACCCCCGCTTCTAGATAGCTTCACTTTGGTAGGCGTTGATATATATTTTTTTAAATAATTATAAACTAGCGCTTGAACGCAATCCCGCCTAATGGTAAGCAGTGATGCGATCGTTGATGGTAAAGCGCGCTAGTTTATTAAGAGCCTATTCACTCAGAAAAACTGAGCGAATAGGAAGGAAGACGGCAGTTGAGCGAGGTGATGCAATGTTAAACCCAACAACACGGCCAACGATGCTGCGCCAAAGGGAGATTGATCTGAAGCCCTCCACGACCAAACTCCCAACACAACAACATTCGTTTTGAAACCCTCAAATCTTCGACTGGCGCTTCGTTTCTGGATCGTATTGATAAATCCGAGACTTATCACCTGTAACGAAGTCGTAAACAACAGAGACAAGCCTGCTTCAAATTTGTCATATCATGGCACCATTCCACCAGTGCCTGCCTCCGAGCATCAGTGAGTGTGCGGCACTCAGCGTGAAACTATCCTCCGCTATCCAAGACATTCGTGTATAATTTCGTGAAGGCTTTCTGGTCCAATCCGCAGTTTATGCTGAATTTCTTGGTATGTAATTCGACTGTCTTGGATCAAACTTTTCACTGATAGCATATTTTCTTCTGTAACAGTCGTCAAAGTGCGACCACTTCTTTCATTACTCCTACAAATCGAACGCGCTTAAATTCATTATACCACCAATACACGGTTACCTTAGAAGGGCCTCCATCCATGAATGCCATTTGAAGCTTCTATCGTACGATTAGTCTGATTTCGACATTTGAAATCGTAAAAAAACATAGCGCAAAAATAGTCTCAACGCAAATCCATTTTTCAAAGAAACACGATAATTATAAATATGTACTCATATTTTTTAAATAAATTATAACTGGCTAGTTTCTCATACATAAAAACTTTTTGTCGCAATACTTTTTGAGTGACCAAGGCCCCTAGTCTGCTATTAAAATAGTGTCAGAATAGTCGATAAGAGACCTCAAAATGCTGATTTTGCCCAATTTCATAATCTACTAACAAAATTACGTCAATATGACTTTCCAGCGGTTAATCACTGACGACTGAATCATTTCTACTAACGGATTTTATAATAATGACAATACGGCAATATCTTTCTATAACCATTCCATTACGAGACTACTGAGATAAAATATGATCGATCATTATGAATTTAGCTAATTACGAACTTTTAAGCAAAATGACAATGGAATCATGTTAGAATGAGAAATTTATAAAAATAGCAGACTATAGCCCCTGGTATGTATACTAATATTATAAATCTGAAGAATTTGTGTGTTTGAACGCGCTAATCTCAGGAACTTCTGGTTCGAATTGAAATATTATTGTTAATTATCATAGGTCCATTTATCGAGGAAGGCTTTAGGCTATATAACATCACGCTGCGACCAATCGGAGCGAAGAATCAGTGGAAAATGTGGAAAAAAACGTAGAAAATTATTCATCTTTCAGGGCTTCTATTGCATGCGCAACACTTTTCAGTCACCTACTATAAAGAAAAAGGATATAAAAAAGGTAATACATCGCCAGTTTGCTATCATTTATTTAACAGCTAATAATTGTCTAATTTACAGTTAAATCTTTTATTATTATCTAATTTACAAATTGTACCTAGGGCAGAATACTATAAATAATTTTAAAAAAAGAGTATTTTATGAAAATCATAAAAATAAAAAGCGTGATACGAATTTGGCACTCAGAAGTGAAATCATATAAAAAATATAATAAATAGACTGAAGATCTAATAATAAATAAAATAAAAATACTTCATGTCAATCAATCTTCTTGTATTGATTTAATCAGACGTTTTATGCCTTAACTGGTGGGACTTGTGCTTGCGGTGGTACTTGGTTTTGAGTCTGTGCAGTTTGTGCTGGTGCCTGCGGAGCCTGAGCTGGCGCCGGTGCAGCCTGTACAGGTGCCTGCGGCACCTGTCCTTGGCCTGGTTGTATCTGTCCTTGAGGGGGCTGTGCTTGTTGCACCGGTGGAACTTGACCCTGATTCACATTAAGCTGTGGGGGCGCTTGCCCTTGTGGTTGACCTTGTGCTTGCTGTTGCTGCCCTTGGGGAGGATTCTGGTATTGACCTTGAGGCGGCTGTTGGTATTGACCTTGAGGTGGCTGTTGGTATTGACCTTGAGGGGGCTGTTGATATTGACCTTGAGGGGGCTGTTGATATTGGCCTTGGGGTGGCGGCTGCTGGAATTGACCTTGGGGTGGTTGTTGGAATTGGCCTTGAGGATACTGCGCTTGATATTGCGGTTGTCCCTGCGGATATTGTTGTGGCGGCTGCTGGTAAGGTGGAACCTGTCCATGAGGCATTTGACCTTGAGGGACTTGACCATATTGTTGCTGGCCTTGGTATGGCGGTTGTTGATGGTGCTGCATTTGCTGCTGGTAAGCTTGTTGGTGTTGATAGGCACGTAACTGCTGCAGAGCTTGGTGAATTTGATGCTGTGCACCAGGGACGGGCTGACCATGAGCATCAACCTGTAGATGAAGACAATATTTGATTGGTCAAATTGCAGATGGATAATTTACGAGCAGGACTGTAAGCACATATAGTCATTACAGGGCATGTTAGCTGGGATTAAACTGTCAGTCATTCATTTTGTCTACAGCACTGCACTTTTTTATAGGCAATTATTATGGAAACTTGGTCATGTATGCTATCTTATAAAATTGCAACGGTAGATTGCTAAATTGTGCGGTTTATATTAAAAATAGAAATCTTATATTAATTATTTTGAAACAAACAGTTTTAATTATTAGAGATACCAAACTACACTTCAAAATTGTACCTATGAGTGTGCGATCAAGTCCTTGTACATGATAATATCAGTATGTTGTAGGGTGTTGGCCGCGCTAAGCATTAATTTGTATTATCACTAACTGAACATACTAGCTTAACTCAATAGGGGATTTAAGAATAATGTCGCAATCTCGACTTATATTTCTATGGCTCTGTTTTATTTTCTAATAAGTGTATGTAAGGTTAAGGGATTGCAGGTAGGCAAGCGATAATGTTGAAATTGTGGAAGGGACCGGGACGAGATTAAGACAGTACCGTCGAGATTGACGCAAGCAAAGGGCTATGTTATGTCCATACTGTGGATACTTATGATAAAGGATAGGTAAGATACGAACCAAACCACGCTGTTGAAGATATCTCAATTCTTCAAGCCTCCTCCTTTCGTATTCTTCATATTCATTTTGAGTGTAAATTTGATTTTCTTCAATAGTCTTCCACCCTAAAAAATTGGTTGTCTGTAGAACTCCGTCTACTGCCGATATTTGAACGTGACAACGTCTATTCGCTCTAGGGGTGCGGGTAAAGTAGGCGTGGACTCCGTGTGGCATCAGATTCGGCCGTTACGGTGTTTTCGAGAATGACTCCACGCCGTACCAATTTAATAGACGTTGTCACGTCAAAAATATTTTACATATTTATCTTATAGACAGAATAAAACAGGTTCTATGTATTTCGTTAATATACACTATGTAAAGAAAACCCTTTCCGATCCGTGAAGGTATTGTTAGGTATAGATAACTGATTCTACTAAGGCCTACAAAACCGAGCTAAAGTGAATAAAATCCCCCTAAAAAAATAAATATTATTTCGCAAAAGGAGGTAAATTAATACATGTGTGGTAGGCAATACATGCGCGGGCAAAAGGGGCAGGACACGCGACACGTGGTCGCGTCGCTATTCGCTTATAATAAAATACCGTAAAATATTGTAGTGCACTTATTAAAAAAATACCAAATTTTGGGAATGTTTGAATTAATTCAAAATTCATTAGTATTGTTACTAAGATGATTATGTAAAATTTCATATTTTATTTGGTTATGTATTTACCTAACCTTTATATTATCCTTATGGGTCGGAGGGGGGTTTTCTTTACATATTGTATAACTCACTTTGATTGGCAAACTACAGAAGGAGGAACAGACTCATCAACTCATTGTGTGAAGTTAGAAGTTATTTTAGTCTATGACGGCCAAGTTCAACGGAAGGATTTCAATTTTACTAAGGAAAAGGTTTGTACAGTTCGAGATAGTAAAATGTTACCTTCATCTTGGTTAAACTCTGCTTTTTGAGTCTCTGTCATGAATTCGTTAAAATCGATTAAACCGTCGTGGTTTTTGTCGTTTTCCTTGAACACGTGTTCACGCATCCTTTCCATTTCCTCGGCTCTCTCATGCAAGTCCTTGTTGGGACCACCCGGTCCATACAACTTGTCTAATTCTTTGATGAACAAAGCCTTAACTTCGTCTGCGTCCCAAACGCCATTGCCATCAACATCTGTAGATTAAACACATCACCGCTTGACAATAATAATAAAAATAAATCATGATCTCAGATTGTTGAGATTTTAAATAGATAGTCTCAGTAAGTATATTTACCCAATTTTGCTTAATACTTGGTAATTTCGAAATTAAATAATTAGAAAAAAATATATAATCTGATGATGGAATAAGGTTAAATATGAATTAAATTGTATTATATGTTTTATTTGCTATGAATTGATAATGGATAATTGATATTCTATACTCAACATTTTTCTTTTAAAATTTTCACTCATTACGTAATTTCGAAACTTCATTTACAATGTTTATAGTACATTTTATGACTATTTCCTTGATAAAAAATTATATGACACTAAAACCAGAAAAATTCTAACATTTTTAAAATTAAACTTGATTATTTACTATTTCTCGTATGGATACTCTATATTCTGTAACGTGTCTATTAATGAATTGTAAAATCATTTATATTTTTTTTAATACATTAATATGAGGACACAAGCATAAAGATCTACATAAACAATTAGATAATATAAGGTTAGGCAAATACGCTTACAGTCACACACAAACACACTAAAATTAACAAAAGCAAAATCAAATCTAGGGAATTTGCAGAGCAATGAGTACGCAAAAAAATACATGCACGTAATACCTACTGTGTCGGCTAACACAAAGCAAAACACAATTGATTAAGGACCGTATTACAGAACCTTACTCAAGAATTAAGCATTACTTAAGAGTAGTTTCAAGCAATCAAATAGCTTCAAACGAGATTTAAGTATAGCTTGAGTTTTGAGTGAGGTTCTGTAATATGAACCTAAGACTATTCTTTAACGATTAACCAAATAAAAATGTTTATTGATACACAAAACAAAAGCAGTATTCATGCCAACAAAAAGATAAAACAAAATGTTAGATACTTAACAGTACTACATGCGGGTTTGTAAAATCCAAATTAGCGTGCAATTACCTTTGTACACTCGTCATTGGTTACGAGTTACCTACCCATATGACCTACTTACTAATTCGTTTTCTAAGTTATACTTGACTTGCACGCTATGGATCTTACCATGCATCATGAAAAACACCTTTGGGTTGAAATCTTTTGTATCCATTTTGTCGGCATTTTTCCATATCTCTAACAACTGATCCTTTGTGGCGGGGTGGTGTAGCTGTTACAAATAATTGACGATTAATAAGTAATGTTGTAAGTGACCACTCACCATGCATCATGAAGAATGCTTTGGGCTCAAATTGTTGTTGTTCCATATGATCCTGCTTCTCCCAAACTTCTTCCAGTTGTTGTTTAGAACCGGGATGGTGAAGCTGCATTTTATCAAGGGCATTTTTAAATTTAATTTTGATATTGGAGCAATTTTATCAAGAAAAGAATTGAAGTTGAAAGCGATATCTAAACTACACGATTTTATCAAGGGCACATTTAAATGTAATTTTGATATTGGAGCAATTTTCTCTTCTTACAATACCTTTTTACTTTCAATACGTTTCTTGATTTAAAATCAAGAAAAGAATTGAAATTGAAAACCATATCTAAACTATACGTGAAATAATACGCGCCTTATCACATTGCTAGTCATAATAACGGCCATGTTTTGAGTTTACTTCAATAACATCTGACGCTAATGGGGAATTCACATTATTATTTTAACGTTCAAATTTCCTTAAAGAAACGTCATAGGCAACAGTTATCATTTCTGACAATGGAAGAGATAATGGATTCTCCCAACAGTAGCGGGACTTACCGGCTTGTGGTGTTTGATAGCCTCTTCTTCTTGCTTATGTTTCTCAATGTATTCCTTCTTCTGTGCTTCCTCCATGGCTTCTACTTTCTGATGCTCTTCAAATTTCTTTTGCATTTCATATTCCTGAAAATCGATTTAAAAGCAATTAGGAAACAAATAACCAATCAATGTACGTACATGTGAACATAATATATTAGAAACTACATATAATGAACCATACAAACGATTCAAGGCTAAGTGAGTCTGACTGTATTTTTAATGTATGTATTGTACATGCAAGGATAGACACATTTTGCTCAGTTTTATATCAACGAATTTGTCTTTTGTTCTTATTGTATATTGAATTATTTAACATTCCTTTAAAGGGCATCTGTGATGTTGTAGTTTTTGCAGATGATACCTCTCTTATTTTAAAAGTAGACAGGAATAGACAAAATTCTGACGACGTATTAATGCACTATTAACAGTAACAGATTGGTTTATGTCAATAGGGATGTATCCAAGGTATGGAAATCAATAAAATAATTAGTCCGTCTTATAGATAATAAAAAAAATTAAGACCCGTATTTTTTTATTTTGTCGTAATTACCAAAAACTAAGTACTAAGATATTGCGTATTAAAGTTACGGAGTGGGGGCTAATTACGACACGCCGTAGTATATTTTGCACCACGGCGTGACGTCATGCGACATTTCCAATCAATATATCTTCCGAAGTATTTGAATGAAAGAAAAATAAGAAATACGTGTTCATTGTTTTTTATAAATCTAACTGACGGACATTAAATTATTTTTTAGGATACAACCCAATTAACCTAGTTCACAATACCAAGAAAACGAAATATGTAAAGTTCACCTTGCAGATAAAAATCTAGGTCCCAACATCTCATTTAAAAGAGGTACTTGAATCTGTGAGCACGGCACTTTTTCTAGGAATAACAAAAGCCAAACTTCAGAAGGGACCCCTTAATCAAACCTAGCAGGAAGGTACAGTTCGGCTACTTACGCCGTCAGGCAAGTAAGACAATACACTGACGTTAATACAGCGTTTAGCTACTTTAGTTATTATCACAGCGTTATGTCTTAAGGTGTCTTAAAAACGAGCTTTTTAAGTTCTAACAGTTTTTAAAGACATTGGTATTCTCACGGTTGCATCACAATTCAATGTAATGTAATTAACACAAACCCTCAAACACCCCAACTAGAATATTATGTTATAATCATAATACATACACTGAAATTTGATGTAACATGTATGCATTGTTATTTATTAAATTCGTTATACCTACCAATTCTTGGAGAATGAAGACCTTAACGTTTTTGGAATAATATAGTTATATACCTACATATAGTTTTTATCGTATTTGTGCGACCAGCTGCAAATAATTTAATTTAATGTAACTGTGACTTGTAATGTTAATTACTTTGCTTACCTAGTATTGTATACAATCAAGTATTTTCTAACTAAACAGACAGCTATACCGCTAGTGAGTTTATTACTCCATTTCTTCTTCCCAGCTAAAGCACTAGGATATTGTAAAGGGTGGGTGTTTTGGGAAACTATTTTTTGTCATTTTGATGTCCGAAAATGGTTATACAAAGCACTTTTTAGGTAATATGCATAAATATTTTTTTTTTTAATGTGATGGATATTATAATTTGACATTGGCCTTTATTAAAATGTTAACATAAGGTCATAGGTTAAGTACCTAAGGTAGTCAAAAAATAACCGGCCAAGTGCGTGTCTGATTCATGCATAAAGGGTTCCGTACCATTGATTTATGAAATTAAAGGATTTAAGTGATTTGTATGAAAGATTACGCGGTAATAAGCGGTTTACGATATACGAGGTATTAAAAAAACTACTTACTAGTATCTTGTTCAAAAGAATTTTCGTCGGTAATTTTTATAGTAATGTACATCATATGTTTTTTTTTTATTTTTCCTTTTTTTATTTTAGAAGTTAGAGGGGGGACCAACTTTTTTCCACTTTGGAAGCGTCTGTCACGCAAACTATTCGAATTTAGAAAAAAAATATTTTAGAAACCTCGATATCATTTTTGAGTAGGTACCTATCCATAAATATCCCACACGTATGTGTTTGATGAAAAAAAATTGAGTTTCAGTTCTAAGTATGGGGGGCCCCTATATTTATTATTTTTTTTATTTTTACATCAAAATCTTAATGCGGTTCACAGAATACATCTACCTACCAAGTTTCAATAGTATAGCTCTTATAGTTTCGGAAAAAAATGGCTGTGACATACGGACGGACAGAGGGACAGACAGACATGACGAATCTATAAAGGTTCCGTTTTTTGCCATTTGGCTACGGAACCCTAAAAAGGAGTACCTTAAATTCTTCTTTCCTCTTCTTATCTGCAGCCTCTAAGTCAGCAGTGGTCTTCTTGATGAGCTTCTTTAAATCATCAATCTCGAATGTGTGTGGGTTATTATGATCTAAATGTTCATTTGTAGCACTTCTCCCCTCCTCATGCTGTTCCAAGTTGTTTGTCAACTCAAATTGCTGTTGGAAAAAGTGTAAAGTAGCAAATGAGTATGTCTACACCAAAAATGTATAGGTATATTCCCTGACTCTTTAATTACAATTTACCTTAGTCGCTAAATGACGTAGCCTGTCTAACTCACGACGTTTAATTTCATCCAATTTTGTCCTTACATTATGGTTGACAAAGTCCAATTGTTCAGCAATTTTTCCAGACTGAAATGGAATAATTAAAAATAATAACCAATGAGTAGGAGGTAAGCTTGTTGATACAATAAAATGCATTTATCTTTTGGTAAAATAGTGGCAAACTTGCTGAAGAAATTTTAAGTATAGCTGTTATGAGTTATTGAAATCATGCGAGAAGCTTCTCATCAGTGGCTGTCAGAGATCATGATGTCATCTTAGTTGTAGAACTACAGCTAATTCTTTATTCACAGCCCAATGATATTCACTTTGTCTTTATACATTAGCATCAAAGGTCATAAACACAAATGCCTAGTTTCAACCAATTTTTCTGAACATCAAAACAAAATAAAAAAAAAACAACAGAAATATAGCAAAGATCATACATATGATCAATCACTGAATCTTTGAATGCAGAGACGTAGATGTAATGTGCCTACATAAGCTGCAACGGAAATGTTACTGTGTCTATGATTGCACTTGATTATAACATTCAACCAGTTACAATTTCATTTCAATTGGATAAATGGTTCTTCAATTCAATAACACCACACAGGAAAAATTGCATCAGCATCATCTCAGCGTTTATCCCGGTTGCATCCGCGGCTTTCGCGTTAGAGCCCGGGGTCCGCTTTCCTGCACATTCTCCTCCATTTCGCGCGATCTTTAGCATCCTGTGGTAAGACCTTGTTGGCACGCATGTCATCTCTTACAACGTCAAGCCAGCACTTCTTTGGTCTACCCCGCTTGTTCCGGCCCGGCGGAGGCGCCATGGCAAGCCATTTCTTACCCACGTAAGGTGCCGGTTTGCGTAACACGTGGCCGTACCAGCGTAGGCGACCATCCTGCAGTTTATCTGCAATGGCACGGACGCGAAGACCACTACGGATGCGGGAGCTCCTGATGCGGTCTTACCGCATAACTCCACACATCCACCGCAGCATATTCATCTCCGTGACACGCAGCTCCTGCTTGTGTCGCTCAAGCACAGCCATACAGCCTCACTGCGACACAGGCGAACAGGTCTAATGATAGTTTTATAGACCTGCCCCTTAAGCTTAACCGGCATTTTGAGATCACAAATGACACCTGTCACCTCACGCCATTTTACCCAAGCTGCGGAAATACGTGCCCTGACGTTGCAATCAATGTCGCCGGACGCGTGGAGCCCAGACCCCAAGTATTTAAATTGGTCCATGCACTTGACCATGTCACCGCCTATGTGCACAGACATGGGATCTGTCGTGTTGCTGGCCAAGTACACAGTCTTCACACAGGAAAAACTGCATTGTGTTTCATGTACGTAATGATACTAAAAATATTCTCTTACTCTAACATCTTCTTCATCGGCTTTTTCCAAACGTTCTCTGAAGTCAGGATCACTTTCCAGGGCTTGGACAACTTCCTTGAGATACCTGTGGTATTCCATATACTCTTCCTGAGGACAAACATAATGATATTAATAAATTGCTGCAGTCTGCCAGCTTATTCTGTCTTCGAAATAGAAGTATTTCATCATGAAAGCAGTTTTAAAATGACATAGCATTAAGCATTCATTTGATATACACAAAATATTTTCTAAATCATGTGTTAGATTAGCTAGTAAACATTTGCAGAAGACAGCGACTAGGCAAGCTAAGAACATGACAAAATAAAGCAAAGAGAAAAGGGTTTATGTTTTTATTTTAATGCTTTTCATATTACTGCCGAGAAAGGAGTTTTAAGGATTAGTACCCAAGTATCAGTACTTTACTCTTTTATGTTTTTCTGAGGGGAAAAAATAGTTAAATAACCAAACTCGCAAGCTATTATTAAAAGAATTATTAACTAACCTCTGTCTCAACCCCATAGATGCAAATAATTAAACATATATTTTGACTTGTTTGTTGTTTTTATTTTTT
The DNA here is from genome assembly GCA_037179545.1 of Sesamia inferens. Classification (NCBI taxonomy): domain Eukaryota; kingdom Metazoa; phylum Arthropoda; class Insecta; order Lepidoptera; family Noctuidae; genus Sesamia; species Sesamia inferens. The sequence continues at coordinate 19,134,240 of CM073921.1, read as the reverse complement.
TATAATTTCCCTAATTGGCATATGCATACATGATTACTAAATATGCATTGGAAGTAGCAAAATCTCTCAAAGTATCCAACTTTGAGAGATTTTGATTTTAGTACAGACAGCATATGAAGCTACTACAATCAGTCAGATTTCCTTATTAAATTTTCAACTTTATCTCTAAAGCTTTAAGGCTCAAGGTTGATTGGGAATATCTGACAGTTTGGGGTAGCTTGACCTGCTGTCGTCCATACATACCCAATGTTCAATGTTCAATATGTTATTGTAACTTGTGACAAATCGCAAAAGCCAGCAAAAGTGGTACAGCTACAACATACAAAGGTTTTCCTGTTGTGTTGAACTAGATATTTTCATGTATACAATGTGTTCATAAATATTGACCCAGGATGGAAGCAGACAATACATTGTATTGTTCAATTTGCCACAACAATATTGTTGCATACTTCCCATATGTCTACTGCTGACACAACATTGTTTATTAGTTTGTTTGCTTTTGTATACTGACATTTGTAACAATAAAAAGTGGTTTCATTTGTCACTCTTACAGTCATATAATCACTGATTAGATTTTTTTTTTACTTGCTTAATGTTTATACACCATTACATTTTGATAGTTTTAATTCTTGAAAAGGTCAATCCATTCATAAATATGAACTATTTTTATTATGAGTGCAAGCCTGAAGTAGTCACAAAAAACAGCTGATCCATAAATTATACAGGGTGTAAGGAGAACGCTTCCGAAGCCAGAACGTAGATTATATACAACCTAAATGCAAACGGATACCAATAACCTTTCGCTTTAAATTGATTATTTTCAAGACTTCATATTTCGTAAACAAGCATTGGATAGCGTACGAAACGTGAGGTCACTGACACGCAAGGCGACGTCGCACTACCGCGCCCGCGCTTAAAAGAGCCGCCGCCGAAAAGAGCCGATTTATACGCAATTTACAAACATCACTTTCAAAATCGCAATTGTAGTCCATTGTAAAAAGCTGACAGAGGCATTTTACGTACCTGTCTAAATCCTTTGCGACCTTATGAGGTTTGGCTCGAACTGAGTTCCATTCATTTCAATACAAAGCCGGGCCCGTCGCTGTGTCGATCCGTGAACACATTCTTCACGTAGTTTATTAAAAACACTCACTATTCTGCCCCGCATTTCATCAGCACTGTCACATTCCCGATCAAACACTCTTTCTTTCACATACCCCCATAAAAAGAAGTCCAACGGCCTTCCGATCCAGCAGTCATTAAAAAGCTCAGTGAGACGCTCGCGGACGGGACGCGTAACATGCGGTGGAGTGCCATCGTGCTGGAACCATGCTCGAAGAAATTCAGCCACAGACACATTGTCTAGCATATCAGTTAAATGTCCATTTATAAAATTAAGATATGCTGATCCATTGAGGCGCGGCGGTAGAAACACTGGTCCTAGAATTCGTCCATTAAAAATACCAGCCCATACGTTGACGGACCATATTCACGAGCACTGTACACGTATGCCTCAGGCATTGTTTAAAACAACAAAAAGTTATAACTAAAAAGAATAAAACAGCACTAAAACGTAACAATACCTAATAACTAAACACAAATTTAAAACTAACAAAACAATAATTAAATAATTTGTTAAAAACGTAACGCACAAGCTCACGAACCGAGTCGCAAGAAACACTATTATTAACTAAAGAGGTACTATGAAGATCAAACGCTTTGGGGGAGTCCCGCGGTCAAAGCGGTGTGTTTACAGAGGCGAAAATGCTAAAAGAATAATTACGAGATCAGAAATCAATTCATTTTAATTGTTAGGAAATTGTACTTATGCTTTATTACAAACTGTTTTCATTTTCTAACTTTTAAATAAGATTTAACTGGTTTCTTAGATTCAATTAATTTAATTATTCACTTTAAATTGATTAGGTTTACTTACTAAATGAAGGATCCAGTTCTTGCAATAAACGAGCACGCATCGTGTGACTTTAATTACATTGTTATAAAGTTCAAATTCAAAAACTGTACATGCGATGAAAATTTTTTAGTCAATTACAGCTGATGTCAGCGATCTTTTACTTTATTTCATTTACTATCGATTATCGACATAATACAAAACTGTTATTAAATTCACGACATGTCCATCAATTTAAAACTGTTGACGCCTCTGTAATGTTTATTTTTGACGTGATAACGTCTATTAAATCGGTATGCTGGGAGTCCTTCGCGAAAACTGCGTAACGGCCGAATCTGACGCTACACGGAGTCCACGCCTACTAAAACTAACCTTAGCCTTGTAGCTTTAGAGTGCAATATTATTTACCTAAAAGCACGGTTGTAAACAATTAGTAGCAGTTTTTCGCATACATGATTAAAGCATTGATAGCCGAGTGGTGAAACGCTCGGATTAGTATCGACTCACTCAAGAGGTGCCGCGGATCGATTCCTGACGGCAACGGACGTTTTTTATCCTTTTTAATTTTTTTTAATGTTTTATTTGTGTTTTTTAATGTTTTTTGTTGTTCGTTTTTTTGTTTGTTTTTTTTTTGTTTTTTTGTTTGTTTTTTTTTGTTTTTTTGTTTGTTTTTTTTTTGTTTTTTTGTTTGTTTTTATGTTTAAAGTATAAATGTTATACATTACTTTATTTTAAATAATTTCATTGCACCCAGAAAAAATTACCATGTAATAGACGTTATCACATTCAAATATCGGCAGTAGACGGAGTTCTACAGACAGCCAATTTTTTTCTTTATTTTAGCGGCGCTTTACAAAGGATTTTTATGGCCTTACAGCCACGACACTGTAGGTATCTAAGTACCTTCGATATGGGCCTCAAGGTTAAGCAAAGTAAACTGGATTTTTCTGATTTGTAAATTTGAACATTCAGATCAAAATAAAATTGTAACCCTGTTAAAGGGGAAAATCATTACGATCCTTGCACGAATGGATGCCGCCGATGCCGTAAGCAGATATCCCACAACTAGGTAGAATTGAACTGAAAAGACATTTGCTTCAAGCGATCGAGTGAAGGTTAGTAGTTTAGGAAGATTGGTGTACAATAAAGAATAAATAAATAAAATAGTCAGCCGGCGCATCGCACGTCGCGCGACGCGCGCTTCGGTTTCAGCCGTGAAACTGTCGCGATGTCGGTGACCGCACGCGGTCTTTGAACTCGAAATGCGCGAAAGTCAGCTGATATTATTTACGAATGCATTGCTTGTTAGAGTTATAAAGAAAAAAAAAATGTTTAATCGCAAATAATGGTTTTATTTAACTCATTTAACTGTTCCCACAGCATAGTGTACGAAAAATGCTTAAGTAAAATTGTTAAAAAAAATCCTCATTTTTTGATGGTATCGTATCGAGAATCACTAGCCTTATCACCTGTCTTCGTTTTCGGAAGCGTTTCCCTGACACCCTGTATCTAGTTATGAGTACAATTTAAGGAATAAAACAATCAAAATGTGATTAACAACAACTGTTTTTATCTAACAATCAGCCTGTGAGAAACTGAGTACTAACATATCACTCAAGTAACAGGATTTTTCACAATAAGGTTCCAACTCTGCTACTGAGGGCTGTTCTATATTTTTAAGTACTAAAATAAAGGGTAAAAAATTTCAAGCAAAGAACAATGCAAGAGAAAAAAAATTAAGTACATATAAAATATGCATAAGCCTATAGCTTCACTTTTTCTTAGAAGGCCAACTGGTTCTATTTTTAAACACACACTGTTTTATTTTACACATAGACATACTCTAGAAAAGAATAACTCGTGAAGGAAATAATATTAAGGAAAGGATAATTACCAAGTCATCCTTGACTTCACTGTCCTGCTCATTGGACTTATCTGGAGTCACAGGTGGTGCATATGAACAATGTAGAATCATCAGAAGAAATAATACACTTGTAAACAACCTCATTGTACCTACAAAAAAATTATTATCTTACCAATTGAATACAGATTATTATCTAAGCATTTAATTAGACATGATTATTTAGTAGCTGAAAAATGTTATCAGGTAATTATGACTTAGCAATTGGCCATCATAGGAACTATGAATCAGTTTTTAACAGTTAACAAAATCGTTTGGTTAAATAGTGAAAGTTAAACCTTATTGAATGGTAATATCCCATACTAATCAATAAATCTAACTTCAGCCATTTGCTTTTTTTATTCCAAAAGGTTCTTTAGGTAATAAAGATTTTAAACATGTATATCATTTTGAAAATAAGTATCTTAGAAAGAGAATAATTACTTAAATAAAAACACGATATATACAGATCCCGCTATTAAAAATTAATAACAATTTTTGAAGTATTATCAAACCGCAAATTGGTTTTATTGCTTTAAATTTTTTAAATGCTACTTACCTATTTACTATCAACCATATAAACAAAATTACACGAAATACACAACTGACAATGTTACGGATATAAAATACGAGTTCTCGTCACATTTGTTGCATTGAAATTGAAAATGAAATGCTTATTGACGTGTCCCAATCATCGTAACGCTTCCTCGAAAACAGTGATGTACACACTCAACTAATTTCTAGATTAGTTGAGTGTTGTTATCGCTCTCTTCTAGTCGATTTAGAAAATTATAATTATACAACGTTATTTTTCGTGTATGTGAACCCAAAACACGTGTCTGTATTTTTAAGTAAGTCTATGTGCAAAATTACAAAAATAAAATATCATGAAAAATCACAAAATTTCAGCTTAGCAAAATCTTACCTGCTTGTCCCAACAATATGTGATCAATACGTCGCTCGTCTGCATTGGAGGATGTCTTCAAGGTTCTGGACTGGAAAGGACTGGGCATCAACATCAATGGCGAGTACATGACACACCTTCGGTTTGCTGATGATATCGTAGTCATGGCTGAGACCGCGGAGGACCTGAGTACAATGCTCGAAGACCTCAGTAGGGCCTCCAAGCGAGTCGGTCTTAAAATGAACATGGGCAAGACGAAAGTCATGTCTAATGCCCATGTTGTACCGACTCCTATAAAGATTGGAGACTCTGTTCTCGAAGTTGTTGACAGCTACGTGTACCTGGGACAAACTATCCAGTTAGGAAGGTCCAACTTCGAGAAAGAGGTCAATCGTCGAATCCAACTCGGCTGGGCTGCTTTCGGGAAGCTACGTAGAATCTTCTCGTCCGAAATACCGCAGTGTCTCAAGACAAAAGTCTTCGACCAGTGTGTGTTGCCAGTGATGACTTATGGAATTGAGACGTGGTCGCTAACAATGGGCCTTATAAGAAGGCTCAAAGTCGCTCAAAGGGCAATGGAGAGGGCTATGCTTGGGGTTTCACTGCGCGATCGAATCAGGAATGAGGAGATCCGCAGAAGAACGAGAGTAACCGACATAGCCCGAAGAATTGCAACACTGAAGTGGCAATGGGCTGGACACATTGCCCGTAGGACCGATGCCCGATGGGGCCGACGGGTTCCCGAGTGGCGACCACGCACCGGAAGACGTAGCGTGGGTAGGCCCCCGACAAGATGGACCGACGACCTGGTGAAGGTCGCGGGAAACCGCTGAATGCAGGAGGCGCAAGACCGGTCGTCGTGGAGAACCTTGGGGGAGGCCTATGTCCAGCAGTGGACGTCTTTCGGCTGAAATGATGATGATGATGATGATGATGAATATTGTCCATAACACTTGCAGGCTTTGGACTGTCGTAACGGGCAAGGTTTAGCTAGATATTATTATATTCAGACGACAGCACATCAAGCTACTACAATCTGTCAAATTTCTTCACTAGATTTTCAACTTTGCCGCTAAAGCATTAAGGCTCAAAGTTGAGTGGGAATATTTGACAGTTTGGGGTAGCTTGACCTACTGTCGTCCGTACTTTACTCGTAAATTCAACCGTAAATGATAAAATAAAATGTAGTATAATTTACTTAAAACATGTAAATGTAATAATAATTATTATGATTGGGCAGTGCAACACTGTTCCGTTGTGCGCATGCGCCTAGTACCACAATATGCTGTGAACTATGTTGTGCGCTCGGTAATAGTGAAAGGGAGTGGGCTGTAATCTAACACTCGGGCCCAGTGCGGGTTGGTAGATATTACATGTCTTCGAAGTTTTTGCCTTTAGGACATGCCGGTTTCCTCACGACGTTTTCCTCCATCGTTTTGAGACCAGTGGTGATGAAAATATTTACACAAAGTAAAGCGCATGACGATCTTCGAACCTATGACCTACAAATTGTAAGTTGCGGCTTATACCACTATGCCATTACTGCTTATCCTCGGTAACCATACTGTAAGATTATCAAATGTCTTTGGGAAATGATAGGTATTGCAGCACCTTTCAACGACAAGAAGACATATTCAATATTTTATATCAAAATGATTTCAGACAAGTCAACAGGGTTGCTATATGCGGTATGTTTTGGGGTTAAAATAAAATGTTCAAATAACTAACTCCATGCGAACGAAGTCGCTGGCAGCAGCTAGTTAAATATAAGTACAGACGACAGCACATCAAGCCACTACAATCTGTCAGATTTCCTTATTAGATTTTAAACTTTATCTCAAAAGCGTTAAGGTTCAAGGTTGATTGGGAATATCTGACAGTTTGGGGTAGCTTGACCTGCTGTCGTCCGTACAATATTAAGAATCAAATTTTAATTATTCTGTCAGCCCCACAGTCAACTGTATTTTAGTATGGGAAGTTCGTGGTTCCTGCTACAATAATTTTGGGTATTAGCTATGAAATTAAATACACCTATCATTTCATGGCAATTATTTAATTGTCAGGGACACCTAGAATGCCGCATGCATGTGCAAAAAATATTGTACATACTAACATAATATTCTTTATGTAATTCATCTGCGACTTGAGTGCTTGTAATTTAGAAATGACACAATACTTGAAAATGTTTGCATACTATTTTGTAAGGTATAAAGTGTGTTTTCCAACCTTAACTCACTAAGCCCTATAACAACAAAATATAATTCCAGAGATATGAACAAAACATCAAAATCCAGGCAAAGTTGCAGCATTTTACAGTACTATACGTATTATATATATTTATTTTTTAATTCTTAATACTTGTATTGTACAATGTATATGAACAGTGGAGTAATCTCTTGACAATACTAACACTAACCAACTTTTATTTTGACAGTTCATGTAACATTTATTGTGTTATTTATGTTGTTGAGATAATATTTACTAACTGATAAAACTAAATAAATTACAAATTAATGAATAAAAATTATGATCTACCAAAATTATTTATTTTATTCCTATCTAAGAACAAATAAAAGTATTGTTTACTATAATTTGTTTTTAAATGTCTGGGTATATTGGTATATCTTTGTTAGAATAAAAATATTATCACAAAGAGCAATCAATAAGGGTTTTTTTTTTTAATTGCCTTCAGTTCGCTCCTTGCGTGGCAAGGATTCTTATTTACTTTTGTTTTTTCTCTGCCAATTCCTTTTTTTCCGCTTATTTTCTTTTAGCGGCATTGGCCTTGTCTTTATGGGTCATTCCTTTCCCTCGTCATTTCTTTTCTTTTTTTTTTTGTCATGTTTTTCTTTTGTCATCTTTTAGTGCTTTGTTACATATGTTCTTACTTCTATTACTTATTTATAATTACAATTCTAACTAATTCTACGTGATCCTTGACGACGGCACAGCGCTTGGCTGTGCTGCCCTCGTCCGATTCCTTTCAATTGATGCCTTTGCGACCTTGAGGCAAAACCGCTCCAGGTACCGGCCTGGAGTGTTTGTCCGCCATAAGGTCGGCTATTGATGACTCGGCCAATTTTTTGCCAGTACTTACTTCCAGGTCGTACCTGTCGCGGTCGTGCCTCGGGCATTCCAGTAGTATATGCTGAATCGTTTCTGTCGCCTGTGTGTCACACACACAGGCTGGACTATCCTTTAATTTAAAACGATGCAGGTACGCGGCGAAGCCGCCGTGACCGGTCAAAATTTGCGCCCAGATAGACGTCCTGTCGAGGCACTTCAGGACCTTGCGCGCGCGCACCACGTCGGGGCAATCAATAAGGTTATAATCGACTAAGGATGTAGCATCCAAATCAGTGTTAACCAAAACGATTCTGTTATGTTATATGAAATTCCAATTGTTAAGTAAATTCTATCCAAATTCATTTGAATCTTAAATGGGCTTAAATAACGACAACAATCGCGTAATATTATTTCATAATATATCTGTGGTTTTTTACTATATTTATTGTCACTTTGACATAAAGGAGACATACCGAGACGGGAATATAAACGATGATTGACGTATGAGATTTATTTAGCTTATTTACCGTTTGTTTACATTTTTTGAGACGCCGTTGTCAACCAACACAATTTATTCAAACATTGAGTTTTGCTGTATGAAACCAGACCACTTACATTACGCATATGTTATACTAAAACGGTTCCATAATTTTAAGATCATTTGTTTATATAATACAAGATGAGAACTGTTCCAAAGTGGGTGAACAAAATACACGAAGCTGACAAAGTAGAATTTTCCAGGTAAAGCTTCCATGGTTCAAAAAAATCATGCTTATTCTAATATGAAGATATAAGTGCTATTGATTTTAATGATAATTGATAATATCGTTATGCCAATGCCTTTATAGTATGTAACTTTATAGAAGAAACATCATTTTGAATATGCTGTTGTTTGATCAGCAAACTAACACTATACCTATTTAAACATTAACGAATAATGAAGATGCAGACATTAGCTCTTAGATTGTCGACTGCAAACTTAAAATGTATAGAATTTGGATTTCTATACAGGCTACCTAATAAGATACAAATGCTAAGAACTTTCAGAATTTTCTTACTTAATTTTTGAGTTGGTTATATTCTAATGATGTTGCAAGCATCAGTTAGTTATTATCTTTCTACTTTACGATTTCATTAATTGTGATTACTTACTAGAAAGATCTTTTCCTTCACCTTCAGTCATTGGTGTCCAAGATATACTTATAAAGTACATATAACTTTAGAAAACTTACATTGATACTTGCCTGCTTGGAATCGAACCCGTGAACTCATACTTGAGAGGCTGGTATTTTACCCACTAGGCCACCACAACTTTTAGTCTGAAATCGCCAACCAGCATTGAGCAGATCTGGTGATTACGCTCAATACTTCTCTGTATGAGAGGAGATCTGTGCTCAGCAGTGGGATGATAAAAGGTTGATAATGATGATGACTTACTAGAAAGGGAGAAAAATGTGTTTACATGGCATTGCATGGCAAGGCATGCAAGGCATGGCAGCAAAAAAATAGATTTCAAAACTATACCATACAGAAAACAAAGAAAAAAACAACAACAAAAGAGCTTCAGATCAAGTTAATACATACTACATTCTCATGTCTTTGTATTGCACTCATGATCTATAATGTAAAATGTAAATCACTATATTTTTATAACTCTTTTTTTTTTTAGTGTTCACACAATATGCTACAGTCCAGATGGCAGTCAACTGGTGGTAGGTGCAGGTGAGAAGGTCATGGTATATGACCCTAGAGATGGAGCCCTTGTTCAATTACTCCAGGCTCATAAAGGAGCAGTCCATGCTGTGGCATACTGCGGAGACGGAAAGAAGTTTGCAAGCGGTAGTGCAGATAAAAATGTTATCATTTGGACTTCCAAAATGGAGGGAATATTAAAATATTCGTAAGTTGATCGTGAAATTGCTGGCGTTATTATAATACGTATAATGTTAATATGATATAAATATTTTATGCTTGGGGCTTGATTGCAGAGCATATCATTGTAATCGCAACATCCAATGTTTGTTATTCTTTTTATAGCCACAGTGAAGCAATCCAGTGCCTTGCCTATAATCCAGTGACATTCCACCTGGCATCATGTGCTCTCACTGATTTTGCATTCTGGTCTATGGATGTCAAAGCAGTTCAGAAGTTTCGAGTACAGGGACGGATAACAAGTTGTGCTTGGTCTTCAAATGGTCAATTCCTAGCAATAGGTTTGGCCATTGGAGCAGTTAGTGTAAGAGATAAAGTAAGTCAGCTAATTCATTTAAGTATTCTTGTGCATGTAACCAGAGGTATAGTCAGTTTAAGGTCAGGCTTTGCATGTTGGTTAAAAAAGAAACCGTGGCCTTGGCACACAGGCAAATGAAGGAAAACCTATAGTTTTTAGTCAATAAAAGTCTGACACGCCATTCCGCTCCGCCCAGAGCAGAAGAAAGAAAACAACAATCCATCCAGAACAATAAAGAAATTGTATAGTCAGTTTAAGCGAATTTCAACAGACAATATGAATGATAAGAAATCAAGTCTTTTACCCCTACAAATAAACAGGTTTCCAAGTTCAATGTTAAAATCTCAGCTTAAGTGGTACTCAAAAAACTTTTATAAATTATCCCGTGGGCCGTGGGAAATTATCCCATGGGAGCATACTGCCGTGATGTGTGAGATGTGATATAGGTTAAAATAAAAATGCTATGTGCTGAAAACCAGCGCTGGGCATAAGATTTTGCGTGGATGTGAAGCATGTTCCCTCAACCATTTCTTATTTTTGTGTTTTTAGTTTTTTGTATCATGTTTTCTGCAAATAAACGTTTTTTCTTTTTCATGTGTGAAGATTTAAGTATGCAAATCTGTTTAGCCAGTTATGCATGATTGAGTAACAAGTATCCCAATATTTGAACTTACAAACTTTTACATTTATAATATTACTAGCTGACCTGGCAGACATTGTATTGCCATATATTACATTATTTTTTTAGTTCAATAAAAATCTGAAAAATTTTAGTTCAATAAGAATCAAAATAGATTTTGGTTAATTTTCAGACCTACCTACCTTCGATATACACACGGGTGTATATGGACTCAAAATTTCATACAAATTTATCCAGCTGTTTTTGAGGAGTATCGGAATTAACATTGTGACTCGAGACTTTTATCTTTTTATTTATGTCTAGAATCTTAAGATAGTAGGACTTTAGTATAATCGTATACTATAAAAGGATGTTATTCTTAACTACCCCTAAAACAGAAAAGAAATTAACTGATAATCAGCTTGACAGCATTGTTGGTCGCATAGTTTGTAGGGAAATATATATTATCATTATCACTTAATTAGAAACCTGACCTATTTAAAGCTTAATTAATTCTAATTAAAGAGTAGTAATGGATTGGTTGGACGTGGTGTGCAATATAATTAGCGGGCAAAGAGATTTAAGATAGGTGCAATACCTATGTAATTTAATGTCTTTGTTAATGTGTATTGTTAGTTTGACAACCTTACGATTATTGTAAACGTAAAAGCTTGAATGTATATTTGTTATTTTTTCACGCAAAAACTATTATGAACATGTTAACATATACGATAGGTACATTTTATCCCACGGGCTCGAAGCCTATAGGGGTGAACCGGCGTGGCGCAACTAGTATTAAATATACGAAAAAGGTCTCATCATTTGACGCCACTTTGACCACCTTTAAACTCCTTACTAAATGTCCAATCTTTTCATTAAACTAAAAAAATCATCATTATTTTAGCTTGGTGATGAAGCATTCCGGGTGGTTCGTGAGGCGGCGGTATGGGCTGTTGCGTTCTCAAAATCCGTTCTAGTAGTTACTGACTGGAATGAAACCCTATCGTTCTATAATACTCAAGGTCAACAAGTCTTGAAAGAGAGGAATATAGGTAAATATTTACTGTCGAACTGAATTACATTGCATGCATGATTTAATTCCCCCATCTCCGTTCCACCATCGAACGACCCGTCGTACGGGGAGTTTTCACCATTAGGCGTTGTCATCGTGCGATCTTGGGCCTTGGCCAATTAGGACGACGCCTCACGTTGTTGACACCACTACGATCCGGACGAAGCGTTTTGCCTCCTCTTTTATACCGCGTACATTGAGGGACTGGAACATGCACATGAACACCCGTACGGAGGACGGGTCTGAGCAGTTGTGTTGCGATGTGTGCCGGGTACGATGCGCCAAATGTTGTTGTGTCGGGAGTTTGGTCGTGGAGGGTCTCCAGATCAATCTCCCTCTGGGTTAAACATTGCATCACCTCGCTCAACTGCCGTCTTCCTTCCTATTCATTGTTTTTTGAGTGAATGGGCTTATTAAACTAGCGCGCTTTACCATCAACGATTGCATTACTGCTTACCATCAGGCGGGATTGCGATCAGCCACTAGTTTATAATTGTTAAAAAAAAAAAAACAATTTGCCAGCGTCTTGTTTCCGTCGGACTACAATTTGAGTATCTTCAAGGCTAGAGGGAATAGGCTCTTAATAAACTAGAGCACTTTACCATCAACGATTGCATCACTGCTTGCCATCAAGTGGGATTGTGGTCAAGCACTAGTTTATAATTTATATATATAAAAAAATACAATGAATATTAGGCCCTAATAAACTTGTCTGCACAAGCAGTAGTAGCCTGTACTCAGTGAGACTGTACTTAACCATCTCACCTTGAAAAATTAGGTGAATGGATCTGTCATTACACTATTGACAGCTCACCCTACATTGACATTCTAAGCTCGCTTCATCTGAAGAAAGAAAGAAAGAAAAGGGTTTTGTGACAGGAAAGCTAAGATGAGTGTCACGCGCATTTTTCATTGGACTTTTAAAATTATTTATAGTGACGTTTACTAAATAAAAGCGCGTGATTTATGTAGTAAAAAGTGCATTCAGTGAATAATTCACGAAATTAAGAACATTGAAATATCGTAGCATAGTGGCCACATCATGGCTTTGCATCAAATCTCCTAGTGGTCGGCAAACGCGGCCGTTTTTTCAACTGTCATTGGCGATATCCGCCATTATTATGAAATAATTTTTTTAAAGAATTTCTATAATTTATAACACGTGTTATTGGCAAAATTGTGGTGTCTAACCGCAGAGGCCATTGAAGAGTTGAAGTAGTATTCACTCTTAAGAAAAGAAAGAAAGAAAGAAAGAAAATTGTTTTTATTCCGCACAAACAAAACGCACTTTACAACTAAATACCATAAAATTATAATAACAAACAAAATACAGGAAAAAAAAGATATCACCAAAAGTCTCGTACTCTAACATGCAAACTAATTTTTCATTGTAAGATTTTAGGAATCGACCGACTGGTACTTACAGAACATTGCAAAAACTTTCAATGCTTATCATAAGGAACAACTGCTGTTGGACATACAAGATTTTACTATACTGAATGATACTGAGTTATCGTCGTCATACCTTCAGGTATAGCTGCATTGTCCGTCACAATGCTTGGAGCATTAGTGCTGGTTGGTGGTATCGGTGGGTGGGTCGCGCTGACGGCAGAGGGAGTCCCGATATTAACCACGCCGCAAGAATGGGTCTGGGCGATAGCGCCTTCTCCTTCTTTTAACAATTTGGTGAGTGTTCAGACTGCTATTACTCATCATTATCATCATCTCAGCATTTATCCCAGTCGCATCCGAAGCTTTTCAGCTTTGGAGTCTGGGGTCCGCTTTACCAGTCTAACTGCTGATTTTGGCTAAAGTTGGATATTTTCCGTGAAGCGACTGCCGTCTGACTTCCACAATCCGAAGGCGATATCGAAGCATTGCAGTTAGACCAATTGCTGGACTTTTGAGGGCTCCGTAACAACTGCCATTAGATGTTAGTATGACAACCGGCACCAAGAGGCAAGACCAGACCAGTGGAATTATTCATATTCATGCATACAAATATTTGCACTGCGCTGGGATAGACCGCGCCTCTGCGCAGTGGCCGCGTTCGCTACCGCTACGCCACAGAGGCTGTCAAAATGCTATTACTACTAGTATGTTAATGTATGTTATAGGCCATAAGTTCGCCTATTGTTTCACCCTTTGTAAAATCTTCATATTTATGTTCTGTAATTTTTATGGTGAACATATAATTTATGTATACTATAATAATTTTTAATACGTAAAGTGATGTTCTGGGAAAAATGGCGATTATTTTTTTTGCAGTAATGGATGCATTGCCTTTTTCTATTCGCTAGTAGCGCAAAACGTGATATACAATATCAGGACTAAACTATTATTTTTTTTATACTAATATTTTATACTAAACTATTAAGTATTTTTCTTCTCTCTTTTTCCTAAAAATAAAAAGAAAAGATGCACTGAACTTAAATTTAGTTTAGTTTTGGAAATGGAAATTGACACCCCCCTTTTCTTTTAGAAAAACTATATTGTACATAAAATAAATGTTGATTTTATTCAATACAAATTCTATTCGTCCTACGTGGCGCAGCGGTCAACACGCCTGCCTGCGACGTGGAGGCCCCGGGTTCGATCCCCGGCCAGGTCATGATGGAAAACGATCTTTTCCTGATTGGCTTGGGTCTTGGATGTTTATCTATATATTTATCTATTATAAATATAGTATCGTTGAGTTAGTATCCCATAACACAAGTTTCGGACTAATTTGGGGCTAGCTCAATCTGTGTGATTTGTCCGTATATATTTATTTATATTTATTTATTTATTATAGGCTGTAGCATGTCAAGACGGCACTCTGTGGTGCTATCAAATAGTGTTCAGCACAGTTCACGGTTTGTACCGCGAACGATATGCGTACAGGGAGAACATGACTGACGTCATCATACAACACCTCACTACGGGTCACAAAGTGCGGATCAAATGTCATGACAGAGTGCAAAAGATTGCGATATACAAACATCGGCTGGCGGTACGTATCACTTATTCTATAAAACTTTATTTGGCTGAGTTTGTTTGTTAAACGCTTATTCTCTAAAGCTACCATTTGGAGCATTAGATAGTTCATGAGGAAGGCTTTAGGCTACTTAACATAACGCTAAGAGTTTTAGGAGCCGTGTAAGTAAATAAAATTAAGAAAGAACGGCCTGCCTGCGCAATATTTTTATGCGCCGGCAGGCGATGCGATGTGCTGGAGTGGGTTAAGGATATGAATAATTTCGCGCAAATGAAGTTGTGGATTGAAGCTAGTAATAAGAAGTTTTGTTGGTGGGCTCTGCATCATCAACAACCTTTTTATCGTCCCACTGCTGGGCACAGGTCTCCTCTCATACAGAGAAGGATTGAGCGTAATCACCACGCTTGCTCAATGCGGGTTGGCGATTACAGACTTATAAAGTCCAGGTTTCTTCAAGATGTTTTCCTTCACCTTCAGTCATTGGTGTACATATAACTTTAGAAAAGTTACATTGGTACTTGCCTGACCTGGAATCGAACCGGCGCACTCATACTTGAGAGGCTGGTGTTTTAACCACTAGGCCACCATGACTTTTTACCTGCTCTGCATAAAAGTATGCAATAAGTAAGGTTAATAATGTTGCTAACCTACATTGGACTTTTGTAAGGTTTTCCTTCTCTATAAGATTTTGTGGCTCTAAATAAGGCTGCTATTAGGGTTAAGCGCCTTGAATCTTTATTTCGACCATATCTGTAAAAATAATGATGGCTTAGCATAGAACCACATAGTCATAGTATATGGTGAATGGATTAGCTTGAGCGATATATACAATTATATATTCTTTTTTTTATATAAATAAACGCCCTACACTAGGAATTACTACTGTATTGTGGGTGCGTCTAAAAACATTTAGGCCCGTATTCCAGAAGCTCACTCAAAACTCAAGCATTACTTTTAAACTCGTGTCAAGCCATTTGATTGGTTGAAACTAGTTTTAAGTAATGTTTAAACAGAGATCAATGCTTGAGTTTCCTTCTGGAATACGGATCTTAAACCCACATACACAAACCGCCAGACCCTGAACAACTTGTAGGCGATACAAATATTTGTTCCGTGCGGGAATTGAACCTGCGACACGCAGCGCAGTAGTCGATCGCTCAGCGATCACAATTTCCACAATTCTACAGAATGTTTAATAGAATAAAAGATCATTTAGTAGTTTACAGTCGCAAAACAACAACTAACTCCCGGTTTTCGAAACAATAAACAAATTTAAGTTATGAACGTTCAAAATCTAGTCGCAGTATCATCTCAGCGACAATCATTGTCAAAAATGTTTGGAATTTAGAGATTCTGATTTCTAGTAAATTTAGACTTAAACCTGGCTGCGAAAGTATGTAAACGAGCGTTCTTAAAATTCTTCGAATTGTCCTTCTGATTGGCTGTTGATAATTTTATTCTGTCAACCGATCACAGGGTTAGACTTGGGTATATTTAATAATTTTCTTTCCCAGACTTTGTCCCGTGAGGCTAAAATGATTTATTTATTACTTAATATTTATCTCATTTTTTTAGCAGTAAACTTCTGTTATTATCTTCTGTTAGTTTTAAAGTCACTAGCTCAAAATTCATTGCATTATAATTATAGCATACCCTGTAACTGGACACTGCCCCCTAAGATACAGGCCTAGCCTAGTTTAGGGGACAGGGATAAACCTATTTGTAACTACCTTTTGTAATGCAGTTTTATTGTATACGATAAGTGGAAAATGTATTTTTTGTCACAATAAATATTATTATTATTATTATTATTGTTATGTAAGTAAAGATTAGTTTGTAATGAGGCTGACGTAAACTGTGTTCAAAAGTCCCTTATAATAATAATAAAAAAAACCAATCACAACAATTGGCATGCGTTTGACTATTTGGTAAAACATTTTATTTTGTTTTTTTCTGGATAACAGGTTTTTGTACCGTTTACTTATGTTTGTTTTGTGGTTTCCAGGTGCAGCTGCCGGAACGCGTCGTCGTATATGAACAGGGGGACGTGGAAGGGATGCTATACAGGGTCAAAGAAAAGCTTCCGCAGAAGACAGAATGCTCGCTCCTAGTAGCTACCAGCGAGGCCCTGCTTTTATGTCAGGTAACCAAGCTAAAACAATGGCCTATAACTGTCCTACTGCAGGGCCTTACAAACAAGGCATGAATGATCACCACGGTTGCTCAAAACGGTTTCATGGTACCTACTTTATGGTTGAGATCTTTAGTCATCCCGTCTTTACTTTGAATTTTTATGCCGGATGTTTCACCATCCTCTTATTCGAGCCGCTATCACTTTAGCCTAGCGAATGCTATGCTGTTGTTCAATAAACCTAGTATCCGCTCGCTCGAGCGATTATATCCTCAATACTTGAAGCTCTGTTCCTATGTTTGTTTATAAGATTGTGACCCTGAGCAAATATTTAGACGCGCTGGCTGGATCGCGCAAGAGCGAGGATAACAATTTAAACTCAATTTATTGTTGTTTGCAAACTCTCTCAAGCTGTAAGCAGGAGTAACTGAGAGGTGTATTCTTTCTTTTTTTCTTTTCTTTAGAGTGAATACTACTTCAACTCTTCAATGGCCTCTGTGGTTAGATACCACAATTTTGCCAATAACACGGGTAACAAATTATAGAAATTCTTTTAAAAAATTATTTCACAATAATGGCGGATATCGCCAATGACAGTTGAAAAAACGGCCGCGTGAGCCGCCTACTAGGAGATTTGATGCAAAGCCATGATGTGACCACTATTTTGCGATATTTCAATGTTCTTTATGAATTATTCACTGAATGCACTTTTTACTACATAAATCACCCGTTTTTATTCAGTAAACGACACTATAAATAATTTTAAAAGGCCAATGAAAAATGCGCGTGACACTCATCTTGGCTTTCCTGTCAAAAAACGAGGTGTATTCAAAACGGAGTTTTGAAATTGTTTATGTCATTTCAGGATACAAAACTGTCAGTCATTGGACGACATATGCCGAAGTCATGGACAGTCCCGGCACCCATACGTTATGTCAAGGTGACTACGCTATACTTTGAAGAAGTTTTGCTGTTGGGACTCATGAATGGCCAGGTAATATTTCCAAAAAAATAGTTCACTACTCTGCTATAAAGGTCCATTAAAAATCACTGTTATTACACTAAAATTTTATATAAACATTTCATAGAAATGCACCCTCAACTGGACCGTCATATGAATCAATCAAAACTACAACCAATAAACGCAAACACTGACATAGGTATTATAATTGTGTGACTGTTACTATATGTACCGACGACAGCAGGTCAAGCTACCCGAAACTGTCAGATATTCCCAATCAACATCAAGCCTTAATGCTTTGTAAAGTTGAAAATCTAATAAAGAAATCTGACAAACTGTAGTAGTCTGTACTTTAGACAGCAACATTACTTCTCGTTAGAAAATTTGGTATCAGTCGTACAACGTCAAAGGAAATGTTTTTGTAATAACACTTACTTTTTAGCTATAGAGAATCACTTGCTGATAATCATGACTGTTGGCCGCCCTCCATTACGTGACTGTTCATTATTACTTCGAGAAGAATCGAACATGAGTTTTGACCACCTGGTCTTTGCAACGCGAAACGGTCATGCGAAATGAGAGACGATTATAATAGACTTATCCGCGAATCGGAGTGGAAACTTGGAGGGGACTGATATAAATAGGGTATTAGTATTGCCCTTGAAAATCGCCAGATGCGCGATACTGGGCAGTTGGGATTAAATAACCAGTTTCATATTAAAACTCTCATGAATGGACCATCAGATTACCAACGGATTCTATTGATATCGGCGTGTGTCCCTTGTGCAGCCATTCCCATGAGAAATTACAGTAGGTTTATAACTACTGTATACGAGATAATAATTATGGAGATCCTTTTATATTTGAATAGATGCATTATTATTAAACTGAATTTCTGCAACATCTGTCCAGTAAATTTAGACCGGTACGGATTTTATGGGAGAAAGGATTTCTGCATTGGGCTCAGCTTAGCAACTCGATGTGCAGATAACTTGCTAATAAAAACAGGGTCGCCAACTAAATGGGGACCGAGGTAGAAATGTAGGTAATATGTACTTGCCTATCTTGGTACTATCCGATGTCGTTACATCAGATGTTGTAAAATGTCGTTACAGATTCAAATCGTTGAGCTCATCCTCCAATGTATTTCCAAACCGGTGGGACTATCCCCATTAGGTACTATTGCTTGTCCTCCACAGGACATGTGTCCAGCCGCATTAAGCTTATTTGATACTAACATTAGGTTAAGCTCTACTGTTACTAAAATTGTACGGATAATTTAGCTGCACAAAAAAAAAAAAAAAAAAACAAATGCCTGCGCTGATTGCACAAGTCAGCTTATTTTGTATGGTTCTTTCCTCAAAATACCACTTCAGAAATAAATCTAATTATGTATATTGTCTACATAAGATACACGATTGTGTACGTACTTCGTAAATCTTTATTATTTAAAATGTACTGCAATCCTTTGTTTAAGTTAATGAATATTTTATCCCACCAAAAATATACCTACTAACCGGCTAAAAAAAAGCCGGCCAAGTGCGTGTCGGACTCACGCACAAAGGGTTCCGTACCGTTGATTTATGAAATTAAAGGATTTAAGTTTTTTTGTATTAAAGATTACGCGGTAATAAGCGGTTTAATGTACATCATATGTTTTTTTAGATTTTTCATTTACTTATTTTAGAAGCTAGAGGGGGGGGGGGGGGGAAGGGAACGATCTATTCGGTTTATAAAAAAAATATTTTAGAAACCTCGATATCATTTTTGAAGACCTATCCATAGATAGCCCACACGTATGTGTTTGATGAAAAAAAAAAAAATCGAATTTCAGTTCTAAGTATGGGGAGCTCCCAATATTTATTATTATTTTTTATTTTTGCATCAAAATCTTATTGCGGCTTGTGAGCCGCAATAAGATTTTGATGCAAAAATAGAAAATTCACCACACATCACACATTCACACATTTCACATTCATCTATCAAGTTTCAACTGTATAGCTCTTATAATTTCAGAAAAAAATGGCTGTGACATACGGACGGACAGACAGACATGACGAATCTATAAGGGTTCCGTTTTTTGCCATTTGGCTACGGAACCCTAAAAAGAGTTTAAGTCCAATCCAATGCAAAGTTTAGATACACTTTAAAATCGATCATATGTAATCATTTTCATCTAAAGTCTGATTCTAATACTTTTAAATTTGAATTTGGCAGGTTTTCGTGCTGTAATACTTGATTAATTGTATAATTCAATGTATTTTTTATATAATTAAATTAACCTGCCATGTTCCCCTAAGTTTATGTGGTGCTTAATTATTGCAAATGGGTTTTGACTGTCACGTCCTGTAAGAAATACTTTGCAGTACCATACGCTGGTAGTCGTGGATCAGGTGGAATACCGCACGTGTCTGTCTCCTACAGATCTGGCAGGTGGAAGCGGGTCAGGGCAGCGCTAAGATGGTGCTCCAGACTCCGGCGTCAGTGCGCTGTTTGGACGTGAGTGCGTCGCGCGCCTATCTCGCTGTTGTCGACGAGTCATCCATCTGTAGAGTCTACAATCTGTCTACAGGGGAATTACTGTTTACGGTATGCTTCAGTATATAACTAATTGTAAGGACGTTGAAACATGGCAGCTGTATGAGAATCGGCTTGCCTGATCGATGGCAGAGGCCACGTGGAGACTCAAATTAGACAGTGCTTATGATACTAATACCTAAGACAGACATGGTTAGGCCGGTGGCCAGTGGAAACGTTAGGTCTTAGGTGCACTAGGGTGCTGATACCAGCCTCGGAGGTGCGGCGTAAGTAGGTACAAGTATCTCCCGGGCCCCTGACTGAAGGTACTGTAAGGAATAGAGTGGTTTTAATAGGTAGGAGTCCGACTTAACCTTCCGTTATTTTCAGAGGGGGTTATCCATGAGGATTTCCCCCAAGAACAAAAAAGGTCATAAGCACACCTACAAGAGCGCTTTGCTTCGTTTATGTCATCTATCAAATCGCAGTGGACCCGGGTGATGATTAACCGTGTCCTAGTAGTGGGATCATTCTAATCTGCAATTGCGATATAAGTACTTTTTCAATAGTTCTCGAGTCACTCTGAAATCAACTCAATTTTCATTGAAATAAAGTTGAGTTTTATTCAATCTAAATACGGTGGAGGTGAGGTGTACACTAGTTATGTATGATCGACGTTGATTCATGTTATGACATGTCAAAATATCGAGATACTAAATTTGAAAGAGTTAGAGGTTCCGTACGAAACTACATTGAGTTACTGAGCGGTTTATGAGACGGTTAGTGCGGCCGTATTTTGAAGTGCTATGATACGGCGTTTATTTTGGGCTCAAAAAGGTAAACACCTATTTTTAAACCTTTGTGTTTACAGGGCATAGAAAACAACGATTTTATATGGACAAAAGTTAAACAGAGCTTAATAAGTGTGCCCAGTCCATTAATCAAATCAAATCAAATCGTTTATTATGCGACTAGGATCACTGATCACTTTTACACGTCATTTTTTTTTAAACTAGATGAAGCCGGCATTTCCTAACTGACTACCTCTGAGAAGAAAAGCCGAAACAACCTCAAGGATCATCGTCTTTTTTCAAGTCTAGACATTAAAAATGGAAATGTTTACAATAATTTACGTGATTTAAAAAAGACAGTGATTAAAATGACATTATTCCGCATAATTAAGCATATTGCTTAGCAGAGCGGGCAGCTCAACCCGAAACTTTGTTGTCTTCTAAATAATCCGTGATTTTATAATACTCTTTTTTGCAAAGTTTGGTCTTAATATAGCTTTTAAATCGTTTAAGGTAAGTTTCGAATGTCCATGGGAAACTTGTTGTAAAAGTGTATACAATTACATTGACCCATGAACCAGTTGCCTACTCTGTGGAGACAAGTGTGATATACAGCAAAATTGTGTTTGTTCCTGGTATATATATTAATCGACAAATGGCTGGTTTTCAGGAGGAAAATATAACATCAGTGTCGTGGAACTCATGGTGTGATGAGCTGCTGAGTCTGTCTGGGGGTGGACTGCTCACTATAAAGGCGTGTCACTTCCCGCCCGCGACGCAGCCTTTGTCTGGCTCTGTTGTAGGTTTCCAGGTAAGAAATATTGTATTTCTGTCATAGATTATTAATTATGAAAGGTTGTGTTTTTAGGACTAACATTAATTAATATAAGGAACCTATAACCAATACACCAAATTTGACAATACAAATTTGACTGTGTATGTACATATGTACTTACAATACAAATATTTATTGGGGCAAAAAATATATTTTTAAATGTTTGTGTATACAAATATTTTCTCAGTATTATATTGTTTATATTGATTTTCAAAGTACAGTTAAAAAACCAAAAAGCAGTTTTCTACTTCAAGTTAGTTAAATAATTACTACCAAAAAACAAACAGTTTTTATTAACGTGAAAATAGTCAAAGTTTTCATTTCAGAATGTCACTAAGGTATTTATTATGCTTTTGGCGGAATTTGTCAAATTGCCTGAACCAACATTGTACATTGGGCACGGTAATATTAAAGGTCACGAAATTGTATTTATCTTTTATCCTTTTAGTAAAAAGCAAAAGATGCATTGAACTTAAATTAATTTAGTTTAGTTTGTGAACAAATGAATCAGCGCCAATGTTTAATTTTATTGAAGCATTTAAGACCTATGACCTAAAGCTACAAGGAAATGTTATATACATAACACATGTTCGTCGCGTAACGGTATTACGCATAAACATGAAGCCAATTATAATTATGCCCTATTCTGTGGGCTATAAGGGTAGAGGAAGTTTAAACATACGATGCATAGAATGGTATAAGAGCCGAAGAATGATGATGACTAGGTCCTAATGAGTAGGTAACCACCTGAAATCCAGTAAAGCGAACAATTTGCGAGTGGCGGTGGAGTGGCTACAGTGAATAGGCTCTTAATAAACTAGTGCGCTATACCGCCACTGCTTGCCATCAGGCGGGATTGCGGTCAAGCGATAGTTTATAATTTTAATAAATAAGTGAGCAGCTTAACTATCCTTGGCTTCGCTTTTAATGAAACCATAGACATTCAACATAAATGTTTGGCTATATAAGCACTGCTTTAGACAAGTGAAGACTACAGGAGTCGTATCTTTAATGAATGTGAATGATACTGCCGTTCATTGATTATACAATTCCGAACGTGACGGCAGACCGCAGACGGAAGCGGCGTTGCGGTGTTTTCGAACGGTTCGAACCACTCGTCCCTTGCTCTTGTCTCCAGCGACTCGTTTTAAGTGGAGGCTTTAAAAGTATTTAAGGCAACCACAGGATAGTTCAATTAAGTAGTCATGACGTCATAACGTCAACTACGAGATGCCATATACAACATGTAGTGTAACTAACGCACACCCTCAAACACCCCAATTAGAATATTATGTTATAATCGTAATACATACACTGATTTTTTAATATAACATGTATATGCTTTGTTATTTATTTATTTATTTATGTTAATACGGCTTTCATAAGCCAATTACATTAACATACATACAAAATTAAATAACACAAAAAGATACATAATAAAATTCAAATAATAATATAAATCATAACATATACAGAAAAAAAAATCAGAGGAACAATAAAAACGGTAATAAAATAAAAACAAAAAAAAAAAAATAAAAAAAAAAAAAATAACACAGTAAACGAACTAATTAAATTTTGTTTTCGCAGAACGCTAAGCAAACGCTCATTAAAATTTTAAATTCATCTGCGAATATATCACAGTTCGGATTAGCTTCCATGAGGCTATTCAGCGCGGAAAGAACGCGAGGAACAGGGGATGACGCACGGGCTACCGTGCGACATGTAGGCACAGCTAGCAGACGGTGTCTGCGGCCACGGAGATAGTTACCAGGAACGTGAAAACGAATCAGCTCATTGAGGAGATCACTGGCATCTGTTGTCCCTCTACAGATTTTTAACATGATTTTCGTTTGGTCATATGCTCTCCTAGTTTCTAACATATTATACCCTAAACATCCTGCGATAAATTTAGTTGGGTATAAATATGGATAATATCCAAAACTGATTTTATATACCAATTGTTGGAGAACGAAGATTTTAACGTTCTTGGAATAAGGTTATTTTTTCTTTATTTTGTATTGAATGATTGTATTTCTATGAATACAAAAAACGTCTGTACAAACAACGGGGTTAATATGACAATAACTGACGTAGTTTTAATTAATTTTGGGATAAAAATTACCTATATTAAAAATTAGTATAAACCGATTCAGTAAGCGATTCTGAACAAACTTTTTCAGAAAGTGTGTTTATTAACGATTCATCCAGGAAGGCTTTAGGGTATATACCATCACGCTGCGACCAATAGGAGCGGAGTATAACTCCACGCGAACGAAGTCGCTGGCGGCCGCTAGTAATATATATAAAAGTAGTATTAAAACTTGACATGCTAGGGAAGCGAATCATGGTCGTGGTAATAATTTATCAGTATATAGGTACACTACGGGTGCGGCGACTACGGCCAGTACGATCTTTTTGCCAAAAGTTCACCAGTGGATAGCTGCCTTAGGCTGTTGCTGACACAGGTATACTGATAAAATCTTACTGCAATCGAAGCACTTCACTACAAATAACTAGCATAAAAAGTCTTCCTATGTAAAGTTTTGTTCAAATTTCACTTCAATGTGTCGCGTTTGTCTTCAATTAAGGTTTTAGACCGATTTCAATTAAACTTTTTCTTGGCTTAGGGAACGTTGTTATTATTATAATGATTAAAACTAAAATTGAAATTGGCCTGATTCTTTCTTTTTTGCTTTACAGTTTTATAAAACGCAACGTCTGTGTGTTAGCGCACTTATAAATCTAGATCATTTATCAGTAGCTATGGTTTCTGATTAGGTTGTAGCTAGTTTGTTACGTTAGGTAACATAGATATTAGCGAATTACATACAATTAGGTATGTAAATAAATAGTGTAGAAAAACTACGGTGCACTTAGATAAACAATAAAACCTAGATATTCTCCACCGTAAGGGCACTGGGTTTTAACAGCGGCTTCACCCGATTGCATTTAGCAACTTGACCCACGGGAACGTGTTACTGGTGTAAAAGATTCTATGCACAAACCTGGCTCATGTGTGCCAAATTTAATAGAAAACCATCAACCGTTCCGACGCAGACAAGAGTCACTTTTCTATCTAAGTTTATATGTTATGTATGGGTATCAATTAGTATGGATTATTACGTGCCTTTTGACTGATTTAAAGCCATAATCAGGCTAAGCACACGGTCTCTAGTCGTTCGCCTTCAAACGTTATGGCGACTCGGAACATGAGTAGAGTCGCAGCGCAGTAACAAAAGTCATTAAAGAAATAAAATACATTTATTTAGCATAGACTAAAAGACACGCAATACACCACAGGGATAAGAATTATTTGACAGTATCAATCTGTCAAATAATACTTCAATTTCTCTACATTTTAGTTATATTTATTTGTCGCCAAGATGAGACTATGACTTCATTAGATAGGTACATACATCAGGTAGCAACCAATAAAAATCAAATAGTAAGTATAAAGACCGATGTAAGAAAGCGGGGTGTGTGCCTCGCGCCTGCACCAAAATGGCCCAATTCAGCAAAAATGCCAGAAAACTGGTGCCTAACACTGATTTTCAACTGAATTTGAACCTAATGCATCAGCAGGGGTGAGTGGTGGAGTACTGCGTAGCGAATAGCGCACTTCAGAGCCGCTATAACGTTTGATGAGAACTATAAACACGTTGAATTTGCAATTTGGGAGTGCCAGTCCAGAGTTTGAAAAATAGTATCGCCTCCCATTACCTATGTGAAACATGATTACCGTAATGGTTAATTGTACACCAGTGTAGCTACCATGAGTTTTCATTACGAGACTCGATCGTTTTCATTATGAGACGCGCTCTCATTGCTTGAGAGTTCTTACAACCTCGAAGCAGGCCAATCGATGAGTCAAACGCGTTCGAGACTATCGACGATCGAGTCTCGAAAACTCATGGTAACTACACTGCACCCTAATTGCATAACACTCAGTTGGAATAATTTTGAAACATGTTGCTAATCCATTGCTTCATATGGTCGAAAAATGTGTATGCTCAATTACGTAAATAACGCAATGAATGTTGCTGAACTGTCAAAATGAAAGTCATTGCTACTGACAGTGTGTTACGCAGTTGGGTTGTATCCTAAAAAATAATTTAATGTCCATGAGATAGATTTATAAAAAAATATTTAACACGTATTTTTAATTTTTTCTTTCATTCAAATACTTAGGAAGATATATTGATTTGAAATGCCGCATGACGTCACGCCGTGGTACAAAATATAGCACGGCGTGACGTAATTAGCCCCCACTCAGTAACTTTAATACGCTATATTTCAGTAGTGTTGGTGACTTTGACAAAATAAAAAATACGGGTCTTAATTTTTTTTTATTATCTATAAGACAGACTAATTATTTTTTTGATTTTCATACTATAACACATATATTTAAACTAAATTTAAGTTCAGTGCATCTTTTTCTTTCTATTTCGGTATGAAAAGGACAGAAGATGCAATATTAGTTTAATTCTATAAAATCACTATATTTCATTATACAGTTTAGATATGATTAAAAATAGGATGACCAGGAATACATCAATATACGTCAGTCGCTGACTTATTTAACTAAATTAATATTTATCTTCTGTCCTTTTATTGATGAAATAAAAGAAAACATGAATTGAAATTAAAGTTAGTTTAGTTTCTGAGCAAGGGTATCGTGCCAATGTCATGGATAAGGATAAAGCGTGGAAAATGGAAGTAAAATAAAAATGCTGTCTATAAACCTGACGAATATGAATGATTATAATTACCGGGAATAGTTCCCATGGTACGTGACCTGTGACAATCGTCAGGAATTCCGAATGACCTTCAAGAACGCCGTTAATTCATCTTCGAACTGGGCAAAAGTAACCTATTTTATCTACGACTTACATTTCTTTATTAAAACATTAGAAAAGATAACCATAAATTTCTGACTTAATGAACGAGTTTTATACGATTTTTCAGGGCGGACGTGTGTTTTGTCTACAAGCTAATTCAATGCAAACTATCAACGTGCCACTCTCGCACGCCGTGCATCAATACATACAACATAAAATGTTCAAGTACGTATTAAGAATAATAAGATATATTTTATGTATTTTAATTAGCTATATATGTATACTATTTGTGTTAGGTTTCATGTTATATGCACGAATGTTGTGCATTTTAGCGTGCCAGTGATTTAAAATTGGAAACCAAATCACCGCATGTGCATGCGTCCTACGAGGGTTAAACTGAAAGTTCTTAGAAAATCAAAAACTGATAACATTAGCCGGCTAGTCCGTCCGTCGCCGGCCGTCCCTCACATAAATCATCAGTGAGATTAGTGCGACCACGTTTAAACTCATTAAACCAGTTGTAAACAGTCGCACGAGATGGGGCTTCCTCGTGAGAGGTCAATCGTAGTCTATCATAACTTTCTTGTTGACTTAAATGACATCGAAAATCATAAAAAATCATTGCACGAAAATTTTCTCGTGTTAAATTCATGTTGACGTGACACAGACAATTTTCAATTTGCCGCCAAATCGTATAACTAATGGTCATGACAAATGAATGAAATATATACTCAGTAATATTGCCAAAGAGTTCTATTTTCAAATTTTAGAATTATTTTTTTATTATATTGTTTATAAGTGGCCAGTTCTAAGAACTTTCAGTTTGACCCGCGTATAGTGTAAACATAGGCCTGACTTACGCCCATGAGTGTAAATATTATTATAAATAACATACATAATCAGCGTAAAATGTTCCCATTGCTGGGACATAACCCGAGGAGTGTTTTCGATCCTCGGGTAGTGTCCAAGCCCACTCCCTCTCAAAGACGAGGAATGGGCTAATAATACCTATCTATCACGCGGGCCCAATACGGTTTGATAGTTGTCACAAGGCTTTGATTTTTTCTTTTATGACATGTAGGTTTTCTCACGATGTTTTCTGTATCCGTCTTAAGAGCAGTTACTTAAAAAATAAAATCGAGTATTGATAATAATATCTGAATCCGAGTTCCCAGTGTTTTGAACATAACAGAATTCTAACTTGATTCTAATTTCAAATTGGAATGTTATGAAATATCGAATAGCATAAACTTTATTACTATGGCGTCAATGTAATCCGCAATCTTTATTGATAGTTGTTGTAATAATACACGTGTCAAAGCCCCCTTGGTTTGAACAAAATGCTGTATTTATACTGTCGGTTTTTTGTTCGCGTACTCAATGCGAATTCATTCACCATATAAAGTAGGTAGTATGTTATTATCCCGTCCAGATTGAGTTCTTAAATCCACAGTGCATAAAAGGGACCCATTATTGCCAGTACCATTGAAATGCAAATAATCAAATTTGCATTTCAATAAATCAAAAACCGACATGTCCACTTATAGTCTGATTTATTATTTGGTGAATAACTCATTCAATGAGAACCGTTACAGCTGCATTTTTTTGCAATGGGTTTTGTGCTTATTTTTCTAGTTGGTTTTTACAATATGGGCAAAAACTGAAAGTAATGGCAACACTGTTGACAGGCCAAAAACCGTTATTGCTCGGCATCTGTTTACTATTGTGTTACATAAATATGACGTGTATGTATGTGTCTGACGAAATTGTATAATCGTAACGTACAACTATGCAATTTTGGACTTTATTACTGAGGATACAAGTGTAAAAATATATCGATTGAGAATACTTATCGTAAATACAAATGTCGCAGGCTATTTTCTAGTAACATATACATAGTGGAACTGTTATTTTTGTCCAATTTTAACAAAGAAAATAGATATGTCGTCATATTACCCATTTCTAATTCCTGGACAAAGGGCAGTTTTTATGATGCTCACAAGTAGTGTTGCCAGATATCAATATTAAAGCTTCGTAAGTAGAAATCTTTTTAAAAACTGATATGTACAAAGTTATTAAGTTCAATCTATAAAAGTTCCATCGGGTTTTAATTGTTGCGAACGGATTTAGTACCTTATAACGGGCGTTTATAATCTCAGATAATTTAAATTCCATCACCTCTATATCAATTATATCTATTTTAGTGAAATATTCTCAATTTATTTTTGTGTAACCCTTTGCAACAAACAGATTCTAATAAGTTTTTAGTTGCAATGAATTTGAACTTTGTTAAAATACAGTTTGTTGTTCTATATATAACTTGAAAATGGTCTCAAATCCTATCTGTACTAAACTATGACGCATGACGAAATCACATATCACGTACTTTCCTAGCTGTAAGTTGCCTTGTTTAATATTGCGTTGTACTTGTGCCGTTTTCCTCAATTATTATATTTAATATTTATTCTTTTGTTTCGTTGGATGGACCGAAAATCATTGGTTATTTTAAAATGAAAAGCCAGATTATTAGCCATTCATGTATGGCTACCTATACAAGAACTGAACACACACACACAAACACATGAAACGAAGAGGGGACCCTTCTCCATTCCATCCCTGCCGCAGTGGGTATAAATAAGGCGCACGGGATCGTAACCTTTCATTACGTTTCGGACAATGTCTGTTTAAACATCATCATCTTCGGGTCACGACACTTAAGCGGTTACATTAGTCTTGCTTGTGGGTTACAGTTCTTTCCTAAGGATGTTCAGTTTTATTTACGACTTTATTCAACTTCTAAACCAAAAAATACTTTCTATGTTTGGTGATGTGAAGGATGACGGGTAAGTTTTTTAAAATTTTCTTATTACTTACTGCACATTTCTTTTTAGCAGCTTTGTGTTTTTCCATAAATGCTGGCAACATTTTATTGAATTAAGTGAGTGCAATCATTCGTTTTATTTAAAAGTCTTTTTTGTAAAGTTCTACCTAAAAATATGTCTACAATCAGTTTATTTTTTTTTATTTTAGGTTTTTTTTACTAACTTAATATTTTACAATGTATTTATATGTTCCGTGCTCAGCATTAAAGAAACACAGAAAAAAGAATTAGTAGTTATTGTGATGAGGCCAAAGCATTTGATTGGTTGATTTCTCATCTTCATTGTTAGTGGTGAACTAATTACGTTTGTCCGTAGTGAAAATTTCGTGACGCCATTCTCGTCAAGGTCCAACAGTTTTGATTTGACACAAACATACTGCGATCATTATAAAAGTAACTAATTTTCAGGGTTTCACTGTACCTTATAAAAAGTTGGAGACCAAGGTGTAAGATTTGGCTGGCTTTGAACCCGATACATTCCAAATGTAGTGACGTTTAAACATGGAATTCTGGCCAAGAATATGTGCAATACAAAGATGGTGAATATAATAACAGGTAAGTTCCAAGCGATTTGTCGTGTTCCGGCATGATGTCTGGTGAAGCCGTACGGAGGACGGGTCTGAGCAGTTGTGTTGAGATGTGTGCCGGGTACGATGCGCTAATGTTGTTGTGTTGGGAGTTTGGTCGTGGAGGGTCTTCAGATCAATCTCCCTTTGGCGCAGCATCGTTGGTCGTGTTGTTGGGTTTAACATTGCATCACCTCGCTCAAGTGCCGTCTTCCTTCCTATTCGCTCAATCTGAGTGAATAGGTTCTTAATAAACTAGCGCGCTTTACCATCAACGATCGCATCACTGCTTACCATCAGGCGGGATTGCGGTCAAGCGCTAGTTTATAATTATTAAAAAAAAAAAATTGCAAGTAATCGTATAAAATGTTACATTGGCCCATTGAGGCCCAACGACCCTTGTTCACAAATTAAACTAAATTTAAGTTCAGATCATCTTCTATTCTAGTTTTGTTTATGGCAATGGTGCCGATGTCGACAATTCCGCCAATGTCTAATGTGATATGAGAAAACGTGCGAAGGCAACTAAATAAAAATATATAAAAAATAAAAAAAACAATGTGTTCAATGTGAAACTTGTATACAAGTGTTACTAAGTAAACTGTAACAAACAAAAAAAACCTTGAATATATTATGGTTAAATATAATCAATAAAAACAGACAAATTCACAAAAAAAAAAAACATAATTTGAGGTCATTAATACGGATAAAATCCATCAAAGCTCTAAATTCAGATCATCTTTTTCTTTATGTTTCATCAAGACAGAACATAATATGTTAGGTTAGTCCTCTCAAATTAGGCCGCGCATGTTTATAATCGCGTCTAAACTGTCTATGGTTTATCTTATTTTGACAGGATTAAACGAAAATGTTATATTCTATCCTTTTCTTATTGAAAAAATACGAGTGTGCTTATGACCACACGACTGAAGTGAAACTTCTTTCGCTCCATCTGTATGTATATATATATATATATGTGTGTGTACAATATACCTATACATGTATACACATATACATATATTAATTTTCTATAAATATTTAAATTTATTTCATGGTTTCATTGGTAAATTAATATTTTTGCATAGATCTTCTATTTTTATTGAAAAAAAAAAAAAAAATTGTTTGCATAGATCTTCTATTATTATTAAAAAAAAAAAATACTCGTTGTAGACCTTGTAGTACCAAGCTCGCGCCACGAGCGCCTCTGTGCTTATATCCCCCACTTAACTTCCGTTCGCCTTGCCCGATCACTTTTCGTAACGCTTACGTCACGCGTTCGCCAGCTTACTCCCCAAGTCAAGCGTGCGTAAAGAAGTTTCACTTCAATAGAAAGAAAAAGATGCACTTAACTTAAAATTAGTTTGTGAACAAGAAAATCGG
Source organism: Sesamia inferens (assembly GCA_037179545.1). Taxonomy (NCBI): domain Eukaryota; kingdom Metazoa; phylum Arthropoda; class Insecta; order Lepidoptera; family Noctuidae; genus Sesamia; species Sesamia inferens. Next base: position 19,102,660 of record CM073921.1, on the reverse strand, counting down.
CGCCAATATTCGGAATAGATTACAGTGATGAAGGTATAAGATCATTTACACTGGTTGCGTTTATAATATTACAAGCGACCCGCCCGGCTTCGCACGGGTGCAATGCTGATACTAAATACATTACAAAACAACTGTTAACGTTGTAAAAAAACATAGCGGACCGCCGCCCAACCGGCTGGTACCGCCACAAATGCGACGCCCCACAATTTTGAAATTTGTAATATCTTCGAAACTATTTATTTAAATCACGTGCTGTAAAGGGCGATATAGATCTATATTAAAAAAAAATTGGGGGTAGATTACCCTTAACATTTAAAAAGTATTCTGTGTGTTAACACAGGGTACTTACACAGGCCCTTCTGCGAGGACGTGATGTCGCAGAAGGAAGCTGCGGAACGGGAGAGGGAGTTTCAACTCCCTTCCCGGACCATAGAAGACGCACCGGGGGCCGAGGAACGGATAACACTCTTCCGGCCCCCATAAATGGGTCCAGGGGCGAGGGACATGGGGCAGTCCCCGCCCCCTATTCGTTGGATCCCGAGGAGGAGGCAAATATTTGCATGCATCAATATGAATATTTGCACTGGTCTGGTCGTGCCTCAGAAAGCACGTTAAGCCGTTGGTCCCAGTTGCCATACGAACATCTAATGGCAGTCGTTACGGGTTTTTGGAGCCCTCAAAACTCCAACAATAGGGATGTTTCCGGGGTAAAAAAAATTGATTCTATTTAGTCCGTCATTCAGATTATAGAAAAATATTGGATACGTATATTTTGTTTTATCAAATCAATAAAAAATGACAAATATAAAAGGCATCAAAGATCAGGAGTGATGGCTGGTGACGTTACTGCACTGTACACGAAAAAGTGTACAGTGCCGTGACGTCACACGAGTTTTCAACGCACTGTGTCGTCTTCATTTTTTGTTTATATTGAAAAAGAAAAAATACGTGTCTAGTATTTTTTGGAAATTTGACTGACGAACTAATTAGTTTTTTTTAGTCAAATACCCTATTGGTCTAACTGCAATGCTTCGATATCGCCTAAGGGTTGTGGAGGTCAGACGGCAGTCGCTTCATGGAAAATATCGAAGTTTAGCTAAAATGCAGTCAGACTGGTAAAGCGGACCCTAGACTCCAAAGCTGAAAAGATACGACTGGGAGTAGATAGATAGAGTAGGATTTAATTGTTAATACATAATTCATTCTCTTATGTTATGTTGATGTCCGGTGAAGCCATACGGAGGGCGGCTAGTTGTGTTGCCGGGTACGATGCGCCTAATATTGTTGTGTCGGGAGTTTGGTCGTGTTGTTGGCTACAACATTGCATCACCGCGTTCAACTGCCGTCTCCCTACCTATTCAATCAGTTTTTTGAGTGAAAAGGCTCTTAATATACTAGCCCGCTTTACCATCAACGATTGTATCACAGCTTGTTGCCATCGACAGGATTGCGGTCAAGCACTATTTTATAATTATTAAAAAAAAAAAAAACAATATTACAGTACGTAAGAAACTTTTGTGAGAATGAATGTATCCATGACCACAAAATATAGCGTTGGTAATATTATTAGGATTAAATTGCTAATAATTTATATATATATTTTTTTTTTTAATAATTATAAACTAGCGCTTGACCGCAATCACGCCTGTTGGTAAGCAGTGATGCGATAGTTGATGGTAAAGCGCGCTAGTTTATTAAGAGCCTATTCACTCAGAAAAAACTGAGCGTATAGAAAGGAAGACGGCAGTTGAGCGAGGTGATGCAATGTTAAACCCAACAACACGACCAACGATGCTGGGCCAAAGGGAGATTGATCTGGAGACCCTCCACGACCAAACTCCCGACACAACAACATTTGGCGCATCGTACCCGGCACACATCGCAGCACAACTGCTCAGACCCGTCCTCCGTACGGCTTCACCAGACATCATGCCGGAACACGACAAATCGCTTGGCGGCAAGGCTTTGTCTGGTGGGTGGTAACTTCCGCCGGCGGCCGATGTTATGGCCTACCACCGAGAAGACCATATTATTATTTTAACTCGTTACAATCAATATATTTATCATATTGAGACAAAGAATTTGCATCATATCTCATAAGTATATAAGCTGAAGGGATTATATTTCTTCTTCAGTCTATAAAAGTCCACTGACAGACAAAGGCCTCCCCCAAGGCTTTCAATGACCGGTCTTATGATACATCGATCGGCTTCCCGCGACTTTCACCAGGTCATCGATCCTCCTTGCTGGGGGCTAAACGGATTATATAATTTATTTAGCAGACTTTAACCGGCTAGGTGGAAAGCAGAAATCAATAAGCATAAAAACTAATTTAATTTTCTATTGTTTCAGATAATATTCTCAATCGAGAATATCAACACAATAATATATCATTATAATTTAGAGCCTGCATTGGTTCCTGTGTTTAAACGAGACGTCTTCCAAACAGTACCAGTTTTTACTGGCTAACCAATAACACTCATGGCTGGAGGAACGCGGATTACAAAGTATGTTAGATTATAAATTATAGCTATTAAGTTTTAGCGTGGCTCCATTTCTGGTATACTGTTGATTGTGTTACTATTATTAATCTGCATAGTAGACTAGGCATAACTTGATTGTGCATAAAATTTGTGTCTCATAATTATTGAATTTGATATTTTTCTACATAAAGCCGATTCCATATTTGAAAATACCTAATCTTGCTTAGCGTAATTTTAGATTCCATAGATCCCTTTTTTCTTAATTTAGTTTCGCAACGTTCCAATTATTGCAGCTACTTATATATTGTTTCACAATTGGAACTCAAACAGCTGAGCGTTCGCTAAGCGAAAATTGCTATGATTTAATTCCGGACATTTATTCAGGCTTTTGTATCTTTTATTTTCTATGAAGTATATCATGTTATAAGATTTATGCCCTGAAGTTTTTATAAGTGCACTATGCCCATCCAAATTATGCGATTTTTTAAGGACTGATATTATGCGGATTTTTAATCTACATAATGAACTACGCTTACTGCTGGTAGGCACAAGAACGACAATAATAATTATGTATTTATTGTTTGGTCAAAAAAAAATCTTGAATAGTTTATTGTTTTTTACAAATATCGTTGCGTCTCGATGGAACATAGGAATCAATATTTATTTATTTTATTATTTACATTCTTTATGTGCAATTTTTTGTGTGGCCACGCATAGCTTTAGTAAATATTGTAGTAATAGAAGGGTTACGATTTACTTCTGTTATGGTTTTTGGGTGGTTCGCATTATTCCGTTGTCATTAACATCAAAATTTGATATTAAGTTTAACTGCGGCTAAAGATTTAAATCGCTAAATTGTAATTGAATGGACCTACAAACACTTATTTGCATTCATACATTTCATTACTATTAATTACGACGACTTAGTGACATCTCAACTTAACTTCATGGAAACTTTACTTACGCTGAATCATAATACAGGTCTCTCAAAGTGATGATGCGCATAGAAATCTTCGTCACTGTTCGGCAACGCTCGTATTCCCCGAACGTAGGAAGACGATATGTATACAGAGTGGTTAAGTGCATTTTCTTCAAGCATAATTTAGTATAATTATGAGTTTTGTGATGATGATGATGATGAGTTTTGTGCTAAACGAGATAAATATTGGTTTATCAGTCAGATTCGATAATTCCATTTAAGTAAATGGCGAAGAAAACCACATGATTGCCTATATGCTTGCAATCTTTCTTGGATTAATTTACGTGATTTTATAGTAGACGCTGAAGCTGGCGTAATGATAGAAGAAAAGACGCTTTAAATAACACAAGGTTTATGTTAGGAGAAAAAAATTGGTTTTCTAACACAGGTTTACATTAAAATCTACTCATTAACATCTCAGTTCGAAAGTATTTACAGCACTGATCATTCAGTCAGTCTCATCAGATCTCTTCATCAGAATCAGGGAGGATTTCTGTTCCTGACATTGTAGATTCATCAGAACATTCATTATGCTCTTGTTCATTTACATTTTCCCCACCGCTATCACCTGTCAAATAATCATTTCATCATAAAAACTCTTCCGAAAGAAAATGGTATGGGCAGAGTTAGGCATATTTTTATTTATTTGTTTTATTATTGCATTATGTACTAATATACTTCATAATATTATTTATTCCTATATCTATTTGTTTATTTATACATATATATCGTTCTATTCAATTTATGTAAGCCCAAATCTAATTAAAATTAAAATAAAATATTTTTTCTAGTACTTAATATCTATAATATGTTAAATACATATATATATACATATTTTAATATTAATAAACCGTGATAAATGCTAGGATATTTACCTATTTTACGAGTTGGATTTAAATTTACGTTTGAATACAAAACTAAGAAGCGTGTGTAGCAGCTCTATGTAATTCCACACAGAGAGAACAAGTACAGTCACCACCAATATATAAAAACGAGTTACGGACCTTTGACTGATTGGCGATCGCCGCTGACCGCCCGAATTGTTTTTAATTATGTACAAATGATATTGACTTCTATTTCTTTCGAACAAGGCGCAAAATGCAAGTGCATTGTTTAGGGCTCTTACGATTCAATGATTCGGGTGTTTCCGGGAATACGATTTAGCGAAGATCTACATGCGCATAATTAATTTGGGATTACTGTACTCTTTCCATAATACTTTTAACACAATGTAACTTTCAGTTTCATGGTATATCAATATTTATTATATTATGAGAGTTTTGAGAACGCTATTTACCACAACTTCTTTTTCCTTTTCTTGTTTTTTATTTATTGATAGACTGTTATTTTTTAGCTGTCTAGATGTCCATACTTCTCCAAAACTACACACTTTTTCAGGCCACTAATATTTTTCATATTTCAATATAATATTCATTAAGTTTCTTTATTAATTCACGCAGAGCTATGGTCAGTTCACGATTCACCTCTAAAGTGAAAGTGTCCATACTGATTATAGTAACCACACAAATAGCGTTTTCATGACAATCAAATCAAGTCATAGCGTCATTTTTTGACAGAGATGTCACAAGAAAACAGATACTTATACTATCTTTTGACGTGATAGGACAAATTTAACGATATAAATCTTTATCGTCGTCATCCTTTTTAAAAAAATTAATCAATACGATCTTTAAGTGCGGCCACCGACTGTTCTTCCAGGTAACTGCAGCTTTACTAAATGAAATTAAAATCGAATACCTTTTGCTTATGCTTTGAGTGATTGAACTTTATTTATTAATAAAAAAATACAAAATAAAAAAAAAGTACAAAATACAAAATAAAAAAGGAATTTGCTGGTGCTTAGTTTTCAGTGTGAGTGCTTAATTTATAAAACAAAAATATGTATATAGGTATATCTAACAAAATATTAATATCTATACTTATGAAAAAAACTAACTTATGCTTATTACTACTATCTACTGTGTTTTTTGCAAAATAAACAGTGCCTTAGATTGCAATATTATGGGTCAATAGATACAAATATATACAAGCTGGATATAGGAAAAGCCTTTCGTTACATTTTATTAGTTTATTTTAATGCGACTGACCTAGGAGGAAGGTTACATTAAAAACAAAATCTATAATAATATAGAGATTTTTGTGTGATATCAGTGTGAGTGATATTTGTTTTCTTAACTTTGATTAAAATGCTTAGGTCGATGAGTACAATGTTTTTAGTGGATTTGACTGGACTGGTCGAATTTTGTGTGAATTGGGTTTGAGCAGAGTAGAGTTATTTTATTTTCCATACATTACAGTGTAATAGTAATATGTAAATAGTTTATTTAATAATACGCATTGTATGAAAGACGAAGTGAGAATAGTGTTTAATTTAAAAAAAAACCTTAAAAATTTGTGTGGTTTGAGTTTGAGAGTGATTTTGTTTTACTTATTTTTTAAAACGATACGTCGTAATAATTAAACAACAAGTCAATAGATTGCTGTATAAGTAAATAGTAGATGAAGCATACGCCTTTTGTCACTAAATTGTTTTTTTTTTTATCACAAGAATTTATAATTTTTTCAGTAAACTAAAATAACAATAGATCATTACATTTTTGTTTGATCAGTACATTCCCAATCGACATTGAGCCTTAATGCTCTACTTACAAAGTTGATAATCTAATAAAGAAATCTGATAATTTGTAGTAGCTTGATATTCTGTCGTCTGTACTTGGTGGATGTTGAGGTGACGCCAATGATGGGATTTTTTAAGTTAATTTTGACTCTACTGTTTTGTAATGTCAATGGCACTGATTGTCTTGTTCACCTTTTCCTTTGTAAATAGATTTTGTGTGATTGGAGTTTGAGAGTGATTTTCGTTTTGCTGCTTTGGTCACAATGCTTATGTAGAATTGACAATAGATTATTGTTAGTGCTATTGCCCCCATTGCATACTGCCTACATTGGCGTACGTGCTTGTGTTCACAAACTAAGCAAAAATTAAGTTCAGTACATCTTTTTCTTTATATATCACTAGCTTTCCGCCTGCGGCTTCGCCCGCGTGGAATTCTCTAAAGATTTCCCTCTGGAATATTATTTTTTTTTTCAAGAAAAGGTAGCCTATGTCCTTTCTCAGGGTCTAAAGATTGTCTGTGCCAAATTTCATCAAACTCTGTTGAGATGTTTAAGCGGGAAAGCGTAACAGACATTTTGGATTATGAAAAGGAAAGAAGATAAAATATTATTATTATTATTTAGTCCTGTTAAATTAAGATAGTCCATAGATAGTTCAGGCGTTTTTAAAACACGTCAATTTACGTCAGGCGTGTCAGCTAATAAGTAGTTAACAAAGACACCACCTTTAGCTAATAAGTAATGTAAGAATATCTCTCACTCTCAAACTCAAACAAATCAAAATTTCTATTTAAAATGCATAAGTAATTATTGGCCGCGATTTTCCAGAGATTCGACTAATTTGACAGGACTAAAATATTTATCTTCAGTCCTTTTCTTAAGGAAATAGAAATAATAGGATGCACTGAACTTTAATTTGGTTTAGTTTTTTGAAACAACAATTAGTAATTTCAGATAGTTGGTTTAAAATTAAACAAATTTCATTAAAATCGTTGTCTGACTTACACCCTAATTGCGTAACACCGGAGTAATTTTTAAACATATACATAGCTAATCCATTGCTGCATATTTTAGAAAATTGTGTCTGATCAACAACTTAAATAACGTAATGAATACTGTGGAACTGTCAAAATGAAACCCATTGCTACGATACGATAGGGTGTAACACAATAACCCTGCCGTTTTTGTTTTTTTTTTTTATTACAGCTAACTACCTCAACTGTTTTACCTACTTTTAGAAACTATGTGTTCAATAATGATATTTAGTTATATTTCTCGTATTATTATTATATTGTTTAAAACTCCGAACAATCCCATTCAGGTATTCGTTATGTTTCGTTTCAGATTCTGTTTTGTTCCTTAATTATTAATTAATTGTTGTCTACTGCTCTGGAAAAAGGGCATTACTTGTTATTGCTTCCGTTTTACCATTTTCTTTGATGATCTACATACAAGTTACAGTAAGGGTCCAAAAATGGAATACCACTTTTGACACTTATTGTTAGAGCAATAAAGTTCAAAAGTGGTAATGCACTTTTGACCCTTACTGTACTTGTATAACATACTGTCAGTAGCAATTGTTATCATTTTGACAATTCTAGAACATTTATTGCGTTATTTACATTGTTGAGTAGACACAAATTTCGAAAATAAAGAGTAATGCATTAGCAATATGCTTAAAAATTATTCTAATTGATAGTGATAGTGTGAGTACAATTAACATTTAGGATGCGTGTCTACAATTTAGAATGTCAATTTTTAGTAAATAACTTCTGTCTGCATAAATTTCTGTGCCCCGTACCACCATTCCGAGCTTTTCTTCATTTTCGCTTAGTGTCTTTTCTGTATTTTTTTTTGTCTTGCTCAGTTTCGAACTGTTATGTTATGAAGACTATAACCTACGTCAAGAATTAGGGTATCAAATGTCGGGATGTTATGGGTATGAAATTTGTGATACGGATTGGAAACAAATGATTATTATATCGGATATGGATATAAAATTATTTCGCATTATTCTTTAGTTTCGGATAATTTCGGTTACGGATAAGACAACAGAAAAAAAAAACAAGGCGCGTGTGTCGGTCGCTGCCCCGCCGATCCAAACAACCTGTCATATCGTGTCGCAATTAGGCTCCGCCCCTATCCGATATTATCCGAAACTATTCCGGATTCGGTTACGGCTATGGATATTATTTTATATCGGATATCCGATAGTTTCGGTTAAGGTTACGGAGCTCCATAACATCCCTGATCATATGCAATAAGATTCGTTTAAATCTGACCGGTAGTTCCGGACATTACCCCCTACATACATATAAATATACAAACAAATTTTATCACTTTATAATGTTCGTTTAGATTCATTAGTAATAATTTTTTTTTGTGTTATTTGAGTTTGATGTTTCTTCTTCTTCGTTATAAAGTATGTCACAATGCTTAAAAAGGTCAACAGTTTGTTGTACAAGATACTGGATAAAGGTGCTGCCTCTATTTAATACTTTTCAGTTAGCTATTATCCGACTGACCCCGAAAGAGGGTCATTCTTCTTAATGCTTTCGTTATTGTCATATTTTTTTTTCTGGTTATTTGCGTTTTACGTTGTGTGTATAATATTCAAAAATTCAATGATTGGTTAAAAAGTATTAATAGGTTTTTGTGTGTTTTTAGTTTGAGAGTGACTTTTGTTTTCCTTAACTTCGTTTTATGGTAGGTCACAACATTAGGTTATAACAATAGGTCAATAGATTTTATTGTGCAAGTACGAAGTTGGTGCCTCTACTTAGTAAATATATACTTAATTTTAGTCGATTGTCCCTGAAGGGGGAAAATTCAGTTTCTTTTTTTTAAATTTCCGTTTTCCTTAACTTCTTCAGATGATAGGTCACAACAGTAGCAATAATATAACAATAAGTCGATAGATTATATTATACAAGTACAAAGCTGGTGCCTATACTTAATTGCTTAGTACACATTCACTTAATTTTAGCCAACTACCCCTGAGGGAGGGGTTACTTTTTTTGTAATTTCTGTTTTCCTTAACATCTTTAAATGATAGGTAACATATTGTTTAAATAATTTAATAAATTATCGTACATAATAGATGAAGCGGACTGTCCCTTAAGGGCGGTAATGACGCATATTCCCGTGTTCAGAAACTAAAGGAGATGTTTCAGGAATGTATGGAACCTGGGCCAGCACTATGTACCTACACTTAATTTAAATATTATTATGCATTATAGTTAATTGTTTTTATGTTAATTTTATATATACTTTGGCTTAGTTCTTCTACAAATTCAATTCAACTCGGCCAAGGAGTGCAACACAACTACTGATAAAGATGGTGGTCAGCAATAATCGAAATAAGATTTTGACAGTGACATTTGATCGACGTGTCAAGTATTTAAGGCTATCGTACCTATATTATCTACCAAATGACTGCAAAACAAACACAAAACATTATTTCCGAACATCTAGCACACAAAACAAAAACAATCACTAAAATATTCGATGCACAATCAACTGAAATCAACACTCGCCCCGAACACAACGGGAAAATAGAACTGTCAAAGTCGTCAATCAAACGTCATAACCACTGTCATGGCTACCTTAATAAGGGGTTATCTTACTGGAAAACGTTTCAATTAATTAATTATATATACCTGTATTTTTATTCAAATTACTTTAGTAGTATTTTTTATGAAAATCTATTATTTTTTTCCTTTTTTTCTATATAGCGTACATAGTAATGGCCCAAAATGAAACATCTTTAAAACCAGTTTATCTTTTTCTTTCTATTTCATTAAGAAAAGGACAGAAAATGAAATATTAGTTTAGTCCTGCCAAATTATGAGACTCCATTTACAGTTACGCGATTAAAAACGTTACTACTAAAAAAATTAATTTATTTTGAACTTTAGTTTACGACAGGGTTGACTAATTTGACAGTACTCAATTAATTCCTATCTTCTGTCCATTTATTAATGACATATAAAGAAAATGATACACTTTAAATTTAGTTTAGTTTGTAAACTGGGGAATCGGCGCCAACCATCCGGGTCTACAATGTAAAGTTTCAATGCCTTTTTGTTCTTTGTAAATAGCCTTTGTGTGATTGGAGTTTGTGAGTGATTTTTCTTATACTTAACTTCGGTACATGATAAATCACAATACTTTAATAGCTGTTAAAATAGGTTATTGCTTAAGCACACATTGGCCTCAATTTTCTTGTTTACAAACTAAATTTAATTTAAGTGCATCTTGTTCTTTCCATTTTAATAAGAAAAGCACAGAAGTTGATATATCAGTCTAATCCTGTCAAATTAATATATTCAATAGAAAACTTTAAAGTGTATAATAATATAATAATAATAACAATAATCTTTTCTTACTCTGTCCTTCTCATACCTCAGACTTTGTTCACTCTTCATTTCATATTCAGTCAATTTTTCTGTGGAATGCGCTTCCTCTTGATATCAGGATGGCGACTAGTCGGTTTGCATTTAAGCGGAAATTGCAGAGTTATTTTGCAAATAGTTAGGGTAGGGTCATCTAAACACCTTTCTCACAAGTTTTATTTTTGTATAAATATATAACGGGTGTCTGTGACATCGACGCAAAAACGAATACCATGGATCCAGTACATGATTCTGAACCCCCCAATGGTGGAATTTTTCGTCGGTTTTTTCCTGATTAAAAAAAAATAGGTATATGCAGTTTTTTTCACTTTAAACCGTTCATAATTGCTATACTTTTATAATCCAATAAGATTTTAAAGGATAAATTCGCTAATTACACAAAAAAGCGCAATGTGAACAAAACTCGAAAAACTATCCTATCAGCTGATTTAATAGAGTTCACATCAGGGGTCAACATCATACCCACAAACACGCATGGCGGCACGCTTGCAACGTTCAAAGGCCGAGCCGACACATTTTTTAAACACTGTGATTTCTGTAACCGCTCATTAACGATATAAATGACTATCATAATTTTATTAGTGGCACGCGGTCTAGCCTTTTCGCGAAGTTTGCGTTACTTTGTCAGATACAGCCTGTATTATAGTAATAGTATGTATATGTATATAGCGAATTTAAGTATTTGTTTATATAGTGTTATGAGTTTTTCCTTTTCCTTTTCATTGGTTCTGTAACTAAAGCACCTGCCATCTAGTCTCTTCACCAACCGTGGTTGACTGATAGAGAATGCCTAAGGCATTAAGTCCGCCTCTGTATATTTTCTTTGTGCGAAAGTATAAATAAATAAATAGTCCCTAAACCTACTCAATTTACTTCAGGCGTTAATTAATTTGACAGGACTAAACTAATATTTGTCTTCTCTCATTTTATTAACGAAATAGAATAATAATACCATGCACTGAAATTAATTTTACTTTAGTTAGTCAGCAAGGGAATCGGCGTCAGTGGGTGTAGAGGAGACACTAATTCTGATTGGTAGTTTTTAAATTATTTTGACGCGACGCGACGTATTATTATTAAGGATTGATTATATATTAATTTTAAATAGATATTTGTGTGATTTGAGTTTCCGAGTGAATTTTGTTTTCTTAAACTTCTTTAAATGATAAGTTATAATGTATTACTACCAATGACAATAAATCAATGGGTTACTGTATAAATACATAATGGAGACAGGGTAGAGGATCCACCTCTTGCTAGTTTTTAATACGTTTGCTTTAGTACATCATCGATTGGGTATTCATTTTAAATAGACTTTCGTGTGATTTGAGTTTGAGAATGCATTTTGTTTTTTTGAACTTCTTTAAATGATAGGTCATAATGCTTAAATACTAATGATTATAGATCAACGGGTTATTGTATAAGTACATTGTGGAGAAAGGTTACAGAGATACATCTCTTGCTAGTTTTTAACACGTTTGCCTTAGTTTATGATCGATTAGGTAATCATATTGAATACTTGTGTGATTTGAGTTTGAGAGTGAATTTTGTTTTTTTTTTCTCTACTTGTCAATCGATCGACGGGTTATTGTATAAGTACATTCTCGTGGAAGGTTACAGGGATACATCTCTTACTAGTTTTTAACACGTTTGCCTTAGTATATGATCGATTAGCTATTCATATTAAATACTTGTGTGATTTGAGTTTGAGAGTGAATTTTGTTTTTTTTTGTCTACTTGACAATCGATCGACGGGTTATTGTATAAGTACATTCTCGTGGAAGGTTACAGGGATACATCTCTTGCTAGTTTTTAACACGTTTGCCTTAGTATATGATCGATTAGCTATTCATATTAAATACTTGTGTGATTTGAGTTTGAGAGTGAATTTTGTTTTTTTTTTCTACTTGACAATCGATCGACGGGTTATTGTATAAGTACATTCTCGTGGAAGGTTACAGGGATACATCTCTTGCTAGTTTTTAACACGTTTGCCTTAGTTTATGATCGATTAGCTATTCATATTAAATACTTGTGTGATTTGAGTTTGAGAGTGAATTTTGTTTTTTTTTTCTACTTGACAATCGATCGACGGGTTATTGTATAAGTACATTCTCGTGGAAGGTTACAGGGATACATCTCTTGCTAGTTTTTAACACGTTTGCCTTAGTTTATGATCGATTAGCTATTCATATTGAATACTTGTGTGATTTGAGTTTGAGAGTGAATTTTGTTTTTTTTCCTACTTGACAATCGATCGACGGGTTATTCTATAAGTACATTCTCGTGGAAGGTTACAGGGATACATCTCTTGCTAGTTTTTAACACGTTTGCCTTAGTATATGATCGATTAGCTATTCATATTAAATACTTGTGTGATTTGAGTTTGAGAGTGAATTTTGTTTTTTTTTCTACTTGACAATCGATCGACGGGTTATTGTATAAGTACATTCTCGTGGAAGGTTACAGGGATACATCTCTTGCTAGTTTTTAACACGTTTGCCTTAGTATATGATCGATTAGGTATTCATATTAAATACTTGTGTGATTTGAGTTTGAGGATGAATTTTGTTTTCTTTTTCTACTTCTTTAAATGCTTTAAAAATCACAATGCTTTAATAGCAATGACAATAAATCGACAGGTTATTGTGTGTACATTGTCGAGGAAAGTCACAGGGTATCATCTCAACTTGCTAGTTTTTAGTTAATTTTAACACGTTTGCCTTAGTATATGATCGATTACGTATTCATTTTAAATACTTGTTTGATTTGAGTTTGAGAGTGAATTTTGTTTTTTTTCTTCTTGTTTAAATGCTTTAAAGATCGCAATGCTTTAATAGCAATGACAATAGATCGACGGGTTATTGTATAAATACATTGGGAGGGTTACAGAGATACATCTCAACTTGCTAGTTTTCAGTTAATTTTAACACTATTGCCTTAGTATGTGGTCGATTAGATATTCCTTTTAAATACTTGAGTTTGATAGTGAATTTTGTTTTCTTTTTCTATTTCTTTAAATGCCTGAAAGACCACATTGATTAAATAGCACTAACAATAAATCGACGGGTTATTGTATAATTACATTGTCGAGGAAGGTTACAGGGATACACCTCAGCTTGCTAGTTTTTAGTTTTTTTAATACGTTTGCCTTAGTATACGACTGATTATTAGGTTTTCATTTTAAAAAGATTTTTGCGTGATTTGAATTTGATAGTGAGTTTTGTTTTCTTATTCTTCTTTAAATGCTTTAAAGGTTAAAGAATATTGTATCAGTACACAGTGGAATTAAAGGACACACCTCTGCTTGGCAGCTTCTCTAAATCTCTTGAAAGACTATAATTTATTTAGAGAAATAATAGTAGTCGCACCAATTTTTCATATAAACTAAGATTTTTCACAAAGTCTTAGTCGTTCATTTTCAACACAACACTAAAAAAACGTGCTTGGTACGTTTCCACCCCAGTAAGAGTCGATGTTTAATAACCCAAAGTTTATTCTTTTATTTTGAATATTTCCCTTTGGTTTTGCATATTCCATTTTACACGTACTATCTATCACCAAAATACAATAATACCACTATATTTGCGTTTTGATTACTTAAAACAGTAAACAACCTGTCTAACAAGACTTGTGCAAAAAATCTTAGTCTTCCATTTTTACCACGACACAAAAAAAAAACCGCGTTTGGTACGTTTCCACCCCAGTAAGATTCGATTTTTAATAACCCAACGTTTACTCTTTTATTTTACGTTTTTCATTTTGGTTTTGCATGTTCCATTTTAACACGTACTGTCTATCACCAAAACACAATAACACCACTATATTTGAGTTTTTATTACTTAAAACAGTAAACAACCTGTCTAACAAGACTTGTGTGCAAAAAATCTTAGTCTTCCATTTTTACCACGACACTAAAAAAACGCGTTTGGTACGTTTCCACCCCAGTAAGAGTCGATTTTTAATAACCCAACGTTTACTCTTTTATTTTGAGTATTTATTTCGCTTTGGTTTTGCATGTTCCATTTTAACACCCACTTTCTATCATCAAAACACAATAACACCACTTTATTTGCGTTTTAATTACTTAAAATAGTAAATAACGTATCTAACAAGACTTGTTCAAAAATCATAGTACTCCATTTTTACCTCGACACTAAAAAAAATAGCGTTTGGTACGTTCCCATCCCAGTAGGAGTAGATTTTTAATAACCCAACGTTTACTCTTTTATTTTGAGTATCCCTTTGGTTTTGGATTTGGTTTTGTCTGAGCAGTTGTGTTGTGATGTGTGCCGGGTACGATGCGCCAAATGTTGTTGTGTTGGGAGTTTGGTCGTGGAGGGTCTTCAGATCAATCTCCCTTTGGCGCAGCATCGTTGGTCGTGTTGTTGGGTTTAACATTGCACCACCTCGCTCAACTGCCGTTTTCCTTCCTATTCGCTTAGTTTTTCTGAGTGAATAGGCTCTTAATAAAATAGCGCGCTTCACCATCTACGATCGCATCACCGCTTACCATCAGGCGGGATTGTGGTCAAGCGCTAGTTTATAAGTATTAAAAAAAAAAACACACTAACATCAATTAATTTTTGTTTTAATTACTTAAAACAGCAAACAACCTGTCTAACAGTACTTGTTCAAAAATCTTAGTCCTCTATTATCACCACGACATTAAAAAGAGCGTTTGGTACGTTCCTATCCCAGTAGGAGTAGATTTTTAATAACCCAACATTTACTCTTTTATTTTGAGCATTTGCTGGAGGTTTTGCGTGTTGCATTTCAACACGTAGGTACTGTTTGTAACCAAAACACAGACACAATTTTATTTACATTTTAATAAAAACAGTAAACAACCTGTCTTACAAGTTGTTAGACAGGATCCGTGAGGGTGGAAACGGAAAACTGGTGTTTTTAATTATGGTGCAGAGTCACCTCTGCTGTCACTTTGCAATTTTTTATTGAAATTTTTGTAAATAGTCATAAGTTTTTTTTTATTATTCAAACATAATCCGGTTTGGTGTTCTTTAGTTATGACGTAATTTGTGGCTGACTTTTCTTATTTTGAATCTATCATTCTTTAATATTCTTATATATATTATATACCGTGTATAATGACCAAAAGAGAGAAGTAACCAGTTTCTTCGGATATAAGAAACCGCTCGACATTTTCGTGTAAAATTTAATTAATAGAAAACAAACTTTTCGTTTATCGAATCAAATTTCATGCGAAACCATTAATCGGTTTACTTGTCACTAGTTACTTCTCTCCGCTGAGGACCGTACCTATATTTTAATTGCTTGATTTCGTTTTGTCCTTTTTTGTTTTCCTAATGGGTTCATATAACATTATTTGTTTTCGTATTTGTGTGCTTTTTAGTTTTATATTTTCGTCTTGCAATTAATGCATGCCATATGAATATTTCTGTACTTAAAAAGAGACTGTGATCTCTGAGTTTACTGCATTTTTCTTCTTAGAATAGTCAGCTAGGAAACGCTAATCTTGTTAAAAAAAGCTTAACGAACTAAAATCATTTATCTTTTATTTATCATCATTTATCATAAATTTGACAACATGCAACTGACACTGCTTCATTTGACATTTTCGCTTTCGTATTGGCCTATACTGTTCCACTTGTGGGAAAAGACTAATAATAATTTCGCCTTAAGCTATTTTTTTGTCTGCCTCTATATGTTCGCTCGCTACTTCCACTATTGTGGGAGTCACTGGCGTCGATTCCCTTTTTCATAAACTAGTTTCAAATTCAGAGCATCTTTTTCACGTCTAAACAGCACGCCATGAGACGTCTAAACTGTCTATGGAGTATAGTCCATAGACAGTTTAGACGTGATTAAAAACATGACGTTTAAAAAAATACGCCTAAGCGCTGACTAATTTGACAGGACTAAAATAACATTTTTCTTAGTAATATTTCGTTATGAAAAGGACATAAGATAAATATGAGTTTAGACCAGTGGTCGGCAAACAGCGGCCCGCGACTGTTTTGTAAAATAAACTACAATTCCAAAAATGATAAAAAGAAAGTTATTTTAATACCTAACTGCAAAATCATTTCAGTGACAGATTTGGCGACTTTGAAAAGGTTTCTAGTGGAATAATGATTTTTGCAAATCCTTTTTCATGTGACATAGAGGATGTACCAAGTCATTTACAAATGAACGTGAGGGATTTTCAATCTAATGACATTTTCAAAAGCTCATTTTATGAGATCAATATTATCGTGTTAAGTTCTATGGCAACTTGCCAACTGATTTTGACGATTTGAAAAGGTTTATTCAAAAGTTTATTACAATTTTTGGCAGTACTTACTTATGTGCGCAAACATTTTCTATTCTCAATTACTTATAGAAAAAATAAACATGCTTCCCGACTTACAGTTGAGCACTTGAAAGCCTTTCTTAGAATTTCAACGACAAACATGAAATCTGATGTACAAAAAACAGCCACTCAATAACAGCCTCAGACGTCACATTGACAGTATAAGTACAAGTACATATTTATGTTTTTTATCTTTCCTCATTTAATTTCCATTTATTATTGATTTGTCTTTGGCAAAATGCAAAAAAAAAGTTTTTTGGGATTTTAATATCACTTAGTAGTAAAGTAGTTTTCAGTGTGAGAGTTCTTTTCACTCATTTGAAAAGTATGTATGTCCGCACAGTATTGTGTGTGCAATAAAGAATATTAATTGATAGACCTGTTATCAAAACTATATAAAAGCGCGGCCCGCCTCTACCTCATTTTGTCGCCATGTGGCCCGTAACTGTCAAAAGGTTGCCGGCCGCTGGTTTAGTCCTGTATGAATCAGATGCAGTGAATTTAAAATTAGTTTAGTTGGTGAGCACGGGAATTGGCAACACTGTCCTTCATTACCATTCATTGAGACTGCAACAGATGTTTGTGTTCTTACTTACTTTTCTCTATAATCGTGTTGTTTTAAAAAATCAACATACAATGGTTAAGTATGTTGTGTTTTGTATACTAGATACTGGCAACTAAGTATCTAAACAAAATACATTATATAAACGCGTGTGCCACATAACTACGTTTTGTCAGCTTCAGGAGCGTCCTAACATTATTTTTATGTTGTATTTTTTACCTGATTATTATTTCGTATTAAAATGTATAATGTACTCGCGACAGGTGGGTCAATAGTACATTACATTTTATGCTGCTTCGAATGGAATGCTACCTACCAAAATTGTCCTGTCTTTCATACTGAAAACATTACATTACATTCACAAAATTTACTTAAAATCGCCTAGTATGTAAGTTTGACAATGTGCACACAGCACGCGAACGGTTGGCAAATGTTTGGTAACATTTTCTTATTTCTTTCTTGTATTACATAAATATACTAATATTTTGGTCATTTGTATCTGATCTTTCTATATTTTTAAAAGGCCTATGTAAAAAGCCAATTCATTGGCAAGCTTTTCGTATATCGTGTGGGATATATTTCATTTAAAACTAAAGATGATGAGCAAAGTAAATTTGCTGAATTGTGATTATTGTGATAAGAAAAAAATATTATATTATTTTAAAGTAACGTGTACCGTCCAAGGACACACTTTAGGCATAGCAAAAATGTGGTTGTCTGTAATATTGGTTCTATAACAATTAAATTGATTTATTGAATATGTATTTTTTGAATTATATAGTCGTTATCTTTAAGTGTTTGAGTTCTGTAAGTCTACTTTAAAAAATAAACTGCTTTACATGCTTTGTTTGTTGTTTTATTGTGACTCATGCAGATGATCGCCCTGTCCTAAATGTACCTATGAGACGCAGCCCCTCATACCTCGCTGATTTCTATAGCATGACATTCATTTTTCAATCAACATTCCATTTTGCGGTAATCATTACGCAAAAAAGAAAATTAAACAAAAAAAACGAGTGTGCTTATGACCACACGACTGAAGTGAAACTTCTTTCGCTCCATCTGTATCTATATTACTATATATATGTATATATATATATATATATATATATATATATATATATATATATATATATATATATATATATATGTGTGTGTGTACAATATGTACATGTATATACATATATTAATTTTCTATAAATATTTAAATTTATTTCGTCATTGGTAAATTAATTTTTTTGCATAGATCTTCTATTTTTATTGAAAAAAAAAAAAAAACTCGTTGTAGACCTTGTAGTACCAAGCTCGCGCCACGAGCGCCTCTGTGCTTATATCCCCCACTTAACTTCCGTTCGCCTTGCCCGATCACTTTTCGTAACGCTTACGTCACGCGTTCGCCAGCTTACTCCCCAAGTCAAGCGTGCGTAAAGAAGTTTCACTTCAAAAATAAGATACAGTTAAGGGAAACATTTGTCATAAACACGGGTAAAGCTATAGCCACATTACTGTGTCGTGTTGTCGTGACTTGGGATTACCCTATCAAAAGAATATGTTCAGGACTACGTCAAATACAAAAGAGTTTTGATTGGATAGAACAGCGTCACGACACAACACAACACAATAATGTGAACCGGCCCTAACGCTTCTCTTTATGCAGCAACTGTATGCAAGACAGAGCTCCTGCGTTTTCAGCGACGGTTGGCGCTGACGTAATAACGTGATCGTTCAGTGTACTTAAAGAAAAATAATATAACTCGTTTCTCTATTCAGCACCGTAACCTACAATATCAATCATCCTCGAATAAACTTTTATTTGATTCGAAGTACTTACTTTAAACATTTAAGTAAAATTTATGTAAAATTTTTCTTTCAATAGAAAGTGCAAAGTTAGCTCGCGATTGACCTTTCATGTAATATTTGTTATTTAGGACTATAAGGTTCCGTGAATTTAGAAGATTGTAGTGATACATTTAATGATTGTATAAATTTATATACATTTATTATCGTCTCGATCACTTTTTTTTTACAATATCAACCTGATAATGCATGAACCGCAAGTTGCAAAAAAAAACCTAAATAATATAAAAAAACTTTTTTAAAAAAAAATAAATAAATAAATAAACTACTGATTTCCAAAAACCAATAAAAAGTGAAAAATAACTAATCTCGGAAGTCGGTGTCAAAAACGAATATACAAAAACTAAAGACACCGGCTTCCAAAATTAGTTATTTTTGTAGTGGTTTTTGGAAGTCGGTTGTTTTTTTTTTTAAGTTTTTATTTTACACTTTTTAGTTGTGAAAAGGACTATGTATTCAGTTGAATCTGGTCAGACTGGAAGCTGAAGCAAATATAGTTGGGAAACGATGTAATTCTTGTTTACTTTTTTTACCCGTAATTTTGAAGAATTCCCTCGACTGCCTATGGTCTTAATCTTCAAATTTACTGCAGACCATTATTTTAACCCAATGGGTGCAAAGTTCTCATCAATATAAATGAATTAAGTCCAAACACAAAGTAGCTACTGTAAACCGTTGCGGAGTTCCTGGAACTGGCCTTTGTCTTCATCATCACAGCTCTTATGACAGTCGCAACCCATCTAGGTGTAAAGTTCTTATCAATACAAATTAATCAAGCACAAACACAAAGTAGCTGCAGTGAATTGTTGAGGAGTTCCTTCGACTGTTTCCCGGCTCCATCATCAGATCTACTCCTGACCTTTATTAAATTGTAGTGCTTTCAAATACTTAATGATAATACTAAGAAATGCACTAGTCGCCCCTACGATTTTTGAAAGTTCCCCTTAATTTCTCTGGTTTTCCATCATCAGATCCTGATGTCCTCATCATGGGATTACCTTGGAAATATCTTCTTTCCAATAAAAAAAGAATGATCAAAATCGGTTCATAAACAACGTAGTTATCCGCGAACAACATAAACTCCTCCTTTTTTGAAGTCGGTTAAAAATTAATTTCGCTGGTACCATGGCGTGTCCCTTTAACTGGGTATTCGAAAAAGTTTCAAGATATAGAACTAATGTTGCGAATGATACATACCACCAATTAAAAATGCCTCCGTACCGTAACAACACCGGTAATCGTAACCGTAACGGTTTTAGCTAACAGTAAGCAACATATAAAATAATGCCTAAATTAAAGCGCTGTATGTACTAGATAGCTAAGAAAGTCTAATAGCGCGTTTGCTTATTACCTACTTACTTATCCCAGGCTAGAAATCAAGACTGGCGCCAAGATCAAACGATTAGAATATACCTAATAATAATAAATTCGTTTATTTTCTCTCACAATGGTTTTATAATTAACAGTTTTGAACAATATCATAAATTCATATTGTGAGAGAAATGAGCCTGAAGTAGGTTAACCAGGCTCCACTTGAAATATACGATACACAAAACTGTTGAGTAACTACTATCTATATGCGAGATTGGGACAGTAAGAAATTGTAAATAGTACACTGTTGACTACCTACGTCCTACATTATTTCTGTATCCTTCCCCTTAGAATTCCATCCAAAGGTTGTCTGTAAAAGATCGCTCTTAGCGATAAGACCGCCCATTGTGTCACCCTTTGTAAAATATTTTTTATTTAACTTCTGTAATCTATATGGTGTACATAATAAAGAGTATTCTATCTATCTATGTTCAAACATCATTTATTTCGCAAAACTTGTATAAGTCTAGTTATCAATCAGATCGACATTATAGGTAATACGGGTCTGAAACTACACGCTAACGCGCGTATTTCGCGTACGGGGTAGATTCATATTACCTATAGACAGAGCCCGACAGTAAAGTAAAAATTTTATGAGCCCATTAATGGTAATGAGGCTCATCCAACTTTTCGGTCAATCTCGTTCTAGGAAGTCGCTACAGCCGAGGTTAACTCCAGTTTGGAAAAAATTGGTGAAAGACAAATGATTTTTTTTAAAGTCTTCGTTCCATAGCGCTCACTATGAAGCGAGGTCTTTAAAAAACTTCTAGGCTATAAATGCTAGGCTATTCTAAGGCTCTACACACCCCATGCTACACATAAATCATTAATTCAGCTTTGCGTATCTCGACTGCATCTTAGAACCTACTTGTGACACTCACACTTGGCGGTTTTTTTCTGAAACTCGTTGCGAGATTAAATCTCGGTTACAGTGATTTAACCTACTACCTAATTGTAATAGTGTGAAAGCGTGCAGCAAATAACTAGGTATTGATTTATTTATTTATAGATAGCACCGAAGCTAAATGTCTGGCATTTTCAAGCGGGCCGAAATACGTTTACTATTCAATTAGAGCAGTCAGTGCAGTGTCGAGGATGCATACACGTAAGGGCTTCCGAGTTGGTTGTTCGCGTCTTAAGGGAGCATAGTAGACTGTGGTCGGTTGACGTCTGTTAATAACCATACCGTGGAGTGTTTTTAGACATTGTGAGATTGAGATTTTTTCCAATTGAGTTGTATCCTAAAAAATATTTTAATGTGAATGTGGGGGGGTTAGAACTGTTTTCCACTATTCACGCAAACTATTCGGTTTAGAAAAAATATATTTTAGAAACCTCAATATCAATTTTGAAGACCTATCCATAGATACCCCACACGTATGTGTTTGATGAAAAAAAAAATTTTTAGTGTGAGTTCTAAGTATTTGGAGCCCCCAATATTTGTTATTATTATGATTTTATTTTAGCATCAAAATCTTAATGCGGTTCATAGAATACATCTACCTACCAAGTTTCAACATTATAGCTCTTATAGTTTCGAAAAAAAAATGCCTGTGACATACGGACGGACAGACGGACAGACAGACATGACGAATCTATAAGGGTTTAGTTTTTTGCCATTTGGCTACGGAACCCTAAAACGGGGGGGGGGGGGCTTGTTCCGTGAAGGAAAGCACGATAGACCTACTGGTTAGACTTGAAGCCGACTTTAGCACAGTTGGGAAAAGGCAGACGATAATGCATCTGGCATTGTTCCCTAAAATTCAAGGTCATGTAACATTTACCCAACCGCACTAGGCCCGCGTTGTTAATAATGGCCTTTTCAGTATTTGTGCACTTAGGTGGCAAATTGTACAGAATATAATCACTATTGGGCACAGCAAAAGTAGTAAGTTCCCTCTTAAAGGGACGACACCAATGTCCTAACAGTGCGCACATTACAGGCTAATAATGCTAAGGGATCTTGGTTATGGCCTAGCCGAAGTTGGTAAGAAAGGCCCCGAAACTAATGATTTTGATTCCAGTGAGGCGTACGCCGTAGCTTGTCTGGGGGTGATTTCGTTAGACTGGGAGCGGCTAGGAATGGCTGCTCTAGAGGAGCTTTCCTTCGAGATCGCAAGGAAGGCTTTCCAGCGGAGGGAGAACATTGTGTTCCTTAACCTCATTGATCATTTACAGGTAAAATGTCATAAACAAGAACAGATCTTACGTTTTAAAATATATTAGTATGTATGACTAATATATTTTAAAACGTAACATGTGTATAGAAAATCTGCCTTAACCCAACGCGGACCTCACACTACTTTTAACTATTAAATGTTTTTACTTTAGAACATATTGTTACATTTAAAAATTAGTTAACGTATTAGGTACTCAATGGTATAACAATGATGAATATGCAATTTGAGAATTTAGAGAAAAGTGAGATATTCTGTGTCGAAGTTTAGGAAAAAAAAACTTCTCGAATTCCATGATTTTTACTACTATTTCATTTTTATTTGAAGGAATGGAGTACTTAATAGTTTTCTCAGATTCGCTGTAATTATCCATATCATAAAAGCTTGTTAATCCAACAGGAGCGCTTTGAGGCTGGCGAGAAACGTGCCGTTGTTTTAGGCGAGATTCTAGCGTACCGGGGAAGATACGCTGACGCCGCGCGTTCGTTTCACAGCGCAGGGCGAGACGAAAGAGCTTTAAACCTTTACGTGGATCTCAGGATGTTCAACAAGGCTCAAGTAAGTGTGCAATAGAGATAACAAGTCTATCTGTTAATTTTTCGCGTTTAAACCCAGCCAAATTTGGTAAATGGATAGAACAAGACCTGGGCATTTTTATTTTGGAAATTCGTTTCTGTGTAATTCCAGCCCCTACACACGCGAAGCAGTAGGCAAAAGCTAGTAATTAATAAAAAGCTCTCAGCGAGACAGCGTACAGAAGAACATACCATTCATATCATTTATAGAAAAATGCAGGATTATCTTATAAGATAGAAACCAAAAAACCACTCACATTCCTACATAATAGTTAAGTAATGTTGCTTAAGTTTACATTTGAATTTATATGTGTAATACATTTTTTAAATTCTAAAGTAATAACAGTCACTCAGGTCGACTGAACAGGTGCGCTTGCGCGCTACTGTGGAAACTACGTTTGCCGCGATTGGTCTACCAGTCCATTCAGGAAAAATTTTACACTGAGAACATAGATGAAGTGAACATGAGATGAATTGTAGCTAGAGATTGACGTTATTTCTAGCTTACTTCACATACTCATACATATTGTTACTTAAACGCATACATAACGAGCCTATAATGTTCCCACTGTTGGGACACAGGCATCCAATCGGTGACAGGGAGTGGGTCGTAATCTACCACGCTGACCCAGTGCGGGTTGGTAGATGCCACATGTTTTCGAAGTTTTTGGCTCCAGAACATTTCCGGTTCTTTCACCGTTTTGAGAGCATTGGTTATGAAAGGTTAGCTGTGGTGATGAATTGTTACCTATTTTTTCTATTTTATAGGAATATGTGGGGGAGGGTGAAGGCCTAGCGGCTTTAGCTCGTCGCCGCGCAGAGTGGGCGAGGCATGTGAACGAGCCACGCGCGGCCGCTGAGATGTACCTAGCAGCGGGCGACGTGAAGCGTGCCGCCGAACTGATGGCGGAGACTGGAAGGAGAGACATGTGAGCACAATTCTTATTAATTAATTCATCACGCTAGCTTTTGATCGTGATTTCTTCAGCGTAAAATTTCTTGTTACTAACCGCGTCCTGTTCAATTCTGTTTTATTTTTTTGTTTTACTGTTCTACTATAATTGTAACAATGTTAAATGGTCCTGTTACATACTTCAAGAAATTGGTTGTCAAATGCATTTTTTTTCAAATTCTATATTTGCTAGTTCTTTGCACGTTCCAATAAACATAACTTTTCAGCTTTATTACTTATATAGATAAAATGATATGGGCACTTATGCAACGTCATAACGACTCACATGCTGAAGCACGTTTCCTATTGGCTTTTCCTATGCCTCCATTTGCCTATAGTCTTTCGGTCGTCGTCGGTTGGACAGCCACACGTTATCGGTCACAGCCGGCGTGTTATCAAATAGATCCAGCCTTATAAATTAATGCATTGAAAGGGCTATCATAGCCCTCTAGTTTTGGCAACGTTAACACAATTTTTACCTAAATAAATAGACATATATTAAGTTATTTACTAATAAAACTCGCAAAGGAAAAGTAATACTTAATTCATTTAAAAAGTGCGATCAAAATGCAACCTTGCAACCTAGGCAACAGGCATTTTATTTGAATTGTTTATTATAACGTTTTAGGTTGATTGAGTTGGCGCGCAAACTAGACAAGGGTTCAAGTGGGTCGCTTCGTTATGTGGCAGAGGCGTTAGTGAAGGCTGGTGAGCCGGCCACAGCTGCTGACGTATACCAGCGACTTGGAGACTATACGTAAGTATTACACTCAAAGGGCAATGGAGAGAGCTATGCTTGGGGTTTCACAGCGTGATCAAATCAGGACTGATGAGATCCGCAGAAGAACGAGAGTAACCGACAAAGCCCGTAGAGTTGCAATACTTAAGTGGCGCTTTGCGCGGCCCATTGCCACTTAAAGGGACCGATGGGTTCTCGAGTTGCGACCACGCACCGGAAGAAGCAGCGTGGGTAGGCTCCGACAAGGTGGACCGACGACCTGGTGAAGGTTGCGGGAAACTGCTGGATGCGCTAGGCGCAGGGCCGGTCGTCTTGGTGATCCTTGGGGGAGGCCTATGTCCAGCAGTGGACGTCTTTCGGCTGAAATGATGATGATGATGTGGTGGATGTTAGCTTTCCTCGAGCAGCGCTGCAGTAAAATATTCATAAATGTCACTCTATATTGCAATATCGTATTGTGGGGCACTATTGATTAAGAAGATAAGACTCCTTGATCAGTAACATGGTTCGCTTTGGTGAATCACAGTCTGCTCTGACACAACACAGAACATTCACAGTCAGAGTGTTAATTCTACTAATTTTAAGAACGAATCTCAGTCTCAATCTGTCAACTAATGCTTCTAATTCCCCTACACTTTAATAAATTTTCGATATTTGTTTATCAGCGAGATAAGTTTACGATTAGATTTTGAACGTTTTAAATTTAGAGAATTGACCCTCTGATCTCATTCGGTCAAAAGTGTATCGTGAAGTCTCCACATTTTGTCAAATTTTTGACATTGGTTTGTCGCCGAGATGAGCTTGCGACCAGATTTTGAACGTTGTAAGTTACGAGAATTGGTTTAGTCCTCAGTTCTTAATAGCATTTGAGCTTGTCAATTTTGTTGAGCTGTTCAACATTGTCTTCAGTAGCTTAAATGCACTCTATAGATTTAGGGGCGCAGTCTAAATCAATAGTATTACGATCTTGTTGATATTGTGTTCTTTCTGTTCGATAATTTACCCTGTAGTGGCCTATTGGAACATTATCTTCTGATTATGCTAATAAGATGAATGTTGAATTTCCACAGGAAAGTGGCTCAACTGGCAGTGGCGGCAGGCGAGTGGTCGCGCGCGTTCACGCTGGCTCGTGAGCACGCCGAGTGCAAACGCGAGGTATACCTACCGTACGCGCACAGAATGGCGCAAGAAAATAAATTCGTTGACGCGCAGAAAGGTTAGCAATCATTTTTCTTTGTCATAATTACCATCTTCTCCTTAGCTTCTTTTGTGGTTTCTAAACATCTCTACCAACCATCTTTCATCAGTTACGGCCCCTATAGCAATCACAACTTACACGCGATAATAAAAAAAAAACGATGAATTATCCTTTTTATTGAAATTAGGCAGCATTACAATAAAAACCGTGTTAGATTTCTTTAATAAATATAAAACTTTTATTCTTCGCACCGCACACAAGTCAGCTTCGCTAAGCTTCAGCTTCGCAAAGTCAGCGATAAGACTACCACTGTTACAGACTGCCACTGTAACTAATGTAAAATAATTTGGAGCTCTAATAAATTTGGTTTGATTGTTGATTATTGATGATTTTGTAGAAGAGTTGTGTTCCTGGTATCCCGATAACAAGCAATCATTGCGTTCATTTGTACTGTAAGCAAGACTTTACGCTTGCAACGACCACGTAATTCTATGGCGATCACTTTCTTTTTTATAAAACAATAATAAGAGCTTGAGAGAGGGACAAAGATAAACATTAATTCAGTGCAGGGACACATTCGGCCATATAGTTACTACATTCAATTGCAAATAACGGGTAGATAATGTATTTACAGTAAGGGTCAAAAGTGGAGTACCACTTTTGACACTTATTGTTAGTGCAATAAAGTTCAAAAGCGGTAATGCACTTTTGACCCTTACTGTGACTATCGTGAGGTCAAATCTACGTTATCAATTGATGTTAGTTCGACTAAAAGAAATATAAACTGTATGTCTCTGGTAATGTAGTCGATTTCAGAGAGGTAAAAATTTTTAGTCTTGAAAATATTTTTGATGTTGCATCGTAAACTGAACTTTATTGTGTAGTAATTAAAGTTTATTTTTTATTATTTCTAATTAGGGACATTTATAATCGTAATGTATATGTCATATGCTAGTCCCACCGTACCTCAAGTGCACATTTTTCACATCTAAGCCATAAACATAAATAGAGTCATCGCATTACCGCGAAGTAAAGTTATTTTTCTAATAATTATAATTCATATCTTTGACAATTAAATCGCGAATGCAGATTACTTAAGTTCGTTAAAAACTTTTATAACAATTATTATTATTATTATATTTTGGATTTCTAATGAAATAATTGATTCAACAAATTGCGAGGTGTGTGGCACTCTGGAAGATACTATACATTTACTGACGGAGTGTCAGATTTCAGTTCGCCAGAGAGGATCTAGTTAGAGAACTAAAGTTAAATATAAGCGATCTTTGTATGTACAATCATATTTTGTCGACACCAATTTAATTAAGTTTGTGTTATTACGTTTTACTTGTATTCACACAAATTTAATAATTCAATACAAAATTAAGAAAAAACTCCTTATTCCAAGAACATTAAGGTCTTCGTTCTTCAAGAATTGGTATAAATAATTTAATAAATAACAATGCCTACATGTTATATTAAAAATTCAGTGTATGTGTTATGATTATAATATAATATTCTAATTGGGCTGTTTGAGGGTGTGCGTTAATTACATTACATTTTGCGTAATAACAAATTAAAAAAAAATATTAAGTATTAAATTCGTGTAAATTATGTTCTGTTTCTTTGACCGATTCCTATATTTCAGCGTACCACATGGCCGGCGAGACGACGACGGCGATGCGAGTGTTCACGATCCTCGTCGGTAATGCGGTGGCCGAAGAGAGATTTAGCGACGCGGGCTATCTCCATCACTTACTCGCCATGCAGTGCCTTGAGACTGCTGCGGCGGCTACTAACGAAAAGTGAGTACTAAACAAACACATACGCCCTTATTACAATAATACGGCACGTGGTTGCATCGCTATTCGCTCATAATAATACCGGTGTTGTCACTTTTTAAAAAAATACCAAATTTCGGGGAAGTTGGTTTTTTTTTTTTTAATAATTGTAAACTAGCGCTTGACCGCAATCCCGCCTGATGGTAAGCAGTGATGCGATCGTTGATGGTAAAGCGCGCTAGTTTATTAAGAGCCTATTCACTCAGAAAAAACTGAGCGAATATGAAGGAAGACGGCAGTTGAGCGAGGTGATGCAATGTTCAACCCAACAACACGACCAACGATGCTGCGCCAAAGGGAGATTGATCCGAAGACCCTCCACGACCAAACTCCCAACACAACAACATTTGGCGCATCGTACCCGGCACACATCGCAACACAACTGCTCAGACCCGTCCTCCGTACGGCTTCACCAGACATCATACCAGAACACGACAAATCGCTTGGCGGCAAGGCTTTGTCTGGTGGGTGGTAACTTCTGCCGGCGACCGATTTTATGGCCTACCACCGCGGGAAAAAAAGATTATTTCAAAATGCATTGGTATTGTTTCTATGATGATTACGTAAAATTTTATATTATATTTGGTCAAGGGTTTACCAAACCTTTATTATCCTTATGGATCGGACAGGGTTTTCTTTACATATTGTATATCTGCCCAGGACACAAATACCTGTCTATAAGAAAGTGCTTTATTTATATCTATAACTAGTTGCGCACTAACGCGGGTGTGTTTGTTGCTGTGCTGCTGAGAGATATTAACACGAAAATAATGAGTAAAGGGGTTTATTTGCTCTTTTTAATTTATAGTTGTTTTCTTTTCGGTCGATTGATTAGAACTGACTGACTGTCTCAGACACGTGCATGGTTTTAAAAATGGCGTGTTTCGGAATAAATATAAATTATATTTTACTACATAAATTATCGTACCTTTATTCAAATAAGGCATTTTTTTAAATAAGGCAATTCGTTTTAAATTATACCCTAATCATTCAAAATATTCAAAAATGCACAGCGTTAATGTTCAAGTTTTCACTTCTGCCGGCACTCCCGGGTTGCAACCCGTTTTTTAGATTTGGTATAAAATAATTGTTAAAAATTCAAAAATACTAAAATGAACCAATTTTTAACTAAAAGAATTCTATTATATTCAATCCAAATGCACATTGAATAAAAGACAAATATGTTTTACCCGCAGCGATCGCAATCCATCTCTGCGTGCGTACACGCACAACGACCGACTGGCGCGCATTTACCACGCATACGACGTGGTACACCGCTGTGTGAACGAGCCCTTCTCCCTGCACCAGTCCGAGGCGCTACTCAACGCGGCGCGGTACGTCCTCGCCTTGCTGGATGCCGAGCCGCCTGCAGGAATTTCTTTATTGTATCCTTTGATAATAAGTCTAGTATGAGAGATAAATCAGTCTCTTAAGTCTTAATATAATCCCTAGCGTTATTATAGTACTAGCAAAAAGCTTCTTCGACATGTTATTTTGCCCATTCGAACAAAATCTAAGAAATTGCATTTGCAATTGCATGTTTACATATAACAAAATGTCTTCAACTTGGGTATGCATAAAATCGATCTGTATTTTTGTGTTAGCTCCTAAGGCCGAACGTTGCGTTCACGTCAATATTCATACAGCGACGGTTTCTATAAAAGCGGTGACCGCACATAACGGTCGTAGTGACGGCTTGAATGTCATGGAAACGCTATGTAATAGTGCGTGATCAATCTGCTCAGGATGGTTCTAACCGCGTGACTTTATGGTGAGGTTAAATCTAGCGATTTAAATCTTTCGACAGCGGGGTTTGACTTTATAATACCAAAGCGTTCTCAAGGAAAGCACATCCACCTTCTTCTATAAACAACGTTTCAGTGACGTCACTCAGCAGTAAATTGAGGACGCCATCAAGGCTCTTCAAAGTAAATTTTCCTTAATCATAATACCAGTTGTTTGTATCTATGTTTATCAAAGCAAGCGAAGGCGTTGAACGCAAATACGCTGGCTCGACAAATGTTGGACAAAATATTGGGATTGCAGATACCACATAAATTTCAGGTTGGTTTTAATAGTAGATTAGTAGTCGAGGGCTGTAAGGCATCAATTGCAGCCCGAGATGTTTAGGTACGCGAGCGCAGCGGGGGCGCCTATAGTTCGAGGGTGTAAATGATGCTTACACCCGAGTTAACTACTCTGCTTTACATCTCGATTGTGAGGTAAGTAGAAAAAAATCGGCATTAGCCTAGAGCACAGGCGTAGAGTAGCCAGCCTTTCGGTGTTCTATAGGATACATTTTGGGGAGTGTGCGAGGGAATTGCACGATTTAATTCCCTCATCTCCGTTCCACCATCGGACGACCCGTCGTACGGCGAGTTTCCACCCTTATGTTGTTAACACCTCTACGATCCGGACGTAGCGTTTCGCCTCCTCCTTTATACCGCGTACATCGAGGGACTGGAACAATCTGCCGGCGGCGGTGTTTCCGTCGGACTACAATTTGAGTGTCTTCAAGGCTAGAGTGAATAGGCTCTTAATAAACTAGTGCGCTTTACCATCAACGATTGCGTCACTGCTTACCATCAGGAGGGATTGCGGTCAAGCGCTGGTTTATAAATTAATTTAAAAAAAAAATACAAGAATAAAACATTTTATTTGTTAAAATTTATAGTGAACTGAGAACAATTTTCAAATATTAGGGACAGGTGTTTTTTGGGTATGTTAGTTTGAGATTGTGATATTTGTTGGTCATGAACAAAATCTGACGGGATGAAGCTTTCTTCAGTAGAAGTTGATGATTGCGGATCATCTCTTGAGAAATATGTGTCATTTTTTGAAAGCTGAATAGTTTCCGTTATTTTGTTGCTAATTTTACTTTTATTTTGTATGGAGTTTTCAATGTAACCATCAGCCACCTTGCTAGATTTCCACCCACCGTGCCTTTTTATAGTGGTTAAGTTAGCCCCAGCATCGGCTAAAAGTGTAGCCGATGTTCTCCTGAAGCAATGACCTGTGTACAATTCCGGGTTTGCTAACTTTAAATAACTTGCGATTTGCTTCGGCATACTTCTGATGCTATTTTTTCCAATAACTTGTTTGTAGCTTTTGTCTTGGTGGTACTTAAAAAAGAAAGGTCGGTGTTTACATTTGCAGGACGAAGATTTCTGTACAGATTCTGGGATTTTGAGGAACTACAAATGTTAGGTCAATTTTAGTTTTTGTGTTCGGTAATTTAATTACTAACAACTGACCCTGTTGTTCTATGTTCTCTATTGTAAAATTTGTCAATTTAATACCTCAGCATACGCCTGTTATACCGAAGATAAGAACCACCTAAAACAAGCTAAATATATAAAAAAAACATAAGTATGTTTTATAGGATTGTAAGAATTTAAAAGATTAATAATGAAGTATTCCATTATATTAACTTACTGGAATTTGTTGATAAATAACACTTGATTTATTTACTTTATAATCACTGTATTTCCATTCAGGTGCTTACAACATGTCATTTACGAAATTAAAACAATTAATACTGTTATTTTCCACACGTCTTGACTTCAAACCTCTTCTTTCTCGATCACTCCCACTAACAGCCGTTCAATCATGACCGCTTCTTTTACAAAACATCGTAGTACTTATTACAATAATAGAATGAATTATATAATCTTCAGCATTTACTGAACAAACATTTAAATATTTTAATATTTGTATTTTTATTATAGTTTTTATTTAAAAGATCTTAACAATTATGTGATTGGTTATTTTACGTACCTTAACAGCTAAATATATGTCAGGGGCTTCATTTATGAATGTTTTCACTTCTTGCGCTGTAAAAATCATTGACTTTTTGCTTTTGTGCCCAGCTGATTTTCTTTTTAGAAAAGCTGATAATTTTGAAAAGTTCTTGATATTAATGTCGTGTTTAGAACTCATAGTTGCTTTAAGAATTGAATAAATGCACCACGAACTAGATGGCTGCAGCGTTTTTGATAGCTTACTAAAGTATATTAAGAATACAGTCTCAGATAAAGACATTACTCGTTTTTCTTTTCGCCACTTCATGAACTCGTCGCAAGTTTTCAAATATCTCTCTTTAGAAGTTTCAGGCAAAATATTGTTAATTGCTTCCATTTTCGTTGAATCGGGAGTGGAGCTCATATATTCATAGTGATGAAGATATGAGCTGCAAGTGTTCAGAACTCATGTTTTTTCATTATTAGCACGTAATTATAAAAAAAAAAACCAAAAACAAACAATATTTAAATATCGAACGGCGAAGCTCAATTTCGTTATATATCGAATAATTCATAATTACGTGACATTGGCTAAATACACAAACCGTGCGAAGCCATAAAATAAAGAAAGAAAAAAGAAGACGATTTTTTTCTACTTACCTCACAATCGAGATGTAGAGCAGAGTAGTTAACTAGTTTTAAGCATTAATTGCACTATAGGCGTCCCCGCTGCACTCGCGCGTCTAAATATCTCGGGCTGCAATTGCTGCCTTACAACCCTTGGCTACTAATCGACTGTGTATATATCACGTCTACTGGTTGGTTTGAATTACTTTAATATCCCTCACACGAAACACTGTGTTCATTCAGGAAAGCGTGGAGTTATTAATACTGAAGACCCGCGCCAGTACTGGCGGCGAATCCCGCGACGACGAGGTGGCGCCACTGTGTTGGCGCTGCCGACGTCACGCGCCGCCGCTCTGCGCATCTCGCTGTCCTTTCTGTAGACATGCGTTAGCGCACTCACTTGCTACACACGGTCAGTCCGTTATTCTTATTACACTTGATAATAATATCACTTTATTATTGTCCCACTGTAGGGCAAATATTCAAATTATTGTTTCCAAGTAAAATGACAGACCCAAATCAGGACCTATTTCTTATTAATTAAATGTCAACAAATCTAAGTCCAAATAAATAAAATATCAAAAAATAAAAATCATCAATATAAATTGATGCATAATTATTGTTTCCAATTAAAATGTCAGGCCCAAATGAGGAACTATTTCTTATTAATTAAAAATTTCTAAGTTATAATAATTCCTTCCTTCTTTCCTTCTCTGTATGAGAGGAGAATTGTGCCCAGCAGTGGGACGATAAAAAGGTTGATGATGATGATGATGATGATAATAATAATTAAAATATCAAAAAATATAAATAATCAATATTATAATTCAAAAGTACGATTCCTCATTTAAGTTTTTCATATAACATAAACAGCAACATTAAAATTTTAGTATTCGTGTCAATTTATCTGCCAAACTTATTAGCCCCTTTTAATGATTTGTGTTTCAATAATCAACATATTGTATGTAAACAGAAGTGCTACCTCTCGTTCAATTCGAGCCTGCCGAAGGAATAAGTTACGAAGAAGCCCTAGATCTAATCGAGCGCGCCCCCCTTCCGGAGTCTACAGATGCCGAGAACACGGAATATGGCGCTGAAATTCTCAGAATAGACCATGACGTGGACAGCTCTGATCCATTCTTAGATAAAGTTGATGAGGTAAGTGTTTTTTTTTTCAATAAAAATTACAACATTAGCCTACATCTCATTTTTTGTCACTAAATGTAGGCTAGCAACTTACGTCTATTCTAAAATGTCGGTATAGGGCCAGTAGACCAGAGGGTCTTTCAGCAATAACATAAATCACGAAAACTTGGCAGCCGATCGTGAAAAATTACATGAAAAGATAGAGATAGGAGTTTTGAGAGCAGGAAACTGCATTAAAAATTTCTTATTCTTCTTCAGCGTATTTTTTTTTTTTATAGTTATAAACTAGCGCTTGACCGCAATCCCGCCTGGTGATAAGCACTGATGCGATCGTTGATGGTAAAGCGCGCTAGTTTATTAAGAGCCTATTCACTCCGAAAAAACTGAGCGAATAGAAAGGAAGACGGCAGTTGAGCGAGGTGATGCAATGTTCAACCCAACAACACGACCAACGATGCTGCGCCAAAGGGAGATTGATCCGAAGACCCTCCACGACCAAACTCCCAACACAACAACATTAGGCGCATCGTACCCGGCACACATCGCAACACAACTGCTCAGACCCGTCCTCCGTACGGCTTCACCAGACATCATGCCGGAACACGACAAATCGCTTGGCGGCAAGGCTTTGTCTGGTGGGTGGTAACTTCCGCCGGCGGCCGATGTTATGGCCTACCACCGAGATATAGTATAGATGTCTACTGCTGGATAAAGGCTTAACCCAAGGCTTTCCATTTGCATTGGGGCGTTCGTCATAATCCCCACGCTTGGCAGGCGGGTTGGTGATCGCAGTAATTTGATATTTCACAGCTCTGTTGCCCGCTTCCCTGGTGAGAGTTTCTTTAATCGCCTCTTACGACACCCACGAGAGGATATGGGTTGGTCCTATTCTAAGCTTAGTACCACACGGGCATTAACATTTAAATTAAGATAAATAAATAAACGGGATGTTCAGTGCAGTTGATTTCCATTCCATTTTACGAATACTCATTCAAAAAGACTTATATAGCTGAATCTTTCAAGCCTTTCAATAAATTTGAATGGGCAATTCGATACCAATCAACTTAAATTATTTCATCGAACGAGGAGGTAAAGGAGGCAAGTCTTCTTTCTTCTTTTTTCGGTACTATATTATCAAACGAAGGGCGGGAGGGTTCCACCTTCAGTTGGATATTTACCGATTACGGTTAATCCATCCGAACACCATGATATGGAAAGCCACCTGGAGTAAGGCCATAAGTGACCTGTGACTAAGCATTTGACTACAGTCGATAGGAGCGACACGAAAAGGCATGACCATCAATGCGTTTTATGGTGCTAAAGCAATTTTATGGCTGATTTTACTTTATAGATTCCTTCAAGCCCGCCCTCCATCCAGGTCGGCAGTGGGTTCATCATTGTCTTTAATTTCTTTGTCCTTCTATCCGTTTCACCCTCAGCGACAGCATACAATGATTTAATGGTACTTAAAATAAAAAAAAAAACACATAAAAATATAGCATGTTTACTTTAATGTGCGCTCGTGTGACAAGCATACAGCGGTTTCCCGCGCCCTTCACCAGGTCGTCGGTCCAACTTGTCGGCGGCCTACCCACGCATCATCTTCCGGTGCGTGGTCGCCACTCGTGAACCCGTCGGCCCCATCGGGCATCGGTCCTGCGGGCAATGTGCCCGGCCCACTGCAAACTCTGCTGGATGCGAGAGGCGCAGGACCGGTTGTAGAGATCCTTGGGGGAGGCCTGTGTCCAGCAGTGGACGTCTTTCGGCTGAAATGATGATGATAATGATGTGACTAGCATAACCAACTTTGGCGGACAACTAAAACATACAAACATATCAGAACATGGTAGCTTTCAAAGTTTGTGATAGTCACCGGAGTTAATTTTTCGTTTTTACATGTTGGCAGGATGACGATCTAGGCGTGGTAGTATGTAGCCGGGGTGCGTTGATACAGCTGAGCCCCGCCAGCGTGGTCGTGATCAATCGGCCGCCGCTCCGACCGCTCATGTACCGCAACATGCTGCCTGAACTACCTGCCATCGCCTGTCCACACTGTTATAACGTACGTTAGTCTAAAGTACAACTTAACGGCCATAAAACTCACAAGTTTCTTTACTTGCTTTTTATTATTAAGTGAAATCTATTGCAAAACGAAAATATTTAGCTTTACTTCACTAGCCATATTTAGTTTTGAAATCATGAAAAAGCCGACGAAAAATTCTACCACTGGGGGGTTCAGAATCATGTACTGGATCCATGGTACTCGTTTGTGCGTCGATGTCAGATATACCCTTTATATTCAGGTTTCGCATAAACAAAAACGAACGTAACGTTGTACATAGATAATGTTGTATGTTATATAGCCTGTTCTGAATAATCGCCTTTCTTTCATTCGTTTAAATCTGCAAATAAATCTGAGATTACCTGCTTTATTTTATACAGCTGTTCTATATGGAAGATTTCGAGATCCAGCTAATCACTAAAGGCCACTGTCCATTCTGCCGACACCCGGCTGAAGAGCCTCGAAATGATGACGAGGATACCGAAGATTCTCTGCTGAACGACTCCAGTCCGTCCGGGACTAGCCCTAGCAATGAGCGCGGTTCCTGGTAATTTGTTTATAAGTTTTAAAAGGTACATCTATAGTAAACTGTTATGAAATATAAACTAAAAAAATACTTTTAGTTAAGGAAATGAGGTGGGAACGTATCATACAGTTTCGGATCTAAAAATGTATATAAGTAATTAATTTTATATAGCTCAATGTATAATCTGTCTATAAAGTCGTGAAAATAAATGAGGGCGCTGCGGTCGTGCATATAGCAACCCTGTTAATGTGATTGAAATAATTTTGATACTAGCACATTATTTTGTACTAGTAGCAAAACTGGTTTTAATGAAAACACAAATCTATGGTCTCTGGCGTTTAAATAAAACGAGTAAACAAAAAATAAAATCATACATGTTTATTATTATATGTTTTAACGTCATATGAAAAGTATTCTAAAACATAATAATAGGGTATTTAACTAAAAAAAAAACTAATTAGTCCGTCAGTCAGATTTCCAAAAAAATACTAGACATTTTTCTTTTTTCATATAAATAAAAAATTAAGACTACACAGTGCGTTGAAAACTCGTGTGACGTCAATGCACTGTACACTTTTTAGCGGACAGTGACGTCACCAGCCACCACTCCTGATCTTTGATGCCTTTTATATTTGTAAATTTTTATTGATTTGATAAAACAAAATATGCGTATCCAATATTTTTCTATAATATGAATGACGGACTAAATACAAATTTTTTTTTTTTACCCAGGAAACATCACTATTGCTTTCATCATTTGTTTCCAAATATTGTTCTTTAAAAAGTATTTTCATTGTCAGCTGCGTCACTAACAACGTCTCCGCTACTGCTGTCATTACCTTGCTATCTTCACTTAAGCGAATAACTAACTCATATAATATATCTTGATAAAGGCTTTACTCTCACATTTTCCTGAAAGATTAAAAAAAAAATTGGTTGTCTGTAGAACTCCGTCTACTGCCGATATTTGAACGTGACAACGTCTATGCCTCTGTTTCCGAGTATGCCTTCGGGCGCTCTAGGGATGGGGGTAAAGTAGGCGTGGACTCCGTGTGGCCGTTACGGTGTTTTTGAGAATGACTCCACGCCGTACCAATTTAATAGACGTTGTCACGTCAAAATAATAATATGTAATTTCTATCAGAAGATGAATGGCACTATTTTAATAACCCAACATGATATAATTCATTTTTAAAATTATATACTGCTTATACTTGGAATCTAACCTATAAATACGTAATAAAAACAATCCTTATTTTAGTCTTAAAATCGTATACTTAGTAAATTTTAAACTTCTAGTAGATAAAAACAAACAGTAACATGATTGTTTTTTGCAACCTGCCTCTTAATCGGCGAACACATTTTTGCCAAATGATTGCGACTAGTTGGGATCGTTTGGACCGAACGGACCAATGGGCGGTCCAAACAATCACAATTGATCCCAACTAGTCGCAATCATTTGACAAAAATGTGTTTGTCAAAATTCTGCCGATTAGGGGGCTGTTTTAGCAACTGTTCAAGCATAAATATCATCCATATTTGGTAAAATTTGTCCAGCTTCGTTTACTAACAAACTTTGATAATAAACTTTAAAAATAATTTCCCGAGCTCCACTCCGGTTTGTTTTTCTCATATTTAACACATTTCTTCAATGTTTTGTTTAAATAGAATTGAAAAATAATACAAATTTCAATAAATAACAAGTCACATAACAAATCGATGATTGCGGATGACATTCGATGTACTTGTACTTACTAAGATTTAGTGTTGCCCTACTTTGAAAATTATTAGTTCAAGATACATCCATTTTCACGACTTTATAGACAGGGCATAGTTTGCATATTGCCATTTTGAGTCGAATATGACAATGACAATGTCATTTTGAACAGAATTATTGTGATCTGACATGTTTTGCCAAGAACAGGCTTACAAATATTTAAACATGTTACATGTAAAATATTAAAAGGTCATATTAATTTGGTAAAATTATAGTTTCAACGTGTCTAATAATTTTAGCGAATTCCTAACAATTTTAGGGACAATATGAGAGTAACATAATGAAACTTAACGAATTAGATGTAACATAAGATAACCTTATTTATCTATTTCTTTTTATCAATGTGTTCTGTCATGCTACAAAAATAATTACCAATAAGCCATTTATGTAGTTAGGATTTAAAGTATTTATGAAGGAGTTCCTTTGTAAAATATCTACCTATATGTATATATTTAAATATTTCAATTGTGGTTATTTTTTTATAACAAAATGTGTTTCAAAATTCTTAACCGAGTTGAGTCTCGATGGAGAATATACACACGTACATATATACATATACAATATATAAAGAAAACCCTGTCCGATCCGTGAAGGTATTGTTAGGTATCATTAACTGATTCTACTAATGCCTACAAAGCCGGGCAAAAAATTAATATTATTTCGCAAAAGGAGGTAACTTAATACATATTCGGTAGGCAATACGAGCGCGGGCGAAGGGGGCAGGGCACGTGATCCGCAAAATGGTGTTGTAACTTTTTAAAAAATTACCAAATTTTGGGGAAGTTGGAATCATATCGCGGAAAAAATTATTAGTATTGTTACTATGATGATTATGTAATATTTCATATTTTATTTGGTCATGTGTTTACCTAACCTGTATTATCCTTATGAGTCGGACGGGATTTTCTTTACATATTGTATGTATATCACATTTTGTTATAATATAATTTTGTGCTTTGATGTGACGGTATTCTTAACGAAGTTGAATCTCGATTAATACATTTCGAATGCAAGCTGCATGCTATAAAAAATGTTAAATGCTCTTTCACAATCACATCAACTTGCATTATGTGAAGATCTGTTCGTGTTAAAAATGTTAAGTTATTATACAGTATGTTAAGAAAACCCTGTCCGACCCGTGAAGGCGTTGTTAGGTATCGATAAGTGATTCTACTAATGCATACAAAACCGGGCTAAACTTAACAAAAATCTCCCTAAAAAAATAAATATTATTTCGCAAAAAGAGGTAACTTAATAAATGCGCGATAACCACCCTTCGCCTGCCGTCCGCGGGGAGCGGGCGGCAGGGCATGCGGCACGTGGTCGCATCGCTATTCGCTCATAATAATACCGGTGTTGTCACTTTTTAAAAATTACCAAATTTCGGGGAAATTGGAATTAATTCGCGGGAAAAAAAGATTATTTCAAAATTCATTTGTATTGGTACTATGATGAATACGTAAAATTTTATATTATATTTGGTCATGTGTTTACTTAACCTTTATTATCCTTATGGGTCGGACAGGGTTATCGTAACATACTGTATAGCGGTGTAGCTGTTGCCTGCGACTTCTTCTGCGACCCATGATAAATATTAGCCTATGTCCTTACTCGAATCAAGGTCTATCTGTGTGCCAAATTTCATCCAAATCCGCTTAGTCGTTTTAGCGTGAAAACGAGACAGACAAAGTTACTTTTACATTTATAATATTAGTACCTGGTTAGTATGGATACTATGGATTGATCCCCTTTCTTCCCAAAAAAAGGGAACAAACTTTAACTATCAGGATTCTACGGTAAGGACGATAGTAGGTCAAGCTACCCGGAACTGTCAAATATTCCCAATCAACCTTGAACCTTAATGCTTTAGAGATAAAGTTGAAAATCTAACAAACAAATCTGACAGATTGTAGTAGCTTGATGTGCTATCGTCTGTACTACCATATAATCTAAATTTAGATTATACAAAAATCCGAGGAGTATAATCGGCCCCTATGTCTTGCCGTTGTGGTGCAAAACTTTTGATTGCTATCTGATCTGTTTTACAGTCTCTGCAGCGATGCCAAATCGACTGGCGATACATCTAAGTGTTGAGATGTCTTTATGAAACGCGACAATGACCCACCAAACCCAGGACCGGCAAACTGAGTATATCACCTTGCGTTGAGGGGTGAGAGAAACGACGAATTTAGGAAAAAAAAAAAAGAAATTTCATCGAAATTGTTCTCTAACGCATTGGAGGATGCGTTTAAGATGTTGGCCTGGGCTCTATGCCTAGTATGCGCCCGATATCGACGATCGAGTCTCGTAATGAAAACTCAAACTAAGGCATACAGAACGAGACATTAACATTAACGGCGACGACCATAAGCCTATCGACTGAAACCTGTCAAAACAGATGTATTGGGCAACCACACCCACAGCTGTCCTGTAGGCCTAGTATGAGTTTTCAATACGAAACTCGTTCGATCGTATCGAGCGCGTTTGGCGCTCTCATTGGTTGAGAGTTCTTACGACCTTGAAGCGGGCCAATCGCTGAGTCAAACGCGCTCGATACGATCGAACGAGTTTCGTAATGAAAACTCATACTAGGCCTACTGCAGGCTATGCGAGGATTGCGCCTCCCCTAAACCTCAACATACGGAAAAAGGCGGCTGTTGCTTGCTCCAGGGCTAACCACATATGCCTGAAGAAAAACGCGATCAAACATCAGCCAATGATGGCATCACCCTGCGATAAAACAAAGATGGTTTTATTTCTTATAAATTTTATGTTTTACTAGCGGTCGCCAGCGACTACGTTCGCATGGAGTTGGTAATTTGAATATGTTATGCTCCGCTCCTATTGGTCACAGCGTGACGTTATATGATCTAAAACCTTCCTGGATTAATGAGCTATCCAACGTAAAAAGAATTTTTCAAATCGGATCAGTACTTCCTGAGATTAGCGCGTTCAAACAAACAAACTCTTCAGCTTTATGTATTAGTATAGATTATAAACATGTCTTTAGCTTATTTTGTAGCTTACTCTCCAGCTTTATAAATGAATAAATAATAATAATAGATAAATAAATATATACGGACAAATCACACAGATTGAGCTAGCCCCAAAGTAAGTTCGAGACTTGTGTTATGGGATACTAACTCAACGATACTATTATTTATAATAGATACATATATAGATAAACATCCAAGACCCAGGCCAATCAGGAAAAGATCGTTTTCCATCATGACCTGGCCGGGGTTCGAACCCGGGGCCTCCACGTCGCAGGCAGGCATGTTGACCGCTGCGCCATGGAGGACAACAATATATATATATATCTATATATATAAAAGAAAGTCGTGTTAGTTACATCATTTATAACTGAAGAACGGCTATACCAATTTGGCTAAAAATTGGTAAGGAGGTAGCTAAGAACTGGGAGAAGGACATAGGATACTTTCTATGCCGCTCCCCGTCGTTCCTGTGGGAATAAATGAGCTTCTTTGTTTCGACTTCTCCCACGCTTTTATGCTGCCCTGGTACATTGAACGTCAAAAAAATATGCACAATAAACCTTCTTTCATGTATTATGATTGATAATGATGAATGAATGACGTTTATTGTTTCGACTTCTCCTACAGTTTTGTGATACCCTGGTACCTTCCACGTCAAAAAAATATGCACAATAAACCTTCTTTCATGTAATTATGATTATTTGATAATGATGAATGAATGACGTTTATTGTTTCGACTTCTCCTACAGTTTTGTGATACCCTGGTACTTTGCACGTCCACAAACTATGCACAATAAAACCTCTTTCATGTATTATGGTGATTTGATAATGATGAATGAGCTTTTTTATTGCTTCGATTTCTCCTACACTTTTATGCTACCCTGGTACCTTGCACGTCAAAAAATATGCACAATAAACCTTCTTTCATGTATTACGATTATTTGATAATGATGAATGAATGAGGTTTATTGTTTCGACTTCTCCTAAACTTTTGTGCTACCCTGGTACCCTGC
The DNA here is from genome assembly GCA_037179545.1 of Sesamia inferens. Taxonomy (NCBI): domain Eukaryota; kingdom Metazoa; phylum Arthropoda; class Insecta; order Lepidoptera; family Noctuidae; genus Sesamia; species Sesamia inferens. The sequence goes on along the minus strand of CM073921.1, from coordinate 19,060,653 downwards.
ACCTCCACAAAGTAGGAAACACGTGTCCAGTATTTTTAAGTTGATAATATTTCTATATATATAAAAGAAAGTCGTGTTAGTTACATCATTTATAACTGAAGAACGGCTATACCAATTTGGCTAAAAATTGGTAAGGAGGTAGCTAAGAACTGGGAGAAGGACATAGGATACTTTCTATGCCGCTCCCCGTCGTTCCTGTGGGAATAAATGAGCTTCTTTGTTTCGACTTCTCCCACGCTTTTATGCTGCCCTGGTACATTGAACGTCAAAAAAATATGCACAATAAACCTTCTTTCATGTATTATGATTGATAATGATGAATGAATGACGTTTATTGTTTCGACTTCTCCTACAGTTTTGTGATACCCTGGTACCTTCCACGTCAAAAAAATATGCACAATAAACCTTCTTTCATGTAATTATGATTATTTGATAATGATGAATGAATGACGTTTATTGTTTCGACTTCTCCTACAGTTTTGTGATACCCTGGTACTTTGCACGTCCACAAACTATGCACAATAAAACCTCTTTCATGTATTATGGTGATTTGATAATGATGAATGAGCTTTTTTATTGCTTCGATTTCTCCTACACTTTTATGCTACCCTGGTACCTTGCACGTCAAAAAATATGCACAATAAACCTTCTTTCATGTATTACGATTATTTGATAATGATGAATGAATGAGGTTTATTGTTTCGACTTCTCCTAAACTTTTGTGCTACCCTGGTACCCTGCACCTCCACAAAGTAGGAAACACGTGTCCAGTATTTTTAAGTTGATAATATTATGTACAAAATTTCAAAAAGATATAATGAAAAACCACAAAGTTATATAAGCTTGCTACGAATATTCTACTTGGTTGTCCCAACATAAATATGGTCAAAGATCCGCGCGCGAGCGAGCGCGGTGCGTTGACCTCTAGCGTCAGCTGTTGCGCGCGCACAATACCTATTATGATGTATCGTAAGCTGCGTGACGCACTCGGTAACTACACTGTAACAATTTCTAAATGTATTTGGGACAAAATATAACATGGTGTCAAAATTATTGGGATCGATTCAGTTGCTTATTCACTATCTATATATATAAAAGAAAGCCGTGTTAGTTACTCCACTTATAACTCAAGAACGGCTCCATCGATTTGGCTGAAAATTGGTAGGGGGTAGCTAAAAACTAGGAAAAGGACATAGGATACCTTTTATCCCGTTCCCGTCGATCCCATGAGAATGAATTAGCTTCATTGTTTCGACTTCTCCTACACTTTTGTGCTACCCTGGTACCTTGCAAGTCCACAAACTATGCGCAATAAAACTTCTTTCATGTATTATGATGATTTGTGATGATAATGATGAATGAATGAGGTTTATTGTTTCGACTTCTCCTACAGTTTTGTGCTACCCTGGTACCTTGCACCTCCACAAAGTAGGAAACACGTGTCCAGTATTTTTAAGTTAATAATATTATGTACAAAATTTCAAAAAGATATAATGAAAAACCACAAAATTATAATAAGCTTGCTATGTGTATTCTACTTCGTTGTCCCAACATAAATATGGTCAAAGATCCGCGGGCGAGCAAGCGCGGTGCATTGACCTCTAGCGTCAGCTGTTGCGCGCGCACAATACTATGATGATGTATCGTAAGCTGCGTGACGCACTCGGTAACTACACTGTAACAATTTCTAAATGTATTTGGGACAAAATATAACATGGTGTAAAAATTATTGGAATCGATTCAGTTGCTTATTCACTATTTATTTATAACTCAAGAACGGCTGAACCGATTTAGCTGAATATTGGTGGGAGGTAGTTAAGAACCCGTCCCCGTCGTTCCCGTGTGACGTGACATAATAAGACATGGTCCAACTCATTCAAAATGTAAGTCAGCAATTCATATACCAAAAATGGTATAACAAAAAGCAAATGACAGCTGAGCATATTTAAAAAAAAGTCTAACCGGTTGAAGCAATCGTTTAAAGCAAAGAATATAAATACTCTCTGCTGGTTTAAAGTTTCTAATAAAAAACCACAAAGCCAACTTCAACTTCAAAATTTCTAATATTGTATTGCTGTGCCATTTATCATCAATAAAAATATCATGCCGTGACCAAGACCATCAAATCTTTCTCGACAAAGCGGTAATGCAAGAGTAAATCGAAACATTCTGAATGAAAGCACTGAAGAAGAGCAAGAAATTGCACGTGCAGAGCGCCGCCTTACTATGACTCGACTTCGTGCTTCTCACTCACAACAGCAAAGGGAGGCGGCAGTCCGTGAAACTGTTCCGTTGACAATGCGAAATCGGCGAACAAACCTCAGAGATCATCATCATCATCATCAATCTTTTTATCGTCCCACTGCTGGAGACAGGTTTCCTCTCATGCAGAGAAGGATTGAGTGTAATCACCACGCTTGCTCAATGCGGGGTGGCGATTTCAGACTTATAAAGTCCAGGTTTCCTCAAGATTTTTTCCTTCACGTTCAGTCATTGGTGTCCTAGATATTATACTTAGAGAGTACATATCACTTTAGAAAAGTTACATCGATACTTGCCTGACCTGGAATCGAACCCGCGCAATCATACAAGAGAGGCTGGTGTTTTAACCACTAGGCCACCACGACATCTCAGAGATCAATAGCTAGATAATTTACGAAGCACAAGTAGAAATTCATTTCTTTCACAAGGTGCTACACTAAATAAATGACAAATAAAAAAATCATGGAATACTTTTTTTTTTTTATTTACAGTGTTCCTAATTTAAAAAGTAAAAAATGTGATCATGTGATATTTATTGCCTTTAAGGCGGAACAAAGTTCGCCGGGTCAGCTAGTATTTATATATTTTATGTTTTACTAGCTGCGCCACACGGTTTCACCCGCGTTTGTTTTATATGCCCCGCTCCTATTGGTAGCAGCGTGATGTGATCGCCTAAAGCCTTCCTGGATTAATGGGCTATCTAATGCAAAAAGAATTTTTCAAATCGGACCAGCACTTCCTGAGATTAGCGCGTTCAAACAAACAAACTCTTCAGCTTTATGTATTAGTATAGGTTATAAACATGTGTTTAGCTTATTTTGTAACCGCAAGGGGTGTTGGAGAAATTATACCGTAACGGCGGTGGCCTATTGGTATCGGCCGAGACTTACGAGTTTGTAGGTTGTAGGTTCTCGTCAGCCGCTTTACTTGTGTTAAAAAAAAAAAACATCGTAAAGAAACCAGAACGTCCTAGAGGCAAAACTTCGAACACATGTGACATCTATCAATCCGCACTGGGCCGGCGTGGCAGATTACGGCCTAGTCCCTCTTAATGAGAGGAGACCTATGTATGAACATTATAAGCTGATTATGATGATATCAAAAATCAAAAATCAAAAGTCATTTATTCAAATTAGGCTGAGAATCAGCACTTTTTGAACATCAATATTACATAAGACAGTCCCCCAAAACCCCCACCCATCGACACTTCCTAGTGCTTTCGCTGGGAAGAAGAAGTGGCGGAAGAAACTCCCCAGCAGCACAGCTGTCTGTTCATTTAAAAAAAACACATGACTTTATACAATACTATGTATAGTGATGAACACAAGAAAATATAACAACAATGAAATTATTGCCAGCTACCACGCCAGAATACCAGCAAAGCAAAACAATATATATACGAGTATATTTAAATGTAAATGTAAATAGCTAAAAACTTATTACTTCAATAAAAGCCCCAGGCATAAAGGGCGCGACAGCGTACATATTTAGGTATTGAAAAAAAAAAGTGAATTATCTGAACTCATATAACGTGTCAGTAAGCTAATTCCGGAGAAAGAACACAAACATTGTCCTGAGTTAATCAGAGCGACCAGCTATTCTTATCATTTAAATAATCACTTACAGAATAATATGTAAGTATATCGTAACGTCCTTTACAGATTAGGTGAGTGTTTGACGCATGCAAGCTCCTTTTTGAACGCTTTTAACACACGCTGCTGGGCCAATTTCGTTTAAGAGGAGATGCACTTATAAGCAAAGCACAAGTCGCGAACAAAGTTTAAGATGAGCCATGCAATCGCAGCCGAAAACCAGCTCGCATATGTCGAAAATACGCCGAATATAAAATTACCCTATAATTATACATCAGGTGGCAAAAACATGTGGTGTACATACGCTCGTTAGCAATATGCTTTCCGAAACCTGAATTATTATCTCCATTTTTATAAACGAACAAAACTCAGTTACTACTTACTCCCCATTATTCATAAACGTCGTTTAAAGTTAACCAGTGATTAGCGATTCTTTAACCATACATTTTTTACCTTTTAACGTCACTTAACTTTAATCATCGTGTATGAATAAACACCATAGTGTCTAAGGGGATTATTCATAAACGATGATTAAATTTAAGTGATGTGCACACGTCTAAAATGTATGGTTAAAGAATCGCGCACGAATTAAATTGTTTCAAGAGGGATACTCGTATTATTTTAAACGGCTTTATAAAGTTAGAATATTATTGTCTGTGTTTAGCCTCTTTATATAGGATCCGTCGCGTTCATGCCATTTTTCACCAAGATTAAGGCAACCAGGCATAAAACTGCCCTACGCCTTCTTCATCATCAACAACATTTTTTTTTCATCGCCCCAATGCTGGGCACAGGTTTCCTCTCATACAGAGAAGGATTGAGCGTAATCACCACGCTTGCTCAATGTGGGTTGGCGGTTTCAGACTTAAGGGCTTGTATACAAAACTGCGAAAATTACGACACGAATTGCTGCGATGCGATTTCGTGCGACAAGGCGTCTCCCGGGGTGACCATTCCTTCGAAGACCGTCAACCGTACTAAACGTATTTTAAATTGAAAACTAGGCTGTGATATGGATCGTCAAAAGAAGTGTGCACTTTTGTTATTGCTTTGGAGATGCGCGATGAGAGCCGCCAACAAGTGTGATGAAACATCGCAGGAATGCGCAATGCGAATCAATTCGCAAGTTCTTGCGATGCGTAGAGTGGCATCGCAGTTTTGTGTACGAGCCCTAAAGTCCAGGTTTCCTTAACCCTTTAACCGCCAACGCCATAATATTACGTGTTGTAAGAACATTACATCAGACGCCACGTCAGAATATTGTGTAGAAAGTCCTGTCATTTAAAAAATGTACAATAAATGTTGAATTTGCTTACTGAATCTTAATATATTTCGTGTAATTACTTTATTTTTAACAGTATTAAATACATATTTTAGCTAATTGATTGAAATAATTACATGTTCTCAGTTCGTGATACGTCTAAATATCAACCTACTTCGCCGAACCCATAATTTTATGTAGACTAGTGTTGTACCGCATATGAAACTCCTGATAGTAAATTAATAAAAAACATCCTATTTTTTACAAAACTATCAAGTAAACATTAATCAAAATTTCATAGTTTATTAAACATTTATTTATTTATTCAAAATTCAATAAGCTTTAGTGAAGTAATATGTAGAAATCAACAAATAAGTATAGGTAAATATTAAGTACAAACTAATTTCAGAACGTCACTAGTACAGGCTATCCGCGAACGCCGTCGCCGTAATTTTATGTGCGGCTCAAGGTCAACTAGTCATATTTTGAATAAACGTCAGCGCCATCGCCATGATAACATGTCCTCACATTATTATTACATCTAAGCTAGTGTCGAGAAGTTATCGATGATGTTATACGACGACGAAGAACTATTAAATATATTGCAGCAAGCAAACAATGATATTTATAGTAGTAGCAGTTCAACGGATAGTGATAATAATTCGGTAAATAACTCTTGTTTTCAAGTCTGTTTATTTATCCTCAGTCAAAAGGACAGCTAAATAATAATATGTGTACTTATTTACCCATTTATTTTGTTTTAAAGAAAATACAGTTTATTTAGTTATTTTATTTGTTGTTATTTATTATTATTTGTATCCTAATATTTTAAACGCGTATCATTTTTTTTACATAAATGTCATACCGTCTTTTTGTCCGCGGGATAGTAAACGGACTAAATAAGTTTACTGTTTTTTAAATTTGTTATCTATGTTTCATATAATACTAATCTCATTTTAAATTGCTACAGGAGAAGCTTTATCGCTCAGTGCAACTAGTGTTGTAGGCCTTTTTCGTGTTTCGTGAAGACGAAGAGTTATTAAATATTTTGTAATCATGAATTGCGAAGCGACGACAGTTCTCAACATAGAAGTGATGTTGATTTGATAAGTTTAATTTATTTTTTAAATCGATATTTTAATTTGACAAGTAATTGTGTTTGTTTGTAACATACCTACTAAGGTTCATCATGGATACTAACCAAAATTTAAATGATACATTCATAGGCTGGAATTATTTAATATTAAGAAGGTACATCGGTAGGTAGGGTAAGAACAGATTTTGTAGTGTTATTAAGTTTAGGTATATGCTTACCTATATTTTTATAATAATGCCTCTATATACAGTATGTTAAGAAAACCCTGTCCGACCCGTGAAGGTGTTGTTAGGTATCGATAACTGATTCTACTAATGCATACAAAACCGGGCTAAACTAAAAAAAAAATCCCTCTAAAAAAAATAAATATTATTTCGCAAAAGGAGGTAACTTAATAAATGTGCGTTGACCACCCTTCGTCTGCCGCTCGCGGGGGGCGGGCGGCAGGGCACGCGGCACGTGGTCGCATCGCTATTCGCTCATAACAATACCGGTGTTGTCACTTTTTAAAAATTACCAAATTTCGGGGAAATTGGAATTAATTCGCGGAAAAAAAAGATTATTTCAAAATTCATTTGTATTGGTACTATGATGAATACGTAAAATTTTATATTATATGTGTTTACCTAACCTTTATTATCCTTATGGGTCGGACAGGGTTTTCTTAACATACTGTATGTATGAGCAGTATAAAAGTAAATATTCTCGAAAGGTTAATATTGTGAATAAATAAATGCATCGATATTGAGTATTCGCAACACTGTTCCAACTTATACCTAAAGTGTCGTGGCGCTGGAGGTTCGTCAAAGGGATCAGTGCCGTGGCGGTTAAAGGGTTAAGATGTTTTCCTTCACCTTATAATCAGTCATTGGTGTCCATGATTAACCGACTTCAAAAAGGAGGAGGTTACTCAATTCGATCGGCATATATGCTTTTTTTATGTTTGTTCGCGGATAACTTCGTCGTTTATGAACCGATTTTGATAATTCTTTTTCTGTTGGAAAGAAGACATTCCCAAGGTGGTCCAATGATAAGGACATCAGGGTTTGATGTTGGAAGACCACAGAAATCAAGGGGAACTTTCAAAAATCGTAGGGGCAACCAGTGCGTTTGTAAGTTTTTTCATTAAGTATTTTAGCGTCAGCATCCAGTCTAACCAGATACAGCTGAACAGTACTTTTTAATACAGTTGCTCAAAAAGTGGTGTATTACAGGGACGTATAGCGTTCGGAAAGTGGGCTATTACACACTCGTGCTTTTTCTTTACCTTTTCCGAACTAGTGCGTTCTCTTTCCCAACTGTCAAAATATTGTCTATTAAAAATAAAAAAAAACCAACCATGAAGTTTTTACTTTAAAAAAATCATAGAAGTTTTTATGAGTCATGCAAATAATTCTAAAAAGAAGCTACTAATTTGTTTCAATATCAGATTTAATGATTTAATTCAATGAGTTAGGTTAGGTTTTATTTAATTTCATCTCATTTCATTTTCATTTCATTTTCATTTCATATCAATAAAAAAATTCTACTGAAGACTTGGCTGTATGGGCATAGTTCCCTTTGCCTAATCGAATGGGTGAAGAAAAAAAAATCTCTGCTTATATTCTTTTACGGTTTGCAACATTTTTCAAAAATTTTCTTTGCGAGTTTATTGTGTTTTTATTATTTTAATAAATTGCTTAATTTTTTCGCAACTGTATTAAAAATAGTTGTTCAGTACACGTGCGGAACCGTCATTGCAACTTGTTCCGACTGTCAACCCTGACCTTCGGCTGCGCCTCGGCTCGGGTCGACATTTGTCGGAACTCGTTGTAATGACAGGCTTTCCGCACTTGTAATGAAATATACTATTTCACAACTAAAAAGTGTAAAATAAAAACTTTTTTTACAAAAAAAAAAAAAAAAAACAACCGACAACAACCAACAAAATAACTAATTACGGAAGTCAGTGTCTTTGGTTTTTGTATATTAGGTTTTGACACCGACTTCCAAAATTAGTTATTTTTCACTTTGTAGTGTTTTTTGGAAGTCGGTTGCTTTTTTTGGAAAAAAAGGTTTTATATACTTCGAAAGTGCATATAACTTAGAAAAGTTACATTGGTACTTGCCTGACGTGGAATCGAGCCCGCACACTCATACTTGAGAGGCTGGTCTTTTAACCACTAGGCCACCACGAGTGCCATACTCGCATTATTTTAAAGGGCTTTATAAACTTAGAATATCATTGTCTGTGTTTAGCCTCATTATCTTATCTGTCGCGTGTATGCCATTTTTCAACAAGATTAAGTCAAGGATTTACCAGTTTTACAACAGATCTACACCCTTATTGCGTAACATTCCTTCCATCACGATCCGAAAGATTTAAAAATTATTATAAATCATTACTGTACAAGCAGTTCGGCTATGGAATGACTTGTCCGTGTCCGTGAGGCGTGCTCAAACTCTGTCCACTTTTAAAACCATGATAAAAAAGCACTTCCTCTCTCTTTAAACATGTCATTATATTTTATTTGCTCTTGTATAATGTTATTAATTAGATGTATATATTTATTAGAGTAGTATGATACACTTAACGTATATATTTAATATATAATCTATGTAAATAGTACACTGTAGACTACTTACATTGGAACTCTCCTTCCTCTTAGTATTCCCTCCAAAGGTTGACTGAAAAGATCGCTCTTAGCGATAAGACTGCCTATTGTGTTACCCTTTGTAAAATCTTTATACATATTTCTGTAATCTATATGGTGTACATAATAAAGAGTATTCTATTCTATGTTTGGGAACTTCGTCTGCCCATAAGCTAAAAAAAAGGGATGTGTGCAATTCACACTTGGTAAAAGTGGAAAACCGTCAAAAATTATGGTTTCAAGATCGTATATACGCACAACGCTGAGGTCTGTACAAATTCCCACTATGTCTTGGTAATCACGAGTGGAGGGGGTACAAAACAGACCACAAAGAGAACCACGAACGTAAGAAACACTGCAATGCTTTCTCTCTCATTTCCTCTCACGTTAAATCTTATGAATTCATATGTCTATCTCTTCTTTCTGTCGCTTTTTCATGTCATCGACAAATCCAAATAATTCCTATTCATGACTCTTTCAACTTTTAGGCTAGGATTTTTTTGTATTTAACAAATTAGTCTCTATAAGGTTTATTTTATAAGGTAACCAATGTTTAATTTTATTTTTGTCTAGATGTAGATATTGTTTTGTTTTATCTACTTATAGGACCAATTTTGTAGTCGTCAGATCAACTTGCACCGAGGAACAAATTTTTACAAATTTTTTATACAAAAACTAATGAAAATCCATTAATAAATATGGATTTATTAATAAAATAAAAATTATATTCTACTCGGCCCATATCCAGTTTGACTTGATTCTACAATAGTACTATTTTTATTACTGTTATTACTACTATGGACCAGTAGCAATTACTGCATGCTTAGTCTGGAATACATATTCAAACTTTAATTTTAATAATTTAAATGAATTATATACTTCTGGACACATCTATTAGCCCACCTTTGAGTTTAGGTGTCGATGGCCCCCTACCGAAATATGATTGCTAGATTGAACAAAAACTTTTGATGCAGCTTTAAACCTTTTTAAACATTTTACCATCTTTTTCGATCGTATTGTTTTAAATTTAAATTCAGAATACCATACGACATGGAGTTACGCCTAACAAGTCGGATATGCGCCTTGTTAAAGGCAATTGATTTTTGAATAAAAACATGTTTTATAAAATAAAGGTCTAATTTAATAACGCGTGTTGCCTCCAAGGGCATCTACCACAGCTCTCATACGATTAGGCATAGAGTTTATCAACCGCTCTATGAAATTTTGACGGATCATCTCCCATTCCTCTTCTATCGCAGTTTTCAACTCCTGCATTGTCTGGGCAACTGGCTGACGAGCCTTAACACGTCTTTTTAGCTCGTCCCACATGTGCTCAATGGGGTTTATGTCTGGGCTTTTGGCTGGCCAGTCCATAACTGTGATGTTCACATCCCAAAGATATTCCCTAATGATGCCGGCCGTATGGGCTCTTGCATTATCATGCATAAATAGTAGATTGTTAACCGAGGGTGGAAAGAATCAATTCCCGAGGTATTTAGACGCCCGAGCGTAGCGAGGGCGGCTATAGTCCGAGTAGGAATTGATTCTTTTACCCGTGTTAAGCACTCTACTTTTCATTTCGAATATGAGGAAAATAAAACTAGTTGTTTATCTGAACTTTTTATGGATAACACTATATATAATAATGTTAGTCGTAATTTGACTATTAATTTTAAATCGGTACTCTATTTAAAATTAATAGTCAAATTCGGACAATTCGTGAAATTAAAAGTTACATTTTTTACTTGGAATGTTTATGCTATTTGATATATTATGACAAATTTTCTGTGTTCTGGATATCTGTAAAAGTAGGAGACTCTAGTATTTCATCAGGCGGATACTCCCTGGCGGTTGACGGCTGAGGCGAATTGTGGTGTATTTTTATAGTTTCAGTTAATTTGTTCGAAGTTTTTGTTTTATTTTGGATTGCATCCTCAATGTAGCCTTCGGCGACTGTGCTGGATTTCCACCTCCGTGTCTTTTTAACGTCGTCATGTTTGCCCCAGAATCGGCTAAAAGAGTTGCTGACGTACGTCTATAACAATACACTAAGTGTACTCCTGAGCATTTAATATCGGCTCCATAACGTAGAAGGTTGTAGTTTGTTAGGCAATCGTTTAAAATATATAAGAAATACACTTTCGGAAAATTATTTTATATTCTTCTCTGCTCGCCACTTCATAAAATCATTCACTCATCTTTCTTTTGAGATTTCTGGTAAAAGATTATTAATAACACAATTTACCTTTAATTTGTCTTTAATTGAATATGGTGTCAATATTTCAGAATCGCTTGAACTCATTTTTAAATTAAAATCTTAGCATAAAAGATTAGGTATTAATGTAACTATTTTTTTAATTCCGTCACAGATACATAACAGATTAGTATCCCGCTAATTTATGTCAAATTTTTAAATTTCAAATATGGAACTCGCCACGTTATTGTTGCGACCATAGAATTAATAAATAGGTACTTTCGTACTTCTTAATTCTATGGTTGCGACCTATTTCGCTCAATGAAGTTTGCGCTAAGTTCACACTGGCTGTTTAGAAACTCACATTGCCGCTGTATTTTTTTTTATTAGTTTTTATTACACAAATTTCTTCACAGCTGATAGCAGTTCTATTTTTAAAGTTCATTCCGACCCTTGGGTGGGAAGTAATTTGTATGAGTTTTTCCCGCTCTAGGGAGGGAAATAGCACTTTCTACCCAATAACCAGATCAAGAAAATACTGCTTTCCGAATATGAGAAATGAAAAAGTAAATTTGGGCCCACATAGTCCGCGTATGGCATCACGTGAAGTTCTAAGCACTCACGAATGTACCTTTCAGAATTTAATGTTGGCAGCCGTGGTCCTGTAACAACTTCAAGTTGAGTTTTGCCGCTCGCGGATATACCGCCCCAGACAGTCCATGAGCCACCGCCAGAAGCAACCCTCTTCAAAGCAGCATTGTGCGAAACGCTCTCCCTTCCGTCGGTAGACTTTCTTCCTTCCATCATTGCCATGTAACACAATTTTAGACTCATCAGAAAAGAGTACACGGCTCCAATCTTGCTGTGTCCAATTTAAATGAGTGCGTGCGAAACGAAGGCGCGCTGTTCGGTGGGCTCGTAGTTTGGGCCCATTAGCTGGTTTGTGTGGTTTTGTATCTCAATGGAGGTAAGGTGACGATTTCTCAAGCTGGTCGTCACGATGAATCGATCCTGCCTTTCAGTTGTGACCCGAGATCGTGGCCTTCCTTGGCGACAAACAAAGCCGCCAGTCTCTAGGAACCTCCGATAAACATGTCGGACCGCAGATCGACTTAAATTAAGTTGAGAACTCACATTTCTTTGGCTGTGTCCGGCCTGAATAAGTGCCACAGCTTGGGTGGCGACTTCAGGTGAATTATCCATAGAATATTGATAGAACCTCACCTTAATGATAAGTATAAGTAATGTTTGTTACAAAACCAAAGATATCAATCACTTTTCCAAGAATTAAATCCAAGTAAACCAATAAAATCAAGTTTTCTTAGTATTTGATTGTTTGATATCAACAAACAGGCTCCAAATTGTCTTTTGTTTCTTTCAATTCTGTGTTCGAAATTCAAAAAAAGACTGTTGAATGAAATTGTGAATGAGCCAGGTTCAAAACTGCATAAAAACTTTTTGCTCGACCTAATATAAAATTTTAGCTAGGACCAAACGAAACTGAAAATGCAAGGAGGGCCAATAGATGTGTCCAGAAGTGTATATAATCTTAGTAATAATTGCCTTATACTTAATACGAATGCTTATACAATGTTATTTTTACTTTATACGAAACCTGAATATAGTTTGTACAGAATAAGCAACTGTATTGATTCCAATCATTTTTATATCATGTTAGATTTTTTCCCAAATAAATTTAGAAATTATTGCAGTTTGGTTATCGAGCGCATACAGCTGACGGTAGACATAGTACTGGGAGGACAGTGAAGCAGGGCCCAAGGACCGGTGGGTTGACCATATTTTTGTTGAGACAATCAAATAAGATAACAAGCTCATAACTTTGTGGCTTCTTATGATATATTTTTGAAATTTTGAACATAGATTCTTTACTTAAAAATACTGGACACGTGTTGCGGGTTTCGCATAAACAAAAAAAAACCTTGTATAATACTTGATTGAGTGTGTGATACTGATAATATAATCGTCCGTCCTTTGTATAATATTTAACAAAATATATTTGTTTGTAATTATATTATATGACGTCATAAAAAGATTGTAGTCACCAGTGCGATTCAATAACCATCTCACCGTGAGCACTTAGGTGTAGCGAGAATGGAGTGAACCACCATTCCAACTAACTAATGTTAGGGATTAACGCTATAGAGAGCTCACCTATTTTCACCTCCGGGGTGGAAAATCCTCAATGGATGTCCGCCGCCATGGGGTGGGCGACGGGGTCTGTCGGACTCCTACTGACCAAAAACCACCAGTGTCTCACCGGTGTCTCTCCGGTCACGTGTGCACGGAGCCGCGGGAGTCCTTGAATCTGCCGCGACTCCACACTCTCGTGCCGGCCCGGTCTGTCCGGGCGTCGATGCTGCACGGGGTAGTGAGGTGTTAAACTATCCCGTGCATCACATCGTCATGATACAGGAGTAAACAAACGTTTAAAAAAATTACTTCCTGGATGGATTGCTTAAAAGAAGCATGTGTTGTGGTTTTGATATTGAAGTAAAAAAAAATTAAAACGTAAACAACGTCGCGGCCATATGTACTGGGCACATTCACTAGCTGATCAAAGACATCTGACAATGACTTATTGCTAAGTAACAGACTACCCTATTACATTGTTATACTCTTTGTAACGGACATAGAATGTCATAAAACCACAATGCATCATATAAAAATAAACCTATGAACATTGTAATCTACTTCATAACAAATCTCCGCAAACAACGTAGTCGAAATTGAATAAAAACCGAATGCGGTTAACCGCCCTGCGTGCGGCACAGTACTATGGGATGTTACGATGGGACAAAAATAATAGTTATCAAACCGCAACCAAAAAGTTGCAAGTTGAATTTTTAAAACCAATCACTGAAAATACGTCTCTGATGAATGATAAAGGTGAATTTTGAAAAATGAAAAAAAGGGGTGGTCTTGGATTTAAGCTAGCAAGCGCTTTACTCTATGAAAATTAATACATCGCTACTGCTCTCAAAAAGATGGACAAAAACATCTTCCAAGTGAGGTAACTGGCATGTGCTGTAAAAAAAAAATCGAAGAAATAGCCCACTCCCTCTCATCAAGAAGAGACCAGCCCCCTAATCGGCGAACACATTTTTGTCAAATGGTTGCGACTAGTTGGGATCGTTTAAACCGAACTATTCATCAACTAGTCGCAATCATTTCATAAAAATGTGTTCGCTGTTCCAGCAGTGAGAACATTATAAGCTGATTATGTTATTATTAGAAAACGCTCTTCTAAAAGGAGATCTTGCATGCTAAGGTACTTCTGAATCGTTCGAGTGTTATGTAGCGCCGAATAGAAATTAATGCTATAAAGATACGGTTTCTTAGAAAAGCGGGCAACCGCACATAACGACCGGTGTCATGAATATTATGACGTGGGTTTAACTTTACAGTGGCTAAAACGGTCTTTAGAAAAACACATCAACTTACTTTCACTGATAAGGTTTCATTGACGTCATTTGCCGGTAAATTGCTGACGCTATGCGCACGGTCACTGCTTTTCTAAGAAATTATAGCTTTATCAATAGTTCATCAAAGGATTGTAAGTATAGGCTATTAATACTTGTGAATAAATCGCAACCCCGGTGCGAGACTGTCACTTTTGCGAACATCCAATTTTTCAAGAGATACATTTAAAACTTTGACATTAAACATGATTCGAGCCAAAACTATAATGACACTCATACCATTTTACGGAAACTATTTTATTTATTTATTTATTGTACACTAATCAAACATCGAACAAAACATTCAACACAGAAAACATACAATGGGCGGCCTTATCGCTAATGCGATCTCTTCCAGGCAACCAAAGAATGGACAGATTCTCCCGAACCACAAATGGGACTGTCATTGGTGCAAATATTATTACTACCTACAATATACTAAAGTAGATACACAAATACATACATATGCATAAATAAATACATAGATACTGAACATAACGGTAATTAAATATACTGTGTACCACGAAAGTAACGTCATTGTACCAAGTAAAGGGTTGCTTCAGGACACGTATTACGTAATTAACTCTTTCTTAATTTTTTGCAAAATGGCCGTCTCGCACCGAGGGTGTGAATATGAATATTATTCGACATGAATAATACCTACAAATAAGTATGTTTATTGAGTTTGTCAAACAAAATATGTTCTAATTATCCTTTTCGTTCATAAAACCATCATATTATGGTAATATTTAATACCAAAAGTATAAAGAAATTGTAACAAATAAAATGATCTCTTATATATGTACTTAATGCATTTAAAAGTAATGAAAACTATTGTGATAAAAGCGACCGTCCCAACGATTGTAAAATAAATGTAAATACTAAATAACCGTTTCTTATTTCCGCTGCCCGAAGCACTGATTTCCTTCCTGAATTTAATGTAGGTAACAGCACTAGTATACGTCCTGCAAGATGTTTAAAAGTACCATTTTTTTATTAACCGACTTCAGAAAGGAGGAGGATACTCAATTCGTCCGTATATATGCTTTTTTTATGGTTGTTCGCGGATAACTTCGTCGTTTATGAACCGATTTTGATAATTCTTGGAAAGAATTTCTGTTGGAAAGAAGACATTCCCAAGGTGGTCCCATGATAAGGACATCAGGGTTTGATGGTGGAAGATTAGAGAAATCAAGGGGAACTTTCAAAAATTGTAGGGGCAACCAGTGCGTTTGTAAGTTTTTTCATTAAGTATTTTAGCGTCAGCATCCAGTTTAACCGGATGCAGCTGAACATTACTTTTCACAACTAAAAAGTGTAAAATAAAAACTTTAAATAAATAATATAAATATATACGGACAAATCACACAAATTGAGCTAGCCCCAAAGTAAGTTCGAGACTTGTGTTATGGGATACTAACTCAACGATACTATATTTTATAATAGATACATATACAGTATGTTAAGAAAACCCTGTCCGACCCGTGAAGGTGTTGTTAGGTATCGATAACTGATTCTACTAATGGATACAAAACCGGGCTAAACTTTAAAAAAAAATCCCCCTTAAAAAATAAATATTATTTCGCAAAAAGAGGTAACTTAATAAATTTGCGTAAAGCTCCCTTCCGGCGGGCGGCAGGGCACGCGGCACGTGGTCGCATCGCTATTCGCTCATAATAATACCGGTGTTGTCACTTTTTTAAAAATTACCAAATTTCGGGGAAGTTGGAATTAATTCCGGGAAAAAAAGATTATTTCAAAATTCATTTGTATTGGTACTATGATGATTACGTAAAATTTTATATTATATTTGGTCATGTGTTTACTTAACCTTTATTATCCTTATGGGTCGGACAGGGTTTTCTTAACATACTGTATAGATAAACATCCAAAACCCAGGCCAATCAGGAAAAGATCGTTTCCCATCATGACCTGGCCGGGGATCGAACCCGAGGCCTCCACGTCGCAGTCAGGCGTGTTCCAAAAAAAAAAAACAATCGACTTCCAAAAACACTACAAAGTGCAAAATAACTCAAAAACTAGGTAATACACAAAAACCAAAGACACCGACTTCCGAAATTAGTGATTTTTCACTTTGTAGTGTTTTTTGGAAGTCGGTTGTTTCATTTGGAAAAACAGTTTTTATAATTATAAACTAGTGCTTGACCACAATCCCGCCTGATGGTAAGCAGTGATGCAATCGTGAATGGTAAAGCGCGCTAGTTTATTAAGAGCCTATTCACTCTAGCTTTGAAGACACTTAAATTGTAGTCAGACGGAAACACCGCAGCGGGCAAATTGTTCCAGCCCCTTTTTGTACACGGTATAAAAGACGAGGCGAAACGTCCGGATCGTAGTGGTGTTAACAACGTAAGGGTGGATACTCGCCGTACGACTGGACGTCCGATGATGGAACGGAGGTGGGGGAATTAAGTCATGCAATTCTCGCCCACTGTCACCAAAATGCATCTTATAGAACACCGAGAGGCTGGCTACTCTTCGCCCGTGCTCCAGGGTTTGGAGACCGTTTGGAACCAAGATCGATAATTAGCCTCTTCGTACGCCTCTCCGCCGAATCCAAAATTGCCAGGTGGTATTTTGCAGCACCATCCCAAATGTGGCTGCAGTACTCTTTCACACACACAAATTGCCCTGTACTTTGTATCAAAATAAAAAGTTATTTATTCAAATTAGGCTGAGAATCAGCACCTTTTGAACGGCAATATTACATAAGACATTCCCCCCATAACGCCCTCCCTTCGCTACTTCCTAGTGATTTCGCTGGGAAAAAGAAACAGCGAAATAAACTACCCAGCAGCATAGCTGTCTTCTCATTAAAAAAAATAACAGACTTTATACAATATGTAAAGAAAACCCAGTCCGATCCGTGAAGGCATTGTTAGGTATCGATAACTGATTCTACTAATGGATACAAAGCCGGGCTAAACTTAAAAATAAATCCCAAAAAAAAAAAAAAAATGTATTTCGTAAAAAGAGGTAACTTAATGCATGTGCGGTAGGCAACCCTTCCGCGGGCGATGGGGGGCAGGGCAGTGCGCCACGTGGTCACATCGCTTATAATAATACATTATACAGTCCATATGGTGTTGTCACTTTTTTAAAAATTAACAAATATTCGGGGAAGTTGGAGTTAATTCGCGGGGAAAAAAGATTATTTCAAAATTCATTAGTATTGTTACTATGATGATTACGTAAAATTTTATATTATATTTGGTCATGTGTTTACCTAACCTTTATTATCCTTATGGGCCGGACAGGGTTTTCTTTACATATTGTATAATACTATGTAAGTACCTATAGTAATGAACACAAGAACACATAACATAAAATGAAATTATTAACCATAAACTAGCTAACCATGCCAAAAACGACCAAAGCAAAAAAAATAAATTACATTAGATTGGACATGTAAATATGTACGTAAAACCTATTAGCTATATAAATGAAAGCCCCAGGTATAAAGGGCGTGACAGCTCTCATATTTACCTATGCATTGTAAAAAGACAATTATATGAACTCCGTAAGCTAAGTCTGGAAAAAGAACACTACAGAATAATACGCCTTTGAACAAAGGTTGTATTTCATTTGTGCTTTAAATGCATTGTAAGGAAAGTCTAGCAAAGCAGAGGGTATCTTGTTATAAAAAGTTATACCAAGCCCATCAAAAGAGTTATGAACCTTTTGAAGCGGGTCAAAAGGGGCTCGTGGTTTGTCCTTATTTCTGGTGTTGTACCGCCGTTATTATAAGCTGTCCTGGTGTGATGTACCGCTGGACCTTTGTAAAAACGGCAAGTTTTCTGACAGCCACCTTAGCCTTGGACTCAATGAACCGCCCAAAGCTTAAGTTCGAGGCAATCTGAATCCCAAAAGCTGAAGGCAGTCGATGCTCTCCAAGGATACATTCCGAAAAGTAGGAGCCAAGGTGAACGGGTTCCTTTTGGCGTTGAATAGACACCCGTATCCGACCATATCCTAACTATTTGTTTTTCGTTCTTTTGTTTGTTTTACTAACATAACAGTGTGATAAAACAATTCTGGAAAGATCTAGGCATAAAATATTAAAGAATTAAGTCTTCTGTGGATTTACCTAACCTTCGCATAAACGAGTAATTTTATACGAAGAGGTCACTACATCTCCATTGGCGGTGTAGGTACATTACCGAAAGTACTCTACACATATATTCGGAACACATATGCCATCAAATATAGGTAGACAAAATATAAAACAGAACAACTATTGTGCAATAAAGAAACTAAATTAGAAAGATTTAAGTACTATCTATGAGCAGTACCTACTTACAATTCTGTTAATGGCAAATGATTATACAATTGAGCAGATTGTGTTGCACACAAACTAAACTAAATTGAATTCAGTGCATCTTTTTCTTTCCATTTTATTACGAAAAGGGTAGAAAATAACACATTAGTTTAGTCCTGTCAAATTAAGATACTCCATAGGCTGCTTAGACGCAAATAAAAACTTGGCTAGGTAGGTACTACAATAGGGATGTTTCCAGGGTAAAAAAAAAAATGATTCTATTTAGTCCGCCTGTCTAGTATTTTTTGGAAATCTGGCTGACGGAATAATTAGTTTTTTTTTTAGTTAACTACCCTATTACGTCAATTTAGGTCAGGTGCGGACTATTTTGACAGGACTACTATTTATGTTCAGGACAAATACACACATCAAAAGTGTCTAGGGATCAACATATATTTTTGCAATAACTTTTCTCCTGATTGATATTAATTAAAATTTTCTTTAAGGATTCATCAAATAAAGTGTTTTCGTTTGTCACAGTAACGATAAACCAAGTCACCTTTGCATTAATAAAGAAATTTGCCATTTTCCTAATAAAGGGATATTTGACATTTGAACCACTAACACAAAAGTTCGAAAAAAAGACTGAAATAACAGTTTTCTCTAAAATTTTATTGGGTAACTTAAACAATTAATAATCCGTGTTTCTACCGCGAACACTAACAACACAAGAACATCGGTTTGGCATACTCAAAATGAGTTCATCCAAATCACGCTGTGGAATGGCCGCCCATGTTCGTTGCAACAACAAAAAAAGGTCTTCTTGCGACTGGATACCCTCCATATTCGGCAGAGCTCTTCTCTGTAGCATATCCCATGCATGCTCAATCGGGTTCAAGTCTGGCGACTGAGCAGGCCAGGGCAGGACATTGATGTTAGCTGCGGCGAGAGTCTGTCTTACAACTCTTGCGGTGTGCGGTCGTGCATTATCATGCATTAACTGAAATAAGGGACCGATTTGCACTTGTAGAGGAACGATGACGTCTGATACAATCGTCTCAGCATAAATTTGAGCGTTGAGGTTGCCTCTGATCCAAATCAACTCAGTTCTTCCGCCGATCCAAATACCCGCCCATACCATGATGGTTCCACCACTATAAGGATGGACTTCCTGGCAGGATTTTAATCGCTGTTGGCGTCCAGGGGTTCTCCAGTGTCGTATACGTCTTGTATCCGGTCTCATACCAAAACGAGACTCATCAGAAAAGCACACGAAACGCCATTGTTCTTCTGCCCAATTTCTGTGTTCAAGAGCCCATTGATATCGAATCCTACGATTGTGCATTGCTATAGGTGGTACCCGTAGCGGTCTTCGGGAATGAAGGTTCACTTCATGCAAGCGGTTTCTGACTGTTTGGTCGCTAATTAAGTTCCCTGAAGAGTGATGAAGCCTCACGGCTAACATCATGGCGGTTATTGTTGGAGCTCTTCGAGTTAAGATTTGAATGTATCGGTCTTGTCTCCGTGTGGTACAGCGATACCGTCCTCCATGGCGCTCAGCCACGGTACCAGTGCTTCGGTAACGTGTCCAAAGTCGACTGATAACACTCTGACTTGTATTCAGAGCTAAAGCCACAGTACGTTGCCGGGAACCAGCTTCTATCATTCCCACGGCTCTGAGCATTTCTTCCCTGCTTAAATGACGTCGCCGCTCCATAATAACGTTGGTTTTAATCAGTAGTAGGGAAACAGTAGCACTAATAATGTCTTCAATGCGTTGTATGTTTTTATAGGGAAAATATTGACAGCTGATTTTCATCTTTTACTCGAATTTGATTCACAGTTCCTGATTCAAATTATGAAATGCACCAAAAAGGATCCATATAAATTTATAAAATCATAAATTTATTACAAAGCCACATCTCAATCTCAAGAAATCCGCATAAAAATGCTTGATCCCTAGACACTTTTGATGTGTGTATTTATCTTCTGTCCTTTTCATAATAAAATAGAAAATGATGCAATGTATTTAAATTAAGTTAGTCGGAACAAGGGATTCGGGGCCATTGTTTACGAAACAAACAGTTTTGTGCTGTAAAAGATATTACTTACCTAATGACTGTTTTTAGGTGATACAACACCTATTGAAGAATCGGACACCCACTTTATCTAGGACTAGAAGAACTTATGGTAAAGAATATTAGCTTTGACTGACGGCTGGTTATGAACAGTGCTTCTCAACCTCTATGATTTACTTATATGTTTCAGTAAATGGTACATTCAAAGGGGTGGAGCATGTACCTTGATAAATTACCCTTCTTTGCGGCGCGCAGTCGGGTAAAAAGGACCCTATTAGAAGGAAATTTCTGCAGTAGGTAGGTACACACAGGAACTTAGCAATAATTCACATAGCATTTCTATTTTGTGCTATTGAACTGACTCATACTAACACCATTGTAATCTGTCTAATAAAGTGCCAAATGGGAATAATTTAAATACTTAATTTTGAGCGGCTACATAAAGAATGCCAATTTCTATGACAACGGAAAACAAAGGAAATATTGCAATATGCGGTGATATTAACATTTATATTTTGAAGACATTGGATTTAGAATGTATGACTCAACTTCATTTATACATGAATGCCCCAGCAACTCGAAATTCCATTAAAACGTTCAGTATTTGCTTATAATCTGGGTACATTTGTACCTATGTGACGCATTCGGTTTTGCTTTATCTGATAACACTTTTCAAATTCTCATGTGTCCGGTGAAAAGGATATGTGTTTTATTGGTATATATGCCGCGAGTAGGTACAGTAAGAAATATGGATAAGCTCAGGGCATGTTTGCAAAATGTTTCACTATCGTAAATATATCAATTAGACGATCCGAATACAGCCTAGATCTATTTCTGGCTACCATAATGAGTTTCGAGAGGAATCTAAACGTGTAGTAAATATAAAAGAACACTTCTTTGGCTATACCGATTGGAACGCAATACTTAAGAAAACCATAACATCGGCCGCCGGCAGAAGTTACCACCCACCAGACAAAGCCATGCCGCCAAGTGATTTGTCGTGTTCCGGCATGATGTCTGGTGAAGCCGTACGGAGGACGGGTCTGAGCAGTTGTGTTGCGATGTGTGCCGGGTACGATGCGCCTAATGTTGTTGTGTTGGGAGTTTGGTCGTGGAGGGTCTTCACATCAATCTCCCTTTGACGCAGCATCGTTGGTCGTGTTGTTGTGTTTAACATTGCATCACCTCGCTCAACTGCCGTCTTCCTTCCTATTCGCTCAGTTTTTCTGAGTTAATAGGCTCTTAATAAACTAGCGCGCTTTACCATCAATGATCGCATCACTGCTTACCATCAGGCGGGATTGCGGTCAAGCGTTAGTTTATAATTATTAAAAAAAAAAAAAAAAAAAAAGAAAAGCAATTTAAGAAACATAAGAAAATGTACTAAAAAAATAGTTAATTTAACACAACGTGCTCATAATACTTAGCTATAAAATTAAATCATCATAATAATATTATAACAAATCGAAACCGACGTGAAAGCATTTAAATTGGAAACAGAAAAACAAAACATCACAACCGTAGAGATGGTGAAATCCATTACCAAGTTTTTAAGAAACTGTGTGTTTACGCACGTATTTTACTTTATAATTTAAGTGTTTTCAAGGCTTCAGTGAATAGGCTCATAATAAACTATATTATTTAGTGCACCTTGTTATCAACGATTGCCTAAATGCTTACCATTAGGAAGGATCGCTTACTAACATAGAAAATAAATATTCTTAGTCAAATTATTCACAAATAATATATTAAACATTTCGTAAAGTTAGAAAGTAGGAGGTAGATCATAGAAAATCAAATTAAGAATTTAGATTTTTGTGAGATAGACATGAGTTACGAATACTTCCTAACTAATATCGGAATGGTTGTAGTTATTGTGATTTTATTTTATAGCTTTTCTTCATCATCAGCTTATATAGATCCACTGCTGGACAAAGGCCTCCCCCATGGCTTTCCATCCCTTTGAGGGGGTTTGCCAAAATCCCCACGCTTGGCGGGCGGGTTGGGTTCCCTGGTGAGAGTTCCTTTAGTCGCCTCTTACGACACCCCCCAGGAGGATATGGGTTGGTACTATTCTATATATTATAAGCTACTGTATTAAATTTATCCTCATAATGTAGAAATATATTAATATTGAGGTGAGGGCGATTATTACCCTCTCGTCCCCCGTTGCACAAAAGTGAAAACCACATTTGTTCAGATAAAAATATAAGAATACTTATAAAGCAATAGAGCACAAATACGTGATGAAACTGCACTGAATGTGAAATGTGAACGCCGTAGAACCGATTATGTAAAGAAATCGAAACAATAAAAAGATCGTCTCTTTCGGATGTGCACCTTTGTATGCCAGATCCACGTTTTCGGATTAAGTCACCAGTCTCTTGGAAACGTAGGAACACTCGTCTAACAGAAAAACTACATCAGTTACCGAGCAACATCACATTTATGATTGCAGGACTGCAATAACTTGAGCGATTTCATCTTCAGGGGTATTTTTCTTCTTTTCAAAGGTTAGTGAACGGGTCATCCGTTTTACACCTTTGTGTATGTAATTAATAGTTGTTGTAACAAAAAAAAATAATAACAATGTATTTGACGTTCCTTATTAATGAGATTTGTTGTGTTTAAGAATTCAAACTGTTGTTAATTTTAAGGTCGTTAAACATACTTTTCTATTGATCCGCAATTTTAATTGGGTTTAATTTACATATTTCTTGATAGGGAGGTGCAATTTTTGTGATGCTGAGTGTGTTTAATCTTGGAATATATATAGCGGATGACCTTAAAATATAGTTTACATAACTACGACATTATTTTTTGTATATGTGATACCCGAAACACGTGCCCAATATTTTTATGTAAAAAATATATGTAGAAAATTTCTAAATGCTATCATGAAAAATAACAAAGCAACACAACACGATTATATCGTGTTGTGTTGTCTGGTTGTCCCTACTAAAATATGCTCATCGCACCGCTCGCCCGACAGCGCCTGCAGCGGCGTCGTATTGCGTTTATTGATAATAATTTTTGTTTGTATTGTAATTAACTAGTGATAACTTTTTCCTTTTCACTTATAGGCTTTTAGACGGTCGTAACAGTCAAGTGTAGGTAGATATAGTTATGTACTTTACTCGTAAATGCAGCCGTAAGCAATAAAATAAAATGTAGAATAATTTACTAAAACATGTTAATTATACTTAGAATGCAAACCTCCTACCTCTGCAAAATGAGACGGGGGCCCGTCCCGCTGTGCGCACGCGCCTAGGACCACTATGATCTGCTGTGAACTGTGTTGTGCGTTCGGTAAGCACGCTGCAATATTTTTTAGATATATTTGGGAAAAATGTAACATGGTATAAAATTGTTTGAAATCGATTAAGTTGTACCTCTATTCTGAACAAACTATACTCAGAATCGAATAAAGAAAAAGTAAAGTTGTATAATGAATAAACCTTGCGTGAGCAACGTCTTTCAGCCTAATTTAATGACCGTTTATTTGATCCTTTATGTATCCAAGTCTTTATATATTGGGAATAGAATATTATTTTTCTTTTGTAGCATCAAAGACGACCTTTCAGTAAAATACCGTATAAATCAATCTCCACAAGGAGCTCCTTTTTTTTTTTTTAACGAGTGGAAATGCCTTTACGCACCATACCCGTCGCTAGCTAGGCGACGAGCGTGTGTGGGACTCGCCCGGCCGAAGCCGGGAATACCCACTAAAACCAACCGGTTACCGTCGGGCCCTGTGTTGAGAGTGTCACGGGGCCGACCCGAAGGCCAAGTACTCCGTGCCACTCTCAGGGCTTGCCGGCCCTCCCCTGTAGGGCCGGTTTCCGCGCCAAAGGGGGATTACCCGGTAACGGAATAATCCCCAGACGTGGTGACCGTTGTGCAATGCACGTGCGGGAGCTACCCGCACGCGCTGGTCACACCCTGGGGCTAAAGGAGACGGGGGTTCGTCCCCCGCCTTCTTCGCCCCACCCGTCTACGCCGGAGGGGAGCGGCAAGTACGTCCTCTTCCCGCTCCCTCTCCGCAGCCTCCTTCTGCAAGAGGACGGTCTCGCAGAAGGAGGCGGCAGCCTCCCATGCACTCTCCCTTTCAACCATGGCTCGCACCATGGTTGCCAGGGAGAGGCGTCCGCCTCCGAGCGCCGCAATGAGGTCGCGGCGCTCGTTTCGCCAGGCCGGGCACTCCACCAGGGTGTGCTCGGCCGTGTCGTCGGGGGAGTCGCAGTGATGACACCGCGGTGACTCCTCCCGACGGGCGACCCGGTGCAGGTAGTGACCGAAGCAGCCATGTCCGGTCAGTACCTGCACTAGGCGGAAGGTAAGGCTGCCATGCCGGCGCCCAACCCATCCCTCCAACACCGGACGAATCGCTCCAATCGTCCGGTGGCCGGCAGCTGGGGAGCGGAGCGCCTCCCTCCACCGGCTCAGGGCCTCCCCCTGAGCCGCTAATCGGACCCGCCTTACTTCCTCGAAGGCGGCCACAAGGAGCTCCTACAGTTACTACCTATGAAGTGCTTAGCAATATTTCCATAATTGTATGATGGTTGAAATTGGTAGGCAATAAGCGGCAATAATTATTTGACTTCTATTTGGTACGGCTTCAAGGTCGCAGACGGTTCAGACAGACGAAATAATTCAATCTCGTTTTTATTTTCTAATTCATGGAAAGGAGGAGCTTTGTGGAAACCGGGAACGTCATCAGTTTCAACGAATGAATGATCATGAGATATTATAATCAAGCCGTTCGAATACGAGTATAAATTGTTGAAGTATGGATATCCAGTTGATAATAATTAAAGTAGTTAGAGGATAAAATCCTTAAAATTTTATCTTTTCTCTTTGCTTAATCTTTTATTTTTATTAAATCTCTTCGTTTGAATAAGATCTCGCAACTTTATACAGAGTAGTAGATAGGTATTTGAAAGTTGGTCTGTAATTTGAGGTTTCTTAAATAAGATGATATAAATGCAGTTACCTGACTCCAGAGACTTTGTTCTGCAATGAAGGTTATTGAACAGGCAAAATGAAAGCCAATTTTACTGTTTGTGTATTTCCCAATTACTAACTCCGTTGATCCTCAAATTGGATTTCAGTCTTCACTTTACAGAACTTTACAATAGTATTAATAACATTGAATTTACATTCCGCAATACCAACTTGTTCGTAGCCAGGCCCCAAGTACACACGGGCAATTATTTTGTCGTGGCGATTTATTTTTGTGCACTGGATTTTCCGGAGTCCGTTTAGCGCCAAGAGTCGGAAATACAACAGTGATTTTTTTTATGCGCTGAAATCGATCAACAGAGCGTAGGTTGGATTCTCAGTATACGGCTCGACGCCGAAGGTTTAAAAACCATTGCGTGCGGTATTTTTTACTTCCGTGCGTACGTGGGCTAAGTCCTGTCAAAGCCAGGTACCTACTCTATTACAAACACTGAAATTAAATTGGAAAACAAAGTTGGATTAGTTTTACAGCCTTAATTGAATGCAACACATAACAATAAGTCCTCTTATAAAATCGAAGTAAACAAACGTACATAACTTTTGATGTTCGGTTTTGTGCAAGTTTAATTAAGCTTGGCTCCCTACAGTTCAACTGGATGGTTCTGAGCTAGGTACAGTAAAGTAATTAGTGTAATAGGTACTTTAATTATCTTCTTGTGCAAAGGATACGGATCTAAAACGTTATCAAAGGTGAACTAAATTGCAGTTTTGAATGACAAACTTAGAATTAGATTGTAGGTAGTATCTTACTTGTATAATTGTACTAATTAAATGTAGAATTGTATATCACTTGCAAGTTTGGATAAGATCTTTTGTCTATGTGACAGTTGGACAATTTCAACCTAAATGAAGTTCCTATTTAGAGATAAATCTATCTCTGAGGTTGACTATATACTACTTGACGATGGATGCCCAAATGGTGACTTGTATGGTCAATTCCTCCTTTCGTTGAATAATAGTTACCTATCATCATCAAAACCAAATGCTTTATTTTATAAATTAAAAACCTTGAAAATATGCGTAATTAAGCGGGTCGTAAAGTTCACTCATCCTTCATAGAAAAGGATCCTCGCTTGTTAACCGACTTCAAAATGAAGGTTACTCAATAGGGTATTTGACTAAAAAAAACTAATTAGTCCGTCAGTCAGATTTCCAAAAAATACTAGGCACGTATTTTTTCTTTTTTCATATAAACAAAAAATGCAGACGACACAGTGCGTTGAAAACTCGAGTGACGTCACAACACTGTACACTTTTTACTGGCCAGTGACGTCACCAGCCACCACTCCTGATCTTTGATGCCTTTTATATTTGTAAATGTTTATTGTTTTGATAAAACAAAAAATACGTGTCTAGTATTTTTTGGAAATCTGACTGACGGACTAATTAGTTTTTTTTAGTCAAATACCCTATTCAACCGTATTCGTACATGCAATACAATAAAGGCCAGGCCTTTATTAAATTGTAGCGCTTTAAAAAACTTAGTGAAAAGCTTACAAATGTACTAGTCACCACTACGATTCTTAAAAGTTCCACTTGATTTCTCTGGTTTTCCATCATTATAATCTTAGTGTTTTAAACATAATTACCCATATGGGCGCAAAGTGCTCATTAATATAAATTTGCAAATTGCGAATTAAGTCCAAACACAAGGTGCTTACCAGTAGACCTGATGATGGAGCAAGGAGACACTTGAGGGAACTCCTCTACTTTTCACAGCAGCTCCTTGTGTTTGTGTCAACTTTACACCTAGAGAGCTTGTGTCTGTCATTAGAGGTTTGATGATGAAGACAAAGGCCAGTTCTGGATACTCCCCTACGATTTGCAGTAGTTACTTTGTGTTTGAACTTAATTTGTTTATATTGATTAGCACTTTGTACCCGAGTTATAATGAAGGTCTGCTGTAGATCTGATGATGGAGTCGAGAGACAGTCGAGGGAACTTTTCAACGATTCAAAGCAGCAATCTTGAGTTTATGCTTGGTTGTTTTGTATTCATAAAAACGTTACACCTAGATGAGTTGCGTCTGTCATTAGGGTCTGATTATGATGACAATGGTCATTTCACAGAAGGAAGAAAGGGCAGTCGAGGGAATTCCTCAACGGTTTACAACATTTAACTCAACCACTACTCAACGGAACTCGCAAGTCCTCTAGCGGAATTAACACTCGATGGCGGTCCGTGCGCACGGGTTATAGCAAGGCAAAAAGTTGGAAGCTGTCCGAAGTGTTTCTTAAATCGTTTGGAGTGAGGAAATAGTCTTAAAAGTTCGGGCTGGCTTGTTGGTTAACCTCGTTGGATCAGCTGGTTACGAGGCCGATACAATTTTGTATGTATGTTACAATTTTGTATGTATGTTAATGTAATTGGTTTTTGAAAACCGTATTAACATAAATAAATAAATAAAACTTTCCGATTTGAAAAAGGAGAAAGTGAGGATGACGTCCCAGTAGTGGGAAAATTTTAGGCTGATTATGAGATTGACGTTAACTGTGTACTGCAAAAGCTTGGCAAGTATTTCGACATGAAACCAAATATCACAGTGACTCGGTTTAAATTCTTTACTCGTAATCAAGAAGAAAGTGAAAAGATTGACGAATATGTGACGGCATTAAGGGTTGCGAGTCAGCAATGCGAGTTTACGGAGATGCCTGAAAGTTTGTCATCGCGAGACAAGATCGTGTGTGCAACAATACAGTCAGAGATCGACGTCTTCGCACTGATGATTTAACGCTAGCGAAAGCTATACAAATCTGTCAGGCGTAAGTTGATTTGTGAATTACGGTGATGGAAAATTTAGGAATAAGGTCACACACCCAACTGACTGGGTTAATGCTACTGTTCTAGTAGCTAAAAAAGAAGTTAATTACAAAAAAAAAAAAAGAAAACAAACGACTTACAAAAGCTACTATTTACAAAGTGAAAAATAACTAATTTCGGAACTCGGTGTCTTTGGTTTTTGTATACCTATTCGGCTGTTTAGCTGCATCCGGTCAGACTGGACGCTGACACTAATATAGTTGTGAAAAGGCCTGTAAGCATCCTATGCGACCAAAATGAACGTATGAGCAATGCTAGACATGACGCGATTACGCAACTTAAGTTTAGTCTCTTGATTCTAATTGATTGTTGCATTATAATGACGAGTAGGTAGTGGTTACATAAATGCTGTAATATTTTGAGGTATTCCCTCGACTGCCTATGGTCTTCATCATCTGATTTACAGCAGACCTTCATTTTAACCAATAGGTGCAAAGTTCTCATCAATATAAATAAATTAAGTCCAGACATAAGGTAACTATGGTAAACCGTTGAGGAGTTCCTGAACTGGCCTTTGTCTTCATCATCAGAATCCTAGTGACAGTCACAACCCATCTAGGTTTAAAGTTCTTATCAATACAAATTAATAAAGCACAAACACAAGGTAGCTGCTGTGAATCAATAATCAAGCACAAACACAAGGTAGCTGCTGTGTCTCGTTGACGATTTCCATAGACTGTATGCTGGCTCCATCATCAGATCTACTCTCCCTTTATAAATTGTAGTGCTTTAAAATACTTAATGAAAATACAGTATAACCCATTTAATACGATCACGCTTAATACGATTACTCGCATAATTCGCCGCTTTACGCCAGTCCCTGCAACTTGAGATATATTTTCATACATTTCTTAACGCTTAATACGATTCGTCATCCCGTTTAATACGCCCGCGCTCAGGCTTCTCGAGGCTGAAGTTTCAGTGGAATGACTTCATCAAGCATGAGCTTTAAAACTGTCCATAAGTGGCCCCAAAATATGCGAGAAAGCGCGTAAGATTGCTGAAGGATTACAGATCACTGATTTTAACCATCAAATGGCTGGATAGATCGCTTTAAAAATCGCAATGGCATTGTGTACCGTCAAATCAGTGGGGAATCGGAGACAGTGGTACAACAAGATGTTGATACATGGATGGCAACACTTCTCGAATTGTTGCTAAATTACGAACCGCGAGACATTTTAACGCGGATGAAATTGATGCCATATAAATCCTACGTTTTCAAGGAAGAATATTGTAATGGTGGTAAAGTATTAATCAATCTTTTAATCGCTAATGCATCAAAATCTTTCTGTCAAACCAAAATAAGTGATTATTTTAAATAATGTATTGAATGTACTAGATATGAGCATATCGAGAAGGAGATGCTGGCCATCGTCTTTAGGGTTGAACGATTTAGACAGTACATTTACGGTAGGTCCTAGGTAGCTAATTTCATTTGACCCTGTATAGATACTTAGATGATAATCTATCCAAACGAAACATGTTACTATACATTTTTCAGTCTACATGTATTTATACATTTTTACTCTTAAAATGTTTAGTTTGTAATAAATAATAATAAAAAATAATTATACATAAGTTAAATAATAAAATTAGTCATTTTACATATAAAATCTTTACCCCGCTTCAATGGCAGTCTATATTAGAGTAATTAATGGTAAACAATATGAAGGATCCAGATTTTTTTATGTGAGTTATGCGCTAAAAAAAATAAAGATCCTAATAAAATCGTTACTGTGGTTTCTGTAACGCCTATAGATGTTTCTCGGTATGAATTGTTACACCTCGTATGTATAATGTATAAATAATAA
This sequence comes from Sesamia inferens, assembly GCA_037179545.1. Lineage (NCBI taxonomy): Eukaryota > Metazoa > Arthropoda > Insecta > Lepidoptera > Noctuidae > Sesamia > Sesamia inferens. The sequence continues at coordinate 19,030,123 of CM073921.1, read as the reverse complement.
TGAAGATTAGATTTACTGACCGCCCTGAAAGTATTATAATATAAAACACGTAGGTATAAGTTTACACGTTACCTTATAGTCTCTTAAAATGAAGTATATTTGAAATGAAAATATGAAGTACTTATCAATACTGGCTGGGCCGGAGTATCGATGAGCGGCAGCAGGTGATGCGTCGTGTTCGTTTTTGGCGAATCAGAGGCGAGCAGGTGCGCGCGCAGGTGTCCCCGCGATCTCTGTCGATATCGATATACAGGTTGATGTCGATTGATCGACTCTCTTGGTCCTTGATGATAATTAATCGACCGCATTCTTGATACTTTAATTTAATCAGATAGATTAGAAATGATTTATTTTATTTAAAAATGAATATATTGTAATATTAATTATAATTATATCATATACCCAATAATAAAATAAAATGTGATGACACGGTTGGTGCAGTGGCTGTGTGATCGACTGCGCTGCGAGTCACGGTTTCGAACCCCACGCAAAGCAAATATTTGTATGGCCTACAGGTAGTAGTTCCGGGTCTGGATGTTTGTGTGTGTGATTTGGCGATAAATTTTCAAGCTCCATCTGTCTCTCACACTGAAAAAATAAACATGAATAGATATTCACATATACCTAACATCCTGTTTAATGATCTCATTAAACAGTGTTACATGTAGTTCTACTGTACTAAATCATCATTTCAAAACAAACCTTTTTCAATAAGAAACACACTCAATATCAAAACCCAAGTTTTTATTTATCTGTAAACAACATGTAAATTAATTAACGCACTTCCTGAAAATAATTTGTTCAGAATCGTTTACTTAATCGGTTTATATCATTTTTAATATAGGTAATCTTTTATCCCAAAACTAATTAGAACTACTGCCATTGTTGTCATATTAACACTGTTGTTTATACAGACTTTTAAAATGGCAGTTTTACTTGTAATGAATGCAAGTGTAATCTCAATGATTACATTTGTATGAATACAAATGCAAACATCCAAATATATAAAAAAAGCTTTATTCCAAGAACGTTATGGTCTTCGTTTTATAAAGGTATAACTAATTTAATGAATAACAATGTATATATAACATAATATTCTAATTGGGGTGTTAGAGGATGTGCGTTAATTACTTTACATGTTGTATTTAAATAATAACACCACGTGTCAAAACAGATCCGCGTTGGAGCATCCTGTAGCGTCGGCCCGTGCGGTACTATGCTAACGTGCGCAAGATAGGACAGATGCGCCGCGGCATATGCGCCGGAGTGCGCGCTCAGCCCGCCGGACGCTCGCCACTCCCACCCAGCGCAGCGAGTATCTTTACAGCAGGCTCGGATTTGTTGAGACTTTCTGTCAAGGTGGCTCTCGGCAAACTAGTTTGGATACAGATTATTTTTAACTTCAGTGTCCTTGTACATGGCAAGCCTCATCTATATCTGCAAACATAATTGTTATAAATGGAGTCAGTTTTGTGTCATATCCACAGAGCATATTTTTATATAGGAAAGTCATAATCTGTTGACAGTTCCTAAGAGTTGTTCTTCAAAAACACGTTTAAAGGATTAAGATGTTGAAGTTATGTGTGTATAAAACATTTATTTTAAACTTATTCAGATGTAATATAGGAATCTCAATGTTTTATCTAAGCGCAATTGTAAAACCGTGGGAAACGGGGCGAGTCTCTAAGTAGGTATAGTACGCATACGAGTCGGTGCATTAGGTAAATTAAATAAGTACGGGGGACTGCAGGTCCAGCTATCCGAAACTCAAATGTTCACCCTAGACTCCAAAGCTGAAAAGGCTTCGGATGCGACTAGGATTAACGTTGTAAGTTGATGATGACTTCCTTATAAGTGTACACTCTTTCATATGATGAGTTATAATTAAAAATAAAAAAAAAATAAAGTAATTTCAAGAAAAATACAACATAATGCACGGAACTAAAGATAATATCCAACATATAACAAATATATACAACATCAAAAACATCGTTAAATAATTTACAATTTATCATTAAGGAATTCGTCAACATACTTAGTATAATAAAATTGTCCAATAATAAAAGTCATACATACATGTAGGCCTGGCTGTTTGTTTATGTGAATTTATATGTTAGTAAACGCCACACGATACAGGAGAAACTCCTACTGTGGTGCAAAAGGTTATAAAAAAATAAAACAAAAATTCGCAGAATATTTGGCAATTTATTTCTACGAGTAACAATAATGTTACTGACATTAACAGCAGAGTAATTGCTAACACGCTATCAGTAGCAATGGGCTTCATTTCGGCAGAAGTTACCACCCACCAGACAAAGTCTTGCCGCCAAGCGATTTGTCGTGTTCCGGCATGATTTCTGGTGAAGCCGTACGGAGGACGGGTCTGACCAGTTGTGTTGCGATGTGTACCGGGTACGATGCGCCTAATGTTGTTGTGTTGAGAGTTTGATCGTGGAGTGTCTTCAGATCAATCTCCCTCTGGCGCAGCATCGCTGGTCGTGTTGTTGGGTTTAACATTGCATCACCTCGCTCAACTGCCGTCTTCCTTCCTATTCGCTCAGTTTTTCTGAGTGAATAAGCTCTTAATAAACTAGCGCGCTTTACCATCAACGATTGCATCATTGCTTACCATCAGGCGGGATTGCGGTCAAGAGCTAGTTTATAATTAGGTATTAAAAAAAAAAAAATTACGTCGTTGAGCAGACACATTTTCCTAACATATGGACCAATGGATTAGCTATATGCTTCAAAATTATTCCAATTGACAGATTCATGGTCATCATCATCATCATCTCAGCCACATAAAGTCCACTGCTGGGCATAGGCCTCCCAAAAGGATTTCCAAGAAGAACGGCCACTGTCCACTGCCACTTCAGAGAGCTAATCCGCTGGGCTATGTCGACGACTTTAGTTCTTCTACGGATCTCCTCATTCCTAATTCGATCACGTAGAGAAACACATAGCATAGCCCTCTCTATAGCTCTCTGTGCGACCTTGAGTTTTCTTATGAGGCCCACAGTGAGGGACCACAATTCTGATCCATTAGTCATCACCGGTAACACACACAACATATTGACAGGATATTTGACAGGAAAGCCAAGATGAGTGCCACGCGCATTTTTCATTTTACTTTTAAAATTATTTATAGTGTCGTTTACTAAATAAACACGCGTGATTTATGTAGTAAAAAGTGCATTCAGTGAATCATTCATAAAGAACATTGAAATATCGCAGCATAGTGGCCACATCATGGCTTTGCATGAAATCTCCTAGCAAGGCGGCTCACGCAGCCATTTTTTCAACTGTCATTGGCGATATACGCCATTATTGTGAGATAAAATTTTTAAAGAATTTCTATAACTTGTTATACGTGTTATTGGCAAAATTGTGGTACAAAACCACAGAGGCCATTGAAAAGTTGAAGTAGTATTCACTCTAAAGAAAAGGAAGAAAGAAAGAAAGAACATATTGACAGATTACTGTCAACTATTACGCAATTAGGGTGCTGGTGATCCAGTGGTATAGGTACGACTTGTAAGTAGGTCGTAGGTTCAATTTACTTTTTGCAATAATTTCATCACCACTGCTCTTTAAACGGGTGAAAGAACACATTGTGAAGAAATCGACATGTCTTACAACCAAAAATGTAAAAATATCTGACATTTACTAACCCGCATTTCGCCCACGTGGCAGATTACAGCCCACTCACTTTCGAAGAGAAGCTGCTTGTGTCCAACAGTGGAAATATTATAGGCTAATAATGCAATGAAAATAAAGTAAGTATGTAGTGTAAAATAAGATTTTTATATGTATTCCTACAATGTAATATATGTCCATGTATATTGTATAAATATAACAATATCATATACACACACATATACATATGTTACTACATTCTTACATATTTATAGGATACTTAGAATACCTATCAAAGGTACATAACGGTCTAAATGTCTAAAGTCAAATTCATAGCCACTGGATACACTTCCGTACTGTATCGAACACCGGTCAATCCTACTTATACTTATATGGAAAAGTTTGTGAGAATCTATAGATAGATGTTTGTTAGTCTCTCACGCATAAATTACTGAACGGATTCGTATGAAATTTGGCGCACAGATGGTTCTTAATCAGGAATAACATATAGGATACTTTTTATCCCGATATTTTCACGGGGCACATCAAGAGTTCCAATAAAATGTAATGTTTCACAAAATATTCTTATAATATATAAAGTTTGTATTCGCAAAAAAATAAAATAAAATAATAATGTAATTGTTCTCTAAACTCTGGTCACAAGTCCAAGACTCGAAAATTTTGTCAGTTTAAAACATATAGACGACAGTTATTCTTCCGAAAGTTTTTTGCTGTCGGGAGCAAGGCAAATGAGGTTATCAAAATGTTATAATTATAGGTACTATAGCCTGTCGGAAGGTTGTGAATAGCTGTATAGGACAATATACACAATTAATTATTAATAATAACCTATGTTCATAGAGTATAGAGATATTATAGACCACGAATAGGGTAGTTGACTAAAAAAAACGAATTAGTCCGTCAGTCAGATTTCCAAAAATACTAGACACGTATTTTATCTTTTTTTCATATAAACAAAAAATTTAAACAACAGAGTGGGTTGATAACTCGTGTGACGTCACTGCACGCTACACTTTTTAGCGAGTAGTGACGTCACCAGCCACCACTCCTGATCTTTGATGCCTTTTTTTTGTCAATTTTTATTGATTTAATAAAACAAAATATACGTATCCAATATTTTTCTATAATCTGAATGACGGACTAAATAGAATCATTTTTTTTACCCAGGAAACATCTCTATTACAAGTTGTAGGTCGTAGGTTAGAACCCCGTCAGGCGCTTTGCATTGAATAAATTATTGCACTACCACTGCTGTCAAAACGGTGAAGGAAAACATCGTGAGGAAACCGGCATGTACTAGAAGCCAAACTTCCAAGACATGTGGTATCTACCAAACCTCCCTGGGCCTCCGAGGCACAACCGCGACAGATAGGTACGACCTGGAAGTAAGTACAGGAATTAGTTTGACGGAATCATCCATCACCGAAATAATGGCAGATAAACACTCCAGGCCGTATCTGGAGCGGTTTTGCCTCAAGGTGGCTAAAATTAGTATTGAAAGGAATCGGACGAGGGGAGCGGCACAGCCAGTGCTGCCGTCAGCAAGGATTCAGTAGTTTAGTAAGATTGTAAACAAATGTTTAGAAGTAAGTACATTATAAGAAATATTTAAAAAAGATGACAAAAGAAAAGCAATGATGACGTGGGAAAAAAGCGACCCATAAAGACAATGCCAATGCCGCTAAAAGAAAATAGGCGGAAAAAAAGGAATTGTCAGAGAATAAAAAAGCAAAAAAGAATACTTGCCATGCAAGTTGTGAACTGACGGCAAACTAATTAAAAAAAACCCTCACTGGGCCCGCGTGGTAGATTATGACCCACTCCCTCTGAATAAGAGGACACCTGTGTCCCAGGAGTGGCAGAATTATACGCTGATTATGTCTCATCTTCTTCTTCAGCCTATGGATGTCCACTGCTGGACAAAGGCCTCCCCCAAGGCTTTCCACGCTGACCGATCTTGTGCTGCCCACATCCATCGGCTTCCCGCGACCTTCACCAGTAGGCCTAGTATGAGTTTTCAATACGAAACTCGATCGTCGATATCGAGCGCGTTTGGCGCTCTCATTGGTTGAGAGTTCTTACGACCTTGAAGCGGGCCAATCGCTGAGTCAAACGCGATCGATATCGAGGGTCGAGTTTCGTAATGAAAACTCATACTAGGCCTACAGGTCATCGGTCGGCTGATTATGTAATAACCTATATTTACAGCAATTTCGAAAGATGTTTCGTTTCGTTTTTACGAATATTTATCAGTAGAAATTTATGTATAAAAGGAAACTCAAGCATTGATCTCTGTTTAAGCATTACTTAAAACTAGTTTCAACCAATCAAAAGGCTTCAAACGAGACTTAAGTAGAGCTTGAGTTTTGAGTGTCGTTCTGTATTACGGACCTCAATCTTTACTTCATACTTTTTAAGTACATATTTATTTTGCAATAAGTGCAACATGCATTTCCATGTGCTCAATTTACAGGCAGGTGTTAATTAAATACTAATTACCAAGTCAAGACAGCGAATCTTTGATACTGAAATATAAACAACATTAAAATTATAGCCAGAAATGAGGAAACCAAAAAACTGTGGCTCAGGTAGTATGATCGGCCGTGCCTATTTAATTTTAGGGTTACTTAATCACGCAGTCGAAACCGTCGTGGCTACGCACGTGTGTTAACTATTTGTTTACTAATGCGAATCCTGAATATAGTTTGTTCAGAATAAGCAATTGAATCGACAGCGACAGCCTCCGTGGCGTAGCGGTAGCGAACGCGGCGGCTGCGCAAGGAGGCGCGGGTTCGATCCCAGCGCAGTGCAAATATTTGCACTGGTCTGGTCGTGCCTCGGAAAGCACGTTAAGCCGTTGGTCCCGGTTGCCATACGAACATCTAGTGGCAGTCGTTACGGGTTGTTGGAGCCCTCAAAAGTCCAACAGTTGGATCTAACTGCAATGCTTCGATATCGCCTTCGGGTTGTGGAGGTCAGACGGCAGTCGCTTCACGGAAAATGTCGAAGTTTCGCCAAAATCAGTAGTTAGACTGGTAAAGCGGACCCCAGACTCAAAAACTGAAAAAAAGAGCTTCGGATGCGACTGGGAATAACGCTGAGATGATGATGAGAATAAGCAATTGAATCGTTTCCAAGAATTTTTACACCGTCTTATATTTTTTTCCAAATACATTTAGTAATTGTTGCAATGTGGATACCGAGAGCACGCACGCAGCTTACGATAGATCGTACTTTAGCGCGCAACAGCTGACGCCAGAGCTCAACGCACCGCGGTCACCCGCGCTTGGGGAGCTTTGACCATATTTTTGTTGGGACAACCAAGTACAATAGCAAGCTCATACTTTGTGGGTTTTCAATATATCTTTTTGAAATTTTGTACATAGATTCTATACTTAAAAATACTGGACGCGTGTTTCGGGTTTCGCAAAAGCAAAAAAATATTGTTGTGTAATTAATAAACAATTAAAATAAAATATTATTACCTAACTAAAAGTAAAATTAGTTACCCAAATTAAAATATGGCGTCGAAAGATTCCTTCGCATCTCCGTAGACTGGTAATGTACCCAAGAGACCGGGAACGTTGCCACGTTGTATGAGAATACTTAGGCTGTGATCTGGGTAAAAGCCAGCCCCTGTGTCAAAGGAAGCATCAACCAGCCTTTTGAGATTTCAATAAACAAGCTTCGGTCCCCACGGCCCGAGCGTATCAACTCCAAACGGCATGAAAATATAATTAATTAATACATTTTTTTGTGAATAAACAAAGTTGTTAAAGCAAGTCCATAAAGTTACTTCTGTACAAGTTTAATCAAAGCACTTCGGCGTCTAAGCTAAGGTAACATGAATCTTACTTCGAGAAGTTAGTCGTCATACACAAACACCACCACAATTTAATTATTTAAGTAACAGCGTTGCATCCTGGAAATAATTTCGCTTCGATGAAGATTAACAAAGTTCATACATACAAAACTACCTAATGATAGTTCCCAAGAAGTTGTAATGTTTGTGTCTGTTTCTTTCAAGCTATGAGACCGTCAAGCTTTATATGGCAACATTGCTAAACATGTTAGGTTGTCGACATATGGGAAGTGGATTCAGCAATCATTGTGTCGATATTCGTGACCAACACCTCAGGAGGCTCTCGTTAGGCAGCTTTTTGCAGATTCAGAACTTCTGGACACGGCTAGTATTGTCAGGAGGTTCCTCTCTCTGGAGCCCTGACCGCCGATAGCTTGGACCCTGTTTCCGATACCGGTGGGTTACTATTTTGATTTAAGGTTTTAAAATACAGTTCAGCGTTCACGATGCCTTTTCTATTTTAGTTCCTTTTATATATTATAGTTTTAAACTCGTACAGATAGAAAAAGTCGATACTTTTAAAACTCTAATTGATTTAATTGAACCTCCTCATATCTCTTATAAATATACTGTTCGCTTAAAAATTTACAAATTAATTACAATAAGTATTTTTTCCAAACAGAATAAAACAGTAAGTAAGAACGGTAGGTGGCGGTGATAACTCTCTTACCCTTCGGGAGGTTGTAGCCATGCCAAGTCAGTACCTACAATTGGTTGAGACTGAGTTCATTTTAAACATAGTTACTATTTCATATATGTAGTTGCCAGTGAAAAGTTTCGACAGTAAACAAAATATGATCAATGAATACGGAACCCCAGCGCAAGGATGATGTTCTACTGTCCCATATAAAATTAAAGAGCTTATGTTGCAGCTGTCGTTAATAACAATGTGGTTCCCAAAGTATCAGAGCGCGGGCTTCGGGCACGCACCGGTTGTCCTTACCGTCTTCGAAAATACAGCTGCCTATACCATCGAAAAAAAGAAACTCTTCAAGTGTTAGTACATTAGTCCGAGACCGTTGTTAAATCTCTGCAGAGAAATTTATGACTGTTTAAACTCAAGTTTTCCTGAAGTTTGGAATAATTGACGTGTGGGTCCCGGCTGGAATACGGGTAGGTAACAATTGTTGGTAATGCTTTACAATAATTTGTCTTGCTTCAGTTGCTAAAGTTGATTAAATACCTTATGACTGTGTGTTGGAACCGGTTTGGTAATTGTACATCAATAAACAATAACAACAATACAACATTATTCTACGTTTATTTGTGAAGTGAGAGATGTAACTTTGCCTCCATGCATCAAACAACATCATACATATTGGTCTATTATACCTACAGTAAATTAAGAAAACCCTGTCCGACCCATAAGGATAGTAAAGGTTAGATAAACATTTGACCAAATATAATATAAAATTTTACGTAATCATCATAGAAACAATACCAATGAATTTTGAAATAATCTTTTTTTCCCGCGAATTAATTGCAACTTCCCCGAAAATTTGGTAATTTTAAAAAAAGTGACAACACCGGTATTATTTTGAGCGAATAGCGATGCGACCACGTGCCGCGTGCCCTGCCGCCCGCCGCTCGCGGAAGGGTGCTTAACGCAGACTTATTAAGTTACCTCTTTTTGCGAAATAATATTTATTTTTTTAGGGGGATTTTTTTTTAAGTTTAACCTGGTTTTGTATCCATTAGTAGAATCAGTTATCGATACCTGACAACACCTTCACGGGTCGGACAGGGTTTTCTTAACATACTGTACACTTACACATATACAGAGTGTATCTGACATCAAAAAGCAAACTTCGCGAAAAGCCTAGACCGCATGCCACTAACAAAATTTATGTCGTTAATGAACGGTTACAGAAATCACAGTGTTTAAAAAAAAGTTTCGGCTCGCCTATGTAGGTTGCAAGCGCGCCGCCGTGCGCGTTTGTAGGTATGACGTTGATCCCTGATGTGAACTCTATTAAATCAGCTGATAAAATAGTTTTTCGAGTTTTGTTTTCATTGCGTTTTTTTGTGTAATTAGCGAATAAATTATTTTTTACTTTAAAATCTTATTAGATTATAAAAGTATAGTAATTATTTTTTTCATTTTAGACCGTTCATAAAAGTATAGTAATTATGAACGGTCTAAAGTGAAAAAAATATAAAAATATTTTTTTTTAAATCATGATAAAGCCGGCGAGAAATTCCACAACTGGGGGGTTCAGAATCATGTACTGGATCCATGGTACTCGTTTGTACGTCGATGTCAGATACAACCTTTAAAATCTATAACTTTTTTAGCTACTTTTTTATTTGCAGCATTTTCGAATTCCACTACTTATCTAAATTGTAGGTAATTCATTAGGTATAACAACATTTATAAAACCATGACCACTATCGCAATCATTTCAGTTTAATTATTAAGTTTTCAAACAGGTTAAAAATACTTTTCTTTATTTTTTTTAACCTGTTTTCAATTTGATCACAGGCTTTGTAAAACAGAAATAAATAGATATATTTCTGTCATGGAGAGTAGTGGGCCGGGCACATTGCCCGTAAGACCGAAGCCCGATGGAGCCGACGGGCTCTCGAATGGCGAGCAGAAGAGAAGATTTGGGAAACCGCAGCGCGGGTAGGCCCCCAACAAGGTATACCGACGACCTAGTAAAGGTCATGGGAAACCGTTGGATGCGGGAGGCGCAGGACCGGTCGCCGTGGAGATCCTTGCCCGGCAGCTGACGTCTTTCGGCTGAAATTAATGAATGGAGAGTAGTAGTTTTTGCTGAACAACCCAGGACCCTTACATATGCCATGTAGGGTAATTGTGTAACACATTAACAGTAGCAATGTGTTTCATTTTGACAGTTCAACAACATTCATTACTTTATTTACATAGTCCAGTAGCAGTGAGCAAGAGACATTTTTAGAACATATGCACCAATGGACTTGCAATTACGCAATGAGGGTGCTGTTTGTGTTATGGTAATATACATATAGATATAGGTTTTGCATATCTAGGGTTACGATACAAGGAGTCATGTAGAAGGGGACAATGTTTTCGATCTCCGCAAGCCCTTTTAAAAGAACAGAGGGCCGAAGACAAAAGGAGACCCTGATTAAAAAGGGAAATGTTGAAAAGTCGAGTACACGGTGTATGTACAATGACTCGTATCCACTCCTATTCAGACCTATCCAAGATTGAGGAAGACTTATGAACATACTAGAGTAGGCATCTTTTGCCAGTTAGAGTTTAACAGTTTTAGACTAAAATGTTTGCATGAATAACTGTCGCATATCGTCAATTTAAATCCGTAATTCTCAAACCAGTAACCTTCATACCTTTTAATGGCCTTCGGTGGCAGGCAAACAACTTGAGTGGGTACGACGAGTATCTCGGTGCTTGGGTGTGTGTGTGTTTACTGTCTTAACACAGGCATCTTCACACATAGAAAATGCATGAGCATTGATTGTTATATTTGCTCAAAGTGGATTTGCGTCATGGCTGCGAAACATCAGGAAGTGGACCGGCATTACTTCCGTTGAAAAACTGTTCCGACTCGCGGCTGACAAGACCGAGTACAAGAAGCTGACGGCCAACTTTCAAGATTGAAGACAGAAGAGGCACAGGAAGAAGAATGCCCTTTACTGTCTTAACCCAGGCATCTTCACACATAGAAAATGCATGAGCATTGATTGTTATATTTGCTCAAAGCGGATTTGCGACTAACCGCGTGAATATTGTTTATACGCTGTTACATGTATGTACATCCCGAAAACAGAAAACGGAAAATATATCATAAAACTATATTTTCGTCATCAGACACGTACCATCCTCGTAACAATTACTTATCATCAATAATATGGGAAGAACAGTTTTCCTTCGTTTTATTTTAATATTATAGATGAATCTAGGTTTCCTCCCAATCACACATTTTTATCGGTACCTCTACCTAAAGCTAGATATTTAACTATACTTAGGTACAAAGTTATTTTTTGTATATACGAAACAACCGAAACACCTGTTCAGTATTTTTAAGTAAAGAATCTTTGTACAAAATTTCAAAAAGATATCATGAAAAATCACAAAGTTATGAGCTACACAAATACAAATACAAATATGGTTAACGCACTGCTCGCCCACTCGCATATGGCGTTTATTGATAATAATTTCTATTTGCTTGTTTGTAATTAACTAGTGATAACATTTTTCATCACAGGCTTTGGACTGTCGTAACGGTCAAGTGTAAGTAGATGTAATTATTTAATTTACTTGTAAATTCAGCCAAAAATGATAAAATAAAATGCAGATATTATAATTTACTTAAAACATTTTAATTTTACTTAGAACGTTTTGCACCTGCACAGAGGAGCGAGGGGGGTGTGCTGTTCCGCGGCGCGCATGCGTATTGCGCGCTCGGTAACCACACTGCCACAATTTCTAAATGTATTTGGAAAAAATATAACACTGTGTAAAAATGATTGGAATCGATTCGATTGCTTATTCTGAACAAATTATATTCAGGTTTTGTATAAAGAAAAACTAACTTTGTATATCCACTTGAACCTTTCACCATTCGGGCATCAGCTTGTCACAAAGTGTCAGCAGTGGAACCCCAGCGGCATCAACCACGACATGCGGTGGTGTGTTCTAACTTAGATAGGCCCTTTACTTTGTGCTAATTATATTTTCACCGCATTGAACACCACCGTTCACCGTTTTGAAAGTATTCAAATCGGTCAAAGATAATATCGTGAGGAAACCGGTAATTCCCAGAAAAAACAATCCTACGATGTGTGACGTTTACCAACCCACACCTTGTCTGCGTTGTGGATTACAGTCCAACCCTTCTTTGGTCTACCTGGCTTGTTCCGGCCCGGCGTAGGCACCATGGCACATTATTTGTTACCCACATAACATGCCGGTTTTCGTAAAACGCGACCGTACCCGACCTTAACTAACCAGACTTAAATAGAACTAAATTTAATACTAAATGTTTTACAGGTCAAGTTGTTTGTGATAATTGTTTGAAGAGGTAGATATTCAAATAAATTTTACTAGATGGTAGATTTCTATAACATGTAAAGTTTATCGTTAAGCTTTAAAGTATGATCCTACTGCAAGGACACTATCTGCTACTACACTCTATACTTCAGGGATGTGCCTGTTTCTCTAAAGTGAATAAAAACGGGATTCACATTTTTAAACCACCCTTGAACAATTTTCCCGGACGTTAAAAATAACGTGAACTCTTGCGAGTAAAAGCATTTGTTTGGTCAAAAAAAGTAAATACAATTCCATAAATGGGCATAAAAAAAAAATATTTATTATTTGTTGTTATGGGTACCTATTCTGAATTTTTGGAACCCTAATTGATTGCGTTTGTGGTCAAATTAACCGTTGTTTGATTGGCCAAATGAATAACTAAAGTGCCAAAGCGAAGACGAAGGGATTTAGCGATTTGACATCTGACTATGGAAATTAACAGACACCGCCTTGTTATTTCCTCCATAATCAGTCTGTAATGTGCTCCAACTGGGATACTGACTTTCTTTCTTTGAGAGCCCGTGTGGGATTCGCCACAAAGAATCAGTGCGGGTTTCTAAAAGTTACATGTTGTTGAATGTTTAGTTCTAGGACGTGCCCGTGATAGTAGTGGTGATAGCTTGTCAGTTAGTGAACTTACATTCAACTCGTAATTCGCGGCCATTACCACATTTACTTTCTCTCTTTTTGCTGTCTAATTTATTTTCTATCTTTTTTTTTATTCCTGAGATACGTCGACAACGCAATAGCATCGTAGCAGTCTGTTTTGTGTGACTAGAGTTGTCTATTTTGAAACATTTTTTATTGAAAGCTACTTGAAGTCCAAAACATAAAATCTTAAAGAATCAATATCTATTTCCAAACTTTATTTAGCTTGGATTCAGAAGTACTTACGTACTGAATGTTCGATGTCAATTCGATTCATATTAATGAATTATTAATGACAATATTTGAAAAAATAATCGGGCCACTATACATCAGATGTTCTTTTTATGATGCCAATTAGATTTTGTTCGTGCTCAGTGTACTGCTTATATTATGATATCGTAAAATGTAGGTACCTACATTTTACGATAGTCGATGTTCAAAGGTCTTAGAGTCCTCAAGTATAGATCCTGGACAGGATACAATGGACAATTATTTTAATAATATTACATAATATTTTACTTTTTATAAGAAACTTGTATTTATTTTTTAATTTGTAAAATTTTCAAATATGTTTTATATTCGGCATTCGGCAGAATTTTGTGGTATTATTAATTATTCGTAATAGGCCGAATAATTTGGTAGAACTGCCGAACGTATTCGGTTTGATTGATCATTGTAAATCAGCCTTTAGGGCAAAATAAATATATGGAATTCCATTTTCCAAAAAACACATTTATTAGATTACGTTTATTGTTAGGTAGTGTTCAGTGCCCCTTCGAGAAAGAACTGTGTTGCATAATGTACACACGTAGCTCTTTTTTTATCATATTCGGTTACAATCTCCCACACGCTTATTTTTACAAATACTTATTATCTTCTAAAACACCAAAATTTTCAGTTCCAGTATATGTCCAGCCAAGAACTGCTTTAAAAGCTGGCACCCGTCTTGTGTTTTCTTACACAATGAAAGCAGCGGGATGCAACGAGTGGTAGGAGGCGAGCTTCGCTTGCTCCATTCTTGGTTGGGCGAGCAAAACGATGGACGGGAAATTGAATAGGGTAGTTGACTAAAAAAACTAATTAGACCGTCAGGCAGATTTCCAAAAAATACTAGACACTTATTTTTTCTTTTTTCATATAAACAAAAAATTAAGACGACACAGTGCGTTGAAAACTCGTGTGACGTCACTGACGCTACACTTTTTAGCGAGGAGTGACGTCACCAGCCATCACTCCTTATCTTTGATGCCTTTTATATTTGTCAATTTTTATTGATTTGATAAAACAAAATATACGTTTTCAAATATTTTTCAATATTTTTAATTTTTTTTTACCCAGGAAACATCCCTATTATCTGGCAGTATATTCGGATCGGATACTTTTTTTCTCACCTAGTAGTTATTTGATAAGACTAGTCAGCTTGTTTCTAAACTAAGACTTCTTTTAAAGAATCCGCTTCACGAGGTTCTAAATGATACCATGTATGTATAAGTAAGTACGCGTAATACTAAAGACGCCTAGACCGATTTGGATGACCAAATGATCAAACAATTCAGGCATTATTGTTTAAACAAAATTTAGGTTTTTAAGGAAAGATAAATTAGGAGAGTTTCACAGAAAATGCCTATTCCTGGAAAATGTGTATGAATTATTGACATTTGGTCAGAACAACGTCTGTCGGGTGAGCTCGTTGTTAATAAAAATAGAAGGCAGGAAGAGAAAAGAGAAGAAGAAACTTACTTTACTTCCTTACTTTAAATAATACCTTCATAATAGATTATGTAGGTATTATTTACACTTCATTCTCTTTTTTTCGAAGCATAGATGCTTCTAAAGGCTTAATTAAAGTCAATATTAAGAAGCTTGTAAAAAGCCGCATTACGCCTGCGAATTTCGACTGTTGACCTAAGTATATGAAATCGTCGTTAGAATTTTAGACAATTTCGCTTCCAGAACCAGTTTGTTTATAACTAAAAAAATGGTTGCCTGTAAAGTCGGTTTTACGGGCGAAGATTTTACGTGACAACATCTTTTTCTCGGTAGAATATTTATTGATATGAATATAATTAAATTGCACAATAGGAACAAGGAATTGAATGAAAATAAGAATTGCACAAATTTTAACTATAGAAATATATTTTGTTTACTAAAACATCGGTGACTCATCGTAACGTTACCGAGCGTTACACTTTTTCATAAGTGACTCCCAGCCGCAACCTAATTTAAGACGTTGTCACGTCAATACATCTAAAGAGAAAAAGTACGGCTGTTACGCAATATGAGTTTAATAAATCTCTGTACTGTGATTACTTCACCCGAACAACAAGAACAGCCAATCAGAAGTTGGTAAGAGATTTCACAACAAATTAGATTGAATAAGCTTCAGAAGCTCGGGCTTATGAGCAATGACACGTGTACGATGAAAGATGCGACGTATCATAAACAATTTAATAAAGTTACAAGTCTGAAGAAAATTCCTTTGATATTTGTTTCTCTTCAAAATGCCAGAGTTAGATGGGTTGCTTGTGTCTTTCAAGTTTGACGATTCAACCAAATTGTAAAGAGCGGTAGTGGCTCACTGGTAATGAATGGCCTTGGCTTAGTAACTGTCCTAAGTTTGAACTACTTTGAGTTTATTTCATCATGTTGTCTGCAACCGGGAACAAATAGTAAATACTGCGATATTCTTGGAAAAATAAAGTTTCGTATGACTAGAGGGACAATTCTCGTAATTCCAAGAACGGTCAGTCTGACCTCAGTTTCAATTTGTCAAATTCATTTCTTATTATTATTCACAATAAATACATCTTTCCTTTCTTTCTTTCGCTTTTCTTTAATATCTCACATTTTGACCAGCTTTTGACATTATTTCACTAGATTTTGAACGTTTACTATTACGAGAATTGGCTTTCTTGAATCATACCCTAACTTAGTGCTCAGTAGTAGCGCTTGCGACCACTCGTGCATATCAATTCTTTGAACACTGCAACATTGTCATTAGCAGCTCAGACGCACTCTATTGATTTAGTATTTGCGATCGTGTGCCACGGTCGGGTGCAGTCAAAGTCAATACCTAATAATAAGACATTGTGTTCCCACTAATTGGCACCTACTGTTCCCACTAGATGTGTAATCTGCTCCGTATTGAATATCGCGCACCAATTAGAACCTTTTATGCATTATGCTGCAGAAAGCAAGCTGAGACCGCAGGGAGTATTTACCTACGACATTAACTAATATCAGCCGCTCAGTTGCATCAAAGGTTAAGGTAGGTACTAGGGTAAGTAAGGTAGGTAAGGCTTGCCGCGGTGGGTCCAGCATGGGTGACCGGGTGTTATTAATGTTATTACTCAATAACTGAATTATGATACTAGGTTACTACCTAACTTACTATCACAGTATACCCTTTTTTTTTACGAGTGGAAATGCCTTTACGCACCATGCCCGTCGCTAGCTAGGCGACGAGCGTGTGTGGGACTCGCCCGCCCGGCCGAAGCCGGGAATACCCACTAAAACCACTCGGTTACCCTCGGGCCCTGCGTTGAGAGTGACACGGGATCGGGCCGGAGGCCTAATCACCGAGCCACTCTCAGGGCTTACCGGCCTCGTAAGGCCGGTTTCCGCGCCAAAGGGGGATAAATCGGGTACCGGAGTAATCCCCAGACAGTGGTGACCGGTGCAATGCGCGTGCGGGGGCTACCCACACGCGCTGGTCACACTCCGGGGCTAAAGGAGACGGGGGTTCGTCCCCCGCCTTCTTCGCCCCGCCCGTCTACGCCGGCGGGGAGCGGCAAGAGCATCCTCTTCCCGCTCCCTCTCCGCAGCCTCCTTCTGCAAGAGGACGGTCTCGCAGAAGGGGGCGGCAGCTTCCCATGCACTCTCGCTTTCAACCATGAACACTATCACAGTATACTCTGGTAGAACTAAGCTCTATGTAAAATATTGGTTATGTAAAAGCTTCGTTCAGTTAAACTGGAAGCTGACCCCTACTTAGCTGGGAGAATGCTAGATAAATTATTGCAACTATTTCGTCTCTCTATGTATATCTTGGACAACAATGACTGATTAAGCAAGGTGAAGGAAAACATCTTGAGGAAACCTGGACTTTAAGTCTGAAATCGCCAACTGGCACTGAGCAAGCGTGACTAGTACGCTCAATCCTTCTCTGTATGAGAGGAGACCTGTGCCCAGAAATGGGACAGTAAAAAGGTTGATGATGAGGTATTGTTTTGTAATGTCAGATAGAAATAATAATAGATAACTAACAATAATATTTCGTTAGAGTAGAATAGAACTTTATCCAAATCCGTTTAGTAGAGTCCGTGTTTGTTTCGCATTTACAATATTAGTGAGTTAAGTAAGATATATTTTCAGACTTTTGTTTTGTTAAAATTAAATGTAACTATTCAGTGTACATACGACAGCACATCAAGCTATTTTTTTTTAACAACTATAAACTAGTGCTTGACTGCAATCCCGCTTGATGGTAAGCAATGATGTGATCGTTGATGGTAAAGCACGCTAGTTTGTTAAGCCTATTTACTTAAAAAACTTAGTGAATAGGAAGGAAGACGGCTGTTGAGCGAGGTGATGCAATGTTAAACCTAACAACACAACCAACAATGCTGCGCCAGAGTGAGATTGATCTACATACCCTCCACGACCAAACTCCCGACACAACAACATTAGGTGCATCGTACCCTTTTTTTTTTTTTGCCGGGGTGGAAATCCTCATAGGATGCCCGCCGCCCTGGGGTGGGCGACGGGGTATGGCAGACTTTTACTGACTAAAACCACCCCGGTGTGTCTTCTATCACGAGCGCGCGTGGGGCCGCGGGAGTCTAAATTCTTCCACGGCCCCACACCCTCGTGCTGGCCCGGTCTGTCCGGGCCTCGTCTCCTGCACGGGGTAGTGGGGTGTTAAACTACCCCGTGCATCGCCTCAAAGGCGCGCGCCGACACTCGCGCGCGCCTCCGCCTCGGGGTCCATCAATGGGGGGCGGGGACTTAGGTGCATCGTACCCAGCACAAATCGCAACACTACTGCTCAGACCCGTTCTCCGTACGACTTCACCAGATATCATGCTGGAACACAACGAATCGCTTGGCGGCAACACTTTGTCTGGTGGGTGGTAACTTCTGTCGGCAGCCTACTACAATCTGTCAGATTTCTTTAAAAAATTTTCAACTTTATGTATAAAACTTTAAGGCTAAAGATTGGGAATTTTTGACAGTGTCGGGTAGGTTGATCTGTTGTTGCCCGTTCCTGTGTCTGTATATTATTGTTCAGTAGTATTCATCTATAACTTTGTCTACGTACAAACCTCTTCGTAGCCATATTTGGAAGTTGATTTACAAAAGCGTTAGGTAGCACTTGGCGACGTAGACGGCAGCACATTAAGCTACTACAATTTGTGAGATTTATTTATTAGGTTTTCAACTTTATTTCTAAAGTATAATATACTAGCGACCCGCCCCGGCTTCGCACGGATGCAATGCCACACCGTGTACCGCCGCAAACGCTACGCCCCGCAATTTTTAATATGTATATTAAATCAATAATGTATTTAAGGTATTAAATTGGATAAGGATTAATACTGTATTGGTTAAAATCGTTTCGAAAATTAGCCGGTAAATGTCGTAAAAAGTGAATGAAAAAAAAAATATACACTGTGGGATATCCATAAGATATAGACATATACAATCGCGGACTTTTTTGTGGAGCTTTTCAATGTGTACTATATTTAGTAGGTACATTATTTTGATAAATCTCGTAGGGTTTAGCCTGCGATTCACTGCAAACGCGGAAAAAAATTAATTATTTACATCACCTTAGAAACCCCAAAAATAATAGTATTTCTCCACAATTTAATGGATGTTATTATACATAAAAACTGATAAACCTTCCTCTTTAGTCCGGCATGTATTTTTATTTTAATTTCATGATATCTTTTGAATGGAATGTCCGATTTCAATCATTCAAAAAGCAATCATCAGGTTCAATACCTGATGATTGCTTTTGACAGTCTTGAATATTAAATTTATGTATCTTGCTGTAATGTCAATAAATGCATTTTTCTTTCTTTCTTTAAAAAAAATATTTATTTGGATAAAAAATTATAAATGGTATGGATAACACGGTCACGGATCGGCATTTCTATCAATTTGTTAAATGTAAAAAGTAGTTATAGGTAGTGACGTAACTACAATAGTTACACATATGGTCTCGCGAAGTTTTTTGTAGATATTGATATATTATATAATAAAACAAATAAATTAAAATAAATTATATAATATCGTATCATCAACACTCTTCGCAGTGTATGCGATGAAAGACATTTTATGGCTATTTTTTTTAAAACCTTCGGTTGGTTTTAATAATCATTTCTAAAGATTTCTATAGTAATTTAGTATTAAATATAGCCTATGTTATTCAGTGATAATATAGCTTTCTCATGAAAAAAGTATTATTAAAATAGGTCCAGTACTTTTTGAGTTTATTCGTTACATACAAAAATACATATCTTTCCACTTTATAATATTAGTGTAGATAAAGATTCAAGGTTGATTGGGAGTATTAAACAGTCTCGGGTAGCTTGAAGTGCTGATTTCCGTACCACCTGACAAATTTATCTAAACTAATATAAATAAAGCTGAAGAGTTTGTTTGTTTGAACGCGCTAATCTCAGGAACTACTGGTCCGATTTGAAAAATTCTTTTTGCTTTGGATAGCCCTATACTCCAGGACGGTTTTAGGCTATACAATATGTAAAGAAAACCCTGTCCGACTCAAAAGGATAATAAATGTTAGGTTGTTACATGACCAAATAAAATATGAAATTTCACATAATCATCATAGTGACAATACTAATGAATTTTGAAATATTCTTTTTTTTCCGCGAATTAATTCCAACTTCCCCAAAATTTGGTAATTTTTAAAAAAGTGACAACACCATTTGTGACGGAGCGCATAGCGATGCGACCACGTGCCGCGTACCCTGCCCCCCTTCACCCGCGCACGCACGCCTAACGTGTTCCCTACCACTCATGCATTAAGTTGATTTGCATTGAGTTGCAAGGCTAGAGTGAATAGGCTCTTAATAAACTAGCGCGCTTTATCATCAACGATCGCGTCACTGCTTACCATCAGGCGGGATTGCGGTCAAGCGCTGGTTTATAATTTATAAAAAAAAAAAAAAAGTTACATCGCTTTTTCGAAATAATATTAAATTTTTTAGGGGAATTTTTTTTTAAGTTTAGCCCATCTTTGTAGGCATTATTAGAATCAGTTAATGATACCTAACAATACCTTCACGGATCGGACAGGGCTTTGACCAATAGGAGCGGAGCATATCAATACCAACGTGGATGAAACCGCATAGCGCAGCTAGTAAAAAATAATACTTGCGTAATACTTACACTACTTATTAATTCAAAATCAAACTTTTTATTTCAGGCAAGGCTAATCTATTTGTTCCAAAAGTGTGTCTGCTGAACGACGTAAATAACCTTATAAATGTTGTTGAACTGTCAAAATGAAGCCTTCTGATATTGTGTTAAGCAATCAGCCAGTGGGTTGTTGTTCTCGAGTCTATTTAAGGCAACAATCTTGAAATGGGTTTCTTTTTCTTGGAATTCCATTTCAGTAGACTTGATGAATGACAGGCTATTTCTGTTTCAGCTTTTCAGTGTTGCAACCCGATTTCTGGTATAAAAGCGCCGCTAGCTGAAATCACACCAAAACGTGTGAATGCTTTGGTGTGATTTCAGCAAGCGGTGGATACCTATTTAAACGTTTTAGTTTACAGTGTTCACGTTAAATGTAGCCTGTACCTACCTAGAACAATAAATTATAGATCTGGTGACGATTTAAATAAATGACATCAGGCACATTCCAAATATTGTTAGTCCAAAAAAAAGAAAATTGCGCGGCCAGACCTACAATTATTCCAATATCTAGACCATATTAAGACTTTTAAAAAATTATATGACTTAACTCTGTATAGCTGCATATTCTAAGTAGTTACGGCACTTTCCATACGTACATTGTTTGTCCAAAAAAAAAAAAATTGCGCGGTCAGACCTAGAATTATTTCCAATATCTAGACCACTAAGACCTTTAAAAAAATATATGAATTAACCTTGTAGCTGCATATTCTGTGTAGTTATTTCATCAATATCATCATCATCAACCTTTTTATCGTCCCATTGCTGGGCACTGGTCTCCTCTCATCTTCTTCTTCAGTCTATAGATGTCCACTGCTGAACAAAGGCCTCCCCCAAGGCTTTCCACGCTGACCGGTCTTGTGCTACCCGCATCCATCGGCTTCCCGCGACCTTCACTAGGTCATCGCTGCGTCTTCCAGTACGTGGCCGCCACTCCAGAACCTTACTGCCCCATCGGCCATCGATTCTACGACCAATGTGCCCTGCCCACTGCCACTTAAGTTTAATGACTCGCAGAGCTATGTCGGTGACTTTGGTTCTTCTACGGATCTGCTCATTTCTGATTCGATCACGCAGAGAAACTCCAAGCATAGCTCTTTCCATTGCCCTTTGTGTGACTCTGAGCCTTCGTATGAGGCCCATTGTGAGCGACCACGTTTCAGTTCCGTAAGTCATCACTGAAAGACTAATAGACTTTTAGTCTTGAGACACTGTGGTATCTTGTTGGACGACGAGAAGATGTATCGTAGCTTCCCGAACGCTGCCCAGCCGAGCTGGATTCGACGAGACACCTCTTTCTCGAAGTTGGACCTACCTAGTCTCCTCTCATACAGAAAAGGATTGAGCGTAATCACCACGTAGTTATTTAGTTAAGAAAAAAATATACAAAGTCTTAAGTCCTCAAACTCTGGCGTATCTACTAATATAAGTCTGAATTGTACTCTTATTGTGTTGTAATTGTATCTTTCAATAATTTAAGGTTTCATTTCTAGGTCTGACCGCGCATTTTTTTTTTGGACCATTAATGTATGGAATGTGCCATAACTGCTCAGAATATGCAGCTACTGGGTTATGTCATATATATTTTTAAAGATCTTAATAAGGTCTAGATGTTGGAAGTAATCCTAAGTTTGGCCGCACATTTTATTTTTGGACCAGAATGCCTGATGTCCTTTCCGTTTTTAATCGTGGTTAAAATCTATACGTCCTTTCATTTCCCCCTAAGACATACAGGCCTTGCCTTTAGAAGGCAAGGCTAAACCTATTGTACATATTGTAGTATAATGTACACAAAAAATTAATATTTTGTCACAATAAAATATTTATATCTTAGCGAGAATCAATGGCCCCGATTTTCTTATTCACAAACTAACAGTGCATCTTTTTCTTTCAGTATCATTATGAAAAGGACAGAAGATAAATATTAGTTTAAAATTATTAAATTAGTCCACGCCTGAAATAAATCAACGTATTTTTAGTAGAAGTATCTTAATTTTACAGGACTAAACTAATATGTTATCTTCTATCCTTTTCTTAATGAAATAGAAACGAAAAGATTCACTGACATTAAAATTAGTTTAGTTCCTGAACAATAACCGGCAACATTGTCAAATACTTATTACAAAAGGGAAACTTGTGTAAGTATTTTACAGATGAAGACTGAGATATACAGTGATTGTTTTTAAAATTACTGCTATTTTATAACTCCAATTGTTATAAGAGCGTTAGGGGCTTTTTGTTAGGTAACAACAGTCGCACGATCAGGTTAAGCAACATTTGACGCAGTTATCCCGTAGATGGGTGAAAATCCACCAAGACCGCTCTGCGCCTTGGAAAGCATGTTAAGGCGGTGGTACCGGCTATCATTGGTGGATCTTTGACAGCCATTACGGGTATTCAGAAGCTAAAAGTTTAACAACTAGTCTTAACAAGGGAAATCGTATTACCTTGTAATAGTGTTGAAGTAACTGGTAATATCGCGTTTATAAGGAGTTTAGTTTAAACAAGTGCTATAATAGTATATTTCATTTCTCAAATTCGGAAAGCAGTATTTTCTTGATCTGATTATTGGGTAGAAAGTGCTATTTCCCTCCCTAGAGCGGGAAAAACTCATACAAATTACTTCCCACCCAAGGGTCGGAATGAACTTTAAAACTAGAACTGCTGCCAGCTGTGAAGAAATTTGTGTAAAAAAAACTAATAAAAAAAATGCAGCAGCAATGTGAGTTTCTAAACAGCCAGTGTGAACTTAGCGCAAACTTCATTGAGCGAAATAGGTCGCAACCATAGAATTAAGAAGTACGATAGTACCTACATATTAATTCTATGGTCGCAACAATAACGTTCCATATTTAAAATTTAAAAATTCTATATAAATTAGCGGGATACTAATCTGTTATATATCTGTGACTGAATAAAAAAAAATAGTTACGTTAATACCTAATCTTTTATGCTAAGATTTTAATTTAAAAATGAGTTCAAGCGATTCTGAAATATTGACACTAGATTCAATTAAAGACGAGGCAAATTGTGTTATTAACAATCTTATACCACAAACCTCAAAAGAATGCAATGATTTTATGAAGTGGCGAGCAAAGAAGAATATAAAATCATTTTCCGAAAGTGTATTTCTTACATATTTTAAAGGACTGTCTAGCAAACTACAACGTTCTTCGCTATGGAGCCGATATTCAAGAGTATACTTAGTGTAAAACACAATGTATATTTGAAAAAGCAGCTGCTTGCAGAAGCAGTGAACTTATAAATTTGACAATTAAGGACATTGAAAGTCAAGGCCAATTATTACTAGTAAAACTGACTAAACAAAAACAAATATTGAGCGCGAATTGAATTGAGACTGAAATATATCAAATAGCATAAACATTTCAAATAAAAATGTAACTTATAATTTCACGAATTGTCCAAATTAGGACTACCATTATTATATAGTGTTATCCATAAAAAGTTCAGATAAACAACTAGTTTTATTTTCCTCATATTTGAAATGAAAAGTAGAGTGTTTAACATGGGTAAAAGAATCAATTCCTACTCGGACTATAGCCGCCCTCGCTACGCTCGGGCATCTAAATACCTCGGGAATTGATTCTTTCCACCCTCGGTTAACAATCTACTATTTCATTACAAGTGCGGAAAGCCTGTCATTACGTGCGTTATTATTAGCGTGAGGGTTGACAGTCGGAACAAGTTGCAATGACGGTTCCGCACGTGTACCGGACGAACTATTTTTAATACAGTTGCGAAAAAATTAAGCAATTTATTAAAATAATAAAAACACAATAAACTCAACTAACTAATAATTTATTTCTTAGAAAAGTTATAATTCACATTGAAATTGGTACAGTTTTTTATACTAACTGGGGAAGTTTTAGGTTGCATATTTACTGTTTGAGACAAACTATTATTAATTTCGTATGATTGTTCATGTATATTTGTCAAAGGTGTTATACAATGGCGTTTGCTAGTTGATGGAATTGGATCTAATGACTTATCATTATCAACGAAGGTAAATGGACGAACTTTCTCTTCACTATTGTCATGTGAAGGTGACGGACTGGACTTTAAATTAATGGATTGTGTGATTTTTTCCCAGTTTCTAGTTTGTTGTGTAATGAATCAGCAATATAGCCTTCTGCAACTTTGTCTGACTTCCAACCTCCTAGTCGCTTTAAGGACGTCAAATTGACTCCTGAATCTACCAATAATATAGCAGAGGTCCTCCTGAAGCTCTGCCCAGTATAATACTCTGCGTCCGGCAGACCAAGAAACGTAGCTATTTCTTTTGGCATATTACCAAATTTGTTTATCCCGATTGCTTGAGATGTACACTTTCCTTTTTGATAATTTTGGAAAACACTGTCGGATTTTCCTTTTTGGGACCGCTGATTCATATATTTTTGCACTATTCTAAGAAAATCTCCTTCAACAACAAAGCTTCTCGGTATCTTATTTTTTATATTCGGAATCTTGATTAGTAGCATTTTTTCATGGGCTTCAATATCTTTTAAAGTAATATTCTCTCTGCGGCAAGCACCAACAATGCCAAAAATCAGCGCAACCTACAAAAAAAAGGGATTTGATTAATATTTTTTAAAATAATTTAATGACTGTATTTTGCGATTTCGTAAACTGAATACTAAAGAAAATATAAGTACTTATTAATTAATTACCTTTGTGGCTAAATAACGATCATCGGGAGCTTCGTTTAAAAACCTTTCCACTTCATTCGATGTTAATAAATAAAATAAATAAATAAAATTTTATGTTAATATTTTCGACTTTTTAGTTGTAAAACCCTCTGATTGTCGTTTTAAGAAAGCATTTAGTTTTGGGTATTGACTTATATCGACGTTGTTTCTTATTTTCAGCATACTTTTTATTATCGAAAGCCTCGACCATAATGTAGAAGGTTTTAATTTTGCTGACAGTTCGGAGAAATATGCCAACATAACATTTTCTGAAAAACTATTTGCCTTTTTCTCTTCTCTCCACGCAATAAATTTGTTGTATATAGATATGTAGCGACTTTTTGACTTTTCCGGTAAAATGTTCTCCGAAGCATTTTGTGCAATTATACTGAGTCCCGGTGGTGTTAATTCATATAAAATATCGTCGAAATTACTCATTTTGTGCAACAAACAACTAAACTCGCAAAGAAAATTTTTAAACCAACCATGAAGTTTTTACTTTAAAAAAATCATAGAAGTTTTTTTGATTCATGCAAATAATTCTAAAAAGAAGCTACCTACTAATTTGTTTCAATATCAGATTTAATGATTTAATTCAATGAGTTAGGTTAGGTTTTATTTAATTTCATCTCATTTCATTTTCATTTCATATCAATAAAAAAATTCTACTGAATACGTGGCTGTATGGGCATAGTTCCCTTTGCCTAATCGAATGGGTGAAGAAAAAAAAATCTCTGCTTATATTCTT
The DNA here is from genome assembly GCA_037179545.1 of Sesamia inferens. Classification (NCBI taxonomy): domain Eukaryota; kingdom Metazoa; phylum Arthropoda; class Insecta; order Lepidoptera; family Noctuidae; genus Sesamia; species Sesamia inferens. The sequence goes on along the minus strand of CM073921.1, from coordinate 19,004,018 downwards.
TTACGGTTTGCGCCATTTTTCAAAAATTTTCTTTGCGAGTTTAGTTGTTTGTTGCACAAAATGAGTAATTTCGACGGTATTTTATTTGAATTAACACCACCGTTGGCATATTTCTCCGAACTGTCAGCAAAATTAAAACCTTCTACATTATGGTCGAGGTTTTCGATGATAAAAAGTATGCTGAAAATAAGAAACAACGTGGATATAAGTCAATACCCAAAATTAAATGCTTTCTTAAAACGACAATCAGACGGTTTTACAACTAAAAAGTCGAAAGTATTAACATCGAATGAAGTGGAAAGGTTTTTAAACGAAGCTCCCGATGATCGTTATTTAGCCACAAAGGTAATTAATTAATAAGTACTTATATTTTTCTTTAGTATTCAGTTTACGAAATCGCAAAATACAGTCATTAAATTATTTAGAAAAATATTAATCAAATCCCTTTTTTTTGTAGGTTGCGCTGATTTTTGGCATTGTTGGTGCTTGCCGCAGAGAGGAGTTATCCAATATTACTTTAAAAGATATTGAAGCCCATGAAAAAATGCTACTAATCAAGATTCCGAATACAAAAAATAAGATACCGAGAAGCTTTGTTGTTGAAGGAGATTTTCTTAGAATAGTGCAAAAATATATGAATCAGCGGTCCCAAAAAGGAAAATCCGACCGTTTTTTCCAAAATTATCAAAAAGGAAAGTGTACATCTCAAGCAATCGGGATAAACAAATTTAGTAATATGCCAAAAGAAATAGCTACGTTTCTTGGTCTGCCGGACGCAGAGTATTATACTGGGCAGAGCTTCAGGAGGACCTCTGCTACATTATTGGCAGATTCAGGAGTCAATTTGACGTCCTTAAAGCGACTAGGAGGTTGGAAGTCAGATAAAGTTGCAGAAGGCTATATTGCTGATTCATTACACAACAAACTAGAAACTGGGAAAAAATCACACAATCTATTAATTTAAAGTCCAGTCCGTCACCTTCACATGACAATAGTGAAGAGAAAGTTCGTCCATTTACCTTCGTTGATAATGATAAGTCATTAGATCCAATTCCATCAACTAGCAAACGCCATTGTATAACACCTTTGACAAATATACATGAACAATCATACGAAATTAATAATAGTTTGTCTCAAACAGTAAATATGCAACCTAAAACTTCCCCAGTTAGTATAAAAAACTGTACCAATTTCAATTTATATGTGAATTATAACTTTTCTAAGAAATAAATTATTAGTTAGTTGAGTTTATTGTGTTTTTATTATTTTAATAAATTGCTTAATTTTTTCGCAACTGTATTAAAAATAGTTGTTCAGTACACGTGCGGAACCGTCATTGCAACTTGTTCCGACTGTCAACCCTCACCTTCGGCTGCGCCGCGGCTCGGGTCGACATTTGTCGGAACTCGTTGTAATGACAGGCTTTCCGCACTTGTAATGAAATATACTATTATCTAAGTATCTAGATTAAATTAGTGTGCTATTCAGTTTCAGCGTGTGTTGCAAGCAACTTGGGTTCACAGTGGCGCCCTTGTTATTTGCTAGTCTTTTTTGCCAAGCTGTAAAACTGTGGGGAGAACGGAGTGACAAGACATTCCACGACCGTCGCGAAGTAGAAACCGATTTAGCGCTGATTTTTCAATAGACAGATTTTAAGTACAGAAATAAAGTATATAAATTCGGCCCATGTGAGAGTAAATTTTATTGCCTATTTTACAATAGGCTTTATCATGGTCTTTCTGATTTATAAAAACAAATTTATTGGATCGTCAAAATTATTTATTTCAAACATATTTTTTTTATTGCTAGCTATTTTAAATCTTAATCCAAAACATTTAGCTTTAACATTATTATTTGTTTTTGCATTTCTAGCATTTATAAGCAAACGACTGAGGGTACCGACTCTCGAACAGGCAACATAAAGTTGGCCACGTGAAAAAAATGATTCCTCCAAATTCACACCACAAACGTGAAATGTTTGCACATGGGTTTTGTTGATGGACGTAGCAAATGATAAACGCACAGGATATTGTAATCGTGTGAACTCAAATGGCATATCAGTTGGAACAATAGGGATACGCGGTATCAAACAAACTTCTCCTTTTGAATTACCAGTTAAGATCGTAGCTTCGATTAAATTTGGCAATAAGTTTTTCACTTCCAATCTGATTCCATTAATTTTTATATAGGTACATAGAACCGTTCATTGAGTTAACTTGTTACAGAAAATGTGATAAATGAAGATTCTGTTCAAACTTCACATAAACCATCTACTAATTAGTCAAAACAAAGTCTTAACATTTGGTTTGGATAGGTGAGTCCGTTCTTGAGTTATAAAATTACAAATATAATAAAAGCTATATTATAAAGCACTCAATTCTTCTCTGTATGAGAGGAGACATGTGCCCAGCAGTGGGACAATAAAAAGGTTGATGATGATGACTGTAAAACTAAGTAAAATTGTGCTTTCCGGTCGTCTCGTTGATATATTGGTTGTGAAACATTAAAAAAGAAATATATAAATGACGAAAAAAGAATAATCGCTGGCTCTGATCCCAAGTGTGTGTGTGTGTGTGTGGAAACCTGAAATTTTCCTACAATGTAATCATTAATGTATTTTTTTTATTGTTATTTCCGTTAGTTCAGTGTTCTATTCTTGATTGTCACGCATGTCAAGCACCAAGCATGGACTTGCAAACTTCTGGAGAAAACATTTTCTTCATCTTCAGAAAATTTTAACTTTATACGATTTACTATTAGGTGTACAAATAAGTGTCCGCCGTTTTACAAAAGGTGTCCTAAGAGGTTTCGTTGTAATTGTCGGATTTAAAATGTGATATCGTATGTAAGTTCGGACATCTGGTAATAACATTTTACACTTTAGAATATTAGCACAGTCTAAATTAGAGATGCAACGGATATCCGGTAACTATCCGGCCGAATACCGGATAGCTAATATTCGACCGGATATCTATCCGGCCGAATAATTAAAAAAAACTGGATAAATGAAACATTTTTGAGTAATTATTTGCTTTATTTAGTTAGTATCACTTTAATATAATTAGTTTAAGTTTTATATTTTTAATCACACAATGATAAATTAATGTAATACAAAGAGAATGAATAAATTAGTACTCATACTGCACTTAGGGCAAATTTTGGTGGTGCATTGGGAAGTCTGTTGCGTTTCGCTTCATAAATAAATAAGGCCTGCTTCAGAAAAAATTCTTTCGCTATACACACTGCCGCATGGTGCAGAAAGGTAGATTTTAGCCAACTTTGTTAAATTTGAGTATTGTTTGGCGTTAGCTGCCCACTAAGGGTCGAAATCGCGATCAATTCGCACTGACTTGAGATAAAAATCCAGCTCACAGGTTATCGCCGCCTGCGCAAACGACTAAGTTTCGCCGGATATCCGGTATCCGGTATCCTAAAACTGCTATTCGTTACATCTCTAGTCTAAATATTATACAGTCGTCTAGACAGGGCAATCGTGCGGTGTGTGAGGGGCGAGACGCGGGTAAGCGGATCCCGACCTGCAAAGAAAACGATGTTAGTAGTTCGGGATATATCATCAAGGGCTAATGCGGGTTTGTTTTTATTTATGGCATTATCATGGCATCGATTTATTGACATCACTTACCGTTCTAATTCCTGAAATATTTATAATACGATGATAATTTAAGAGATTTAAAAACAACTGTCACGAGCAGAATTCAAGCCGTGAACTTTTCCGAACCATGATGTTGCACTGACAACTGAATTATATATTCATTTAAATTTCTGTATCCGTTCAATTATTAAAGCTCCATAATAACACATACAATAAAGAGCGGATTAAAAATTGTTTTCATTATTATATTAATATGTAATATTGTTTTATTTATAATACAGATATCGATGTTGATCTGAAATAAATAAATAATTTCATAAATATTGTTTATTTGTGACAATCCAGGCCGATGTGTTACTGTCTAGACGATATCGGCATTTTACACGAGATCCAAGGCATCGTCCTACTGTATGATTTTTATACTGTGGTATTAGTGACTTTGTATCAGTATCACATATTTATTTTTGTGCAAACATTTCAAGTTTTGTGCCAAATAAGCGTCATTTGTGGAAAATTTTGTTACTTCTTTAATTTGAAGAAATCAGCAGCCGAGTCCCATCGATTGCTTGTAGAAGCTGAAGGTGAAACTGCTTTAAGGGAGAGTAGTTGTCGTGAGCTGTTTCAAAAGTTTAGAAACTGTGAAGACAAAGAACGTAGTGGAAGACCGAAATCGTACGAAGACACAGAATTTGAAGCATTTTTGGAGGAAGATAGGGAAGAGGAAAAACGTGCCCATTACTACTCCAGATATTATGCAAAGATTATCCTCTTACATGATAATGCTCGGCGCATGCTCAAAAACTTCGGAAACTTAATTGTACACCTATTATAAAAAAACAAAACCCTTATAAATTACTAATATTATAAATGGGAAAGTGAGTATGTTTGTTTGTTTGTACCGCTTTCACGCCGTAACTACTGAACCGATTGCTATGAAATTTTGCAGACGTAAAGTTAGAAGTCCGGATTATATAATAGGGGAGCACGATAATACTTGTTATCCCGGAAAAAATTTAGGAGGAAATCTAAAATGCGCGATATAACTGACCTTCACGCGGGCAAAACTGCGGGTGGAAAGCTAGTTCTTTACAAACAGGTAGTAAATAATGATAGTTTAATTTTTCATGTCAAGTTTCCACACACCTCTCAACTTGATTAAATTTAAAATTATTGCTTTGCAAGTCAATGGCTATTTTGAACTAGAAAAAGGTCGGCCTAGTGTGAACTGGACTCGCGCCTGAAGATTTCCGTATCATTATCTACACAAGAAAACGAAACAACTGATTTTAATATCTCAACAAACTAAATTAAATAAATTATTCCATTATTACGAAACTACTAGCGTCTCATTACAAAACGAAATCTAACTTTAGTTTAAGCCTTAACTATTGAGTCAGTATTTGTATTTCTAACTTTATATAAAACTAACGACCTTTGTTCCGCCTTAATGGCAATAAATATCACATGATCTTATTTTTTACTTTTTAAATTAGGATAATTGTGCTCAAAAGTGTACGAGAAGCCGAAACAATGAAGCTCATTCATTCATCATGAAATCATAATAATTACATGGAAGAACCTTTATTGTGCCTAGTTTTTTAGAGGTGCAAGGTACCAGGGTAGCACAAAACTGTAGAAGAAGTCGAAACAATAAAGCTCATTCATTCCCACGAGAACGATGGGAACGGGATAAAAAATATCCTTGCTATGTCCTTCTCCCAGTTCTTAGCTACCTCTCCCTACCAATTTTCAACAAAATTGGTTCAGTCGTTCTTGAAAAATAATATTGTATAATATAATTATAGATACCTAATACACCGAAGAAGTTTTATTTTGCCTACTTTGTTTAGGTGCAAGGTACCAGGGTAGCACAAAAGTGTAGGAGAAGCCGAAACAATGAAGCTCATTCATCATTAAACCATAATAATTACATGGAAGGACTTTTATTGTGCCTAGTTTGTAGAGGTGCAAGGTACCAGGATAGCACAAACCTGTAGGAGAAGTTGAAACAACGTAATAAAATAAAGTTTTTAATACTAAAATGACAATTCAGCCCCGAAAAACTATCTTTTTTGTATTAAGAACTGCGTTTCTATAACGGTTCATAGGTTCATTCAATAACTATCTAAGTGGTTTAAACACAGGTTTAAATCTCACAAATCAAATCTCCCTATTACACGTGCAAAAAGACTATACAATCATACTTCCAAGATAAGTCATATGACGAAACAGAAAGGACCTTAACTTTAATTTGAGATAATTAATTAATGATTTTCCTTTATTTTAATGATAACAAAATATATCCCAAACATTTCATTGTCTTACTCAATTCTACGAAATTTTAATATTAACATCAGAAGCACTATGTAACTTTTACGTCATTGTACCTTAGGGGACCGGAATGTTTCTCCGTAACACAGGTTTTATAACTTAGCTAGGAGAGCTCTGCTCACCCCCACACGTTTGTTTGAATAGTGCTAGTTTTGTGGAACTCTATTTTAACGTGTCGTCTGCAGTATGTGCTCATATTAAAAAACTTTTAGAAACGGGGTGGTCAGTGGTACCTGGAATGCTTTACGTTTTACTATTCCATCATATCTGAAATGTTTCCTAATGCGGTCATATGTTTTGGTAAAATAGTTTTTAATTTTAATGAGTAAAAATGGCTTTCGAGATAACACATAGCCTGTGTTTGGTTGTCGATACTTGCATACGAGTAATTGCTTACCTGCTTTTTTTTATCGATTTTCGTTATGTGTTTTGCCTTTATTTCGGTATTACATTAAAAATTTTATATCGAAAACATTATCTTCTCTTTCTTTTTTTGAGACATCGTTCACTCAAAAAATTTGCCGGTTATCATCCCCCTTCTAAGTAAGCGAGTCTTAAGTTATATAACATAATGCCCACAGTCAAGTACTTTATTCATGAAATGCCTCTGCAAATATTTCTTTTATACTATAAATCCTCTCAGTCTACTGTTGCAGCGGACGACAGACTTCTTTTTTCTTGTTTTTATTTCATTCATTATGTTGTGGTTTTGTTGTAATTATTTTAGTTATATTTTTTAATAACAATTACTAATTACGTGAAAGAGTGTACACCTACGTGAATATTAATATCTCCTGTAATGTAAAACGACCTGTGGAAGTGCTCATTCCCGAAACGATTGCTCTTTGACAGCCGTTTGAAGATTAAAGAAGTGACAGGTGTTCCGTTCATCGTGCGATCCATGAACATCTTCACATAAAAAAAAGAAAGTGAAAGATGGGTACGGAAACTTCTTTCAGCGGTACAGAGACAGGAAAGTGTGAGCTGCGATTCGGAGTTTTTGGATCTTTGTGGCGAAAATTCAAAAACTGTGACCAACCGACTAGTAACTGGTGATGAACCTACGATCTTGTTTTATGATCCACAAGGAAGAGCGAGTCAGTAGAATGGCGTTATATCACAATCGGCTAAAAAAGCAAGCTGTCTAAAGGTGTACTGTTGCTCCATGACTATGCCCCTGTTCATACCGCTGGTGTTTCGAAGGATGCAGTTCGTCAATGCGAGTTCACAGAAGAGAAACATCCACGTTACACTCCAGACATGCATCCGTCCGATTTATTATGTATTTCCAAATTTAAAGCGGGACTTAAGAGGAAGAAAATTTTCAAGAAAGAAAATATGAAGTGATGCAGGCAGCCGTCTTCGGTCAATTTGAGAATAAAAATTGTGATTATTTCTTTAAAGGTTAAAACATAATATGTTAATAAATAAAGTGGAATAGTATATTTCATTACATGTGCGGAAAGCCTGTCATTACAACGAGTTCCGACAAATGTCGACACGAGCCGAGGCGCAGCCGAAGGTGAGGGTTGACAGTCGGAACAAGTTGCAATGACGGTTCCGCACGTGTACTGAACAACTATTTTTAATACAGTTGCGAAAAAATTAAGCAATTTATTAAAATAATAAAAACACAATAAACTCAACTAACTAATAATTTATTTCTTAGAAAAGTTATAATTCACATATACATTGAAATTGGTACAGTTTTTTATACTAACTGGGGAAGTTATAGGTTGCATATTTACTGTTTGAGACAAACTATTATTAATTTCGTATGATTGTTCATGTATATTTGTCAAAGGTGTTATACAATGGCGTTTGCTAGTTGATGGAATTGAATCTAATGACTTATCATTATCAACGAAGGTAAATGGACGAACTTTCTCTTCACTATTGTTGTGTGAAGGTGACGGACTGGACTTTAAATTAATGGATTGTGTGATTTCTTCCCAGTTTCTAGTTTGTTGTGTAATGAATCAGCAATATAGCCTTCTGCAACTTTGTCTGACTTCCAACCTCCTAGTCGCTTTAAGGACGTCAAATTGACTCCTGAATCTGCCAATAATGTAGCAGAGGTCCTCCTGAAGCTGTGCCCAGTAACGTACCAAGAAACGTAGCTATTTCTTTTGGCATATTACCAAATTTGTTTATCCCGATTGCTTGATATGTACACTTTCCTTTTTGATAATTTTGGAAAAAAACGGTCGGATTTTCCTTTTTGAGACCGCTGATTCATATAGTTTTGCACTATTCTAAGAAAATCTCCTTCAACAACAAAGCTTCTCGGTATCTTATTTTTTGTATTCGGAATCTTGATTAGTAGCATTTTTTCATGGGCTTCTATATCTTTTAAAGTAATATTGGATAACTCCTCTCTGCGGCAAGCACCAACAATGCCAAAAATCAGCGCAACCTACAAAAAAAGGGATTTGATTAATATTTTTTTAAATAATTTAATGAAGAAAAATATAAGTACTTATTAATTAATTACCTTTGTGGCTAAATAACGATCATCGGGAGCTTCGTTTAAAAACCTTTCCAATTCATTCGATGTTAATATTTTCGACTTTTTAGTTGTAAAACCGTCTGATTGTCGTTTTAAGAAAGCCTTTAGTTTTGGGTATTGACTTATATCCACGTTGTTTCTTATTTTCAGCATACTTTTTATCATCGAAAACCTCGACCATAATGTAGAAGGTTTTAATTTTGCTGACAGTTCGGAGAAATATGCCAACATAACATTTTCTGAAAAACTATTTGCCTTTTTCTCTTCTCTCCACGCAATAAATTCGTTGTATATAGATATGTAGCGACTTTTTGACTTTTCCGGTAAAATGTTCTCCGAAGCATTTTGTGCAATTATACTGAGTTCCGGTGGTGTTAATTCAAATAAAATATCGTCGAAATTACTCATTTTGTGCAACAAACAACTAAACTCGCAAAGAAAATTTTTGAAAAATGGCGCAAACCGTAAAAGAATAGAAGCAAAGATTTTTTTTTTCTTCACCCATTCGATTAGGCAAAGGGAACTATGCCGCCCATACAGCCAAGTCTTCAGTAGAATTTTTTTATTGTAATGAAATGAGATGAAATTAAATAAAACCTAACCTAACTCATTGAATTAAATCATTAAATCTGATATTGAAACAAATTAGTAGCTTCTTTTTAGAATTATTTGCATGAATCATAAAAACTTCTATGATTTTTTTAAAGTAAAAACTTCATGGTTGGTTTTTTTTTTATTTTTAATAGACAATATTTTGACAGTTGGGAAAGAGAACGCACTAGTTCGGAAAAGGTAAAGAAAAAGCACGAGTGTGTAATAACCCACTTTCCGAACGCTATACGTCCCTGTAATACACCACTTTTTGAGCAACTGTATTAAAAACTATTTTGTGGTAACATGTGGCCAAAGACGTCCACTGCTGGACATAAGCCTCCCTTAAGGATCTCTACGCTGACCGGTCCTGCGCTTTACGCATCCAGCGGTTCCCCGCAACCTTTGGCCCCATCGGGCATAGGTCCCACGGGCATTGTACCCAGTCCACTGCCACTTAAGTGTTGCAATTCTTCGGGCTATGTCGGTTACTCTCGTTTTTCTGCGAGTCTTCTCATTTCTGATTTGATCACGCAGTGAAACCAAAATCATAGCTCTCTCCATTGCCCTTTGAGGGACCTTGAGCTTTCATATAAGGCCCATTGTAAAATCAAATATTTAAGTTTTCAAACTTACCTATTCTTGAATTTATGTATAAGCTCAATGTTCAAAGATCTGGAAAGACAATATCTAGGTATGCATCCGAAATTCCGAACCCCTCTTGTTCCCCTTTGATCAAAAAGTACATTTTTCATCAAAGCTAAAAGCTTTACTTTAAGGGCATTTACAAAATCTCCGGGAGACTGATTCTTATGTACGCGCCCTGGGTTTATTCATTACTTTGTACACTAGATAATCTGTATACCAGAACAATTTGTGATTCATCTAATAATCTTCCCCCTTATTCATAAAAGCTGCTTAAAGTTAACTAGTGATTAGCGATTCTTTAAACATACATTTTTGACCTTTTAACGTTCTTCATCGACCTTTTAATCGTCCCACTGCTGGGCACAGGTCTCCTCTCATACAAAGAAGGATTGAGCGTAATCACCACGCTTGCTCAATGCGGGTTGGCGATTTCAGACTTAAAGTCCAGGTTTCCTCAAGATATTTTGCTTCACATTCAGTCATAGGTGTCCAAGATATACTTAGAAAGTACATGTAACTTTAGAAAAGTTACATTGGTACTTGCCTGACCTGGAATCAAACCCGCGCACTCATACTTGAGAGGCTGGTCTTTTAACCACTAGGCCACCACGATACGTGGCACGTGGCACGTGACACGTTTAACGTTATTTAACTTTAATCATCGCTTATGGATAAACCCCTTAAACACTGTGGTGTTTATTCATAAAGGATGATTTAAGTTAAGTGACATTAAAAGGTCAGAAATGTATGGTGAAAGAATCGCTAATCACTAGTTAACTTTAAGCAGCGTTTATGAATAAGGCGGCCTGTGTCGAGGCGTGGAAAAAAAAGTGGCACTATAAATAAAATTTAACAATTTCAATATATTGTAATATATACAATTCAATTGTTTATATGTCCGCTAACTGTAGCCACGGTATAGCACTAGCCAACTAAATTTCGAACATAAAATGGTAAAGGTATTTTTCAGTTGGCCCTAGTACAATAATGGTATCCAATACAATCACCGTGGTTTGGTCGCATATGCGCTTAGGTATACATGCGTCCAATTCACCATGATTGTGTGGACATTCAAGTTCCATTGTGTTTAAATTAAAAATGCCCTTGGCGTAATATTTTCTGCATATTTCGGAATCAATGGATAGTGCAGATGACAGGTTTGAATCTGACGTGATATGAGCGATGGCAGTGGCTGACATCACAGAACAGAAAAAAATAAGTATGTGGCTAACATTTCGCAGTATCTATGTATATCGAATTATTCTGTAACTTTATATTGTAGGCGGTAGCGTTATTCAATATTACTAGATTATAGCGTACTACAGTCATTGAACGCCATGAGAAAGCAAGGAGATCCAGGGACCACATAATAAGATTGAAACCAGTAAGATAGCCGTTGAAATTTGTAATAGTAATCGATTGATGTATGTATATACTCATTGCAATCGATAATAACGCTATCGTAACATTATCACGATGACAATCATCGAGATAGATCAGATACTATTATGAACTAGCTAACATTATTAATTACTATATGACTCCAATCGGGGCACATGGGTATAATATAAACATATAATTTTAATGTCTTTGATATAAACAGTTTTTGTCAGCGTAAACTATTTACTAGTCGGCAAACTGTAATTTTTTTGTTTTTTTGGTCAAGTCAGGCCTATATTCTCGCCAAGCTCCATAAAGAAAAGAGGTAAACAAACCAATTTAGGGTTATCAAAACTCACGTTTTACAAATCTCCTGTTTTTTATATAATTATCGACGTTTGCATGCTAACTATTTATTAACAATTCCTATTGCAGCATATTTCAATAGAATCACCAAAATAACATGCATAATAACTTCGTATTTCGAAAAAACATAAAAAAGTCGACATTAATTTTACGTGATAGCCCTACAAAAAAAGAAAGATGGATGAAATCCAGGTATTAAACACATTTTGTGGAATTCAACCAATGAATAAAGTTGAGGCATTTGTCGATACAAATTTGCGTTTTTTAATTACTTTCAAATGAACTGCATAACACAAGGATTGTAATACTTTCAAGTATGGACTAAGTATAATATATATGTATCAAAAAATTTAACCTATTAGGAAATTAGCTTACATGTGTGTCATTTTTCATTCAAATCCGTTAAGCGTTCTATGCAAATCATAAATATCTAAACATAAATAAACTGTTCACATTAGTAGGAAGTAGGATTATTACTTTTATGAAAATCATCTATGTAGAAAAGGTTGTTAACACCTGTCTTTTAGGCGTAAACCACTTGTTGCCTAGCAACGGTTTGTTTACTTCTATTCTTTATCTAATTTGGCCCAAGTATAGGGGGGGACAATTCAAATTTTTTGAGTGCATTTTGTCAGTGTCTACTGCGTGTTTTATTCAAAAGTTAGAGATGATAAGTCCTCGTTTATATTTTGTTTAGTAATTATGGGAGTTCATACATATTCTGTGAGATTTCCTGGTGGGGGGAAGCTACCCTCCCCTGTTCCCCCTGGGTACGCCCATTCTCTTGTGATACCTGTTAAGGATACCAAAGGTGAAGGGTAGTAGTTTCTCGGTGGTAGGCCATAACATCGGCCGCCGGCAGAAGTTACCACCCACCAGACAAAGCCTTGCCGCCAAGCGACTTGTCTTGTTCCGGTATGATGTCTGGTGAAGCCGTACGGAGGACGGGTCTAAGCAGTTGTGTTGTGATGTGTGCCGGCTACGATGCGCCAAATGTTATTGTGTCGGGGTTTGGTCGTGGAGAGTCTCCAGATCAATTTCCCTTTGGCGCAGCATCGTTGGTCGTGTTGTTGGGTTTAAAATTGCATCACCTCGCTCAACTGCTGTCTTCCTTCCTATTCGCTTAGTTTTTCTGAGTGAATAGGCTCTTAAGAAACTAGCGCGCTTTACTATCAACGATCGCATCACTGCTTACCATCAGGCGGGATTGCGGTCAAGCGCTAATTTATAATTAGTAAAAAAAAAGTAGTCTACTACTCATTCAAAAAAAAAAACATACCTATGGCACAATACCTAATCCTAGGATTTTGATTGACCCCTGATTTTGCCTAAAAATCTGGGTCTACACGCACCTTGGTGCCGACTGCGATTAATATAGGCACTATAACTGTGTACAAAATAACTTTCTGTCATACCGATAATGCACTTGCTGGTTCAATAAATATAATCTTAACCAAATTGTTCTCACACTTAGGTGTATATACGTATTTTTGCTATACTTTCAAGGAATTTGTAACCATATACCTTCGCCACGTAATTATCCCATGAAAGGTGGTCAACGCGCACATGTCGTGGGAACCCAACTGTTAAAATAGCCAGTTTCATTGGCTTCATATCAAATTGCTGAATGGGCATTCAATATAAACGTTCAAATGACGAATAAATGGGTGCCACATAATGATATTGAAGCAAATTAAGTCTTTATGCGCTCTTCAAAAAATCAACCGTTATTGTCGCATGGACAATTTAAATGATATACATAATTATTTACTCGTATGTATCATTTACATTGACTGCTTTGCTCTTATAAAATCAGATGTGCTTTCTAAGTTTCTTGCAACAAAATTAAGGCAGTAAGGAATGTCTATAGACACACTAACAAGGTACACAGGGCTACTCATCATAGGTACCTAGTATCAACCTGACTTCTGATTGTACGAAAAACTCACGACCTGAGATCAGCTAAAACTGGAAAAATATGCGTAGTAATGATGCGTAGCCGTAGAATTTTAAATTTAAAAATATTTCTTAAATAGGGTATTTGACTAAAAAACTAATTAGTCCGTAATTCAGATTATAGAAAAATATTGGATACGTATATTTTGTTTTATCAAATCAATAAAGATTGACAAATATAAAAGGCATCAAAGATCAGGAGTGGTGGCTGGTGACGTCACTGTTCGATAAAAAGTGTAGCGTTCAGTGACATCACACAAGTTTTCAACGCACTGTGTCGTCTTCATTTTTTGTTTATATGAAAAAATACGTGTCTAGTATTTTTTGGAAATCTGACTGACGGACTAATTAGTTTTTTTAGTCAAATACCCTATTATATGTATTCTACAACTTATACCCACAGTAAAGCAAAACTAAAGAAAACACACTGACTGAGCAAACTTGTCTGCGATTAATATCTAGATACATTTATGCAAAACATAAGTTAACACGGGAGTACAGAATACTAATTACATAAGCACCTACAGACTAGAGCTAGGATCTAAGCCAGTTTTTTTCTCAGTAAGTATTATGGAATATCTTAACCATCCATCTGTTGGCTTTTACAAAGGGAGGAATTTCAATGAGTTAATAGTGTTGCAAGCAAACATTAATAAAAATATATTAAAATGTAGCATTTCTACTTTATATAATTAAACGATGGTATTTTTAATAAAATCGCAGCAGCAAGCATTTTAATAACAGCTTTGATCGTTGCAGAAATGAAAAAATAAGATATACCTATATCAACATGTTTCATATAAAACTGATGAATCGCTGTTCTTTTATATAAAACTAGCTTTCTGCTGCGGCTTTGCTCGCGTGGAGTTCGGTTATATCGCGCTTTTTAGATTTCCTTTGGGAATATAAAACTTTTCCGGGATAAAAAGTATCTTATTATTTAATCCGGACTTCTAACTTTATATCATCATCATCTCAGCGTTAATCCCCCCTTTTTCCAGAACCCTTTTTCCAGCTCTGGAGTCTGGGGTCCACTTTGCCAGTCTAACTGCTGATTTTGGCGAAACTACGACATTTTCCGTGAAGCGACTGCCGTCTGACCTCCACAACCCGAAGGCGATATCGAAGCATTGCAGCTAGACCAAATGTTGGACTTTTGAGGGCTCCAACAACCCGTAAGGACTGCCATTAGATGTTCGTATGGCAATCGGGACCAACGGCTTAACGTGCTTTCCGTGGCACGACCAGACCAGTAAAAATATTCATATTCATGCATACAAATATTTGCACTGCGCGGGGAACGAAGCCGCGCCTCCTTGCGCAGCGGCCGCGTTCGCTACCGCTACGCCACGGAGCCTGTCGAATTACATCCTACTGTATCCTGCTAATATTATATGCGCAAAATTTTGTGAGGATGGATACATTCATCCATCCTCACAAAATTTTTGATACTCTTTCACGCAAAAGCTAATAAATGTATGGGATGTAATTTTGTATACAGTTTGTTCCGGGGTGGAAAATGCTCAATGGATTTCCGCCGCCCTGGGGTGGGCGTCGAGGTCTGTCAGACTCCTACTGACCGGACTTCTAACTTTATGTCTGCAAAATTAAGCAATTGGTGTGATTGGGAGAGACACTGCCTCATTTCCACATTGTTTGCAAGATAAATGGCCAGAAATTTCGATTGATGGATTGTTTTCCTGGAAACAAACGTTTGAGTCATAATAAACATCAACAGTCTTAGAGATGGAATTGAATGTCCTACGCTTTGTTTGGCTTTGAAGCTGAGCTAGGTACCTATTCAACAATTTGCGCCGTCAATACTTATATGAAATATTGTTACCCGGCAAACGTTGTTTTGTCGTATGCATTATTTCTATGAAATATTATTTTTTCAATCGTGTTTAAAAATAGGGGTTGGTGTGATAATGAAATATAGGGTTGTTGGTAAAAATAGTTGCTGATTCTACTTACTTTACCTATATGCACAAAAAAATAATAAAAAGATAAATTGTCAGTTTAGACCTGTCAAATTAGTGCGCTCCTGACGTAAACTAGCGTATTTTTAGTCGCCATGTTTATAATCGCGTCTAAAGTGTCTATGAGGTGTCTTAATTTGACAGGATTAAATTAAAATGTTATCTTCTATCCTTTCCTTAACGAAATGGAAAGAAAAAGATGCACATAACTTAAAATTTGTTTAGTTTGTGAACAAAAGAATCAGTGCCATTGTGGGACGAGAATTTTATATAGAAATTGATATTGCAGCATCTCCAAAGACAGATTTTCCGACATAACATTTGTGAGATATCCTGATAGATATTAAAATATCCATATTATTAAGAATGTCAGAGCCGAAATGCTCTATGACATAATGATTGAGACTGGGCGAAATCAACGTGAGATTGGTGGGAAATTCATCGATTCCTTTTTCGAAATAACCATTATGCAACGAATTTTTATGATTAATAAAATTTTATTTTTTCTTACTTTACAATACATGTTCATACACAGACTTTTTAATTATTATTTTATTGCAATGATCACGTTGCAAAATATAAAATCTAAAGTCTATTTTTCACATTTTTCTGCAGACCTTCATGTTTCATGTTGCTATGGTAGAGTTTTAATTACTTCACAATATTTTAAAATGTTGTTAGTTTGTTTCGTGAATTTTACTTTTCAGTTCTCATAGTCGAGAGTTCCAATTGTTTAGTGGTGTACAGCGTACCTGCCTATAGGTATTTATAGATTTTTTGCCAAGCTAAATCCTTATTTTATATTACAGTGAAACCTGGTTAAGTGAGACATCAAGGGACCTGCAATGTCGTTTCACTTATAGAGGTATAAATAAATATCTGTCTCAGTTATAAAGGTAACTATGATGATAAATCGAAAGAACAAATCCCAGATATAGAGGCTTCCCTCGTCCTACTAACAGAGGTAATTCAGTGCCAAAGTGTTGGGACCTCTGCATGAGTTCCAGTTATGGAGGTTTCTCACTTATCCAGGTCCTACTTAACCAAGTTTCACTGTGTATGTACTAGCATTACGGCTGCGGCTTTGCCAGTGTGGAATTCGGTTAAATCGCGCTTTTTAGATTTCTCTCAGGAATATAAATTTTTTCCGGAATAAAAAGTACCCTATTATTTAATCCGGACTTCTAACTTTACGCCTGCAAAAATTCAAAGCAATCAGTTCAGTAGTTACGGCGTGAAAATGGAACAAACACACAAACAAATTCACTTTCCAATTTATAATATTAGTAAGGATTCTTTCGACAGTTTAACAGTCAGTCAACATATAGACACGCTCAGAGCACTGATAGGCGTTAATGGATAACAATTCACGACAAACAAGATCTAAAAGTCACGGAGGCCAATCTCTTTGAAGATTAGCGAGGTAAGGCAGGAGATAGTATAGGCATATGTGTGAGCGCAAACACAGGTACACTCTCGTACCATCTGGGAGATATTAGGGCATTACGTCTTTCCGAGGCACGTGGGTATCAAATCGCCAACTTTCTGGAGTTTTCTAGTGAGAACTGAGCCCGGATTTTTGTTTTCCGCCACCCGCCTGATGGTAAACGATCGTTAATTGTAAAGCACGCTAGTTTATTAAGAATCTATTCATTCTAGCCTTGAAGACACTTAGATGGTACTTTGTAGTCAGACGGAAACACCGCCGTTCGTAAATTGTCCCAGCCCCTTGATGTACACGGTATAAAAGACGAGGCGAAACGTCCGGATCGTAGTGGTGTCAACAACGTAAGGGTGGAAACTCGCCGTACGAGTACGGAGTACGGAGATGGTGGAATTAAGCCATGCAATTCCTGCGCACACTCTCTAAAATGCATCCTAGGTATAGAACACTGTGCTTCAGGCAAATTCCTAATAGAAAACCTAATACACTTCAACGCCCAACCCAGGATACCCAGAAGCAGCAGTGACGCTTGCAACCTCGAGATCAACTAGACAACGCTATAACAGCTTCCGCCACATCATAAAAAAAGGTTTAATAATAAACAATGTCTAATCTTTATGTTAATATGTATGAATACTACTACAAAAATGCAGTATACTTTTGTGCTAATCTATACTAATATATAAAGCTGAAGAGTTTGTTTGTTTGAACGCGCTAATCTCAGGAACTACTGGTCTGATTTGAAAAATTCTTTTCTTGCATTAGATAGCCCACTAACCCAGGAAGGCTTAAGGCTATATAACATCTCGTTGCGACCAATAGGAGCGGAGCATATAAAAAAAGATATCTAATATTATTTAAATATATCTCGATCTGCTTCTAAGGTCGAGCTATACATACGATCTAATGTTTCTAAGGTCGAGAAATGTACAATATGACCCAGAAATTATGTACGTAGTGTCTAATAGTAGATTAGTAGCCGAGGGCTGTAAGGCATCAATTGCAGCCCGAGATATTTATAGTTCGAGGGTGCAATTGATGCTTACACCCGATCTAACTACTCTGCTTTACATCTCAATTGTGAGGTAAGTAGAAAAAAACGGCTACAAGGATAAAACATTTTATTTGTTAATAATCATAGTGAAAATAAACAATTTTCAAATATTAGGGTCAGGTGTTTTTTGGGTATGTTAATAGTTTGAGATTGTGATATTTGTTGGTCATGGACAAAATCTGACGGGATGAAGCTTTCTTCAGTACAAGTTGATGGTTGCGGATCATCTCTTGAGAAATATGTATCATTTTTTGAAAGTTGAATAGTTTCTGTTATTTTGTTGCTAATTTTAATTTTATTTTGTATGGAGTTTTCAATGTAACCTTCAGTCACCTTGTTGGATTTCCACCCACCGTGCCTTTTTACAGTGGTTAAATTAGCCCCAGCATCGGCTAAAAGTGTTGCCTATGTTCTCCTGAAGTAATGACCTGTGTACAATTCCTGGTTTGCTAACTTTAAATAACTTGCGATTTTTTCCAATAACTTGTTTGTATCATTTGCCTTGATGGTACTTCAAAAAAAAATCGGTTGGTGTTTACATTTTCAGTACGAATATTTCTCTATTTTTGTACAAATTCAAAGAATTCTTGAGGAACTACAAATGTACGGTCAATTTTAGTTTTTGTGTTCGGTAGTATAATTACTAACAAATGACCCTGGTGTTCTATGTTCTCTATTGTTAAATTTGTCAGTTCAATACCTCCGCCCGCGTCAGTTATAACGAAGATAAGAACCACCTAAAACAAGCGAAACCTAAAAATACTTATGTATGTTTTATAGGATTGTAAGAATTTAAAAGATAAATGATGAATTATGTGATTTGTTAATTTACGTACCTTAACAGCTAAATATATGTTATCAGGGGGTTTCATTTATGAATGTTTTCACATCTTGCGTTGTAAAAATCTTTGATTATTTGCTTTTGTGAAAAGAAAGTAAGTAGATAATTTTGAAAAGTTCTTGATATTAATGTCGTGTTTAGAGTAGTTGTTATAGAGTAGTAGTTGCGACACAGTTGATTTTAATATTGAATAAATGCACCACAAACTGGATGGCTGCAGCTTTTTTGATAGCTCACTAAAGTATGTTAAGAATACAGTCTCAGATAAAGAGTTTACTCGTTTTTCTTTTCGCTTCTTCATGAACTCGTCGTAAGTTTTCAAATATCTCTCTTTAGAATTTTCAGGTAAAATATTGTTAATTGCTGCTTCAGCTTCCATTTTCATTGAATCAGGAGTGCAGCTCATATCTTCATCACTTGCAGACATGGGCGTAGCCAGCCTTGGGCTTAGGGTGAGGCAGCAGTCAACTTATCTCTGTAATTTTCGGTTGGTGTTTATAAATTTAAGTTTCAACTAACTTTATAAGTAATATTACTTCAAGAGAAGCCGGCGTGGGTTCTGGCAGAACCTATTTAGCACTTCTTCGACAAATTTATTTACCAGTTTAAATACTTGGGGTCTGTGCTCCACGCTTCCGGCGACATTGATTGCGACGTTAAGGCACGCATTTCCGCAGCTTGGGCAAAATGGCGTAAGGCGACAGGTGTCATTTGTGACCCCAAAATGCCTGTTAAGCTTGAGGGATAGGTCTATAAGACCATCATTAGACCTGTTCTTCTGTATGGCAGTAAGGCGTGGCCTGTGCTTGAGCGACACAAGCAGGAGCAGCGTGTCACGGAAATGAATATGCTGCGGTGGATGTGTGGAATTACGCGGAAAGACCGCACCAGGAACTCCCGCATCCTTGGCAGTCTTCGTGTCCATGACTTAACAGACAAACTGCGAGAGGGTCGCCTACGCTGGTACGAGTACGTCTTACGAAAACCGGCATGGTACTTGGGTAACAAATGTCTTGCCATGGCGCCTCCGCCGGGCCGAAACAAGCGAGGTAGACCAAAGAAGTGCTGGCTTAACGTTGTAAGAGATGACATGCGTGCCAACAGTCTCACACATTTTTTGTTTATTACGAATATTATAATTGTTGTTAGTATAAGAAAAAAAAAAATATTTTGGTTAATTAGGCACTTTATAGATCAGAGCCAGGGTAGGGCTTTTGCCCCAGCTTGCCCCAGTGTGGCTACGCCCATGTTTGCAGAACTCATGTTATTTTCCTAATTAGCACGTAATTATAAAAAAAAGTACCAAACACACAATATTTAATGTAAAAATTTTCTATTTCCGCCTTTTTTCATCTTTGTTTGTAATTAATTTTACAAGAACGAAATTGAGCTTCGCCGTTCGATATTTAAAATTGATGACTGGGTACCCATGGGTAAGGCTAAATACCGAAGCGACCTCTTTTGTCATTGGGCTGAATACATGAGATGTCTATTGCCAGTATGATGGTTAGATGTACGCGAACTTTTTGAAAGAGATAGGAGATATTTTTTTAAATTACTTTTCGCCCTAGGGCTTTTCTAGCTACATTATTACCCTACCGCGTTAATTGGTCACTTACAAGCCGAATTTGGGGGTGATAAGGCCCACTTACCGAATATGAGAGATGGAAAGATTCATTAAAGGTTTCGGTAGCCAATATTTATTACACATAATATACATATTTTATGGTGCTGAAAAATAGGTGCGTAAAATAAAAGAAACTGTAATTAAATAAGGATCTTGTGATGGGTGATGGCACACAATATGTCCGACCTTACATTGTAAGCCTCAATTCGAAATATGACATTCTTAAAATAGATGTAGGTAGGTGTAAGCTTATTTCTGTTTGAGTTTAGTTTTTAATAATTATGTTGTTGGTATATTGGCGAGTGCTAGCTGACATAATTACAAATAATTTAATGTTTTGAGTCTCGTAATGACAGGAATAAACTTTATTTAATTATTTGATAAAAAATTAAAAGTTCGTACAAATTATGGGTAAATAATAATAAAGAATTAGAAACGAATTGAATCTGACGTCATAGCAAATAGATGGTAATCTGAATTAAGATTCGCCAGCCCAGGTTCCCACAGAAGGAGTAGGTACAATCAAATAGACTACCTAGGATAAATACAAACATATGTAAACTTAAACTAAGTGTGAAGTTTTAGTATGTGTATGTGTTTTGTGTTGAAGTGTCCCGTTTGGGTGCAAACGGAAGAGAGAGAAGTTGATTTTACGGATACGGAGTGCTACAGAACTCATTTCGATTGTGAAGTAAGCAGGTATTCAGTGTCGTCGTAGTTTCCACTGGTTAGAAAGATTGTATACAACATTATATATTTTTTGATTAAGCGAAACCCGAAACACGTGTCCAATATTATTTAAAGGTATAATGAAAAACCACAAAGTTATGAGCTTGCTATTCTACTTGGTTGTCCAAAAAAAAATATGGTCAAAGTGCGCAAGGGCGGGCGAACGCAGTGCGTTGACCTCTGGCATCAGCTGAGGCGCGCGCGTAAGTACTTCACACTGCAACAATTTCTCAGTTTTACACAGTTTTAGAACAAACTATATTCAGGTTTCGGATAAACAAAAAATAACGTTGTATATTTTGATACCTACAGTTGTGCTGCTGGAGAGTTTCTTGCTGCAGCACTTGGAAGTGGTTTACCAAACCAGCCCTATAGGGCTTGCAGTTTAGCGATAACATAGTCTCATAAAGGGTGTATCTGACATCTGACATCTGGCACAAACGAGTACCATGGATCGAGTACATGATTCTGAACCCTTCAGTGGTGGAATTTTTCGTCGGCTTCTTCATGATTAAAAAAAAAATAGTTTTTTTCACTTTTGACCGTTCATAATTGCTATACTTTTATAACCCAATAATATTTTAAAGTAGAAATTAATTAATTCGCTAATTACACAATGAAAGCAAAACTCGAAAAACTATCTTATCAGCTGATTTAATAGAGTTCACATCAGGGATCTTCGTCATACCTACAAACCCGGACGGCGGCACGCTTGCAACGTTCAAAGGCCGAGCCGACACTTTTTTTAAACACTGTGAATTCTGTACGTAACCGTTCATTAACGACATAAATGACTATCATAATTTTATTAGTGACATGCGGTCTAACCTTTTCGTGAAGTTTGCGTTACGATGTCAGATACAGCCTGTATAATTTAAACATTCCAAAATTTTAGATTCATAACACCAAACTTTTTGATTTTGAGTTTAAGAAAGTAATGAATAATGCCTGCAGTAACTTTTGAAGATATGGATAGACAGTGCCAATATGGGAAGGCAGAAAGTGATGACAGCTCTACGACTTTACTCCGGAGACATACCCTAAATAAATTTGCTTTCGTAATAGGTAAAGTTGAGTCACCAAATTGTATGGAATGCAACTTGATTGAAGACGTTTATTATATATAAGCATGGAGTGTATCCGGAATGACCAAGAAAGTCGAGATATATTTACGGTTTTTATTAGTATGTGCGAGACTGGTATATGTAACAGCATCCTTGCTGTTATCTACTTCGGAAGCAGCCAGAATGCTGTACAGGCTCATAAACGTTGCGATCCATCGCAGAGGCAGATAAGTTTTAGTTGTGTATTAGTAGTTAGTAACTTGGATTTATAACGAAGAGGGTAGCATAATCTCTATAGAATAAAACCCTTTTTTAAATAAATGAAGAATTAAAAAAACTCTTTAAGATGTCTGAAGTAAAAGCGGCTGAAAGCTCGATAAAGCATGGAAAGAAAAATCGATCGTAAGAACAGAAGATAAGTTAATGATTTGAACTTATCAGACAGACTTTGACAATATTCCTAGAACATACTTTAGAGAAGCCAGATGATGACGTACAGACAGCACATCAAGCTACTACAATTTGTCAGCTTCGTTTTTCTCTTTTTTTATTTTAGATTAGATCTCTTTATTAGATTGTCAGTTTTGTCTTTGATTAGCGCCTCTCCCCGACAACGCACAGGGGCAATGTTAATACCAGAAATAATGTAGAATAACTGTGAACCTTTTTACTTATAAAAACGATCATGTGCACCTATTTGCCCTGCACATTAAACTACAAATACCTAATGTTCAATGTGATGATTTTAATGTGATGGGGATGATTCGACCTTAAAAATTCGACCGCGGGTTGTTCCAAAACCGTTGCTGAGAGGGCCGCGGTATGGCCCTTGCGCACAGGCAAATGAATGAACACGGTAGGCTAATTGCTTGACACACTATTAGTAGCAATGGGTTTCATTTCGACTGTTTAACAACATTCATTGCATTATTCACGTTGTTGAACAGATACATTTTGGACATATAGAGCAATGGATTAGCAATATGCTTCAAAATTATTCCAATTGGTGTGCGTGGTTGGTTTTAGTCAGTAAAAGTCTGACACGCTCTTGCAACTGTTGCACCCAGTGCGGGAGATGTGATTTGGTAATTACCACCCAAAAAAGGGTTTATTTGTGTATTGGCCTTATCAATTAAAAATGGCCTTGTTCTTATTAAATTTGGAGGAAACAAGTTCAGGCTAATTAAACGTTTTAGTTGGTACAATCTGACGATGTTTATTTTGTAATTTATTTTTGCCGAAGTATCTAATTTGAGTAATTCAATATTTTTAATGTCGTGGTGGCCTAGTGGTTAAAACCCCAGCCTCTCAACTATGAGTGCGCGGGTTCGATTCCAGGTCAGGCAAGTACCAATGTAACTTTTCTAAAGTTATATGTACTTTCTAAGTATATCTTGGACACTAATGACTGAAGGTGAAGGAAAACATCTTGAGGAAACCTGGGCTTTATTAAGTCTGAAATCGCCAACCCGCATTGAGCAAGCGTGGTGATTACGCTCATTCCTTCTCTGTATGAGAGGAGACATGTGCCCAGTGTGGGACGATAAAAGGGTTGATGATGATGATGATGATGAATACTTTTTATACCTACATGAATCCAAATTACGGAAATTTTGTGAATCTGCTCAAGGCTTTATTGTATCCAAAAATGCATTGTATAAGCAGTAGGTAGATTGTTTTCTAATTAATTAATTACTTAAATAATTTCTAACGCAATCTGTCAATAGATTGAAGGATTGTGTTAGAAAAAAATATTGTATCTGTTAAATTAAGTTAGATATCTGTAATATTAACAGGCTGTGAACGTGGGCCTTGGGCGAATGGACAACTGTTGAACGCATCTGCGTCTTTCTACTCCTTAACGTCCGTATAAACGGCGCGGCAGCCGAGCGGCGCTCATTCTCGTCTCGACCACCGTGCGAGGCAGACGCCCCCATTGCGATTATTCGCACTCACAACTTACGATCGCGTAAAAATGAAGTGCTTTTACGCCAGTGTGTTTTTGATGATGGCTACGCGAATTCTTATTGTGACCACGGCCGAAATTCAAATTCGGGATGAGCTCCAAACAGTGGCTGAGCAGTTAAGTATCCTGAGAACGCAGTGTCAGTCAGAAATTGACAAGATGAAGAAAGAAGTTGATGACTTAAAGTAAGTGAAGAATTTCTTTTTATTTGATGCATCCTAAACCTCTAGTTATGGCGAATGGATTATAGAATTTACCCACCATTCTTCAAACTTGCGTGACTTTTCATTGTTTAACTTCCATGACTTTCGATTTAAAAGTTTGCCGACCTGGTAGGTTTTCAGCGAAGATTTGTTCGGCGCGTTAATGTGGATGATTTCCCGCGTTTTCCTCGATTATTTTACAGGCATACATTTTAAAAAAGTGTTCGGATTAGAAGATTATAATGCAATGCTTCACTTGTTTACATTTTTTACGGCTATTGCGATTTTATTAATTTGCCTGGGCGCAACTCGAAAGCACTGATAAATACTGCCTTTTTGTTTTTAGTCTTTCGTTATGTTTATCTCATTTATTATTTTAAAGCATTATTTGCGAAGTAGGCATTCATCATTTTTGTAAAGTTACATGTGTTTACTTTTTAATAATATAAAATTAGGAACCAATTCTATTTGTTTTTAATAGCTTGATCAACATAATATTGACTACGCTAAAATATTTTCCTATGCGAAAAATACATAATGAAACCAAAAATATGTGGGTATGTGAATTATAGTCACTACACAAAAGGGTCTTCGCAATAAGTTTAGATATTCCATAATGTAACGTCTTTACGGTTTTGATTATCGCCGATGATTGGAAGCTCCATATATTATGCATTATTTATGAGCACTTATGATATTTCGTTTTGGTAGGCTGTCTAACCTTTTATATAAATGTATTTCGCAACAATTTAATAAACTCCTTGATCAGTTAAATTATTGAGGTGAGTAGTAAAAGATTTTTCATATTAACCAGGTAAATAAAATATACGGCTACGGTTATAGGCTCTTTTTATAGCCGTTGAAGAACTTGAGGGCTTGAAAAGTTAAACGCCTCGCCCTCGCATCGGATATTTACCAATCAAGAGAGATTTATGGTATACTTCAATGTTTATGAACATTTAGGCATTTTTGATTTAAGGAACCTAATATCTATTCTACGTAGCAAAGGACCGTATTACAGAACCTTACTCAAGATTAAGCATTACTTAAAACTAGTTTCAAGCAATCAAATAGCTTTAAAGGTGATTTAAGTAAAGCTTGAGTTTGAGTGAAGTTCTGTAATGCGGTCCTAAGGCTACGTGTTCTAAGGTGCATTCGATTTGCTCACCAGAGTGTACTGAGGTGGAATGTCTGTCTGTTAATTAAGCTTTGATTGGCATCACATGCATGCGAATACTGAAACGTAGTCTACACGGTGAATAGCCTAATTCGGATACACCTCAGCGGGCATATTACGCATGAGGAATATTCTGACATTGCTCATGCGTAAGATGCCCACAAAACAAACACAGAACAAAATAACTGACTATTTTATAGGTCTCCTTGGTGTTAATATGGTATTCCTACTGCCTCTCAACACAATCCGCAAGGAATAAAAAATAACTTAATTCATACAACATTGAATAGCGTTGCAATTGTTCAACCGTCTGTAGATCTCAATATTTTAATCGCCTTTTTGAATAAATATAAGGTCCACGAGTACTTGAATGTACATCCGTAGTGCCTGGGCCATTGAGCCCTGGATGTTTTATTCTGGATTATTATTGCGATGAAAGCGAAGCGAAGAGAATTATTACGAACTAGCACACATTTTAACCTAACCGTCTTTAGGTATATAACTCAGCAGATAAATTCGCTGATTTGGCAAATAGGAACACCATGAGCCCCTATATATCATAAAGGTAGGTGTCGGTTGCACGCAGGTGTTCCGATAATGAATAATGGTACGATATGATACAAATGACATAAGTACGTGACATCGCCCTATTCATAATACCTCCGAGTCATGTCGAGTAATTTCTCCTCTCCCACCATCCGTGTTGTAATAAATAAATAATAGATTTTGTCTCCTTAACGCTCCGGATAAGGGATGATATAAATTAAAGCGGCTAGACTTGTCAGGTAGATAAGTACCTCATAAAGTAATCTTCACCTCATGACTGCTTGTTTCTGTTAAGGATATTTTGATAAAACTGTTTTTTTTTTTATGGAGTACCTAATGATCACTGAAGCTCAGAAGTTGACGAGTACAAAAGTTTCCAAGGTCCCGCGATATGTTCTGCCTACTCGAAACAAATGCACCAAATATTATGAAACAAAATAAAATTTTCGAAGCAGAGTAGGTACATTGCATTTGGGAGAAGCAACAAAATAATCTCAAATTTATTAAGCTCTTGAATCGAAATCGGGTCAAGAGTAATTTTTACGACAGAAACAGAATCCACAATGGCCCTAGCGGTGGTGGTATTGCAAGGGTTTTCATGTTCACAAAACTGATTGTTCTCGGCAGTTCGGACAAATAACATTCTTAATAATGTACCGAAACTAACATGAGTAGGTATATCCACATACAGACTCATTGAGAATATCCCGATAAATAATAGATTAGCTTTAATACCGAAACGGATGTTGTTAGCCTGCAACATAGAGGTAAATAGATTCTAATAATAATAATATGGTAATAGGTTCTTTGAAGCTCAGTCCATTGATGTAAATGGCCTCAAAGCCAGAATTTAGAATGGAATGAAGAAGAAGCGAAGTTCTTTTATCGGGGCATTATAAAGTGCTAGAGTTCGCCTGAAGCACGAGGGCGTCTCTCGACGTCGCGTACAATAGGTGTCGCGGCTGTAGCCTTAGGAAATGTAATGGCTCACACCCGGGGCTTTGAAGTCTTGCAAGACGTGTCATAATATGAAACTTGTAAACGCAGGAGTGGTTCGAGATCGGGACGCAATAGCCTCTTCACGCGAACCAGGCCATCTGATCGACAAGATTATTCCTCTTAGCTTTTTCCTAAGGGAATTTATAAAAGACATTGCTGTTTTTATTTCTTTCTTGATACTTTGCTGAAATTTTAAGTCTCGAGAGCCGCTTGATATGATGTGCACTTGCCAATTACTTCTATTTCTGTATTGTTGTTTTAATGTTCGTAAATTTAGTTAAATGTCTAAATCTGCTAATTAAATTATGAAAATCCTCGCACTTCGAGGCTTAGATTAAAGAAATTTTCTCACTTAATTATAGGTTTTTGATATAATTACTAATGATTATTATTATTGCGCTCTTATCTACCCTTTAGTGTCGCGACACATCTGCGGAACGTACGGCGCCAAAAGCTCGGCTAAATATGCTCGCAGAGTATTTCAAGCCGAAATTACGCCGCGTTCGGCATAGGGCCTAACCTTCCTTCGGGCGGTTTTTTCAGCAAAAACGCATTTAATGTATTTTGCATAGCAAGTGACACATCATGCGATGCGTTGCGCGACCGAAAGTTCGGCGGGCGTAGCTAAACGTTCAGCGTGTGTTGGGCATCGCGCGCGTGGCAAGAGCGGCAACGTCTTCTAAGCCCTCTATAATAGCTAATATTCTAATTTAATCCATTTTTCTGGTCAATTCAGGTACGTAACAAAAACCGCACATCATAAAGTGTCGACACAGACAGACTAACGAACACGCCACGTATCTTTCCGTCGCGTAGCACGTTGAACAAGACGTCGCGTTTTGACCGTTTGGTTTGACACTTCAGCCGCTGAGCTTTCGGCGCCGTATGTTCCGCAGATGTGTCCCCACCCTTACCCCCAGAAAGCTTGACAATTATCAGTGTCAGGTGTCATGACATTTACCGAGACTTCTTAAAATGCACATAAAAGCAGACTGTCAACTTTTGACAATAAAATGGGTCCTAAATCTCCTACATTTGCAGAGCGCGTGGGTGGCATTTTTTAAACACATTTTTCATAAATCATGCTTTAATGCAAGTTATGAACGTCGAAAGCGGTTTTGTGCCGCGTCCCTTCCCATGCATCTTATTTACTCTGGCGGTTGCTAATGTGACAGGACATTTTTCGAGTTGCCACTTCCAAAACATATGTCTTACCTCTCTTCCACTATAATAGCTTTTGGGTGTTAATATATTTATACGTAATTTTACTATGTCTACTAATGTTAAGAGATTGTTACTCAGTACACCATATGTTGGTTACATGTAATTGGCAGTAAATTAAGCTCTATCTATGAAAAGCACCTGCGAGTAGTGGCTTCTCTTGATCGCGGGTGTGTTGAACAGACTAATTTAAACCTTATACCCGAGGATTAAGTTTTAAAATGCTATTGGTAGAATGTGTGCCATCTCGTGTGCCAGATGAGTTTGCATCTGGGAACTGCAAAGGTACCCGTTTGCATACTTGAAATTCAACGTCGCCAGCTGTAGATATCAGTTTTACTCGTCGATTTTTATTAAGTCTCGGTTTATTTTTACGTGGAACAGCAACAACCTTATTTATCGTGGGGTTAATAGTGAACATATTGTAATGAAAGAAATGATACTTTATAGTTAATGTGTTTCTGAGATGAATTCATTTTTGTGAAGACTGGTTTTGCTGAATCCACACTGAATTGTATCTACGTGTTTATGTATGCTCTTAGTAATGTTTTCTTTTTTGTAGAAATCATACGTTCGCATAAGGCTCAGGATTGTTCTAGAGCTTGTAGTAAAACATTTTTAATACGCATTGAGGCAGGATCACAGTGTATGTCGGTAGGTTCTTTACGTACTACTAACCGTGTCATTTATTTATTACTTACTTATTTTGCTCTTTTTGGCATCTGAGTCATCTCTATTTTTAATAATGAGAAGAGCAAGCGCATGCTCAATATTAATATCAACATAGTCTGATCATCATATCATGGCGTTCGTCAAACCCCATTTTTATAAGAGTGCTATCAGGTGTGCAATCATCCTAAATAGTCAAATATGTCTGGAAATGGCTAAAATAAGTATAAGTACTAACGATCAACAACCAATGAACTTAGACCCTCAAGCAATACATTCATCCAAATTAACAGTGCGGATATATGTATGGATATATATCACAGGAATTCTGAATTAATTCAGCTAAGATTCGACTTTATGATTATGCATCACTAGCATGGGTAACCTTTTGTAAAGTACAAAGAACTGAATCGAATCCGATGTATTTAATCATTTCGAAGTAAGTTTTTTTTTTTTTTTGTAAAATTAGGCTTTTTCACGATTAACTGCCTTCCAGTTAAGCTCAAAAGTGGGTTGTTGACATACAGGTAAAGTCGGCAAGTACAATTGACACTACTTTGTGTGCTAGGTGATTGGAACTTTTTAACTGTCGGACAAGCTTGTCCCTATGATAACGCAATGACTTAGTCTAATCAAATGGACACTAATTTTAATATTATTTGTACTTAGAGCGGCTGCCTCTCATCGTATCTGATCTAAAAATTACTAACTTCATTATTATGTGTCACACAACTAAAAAGAGTTTCATTACGATTTCATAAGTTGAATTGAAAAGAGCTGGTTTGGAAAGAGTTCTTTCTTTTTCTTCTTCTTCTTCAGCCTATGGATGTCCACTGCTGGACAAAAGCCTCCCCCAAGGCTTTCCACGCTGACCGGTCTTGTGCTGCCCGCATCCATCGGCTTCCCGCGACCTTCACCAGGCGAAAGAGAGTTCAACGAAATATAAAAAGTATGCAATGCATTATAAAAGATGGGTTAAATTGGAAATAGCAAGCGGAATTTGCGGAAAAGCCTATGTTATTCTTTGTTTTATTGCAAAGTACATCGTTGAAGCAAAACGTTTACTCATGTAAAAGGGAGGTACGAGCTGTTTCCTTGTCGGAACATGTTTACAGTCATCCACATTTTCCTTATAGGACACAAGGTACAGCAGGACGTGATCTTGTCTTGTTTCCTCATATACATTTGGCTGTGTTGCGTCGCGCTTACGATCCTTGTACCAACTTGACTAGGCGTTCATTTGTCGAATTTACATGTGAAAATAAAAAGATTCGTACACTAGGTTCTTCGTTTATTTCGCTGTCGCTCTCGCAAAGCTAACGTAATATTTTAGAGCTAGTTATGGGTTCCGTATATCAGCCCCTCTTTGGTCGTAAAAGGAAATGAAAATGTGTAAGTATAGAAGGCTTTTCTCTGAATTATCAACGTGCGCATCGGGACTCATCGAAATATATGAATAACTAGAGAATATTGAGACCGCGAGAATTCGGGTTATTTACAGAATCAGAATATTTATTGTAAAAATAAGTAGAAGTGAAATGTTACAACATTTACATTTTCTCTATGTTTTGCCACGGGCGTACAAATAGCAGGCGTTAATTTCAAATAATTTAAGTAAGTACTGTAATTATATTTTTTTATAGAAAACTTCTATTAAATATGCATTTAGGTATGTACAAAGTGTAATCTATTTACCTATATTGAAAATGATCAGACAGTGCAATACTGATTTAAATAGCTAAAAATAAATCAAGAATTAGGGCATACCGAACTTTTCTAATTAAAATTTTATTGAGATGCTTTAGTTAAGTCGATAATTTAATAAGTTACTAGATCCACCACACCACAATCGACCACCAACATCGTTGTTATGTTCGCAGATGTAATAAAATCGATTTAAATTAATTATGAAATAATAAAACTTCAAGTTCCTAATGATCAGGGTACATAGTACAGGGTAACGATTTTAAGTGATTGTAAAGGTAGAACTTGTATTCTAATAGACGAAATCAAATCCATATCGTTAGCACTTATACAACAACAGCATGGGGGTGAACATCTGGCGGTGATGGGATGTTTATTTATATCCCGACCGGAAGTAGTGTGCTACGAACCCACATCCGTTCGTAGCAAATGGCGCGCGTGCGCATACTAGATGCGCACGCGCGCTAAATATGGTCACAAACATTCATAGTAAAAAAAAAGAATGAAATGGTAAAACTTTTTTTTTTCTACTTCAAAATGTGCTCAACACTTTATTTACTTGTCACCTCGGTCACTTAACAGATTTAATTATGATTGCGTGAGCCTCTCCAGTAATTTATCTCTAAAGTTAATTGCTGGCGACCTAAACGAAATACCTACAAAATCTACTTTTACTTTCTTTGCTGAAGAAATCTCGTAAACGTAGCTCTAATTATCTCTGTTAATTAAGGAAATAGTTGGCGGTCTCAAGATCTGTAAAAAGCACGTGGCTTTCCTTTTTTCTATTTATTTTATACTTATAAAAATTTATTGACTTTTACTGGATTTTAAGAAAATACCTCTTCATTCCGTAAATTAAAATTTACTACTTATCGTACCGGCACTCGGCAACCCGGCCCTCGGTCTTATGTAAAGGGACGGACATTATTCAACTTCTAATGTCTAACAGAAAGCAGGTGCTATTTCTAATGACGGTCATTCTGTTTCGACGGCATTTGGCCAACTGACAATAGTTGGAATTGCCTAAAAGAGGCTCTGCAGTACATTGAAACAAGGGCCAAAATGCGGCTGACGGGAACCTCAATTTGAACCTTTTTTTTTGTATAAAAGTGATGTTTATCAAGGTGTTCGTCCGCACTTTTGTTGTAAGGGTGATATTCGAATTGATTTTTTTCTAATACTATTGAGGAGCACATGGCATCCTTGCATCTGCCGTTACGATGAAAAGTTTTTGACGAGTTTTTTTTTCGCCGGCAGGTATAATCTTTCTCCGATTGTGCTCGTATCCCGCCACTTATAAAAAAAAACTGTTTCGGTAATTATGGAGTATTCAGTTGTATTATAGGCGCGTGTTGCAGACATATTATACCAAAATGTAATGTTTTTTTTACTCTCTTTTTGGCAGCTGTTACGGTTTGGAGGCATCTTGAAGATGCCAGTTAAATAATATAATTGTATTCCAATATATCAGTCACAAAAGGCAGTTTGATAACAATATTTCTGTGGCACGTGGAATACCATGAACAGAAAACCGCTTACTTATATAAAACCGCTTTGAAGATTAAGACATTGCAAATATTTCATACCATTTATTTTACAGAGAGTCTAAGATTTTTTATAAGGACCGTCATAAATTAAAGGCACGGGCTCGTGGCGTGCCTCAAAACTGCGTTCCGCCGTTATTATTCGCCTTTACTGAAAACCGAAGTCCAATAAAATATAATTTACATTTAAACTTCTCAGAAAAAAGCAATTCGGCGCTCTCCCCAAATTGTTAATTTTAATAATGCCTCCGAAATGCTGCTTCCTATCGTACGCGTTTGGAGATTATTGCCGCCATAAAAAAGTGCTGTACTACAATCTCCTTTAATGTCTGGGAAGTAACAAATCAACAGTATGGCATAGAAACGCTAACGAGTTGTACCTAACAAACTTAATAGGAATATGCGTTTTATGAAGCGAATTTATACCTATCACGTAAAGTACGAATACATAATCATATAAGTATTCACGGCACTCGCCGTACATTGCTCGTGGTATGTTTTTGACAGATCCTTCACGTCACCTCAAATTATGTAAATTATTTGGATGTGAACTGACTGAGATACGAATGCGTTCTACAGGTATTTAAGTAGGTTTCAGCTGGTTTGTGATGAAATGTAGTGTTCAAAAATAAACTTTAAAAGCGAGAGTTAATAGAGGTTAAAATGGCGAAAGCCAAAACTTGTCACGGTAGGACTTAATGATTTAGTTGGTGTCAAGTGTCCGTTGTATTTTAGTCATTAATATTATTTTATAGTTGTTAAAGAATTAGCAATAAGAGATTTCAGTGTTTACAGTGTCTAAGTACTTATCGTATCCAGTGTTGGAAGTGAGGGCGTTGATCTGATTAAATACTTTCAAAATGTTTCCTTGAAAAATTATCTACATAGGTATGTGATTTCCGGGTAGTGCCTGTTAACAAGCAAATACTGAGTTAAAACATTTTAAATCCAGTTCCTTTTTCATGTCTGGTGGCGATGGTGGCCGCGGACATTAAACTGCTTACCTAACAGCATTAAAAAAAAAGTGCCAATAGCATTCAAATTTAAAATTAAAAAAGAAAATTTACATTTATGTAAGCAGCTTACATGTTTAAGTATCAAACGTTAAAATATCAGCAACTGTACGTAGAATTTCATCCACTTCAAATATTATATAGACAAAGAAGTGCTTCCAGATAACACTTAAATAAAAGCTCTTTGTAAGAATATAATAACAAAATCCCGTCAAAAGGATATTTATAAAGAATAGAAATACATCTCTTTGTTTTGAAAAAATAATTAAAGAAAATGTCTATTAAGATTGTTGTCATCAAGGGTAGTCATAGTTGACTATCCTTAAATACTATGTTACTAAAAGTATATAATTATATCTAACTATATTAATATGTTAATTTCAATACACGTTCGCCATTGGCGATATAAGTGCAATAAGTCAAAAAAGTTATGGATAAAAGTTGAATTAATGGTATTTTGTAAATTTACTTGTACAGCGTAAAAACAGTTAAAAGTCATTAAAAACATAAAATCCTTTTAATAAAGTCACGATATAGCAAAAAAATAAATTAATAATAAAAATATAGTTTGTATTTTTGATATTGTTTGGACATCTATTGTATTTCTATAGGCAAAAGCTACTACGAAAATACAATATTGCGGTCAAGCACTAGTTTATAATTATTAAAAAAAAAGGAATTGAAACTATTGACACTTCACCCGACTTTTCACTGTGAGATTTTTACAGAATCGTTCCTCGACAAGGTGGACCTTGGTGAAGGTCGCGGGAAACCTCTGTATACGAGAGGTGCAGGACCGGACGTCGTGAAGATCCTTGTCCAGCAGTGGACGTCTTCCCGCTGAAATGATGATATCGATGTTCGCGATGTCCAATTTGCTTACTTAAATAAAATAAACAGGAAAAAAAATAAACAGGACACTCTTGAGTAAAGTGGATGCTTCTTCTATCTACTTGTTTTCTTATTATGTACAAAGAAATATGCTATTTAAAAGTAAAATAAGTCCGTATATCTTATTCCATTGTCACTGCAAAATCGGTTCGCTATAAAGTTACTTAATAAAAAAAATAAATACAAAAATCCTTGCAAAAGTCAGGCGCGACGCGACGACGACGCGCGACGGTGGGACTTGATTCTGGTGTAACTATTATGAAGTTTTTTTAGAAATTGTTGAGTGTCTCCCGCGTCGCGCCTTTTGCGGTAGCTTTTATGCTGATTCCGCAAGTAGGATTCTTGATAGTTTATTAGTTGTGCAAACGAGAAACTACTATCAACACCTGACATTACTGCGTCCGGTAATTGATATGGAACGACACCCACCTCTGCTTACATTTTGGATGTAACGGGTTATCGCTCACTGAACAAATATTTTACATTTGCTCGGGCGGCACGGTACCTAATAGGTAAATAAACTTATTTGATAAACTATCAATATCACCTCTGAGTCACAGTTTAACAAGTTCATGCGGCCTTTTTTAAATTTAGCGTTGCATTTTTGGGTCAATTTAATATTTGCCCAATGAAAATATTAACGAACGCAGTACTTGCAAATGATTTATCAGGCTTTCAAAAGTAGACACAGAAAAGAGGATAAAAACATACCATTAGGAGCCAACATACCCCCCCTTATTCATAAACGCTGCTTAAAGTTAACTAGTGATTAGCGATTCTTTCACCATACATTTTTGACCTTTTAACGTCACTTAACTTAAACCATCCTTTATGAATAAACACCACAGTGTTTAAGGGGTTTATTTATAATCGATTATAAAAGTTAAGTGACGTGCAAGCTTCTAAAATGTATGTTTAAAAAATCGCTAATCACTAGTTAACTTTAAGCAGCGGTTATGAATAAGGGAGTATATTTATAAGCTAACTAGCTTTCTGCCCGCGGTTTCACCGGCATGGAGTTCGGTTGTAAAAAAATAAAATAAAATAAATATATACGCACAAATCACACAAATTGAGCTAGCCCCAAAGTAAGTTCGAGACTTGTGTTATGGGATACTAACTCAACGATACTATATTTTATAATAGATACATATATAGATAAACATCCAAGACCCAGGCCAAAAAAGGAAAATACCGTTTTCCATCATGACCTGGCCGGGGTTCGAACCCGGGGCCTCCATGTCGCAGGCAGGCGTGTTGACCGCTGCGCACTTTTCAGATTTCCTCCTTCAAATTAATTCATATCATAAGTAGTTTCAGATGCTTACAGATGTCAACATACCATTAATAAGCTAGTTATCAATTCATAATATTTTCCTTACGGGTAGTTTTAAAAAATATGTCATGTGTGTATGTTTCTTTTAAAAAAGGAACTAACTGAGAAAAAATATGTTGCTAGTTTTAAAAGTAATTTAATCCAAGCAAATATTAATGGATATCATAGTCTCAGGGTGCGAGATGTTGTGTTGATGTTAGAAGGATTCTTTAAAAGCTTCACACTGAACGCGAGCCTACAATGAGCTGTTAATAATGTCAATCTTTATTTTTAGGTTAAGAAATCATCAAATGACATCTCCCGCTCTGGGCGGAGCGGAAGGGCGTGTCAGACTTTTACTGACTAAACCCACCCGTGTTTCTTAACTTGCCTGTGCGCCAAGGCCACGGTTTCTTTTTAAACAACCCGCAACCCTGACTCAGGAGGCATCGGTCTTCGTGGACCCCGTCACGATGACATCTCTTTGAGGCGCGCGTGAACACGACGCGTCTTCGATTCGGGCCTGGTCCTTACCGGGCGGCGAGCTGTCCACTGCTCACCGCCCGCAGGCCCGCGCATAATGTCAATCCTTAGGTATAGTTGGGTGACAGCAGACTCCACGCTCTCTTCACGTAACTTTTCACGATGAATTTGTTACAAAATTGCACATCTGTACTTAATATAATACGATATAATAATAATAATAAATAAATGATAATATTGAATAATTAGTAAGTGTTATTACCAAGTGGAACCGGAAGGGTCGCCACAGCAGGAGACACGGCGATGCGTGTGCGCCGATGCAAAACATTGCATCCTGCGCATACGACTCCTGTATGAGACACGCTTGTATAAACATCATTATATTGACAAAAACCATTATTATTAAAAAAAACTTGATATATTATATAGCTACGACGATTTCAACGATTTGTATGCGGTTTACACAGTATGAAAAAAAAAGAAAAGTACACATTTTCAAATCCCATTATTAAAAAGATTATGTTGTTTCCAAATGTGACTTTGCTATTTTTAATTAAACACATCAATCACTTTTTTTTTAAATCATAGTTTTATTGTCCAACAGACAGGCGACCCACGTGACCGACAACCATGAACGCAATGAGCGCACCACCCTGCAGTGGGCCAAGAGATCCATGGAAGAGATCCGCGTTGAAATGCGGGAGTTGGAAGAAAGCGTCAACAACTCCGTGCTGCTTCGTCAACTACATGTCATCAGGAACGAAGTATGTATTTATTTACCATAGCATCATTATCCACACCCACTTCTGGGCACTCACTCTCTTAGCTTGTGCCAATCACTACATTTCTGCATCAGTCTTAGCTGGTTTTTTCATTATTTTTTTTAATATAGTTCCAGTTAGTAAAATCTATGTACCATATAGGAGTAGCCAAAGTGTGTTAAATTCGGAAATATTTAGCTTTATATATGTCTTCGTGCGTGCAATAAAAGATTTATGGTTTTTCCTTAATAAGTGTTAGTTTTACTAAAGGTTTTAGGGTTACTTAAGACCATTCGGATTGTTAGTGTCATTTGGCTCATTCTATTATAATCGTTTTTATTTTTATGATGAACCAGTAATGAAAGACACTTGAGGCAATTATATAATTGCCCCAGCGTCGCCTTTCCATAAAATTGGCAATTTGCGGTCGGAAAATTTCCATTTCATCCAACTAACGAAGTCAAGACATCTGCGAATCTGCTTACAGATTATTTTAATTAATGGTCAACATTGTTGAATAGCCAACATTGTCGCGAGCAGTGGGGGCTCAATCGAATTGTCCGCGACTTAATGGTGTGTTTGTGTTTTAAAATGCTACTAAATAAATAAAATGTTTACAATTTTTAAAATGACAATAACTTTATAATTCTTAAATTCAAGTCTCTAAGTTGGTAACTACTTAATTGATATTAAAACTTATCACATTAGACATTCAGTGGACTTTCTCCTCTCTCCTACCATGCTGTGCCCGACAGGGTCCATAACTCTGATATAATAATTATTTAATATAAATTATTAACTAATATCAAATGTATATAAAAAATTTGATCATCTCCTACAACCAAAAAAGTAAATAGATATTTGTGTCTTCTGCCAATCCACACTGGCCCATAAATACTAATCGGAAGGAACTATCGTCTAACAGTTTCAAGAAAATAGTGGTTTTTAGTGTCAACGCGAACAATATTAAGCGTCCTTTTATTATTAAGATACATACATCGCGTATACTGGTAACATTGGACGCTTAAAAAAATAATAAAGGCAGTCAGTCGTGTTCTTGTGTTCTTTTCTTAAAACCTTTTTTTCCACAGTTAATAAAAGTTTCTTTTTTAAAACATTTTTTTTTTCGCAGTTAAAACAAGCTTTGATGGAGACTGCTGACTTGGCTCAACTGACTCGCACCCAGGAAGCTCGTGTTGACAAGTTAGACAGCGAAGTAGGACGCATTAAGTACGACAGTCAGCAGATGAGGAGCATGATCGCTGAACAGCGCAACCACATCAGCAAGCTTTCGAAGGAGGTAAGTCTTAGCAATAGGTTTTTTAATAGATGAAAAGAGGAGGTTCTCAAGTTGACGCGTAGGTATATTTTTTGTGTTCTTTATACAGGCTGAAGAAAACTTAAAAGAATTTTCATTTAAGTTTAACATCTAAAAATACGTAATATGTAGTTCTATTCTGCTATCTCATCAGAAAATGCAGTAAATTATATGTAGAAATAGCCAGCCTTTCAACATATAACGTCCCCAATGGACATTGCATTCGAAGGAAACTATTGAAATATAATAGTAGCTAATAATCTCGTTGAATAGTAGCATAATACCATAGCTACTGAACAGCAGGTAATGTACGTTTCAGTTACTCTGTATAGCTGTAAGAACCGCTCCTTAGTCAATGAAAGGATTCAAAGGATTATACATAATCCCCCTTATTCATAAACGTTGTTTAAAGTTAACTAGTGATTAGCGATTCTTTAACCATACATTTTTGACCTTTTAACTTTAATCTTCGTTTATGAATAAACACCACAGTATTTAAGGGGTTTATTCATAAACAATAATTAAAGTTAAGTAACGTGCATTCGTCTAAACTGTATGGTTAAACAATCGCTATTCACTAGTTAACTTTAAGCAGCGTTTATGAATAAGGGGGAATGTAACTTTTTAGCTCTGACTCTT
This sequence comes from Sesamia inferens, assembly GCA_037179545.1. NCBI lineage: Eukaryota > Metazoa > Arthropoda > Insecta > Lepidoptera > Noctuidae > Sesamia > Sesamia inferens. The sequence goes on along the minus strand of CM073921.1, from coordinate 18,965,437 downwards.
AGAGAGAGAGGGAGAGAGCTAGGAGGTATGAAATTCTATTTACCTACTTGTATCTCAAGGAATTTTTAAGTTTAAGAAGTTTTAGCTGACGAATTGAGTGTGTGGTGAATGGTGTGGTGGTGTGTTTATTAATCACCATGCTACTGACTTTATAGTAAATGACAATATCTGGGATATATACATTTTCTCCCTTTGCTTAAAGTTAACTAGTGATTAGCGACTTTTAACAACACATTTTAACGTTTTACCGTCACTTAACTTTAATCATCGTTTATGAACAAACACCTTAAACACTATGATGTTTATTCATAAACGATGTTTGCAAACATCGAAAATGTATGGTTAAACTTTTGCTAATCACTAGTTAACTTTAAACAGCATTTATGAATTCCGCCTAGGCTTTGTGAAAGCATAATTTCTTTTTATAGGTCACAATTATGCTTGTCCCAATTTACATAAGGTCTGCACAACATTTTTTCTTCCATACTTTTTAGTACTGGTCATGTTCGTAGTTATTTCTTTTTCAAACTGCGTGGGTATACATTTATACTTTCCTTTGGTTTGGTGAGGCAAAACAGATTTCCCATTGTATTTCATATGTAGATAGGGGTACGTGAAGACTTGTGCTGAGAACTTCATAACTATGCTTCATATACAATATGTAAAAAAAACCCTGTCCGACCCATAAGGGTAATAAAGGTTAGGTAAACACATGACCAAATATAATATAAAATTTTACGTAATCATCACAGTAACAATACTAATAAATTTTGAAATAATCTTTTTTCCCGCGAATTAATTCCAACCTCCCCGAAAGTTGGTATTTTTTAAAAAAAGTGACCACACCATTTTGACGGTATTATTATAAGAGATTTGACCACGTGACGCGTGCCCTGCCCCACCGTCGCCCGCGTATGGATTGTCTACCGCACATGCATTAAGTTACCTCTTTTTGCGAAATAACATTTATTTTTTTAGGGGATTTTTTTTTAAGTTTAGTCCGGCTTTGTGGGCGTTAGTAGAATCAGTTATCGATACCTAACAATACCTTCACGGATCGGACAGGGTTTTCTTTACATATTGTATATGATAATTTCAATGGAATGTAGATTGATACAACACTCGCCCTGCGGAGTACAAGAACCAATTTGTAACTAAAGTCAGTGTAGATCATTATCCGTGGTATAGACGAAGCCAACTAATTAATAAAGTTGTAAACCAAACTTATCTACAAAGTTATATTTGAACTCGGGATAGTCGCAAATTACCTATTTGTGCAAGGTATACAAAATGTTGGAGAACGTTAACAATACTTATATGAAGCTATGTACATGTTTGCGGAAGTTTTCCCAGCATTATCCTCCAGTAACGAGTTGCACTTCTCACTTATTCAGTAAATAATGGCGTTCAGAATTTTGCCGTAAAGTCATGTCTACTTTTTAATTTTGTTTGTTAATAATATTATACCTATATCTCCTTTATTTCAACATAATATATACATTTTCATTTAGATTTTTATATATTTCAATACAAAAATTACACAAAAACATTAAAAAATATCATATATTTTACTGACATATTTATTAAAAATATTTACATAATTTCAAAAGTTTAAAAATAATAATGTCTATAAGTCTATAAAATAGGAAGGGAAATAATTAGAGGGTATCAAAAAGTTCATCCGCATCGCTCTCAACAAGAAATGTACCCAAAAGGCTGGTAGCAGTAAATAACATTAAAAGCTACTAAATAGAATTATCACGACAAGACTAACAGTATTCTGCCATTAATTACTTAATGCATTTGTACCTAACCGCCTTAAGGAAAATCCTACTGGCTATGGCATGAACGACGTGATGTAGACAAATTACAACGTCAACAATTTCGCCGAACACGATGATAATATTTTAATATAATGCGGGCCCCTCCAGCAATCAATTGGAAAGGTTACAGCTCTATTACTATTCGAACCCTACATTTACTTACTGAAGGTATCTCACAATTTTCTTTATCGGACTTTCCCTTTATTTCTGAAGAGGAATACTCCAAAAAAACTCCGCGTAACCAAATTGAATCCATTAAAACGATTTGTTCGGGATTTGTTTTCTGTGCCACTAGTTTCATGTTATCTGAAGGTCTTATTTGTCGGGAATTGGGGAAAATAGAAGAGCGTCCTTTGATTTATTGGGTTACGAGTAAATAGAGTTTGATTAGATCACACTGCATTTGTGGACGCCTACGGAAATGAAAAAGTACAGCTTCATACTTTTTCATTTCCGTAGGCGTTTGTTTTAGAGGAAATAAAGTATCCGTAGCCGCTCGGAAGAAGCTTACTCCTGTACAAATATCCGAATAGCCATCTTAGAATTTCAAACTAGGATCAGAATTCACCGAAGACTCTGGAGTTTGCGCTAAAATTGATGCGAACTGCAAAGGAAGTTCGCTTACGAAGACAACATCAATTTGTATGCCACCGTATAATGGACTAGCCATGGAGACGGTACTGTCTCACCTGCTGAGACATCTACGCAAATGCGGTACGCTCCACCGCACTCGCTTGTTAGGAATTTATTACAGTTAGTATGACCTAATCCTTGAAAAAATCAGCGCAATGCTTCCAGTATGAAAAACAATGCCCGTATGTGCAATATGATATACATATTCTTTTTTTAAAAAACAAAAATAGCGCGTCAATTACGACATTTTTTTTTTTTTGTTTTTGCTTGATCCAGAGGTTCGGACACAACAACGTTGATTCCTGTAATAAAATTCATTTCAATGAATGAATATTCCTAACGGTTTTTATAAGTTATGACGGTTTCCAAATTAATCTTGGTGTAGTTATTTAATGGAGCCTTCGGCGCAAGGGTTTACAACAAAGCCGAGTATGTTTTTCTTCCATCGCTAACTTTGTTTAGTTTTATCATAAAAGCCGCTTTACAGCAGCTCATAACTAGCTTTGCGGGATGTAGCAACACACAAAAAGGTATTGTTAGCAAAACAAGGAAAATATTACCCTTTACTTATGAAGTTTCTTTGAATAATTCCTAATTTACTTCTTTTTTTGTACAGAAATGTTAGTACCGAAATTTTCCCTAAATTTATCGTAGGCCATGATGATTCACGGTCCGGTAGGCAGGAATTAGGGCCTTACATAATGTACCCGCGGGTTGCGAAGATTGTAAAAGAAGCCTTTCCGTATTTGTCGATTGTTGATTTGATGAGCTTATTCCATTTGCTCAATAATCATGTTAGTGGCAGATGAAGGAGCACAAATTTTTCAGTAAAAGCTTTTTCATTTAGCATCACTGCTGTCGGGTTATTTGAGGTGCACTCGACTGAGCTTGTGACGGTATGCTAGGTCTTAAAACGAAAGTGTCAGGGTAGCTCGAAGAAATCGAATTTCCATACATTTTTTGATCAGTAAGTGTTAGAGTGTACGTTGTTCTTAATATAATTCGAGCCGTAAAAAAGCTTTTAAGAATTATTATCATTAGAATTAGCTATAGAACTTCTTAAATTATAAATAGCCCGCCTAACGCATCACCCGTCAACTGTTATAAGTATATTCTAGGGAATAAAAATAACCTCGGGACGTCAATTTGCCTCAATGTACAATACCTGTTTGCTCTAGTAAGGATTAGTGATTATCGCACTTCAGGATTACAGTGCTTTTAGTTAGTATACACTCCCTATCAATTTATTTACATTCAACAACAAAAAAATGACAATTAAGTTCCAGATATTATTATTATCGTAATGTTACAGTCTGCTTGATTAATTAACAACCGGGGTTCAAACTGCATGATTAAGAAGTGAGGTCGTTATTGGTAGGACAGGGCCAATAACAGGTGGCAGGTCTGTTCACGGTCGGTGATTATAACCGCCAACCGGCGACCGTTGCGCCCAGCATTTTTTACCGGTCGATATGCTTTTGAATTTAGAATAGGAGTGAGTTGCCAGAGTGGAAAAAGTTCACAGAACGTAAATAAGGTTGGTTGAGGTTACATAACTTCTTACTTGACGGATCTCCATCTGAAATTTCTAGACGCACTTGCTAGACTTTTCACCTATTACAAGGGAGGGAAGCAACTGGCTGTGAATGAGTAGGTACCTTTGCCTTTGTAAAAACACTGGCAGCCATAACGCAAGTTAAATCTTAATTTGGGTAAAAGAGTTCAAAATATGCTAGTTTTAATATAATTTGTAGTGAAATACTTTCTACTACTCAGTTTTATTGTATAGTTTATGCTCAATAAATTATTATTATTACTGTGGGTGAACCTCTGCTAAATCTTTTGTTATGTGACTAATAAGTACGTGATCAGGTATGCTAATTTGACTACCGTAGTTACATCCATCTTCAAATGATTTAACCTTAATAGTTAATATTTACATTAATACCAAGCTTTCTATAAATAATTTTACGAGAATTATTAGTAAAAGTGCTGTAAGCTTCTCAAAGGTATTTTACTAAAAACTTCGCTGAAAATAAGACGATAGCGATAGTTGTTTCTTAGGACATAAACGGTATACTGTTCAATCAATTTAAGTACTTCAAGAACTTTTATCAAAGGCAGTGACCTTCACAGAAAGTGCAGAGAGTAATGTTAGTATGCGGGTAACACCTTATTTTATTTTTACAGCATCTTATATTTGCATCATAATTAGTACTCGCTTCATTTTCAATCTCGTCGAAATATGGGGCTAAAGTAGTAAGAACATAGGACAGGAACGTAATAAGACAAAGGATACATTCTACTTGTCAATCTAGCAAAACCTAAGTTGGCGTATGCGATTCTTTTTTTTTTTTTTTAATAATTATAAACTAGCGCTTGACTGCAATCTCGCCTGATAGTAAGCAGGGACGCAAAAGTTGATGGTAAAGCGCGCTAGTTTATTAAGACCATTTACTTAAAAAAAAACTTAGTGAATAGGAAGGAAGACGGCAGTTGACCGAGGTGGTGTAATGTTAAACCCAACAACACGACCAACGATGCTGCGCCAGAGGGAGATCCACGACCAAACTTCCGACACAACAACATAAATTTGACGCATCGTACCCGGCACACATCGGGCCACAACTGCTCAGACCCGTCCTCCGTACGGCTTCACCAGACATCATACCGGAACACGACGAATCGCTTGGCGGAAAGTTAATATTATTCTGACAGCCAGAGTCCAGCAGTCAGAGGCGCGTGTTCGATCCCCGCGCAGTGCTAATATTTGTATGCATGAATATGAATATTTACACTGGTGTGGTCGTGCCTCGGAAAGCACGTTAAGCCGTTGGTCCCGGTTGCCATACGAACATCTAATGGCCGTCGTTACGGTTTGTTGTAGCCCTCAAAAGTCCAAAAATTGGTCTAACTGCAATGCTTCGATATCGCGTTCGGGTTGTGGAGGTCAGACGGCAGTCGTTTCACGGAAAACATTAAAGTTTAGCCAAAATCAGCAGTTAGACTGGTAAAGCGGACCCCAGACTCCAAAGATGAAAAAGCTACGGATGCGACTGGGATTTACGCTGAGATGATGAGTAGATTGGTATTTTTGAGTATCAAAAAATACACAGGTATACAAACTTTTCTTTTTATAATAATATGTAGAATTACTTATTTAGCTAAGTACATTTCTACTAAAATTCAACTCAAATACAACGAGGTTAGTTAGCAATGATCTACAAAACAAACTGTACATAGGTGAGTACTTATTCCAGACTATTTAAATATTCACAAGGACCTTCCCATTTAGGCTCATATTCCCATAAAGTTTTAGTAAGTAATAGAAAGAAATTTTAACGATATTTAGTAATAATACCTAAGTGTGTACACTTTCATTAAATTATATTTGACTGAATACCTGACCTACATAACTACATCTACATCATCATCATCTACATCATAACTACATCTTGTGAAGAAAAAGTTGGATTCGCGACCGTAACAATTCGGAAATAGATTTTGTCCTGTATAAGCTTGGTCCAGAAATGGTTAGTGTCCATTTCAATAACACTCTTTTTAGACACACTTTTCATAAATCAAAATGTATTATGAAGCAATAATTGTGTTTCAAAAGTCTGTATATTTTAGTTAAGTATACCTGTTAAGTATAGTCTGTATATTTTAAATAAGTTAGTATACCTTAAAACCGTGGCCCTGGCGCATAGGCAAGTGAAGAAACAGGGGTGGGTCTTAGTCAGTAAATGTCTGACACGCCCTTCCGCTCCACCCAGAGCGGGAGAGGTCATTTGATGAGTTCCCATCAAACCAAAAGAAAATAAATATACCTACCTTTCCCAAATCTGATGACACCACGGAGTCCTTTGTCTTGCAGTTCTCTATGCACAGTCTCTAAGTTCACTTCACCCAAATTTTCACGTTAAGTTTTTTACAAAATCAATCGGCAGATAGAAGTTCATTCGCTAATCATCATGCCTTAGTTTATGGAGCGTTAGATCTCTATTTTAAACCACCCAAAATCGAGTTGTCCAACATGCAAGTTAAAAATATTGTTATTGTGGCGAGGTGTAAAATACAATGCACAAAAATCCGTCGTCCAAAGAAGGCAGTAATTTTTAACAAATCTAGAGAAATCACAATCAGATATTCATGATACTACCGCACGTAGCCCCACAGAGTTATAAATAAAATAGATAGCACCTAACTCGGCTGATAAGAAGGGTTATGTTTTTAGCACATGCCTGCAAAGGCATGTACACAGTTATGTTCTATGTATGTAGGATTCTTTATTTGTCTATATTATCTAGATGTCTGTTCATTTCAATGCATCCATTGTAATGTACCACTAAAGAGAAAACAGTAGGTAACAACTTTCAAAAAGTACTTATCTAGTAAAATAATTATGTCTTTGTACTTTTCTTAATTTAATTTTCAGACCAGGGTCCATAGACATAACATTAGTCTTGTAATTTATATAGTTTAACCTTATAAGGTTAAACTATGATATAACGATATGTTAACTATGGATGTGAATACTGTTTATAGACACATCGTTTCTAAAAAAAATACTAATATTTTTGCCCGGTAACATGGTATACAAGGATTCTATTAAAATAGCCACCTTATTGTAAATACCTACATTAGCAAATAGGTTAATATTCTATTCTATTCTACCACCGAGCTAAGGAAGCTGGCATGTCGCCAACTTGAAAGGCCCACGGATAAGTGATGAGATGGCATGCAATGGCGCGCTCGCTGTGATTGCGGCCTGAAAACGCCCCGACCATTGAGGAGGACGGACATAATGCTTGTACGAACGTTCGTGTCTATTTGTTGTCGCGAAGTAATTGAAATTTTTGAATAACTAGAAAGGTTCAGTATGATCGTAATGTGATTTTTTTTTTTTGCATTTGCACATTATAATAGTGTCACTTATTATTGTGATGGTCCTTGTAGATACTCCATAGGTCACAGACGTTAGACACCTGTCCTTATTTTGTGATTGACGGATTGACCTATCTGTTCTCTTTCTTTGTTAAATAAAATGACTTTTCGAAGGGAAACTTCTAAAAAACAACCCAACTATACTCGCGTCTCGATTATAAACATGGCGACTAATAATACGCCAATTTACGTCAGGAGCGCACTAATTTGGCAGCTCTAAACAAGGCATTTTATCTTCTGTCCTTTTGTTAATGAAATAGAAGGAAAAATATGCACTGAACTTAAATTTAATTTAGTTTATGAACAAGTGAATTAGGGCCAATGGTTGTCATAAACTCTTCTTCATTTCATAGCATTCTTTATTTAAGAAATAAAGTCCCCAGTGTCTTGTACCAATATCTAACGTGGTCTTCGACATGTTCCAGAAACGCTTTTGGAACATGTTGAGTGTACTGAAAGATATTAGGAAAAGAACAATGGCTGGTATTGCCACATTAAAGCGACTCGGGTATAAACTAAATCATGGTACGAACTCGGCGCAACGCTTCGAAAAATTACTTCATTTTTGAAACGACAAAAATATCCTGTCACAGAATATGTGTAGCAAATAATAAAAATATTAACTTCTGCGTTTTTGCAGCGTCCATAGTCTTCCTTTATAGGTTTTTTTAATTAGTGTTTTTTAAGGAAATACGATTTACAAATTAAGGTCTCATTTCATATCTGTCTATATTCTATATATCTGATCAGATTTTCAACACAACTTAGAGAATTGATTCAAGAATTTTTCGTAATATAAATATTTAACTTACTTTTAATAAATAAATCTTGATATTTTACCGTGCGAAGTAGTTCGCTATTGTAGGTATAAAAATGTAACTAGTTAAATAACCTCGCAAAGTAATTGACATCAATATTGGATTTTTAATTGGTTCCGTGCATCTGCTTGACCAACGCTGTTATTATATAAACAATTCCAATAGCATTTTCCACAGTCCATATCAGATTAATTCTCGTTTTACAAATGTATTTTATTTCATAAAAGTTAAATGCTTTTCCTATATGTGTGAGGGACAGTTTAAGTAAATTTGATTTATTTATGTTTATAAAATATGTTAAGAAAACCCTGTCCGACCCATAAGGATAATAAAGGTTAGGTAAACACATGACGAAATATAATATAAAATTTTACGTAATCATCATAGTACCAATACAAATGAATTTTGAAATAATCTTTTTTTCCCGTGAATTAACTCCAACGTCCCCGAAATTTGGTAATTTTTATAAAAGTGACAACACCGATATTATTATGAGCGAATAGCGATGCGACCACGTGCCGCGTGCCCTGCCGCCCGCCGCCCGCGGAAGGGTGCTTAACGCATATTTGTTAAGTTACCTCTTTTTGCGAAATAATATTTATTTTTTGGGGGGATTTATTTTTAAGTTTAGCCCGGTTTTGTATCCATTAGTAGAATCAGTTATCGATACCTAACAACACCTTCACGGGTCGGACAGGGTTTTCTTAACATACTGTATATATAGTTTAGGTATAGGTGTTTTTTTATAGATGTGAATATGTAAGAACTATAAATAAACTAACATTATGTTCTTTGTACCACAAAGATAAGATCACCCAGCGCGAACATAGGTCTTGGAGATGAAGATATGGTACTACTCCAGTAACTGTACCCTCGCCTGGTACCTTGTCATCTAGTGTACTTACAGTACGATGGCCTCCGCCTTAGTTGTGTAGTATAGGCGGGAAATATACCTACACAGGTGTATTAAAATTTACTGCATGCAACTTGACTTTGGGCTCTATAGGAGCTTTTCCGTAGATGTTCTTGTTGTGTGCTATCCACTCTTCTTCATTTGCTCATTCACGAAACCGATCAGCCCTATTCAGTGCCTTTTCAGCCCTATTCAGTTGGATCACCTAGAGCAGTCGCCGTGACGCTAGCGATTACTTTTGTAGGGGTTTCGCTAGGGCTGCAGGCACTAGCAGACGGACGGGGTGAGGCGCTCAGGCGGTGTTGCGATGGTGAAGCTACGGGGAACCTTGCAAGCTCAGCAATTGATGGAACTGCTAACGCAGAATTTAACGTCTACGTTAAACTCCTTGATAGAAATCTTATATTGTTGAGTTTGATCGTAAGTTTTTTCTTTAATGGGAATTGGTTAGGCTTTTAATCTAGCTCTACTTATATCGCATCACCTCACTAATAATAATCATTAAGAATATCAGGAATCACTAAGAATATCAGGACGTTGACACAGTCGGTACACATTTAAAGTGAAAGCTCGGGAATACCTACGCAAGAAATTGGCAGATTCATCACATATATAATTTATTCTTTTTCTCTATCTATGATTTTTTTTTATCTCTCTCTTCTGTTTATATTTTGTATGTATGAATTTATGTATTTATTATAATATTTTTTTTTCTCTCTTTTAACTTTAATTTGTTTGCACCTACCATGTTTTGTCTCTGCATCACCTTAAGGTAGACTGGTAGAAAATGCCTAAGGCATTAAGTCCGCCATTGTGCAATGTTTGTGCATAAAGTTTAAATAAATAAATAATAAAATAAATAATATTCCTACTAATAATAAAGAGCACCAGCTGCCAGTTTACCTTCGCAACGAAACGAGAAAACTTTGCAAAACTGGTTCCATTTCCGCATCATTGAAGGACAGCCAATCACCAGCGATGCTTTTGATTTCGTTTTTTTTTTATTCCATGCGCATTACACATGTTAGCTGAGGTACGTACATAATGCGAGCGGATGTAGTCGCGACGAGTCAAAAACTATTCTTTGTCCATTTGCAACCCGACACAGTGGGAACCTGTTGCAACGTAATTGCTCTGTAACAGGCAATTTGGCGGTTCATTCAAACATATTAGAATGTAATTGAAAAACATGCAAATTGCGTGCTTCATTGTCTTATAAAGCGATTGTTATACAAAATGGGAAAAAACAAAATGACGTTTTTTAATGTAGCATCGTTATTTCGACCTACCCTAACAACATTTATCTACATAGGTGTCATACAGAAGCCAGTCTGTGATTGTGGGCCTCATTTCAGCAGAATGGACACTAACAGTTCTTTGCCCATGCAATTCCACACAATTCTTCAATAATAAACTACAATTGAAATAAGTTTAAATTCAATTTCACGGGTCATTATAAAAGTTCCAATAAAAAAAAGAGTCTTCGTTAAGATTCAAAAAATTAATTTCCATTTTATAAGTGCACTCTCACAAGTCACAATCAGTACAACACCTCGGGAAGACTCATTAAATTCATTGACATGCGACATCTTGAGAGAAACTGTGTCAAGAATATTCAAATCGCCCTTAAAATTCACTCGAACGCCATTCCTGAAAACGCGAATCTATAAGAGATTTAACAAGAGAAAGTTTTCTATCTTTATTTTTTTATCTGACCTATATATTTGAAACCAATCGTTTAAATCAAAGTGAAAAACTCCATTTAAGCTTTTAACTAAGACTTTCGTTTTATTGCCGTAGATTACATCAGTACTATAAAGTTTTTTTGCCTTAGATATTAATTAAACTTAGTTACAATGTTTTAAATGTTAGCCAATATTATTTTACTAGCAGAGCCATGCTATACAATATTTCATCAATAAAGATTAAAGTAATAATAAAATTATGATACCGTCCAATATGTTCCACAATTAAAATCAATTTCTCAAACCTCAAAGCTGACCTGAATACATAAACAACGATAATTCACTTATGGTCAACTATGTATTTTGCATTGAATTAATGTCTAAATTCATTGACAGCTGGGATAAAAGCTTGAGGGGAATATAAATGTTTTATTCCATTATCGTCCGTGTTGAGTTGTGTTGTCTACTAGTTTGTTACTAGGAACTTGTGTTATGAACCTGGAATAGTTAGATGCGTGTAATCCTGTTTTTTTTTTCTAAAGGTTTCAGTTACATTAGGTAACTACGAAACTTTCAGGGTTCTGATATACAATATGTAAAGATAACTCCGTCTGACCCAAAAGGATAACAAATGTTAGGTATACAAATGACCAATTAAAATATGAAAATTTACGTAATCATCATAGTTACAGTACTAATGAATTTTGAAATAATCTTTTTTTCCGCGTATTAATTCCAACTTCCCCAAAATTTGGTAATTTTCAAAATAGTGACAACACCATTTGTGACGGAGCGAATAGCAATGCGACCACGTGCCGCCTAACCTGCCTCCCTTCACCCGCGCATCTATGCCTAACGTGTTGCCCACCGCACATGCATTAACTTACCTCGCTTTTTCGAAATAACATTTATTTTTTTAGGGGGATATTTTTTTTAAGTTTAGCCCGGCTTTGTATGAATTATTAGAATCAGTTAACGATACCTAACAATGCCTTCACGGATCGGACAGGGTTTTCTTTACATATTGTATAATTGAGCTGCATACCAAAACAAAAATAAGAAGCAATGAAAAATAAATAATATACGAAGAATTAGAGTCGATTCTTTAAGGAATACAATGTTATGTCTAGAAGACGGCACCACATAAACAATCGAATGAAAAGGTAGGAAAATTAAAATACTGCATTTATTATTTATGGTTCGAACTCATTTCACGCTAGAATAGAGCATTTTCTGCTATCAGGTTTTTCCTGAAGGAACATTGGTAGTCCAGTGACCAAGTTGTTGGTCGTGGGTGCAGGCAGACGCTGCTGCTCATTGTGTAATTTATTTCATCACCCCTGTTCTCAACGATAAAGGAATATATTGTAAGGAAAAAGGTTATACTAGAACCGAAGACATATAACGTCTACCAACAAAGGTCCGCCTGGTGGATTACGGCCCACTCCTTCTCGAAGAAAGGATACCTATGTCCGAGTCCATAAAAAAATAATATGATGTTATGTATGATTTCGTTAAAATACATGAGCAAACAAACAATAATAGACGCAATAGAACGTCAATAAAGGAATTCGCTGTAAATTAATACTTATCTCGTAATTACTTTGAAATTAAATGGAAGATGAGAACGGAAATTAATTTTAATGGTTCGGGCGGAAAACTTCGACAGACGACAAAACTGTCCACTGCGGGCTGAAGTTAGTGGGGCTACACAAATTTTGCATCTACATTTATTTATAAGAAGAGTAAACGGCCAGAATAAGAAAACAGTACGTTATCATTCGCTTTTATTTTAATAAATGCTACTATCGAGATAGCCCGACGTTGAACCAATTTAAATAGCTTTTATCTACCTACTTCTGAAAATTGAGTACCAACTAGTGCCCTTCGTTCAGCAATTAATTATTTATTCAATAAAGGAAGCGTGTTTTCCCTCGAAATCATCCTGAAAATCCGAATGTAATTTTTTATGTGAGCCAACCTATTAAAGGTAATTATGCGCTTTCCGGATTTAAAAGCTTTTTTGGATTAAATTTTGCTATTCTGCGGTAAAGTATAAATAAAAACGCGTGTATCCTTTCGCCCGATGGAAGTGATAACTTAAACTAATCACACACAATGAACACTGAGTAGAGAGAAGGGGAAGTCTCTGTCAGAAATACAAATGGTGCTGTGGTTTAGAGAGAGATAGGAGGACCCTGCCTACCGCTGCTGTATCGTGAAAGAAAGAGAAGCAGATACACTTGCGTCGTAACGCATTATGTAATGGGGTTTTTTCTTCTGTCATAAGAAATTATCTCTTCAATAATACAGGGAAAGGCTGAAAGGTATCTTAGCTAACCCCCTAACGAAAAGGAAGGCTATCCTACGTGTGCTTTTGATCAGCTTTAAAAGTATAGTAAGCTTACAAACAAGCATAATACGACGTGGCGGGTGAAGCAGGGTGGATGTGTAGGCATACTCACTAGATAGGCCCCGCGGTTTCACCCGCATAATTTCTGATCCTGGAAATCTCAGGATCAACAGTATCCTGCAGGTCTCCTTCATCCCAGCGTTAATCCCAGAAGTATCCGAAGCTTTTTCAGCTTTGGAGTCTAGGGTCCGCTTTACCAGTCTAACTGCTCCTTTTGGCTAAACTTCGATATTTTCCATGAAGCGACTGCCGTCTGACCTCCACAACTCGAAGGCGATATCGAAGCATTGCAGATAGACCAATTGTAGGACTTTTGAGGGCTCCAACAACCCGTAACGACTCCCATTAGATGTTCGTATGGCAACCGGGACCAACGGCTTAGCGTGCTTGTTAATTTACGATCAATGATGCTGCGCCAGAGGGAGATTGATCTGGAGACCTTCCACGACCAAACTCCAGACACAACACTTTGTCTGGTGGGTGGTAAACTCTGCCAGCAGCCGATGTTAAGGCCTACCACCGAAAATTATTTTTTCTAACTGACCGACTCTTTGCCACTTCATAAAATTCATTGCGCTAATTTATAATTCATATAAGGTTTAATTAAAATAAAAATGCTTTGAGTGAGTTGGAATTTTCCACTTACTCGCTTCTTAATTTCTCAACTAATATTATAAATGCGGAAGTGAGTTGGCTTGTTTTTTACGTTTTTGCACTAAAAATTACATGGAATTAGATGAAATTTGTAAGGAAATAAGGTACTTTTTTGGCCAACCCGCATTGAGCAAGCGTGGTGATTACGCTTAATCCTTCTCTGAATGAGAGGAGACTTGTGTCCAGTAGTGCGACGATAAAAAGGTTGATAATGAATGTACTTTTTATACCCGATGTAACCAGATATTTGAGACTTGTGCGGATGAAACCTCGGGTCGCGGTGTTTTGTAAAACCCAATCAATTTGCACAAAGAAGAAAAACATAAGTGAGTACCTATAAGCATGTAAGTATTTTAGTAAAATATATTACTACTTCCTTCCAATGTCATAAACGTGAAAGTTTATATGCATCAATGAATATTGTGCTTCACTCTTTCACACAAAAACTACTGACCGGATTTTTTTAAAATCCAAACTTATAATTACGTTTAACACATTGGATACATAGGATTTTTATCCCTTATATTTCCGTGGGATCAAAACCTTTTCTATCCCTTATACTTCCGCGGGATCAATACTTTTTTATCCCTTATATTTCCGCGGGATCAATACTTTTGCAAGTGAAACCGGAGGTAGGACTTTATATAAAGTATTTGTATATAACATATTGCCAATTTTTCCATCTGCTACAAGTAATGACTTCAAAATATAGGTAGTATAAGGTACTTAGAGGCCGTGCAGTGCGCGGACGAGCGACGCAGTTGCACCAGGTGTCATGCATCCTTAAGTAAGACGGTATCCATTATCCGGCCCACCACTCGATTACCAAAATAGGCAGTATATTAATTCATGTCCAAAGTGTAGATCGGTAGCAGCTTTCAACATAATATCTTGTTGACGCATTTAAAAATATCCTTCATAAAAAATAATACATAAGTATTCTTACAACGGTCAAGACAGGCCACGTGCCTGCCTGTGAGATAATGAACTAAAACGACCCCATTGGCTGTAATTTACGGAAGTTCCCGAAATTGGCACTTTTTCATTATAACTCAGCGAATTCGCGTCTCAAGGAAAACAATAAAACAGAATAATTAATGTAGTAACATCGAAAAAATTCCGAAACCTTTTCGAAATTTATGCCATTATTTAAAATAAAAAAAAAACGAACTACCTAACTAATGAAAATAAAAGCTAACATGACTGTGACACGACAGGGACGCTTGTTATAATATGTATGTATAATGGATTAAATAACGCAACGCAGTCGCAGACAGATCATCAAACAAAATGGACTAGCAAAGCGGTAATAAAACTTTTGTAGCTCCTCCAGGAAATCTGGCCCGTCTAGAAATTCCCAACGAAATGAACTATAGAAAAAAGTACGTAAGACATTCGTCCGTACAATAACCACGCAATGGACAGTCGCGCAGGCGGCATGATTGAGGCAAGCTTCTGCCGCCTGGGTGAAACCAGTTCTGGCGGTCCACGTTAATTACACCCGCTGATTATTCCGAGCAGATGTTAGTGGCCACACAATTTATACTGCATTACTCATCTTAAGCATAACGAGTTTATTGTTTTCACTTACAATTTGAGCAAAACGTATTCTGTTCTGAAGCAGTGTCCTACTAGGTAATACTTGTATATGCGAAAGTTTGTGAGTCTTACACGCAAAAAATTTAAAATAAACAAAATTTGGCACACAGATAACGTGCAACAACATATAGGATAGTTTTTTCACGATATGATTCCCGCGGCATCAAAAATTACATGGCAATTATAAGTTTCCTGATATTTCGAAGGGGGATTTTAAGAATACTGTAATTGAGTTCGAATTAAAATAATTTAGGTCAATGGAAAACTTTAGTTAAATTTCATCATCATCATTTCAGACGAAAGACGTCCACTGCTGGATATAGACCTCCCCCAAGGTTCTCCACGACGACCGGTCCTGCGCCTCCCGCATCCAGCGGTTTCCCGCGACCTTCACCAGGTCGTCGGTCCACCTTGTCGGGGGCCTACCCACACTACGTCTTCCGGTGCATGGTCGCCACTCGAGAACCCGTCGGCCCCATCGGGCATCGGTCCTACGGGCAATGTGTCCAGCCCACTGCCACTTTAGTGTTGCAATTCTTCGGGCTATGTCGGTTACTCTCGTTCTTCTGCGGATCTCCTCATTCCTGATTCGATCGCGCAGTGAAACCCCAAGCATAGCCCTCTCCATTGCCCATAATTAAATTTACAGAAAATAAAATTGTAGTTAAATTTACAGAAAATAAAATTGTAGTTAAATTTACAGAAAAAAAAATCTGATTTAATTTCACTCATTTTAAATTAAAACTCTAATAAAATATAGAGCTCTGAGTAGTTGTATTTAAAAAAAGATTTTTAGGGTTTTACACCAACACACAAACCCACAAACATTTACCCATGACCTTATTCCTTAGTAAATGCAAAAGCTAAAGGGGTACTGGATTTGTATACGGCCTAAGCCGACTTTGAATATTCTCGAGAAGTTTTGCATGCGAAATCTTTCGTTACGAGCGAAGTCTAATAGCAGGTATGCTCGTGAGAAATGGCAGAAACTACAATATGGGCTTTAGGAGTTGAACATTAAGAGTCACGAGAAAATCAGTGAAGAAAATCTTGGTTCAACTATATGAGTATTCTGGGCGCCGCGCCGCGACGCGTTGTTTCCGCACTGCAACCCGTCACAATCTCCATTAGCATTCTGTCTCTCCCTTTTTGTCTACCATTCCGTCTCTTTATAATGTACCTGTTCCCGCTGAATTTTTCATGCATGTTTTTGTTAAAGGAGTAAAGTGGATCACTAGGTAAAATATTCTAATATAAATATTTGCGAGTCGCTAGACACACTGAATAGATAATATTGCTATTTTTGTGCGAGCCCTTTTTAGTGATTTCATTCACGCCGGGCGCCCTTAGATTCGGTCGTGGGAAGTTTGTTGACGATGTAGTATTGGTATTTAAAGCATTAATAAATCACCTCATCGTAACGATACCTATGTAAACCTTTAAAAAAGTTCTATACACGAAAAGTGTATATAGTTTTTGGAAATCTTTTGTCGCCACTATATAATGAAAATCTCAATATTTTTCTGACGCTTATTTTATAAGCGTTAGGTAGGTATATCTACTAATAGGTAATGGTATATTTATAATATTCATTGTATAAACATTTACAAGAAAACCCTTGAATAAATATTGAGTTAACTTAATTAGTTGCCAGGTGTATCGGTATGTAATGATGAAATACCTGTACAATATTTATGAACATGAGTTTCCTTATAGAGAATACACGAACTTACTTACATAAAGCATGTATATTAATAGGGCTTTACTTTTAAACTATAGCGAAAGGTTCTTTAGCTCGTCGTCGCCGCAAAGCGTCATAATCGGTTAACCTGTACCTTAGAAATCTGAATACTTGTGTTATTCAACCACAAACACTGCCTCAGCCAATGAGTTTTGCTCCTGCCTTTGTGAGCCTACCACCCCCGCAGCCTCCCACAAAGTAAACACAGACAAAAGCTACACAGGGGCGCGAAACAAGTTCACCAAAATAAATATAGCTGTTGCGTGTGTCATAGACTTAGTCGTTTATGACAGTTTCACAAACAAACAATTACAAAATAATTGGGGATTCTGTACCTTCTGATTTCTAGCTTCGAAACCTAAAATGTTAATTAAAATGCGACGTAACGTTCGCAACTGATCCAACCTGTTCGAACCTGTTTGATCCTGATTATTATGATTTTGCCAAAGCTAATTATCGATAAAATAACTGTTATGATAAAAGCCAATTTAATTTAAAGACACGTTTCGCGCTATAGTTGAACGATGGACTGTTCGCTGCTTGTCGCGAGTTCGATATCTGTACGGCATGAGTATCTGTATGGCTGACATATAGTTGTTCCGGATCTCACTGTTTGTATATGTACATGACAGAAGTAATTCCTAGTTACGAGGAAAGGCTTTTTTAAAGAGTGTCTAAATACTACTGGTTTATAATTTCGTGTGAATTTGTTGATATGTTTCGCGTAGACAAATTTTGAATTACCTACTGACCTTCTTGAGCGTTTTACGTTCCAATTATATTCAGCTACACAATTTCTGTTGCTTAGGAGAATATATTTGGCACAATTAGCCAGATTTTGCCACAGTCGCGTACATAAGAGACTAATAAAGACTAAAGAGTAAGAGAAATTAGTATTTAGCTGCTCGATAGTGTTTACTCTATCGAACAAATTAGATTCTCCTCTCGACAAAATAGCTTCTTAGTTCTATATTATCTTTATCTCGAAGCGAACAACTTTTCTTTTTTCTTCTTTCAAAAGGGTATCATCAAACCGTTAACTTAATAACACTCGTATTTTCGACAATTAAGCCGATTGTTAAGACAATGGACTCGACTAATGAATAAATGATTACCCGCCAGTGGAGACAAGCTAATGGCAGTAGCTTAGTTGCCGGTGTACCTAAGTAGATATGAATAAATTATAATCAGGCTTCTAAATAGGTGTAAAATGTTAGGCAATCGGCGTAATCGGTATTGACATTGATAACTTCTGGGTTTGTTTCTTGTACGATACTAACTTTACGCGATACATTTTTCCACCATTCCTCTTAACGATACATTTCTCCTTGATGCAGGTAAAAATCAAGCAAGTTGCTGACATGAACCTGGAAAACGATATCCTGCTGGAGCCTCATGAGAACCGAGCCGGTCCCCTGATTCCTGAGCACCACCATAAGTACCGCCACAATAAGATGGTGCATGCCCAAATCTCACGACTAGCTCGCAGCCAGGATCAGCTCGACGAACTTCAGCAGAGCCTGCAGACTCAGATCCTCGACGTCCAACGCCGCATGGACCGCTTCGAAGAACCCAACTGGAATCTACTCTCCGCTAAAGTAGAGTTCTTGGAATTAGAACACAAAGTCCTTAGTAGCCATTTGGAGAATACCACCCAGAAGATGTCTGACTTCGAAAAGGTCCATGCCTCTATTTTGGAACTGCGTGAAGACGTGGAAAGCATGGAAAACAAAGCCGATAAAACTATCCCTGAATTCAGGAAGGAGATTTCCAAGTTGGATGTTAATTTCGCACAGGTAAGAGCATAGTTACTACGTTATATTGTACATTGTAATGTGTTAATTTAGGCGAAACAATAATGCTTACCCAAACATTAGTATATAAAACTCCAACAATCATGTCATAATCTTTAAAGTACGATTGTTGGAGTTTTATGAAGATTAAATTGTTTTACAAAACTTATTATTTTACAATTACAGAGATGTAGAATTTAAAATAGTATTTAATTTTTTACACGGATGTTTTTCTTGTGTTTAGTTGAACGCTGCATCATCATATTTCAAGGAGGACCAAGAAAATCTACGTCAATCGGTAAAGGCCATTGCCGTCAGTGTGAGCAATGCAATCGATCGTGCAGAAATGGACCGTACTATCATTAAGAAAATTAACGATTCTGTGAGCGAGCTTGAGGCCAGGTCGCGCCAGCATTTCTACCGGCTCAACGACCACATTCTGAAGGTAGGTTTATCAGACCATTCCAGATCGCATAAAAACGCAGCAACTGACCACAAATATAACCAAACTTGCCCCACATTTGTTTCATATTTCAATAAAAGAGTAGACAGAACTTGATTAAATACCTATTATATATTTTTGTCACAAGTATTTTGCTGTAAGAAACTAGTTTTAAAGATTTCAACTTGTTTTACAAGCTTGAGGGCTTGCTTACAAGATTTCTCAGAAATAAGACCTTCTTGAAATTAGTTCAGGTAGTTATCATGGCACGTTAGAGCATACAGAACATTAGGCATTTGCTAGCTGCATCTGAATATGTATTACTATACGAGGTTGATGTTAACGTTATTAATTTTTTTACCGCAACTACACAAGGTTGTGTATTGAAGATTCAGATTGATCTTTGAATAGACTAAACAATTCTTAGGTCAACTAAATTCATATCTGAATTCATACATACATACTTTGTAGGGAGTATTTATTTCCGTGTTAAAACTACATTCTTATCCTTTAATGTCAACTTCATTTGTTGAGAGTCATCCCAGATTGATAATAATGTGTAACTTATTTTGGCGCAGAGCGAGGCCAATCGAGAAATTAACCAGACTGAAACCATTCCTCTTCCGGAACTAATGGGCGAAGTAAAGGAGCTGCAGCCCGTACAACGTGAGTACGAAGATCTAGTCAACCAGCTCCCGAGAGATTGCTCAAGCATCTCCGGGCCTGCCGGCATCTATCTCATACATCCTGGGCAGACTCCCTTCGAAATCTGGTGCAACAACGGTAGCTCTCTCATTCAACGTCGATTCAACGGCTCCGTAGAGTTCAACAGGAAGTTCTCCGAATACGTGCACGGCTTCGGTGACCCATCCGCTGAATTCTGGCTAGGCTTAGAGTCAATGCACCAAATGACCGCTGACAATTGCTCATCCATGCGCATTGACATGAGCGACATCTATGGTGGGTATTGGTATGCTGAATATGAGCATTTTTATGTCGGAAGCGGTGATGGAGGATACGTTCTGGATGTCGCTGGGTTCAAGGGCAATGCCAGCGATGCTTTTGAGTATCAAAACCATATGGAGTTCTCGGCTCTAGACCGCGACCGTGACATCTCGAACACTCACTGCGCCGGCAACTACGAAGGAGGGTGGTGGTTCTCGCACTGCCAGCATGTGAATATCAATGGAAAGTACACTCTGGGCCTGACTTGGTTCGATTCCGTACGCAACGAGTGGATCGCTGTCGCCACCAGCGAGATGCGTATGTCCCGCCGACCAGGCTGCTCTTAAACGCACTAAGCTTACACCCGAAGCTTCTTAATGTATTGTAGTTAATATCATAACGATTCATAATATTAATGTTAATTCACTTTTCAATCATACCAAAGATTTCAATTTAAGTGAGGGTATTTTTATTTCATTAGATTGATTAGTTGCATAATCATACAGTATTACTTTTTCAGATGTTTGTTGTATAGTTTCAACTTATGAAATACTTGATTTCAATTTGATCATTTTAGTTGAATATAGTACATTCCTTGTTTTAATATCGCGTTGGTTTTTTAAAACGTATTTGGGTTGTTATTCATCCTAAAAGCGAATGGTAATTACCAGGTTAATTTTTATTTAGCCTTATGTATTTAAACGTAAAGTTTCTAGATTGAGGTAATGCTGCAATAGAGTATTTACTAGAATGTTGAACAGCTTGAGATAATGTAAAGTCAGTGAGACACTCATTCTAGAACATTTGAACTAGCTCGGGCAGACTTTTGGTACTTCTAAGTTAATTTATGTATTAGTTTTAGTAAATGTTTGGGAGAGGAAAACCTGTGTAAATATAATTTTATTAGGCAAATGATGCCATATTTCGTTACGCATGCATGCCAGATTTAGTCATGAGAGTGTACATAAGAATAGATTTAAGAATCATTCATAAGAAGCATTAAATGCTTTGCAAGACTTGATCGATGACTTCTAACAATGGAGGTAGGGGGGAGGGGTGGTACATTAATTTATTTATTACAATATAATTTGTCCATTTAATTTTATTACATTTATGAGATTATATTAAAAAAAAAAAATCTCTGTAATCGGAAAGACTGCCATGTCTGCGGAAAGTGTGTTTTGCTTTCGTTAAATGACATTAAAAAATTTAATTTAATTTATTTTGCTTGATTGGTATGATAATAGTGTTTTTCAATATAATCAATATAATCTCATATAACCAAAATAATAAAATTAATATATAATCAATAGTTAATTCATATGTCTATCTAAACCATAATCTCTTCATGTATCTAATAAATAAACGAGACACCCAGCTAATTAAATTGTTCAAGAACTACTTACAATATTTAACCAATTTTGAAAACCAAATAAAACCTTAAATATAGAAAGAAGTGTTGTTTAATTTACTCCCCATTTTAAAGGATTATTATAATTTAGCATATTTCAGTAGTTATGCGAATGATACAGTACTTTTTTCCTTTTATGGCTTCGCACGGTTTGTGCATTTAGCCAATGTCACGTAATGAATTGTTCATGTCGAAAAAGACGGCCGCATGATCCGTCTTACGATGGAGGTTTGAGACAAAGTCATGATGTGGCCACTATGCTGCGATATTTCACTATTCTTTATGAATTATTTACTGAATGCACTTTTTACTACATAAATCACGCACTTTTATTTAGTAAACAACACTATAAACAATTTTAAAAGTCAAATGAAAAATGAACGTGACACTCAGCTTGACTTTCCCGCCATAACTCAATGATACAATTAATACGAGGTCGCGTGATCATTAGGTATACTTAGATATATGTACTTACTATATAATAAAAAGCGAGCCATAATTAAAGTGATGTAGTGATGTGATGTCAAAAAAAGAATATTTTCCATTGAAAAACTACGAATTATGTAATCTGTTATCAGTGAGAAAATTGTACATTCTACATATCATGCTAATAATAATTAACATTTACAAAACTTAAATAATATATAAAGTCAAAATAATATCAAAATTATTATCGATGTTACTAGTAGGTATGCAATTTTACTTATAAACTATGTTAGTACTAATATTCTACTAAAGTCTGAGTGTTATTTATAACATGCCTCACATTGGAGCTTTGGTCCTGTTATCAGCAATAACACTCAAGCAGCTGTTGCTATTCTGCCACAATCTGGCGACAAAAGATGTTTTTTATGTTGCGTACGACAGCTGAGAAGCTGTCTACTCTGGGATGCGCAAACATTGCGGATGCACTGCAATGTTGTGACAGTCGCAACATCGCCCTGAAAGCTTTATACAGTATGTTAAGAAAACACTGTCCGACCCATAAGGATAATAAAGGTTAGGTAAACACATGACCAAATATAATATAAAATTTTACGTAATCATCATAGTACCAATACAAATGAATTTTGAAATAATCTTTTTTCCCGCGAATTAATTCCAACTTCCCCGAAATTTGGTAATTTTTGAAAAAGTGACAACACCGGTATTATTATGAGCGAATAGCGATGCGACCACGTGCCGCGTGCCCTACCGCCCGCCGCCCGCGGAAGGGTGCTTACGCACATTTATTAAGTTACGTCTTTTTGCCAAATACTATTTATTTTTTTAGGGGGATTTTTTTTAAAGTTTTGTATCCATTAGTATTAGTAGAATCAGTGATCGATACCTAACAACACCTTCACGGGTCGGACAGGGTTTTCTTAACATACTGTATAAAAATATATATGTATGACACGCAATTCCTGGAGAGATTCCGATTTTCTTACATTTTTAATAGAAATGATTTTTTTTTGTTTTGTTAGTTTACGCCAGTAGTTCCCAAACTTATTTTTCTCGTGGACCACTTTCAAAATTTTACTGGTTTCGGTGGACCCCCTGCTGCTACATTTCTACCACATTCTTAAAGTCGCCAAAAAATAAAAATTGTGTCACTTCTGAGTTCTGTCCCTATATTCCGATATGTAAAATAAAAACGAAAAATGGTACATTTTATATCACTTTATTTATTAAAAGAATAGAATTACAAGAAAAAAATATTAAGGTAATATAGGTTCAGGTTATAATTTTAATTAATGGGAAGGATGTATCTGATGGAGTGTCAGCAAACGATCAATGTTTGGCTTTATTTTTGTCAGCAATAACCGCAAATCCCCCCGCTCTGTGATGTTTAATTTGCTCCTTTTTTTTGTTAAGAGGTTTGTAACGGCACTAAAACTCCTTTCGACAAGGTATGACGAGGGAAAAGCTATTAAAAATTTTCTTGCGATTTCCCACAGTCCAGGATATTTTTCGGGTATTTCTGCTTGCAGCCAAAATGTTGGGTAGCCTTTTCTAAATTTCACCTTCAGCTCCTCATTAGTGCTTAGCTCGAGCAGCTCCTCTTGTAATACAACATTGGCCACTTCCGTTTCATCAAATGGATTTATGATCCACTAGCTTTCCGCCCGCGGCTTCGCTCGCATGGAGATCGGTTATATCGCGCTTTTAGATTTCCCTCATGAATATAATTTTTTTCCGGGGTAAAAGTACCCTATTATTTAATCCGGACTTAGAAGTCCGGATTAACGTTTGCGTCTGCAAAATTTCAAAACAATCGGCTTAGAAGTTACGGCGTGAAAGCGGAACAAACAAACTCACTTTCCGATTTATAATATTAGGATATTTGGTGTACACATACAAATATTCCAGTAATCTCCCTTGGGAACTTGATGTTTTTTTAGGACCAAAAGTAGCCTACGTTACTCTCCATCTTTTCAACTAACTGTATGCCAAAAATCAGGTCGATTGATTGCTTAGCTACGGCGTGAAGGAAGGACAAACAAACAAACAAACACACTTTCACATTTATAATATTAGTATGGATGGTGGTATATCCATCGTCAGTATATCTTCAAACCTGGTTTTGAAGTCATCATGCAGGGCACTTAAATGTTGACTGTAGGTATGGATATCCTCATCAATACATTCTACCTGCGACAAGTTTGGAAATTGAGAGAATTCGCGCCGACTAATGTTTTGCTTCATAAATTTAAATTTCCCAAGAAAAGCCGAAATTATCCCCTATGTTTTTATTAAATTCAGGCTGTCCCCTTGTAACTGCAA
This sequence comes from Sesamia inferens, assembly GCA_037179545.1. NCBI lineage: Eukaryota > Metazoa > Arthropoda > Insecta > Lepidoptera > Noctuidae > Sesamia > Sesamia inferens. Next base: position 18,940,854 of record CM073921.1, on the reverse strand, counting down.
GTTAATATCATTAAATTTTTTAAACAAATCTGTCAAATACGCAATGTCTGCTTTGAATTTGATCAAGTTTTCTTTTAAATCTGGATCTCTACTTTCTAAGAACTCTAATATGGAATCGAAAACAGAGTAAAATCTCGTTAAGCATGCACCTTTCGACAACCAGCGTACTTCAGTATGTAAGAGCAGTCGTTGGAAGTCTTCATCATTTTCGTCGCACAATTGAGCAAATAAACGCGTATCAATGCATTGCTTCTGATTTTGTTGACAGCTTTTATTACAAAATGAAGAGATTGGTTCAACCTCTCACTTAAATGTTTTGCCACAAGATGTTGTCGGTGGATTACGCAATGAATAGCTGTAAGTCCTGGTATAATTCTTTTGAGATGACTTATAAACCCACGATATCGCCCGACCATTGCAGGAGCTCCGTCTGTTGCCACTGAAATAATGTTTGTAAATGGGATCGATTTTTCCGTAAAAAAATTACTCAGGACATTAAATATTGATTCGCCTTTAGTGTCAGTCTCCAAAGTTCTGGCAAATAGCAATTCTTCGTGAATTTCTTCCTCAACAATAAATCGGACATATGCCAATAGTAATGCTTCATTACTGGGTAACGTTGACTCGTCCAGTTGTATAGAAAAATGAGTTTTTTGCAGATGATTGCACAAAAAGCTTTCGATATCAGAGCTCATTTCATCAATGCGTCTTTGTACAGTATTGTTACTTAATGGGATTCTATTTAGTACGTCAAATGGAGATTTGTGCAAAACAGTTTTTAAAACCTCTTCAACAGCGGGTAAAATTAATTGTTCTCCGATAGTGTGCGGTTTTCCAGATTTTGCTATAAGTAATGAGATATTGTAAGATGCCCGCAAGCCATCATCGTTACTTTGAGATGTTGAAGCGAACATACTGTGCACGGTGGGTCTCTTTCCATATTTTTCTTTCAATGTTTGAAAATATTTTAAATCTTACCTATTTTATCAGTATGACACCTTTTTAGATGATCTTCGAGCTTTGATGGTTTCATAGAGTCATTGCTCAAAACTATGTTGCATAATAGGCACATGGGCAATTGTTTGTCTGCCTCTGATGGAACAAAACCATATTTCAAATAATCGACACTATATTGTCGACATTTTTTCTTTGCTGTAGCCATGTTTCGTGTCAGTTACCTTACCTGTAAAAAAATATTTTAGTAACCAAGTTTTTTTCTGAATATAGGTATCACACCGCAGCCTTTGTCAGCACGCGGAAATAGAATTACGGCTTGTAAAGGGACCAAGTAATAAACCGCTGAGACAAATACAGACGTTTTCACAAAACGGTATCAATTTTAAAGTACATAATTTACCACTAATTTTTAATAGTATAAATAAAAATTGGTGTACTCAGTATCGAATACTGATCATATTTGTGTAGGAAAAAATAAAAGTCGAAATCCCAAAATTGTCCATAAAAACGATAACTAAAATTTTATTAAATCAATGAGTTCACGCGCTCCGTGTATTTGCGTATTTTTTGTCTGCGGCTTCATTGTTAAAACGTGACAAACTGGCATCGAAGTTCAAGCCCCGCCCTTTTCCCGTCGCCCGCGCACCGCTCGCTCTTTCCGAAAAGGAATAGTTTTGATAAAATAGTTACATCAAAATCAATTTAAAATGATTCTGAAATTACTGTTTTATAAAATTAGTAGTTATTTGCAAGAAAAATTACAAAATTAATTGCTTTAAGAGAGCCTTTTTAGAGAGGCAGTGCTTCTCTCGTGAAAAAACAATTGAATAAAACGTGCTGTGTTTGTCTTCAAATCGAAAGAGGACAATTAAAATATCTGTAAGTTACTAAGTTACCTATCTATACAGGCCGTTGTGATCAACCGACTAGTACACGTAAACAAAATACTTAAGTACTATAACAAAAAAAAGGTAGGTTACTTACTTTTCTCCGGCACTAACAAACACAGATATAAATTTTCTCACAACTTTTTTTCCAAATTCCGCCTTTTTTCGAAATTCCGGAAACGAATGAATGCGTTTGCCTTTGGCATCAGGTATTTATAGTGGTGATCAAGTTCATGTCTGAACAAGCATTAAGCATTGTCGGGCGGATAGCGCTTTGCAAGTCTCTACACGAAATTGTACGTAATATCGAATACGCAAGTTTGGACAAGTAACAGTCGCTTGCCTTATTAAAATATTATCTGCTTAGATAGGTACTTAAAACAATGTAACAGGCCCTTATAAAAACTATGCTTACATTTTTGCTCTTTACTATAAAAAGCAGATAAATTTTCGTGGACCCCCATTAACATCTTATGGACCCCCATTTTTTGTTCACGCCTACGTAGACCCCCAGCAAGTCTCCCGTGGACCCCTCGTGGACCACCTGGACCACTTTGGGAATCACTGGTTTACGCCAAACGCCAATAAGCAAGCTGACATATCGATACCTTTTTTGGATGTTTTGGATGGAAAATCATCAAATGACCTCTCCCGCTCTGGGCGGAGCGGAAGGGCGTGTCAGACTTTTACTGACTAAAACCCACCCGTGTTCCTTCACTTGACATATTGATACCTTAATTCGCAAATCGGCTAGTTTAGTAAAATAAAAAAAATGGTTAGTTTAACTTCTTAAACACGATAGTATTTTAATTAATAGATATAAAGGAGTCTACATTACCAAAAATACTAGCTTGCGATATTATCTATAAATAAATAAATATATACGGACAAATCACACAGATTGAGCTAGCCCCAAAGTAAGTTCAAGACTCGTGTTATGGGATACTAACTCAACGAGTAGTATCGTTGAGTCGGTCGGCAACGGTCGTATTCCCCGAGCGTTCGGAAGAAGATATGTATATAGAGTGGTGCACTTAACCACTTTTTATGCACTTAACCATGGTTAAGTGCATAAAAAGTATCTTCTAATTAAAATATCTTCTTCCGAACGCTCGGGGAATACGACCGTTGCCGAACAGTGACGAAGATTTCTTTGCGCATTATCACTTTGGGAGACCTGTACTTTAAAATCTTATTGGGTTATAAAAGTATAGCAATTATGAACGGTTTAAAGTGAAAAAAACTGCATACTATTTTTTTTTAATCAGGAAAAAACCGACGAAAAATTCCACCTGTGCGGGGTTCAGAATCATATACTGGATCCATGGTACTCGTTTGTGCTTCGATGTCAGAGAAACCCTTTATATATTTTTCATATAAACCTTAAAATCGATAGATGAGAAAACTATAAGTAAAAATTAAGTTTTTTCGTCTGATCAAAAGTTTTTGAATTACTTACTTACTAACAACTTAACTTAAATCATCCTTTATAATAAACACCACAGTGTTTAAGGAGTTTATTCATAATCGATTATTAAAGTTAAGTGACGTGCATGCGTCTAAAATGTATGTTTAAAAAATCGCTAATCACTAGTTAACTTTAAGCAGCGTTTATGAATAAGAGGGATTGTATTTGGAATATTTTGAAATATAACGACGCAAGGGCAAAATATACTAAAAAAATATGAATCAAGTTGTAGTAACATAGACAAAGTTATTTTCGAGTTATTGGGAAAAATATTGCTTTGAGTCGTTTCTGCTAAATTGGTTTTAACATTACGAAGTGTTTCTTTTAATTTCTCAAAATAGATCCAAATAACAAATAATTGTGAATAAACTGATGTTTAAATAAAAAAGATTTACTATTAAGCAAATTACGTATTTATATAAAAATACAATGTTTTAAAATCTAATTTCTATTCTTCCTCATCAATATGTAGCTTCGGCTCGAAATCTGGCTTCGCTTCGAATCCATCCATATCTTCCTCAGATTCTTTTCCCTTTAACGACTCGGTAAAAGTCCACAGGCTTTAGGGATAAGATGAAACATTGATGTTAAATCGTCCAATTTTGCCTGTGCAATTTCTTTGCCATCAGGCCAAAGAAAACTGAAATCCTCCTCAGAAATATCTAAAACTTTTTTTCAATGTTGAACATGTTAACTACTCCATCTATTTTCATAAAAATGGAATGTTAGACATTCAAAGGTTTTATCTGTTTTGGCTCGTGCTATATCCTCATTCATGTATTCGCAGGTCTTTTGCTCGTTTTACATGATTTTCCTTTTCTTTCTCCAATTTCAACTTTTCAATGGCCGAAGTGCTGTTTTTATTTTTATGTGAGAAAGTATCACATTTATTGCACGTGTCTTTTTTTAACGTTTTGCAGCCCAAATTAAAACATTTATTAAATATTCGTTTTATTGCATCAAACAAAACAGCCACGCCATTACGCCATTTTAGCTGAATACAAAATCTGCTTGTTTCTTGGTAAATCAATTTAACAGAAATAATTCGCACAGTATAAGTCGTTTTAATTAAATAAAAACTATGCAATAGTTTCCATGAAGATAATTTAACTGAAACGACTCGCATAGTTTGGGTCATTTCAGATGCAAAATCGGCTTGTTTCTTCATATAACAATTTATCAGAAATGATTCACACAATTTGAGTCATTTTAGTTGAATAAAAAAATGGACTGGTTGATTTTAAGGTATTTTAACTGAAACGATTCAAGTGTTTTGAGACAACTCTGTTATATTAAAAATAGAACTGCTTCTTTCAAGTTGGATATATCAAAAATGACCCAAGCGATTTGGGATATTTCAGTGGTTTGTACAAAAATACCCGTCCCTTTGTGGGTTGGTTCGCGTCATTAAAAAATCATACTTATGTCAGTTGTATCACGGATCTTTTTTGCCGAGTGAAAGAACCAACCTTTAGGACCTCTTTGGGATTAATAACCCATTTATGACCATTTGTGGGTCGAGTCCTTACTGCTAAACTACGTCCAATTGTAAATGCCTAATTTTTCGTCCAAAAACCGTATTTTAAGTTGTTTTAATGAAATTGAGCTATTTATAAAGATCTTATAGTACTACCTTACGCAAGTTTCAGGATATCTTTTATTTTATGTGATTAAGTACTTAAACTCAAATAACGGAAAAAGGATACATTTTTCGACAAAACGCCATATAATATTTTTTAAAAGAGCCTAAAAGACCCTCAAAATGATTTGATAAAAGTCTTTTCGACTAAAATTTCAGTGAGATATCTTATAAACTAGTTAAAGCTAAATAAAAAAAATCGCCTAAAACTAATGCCATTTCATTCAAAATCAAAGTTAAACTTAATCCTCGTACTAGATACCTACTACATTAGAATGTTAGGTATTTATGAAAAAAAAAACTCTAATTACTTATTTGTTTTTTTTTTTGTGATTTACAAACAATTTTCTTTGTCTTATTTTAACTCAATAACCATAAAAGTTACGCAAAAACTAAAGATTAAAAAAATTTAACAAACAATTAATTAATTTTTTTGTAGCATAAGAATTGACGCAGTTATAGGCGATTCAAACTATCGCGAGTGCGAGGACTGCTTGTAGAGTTGTATGTAGTTGTACATCGAGGGACTGGAACAATTGGCCAGCGGCGGTGTTTCCGTCGGACTACAATTTGAGTGTCTTCAAGGCTAGAGTGAATAGGCTCTTAATAAACTAGTGCGCTTTACCATCAACGACTGCGTCACTGCTTACCATCAGGCGGGATTGCGGTCAAGCGCTAGTTTACAACTTATAAAAAAAATCTTCTTGTTCTCGCTTTTACCTTTTAAATATGAAGGATCTTAAGACCTTTTAACATACATACAAAATTACCCCTAAAATAGTTACCCCTGGAAATTACCTCTAAAATAGTTTTTTCTACGATTTGATAGCTTTAAAACTAATAAAGCTATAAAAAGAATAAGAATTTGAATTATTTTTTTTTAGAAATGTGTAAAATTTCATGCTGTAAGTACACTAGAGAACATCAACGATATATGTACTTATAAACTACTATGTATGTATGTCGGTATGTATGTGTATATTCATGTTATATACATTATACAGTATGTTAAGAAAACCCTGTCCGACCCGTGAAGGTGTTGTTAGGTATCGATAACTGATTCTACTAATGGATACAAAACCAGGCTAAACTTAAAAAAAAAATCCCCCTAAAAATAAATATTATATCGCAAAAAGAGGTAACTTAATAAATGTGCGTTAACCACCCTTCCGCGGGCGGCGGGCGGCAGGGCACGCGGCACTTGGTCGCATCGCTATTCGCTCATAATAATACCGGTGTTGTCACTTTTTTAAGCCAAATCAACCAAATTACCAAATCTCGGGGAAGTTGGAATAAATTAGCGGGAAAAAAATATTATTTCAAAATTCATTTGTATTGGTACTATGATGATTACGTAAAATTTTATATTATATTAGATCATGTGTTTACCTAACCTTTATTATCCTTATGGGTCGGACAGGGTTTTCTTAATATACTGTATATATAGGTACATATAATATTATACACACATCAAAAGTGTCTAGAGATCAAGCATTTTTATGCGGATTTCTTGAGATTGAGATGTGGCTTTGTAATAAATCTGATGAGTCTCGTTTTGGTATGAGACCGGATACAAGACCTATACGACACTGGAGAACCCCTGGACGCCAACAGCGATTAAAATCCTGCCAGGAAGTCCATCCTTATAGTGGTGGAACCATCATGGTATGGGCGGGTATTTGGATCGGCGGAAGAACTGAGTTGATTTGGATCAGAGGCAACCTCAACGCTCAAATTTATGCTGAGACGATTGTATCAGACGTCATCGTTCCTCTACAAGTGCAAATCGGTCCCTTATTTCAGTTAATGCATGATAATGCACGACCGCACACCGCAAGAGTTGTAAGACAGACTCTCGCCGCAGCTAACATCAATGTCCTGCCCTGGCCTGCTCAGTCGCCAGACTTGAACCCGATTGAACATGCATGGGATATGCTACAGAGAAGAGCTCTGCCGAATATGGAGGGTATCCAGTCGCAAGAAGACCTTTTTTTGTTGTTGCAACGAACATGGGCGGCCATTCCACAGCGTGATTTGGATGAACTCATTTTGAGTATGCCAAACCGATGTTCTTGTGTTGTTAGTGTTCGCGGTAGAAACACGGATTATTAATTGTTTAAGTTACCCAATAAAATTTTAGAGAAAACTGTTATTTCAGTCTTTTTTTCGAACTTTTGTGTTAGTGGTTCAAATGTCAAATATCCCTTTGTTAGGAAAATGGCAAATTTCTTTATTAATGCAAAGGTGACTTGGTTTATCGTTACTGTGACAAACGAAAACACTTTATTTCATGAATCCTTAAAGAAAATTTTAATTAATATCAATCAGGAGAAAAGTTATTGCAAAAATATATGTTGATCCCTAGACACTTTTGATGTGTGTATATTTGATATACAATAATCTCTATGTATATATTATAAATGTACTGCGAGCTGCGCCCCGAGGATTCACTCGTGTAAGTACCTAGTAGTAGTAATTCTAAATATAAAAAATAGATAAAAAACTACTGTCAGTCATTAAAATCTGTTTAGCCGTTTTGGAGGAGTTCGAGGACAAACACTGTGACAGGAGAATTTTATATAATAAGAGATATATATGTATAATAAGACACTTTTAAAAGAAGGGATCTCGAAGAACAGCTACCCGTCTTTTCGTGTGTGAATATGTGTACAATTATACATATTATGTGCACATTTGTAACTTTCTGAGTGAAAGTTGCATTTGTGATCTACGTTACAATCATAAGAATATTTTGGTGTTAAACAGAATATACATCGAGGTGAAAAATATTATTGATTAAAATCATGTGCTGCAGGAAGCTGGCCTTATAATGTAATGCTGCATTTGGAAAAAGTTCTGGGGATAACTGTCAAAACTGTCCACCAATCGTAGAAGATGAATAATTGGACTGCGACAATAATAGCTCAGATGAAGAGTAGTGCATTAATATTTTTTTACATCTATTTTTCATAAATGAAGTGTTTACGTTTACGTATTACGTTTTTCTAGGTACAGCAAATAACGAATTGTTATTCGAGAAGAATGTACAATAAAAACATGAAATGTCATTGAACAACATTTTTTATTTTATTTTTGGCAAAAGGTTATTAAGGTTTTTTTTTAATATTTATAAACTAGCACTTGACCGCAAACCCGCCTGATGGTAAGCAGTGATGCGATCGTTGATGGTAAAGCGCGCTAGTTTATTAAGAACCTATTCACTCAGATTGAGCGAATAGGAAGGAAGACGGCAGTTGAGCGAGGTGATGCAATGTTAAACGCAACAACACGACCAACGATGCTGCTGTGTAGACTGTAGACAATTAAAAAATTGCTTCGTGTTCAGAGAATAGACCTTAATGCCGAAAGATTTCAAGATCTTAACGTCAGCAGTCATTAAAAAATATATATATATATTTTTTTTTTTTTATTAAAGTATAAACCAGCGCTTGACCGCAATCCTGCCTGATGGTAAGCAGTGACGCAATCGTTGATGGTAAAGCGCACTAGTTTATTAAGAGCCTATTCACTCTAGCCTTGAAGACACTCAAATTGTAGTCCGACGGAAACACCGCCGCCGGCAGATTGTTCCAGTCCCTCGATGTACGCGGTATAAAGGAGGAGGCGAAACGCTTCGTCCGGATCGTAGAGGTGTTAACAACATAAGGGTGGAAACCCGCCGTACGACGGGTCGTCCGATGGTGGAACGGAGATGGGGGAATTAAATCGTGCAATTCCCTCGCACACTCCCCAGAATGTATCCTATAGAACACCTAAAGGCTGGCTACTCTACGCCTGTGCTCTAGGCTTTGGAGACCAACTCGAGTTAAATCAGGGTCACCAATCAGCCTCTTCGCACGCCTCTCCACTGAATCCAAAGTGGCCAGGTGACACTTAGCAGCACCAGCCCAAATGTGGCTGCAGTACTCCACACACGAACGGACCTGTGCTTTGTACAACATTAGAAGCTGCCCTGGTGTGAAGTACTGCCGGACCTTTGCGATTACACCAAGTTTTCCGGCAGCCACCTTGGCCTTGGACTCAATGAACCGCCCAAAGTTTAGGTTCGAGGAAATCTCAATACCCAAAAGCTGAAGGCGGTCGGTACACTCCAAGGATACATTCCGAAAAGTAGGAGCCAACGTGAACGGGCTCCTTTTGGCGGTGAAAAGACACGCCTGCGTTTTGGCGGCATTGAATGCTACAAGATTGGCATTGATGATAAAAAATACCTTAAGTACCTACAGAAATAACTTTAATGTCAAAAGATTTTGAAGTCAAAGTGGTAACCAATTAACAATTGAATTTTAATAAAATGATATGTGTTTTATAGAACAAAAATGCAAAATAGGGTTTTCTAAATCGTTTAAAAATTTTTTCTATATTATTTTCATCAAAAGGATTGAATTTGTAAAACATTATTTTGTTGTTGTATAATACATCCATATGTTCGGATATTCACTCTTTTAAGAGATTTGAATCTATGAAAGTAGAAAAAATCGGCAAATCCTGTATTTTTCAATTAGGAGTGGTTTTTTCCCCTTAAAAACAAAATGCGCAATTCATAAAGATTTTGATGTGAAAGGTACGATAAGCTTAATACTAAATTTTCTAGAAAATCGATGCAATTAAGAAAAATTGGGAGGTTTGACACTATTTTGAGCTTGAATACTAAACCTCATAAAATCAATACGTTTTCATTTTGACACAATAAAGACATTAATACACACACACGCACACACACACGCACGCACGCACGCACGCACGCACGCACGCACGCACGCACGCACGCACCCACACACACACACACACACACACACACACACACACACACACACATATAGATGTATTATATTACATACAGACATATTATATTTGCAAAGATATAGTTGCATATAAAATTATGTATATAGTTGACTTAAGTTCCATGAGAAATAAAAGTTGGTATACACAAACAATAGAAAACTGTAGACAAGTCTATGATTTTATCGAAATAAAACGTAACATCACGTCTCCCTTTCTCGAGGAGCGAGGCAGTGGTAAATCCTTAAAAGAATATCATCTTTAATGTTTTAGAAATTCCTTCGTAGTGTTGCTGTAGTCTTGGTGGCCGCACAGTCGAAATGCGAATCAAAGTTGCTACAAAAATGAATCTTGTGCCGGGCTACATTAACGGGTGAAGATTCGTAACGCGTTGGCGCGCAAAATATCCGTTGGTGGACATACACGATGTTCCTGTGTGAAAGTGACCTACGGCGAATATTCATTGTTTAGTTGTGCGGCCGAGACGACGGAGGAAGCAGTGGCTTTGCATTATATGTCAGTAAATTATTATGAATTACATGTGTACAAAACAAACAAAACCAACGAAAAAAATTGCAATAAGAACATCAGTCCCGCTTTAAAGTCTGGACAACACCGAAGTAACGTAGGTGTGGCCACTCAAGCGAATATTGTCGCGACAAGTCCTTTGAAGCGCGCCACTTGACCGACAGTGCCCCGATGCTACATCGTCTGCGCATGAATACATTATGTTGCAATGATATACCCGGTCACATACATCACCGTAGCCCGAATATTCGCCGTAGTCTGCTAATGTAGCCCCATCATCATCATCATCTTTCAGCCGAAAGACGTCCACTGCTGGACTTAGGCCTACCCGTAGGTTTTCCACGACGACCGGTTCTGCGCCTCCCGAATCCAGCGAATTCATTGTGCCTCTGACCATACGGTGATCGCTGACGCATTTGAACGAGTTGATCACTGAGGCATCATTGAATATGTGCCTTTTGTCGTCATAATGAAGTCTATCTCATTCTTAGTGACCCCGTCGAGACTGATCCAAATCCACTACCGCTGGTCACGCTTTTTGAAGAAGGAGTTCATCATAAAGAGTCCCTCCTTCTCCATGAAGCCAGCTAACATGTGGCCTCGATGGTTCCGACGCCCAAATCCAAAATTTCCCAGTCCGAGCTCTTCACCGCTCCGATTCCCAAGTTTAGCGTTGAAGTCCCCCATGATAACGCTGTAGTGAGTTTTAGAGCTATGTATGGCTTTATAGATGTCCTCATACATGGTCTCTACTTCATCGTCGGAGTGTGTCGAGGTCGGGGCGTATACCTGAATGACCTTCAGCGAATATCGTGTGGTTATTCTGAGCACCAGGAACGCCACACTGGTCGACACACTCTCGATCTTCACTACATTGTCCACAAGGGACCTGTAGACGAGGAACTCGACACCACCTTGAGACTGATGGTTGCCCTCCCGGAAATAGAGCAAGTTACCGGATTTAAGGATTATCGAGTTCTCACCCTCTCTTCGGACTTTCGATAATCCCAGGACACCCCATCGTAACTTGCTCAATTCTTCCTCTAGTTCAGTAACCCTCTCGTCGGTCCGCAGTGTGCGCATGTTCAGTGTTGCCAGGTCGATCCGTCGTTGTTTGTGCCATTGCCCCGCTGCCAGGGACTAGGGGCCTTGGCTTAGTCGTGTGCATCATTTTGGTCGCCATAATCCCCACGCTTGGCAGGCGGGTTGGGGATCGCAGGATTTGATATTCCACAGAAGAAGCGCTGCTACCCGCTTCCCTGGTGAGAGTTCCCTTAGTCGCCTCTTACGACACCCACGGGAGGATATGGGTTGGTACTATTCTAAGTCCGGTACCACACGGGTCAGCCCGGTACCACACGGGTCCCAGTATATGTAGCCCCAGTATAATGATAAACTCGATAACACTACCCAATCTGGGAAGTTATGGTCCGAAGATTAAAAAGGCAATACGTTTATTTTGCACAGACTAAAAGACACAAGATACACCAGATACCTATATTTATTTATTTATTTTATTATTTATGTACACACAATAAAATACATAAAGATACGACAAAATTAAGATCTGAGTACAAAGGTGTAATCAGATAGGGCAATATTTATTTTTAACATAAATTTTTCAATTTCATCATATTGAAAATGGATGCTTTTGTTTTTAGTACAGTCAACCTCATAGCTGTTTTATCACCCAAAACTTTCATCCTTAGTAAAGTTATAACTGTGTGGGATTAGTAACGCCTACCAAGGATGCTCTGTGGATGGGTGATTGTTCATTTCGTACCGACAACGTTACCGCTCCCTGCTTCCCAAAGCAATTTAAGACGTGTCATTCCTAGTTCCTTGATAGTGGTTATAAACAACATTACTTTTTGTTTGTGCAAAACCCGAAACAAGTGTCCGGTATTTTTAAGCAAAGAATCTACATATAAACAAAATTTCAAAAAAGATATCATGAAAACTTGACTGTCTCAACAAAAAAATGGTCAACGCTCCGCTGTGGCGGGCGAGTGGTACGTTGACCTATGGCATTAGCTGTTGCACGGGCGTGCGCAGTAGTATGATCCACCGTAAGCTGTGTGGCGCGCTCGATAACCACACTGCAACAATTTCTAATTGTATTTGGAAGTAAATTTAAGATGGCTGCATTTATTCAAGTTTCGCATAAACAAAAAATAACGTTCGGAGCCCGTCAGTCTGACTGCTATTTTTGCGAAGAGGTACGTTATGACCCCGAGTTGTGGAGCAATCTCTCCATATATTGAAAAATATATGGGAACATGCACATGCTGTAGTGTTGTCAAAAGTGGTTAACCATTTACAAGGTCGAATTTATTTACTTTTACCCGCTGGGGCGAGGGAAATGGCCAGGTGGCCGGCGGGGCGGCGCGGTGCAGCGGCGCTCGCAACTCGCAAGTTTAGAATTAATTTCACAAATTTCCCGTTGCATTTTATGCTCAACTTACTTATTATATTCTAATGATGATAAAATAATGCTTTCCTTCCTCAACAAAGCTATTTATATTTAAGGAAAATAAATTTTGCCTGTGATTTAAAGTACCTATTAATTGAAATATTTTAAAAGTCATATGTATATTTTTATTAATAAAACTTTATATCTACCATATGAAACTAAATTCGTCGCAACTAAGGAAATCAATAAAAAGTAGTGACATCAACAAATTATATTTAGACTAAAAAACTATATGTTATCTAAAAAACTATATGTTATATTCGTCATAAGATTTATCACTGTCCTCGTCGAAAATATCCGGGGTATTATTCACTTTCTCATCCAAGTCGGTTTCATTACGTTTCAGGAATGGAATTAATGATAAGGTTGCATATCTCTGTAGCGCCTTTTCCCAAAAACCCCAGTCAGATAACTTTTTTCTTAGTTTCTCATATAGCTTCGTTTTCTCATTGTGATGATACCCATTATATAGGAAGTCTCTTATGTCATAAACGTTTCCCATCAATTTGGCCAGTTCTTTATCCAATTTCATGGTCTCCATAGGCCTTGCACTAATAATGAATGGTTCGGGTGATACCGCTCTAGTCAGGTTGAGCCACTTCGTCAATATGTAAGCTCGTTTTGCTTCAAAAAGCTTCGTCAAGTTATTTTTGTTGATGCGTCGTAATAGCGGGATGTTATGGATGAGCCATCTGTAAAGATGTGTGTGATTATTAAAGTTTTCTTTCTGAATGGGGGTGGGATTGATGTGTTGGAAGGATGTTTTCTAGTCCGTGAATATAAGATGCACATTACAGGCAACATGTTACATAGTAGTGAAGCTTTTATGCATTGAATTAAAAAGAATATTGTTAAATGTATGCTTTTAATTACGATACAGAGGAACTCATTTATTTTACGAATTATCAACTAAAATACCTCGCTCTTCATTTTGACAGTTCTTTGAAACAAGTTCATTGATTTTCTAAGTTTCTACCTCACACACAGACCCCAACGGACAAGAGTATAACTTACATAAAAATTTCTCACTTTTGCTTTTGCCCATTGAAATTCAAGATTTGTCAATATACAGGATAATTTCTTTTCTAGTGTGCAAAAAAAGAAAAAGAAAATGGGGGCTCAGAATCAATAACAGAACAAATCTGCCTCACTAGTTTGAACTTAGACTGTACGCGTTCCGACGTGAACAGTCTCCAGAGAGCATACCTACGATACGAGCTCTAGGAATTACAAACCCGACTGTCCCCAATGCAAGGACTATTTTAGCAATTACCCAAAGGTTGCTCGACCATGGACAGTTTCGTAACCCGAGCCACGCACAAGGGTCTGGCAGACCACGACTGAAGGTCGATATCGAAGACCAAATTATGGAATTTTTCGAGCGAGATCCCAGATCCAGTACTTACGATGCAGCACGTCACTTTGGTGTCAGTCAGAATGCTGTATGAAGCTGCTTAACACTTCTGGACTACACCCTTACCACTACCAGCCCGTACAGAAACTCCATGACCCTGATCCAGTATCACATCGAGACTTATGCGAGTGGCTTTTAAGTCACCGCGACGCCAACATCTTGTGGAGGGATGACGCGTTGTTCACTCGTTTAGGAGTCTACGTGCGTTTAAGTGCCAATGTGTGGGCAGGCCATTATTAAAAATAAAATAATAGAGCCCATTTTCATTGTAGGTTCCTTGACCTTGGTTGGAAAACATAATAGAGGAGTTAGTGGAAGAAGTTCTGGTGTGCTATCACCGCAACTTCTACTATCTGTGACTAGTCATCTCTTAGCTGCTACGGAGTATTTTAATTTCTGAATTGTTGTTTTTTTTTGTGTTGTCCATAATAGACCCTCTCAGCGTACAATATATTTCTGCATCGTTCTCACACGGTTGATTTCAACATGAATAATGTAATCAAATATTTGTATCAATAGCTACATAATTTAAGAGTGTCCATGGAGTTTCTTGCCAGTTCTTCTCCATAGGTATCTACTCTTTGTAATGGGCAACTAGCTTCATCTACTGACTGACCGACCTTCAGACAATTCAAAAGTGATCAACACGTTGGCGCTCCGCCTCACTACTCTGTACAGGTACGCAATTACCTAAACGAAAAATACAAGCAAAATTGGATCGGTCGTGGTGACCCCGTACCGTGGCCTGCCAGATCACCGGATCTTATCCCTTGTGATTTATATTTGTTGGGTGAAGTCAAACGTCGGGTGTACGTGGAGAAGGCTCTAAACCTAGGTGACCTAAAATCTAGGATTATAAACGCTTTTGACGAAGTTAAAAATGACACTAGTGTTTTAAATAAACTAAATGACAATTTATGTAAACGTACACGTTTATACAAAGAGGTGGACTGCATTTTTAACAAATGTTAAAATACAGTGATTGATTTAAGATTGATTGGCATTATTTAGGGGTAAGGATTTTTTTTACTATTTTTGATTGAACATTATTGTACTTAAGTAGTTGATTCCATTTTTTTAAATACGCCTTAATGCAGAAGTATGGATGCCAGCAGGTCAGCTAACCCGTAACTGTCAAACTTTTCCAATCAAACATAAACCATAATGCTTTAGCGATGAAGTTGAAATCAACTAAAGAAATCTGACAGATTGTAGTAGCTTGCTGTGTTATTCATAAAAAACTCGTTAATCACTCATTAGCGACTATTTAGCTAACCATTTAGTTAGCTCTTAATCAATGCTTAACTTTTCTTTATTCATAAAAGCTAGTTAGCAGATGATTAGTAGCGATACGAAGTAGAGGTGAAACTATGCGTTCGGCACAGATTATAATCAAAATAGTTGACTAAAAAATGGAATTTTTAGAAAAAAACTTGTCAAAACTACGATTTTTTATCTGTCGTGTTTGGCAGAAAAATGTCAGAAATTTCATCGGACAATTTGAATATAAATAAAATGATTGATTACAATTAAATAATTGTATTTGTAATGATAGTAGTGAAAGTAAAGAACTCCAATAATATTATAGTAAACAGAAAAAGGTATTTCTCTCTGTATTTATATGTAATTACTAATCTAAACTGACGAAATTAATGTTAAAGCAGTAGCCGATAGTAACTGTGTATTTTCCTGCTCTTTATGCTTGTAAACATCCATTTGCTATTTAAGAAATTTAAGTGGGTTCTTGTGTATATATTACATTACTTCCTACTGCTTTTGTACTGCTTTTTACAGTATTATTATACTTGTTTACAGGCACACGTTTTATTGCTATAAACGAACCACTATTAGCACCTAGCGGCAATATTATTCAACCTCGCAATGACGGCGAAGGAGAACACCATGCTGAGTGAAAAAGATGAGGAATGAGGGTCGCGTGAGTCAAGAATGGCTCTCATGCTTATGGAAGAAAAGTACTGGAAAACAAAAACAATGAATTATTTTTATAACAAAAATGTTTTATTGCGTATCAAAATAAAATATTTCTAAAAAAATGTTTTATTATTTGTGTATTGCTGCCACAACATGACTTTTTTTAGTCCTGTGCCTTAGATATGACATAAGAAAACACAAGGAAACATAACTGCTTTTATAAACCAGTGCCTGGCCGCAATCCCGCCTCATGGCAAGCAGTGATGCAATCGTAAAGCGGTAAAGCGCGCTAGTTTATTAAGAGCCTATTCACTTAAAAAAACTGAGTGAATAAAAAGGAAGACGGCAGTTGAGCGAGGTGATGCAATGTTAAACCCAACAACACGACCAACGATGCTGCGCAAGAGGGAGATTGATCTGGAGACCCTCCAGGACCAAACTCCCGACACAACAACATTTGGCGCATCGTACCCGGCACACTTTGCAACACAACTGCTCAAGCCCGTCCTCCGTACGGCTTCACCACTCATCTTACCGGAACACGACGAATCGCTTGGCGACAAGACTTTGGCTGGATGATAACTTCTGCCGGCAGCCGATGTTATAGCCCACTACCGAATAAAGCTTTTAAAAAATTTCAAAGCTATTAATATAACTTTACTACGTCGTTTCGGAAATTCAAAAAAAGGTTTTCAACATCCATATTTACACACTATTCGATATTATAAACAAAATAACTTCGAAGCATAATGATCATATTAAATCAATCAGCTGATTCAAATAAAATCCACCATATTGTTGCCTCTAACCATCCTCTTAACAGCGGTCCGGTGATGTTTAATTTTGACAGCTACTAATCAATTGCTTAGCATCCTCTTAGCGTTAAACAGCTTTTATGAATAAGAATTTTGCTAATCAGTTGCTTAGCAATTGATTAAAGTTTTATGAATAAAACTGTTGATGTGCAGCGACTGCGATGCGTTGACGTGATGCCAATAATTTGAATTAATTACGTTTTTATTAAAAGTGCACTAAATCATTTTTTTTGATAAACGAAAAATAACGCTCGAGAAAATAACACAAATCCAATCCTTAACGCGTTGTTTATAAGACATAGTTTATAAAATACATTGTAGACCCTAATTTTGTAATCATAAAATTGTGCCTTATGAGCTACACTTTAAGGAAAAAAAACTAGATTAGAATTACGTAAATTGAGCTCTGAGTTGCACAGCCGTTTTTTATTTGTTTTATTTATTGTTGATCGAAACTTAATTTTCTGCATTTCAATGGTCCTAAATCCATGAAAGTATATTGGAATTACTCTGCAAATAACAGCTAATTCGAACCTGATAAAATAGCAATCTCTTGAATGAAAAGTAAAGGGCGTAAGGTATTAGGCCGCCTGTGATGTTCCCGCCGTCCGCATTCCGCCGGACATGAATCGCAGCGCGCGCGGTGACCATAATATCGATTTCAAAATAAACATCTTTCGTTATCAATAACTATTTTTCTATTTGTACTAAAACATATCAAAATAATATTATTTTTATCTATAAAACTTATTTAACTATAAGTTGCAAAGTTTGCGCACTGGTTAAAAAATTATCCTGTATATTTTAGCATGTCCACAGACCCGACTTCACCGAATATAGACGGATTACGGTTGGAATAGATATGTCCAACTGGGATGGTAGAGGAGGTAATTGATTGATGGAATATTGTAATCTATACACATATAATACGCAACGGCAGCTGCGTACGAGTAGATTGGATTGGTGCCTTTTTTGAGTTTTTTGTAAACCAATATACACAATACACTTATCAACAGAACCTAGGGATATTATAATAATAAATTATTTACGAATTTATATATATATATATTTTATATTTATAAACTAGCGCTGACCGCAATCCCGACTTATGGTAAACAGTGATGCGATCGTTGATGGTAAAGCGCGCCAGTTTATTAAGGGCCTTAGTCTCATTTAGCAGCGTAAAATGGTCACTTTAGGAAGCTAATTTCTAATTAACGGCTTGGTTTTGAGATTTGAAAAAAATATATCTTGTCTATTGATTCATGTACAACATTTACTAAAGATGATTTTTTCGTAGGATTTTGCCTGTTGCCTTAAAAAAATATTTACCAAAACGCTATTTTTGGCTAATATTCGTTATTACTTCTAAACGGCATTGATGTGTGGAAATATTTTTACACTGAAAAATTCGTGGTTAGAAGTACTACAGATATGCAAGAGCGTATTTAAATCCATCAACATTTGCCAAGAAAATATCCTTATTTTGAAACATAGGTTTAGAGGTGCTCTGCGCGGGCGCGGGCGGCAGTCGTGCGTTAGCATTCAGACGGGAGGGTTGTGTCGCTTGCTGCTCTGCTCCGGCTATCGCCGACTACGCGTGGTTGTCTGTGTGAGTGCAAATATTTACGAGCGAATCGTGTCAGTGTACGTTCATAGATTAGCTCGCAAATGAGAATTGAAGATGCGTCTGGTGGCGTAAGTATCTATCTACCTATACTCTTGTATTTATACCTACATATTACTGTATTTTTCTTTATAATTACTATTAGCTTTTGTAACCATTTTTCTTTTACAATTGAAGTTAAACAATTACGAATTGTTCCAGGAAATCTAGAAAGAAATCTTTAGACTTGAAAGGCAATAATCCGACTAACTACATCCGCTGATAATATAGAAGACTCTATTCAGGTAAGTAAACACTCGCACTTAGATTATAATTTATAGGTTTGTAAGGAGATTTAAAAATAAAAATCTTATTAGAAATTTACGTAACTTGAAAATGTGATTTTTTGTTTATGGTGATATAAACCAAAAATTAGGACTCAATTAAAGGTTTTGGTGTAAAAACAGTTTTACAAAAAGTTTTGAGTTGATAGGACTTTTAGTTTTTGCGATATTAGCAAAAATGTGTAATAAAAACTCTTACTTGGATTATTTTAAATGATTCTTCCTGTAAATATTTTATTTCTATATGTAATTGTTTAAAGTAGCCGAAGCCGATGGACCCGGGCTGGCGGGCTTGGAATGTCACAGTTATCAGTAAATTTTTTTGACGTCCTCCGTGGCGCAGCGGTCAACACGCCTGCCTGCGACGTGGAGGCCGCGGGTTCGATTCCCGGCCAAGTCATGATGGAAAACGATCTTTTCCTGATTGGCCTGGGTCTTGGATGTTTATCTATATATGTATCTATTATAAATATAGTATCGTTGAGTTAGTATCCCATAATACAAGTCTCGAACTTACTTTGGGGCTAGTTCAATCTGTGTGATTTGTCCGTATATACATATACAGTATGTTAAGAAAACCCTGTCCGACCCGTAAGGATAATAAAGGTTAAGTAAACACATGACCAAATATGATATAAAATTTTACGTAATCATCATAGTACCAATACAAATGAATTTTGAAATAACTTCCCCGAAATTTGGTAATTTTAAAAAAAGTGACAACACCGGTATTATTATGAGCGAATTGCGACAGCGATGCGACCACGTGCTGCGTGCCCTGCCACCCGCCGCCCGCGGAAGGGTGCTTAACGCTTATTTATTAAGTTACCTCTTTTTGCGAAATAATATTAATTTTTTTAGGGGGATTTTTTTTTAAGTTAGCCTGGTTTTGTATGCATTAGTAGAATCAGTTATCGATACCTAACAACATCTTCACGGGTCGGACAGGGTTTTCTTAACATACTGTTTTTCACAAATAATATTGTAATAACATTTTTCGACTTACAGAAAAGAAGAGAAAGAAACCAATCGACAGAACTTAAAAGTTTAATTTGCTTTTTAAGTCGAACACTAACGCAGTTGATTCTAGGTCAGACATCCATACAGAATGTCGTCAAAAAAATGATAATATTATATATCTCTATGTGCACAAAAAAACGACGCAAGTTCCATCATCATCATTCAGGTAAAATTATGCCTGCATGTCCTACAACCTATATTTTTAGTTTACAAATATATCATATACCTGTAAAATTATTTTTTTGTTAATTCTTAATTAATTTTTCTTGATAAATTCTTAATTCCTTGACAAAAATCTCTAACAGTGTTGCCAGGGTTAATTAAAATGTATGTTATATCTTTTTTTAGCTCAAAATATCACCAAAACCTCAACAAATCTCAAGCTTGTTTCATCGAAGGGCGACGCATAATTAATATTGCTTACTTTTATTCAGAACTAAAGAAAATTGCCAAGCACGGAGAATTATAGACTGTGGTTTAGGATCTGTGGATATTGTTGGAGAACGACAAGTGGGACTACATTCCCTATTTATTTTTAAATGCCGTATGTGTATGGAAACATTTTGCACATCCTACAGAAATCAATATCAGCTGTGCAGTTGTAGGAACAATAGAAATAGACTGTGGCCATTCTCAACTGCAAGAAATTTCTGCAGCTTTAGATATGCCTATAATCTCGCATGTTATTTATTGGATCGAAGAATTAAAATTTACAGATTTTAAAATAACTCGTGTTTTATTTGAAACCTCATTACGACGAAGTACATTCAATCCGACGTCACTGACACAGTATAAATAGGGTACTATCTCTTTATGGAAAACGGCCGAAACTACGCGCTTTGTAATCTCAAGGCATCTATATAAAGCACGGTTAGCGCAGCGGTTAAGCTATTGACTGCTGCGCTGCGTGTCGCGGGTTCGATTCCCGCGCGGAACATATATTCAGAACATGTCCTACAAGTAGTTGTTCCGGGTCTGGCTGTTTGTGTCTGTGAATTTATATGTTTTAAAATGCACCCACGGTAAAAGTAATTTCTAGTGTGGTTCAACGTTTTTTTTTTTAATAAAAATATCACAAAGTGCCTAGTGCGCGTTTGTTTTACGTTAACGCGATGAACTCGTTTATGTTATTCGCATTAGTAATTAATTCAAGGACACTGCAAAGACATGATACTCATATACTGAAAAGTAGTGAAAAAAAAAAATTCAAATATGTTGAATCGATAGATATTACCATCTACCATTATTTTTTATGTTAATGTTATGATATATTATAATGTGTGGGTACTTGTTTTCCAAATTTCTGTCAGTCTGCGATCGGCCATTAAACTGTATAACGAGCACTCCTTGATTTTATTTAAACATTGATCAAGAATACTAAAAATATATTATAGTACGATATTACCATATATCAATGCAAAATATACATTTATCGTCTTGCATCCATACCCCCGTCTGAAATCGTAGGCACAAATCGCGACCTACACGCGGCTTGTCTGCATCTCTGGATATTCTTTGATTGTCGTTTTAGTTTAGCGCGCCAGCGCGCGCATTTTACGAATTCGGGAGTACGGCGTTTAGCTCCGCCCACATGCACAAGGTCATTGAGGCTACTATACCCGTTAAGAGCCTATTCACTCAGAAAAACTGAGCGAATAGGAAGGAAGACGGCAGTTGAGCGAGGTGATGCAATGTTAAACCAAACAACACGACCAACTATGCTGCGTCAAAGGGAGATTGATTATTATTAATTATTATTAAGATCATTTAAATAATTATAATTTAAAATTTTAAGCGTAGGTTTATCAGTTATCATTAGAGATTTAAAATTGGTTAGTTGTAGGGCTAAAGCACTCAACTACAACTAAGCGTCAAGATGAGAAAAAAGGCGCCATAAGTTCTTTAATAAATATAATAACTCTAAAGCAAAGAACGTAATGACGGTTGGTATATTTGCACATTACGGCAAAACGCATCTTCTTTTCCTTTGGGGTTAGGTAGAGGTCACATTCACGAGCATATAATATGGTATACTTATCGTGCGTAAACGAACTAGGTATACCTACTAAGGTATACCTAGTTCGTTATACCTACTATAGTTAGTATACCAGTAGGCCTAGTACGAGTTTTCATTACGAAACTCGTTCGACGATATCGAGCGCGTTTGACTCAGCGATTGGCCCGCTTCAAGGTCGTAAGAACTCTCAACCAATGAGAGCGCCAAACGCGCTCGATACCAACGATCGAGTTTCGTATTGAAAACTCATACTAGGCCTACTGGTTATATTCAAAAGCTATTCCCCCTTTTCGGATTTTTTTTAATGAAGTCTTATGTTTCTATGAACACAGTATTTTTCAACCTATAGGTTTTTGTAATGTGTCATATTTAATTGTCATTTTCGGTACATTATTTTATTTATTTTCAGGCAAAATTTGCGATTGAAAGTTGATATCCTAACTAATATTATAAATGCGAAAGTAACTCTGTCTGTCTGTCTGTATGTCTGTCTGCTACTCTTTCACGCCAAAACTACTGAACGGATTTGAATGAAATTTGGTATACAGATATTCTAGACCCCGAGATAAAACATAGGCTACTTTTTATCGCGAAAAAGGGGTTGTAAGGGGTTAAAAGGGGGGGGGGGGGAAGTTGTATGGGATTTCATAATTTTTAAAGATAAAACCATGAAACTTTATATTTAAGCACTTGATAAAAAATAATAAAACATTTGTTCTAGCGTTTTTGAAATTTCGACCTGTGAGGGGATGAAATAGGGGTTGAAAGTTTGTATGAAGTTCGTCATTCTTGAAGATACCTTACATTTTATATTTAGGCATTTAGGCACTAAATAATAAACAAAAAATCGTTTGTTCTAGCATTTTAAAATTTACACCAGCGTGGGGGTGAAATAGGGGTTGCATGTGGGTGTTCGTCATTTTTGGAGATAAAACCATGTACATAGGTACATAGGTCTCTTAGGATGTGCAAAGTTTTTATATAAGTAGGTACCAAAGGAATTCCAGAAATTGTAACTTTTGTTTTGTATCAATAAAAAAATCGACTTTTGAAGTTACGAATACTTATTCATCGCCGCCGCCTGCCGTCGGTCATCGGTCATCGTCGCGCACATTCGCCGAAGTGGGGCGAGCGCGGGGGGCGGTCGTGTGGTGGGGTAGCGCACGGCACGAATCTAACTATGCCTACCCGAACGGGCAGACACGTGAGGGCAGACGTCGTTGCCGGACGCATGCGATTAGAGAAATTCGCGCTACAGAGAAATTCATTTTGCAATAGAGTAAAAACATTTGATTGCTTCGCATAATTTTTTTAGTTCCTATTTTTTATTAGTAAGGTCCTAAAAATTAATTTTGTACATACTTAATATTTCGGGATATTTTAGTTCATAGTTCATTTTAATTCATAGTAGGTAAGATTGTTTTCGTTACGTTAAAATAATACGATTAAGTTTAATTTTTTTAAGTACCTTAGTATTTTTTATTAGTTAGGTCCTGTAAATTAATTTTGTACATACTTAATATTTCGGGATAATATTTAGTTCATTTTATTTCATAGTAGGTAAGATTGTTTTCGTTACGTTAAAAAAATACGATTAAGTTTTATTTTTTTAAGTACCTCAGTATTTTTTATTAGTTAGGTCCTGTAAATTAATTTTGTACATACATAATATTTCGGGATATTTTAGTTCATAGTTAATAGAAGGTAATATGTATAATTTCCGTTACTTGAAAAAAAAAAGATTTGCTTTTAATTCCTTTTTTTAATTAATCTAATTATACGTCGTAGTAGGTATAAAACTACTTTTACTACGTAGCTGCTTAGTAAAGATTTTTTATGATAGTAAATCTCAATCTGTACATCTGTTTTGGTTAGATTCATTTTATAATGACAGGAATAGCTAAAGATGAAGAAGTTTTGATTCCTCGCATACCCATGATCCCTACAGATTTACCTTTTCAGTTCAAAAGAATCCAGTTTCCCCTCAAACCAGCCTTCGCAATGACCATTAACAAAGCGCAAGGCCACACTGAAAGTGGCGGGTGTAAATTTAGAAAAGAACTGTTTTTCGCATGGGCAACTCTACGTGGCCTGCTCACGTGTATCAAATCCCAAAAATCTCCACATTTTATCTAACAACAATAAAACAGCAAACGTTGTGTATAAAAATGTTTTAAATTAGGTTTTTTAAAAATATTTTTGTACACAACGTGACGCTGGCCCCAGTAAGTGTCTCTTGGACATTTATAAGAGAACAATAAATTTTTATTTTTTAAATATACCTACTAATGATTCAAAAATACACCCAAAGATACTATTCCACGCGGACGAAGTCGCGGGTAACAGCTAGTATTCCTATATACCTAAAACATTATTTTTTGTTTATGCGAAACCCGAAAGACGTGTCCAGTATTTTCAAGTAAAGAATCTATGTGCAAAATTTCAAAAAGATATCATGATAAACCACAAAGTTATAGGCTTTTTATCTTACTTGGTTGTCTCAATAAAAATATGTTCAATGCACCGCTCGCCCTGAAGCTATCTACCGTCAGCTGTGTGCCCTCGGTAAACACACTTCAACAATTTCTAAATGTTTTTTGAATAAATATAACACGGTGTAGAATTGATTAGAATCTATTCAGTTGCTTATTTTGAACAAACTATATTCAGGTCTCGTATAGAGTAAAAATAACGTTGTATATCTAATATATAAAATTCTTTCGAACTTAAACTCCTCCGAAATGGCTCGACCGATTTTGATGAAATTTTTTGTGCTTATCCGGTATCTATGAGAATCGGCCAACATCTATTTTTTTTTTCTAGGAAATTATTTATATGGCAAAACAACGTTTACCGGGTCAGCTAGTATGTTTATAAAATATATAGAATCGGCCAACATCTATTTTTCATCCCCCTAAATGTTAGGGGTAGTCCACCCCTAAATTTTTTTTATTATTTATATGGCAAAACAACGTTTGCCGGGTCAGCTAATACATTTATAAAATATATAGAATTGGCGCCATACTGGCATCATACGATTTACCATCAGACAGTCTACTCACGGTTGATAAAACTGCATACTAGTATACACTAGAGGCAGGTCGTTTTCGTAGCCGCAGCCGTAGCCCCAGGATTGAAGGCCAGCCAGGTGGCCGTTCACCACCATAGGGGCGCCTGGTGCTGCTAAACAAGAGGTCATTCTGTCCTCTTCTCGGGAACGACCCACACACATCATTCCTGGCCGAAGTGTGACTCCGTTCTGAAAAAATGGTACGTAAAGTATTTTATGTAAACCCTTTTTTAGGATTTCTTAGTATTTTTTTTTTTTTATATTTCTTTAAATTTATTATACTAGTTGTGCCCCGTGGTTTCACCCGCTCAAATTTTGATCCCGTGAGAACATCGGGATAAAAAGTACGCTATGTGTTATTGCTGATTGTATACCATCTGTGTGCCAAATTTTATCCAAATCCGTTCATTAGTTTAGGCGTCAAAGCGGAACAAACAAATAAACTCATTTTCACATTTATAATATTAGCAAGGATTATTTATGTAGGGACAAACAATGAAATACAAAAAGATATGAAAAAATTAAGATCTGAGTACAAAGGTGCTGGTTATTTCTTAAGAAATATCTTCCATCAGACCTGGCTATTTACATACTTAGTTCATCTTTTTTACTAGGTGCTAATGTGCACAACTATTAAACCAAGGTACTTTCGCTTTGTAAAGTCCGTTTTTTGCAATATTGAAATAAACAAAAATATTTATAATGTTAATATAAATACAACTTCACACAATATCAATCATATATTTGTGAAATAAAAAAATCAGCATGTTTTATAAAATCTCTTTAACAAATATTTTTTTTTTTTAATCTCTGAACTGGGCCTTTTTAAGAACATCACATAATTTATAAACGCCATCAAAACAAAAAATATATGAATACGTTAAACTTAACCTAACATATAATCTGACTATAAATTCGTGAAAATAAATGATGGCGCTGCGGTGTAGCAACCCTGTTGACTTGACTGAAATCATTTTGATACTAGCACATTATTTTGTACTAGAAACACTACTGGTTTTAGTGATAAAACAAATCTATATTCTCTAGCGTTTAAATAAAATGAGTAAAACAAAAAAGAAAAAGCATACATATTTATTATAATATATTTTAACGTGTTTTTACCAATGAAAAGTATTCCAAAACATAATAATTGCTTTTATCATATGATTCCAAATATTCTTCGTTAATTAAAACTTAAGATTTCGAGTCACATTCTGAATTAAGCCATCACACTCTTCGTGGTATGGGATGTGGTACCACACATTACTTATAATTAATACCTACATTGTCGCATATCTGCAACTCGTTCTGCTTTACGAGCTTGGCATTACCAGGTTTAAATCCGATTTTCTATTGTGGTTTTTATTTTGCTTTTTAGATTTACCCTTTTTCGTTTAGTTTTCTGTTTACCGATGTTCTCTCTCCTTTGTCATTTTTATTCCTTTGCTTATTTCTTTGATCTTTTGTGTTTATTTAGTTCAGTTTTGATATTTTTTGTTCATTTTCTTTAAGCTGTTGTTCACTCCATTTTCCACGTAGGTAGCTTTTTAGTTCTTTCCATTTTGTGAAATCTGAAAATAAATTAACCTAAAAAAGTTTAGTTAATTCACTGCACGAGGTTAGATTTTATAAATGCAAATTTAAGTAGGTATCTACGTTAAAAATACGTTCCAATGTTTTACTTCGATAGAATACTAATATTATTTTATAAAAAATAATTTAAATACTAATTTTATCATATAATACACAAAAAAGTGAGATATACGATAGTCCTGATAAAGCAAGGGCCATCTTCGTAACGCGTGTGGTGGCCCTTTACACAGCAATAAGATCTATCAAAAAATCACTTACAAACACAATGAAATCCTAAATCTATGGTTACAACAGCTAGTCATTTGCACTGTCAGTGACAAACTGTCAACCACTGCGAAAATGGCGGCACCCTTTCTCTATAATATGAAGTTGCAGTTTTGTTTATGGTGCAAACCAAATATAGGCGCGAAATTTTAGCTCAGTAGAACTTCAACTAATATGAAGCGAGTTTTGGCGGGAAAGTCAAGCTGAGTCTCACGCTCATTTTTCATTGGATTTTTTAAATTATTTATAGTGTTGTTTACTAACTAAAAGTGCGAGATTTATGTAGTAAAAAGTGCATAGTTAGTCTCACTAAAACTTGAGAACGGCTGAACGGATATATCTCATCTTGTACTTAAAATGTTCGTGGAGGTTTAGGGAACGTTTAAAAGATGAGAAAAATTCGAATAATTGCCGGGAAAACCATATAAACAGCTTTCTTTTCTCTTTCCCATACAAACGTTTGAATCAATTAAAGATCTTATTACTGCTGCACAACGTTCAAATCCAATCATATCTAAGTATCAAAATTACCGCTGCACAAAGTTCAAATTCAATCTATATAAACAAAAATGAATTGCTGTTCGTTATTCTCGCTAAAACTCGAGAATCGCTGGACGCTTTCTGTTACCACTACCTGATGCAGATCATAAATCTTTACAAATTTATTTTATGGGCAATTCATATGTGGAAGTTGATAATCGTTGGGCTCACAATGTAACAGTGATGAGAGAACTGATGTTCAAGAATTACAAATGTATCTTCATCAGATTAACAGTTCAGTAAACATGTGGTCTTTTATTTATCAATCGTGGCAGTATGAAGTCTGCCGGGTCAAAAAAAAAAAAAAGAAAATGAAAAATATTTTATTCAAAAACTAAGTAGGTTCAAACAAAATTGCGGTCAGCTAGTACAGTAAGTATAAATAAAAAAGTATTAAGCTACTAATTTTCCTTATACGGTCAGCATTGTCATAGAGATGAAACGGTATAGAAAATAACCTTAAAAATGTCATCGACTCTATATTTGAAATACGCAGATGATTGCCAACTGTAAAGTCTTTCATTTAGTTTCTCTGAAAATAAATTCGCTGAAGCGCCTACCCATACTCTTATAGCTACATTTCTCCTATGCGGTATCGGTTGCAAGGTGTAGGTTGTAAGGCCGACAAGCATTCGTCTCTATATTATATTGTAGTTTGCTAACCATTGAGTAAAATGTCTTGGTCTCTTACAGCGCTTGTAATTCTTACTTCCTCCTTGGTCTTTAGCTGGAGCTTTTTGATGTTGTCTTCCGACCAGCACCCTAATTGCGTAATACACCATTACTAATTTTTTTTTATAGGAGTTTTTGGCTTTGTTGCTGAGACCTTTGAGCCATTTCTTCGTTATTCTTGTTTTCTTTCGTAACTTATCCTAAATTATCCTAAACTTATCTTAACTTAACCTATCACCTTTTGTTCCCGCGTGAGTCGACTAGGAGGGGTTTGAAGTAAAGTCATAATGTGGCCACTATGCTACAATATTTCAATGTTCTTTATAAATTATTCACTGAATTCACTTTTTACTACATAAATCACGCGCTTTATTTAGTAAACAACACTGTAAATAATTTTAAAAGTCCAATGAAAAATGAGCGTGACACTCAGCTTGACTTTCCCGCCAAAACCCATTACTATCAATTGGAATCATTCCGAAGCTTATTGCTAATCCATTGCTCTACATGTTCGAATAATATGTCTGTTCAATAACTTAAATAACGCGATGAATGTTGTTAAACAGTCAAAATGAAAAACATTTCTATTGATAGTGTGTTACGCATTTACGCAATTACCGTGCAGGGTCCTTTGACTATGCATTCGCATGACATTTACAAGATTACATAGACTGTTAAACACTTTAAACAAAAAGACAACAAAAAAAGGTTGGTACAAAATACCTTTAACATAGGAAATGAAGTAACGAGGTCGACAAATACAAAGTAAAAAACATACACACAATTACCATTTTATAAAATAAGCTTTTCACTAACAAATGTTTTAATCGAGAAACACTGGAATTGAAAATGTAAACCCAGTCATGTTTACCAGTTAGTTAATTAAACCGCTCGCGCGGATTAGAAACTTAAAAATAATTCTGAAAAGTCTGCTATAAATATTATATCAGCAGTCTTAATCGTCTGTGTGCAAGTTATGTACGCTTATATAAAAACTGTGACTTTTAAACGGGACAACACCAAATACGGCATCCCGATGTGGACTCTTTATATTTCTCGTGCATGATTTTACTTCCATTTCAAGTTTCACTTTCGATAACAATATTTAGCTGGCTTCATTATAGACGTTATATTCCAATAAAAATCATAACTAATATAATTTCAAAACTAGGTGACGAGTGTGAAGTAAGTATTCGCATATATCTTTTAATTCGTTTAAAAAAGCCCCGCTCTAGGAGTATCTCCTGTGTCGTGTCTGCGTTAACAAATATAAATAAATTCACTTACACTCATCCAAATATTTGTTCCTTGCGGGAATCGAACCCGCGACACGTAGCGCAGCAGTCAATTGCTTAACCACTGCGCTGTCGCTGGTGTAGCGGTCCAGAAAAGTTTTAAAATGTTGCCTCAATTATGTGTTAGTGATTTTAACCTTCTGTAGTTAATCTTTACATAGTGTACAGTTTCACTGCAGTTTATAATTTGTCTATATTTTTAGCTATAGTCTGTGCGGAAGCGCTTTTCACCGCCTTGTGTATGCAGGGTGTGAGACGAGGGGAGGGGGGTGAACAATGTGAATCTGACGCGTTTCCTATATTTATGATCAACTCGTCTATTCGTATATTGTCAAATCTTATGCCATGATTCCAATATTGGTCCTCAATTTGCCATTTTTTCCGAGTGAATTCAGAAAACAATCATGTGATGATTGGAACTTTGTCGTCTAATGAAGAATTTTTATAATTTGAAGCTAAATTGTTCTTTGCTTCTTCGGCCCATATAAGCTCAATGGGGTTGAGATGACGATGATGATGGGGATGACGGCGGAAGGCGAAGAACGATATGACCTGCAGGCTTTAAAATTTCGTCAATTGTGTAAATTCGGACTCAGTTCATTTTATTGGAGATAATACTAACCCGAACCCGAACTGGGTTTAGTATTATCTGGTGTATAACAAAATAAACATTATGATTGCGTAACCAATCTTGCACGACTCTTTTTAAACATGACAGTGTAGGTATTTTCTCAACCTGTACACATTGGTAGGTGGCAATATCCATTACGACCACTGAATTAGGGGCTAAATAATTTAATAATTTATCTTAAAGCCAGTGGTGAAAATTTATGGCATTCATATCGCCAAGGTTTTATTGCATTTTACTGCATTTTGAATTTGCAAGACAATTGCATAACATACCATCAGTAGCAATGTGTTTCATTTTGACAGTTCGACAACATTCATTGCGTTATTTACGTTGTCGAGCAGACAAAATTTTCGAACACATGAAGCAATGGATTAGCAATATGCTTCGTAATGATTCCAACTGATATTAATAGTGTGTTTCGCAATAGGGTAGTTGACTAAAAAAAACTAATTAGTCCGTCAGTCAGATTTCCAAAAAATACTAGACACGCATTTTTTCTTTTTTCATATAACCAAAAAATTAAGACGACACAGTGCGTTGGAAACTCGTGTGACGTCACTGCACTTTAAATTTTTATTGATTTGATAAAATAAAATATACGTATCCAATATTTTACTATAATCTGAATGACGGACTAAATAGAATCATTTTTTTTAACCCATGAAACATCCCTATTAGGGTGTTGATTTGAAAATTGTTAAGGCCCCGTCAACTAATCCATCATGGCTCCCCCCATAAACAATCACTGAACGATGCCCTTTGCCAGTATAAAATCCGTGCTCAGAATTGACAACACTTATTGGAGTTATGGCTACAGTTAAGGTAGGTTAGGTCCAGAAACTATATGTTTCGGTTTTCATTTATATATTTCCGTATAGCTCTTATTTACCTTACTCACCATTCAGCAATATTGGGTCTCTCAATTAAAAACTATCTCATAGATTTACATTTCTTAAAGAAATATCCCATCTTGAGTAAAAGCTATCGTAAATAGGTACAACGCAGAGCACGATACAATCTCTTAAAACTGCAAGTAGCTTACGAATGCTTGGGAATTGTTTATCAACGGTATAAACCTGATAATTTTTTCTGCGTATTACTCCCATGTCGATCATCAATGTGGATTCTCTTTTTTATTTGTTTAGGTTTTTGTGGAGAAGAAAATTTAAGTTTTTCCGATGTTTGCCGAATCGAATTTCCTTCAGCTACAATTCTCTTTACGCGAGCTGACACTCCTGTAGCCTCTGCTACTAATTTATTAATGTTCATGACGTATTTTATTTACACACTTTCCTTGTCAACCCTTCGTCTGAGAAAAACACACATTGTAAATTACATTTTTCACTGATCGTGTAATTGGCGGACCCATCTTAAGCCGGGTATCCATTATGTTCGCGAACCTCTTGCGCTCCGAGCTCTAACAACCAGCTCCGTATAGTGGATGCCTTTGCGAACATGGAGCGTGTATGGTGCGGGCTCCGCGCTCAGCGCTCCAATGGGTGGTGGTAATTGGGTCAATTTGTTCGTAGACGAGAACCAGATATCACGTCAAGTGCGTATGTGTCGTATATCCGCGCAGGGTTATTATGGAGTGGTTGGAAGAAAAATGTTTATCTCTAATGGGGTTGTACCGAAACTATACTGTGCTGTGGGATCCCCTGGATGAGAAAGAGAAGTTCCAACACCAAAAAATTTGGATGTCTTTTCTTGTAAATGTTAGATTCCCAAAAGCGAGGAGTGCTGCTATACTCTTCGAGTAGATAATGAAATAAAATATATGCTGCACTAGCCACTAATGGTGACAACATGTTCGCTCAATGTTCACAAGAGGACTGAGCATGCGTGTTTCTATGGAGATACGCGTACCGTCTCCATCAGAGCGGTTACGGGAGCGCGGAGGGCAAGAGGTTCGCGAATGAAATGGATACCCAGCTTTAGGATGTAGCGTGAACAACTGAATCGTGTAACCGTCGCGGTGTTCGGCAGACTGAGACTGAGTCAGCTTGATGTTTGTCCACCTCCGTCGCTTTTGTAGATATAAAGGTCGACGGGGTTCGTGGCACCGTGGTAAATAAATATTTTAAAGGAAAGATGTTGTTCGGTGAAAAGTTTATATTGAAGTAAGCGCTAAGGTAAACAAGGCTTTCAAATAAAAATAAAAATAGAATAGAACACAATGAAAATAATAAAACGTGCCAGTAGGCTCTAAGGCCTGGTTTACACAGCTGAGATTAGGCATAATCTACAACAGCCCCACATAATCGAAGCTGTGAAACAAAAAAAAATCTGCACAGAAAAATTAAATTAAACCTAAACCAGCTACACATCTCTTGTGTGCTATAGGCCCCAGTGTTTTAGTGAGAACATCTGCAGGCATATCACAACTCTGAAGATATTCTAACTTAACAACATTAGAAGAGACCTTTTCTCGAATAAAATGATGTTTCGTATCTATGTGCTTCGTCCTGTTGTGGTGTACAGGATTGTGAACGAGATTTATGGCACTCTGACTATCTGAATACAGCTTAACTGGCGTAAGTTTACCTGTTATTTCATGGATAAAACGGCGTAAATAACAAGCTTCTTTAGTAGCGGACGCAAGCGCCATATATTCGGCCTCTGCAGAGGAGAGCGCTACCGTGGGTTGTTTTTTCGACTCCCATGACACAGGTGCTCCACCTTGTACAAAAACATAACCTGTGTATGACCTTCTGTCGATCGTACAGTTTGCCCAATCAGCATCACAGAATCCTTTTAAGAGTTCTCCATTTTTTCTATAAACCAATGAGTAGTTGAGAGTGCCTTTCAAGTATTGTAAAACTCTTTTTGCAGCATTCCAATGCTCTTTAGTATAACACGTATTAAATTGACTGAGATAGCTCGTCGTATACGCGATATCTGGTCGTGTGTTTACAGACAAATACATAAGAGAACCAATAAGAGTTTGGTATGGAAAATTCTCACTAACCTGATCATCACAACGCTTTTCCATCGATTTCTTTACAAGTGGAGTATTTACCGTCTTACACTCTATCATATTAAATTTTTGTAGTAGTGAACTTATGTATGACGATTGATTAATTTCTATAACATTTTCCTGTATATTAAAATTCAGGCCTAAATACTTTTTCAAAAAACCCAAATCTTTTAGTGAAAAATTACTCGACAAATCCTTTTTGACAATGTCAAATGTCATTTCAGAGTCAAAAAATACTAAAAAGTCATCGACAAAGACACTAAGAATAACGAGTTCCTTATCAAAAAGTTTAGTGTATACGCAAGATTCAGAAGGAGTTGGAACAAAACCTATTTTTAAAAGTGTTTCATTTAACTTTTTATTCCAGGCACGCGGTGCCTGTTTTAGGCCGTAAAGGGATTTCTTTAATAGGCAAACCTTACTTTCGCCACCCTTTTCTATGAAACCAAAAGGTTGTTCCATATAAACTTCCTCTTCCAAGTTTCCATTTAGGAACGCGGTATCTACGTCCAAATGTTTTATTTTTAAACCAATTTCTGCAGCCAACGCAAATAAGGCACGTAGGGAAGAATGATGAATTACTGGCGCAAACGTTTCGTCGTAATCCACTCCTTTAACTTGCTTAAAACCTTTTGCGACCAGTCTAGCCTTGTATTTCAGTATATTTCCACTAGCGTCCTTTTTCAGTTTATAAACCCACTTGCATGGTATTACTTTCTTGTTTGGTCTGTCAACAAGATCCCAGGTCTTGAGCTTCATAAGAGAATTGTGCTCATCTTGCATAGCATTTTGCCATTTT
Source organism: Sesamia inferens (assembly GCA_037179545.1). Classification (NCBI taxonomy): domain Eukaryota; kingdom Metazoa; phylum Arthropoda; class Insecta; order Lepidoptera; family Noctuidae; genus Sesamia; species Sesamia inferens. Next base: position 18,907,110 of record CM073921.1, on the reverse strand, counting down.
TCGGCATCGTCAGCATGAACTGCTTCATAGTATGTCGTCGGCTCATCCAAATCATCAGACAATACATTATAAGTAAGAAAATCTGGTGGTTTCCTGTTTCGTGAGGGGTACCGACGCTCCTGGATAAATGGCTGCTCTTCCAAACTAGCTGGTTCTTCATCAAAACGCTGTGTGTTTATTGGTGATAAACACACAGCGTTTTGATGAAGAACCAGCTAGTTTCAGCTATAGGGTCGATACTCTCAACACAATCGTGAAATTCAATTTCATTTTCATCTCTTTCAGCATTTTCTTCAAAAAATAAAACTGAGTCCGACTGTACCTCAGGTTCATTCTGCTTTCGTTTCAAAAATGTAAAGCAGTTTTCAAAAAAGGTTACATCCCTAGATTTTAGGATTCGCCGTGGGTTAGAAGGATCTCTAAAAATATAACTATTTGGATCTTCAGAATAACCCACAAAAATAGCTTCTTCAGCTTTCATGTCCAACTTTTTTCTATTACATGAAGGTATATGGACAAGGGCTCTGCATCCAAAAATTCTTAGATGACTAAGATCACATCTTCTGCCACACCATTTATCATAGGGTATATCCCCACTTAAGGCTCGATGAGGGGACCTATTTTTTAGGTATACAGCTACGCGAAATGCGTCTTCCCAGTAAGCCTTAGGTAGTGAGCTTTCAGCCAGCAGCGATCTCGCCTTCTCGGTTATAGATCGGTGGGTTCGCTCTGCAACTCCGTTTTGTTGAGGGCTGTAAGGCGTCGTTGTTTGATGCGCGATACCTTTTGATGAAAGATAATCAGCAAAAACTTTATTAACAAACTCTGTGCCGCCATCAGTCCTAATCCTTTTTATTTTAAAACTTAATTGATTTTCAACTAAAGTTTGAAAATGACAAAATTTATCTTTTACTTCGGTCTTTGAACTTAAGAAATACGCAAAAACTTTTCGGGTATAATCATCAACTAAAGTTAACATATATTTATTACCTTGAAAAGAGGTTGTAGACATAGGTCCACACAGATCACAGTGGATCAACTCTAAAGGTGAAGTTGCTCTATTAAAAGCTATCCTTTTAAAAGGTTTTCTTGCTTGTTTGCCTTCTACACAAGCGATGCAACTTGATTTATCTACTACGGAAAATTCTACCCCTACCTGGTGATTCTTCAACCGATTCATGCCTATTCGACAAAGGTGTCCAAGTCTCTTATGCCAGATTTGATACCTATCCTGACAGTCAGAGTGCTCATCTTTTGTTAAATAATTATCAGCCACAGTGTTGGAAACATTTGTAGAGCCATTAAGTACATACAATCCACCACAGGGCGAAGCATGAAGAAGCGAATCACCTGTAACACAAAAGGTATCATTTTTATAAAAGTTACATCCATTTTTATTAAAAACACATATAAAACCCTTATCTACAGCTTTTTGTACAAATAGCAAATTAGCATTTAAGTCTGGTACATAAGCAACATCAGAAATTGTATTTATTTTATTTTTAGGTGTCGAGATCGACATATCTCCTAATCCTAAACATTTGATCTTTTCACCATTTGCGACAGTTACGGTTCCTCTATCAGTCAACTTTATATGTTGAAACCAATCACGCCTTGAAGACATATGTTTAGTTGCACCTGAGTCTACATACCAAACATCCTTGTTTTCAGATCCAGAAGTATTCAAAGCAGTAAATGAGGAGTCATTTGTACTCGTAACATTACCCTTTTCCTTCTTCTTTTTCAATGGACAGTCTGGTCTTTTATGTCCGGGTACATTACAGTCATAACATACTACTTCCTTCTTCTTTTTGGATTTAGGTTTCACTTTTGCTTGAAATACCGAATCCGTCGTTAATGTGTCGCTTTTAGACATTTCATTAAGGAGTCTCGTTTTTACCAGGTCAGTAGTTACATCAACATTGCAATTTTCAAGCGCCATAATGAGGGGCTCATATTTTGGAGTGAGTCCACCTAAAAGTATAGCGGCAATCGACGTATCTTCTATCACCTTCCCAATATCTGCAAGATCCTGTGCAGTTGAAGTAACTGCATTTATGTACTGTTCAATGTCTGCATAATCTGCGAGACTTAAGCGGTACAACTTACGTTCAAGAGCTATTCTTCGTCCTATACCGTTATCCTCAAAAACTTTCTGTAATGATTTCCACGCTTCCGATGCAGTCTTTGCACTTCTAACGTGAGTTATAGCTGCACCATCTACAGTTAGGCAAATCTTAGCAAGAGCTTTTGTATCGTACTTTACCCTTATAGCCTGAGGAGTTGTGTCACCTTCTGGGTATCCAGTAACGGCAAACCAGAGATCCTCGTGGAGTAGGTAGTTTCTCATTTTAAACTTCCACGTCGGATAACCCTCCTTGTTTCTTAAGCCAAAGGTTGGTAATGACGAAGAGCTTGACTTCGCCACAACATTACTATCACCAGTATCATGTGACATGTTTACGCACACCAAAAAATACAAAAAACAATATTTTCCAAAAAAATACACTTTTGTATATATTTCACACACGGATTTTATACTCCACAATTTCGTGCTGATAACGTTTTGTAGATATAAAGGTCGACGGGGTTCGTGGCACCGTGGTAAATAAATATTTTAAAGGAAAGATGTTAATTCAATTCAATTCTTGATTAATGGCCTTTGTGAGAGAGACGCCACAATTCTGCCAATATCACGTACGAACGATTAATAAATAGACAGTCGTATGATATATAACGAATTCAGTCGTATTGCGTACGCGTATAGTACGCGTAAGGTATCAAAAGTAACGAGTAACGTAACGATACGATAGTAACGAGTACTGATTGTTAAAGTAACGAATACATGCGGGTACACTTTTTTTCGTTACTTTTACACCTCTGTTAATAAACCATCAAACGCTGGAGAGTTTTAGCGCGAATTAAAATAATAATAATGTATTTCTTGTTATGTTAAAAAATAAAAAAAAATATTTCTTCGCAGATTGACAGTATAGTAACATCACAGATTATGGATACGAAAATGACTATATCACGACGGACAGTGAAGAAACAGTGAGAGGAGAAAAAAAAAAAAAAAAAAAGTTACAGCTTAATTTTATTAATTTCAATAAATTTGCATAGTTTGAATATAAAACGTGTAAACACAAAAGGAAGTAGACATTTGACAGAGGTAGGACGAGGAATATGAGGGGGAATGATTTCATGAAAGGAGAAGTGTAATTTAGGACAGGAGAAAAATAAATGGTCCACGTTTCCTTCATCCAAACCGCATTCACAAAGAGAGTTATCCTTTATCCTAAGTTTGGCCAAGAAATGGGGAGAGCAACAATGATTTAACCGTATACGACAGATAGTTGAGGTTGTGGATTTTTTGCCTAATTGATACTTAAAAAACCAAGGTTTGTGGGGTATTTCAGGTTGAATATCTCCATAAAATTTACCCTTTACGGTCTTAGAGATTTGCCAAAGTTTGGACCAAGATTTAAACAAACTTAGAGGAAGAGTAGTACAAATATCATGGGAATAAATTTCAGAGTGGGAAAGAGCGCCAGTGAGAACAGCATTTTTGGCGCAAGAATCAGCTGACTCATTACCAAGAATACCGACATGACCAGGAATCCAGGCTATGACGACGTGAATGCCAAGTTCATGACATTTGAACAGCAAATCTCTGATTTTAAGAATGATAGGGAATCTTGACTTAGATCTAAAAGGATTAGATAGAATGGCTTGAAGGCAACTTTTTGAGTCAGAGAAAATTATGGAGTTATTCAATTTATGAGACATAACAAAAGAAATGGCTTCAAAAATGGCAATTGATTCACCTGTAAAGACGGATGTAACTGAAGGACACTTATAATTTAGAATAATTTTTGTATGAGGGATCCAAACAGCAACTCCTACCGGGCTATCAACAGAGGATTTGGAGGCGTCAGTGAATAAAGTAGTCCAGTTCTTATAATTAGAGGACACTTTTTGCACAAATGTCTTATACGGTTCGAGGGTATTTTTGCTAATTCCAAAGTCTAAAACGACCTCCGGTTGGAATACCAAGGCATTATAAGGCACCGAGTACAGATATAAAATAGGGTTTTGAAAAAGTGGACTAGGAAGACGCGTAACTTGAAGGTAGGCACGAACAAGACAAGGAAGTTCAATATTAGAACGACGAGGACACGAGTCAAAGATGGATGATAATTGGTCCAGTTTACCAAGAAGAGGATGATTAGAATTTTGCACAAGTTTAAAAATAAATCTATTTGCCAAAAATTGTCTTCGAATTGAGAGCGGAGGTTCAACACACTCAACTTGCATGGCATTAATTGGGGACGACTTCATCGCCCCTAGAATAATACGTAAACACTTTGCCTGAATTTTATCGAATTTTTGGAGTCCAGATTTGTTACAAGGGTCTAATAGAAACATGCCATAGTCAAAATGACTACGAACTATAGCATTATAGATCAATTTTTGAGTATATGGGTGAGCACCCCACCAAACCCCAGAGAGTGAACGAAGAACATTAACGTTTCTTTCGCATTTTTGAGAAACAAAGTCAGTGTGGGGAATACCGGATAACTTTGTATCTAACCAAACTCCTAAAAATTTAACATTATCCACCCGAGAGATATTTTCGCCATTAACTTTAATGTCAACAGGAGGAATAATCTTTTTTTTTGTAAACACTACCACAGAGCTCTTAGAGGCTGCTAAGGATAAACCATGCTGTGAGAGCCAATCGGATAGATAACCCAGAGCGGAGTTTAGACGGGAACTAGCCTCATCTAGAGATTTACCAGAAAAGTATAAAGCTAAATCATCAGCATATTGCAATATTTGACAAAATGAATCTACAGAAAGGTGTAAATCGAAAGTATAAAGGCTGAATAGGAGAGGACTCAAAACTGAACCTTGCGGTAAGCCTTTCCAGATAGTCTTTGGAGGAAGAGAGGAGTCTCGAGTTTTAATGGAGATGGTTCTCTCCATTAATAAGTTGCAAATGAAGCGAACCAATTTTATGGGAATATTTAACTGATGGATAAGTTTATCCTTGAGCACTGGGAGCAAAACATTGTCATATGCTGAAGTAATATCCAAAAAGGCTCCTACTAAAAACTCTTTACGTAGAGAAGAAATACGAATATCGGAAATTAATATACTGAGACTATCCATTGTGCTCATCCCTTTTCTGAACCCAAACTGGGATGTTGGCAACAAGTTCCTATTCTCCACCAACCACTCAAGTCTATGCTTCATCATATGTTCTGCAACCTTGCACAAAACAGACGATAAAGCAATAGGCCTGTAGCTGTTTGGGACTGACGGGTTTTTGCCTGGTTTAATGATCGGGATAATTAATTGGTGTTTCCACTGTTGAGGAACCAAACCGAATTCAAAAAAGTTATTAAAGAGATCGAGGTAATATTGCTTTGTACTATTTGAAGCATTTTTCAGTAAAGAGTAAGGGATCCCATCTGCACCAGGAGAGGAATCAACAAGACCATCAAGTGCCAATCGGAGTTCAGAAAAAGAGAAGGGAGCATCGAAATTAGTTTCGGAAGCAAGGAAACACGGAGAAGAGGGAAAGGAGTTCAAACTAGGAACTGAAGGAGGAGACAGTTTGTCCGAGAAAGCTTCAATCCAGGAAGAAGGATCATTGGCTGATATATCAACAGAATTGAAGGAGCCTCGGTATCTTTTAATTTGCTTCCATACTAGGGAAGAAGGGGAACAGGGAGATAGGCTTTGGCAATAGCGAAGCCAACCATCTTTTTTCTTTTTAGAGAGAGTCCTTTTAGCAAAGGCTGCTTTTCTTTGGTACACTAAAAAATTTTGGAGAGTCATACAATTGGAATACTGCACTTCTGCTAATTTTCTTTCCTTGACAACGAAACAGTCTGAGTCCCACCAAGGAGTTGAGACTTTAAACCTGTGAGGTTTTTTATGAGGAAAATTGTCATCAGCACTCGAAATAATTGAGTCTATAAATTTTGAATAACATTCAACAAGATTGTTACGGTTAGGGGGGGGAAGAGAAAGTAAGTTGTTTTCAAGGGAATCGGAGTAAGAAGACCATTTTGCATTATTTAATCTATATTTAAGAGTGGGATTAAAATTACGGGCAGGTACTACTCTATCGGTGATAGACACAATAATAGGAAAGTGATTACTACCATAAGAATGAGGCAAGATATTCCAGGAAAGAATGGGGGCAAGAGAGGCAGAACATGCAGTAATATCCACAGCCGAGATTGGATTTTGAGAAGGGCGAACCCTCCTAGTGGGCGAACCATTGTTAATGACACATAGGTTAACTTCATCAAAATTTTCAAGGAGGGCACGACCAAAGTTATCGTCATGGCTCGAACCCCATGAACGATGGTGAGCATTTAAATCACCCATAAAAATGATTGGAGATGGAAGTGAAGAAAAAATACAAAGCAGGTCAGGAATTAATCTGGAATGAGGGTGAGGAATGTATGCGGAGAGAAAAGTTATATTAAAAGCCCTGACAGCAACAATGTTAATATCAGGAGAAGAAGGGGGAAGAGATATTAGAGAGAAAGGCAGGGAGCGCCTCACAAGAAGGGCGCTACCCGCATATCCGTCAGCTCGATCATCACGAAGACAGGAGTAACCTGGGACCCGAAAGCGAGAACCAGGCACCAACCAAGTCTCCGAAATGGCGATGACAGAGGGGTGAAATTTATTTATTAAAAATAAAAGTTCAGGCTTCTTCGGCCGAATGCTTAGTGAGTTCCACTGAAGTGTGGAGACTAGATCCATAATTATTATTAAGAGAAAGGAGCAGGGAAAGTTTATGGGCAACGTGGGGCGGTAACGAGGAATTATCACGGGAAACTAAATTAATAATAAGGGATAGAAGTAACTCTAAGAGGCTGTCTTCTTGTGGAGATTTTGAGGGAACAGAATTTTGCGAACTAAGGGAGAAACCATTTGGTAATGAAGAAGGAACCTCAGCAATGATAGCATTATGCGAGGCCCTGTCATAAGACTTGCCTAGAGGAGCTCTAGGTTTAGGAGTAGAAGATAAAAATTTTTTGTAAGAGACGGGAGAGGAGAGACTAGCGGGTTGGGAGGAAGAATAAGAAGACTGAGATGGAATTACAGTTTGGGCTACTTGAGAGTAGGATTTTTTGACGCTAGGAATGGAGCGGGATGCCTCTTCGTACGATATACTATCCTGAGACATTAATAATTTAATAGATTTTTGTCTCCCTTGCTCGGGACAGCTACCATAAAAGGCAAAGTGCCGGCCCAGGCAATGGATGCATGAGGCTCTGGTCTCGTCGACATCACAACTATCCCCAGAATGGGGTTGAGAGCACTTGAAGCACCTTGCCTTGGACCGGCACTGTGCCTTGACGTGCCCAAAGCGGCAGCAATTTTGGCACTGAATAGTGGGGTATTGATATACCTCCACTGGAAGGGAAGTGTGGTATAGAAAAATACGATTAGGAAGAGTCTGACCCTTAAAAGTGATGACGATTGTTTGAGTTGGGATCCAAGAGAAGATGCCCTCCTGTTTATCTTTTCGGTTCAACCTACGAGCCTTTACAATGATCCCGCACCCATCAGGAAGGGACACCGTTTCAACAAATTCGTCCATGGACATGTCGACCGGCACCTGACGGACGACCCCCATTTTCGTAATATTGTAGGAGGGAATGGTTGCAGAATATTTTTTGTCCAAAATTGGGTTGGTTAAAAAATTGTTGGCCGCCTCAGCAGTAGTAAATTGGACAGAAATTTTATTTCTGCCCACTCTCTTAATGCCATCCCTGCAGATATTTTTAATTTTATTAATAGTTAAAAATTGGCCAAACTTAATGGGGCGGATGATAGTTCCGGATGAGGGATCCGGTTCAGTTCGCGAAACGTGGACCAGAAAAGGCCCTTTATCTATTTCGGAATAGGTTAGACCCTCTTTAAGAGAGGGATGAACAAACAGAGTTTGAATGGCCGCAACAGCCATTTCTTTATTTATAATAGTCTTTTTGGGGACGATTTCGATCGTCTCCCGGTCAATAATGAGGCGTCGCTTACCAGCTGCAGACAACTGAACAGGATCAGGGGGATCTGGAGGATCCGGAGGAGGAGCTGGGTCCATAACTATAGATAACTATAGAGAAATAAAAAGAACAAAAAACCGCACAAAACCACAAAGAAATATTATAAAATTGCTAATACTTTCCTAAAATCAGACGATATGGAAAAAAAATAGAACTCTCCAGCACGACTGACAGCTATCAATCAAGGAAAGATGTTGTTCGGTGAAAAGTTTATATTGAAGTAAGCGCTAAGGTAAACAAGGCTTTCAAATAAAAATAAAAATAGAATAGAACACAATGAAAATAATAAAACGTGCCAGTAGGCTCTAAGGCCTGGTTTACACAGCTGAGATTAGGCATAATCTACAACAGTCGCCATTTCATTTTTTTTTTTTGCGAATGGGTAATCATCCAAATATGACTCCCGCTCTGGGCGGAGCTGAAGGGCATGTCAGACCTTTACTGACAAAAACCCACCCGTGTTTCTTCACATGGCCACGGTTTCTTTTTTAACCAACCCGTTATCTCCACCGTATACTCCACCGTGTCGTCAGGGCGATCTCCCCAGTGGTGACACCCTGGCGTTTCCTCCCGCCTTATCCGGAACAGGAACCTCTCGAAACAGTCGTGTTCTCAAAGCTCGGCAATTGTGGCGTGCCCAGCACTAGATTCTCACTCGCACTCTTCATGACGCCATGAGATCTCGCCGGAGCTCTGCCCGTCGTACCGCGATTTCCCGCGAAAGCGGAGTTATGCCTGCTCTCGCCTACCTCTCCCGCCCTGCTCACATACATACCTAAGGCGCTGACTAGAGTTTCCGCGTAGACTACAGCACGTAAGTTAATCTCTGTCATCGTTTTTCGTGACTGTGAAATTTATTTAAGCTGCTATCATTTTTCAATTTACCAAGAACAAAGATAAGGCACTTGAATATATATATATTGTACAAAAGGTTTTATTTAATTCATTACGATGTCTTTCATTTGGACAGTTATAAAATGTTCATCATGTGAGGTACTTCCTAAAGTTGTTCGACAGACTTATTTTCAAACATTTGCTGTACGTCCCGGAATTAACGCACCCTACCAGACACTTCAATTAGAATTTTACTTGACAATCATAATACATATTATACTGAATTGCTATAATTAACTATCGTATTCTTTTTCTCTATCTATTTTTTTTTATCTCTCTCTACTGTTTGTATTTTGTATGTATGTAGGTATTTATGTATTTATTATAATATTTTTTTTGTGTTTCTCTTTTAACTTCTCTTTCATATCGTTGCACCTACCATATTTTGTCTGCATCACCTTAAGGTAGACTGGTAGAAAATGCCTAAGGCATTAAGTCCGCCATTGTACTATGTTTTTCCTTGTGCATAAAGTTTTAATAAATAAATAAATTAACGTTGGTTTTTTTTTTACAAAATTAGTTACTTCCAGTACGTGGTCGCCACTCCAGAACCTTACTGCCCCATCGGCCATCGGTTCTACGAGCAATGTGCCCTGCCCACTGCCACTTAAGTTTAGCGACTTGCAGAGCTATGTCGGTGACTTTGGAGTGCAGTCTATAGATTCTTTAAAAATCTCACCAAGAAAAGTTGGGTGAACTTAGAGTAAGCTGCCAGTAGAGTCAATTCCTTAGTACTAGTTAGAAAGACAGCTCATTTTACACTCACTTCAATTAAGTTTACACGGTGAGATGGTTACAGGATCGCACTGCTGTACCTACTATTTTTACTCGCAGTTAGTAGGTTGGTAGTGGAACCCCTTTTTTATGTAGTTCCTCTCTTTCAAATTTCTCGTTACTCCTTCTTCAGTCTATAGATATCCACTGCTGGACAAAGGCCTCCCCCAAGGCTTTCCACGATGACCGGTCTTGTGCTGCCCGCATCCATCGGCTTCCCGCGACCTTCACCAGGTCATCGGTCCACCTTGTTGGGGGCCTCCCTACGCTGTGTGCCTTAATGTTGTTCAAATTGTCAGATATAAAACTGTCAAGTAACAAACCAAAAATTATGTATATTTATAAATAATAGTAATCTATCCAGAAACGCAGCAGAACTTACTCAGTAACAATGTGTACTGTGGAGTGTTGGGGTCACCAAGATACAGGCTCTGCCGAGTCTGCGACCCGCTGTTAATTCGATCTAAATAAAAAGCTCTTCTGTTGTTTGTGCTATTCCTTGTATTTTTATCAAAGTGTGAGCCTAATAAATAATTGTTTTTTTTTTCTCTTCGTTTACTGTGAACCAAGAACTGTTAGCATCGAACACATGGTCCTTCTCCTATGAAATTCATATACAAGGCCAGAATAAATTTTCTGGATATGATAATATAAATTAGTCAAATTAGAATTTTAGTGAGGGCATCCAAACTAATCTGTCACTGATTGCAGTTTTTGTAGGCAGTTGAAATATCCGTTTAAAAAATCTGTTTTTTTTTTTTAACGTAGACTTCACAGAACTGATTTTCATCAATCGATCTCACACTTTAAGTTACAACACTACAAGCGGTATTCAACCCGCCAAAAAAGTAACTTCAAAATAAAATGTTAAACTAGCGTCAGGACACGTAACCTGATCGAAAATTCGTAAGACGGAGGAAGTGTAGACCACCGTAGGAGAGGAAGTAATGTTTCTTTCTATCGCGCGGCTAAATAATACTGAGAAATAATGCAATTCCTGCGAAATTATTCCACGACCAATCCGAAATGCTCAACAATAATGTCCAAGTTTTTACTTCTACCGGCGCGCCGGAGTGCAAACTGTTGTTTTATTTTGTGGTGTTTGAACAGATTTTAGCTAACTAATTTAATTTGATCCTGTATACGCATATATTCCTGTCTAAAGCCGAATTTTATTGAAGTACCTACACACTCAAACAAACTAACCTAACCTAATCTATTTTTAGGTGCCTACGCCCAAACCAAACAATTAAATCGGGAGAGAGCACACACTGTGTAAGACAGTAACTCATTGTCAATTTGTTAAGATTTCCCAAAACCATTCGTCTCGTATGCCAAGTTAATGATGCTTTTAAGCCTATCTAAAAACTTATTACAGAACAAAGCAATAACGTTTTTAACGTTATTGCTTTGTTCAGTAATAAGATTTAGTAGGCCTTTCACGGTACTTATTGATTTAATGTCAGACTCAAATGTTTACAGGAAGTGGTTGAAAGCTGTTTAATTTTTCTTTTATCATGAGGGTTTTTACGCTTTCCGACATGTGAGTCGCGACTGGGTTCGAACCCTGTCATGCGCTTTACTTTGTCTAAATAATTTCATCACCACTGCGCTCGGTGAAGGAAAACATCGCGAGGGCGGTAAAACATGTCCATGGCAGTCCAGGCATGCCCTAGAGGCAAAACTTTGAAGACATGTTAAATCTGCCACCCCGCACTGGGCACGTGGCACATTACGGATCACTCCCTCTCACCTAGAGGAGGCCTGGGTCCCAGGAGAGGGAACATTATAGGCTAATTATAAATTAGTGAAATTAAAAAGAAAATCAAAGATGGCGCCCGCAAATAGTTTTTTAATGGTTTTCGAGGGCGCTTCAGCCGATAGTGAACTCAAAATGAAAATCCAAGACGAGAGTAGTTACGATTTTTTTATTATGCGTGTTGCGCCCTTGTATTAGTATTCGCTACTGAAACCAATAGTAAGGTCAAAAACAAAATACCGGCTGCGAACATTTCCTAATTTTTGTATAAAATAACTGACAACATTTCAAAATTATTCTTATCAACTGCACCCTAATTGCGAAATACATTGTTACTAACTATTTGAATTATTCTTAAGCCTTTAATTATTCGCAACCTCGCCTGATGGTAAGCAGTGATGCAATCATTGATGGTAAAGCGCGCTAGTTTAATAAGCCCATTCACACAAAAAACTGAGTGAATTGGAAGGAAGACGGCAGTTAAGCGAGATGCAATGTTTAACCCAGAGGGAGATTGATCTGGAGATCCTCCACGACCAAACTCCAGACACAACAACATTTGGCGCATCGTACCCGGCACACATCGCAACACAACTGCTCAGACCTGTCCTCCGTGCAGCTTCACCTGACATCATGCCGGAACACGACGAATCGCTTGGCGGCAAGACTTTCTCTGGTGGGTGTTAACTCCTGCTGGCGGGCGATATTATGGCTTACCACCGAGATGCTTCATATCTTTGAAAAACGTCTCTGTTTAAAAACTTAAATAACGCATTGAATGTTCTTGAACTGCCAATATGAAACCCATTGTTACTGATGTTGTGTTACTCAATTAGCCTGCTGATTGAAAAGTCAGCCCTTATTAGAATACCAGCACGCTTGACCTAAATTTTCAATGTGTCATGTCTTTACAGAAGCGGCTGTATTGCATGTTTTTTCAATAGTAGTCTCTTTCTTGGTATGTGAAAGTTGATGTCTATAATCTTGAAATGTATCACGTATTGCGAAATGAGTTTGATACATACATATAAAAAGTAGTGCTTAGTACAAAATCCTCCTGAACTAAAGGGTATCTTCTGTAGTAGTATGCAATAGTATAGCATAACCTAGATCCTTATGAATAGTCACTAACCTCTACTAGTGTTTACTAATATTTGTCATCATCATCATCATCTCATTCATCATCATTTACCAGTCTAACTGCTGACTAAACTTCCATATTTTCCGTCAAGCGACTGCCATGTAACCTCCACAACCCGAAGGCGATATCGTAGCAAACAACAGTAAGCATTGCATTTAGACCAATCGTTGGACTTTTGAGGGCTCCAATAACTCGTCACGACTGCCATTAGATGTTCTTATGGCAACCGGGACCAACGGCTTGAAGTGCTTTCCGAGGTGTAGTGCATATATTCATATTCATGCTTACAAATATTTGCACTCCGCGGGGATCGAAACCGCGCCTCCTTGGCAAAAATGAAAACTGTAACCGCTAACCGTTTATCATATATATATATCTTATATCATAGACTATAATATAACTATATGATTGTAATAATGCGTTGTGCAGGACACATACAAAATATACAAATGGTTTTATCTTTTAATTTGAACAATTAGCTTTTACGTGTTCTAAACCATTTCAATTACATACTTTAAAATGCGAGAATTGCCTGAAACGGATAATAACTAATTTGCATATAAAGGAAAGACAAGCAGATTCATAATAGGATTGAATATTAATAGTTTGTATAAACTTGTATATGTACAAAGATTCAGAAAGAATAAAGGTTATTTTATTTCAATGTATTGCCGAAGACAGCTGACTGTCCAATGTAGCATACCAAATATAGGATATATTTTCTACAATGCTTGCCGATATATTTGGCACAATGGCTGACCGATCGACGGCTGGTCTATAGATAGTTGTTCCGAGTCTGGTTGGTTGTGTAGGTACGTGAATTGAAAAGTTTGTGGTCGCATCCTCGATACAGGAATAACTAGTATAGGGCAATGTTAAAAATGCGGTAGTTGCAATTATAGACTTATATCGATAAATGAATAAATTCTTTTGCAAATAATTTATTTGATTTGTATTTTCACTTTCTCCCTCTCAAGACTTAGAGCTTTTACAACATTATAGTAGACACCAGTGGCGAAGGGTGAAATTTTGACAAAGGGAAGCCGGTCCAAAAAAATAAACACTTACCTACTGCAGGATATCTTGGAGGAGGTCTTCAGATAAGAATAATATGAAAAGCCCCACCTTCACCATACAAAAAAGGACTGATGATTTGATAACAATGTCTTTTAAGTATGATAAAAGCGGCTTTGTGAAAAGCCTTTTTCGACGTGCATCTCTATACCACACATGCATGCTTGTTAGTAAGTACTAAGTTAAGTACCTATTGTTAGGGAATAAGAGTCAAGAAAAAATAAAATAAAAAATTACAAAAATAATAAAGTGTTTAAAAACCGAACCACACAAACACCGATCCAAAACCAACAAAAATATTAAGCAAAAATAAAGCAAATTATACACAATCACAACGTTATTTATATTCTAATGCAATGCGTCTGTTTTTTTTTTTTTAACAAAATGAGCTAAAATGTTGTTATAAAAATTCGGATTACTTTTCATTTTATTAAGCAAATTTTTTTCAATTGACATGATAGCCAAATCGGACAATCTCTGCTCTTTTTGGCAGTTTCGCACATACGTGTGAATGCGTTTTAAAGCAGAAAATGACCGGTCAGCTGAAGCTACTGAAATGGGGAGGGTCAGAATTAAACTGCAAAGAGTCGAAACTTGAGAAAATGCGTCTTTCAAAGACGTATTAACAGTAACAGCACTCTATATGATTAAAAGCCATAATAACAAACAAAATCCACAGTATTTAACCAAATCTGCGATTAAATTACCTTACAGAATCCGTCACAGTTTAAATAACACAAATATTAAAAACAAACGAAAAACTCACGCACCATAGGTATAGAACGCTTTCTCGTAGTGGCGTGATTTCTTTGTCTCTTTCTAACAGAGGAGAGGAGAGAAATACAAGCCGCATGCCAGTAGCCTATATTAATCAAGTTTTACCGACGGTTAGCGAGCATTAGAAAGAGATGGTCTGATACGCTGTCTCTTTTCGCCTCATAGTAAAACGTTGACCGAGGTAAGCTGAAATTCATCGGGTTCCTTCAATGTAATGTACGAAAAATTGAAGCGCTGATTAATTTACGACTATAAAATGAAATGTGATACTTAGGATATTGCTAAAAATTACGATTGCTATTGTAAATCGCGCCGGCATTTGATTAATAATACTTTGTTAATGAAATAGAATGTAAATAGTTTTGTATGAATATGGAACTGATTTTGAAAGGTAACCCGGTGGGAATCGGCTTGTATGGACCCTTCGCCACTGGTAGACACGTAAATGCATATTTTTAGTTTTTATTTTAAGGCTAAGCCTGAAGATCGGTCTCGGGATTGGGTCTGAGCAGTTATGTTGCGATATGTGCCTCGTACGATGCGCCAAGTGTTGTTGGTCGGGAGTTTGGTCGTGGAGGGTCTCCACATCAATCTCCCTCTGGCGCAGCATCGTTGGTCGTGTTGTTGGGTTTAACATTGCACCACCTCGCTAAACTGCCGTCTTCCTTCCTATTCACTAAGTTTTTTAAGTGAATGGGTTTAATAAACTAGTGCGCTTTACCATCAACTATTGCATTACTGCTTACCATCAGGCGGGATTACAGTCAAGCGCTAGTTTATAACTAAAAAAAAAAAATTTGTCTCACAGGTCCCGGGCCCAAACTTTAACTCTCACAAAGGTTTGTGAATCTACATGTACAACTCGCGCGAGTTAATTGTGCACCTCGCTCAGTAACGTCATTTGGGCGGGACCGTTAGTGAAAAATGAGAATTAGTTTAAATAAATATGTTTTTTTTTTAATTTTGTTTTATAGAAGGTCATTTTGATGATAAAGCGTCACAATACTAAATCATTTTACTCATGACGTTTTGCAATTAAATTGATACCATATGGAGTGAAATATAATGTTGGTGCAACCAACAGGCTTCACTCATGCGTGGAAAATGTAAAAAACAAAAACAAACTTAATATATAAAAAAAATAAAAAATAAACTGTACTTAGACAATTATTATTCCTCCAAAGCCTGGAGCACAGGCGTAGAGTAGCCAGCCTTTCGGTCTTCTATAGGATGCATTCTGGTGAGTGTGCAAGGGAATTGCATGATTTAATTCCCCCATCTCCGTTCCATCATCGGACGACCCGTCGTACGGCGAGTTTCCACCCTTACGTTGTTGACACCACTGCGATCCGGACGAAGCGTTTTGCTTCCTCCTTTATACCGCGTACATCGAGGGACTGGAACAATTTGCCGGCGTCGGTGTTTCCGTCACATTACGATTTGAGTGTCTTCAAGGCTAGAGTGAATAGGCTCTTAATAAACTAGCGCGCTTTACCATCAACGATCGCGTCACTGCTTACCATCAGGCGGGACTGCGGTCAAGCGCTGGTTTATAATTTATAAAAAAAAAAAAATATATTATAACAAATATGCTAACGCTACTCACCGCTTACGGCGAATGCGAGGCGTTGCGCTGGGAAGCGGGAGAGGGGTCGCATTCCAGCGAGGTGCACAATTAACTCGCGCGAGTTATATTATAGTTTGTTTACTTAATTCTCAAAATTGTGTATTTCTATCGCGCAAAAATACAGTTGTAGGTACAACTGTATTTTTTACTATTATTTATTTTATAAAGCTGCGATAGAAATACACAATTTTGAGAATTTCAACTGTCCACCTTTAGGTGACGAACCGTAAAACCTAAATAAATAAAAATGTATCAACAAGTTGTCAACACGCAGTGACCAGCTGTTAAACATCCCTATTGAATAGTTCACTATTAAGTTAAAAAGTATTTCAATAAGTTAACATCACCGTCTCTCATCATCTCTTTCTTGGTATTTGAACTCAGTTAATCGAACGTACAGCTATTCTAGTTCAGAGGGAGGGCCTTATAGAGAATGACAATTATAGCGAAAATTAATATAAAACTTTAATATCGTAATTTATGTTTTAGACACAAGGATGAAGTGGAAACGTTTATTGGATTCTGTTACCTATAGAAGACGGAATTTATATAGCAGACATGGTTACAGGCAACGGCTAACAATTTTCATCGTTCAATTACAGGCAACGGCTAACAATTTTCATCATTCAATTACAGGCAACAGCTAACAATTTTCGTCGTTCAATTCTCAATCAATTTCAATTTTTTAAAAGTCATTTACAATCATTTAAAATCATCATCATCATCAACAACAACCTTTTCATCGTTCCCCTGCTGGGTACAGGTCTCCTCTCATACAGAGAAGGATTGAGCGTAATCACCACGCTTGCTCAATGCGGGTTGGCGATTTCAGACTTAAAGTTCAGGGGTCTTTAAAATGTTTTCCTTCACCTTTTAATCAGTCATTGGTGTGATGTACTTATAACGGACATATAACTTAGAAAAGTAACATTGCCACTACTAAATACTATTCGATTAATACTATAAATAACAATCATGCAAGGTAATGTATTATTTAATTCGACTTATAAGTATAGTTTCAGCATAAAATCACTTCATTTCACTTCAGTACGTTATTATATTCACACCTACAACAAACGCAACCCAATTAAGCACCGCAACACACATGCCAAATTATACCTTCATTCTATAGCCTCGCCAACACGCAATATCTACCATATTACATTTACACACCAAATTTTCATATAGATATATACACTGACTTACTACTTACTTGTGCTACTAGCCTATCTAATCAACACCGAACATATATATACAAGTACAAACTACATAGTATGCCCTGACCTTACAACCTTTATGTACCATAATCTATATTTGAACCGCTAATATCAAATACCATAACTTCAAAGGTAATTCCTGTCATGAAACTATTATCTCAATGGCGGACTTCTGCATCTGCGACCTTAAGCAATGTATTCTGTTTAGTTATGATAATATACATAAAACCATATCCGGTTTTGGAACGGTCCTTGCCAGAACCAAAGTGGACTGGGTCGTCATCGTTTAATTAGAGTCCTAAGATCAGAAAGTATTCCACCAGTTTGTATAATAATATATATGTAGGGGGGAAAACATCAGGAAGGCGGGGCCAAAGGTTCCGAATAACTGCCCATCGTGCCCTGCACAACCCCTCACTGGGTTGCAGTCACGACTACAGACTAGTGCGTGCAGTGCGACCAAATAGCCATGATATGTGTTTCATTTGATGGCGGAGGCACCCTCCTCACCATCTACTACATTATGAAATCTAACTCAGCAGGTACATTACTTGGAGAAATCTTTCATATGCGATCGTGGGCGTACTTATAAGTTCTTCTAACGGTCAAAGATTTCAAAAGTTAATGCACGCCATCAAGTAATTCAATGATTTTAAATAGTTCCTTGTATTTCGGGTCTAATTTTGTCTGATTTCTCTGTTTATTTTCAATTATCACTAAATCAACAACTTCATTACATTAGCTCTATTTCTATCAAAACTAGATTTTTCGTAAATATTACTCTTTTCTATGTTCATTACCGCTTGTTCTCTTGAGAAGATTTAATAGTGTAGCCACAGACCTACGAGTATCATAAGCTCGTAATTACAACACAGACAAATCAAACATCATAATTGTAAAACCCTGTTTTAAAATTTCGCAACCGTATTTTAAACAATTATTACCCGATAATAGGGTATTTGACTAAAAAAACTAATTAGTCTGTCAGTCAGATTTATAAAAAATGCTAGAAACGTATTTTTTCATATAAACAAAAAATGAAGACGACAGAGTGCGTTGAAAACTCGTGTGACGTCACTGCGCGCTAAACTTTTTAGCGAGCAGTGACGTCACCAGCCACCACTCCTGATCTTTGATGCCTTTTATATTCGTAAATTTTTATTGATTTGATAAAACAAAATATACGTATCCAATATTTTTCTATAATCTGAATGATGGACTAAATACAATATTTTTTTTTACCGAGGAAACTTCCCTGTTGTTTACATACGAAATAAAATTTGCAAATCGAGGGTAAATCTGCATTCTATTATCTCAAGAAAGAAAGAAATTGTTCAGTACCCAATACGTGGCACAGCCTATATCCTATATACGTACGTACTATCGCGTTACATACATACGCGACACATCAATGAAATTACAGATAGCTTGACAAGAGAACATTTAGTACGATAATCAAATAAAAATAGTACCTACGACTCACCGGATTGTTGCAATTACTTGCAAATACTTGGAATCCGTCAACCGTTGCACACCAGGCACCTTGGCGCTCTGGGCCGACCTCCGGCAGAGTGATCCCGGACGATGAGGCTGATAGCTTCGATCAACTGCAACACACTCCGCTGCTGGATCTCCAACACTGCGCCTGCGAGGCTCTGATCCCACTTCTGATGTAGGGGAATGAAAACCGTCAGGAAGGCGGAGCCAAAGGTTCCGGATAGTTGAGTTGTCAGCTCATCCGCATGAGCATCCATCATGGGCGGTATTTCGAGAAAACGTTGAACAATAACTATAGTGTGATATTCGATTCTTACTATTTTAGCTGTACAGACCCTTAGATCACTTTAATATCAACGGATTACCATGATAATATCAGATTAAAACAGATAAGAGCCACTGGGTTTGGACATGAAAAACACACACTCGATCGAAGCTTGAGCAAAGATTGCCCGCGCTAATGGTCGATCGTTATTTCAAACGCAACTCCAGTCGGTGTTACCATTCATGCTCCATGGTGTTACCCGCTCTTAATAAAAAAAAAAACATAATTTATCCGAATACCGATCGATTAAATCGACTTCAAAAAATAGTAGAGTAATTTACGGACAATTGATACTGACACAAAACAGATCACAATATTCAAAATTAACCAGTCACGCGCCGTTACATATATCTCATCATTATCACTTCAGCCGAAAGACGTCTACTGCTGGACATAGGCCTCCCCCAGGGATTTCCACGATGATCGGTTCTGCGCCTCCAGCATCCAGTTTTATATTTTAGTATTTATTTTAGGTTTTATATTATAAGTTTTTTAGGTTTTAGTTTTTGTTTTATTTTAGGTGCTGTATATATTATATACTTATAGCAAATTTAGTAAATGCTACTCAGTTCTCTTGCCACATAAAGTAACAGAAAAAATTATACCAGGACTTCTCCGCTGCATGGCGCATAGAGGTAATATGCACAAGTGTAAAATTATCTCCAAATGACAATACTCTTTTAGTATCATACACTTACTAAAGAAACCGAGAAGAATCCCATAGTAAAAAATAAAAAAAAAACTATGAACGCGAACAGAAAGAGATAAAAACGCCGGTCACAATAGTGATGTATTTTAGGAGGCAATCAACAAAATCATATCACGATTAGAACTAAAGCGTTCCGAACAAACGAAGATCACAACATCTTCCTACTATTTACTTTTTATATATCCTGTTTCTCCTTTTTATATTCCTGTTTGTGTTTGTTTAAACTGTTCTCTCACCATTTAGATTTACTTTTATTTCTTTTATTATTTTGAATATGTTCTTAATTTTATTCTACATAACATACGAGTATCAATTACATTTTTAAATATTAACATATTAAAATATAAAAACATTTAAAAATATCAAAAAATAGTAATCCACCGGTATCGGGAACAGGGTCTAAGCTACCGGTGGTCAAGGCTCCAGAGAGAGGAACCTCCTGACAATGCGAGCCGTGTCCAGAAGTACCGCTTTCTGAATCAAGCTCTTGATCCAGTTGCCTAACGAGAGCCGTCTAAGGTGTTGGTCGAGGCTCTTGGCTATTAAGCCATTGGCTGTCATGACTATCAGTACAATGATTGCTTAATCCACATTCCACATGTCGACAATCTCGCGAGCCAAGTCAAGATACTTGATTTGTTTATCTTTTTCGGCTTTCACGAGGTTCTCATCATGTGGTATGGTTATGTCAACAATCATTGCACGCCGCTCTGATCAATATCGATCAATATATCAGGCTTACTGGCAACGACAGTCCTGTCAGTGATAATGAATCGATCCCAGTACAATGTGATATCGCCATTTTCAAGAACTGGGTCAGGCATATACCTGTAGTATGGCACCTCCGATTCCACAAGGTTGTACTTAAGAGCAAGTTGCTGATGAATTATCCTGGCTACAAGGTTGTATCTATGCAAGTACTCTCTGTTAGCCAGATGAGAACACCCGCAAATAATATCCCTTATTGATTCCCCCGGCCGGTGACATGCCCGACAGATGTCAACTGTGCCGTCTTTGACCATAAATCTCCGGTAATTATTCGTCATCATAACTTCGTCCATAATTGCACAGACAAACCCTTCGGTTACCCCAAAAAGGTCACCGAAACGTAGCCAGGCTACGGGCGCTTGAAAATCTACATCAGACCCGTTTAGGGCTCGGAAGAAGCGCCCATGAAGCTCCTTGCTCTGCCATACCTCCATGCGATCGTTAGTATCAAGTACTACTGGTTTACGCCAGTTGTCTTTTGCCAAGGAGAGCGAAGTGAGGCCCTTGTCAACGGCGACCACATCTAAATACATTCTCAAGTCGCTTATTTGGAAATATTCTCTAAGACTGCATATCTCGCGATTGTGTAGGGTCTTAGCGTTTAAAAAGCCTCTACCTCCATATTTTCGCGGGATATACAGCCTCATAACCGATGACCGTGGGTGATGCAATAGATTTGCAGTCAGCAACGTACAGACCCTCTGTTCCAGGGCATCCAGTTCGATCTTAGTCTATTTGAGTATGCCAAAAGAGTACATCAAAACCGGCATAACCCAACCGTTGAAGGCGCGTACCTTGTTTCCGCCTGATAGAAGACTATTAAGTACTTTTTTCAGGCGGCCACAGAAGCGTTCCTTCAACGATTGCTCCATGTCAGTAACATACCCAACGCTTCCGACATACCCAAATACTTATAGGTTTCGGATGGGGAAAGGGCTCTAAGGTTTATGGAACCAGTGAGTTGGGTTCCCACGGATTCCACAATCTCTCCTCGCTTTACATGCATGACCGCACATTTGTCCACACCAAATTCCATACTTATGGCGCTACTGAAAGTTTCAGTAATTTTCCATAGCTCCTTCAGTTGTAAATCGTTGGGAGCGAATAGTTTTAGGTCATCCATGTAGAGGAGGTGCGATATAACCTCACCACCTCTCCTCAGCCTATAGCCAAGACCTAAATCCTCCAGCAGTGCGCTTAGAGGATTCAAGGCTAAGCAAAATCAAAGTGGACTCAAACTATCGCCCAGGAAATATACCTCGCTCGATCCTTATCGGTTCGCCATTCCTTTGAACATTTCGACACCCTTGATAGCGAAGGACCGTCCTCCATTACGTCATACATATCATCAGGAAGGTGCGCAGAGTTGCATCTACTTTATACAACTCTAGCACCCGGATGAGTCATGTATGTGGCACCGAGTCATAGGCCTTCTTGTAATCTATCCAACATGTCGACAGATCCTTTCGAGAACGGTGAAACTGTTGGCTAATGGCCATATCAATAAGGAGTAGCTCCTTAGTACCGCGGGACTCGTTCCCACATCCAATTTGAGAGGCAGACATGATTGAGTTGCTGTCAATATGCGTGTTAATTTTAGCTTTCAAAATGAACGTAAGAACTTTATAGACCGTCGGTAACCACGTGATCGGCCTATAGTTTTTGGGTTCCGCGGTGCTACCTGATTTAGAAACTGCCCATTCCTCTTGTTAGAAACTGAGGTGGCGAATCAGACTCTAAAACATTCTGGAATTGAGATGCCAAGCGAGTGTGCGACCTGGAAAACCATTTAATCCAAAAGTTATGCAGTCCATCCGACCCTGGAGATCATCCATTATCATTCGGTAGGCACGTGTCAGCGACACCTTGGTCTGATCGCTCCCAAGCTCTATAGACCCACCTTTCATCGCTTTGGATTTTGCGATTCTGAGAATACCACTCCACTCTTCGCTTGTACCGACGAATACGGCTTGCCCATCTATATATCTTCTGCTCAAGAAAGTCGATACGCTCTGTGACGCGAAACAAATAGTCTGGAGAACTATTATCAGTCCCCGAGAACGCCCGCCTCACAAAGCGCATCACTCTAGGGCATGTATTGCCCTCCCTGAAGCTAATTAGCTTGCCAATGAGTGCTCTAGTCCCTCCAATACGACGCTCAATCCTACACTGCCAAACTGGTACATCTGATTTGGGTCATGCGGCTCTGTAACTGTCTGAGAATTTGAGATATGCCACATGACATATCACAACAGCTTCACAGTACAGGACTGAATGTGTATCAGTCAGATCTTTGCTGTCCTTTAAATAAGTAGACTGCTGAGAGTATAGAGCACACACGAGCGCCTTGTTTTTTATGCATGGGCAATCGAGGTAAACGTGGTCTAAGTTCAGGCCAAATAGAGCGGTATTCACGGAAAGCATCCTCCAAAGCGGCCCTCAATTTTTCATTGCACGGTGAACTCACGGATATAGGCCTATCATCATCCTCTTTATCAACGTGGTTGGGTTGCGGTGAAACACTGTTAAGTTGTATCGCGACCAATGACGATGCAGGCGTAACAAGCGTCCCAAGGAGTCCGGCGGTCGGCGTCCTTCCCGTCGGCGAGCAGGTGGTGGCTTCGTCGGCGGAGAGAAATACTCGTCACTCGAGCTCGACACTACTACTATTATTAAAATTATTATTACATTTTTATTTTTATTGTACTATCGTTTCGGTGTCGTTTGTAATTGCGTGCTGCACCGGATGACGTCTTGACGTCGGCGCCGGCTGTCTCTGAAAACTAGCGCTGGGTTCTGTTTTGCATAGGGTCGCAGCATAATGCTGAGTGACAGACGTTTTGTGTGGATTTGACGCTTGTTCACTCAACTATTTCTTATTTTTGTAAACTTTTGCGTCATGCTTACAGCAAATAAACGATTTTTCTTTCATTTCTTTCTTACTACTCACAAGACACCTGTGTAGGAGAAATCCTAATGGATGACTTATGACTATTGACTATGATACAACCGAAAAGCAACTATCTATCTCAAAGTAATCACAGCATTCTCTCTATATTTGTCTAACCCTAGCACGTATTACGGCATTCGTCACACAGTTTGACACCCACAAACTTTTCCATTACTCAACCACCCACACGCTCCCTACGAACACTTCTACCTATAACTAAATCTGAAATCATTGTCTCGTTTTAGTTTACAGGTAACCATGGATAGTAAATTGTGTACTTATAGCGGAGGCTTAGCAGCCTGAAATACAGGCTTCGGTTTAATATAAGCACCAGTCCCCCATAAAGTTTTTGAAGTTAGACTTCTTAATCGACGTTTGGTGGCGAATTTGTAGCAATGTATTACAATTTTCTGTTAATCGCCATTTTAGTTTAATATAGAAATTCAGTTGTGACGTAACAATATTATATTTCAATTGAAATATGATAAAATAAATAGACTTAACTATTCTCTATATCTTTAGTTTGATAAATCCAACACGTGGCTTGATTTTGGTACTTATTTATTTATTTGAGCATAACCTCATTTCTTGATTAAAGACAAATTAATATAAATGAACTAATATAAGTGAACGGCGATTTCCACGCTATTTCTAAGACACGCGGTAGTTCCAAACGCTTCACAGGAAAGTCTCAATTGTAAAAAAAAAATCTATGTTTTTACAATCCAGTAAGTACCTCTTAACATCGATCTTAAGAAAATTGTTAGTAACGCTTATAATGAAATGATATTATTATTATTATAAGATATCGTTACACGTGTACCTACATGTCGTAACAATTGGAGCTCGTCTATTATGTCTACACTTCAATCATTTGCCAGCCTATTCTAATGAGATTTTAATCTCACCAGATCTTAATCTCACCCGAATAGATAGAGGCAAATGATTCTCGGAAACAAGGATAATGATCAATAAGCATTAAGCAAGGATGGAAAATGTACCAAAATAAACTAGATACTAAGAATTTCAGAGCTTTGTTAGGCATATAATATTTTATTATTGTAAGCCTAAAATTTAGAGAACACATCCCACAGGTTTAATTATTCATTCTTTTAAATAACAATACTTATAAATCAATAAATAATTAAAGGTCGCTCACAATGGGCCTCATACGAAGGCTCAGAGTCACACAAAGTGCAATGGAAAGAGCTATGCTCGGAGTTTCTCTGCGTGATCGAATCAGAAATGAGGAGATCCGCAGAAGAACCAAAGTCACCGACATAGCTCTGCGAGTCGCTAAACTGAAGTGGCAGTGGGCAGGGCACATTGCTCGTAGAACCGATGGCCACGTACTGGAAGAAGCAGCGTAGGGAGGCGCCCAACAAGGTGGACCGATGACCTGGTGAAGGTCGCGGGAAGCCGATGGATGCGGGCAGCACAAGACCGTTCAGCGTGGAAAGCCTTGGGGGAGGCCTTTGTCCAGCAGTGGACATCCATAGGCTGAAGAAGAAGATGATAAATCAATAACACTAAGAGAGATACACAATATTGCAATCCTATTACTTACCTACTTAATTTGTAAGCATCAGGAGATAAAAACATCAACAAACTTTCTGTAAGGGAATAGACACAGTAGACGTTTTGTTATTTTTTCTTGGCAGAGAGAAAAGTTATTCTATTTGAAAATAAATGGTGTATGCTAAAAGCACCTATCTCGGGCAGCATTTGATGGCCTTCGCCCTGCAATGAGAATTATAACATCCGAATTGAAATTTAACTATGTTAAAGCGTTCGTGTATTTGTTCCGCACATATTTTACCAAAAGCAATGTAAGGATACCCTATTTTTCTCTCTTCATTTTTGAAGAGGCTAATTCGATAATTTTTTTTTTGTTATTCGTTTGAATTTACCTTATTCTAAGGGCAATTCTTAAGTCATCTAAATTGTAGATTTTATTGTGAACAATCCTACATTTGTGTGAACGTGGATATGTACACTTGCTAGGCTTAGGGTGCAGACACATGTGGCAGATTAAGGGTGCGTGTTGGAGGTAGGTTCCTGTAGAACATTACTGGCCGTTAGGTGTATCTGTCACATAGTGACTTGATTCTTGCTAGAAAGCGTCTTTCGATGCTTCTTTTTTCTTTTTCATTTTAACGCCGATTTCGTATTTTGAAGTGATAACTTCTTTAGCGACGTTGAGCACTTTTGCTGGATAGAGAAAAAACATTGAACTCGCGTGAGCGTAAGCGACCCGACGCCGTGATCACTTTTTGTGTATTATGTGTTTTTTAATTATTTCAGTTTTGACTTCTGTCGGTTATTCCCACGACAGCTAGTTTTTTTTACATAAATACCTTATCATATTGCAACAATGCGTTCCAGGTGTTGCTGGGGTTGCCCCGATACTGTAGCGCTTCAGGGATGTTCGCAGACGCAAGGGTGGATTAGGTTAAAAATTGTTACTAACAAAATAAGTCACTGATTCTCGAATAAATAAAAATTTATTATTATTATTATATATTATTTTGCCTACCTATAGATAAATTAAGTTTTAACGTTTTTTTGTTATTAAGTTATTTATATAAAACCAAACCCATTACATTTATTAGAATACATATTTTCTTTTGACTAGTATACATGTAATCCGCGTCACCTTTTACTCCGATACGACATCCGACTAAAATCTTGTTTACATAGATGGAGGGGAATCTAAGGGAAAGCTTCACAATGAGATTTTCGACGATATCAAATTAAGTGTGCGCTATGCATTCGCCAGGAAAATGAAAATGTTACGTTTGAAAATATATACGTTCGATAATACGTCGAGCTATCAGTTTGATTGCTAAGTATACAACGTTATTTTTTGTTTATCATCATCATCATCATCATCATTTCAGCCGAAAGACGTCCACTGCTGGACATAGGCCTCCCCCAAGGCTCTCCACGACGACCGGTTCTGCGCCTCCCGCATCCAGCGGTTTCCCGCGACCTTCACCAGGTCGTCGGTCCACCTTGTCGGGGGCATACCCACGCTACGTCTTCCGGTGCGTGGTCGCCACTCGAGAACCCGTCGGCCCCATCGGGCATCGGTCCTACGGGCAATGTGTCCAGCCCACTGCCACTTTAGTGTTGCAATTCTTCGGGCTATGTCGGTTACTCTCGTTCTTCTGCGGATCTCCTCATTCCTGATTCGATTCGCGCAGTGAAACCCCAAGCATAGCCCTCTCCATTGCCCTTTGAGTGACTTTGAGCCTTCTCATAAGGCCCATTGTTAGCGACCTCGTCTCAATTCCAATTTTGTTTATACGAAACCTGAATATAGTTTGTTCATAATAAGCAACTCAATCGATTCCAATCATTTTTACACCATGTTATATTTTTTCACAAATACATTTAGAAATTGTTGCTGTTTGGATACCGAGCTTGCGTACACATTTTTACGTTAGATCATAGTACTTGCGTTCGCATCCGCTGACGGACGCCAAGAGAGCAAAGGCCCGCGCTCGCCCGCACGAGCAGACTTTTGACCATATTTTTGTTGGGACAACCAAGTAGAATAGCAAGCTCATAACTTTGTGGTTTTTCATGATATCTTTTTGAAATTTTGTACATAGATTCTTTACTTAAAAATACTGGACACGTGTTTCGGGTTTCGCATAAACAAAAATTATTGTTGTATATTGTAGTGTACACGTAGATACTATGATTATAACTACATAAGGTAGGTCTGTCGAGCTTGCGAACCCCGCCCGCGTCCACGCGCGTACTGTAATCTAGTAGTGGACCGAAGTTCGGCGCGAGTGGCAATTGCGTAATTTTCGTCAACGAGCAGCGGATGTTTTAGGGTAACGGTAACGGTTTTTATATTCGTTTATTTTTCCCTAAACTTTTGCATTTAATATATAAAATTATTATTTGTTAATCAACAATCAGTTTGAGTCTTATTATTATGATTGGATTGTATTTTATTGAATATTTCTTTCAACTGGGAACAACTAATTAGACCTAGGCGTATTAACCCATGCCAATCGCTAGCATAGGCGGGACTTACCTTACATACAGGCATATTTAACCACGTTTGCACAAAAAATTAAATAGATATGTATGTGATTTTCTATATTGCACCACATCGTTCCTGAAATGTGCTCAATATGTCGGAAAAGAAAAAACATGACGTTTGGACCCAAAGTGACTTAGAGGCGGCTGTTACTGCTGTTAGAGCAGGCACGTTCTCATAACAAAAGTACAAAAAAAGATATAAAAGGAGGTAAAGAGAATGAAGGATATGATTGGTGCTGCTATTCTTGTAATGAAAATAGTATTGCTGATATGAGACCATGGGCAAATTGTCAGAAATGGTACCACGAGGAACGCGTTGGGTTGACAAAAAGACTTCGAAGTATTTAATTGTCCTGGTGGGTGTGACTAAAACACTATTAATAAGTACTTGTATTTAATAGGTATCTTCGACACCTATTGTTGATCTCCGTTAGATAGTATGGACATTAAAGCATAGAAATTTTACAACAACAGGAAACATCACTATTGTGCAAAGGATTTTGATATTCTCTTTAACATTAAATTAGAGAATTGACGCTGGAAGTTTTACGTATTTATTACATACATATTAAAACAATGGCAGACATAGAAACTGCTAGCTATATAATCATCAATCATCACGCTGCGACCAATAGGAGCGGAGCATATAAAAAAAACAAATATCTGTAAATCCTTATTTAAATAAATTAATAGTGTTTAATTGTGAACTAAATTGACCTTTTATTTTTGTTCTGGATGGGAAATCCTCAAGCGGAAGGGCGTGTCAGACTTTTATTGACTAAAACCCACCCGTGCTCCTTCAATTGCGTGTGCACCAAACCACGGTTTTTGTTTTTTAGCCAG
Source organism: Sesamia inferens (assembly GCA_037179545.1). NCBI lineage: Eukaryota > Metazoa > Arthropoda > Insecta > Lepidoptera > Noctuidae > Sesamia > Sesamia inferens. Next base: position 18,878,597 of record CM073921.1, on the reverse strand, counting down.
CCTTGACCTTAACTTAGTGTTGATTTTATCTTTTTTTTTTAAAAAAAAATACCTATATTTTCGTAACCACAGGGTCTAGATTTTTTTCTTTTTTTCTAATAGTGGGAATGACTTGGTCTATCTCCTGCTTCCCGTTTAACGACGATTTTTGGGACCTGCAAAACTCGCGCGTGTTAACTGTGCACCTCGCTGGAATACGACCCTCTCCCGCTTTCCCGCGCGGCGCCCCGCATTCCCCGTAAGCGATGAATAGCGTAAGCATCTTTGTTACAATTGTCTAGTACAGTTTAAATCCCCTGTTGTTATTACTGTTTCTGTTGAGCTTTTGCTTTGTTATTTTTTTTTTTTTTATTAAGTTTGTTTTTGTTTTTTACATTTTGGACGCAATAGTGAAGCCTGTTGGTTGCATCAACATTATATTTCAGTCCATATGTAATATGTATCAATTAAATTGCAAAACGTCATGAGCAAAATGATCTAGTATTATGATGCTTCTATTGCTACCAAAACGACCTTTTATTACATAACGTAAAAAAAATAATATAAATTTTTTAAATATAATTTACATTTTTTGCAAACGGTACCGTCCGAATGAAGTTATAGTCAGAATGAGGTGCACAGCTAACTCGCGCGAGCTGTAGGTACCTACAAGGTCAAACCGTTTATTTTTATATTCTTTTTAAAAAAGGTTTGATATTTTAATTTAGGTGATATCGAGCGCTGACAGTTATATTAAGTGGCAGTTACTTTAAAAAAAGATAAATAAATATCTGTTTTAATTTGTTTTATCTTAATCATACTATTTGGGTCTATGAAGAATACACAAAAAAATGAACTTAACTTATCTTTTATTTTATTTAGCATTATATCGATGCCCACCATGTCTAACACTAGAGATAGTCCTGTAGCTAATTTCATCTAGCATTAAAAACTAAGTACTTTAGTCGTCATTTTTTTAACAAAAGCAACATTGTAGTATTGAAAAAATCGTATTATATTTCAACAGCTTTCCAGCGCTATGACGCACTTGAACAATGCTTACACTTTACTCAATTTGCTTGAAATAAACATAAATAAGCTAATTTTACGCGGATTTGACGCTTCTTTTCTTTCCCCCTCTTTGTTCTTATCGTGTTTGCGATTTTTCTTTGAGTCTTGTTTAACTGAAAAAATACGTGTTTCCTTTACTAGAAAACGAAACGAAAGAAGACGTAGTTAGGGTAGGCCCCCGACAAGGTGGACCGACGACCTGGTGAAGGTCGCGGGAAACCGCTGGATGCGGGAGGCGCAGGACCGGTCGTCGTGGAGAACCTTGGGGGAGGCCTATGTCCAGCAGTGGACGTCTTTCGGCTGAAATGATGATGAATGATGATGATGTTAAGAAAACCCTGTCCGACCTATAAGGATAGTAAAGGTTAGGTAAACACATGACCAAATATAATATAAAATTTTTCGTAATCATCATAGTACCAATACAAATGAAATTTGAAATAATCTTTTTTTCCCGCGAATGAATTCCAACTTCCCCGAAATTTGGTAATTTTAAAAAAAGTGACAACACCGGTATTATTATGAGCGAATAGCGATGCGACCACGTGCCGCGTGCCCTGCAGCCCGCCGCCCGCGGAAGGGTGCTTACGCACATTTATTAAGTTACCTCTTTTTGCGAAATAATATTTATTTTTTAGGGGGATTTTTTTTTAGTTTAGCCCGGTTTTGTATCCATTAGTAGAATCAGTTATCGATACCTAACAACACCTTCACGGGTCGGACAGGGTTTTCTTAACATACTGTATACAAAAATTATAATAATTATAATTGAGGGTAAAAGTTTATCGCCGCAGGAGACGCCCCGGTCGGGAGACAACATCGAACTCCCGGCCACCGTAGGTGCGGGCTTGTGGGCAGCTCGCCGTCCGGTCCTTACCGGACGGCGAGCTGCCCACAAGCCCGCACCTACACAACGCGCCGTCGACCCGGGCCTGGTCCTTTCCAGGCCCGGGTCGACGGCGCGTTGTGTTTCACGTGCGCCTCGAAGAGATATCAGCACATCGTGACGGGGTCCACGTAAACCGATGCCTCCTAGGTCAGGGTGGCGGGTTGGTTAAAAAAGAAACCGTGGCCCTTGCGCACAGGCAAGTGAAAAAAGACGGGTGGCTTTTAGTCTGTCTGACACTCCCTTCCGCTCCGCCCAGAGCGGCAGAGTTCATTTAATGATTTCCCATCCAGAACAAAAAGTTTGAAAGTTTATTCCAATATATTACGATATAATTAATTGAGTAAATACAATAATTCCAACTGACATTTTTTATATCTGCCAAGGCGTCTTATGCCCCGTCTACACGCTCCGTCTTACCTGCGAGCATGCCTGTGCAAACCAGTTTGCGCACATAAGCGCGTGTGTGTGGACGGCAAGACGGTAGCACGCGCAGTCTCGAATGTTCCGTCTTTTTGTACAGTCATGACTGCACAGGCCTGGACTGCGCAGGCAAGACGGATACTGTAGGTGGGACCTTAGAGTAAAGACGCTATAATCTATAAAACAACATGAAATTTTGAGTACTTTTTTTTAAATAACTAAGTATAAACTATTACTTGACCGCAATCCTGCCTGATGGTAAGCAGTGCTGCAATCGTCGATGGTAAAGCGCGGTAGTTTATCAAGCCTGTGTACCTACTTACTTTACATAAGACTATAGTTCCTATTATATATTTTAAAGGCAGTACCTACACACTGAATATGAATCGTGATCACTTACCGGTCATCCTACAAATTGAAAGAAGTTGTCCGACTACAGAGCAATGGAACGGCAGCAGGTAACCCGACATTTGAACATACTACTTACGAAGATACAGCCATGACCACGTATGTTCACTGTACTGACGTATTGTGGTATTATGGGTTTACATTTGTGCGCTCACCGAGCTCACTCGATTACTGCCCGTTTCATAAAGTATTATAGCAAGAATTTTAGTAACGTGTGGTTGAAGACGAAAACACACAATCCGTTTTAATAAAACACTTATCTTAACGAGACTAATGAGTGCGGAGTGTAGGTACCTACTGTCCGTATATAATTATGAGCCGACTCTCGGTGGTAGGCCATAACATCGGATGCCGGCAGAAGTTACCACCCACCAGACAAAGTCTTGCCGCCAAGCGATTCATCGTGTTCCGGCATGATGTCTGGTGAAGCCGTACGGAGGACGGGTCTGAACAGTTGTGTTGCGATGTGTGCCAGGTACAATGCGCCGAATGTTGTTGTGGATTGTCACCCTTTGTAAAATATTTTTATTTATGTTCTGTAATCTATATGGTGTACATAATAAAGAGTATTCTATTCTATTCTATTCTATTCTCTTAATAAACTATCGCGCTTTACCATTAACGATTGCATCACTGCTTACCACCAGGCGGGATTGCAGTCCAACACTAGTTTATAATAATTTAAAAAAAAAGCCGAGTATATGGAAAACAGAAAAAACACTAAACAACAACCAAGTACCTGAGTGATAGCGCAGGCGGGAGATAGAACGTGATACAATGCGGCCAATTACATTTAGATTACAAGTAAAATTATAACCGTAACGTAGAATAGAATACTCTCTATTATGTACACCATATAGATTACAGAACATATGTAAGTATAAAAACTTTACAAAGGGTGACACAACGGGCGGTCTTATCTCTAAGAGCGGTTTTTTTAAAGACAACCTTCGGATGGAATACTAAGTGGAAGGAGAGTGAAATAATAGAAGTAGTCTACAATGTACTAATTGCATAGATTATACCTAGATGCCAGCCCGCATTGAGCAAGCGTGGTGATTACGCTCAATCCTTCTCTGTATGATAGGAGACCTGTGTCTAGCAGTGGGACGATAAAAGGTTGATGATGATGATACTTCGATGAGGGCAGTGATGGCCCAAAAAACTTCGAAAACATGTGGCAACTACCAAACCGCACTGGGCCAGCGGCCCTCTCCCCAAGACGAGGCCTGTGTACAACAGTGGGAACATTATTTTTTTGATTATGTATACATCGATGTTCGTAAGGATTGTTAAAGGTTACCACCCACCAGACAGAGCCTTGTCGTCAAGCGATTTATCGTGTTCTGGCATGATGTCTGGTGAAGCCCTACGGAGGACGGGTCTGAGCAGTTGTGTTGCGATGTGTGCCGGGTACGATGCACCTAATGTTGTTGTGTTGGGTGTTTGGTCGTGGAGGGTCAATCTCCCTTTGGCGCAGCATCGTTGGTAGTATTGTTGGGTTTATCGCTCAACTGCCGTCTTCCGTCCTATTCGCTCAGTTTTTCTGAGTGAATAGGTTCTTAATAAACTAGCGCGCTTTACCATCAACGATCGCATCACTGCTTTCCATCAGGCTGGATTGCGGTCAAGCGCTAGTTTATAATTATTAAAAAAATAATAAAAAAAATCTTTATCCGTTCAATAGAGTAAACGAGTCAATGAATGTGAATAAACTGTCAATATGCAAAACATTGCGATTAATATTGTCATTTTATGCATGTTTAAGCTGGCTCATATCGGTGGTTCGACTATCAAAATAGTCCAAACCACTACAGATATGAAACAGCAAAAAATGTACGGAATTTTAACAATTTTTATTGAATTTTCATGCAAAATACCGACCAATATTCGGAGATTTTATTTACATTTGCTGTGAATATTTTGCAAAAGAAACTTTGACGGCAAAAATCGTCGAGTTGTCAACACTTCAAAGCCTTTGCCAGTTCGAATGTGCACTGCCACAACAGCTGTGTCAACTAAACGTACGGCGACCTATCATGCTGATAAAAAAGCCAATTGGAGTGGCTTCATGCCAGAAGGTGAGTACTTCAACGTCATTTTACTTTGAAAATTGGATATTTTATTCCAATGTTAAGTTACTTGGAAATGGTTTTCTTAGAAGTAGACGCACCCTTTCTACGGAATCTATCCATTGCATTTTAAGTAACTTTCATCGTCATCATTATCAACCTTTTTATCGTCCCACTGCTGGGCACAGGTCTCCTCTCATACAGAGAAGGATTGAGCGTAATCACCACGCTTGCTCAATGCGGGTTGACGATTTCTGACTTGAAATCCAGGTTTCCTCAAGATGTTTTCCTTCACCTTCAGTCATTGGTGTCCAAGATATACTTAGAAAGTACATATAACTTTAGAAAAGTTACATTGGTACTTGCCTGACCTGGAATCGAACCCACGCACTCATACTTGAGAGGCTGGTGTTTTAACCACTAGGCCACCACGACTATAATAAGTAAATTTATTCGAATGTAAATTCGGAAGTGGACAGACAGTTGCTATTTTAAAGCTTAGTTTTTAGAGGAATCTCTAATTCATACTTTGTTTTCTATAAAATATTAGTAAACCAACAATATAATACATAAAAGGTTGGCTAACATAACCCATTCAGTCATAATTTTTTTATAATTTTATACGTTTTATACTGTGCGCAAGCGGGATTTCGGTTGTGTAGGTACTACCTACACAACCGAAATCCCGCTTGCGCACAGGCAAGTGAAGAAACACGGGTGGGTTTTAGTCAGTAAAAGTCTGAGACGCCCTTCCGCTCCGCCCACAGCGGGAGAAGTCATTTGATGATTTCCTATCAAAACAAAAAAAAATGGTAAGCAGATGATGCAACCGTTGATGCAATCGTTGATGGTAAAGCGCGCTAGTTTATTAAGCCGGCAATTGAGCGAGGTGATGCAATGTTAGGGGTGCATGGCAGAAAACAACTCCTCGAGTGCCCGGTGGCTGCTGGTCCTCGGTTACTATTACTACCTCCGAGGACGAGCAGACGCTGGGCCGGTGCACCCTGGGCGCGGGCAACAATCCCCGACGAGGGGGATTGCTGTCCGTGGCGAATTTCTACCGGAGCGGAGGCGTCGCTCCCGAAGGCTCTCTATCTACGCTCTGCAGTAGCAGAGTGCATGAATAGGGAGCGAGGTGGGCAGACCGCGGGCCGTTTTTACAGTCCGCGGTCTAGGGTCCAGGGGCGAGAAACTTAGGGAGACTCCGCCCCCTACTGGATGGACCTGAGGCGGAGGCACGCGCGAGTGTCGACGAGCGCCTTAAAGGTGATGGGGTAGGTAAACATCTCACTACACCGTGCACGAGGCGAGGACCCGACAACCGGGCCAGTACGAGAGTGTGGGGCTGCGGAGAAATCTGGACTCACGCGGCCCCGCGCAAACCTAAGAGACGAGACACCGGTGTGGTTTTTAGTCATTAGGAGTCCGACAGACCCCGTCGCCCACCCCAGAGTGGCGGACATCCCTTGAGGATTTTCCAGAAACAAAAAAAAAAAGGTGATGCAATATTAAACTCAATCAACAGACTATCGATGTTGCGCCAGAGGGAGATTGATCTCGAGACCCTCCACGACCAAACTCCCGACACAACAACATTTGGCGCATCGTACCCGGCACACATCGCAACACAATTGCTCAGACCCGTCCTCCGTACGGCTTCACCAGACATCATGCCGGAACACGACGAATCGCTTGACGGCAAGACCTTGTCTGGTGGTAACTTCTGCCGGCAGCCGATGTTATGGCCTACGAGTAAATAATTGTATAATAACATAATAATAATATGTAATAATTGTACATAAATACACATGACATCTCGTAACTTAAATGCTTTGAGTTACACGGTTACGGGTATGTTTTAATGTGATTAAAATATGATACGGGCACAAAATTCCAACCAAAAAAAGTCCTAACATAAGATAAAATGACGCCTTATTCTCATAGGGTAGGCAAAAACTACAGAACGTGACATGCCGTTCTACGTCCCATACGTGATTCTTTCCATACTTCTAATCCTGCACGTTTATACTGGTGGTTATATTTTTTTACTGGTCTTAGTGGTCATAGACGCACTCCGGTTGAGAGTACCTGTACTATGAACCAACCTTGAAAACTGTCTTTCGTGCATCATTTCCTGCACTCATTCATAATTGTTTGGATTTGGCTCAATATGTATTTTTCTACCAAACTTCTATATACCGTGTAGCGGTATGTAAACAGTTATTCCTAAAATTTGTAGTCCCAAAAATTTTCAAAAAATCTCATTAAGAACCTCAAAAATAATAGTATTTCTCCAGTATTTAATGGATCTTATTATACATTAGCTGCGCCACACGTTTTCACCTGCGTTTTTTTATATGCCCCGCTCCTATTGATCGCAGCGTGATGTTATATAGCCTTCTTGGATTAATGGGCTGTCCAACACAAAATGATTTTTTCAAATCGTACCAGTAGTTCCTGAGATCAGCGCGTTCAAACAAACAAACAAACTAACTCTTCAGGTTTGAATATTAGTATCATCATCATCATCATCAGCCTCTACTCGTCCACTGCTGGACATAGGCCTCTTTCATGGCACGCCAACAAGCTCGATCCTGAGCAGTTCTCCGCCAGCCGCTACCAGCCACCTTTTTGATGTCGTCGCTCCATCTCGCCCAAGGGCGTCCTACGCTACGTTTGCCGAGACGCGGTCTCCACTCGAGGACTCGTTTACCCCAACGGTTGTCAGCCCGGCGGCATATGTGACCAGCCCTATTAGTATAGATATAAACATTTCTTTCAACACTCTATCTTTTAAAAAAAACCGCATCAAAATCCGCTGCGAAGTTTTAATTATTTAATCATACATAGGGAAAGACAAAACGACTTTGTTTTACTCTATGCTGTGATTAAGAAAGGACAATATCTACACTGAGCATACCTATCAGCGACACAGGCCACCGAATTTTTCTTTGACCTTCCAATGAACAAACCCATAACACTAGTGATCTATTAGCAACTATTTGTCAATAGACGACGACGTCCATTTTCTTTTATCCGCACATCATTACAAGAAAACGCAAAGAATGATAACTGAATATAATGTACCCTAAAGGGAAAAAGATTCGCAGTGGGTGACCAGCACAAAAGAGACAATAAAACTGCTGTCGCATCTCTAGTTCATAGGTAGGTACGTATAATATTATGAAAAAGCCATTACACGCGCTTACATGAGATAAGTTACTGTGCCATAACCGGAAAAGCATGAACGTGATACTAATCTTTTAAAATTTCAGTAATAGGGTATTTGACTAAAAAAACTAATTAGTCCGTCAGTCAGATTTCCAAAAAATACTAGACACGTATTTTTTCTTTTTTTATATAAACAAAAAATTAAGACGACACAGTGCGTTGAAAACTCGTGTGACGTCACTGGACGCTACGCTTTTAGCGAGCAGTGTCGTCACCAGCCACCACTCCTGATCTTTGATGCCTTCTATATTTGTCAATCTTTATTGATTTGATAAAACAAAATATACGTATCCAATATTTTTCTATAATCTGATTGACGGACTAATTAGTTTTTTAGTCAAATACCCTATTAATATTTTAATAGAAGAACCGGGACACTGACCCGCTGGGTCTTGGAGTGTACGGACGTTTTGTGATAATTAGTGACGGTAGTTATATTTTACTTTCAACAAAAAAAAAATAATAATAATAATAATTGGTCAAGTGCGAGTCGGGCTCGCTCGAGGGTTTTATACTATTATCTATACAGAACCCGCACACTCGAAGTGAGCGGCTGGTGTTTTAACCATTAGGTTACCAGGACTTTGGTCTCCTCTCATACAAAGAAGGTTTGAGCGTACCAGTCAAGTACCAATGTAACTTTCCTAAGTTATATGTACTTTCTAAGTATATCTTGCACACCAATGAAGGAATCATCTTGAGAAAACCTGGACTTTAACCTGGGCAGTACGCGCGCGCGCAGTCGTTACCTGCGGTAGTGTTATAGTGGATGCGCTCCTCGTGCGCTGTTTTCGATATTATGGCAAGTACGATAAAGTGTGTATCTTGTAATATCGTTATTGACGAGCTTCTAGCTTATGTTCAAAATAAAATATCGATTGCCGATGAAGCCAGTTTGGTAAAGATATGTGCATCGGCATTCTCGAGTGAACAAATCCAAAAATCAAATACATTACTGATTGAATCACTATCATCTGAGGTGCGAAGAACCGTCCGTAAAGGGAAAGGCAAAGATAATCGGGTCTTGAACGATATTATAGCTATTTTCAAAACAACGGAACCTGATTTGTTGCCGGTATTTGTGGCCCGCGATCTTGAAAAATTACCACCTATCACTTTTGATCATTTAGATGTCTCCAAACTCCTTAAGGACTTGGTCTTAGTTCAGACTGAAATTAATAACATCAAGTCTACATATGTGACGCAAAGTGAGCTACAATACGTTAAAGCAGTTTGCGAAATGAACTGTTCGGCCCTACCGAATCCTAGTGGAAACACTACAAGAGGTGCACAGTATAATAAATCTATGACAAGTGATGGACAAATGTTCAATTCAAAAAGCAATGTGGTTGAAACCGAAAACATTTTTTCGAATGCCGACACAAGTCTAGCAGAGGGTAGTTCAGAAATACTTCTTCAAACGGCGGCTAGCCGTTGCGAATTCAATGGTAATGACTGCATGAACGATGCGTCATCGTTACCGTTATCTATTACCACTGCTCACGGGCCGATCGAACAGCTGAGTGAAGAGGTGACTCATGTACAGTCGTCATTACAGCGAGATCAATATGCTTGTGTTGCAGCTATGAAATCGAATGATGGTTTTATTTTGGTACAAAATAAAAAGCGTAAAGTCAAGGATAGACTTAAAGGAAACATGGGTAGCGTTATAGTCGAGTCTGCAGACAAATTCCGACAGGCTGACAGGAAAACACCTGTGTTTATCACAAACGTTCACAAGGACACGTTAGAATCGGACATCGCGACCTATTTGCAAAAGAAAACAGGTGAAAAGGTGAATCTTGAAAAAATAAATATCAAACGACAATGTGAGCATAATGCGTACAAGTTCTTTGTGCCTCATAGTAAGCTACAGATGTTTTTAGATCATACGTTATGGCCCCAAGGAATAATATTTCGGCGATTTGTCAACTATAAACCTAAGCGTATTATTACTGATAACGTAGGTAACAGAACAATAAGTGGCATAAAAGGTAGACACAATGTTGAGTAATATCTACAAGTTAGTCACTTTTAATTGTAAAAATGTGAAGCGTTCGGTACAGAGTATCCGTGATTTATGTAATCAATGCGATTTGATTGCACTACAGGAAACGTGGTTGTTGCCGGATGAAATCTCATTTCTTAATACTATCAGTGATGAGTTCAGCTACACGGGTGTATCAGCGGTGGACACGTCAGGGGGAATGTTACGCGGTCGACCATACGGTGGTGTTGCTCTCTTGTGGCGGAGTAGTATTTTTTATAATGTTACAACTATTGAGTGCAATAACCCTCGGTTGTGTGCAGTAAAAATTGTGCTACAGGAAAGGTGTTTTCTAGTTTTTAGTGTTTATATGCCCACAGACTCAGCGGCAAATTTAACGGAGTTCACGGATATAATGAGCTCGGTGAGTGCAATTGTTGATAACTATAGTGTAGAAAACGTTTACATTCTGGGAGACTTTAATGCTCATCCGTCTGAACAATTTTTTGATGAAATGTCTCAGTATTGTAATGAACAAAATTGGAAATGTATTGACGTAGAAATATTAGGAACGGGGTCGAGCACGTACACGTTTCTAAGTGAGGTCTACGGGTCTAAAAGGTGGCTTGACCATTGTTTAGTAACGGAAGCAGCCCTGGGGTCCGTTAGGAACGTGTATGTCCTACAGGACGTTTTATGGTCTGATCACTTCCCCCTAGTCATCGAATGTTGTTTTGATACAATTTTACCAAAGAAACCTGTGAAATATGTAATCTCGAATGGCATTCTGTGGGGGGATAGAAATCCAAGTCAAATAAATAGCTATCAAAAAGAATGTCATGAAAAATTACGTTTAATTGACTTCCCTCAGGAATTAAGTAAGTGTTGTGATTTTGTTTGTAACAACCCTAGTCACAGGAAAGTAATTGACATGTTATATTTACAAATTGTACGCGCCTTGACTGAAGCAGCACTAGTGGGAAGGGTTGATAGCAACAGAACCTCTAGAAGAATTGTAGGATGGAATACACATGTTGCCGACGCTCACAGGCATGCTCGGGAGCAATTTCTGCGGTGGGCTCTGAATGGAAAGCCCACGTCTGGGAATTTGTATACTGAAATGCGTGAAAGTAGAAGAATCTTTAAGTCACGTGTCAAATGGTGTCAAGATCATAAAGATCAGCTGAAAATGGATGTCTTGGCGTCATGTCATGCTAAGCACGATTTTAAAAGCTTTTGGAAGCAGACTAATAGGTTGCACAGTAAAGCGGGTGTGCCTGTGAGCGTCGACGGCGCGTGTGATTCAAAAAAAATTGCCAACCTTTTTAAAGAACGGTTTTTTGTAAAATCGCCACTAGGACCGTCACGTATGGTGTTGGATGCTCAACCCGGAGTGGAAATACAGGTTAAATTTCATGCTACCGACATAGCTAAAATTATAAAATCTATGACGCGAGGTAAGTCTCCTGGCCACGATGGGTTGAGCATTGAGCACCTGCAATATGCGGGTCCACATCTGCCGAGGGTCCTTGCTATGTTGTATAGCTTTTGTGTAAATCATAGTTACATGCCAGATGACATGACGCGTACAGTTGTTGTTCCCGTTGTTAAAAACAAAACTGGGGACCTCGCAGACAGTGGAAATTATAGACCGATTTCACTTTCCACGGTGATATCAAAGGTGTTTGACAGTGTGCTTAATGCTCAGTTGAACTCTGTCATCAGCCTTAACGATAATCAGTTCGGGTTTCGTTCTGGGCTGTCAACGGAGGCTGCAGTGCTGAGTCTTAAGCATACGGTCACGTATTATACACAGAGAGGGACGCCCGTGTACGCCTGCTTTTTGGACCTTTCCAGGGCATTTGATCTGGTTTCATACAATAAGTTATGGCAAAAATTGGAAAACACTAATCTGCCAAAAGAACTCATTAACATCTTTAAATATTGGTATGGAGGCCAGGTCAACAATGTGCGATGGAATGGTGAGCTGTCTGAACCGTATAGGTTGGAGTGCGGGGTGAGGCAGGGGGGGTTAAGTTCGCCCACGCTTTTTAACCTTTATGTGAATGAGCTGATTGAGGAGCTTGGCAGCACCAGAGTCGGTTGCCATGTAGATGGTGTCTGTCTCAATAATATTAGTTACGCAGACGATATGGTGCTGTTAAGTGCGTCGGTCTGTGGGTTGAGAAAACTTGTGGCCCGTTGCGAAAGATACGCTGAACAGCATGGCCTGGCGTATAATTCCAAAAAGTCGGAAATCATGGTTTTTGAGGTTGGGGGAAAAAACTCTGGTGCTATACCACCAGTTGCACTCAATGGAATGACATTAAAGAGAGTGTATAAGTTTAAATATCTGGGTCACTTATTGACCCCCGACCTCCAGGACAATGACGACATTGAACGGGAGCGGAGAGCGTTGTCGATTCGAGCGAATATGCTGGCCCGTAGGTTTGCACGTTGTTCCCTTCAGGTGAAGATCACACTCTTCCGAGCTTACTGCACCTCTTTCTACACGTGTAGCCTTTGGGCTAGATATACTCAAAAGTCGTACAGCGCTCTCCGCGTTCAATATAATAATGCGTTTAGGATACTGGTGGGGCTGCCTCGCTTCTGTAGCGCGTCGGGGATGTTTGCTGACGCCCACGTAGATTGCTTTTATGCGACTATGCGGAAGAGGTGTGCCTCTCTGGTGCGCAGGGTGCGGGCCAGCTCCAACAGTGTCCTGAGTATGATTGCTGGGCGTCTGGACTGCTCATACGTGAACCATTGTTGTGCCATATCTCATGGGGTGAAGCAGCGGTAACTCGTGTGAGTTGTTTGTTTGTATAGTAGTGTGATTTAAATTATGAAATGTTACTAACATAGTTTTAAGTATTACTAACATTATTGAGTCATTGTTACTTGATTAAAGAATTTATTATTATATTATTATTAAGTCTGAAATCGCCAACCCGCATTAAGCAAGCGTGGTGATTACGCTCAATCCTTCTTTTTATGAGAAGAGACCTGTGCCCAGCAGTGGGACGATAAAAAGGTTGACGATGATGATACCTATTCCTTACCTATTCTGTTTTCGGCATTTGTTGAAGCGGCAACTGAAATCACAAAGAGGTTTTTATCCTCCAAACAATGTGTCAGTTTTTAATTTAATTTTTTTAAGATTATGTCGAAGTGGCAAGGCGAATATCACAAGAGTTGAAAGGATTTGGGGAAGACTTTGCTCAACAATATGACAATTAAAAAAGTAATCTACGGAGCAGGCTTTTTTTTTAAATTAACCGTCACAGTTATAAAAAGGAATACCTACATTATAATTTCTTGCTTAATTAGTAAAACTTAGATCCGGAAAATCACGTTTAATTTCCTCCATAGCTATTAGTTACTACATATTTGTAAAAGACTACTCATTATCCATAAAAGTATCACTTCGATACGCACATTAGAAGACAGACAAAGCCTTGCCGCCAAGCGATTTGTCGTGTTCCGGCATGATGTCTGGTGAAGCCGTACGGAGGACGAGTGAGACTGAGATCATATTGTGACCATTTTTAAATGACAAATACTCCTCATTTAAAAAAAAAAGACATATGCATATATAAACATAAGGATTTGTATAGCTACGAGTATTGTTCCCCATACAAATGTTTATGTATTCATTGCAGATATCAGTGCTATTCAATCCTTAATCTAAGTAAATTCAGGATTACTATCGCTCATACCTAATCGCTTATCTTAGCTATCACCAGAACCCATAAGTTTTGGATCCCAAATTGTTGATAGTTACTTACCAAGAGTAACTCTCTAACATTTGAATTCAAATTAGGAATAAGTTGCTAATACCTCTGCTTAGATAATGACGCTTATTACACAACTGAGTTTATGTCATAGTAAGTCGAGTCGTTGGCTGCTTTGATTTTTTTCAAACACTTCAGTTAGATTAACAAACACTTACTTCCGCGAAACAAGGTATCCGAAATGTAATGGAAAACGGAATCGCGCTTCTCTTACGTTTCAACGTCACCGCGCGTACTTACTAAAGCATTATTAACTAGTTTATGATTGGTTGCTTCTTGTATGGAACACTATTGAAATATTAGTGTTGTGACATAATATTTATTCATTCGTGAGTTTATAACTTTAGGAGTGAGTAACGATGCTAATGAACCGTGAGTTTGTAAACTCTGTAAGGCCTACAATGATAATAATATCAAACGTTAATACACTTCAGCAAATGTAACTAACGAGTACGGTTAGTTACAGCCTTTCGAGCTTTCCAGAATAATGTAAATTATCTTTTAAAGTAATTTATTACTAAAATTTCAGATTTTTGGAACATATGAAGATATTGGCAGGGATTAACAATATCCTTCAAGATTATTGAGATTGTGCATGATATGGATTATAGTGTGTTATGCTATTAGGGATATTTCATTTGTTTTGAAAAAAATTTGCCCACACTACGAATTTGTAGGATCCGTCAAAGCAGAAATAGTGTACCAGGAAGCGTTTTCGCTAGGCTGAGACAGCGGGAACGGCGACACGCGGTTGAGCGGTGGCGCAAGCGGCTACAACAGCCGCAATATTCGCACAAGCGCATATTAGAAGCAATTTTGCCGCATTTCGAAGCCTGGCTTATAATGGGGGAGCGCTTTTCCTTTAGGCTCACCCAGGTGTTCACCGGACATGGTTTTGCTTCGGTAAGTACCTGAACAGAATGGGGCGAGAAGCCACGACAAATTGCCATCACTATATTCTAGTTTCCAGGATCAGGCGAGACCTGTCTCAGCCAGCAGTAGTGAAAGCTTTGCTGGCAGTGAAGGAGAATTGGACAGAAGTAGATTCCTTCTGTGAGACCGTGATGGCCAAGAAAGAGGCTGCCGAGTGGCCACTCGGCAGCCTCGATCCCTCGAGAGAGGATTGATCCTACACGGAAAAGGAGTCGTCGGGGAGGCAACCGCCTTGGCGCCTAATACGCCTTACCCAGCTTAAAAGGTAAGTGGACCTTTGGGGTTGCGGGCGTATAGAGTCATCAAGTGACCTTCAATTTTTGCTAACAATAATTGGTTCACAGATTTAAACTTAACCTTTACGGAGGACGAGTCTGAGGTCTAAGTTGTGTTGCGATATGTGCCGGGTATGATGCGCTAAATGTTGCTGTGTCGGGAGTTTAGTAGTAGAGGGTCTCCAGATCAATCTCCCTCTGGCGTGGTCGTGTTGTTGGGTTTAACATTGCATCACATCGCTCAACTATTACTTCTAACTAGTAACTACTATTCACTCAGTTTTTTTGAGTGAATAGGCTGTTAATAAACTAGCACGCTTTACCATTAACGATTGCATCACTGCTTACCATCAGGCGGGATTGCGGTCTAGCTCTAGTTTATAATTTAACTTTAACTTAAGTTAGCCGAAACGACTACCTGTAGGCCATACAGATATTTGTTTCGTGTGGGAATCGAACCAGCGACAAGCTGCACAGCAGTCGATTACTCAGTCACAGCGCCAACCGTGTCATCAACCGTACTTGAACATTAGTGCAGTTGACGACACTATACTAGTAAAAAAATAAAACTGGACTTCAAACAATTTATTCTGCTTGGTTACCCATTTCAGCCCCAGAAAAATAAAAATGAACTCTTTGCACCTCATGAAATCGAGGTCCTACCGATCACTGACGACGATCTAATCGGGTGAAGTCGGTCATGCAGTCGCAGGTTGCTGCCGACGTCCGCTGCATTAACAGAACCAGTATAATGTCACCTTTGTATTTTTAAAATGAGTTTGGGTTTGATTGATGATATCCATAGGAGACAGACATTTCAGAGTCTTTAGACCTTTTGAATGTGTAAAATACTTAATACATTATTTTAATAGATCTCGTAGGGTTCAGACTACGTTTGCAAATGTAAGCGGCAAAATTTAATTATTTAAGACATCGCATTAGAAACCTAAAAATAATATTTCTGTACTTACTATTTAATGGATGTTATTTGTAAATAATTTTAATGTCTTTGTTATAAATATAAACTTCGATCACTCTATCTATTAAAAAAAACCGCATCAAAATCCGTTGCGTAATTTTAAAGATTTAAGCATACCTATATAGGGACAGAGTTACCGACTTTGTTTTATACTATATATGGTACCTATGTAGTTATGACCTAGAAATACAATTTATTTATTTTAACTTATCGCACAAAAAGGTACGAAGACGGACATTGTATTTTTTACTGAGATAGAATATGCTCTGCATAGGTAAGCAATTGTCGAGCATATCCGATAAAGACGCGTTCAAGCCAAAGTAAAGCAGCACACGTCACCATAGTAGATTCGATTCGAGGAAAAATCAGTCTACATAAGCAGGGTTTTCGATTTAGAGGTTAACACGTTTCTCAAACGATATAGGGATCGCAGAGCACCATAGATCAAAAGTCATTTATTGAAATTATGCTGAGAAACAGAACTTTTTGTTATAAAAAACAACACAGACAGAACAGCCTGACATAGGCCATACGCCCCAGAGATGGGGCACAATTTCAGTAGTTGCTTTGTTCATGTTTCATGTTATAAAGTTTTTGCAGATCGAACAGTACATCCCAGATACAATTATTACTACCTAATCAATTCTGAACCATATCGGGCACAGCCCACATAACAAAATGGTTCATCTTTGATTCGATATTTCAACATGCAAACTATTATGTACATATACATTATGGAATGTAATGAGTGAGTAAGAATTGAAAAATTATAATAAATTTGCGCGTTTTATTTTACACGTGGACTTTTGTTTGTTACCTCAATTTGTTAAACCGTTTCTTCTCTAGTATAGCCGAGGGTAGTCCTATATCTTATTCACATAATAAAACATTTCATTTCCTTTTGTTTATATCTAAGTCCGAGTTTGTTCTACAGAAAAATAAAGGTTTATAGCTGAAGAAAGGTCCTCATTTCGGCAATTTAACAGCGTAAGTCACTGTCAGTTACAATTTGATTAATTTTTGTAGGATATTGCTTCATATTATCGAATAGCGTGTTTGCTCAATAATGTAATTAACGCAAAGAAATGTTGTTGTACTGTCAAAATATTTGCAATAACTGCCAACACGTTACATTTACAATAACACACAACAGTGTCGGCGTGTTATTAATATCATGCTGATCAATTGTAACTACATGTATCTAATAGCAAATTATTTTTTGTGGGAAGAGTTTATTTGTAAAAGAATATTTGAAGTTAAGTGTCGTTTGAATGTCAAAAATGTGAGACTAAACAAGTGCTAATATTACTTTACTAGCTTTAATCAAAGTATATGAATAAAGTAAAATTCCATTCGATTTTTAAAATTTACTAAGGTTGACAATGAGAAACCTCACAATGAGAAACTGTCGGGTAGACTCAGTTCTGCCGCTTTTGCTGTTAAGAAAATTAGACAGATAACTGATGTGGATACTGCCAGATTTGTTTATTTTAATTATTTTCATAGTCTTATGACTTATGGGATTCTTCTCTGGGGAACTTGTGCGGATATCAATACCATCTTTGTTTTACAGAAAAGGGCTGTTCAAGCCATTTACAACCTTGGTCCTAGAGATTCTCATAGAGAAAAATTCAGAGAGGTGAACATTCTGACTGTAGCTTCACAATATATATTTGATCTTATGTATTGTTACGGGCTAGGGGTACTAAATACTGGTTAAGGGTTACGAAGTTTATTGGCAACGAAGATACAGTCGATTGTAGGCAATGACAAGTAGAATGTTGCTGACGTTGCACCGAAGTCTTCACTTACGTCCACGAGTCCATATTGTAAACACACAATAACACTACAGATGTTACTACACGTAGTACTCGAAAGTTCTCTTTACAGTTGTCGCAGTAAGTATTCTCAAAGATCGCTTCTTAACTGTCGCTTGTTCTCGTATCGCTAGTCGAATGCAGACTGACTCTGCGTTGGCGTCACGGCGCGACCAGCTGATCGAACATTCCAGAATCGTCTAGACGCGCGCATAACTTCGAGTACATTCAGTAGGTACCTACGGTAATTCCCGGAAACGGGCTTCTAGAAATTTCACTTAGTTGACAAAATTGATGAAACCTATACCATTCGATAGGCCACCTTAAGTCTAGCAATGCGTTTTTATATTACATCTATACAATGTCTAGGTCTCGAGTTATAAGGCTTAAAAGTTACGCACTGCATGTCACGCGATATTGAACCTTATGCCCTCGACATAAGGTGCATTCGTAACAGTATGTACATAAAAATATATCGAATTTTCAGAAAATATGCGATATTCATAATATAAATACCAGGAACAAACACAGTCTTACTGTACATCACACTCATCTCCACTGAGTAGGCAACTCGTTTATGGGTCAATGTATACACTTTTACAACAAGCTTCCCATGGACATTCTAAACCCATTAAACGATTTAATAACTATATAAAGGCCAAACTTTGCAAAAAGAGGTATTATAAAATCACAGATTATTTAGAAGACAATAAAGCTTGGGACTGAGCTGCTCGCTTTGCTAAGCATTGTTATTAAGCAGTATGCGTAATTATAACGTAAATTATTGTAAAAAATTTCATTTTTAATGTCTGGACTTGAAAAAAGACGATGATCCCCGAGTATGTTTTGGCTACTTCTTCTTAGAGTTAGGAAATGCCGGCTTCTTCTAGTTTAAAAAAAAAAATGACGTGTAAAAGTGATCAGTGATCCTACTTGCTTAATAAATGATTTCATTTTATTTCAAGAGTCCACGTGTAAAATAAAATGCGCAAATTTATTATAATTTTTCAATACTTACTCACTTATTACTCACTTAATCATTACATTCTATAATGTATATGTACTATCACGACGAAAAGTCGAGTTACAATCTCACAAAACTATAGCCAAGCAATACTAGTTGTAGTTACAACCTTCTTCTATAATAAAGTTTGATATATACTCATATACTCTGATAATATGCTGCCTCTATTTGTTAGGTATTACTAATTTCAACGTCACAGTAAGCGCCTCTATAGCTAAGCGGTTTACGTCGTGATCAGCATTTAAGGTGGTTCGACTTCATATCTAATAACTTATAGGTAATTCTTTTTTTAAATGTTTATTGGTGAGTTATGAATGCTGACAACAAAAATATGTAAAAATACCGATCCTCAACTTAACGATGATACTTTCTTTTAAGATTTTTCCTATATTAGAGTCATTATACAAAGATGAGGGTAGATTTGAAACAAAGTGAATCACTAGTTCATATAAAATATTCCACTACCTATTACCTGCAATAACTCAAGTAATATTACTTAGCTGGTGTTGGTTGGTGAACATATAGTAACGAATTTGTGTTATTAGTTTTACTTTTTTAATCTATTTACAGGCTAATATTAGTATCAAAGCTAAGGCAAATATTGTGGTTTTTGTGTAAGTTGTTTTTATTATTATTTGGGTAAGGTGCCAACCAATCGCTTGTTGCAATTGTGTAATAAAATTGTTTAGTTTTAGAGAAATACTGTAAGCCGTTGGGTCAAGAGGTTGGAGGACGAAGGTAGCTTAAAGTGTCAAGAGAACTGGAACGAAACGACAATAATTACCGTTGAATAAACCTTTAAATCGTGCGAAGAATAGAGGTTGCATTAGTGGTTTAAAAATAACAGGCGGTCTGAAAGCCAGTGCGTGTTGTTTTGTGTGATATGAAAAGAAATAAGTTCGTTAACTATTGAACTAAGAAAGTGCTTGAACATTATAGTCTCATGACTCTCAGACCCGGCAGAAAAGTCACATATCTCAGTTTTTTGTTATTATTTATATAATCTTATTATGTAGTTTTAATATTAGAAATTAAAATGCCTGCTGGGCGGTTTGGGGAGAAGTAGGTCTATTTCTCGCCGCGTCACTGTACCGGTGGCGCGAGAAGGCGCGGGCGCAGGGCGAACGGCCGATGCCACGTCAGTTCGAGCAGCGTCGGCCGTAGCTCCGTGAGGTCCTGATGGCGGAATGGCGAGACAGGCTTTCACGCCTCATTACAATGAGCTATCTAAAATTTAAAAGTGGTATTCCATTAAGCTGAAAAAACATAAGAGTAATCTGGAACACATTTGAAACAATCTCACGAACTGCTGGTCCGATTAGAAAAAATATTTTTGCGTTGGATAGTCCATTAATACAGGAAGGCTTTAGGCTATATATTTTCACGAGCATATAAAAAAAATACTAATTCTTATCCAAATATATTAAAAGTATGTTAATTTTATAATAACATCTTTTAATATACTACAATTTTTAAAATAACTCTTCTGGGGTTAAAATAAAATGTTCATTCAAATAACTAACTCCACGCGAATGATGTCGCGGGCGGCCACTAGTATTCAAGTAAAACAAGTAGACGAAATATTCCAAAACATCCAGGAATGTTCTAACCGACAAAGTTCAACTAGTTGAATTTTCAGTTAGGTACAATTAACAAGGTGTTACGTTTAGTTAAGGCAAAACTTTAAATTGGCACAGCTCCTAGTTTATCGGAGTTAAGAAAGGAAAAGTCACACACAGATAGTTCATACACGTGTCCCCGCATTTGCTTAGCATTTGTTTAATTAATATTACAGAATAGCATTGGAAGGCGTCGTACAGAGCAATTTACCAAATAAACAAACCAAGTTAGTTTTATAAAATAACACTTTTAACTATACGGAATTATTATTATTATTATTTTTTTTTTGTAAAGACTTACTGAAAATGTAAGTGAGCAGTCAAGCACAATTCACTAAATAGATAGCATATGGTGGATAATAAGTGATCAAACGAACTTACCTGTTGTGAAGTTCGATCATTATTATACGAAGGGCTTCGTTCGAAGATATAAGATATACATTGCAGCTTCCTGACGTTAGTTGACAACCAAACGCATATTTAGAGCTGAAAGCAGATACTAAACGCCCAATTGTGACGTTTCCCGGTCTATCTGTCATCCGTCATTCTTTTAGAGTATGTTAAGAGGATCTCAATTTTTCAGGGGTTGGGCAGGGAGGGTTCTTATATCTTCGAACGAAGCCCTTCGTATAATAATGATCGAACTTCACAACAGGTAAGTTCGTTTGATCACTTATTATACTTTAGGCTTCGTTCTCGATATAAGATATACATTGCAGATGTTTAGAGATTTTTGGGAAAAATTGAGATACCCCGACATGAAATTTTAACTTAATTGGTATTTCAATGGGAAATTAACATCTTTTATTATTTAGACACATGATATAAAATATGGCAATAATAGATAAACAATCAAATAATTCTATATAATCTTAATACTGGACTTATTCTCTAATTTATTTTTAGAATCAGTTTGACATTTAAAAATATAGGCATTTAACATTAATAATAATTAAGAACTTTGATCAGCATTAAGCACCGCATGAGCAAACTCAGTTAAATGATTTACAATGGGTCTATTATAACATCTAGCAAAAGTTGAAGAGCTATTAGTCCAGCCTCCTGTTTGCCTGATAACATCTAATGACACTCCCTTAGCGTTAGCAGTGGATGTCGAGGCATGTCTAGTACTGTGTCCTGAAAAAATACTAATATCTATGCCGCAAATAAATAAAGTATTTTTTATCCATCTACTGATGGTAGAGGAAGAAACTGGTCTGTGGACTTATTTAATGAAAGTATTAAGTGAATATGATTTCCCCTAATGCTCTGTGTATAATCAAGGTAATCACGTAATGTACTAGCTGGGCAAATTTCAACCTTTTCAAAGAAAGGTAAAAATAGGTTCAGTGGGCTGTGACCTGGACCAGATGTTTTAGTAGTATCTGTAATAGCAATGTTTATATCTGCATGATTTACTGTGATGTTAGGTATTTTTATCTGAGATAAGGTCTGTCCTCTTTGGGCTGTGCTTAGTGCTAATAACATTATCAATTTTTTGGACAACTGTTCAAAACTTAATGAATTATTTGGAGTCCATGTTTTTAAAATATTTAGGACTTTACTTGGGTCCCAAGTAGTTTGGTACTTAGGCCCAGATGGTTTCATTTTATAAAAACCTTTAAGTAGCCTCTTGATGCGATCGTCATTTCCAATTTTTGATCCTATTATTACCGCAAGGGCTGATTTGTGTGAGTTTAAAGAGCCATATGCTGCTCCTAACTTAAACTGTTCGGTTTAAAATACATAATAATTGGTATAGATGGTGTAAATGGATCTATACTTTGTTTTTGACAAAAGGCCCACCAGATTTTTTGGGTGACATTGTATTGTTTTAAGGTATTATTTGAAAGAGAATTTAACATAATTTCTATTGCTGATGGGGGGATGGCTCGATTTAACCACGCTTTCCTGATAATATCCCGGCCATTAGTGTAAGGTGGAGATGTAGGGGGTGCTTCTCTCTGTTGCTCTATCATACTTAATTTTTTGTAAACATCTTAATAAAATACTAAATGGGGGAAAAGCGTAACAAAAGTAATTTGTCCAGGACACTGTAAAAGCATCTATATTCAATGCATCTGGGTCCGGTTTCCATGAAATGTAAGATTCACATTTTTGCATTAATTCTTGAGGCAAAGAGATCAATATCGGGTTGGCCAAACTGAGCCACAATGTGTTGGAATGTGGAGGTATTTAGTTCCCACTCTATGTCCGGACTGACTCTACGTGATTCTTCATCTGCTTCTTTGTTATCTCTTGATTTTATGTAAGAAGCATACAACCAAATTTGCCTATTTTCACACCATTGCCATATGCTTCTGGCCAAACTATTTAAATGTGGGTACTGGATTCCTCCCATTCGGTTAATATACGATATGGCAGTCTTATTATCAACACGCAACAATATGTGTACATTTTTTTTTTTTTTTTTTTGCAAGCATTTTAAGGCCAAAAATATAGCAAGTAATTCAAGATAATTTATGTGATGTAATTTCTCAGTCTCTTTCCAGAACCCATGAACCCTAATATCATTATAAACGGCCCCCCACCCACTTTTTGATGCATCTGTAAATATTTCCAGATCATATTTTATGTATGCTATACTTTTATGCAAGCTATTTACTCTATCAGCCCACCACTGTAGGTCTAGTTTTATTTCTGGGTGTATTATTATCTTTGTATCGTAATTGCCTTTACTTTTAATTAAACCCTGATATTTATGGTGTTCTAAAAGTTTTGTGTAAAGCCAACCATATGTACTTGCCGGGCATGCAGCAGTTAATGTTCCTATTAATTGAGCAAGGTCTCTTGTGCTACAACTCTGTTTCTTTAAGTACTTTTCAACTAATTTTTGAATAGTATTATTATTATTATTCCGTTTATTTTTATATATATACATATTAATTTACATTTTTAAATATTTGTAAAAAAACATAAAAACATTTAAAAATATAAAAAATAGTGTTCCACCGATGGCGGGAGCGGGGTCCAAGCTACCGGTGGTTAGAGCTACAGAGACAGGAACCTTCTCACGATGCGGGCCGTATCGAGGAGTACTGCCTTTTGAATCTGGCCCTTGATCCAACTGCCTAACGAGAGCCTCAATAGATGTTGGTCGAGGCTCTTGGCTATCAGACCATTGGCCGATACGACAATCGGTACAATGACAGCCGAGTTCACATTCCACATGTCAACAACCTCGTGCGCCAAGTCGAGATATTTAATTTGTTTCTCTTTCTCAGCTTTCACGAGATTCCCGTCATGTGGAATGGTAACATCGACAATCATTGCGAGGCGCGCTAATCGATCTATCACTACTATATCAGGCTTATTTGCAACAATAGTCCTGTCAGTAATGATAGACCGATCCCAGTATAACGTGACATGGCCATTTTCAAGAACTGGGTCGGGCACATACTTATAATACGGTACCTCAGAATCCACAAGTTTATATTTTAAAGCAAGTTGCTGGTGGATAATCCTAGCTACTTGGTTATGCCTGTGCAAATACTCGCCATTAGCCAAACGAGAGCAACCAGAGATAATATGTCTGATGGACTCACCCGGATGGTGACATGCCCGACACACGTCAATCGTCCCGTCCTTCATAATATATCTCCGGTAGTTATTCGTTAAGATAACTTCGTCCATAATTGCACAGACGAAACCTTCAGTTTCCCCGAAAAGGTCACTGAATCGTAGCCAGGATACGGAGGCTAAGAAGTCTACATCGGGCTCATGAAGAGCCCGATAAAATCGCCCGTGAAGTTCCTTGCTTTGCCATATCATCTTGCGGTCATCAGTAGTAAGTATTATAGGCTTGTGCCAGTTCTCTTTCGCCATGGATAGCGGGGTAAGCCCCTTGTCCACCGTGACCACATCATGATGCATACCCACTACGGTTTTTAAAAAATGTTCTCTGAGACTGCATACTTCTCGGTTGTGGAGGATCTTCGCATTTAAAAAGCCTCGACCCCCGCACTTCCGCGGAATATACAGTCTCATCACCGATGATCGTGGATGATGCATCCTGTTTGCTGTCAGCAGTGTACGGACCCTTCTATCCAGGGCGTCGAGTTCGGTCTGAGTCCATTTAAGTATGCCGAAAGAGTACATCAAAACCGGCATGACCCACCCGTTGAAGGCGCGCACCTTATTTCCGCCCGAAAGAAGACTTTTTAATACCTTCTTCAGGCGACCAAAGAAGCGCTCCTTCAACGATTGCTTCATGTCAGCATCGTTGATACCTAACGCTTCCGACATACCCAAATATTTATAGCTCTCGAATGAGGAGAGGGATCTAAGGTGTATGGAATCTGGGAGTGTAATTCCCTCGGATTCCATAATCTCCCCCCGCTTTACATGCATGACTGCACATTTGTCCACACCAAATTCCATTCTGATGCCACTACTAAAAGTTTCAGTTACATTCAGTAGCTTCATCAGATGCAATTTATTGGGGGCAAAGAGTTTCAAATCATCCATGTAGAGAAGGTGAGATATGACCTGACCGCCTCTCTTCAATCGATAACCCAGACCTGAATCCTCCAGCAGTGTGCTTAGAGGATTCAGAGCTAAGCAGAACCATAGTGGACTCAGACTGTCGCCCTGGAATATTCCCCGCTTAATCCATACAGGTTCATCATTCCCCTGGATCTGTCGACTCCCTGGATAGCGAAGGACTGTCTTCCATTGCCCCATACACGACTTAAGGAAAGTGCGTAGAGTTGCATTTATCTTGTACAACTCCAGCACCCTCAAAAGCCATGTATGTGGCACCGAATCGTAGGCCTTCTTATAATCTATCCAGCAGGTTGAGAGATCCTTGCGGGATCGGCGAACCTGTTGGCTGATGGCCATGTCTATGAGGAGTAGCTCCTTAGTACCACGGGACCCGCTCCTACATCCATTTTGAGATACAGACATGATGGTGTTGCTGTCAAGATGTTTGTTTATTTTAGCTTTCAAAATGGATGTAAGAACTTTATAGACCGTTGGTAAACAAGTGATCGGTCTATAATTTTTGGGTTCCGCGGTGCTACCTGATTTATGGAGCAGGTGGGTGATTCCAGTTGTTAAGAACTGGGGTAGCGAACCAGAATCTAAGGATGACTGGAATTGAGATGCCAAACAAGTGTGTGAACTACTTAGCCATTTTAACCAAAAGTTATGCAGCCCGTCCGGTCCCGGTGATTTCCAGTTCGGTAACGAACGGACTGCTGTGGCTACGTCTGATGATGTTATGAAAATACTATCCATTTCTGGTAAGTTTTCACACCCCTGTTTGATATCCTGTATCCAGTCACCCTCAGTGTGACAAACGGATACCGACCATATACCGCGCCAGAATGCACTTGTGGTGGCATCATCTGGGCGGTACACGTCAGCCTCGTTTTGTTCTGGTCGCTCCCAAGTTCTGTATACCCACCTCTCATCGCTCTGGAACATGCGATTCTGCGTATATCGGTCCACTCGCCGCTTATACCGCCGAATACGGCTCGCCCATGCACAAACTTTCTGCTTCAGGAAGTCGATGCGCTCTGTGACATTATTTATGTATTCTCGAGGGCTGATACCAGTCCCCGAGAATGCCTGTCTCACAAAGCGCATCACTCGTGGTCGAGTATTGCCCTCCCTGAAGCAGTATAGTTTACCGATGAGTACCCTGGTCCCATCGATATGACGCTCGATTCTGCGTTGCCAGGCTGGTACGGCTGGTTTTGGTCGAGTAGCTTCGTCATAATTTGGAAACTTGACTTTGGCTAATCGACATGCCGCTACAGCCGCGCAATACAGGATCGAGTGTGTATCAATGAGATCCTCGCTGCTCTCGAAGAAATTCTTGAGCTGCGAGTCCAAAGCACACACCAGCGCCCTATTTTTTTTATGCATAGGTAGCCGTGGTAACCGGGGTCTAAGGTTGGTCGGAGTGGATCTATAGTCGCGGAACGCATCCTCCAGTGCGCTCCTCAGTCGATCGTTATACTGGCTACTTACTGTTTCAACCCTATCGTCCTCTTCTTCGATACGATTGGACCGCGGCGGAACAGCATCAATAATTGACGCCTGTGCCGCGGTCTGGGTCAGAGTCGGGGCGATTTGGTTGCTCAGTACCTCTGAGCGCAGCCTATCAAGTGCGATATCGTCCAACCTGTGATTGCGTTGGATGACGCGCACCTGATCCGACAGTCGTTGGGCCGAGACGTTGACAGTTGGTTCCAGTGCCTGAAACAAAGACAGCATCCTTTCACGGTACGCAGTGAGGTTAGTTCCCCCCTCTGTAGCCCCGTAATATGCGCGCATGACGTTCTCATTCATTGTCTGAGTCCATCTCATGCGCTGCACACAACCACCGGCAGCGGGGACCCGGCTCGGGGCCGGATGGCCCCTAAGTCCCAAGCTCTTCGGTGGCCGGCCTCTCCCCTGCCGACGCACAGGTGTTGGCGACGTCGGCGGAGAGAAATACTCGTCGCTCGAGCTCGACGCAACTACCGCGGCCGGTGTCGTCACAGCGTTCACAGTGAGGCTGGAGACCGGCGGCGGCGAGGCGGAGCTGGGCGACGAGTCCGGGGGTGGTGAGCGTGCACGTCGAGCGGCAGATCTTGTCAACATTTCATACTTATTTTTCTATTTTGTATTGTTGTATTGTACATAATTATATATTTTCCGAGGTGACATGACAGATGTCACCTCCAAAGATTCGGTAATTTTATCATTGTAGATATGTTTAAAAACACTTTTTATATAAATTTTAAATTGCTTTCAGTTTGGGTTTCGGTTTTTGTTGAATATTTCACAGAATCGTAATGAAAAACTGATATAAAATATTATTTCTTAAATTGATAAAAAAATATGATGTTGACGTTTGCGGTGTTGCCAGTTTATTTTATTTTTTATTATTATTATTTTTTTTGTCTGTGGGTAAAGTTAATGTCATTGTTTTGGTATCAAACACAAAACCTAAGAATTTACAGGACTGTGATGGTATAATTATACTTTTTTCATAATTAATAACAAATCCAAGACATTTTTAAAGTAGCAATTGTTTCATTAACATTTTTTAAACATGTTTCATAATCAGAGCCGATGCATAAGAGATCATCAAGATATTGTATTGATTTATGACCTTTAGCTCTTAAATGTGTAACCATTACTCTCATAATCTTGGAGAACACATAAGGTGCAGAACACAAGCCATATGGGAGTGCATTGAATTCATACAATTGATCATACTCGAACCGTAAATACTTCCTGTGAGCTGGATTAATATTTATCATTAAATAGGATTCTTTTAAATCAATTTTTGCCATAAAATCTCCTGGAGAAATTAGAGCTATTGCAGTTCTGTGATCTTCCATTTTGAAATGGCATGTGTTTAAAAATTTGTTAAGAGGCTTAAGGTTAAGAATAAACCTTTTGCTACCATTTGGTTTTTTAATCAAAAAACCCTTTAGAAATAAATTGCTCTTTACATGGTGTACAAGGAGAAATGGCACCCAATTCCAGTAAATTATTAATGGCTGTATGCATATTAGGGTCATTTAAATAATTATTTTGTATTAACTGTGACTGGTAAGGTGTGTCAATAAAAGGTATTGAATAACCCTTGATATGACTCAATATAGAAATATCGTCACATATCCTTTGCCAACAAGGTAAGATATAACTTAATCTTCCAGCATGACTAACCTCTAGTGTCGGGCACGAGTCTTATCCTGTGGTGGTGGGGCTTTGAGCTTTCTCTCCGCTTGCTGTTGCTGGTACTGATTGTATTGTTGTGCTGGATGATATTTCCTTGCTTGATAAAAGGACAGTGATTTTTTGTGTCCTGGCCTCAGATTTGTCCTCTGTTGGTTGCAACGAGGTGGACCACTCAAGTTTCCCTGACTGGTTGTGGCAAGAGTAACTGACTTTTTTATAGATTGGCTTGTTCTTTGACAAGCTTGTAGGATCTTTACCCTTTCTGAAAGGTTGGTACCATAAAGATAATCATCTCTTTATACCTCCTTGACAGTATCTGGGAATTTTTTGTCTAAAACGGGGAAAATAAAGTTTCTCCGAGATTTTGTTTGTGTAAAGTGTAAATCTGTCAAAATCCTTACCGCGTCACTGAGCTGAGAGATCATTTTTAGACTGTCAATATTGTTGTCATTGATTAGCATTGATACTGCCTCACCTAAAATGGTGATTCCCATTCCCAACTGATTTTGTTCAGATTCTATCTTTTTATCACGGTTAATTATTGTATCATTCACTGTAGCAATAATTTCTGGATTGAGCATAGGTGCTTTAAGCAAGCAACAGTTTTTTGGTACATTTCTTTCCAGTTTTGATTTATTTTCCCTTGGGAGTCCATTCTTCAAAATGGTATTCCAAATACGGGCCAAGTCCATGTTTGGGTTTTTCTGGCATCAAATCCCCTAATGGTTCCAGCACTTCTGGGGATAGAGTAGGCGCGGTGTCTAGCTCAGGTAAGGGGTCAGGCTCCGGTAGGGGGTCCGGGTCAGGTAGGGCATTACTTACATTCATGGTAGCCTCTATTGGCCCCGGTACTTCGATACAGTTATTTATTATTTCAATGTCTTCATCATTTTTGCGGTCTGCCAAAGGTAGAATTGACCTGTTACATGTACCAAGGTATTTATACCTAAGCGTAACCTCTCGGATTACACCATTAGGTAAATTAAAAAAAAACTCGTGCGTTTATCTCGTAAACGCCCCGAATTATTTGTTTGCGTCAATGTATCTCGTACATCACCCGCGTGGTACCAATAATTAACACATTTGAGAAATGTGAAAGTTCACCTGGTGAAGAAAATAAAAAAACTCGTGCGTTTATCTCGTAAACGCCCCGAATTATTTGTTTGCGTCAATGTATCTCGTACATCACCCGCGTGGTACCAATTAATTAACACATTTGAGAAATGTGAAAGTTCACCTGGTGAAGAAAATATGGACGAGTCTGATGAATCGCTGCGGTGTCGTTTCATCTTCTTTTCTAGTTTTCGGATTTTTTTAAGGTAATATTCCTTTCCATGTATTCGTTTCGGCATAATACTTATTATTAGTTTTTTCTTTTTAATACTTAATATTTTTGGGGAATCCTTGCGTACAGGTTGCCACGCAAACGTAAAGAATGACGGATGACAGATAGACCGGGAAACGTCACAATTGGGCGTTTAGTATCTGCTTTCAGCTCTAAATATGCGTTTGGTTGTCAACTAACGTCAGGAAGCTGCAATGTATATCTTATATCGAGAACGAAGCCTAAAGTATAATTTCATTTAATGTTCTGCCCCCTAATCGGCGAACACATTTTTGTCAAATGATTGCGACTAGTTGGCATCAGTTGGGATCATTCCGACCGCCCATTGGTCCGTTCGGTCCAAACGATCCCAACTCGTCGCTATCATTTGACAAAAATGTGTTCGCCGATTAGGGGGGCTGTATTAGTGTTGTATAAAGTCACGTGTTTTTTTTTTTTTTAAAGAACAGACAGCTGTGCTTCTGGGGAGTTTGTTCCACCACTATTTCCCAGCTAAAGCACTACGAAGTGGCGAAGGGCTGGCATTTTGGGGGATTGTCTTATGTAATATTGACGTTCAAAAGTGCTGATTATCAGCCCAATTCGAATAAATGAATTTTGATTTTGAAATAAACACTTAAATGAATCGACCGGCTGGTAACAATATTGTTTATTTTTACTTCACAAAGGGATCACTCGAGTTGCTCCATGTCGACCCCTATACAGTTAAGAAGAGGCTAGATAAATGATGATGACTTCTTCGAAAATAACTAAAGAAAAAATAGGAACAAACATTCTACCACTAATACGGAGAGTTATATTATTATTTTCTTCATATTATTCTTCTTTTATATTATTATTTTCAACAGAGTTTTGAGAGAAAACCAATTCATACACCTACATAGTACCTAAATATCTAACATTTTGTTTCCAACTATAAAATTGATATACATATATTCACGAGTATCAAAATATTGGCGGCTCGAGGAAGTTTGCGAGAAAGTTAGTTTAAAGTCACTCTGTGTGCAAACTTAACTATAGTTTCTAACTACACATGGTTGAACCGTTGTTTTCGTGCAACCTGTTATAGGTATAAGGATGTTTTACTTTGGCTATGAGAGTGGAGTTAATGAAGCTACCATTAGAAGCTGCATAGTCGGTCCCGTAATGAAGTGGTCGAATATTGATATTCTACGCGACATGTCGCTTTATGTTGTGTTGCATTAAATAAGACGGATGACAGCAGGTCAAGCTACCCGAAACTGTCAAATATTCCCAATAGTGGTTAAGCCATTGACTACCACGCTGCGTGCCGCGGGTTCGATCCCCGCACGGAACAAATATTTGTATGACCTACAAGTTGTTGTTGGTCATACAAATTGCTGGCTGTGTGTGTATGTGAGTTTATATCTTTGTAAACGCATCCACAGTACAGGAGAAATTCCTAGTGAGGGGCAACATTTCTAAAGTAATAAAAAACACCTTGAGCCTTAATGCTTTTAATACTTCAGACTTTTGAGATAAAGTTGAAAATCTAATAAAGAAATCTGACAGATTATAGTAGCTTGATGTGCTGTCGTCTCGAAACGAAGTGTCATAAAGTTTTTATTTATAGAAGGTTTATTTTTATATTTTCCTTGACAGGAAGAAAATTTTTATGCGATAAAGAGTTGCAGACGGCCGGCTTCGATCATTTTGAGGATAAAATTGTAATTATTTTTATAAATTTTAGAGATTCACAGATATCAGAAGTGTGTTACTATTCATGGTGATTTTATTGAAAAATATAATAAAATAACCACATTTCAATTCCTTCATTAGTTCATAGGGCAATTCATTATGAGCCCGCCTACGTACCTATATGTGTGTGTTATCATAGATTACGACACGGTCAGTTCTGCAATGGCGAATATAAGGCAGTTCAAGTTACCTTTTTTCAAGTTACATTTTGGAGTATTTCTTTACTTCTTATGTTTGTTAAAAAATTTATTTATTTACGAATAACTTGTAAGGGTTGGTACCAAATCTCTTAATGCAAATGCATTGCTAAATCACTACGGAAAAAATAATCTGTTTTCTTTTCAAATGCCCTGAACTGAACTGGGCGCCCTATTCAATTCAATTAAAATTTATAATAAACTACATAATTGATCCTACAGACATTGTACTGTCTCTTTGTCTCTGTCTCATTGTGTGTTCTCTTCTTTTCTTCTATTTTGCGGTACCTGGATGGTCAACAATATTCATGTCTTTGTAAAAATTATCACCTGCTTTCCATTTGATGGAGGGTCAATACTGTTATGGGCTGCGACATCTTCAGAGAGTACGGAGTTAGTGATTATAGAAAACGGTTCTTTGGCGGCTCCCAGTTACGTAGATTTTAAATGAGCATGTTGGCCTTTACTGGTGAATATGGGCGCTAATTTCAATTTCATTCACGATAATGCGCGACCACAGAGTACACAGTTGGTCAACGATTACATTCAAGACGTCGGTATCGCCCGCATGGAATAGCCAGCTCGTAGCCCGGACTTAAATCCCATAGAGAATGTATGGGACGAGCTCGGGAGATGCGTTAAACAACGCTCTCCAGCTACCTTACGTGAGTAAAAGAGTGAGATTGAGTGCGGCATGATGTCTGGTGAAGCCGTACGGAGGACGGGTCTGAGCAGTTGTGTTGCGATGTGTGCCGGGTACGATGCGCCTAATGTTGTTGTGTTGGGCGGTTTGGTCGTGGAGGGTCTTCAGATCAATCTCCCTTTGGCGCAGCATCGTTGGTCGTATTGTTGGGTTTAACATTGCATCACCTCGCTCAACTGCCGTCTTCCTTCCTATTCGCTCAGTTTTTTTGAGTGAATAGGCTCTTAATAAACTAGCGCGCTTTACCATTAACTATAGTATCACTGCTTACCATCAGGCGGGATTGCGATCAAGCGCTAGTTTATAATTATAAAAAAAAACCTTATTAGAAATTTGGTTTACAGCATGCACCATAAGAAACAATCACACTTTGTATAAGCGACCCGGAATTTTTGCGGCCCAGTGTATTTTGAGTAAATAAATATGTAATAAAGTTTAATATATTTATTTACAAAACCTTGCTCCCGTACTAATATTATAAATGTGAAAGTTAGTTAATTTGTTTGCTCCGCTTTCACATCACTACATATTATAGAACTAAGTCACTTTTAATTTCCCTATGTCGCTTTGTATGATTTAATCTTTAAAACTACGCAACGGATTTTGATAGGATAGAATGATTCAAGAGGAAGGTTTCTATTTATATAACATGCATAATATATAAGAGGAACACTGATAATTTTAGAGGTTTCTAACACATGTCTCAAAATAAACCCTTTTTTGAGCTTACATTGCAAACGCTGGCTGAACCTTATGAGATAAATCAAAATAATGTACTACAGTATTGTAGACCTTAAAAATACCTAAGTCTGCGACACCATATGTCTGCCTACTATAGTTTCTTCATTATGACTACTTTTTCATGTTTGAAAAGTTAATTAAAATGTCAGTAGAAATCAGAGCCCACTATTTGTTCCTTATCCAAATAAATTACGTCATATCAAAGATAATTTTAGTAGCAGCAGATCTCTTTTTGAATTATTGGAATTGGTTGTTTCATTCAGAAGATATCACGATTTATTCAAAACTAAACACCACAACCATTTTTTCGACCATTATTTCGAACAAACTTGCTACGCCGCGCCGGTAGGCTTTCATTCTGTTTGAAGGTGGTGGAACTGACTATCCATGGACAATAAGGTCGATGTATCTTGCAGAGTCAGATATTAGCTGACGGGCGGCACAGTAGACATTATTTTTATTGAAGGGCCACCGTTCCTTGAGGAAGGCTTAGGTACCTATATCATTTGTCCACGTGCGAATCCGGGCGGGTGGCTAGTTATTATAATAAAAACTAATGGCTTTTTAAAACAGATTTTTAACATAGAAGTAAATAAACTTATGAGACGAGCAATATGCACATCAAAAAATATGTACTTAAAGTAAAACGAATAAAAATTTTAGTGTATAATAAAATACTTCATTTCAGTGGAGGCGTGTCAACTTAGATCCGGAGGAGCAGCGAGTCATATGTTGTGACGACAGATAACGGAAAAGGAAGAAGCCCGTCTTCATTCGAACATCATAAAGGACTTGCAGGAAATGCGCTTAGCGTGCCTTTTTATTTCAGATGTTTTACATCCATCTAGTTATTGGTCACATGTTTACTTCACCTGTATCTTGTACGATACACGTATACATACTTTGCCCAAGACAGGGCAGAACAGTAAATAAATATACATTCGTATTTGCATGGCTACCAGGAAAATTGACTCTCCATTTCCTGAGAGATGTGAAAAGACAATGAGGCACTTTGTACGTTTTGCTTGCCGAAGACATATTCAAGAAGAATACAATTTACCCATAATGAGGAATACAAGTTAATCATTACTTGATACACAACCCACAAAGCACTTTATAATAGCCAACATTAACTTATAAGGAACAGTAGGTACTCGTAAATAAACTTCTTAGTAAGTTTTAGACAGAAAGTTATTGTATACTATATCCCACTGCAGATGTTATTTTTTTTTATAAAACTTCTTTTAAACGAATGTTAAGAAATTGTGCAATGGATAAGCGATGAGTTGCTTACAATAAGTAGCCACAAGTATCTGTAATTAAGTTTAGTAAAATTAATTTGCTAATGTAACTTGCAACTACAAGTTTTTTTTTAAACAATTTTACGTCATTTAAAAAAAAATTGGTTGCACGTTACATTAGCGAATTAATTATAAGTACTAAAATTAATTAAGTACCTGATTGCGGTATTTTTTATGGGAAGATGACCACTAATCCATTGCATATTATCTTAACTTTCTTTTAAAACAGTATCACCAAAAAGAAGATGGTATCTAAAATTAGGATTACATATCATTTCTGGATAACAAGTAAGTTGACAGAGTCGTCAGTCTTATTTCAAACATTTATATGGAAATTTGCTGGCAAACGGCGGCAATAGGGCACGGCTATACATTTTCGTATGCGCCGTATCTGTGCAGGGAATGATTGGCAGTCAGGAGTCTTAACGGCACCGGATGTTTTCAGTGAGGCAATTACTTTCATGTCGGCTTACGAACTGTTACACTCCTTATAACAAGGTAATAAAGTCGGCATGTACACTCTATAGCATTTTAGTGATAATTCTCGTAATTTTAAGAATGTGTACAATCAGAAGGCCAATTTTCGTAATTTAAGACGTTCGAAATCTAGTCGCAGTCTCATCTTGCCGACAAACAAATGTTTATAAGTTGTCAAAATGTAGGGAAATCAGACGTATGTTTTGACAGATTGAGAATGAAATGAGAGGACTAATTCTGCAAACTTTAAGAACGTTCACAGTTCACAGTTAAGCTGTGGCGGGATTCTCCGATCAGATCGTTCAGTGGTAACTATATAGGAAAATTAGAAGCATTTTCTGCCAGATTACGACTGAGTTCAAACTGAAAATTACGAGAATTACCCCTCTGTATTGGAACACAAATCAAATTCAAGTAACTAAGCTAACAACTAAGCAAATAAATGGTACCTACATAAATATTTGATAAACTTTTCCCACAGTAGGTACCTACGGTAAGTTGATATATATTTTGACATCTTCCGAGTAAAATGGATTTGATAATACATATATTGATTTGATAAATTAGATTATACCAGCGTTGTTTTTCCAAATTTTGCCTCTTCTCGTACCGAGGAAATACGTGCTATGTTCAACACGCCTTCCCTATGCGTATATTTATAACATTACACATGTCTATCCAAGCGTTCATTACTACTTAATACATATAAAACTTCACGCCTATAACCTTTGATAAGTTTGGTAGAGGTGTACGAATATCTAAGAATGCACATTTAGTTACATCATCATCATCATCATTATTTCAGCCGAAAGACGTCCACTGCTGGACATAGGCCTCCCCCAAGGTTCTCCACGACGACCGGTCTTGCGCCTCCCGCATCCAGCGGTTTCCCGCGACCTTCACCAGGCCGTCGGTCCACCATGTCGTGGGCGTACTCACGCCACGGGGGCCGGGCACATTGCCCGTAGGCGTTCTCGAGTGGCGACCACGCACCGCATAGTTACATTAGACAAATACACATTATCACAAAAAATATATAGCATTTCAGCCAAAAGACGTCCACTGCTAGACATAGGCCTCCCCCAAGGATCTCAGGAAACCTCTGGATGCGGGAGGTGCAGGACCGGTCGTCGTGAAGACCCTTGGCGGAGACTTATGTCCAAAGTAAGTACAGTCAAACCTGGATAAGTGAGAAGTGGATGAATGAGAAAATTCTATAAGGGAGAGTAATAGCCAGGTCCCGTCATTTTAAGCTCCCAAAACCTCTATTAGCGAGAAGCAGAAACCTCTGTAAGAGAGAGTCTTTTTTTTCCTCGTAGACCTCCGTAAGTGAGACCGCTACTTATCTTTACCTCCATAAGCGACAGTCGAGCTTTATTTACAAATTTAACATGTCATCTGCTATTTTATGACTCGTTCTTAACTTTCGTGGAATTACCTACCATTGTTTTTGTATTGTTTTCTCGTCAATATTGTACCTATTCTATTTCGTGGAACTAATAATGTTATTATTCTATCGCATTATTTTCAAATGGACACGTGTGCCTGTGTACCGTCCTATTTGTCGGACTAACTCAGTTTATAGTTATCAATTGCGAAGCAAAATTCTGTTCTGCATCATGTCAAAACGGAAAATTAAAGTACTGTCATTAAGTGATAAAATAGTGAATGCGTTTTTCTGTGACTTGTTATTGCTGTGTAAAGTAAGAGTACGTATTTCTGTTAATCTCATTAGCCATTAGCCATTAACTAGTCAGTTTTTTATTATTCGCGTCTTTCTAGCAAAACTAAATTAAAATTTGCAAATGACAATGTATTCTTGGTACTATTTTATACAATTTTGATGGCGACACTCACCAAAATGTTTAATAATGTAAAAACTGTGAAGACATAAAAGTAAGTTATAATAAAATTATCTATAAGTACAAAGTTCTATCAGTGAACTGCGAAACCACCCGGTCGCAGAAATGATCCTGCCATACTTCGACGGATAAAATCAAGGTAACAGTGTTATTTTTTAAATAATTTGTGTTTATTATTCAACGATTTAATCTATAAATTGAGGTAAATCTCATCAAAAGGTAAATAATTTTGCATGTTACATCTATTGGTACACACAACCCCCTACTTAGGGTTGCCAACCGTACTCTAAAATAGAGTATTGTACTCTATATCATGTAGGCGTACTCTATAATCTATAACACTAATAAAGTACGGTAAAATACTCTTTTTTATAAAATGTTTACTAAAACTATGCACGTCTGTAATAATATGCAAAAATCCTTAATCAGAATAAAAAAGTCCACTATTTACTGTTAATATGTTGGTATCGCCGATTCCCCTATCTATATTCGAACATTCCTGAACCCCATTATTTGCAATAGGTTTTTAAAAAATGTCCTGAAGAATTTGATTGTTTAAAAAAAATTATTAGCTATTACTCTCAGATCCCGCCACTTCACCTTTTACTGAAAGAGTCTTTTCGGTCATGAATGTGAAGTGGCGAGAAGAGAGAAACAGAGCTTCATTGAATTTAATCAAAATGAGCTCTTAATACATATAAATTTAGAGTTGGAATGTTTGGACTCACACAATTCCTTTAAAAACAATGGTAAATTGTTATGTGCCGAAAAAGTACAAAAAAAAACCTTTTTAAACGTAAAAAATAAATGATACTCTTTTTTGTAAGTCCGTACTCTTTATTTACCTTCTTTAAAATCAGATGTACTTTATTTCTGCTAAAAAAAGTTGGCAACCCTACCCCTACTTGACCTAGCACCCGGTAAAAATGTGTGTGTTTTTACCGGATATTTATACACTATCAAACCGGTAACATACGTTGCACCAAACCCCGTTATTGTATTCTTATTGCTTTGGAATAGGTCTCATTTTCATTTGAAACTGTAGATTATATTAAATATTTTCATTGCATTTAAATCCGTCATAGTCCTTATTGTCTTGAATTAAGCATTATTTTTCTTTGAATCAAAAGGATGTAGTTACTAGGCATTAAGTTTGTTTTCATACCACGTGAATTTGGTTGCGGTTTTTTGTATGGTTTACCACTTTTTTACCGGTTACGTTACAAGCCTTTCTTGAATGAGCTATGAAGTATATAAAAAGCCTATTGCGACTAGAATGTCAATAATTTGTTTTGAAAATCAAGCAATCAAATACGGTTATTTGGTAGCAAATGGTAATTCAATTATTTAAACATGGTTTTAGGATTTAACAGCATAGTGGCCGAGTATTTTGTCATGCAACGTACACCGTGGTATACCGTACTGTTTGGTAGTAGTACCATGGAGCAAATGATAGTATCTAGCTGAAACTGAAGCAAGGGCGAAAAGCTCTTAGTTATTTCATTTACATATGCAGTTCGAGTTTTAACATATGGTGACACTTGAACTGGTATCTTTTTGTGTGTTATTTTCAGTTCCAGTTTTGTCTGTTTGCTTTTTTTTATGACGATGCCTCATTAGTTGGAACTCACGTCTACATATTCTTACGCCCGTACTTTCCCATATTTCCAGCAAGGCTTTGAATTTTACTCATTACGTCACTCACGTGAGTTCTAATTTGGGAGGAAGTCTTAGTCAAAACAGGTGTTAAAAAATCATTGAAAAATCATTAAAATCACTAAAGATTGATTTGCAATGATTGAATCTTTCTAGACATTATTATTATTTAAAGGTTTAAGTAATAATAATCTCAAAGGAAATTATTTTGCATATTTATCTACTTGCAATTATTTTTCGAAGGATCTAACCCATTCCATGTTTTAAAACTTCTGGTGCCGTAAAAACCTTCGAGCTGACTTGCTTGCTTGAGTGTGCCGCCATAATAAGAGATACCCTGGCGCACAGGCAAATGAAGGGACACGAGTAGGTTAAAACAGACTGAGGCGTATCACCCTTCCGCTCCGCTCAATGTGGGCTTTTTTGGATGAGAATACATCATATGACTTTTTTTTAAATAATTGAGCACAAGGCACAACCTAGGCTGGAGTTGGAGGAAAGCTCAGCTTGGACTCAACAGCGCTGTGCCCTCGTCGGGACACTTGGTGCGGGTGATATCTCACTCCCGGCCGTAGTACAGTTCATGGTCGAAAGGAAAGGAGCAAGAATGTATGTAATCATACATACATAAATTTCTATTAATCTTTCACTAAAGATGGCAAGCCCATTGCCACATCTGTGTAGACCATGCAAGTTATGTCGGTAACTCCGTTTCATTATACAGTATGTTAAGAAAACCCTGTCCGACCCATAAGGATAATAAAGGTTAGGTAAACACATGACCAAATATAATATAAAATTTTACGTAATCATCATAGTACCAATACAAATGAATTTTGAAATAATCTTTTTTTCCCGGGAATTAATTCCAACTTCCCCGAAATGTGGTAATTTTTAAAAAAGTGACAACACCGGTATTATTATGAGCGAATAGCGATGCGACCACGTGCCGCGTGCCCTGCCGCCCACCGCCCGCGGAATGGTGCATAACGCACATTTATTAAGTTACCTCTTTTTGCGAAGTAATATTTATTTTTTAGGGGGATTTTTTTTAAGTTTAGCCCTGTTTTGTATGCATTAGTAGAATCAGTTATCGATACCTAACAACACCTTCACGGGTCGGACAGGGTTTTCTTAACATACTGTATAATAGCGACCTATTAACCGTTCCATGTAGCAGCGAGCCTTAACTTCGCAACTAGTTTAATGAACTATGTGTTAACTTACCCGCTCGTATTCTTTGCAGTAGTTGCTCGGTATGTGTACTGGGAAGGCCACAGACCTCAGCATGGGGTCGAATTTCTCGCCGTGCGTATACTTTCCGGAGCGAGGCAGGCATAACTCTGTGCCCTGAAACATGTTTAAGTAATTATTATTATTAATTTATAAAATGTATATAGTTTATAGTAAGTTTTTACAGGATGAAATATTGAAAACTGCCATCTTCCTTCCTATTCACGAAGTATTTTGAGTGAATAGGCTTAATAAACTAGACCGCTTTACCATCAACGTTAGCAACAATGCTTACCATCAGGCGGGATTGCGGTCAAGCACTGGTTTATAATTATTAAAAAAAAAAACTTGCGACAAATACGAAATAGGAGCTGCAGTAACTGTTACATCATCATCACTAGTGAATTCGTCATTAACCTTTTTATCGTCCCACTGCTGGGCACAGGCCTCCTCTCATACAGAGAAGGATTGAGCGTAATCACCACGCTTGCTCAATGCGGGTTGGCGATTTCAGACTTATAAAGTCCAGGTTTCTTCAAGATGTTTTCCTTCACCTTCAGTCAATGGTGTCCAAGATATACTTAGAAAGTACATATAACTTTAGAAAAGTTACATTGGTACTTGCCTGACCTGGAATCGAACTCGCGCACTCATACTTGAGAGGCTGGTGTTTTAACCACTAGGCCACCACGACTTCATTATTACGACTAGTGAATTATTTTTATAAATTTAATTTTCTTAGATAAAACCGTGTAAATGTTGTTTTGCCTAGTGCAAACTAAGGTATAGCCTTCAAGTAGACAAAAATTATCAGGGTTCAATTTCATTCGAAATTTTCGAAACATCACCATCATCATCATCATTTCAGCCGAAAGACGTCCACTGCTGGACATAGGCCTCCCCCAAGGTTCTCCACGACGACCGGTCCTGCGCCTCCCGCATCCAGCGGTTTCCCGCGACCTTCACCAGGTCGTCGGTCCACCTTGTCGGGGGCCTACCCACGCTACGTCTTCCGGTGCGTGGTCGCCACTCGAGAACCCGTCGGCCCCATCGGGCATCGGTCCTACGGGCAATGTGTCCAGCCCACTGCCACTTTAGTGTTGCAATTCTTCGGGCTATGTCGGTTACTCTCGTTCTTCTGCGGATCTCCTCATTCCTGATTCGATCGCGCAGTGAAACCCCAAGCATAGCCCTCTCCATTGCCCTTTGAGTGACTTTGAGCCTTCTTATAAGGCCCATTGTTAGCGACCACGTCTCAATTCCATATGTCATCACTGGCAACACACACTGGTCGAAGACTTTTGTCTTGAGACACTGCGGTATTTCGGACGAGAAGATTTTTCGTAGCTTCCCGAAAGCAGCCCAGCCGAGTTGGATTCGACGATTGACCTCTTTCTCGAAGTTGGACCTTCCTAACTGGATAGTTTGTCCCAGGTACACGTAACTGTCAACAACTTCGAGAACAGAGTCTCCAATCTTTACAGGAGTCGGTACAACATGGGCATTAGACATGACTTTCGTCTTGCCCATGTTCATTTTAAGACCGACTCGCTCGGAGGCTCTGCTGAGGTCTTCGAGCATTGTACTCAGGTCCTCCGCGGTCTCAGCCATGACTACGATATCATCAGCAAACCGAAGGTGTGTCATGTACTCGCCATTGATGTTGATGCCCAGTCCTTTCCAGTCCAGAACCTTGAAGACATCCTCCAAAGCAGCGGTGAACAATTTCGGGGAGATAACATCTCCCTGTCTGACACCACGCTGGAGAGGTATTGGTTTCGAGGTCTGGTCCTGTATTCGGACTGACATGGTGGCGTTTTCGTACAAACCCTTCAGCGCTTCAATATACCGATAGTCTACTTGGCACCGCTGGAGAGACTGCAGTACAGCCCAGGTCTCGATCGAATCAAAGGCTTTTTCGTAGTCCACAAACGCCAAGCAAAGGGGTAGGTTATACTCCTCGGTCTTCTGTATAACCTGCCGTAGCGTATGTATGTGGTCTACTGTGCTAAAGCCCTTTCGGAAACCGGCTTGTTCGGGTGGCTGGAAGTCGTCAAACCTGCAGGCGAGACGATTCGTGAGGACTCTCGAAAATAACTTATAGACATGACTCAGAAGTGAGATGGGTCTGTAGTTTTTCAAAAGGGTGTTGTCA
Source organism: Sesamia inferens (assembly GCA_037179545.1). Taxonomy (NCBI): domain Eukaryota; kingdom Metazoa; phylum Arthropoda; class Insecta; order Lepidoptera; family Noctuidae; genus Sesamia; species Sesamia inferens. The sequence continues at coordinate 18,837,006 of CM073921.1, read as the reverse complement.
CCCTTTTTGAAAAAGAGTACCACCACACTTCTGTGCCATGCCTGTGGCGTTTTTCCCTTGACTATGACGGAATTAAATAACTTCTGAAGGGCCCTAAGGATCGGTTCACCACCCGCCTTCAGTAGCTCTGCCGTTATTCCGTCATCGCCCGGCGCCTTGTTGTTTTTAAGTTGTTTCAGAGCCAATTGAATCTCCTGCAGGCTGACGTCCGGGATATCTTCGGTGAAGTGTCGGGTTAATCTTGCTCTAGGGTCTTCAGCAAGATTTAATGCGGGTTTTGTCGAAACAAAGAGAAAAAATTAAAGTATAAATTTTAGCGCCCGTTCTATAAACAATCCATTCATATTGATTGTTCATACGAGAAAAGGAGCGCTCGCGCGCTCCTTTTCTCGTATGAACAATCAATTGTGAATAATGCTAATCTACGCATCCGTAAGAAAAAAAAAACTCAAAGATCATAAAACTAAACCAAATTACGCACGTACGTACACCCTTTTTCTAAATTTATTTTATAACATGCTATATTAGATATTTTAATTTATTGTACCTATTCAATTTCATCCTTTATATATAAAGGGTGTATCTGACATCGACGCACAAACGAGTACCATGGATCCAGTACATGATTCTGAACCCTCAGTGGTGGCATATTTCGTCGGTTTTTTCATGACTTAAAAAAAAATATATGTAGTTTTTTTCACTTTAGACCGTTCATAATTGCTATACTTTTATAACCCAAAAAGATTTTAAAGCAAAAATTAATTAATTCGCTAATTACACAAAAAAGCGCATTGAAAACAAAACTCGAAAAACTATCTTATCAGCTGATTTAATAGAGTTCACATCAGGGATCAACGTCATACCTACAAACCCGCACGGCGGCACGCTTGCAACGTTCAAACGCCGAGCCGACACTTTTTTTTAAACATTGTTATTTCTCTAACCGTTCATTATCGACATAAATGACTATCATAAGTTTATTAGTGGCATGCGGTCTAGCTTTTCGCGAAATTTGCGTTACGATGTCACATACACCCCGTATTTGCTTATTTTAAAATCAAAACTGCACGGTTAGCGCAGTGGTCAAGCTATTGACTGCAGAAAAGCACTTGCAGAAAGCCGCGACACGCAGCGCACTGCGTGTCGCGGCTTTCTGCAATGATTCCTGCAAGAAAACAAATATCCGGTCTGGCTGTTTGTGTATGTGAGTTTATATGTTTTTAAACGCACCCACGATACAGAAAAAAGTAGTCCTAGTGTAGGACAAAGATTAAAAAAAAATATTTATTCTAATTAGACTGAGAATCAACATTTTTTTTTAATAATTATAAACTAGCGCTTGACCACAATCCCGCCTGATGGTAAGCAGTGATGCGATCGTTGATGGTAAAGCGCGCTAGTTTATTAAGAGCCTAATCACTCAGAAAAACTGAGCGAATAGGAAGAAAGACGGCAGTTGAGCGAGGTGATGCACTGTTAAACCCAACAACACGACCAACGATGCTGCGCCAGAGGGAGACTGATCTAAAGACCCTCCACGACCAAACTCCTAACACAACAACATTTGGCGCAACGTACCCGGCACACATCGCAATACAACTGCTCAGACCCGTCCTCCGTACGGCTTCACCAGACATCATGCCGGAACACGACGAATCGCTTGAACGTTTTTGAACGTCAATACGCCCTTCACCCTTCCTAGTGCTTTTGCCCGGAGGAAGTGGCAGAACAACATACAACAACAATGACTATATATAACAACTATAACTTTAACGGCCTTATTTAAAAACATGGATATTATTTAGATCAGGCCATTGATATAATATTAAACGTTGTCTGTACTATTACTTCGTTTTCGCTAACGTCGTTCGTTCTTTCACACTTTTTTTAATTTTGCTCGGCACTCCATTGTCCTATCTAGCTACGTGATTAAATAGTCTATAAAGGCTGTATCTGACATCGACGCACAAATGAGTACCATGGATCCAGTACATGATTCTGAACCCCCCAGTGGTAGAATTTTTCGTCGGCGTTTTCATGATTTAAAAAAAAAATGTAGTTTTTTTCACTTTAGACCGTTCATAATTGCTATACTTTCACAACCCAATAAGATTTTAAAGTAAAAATTATTTAATTCGCTAATTACACCAAAAAGGAACAACATCATACCTACAAACCCGCACGGCGGCACGCTTGCAACGTTCAAAGGTCTAGCCGACACATTTTTTTAAACACTGTGAATTCTGTAACCGTTCATTAACGACATAAATGACTATCATAATTTTATTAGTGGCATGCGGTCTAGCCTTTTCGCGAAGTTTGCGTTACGATGTCAGATACCTACACCCTGTATATAGCCTACCTGAAGGTTTGGGCTATAAATGCAAAACCGATAAAACAAATAAACCCTTCCCCCTATTGCCCAACATGGATTATAATTAGGTTAGGTTTAAACCACCTAAATGTTTATTGAATTATTCAATTAACCATTGTAGAAATGCAGTTCGTTATATAAAAATGACAGCATAGTTCCGTAGGTACTAAGTTGTCACTAAAGTTCGAAATACAAATACTGACTAAAAGGTTAAGTCTGGAACTAAAATTAGATTTCATTTTGTAATAATGGAGAAAGAGTCTTGTCAATCATAACTATTCCTACAAGACTACTATGGGACATTAAAGATAATAAAATAAATAAGTATGAAATTGCCGTTTTTCTGCAAAAGGTTCTTTAAATTGACATAGAATCTCCATGGTTTGAGGTTTTCGAAGGCAACTTTCTTCATATTATGCTTTCTATGATGTCCTTCTTTTAAAAATGTGAAACTTTCAATTTTTGTTATTCAACTTAGACAAGAAAGATGGATACTGCGAAAATTCGAGTGATTTTTTAAAATGAATTCCGACGCGAAAGTAACGCGGTAGAAATACCCTGCAACATCAATGTCGTGTTAGGAGAGGGGTCTACTAATGAACTCATCGAGCGATTTTGGTTTAAACGTTCGTGATGGAAACGTTGACTTCAAGAACGAGCCACGAGGAAGACCGCCACACAGGTGAATAACGATGAATTAAGAAATATGGTGGAAGTCGATCCTATTCAAACTACCCAGTAATTAGCAGCTTGGTTTAACGTTACCATATCCACAATATTGACTCAATTGCGTCAAATCAATAAATTAAAAAATACCAAACATGGGTGCCTCATGATTTGACTGATCTGCAGAATCTGAATCGGTACAGAAATGAAGCAATATTCGGTCGAATTGTGACATGTGATGAAAAGTGGATTCTTTATGATAACCGGAAAAGAAAATGCAATGGCTGACCCTAGGACAAACGCCACAACAGTGTCTATAATACTTGCCAATAAAAACGTAATGGTAATAGTTTGGTGGTCTCAGCGTGGAGTTATTCGCTACAGTTTTCTTCCATCTGTTCAAGCAATAACGGCAGATATCAATTGTGCTGAACTCTGAACAATGTTGGCAAAACTAGCAGTAATACAGCCCCGATTCATGAATCAACCTTCACCATTATTGCTCCATGACAACTCGGACCTCATACAGCACGAGAAACCATTCGTCATACTCCGTAATCGCCAGACCTTGCTCCAATGTACCTACTGGCATTTTTTTCGTGATTTGGATAATTATTTATTTATTTATTTTATTATTTATGTACACACAATAAAATACATAAAGTAACGCCAAAATTAAGATCTGAGTACAAAGGTGCGGCTTATTTCTTAAGAAATTTCTTCCAGCAGACCTGCGAAAGGAGAAGTAAAATAGAAATGTAGACAATAGTGTGTAAAAACAAGGAGGAAATAAAATATGAATATGATAACTGTTAAAGTAATAATATTAAATAGACCTAAATATATAAACCTAAAATAATTTTATAAGTATACTTAAATAAAAACATAATACTAAAATATAAAAATACGTATAAATAATAAACACAATATAGAGGAAAGATAATGTTCTTTTAATCGACGTTTAAATTTAGAAATAGTGTTTAAATCACAAATGTTAGGCGGGAGTGAGTTCCACAATCTTACAGCATGTACAGAGAAGGAATAGGAATAGTAGTAAATCGATTTATGAGGATGAGATGAATTAACTACGTGACAAGAAGTTTTCTTTCCAGGAGGCATTACAAAATGCTTTCAGACAGTTTATTTAGTCTAGATCCTCAGAGTTCTATCGCAAAGGCATAAATGACATTAGGCATAATAATATTAGATGGCAGCAATGTCCGTTCATTCGATTCCAACATCAGTGCTACTTTACGTACGTATATATCCGCCTACGTCGTAGCGCGTATACTAATCTTAAATGCGTAGAGGCATAACAAAGCTGGCGTAACGCTCTCATAACTACATATTATTAAACAAAGTTACTTTTACTTTCCCTATGTCATTCAAACTACGCAACGGATTTTGATAGGGGTTTTTTAATAGATAGAGTGATCAAGAGGAAGGTTTTTATGTATATGACATGCATAATTATATAAGAGGAACACTGATAACTTTTGAGGTTTCTAACACATGTCGCAAAATAAGCCCATTTTTTTGAGCTTACATTGCAAACGCTGACTGAACCCTATGAGATAGATAAAACTAATGTACTACGGTATTGTAGACCTTAAAAAGGCCTACAAAAAAGTCTGCGACACCATAATTATGCCTACCTACTAGAGTTTCTTCATTATGACTATTTTTTTAAGTCTGTAAGTTAATTAAAATGCCAGTCGAAATCAGAGCTCACTATTTGTTCTTTATTATTCATCCTTATCCAAATAAATCCACTTCAATCCAATCCACTTATTATTATATTACCCCACAATTATAAAATATAGAAAACTTAGAACAGGGAATAAATTTTCGATTCTGAACCGCCATGCTATAGAAAACTTAGAACAGCGAATAAATTTTCGATTCTGAACCGCCATGCTATAGAAAACTTAGAACAGGGAATAAATTTTCGATTCTGAACCGCGTTGCTATAGAAAACTTAGAACAGGGAATAAATTTTCGATTCTGAACCGCCATGCTATAGAAAAATTAACAGGGAATAAATTTTCTCAGTCACATATAGGTTTAAAAAGAAATTAATATTCAATTTCAATAACTTTTTGTAATTATTTTAAATGTATTATTGAGACATAAAAAATAAAATAGTTTTTTTCCTTTTGGCCAGTCTGTTGTGAGAAAAGGTTGGTGTCTCTCTTATATCAATAACCAACAGTACGCTGAAAGTATTGCAGTGGTCCATTTGCCCTGATAAAGCTCTATTGAAGTAACATATAGGTGGAAGCGCACACCGTGCTAATCAAAAATCTAGATGCAAGTGCAGTAAGTGTATTTTTAATGACACATTGTAACCCAATTTTTTTATAAGCATCTAACATTTGATTTATAAGGCTTTCATATTTAGGCGATCGTTTATACCATAAAAAGTTGGGATGCAAAAGATTCCATTGCTTTAATCTCGATCTTAATAGTTTAGATTTTTCTTAGATAGCTCTAACTCCCTTACAAGGTCTTCGAGCTCAGATTGGCTTATCAAATGTGGCGATTTTGATATACTTACCACTTGGAAGTCCTCATCTTCATCATGAGAATCTGCAGTAGTACTTGAGTGTTCAACGTGACTTGGTGGCTTAGGTACTGGAAGATCTTCCGAATGTGGTATTGGTTTTGTTACGAAAGACACCCCTGAGTAATTTAGTGTGGTTAGATTTATTTATTTTTTTTTAGACAAAAATAACAGTCACTCACATGATCCTTAGGTCCCAGTCAAATCATAGGTTGACCAAAAAGGCATCTTTGTTGGGTTCCCATTGAACCAGTTTATCAAATAATTACAGGTGATCAAGGGCATGGTGATCAAAATAAAAAAAAAAAAATCAAAAAGTTATTTGTATAACATAGGTAGTGAATACAGTTCTTAAATTTATGTTTATAGGTCGCTATGTTATGCTAAGAAGCATACAAATATACATACTTGCAAGTAAAACATTAACAATTTTTAGTCAATCATGCAGCATGCAAAAAAAAAACAAATTATTAATTATATAATGTCAAAATAAATGATAAATGAGTAAAAACAATGTCACAATATGGAGTAATTTCGCTAATCAAAATAAATAAGTCTACATTAATTTGTCATTTAGGAATTCATCAGTTGTATAATAACATTTCTCAATTAATAAATGTTTTAATTTTGTCTTGAATTGTATAACATTCAATTTTTTTATGCAAACTGGCAATTTGTTGATTGAATTAATAATAATAATTTATTTAGTTTTTTTTATAGTGTGGTACATTTACACCCTTATAAATAAGTATTTATAAGGGTGTAAATGTACTAATAAGTATTAGTACCGTATTTTTAACGATAGTCTTAAATACTTATAATAAACATTAGTTTAATTTACACAATTTTAAAATATCTACGTATGGTGCATTGAAACTGACTTCATAGCTTATTGCGACCCACCTGAGCTAGGTTAATAAAACCTGTGTTTTAAATGAATACTGACACTACAAAATATAATTATGTAAAAAAATATTTAGAAATACCCTCCTAAATTGATCAAAAAACTGATTCAAAAAGGAAATTAGAAATCTCTATATTCTGTACAATGTTCTGTACGTGATTAAAATAAATAATTATTTTTCTGATATTACATGCCTGATTATCTACATATAAAATACGCTGTGAATTTGTCACAGCTCTCAATATAGTAAAAGAAAATTTTTTGGGGAAAGAGGCACATCCTAGAACTATGACGGCTGCTAAACTACACGTGGTACGTGGTGGATTATGGGCCAATCTCTCTTTGAGAGTAAGCCTGTGTCCCAGCAAAACCATTATAGGCTGATTGTGTGATTTTGGTGAGTACTTTTATTTGAAGATCCATTGATCCAGTGCGGTCCATGTGTCTACTTAGTGCGTAATCCCCCTCTGTGCAGAGCCTGCATAGAGGCTGACGAGACAGTTGCGCATGTAATCTTCGAGTGTACAGGCGTTACCCAAATTAGAAACAAAACCATAGGAGCACCAAGATCTTACACAAATGTTCTCAACAGGCTAGGAGACCTGATGGGCTTCTGGAGGGAGGTGGGCTGGCTGGAATAATCCGCCAAAGGCCGCCATGGTCCACGCACAATGGTCCACTGAAGGGACTGAGTGCGGAAACCAAACCAGTAACATAACATAACATAGTGCGTAATCCATACTTTCAGTCGAAGTTACGGGTGTTTCTTTCTCTGTATCAGTAACGAACATTAGCAAAGTTCGGGCCTCGAACTAAGAATGAGTGACAATAATATTCTGTAGATTTTCTTACGGTCGATATGTTTTCGATCGTCCGATAAATTCATATTATTACTTGTTTTGAAGAGTCTTTCTTTCTCAGACTTTCAGCTGGGTGCGTCCGAAAGTCCGGCGGACTAACACAAAGTCCGTATGAGAAGCCTTATGAACTTATCTCTAGCTCCGTCAGCGAAAACCCCTTGTCGCCTCCTGTAAGCACGCTCAAATGTATTAAACCGCTATTAAGTAATATAATGTATGATTACACGTGAGGATGCTTGTGAATACCCAGTATAATTACATCCTCAGTGATCATAATTAATCCGTTTGAAATCCAATTACGGATTATGTATAGTCCATTGGTCATGATAGCTTTGTTCTTGCATAGCTCTCATTAAGAGCTTTACTTAATTCCAATAATTAATATTATAATAGTAGTTTATGAAACTGTTACATAATGAGGAATATTATACACGAATGTGACACGAGTGTGTAATACCTAATTATGTACAGTTTCATACACTACTTTATCTAATCTCATACATTTTAAGATACAATAATAATCATGTGTCCAGCGAAACACAACAACGACTCGCAATGCCAAGAAACGTATTTGGAGCCAAAATTCTGCACCGTGCAACAAAGCGCACGCGCCAAAGCGCGCGCAGCCACAGATAAAAAAATGAAATAGTATTTTTTTTTTCATTACCGTACAGATTACAAACCATAGATAGCTATGGTTTGTAATCTGTACGGTAATGAAAAAAAATAATTATAACATTATTTTGTTAAAGAAATGATGTTATAATTTAATTTTTTAATTTCCTTTCGATATACTATGGGTAAAGTACGTCAATATAAACTCCTTTTTAGTTTTATAATTTTAATTTTTTGATATGAGAGTAGATAAAAGTTATAATGATTTTAGGGTAGGGCCGTATAACATTAACAGAGATAGATTATAATCAGCTTATAATGTTCGCACTGTTGGGACACAGGACTCTTATCGGTGAGAAGGAGTGGGCCCTAATCTACCAAGCGGGGGGTCTTCGAAGACGCCGCATGTCTTCGAAGTTTTGCCTCTAGGTTATGCTGGTTTCCTCATGATGTTTTCCTTCGCCGTTTTGATAATTAATAATTCACTCGGTGGTAGGCCATAACATCAGCCGCCGGCAGAAGTTACCACCCACCAGACAAAGTCTTGCCGCCAAGCGATTTGTCGTGTTCCGGCATGATGTCTGGTGAAGCCGTACGGAGGACGGGCCTGAGCAGTTGTGTTGCGATGTGTGCCGAGTACGATGCGCCTAATGTTGTTGTGTTGGGAGTTTGGTCGTGGAGGGTCTTCACATCAATCTCCCTTTGGCGCAGCATCGTTGGTCGTGTTGTTGGGTTTAACATTGCATCACCTCGCTCAACTGCCGTCTTCCTTCGTATTCGCTCGGTTTTTCTGAGTAAATAGGCTCTTAATAAACTAGCACGCTTTACCATCAACGATCGCATCACTGCTTACCATCAGGCGGGATTGCGGTCAAGCGCTAGTTTATAAAAATTAAAAAAAAAAAAAAAAAAAAAATACACAAAGTAAAGCGGCTGACGGGGTTCGAACCTACGACCTAGAACTTGTACCGAAAGAAACCGTGGTCCCACTGCGATATCCCACTAGTGGGACAAAACTTTTACGTGTGGACGCACAAACACATCGCAGTAGGACCACGGTTCTGGAGTCTATTTCTGTTGCCGCTGTAACAACATATATGGGGTTCAGACTTCTGACCTACAATTTGTAAGTCGCGCTTACGTAGCCACGGTGACCGTAATGGTGCCTACTACAGTTATCCATGTGTTTGTGTAAATTAAATATCTTACAATTTCAATACACAGTTAGAGCTTGTACACACAAGCTACACACTTCGATAACGCGACAGAGATAAGTGCACCCGTTAAAAATGTATCCAAAATGTTTTGATTACAGTGCTCAAATTTTCATTAAATCAATGCACAAGCGGCATGCTTTCGACGTTAAATACGTGTCTATAGAATATATTAAGTAAAGAGCTTAAATACACGACGACATGTTGCTTCTGATATTGACGCGCATTGCACTTCAGCACACTCAGGTAGTAAGTAGTTAATAGTAGCGAGAAAAGATTTGTCTCCTGGAGTAACAAGGGTAGGTACACTCATCTTTTTATCATTAAAAATCTCAGGCACCATAGTTTTGCTGCTACTTATGCTCGTGAGCAAACGGAACAAGAAAACACAAGCATTAGTTGAGCTTATGTACATATTCTAATTAATATACGTGTTTCTTTCTGTACAATTTTGTATAAAGCTTGCCCGAGGTAAGCAATTGGCAGTTGCAACATGCAAACTAAACCAAAATTCATTAAATTAGAATGGAATACAAACTTTCCAGACGAGGATACACTATATCTGAGTCCTAAGTAACTCTCATCACTTCAAATTTAATGAGCGCGGTACATCTGATTCACATATGTATTTCGGCGTTGCGCTGGAATCCTCAAGTAAGCTACATAAGCTCGAGAGTTGTTTGTAGAAGGGTATTAATTAAAGTAGTACGTTACTTATGCGACAATCATTAAAATAAAACCTTTTTATATGATTTTGCCGTGTTTTAACTATATCTGGTAATCTATGTATCTCAATTTAATTTAAATTGAGATATATAGTAAAGATAGGTTATAAACTGCATTCCCATTTGTATTGAACTAGCGATCCACCCCGGCTTCGCACGTGGACAAAGGATATAGGTAGGTACCTAAGCCTTCCACAAGAAACTGTGACCCTTCAATAAAAACAGTGTCTACTGTGCCGCCTATCAGCCAATATCTGACTGCAAGATACATCGACCTTATTGTCCATGGATAGCCAGTTCCACCACCTTCAAACAGAATGAAAGCCTACCGGGGTAGCAAGTTTGTTCGAAATAATGGTCCTCCGCTCCGGCCCACTCACTCCGCGGTTTAGGCAGAGAAACACTCAAATAGCAGGCGGCCGGCAGGGGCGCGAGCGGCACGCGGATTATTTCTGGTGTTTAGTTTTGAATAAATCGTGATATCTCCTGAATGAAAGAACCAATTCCAATAATTCAAAACGAGTTCTACTGCTACTAAAATTACCTTTGATATGACGTGTAGATAAGACTAAGTGTACAAATAAGTTTCCTCCGTTTAACAAAAGATGTCGTCACTAAGAGGTTACATTGAAATTGTCAGATGCAAAATCTGATATCGTAAGTTCGGACATCTGGTAAAAACATACACTTAGAGTGACTCTGCATCAGTATCACATACTTCTTTTTATACAAAAATGTCAAGTTCTATGCCGAATAAGCGTCATTTGCGGGAACTATTGATTTACATCTTTAATTTGAAGAAATCTGCAGCTGAGGCCCATCCATTGCTTGTAGAAGCTTATGCTACTTTAAACGAGAGAAGTTGTCGTGAGTGGTTTAAAGGTTCAGAAACTGTGACTTTGATATGGAAGACAAAGAACGTAGTGGAAGACCGAAATCGTACAAAGACGTGGCATTAGAAGCATTATTGGAGGAAGACAGAAGGAAGAAAAAAAACCGCGCCCATCACTACTCCGGACATGACAAAATTATTCTCCTACACGATAATGCTGCTAAAAACGGCGGAAAGTTAATTGTACACCTAATTTTTTTTTTTTTTTGCCTATTGTACTTTGCAGAAACTAAAGTGCCTGCCACTTTACTTTCTGTCAATTATTTCATCACCACTGCTGCGAAGTGCAAACGTCAAAACCACAACACGTAAGTGGCGGTCGTTGCACTTGATCACCATGCTTGTACCATAAAATTCGGTTTAAAAAAATATTCGTCTGTGTACGGAGCTTTAGTAACCGACTTATTTATGCCACAGGACACATATCTCCGGTACGGTCTACATACGTATGGATAGATCTTTAGTATAATACTACTTATGAGGAAGCTTAGCAAGCCTCTAAGCAATGCAATTCGCGAATAATCTACGAAATGCCTGTCAAGCCATCTAAGCACTAACACAAGTAGCCCGTCACGTCCGTGGTATGTTACGCTTGAGGACGTTAAATTGAGCCTTATTTGAATATTGCATTGACATGTTCAAGCTTTCATGAACCTTATACGATACACAAATCGTCCAATGTCGAAAGCATAAATCATTTTTATAGGGAAACTTGGTACCTTTAAGTTTTAAAGTATTTCTATTGTTTATAGTTTTAGCAGCAATAGAAATTAGACTCTTAGAAAAAATTAGCAGTCTATCTATTACTGTTCATGAGAGACAGCCGGCTAATAGACATACGGGCGGACGGAATTAAAGCGTAAGCGGTACGTAATAGGATAACGTTGGCGTCCTTTGTGTTTGGTACCCAAACAAAAACCAAGTGATTTTAAATCTTAATTGCTGATGTTACGTACCTCCTATAATGGTAATAACAGCAAATAAGTTTTGATTGATGAACGTGATGAAAAGTTTACAGTATTGTGAGAAGGAAAAGGGATATAAAGGGGTTGGAAAAAAAACCAGAGGTGGGATAACAGTTTAAATTAAATTATGCTTTCTCTAGAACTTTAAATGTACATTCATCATAATCAACCAATTTTCTTTAGAACTTTAAATATACATTCATGGTGGGGGAAGCCGTACGGAGGACGGGTCTGAGCATTTGTTATGCAATGTGTGCCGGGTACGATGCGCCAGATGGCGCAGCATCGTTGGTCGTATTGTTGGGTTTAACATTGCATCACTTCGCTCAACTGCCATCTTCCTTCCTATTCATTCAGTTGTTCGAGTGAATAGGCTCTTAATAAACTAGCGCGCTTTACCATCAACGATTGCATTACTGCTTACGATCAGGCGGGATTGCAAGTCAAGCGCTACTTTATAGTTATTAAAAGAAAATGAAAATAATGTTACCATTGCTGGCAAAACTACACAGATCTCCTCTCTGGAGGAAACTGTGCTAAGATCTAGCACGAAGGCCCAGTACATGTTGGCGGAAATCATGTCTTCGAAAATTCCGGTTTCGTCACGATGTTTTGCTTTCACCTACACACTTTGAGAGCAAGTGCATTTGCACTGCTCTGAAATCAAAATTATATAATTTTAATATAATAGAACATTTTAACAGAGAAATTTAATTAAATCTTATTGTTCAGAATTTGCTGACCACACAACTTCCTAGAATATCTATATATATAAAAGAAAGTCGTGTTAGTTACATCATTTATAACTGAAGAACGGCTATACCAATTTGGCTAAAAATTGGTAAGGAGGTAGCTAAGAACTGGGAGAAGGACATAGGATACTTTCTATGCCGCTCCCCGTCGTTCCTGTGGGAATAAATGAGCTTCTTTGTTTCGACTTCTCCCACGCTTTTATGCTGCCCTGGTACATTGAACGTCAAAAAAATATGCACAATAAACCTTCTTTCATGTATTATGATTGATAATGATGAATGAATGACGTTTATTGTTTCGACTTCTCCTACAGTTTTGTGATACCCTGGTACCTTCCACGTCAAAAAAATATGCACAATAAACCTTCTTTCATGTAATTATGATTATTTGATAATGATGAATGAATGACGTTTATTGTTTCGACTTCTCCTACAGTTTTGTGATACCCTGGTACTTTGCACGTCCACAAACTATGCACAATAAAACCTCTTTCATGTATTATGGTGATTTGATAATGATGAATGAGCTTTTTTATTGCTTCGATTTCTCCTACACTTTTATGCTACCCTGGTACCTTGCACGTCAAAAAATATGCACAATAAACCTTCTTTCATGTATTACGATTATTTGATAATGATGAATGAATGAGGTTTATTGTTTCGACTTCTCCTAAACTTTTGTGCTACCCTGGTACCCTGCACCTCCACAAAGTAGGAAACACGTGTCCAGTATTTTTAAGTTGATAATATTTCTATATATATAAAAGAAAGTCGTGTTAGTTACATCATTTATAACTGAAGAACGGCTATACCAATTTGGCTAAAAATTGGTAAGGAGGTAGCTAAGAACTGGGAGAAGGACATAGGATACTTTCTATGCCGCTCCCCGTCGTTCCTGTGGGAATAAATGAGCTTCTTTGTTTCGACTTCTCCCACGCTTTTATGCTGCCCTGGTACATTGAACGTCAAAAAAATATGCACAATAAACCTTCTTTCATGTATTATGATTGATAATGATGAATGAATGACGTTTATTGTTTCGACTTCTCCTACAGTTTTGTGATACCCTGGTACCTTCCACGTCAAAAAAATATGCACAATAAACCTTCTTTCATGTAATTATGATTATTTGATAATGATGAATGAATGACGTTTATTGTTTCGACTTCTCCTACAGTTTTGTGATACCCTGGTACTTTGCACGTCCACAAACTATGCACAATAAAACCTCTTTCATGTATTATGGTGATTTGATAATGATGAATGAGCTTTTTTATTGCTTCGATTTCTCCTACACTTTTATGCTACCCTGGTACCTTGCACGTCAAAAAATATGCACAATAAACCTTCTTTCATGTATTACGATTATTTGATAATGATGAATGAATGAGGTTTATTGTTTCGACTTCTCCTAAACTTTTGTGCTACCCTGGTACCCTGCACCTCCACAAAGTAGGAAACACGTGTCCAGTATTTTTAAGTTGATAATATTATGTACAAAATTTCAAAAAGATATAATGAAAAACCACAAAGTTATATAAGCTTGCTACGAATATTCTACTTGGTTGTCCCAACATAAATATGGTCAAAGATCCGCGCGCGAGCGAGCGCGGTGCGTTGACCTCTAGCGTCAGCTGTTGCGCGCGCACAATACCTATTATGATGTATCGTAAGCTGCGTGACGCACTCGGTAACTACACTGTAACAATTTCTAAATGTATTTGGGACAAAATATAACATGGTGTCAAAATTATTGGGATCGATTCAGTTGCTTATTCACTATCTATATATATAAAAGAAAGCCGTGTTAGTTACTCCACTTATAACTCAAGAACGGCTCCATCGATTTGGCTGAAAATTGGTAGGGGGTAGCTAAAAACTAGGAAAAGGACATAGGATACCTTTTATCCCGTTCCCGTCGATCCCATGAGAATGAATTAGCTTCATTGTTTCGACTTCTCCTACACTTTTGTGCTACCCTGGTACCTTGCAAGTCCACAAACTATGCGCAATAAAACTTCTTTCATGTATTATGATGATTTGTGATGATAATGATGAATGAATGAGGTTTATTGTTTCGACTTCTCCTACAGTTTTGTGCTACCCTGGTACCTTGCACCTCCACAAAGTAGGAAACACGTGTCCAGTATTTTTAAGTTAATAATATTATGTACAAAATTTCAAAAAGATATAATGAAAAACCACAAAATTATAATAAGCTTGCTATGTGTATTCTACTTCGTTGTCCCAACATAAATATGGTCAAAGATCCGCGGGCGAGCAAGCGCGGTGCATTGACCTCTAGCGTCAGCTGTTGCGCGCGCACAATACTATGATGATGTATCGTAAGCTGCGTGACGCACTCGGTAACTACACTGTAACAATTTCTAAATGTATTTGGGACAAAATATAACATGGTGTAAAAATTATTGGAATCGATTCAGTTGCTTATTCACTATTTATTTATAACTCAAGAACGGCTGAACCGATTTAGCTGAATATTGGTGGGAGGTAGTTAAGAACCCGTCCCCGTCGTTCCCGTGTGACGTGACATAATAAGACATGGTCCAACTCATTCAAAATGTAAGTCAGCAATTCATATACCAAAAATGGTATAACAAAAAGCAAATGACAGCTGAGCATATTTAAAAAAAAGTCTAACCGGTTGAAGCAATCGTTTAAAGCAAAGAATATAAATACTCTCTGCTGGTTTAAAGTTTCTAATAAAAAACCACAAAGCCAACTTCAACTTCAAAATTTCTAATATTGTATTGCTGTGCCATTTATCATCAATAAAAATATCATGCCGTGACCAAGACCATCAAATCTTTCTCGACAAAGCGGTAATGCAAGAGTAAATCGAAACATTCTGAATGAAAGCACTGAAGAAGAGCAAGAAATTGCACGTGCAGAGCGCCGCCTTACTATGACTCGACTTCGTGCTTCTCACTCACAACAGCAAAGGGAGGCGGCAGTCCGTGAAACTGTTCCGTTGACAATGCGAAATCGGCGAACAAACCTCAGAGATCATCATCATCATCATCAATCTTTTTATCGTCCCACTGCTGGAGACAGGTTTCCTCTCATGCAGAGAAGGATTGAGTGTAATCACCACGCTTGCTCAATGCGGGGTGGCGATTTCAGACTTATAAAGTCCAGGTTTCCTCAAGATTTTTTCCTTCACGTTCAGTCATTGGTGTCCTAGATATTATACTTAGAGAGTACATATCACTTTAGAAAAGTTACATCGATACTTGCCTGACCTGGAATCGAACCCGCGCAATCATACAAGAGAGGCTGGTGTTTTAACCACTAGGCCACCACGACATCTCAGAGATCAATAGCTAGATAATTTACGAAGCACAAGTAGAAATTCATTTCTTTCACAAGGTGCTACACTAAATAAATGACAAATAAAAAAATCATGGAATACTTTTTTTTTTTTATTTACAGTGTTCCTAATTTAAAAAGTAAAAAATGTGATCATGTGATATTTATTGCCTTTAAGGCGGAACAAAGTTCGCCGGGTCAGCTAGTTAGATATATTTTAGAAAGGACACAAAGCCTGTTCCCTCTATTTCAGTTAAATTTATTATTAATTAATTCTAGACCAGACAGAAATTGCGATAGACAATAGAATAACAGATGTTCGACAGGCTGCGAGCAATCGAGTTTGTTGGTCTTGTCTAATGGAAAAACTAAGTGCAACGGCTGAAACATAGATCCGGAAAGACGATATTTCCACTTCATCACAGTTGTGTATACGGTGAGTATTTCAAATACGTTATGATTATTAAAATTCCAGTGACGTTTATTTTAGAAGTATGTATGAGATCGACCACCTGGTGATGTTCGCGTGAATCCGCTGGATGTGGGAGGCGCAGGACCGGTCATCGTGGAGATACCTGGCGGAGGCCTATGTCCAGCAGTGGACGTCTTTATGTATGTACTGTGTATGTTTATTAGCACCTATGTATATTCTCATATTATAGGATTCGTTATCTACTGGTCGATTTTTTCGGGTATTTTTGAATTTTTGACAATCCTTTTTTTATTCCACGAAAAAAAGTTATCTGATGATTGAAAAATTCTCGATTGAATTTACGAAAGATTATTGTTCTTTTATTATATTTTCAATAAGTTTATCAATTTCAGTTGTACTTTTTTATCACACCTGTATATTCCCCAAAGTATAAGTCAGAGAGAAAGTACCTACTTATTAACCTCCTGCCTGTTACTCGCGGCAAGTGATATTATAGATATTAAACGTTCAAACTCCTAACGTCTACTTAGAAATTACTAATGGAAAACCTAATTACACTTTGACCGACCCCAGAACCCCAGGATCAAGTTGACAACTATGAAGCGAACGATGCAGTTAGGCGTTGGTGTAAGTATTTAGTTCAGCCATATTTGCATATGTCCGGGACATACAAATACGTAATATGTTAAACAAAATAAAGGCTTGTTGAAAGTTACTTTGTCATTGTCAATTACCTATAGTATGAAGTATCGGTACGTTTTGACACACAATCCGTAACACGTAACGCATTAAGCTAGTATTAGGTGGAGTATGGGCGCAGTGTAGGTATTAGGAACACTGAAGGTTTAATTTCATTTCATTCAAACGAAATGATTGTAAACGATGCTCTAGGATGTTAATATATATACAATATGTAACAAAAACCCTGTTGTTCCTTCAACCTACGTTTTAAGAATCGGCATACGGACGTAATAAAGCAAGTAATTTATAAAAATTGTTCAACAGAAATAATTAAAATAAATGTTTAATTATTAATATTTATAATCTGTAACTGATTTCTTAGCTCTGCAATTCTGCATGAAGAAACTAGACATAAGTAGAACGTTCCCGCCAATTTATTTAACTCATAAAATCAGATATTCTCTAAAGTAAAATCGAATTCGTCGATTTTAATAGGTATTTGATTGTGACCCCTCGACTAGACAATGATTACTGTTTTTTAATTATGACTTCATTAATGATGTGCTTGTAGGTAAAATTATATGTCCCTGAAAGGAACAACAGGGTTTTTGTTACATAGTGTATATATATATTGGAATCCGTACCATGCGAACATTCAGCATATGGTTGGGAATTTATCGTTTGTCTTAAAGGACAGGCTTGCCGTCCGGTATGGACTAAACCCGGATCGACGGCGCGTTGCGTTCCACATGCGCCTCAAAGAGATATCAGCATATAATGACGGAGCCTTCTGGGGAAGATGCCTGCTAGGGCAGCACGTTCTTTGAAAAAGACACCGTGTCCCTGGCGCAGGTAAATGAAGGAACATGGCTTTCCTCTGCTTGTAGAGCAGGAAAAGTCCGTTGATGATTTCCCACACAAAAAAGTACAAATTAAATTAATACATGTGCGGTAGGCAATACATGCGCGGGCGAAAGGGGCAGGGCACGCGGCACGCGGTCGTATAGCTATTCGTTCATAAGAATACCGTCAAAAATGGTGTTGTCACTTTTTTTTTAAATTACTTACCAAATTTTGGGAAATTTGGAACTAAACGCGAAAAAAATATATTTCAAAATTCATCAGTATTGTTACTATGATGATTAAGTTCAACTTCATATTTTATTTGGTCATGTGTTTACCTAACCTTTATTATCCATATGGGTCGGACGGGATTTTCTTTACATATTGTTTATCTCTATAATTAGTTTGTTGTTATGACCTAAGTTACATTAGTAACTATTCTTAGCATTTTAGACTAGAATCATTGATAACAATGCTATAGACCTTGGTTACCACAAGGACTTCGTGCTTAAGCAGAAAAAGTTATTGACCTGTTTCTATAAACAGTTTCAAAGATAAAAATGCAAAGATATTAAAATCCTTTGCAGCTTCACAATAAAGACAAATGCAAATTTCGAACCGAACATAAACAGACGAGGTTGTTTAATAGCATAAACGGGAAATATCGTTTAATTTCAGAGTATTGGCCTATTTTCTATTGTAGACCTAGCACAAACGCGCGGAGTAAACGTTAAATATATATATTTTTTTTTTTTAATAATTATAAACTAGCACTTGACCGCATTCCCGCCTGATGGTAAGCAGTGATGCGATCGTTGATGGTAAAGCGCGCTAGTTTATTAAGAGCCTATTCACTCAGAAAAACTGAGCGAATAGGAAGGAAGACGGCAGTTGAGCGAGGTGATGCAATTTTAAACCCAACAACACTACCAACGATTCTGCGCCAAAGGGAGATTGATCTGAAGACCCTTCACGACCAAACTCCCAACACAACAACATTAGGCGCATCGTACCCGGCACACATCGCAACACAACTGCTCAGACCCGTCCTCCGAACGGCTTCACCAGACATCATGCCGGAACACGACAAATCGCTTGACGGCAAGATATTTGATAAAAAATATCTAGTCGCTTATAACTTTACACACCACCTGCATAACTCCCACTCACACGCCTGGGACACAGGCTTCTTCTCGGTAAGAGGGAAGACCGTAAACTACGGCACGTACCCAGTGCGGGTGGCTAGATATCACATGTCTTCGAAGTTTTTACATGCCAGTTTTCTCACCATGATTTCTTTCACCATTTTAAGAGCAGTGGTGACGAAATAATTTACCACCTGATCGCTAATGTCAAATTTTATGTTATACAAACCTTACATTCCGTAAGACCCGCTCGTTAATGAGATTTGAATTCGGAAACACAACTAAGTATACCATAAAGAAAGGAAATATTAGGGAATTTTGGCGGGAAAGTCAAGTTTAGTGTCACGCTCGTTTTACATTGGACTTTTAAAATTATTTATAGTGTTGTTTACTAAATAAAAGTGCGTGATTTATGTAGTAAAAAGTGCATTTAGTAAATAGTTTATAAAGAACAGTGGAATATCGCAGCATAGTGGTAACATCATGACTTTGCCCCAAACCTCACTTGTAAGGCGGGTCACGCTGCAGTCTTTTTCGACATGAATAATTCATAATTACTTGACATTGGCTAAATGCACAAACTGTGCGAAGCCAAAAAAAAAGGAAACATTAAGTTTAAAAAAAAATATTTATCTTTACTAATATACAACGTTATTTTTTGCTTATAGTTTGCTCAAAATAAGCAACTGAATCGATTCCAATCATTTTTACACCATGTTACATTTTTTACCAAATACATTTACAAATTGTTGCAGTGTGAATACCGAGCCCGCCACGCAGCTTACGCGGGCAAAAGCTGACGCTAGGGGTTAACGCCCCGCGCTCGCCCGCCCGTGCCGATCTTTGAACATATTTTTGTTGGGACAACCATGTAAAATAGCAAGCTCATAACTTTGTGGTTTTTCATTATATCGTTTTGAAATTTTTAATATACATCGATTCTTTACTTAAAAATACTGGACACGTGTTTCGGGTTATACTTTATTGTGTACGAAAACATATCGTAGTTACTAAAAGTTAAGTAATGACTATAAAACAAGTCTGTTACAACTCTGAAAGAATAAATAAGTGTGCTGTTTTTATTCTTTATTTATTATAAGCAAATTAAAATATATTTTAATCCTAAAATACCGTCATCATTAACAAAAAGGTTGCTGTATGCTGTACTTTAAAAGCATCAATAGCAAATTACAATATCTAATATAATGTATCAATAATAATAATTTTAGCTTACTACCAATTTACTCAAATGTTACTTTTCTATTAAATTATATGCAATATTTGTGCCTGGTAATAATTATTGATATTTTGTGGGTTTATTATAACCATAATGTTATTATACAACGTGTAACATAAAGGGTATATACATACCAAGGGAATGGCATCTTTACATGATATCAATTGATATTGGAAGGGTTTTTTAATCCTATCTCTTTATGTTAGGAAGTTACGAGAAAAAACACCGCCTGTGATAGACTACTACCATACTAGGCGCAAGGAATTTTTGAAGACATTTATCGTGATTTTGCCAAGTAATGTGACGTGTAACGAGTAGTTATTAACGTATGTGGTGTGGTGCACGTTTGTTATGATTTGAATTTAAGAAACACACGGAACCGAAAATTTAGTATAAATTTTTTGATTATTTTATTTTGGGTTGAAAACCTTCCGATATCATTTGATATCATGTAAAGATGCCACGCCCTTGGGATGTATATACCCTTTATGTTACACGTTGTATAATGAAGCATTTAAAGAATTAGATTCCAAGGTCAAATACAGAGACAATGCAGTACATTGTCTTGTTCTCTCAGCGCACAGTGGAGGATCCGACAGCATTATTTTCCCAAAAACTAAAAGATGCTGTGTTTAGACCTGCTCCATTTTCCTGCATGATTATGCATGTCACTATGTATTTGTAAGGTTTTTGTATCTTGGTCAATTGGCCCAGACAAGACTCCACGACAGCCGAAGTGCATTGATTAACTTTGTTGTGGTGATAGGCGCTACCTCCGATTGAATTCTCAATAGCTTCTTTGATATTTTTTCATCACACATCATCTAGTAAGAATTGATTTTACAATGATGAGAATGGGTTTCGCATAAACAAAAAATAATGTTGTATAAAGCTGAAGAATTTGTTTATTTGTTTGAACGCGCTAATCTCAGGAACTACTGGTTCGATTTGAAAAATTCTTTTCGCGTTAAATAGCTCATTAATCCATTAATCCAGGAAGGCTTTAGGCTATATAACATCACGCTGCGAGCAATAGGAGCGAGGAATAACAATAAAATGGACGCTGTATATTTTGGGGTTAAAACAAAATGTTCAAATAACTAACTCCATGCGAACGAAGTTGCAGACAACCGCTAATATTTATATACAGGTCGACCAAACAGTTTTTCACGCTATAAGGTTTAGCCGCCTTCGACCAGAAAATTATATTGGTTGCTGTGGCGCGTATACGGGAATCAGAACGATGGATTTGGGCTGACGCCGTATTGGCGATAGATATGTATATACAAAATACATAGATTCGATTGAAAAAATAGCAGGAAGGTATTTTAGTTAACAGGAATAAAGGTGTTTCTGAACGAGGTTGAAGCTTAACTTCCTTCGCTTAGAACTCCTAGAATTCATCGTTGCGTTCAGGAAACTATTAGTGATTTTACATTACACGACTAAAACGCATTAGTAAACTTTCGATTCTAAACCGCACGTGCATGATAAACGCAATCATATATAGGATTATTGAAACACTGCCATCGATTGTTTTGTATTTGGTTCAAAACTTACCTGTGTTGTAGGTAATTGTGCAGCTACAAATTGTTTTTTTTATTATTATTTACAGTTGTGTGTGGGAAACTGTTACAAATTGAAATAGTGGCGGTGAGGCCATACCGGCCGCCGGCAGAAGTTACCACCCACCAGACAAAGCCTTGCCGCCAAGCGATTTGTCGTGTGCTGGCATGATGTCTGGTGAAGCCGTACGGAGGACGGGTCTGAGCAGTTGTGTTGCGATGAGTGCCGGGTACGATGCGCCAAATGTTGTTGTGTTGGGAGTTTGGTCGTGGAGGGTCTTCAGATCAATCTCCCTTTGGCGCAGCATCGTTGGTCGTGTTGTTGGGTTTAACATTGCATCACCTCGCTCAACTGCAGTTTTCCTTCCTATTCGCTCAATCTGAGTGAATAGGTTCTTAATAAACTAGCGCGCTTTACCATCAACGATCGCATCACTGCTTACCATTGCGGCGGGATTGCGGTCAAGCGCTAGTTTATCACTATTAAAAAAAAAGCTTCAATAACTATACTGTTATATATATATATATATATATATATATATATATAACGTTATTTCTTTGTTCATGCAAAACCTGAATACAGTTTATTCAGCATCAGCATTAGAATCGATTCCAATACGCCCCGCGGTCGCCCGCCCGTGCCGGTCTATGACCATATTTTTCTTGGGACAACCATGTAAAATAGCAAGCTCATAACTTTGTGGTTTTTCATTAAGTATATCGTTTTGA
Organism: Sesamia inferens; assembly: GCA_037179545.1. Taxonomy (NCBI): domain Eukaryota; kingdom Metazoa; phylum Arthropoda; class Insecta; order Lepidoptera; family Noctuidae; genus Sesamia; species Sesamia inferens. The sequence goes on along the minus strand of CM073921.1, from coordinate 18,814,513 downwards.
AATTTTTTACATAGATTCTTTACCTATGACTGAGTTGACTGACTTACTTGGGACTGAGCTGCTCGCTCTGTTAAGCATTGTTATTAAGCAAGATGCGTAATTATAACGTAAATTATTGTAAACATTTCCATTTTTAATGTCTGGACTTGAAAAAAGACAATGATCCCTGAGTTTGTTTCGGCTATTTTTTTCTCAGAGGTAAGGTTAGGAAATGCCGGCTTCATCTAATTTAAATAATAAAAAAAAAACTTATGATGTGTAAAAGTGATCGGTGATCCTACTTACTTGATAAACGATTTCATTTCATTAAAGATAAATCATTTTTTTTTAAACTTAATATTTTCTTTCTTTATGGTATACTTAGTTGTGTTTTAATGTCTGGACTTGAAAAAAGACGATGATCCCCGAGTTTGTTTCGGCTATTTCTGCTCAGAAGTAGTCAGTTAGAAAATGCTGGCTTCATCCAGTTTAAAAAAAAAAAACATGACGTCTAAAAGTAATCAGAGATCCTACTTGCTTAATAAACGATTTCATTTCATTTCATTTTACTTAAAATACTGGACACGTGTTTCGGGTTTCACATAAATAAACAATATTGTCTTTTATACGAAACCTGAATATAGTTTGTTCAGAATAAGTAACTGAATCGATTTCAATCATTTTTACACCATGTTACATTTTTTCCCAAATACATTTAGAAATTTTTGCAGTGTGGTTACCGATCGCGATCCGAAGCTGCGTGGCGAGCTTACGGTAGTACTTGGCGCGTGAGTACGCCCGTGCAACAGCTGACGCCACAGGTTAACGCACCGCTCGCCTCGCACGCCCGTGCGGAGCGTTACCATATTTTTGTTGGGACAAACAAGTAGGATAACAAGGTCATAACTTTATAGTATTTCATCTTTTTGAAATTTTGTACATAGATGCTTAACTTAAAAATACTGGACACGTATTTCGGGTTTCGTATACCTAAACAAAAAATAAAGTCGTACATATTTGGAAAAACGTTGTATATGCTACGGGCTAAGTGATTAATCGGGCATTATTCATAATGCCCGATTAAGCCCGGGCTATATGAATAATGCCCAATAAGAGTAGGCAATGTAATTATAACCAATCAATTTATCACATTGCCTGGTCATTATGAATCATACCCAATGCTTATTGGGCAGATTAATGTAACCATCTTTAATACTTTCAAATGAATACTTAGGTAGATAGATCGAGCATTACAAGTAATGAAATCAATTGCCGGGTAGAATAATAATAAAAAATGTTTTAAAGTTTGTTATCTATTTTTAAAATTTAAATAATCTTTAATGAGAATATAATACTTCTCGGTGTGAGTAAGTAAAATTATAAAACTAACAATCTAAAAGGAACTAAATGGAAATCACATCTCCGACTATTCAACTTAAAATTTACTCTAAAGTTAAAAGAGTCTTAGTAATCAGTCTCATAGGAAATAGTTATTGTTAAGAATAGATTATTTATCCAATAAAAGTTCTCAACCTCTGGACTTAATAAACAAAAAGTAACGTTGAACCAAAAAAGAAAGAACTACCTACGTGTAATTTAGTACCTAACAGTTTAAAACTCTGTAGTTTTCACTAAGTGCTTGAAACTTAATAAAATCAAATAAGCATAAAAAAAAATTAACCTAACAATTTCAAATTAAAAATAGGTAAATCGTAGTAGTATTCACTTGGCCCGATATGGCTGGGCATCATTCATACTGCCCGAGCATTATGAATACTGCCCGCATTAATAACTTGGCCCATAACATATACAGGGTGTATCTGACATCGTAACGCAAACTTCGCGAAAAGGCTAGACCGCATGTCACAAATAAAATTATGATAGTCATTTATGTCGTTATGAACGGTTACAGAATTCACAGTATTTAAAAAAAGTGTCGGCTCGGCCTTTGAACGTTGCAAGCGTGCCGCCGTGCGGATTTGTAGGTATGACGTTGATCCCTGATATGAAATCTATTTAATCAGCTGATAAGTTTTTCGAGTTTTATTTTCATTGAACTTTTTTGTGTAATTAGCAAATTAATTAAAGTTTACTTTAAAATCTTATAGGGTTATAAAAGTATAGCAATTAAGAACGGCCTAAAGTGAAAAAACTACATACTTTTTTTTTAAATCATGAAAATGCTGACGAAAATCATGTACTGGATCCATGGTACTCGTTTGTGCGTCGATGTCAGATACACCTTTTATATGTTTCTTTGCTATACTAACAGTAGCGACACGTGTGTTCAAAGGAACCACAAAATCTCTATAACTGAGTATATATTATGATGGAATATTACGAATGTCAGGTAGCAACAATATCAGTGGATATGTTCAGATCAGTGGACTTTGCGCTTCATCTCTTACTGAACGCTAATTTTCCATATGTCCAGCCAAAATTTAGCGTTCCAGCACTGCCTGGATTGGTCACGCATGACTGAATGATTGAATTGCAGCCTTCGAAAGCGCTAGGAATTAGTGAAGGGCAGGTGTTCTGGAGGAATGTCTTATATAATTTTAACGTTAGAAAAGTTCCCCCCCAATGAAATGAAATCGTTTATTTTGCAAGTAGGATCACTGATCACTTTTACACGTTACATTTTTGAAGTGAAACTTCTTTACGCACGCTTGACTTGGGGAGTAAGCTGGCGAACGCGTGACGTAAGCGTTACGAAAAGTGATCGAGCAAGGCGAACGGAAGTTAAGTGGGGGATATAAGCACAGAGGCGCCCGTGGCGCGAGCTTGGTACTACAAGGTCTACAACGAGTTTTTTTTTTTTTCAATAAAAATAGAAGATCTATGCAAAAATATTAATTTACCAATGAAACCATGAAATAAATTTAAAGATTTATAGAAAATTAATATATGTATACATGTATATATTGTACACACACACATATATATATATATATATATACATACAGATGGAACGAAAGAAGTTTCACTTCAGTCGTGTGGTCATAAGCACACTCGTATTTTTTTTAAACTAAATTGAGCCTGCTTTTACTAACTAACTACCTCTGAGAAAAAAAACTGAAACACTACTAGGTACTGCTTAATGACATTGCTTAGCAGAGCGAGCAGCTCAATCCCAAAATTTATTGTCTTCAAAATAATCTGTGATTTTATATAATACTCCTTTTTGCAAAGTTTGGCCTTAATATAGCTTTTAAATCGTTTAATGGGTAAGTTTCGAATGTTCAAACAATAGAGTGAAAGAGACCATCAGATAGATGTCCATCAGTGGACGTCTTTAGACTGAGAAGAAGAAGAAGAAGGTGCTCTGGGGGAATGTCTTATGTACTTTTATAAAGTCAAAATGTGAAATTCTCAGACTGATTTATATAAAAGCTTTTTAATTTTTGTTTCGTATCTCTGTAAATAAAATTGTTACAAAGTTAAAATTGTCGTGTGCTAGTATCGGAAATAATAATTACTTCGTTTGAACCCAAGAACCAATTAATTATGCTTTCATTTAATAAAATTTTATTTTAATGCATCTTTATTATTACTGCTAAATAAAATCTAGTAGACTGAGTGCGACAGTTCTAATCGATGGAGCTATAGGCAATCTAATCAATTATTTGTTCTTTGATTTTTCCTCTTGTAGTTAAATTTGCAATGGTTTGTTTTTTTTTTTTTTTAACTTAAAGCCAGTACACACTATGTAGCCAAGCATATTGTACGTTACGGAATTGCATCGCTGACAGGGGTATTCGGCACTGGTGCAGCTACACAGGAGCTAAACTTAGCATTCGGGAACACCGTTGGAGCTGCTGAACCTTGGACAAAACTGTCTTTGCATTGTGTAGATTCAATTTCTTAGTATTGTATAATTGCATGGAACACGTGTGAGCACGATCTACTTGCTGTAAAGCATCTGTTTGTTGGGTTAGTCTTTTATTGACTTGATAGTGCTATGGCTGTTGAGAGTATGTCATGCTCACTCAAATGTCTCGCTGGTGGTGGCGTGTGTGTTGGATCATTAGGTTCCCTTCAATATGGTTGAGCTGAATGATGCTGATCCATACGTCATGTTCGTGAACGGACGCCGTCAGAGGGGACTGGTCATCTCTTAGCTGCTACGGCGTATTTTAATTTCTGAATTGTTGTTTTTTTTTTTCCATAATGGACGCTCTCAGCGTACAATATATTTCTGCATCGTTCTCACACGATTGATTTCAAAATGAATGATGTAATCAAATATTTGTATCAACAGCTTGATAATTTAAAAGAGTGTCCATGGAGTTTCTTGCCCGTTCTTCTCCATAGGTACCTACTCTTTGGAATGGGCGACTAGCTTCACCTTACTGACTGACCGACCTTCTGACAATTCAAAAGTGCCTGTAACTGGTTTATTTGAAATAAATGCTTTGATTTTGATTTTTGAAATTAAACGTTTCCGAACGCAAAACCTATTTGTTGGGAGTAACGGAAAAGAAAATAAAAAGTCAGGTATAAATTTATCGATTCGAAACAGAAGCACAACACTATCAGTAGCGAGGGGTTTCAGTTTGTCAGTTCAAAAAAAAATACGAGTGTGCTTATGACCACACGACTGAAGTGAAGCTTCTTTCGCTCCATCTGTATGTATATATATATATGTGTGTACAATATATACATGTATACACATATACATATATTAATTTTCTATAAATATTTAAATTTATTTCATGGTTTGATTGGTAAATTATTTTTTTGCATAGATTTTCTATTTTTATTGAAAAAAAAAAATACTTGTTGTAGACCTTGTAGTACCAAGCTCGTGCCACGGGCGCCTCTGTGCTTATATCCCCCACTTAACTTCCGTTCGCCTTGCCCGATCACTTTTCGTAACGCTTACGTCACGCGTTCGCCAGCTTACTCCCCAAGTCAAGCGTGCGTAAAGAAGTTTCACTTCAAAAATTCATTGCGTTATTTATGTTATTGGACAGACACATTTTTCGAATATGTGGAGCAATAGATTATAACCAATATGTTTCGAAATGGTTTAAATTGACAGTAACAGTGTCTTAAGCAATTAGGGTGCTGGTTAAATTGAATAGACTTGTTTCTTTATGATTTTGTTGCTGTTCATTACTTAATATACAATGTTCTGAAACCAGTCGCTTCTAAGATTCTAGTGTGAAAGAGAGACGAAAGTATCAATTCTTGAGATGTGTAGAGATTTTTTTTTTTTAATAATTATAAACTATTGCTTGACCGCAATCCCGCCTGATGGTAAGCAGTGATGCGATCGTTGATGGTAAAGCACGCTAGTTTATTAAGAGCCTATTCACTCAGAAAAACTGAGCGAATAGGAAGGAAGACGGCAGTTGAGCGAGGTGATGCAATGTTAAACCCAACAACACGACCAACGATGCTGTGCCAAAGGGAGATTGATCTGAAGACCCTCCACGACCAAACTCCCAACACAACAACATTAGGCGCATCGTATCCGGCACACATCGCAACACAACTGCCCAGACCCGTCCTCCGTACGGCTTCACCAGACATCATGCCGAAACACGACAAATTGCTTGGCGGCAAGGCTTTGTCTGGTGGGTGGTAACTTCTGCCGGTAGCCGATGTTATGGCCTACCACCGAGAGATAGTTGCAGTTACAAGAAAACGGTCAAAGGGCATTCCAAGCGTGTTTTATTAAAAGAGTGTAATTTTTATCAACGTCGAAACAATTGTTTTCATTCATCACAACTCTTAGACACTCGAGAATAATTATTTGTATAATACTAGCGTTTTTCATTATTTGGTATTCGGTAATCAGAATAATAGAACACAGAAGGCTTCTTTATTTATGAAAAAGAAGCAGAATAGAAATAACGAATAATAAACTAGATTTACAAGGTATCACTAGTAATCATTTGGGTTTTGAAATGTAGGTCGACTTGTGATTTAATCTTGTTTCACGACCCCGCCTCCACGTCGCATGCCCATTGCTCTCAACATCTCTTTTCTGGGCAGATTCCGAATACAAACAAAATACAGAAACGATTTATCGTGATAATGTTGAGTTAATTTTACCTTGTATGAAGAAATGTTATAAATGATGTTTAAATCTTTTGAATTTAGAATCATTTTTTATTTTGTGAAGAAATGTTATCATTGATTTTTAGATCTTTTTTGTATTGCCAGTATCTCCTTCAGTTTTGAGGTGTGTATATCAAGGAATATAATTAAAGTTCTACACGTCGTAAAGTATTTTTATCACTCAATGTTTAATTATTTTAACAGTTTGCAAAGTCGAACTTTACCAGCTTTTTCGACTGCTTCATCGGGACTTTTGAATATTATGTTTACTTACATGTCGTTAGACAGCGGATTATAAGATACCTACACCTTAATTAAACAGCAAAGTTAGCCATTCAATTGAGAGTTTAGAAAAAGCTATATACCTATGGTAGTTATGGAGTCATATTGTTTTTTTTTTCTTTTCGTCTGAGTTTTATAGGGTGCTTGTCGTCGCAAATAGTCCACACTATCACGTTCTATAATGATGACGTCTTCGAAAGTTATAGGAAGTGTTACTACCGTGCGATCACAGCGCCCCCAGCCGGTAACCAACGCTTGATGACCGGTCAAAGTTTCATTGGGATGTACCAACTGGATAATCTTTACAGAGCATCTGGAAAACAGGAAAAATGTAACACAGTTGACATTAATGTCTTACTATATTTTAACAAAAGTGATTGCGGCGGAGTAAGTTGCGCCACTTCTTCAACTTAGCTTAATCTAACACTAAGAAATACCGTTCGGCTTAATAGGTAGGTACATACTTCCATGAGAACCCAAGTTGACGTGCGTTTTCCAAGCGTGCCTTTTTCTATGACCCTACATTGCTTTTACTTAAAGCCTGAAGGGTCCATTTACCGTGAGATTCTCATGGCAAAGAAGTATGGCAACAAACCTACGATCCCTCTGGTATCACCAGGCCACAGTGATCATTTACAGGGCATCCCAGGGCTACGTTTAAAAAAGATTGTCGTGGCCCGTGGTGCACATGCAAGTGAAGGAACACGGAGAGGTTTTAGTCAGTAAAAGTCTGACACATCCGCCTTCCGCCCAGAGCGGGAGAGATCATTTGATAATTTCCCATTCACAACAAAAAGAAAGAAAAGCATTTAAAGGTTTAAATATAACCGGCATTAATGCTGCTGCTTATCATACGTATGTTGAATCATTAATAAATCAGCTTAACCTTTTCGCAAAACTTTTTCCAATACTTCTCTTCCTAAATAAATTTGGGGTCAGCTTCCAGTCTAACCGGATTCATCTGATTGATTCATACCAGCATTTTACATGTCACGACTATCTGACCTTCACAACCAAAATACAAATGTCAAATGATTTTAAAATAAACATTTATTTTAATTACCTGTTTGTGTAATGAAAAACTTTGATAGAACTCGTTGCTATGGCTTCTTTATATACGTTTGCATATATTTCTATTAAAATATTTCGTACATTAGAATAGATAAATATCTTATATATATAAAAATAAGGCAATTTTTTTTTTTATTCTTTCCATTAGTCACTTTGATTAGAAAGCATATCCTTACCTGGATGGTGTGTCTTCGTAGACCCTAAGGAGGGCTAGGTCAGCGGTCAGGGTATACGGGTCGAAGTTCTCATGGATGATCACCAGCAGAACGGTGAGAAGCGTTGCTCCTCTATCCGCATAGTTTTCGCCTACAACTACTCCTATTTCGTCGATCGGCACACTGAAAGTTTAACCTTATAACCTTACACAGACATATCACTTTTGTGTTTTATCTATGTAGGTACCTGTAGGGTAATTGCGTAAGACACTATCAGTAGCAAATGGCTTCATTTTGACAGTTCAATAACATTCATTGCGTTATTTTCGTTATTGACCAGACACATTTTCCAATGGAGCAGCATTATGCTTCGAAATGATTCCAAATAATAGTAATAGTGTTTCACAATTACGATGCAGGTCATCTATGACCAGAATAATAAAACAATTTTCTGTGTTTTATAAATCTTATTGCAGTGAAAATCATAGCGAGCAGCTAGTGTCTGGTCACTGGAAAACGCCGCGACTTATCCTAATAGGTTCTTGAGTCGAATCCAATCTGGCGTTTTGTTCTTGTAAATTATTTCATCACCACAACTCAAAACGATGAAGGAAAACACCGTGAGAAAACCTTATGGCCTAGAGCCAAAAAGTTAAAGCACAGAGCGGATTGTTAGACAGCTGCTACCCCGGTTTGGGCCCGCATGGTATAATATGGCCGCTCCTTCCCACTGACAAGAGGCCTGTTATGCCCCAACAGAAAGCACGTTATAGGTTAATCAGCTTCTATCCGTGGAATTGGTCTCTTGTTTATCGGAACATTTCCTATGGGAACATGCTATCAAGACAAAAAGTAACCCATAAAAGCGCTAGGTCAGCCTTTATATCTTTTTGTCGTGTGCAAAATTTATATTGTTATAGTATATTGATATTACTCCATAACGTCAATTATCTGCCAGTATAGAGTAATAGATTCGTGCCAAATTTCAAGTGATATTTCATATAAATCAAATCCTCATAGTTCACCCTCTGATAAATGAAATTTCGGAAACCCTTTCTCAATGGAAACTTAAGAATACTCTTCACAAGGAACTCTAGGACCAGCAGCTTATGCTGTGCGTTAATAAATCAGTCAGCCACGATTTTAAATTTTATAGTTATGTAGATTACGCAATGAAATATGGATGTTCGGCCTCCTTCTCCCTCCCTGAGGTGAGAGGCGGGCGTGAGGCACGAGGGTGCCCCCACCCGCCACGTGCTCACCATGAGAGTGGCTAAGCCACGGCCCCACCATGTGGAGGGGCAACTGAGGGCCCGCCGCATTAGGCGGGTATCGCCGACGGGGGGCTGGTAGCCAAGGCTCCGCCAGTTTTCCCAGTCCCCCGCCATAAGGCGATGCCGAAGCGTCGCTGGGGTTTTTAGTGGGTATACCGGGAAGCTATCTCCCGGGGAGTCCCAACTATCCCTCCCGTCCTCCGACGGGCGTATTTGCGGATATGCGTAATTTTCATTTACCCCAGCGAAAAAAAAAAAATATGCAACAATCCATTTTGTTACGGACTAGAGGTATTTAAATGCCGGTTACGGGTTGCGAAGTTAATTGACAACGAAGGTACATTCGATAGGAAGCAATGACGAGCAGAACGGTGCTGATGTCAAGTCTTCCCTTACGTCCAAGAAGTCCGTGTCGTACACGCACAACAATACTACAGATGTTACTTGACGTAGTCCCCAAAGTTTTCGTTGAGTTGTCACTGTAGATCTTCTTAATTATCGCTTGTTTCGCGTCGATAGTCAAATGCAGACTGACTCTGCACTGGCGTCACGGCGTTTTATATAGGTCAGCCGATCGAACATTCCAGATCTGTTCAGAAGTAATAAAATAGCGCATAATTTCGAGTACGATCAGCAGGTACCTACAGGTACTTCACAGGAGACGAGTTCCTAATCATTTCGATGTCGACACTTCATTGACAATATTGATGAAACCTGTACCATTCGATAAGTCATCCTAGGTTTTTATATTAATTATTATTAATGCGTTTTTATATCGTACTTCTACAATGCCTAGGTCTCAAGATATAGAGCTTAAAAGTTATGTACTGCGTGTCACGCAATATTGAACCTAATGCCAAGATCATAAGGTGTATTTGTAACAATTTGTATAATACAAATGGTTGGTTGCATCTTTTCTCCGACCGAGCGTAAGACTCAATCAACCTATAATGTCCCTACCCTTGGGGCACTACTCTCAATGAAAGGGATCGGATCACCACGCGGGCTCAGTGTGAGTTAGTAGATGATCTTCGATGGTTTTTTGTCTTAAGACATGCCGGTTTCCTCACGATATTACCATTTTTAATATCATATAATAATAAAAAATTAAATACAATAACATTTTAACAGTGCTACAACAATTGAATCACATAATTCTAAAGTACCTATAGTGTCACAATTGCAATGCATTTTGGAAGCCACTATACACTACATTAGTCCTGTCTCTTGTAATTATCCGCAAGAAATAATTGAGCCTACAGACCAACGGAAGCCGGGTCTCAGTAACTTCCAAGGAAATTCATTTTAACATATTATTATTATCTATTATAAAATATAGGATCTTATTAATAAAAACTCACTTTTCATAATCCTAACTTTTTGCTAGAGTCGGCTTCTAGTCTGGATTTTGCTGATCATAAGACATGAAATAATAGTTTAAAAGCATTTTTGCTACCATAGTTAATAACATATCAGGAGTGAGAGAAGTAATTGAATCTCGTATAATACCCGCTGTTAGGGAGAATTAGGAATACAGTAACCATATTCATTAACTCACTCGACCAAAGGATGTGCCACGGTAATGAATATGTTTTTCGTGAGCATGGTGGCCACGGAGTAATGCATGATTTGCCGTCGAATGCTCGCGATGTATGGATGTTCACGGATCGTTACACGTGTTCCCTTAAATATCTGAAAATAAAGTACTTCTTGTCTATGAAAACTCATAACGTACAGTCGTTTGTGCTTTGTTCTTGTGTTTTATTCTTGTTTAATAATGCAGTTAATTTACCTTTTTGTTTGCATGTGTTTCACTGTCAACTAAATCTATTCTTCTTTCCTACCTTTTCCTGAATTTATTTTCTCGGACTGCTTTTTTTTTTTTCACTTCAACAATATTAATAGCAAATCGGAATGGGGAGTCATTCAGACTTGCCATAACAACGCTCATTGTTTTTATGTGAAATGAGAAAATGAAAACACTAGACAATAATACCAGACAGAAACAGAAATATTAAATCAAAACTATAAATTGTTTCCGCATTTGTAATTATTTTGTAACAGTAATAATTATTCATATGTAGGAAATTGGCATACCTTTTTATTAAGCAGTGGTATATCACCCACGCTCCAGGGGCCGTTCTGAAAGACTGATGGCTCCGTCTCTTCATCATTCTTCTTATCAAGATAATGGCATCTAATGACAGACATTATAAAACACACCAATATGTAATACAACATCTGGCTTCTATCTGCAAATAAAATGACCCATTGTTAGAGTCCGGTATATTGGATTTCAAATATTAAAGCGATGTGGAAGCGAAGCCGTATTATCCAGGATAATACCCGGCAAGGCTCAGACGAGTGACCATGTGTAAAGAATAAGATAAATATAAGTCCCAAGAGTCATTTGTGAGTTCAATTAGGAAGGAGACGTGGTCGCTAATCTGTTTACGTCGTCGTCATGGGCGACCCGAGCGTCGGACGCCTGCCACACATAATATGCTTCACGTGATCAAAGGGCGGCTAGGTTTACAATTATTGATTGCACTATATTTTGTTTACAGATGAGAGCAGAAGCATGATATCGCGAAAGACAGCGCCGTCAGTAGCATATAATACTAAAATAGGTGCTTCCAAAGCGCAGTGTAGAGTAATTAAACCGTTTTGAGCATTATAAATCTTGATCGAACATCATATTTTTTCCATTTGCTAATATTTTTGAATACCTACAAAACAGAGCTCTGTCTAGAACAGAGAACTATCTAGACTACTTTCTTTATAAGCCATTGACATTTATTCATTAATTAAAATATTGTAGACTTGGGTGATGCAATTTGCAAACTCCACAGGAGCGTCCGGGTAAAGTTTGTCAATTGATGTGTGTTTTTATAAAAATGTCTGATGCGGGTCGTAAATCTGATAGGTAAAATATATAATTTATTATGTGTATATTAGACCAACCACTGTACATTTAATTAAATGTATGGAAGTAAAATACATATGAAGTAGCTATTTAATTTGTATCAGAATAATTAAGTACTTACTCAGTATTACGAAATTCATTATCACAAAGCCAATTTTCTTGGAAAATCAGTCTTAGTAAACATAAAATCTATTTGGTTCAGATAAGCAAACGTTCGGATATTTTGTTGTTTTCGAAGATAAATTGATAAATTAAAATAAACAATCGAATTAATTTGTAAAATCTTTATTAGACAATACTTATAAATATTTAAATACACAAAATTAAAAGTATATTATATGCAGTATGATTAGTACTAAAATAAAGTTACGTTTCATATAAATAAAATGACAAAACTATTTTAAGCGAGTCTATTTTTTCCTTTAAAAGTTATACACTTAAAATGTAACATAGGAAATAATATTCAAACGTCCCTGGAGACAAAACTATCGTCAGGTCCCACTTACCGGTTCGTCTATAATAAACCATGCAGATACCATATCGCCAGCCCGAGAGAGCATTACTCAGTAAAATACACGTGCCAGTCGCACGTATGTATTTGTCAAGTCAGAAGCCATAGTACCACGTAGGTATTCTGTGAATATTTCAACCGACTACCTACCACATCTAGAAATATACACCTGTCCTCAAAACATACGACGTAGGTTTAGATTCCTCCACTTTGCACCAGTGTATGTAACCAAAATAACTAACTACCGATGGTGTTGATTAATGAACCAAAATTGATATTCACCTGTCTACACACGCCTATCAATGTACCATAAACAAGCTTATCCGTCTCCCTAACATTGTTAAATAATTCCATTGAATTTGGTAATCTCATTATTTAAACCGGACGTTCGTCTGTTATTTTAATAACGAGTTTGGATATTCCTGTGCATTCCGCGTTAAATCCTGTTATTTACACATTTACAATAATGAGGGTGAAATTAATACAGTATATGATATTTTGTTACAAAGTTTTTATTGCTAATGTTATCGTGCTTGCAAAATATATTGAATATGAAGATTTAATTAATTTCCGAGTCAGTTATCGTGCCTCCAAAATATATAAAATATGAAGACTTAATTAATTCTCGAGTCAGTTCGTGACTTTCTACAGTTCATGCCCAGGTATGGAAAAAAGTATTAAAGACATAATTATGTATCTAATATCTATAACAACGCCAAGCTCGATAAAGCATAGAGGTAAACAAACCAATTTAGGGTTATTACAACTCACGTTTAACAAATCTCCTATTATTTACATGATTTTTGCTTTTTACATACTAACTATGTATTAACCATCCCTATTGCAGCATATTTCAATAATATCACTAAAATAACATGCATATTAACTAGGTATTTCGAAAAACCATTAAAAAGTTGACATAAATTTTACGTGATAGCCCTACAAAAGAGAAACGGATGAAATCCAGGTATTAAACAAATTTTGTGGAATTCAGCCAATGAATAAAGTTTAGGCGTTTGTCATTACAATTTTGCTCATTTTAATTACTTTCAAAACAAATGTATAACACATGCATTGTAATATTTTCAAGTTGTATCAAAAATTTAACCTATTAGGAAAGTAGCTTACATGTGTGACAAATCGATTAAGCGTTCTATACAAATAATAAATATCTAACATAAATAAACTGTTTATATTAGTTGGAAGTTGGATTATTACTTTTATGAAAATCAACTATCTAGAAAAGGTTGTTAACATCTGTCTTTTAGGCGTAAACAACTCATTGCTTAGAAACGGTTTGTTTACCTCTATTCTTTATCCAAAATGGTTTATTTATATATAGGTATTAGATTGCGAATCGAACATTAATGGCTACGACAGCGCTACGATCTCGTAGCGGTAGCTACGTTGCGGCGTAGCACCGTTTCCACGTTCTATCTACACTTCATTCGGATTAAGATTTATACAAACCTCTTTTCCACCCCGTTCAACCAATTTTAATTACTATTGCATTGGTAGCATGATAAACGGCAGCTGCAGTAAACATTTGGTATATAACCATTTATTTTCCTTTTAACGCCTTATTTATGGCCACGGAATATATGTCAAAATCAGTTTAACAGAGAGAAAAAGGTTTGTATCTAATCATTAATAATAATTATATGAAGACCAATTTTAGTTTGTAAAAACGTTCAAAATCTAGACACGATCTCATCTCACGGAGAGTCAATATCAAAAACTTGCCAAAAATGTAGAAAAATTACAGAAAGAAAGGAACAAGAGATTAAATTCCAGCTAGTAGATTATTCTTGTGCCAGTGTAGTGGCTTTAGGTTCCCCGGTGCTGGGTGTGGCAAGATGCACGTAGGCCCGTTGAGGCCAAGCCGTCGGTCTCGACCGCTCCATCACGCCTAAGCACGAGGCTGCGCTACTGCCTGTGCCCCCAAACGCACGCGTGCTCGATGTTGACAGCGAATGCACTGATATCACCTGCGAAGAAGAACGTGAAAATGGAAAAATCTGTCGTGATGAATGGAAGAAAGTGTAATATATTCTGTGGGATATTTTGAGCCACTTCTTCTATCTAACAGAGGGAGTTGGCCAACTCGCTTTTGTCCCAGAAATGAGAACATTACAGGCTCTTACAGAGAGAAGAGGTCTGAATCCCAACAGTGGGAACGTTATAGGCATATAATATGGTATGTTATTCATTCATCATTCTCTTGACCAAGCCTGGAGCTGGCGAAGAGTAGCCAGCCTGTCGGTATTCTATAGGCTGCATTTTGGAGAATGTGCGCGGGAATTTCTTGACTTAATTCCCCATCTTCGTTCCACCATCGGACGACCCATCGTACGGCCAGTATCCACCCTTACATTGCTGACACCACTACGCTCCGGACGAAGCGTTTCGCCTAATCTTTTATACCGCGCCATCGAGGGACTGGAACAATTGGCCAGCGGCGGTGTTTCCGTTTGACTTCAATTTAAGTGTCTTCAAGGTTAGACTGAATAGGCTCTTAACAAACTAGCGCACTTTACCTTCAATGATTGCATCACTGTTTACCATCAGACGGGATTGCGGTCAAGCAATAGTTTATAATAGGGTAGTTGACTAAAAAAAACGAATTAGTCCGTCAGTCAGATATCCAAAAAATAGACACGTATTTTTTCTTTTATCATATAAACAAAAAATGAAGACGACACAGTGCGTTGTGAACTCGTGTAACGTCACTGCACGCTACGCTTTTTAGCGAGCAGTGACATCACCAGCCACCACTCCTGATCTTTGATGTCTTTTATATTTGTCAATTTTTATTGGTTTGATAAAACAAAATATACGTATCCAATAGTTTTCTATAATCTAAATGACGGACTAAATAGAAACATTTTTTTTAACCCAGGAAACATTACTATTATAAAAAAAAAACAAAAGTTTGTTTTTGGGGTCAGCGCAGTCAGTCTTTTTAACCCCCGACGCAAAAACGACGGGGTGTTATAAGTTTGACGTGTCTGTGTGTGTGTGTGTGTGTGTGTGTGTGTCTGTCTGTACCACTCTAG
This sequence comes from Sesamia inferens, assembly GCA_037179545.1. Taxonomy (NCBI): domain Eukaryota; kingdom Metazoa; phylum Arthropoda; class Insecta; order Lepidoptera; family Noctuidae; genus Sesamia; species Sesamia inferens. The sequence goes on along the minus strand of CM073921.1, from coordinate 18,799,190 downwards.
CCGCCGAACGGATGGACCGATTTTGATTTAGTTTTTTTTGTTTGACAGTAGAAAATGTCGAGAGTGTTTTTACGTAAGTTTGATGAAAATTGTTCCAAGAAGGCCGCCGCCACAAAATGACAGATTAGATATTTTTTTTAAACTCCATCAATATGGGTATCAAATGAAAGGGCTTGACTAGTAGAATACTATTAGATATGACAAATTTAAAATACAAGATGGCTGCTTCTACAAAATGGTGCTTTACATTTTTTTTATTACAACTTGATCAATATGGGTATCAAATGAAAGGGCTTGACTAGTGAAATACTATTAGGTATGAAAAATTTAAAATCCAAGATGGCTGCCTCTACAAAATGGCGCTTTATGGATATATTGATATCATTTGATATCCATATCCATATCCATCCATTTATTTGTTGTTTGTGGTAGTGTCCACCTCGTGGACAAGGTGTAATGAAATGAAAATTTCACCTCATTTCACCTCGTAAAATGCAAGGTGGACACTACCACAAGCAACAAATAAATATTTTTCAAAATTTTGGCTTGTACATGCTGTTTTAAAAGGAAAAGTGTGCTTATTTATTTACCAAATTAGAATGTTAAACCTTAGAAGTTAAAATTAAAGAAATTGTATATCACTAATGATATAGTTACATATGTATATCAATTCATAATTTTTTTTACGATTCGCGCATGTTTCGCATATTAAGGTGAATATTTTCTACTAAGTTTTCGGGTCGATTTTCTCCCTGGCGCATCCTCAAAACAACCCCTACATTTTGTTTTGCTCTATAAAATTCCATTACTGATAATGCATAAAACAGATAGTCATGTCGTTGAAAACGATTATCAGCTCCCATAATTCTAGCTTGACAGTAATCTAATGGTGTTATACAATGAGCTCGATTTTCTTGTAAACCATTTCTACCGTAAGGAAATAATTTGAACCAAGACAGTTCTTCTGCTCTTTTTTCCCTGGCTATTTGTAAAGGAGCGTCAGTTTTCCTTCGAAGTTGATGAACAGGTAGCTGATCACAGTTATTGTTCTCTATAACAGTAGACAGTTCAGGAATTGGTTCATCTACAACACGCAAAACTGAGGAGGTTATAACAATATTTTCATTAGTTAATTCTGATGACTGCAGTTGCTGGGTATTTGCTGTAGTATAAATGTCATTTTGGAGCTCAGTTTCATTTTCATGTAATCGGTGTACATCAGGAGTAATTTTTGTAATGCTATATTGATCATCGTCTGGCCTATTCCCTTGGGATTTTGGTAGGTTTGATTTTAAAACTGACCACAATTGTGTAATATTGGTAAAAGACATCAAACAAGCTGTTCCATCTTGAGCCACTCGACCCTTTGGTCCCCTTGAATGGGAATCAAACAAGTAGTATAAATTGTCGTTTTTCCATATTGCGACCGATACCCCATTACAAGTTACAATAGCTCCACCATCAACATCAGATTCGGAAAAAAAACTGAATTAAACCATTCTTTAAATTAGGAAATCCATCAATACTTACGGTCAAATGGCCGCAAATCGAAGAAGTTTCGTCTTGAATTTGTATAAGACATGAATGACTCAACGCTTCGAAATTGACTTGCAACTCATGAACACGTAAATATTCTACATCAGCTTCAGCCGGATTAGGAACCCTTCGAGATCGTATACTACTTGAGTATAAACGATCACCAGAAATTAAAATTGAATCAATTATATTAGGAGACCATGTATCTGTTTCTTTAATTTTTGCAGCTGTAATAGCTACTGCTGCATTCGCAGTACATTGTTTTCCTCTAGAAAAATTTTGGAATTTACTATGACTTTGATGAAAAGAACCTCTCAGTATACGTCGATTATTGCCAATATCCTGAAAACAAGTTGTTTCATTTGTATTTTTTTCCTGATGTGTTACGTCATCATTTTGAACATGACAAATTTCGTGAACATCATAATTTTCATTATTAAAATTAACTGTAACATTTCTATACAAAGGATTATTGGCAATTAACCAATCTAATGCAGCTCGCAGTTTTTGAATATTAACAGAAAATTGACGTAACCTTTCAACCGATTCTAATTGTTCGCAAATAATCACTAGACCAGCACTACTGATTCTCAGAGGAAGCTGCTCAGCGATTTCTTCAACATCTTGACCAAAAAGTACAGCCTGACCATGGAAACCATGCTGCCCGAAGCGACCACCGAGTTTGACCATTTTCACGAATGGAATTATCCTACTTAGCAAACGTACTTCTACATCAGATAGTGACGCTATTTCTGGAGGAATTTCATCCAATGACATATTATTCCAGTAGGCCTGAGTAGGTGTTCTTGACTTACGTAGTATACCAACACATCGGTGACAGGCAGAGATAACGTCTTGTTGTGCTATTAACTCATTAGGTAGTATATTTTCTGGCAAACTAGCTAATCTTACTGACTGTACTTGCTTACGATAGCAAAGCTTATTACAGATTAAACAAATTGTGTCAGCAAATTTGTTTATTGAATTTTGAAAATCAGTCCTAAGTTTGGCTCTAGACAAAGCTGTAGCTACTGCATCGCTAGTAAGCCTCAAAGCATGTTGTTCCGGAGTTTCATTTGAGCGAGACTCAGCAGTACGCTGCGTATTAGTAGCCCGCCTTAACGAACTTTGTTCTGGGGTTTCAATTAAACGAGACTCAGCAGTACGCTGCGTATTAGTAGCCCGCCTTAACGAACTTTGTTCCGGGGTCTCATTTAAACGAGACTCAGCAGTACGCTGCGTATTAGTAGCCCGCCTTAACGAACTTTGTTCCGGGGTCTCATTTAAACGAGACTCAGCAGTACGCTGCGTATTAGTAGCCCGCCTTAACGAATTTTGTTCCAAGGTCTCATTTAAACGAGAAGCAGCAGTAGACTCTGCATTTTTAGCATGCCTGAAAGTGCGTTGATCTGGTGTTTCAATAGATCGCGAAATTTTAGTACAACTGGCATTTTTCATATTACGAAAACAACGTTTAACCCTATTTTCTTTGGATCTTCGTAAAGCCTTAGATGCTGCATCACTATCTAAACGACGTTTTCTATTTAATAAATCCTCCTGACTACGTAGTTCAGCTTTTCGAGCAGCTTGTGATGACAAGAAGCTATTTTTGTCGGAAGTATTTTCGTCAAGCTGAGTTAAATTGCGCCTTTTAGCTACGTATTGAGCTTTTTTATTTTTTCGACCCAGTACCATTTTTTTTTTAAAAAAGTCTTTCGTTTAGTATAAATTCACAATTCTAATTTTTTTTTATAAAAAGACATCAACTTTCATCAAATTATACCATTTTTTTTTTCAAAAGAAACAATAATATACAACAAATTCTTAAAACGTAAGAAATAAATGAAATCCTACAAAAAACATGAACCAAAAAATTAAATTCAAAATGTTTAAATCACTATGAATTCACGATTCTAATTTTGTTTATAAAAAAGACATAAATTTTCACCAAATTCTTCCAATTTTTTTCATAATAAACAACTTAAAACGTAAGAAATAAATGATATACCTACAAAAAACATGAACCAAAAAATTTAATTCAAAGTGTTTGAATCACTTGACTTATTAAAAACTTACCTAAACTATACAAATTAAAAGGTACGACAAAGAAATTTAAAGAAATGGAATAAAATCCTGAAGAAATCCCTACAAGAATAATGAAACAAAAATTAAATTGAAAATGTTTAAAACCTTTGATTAAAAACACCTGCATAAACTATGAACACAAACTATACAAATTAAAAGGTACGACAAAGAAATCAAAAGAAATGGAATAAAATCGCTAAGGAGTTCCTACAAAAAGCATGAAATAAAAAATTAAATTAAAAATTTAAAAAAACCCCCGACTTTATAAAAACCAAATGTAATGAACGGAACGAGATATCCATTAACAATTATAATTCCTATGAAAAAATAACAAAGACGGAAAAGCCTATAAAAAGGAAAAAATAACTTTAAACTTATGTTTGTATGGGAGTACTTATGTATGGAATTTTTTTTATAATGTTATCGCGTCGGGGGACCGCAACTTACCCACAAAACATAAAAGATATTAAATTAGAAACCAAACAAAATATTAAATTACAACGAAAATGTTAAAAATAGTATTATGAAATCCAGGTAAATCAACTTAAAAACTTAATACACAACCAAACTATACTAATCAATACTAAAACCAAAATTTCTACGATGACTCACACTAAATTGACTCGAAAAATTTTCAATGTAAAACACAATCATCAACGACGTCTGCCCTCGCGTGTCTGCCCGCTCGGGTTACCAAACTCGATAGCGATACGCTCCGCCCACTTTCCCCCTCCCGCGACACACCCGCGCCGCCCGCGCTCGCTTCTTGCCGCGTTCGTCGCCGCGCTGCGTGCGCGCGGCGGCATGCAATGCAACTCGTGCGCGCCATTCAACATAATTCGTGCGCGTTGCTTTCTCGAAGCAAAGCCTATATACCTACATATAAAATAATATAATATATACATATACAAGTATACGATACATCATAGCATAACACAAACGAAATAAATGAATATAGGACTAAGAAAAAACTTAATAAGTACCTAAATACTTATAAATAACTTTGACAAACGTTTAGCCAATAAATAGTGCGGTCCCCCGACGCGATAACATTATAAAAAAAAATCCATACATAAGTACTCCCATACAAACATAAGTTTAAAGTTATTTTTTCCTTTTTATAGGCTTTTCCGTCTTTGTTATTTTTTCATAGGAATTATAATTGTTAATGGATATCTCGTTCCGTTCATTACATTTGGTTTTTATAAAGTCGGGGGTTTTTTTTAATTTTTTGTCTTTTTGTTCCATACCTCTCTATTAGACGTCTGTCTATTAGCACCCCTTCCTTAATCATTTCATTCACACATTCCATCCATCATCGCTTTTTTAGTCTTCATCGTTTATTTAGGAAGACTAAAGAAACGGGTTTTGAGTATGAATTGCAATCAATTCATGCTCAAAACTCATTTTCCTCATTTCTCCGTAACACATGCCACACTATGACAAACGATTTCCACGCAATTATTCATATGTTATGTTTTCATCATCATCTCAGCGTTAATCCCAATCGCATACGTAGCTTTTCAGCTTTGGAGTCTGGGGTCCGCTTTACCAGTCTAACTGCTGATTTTGGCTAAACTTCGATATTTTCCGTGAAGCGACTGCCGTCTGACCTCCGCAACCCGAAGGCGATATCTAAGCATTGCAGTTAGACCAATTGTTAGATTTTTGAGGACTCCAACAACCCGTAACGACTGCCACTAGATGTTCGTATGGCAACCGAGACCAACGGCTTAACGTGCTTTCCGAGGCACGACCAGACCAGTGCAAATATTCATATTCATGCATACAAATATTTGCACTGTGCGGGGATGGAACCCGCGCCTCCTTGCGCAACTGCCGCGTTCGCTGCTGCTACCCCACGGAGGCTGTCCTGTCCTGTCATATGTTATGTATTATGTGGGGTATATGATTTAGTTTAGTTAATTGCCATATTTTGCATTGTATTTCTAAGAATTGTAATTATTAATAATCATTATCACCATCATCATCTCAACCACATGAAGTCCACTGTTGGACATGGCCTCCAAGGATTTCCAAACAGAACGGTTGGACACGGCCTGCATCCACCGCTTCCCTGCGATTTTGGTCAGATCATCAGACCACCTAATCGGTGGGTATCTGACGCTGCACTTTCCGGTACGTGGTCGCCATTCAAGAGCCTTTTAATAATAATTTTAATCAATTTATATCTTATCTAGGACAACGTAGTTAACACATTCTTTCTTGCTTTTCAATCACCTTAATAAAAATCTTTGTTACAATCGACATAGAAATCTATTTTAATCTTTGAAAAGTATATTTTCTGTTGCATACTTGTACTGATTCTAAAAATGTGCAATGCTGCTACTTCAGTGTACTCAGGCTAAACTGCTCCGTGTAAGGCTTATAAAATATTTAGCTTTTGGTCTATCATTCAAACGTTATCTCGACTTTACTTTTATCTGGAATTTCAACCGAACGAAAAAATATAAATCTTTTCTACATATGTCAAGATCTTTCTACGAAATGGCATTCCTATGTTTAAATTCAAAATCTAGCTGCGCCTTGCGATTTCACTCGCATAGGTAAGGGTCGCGACACATCTGCAGAACGTATGGCGCCGAAAGCTCGGCGGCTGAAGTGTCAGTCGCAATATTCAGTTATGACAAACCAAACGGTCAAAAAGGGGCGTCTTGATCACCGCGCTACGCAACTGACTGTTACGTGGCGTCATCGTCAGTCTGTCGGTGTCGACACTTTATCGTGTAAGGCTTTTGTGACGTACCTGAATTATCCAGAAAAATAGATTTAATTAGAATATTAGCTATTATAGAGGGCTTAGAAGATGTTGCCGCTCTTCGCTACCGACACGCGCGCAATTCACAACACACGCCGAACGTTCAGCTACACCCGCCGAACTTTCGGTTACGCAACGCATCGCGTGATGTGTAGCTATGCAAAGTGCGTTTTAGCTGAAAAAATTGTACGAAGGAAGGTTAAGCCCTACGCCGAACGCGGCGTAATTTCGGCTGATTTGTCATAGAGTACTTGAAATACACTGCGAGCATATTTAGCCGAACTTTCGGCGCCGTAAGTTCCGCAGATGTGTCACGACACTAAGGGTCAACTTTATACCTGTCAATGTTTTTAAATGCTATATTATTTTTAATAGTTCCAAGAATATGTGTATAAACTTTGATGATGATCAGTTAAGATTTATTTTATTAATATTTATTATATTAGCAGGTAACAAAACACAAAACCAAAAGAGGTAAGATCAAACTGTCTACCTTTTTCCCAAAGTCGGCTTGCAGTCTAGTCGGTATTCTTAGTTACGTCAATTTAATCAACTCAGTGGATTTAATTTCCATGACAGTTAAAGTGGAAGTTAATGGGTCACTGGACGCCTCAACAGGCTAGTCTGCACGACTGATCAATTTCATCTCCTAAATACTTAATAGTCGCCGACCTCAGAACCAGCGTCGTTTACAAAGGTACATATAGCTGAATAAATACCTATATACGGACACAAATCACACAAATTGAGCTAGCCCCAAAGTAAGTTCGAGACTTGTGTTATGGGATACTAACTCAACGATACTATATTTATAATAGATACATAATACATATATAGATAAACATCCAAGATCCAGGCCAATCAGGAAAAGATCGTATTCCATCATGGCCTGGCCGGGGATCAAACCCGGGACCTCCAGTCGGAGGCAGGCGTGTTGACAGCTGCGCCACGGTGCTAGCATAGTCCATATAGCATAGTAACATTATGTCGCTTTTCTCTTCGAAATTTGTTTGTGTTAACTAGGTGACGATAAAAGTAATAAGTAATAATTAACGACAACTTGTACAGAGGGATTTTTCTGAATATATGTAGAATAAGTAAGTAGTCCAAATATTTTCCGGTAATCCGTCTTATCATTTTTTTTTTTTTATATCGGTAAATTATAAACTAGTGCCTGATGGTAAGCAGTGACGCAATAGTTGATCATCTAGTCGTAGTCTCATCGATTACTTAAATTCTAATCTCAGTCTCAATCTGTCAAAATATATACCTCTGATTTCCCATAAATGTTTGGCAAGTTTTTGACATTGACTGTGGCTTTTAATTACGGGAATTGGCTCTCAGGTCTATCAAGTAGTGAGAGATTAATATTATAGCACCAATATTCCATCTACGTATATAATATTGATAAAATATCCTTTTTGTATTTATATATAGATCGGGTCTTTGTATGTTGAAAGGTTTCACTGGAATTAAATAGCGATGAGGCGTTATAGGTCGGCGACTTTTTTTTTAATAAATTATAAACTAGTGCTTGACCGCAGTCCCACCAGATGGTAAGCACTGATGCGATCGTTGATGGTAAAGCGCGCTAGTTTATTAAGAGCCTATTCACTCTAGCCTTGAAGACTCTCAAATTGTAGTCCGACGGAAACACCGCCGCTGACAAATTGTTCCAGTCCCTCGATGTACGCGGTATAAAAGAGGAGGCGAAACGCTTCATCCGGATCGCAGTGGTGTCAACAACGTAAGGGTGGAAACTTGCCGTACGACGGGTCGTCCGATGATGGAACGGAGATGGGGGAATTAAATCATGCAATTCCCTTGCACACACACCAGAATGCATCCTATAGAAGACCGAAAGGCTGGCTACTCTTCCAGTTCCAGTCCCTCGATGTACGCGGTATAAAAGAGGAGGCGAAATTGTTTTGATGCTTTTGGTCTTTAATTTAATGACAAGCTGGCTCGATCAGCGAATTTCTCTAAAAAGATACCATGGCCCTGGTGCTCAGGCAATTATATAGTGCGTTTCATCTAAGAGTTCCTTTGCCGTCATGTTGGCATTCATTTTTTGTCACTATCGTAAACAAGGTAAACGCACTCTGCGTCTCTTTCTCTCTCATACTAATTTGCATTAGTGCCAACATGACGTCAAGGGAACTCTTAGATGAAACGCATTATAGTAACACGGGTGGGTTTTAATCAGTAAACGTTTGACACTTCATAATGAGAGGTCATTTGATGATTTATCAACAAAAAAAATCTTTTGTAAAATATCAATTGGCACTATTTACCAGTCCGGGAGTGCATATAGCATTGTTATCTCTGATTTTATGAATATTTACGTAAAACTATTTTTATTTTTTACGAGTTTCTGTATACGTCTGTTCTTCAAGTGAAAATAATCTGCGGTTCGTAAAATTATAAAAACAGGTCAGGTTGTTTGACGACCAATTCTTATGAAAACACTAAGCTATTAAAATATAAATGTAAGTAATATCCTAACCTAAAACTATTCACAACTAGTTTGTGTCTCAAAGAGTTGCTTGGTAAATAAAACCTAGATTAAGTCTTAGATTAAGTTTATTATTTTATACATGTATTATATTTCCAACTCTGAATTTTAAAACATAAGTAACCTGTGGAAACTGTATTGTGCATTTGTTTAAAGCACTGTATACATTTATGATGTAATGTAAAATTGTTTGTTTTCCCCAATAAAATTAAAAAAAAAAAACTAAAATATTTCGACAAAAATTCCGCCGCATCGCCGTAGCTTGGTAATGTACCCAAGAGACTGGCGACAATGCCACGTTGTAAGGTTACTTTGCCTCTGGCCAAGATAAAAGTCAACCCTTGGGTCACGGGTATCTCAACGAGCCGTTTAGAGATATCATTGAACGTTTTTATTTGAATAGTTTGTTAGTTAATTTTGTATAAAAAAAATGTACTTATGTTTATCCTCATAAGGTCGATACTACTAAACGGAACGGTTTTCTTTACATATTGTATATATGTTACCGGAAATGTATGAAACCTAGGAATTATATACAATTACTAGGAAATGTATACAATTCTGAAGCTATATAGGAAATGTGTAAAATATTGTTCCAAACATTATTTAATACACACATATCCTGGGAAATGTATACATTTCCTAGAAATTGTATAAAATTCCTATATCGTATTAGGAAATGTATAAAACCATGCTTTCTATGAATAAAATTAATAAAACACGTTGTTAAACTTAGAAACAGATTTATTATTAAGACTCCGGTTGAAACAATTAGGTTAGGTTAGGTTAGTTTTGTTATAATCCCCGCATACTAATGGACATCTTTTAAGTAATACATTTCCGTTAGCTATTTAGGAAATGTATAGATTTACTAGGAAATGTGTGTTATAAAATTTATTTCACACTTTTCCGAGCAAATTTAGGAATTATATAAATTTCCTAGGAATTGTATACAATGACGCATTACATACATTTCCGTTAACATATACACAGTAAACGTATGTCTCGATGTAGCGATCGCGGTGTCGGATCGGTCACTCTCACACGAATTCAATGCTTTTTACCCATCCAACAAAAGTGCTCAAAGTAGCTAAAGAAGTTTTCCTTTTTTAAAATACGTTCGGAAAACTAGGTATCGATTTGTGTCTTTCGTATCTGTTTTGTATATTGCGTGGCTAGCATGAGATTATACGCATCGACTGCGTTTGGCGCTCTCATTGATTGAGAGTTCTTACAACCTTGAAACGAGCCAATCGATGAGTCAAACGCGCTTGATATAGATGATCGAGTCTTCGTAAAGAAAACTCATGGTAACCACACTGACCGGTGGCCAGTTTCCACTAATCATCCTGCCTGATGGTAGACGGTACCTCCGAAGCCAGCCTAGGAAAATATAACAGGACTACCTAGACGTGCATCGCAAGAGTTGGATCATGGCTGCTTTAGAAAAGCATGTCTGAAAGGATTTGTGAGAGGCCTTTGCTCAGCAATAGGATCCAACTGGGACAGAGAAAGGTTAACATAAAAAAAATGTTTTGAAAAATATAGGTTCAATTTCTGTTGGATAGAAAATTCTGTAATATTCCGTCATTTACTGGTAAAATATAATAATAAAACGTATCACGCCAACATGATATTAGCACCTAACAAGTGGTACACATAAAGCCAGATGAATTTCATAATATTATTTCCTCATTACAGTTGATTTAATTACGGAAATGGAGCAATTTACGTAGTAGGCTTTGCCTTCATTTTCGTTTACAAAATTTAATTTAATTGGTGGTGTGTGTTTATTTCATTCAATTTGTGTCAAACAGAATCACCAAATATGAATCCCAAATAATTATACATATGTATATCTATCAACTGACTAGCCTTTTCCCAACTATGTAGGGGTTGGCTTCCAGTCTTACCAAATACTGCCTGTCAGACCTCCACACCCCAGTTACTGGGTAAAACTGTACCCCTTGCTAAAGACTGGTGGTCAGATTTTTGAACTTCCGTAACGACTATCAAACATATACGATTAACAGCTGGGGACCAACAGCTTAACTTGCTTTCGGAGAGGTCTCGGTATGTAAAAATTGTCTCCCATCCTCAGATTAACCACGGCAAATGTATCTTAACCTCATCGAAAATGTAAGTTTGTTACGTTTTCAAGCGAAAAATATTTAACAAATCATCATAAAACTTTATACCTACATAAGTATATTCTTGGAGGTATTAAAAGTAACTGAGGTAGCTAATAATATTATAATTATAGCGAGAAAGGATATGATTTCTAGCGTGGTTGTTTTTTTTTTTTAATTATAAACTAGCGCTTGACCGCAATCCCGCCTGATGGTAAGCAGTGATGCGATCGTTGATGGTAAAGCGCGCTAGTTTATTAAGAGTGAATAGGTCACTCAGAAAAACTGAGCGAATAGGAAGAAAGACGGCAGTTGAGCGAGGTGATGCAATGTTAACCCAACAACACGACCAACGATGCCGCGCCAAAGAGAGATTGATCTGAAGACCCTCCACGACCAAACTCCCAACACAACAACATTAGGCGCATCGCACCCGGCACACATCGCAACACAACTGCTCAGACCAGTGCCCCATACGTTTTCACACAAAAACGGAGGAACAATGAAAATAGGACAAAGAAAACTTTTAAATACGAAATTACGTTCAGAAAAAGGTAAACGCATCAACTATAGTACATTACGATTTAAGTGCGGTAAGTTGAAAAGGTTACAGCCACGGCGTTATTGCTAAGCTGTAAGGAATTTTCATAGCGCACGTATGTCGTACGCCGTTTTATAACATATTTGCGAGGAAATACTTAATAAAACTTTGACTTCCTTAAACGAATAAACCAACTTTATTTAGGCAAAAGTACAAAAACAGCCAATATTACTTTTAAGTAAATTAATACTTTTATTTTTTTTTGTTACAGATAAATGGTTGTAATTTATTGTCAAAATTAATTAAAAGAACAAAATATTTATTAATTTTATTTTATCTCCCAAAAGTTAATTTACTCATAAGATATTGACTACTATTCTGACATTAAAACTTTTTGCTAAGGTTTTTAAAAGTATCGTTCATTTTTAGACGGAGGCCGTGCATGTAACTTAAAAAGAATGTCGTGCGTTTTACTTTACGTTACGATACAAGTACGTAATGAGATACAATACGATATAGAAATTGGTGTAAATACAGCCACTTTACGAGCAAATATGTTATAAAAATTATTACTAACTTTGGATCGATGATGTAACAACGGCCGACTTTCAGACGAGGAGCCGTCGGCGTCGATATTCCTTGACTGGTAATCCTGGGCCATCCAAAGAAACACGAGCATGGCAACCGCGAGCATTGCAGCATACACGAAGAATTCTGTCGCCTGCAACATTTTTTTTTTTGTAGTTTGGCACTAGTCATGACTTTGTGCCAATTTCAAGTAAAAGAAAAATCTTTAAAAGTTCTTATTTCTTTCTCTACAAGGGAGGTTTCAGGCAAAGTCATGATGAGGCCACTATGCTGCTATATCTCAATGTATGAATTAATTACTGTATGCACTTTTTACTACATACAAAAATCAAGCACTTTTATTTAGTAAACAACACAAAATAATTTAAAAGTGCAATGAAAAATAAACGTGACACTCAGCTTAACTTTCCCCCCAAAACTCCCCCAGCGACATTGTACGCGATCATATTCAAATTGAATTCAGAAATCTCTCAGTGAACTGCGCTTCGGCGAGAAATAGGTACAAAGTGTTAGCACACAGACGTAACTCACTACACGTTGAACGTAGCTCTACTGCAGTGCAATTCTATAATTATCTCACCGCAAAGACTCAGGTAAAGTGACCGTGGAGAGAACTGTCATTCCGACTAATGCTAGGGATTGACAGGTCACTCTAATATCAATTCACCTTCCTTTCACGGTGATTTTTTTATAAAATAAGTCGGCTGTTCAATCTTAATTTGATGGAGCCAAACTGAACTAAGTTGTGGTGGCCTAGTGGTTAAAACACCAGCCTCTTAAGTATGAGTGTTCGATTCCAGGTCAGGTAAGAACTAATGTAACTTTCTAAGTTATATGTACTTTCTAAGTAATTATTAGACACCAATGACTGATTACAAGGTGAAGGAAAACATCTTGAGGAAACCTGGACTTGTAAGTCTGAAATCGTCAACCCGCATTGAGCAAGCGTGGTGATTACGCTCAATCCTTCTCTGTGAGAGGAGGCCTGTACCCAGCAGTGGGACGATAAAAAGGTTGATGATAATGATGATGATGATGAACTGAACTCTAGAAAAGCATGCAAAATGTGTTTGTTCACCACAAAACAACTATATGGCTTTCAGGAGACGTGTCCTTCATGTTACTAAACTTATGGTGCAGAGGTCGCGTTACAAACGAAAGAGTCATAGTAAACTAGCTGATATTGACTTCGATAGTTGACCTTATATGAGTGTACCAACCGTTATCTGCTCGTATGCTGCCCGCTTACAAAGCGGTGTAAGTAGGTTTCAGTAGTGGTAATAAAACATATGCCATTATACCGCGGCTGAAACTTTATTCTTAGTTAGTTGACATCATATAAGCTATAAATATCGCCAGCTGCATCGTCAGTTATAGTACGCCGAATGAAATGCAACTTACTTAAAAGTACGAAAACGACAATTAGCCATGTATCTGCGGTACACTTATCGTCAGCTCGCGGGACTGCTGCCGAAATTTATTTTGCTTGTTTTGTTTCTACATATGACGCTTAGTTCCTCCTCCATCATGCTGCCGAAAAATTTTTGCAACGGCGTACTACAATTAATTTCTTTTAAATTGTTCACCATCCACAGCGTATGCGTCAGCTGACGTTTGGTTCACTTATAAATCATTCGACATCTTTTTAACAGATATCAATCGATCAGTGTAAAAGCTACCTACCTAAAGTGCAACGCTACCTCCGGGACTATCAAACAAGATACACTAAGTGATGCATCGAACTGCTTCCATGTTCCATAACTAGTTTTACCCTGAGCTCGTGGCGAATTAATAACATATACTCTGCTTAACATGATAGATCGAAATCGATCTACGCTTATAGAGGTCGGTTCGGGATCGGTTATTATCTTTCAGACCTAGACCCCTCCGGACGTAGGACGGGCCCAAGCCGTTGGTCTCCGGTATGATTCATAGACCTTTTACAGTGGTTACAATCCCGAAAGTACGATATCAAGACCCACCAAAGGTTATCGTATTAATAAATCTAAGAAATAAATGGGTATAAAGAGCTTCACCAAGCTCAACAAATAAGTTATGAATATTTCACGTAGTTCTTTTTTTTCTTATCTATTGTTAAGATTGTGAATTTGGTGATTTATTATATTGAGATTATTTTGATACTCTGGCAGCCAGCTGGTAAATTTCACACAGCTCATTTTTGAGCGACCATTTGACTCTCAGAAAATATGTCGAAAACTTAACAAAAACATGTCGGATCTCAGTGGCATGGCTACGCCCCACAACAAAATACCGTAGGGCTATTCTGTAGTGTGAAAAGCCGCTGAAATTGTGTAGTGATTGCTACAGCGAGATACCTATACGTGCATACCTATGTATGTCTACTGTGTACTCGCTAAATACAATATGTAAAGAAAACCCCGCCCGTACCATAATGGTTAGGTAAACACATGACAAAATGAAATATGAAATTTTACATAATCATCATAGTAACAATACTAATGAATTATGAAATATTTTTTCTCAAATTCATTTCAACTTTCCCAAAATTTTATATTTTTTTAAAAAGTGACAACGTTTTCGACGGTATGATTATGAACGATGTGACCACGTGCCGCGTGCCCTGCCCCCCTTCGCCCGCACATGTATTAAGTAACCTCTTTTTGCGAAATAGTATTTATTTTTAGGGGTTTTTTTTTAACTTTAGCCCGGCTTTGTAGGCATTAGTAGATTCAGTTATCGATACCTAACAACACCTTCACGGATCAGACAGGGTTTTCTTTACGTATTGTAGTTATATAGTGTATACAAAGCGTCACCGCTTTAACTTTACATAATAATGATTTCAGTTTTCACGACTATCTCTATCCCTCGGTCAATCTCACGACTGCCTTTTTATGCTAATGTTTAGTAAAATTTTATTATATATTAATATTATTAAATATATTTTGTTGAAATGAAACAGCACTGAGTTTTTTACTCACTGTAATAAAACCTCAACGTCCATTAGATTTAATTCCCTCTCTACAGCGTTAATATTTGTTCAGCAAAATGCAGTAATATCTTTTACAATAGGCTACTTACCTACTTACAGACTTTTAACTTAATCCAGTCATTTACTATTAATTTAAATTTGCAGTTTTTTTTTATTTTATCACATGCTGTAACGGTACACAATGGCACCGATTCGATAGTTCACAAACTGAATTAAATTTAAGATCACTACATCTTTTTCAAAAGGACAGAAGATAAAATGTCAGTTTAGACCTGTCAAATTAGTGCGCTCCTGACGTAAACTGGCGTATTTTTAGTCGCCATGTTTATAATCGCGTCTAAACTGTTTATGGAGTATCTTAATTTCTTCTTCTTCTTCATCTCAGCGTCAATCCCAGTCGCATCCGTAGCTTTTCAGCTTTGGAGTCTGGGGTCCGCTTTACCAGTCTAACTGCTGATTTTGGCTAAACTTCGATATGTTCCGTGGAGCGACTGCCGTCTGACCTCAACAACCCGAAGGCGATATCTATGTATTGCAGTTAGACCAATTGTTAGACTTTTGGGGTCTCCAACAAACCGTAACGACTGCCTCTAAATGTTCGTATGGCAACCGGGACCAACGGCTTAACGTGCTTTCCGAGGCACGACCAGACCAGTGCAAATATTCATATTCATGCATACAAATATTTGCACTGTGCGTGGTTCGAAACCGCGCCTCGTTCCGCAACGGCCGCGTTCGCTACCGGTACGCCACGGAGGCTGTCAATTTGGAGTATCTTAATTTGACAGGATTAAATTAAAATGTTATCTTCTATCCTTTTCTTAACGAAATGGAAAGAAAAAGATGCAATTAACTTAAAGTTTATTTAGTTTGTAAAAAACAAAATCAGCGCCAATGTTTTCGCTTGATAAACAGCGTTTAATCATGACTATGAGTCGACATTCAAGGACAATACTATCCTCAGTAGTAATAAATATGTCCTCCACTGAAAATAGGTTAATGGGTTGGGTTATTAATTTACAATTCTCATTCCCAACCACATCATTTGTGTAGCGTGTCCAATGCAGTTCTCTGAATGCGAATGAATTGTTTTGAACAAGGGTTATGTTCTGATTTAAGTCTATTAGGTATATTGTTTTCAATATTATTAAGTTCTATCAAAGCAAGTGGGCGAGGACAACGGAGACAATACTGCCGACGCATGATTTAATTCCTCCATCTCCGTTCCATCATCGGACGACCCGTCGTACGGCGGCTTTCCACCCTTACTTTGTTAACACTACTACAAAGCGTTTCGCTTCTTCTTTTATACGGCGTACATCGAGGAATGGAACAATTTGCCCGCGATGGTGTTTCCGTCACACTACAATTTGAGTGTCTTCAAGGCTAGAGTGAATAGGCTCTTAATAAACTAGCGCGCTTTACTATCAACGATCGCATCACTGCTTGCCATCAGGTGGGACTGCGGTCAAGCACTAGGTTATAATTTATTTAAAAAAAGTCGCCGACCTATAACGCCTCATCGCTATTTAATTCCAGTGAAACCTTTCAACATACAAAGACCCGATCTATATATATCTAAATACAAAAAAGGATATTTTATCAATATTATATACGTAGGTGGAATATTGGGGCTAAAATATTAATCTCTCACTACATATAGACCTGAGAGTGTTAACACCTCTACGATCCGGACGAAGCGTTTCGCCTCCTCCTTTATACCGCGTACATCGAGGGACTGGAACAATCTGCCGGCGGCGGTGTTTCCGTCGGACTACAATTTGAGTGTCTTCAAGGCTAGAGTGAATAGGCTCTTAATAAACTAGTGCGCTTTACCATCAACGATTGCGTCACTGCTTACCATCAGGCGGGATTGCGGTCAAGCGCTGGTTTATTTTTTATAATTAATTAAAAAAAAGCCACAGTCAATGTCAAAAACTTGCCAAACATTTTTGGGAAATCAGAGGTATATATTTTGACAGATTGAGACTGAGATTAGAATTTAAGTAATCGATGAGACTACGACTAGATTGTGAACATTTTCCCCTTTATTCATAAAAACTGCTTAAAGTTAACTAGTGATTAGCGATTCTTTAACCATACATTTTTGACCTTTTATCGTCACTTAACTTAAATCATCCTTTATGAATAAACACCACAGTGTTTAAGGGGTTTATTCATAATCGAGTATTAAAGTTAAATGACGTGCAAGCGTCAAAAATGTATGTTTAAAAAATCGCTAATCACTAGTTAACTTTAAGCAGCGTTTATGAATAAGGGGGTTTATGTTCAAAGACTACGACAAGATTTTGCACATTTTCCCCCTTATTCATAAAAACTGCTTAAAGTTAACTAGTGATTAGCGATTCTTTAACTATACATTTTTGACCTTTTAACGTCACTTAACTTAAATCATCCTTTATGAATAAACACCACAGTGTTTAAGGGGTTTATTCATAATCGAGTATTAAAGTTAAATGACGTGCAAGCGTCTAAAATGTATGTTTAAAAAATCGCTAATCACTAGTTAACTTTAAGCAGCGTTTATGAATAAGGGGGTTTATGTTCAAAGACTACGACAAGATTTTGCACATTTTATGTTCAAAATGTAGTTAAAGTTCCATCAGTCACCTTGATAACAAACAAAGGTCAAAAACTTTTAAAAATGTAAGTGTGATATATACGATGAATTTTTGACAGATTGAGACTAAAACCAGGCTGTAAAAGTTCTTAAACATAACGAGATATTTCTTCTAACATTTAAGCCAAATTCGAAACTGGACATGTGTGACGTGTTGCAAGCCGCCGTATGGTATTTGAATGTCAATCGGAGGGATGGGGCCGTTTGCCTCATGATCAAACACTCTAACGCTCAAACACTCAATGGAGATCTTGTGAATCTTCAGGTGGTTGTCGTAATAATAAATCCTATGGAGAACCGAGAAACGATAACCCATCTCGGAACATATCGGATTTAATATATTGTATCTATAGGTGTGTTTCAAGTTACCTACTTTCTTTGAAAGTTGTCGTTAAAAGTTTTCAATCTTTAATACCACATTATCGCATGTAGAGATAACTTTTGATTATTAATTTTACGTTAAATATTTTGATTGTATAGAAGTAGTATAGTGTAGTCATTGAATGCATGATTTAACAACTGAATCTTCGACGGGAATGTAACGATAGATCGTATGGTATTTCCATCAGTGGGTGCAGTTACATAGCTCACCGAATATGGCATGCATTAGGCAGGATTATTCGACAATATGGCAAT
Source organism: Sesamia inferens (assembly GCA_037179545.1). Taxonomy (NCBI): domain Eukaryota; kingdom Metazoa; phylum Arthropoda; class Insecta; order Lepidoptera; family Noctuidae; genus Sesamia; species Sesamia inferens. Next base: position 18,780,766 of record CM073921.1, on the reverse strand, counting down.
ACGCGCATTGTGTGGTATGGCAGGCAGGTACAGGCTCTGCCTATGAAATTATTCGAAATGGAACACTAATATTCATTGTTTGATGTTAACAATTCTGTTATACGAGCGAAAGAATTTATTGGTTCTGATTTTGCGAGATAATTCTCATTTTGGCCCATAGCAGAGGATGCTCATGTTATGGAAATAGGATATGTTTCATATCAAATATATGTCGATAGTTCAACTAGATGCAGTGTGTTAACGATGCTGAGCGTACAGGAAAAAAAGAATTAATCAAGAACGAGCTTTTCGCTTCAATTCATTCGATATCGAGTCTATGATGGATTTTAGCACAAAAATTGTTGCCTGCAGACAGACGAAAGATATCTCGGTTTTCTTTTTGTTGGTATCGACTTCCAATCTAAACGGAATCTGTTGAATATTTATATTTTAGATGGTGCGACTGCCTATCTGACCTCCACAACCCAGTTGCTGGGTAATGCGATACCTCTTGGGAAGACTGGTGGACTTCTGACGATCCGTGACCGTAATGTCGAAAGATCGTGAGACGAGTGACAGTCGGGACCAACGATTAACGTGCTTGCCCAATATGTAAAGCTGGTCACGCATCTATACACCTACCGCGGCAAGCTTAACCAGCCGCCTAATCGGCGAGCACATTTTTGTCAAATGATTGCGACTAGTTGGGATCGTTTGGACCGAACGGACCAATGGGCGGTCCGAACGATCCCAATTGATTCCAACTAGTCGCAATCATTTGACAAAAATGTGCTCGCCGATTAGGGGGCAGATCGTGCGACTGTTGTTGTAAATTCACGAGCCACTCTTATTAGGTCCTTAAACATGAAAGTAGCGTTTTGTATCGGAGGAATAAAAGTCGTTTATTTTTTTAATATAATATATTTATCTAATCAATGTATGATCCACTGCTATCTATGCACTTCTGCCATCTCATAGGTAGTTCGCTTATGCCTTTTCTAAAAAAAATCATTAGGACGGGAAATCATTAAAATCTTTGAAGATGGTTTGGACTGCCTCAACAGAGTTGAATTTTTTCCCCTGCAAAAAGTTATCAAAATTTCTAAAAAAAATGGTAGTCAGTTGGAGCAAGGTCCGGGGAGTACGGTCCAATTGAAGCTCCTCTAATTTGGTAGCAGTTTGTTGTGCACTGTGTGGTCTCGCGTTGTCCTGAAGCAACTGTGGCCTTGTGCGATTGAACAGTCTCGGTTGTTTAGCAGCTAGTTTATTCATCATTATGTGGAGCTGCTCACAGTAGTGATCTGCAGTAATCGTCTGGCCAGATTTAAGGAAGCTGTAGTGCACCACACCGGCACTAGTCCACCAAACGCTGATCAATAACTTTTTTTCTAGTCAATTTTCTCTTGAGGCAGAATTTGGATGGTTCACCGGGGTTCAGCCATTGCGACGTGCGCTTCCTATTGTTATAGAGTATCCACTTTTCAACACAGGTAGGTAATGATTCGATTTAAAATCCCTTCATTATTGTGCCAATTCAGTAATGTAACGCAGCAATAGATGCGCGTTTGTCGGTTTTCTTCACTCAATTCATGAGGTTTCCAGCTTTCTTATCTTCCCAATTTGTTTCAAGTGTTAATTTTCGTTTGTGTTCTGTTACAAATATTTAAACTTTCTACGTTTGTTAGTGGACGTTGTTTGAACTTTTTTGTATAAATTATTATAACTACACATCACAAAATCTGCCAAAAATTCTTCATTGTCGACTTTGGTCTAAGGCCATCCACGGGGATTGTTCTGTTGGTTGAAATTTCCAGAACGAAAACCTTGGAACCAAAAACACACTGTGCTTTCTCTAGCGACACCACCACGCCATCATCATCATCATCAACCTTTTTATCGTCCCACTGCTGGGCACAGGTCTCCTCTCATACAGAGAAGGAGCCATACACATCATTAATTCTTCGAGCCGTTTCTGCAGCACTGGTGCCACGGCGGAACTCATATTCGTAAATAACGCAAAATTTTAAATTATCCATTTTGTAAACTCAACGACGCAGAGAAAAAACCAAAAGAAAAAAATAATGAAACACAGTTTTCGAGACACAATTGATGAGTAAAAAACTGTATAAATTTGAATTTGGAATTCTAAACCAAAGAGGACATATTTGAGATCAAAGCGGCCAGTATGACAAAACGCCAATTTCATATGTAAGGGCCTAATACTAATATTAAGTACTAGCGACCCACCCGGCGGCGTTGGATATAAAAAATAATGTTTAGGCTTTTTTGTGACTAATTAGTAGATGATTTATATGTATGAAGTTTAAACAAAATCGGTAAAGCGGTTCTTCATTTATCACATTTTTTGTAACAAAAGAATTCAATGAACGGTGATATAAAAATCAATGCCACTTTCTTTGTAATTTTATAATCGAACAAAACTGTGTAATGGCACCAGATTGGCAGTGAGAAACTTATTGCCAAATTTAATTGAAGCTACGCAAATTTTAACTGGTAAATCAAAAGGAGAAGTTTGTTTGATACCGCGTATCCTTATGATATGCCATTTGAGTTCAAACGATTAAAATATCATGTGCGTTTATCATTGTCCACCAACAAAGCCCAAGGGCAAACATTTCACGTTTGTGGTGTGAATTTGAAGGAATCATGTTTTTCACATGGCCAACTTTATGTTGCCTGTTCGAGAGTCGGTACCCCCAGTCGTTTGTTTATACATGCTAGAAATGGAAAACAAAGAATATTGTTTATTTAAATGTTTTGGATTAAGTTTTAAAATTGCTAGCAATTAAAAAAGAAATATTTTATGTTTGAATAAATAATATTGATGATCCAAACAAATTTTTTAATTATTTCACTTTATACGTAGCGAAGCACGAATCGGGCCGCTAGTTATAATATACAAATAACTGCCCCCTTGATCTACTACTGATGAGCGCGAGGTCCTGATAACAGTTACCCCAAACGAAGAAAATGTTATCGTGTTCTATCAGGAATTTATCCGTAGCGAAGTCTGGATTTGTGCGCCGCTTAGGGTCGCCCCTGCGACGCGGAAATTAAACCTAAAAAAGCAAAAAGTGAGTGTCCCGTTTCAACCAAAGAGGAAATTTGAACTGGAGCTATATTTTTACGTGCATAATCGAAAATGTTAAGCCGTATTTCGCATAAGATAATCACCGTATAATGTTCCCACTCCTGGGACCCAGGCCTCGTCTCGTTGAGAGGGTGTGGGCCATAATTTACCACGCGGGCCCATGCGGGTTAGTAGATGTCGCATGTCTTCGAAGTTTTAGCTCACGACATTCTGTTTTCTTCACGATATTACCCTTAACCATTTTGAGAGCAGTGGTGAAGAGAAAAAATAAAGCACCTGATGGGGTTCTTTTTTTTTATTTGCCTTTCTTTCCCTTCTTGCATGGCAAGAAATCTTTTTAGTCTTTTTCGTTTAGCAGTTTTTTCTTTTTAGTCTCCGCTCATAATTTTTTGCGGCTGTCAATCTTTTCCGGGTCGCTCTTTTCCCGTTTGCGTTCTATATTTTTGTTTATATACCTTTATACTTATTTCTATTTACATATTTTATCTTACATAGTCATCTTATATTATACTATTTATACTTATCTATTTCTATTCCACAATACACCTGATGGGGTTCGAACGTACGACTTACAACTTCAAGTCGCAACTGAAACAGGCCACCGCTGCTCTCCGTATTTCTCATTCGTTCTTATATCTCGTTCTGTGTATTCATAATTCTATTATCGTTAAGCATCTGAGTAAATAGTAAATCACTAGGATAAGCGGCACATAAATCATCATTACGTCGTAAATGTTCAAACAACCTAAATTGATGCTATAATTGTTAGCTAATAGGTACGTCGCCACTTATGTCTAGTAATATATGTATTAAACACACAGGTATCATGTGTTTAATCGGTAATGTTGCATTAGTAAAATGTATGTAGTTTACATACACAGCCTATAATATTCTCACTGATGGAACGTGGGCCCAGTGTGGTTTTGGTAGATACCTTCAATTTGCCCCAACGCCTTCTATTTGACTTTTTTGAAACGACATTAGGTACTTTTGCTGTATGAGGCAAAAACATTGAATTAGCGTAAACGTGGCCCCTAAGGGTTAAAGTATGTAATTGCTAAATTAGTAATTTTTAGTTTGTCGACTCCATTTCATAGTTTGTAACAAAATATCTAGTTTGCTTAATATGTGTAAATTTTAAATTAAAAATATACAGTTTCTTATGTGTATTGACTGCTGATAGAATCACAATAACGATTTCTGTGTGAAAGTGCAGTGTTTGTGTAAAGCAAAAAATTAAAAGGATAATCTGAACAAGTTGTCGTAAAATGACTTGTAGGCTTCACCGGCTGCGGCGCCTCAATTTGTCCCAACCCAATGAGATTCCCTCGATATCTAACATAATTTACATCGGGCAGGTATTGAATAAGTACATTTTTAGAGTTCCGTGGTCAACTAAGAACCCTTATAGTTTTACCAAGTCTATCTCCCGTCCGTCCGCGAATAATCTCAATGACCTTTGGCACTAGAAAGCTGAAATTATGTATCGATAAGAAATTATGTGTTGTAAGACAGACTCTCGCCGCAGCTAACATCAATGTCCTGCCCTGGCCTGCTCAGTCGCCAGACTTGAACCCGATTGAGCATGCATGGGATATGCTACAGAGAAGAGCTCTGCCGAATATGGAGGGTATCCAGTCGCAAGAAGACCTTTTTTTGTTGTTGCAACGAACATGGGCGGCCATTCCACAGCGTGATTTGGATGAACTCATTTTGAGTATGCCAAACCGATGTTCTTGTGTTGTTGGTGTTCGCGGTAGAAACACGGATTATTAATTGTTTAAGTTACCCAATAAAATTTTAGAGAAAACTGTTATTTCAATCTTTTTTTCGAACTTTTGTTTTAGTGGTTCAAATGTCAAATATCCCTTTATTAGGAAAATGGCAAATTTCTTTATTAATGCAAAGGTGACTTGGTTTATCGTTACTGTGACAAACGAAAACACTTTATTTGATGAATCCTTAAAGAAAATTTTAATTAATATCAATCAGGAGAAAAGTTATTGCAAAAATATATGTTGATCCGTAGACACTTTTGATGTGTGTATTAACTGTGTCTAATTCACTTTTATTTTTAAGTCAGTTTCATTTTGAGGCTCCGTCTGATACACAAGGTCGTTTACGTGACCTGAAAAAGGGAATCAGATCTGGTTACACTTACACTTACATACACTTGACTTGAAAAGTGGGGGGAGAATGACGTTACACGTTACTCGGTAATGTTTGTTTGAATACAATAAGCGTAAGTACAGCGGCACTGCGCGGCCCGTCTCGCTCTGCGCACGCGCCTAGTGAGCGCAATGATTTGTCGTGAATTTTCTTGTGCGCCTAAAGCTAGGTTGTAATACTGGAACATTTTTTAAATATTTTCGGAAAACATATAATATGGTGTAAAAATGATTTGAATCAATTCAGTTGCTTATTACGGTTTGAATTCATTTATTTCTAAAGATTACAAATTACATTACAGAAATAAATACTTTGACTAAATTAGGTACATTTTTGTAGTCTAGGAGTAGCAAGAACATTTTGGTAATAATATTGTATAGTAAGAATGCAGTTTCTAAATGTTTTGTGATATCGCGCTCGCTGTACGTTCACTAGATAACTTTGTTTGTGATTCTAAATCTAAGGGCACATTTACACTAAGAGCAAATAAATGTTTTTAGTTATTTTAATTAATTATTACCCCATTTTAATTCTGGATTTTAATTCTTATATTACCTATATCTGGAGATTTTTTCAAAGACTATCTTAGAAACAACAATACTGTCGTATTTAAACTACTAAATGACGCTGGTTGCCAATCCTGGTTACTATCCCTTCCCACTAGTCGTGGTAGGATTCAAATACACACATCAAAAGTGTCTAGGGATCAACATATATTTTTGCAATAACTTTTCTCCTGATTGATATTAATTAAAATTTTCTTTAAGGATTCATCAAATAAAGTGTTTTCGTTTGTCACAGTAACGATAAACCAAGTCACCTTTGCATTAATAAAGAAATTTGCCATTTTCCTAATAAAGGGATATTTGACATTTGAACCACTAACACAAAAGTTCGAAAAAAAGACTGAAATAACAGTTTTCTCTAAAATTTTATTGGGTAACTTAAACAATTAATAATCCGTGTTTCTACCGCGAACACCAACAACACAAGAACATCGGTTTGGCATAATCAAAATGAGTTCATCCAAATCACGCTGTGGAATGGCCGCCCATGTTCGTTGCAACAACAAAAAAAGGTCTTCTTGCGACTGGATACCCTCCATATTCGGCAGAGCTCTTCTCTGTAGCATATACCATGCATGCTCAATCGGGTTCAAGTCTGGCGACTGAGCAGGCCAGGGCAGGACATTGATGTTAGCTGCGGCGAGAGTCTGTCTTACAACTCTTGCGGTGTGCGGTCGTGCATTATCATGCATTAACTGAAATAAGGGACCGATTTGCACTTGTAGAGGAACGATGACGTCTGATACAATCGTCTCAGCATAAATTTGAGCGTTGAGGTTGCCTCTGATCCAAATCAACTCAGTTCTTCCGCCGATCCAAATACCCGCCCATACCATGATGGTTCCACCACTATAAGGATGGACTTTCTGGCAGGATTTTAATCGCTGTTGGCGTCCAGGGGTTCTCCAGTGTCGTATACGTCTTGTATCCGGTCTCATACCAAAACGAGACTCATCAGAAAAGCACACGAAACGCCATTGTTCTTCTGCCCAATTTCTGTGTTCAAGAGCCCATTGATATCGAATCCTACGATTGTGCATTGCTATAGGTGGTACCCGTAGCGGTCTTCGGGAATGAAGGTTCACTTCATGCAAGCGGTTTCTGACTGTTTGGTCGCTAATTAAGTTCCCTGAAGAGTGATGAAGCCTCACGGCTAACATCATGGCGGTTATTGTTGGAGCTCTTCGAGTTAAGATTTGAATGTATCGGTCTTGTCTCCGTGTGGTGCAGCGATACCGTCCTCCATGGCGCTCAGCCACGGTACCAGTGCTTCGGTAACGTGTCCAAAGTCGACTGATAACACTCTGACTTGTATTCAGAGCTAAAGCCACAGTACGTTGCCGGGAACCAGCTTCTATCATTCCCACGGCTCTGAGCATTTCTTCCCTGCTTAAATGACGTCGCCGCTCCATAATAACGTTGGTTTTAATCAGTAGTAGGGAAACAGTAGCACTAATAATGTCTTCAATGCGTTGTATGTTTTTATAGGGAAAATATTGACAGCTGATTTTCATCTTTTACTCGAATTTGATTCACAGTTCCTGATTCAAATTATGAAATGCACCAAAAAGGATCCATATAAATTTATAAAATCACAAATTTATTACAAAGCCACATCTCAATCTCAAGAAATCCGCATAAAAATGCTTGATCCATAGACACTTTTGATGTGTGTAGACAAACTTTTTTCGAACTTTCCATGTTATTCCTCTTTCTTTAGTTATCACCGTCCATTGTGGGCCCGTTTTGAATATTCCGTACTTAGTATGTCAACTAAATGTAACCAATAGACATTTTTAACTCTTTATTGGGATCACTTGTTGTGACGAATTGAAAACTACAGAACCCTACATTGAACTTGGTCCGACAAGCTCTTAGCCGGTTTTTATTTCTTACCTATTACAGTAGCAATCGTAAATAGGTACTCTTAAAACTTCTCTCTTTTTACGAAGCGAGTGAACGCGGCGATTGGCTGCGGTTCATTGATTAAACCAATTGATTCAAAAGTTTATTGAACTGCACTGTACTGTGCGTTTGAAAAGATTTTTTTTTTTATTTTACTATCCGGTGTAGAAAATCCTCAAAGAAAATCCTATACCTAATACAACTCCCCCTGTATATTTGCAATACAACTAGTTCAATCATAATAATGTAAAGGCGACGATCCCCTAAAATGTGTACTGTATTCACGATCTAATTTTTAAATTACTCATATTAGACATAATATACGGTTCTAGAAAAGTCATACCTCATATAGATAGTTCAATCCACGAAGACGCGCCCCACTATTTCTCCTAACCGTTTATAGTATATGTGTGCAAGCTTCCGTCAATGTTTGAGTGTTATCCGTACACAATAATTATCTATGAGTGCACACCCACACTACAATAAATTGACTAATCAGGAGAGAGCGTCATGGTCAAAGTGAAAGATGCTCTAGTTCAATTTTATACTCTTTACCCGACTGCAAGGAAAATTGAGGTGTGGATATTTTATGTGATTATTAGTTAATATACGATTATAATACCATTTTTATATAATAATAGGAGGTAATTAGAGACATAAATGAAATACGTGAAAAAGTTTTATGGAACTTTTTTTATTGAAATAAAAATCGTCAATCACTAGTTTCAGAAATGTCTGATTCAGATTCTGAAGTATCACTGACATTTATAATAAAATTGAAATCAAGATCACAGTGTCTCATGTATTCGTCTTCTATTTTTTCCACGTGCTGACAAGTATTGAACCAGACATCTTTATTTACTCGATCAAATGCTTCATTTAAAATGGGCATAATCGAAGTGTAGTTTTGATTGATATTGCGGCTAGCAACGTCGTTTTTTACAATACCCCAAATGTTTTCGATTGAATTTAACTCTGGGTGATAAGGAGGCAGCCGAAGCACTGTGAATCCATATTCCTTTAATAATTCGTCAACTCTGTACTTGCGGAAGTTTTCTTTGTTTTTTAATATAAGGTCATAAAGTTCAGGCTTTTTGTAGGTTGGTACAAAATGGATATTTTTTGCATTCAGCCAAGTCTGCATGTCTAATTTGTTGGAGTTGGATGTGGGTATTTTTTCCGAACTAGTATTGTGATAGGCTGCATTATCCAAGACTACCACGGCATCATTTGGGAGATTTGGTATTAGTTTCTCCTTAAGCCACTTTAAGTAATTGTCCGAGTTCATATTATCGTGGTAGTCTCCGGATTTGATCTCTGCTCTGTACGTTAACAACGCATTTGGTACGAAACCCTCAGCACTTCCGGCATGTACTATAATTATGCGTACACCCTTTGTTAAATTTTGTTTCATTGCTGTTTTAGAGCCTTTGTCGGCCCAAGATTTTTTTTGCACGTGGTTGGTATGAATATATGATTCATCTGTGTACACTATAGGTCTACCTGCATTACGAAAAGATTTTACCTGTTTTAAATATTTCAATCTTAACATTTGAATATCATGTTTTTCGGTTAGGACCTTCCTATTATTCTCAGTTTTTCTCCATTTATAACCAAGCTTAAGTAACAATGTTCTTAGGGTGGTTCTACATCCATTAAATTGTATACGGTCTTTCAAAATAGTATTAAGTCGTGATAATGTTGGAAATTGATGATGTTCTTTATGGCAGTTTTGGATAGTTCTTCGGACTACACCAATATCAAATTTGTCTAAATTAATTTTTCGTGGTCTTACCCTTCTCTTCTTCATAGGTGATGTAAAAATAGAAGCACTTCTGCCTGCTAAATTCGAATGCGACGTACTCGCTTCATTTTTAGAATCAATATCCATTTCCGTAGTCGGCTCTGTTGTACGCTCTTCACTTTGGACTACAGAAACTATCGCATCCGTCTCCATAGTTATATTAGACTCCATAGTAGATACTGTAGTTTGCTTTATTGTCTCAGTATAAGCCTTTCTTTCGCGTAGAATTCTAGTCACTGTGCTTTCAGATATTCCAACAGTCTGTGCGGTTCTCCATCGAGCATTCATCGAGCACAATTTAATTTTGAATTAAACTACTTTTCTTTTATTATTTTATGTGTTTCGTAACAATAATTTACATACCTGGCTTTTAAGTACAACACGCTGAGATTTTTTCGACATTTAAAAAAAATATAAAGTAGAGCAACTTTCGTGTCGAGTCTGGATTTTTGAAATACAGGTTGTACTACTTGTGTGCATCGAACCACTGACGGTCCGTGACTGACGCTCAGAGAAAACTCCCCGCGCCCCGCGATCCCCTCAACCTAAAATTGGTGGGGCGCATCTTCGTGGATTGAACTATCTATATGTAATTTGTTACGTAATTATGTTTGACAACAAAAACAGTAAAGTTTGTGTGTTTAAGTAGCCAGTGAAAGAAATAATTTGACTATGAGTGGGACGCGCCTGAAGCGGAGGCACGTTTCATAGTGACGCGTCTCCAGCCACGTAAGTAGGTACACATAAGGAAAATAACACACAAAAAATGAATTTGCCTTCTTGCTATCACATTACAACTAGACCGTATACAGTATGTTAAGAAAACCCTGTCCGACCCGTGAAGGTGTTGTTAGGTATCGATAACTGATTCTACTAATGGATACAAAACCGGGCTAAACTTAAAAAAAAAACCCTTAAAAAAATAAATATTATTTCGCAAAAAGAGGTAACTTAATAAATGTGCGTTAAGCACCCTTACGCGGCACGTGGTTGCATCGCTATTCGCTCATAATAATACCGGTGTTGTAACTTATTTTAAAATTACCAAATTTCGGGGAAGTTGGTTTAATTTGCGGGAAAACAAGAGTATTTCAAAATTCATTTGTATTGGTAGTATGATGATTACGTAAAATTTTATATTATATTTGGTCATGTGCTTACCTAACCTTTATTATCCTTATGGGTCGGACAGGGTTTTCTTAACATACTGTATATTCGTTTTCTAAACTAACTCTTAATAAAATACTATTTATTATTTTTTACTAAAGGCGGTAATAGAATCCAAATTTCAAAACTTGATTCTAATAACGACCCATGGCGTTGTTAAATTTTGAGAACATTTTTGTATTTTAAGTAATATCTATACTAATATATAAAGCTGAAGAGTTTGTTTGTTTATTTGAACGCGCTAATCTCAGGAACTACTGGCTCGATTTGAAAATTCCTTTTGCGTTGTATAGGCCATTAATCCAGGAAGGCTTTATGCTATATAACATTAGGCTGCGATCAATAGGAGCGGAGCAATAAAAAAAATGCGGACGAAGTCGTGCAAGGCCGCTAGCCTATTATAAACTACCTAATTTGTTTAAAATTTAATCTTGATCTATTCTTAATATTATTTTACTTCATTAGATCTATTAAGGACAAAGCTATATATTTCTCAAAGTTTTTATGTAAAACTTGAATCAACGTTACACAATATCCCTGCGGAAATACTCTCAAGCTGCGGAAATGTGTGCCTTAGAGTCGCAATCAATGTCGCCGGACGCGTGGAGCACAGACCCCAATTATTCAAACTGTTCTGTGGACTGGACATGTATCCGCCTATGCACATAGATATAGGGTCTGTCGCGTTGCTGGCCATGTACACTGTCTACGCCACATTGAGTTTAAGACCTTCGTTCTCAAGCGAGTTCTTCTACGCATTCACTCGCCGCCCAACCTTTCCCTGTCCGCGTCTGCCAGCACGATATCATCAGCATACATGAACAACCAGGAAGGTTGCTCATGTGAATTCTTGATGCTGTCTGACAAGACGTTCAATATCACGCTGAACAGACACGGACTAAGGACGGATCCCTGGTAAACTCCGACAGTGATGGGGAAGGGTTTAGTGTCGCCAGCAGCGGTCCTAACAACGGAATCGGAATTGAGGTACATGTCTCGAATTATGGTAACATAGGCTTCTGGTAGCCCTTTGGACCTCAGTGCCCACCAGATCACTCCCGAGGGACACAGTTGAAGGCCTTCTGCATATCTAGAAAGAGCATATGCAGAGGCGTGTTCTTCGATCTGTATCTCTTCATGGTGATCCTTAGGGCGAAGACAGGGTCCGTGTTTCCGTTACACGTCGAGACAGACTGCCGACTCCCGACTAGACTCCAGGATCCGGTAGGAGTGTGCTCCTAAAATCCTCTCAAAGATCTTCATGGTGTGGGTTATGACCTTTATAGCGCGGTAATTACCACACTCCTGTACCGAGCCCTAGCCTTTGAAGACTGGAGTAATAATACTCAGCCTCCATTGACTCGGAATTCTGCCGCTCAGGAGCACGCGGTTCAGAAAGTTCATTAACATGCTCACACCGCGCGGACCCATCGTCTTTCAGGCCTCAATGGGGACTCCGTCAGTTCCGACAGCTTTCCGATTCGCCATGCGACGAAGATTCGTGTGGACTTCCTCAGGCGTTATCGGGGCACTAATCCAAGGTTCGGAGGGATTCCCGGTGTCTGCACTTCTTGGGGCTGCTTATTCAGCAGATCGTGGAAGTACAAGCGCCATCTCTCCTTCAACGCATATCAGGTCGCAGCGCAGCGGTCCTCGCATAGCAGGTTGCAGGTAGGGTCTTTTACACAACGGCACTTGCTTGAATATATCCAGCGCCGCTTTGCCAACGTGCCAACTTGTTAATGAGCTTTTGCCCCTCAGACGATTCCAACTTCCCGGGAGAGCTGTTGCAAGTGTCCCAGCAATAGCTGCCTGGATCCTGTCCCAGAGGTCTTGGATAGTTTCGCCATCGATACCAGCTCACTTGTCGCGTATAACCGACGCGAACACCTAGGACTTATTCTCATCAAGCAGTCACCACCGGATCTGGCGCCAGCAATGCTCTACACGTCTACGTTGAGCCTTGGTGCAGAGGTCCATGACAAGGAGTCGGTGTTGTGCAGTGAGGCTCTCACCGAGCATGACTTTGCAGTTGGCTACTATGTCGTGGTGTCTCCTAGTTAGTAGGAAATCAATCTGGGTAGCGCTTCACCCACTCCGGTAGGTAACAAGGCCCTCCGGTTTTTTTTTTTTAAATAGGTGTTCACAAATGCCAGGGTTGTCCCCTTCCGCGTTGCGGCTACCGTACCCCAAGCCACCGTGAACAAGCTCAAACCCGTCACACTTCTCACCCATATGACCGTTCAAATCACCACCCAGAACGAGTCCCTAGGATAACGGGATCCCTCGAAGCACTCGTTAGAGCTGGGTCTAGATTCTAGACCCAGCTCTAACGGACATTCCTTGTTCTAGACTCTAGAACAACGAACGTCCTTTGTGTCGAACCGCATCGGCCTGCGGAGCGTAGGCACTCATCAAGTGGGTTATAACCCCATTTACAAGCACCCGCATCGACACCAGCCGATCACTGATGCGATTCACCTCCAAGATGCTATCCTGGACCTAGTCAGATAACACCACGGCGACCCCATTTCTCCCACTAGGTTCACCCGTGTAGATCAGCTTATAGCCATTCCCAATAACTATTGCTCATCTAGAAGCTAAACTTCTAGCTATAAATGAAGGGACCAGTACATACGAAGCTTCAAAAAACCTATGGTATACCGAGAACAACTCTGCGTGACAAGAGAAATAATAAATATATAAATGAATATTGTGGAAAACAAACTGTTTTAACAAAGGAGGAAGAAAATAGACTGGTAGACTGGATTCTCCATCTCGGGAAGTCAGGTTTTCTGTAACTAAGGACCAATTTTTTTTTTAATATATTTTTTTTAATAAAGTTATTAATTAGCGCTTGACCGCAATCCCGCCTGATGGTAAGCAGTGACGCAGTCGTTGATGGTAAAGCGCACTAGTTTATTAAGAGCATATTCACTCTAGCTTTGAAGACACTCAAATTGTAGTCCGACGGAAACACCGCCGCTGGCAAACTGTTCCAGTCTCTCGATGTACGCGGTATAAAGGAGGAGACGAAACGCTTCGTATTAATTAACCAATTGTTCGAAACAGTAAAAAATTGGTGGAAAACTTAAATCGTTTTAATCCACTCCTCGTATTTTGTGATTGTAATACAGTTAAAAATATTTTGTTATTGATTAATAATATCTAATTAGTATCTGGATAATTAAAACGTAAGCATTTAATTATTTGAAGACTGTTTTCTGAACCGATAATATTTTTTTTTTAATTAAAATAACAAAAAATAAGTGCTCTAAGCGTTGCAATTAATAATTATGTTCATATTGTAATAATGTTGACCTCATAACTATTGTTATAATGTAATAAATACCTTAAAACGGTTTTTTTATTTTATTGAATACTAGAAGAAAGGGAAAGAATAAGGAAAATTTAAAAAAAATAAGAAAAAACGTTAATTTCAATCAATCTCATAGGTTATAATTAAATGTAGTTAAAATCACTCTTGAAAAACAACAATTAAATCAACAAATAATAAGTATTTTTCATGATATTAGGATCTAAAACAAATAACCCAAAAATATACTTCTCAAAAATGTGACCCAAAAGCAACCCTGCATGCAAAAATCACAAATAAAATCTGCATATTCTGCTTCGGAACACTCAACATGGCATCATTGTCTACAGTCAATGCATAGAATTCGCTCTTCTCCTTTTTTGTCATTACTAAAAAGACTGGAGCAATACATGCACTCAGCATCAACATCTGCATCGTTAGATTACAAAATAAACGGTACATCTTCACTATGGCCGCTTGATATGGTATCTATATCAGAGGATGATCCAGACTCCAACAGTGTTTTTTTCTTGCGCTTGTATTTTTGACAACTACTCATTGATGGCTATGGTTCGAGAACACATCGTTTTCGGTGGTTCACTTGTTTTGACCATTTACGAGACAATAACCTCATTTCTAATTTAGCTTTATAGGGAGATGCGGTAATTTTACAAGCTTTGCTAACTTTTCTGCCACAGTTGGGTGTTTTTAATGAAATAATTTCAGTTACCTTTCTTTTGAAATATTTTCATTAATGGTTGGGTGTGATGGAGCGCTGGTCATTAGGTGGAACATTTCCTATTTCTAGAGTTGCCTCTTGTAGATATGCCGTGAACTTCACATTATGATGGTGGTTAAAAAATAGCTTTTTTATATAAATCAACATTTTTTAAATAGCAGTTCTATAAAAAAAACCATAGTAATTTAAGTATAATAAGAAAATACACACAAAACGTACGCAAATATAGGATTGAAGTTGCGTCAACAGTGCCGCGTTCTCTCACTTACGTCTGATGCCGCCGAACGACGACGCACAAGCACGGACTCTCGAACACGGGTAGCCGGAGGGATAACATGACAAACGTTTTGAATATTCTATATGCTTAGTACCAAAAATATTACGGTATTCCATATTAGGGACGTATTCCACAATTGGTCACTTTCCTCTACTAAATAATGATTTAATCCAGAAGAGTTGTTAATTTCATTACCGACTCATACAATGCCGGCTACAAAGTTGTCACTTCTTCTATATCTAACTATTGTTTTATTGAATATTTAATTTAAGTACTGAATTGCAAAGAATACTACATTGAGATTAATTGTAAATTATAATATCTTTTCTAACATACAGCTTATATCTATTTTTTTAAAGTAAATCCTGAGATAGCTAAAACTGGCGGTAATAGGAGCATTTAGTTACTTACCCTTGATTCAAATATCTTGGTATGAGCGACGAGAATAACTATCAAGTTTCCGAAAGCTACAGACACATACCAAGCAGCTATGGTAATAGTTTTCATACTTTTCGGTGCCTGAAACATTACCATACCATAGTTAGCCTACAGCGATCTCACTACTGCTGAAATACAGTCTTAAGGTCATAGCACATTTAAACGACTCTAATCCAACATCGCTCCCACCCTACACCGCCCTAAACTGAGACGACTGCTTGCAGTCCACGCGGTCGGCGGGCGAAGGACCCGGGGAGTCCATCGTCCGTCACATGACGAGTTGACGTTGTGACGCGTTCGCACACGTCACTCAGATCAGGAGACCAGCTGCTGAGGGCTGCTCGCGCGAAACGAGACCCGTCGAACTCGTGACGACAACGGGTCAAGGCCTGCCGGGGGTACCATAGAATTAGGAGGATCCGGTTCCCCAAAAAGGCAGATGACGAACGCTTAGGTGGTTTTTTAGCCGGTTAGAGTCCGGCACACCCCTCCGCGTCCCCGAGCGGAGGATAGTCCAAGAGGATTTTGCCACCTTTGAAAAAAAAGGCGCCCAGTAGTCCACGCGACGACAGCTAGCAGACGGCCAGCTTTCCACCCGTCGACCGCCCTCGCTTTTCGCGATAGACATAGTTCGCGATCGGTTTCCCTTAAAGCAACTCGTATTTTTTACTACCTATGTCCCGATTCACAACAACGCACAAACTAGCAATTATATCTATTGCATACGAAAATTTTGGGTGCATAAAATGCTGAAAACAACTGACTGAGAGGCGAGAGCGCATCGACCGCTCCTCTACAACATGCGGCCATCAAAGCTTCAATTACCGAGCAGTCAGACGGCGGTAAGCTCACTGACAGCGAGCTGTCTGCTAAATTATGATGATAATGTGAAATATATCTAAAGAGAAATATACAAAGCCCCTATTTAAATGATGTTCTTTTTTCCGAGTGGAAGCAGAGTCGTGTATGTGGGCTATAACCTTTAGTCTTACTCTCCGGGAGAGGAGAGAGAGAGGGGTTAATAGATAGATAGAATATACAACATTATTTATTTTATGCGAAATCCGAATCAGGTGTCCAGTATTTTTAAGTAAAGAATCTATGTACAAAATTTCAAAAAGGTAACATGAAAAACCACAAAGTTATGAGCTTTTTATCGTACTGGGCGGTCCCAACAGAAATATGGTCCACGCTCCGCTCGGGCGTGCGAGCGGTGCATTGACCTCTGACATCAGCAGTTGCGCGGGCGTGCACAGTAGTATGATCTATCGTAAGCTGCGTGGCGTGCTCGGTAACCACACTGCAACAATTTCTAAATGTAGGTATTTCGGAAAAAATATAACATGGTGTAAAAATTATTGGAATCGATTCAGTTGCTTATTCTGAACAAATATTCAGGTATCGCATAACAAAAAATAACGTTGTTGTTGTAATAAGTATTTATTTTTTTCTTTTTACGAGGGCATTACTATAAGAATTTTTAAGAGGTTTTCACTGCACAGAGCTACACATATCTAATTAGACATATATATCGACTTACTTGTGTAAACGAGAACTCTAGCCCAGACACGGCAAACATAATCTCCGCCACAGAGACAAGAAGATACTGAGGGATAATCCAGGCCAGATGCAGCTCATTAGGAGGGTTGGGAGCGTGTAGCACAGCGGCATCCAGCCTGCCTAAACGCTCTCGGAGACACAGCACGTACACGCCTCCAGCTCGAAGGTAGCCTTCCCCAGACCCTGACATCTCGCCGTCTGCGCTTAAAGCTCGCCACCGGAATCTAATTAAAGATGATAAAAAGTGACTACAGGGACTTGTTGTATTTGAAATCTACGGAAGCCGAATTCCGAAAGGTGCAAGTTTGTTTAGCGCTTATACAGATTATTAAAAAAAACATGTGGATAAACTATTCCTTTGCCTACCTAATAAAACAACCGTGAATATTGAGTAGTTTTGGTTTGATTGGAAGGTTTCCGGCACTACCTGTAGTTATTTCCGGATCGGTGCGTACATGTGAAGTCTGTGTTTGTATTTGTAAACATCCCCGCGATGCAGGCGAAATGATAGTTCGAGGCAACGTAAAATGAATAAAAGATATAGTCTGCTTTAGATACACAAAAAGATGTTGATTGCACTCACTTGTCAGGCTGCAGACACATGTAAGCCGACTCGCCGATGTGGTCCACAGGCTGGTCCGATACATAATAAATGTCGCTCAGTCTTTTTTCAGTTTCGACAGCGATCGACACGTTCTTGTTCGGCCCGGTTTCGCCAACGTAAACTACTCTGTAAAAAAAAAGGCTTAAACCCTTTTAGTGAAAAAAAAAAACCGTGCCGAGTTTTGAGAATAAATGATTCATTGCGTTTATTCAAAACTTGTTGCTCAAGTACTTTCATCATTATCAGACAGAAAAATGCAAATGAGTGATCACAAAATTTATAATTTCAGAGTAAATAAGGATCACGAAAAAATTAAAAAGGACACGGTGGAGGCCTGTCCTACTTGGATAGAGCACTGCCGTGTCCTCGTGGCAGTGATCGGCGGCGATCTCTCGCGTCCGACCCTGGTCCAGGCCATGGTCCGGAGCGAGAGTGCATGGCAGGCCGTCTCCTCCTTCTGCAAAGCAGTGTTGCTGGCAATGGAGTATTGCGGGCGGCTAGCAGTGGGCAGCTCGCCACCTTGTAAAGATCATGCAGGCCCGGGTCGACGGCGCGTTGTGTTTCACGTGCACCTCTAAGAGATGTCATCACATCGTGACCGGGTCCACGAAGACCAATGCCTCCTAGGTCAGGGTTGCGGGGTGGTTAAAAAAGAAACCGTGGCCCTGGCCCTACTTTCAGTAGTTGGCGCCATTTTTGACGTGCCTACGTCACAGTCATGAAACAATCAATACGAATGCGAAGAAATAGCATTAGAACACGGTCACGGGCAGAAGCTACTTTTAAATATGAAACCCGATGGTTCCTCTTTACTATTACGTATGTGTTCACAGTTTTATAAACATAATATTTTACGTACAAAACCGTACAATACTGTTAGTAAATTTAGTATAGAGGATTCTGAATCCTATCCGGTGGGCAGTAGGTACTGGTCAGAAAAGGTTAAAGTTACGATTACAGTTTTATTGAGGTATATATGTATCTACTATGTCAAAAAAAATAAGTAAGCGGTTTAATCACAATAATATATTTGATATTAAAAATGTCAATAGGCTTCGTCGTTTCATTTCGATGTTATTTGACGTCTCGGTGGTAGGCTACAACATCGGCCACCGGCTTAAGTTACCACCCACCAGGCAAAGTCATGCCGCCAAGCGATTCGTCGTGTTCCGGCATGATGGCTGGTGAAGCCGTTTGGAGGACGGGTCTGAGCAGTTGTGTTGCGATGTGTGCCGGTTACGATGCGCCAAATGTTGTCGTGTCGGGAGTTTGGTCGTGGAGGGTAGCGGGTTCCGAAGCACGGTGCTCCGCTGGCCGACCGCAGGTAGTTGGGGGCCCAAGTAGTGTGCTAGCCACATACGAAAGGCTGCCCCGCCAACTGCGAAAAATCCCAGGGTGGCCCCATCGTGCCGGTTGGCGACCGGACGAGAGGACCCGATGGCGATTCCTGGGAGGTTCGGGCGCCCCCGCAGTCTCAGGATCAATCTCCCTCTGGCCCGGCATCGTTGGTCGCATTGTTGGGATTAACATTGCATCACCTCACTCAACTGCCGTCTTCCTTCCTATTCACAATTTTTTTTAAATGAAAAGGTCCAAAAAGAAAAGTAGATGTGCACAGCGGGCGCACGTCCTCTCATTAAAATTGCACCTCTCTAATATTCAAGGTTTGCACTCCAATCTCATTGCAGTACATCAACACCTTGAGACTGAAAAGCCCCCATCTGCTTTACTTGACGGAGACCCAGATCAGGTGTCCGTCTGATGCGGCATACCTCAGCTACCCGGGTTACGCATTGGAGCATCATTTCCTGTGCGGACCCTATAACCGATGTGGTGCGTCAAGCTATGGAGTATTTTATCCCCTTCAATGACGTGCCCGTCGGTGGCTCGGCTCGCCCATGGTTCACTGCCGATTGTGTCCAAGCTGAACATCGTAAGCACACGGCATTTCTCACCTGGGTTGAGGCTCGTGATCGCGGATCTCCGGATCTAAGCTCAAAGAAGAGAGCCTTTAACCGTGCTGCCAAGTCCTACAAAAAGGCGCTTAAGAAGGCTCGCTTTGACCGCATTATCCATATTGGCAACAAGTTATCTGCGCAGCCATCCGGTAGCAGATCTTTTTGGTCCCTTGCCAAATCGGTCGAGGCGAACTTCTGTCGGCCCATACTACCTCCGTTGGTTAGGCCTGATGGAATACTGGCTCATACGGCGAGAGAGAAAGCAGCCCCCTGATCGGCGAACACATTTATGTCAAATGATTGCAACTAGTAGGGATCGTTTAGACTGAACGGACCAATGGGCGGTCCGAACGATCCCAACTGATGCCAACTAGTCGCTATCATTTGACAAATATGTGTTCGCCGATTACGGGGGCAGGTCTCTTTGCATCTCTCTTTGCCAATAATTCGCGTCTTGATACTGGCGGTGCTACTCCACCTAATTTACCTCATTGCGGAGCTTCAATGCCTGAGGTTCGCATTAGGAACAAGGAGGTTCTGAGAGTACTGTGTCGTCTGGACGTGAATAAGGCTGGTGGTCCAGATGGTATACCAGCGATTGTTCTTAAAGCATGTGCGCCCGAGTTCTCTCCTGTATTGACGCGGTTGTATCGCCTCTCATTTAGGACTGGTATAGTGCCCAAGTCCTGGAAGCTTGCCAACGTGCAGCCCGTGCCCAAAAAGGGTAGTCGTGCCGATCCTACCAACTATCGGCCGATTTCGATCACCTCCATACTTTGCAAAATTATGGAGCGTGTATTGAACTCGCGCCTCTTGGCATACCTGGAAGGTAACGATCTCCTCAGTGACCGACAGTATGGGTTTTGCCGCAATCGGTCAACTGGGGACCTACTAGTGTATGCCACTCATTTGTGGGGCGAGGCCCTCGAGGGAAATGGGGAAGCGATTGCTGTCTCCCTTGATGTCTCGAAGGCCTTCGACCGGGTATGGCACGCTGGCCTTTTGAGTAAGCTTCCAGCGTACTACGGCATTTCCCCTAGCCTGACTGGCTGGGTAAAAGACTTCCTGACTGAACGGTCCCTCCGAGTTGTTGTCGACGGATGCTCATCCGTCGACTAATGCCGGGGTTCCTCAGGGGTCTGTTCTCTCCGCAACTCTGTTTCTGCTGCATATTAATGATCTGCTGATGCCCGGTATCTATGGGTATGCAGATGACAGCACAGTTGTGGAGAGATACCTGCCGAATGCTCGGGCTAATAGGGAATCAATCCAGTCCGAAAGAGAGGCCATGGTAGAGCGAACGAGTGTTGCATTATAGGCAGTCTCCGAATGGGGCAATGCCAATCTTGTAGCATTCAATGCCGCCAAAACACAGCGTGTCTTTTCACCGCCAAAAGAAGCCCGTTCACCTTGGCTCCTACTTTTCGGAATGTATCCTTGGGGTATACCGACCGCCTTCAGCTTTTAGGTGTTGAGATTTCCTCGAACCTAAACTTTGGACGGTTCATTGAGTCCAAGGCCAAGTTGGCTGCCAGGAAACTTGGCGTTATAGCAAAGGTCCGGCAGTACTTCACACCAGGGAAGCTTCTAATGTTGTACAAAGCACAGGTCCGTTCGTGTGTGGAGTACTGCAGCCACATTTGGGCTGGTGCTGCTAAATGTCACCTGGCCACTTTGGATTCAGTGGAGAGGCGTGCGAAGAGGCTGATTGGTGACCCTAATTTAACTCGAGTTGGTCTCCAAAGCCTAGAGCACAGGCGTAGAGTAGCCAGCCTTTCGGTGTTCTATAGGATACATTTTGGGGAGTGTGCGAGGGATTTGCATGATTTTATTCCCCCATCTCCGTTCCACCATCGGATGATCCGCCGTACGGCGAGTTTCCACCCTTATGTTGTTAACACCACTACGATCCGGACGAAGCGTTTCGCCTCCTCCTTTATACAGCGCACATCGAGGGACTGGAACAATTTGCCAGTGGCGGTGTTTTCGTCGGACTACAATTTGAGTGTCTTCAAGGCTAGAGTGAATAGGCTCTTAATAAACTAGTGCGCTTTACCATCAACGATTGCGTCACTGCTTACCATCAGGCGGGACTGCGGTCAAGCGCTGGTTTATAAATTAATAAAAAAAAGAATTGAAGAGTTACATACGGCCCGATCACATTACAGTTGTCAAAAATTATAACAGACCATTCTGATTGGCATACTCGTGATGATCTAGTGGTTAAAACACCAGTCTCTCAAGTATGAGAGTGCGGGTTCGATTCCAGGTCAGGCAAGTACCAATGTAACTTTTCTAAGTTATATATGCTCTCCTAAAGGTAAGGAAAACATCTCGAAGAAACCTGGACTTTAAGTCTGAAATCGCCAACTCGCATTGAGCAATCGTGGTGATTACGCTCAATCCTTCTCTCTTTTGTTGTCCTCCGTGGCGCAGCGGTCAACACGCCTGCCTGAGACGTGAAGGCCCCGGGTTCGATCCCCGGCCAGGTCATGATGGAAAACGATCTTTTCCGGATTGGCCTGGGTCTTGGATGTTTATCTATATATGTATCTATTATAAATAGAGTATCGTTGAGTTAGTATCCCATACGCCATAGTAGTTACGGCTGCAAGGAGTGCCAACTTATTACTGTATGTCACCTACAATTCCAAAATGAAAAGAAGTTTGCGAGTTACCCGAACGCGCGTTTACGTCAAGATAAGAGCTAAAATTAACAAAAATAGCTACCAAATCCATCATGTCTGTCTTTCGAAATAGATGTAGGCATTCCTTTAAATAAGTTTTTATTTACTTATTTTTCTCCTGGGTTACCGCTACCACTGAGACGCAATTATTATCTGTCTCCAAGCCATTCTGAGTACTTAGTCATTTCCGTTGCCAATCCTGATGTCAACCAACAAACCCTGTTCAAGTTAACTTCTTACACAAACACTCATTTAATGGAATATACATTCATTTGTTTTTAGAAAATTCCAACTATTTAAATAAAAATAACATTATTAAGTTACTAGCGGCGGCCTGCAACTTCGTTCGCGTGATGTTACTTATTTGAACATTTTATTTTAACTCCAAAAGAGTTATTTTAAAATTCTAGTATCTTATAGATGTTAGCTAATCGAAATTAAGTGATGTCGAGGACAATTTTATTCAAAATTATGTACTATTAATTTATTTGGATAAGAATTAATTTTTGTAATATAGCCTAAAGCCTACCTGGATTAATGGGCTATCCAACTCAAACATAATTTTTCGAATCGGACCAGTAGTTCCTGAGATTAGCGCGTTCAAACAAACAAACTCTTCAGCTTTATATATTAGTATAGATATGGTAACAATGGGTCTTATAAGAAGGCTCAAAGTCACTCAAAGGGCAATGGAGAGGGCTATGCTTGGGGTTTCACTGCGCGATCGAATCAAGAATGAGGAGATCCGCAGAAGAACGAGAGTAACCGACATAGCCCGAAGAATTGCAACATTGAAGTGGCAATGGGCTGGACACATTGCCCGTAGGACTGATGCCCGATGGGGCCGACGGGTTCTCGAGTGGCGACCACGCACCGGAAGACGTAGCGTGGGTAGACCCCGACAAGGTGGACTGACGACCTGGTGAAGGTCGCGAGAAACCGCTGGATGCGGGAGGCGCAGGACCGGTCGTCGTGGAGAACCTTGGGGGAGGCCTATGTCCAGCAGTGGACGTCTTTCGGCTGAAATGATGATGATGATGATAGATACGGTCCCGTCATTACCAGTCGTACCAAAGGGTATATATAGTATTAGCCAATAATTGCGATGGGAAGGTCATACCGGCAGTCACTCTATCTAAAATACTAGTCACCATCTCAGAGTTAATCCCAGTCGCATCTGTAGCTTTATTAGCTTTCTGGGGCCCGCCTTACTAGTCTAACCGCTGCGGCTAAACTTCTATATTTTCCGTGAAGCGACTGCTGTTTGACCTCCACATCCCGAAGGCGACAACGAAGTATTGTAGTTAGACCAATTGTTGGACTTTTGAGGGCTCCAACAACACGTAACGACTGCCACTACATGTTCGTATGGCCTTGCTTTCCGAGTCACGACATTGCCATGTAAAATACTAGTATTGAGCTTTATTCCGATAGACTGGTAGCCGATCACAACATAGGTAAAAGCTAGGTGGATGATAAACATTATAAAATTATAAGTAGGTAAAATGAAGTCGAGAAAAATGAAGTCCTAAAATTAAACTTCATTTTGAAATTAAAAATAAATTTTAAAATTATAATTCGGTTGTGAATATTTGAAAAATTGTATGTACTCAATTTCAATTTGTTAGTGGTCCAGCCTATTAGTAAGACAAATACGTTTTCTGACCCATTTATACTCAAAACAAATTATTGTACATAGATCAACATTTTTAGATTATCTTAAGTACATACATCTTTTATAGGGTACTACAATTAAATGAAAGATAATATAAAACTCATATTTTAAAAGTACACTTGGACATTACAAATTAGAGGATTATACCCAAGATAGGGATGCTTGCACACACTCTGGATTATTCTATTGGGCAATGTTGAGTCTAGAAGAAACCAACCTGGATGCTAACATAATTGAAGGTATACACAGCTCTAAAGAAATCTCACCCCCTTACGATGTTTACTCGCGCGCCATTTCTGAGACATCAATAAAAGTGCTGAGATATTCTAACTAGAAACAAAAAATATCGACCGCTAGGTAATATCCATCGCATCTTGGTATTTACTTCGTGCATCCTACCTATAGATATTTTTAAACTTCCAAACTTGTTCCTCAAACATTATATGTTTTTTAAATTTCTAAAAACTCAGAATAAAATTCTAAAATTTCATCATTTATTATTATTTTTTAACTAAAGTATTCAATGAACGGTGGATTATCATCTCATCTATACTCGTATATATAAAAATCAATGCCACTTTCTTTGTAATTTTATACCTCAAGAACGGACTCACCTATCCCAACTGATATGCCATTTCAGTTCAAACGATTACATCTATCATTTGCTATTTCCATCAACAAAGCCCACGGGCAAACATTTCACGTTTGTGGTCTGAATTTGGAGGAATCATGTTTTTCAAATGGCCAACTTTATGTTGCCTGTTCGAGATTCGGTAGAGTCGGTTCGGAGAGTCGTTTGTGTAATAATCTAAATGTTTTGGATTAAGTTTTAAAACTGCTAGCAATTAAAAAAAAAATTGTTTTAATAGCTGGCTTGTGTGGTATCATATCGCGTTCTTTTTACCTTCTCCGAACAGTTTCAGCCAGATACTCCGTGGAAGTCGCGAAGTTGATTTTGTATCTCAATGGAGGTAAGGTGACGATTTCTCAAGCTGCTCGTCACGATGAATCGATCCTGCCTTTCAGTTGTGACCCGAGATCGTGGCCTTCCTTGGCAACGAACAAAGCCGCCAGTCTCTAGGTACCTCCGATAAACATTTCGGACCGCAGATCGACTTAAATTAAGTTGAGCACTCACATTTCTTTGGCTGTGTCCGGCCTGAATAAGTGCCACAGCTTGGGCGGCGACTTCAAGTGAAGTATCCATAGATTATTGATAGAACCTCACCTTAATGTTAATAATAAGTAATGTTTGTTGCAAAACCAAAGATATCAATCACTTTTTCAAGAATTAAATCCAAGTAAACCAATAAAATCAAGTTTTCTTAGTATTCGATTGTTTGATATCAACAAACAGGTTCCAAATTGTCTTTTGTTTCTTTAAATTCTGTGTTCGAAGTTCAAAAAAAGACTATTGAATGAAATTGTGAATGTGCAGGTTCAATACTGCATAAAAACTTTAAGCTCGACCTAATAAAAAATTTTGGCTAGGAGCTAGCGAAACTGAAAATGCAAGGTGGGCCAATAGATGTGTCCAGAAGTGTATTATAGTTTCTAGCCAGCTGTGTTTGGAAGCTGAATCGGGAAGTTGATCTACAAGACATAAGCATTCGAGAAGATTATACATTCACCTCACTTTATCGTATTTATATTATATATTCATAGTTATTTTATTTAATCCTTAATTTTTCGTAGGTAGTCGGGTGTGGTGCGTTTATTTTTTGTTTGCTAGGGAAACACGGGCTTCCCATATATTTCTCGGTATAGAGGTGCGCGGATCGTAGATATATTTTAAAATATAAATAAATATTTCATTGAATTTTAATTATGTAATTACTGTAATAGGGTATTTGACTAAAAAAAAATAATTAGTGTGTCAGTCAGATTTCCAAAAAATACTAGACACGTATTTTTCTTTTTTCATATAAACAAAAAATGAAGGAGATACAGTGCGTTGAAAACTCGTGTGAATAGAATAGAATAGAATTTATTTGTAAGAATATTGTTGTTACAATTCACACGTCACCAGCCACCACTTCTGATCTTTGATGCCTTTTATATTTGTCAATTTTTATTGATTTGCTAAAACAAAATATGCGTATCCAATATTTTTCTATAATCTGAATGACGGACTAAATAGAATAAATTTTTTTACCCAGAAAACATCCCTATTCATACTCTTGCAATTCTAGGAAAATCGTGTACTTTTATACCATTTGTAAATATGATTGATTACCTGTCATTGTTTTATTTGTATTTACCTTTTGAGTAAAGTAATTTCATTCAAAAAGCATGATGAATTTATAAGAAATCTTGTAAAACAGGTTAACGGAGTTTTCTAAAAAAATCCCTTTTAAAAGGGGTGATTAAAATCAATTCTATTTTAAATTATATTATTTTATTTTAAATTCTGTTTCCAATCTTTTACGTACACAACTGCCTTTTCTGTAGAATAGAATACTTACTCTTTATGATGTACGACATATTATAAATTACAGAACATAAATTTGAAGATTTTACAAAGGGTGACGCAATGGGCGGTCCTATAGCTAAGAGCGATCTTTTACAGACAATCTTTGGATGGAATACTAAGGGGAAGGAGAGACAAATATTGTAGGTAATCTACGGTGTACTATTTACATAAATTATTCAACCTATTTGAACCTTTTTGATTATACCCTATTTAAAATAAATGATTTGACTTTTCTTAAAGTATAAATGTCGCTTAATATTTAATTTTGGTGTCTGGTGTCTAAAAATTGTATTTTTGGTTTTATACAAATTATGTATAATACAGGCTGTATAGATAGTTCAATCCACGAAGACGCGCCCCACTATTTCTCCTAACCGTTTATAGTATATGTGTGCAAGCTTCCGTCAATGTTTGAGTGTTATCCGTACACAATAATTATCTATGAGTGCACACCCACACTACAATAAATTGACTAATCAGGAGAGAGCGTCATGGTCAAAGTGAAAGATGCTCTACTTCAATTTTATACTCTTTACCCGACTGCAAGGAAAATTGAGGTGTGGATATTTTATGTGATTATTAGTTAATATACGATTATAATACCATTTTTATATAATAATAGGAGGTAATTAGAGACATAAATGAAATACGTGAAAAAGTTTTATGGAACTTTTTTTATTGAAATAAAAATCGTCAATCACTAGTTTCAGAAATGTCTGATCCAGATTCTGAAGTATCACTGACATTTATAATAAAATTGAAATCAAGATCACAGTGTCTCGTGTATTCGTCTTCTATTTTTTCCACGTGCTGACAAGTATTGAACCAGACATCTTTATTTACTCGATCAAATGCTTCATTTAAAATGGGCATAATCGAAGTGTAGTTTTGATTGATATTGCGGCTAGCAACGTCGTTTTTTACAATACCCCAAGGTCATAAAGTTCAGGCTTTTTGTAGGTTGGTACAAAATGGATATTTTTTGCATTCAGCCAAGTCTGCATGTCTAATTTGTTGGAGTTGGATGTGGGTATTTTTTCCGAACTAGTATTGTGATAGGCTGCATTATCCAAGACTACCACGGCATCATTTGGGAGATTTGGTATTAGTTTCTCCTTAAGCCACTTTAAGTAATTATCCGAGTTCATATTATCGTGGTAGTCTCCGGATTTGATCTCTGCTCTGTACGTTAACAACGCATTTGGTACGAAACCCTCAGCACTTCCGGCATGTACTATAATTATGCGCACACCCTTTGTTAAATTTTGTTTTATTGCTGTTTTAGAGCCTTTGTCGGCCCAAGATTTTTTTTGCACGTGGTTGGTATGAATATATGATTCATCTGTGTACACTATAGGTCTACCTGCATTACGAAAAGATTTTACCTGTTTTAAATATTTCAATCTTAATATTTGAATATCATGTTTTTCGGTTAGGACCTTCCTATTATTCTCAGTTTTTCTCCATTTATAACCAAGCTTAAGTAACAATGTTCTTAGGGTGGTTCTACATCCATTAAATTGTATACGGTCTTTCAAAATAGTATTAAGTCGTGATAATGTTGGAAATTGATTATGTTCTTTATGGCAGTTTTGGATAGTTCTACGGACTACACCAATATCAAATTTGTCTAAATTAATTTTTCGTGGTCTTACCCTTCTCTTCTTCATAGGTGATGTAAAAATAGAAGCACTTCTGCCTGCTAAATTCGAATGCGACGTACTCGCTTCATTTTTAGAATCAATATCCATTTCCGTAGTCGGCTCTGTTGTACGCTCTTCACTTTGGACTACAGAAACTATCGCATCCGTCTCCATAGTTATATTAGACTCCATAGTAGATACTGTAGTTTGCTTTATTGTCTCAGTATAAGCCTTTCTTTCGCGTAGAATTCTAGTCACTGTGCTTTCAGATATTCCAACAGCCTGTGCGGTTCTCCATCGAGCATCAGTGAGTTTTTCTGCAAAATTTTGACTTGCTTCTTTTTTCATGAAATCGTAAACTTTAGAAATAATTTCTCTTGCCTACAATTTAAAAAAAAATAAAAAGAAATAACATTAGTCTTACTTTTAAATATAAAATGTTCTAGTTCTAGTTAGTAAAATTTAATTTTGAATTAAACTACTTTTCTTTTATTATTTTATGTGTTTCGTAACAATAGTTTGAATCAGGAGAGAGCGTCATGGTCAAAGTGAAAGATGCTCTACTTCAATTTTATACTCTTTACCCGACTGCAAGGAAAATTGAGGTGTGGATATTTTATGTGATTATTAGTTAATATACGATTATAATACCATTTTTATATAATAATAGGAGGTAATTAGAGACATAAATGAAATACGTGAAAAAGTTTTATGGAACTTTTTTTATTGAAATAAAAATCGTCAATCACTAGTTTCAGAAATGTCTGATTCAGATTCTGAAGTATCACTGACATTTATAATAAAATTGAAATCAAGATCACAGTGTTTCGTGTATTCGTCTTCTATTTTTTCCACGTGCTGACAAGTATTGAACCAGACATCTTTATTTACTCGATCAAATGCTTCATTTAAAATGGGCATAATCGAAGTGTAGTTTTGATTGATATTGCGGCTAGCAACGTCGTTTTTTACAATACCCCAATTGTTTTCGATTGGATTTAACTCTGGGTGATAAGGAGGCAGCCGAAGCACTGTGAATCCATATTCCTTTAATAATTCGTCAACTCTGTACTTGCGGAAGTTTTCTTTGTTTTTTAATATAAGGTCATAAAGTTCAGGCTTTTTGTAGGTTGGTACAAAATGGATATTTTTTGCATTCAGCCAAGTCTGCATGTCTAATTTGTTGGAGTTGGATGTGGGTATTTTTTCCGAACTAGTATTGTGATAGGCTGCATTATCCAAGACTACCACGGCATCATTTGGGAGATTTGGTATTAGTTTCTCCTTAAGCCACTTTAAGTAATTATCCGAGTTCATATTATCGTGGTAGTCTCCGGATTTGATCTCTGCTCTGTACGTTAACAACGCATTTGGTACGAAACCCTCAGCACTTCCGGCATGTACTATAATTATGCGCACACCCTTTGTTAAATTTTGTTTTATTGCTGTTTTAGAGCCTTTGTCGGCCCAAGATTTTTTTTGCACGTGGTTGGTATGAATATATGATTCATCTGTGTACACTATAGGTCTACCTGCATTACGAAAAGATTTTACCTGTTTTAAATATTTCAATCTTAATATTTGAATATCATGTTTTTCGGTTAGGACCTTCCTATTATTCTCAGTTTTTCTCCATTTATAACCAAGCTTAAGTAACAATGTTCTTAGGGTGGTTCTACATCCATTAAATTGTATACGGTCTTTCAAAATAGTATTAAGTCGTGATAATGTTGGAAATTGATGATGTTCTTTATGGCAGTTTTGGATAGTTCTACGGACTACACCAATATCAAATTTGTCTAAATTAATTTTTCGTGGTCTTACCCTTCTCTTCTTCATAGGTGATGTAAAAATAGAAGCACTTCTGCCTGCTAAATTCGAATGCGACGTACTCGCTTCATTTTTAGAATCAATATCCATTTCCGTAGTCGGCTCTGTTGTACGCTCTTCACTTTGGACTACAGAAACTATCGCATCCGTCTCCATAGTTATATTAGACTCCATAGTAGATACTGTAGTTTGCTTTATTGTCTCAGTATAAGCCTTTCTTTCGCGTAGAATTCTAGTCACTGTGCTTTCAGATATTCCAACAGCCTGTGCGGTTCTCCATCGAGCATCAGTGAGTTTTTCTGCAAAATTTTGACTTGCTTCTTTTTTCATGAAATCGTAAACTTTAGAAATAATTTCTCTTGCCTACAATTTAAAAAAAAATAAAAAGAAATAACATTAGTCTTACTTTTAAATATAAAATGTTCTAGTTCTAGTTAGTAAAATTTAATTTTGAATTAAACTACTTTTCTTTTATTATTTTATGTGTTTCGTAACAATAGTTTGAATCAGGAGAGAGCGTCATGGTCAAAGTGAAAGATGCTCTACTTCAATTTTATACTCTTTACCCGACTGCAAGGAAAATTGAGGTGTGGATATTTTATGTGATTATTAGTTAATATACGATTATAATACCATTTTTATATAATAATAGGAGGTAATTAGAGACATAAATGAAATACGTGAAAAAGTTTTATGGAACTTTTTTTATTGAAATAAAAATCGTCAATCACTAGTTTCAGAAATGTCTGATTCAGATTCTGAAGTATCACTGACATTTATAATAAAATTGAAATCAAGATCACAGTGTCTCATGTATTCGTCTTCTATTTTTTCCACGTGCTGACAAGTATTGAACCAGACATCTTTATTTACTCGATCAAATGCTTCATTTAAAATGGGCATAATCGAAGTGTAGTTTTGATTGATATTGCGGCTAGCAACGTCGTTTTTTACAATACCCCAAATGTTTTCGATTGGATTTAACTCTGGGTGATAAGGAGGCAGCCGAAGCACTGTGAATCCATATTCCTTTAATAATTCGTCAACTCTGTACTTGCGGAAGTTTTCTTTGTTTTTTAATATAAGGTCATAAAGTTCAGGCTTTTTGTAGGTTGGTACAAAATGGATATTTTTTGCATTCAGCCAAGTCTGCATGTCTAATTTGTTGGAGTTGGATGTGGGTATTTTTTCCGAACTAGTATTGTGATAGGCTGCATTATCCAAGACTACCACGGCATCATTTGGGAGATTTGGTATTAGTTTCTCCTTAAGCCACTTTAAGTAATTATCCGAGTTCATATTATCGTGGTAGTCTCCGGATTTGATCTCTGCTCTGTACGTTAACAACGCATTTGGTACGAAACCCTCAGCACTTCCGGCATGTACTATAATTATGCGCACACCCTTTGTTAAATTTTGTTTCATTGCTGTTTTAGAGCCTTTGTCGGCCCAAGATTTTTTTTGCACGTGGTTGGTATGAATATATGATTCATCTGTGTACACTATAGGTCTACCTGCATTACGAAAAGATTTTAACTGTTTTAAATATTTCAATCTTAATATTTGAATATCATGTTTTTCGGTTAGGACCTTCCTATTATTCTCAGTTTTTCTCCATTTATAACCAAGCTTAAGTAACAATGTTCTTAGGGTGGTTCTACATCCATTAAATTGTATACGGTCTTTCAAAATAGTATTAAGTCGTGATAATGTTGGAAATTGATGATGTTCTTTATGGCAGTTTTGGATAGTTCTTCGGACTACACCAATATCAAATTTGTCTAAATTAATTTTTCGTGGTCTTACCCTTCTCTTCTTCATAGGTGATGTAAAAATAGAAGCACTTCTGCCTGCTAAATTCGAATGCGACGTACTCGCTTCATTTTTAGAATCAATATCCATTTCCGTAGTCGGCTCTGTTGTACGCTCTTCACTTTGGACTACAGAAACTATCGCATCCGTCTCCATAGTTATATTAGACTCCATAGTAGATACTGTAGTTTGCTTTATTGTCTCAGTATAAGCCTTTCTTTCGCGTAGAATTCTAGTCACTGTGCTTTCAGATATTCCAACAGCCTGTGCGGTTCTCCATCGAGCATCAGTGAGTTTTTCTGCAAAATTTTGACTTGCTTCTTTTTTCATGAAATCGTAAACTTTAGAAATAATTTCTCTTGCCTACAATTAAAAAAAAAATAAAAAGAAATAACATTAGTCTTACTTTTAAATAGTTCTTTCTAGTTCTTTTATTATTTTATGTGTTTCGTAACAATAATTTACATACCTGGCTTTTAAGTACAACACGCTGAGATTTTTTCGACATTTTAAAAAAATATAAAGTAGAGCAACTTTCGTGTCGAGTCTGGATTTTTGAAATACAGGTTGTACTACTTGTGTGCATCGAACCACTGACGGTCCGTGACTGACGCTCGGAGAAAACTCCCCGCGCCCCGCGATCCCCTCAACCTAAAATTGGTGGGGCGCGTCTTCGTGGATTGAACTATCTATAAGGAGAACGCTTCCGAAGCCAGAACGTAGATTATATACAACCTAAATGCAAACGGATACCAATAACCTTTCGCTTTAAATTGATTATTTTCAAGACTTCATATTTCGTAAACAAGCATTGGATAGCGTACGAAACGTGAGGTCACTGACACGCAAGGCGACGTCGCACGACCGCGCCCGCGCTTATCAGCCACCGAAAAGTGCCGATTTATACGCAATTTACAAACATCACTTTCAAAATCGCAATTGTAGTCCATTGTAAAAAGCTGACAGAGGCATTTTACGTACCTGTCTAAATCCTTTGCGACCTTATGAGGTTTGGCTCGAACTGAGTTCCATTCATTTCAATACAAA
Organism: Sesamia inferens; assembly: GCA_037179545.1. Lineage (NCBI taxonomy): Eukaryota > Metazoa > Arthropoda > Insecta > Lepidoptera > Noctuidae > Sesamia > Sesamia inferens. The sequence goes on along the minus strand of CM073921.1, from coordinate 18,748,005 downwards.
GCCGGGCCCGTCGCTGTGTCGATCCGTGAACACGAGGCATCAGTATTCCTCAACACATTCTTCACGTAGTTTATTAAAAACACTCACTATTCTGCCCCGCATTTCATCAGCCTTCCGATCCAGCAGTCATTAAAAAGCTCAGTGAGACGCTCGCGGACGGGACGCGTAACGAGCATGGTTCCATCGTGCTGGAACCATGCTCGACGAAATTCAGCCACAGACACATTGTCTAGCATATCATTTAAATGTCCATTTATAAAATTAAGATATGCTGATCCATTGAGGCGCTGCGGTAGAAACACTGGTCCTAGAATTCTTCTCCTAAACACATCAACATGTTGCCGTATTCACGAGCACAGTACACGTATGCCTCAGGCATTGTTTAAAACAACAAAAAGTTATAACTAAAAAAAATAAAACAGCACTAAAAACGTAACAATACCTAATAACTAAACACAAATTTAAAACTAACAAAACAATAATTAAATAATCGGTTACAAACGTAACGCACAAGCTCACGAACCGAGTCGCAAGGAACACTATTATTAACTAAAGATGTACTATGAAGATCAAACGCTTTGGGGGGATTCCCGAAAATGCTAAAAGAATAATTACGAGATCAGAAATCAATTCATTTTAATTGTTAGGAAATTGTACTTATGCTTTATTACAAACTGTTTTCATTTTCTAACTTTTAAATAAGATTTAACTGGTTTCTTAGATTCAATTAATTTAATTATTCACTTTAAATTGATTAGGTTTACTTACAAAATGAAGGATCCAGTTCTTGCAATAAACGAGAACGCATCGTGTGACTTTAATTACATTGTTATAAAGTTCAAATTCAATTGATTCACGGGCGCACCTGTACATGCGATGAAAATTTTTTAGTCAATTACAGCTGATGTCAGCGATCTTTTACTTTATTTCATTTACTATCGATTATCGACATAATACAAAACTGTTATTAAATTCACGACAGTGCATCAATTTAAAAACTAAGTACCTTCGATATGGACCTCAAGGTTAAGCGCGTCAAGGTCAAGGTAAACCGTAGCGATCGTCCAACTGTCGAGATGTCGGTGACCGCACGCGGTCTTTGAACCCGAGTTTATGCGCGCGGGTCAGCTGATAATTATTTACAAATACATAGCTTGTTAGAGTTGTAAAGAAAAAAAAATGTTTAATCGCAAATAATGGTTTCATTTAACTCATTTAACTGTTGCCACAGCATAGTGTACGAAAAATGCTTAAGTAAAATTGTTAAAAAAAATCCTCATTTTTTGATGGTATCGTATCGAGAATCACTAGCCTTATCACCTGTCTTCGTTTTCGGAAGCGTTTCCCTTACACCCTGTATATTCTGAAAATCAGACATGTCGCTGTAAATTATAAAACATTTCGATATAATTTATAGAAATGTATAAAAATGCGGTCAGATCTGACCGAAAGTTACTGTGCCCACTTTATTTAATTTTTTTACTAAGAGTATCCAAAACCATCAAGTTATTGCTAAGGTTCAGGGCACGTTTAGTAATGCTTGAATATTGTCGCCTGAGTTCACCTCTATAATACTGAAAGCTTTAATACAAGTATAGTTTGTCACATGTTGAAACGCCAGTGAAGTTCTATGATAGATATTAAAATATGACACTGAAAGGTTTCAAGTTTCGTCAAAAGGAGGGTATAGATAAGTCCTTCTCAAACGGGCCTCAAAAGGAGCTAATGCTTTGGTTGACATTTGACGTTGGCTTTGAATACCGCAGGCAGCAAAATTGATATCAGCTGTTGCCAAAGAAGCAAAAAAATCATGACATATTAAAATCGGTCAAGTGCGAACCGGGCACGCGCACCAATGTTTCTGAACAAAAAAAGTAAATATAAAAGACATCATTCAAGTTGCGAACACGTACCTACCCTAAATGATAAATGATGACATGTCAAGCTGAAGCAATATTTTAAAAACTAAATGAACTGACTACATACTCTACGAAGAAAACCCGATACAAACTCACAAGTCCACAGTGTCTTTTGAAGTCAAAATCTTGGTCAGATCGTGTATATATAGTGTGAAGCCGTACGGAGGATGGGTCTGAGCATTTGTGTTGCTACATGTGCCGGGTACTATGCGCCAAATGTGGTTGTGTCGGGAGGGGTGATCGTGGAGGGTCTCCAGATCAATCTCCCTCTGACGCAGCATCCTTGGTCGTGTTGTTGGGTTAAACATTGCATTCTTCCTATTCACTCAATTTTTTAGAGTGAATAGGCTCTTAATAAACTAGCAAGATTTACAATCAACGATTGCATCACTGCTTACCATCAGGCAAGATTTCGGTCAAGCACTATTTTATAATAAATTAAGAAAAAAAAGTACATCCTAATCTAATCGCATAACAATCAAAATTTTAGGGCTTTGTTGGATAAACTAACCTAACCTAATCCATTGGTTTGAAAAATTCGTCCGCTTAGCAACGTAAATAACGCAATGAACGTGAGTGAACTGTCAACATGAATCCTAATGCGATCAATTTTCATTTTATGAGTATTAAAGAATTACCCCTCTATACCAGTACTGACAGTTGGGGGCCCCACTCACGGCCGTTTAGGCCATAAATATTTATGGCGGGAAGAATAGATTACCACACCTTGTGTGAATGGGAGATGATAAATGAACCATAGCTGCAACACAAAGCAACCCGGGGAGAAGACAAGTTCTCGGTGACAGTTTGATATGAGTGCATTTATAACCAAGTGTAAGTAAGATTGTGGTACGGACGACAGCAGGTCAAGCTACCCGAACGACTGATTTTTTTAAAAAACTCCGTTAACCTGTTTTACAAGATTTCTTATAAATTCATCATGCTTTTAGAATGAAATTACTTTACTCAAAAGGTAAATACAAATAAAACAATGACAGTTAATCAATCATATTTACAAATGGTATAAAAGTACATGATTTTCCTAGAATTGCAAGAGTATGAATAGGGACGTTTCTTGAGTAAAAAAAATGATTCTATTTAGTCCGTCATTCAGATTATAGAAAAATATTGGATACGCATATTTTGTTTTAGCAAATCAATAAAAATTGACAAATATAAAAGGCATCAAAGATCAGGAGTGGTGGCTGGTGACGTGTGAATTGTATGTAATACCTTGTAACAACAATATTCTTACAAATAAATTCTATTCTAATCTATTCTATTCACACGAGTTTTCAACGCACTGTATCTCCTTCATTTTTTGTTTATATGAAAAAAGAAAAATACGTGTCTAGTATTTTTTGGAAATCTGACTTACGGACTAATTATTTTTTTTTTTTTAGTCAAATACCCTATTACAGTAATAACATAATTAAAATTCAATGAAATAAATATTTTAAAATATATCTACGATCCGCGCACCTGTATACCGAGAAATATATGGGAAGCCCGTGCTTCCCTAGCAAACAAAAATAAACGCACCACACCCGACTACCTACGAAAAATTAAGGATTAAATAAAATAACTATGAACATATAATATACGAGGGTGGATTGAAAAGTACTCAGCCTAACCAAGAAAATAAACACATACTAAATCAGTTATATTTTTATTTTTCTACATAATCACCATCAACTTCAATACACTTTTGCCACCTCCCCTTCCAAGCATTTAGACCGTTGAAAAAAAATGATTCTTCCTTAGAGTCAAAATATGCGTCTACAGCTGCTTTGACCTCGTCGTTTGTCGAAAATCTTTGACCTGCCAAGTGCTTTTTTAGGTTAGGGAACAGAAAGAAGTCTGATGGTGCCAGATCAGGTGAATACGGCGGATGCGGTAACAGTTCAAAGCCACAGTTGTGAATTTCAGCCATTGACTGTACTGACGTGTGAACACGGGCGTTATCTTGATGAAGCAGTACTTTTCTTCTGAGCATTCCTCGACATTTTTCTTTTATTTCCTCTCGTAAACGACGTAGTAAGGTGCAGTAGCTACTATTCTTTCAACGCCTATTTGCTTGATAAGAATAGCTGGTGGCTCTGATTAACTCAAGACAACGCGTGTGTTCTTGCTCTAAAATTGGCTTACGCAGTTTATATGAGTTCAGATAATGGTCTATTTTTTTACAATGCGTAAATATGTGAGATGTTACGCCATTTATGCCCGGAGGCTTTTATTTAGTTAGTGACATGTTAGTTAGTTACATTTCCATTTTTAATTATTTTATTTTTTTTGCTTTCCTGATATTTTGGTGTGGCTAGCTGGCAAATGGTTAATAAATTGATTTCATGCTCTGTATTTTATTATATAAGATAATTTATATACATAGTATTGGATACAGTCATATACTTATTTCAAATGAACGGACAGCTGTGCTGCTGAGATGTTTCTTCCGCCACTTCTTCTTCCCAGCGAAAGTACTAGGAAGTGACAAGAGCGGCGATTAGTAGAGACTGACTGTCTTAGGTAATATTAGCGTTTCAAAAAGTGCTGATTCTCAGCCTAATTTGAATAAATTACTTTTGATTTTGATTTACTGCATTGAATGAAACATTTTTTGATATAAATGCACTCATCGGCGGTCTATACCTACTAATCCATACGCCTATTAAAATTCTTTACTGTGTACGGTAGAACTGGCCGAATATTGCAATAATAGGTCTTTACCTATGAAATTGCCGTTCTGCAGTACTGGCCATTTCAAATCAAAATAATTTTTGTTTGGCTAAGAATTTTAATTTCAAATTAAATTTATTTTACTAACATGGAATTCGAAGTTTTGGCGGGAAAGTCAAGCTGAGTGTCACGCTCATTTTTCATCGGACTTTTAAAATTATTTATAGTGTTGTTTACTAAATAAAAGTGCGTGATTTTATGTAGTAAAAAGTGCATTCAGTAAATAATTCATAAAGAACAGTGAAATATCGCAGCATAGTGGCCACATCATGGCTTTGTCTCAAACCTCCATCGTAAGACGGATCACGCCGTCTTTTTAGAAATGAACAATGCATTACGTGACATTGGCTAAATGCACAAACCGTGCGAAGCCATAAAAGAAAGAAAGAAAAAGAACATGGAATTCGTGGTTTTGACGGGAAAGTCAAGCTGAGTGTCACGCTCATTTTTCATTGGACTTTTAAAATTATTTATAGTGTTGTTTACTAAATAAAAGTGCGTGATTTATGTAGTAAAAAGTGCATTCAGATAATAATACATAAAGAACAGTGAAATATCGCAGCATAGTGGCCACATCATGACTTAGTCTCAAACCTCCATAGTAAGACGGGTCACGCGGCCGTCTTTTTCGACATGAACAATTCATTACATGACAATGACTAAATTCAATACCGTGCGAAACCATAAAAGAAAGAAAGAAAGAACATGGAATTCTTTTTCAAAAAGTAGTTATTTGTATAAACAAATGACTACATTTGGAAAATCTAACACTTATGAATAATGATTAGCGTTACATTTTCATGACATTTCTATCTTTTTTATCATCATTCATACGTTAAAAATTTGAGTAATAATTATGGAATATATGAGTACCGTCGTGGCAATAACGCGGCACAAGCGGCATGCAACATCAACGATGAATACGGAGCTAACACTACAAACCAACGCATTACCTGTTATTGGTTTGCTCGCTTCCGTTCTGGGAATTTCGACCTGAAAAATGAATCTCGCGGTCGTCCGAAGTCTCTGCTCGACAATAAGGAATTAAAGGCGATTGTGGAAGCTGATAATACACAATCTACGGCTGTTTGGCGGTCTAGCGCCGGTGTGATTCACCACAGCTTCTTACCAAACGGGATCAGCATTACTGCAGATGTGTATTGTGAAGAACTGAACACAATTATGGAGAAACTGGCACATCTCCAACCAGCATTAGTCACATTGCTCCTCTCCGCTGCTCCGCAAGACGACAACGCAAAACCTCATACTGCACAGCAGACGGTCTCCAAGTTGCAAGAACTGCGGTTGGAAGCTTTCCGTCATCTGCCCTACTCACCACACCTTGCACCTACAAACTACAACTTTTCCAGAATTTGGTTAACTTCTAGGCGGGAAAAAATTCAACACCCGACAGGTAATACAAAATGCCTTTGAAGAAGTTGTTGCCTCCCGTTTAGCTGATTTCTTTAAGAAGGGCAGGAATAACCTGCCACTGCGTTAGCAAAGATGCACTGATTGTATGGGTGATTACTTCGATTAATATAAATAAAAAAATGCATTAAAAAAAATTCGTTTAAACTTTGTCATACAAAACGGCAATTTCATTGGTAATAAATTCCCTGTTAACTACTTATTAATATAGTTTCGCAGAAAATAACTGATGCTCCACCTTGTAGATTCATGTAGGTAGGATACCAGTATTGTACATAAGGATTCCCTATCTTACCTCCACAACCCATTTACTGGGTAATACCGAAAATTCTTGGTAGGGATGGTGGTGGTGAGACTTTCGGGCTTCTGACTTCCCGTAACGATGTCAAAGATCTACGAATGACAGTTGGGACCAACCGAAGGGGTCTCAGTATGTAAAGAATGTCCCAACCTCGACAAGGATAGCTTATGATTACAAGTATATATCAGTAGCAATGCGTTTCATTTTGACAGTTCAGCAATGTTCATTGCGTTCTTTACGTTGTTCAGCAGACACACTTTTCGAACACATAGAGCAATGGATTAGCAATATGCTTCAAAATAATTCATCATCAGCCTAATCATCATCATCAGCCTCTACTCGTCTACTGCTCGACATTGGACTCTTTCATGGCACGCCAACAAGCTCGATCCTGAGCAGTGCTCCGCCAGCCGCTACCAGCCAACTTTTTGATGTCGCCGCTCCATCTCGCCCAAGGGCGTCCTATGCTACGTTTGCCGAGACGCGGTCTCCACTCGGGGACTCGTTTACCCCAGACTAGTCCATAAGTTTTTTGCCGCTCAGCGAGCAATGGAGCGGGCTATGTCGGGCGTCTCTCTGAAGGACCGCATCAGAAATGAGGTGATCCGACAGAGGACCAAAGCCACCGTCATAGCTGAGAGGATTGGCAATTGGAGCTGAAATGGCAATGGGCTGGTCGCATATGCCACCGGGCTGACAACCGTTGTGGTAGTACCTAGTAGTGTTACGCAATCAGGGTTTTTATCGATGGAACTTTGCGGCTTTTGCCTGTTATTATTTAACCATGAACCGCTCGATCAGCAGTACCCTTGGAAATCAGCAAATATTTATGGGAAGGTAGTTCGCTTTACCATCATCGATTGCGTCACTGCTTACTATGAGGCAGGATTGCGGTCAAGCCCTAGTTTATAATTTATAAAAAAAAGCTATTAGGGTGCAGTCATGTTCCTGTGAATCATTTGTAGAGTACCTACTAAGACAGAATGATGTTTTAATACATACTAAGTATTGCACACATTGAAAAGGTTTACAGAAAACTCCGCGATGGCATAATTATGACTATCTTTTATGGATATGTCACAATAACATTTATTGTCATTTAGTTTTTACGACAAATATTGGCTAATTTTCGAAGCGATTTTGACCAAAACAGCTTTATCCAATTAAATACCTTAAATACATTGGTGATATAATTTAGAAATCTTTTAATGAAGATTGTATTTAAGGGAAGTGGAACGAGGGTAGGGAGGTTTTCACATGTGGGGAGTAGCGAGAGGAGGCAAAACGCCGGGGCATAACTCCGCTGCCGCGAGAAATCACGGTACGCCTGACAGAGCTGCGGCGGGATCTCATGGCGACAGGGAGAGTGCGATTGCCGCAACCCAGTGCGGGGTAGCGGCAGTTTGTCCCCTCTTTGAGGAGTGGCTAGAGAGGCACCACGGCGCCCTCACCTTCCGCCTGACGCCGGTTCTCACCGGAAATGGTTGTTTCGGGAGGTTTCTGTTCCGGATAAGGCGGGAGGAATTGCCAGGGCGTCACTATTGTGTCGATCGCCCTGAAGATACGGTGGAGCATACGATGGGGGTCTGCCCGGCTTGGGTAGAGCTCGGCCGAAACATTGAACTCCCGGCCACTATAGGACCAGGCCCAATTCAACGGCGCGTTTTGTTCACGCGCGCCTCAAAGAGATGTCACATCGTGACGGGGTCCACGAAGACCGATGCCTCCTGAGTCAGGGTTGCGGGTTGGTTAAAAAAGAAAGCGTGGCCCTGGCGCACAGGCAAGTAAATTATTATTATTATTTTATCTTATTAATGTTGTTATACCCTAAAAAGATATAACGTATTAGAAGGGTATAAAAAACTGCATATTTTATATATCTTTTAGAAATATCTTTCCGCAGATGTGCGCTTGATTTATTATTAAAAAAATATATTTTTACTTGGTATTTCTTGGGCAAGTACCAGAGAAAAAGAGCAGAGCGATATATTAAAATGTATAAAACGCCATCGACTAAGTGACGCGTTTCCATTTAAACGAATGCGAACTGAACAAAATTATGTTAAACCGATAGACTTATTCAAGTTCTTAATATCTTGTCTAAGGGGTTTAATCTTCAATTCCTCTAGCAATAGACCTCTGGATTAAGAACTGCACTATTTCTCATTAAGAATGAACAATAATTTACACATCGAGAAACTAAATTTACATATAATGTTTACGGTAAACAATGAAGTTGTTAAAAATGAAATTAATGACGAATAAGTGCTTGAAAATAAACATTAACACCAACCGAGCCAAAACCGAATTAAAAGCCACCAAAGAACGCACGAAAAGCGCAATGCCTCCCAGAAGCGCCCGTAATGGTGCCAGCCTCATGACCTAGTAGCACTGAAACTAATGTTTCATAACTCTCACCACATTGAGTAACTCAATTTGACGGCAAATAATTTAATATGTCCATTCGCGTTCCCCACTTTAATGTGGAAATCACATGCACATATTTTAAAACCGTCGTTGGGATCGTTCCTACAAATTAAATAGAAACTCTATGATTCAATCTCCACACGGTAATATCATGCGACGATAATTTAATCGTATCGCATTAGGTACTATCGCCGCAATTTTCCCTCCCGTGGTGAACGGCGCATTTTATATTAAAAACCAAATTCATTTTGTCACTGACAACGTAATAAAGAAAAATTTACAAAAATGTAGATAGAATATATTCTTCATCATAAACCTTTTTATCGTCCCATTGCTAGTCACAGGTCTCTTGTCATACAGAGAAATAGGTATTGTTATAACATTATAAAATTGAAAATTTATTTTAAATGCTACCCAAACATCATCTGCTATCATTTTCCCTACTATGTCGAGTTGGCTTCGGGTCTAACTGGATTCGGCTAAATACCAAGACTCCGTGTCTTGGATAAAAAGTTAAGCTGTTGGTTCCAGCTGTCACTTGTTGACCTTTGACAGTTATTATAGGTCATCAGAAGCCCCAAAATCTGACAACCAGTGTTTTCCGGAGGAATTTTCTCGGTGGTACCATACCATAACATCGGCCGCCGGCAGAAGTTACCACCCACCAGACAAAGTCTTGCCGCCAAACGATATGTCGTGTTCCGGCATGATGTCTGGTGAAGCCGTACAGAGAACGGGTCTGAGCAGTTGTATTGCGATGTGTGCCGGGTACGATGGGCCAAATGTTGTTGTGTTGGGAGTTTGGTCGTGGAGGGTCTTCAGATCAATCTCCTTTTGGCGCAGCATTGTTTGTCGCTCAACGGCCGTCTACCTTCCTACTCGCTCAGTTTTTCTGAGTGAATAGGCTCTCAATAAACTAGTGCGCTTTACCATCAACGATCGCATCATTGCTTAGCATCAGGTGGGATTGCGGTCAAGCCCTAGTATAGTATTCGCTTTAGATAAAATACTGGTTAACAGCTGAATCTTGTTAGTCTGATAGCCAACCCTAACATATTTAGGGAAAGGTTAATAAATGATGTCTAATTTTAGGTCAATTTTAATTAATAAAGTATACAACGTTATTTTGTCTTCATACGAAACCCGAATACAGTTTCTTCAGAATAAGCAACTGAATTGATTCCAATCATTTTTACAATTTTTTCCCAAATATATTTAGAAATTGTTGCAGTGTTGTTACCGAGCGCACAACACATTACACAGCCCGACGGTAAATCATAGTAAGACAGGACAAACCCCGGCACCGCACCGATACATATTTTTCCAAACTGTGCTCTTAAATCGATAAGTAATTTTTTGTAACACTCCAAAATTTACGGAATAAAATTAATTGCTCGTTAAAGTTGGTACCAAGAGCTACAAAACAATTTTAGTATTGATACATTACCGAATTATAATACAATACAATACCTTTTAATTATAATACAATACAATATAATACAATACAATACCTTTGGTTTTAAATGGATTAAATTTTTTACTGATTAAATTGTAAAATAACTCGATCATCATCATCAACCTTTATATCGTCCCACTGCTGGGCACAGGTCCCCTCTCATACAAAGAAGGATTGAGTGTAATCACCACGCTTGCTCAATGCGGATTGGCGATTTCAGACTTGAAAGTCCAGGTTTCCTCAATATGTTTTCCTTCACCTTCAGTCACTGGTGTCCAAGATATACTTAGAAAGTACATATAATTTTAGAAAAGTTACATTGGTACTTGCCTGACCTGGAATCGAACCCGCGCACACTCTTACTTGAGAAGCTGATGTTTTAACCACTAGGCCACCACGACATATAAATAACTCGATAGATTCATTGAAAAAAACATAATAATTCATAACTTTTCGTGTAATGTAGTTATGGCGATGCTGGGGAAAGATTTTTTGTTGGAAATTACCTTTCGTTTAATCATCGACTTTTTGGCCACCCTGTATAAGTATATATTATTATTATTTACTCTTTGAATACTCTAAAAATATAAAGTAAAGGTTGTCTGTAAAAGACCGCTCTTACCGAAAAGGCCACCTATCGTGTCACCTTTTGTAAAATCTTTACATTTATGTTCTGTAATTCATATGGTGTTCATAATAAAGAGTATTCTATTGTATACTCTATTGATTAAAATATATTATTAATTCAATGGATAAAGTGATTAACCATTACCTCATCAGTAGGTAATAATTATTAAATGAAGCCCACACGCCACACATAAGTCGTGGTGGCCCAGTGGTTAAAACACCAGTCTCTCAAGTATGATTCCAGGTCAGGCGATCACCAATGTAACTTTTCTAAGATAAATGTACTTTCTAAGTATATCTTGGACACCAATGACTGATTAAAAGGTGAAGGAAAACATCTTGAGGAAAGTCTGAAATCGCCAACCCGCTTTGAGCAAGCGTGGTGATTACGCTCAATCCTTCTCTGTATGAGAGGAGACCTGTGCCCAGCATTGGGACGATAAAACGGTTAATGAAGATGAAGCCCACGCGTAACCTAAACATAAATTCTCGTCCGTTCAAATTAACTTAGCGCAGTGGTTAAGCTATTGACTGCTGCCCTGAGTGTCGCGGGTTCGGTTCCCACAAGGAACAAATATTTGTATGACCTACAAGTAGTTGTTCCGGGTCTAGCTGTTTACGTATGTGAGTTTATATGTTTGTAAATGCACACACGATACAGGAGAAAATCCTAGTGTGGGGAAACTTTAAAAAAAAAATGCTGCAACTAACAGTAACTAAATACATTAGAACTAACAGAATATAATACTTATTATAGCGCAAGAGTGCACGTGCTTTAAAAACACCACTGAAATATATAAATGAATAAGGCACCAATTAACTAATTTATTATTCAATAAAACACTTACTTTAACTTTGGCTTCCCAGTTAGAGACTTCACGAAAGGATTGGGGTCCATAAAGTATAAAGCTAACTGATCGTCTGAATTTTGCCCAATTACGACCGGCATGAACTGGAAATTAAAGAGTAACAGTCAACGTTGCGGTTACATTTTACTAACGGATTATAAAACGGGTTATAAAATAGTATCGCTAATAATATCGCTAAAGTAAAACCAATTCCTGTTAATTATTCTGTTTGAAAACAAACTATATTAAATAATAAATAAACCGCGCAGTTCGCATTTATAACCTATAACGAGGTAATTTTGCTAAAGAACCTCAACGCTAATTATCAAATTGGGCTATATTATAAGTTTCTGTAAAACGGGGATCGTTATGACATGATTTCGTAATATAGCGTGGCCTCTGAAGCGATGAGTCAGTCATAGTTCTCATGCAGCACAATGTCCAAATGATTGCTTTCGTTCGACAGCTGTCGCTTCCAGCATTCGTGAAGACATATGATGAAAAAACAAACAAATCGATGGTATATCACATACTCTATCAATGACGTCACAAGGATAATTAACAACACTTTGATGCAATTAGTCGATTTTTGCAGACAATCCTAAATCATCGTATTGGCAATAAAACAGGACTTACAGCAGCACACACATCAAATGAAACATGCCATTACAATGTGTGCATATCAAATGCAATATCCGTTACGATAACGGTTCTTGTACTAATATAATAATATTGGAGTAGCGTTAAATCAACAGCTATACATTCCCGTAAACTAATATTGAATGAGATCGGATATCAGTATGAATTATGTGTAATTAGTGAGAATAACTAATTTAGATCTTAGTTTGCATGTGCCTGATTCCTATAAACAAAAATGTTTTGTTTTTTTTAACAATGCAAATTGTACTAGTATAAAGGGTTTTTCAATAGGGACGCTCAAACTTTGACAGCGCATAGCGGTCATCTTGGTAATGCGTAAGCTGTAAATTTGGCATGAATACATATTTAGTCGTGACATTTCACCATGGAACGCTACACGCTTCAACAACGCGTAGAAATTATTAAAATTTACTATCAAAATCAGTGCTCTAGTCGCCTAACGTTCCGTGCATTGCGATGGCGACCGATATCGATGATGATAACAAATTTTTTGTGGCCTAGGGTAGGTGGTCTGGATCTTACATGTGATTCCAACAGGACGGCGCCACTTGCCATACATCACGGGAAACATTAAATTTATTGAAAGAGAAGTTCGAGGGCTTCGTCATCTCGCGTGGTGGCGATATCAACTGGCCCCTAAGATCGTGTGACTTAACACCGCTCGATTATTTTCTGTGGGTCTACGTGAAATCTCTAGTGTATGCAGATAAACCATAGTCAATTGCTGCCCTAAAGGCCAACATAACTCGCGTTCTTCATGAAATTGAGCCCCATTTATGCGAAGACGTCTTTCAAAATTGGTCCACCAGAATACACCGTCTACAGGGGAGTCGCGGTGGCCATTTGGCTAATATTATTTTCCACACATAATGTCATTGAATATTCTTTAAAAGGTAATAAAAATTGTGGTAATATCACTTAAACAGATTGTTTTATTTCATTTCAATGTTCGAGCGCTCTTAATGAAAAACCCTGTAGCTTCTCTCGTATAGGGTACTACTGTGCAAAGCAATATTATATTTTGTTATTTTTGGAAAAGTTACAGCTAGTCAGACACTATAGTTAAACTTCTAATTGGTCATCTACATGTCCTAGATTTAGTATCTAGATTCTAGAACATGTTAATGACCAATTAGAAGTTTTCACACATAGATTCACAATTAACTATGTATTAGGTAGCAAACAATGCTACTTTCGCATAGGTACTGTAATATTCGTATATAATACTGAGTATTAGAGGCTAAGCAGTATGTATAATGCAAGGGCTATGTACGAGTATGTTGTTTTATCTATGTAATTCTGGTCAGAATTACGATATTAAAAGGTCTTTTAGGTTATTACTTAATTATTGGCAAAGATATTAGAGCCTAAATTGTAACCAATAACGATGCTATATTTTATAGGATTCAGCCATTAGTAATAAGGCCTAACTCCTAAGTATTGAATGTTATGGAACTTTGATGTAAAAAGCTTTTCACTATTCAAATTTCATGCACGAACTAATAAGCTTAATTAAACAACCATTGTAGCCGAATAAAAATCAAGCGTTCATGTAGCGAATATCAAAACATGGAATGGCCATTTTTTGTCCGTAGTCAACTCAATCAATTGTTCAAAAATAGTAACTACTGAATAATTTCAGCAATATGTGTTTTTCTGTTAATTTTTTTACTATATGCCGTGTTGCAACACGGCACAAGCTCATGCCACCATTGCCACCGTCGGTTCAATATTCGCTCGCTTGTCTATGAAAATCATGTCAATAGGGCCACTCATTTTTTCAGGATATCGAAAAACAGCTACGTACCACCAGGTAGGCAATCAAATTATACTTTTGATTATTTCTTTTACACGAAGAGATTGCCTATAGTTCAGTTGGAATAAAAATCCCCGGCGGCGGCCAATTGCTATTTGTTTTTGAAGCAACGAGTTACTGGATGGTACTTATTTTATGAAAAACAAATATGGAATGGTATCTCTTTGATAAAGCAACCGATAACGAATATTTTTAAAGCTCGTAGAAAAATAAATTGGCCAGTTTAGGCATGGTAGACGGATAGCATGTTTTTTTTTTTTATTAAACCTGTATATTTTTCTAACAAAACTTCTGGTAGCTACGAGTATATTTGCTTTGACTGCGCCATCAGTTTTTTTTAATTATGGTACGGTGTTATCTGCTATGTATTTATGGTTTTAGAAATCGCTCAACTATTGCTCCAATCGCGAAGCCGAGACGACTTCCCGGTCATCTCAGATCTCAAATGGGCATCAGCCTAATGAGCTACCTTCCATCCAGTACCGCATGACCTTTCACCTGTGTACTTCACATCTTATGGCTGCGTCAGTGAACGAAGTTCGCGTACCTTAATTTTAGGTCAAAAATATTTGTACTTCTTGCCATCGATACGCTAAAAAGAAGTTAAAATCGAAAAGGCTTAAAAAAATGACTATATATTACCATTCCCGCTATAGTCTTAAATTCTTCCTTCGCCATGTATTTCTTCATGACCCTCCCAGCACAGTTCTCCGCACTGATGGCGGTTACGGACAGCACCCTATGTGGCAATGGTGTCATGAGGGCTGTGCCATGTTGCTCCACAGTGGCTATACCTTCGCCGCGGACAGCCAGATCAACCTGGCAGCCTAGAGTATTCATTATCACCAGGCCTGTTTGATGATGCCCCGGGACCTGGAGCGTGGATCGCTGAAAAACAATTAAGTTTTTTAAAAGCAAGTATGTATAATATAATCTGCAAAGAGAATAAGTAATCTGCCACCCGATCCCGGTGTAGGGTGCGTTTCCGTGGATGTTGTCTTCCAAATATTGATGCTAAGACATGTCGGTTTCCCCACGATGTTTTCCTTCGCCGTTTTGAGTGGTACCACCTTATTATAATATATCTTCTAAAAATTATAAATATTTAGCGACCAAAAACTAGTTCTCAAAATCATCACTAAACTCGTGATTATTGTGTAGTCCAGGATCTGTTTAATTGTAAGCCGTATCTGTTTAATTGAGTCTAGATTTTGTATATAGGGTGTATCTGACATCGTAACGTAAACTTTGCGAAAAGGCTAGACCGCAAGCCACTAATAAAATTATGATAGTCATTTATGTCGTTAATGGACGGTTATAGAATTCACAGTGTTTAAAAAAGTGTCGGCTCGGCCTTTGAAAGTTGCAAGCGTGCCGCCGTGCGGGTTTGTAGGTATGACGTTGATCCCTGATATGAACTCTATTAAATCAGCTGATAAAATAGTTTTTCGAGTATTGTTTTCCTTCCGCTTTTTTGTGTAATTAGCGAAATAATTAATTTTTACTTTAAAATCTTATTGGATTATAAAAGCATAGGAATTATGAACGGTGTAAAGTGAAAAAACTACAAATATTTTTTTTAATCATGAAAAAGCCGACGAAAAATTCCACCACTGGGGGGTTCAGAATCATGTACTGGATCCATGGTACTCGTTTGTGCGTCGATGTTAGATACACCCTTTATGTCGTCGTCATATTCTGGGGCTAGACGGGTACTGTGGTGATTGTGATATTTTTCGAACAATGCCATGTATTAGCAATTAGATGATTCAGATTCTCATCAATATTGACTACTACAGACTTACACGATACGACTGAAAATCTTGTGGGAACAAAAAAGTTATGCTATCTAAAAGTTTAAACCACCAGTGATTTGATGCTTAAATTGTATTAAATGCTAAAATCAAGAAGATCCCAAATAGCAAAAATTACTCTTACAACAATCTCAAGACTACTGTTTTTTTGCTCTTATATCACTCCTATATAATGATATAAGGCTACGTTTGGGCAATATTATAAGCATATTTAGTTTTATATCGTTCTAATATCAGTCTAATTGAATGCTGTTTGCACTTACTGAAATGTAGCAAAACTAATTTAAGCCGACTTACGCTAATATTGCTTTTCCATAAGCATATTATAAGCCTACATAGGCATATATTGGTCTAAGGTTAAAATATTTTGAGAATTTTACGTCAGATCCAAAATTCGTGAGTGTTTGTTTGGTTTGAAATGAAAACAGGTTGCGTGAAGTTATAATATTTATTTATTTTTTGTTATTGGAATTTACGATTTATTGTTATTAGACCTGGTTTTACACTTCAAAATTAATGCGCTTTGTTAAATAAGGTGTTTCATGATCTCGTTTAAAAATTTTATTTGTTAATTTGTATTGATAGTGTCGCCATTAGTATAGCTGCATTACAAGCGCACTAATAGAGTAACATAAGATTGCTTACTTTTATTTTAGCATTCGGTAAGCATACTAAAGATAACTCCATATTAGAATAAATTAGGGTTCCTCGCAATGTTACATAAAACCTTAAGTCGAGAGAGAGAAAAAAGGCAGCGGGATATTTGTTTTTCTTTTTAACATTTCGTTGTATTTCTTAACAACTTTCCTCCTGTAGTCACCAGTATTCCTGAATCTTTTCCAGTTTTTGTAATCCACTTGGTTTATATGAGACTGAGCGTTCTTGAGACCATACTGGCTTGTCTAAGAGTAATTAAGGATCGATGGTATGTTCTAAAATAAGTAAATATAAGAGCGCTATAAGCCTACCGCTCTTATAAAATACGAGTTCTGAGACTCTTTTGCTAGTTGGGATGGCACTGTGTTAATGAGACTTTAAATACAAACTTCTATTCCAATTTGCAAGATGCCTGCAGAAACAAATGCCATAGAAGCCAGCATGCCTCCGATGAACATCTTTTGCAGCGGCGGCATGTCCGGCAGCAGCGGCCAGGCGCCGCCGGGGCACACGGGGATCATGAGCAGCACCATGGCGGGGTTCATCACCTGCAGCTGGTCCGGCATCAGGGTCACGCCGAACACCTCACTACGCAACCGCGACGCTTGAAAAGTCCAACGAGAACCCTAGAACCAAGTAGCTTACACGTTCAGAGACACAATATTACTAGCACTCCTCACTTTTGCAGACTGTCCAGCTATTCCACGAATACAGGCATGATGAAATAGAATAATATAAGATAGGTGCATTAATAATTAATAAAAAAAAAACATTCAATTCAATTAAAATAAATTATTATTAAACTCAAAAAAAATTTCGAATATGAATCCAGACAAAATTTTAATAATTATATAAATAATTTGTTACTCCATTGAAACAAAATAATTTCATGTGTTCCGTAGAAAAGATAGCGGAAAATAAATAATTAATGTGGTCGGCGTTTCCTATCTGTCTGCATGTGAAGGAAGGCCGGAACACAACTTAGAGATCACAGTGTAAGTCTATAATAATATTGGCCATACCATTAAATCCTTGTAGATTGATGTCCAAAAAGGGTCTGTTGAGGAAATTACCACAGAGATTTGAATGGACCAGTCCAGTCGGTAGAAGCTTTTGTAATTATAAAGTTCATTTCAAAATTGGAGGAGTTCAACGACTCGACGAACAAAACCAAAGAAAGGACATTTACATATTTTTTTGTTTTCGAAATAAAGTAATTTTATCATACCCTTTTTTACAGAATTTGTTTTAACAAAGCTTTTAAATTGTTCTGATGTCATTGGGAAGTTTGTTGTAAAAAAGTATACAAGATTGTGTTTGTTCTTGACATTAAAACTATGAATACTTATCAGATATTTTCAAAAAGGGAACGTTTGTCATCTAGTGTTATATGTATAACTGTTAAAGAAATGCAAATATATCTTGGGTATATTATAATTGTACGGCCTATGTTTAAAATGCAGTTTTTGATACTTATACTTTGATGTCTTTAAGGTTTAGTGGTGTAAGTACATAAAGGCATTTCGACATACTTGTTGCTCAGTCGACATGGAACATGATCGATCAGAGAGCCGTAGCCCGAGTTTCGGATATTGTAAAGGTTGTTGTTGCTAGGTACTGCAGGACAGGTGGCATCAGGATAGTCTTGTTTCTTTTTTTTTTTTGTATTCAAGGACGAGAGCGGAAGTGGAAGTGACAATTGATAGGTTAGGGTTAGTGTTGCGCATCGACAGTAGTGTCGAGACATGTACGTAACAGATATGTCGTACGTGCCGTCCATACGCAGAATTTGCGTTACTTTGCATTATACATTAGATACATTACACATGCACACTTGAATGGCTATGTAGGACCTTTTTACACTGGATTAACTTGTAGTAGAATGTGTATATGGAGTCTTTTTACACTGGATTAACTTGTAGTAGAATGTGATATGTGGTCTTTTTACACTGGATTAACTTTTACTTGAATGTGATATATGGTCTTTTTACACTGGATTAACTTGTACTCGAATGTGTATATGGGGTCTTTTTACACTGGATTAATTGTACTTGAATGTGATATGTGGTCTTTTTACACTGGATTAACTTGTAGTAGAATGTGTATATGGAGTCTTTTCACACTGGATTAACTTGTACTCGAATGTGTATATGGGGTCTTTTTACACTGAATTAATTGTACTTGAATGTGATATGTGATTTTTTACACTGGATTAACTTGTAGTAGAATGTGTATATGGAGTCTTTTTACATTGGATTAACTTTTACTTGAATGTGTATATGGGGTAAAAAGACCCCATACACACTGGATTAACTTGCGCAATGTCTCTTTTTCTGACTTCTTACGCAGTTCTACCTTAATAGTATCACTATATTGCACTGAAAAATCCCTCTCCAAAGAATACTCAGGGTCTGCGTATTCTTTGGAGGCGATTGGTTTTATTTCTTAAACATAATGGCGTTCATTTAAAAACGATGCTGAAAGTTAAGCAAACTTCAAATGTCAAAAATGTATGATTAATTAGGCGCTAATCACTACATAGCGTAAAGGAATGTTTGTAAAAGAAATCGGTCCAGACATCTTAGAGTAATTGGTGAACTAACATAAAAAAAAAGATTCCGACGACTTGAAAATCTCCTCCTTTTTTTGAAGTCGGTCAAAAAGAAAGAAAGAATTAGTTGTCATACCTTTTTCTACAAAAGGGGAGACGACTAGTATGAACGAAAACAAATACGAAGATGACCAGTAAATAAAGACAACATCAAACCTGTTGATCGAAAAGCGACCAGAATATGGGGACAGGCAGGT
Source organism: Sesamia inferens (assembly GCA_037179545.1). Taxonomy (NCBI): domain Eukaryota; kingdom Metazoa; phylum Arthropoda; class Insecta; order Lepidoptera; family Noctuidae; genus Sesamia; species Sesamia inferens. The sequence goes on along the minus strand of CM073921.1, from coordinate 18,728,505 downwards.
ACAGGTACAGGATGGAGAATACCACTTTCATGTCCGCGATCAGCTTCTCACCGTACTTCTCGACAGCGTAATCCAACCAGTGCGCGCGCGGCGGACCGTCCGCCGCAGGGCTGTACTTGATGCGCTTCACTATCGCATACTGGAAGAGATATGGTTAAGGTGATTGTGTACTTGGAAAATAGACAAGATCAAGAGAGGAGGTGGAGGTGAGGAATCTTCTTCTTCTTCTTCTTCAGCCTATGGATGTCCACTGCTGGACAAAGTCCTCCCCCAAGGCTTTCCACGCTGACCGGTCTTGTGCTACCCGCATCCACCGGCTTCCCGCGACCTTCACTAGGTCATCGGTCGGTGGAAGACGCAGCGTAGGGAGGCCCCCAACAAGGTGTTGTTGGGGGCCTCCCTACGCTGCGTCTTCCAGTACGTGGCCGCCACTCCAGAACCTTACTGCCCCATCGGCCATCGGTTCTACAATCGGTCGCTCACAATGGGCCTCATACGAAGGCTCAGAGTCACAGAAAGGGCAAATGAGGAGATCCGCAGAAGAACCTAAGTCACCGACATAGCTCTGCGAGTCGCTAAACATAAGTGGCAGTGGGCAGGGCACATTGCTCGTAGAACCGATGGTGAGGTATCACAAGAACGAAATTTTATTAAGTGGTTCGCACGTTACAAGTCGTGAGTGCTACATTATACGTACGTTGATCAAAATATCATTCGCGACTATAACAAGTAGTACTTATGTATTTATAGAATTTAATCACTAAGGAAATTAGAATTTCGCACCCTACCCTAGCGCTATTGGCTTATGGCGACACTTTATGTATAGTCTTATGGGGATCAAAAATTAAAAAAGGCAGTAGTGGGACTGACTGAAAAGTCAAAATTAAAATTATTATGTTAACAAACAAAATAAAAGTTATAGCGGTACATAAGTAAAACTCGCGCGAATTAACCGTGCACCTCGCTCTGTGACGTCATTCGGACGGTACCGTTTGTAAAAAATGAGAATTATGTTACAAAAATATAAATTATATATATATATTTTTATGTTAATAAAAGGTCGTTTTGATGATAAAGCGTCATAATACTAGACCATTTTACTCATGACGTTTTGCAATTATATTGGACTGAAATATAATGTTCACTTCACTAATGCGTCGAAAATGTAAAAAAACTAACTTGATAAAAAAAAACTATAATACTACATAAAAACAGGAGATTTAAACTGAATTTAGGCATTTGTAACAAAAATGCTAACGCTACTCATCGCTTACGGCGAATGTGGGGCGCCGCGCAGCGAAGCGGGACAGGGGTCGCATTCCAGCGAGGTGCACAGTTCCCTTGCGCGAGTTATATATCTCGCTATAGCGATCAAGGTGTCGAGTCGGTCAGGCTAACGCGAATTCAACGTTTTCGCCCATCCAACAAACGTGCTCAAAGTTGTTAAAAAAGTTTTCACTTCAAAAAAGCAGTAACAGAAACTTCCCTAAACAAACGTTTCCGGTGAGGACCTGCGTCAGGCGGAAGTGAAGGCGCCTCTCGAACCACTCTTCAAAGAGGGGACTTATCCCTGCTATTGTGGCGTGTCCAGCACTGGGTTGCAACAATCACACTCTCCATGTCTCCATGAGATCCCGCCAGAGGTCTTCTGTACCGTGATTTCTCGCGGCAGTGCAGTTATGCCCCGGCATTTTTCTATCGCCATTCCCATTGGGCGATAACTATACCACTGCCGCTGACATATCAAATCAAAGGGCTTTTTGTTAGGGCCACATAAATTAATAAGACGTTTTCTTTCCCCGAAATATTTGTGGGTAATTTTTATGACAAGAACAACACTTCAAGCTAGTGTATATATAATGTTATACAACCTGCGCTGCCACGTAGGATATTATATTATTCACAATGTGAAGCGTATATAATTTCGTTACTTATAATAAACTATGCGGATGTGACATACTTAATATTCTTAGGTGCTCAGAATTATCACTCTCTTAGAATTTCTTTCTAAGTAGAAGCATTGTAATGTTTTTCAGACACGCATAAAAGTACAGATGCATACTCACATACTCACATACTAAGCACACAGTACGTAGTGGTAGTGAAACCGATCCCAAGATTTACATCGCAGGGCTGCGTGCACCCACACACACACGGATGTTCACCCATACACACGGACACTCACCCTTACATTCGGACATTCATCCGTCCACATACACTCACCCATATTTAGTGATAAATATATACATGCACGCACTTTACACGAGCCACCTACCGTAATTACATTTCAGTATAATAATTAGGAAGAATTATTTTGTAACCATATGCACCATCCAGCGACAAATTTTTCACAATTTCACCTTTGTCCTCTAATATCAATTAATGTATATTGTATGTCATCACTATGACTGAACATTGTTTTTCCAAAATACAAGCTCAAGCTTAGTTTGGGAATCAATATCAGCATGTATTGTACTATACATTTAAATTGTTACCTGTTTTATCCTGTAAAATTGTGAATGTATCTAGTATCAATAAACAATTTTTATTTTTTATTTTATTTTTATTGTATGTACAAAATATTTAAAACCATTTCATATTGCAATATGAATAATAGTAAGTAGACAGAACTTTGATATGTATTTCGCCTTAAATTTCATTACTAGAAGGTAATATTTTGTTACTAAGTGTACTACTATTAATGTACGTATTTAAAATAAAAATTTTGTTTTAATTATCCATAAATTTCAATTTTTTCTATATCTACTTTCACGTTCGCCTCCGCTTCTGTTAACCCCCGCATCCGCGGAGGTGAGACTCGTCGCCTCTGCTAACAAGGCCTTCGTTACAACCCTAGTTGAGCCTTGATGCTTTAGAGATAAAGTTGAAAACTAATATATCTGACAGATTGTAGTAGCTTGATGTGCTGTCAATTGTTCTCAATTGCTGGTCGCTAAAAATGTGCCTTATAAGAAGGTTCAAGGTCACTCAAAGGGCAATGGAGAGGGCTATGCTTAGGGTCTCACTGCATGATCGAATCAGGAATGAGGAGATCCGCAGAAGAACGAGAGTAACCGACATAGCCCGAAGAATTGCAACACTAAAGTCGCAGTGGGCCGGACACATTGCCCGTAGAACCGATGCCTGATGGGGCGGATGGTTTCTCGAGCGGCGACCACGCACCGGAAGAAGCAGCGTGGGCAGGAAAGGTGGACCGACGACCTAGTGAAGATCGCGGGAATCCGCTGAATGCGGGACTTCTTTCGACTGAAATGATGGTGATGATGTGCTGTCGTCTGTATAACTTGTGCTGTATACAAAGAAAACTTATCTTTGTCATCGTGTGTCTTGTACATCGAAAATGTAGGTGGACACCATAATAGTATCAGTTGCAACGGTATTGCATCACCCCTATTTTTATTAGACGTTTTTACATTACTTTTGCCGGAGAAACGCAGATCATTTTTCAATTCATTTTTCAATCAAATTAAAACATAAACAGAAGAACAAAAGACTAATCAGAGTAACAATATAAACAGAAATAAAATAAAACAGAACAAACCAATTAATTAAGTTTTGTTTTCGCAAAACACTGCGCAAATTCATTTGCGAATAAATCACAGTTCGGGTTAGCTTCCATGAGGCTATTCAGTGCGGAAAGAACGCAAGGTATACAGGATGTCGCACGGGCCACCGTGTGACATGTAGGCACAGCTAGCAGGCGGTGCCTCCGGCCGCGGAGAAGTTACCAGGAACGTGTCAGACGAAACAGCTCAATGAGGAGATCACTGGCATCTGTTCTCCCCTTACATATTTTTAGCATAATGTTCATTTGGTCATATGCTCTCCTAGTTTCTAACATATTATACCCTAAACATCCATCCATAAATATGCGTAATATATATGACTATGTATTTAGTACGTAAATGTTTATATCCGGATAATTAAACTGGACAATTAACCGTGAAAATTAACGCAAATAATAGTTGACTTAATCAACTAATTACACTAGGTAGTAATAATAACAAGGGTTTATTTCTCACCAAAAAACAAGAACAAACAAATATACATAACTACACGACGACGTCAGCGACAGCAGAGCAATAGGGTCGTCACCATCCCGGTGTGGTGGGTTCCATAGGTAAAGTTTTGATTTAAAGCACGAAGTCTAAAAATACCCTTAATTCTGTAGAGGTAAAAACGAAATAAGAAATAAATGGTAAACCGACAGTTTCGCCCTCGGAGAAGTGCCCTAGTCCGCGCCTCCAAGCAAAATGACCATTACGAGTACAAAATAGTAGTATTGAGCAACATACAGAATATTTTACACGCAACAAACAGCTGCTATCTTTTTAATTGTGTATCCCTGATGCCTGTGATATGTTAACACCTTTAATACAGGTCACCAGGTCCCCACTTATTCATGATTACAAATTTGTTAGCTTAAATATGTGAAGATATCATAGGTACTAAATTAAAAGACTAACTTACTATGTAAATAGATATTATAAATCAAAAGCATATTTAGGCTAGAAACTACTCGTCCGCACTCAGTTTCATAAACCTATAAATAGTTATCATACCCGCGCTGTTTAGTTGAAAGGCCCGAAATATTCCCGAGGAACATCAATCATAACAGATATTTTCTTTTTTATAGTCTATTGAAAAAAAAAACCTGTGAAAAGGATGTGCACGGCAGTGTAATGATTGATACGTCTTACTGGGAGGCTATTGGCGTGATGAATGAGCCCAAAGATGGCCTCTGTTGGAGTACAAGAAACATTTCTCTATCATCAATTACCTGTGAAAGCGAAACATAGTGCAGGGAACAGGGCCTGCGTTGTAATGGAACCTACTAAACACATTATCGTGATAAATGTTACACCATTTAGAGATCTGCCTGCACTGTAATGAAAAAAACTTGTGTTAATAAATCCTGTCTTCTTGAGTTGGGAAAAAAGAGCGTTGCTCGAGTTATTAGGCCATAGTCTGGCCAGAATTATTTGGACAATTGATGTATTCATTTCATGCTTCTCCCAACCAGCATGACAATTACGTATCACACTATCAGTTCAACAACATTCGTAACGTTGTTAGGCAGACACATTTGTCGAACTTATGGTGAAATGGACTAGCAATATGCGTCAAAATGACTCCTAAATTGGTAGGTAAATACATTATTACCACCAATTAAGGAATCGTTTTACTTTTTTGTTTTATTTACTTTAATCTTGCCTGCACCGTAATTGCGTAATAGGAATGTGTCCTGGGTTAAAAAAAAATGATATTATTTAGTCCGTCATTCAGATTATAGAAAAGTATTGGATACATATACTTTGTTTTATCAAATCAATAAAAATTGACAAATATAAAAGGCATCAAAGATCAGGAGTGGTGGCTGGTGACGTTACTGCTCGCTAAAAAGTGTAGCGTGCAGTGACGTCACACGAGTTTTCAACGCACTGTGTCGTCTTCATTTTTTGTTTATATGAAAAAAGAAAAAATACATGTCCAGTATTTTTTGGAAATCTGAATGACGGACTAATTAGTTTTTCTTAGTCAAATACCCTATTACGGTGCAGGCAAGAATAAAGTAAATAATAAGCAAATTAACGAAGCTTCTACGTCGGAATCCAGAGGACTAACAAATTGCAAAATATTATTCTATGCTCACATTTCAATATCATGTTATTTGAAATAATACTCGCACTCGCGACTAAGTTATAAAAGACCCATGGTTCGAACGAAGGTCAGGCTACTCTTGCCACGGTCGCTTCATGAATGGGTGAGCATCCATTAAATATTCCTCTTTACCTTGGAAAGCACTTTAAGCCGTTGGTCCCGGCCATAGACCTTTGATAGTCGTTACGACTGGTCAGAAGATAAAAACTGACAACCTATCTAAGACTGGCTGTCAGTTTTTTGGGCTTATAACTGTGTAAAATGATACTTTTTTTTAATAATTATAAACTAGCGCTTGACCGCAATCCCGCCTGATGGTAAGCAGTGATGCGATCGTTGATGGTAAAACGCGCTAGTTTATTAAGAGCCTATTCACTCAGAAAAACTGAGCGAATAGGAAGGAAGACGGCAGTTGAGCGAGGTGATGCAATCTTAAACCCAACAACACGACCAACGATGCTGCGCCAAAGGGAGATTGATTTGAAGACCCTCCACGACCACACTCCCTACACAACAACATTAGGCGCATCGTACCCGGCACACAACTGCTCAGACCCGTCCTCCGTACGGCTTCACCAGACATAATGCCGGAACACGACAAATCGCTTGGCGGCAAGGCTTTGTCTGGTGGGTGGTAACTTCAGCCGGCGGCCGATGGTTCATACTCCTTGGTAAATATTAAGATTATAACAACAGGATTGAATACCATGGACGAATATTAACAAGTACATGTACCAATGAAAATAAACCAAGATCCAAGACAGTAGGGGTAAGGGTAATTGCGTAACACGGTAACAGTAATTTTGAGAGATTTTTGCTTGGTTCGATCCCCGCGCAGTACAAATATTTGTATCCAAGAATATGAATATTTGGACTCGTCTAGTCGTGGCTCGGAAAACACGTTAAGCCATTGGTCCCGGTTGCCATACGAACATCTAATGGCAGTCGTTACGGGTTGTTGGAGCTCTCAAAAGTCCAACAATTAGTCTCGCCTTCGGGTTATGGAGGTCAGAAGGCAGTCGCTTCTCGGAAAATATCGAAATTTAGCCAAAATCAGCAGTTAGACTGGTAAAGCGGACCCCAGACTCTAAAGCTGAAAAGCTTTGGATACGACTGGGATGATGATGATGAAGCACTTGATTAGCAATTTATTTCAAAATTATTCAAAATGTGTTTGAAAGTGTTACGCAATTAAAGTGGTGTACATGACTATCTTTCACAGAAGAAATAAGTTAGTCTTATAACTTGCAGAGACTTTAATTTAATTTGTTATAAGAAAAATAGTAGCAGAAACTAATCTTTAATCTACATATTTAGTTTAGTATAAGAAATGAAAAAGTTCTGAGACTTGACGTCAAACACACTATTTGCTTTATCTTGAGTGTGAAAACTTACGCAATTCTTATAAAACATTTACTCGGTTACAGTTTATCCATCTAATGTTTTTTCGCAACATTAGGGCTACATATAAGTGCACACATAACCATTGTCTTTCCATTGTAAAGTAGTGGCCTAAATACAAGAAAAACAATAAAAAATAACAAGAGAATCAATTCGTTCACATACATTTCATTTATGTATTCTAAATTCAAATAAAATGACAAGGAGTGAAAATTTAAATTAAGACCGATAACCAAATAAAACTCGTCAATGAAAATAAAACTCGTCACTGACCATTTTTATGGGCGGGAAACTCAAGCCGAGTGTCACGCTCGTTTTTTATTGGACTTTTAAAATTATTTATAGTGTTGTTTACTAAATAAAAGTGCGTGATTTATGTAGTAAAATGTGCATTTAGTAAATAATTCATAAAGAACAGTGAAATATCGCAGCATAGTGGCCACATCATGACTTTGTCCCAAACCTCCCTCGTAAGACGGGTCACGCAGCCGTATTTTTCGACATGAATAATTCATAATTACGTGACATTGGCTAAATGCACACACCGTGCGAAGCCAGAAAATAAAGAAAGAAAGAAAGACCAGTTTTATAATATATAATTATTGTAGGTACATTCATACTGTGCTTACATGGAACATCATTTAATACGAGAAGAGATGTAGAGAGTAACAGGCCCGCTTAAAGCGTGCGTGGTCCAGTAGGTACAGTGTTGCAGTAGCCATTTGGCTTCAGTCTTGAGTCATATCAAGTTTATGGTCTCGCTACCGAGACACTAGTGAGGTGGCTGAGCAACACACTAGTTACTGGTAACATCAGTAACGTCTGCAAAGTACTACATATGTAAGTACTGTCAGCCTGAATCAAAAGGCAAAGGCCTCTACCCATGTCTTCCAGATCTTTCGTCGGTTGTTGTGTTTGGTCTAGCTCGTCCCACTATCTTCTACGAGTTCTGCCGCGACGCCTTTTAAACTGTGTCAGGGATTAATTTGGGGGTTATTTTGGCCCATGGCTCATACGGCAAACGTAGCCAGCCTAGCGCCACTCTGGGAATATTCAAATTAGCACCACAAGACATGCCCGATTTTCACATGCTTTTTATTATTAATGGTGAAAAGACAACCAAACAGATAGGATTTTGAAATTATAGTAGGTAGGTACACCATGTACTGGTGAGCGTTCAAATTTTAAGGTGGAATCTGCATGAAGTTAACCTTCACTACTTCAAACGCTTGTACAGTCCCCGGATTTAAATCCAATTGAGTACGCTTAAGGGATGTGCTCCAACGAAGGACTACATAAAATTTTCTCTAAAATTTGCTGACAACGTGTTCTTTTTATGCGTCTTTGTGATACCTGCGACCCTCAAGGGGATATCGAAAACCTTATTTACATTGATGCGTTATTAATAATTCATGTATAAATTATTAATGTTATTAATAAAATATTGATTTTTATTAGTTATTTCCATATTAATCACAATAAAAACTAATTTAACAAAAAAAACAACCGACTTCCAAAAAACAAAGTGAAAAATAACTAGTTTAGGAAGTCGGTGTCTTTGGTTTTTGTATATTAGTTTTTGACATCGACTTCCGAAATTAGTTATTTTTCACATTGTACTGTTTTTTGGAAGTCGGTTGTTTTTTTGTAAAAAAAAAGTTTTTACTTTACACTTTTTAGTTGTGAAAAGTACTGTTCAGCTGTATCCGGACTGACTGACTGACTAGACTATTCTATACTAGACTGGACTGGATGCTGACGCTATAATACTTAATGAAAAAACTTACAAACGCACTGGTTGCCCCTACGATTTTTGAAAGTTCCCCGTGATTTCTCTGGTCTTCCACCATCAAACCCTGATGTCCTTATCAAAATCAGTTCATAAACGACGAAGTTATCGGCGAACAAACATAAAAAAGCATATAATATATTCTTTTTTTTTTAATTCGACCGTATATTATACGGACGAATTGAGTAACCTCCACCTTTTTGAAGTCGGTTAAAAATAGAAGTACGTTTATACGCACGCATAACGCATAATAGCCATTTTGATCACGACTCTTGCGGCTCCTATTTCTTATATGTACATATCTATCAAATCAATACGTGATACCTGTCGAGTATACTAGTAGCTCTCGGGCTAGTGGTAAACTAATCCGGTCCCAGATAGAGGCTATGGTAGAACATACCAAAGTCGCACTTCAAATGGGGTGAAACCAATCTTGTGGGATTCAAAGCCTCCAAAACAAAAGCGTGTCTATTCAACACCAAAAGGAGCCCATTCACCTTAGCTTTTTTGCACCTTTTATAATGTATCCTTTAAGCGCACCGACCACCTTCTGCTTTCTAGAGTTGATATTTTCTCGAAATTAAACTTTGGTCGGTTCAGTGAGTCCAAAGCCAAAACGGCAAATGAAATCAAATCAAAGCATTTATATCAAAAAAACCAGTTACAGGCACTTTTGAATTGTCAGAAGGTCGGTCAGTCAGTAAGGTGAAGCTAGTCGCCCATTCCAAAGAGTAGGTACCTATGGAGAAGAACGGGCAAGAAACTCCATGGACACTCTTTTAAATTATCAAGCTATTGATACAAATATTTGATTGTAGCATTCATTTTGAAATCAATCGTGTGAGATCGTTCACCGTTCCATCATCCGACCCGCCGTTTAGCGAGTATCCACCGTTACGTTGCTGACACCGCTATAATCCGAACGAAGCGTTTGCCTCGTCTTTTATACCGCGTACATCGAAGGACTAGGACAATAGGGATGTATCCAAGGTATGAAAAACAAAAAAATAATTAGTCCGTCTTACAGATAATAAAAAAAATTAAGACCTGTATTTTTTATTTTGTCGTAATTACCAAAAATTACTGAGATATAACGTATTAAGTTACAGAGTGGGGGCTGATTACTGGCGTGCTAGTTAATTAAGAGCCCATTCACTCAGAAAAACTGAGCGAAAAGGAAGGAAGACGGCAGTTGAGCGAGGTGATGCAATGTTAAACCCAACAACACGACCAACATTGCTGCGCCAAAGGGAGATTGATCTGAAGATCCTCCACGACCAAACTCCCAAAACAACAGCATTAGGCGCATCGTACCCGGCACACATTGCAACACAACTGCTCAGACCCGTCCTCCGTACGGCTTCACCAGACATCATGCACGAACACGACAAATCGCTTGGCGGCAAGGCTTTGTCTGGTGAGTGGTAACTTCTGCCGGCGGCCGATGTTATGGCCTACCACCGTTTAAAACCCACAATATTGTACCTACAATATTGTTACGCACTGCTATGTTATTATAGCTAGCATCATAGCAACTATCGTAGACTATTAACTATTGAACATTGGTAACCACAAATAAACTAACTTGCAGAAACTAAAAGAAAATAGCAAAATTTTTCGAAAAATTATTATAATTCAGTAGTACCATAAACAATTTATGAAGTTACTTGTATAATATAATGGCTGTACCTACTCTTATTATAATTCCCAACCCGGAATGGGTATCAACACCCTCATCATGGGCAATGTTGCCCCCTTTTTGTTTTTTCTCCTATATCCCTTTATTGTCTTTCTCATTAAAATATTTACAATATCATTTTGTATGGAAATTACGCATGAATGCATATATATCCCTTTATTTTATTCTGTATCGAATTGGCCAGAGGCGCGCGTCCGTTGTTAATGTAAGGGCTTCCGACACACAAGGCTGTTTTAATAAACGAGCAGGCGAGGCGTGTTTTACGAGAATAATATGCGATACGTTACGCTCAGATCTCGAGTGTAAGCTGCCGCGGGCTTTTATCGGTCAAAAGCAAACAAGCTGCTCTTGGAAGTCTTCTGTCAACGTATGTCATATGTTCGTATTCAACCGCCAATTGTTTTGAAAGTCCAAATTAACTAACCATTCAGTATGAATTGTTACCAAGAAATATATCTTATAATTAAAGTAAGTATATTAATCTTGGAATTTTGACGCGGTTTTTGTCATAAATTAAGTAGAGAACTTATTCTTGAGGGTTTATGATTTAAATATTATATTTAATGTCTATGCCATATTTACGTTAAATCTCATAGTCATAGCATGGTGAAGGACGAAGCGGTTTTGGGAAACTGTCTCTGGAAAATTTTGATGTCCGGTAAATGGTGATTTTCTACTTAACTTGAATAGATGAGTTTCAATTTTGTTTTTGAACCACGTCTAAAATCTATACTTCCCAATTTTTCTAGGCCGTGTTATTTTACCGATAATTTGAGCGCGAATTTGAAGGTGTATTAGTAGCACCTTCATCAAATATCTGATCTACCTGTGCTGCAACTTACCCAGGCACAAGATATAAACTTGAGTGTCACGTTGTCACGCGGCTGCTTTATCCTGTAGGACGGTTTCCCTGCCACGAATATCACTGAAATTAATAATGAAGCGTCAGATTTCTGACTCCAGTTTCGACAAAATCGTGACAACATAAAGCAAAAAAAGAATAAGTATTTTAATTACTTATATCTTTTTCACTTCTGTAAAGATTTAAAAAAACTGTGTTTTTGTTTATTATCAGTACAATAGCTCCGATTCTCTTAAAATATTAATTTAATCCTATTAATCACTGACCTATTAATCAGCGCTCGACGTGAATTGACGTATTTTATTCGCTATACGGTTTAAAAATCGCGTCTATTGATTATCTTATATAATTTTACAGGACTAAAATAATATTTTATCTATCCTTTTCGTAATGAAATAGAAAGAAAAATATGCACAGGAGACGCTGAAAATCGGCGCCAATAGCGTTGATTTTCATGTTAATTACACCGTATTGTGCACAAACTAGACTAATTTTAAACTAAGTGTATCTTTTTCTCTCTATATCATTAAAATTATTTGGTTTGGCTTATATAATTATTTTAGGTTTATATGTATATTTACCTAATATCTAATATTACTTTAATAGTTATCATATTCATATTTTATTTCCTCCTTGTTCTTACACACTATTGTCTACATTTCTGTTTAACTTCTCCTTTCGCAGGTCTGCTGGAAGAAATTTCTTAAGAAATAAGCAGCACCTTTGTACTCAGATCTTAATTTTGTCGTATGTTTATGTATTTTATTGTGTGTACATAAATAGTAAAATAAATAAATAAAAAGATACATACATTTTAGCTTAACCCTAACTAAGGAATATCTTAATCCAAATCATGATATTCCACAGACAGTTTAGACGCGATTATAAATATGGCGACCAAAAATACTTCAATTTTATTTATTTATTTCTTCGTTATTCTTGTTTTCTTTCGTAACTTATCCTAACTTATCCTTTTTTTTACGGTACGGTCTTTTAAGTAGCTGGCCAGGAGCCCCGCAAGTACAGGGGCACACCGTGGAATCGGAGCGCCTCCAGGATGGTGGAGTGGGGGATGGAGTTGAAGGCGTTGGCAATGTCGAATGACACAGCCAACACTCCATCCCCCACTCCTATCGCCTCTGTCACCTGGCCCTTTAGACGGGCCAGGGCGTCATCCTAAACTTATCCTAACTTAACCTGCCGACTAAGAGGGGTTTGGGGTAAAGTCATGATGTGGCCACTATGATACAATATTTCAATGTTCTTTATAAATTATTCATTGAATGCACTTTTTACTACATAAATCACGCGCTTTATTTAGTAAACAATGAAATCCAATGAAAAATGAGCGTGACACTCAGCTTGACTTTCCCGCCAAAACTCGCATAAATATAATATACTCGCATAATGTTTGAGTGAAAACTAGTGTTGTCCATGATGGCTTACAATAAATATTTAATTATCGATTATTTATATAATAAAAACCATTTTCCGCTAGTTTCAGATATTTACAAGTTATTTCAGTTACTGATTGAAATTGTAGTACAGGAATAAAAACACTTTATTTTTAATTATTTATTGCAAAATCAAAAATATTCTATTCAAATTAGGCTGAGAATCAGCACTTTTGAACGTCAATATTAAATAAGGCAGTCCCCTAAAACGCCCGCCTTTTGCCACTTCCTAGTGCTTTCGCTAGGAAGTGCAGACGGAACAAACTCCCCAGCAGCACAGCTGTCTGTTTATTAAAAAAAACATATGACTTTATACAATACTATGTATAGTAATGAACACAAGAGAACACTACAACAATGAAATTATTTACCATATGGCAACTAGGCACACCAAAAAACCAGTAAAGCAAAAAATTTATTAAAATATCATTAAAATGGAAATGTAAATAAGTAAAAACATGATACTATTCTATACAATATTTCAAGGTTATTGACCTTGAAACAACGCAATTCTGTTTAAGTGTGTCCGTAATGGTTATCTATCAAATTTTAACAACTTGCTTTCATGTTTTTAGCGAAGTTCAAAATAACTTTCAACAATAGCTTTCATAAGTAAATAAACACCTATGGCTATCTAATGGATCTTGATCCAAAACATGGTATTGCAAATTATTGAATAGTGATTCCGCGTTGCGTAAAACTTTTAACACACATTTCGCATAAATAACTTCAGACATAATTTTTTTCTTCGTATTTTCTCTAAAACAATGTTCAACACTACAACACAATTTAATTACGTCATTTGAAGGGTATGTGAGATTTTATTTGTTAAAATTTTTTTTTTTCTTTATTTGTTTTTGAAAAATCTTTTTTCATTATCAAACAATTATATGTATAATGTATCGGATGATTTTGATACCAAACTTTGAACGCAATCGTCACACTTAATCTTGTTAGATATTATATTTATTATGATACATAGACATTTGAGAAAAAGAAGCAGTATAATCTAACAATAAAATTTCTTCGCTGAAATCAGAAAATTTAAAGAATTATTGATTTTAGCTACTGTTGATATGTCAACAGTAGCTAAAATCAATAGTTCTTTTAAAATAGCAGTTTTATCTCCTAACACTATGGTGTTAGCAGATAAAACTGCTATTTTTTCTAGTTCTAAGCAATTGCCACTTTCACTTATTTTGATTTCAGTATGACAAATTAATTTTTTGTACGCTGCAATATAAATTTTTACAGTTGGCTTGTTGTTGAATCCCCCTTTGGACCTGATAGCACTGAAAAATGTTTCTATATGATCTTAGGAGAGTTTGTATAATGGAAGGAAATTTAGGTAATATTTTTCTACATAAGAAACATATATCCATTTCAATGAAATTGTATTAAGTATAAACCCCAAAAACCATTACGTCTCTGCGAGTTTATTATAAGCCTACCATTTTCACATTTGAGCGATTGAAAATACTCGAAAACTTTGTAAAAAAACATCTGTTTTATTGCTTGAACAAAGCGGCTTTATAACACCTTGTTTGTTAATATTCCTAGGATTAAATAGGTATATCAAATATAACATTTACATGGTGAAAAAATTGCACCGTTGCCTCAGAATTCTGAAATTCAGATATTTGAATATCGTTACTACATACGTCTATGGCATCCCCCAATGATCTGCTTTACAACTGCGCAGGTAGCCTGACCTTCATCTTTTGATTCCGGAAATCATTGTGTCGCGTGGTTAATTTCTTTGCGAGATGAAGTCCTTCGTTTTTTTGTAATTGCTGTAACTGTTCTATGAATCTAAATTTGATTTTGTGCCCCGTATTGTCATAAAATATTTTGTGCTCAGCAAAAGAGTTTGTAATTAGTTAAATTAAGAGACACGGATCGAACAAAATATTGTATTTTTGCCATTATAATAGAGAAGATATGGGTTGTAAGGTGGCTTATAAACAAAGCCAACACAGTGATGCTTCAAGTGCCATAGTCAGATTAGATGCGATGCCATCAAAAGTTTGCAAACTACCTCACAATTTGCATCTATTAATAAATTTAGACATATTTTTACTAATCTACATTTTTCACTTGCCGTGAAACTCTTTGCAGGAAAACACCTACAGGCAATTTCCAGTAGTCATTTACAGCAACAACCGTAAAAACGAGAATTTCTTTAGCAATTTCTATTTCATCTCCACACAAGTCGTTTCCCACATTTACGTATCCGTAATGTTTTCTCTCAACAAATTCAGTCTCTTCTCTTATTTTAATTTCGTCAAAAGTCAGGTTCACGTATAACTTTTTCTTTTTAGTAATTTTGGAAATTGTATTGTATGATTCCTTTGTAAACCCCGGCTCGCAATCTACACGAGAGTACCATTTATATAGAGAATTAATATGAGGCAAACATAAATCAAATTTATCTCTAATATAAGTATAGCTCCTGGGACTGTAAGCATGTACAGTTAAAGCGAATATTTTAAGGTCTTCGTCATACTCAGACGTACGACTAAATTTACCCGTGGCTCTTCCGTTCACTCTACTACTAATTTTTGCAGTAAATTGTTACAGCAAGCAACCTCTACATCATTACGATGATTTTCAAGGCTTGGCTGTTATATAAATCTTTGATGACCTTTTGTAAATTAACTGTTAGTTTTTCCATCCTTTTAGACTTTTGTTTAAATTTTTTTTAAATCCGTTTTTTCTACTTTTTTTTTTTGTTTGAAACGTGTATTACGGTCAATCAATATTTTTTTTCCTTGGCCTTAATACTAGATTTGATGACCCAGGTGTTGGTTAAATAAGCTGGGACGTAGTTACTATTTCCGAAGGAAGGGTATTATCTCTGTTGACATACGATGATATGGTCTTCTTCGTGGCAGTTGAATCTGTAAACAAATAATATAAATTACAACGGATACAAGGAATTATCCTTTAAATCAAACCATGACTTCAGAATATTATTCTGACCCACAGGTTAAGAGAAAGATTTATGTAGACAGTTTATATACGACACTTCATATACGAGTCTTAGGAATCATACTTACAGGTACAAATGATGTAGGAACCGAGTCTTTCATTAGCACACGGCGATGTTTCCTTTGTATGAAACATTTGTACTCAAAATTTTTGCTACAGATACAGGAGTACTTACTGGGAGTCCAATTTGGCCTATTTATCACTCGAATCCATTTATCACGCAATGCTGGATATTGCTTGGAAGCCTAGAAAATTGTTCATATCCTTTATAATCAAGTATTAAAATATACATAAATTTGTTTTAGTGTATAAACAATTTTTCTACTTGACACATCAGTACACGTAAATTGCTTACGCAATAGTTCACTATTACAAGGGTAAAGTAAGAAATCTGTATTAGATGGCCTTACTTGGTGGAAAAGCAGAAGTCCATGTCACAAACAAACAAAGAAATTGACAGATTTTAATGCATTTATATGTTAAAATAACGTTTCCCTGCGGAGGTTCTTAGCCAAGTAGCATTGAATTTTTTAATTTAGAGTTATTTACTTATTAGTCTACATTACTTTCAGAATTTACTGTTGTAAATTCTGAAAGCCAGTAGCGCCCTAGTTTATCAATTAAACGTAACTTAATAAATATAGTTTTACTTCTGTTTTGCTTAAATTATATCACAGGGATGCAATTAAGCGATGATAATGACTTGTAAAATTTTAGTATAATTGTTAATATTTGACAATTTTGCTATAAGTAAGTGGTCACTTCGCAGAACTGAAACAAAATTTACTAGAAATAACTACGACCACTTTTAATATAATTATTATTTATATATTAAAAGAATAAAAAATAAAGAAAATCTTATTGGCTGTTGGCGCTAGTGAGTTCCAGTACTTTCTTCCTTTAGAATTTTCTAGATAAAATTTGGTTAAATATATAGTATAGTAATCCAGTTATGGTGTCTCTAAAACTAAGTAACATTTTATCGATACTTGTGACGTAACCGCTTTGTCAAGCACTAGCGTAAACAAACAATAATAATTTTTACACAATATTTTCATAAATTCTATTTATAATTACAAAATATACTTACATATTGTCAATGGTAATAAGTAATACATTGAAATTGCTTTTTTCTCATCGATTTAATTGCATAACTTTGACAAAATATGGTTCGGAAACTTATGATGACAAAACCGTATTTACTCATTAGCAAAATCTGTTTTGTAACTGCATTTTGTCCCTCTAGCTTAAATGCATGGCTTTAATAATTACGCTGTGAAATGTAAAAATATTCCATATCCATAACTTATATTTCGGGCTTTGTTGGTTATTCCGAGAACTAACTGGAAAACTGCTTAAAAGAAATCTCGCAGAACATGTATGTACTCACCTAATTACTAAATAAAGTATAAACAAGGACTTACCTCTAACTTTTAAATAGACCACGCAGTAGACACTGACACGGTGTACCTAATTACCAAATAACCGCGTGGGACAATAGCGCACAAAGATTACTCACTCTAAAAATTCGACTTGCCCGTCCTAGGCCTGAATTGCAAACCATAGGCCAAAAGTTTTGTACGCCCATGTAGGTAGGTAGAGTATAAGTAATACATGTGCGGTAGGCAATAAATGCGCGGGCGAAGGGGGGCAGGGCACGCGGCACGTGGTCGCTCATAATAACATCGTCGATAATGGTGTTGTCACTTTTTTTAAAATTACCAAATTTTGGGGAAGATGGAATTAATTCACGGAAAAAAAGATTATTTCAAAATTCATTACTATTGCTACTTTGCTGATTATGTAAGATTTCATATTTTATTTGGTCATGTGTTTACGTAACCTTTATTATCCTTATGGGCCGGACGGGGTTTTCTTTACATATTGTATAATCTGAGGGATTCACTCCAGGCTGAGTGGCACAATTTAATCAATATTTTGCAGACCAAATGAGTCTGTGGCATGCCTAATGTTACAAACAATATCTTACCGATGGATATAAGCACTAGCAGAGCTGGAAATCCGAAGCCTAGTGCATAGCAGGCATCGTCACCGAAACACATGACACTCCTACGCAGGGCTGGAGTCACCACCATGCCCATGAACCCGCCTAGGTTCACCGTACAATAGAACGTTGAAAAGAACTTCTGGAGCAACTGATTCTCTTCGGGGAGTCGAAACTGGAAGAAAAAGGCTATTTTGAAATCATGTATTTCGTTCAAGCTACGCGGTCCCCTACATATTTATTTATTACACTCATATTGTGAGTGTGGGATGTTAAAATCACAAACTATTCTTAACATTTAAGTTAAATACAATCTCTTAATCCCACCATCGGTTTCAAAAAGTTCGAATCTCTGGTCTAATTATAATTACGGGGTCGATTGTAAGGATAATAGCATGTCAAGCTACCCAAAACTGTCTAATATTCCCAATCAACCTTGACCCTTAAAGCTTTAGCGAGAAAGTTGAAAATTTAATAAAGAAATTTGACAGATTGTAGTAGCTTGATATGCTGTCGTCTGTACCATTAGGTACAATCGACCCCCTAATTAATATTTAATCTCTTAAATGTTGAATGTCCCTTGCAGGTCTGGCCCGGTATGTGTGTATTTGACAGTTATAGTGCGGCCTTCGTGAGACTGCATGCCTGGCACCTATCAGTGCGATAATTCTATTAAATTATAAACATACGCGCAAAACACGTATCCATTGACAGGTGTCTAAAACGCATTATTTCATCGGCTGCAAAGTACAGTAGTCATTGGGCTCTCCGATTGATGAAAGAGAGAGCTTGCACCTACGTATGTCTCCGTACACACGTGTACACTATAGAATCCGCGCCGAAGGCTAGTCTCCGCTGAGATTGGTCGCCATGGCTACTTACTACTTACCTACCGAAGAATGTACTTTTTATTAGTTAGAAGCTGTTTACTGGGAATTGTCGTCAATAGTCAAGAGCAAAGTGAAGTAATTACGAGTTCGACTATACAACAGCTTCTTTTTATGAAATCTTTCACTATTTCGCAATCACTAATTAAATAGCAAAAAATCAAATACATTGAATTTCCAAGGTATAGAAATAAAATTGAATCCTATTTAGGAACACTTCAGCCTCGACTGTGAATGTTTGACTGTGAAAAATTCAATATATAATTATAATTATCTTATGAATGAACGATCCCTCCGAGTTGTTGTCGACGGATACTCGTCGGAGCCCATTTCGACTAATGCCGGTGGTTCCTTAGGGGCCTGTTCTCTCTGCAACTCTGTTCCTGCTGCATATTAACGATCTGTTGATGTCCGGTATCTATACGTATGCAGATTAAAAAAAAAAAGATGACAGCACAGTTGTAGAGAGATATCTACCAGGTGCTTGAGCTAATAAGAAATCTATCCGATCCGAAAGAAAAGCTATGGTAAAGCGTAAGAATGTAAGGGGCGAAACCAATCTTGTAGCATTCAACGCCGCCAAAACACAAGCGTTTATATTCACTACCCGAAAGAAAGAAGAAAGAAGCCCGTTCACCTTGGCTCCTACTTATCGGAAGAGTTTAGGTTCGAGGAAACCTCAACTCCCAAAAGCTGAAGGCGGTCGGTGCACCGGAGGTTTCCTCGAACCTAAACTCTGGGCGGTCCATTGAGTTCAAAGCCAAGGTGGCTACCAGGATACTGCAAAATGCCATCTGGCGATTTTGTGCGAAGAGGCTAATTGGTGACTCAGATTTAGTTTAAAACGGTCTCCAAAGCCTGGAGCACAGGCGAAGAGTAGCCAACCTTTTGGTGTTCTATAGGATACATTTTGGAGAATGTGCGAGGGAATTGCATTACTTAATTTCCCCACCTCTGTTCCATCATCGGACGACCCGTCACACTGCCAGTGTCCATCCTTAGGTTGATGACACTACCACGATCCGAACGAAGCGTTTTGCCTCGTCTCTTATACCGCGTACATCGAGGAACTGGAACAATTTGCCAGCGGCGGTGTTTCCGTCTGACTACATTTTAAATGTCTTCAAGGCAACATTGAACTCCCCGTCAGCGGTCACGGCCTTCAAATAGTTGTCACTACATCGTGACGGGTCCACGATGCCTGGGTCCCTAACGCACAAGCTAGCGAAGGAACACGGGTGGGTTGTAATCAGTAAAAGTCTGACACGCCCTACCGCACCGCCCAGAACGGGAGAGTACATTTCACGATTTCCCATCCAAACCAAAAAAAAAACAAGGCTACAGTGAATAGGCTCGTAGCCGCTGCGCAACGAGACGCGGGTCCGATCCCCGCACAGTGCATATATTTGTATGCATGAATATGAATATTTGCAGTGGTCTGGTCGTGCCTCGGAAAGCACGTTAAGCCGTTGGCCCGGTTGCCATACGAACACCTAATGGCGGTCGTGACGGGTTGTTTGAGCCCTCAAAAGTTCAACAATTGGTCTAACCGCAATGCTTTGATATCGCCTTGGGGTTGTGGAGGTCAGACGGCAGTCGCTTCACGGAAAATATCGAAGTTTAGCCAAAACCAGCAGTTACACTGGTAAAGCGGACTCCAAAGCTGAAAATGCTTCGGATGCGACTGGATTTAACGCTGAGATGATGATGATGACTGCATCACTATCAAGCGAGATTGCGGTCAAGCACTAGTTTAAAATTTAAAAAAAAACACAAATTTATTCATGGAATAGGAGTAACTTCTTAGTCAATGGCTATAAGAGTAAGGGGACCAAAGAAACGATGGATGAAATCTGTGAAAGATAGAATGGTTAAGAAGGGGGTAACTGAGATGACGTCTAATAGAAAAGTATGGAAGAAAAAGAGATGTTGAGATGAGGGCAGGAGACTGATGAAGGGTAACTGCGTACAGATGTTGTATATACCTTGTAAGACCTGTGAAACCGGCACCCAAATTGCGTAACTATTACCCTCAGTTGGAATCATTTTCAATCTTATTGCTATTCCATTGATCCCTATATTTTAAAATGTGGGTGCTCAACAACGTAAATAACGCAATGAATGTTGTTGAATTGTCAAAATGAAACCCATTGCTACTGATAATGTGTTGTTTTATATGACGTTGGTTAAATCGTTGGTAAAAGTTGGTTAAACAAAATCATTGCGAATAATAGTAAAATGATGTGAAATAATATGAAGGCATGTTTATTATTTGGTTTGCGGTTGTTTTCATGCGGGTTAATACAAATATTGTTCGGAGTTATCAAAATCATCATTTATGTGAAATACAATATAGTTGTTTATATGTACCAAAGGGCATTGAATCGTCCATTTTGTTTCTTATTCCTATACAGCCGCCTTTTAACTTATAAGTACTTATAAATCGGTAATTAGCTGATATCAGTGCAAAACTGTCATGTTTCGAGATACGATTTGGTGCTTTCGGGTGTTTTTTCTTTAGCCTTGATGTCAACTATCGAATTATACAGGTTTCGTGCAAGGCTGACTTTTTCAACAAACACAGATATCTGCTCTTGACACACCGCGTAATCGCCACTTAGAAGAAGTACTTTTATTTAAAACCTCCTTACTTCACGAACGGACTCTGACCCGAGAATTCTAGGCTAAAAGGTTTAGAGCTTTTTTACATTTAATATTTTTTACTTCGTGTGTGTTGTTCTTAACGCACACCATTAAACATCCTAATTAGAATATAATGTTAAAATCTTCATACATACATTAATATGTTTTACTGTTATGTACAAAAAATATTTTATTTACTAAATAAGTTTTTCTTAAGATCAGGATTGTCGCAGAAAATTGTGATCACTTGAGAAATCTACGCACGGAAACAATTGCACATGTAAACGGATCTAGTTTGACTGTAATGTACAGCTAAAGTGTTTAATTAAGATCTAGGTAGTTTAAATTATTTTTGAGATAATAAATTACCTTTAATAAAAATTTCCGCAATCGATTCAGCAAATTATGAATTACGAAAGTAATTATTTCGATGTACACTTATAATTAGTCAGGTCAGGTTTGATTCCAGGTCAGGCAAGTACCAATGTAACTTTTCTAAAGTTATATGTACTTTCTAAGTATATCTTGGACACCAATGACTGAAGGAGAAGGAAAACATCTTGAGGAAACCTGGACTTTAAGTCTGAAATCGCCAACCCGCATTGAGCAAGCGTGGTGATTACGCTCAATCCTTCTCTATATGAGAGGAGACCTGTGCCCAGCAGTGGGACGATAAAAAGGTTGATGATGATGATGATGAAGACTCATAAGTATTGTCCAAGGAACTTATACAAAAATTACAAACAATTATTTTAGATAATAATTTTATTTTCGTGTTCAGTAAATTGCAGCTAAAAAGTATTTACGAAAATCCTAAGCCCTTAAAATTATGAATGGATAATAGTTGAAGCACGCGGGTCAATGGCCCCGCGCTATTCAGCTGTAGATTATCAGAAGTTTACTATTGGTTCGTGCTCACTTTCGAGTTTATTTTATCACTATGTTAAATCTGCCATTTTATGTTTCTATTTTTTATTTATTGATGAAACGATTGTATTACTAAGACAAAACCGTTTCGCTGCGGGAAAACAACCATTAAAATTCCACGCTGTATAACATAAGCAGTATAAGCAATGTAAATAAAATAATTTTGGGGTCGCTCTTTTTTATTTATTTCTAAAACACAACTTGAACACATCCAACAAAACAAATATGGCTGGAGGGGAGCCAGCCACCTTATGACCACAAAGAGACAACAAAAAAATAACATTTAGGGCTGATTTTTCAATCTTCTGATAACATTTATATGAAGAATAAATAAATAGGCTAGTTTGACAGATTTTGTTTAGAAAATATGTCAAAGCTCCATTTCTATTCTTTAAACAAAGTTTTTCTAAAAAATTCGGACATGATCGTTCGCCTTCAATTCGAACTTCGCGGTTGTCTAGGTTGCCTATAAACACGCATAAATTTGTCAATAACAGTAATTATGACTTAGCTCTTAACGTCTACAGTTTGCTATGCGATATTCCACCTTAGGTGGGTCCCAAATTAAAGTTCGTGACTGTACAAGAAGTGGTCGCCCTCACTCTCTTAGGACTCCAGCAATGATAAAAGCTGTGACGGCGCCAATTCGAAGTAAACTCAAACGTAAGCAGAAAATGTTTCCCTTCAGATGGAGTTAACAGAACCACGATGAAAAGGGTATTAAATGAAGACTTAGGGCTTCGGGCACATCGAAGAAAAGCAAGACATCGTTTGAATGCTCGTTTAATAGACATGAGACTAAAGAGATGCCGCGCTTTGTTGAAGCGATACGCGGGAAAAAATATATAGGGAAATTCTTTTTCCCTATTTTTAAAATGACAAGATGTACGCACACAGTACTGTAGTGAAGTAGCAAGTAACTAGATTCTGCCTGTCCAAAGAGCTCATTTTCCATCCTTGCTCATGGTATGGTTGAGAGTTTTTTTATTGCGCCCTAACTGTACATTTTTTAAAAATACAGTCCTGACGAACTTTGTTTCTCATTACTTCGTTTTGTTAAGTCCATTTTGGCTTATAAAATATAGTTACAAAATGAATAAACTTATCTCAATTATTTTATATTAAACATGTAACAGAATTTAATGACTTGACGAGATATAATAAGCAAAAATTTTTTTTTTTTTTTTCAAATTTCGGTAGAGATCTTGTACATCCTGCAATTTTCGGGCTCATTTATACAGCATTTATTATTGTCCCGCAGTTACACTGGCACTCTTGAACAGAGACAATAGTTTTGTTCGAGAAAGGTATACCTATAACGAAGGCCTACGCCTTTTTGCGGATGGGAAATCTCCCCTCCCACTCTGGGCGGAGCGGAAGGGCGTGTCAGACTTTTACTGAATATAACCCAACCGTGCTGTTTCATTTGAATGTGCGCCAAGGGCCACGGTTCTCTTTCGAACAACCAGCAGCCCCGGGCAGGCTCTTTAAGGCGCGCGTAGAACAGAAAACGCCGTCGATCCGGGCCAGTGTGGCTACCATGAGTTTTCATTACGAAGACTCAATCGATAGCGACCGCGTTTGACTCATCGATTGGCCCGCTTCAAGGTTATAACAACTCTCAACCAATGAGAGCGCCAAACACGGTAGATGCGTATGATCGAGTCTCGTAATGAAATCTCATAGTAGCCACACTGGTATTTATCGGGCGACGAGCCGCGCACGGTTCAACGGCCGCAAGCCAGCGCTTACGGTAGCCGGGAGTATCTAAAGGGTGCCTTAATCACAATTTACACACCTGGTCTCCTCCGAATGCAGCTACACATGGCTTGATTCCACCAGTACCAGCAGCTATGAGCAGAAGCCCGATCATTGATGTAGTTCTGAAATTTGAAAATGACATCAGCAAAACACTTCTATGGATAAGTAAACACAACGGCACGGGTTGATCGATCTGGTCAAGTTACGCTTACCGCGGTTGGTGTATGGATAGATGTCCATCTTAACATACCAAGATCACTCCGTGCGTCGGAAAACATGTTGATCCATTGGTCTCGGCTGTCTTTAGTGGATCTTTGACAGTCGTTACATCATCATGGTCATCCAAGGCCGAAATTCAAACAACCTTAGTCTTACCATGAAGTATCGTATAGTAACTGAGTTTTAGAGGGCAGACAGGCTGTCGGTACATTTAAAATACTGATTTTCAGCTGCTTCCTGTTGGACTGATAGCTGACCTGAACATAATTGTGACAGGGCTGGGCAGATTATGACACATTTCTTCACCCCTTATCACAGAGTACAGACTTACTTCTACAGTACCTATAAAACACACTGACCTTTTAAAAATCCTTATTACCTCCAAATGGGGTTTGTAGGTCCAATTAGGGCTCAAGGATAATAAAGTGGCTAGAAAAGCCATAGGGCGGTTAGTAATTAAAAAAACCCTTCACTCTTTTAAAAAGTTCGCGTACAGCTAAGGGTTAGCTGTACGCGAACTTTACATAGCTATTGCCATACTGGCAATAGATATCATGCATTCAGCCCAATGACTAAAGAGGTCGCTTCGCTGTTCAGCCTTGACTTCGTATGAGTATAATAGTCATCAATTTTAAATATCGAACGGCGAAGCTCAATATATTTCGAAAAAAGATGAGGCGGGAATAGAAAACTTTTACTGAAAATTGTTCTCATTTCACTATAAATTTTAACTAACAAAGTGTTTTTAATTCTTGTAATGCCGGTTTTTTTCTACTTACCTCACAATCGAGATTTAAAGCAAAGTAGTTAGCTCATTTGTACCCTTGACGTATGTGTGTCTCGAGCTGCAATTGATGCCTTACAGCCTTTGGCGACTAATCTACTATTACTGACTTGCGACTACGCGGAGTAGAATTAAACTTAGGCGTATTAGGCTTTTACTGACTAAAACCCACCAGTGTTCCTTCACTTGCCTGTGCACTAGAGGCACGTTATTTATCTCTTTCGAAAGATCCGCGGCCCCGATTGGCATCGGTCTTTGTGGACCCCGTCACGCCTTACCTTACACGTCTTGCCTTAGATAGTATACTTACATACATAAATCGTCACATCACGTCATAATCGTCATACACCTCTTAAAAGTTGGATATCTTGAATGTTATGACTAAATTTTTACTTTGAGAAAAACCCAAATATTGATATGAGATTAGCAATTGGTATCTAATCTATAAACAAAAACAATTGCAACAGCACACCCAGGCTCTTGTGCACTGCACCACCAGAAAGCGAATAAGTTATAAGTATAAACATTAACATACACCTCAAGTACATACTAAAAATATTTGCATTCAGCATTTCCCGAGGAATGATGTAAAATAAAACAAGTACCTATTTAAACTTTCAAAGAATAAGAATATTCTTAGGTCTTGGTTCAGACCAACACCTACGAGCGAACTTTCATCAAAGTTATCTCAAAGAGCGCTCTTCTACTTTCAGATATAAACTTCTGGCCGATTGTTTGTTTTAGTTATATGCCGGATATAAATTATTTTTGCCATAAGCATGATACCTAGAGTGATGTGTCAAACATATTGAACGAATACAAGTTATCATTTACTATGCCTTATTATTACAAGCTACGTAACTATACATACCATTTAGTATAACATTTTAGGCCCTAATATTTTTGGGATTATTTGTAAGAAATACAGTGCTATTTTATTCAAATTGAGCCAGGAAAATAATTTAGAATATTTGAAGAGAAATATGTACATCTTGGCTGATGGAAAGTTCTGGTAAAACAGGCACACGCCAATAATGCACAGCAATTTACTCCTGTCCTCTGTTTTTTACACAAGTGTATCGTGTTTTGTATCAAAACATTGAGCTAACTGCCTAATTTAGATTGAGGCCACAGTGAAAAACCCTACGTTTGGTCTTTGGTCAAAATAACAATGACCGATTCTGCTTTGTACGGATTGTGCACGGAAATAAGTTTGTCTTTAATGTACTTAGTAGGTGCGCAAAATACGCGGTTAGAGGTGAACGATGTTACGGAGCCCGTGTTATCTATATTACATAGTAATATGTGTAGACTTCCATGAATTCGCTGTTTAATAACTTCCTGGGTTCCCAGATCAGGAAGATGCAACTTTTAAGGCAAGGGTCTTGGAAGTTCCACTTGAGGAAGTTTTTAACATATTGCTCAAACATAAAACAAAATATGTATTTAGCATATTACCTAATTTATTTTCTATACCTATTATGGATAAATTTTATAGACGACGATGAAAACAGCTTCAAAATCTGTTACGAACTTTAAGAATAAAGCAATCATGAAAAGCGACTTTATTTTATAATAGTATAATTATGACGGATCTTTTAAATAAAATTATTAGACATAGTGTTAGATATACTTACCTACTGGAAGTAGATGCAGAATTCAGAACTAATTTGTTTTTTTTTTTATAAAATTTACACTGTTTCAACTAATTGATACTACAGAAGGAATAGGTACTCTTAATTCAAAAAGAAAACAACGTCAAACAAACACGTTTGCGTCTCTTCTTATGTGCATATTCATCACAACATATTCTACAGGTACCTCATATAGGTATCTATAGAGATCTTTTTAAAAAACCCGGACCTTTATTGCGTAACGTGCTTTCCACCACAATACAAACCATTTCCAAAAAAATTACCACACATAGGTATTTTTGAAAAAATGCGGTTCAACAACATAAATAACGCAGTGAATGACGTTATTTTGTCAAAATGAAAGCCATTGCTACTACTGTTAATGTGTTACGTAATTACCCCATAGGTCTTTTTTACCATTCTTTTAATAACAGGTACTTACGTGGGCGGCAACATGAGTGGAGGTATCGCAGAACAACAAGTCAGGACAGTCCCAATTAGGTATATTATTGAAAAATACAGAATTACTCTGAAATAAGAATTGCCAATTTATTAGTTTGCATTACACTGGTGTTGCCAACATTGTAATTATTTCACAGTCCTGAAATTTAACGTCGTATGTACTATATAAAATAACAACACCACAATGTTATAAATATGCAGGAGTTTTGGCGGGAAAGTCAAGCTGCTTTTAAAATTATTTATAGTGTTGTTTACTAAATAAAAACGCGTGATTTATGTAATATAAAGTGCATTTAGTGAATAATTTATAAAGAACATTGAAATATTTTACCATAGTGGCCACATTATGACTTTACCCCAAACCCCGCCTAGTCGGCTCACGAGGGAAACGAAAGGAGATAGGTTAGGTTAAATTATGTTAGGATAAGTTACGAAGTTAAAATCCATTTATGTATTCGACTGAAGGACCAAGGTCGTGAAATAAATTATTAAAAAAATTATAAATATGTAAAATACGTGGAATTTTACACAGGTTGAACAGTATCACTCACAATGAAGGTTTAATTCATTGGGAACCTTTGTCAAAGCGTTACAACAAACAATGTTTGTTTTAAAATAGACTAGATGCCTCACAATAGGGGTTTTTTTAATAATTATAAACTAGCGCTTTACCGCAATCCCGCCTGATGGTAAGCAGTGATGCGATCGTTGATGGTAAAGCGCGCTAGTTTATTAAGAGTCTATTCACTCAGAAAAACTGAGCGAATAGGAAGGAAGACGGCAGTTGAGCGAGGTGATACAATGTTAAACCCAACAACACGACCAACGATGCTGCGCCAAAGGGAGATTGATCTGAACAACCTCCACGACCAAACTCCCAACACAACAACATTTGGCGCATCGTACCCGGCACACATCGCAAAACAACTGCTCAGACCCGTCCTCCGTCCTCAATTACTCATGTATCGTGGATACTGAGTCCACTATGGATCCTATTGATTTTCGCCGATAACAATTAGATATTTATGCAGACTCGTTTATTATGTACGTACGGTGTAACCACAAAAGCTTACCTTGTTCAACGCGTGTCTAACATCCGTGTAACGTCAATGTCTAGGTATATAATAATGTAGTGTTTAAAATGTATGTATCATCTGATGATAACACTGTGTGCCATAAAAATGGCAAAGGTTGAGGTGGCAACGATTGAGAGACCAGACACTATAGGTTTTAAAGATTTGATTATAAGATTTTAATGTACTGAACATTACAATAATCATTAAAACCAATAGTTAACCTAGTTTGCTAATTAATTATAACTCATGCAATTATCACTAGGTACAGATGCACATTAAGCTACTATAACCTGTCAAATTTCGTTACTATATTTTCAACTTAATCACAAGCATTTAGGCTCAGTTTCGGGTAGCTAATTGGCGAACACATTTTTGTCAAATGATTGCGATCGATCGATTGATAGATATTATTTTATAAAATTCACCGATTCTGTCAGATCGGCGATATCTATATAAGTAATCGGTGAATTTGGTGTATGAGAGACCTGTGCCCAGCAGTGGGACGATAAAAAGGTTGATAATGATGATGATAAAATAAATAAATAAATATATAAGGACAAATCACACAGATTGAGCTAGCCCCATAGTAAGTTCGAGACTTGTGTTATGGGATAGGCCACACAAATATTTGTTTCGTGCGGGATTCGAACGCAGTGCAGCAGTCAAACATTTAACCACTAAGCCAACCATGCCATCCGTCGTGGAATGATGATGATGATGAAAGCGCCTGATAGAGTCCAAACCCACGACTTAAACATGCAAGTCGTGGCCAATACCACTAGGCCACCGCTGCTCTCCACCACACACTCTCAAACACATTTTAAACACTACATTATTATATAGACTTTGACATGACTTTGAGTGTGAAGGCATGATTACGAAGGAAACTCTCGAGGTTGAAAGCTACTTAAAATAAATGAAATAATCTACAATTCTACTTATACAAATATTGAAAAAGGATGATAATGCCTTGGTATTTATGTTACAATTCGTGAAAATCAGAAACTACTTTTTTCTAGGTTTTATAATGAACTGGATTAAATTATTAATTTTTGATGATCATACTAAGTTTTTGACAGTATGTGCGTCAAAAATAATAAATAACCAATAAGTACTTGTATCTTCCAATAAAGTTGTCGGCCAATATGGCACCCATCAGCGGCATTGTGTAGCACATCATGATAAATATGTGATACACAACAGTGGCAGCGTTCTCGTGAAGGCATAGCACGTTCCTTAGGTATAACGACAGTATAGCTGAAAAGAAATGGCAAATTAACAAAAGCATGTGCATTGGACATCGTTGGTCGCAAGGTGCGATTGCTGTACGGGTTCAGCAGGGTAATTGAGTAGGTAACACACTCAGTTCGAAACTCAGTTTACTGCTCTTCTCCCGACCCTCCTGTTATGAATGTTAGGTATCAGATACACACATTTAATTGATACACGACCACCAACCTAGGAACCTGTAGGGTAATTGCGTTACATAGTATCAAAATCAAAGTGAACCTTTGATAGTTCAACAACATTCATTGCGTTATTTACGTAGTTGAGCAGTTGATACATTTTTAAACATGGGAGCAATGGAATAACAATAAGCTTCAAAATTATTCCAACTAATAGTAATGGCGTTTTACGCAATTAAGGTGCTGTTCTATTAAGCGGAATTAAAACAAGCATTCTGCATCCATTACTAACCCACTCTCTGTAGGGGAACATTATTTTACTATTAACTTTGGTAGTAATAAAGTAAGACTTAAGTAAGTGGTGAGCCCTCTCTCGCAAACAACCCAGTTACCTACACTCGTGACGTAGTAAGCATGTCGTGAAAACTTTAAATTCATGGAATATCACGACAACACGCGCGCCCAACTGCTCAGTCAAGCTGCTGTAAGGCTCTCATCTCCAAAACCCACTCAAGTCAGCAGAGGAAGCGATGCGACACCTTAATAAGCTTGCATTACGTACTTCTCAGCCCGCAGAAGGAAAATCTTTCACAAAATTCTGTCGCAATAATACAAAATATCGACGTAGGGTGACTGTGAAGCATTCCTATAGACTTAACAATAAACTCCTTAAAAATACTTAAAATAGACAGTTTTATTGACAATGTCACTTTTAACGTCAATCTTTCAAGAGGTTGTGTTTGAAGTAATTTGTAGTTATAAAATCAGAAAATACCTATCAAGTTTTTTCTTGCAGAAGTATATTCACCAAAGACAGTCCACCTCCTTAGTATATTTTTTCAATAAAAAAGAATGGATCATGCGTTCGACTTCCGCGCCCATTTATAATAATTATTACTATGAACTCCTAAAGATGTTTTATTTGTATTAAGTTTCGTTTGTGTATACATAATATATTTATTTTTTTATAACTATAAACTAGCGCTTGATCGCGCTTGATGCAATTTTAAATCCAATAATTGAGATTGATCTGGAGACCATCCAGGACCAAACTCCCGACAACATTTGGCGTTTCATACCCGGCACACATCGCAACACAACTGCTTATACCCGTCCCCCGTACGGCTTCACCAGACATCCTGCTGGAATAACGAATCGCTTGGCGGCAAGACTTTATCTGGTAGGTGGTAACTTCTGCCAGCAACCGATGTATGATCCGAAGGTATGTTCCTGAGCACCTATTTCTATTTAGGTAAATACCTAGCTACATAATTCTTCATAACTGCTTTTAAAAGACGAGTTTCTTGAGTTTCGTAGGCAAAAATACGAAATCCATATGGGCGAAGTGTTGCTAATTAAATAAATTACAAAGAACGGTCTCGAAATTCGAATTGCAGTGGAATGGAATCGAGTTATGTAGCGACATCTTTGCAGCGACAGAAGTACTACGCAGTCAAACATAACAGCGACGAGTATGGAAAAAGCCACACCATCTATCATCAAAACCGACTGTTTTCATTGTGGAATATATGTAAATCTGGAGGAACCGGACTCTAAATAGTGTAGAGGTCGGTTCCCAGATGGCACCTACATCACTAACGATTAAGTCCGCTGTGTTGTTAACAAATAAAGCTAATTGAACTCTCGATATCGTAGGTGGCTTACTCCAATTATCTCTAGAGAGTGTAGTGAAATTTGCTCCTTTATTTGTAACTAGCGACCCGCCCCGGCTTCGCACGGGGGCAATGTTGATACTAATTACACTACAGAAAGACTGTGAACGTTGTAACAACGTTATTCTTTGTTTATGCGAAACCTGAATACAGTTTGTGCAGTATGCTTAGTATGAGTTTTCATTACGAGACTCGATCGTCGATATCAAGGTTATAAGAACTCTCAACCAATGAGAGCACCAAACGCGCTCGATATGGACGATCGAGTCTCGTAATGAAAATTCATACTAGGCCTACATAATAAGCAACTGATTCGATTCGAATCTTTTTTAACCGAAATCAAAAAGGAGGAGGTTACTCAATTCGACCGTATATATGTTTTTTTTTTTATTATGTTGTTCGCGGATAACTTAGTCATTTATGAACCAATTTTCATCATTCTTTTTTGTTGGAAAGAAGACATACCCGAGGGACCACCTCGGGAATGTCTTCTTCCATGATAAGGAAATCAGGGTTTGATGGTGCAAGACCAGATAAATCAAGGGGATCTTTCAAAAATTGTGAGGACGGCTGGTGCATTTGTAATTTTTTTCATTAGGTATTTTAAAGCACTACAATTAAATAAGGGTCTGGAGTAAATCTGATGATGGAGCCGGGAGACAGGCGAGGAACTCCTCAACGATTCATAGCAGTTACCTTGTGTTTGTGCTTGAATAATTTGTATTGATTTAAAGAATATATTGAAAGAACCTTACACCTAGATGGGTTGTGACTGTCATTGAGAGGCTGGTGGTGAAGTCATAGGTCAGTTCAGGGAACTCCTCAACAATTTACAGTAGCTACAACTAAAAAGTGTAAAATAAAAACATTTTTCCAAAAAATCAACTAATCAACCGACTTACAAAAAACACTACAAAGTGAAAATAACTAATTTCGGAAGTCGGTGTCTTTGGTTTTGGCATGTTCGTTTTTGACACCGACTTCCGAAATTAGTTATTTTGAGTAGAAGTTGGTTGATTTTTATGGAAAAAAGTTTTTTTACTCCACGTTATATTTTTTCACAAATATATTTATATATTGTTGCAGTGTGGATACCGAGCCCGCCACGGAGCTTACGTGGGCAACCGAAGTCGCCAGCGGTGCTTTAACCATGTTTTTATTGGGACAATCATGTAGAATAGCGAGCTCATATTTTTGTGGTTTTTCATTATATCGTTTTGAAATTTCGTACATTGATTCTTTACTTAAAAATACTGGTTAAAAGCGGCCGCGTTCGCTACTGCTACGCCACCGAGACGAAGGCTGTCTAGAGGAATTGGAAAGATTTGCCAGCGGCGATGTTTCCGTCAGACTACAATTTGAGTGTCTTCAAGGCTAGAGTGAATAGGCTCTTAATAAAGTGCGCTTTACCATCAACGATTGCGTCACTGCTTACCATCGGGCGAGATTGCGGTCAAGCGCTAGATTAAAATTTATAAAAAAAATTGAGATTAATGCTGTATTGGTTAAAATCTTCGCTTCGAAAATTAGCCATAATTACCATTATTTGTCGTAAAAAGTACTGATAAAAAATATTATTGTGAGATATTCCATAAGAGATAGACATTTATACCATCGCTGAGTTTTGTCTAGACCTTTTCAATGTGTAGATACAATACTTAGTACATTATTTTGATAAATCTCGTAGGATTCAGCCTGCGTTTGAAATGTACCTAAGCGGAAAAAAATTATTATTATATATTTATGACATCACATCAGAAAATAACAGTATTTCTCCACTACACACATCAAAAGTGTCTAGGGATCAAGCATTTTTATGCGGATTTCTTGAGATTGAGATGTGGCTTTGTAATAAATTTATGATTTTATGAATTTATATGGATCCTTTTTGGTGCATTTCATAATTTGAATCAGGAACTGTGAATCAAATTCGAGTAAAAGATGAAAATCAGCTGTCAATATTTTCCCTATAAAAACATACAACGCATTGAAGACATTATTAGTGCTACTGTTTCCCTACTACTGATTAAAACTAACGTTATTATGGAGCGGCGACGTCATTTAAGCAGGGAAGAAATGCTCAGAGCCGTGGGAATGATAGAAGCTGGTTCCCGGCAACGTACTGTGGCTTTAGCTCTGAATACAAGTCAGAGTGTTATCAGTCGGCTTTGGACACGTTACCGAAGCACTGGTACCGTGGCTGAGCGCCATGGAGGACGGTATCGCTGCACCACACGAAGACAAGACCGATACATTCAAATCTTAACTCGAAGAGCTCCAACAATAACCGCCATGATGTTAGCCGTGAGGCTTCATCACTCTTCAGGGAACTTAATTAGCGACCAAACAGTCAGAAACCGCTTGCATGAAGTGAACCTTCATTCCCGAAGACCGCTACGGGTACCACCTATAGCAATGCACAATCGTAGGATTCGATATCAATGGGCTCTTGAACACAGAAATTGGGCAGAAGAACAATGGCGTTTCGTGTGCTTTTCTGATGAGTCTCGTTTTGGTATGAGACCGGATACAAGACGTATACGACACTGGAGAACCCCTGGATGCCAACAGCGATTAAAATCCTGCCAGGAAGTCCATCCTTATAGTGGTGGAACCATCATGGTATGGGCGGGTATTTGGATCGGCGGAAGAACTGAGTTGATTTGGATCAGAGGCAACCTCAACGCTCAAATTTATGCTGAGACGATTGTATCAGACGTCATCGTTCCTCTACAAGTGCAAATCGGTCCCTTATTTCAGTTAATGCGTGATAATGCACGACCGCACACCGCAAGAGTTGTAAGACAGAGTCTCGCCGCAGCTAACATCAATGTCCTGCCCTGGCCTGCTCAGTCGCCAGACTTGAACCCGATTGAGCATGCATGGGATATGCTACAGAGAAGAGCTCTGCCGAATATGGAGGGTATCCAGTCGCAAGAAGACCTTTTTTTGTTGTTGCAACGAACATGGGCGGCCATTCCACAGCATGATTTGGATGAACTCATTTTGAGTATGCCAAACCGATGTTCTTGTGTTGTTAGTGTTCGCGGTAGGAACACGGATTATTAATTGTTCAAGTTACCCAATAAAATTTTAGAGAAAACTGTTATTTCAGTCTTTTTTTCGAACTTTTGTGTTAGTGGTTCAAATGTCAAATATCCCTTTATTAGGAAAATGGCAAATTTCTTTATTAATGCAAAGGTGACTTGGTTTATCGTTACTGTGACAAACGAAAACACTTTATTTGATGAATCCTTAAAGAAAATTTTAATTAATATCAATCAGGAGAAAAGTTATTGCAAAAATATATGTTGATCCCTAGACACTTTTGATGTGTGTATTTAATGGATTTTATTATAAATGTAAACAAAGTGTGTGATACTCCTTGGTTTAGTCTCTAAGGTTGTATTCTGTCTATGAAGTTGTAATTTGTGAAGCGATGACATATGATAAAGAGGTTAAGAAAAACCTGTGAGGATAATTATAATGTAATGAAGAAATGGTGAAACAATAGCTTTAAATGTTGTTTCTCTTTTCAGGTAATATTTGTGTTAGTTTAATGTTAGAGATTTGTAAAATTGTTAAAACTGTGAATAAATAAATTAATCTCTTTTCAGAGCAACTCAATTCTGGCTATAGTTTTACTGTACCCCATATCTAAGGATAATTATAATAACCACCTTATAAAACAACATTTCGACGGCTGTTTACCAAGAATAATGGAAAAGTTAAGATTTGAGTTCATGGTCAAAGCCAGTGACGATGTGAAAACAAATATTATTTGCGTAACGTCAATCACGGATTTAGAAGGCAATCCCTAGCGATCCCAGAAAAGTTACAACCTGTAAAATTACATGATAAAATAGTACAGACTCAAACCTTTCAGACAGTAAAGGCTACATTACAAAAACGGCATGAGAAGCGACAGGTGTGGATATCTATGAAACCAGAGATGAAGGCAGCGTATTGTGATGAAGATGGAAACATACAATTTCGGGGTTACCTATTGGAGGAACAAACAAAACCTCAAACTTCTGCAATAGAATTTTCTGAAGAATCTCTTGCAAGAATAATTGAAAGCGTCTCTAGAATAAAGAAAGATTCATCAAAACCTTTAAATATGGCGAAAATGGTAGACAAATTTGTTATAGAAAAATTCAATAGAAAAATTACTAATGTGTCCCAGTGGATGACCACTTTTGAAGCAGAATGTGCCCGTTTGGAAATTGAAGATGTCAAAAAAATTTAAATTTTTAGATTATTTTTAGAAGATTCTTGTTCAGACTGGTATAGCTCCATGCTTTTATAAGTAATTACATACAATAAATTCAGAATGGACAATATGGAAAAGAAACTTTTGTGAAACATATGCTGATAAGGGTTGGTCACCAATCAGGTATGCAATGTTATTTAGATATAAACAGGGAACATTACTGGAATACGCGATAAAGAAAGAGAGACTACTATTAGAAATAAATAAGTCCATAGATAAACTCACTCATATTGATTTGATTGCCACTGGATTACCAAATTGTATTGCTGATAATATTTATAGGAGTAGTTTAAAAGAAACTGTAGACTTATTTAAAAATTTAAGATGTTTAGAGCATATGGTAAACAAAAAAGTATTTGATAAAAAGATAGGAACTTTGAACAGTAACATTAGAGAGAAAAATGAAAGCCCATGGTTAGCCCATGTAAAATTTGTGAAAAAGAAAACAAAGGTATACGCTACCACCCTGAATCCCAATGTTGGTTCAAAATTAATGATAAGCCAAAAAAATATCAAATAAGGAATGTTAATAATTCAGAATTAGAGATGGAATTAAATAAAATTGATCCAAAAAACTAATAGTGACGCCATTAATTAAAATTAAATTACTAATAAATGACAGTTTGGAAACAACAGGAATCTATGATTCAGGATCTAACGTGTCTTTAATAAATTCAAGGTTATTATCTTTAAAAAATATACCTACTTATGATAAAAATGCAGGTTTAAAAACAATTAATGGCGTTAAAAAATCGATAGGAATGGTAACTTTAAAAATTAAAATTTTCGAAATAGAAAAACATATTGATGTTTTCGTTATAGATGAAGAGAACTTTGACTTGATTTCTTAATTGGGTTAGACTGTATACAAAAATTTCATTTAACTCAAAATGAAAATCTAAATATTACCCAAATTGTCCCCACCAGTAATAATAATATTAAAGAATACACAAAAAATAAAGAAAAGCAACCTATAAACGCTAAAAAAATTCCTGGCAATTCAGGTAGTGACATAGGGAATAGACAAGATATATACTATGAAAAGAAAGGTGTTCATACTATAAAGAACAATGAAAATGAAACTGTTATATATATAGACGAATATAAAATAAACTTTAATGAAAATATAGTAGTCGATAATTTCGATATTTCAGTTAATAATTTAAATCTATTATTGATAAATTAATATGCAAATATAACTCAGTCTTTGCTAAAGACAAATTTGATATAGGTACTGTAAAAGGATATGAAGCCCATATTGATTTGTTGATAGATAAATACTGTAGCAAAAGGCCATATAGGTGCTCTATTGGGGATATAAAAGAAATTGAACATCAAATTTCAATGTTACTAAAACATAATTTAATCGAGGAATCATATAGCCCCTTTGCCGCTCCGGTAACACTAGCATTTAAAAAAGAAGATGGAAGGAGAGCAAGGCTCTGCATAGATTTTCGCGAATTAAATAAAATTATATTCCCTCAATCGCAACCGTTTCCACTAATCGAGGATTTAATGGTTAAAACAAGAAAATGTAAATTTTTTTCCACAATCGATGTAAACTCAGCGTTCTGGTCCATACCTTTAAGAATTGAAGACAGACACAAAACGGCCTTTGTTACTCAAGAATCACACTTTCAATGGACTTGTTTACCTTTTGGGTTAAAAACTTCTCCCGCAATTTTTCACAGAATATTGAGTAACATCATCAGAAAGCATAAACTGTCAAATTTTACTGTCAATTATATTGACGATATTTTAGTATTTTCTGAAACATTCGAAAAACACGTTGAGCACATATCTTTGTTATTAGAAGCAATTTTACAAGAAGGTTTTAAATTAAAATTTACTAAATGTAACTTTGCACAGGAATCAGTAAAATATCTAGGGCACATAATACAGAACAATACTGTCACACCATTAAAAGATAATTTGATTGCAATAAAAGAATATCCAACTCCAAAAACTCAAAAAAATGTCCGTCAATTCTTAGGAAAAATTAACTTCTATGGAAAATATGTGCCAAATATTTCGATTATACTGGATCCTTTACATAATTTATTAAGGAAAGGAGAAAAATTCTTATGGTCCAATAAATGTCAAGAATCCTTTGATACTAAAAAAAAAATTACTTTGCACAAAACCTATTTTAGCCATCTTTGATCCAGACTTGCCAATACATATTTATACTGACGCTAGCATTCAAGGTATAGGAGCGATTTTAAAACAAATTCAACTTAATGGCGATGAAAAGCCTTGTGCATATTTCTCCAAAAAATTAAATGATTCTCAAAAAAAGAAAAAAGCCATATACCTTGAGTGCTTGGCAATAAAAGAGGCGGTAAAATACTGGCAACACTGGCTTATAGGAAAAACATTCATAGTTTTTTCAGAT
Organism: Sesamia inferens; assembly: GCA_037179545.1. Classification (NCBI taxonomy): domain Eukaryota; kingdom Metazoa; phylum Arthropoda; class Insecta; order Lepidoptera; family Noctuidae; genus Sesamia; species Sesamia inferens. Next base: position 18,690,482 of record CM073921.1, on the reverse strand, counting down.
CACAAACCTTTAGAAAGAATGAATATTAAAGCCAGAACGGACGAAGAACTAGGAGATTTGACGTATTATTTATCGCAATTCGATTTTGAAATAATATATTCTCCGGGAAAATATAATATAGAGGCAGATACTTTAAGCAGAAACCCTGTATTAGAATCGTATGAAAATAAAGATAGTAGTTTAAAAGTAGTGAATTTTGTTAAATTAGAAGACATACGAAAAGATCAAGATAATAATGAAGTTATAAAACAAAATATGAAAAAACTCATTTACAAAGATAATATATACTACAAAAAGATTTAAAAAAAAGAAAAAATTGTAATAACTGAAGAGTTTAGTAAAAAGATTATAAAATATGTACATCACTACTACTGTTACATAGGAAGACAACAAATGGAAAATAAGATCAAACCCTTTTATTACGCTAAAAAATTATTAGAAAATATAAAAGAAACCTGCGAAACCTGTGAGGTCTGTATAAAAAATAAATCTAGAGGAAACTACAAGTTTGGATTAATCTCCCACTTAGGTCCTGCTACCAATCCATTCGAAATAGTGTCTATAGACACTATAGGGGGATTTGGTGGTGCTCGTTCAACCAAAACATATTTACACCTTTTAGTTGATCATTTCACTCGTTTCGCCTATATTTTGACATCCAAAACTCAGACTGCAAGTGATTTTATAAAACTTGTTAAAAAGGTAACACAGGATTATAAAATTTATTTGATTCTCTCAGATCAATATCCAGGCATTAATTCAAAAGATTTCAAATTATATTTAGATAAAGAAGATATACCAATAGTTTTCACAGCAGTAAATGCGCCATTTTCAAATGGATTGAACGAAAGGTTAAACCAAACGTTGGTTAATAAAATTCGTTGTAAAATGAATGAAAGAAGGGACAAAATTGCCTGGACAACTATTGCTCACGAATGCACTGAAAAATATAACGAAACTGAACATAGTATAACAGGATTTTCTCCAAAATATTTATTAGAAGGAAAAAATGTTGATATTCTACCAGATGAACTGAAACAAAATATAACACATGATCATTTATTGCGAGACCGAAAAATTGCCTTGGAAAATAGTTTAAAATCCCATAATTATAATAAACAAAGATTTGATAAAAATAGAAAACATTATGAACTAAAAGTTGGAGATTCAGTATATGTTGAAAACGGAAACAGGTTAAACCGAAAAAAACTAGATGAATTGAAAATAGGGCCTTACCAAATAATAGATAAAATATCTAATTCCATTTACCAAGTAAACACGGGTCACAAAAAGACAGAGTCGAATCTATTCCATATTACAAAACTTATTCCAGTAGTAGAGTAAAATTATTAGACTTTGTAATTTGGAACGGGGGAAGGGGAGATGTAAACAAAGTGTGTGATACTCCTTGGTTTAGTCTCTAAGGTTGTATTCTGTCTATGAAGTTGTAATTTGTGAAGCGATGACATATGATAAAGAGGTTAAGAAAAACCTGTGAGGATAATTATAATGTAATGAAGAAATGGTGAAACAATAGCTTTAAATGTTGTTTCTCTTTTCAGGTAATATTTGTGTTAGTTTAATGTTAGAGATTTGTAAAATTGTTAAAACTGTGAATAAATAAATTAATGTCTTTTCAGAGCAACTCAATTCTGGCTATAGTTTTACTGTACCCCATATCTAAGGATAATTATAATAACCACCTTATATAAATATAAACCTTCCTCTTCAATCACTCTATCTATTAAAAAAACTGCATCAAAATCTGTTGTGTAGTTTTACCTAAAGATTTAAGCTTACATAGCGATATAGGGACAGAAAAAGCGACTTCGTTTTATACTATGTAGTGATGTTGCCAGCGGACAAAACTGTTGGACAAATCTGTCTTTGCATTGTGTAGATTCAATTTCTTAGTATTGTATAATTGCATGGCACACGTGATATAATTGTGAGCACAATGTACTTGCTGTAAAGCATCTAATTGTTGGGTTAGTCTTTTTTGTTGTTGTTTTTTTTTGTGTCTTTTTCCATAATGGACGCTCTTAGCGTACAATATATTTATGCATCGTTCTCACACGATTGATTTCAAAATGAATGATGTAATCAAATATTTGTATCAACAGCTTGATAATTTAAAAGAGTGTCCATGGAGTTTCTTCTTCGTTCTTCTCCATAGGTACTTACTCTTTGGAATGGGCGACTAGCTTCACCTTACTGACTGACCGACCTTCTGACTGTTGAGGTTGAATTTTAATATTGTCTCTGGCTGATATTTTTTATAAAGAAAATTAATTCAAGTTGAGAAGACAGATTCGGTAGACAGGAGAAAAATGTTTTGTAGTTTTGTAATAGTTGTAAAAATGCGGTCGAAAAGAATGGTTTGGTTTGGTTACTTATAGATACCGAAATTGTAATATGTGATGTGATGTAATGTGATTTTATAAAGAGTCTTTTATTAAAACATAAAGTAAGAATAAACGAAGAATGAATTATTTTGGATTTTATTTGAAGCATATACAACAGGATCCCAGAAGAGGTACTGCATCATATTTTTTACATATATACAATAGGTTATGGGCACAGAATGGGTGCAGCAGTAAGCTAAGTAGAATGGAAAATGTTCTAGGAAAGTATTTATAAACTATTTGAAGAAGAATATTGATCATGAATTTGAGAGGGGAAGTTTAGAAAGAGAAATTGAAAATGAAAATTTTGATGTTGAAGAAACAAAAGGGGAGCGATTTTTCTACTTTTGAAAAAGAACAAAATAATGGTGAAGAAAATGAGGTCTTTGAAAACTATATGGGGAGTTAAATGAAGACATTTTATATACAATTTTGGTGAAAATAAAGTATTCTAATTGGAAAAAGTGAAAAAGAATTAAAGTAAAATTCTATTTCCAAATAGTGAAAAATGTTGAGGTTGAATTTTAATATTGTCTCTGGCTGATAATTTTTATAAAGAAAATTAATTCAAGTTGAGAAGACAGATTCGGTAGACAGGAGAAAAATGTTTTTGTTGTTTTGTAACAGTTGTAAAAATGCGGTCGAAAAGAATGGTTTGGTTTGATTACTTATAGATACTGAAATTAATAAGATGTGTGTGAACGTAATGTGATTTTATAAAGAGTATTTTATTTAACATAAAAGGAGAATAAACGAAGAATGAATTATATTGGATTTTATTTGAAGCATATACAACAGGATCCCAGAAGAAGAGCTGCATCATTATTTATTTATTACCTATTTACAACAGGTTATGAGCCCAGAATGGGTGCAGCAGAAAGCTAGAATGGAAAATGTTATAGGAAAGTATTTATAAACTATGTGAAGAAGAATATTGATTATGAGTTTGAGAGGGGAAGTTTAGAAAGAGAAAATCAAAATCGAAATTTTGATGTTGAAGAAACAAAAGAGGAGTGATTTTTCTACTTTTGAAGAAAACCAAAATAATGGTGAAGAAAATTATATGGAGAGCTAAATGAAGACATTTTTATGGAATTATCGTTGGAATACAATTTTGGGTGCAAATAAAGTATTAAAGAAAAAGAAATTTATTTAGCAATATGTGTTGATGGGATTCTAATTAGAAATAGTGACAAAGAATTAAATAAGATACCTGAAGGACTGAAAAAATTATTTGAAATTAGAAGATTTGATAATTATTGGAATTGATATAAAGGTTGGAGAAAAATTATTTGAAAATTTATCAGAAATCTTACACTGAACAATAATGAAGAAATTTAGATACGGCAACTGCAAGAAAATGCATTTCCGAACATTTTAATTGATGCACATCAAGAGGGGAAAAATAATAGCAGTGATGTGCATAATTATAGGCAATTGATAGGGTCTTTACTATATAATAAAACTAGACCAGATGTATTAAGGGTTAGTTGGTTTTGCAAATAATGGATATAAGATTTGGGATCCTGCAGAATCGAAAGTTTTGTGTTCAAGGGATGTGACATTTAGTAACAGTGCCAAAGTGTAAAACTTAGTGGTATTTATAAAATTGAGGGAGGTTATATAAAGACAGCATTTTTATAAAGGGATTTGAAGTTTTAGATAGGATGTTATTTTAGTAGAGTTGAAGTTTTAGATAGGGTGTGTTTTTATAATAGAGTTGAAGTTATAGATGGGGTGTTTTTATAATAGAGTTGAAGTGATAGATGGGGTGTTTTTGTAATAGAGTTGAAGGTTTAGACAGGGTGTGTTTTTGTAATAGAGTTGAAGTTATAGATAGAGAGTTTGTTGAAGTTATAGATAGGGAGTTTGTTGAAGTTATAGATAGGAAGTTTCTTGAAGTTATAGATAGTGAGTTTGTTGAAGTTATAGACAGGGAGTTTGTTGAAGTTATAGACAGGGAGTTTGTTGAAGTTATAGACAGGGAGTTTGTTATAGATAGGGAGTGTATTGAAGTTATATATAGGCTGTTTAAAGTTATGTATTGAAGTTACTGTTTGAAAGTTATGTCTCGAAGTTTATGCAGTTGACGAAAATTTTATTTTGAGACAATATACTGTATCATATTTTTACATATTTACAACATAAAAGAATTAAATAAGATACCTGAAGGACTGGAAAAAGAATTTGATAATTATTGGAATTGATATAAAGGTTGGAGAAAATTCATCAGAAATCTTGCACTGAACATTAGTGAAGAATTTTGGAAAAGAAAGAAAGAAAGAAAATGTATTTTCGGACATTTTAATTGATGCACATCAAGAGGGGAAAAGTAATAGTAGTGATGTGCATAATTGTAGGCACTAGACTGGTCATCTGGATGTATTAAGGGTTTGTTAGTTGGTTGGGCAAATAATGGATATAAGATTTGGGATCCTGCAGAATCGAAAGTTTTGTGTTCAAGGGATGTGACATTTAATAACAGTGTAAAATTAGTGATCTGTATTTTTAAAGGTGTAACAAAAGTGTACAAGGTAGTGATCTGTATTCTTTAAAGGTGTAACAAAAGTGTAAAAGTTAGTGACATTTATTAAATTGAAGGAGGTTGTTTTAGATATGGTGTGTTTTTATAATGAGAGTTGAAGTGATAGATGGGGTGTTTTTATAATAGAGTTGAAATTATGGATAGGGAGTTTGTTGAAGTTATAGATAGGGAGTTTGTTGAAGTTATAGATAGGGAGTTTGTTGAAGTTATATCGTCACCTGTTAGTATGTCGAACACAGCATTTGAGTCACCTCCGTTAAATCTTTCAATCATTTTACGGCACCAATCCACACGATGGAGTTTTTGAGCCTCAGTCAAATTATGAGGTATCCAACGGGCGCAAAGCTTCCTGACCGCTAAATGTTCGTGGAGGATTTTGTGCACTTGACTCATACCGATGCCTAAGCTTGTCCGAATCTGCTGATAGGTCACACTTTTGTCAGTCTCTATCATACGCCGCACAACACAGATCTTATCTTCAGACGTCGCCGTAGAAGGCCGTCCCTCACGTAAATCATCAGTGAGATTAGTGCGACCACGTTTAAGCTCATTAAACCAGTTGTAAACAGTCGCACGAGATGGGGCTTCATCGTGAAAGGCCAATCGTAGTCTATCATAACTTTCTTGTTGACTTAAATGACATCAAAAGTCATAAAAAATCATTGCACGAAAATTTTCTCGTGTTAAATTCATGTTGACGTGACACAGACAATTTTCAATTTGCCGCCAAATCGTATAACTAATGACAAATGAATGAAATATATACTCAGTAATATTGCCAAAGAGTTCTATTTTCAAATTTTAGAATTATTTTTTTATTAGGTATATTGTTTATAAGTGGGCAGTTCTAAGAACTTTCAGTTTGACCCTCGTAGATAGGGAGTTTGTTGAAGTTATAGATAGGGAGTTTGTTGAAGCTATAGATAGTTTGTTGAAGCTATAAATAGTGAGTTGAAGTTGTAGATGTTGAATTTAAGTTTTATAACGGGTCCGCCATCTAAGGTTTTTTTTTTCCACTAGTGCTTATTTCGTGAATGGCAACACTTAGCTTATGTCTGATTTGACAGTTAATTAGTTTTATCCTTCCGCTGAACGAATATGGTTGTGTATACGCTTGAACAACGCTGGGAAATATTGCGACATTACTTTGAAAATCATGGTAATGTTGCAGAATGTGTACGAAAATTGCGTACGAATTTTGGAAGAAACGAAGCACCGTCAGCTCCGTATGTTCGTTATCTTGTGAAAAAAGTGAAAGAAACTGGCATCCTCATCGATAAACCAACGCGTGAATAGCCAAAAACAGTGCGTACACCCGAGAATATTGCTGCTATGGCCGAAAGTGTGCGTGAAACGCCATCAACATCAGTTCACCGTCGTTCTCAACAATTGGACATTTCGGAGACATCACTGAGACGAATTTTACGTAAAGACCTTGGTATGACGCCGTACAAAATCCAATTGGTTCAGGAGTTGAAGCCAACTGACCATCCAATGCGTTTTCGCTTCGCTAAGTGGGCCTGTGATCGACTTGCAGAAGATGCCGATTTTGCCAAAAAAATCATCTTTTCGGATGAAGCTCATTTCCATCTTGTAGGGTATGTTAACAAGCAAAATTGTCGCATTTGGGGCACAGAAAACCCGCACGCATTCACTGAAAAACCGATACACCCAAAACGAGTCACTGTTTGGTGCGGATTTTGGTCCAGAGGCATAATTGGGCCATTTTTCTTCGAAAATGAGCAAGGAGCGGCCGTTACAGTCAACGGCGATCGTTATCGGGCCATGTTGAATGAATTTTTGTTTAAAGAAATTGAAAATGAGGATATTGGCGACATTTGGTTTCAACAGGACGGCGCTACGTGCCACACAGCCGACCCTACACTCGATGTTTTGCGCCCTGTTTTTGAAAATCGCATCATCAGCCGCAGAACTGATGTCGTTTGGCCACCTCGGAGCTGCGATTTGACACCGTTGGACTATTATTTGTGGGGTGCCGTCAAAGATAAGTGTTACGCCGACAAGCCAGAGACAATTGACGCTTTAAAGGACAATATTCGTGAAGCCATTGGTGAAATACAGCTGCACACAATCGTTAAAGTGCTTGAAAATTGGACCGATCGTGTAGGCTACTGCATGGCCAGCCGAAGTAGCCATATGAATGAAATTATCTTCCATCATTAACCGGAAAGATTGTACTTTCAAATAAAAAAAGAAATTTGAAAAAATATTCAGTAGTTTTTTTTTCATAGCATTTTCAAAAAAAAAAAAGTTATTTGGCGGACCCTTTATTTGTTTTGTATTGAGGGGGTTACAAGTTTTACATAAATAGGCTGTTAAAGGTTATGTATTGAAGTTTTATATAGGCTGTTAAAAGTTATGTATTGAAGTTTTATATAGGCTGTTAGAGGTCTTTATATAGGCTGTTAAAGGTTATGTATTGAAGTTATATATAGGCTGTTTAAAGATATGGATTGAAGTTACTGTTTGAAAGTTATGTCTCGGAGTTTATGCAGTTGATGAAAATTTTATTTTGAGACAATATAAAATTCAGAGGGGATGTTGAGGTTGAATTTTAATATTGTCTCTGGCTGATAATTTTTATAAAGAAAATTAATTCAAGTTGAGAAGACAGATTCGGTAGACAGGAGAAAAATGTTTTGTTGTTTTGTAATAGTTGTAAAAATGCGGTCGAAAAGAATGGTTTGGTTTGGTTACTTATAGATACTGAAATTGTAATATGTGATGTGACGTAATGTGATTTTATAAAGAGTCTTTTATTAAAACATAAAGTAAGAATAAACGAAGAATGAATTATATTGGATTTTATTTGAAGCATATACAACAGGATCCCAGAAGAGGTACTGCATCATATTTTTTTACATATCAATTCAAAAGTGCCTGTAACTGGTTGATTTGAAATAAGTGCTTTGATTTTGTTTTTTTTTTTTGGCCAAAGTTTAAACAAGTTTAAATGTCAAATATGTAGGTATACCTACAGTATGCTAAGAAAACCCTGTCCGACCCATAAGGATAATAAAGGTTAGGTAAACACATGACCAAATATAATATAAAATTTTACGTAATCATCATAGTACCAATACAAATGAATTTTGAAATAATCTTTTTTTCCCGCGAATTAATTCTAACTTCCCAGAAATTTGGTAATTTTTAAAAAAGTGACAACACCGGTATTATGAGCGAATAGCGATGCGACCACGTGCCGCGTGCCCTGCCGCTCGCCGCCCGCGGACGGCGGAAGGGTGCTAAACGCATATTTGTTAAGTTACCTCTTTTTGTGAAATAATATTAATTTTTTAGGGGGATTTTTTTTCAAGTTTAGCCCGGTTTTGTATCCATTAGTAGGATCAGTAATCGATACCTAACAACACCTTCACGGGTAGGACAGGGTTTTCTTAACATACTGTATAAATGGTTCAACAGACAAATGGCGCCGATTTTGTTCATAAATAAATTAATTTTAAGTTATGTGCATCTTTTTCTTTTCATTTCGTTAAGAAAAGGATAGAAGATAACATTTTAATTTAATCCTATCAAATTAAGATACTCCATAGACATTTTAGACGCGATTATAGACATGGCGACTAAAAATACGCCAGTTTACGTCAGGAGCGCACTAATTTGACAGGTCTAAACTGACATTTATCTTCTTCTGTGAATTTGTGTATAAATAAGCAACTCGGGAACTAGTGATTGGCACCGATTCTCTTGTTCACAGACTAAACTAAATTTAAGTTAACTGCATCTTTTTCTTTCTGTCTTATTACGAAAACAACAGAAGATAGGACATTTGTTTAGTCCTATCAAATAAAGATACTCCATACATAGACAGTTTCGACGCGATTAAAAACATGGCAACTAAAAATATGTCAATTTACGTCGGGGACGGAATATTTTTACAGGACTAAACTAATTTTTATCTTCCGCCCGTTATTTAGTTTGTGAACAAGGGCATCGCGGCCATTGCTCCGATTCCCTTGCTTACAAACTTAACTAAATTTAAATTCAGTGCATCTTTTTATTTATATTTCATTAAGAAGCAAATAAAATTTCAGTTTAGACCTGTCAAATTAGTGCGCTCCTGACGTAAATTGACGTATTTTTGGTCGCCATGTTTATAATCGCATCTAAACTGTCTATGGAGTATCCTAATTTGACAGGGTTAAACTAAAATGTTATCTTCTATTCTTTTCTTAACGAAATGGAAAGAAAGAGATGCACTTAACTTAAAATTAGTTTAGTTTGTGAACAATAAAATCAGTGTCAATGCCGACTTTTTTTGCGGTGCACAGAATAAACCTTTTAAATAGTCTCAAAATACCTTATATAACATTGTAACGTCCAGATGCACAGAAAGTCCGATAGGATAAGGGTAAGTAGGTACCTACATAATAATAAGGGTTCCGATTCCGTCATTTAGCTAGGGTTATCTAAAGCTAATAAATATTTTAACATTAATTAAAGTAGAAAACTGAGTACTTACCTACCTCCTACAGCAGTGCGATTATGTAACCATCATACTGTGAAAATTTATTTGAAGAAGTAATCTATTCTATTCTCTTTTTATATATGGCAAGTGAGATCGACGTATAATAATGGACATGCCTTACGAGATGAGAATTGTGGCATTCTGAAAGAAAGAGAGGAAACGAAGTTTCGTCTATCTTTATTACTCTCAATATCATCAATCACCTAAGAGGAAAGAGATAGTACTAGAGCGAAAGCACAGGCCATCTCTCTCACCCTTTTCAAACCAAAAAAAATACTGCAGATTATACGCGTACGGCATGTCCATTAGTACAAAAACAAGTAATCACTACATAGGTATTTGAAGTGGGCTGTTACGCCAACTACCTAAGGCGTCGTCCTAAATGGCAAAGATGAAGATGAAGAAGATGATGAAGATCTTCGATGACACGTAGCATTCTCTTCGTGCGATGAGTTCAAACATGTTGTAGAATGGCATTTTATATAAGTAGGTTTTAATTTAGAACAACCTGTATACTTATAACCTCCTTAATACTTTAGAACAACCTATATATATTACTTATAACCTCCTCAATACTTCAGAACAACCGATATAAAACTTGTAACCTCCTCAATACTTAATACAAAAAAGCAATTCATCACTACGTATTTGAAGTTGTCTGTCACTCTAACTACCTCAGGCGTCGTCCTAAATAGCAAAGATCGCACGATGACACGTAGCGTTCTCTTCGTGCAATGAGTTCAAACATATTGTAGAATGAAATTTTATATAAGCAGGTTTTTTTAGAACAACCTGTATACTTATAACCTCCTTAATACTTTAGAACAACCTATATATAACTTATAACCTTCTCGATACTACAGAACAACCCATATAAAACTTGTAACCGCCTCAATACTTCAAAACAACCCATATAAAACTTGTAACCACCTCAATACTTCAAAACAACCCATATAAAACTTCAATTCAACATCTATAAAAAACAACTCACTATCTATCAGTGGCGAAGAGTCCATACAAGCGGATTCCCACCGGGTTACCTTTCAAAAATCAGTTCCATATTCATACAAAAGTATTTACATTCTATTTCATTAACAAAGTATTATTAATCAAATAGTAATTCTTAGCAATACCCTAAGTATCACATTTCATTTTATAGTCGTAAATTAATCAGCGCTTCAATTTTTCGTACATTACATTGAAGGCAACTCGACGAATTACAGCTTACCTCGGTCAACGTTTTACTATGAGGTGAAAAGAGACAGAGCGTGTCAGACCATCTCTTTCTAATGCTCGCTAACCGTCGGTAAAACTTGATAAATATAGGCCAAGCGGCTTGCAGTTCTCTCCTCTCCTCTATTAGAAAGAGACAAAGAAACCACGCCACTACTTTTGCTTAATATTTTTGTTGGTTTTGGATGTGTGGTTCGGTTTTTAACACTTTATTATTTTTGTAATTTTTTATTTTATTTTTTCTTGACTCTTATTCCCTAACAATAGGTACTTAACTTAGTACTTACTAACAAGCATGCATGTGTGGTATGGAGATGCACGTCGAAAAAGGCTTTTCTCAAAGCCGCTTTTATCATACTTGAAAGACACTGTTATCAAATCATCAGTCCTTTTTTGTATGGTGAAGGTGGGGCTTTTGATATTATTCTTATCTGAAGACCTCCTCCAAGATATCCTGCAGTAGGTAAGTGTTTAAGTGTTTATTTTTTTGGACCGGATTCCCATTGTCAAAATTTCACCCTTCGCCACTGCTATCTATAGCTTCAACCCACTATCTATAGCTTCAATTTACTATCTATAGCTTCAACTCAAACACCCTGTTTATAACTTCAACTCCCTATATATAACTTCCAACTCCCTATGTATAACTTCGATTTGATTTTAAAAACTGCATGTCTATAACTTAACACTCCACACGAACTCACAAACATAATACAAAGATAAAAAAACAATCTCTTCAAAAACACTCCTCCGCATCTTCAAACGTCTCAATTTTCATCCAACGATAATAATATATTATTTTCAAACTCATCATTATTGTTATTCATTATTCTCGACAACCATCTTCCAAATTGTAGGTATTCTATTCTTTATTTAATAAATTTTGCCCAATACTATCTTCAAAAACGTCATTTTCTTCAATTCCTCCAGCAGCATTTTGCTCTTTCTCCATTCCAACATCATTTCGCTCCTCCTCGTCGAAAAACAGAAGTCTCCCTTTCCATCGTTGCTTCAATATCAGTATCCATCAGACTTTTTCTATAAATCCGTCTCAAATTTATACTCAACATCAGTACTGTTTGTACCTCCTCCCGCACTCTTTTTCGCAGTGGAAGCGTGCTCTGGGCCGTTACAGGTGGTAAATATAATAAAATATTTACCACCTGTAACTGTACATTATGGATTGCAATAAACGATTTGATTTGGTTTGAACCTATTGAAGGACTCGGGAGGTCTACAGGGTTTAATAATAAAACACTGTTTTAAATATGCATCGCTTCTGCTTTTATTTAAACTACTACAAAAACTCAATATTGAAGTGTCAATGAAAATTTTCTACTGTCAAATAAAACAAAAACCCACGATTCCAAATTCAAACAAGCCCATTACTTTCATACACACCAATAAAACCTACTTATATAAAATTCCATTCCACAACATATAGATTATGGGCCCAGAGCAACCTTCCATTGCGCTTCCACTGCGAAAAAGAGTACCAGTGCTGATGTTGAGTATAAATTTGAGAGGGGACGGATTTATAGAAAAAGTCTGAAGGATACTGATATCGAAGTAACGATGGAAAGTGAGACTTCTGTTCTTCGACGAGGAGGAGCGAAATGATGTTGGAATGGAGAAAGAGCGAAATGCTGCTGGAGGAATTGAATAAAATGACGTTTTTGAAGATAGTATTGGGGAAAATTTATTAAATAAAGTATAGAATAAGTACCTACAATTTGGAAGATGGTTGTCGAGAATAATGAATAATAATTATGATGAGTTTGAAAATAATAGAATATTAATGATAAAAATCGTTGAATGAAAATTGTGACGTTTGAAGATGCGGAGGAGTTGTTTTTGAAGATATTATATTTGTTTTTTTATCTTTGTATTATGTGTTTGTGAGTTTGTATTGAGTGGTTAGTTATAAACAGGAAGTTTTAAAATGTTGTTAAAGTTATAGATAGGGAGTTTATTCAAGTTATTGATAGGGAGTTTGTTGAAGTTATAGATAGGGAGTTTGTTGAAGTTATAGATAGGGAGTTTTTAAAATAGAGTTGAAGTTATAGATGTTAAATTTAATTTTATATGGGTTGTTTTGAAGTATTGAGGAGGTTATAAGTATACAGGTTAATAAATAAGGATTATATACAGATGATTGTTTAAAAAATTTTTGAAGATTATATAGGATGTTATAAAATTAATTTTATTTGAGATAATATAAAATTCAGAGGGGATGTTGTAGAATTTTATATAAGTAGGTTTCATTGGTATCTATGAAAGTAATGGGCTTGTTTAAATTTGGAATCGTGGGTTTTTGTTTTATTTGACTGTAAAAAATTTTCATGGATACTTCATATTGAGTTTTTGTAGAAAAGACATGTTTTCGTTTTATATAAATTTGAATATGTAAAATTAACCCTGATTGTTTGTGTGATAATGAGTTGGTTCAAGTTTCAGAAAATGAGTAAATAAAAGCAGAACCGATGCAGACCTCTCGAGACCTTTAATAAAACATACAGATTTCTACAGTTTCCTATGCGTACGATCGTTATTAAGCATTTAATGTGCTCGCGCGATTAGTTGCCAGGTTTAAATTAGGACACTAATGAAATCTGTATGTTTGAATTCATCGCACGAAGGTAACGCATCGTGTCATCGTACGATGTCCGTCAATTAGGACGACGCCTTATTATTGATACAAATATTGTTAACCAATGAGCTTCAAAGAGTGCAACAATAAGTATAATGTCACTTAGGTAACCTAATTTTTCGAGATTATTACAAATCGATCGGCATATAATAAATAAAAATGTTCAAAAAAGATGAAAGGTAAGTTATTTAATGGGTCAGTTTCACTAGGTAAGTATGTAAATGAAACAACTTTTATTTTTATTCACGTATTACATTTAATGGTTTCTACCATCTACAAGGCCAACTTTCCTTGGCTTACTACTACACATTTAATGCTAATCAAATACATTAATAAAATGTTATTTTCGAGTACCTACATATATGTACCATGATTTCCTGAAATTTTTAATTTTCTTAAATTACAATTACTTAAAAACCTCCACTTTATATTAATCTAAGCCTTTTGACCTTCCAGATCCTACTTCCATAATATCATACCTTATGCCATAAAACGTAAGCACAGCCATCTTGTTTCGATCTTGGCGGATGCCTTGCTTAGTATGACGTGACGTCATACAAGCAATCTTCTTATCTACCTACCTATCTTTTCTTTTATCGTTCCTGATTCTCCGAATTTTCTCGTGAGTGACTCGTGGTCATAAACGAGGTGGATTTTCATTAACCGTGGTCTCTCCGTGGTAAAATGTTAGTTTCTTCCTTAATCCCTGGAAGGTACCGTTTCTCAGATAATTGCAATGCTGTGGAATTTCTGGGAAGGACCACGGGTCACACACGAATTTTGAATGGTAAACTATTCTATGGTTAAATATTGGTTATATTTTATGAGTGGTAAACTATCCTATGGTTGAATATTGTTTATATTTTAGACACAAATGAGAGATCGGGATCGACGAGCCGCGCTCTTGTCTTTTTAAGCGCCTAGTTGTGATAGTGGCGAGATATAATTCGATCTCGATCATCGACTCGTCTGTTTTCAAATTCACGGTGGTTTTATCCAGCCGACGAGTTATCAACTCCAAGCTTTACCATGGAATTGTAGAGAGATACAAGTGTATGCTTACTTGCTATTTTAAAACATCAATCATGCATTCTACTGGTTAATTACTGAGTTATTCAACAGACACTGATATAGTGAGCAATAACACATATTTAATGAATTAATGATATTTAGAAATATGAAAAATTAAATACACAAAATATAAATACAATTTATAAAATTTCAAATATTAAATAAATTGTGTAAATGTGGAGACTTTACTTAAGAAACACACAGTCTTAATGGTCCTGGAAATAGGTAAAGTTAATCCAAACTTTAATATAGTAATAAAAAATGTATAGATATCAAAAATACAAGGTATAGATAAATGACAATTTAAAATCACATTAATCAAGTCTTAGTATGCATTAGTGGGCCTAAACATGTTTTTAATGCGCTCCTCAAGGCTCAAGGCGTCGATGGCAGCGGCCATTTCATTCTCCGTGTACTCCTCCTCAGAGACATGTTCCCCCATTGCCTGGGCTATCTCCAAGACATCACGAGCGAAATTTTTTTCGTCATCGGCGTAGTCGTAAGGGGGAAAGTCGTCATCATTCTCTACAAAATTCCAATCTAGATTAGGGGCCGGTAACTGCCCAACATTTGATCGCTGCCCTCCGTTTATTCGCTGCCAATCGTTTGGTTGCTGCCCGTATGCTTGCTGCCCACCGTTTGGTAGCCACATCCCGTTTGGTACCCACACCCCGTTTGCTACCCACATACCGTTTGGTTGCGGTCCAACATTATAGGATGGGGGCACAACAATAGACAAGAAGTTTACATTCCAGTTTGGAATGGGTAAATTAAAACCAGGCACGAACTCTGGTTGTGCATAAGTACCATCTGCGTTCATTCGTGGTGGGTTGTCATTCATTTCAGGCGGCAGAAAGAACACCCCACGATTATCCAGTACGTGCTGGTCATCTATGGGAGCCCCGCTCCTAACCCGAGTCTCGTTGAGATCGCGCGCTTCTTGTGTTGTAAGGTATACAAACGGATAGCAACCGGTTCGCAGAGAAAACTCGACAATCATTCTAAAGTAATCATTCCTAATGTTGGGGCTGTGGACAAAAAAAAAATATTTGCATTAATAATGCGAAGTATTTTTTTTACTTGCCGGCGCGTTTTGCTCTGCCCCACTTGGGCAAATGACATTAAGACCTTAATACACACAATTTAGGATCCGCACTTTCTTCCGAGTATTACAGTGCTTTATGTATAGGTACTACACCTACGAGAAAAATAAAAACACAAACAAATTTTAAGCCCGGTGCAAATGGGCCACCGACCGTAGCAACCGGTATCTGTCGCGCGCTACCGCCACATTTCTAAAAGTGTTAGATGCGAGCGACAGACGCCGCCGCAATCTCTGGAAACCGCCACAGAATTCAAATCCCAAATAGCGGGACGTGAATGGATTTCCGATATGAATGTATGAACATCCATTGAGAGGTCGTGCTCTATGATGGTACGCGTGCAATACGTAGAACGTCGGATGGTCAACGGTACGGAGGTGGAGCAATGCGACAGTGGCGGGTGTTGTAGTGACCACTAGTAGCGAGTCGCGGATACTACTGTAGTGAGTGGCCGCCACCGGATACACGTGTGCAGCGAGTCTATACAAAATATATGAAAAAGTGTGTTAAGTCGCCGTCGCTGGCCACCGGTAGCTGTGGTCGGCGACCCATTTGCGCCGAGCCTTAATATCTTTGTAAAAACACCACAAACTGTGCGCGTGATTCTGTCTTGTTGCTGTTTTTTTTATCAGTGTTCAGTAAAAGTATGTGAACAGTATCATTTTCCACTTAGTGTTCTAAACTTTTTTATTTTTTGGAATCATAGGTACTATATTTATTTAGGTTAACCAAAAATTAATAAAACACAGTACTTACTTTAACAATGGACTGGGTTTTTTTCGGCCTACATTTGTGCAACAGTACTGAGACTAATGACGTACCTACACTCTGCATCTTTTTTTTTTACTAAAGTAATATATTAAGTTAAGTTACTATCCGACGAATTTATAAGTATAAACTAATTGTTGGATTCGTAAAATACTACTAATTAATTCATTCATTTTTGTTCACTATATTTATTTTAAATAAGTAAAGAAAAATATAATTATAATAATATATTTTCGACACCAAACATTAGTTTCAATAATTATTTTGACTCTGCTACCTATTCACGGTTTGTCGAACCCACAGGATATCATTCGTGATCAAGGCTGTAATAACTTTACTCGTAATATCCAGACATGTTCCAAATTAGGACGTTAACTGCAAATTATTATAATACCAGTTTTTTGTGTAGGTACATATGTAACAATCGTGCTATATTACCAACAGTATATTTCATTTAAAGTTAGTGCGTGGCTGATGGAATCTCAAATTACAAAAGACTAGCGTTTCCCGCGCCCTGCACGTGTAGATGAGGTCAGAAATAACCCTGGACCACAAATTACCGGTAACAAAAAGTATCCCAGGTCATACGTGTGGCAAATTTCATCTTTAGGTTTTAGGTCGTTAAGATATGAAAAATAACAGGCAGAGGTACTATACAGGGAATTTTTTTTCTAGTGCGCATAAAAATGGGTATGATAAATTGTTTTCCTGTATAGTTATATTTAATATAAGTATGTAAAGCGAAAGAATTCGTAAGATTTTTGGTTTATTAATTTTATAATTTGAAAATGGAAACCGAAAGACGATCACCCCCAATATTATTATACCAGTTACATAGGCTCAGAGTCCCTTGTTCACAAACTGACTTAAAAAGTACAGTGCACCATTTTCCTTCTAAGTCATTAAGAAAAGGATAGAAGATAAATATTTTAGACCCTTAGTCTACGCCTGGCGTATTTTTAGTAGCCATATTTTTAATCGGGTCTTAACTGTCTATGGAAAGTCATAACTTGATACCTGGGAATTTTAGTTTCAGTCACAGTTTGGAACTCAAATTTTATCTCTGTCCTTTCTTAATGGAATAAAAATAAAGAGATCACTTAACTGAAAATTAGTTTACTTTGCAACAAATAAAAAGAAAAAAGTAATGTAACTAGGCGGTGGGTGTTCTGGCTTAGATATAAATCTATAAATAAATTAATGTTATAAAGCCAGAACACCTAAGAATAATATGATATGGCTTAATCACTGATACGATAACGTTTTTCTGCGCTGAGGTCGTGTATCTAAAATTGCACACCTCCACTAAAACTAGTATACAAGCATTTGAAATGTGTATACTAAACACTGGAGACAAAACTTCTCTATCACAGAAATCTAAACATAGGCATTACGTACTAAAGTTAAAAATGGTACCATCATACTTATTAAGCACATTGAGGCAGGCCGCATGCGCATCGCAATAATTCTCCTAAATCACTTGGGTATATTTGGTTTGACCATCACCGCACTACAGGCGGGCAGCAGCGAAGTGTTTGTATTGTAACGCTATACGCTGCAACCCGATGCAGCTGCAATATAAGCATGCGGAGGTGATCTTACAAAAAAGGAAAAGTTCCTTATAAAAGTAAAGCTTTACTTGCATAAGGAACTTTCGAAAATGGTTATAACTGGCCGCCGAGGTGCGCTTCGAACAAGCTTTTCTGACCCGGTGTCTTTTTGATGTCTATGAAATTGTGTGCGACGTTTTTTGGTTCAATGCAAGGAAATATATGATGCACTGCCTCGCGTGTCTGTTATAACTAGTCTCTTATAGGAGTTGGATTCCCAGTCGGTCAAATGAAAATAAAATAAAAAATAAATACCTATAACATTTTATTATTTCATTATCCTAGACTTTTGTAGTTTACTACTGTGTACCTATTGCTATATTTACAATTTCGTAAAGGACAGAAATGTGAGTACGTGGAATTTAACAAACATCAGACGCAATTATAATAAATGTATGATTATGTACATATTGTATTGGCACTTACTCATTATCATGTTAATAACTATTTAAGTAGCATAGTAATATGTAATATATATGCATAGTGATTATAAATTGCAACTAATCCCTTTTAAAGGTATACTAGTCCATTGCATACAGTTTAAGCCCACTAAACTTGGGATAAATTTGCAAAAGTGATAAATTTTGTAGAATAAATATAAAATTACTTCAGCTCAATCAAACGAAGGTCCTATAAAGTTCAATGCATTTAAAAAATTAAAAAAAAAATGTCTAGTATATTTTATAATTTTTACTGCTAAGATTAATTACCCCAATTCAAGTCTTTCTGATAGAACAAATATCCTATTTGTCTTTCTTCTCCCGGACCACACAAAGTATAAATATTATAAGATAAAAACTTATACAATGAAACAGACAATACATACTTGAACCAAAAAGAAATAAAACATAAATTAAATAATTACATTATGAATAAAAAAATAGTTAAACCATAGTATTTAAAAAAATACAAAAACTTAATCATCAACTGGAGGTTCAAAATAGGACGGGATCATTGAGTGGAAGAACCTGAACACGGGCGAGCCATTTGCACCGACACCAACTGGGGCCGGGCCGGGAGGTTCGTACTCGTAACTGTACGAGTAGCGGTTGATCGACTTGTCGAACAGCGGGTCCCAGGCGCAGGTGCGACGGGCGAATGCCGATGCCGTCAATTCCTGGAAGTAACAAGGTCACGCATCATTCAATGTGAAAGTGTTTATTTTAATTTGTGTATTGTTTTTCCAGTTTATAATTAAAGCCTATAATGTTACCCCTGCTGAGGCACAGGCCTCAAAGGGCTAATCTGCCACTTGGACCCAGTGCGGGTAGGTAATGTCACATGTGTTTCGAATTCCGGTTCCAGTATATGCCTGTTTCCTCACGATTTTTTCCTTCACAGGTTTGATTGATTGAGCAGTGGTGATGAAATTATGAATACAGCGTGAAACTTTCGCTTGGATGGAAATATCACCACGACATACACGAGTAGATGCCAGAATCTAGTCGTGAATGTCGTGATTGTTATAGGTTGAAGGTACTAAGAGTGAACTCATAGAAAACGGATACATACAGTATCGATGATGAGCTTGGACATGCTGCTAAATACAGAAATGTGACGTAGATATTCTATAGGCCACACTTGGTACAAAGTGCTGCGACTTATTGCCCCTTCTTCTGCCGAGTTCTGTAAAGAAAAAGTGCATGCGTTATTTATGAAATTACCTTTTTTCTAAAAGAAAAAGTTGAAAGCTTATTTACCCGGACAGCTTGATCAATATTGTAGTTCTTACAGAGCTCAGTAGCATTCTTGATAAGCCAGTTCATCACCACAGGCTCATTCCAACGCGGAGATGTCATCTTTGCATATATCATGAACACCTCCGAAGCACCAGCAGACCAACTACAAACAATTAAAGAAAATAGCATTCCTAACTAAATAATAGTGTTACCAATAAGTGGTTATTTATTAAGAAAATTTAATGTAACTGTATTCTAAATAATAATTTTTAAATCTTACGGGGTCCGCGGATCTGGCTTGAAAATTGGATGCTGGACCAATTCGGGGTTGGAAACGTGGCAGCATTCCAAGATTTTAATAAAAATATTTGGGAATGCCAATATAGCATTGCGGATAAGACGATCGGCTTCAGCTAAGTCAACTGAAAAACAAACTTTATTGAAACTTTTGATACAGAAGAACGGACTTATTTCTGAAGCATTATGGGCAAAATAGCACTAGTAAATTCATAGCAAAAATTTGTGTTGATGAGGTATTATTGATGGCCTATTTGGCTCAATTTGAATCGGTTATACGTTGCTGCTACCAAATAATAAGACTTACGTTTGTTCTTCAGCGCAACATGGAAATGCGCAAGGCTGTTGGAATACATTATGTTAAAAAGCAAACCGGCCTCTCGCTGGCGGTCAAAGTACTTTATGGCGTCAATCAGCCATTCATGCTCCCTGGATCTTAGTGCGAGGATGTCGATTAAAGACAGTATAGCCAACGGATCATTAGGATCAATGAGAAGCATCATTTTAGCTATCTCCAGAGCCGTGCGATGACAGGCCTTGTTAGAAAGTAGATAAATGTACTTCAACATCGCCACGTGGAATGGTCGGTTCTCCAGGAATTTGTAATCAAGGCGCACGTTATTCTGTGAATGTTACAAAACAAATACTCCATTAATACTGTTTAGACATGAATAAGTATAATCGGATTTTTTTGTAAGTATTTACCTGAGAAAGAATAAACAGCGGGTGCGCTACGTACTGGAGGAACGTGACGACGTTCTCCACAATTTCGTTGGCAATACCGTTCTCTTCGATGCGGAACAAACGGTCAGAAATCTGTAGAAACAACATTAAATAGTATTACAATACATATTTCGATTCAGCTGTAATCGATTAAACTGAAAGAAAGCCAACCCTAACCGGCGAAAAGGCTAGACAGATAGTGGGTTAACACAAACCTCCAGCAGAGCCTCGACATGCATTGACTGCCTTGCCTGATCGAAATTCATCACAATGTCGCCACTACCACGTGCGACTGCAAGTCTTAGTAAAAAGTTGCGATGCATTTTTTGATACGCCTCGCTGTGATTGAAGACAAAGTACATACGGTCGCCTTCATCCTTCTGTTTCATCATAGACAAGCCTGAAATTTCGAATATAATATAATATGAAAAAAAAATCTATACGAATTTTAACTTACATTATCAACTTATCATATCAAGCAAAACACCCCGCCAATGAAAGCCTCGACCCTACCACTCACCAGTATTATTGAACTCATAAACCGGAGTCTCCTTATTTGGATGTACCAACACTCGTTTAAGTAAAAGGGTGCGATTCGGTGCACGTGAACTGAAACACATAATTATCACTTAAAAATTAATATAGAAGTTAACGTAAACAGGTTTTTATGCCTATACATTATGTTACGAAAACCCTGTCCGACCCACAAGGATAATAAGGGTTAGGTAAACAAATGACCAAATAAAATATAAAATTTTGCATAATCATCATAGTAACAATAATAATGAATTTTGAAATAATCTTTTTTACCCTGTAACTTTCCCAAAATTCGGGAAATTTAAAAAAGTGTAAACACCATTTTAGACCTTATAACTGTCGGCGGCGCCAGTGTGTCTAGCCGCCGACGCGCAAAGGAATAATTAGAGCTGTACTAGTTTTTGCGTAATAACGTTTTGTTTTTGTCGCTACTATTCGAAACTTTTACCTGCTCGAAAGATTTGTTGTAAAACGCAGATTACCTAATGGTAAAAGTACTTTTTTTGATTATCGATTAATTATTCATAACAATATTGTAACACAAGTACCTATTATTAGTAAATAGGAACTAGAAAGGTCTTATGAAATACGATTTTAGGAGAATATTATAAACAATGTAAAGCATTTAAGTTCACCTGATTTAAGTTATGTGAAAGTTCTAAAATCTAAAGAATGCCATGCGATGTTGAATCGATGCGTGAAATTCTGAAATACAAAATTGATACCAAAAATCGATACGAGAAATATTTTGAATACTTTCACACCTCTAGTCAAAGGGCACCGCCGTGCAGTTAGAGTACCTATTTTTATGAAATAAAAATCATTTTTATTTTAAATTTATTAGTTTCGCGTAGACATCGCGTCCGTGTAGACGTATCGTTTATTGTGTGATCATATAGTTTTCTAACGTAATGTAACCTGCTGATGGAAGGTACCTAGTAAAACTGCAATTGTGTTGTGTTGTGATCAGGTGTTGAACGATTCGGATGTGACTACTTCTTGGTCAATGTGGTTCCAGCATGACGGTGCCCCACCATATTTTTGCCGACCTGTACGTGAGTACCTCCACTATCAGTTCGGCGAGCAGTGGATTGGTAGGAGTGGACTAACGTTGTGAAACACCGTGCTAATCTCGTGGGACGATGCCAGGCCGGTATCGTTCTTAGTGAACGAAATATGGAACAACATCTCCGCCACAGCCATTGTGCTCATCGAATGAAATTCGAAGATACATTCGGAGGGTCAGACGACCTTTCTACTTAAAAAAAAGTTCTTTTCACGAGCTGCCTAAGTAGTAAGTAGGTATCATTGTTTCTTTCTAGAGTCGATAAACGTGGTTAGACTACCAATACCTACATGCATGAGGTCAACTGAGGTCATGACCTGTGCCTGTGTTGCCATGAAATTACCTATTTATTTTATTTAAGTTATTTATTTTTAAGGGGGTATTTTTTTTTTTTAGTTTAGCCAGGTTATGTACGCATTAGTAGAATCAGCTAACGATACCTAACAACACCTTCACGGGTCGGACAGGGTTTTTGTAACATACTGTATATTACGTATTTTGATGGATAAAAGATATATTTCTGTGACGGAATCATCTAACTCTAAGGTGCGTATTACAGAACGTCACTCAAAACTCAAGCTTAACTTAAGTCTCGTTTGAAGCCTTTTGATTGGTTAAAACTAGTTTAAGTAATGCTTAAACAGAGATCAATGCTTGAGTTTCCTTTTGGAATACGAACCTAAGACGAAATAAAAGTCGAGATAAAAAAAAGTGTCAACAACAATTACCGCCTGTTTCCATCCTCAGGACCAAAGAGTTTCCTGAGCTCATTGGCTACATTCAAGTGTTTGGGGTCAACGGACAATATTTCCAACGCCTTATTAACAGGCGGAGCAGGTGCTGGCGGCGGAGAACCCAGAATAGCGTTCACTTCTTGTATAGAGCGCTCAATCTCGTCCATCTATAATGTAGAACTGTTTTTTATTAACCGGTTAAACATTGTAAATAGAGAAGCAAACTAAAAGTGTCTCCCGTAGATCCGCGTGCTACGTCCACGTTTTCGCAATAAGACTGAGCTATTCTATTTAATTGAATTTAAAAAAAAAATTTGAACACGCTACCTCAAATGTTGCAGTCATCCGGTTTTTTCCCTTATTCTTTTTCTTGTTGTTCTTTTTCTTATTAGAAACGCTAGTGGGCACGGCAGCTGCAGCGCCATCATCCTCGCTGCGTTCCGAAGCACGGTCAGATTCTGATTGAGAGACTACTTCCAGCTAAAACAAAAATAAAACAACACTTTTTAAGCCAAAGTCATGGCGTACACCTTGTGAAATCGCGCTTAGCAGTTTATTCTGAAGTTTTCGCAGTGGCGCGTGCGATCGCTTCGATCACAACGTTTTTGATAGATGAATATTCAAGCATGCACGTTGAATAACATAGGCTTGGCTGATTCTTAAGATTTGTTTAAAATTCATTTATTTTGCATTATACCCGCTGTTGGTTTTACCGAAATATTCATTGTACTATGAGATCTTCGCTTGATAACTGTTTCGTAGTTCGATAAATGGAACAGCCAAATTGCCAATTCATCACGCTAATATGATTTTTACTTCTACTGCTTTACGTAAATTTTGATTCAGTTGTGTTAAAAAATTGGAATTTTTGCACTTTTGTTCCAAACATTTTCAAAGTGGGAACTTATTCTTGCAACACCTTCTTCGTCACAATTAGGAAGATACCTCTAATTGGCACATTTTGCTTTTGTGCATCTATCTATCCATAAGATAAATTAGATTTGCCCGTGACCGCAGCCGCGTGCGTATCTTTTCATTTCAATATGTCAAAAAATAGCAAAGCGGCCGCCACTTCGTTTTTTGAAATATATAAGCAGAAATCATCAAATATTTAAGAATCAATCTCTTTGTTTAGGAATTGAAATAAAAAGTTATTTCAATTACTGAACAAGCGATTCATCGTATATTTTAATGTCAACTGTAATATCTCAGTCATGATTGATAAAATGGATGGAAGAACATAATAAGCGTGTAATGGATGCCGGCCGCAATGTTCCAGAAGTGCACGCTGCATATTGAGCATGCGCGAGTTCGCCGAACCGCCCTTAATCGACATATTACAAAGAACATATAACAAAGACTTTCACTGCAGTTTTTATGTTTTTAATTGTTTAAAGCAATACCTGTAATACCTACAATTAGGCAGTGCGCAAATTGCATGCCATAAGCGCAGATTACAAACATAGTAGGTACACAAAAGAATTATGTTATTCTTCTTCCATTGTCTCAATGATTCCACACTTGTATGTCTATAGCACTGACATAGAAATAAATACAATGATAATCCCATTTTGCAATTATTGATTAATAAGCATGCTAATAATTAATAAGCACACAATTAAAATACACTTACATATAATTAAAAACGAACGCTTTTGTATAGGGAAAATAAAACATGAACAAAAAATTAAAGTTTACCAACCATTAGGCCTAGTATGAGTTTTTAATACACAGAAACTCGATCATCGATATCAAGCGCGTTTGGCGCTCTCATTGGTTGAGAGTTCTTACGACCCTGAAGCAGGCCAATCACTGAATCAAACGCACTCAATATTGACGTAATGAAAACTCATACTAGGCCTACAGCATTGGAACAGTATATATGCCTGCCACAGCAATACCAGACATAAGGGCAGTCCAGTCGGTTGGCGATCAGTGTATGCATCCACCAGGCATATTTAACGGACTACAATAAGTCGTAATCGGCCCAGACATAGCTAGCTATTAGATTACCTTTATGAGATTCACACAGGTCTTCCCTCTATAAGAGGGTGTAGAGCAGTTTCTTAGCAATTAAATTCTTTATTGCTTAGCAAATCGCGATCATGAAAATTTCACAGAATGATGTTTTGAACTCATAAATGTAACCCCTACATCAAATTAATTCTTGATCACTTCGTCAGCTTTTCTAAAGGCTACAGAAGAAATGAAATTTCTCATCAATCACAGTCTAATTACACCCAATGCTTGGCATAGATAGAATTCGCATTTCTTGAACAAATCCAATCGCTTTTGAGCCATCTTCATCCAGTTTCTACCCGCAACAGCAATAATTTTGTTCACCCATCTTGCAACAACAACTTACAACTTAAGCAGCTTAATTTATGAACAAAATAATGTACATACCCCATCATACTTGGAAACTCCTGGACGTTGAGCATACAGGGGCTCGTATTCTTCATCAGACTCTTCACGAGGAGGCGACGCTTTGTTTTTCTGGTTTTTCTTCCGAAAATTACGGGAACTCATCTTGCCTGCAAAAATTCACTAATCACTTTTAATTGCGATCGTAGCGTTAGTACTAGGCAAGTGGACACAATGGCTAGACTTCGAGCTGTCTAGCTAGGACGCGTCATGCGCAGAAATTTTAATCAATACTTTGGTGCCTGGATTTCAGGCATGCTCAGTAAAACTGTATTGATTGACCAACCCCTAGCTGCCGGCGGCACACCACGCCTTGTAATATCTATATACATAGATGTATAACATTGCCTAAATATTTCGTACTAACCGTAACAATAAAAATTCATAATCGAACGTTACACTAAATTACTTTATTCGTTTTTACAACGTAAGAATAGTGCAATTGGTCTGTTAAGTTTTAGATTAGAAAACGATTTGCCGGGGGAAGAAAATACGAAGGGAGCGAAATGAATTAATCCTTCTAATTACTCACCAAATGTAGGATATTTCTAAAACCTCGCAATTACCTAAATATACTGATGTTGTGATATTACGAAAACACGAGACTAAGTCGTGACAACACTCCACAACGACATTAGAGCACAGACTAAATATAAAACTAGAATATCTTTTAGAGGTGCCCGTCAGCATAAAGTACCCTACAGATAAAATACACGCTATTCTAAAATATATTAGACTGGTGTGAGCCAAGCTTTACAAACACTTTAAATCAAAAGTTAAGGAATGCCTCAAAGACGTTTATGTTAGAGTTAATGTTCTAGGAACTCTTTTTGAAAATTTTCTTATTTTATCTATGTACATATATGGTTGCCTTAGTTACGTTTGTCTAATATATAATTTTGCTGTTTTTATCCGATAATATACTTTTACACTCATGAAATCGTTTGATTAAAAAGCACGACCTCAACATGGTAGCAGAGCGTGGTTAAACGTTTATTCCTGTTAGAGTAAGTACTAACCAAACGATTTGAGAAAAGTATATTCCTAAATATGCAAAGTTTCAAGATTGAAATCGGCCATTTAGAAGGCAATGAAAATTGGCTGACATGGCGATATAAAGTTTTGCAACTGCTCAGGGGCACTGTTGGGGCACTGGAAGCAGTAGAAGGCAGACTAAAAAAGCCTGTCCTGCCCAAAGACGCCAGCCCACAAGAGATCGAATCATATAAGGAAAAATTACAAAAGTATAATGAAGCAGATAGTAAAGCCTTGCTATTACTAACAGCAAACATGTCGGATACGACCCTACAGAAGATTATGAGACTAGAGACGTCTAGAGAAGTATGGGACGAGCTACATCGATTGTTTGATCGTTCAACAGACGACAAAACTTATACCTACTCACTAGATTTTTTCCATTATTGCAAGGATCCGCAGCATGATATGGGTACACATATTTCGAAACTAAAGAATTTGTGGCATAACTTGACAATTGAGCTGATGAAGGAGTTCAAGTGTGAATTACCAGAAGTTTTACTTATTTGCAAAATTCTCGACACACTACCCGAATCATTTTTCCCGTTTAAGTCAAGCTGGTTACTATCATCGAAAGCTGATCGCAATATCGAAAATCTGACTGTACAATTATGCAACTTTGAAAAGTCTCTTACAAGTCAACATAATCAGGCTGGGTCTACTGAAGCTTTTGCTACACAAAACAGTAATGTAAAGTTTAATAAAAAGAAATGCAGCTATTGCGGTAAACTAGGCCACAAGATTAAGAAATGTCATAAATGGATGTCAGATGGTAGACCACCAAAACCTACACCTTCCAGTAACGAAGCCAAAGTAAACACTGTCTTGATGTACGTTGAAGACAAGCAAGAAGTGAATGCAGTATCGGAAAATGATGTGGACAGTTGGTACATTGATAATGGAGCGACCAATCATGTCACGAATCGAAAAGATTTTTTCACTACTTTCGAAAGCTGTAACACTAATACTTTGACTACTGCAAATGGAGCCACAGTTGGTGCTCTTGGTAAGGGGACTGTACATCTGATCTCTTTTGTCAACAATAAAAGGCAAGACATAATGCTTAATGAAGTTTGGTACGTACCTGCAATTAAAAAGAATCTTTTCTCAGTTCTGGCTGCCCAAGATAAATTGAATAACAGTGTCTTTACTTCTGAAAGAGAGACTTGCTCACTTGAAGTGAAGGGACAAGTTTACCTAATAGGAAAACGCTCTAAAAATGGAGGGCTGTATAAGCTCAATGCAAAAACAGTTACTGGCAATAGCACTGAAGAAGTGAACGTATTGTCCAAGTCCAGCCTTCAACTTTATCATGAGAGATTTGCTCACCAGAATAAACGACATGTTAAGAAAGTTATCGAACATGAACTTGGTATTAAAGTACCAATCGATTCTGAATTTTGTACTGGGTGCATCTATGGAAAGGCACATAGAAAGAAATTTGGAACAAGAGTGCAGGCTAAAGAACCTGGAGAAATACTGCATGCTGATGTTTGTGGACCTTTTCCCTATTCTTTTAGCAAGTACAGATACTTTGTTCTTGTTATATACGGAGAGTAACGGTGAGTAAGGACGGTGACATGCGTCAATCAAACAAGCTAGTCTGTTGCACACTGTTTAATATAATAAGAACTACCGGCTAGCGGGCAGGGGCGGGGCGCAGCCCGCTTACCTACTTAGCATACATAACATCCCTCCCCCTTAAGCTAGGCTATACTCTTATCCTAATTGTCTAAGTTTACTCTTAATCTATGGCTGTACCGTTTGTTCATCATCATCTCCGTCGTCACCACTGACGGATTGAGTCGGAGTTGAGAAGATAGGACTGATTTCCCTCCGCCTGTTTGTTACCGTAACGCGTGGTGGTGTCGCCGGAGTTCCCTGTTCTGGATCGGTTACCGACTCTCCTCTCTCTCCTGGCTGCATGACGGTCTCAAGGTGATTGCCGATGTGCGACGCTAAGTCGGGTACCACGTCTGGGTCCCAGTCCTGGTCGACCTCTGTTGGTGATGATTGTCTTGGTCTTATTTGGTCAATGTGCCTCGTGACCTCGCATCTTAATTGTGGCACATATACATTATACATTGTTTTGCCAATATTTTTTTTTATTATTCCTTTTATCCAACTGTTTTTTTTATTATTTGTGTTATTTGTTATCCAAATGTTTTCGTTTTCCTTGAAGTCTTTTCTGTGTCTTCCATGGTAGTACTTAGCCTGTAAGGACTGATTGCGTGCGACGGTCTGAGTTAGGTCCGTGGGCGACGGTGACAACGTGGCCGGATTCAAAAGATCAAGGCGCGCGCGCAATGTACGACCGAACACTATCTCCGCGGGTGTTTTGTCAGTGGTGCTATTTTTAGAGTTCCTGTAATCGAATAAAAATTTTGCAATTTTCCCTTGAATATTTTTTTTATTACAACCCTCCAAAATTATAGCCTTTAGCCCCTTTTTAACGATTTTTACGAAACTTTCGGCTTGTCCATTACTAGCCGGATGATATACAGGAGATAAGACATGCTTGATACCGTTCAGCTTACAAAAATCTCTAAATTCCAACGAAGTAAAAGATGTACCGTTGTCACTCACCAAAGTGTGTGGAATCCCAAACCGCGACATGAAATCATTAAGTTTACTTATAACTGCCCTTGAATTATAAGTTGTGGTCATTTCATAACATTCCACCCATTTGCTATACGCGTCTACAACAACTAAAAACATATAATCGTGGAACGGGCCCAAGAAATCTATATGAATTCGATAAAAAGGATGCGGCGGTAGTGGCCAAGGCGCGAGAGGAGCATGCGGGGGTGCGGGGCGCAGCGCACAGCACACGTCGCAAGCCCCCGCCAACCTTTCAAGCGCTGCGTCCACGCCAGGGAACCACAGCCGCTTGCGAGCCTCCGCCTTCATCTTAACTATCCCGAAATGAGAACTATGTAACTCCCTACACACCTTTCCTTGCAAAATTGAGGGAATTACGACTTTATGTCCACGCATTAAGATGTCCCTTTCGTATGATAACTGTGTACGACAATTAAAAAATGGTTTTAAGCTTGCGTCATTGACTTTCCTAGGCCAGCCATTTAAAATGTATTGCTTAATTATGGTCAGCTGAGTGTCGCGAGCCGTCTCGCGACGCAAATCATTTAGTGTCACAGGTAGATCGCCTTCCACTACAAAGTTGACGTAGGTCGCGCGGTCCTCGCAGTCCGCGAGTTCGTCCGTCGCCTCTCCTCTCTCTCTCGCTGTCCCGTTCACTTCCACGCTACCCTCATCCGCCCGAGATAAATAGTCCGCGTTGTTAAGCTTGCTGCTTATGTACTCAATGGTATAGTTATATGCTCCTAGAAATATCGCATATCTCTGTAGGCGGTTGGCGGATACTTCAGGTATACCTTTGTGGGCCCGAATATAGCTAGCAAGGGTTTATGGTCTGTTCTTAGTACGAATGGCTCGGACCTACCATATAGGTACTGATGATAACGCCTCACCCCAAATACAATCGCTGTTGCTTCCTTTTGTATTTGTGCGTAATTTTTTTCCGCTACGGACAGCGTGCGGGAAGCGTACGATATTGGCCTTTCTAATCCCTCAGTACCTATTTGTGATAATACTGCTCCCAACCCCGTTGGTGACGCGTCCACTGTTAATATTAACTTAGCATTGGGGTCGAAATGAGCTAATGTCTTATCGGATGCTAGTATTTTCTTTATTTGGTTAAACGCGTCATGATGCTTACGGGTCCATTCCCACTTTGTATTTTTATTTAATAAATTATATAATGGAGTAAGCACTGATGACGCGTCAGGCACGAAGTTCCGATAATAATTTGTTAGACCTAGAAACGACTGTAACTGTAACACGTTTTCTGGTTTAGGAGCTTGTAAAATAGCTTTGACTTTCTCTGGCGACTTCCTAACTCCGTGTTTATCTATGATGTGGCCTAGGTAAGAAATTTCGTCTTTATAAAATTCACATTTCTTTAGCTGTACCGTTAATTCAGCATCGTTTAAACGTTGCAAAACCATTATGAGCCTCTGTCTATGCTGATCTTTACTTGCACCCGTTATTAAGATATCATCTAATAAAAATATGACTCCGTCAATACCCGATAGTAAGCATTCCATTGCCCGCTGAAAAATGGCGGGTGCACTGGTTAACCCAAATACTAATCGAGTAAATTTAAAAAGGCCGCGATGCGTATTAATGCAGGTAAGCATTTGTGATTCTTCATTTAAAATGAATTGGTTATATGCCATTGACAAATCGATTTTACTGAAATGTACGCCTCCGTGTAACTTGGCCAATAAATCGTTTACCGTCGGCAATGGATACTGGTCGACAATTAATTGTTTATTGATTGTTACTGAGTAATCCGCACATAACCTGATGCTACCGTCTTTTTTCAAAACTGGCACGACTGGTGACGCGTATTCTGAATGTTCCACGGGTTTTAGAATGCCTAGTGACAATAATCGGTCGAGCTCCTTGTCTATTCGTTCTTTTAGCGCATATGGTACCGGTCTTGCTTTACAGTAAATTGGTTTTGCGTCTGATTTTAAATGTAAACCTATTTTATGTTTGTTAAACGAACCTAGCTTGCCTGAGAAAACCTTAGGGAACATGTTAAGGAGTTGCTTGTCTATATTCGCATGGTTGGTCACGGTGTGTACATGTACCGGCGCCAGCTCCAGGTTAAATTCACGAATAAAGTCGCGACCCAGCAGCGGCGGGCCGCCTGCGCGCACTACGTATACCTTAATATTATGCGTTCGACCCAGATATGATACCAGCAAGTAAACAATTCCGATCGTTTCTATGTTTTCACCTGTATACCCGAATAACTTTTTGTTGGTGACTGACAACGGCAATCCCTTAAAATTCGAGTTATAGGTTTCCTCTGAGATGACGCTCACTGCTGACCCGCTATCTATCTCGAACTCTAAAGTTAGACCACTGATTGATACACGCTCTGTCATCGGTTTCCCTTTCACGCACCTAATGTTATAAAAACACTCACTGTCGTCGCCTCCGTCGTCCACGGAACCTACCTGTACCACTTTTACTTTACCCTCACACATTTTTCGCAAATGACCCTTATTACCACACTTTTTGCACTTATAGTTTTTATAACGACATTGGTTTGCTTTGTGATTAGTGAACCCACATACACTGCACCTTTCCCTTTTGGTTACGTTGAAGACGCCATCGAGTCCAGCTGCGCCGTTGCCACTAGTGCCCGACGCCGGCGCTGCCAGCGACGATGCATCGCGCGCACAGCGCATGTTTTCCGCCAAATCGATGGCCTTTGCGAGGGTCAGTTCCCGCTGATCCTGCATGAAAAGTTTGTCTCGCTCTCGTCCTGCCGCCATGCCCATGATGAATTTGTCCAGCAGGGCCTCCTCCAAATTCTTGAATGCACAGTGCGTCGCTAATCCTCTTAACCTGGCCGCCCATTGAGTATGCATTTCTCCTGGTCGTTGTGTTGCTGCATAGAAGATGGACTTCTCTGCAAACCCGAACCTTTTTGGTGTGAAGTGCTCGTCGAGAAGTTTTACTATCACCTCGTAGCCTATTTCTTCCACCTTGTTGGGTAACGCCAGATCAGTAGCTAGCTTGAATGTCGATTCGCATAATGACGTCAACAATATCGCTCTTCGCTTGATCGTTGCTTTGTCCGTTGAATCAGTTATGTCGTTAGCGGTAAACCATTGATTTAATCGCAACTTGTAACTATTCCACTCTTGCGACTGGTGGTCGAATGTGGAAAGAACTCCATAAGTTGCTCCCGAAGACATTTTGATAATATGGGTTCGCTCGTCGCCACGTGTTATATACGGAGAGTAACGGTGAGTAAGGACGGTGACATGCGTCAATCAAACAAGCTAGTCTGTTGCACACTGTTTAATATAATAAGAACTACCGGCTAGCGGGCAGGGGCGGGGCGCAGCCCGCTTACCTACTTAGCATACATAACAGTTCTCTTCAAAGATGACTTCAGTAAATACAAATTTGTCTATTTCTTGAAACATAAATCTGAAGTTTGTGAAAAACTCAAACAAGTTCTTCAAGAAAGTAAAACAGCTGGTCATACTATAAAAGAACTTTTAAGCGATAACGGTGGAGAGTTCGATAATGCGAATGTCAAGAAAGTTTTGCAAGAAGCTGGCATAAAACAAAGGATGACTATGCCTTACACTCCCCAACAAAACGGATCGAGTGAAAGGGAAAATAGGACGTTAGTTGAAGCTGCACGCAGTTTAATGCATTCTCATGAAGAATTACCTGTTAGTTGCTGGTCTGAATTAGTGAACACAGCTGCATATGTCCTAAATAGGACAGGACCTTCAAGCGTAGATGGAAAGTCACCTTATGAACTTTGGTTAAATAGAAAACCATCTATAAAACATTTAAGAGTAATTGGATGCGAAAGTTACGCCCATGTCCCCAAGCAAAAGCGAACTAAGCTGTCGAAAAAGGCTCAAAAATGTGTGTTGATTGGTTATGAAGGTGATGACGGATACCGCTTGTTAAGCTTCAATAAAAATGGTAAGCCTACTCTTGTAAGATCCAGAGACGTCGTATTTAATGAGTCAGCATTAAACTCAATTGGTTTTGACGATCCTGAAGATAATCAAGAATATCCTTCAGTTGAAGTTCATTATCCAATTACTACACCTTTGATGTGTGATGCAAGGGAGGATATACGTAACGTAGACAGCTCTGACAACAGTCCAAGCTTAACTGTGCCTCCCACATCTCAAGGTTTTGCTGAACCATTACAAGAGTTTCCAGAAGCTTCACCACTAAGCTCACCTCGATATGAAGATGCTATAGCTGACGAAGACGGTGATGATCATACTGGCACATCAGAAGACATAGAGGACTTAGCAAATGATAGTCCTAGAATGGTTTTACGAGACAGAAGTCAGCTGAAACCTCCGCAAAGATTCCATGACTATGCGATGTCAGCGTATGATGATATAAGTACGTTTATTGAGCCTAGATCTTATAAAGAAGCTGTTAATAGTCCTCAAAAGGAACAATGGCTGAAAGCTATGGAAAATGAGATTAAATCACTGGCGGAAAACAAAACTTGGATTTTGGTAGACCTACCCAAGGGTCGTAAACCAGTGTCCAGCAAATGGGTCTTCAAAGTAAAGACAAATGCTGATGGAAGTCTTGATAAGTTTAAAGCTCGACTAGTAGCTCGAGGCTATACACAAAAGAAAGGCGTTGATTATGATGAAACGTTCAGTCCTGTCGCAAAAATGACAACGGTTAGAACGCTATTAAGCATTGCCGCAAATGAAGGCTTGACACTCGCCCAGTTTGATGTCTCGACCGCATTTCTTTATGGTTCGTTAAATGAAGAAATTTATATGAATCAATCTGATGGCTATAATGATGGATCTAAGAAGGTGTGTAAATTGAAAAGAAGCTTATATGGTCTTAAACAAGCCCCTCGATGCTGGAATAAATGCATGGTTGATTATTTGAAAACCATTGGGTTTAAGCAATGCGATACAGATACATGTCTATTTATTCGAAATCGTTCAAATGATAAGATTATTCTTGCGCTATACGTTGATGACGGTCTTATAGCTGCATCAAATCCAAAAGAATGTGTTAGATTTATATCTGAGTTAAAGCGAAGATTTAAAATCACAAGTAAGGATGCCTCATATTTCTTGGGTTTGGAAATTATGAATGTGAGTGGTGATATCACGGTTACACAGAAGCATTACGCACAAAAAGTGTTGGATCGCTTTGGAATGTCTGAGTGTAAACCTGCAACTACTCCTATTTTAAAGGATGGACAGGATGGACACCTAAATCAAGTGAAAGATTCAGTAGAGCCTGTAAACTTTCCATATAGAGAAGCTGTTGGTGCTCTAGCATATCTAACAGTTGGAACCAGACCAGACTTGGCGTATGCTATGAGTGTAGTGTCCAGATCACTAGAAAACCCAAACAAAGACGATATCCAAAGACTGAAACGTGTCTTAAGATACATCAAAGGAACTTTGGATTATGGAATCACATATCAGAAAAACAACAATAGTGGTATTTTAGACTGTTACAGTGATTCCGACCATGGCGGCGATAAAACCACTGGCAGGTCAACATCAGGCATATTATGTATATACTCAGGAGGAGCAATATCCTGGTCGAGTCGACGACAAACATGTGTTGCTCTTTCAAGTACGGAAGCTGAACTAGTTGCAGCTAGTGAAGCGGCTAGAGAAATAGTCTGGATCAAAAGGCTTTTCGCAGAGATATCAAACCTAAAGGAGATTCCTGTGCTCAAGGTTGATAATGACGCAGCCATAAAGATCTCACACAATCCTGAGTTACATAGGAGAACGAAGCATATTGCCATCCGTCATTTCTATGTCAGAGAACTGGTGACTGCTGGTGAACTATCAGTAGGCCTAGTATGAGTTTTCAATACGAAACTCGTTCAATCGTATCGAGCGCGTTTGGCGCTCTCATTGGTTGAGTGTTCTTACGACCTTGAAGCGAGCCAATCGCTGAGTCAAACGCGCTCGATATCGGCGAACGAGTTTCGTAATGAAAACTCATACTAGGCCTACAGTACAGTATATACCAACTGAGTTTCAGTTAGCGGATATACTAACGAAACCTCTGCACCAGCCTAAAATTGTTTCTATGGCAAAGCATATGGGATTAAGAAAATAAAGAAACATTCAAAAAGGGAGGATGTTAGAGTTAATGTTCTAGGAACTCTTTTTGAAAATTTTCTTATTTTATCTATGTACATATATGGTTGCCTTAGTTACGTTTGTCTAATATATAATTTTGCTGTTTTTATCCGATAATATACTTTTACACTCATGAAATCGTTTGATTAAAAAGCACGACCTCAACAGTTTACTTACTTCGCTTGAATAGTTTTACTTCAATAATACTCTTAATAATTTTGGTTGGTCGGTTTAAAATTATCACAGAATATAAATCAATGTCATAAAAATAACAAATGAAACAGATAGATTAGCAACAAGTTCGTTAGATAATTATCCTTTGGAGCAAAGCATGTGTCCAAGCATTATTATCTTGAACACAATTCTCTAATTTGTAAATGCTTTATAATGTTTACTTTTGAGTTTGAAATATTCCTTCATTTAGGTAGGTACGGACGACACAGGTCAAGCTACCCAAAACAGTCAAATATATCCAATCAACCTTGAGCGTCAAAGCTTTAGAGACAAATTTGAAAAATAAAGAAATATGACAGATTGTGGAAATAGACATATGTAGAAATATGACAAAGGTGCTTTGGCTGGACTGGGTAGAGTCCAGACCAGATGCCTTCGACTCATCTCAGGTTGTATGAAGTCCTCTCCCGTCAACGCATTGCAGGTCGAATGTGCTGAACCTCCTCTGGGCCTTAGGCGCCAATATTTGTCTTTCTGTTTTATTTCCAGAATAATATGTAGATCCTCTCATCCTCTTATAAGAAGACTGAATGATGACAGAATGTTAGATAGCTTATGTAGAAGAGAAGAAATACCTTTATCCATAGTATCGTTTCGACTTACTCTAAATTTAGTATACCCGATCGTTCTGTTTACAAGATTACCCCTTTTTAATTTTCCTTATCAAGTTCTAACTTATATCCCAAAAATTATTTTTTATATTGGAATATCCAAAAAATCCCCGTCCGTAAATTCGGCTTTCAATGCGGTGGTAGGTGGGAATGGTTTCTAATTATTCTTCACGGATGCTTCGAAACAAACCGAATTTAGCCATACTGGCGCTGCGGTCTATTACCAAAGCTCTAAAATTATAGGTACTGCAATTTAAAGGCCCTAAGGAATCTTCTGCATTTACTGGTGAGTATGTGGCTATATTGGAAGCTTGCCTTTTTATAGAGTCACACACTAATATTGATTGAGAAGGCCGTCATTTTTACAGACTCCCTTAGCTGTTTGCAAGCCTTAGTCCAAAGCCCATTTAAAAGTAAATTGCATAGTTCCCTTATTTTAAAAATTCCCTCCTTACCTGTGCAAATTGTCAAAGGGATGTTCAGTTAGTTTGGATACCTAGCCATTGTGGCATTAAAGGTAACGAGTGCGCTGATGCCTTGGCTAAAGATGCTTGTTCATCTTTACTGTCAGATCTCATGCACAATTCCTACTTACCAGGGTTACAATCTACTGTCCCTTCCAAGACTGAACCTACTGAATTCCTGGCGAGAGCAGTGGAATATGTCCAGCACGAAATTATTATGCTGTACAACCAACCATCAAGTCAAAGCCGTTGTTTTTCGGCCACAAAAAAGTATCGAAAACCATAATTTCTGTTCTTTGTAGAATCTGCCTAGGTTTTTGTTGCACTCCCGTTTTTTGCACAAGATTAATGTCCATGACTCCTCTCTCTGCGAATGCGGGTTGGAGGAGGGTTCACTGGAACACATATTTTTCGAATGCTCTAACAATATATCCCACCTCTAGATTTGTATAGTCGTCTCCCCAATTTTAAAATTCCTCTTCCTATTAATTTCCCTTCCCTTTTAACATATCGCACCCCCGGTGCAATACTGTCACTTATGCAAAAATGTAGTTTTTCAGGAGAAGCATTTAAAACTTTGACACCTCACAAAACAATGACCTTAAGGTATACCGATGAGATGAATAGTCTATACTAAACTGTCAACTATTAACTTTATTTTTGGATAAATAACTGTCACTTTCTATTTTTAAAAATATACTATACCATTATTTAAAACTTCCAATGCCCTCAGAAGTGACGCTTTGGATCTAACGAAATATTATAACTGTAGTTATGTCACTCTTAGTAAAAAAGAAAACAAGAGCAAATTATTTAATTAATTTTATTTTCAATCATAAATATGAAGATTTATTAACTAAAGAAAAAAAAATAAGTCCAAAATCTTCGAAAAAAAACATAAGAAACTTTGTACTTCTTAACATTAGTACAAAAAGGAAAAAAAAATAACAAAAATAGCATTTAGTTTCTCGATCTTCTGCATTGGAAATAGTGAAATTATTAGCCTGGATTTATAGAAAAAAGCAGATGAATTTCCTAATGGGCATGGCAAGACAGCTTGTAAGTCATAGGTACATACGATGTTAATGCTTTGAGGATCTTGACACTCTTTCATGTCCCTATATTTTTCAATTCTACTGAAGCTCTTTTCTTCTTGATGAACCTTGTAGCTGGCGTACAATTTTTCTTTTTTATTGTACTGGTGCATTTTCGTATGCAACACATTGATCACATAGGTCAATCTTCAAATCCAAATAAAATGCCAATATTAAAATCATGATTAAAAATGCGCTGATAGGCGTTGTAATTAACAGCTAGCTTATTATTTTGTGCCTGTACTTCCTTGTAGTTTCTGTGCAATTCTGCAATAGTTAAGCCACCGCCAATAAAAGCCTAGTTGTGTTTGCCCTCAGATAGGGGCTTTACTTTTGGAATAGATACATTGTCATCTTTGACGGCTTTTATCACTTCATTATCCAATTTGCAATGCTTACCGTGTACACCTCGGCGATTTTCGGGAATGATACCATCATTGAGTTTTTAAGTATCATGATAGTTCGTATAGTTCTTGGTGAAATACCCAAGGTCTTGATTAAAAATGTTTTGCAGATTTGGACTGACTGACCATCATTGAGAAAATAAAATGCAGAGTGCGAGTGGTCTGCACGAATTTAAAAAATCACGGTGTCTTTCTATGCTGCCTAGCTCCCAATAAGAATTGAATATTTGCATTCTTTTTTCTTGGGTGAAATGAGATCAGCAAGCCACCCGACACTTATCTGAACAGGGGGACCATTTTTTGGCCTGAACTATTTTATCAGTTTTAATTGAACGGTATTCATTACCGGAATTCCTTAATTTTTTTGCAATATTTTTTTTTCTAGCCATTAGGATTACGTGAAGGTTTTCTTCCCTTTTTTGATGATGATATTGGCTCTTGGTCATCAACAGCTTCATTCTCAGAGCTACTATCACTAAATGAACTACTTGAACTGGAGGAACTATTTGAGGATGGAGACGAACTAGATGAGGGCTTGAAATCGTCACCTGAATCGGTATCAGAGTAGTCACCAGTTGGACATCCAGATTCTTGTTCTTTTGTTGAATTTTCGTCGTCAATAATAGACGGGGAGTTTACAACTGGTAAAACAGAGTTTCTGCCATCTTGATTGATTTTAGAAGGGGTCACTGAAGATTCTCTTCTTTGAATGGGTGAGGTTGGACATGTCAGTAGTACCATTTTTTCCCCCAAGACAGAATCTTATTTCATTCAAGAAACAACTGAAAATACGTAAACAGGATCGAAATGCAAATACAAATCTTAGTTTGAGACCAGGTGATGGGTGTGCATTGTGTGGCATATTTATTTAAAAAGGCAAGGATTGTAGAAACAAAATTATTTATTAACAAAGGTCACTGTCGTAGAAAACTAAACTTTCAATGATGATTAAATATTGGGGAAATAATATCACAACTGTATCTTAGGTCAATATTGCTCCAGGATCAAAAAAATAATTTGTCACAATTACTTTAGTAACAGTGTAGCTCCAAGACACATTTGCACTGGCGGGAGACCGCACACAACTGACCAATGAAACGATGTCGCTC
Organism: Sesamia inferens; assembly: GCA_037179545.1. Taxonomy (NCBI): domain Eukaryota; kingdom Metazoa; phylum Arthropoda; class Insecta; order Lepidoptera; family Noctuidae; genus Sesamia; species Sesamia inferens. Next base: position 18,651,450 of record CM073921.1, on the reverse strand, counting down.
CCAGCGCTGCCGTGATTCGCACCAAAACGAAAATGACACTCATGCCCTCAGACGTAAACTATGCATACTATACAAGTGACGTTATCACACCAAGTAAAGGGGTGCTTTAGGACCATTTTAAAGTATTTATCTCATTTTTGTCTTTTTTGCAAAAGTGACGGTGTCGCACCGAGGGTGCGATATCCCTCTACAGAATTACTTGTGGCGTTGATGATATTCATCCGCCACAATAATATAAAATTAGAAGCAATTTCTTCAAATATTATATATTTGGTGGTGGTATGTTTTTATTGATGTTCTAACAATATGTATTTTTTATGTTTTGTTTGTTTCAGTCCTGTACTAACCCCTCAAGATCTATAAAGGTTTTAATTATTCCTTTTTTTTTTATTTTTTACATACATTTTTTTTTCTTCTTTTGGCATGACGCTGCTTGCGTATTGCCATTTTCGAGTATTTGATTTTGTTTCAGTAGATTTTAGTACAAAGGTAGGGAATCGATATGGTATGATAAGGAAATTTTGCGATAGGAAAAGGAAAATGGATCAAAACAGTTGTACAGATAGGTAAAATATGATAGGTTTAATAAAATATAGCAGAAAAAATTATACGCGGATATATTCATTTTACATACATTCTTGCTTTTCAAACCACATGACATTGGCAGAATAGTCGACATCCATCGATTTTAGTTGCCATAATAAAGAATAGAATAGAATAGAAATAAAAATCTAGCTTTTTTGGCGGGAAAGTCAAGTTGAGTGTCACGCTCATTTTTTATTGGAATTTTAAAATTATTTATAGTGTTGTTTACTAAATAAAAGTGCGTGATTTAGGTAGTAAAAAGTGCATTCAGTAAATAATTCATAAACAACTGTGAAATATCGCAGTATAGTGGCCACATCATGACTTTGTCCCACACCTCGGCGCAAAACGGGTCATGCGGCCGTCTTTTTCGACATGAACAATTCATTACATGACATTGGCTAAATGCACAAACCGTGCGAAGCCATAAAAGAAAGAATAAAAATCTATCCAATTTAAAATATAAAACTCGACTAACGTCATCTCTTTTATTTTGTTTAATCTTGGCTGTCAGTAGGTATGAGATAATGTTGACTTTGACATTACTGGTACCATTTGTCTCTTGATTTGAAAGTAAATTGTGAACAATCGTAAAGAAATGACGCATACACTTTTATGTGTTTGAATTAAAATGATAAGTTGGTGTCGCTCTGCCTTGCATTAGTTTGGACTCCGGAGTCACCGGCGAAAGCCGCATTTTGTTATAACGTTCTACATAATATCTACTATTCGATCGTGACGTACCCTGCTTCCCGTTACCTTTTGAGAGCCGACCAAAAATGAACCTGGGGCATGCAATACTTTTATTTACTACTATATTCTTTGCATTAGTGAATAGTGCAGTTATTGTTGAAGATGGTGATGTAGATCAACAGGGACTATATAGTAAGTCGGACCATGTTGACATTTTAACAAATCGGAATTTCGAAAGGAAAATTTATGGCCAGAAACATGCAGTGGTGGCTCAATTCTATAATAGTTATTGCGGTCACTGTCGAGCGTTTGCACCTAAATTTAAGACCTTAGCGGCCGAAATAATTAACTGGAAAAATGTGATAAAGTTGGCAGTTATTGACTGTTCTGTAGAAGAAAATAATGAAATTTGTAGACAGTTTGAGGTAATGGCATATCCATCTTTACGCTATTTACATGAGTATTATGTCAAAGGAAATGGAAATGTTGGTGATAAAATACAGATAAGCGACTCACATGAAAAACTTAAAGCTCAAATAATAACCAGAATGCAAAATGATCAAACAATTGGCCGCTTAAGATCTGCACCATCACTCAGTATTGAATCCTTCAGTGACTATTCGGCAGCTGTTAAAGATGTGCCTAATGATATCAATTATACATTCCTTGTATTAGAAAATGTGAATTCAACAGTGGGTTCGGAACTAGCTTTAGATGTGAATGATTACCCACATATAAAGATTAAAAGAGTGCATGAAACTAGTGAAATTGCAGATCTAGCAAATATCAAACAATTTCCAGGACTTATTGCTATAAGTTCTTCACTTGAGCCTACAACACTTGTCCCTAAAGACAATAAAAAGCTAGGATTACTAAAAGCAGTTAATTCATTCTTAAAATCTAAAAACTATGTGTTCCCTACGCGGGATGAAGGCAGTCAAGAAATACTCACTAATGAACATTCAGATGATAAGCAAGTGACTCTGAATACTGATCTTGTGTATTATAGTGACCTGGAAAAAACTATTAAAACAAGTTTACATACAGAAATCACAAGATTCAAAACCTTGACTGGTGAACCTCTACAATCACTTTTAGACTACTTAGATGTCATTATAGTCTCCTTTCCTTTTAGAGGCAATCTTAAAGAATATTTGTCTGAATTACGGACTACTCTGGCAACAAGGAATACTTGGAGTGGCAGTGATGTGTATGAGCTGGTAAAACGATTGGAAACAGTTCATGCACCAGTATATACAACCAATCTGGAATATGTAAGGTGTAAAGGCAGTCAACCTAAATTTCGTGGATATACCTGTGGCCTCTGGACCTTATTTCATACTTTAACTGTAAATGCAGCTTCAAAACCTGGCACAGAAAGTCCACGAGTTCTAAGGGCTATGCATGGCTATATCAAGAATTTCTTTGGCTGCACAGAATGTGCTGGACATTTCCAGGCCATGGCCTCTAGGAACAGAATATTTGATGTAAAAGAAAATGATAAAGCTGTGCTTTGGCTGTGGATAGCACATAATGAAGTTAATCTTAGACTAGCAGGTGACATCACTGAAGATCCCGAACATCCGAAGGTTCAGTTCCCAAGTGTTGCTAGGTGCCCTGAATGTAGGCTTGCCCGGGGTGCTTGGAATCTACCAGCTGTGTACCAGTATCTACAGAATATTTATGGAGGTGTAAGCATCCAAGCTATGCGGCGTGCAAGGTCATCCGCATCTCCACCGAGCCCATTCTCAAATTTGGACATCGGAATGCTAAGTCTCCTGTACGCGATATCTATCATTATTCTTATTTTAGTTGTAAAATATTTTCTATCTAGACGTTACAAAAAACGGTTTTACAAACATGGACGGGGTAAAGTATAACATATTTTTTTACAGTAACATAAGACTTTAAATAGTGACACAAAATTGTCTGATAGCTGGTTATTTTATAGTCTTTTTGATAAATAATGAGGTGTTCTGCATAAGTAACACTACACAATTTCATGAGTTTTGTGGAACCAATTAGTGCATCTCCTCTGAGCAATTGTAATGCTTTTGAAGGTTTTCTTGGTTCATTGAAATAGATCTTTATTAACATTGCATGCAACCTAGGGCATGACTGCATGATCTGTTATTATGATTATGATGATGCCAGCCAGGTTGTCTTTGAAGTTTGGGCAAAATTTTAATCACAGTGTTGTAAACGATTCTACATTTGCATTGATTTACAAAATATGGTGTCTTTTTTTGGTATTATATATCAAGTATGCAGTATAGACTACTGTAGTTTTTGTTACATACCTATTTAAAGAAATAAGCCGCAAATGTAAATTTGTTTCCAAGTAATTTGATCGACATCAAGAATAATTCTCACCAAGAGCACCAAGCCGATTAAAAACTGATCAGTTTAAAATTCGCGAATTTTGTAGTCAACTTTGTCAATTAGGTAATTTATTTATTAATTTCCGTATTGGTTCAATTGCTTGGCAATTTAATCATGCTAAGTATTGCAGTTGTGAAGGGGTGACAAAGAAATGAAATATATTTATTTCCAGTGTCTGTATGTACGTAATTTATTGATTGCTCAACTGATTATTATTTAATATAATATAATTAAACAATAATTTTTTGGTAGTAATTGGTTCCACATAACTTAATTTTCAGATATATTCATTATTGCTGAGAGTTTATGAGTTTTGAGAGTTTGTGGTTTTTTTTACTTTATCCATAAATGGGTACTACCAATACAGAGTGGATTTTTGGGACGGAACAGTAAGGACAAATACCTTAAGCTAAAATATTGTTACACTGAGAATGTTCAAAGGAGACTGTCTTTGCAACAATTGGAATAAAAAAAAATTGTTTACACCATACTCATTGTACCGTTTATCCATAATTTGTTAATGAGGTTAGTAAATATGGCAATGGTTAAGGTACTTGCACTTAGAAACCCGTGTCAACAATGAAACCTTGAATTAAGAACTAGAAATAATTCAGTACCACTTTCTATCAACAAATTAGAAGTTTATATTTATGTGCATTTTAAATATTTATTTCCCTTTAATTTGTACCTACGTCTATTTAAATTCTCGCTCTTGGCACTGTTTGATACAAAATGCTTAAACACTGTTTGACTAGATTAACCAAGGAGCTCCACAATTGGGTTGTATCCTAAAAAATAGTTTAATGTCCATCAGTATAAAAAAATATTGAACACGTATTTTTTATTTTTTCTTTCATTCAAATACTTAAGAAGATATACACGCTGGAATTTTAATGGTTGTTTTCCCGCTGCAGAACGATTTGCTTTAAGGAGTATTTTCGATGAATAGAGTAAAAGACAAAAATAAAAATTTGTGTTATAAAATAATAAAAAATATTTTTTAAAAAAATCATCAACTCGAAAAAGTGAGAAAAGTTAGTTTCGCTACCTACAAGTTGTAGGTACTAATCGGAATGGGCATGACACCGCCTCAATGGAAAGCAACGAATTTAATATTCAAACCATAATAAGCTCCCGCGCGCAGTGATAGGGCATAAAACAGCTTGTAGGCAACAATCCGAAAATTCGCCGCCATGCCGACAAAAGAAAAAAAATGTTCAAACCAACAAAATATGTCATGTGCGTTAATAAGGTATAAAATAACTTAAATGTACCAATACAAAAAAATTACCGCTCAAACTAGCATTAAAAAAAACTACCGTTCAAAGGCGTTGCCGCTTTATAAATGTTCAAAGTAAAATAAGCTCTCGACTGTAGTGATACGACATATAGTAGTCTGCGCGCAAAAACTACAAACAATTATCTTAGATAATAATTTTATTTTCGTGTTCAGTAAATTGCAGCTAAAAAGTATTTATGAAAATGGTAAGCCCGTAAAAGTATGAACGAATAATAGTTAAAGCACGCAGATCAATTGCCCCGCGCCATTCAGCTGTAGATTATCAGAAGTTTACTATTGGTTCGTGCTCACTTTCTAGTTTTTTTTATCACTATGTTAAATCTGCCATTTTATGTTTCTAATATTTTATTTATTCATGAAACGATTGTATTACTAAGACAAAACCGTTTCGCTGCGGGAAAACAACCATTAAAATTGCACGCTGTATAATATTTGAAGAAATTGCTAATAATTTTATATTATTGTGGCGGATGAATATCATCAACGCCACAAGTAATTCTGTAGAAGGATATGTTAAAAGGGAAGGGAAATTAATTGGAAGAGGAATCATTAGGAGGTATAATTAGCCCCCCACTCCGTAACTTGCTATATCTCAGTAGTTTTTGGTAATTTCGACAAAATAAAAAATACGGGTTTTAATTTTTTTTATTATCTATAAGACGGACTAACCATTTTTTTTTTAAATCTATATAAGAAAGATCTTTTTTCTCTTTTAATTCTTTGTGTTGGCACAGATTAGATGTCAGCATGATAGTATACAAACGGAGTGGCTCCTTAAAAAGAGCCTATAGCCTATTTTACTTACTACCTAACCGTCTTCCTATTATATTCTATTCTTTATTATGGCAACTAAAATCGATGGATGTTGACTATTCTGCCAATGTCAAGTGGTTTGAAAAGCAAGAGTGTATGTTAAAAAAAGGAATAATTAAAACCAAAACTTTACTTACAATTATATTATAATTGTTAGAAAACATCAATAAAAACATATGCCACAATCAAATATAGAATTTATGAAGAAATTGCTTATAATTTTATATTATTGTGGCGCATGAATATCATCAAGTAATTCTGTAGAGTAAAATGCTAAAAGGGAAGGAAAATTAATTGGTAGAGGATTTTTAAAATTGGGGAGACAACTATACAAATCTAGAGGTGGAATGTTGTTAGAGCATTCGAAACACGAACAACGAACACATATTGTTCCAGTGTACCCTCCCCCAACCCGCATTCGTAGAAAGAGGAGTCACGGACATGGATCTTGTGCAAAAAAAAAAAACGGGAATGCAACAAAAACCTAGACGGATTCTACAAAGAACAGAAATTATGGTTTTCGATACTTTTCTGGGGCCGAAAAACTACGGCTTTGGCTTGATGAACCGTCGTCCTAAAAACTTGTACATTCCATTGTATATTCAGCTAATTTGATAGAACTAAAGTAATATTAATCTTCTGTCCTATTCTGACTGAAATAGAAAGAAAAATATGCACTGACTTTATGTTTTGTGAACAAGGTAATCGGTGGTTCGATTCTCATAATAAGAACTAATTAAATTGCATTAAGTACTTATTCTCGACTCTAGAACTACACCAGCAGGGTAATTGCGTAACACAGTATCAGGAGCAATGAGTTTCATTTTGACAGTTCAACAAAATTCATTGTGTTAGTTACGATTTTGGGCAGACTCTTTTTCGAACACATGAATCAATGGATTAGCAAGATGCTTCAAAATGATTCCAACTGATAGTAATCCTGTGTTACGCAATTAGAGTAGGTACTGTTTAAGTACTCTAATAACTGGAGTAGGTGAAACTAAACGAAAAACCATCAAAGCTGTAAAAATGATCACGTTTCTGTAATAAATACAATACGTATTGTGGAGATGTCGCGATATTCAGAGACACTTTTCCTAAATCGGGGGGCTAAAAACATATTATAGAAAACTTATTAAAAACATAATGCCGTTATGTCCGGCCCTAAATATATACCGTAATACAATGATGTCTCTGAATTACTGACAGGATGCAACTGAAACTACCTAACTAGGTAATACAATCTAATTTAGATACTTGAAAATGGTTTTTGTATAGGATGAATAGGTGCTTTGAATTCAATTAACTTATAACTAAATAAATAGTTACCATTATTGCTAATAGTCCATCTAGCTAGTGTTTAAAGTTAAAATAATAATGTTTATTTTGTACGCACACAGGTACATTATAATCCATACAGTATTAGTAAACGACACCATTTTATTTCAGCTTAAGGAAATTCATACGAATTTAAATTTTGTATACCTACAGAGTAATTGCGTAAAACGCTATCAGAAGCAATAGGTTTCCGTTTTGACAGTTCAGCAACGTTTATTTCGCTATTTAAGTTGTTGAGAAGACATATTTTACGATCATATGGTGCACAGGATTCATATAATATGTTTCAAAATGATTCAAATTGATAGTACTTAATAGAGTGTTACGTTACGTTACGTAATTTGTATGTTGAATGGCGTAGGCTACTAAATCATTCGTTTATTTTTTCTTAAATATGTATAAGTCGTGCGATTATTATGAACCTTTTTGGTGCCAATTAAAAAGTGTTTAAATGAACTGAACATGCATTTCGTAGTTGTGTAGTATTGACCTACCAATTCAGTAGCGATGTACGTTAATACGTAGTAGTACCTAATTTCCGCTACGAATTTCTCACATTTCACTTTATATGTAATAGGTGTACTTACCTACTTACAAATAAGTTTCCGCCGTTTTTTGAACATGCGGACGAGCATTATCATGTAGCAGAATATGTTTTTCATGCCAGGGGGCAATTGCGCTAAAATAATTCAACTAAAACAATTGGATCGCAACCAAACCATAACTTTTGTTACATTTCGTATCGCGCTAACCTTTTGACAGATGGTTTTACCTTAACAGGATCGCAATTGGAGCGTAACCGCTGTCAAATGAAAAAGTTGAAACAAAGCTAACTTTTTCTGTGCCATTTCTCAAACTTACGTCTAAACTATTGGATTTTCTTTTAATTAATTTAGTTTTAATTATTATATCTGACGAAATGTATCACTCTTACATTAATTTTACTTCAATCGAAGTTAAAACTTTAACACGTTACGAAATAGGATCGAAACTAAACCACAACTTTGACTGGATTAGATACGAACAAGACTTCAATTTCTACTGTTTTATTTAGCGTGATTGCCTTCCTGTACATTTTATTGGCACATTTCGTCAAAACAAAAAATTGTTTTTACTTCTCTCATACTTTTGACACACAGCATTCCAATTTAATTAATTACTTGTCCAGAACAATATGGCTTCGGCAATAGTAACAAGTTTATACTCTTACTGCTCTCTGCCTAGATAGTATTAATTTTATTAATTTAAATGTAAGGATGGGCGAAAATTCTGTGAAAATACCAAATTTTCGCTACAAGATCGTAATAAAATAACTTTGAACAGTTTTGTCAATAAGAGTGAAACTTAACCAGTAAAATGAAGTCATAAGCATTTAGGTATACATTATTTTTCACATATTAAACAATTAACTATATCCTAAACATGTTCAAATTAACAACTAAACGTTGGAATAATTATTGTTTAAAAATATTTTATATAAATAGTGTTCAATGAAATCTTGTTACGTAATAGTATTTAGAATTTTCCTATGGCTGGTTATGTTGTAAAGCACGCCAGGGATTCTGCGTTATTTGGCTGGAGTCTGCTTTTGCCTTGCTCTGAGAAACATTAATCAGAATACATAGTTTCCAAGAGACGATAAGACTCATGAAAACTCAAACAACAGTCCTTTTTTGCAAAATTCGGCCGAACGTTTTATTTCATCAAATGTTCGGCAAATGTTAGTAGGTATTCGCTACTAATCATGACTGGCCAATCTCTATACAAAAGTGTTTTTAACACGCTTTTTATATGCTTCCCCTTTAAGATTTTTTTTTTAACAAGAAGGTATTTAGACTCAAATATGTACAATTTTTGAAATGGTGCTAAAAAGTTTATTTTTATTAAATTCTATCACAGTGATTTTACTGTTTATTGGCAACATTTCATAATTTCAAGATTTGATTTTCGAGATGGGACCAAAGATCAGGTACCTAAACCGTTGTACCGTCAGTCCTTCCTAAGGAGACGATTCAGTAAGCAACAAAAACAAAATTACCTCATTAATTATATTTGAACACGAATAGACAGCTCCCGAAATTGTATTTTTATGGAAAGGGATTATATATATTATATAGATATATTTTGAAATGTTGTCAATTACGGCCAATAACACTGAAAAGTTGAAGTAGTATGTATAGGTACTATTATTTATATTAGGTACGTTTTTATAATAAAATTACATATATAAATATTTAAATAAATAAGGTTCCATAATTTTAAGAAATCAAAATTTTCTGAAATAAATAGCATAGATATAAGAATAACTTTGCCTTATCTGTTTCTCAGTGAATAGGCTTAAAATTCCTTATTATGTTACCTAAAAAGGTTTTGTGAGTAAGTAGGTACCTATATAAATCAGATAATACCTAATGAATAAAGACACTTATAAATACAGTAACTTAAATGTAAGCTTTATAAAGAAAGAAATTAAATTTATATACATAAATATAAAATTAATTATCGACGGAAACAGCAGTCTGTTTGACGGCAGTGTCCGTGATAGATAATTGCAGGTATTGTGCGCGCTGCACAAGCAAATACTCGTAAATTATCGGACTATTGTTTTACTCACTGCATAACTAAAACTGTGGTATTATAACTTTCAAAACAATCGTCCGCATATTTGAGTCTACACATTTATCTCAAATGGACCACGGTATAAATCTATCTAGTAATGATTTATTAGGTTGACCTAAGAGTCAGTATCAGTAACTGTGTACTTGGTTGTTGATGACTAATTATTTGATTTACATACTGTATTCTATTAGGATTTCGCCTGCCAGGGTCACCGGTCGGTTCTTCCATTTCATACCGCGACCGTTCCTTCTTCACCTTAAAAAAAAATAAACGCTTCATCTGTATTTATGTAGTTGCCGATGGCGCCGCTTGGAATAGACAATCGCTCCGTGTAAAATATCCAAACAGCAAAATATGGCCCTGTAGTTGTAGCAGAATGTATTTTTTAGTCCTCTATAAATCCTATAAACGTTTATTTCTTCGCATTTGGGAAGCAGTTTATGCGGCTATTACTCCCTTCATATCCGGTAAAGTGGAATAGGGTATTTGACTAAAATAAAAGTAATTAGTCCGTCAGTCAGATTTCCAAAAAATACTAGACACGTATTTTTTCTTTTTTCATATAAACGAAAAATGAAGACGACACATTGCGTTGAAAAAACTCGTGTGACGTCACTGCACGCTACACTTACTTTTTAGCGACCAGTGACATCACCAGCCACCACTCTTGATCTTTGATGCCTTTTATATTTGTCATTTTTTATTGATTTGATATAATAAAAAATACGTGTCTAGTATTTTTTGGAAATCCGACTGTCTGACTAATTAGTTTTTTAGTCAAATACCCTACTCTATATTTCTTATTTTGCTTTTACCGGTATAAATGAACGAAATAAATGTTGCCTTCAAGCCCTTACTAGAGCATTCGTTCTAATTCTCTTTGTACCTATGACATCTTGTTATTTGGAGAAAAATATAATATTTTCGAATGATAATAAAATCCACATCATAATGTATGCGCATAACACAGATAACTTTTGTCTTTTGACTGTTGTGTAAAGAATTTTGTAGTTTACTCAACTTGTGAAATTAATGTTATTGACAAAGAAGTCGTGGTGGCCTAGTGGTTAAAACACCAGCCTCTCAAGTAAGAGTGCGCGGGTTCGATTCCAGGTCAGGCAAGTACAAATGTAACTTTTCTAAAGTTATATGTACTTTCTAAGTATATATTGGACACCAATGACTGATTACAAGGTGAAGGAAAACATCTTGAAGGAACCTAGACTTTAAGTCTGAAATCGTCAACCCGCATTAAGCAAGCGCGGTTATTACGCTCAATCCTTCTCTGTATGAGAGGAGACCTGAGGGGCAATCGCGCAGAAATAATTCAACCAAAACAGAATTGGATCGCAACCAAACCATTGCTTTTGTTATGTTTCGTATCGCGCTATCGGTTTAACCATAACTGGATTGCAATATTGGAACATAACCGCTGTCAAATTAAAAAGTTGAAACAAAGCTAACTTTTCTATGCCATGTCAAACTTATGTCTAAATGAATAGATTTACTTATAATTGATTTAGTTTTAATTATTATATCTGATGAAATGTATCACTCATACCTACATTGATTTTACTTCAACCGAAGTTAAAACTTTAGCGCGATACGAAATGTGATCGAAACTAAACCATAACTTTAACTGGATTAGATGCGACGAAGAGTTCAACTTATAGGTACTGTTTTATTTAGCTCGATTACCCCCCTGTGCCCAGCAGGGGTCGATAAAAAAGGTTGATGATGATAACAAAGAATTCGATGATAATGATTAACAAATACCTACTTACGGCTATAAGATATGATCTAGATATCATGTAAGTTGAGTGCATCTTTTTCCTTTTAGTTCATTAGGACAAGGACAGAATATAAATATTAGTTTAGTCCTGTCAAATTAAGCAACGCCTGACGTAAAATGCCGCATTATCGTAGCCATGTTTTTAATAACGTTTAACCTTTCTTTGGTTTGTATCTTAATTTGCGAGAAATAAATTATAATATTTATCTTCTGTCATATTCGTAATGAAATAGAAAAAATATGCATTGAACTGAAATATTTTTTGTTTTTGCACAAGGGAATCGGTGCATTTATTATTATATTACAATTTCAATTAGGACTACTACAGGGCATGCCTCCTTCGCCGCCATATTTATGTTTTAGGATACTAGGCCGATTCTTCTAGACTTCTAGGGATAACAAATGTGGGACACTTTTAAGCAGAATCTTACCTATCAAATCGAAGGGCATGCTAGTTTGGCGCTAACAATGCATTAGAAGTAAAACATATTAATAGTCCTATAATATCCTTGAGCTGTAGCAGCTCTATCTAAGACTTTTATAGAAGTGCATGTCTTATAGAAGAATAAAGCCAGACGTCAAAACTAACAACCGTATAAGGAATATTAGAAACATAATAATAATGAAGGAATTATAAGTACTTTAAGCCCAAATCATCTTATTAGATGTTATAGTAAGATAGGTAATATATGATCTTAGCCAAAGCGTCTATTAGACGTTTAGTTTTATAAATCGTTAGTATAGAAGAATTGCTAATTTGGTATCCGGTTAAACTGGAAGCCGCTAAGCTAAATAGACTAAACGCTAGGCAGATGCTAATTAATTATAATAATCCTAATATATTAAAACTTCTTATTTATTTACCCATATAAAAGTATATTTTGCCACAATTTATTTATCGTAATGAAGCCAAATAAATTTGCATATGGAGGAGAATGAATGAATGAAGTGAAAAATAAAATAATACTTTTATATTGTGCGTAAAAGTAACGATTGCGTCATTGAAATTTGTTGTTTTATTTAAGAATATTTTGTTCAAATTTATCCTGAAATTTATAGTAAAAAATGTATAAAAATATATTGTGTAGGTAAATATGTAGGCTTAAAAGAAGCTGTATATTATTTTTATAAAACGAAATACTACCCGATTACAACAATTTGTATTATTAGATTCATAGCAGAAAGTGCCTCTAATAATAATTAAATAATGTAATTTATAATATTTGACATTTTAGTAAGACACAACCCAAAAATGGCAACTAAATTGAAGTAAAATTGTTTTATGAATAATTTTGCTTAAGATCACTATAATATAGTATTACTTACCTTTTAAAAATGGCGGTATTCATGGGTAGGTTCTGGTATATAGTCGGCGGGATTTATTTCATAAACAAACCCCGCGCATAGCTAAAATTTTGGTTGTTGGCGGATAAGGTAAACGAAAAGAATAATATTCATGTCTATGCCAATTACCAATAAGTTATTAAAAATTAGGTTACCGTAGTTATCTGAAACGAAAAGGAAATTTCACGATAATATGGAGAAAAAATATGGCCGTTCCCACAGTGACTAATACCTCAGTAATTCGTGAATTGCACACTACCTTGACGGGTCCTCCTTGAGACATTTTTTTCGGAAAGTCGTGGCTCAGATTCGGATCAGACATGTTATTGTCTTTCAGTAAATACTTGTTTTATGTGGACTTTATGAAAATAAACGTGTACAGTCAATATTTTCGATATTACGCTGATAACGAAGATATCAAACTCGCAGCATCAGCGATAAGAGCTTGCCATGATTTGATACCAATCTACAATACTTAAAAAATGCCGAAGCCCATGAGAACTGTCCATTAAAAATATTACAAATATCGCAAAATAATTCATAAAACAAATTTCCTGTTATAATTCGCGTCTATTGGACTGTACAAAATTGTACATATGTATTACTTAGGCTTTCAAAGCACAGTGTAATAATGAAATAAATAAACTTATTCAATCAGACACAGGACAGAGTAAAAATGATACTTAGATATATCCGAGTTGTTTTTATTATTTACCATTTTTCTCAATATGTGTACCTAATAATAAACTGATGAATAATGTTTTTACGTCCATACAGTACTTTTCATCGCAACTGAGTGGAAAATGGAGTCTTGGTTAAGGTCAGTAGGTTATCTACTACTTAATTATATTTTGTGGTGGTGGATGAGTTATTTAAATTAATGGTGGATGTATATGTATGGCTTCGTCCAATGAGTGTTTCATCTGACGGTGTACAATAGACATAAATTGTAATTATGACAAACGTAATTAACCCTAAAGTAATCGTAAACTAATAATTTATTCTTTTGTACGTTAAACGTGTAATTAAACGGTTTTTTTAAATGAGCTTCTGTTTACGAACGCATTTTTTTTATATAGTTGCGTAGGTATCTAGTCTATAGTTCAGCAAGTCCACCAGATTTCAGCAGATCTAACCTATAAAATGGCACTGTCAAAATAAAGGTGAAATGAGTTGTCTATAGTGTTAAGCCCTCCCACGCATTAGGTAAATGGACAGCTCAATTCAAGCAAGTTTTACTGTGATACTTATAGTGTATAAAAAAAAAAACTAATTATGTATCTAAAAGTAAAACAAAATTATTTATTTATTTCGCTGTTTCTAATTAAAGCCCCATGCCAGATGATCTTGTTGCACTATAGATATTGTATTATCTCTATCTATTTGAAATTACAATTATCAAAACAGAACTTATTATAATTACAAAAAATCTAACAAAATACTTTACTTACTTTGACATTGGCCCTGATTCCCTTGTTAACAAACTAAATTAAATTTAAGTTCATTGCACCCTTTTCTTTTTATTTCATGAATAAAGGGACAGAAGATAAAATGTCAGTTTAGACCTGTCAAATTAGTACATACGCCAGTTTACGTCAGGAGCCGTAAACTGGCGTATGTTTAGTCGCCATATTTATAATCGCGTCTAAACTGTCTATGGAGTATCTTAATTTGACAGGATTAAATTAAAATGTTATCCTCTATCCTTTTCTAAACGAAATGGAAAATAAAAGATGCACTTAACATAAAATTAGGTTAGATGTGACAACAGAATCGGTGCCATTGTTAGTTGGTTCCTTCACACACTACTACGTTAACATACATAGATTCTGTCAGTATTTCAATATAGTTACATGGTTATATGATTTGGCGAAAGAGGGGCGGGTTGCAATTATCATGTCAATTCAGGGGCATTAATTACTTTACATGAGAAAGAAGAAAATTCACTGAACTTAGATTTAGTACGTTCTTTGGAACTTTGTTCGCCGACTGAGAATGTATCCGACACAGAAATCTTAATAATAAGCCAAATTGCTTATATTAACATTTCTGTGCATCGACTTCATGTTTTGGTATCATAAGACCCCAGCCTCTTATCGAGTCAGGTTTGCGTTAGGTTAGGTTTTGGGGCACCCCATCCCAAAATCTCGGTTAAGTTAGGTTTATCTTTCATTCAATTTCGGGTAAAGTTTAGTTTAAAGTACTTTCGTCTTGCAAAGATCATATAAACTGATACAGGTTAATCGTAATCGTAACTGTTAATGTATTGGCAATTATTGTCATGAAACTCATTGATAAGAAATTAAGTTAAATCCATTTTTGGCGCCGGCAGTGCAAGATCAATTGAGGTCAGTGAAGGCAGATACCCTAATTATAAAAAAGTATTTTAGAGCCTCTTGAATAATAAATCTTTCAAAAATTTGGGTTCCTAAAGTAAATTGCTTCTTTGAACTGAAGGCTGTTAACAAATTCATAACTTAAATTAACTATTTCCTGTGTTGAGACAATAAAAGTGCATATTAGTAAAATTGTTAATAAATCAATGTATTGTGTATTGTATCTATAGCTGACAAATTGACCACAATGACTACATCCAATTTCCCACACGGGAATTCATTGCAAAGCACTTAGAAAAACATGTTTTTAATGCAACAACTCTATTAATCATTTTAAGTACCTATAATGGCCATAGACTGCACAGTGTATCTCAGTCACAAAGCGTTGTACAGTCAATTAGGAAGTTGCGAGTTTGTATCCAGACGGGAAGTGGTTATGAAGATAAGTGGATAGCATGATCGTTCAATGTAGCTATTAAAGGATTTATCTCTTTCTCTCTCTCTCTCGCTAGCACTTATTTCTAGACCGGCACTACATAAAAAAAAACATGTTTTATTCTTAGTTCAATTTATTATTAGTTCTTCTTGCCCCTACGGCTGTAACTACTGGTATTTCTGTAGATTACAATTTATAGCTTTAACTGCTAGTATATATCCGCATGACTGTACCTATTGTAGGATATTTTTAGGCAATTGATCATTCCTTACCAAATATGTGTGTTATGTTTTGGTTACGAATAATAATAATATACCTAAAATTCATGGTAAACTTATTATGAGAATGGCCCCGAATCCCTTGTTCCTTAACTAAACGAAATATAAGATTAGTGGATCTTATTATTTTTATTTCGTTAAGAAAAGGACAGAGGATAAATATTTTGTTACTTTTTGTGAAATTAGTCAAGGGCCCTGATTCACTTGTTCACAAACTAAATTAAATTTAAGTTCAGTGCATCTTTTTCTTTCTATTTCATTAAGGCAAGGCCAGAAGATAAAATGTTAGTTTAGTCCTGTCAAATTAGTCCGCTCCTGGCGTAAATTGAAGTTTTTGGTCGCCATGTTTATAATCGTGTCTAAACTGTCTATAGAGTAACTTAATTTGACAGGGTTAAACTAAAATGATGTCTTCTATCCTTTTGTTAATGAAATAGAAAAAGATGCACTTAACTTAAAATTAGTTTAATTTGTGAACAAGATAATCGGCGCCATTGCCTGACTTAAATTGACGTATTTTTGGTCGCCATGTTTTAGATCACGCCTAAACTCTATGGACTTTTATAATTTGACAGGACCAACCTAATAGTTTATCTTCTGTCCTTTCAATACTAAAATGGAAAGAAAAAGATGAACTGTACTTTAATTTAGTTTATGAATAAGGGAATTGACACTAATTTAACTTAAATTATATCTCTCTCGCTCTCAATATTATAAGCCATGCAACTAAACGACTAGGCGAATTCATTTTAACGTGTGCTACATTTCATGTTACTAATATGTACGGCCGACAAGCTACCCGAAACTGTCAAATATTCTCAATCAACCTTGAACCGTAAGAGATAAAGTTGAAAATCTAATAATACAATCTGACTGATTGTAGTAGCTTGATGTGCTGTCGTCTGGATAAAATCTACATAGCCATGGCTATAGGTAAGGCTATTGTCGGAAAACATTATAATTCCTATCTTGCAAAGCAACAAAGAAGTCCAATTCCGTACACTTCGATTGGATCTAAATATTTAGACATTACAAATCGAAATAGAAGTATAATTTATGTACCCAATTAATCCGATGTGTAGGTAAGATGTTTGTAAACGATACAGGAAAAATTCCTAGTGTGGGGCAACTATTAGGTAATAAGAAATCCTTACAGCTACATAATTAAATGCTGAAAGGCAGTCTACTGAATAATTCTGTATCTATTTGATAGCATAATCATCTTAAAATGTTATTGTCTCAGTACTGGGACGCAGGCCTCTCGGTTATTTAATCTAAACTAGGTAATATATAAAGCTGAAGAGTTTGTTTGCTTGCTTAAACTCGCTAATCTCAGGAACTACTGGTCCGATTTATAAAAATCTTTGCGTCGGGTAGCCCATTACTAATTCAGAAGGCTGCGACTAATAAGAACGGAGCATAACTAACTCCACGCGAACGAAGTCGCTGGCGGCCGCTAGTATTGCATAAAACCTACCTACTTACACTGCCGTGTGAATAGGCTTTCAAGTTTCGTTACTGACCGTATCTACTAATTGCTCTAAACACTCTCCGTTCCATTGGAATCATTAATCATCAACAATCAGGCAAAGCCAATGATACCAAGGGAACAGTCTTCAGTGTTTGTAATAGTTTTTTATATATTTCGATGTTTCCACTATCGTGTCGTGTGTGTCGAGAAAATAAATAAAAACGCGTTCATAAAGTTCTGATAAGGTAACACCTAGAAAATTGGTCTCAGGGATTACAAATTGCAAAACAGATCTTAATTATATATTTACCAAACAAACAACGTTATTTTTAATACGTTGTATAGTTCAGTCGTTTTCAGACCATGTTATATTATTTTTCAATATATTCTCATTGTTCACAGTGCGGCGACAATTCTAGCGTACCTGTAACTATTCCAAATTTCATCCTTATTTTTTTAATAAATTTCGGTAGGTACCAGTGTTTGTTTCGGCTTTTCTCTAACGTATTAAAAAAAACGTTGTATATTAATCTAACGCTTTGCTTCATAATCACCTTACCCATATATTATGTACTCACTTTTATTTAAGTCCTGTAAGGTTAAGGTTGTTTTTAAATAACACTTAGCGATAAGACCGCCCATTGTAGTCTTCATATTTATTTTCTGTGCTTAATTTATATGGTGTATTTAATAAAGGGTATTATATTCTATTATAAATATGACGATAAAAGCACAGCCTGCTACATTACGCATTCGATGTCAGCTGAGCAGATACAATATTCTCCAATGTAGACATTAAATTAATATACATAAGGTATACGAAGGCAGCTGTTTTGGAAATATTGGTCTTTGTTAAATATTAAACACGTATAATTTGAATGTTCTTACATAAGTGGGTGTCTATAACATTTCCAAGAAAGCGGGTCGCTTGTTGGGTGCGTCTGTTATACGCTTGCTTTTAAACATTTGGATGGGGTTGTCCTTACACATAGGTCGTTTCTTTGTCAAAATAAGGAACACAAATTAGAAGATATATAAGTTAGCAGATTATTTCAAGATGAAGGAAAACATCTTAAGGAAACTTGGACTTTACAAGTCTGAAATCGCCAACCCGCATTGAGCAAGCGTGGTGATTACGCTCAATCCTTCTCTGTATGAGAGGAGGCCTGTGCCCAGCAGTGGGACGATAAAAAGGTTGATGATGTTGATAGGGTAGCAGATTCATTGATGCGCAAAGTTTAGCCATGAATTCAGCACATGAGATTTTTTCGTCTGTTACCTAAATCAAAACAGCTGTGCAATACCTACACGGTCAAATTGTAGGTATGGCAAAGCATATTTATTTTTACGCAGGTGCTGTATTATGGTTTCAGATAAGTAGTGCGTCGATGCACGGCCACCATGTATATACTAATATGGCTATTTGCATTTTTCTACCTATTCATCACACGGCAGGCCGCCAGGCCATCCCACCGCGTAGAGATTAGACTATAACCATTTTCTTTTGATTACAGGTACATGTCAGCCTGATAAGTTGACGATTCGAGACATCATCGCTTCGATTAATTTTTATACTCGAGTCTGCCGTACCTAACATTGATAATAGTTCTAAGCTAGACAAAAATGTTGAATTTTTAGAAGACTTTATTACATTTTATAAAAAATAATGCGAATGTGTTTGAAGTAATACTTTTTGTCTTCGTCAACAATATCAAATGCTTAGTTTAGGAGATTTGAATTCAGCATCTGAATTCAATTAATAGATTTCACACATAGGGCAAGATTCACAGATCGTACTTTCGTCTATATGCATTAAATAATAATATGTGTAAAATGTTCCTAAAATCATATATATGTGCAAGCCTTGTGCTTCCGAAGTGGCATAGTCAACATTTTTTCACAGAAAACAATAGCCCTATAATCACTGTTGTAGAAGTCCTGTGATTTGGTCGGGACACAAACGTAATGTTTTCATCAAATATTGTACGAAGTCATATTTCGACTATATAATTTAAACTTGAAAGTT
The DNA here is from genome assembly GCA_037179545.1 of Sesamia inferens. Classification (NCBI taxonomy): domain Eukaryota; kingdom Metazoa; phylum Arthropoda; class Insecta; order Lepidoptera; family Noctuidae; genus Sesamia; species Sesamia inferens. Next base: position 18,632,037 of record CM073921.1, on the reverse strand, counting down.
TTATTGGTGATTCCAATGATTGTTATTGAATAAATGTTCTTGGCTGTCGCGAATCTTATTTTGAACTACTGGCAATCTATACTAAGCTGCAATGCATAATCGTAAAAGGAATTTGAACCTACTAATCGATGTAAAAACCGATTGTAATCTCAAATATTAACACTAACAACGATGATTTCGTGCCTATTATATAATACGAATCTGGTTTATGTAATTTGTTGTTTTTTATTAAAATGTTGTTTATGGTATTTGTAGTGATGTATAAATTTAATTGTATAATTATGTAGAGCGATGAGAAATTTTCCATAGGTTAGGTTCTAGCGAAGTATTGCCCCAGCTTGCGTTAAATTAAACATTTATGGTAAAACCATTAATTTGATACTGTCACTGCAAATTCATTTGTGACCTTTTCGGTTTTAAGTACCTACCTACTTTCTATGTTAACCTTGGACACTGCAGGCTATAGGTTACCTAAAATAGCCTGCGCGGTTACGCATTTTTCATTCCAATTGCTTTTAATTTGACAATAAATTATTCGAAAATACCGTAGTGGATGTTTTTTTTACAGTCGTGTCAGGTGTCAGTGATTACGGTGAATAATTGGGTGTAGCCTGAAGTGTAAATTTACCGCTCTCTGACTTTTGTGATAGGTACAAAAGTGCCAGTCAATCTCTTATACTTACTTAGGAAAATTGACGGTAAATGATAAACTCCAACACCATCTAATCAATCACCATTAACATGCGCAGACCTAAAACAAAAAACTAAACTTACCTATTCCCAACCAATTGATAGGCTATAGGCGTCGTCCTAATTGGCGAAGATCGCACGATGACACGATGCGTTATCTTCGTGCGATGAGTTCACACAAACATACAGATTTTATCAGAGAACTGAAAAATTATTAATTATTCTTCGGATAAATGTATCTGCCTTGGGAAAACCAGCCCTTCATCCTAATACCTGCACGACCGCTACTCTTCAGAAGTTCAGACACTTCTTTGCTTATAGGACTTGTGCGTCAGTTGTAGCTTCTGTCGTAACCTCTATGGTTACTACATAGTACTTAGATGTCTTTGGAACAGTCTGTAATACTCTCAAATAAGTGTTTTTTTGTGGGTATCAACTTATTTAACTCGTTCAAACTACTTTCCAAACAACCAAAGGTCTGTTCATCAATGCGTCGGTTCATAATCTACGATGAGGTTGGAAGCCGTGACACTTCTTTTGAGTGGTTAGTACCGATTACTAGCAAGTCGACGTGCTAATCTAAAGATTCATCGCCCTGCCTTGCATCGGGATCATTCATACAATCATAACGTGACGTTTTAACTGCAGGCCCAGATTTTATTGGAATACAATGGAGACAGATAATATATACTCACTAGAGAGAAATAACCAACACGTTTGCCTATACCGTGTATTATAAAATGGATAACTAAGGCTACAGAGGGGTATATAGGGGGCTTTAAATAAAAAGCTATTTTGTATACAATTTTTAATGAATATACTTTAATAAAAACCACGTCAATACACATACATACATGTTAAAAATGTGATCCACACGAAACGTAATTAATTAATTGTGCCACTCTCAGTGCATCAATTTAGACAGACAAACTTTATGCTTAGCCAGCTAAAATATAATTTACGCACGGTTGCGCAATGCAATAAGTAGCGCAACATTCTAAAAGACAGCAGTAACTTGATTTTAACATTTTATTTCAATCCAAGTAGGACCTAGCAAATGTTTAAGCTGTTATCCGAACTTCACTTGACCGAGATCGAACAATGCAAATCACGATACCACGTTTTAAGCTGTGGCGGATGAAGTTTTACCTAAGAATAAAGCTAAAAAAAAATTCGGCAGTGACAAAATACTTCATACAAAATATAATTGTGAAAATATGTGTTGATAATTTATCTAGATAAAAATATATTATAAATGCGTTTTTATAAGGAAAACTGTTTCTCTCCTCATTCCTCCTAAATGTAAATAAAATTTGTAATAAAATAAAATTAAACTTAAAATAATCTAATATGGCACCCGAAGCCAAGACGATTGAGGTAAAAATAATACATAAATAACTTAAAACCATTACCTGTTATTATCAAATATGTAAGCAAACTAGTTACACATGAGATAAGTTAGTAGAGGTTTTGTGATCTGAAATGTGACATACTGTAATCAGTGTTTGTGATGTTAGTACAAAATAGAAAACAAATAAAAATCAGCATTACTTTAATACATACATACACACGCCCACGACGGAAAGGCAGATACATTATTATATGCTGTATCAAAACTGGCTAAATATATCACATCCACAGTGATTATAACTTGAAGCTTGAACAGAAAGCAAATTTTCCAGTATCAATTTATTTATGAGTAAATACGAAAGAACTATAATCTTATCATAGCTCTAAATATATAGAAGGTTACAAGGTAGAAACTAAATAATAGATCAAACCGTATATACACGCAGTTATAACAATTTAACATTATATGGATACGAAAAAATCGACTAGTTTTACTGGAACAGACAAAAAATATTGATTTTAAATATTTACTTTCATATAATTAAGTGAAAAACTACCCATGTAAGTAGCACACTTTTTTTTAGAAAAGGACATCAATAATGTCTACGAACGTTGTTAATCACAATAACTATTAGAATTTCTAAACTGCACTTTTTGAACACCAAATATTTTCATATTATACCCTAACGACAGTTTAGCTAATTAAAAAAATATAGGTATTATTTTTGTATAACAGTCATTTGTAATTTTCTACCTTGGGAATAAGTAGGCGTTTTGGTCATAAATTGTTATTTTTAATGTACGCTAACTTTCATAATTTTTCGTTATTTGCCCTTAAATAATGAAAATAATTTAACATCTTGGCGAGTTGTGCTATAATGTTACGTACCTACTTTGAGAGAAATTTTTATTTTATTATAGATTTCATAAAAAATATGAAAAATTTAACGCTTTGTATCCTTTAGGTACGCGCGTTAAGGTTTTTTGCGAATTTGCAATTCTCATTACGATTGCACTTATCATTCCTTACAATTCAGCCCATCTGTAATCTGAATCCTTATCACACGGTTGCGCAGATAAAATAGTTACTAACGGAAACGTCAGACTAATAAGAACTGCAAATGCCATTAAATAAATAAATATAAAACAATAGTTCGACGTACTTACCACTATCAGATAAGCCCAAAACTCAGTTAAGATGTACTTAAGTATTCGTACACAGACACAGAAACAATTTAAAACCACCAAAGTATTTATTACTTTATACTTCATACAATAATAGGTGTGAAGGCATGAATTTTCGCAATTTAATGCAATTTATGGAATTAAGGAACGTACCTAACAACCTTCTTCAAGCGTGGCTTCGCCTGAAATACCATGTTGTTAGTCATAGTTGCTATTCAGCCGTTTGATGACAGAGAACAGACTCTAAATAATTGAAATATATTTAGGTTTGATAAATTGGGCTACTGACACGACTCAAAGCTGGTGAATTTTAATTATTTACTTACTACCACGAAATTGTAACACTCTGACATGGATAATTGTTAACTTTTCGTTAATTTCAAGCTTTCGTTATATAAATCAATTTTGAATTTCGTGTGTACCCAGTTAATGCCAAAACGTATGAGGTTGTTTCACTGACATCATTCCAACGGCACGAAACATAATGTATAGCCATTTTAAAGCCTTATAAGCCTTTTCATTGGCGTCATCGCTTGTTTTTCTGTTTAACCAATAAGTGACAAAAAAACGGTAGGTATTGAAAACTCTAGAAATGGTTCTCCTTTAAGGAGATTTCTATCCTTAATGTCTGTTACAATTTGTGGTAAATGGTAAAGTTAAATTCATTGTACGTAACGTTATCATCAATTAGGTGACAAAAAAAATTCAGCTAAATTCACACCAATAAACTGTATGGAGTAGGTACCGTGTAACATGTCACCGTTACACGGTACTACAGTTACACGTTTTCGCATTTTCTTAGTTTAAAGGATGATTTTTTAATCACCATACAAATATTTTCTAGGCATTGAGTACTATTCATAGGCTGCATTTTTCGAAATCAAAAATAGGTAGACAAAATTATAATACAAAAATATTTTTCCCAAAATATTATCAGAGTGGTTACCAAGTTAAAGGTTGAATATTATGTTAGCCTATCTATACTAAGACGAAGACGAGAAAAGGACTGTGGGAAAGTGTGGCCGCGGATGGTATCCAAAAACGTAGAATTTCTTAGGACATGTAGAAGATTGATTGGTGATTAAAAATTCTACCTATACCCTTACCATGAGTTGTTCAGTTGCTAGCGTTAAAATCAATAGCGAGTTAACGTGGATCGAATGGATTTCGCAAGCATTATGCTTGACCCATAAGTGTTACGGATCTTACGGAGGCGCCAAGGTAAACTCGATAGATCTTTTCTTTCTTTCTTTCTCAGTAATACGAAGAGAGGGGCGGCATAATTATATGCTCAAAGTTAGTGCTGTCGCCTATATTAAAAATGTTTTAACTGGTTGTTGAATGTTTATTCCTTGTCAATGTTGTGTCATTGAGTAAAGTTTCGTTTCACAAACATACCTAGTGACAGGACATTAAACATAAAATAATAAAGAGAGAAAAACTAAAAAAAAAAAAAAATTATGACGTTTTAAAAAATTACACTCGTAAATTTTTATAATATAGTGAAAAAAGTTATCAAGTGTAAATTTTACAAGTTTGCATATGAACAAACGTATTATTTATTTTAATTTTTAAGCAGGCTGTAATTAATGGCTATCACAAGTGTAAGTTTACGTGTATATTAAGTGTGTATTTATTTACGAAAATGCTAGCGATTATTGGCTGTACAAACTCATGGCACAGGTACTATTTATAATGAATTGGTATGAATGTTAAATAGGAATTCATAATTTTGCTTTGGTGTCCTATGATCTATATCTCTATATCTTTTTAGAACAATATTCTGAAAGTGGCACTTAGGTCGAATAAAATTGATTGCTTATCTAACTTATTTCAATACGTTACATTTTGAATAAAATAAACGCAGGTAGGTATATGTAGTAAGCAGCTTTTAAAGTGCGCGAACACCCTGTAAAAAAAATAAAATTGTTAGTTAAATTGCTTTAAGTACGTCAGTAGGTAGCTGACACAATTAAATGGAGATTTAATTGAATCATTGCAATGTTGAAAACAAAACAAAACGCCTTCTATAATTCTGTTATGCTATTGCAAAAGTTATAGCGTAATATAATTCATTGATCACAGGTTGTTGAGGGCTATTCTTTATTATAATTGATGTATTCGGTTTATATTTTAAACAAAGTCTGTCCCTTCCACACAATGTTTATTAAACAATCTATTATGATCAAGAGAAATATGGTGTTAGAGAAGAATGCTTGGGGTATCATGGACCGAGTCTGGAACGAGCGTTTCTGTACTCCAAGAACTCGACATCAAACAGCGTCTTCCAGAATTAGTACAGTCCCGTGTACTAATTCTGGAAGACGCTGTTTGATGCCCAGTTCTTGGAGTATACTCGGTTTTTTCGGTCACGTGGCAAGGCGCAATAATAACTCCATAGAACGTTTGGTCGTCCAGGGCAGATTATATGGGAATAGAACTCGTGGAAGGTCACCGATGAGGTGGACCGAACAAATCAAGGTTGCAGTGGGGTGGTCCAGCAGGAACAGATGGAGAGAGATCATACGGCGAGCTGCATCAACATAGCGCCATATAGTCATAGCGGCCATTCTGTCAAGAATGAAACGAAGAAGAAGATAATGGAGGATGGACACTTTATTATATTTTGCATCTGAAGACCTTCTTCTAATTACAAAAGGCAGCATAGAGCTGCGTTCTAACCAAAACGATAGTCGTGTGTTCATGCGAACGTCGCGTTATTTTATTCGGCGAGCATAAACGCATGGCAGCGCGGGAAAAGCTCTTTTCATTTCTCATATTCGGAAAGTAGTATTTTCTTGATCTGATTATTGGGTAGAAAGTGCTATTTCCCTCCCTAGAGCGGGAAAAACTCATACAAATTACTTCCCACCTAAGGGTCGGAATGAACTTTAAAAATAGAACTGCTGTCAGCTGTGAAGAAATTTGTTTAAAAAAAAAAGTAATAAAAAAAATGCAGCGGCAATGTGAGTTTCTAAACAGCCAGTGTGAACTTAGCGCAAACTTCATTGAGCGAAATAGGTCGCAACCATAGAATTAAGAAGTACGATAGTACCTACTTATTAATTCTATGGTCGCAACAATAACGTGGTGAGTTCCATATTTAAAATTTTAAAATTCGACATAAATTAGCGGGATACTAATCTGATAAGTATCAGTGATGGAATTAAAAAAATACCCGTAGTTACTTTAATACCTAATCTAAACTGTTAAGATTTTAATTTAAAAATGAGTTCAAGCGATTCTGAAATATTGACACCAGATTCAATTAAAGACGAGGTAAATTGTGTTATTAACAATCTTTTACCAGAAATCTCAAAAGAAAGATATATAGACACATACAATGATTTTATGAAGTGGCGAGCAGAGAAGAACATAAAATCATTTTCCGAAAGTGTATATCTTACATATTTTAAAGGACTGTCTAGCAAACTACAACCTTCTACGCTATGGAGCCGATATTCAATGCTCAAGAGTACACTTACTGTAAAACACAATGTAATTTGACTATTAATTTTAAATAGAGTACCTATTTCAAATTAATAGTCAAATTAGGACTAACATTATTATATAGTGTTATCCATAAAAAGTTCAGATAAACAACTAGTTTTATTTTCCTCATATTCGAAATGAAAAGTAGAGTGTTTAACACGGGTAAAAGAATCAATTCCTACTCGGACTATAGCCGCCCTCGCTACGCTCGGGCGTCAAAATACCTCGGGAATTGATTCTTTCCACCCTCGGTTAACAATCTACTATTACGTTTTTCGAACAAATTAGTCAGCGTTCATACGATGACATGTCAGGTACGCATCAACGGCAAAGGTAACTGCATCGCCTACAGTCACATATCGGGCTGCAGATGGCTCTAACGTTGACGCACGCTGCCCATGGATATGAGCACTTTTAAAATACTAATGAGATTTGAAATTACGTTAAGGATATGACAATCTGTGGCTTCATAATTATTTTTTTTTAAATTATAGCGCTTGACCGCAATCCCGCCTGATGGTAAGCAGTGATGCGATCGTTGATGGTAAAGCGCGCTAGTTTATTAAGAGCCTATTCACTCAGAAAAACTGAGCGAATAGGAAGGAAGACGGCAGTTGAGCGAGGTGATGCAATGTTAAACCCAACAACACGACCAACGATGCTGCGCCAAAGGGAGATTGATCTGAAGACCCTCCACGACCAAACTCCCATTACGACACAACAACATTAGGCGCATCGTACCCGGCACACATCGCAACACAACTGCTCAGACCCGTCCTCCGTACGGCTTCACCAGACATCATGCCAGAACACAACAAATCTCTTGGCGGCAAGGCTTTTTCTAGTAGATGGTAACTTCTGCCGGCGACCGATGTTATGGCCTACCACCGAGAAAACAAAAAAAAAAAAAAAAACAAACACACTTTTCACAGAACACTCACAAAATCTATCTACTTGATAATCTACATACAGCTATTGAAATAAAAGTAGCACGGTAGTTTATGCACGGTCCGATATACAATCAAAGTTAATATCGAATCGATACGGAACACAGACTATGAAATTGACTTCAATTATTTTTTTCCAATTATCGCAAAAGTCTAGTCTATCATCTTTTATGAGCTGGAAATACAAGCAAAATAAATCACCTAAGAACAAGTAAAACATTTATATAAATAGTAATGCATGGTTTGGTGAATTATATTGCAAATTGCACCTTTACTGATATAAGAGTATCGAGTTTTATGCACGAACAATAATCGAATGACATCGGTAAGGTAAGTACTACACTATATTGTGAGAAAAAAGAAAATATGTTTGTACCTCTAATAAATAAAATTATGATAAACGAACTTACACTAGATTTTGTGTTAGCATATTTTAGTTGGGAAAAGCCGCAATATACCACATGCAAAATTGATACATACACATAAAGCCAAAGGGTCACAATTGCATGATTCCTGTTTCGAATGCTACAATATAACACATGGTCTCACCTCCATGAGCATTAAGTTGAGGTCTAGTATAAGTTCGGCAGTTATCGCTGCTTTCTCGCCGAGTCCCCGCGCGCGGTCGGCGTCGGTAATGTTGGCAGTTCCAGCACAGCCTGTCCGAGCACCACATCGACAACGACACGTTAGTCAAGCAAAGCGTTAGATACCAGCAAAGTGTCAACCATATCATGTCACTACACTCGAGCTTAACAGTCAACAACAGCTTAACAGAAGAATCAATTGTCATTTGTCATCAAATAGATGAGGTATAAAAAAACGTGTGTATACAATTTTATAAGATAGGGTATGACATCTACAAGATAGGGCACGGATTCATAATACTCCGCATTAAGGGAGTAATTTTAAAAAAAGAAGACAATATGGTTTAAAAAAATAATTTCATATCTATCGCGATGTGTTTTTAGGGTTGCGTAGCCAAATGGCAAAAAACGGAACCCTTATAGATTCGCCATGTCTGTCTGTCCGTCCGTATGTCACAGCCATTTTTTTTTCCGAAACTATAAGAGCTATACTGTTGAAACTTGGTAGGTAAATGTATTCTGTGAACCGCATTAAGATTTTGATGCAAAAATAATAAATATTAGGGGCTCCCCATACTTAGAACTGAAACTCAATTTTTTTTTATCTTAAAATACATACGTGTGGGGTGGGGTATCCATGGATAGGTCTTCAGAAATGATATCGAGGGTTCTAAAATATTTTTTTTCTAAACCGAATAGTTTGCGTGACAGATGCTTCCAAAGTGGAAAAAAGTTGATCCCCCCCCCCCTCTAACTTCTAAAATAAGAAAATGAAAAATCTAAAAAAAACATATGATGTACATTACTATAAAAGCTATCAACGAAAATGGTTTTGAACGAGATCTAGTCAGTGGTTCCTTTTTAATACCTCGTAAATCGCTTATTACAATTTCATACCCATAAATCAATGTTAAGGAACCCTTTGTGCGTGAGTCCGACACGCACTTGGCCGGATTTTTTAGTAAACAAAGTTTCAGTACACAAAAGGTTAAAACGAGAACCAATTGTGAAATCTTATATTTTGTGTGTCACCAGGCTGTACTCATCAACTGTAACAGATGCTTCCAAAGTGGAAGAAGCAGTCCCAAGAAAACGAAATGTCTAAAGTTCGCCTTGCCTAACGTTAGAAATCTAGGACCTAACATCGTTTTCGACAAAGAGGTGCTTGAAACTGTGGGCTCGGCAGTTTTTCTGGGAATAACAGTAGATGCCAAACTTCAGTGGGGACCACACATATCAACCCTAGCAGGAAGGCTCAGTTCGGCCGCCTACGCCGTCAGGAAAATAAGACAATATACTGACGTTGATACAGCTCGTTTAGTTTACTCTAGTTATTTCCACAGCGTTATGTCCTATGGTATTCTACTGTGGGGCAAAGCCGCTGACATACAAAATATATTTGTACTCCAAAAACGAGCTGTCCGAGCAATTTACCAGCTCGGTGTCAGATTTTCTCTGAGAAATTTCTTTAAAGACATTGGTATTCTCACGGTTGCTTCACAATTCATCTTATCCAACATCTTATATGTTAGGCAATATATTCTCGTGTACACCAAAAACTGTGATATTCATAATATTAACACCAGAAATAAGGACAAATTGCGAGCCCCTTTTCACCGACTTCAAAAGGTTCATAACTCTTTTGTTGGGCTTGGTATAGCTTTTTATAACCAGATACCCTCTGCTTTGCTAGACTTGCCCTACAATGCATTTAAAGCACAAATCAAATCCAAGCTTTGTTCAAAGGCATATTATTCCGTGAATGATTATTTAAATGGTAAGAATAGCTGGTCGCTCTGATTAACTCAGGACAATGTTTGTGTTCTTTCTCCGGAATTAGCTTACTGATACGTTATATGAGTTCATATAATTTACTTTTTTACATTACATAAATATGTAAGCTGTCACGCCCTTTATGCCTGGGGCTTTTTATTTAAGTAATAAATTTTTAGTTAGTAGAAAATGTAATTACATTTTCATTTAAATATATATTGTTTTGCTTTGCTGGTATTTTGGCGTGGTAGCTGGCATACGGTAAATAAAATAAATATATACGGACACTATACGTAGGAAGTTTGTATAAAGTCATGTGTTTTTTTTTTTTTTTTAATGAGCAGACAGCTGTGCTGCTGGGGAGTTTCTTGAGCCACTTCTTCTTCCCAGCGAAAGCACTAGGAAGTGTCGATGGGTGGGCGTTTTGGGGACTGTCTCATGTAATATTGACGTTCAAAAAGTGCCGATTCTCAGCCTAATTTGAATAAATGACTTTTGATTTGATTTTGTAATAGCTAGACAGTTGACATTTTCACAGGTGATGTATTTCTGTTGCCGCTATGACAACAAATACTAAAAAGAGAATACATTTTTGTTTAAAAAAAAATGGTATAGAACCCGTTAGGGCGCGAGTTCGACTCGCACTTGGCCGGTTTTTCACAATTTATTTCATCCCCCATTCTAAAGATAAGAGAGCCATAAAGAGAGAAACTTGGTAAGCAGCCATCAATGTTACAATTAAGTATTATAACGCGAACATTTTTAGAACTTCTCGCCCAGCCAGAGTCCGAGTCGAAGCTTCTAGAATCTAGAAGTTTCCTTTTAAAATATTTGACGCGCGCTCCTTATGTTTTTGGACGAGAATAGTGTCACGTCAGTCAACAGGGTTGCCGCACTGATAACGTGCATCATTTTATCAATATTAAAAGGTCTTAATAAAGTTTATTGACTATAAATGTTATAATAAACTCAAATGTTAAAGTATATTATTTTTACATAAAGCTATACAATACAAAACTATAGCTTTACATAATTTGAATTTTGAATATTTTCGTTTGTTTTTCCACAAACGTAAATACTAATTTCGAATGGAGAAGAATGTTTTTATTGTTCTATCTATTAAACTTAGTACCTACGTTTTATTTCATCCCATTTTAGCCAGACGGTAATATAGTAATGTGTATGACCTGCGACATTATAATCTTTTCTTTATTTCTTTAATAAACACTCCTTCTACATCAACATGTACGTTGTTGTTGTGTTTTATCGTAACATTGTCACATCACCCAGTTCAATGTCAAAATAAACGATGAGGCATAACGGAAGTTACGTCTGTAGGCCTAGTATGAGTTTTCATTACGAAACTCGTTCGATCGTATCGAGCGCGTTTGACTCAGCGATTGGCCCGCTTCAAGGTCGTAAGAACTCTCAACCAATGAGAGCGTCATACGCGCTCGATACGATCGAACGAGTTTCGTATTGAAAACTCATACTAGGCCTACTGACGGTTTGTACGAATTCAAAATTCATTCCAGATTGACGATGTTAATGATAAATATAAATATCAAATTAAATTAGCTCACAAAACTCCCAACACGTGATGGGTATTATCTAAAATGAGGTCCTTTAAAATATCACTTAAAAAAAATAACAGTTTTTTCTTGAGGGTAATCTTTAGTGCCGTGATAGGTATTGATATCTCAATGCGATAAAAGAAAAGAAAATAGATTTCAGTACTCTTACTTCCAAATAACAACACTAGGAGCGGCCGTTGACCCCAAAAAAACATTTATATGTACATATTAGCTAGAGAAACTGCATAGTTACGTAATGGGTTTCGATATGTAAATACGGTAACACGAATACTTAAAGATTTTATATTTTTCATTGCGATCAAAGATCATTGGGAAAAATTAGTTAATATTATTTGTTTTGACATTATAGCACGTTCAGTTTTAAGTTTATTGAAAACTGAGTTTATCACATGTTAAAGTACCTTCACAAGTAAGTAACTTCACAACTTAATACATTTTTATAAATGTTTTAAATAGCGATGATAGTCACTCTAAAATCTACTTAATTGCCATTGATATTAGTTTAACTTGCAATAACATAATTTTTTTGTAACATTTGGAATAGTCTTTACCTTACCTTAGTGTTTACGATAAAAAGGTCTCCCAATCGGGTATATAACGGAAACGGGGGCTGGCAACACAAGAATTGACAGGAGAGACATCTCCTGTCAATCATCACCGACCGTGACATCTTTTTGTCGATTACTATTTGACAAAATAGTAATCGAAAAAAAGATGTCGGATATATCGGAGCGTACGGACTCATATTGTAATCGGTACAATATAATAATTATATAAATTATTGCGACGGCGCGTTCGGTATAATACAGGGTGTATCTGACATCGTAACGCAAACTTTGCGAGAAGGCTACACCGCATGCCACTAATAAAATTATGATAGTCATTTAGATCGTTAATGAGCGGTTACAGAAATAACAGTGTTTAAAAAAATGTGTCGGCTCGTCATTTGAACGTTGCAAGCGTGCCGCCGCCCATGTTTGTGGGTATGACGTTTACTCCTGATGTGAACTCTATTAAATCAGCTGATAGGATAGTTTTTCGAGTTTGGTTCACATTGCGCTTTTTTGTATAATTAGCGAATTAATTGTTTTTTACTTTAAAATCTTATTGGATTATAAAAGTATAGCAATTATGAACGGTTCAAAGTGAAAAAAAACTGCATATTATTTTTTTTAAATCAGGAAAAAACCGACGAATAATTCCACCTGTGGGGTTTCAGAATCATGTACTGGATCCATGGTACTCGTTTATGCGTCGATTTCAGAGACACCCTTTATTATAAATAAAACTATTGCTTGCGGAAGCTAAATCTCCTTTTCGGAAAGGTGCATTATAAGGCAGAATGCATTCGGCCGCTGGAGTACCAGAAACATTCGAGAAGTTTACACATACAGGTCAAGTAATCGTATTTATATTATACAATATGTAAACAAAACCCTTTCCGAACCATAAGGATAGTAAAGGTTAAATAAACACATGACCAAATATAATATAAAATTTTTCGTAATCATCATAGTAATAATACTAATGAATTTGGCTCTTTTTTCCGCGAATCAATTCCAACTTCCCCGAAATTTGGTAATTTTTATAAAAGTGACAACACCGTTTTGACGGTATTATTATGAGCGATGCGACTACGTGCCGCGTGCCCTGCCCTCCGTCGCCCGCGCATGGATAAAGAAATAATATTTATTTTTATAGGGAATTTTTTGTAATGTTTAGACCGGTTTTGTAGGCATTAATAGAATCAGTTATCGATACCTAACAATACCTTCACGGATCGGACAGGGTTTTCTTTACATATTGTATATTTATTATGCTACACGTTAGGGTAACTGTCGCATACACCACATAAAACTAAACATAGTACCTTACAACGGTGATCAACAATTTTAGTAAGTCTCCCTTTAACCCTTAATTTTGTAGGTTAGTCGCCACGTGAAGTGTTCTTGGTAGGTTTATTTTTTGTTTCGGTATTAAAAGTAAGGAAACACGGGTTTCCCACACACTTCATCAATAATATGTTATCACTTGAGAGTTAATTATGCTGGGAGGATAAAATAATATGATAACAGTATTAAAAGGGAACAAGAGCGCGAATCTCACTATGAGATAGATTACAAAACATTGCGTCACCCATACTAGAAACAATCCATCCGTCCATTCTATATAGAATTGTGATATAATAAATCTAGAGAGTCTGTTTATTTAAACCTTCTTAGTGGATTTGATAGCCCGATTGGGGAAAAAGGTGTTAACATCATGCCACAGTATTAACAAAACGAAAACTAAAAAAAAAAAGTAATAGCACGGACTATGTGATAAGACGGGGCGGAACCGTGGGTCACATTATTTTGTGGGACTGTCCCCTATTTAGTGTGACGTCACATATTAGGAAATTTACATTTAGAAATTACTTAATGAAAACAGCTGTACCGAAATGAGTTTTATTTACATTTAAATCTTTTTTTTTTTTTTTAATAATTATAAACTAGCGATTGACCGCAATCTCGCCTAATGGTAAGCAGTGATGCGATCGTTGATGGTAAAGCGCGCTAGTTTATTAAGAGCCTATTCACTCCGAAAAACGAGTGAATAGGAAGGAAGACGGCAGTTGGGCGAGGTGATGCAAAGTTAAACCCAACAACATGACCAACGTTGCTGCGCCAAAGGGAGATTGATCTGAAGACCCTTCACGACCAAACTCCCAATACAACATTAGGCGCATCGTACCCGGCACACATCGCAATACAACTGCTCAGTCCCGTCCTCCGTACGACTTCATGCCAGACATCATGCCGGAACACGACAAATCGCTTGGCGGCAAGGCTTTGTCTCGTGGGTGGTAACTTCTGCCGGCGGCCGATGTTATGGCCTATTACCACAAGATATCTCACACGGACAATGTCGGGGCGGAAACAGAAACAAATGAAAAAGTAATAAATATGAAAGTTACAGACTTTTTCCCGCCTTAACAGAATTTAATCAATTTCCACTTCGGTTCAATTTCCGTCAAATACTTTTATTATTAATTCTCCACCTTAGAAGTATTAGGTCGTTTCTATAGCTCGACATAAGAATTATTGGGTGGTATGTATAGATCGACGATTATTATGGTATACTATAACATAATAATCATTGACAACAATTATTGTTACAAATTGTACCAACAAAGTGTTAGAATAAAATATGCCCTATACTTCGGCCAAGTAGTGTATGCCACTCACTTGCGGGGCGAGGCCCTCGAAAAAAATGGGGAAGCGATTGCCGTCTCCCTTGATGGCTCGAGGGCCTACGACCGGGTATGGCACGCTGGCCTTTTGAGTAAGCTTCCAGCGTACGGCATTTCCGCTGACCTGATTGCCTGGGTAAAAGACTTCCTGACTGAACGGTCCCTGCGAGTTGTTGTCGACGGATGTTCATCGGAGCCCATGTCGACCAATGCCGGTGTTCCTCAGGGGTCTGTTCTCTCTGCAACTCTGTTCCTGCTGCATATTAACGATCTGCTTATACCCGGTATCTATGGGTATGCAGATGACAGCACATTTGTGGAGAGATACCTGCCGGAACCTCGGACTAGTAAGGAATCAATCCGGTCCGAAAGAGAAGCTATGGTAGAGCGTACGAGTGCTGCATTACAGGCAGTCTCTGAATTCAATCTAATCCAATCTTGCAATCTTGTAGCATTCAATACCGCCAAAACACAGGCGTGTCTTTTCACCGCCAAAAGGAGTCCGTTCACCTAGGCTCCTACTTTTCAGAATGTATCCTTGGAGTGCACCGACCGCCTTCAGCTTTTGGGAGTTGAGATTTCCTCGAACCTAAACTTTGGGCGGTTCATTGAGTCCAAGTCCAAGTTGGCTGCCAGAAAACTTGGTGTCATCGCAATGGTCCGGCGGTACTTCACACCAAGGCAGCTTCTAATGTTGTACAAAGCACAGGTCAGCTCGTGTGTGGGAGTACTGCAGCCACATTTGGGCTGGTGCTGCGAAATGTCACCTGGCTGCTTTGGATTCAGTGGAGAGGCGTGCGAAGAGGCTGATTGGCGACCCAAATTTAACTTAAAACGGTCTCCAAAGCCTGAAGCACAGGCGTAGAGTAGCCAGTCTTCTATAAGAAGGTTCTTCTGGTCTCCGTGGCGCAGCGGTCAACACGCCTGACTGCGACGTGGAGGCCCCGGTTTCGATCCCCGGCCAGGTCATGATGGGAAACGATCTTTTCCTGATTGGCCTGGGTCTTGGATGTTTATCTATATATGTATCTATATTCTATTATAAAATATAGTATCGTTGAGTTAGTATCCCATAACACAAGTCTCGAACTTACTTTGGGGCTAGCTCAGTCTGTGTGATTTGTACATATATATTTATTTATTTATTCTGGTGAGTGTGCAAGGGAATTGCAAGATTTAATTCTCCCCATCTCCGTTCCACCATCGGACGACCCGTCGTACGGCGACTTTCCACCCTTACGTTGTTAACACCACTACAATCCGGACGAAGCGTTTCGCTTCCTCTTTTATTCCGCGTACACCGAGGGACTGGTACAATTTGCCGACGGCGGTGTTTCCGTCACACTACAATTTGAGTGGCTTCAAGGCTAGAGTGAACAGGCTCTTAATAAACTAGCGCGCTTTACCATCAACGATCGTATCACTGCTTACCATCAAGCGGGATTACGGTCAAGCGCTAGTTTATAAAACTTATAAAAAAAAATAAAAAAGTAAAAATTTCAACTGTCTAGCTATCACGGTATGTGAGATACAGCCTCCGGATTGACAGACAATGGGGTCTTAGTAATGCTTTTTAAGGCCTGCCATACGCTTAACACGCACAGCTTGTAGACCATACGCAGCGGGCATACAAAGACCTGCGCGAACAGTATAATAACGTCAGGGTGTTCTTTGGGTTGCCACTGTAGCGCGTCAGGCATGTTCGCATAGCCGAGGGTCGACGAGTTCGCCGCGATCATTCGAAAACGTTGTGCTTCCATGATGGCGCGCTTGCGCTCCTCCTCCAATGTCATCCTGAATGTGTTTTCAGACCCGTGGGACTCTCCCCTCTTACATAGGTGGTTAGAGTCCAGACCCACTTCAGTTATATTTATTTATTACTAACATTAGACTAAGCTTTACTTTTACTAACATTACATGGATATTTATATATTTTATCTGAAATCACTTTGGGATCCGTCCCCAATGAGTAAAATCCAAAAGCGTTTTACAATAAAAATTTAATCATTTGCTGTTTTTTATTATTATGCTTATTCTTCTACCTGTAAATAATCTCCAACGTTACACTTTAATGTAGATATTCGCTTCGGTTTTATTAAGATCGCTTCGGTTTTATTAAGAATATTAAATAAGAAAAATAGTAAATAGCAGTATATAGACTGCCTTGTTTTCCAATCGCGTATTAATTTCGAGATCATTTATTAAAATACTTAGTTATTTTACTGAACATTATTCTAGATCAAGTCTCTCTCTATCTTTATTAATACGTCAAAGGTGACTGTGATAAGCAAGTTCGAATTCAAATATGACCTTAGCCCGATATTGTATTTTTATCCCAAGAAACGACGTGCGCTTTTCTTGTGGATAACAAGTATACAAGCATGCTGTGAATGTGTATGCGCAGCTCTTGGTACGAACGATAGCAGATCAAGCTACCCGACACTGTAAAATATTCCCAAGCAACCTTAAGCCTTAAAACTGTAGAGATAAATTTGAAAATCTAATAAGGAAATCTGGCAGATTGTAGTAGCTCAATGTGCTGTCGTCTGTACATGGTAGGATAGCAGTGTCAATTAATAATAATAATTGTTAATGAGTACAAAGATTCAAGTACGACAATTTGTTCTTTATTAGATTTTCAATTTTATCACTAAAGCATTAAGGCTCAAGGTTGATTGTCGGTACATACGTACCTACAAAATCAATAACTATCATAACTATATCATTTTCAAATCTTGGTTGGTACCAGTATAGTACAGGTACCAAGTACCAACCAATTTGAAATTTTCACTGTGAATCTTCTGTCCCTATACAATGATAAAGTCGGGTTTTGTTATGCGCTGGCGCTTCACGGCTCACGCACACATTTACAGCTTGTTTGTACACACAGTCATGTAAAGAGCGCGTCGCTAGTGAGATAAAAAAAAAATACTGTAATTGTATTCAGCTAGGATTGTAATAACAATGTCTTATGTTTTGTACTGTTTCTTATAAAACATAAAGATATTGATATTATTATGTCATTGTTAGTTGAAAAAAAAAAATTTAGATGAAACCCGATAGATTGAATCGAATACATTACAGGAACTAATGAATTATTTTTTGAGGCTAATTATTTGTAATAACGACCCCTATTCAGAAATCATAAAAAATAAACAAAGGGATCCAAAATTATTTTTTTGTTTATGCGAAACCTAAATATAGTTTGTTCAGAATAAGCAACTGAATCGATTCCAATCATTTTTATACCATGTTATATTTTTTCACAAATACATTTAGAAATTCTTACAGTGTGGTTACTGAGCGCGCTACGCAACTTACGCGTGCGAATGCCCGCGTTCAGCCGACGCCACAGGTCAATACACCCGGCTCGTCCGTCCAAATGGAGCGTGGACTATATTTTTGTTGGGACAACCAAGTAGGATAACAAGCTCACAGCTTTGTGATTTTTCATTATATCTTTATGAAACTTTGTACCTACATAATGTTGTATATCTATTCTTTTTTTTTTAGTAATCAGCCCTCTAATCGGCGAACACATTTTTGTGAAATGATTTTGACTAGTTGGAACGGACCAATGGGCGGTCTAAACGATCCCAACTAGTCGCAATCATTTGACAAACATTTGTTCGCCGATTAGGGGGCTGATTTCAGAATTGTAATCAATCGATTTTTTTTCCCAAAATTACGTCATTTAAGATAATAAAATGATAATCGGTTTGACTATATTTGTTTCAGGTACATTTATCTTCGTCGGCTTCGTCTAATTTATACATGACCTATGCCTAGTAACTTCAAAACAAAGCACGTTGCATTTACATCATGCTTAGTGTAGTGACATGACATCGTAAGATAATTGACAATCATTTGAGTGCCACACAGAATCCACCACAGTAGCGTTGTTGCTC
This sequence comes from Sesamia inferens, assembly GCA_037179545.1. NCBI lineage: Eukaryota > Metazoa > Arthropoda > Insecta > Lepidoptera > Noctuidae > Sesamia > Sesamia inferens. Next base: position 18,613,278 of record CM073921.1, on the reverse strand, counting down.
TTTTATACGAGGAGAGTTTCTCACCTTCAAAAAGCGATTATCCGAAGATAAAAAAAGTTGACTCGTTTAAACAGCATGTACACGACAGCACATCATGCTACTACGATCTGTCAGATTTCTTTATAACATTTTCAACTTTATACAATATGTTAAGAAAACCCTGTCCGACCCATAAAGATAATAAAGGTTAGGTAAACATACATGACCAAATATAATATAAAATTTTACGTAATCATCATAGTACCAATACAAATGAATTTTGAAATAATCTTTTTTTCCCGCGAATTAATTCCAACTTCCCCGAAATTTGGTAATTTAAAAAAAAGTGAAAACACCGGTATTATTATGAGCGAATAGCGATGCGACCACGTGCCGCGTGCCCTGCCGCCCGCCGCCCGCGGAAGGGTGCTTAACGCACATTTATTAAGTTACCTCTTTTTTGCGAAATAATATTTATTTTTCAGGGGGATTTTTTTTTTTAAGTTTAGCCCGGTTTTGTATCCATTAGTAGAATCAGTTATCGATAACAACACCTTCACGGGTCGGACAGGGTTTTCTTAACATACTGTATATAAAATAAATTTTTTATATACAGTATGTTAAGAAAACCCTATAGCTAAGCCTAAGGCTCAAAATTGATTGGGAATTTCTGACAGATTCGGGTACGTTGACCTGCTGTCATCCGTACTACCTATACATACTATAGAATTCTTAATGGCAAGTTATCGTCGCGTTCATGTATCACCTTTTGGTCGGTACTGGACGTTTAAGTTTGTTATTAGTGTAATCAAGTAAGAATAACATTTTATGTTGTTGAATTACAGTTCGAGGAAATCGTTTGACTTATCTCTAATTACCCAAGTTGATGTCTATTTTGTTTGTCACTTGCAAATTCACGCGTATGATGAGCGAAAAACTCTCCTCTGAAGAACGAGCAAAGAAAATGAAATTCAAATTGTGACATACAAGCTTGCGAGATATAATAGCTGAGTCTGTTAGAGTGTTAAAGCGTGTTATAGATCGACATAGCTGTTAATGAACTTGAATGGCATAAAATGACAAGGAAGTGTGACCTACCGATCTATTGTTAAAAAATCGTTGTGAATAAACTTAGGGGAAGTGCGTTGTCATTCCACCAGATGGTACGGATTGACAACTCATTTCTTGGCGAGAAACTTTACAGAATTTATCAAGGGCAATATACATTTAGTCGTTAATAAAGTTCCCGTCGGAAATTGAATTACTGACCTTCGAGATATCGACGCCTGTAACTCCTTTCACAAGTTCGGGGATGCACTGCACGATGCTGAGAACCTCGCCGGTCAGCTTGGCGGCGCCCACCTCGCCTCCGCCACAAGACACCATAGTCACCTTACGTGCTTGCGACAACGGTGCCGCCACTTCCGCAGCAACCTAAACCAAATCAAACGTAAATAAATGAACAATATCTCTTTCAGATTTGTAAAAATGTTTAACCAATTTCCAATCAAATCTTTGTGGAAGATATGATGTATCATAAAGGATTGTGACCAGATGTGTGTAGTGTTAGAGGAAGGTTCCACAAACTGATTGAATATTCTTCGACAGCCACAATCCAATCAACAACTCACTAAGCAACACGGTAGAGTTTGTAAGAGCTTATCCGCCGTCCAATGTGTGTACATAATATTGTGTCCGAATCGATGTAGGAAGAATAAAGTCACAATGACGTCAGTTACCTTAGGTAAAGTCTCCAGCATCATATCGACCATCGCAGCCGATCCATACTCTTTCCATGCCTCAGCCTTCTTGGCCATTTGTTCCGCATCAGCGACCGCCTTTGCCTTGATAGCGTACGCCTCCGCCTACAATACACGGATTAATATATAATACAGCCTAACTTGCCATAAATGCAAAGGCACTAGACTTCTTTTTAATTTGATCATTTAACATGAATGTTTATTAAAACTTCGGCAGTAAACTGAGCAATAACTAAAAGAAATGACTCATAAAATATTTAAATCGGTAAAATAAATATTAACCATTAAAATGGCTAACCGTACGGGTAGTTAACAAATCGGAATTTGTGTTACATAATTAATCTTAAATAGAACTAGTAAGCTAAATATGTGTACGTATTGCTGTACACCCCCGCATGATTCCATTCAAACAAATATCAACTTTATTTCAATGACAGTTAAAATGGTATAAGAACGATTATTTAAAAAGTTATAAAAATGTTTAAAGTAGTAGCAGAAGCTGAACTTTAATATACAGGTTGTATCTGACATCGTAAGGCAAACTTCGCAAAAAAGGCTACACCGCATTCCACTAACAAAATTATGATAGTCATTTATGTCGTTACTGAGCGGTTAAAGAAATAAGTGTTTAAAAAAAGTGTCGATTCGGCCTTTGAACGTTGCAAGCGTGCCGCCGTGCGTGTTTATAAATATGACGTTGACCCCTGATGCGAACTCTATTAAATCAGCTGATAGGATAGTTTTTCTAGTATTGTTCACATTGCGCTTTTTTTTTTAATAATTATAAACTAGCGCTTGACCGCAATCCCGCCTGATGGTAAGCAGTGATGCGATCGTTGATGGTAAAGCGCGCTAGTTTATTAAACCCATTCACTTCAAAAACTGAGTGAATAGGAAGGAAGACGGCAGTTGAGCGAGGTGGTGCAATGTTAAACCCAACAACACGACCAACGATGCTGCGCCAGAGGGAGATTGATGTGGAGACCCTCCACGACAAAACTCCCGACACAACAACACTTGGCGCATCGTACCCGGCACACATCGCAACACAACTGCTCAGACCCGTCCTCCGTACGGCTTCACCAGACATCATGCCGGAACACGACGAATCGCTTGGCGGCAAGACTTTGTCTGGTGGGTGGTAACTTCTGCCGGCAGCCGATGTGGCCTACCACAGAGAGAGGGCTTTTTGTGTAATTAACGAAATAATTAATTTTTACTTTAAAAACTTATTGGGTTATAAAAATATAGCAATTATGAACGGTCTAATGTGAAAAAAACTGCATATAATTTTTTTTTAAACGGGAAATAGCCGACGCAAAATTCCACTGGGGGGTTCAGAATCATATACTGGATCCATGGTACTCGTTTGTGCGGTGATGTTAGATACACCCTTAATAGATATTAAAGTTAATTTTCCATAAATTCATGTTTATTAACATTTTTGCCGAATATATAGCCATGCATAATAAAGATAACTTTGAAATAGGACGCGGTTGGTCAGAGGGCCTAGACAAAGTACACACGCTTAGTAGCGTTTCTAAATCTACGATCGATAACGAAGTAGCGTTATTGTCGATAGAATGCTAGACAAAGTCACAAGTTAACGCCAATCGCTGATTCTATTCGTATCGGAGAAATCTTGCTCTGTGGTTAGCGATCATTCACTTCAAACAATCATTCGCTCTTCGACGACAAAAATCACTTGACATTGAAAAAGCGCGCGCGGAGTTTATTTTGATAATTGTGATTTGTTTATATTTTAAGTGTTTGCGGTGTTTAATTGTAAAGGATATTAAAATGTAAGCACTTTGCAAGTTTCTAAATGTTACAAAACTAAAAGTTATTTAAAAATCATAATGATATTCATTAATTGAGTGACCACATTTGTTTTAAGTTTGTTTATTAGTTTGTAAAAGCAATTTTTAAATCCTTCTTTTAAAGGATGGAGTTCTATTCACCCCATTATACGGTAATATGTAAAAATAGAAGTGCCAGTTACTTTTGTCTCAAAGGACAGTTCTCGAGACCCCTCAAGTTGGTCCAGCGGCAAAGATCACGACAAAGCTTACGAAAAGAACGTTTGTCAAACCGATATCGGTTTCGGAAACCAGTGTCCGTGATATCCTCAATTCTTTCAAAGCCTCGCCCGTTATAATCTATCTTGTCACCGGAGCCATACTTCTTCCTAATATGTGCAGCCCATAATAATCGTAATGTATGCATATTTCACAGTAAACAGAATGTAATCACAAATAAAATAATTCAAATCTAACAAAATAACTCGCACACAACACACCTCAAACAAACAGCTGACCGACAAACCGCCATTTGCTAGCGTTATCTACAAGGTCCACCCGATAGAAAGAAAGCGTTCGAAACGAAACGCTCCCTAGCGTCAACGATTATCAAAATACATAAGCATGTTGTCTAGCACATTTCTATTCGTTTTCGATGGTCACGTGTTTTTCTCCAGTCTCATTCATTTTTTTCGTTTTCTACTTTCGTTGACGCCGATAGAATGTTACTTTGTCTAGGCCCTCAGGTGTACCACAATTCTAATCAACCCAATTCATTAGTGTCTGACTTGTAGTTACTACGACCAATTTTGCTTGTGCATGGTTATTCTCAGTTCCAAGTTCCCTTTTTTTGTTCTGGATAGGAAACCATCAAATGTGCTCTCACGCTCTGGGCGAAGCTGAACTGCGGTGTCAGACTTCTACTAACTTAAAACCCACCCATGTTTCTTCACTTGCCTGTACGCCAGGGCCACGGTTTCTTTTTTAACCAACCTGCAACCCTGACCCAGGCGGCATAGGTCTTCGTAGACCCCGTCACAATGTGCTGACGTCTCGTTTAAGGCGCGCATGATAACCAACGCGCCGTCGACTCGGGCGGTAAGCTGCCCACTGCTCACCGCCCGCAAGACCGCGCCTATGGTGGCCGGGAGTTTGATGTTGTCTCCCGACCAGGCCGTCTCCTGCGGATCTCAGTTCCAACTTTACCTATGAACTGTTGAATTATTTACCGAACCGCTCATTACAACATTTTTATTGCCCATTCATTTATTACGACTTAAGTATTTCTTTGTACCAAAATTGTACGATAAAATCGGCGACCCGTTTTGTTTTTATTAGTACCTACTATATTAGACATGTATAAATAGAATTAGTTTGTTTTATTTCCTATTTAACTAATTGAAGTGAGTTGTAAAAATATTACCAATAAATAAATGTAGTTGTTCTGTTTACACAAAATCCTAATCATTACAATCTCCAAGTGGTTTTGGTATCACTTCGAAATCATGGTATTTACATACAAATGCGGTGCAACAGCATTATTGGCAGTGATAGAACATTGTGTTGCTGAAATTATATTACACTAACAGCGATGCTCAGAATTTGTTTATCGTGAATACCCACACAGAGAGAGAGAGAATACATAATACAGGGGAACATAAAACAAGTGACTGACACCAATGACATCTTGAGGAAACCTGGACTTGAAAGTCTGAAATCCCCAACCCGCATTGAGCAAGCGTGGTGATTACGCTCAATCCTTCTCTGTATGAGAGGAGACCTGTGCCCAGCAGTGGGACGATAAAAAGGTTGATAATGATACAACAAATGGAATTGTTGTGATCATTACAGACTACTGTAGTAAACAGTATATCGTGAATACTCACCTCTCCGCGGACTTTGACAGCCTCCGCCTCCGCTTCGGCTTCAAGAACAGTTTTTAGTTTATGAGCTTCAGCCAACTTCTCTAACTTGAACTTCTCTGCTTCTGCAGGCCTGTGAGGTAACATAGGGGTTTAGCCCAGCTGCATTTACAATAGCTAAGTGGGAATTAAAGGCTCATTTATACATTCAACATTTTCGTTAACTATTAGGCCAGAAACGCTCAGCGAATTCTTCTGAAAATCAGAAGTTACTGGGTCCGGCAGTAAGTGATTACAAAGTATGTTGCTTACCTGCGTATGGTGGCGTCTAATTCCCTTTCCTTACGCTGAACTTCCCATTTCTGTACGGCGATTTCTTGAGTGCGCTCCACAACAGAAATCTGCATCTGTTCTTCCTTGATGCGCTGCTTAGTTTTTGCTGCTTGAAGCTCGTATGCCATTTCAGCTTCAGCCTGAACATTTACACATGAATCAATTGAACATCAGCCTGCATGCCACGAACACTGGGACAAAGGATTACCTTAAGTATACTACATTTCGCTAATTACGATTTCATTCCCATGTAATAGGGTATAAACTTATTACTATCACCCGGACAAACATCCAGACTCCGGGATGCTACTGAGAAATATCAGTTGGATAAACCCAATAACACTTTTGCAATAAAGGACTTTTCGCAGATTGAATTCTATTTCTAATTCTAATTAAAGTCCTTCGACACACAGACTCTTTGTTATTAACGACAAATAGTCTATTATTTTTTTTGAATACATTCCGCCAGCCCATGGAAGTTGGGGAAAGGGGAAACGTGTTACCCCGAAGTTAAAGCGAGCGAAGCCGGCGGGTAAAAGCTAGTGATATTGTAAGATTTCTGTGGTCGTACCTTCTTCGTTTGTACTTCAACGTCGTAAGCAGCTTTTTTCAATTCGAAGTCTCTCTGAGCTTTCGCAATTTCGGTGTCGTTCAGGAACCTGGCGGCCATTTGTTGTTCCTCAGCCATCGCTTCCTTTATCTTGGCTTCTGCTTGCGCTTCTGCCTCACCAATACGAGCGTCTCGTTTCACCTCTGCAGTACGCGCCATTCCAAGCGCTTTCAGATAACCCTGAATATTAATACACGAAAAATAAAACACATGTTTGCCTTGTATGCTCCTTTTAACACACTAATAAAAGTGAAACAAAACACGTGCGTACACACTCAAACGGGTTAAATATTAGTCATTTTAAGCTTAAGTTATCGCCATCAATTCTTCTTCTTCGATCTTTAAATTCCTAACAAAACAACGTGGTACATTTTAAATTAATTATGTTATATTCGTCGCCCTAATTGAGATTTTATATTGTGTTTGTAATTTAGCCTTTATTATAAACAGCTTTCATTCAAATCCGTTGTATTCTTGTAATATTCTCCTGAAAAAACTATTAAATAATGAATTAACGTAAAATGTTATCTGACATATGTAACAATCAGATACTAATTTATATTTCGGTCAAATAGTTTTACGTTCGCTCTCTCGGGTGACGTTGATCTGAACTTAAGTTATGCATCCAAGTAAACAAAAACAAATTAAAACTGTGATCGTGTCTTTTTAAATCGCTAGAAATCGTGAACGTATAAACTACGAATTCAGTGCACCTATTTCTTTATTATTTCATTGAGAAGAGGATAGAAGATAAAATATTAGTTTAGTCCCGTCAAATTAGTCAACTCCTGCCCCCTAATCGACGAACACATTTTTGTCAAATGATTGCGACTAGTTGAGATCGTTTGGGCCGAACGGACCAATGGGCGGGCCGAACGAACCCAACTAATGCCAACTAGTCGCAATCATTTGAAATAAATGTGTTTGCCGATTAGTTGGCTGGCATAAACTGACGTATTTTAGTAGCCATGTTTATAATGAGGTCTAAACTAAGTATTGAATAGGAGAACTACATTATAGACTAAATACATCAAGCCCACAAAAGCTCATAAATATAGTGTATGTAAATGTATTGATTGCTGACGTTTTCACTGTGTTTTGGTAAATTCTCTAAAAACATCGGGCAAAGTCGGCAAAAAGAGACGAAATTAACTAAATATCTTGTGTTTTTATTTACGGTATTGTAGGATGAAATGGGGCTGAAATTTGAGTCCAAAAACATTACCTTCATTACGATCTTAACATATTGTCCGAAAAGATATTTAAACAGTAATGAGGACGTAGTTTTGGTACCTACTTATCAAACGCTCTCTAATTCGAATTTTTACTGTTTCAGTTTTCATCCACGCACAGTAAAAATCTACCTGTATACATATTACACCCCATTTTATGTGATGTCGATGGCCCAGTAACAAGGGCGAGAAAAAACAAAGATAAAGCCATAAATACACCGATTTAATCATAGGCCATATTAATTGAAAAAAGCTTAAATACACTGATGTTCAGGTCAATATCACGTAGTAAAGTTTATCCACGCTGTGAAGATTTCCATTATATCTCTCCCTCGGACAATTATTGTTTGAATAACATAATTAAATTGTAATTGAATGATCCTCGACGAGAAAGATTACAATGTTAACTTAATTTTCCAATTAAATGCATATAAAGGTTGTATCTGACAACGACGCACAAACGAGTACCATGGATCCAGTACATGATTCTGAACCCCCCAGTGGTGCAATTTTTCGTCGGCTTTTTCATGATTTAAAAAAATATATATGTAGTTTTTTTTACTTTAGACCGTTCATAATTGCTATATTTTTAAAACCCAATAAGATTTTAAAGTAAAAATTAATTAATTCGCTAATTACACAAAAAAAGCGCAATGAAAACAAAACTCGAAAAATTATCTTATCAGCTGATTTAATAGAGTTCACATCAGGGATCAACGTCATACCTACAAACTCGCACGGCGACACGCTTGCAACGTTCAAAAGCCGAGCCGACACTTTTTTTAAACATTGTTATTTCTCTAACCGTTCATTAACGATATAAATGACTATCATAATTTTAATAGTGGCATGCGGTCTCGCCTTTTCGCGAAGTTTGCGTTACGATGTCAGATACACCCTGTCTAAGGTGATAGGCATAGTATAGAGGTATGAGGAACAGAGTATAAAGTCCACTCATCCTCCATAAAAAAGAGAGGATCTTTCGTCCAGGCAGGTGTTTTGTCTTTTGGGCAACTGCCCGGTGGTTGTTATCAGGACTTTGGAAGTATTAGAAGTTGGTACGTTATGTTGACCGTTTGTTTACATTTTCATCAATTTCTTTTGAACAGAGCAGGTAGATAGTCACCTGAAATAAGAATATAGTCAATATTTGCTAAAGCCTATTTATGAACATGAGACATGGCCAAAGTAAATGGCTAAAACTAAACATCAAGCCCACAAAAGCCCATAATAAATGTAATGTATGTAATTGTCGGTCACGTTTTCACTGTAACGCCCTTACAGATGACATTTGGTATCTCATCCGTCAAGACGGTACATGCTACGTTACTCATGTATGAGAATAAAAGCTCGTTATATATTATGACATTTACTACTTAAAACTACCTAAATCAACTACTTACAAAACATAGAAATAATTTTAATTAAGCCTACTCACTTAAAAAGTTAGGAATAGGAAGGATGACGGCAGTTGAGCGAGGTGATGCAATGTTAAACCCAAGACCAGCACGACCAACGATGCTGCGCCAGAGGGAAATCCGAGGGAGGAGAGTCTCCAGATCAAAACTCTCCACGACCAAACTCCCGACACAACAAGATTTGGCGCATCGTACCCGGCACACATTACAACACAACTGCTCAGGCTTCACCAGACATCATGCCGACACGACAAATCGCCTGGCGGCAAGACCTTGTCTGGTGGGTGGTAACTTCTGTCGACGGCCGATGTTATGGCCTACCACCGAGTATATTTATTTATAGTATATTTATTTATATTGGCATTTATTTCAACAAAGCACATTGAAAGCGTCTTTTGACCTTCAAATTCTGCGGACATTTATCTTTTCGGTCATTGAACAAATAATAAAGACTAGACGAATGACTTTGATGACCTCAATTTATTTTAAATAAATATTTTTTTATGTGTTAAAATTCTACTGTTAGTTAATTATGCAACTGACCTTTGCTTTTTCAACATGAACTTTGGAAGGTAACGTATCAATCAATTAATTGTTTTGTAAACAGTGAGAATTATAATCATTGCAATATGAATTAAAAGTTTTGATATTATCTTATAATTGTTTTACGCAATTTAATATGTCTTTTTTTAATGATACACATCATATATAATCAAAAATCCTAATCACTTTTAAATCCCATTTTCCCCCTTTTTTCAACATGAATGTTTGAAACATATGTATTGATCAAAAATTGTGTTGTAGACAGTGAAAATCATGATTATTGCAATATGAATTAAAAGTTATTATAGATATTATCTCATAATTGTTTTAGTCAATTTAATATGTCATTTTTAATGATACACAATCAAAAGTCTTAATCAATTTTAAAAGTATTTTTTTCTAAAGGTATCCTAAAATGAACTTTGTTCTGTGATGGGTAATATTTATTTTTCTATTGTATTAGATAGTTATTTTTGTTTCTTAATTTGCTATATTAATTGATAAATTAATCACATGAGTTTATATTCTGTAACAAAATTTTACTTTAGCTATAGAATGTCAATACTTTGAAATCTTATTATCCTAAAAATATTACTCGTATAAATGTGTAACTTGTGTGTTTGTGAATTTTAATGGTTGGTCACCAGGCCCCCAAGGCTGAACGGGTTTTGAAGAAAACAGGATGCTTAACAAAACCAGGTTAATTTCAAGTATTAAATAATGACAAATAATGATCTTCGTTATTTTGCTTTAAAATACAGTTAATGCGTACCGCATACAAAGCCTTTACGTGATTTAAGCGAGTGCATTGAATCTAGTGAATTTCTTTGTGACGACATGGATATTTAAGGTTTTTTTAAAGTACACCAACATTGTTTCTATACTTTTTACCATTTTGACAGCGATATCAATTGAAGGGTTAACACTTCATAACTTCCTCAATAATAGCATTGCAAATCTTATCTAAAATTAATAGCAGAATAGATTAATTTCCAAAATTAATCCTTTTGCGATTGTGATGTCCCAGATAAGAGAATTAATTATCTAAATTGTTGCAATTATTTGGGACACCTGTTTTTTATCTATTTCGAATCATTAATTAAGTTATATTCTCCAATGATCTGTCATGAGATACTAAATATTTTTATACTAATCGTGTTGGAATGAAGTTAAGACTGTTGCAAGCATACTTATCGTTTTCACATTGTTATCAGTTCTATTTTTAAGCACTAAGCAAACACTATTCTTTATCTTTTTTCTTGGTTCGCCTAAATGTGTGATTAGAATGTGGCTGCCAACTTGTCAGGGTTATTCAATATTTTATTTATTTAACGAGAGAACCGATTTTTCAATCGTCAGATAATTTATATTAGTGGCTTAAAATTGACGTCGGACAGATTGTATATGAAATAACTGTCAAAAATTCTAAATTACTCATCCAAAGAAAATATCTGGCGTTTGAATAATCAGCCTATAGACTAGGGGCTGATTTTTCAACAAAGTTGACATCATTTAGTATATTATTTCATTTGTCATTTTATTGATTCGACAATTACCGTTCGACTATAACTTCCAAAGAAATTTTAATATAATTGACCACGGTTTAATTAAAATAGTCCTAAAATGTTAAACCTTATGGTTTACTTCCGCAGCCTCTATCAGAACCCGTGGCACATATGAGTACACTAGCGGCCGCAAACGACTTCCTTCGCGTGGAGCTTCGAGCAACACACTGTGTTCCTCGAAGTCGTGGACAGTGTTGCCAACTCTGATTTTGAAAAAGGCGTAGACCTGTCGAGAAAATTACGTAGATTTAGTAAAAATGACTTACTAAAAGTTCGTAGATCTACGTATTTTTTTGTTCAAGGTAAAATGAAGAAGTTTGGGTAGGTGAAATTAAATAAAACGAGTATTTTGATATACCTTCACCTTGTAATCAGTCATTGGTGACATATTTTTTTAAATATTCTATGTGTTCGTGAGTAGGCTCAATGTTTCTTTTCAGGTCACTTTAGGACAGAAAAGTCTGTTAGCGTGTCAGTAGTAAGACTGTTTCTGATGTCATTTTTCATTACATTGATCTACTGAAATCATTACAGGCACTGACGATCCCCTCCTTATCCTTAATCCTCTTTTTATGTACCTAATTAAATATCTATGCCAAGAGGAAGCGCTCTTCGTTATCAAAAATAGATTGTCACAAAAAATAGAACCAAATCCGATCTATCGGTTGAATTTTGAAATGAAATACTTCTTTGAATAGTAATAAACACCTATCTATGTTTTGGATAGTTTTCACGTGGCCTCTGACAGAACAGAACATAATATGTAACTGCAAATTTGTCCCGCCTAATGGCGCCGTAATGTTTCCGCCAACTGTCACTGTCAATTTCATGTTGTTTTTCTTGTGATAAACTATATTAAATTTCTGAGAAGACATGTTCAAATAATTAAATGTTATACCAGTATTTGGTTAAAACCACTGGATAATAATAATAGAAAAAAGAGACCGGAAACTCTTTGAATGACAACAACTTCCTTTCCTTTAAAGGAAAAGCAAAGGTTTAAAGCCCATACAGTCAAGTACAAAGACACTAGCGCCCCTGTAACAGTGAGAAAGACAGTGTGACAATATAATTTTTGCATCAGTTTAGTTACTTTGCATACTTTTACAAATTGACTAAAAGTACGTAGATTCTGGGACTGAAAGTCGTAGGTTTTCAGGAAAGACCTAAAATACGTAGATCTACGTAAAAAGACGTAGAGTTGGCAACGCTGGTCGTGGAGTTAGTTATGTACTGCTCCTATTGGTCGCAGCATGATGTTATATAAAAAGGCATAAAGCCTTCCTGGATTAATGGGCTATCCAACGCAAAAATAATTTTTCAAATCGGACGAGTAGTTCCTGAGATTAGCGCGTTTAAACAAACTCTTCAGCTTTATATCTAATATATAAAATTCTCGTGTCACGGTGTTCAGCTTTAAACTCCTCCGAAACGGCTCGACCGATTTTGATGAAATTTTTTGTGCTTAACCGGTATCTATGAGAATGGGCCAACATCTATTTTTCATCCCCCTAAATGTTAGGGGTAGTCCACCCATAAATTTTTATTTTTTATTTTTTAGACAAAATTTTTAATTTCTATTTTTTTATGATACAACATACAAAAATACATACAATCCCCAATTTTCACCCTTCTACGATCAACCCTTATTTTTTAATAGCCATTTTAGTAATTTAATCTATTATTTATATGGCAAAACAACGTTTGCCGGTCAGCTAGTATTAGTATAAATTAATGCATGGCTGCGGCCAAGGCATTAGAGTTGTATAGTGTTTTATTTATATTGTTATGAATGCACCTTATGTCAATGGCATAAGGTTCAATATTGCGTGACACGTAACTTTAAAGCCCTTTGTCTTGAGACCTAGGCATTATAGAGGTACGATATAAAACGCATTGCTAGACGTAGGGTGACCTACCGAATGGTGGAGGTTTCGTTAATATTGTCAACGAAGTTTCAACATCGAAATTACTAGAAACTCGTCTCCTGTGAAGTATCTGTAGGTATCTGCTGAACGTACTCAAAATTAAGCGCTATTAATGTTACTTCTAGACAGATTTGGAAAGTTTGATCAGCTGACCGATATAAAGACTAAAATAGATACCCACATATACAATATTATTTTTTGTTTATGCGAAACCCGAAACACGTGTCCAGTATTTTTAAGTAAAGAATCTATGTACAAAATTTCAAAAAGATATAATTGCTGGAGTTGCTGATGTTGCTATTCTACTTAGTTATACCAAGAAAAATATGGTCAAAGCTCCGCATGTGCGGGCGAACGCGAAGCATTGACCTCTAGCGTCAGCTGTGACGCGCGGTGCAAGTACTATGATCTATCGTAACCACTCTGCAACAATGTCTAAATGTATTTGGGATAACATATAACAAGTTTAAAAAATATTGGAATTGATTCAGTTGCTTATTCTGAACAAACTATATTCAGGTTTATTCAGGTAAACTAAAAATAATGTTGTATACATATCCAAAATTATTCATACATTAATAAATACATATACATACTGAATATATGTAAGCAAAGTAATTAAGTAAAAAATATTTAGCTCCACAAGATCACAACGGCAAGTAGTGTTCCTTCAGGAGTCTTTTGATTATCTGTAACGACTGCGCCTGTTATTCCTACTGGCAATGCATTACACAAACGAGGGGTCTGAACAGTTAGACTTATCAAGAAGCGTTGTGGCATTTTGAGCTTCCAGTTGTCCGATGACCTTATAAATTTAGTATGCGAGTTGCAAAGAAACTGAAAGCGATTTATGAGATAAAGAGGAAGGAGAAAACAGCATATTATACAGAAGGGAAAGAATAATGTCATCATCATAATCTTCTCAAATTACTTATTTTACTTATTTTTGGTATTTTCTCGGCTAGAAATGTTAGAAAAAAGGCTGTAGTGATAGAGGGAAAACCCTACGTGATGGGACGGGGTGGGTTGAGGTAATAAGACATTTTACGCGGTCGACGTTGAGAGCAAAGATTAGTTTATCTACACACATCAAAAGTGTCTAGGGATCAAGCATTTTTATGCGGAATTCTTGAGATTGAGATGTGGCTTTGTAATAAATTTATGATTTTATAAATTTATATGGATCCTTTTTGGTGCATTTCATAATTTGGGCAACATGGGCGGCCATTCCACAGCGTGATTTGGATGAACTCATTTTGAGTATGCCAAACCGATGTTCTTGTGTTGTTAGTGTTCGCGGTAGAAACACGGATTATTAATTGTTTAAGTTACCCAATAAAATTTTAGAGAAAACTGTTATTTCAGTCTTTTTTTCGAACTTTTGTGTTAGTGGTTCAAATGTCAAATATCCCTTATATTTGACATTTGAACCACTAACACAAAAGTTCGAAATTAAGAAAAGAATAGGAAAATGGCAAATTTCTTTATTAATGCAAAGGTGACTTGGTTTATCGTTACTGTGACAAACGAAAACACTTTATTTGATGAATCCTTAAAGAAAATTTTAATTAATATCAATCAGGAGAAAAGTTATTGCAAAAATATATGTTGATCCCTAGACACTTTTGATGTGTGTATATAACCCTATACATTGAAACATAGTACAAATTGTCATGTAATAGTGTCGTCGAAAAATGGTCCTCGATACTTGTAATTGTATTATAATAATAGGTAAGCTCTGCCAAAAAGCAAAGCAAACAACACAATTTTTTAAGCATAATAAACGTAATCACATTGATTTTGACATTATGCGTAGCCAGAGATGTCAGCGACATTTATCAAAAATACATTATACCGAAATAAGCATGAACATAAATATCTAAATGCTGATTTTATCGAACCTAACCGAAGCAGTTTGAAAAATAATATTTCGAATTCTCGTCAGTTCAATTTACTTCGCGTTCTGCACAAAGCGAATTAGCGTAGATAAATGTATACAGTATAGAGGTGCGCCTACATCGCGAACAGTGCGAAAGCGATTTTTTTTTTTGTTTGGGAACATCGCAATAACAAATATCTTTGGTAATTTATTATTTTATTATGTTTTATCAAGCACCGCCTCTTGGAATCACTATATTTTGTTAGCAAAGTCATAATTGGCTCAAGCTCAGCCAATTAGTGGTTGATTGACTACGAATACTAGGGACGCACCTTTATTTGAACCAATATTTAAGGGTATTTGCACGAAATAAACCCATTATGGACAATTTAATTACATAATGATAAGAAAAATTAAGATAATTGAAATATAAGGGTACATAGTTTTTTGGCACTTGAAACCCGGTTGTCAGTGTCAATACCTGTTAATATTCACTTCTGCGCTCTCGAAAACATTTTTGTACTTATATTCTAAAAAAAAAACGTTTTATTTAAGAGCTTGTAACCTCAGCTCAAATAACGTGAAGATTGAGCTAATCTGCCGAGACGCCCATGGGCGTTAATATATGTGACAATGGGTAGAACTCTTCAAGGAGATTATTAATTTCATGTTATGCAAACACGTATGGAGACATACTTAGAAGAATGTTTGTAACTACTACCAATTGTATGGAGTATAAGAGGGAAACCAAAGTTACCGTTTTGGTATTATGTCATTGATTTATCTAATGCCTTTAACTCCGTCAGCCATGATATTCTCCTTGCTATTCTCTCTCACCTTATGGTTTCGTCCGAGGCACTCACTCACAATCTTTCCCTTCTTATCTTCGGGGACGTCGCAGTCGGTTCCCGTTGATGAGAGCTCATTGGTGTGACCTGGATGCTGGTGTTCCACAGGGTGGTATTCTTTCTCCATTATTATTCTCCATTTACATTAATTCCATAACCGTCTGTCTTCGGTGTTCGTATCATCTATACGCTGATGATGTTTAATTACATATATGCATCTGAGCGGGTGGAAGGTATATCGAACGCAATAGCGGAGGTAAATCATGACTTGGAGGCTATCAAAGACTGGTCTCATAGGTTCGGGGTGTCTGTAAACCCCTATAAAGTGTCAGGCCATTATTATTGGAAGCTCATGCATGATGAGCAGGTTGACACTAAGCTCTCTCCCTCCTCTTATCTTCAATGGTACCGTCATACCCATTACCCCTACTGTCAAGGATCTTGTTTTGCATATTGACTCAATGCTTAGCTGGCAACGTCAGGTTTCCTACGTTAGTCAAAGGGTCAACGATACCCTGCGTTCTCTATATCGCCTGAGGAACTTCTTACCCGCTAAAACGAAAACCATGCTTGTGCAGACTCTGGTTTTCACTATAATCGATTATGGTGACGTGTGCTACTTTGATCCGAATGCGGCTTTGCTGGATAAGCTTGATAGATTGCTCAACAATGGGATCCGGTTCATATTCAATCTCAAGAAATGTGACCATGTATCGAGCTACAGGTCTGAACTCAAATGGATGCCCATTCGCCAGAAGAGGAATTTACGCACTTTGACCACGCATTTCTCCCTTCTTAACTCAACTGCTCTTCCTTTTTATCGACTTCCTTTTAACGTCTGACTTTGTTCACTTTTCATTTCATATTCTATCCATTCTTCTGTGGAATTCGCTTCTTCTTGATATCAGGATGACCGCCAGTCGGTTTGTATTTAGGCGGAAATTGCAGACTTATTTTCGCAACAATTAGGGTAGTCATTCACAAATTTATAATTTTGTATGTATATATTATAAGTATATATTTTGGTAATAGTATGTATGTGTATATAGCTTATTTAAGTATTTATATAAATAGTGTTAAGAGCTTTTTGTTTTCTTTATAATTTTTTCAACTATAGCACCTGCCATTAATCTCTTCACCACCTGAGGTTGACTGGTAGAGAATGCCAAAGGTATTAAGTCCGCCTCTGTACAACTCATGTGCGAAAGAATAAATAAATTAACAAAATAAACAGTATCATCATTACTAAGTGAATATAATAAAACATTACGACGGAATATATTTTTTTTTTAGTAATTAATTAACAATTATAAGACATAGTACTTTTCTGTGACTTTCTGTGAAGAACTAAAGCTGAAACTTGAACTTGTTTTTGCTTGATGCATATCATATGAGATATGGACCACGAGAAAATTCATAAACTTCGGTGCCCAAATAGTCATTAATTTAGATCACTAACAATAGACAGTTGTGTTAGTAGCAAAGGCTTTCCTTGACAGGTACTTTTAACTGTTATATAATATATTTATGCCTTTTGAGCAGATACTCATCTTAATATATATAAATCTCGTGTCACAATGTTTGTCCTCAATGGACTCCTAAACCACTTAACCGATTATAATAAAATTCGCACACCATGTGCAGTTCGATCCAACTTGAGAGATAGGATAGTTTAAATCTCAAATTATAGTGGCAATTTTAATTTATTGCTAATTATTCGTCTGTTATTATTTGACAGTCACAATTATCTGTTAACTCCAAATGATTCTAACAGATGTCGATACCTTTCGACTGGGTTGAGTAAGTAATCAATAGATGGCGCTGCTATGGTAAATCTACGAACGTGTCATATAAGCTAATGCAGTGTATAACATCAAAAAGAATAGTGGAATAGCTGCAGTGTTGCGGAAGAGTTCTATAATAATTTGGGATGAGTGCACAATGGCTCACAAATATTCACTTGAAGCATTAAACAGAACTATGCAAGATTTAAACAGCAATAATAAACTTTTCGGTGGTGCTATCTTACTTTTGTCTGGTGACTTCCGGCAGACCTTACCGGTTATACCTCGCTCTACTTTCGCGGATGAGATTAAATGCATGTTTGAAACAATCATTCTTATGGCGAAGTGTTGAAACATTTCGATTCACCATAAATATGCGAGTACAATTGCAAAATATTTTCCGAACAACTACTAGATATTGGGAACAGTAAAATAGAACTGCAACCAAATACGCAATGCATTAAACTACCAGACAATTTTTGCACTGTTGTTCAGGATAAAAATGAATTGATTCAGAGTATTTTCCCGGATATACAGAATAATTATTTGAATCATGAATGGCTTAGTCAACGGGCGATTTTGGCTGCCAAAAACGTTGATGTTGACGAAATTAACTTCCAGATACAACAGTTGTTACCAGGCGATCTGATGTCTTTTAAATCAATCGATACTGTTGTTGATGAAAATGAAAGTGTAAATTTTCTGATTGAATTTTTAAATTCATTAGATATCCCTGGAATGCCACCACATAATCTTCGATTAAAAATTGGTTCCCGTATTATTCTCCTCCGTAATTTGAATCCACCTCAATTATGTAACGGTACGCGTATGGTCATCAAAAAGATCACCGGAAACATTCTTGAAGCAACCATTTTGGCTGGGAAGTTTAAAGGAAAAGTGGTCCTGATGCCACGTATTCCGATGATACCATCAGATTCACCCATACCCTTCAAAAGGCTACAGTTTACAATTCGTTTAGCTTTCGCCATGTCTATAAATAAATCTCAAGGTCAAACAATGTCCATTTGTGGTTTAGATTTGGAAAATCCATGTTTTTCTTATGGGCAACTATAAGTTGCGAGTTCACGTGTTGGGAAACCGTTGAATCTATTTGTGTTAGCTAAAGACAGATTAACCAAAAACATTGTGCATCGATTGGTGTTAAATTAAATTCAAATTGAAAGTATTTATAATTCAAAAAAATAGATATTAATGTTTAAGACTGTCTGCCTTGCCTACCTCATTCATGAGTTTAAGCGTCACATGTTATTTACTGTATTATACTGTAATATACTTATATTTGTTATAAAATTAAATGGAAATAATAAATCTGATACATTTTTATTTTGTACGTATTGATTTCTGCTTAATATCAAGTGTAAGAACATTTTAATTAATTGTGTTCATCGTACTTCCCCTTCAAATCTCAATCCAGTAAATTTGTATACCAACATCAACATTTTCGTCTTTGTTCGTAAATAATTTCATTGTACTAAAGGGTTATAGTAGTAGAAAGTCAAATAAGGAGATCACCATATTTTTTTACAAATACCATCTGTGTGAAAAAGCATAGTGGACTCCGTGACTGATGTTCTCTTATTGTTCCTCTTAGATTGTTTACTATAATGTAATATAACAAAAACTTTAGCCACAGCAACGCGTGGCCGGGTTAGCTAGTAGGTTATAAATTCTCCTTTGTTTAAATATTTTTTTCTCTTCGTCACAAACAATGAATAGTGTTCAAAATGAGTCATTTCGTGCTGTATCTGATTTTTTTTTCGTAATTCTATGTAAAGTCAGGTCGGCTAATCAGAAGCGTTGTGCAGGTGTAGAGTGTTTGTGAAAAATGTGCAGTAATGTCAGGTTCCAAAGAAATAAAAAATATTTTTTTATTCCTTTGAAGCTGGTCACATGTAATTGCTACCTTAATCAAAACGAACATTGCTAATTGGCCATAATAGCGTGAAGCTGTTACAAATGTGCGCTGCTATGAACTCACACATTTGATTGCTTGTGAGCAAGAACAGATAGGGCAAGCCGGTCATACAATCAATTATCAAAGTATTCACCCGATTGGGTATCTAATATGTCTGATTTATTACATAAGACAAATTTTCGTTTATGAGGTTTATTATTTTAGTGGCATCTATGACAATTCATAAAATGATGACTTTAACAAAACATTTAAAAAAACATTCAACATCATTTAAACCTACATACCTTAGCTTCCTGTTGCCATGTCGAAAGAAAAAAATATTCTACTCAGTGTTTCAATAAGTGGATACGAAATACTTAGTACAGTGTAAGATGATTTTGTAAATTATAGCAGTGTGTTCTGTCTAGTAGTGATAAAAGTGACTGGAAAAACTAATGGAAAAATCCAGAAAGTTGTAATCCTATTGAATTTAGTCAATCATTAGAAAACAGATTTTAATCAAGAGAGCTATAAACATAAAAAAGGTTATTAATTAAATAAGTACATAGTTAAAAAAATGTTGAACAAGGAAAATATGACGTACCTCTTCATCTCTGATGTCTTTTAGTGTGTATGAAACAACTGTTATTCCCATGTTGATGAGATCACTTGAGGCTACCTCGAACACCTGGAATAGTATTAATAAAAATGTAGTACATAATTTAAGTATTACACAAAAAGAGAATTCGAATTATATATAACGTAATATAAGATATTAATGCTTTGTCCGTAAATAAAAAAAGAGAAACCTTTTTAAGTCGACTTATAATATGCGTTGTAAGCAGAAATAATCCTTACGCTGATCAGGTATAGAAATTTGGCGTAAGTTTATGGCGTATATCTTTTAAATGTAAATAATTAATATTTTAATAAAACTGCAGACCAACCTTCTTAGAAAAGATCTTTCTGTCCTTGTATATTTCTTCAACTGTCATTGACCCCATGATAGCACGCTGATGACCTTCAAGGGTCACAAGGGCTATATGTTGTATCTCCTGCTCACTCTTGCTCAGAAATTGCTCGCACGCGGAGAGCAGCATCTCAGCGTTTTGGCCTTGAATCTTGACCTGTAATTAGATTAAATTATGTGGTAAGAGGTAGGACAGGCAAAGCAAAGGATATAACGGGAAAGGAATGTGTAAGATCAAGTAATTTATTAATACAGTAGAACTTCGATAAATTAAAGTCCAGGGGAAACACAAAATATTTTAAGTACAGAGGTTTTAAGTTATCAAGGGTCTATGTTAGGGGTAGGTTAGGTTAGAGGTAGGTATGTTCATATGTATGTACATATATCCCCTTGTTCCTATTTTTAAAATATTAACATCGTTCTAAATTAGGGAATTCGCCATTTTTCTTCTTTTACATTGAAGATTTTGTCCTGATTCTTGTTTCTTCAAGATTTCAGCTTCTTTTTTAGTGATGATTGATAGTGTACTCCCATTTATCCCAAACTGAGCTGCAACTTCTATCCTTTTCAATCCATTTTTCACTGCTTCTATAGCTTTTAATTTATTAGCGTATGTGAGTGTTGTTAGTTTTCTTTGTGAACTCATTTTAAGCCAGTTTTATCACACAGTGGTAAAGCGATGTTTCTATATAGGACATTGATCAAAAGTTTTTGATCCAAGTAAGCTGTTGGCTTAAGGCTAACCGCCGAAAAACTTTAAAGAATTTCGAAGAAGCAAACAGTAGTACTTTTGTTCTGCACACTGTCTTTGTCAAACAATTTTATGTTAGGTATAGAGGTTGTGGAAACATTTCTTTAAGTTACTGAGGACCAAGAGAGAGATTACTTATTTAAGTTATAAGGCTTGCGTATTTTAAGTTATAGAAGTTTTGGGCTGTGATGGGAAGAGAACATATTATTTTTTTGCTGTTATAGAGGTTTTTAAGTTACCGAGGCTTGAGTTATCGAGGTTCTACTGTATTAAGACCGAGAATAAATACTTTTCGAACGTCAAAACTACATAAGACAGTCCCCTAAAATGCCGCCCTTCATCACTTTCTAGGGCGTGGTGCAACAAATTCCGCAGCAGTACAGATGTTTGGTTAGTTATAAATACTTGATTGTATAGAATTCAATGTTACTAACATTGAATTCTATACAATCAAGTAATTAATATATAATATTAACAAGACACAGGGTATAAATTAAAAAATCAAATCAAGCTGTGAACTGCGACAGAGTGATTTAATTGATGTGGTAAGACGGTGGGTCATTGTGATCATACGATATGCAGACCAGTTACTGTTAGACCATTGAAGCAGTTAGGGACATTTACATCTACCAGATTTTTTTTAAATGTCGTTTCATATGGGTGTGACGATATCTTTACCTGTGCTATACCCGTCACGGATATTGGAACGCCCTGGCTGGTATAAACAGTTGGTGACTCGACCTGTAGAGTCATGGTGTTCAAGGAAATACGTTGGACACTTTGGATCGCCGGCCAAACGAACGCACGCCCACCCGGCACCAGTAGTGGTTTTGAATAACAGCATCCTGCATAGATCAATTGTAAACTTGAAAATGTAACTATAAATTAATAAGGCAATGCAAGAAAAACGAATTTCGCTATGCGTAGGTAATATTGAGTAAAGCAAAAGAAAAATGTGTACACAGCATTAGAAGAATAAAAATATTCATGTTTATCATCAAATTCAAGTTATCTTTTCATGAACACTTAAGCATGATTAAGAAAAACATTCATCTTGTTTTAGGCATTTTAGATAACAGATAAAGACTTCGCAATGCTATACAGTATGTTACGAAAACCCTGTCCGACCCATAAGGATAATAGAGGTTAGGTAAACACATGACCAAATATAATATAAAATTTTACGTATTCATCATAGTACCAATACAAATGAATTTTGAAATAATCTTTTTTTCCAACGAATTAATTCCAATTTCCCCGAAATTTGGTAATTTTTAAAAAGTGACAACACCGGTATTATTATGAGCGAATAGCGATGCGACCACGTGCCGCGTGTCCTGCCGCCCGTCCCCCGCGGTCGGCAGGCGAAGGGTGGTCAACGCACATTTAATAAGTTACCTCCTTTTGCGAAATAATATTTATTTTTTTTAGGGGGATTTTTTTTTTAAGTAAAGCCCGGTTTTGTATGCATTAGTAGAATCAGTTATCGATACCTAACAACACCTTCACGGGTCGGACAGGGTTTTCGTAACATACTGTATGTTCGTTACATAGATGACATTCCACAGACTGCCAACATGGGGAAATAAATTGAGCAATATTTTTAATAAACTGGGTTGATTAGATCATAATGGCTCAGTGGTAGGATGATGTAATCAACCCAATTTCTGAGCTATTAGCACCGTACGCAAAATAAGATGGATTTACGATCACTTGCCCTTAATACTGTTATCCAAGAATTGATGTATAAAATATTTATTCAGTGCACACAAAAGCACAATTTATTGGTAACAAATTACAAAATTATGAGTAAATAAAAACAAAGTAGTACTAATATGCAAAATAGAAAAAAAAAATACTTAAAGTAAAAATAAATTAATAATAGGGAAAGGTGTACTGGCAATTAACCACAATTTATTTTAAACAGATCAAAAACAAGGTGATACTATTCTTTGCACCTGGGATTGAACCGGGAACTTAGGCATGTATTTATTGGACCTGCAATATTATTCTTTGCCATGAGATTGAACCAACTGCTTAACCAGAGTTGTGAATGGTGTACCATGTGTTTATGTTGCGGAATACATATTTGTTGGCTAATGTTACACATATGCAAGGTAAATAAAAGACGCATAGCAATGTTGTTGCAGACAGAACCAAATATGTGAAATTGTTATTCCTATGTAATGAATATAGGTACTGGAAGCTGTGGCTTTCAGCCAATTAACTAATGAGGTTGTTATAATTTAATATAAAAAGCAATCATTTGGCTTGCCACAATCACAATGGCTTTCCATGATTGGTGGTTGTTCATGGTTATGCTTTTTAAAATTCATTTACAATCTAATGGATGATCAATGCCCCCTTTGTAATATTTACCTTTGACTATTTTATAAGAATTTTTGTGAAAACCATAAGCCCTATTATTTATATTACTAAATTTTAAGGTTTAAAAATAATAAATCCTTGTGACACCTTTCTGTTACATCACCAGTGACAGTCTGACTGCCAACTACTAATCTTGACCAATTTAACCAAGCTGAATAATGCAGAGTTCTAATGACTATATTTTAACACCTTTAACAAAAATTATGTTAACTATGCATCAAGATCAATTTGGATGAATGAAAAACTCTCGAAGTCCGGACTTACAGATGTTCATTGAAAACCATTAAACAAGTTCAAACATGATATTGCTATATTATTAAAGAATTGGTAACTTTTTTCTGCAGCCTCATGTCAATGTTATCACAATCAGCCAATTTGAGTGTCAACAATTTTAAATAATATACCAATATGTAAAATCAATAAAGCATGTAAAAGTTATAATGGCTATTTCTTATGGAGAACAGACAACAAGAAATTTTACACATCTCAAGATGCCACAGAAATATAAGATAGAACTATAGAGACAACAAACTTATACCTCATATGTCAAGGTCAAAAAAATTATCCCTATTGTCTCATATGATGGCTCAGAAACTTATCAATACAAAAAATAAAATAACATATCATTGCATTTGCGCAAAGCTTATTGCGGTACACAGCAGCCACAGCAGCAGCTACATAGTTGATATTGAATACAAAAGTAGAACAAAAGCAATCTAATTAGAAATCCTGAACGTTGCAAACAGAATGCTACTAGATTGTTTTTAAATTTAAAATAGAGTAGTTGCAACAGTTAAATTAGCCACTATGTTAATTTAAAATAAAAATTTGAATGTAAACAAACAGCCTAGCTATGACCTTCCTACTTTTCTTATTGTGACAATGGTCCCAAATCCCTTGTTCATAAAAAGAAACTTAAGTTCAATGGATCTTTAACTTTCTATTTGATTATGAAAAGGACAAAAGACAAATATTAGTTTAGTCCTGACAAATTAGTCTGCTCCTGATGTAAAATGACATATTATTAGTCCACATGATTTTATCTTCTACCCATTTTAAAGAAATAGAAAGAAAAAGATGCACTGGACTAAAAATAGTATAGTTCATGAACAAGAGAACTGCTATTATTGACTGTTTAATTCAATTTTTCAGTGCTTTTTGCAACTATGTGAACAAAACATAACACAAATAAAATCTGAATTTTCAACACACTAGGTACATGAAATGAGATATAATTGGGATTTTTTTGCATTCTATAGTATTGACACACTTACAGACCGTTTTTTTAAATAGGTTCCTGGATAATTATAAACAATGTACCTATAAATATAGAGTCTAATATTAAATAAACTGAACAACAATTGTTTGGTGCTTAGAGCTTCACTGCATACCAAGTGCAGCATAGCCAATGTATCATTATGAAATTCCAACTGACAAACTGACTCTTGGAACCTCAATATGTGCTATTCCGGCACCAAAAGATCAGACTGGGCCTGCTTATTCATTACCAAATTGAAACTGTGAACAGATCTAAATATTTCCCTGTACTTACTCCTGAAATCGATAATATTTTTTTAACACAATTCTAATAAAAATGTACTGCTGCTAAAAATACATGTTTAATCTAAGAAGATCTCTACTTTTGTTCTTATTTAATGTTTCCTGTCTATGTCCATCTAGCAACCCGCACTGGGCCAACATGGTAGCTTACGGCCCACTTCCACTCACTGAGAGGAGGCCTGTATCCCAGTGACAGTGGGAACATTATAGACCGATTATGTGTTATGTGTTAGTTTCCTGTTCAGATTATTTTTTAGCTCAAATTAAGTTTTAGCTTAGCCTGTTTGCATTTTGGAGTTGACCGCACTGATGAAAAGACAGTCAAATTGATTATGATACCTCTGATCCAGGGAAAAGCATGTAAGACATACCCTATTAGCTAATTGTTAATTTTTCTGGCATGTTTTATTTCTATGCAGTGTAATAATACAATTATCAGAACATTTTACAAAAAATATGATGATAATGATAAACTAGTCGATCAAACTAACCCTAGGACAATGCTATACGTGAAAAATTATGCAGCCATTGTTTTATTTTTTTTGATACTTAATATTATTTAAACTTTAATTGGTGTTGACAAAATAATTATTATAAGCAGTATTATTGTCACAATATTTATTTATTACATTATTATTTTCATAGAAATATCATATATTCCCCTTTAATAATTATGTATAACAATAACTGATTGAAGCTGTTATGCATATATCCATATAGTGCGCAAGTAGATATGTACCTATAAAATTACCATTGGCGCTAGTCAAACACATTAAATTGGTGCAATGATGTCATCCTTAACCTTCCTGTGGTAGGAACATATTAAGTATTAACGAATAAACCTGATACAACGTTACTTAAGTAATGTCGTATCAGGTTCACTATAAAAATGAATTGAATTACTTACAACACCGAAAACAACAAAGATTATACTGTAAATATTACTCACCGGAGACGACAAGCGCCTCATTAGGCCCGCATGTTACAAAACCCCAAGTCATCTTAACTTGCTTGAAAGGAAACTAACGTTGAAGAAAATAAACTGTAAATTCAACTAGACGCATAAAATATTTAACAATATTTACGTCAAAACACAAAACGGCTTCTTGGAAATGGATGGGCGCCACCATAGACAGAATAAACATTTTTTTTTGCGTCACTTTCCTTTTTTTTTAGTTCACTTCTTTCCGTACTTTTGAACGGAAAAGGCAAAGGCATAGTACGTCATACAGCCTAGTCTTAAGTAACTTTTTTCTTGTGTATGTTTATATCCTAACTTATCCTACCTTATCCTAGCTTAACTTAACTTAACGTATCTCCTTTCGTTTCCCGCGTGAGGCCGACTAGGAGGGGTTTGGGGTAAAGACATGATGTGGCCACTATGCTACAATATTTCACTGTTCTTTATGAATTATTCATTGAATGCACTTTTTACAACATAAATCACGCGTTTTTATTTGGTAAACGACACTATAAATAATTTAAAAGTCCAAGAAAAATGAGCGTGGCACTTATCTTGGCTTTCCCGTCAAAACCCCTCACTTCTTTCAGTATATCTGATTATTTTTTTATTTGTTTGATCCATTTGGAACCGGCTAAGGTCAGAGACCATACTGCCAGGTGATCAGAAATCGTAAAGGCCTGGCATGCCACACAGCCTTTACATGAGTAAGTTTTTTCCTAAGTGAGTTTAAGAAGGAAACTCAAGTATTGATCTCTGCTTAAACATTACCTAAAACTACTTTCAACCAATCAAATGGTTTGAAACGAGGTTAAAAGTAATGCTTGAGTTTTGAGTGAGTTTCTGTAATACGGGCCTATATCCTAACTTAAGTTAAGCTAGCTTATCTCCTTTCGTTTCCCGCGTGAGCTGACTAGGAGGGGTTTGTGCATTTAGCCAATGTCACGTAATGAATTGTTCATGTCGAAAAAGACGGCCGCGTGACCCGTCTTACGATGGAGGTTTGGGACAAACTTCCTCCAGTTTGGGGAGTGAGGGGGCCTGGGCGGCGATAGAATCCTTCTACGAGGTCGTGATGTCGCAGAAGGAGGCCGCGGAGCGGGAGCGAGAGCAGGATCCCCTCGCTCCGGCGCTCCGTAGACAGCGTAGGGGCAGGAGAAGGCGGGATTTCGCCCGCTTTCTCCCGACCTGAGGTGAGGGGCGGGCGTGAGGCACGGGGGTGCCCGCGCCCGCCTTGCACTGCTCACCATGTGGGAGCCACCGCCCCTCCCTAGGAGAGGCAAATGAGGGCCCGCCTTGTTAGGCGGATTTCGCCGGGGGAGGAGTGGTAGCTCAGGCTCCGCTAGTTTCCCACTCCCCCGCCACTATGGCGATGCCGGAGTACCGCTGGGGTTTTTAGTGGGTATACCGGGAGGTTATCTCCCGGGGAGTCCCACATACCCCTCCCGTCCCCCGACGGGTGGGGATGCGTAATTGTCATTTTATCCAGCGCAAACAAAAAAAAAAGGATAAGTTAGGATATAAACTTATTCAAGAAAAAAGTTATTGAAGTTCAGGCTGTATGGCGTACTATGCCTTTGCCTTTTCCCTTCAGAAGTACGGAAAGAAGTGAACTAAAAATAATCATATGTTCTGCTGATTATAATATTATTTCCTTTATTTCATTATAATACACTTATAAATTATATTTTTAAATATTTCTACATAAAAAAGATATAAAAAAACATTTAAAAATATAAAAAATAGTAACCCACCGGCATCGGGAACAGGGTCCAAGCTACCGGCGGTCAGGGCTCCAGAGAGAGGAACTTCCTGACAATGCGAGCCGTGTCCAGAAGTACAGCTTTCTGGATCAAGCCTTTGATCCAGCTGTCTAACGAGAGCCTCTTGAGGTGTTGGTCGAGGCTCTTGGCTATTAAGCCATTGGCTGTCACGACTATCGGCACAATGATTGCTGAATCCACCTCCCACATGTCGACAACCTCGTGAGCCAAGTCAAGATACTTGATTTGTTTATCTTTCTCGGCTTTCACGAGGTTCTCATCATGCGGGATGGTTATGTCAACAATCACTGCACGCCGCTCTGATCGATCCACCATCACTATATCAGGCTTATTGGCAACAATAGTCCTGTCAGTGATGATGGATCGATCCCAGTACAATGTGATATGACCATTTTCGAGAACTGGGTCGGGCACATACCTGTAGTACGGCACCTCCGATTCCACATGGTTGTACTTGAGAGCAAGTTGCTGATGAATTATCCTGGCTACAAGGTTGTGTCTATGCAAGTACTCTCCGTTAGCTAGACGAGAACACCCGGAGATAATATGCCTTATTGATTCCCCCGGCCGGTGACATGCCCGACAGATGTCAACTGTGCCGTCTTTCACAATAAATCTCCGGTAATTGTTCGTCATCATAACTTCGTCCATAATTGCACATACAAAACCTTCGGTTTCCCCAAAAAGGTCACCGAATCGTAGCCAGGCCACGGACGCTTGTAAATCTACATCAGGCCCGTGTAGGGCTCTGAAAAAGCGTCCGTGAAGCTCCTTGTTCTTCCATACCTCCATGCGATCATTGGTGTCAAGCACTACTGGTTTGCGCCAGTTCTCTTTAGCCAAGGAGAGCGGAGTGAGGCCCTTGTCAACCGCGACCACATCTCGATGCATCCCCACGTCGGTTTCTAGGAAATATTCCCTGAGACTGCATACCTCGCGATTGTGGAGGGTCTTAGCGTTTAAAAAACCACGACCTCCACTTTTTCGCGGGATATACAGCCTCATAACCGATGACCGTGGGTGATGCAATCGATTTGCAGTCAGCAGTGTACGGACTCTCCTATCCAGGGCGTCGAGTTCGGTTTGAGTCCATTTGAGTATGCCAAAAGAGTACATCAAAACCGGCATGACCCAACCGTTGAAAGCGCGCACCTTGTTTCCGCCTGATAGAAGACTATTAAGTACCTTTTTCAGGCGGTCAAAGAAGCGCTCCTTCAACGATTGCTTCATGTCAGTATCATTGATACCCAACGCTTCCGACATACCCAAATACTTATAGGTTTCGGATGCGGAGAGGGCTCTAAGGTTTATGGAACCAGTGAGTTGGGTTCCCACGGATTCCATAATCTCTCCTCGCTGTACATGCATGACCGCACATTTGTCTACACCAAATTCCATCCTGATGGAGCTACTGAAAGTTTCAGTAATTTTCAGTAGCTCCCTCAGTTGTGAATTGGTGTGAGCAAAAAGTTTCAGGTCATCCATGTACAGAAGGTGCGATATAACCTGACCACCTCTCCTCAACCTATAGCCTAAACCTGAATCCTCCAATAGTGTGCTTAGAGGATTCAATGCTAAGCAAAACCAAAGTGGACTCAAACTATCGCCCTGAAATATTCCTCGCTCGATCCTTATCGGTTCGCTATTCCTCTGAATATTTCGACATCCTGGATAGCGAAGGACTGTCCTCCATGTCCTCATACACGTCATCAGGAAGGTGCGTAGAGTTGCATTTACTTTATACAACTCCAGCACCCGCATGAGCCATGTATGTGGCACTGAGTCATAGGCCTTCTTATAATCTATCCAACATGTCGATAGATTCTTTCGGGAATGACGAACTTGTTGGCTAATGGCCACATCAATGAGGAGTAGCTCCTTAGTACCGCGGGACCCGCTCTTACATCCATTTTGAGAGGCAGACATGATGGAGTTGCCGTCAATATGCGTGTTAATTTTAGATTTCAAAATGGATGTAAGAACTTTATAGACCGTCGGTAAACACGTGATCGGCCTATAATTTTTGGGTTCCGCGGTGCTACCTGATTTGTGGAGCAGGTGGGTTATTCCTGTTGTTAGAAACTGGGGTAGCGAACCAGACTCTAAGGCAGTCTGGAATTGAGATGCCAAGCGAGCGTGCGACCTGGGGAACCATTTAATCCAAAAGCTGTGCAGCCCACCCGGCCCTGGAGACTTCCAATTAGGCAACGGACGGACTGCACGAGCTACATCTTGGGGGCAGATGGTAATAGCCCCCATTTCTGGTACTTGATCGCAGGCTCGCTCAACAACCCGAGTCCAATCACCTTCGGTGTGACTGACAGGCACCGACCAGATATTGCGCCAGAATGAATACGTGGCATCATCATCCGGTAGGCACGTGTCAGTAACACCTTGGTCTGATCGCTCCCAAGCTCTATAGACCCGCCTTTCATCGCTTTGGAAATTGCGATTCTGAGAATATCGCTCCACTCTTCGCTTGTACCGACGAATACGGTTTGCCCATGCATATATTTTCTGCTTAAAAAAGTCGATGCGCTCTGTGACGCGGAACAAATAGTCTCGAGTACTAATATCAGTCCCCGAGAACGCCCGCCTCACAAAGCGCATCACTCTAGGGCGTGTATTGCCCTCCCTGAAACTAGTTAGCTTGCCAATGAGTGCTCTAGTCTCTCCGATACGGCGCTCAATCCTGCACTGCCAAGCTGGTACAGTTGATTTTGGTCGTGTGGCTCTGTCATTATCTGGGAATTTGACATGAGCCACACGACATATCGCAACAGCTCCGCAGTACAAGATTGAATGTGTATCAGTCAGATCTTTGCTGTCCTTTAAATAATAAGACAGCTGAGAGTCTAGAGCACACACCAGCGCCTTGTTTTTTTTATGCGTGGGCAATCGAGGTAAACGTGGTCTAAGTTCAGGCGGAGTAGAGCGGTACTCACAGAAAGCATCTTCCAAAGCGCTCCTCAATTTTTCATTGTACTGGGGACTCACGGATGTAGCCCTATCCATCATTCTCTTCATCAACGTGGTTGGGTCGCGGTGAAACACTGTTAAGTTGTACCGCGACCAATGATGAAGCAGGCGTAACATGACTATTCCGTGACTCGAGGTGTAGGCGATCAAGCACTACATCATCCAGCATATGGTTACGCTGGATGACCCGCACCTGATCCGACAGTCGTTGCGCCGACACGTTGACAGCTGGCTCAAGCACCTGAAACAGAGAGAGCATTCGAACACGGTACGCGGTCAGGTTGTTTCCTCCCTCTGTAGCCCCATAGTATGAGCGCATGACATTTTCGTTGATGGATTGTGTCCATCTCATGCGCTGCACACTTCCGCCGGGAGCTGAGACCCTGTCAGAAGCCGATGGGCCTCGAGGTCCTAAGCGGTCCGGCGGCCGGCGTCCTCCCCGTCGGCGAGCAGGTGGTGGCGTCGTCGGCGGAGAGAAGTACTCGTCGCTCGAGCTCGACGCAACTGCCGCGGCCGGTGTCGTCACAGCACTTACAGTGGCGCTGGAGACCGGCGGCGGCGAGGCGGAGCTGAGCAACGAGTCCGGAGATGGTGGGCGTGCACGTAGAGCGGCAGATCGTGTCAACATATTAACGTATTTTTTTCATTTCTTCAATATTTTGTCTCGATATGACATGACAGGTGTCATTGGTCCCAGTTTTTCTTTGCACACATTTTGCTAGTTATTGATTTTCGTTTAAAGGTTCTTTAGAAAAATAATATTTGTATAGCATTGTTTTTCATTGGACGAATATATAATTATAAAAACTGTTTCTATTGTTCTAATTATTTACATAAATATGAAGAGACAAAATGATCGTTGTTGTTGACGTTGGTGTTGCCAATTTTTTATTATTATTATTATTCCTTTACTTTATTGTATATATAAAGAAAATGCTATGGTTTCTTTAACCTTTTTGGTTATCTGTATTTTTATAAGACAATTTAGCACACAGCTATCAGCTGTGACTTTTGATAGCAAGTTTTTGCGGGAAAGTCAAACTAAATATCACGCTCATTTTTCATTGGACTTTTAAAATTATTTATAGTGTTGTTTACTAAGTGCGTGATTTATCTAGTAAAAAGTGCATTCAGTAAATAATTCATAAAGAACAATGAAATATCGCAGCATAGTGGCCACATCATGACTTTGTCTCAAACCTCCATCGTAAGAAGAGTCACGCGGCCGTCGTTTTCGACATGAACAATTCATTACGTGACATTGGCTAAATGCACAAACCGTGCGAAGCCCTAAAAGAAAGAAGGAAAGAAGACTTTTGATAGCGAAAATATTATAAAAGTATCTAAAGAAGTGTAGCATTGTAGCAGATGCTACACATGTTCTCTTACCCGCTGGGAAAGGTCGGCTATAAATCACACCAGGACCGCGGAAGTCTGCCTCGATCAACGAATCAACATCAAGAACGCACGCAACACCGCGCGGACATCCACAGGACAGCAAGCTGATTTGCTATTGGTTACCCCACTATGGTTTAGTTATTTAGAGATAGTTAGTATTTAAGTGAGTGCATAGCTTGTAAGAGACATATTCTATCACGCTATATCACATTCCATTATTAACAACCATTCCTGTTCACACTCTTGTATCACGTTATTGTACACGTCAAAACATTGTACCCTTTTACGTGCAATACACAACGTTCGATTTATCTGAGTTTTAATTACGTAACACGACCTACGCGCTACAGAAGATTTCACAACCTGATATAAGTTAATATGTTGTTTTCTGTCTTTACAGGCAAATATAAAGTAATTAATTATAGGTAGGGAACCCATTTGTAAAAAAGCAATAGCAATATTAATAAATTTATCTATCTTTACAGAAAACGCATATGTTTTTATTTGAAAAAGTGAAATCTCATTATATATATATACATATAAATTACATTTTTAAATATTTCTACATAAAAATATATATAAAAAACAATTAAAAATAAATTAAAAAAATACTAGCCCATTGGTATCGTGAGCAGGGTCCAAGCTACCGGCTGTCAGGGCTCCAGAGAGAGGAACTTCCTGACAATGCGAGCCATGTCCAGAAGTACATCTTTCTGAATCAAGCCTTTGATCCAGCTGCCTAACGAGAGCCTCCTGAGGTATTGGTCGAGGCTCTTGGCTATTAATCCATTGGCTGTCACGACTATCGGTACAATGATTGCTGAATCCACCTTCCACATGTCGACAACTTCGTGAGCCAAGTCAAGATACTTGATTTATCTTTCTCGGCTTATAGATAGTTCAATCTACGAAGACGCGCCCCACCAATTTTAGGTTGAGGGGATCGCGGGGCGCGGGGAGTTTTCTCCGAGCGTCAGTCACGGACCGTCAGTGGTTCGATGCACACAAGTAGTACAACCTGTATTTCAAAAATCCAGACTCGACACGAAAGTTGCTCTACTTTATATTTTTTTAAAATGTCGAAAAAATCTCAGCGTGTTGTACTTAAAAGCCAGGTATGTAAATTATTGTTACGAAACACATAAAATAATAAAAGAAAAGTAGTTTAATTCAAAATTAAATTTTACTAACTAGACTTCATTTTATATTTAAAAGTAAGACTAATGTTATTTCTTTTTATTTTTTTTTTAATTGTAGGCAAGAGAAATTATTTCTAAAGTTTACGATTTCATGAAAAAAGAAGCAAGTCAAAATTTTGCAGAAAAACTCACTGATGCTCGATGGAGAACCGCACAGGCTGTTGGAATATCTGAAAGCACAGTGACTAGAATTCTACGCGAAAGAAAGGCTTATACTGAGACAATAAAGCAAACTACAGTATCTACTATGGAGTCTAATATAACTATGGAGACGGATGCGATAGTTTCTGTAGTCCAAAGTGAAGAGCGTACAACAGAGCCGACTACGGAAATGGATATTGATTCTAAAAATGAAGCGAGTACGTCGCATTCGAATTTAGCAGGCAGAAGTGCTTCTATTTTTACATCACCTATGAAGAAGAGAAGGGAAAGACCACGAAAAATTAATTTAGACAAATTTGATATTGGTGTAGTCCGAAGAACTATCCAAAACTGCCATAAAGAACATCATCAATTTCCAACATTATCACGACTTAATACTATTTTGAAAGACCGTATACAATTTAATGGATGTAGAACCACCCTAAGAACATTGTAACTTAAGCTTGGTTATAAATGGAGAAAAACTGAGAATAATAGGAAGGTCCTATAAACCGAAAAACATGATATTCAAATGTTAAGATTGAAATATTTAAAACAGGTAAAATCTTTTCGTAATGCAGGTAGACCTATAGTGTACACAGATGAATCATATATTCATACCAACCACGTGCAAAAAAAATCTTGGGCCGACAAAGGCTCTAAAACACCAATGAAACAAAATTTAACAAAGGGTGTGCGCATAATTATAGTACATGCCGGAAGTGCTGAGGGTTTCGTACCAAATGCGTTGTTAACGTACAGAGCAGAGATCAAATCCGGAGACTACCACGATAATATGAACTCGGATAATTACTTAAAGTGGCTTAAGGAGAAACTAATACCAAATCTCCCAAATGATGCCGTGGTAGTCTTGGATAATGCAGCCTATCACAATACTAGTTCGGAAAAAATACCCACATCCAACTCCAACAAATTAGACATGCAGACTTGGCTGAATGCAAAAAATATCCATTTTGTACCAACCTACAAAAAGCCTGAACTTTATGACCTTATATTAAAAAACAAAGAAAACTTCCGCAAGTACAGAGTTGACGAATTATTAAAGGAATATGGATTCACAGTGCTTCGGCTGCCTCCTTATCACCCAGAAAATCCGATCGAAAACATTTGGGGTATTGTAAAAAACGACGTTGCTAGCCGCAATATCAATCAAAACTACACTTCGATTATGCCCATTTTAAATGAAGCATTTGATCGAGTAAATAAAGATGTCTGGTTCAATACTTGTCAGCACGTGGAAAAAATAGAAGACGAATACATGAGACACTGTGATCTTGATTTCAATTTTATTATAAATGTCAGTGATACTTCAGAATCTGAATCAGACATTTCTGAAACTAGTGATTGACGATTTTTATTTCAATAAAAAAAGTTCCATAAAACTTTTTCACGTATTTCATTTATGTCTCTAATTACCTCCTATTATTATATAAAAATGGTATTATAATCGTATATTAACTAATAATCACATAAAATATCCACACCTCAATTTTCCTTGCAGTCGGGTAAAGAGTATAAAATTGAAGTAGAGCATCTTTCACTTTGACCATGACGCTCTCTCCTGATTAGTCAATTTATTGTAGTGTGGGTGTGCACTCATAGATAATTATTGTGTACGGATAACACTCAAACATTGACGGAAGCTTGCACACATATACTATAAACGGTTAGGAGAAATAGTGGGGCGCGTCTTCGTGGATTGAACTATCTATACACGAGGTTCTCATAATGCGGGATATTTATGTCAATAATCATTGCACGCCGCTCTGATCCATTTTGAAAACTAAAATTACCAAACATATTGACAGTAACTCCATCTTGTCTGCCTCTCAAAATGGATGTAGGAGCGGGTCCCGCGGTACTAAGGAGCTACTCCTCATTGATGTGGCCATTAGCCAACAAGTTCGTCGTTCCCGAAAGGATCTATCGACATGTTGGATAGATTATAAGAAAGCCTATGAATCAGTGCCACATATATGGCTTGACAACTCTGCGCACCTTCCTGATGACGTGTATGAGGACATGGAGGACAGTCCTTCGCTATCCAGGATGTCGAAATATTCAGAGGAATAGCGAACCGATAAGGATCGAGCGAGGTATATTTCAGGGCGATAGTTTAAGTCCACTTTGGTTTTGCTTAGCATTGAATCCTTTAAGCACACTATTGGAAGATTCAGGTCTAGGCTATCGATTGAGGCTGTCAGGTTATATCGCACATCCTGTACATGTTAAACAATTTTTGTGTGCTTAATTTTCAATATCTGTCTCTTTCATACTTCGTAAAATGACTCTCCCGGTCTCACTTAAACTAGAATATTGTTACGAATGCACCTTATATCGAGGGCCTAAGGTTCAATATTGCGTGACATGCAACTCATAATTTAGTCTTCGGTATTACAAGGATACAATATAAAAACGCATTGCTAGACCTAGGATGGCCTATCGAATGGTACAGGTTCAAACAATGTCAACAAAGAGTCGACATCGAATTTTCCGGAAACTCGTCTCCGGTGAATTACCGTAGGTACCTACTGAGGGTACTTGAAACTATGCGCTATTATTATTACGTCTAGACGAATCTGGAATCTTCGATCAGCTACCCTATATAAAGCGCCGTGACGCCAGCCGGCAGTCCAGATGTCCTACTCTGAAGAACCAGCTCAACCGTATCATGGACAAAGTTAATTCAGGCGCACGCAACGGAGAGCTGGGAGAACTTTATTGAGTCTGCAGACAGCGACTGGGCGTCGGTACACCAGCTATGCCGACGCCTCAAGAACACTCCAGCCCCGGTGCGCCCGCTGCGCAACAGCGACGACGCGCTACGCTACACGGTGGCCGAACGGGCCTAAATATTCGCCGAGCACTTGGAGCGTCAATTCACGGCAAACCCAACGGACGCCCTGGAACATGTCGCAGCAGTGGAGCAACACCTTGGAGAGTACTTCAAGACGCCGGTAGCTCCAGAGGAAGACCCTATCTTTTTCTGCCCGGGCCAAGTACTAGGGGCAATAAGGCACACCAAGCCAAGAAAGGCACCCGATGCGGACGGACTTATTACGCCCGGTGCTCTCTTCACGCCTCTCCACGCTAGTCAAGCTGGGGATTTACAAGACCTACGTGCGACCGCAACTCACATACGCCGCCCCGGCTTGGCTCGCCCTCACGGCCGAGACCCACAGGAAGAAGCTCCAGGGACGCAGCAGAACATCACGCTGCGTCAGATCGTCAAGGCGCCTCGGTACGTGAGGAACTGTGTTATCCACAGAGACCTTCGTGTTGAGAGCATCGACGACTTCACCACCCGTCTGGCGAAGGGGATGTTCTCGAGTGCTAGCACCTCTGACCTCCATCACATCAAAGAAATAGCGCCCTGGCACGCGAGGTCATCATCATTTCAGCCGAAAGACGGCCACTGCTGGACTTAGGCCTCCCCCAAGATTCTCCACGACGACCGGTCCTGCGCCTCCCGCATCCAGCGGTTTCCCGCGACCTTCACCAGGTCGTCAGTCCACCTTGTCGGGGGCCTACCCACGCTACGTCTTCCGGTGCGTGGTCGCCACTCGAGAACCCGTCGGCCCCATCGGGCATCGGTCCTACGGGCAATGTGTCCAGCCTACTGCCACTTTAGTGTTGCAATTCTTCGGGCTATGTCGGTTACTCTCGTCCTTCTGCGGATCCTCATTCCTGATTCGATCGCGCAGAGAAACCCCAAGCATAGCCCTCTCCATTGCCCTTTGAGTGACTTTGAGCCTTCTTATAAGGCCCATTGTTAGCGACCACGTCTCAATTCCATAAGTGATCACTGGCAACACACACTGGTCGAAGACTTTTGTCTTGAGACACTGCTGTACTTCGGACGAGAAGATTCTACGTAGCTTCCCGAAAGCAGCCCAGCCAAGTTGGATTCGACGATTGACCTCTTTCTCGAAATTGGACCTTCCTAACTGGATAGTTTGTCCCAGGTACACGTAACTGTCAACAACTTCGAGAATAGAGTTTCCAATCTTTATAGGAGTCGGTACAACATGGGCATTAGACATGACTTTCGTCTTGCCCATGTTCATTTTAAGACCGACTCGCTCGGAGGCTCTACTGAGGTCTTCGAGCATTGGTCACCGGACAAGAAACGCTTCCCGCGCGATCTCGTCGCAGACGTCGCGCCACCACCGGACTTAACGCCCGGGTAGGCCTCATACACGTTCACATGCAGCCTACTCAGACATAGATGTTAACTGCACACGCAGCACGACACCTTCGCGTGCATTGCGGACTAAGTTAATATAGGCGCTGTGCGCGCGACATACAATTCGACTCCACGCCAGCGGCGAACACACACCCACAAGCCGCCCGTCACTCACCACCACCCCTCGCACCCGGTAGCCAACTGTACATAGCTGGTTGCGTTGTTAGGGGACGGGGTAAGCACCCACTGTAGCGGAGCGCCAACCAAAACCGACGCTCTGTTGCTTTACCGACTCTTGCTGGGCCTTCTCTGGGCAACTAGAGATCCCACTCGGCAGGGACCAGTAGGCCTAGTATGAGTTTTCAATACGTAACTCGTTCGATCGTATCGAGCGCGTTTGACTCAGCGATTGGCCCGCTTCAAGGTCGTAAGAACTCTCAACCAATGAGAGCGCCAAACGCGCTCGATACGATCGAACGAGTTTCGTATTGAAAACTCATACTAGGCCTACTGGTCGCACGGTCGTCGAGAAGCACTTCAGCCGCTCCTACAGTCACACACTACAAGGCACACCGACGACCGCAGGAAGGGAGGCACACCCCTACGGCGACACCCTTAGGGTGCAACCCAACGACGGGCCCCCAATTCTGGGGACTGAGAGAAAAAGGCCACGGTCATGGGGCCATAATGGAGCCCCCAAACCGTCCCCTCGCGCCCCCATCTCGGGGTCGCAGATAAGTCCACGAAGCCCACAGTCATTCGACGCCTCGCGCTCGCCCCGAGCGCAAGGGCGAATGATGTTCTAGCCGCCAGGTCACAACACGACATGTTGCGGTGTCACAAAGGCGGCACACTTATCTATTTCAAAAGGGCTCTATATTGCATCCCAATGGACCCCCCACCCCTCTCACGACTCAAAGTTTCAATGTGCCGTCTCGGCATGTCAGGCCACCAACCTATTACTATAGTGTCGGCCTACCTTCCACCTAGCTCCTCCTCCATGCCTGCTCTGATTCGCCCTGACAATACCATCGCCTTCAACAACGATGACAAGGCTGAATGCCTTGCCTCCTACTTAGAAGCCCAGTGCTCCTCCAGCCTCCTACCAGTAGACGAAACTCATCTCCTTGAGGTCGACACTGAAGTTGAACATCTACCTTCCTCCTGCCCGTTGACGGCCCTAAGGATCCCCTACCTCTCATCACTCCAGATGGAGTGCAGGACATAATCAAAAGTCATCAACCCAGGAAAGTGCCCTTCTCTGACGGCATCACCAATATAGTGGTCCGTCTCTTTTCAGCTCATCTGATCATCCTCTTGACCACCATCCTCATCAAGAATATACAATATTTAAAGAAAACCCTGCCCGATCCGTAAAAGTATTGTTAGGTATCAATAACTGATTCTACTAATGGATACAAAACCGGGCTAAACTTAGAAAAAAAATCCCTCTAAAAAATAAATATTATTTCGCAAAAAAGAGGTAACTTAATACATGTGCGGTAAGCAACCCTTCAGCGGGCGGCGGACGGCAGGGCACGCGGCACGTGGTCGCATCGCTACTCGCTCATAATAATACCAGAGTTGTCACTTTTTTAAAAATTACCAAATTTCGGGGAAGTTGGAATTAAGCCGTGAGAATAAAAGATTATTTCAAAATTCATTAGTATTGTTTCTATGATGATTATGTAAAATTTTATATTATATTTGGTCAAGTGTTTACCTAACCTTTATTATCCTTACGGGTCGGACAGGGTTTTCTTTACATATTATACGAGTATATTCTTTCCACGTTTGTGGGAAATAACATTTTTGTCATATAATCTTACATATGACCTTGAGTCTTATTAAAGTTGTTTTATAGTATATTTTTTAACTCTTTGTCATATACTGGTGCATTATGTGTCCAAATAGTCACATACGTTTTTCGTTTTATAATAATGTCATGTAGACGTTATTTCGACATTTTTATACAATCGTCATATAATAGCGTCTATGTCGACTTCTATAAAACTTAGGTACTTATACAACTTTTCATAGTGTATACGTTTTCATCGTATACACAACGTAATACTGTCAATTTTGTCATAATTACCTTTTAAACAGCTGCTACACAGATAATAATTGTTTACACGTAGTATTCGTAACCATTATATATACCTAAGTGAAATAAGTATTATGAGTGCAACCTGTACCTATACATCCTAAAGTATTACAAACATGCTAATACGACCGCTATTTAATTATTACTCATAATAGAGGTTTATAATCACCTTCTTTTATCGTCTCAAGTATGAGTGCGCGGGTTGGAAGTCGTGGTGGCCTAGTGGTTAAAACACCAGCGTCTCAAGTATGAGTGCGCGGGTTCGATTCCAGGTCAGGCAAGTACCAATGTAACTTTTCTAAAATTATATGTACTTTCTAAGTATATCTTGGACACCAATGACCGAAGGTGAAGGAAAACATCTTGAGGAAACCTGGACTTTAAGTCTGAAATCGCCAACCCGCATTGAGCAAGCGTGGTGATTACGCTCAATCCTTCTCTGTATGAGAGGAGACCTCTGCCCAGCAGTGGGACGATAAAAGGTTGATAATGATGATGATGATGATGATATACAACTTCCATCATTTTGAAATCATATTTATACCTATACTGTTTGCTACAACAAATGGAACGATAAAAGTGGAAAAGTATTAAAAGAAGTAGGAAATTAAAAAGAGGGGAGTTTAAAACAAGTATCATTCGCTTCGAGCACGTCCTTTAATACAAAGTAATAGAACTTAAACTGATAGCGAAGAAAATGAGAAGGGTATCCCGTATCACATTTAAATGTAAATTTAACCAAAATTCGACAAGTAGGTACATCTTGCAGTTCATTTGTCGAAGTTCAGGACTCTTGTTCACTTTCCAAACTTGAAAATATTTATTTATAGTTCGAAAATGAAGATAACGTTAATAAAGACACCCACAATGACGACTTCAGAGACCATTATAAAAAGTGGGGGCTATTGATTTTAATATTCCCCAAATTGTATTAAAGCAATTAAATGATTTGAAACTTAAGGAATGATGTTTTGTAATGCCTATGAAATCTTCATATCCGAATATATGAGAAGGAAATTTCGCAAATTGAAGATGGCTTCAATTTATGTAGGTATGGACCTACATTAGTTGACTGACATAAAGTGTCAGTTGGTTAGTGTGTTATTCATACATTTAAGAAATAGAAAATAAAAAAGGCAGTAAAAATTCTTTAAGTATTTTTTTTTATTATTCCCAAGAAAGTAAATAACATTTCAAGTTTAAGTTTTTTCAATTAGAAATAAAAGCAAAGTTTTCAAATATTGCTAGTTTTGGAAAAACTTAAATGGCTTTTTGATTCATTTATGTCAAATATGAAATATTATACAAAATCAAACCTTAATTTATTTTGCCACATTGAAACATCATATGTAGCTCTAGCTAATAATCTTACAATAGAACATACAAAATTATGGTGTATTTTCTAACTCTACATTCTGGACATTGCATTGCTCTTCAACTGGCTGCTGATTATTTTCGTGCAACACCTTTGCTTTCTTTGGTAAAAACTTTTCAACATCCTTGTGGGGTTTACCTAAAACAAAAATATTCTAAGTTATAGGTATGTCACGCAAATCGGTTCTTAAAATATAAACGCCTAGCTTACTTAGTACAAATACATCGTATTTGAGCAAAGTTAGTTAGGCGTTTATTATTGTATTATTGATCCCTAAATCAACTGTCATGGCGTACTCGAATGAATGAACACGCAGTTATACGTCGGGAACTTATGTAGTTGTCATATAACGCAGTCACATTAATAATAAATTAATAGAAATATGTGAAAACATTAATATTTCAAAAGCGCGTAAAAAAGTTGTTAAAAACTTACCTCACATTAATCAGTAAACTTGATTGCGCAATGGTTGACAACTGATGAAATAGTTTTATCGCCTCAAATAACAAAGAAAATATACAATATTGACTCTGCTGTCAAAAACACTGCCAAATTATATTAACGTGATATAGAATTTGTTCATATAAGCACACCTTTAAATGACAATAACACAACTATTACATTGGATAAAAGTCATGATCTGAGCCATTACTCGACACGAAGTCGAATTACACGCCGCGACAGTTGTTCTTACATGGCATGTAGTCAAATCGGCGACGTAAATATGACTACTATGCGACTATACATGACCATATTATATGACTATTACACGACACTCTTAGCGCCTTCAGTTGAATAAAATGGGCCCTAATGCCGTCGAGTAAACGTCCTTATGACGTTTATACGATTATATTAAATAACATTAAGTTGCCAACAAAACGTCAACTCAACGACTTAAATGTTAGTTGGTTAAGCCACCGTCATAGGCATTCCCAAACCCGGCAAGCCTAAAGCCGAACCATTCAGTTATGGTCCCATCAGCTTGCTGAAAGTTCTCGGCGAGATCTATGAGAGGCATATATAAGAGTCTCAGAACCTACGCTGAGAACAAGGAAAGAAAGAAAGAAAATACATTTATTTAGCACAGACTAATAGACACACAATACATCAGATAAAGACAAACATTAAAAAGTAAAAAATATTAATAATAAAATAAATTGTGATAAAACAAATTAATGTAGAAAACTAGCAGGAATGTGTGTCTCTCGGCTGCGCCAAAAAGGCCCAGTTCAGAAAAATGCCAGACAACTAGTGCCTGACGCTAGTTTTCAACTGAACCCGATGTGAGGTGACGGATGTAAAACAGTTGTATATAGCGAAGTCACTTACTACATAACTCAAGGGCCTTATCCCTAACCAACAACTCGGATTCCGTACCCAACACTCCTGTCCACAACAGATCCTACGTATAACTGAACATATACACGCAAGGTTCCTGTGTAGTATGTATACAGGCGTGGTTTACTTCCACTTAGCGAAAGCGTTTGACAAAGTCTGGCACAACGGCTTAATCTATAAGCTGTACCAACTCGTAGTGCCTGACCGTCTCGCTCTCATCCTACGGGACTTTTTGTCAAACCACTCCTTTCGCTATAAAATCGAAGGAGCGCTCTCCTCCCCCCACCCCATCCGTGCAGGTGTTCCCCCACTCACTTTCACGCTGTTTACTAGCGATATCCCGAAAAGCTGTAAGGCTTAACTCGCTCTGTTTGCAGACGACACAGCCACCTACTGCTCGGGACGCAGTCCAGACCGGATTCGCTTCCATCTCCAAGCCGCGGTCAACAATTTCGCTGACTGGTTTAAGAAATGGAGGATCGAACTCAACCCGGAGAAAAGCCAAGCGGTTCTCTACGCGAGACCGCGACGCAACGTCGTCATCCCCAACAACCCATCACCATGTCTGGCAAGGCGATCCTGGCGACCTGGGGGAACCAAGCCAAATACCTTGGTGTGATTCTCGACCGCAACCTCAACTTCTCAGAGCACATTAAGACCGTCCGCGTCCTAAATCATTAATGCGATTCCAAATCGCATTAATGATTTAGGAGCCATACCTCCATGTTAATTAATAAAAATATATTTTTGACTAAACCGAGTTTTTTCAGTAAAACTCCACTTGGGATTTTAAAAACACTTTTATTAAAATTTATTAAATTCAAATTCAGAACAATAGAACATGGGTCTAATGTTGAATATGCCAGATACAAAATGTAGATGCGTATCCAGGGGTGGTTATTCCCAACGACTTCTTCCAATATAATGGGCGATTCTTTCTCCTTTTCTGAACTTTCTCTTGCTCTTGACCATCTTCGTGATTCCGCTCCTGATATACATGGCATACCCTATTCTTTCATTAGGAAATCTTCAGACTCCTGCAAAACACTTTTACTTCAGATTATGAATGAAATATCCATTTCTGGCGAAATTCCTCCTTTCTGGAGAACTCAAATTATAATCCCAATTCAGGTAAGGATCCAAAGGATCCATCGTCTTACCGACCAATAATAGCCTTTGTGCTCGCCAAAATAATGGAGAATCTAGTTAAGAATAGACTGGAACGGATTTTAGAGAGAAGACGACGAAAGAGCATCGCTGTATAAGTGTCATCAAATGGGTGAAGTTGAAGTTGTTATAGCGTGGATTCCCAGCCACTCTGGCATCACTGGTAATGAATTTGTGAATTCTTGTGCAAAAACTGCAATTATATCCGGCAGCACAGTTTACAATTACTGCTTCCCACGTGACCTACGCGCTCTAGGCCGTCCTTCCTTTTTCGTTCATGGAATGTCTTTTGGCAATCTTCCAGATTCCTTAAAGGCAAGTTTTATGGGTCTATTCAACCTTCTATTCCTTCTAAATCGTGGTTTTTTAAGCATAAAATTAAATTTGTCAACAAGTTGGCTACCTCTATTGTAATTCGCCTCCGCCTTAGTTCTGTTTGCTCTCCAGTATTCTTGGCTAAAATTAGGGTCAGGGACCATTCTCTTTATGAATGTGCATTAATTTTTTTCCTGTCCTAAACTATCCCATCCTCTATATGATCTGCTTCCTAAACATATTCCTCGTCTTGTCAAGAACTACCTTTCCTTTTAACATTGGCTCATACCCCATTCATTAAAATCTTATATAAGTTTATTTATTTATTTTTATTATAAATTATAAACCAGCGCTTGACCGCAATCCCACCTGATGGTAAGCAGTGATGCGATCGTTGATGGTAAAGCGCGCTAGTTTATTAAGAGCCTATTCACTCTAGCCTTGAAGACACTCAAATTGTAATGTGACGGAAACACCGACGCCGGCAAATTGTTCCAGTCCCTCGATGTACGCGGTATAAAGGAGGAAGCAAAACGCTTCGTCCGGATCGCAGTGGTGTCAACAACGTAAGGGTGGAAACTCGCTGCACGACGGGTCATCCGATGATGGAACGGAGATGGCGGAATTAAATAATGCAATTCCCTTGCACACTCACCAGAATGCATCCTATAGAAGACCGAAAGACTACGCCTGTGCTCCAGGCTTTGGAGAACCGTTTCGAACTAAGTCTGGGTCGCCAAT
This sequence comes from Sesamia inferens, assembly GCA_037179545.1. Taxonomy (NCBI): domain Eukaryota; kingdom Metazoa; phylum Arthropoda; class Insecta; order Lepidoptera; family Noctuidae; genus Sesamia; species Sesamia inferens. The sequence goes on along the minus strand of CM073921.1, from coordinate 18,568,445 downwards.
CAGCCTCTTCGCACGCCTCTCCACCGAATCCAAAGTGGCAAGGTAACATTTCGCAGCACCAGCCCAAATGTGGCTGCAGTACTCCACATACGAGCGGACCTGTGCTTTGTATAAAATTAGAAGCTGCCCTGGTGTGAAGTACCGCCGGACCTTAGCGATGACGCCTAGTTTTCTGGCAGCCACCCTGGCTTTGGACTCAATGAACCGCCCAAAGTTAAGGCTCGAGGAAATCTCAACTCTCAAAAGCGGAAGGCGGTCGGTACACTCCAAGGATACATTCTGAAAAGTAGGAGCCAAGGTGAACGGGCTCCTTTTGGCGGTGAAAAGACACGCCTGTGTTTTGGCGGCATTGAATGCTACAAGATTGGCATTGCCCCATTCGGAGACTGCCTGCAGTACAGCACTCACACGCTCTACCATGGCCTCTCTTTCGGACCGGATTGTTTCCTTACTAGCCCGAGCTTCCGGCAGGTATCTCTCCACAACTGTGCTGTCATCTGCATACCCATAGATACCGGGCATCAGCAGATCGTTAATATGCAGCAGGAGCAGAGAAAACAGACCCCTGAGGAACTCGGAACGGCATTGGTCGACATGGGCTCAGATGAGCATCCGTCGACAAAACTCGGAGGGACCGTTCAGTCAGAAAGTCTTTTACCCAGCCAGTCAGGCTAGCGGAAATGCCGTACGCTGGAAGCTTACTCAAAAGGCCAGCGTACCATACCCGGTCGAAGGCCTTCGAGACATCAAGGGAGACGGCAATCGCTTCCCCATTTTTCTCGAGGGCCTCGTCCCACAAGTGAGTGGCATACACTAGTAGGTCCCCAGTTGACCGATTGCGTCGAAAACCGTACTGTCGGTCACTGAGGAGATCGTTACCTTCCAGGTAAGCCAAGAGGCGCGAGTTCAATACACGCTCCATAATCTTGCAGAGTATGGAGGTTATTGAAATCGGCCGATAGTTGGTAGGATCGGCACGACTACCCTTTTTGGGCACGGGCTGCACGTTGGCAAGCTTCCAGGACTTGGGCACTGTACCAGTCCTAAATGAGAGGCGATACAGGCGCGTCAATACAGGAGACAACTCGGGCGCACAAGCCTTAAGAACAATCGCTGGTATACCATCTGCACCACTAGCCTTATTCACGTCCAGACGACACAGTACTCTCAGAACCTCCTTATTTCTAATGCGAACCTCCGGCATTGAAGTTCCGCAATGAGGTAAATTAGGTGGAGTAGCACTGCCAGTGTCAAGACGCGAACTATTAGCAAAGAGAGATGCAAAGAGACCTGCTTTCTCTCTCGCCGTATGAGCCAGTGCTCCATCAGGCCTAACCAGCGGAGGCAGTGTGGACCGACAGAAGTTCGCCTCGACCGATTTGGCTAGGGACCAGAAAGATCTGCTACCGGAAGGGTGCGCAGAGAGCTTGTTACCAATGTTAGTAATGCGGTCGAAGCGATCCTTCTTAAGCGCCTTTTTGTAGGACTTGGCAGCACGGTTAAAGGCTCTCATCTTTGAGCTTAGATCCAGAGCTCTGCGGTCACGAGCGTCAACCCAGGTGAGGAATGCCGTGTGCTTACGCTGTTCAGCTTGAACACAGTCAGCGTTAAACCATGGGCGAGCCGAGCCACCGACGGGCACGTCACTGAAGGGGATAAAATACTCCATAGCTTGACGCACCACGTCGTTTATAGCGTCCGCACAACTCGATGGATTGCTAGAAGAGAACCAGATCTGCTGCCAAGGATAAGACGCAAAGAAGTGGCGCATCTCATCCCAATCTGCTGACTTGTAACGCCATATTCGCCGCTCACCACGCGAGTCACAATCAGGTGGGGAGAAGGACGTCACAGACTTCACCAGACAGTGGTCTGAAGTTCCTAACGGTGAGGAAACTGTAACAACACATCTGTCCGGATCAGTGGTTAGCAGAAGGTCCAGACAATTGGCGGTATGACCAGCCACATCAGGCACCCTAGTCGCCTCTTCCACCAGCTGGGAAAGGAACATTGATAGCGCAAAGTTTCGCGCTTCTCTCCCAGCGTGGTCGGTCCTCTGGTATGGGAAAAGCCAGTCTTGGTGGCAGGCATTAAAGTCCCCCAGAGCGACGAACTGTGCGTCAGGGTGCCGATGCAGTGCATTGTCAGCAGCCACACTGAGGTGGTCAAATAGTCGAGTTGTCTCCTGGTCACCGCTGTGCGATCGGTAGACACAGGTGTAGACAATTTTGTCCACACCAGTGTCAACCAACAGCCATAAGGACGATAGATGAGAGTCTTCGAGGTGACGGAGACGCCGGCAACAGATGTCATTGCGGATATACACACAGACCCCGGCACGCTGCAGGAAATGATGCTCCAAAGAGTATCCCGGGTAGTTGAGGTATGCCGCGTCAGACGGACATCTGATCTGGGTCTCCGTCAAGAAAAGTAGGTGGGGCTTTTCAGTCTCAAGGCGGTGGTGGACTGCATCGATATTGGAGTGCAGACCTCGAATGTTTGAGAGGTGCACTTTAAATGAGAGGACGTGCGCCCGCTGTGCACACCTACTTTTCTTTTTAAAACTTTTCATTTTAATAAACTGAGTGAATAGGAAGGAAGACGGCAGTTGAGCGAGGTGACGCAATGATAAACCCAACAATACTACCAACGATGCTGCGCCAGTGGGAGATTGATCTGGAGACTGCGGGGACGCCCGAACCCCCCCAGGGATCGCCATCGGGTCCTCTCGTCCGGTCGCCAACCGGCACGATGGGGGCACCCTGGGATTTTTCGCAGTTGGCGGGGCAGCCTTTCGTGCGTGGCTGGCACACTACTTGGACCCCAACTACCTGCGGTCGGCCAGCGGAGCACCGTGCTTCGGATCCCGCTACCCTCCAGGACCAAACTCCCGACACAACAACATTTGTCGCATCGAGCCCGGCACACATCGCAACACAACTGCTCAGACCCGTCCTCCGTACGGCTTCACTTAACAAAATCAAATTTAATCTTACTCAACCTTTATGTTTACTAATATTTGTGTCGTTTTGTGTTTGTTTTAGCCCAAAGAAGAACCATCGCTAATACTACCGAGCATCAGTCGATCAAAGAAGTTACACAAATACCTAGAATGCTGACGAGCCGACAAAGGCGTTCTTAAAAAGAGAAACGCACGAAGAACCTCTGTGTCCCTTTCTAGTAGGGTGTACATAGTTCATAAGAAAATTGGGACATTTAATAAACTTCAAAATTGTTTTGAGTAAAAATCTAATAACAGTAAGAGGTAGCTACAAAATAAAACATGAACTATATTTATATTGTATACTAGCGACCCGACCCGGTTTCGCTCGAATAAATATTAGGTATACAATATGTGAAGAAACCCCGTCCGACCCATAAGGATAATATAGGTTAGATAATCACATGACCAACGCTTTTGCCATACCTAATATTGGAATCAATTGTAACAGCACATACTTAGGACCCATTAACTTACTCAAATTTTATTCCTTGGTGCTTGGCAATCTGGGCTTCCCCAGTTGCAATAATGTCCCTTTGTGCCGATTGGCCTAGTTCTGTTCTGTCTCCTGCTTGTTATGGAGGAAAGTGGAAAAAATATCTTTTTTCTTACTCCTCCGCTATTCTTTTCTGATTAATTTCGTTGCGGGACCCAAGACAGTTGAATCGTTTCTCCGGGACTCGTCGAGCTTCATTGCTTGGCGTTTTTCTGGCGTTCTCCACTATTGATTCTGGCTTTCAGGAGTTGCAGTGGGTGGGAAAAAGTGTGGCGGGTTTTGTCCCATAAAAAAAAATCACATGACCAAATAAAATTTGAAATTTTGCATAATCATCATAATAACAATACTAATCAATTTTGAAACAATCTTTTTTCTCCGCGAATTTACTCTAACTTGTCCAAGGTCTGGTAAATTTCTAAAAAGTGACAACACCATTTTAGACGGTATAATTGTCGGCTTACTTTCATTCTTTGGCGGCGTCCGTCTGTCTAGCATTTTTTGTGAGCATTTTCGGCGACGCCAAAAGAATGACTAGAGATGCACAATTTTTTGCGTAATAACATTGTTTTATCGCTATTAATCGAAACTTGTACCTGGTTCAATGATTTGTTGTAAAAACACAATTTTTTTTTTTTTTTTTTAATAAAGTATAAACCAGCGCTTGACCGCAATCCTGCCCGATGGTAAGCAGTGACGCAATCGTTGATGGTAAAGCGCACTAGTTTATTAAGAGCCTATTCACTCTAGCCTTGAAGACACTCAAATTGTAGTCCGACGGAAACACCGCCGCCGGCAGATTGTTCCAGTCCCTCGATGTACGCGGTATAAAGGAGGAGGCGAAACGCTTCGTCCGGATCGTAGAGGTGTTAACAACATAAGGGTGGTAACTCGCCGTACGACGGGTCGTCCGATGGTGGAACGGAGATGGGGGAATTAAATCGTGCAATTCCCTCGCACACTCCCCAGAATGTATCCTATAGAACACCGAAAGGCTGGCTACTCTACGCCTGTGCTCTAGGCTTTGGAGACCAACTCGAGTTAAATCAGGGTCCCCAATCAGGGGTACGCCCCACAGTGCTGACTTCCTCGCAGTGTACCCCGGGCAACGCCGTGTCTGACCACCGTAACGGAGTGGCAGACCGGTGGCTAACAAGCACTGTGACCTACGCGATCCTACTTTCTTTTACTCTGAGGGCGATTGCGTAATTGTGGATATTTAAATTGTGGTTTTTGTTCTAACTGTGGGTTTTATTTTTATTGTGGTTTTTGGTTGACGCTATGCCGAAGCCAAAATCATTGCGGAATGCCTCCGGGCGTTTCGTCTCAAAAGGCCCTTCTCAGGGCCAACCAACCGGCCCTTCTCAGGGCCAACCAAAAGGCCCTTCTCAGGGCCAACCAAAAGGCCCTTCTCAGGGCCAACCCGACGACTTGTCGGCGTCGGAAGCCAGTCGCGCACCATCGGCGGCGGGCTCTTGCGGGGAGGACGAGTACTCCGACTCGGACATGGGGTCCGTTGTCGGGGACTCGTCGTCCGTGTGTGGAGTGGCTGCGGACCGCAGCTTGAAGAGGGCCTACCTGAGGCCCGGGTCCGAGTGTTCTTCGGACTCGGCCAAGGGTAAGCCCAAACAGAAGAAGCCGAGGGCGAAGACTTCTTCGCTCTCGACTTCTTCTCAGACTGGCACCCATGATGTGGGTCTAGCGGACGCCCAGCGTCAGCTTGACTTGGCCAGACGGGCCGACCTCGAGCTGGAGCTGGAGGAGAAGGTTGCCGCGAAAGAGAGGCAGGCGCGTGCAGCCAAGTCGAGGGCCGGATATGGTTCAGCCCTCGTCAGTTTCGAGGGATTATCCGTGGCGGAGCTGGCCCGACTGGCAGAAGAGGACAAGGAGGAGATCGTCGAGGTCGCCTCCAAGTCCTCCAACCTGAAGGGCACGATTCAAAAGGCCCTGAAATGCCGAGCAACTAGCCTGCTCGGCATTGTGTCTGAACTGACGCAGCGTACTGCGTCAGAGGAGACGCGGCAGCTGCAGGCGAGGGTGGATCGCCTGCAAGCAGAAGTCAGCCAGCTTCACAAGAAGCTGGCTGAAGCTACGGCCCCGCCCCCGTCAGCAGCGGCCCCGTCGGCAGTGGTTCCCGCCCCCTCCTCCTCCAATCTCGAGGAACTGTTCCGCAAGGTTGTCATGGAGGAGAGGGCGTTCATCCGTGCCTGTTTTGCAGGCATAGAAGACCGCCTCTTGCCCGAACCGCGTCTCCGTCCACCACTAGCGGCGGACAAGACGCCGACAGTGGCTCCCCCTGTCCCAAAGCCCTCAAAGGGCAAGGGCAAGGGGAAGAAGACGCCGGGGGCTCTGCCTCCCCCCGGTACGAGTGCGGGTGCCGAACTGGGGCCGGTTGCCATCGCGACACCTGCCCCCCAGGTTCAGGAGGGAGACGCCCTCCTCCCCTCCACCACCCCGTCCAACCAGCCGTGGTCAGAGGTGGTGAAGAGGGGCAGGAGGAAGAAGGCGACCCAAGCCCCGGCAACCCCAGCGGCTGCACCAGCGGCTGCCTCGGCAGCTAAAAAGTCTCCGAGGCTGGTTGCCCCCAAATCCGCGGCGGTCACGGTGACCATCGTGCCCGAGGCCGCGGAGAGGGGGGTAACCTACGAGTCCGTCCTGAGACGGGCTCGAGCCGTCGCAGACCCCGCCGAGTTGGGGCTCGGTAACTGCCGACGTACCCAAACCGGAGCTCGACTCTTCGAGTTTCCGGGGAAGGACGGCGGCAGGAACGCTGACTTATTCGCCGGCAAGTTGAGGGAGGCACTTGCCGACGTGGCGAAGGTCGCCAGGCCGACCAAAACCACAGCCATTGAGGTGACCGGTCTAGATGACTCGGTCACCAAGGAGGAAGTGGTGGAGGCGGTCGCGAAAGCCGGTGGCTGCGAACCCACAGCGGTGCAGGCTCGGGATATCAGGCCCGGCCGCGGTGGACTGGGCACTATCCGGCTGATGTGCCCAGTCGCCGCAATGTTGGCCGTCCAGGCTAAATGCCAGGGACGGCTTCTGGTAGGCTTCAGCCGGGCTGTGATCCGGGTGCTTGAGGCAGCGCCAATGCGCTGCTTCAAGTGCTTCGGCATCGGCCACACCCGAGCCATGTGTCCATCCACCGTGGATAGGGCGGACACATGCTTCCGCTGCGGGAAACAGGGGCATATGGCGGCCACGTGTGAGGCCGCCAAGTCGCACTGCGCCGCGTGTGCCTCTAGTGGCCGCCCCGCGGACCACGTGATGGGGGGGAGGTCATGCCGACCCCCGTCTAAGAAGGGCAAGCCGCAAGCGGTTATAAGCCGTCCTGCCGCTGCTGCCACTACCCCCGCTGATATCCCATCAGCGGCGGTGGCCGAGGGTGATGCGATGGTCGAATAATGGGTACCGACCGTCGCATCCTGCAGGCAAACATCAACCACTGCCGGGCTGCCCAGGACTTACTGGTGCAGTCAATGGCCGAGTGGTTGGTGGATGTGGCAGTGGTGGCCGAGCCGTACTATACTCCCAGCAATTGGCTGGGAGATAGTGACGGCTTGGTGGCAATCGCGGTGCGGTCCTCCACGGACTCCCCTCCCCTCTCGCTCTTAGAGAGGGGACCGGGATACGTGGCCGCCGCGTGGGGAGGGATGGCCCTTGTGGGGGTCTATTTCTCCCCAAACCGCCCACTTCAGGACTTCGAGGACTTCCTCGGAGTCCTGACGGCGGTCATAGGTAGGGCGACAACGCGTCAGGTCTCCGTTTTGGGAGATCTGAATGCCAAATCGGTGGTCTGGGGAAACCCGGCCACCGACAATCGCGGACGGGCGGTCGAATTGTGGGCGGCCACGTCTGGTCTCTCCCTCTTGAATAGGGGGAGCGTCCAGACGTGCGTGCGGCGGCAGGGCGGGTCCATAGTGGACCTCACCTTCGCCACACCGGCACTGGCCGCCCGCGTTCGTAACTGGAGGGTGGAACTGGGGGAGACGATCTCGGATCACCGCTACGTGCGATTCGAGATCTCCCCCCAGAATCCACGGGGGCGCCGCAGCACCCCCTCATCGTCGGGCCGTTCCCCGTTTCCAAGGTGGGCTCTGACCCACCTGGATCGGGAGGCGGCACGGGAGGCCGCGTTCGTCCAGGACTGGATTTGGCCAGGTCCCGGCGTGGACGTCCTGGACGTGGACGCGGCGGCGGCCCGACTGAGGGGGTCATTGACCGAGGTGTGCAACGCCAGCATGCCTCGGTCGAGACGTCCACCTCCCCGACGTGCCGTGTACTGGTAGTCGGAGGAGTTGGCGGAGCTGCGGGCCTCCTGCGTGGCGGCACGGCGGGCCTACACCCGCTCGCGTCGGCGACGTCGACGGGATCTGGCTGACGAGGACCGCCTCTACGCCAGATACGTGGAGGCGAGGGCGGCCTTCAAGTCGGCCATCGGCGCCGCCAAGGACGCGGCGAGGGCTGAGCTGCTGGAGGGTCTCGACAACGACCCATTCGGGAGGCCATATAAGGCGGCGCGGAACAAACTGCGTCGCATTGGTCCCCCGGTTGCCGAGACCCTCGAACCAGCGCTCCTGGATGGGGTGGTGCGGTCCCTGTTTCCGCGCAGGGATCCACACTTCACCCCACCAGCGATGGGCCCGCCAAGAGCAGCGGCTCTACCAGAGGAGGAAGCTCCTCCTCCTCCGGTTTCAGAGGAGGAATTTGGCGCGGCGACTATTCGTCTCCGCGCCAAAAAGACGGCTCCCGGCCTGGACGGCGTTCCCGCTCGGGTGGTGGCCATCGCGGCCACGGAGATGGAGGGAAGGTTTCGGGACCTCTACGACGCGTGCTTCGCGTCGAGGAGGTTCCCGAAACCTTGGCGGGAAGGCCAACTGTGCCTCCTCCGGAAGGAAGGGCGGCCGGCGGACTCCCCCTCGGCTTACCGGCCCATCGTCTTGCTTGACGAGGCCGGTAAGATGTTCGAGGGGATTATCGCCGCCCGCCTGAAGCGCCATCTGCAGGACGTGGGACCGAACCTGTCGGACGCCCAGTTCGGTTTTCGAGCTGGGCGTTCGACAGTGGACGCCCTGGCCCGTCTAAAGGGCCAGGTGACAGAGGCGGTAGGAGTGGGGGATGGAGTGTTGGCTGTGTCATTCGACATTGCCAACGCCTTCAACTCCATCCCCCACTCCACCATCCTGGAGGCGCTCCGGTTCCACGGTGTGCCCCTGTACTTGCGGGGCCTCCTGGCCAGCTACTTGGAGGACCGTGCCGTCCTCCTCGTGGACGGGGCTGGCCAGGTCCGGCGGTATGGCGTGGAAACCGGCGTTCCACAGGGGTCCGTTCTAGGGCCTCTTCTGTGGAACGTCGGTTATGACTGGCTCCTGCGGGGAACCCTCCTACGAGGCACGAGTGTCATCTGCTACGCGGATGACACTCTCCTCACTTCCCGCGGGAGCACCTTCCGGGAGGCGGCCAGTTTGGCATCGGCGGGCGGATCCTTAGTGGCGGGGAGGATCCGCCGCCTGGGCTTGAGGGTGGCGCTGCACAAAACGGAGGCCGTGTTCTTTCACGGCCCCCGGCAGCGCCCCCCACCTGACGCCCACATATTTGTGGAGGGAGTGAGGGTCGGGGTTGAGGCCCAGATGAAGTATCTGGGCCTCATTGTGGACAGCAGGCTGCGCTTCGGCCCGCATTTCAGCGGGCTGTCGACGCGCCTGCTGAAGGCTGCGAACGCCCTCTCATGGCTCATGCCGAACATGGGAGGGCCGAGCAGTCGTTGCCGGCGGTTATACGCCGGCATACTGCGGAGCATGGCCCTTTATGGGGCCCCCATTTGGGCGGACTCCCTCCATAGGAGGGAGAACGTCACCGCTCTTCGGGCGCCCCAAAGGGCCATCGCCCAGCGGGTAGCGCGGGCCTACCGCACGGTAGGCTTCGCTTCGGCATGCGCTCTGGCGAGCACCCCGCCTTGGGAGCTCGAGGCCTGGGTGCTCGCCAGAGTGTACGAGTGGACGGCGGGGCGCAGGGCGCTGGGCGAGCGTCCGGCCCCGGAGCTGAGGGAGGCCGTCCGCCGGGAGGCGAGGGATGCCATCGTCCAACATTGGACGCGCGACCTCGCCTCCGCGGTGTTCGGCCGTCGCACCCTCGACGCCATCGGGCCGGTCCTGAAGGACTGGCTCGACAGGCGTCACGGGTTCCTCTCCTTCCGTCTGGTGCAGGTACTCTCCGGTCACGGCTGCTTCGGCAGGTACCTGCACCGGATAGGACGAGAGGAAACGCCGTCGTGCCACGGTTGCGGCGCGGCGGAGGACACGGCGGACCACACCCTCGCGGTGTGCCCGTCGTGGGCCGTGCCGCGCCGCGATCTTGTCGCGGCGGTAGGAGGGGACCTCTCGCTGCCCGCCGTCGTCAGAGCGATGGTGGGGAGCGAGGGGGTCTGGGCGGCGATGGCCTCCTTCTGCGAGGTCGTGATGTCGCAGAAGGAGGCCGCGGAGCGGGAGCGAGAGGAGGATCCCCTCGCTCCGGCGCTCCGTAGGCGGCGTAGGGGCAGGAGAAGGCGGAATTTCGCCCGCTTTCTCCCGCCCTGAGGTGAGCGGCGGGCGTGAGGCACGGGGGTGCCCGCGCCCGCCTTGCACCGCTCACCACGCGGGAGCCACGGCCCCTCTTTAAGAGGGGCAAATGAGGGCCCGCCTTCTTAGGCGGGTTTCGCCGGCGGGGGAGAGGTAGCTGAGGCTGTGCTAGTTTCCCACTCCCCCGCCACTATGGCGATGCCGGAGTTGCGCTGGGGTTTTTAGTGGGTATACCGGGAGGCTCTCTCCCGGGGAGTCCCACATACCCTGCCCGTCCCCCGACGGGTAGGGATGCGTAATTGACATTTTCCCCAGCGAGAACAAAAAAAAAAAAAAAAAAAAAAGGGTCCCCAATCAGCCTCTTCGCACGCCTCTCCACTGAATCCAAAGTGGCCGGGTGACACTTAGCAGCACCAGCCCAAATGTGGCTGCAGTACTCCACACACGAACGGATCTGTGCTTTGTACAACATTAGAAGCTGCCCTGGTGTGAAGTACTGCCGGACCTTTGCGATTACACCAAGTTTTCTGGCAGCCACCTTGGCCTTGGACTCAATGAACCGCCCAAAGTTTAGGTTCGAGGAAATCTCAATACCCAAAAGCTGAAGGCGGTCGGTACACTCCAAGGATACACTCCGAAAAGTAGGAGCCAAGGTGAACGGGCTCCTTTTGGCGGTGAAAAGACACGCCTGCGTTTTGGCGGCATTGAATGCTACAAGATTGGCATTGCCCCATTCTTTTACCTAATGGTAAAAGTGCTTTCGTTTGATTATCGATTAATTACTAATAACATTATTACATCACAGGTATTAGGAAACAGAAATTAGAAAGGTCTTATGAAATACGATTTTAGGAAAATATTATAATCAATGTAAAGCTTTTAAGTTCACCTGATTTAAGTTATGAGAAAGTTCTAAAATCTAAAGAATGCCATGCGATGTTGCGTGAGATATGCAATACTAAATCGATACCAAAAGTCGGTACGAGTCATATTTTGAATACTTTCACACCTCTAGTCAAAGGGTACCGCCGTGCAGCTAGTGTACCTATTTTTATGAAATAAAAATCATTTTTATTTTCAATTTATTGGTTTCACGTAGACATTGCGTCCGTGTAGACGTATCGTTTATGGTGTGATCATATCGTTTTCTAACGTAATGTAACATGCTGATGGAAGATAGTAACTGCAATTAGCTGTGTTGTGTTGTGATCAGGTGTTGGACGATTCAGATGTGGTGGTCGTGGTTTGGTTCCAGCATGACGGTGCTCCAACATATTTTTGCCGTGACTTACGTGAGTACCTCCACTATCAGTTCGGCGAGCAGTGGATTGGTAGGGGTGGGCTAACTTTGTGAAATACCGTGCTAATCTCGTGCGACGGTGCCAGGCCTGTATCCTTCTTAGTGAAAGAAATATGGAACAACATCTCCGCCATAGCCATTGTGCTCATCGAATGAAATGATACATTCGGAGAGTCAGATGACCTTCCTACTTAAAAAAAGTTCTTTTCACGAGCTGCCTAAGTAGGTATCATTGTTTCTTTCGATAAACGTGGTTAGACTACCTATACGAGGGTTAAACTGAAAGTTCTTAGAAAATCAAAAACTGATAACATTAGCAAGTTATTAGTTTTATTATATCTTTTCAAAATATTGTCCATTCACGTCAATACACCGTTGCATGCGATGGAACCACTGGGAAAAGCACTTTGCCCACTCGTCCTTAGGGGTCTCTTCAATGGCATCGCGATACGCAGCCACCGCTTCTTCAGCATTCATAAACCGCTTTCCTTTAAGTTTTTCTTTAATTTTTGGAAATAAATAAAAATCACAAGGCGCGAGGTGGGGGCTATACGGCGGGTGACCCAGTAATTCAACGTTTGATGTCGCCAAATAGTCGATCGTTCGGCTTGGCGGTGTGCGACGAGGCGTTGTCGTGGTGAAAGAGGAACCTACTGCGGGGTCGTTTCTCTCGAACTTTTTCCAAGACAAGTGGCAAACAATTGGTAGTGTATCATTCTGCAGAAACTGTTTTTTAATCCTCTAACACAATTGTTGCGAAATGACCTATCCTTCCAAAGAACGAGGCCACCATTTTTTTCCCGCACTTCGATCTCTCTTCACTTTAGTTGGCAACTCCTCGAAAGGAAACACCCACTGAGCAGATTGTCTTTTGGTTTCAGGATCATAACAGTAAATCCAGCTTTCGTCACCTGTTAGTATGTCGAACACAGCATTTGAGTCACCTCCGTTAAATGTTTCAAACATTTTACGGCACCAATCCACACGATGGAGTTTTTGAGCCTCAGTCAAATTATAAGGTATCCACCGGGCGCAAAGCTTCCTGACCGCTAAATGTTCGTGGAGGATTTTGTGCACTTGACTCATACCGATGCCTAAGCTTGTCCGAATCTGCTGATAGGTCACTCTTTTGTCAGTCTCTATCATACGCCGCACAACACAGATGTTATCTTCAGTCGTCGCCGTAGAAGGCCGTCCCTCACGTAAATCATCAGTGAGATTAGTGTGACCACGTTTAAACTCATGAAACCAGTTGTAAACAGTCGCACGAGATGTGGCTTCATCGTGAAAGGCCAATCGTAGTCTATCATAACTTTCTTGTTGACTTAAATGACATCGAAAGTCATAAAAAATCATTGCACGAAAACTTTCTCGTGTTAAATTCATGTTGACGAGACACAGACAATTTTCAATTTGCCGCCAAATTGTATAAATAATGACAAATGAATGAAATATATACTCAGTAATATTGCCAAAGAGTTCTATTTTCAAATTTTAGAATTATTTTTTTATTATATTGTGTATAAGTGGCCAGTTCTAAGAACTTTCAGTTTGACCCTCGTACCTACATGCATGAGGTCAACTGAGGTCATGACCTGTGCCTGTGTTGCCATGAAATTACCTATTCATTTTATTTAAGTTATTTATTTTTAAGGGGGTACTTTTATTTTAGTTTAGCAAGGTTATGTACGCATTAGTAGAATCAGCTAACGATACCTAACAATACCTTCACGGGTCGGACAGGGTTTTCTTTACATGCTGTATATTAATAATAAAATGGTTAGGTTAGTTATTCAAGTAGGTAAGTATAGCTAATACAGATAGTTGACATACACTGATACGCTGTTTGTTACATTTTCTTTAAGTCTATACTTTTTAAACAAACTTGGAAAAGGAAGAGGTTCACACAAGACAGCTGAACATATCAGCTGTCTTGTCTTTTTTACAGATCAATATACTCATGCTACACCATATATTAACCCATATGTAAACAAACTAGTACAGATATACCTAAACATTGAACGATCACAACCGGGGTAATAATATCTATTACATCCTCGCACACAACAAATTCTTGTCATTTTAAATTAGATTTTTACCTCAACCATCGAAAAAATAGCGTGATACCTTAAAAATACGACAAAGAAAAATTTGCATCGACCATATTGATTATTTAACCCAATATCTCATCGGTGTTGTCATTCTATAGTTTACTATCTGCTAATATTGTTTTATTTTTATTTATTGTTTAATCATAATAAATGCATTGATTAAATCTTGAGCTAAGCAGTTAGTTATTTTAATGCTTAAACAATCACGGGTCACTGATATAATATTGTATATCAGCGTAAATAACAAAACGAGTGGATGAAGTTTATGTATCAAAGTTACCAAATAGTAGTTTTATTTCACACTGGCAGTCTGCGGGAAAGTGACACAGGGGTTGTGGAGGCATGAGGAACAGGGAGTAAAGCTCACTCATCCTCCATAGAAAAGGGGAGGATCCTCCAACCAGACGGGTATTATGTCTGGCGGGCACTTGCCCGATGGTTGAAATTGGCAAGTTGTATGTATGCTAATTGCACGGTAAACTCTGATTGCGAGATGTAGAATTCGTGTGACGTCAGTATGACGCGTCGTGCATTTTTGTGGCGTTTGTAGGTACCGCTACATCACTCCCCTCCGGAGACCGGAGGTCGATAGTGGGCTGAGTCTTGTATCTTGTGATTCTTGCTAGGCCAGCTGAGGTTTCAGTGAGTCGGAACCGGTTGCCGCGTAGTTCACGGTGAGTCGGAACTGTCTTTGAAGATTCCCCAGTGAGTCGGGGTGGTGGGGCGCTGCGTTACAACGCAGCGCCCCACCACTGTACGCTGTACGACATCCGACGCACTGGAGTACACTCCAGTGCGTCGGATGTCGTACAGCGCCGGGTTGAGGCTGCGTCGAGGTTGCTGATGAGGTTGAGGGTGATGATCAGGTATGCGCGGTCGCTGCATGCTTGTGGTCAGGATACCCGTTGAAGCCTTGGGTGCTGGCTGAGTGGGTGATTCGCCGATGAAGCTTGCGGGAGTGATGATGATGACGTCACGCTCAAGTTGTTGCACGAAGGCTGCGCTGACGTTCATGCTCGGGGTCACCATTGTGGAGGCATGAGGAACAGGGAGTAAAGTTCACTCATCCTCCATAGAAAAGGGAGGATCCTGCAACCAGACGGGTGTTATGTCTGGCGGGCACTTGCCCTATGGTTGAAATTGGCAAGTTGTATGTATGCTAATTGGACGGTAAACTCTGATTGCGAGATGTAGAATTCGTGTGACGTCAGTATGACGTGTCGTTCATTTTTGTAGCGTTTGTAGGTACCGCTACAGGGTCCTTTTGATGCCTCTCACCGCAATTTTAGGTATTTATGCGTAAGCTTTAGATTTATTTTTGGATGTTATTGTTTAGATATTATTATTACTCGTAATAATTCTAGGTATATTGTAATTTCTTTTCAGTCGATATCCACTACCACAGAGTACTATAATATAAAAAGGAAAAGAGTGCCCACTTTCGTGTTTTTAGCCATGACAAGTTTGAAGCGCCATCTGTATTTCTGAACAAGGAACTATCGATCTATCATACACTAACTCACACAGTCACAGATTTACCCACACAGGCTATGTAACATTGATATTAGATTTATTTATAATTAAAGACCTTTTATTTCCCAGTACCGAGCTTTTTTGTTCTAATTTTCTTGTGGAACATTATTTTGTAATAATACCAATATTTAGCAAGTCAAATATTCACATCAAGAAATTAAGAACAAAATTCGGTACGGGAAAATACTGGCTAAATGCAAAATTGGGTTTCAATGAAATGATTAGTTTAAGTCTATTTTATATTTTTATAATTGTTGTGCTTAATATAATAATTAACAGCAGCTAATTTTGTTTCATTATCGCCTTCATATTTTATTTTTCCGCACAAAGAAATGACATTCACTGCAGTCACAACACAACACAAAATAGCGTCTATAGCGCGTAGTATGACAGTTTCTGGGTACCGAAACAGAGGAGTAATCTCAACTCGACGTTTATAACGAAGATATTATCTCAAAAACTAGAATAAACACAGAAAACAACCGAGAAACAGTTAAGCGTTTGCTAGACTATGGCGACCATTTTACTCACAGCGTGTCATTGAAATTAGAATCAGATGTTAATACGAGTGAATATAAAGCTTATTATTCGCATTGCATTAAAACAATTTAAGACATTATAGATAAATATAATTATCTGTTTATATGAAGATTTTAATATATTCAAACTAACTTTATATTAGTTTATAAATGAATCTTGTTGTTTTTAATTTTTTTTTACAGAGACATCTATTGCGGACTGGACGAAACTAAATATATGTTTCAATGTTCAAAAAAGTAGATGACGCTGCTTCATTCGTCGCCAAGCTCGATGTAGGCAAATCCAACCTACAAATGCGCAATGTAAACATATTCATTTTAGTCTTCAAATCGTTTACTTAGTAAATTTGAAACTACTAGTAGATAAAAACAAACAGTAACATGATTACATACCTGTTTTAGCAACTGTTCAAACATAAATATCATCTTTATTTGATAAAATTTGTCCAACTTTAAAAATAATTTCCCGAGCTCTCTTCCGGTTCGTTTTTCTCATATTTAACATATTTCTTCGATGTTTTGTTTAAATAGAATTGAAAATTACAAACAAATCGATGACTGCCGATGACATCCGATGTACTTGTACTGTACTTAGAACAA
This sequence comes from Sesamia inferens, assembly GCA_037179545.1. Classification (NCBI taxonomy): domain Eukaryota; kingdom Metazoa; phylum Arthropoda; class Insecta; order Lepidoptera; family Noctuidae; genus Sesamia; species Sesamia inferens. Next base: position 18,552,308 of record CM073921.1, on the reverse strand, counting down.
AAGATTTAGTGTTGCCCTACTTTTAAAATGTTTAGTTCAAAAAACAGCCATTTTCACGAATTTATAGACAAACCATACGTCAATTTCTGACAGTGACAGTCTTAGCAGTGGCAATTTTCCATAGAGAATTTATAAAAATTAAAAAATCACACAAAATAGCGTCCGCTGACCGCTTGAGCGTGTTCGAGTAATGAACTAGTGAAACCTATTATATATCCCTGAACAGAAATGCCTACAAAACTAATAATTCTGAATATGGAAGCATTTTTATTCGAGATAAAAAATAATTTTGTGGTGCGTAATAGAGGAAACAAAATTTCAACTTGACAAATCTTTTATTGTACACGAAAAATCTTTAATTAAAACATTCCTGATTTCCTTGTTTTAGCTTGAATTACTCAAGGAGCACTATTTATTCGCCCAACTTAGTACTTAGCCCGATGTATTTCCTCACTGGACATATCAGCTGAAGAAATCCAGGAAACTACAGGTTTGAGAGGTTACCATCATGAACATCACAAAAGTGGTGTATATTTATTTACCAAAATGATAAATGGAATTGCTTCTGTTCGCTTTTGGAAGACTAAAATTACCTATTCACAATTTCACATAGGTACATAAATGCTGTTGTAATTTTTGTCAATAGAGTTGTAATTGGCAAACTTATTAATGAAAGGCTTACTTTATGCGGCTGAGACCTATTTATATGAAACAGACAAAAAATTATAATAATATCTAAGCAAGTGTCTCTGTTTGCACTCAAGTTCAAATCAAAGCAGATGCACCGAAGACAATGTTTTTGTCAAAAAATAAAAAAAAAACGAATTTGTTGTATATATGATACCTCTATATAACTAAAATCAGATTCTTTTTTTCCATTTTTAATTCATGTTTAAGTTGGTTGATGCTAAATTAATGTGAGACAGACAATTCAACAGTTTTTCTTTTGCAGATGTCTGCGGTGCCTGTATAAATAAAACAATAACTGAACTGTAATGCTTCATTGCTCTCCACATACACTTTTTTAAAAGGTAAGTTTTTGTATGATACTTTAAATTATGTTAACTGCCTTATTGAATAGACCTTTACACAATAATTTCAGTAATATATGCCTAAGCTTATATGTTGAAAATGAATTAGTTTTATTTAAATATAAATAAATATATTTATACTGTTGCACTGTTTGCGGACCTTCCACTCATTTGATACCTAACTGCTGTACTTATAAAATGCAGCAGCAGCTGCCAGCTGAATAGGACTGATCCTTGATATTGTTTTTTTTTAAGTTTGCTGCTACATTTTTGTTTTAATAAATTTGGCCTAAAGGGAGCAACAGCCCTAATGTAGGATTTAGGGATAGGTACTGTTTTTTCAAACAACCTTTAAAATATAACTTAGTAGTGGTTAAGAGATTCATGAGTAAATACATAGGTTTCTCATGTGTTTCTTCTATCCATTACAGTTTCATTTGCTGAAAATGGTCTATGATTTTCCTGAGCTCACTCAGAAAAGGTGGAGATTTGGTATTAAAGAAGTGACTTTCGGTACCAGAGGCAGTTTCTGCTGTAATGTAAGAACATCTTTAAATCTGTTGTTTCTGCAGTGCATAATAGTGTAGATCAGTTTTTTTTTTTATTTACAGTATACTGACAAACAAAAAACCATAATAATTTTGATTTTCCTTTAGTCAGTGTATACCTAGCTAGACATATTAGCTACTTCATCATCATATCTGCCTATTCTTTTTTCCAACTATGTTGTGGTTACTTCCAATTGAACCGGAGGGTGAATACCAATATTTTACATAGAACAATGCTATATATGACCTCCATAACCCAGTTACATTATAGTTCTTTAAATATATTACCTTTTGGTGAGACTGGTTTTCATAAAGTTGGGCTTTTAACTATCCATATTGTTTGTTAAAGACCTACTAATGACAGTTGGGTCCAACAGTCTAACATGCTTCCCCGCCCAAGGAGGGGTCTCTTCGTTTAGCATGTTAACCGATAGGTATATGTAAATGTGGTCACATATCCAAAGAGCAACCGCGCCAAGCGCAGCTTAACCTGACTACATAATTTTGGTCAGGACACAGATAAAAAAATAATAGTGTAATAGGATAGGATAACTGAAATCCTTACTTGATATTTACAAAGTTGCTTATGCGTTGTTAGTCAGTGACCACCTTGTCGTGGCCGGCCGATGCATAGCTGGGGCCATGGCCAGACCCAGGAAGAATTCCTAGCTACTTCATTGACGTACGAACATAATTAGAATCAAAATAATAGAATTCCTAATTCTATTATTTTGATTCTAATTAGGTTAAACTTAACCTCTTTTACACCAGAAGTCCGCCCTCTTACATTTCGCTGCATCTGGCTGTGCTCCATCTCTGATAGACCTATCTCCGTCTAAGTCGGCTTCCGTGTGGTTTGGTAGATAATCTCGTCTTACTTTGCATCATCTGGAGCCCCACTATACATGAAAATGTTTTCGCTTTGCAGCTCAGACAAAGAGATAATGTACGGACGACAGCAGGTCAAGCTACCCGAAACTGTCAGATATTCCCAATCAACCTTAAGCCTTAATCAAAATCAAAAATCTTTTATTCAAATTAGGCTGAGAGTCGGCACTTTTTGAACGTCAATATTACATAAGACAGTCCCCCAAAAACGCCCTCGCCACTTCCTGGTGCTCTCGATGGGTATAAGAAGTGGCGGAACAAACTCCCCAGCAGCACAACAGTCTGTTCATTTAAAAAAACACATGACTTTATACAATAGAATGTATAGTAATGAACACAAAAACACAACAACAATGAAATTATTTACCATATGCCAGCAAGCCACGCCAAAATACCAGCAAAGGAAATATACAGGATGTATCTGACATCGTAACGCAAACTTCGCGAGAAGGTTACACCGCATGCCACTAATAAAATTATGATAATCATTTATATCGTTAATGAGCGGTTACAGAAATAACAGTGTTTAAAAAAATGTGTCGGCTCGGCCTTTGAACGTTGCAAGCGTGCCGCCGCGCGTGTTTGTGGGTATGACGTTGACCCCTGATGTGAACTCTATTAAATCAGCTGATGGGATAGTTTTTCGAGTTTTATTCACATTTCGCTTTTTTGGTTAATTAGCGAATTAATTATTTTTTACTTTAAAATCTTATTGGGTTATCGGTGGTTCGGTTTAAAGTAAAAAAAAAACTGCATATTATTTTTTTTTTATCAAGAAAAAACCGACGAACAATTCCACCTGTGGGGGGTTCAGAATCATGTACTGGATCCATGGTACTCGTTTGTGCGTCGATGTCAGAGACACCCTTTATATATATCATTAAAATGGAAATATAAATAAAAAGGGCGTGAGAGCTCCCATATTTATTCATTATAAAAAAGACCATTATATGAACATATAACGTGTCACCACATCACAACAACAAAACATGTGTATAGTGTCGCAGCGGCTTTTGTGCAGTTGTGTTGTGATACCGACAAAATGTCGACGTGGTTGCGTTGTCTTTCATTCACTTTGTCACATCACTATTTTTATTTCATCGAATCAAATCAAATTATTTATTTGCCACAATGCAGGTATACAAACATGGTTGTCAGAAATTAAAGTGGAGCCAGACATTCTGTCCAAGATGGGACATGCAAAATTTAAATTATGTCAATATGAAGCTACAGAGAAAAACAATAATCATTAGTCAGATAAAAAAAACACAATAATTGAAAACAAAAAAAGTCGATTCGGTCACAATAAGGTCAAAAAGCAATTAATATCAAAGTTAAATTAATAAAAGGTCAAATATAATTAAATGTCAGGTCAATAAGGATAAAATACCAAGCATCTTAAAACATCGGTGAAGAAATCAGTAACAGAATAATATATATATATTTTTTTTTTAATAACGTGGGAGTTAGATTTTTGTTGACTTTTAATGGTTGCTTTTAACATCAAACACTGACAATACAGTAAACGTCAGTTGACTTCGTCTAATTAAAAATATAACTATAGGCGCGCGCTGTTAACGGCTATAGTAGCCTCAATGACCTTGTGCATGTGGGCGGAGCTAAACGCCGTACTCCCGAATTCGTAAAATGCGCGCGGTGGCGCGCTAAACTAAAACGACAATCAAAGAATATCCAGAGATGCAGACAAGCCGCGTGTAGGTCGCGATTTGTGCCTACGATTTCAGACGGGGGTATGGATGCAAGACGATAAATGTATATTTTGCATTGATAAATGGTAATATCGTACTATAATATATTTTTAGTATTCTTGATCAATGTTTAAATAAAATCAAGGAGTGCTCGTTATACGGTTTAATGGCCGATCGCAGACTGACAGACATTTGTAAAACAAGTACCCACACATTATAATATATCATAACATTAACATAAAAAATAATGGTAGATGGTAATATCTATCGATTCAACATATTTGAATTTTTTTTTTTCACTACTTTTCAGTATATGAGTATCGTGTCTTTGCAGTGTCCTTGAATTAATTACTAATGCGAATAACATAAACGAGTTCATCGCGTTAACGTAAAACAAACGCGCACTAGGCACTTTGTGATATTTTTATTAAAAAAAAACGTTGAACCACACTAGAAATTACTTTTATCGTGGGTGCATTTTTAAACATATAAATTCACAGACACAAACAGCCAGACCCGGAACAACTACTTGTAGGACATGTTCTGAACATTTGTTCCGCGCGGGAATCGAACCCGCGACACGCAGCGCAGCAGTCAATAGCTTAACCGCTGCGCTAACCGTGCTTTATATAGATGCCTTGAGATTACAAAGCGCGTAGTTTCGGCCGTTTTCCATAAAGAGATAGTACCCTATTTATACTGTGTCAGTGACGTCGAATTGAATGTACTTCGTCGTAATGAGATTTCAAATAAAACACGAGTTATTTTAAAATCTGTAAATTTTAATTCTTCGATCCAATAAATAACATGCGAGATTATAGGCATATCTAAAGCTGCAGAAATTTCTTGCAGTTGAGAATGGCCACAGTCTATTTCTATAGTTCCTACAACTGCACAGCTGATATTGATTTCTGTAGGATGTGCAAAATGTTTCCATACACATACGGCATTTAAAAATAAATAGGGAATGTAGTCCCACTTGTCGTTCTCCAACAATATCCACAGATCCTAAACCACAGTCTATAATTCTCCGTGCTTGGCAATTTTCTTTAGTTCTGAATAAAAGTAAGCAATATTAATTATGCGTCGCCCTTCGATGAAACAAGCTTGAGATTTGTTGAGGTTTTGGTGATATTTTGAGCTAAAAAAAGATATAACATACATTTTAATTAACCCTGGCAACACTGTTAGAGATTTTTGTCAAGGAATTAAGAATTTATCAAGAAAAATTAATTAAGAATTAACAAAAAAATAATTTTACAGGTATATGGTATTTGTAAACTAAAAATATAGGTTGTATGTCCTACAACCTATATTTTTAGTTTAAACACGAGTTATTTTAAAATCTGTAAATTTTAATTATTCGATCCAATAAATAACATGCGAGATTATAGGCATATCTAAAGCTGCAGAAATTTCTTGCAGTTGAGGATGGCCACAGTCTATTTCTATTGTTCCTACGACTGCACAGCTGATATTGATTTCTGTAGGATGTGCAAAATGTTTCCATACACATACGGCATTTAAAAATAAATAGGGAATGTAGTCCCACTTGTCGTTCTCCAACAATATCCACAGATCCTAAACCACAGTCTATAATTCTCCGTGCTTGGCAATTTTCTTTAGTTCTGAATAAAAGTAAGCAATATTAATTATGCGTCGCCCTTCGATGAAACAAGCTTGAGATTTGTTGAGGTTTTGGTGATATTTTGAGCTAAAAAAAGATATAACATACATTTTAATTAACCCTTGCAACACTGTTAGAGATTTTTGTCAAGGAATTAAGAATTTATCAAGAAAAATTAATTAAGAATTAACAAAAAAAAAATTTTACAGGTATATGATATATTTGTAAACTAAAAATATAGGTTGTAGGACATGCAGGCATAATTTTACCTGAATGATGATGATGGAACTTGCGTCGTTTTTTTGTGCACATAGAGATATATAATATTATCATTTTCTTGACGACATTCTGTATGGATGTCTGACCTAGAATCAACTGCGTTAGTGTTCGACCTAAAAAGCAAATTAAACTTTTAAGTTCTGTCGATTGGTTTCTTTCTCTTCTTTTCTGTAAGTCGAAAAATGTTATTACAATATTATTTGTGAAAAACAGTAAATATATATATATATCCTACAGTATGTTAAGAAAACCCTGTCCGACCCGTGAAGGTGTTGTTAGGTATCGATAACTGATTCTACTAATGCATACAAAACCAGGCTAACTTAAAAAAAAATCCCCCTAAAAAAATAAATATTATTTCGCAAAAAGAGGTAACTTAATAAATATGCGTTAAGCACCCTTCCGCGGGCGGCGGGCGGCAGCGCACGCGGCACGTTGTCGCATCGCTGTCGCTATTCGCTCATAATAATACCGGTGTTGTCACTTTTTTAAAAGTTACCAAATTTCGGGGAAGTTATTTCAAAATTCATTTGTATTGGTACTATGATGATTACGTAAAATTTTATATCATATTTGGTCATGTGTTTACTTAACCTTTATTATCCTTACGGGTCGGACAGGGTTTTCTTAATATACTGTATATGTATATACGGACAAATCACACAGATTGAGCTAGCCCCAAAGTAAGTTCGAGACTTGTGTTATGGGATACTAACTCAACGATACTATATTTATAATAGATACATATATAGATAAACATCCAAGACCCAGGCCAATCAGGAAAAGATCGTTTTCCATCATGACCTGGCCGGGAATCGAACCCGCGGCCTCCACGTCGCAGGCAGGCGTGTTGACCGCTGCGCCACGGAGGACGTCAAAAAAATTTACTGATAACTGTGACATTCCAAGCCCGCCAGCCCGCGTCCATCGGCTTCGGCTACTTTTAAACAATTACATATAGAAATAAAATATTTACAGGAAGAATCACTTAAAATAATCCAAGTAAGAGTTTTTATTACACATTTTTGCTAATATCGCAAAAACTAAAAGTCCTATCAACTCAAAACTTTTTGTAAAACTGTTTTTACACCAAAACCTTTAATTGAGTCCTAATTTTTGGTTTATATCACCATAAACAAAAAATCACATTTTCAAGTTACGTAAATTTCTAATAAGATTTTTATTTTTAAATCTCCTTACAAACCTATAAATTATAATCTAAGTGCGAGTGTTTACTTACCTGAATAGAGTCTTCTATATTATCAGCGGATGTAGTTAGTCGGATTCCTTGAGGCCTTTCAAGTCTAAAGATTTCTTTCTAGATTTCCTGGAACAATTCGTAATTGTTTAACTTCAATTGTAAAAGAAAAATGGTTACAAAAGCTAATAGTAATTATAAAGAAAAATACAGTAATATGTAGGTATAAATACAAGAGTATAGGTAGATAGATACTTACGCCACCAGACGCATCTTCAATTCTCATTTGCGAGCTAATCTATGAACGTACACTGACACGATTCGCTCGTAAATATTTGCACTCACACAGACAACCACGCGTAGTCGGCGATAGCCGGAGCAGAGCAGCAAGCGACACAACCCTCCCGTCTGAATGCTAACGCACGACTGCCGCCCGCGCCCGCGCAGAGCACCTCTAAACCTATGTTTCAAAATAAGGATATTTTCTTGGAAAATGTTGATGGATTTAAATACGCTCTTGCATATCTGTAGTACTTCTAACCACGAATTTTTCAGTGTAAAAATATTTCCACACATCAATGCCGTTTAGAAGTAATAACGAATATTAGCCAAAAATAGCGTTTTGGTAAATATTTTTTTAAGGCAACAGGCAAAATCCTACGAAAAAATCATCTTTAGTAAATGTTGTACATTAATCAATAGACATGATATATTTTTTTCAAATCTCAAAACCAAGCCGTTAATTAGAAATTAGCTTCCTAAAGTGACCATTATACGCTACTAAATGAGACTAAGGCCCTTAATGATGTCATGTTGTTGCGATGTGGCCGCGGTGCCGGTGATAACAACGGCAAAATGTGGTACGTGTAAATTGTAATATTCATTTTCAATACAAAATATACGCCCGACCACGTAGCCTCGTTGTGGTGTCGTTGTGGCTGTGGTGTAGTTGTGGTACGTGTAAATTGACCCTAAACGAGCTGTATAGTATCAACGTCAGTGTATTGTCCTGACGGCGTAGGCGTCCGAACTGAGCCTTTCTGCTAGTGTTGATATGTGTGGTCCCCATTGAAGGGCATCTACTGTTATTCCCAGAAAAACTGCCGAACCCATCCGTAATGTTTTAGCAATAAAGTTGAATATCTAATGAAGAAATTTGACAGATTGTTGTAGCTTGATGTGCATACATGAGTCTAACATAACATCACAGTTTCCTCTAATAGGGATGTATCCAAGGTATGAAAATCAAAATAATAATTAGTCCGTCTTATAGATAATTAAAAACATTAAGACCCGTATTTTATTTTGTCGTAATTACCAAAAACTACTGAGATATAGCGTATTAAAGTTACGGAGTGGGGGCTAATTACGTTACGCCGTGCTATATTTTGTAACACGGCGTGACGTCATGCGACATTTCAAATCAATATATCTTCCAAGTATTTGAATGAAAGAAAAAATTAAAAATACGTGTTCAATATTTTTTATAAATCACTCTGATGGACATTAAATTATTTTTTAGGATACAAGCCAATTAGTGTTACAAGTGCATTATGTTGATCACTGGACACCTAATGTCGCTATTTATTGTTGTTGCAACAATAAATGGGGTGGATTACCTACCACTTATTGCGCATGAAACCAGACTCCGTCCAGTTAGTGATACATAGAAAAAAAAGCCCAATTAATTTATTTGTGAAGTTTATTTTACTTTCTTGTTACTTCAATTTTTATGTAGGTAGAGATTACTTGGCGAACTATAACTTCGAAAACTCAATAATTGGTACTTATTCCGGTTCTGTTAATGTACTGCTGAGGATAAACAGCATATTTTCAAGTCTTCACAAATTATTAAGTTACGGCGTATATTTCAGTACATAATTCTTTGGTACCTACAATGGTTTAGTACAGTTTTCTCAGCACAATATTAATTTAAACTAATAAAATGTTGTTTTTAACGCAAGAGGTAGTGTTTTACTATAATTACTAGTTGCGACCCGCCATATCACCCAAGTAATTTTCGTTCCCGTAGAAATATAAGGATAAAAGTAAGTGTTATTCTTGGTTATAAACTAAATGTCATCAAAATCCATTCAGCTGTTTTTTCTTGAAAGAGTAACAAACATCCACGCGTTCGCTACCGTTACGCCACGAAGGCTGGCTAACATCATCATCATCATTTCAGCCGAAAGACGTCCAGTGCTGGACATAGGCCTCCCCCAAGGTTCTCCACGGCGACCGGTCCTGCGGCTCCCGCATCCAGCGGTTTCCCGCGACCTTCACCAGGTCGTCGGTCCACCTTGTCGGGGGCCTACCCACGCTACGTCTTCCTGTGCGTGGTCGCCACTCGAGAACCCGTCGGCCCCATCGGGCATCGGTCCTACGGGCAATGTGTCCAGCCCATTGCCACTTCAGTGTTGCAATTCTTCGGGCTATGTCGGTTACTCTCGTTCTTCTGCGGATCTCCTCATTCCTGATTCGATCGCGCAGTGAAACCCCAAGCATAGCCCTCTCCATTGCCCTTTGAGTGACTTTGAGCCTTCTTATAAGGCCGTCGTTAGCGACCACGTCTCAATTCCATAAGTCATCACTGGCAACACACACTGGTCGAAGACTTTTGTCTGGCTAACAACCATCATAATATTCGTAAGAAAGTTATGACATGGGCATAGCCACACTGGGCAAGCTGGGGCGCTTGCTACAAAATATTTTTTTCTTATACATACTAACAACAATCACAATATTCGTAAGAAAGTTACACAAACAAATTAATCGACATGAAAAAAAGTGCCATTAAAACAAAAGAATTGGGAATCCGCTCAACGTCGTAAGCTCGTGCCAAACATAGCAATCCTATTCGAAACGCGCTGGTTGTAAAAATATAAGTGCATTGGCATTTTTAAAGAAAATTATATTAAAATGATCACGGCCGTCTTGACGCTTTCGCATGAAAGCAACAGCTTATCAGCTATACTGCGCTGCTATGAATCTCGAATTTATTGTATCTGTTTGCCTCATTGCGAAATATTTTGCACTGCTTCAACGCCTTCAACCAATTGTAAATGTCTTACAATCCAAAAGTATTGACTTGCTCCAGTGTGCGAAACATATTTAAAGAATCGTTGACACTTTAAAAAAAAAACACAGAAAATGTTGACGAACACGACAGGCAATTTCATAGCTGAAGCTCAAGAGATCTCTAATGAGATTGCTTTGTCAATGCCGCGTATAGCAAAGAGACTGGCACACCGTTCAAATCCTCCAGCAGAAACTCCTGTCCAGTTTTGGAAACGATCACCGATTCCCTACATTTTTTTTCCATACATTATTCCCTACCTAGACACGATGATTATATTCTTTGATAACATTGCACCCATGTCATATGTTGCAAATGATCTGCGACGAATTTAGGGGCGCAGCGCCCACCCTCTGGAAATCTCGCAGAACATGTATGAACTCGCCTATTTACTAAATAAAGTATAAACAAGGACTTATCTCTAACTTTTAAATAAACCACGCAGTAGACACTGACAAAATGTACGGTGTACTTGCTAAAAAACCGCGTGCTATCACTCTAAAAATTTGACTTGGCCCTCCCTAGGCCTGACTTGCCTCTCCCTAGGCCTGACTTGCCACCCCCTAGGCCTGGCTTGCCACCCCCTAGGCCTGGCTTGCCCCCCAAGGCCAGATCCTGGGTACGCCTATGCAGCCATATACGACCCGTACAATAGAGTGATCATTCAGCACATTACAGTGGGTCAAAACGTGGCTTCGCTGAACCATGAGCGAAAATCGTCTAAGCGACCCGTGTATCCTAAGCTAAAATCTGCAGGGAAATCTGACGGTTCTTTGCTTACTGGATTTTAGTAATGCATTCAACAATGTCGATTTCGATATCCTACTTGGCATGCTTCGCTCGCTTAACATATCTCCAACGGCGATTGACTGGTTTCGTAGTTACCTGTATGGCCGTCGGCAACGTATATGCATAGAAGAGTCTTGCTCTTCGTGGTGCTATACTTCTTCCGGTGTACCTCAGGGCGGCGTTTTATCTCCTTTACTTTTCGCAATATTTATCAACTCCATCACCAAAACCTTCTTTCCTCCTACCACCTTTATGCAGATGATTTGCAGATTTATAAACAAGCTGGCCACTCAGATCTAGCTGGCGCCATTCAAATTATCAACAAGGATTTGTTCTCAATCTGTGAGTGGAGTGAGGCGCATGGGTTGCATGTTAACCCATCGAAGACTCAGGTCATTGTTATTGGCAGTTCAAGGATGTTCCCCAGGATAGACTGGTCGCAACTTCCCTAAGTTCAATTTAATGGTACTGCTATTCCGTTCAGTGAGAAGGTTAAGAACCTTGGGGTTTGGATCGACAAGCATCTTTCCTGGGATCCACAGCTACAAGATGTCAGTCGCAAAATTTTTGCATCTGGTAAGTCTCTGAGACGGTTACGGAACTTTCTTCCTACTGCCACTAAAACTGCGCTTGCACAATCACTTCTACTTCCCATCCTTGACTATGCAGATGTCAGTTATCCAGATCTTACTGAGGCACAACTAGATAAACTTGAGCGACTTCAAAACTTTTGCATAAGATTTATATTTGGCCTGCGCAAATATGATCACATATCTGAATTTCGTACAAAGCTTAAGTGGCTTCCCATACGTCTTCGCCGGAATTCTCATATACTATTTCAGCTCTACAACATTTTGTTTAACCCTAAAACCCCCTCTTATCTTAAAGAACGTTTCAAGTTCCTTCATGACACACATAATAGATATCTGAGGTCATCGGAAAACCTGATATTAGACATGCCGATGCATTCCACTAGTTTCTATGATAAATCCTTTACTGTACAAGCAGTTCGGCTATGGAATGACTTGCCCGTGTCCGTAAGGCGTGCTCAAACACTGTTTACTTTTAAAACTATGATAAAAAAGCACTTCCTCTCTCTTTAAACATATTATTATATTTAATGTGCTCTTGTATGATATTTATTTATTTGATATATAAATTTATTTAAACTAGTATGATACACTTAACGTATATATTTATTGTAAAATCTATGTAAATAGTACACTGTAGACTACCTACACTATTCCTTTATCCTACCTCTTAGAATTCCATCCAAAGGTTGTCTGTAAAAGATCGCTCTTAGCGATAAGACCGCCCATTGTGTCACCCTTTGTAAAATATTTTTATTTATGTTCTGTAATCTATATGGTGTACATAATAAAGAGTATTCTTTTCTTCTTCTTCTTCTTCTAAAATAAATTTGTAAAAGTGCTAAATAGGTTCTGCCAGAACCCACGCCGGCTTCTCTTGATTGAAGTAATATTACTTATAAAGTTAGTTAAAACTTAAATTTAAACACCGACCGATAATTACCGGGAGAGGATCCATCCATAAATACATACATCCTCACAAACGATTGATGAAGTGATGACTTATGAGAACAGGCAAGGTGCTCATGTGGCTATGACCCCCGTCTTAGTTATAGGATCCAATTGTAAGGCACATTAATTTGTGTAGTTTATTTCACCATCACTACTGTTTCCAAAATGCGGAAAGCAATAACATCGTGAGGAAACCGGCACGGCTTATTTTAGACTACATGCATGAATTCTTTAATTCGAGAGATTTTTCCAAATTCGAGTACACTTCATATTCACCAACCCCCATGGGGTCCGCGCGTATATTATGGATTTACAGTCAACCCCTTCTCATAGAGAGGCCTGCTAATCCCATTCATTGGGCCAATATTGCGCCGATGGGAAATTATAGGCCGATTATGATATATATTTTAAATGATTCTTATAATAATTGTATGTGTACTTAAAACAATTAAGTTCATTATAATCTAGCGCTCATAAAGTGTGGTGATTGCTTGACTAATACGCCATCAGGCCGCGAACCATACAAACCGTCATGTCCGTCGACTCGTGTTTCATGAACACTAATAATGATGATGGCACTACACGTCTACACCATACTTTTCTAGGTGTTATGATTTATTGATTATACCTACTTTAAGGTAGAAACAATGCCCGTGGAGTTAATCAGTCGTAGGTAAGTACTTTTCACGGATCGTGGATTTCTGGCATTTATTTTTTATAATTAGATCCGCTCGCATGGATTTATTTGTGTTAACATCTTCTAGCCAGAGAACATTATAATATTGTCTATGTATTTAAAAACCGATATTGTAATCTGGATAATTACTTACCTACTTTTTTCTCTTTGTTGTTATTATGGAACCTCTACCATAGAAGGGTCAAGAGTGGACTAAACGTTGAAGAGCTTAACTATGATCTAAGAACACTACTAGTGAAGGCTACAAGTTATCATTGCACCAAACTTTGTTTAAAATCGCATTGTACGATACGTTTTTTTTTTAATATTGGCTACTTTGTTTTGTTTTGGCAAACATTCTATAAAGTGATGTTCTGGCTCTGTACACTAGCCAGAATATCACTTAATAGAATCTCACGCATAGGTACATTTAAATATTCATCATTACCTTCCCGCCAGTGTCCCGTGTTCCTTGGGGTAGGCGTTTACTTCTCATTCTCCCGTGTCTCTCATGACATTCACTGCTTTTTCTTTCTTAACTCGCACAATCCATATATTCCATATTTCCTTTAATATTTTTTTACTTTCCAAACATCATCATTTATACTTATCGCTCATTTAGTGCCATTTTATCGATTCATTGCTCATAATCTTGCATTTGAACTCTCAACGAACGTCTTTTCAAATTCGTGTCAACTGCCTATCATAAATCCTATGACTTTAGTGGTTTACATTTTAAATCTAAAGAGTTAACCAAATTTTTCGTATAGAAAATCGATGATAAAAATGATGATTACTAAATGTTGATTACCTTTCTAGAAAAACAGACAATCCTCCTTATTGTTTTTAATATTTCTCTACTTTCCAACCATCAAAATTTATATTCATCGCGCTTTTAGTGCCGTTTTATCGATTCATCCCTCATAATCTTGCATTTAAACCCTCATGTCTCAACCAACGTCTTTTCAAATTCGTGTCAACTGCCTCTCGTAAACCCTATAACTTTAGTGGTTTAAGTCTCTAAACCTAAAAGATGATTACTACAATGTTGTTTACCTTTCTAGAAAAACAAAGGATTTATTAATCAACCTTTTTACGTCCATACGTTATCTAAAAGTTCAGAGTGATATGAACCCAACAAAGAGCAATGATGATTGTCGATCTATTAGTACATATCTACACATGGGATTCAATAAAGGAGTATAAAAGGGACATCTATGATGATATTATTTGAAATAAAATTGGCAGCTTCTCTTGTGCCCATTACTACCAACTTGTATCCGGAAATAATCATTCCGATTTGTGAATGGCGTGTGGAAATGCGAGTAAGACGGTGCGATAGAGGCGTAATCATATTCTGCTTCGTTACGCTACGTAATCCGCGGAACATGGTGTTATTTAGTCGTTAACATCAAATAGAACGGTCACTGTCGGGCATTTTTAAAACGAAAACTCGCATGATAAGGATATTAAATAAAAAACAATTACCTATTACTATTTTTTTTTAATTATAATATGTCAAAGATTTTCTGCTCGTTATTGTTTTTTAATGTACGGTACTGGGGAAATTTTCCATTATTGTTCTCAGCTATAGCTGTAGAAAGTGGTGTGGGCAGGCGTTTCGAAGGACTTAAGATTGACGTAATTTTAGTTGCCCCCTGGAAATCTCACAGAGCATGTATTCTCCCCTAATTAATAAACACAGTATAAACGAGGACTTATCTCTAACTTTTAAATAAACCACACAGTAGATACTGACAAAATGTACGGTGTAATTGCCAAAAAACCGCGTGCGATCACTCTAAAAATTTGACTTGTCCTCCCTAGGCCTAACTTGCCCCAAGGCCATTAGCTGGGTACGCCCATGCAGGCTAGCACTGACCATGGCCTGGACAGGGCCGGACGCGAGATATCGCCGCTGATCACCGCCACGAGGACACAGCGGTGCTCCGCCCAAGCCGGGCAGACCTTCACCGTGTCCTCATGGCGACCAACACAGTGGTAACACCCTGGCGTTTCCTCCCGCCTTATTCGTAATAGAAATGTCCCGAAACAGCCCTGCCCGGTGAGGGCTTGCGTCAGACGGAAAGTAAGGGTCCCGTGGCGCCTCTCTAAAGGCTCCTCAAAGATGGGACTTAACGTCGCTATTGTGGCGTGCCCAGCACTAGGTTGCGACAATCGCATTCTCCATGTAGCCATGAAATCCGAGAGAGCGAGTTCTCGCGGCAGTGGAATTATGCGTTTTGCCTCCTCTCGCCACGCCCACATGTCGCCGAGGACTTCAGATCCCATGGCGATAGGTGTTGCCCTTAGTTATTATTGGCATTTCCCGCTATCCAGTTTCTGAGTAATAAAATACCCCTTGGGGTGACTTCTTATCAGACGTTTGGGCTTCTGACTAAACGTATTGACTTTCAAAATCTACAAATTACAGCCAGGACCAACAGTTGGATGAACACGGATGGGTCTCGATATCTAGATACCTAATCGATTACCCGTCCACTGAACGAACTCTGAATAACACTGCATAATCTTCGTTCGACCCATTCGATTTTTATATAGCCACAAGTCTGAACTTTAAAGCCTGTAATGTAAACGCAACGCTTAACACCTCAAAACACTTATGATCTACTTACCCCTTCGTAGCTCAGTGTACAACAGTAAAGCGGTATTGATTATGGCAATTTGCCGCCCACCACAACAGGTGGCGATGTCTTGCATGGGCTACTCTCACACGCCGTACAATGTTATTATTACGTTTAGGTTTCCAGGTAGCGGCAAATTGACAAATTGTGTGCACCCCCACACACACACGGTTGAGATTTAATATGTAATACGCGGCGGGGTTATTCTGCTACAAAGTACTACGATAGTTGACAGTGAGAGCTGCTCTGAGCATGCGATGTTATATTAAAATCTTTTACTTGATTTGGCTAAATTGCGATAATGCTTAATATTATTGTAAAAGTTACAATATTATGACAGATGTTTGTGATCAAGAAGACCATTTTGGCGACACAAATCTAAAAAACCTGTCAAAATATAGGGAAATTTGTTGTATGCCTGATAGATTGAGATTGATCAGATTAGACTGGTTGTTTTTAAAATTACGAGACTTGCTTCTCGGCTAATTATAATCTTTATAAGTGGGAAACATTACGGTTTTACAGATGTCTGCGGGCTAGGATAATAAGTAGCCTATATCATACCTTCAACAGGTCTCAATCAACTTACTAGACCTATACCGAATATATTAAGTATTTGTATTCAAATAACAAAATGTATTCTGTTCCCGATTATTGCAAAGTGTATGAGATTGCATTGTATGTAATTTATTAACGTTTTATTTTTTCTTTAATATCAACCAGATAATAACAGATCATACGTTCTTTTTAGAGCATATAATTTACATTTAATACTTGTATAATGATATGTTTTATCATGACTTTATCTACTTGACCTTTATTTGTCGTAATTTATATTTTCCAAATCTCGTGCAGCTTTTCCTCCTATCTGTCAGGTAGGAACAAAACAAGTAGGATTGTCAAAATGTACTCGCATACACGAACGTGGCAGTTTCACTGTTCTATTTTATGAAAATGGTACCTTTAGGCGCAATGTGGTGCAGTCCACCTTAATCTCTTATTAAGGTGGATTGCACCACATTGCCTCTAAGTATTTCTGAGGATTATTTTGGTACTTTTAGTTTTGAATTTTATAACATAAGTATGGCCATCAACGTGATAAAGTAGGTATATTTACGGCGCCTAACAGTGGTAAATAAAAATATCCATCTCAGAAACGACCACTCGAGTCAAGATCCGTTTTCTCACGGACTGTGAGATGGTAAATTTCCGCAGCAAGCTCTTAATAATTATCAAGCGTGCGAATCGATGTGAATCGTCGCGGAGGGGGCTCGAAGACGTGAGGGGGCCCCGTTTGCGGTGCGGGGGTGTCGAGGGACGCCGCGGCACCGCGCAAGTCGCCGCTCGTATCGACCGCCCCGGATGTGCATTGCAATGCCGCCGGAGAGATCAGGCGACCCACCTACTCGCGGAACACCACGACACCGTTTGGATCGAACGTCTGAAGTCAATAGTATGCTGCACCAAGATGTGCCATCGTTTTGTCTTATATGTCATCATCTCCGACGAAGATTGTTCTAGTCACTTATTAGTCAGTTATTAATATTTTCCATAGAAACGAGAGTCATATATTTTTATTGTATCTTTTACTGCTGGTATTTTTATGGAACAGCAAGACAGCTGCTTACACAACGTTTTTGTGTTACAGTAACTAGCGATTTCATAACGGTATTTGATCCCTATCACATCAGGTATTTTTCATCCCATTTCTTCAAGGAAGAGATGACATTAATAGGTCGGTCGCTGATCACATGTAGAAGGTTTATAATATCAACAAATTTATGTATTTAAAAAAATATCTTCGTTCTCAATGCAACCTGAAAAGTAATTAATACTTCAGGTAAAATATAGAACAACAATGTTATAAGAGAACAATATCTTCTATCAATTATTTAGTTTTGATTTTAGTTTATACTACTTTGACAAAAAAAAGTGAAGTAGCAAAAGTAGTTTAAGAAAAAGAAAGAAGTCGCTTGGAGCTGTTAGTTCATGCAGTATGATGTTTCAGCTGTTTTTAGATATTCTCGATGGTATTTCTTATGTACATACCTTTAGTTTTTGGATAGAATCAAGGTCTTTAGGGACTAGCCGAGCGGCAACATGTTTTATATCCAGGTAATTATTTAAAATTGTAGGGATCTACTCGAGAGACGTAAAGTTCAGCAGCTATGTCTCTCAAAATTTAATGAGAATTTTCAGTCACTATTTCATTCACTTTTGCGATGGTAACTTCAGTTTAAGACGTTAATGGCCCACTAGAGCGAGGTAAATCTTTTCTCAAATCTCGACCGCTTTTCAAAACTTTGTATAAGCAAGCACGTGTTTTTGATAAATTTAATTCACCGTAAGCCTACTGTGACATTATCAGTTACTTTGAACAATTTCTATTGGCGATGCATAATTTAAGACAAACTGTTCGATGTTTTTGTCCATTATGAAATTCACAATACAGTCGATATGATTTAATTTAAAACAGCACTGTCTAAATATCATACAACACATAATCTCTACTACATCTATTGCCGATACTTTTTTTACTGAATGTAATACTTCTCTAACCTCCATAATTATTTGGTGTTGCTGTTGGTCCAGCGCAGGCACTTATGATGCATTAACACCGCGTTGACGTCGCGTTACAGGCTACACTGATATTTACGAGTCGTGATTCATTTGTTATCGTGATTTATTCAAATATAATACAGCAAAATAACATCGTTTAGTTAGCCCAGAGGTGTAAAATTCATCATCATCAACCTTTTTATCGTCCCACTGCTGGGCACAGGTCTCCTCTCATACAGAGAAGCATTGAGTTTAATCACTACGCTTGCTCAATGCAGGTTGGTGATTTCAGACTTAAAGTCCAGGTTTCCTTAAGATGTTTTCCTTCACCTTTTAATCAGGCATTGCTGTCCAAGACTGTACTTAGAAAGTACATATAACTTAGGAAAGTTACATTGGTACTTGTCTGACCTGGAATCGAACCCGCACATTTATACTTGAGAGGCTGGTGTTTTAACCACTAGGTCACCACGACTTGGCAGGTGTAAAATTAATCGTCAGTAAATCGGCTTTTTATGTGTTGCCATTAGTTTTCGTGATAATTTCCTTTATAACTAGTAAAACTGACGTTTCTTATTTGGAAATTCGTATTTCGACTAGAAATCATAACTGATGACTATAATAGTACTTTTTGGTTTTTATACAATTACAAATTTAAGCACATAATTGCATGAAAACCGAAAGCGTTCGTGCTGTGCCTACGCTTCGCTTAAATGTTATATACACGTATTTGATGTGATCCCTACGGGTCTTGTACGCGACGTCTTCTAAGAGACATCGTTTTGTTTTCTGCAAGATGTTGATAAGTAAGGTTCTGTCCAAAGATGACAAAAAAAGAACGAAGAAAAGTTTTTTTTGAACATCTAATGTATGAAGAGAATGATGTAAAGGGGCACGAGTAAATAAGGGTTTCATATATGACACCAGTGTTACCACCCCAAGTGAAAACTACAGTATTATTGAAACTACAGCCGTTAACGCTGGTCGCTGAGACAATTTTCGCAATCTATAGGCTCTATAATTTAAGTTTGGTTACAATCAGCTTTTTGTCCAGAAAATTAACGCTAAACAAAACTTCAATATATTAATTGTGACGTTACATTAAAAAACGTGTTCAGAAACTCAAAATTTTTCCGATTACCGATACCCATAATAAGTAGGTATCAAGAATAATATTTGTGCTTTTAGAATATACTTTCCTTGTGTTATTTTCGGTATGCAATAAAAAATCTTACGAACGGTTTCATGAGACCTTTTATGTAGACAGGAATGTGACTTCTCAGTTCTCATATATGTTTGTCAATTTAATGAATATATAATAATATATAAACAGTTTTGTTATCATTCACCAAGACTTTGTAATTTCCACACGATCTAAAATCAAAAAGAAATTAAATACATAAATATGTAGTTAAGATACATTATAAATAAACATAAACACCTAAAAAGTTTTTTCTTAAAATCCAAATATTATTATTGAGTTTTCAAAGAAACAAAAAACAACCATATTGTAGGTATTTAATATTCGAACTCTGACATCTTTGATCGTGAACCCATTGCTTAGCCCACACACACTTAGATAACAGTATACTACATTTACGTGAATTTTAGCAATGCTATGGTAAGGAACAAGTCATCACTATGACGCATATTCACAATGCAACAGAAATATACTGTTATTTTGCGCAGTGCGACGACATTTCATTAGTGTGTGATATTTGTATAATGTTGAGACATCTTTATACATATAACACACATAGAAAATTAGTCCTTAGCATGCCACTGGAGTTTTGAGCGTTACTGAAACAATAATACACCCGCATTTCACCAATAATGATTAATTATCATGTAATAGGGCGCAAGTCTATTCATCAGCCTCGAATCCAAATTCCTGATAGAAAAACGTTCCTGGGTTTTTACTGTCCAATCGGAAATCGAACCAAGGACATTCTAAATTTATCTCTATAATACTGCATGTATCTAACTTACAATATCACATATATGCATATCGGTATCACACTAGTTTCGTTTGACCTACAGACCTAATAATTATGTTTTCAATAAAAGAATAAATACAGTTATTCAAAACATATTGATAAACAACTTAATTACCCTTCCCCAGAGCTTAATTGAGTTGTATTTCAAATCATCCCCTATGCAGTGAAGTTTAAAGAAGTCCGTCTAATTACTACATATGTATACAGTATGTTCAGAAAACCCTGTCCGACCCATAAGGATAATAAAGGTTAGGTAAACACATGACCAAATTTAATATAAAGTTTTACGTAATCATCATAGTACCAATACAAATGAATTTTGAAATAATCTTTTTTCCCGCGAATTAATTCCAACTTCCCCGAAATTTGGTAATTTTTAAAAAGTGACAATACCGGTATTATTATGAGCGAATAGCGATGCGACCACGTGCCGCGTGCCCTGCCGCCCGCCCCCCGCGGAAGGGTGCATAACGCACATTTATTAAGTTACCTCTTTTTGCGAAATAGTATATATTTTTTTAGGGGGATTTTTTTTTAAGTTTAGTCCGGCTTTGTATGTATTAGTAGAATCAGTTATCGATACCAGTGGCGTAGCTTGGGGGGGGCAGGGGGGGCCATGGCCCCGGGCGGCACATGAAAGGGGGCGGCGGATAAGGAAAAAAACATTGCATGACCAAGAAAAAAAAAGTTATTCCAAATCACATCGAATCCAGACTGTAAAAAACAGCTTATGAAGTCCGGCTCTCTGGGACTATTAAAATATATTATTGACTCCAAACTTGAAAGATGGCTTGCCAAAAATTGTAATTATGTTCAGAATTTTTCTGTCTGCCGTCAGCAATGCCAGTTGTGAGAGAAGCTTTTCTAAACTAAAGCTGATAAAAAATTACCTTAGGTCGTCTATGTCTACGTTGAGGCTAACAAATCTAGCTATACTGGCAGTTTTAAATGAGATACCATTTGATATTGACGATTGTGTAAAAGATTTTGCTTTGAAAAAAGCACGAAGAGTACATTTTTAATCTATTTTTTTTAAAGTAATAGTAACAAAAATATTTAAGGAGGTTACTTACTCCTCTAAAACTAGTGCCACAGATAATCTTTCGTGTTTTCTCTTGTTACATACCGAAATAAAAAAAAGTGGTTTGAAAATATTTAAAGCCATATCTAAGCTACTTTTGAAACAGTGTATTTATTATATTCAGCAAGTTCGAAATTCAAAATTAGCTAAAAACCACAACTTTTAGCAGAAATTAAATCTGTAACTAGCTGCAAATATCAAATGAATTCAAACAAATCATTTAAAAAAATAGCTTCGATACATCTTATACATTTTTCAAACCACTTTTTTAATTTCGGTCTATAACAAGAGTACCTAATGAAGAAAAAATATGGTGGCGCTGGTTAGCTAGGGCACAACCCTTAATAATATTAAGCACATATTTTATTCCTTCTAAGTTCAATAAGCACTATGTATAATTTAGGATATTATTTACACTCAATTGACAAATAAATACTTTAATACTTGTTATTATTATGCTCAGCTTTATTATGTAACGCTAACATTACATAATAAAGCTGAGCCATTTAAGAAAATCTAACTTTCTGTGGGTTTCTTGCGCAATTGCTTCTCTTAGATGTAGAGGGTTTTTCATTAAGAGCATTAGAACATTGAAATGAAATAAAACAATCTGTTTAAGTGATATTACCAAAATTTTTATTACATTTTAAAGAATATTCAATGACATTATGTGTGGAAAATAAAATCAGCCAAATGGCCACCGCGACTCCGCTGTAGAAGGTTCTGGTGGACCAATTTTGAAGGATGTCTTCGCATAAATGGGGCTCAATTTCACGAAGAACGCGAGTTATGTTGGCCTTTAGGACAGCAATTGACTGTGGTTTATCTGCATATACTAGACATTTCAAGTAGCCCCACAGAAAATAATCAAGCGGTGTTAAGTCACACGATTTCGGGGGCCAGTTGTTGTCGCCACCACGCGAGATGACGAAGCCCTCGAACTTCTCTTTCAATAAATTTAATGTTTCCCGTGCTGTATAGCAAGTGGCGCCATCCTGTTGGAACCACATGTTTGTGAGATCTATACCAGCTACCTTAGGCCACAAAAAAATTGTTATCATCGTCCGATATCGGTCGCCATTGACAGTGAGTGCGGCTCCTTGCGCATCTTCGAAGAAATATGGGCCAAAATACCGCCTGACCAAAATCCACATCAAACAGTTACTTTTTCGGAGTGTAAAGGCACCTGATGAATCTCCCGCGGATTTTCATCGCACCAAATCCGGCAATTTTGTTTATTAACAAAGCCGCTTAACTAGAAATGAGCCTCATCAGTGAAGATGATTTTTTTTTTGCAAAAGCAGGATCAGCTGCCAGATGCTCTAACGCCCAACCAGCGAATACACGGCGCTGTCTGTGGTCATTGGGTTTTAGCTCTTGAGTTGATTGGACTTCATATGGATGAAAACCCAAATCTCGGCGCAAAATTCGCCATGTTGATGTTGCAGAAAGACCCAGTTCTTTCGCACGACGCAGAATGGATTGTCTGGGGTTTTCTCGCACACTGTCTCGTATGGCAACAATATTCTCCAACGATCTTGCGTTTCTTTGACGTACAGGAACTGCTTCATCGATCACCGACCCGGTTGTCTCAAATATATTTATCAAACGACTGATTGTGGACTCTGCAGGACGGCCATAAACGCCATAAATTGGACGCAACGCACGGAACGTTAGGCGAATAGAGTACTGATTTTAATAATACATTTTAATCATTTCTACGCGTTGTTGAAGTGTGTAGTGTTCCACGGTAAAATGTCGCGACTAAATATGTATTCATGCCAAATTTGACAGCTATCGTATTACCAAGATGGCCGCTATGGGCTGTCAAAGTTCGAGCGTCCCTATTGAAAAACCCTTTATTTTCCTTCTGAAGCAGTGCATGGTAGTTTATTTTGACTTGCAACAAATAAGGTGAATAATGGACATGAAGTCCATTCAATATAATATTAAAACTTTAAATTATTTATAATTAAAATAAAGGGCGGCGGATTTCCGGACGGCCCCGGGCGGCGAAAAGCCACGCTACGCCACTGATCGATACCTAACAAAACCTTCATGGGTCCCAGGGTTTTCTTACATACTGTATATCGAATTACCTATATTCGAATTTATTCTAGTCTTTTGAATGAATTCCAAAACATTGAAGAGGTGCATATTTTTCAGTTATTTAGCTTTTAATTAATTTAATAATACCGCGTACACCGAGGGACTGGAACAATTTGCCAGCGGCGGTGTTTCCGTCGGACTACAATTTGAGTGTCTTCAAGGCTAGAGTGAATAAGCTCTTAATAAACTAGCGCGCTTTACTATCAACGATTGCGTCACTGCTTACCATCAGGCGGGATTGCGGTAAAGCGCTAGTTTATAATTTATAAAAAAAGAAAAAATAAATGAACTGCTCATAAATGAGTTTTGTTATATATTTTTTACACCACCCTGCCCAGACTGCTCCTAAATATCAGATTATATGCAAACCAAACATAAAGCAATGTCAGTAATATTGTACCGAGTGTCATTAATAACTCCAATGGAGAGATGATCTAAATTTTAATCACATTATTGTCACTGATCATTAATGTGATTTGATTTTGGAATATTACGTTCCTTTTACGTTGCGTTCGGGATTCAATGTAATGCCTGTGATATTAGACAATGCTCGCTTTCTTTATCTTATTCACATATTTTTTCGAAGCAAGAAAATAATAATACTGGTCTTGGTAACATTTTAATTATTATTCATATATGTACTTAGATAACTTATAAATTACTCCACTAGGAAAAAAGCACTTGAAATGACAATTATTTTTTAACTTTTTATGGGCCGCAGTTGATTGCTCAGTTTTTGTGCGCGCAGCACGTATTTCTCACTTTTTGAAAATAAAGTTAGTGTATATATTAAAAGAACATCACATGTAGACTACATGATTAGTATTATCAAGTCACTTATGTTTAATCACGGAGGACCCCGCCGGAACTCTGGGAGGAGTATCTATTTCCGATGGTGGCCGGTCAATGACACCGATCCGGAACTATAGTTGAGCGATTTGTTGGGGTGCAGCCTTTAACTATTGGCGCTCATCCTCAACTGAGTCGCGTATTTAAAACGTACATAACTAGCATTTTTGTCTCTTAAAATCTTTAGCAATACCGAAAAACAAGATTGATGAGGTGTTGACGGGAAAGCTAAGTTGAGTGTCACGCGCATTTTTCATTGGACTTTTAAAATTATTCATAGTGTCGTTTACTAAATAAAATCTCGTGATTTATATAGAAAAAAGTTCATTCAGTAAATAATTCATAAAGAACATTGAAATATCGCAGCATAGTGGCTACATTATGAATTTGCCTCAAACCTCCCTCATAGACGGTTCACGCGGGCGTCTTTTTCAACTGTCATTGGCAATATCCGCCATTATTGTGAAATAAAATTATCAAAGGATTTCTATAATTTGTTACACGCGTTATTGGCAAAATTGTGGTATCTATTCCACAGAGGCCATTGATCAAGAGTTGAGGTTGAATCTCACGTTGAAAAAAAAAACAAGGTTGATTGATTTTCAGAACTTTGTTTACGATTTTTCTGATAGGTATTTTTCCACAGACAACTTAACCTACTTACACAGACAAAAAAAAAATGGAAATTAAATCAATTCGAATAGGAAGCTTATATTCGATATTTAAATTTATTACATTTACTTCATTTTTCTCTTATGTTTTCACTCTCGAGTTGAAACTCACGAGTTAGTAGCCAACCAAACCTACGTAATAAAGCGTTTATTTAATTTCAAATATACAAGATATCAAATTATGGAATTATTAGAATGCTCCATGGAATTCGATGGGTTCAATGGCACTATAGCGGGATATAACCATTCCAGATCGCTGAAGGCACGCTGTCGCAAGGCGCAGGCTCTCGGAATGCGCAGTAGCGTCCGTACCTCATTGTAATAAGAATTTGGCGCGTAAAAAGCGACCACTCTTCCGAGAAACGGGCCCGCCAGAATGGTTTTCTCGGAAGGATCGAACGACTCATGTTGTTGAATTAGTGCGTGAATGTTCATTTTATTTTTATTTTGAAATTACATTTAGTTTACAAATGGGTTTAATGTTCGATTGATCTGGGCGGATTTATTAAATCACCTATTTATAGAAAGTGTAAGTAGGTAACAATGTATGTTATTGTACCTATAATTTATAGGCACAACGATGAATGATATATAACCACAACTAAATTCATAAAAAATACGTGATTTGGTGATTATATAAAACTTTTATTATATCTTGATTATATATAATTACTGTCGACCATCATTTTAAAAAAAATGTGCGTCTCAAAACTTAGTAGAAACAATATTTTGAATATGTAGAGCTTGGTACTAGATAATCTGGTATCCAATACTCAATTGAAGAATGCGTGTGATATTAACAATAGTTATGATAAGATTCAGTCAACTTGAACGAACTTTACATGTGCAGGGCATCGTGTTCCTGCAGAGCAAAGGTATCTTCTCATACAGAGGAGGTACAAGATCACCAGTGACATATATATAGCTAAATAAGATTGTTTAGCTATATATAATTGTTGCTGGTGTCGATATTGGAAATGGCTCATAGTTCGCCATATGCCGTTGTTTAGTAGTCGAGAAGCGCACGGCAGGCGGCGCGGGCGCGTTTCTTTTTTGTCCCCCGCGGATTCCATTGCCCCATGTCCAACCTGTAAGTCCGGCAGCCCGGCAGTTTGCCGAGCGTTGACCGCGCCAGCTACGACGCGCAAAGCCGTTGGACAACCTACAGTGCAAGCTTTCGAAGGCTCCCGTAAACTTATAAAAGTTGAAAATGTATTGAATCGTTCTGCTTGTAATTTCGCCATAACTGTTTTACGAACTCTTTAAACGAATTGATTTACTAGAGGCAATAATTTATGTTGTTTGACTTTTCCTTGAAAACGTACATTTTGTAAAAATGTCAATGCATGATGTTTCCGACTTTAGAAGATGCTTATACAGAATAATGTGTTCCTTTTTTTTTGCGGATGGCAAATGACCTCTCCCGCTCTGGGCGGTGCGGAAGGGCGTGTCAGACTTTTACTGACTATAACCCATCCGTGTTCCTTCACTTCCCTGTGCCCCAGGGCCATGGTATCTTTTTCGAACAACCCGCAGCCCTTGCAGGATATAATGTGTTCCTTCATCATCTTCAATCTTTTTATCGTCCCACTGCTGGGCACAGGTCTTCTCTCATACAGAGAAGGATTGAGCGTAATCATTTGTACAAAATGTTTAAAAAATAATGTGTTCCTTATCCTGTTAAAAAATGGTAGGTAGAAAAAAAAATAATTTCTGCTTTGTTAGTACATCGTTATGATACAAATAGTAATTTGCAATTATCTTAACATATTAATTTCACAACCAATTGATTTTGTTTGTTACGGTCTGCCCTATTAATACTTAATCTTTGGGGTTGTAATTACTTAAATGAAGTAAAGTGCCAGCCTGGGTTCGTTTGAACTTATGACTACAACTCCTTTAAGTCGCGGCGGATTTAACTGAACCTATTTCAAGTTGCGACTTGAAAAGGTGCTTTAATAATAGTAATAAATCAACAAGAGTTAATAGACGCCCTGATGTTGATTCGCCGTAGAAAATTTTGATGGTACGCCTATTGTTGGCGATACATACACTCTCGTCTCGTCTGCGCCTAGTAAGAAAAGCGAACATTGTGTCTGAGACGAGCCGCATATCAAAAACTTCAACGGCTATGCGCCGTAGCGCAGCGGCTACGCGTTGTAGCGCAGAGGATACGCGCCGTAGCGCATGGGATACGCGCCGTAGCGCAGCGGTTACGTGCCGTAGCACAGCCGCTACGCGGCTAAGCTTCTCGGCAACCCAGCGTACCGCAACGGCAACGAGTCGTAGCACCAGCCGTAGCACAGAAGAGACGGCGTAGTGCAACGTTTAAATGTCGTAGCTTAACGTTTAGCCGTCGTACCCCGTAATCACGCAAAAATGCTGATCTGAAGGCTGATCAAGGTGTGGTAGGGAAAAACCCAGAGGATTTTTGAGCAAACATATTTTAAGTTAAAAGTTGATAGCTGACTAGTGGTGTAATGAGGGTAGATAACCAAAAATATATTTGAAAAAAAATTTCGGAATTCGAAAAGGACAAAAATAAAATGATCTAAACCAAGCTATAACATAATAACTTAGATAAGCAAGTTTGACGAAGAAATTTTGGGGTTTCCTGATAATTTTGAAAGTTAAATATTTTGCTCATTTTAGGAGTTGTTCCTAATAATGAATATATAAATATATGACAGATTTATTAGCCTTTTAATAAAACATGACTAAGTTTCCTTCATTCAGAAAAGAACCCGAAAGTGGCTAAAACCCAACTAATCGAATAGCTTTGATTGCTACCTGAATTTGAACCTGACTAGTTAGTGATGATTTTACGGTATTGAAAAATTTTAAAATAGAAAACAATGATTAATGGTGATAGTTCATTAAATTCATTTTTGCCTTTGTTTCCCCGTGTCATGTATCACTATTCACTCTATCGTACGCAAAATATGAACATTGTCATGAAGTTGCGGACACCAGGCCGTATACCCATCTCTCTATCAGTCTGTCCTATAAACACTGTGAAACTAATTCCTGACGCATTTGAAAATGTAAAGGACTGCAGGCCTATGGGGTAATTCTGTAGAAGTTGCGAAGTCTGTTATTGATTGACATTGCGGCTTTTCAATCAAGATTAGTCAATTAAAGATAATAATCTTTAATTGACTGTGAGGATTTTCCTATCCTCATAAAAAATAGTAAAATAATACCTTTGTTTAAACCAGCTAGTATATCAGAACCCACAAATTGTAGATCTATTACCTTTACTTACTATTTTTATCTATGATATAAGTTTTCGACCAAATTAAATAAAAAAGCAATAAGATTTTTTAATAAACATAATTTAATAAAAAATGTTTATTTAAAATTTTTATTGTTTTCGTATCAAACTGGTTTCACAAGGGATCTTACAATTACTGACGAACTGAACAATTACGATGAACTTTTAGGACATTTTTATGATGCACGGAAGACAATTGCGACGCCTCGAGCAACTTGTGTGATTTGTACAAGGCGTTCCAAAGCTTTCTTCACGGAACTTTAATTGGGAAATTCCACCACTACGGGTTCTGGTAAACTGCTCTGGATCTTCTTACTTTATACTTGGGTAAGAGGATTCAAAGCGTTGACGTTAATGGAAAACGATCTCCCGGATCTATATCAACAACAGGAGTCTCACAGGGCTCAATTTTTGGTCCTTTCTTGTTTCTTATTTGCATTTATGACTTGCCGTGATATTTATGACAAAGTGTTGTTTGCAGATGGCACTTCGCTTTTGTTTAAATTCAAACGTCAGCGGCTACTGACGATGCTACTGACTACTGACGATTTAAATAGCGTGATCATCAAGTAAGTAATAATAACTAATTAGTAATCTCGTAGTTTAATGTTCATAATTTACTTTTAAACCAGAAAAAAACCAAATGCAAAAATTTACGCTACCTTGCGTTAGGCAGGTGAGAACTAATGTGTTGATAAAGGACATCAAAGGGCAGGATAAATTGGGATAAATTTGGATGGTAAGTTTCAGGGTGGTCTACATAGATAAATTGTCATAAAGGCAAAGTTCCGCAGAATACGCTGTTTTAAAAAAAAATCCTTATTTAACTGATACAGATACGATAGCCCGATAATAGTGTAATTTCGTACGGTATACTATTTTGGGAACATGCTGCTGATATTCAGACTATCTTTGATTTGCAGAAGCGAGTTGTTCGATTAAATTATAAATGAAGCCTAGACTTCCTGAGACAAATTTAAACAAATTAATGTCACAACTTTGCTGTCTATAATGATATTTATAAAGATATATTACTTTTAATAAAAAAATGTTTGAAAAATACATTCATATTTTTAATATAAATACTAGGCACAGAAACAAATTTGTTCTATGGACGACGGCAGGTCAAACTACACGAAACTGTCAAATATTCTCCATCAAGCTTGTGCCTTAATGATATAGAGATAGAGATGAAAATCTAATAAAGAAATCTGACAGATTGTAGTAGCTTGATGTGCTGTCGTCTGAACCTACAACGAACGAAGCTCAAGAAAATAGGTGGCTCTTTTAGATGCCCATTGTTATATATCTTGATAATATTTATTAACTATTAGGCTAGTAATATCACTATAACAATATATCTGTTAGACACGTAAATGTTAAAGCAGGT
This sequence comes from Sesamia inferens, assembly GCA_037179545.1. Taxonomy (NCBI): domain Eukaryota; kingdom Metazoa; phylum Arthropoda; class Insecta; order Lepidoptera; family Noctuidae; genus Sesamia; species Sesamia inferens. Next base: position 18,522,371 of record CM073921.1, on the reverse strand, counting down.
ACAAGCAATATGGATCTAAAAGTCCTCGTCTTCCTTAGATAGAAATTAAGTCTTGTCATAAGTCCCAACTTTCAAAGAAGAATTTCAAATAGTTAAATGATAAATAGATAAATGATAGTTCGTTCTGTGCAAGTTACATGTCTATAGTTGTCTATACTGTATAATATAATATTATTGTAAGTAGAAGTCTCATTACCTGTCGGTCTGTGACCGTGTTATTCTTCTAATTTCACAAAAGATTTCGATGCGATTTTCACCATTTAGGGACTCGAGACTCGTTCACAAATCTATACAGAATTATTACTCAAAATTAGTTCTGTTCTTATGATATAGACATACATCGTTTATGAAAAATTATGAAACTGTCCAGCTATCGCGGTTCACGAGATAGTGGAGTTTTAGTAATATTTTTAACCTTTGGGTGCGGAACCCTAAAAACGTAACTGCCAATAACGGTTAAATATCGGGACCAAATACTACTTGTGATATGACTATGAGATAGTAATATGATAAAAAATATATGTTAATAATAAAGAGACAGTAGGTATTGCTTCCACATACAATGAAATTAATTACACAACTCGTACAAAGAATTTAGATAATGGACATCTTTTTTCAGACTAGTATAGAGTACCTTCTATGAAAAATAACATGTTACCTTATAAGTACTTAATAAATTAACCAAAACAGGTGTGTTTAGTGATAACCAGGCTGTAGCTAGTAAAATTTCCGGCGATTGATTGAAATTGAAAGTATTTTAAAGTACGAGTTAAATGATCCTTTATTTTATGAAACATCTTGTTATGATGGGGCTTATATTTTTATATTTGATTGTTGTAATATTTGGTGCACACAACAACCGTTGCTATTTGAACGAGATTAGATATAAAAAAGGGGAGTAAGCAGCGGACAAAGCAGACAGTGGCGGGAATGAGACGGGGCGAGTGGACGCGCGGCAGTTGCGCGCGAGCCGTTCATTGATGCGCAGGCGCCGTGGAGGCGCGGGGGGCGGGGGAGAGGAATGCGGTCGCGGCGAGCAATGACCGCGCCAGGGTCGCTTCCTTTACGAGAAGCGCGGGCCGTCGTACTACAGCCGATCCCCCCACCTGCCCCCATACGGCCCGTACTACATGATGGTCCTCACGGCCGCGACGCGCGCTTTTCGACCCGTAGTCCGTTACAAAAATTAAGTGCGCCGCATTCCGCGACCGTTTTGCCGTCTCTTTTACTCTCAAGTTAGGTCGCATCTTCTGTTCTCCTCCTGGATGGTAGCCTCCTCGAAGCGTTGTTTGGTGTTCAAAGTAAAGCGCAGGGACTTGCGTCTCGTCAAGCTTTCTCTACTGTGTTGTTTACTTGTTTTCGATCCCAAAGGCTCATTTACACATCTACAGACAAATGCATCAAACTTTACCGATATTATTGACGTAAATGAATGGATTTAGATAATTCTATCGATTAGTTAGACAAAAATTAAAACATAAAATTGGTGTTATTATATTATGTTTACTTTGTATTTTAGAGATTTTAGTTAAATAAAGTCAGCTTAAAGGCGAAAACAGGCAAAGCAGTGTAATTTAATAATATAAGTAGCTAATCCAATAGGAACATAACTCCGCGCAAGCGCAGCATGCAGACGATTCCTCAACTATGGTCCTGAATCGTGGTATTTTACTATTGATTCCACGAGTGAGTAGCGATACCTTTACTATTGTATATTAACTTTTCGCAGTCTGTTCAGAACAAAACAAATGATACGTGCATAATTATGTTAGTTATTATTTAAAAAAAAAATGTAAAATATGGCTACTTTTTGCACATGAGTCCGCTACCGAAATCTGATAAACAAGGCAACAATATAATATAATGTAGTTACCGCTTAAATTAAATTTGTACGATGCAACGGTTCAAAGTATAGCCGTTTTAGTTCTTCCAAGCACCGCTGAAGGCGAAGGCGCGGGCGCCATAAAACACATAAAATATATGTATGTACGCAGAATTTAATGTGAGGTGCGTACGTGCAGGAATCAGTTTTTAATAGACTCTTTGAACTTGACAACCTTCACTATTCCAAAATACCTACCCATCGAGAAATATTTATATTTTATATATGACTGCATCGTAAGGTGTTAAAATTATATTTTTTTCTCTTGGCACTGACTTTTTCGATAAACTTTAAAGTAATTATGGCTACAAAGAAACCCGCCAGCAAACTTTCGAATTCCTATGGACATTATTATTTCCAATTACTTACGTCAAGTAAGTTCGAATGATGTCATCCATGCCGACTTTACTGTGGTCAAAAACTTTTACTTTAAATGTTGTTTTTGGGATTTTTTTTTATCATTACGTGCTAATTAGGAAAAAAGACATTTCAATGAAAATGGAAGCTGAAGCAGCAATTAACACAATTTTATTCTTGTAATGCCGTTTTTTTTTTCTACTTACCTAATCAAGATGTAAAGCAGAGTAATTAGCTCGGGTGTAAGCATCAATTGGCTACTCCCTTATCGAATCGAAATCAATATCAGGTAAATTTGCTCGACAAAAGCAAATTGTAGGACAAACCCGAGCATTTATCACCGCAATCATAGGTAACCAATACGCTTGCTCACTGGCTATTAGCAATTACCGACCATCAGGTTCAGTTTCAATACATATTTCCAATATTATACCATCTAGGTCAACCTTTTTATTATGGTTTAATTAATAGTTTCTCTGTGATATACTACATTGTTTTAACCGAAGAATATTATTTCTTACGTATACGTCAAGTTTCTTTTCATTATGATCTTCTTTTTGTCAACAAGTACCTAGGTATGTAACTTCTATCGACCTGAATTTTAAGTTAACCTTTTTGATTGTTTATTAATTAAGATGTTTCCTGGGTAAAAAAAAAAATATTCTATTTAGTCCGTCATTATGATTATAGAAAAATATTGGATACGTATATTTTGTTTATAAAAATTGACAAATATAAAAGGCATCAAAGATCAGTAGTGGTGGCTGGTGACGTCACTGCTCGCTAAAAAGTGTAGCGTGTAGTGACGTCATACGAGTTTTAAGCGCACTGTGTCATCTTCATGTTTTGTTTATATAAAACAAAGAATACGTGTAGTATTTTTTGGAAATCTGACTGACGGAATAATTAGTTTTTTTTTTTTTTGTCAACTAACCTATTCTGATTTCATTGGCTATTGTTGTTTCCTCGAAGTAATCACAAAAGCTAACAAGAGATTAATTGTTCCGAGACTCTATCGAATTTTGAGAAACCGAGTTTATTGAAACTAAGTATCTAAATTACTGCAAATATCTATTATTTTGGTTGTATTCCATTTTTAGTGAAAATATTACAGCATAAGTTCTGCATGTTCACTACATTTTATCTTTCATCCCGGACAGTCAATAGCTTTAACGATGACGCCTTATCTGTATTTATAAAATACAAATATAACTTTCCGTCGATTCTTTTTCGGCAATAAATTGTATGAGAATATAGTAAATTTTAAAGTCTACAGAAAATATAATTATGGTATTTAAACCCTCTTTTCCATCATTACAAAGTATACACACAATAATTTATCATTACCACAATCTACAACGGTGTGTTCCTTGTGTAAAAATGCAAGCAGTTACTGAACATAGGAAGGGATAAGACTGAAAGGAATATCATCTGGCTAGGCTAGATATTGCATGTGAACGTGAAGATAACATATCACCTGCACTTCGTGGAAATTGAACGCCATCGATGTTTCAGCAGTATATGGCTCCACGACCAGGAGTTATGGCTGTTGTCGTATTACATGACTTGCGCACAGCAATGGCACACTGGAGACCATCATACCGTAAATAGTGGCAGGCTGTTAGCAACTAGTTCACGTCCGCCTAGAAGCTAATGAACTCGTTTTTCAAAGTTTATTCTTACAGGTGTGCAGCTGGTATTTATTACATCCATTTTTTCACCTAGCACTTTCTAATTGAAGAACGTTATATTTTCTATAGATATGAATGTAACTATTACATCAGTGTATTCTATTAGGATAACTTTTAGGCTACTAGATATAAATTAAGTTTATATTTATTTGGCACATGTTTTAATATTTTAATTCTAATTTATACAAAAGATATAGGTATTTTTCATATTAATTATCAACCAAAGCCACTAAGGTTTAAACTTATGATTTCATGAGTTATATTATATTATATGTATGCGTCCATAGAATTAATAACATCTTTAGGTCATTAAATAGGTAACAATTATTCCTAAATAATATTTAAGTAATATTGCATATTTGATATTTTTATGTGTGATACATTTATTTATTTCGGAGGGTTGACTATTAATAAATCTCGGTATAATATAACCGGTAGTTCGCTCGCTATACGCATTGTTGGCACCCTGTATGCTTGAAGCCTATTCTCAGAATAAGAATACGCTGTTAAATGATCCTAAACATGCTATTCCAAAACTATCTAGCTTATACAGTCACACGCCCCTAATTGAGGAAAATATACACTGGCCTGCAAATGTAATATGAACTAAACTAGTTAGAGATCAAAAATAAAAAACAAATAATATAGCAAATGTTATCAGGTTCCTTTGAAACTATAAATTTGTAAAAACAAACTTAAAAATATAAAGTACTTAATAAAAATAGCCATTTTTTTAGCTTAGTATCAAAAACTCTGTTACCTATGTCGTTATGGTTTACGTGTTATGCTTTCTCGGGGTTTCGGAGCCGATGTTGAGAAATATTCTCCTATTCTTCAATTAGAGCCGGTTTTAGTGCCCTAAAGAGGGGGTATGTGATCGGTGGAGGTCTGCCCGGCTTGCCGTGTCCTCGTGACGGCGATCTCTCGCGTCCTGGTCCAGGTCATGATCCGGAGCGAGAGTGCATGGCAGGCCGTCAATTCCTCCGAAGTAGTGATGCTGGCAAAGGAGGTGGCGGAGCGCGTGACGCGGGCTCTCATCTCAGCGCCCTCACGGCTCTAGCCGCCGCAGGAGACGCCCTGTCGGGAGGCAATATCGTACCCACGGCCACCGTAGCCACAGCTGGCCTACTGACCCATCATGACGCGGTCCGGGGTCAGGGTTGCGGGTTGGTTCAAAGAGAAACCGTGGCCCTGGCGCACAGGGAAGTTAAGAAACACAGGTGGGTTTTAGTCTGACACGCCATTCCGTTCCGCCCAGAGCGGGAGAGGCCATTTGATGATTTCCATCCACACGAAAAAAAAAAGACGTTATGAGTTGTCTGGGGCTTCTGACTGGCCTCCCTAGTTCATCCTAGGAGTGCCCATCGGGTTGAGAACAGGACCATTATACATTTTCCCAGTCAGAGTACCATTTTCTTTGGCCTGTAACGTTGTGCGACCTTCTGAAGATATGCCAGCCCATACGTGTATACTGCTTCCACTATACTGAGAAGACGTCTTAAAGGTATCGCTCGCTCGCTGTAAGAAAATTCTTGACCACTCTTCATTACACTCCATGCGTTCACGGGCGTAACTCAGTCTCGTTATACGATGCTCTCTCTCGAGTTTCGGGCCACTCTTTGTTTTTTAGGGTTTCAGATTTACTTCAACAAGATTTCTTCTCACTGTTGTTGGACTCGAGATAGCAATTTCTAAATATACTGGAAACAATAGAAAGTTCCGTTTAACGTTACACCCACCGTTCTTGCAATAGTACGCATACTGATGCCTAGTTCCAGATCCTAGCATACATATTCTTCAGATGAAATAGAGAGTACAATTTTCTAACTTCGCTATTCTTTCTCTACTCTTATAACCATCGTAATTCATACTTGACACTATCCTCACGGCTTTTTTCACATCCCTAAGGACTACACTTTCCTGCAAAAAAAAAAAAATCATAAAAAGAAATTCATATTCGAAAACCTTCTATGACTAAAGAAGGTTTTCGAATATGAATTTCTTTTTATGATTTTTTTTTTTTTGCAGGAAAGTGTAGTCCTTAGGGATGTGAAAAAAGCCGTGAGGATAGTGTCAAGTATGAATTACGATGGTTATAAGAGTAGAGAAAGACCTATGAATAATTATGTCTAAAAAAGGTGGTGATTGCCGATAAATAAAGTAGTATGGAAGAAAACATATCCTAAATAAATTGATATAAAGGTAGGACAGAGAAGAGTGATGTAAATTTTTAGTTCTAGTAGGGTTTTAGTTTTTAACTTATTTCTGAATTAGCGTGGGTTAGATAACAATCATTCGTTACAATATTAACAGTTAGATATAGTATGGTAGTAAACAAACTCAACCCACACTATTGTTCACGGAATAATATCGATTTTTAAATAAATATGGAAACAGGCGTATAATAGAAAGGGTCAGTAAGAAAATAAAACTGTAAAGTCACAAAAAGCTTCTCAAGACAACAATGACCAGGAAGTAAATCAATAACCATTTCTCTAAATTTGTTCTGAGCGAAAATATAGTTTATAATACACTTATCTGTGAAAATCAAGCGCGATGCTCGCTCTTCCCGTTCACTAACAGTCGACTTAATTAAACCTATTGTTGCATAATGCCAAACAGCAATATCTCCTGTGCTCCAAGCTTAATATGTTGTACTATTTCATCAGATCCGCATAGGAAATCTTGGTGTGGTAACATTTATCTGCAGTGCGCAGAATTTTTTTTCTGAACTACTTCTACTCTCTGATTTTTCTACTCCTGTATCGTGAGTGCATTTACAAGTATTTAAACTCACTTACGCAAACATCCAGACCCGGAACAACTACCCGTAGGCCATACAAATATTTGTTCCGTGTGGGAATCGAACTCGCCACACGCAGAGAAGCAGTTGATCTCTGAGTCACTGCACCAACCGTGACGCCAAAAGAAGAGAAAGTAGAAGTTTTTAAAATCTTTAAAAGAGCATGTTATGAGACTCTGAAAGGCTCTATTGATAAATATAGTCCTAGTTTCATAACATGGTCTTTTAAAGAATTTAAATGTTGTTAATATGGATACCAAAATATGACTTACTATCAAATAGTACTCCACGATTACGCGTGCAATCGGTTTTATTCAAGTTTATGTCATTTGAAGCTGATTGACGATTGACAAATTTAAAATTATTAAAGTAGATTCCCCGTCGTAAAATAATCACTAATGCAATATGTCTATTTGGAAACATTTCGCCCTTTTGCCATGTAAAGGCAAACAGTTATAATCAAATGTTGCTGCCACATTTAAGTTCCTACAATATACCTACCTGAGCCTCAAGACTGACAATGGGCATGCTAGGAGTTCAGTGCCATCCATAGATCGGAACGCGACGCGCCTAACCGGACACGGCCGGGCGGCGTCCTGCATACTCGAACCACTATGTAGATAGAACCACATTAGCATTGATGTAGGTATGGGTATATAGGTTGTTTGTGTCCCAGCGCCCGGTGCAACGCGCGCGCGGCCCTGACGCGCCCGCGACCGATGCGCGCCGATGTAAACACCCAGCAAGGTCAACTGCCTTGCGATCGTTGTGCTTTTTATTAACTTTTTCTCAAACTTACTGCACACATGTTCAAGATAACGCTTGTAGCCTTGCATGTGAGCCGTTGAGATTATGTTGCCGTTTTCATATAATTCTGGAATCTTCAGTTTTTGCTATACAAAGCGGGGTTAATACGGCAACATCCCGCGCTGGTAGATGGCTAAATAATTATAATACTGAAAGAGAAAAACTACAGTGGCTATAACACCTTTAGAATCACGCACTCGTGCACTCACCTTTATGTTCATACCGTACTACCATTATTATTATTATTGAATTAAAAAAATAATATTTACCCACTAGATGACTAATGTACCTACTTGATGATATGTATTTCGTGGGAACGTCTGGATTCAGCTGTAGGTATTTCTGACAGTTATTAATAAAAAAATCTCTAAGTAAAGAGCACAGCAGTGGTCAACCGATGCACGGGCGGCTTTGTGCTTTTGTGAACGTGCCCTAAGTAATAGTATAATGCTGCATAAACTTGCTTACTATCAGAGCGACTGTCGGACATATCTTGCAGAAGTTTTGTCACAAGTAAACTACAACTATCGAATCGTCTACATCGATGTCAGAGTTGCCGCGAAGCAACTGGGTGATTTTAACTTGAGTAGGTAAGTTATTAAAACTAAACAAACAGACATCTTACTTTGAAATAAATAATTAAAAAGTATTTTCATTCGTTACCAATATCGATTTTTGTCAAATGATTGCGACTAGTTGGGATCGTTTGGACCGCAGTTGATATAATTTTAGTAGTCGCAATCATTTGACAAAAATGTGCTCGCCGATTATACTGCTGTAAATATCTTACCGTAAAAACTTGGTGAAGTGAGCTTAGAATAAGCTGTCAATAGTGTGTAAGTCCCCGACTCCACGTTCACAGCCCTTTAATTTAAACCAATGAAAATTTTCATCAAGTCATCTGTAGGACTGGATTAGACAAGATAAAAAAAAATTGCTCAAGAAGTTGTATTGAATAAATCTAAGTTATGGTAAACAAAAGTTCTATAACAGGGGACGACTTTTTTAATCTCACTCAATAATACCTACGTCAAAAGCTGTTCTATTAATAACAATTCTGAATCATTTAATTTCGTAATAATACCACCAGTACGTAAGTACTTACTCATAGTAAGTACGTAAGAACTACAGGTGAACCTTAATTGAACCGATTACATTTTACAGAAATTATATTATTAATAAGTCTTGTGGCAAGCTATTTAATGTTTTGAGGGCTGTCATTTTAATATTCATTAAATATTTTAATATTGTTGGTGTGATAAACTGGGAAGCTTATAAATGAATGCAGGTTTAAAATATGGTAAAGTGCAGAGCGTTTACTTGCTGTGCCAACAACCTGTCACCGCAATGACTAACCTAAGCAATGTTGTTATCTTTAACACGGGAATTTCTACTGCAGATACTTCAAGCGACCATCGTTAATGTGATACCGCCTTCTAAAGGAGAAACAAGCTCGAAGTAAGGCCGCGTTCATAACATTGCTTCTAGTACTCACGGTCGTCGACTGTAAGGGTACAAATATACAAAATGGGTGAAAACACAACTTTACTAGCAGTCCTTTGTTGTTCATACAAGTGTATAATAGGCAGCCGTCTGCGTATTTACGCAACGCGATTATAAGCTTGGTGTAGATGCTGCCTTAAACCGACAGCGTGAATAACCTCTATCACACGCACACAGATTACTTATGCATTTTCTTTGTGAAATTCAGTTTTTATGAACCGCTTTAGTAATATTAATCTCTACAAAAATCCTAATCTAATAGATTTCTAAGTAAATGATGATTTAATTTTAGATGGTTTATAAGTTAAGTCAAAAGTCATTTTGATCCAAATAGTTTTGATAGATTTAAAAGCCATGACTGATCCGTTTTGATCCTCTTACTCTTTGCCTACGAATATTATTACCTGCATTACAATTGAAATAGTATGTTTTAGGGCGGGTGTAAGCTGTACGCCTTAAGTTGTTTTCCTAGAAGAATTGTCATTTTATTGCCAGGGTGACAAAAATTCAAATTAACTACATATTTAGTAAAAGCAGGTTGGATTTCAGTTTGCATGAAAAGTAAAATATATAAGTTCCATAATCGTATATATATGTCGGGGACAGCGACGGCAGAGCGGTAGGGTCGACAGCATCTTGGTGTCGTGGTACAGGTTCCATTTCGTAAGTGAGTTTTGAATTGAAGCACGACGTGTAGATATACCCTCCAATTTTCATAATCACAATTTGAATAGGCAAACCGACAGTTTCGGTTCGGAGGAGTGCCTTGGTCCGCGTCTCGATGCAAAGTGCCCGTTCGACGAACCCCACTTTCCAAAGCGACTCTGTCCATGTGACGTCATCACAAAATAACGTCACAAGCGTTCGCCCCTCTACTACGTAAATCAAATCAGCAACTTCTATTAAAATTAATCGACGATCTCCGACACGGCCAGCCTGACGAGTTGCACGTCCTCGTGCATCTTCATCATCATCATCCCAGCGCCAATCCCAGTCGCATCCGAAGCTCCCTCAGCCCCGGAGTCCAGGAACCGGTTCACCAGGCCAACCGCCGATTTCGGCGAAACTTCGATATTTCCCGTTACACGTCCACGTGCATGTCTGTAACAAATTTAAAAAAAGCACAGAAAACCGACTTTGAAGCATTTTTGAGAACTCGGCCAACCTGACCGTCACACGTCACGTTTAGTTACAGTGACTTTTAGATAACCAAACAAGCTTAATCATTTTAAAAACTTAATTGCAAGAGCTTCCTTCAAGCCTCATAATTATTAAAATTCAAAAAGAAAACAAAAGGTTCCTCCAAGCCTCATAATTATCAAATTTATCAAATCAAAATCATAATCATCAAAAAGAAAACACACCATGGTTCGCTACCACCTCTTGTGATACGACCAACTCTAGAGTCCACGACTCCCAGGTCAACACATGACCGTACAACTAATAGTCTCCTCCGAGACCCTGGTCCCCACCACACCACCATCTGCCCATCGTGCCCTGACCAACTCCTCACTGAGTTTCAGTCACGACAGCAGACTAGTGCATGCAGTGCGACCATATCTAACTAGGTCCCCGCCACACCACTAGCTGCCCATCGCCCCCTGAACAACCCCTCACTGGGTTGCAGTTACGACTACAGACTAGTGCATGCAGTGCGACCATACCTACTAGTGTCCCCGCCACACCACTAGCTGCCCATCACGCTCTGAACAACCCCTCATTGGGTTGCAGTTACGACTACAGACTAGTGCGAGCAGCGCGACCACATAGCCATGATACGTGTTCTATTTGCTGGCGGAGGCACCCTCCTCACCATCTTCTACATTTTTGAAAATCTTACTCAGTAGACGTTACTTGGAAAAATCTTTCGTACCTATGCGATCGTGGGGTACTTATAAGTTCTGTTTCCAATCAACGATTTCAATAGGTAACGATCGCCATTATCGTCATCAAACAACTCACCATTACTAAATTTAATTACTTTAGCTCACTTCTATCAAATTTAGATCTTTCGTAAATAGCACTCATTTCTATGTTCGTTACCGCTTGTTCTCTTGAGAAGATTTAATAGTCTAGCCACACTTACTATCAGAATCTCAAGTGAGCTTGTAACTATAGGCCACAGTGAACTTTACTTTTGAAATAAAGATAAACCAGACATCATAATTTTAACACCCTGATTTAAAATTTCTCAGCCCATTATAACAAAAAATACGGGTAGTACAAGAAATAAAATTTGCAAAAATAACTCTTATTATCATGTCGCAAAGAAATGGTTCAGTACACAACGCTGGTACTACCCATACCCTGTATACGTACTACTGCGTGTGTACGTATACCAATGAAATTACAGATTGCTTGACAAGAGAACATTCGGCCACGGAATCAAAATAAAAATAGTACGACTCACCGGATTATGGCAATTTCCCGCAAAACCTGCCACTTAGCAGTTGTCAACCGTTGCACACCAGATATCTCCGAGCTCTCATAAAACCCCATTACGTTACCACAAACTTTTGGGTATTTTGAAACCTTCTCATCGCCTGTAGAGTAGAGGCTCAAGTCTTAAAACCTTGGGCGTTCCGCAAAGCGCACACATCTCCGGTTGCGCCGCACGCAGCTCCAGCAGCGCCACACGCCATTGATGTGATTCACCAAGCAGCTAGAAGCGCGCTCCGCAAGCGCACTTTGCACGCCCCGCAAGCTCACCTTGCACACTCCGCAAGCGCACCTTGCACACTCCGCAAGCGGACCTCCCGCGCTCCGCAAGCACACCTTGCCTGTTCCGCAAGCGCACCTCGCTCGCCAAGCAACAGCCAGCACTGCCGCGCGCCAAGCATCAGCCAACACTGTCGTGCGCCAAGCAACAGCCGCAAGCGCACCTTGCGTGCTCCGCAAGCGCACCTTGCGTGCTCCGCAAGCGCACCTTGCGTGCTCCGCAAGCGCACCTTGCACACTCCGCAAGCGCACCTTGCACACTCCGCAAGCGCACCTTGCACACTCCGCAAGCGCACCTTGCACACTCCGCAAGCGCACCTTGCACACTCCGTAAGCGCACCTTGCACACTCCGTAAGCGCACCTCGCTCGCCAAGCAACAGCCAGCACTGCCGCGCGCCAAGCATCAGCCAACACTGTCGTGCGCCAAGCAACAGCCGCACGTGCACGCTTGCAGCGGACTCCTGCAGCGCACTATCACGCGGAGCGATCTCTTCTGCCTCAGCAATTGAGCGCACCTCGTAACGTGACGTTCACTTCCAGCCTCACTGCCAGTACATCCAGTATTTACAGAAGGTCATACAAAGGCAATGAACAACTACCACACAAGTAATCACACAAGTACTATAAAAATATTGGCAGAAAGTGACTGTTATTCTGTTCCTGGATTTATAACGAGATTGTGAGCAGTGTAGTTCTTCATCCCACTTCTGATGTCGGGGACAGCGACGGCAGAGCGGTAGGGTCGACAGCATCTTGGTGTCGTGGTACAGGTTCCATTTCGTAAGTGAGTTTTGAATTGAAGCACGACGTGTAGATATACCCTCCAATCTTCATAATCACAATTTGAATAGGCAAACCGACAGTTTCGGTTCGGAGGAGTGCCTTGGTCCGCGTCTCGATGCAAAGTGCCCGTTCGACGAACCCCACTTTCCAAAGCGACTCTGTCCATGTGACGTCATCACAAAATAACGTCACAAGCGTTCGCCCCTCTACTACGTAAATCAAATCAGCAACTTCTATTAAAATTAATCGACGATCTCCGACATATATAATATAAATATTTGTATATGTTTCATGACTGTAACAAATATGTAGGTATTTACAGAATTATAATCAATAAATTAATCCCATCCTTATTCTAATTTATTTTATAACTGTCATTCCAGTGGTAACGCATTTTTGTATTTCGATAAATGTATTTTATTTAAATTTTGGCACGCTTAATCTTTAATACCCCTGCCGTGGCAGTTGTTAGGGTAACAAAGATCTTGCCGGGGCACTTCAAAAAGAACGCGGGTCACGAGGCTCGGCGCGCGGCGCTACCTGCGTCGGTGCATGCGACCCTTGGGTGTTTTTTACTTATATCACACCGACATGCCTATTTCAAATCAGAAACGAAACGTATTCAAAATTCTCATTCACTTCGTACTCTCACACCCTCAAAACTCACGATACATTCAATCAATCAATCTTGAGCATATTGATCGATGTGCAGTTCACAAACTGCTATGCTGTGTACACACAGAGATAAAGATAAAATTCAGAATATTATCAGTTGTGGTATAAGTTCTGTTCAGTCTGAACTTTACAAAGTTTGGAGTAATTTGCCTATTTGCATATTTAGCTATCAAAAATTACTACGGTTGTTGATAGTCAAATATGCGCTAAACGCATGTTATAAAAATTACCTTAATTAACGAAGCAGTTAATACGCGTGTAGTGACGAATTGTTAAATGTCTTTTATGTGCACTGTAATGTAATACGCAGTTCCACATAAAATGTCTAAGAGTTGCGCGGAATAATAAGCAATTTGGGAATGCATTTTATTTTTCTTTCAATCATTTAAAAGTAATGACTGATAGTCCGAGAACGAAATTAATATTCTATTCATGTAATTTAGATTCCAACTAAATCTGGCGGAAGAATTAGTTACATATGATAACCTATCAAAATGTATTGATTGTTTAAAGATACGCAGAGTTGAGTTGGCTCTGTGCCATCATCCGCAAATAGTGGAGTTCAAAACTAGCGCATGTGGAAGCAATCTCTCAAAGCTTTCAGGTGCGAGATAAAGTACCTCCATGAAATACATTTGACCCCTCGATTGTAGGACGTTGTGCGTTTTCATTATAAAACAGTATTTCTTTTTATGTTTTTTGGTTTAAGTAGGCACATAGCAACATGTTGGCGTTGATTTATATGATTAGAAATGGTGAGAGTAAAGTTGTACGGACGACAGCGGGACAAGCTACACGAAACTGTCAAATATTCCCAAACAACCTTAAGCCTCAATGTTTAGAAATAAAGTTGAAAATATAATAAGAAAATTTGACTGATTGTAGTTGCTCGATGTGCTTTTGTCTGTACGTGAATCTTTTAGGCGCTCTACACTCCAAAGCTGCCGGCCGGCGGCATATGTCGGCAACATACTGCCGGCGGGCTAGGTCGGCGGCTTCAGTCATTGCTAAAACTTTGCCGGCGGCTCGACATCAGAAACTTATTTGACAGTTAAAATACTAGCACGTCACTACAGCTGAAATGTCGCCGGGCACCTGTGCGCATGTAGGTATACGCTAGCCGCCAGCAAGCCGCTGACATGTCGGCGGGAAATACGCCCCGCCGAAGGTTGCCGACATGTTCCTTTCAACATAAGCCGGATTGTGTCGGCGGGTTGTGCCGCCGGGCCGGCTTGGGTGTGTAGAGCGCTTAAAGTTTTTGTCTAACTACCGTCTGCATAATTATATTCCAATATTTTTATAACGACTTAATATTATTTATCGTCATTTCTGTATGTTTCCCAATGTAGTAGTGACGCACCTCGCTTTTTTTTCATACATCTGTATGTGCCTCAGGTATTTATTATATTATATCAGTATACACACATAGGTACAGTATAGGCTAATCATGGGCTAACAGCGCAGACAGACTATTATGCCTGCCAGTGGTTAGCCATGTTGGTAACGACATTCCACTCTCAATTGTCATAATAGTCCAAAACTATCTTTCTAACCACCATTTCAAAGTTATCGTAGGCCCTACGATAACTTTAACGATAAATTTTGCCAAAGAAGAGTGTTTCCCTATGACGTACGGAAACGCTCTTCTATGGCGAAATTTATTGTATCTGATGTTCCACAAGGTTCAAATTTAGGACTATTTCTCTTTATAAATGACGTACCTAAACAACCTAGAAATCCTCTCTCAATATATGCAGTTGCACTGTCTCATATACTTCTTCAGAGGACTTTGATTTAATAATTCAACCTTCTTCAACTACTTGACACGTATTTCTCCAGATGGAAAATAAAATTAAACTCTATTAAAATATTCAAATTATTCCATATCCTGAAAACGTCCGGTGAAATATCTTGGGGTGGTTCTAGTAAACAAAATGTAACTGGAGGGAAAACACTGATGCACTTCGCGGAAAGGATCTGAAGGATATCAATGCTTTAAACCCTATTCCTAAAAGAAAGTTAAGGCTGTCCAAATATCTTTTAACAATGTTTTTAGAACAAATGTTTGAAATTTATTCTAAAAACAATGTTAATATTCACGAACGATTAAATTTCCAAGCATTAAAAAAATCTTAAAATCAGCCTTATAATTTTGTGAGTGTAAAGACACAGGTAAATACTCCAAACATGATAACCAATTAATTTTCTTCCATATGTAAAAGTAGATCTAATAACTTATCATGCTTGAGAACAATAACCGGTATCGTTTACCACATCACCATATTTTGAGTTAATTAAATAACACACCACCGGACCGACTGTGCTGCCCTCTGTGGCAGTACGTGTACTCGGTGAAAAGTTACACGAATTACCCTCAGGTTAAAATTACAATTATTTGTTAAAGACTCATCGATGAGTTGAATTTTTTAACCTGTAGTTCAAAAAGTGAGTCAGCGCATTACCTTTAATAGATTAACAATAGAATGCGTTTGTTTTTTTTTTTTTTTTTTTGTTGTTGTGTTGAATAGTAAACTTTTAAAACAGTTCAACATTTCCTGCTATAACTAATGCAATATTTATATTTATGAAGGAAATAGTTTGTGAGGAAAGAAAAATAATACGAGCATCTAGAACTTTATTCCCTGCTGACTAACAAGATGGAAGAAGTTTCTTTATGCACTTCTCAATGTGCGATGAAATACCGAAGAATATTTCGCACGCTATTTCAATCTTGACTCGTTTTTAATCTCTAGTAAAATTATAAATGTGAAAGTGTTCAATGACGTTTATTACTCAGTTACGTATAAAACGTGTAACAGATTTTTTAACCACATTGATTAGCTATTTCATAAATTGTTCGATCGTAGTGAAAAATTTGAACACAAGAAATTGGGCTGGTAATTTTGAAAGAAAATGGGCAGCGAACAAAGGGCTTAATATTTGTAAACACAACTAGCCACTGTTTCCTCCGATTGTTTGTCGTGTCATAGACAAGCTCACACGATTTTTCTCCGTCGCTTTTAATATGCATCGTAAATATACCTTATCGTGTACAAAGTTTCTGAATGTTTGAAACCCGCTGCTATTTTACGGGTTTCGATGCCATCCCATAAATTTTATTGCTTATACCTTATTAAGGTAACCTTTGGTTATATGCATCTACGCCATATGAGTTTGACCATTATTGAAACACTTGAAAAAATTATGAAGATTTGATCTTATGAAGCGCATATGAGTGAAGTTACACTATTAACCAAATCAATTGCCTGAGTAGATTGACATACTACAATGAATCTCCCCAATTGCTCTATTAAATTGCTGGCATACTGTTAAGACGTTTGCAATTACTTTCTGATCGTCTCAATCTCAATGATATCGTGGATACTCAACTATACTCAAAATTCGTATACATAATTAGAATTGATTGAACATTTTAATTGATCTCTATCGTCTCAAAAATCTTCTATTCGATTTTTTTGACATGATTAATTATTTATCTTTTCAGAGGAAGAAAAGCCTTCAAAGATTTATGACAAAAATCTTTTTAAAATAGTGATGGGAATTTATTCGCATAAAATAACCTTGATGGGTTGACTTACCTTTGATAGGTCTAATAATCTGAAGAGTAGCTTCTGAAGTGTCGTCTTCTTATCTAATTAATTAAATTAAAGCTCGCCTTATTACATATGATATATATGTATATCGTTTTTATTGATTGACTAACTACCTGCATTTCTTACTATTTCAAGAATTGTGTGACCAGAAACCTAACTATTCTTAAAAAGAATCATCCATTGAACAGGGGACATAATATTTAGCAGGAACCATATCTCTTTTAGTCGCTTAAACACGTTACCAGCGTTGTACGGAGTATCTGTACGTAGGAGCTTCAGTAACGTTTTCATGGTCTAGTAACAATCGAGCACATCACTTATTTTACTACGTGTTAAGATATGACGAAGGTTATAGTGAAATTTCTAGTTATACAAAATCACTTTCAAGAGGAGTCAAATTGTAAACAAATTCTTTTTAATGGAACACACATATTTATAGAGCCTTCACTAATGTAATACCTTAGTTACAATATTAATCTACGTAACAACTCATAATAACCTAAAATATATATCAAAGCAACATTTTTTACCAAGTGTAAATACCTAATACTATAAATAGACACATTAGTAAACATATATGTCTAAAGATATAAATATTAGTAGTTTCAAAATACCTAACAATAATAGGAAAACACAAACATGTACATATGTAGAATTAAAATAGATTCATTTAGGAACAACGTGTATCAATTCACAATCACGCCACCACTTTTAAGGATGGCCGGTCGGATCGCTCACCGTTATGTGTACCGATCAGTTTTGGATGTTCTCTTTATAATTTTGTTTTTATTTTTGTTGTTATTTCTTTTATCTAAGTACTTTAGTGGCTATATGTTTATAATTATCTTAATTATGTAGTCGATGGTTTTTTGTGCACGGTAAACCTCTAATATAGCTTAGCACTAGCTTAAGTTCATTATAGAAAATAAGATATAATTTGTAGATATAAATCTATAAAATTGTCCATAACGACTGATCAGAGCTTTTTCCGAGAGGTACTCCTACAATAGGTAGCTAGCTATAAGGCGGGCGGCATGGGCGCCTGGGCGGGGCGGGTCGATAGATGAGACTCAATAAGTGAATAAAGTATCACTTCTGAAAAGGCCCGTTTGCCTTGGGTGACATATACAGGTATACGACCGAAATGACCTTGTAAACATTGTGGAGGCGACGATCCTGACATCGATTTAAACATAATATTTGTCACGACGATGATACGACTCAGCACACATAAATTCAATACATAAGATAAATTTAAATACACGTTTGAAAAAAGAAATCTGAATTCGGTTTAACTTCATAGTTTTAAAGTCACATCGCCAGTGTTTTAATTTTTGATCGTATTGTGATATCCATATTGTCTGCTATGTGAATATTGTGAATGTTATGATTTTCATGTTATTATTTTCTTTTATCAATATGTATCTCGAATGTTTGTAAAGTTCTTAACGCTTTAATTACATGCACACTCAGAGATTTACATAAAACACTCGAGAAAATTCTACTTAGATTTTTAGGTTAAAAAATGGTTATTGCCCTTTTATGTACATAAATCTGCAGATTTCTATGTTAACAGTTCACATCTGTAGTGTAAAGAACTTTTTGTACATTTCGCTGAATACTGAATTTCACATAATTCTACATTGTTATTATTATTGAAGACTTAATCCTTTTCATAACACGATTTGCTCTTTGTTGTGACTGCGGGTTGCTTGTTTTATTTATAACTCACTCACTGCTGCCATAACTGGTAACATTTATTGTTGCCGCTAACTGTCGTAGTTTTTATACTTTCTACTATACATTGGTACAACAAGAAGGTCCGTTACTTTTGCCAGGCTTTCGAAAGTCATGACTGAGTACATGAGCAACTTTTTTCCAGCAACTTGTTGCCTGATTCGCCTCAGGCTCAAATGCAGTCATACTTCGATTACTTCGCGTGTTGAGTACTGTTCCCACGCTCGATTTGTCTGTCCCTTTCTTGCTATACGCCCTGCTCACTCCCATGTATCTTTCGTTGAAGTAAACACGCGAAGCATCTAGGTAAGCACAACAGTAGGTACCTATGTTGTGATTGTAATAGTTTTCATATTATTTGACGCGACTTATTTAAAAAATTCCGTTTTTTTAATCAGGTGTTAACTTAGTTTACTAATTATTAATTAATTAGTAACTAAAACACTTTCATAGATTTTAAACACAATAAAATAACGATCTAGTTAGTTATATTAATATAATTGTTAGTTTCGATTTTATTCCACACAAACGCAAATAAGATTTTTGAATGGGTGTAATATTACCTATAATAGAATATAGTTGTTCTAATAGTAAGCAGGCCAGTAACAATAGTTGGTGTTAAAAGCGGAAAGTAGTTGTACGGTGCTCCGCCAGCGGCCGAGAATGCCGTTGGGCCAGTCCGAGACTCGATGCAAAAATATTCACAAGCCATTCCTGTAACCGCTTGGCCGCATTCGTACCACCTTGTTATCTACTTACTTATTGCAGTTATTTATATGCGCGCGTATTATATATTATGTTGTTATTCGCAGTACACTAAGCATTACTATAGATTTGCTGAATACACTGGTAGGCTTTTATGTGACTTGCCCGCCGGTGGCATGAACTGAAAAATGTTTGCTAAAGCTAATTATAAGCAACAGGTTTGTGTTATGTATTGATAGGGCAATGTTCGTTTGTTCAGTGCGCTATACATATAACTGAGTTTTGTATTGTTTTTTCAATGAAAACAACTTAAATACGTATCAAATTTTACTTGTGATTCTGGAAATGTAGGCAAACTGACATTCGTTAGGACGGTGCATTTTTCAAAAAACGTATTTCGTGGGTCGTTATCATTAGCTTAAGCTTTTCCAAACTAAGTTGGGAGCGGCTTCCGCCCTAACCGGAAGCAGGTTCATCATGTGACCGATAAAACTTGACCCAATTTTAGTTTACAACTATGTACGGTATAAATACTCTAGAAATGTTAGAATTTGATAAAAGACACACTCAACCCAACGGCACTTGATTGCTACACGACATCATCAGACTGCTACATGACGTCGTTAGACTATTACACGACGAATTCACAGCATCATTAGATGGCTACATGACGTCCGTACTACGTCGACACGACTTCATCAGACTGCTACACGCTGTCTTTGGGACGTCTATGAATTACTGTCTAAACTAGTCTTAGGGTAACACCGTTTGTCCAATCGCCACCGTCAACGGGAAGTCAAAGTGAAGTGTCCCGGTAAAGGTAGCAGCCTGTGGTTGACACGCTGCTTTCAGAACTATGTTACTTGAAGTTAAAGACATAGATGATATCTCGATTATATTAAGTAATTGAGTTGATTTTAGTGTGCCTAGTACCCTTGAATAAGGCATACTTAAAGATGTTTGAAGTTGTAGAGTAAATTGAACTTTATTATGTAGGAATTAAAGTTATGCTTTCATAAACTTATATTTGTTTACATTATTGGCAAATAAGTCGCGATAGCAGAATAGTTATCGCTACTTCGTAGCCGTCATCTTGTTTCATCGACGTTCTGTTGACACAGCCAGATAACATACGCTTGTACTAAGTTTCATACAAAAAAAGAGATCATGATTGGTTTGAAGGTATGACAAGTTAAGCAACTATGTATAATGCTACCATATTTTTTCTTTTTATTTTATACCTCTTTTATTAGTTACGGGCAGAAGCTATAACTAAACGTCCTGTTAATTTAGGTATACATATATTTGATGTTTGGGTTACGACGTTCTAATTTAGTTGTTTAGCACCATGCGATGTCTGCTAGATCATTATTACTAGCTTTACTATCAAAGATTAATAATAAAATGTTCCTACATTTGTATAAATAAAATTAAATGTACAAGATTTCACTTTTCTCATTATAAGCTTTAAAATTTTAAACGTCGATTGTTTAAAAATAGGTTTGAATGAACATAAATTCAAAATGTAATAAATAAATAATTTGTTTCTTAGACACAAATAACTCTTATAGATTAATAACCATGTAAACAAATTAAACAAAGAAAACACAAATAATATCAAAAGTTTTCCCAAAATTACATGGCATCAAATTATTATAAGATTTTACAAAAAGTCATCGCATCCAGTTTTGCTACTTTGAAGTCTGATGAATGTTTTGAGCGTGTATCATATTTTAAATAGTCTTAGTGTGCATATACCAGCGACATGCGGAGCCTACAGTATAGGCGGCTGGAGCTGTCATTTATTCACCTTCAACCCGCTGAAAATCTTCGTTTCTTTTATTTCGAGGTCGTGTTTCTTACAATAAACAGAAACTGGGAGGGTTGTCCATCTTATGCCTGAAGCACTTTGCTGATTCAATGCAGTATTTAACTGAAAATAAAACAGAAATATCGTAATATGATCTGAAATAAGTTTTATCCATAAATACCAACGAGTGGTCCAATAGAACTATCAATATCAACAAAACAACTACACTCACTGTCACCTACGTACTCACTGTTTTGAACAATCATTTACCGAAATCGCACGTGTCGTCAATACCATTCTCCACAAACGCTGCTGGGCGGCTACTCGAGGGGTAATTTAAAAGAATCGCGTAATGATACCATTACGCTAACATGGCCTTTTTGTACGCTCGTAGTGACTGCTAGACCACACGTCTGTGGTCAAAGCACAGTAGTTAAAGGTTAAAGACGAATAATTCTTCAGTACCTATTTTATTAGAAGCGTTGGTTTGAAGTTCCTACCATCACCGAATCGCTGCTTGAATTGGTTTCTTCATTGACACTTTAATTATTCAAATTAGTATAAGAGTGTAAATAAGTAGACTATTTTCAGGTTATACAGTGGGGCCAGTAAAAAAATCTTATATAATCTCATTCTCTTTTCTTTCTATAGCCGCATCATTAGACTAGCTCTTTGGTATCATATAGGTAATTTGCATTGCCACCAAAATTACACATGTAACAGGGGTACCCCCTGTTTCGGGAAGCTGTTGGAGAGAGGTTACTATAATTTTATTTGGAAGTCTTTAACCTGCCATGTGTGGTTAAAGATTCCAAATAAAATTTCAATTGGTATTCTTGTTTTCTTCTAAAAATCTTAAAATTTTCGGAAATCTAAAATACGTCTATTTTCTACTATTTTAGTCGACTTCAAAAAAAGGAGGTTTTCAATTCGGCTGAATTTTTTATGCTTGAACTTTCAACTGGTTGATCGGATTTTAATGATTCTTTTTTTAGTTATGTACTGTATTACAATCATACATAGGCCCAAGCTTATATGTATATACATGCTTCATGATGATGTCTAATTAATTGATATTATAGGGACCATTATTCATATAAATAGTTATTTAAGTATTCATGCTTTCCATCTTTCAAGAGTATTGTTAAAAATGCAAGTGGAAATAGGTCGTTTTTCTAGTTATGTGCCGGTCTTATACCGTAGTGCAAAATTTCGCCAAGGGGCATGTAGACCCGCTATACTGACTTCCTTTCGTCGAAGACCTACACCGTTACTGATTGGTGGGCTTTGTATCGCGGTCGCATGGTCGTGTTAAAGTGCCGTACTGAAATTAATATGTGTCGGGCGTAATGATTAGCATCACATTAGTATGTGCCACTAGGCATGTTTGCCAAGCACTCGCCTCGAGAAATATTTGAGTAACCGCACTTTGACGAACTGAAATGGCGGCTGGATACGCCATCTTGATGTCGTCCGGATTTCAATTGTGACCACGCCCCGCCTTGTACAGGTTACCTACCACGTCCTCCACTGCAGAGCCACATAAACATGACGAGGTACTCACTTGCATATTCTTAAAGATATGGTCTAATAAATTATTTCTTTATCAAATTCATTTTACTATTATATTTATTGAAATGTTTGTTCACTCTTTTGCGCGCTCAGTAAGTTGTTTTAAAAGAATTTCTAAGTACCTCTACCTACCATAAATTCATACTGATTTCCTAACGAACACTACACATAAGCCTGCTTCAACATTTCCATATAAATGTGTTGTTTGAGATGTCAACGACCGGTTTTCATTTAAAACCTCTGTATTTCTATTGCTTTAGTGTTCGAATGAATCGTAGATGATTAAAAATACAATACTTTGTATTTATACGTAATTTTCTATCTCCGTTATCATTAATTCGCATATTTCTACAAACACACATGTGGCGGTTTCTGTCGGTGTCACTTTTCAGGGCTATTAAAAACCTCACTTTAAATTTTATAATATAGCTGAAATTTTTTCCTCCTGTGGCTTTGTCTTTTTCCTGTAAACTACGGCAGAGGTATTATGCTCGTGCTGGCAATACTGAAATAGGGACGAAACTGTGATATTCGTATTTAATTACGTACAGACCAGAGCACAACAAACTACTACAATCTGTCTGATTTCTTCATAAGATTTTCAACTTTATATCTAAACAATGAAGGCTCGAGGTTGGTTGAGAATATTTGGCAGTTTCGGGTAGCTTGACCTCCTGTCGTCCAGGGGCAGCAATTAGATCCGAGTTAGCAAGTGTTTGCCACTAGATTAAGATTCGCAGATTTATTAGAATGATATTTGCTACATGTGCGGACAGGTCCTTATATTACTAAATTCACCCGCAATTTACGCGTTAAATATGTATCTTGTTGTAATATACATTGCGTCCTACGATCCACCGCGTCCCGTCACATCGCCAACCCATGATCTTACTTAGTTTTCGCTTGAAGTTGTTTCTTTTGGCTTTTTTGTCTATTTATGGCTCCTAAATGCCGTAGTGTGATGTTTAATTGCCTAGCACCTTTCTCAAGAATTGGCCTATCAAATGCAAAAAAATATTTTTTAAAGCTGATTAGGTGGAAGTCTTAGAGATTAGCCACTTCAACAAAAAAAAAAAACTGTATATACATAATATAGATAAGCATTATAGAATATTAAACGTTATATATTTATTTTTAAGTTGGTTATATTTTATATTTAATTGTCATTTTTATAAATACATGGTAGCATTATAATGTAACTCTTAGCACGCTAGCAGATTATGAAGATTAAGATATAAGGTAAAAGTAGGCCTTAAATATATAGATATATATATTTTCGTATGAGTTGTAGTGACGTGTTGATGTTGGCGAAAGCTGTTACTGTTGAGGACATCAGGTCCATTGTCTGCGCTGAGTCATAGGCGGCGCGCGCGCAGCTATTTCAGTGTACTCTGCGTAGGTAGAGTATGCTTTCTTTGTCGTCAGTCAGACCGCCGTGAGACACTCAGTAATGCTAATCTATTAATAACGTCTTATAAAAGTTTCTCACCGAAATGATTTTGTGCACGCGAATTTGCATCGTAGCAGCAAACGTTGATGTATAATTTCTTGGTTTTTACTTGTGTCTGAGCTTGAATTTTCCCATTCAAGCTTTAATCAAATAATTTGAGGCATATTCTAAATCTCAGCGCATTCTTCAACAACACATACTTGCATTGTATCCTTTTTTTCTGTGTGGATGCGAAATCATCAAATGACCTCTCCCGCTCTGGGGGGAGTGTAAAGGCGTTTCAGACTTTTACTGACTAAAACCCACCCATGTTCCGTCACTGGCCCGTGCGCCAGGGCCACGATTTCTCTGGACCCCGTCACAATATGCTGACATCTCTTTGAGGTGCGCTTGAAACATAGCGCCTCGTAGACCCGGGCCCGGTCCTTATCTCGAGCTGTCCACTGCTCGCCGCCCGCAAGCCTACGCGCTTGTGGTGGCCGGGAGTTCGATGTTGACTCTCAACCAGGGCGGGCCCCTGCCCCTGAGCTCTGCGGTCGCTCCCTCACGCGCTTCGATTCCTCCTTTTTTAGCATTACTGCTTCACAGAAGGCGGTGACTGCCTGCCATGCACTCGCTCCGGACTATGAACTGGTCCAGGGCCGGACGCGAGAAATCGCCGCCGATCCCCGCCAATAGGGCACAGCGGTGCTCCGCCCAAGCAGGGCAGACCTCCACCTTGTCCTCAGGGCAATCACCATAGTGGCGACACCCTGGCGATTCCTCCCACCGTATCCGGGAAACAGCCGTGTCCGGTGAGGACCTGCGTCAGGCAGAAGGCGAGGACGCCTTGCATTTTATCCTTACATATTTCAGTTTTGTTTTTATAAATCGATTATACATATAACGTCCTGGTGCTTTCGCAAATACTTAATACAATTAAAAGAGATTAAGATTAGTAAAGTACTTGTTTTATACTTATGATTCATTTAATTTGATAGGATACGCTTACCATTCTGCGAAAAATAAGAGGCATAGAGAAAAAGAGACCGAGAAAAAACAGTGTAGACGAACTGAAAGAAAAGGTTAAGTAGAGAGACCTACAAGCAGGTAAATTATTTGGTTCTGGGTAGTCTGAAGCGGAAATCGAAACACCGACGAGTTCCTTTTATTTAAATTTTGAATGAATGGATATAGTTTATATTCATAACTTCATGAGCTGTTATAAAATGTTCAGTCCAAGTCTTACAAATTGCAATTATCTGAATGTTTCCAGAATTGGCGTTTTGGTCGGTCGACTGATTTTATCTAAGTGTATACTAGCACTGCTTAGTGTAATTATAATGCTTTTAATGTTCATCTCAATGTTACTATTTTAAGTGAAGTAAGTAGTTAGTTCCTTCACTTATCCGCAATTCGATGTCCGCAACTACAAGAAAATGCGTGAATTTGGCGTTCGTTTGCATTACATAAACCCTTTTTTTTTTTTTTTCTAAAATTGGTTTTTCTTCCTCTTACACGTTAATTCATCATGAACTTGTTTCGTAAATCTTCTGTTAACTAAAGATACTGTTAATATGTATATACTAGTACTAAACTTCTGTATCCTAACTTGATCAACTGCGCTCAGAAGATATTTAGTACGTCGTCCAAACCTTTGGATTGTCAGAAAAATTTTGAGCATGAATCTGGGTGGCTTCAGTAGCAGGTGAGGGCCGTAAAAGGATAGATGGGTAGTATTAAAGACGAGCACGAGACGAGAGAGTTGTGTCGATATTGGCAGTCAAAGCCTTTGTGTGATGACTTCGATGACGATTGATAGAGTTGTATTAAAAAGGTATGCAGCAACTACTAAGTAAATTGTGTGAAGGGTAGGATTGAGGATGATGATGACGTCCACTTGCTTACGAATAACAAAGAAAATTTCGAAATCAATATTTCTACAATCTTAGAAATATTTTTGATACGCCGTAATTATACTACCATCGTGGAGTACAACGCCAGATAGTGGTACACTAGCTCTAGCGGAACGCAAAAGTGTTTCGCGGCATTCTTTCAGCGGTTGTTTGGAACCGGTAAGGCGTTGTTGCGTCCGTTAGTCTTCTAACGGGCGCAACATTAGTATATTTGGCGGATCCACAACCAAAGTCATTACACACGTGCTGTCCAATAAGTATCTTTTAAAAATCTACAATTTCAAATTAAAGCTGCTGTACCTTTATAAGTATAGTAACTACAAGAAAGGTTAAAATAAAGCACCGGAAAATAATTTGAATAACGGTAATCTTTGTGATCCATTAATCTGGATGTAGAAAAACACTAGTCACCTTGCGCACTTTTGATTTCGTATGAAATCCTATTGCACCGACGGCGGCACGGCCCGTTCTAAATGACTACTCGTTAGAGAGGCCACAATCGCACGAGTTCTTATTCGAAGGCGTACTTACTCAAGCGTCAGTGAGTAAAAAAACTTGTTCATTGAATACTGCAGAAAAAGCTAAACCATATCGAAGTATGAACTTTCATACTTGAATGAGGTAGATGGTTTGAATAAATTTTGAAAATGTGTTGGACCTATTATGTTATTATATTTATTGTTTATGATAATTAATATATTATTTATGATAGATATTGATATTAAGAATCAATCGAGATATGACCGCAATCAATAAAATATTTATACTTAATATGGTCTGGATGCTTAAACAATGTCATTGTCAGCTTTGGAAACGCATTATTTCATTTGAAATCGTCGCATTTGCTAATATGCAGAAAAATTATAATGAGTGATCTTTGATGCCTCATCTATCAATTAAAAACTGTCGGTACCGTACGGGTACGCATGGTTGTTGACACTTCGCCGTTGCTCGGTGCCGTGTCGCTCTCGGTTGACAGACACGAACAACGCAACGTCGATCTTTAGCTGGCACCTCATGCGTCATTATTGTCATGTCATGGTCGAAAGTATCGTTTTGACTTTTTGACTGTACAATAGCAACATCTCCGCTGTGATTTTTTTTTACGTTTGTTTTACTATTCTCACACCTGAAAATTGTTCATTCAAGGTTTACCAATAGCTAGGCCTGGATAAAGCCCTTCATTTCCTCGAGATAAAATATTTTGCTATGTGGCTGACCTAGCTAGATGCGGGTTGTTCTTCTGACAGGAGTGGAGAGGGGCGGAGCATCACTGACTACACAGTATTCATGAACGTAAGCAGTTTTGGTTAGAGCTGTAGTGTGTCACGTTGGACGTGGGCCTGAGCGCGTCGTGTCGTGTTGCGGTACAGTGAGAGTGGCATGGCAGCAACTTCATGTCGCGGTTAGGGCGAGCGCGGTCGATGAGCCCGACGCAGAGGGCAGCACGGAGCCGCCGCGGGGGGCGCTCCCGCGGCCCCCTCGCCCTTTTCACTACCCCGTCTGCTTGCGCACTCTGTGTAGCCGCGCCGCGCGCTCACTAATGCGTCATATCGCCATCGAAGCTAACGCGCTTACCGCCGCTCAGGAACTACAGTTCGCGCGCGCCATGTGAACTTATGTGTTGACTTATGGAGCGACATGAGACGCGTTAGCGTGTTCGGGAAGCTTTATTTTGACTTCAATATGACTTTTGCCGTTATGGAAAGTGACGTTGGTGCCTGTGAGCTGAGAGACAGTAGTGGTACACGCGGGTGGTGCACGTGCTCGCGTCTCCTTCCTAAATCTGAGTAAGTTTGAGACAGTTTATTTTAAAGTGTGACTGGATTACTGACGTCGGTACGCCGCTAAGTCGGTACTGTGCGCGTTATTTTCGCAGCGCACAACGGGCCGCGGCGCCGGCCGCCCGGAATGCGGCCTCCGCCCCACCGCGCGTTGTCGGCGCCGAACGCGCCGCGCGTAGCGTAATAAATAAAGGCGGGGCGCGGCTGCGTGCGCGCGCACCCTCCCGCGCTCTCCTCGCCCTCGGGTCATTGACTCCTGGCCGCCACCGCCACCGCCGACGACGTTGCTGAAGACAACAATTTTCGGAAGCGGAATCGCGCTCTTGGCCCCAGTGCGGTTCACCGGCCCGCGGAAACTCCAATGTCAATGCCGATGGATAGGCGTAGTACGTAGTAACGAGGCGATTAGTGTCCCGCACGACGTCTTTATCAGCTACTTGCACGCTACTATGCAGCAGCTATTGACCCCATCTGTGCACCTGGAGTCTACGTCACCCCTCGGCGACTTTAGCGTACCCTATTCAAATTGTATAGAATATATTTTACTTTCACAAAACCGGTTATATATACATATATATATATATACTATATATAGCATACCGGCCGTTTTGTTTCCTGTGGACAAGTCGATTTGTTTGTTTGATTCACGTCGATGAACGTTATTATATTTTTTCTGCTTTCCCATGACAAACTTTTGCCTCGGACTCCTTGTTTGTTGCGCAGACGCCGCATTCGATCACGGTTATTTTGTCTCTTTCACTCTATCCTGACTTCATTTTATGTTTCTTTTTATCGATATAGTCCAAATTCCTTAGGCTGTCCTAATGCTAAATCTATATTCTTTATTACCTGGAACAATTGAAGAATACATAATAATAATATAAGGTATTGTGGTATATTTTATTTCGGGTTATCAAAATTTTTCTTTCGGAAAGTTTAACAAACAATAATATGTTACAATCACCGTCAGTCTCCGTTATTTTATCAGCATTGGAAGTTTTGTGGAACGCTAAAAATAAATCGTGAACTTCCCGGTTGAATGGCGTCGTCGGCGCGGCAGGGCGCGGGGAGTGGCAGGCAGCCATTGCCCTCGCCTGGTTTGTTTACAACTTAGGCTTTAAGATCGACGTGATGCTATTTGCACCCTGTGCATTTCGTCATAGGGTGCATATTCGTCCGTAATCCGAAGCGGGTGTGCGCCCCTGCGCTCGCGCCATCTGCGTGCACGCACACGATTAAAATAAACTACCAACGATAGATAGCTAGAACGTAAAAAGAAGCGTCGGACCCGTCGCCAGGTGCAACGCTACCCTCGGTTGCAGTTTACAAAGGTGTGCCTAGTGTAAGGTCAGTTATTGCTACGAGGCAGTGCGGGCGAAGCCCCCGTGGTCTCGTGCCAATGACCAGCCCGCCTCGACGGGCCTCTCGATCCAATGGCTAACTTCGTTAGTTCCACGTGTTACTCATTACCGATTTATGACTAAGTATATTATATCGGATAGCGCTTCCCCTCTTCCTAATCCACATTATTTAAAGATAGTTGTTGAACCTACCGCATTACAAGAATACAAACCAGAAATCATAGTATGATCTTATTTTGAAAAAGACTTGAGATGCCTTATTGGCAATACTGAGATCTCTATTTTGGTGTGACGGGCTTTTTCGGATCTGGAAAATTTCCGAATCCACCACCTCTTACCTTTATCTTTTTCAGAGATAAAATTATCATAAGTCTTTTTCTCTGTGATTTTGAATTTGCTGGTTTTTTTCGCCATGTCAGCCATGTGTAACAAAACAAAAACGTATACGAAGAGACGGTAGTAAGTTCCGTGAAAGATCTTCAACAAGTTGCGGGGCAGCGGGGAACATGCGCGCGCATATTGGGAAGCTGAGAAGGAAGTGTGTTTGTCTCTTTCATTCGTTCCATTTGGAAAAGATACGCAATGTGATATAAAATGTATGTGAAACTAGTACCGGTGGGCAGAGAACCCAGAGACGCAGTCAGTTGAGACTAGTTAGATACTTATGTTTCGTTTTACAAATCGCGGTTTGATTTCGCGACTAAACTGGTAGGTAGATCATAACTTCAGATTTACTCGAGTACTATTTACATTTGCCTAAATTAACGGTGCACTATTGAGGTATTTGAGGGTGTTGCTATATTGTTTTTTAAAATGTTCTTTGCAGCGGTAAGATGTGTAGAATATTGTGTGCGGGCCTCGTGCGAAGTGGAGTGCAACGAAACCATTGCCGCCGCAACGAGCGGGACACGCAACGCGCGGTATGCGAAGAAAGCTCATCTCATACACATCGTAACCTATTATTGGATTCATATATCATTCATATTGAAAAACACACCTATGTTGAAAATTAATATTTTCAATGCGTAAACAAATACAAATTTTATTCGTGAAGGAGTGTTTCTTGGTCTTCAAAAACAGAAAACACGAAGGATAATGTATATTTAAGCCTTACAACATGATAACAGCTTAATCGAAACCTAAAGTATAATCTAGTTTATAAATTCATAATACATGAGCGCAGTCAATGACTACGGTTCTCGTCCGCGCTGTGTACAACATTGCTCGCAGCGCGTGTCGTTTGGAAAGCTATTGTCCAAGTCCACGCTTCATCGGCTCACAATATCCCTCTCCTTTACTAGTCTAGTGTTTTCGAGATGCAGCTCAATATACATAGTACTTACAGCAACACAGTTAGTGTAATAAAGTAGCCTGTTTGTTCTCTTCATTCAGCATAGCAGTGTTGTTGAGTGATCAGGGTTCCGCCTCTTTGCCTTCTGCCATTATTAATACAGTATGCATAACATTTATTTTTGAAAATTGCTGATACTAATACTCTCAAATTGAGCCGAGCGATGGCGATGTCCACTATTGGGCCTAGTTCTCTCTCAACACAATAAACGCCACTACATCCGGGTCTCCGCTACTGCCGCCATTTTGTCTTAGCCACGTTTTTAACATTCTATCTAAAGAGATCAAAGTATGCTTATTGAGCAAGTCCCATTCGAAGATTCGTCGGCTCCAATGAACTTTGCAAGCTTTGTCGATTTTTGTTTATCTCATAAGTTTCTAGAAAAGTAAGTCTGAGCGTTTGGTGCCCTCACTGTTTTTTAAACATTATATTTGAAGCACTTCAAAAACTACTAAGCTTGAAACTACAATTTTACCAGATATGCCGTCAAAACTCGGCAACCGTCGTCGTTTAAATCTTCATTTAAGTAATACACAGAGCAATATAACAAAAATAATTAGTATATAAACAAAAATCGACATACAATTGGCGCCGACGAATCTTCGAATGGGACTTGCTTTACAATAAGCATACATTGATCTTTGCATCTGGGCATACTGAAAGCAAACATAGTTAAGAAAAGACTAAGCAGCTGATGATGATGTTTATATTTACTCTCACTTGGCCAGCTATTTACCATGACACTCTTTTGTCTGATGCGCAATTTCACTTTCGAAACTACTTCGACTTTACTCTCATTATTTTTAGATTAAAATTGTAACAAATGTAGAAATATTTAATGTTGTTATAAAAGCGACGCGGTTAGTAAGCGTTTGTTAGTGTCACTTAAAAGTTTAAAACGGCCACAATTATCGGAGCGACGACCGTTGAGTTGATAGAATTGCAACGCAGGATGTGACATCACTCTTCACGATTAACTGTCATGAAATCTCATCGAGCACGCTTTACTTTTCTTCTTTACCATCCTAACACTGAAATGACCAAACAACACGAACTATACTTACTTTTTTAAATTCATAGTGGATGTTATACATTATTTTTACGCTTCTGCGAAAGTCAGTACTCAACACGTACGACGTTTATTTACGACACATAAACGTAGTTGTAATAAATAAACATTTTAAAAAGATGTGCTAGTAAATTATAATACGTTTCTCAAGATGCGTCAAAAGATACAGCAGTCTGAAACATTGAACAGTTCGCTCAAAAAAAATATTGTCTGTTCTTCAGACGATTCACGGTCAGTTTTATACAGTGTCTCGCCATAAAAAATAAAATGTTTGTTGCAAGGACCCTACTTGAATATTTATTTAAATGCAGCAGACATAAATATAGAAATACCCCAAAGTTCTGCCCGATAGCACAAATATATTTGATTTCGTTTGAATCTCTAATGTTACTGCCTATTAAGTAGTAAATGTTTTTGTGAGTCAATGTTGTCTGTTTTCACTTCTGTAGATTCTGTTAATGAAATTCATGAAGTCTGCTTTGAATTTTTTTTTTAATATAATTACGAATACTTGTCTCGATTTTTTCTATACGTCACTAGTATTTGCGTTTGGTGTACTGGAACGGATTTACTTCATGATAATGACACTGAATAGAACACTTGAAGTGGCAAGTTACGTGACTTGGAATCGTATGATTGAATTTGAATGAATAACTTTTTGAATGCGTAACCGGTCATCCGGTGGATCGCTGTAGTTTCTAATTTGCAGCCGCTTAGGATGCGAACGACCGATTCGACATTCAGAATATTAAACATAAGATTTATACAATATAAATTATACAACTTAAAAATTGAGTTTATTAAGAGTATCGTCGATGTCGGATCGTATAACTCTTTGGTGTTCAATAGACCTTCAATAAAAGATTTTCACTCCGGTTCATAAATCTGGGGTCTCAAAAAAAGACAGTGTCGGTCACGCGACGCGCTGTTACATCAAGTAGAGCGTCACAGCACGCATTTAACATTAACATAGCTATCGTGACCGTCAATACGCCATGTTCAAAGTCTAGTCGATTTTAATTCTACTTTTGGAACACGCCTGTAATATGTCCGCTGCCTATGATTCATTACTAAATGAATTTGGCGAGTTATATAAACGTAGCCAGTGTAGGTTAATGAACTAATTTTGTCAATTGAAACGAATGTGTCGAGGTCTACAACATCCGCTTTGTTAATTAATTAATTGCCTAAAGTAGCAGTTTGACACCTCGTGGGTCCGTTCCCGGTTGAGCGCGCTCTCTACATACGGTACATGTAGTCAATCTTTGGTCACCATGTGCGTTATGACCCACTGCAGTAACATCAACACGTTCTTTTGGAGTTACATTATTAGTTGCTAAGTTTTAATATACACCAGTTTATCGAACGACGTAGCACCATAGCGTACCGTCGTCGTGTTAAATGTTGAGTTTTGATAGGCAGTTCACCAACAAAAGGTTTTGAATTACAATTTTTTTGTTTCTTAAGTGTTATAGAAATTAATATTAATTGTGTAATGTTAATTTCTGTATGCAGGCCGTCTGAGGAAACCCTATTAGAACGCTCAAAAGAGTTTCGACATATATGGCTAACTTCGATGTTGGCGTCACAGTGGGGTGAAATGGGGTGAAAACTTCCTGTTTTAAGTCGGGAGGGCGCAGGTAGCCGCCGCGCCTTTATTCAAAAAGTTACCCCACGCCGCGCCGATGGCATAAGCGGACTACAAAATTGTGAAATACATTCCACAACCTTTGTTACTACCTAGTTTAATATTTCTCCGAAGAACCAATTGTGCTAGCTGGCACGTTTGTGTGTGTTTATTGCGTTATTTGAATTTTTTTTCTAACTAGATAAATTATATTTACATCTGAGTTTAACAGTTTTATAAAAGTACATAGAATATTTATATGAATAAATAATTATAATATATTGTACAAATATAAGTAATTTAGGTATTTTATATGTACAAAACAAGCTAATATGAAGCTTGTCATGGCAAGGCACAACAAAATTTGACTGTTTCAAATTCCTTTAAAATACGTTCGTTTGGTTAGGGACATTAAAATGCTCAAATTCAGGTAAAAGTCGTCCCGTCGTGTCAGCCGCCTGTGCCTTATCTGTGGTCGGATGGCGACGCTAATCGGGGTGGTTTGGCAAACATCTGGCGCCCCTGCTCGAATACCGATATGTCGCCTAAAACGATGGAAAAAAAAATGCGTTCTACTTTTAGAATTTGAGTGATTTGACCTTAAAATAAAATTACACAAAGGTTTCTGATTCACAAACGTATTTTCGTTGTACACAGGTAAATTGGATATATGTCGCCATTAAGAGAAGAAATGGGGTGAAGTAACAAGTCAAGCTTCTCAGCTACGATGGGTTGTCCGAAATATATCGGATTGATTATAATCCAGGTAAGGAACATTTCGTACATTACTAGTTGTCCTAATTATTTTTAGAGTAGTTAGTGACGTGTTTATCAATAAAATATGATGCCAAAACGTTGATTTGCTCTTATTTTGCCAAAGTTCATCTAGTGTACCTCGTCTATGGTAGGTACACTTGAAATTAGGTAAAAACTTAACTGAAACAAAAACTTCGTCATCAGAATTACGAAATTTAATTACAAGTTCTGTAATATTAATAAACTGTAAATTGTTTAGCCTCAACGCTCTGGGCATAATTAATATTTATTGTAATCATCCTTATTAAAATGGAAGGCTAATTGTATAGGTAGCTGATATCTACGTGTAGTGTACGTATGTATGTATTTATTATGATAGAATGATAAACTGAGAAGCTCATCATAGTAATATGAATAACAATACATATAATAATTGTACTACATATTTGTAAATATTATAAGTATCTAATTAATAATAATAGAACTGCACCGCTTTGATTGGCGTCGCAACTAAATTTACAAATAATTCCACAGTCGTAATAATGGGCGAGGCTGCGCTTCGCGCGTTCGTTCAGTACATCTTGGACATCTGCCAAGTCAGTTACTACAACGTAAAATAAGTCGCATTATTATACGGGGTTTGTTCTTTACCGCCTCGTATCGTGTATATCTCATTTTAACAAACGCTGTTTTAACGGAACAGTTACGATGGTCTGGCAAAGCTGAGAGCACTCGCTGTACGCATATGGTCCGAGCACCCGTGTTTCGACTCCGCCGTGGATTCACGTTTTTGGAACGCGAGAAAAGTTGACAAGTAATCTAGTGGTAAATAACAATATCACGAGGATTAAAAACACTGGTTGAGATGGTGTTACAATAGCTTTAGTGCAGAAATTTTACTATACACACAGGAAAGAAATTATGGTGAGTGTCTTCATATCTTGTTTGACGGGAATTTCAGTACATAATCCCCAAAAAGTTATGCTTCTTTGTATTTGTTACAAACTTTAAATCTGTTCAATTCACACTACCTCTATGCCAGTCCGAACGTGTTAATCACCGAAATGCCGGGGATCCAACCATCCCTTCACCCCTCCGCTTACTGAGGGTAAGTAAGTCGGTATCTGCGCACCTCCAGTAATGTGCTGCCAACTATAGGATAATTTCGATGATAGCTGTGGTTTAATAATAACACTAAACTAGTAACATTGACGAAGGGTGACGTCCTCAGTGCGAGCTCTTATCACTGTCACAACAAACGTTATTGGTTATCGCGTGATGACGTAATACGCATATTTGAATCATTATTATGTGGTCGTCAAACAATTATTTATCGCTCTTTAGAGTAGGTAACGGGTTTAACAACATGGAATAGATATTTTTAGGCATAGTATGTACGCAAATATGTACAAATTTTGGAAATTAATGCTGTTGAGTTAACTTTAATACTGAGCTGAAACGTATGTATGTATTTAACTTTTACAACTCTTTTTTTACAGAATTATGATCTCTTTGTTATAGTTTATAACGATTTATGTATATAGTACCTACCTAGTTTTGTACAAATAAAATTAAAAGTAGGTGTCTAAGAATTTCAACAAATACTTGGCGAGACAGACGCCATACTGCTAGATTTGAAATTAAATAACTTTTAGGAAATAAGTAGGTTAGTTTAAAGTGAAATTTATAGGAATTAAGTAGGTTAGTTTAAAGTGCTTAGTCTAGACTCGAAGCCGGGAATAGAAACTGACAGAAACTGTGCCATGCACATTTAGAGCGTTAGTTTTAATTAACATTTCAACTTCATTATTTCTGTCAATTTTGTATGTGCTGCAGCAAGTTATTTCAAGGCTAAAAATAACTTTTTTTTTTTACGAACGAAGTCAAAAATACCAAATGTATTTAGCCTTCGTTTGTAGTTTCTAAAAATATGTTATGCGATGATATTCCCGTCAGCCGGACAAGCAACGCCTGCTATTTGAGACTTGAGTATTTTTGTAAATTCATAAATGCCATTTAATGGGTGTTTAAATGTCTGTATGTTGTGAAACACTTCGTCACAAAGTCGCATACTTTAAATAAACAACGCCCTCTAAAGTCTTCTAAATTCAGGATCTTTATTCTTATATGAATAAAAATAATAAAGTTGTCTAAGCCGTTATAGTTTTCACTGCCATCATATTTTTTTTCACATTTTTCGAGTCAGCCTCTAAGCTAAACTCAGTTCTCCCTCAAAGTGATGGAGGAGGAGCGCAATATTTTAACATAAAAATACGCTTAGATGAATCTCGCAAACTGATTCCTAAATTAAAAGTCAGAGCAAATCACTCTAGTTCTTTTCACCAAGACCTATGCAACGATACGTCATACAATGGGGTAGAATGTCTACCCCATATTTCCATGCATGCAGTTTCATTATGTTATGTAAATAACCGTTTGGAAACAAGGTCATGATCATTGGTAAATAACGATGCCCGTAATTCCAATCAAATTAGTCGAGTGTTTGGTTGCGTACACCCTGAATGACCATTCATTAATGGCCAGTATTGAAATGGTTATTCATTTGAATAGATACTGCCCATTAATGAATGATCATTGGGGAGCTACCAAATATCATCAGCAGAATAATGTGTATGTAATGTCGTTATTCTTATCAAATATTATATACTATTTGTTTTTCCTGTTTTAGGTGTATCACTAGGTCAAATATACACACGCTTATGCATTTTGTTCATGAACTTTGAACGAATTTTTCGGATGGCATGCCTTTTACAGTCGAATATAATTTTTTTTTTTTTGAGACTAGTTCGCTCCGTTCGGGTTTGCCCATCTCTAATAATAACACAGTTTTATCTTATTATCACTGAACTTATCATTAGTTACATGTATAATAATTAACAAGAACCATAGGCAAAAGTTGAATTTTATGTATCATACATGATTTCGAAAATTTTGCTACGGATTGATAAGACTTCCTCACTAGTGAAATAATACTAAATAAACAATGCTACAGCAGTCTGACTTGATTTCAATAATAATAGATAAGAGCATATTATTTGAAACTGAATTATGCATGAATATGACAAAAGTTCAGGCTGAAAATCTCCCAATCTAAATCTTCATCGTAAATTAAATTGTAAGTGGTTAATACCTGTACATTCAAATATTTAATCATAAACATATAATTAAACACATATTTCTTCATATGTTAGGAACCAAAGCAAGCCTCTTTTACTTACTAAAACTACTAAAAGAAACACGGGTGGGCCGTGTGTCTTCACTTGCCTATGCGCCAGGGCCACGGTTTCTTTTTTAACCAACCCGCAACCCTGATCCAGGAGGCATCGGTCTTCGTGAACCCCGTCACGATCTACTGACAGTTCTGTGGGGCGCCCGTGAAGCAAGCCTTACTTTAGTATCGTTGAAAGTAGATTTAGAAGCAGGCCTAGCTGCCTTTAGGCTTGTACAAATAAATATGTATTTAGTTTGATTTTTGTGACTGTTTAATCGGCTGACTGGTTGTGGTGTGTAGACAAGTCAGGTTTAATGTCGTTAAATGTCGGGTTTGGAAGTGAGCCAAGAATGGCGCCTCGCGCTTGTCCTATCATATTGGTACAAATACTGTGCGGAGACTGTGCATGACGATTCATTTTACACCAACGATATTTTTGATACGAGACTCATGGCCTATCACGGTCTGGGCATTCGAAAATAACAAGTAAATTAATTCGACCCAGTCGTTTCAGATGTATTACTAGTACTTAATTGTAGTTGATATTTTAATGATAACATAAAGTAAAATTTCGCTTCAAGGAAGTTTGACCTGGCGCAAGAAACCGTGGACCTGGAACACACTTAAGTGAAAAAACCTGGGTGGGTTTTAGTCAGTAAAAGTCTGCCACAGCCTTCCGCTCCGCCCAGAGCGGGAGAAGTCATGTGATGATTTCTCATCCACACAGAAAAGGAAATTTGTCCTATCTCAAATTTGCACTATGTTCAATAAATCTATTTAACTTCACTCTTCATCTTCATTTGAAAACTTCTTTTCCACCTATTATTGGAATAAAAATAAAAAGCGGCGTTTGCATGACAAAAGGAGATTAAGCCTTAATCCAGCCTCCACCCATATCTGCACAGCTACAGGCTGAGACTTTAACAACATTTTATGTTGATATTTTCACAAAGTGAACTGTTTATATTCATATCTCGATATTGCCATTAATTAAGAATATATTCTTTAATTTGTCGAATCAATTTCATCGCACCGCATGGTATCACCCTTTTATCACCACCTATAACCTAATATATAATTTTTATTTCGAGACAAGATTCAAGTTTATAAAAATAAAAAGATATAACATTTTTCATAAATGCATTCCGCTTTTTCAATGCCTTACAGGATATTTTTTGCAAAATCGTTTTTAGTGCACCCTACGTTTTGAATTAGAACTATGTATGCACTTTTTAAAATTTTAAGTTAATGTTTTCAACAGTTTGGGCTGTAGGAGAGTCTTATGATTAAACTTTTATTACTTAGATTTCTGGAAGGCAATAAACTAGTCAAAGCGACGATAATGCAATCCCATGCCAATCTCGTTGCTTTATTGAGTTAGGACTAGGAGACGCTCCCGAGTCGAGTCGCGTCCATCTACGCCTAGTACGAGTTTAACTAGATTATAGAATGGATTTAATAAAAGCATATGAACAGGGCAAATAGTGTGTTATTTATTTTATATTTGCCTCAATATCAGCCCCGATGCCCTGAGCAGATGATAAACCGACCCCTTTTAATCGCGTTGCAATAACAATGCGGAGCCAGCTGCGAGCTTGAATGACGGCGCTGGATGTAAAAGTTGGCGAAAAAAATGCGTGGCGTAAGTGGCGTTGAACTCGGCACGGCGAATGCACCGGGCCGTTAGCATTATCCGAGGTCAGGCAGGTATCGTTTTGTCGACTCGTGTCGTGCGCTTCACTAACAAATATATGCATAACTTCTCAGCTGACTGCTTTACTGTTAACGACTGCTAATTTCGGTCTGTTTACATACCATTTGTTTTTCCCAACGGGGTCGGTTACATTTGTATCATTACATTGTCGAGGCGAGCTGCTCTAATCATTTCAGTGATTGTCACGTCCACACGTTTTTTTGTATATGTCAATCAATCAGTTACTTTTATTTTTTCTAAAAGTATGTTTGATTGACTTAAGTGAGAGGATTAGGTGAATTTGAAATCATCAGCCTATTGGGTTTAAAAACATTGTTGGGAAAGACCGTATAAACATTATGTGAAGAACACCTTTCAGCCGCATCCATTTAATAGCTTTCTGTTTTTATCCTATCATGGTGTTAATAACTTAGGCAGAAACTAGGGCGCTTGTTACAGTTCACTTAGACATAACTAAAGATGGTCTCGTTCTAACTTGATTCAGTTATATTAGTCCACATTTTTAAAGAAACATAGATGGCAAACTGTAAATGCAGGAAGTACCAAGTTTCGCGTGCAATTGATAGTGAATGAAAACGTACATCAAATTATAGCAAATATTACTGAATACTGAAGTTACTTCGTGCAAAATTATTGGTACTATCAAAATTTCAGTAACACCAGTGAAGCGTCCGGGTACACAAAGAAAGAAACACGCATGCGCGGTATGATCGATTCGTAAATAACGCAAACTCTCCCAATTTTCGCGAACTCCGTCTTAACCTTCGGGAAATTACAATGAGTGTAAAACCATATTAAGACGTTTCTTCTGTTGGTCTACTATCTACATAATAACAAATAAAGAGTCAACCGATCAACTAAAATGTACATTCATCAGATGATGTGAGTTGATACTTATTGGTGGTTGTTACAACTGTTTTAAATACATCTTGGTGGCTATATTACACTATCATAGAAATATATTTTTTTATCCTATATAGTATAATACGTAAAAATACATATTTTTAACGTAGATGCCAAATAAAGAAATCTTTATATTACATTTCCCTTTCCATAGTGTAATGTCTAGATATACCCTTCAAATACAGGGTTTTTCATTAAGAGCGCTCGAACATTGAAATGAAATAAAACAATCTGTTTAAGTGATATTAGCACATTTTTTATTACATTTTAAAGATAATTCAATGACATTATGTGTGGAAAATAATATCAGCCAAATGGCCACCGCGACGGTGTATTCTGGTAGACCAATTTTGGAGGACTTCTTCGCATAAATGGGGCTCAATTTCACGAAGAACGCGATTATTTTTTTACTTTAGAGCAGCAATTGACTGTGGTTTATCTGCATACACTACGAGATTTCACGTAGCCCCACAGAAAACAATCGAGCGGTGTTAAGTCACACGATCTCGGGGACCAGTTGATGTCGCCACGCTCGATTTTCTCTTTCAATAAATTTAATGTTTGCCGTCCTGTTGGAACCACATTATTGTAAGATCCATACCACCTACCCTAGGCCACAAAAAATTGTTATCATCGTCCGATATCGGTCGCCAGTGTCAGTGAGCGGCTCCTTGCGCATCTTCGAAGAAATAAGGGCCGATAATACCGCCGGACCAAAATCCACACCAAACAGTTACTTTTTCGGAGTGTAAAGGCACCTGATGAATCTCCCGCGGATTTTCATCGCACCAAATCCGGCAATTTTGTTTATTGACAAAGCCGCTTAACCAGAAATGAGCCTCATCAGTGAAGATGATTATTTTTTGCAAAAGCAGGATCAGCTGCCACATGCTCTAACGCCCAATCAGCAATTACACGGCGCTGCCTGTGGTCATTGGGTTTTTAGCTCTTGAGTTAATTGAACTTTATATGGATGAAAACCCAAATCTCGGCGCAAAAATCGCCATGTTGATATCGCAGAAAGACCCAGTTCTTGCGAACGACGCGGAATGGATTGTCTGGGGTTTTCTCGCACACTGTCTCGAACGGCAACAATATTCTCCAACGATTTTGCGTTTCTTTGACGTACAGGAACTGCTTCATCGATCACCGACCCGGTTGTCTCAATTTTTTTTTATCAAACGACTGATTGTGGACTCTGCAGGACGGCCACGAACGCCATAAATTGGACGCAACGCACGGAACGTTAGGCGAATAGAGCACTGATTTTGATAATAAATTTTAATAATTTCTACGCGTTGTTGAAGCGTGTAGCGTTCCATGGTGAAATGTCACGACTAAATATGTATTCATGCCAAATTTGACAGCTATCGCATTACCAAGATGGCCGCTATGCGCTGTTAAAGTTCGAGCGTACCTATTGAAAAACCCTTTACATTAGAAAAGTGATCAGAATAGTGCCTTCGAAGTTATGTTAATGGGAATATAATCGGATCTTATTTCAAAGTCTAGAAAATATTATTCAAAGTGCCATGTAGGTTTGCATCAACAGGTAGGTGGTAGATACGTCATGTAAAAGCCTACAAAAAGGGACCATTATCGCGTGCTTCGGGTAGTGTGTCCCATCACTCCCAACCGCGAGGGTGCGTGTTGGTTGCTTGACGCCTGGTCGCCTCTAGGGTGAGACTGACTTTGTGTTCACACTGACTGGGTAGGGGTGCGCAGCGATCATATAACGCGATTACATATTTTTTGTACATCCAATAACGATCACTAATCAAATTCTTTTTATTATCTTCGTTGCCCCTAGAGTTCTCGCCCATTACCTAATCTTTTGAAAACTAGATTCATTAATAATTCATAATTATATTTAAGCCCTAAATTTATAGGTACTTAATCAGTTGAAGCGTTGTGCCTATTTGAGTGAATTGTATTTCCAACAAGAAAATTAGGTTGATATGTATTTAAATATAAACATTGCGTTCTATTCAATCATGACGCAAACTAAGAATATACCGATTTATAAATCATGGTAGAATGCCGGGAAGCGCAAGTCGCGCTGCACACGGTTTAATGAGCAATTTGAGCATTGAATAACTCCCGAACATATAACATATTCTTAAACCATATTATACATTTAAATCTAAAACATTGAATAATAAATATATTTGGATTTGAATTGATCAATAATAATTTATATTTTCATATTTACGTTCAGTAGTTCTGTTTATGCCGCTGGTAACGATTATATTTCCATGAATACAGTCTGCGATTTCTGTATTTCTCAAGGCTGGAATGATTTGTAAGAAACATTTCAGATAAAAAAATATGTTAAATATGTCAGTAAAAATTCAAAGACCATATGTTTATTTGAAATCTAATAGACTTTTTAAAGCAACTACGAATAATAAAAACGATGCACTCGACACACGGCTGTGTGATAGCTGGTACAACTGTGCGCCCGAGTCTTGTGTGGGTTTTAAGACAATTTCAGAAACACAAACCTTAGTGCCAGTGCTATGCAGCACACAGCTCTACACTGTTCTATGTCTTTCATGTAAACGAATGTTAAAATTATTTTGATACTCCAGTATTGTACTGTGAGTAAGAAATTATAAATTTGTTGTTTTGTTTGTGCAGGTACCGATATTGGACGGGCGACATCCATGGCTTCATTGACCTAGCAACGTCTTGATTTGGTAAGTTTAATAATATATTAATTAGAGTGTTTTTTGTAGTTATTAGTTTGTGACGTATTTAGTTGCTCAAAGCGAATGTTTTTATACTACCATGTATTTAATAAATATCTCTGTGAAAACCATTATTATCGTGTATTTAATGTAATTATGCTGCGCTGCTGCTGTGCAATTATATTTAATTGTTATCGTTGTTAACTAGTTTGTTAC
Organism: Sesamia inferens; assembly: GCA_037179545.1. Taxonomy (NCBI): domain Eukaryota; kingdom Metazoa; phylum Arthropoda; class Insecta; order Lepidoptera; family Noctuidae; genus Sesamia; species Sesamia inferens. The sequence goes on along the minus strand of CM073921.1, from coordinate 18,479,665 downwards.
TGCTATCATTCTAGAATGGGAATCAAACAATTTCTCTGTTGTTACAGATTCAATGTCGAGGGAAATACCAAATTGAAGAAATTATGCCGTGAACAAGGCTTCAGAGAAAACAAAATGGCGTCCTATAAAACTAAAAGGTAAATTTCAATTATCATTCTATCACTTTGACGTATTATTATTACTTAGTATTATAAGGTATATATAAGGATATATTGCACTGCGATTATTGTGTTCACAGCGAGTTCGTGTTGTGCGAAAGCGAAGTTTTTATGATCTTCATCGCGAAGTGTTGTGAATGATGTTTACTACGTAGCATGTGAACGGTCATGGGAAGATTGTAATATGAGATTGTTTGCGACGCTCTTACTACGCAATATTATATTACTTATCTATATTATCTATTATTGGATACTATCTTCGGTTCTTGGGAGACAACATATGTATTTAAGGGTTTTTATAAGATAACTAGTTGTTGTTAATTAAATCTATAACTTATTATTTATCTACCACAGTAGCGTAACCCACCGCGTGGGCTCCTTACGATTCGGTGGATAGGACATTTCTTAGAATTTTTAGTTCTAGGACACTACAATTTCATATAAATCACACAAAGCCGCAGTCAACAGTTTGGCAGTATATAATTAGGCATTCAGATTTCTGAGAAATAGCATTTGTACCAGTGGGTATACTTTTAATTATGCCTTTCGTGTTTGAATATGAAAACTCATCAATACGTAAGTACTGGTGATACGGCTGTTCCATGTCGATACTTCGAACTGTAGGTTCGGCGGAATTAATGACTGATGCTCTGACGGTCAGATTGGTAACTTTGTCGACGAGGCGTACGAAGGTAGTTAGGCATAACATTTTTTTAGGATGTTTTCCCGTAATTACTGCCAAGTACAATTTTCCTTTTTTCCCTTGTATCAAAGGGACTAAATTCACCGATTCAGGGAATCTTCTTATGTGGTTACTGTCTATAGGTTTTTATTATATGCCATTAACTGTAACCTGTTTAAATGTAAAGATTTTTTTTATTGAATACTACTTAATTTACTCGGTGGAGTCTGGGTACGATTTAATACGTTAACCAAGTACAATGACTGATAAGAATCAAACACTGTTAGGTAACGTGAAAAATACGCCGTGAAATGTATAATTAATCTTTTCTATCCAACCTCAATTAACACGCACCAACTGTGATCGAAAAAATTCTCAAATGAATCTTTTGTTTTTTCTGTTAAAAATCAAATTTTGTTGAATTTAATCAGATTTCCTGCGTGTGAACGTCCAATCGAGTGTCATTGATCAATCTTCACATTTTGTGTGAGTGTGTGTGCCTGTGCATCTAGACACGTAGATGAATAAGCTAGCTAAACAGTTTGTACTGAGATGAATCATTAGAATGCATTTTATGGTACCTTCGACAGCCTGGCCTGGAGGGATCGACCAGCGCAAGCAGCAAGCCTGGCCGCTGTTGGAGATTTCTTACAGGTAGGTCAATCTCGACACCTATCAGAGCACAAGTTATTTTCTCTGATCAAATATCATTTATCTTCCTGCTACATTTCTATTTTCTTTTTGTTGTCATAAATCTTATTTAATTTGTTTCTTTTTCTTTTATTTTGCATTTAAAATAATTGAAGGCGAATTCATAGCAGCAGCGATTTGTTATGTCACTACCTTGCATAAATATGTTTACTAAAAGTTTATATGACTGAGTTGTTGATTATGTAATTATATCAGCTTATTATGTTCCCACTACTGGGTGGGATACAGGTTGCCTGATCCTGAGTTGTCATTTGCTGAATCATTAAAGTCACGTCCGATCAAATGTTATGTACTAGGTTAAAACCTGTGCAAATTGAATAGTCATGGTAAATTTACGAGAATGTTCTTCTACCGAGAACTTTGCTATATGTACTCGAGAATATACTTTGGAAGAGTTTTTAAAAACATTGGGTTACTCTATTATATCAAACATTTTTACAGTAATAGAGAGCTATGAGTGCATTTGAACGTTTTACGAAGGTTACAAAATAATTTTATTCTTAGTAATTTTCAAAGAAGATGTATAACACTCCCATACAAAGATGGCCCAGCAAGGACATAAATAAAAAAATATGTATTATGAAGGAATGTGTTTGTATTTAATAAATACATGGATAATGTATGTTCTGGCATCCCAAAACAAACCAATGTCGTTGTTTATCATTAGTTCTAGTTATATCTGGCAACGTGACAAATATTTCAACATGTGGTACTTCACGCATAGGTGGAACCTTGGGGGCTGGAGGCATATGATATACATATCTTACCTTATTGCTGATCATCGTAATTCGTGATGGACCGGCTAGGTTCTAGAGATAGCGATTTGTAAGCTCGTCACTAGCATGGGTGGCTAATAAAGGTAGTCGGTCTCACTTCTGTATAGCAAAAACGTTGTTATGTATAATATATCTTACCTTATTGTTGATCATCGTAATTCGTAATGGACCAGCTAGGTTCTAGTGATTGCGATTTGTAAGCTCGTCACTAGCATTGGTGGCAAATAAAGGTAGTCGGTCTCACTTCTGTACCTATAGCAAAAACTTTGTTATGTGTCATATAAAAATATTTAACCATATACAAATTTAATACCAAAATTATGGGGGATAAATCCGTTCGGATATAACATAATGAATGTTTCTATTGCAAGAATTACGTCTCAGTGTGTGAAAACGAACATACATTGGGATCTTCCACAGTATAACACGAAGGTATGGTATTCCACTTGTACCAGACTGTGATAATGTCTGCCTAGCCAGTAACCAGTAATGGCAGTAACAATGGCACAACTGATCAAGCGGATTGACCTAAAATAAATATAAAAAAACTCACATAGTAAATAAATGTAAAGAAGAACTCACCAATCGCGGAACAATCCAGCGTCTTAGAACACATTGAATTTCATCCGAATCCAATAAACTCGTCGAGCGAAACGTTTATGTACCATCGCTGCAGTGCTGGTTCTCCATCAGAAATAGGCCAAATGCAGTTATCCAAAGTGCGAATAGCCAAGGTAAATCGGAATAAGACTATGCAAAGTCCTTGTAAACCGGGCTCGCTCGAGAAAGTAGTAACAACTGATATAAAGGGTGTATCTGACATCGGCGCACAAACGAGTACCATGCATCCAGTACATGATTCTGAACCTCCCCAGTGGCGGAATTCTGCGTCGGCTATTTTCCGATAAAAAAAAAAAAATGCAGTTTTTTACTTTAGACCCATCATAATTGCTCTACTTTTATAACCCAATAAGATTTTAAAGTAGAAAATAATTAACTCGTTAATTACACAAAAAAGCGCAATGTGGACAATACTAGAAAAACTATCCTATGAGCTGATTTAATAGAGTTCGCATCAGGGGTCAACGTCATACCTATAAACACGCACGGCGGCACTCTTGCAACGTTCAAAGGCCGAGCCGACACTTTTTTTAAACACTTATTTCTGTAACCGTTCATTAACGACATAAATGACTATCATAATTTTATTAGTGGCATGCGGTGTAGCCTTTTCGCGTAGTTTGCGTTACGATGTCAGATTGAGTCTTGATTTTGTTATGTCAGTCGACATAAATCCAGTAACACACGTATAATATGTGTACATAAACTTCCTGCTTTTGCCGTTGAGGTAGGCAGAATCTATAAAATACCCTTACCTACTTACCCACTCTGATTTATTCACGTTCATTGACTACATGTATGAACATCTAGTCATTTTGGTGCGTCAAAATGTGAGAACGGATGTAATGTATTGAATACATAAGCTGTCATATAGTTTTGACCCTTATTTACCAAAATGTAATAAAAATTACAGTTAAATACATTCAAAATCATCAATAATATTAACAATAAAATAATGATGACTGTTATTTACTTCCAGATTCCATACTTTCAGTCTTATTAACTGAAAATATAGAATCCAAAAACAAATGTCAGTCAAGTCCTGTCAAATTATATAAACGGCCCCTAACAGTTCCCGGTGCAAAGGTAAAAATGCACCGCTTGCCGCATTGCCGCGCTGGATAGCGATGTAGCCATCGCTATCCAGCGCGGCAATGCGGCAAGCCTTTACACCAAGAACTAGCCGGAACGAGAATCACCTGTTTTATCACGGAGTCCGTATGTTATATATTATTAGTTATAGTTAGCATACCTAATAATGCTGAGTGTTGCTTAGCCATAACTTATTAGTTAAGTGTTTATTATTAAAGAAAGTAATAATAACAGTCTAAAGAGGTCTTCTGAACTGGACATAGGTTTCTATGTTTTGTTAGTTGCAATGTCTTTGTATTTTTGTACATGATAATAATTAGCCTCCCTTGCAATCTCGCTTCGTACCGTGGTCTGGACCAGGTCCAGACGCAAGAGATCGCCAGTGCGATCACCGTCACGAGGACATATCGGTACCTACTCCATGTCCAAGCCGGCACACCACCATATGCTACACAGGGCCTTCCGGGCGATCCGTACAATGTTGACACTGGTGTTTCCTTTTTTGTTATCCTTAACAGGAACTTCCCGAAATAACCGTATCCGGTGAGGACCTTAGTAAAGCGGAAGGCGACGGCGTCGTGGCGCCTCTCTAGCCACTCTTCAAAGAGGGGACTTATAGCCGCAATTGTAGCATGCCCACTGATTGTGTGTCTTTCACTAACGTTTTGACTTTCAAAACAACGTTAGCCTGATAGTTTGAACTAGATACTAAATATTTTATTTATTTATATTGAAATCCTCAGAGGAAATAAAATAATATCGATATTTAGATAAGCTCGAAAGATAAAAAAGTAAAGAAAGAAGAGTTTTTCCATTATTTTCAAATTATTATTCCAAATAATATATGTATTGATTTTTATATGAAGAGGTAAATAAATGTCTTTACTTGTACTTAAATGATTACTAAACTCGCATATAAATAAGTTTCTTACTCTATTATCTAAAATAAATGTCGTTTCAATTCGACAATTCACATGTACTAAATATCATCTAATTAATCATAGCAACTACAGAAACTCACGGACGCTGACATCAGTAAAAAAAAATTTTTAAATTGATTTTCCACAAACTTATGCGGAAAAATGTTAGTCATGATGGAAGGAAATTCAAAAGTTTTTTGTATATTATTAATTAGTCTGTCTGTGCTGGGCCACACTAGTATCAATATCCTTTATTTTAAATGTCGATAACTGTATTAAAGGAAACTTTATGATTCATTATAATTCACTCATACTCAAGTTTAATCAAATTTAAAATAAAACACAGGAAACGTAATTAAATCAAAAGGAAAAAAAAAAAAAATTCACGATCTCTTTTACAAAGACCTTGATTTTGTAATTTACTAGGTACAGTTATTGGCTCCTCCCATGATAATTACTGGGACTTTTAAATGGTTTCCATTTTAATTTTCCATATTCTCACAATGACATTGTTTTTGTTCGGAAAACATTCTTTGTAAACTGTTCATTCAACGCTAGACGTTATCTTTTAACATTTGTAAATAAGATTTAATGCCGTTGCATCTCAAGCTAAGTTATAATTTTTTTCAACTCAATCTGGGCTTTTCTCGTGCATCGTGGGTGCGTTAACAAACATTTAAACTCGCATACACAAAGCGTCAGACCCGGAACAACTACATGTAGGTCATACAAATGTATGTTCCATGTCAATCGCTTGACTACTGCGCCAACCATGCCGGCCGTCATTAGTCTCACTTTAATTGATTTGCTTGAGTGCCGTGTAAACAGATACTTTCGCTACATTAAATAAAAAAAAACATTTAATTAAACATATCTTTAAGAAGCTTGATTCTTGATAAATACGTTTGATTTTGGATATTGCTTCTAATTGTTCAAAAGATATTGTGTATCGTCAGTTATCGCTTTCTCAAATTAACATATCAGAATATCAGTTTCATAACATAACTGGTGGTGTTTAAGAAATCAGTGCATCTAACTACTAGTGGCTAATGACTGCTATCGTTAATAAATCACATTTACAGCAACCTCTAATGAGTAGGGAAAATTTTATTTCAATTTTCCTATGTTCTTTGGTGTCAATTCTGTAATTGGTGTGCCTTTCCACTGGTGGATGATTTCGTAAATCCAAATACTAAAAGCATTATCCCTTCGTGTCCTCAGTTTAAACCAATTTTCAGTCAGTTTTCCCTTCTTTATAAATGCACTCGGCCACTCGGAACAGATTCATTAATGTAGTACCAAACAGCCGGAGGCGTGGAAATTATATTACCTCTGCATTAAGTTTATGTCGGCTTTAGAATTAAATTATTAACGCGATGCATTTTGATATTTTTACATGTTTTTTTTATTCCATCTCTGTGAACCTGGTTTAAATTAAAACTAATTTCATGAATAGAGAAAAAATACAACTCTGCGTATATTAATGAATTTAATTCATTAACTATAATTACTAATAAAAAGTTACGTATGAAGGTTTCAATAGGGTTCATTATTAATACGTGGAGCTAATTCATTGAAAGACATATAAGCTTAGGTAGTGACATACAAATATTTATAGCCTATGTGTGAGAGACCTATATGATGTAACATCTAAATATAATCTGTATATTATTATCTTGTGTGTACTTTTTACGCGGTCGTAGTGTAACTTTGCATTTTGTCGAAGCAGCTGTAATGTTGTATTGCTGTGTTTACATCATTCAGTAGAGGGTGTGCAGTGGCGTGTCATCTGTATATCTTTCTTGCTAATATTCATCGACATAATGAATTGCATTGTCACTTAACCCTAAGCTTATTTTTTTTCTTTCTCTGCACTTTCTATCTTCTTTTGCGTTACCTATGACGACGTCACTACATATATTGCCCACAAACAAAATAATTAATGAATTTCATTACTGTCGGAAAATACAGAGTTACAGTCCGTCGCGAAAAATAGCATAGCGCATGGAGCACAGCACATCAGCTGTCGCAGCGTTTGCTCTCTGCTGCGTGAAAGACATGAGTAGCGAGATGTCTCTGACATCACAAATTCTCACTACCTTGTCTTTCATGCGGATTGAGCACTATTCATCTAACAAGGTGACATCTAATAAGAAGATTCCTGAAGAACCCAGAGACACCAGCGATTATAGGTATTTTACATTATTGTTTGTGAAATATCGCCATGATACTGATAATGAGTTCGACCCGATCAATATCGAAATACATAGTAATATTTAAAATTAATTTGCCTTAAATATTTCACAAATCTTCAATTAAATTACCTTGTAGAAGTAGAATCACAATACTCGTCGTTCTATATACGACGACTTAACAATTCAAGTCGACTACAGAAAATAGAAAGCGATCACTAAGACTAAATTTTAAAACGGATATAACCAAGAATAAATAACCTGTGAATTAGGTTGAACTTTTTAGACATTGTAGGCTATTTGAATAAACGGCCCGGCGGATGTAACTAATTTTATCTTGAATAAAATATCAAGTTGCTAGCTTTACTAATAGAAGTCAGAGCCTAGACTGACACCAAGTCGCCCAATTCCTGGACGACTTAAGTAGGTTAAAGTGATATTATAAATTAAGATTTTTTTGTCAACGTTCAAATTATTTCCAGGCATTAGGTATCATTCACTAATTCCATTTTTGAAAAAAAAAAAAAATGTATACATAAAATTTTCATATTAAATCTTTTTCTCGAAAGTATTATCCTCTCTGTGTGGTCACTGATTTAAAATGATTGTGTTCAATGAACTTTGGCGGAGCGTGGGGCGGCCTGGCCTATGGCATGGCGCGATGTCAACAAACATCACCTTTTTATATATTTTTTTTTACCAATTTTTGATAACTTTGTGATGTGATATGTAAATATTTTTGTATTGAGTGATGCTAAAAGAAAAAACACATATTTAATAATTTTCGCCAAAGATTCATATATCGGAATTTGGACAGTGACAAAAAATTAGCCTTGTATAAAATGGATGTCTGACGGTGTTCATAAACATAAACAAATTGATATTTTACCAAACTTTTCTTGGAAATATTGTAAATAAGTTGTTAAAATTGTTTGTAAAATGAATGAATGTTTTGCGGTAGCGACCGCTTTCATCTGGTATATGTATTAGGGATTAAAAAGCTATTAGATGATGTCGTTATCCGCTTATCGTTTCTCAAACAGCTTATTAGATTGTTCTGCGGACATATTATCTTTCTATCAGAAATAATAACTCGTTTGTGGCTCGTATTAGTCGAAGGCATTATCTTTAGAATAAGAAAGTTTTGTGTTTTAACCATTATAATTTATTGTTCTCACCCTTTTCTACTTTACCTACACATAACAAGTAAATTTAAACAATTAAGCCGAGTAGCATAATGAACTATAAATCGATTCAATCTGTTTTTTTTTGTAGATGCAAACTGCATTTAACAAAATTTCGGGATGTTTTTGAATATAGACATTATTTTATTACCTTAGTTTTCTCATTACGGTATAGATACATGCTTTTAAGGATCGTTTCCTAGGGTTCTGTGTCTAAAAGGTACAATACCAGCAGTTACGGATTCGAATGAATCATTTTGAAAGTAAGTCTGCCACAAATATTTCGGCTTCCGTTGCGGGCCGAGTACAGCACCATAGGGCGCGCCCAAAAATCTTACTTGGAAACCGTAGTGAGTCATTGCATAGTGGTCGGTTTAAGTTCAAGGAAAACGTTTATTTACATAGATTAATTATTTTAGTCAAGAAATAAGCTTATTAAATGAAATTCACATAAAATGCATGGTTAATAATGGAAGATGCCAAGGTAACTAGGGCTTTTAAACATTTCTTTTTAACGTTCATTTTTAAAAATCACATTCCTACATCATAACCTTTTACTTTTAGCCATGTATTGTGGCGTCCACATTTTCATGCATTAAATTATGAACATTTATATGTATATAATAATTCACTTCTGTCTACAATTCCTAGGAATATAATGATGTTAGTGAAATTGTCACAAAACTTCAATTGTCTTTGATTGATTTGTCAAAGTTTTATTTATATAATTGAATTGTCAAAGTCGAAAAGCGATGTTAAGTTTAAATTCAGCCTTGCGCTAAATGATGGTTAAACTGTCTTCTAAACCAAATTTATGAATACATATGAATAATGCAAAAACTGTTTGTATTTTGGGTACTACAATCATTTGCGGAAATAAAATGTTAAATAAAATTTTATTTTCGCATATGATTGTCACCACAAGACATCCCTTAATATTCTTAAGACGTGTGGCAATGACAATATCCTTATTTGGATTTCGTGGTATAATCGAAACAAATCGGTAAATCGGAAAATTCGTGACGTATTTCTGGAAAAATATGACTGGTGACATAAAAATATACAAGCCAAAAGCCAAAGAAAAACCTTCAAAGCCCTTAATTAACTTCTTATTCCTCTGAACCTTGCCGACTCATTTCTATGGACTTAGTTTCCTATTCCGATGTTAGTGATAATAATAATTATATTTTAACATTACAAAACGAACTAGGTAGGTACTTTCAAGCCTACCCTATTCTCCATAAAGAAGCCTTAACAGTCGCTAAACAACTTCTTCATTTTTGCCAGCATTACAACATACCGACCTAAACTTTTTCACTCTGATCAAGGTACTAAATTTACGAATAGTCTTATGAAACAATTAATTTACCTAATTAAATATTTAGTTCTTAATTAAGTATTTATTATTCAGATAATTGGACTTTGTACAAAAAGCCGTAATCAATATAAATTGCCGTATTGATATTTACCCTGTCATTACCGAACGTAAACTAATGGTCTAAATCAAGGAGATAGATCGAATATAACTTACTTATTTGACTATGCCGAAATATTATCATTATATCATTAACTAGGAGTTAACATAGACTAACCCTTGAGACGGTCTTTAATCAAGTCAAAAGAGTTGGAAAGACACTGTTCGAACTTCTATGTTAATTACAGGTTAATATTTTGTACATCTAGACTAAGAAAAGCATTTTCTTTATAAATCCTTAATTGACATGACTTTGTATATTATAATTTAGGTATCTTCTGTTCCTTGGGAACAATATCAATTAAAAGCTTTCATAGAACATTAGACACAAATTCTAAAGAACCATCAAATTCTCTAAAGACACTCTCAAGAACACTTAAGGGTTTCTTAAAAGATCCATAAGTGTGACAGTAAACAGTACTCGAAAAACAGGATTTTGGAAAGTAAATTTCCTTTGAATGTAAATTAAATCGGAAACGCTCTCTCTCGTACCAGTGATATATTGAACTGGCCTAATTTCAATAGTTCCAAACTGGGTCGGATACCCCAGTTTCGTCCCAGTTTGCAACCATAGTGCAACATAAATGAACATTCGATATTCTAGTGACATCGAGGTGTCTGTAATGCATTTTGACATTTGACACGCCGATCGACTACACCTCATATATGGGCGAACCACCTGTTTGATTAACAAGCAACTCGCTTATATTAGCTATACAATGTACAGATGTTATTCATTCTTAAGTAAGATTAAACTTAAGTAACACACGCCGTGCTATGAAGTTGGGTTCCCTTTGCATTCACGACGCTTCTGCACTATACAAAAAAATATTCTTAAATTATCAGCTTATATAGTTTCGATTTTGACCCACATGAAATATCTAACAGAAGTTTCATTTTTGACCTGTCTGCTCCGTATTGTGCTTTACTACGAAAGAGAAAAAGGAGATATACATTTATTCAGCATAAACTAGAACCGCAGCAGACAAGAGCTATGTCACTGACCACTGTCACAAAATTCTGGTAATTACACGTGCTACGCGGTAATACGGTGCCGTTCCAAAAATTGTTGATTAGGATTCTTATATATAAGAAAAAAATGATGCACGTAGCTTTTAGAAAACCCTGATTATCAAGTAAAATGGTCAATAAACTCGATGTTATAGATTTGATTGCTGGATTTTAATAAAGTTGTTTCAAAGCAAGCGTTAGGATGTTTTCTTAAAAGAAATTCTTCATAAAAATATCGTTACTTATGATTTTGACGCTGTACACTACATTAGATTTAGCATACGCTATTATGATTATGCCTATACGCTCGTTAAATCACGGGCCAAGAAATCATTTTTAAGAAGTACATACTATAGGTTCTTATGTTAACCAGGTTTTATTGATAGCCCGAAGAATAAAATTGATTAATCAGTTATACTCTCTTAACGTCTTTTAAACCAGGCTTGACTTTTAATTAGGTATGTATAATGGATATTCTCATTCATAAGTCGTGGTGGCCTAGTGGTTAAAACACCAGCCTCTCAAGTATGAGTGCGCGGGTTCGATTCCAGGTCAGGCAAGTACCAATGTAACTTTTATAAAGTTATATGTACTTTCTAATTATACTTTGGACACCAATGACTAAAAGTGAAGGAAAACATCTTGAGAAAACCTGGACTTTGGGTCTGACATCGCCAATCCGCATTGAGCAAGCGTGGTGCTTACGATCAATCCTTCTCTGTATGAAAGGAGACCTGTGCCCAGCTGTGGGACGATAAAAAGGTTGATGATGAATGGATATTTCTGATTCGTTGCTAAACCGAATATAAAGTCGACCAAAAAATAAAATAATACTATTTACTATATTGTGGTTTGAACTTTTAAAATGTCATTCAATCAGTCGCGTAGAAATTGAATGAATCTATGCATAGAGGAGTCTATGATAAACAATACGTAGTTCGTTTATAAAAAACAGAAGAAGAGAAAGCGCGCCGAAAAAGCGATATTTTAATTAATAAATTTAAAATGCAAATAGGTCAAGAGTTTTAATGTACACACATCAAAAGTGTCTAGGGATCAACATATATTTTTGCAATAACTTTTCTCCTGATTGATATTAATTAAAATTTTCTTTAAGGATTCATCAAATAAAGTGTTTTCGTTTGTCACAGTAACGATAAACCAAGTCACCTTTGCATTAATAAAGAAATTTGCCATTTTCCTAATAAAGGGATATTTGACATTTGAACCACTAACACAAAAGTTCGAAAAAAAGACTGAAATAACAGTTTTCTCTAAAATTTTATTGGGTAACTTAAACAATTAATAATCCGTGTTTCTACCGCGAACACTAACAACACAAGAACATCGGTTTGGCATACTCAAAATGAGTTCATCCAAATCACGCTGTGGAATGGCCGCCCATGTTCGTTGCAACAACAAAAAAGGTCTTCTTGCGACTGGATACCCTCCATATTCGGCAGAGCTCTTCTCTGTAGCATATCCCATGCATGCTCAATCGGGTTCAAGTCTGGCGACTGAGCAGGCCAGGGCAGGACATTGATGTTAGCTGCGGCGAGAATCTGTCTTACAACTCTTGCGGTGTGCGGTTGTGCATTATCATGCATTAACTGAAATAAGGGACCGATTTGCACTTGTAGAGGAACGATGACGTCTGATACAATCGTCTCAGCATAAATTTGAGCGTTGAGGTTGCCTCTGATCCAAATCAACTCAGTTCTTCCGCCGATCCAAATACCCGCCCATACCATGATGGTTCCACCACTATAAGGATGGACTTCCTGGCAGGATTTTAATCGCTGTTGGCGTCCAGGGGTTCTCCAGTGTCGTATACGTCTTGTATCCGGTCTCATACCAAAACGAGACTCATCAGAAAAGCACACGAAACGCCATTGTTCTTCTGCCCAATTTCTGTGTTCAAGAGCCCATTGATATCGAATCCTACGATTGTGCATTGCTATAGGTGGTACCCGTAGCGGTCTTCGGGAATGAAGGTTCACTTCATGCAAGCGGTTTCTGACTTTTTGGTCACTAATTAAGTTCCCTGAAGAGTGATGAAGCCTCACGGCTAACATCATGGCGGTTATTGTTGGAGCTCTTCGAGTTAAGATTTGAATGTATCGGTCTTGTCTCCGTGTGGTGCAGCGATACAGTCCTCCATGGCGCTCAGCCACGGTACCAGTGCTTCGGTAACGTGTCCAAAGTCGACTGATAACACTCTGACTTGTATTCAGAACTAAAGCCACAGTACGTTGCCGGGAACCAGCTTCTATCATTCCCACGGCTCTGAGCATTTCTTCCCTGCTTAAATGACGTCGCCGCTCCATAATAACGTTGGTTTTAATCAGTAGTAGGGAAACAGTAGCACTAATAATGTCTTCAATGCGTTGTATGTTTTTATAGGGAAAATATTGGCAGCTGATTTTCATCTTTTACTCGAATTTGAACACAGTTCCTGATTCAAATTATGAAATGCACCAAAAAGGATCCATATAAATTTATAAAATCATAAATTTATTACAAAGCCACATCTCAATCTCAAGAAATCCGCATAAAAATGCTTGATCCCTAGACACTTTTGATGTGTGTATTTTTACCGTTCTGCTAAGGTATATCAAAAGTTTAATTTACTGAATTACTTATCGATTATTTTAAGAGTGTAAGTTTCTTACTAAATGTTTTGTATCTATTTGTTAAAGGTCTTGATATAAACCGTTTTGTTGTGCTATCTTTATATATTTCGAAGCTATTTATTGAATAAGACCAACAGTTCTAATAGGATTTATAAATATTTTGTCCAGATACTTGAAAATTCGCTTTAAGCAGATTTTATCGTCTAGACGAGGTGTCACAAAGCACCTCATAGTACTTACTCATCCTACGGTACAATAATTTTCAATATTTCTCTTTGAAAATAATATCTCCGGACATTGAAATGCAGAATCTGGACGATGCTACCTATTTAGAAGAGAACTTCCGAGAATCCCTAGCCTTTCAACACTTTGTAAAAACAGCAGCAGTGACAGCCGGTGCTCCTCCTTGATAGATTATTATGCAAAGTACTTGGAGAACATCTTTACAAAATATACGTAATAAGAAATCCGTTAATATTCAAACTTTCAAGTTTATAACATTAAACTTGAAAGGTTGTTGTTGGTTTGATGAGATTTGGCACGCAAGTGCTTTCAGCCAGGATCAACAACACGGGATACTTTTATGCAGATATTCCCACGGGAACGTAGCTATTACGATCGTTATTATGTCTTAACATTTTATTTTTCCCCGCTTAAAAAATAAACACCTTCTTTAACTAAATAATTTGTCTAACCAATAAAGCTGTAAATTTCACTTTTACCTTAATTTTGTAGATAAATGAATGAAAGAGTTCAATCAAAGGGGAAATAAAGGTCATATCATAACACATAACTTTGTATACAATAAAAAATCCTGTACAGTGGTTTAGCCGTGCTGGTTCGGGTGACCGCGAGATAACGCCCCCAATAAAAAGCTGAATACATTTGAATATTGCACACGTCATATTTTCATTAGATACGAAAATGCGTCAAAATTGTGTCCATTCCACAATAATCCATACGGTCGAAACTTGTAAGGTTCGTTACTTCAGAAATGAAGTTATACGTTATTTCACTTGTTTTCAGCTACAGCAAGGTTCCACAAGGTTGTGGATCACATTATTTTACAACACCGGTAATTTAATTTGATCATACATTTATTTGACTTTGGCTAGAATAGCTTTTGTAGTAATTTAATTCAACAAGTTTTCTATCCAGACTTCTAATTGTAAAAATTTACACTTATATTGATTGATGATTTTTCCAATTTGTAGTTAGTAGTCACAGCATTCACTCGTGTTCGGAATTATATGCACGATGTCTTATGTCTTGGTTGTGCTAATGTTTCAGCTGTGCCTTATAGACTTTATTTTTTATCGTAACTCAATAATAATACCCAATCGTCGTTTAGTAGAGAGAGCGACCCATGAGGTCCGTAATGTAATCGGATTGTTACGAGTCGTTTACCGACGAGTTCAAAAGGAAGTATAAATCAAACCGTTCCGTTGTTTGTATCAATTGCTACTCATTGAATGCACACAAAATGTCGCATGCATTTGCAAGCACAATAGCTCCTACATGTATATCATAATTTGTATGATTACCCACAATTATGCAGGATTTGATTCAGTACCCTGTCTCAGGTATGTGTCATTAGATTAGATTGAAATTCAAAATACCACTAACATTAGATATATATATAATGAAGTTGCTGACGAACTTCGTGCCTTTCAGATAAATAGATGGAACTCCATTTATTTAAACGAACTTAGGTTAGCTAAGTAGTTCAATCGTTGAATGAGAATATTGTCAAACACAGAAGTAGTCAAGCGAACGTCCTTTGTGCAAGCTAGTGCATCAGTAAAAGTCCATCTGCACTGGCGTATCTTTAATGAGTTTCGTTGCATCCTAGGTTCTGTATAAAATGGTTGGTAGACAGACTATTTAATAAAACAGCTGCCTCTCGCTTCAAGATAAAACACGGAGAGAAGAATGTGCAGTCGGAGTTTCTCAACGATGTCGTTTATTATTATAAGATGATATAACAAAATTCAGACAACCATAATTCATTTGAAACTTCAACTTCTTAAATATTCTATTTGAAATACTTGCAGAAAATGCAAATTGAATACTCGAAAATAATAATAAGCATTCAACGACCCCTTATAAGTCGATGCATCCGATGTGCTTATAATATTCAATAGGCGGTGTACAATGGTGCGTGCCTGTCATACACAGTGCTCTGCCGTGGTCCATGGACAACTTTAACGTTTTACATGCCAAAGCAAATTGATTTGATTTGTGTGTTTTTTTTTTTAATATATTTGTTGCTTAAGATTGAGACACATTTTTGATTTGACAGATCTCTTCAATTGCATCGCAATGTCATTAGAAACTATCTATTACTAATTTAATTATAGCAGAGTTACTACATTATAAAAACAGTTTTTTTTTTTCTATAAACACAGTCTGGACTTTACAACCGAATTTCGACAAACCGTAATATAACAAGATTGTATTTCCGTACTATTGAAACTCTATAAATGTATTCTGGATATTTCAAACTAAGCTGATTATTAAAAAGTTATTTATGCGCTTAGCGTTGGTACAAGCCAGCGCCATCATTTGACAATTGTACATTACGATTTTTTATACATAAGTATCAGACTCTCGAGTGGAAATTGTACTGTTCCTTCTCTCGGAGAATAAATACTTTTGAGCTTTATCTTTCTATCATTTAAGAGAGCTTCCATAGCATTCAAATGTTCACGGTAACTTTCACGAATAAGAACTACTTGTAGATTTGCTGCATCTGCTGATTCTTTGAAACTGTATGTAATATCTCTTTGGCAGAAAAACTTCTCCAAAACACTCGAAGTGGGTGCACTCACCTGTCTTTCTTTAAAATTCTAGGGAACTTAAATATTAATGAACGAACCTTTAACAACTATTGCCAGGAATTGTTCTCGCACTCGCTTTTCATTTGGAATTTGCAATATCGGCTTCGGTTCTTCATATCCTGCTTAATGTCTGCTTCAAAAATTGGTTACTGGAAATTTAAAAGTTTTTAGTAAGTATTTGGATATTATTCAAAAAAATTAGGTACTTATGATAACCGGTAAATATTTCAGTCCCTGTTCGGCCCCTTGCATGTTAGTAACAATATTTTAGCGATAATTTATTACTCTAAAAATTTCTTCAAAACTAATCTTGAAAAACCACACAACAATTTCAATTAACTACAACCATTTCCAATTTTATTGCCATTATTGCGACCGACTATACGCTATTCCGTGAATTTGTGTTTTAAATTGAAAATTAAACTAAAATAAAATATTATAATATGATTCATTTTAAGTTTGTACGTGGATAATTCCTTTACATACTGCGTAGAAAACTACGCTACGAAAGCCATTTTGTATTCAAACATATGGATGAAACCGGTGTAAACTATATAGCGAATTGCAGCATCAATTTATTTTCTTGTGCAGAATAATTTCCAATCAGAAAAGCATTCATCTAAATAAACGCCTTGTTGACGGTATTCAAAATACGTCATGGATTAATTCTATTTCTTTCTCGATTCAATCCTCATGCATCAAATGATTGCAAACAACTTGTATACTTAATAGATTTTAATAATAGCTTAATCACCCTATACAACATAAAGTTCTTATTTCTGGGCTATAGGCCTCTCAGCGAGTCATCTACATCACGTACATCTTCCCTCACGCGGGTAAAGTGCAGTTGGTGATTGTTTAATTTAACCTTATCGAATTAAAATATTAACTACCTACGACGACGTTACTACGAGCAACAGTTTACAGCAGTGTCACTAAGTAATTTTGCACATGTTTTGCATGCATCCAACAACAAAGAGAAAGAATTATTTTATGCTTTTTTGTTTCTATTAAATAAACAACTGCTGCTGTTTTAATAAATAATTCAAAGGATTTTGAAAGTTTTATTGCTAGGTTAACAAACCAACTAATATTTGAACATAAATAAGAAAAAAGTAAGTCATAACTTGCCTCTGCCTTATTAAAATAGTGTAATGTCAGATGGCAATTAATAGCCAGTTTGTGCTTATGACCTAATGACATTACTCTTAAAATTAAAGTGAAGTACTACGGCAGCGTCTACGCTGTGCCTACGAAATACTTTTCCTGAACAAACTTCCCATGCGAAGACTGCTAAAGGGTACCACAAGAACAAGAGCATAAAATACTTTGTATAAGTTTATAATTAAACATAATACACTTAATATCTTACGGCTACGAAGCGGTTACGAATTCTGTGTGTGCTACGCGGCTGCTACGGCCTACGAAACATGTAATTTCGTAGCTAAATAATTTCGCTAATTTGACAAGCAAACTTATCACATATCTATATCGTATTTTCAAAAAATTAATTCAATGAAGTACCTTAACAATGTTATGTACAAATATTTGGTACCTACTAGACTTAGGTACAAATACCTTTAAAACAGAGTTACGTCTTTTAAGCAGAGTTACGTCTAGTCAAACCTATACTAATAGTTTTGACTAGACGTAACTAATTTATTAATCTATAGGACTGGATGATAATGTCTTGTTATTGATAGATTTGAATAGAACCATTGATTTGAGAAGTTCATTATTATCAGTACTCTAGTAATAGCATTATCATTGTAGAATTTACTGCACTTTAAAATTTTTATGATTCCATCGATAAATTTTCTGGCGTTGGAAAAATCAGCCCTAAGAATTTATTATTACCCTTACATGTTATTTAGCGAGTTACAGCTAAATAGCTAAGCTAAGCTATAAGCTGTTAGCATCAGGAACCTCCTCAATTGAGGAGGTTCCTGATGACCTGCTGTTTACCTACCACGCATTGCAATGCATGCTGCTTATGGCATTTTTAACTTGACTCATCCCTGTTTTTGGCAATTCAATCAACGCACCTAATTATAACGCAAACTATAACCAGTTTGCGTTATGCGTATTATTACGATATAATTAAGACTCCTTATAACATCAAACTTTAATTT
This sequence comes from Sesamia inferens, assembly GCA_037179545.1. Taxonomy (NCBI): domain Eukaryota; kingdom Metazoa; phylum Arthropoda; class Insecta; order Lepidoptera; family Noctuidae; genus Sesamia; species Sesamia inferens. The sequence continues at coordinate 18,461,239 of CM073921.1, read as the reverse complement.
ATTTGATAGTGGATAATATTATAGCTGCAATCCACATACAATGCAGGACTACAAACCCGTAACATAAAATATGTAATAGCTGCAGAAAAGTTCTGTACTCAACATTAATAAAATGGTAATTAGTATTAAGAGCAGATAGGCAGGACAGAATCAATTTTGTTTCAGTGAATGGTTGATTACTAAAGGACAACAATAGCAAATGTGTTGTTGCTCTGTTGCATAATCATTTGCATCGCTATACGATGAGAGTTGTGTTAGTGTCATTGTAGTTGGGACAATATACTTATTAATTATAGCTCCCTTCACTGATGACTGTATTGCCTACAGAACATTTTGTTTTGTGTGTATGGAGCTGCGCGTTGATAGCTGCGACGCAGTTTTATAATTTTGTAGCTACCATCATTACACTGTTCCAGTAAACATTTTTTTACTTTTTTCAAACTCCTCTGTCCAAAGCACGCTGAGCGGCGCTTGCTTGAAAGCTACTCTTCAAATACACTAGTAGAAGTTCTAGGGGCTTTTAACTGTACTGAATACCAATTAGTGTCAATGTCAATGGAATTATGTTGGAGAAGCAGTTCGTAATACCTTCTCTATAATAAACATAGCAATAAGTCTTACACAGGGTCCAACAGGAGTCCTCTTACAAATTCATTTCATTCATAAGCCAATTAGTAATATTCACAGCGAATTAAATCGTCGAGTTCTGTGGGCAGAGTATAGAAGAGCAAGTAGCGTCTGACTGTTAACTGCTATTGGAAATTGTTAATGAACAATGTAACATTTCGAAGAAACTTTGGAACATTTTGTTATATTTTCATTGAATTATTAATTTATTGAAACATAAATAATCTCTTTGCATTCGTTCAAATTGTGGTAGATGATAATGACAAATAATGGCAGTTCTCTATGTAATACTTATACTTTCGGATAAGTTACAAAAGTAGGAGCATTTTTTAAGTAGTGACAAACCAGTAAACGGAATAGTAGTAAAATCTTGTTTGGTTACAGCGTTCTCGCTCATAAGTAATGGAAGTGTTAAAATCATTTTTTTTTTATCTATCTGCTTTCGCAAAACGTAAAAATAGGTCGACTGAAAAAAGAAATTAAGTTGTGACTCAAACTCACGAAGACAAAGCTCGTTCTCGACTCACTGTAACATGCATTGAAGCAGACGGGCGTCCCGCGTCATATCGGGATCAAAGTTGGTAAAAGCATTGGAAATACAACTTTGTAGGTAGGTGGCTTAGTGTACATTTACACATTTATTGGGAGGTGCAGCGTTGCGGCGGAGCTGTTGCGCATGCGCGGACTCGCGGCAGTCAGAAACGGTAGCACGGTGACACGAGTCTTCGGATCAGACGGTCTTCAACCGCGCTCCGCATCAGTCGGGAACCGTGATCAGCCTATCTCAACGGTGTCACCGATGACACTCCCATTTTCTCGAGTGATTTTTATAGTTTTTTTTTAAGTACTTTTACTAAGTTTTATAATTAAGTATGTCATAATTTATCGGATATAAACTTTTTTTCCGCGCCCTTCTCAATATTTGGACTTGGTAAGTTGGCAGACCGATTTAGATAATTTATTCACTATCAAGTTTTTCTTTGTAACCTATAAAAATAAAATTTTATCAATGAGTTACAATATATTCATAGATTTCCGTCATATTTTCTATTAGGTACACAACTCTTAATTGAATCTCCATAACTTTTGTAATAAAATTTTCTTTAACTGTTTAAAAAGTTATCGATATTTTTTTTTATATTAACACGCTTTTATATGAATCATTGTTGTATTGGACTTTCGTACAAATTATCTACATATTCTAAATCTAATCTCTTAGACTCCGTGTGTTGGTATCTGATAGGTTTTCAAAAAGCTATGGGTTTGTTTTAACGAAGATCAATCCTCATTTATGGATATTAATGCTGTTTATTTTAATTTTGGTAAAATATGGCTTATACGACATTTCAGTCCAAATATCGCTCCGAGACACGATTTCTGTAACTGAACGAGGTGCCCCAAAAATATCGACGTATCTTAGATTGAACCAACGATGTTTCGATATGCAGTATGCAGAGCGACCGTAACTAAGATCGATAACAGTTTATATATAGAGCATAAGCCGATTTTCTCATTCTTTTATTTGCTCTGTATGTACTTTCTAATTCTGCTTTGATCTATAATTTTACATTATCAATTAATCATTATACTGATTATGATTTGAGAAAATAAATACTAAAAAGAAATAAATAATAAATAAAATCCTGAAATAGAATAAAATCGAAAGGCGCTATAGTTCTATTTGGGAAAGGGCTAGTAATATTCAGATTCAGCGCGAGGACCACAATTAAAAAAAAATGTTAGGACATTCAAAAAGTATCCAGTTACGAACTTAATGATGCATTCTGCACTAATAAAATTCCATATTGCCGCAACTTAGCTATAAAGAGTATTTACCATAGCTAATGTCGAAAAATTTTCGACGCTAGCGCATCCAGTGCGCAGTAGTAGCACATGACATTGTGATTAAGGGTTGATGTGTGTTTATTTGTCACGGTTCATAGGGCTAGTGCTCGCCAGGCACAGCGCACTTCACCGCGGTCTACACTGTCAACATAGCGTAAAATTTCATTTAATCAAAAACATTGTAAGGAAGGGTCAATGCCAGTGCTGTTAAGCTTGTTGATTTTCGACTTGATTTTAACGTACCCAATGTTTGTTGGTTGAACTTCGACGAAACGAAGGTTTGAAACTCTTCATTGCAAGCCTCCAATGAAAACTCTAATGTGTTCGATCTGAGTTGTTCTTATAGGACAGTATTGCCTGTTAAGCCGTTCTGAAGACGACTTTATTATGCCTAAAACTGCCACAAAATATACCACAGCAAACAACCTACAGTTGATTGAATATTTTTTCAGATCTTTGATTCTTGTAAGAAAAAATCGGCTCAGTGCCAAAGAAATAAAATCTCATCTTTCTTCTTGGCTTGTAACAATAATTTATGACCAGACTACTAATTGTATTAGGGTCCTATGTAATTGTATCTGTATTATTAAAATAATTTCGTCTCAACACAAAATGTATTCTAATTTCAGCCCATGAGTAGGTACTCACATACACAGTTACCTTCCAGTCAGTGTTTGTTAATTTTTTAGGAAGGAACTTTATTCCGACAAGGCACGATATTGGCCCCCGATTCTCTCGTTCACAAACTATACTAATTTTAGATTCAGTGCATCTTTTTGTATATATTTTATTAAGAAAAGGATAGAAGATAACATTTTAGTTAATCCTGTCAAATTAAGATATTCGATAGACAGTTTAGACGCGATTGTAAATAGGGCGACCTAAAATACATCAATTAACTTAGCTACTAGCTTGTCGTTACAAGCGCGGACTAATTAGACAGGTCTATACTAAAATATTATGTTCTATCGGTTTGTTAATGAAATATGAACAAAAAGATGCATTGAACTTAAATTTAGTGTAGTTTGTGAAGAAGGTATCTATGAGAAAGGGAAAAATAATATAAAAGTCTTTTTTAAACTATTGATTGATAGAAACAGAAAAATGTTTTATATTCATGTAGCGTAAACGTAACGTGATTTGTGGTGCAATCGCTGCCTAATCTTGCGGGCTTGAAATATTTAAGCAAATAATAATGGGAATTCACTAAAATCGCAACAAATTTTCCGAAAATTGTTGATATTGCATATTGCAAAATATCAATAAAAATTATTTTACCTTATACTGATTATTTAGGGGAGCTTGGCCTAAAGTCAGAACTCGTTTTTTAATGCGACTGGTATTGTGTTTCATTCTGTTCCATGTCTTATAATTAATGAATATGTTTATAATGTGTTGGTTATTGAAATCAAAATTATTGTAACTTTAAAGTATGTGTATTTTCTGTATTGTCTTTGGTAGTAACTCATTAAACCATGGCTCCAACGACGACTTTACTCTTATCCTTTTTTGTTACTTCTTTAATATGTACTGTGTTTTGTGTACCTAGGTAATTCTTCATGTTTGTGTTTTACCGAGTATTTATAAGGTTTTGTTTAAGTACTGCATACTTCTCAATTGTTGATTTTTGAATACTGTGTACTTATTCCTATCGTCTCTTTCGGCTCTTTATTATGCATTTTTATATTTATTTCTATAACTTTTTACTTGAGTACAGTTTCAGATTATAGTTGGATATTCTTCTTCTGGCAAAATTAAATGTGGTATTGCCATCAAAGTCGGCTTGTTATAGGTCATAAAGTAGCTATCACAGCCAGCTTTGATGAGCATTACTGCATTCAAAACATCATTTTGCAGACCACAAATGGAATTGACAGTCAATGGTTTCCCGGGCCTAGCCTGTCAAAGCGGCGGTGAAATGTATCCGTCATCATATCACAGCCACTTTGATGTGGTCGGTTTACGGAGAGCACCACGACACATACACATCCCGATGGGTAAGCCGGTCCGTGGCCCATTCGTAAAAATGGTTGTGCCATGTAGCAGACTCATATCACAGCCATTTTTGACGAGTTGGGCTGGGCGACGCGACGACGTGGCTCTACTGCAGTACACTATATCACGCACACGACACAATGTAAAGGCGAAAGTTTCGTCGCTCACAAAGTGGCTGTTGTGTGTGTTCTTGTATTCCATATCACAGCCAGCTTTGATGAGCGATGGGCATCGGCTGCAACTCTTCGGGAGTGGCAGACACTGAAAGCAGGAGAAGCACCACAAGGAGCCAGCAAAGTGGTTGTGCCTTATGAGATTCACGTACATATCACAGCCAGCTTTGTTGACTTCTTTGATGCGTAACAGTCATCTTGAAGATCTGCGCCAACTGCAAGATTATAATTTATTTCTTTCTACATTTTTACGATTTACGTGTAAATTGTTCTTTTGTCTTTGTCGTATATTTTTGTGTTATTTCAGCTTCCATCTGTCACTTATTTTTACTTGTACGGTACTTGTTTTTAAAATTTCTTGTAGCCCTGCATTTTTATAATTATGTATATTCTTCTGTCTCTTTTTTGACTTTTTGCTTGCTGTGTATGTAACATAAATTCAGTGAATTACAAAATTAACGTATATTCTATAATTTTCAGGTGGCGATATCTTCGGCTTCGTTTGGATTACAATATTCACAGTCAAAAAACTACTTGTTGTATCAGCCATTACTAAAATATGAAAAGAATCAGGTAATTCGTGAAATTTGAAGATCTTTCAGACTTATATATTTGCATAATAAAGCCGATTATTAAATTATTTTTTGTTGTTTTACTTTTTTTCTAGTCCTTTTAACCCATAAGGATTTTAGGGTACTGTTACTGGAATCTTTCGTTAATGGGTAACGTCAATGAATTACTACTATTACAACAGTTAAGGGGCAGTGGGCCGGGCACATAGCCCGCAAGATCGATGCCCGATGGGGCCAACGGGTGGGTGGTGGACGATGGGTTCTCGGTGGCGACCACGCACCAGAAGACGCAGCGTGGCCGACGACAAGGTGGACTGACGACCTGGTGAAGGTCGCGGGAAACCGCAGGATGCGGGAGGCGCAGGACCGGTCGTCGTGGAGATCCTTGGGGGAGGCCTATGTCCAGCAGTGGACGTCTTTCGGCTGAAATGATGATGATGATTATTCTTTTGGAAAATAGCAAGTATACTTCTTTTGACGACACAGTTGGCGTAGTGGCTGAGCGATTCACTGTTTACCCGTAGACCCATGGCACTAGATCATGAACATAGATTTTTTCCTGGATTTCGGGCTATATCGATAGAAAATTATGAACCTACTTGCGAATCCATAATAACAGCATATTACGTACGTCAAGAGAGATCACATTACAAAGAGAGTATTCTTTATCCTATATTAGTCATGTTGTCGGTAGGATCTTGATCCCTTTTGTTATTTTGACATTATTATTTATAGGCAAGTACGAACTGAAACTGAATATCTTTTTGTGGCAACTATTACGTTGTTTTCCATGTTAGCAACAAGGAAAATTTATGGTAGGTACAAATTAATGGAGGGAAAGCTATGGTTTCTACCTTCACAAGAAGTATTTCAATATTGTATAGATTAATAGATATACCTACCTCGATGGAAACCTGAGCTTGGCTACCTACTGCAGTCTTCAACAACTTCGTCTTCACTTTTCAACTATTCTTCGTGAGAGTTAGATCTGTGTACGATACAGAACAGGCAGCCAGTCGTTAAATCTGATTTATGCGTGGGCAGAGTTCGGATAATTAGTTAATATCGTCCTGAAAAATTAAAGTCAAACCGAAATTGTACCTACTGTTTTATAAAACAAATGACTCAAGTCAAGAGAAGCTTTTTCAATAAATAAAAAATGTAGTTTCATTTTCCTTCAATATAAAGGTCACCGTTAGTTTGCCGACGGTGCTTACCCATAGCATAGTTTTAAATTTAGCCTTGATGTGGTGCCATCGCGAAATAATGTTGATTTGAACGACTGATGTGATCATATTGATTCACTTGCTTGCAGCTGACTAGTATTTTTTTTTAAATTAATAGCCAGTATCTAAAATGGTCCCATCAGGTTTTGAAACTGAATGAAATTAAGTACAGTTAAACAATATCTGTAGGTGATGATGCGATCTTGCCGATCTTGCCCGTAGGACTGATGCCCGAAGGGGCCGACGGTTTCTCGAGTGGCGAACACGCACCGGAAGACGCAGCGTGGCTACCCACGCTGCGTCGGGGCTCACGCCTCCGACAAGGTGGACCGACGACTTGGTGAAGGTCACGGGAAACCGCTGGATGCGGGAGGCGCAGCAACGGTCGTCGTGGAGAACCTTGGGGGAGGCCTACGTCCAGCAGTGGACGTCTTCGCTGAAATGATGATGAAACAATATCTACAATTCTGTAACTATAAACTCCACCCATTATTGTGGCAGATTGCTTATCCCCACCAGTCGGAGATGCGGAGTTGGACGCGGTATAATGTATCTTAATGATCTTCCGGGTTTCCGACTCATGGTACTGAAAGGAAAAGTGGGGTTTAGACGGTAGGAGTCATAACCGTTCTTTATTCCCAGACGGAGGGTATTCAGAACTTCACCAAGACAAAAAAAGGTCACTTGTCCTCTAAGGGGCTTGTTAATTTATTATTATTATGATTATAAGCCGATAAAAAATTTGTTATCCAAATTAACGGCACTGACGGTATATACCTTTTATAAAGAATTATTACTTAATAGACGTAACACTGGGTTTGGTGGGCATTTAGGTGTTGTCACGAGCATAATAGGGATATATATTGGGATGGACAGCTCTGCTATTGCGTCATCATCAACCTATAGCAGTCCACTGCTGGACATAAACTTTCCTATTGCACGCCACTCAACTCGCTTTTAGACAACTCTCATCCACCTGCTATCCTGCGATGATCGTCGCACTACCTATTATACCTGTCGTCAAGATGAATGCAAAAATATGTTATAATTTGGAGAGCATATAGGTACCTACTACAAAGGGCATTACATATAATTATATTGCATCGAAGGACCAAAATAACTATCTGGCAAAACAAGTCGCCAATATTTTGGGGCCTATGTAGCATTCTATATTTGGTCGTCGCTTGTCTTTTCAGATGGTTTTAGCGTTCCCCGTCACGTAATGGCCCCGATTCCCTAGTGCACACATTAAATTTAAGTTCATTTAATCTTTTTCCTTTTATTTCGCTAAGAACTGAAAATAAAGTCCTGTCAAATTAGTCTGCGCCTAACGTAAATTGACGTATTTTTAGACGCCATGCTTTTAATCGCCTCGAAACTGTTTAGGTAAATAGTGTCATAATAGAACATGGCGTCTAAAAGTACGTCAATTTACGTCAGGCGCGGACTAATTTGACAGGACTTTTTTTTCAGTTCTTTTTATAAAATAGTTTGACACGACTAAACTAATATATATCTTCTGTCTTTTCATAGTGAAATAAAAAATGTAGGTGCTGAGCTTACATTTAGTATAGTTAGTGAACAAGGGAATCGGAACCTATATCTGTGCTGTATCGAAATAAACAAAAAAAGATGGTTGGAAACAAAGGAAAGAGCTGCATTGGGAGTTTCTCGGCGTGATTCCCCAGGCTCATATTTGAATTGTGGCTACTTGACAAAAGAAAGAAATGTCTAAGAGCATTTTACGGTATCAGTCCTTTAACCATCGACGTATAGGTACTAATGGAAATGCCTTAGAGATGAGAATTGCGGCAATCCGAAAGAAAGAGGGGAAACCAAGTTTCTCTCTCAAAATCATCTATGAGGAAAGAGATAGTGGTAGACGGAAAGCATAGGCCAACTCTCTCACTCTTTTGAAACCAAAAAATTACTGCAGATTATACGCGTATGGCATGTCCATTAGTATATGTGATGCATGCGATGATGATGTATGCATGTGATGTGATGTATGTGATCTATGCCTTTAACATCATAAAGACCGCAGTAATGCTCGACACTAATGAAAACACTCTGTTTATAATATAAAATGTCAGTTTAGACTTGTCAAGTTGTCAAATTAGTGCGCCCCTGACGTAAACTAGCATATTTTAGTCGCCGTGTTTATATCGCGTCTAAACTGTTTAAGGAGTATCTTACTTTGACAGGATTAAATTAAAATGTTATCTTCTATCCTTTTCTTAGTAAATCACCTTAAGTAGACAGTTATATACACAATATTTAATTAATGCACTTGGAGTTTCTAGGGCATCAGTGTGCTTGATTAACTTAATTCTTTACTCGTACTTATACTTAAGTTTGTTTTTTTGTAATATTTTTACTTTTGTTTTCAGTCTGAAGTATTCGTGCTTTTTCAGGACCTTCTTTCTTTTTTTTTCCTTTCCTCAGCTGTTCTTTTTTCTCATCCTCTAATTCAGTGTCTTTCTTCTCTTTAAATTCTTAGCCATTCCAAGGATGATACAACGAATGGCACTTTTTGTTTTCTTCTCCCTTTTGAGTTTCGTTTAGGAGCTGGCCAAAACAATGCTCTTTTAAATGGACTAGATATTACCATATTATTTGAATTCTTTGACCAAATTTCTTGTGGCTTATAATGGCCCCAATTCTGTTGTTCACAAACTAAATTAAATTTAAGTTCAGTGCATCATTTTCTTTCTATTTCACTAAGAAAAGGACAGAAGATAAAATGTCAGTTTAGACTTGTCAAATTAGTGCGCTCCTGACGTAAACTGGCGTATTATTAGTCGCCATGTTTATAATTGCGTCTAAACTGTCTATAGAGTATCTTAATTTGACAGGAATACATTTAAGGTGATAGATACCCGTGAGCGTCCAAAATCGCTCAACTTTGGAAGTTTATTCCTCAAGAATGCCTTGTTCAAAAATTTTGAAAAAAATATGTTATGATCATAGATTCAAGCACAACATATTTATTGTTTATTATTTTCTATACGGCCTATATTTACGTCAAAAAAAAAACATTTCTACACGACGTTTTTAACCTTAAAATCGATATTTCTCTTAAAGCGCTTAGACTTTTGTAAATATTCTTACTCGCAGTAACGTGTACCTGTAAGAACTATAGAATCATAGTTTTATTTTAAAATTAATGAAATATTTAATAAGAATAGTAATAAAAATGAGGTTCCGCACGAGTTTCCGCCTTACGAAGTTCAGAGGGGCTCTATGCGGGACGCGGGCGCGGGTGGCCGGCAGTCGCGCGCCAGCGCTCGTGAGAGGAGACTGTGTCACTTTTTGCTCCCCGCACCCTTGGATACCGACTTCGAGTGCAACGAAGTATTTTTAGTGATTTTGTGTATGATTATTGAATTTTTGCATTTATTGCTGCGCTTGGACGCTTTACGTGATTTTATATGACGTTTTATTTCGATATTCTGGTCAGTGTAAATAGTTTTGTTACTGCGGGTGTATAACTAGATGTGCCGTTGACTGTACCTATATTTTTGCCTGTAGTCTCATCCGCTTAATTTTCCCGTTTCGTTTCGTTTACTTATAACACGATTATTTTAACTAGGCGCATGATGCTGTCAAAAAAATCAACCGCGCGCGTAACCGGTCGATTTCAAGGCGGGTTGTTGGAGTTGGGGTATACGCTCCTTTTATGAAACGTAAAGAAAAAGAATAAAACAATTTTTGGGAACAAAATTTTTTTTGAGTTTTTAAATTTTCGAAAAAAAATAATTGCATCATGTAGAGGGCGTCAAGAGGGTAACTTTTTATTCGGGTTATTTTATAATTTCTTGTCATTTTTATCGGGTGGTTAAAAACCAGACTCGAAATTTCTCCAATTTTTTTTGGCGGCATGAATAGGGGAAGGTCTAAGAAAGAACTTTGTACCCTAGCACTTTTTCGCTGCGACGTACCGTTTTCGAGATAAAACGGCCCACGACGGGGGGACGTAGGTATATTAATCTATACAATGCTACACGTACAGTGAATATTGCAATTTTAGTGATGTATATTATGCTATACATTGCTATGTTTAGGGAAAAATCAAAATCAAAATTGTTTATTTCAAATTAACCAGCCGTTGGTGCTTTTGAATAGTCAATGTCGGTCAGTCCAAGAGAAGTGAAGCTAAATTGCACGTTCCAAAGAGTAGATCTCTATGGAGAAGAACGTGCAAGAAACTCCAAGGACTCCATGGAAAGTTTGAATGTTACTGGTAGTTTTGAACATTTACTAAAATATCATTGTAAATAACATGATTTTAAACAAAAATAACTGTCTTAGTGGAAGAAAATTGATTTAATAAAATAAATCTCTCTTAAACAATTTTTTTTTTATAAATATATATAACATAATAATTCAGATATCCTATTGCTTGCGGTGGTACTCCAAAAACGGTTTCTATTCTTCACATAACAAAGATGAACCTTCCATTTGTGCACATCGTACTTGCCTGGCCAGCTTTGCAGTACTTGCACCTCTGATATCCAGTTATTTGTGGCCAATGATCATATTTTTCTTCCCTTTCTACGGTACAACAATTTCGTCGATACTAAAAGCATTCTCTTCTGCTACGAATAAACACTGTGTTGGAATACGATCAATTACGGGACGTAGTTTCTAATACCTATCTGATGTATCGGCTTCAGAATTGTTGGTAAAATGTAAGAATCGCCTGATTTTATCAAATCTCTTTAGGAGCATTATGTATGCTAATGCTTTGCATAACGAAAATACTTTTACCAGTAATATTTGTAGGATGGTATAACTACATTACCCATGATGACATTTATTGCCAAAAAATCTAGTATTTCTTCCCTTGAAACTATTCTGGATCTTCCTGTTCTATGTACGCTGTATAAATTTGTGTGACTGGTGATAATATTTACTAAGCCTTCAGTGAAAAATCTATAAAAATAATCTAATCATGACCAATCGGAAGGCACATTTTCCAAAAATGTAGTTATTGCTATTTCAGCCTTGTGTTGAAATTGTGCTTTTTGCTAACGAAAAGATACGTTTAGTCTTCTGTTACATTGTCTTTTTATTTTTCGTGCAACGATGGCAGAAGCTTTGGGTTTCATTTTTTGAGCGCGCGACAAAGTTGTGCCGACAGGCGTGGATGAAAGTGGTTGATTAGAAGGCAAAGATGAAATTTAAGGTAGAACGCCATAATTACTTTCTGATATATTAGGAAATACCTAAGTAAGAATAGGTATAAGAGGCACTTCGGTTGTATCAGCATAAATATCATCTGCACGCGTTCCTATTTCATGATCAGTTTGTGGGAGGTTTAACACTTGAGACTGGAATTTATCGATGGTGCTGGAAAACTTTCTGCAAATCCAAAGATTCTACTACATCACCGCTACTAGCTCCGTTTTGTGTCAGAGTCTGCATCCTTCATCAGGCACCAAGGCTTAAATGCGCCTAGCTCATAGCAGTCTAAAGCCAAGGCAAAAGAAACATGCAAAAAACCATCACCATAGCAAAACCAAACCATATTGTAATATAGCTAGGTAGATAATGTGTGTAACGTTATTTGTCCATTACCTTTATTAGGTAGTCATGCAGTAATAATAATATTATTTAGTATTTACTGTGGGAATCAAACCCACAACTTTGTGTCACTTTCTACAACCACTATTTCAACGAGGCAGTCAAATTTTATTACAATTTATTTTATTTAATTTACATGGTTTAGTATACGGTATGTAATAAAAACCCTGTCCGACTCGTGAAGGTGTTGTTAGGTATCGATAACTGATTCTACTAATGGATACAAAACCGGGCTAAACATAAAAAAAATCCCCTTAAAAAAATAAATATTATTTCGCAAAAAGAGATAACTTAATAAATGTGCGTAAGCACCCTTCCGCGGGCGGCGGGCGGCAGGGCACGCGGCACGTGGTTGCATCGCTATTCGCTCATAATAATACCAGTGTTGTCACTTTTTTAAAAATTACCAAATTTCGGGGAAGTTGGAATTAATTCGCGGGAAAAAAAGATTATTTCAAAATTCATTTGTATTGGTACTATGATGATTACGTAAAATTTTATATTATATTTGGTCATGTGTTTACCTAACCTTTATTATCCTTATGGGTCGGACAGAGTTTTCTTAACATACTGTATAAGACAACACACATGCAATTAAAATTTTATACTATAAATATAACGGAAGGTAAATTACTGCAACTCTGGTGATGTCTAGTATAATTCTCACAGCAACAACAGCAAATATATCAAAATGTGTAGGAACAAACATTCAGGCATACGTATTAGTTGATAAACATACACATACACATATAAAAGTCGTGGTGGCCTAGTGGTTAAAACACCAGTCTCTCAAGTATGAGTGCGCGGGTTCGATTCCAGGTCAGGCAAGTACCAATACAACTTTTCTAAAGTCATATGTACTATGCCCAGCAGTGGGACGATAAAAAGGTTGATGATGATACACATTTAGGGGTATAAACAAAAATAAAATAAAACTTACCTTAGATAAAACTGAGAGTCGCAACAGTTACTTTTCACAGCTAATTTAAAACTATGACAGATAACCCACTATTTTTGTTTTTGACAAGAAATGTCATGTGTTTAATAAAGGTGAAAAATTATTTTATAGTGATCGTATATTTTTATAAAGTTGTATGTATGATATACTATACAAAATGAAGATAAAGGACATCTCAAAAAAAAAAAAAAATTCGGCAAATTTTTGCTAAGTCCAAAACATTTTTTTTCCTTTCCTTTCCTTCATAAATGGTACTTGTAATTTTTTTTTTTTTTAGTAAACCAAAACAAATTCTTTTTTTTTTTTCATTCTATAAGTTCATAAGTCTCAGGTGTTCATTACCTTAAATTTGGTCAGCTAAATTTTTAAACAATAATAATACATATATATAAGTTTCCAATGTTTCAATGGGAATTATACCAAAAACGCTAAATGCTAAATAATAACTTTAAATAAAAGAATAAACCGGTTCCCGATTTGCATTAATCATTTTTATAAATAAATATTTGTTTTCCCTTTTTTAAACAAAAAATCCCTGCAATGCGGTATCGAAAACAACATAATAAAAGTAATTACATAATATGTTTCACTTTAGGGCATGAGTTTAGATACCACGTAATTTTATATTAGGTACTTTTTAGACAGAATACTATGAATTATACGTTTGTTGCGAGACTACTGCGCGTGCAGATGAGAATACTTTTTAGACATGTTATGGCATTATAGGTACGTTTGTTGCGAGACGTCCGCGCTCGAAGCAAGGGAGTAGGAAATGTGCACGTAAATATGTTGCGGGGTGCGCGGGGGTTTCTGCCTAGCCCCGCCCAGATGCGCAAGGTCATCGTCGTAACTAATCGCCTTAAATGTTATATTCTATCCTTTTCTTAACGAAATGAAAAGAAAAAGATGCACTTAACTTAAAATGTTCAGATTGTGAACAAACAGAATCGGCGCCAATGTCTTGATATAGGTGGTTCTAACAATAATCCTGTGTTAACAATTAACAAATTAGCTTTTGAGATTTTGAGTAGTGCTTTCTTGGACTTCTTTGCAGGGAGTTTTAGGTTTTAGGTCATAGCTTGTGATGTGGATGCCATTGTCAATGGATGGCTACTTGGTAGGTACTATATTAAGCAGTGGTATATTGAGTTGCACTGCATTGCCGTGAAAAAAGGTAAAAAGTTTCAGTTGGTGTTCAGACTTCTTCTTTTTAACCGACTTCAAAAAGGAGGAGGTTATTCAATTCGACCGTATACCTATATGCTTTTTTATGTTGTTCGCGGATAACTTTGTCGTTTATAAACCGTATTTTGTTGGAAAGAGGATATTCCCAAGGTGGTCCCATCATATGAATATCAGGGTTTGTTGGTGGAAGACCAGAGAAATCAAGGGGAACTTTCAAAAATTGTAGGGATGGCTAGTGCATTTGTAAGATTTTTAATTAGGCATTTTAAAACACTACAATTTAATAAGGGTCTGGAGTAGATCTGATGATGGAGCCGGTAGACAGGCGAGGGAACTCCTCAGCTATTCACACCAGCTACCTTGTGTTTGTGCTTGAATAATTTGTATTGATAAGAACTTTACACCTAGATGGGCTGTGACTGTCATTAAGGGGCTGATGATGAAGACAAAGGTCAGTTCTGGGAACTGCTCAACGATTTACAATAGCTACCTTGTATTTGGACTAAATTCAACTATATTGATGAGAAGTTTGCACCCATTTGGATTATAATGAAAGTCTGCAGTAGATCTGATGATGGATCCGAGGGACAGTCGAGGGAACTTCTTAACGATTCACGGCAGCTATGTTATGTTCGTGCTTGATTAATTTGTATTGATAACAACCTTACGTCTACGAGGGTTAAATTGAAAGTTCTTAGAAAATCAAAAACTGATAACATTAGCCAGTTATTAGTTTTATTATATCTTTTCAAAATATTGTCCATTCACGTCAATACACCGTTGCATGCGATGGAACCACTGGGAAAAGCACTTTGCCCACTCGTCCTTAGGGGTCTCTTCAATGGCATCGCGATACGCAGCCACTGCTTCTTCAGCATTCGTAAACCGCTTTCCTTTAAGTTTTTCTTTAATTTTTGGAAATAAATAAAAATCACAAGGCGCGAGGGCGGGACTATACGGCGGGTGACCCAGTAATTCAACGTTTGATGTCGCCAAATTGTCGATCGTTCGCTTGGCGGTGTGCGACGAGGCGTTGTCGTGGTGAAGGAGGATCCCACTGCGAGGTCGTTTCTCTCGAACTTTTTCCAAGACAAGTGGCAAACAATTGGTAGTGTACCATTCTGCAGAAACTGTTTTTTGATCCTCTAACACAATTGTTGCGAAATGACCTATCCTTCCAAAGAACAAGGCCACCATTTTTTTTCCCGCACTTCGATCTCTCTTCACTTTAGTTGGCAACTCCTCGAAAGGAAACACCCACTGAGCAGATTGTCTTTTGGTTTCAGGATCATAACAGTAAATCCAGCTTTCGTCACCTGTTAGTATGTCGAACACAGCATTTGAGTCACCTCCGTTAAATCTTTCAATCATTTTACGGCACCAATCCACACGATGGAGTTTTTGAGCCTCAGTCAAATTATGAGGTATCCACCGGGCGCAAAGCTTCCTGACCGCTAAATGTTCGTGGAGAATTTTGTGCACTTGACTCATACCGATGCCTAAGCTTGTCCGAATCTGCTGATAGGTCACTCTTTTGTCAGTCTCTATCATACGCCGCACAACACAGATGTTATCTTCAGTCGTCGCCGTAGAAGGCCATCCTTCACGTAAATCATCAGTGAGATTAGTGCGACCACGTTTAAACTTATTAAACCAGTTGTAGGTAAACAGTCGCACGAGATGGGGCTTCATCGTGAAAGGCCAATCGTAGTCTATCATAACTTTCTTGTTGACTTAAATGACATCGAAAGTCATAAAAAATCATTGCACGAAAATTTTCTCGTGTTAAATTCATGTTGACGTGACACAGACAATTTTCAATTTGCCGCCAAATCGTATAACTAATGACAAATGAATGAAATATATACTCAGTAATATTGCCAAAGAGTTCTATTTTCAAATTTTACTTTTTAGAATTATTTTTTTATTATATTGTTTATAAGTGGCCAGTTCTAAGAACTTTCAGTTTGACCCTCGTAGAAGGGTTGTGACTGCCATTAGGGAGCTGATGATGAAAACAAAGGTCAGTTCAGGGAACTGTTGAAGAGTTCCCTGAACTGACCTTTGTCAGTGTTTTGTCTACAGTAAATACCTTGTGTTTGGACTCAATTCATTTATATTGATGTAAAGTTTTAGATCTGATAATAAAGACCATAGACAGTCGAGGGAAGTCCTCAACAATTTATGGCATTAAAGTTTAACGTAGGACAACTAGTAGCCACTGCTACTCGCCATGCTGATGCGACAATCAAAAAAATCAAGAGACTGAATTTAAGTCGCGTAGTAGTGTCACTTCTAACAATGCTCATACATTCAATCCAGTCCCAGACAAAATTTATAAAAAACGGTACAATAGTTTGGTATTTAAACAAAAATCACGGGTATTAATTCAAGTAAACAAAATGTGTCACTTCGTCGCTCTGGGGGACTTCAATGCCTGCCATCAGGACTGGCTTTTCCTGTACCAGAGGACCGACCACGCTGGGAGAGAAACGCGAAACTTTGCGCTTTCAATGGGTCTTTCCCAGCTGGTAAAGCAAGCGACTAGGGTGCCTGATGTAGTTGGTCATACTGCCAATTTTCTGGACCTTCTGCTGACCACTGATCCGGCCAGGTGTGTTGTAACAGTTTCCTCACCGTTGGGAACTTCAGACCACTGTCTGGTGAAGTCTGTGTCGACCTTCTCCCCACCAGATCGCGACTCTCGTGGTGAACGGCGAATGTGGCGATACAGGTCAGCAGACTGGGATGAGATGCGCCACTTCTTTGCGTCTTATCCTTGGCAGCAGGTCTGCTTCTCTTCTAGCAATCCGTCGAGCTGTGCGGATGCTATAACCGATGTGGTGCGTCAAGCTATGGAATATTTTATTCCCTATAATGACGTGCCCGTCGGTGGCTCGGCTCGCCCATGGTTCAATGCCGATTGTGCCCAAGCCGAACAGCGTAAGCACACGGCATTTCTCACCTAGGTTGACGCTCGTGACTGCGGAGCTCCGGATCTAAGCTCAAAGAAGAGAGCCTTTAACCGTGCTGCCAAGTCCTACAAAAAGGCGCTAAAGAAGGCTCGCTTCGACCGTATTACCCATATTGGCAACAAATTATAATCTGCGCAGCCTTCCGGTAGCAGATCTTTTTGGTCCCTTGCCAAATCGGTCGAGGCGAACTTCTGTCGGCCCTCACTGCCTCCGCTGGTTAGGCCTGATGGAACACTGGCTCATACGGCGAAATAGAAAGCAGGTCTCTTTGCATCTCTCTTTGCCCATAATTCGCGTCTTGATACTGGCAGTGCTACTCCACCTATTTTACCCCACTGCGGTACTTCAATGCCTGAGGTTCGCATTCGGAACAAGGAGGTTCTGAGAGCACTGTGTCGTCTGGACGTGAATAAGGCTAGTGGTCCGGATGGTATACCAGCGATTGTTCTAAAAGCATGTGCACCCGAGTTGTCTCCTGTATTGACACGCTTGTATCGCCTCTCATTAGGGACTGGTATAGTGCCCAAGTCCTGGATGCTTGCCAACGT
This sequence comes from Sesamia inferens, assembly GCA_037179545.1. Classification (NCBI taxonomy): domain Eukaryota; kingdom Metazoa; phylum Arthropoda; class Insecta; order Lepidoptera; family Noctuidae; genus Sesamia; species Sesamia inferens. Next base: position 18,443,549 of record CM073921.1, on the reverse strand, counting down.
GCAGCCCGTGCCCAAAAAGGGTAGTCGTGCCGATCCTTCCAATTATCGGCCGATTTCGATCACCTCCATACTTTGCAAAATTATGGAGCGTGTATTGAACTCGCGCCTCTTGGCATACCTGGAAGGTAACGATCTCCTCAGTGACCGACAGTACCTACGGGTTTCGCCGCAATCGGTCAACTGAGGACCTACTAGTGTATGCCACTCACTTGTGGGGCGAGGCCCTCGAGAGAAATGGGGAAGCGATTGCTGTCTCCCTTGATGTCTCGAAGGCCTTCGACCGGGTATGGCACGCTGGCCTTTTGAGTAAGCTTCCAGCGTACTGCATTTCCCCTAGCCTGACTGGCTGGGTAAAAGACTTCCTGACTGAACGGTCCCTCCGAGTTGTTGTCGACGGATGCTCATCTGAGCCCATGTCGACTAATGCCGGTGTTCCTCAGGGGTCTGTTCTCTCTGCAACTCTGTTTCTGCTGCATATTAACGATCTGCTGATGCCCGGTATCTATGGGTATGCAGATGACAGCACAGTTGTGGAGAGATACCTGCCGGATGCTCGGGCTAGTAGGGAATCAATCCGGTCCGAAAGAGAGGCCATGGTAGAGCGAACGAGTGTTGCACTTCAGGCAGTCTCCGAATGGGGCAATGCCAATCTTGTAGCATTCAATGCCGCCAAAACGCAGGCGTGTCTTTTCACCGCCAAAAGGAGCCCGTTCACCTTGGCTCCTACTTTTCGGAATGTATCCTTGGAGTGTACCGACCGGCTTCAGCTTTTGGGTGTTGAGATTTCCTCGAACCTAAACTTTGGGCGGTTCATTGAGTCCAAGACCAAGGTGGCTGCCAGAAAACTTGGCGTTATCGCAAAGGTCCGGCAGTACTTTACACCAGGGCAGCTTCTAATGTTGTACAAAGCACAGGTCCGTTCGTGTGTGGAGTACTGCAGCCACATTTGGGCTGGTGCTACTAAGTGTCACCTGGCCACTTTGGATTCAGTGGAGAGGCGTGCGAAGAGGCTGATTGGTGACCTTGATTTAACTCGAGTTGGTCTCCAATGCCTAGAGCACAGGCGTAGAGTAGCCAGCCTTTCGGTGTTCTATAGGATACATTTTGGGGAGTGTGCGAGGGAATTGCACGATTTAATTCCCCCATCTCCGTTCCTGGACTGGAATAATCTGCCGGCGGCGGTGTTTCCGTCGGACTACAATTTGAGTGTCTTCAAGGCTAGAGTGAATAGGCTCTTAATAAACTAGTGCGCTTTACCATCAACGATTGCGTCACTGCTTACCATCAGGCGGGATTGCGGTCAAGCGCTGGTTTATATTTTAATTAAAAAAAAAATGTGTCGCTTGCTTGTTAGCCTATTCCGAACTATGTTGGCAGTAACGTCCAGTCTAACCGGATGGAGCTAAATAGTAGGCACTTTTTGCAGCTAAAAATTGTTAAATAAAAACTTAAAAAAAAACAACCGACTTCCCAAAAAAAAAAAACACTAAAAAAGTCGGTGGGAAAAACGAAAATACAAGACCAAAGACACCACGACCTTCATGAAACAATCCAATATTTTCGTCGTTTTTTTCTGAAGTAATATAATTGTCCAGAAATTGAAGGCCCATTTCCAGTTCTTTTAGTTTCGCCATTTTTTATTTGCTGGTTGTTGCGATGCACAGCACACTTCATCAGGATTCCAGGGTGATAGTCCACAGTTACGAAACCCATTTTGAAACATCTCAGGTACTTGATAAGTCTTTAAGTACAAGTAAAATGTTAATTAATATCATATTAAAAATTCGCTTAGGTTCAACCAAAACATTTGTGTAATTATTTTCTTCAAGATAGGTGCTGACTTCTTTAAACCAATTCTTTAACTGTGATGTTGTGACTGAAACTCTGGATGAAGTCAAATTTTGAAGCTGTCTAGGGTTAAGCTCAGGGTGCAGTGCTGTGCTTACTTTATTCAACAGAATTACCCTAGGTACCCCAAAATATTTTGCCACAGTTGACGATGGAACTGCTCGTCTGCATTCTTGAATAGCATAGGTATCAGCCTCACGAGTAACGAAACATCTGTCATTTTATTGTCGGCAGAATTATCAGTCTGGAACAGTAGAACCAATATTTGACATCAAGTATACGGTACACCCCAATAATAGACACCATTTCTACATTTAGTTAAAGTGATCCAAAGTTGTTGATATTTCTACAGTATTCTTTTAACCTGTCATTTATTTTGAACGTAGATCTACGTCCAAAATAAATGATCGTAGTCTGCCGAAGCGTATATCTGCGCAAAAATATGTGATATTGAAAATTAACTTTCTGAGTAGAACCGAGTCTAAAATCAGTTTGAATGCATTCAATCATTCAGATTATGAACGTGTGAATCTAAATTTTCATTTAAATATATAAACGGGCGACATACGAGAGGTTAATTGAGAATAGAGTGTCCTATGATATTGTAATAAGAGTCATTTTAGTAAGATTGTTTTTAATACAAGACCATTTTTTCGTTGGTGTCAACCTTTAGGTCACTGTATGGCATTACTGACTTTACCTTATATAAAAAAAATTTAGTTCTAACCTTAAGTCTAAAGTACATAATTTTTTAATTGATAATTCGCGTGACTAATTCAATTAGCGGGATTTTTAGGGTTAAATAAAAACACACATATTTTCATAAACATTTATTTGTGATCTAAACAACGAGTAAACTACAAAGTGATTATATTATTAACTAAATCTTTATTTTAATATAAAATAGGCCGTGTCTACAAAATAAAATCGTATGTACCTACCTATATCATTTACAAAAACAAACGAGAGCAATATCATGAACATGTAAATGAAAATTAAGACTACAATATTGTAGGTAAGAAAATATTTTTTTACTTAAACTGCTATATTTTATAATTTTGAGTTACAATAAGTTAGCAGTCACTTGTCATGTTATTCCTACCTAATGTAAGGTTAGTTAAACGCGAATTTCACCTACCTACTAATGAGCAGGAGAAATAATTTAACCGCTCAAGCGCCATTGGTACATCATAGCCATTTAAAGTTTTGAGACCATTTTTCTTATTAATTTATGCATTTTCCCTTAAGTAGGTACTTGCTTAATTGTTGAAGAGTACTTTACACTTTTTACATAGGTTATTTTTGTTCTTGGTTCTTCAGGCGTCATTTGCAATAAGCGACGCCTTACGTAGCCTTGATCGCTCTAATGACTAGTTGTTGGGAAATATGTTAGTAAGGTTTAAAAACTCCTTACAAAAATGTGTTTCACCACAGCACCACTGACAGTCGGTAGGTACCTATAAATATTATGAACATTGTTCAAAATGAGGCACCTACTTATTTGGCCAACTTAATTTTATTGATTGACTAGGTTATTGGCCATTACATTACCTTACATTACAATATCCTGCAACATTCCCAAATTACTAAATTGATTTTGAATAAAAAGAATTTTTGTAGTACTTTGTTGAATTAATTTTGTATTGAAATAAAATTTACTTATTTATTTATCTTCAAATTATTGGGATTTAGTCATTTATTTCAGAAATGATTCCTGACCTTTTCCCGTCGCCGTCCCAGTGCTGGGCACAGGTCTCCTCTCATACAGAGAAGGATTGAGCGTAATCAGCACGACCACGGTTGACGATTTCAGACTTAAAGTCCAGGTTTCTTCAAGATGTTTTCCTTCACCTTTTTAATCAGTTATTGGTGTCCAAGATATACTTAGAAAGTACAAATAACTTGAAAAAGTTACATTGGTACTTGCCTGACCTGGAATCGAACCCGCACACTCATACTTGAGAGGCTGGTGTTTTAACCATTAGGCCACCACAACTTAATTGACGACTATACCTAAATGATTAAATCCCAATAATTTGCAAATACGTTAAGCAATTTTAAATTATAGGTACTTCTTTCAGGATTCGTTATACCAATCGACGGGGAAAGAAATATTGTAATAGAAAATTAAAATTTAATCTAGATTTTGCCGACGATTCCTTTGTCCAGAAACGTAAACTAAATTTAAATTTAGTCCGTCTTTTCCTTTCTATTTGATTAGGAAAAGGACAGAAGATAAATATTTAGTCATGTCAAATTAGTGGAACTGACGTAAATTGACGTATTTTTACATTTATCTTAATGAAATCGAAAGAAATAATTCACTAAAATTTAGTCAAAGGAATCGTTACTTTTAGGATGATTTTATTAGTCAAACAAAAGAGACACAGTTTTAATGTGTAAGAAACCTTACAAGTGAACGATTCTGTTCAAAATCTCACATTGTAGTTTGTGGAACATTGATTACTAAGGGAAGGAGATTACAAAATAGTTAGTTATAACAATGAACATGGTAAACGAAATCAGAACCTTTAAATAGGTACAAAAATAATCATCGTTCTGAATAAATTCCGAAAATTTTGTGTTAGTAATGTTTTCTTACTTTCTTAATAGTCTAATTCCATTGCAGATATGAACATCATTTTATTTAGATAGTTTGAGCACCAAGTGGGTTCCAATTTAATTCCTAAATCACGTTTCGACCCTTTTTGGTAGTCTATAATACATATTATACAAATTTTGTTTAATATATACATTTTTAAGCTAGAGCAGGTTTATTTTTATAAACCTGATGTTTTTATTATTAATTTGCCAACGGCGATGAATACCCATATTTTTTAACATCGCATCAAATATTGAAATTAACAAAACCTCCTCCTTTTACAACACATTCCTTATTTAGGCTTAATTTTAAATTTTGGCACGAGGGTTATTTTTTATAAACCAATATTTTTAATGAGTTAAACATAAATTTAATATTTTTTTTTAAATCGGCCTATTTTTCTACTACATAAACCACGACATTTAAACTTTAAAGACACAAAGTTCACACCAAAATTCTCATAGTCATATTTTTTTAAAGTTTTCTAATAATTTTAAGGTATCCTTTGATTAAGCTATGTCTATATTATTGGGTATAGGTAAAATTGCGAAATGCCAGGAATAATTCTTCACAGAAGATGAAATAGGCATTGAGTAAACTGTTTCTACTAAAATATATATTCTACAATACATAACAATGAAGCAGTGCGAAGTTTTATTTTTATTTAGCAATTAAAAGCATTTTCCTATAAGTATTCTAAATCTCTCTCCTTTCTTATCCGAACAATATCATTCTAATGGTCTTTCACAGTCTCTAGATAGTTCGTATTATTTTTAAAATCTTGCCTTACACAAGGATTTTACCTGTATCGTTAGTGCGTTTATAAACACTTAGATTGACATACACAAACAGCCAGACCCGGAACAAATTCTTGTAAGTAAAAAGTTATACAAATATTTGTTCCGTGTGGCAATCGAACTCGCCACACGCAGCTCAACATTCAATCACTTAACCACTTCGCCAACCGTATCATATTTGAAGAATATGATATATTATATACTCACTAAATGTCTCATTTTCTCATGGTTTACTACTGCATTAATAAATAGGAGAGTAAAACTTGAAGAAATACCATTAATTGATCATTACATATATGGATTAATTACTGTGTTTAAATCGCTCATCTTAAAGCTAACAACATCTTTACTACCAAGTAATGTACTCTTAGTACAACATTATATGCATAGATATATTTGGAATGTAATCTGATATCATAAAATACGCTTAATAATTTATTAACACATGAAACACTACAGAGGGTGTACTGCGAGTTTTTCTTTCTTTAAGGCGATCGACACTTATCACGTACGGCGCTGTGATTGGGCGTTCAAACGGCGACCTTGGAACGGCCTAATCACAGCGCCGAATTTCATCAAAGTCTCCATCGCGTTAACGTAAGAAACACACACACTAAGCACGGAGAACTAAAGTCACCCTTGACTGTAAGACACCAAGAATCTAACAATAATAGAAGTCACACAATATTGAAAAGTGGTTCACAATTTCTAATATTCGTAGTTTATTTTGTCTAATATAATAATTCGTAGCTTATTTTATAATATTGAAACATTGATATAATTAGTTATAGTTTCTTGCTTTTCATCTACATGATATTTTGCTCCTGAGATTCCCTCAAGACCTGCGCAATTATTTATAATTTAAGTATAGTGTAATAATTGATAACACTGGAAACACTCATATGCAAGCGTGAAGTGAAGCTTAGTTTCTACTGTAATTTGTATGGCAACACCGATTTATTATATTTTATAGTGAGAGATGCTACTGGAGGCTCAAGGAAGGAAAATATAGAGCATATGTTAAAAGTATGAGGCAGTGTTAAATAAAAAAATAATGATAAAGTTTTCAATTAATATGTAATGCTTGCGTAAATGAACAGATGTAGTAATGTGAAGAAAGTATGTAAAGATTGTAGGTGACTTCCTGTAGTTTTCTAAAACCCACGAAAATTGGCGAGAGTTCTGTTTTCAGACACATTTCTGTTTTTTATTTTCATTCGATTTTTTTTTTGTAATTATCAAATCTTGACATTGAATCAACATATGAAAGAAGCGAATTGTCTATTTATATATAAAAGGTTTGTACAAATTATAATATTTCTAAAGGAGTTTTATGTATTCCTATATCATGTTATTGTTGAGTAAAATAAATTGAATGCTTGTAATGTATATGAAACCCGTAAATAAAATTTAGTACCAAAATTAAGAAGTCCTGTCATAGTGAGAATGTTCGTACAAAAATTAAAAGTTGGTACATTTATAACAGTCATCGGTCGTTACAAATGAACGAAAAGTCAAATAATAAAATAATAATATCTACACACCATGTCAAAAATATAGATACAACACACAACATAAAAATTTACAAACAGAAAATTCCTAATTTTATAATTATTAGTGAACACAAATTAATACAATATATTTATAATCTATACGTGTAGCTATCTTTTAATTTATAGTGTAACTTAAAAAGGGGGGACTAAGTATATAATAATGGCAGTATTCTGTGATTGCTTGAGAATTTATTTAAAAAAAATCTAGGCAGCGACACACGCTTTACACAACACAGTAACTTATTATTGTGTCATGTGTTCTTCAATTCATGAAGACTATTAATATCTACATATCTACACACATGTGCATGTTGTTTTAGTCTCTTCCCTCAAGTAAATAATATGATTCATAAAAAAAAAAAATTCAAGATAATAACAATTAAAATGTACATTAAAATCTGAACAAAATGTATACAACCCTGGTGGGTTACTATGACGTATTAAAAACATCATGGTTTCAGTGTCAGACAAAGATGGAGGTATACAGGATAAATAGTACTATACTTTTTTCACAACGGTTGTAATGATGGTTTTAACATGTCATAGTACGGCCCCTGTCCCTTAGATTAGGCTAAACTGTTTTGCCGTGGAAGAATTTAGACTCCCGCGGCCCCAGGCGCACTCTTGGTTTTAGTCAGTTAAAGTCTGACAGACCCCGTCGCCCCCCCAAGGTGGCGGACATCCATTGAGGATTTGCATCACGGGAAAAAAAAGGCTAAACTGTGTTCTAAATGACAGTTCGTCCAAATAATTATTAGATGCAAGTTATTTTAAAACGATTGATTAAAAATGGATTCAATTGATTTAATCGATCTCTCGGTAGTCAAAATTCGTATTGATTATTTTACGGATCTAGATTGAACTGATGGCTAGAACTGGCTAGAGTGAATAGGCTCTTAATAAACTAGCGCGCTTTACCATCAACGATCGCATCACTGCTTACCATCAGGTAGGATTGCGGTCAAGCGCTGGTTTATTATTTATAAAAAAAAAAGATGTATTTGCTAATTTCGTCCTCCCAAGTATTCAGGAAAGCCACGTGACCCAGTTAAACAAAACTAAAGCTAAGGTATTAATTTTTCAAGGGAATGTTAGCATCTTAAAGCACAAATAAACGGTCAGTTGCCCATCTTAATGTAAATAAGAGTATTTTCTTCCTTTCTCTCATGGCCGTCGATATTCTGAAGGAAAAATAAAATAAATGTTTCAGGAGTAAGTACATTAAAAAAATACATCCTGTTTTTAATGGTGAGGAAAGTGTCTTTTTAAATTTTTAAAAATATGATAAACTGTAAAATTTTCACAATCAACCTTGAACCTTTCAACGATAAAGTCGAAAACCTAAAGAAGTTTGTAAGATTATAGGACTTTAATGTGCTGGCTATTGCGTCAGTCCGACTAAAGAGACTATAAGAGGGGAACGCGACCTTTTTTGGAAGGGAATTCATTAAAAAATTCCGCTCCGCCCAGAACGGGAGGTGCGTGTCGAGACGACTTTGATTAAACTTTATAGAGGTAGCTGGATGACTCCTTATTTTGGGTGAGAAGTCGTGAAATGACCTCTGCAGTCAGACTTTTACTGATTAAAAGCCACCCGTGTTCCTTCAGTTGCCTCTTCGCCAGGGACCATTGAATCTCTTTCGATCAACCCGCGGACCTGGCAGTCATGTCCTTGTGGATTACATCACGATGTGCTGACACGTCTTTGAGGCGCGCGTGGATCACAACGTGCTTTCGACCCTGACCTGGTCTTGACCGGGCTGCGAGCTGCCCACTACTCACCGAGCGCAAGGCGGTCTGGCTCGCTCACGCGTATTTTGTTCGCTGTCGGTGTTCTATAGGATACATTTTCGAGAGTGTGCGAAGGAATTGCATGATATAATTCCCCCTTCTCCGCTCCATCATCTAACGACCCGTCGTACGGGGAGTTTCCACCCTTACGTTGTTAACACCACTACGATCCGGACGAAGCATTTCGCCTCGCCTTTTATACCGCGGACTGTTAACAATTTGCCAGCGGCGGTGTTTCCGTCTGACCACATATGGGCGTACCCAGCTTCTGGCCTAGGGGGAGGGCTAGTCAGGCCTGAGGGGCAAGCCAGGCCTGGCGTTGGGGCTTATTAAGCCAGCGCGCTTTACCTTCAACTATTGCATCACTGCTTATCACCAGGCGGGATTGCGGTCAAGCACTAGTTTATAATTTATAAAAAAAATCATAAAGAATAAACTCAGAAAAGTTATTGGCAGCGATGTAATTACTGTTTAGTTTAATTATAAGTGATCCAGTTTGTATAGTTAATTAAATGCATGATTTGGAACAAAGAATGTTACAGAGATTTGTATCAGGTAATGAGTCGCCATTTTGAACTATGTAAAGCGATTGTGCCAAAGTCCCGTGTAATACAAAATTAATGCCACAGCTTTGTAACTATTATAATAAAGTTATTTGTTCATTTGTCACCTCACTTTAATGAATTCATAAATATAAAATTTTATATCTGACTTGCTAGATATTTATTTTATTTATTACGTTTTAGAGTCGAGACATAATTGCTAACGTTTACCTTTTTTGAATAAATTATGTTCAATATGGCGGTTTGTTTAGTTTATGTCCTTGTCGCTCCCTCTGCAACGAGTTTTGCACAATGTTCCCTATTGAGGTTAATATTATACTGTTACGAATGCACCTTATGTCGGTGGCATGAGGTTCAATATTGCGTGATATGCAGTACGTAACTTTTAAACCCTAGGCATTGTAGAGGTACGATATAAAATCGCATTTCTAGACCTAGGATGGCCTGTCGAATGGTACAGGATTCATCAATATTGTCAGCGAAGTGTCGACATCGAAATTACTGGAAACTTGTCTCCGATGAAGTACCTGTAGGTACCTCCTGAACGTACTCGAAATTACGCGCTATTATTATTACGTCTAGACAGATCTGGAATGTTCGATCAGCTGACCTACATAAGGCCGTGATGCCAGCGCGGAGTCAGTCTGCAATTGACTTTAGAGGCGAAACAAGCGATATAGTAGGAGCGATCTTTGAGAACATCTACAGCGACAACTACAATGAGAGCTTTGAGGACTACGGGAAGTAACATCTGTAGTGTTGTTGTATGTGTACGACACGGACTTCGTGGACGTAAGGGAAGACTTCGGTGCAACATCAGCTACTTTCTACTTGTCATTGCCTCCTATAGACTGTACCTTCGTTGTCAATAAACTTCGCAACCCTTAACAGGCATTTTAATATCCCTAGACCGTAACAATACATATAACCCCAAAGTTCGTCAATGATATTTTAATTAAAATTTATGTACGATATTTAAACAATAATTATTGAACAATAAAAATGTGAATTATAATGTTTAAGTAAGTGTGTTTTTCCTTTAGTGAGTGATTTGTGAATTTTACCCCAACTTTGCATAAAATTTGTTCTGATACTTCTGGAGCTGACTACAACAATATCATGTTAATGAATAAACAAGGAGTGGATTAATGAATAAATTAATGCACACTCTGACTGTCATTTGGATGATCTTACAAATAGCGAGCTGTGCTGACTCAGGATCTATAATACCTACAATATTATGACGGTTTTCATCCCATCATATGGTATAATCAATAGTAAAAAATCAATTAGAATCAAAAATATGTAGTTTAGATTAAAAAAGTAATAAAATATCCTGATTCAGCGGTATTTAGAATCGAGCCTTCAATAACTTTCACGCATAGACAGCTCACATAGCTTGTAAGACCAACAAAATCACGTTTTCGAGTACATAACATAAACATGAATTTGATGTTAGCAACATCATCAAGGTTTCATCAGCATGGTTTTCTACATCAAGTACAAAACATAATAGCAACATTTAATATGATATACATTTTGAACCGTTAGGCTTCTCAGGTAGCAGAACAGTTCAAACACGGCAGTCTAACCTAAGCATAATATCAGGAATTCATGACCAAAAATGTTGGCACAGCAAATTATTTTCTTTTAAATAATGATGGAAAAAGGTTTTTAGCTGCCTTCCTAAAATAGTTGTTTTAACATTGATGGTTCGGGTTTATGATCCGTAGTAAAAGAAAAAAAAAGTATTCAACCAATTGTTAAAAATAAAGTAATTAAGTAATGGCAAACTATTGTTTATACAATTAGTTAACAAACAAAATAGTTAAACACAATTGGATAAAGTAAACATTGTACGAAAACACATTTTGCCAATATTTAACATTGTTATAATTACAATTTTTAACAATTATCCGAGTTCACTACTACATTGATTAAACATATTCCGTCTATTGCGATGAAATATTATTAAAACGTAATAACACGATCGGGCCAGGGATGTATCCAAGGTATGAAAATCAAAAAACTAATTAATCCGTCTTATAGATAATAAAAAAAATTAAGACCCGTATTTTTTATTTTGTCGAAATCACCAAAAACTACTGAGATATAGCGTATTAAAGTTACGGAGTGGGGGCTAATTACGACACGCCGTGATATATTTTGTACCACGGCGTGACGTCATGTGACATTTCAAATCAATATATCTTCCAAAGTTTTTGAATGAAAGAAAAAATAAAAAATACGTGTTCAATATTTCTTATAAATCTATCTGATGGACATTAAATTATTTTATACGATACAACCCAATTATGTGCTTAATTTTAATGGTTTGGTACCTCTAAAATATGTTTACCTCAGGATACTATGCGTTGTGAGAAAGTTAAGACTGAAATGGACGGAGGAATCAGCTGTGTGTGAAAAAGACGCAATCCGAAACACATCTCTAATATAGAGACGTCTTGTCAGATTGTCTTTAGATAAATATCTATTTAAAATAGTTTTTTTTTCTATAGTTTTTTACATATATGCACAATATATCTTTAATGGATATAGATTGATACGAGCATGTTCACATGGTTCAAAGTGGGCCGATAGTATCAAGTTGAAACATGGCAAGATTAGCAATTCACTATCCTATAAATCTAAATTGTATGATCAAGTTGAGTTATACTTTAAGCAGTTCTTATGACATAATTATACAGAAACAAAGAGAATCAACCTAAATGAACGTTCGTGCACGGTGTTAATGTATGAAATAACACGTATCCAGCTACAGTAACAGTTAGCCACAACATTTAGAAGTAGGCTTAACAACATCTTACGCAAGGGAAACAATTCCGAAGATCGTCTTTGAACTCGTCTGACGAGGCCGGGGAGAGTGGGTGTCGCATGCGTCGATAGTATTGTGGGGACGGTGACTCCATGAAGGTCACGTCACTCGCCCGCTCCGAAATCGGCGAGAGCCTCGCTAGTCAGGTCTTCGATAACTTCACCCGCAGGATGGGGGCGCGGCACAGGGGGCATTCCTTCAACTGAGAAGTGCACACTGAGCAGAAGCCCCTGCAATGTTGAAAGTATTGTGATTATAGTTTTGAGGTAAAGTAGCACGCTGTACACACCACAACAATGTCTAGGAATATTACATGAAACACAAGAAACTTAATAGCTATTTACAGTATAAAAAAGTTTGTATATAAAATATTTTCTTTTCCAACACCTCTTTCGAAATTCCAAAGATAAAAAACAATAACTCATTTTGAAACAAAACAATATCTATTATTCGAATAGGCGGTCGAAAAGTAAGTTCATGTTACAATAAGTATACGGAACAGCGGAGCGAAGACCATTGTGGGCTCGAGAAAATTTCGCTTGGAGTGTGTTTTCTGATGAGTCTCGGTTTGAATTGTTGTTTTCTGATGAGTCTCGGTTTGGATTTAATCTGAATTCATGAAGATTAAGGGTTCCCCGCCCTGGGATAGGCACTTCGCAGCGCTGTTCGGTGAGGTAGTCGTGGCTGGGGTTTACTTCTCCCCGAACAGGCCTCTCTCTGGGCACCGTCGTCGGCCACAGAAACCCTCGGCGCGTAACCGTTCTTGGAGACTTCAACGTCAAATCCATCGCTTGGGGTTGCCCGAGGACAGACCCGCGGGGCAGGGTTCTTGAAAAGTGGAAAATGGCTTGTTCATTTTGAATCGAAGTTCCGCACAAACGTGTGTGCGTCAACGGGGCGGCTCTGTGACCTCACATTTGCCCTGCTTTTTTGTGCGATGAGTTCAGGACTGTCGCGTTATGGAGGAGGTGGAGACGTTGCCGGAACATAGCTACATCCGATTCAACGTCTCTTCCCTGACCTCCATTAGCCCAGCCCCAGTGAACCCCGGCGAAATTAGTCCGCCTGCGTGACAGCACCGGACAGGCCTTTTGATATTATTTTTATTGAGAATGTAGGGAAGCTGGTCCTGCTGAAAAAGGAGGGACGCCCCGTTGACTCACCATCCGCATATTCGCCTAATTGTGCTGTCGGACGAGGTGGGCAAGCTCTTTGAGAAAATAGTTCAGACTGCCTCATCCAATATCTATCGGGGGTGGGTCCAGACCTGTCGAATAACCAGTATGTTTTCAGACATGGGCGCTCCACGGTGAACGCGATCATGTCCATAACGGCCCCTGGCGAAAGAAACAGTGTCCTAGAGTGATGTCGTCTTGGCGGTGTCTCTTGACATCGTTAATGCTATAAACACCTTATCTAGGAGTGCCATTTGGGAGGCACTTCGGTATCACGGGGTACCGAACTACCTTTGCCGCATTGTCGGAGTCTATTTGGCGGAAAGATGTGTCGCCAACCTGAGTTGAGAAAGATGGGGTCGAGAAATGGGATCGTGTGAAATGCGGTGTTCTCAGGGGACGGTACTGGGGCACACCGGATACGACTGGGTGCAGCGTGACACGTTCCCCCATGGCCTTAGCGTGACCTGCTACGCGAACGATACGCTGGTGACAGCGCGGGGGAGTACGTATCAAGACGCAGCACAACTGGCAATAGCAAGAATTGCGTACGTCGTTGCGAGGATCGGACGGTTGGGTCTCGAGGTAGCCCTGAACAAATCGAGGTCCTGTATTTCCATAGGATCCGACGCGGGCTACCTTCGAGATCCAACTTAACCGTGGGAGGCGTTACCATCACTGTCGGGTCGACGATGAAGTACTTAGGACTCGTCCTCGACAGTCAGTGCAACTTTGGACCGCAGATGGCCCCCAAATTGATGGCTGACGCAGGTACTTTCTGGCTACGGTTGCTTTGGGAAGTTCTTGCCTAGAGGATACGGCGCAGCACGCGTTGGATGAGTGCCCAGCTTGGGCAGCGTTGCGCCATGGCCTCATCGTGGCTATAGGCGGGAGCGACCTCTCGCTTGCGGCCGTCGTTCATTCGATCTAGTGCAAATCGTAGTGTTTCACGCATGCTACTCGAGAGTGGGTGCGAGCATTGCGTTGATGACCGCACGAGAAGATGTGATCACCTGAGAAACAGCGGGTCCACACCTGTCGGGGGGTGCGATGAATTTAATATTGTCGAATTGTTCGGACTCTCGCTGTTGTTGTTGTCATTGAAATTTGTTCATTTTCCATAACGTACAATATATAAGTACGTACGTAAGTACGTACACACTTGCAATATGCCTATAGTAACTAATAGGCAGACAATGCACGCATGCGACATATATTTATCTGTAGAAACTTGGAATTGCCTGGCCTGGTTATTATTCCATTTTACTACCCCTTCCCACTACTCGTGGTGGGACTCAACAGATAACATTTTTAAGAACTTTCAATGTGTAGTTGAAAACTATAACTCTTTCAATACGTGGGCCCGTTTTTAGGTCTGTACAACTTAGTACGACAACTCAATAGCCCATTTTTAAACTCTTAAGTGGGGAAACATCTTGTGACGGACGGGAAACTACGAAAACCTACACTTAGCGTGGCCCGACATACTCTTGGACTGTTTTTTTTTTAAATATTTTGCTAGCATAAACCGTAAAACAAACTTTAATTTCACATGTATAGTATGTCTATGAAGTTGTGAAAATAAATGATGGCGCTGCGGTCGTGCATATAGCAGCCCTGTTGATTGATTGATTGAAATCATTTTGATACTTAGCACATTATTTTGTAATAGAAGCACAACTGGTTTTAATGAAAACACAAATCTATGGTCAATGAGTAAAAAAAAAAAAATCATAAATATTTATTATTATATATTTTAACGTGTTTTTACTAATGAAAAGTATTCCAAAACATAATAATTGCTTTCATCATCGGATTCCAAATATTCTTCGTTTTAAAAAGTATTTTCATTGTCAGCTGCGTTACTAGCAACGTCTCCGCTACTGCTGTCATCAGCCTGCTATCTCCACTAAAGCGAATAACTAACTCATACATATCTTGATAAGGGCTTTACTGTCACATTTTCCTGAAAGATTAAAATTAATAATATGTAATTACTATCAGAAGATGGATAGCACTAATTTCAACTCCGAACATGATATAATTCATTTTTAAAATCAGCGGTAAATTAAATCATTTAAATTATCAAAACTGCTACCCTATGGTCTACTTATTTTTGTAATATAACCTAGAAATGCGCAATGTAGGTAAACAATCCTCATTTTAGTCTTCAAATCGTTTACTTAGTAAATTTGAAACTTCTAGTAGATAAAAACAAACAGTAACATGATTACATACCTGTTTTAGCAATTGTTGATAAAAATTTGTCCAGCTTTGTGTACTAACAAACATTGATGATAAACTTTAAAAATAATTTCTCGAGCTCCACTCCGGTTTGTTTTTCTCATATTTAACACATTTCTTCGATGTTTTGTCTAGTTAGAATTGAAAATAACAATACAAATTTCAATAAATAATAATCCACAAAACAAATCGATGACTGCGGATGACATGCGATGTACTAACGAAGATTTAGTTTTGCCCTACTTTTAAAATTGTTAGTTCAAAAAACATACATTTTCACGACTTTATAGACAAGCTATAATAGTTTTAACGAAATAATTACAAAATTTTGTAAAATAAGGTAAAAATTAAATATCCCTAGGCATTGTTGATGTGTATATCTTGCAATAAATATTATTGTAGTTTGATAGTGATAAAATTATTTCATTCTAATACTAAGCCATTTTACGTGTCAAATAACATTTATTAATGTCCGCATAGAATATTAAGAATATGTTTTCCTTACTCATGTTTGCAGGGAAGCAGTACACAGGTTGCTTCGGAATCGAAGCAGATAGAGCAAGCGTTTTCTTTAGTTGTGCTAGCACGTAAGCCCTCCAACACGATGCGGCGAGGCAACACCTGTACAGAAGAAATATAATTTACATACAAAATGTATAGGAATAGTCATTTAGAAAAAAATAAATAACAATCATTTTATGATTGATACTTGCAAAAATTAAAAAAACTTGAAATTAATTGCGTGTGATATTCAAGTCGTTTATACCTTTCTAACAATTATAGGCAGTGGCGTCGATTTTCTTGCTCATAAATTTAGTTAAGTTCAGTGAATCTGTTTCTTTTAATATCATCAAGAAAAGGCTAGTAGATAAAATAGTAGCTTAGTATTATGTTATACCTAGAACTAACTTGACAATTTGAAACAATATTAATTTCGAAAGGCGAGGCGCTTTCCCCCTTTTCACGATACTATAATATTTGCTTATTATTTGCAAATTACTTTCTAAATTACTCACCAATTATTATTGTGTATTTCTGTAGTAGATACTAATGTAATTATATATGCCGTTTTGATTGGCACTTTCTTGGTATAACTCACGAGGGGAATGGTGCTGATAGCCGAAGTACAGGCTATGCCTAGTTCGGCTACAGACGTTAAGTACTATAATAGTACTAAGCTTTTGGAAATAAACTATTATTATTAACCTTTTGAATGCCAATCACTTGTATACAAGTTCGAGATTTTCGTGCCCTCAGCGCCACTACTTGATTAGAAGTAATCACAGTATAAAATAAATTTACAACTTTTACAAGACCTTTGATTTTGTTTTTATCGAGGGTTGCCCTGTTATAAGCCATATTTTTAACTTTTTCACAAAAATAAGTTGTTGTTTGTTTTATATTCAATAGAAACAAAAACACCAGAAACTATTTTAATGCCCCCAACGCCAAGTACTTGATATAAAGTAAGCCAGTGATGGGACACGATGAAGACCTCGCTATATTTCATGTCATCGAAATGATCATAAATACTATTATTGCAAGAAAATGACGAAAATAAATAATATTTCATAAATTCTGTAAACTACGTTTCATTCGCCTTAATCAAGAATAAATAGGTTTTCTATCGTAGTCGACAGTGAAACACCGTTTGAAAAACCCATCCCTACAAAGTAGCTAGTTGTCAGTGCGCACAACGCCTCGAACTTGTATAGAAGTAAATCTGTGATGTCATAAGCGGACAGGTTTCAACGTCATAGTGACTTTGTGCATTATAGTATAGTGCAATGTTTAAATTTTGAGTTGGTGCACGTGTTCTTACAAAAAAATGAATGACGGTGAATATGACGAATTATTGCGAATTTCACAAGATGTGGAGTCTGAATCAGAATTTAAAAATAGTTCGTCGTCTTCACATTCCGTTAAGTCGTCAACTTCCGTTTCAGGCATGTACTTTCGTTTTCTATTAGTTTCTACAAACAAGAAAAATCATTGCGAGTATTTTTGTGACACTATTTAAAAAAAAAACATTTGCGTAAAACAGTCAATTGCCCTCCATTTTAATTTAAAAAATAAAGCATGTCGAAAACACGTATCTAGCTTCTATTGATTGTATTTGGTTAAATTTGTTGTAAGTAAATGTAATAAATTATGCGGGAATCAGTTGAGTTTATGCACGTGTAACTCAACCACAGTGAATATAAAAATAAATACCATAGAAATGTAGACATCCCTAAATCAGAAAGGATTATAACGTGCCTCTAGCGCCAACGAGTTGATATGAAGTAGAAGGATTACATTTGGAGACAAATAGGGATATGCCATCTAGAACACACGTCTAATAAATTTACAATTATTTTCTTTATTATGGGAAATATATCCAGGTTTTCATATAGATTTTTATATGAAATAAAATAAAATATGAAAATACGGTTACAGTTGTTATTTAAATAGCTTCGTAAATTGGTGAATAAACATGCATTTCAATTTATAATATTATTTGTCGATTAGGACATTAATCCCATCCCTACGTTTTACTATCGATAAGTTATGCATTTGCAGCGTGGCGCTGGAAGACACATCGCGTATTATATAGATGGACGTTTAAAAGGTTAATAACTAATCGACTTCAATGATTGATATTAAGAGTTGAGGTTTTTCCCCGCTGTTGACTTAAAAATATTTAGACTGTATTTTATTAAAATAAGTACTTACCGTCTTTTCCTCTTCAGTGAGTTTTCCGTGGTCGTTGAAGTTCATGAACTCTCGGTCGGTGGGCGGGAACTTGAACGGGTCGGCGCCAAAGTTGAAGCGGCATTGTTGGAATGCCATAAACGACGCCGCAGCAAAGAAGCCCTTGCTGGGTTGTTTTAGGTCAATGTTATGCGCTCTACAACCGAACAAACAGCGTTTTTTTCTTCGAAAATGCTTTGTTATATTTATAAAATGAATACTTAATCAAAAAAAAAAGGAAACAAAAATTTAACTTAGTGAAATAAATAACAAATGACATGGAGATGATATTATAAATAATAGTGTATAACAAAACATGTTCGCTGTTTGTACGGAAGTACGAAAAATGAAAAATAAAGTAAAAAAAAAAAATAAGCAGAATAGATTAAAGATCGTAATTGGCTGAGGACCAATTTCTCGAATGCAAAACAATCGGAGAAATAATTTAAAATATTTTTAAACGCGTTTAAACTGTTGTGATTGTCTGTTAACTGATCATTTAACTAAGCGCTTCATTTTATTGAATCTGTCAAAATTTTTGGTGCTATAATTTTCGTTCGAGAAACTCGCCTTATACGGAAGTGTTAAAATCATTGTTGTTTTTGTTCACAAAGCGATTTATGCTATAAACCCGATCTATTCTATAAAAATCTAACCATGGGAACTTATCTGACATGAGCTGTCAATAGTGTCAATTAGACATGGTGGTCATTTCACATAACTAGTTACAATAACCAGTGACGCGATGTGTAACAGAATCCCTAGTTACGTTAGTCAAATTAAAAAGTAGTTATTTTTGTAAATGCGTTATTTCATACACACGTTATCCGTAGCCGATTCATGCATCACACCGGCATAATTTATTGATTTAACCGTATAGCTTACAACCGTACACCTTCAAGAAAGTGATTTAATTTATTTTCCTTTCGTGAGTAACTGTACAGTTGCCGGACGTATGATTATGTAAACAATCACAGTAGCTGAATGAAAATAAGTAGCTACAAAAATAACTAGTTTTATAACAGGTGACGCCGACCAAGTAGGTATCTGGTTACTTTACGTTTCATGAAAAAGGCGTAACGACCCACACCTCGTGTCAATCATTCGGTGGAATGACAGATCACTTGTCCGTATTTATACAAAATGGAACCACTCGACAATTTACAATTTCTTCTTTTTTAATGATACGAATATAAAAGTGGTCTAAATTAGTATTTTTCAAAAAAACAAAAAAGAAAAAAAAATTGTCGAGTGGCTCCATTTTGCATAAATACGGAGACTTCATCTATGATTTTCACAGTGGTGTTTTCATAGAATACACTGGTAAGTTGTTTTGCCAGATCTCATTGTGACCCTGAAATAACAAAGACTCGGCACTTTCGTAAATGGTTTCAAAACGATAACGGAGCGTTTAAGTATTACGTAACGCAATTTTTGAAGATTTTAGAAATGTCACACACTAACATTTTTCCGTACCCCCCTCCCCCAACCCATCAACTTTACATAACTTTTCACAATTATGTTAAACAAAGTAACTTTGTTATTATATTAATTTTCAGTAGTAATAAACAGAGGAAAATATATGTTTTATTTACCTATAAAACTCGTTGTTTAACTAAACCCCCTTGTAACGCAACGTAACGTTTTACAAGACCCCCTCTCCCCCAAATTGCGTAACGTAATACTTGAACGCTCCCTAAGGACATAATCTAAAAAGCATATTTACCGCGTTGTTTCGAACACGTTGGTGCATGTTCGAATGCGGTGACCATTGAGAGAGAATATCGCTTCCTCAGCTTCCATGTCGATCAGGCAGCCGACGATATCCCCGGGTTTCCATGCCTCCACCTCGTACACCGGCGAAGGTTTTGCCTCATGCCACAATAGTCTACGACATCCATCATACGACAGGGAGTAAAGGTCATCCCCGATTCCGAACCCCTCCTTTATGAAACAAAAACATTAATTGAATAGGGTAACGTGGGGTCCTTTTATTGACAACAAATTTACAAACATAAAAACATTTAACGCACTGGTCAGCATGCTTTTATTACTTGTATAACTATATACTTTTGTATGATTTATTTGGCTTACATTTTTATTCATGATTTTTGTAAACAATTTATACCTAAATTGGTATGAAGTTTTCTGATTTACTCGTATTTTCATTAAATCATAATAGGCTAGTTGACAGGAAGAAAAACACCTTGTGAATTTTGTTCATAGTAGATATAGTTAAGTATTAGTAGATAATGTAGATATAGTTAAGTATTAGTAGATATAGTGTAAGTGAATGCGAAACAGAGCGCGACACGTGTATTTTGTTAAGTGTAATAACAGATTTTTACAAATGTATATGAAAATTTGTAGTACTCCACCTAAAACTAACAAATTAAACATTCGTCTGCTTTTAATATATTTTTTTAAATCTTTGTTAATTAAGACTACCGAACCCATATCGACAGAAGTTGTATGTGGGCAAGTCTATAAAAAATTATGATTTATAGAATATGTAAAGAAAACCCCGTCCGACCCAAAAGGATAATAAATGTTAGGTATACACATGACCGAATAAAATATGAAATTTTACATAATCGTCATAGTGACAATACTAATGAATTTTGAAATAATCTTTTTTTCCGCGAATTAACTACAACTTCCCCAAAATTCGGTCATTTTTAAAAAAGTGACAACACCATTTGTGACGGTGCAAATAGCGATGCGACCACGTGCCGCGAGCCCTGCCCCCCTTGACCCGCGCGTGTATGCCTACCGCACAAGCATTAAGTTACCTCGCTTTTTGGAAATAATATTTATTTTTTTAGGTGGATTTATTTTTCAGTTTAGCCCGGCTTTGTAGTCATTATTAGAATCAGTTAACGATACCTAACAATACCTTCACGGATCGGACAGGGTTTTCTTTACATATTGTATAAATAAAAAAAACGTAATAAAATGATTTTCGTTTTTGTTAATATTCCTATTTTGCTGAAATATTTATATTTTGGGAAAAAAAACTACTTGGAATACTCGGATGCTCGAACGCTCGGAATCGGTTATCCAAAAAACTGTCAACTAGCCTATTTTTTGTGTTATATCACGTACATATATTCTATACCGATAGTACTAATTGGCCCTTGTGAACATTATGTGAACATATGTTCACAAGGGCCAATAATTACTGTCTACTGGAAATGCTTCTTCAATTTAACCTCTCAATACTTATTTTTGTTTGGTAAAGAAAAGATTACCTACTACAAAGCTATTTTGACCAATGCACACATTAACATTAACAGTGCGTAATGCGCGCGCTTTTAGTAAAGGCCGTATAAACAAAAGGTAATGTTTAATTTTGTTAAAGGAATGGTACAGTGCCTGTATTTCTATGAATAGAAATCAAGATAGTTTTTCATCGTTAACACAGTGTTTCTATAACAACGAGTATAATCAATTACCTGACAAATGGTTAACTGCGTTTTGAATTATCGCCAGGCAATCTATAATGAAATTTGCGTAACTGCTGTAAACAGCAAAGATTTTTTATTGATTGCGTCGCGCACACAATAGGCACTATTAAAAGAAATTATAAAATAGTTGATCCTAAACTCATTTCGAGGAAAAATAATATTTGCAGGTTTTTGATACGACCACGGACCACACTTATTCAGCTCCGTTCAGTTTTTGTCCATAGAAAACAAATGTTTTGTATGGAATGCGTCCGCAGTCGTGCAACTGTTCAGTTTTTGTCCATAGAAAACAACGAGCAGCTGATCAAATTCGTACGCATTTCCGTACAAAATCTTTGTTTATAATGGACAAAACTGAACAGAGCCAAATAAGTGTCATTAAACCTTCCATCAGTTTTCAGTCCTTTCGGGATTTTAAGGCAAAGATAGAGGAATCGTAGAAATGAGTTTAGCCCGTCATGCCCGGTTCGTATAAGATATCGTCCAATATGTGTCCATTATATTAGATATTTTATTCTTTATTTAATTCTGTTTATTCTCATGATTAGATTTAGTTTGTTTTCAACTATTGTATGCTCGTCAAACATTTTCTGACGAATGATTGACACTGACAGAAGTAATCGGTCATAGTCTATGGACTGTAGAGCTACTGTTTTATTGAATATCAGAAACGGACATGAGATGAACAGTCAAACTAACATTTATGTACAACAGTTAGTATGAAATTGCCGATGAAAAGATTACGATTTGTTCTAATTCATTCTTTATTCTATGGTCTTCTAATGGTTATACAATATGTAAAGAAAACCCTGTTCGACCCATAAGGATAATAAAGGTAAGGTAAACACATGACCAAATAATAAAATTTTACGTAATCATCACAGTAACAATACTAATGAATTTTGAAATAATCTTTTTTTCCCGCGAATTAACTCCAAATTCCCCAAAATATGGTGTTTTTTAAAAAAGTGACAACACAATGATTATTATAAGCGATGCGACCACGTGCCGCGTGCCCTGCCCCCCGTCGCCCGCTGAAGGGTTGCCTACAGCACATATATTAAGTTACCTCTTTTTTGCGAAATAATATTTACTTTTTTAGGGTTTTTTTTTTAAAGTTTATCCCGGCTTTGTATCCATTAGTAGTATCAATTATCGATACCGAACAATACCTTCACGGATCGGACAGGGTTTTCTTTACATATTATATATGGGTTTGTTGATGTGGAAGGAAAATGTGTCTCCTTTTCCACTTCTCCTTCTTTTCTATAGAAGCTAGACTAAACCGGACACTAGTGTTGGTGTCACGTCAAGTTATCTTCGTTTCTATTAACCTGTTCAGTTGAATATAAGTATGACAATAAATATAAGCCTCTAATCTTTTTTAACTTTCATAATGTTAATAAATGTAGATGTATCTGTGTGGCTGCCAAGAGTTTTCATTATGAAGACTCGATCATCGATCTCGAGCGCGTTTGACTCATCGATTGGCCCGCTTCAAGGTTGTAAGAAATCCCAACCAATGAGAGCGCCAAACGCGGTCCATGCGCATGATCGAGTCTCGTAATTAAAACTCATGGTAACCACACTGTAGAGATTATTATGTTCTAAGCAAATGCAGACATGTACATACAGCGTCAATTAGTTATTTACTACTGTAAATACAGCGGTATTGGTATGGTATATGACGGTATTTAAGTTCTTGTGGTAGCGCTCTCGTTTTTTTTTAAGAGTACGGATATTTACACAACGGCAAAATCATACTAAGGTCCGCTAGCACCACAAACCATAGTTTAACGCTAACATACCTATTCAAAAGATTATTATTTATCATTGAACAAAAAAATACAACACATAACCACGCTCCAAATCTATTCAACGTTGAATGTCGTGACTATAGATTAAAATATGTGGTGGTAGGGAACCCATTACTTTAACATATTATTTGTACAAAAGCGATGGAAGAATGAGAAAGATATTGATAAAGACATTCATGGTTTGTATTGTAAGTTAATCTACTGTGTGTGATGAACTGATACGCAATAAATATGAAGGTACCAACGCGGGACTTAAGATACATCGGTAGCTAATAAAGCAAATATAATCACTAGTTAGAAAGGGCACTCCAAATGGTCGACAGTTTACTGGCATGAGTGATAGTTGCTGCCCTGTCAGCTCGCTGTCACTGCCGGCGACACACTTAGAGAAAGTCGACGGCAGTCACTGGCATAAGTTAAAGACAGCGCCAGCTACAGCCACTCATGTCCCCAGTAAAGTGTCGACCAAACTAAAATTCGAAAACCAACTAATTGTTCAAAGAGTGTAGCTCGTTCACAGTGGTCCAAAACTAATTTTAAGACGCCTCTCACCAAGAGCTTACCGTAAAACCCCATTGAATCTCAAAACAGAAACTATTTAAAGTTTAGCAGAACACTTATAAGTATTGGTTGGTTTCAAAATGAGTGTGTAAAGAGTCCCCAATACTGTTAAACATTCATTTTAACCCCCTTATGCATTAACGCTGCGTAAAGTTAACTAGTGATTAGCGATTCTTTAACTATACATTTTTGATCATTGTGACGTTCACTTAAATCATCCTTTATGAATAAATACCTCAGTATTTAAGGGGTTTATTCCTAAACTATGATTAAAGTTCAGTGACGTTAAAAGGTAAAAAAAAAATGGTTAAAGAATAGCTAATCACTAGTTAACTTTAAACAGCGTTTATGAATGAAGGGGTATATGTATAAATAAAATAGAGTTTAACTCTGGAACGAATTTTGTGATACAAATACACTTTAAGCTAAGTTTTCTACTAAAGTAAATACTTAATCGCCCAAAATACATGAGGGCTTTCCGACAAGCCCATAACGGAACGCTTCAAAAAATTATATGGACCACTGCAAACATAAGAAGTACAGAACCTGCATACAGTGTTTTTCAAATTAGTGGCACAATTAAACGCTAAACGCACTAGGACACTACCTATTCCACCTTTATATTCACATTTTTAATTGAATAACACTGTCACGAACTTCGATCAAGAATACACTAGATTCAGGATAAGGCAATGTGGATTCATATGTGATCAAGAACTGAAGAAGCACTAATGACCAATGTACAGGTTGTCTGGGACACGGAGACAACCTGTGCCAATAAAATACGATTTTTTTTTTATAATTATAAACTAGAACTTGACCGCAATCCCGCCTGATGGTAAGCAGTGATGCAATCGTAGATGGTAACCCACACTAGTTTATTAAGAGCCTATTCACTCAAAAAACTGAATGAATAGGAAGGAAGACGGCAGTTGAGCGGGGTGATATAATGTGAAACCCAACAACACGACCAACGAGGTTGTGCCAGAGGGAGATTGATCTGGAGACCCTCCACGGCCAAACAAACACCCGACACAACATTTGGTGCATCGTATCCGGCACACATCGCAACACAACTGCTCAGACCCGTCTTCCGTACGGCTTCAAACACATCGTTTAGATTTTAGATTTATTTTAGCGTAAATATTATTTCCCAGTGTGTATTCTTGATCGGATGAGTTCAGATACCATTAACATACTCCCTGACGGGCACACGAATGTTAAAGGTTATTACGAGCGTTTGAGATATTATGTTATCAAACAATTTATAGTACAAAGTTTTATTTGTGTGCTGGCAAGTGAATGTGTTAGTGTCAGAAAAAAGTTATTTACATTGTCTTTATATTTATGGCACAGACAACACCCAAATTAACAAAGTACAGTATGTTAAGAAAACCCTGTCCTGTTCTATACAAATTTAATGCATAGACTGATTCATGAATTGATGTATTGTGTCAAATATTATACAAACAATTTTAGGTAAATATCTTTACCTCATAAGTCGACGACAAATAATTACCTAAAATACATTAATAGTAAAAATATTTATCTGCAAAGAATAATATGTTTCCCTTTACTTTAGGTATATTTAAATCGATATGTCAAATAAAAGCTGAGCTCAACTATGTTCGGTTGCCTTCCAGTCTTACCGATTACGGCTGAAACTAGTACTTTACCGTTTACGGTGCAGCTGCCCGTCTGACCTCCAGAATACAGTAACTGGGTATCACTAATTCGCAAGCCAGGATGTCAGACTATTGGGCATCTCACTATCCGCCACGACTGACAAAGATTTATGAATAACACCTGGGACCAACTGATTAGTACGTGTCTGAGATGTTCTTGTCTAGTCATTGAATGTTAACACATTCATGAATTTTACTAGTTCTTGACGGCGGTCCCGCCTGAAGGCAAGTAAACGTTTATAGTAAAGCGCAATTTATTAAGAGCGTCTTTACTCTCAACTACCACGGCAAGAATTGTTTGATCTCAAACATCGACCCGTGTAGACGTTATTATTTAAACAACGAGATATTTATTGGCCTAGATTTCCTTTTTAAGTCCAATGTATCTTATTTTATTAAGAAAAGAACGGAACATAATATGAGAGTTTAGACCTGTCAAATAAGTCCGCGCTTGACATAAATTGATGTATGTATGTCGCCATGTTTATAATCGCGCCTAAATTGTCTAACTGTCTTAATTTGACAGGATTAAACTGAAATGTTATTTTCAATCCTTTTCTTAATAAAATAGAGAGAAAAAGATTCACTTAACTTAAGACAATCGGCGCCATTGTGTTTCAATATCTTATTTGTTGAATTAGGCCCACCCTAGTATTGGGCTGTTGTCAGAGGGGCCAAGCAGATTGCCGTCAGCTAACGCTAACATTAGTAAGGATATAATCGCGCCGGATAAGTTTGAACAACTCAAACTAGATCGCTCGACTGCAATATGCCCGTTTTTCCCAAAAAGATACGCTAAATAGCCCGCGAAATTTAAATTTACTTAAAGATTTTCGGCATTTACTGGTCGGTGGACCGGATTTCCTTGTTACTAAAATAAATTTAAGCTCCATGCATTTTTTTCCGACTAGTCCCGTTTCCGTTCAGATTAGTTCCGTCCAATTAGTCCGCGCTTGACGTATTTTTAGTACCTACTCATGTGTTAACAGTGTCTAAACTGTCTATAGAATATAATAGTTTGACAGGACTAAACTAATATGTTGTCTACTGTCCTTTTTGAAGTGAAACTTCTTTAGGCACGCTTGACTTGGGGAGTAAACTGGCGAAAGCGTTACGAAAAATGTTACGAAAAATGATCGGGCAAGGCGAACGGAAGCAAAGTATAGTCCTATTTCGTCTGTACTACAACCAAGGAGTTGGCTCATGTAAATATTGCATGACATGTCGTGTATGAAGTTGTGAGTTCGCATCTCGCCGAAGGCAATATATATTTTTTGGATATTTTTAAGATTTGTTAACAATTGATTACCTAAGAGCACAAATAATTTATAAATTTCGTTCTGTTCTGGCTTTTATATTGTTTTATATATTTTTGCTGAACATTTCTGATATAATTGAAAGTATAGAAGAAGATATCGTCACAATACGATAATTGGACACAAAGTACAAATTGCTTTCGAGCCTCATAAGCTCAATTATTAAGCTAAGTACCTTGATTGATTAAGAACTATGAATTTCTTCGAGAACATGACGCTGCGAACACCCCCCGACCCCCCTCATTGATTACCTCACCCCCCCCGAGGATTATCTCGGGATCCAGAGGTCGTGGACTACCCGAGTTTGGGGTCCCCTGAATCAGGAGGAGGAGCCCGACCTTTTGGCCCCGAGAGAATCCACTCCACCCTCTCCCCTTCCCCCCTCTCCCGCACCCCCGCAACCCCACGAAATCTACCCCCCCCCCTTTTAGTTACCTCACCCCCCCGTGGATAATCTCGGGAACCAGAGGTCGTGGACTACCCGAGTTTGGGGTCCCCTGAATCAGGAGGAGGAGCCCAACCTTTTGGCCCTAAGGGAATCCACTGCCCCCTCTCCCCCTCCCCCGCAACCTCACGAAACCTATCCCCCCCCGACCCCCTTTAGTTACCTCACACCCCCGTGGATTATCTCGGGAACCAGAGGTCGTGGACTACCCGAGTTTGGGGTCCCCTGATTCAGGAGGAAGAGCCCGACCTTTTGGCCCCGAGGGAATCCACTTTTTTTTTTTTTTAAATTGGAGGTCTATGCAAAAATATTAATTTATAAATGAAAGCATGAAATAAATTTAAATATTTATAGAAAATTAATATATGTATATGTGTATACATGTATATATTGTACACATATATATATATATATATACATACGCATAGATGTTTTTAAAGTAATAGCAAGAAAAAGATGCATCACACTTAAAACTTAGTTTGTGAGCAAGGGATCAGCCAGTGTCATGATGCGCAACAGTAACAAATAATAAATTCTAGTGAAATTATAACCATTCAATTAGGACAGTAAGAACTTAGAGAATGGTGATTTTTATTATTAGCATCATCACAAGGGCTTTTTTTGTCGGTACGTCATAACTTCCTTCAGACTTTATCAAAATGGGCGAAGCCAGCTTCTGGCCTAGGGGTGGGGCAAGTCAGGCCTAGGGATGGGCAAGTTCGGCTTAATGGGGGGCAAAACACATTTTTAGAGTGAGTAATCTTTGTGCACTATAGTCGGACACGGTTTCTTGGCAATTACACCGTACATTTTGTCAGTGTCTACTGCGTGGTTTATTTAAAAGTTAGAGATAATTCCTCAGTTATAATTTGTTTAGTAATCAGGGGAGTGCATACATGCTTTGCGAGATTTCCTTGGTTTGCCCCCCTGGGTACGCCCATGTGTATCAATATACATAAATGAGGCATCATTTTAAAGTATTTCTGGAAAATATTCAAATTACTCACATTTCAGTATTTTTTTCTAAAATACGAGTGAAAGTGCGAATACTTAACCCGGGTCATCTAGTAAATATTTATTAATAATTAAATATTTGTTACGGCCGCGAATCATGTTTAGATAGACACAGACCATACTGACCAGCAAACTGAAAAAAAAAACTAAGAAATTTGAATTTTGCGAGCTATTCTGAAGTTGCCTATAAAGTGTTAATGACACGCCAGGCAAAACAAAATGCTGTAGAGTGCAGCAAATATTTACAAAATAGTAATAAAAGGAAAATCTATAAAACTATCAATAAGCAGCATTGATATTTATATAGATTTTGACTTACTTGACTAAACTTTCAGTAGTTACCACACCATACAACACCGTTATCTTTCCTTTCCTATTGAAAGTTTAGCCTTAGGCGGAAAGCTTTGTATTCTAAAGTTTGAAAGCTTTAAGAAAAAACTAATACTTCAAAAGATTGATCAATTCATTGGTAATAAAAGTGTGTCATTAACACTTAAGAAAGCTATGGTTTAAAGTGCCCAAACGTTTTATTTCATTTATTTTATGTGTCCTCAACCCTGTACTAACCCGGTTTAAAACCTGAAGCAAATACAGAGATCACATTACCTTCATTCATGATGTGTAAGAACTCATTCCCGGACATTGAGCCACAGATACAACAAAATAGTGACAATTGAGAGCCGGCTGTTTTTTTTTTAAATTACTATTTTGGCGTCGTACGGTTTATGCATTGGCCACAAAACCGCAATATTTCAAATTTGGAACACCGACAAACGGATAGTAAGTGAATGGCTTCAAAACCGCGTATTGATTTTTCTTTGTACTACCATTATCAAATAACTAGATTTTCAAACTGCAGGGTGCAGGGTGCCTCGATTCAAGTGTTCGGGAGTATATTTTTAATTGATTTGTAGGCACTTTGGTGAAAATTGCTAGCAGCCGTTAAAAGATTATATTGACTGATCCCTATCCCACTGCAAATGTGTCCCCGTCACACTCGTTGTATTGTACATTTGGAGTTTTTGTAAACAGCTCAAGGAGAAGACACCTACCTATTTACAAGCGCGACGAGTAAATTTAGTTTGTTATATCTTTCGTAATGACATTTCAAATACACCATCTGTCTCTGACCTGTGTCATTCCATGTTCTAGCTTTACTACTAAAACTTAATATGTCACTAATAATGTTATTGTCATCCTCTTTGGTGATAACACGGCTGTTAGATTAATGTCATAGAAATGGCCACATACACTTCCATCTTATTACTTGACAAACTTCAAACTGATGTAACTAGGTAGCCCAGCGGGTATAGACAGATTGTAGGTCATCTGCGACCTTTCACAGTTTTTTGCATCTTTATCAATACACAATATTCTTCATTCTTATTGTAATAAGGTCGCTGCCACTGAGAGATCTGTCAA
Source organism: Sesamia inferens (assembly GCA_037179545.1). Lineage (NCBI taxonomy): Eukaryota > Metazoa > Arthropoda > Insecta > Lepidoptera > Noctuidae > Sesamia > Sesamia inferens. The sequence continues at coordinate 18,413,680 of CM073921.1, read as the reverse complement.
AAAGATTGTGATCTTTATTCCCGTTGCAATAAGGTTGCTTATGTCAGAGGTAAATATACTGTGTAAATATACTGTAGGGCAATACCAGTGAAAGTATAAATTGTGTATGTGGCCAGCTCGGAAACCATAGCTTAGGTAAAAAGTAAGTATGCTATGCTTGACTCGGCATCTCGGAGCGTCGCAAGCACCGTGGGATAGTGAATGACGTAATCACCATTGTGTCTCAGTGAGAATACCGACTGACTTTATATCCAATACTTCCAAAATTAAGAGGATATTTGTGAATATGAATTACCTTTAAATATAAAATAATTTATTAATGGTCTGGCTGTTTGTGTATGTGAGTTTATATGTTTGTAAACGCACCCACGATCCAGGAGAAATAGGAATTTCTGAAGCAATATTAAAAAATAAATAAATAATTAATAATAATGAAATTTATGAATAGTATTAATACTAGTAAAACTTATTGATAATAATTTAATTATATAGTATTTTTAAATTAATTATATAATTAAATCATTAATTGGTTTAATAGGCCCAACACAGAAGTTGTAAAAAAACGGTGTAGTCGGATTAGCGCACGAAGTTTTAAGTAAAAAAGGTCCGGTTTTAGTATTTGCTGTCACAGTGGCAACAAATATACTATATCTGTGAGATACAAACTTGCTTTTAAAGGAAATGTACAAACTTTTATTCACTCAAAGGACGTTAGTGAATGTTCTACGTCAGCCGGTATGTTTTGTGAAGCTTTGTGACACCAGAGAAGCAGACGTCACACTTAAACATAGTGGTATGACAATATGACAATAAATCGTTGCTAATTTTATGCAATTTAGTTTCTTTGAAATTTGCTTCTTTGTTATTTTTGATGCTTGGTTTTTTTTCTATGATTTAGGGTTATTCCTATGAACCAGCATTGTCCGTGTTTTCGTTTATTGTCGTATGATCAACACCACTGTGCACTCACACCAAAACAAGGCTCAGTTTAAGCCTTCTGGACTGTACAAAAGAACTTTTTATATGCCTTATATTTATTTGCTTAAATGTGTAACACAAATTCATATGGCTCCAAGCGTAAAATATTTGTCAATTATTTTTTTAATGCGAATCAATAATTGTTTAGCTATAAATCGCTAAAGTGGAGTCTGGTGAGGCAATTTGTGCTTGTGCATTATGCGTTCATTCAGCGTTAGTGCAGAGCGACGCGCCGCGATGCCGAGTCAGTTTATATTCGGTAGAAAGTGAAGATAGTTAGTAGTATTTAGTTATAGCTTATCATCAAATTCTGACAACTGACATGGTTGAGGAAATGGCTATTCTTAGTAGCCCAGCCAATCTGCATTACTCCCGGAGTTATGATGACTACCTCGTAGTACCAAACGCCGTTGTTCACCTGAAATCAGTATTACATCATCTTGTTAAGTTATCAAGTCAGTTTGTGTTTATGATATATTTCTTAAGACTCGGTACAATTCTTCACTTAAACAAAAACTAGGATATGTAATTCAGTAAATCTACCGTATCTATTATACCAGTATGTATATATTATTATTAATATAATATATAATTATATCAAATGTAATTATGTATATCAATTACATTTTTCCGTTGTATAGCAACTATGTACTACAATTATTGCGAGCTTTGTTTATGTGCAATTTTGCTTTAAAGTACATAAATATTCTTCAAAACCTGTCTTGTTGGCAAATTAAACTAATTTTAAGTTCAGTTCATTTTTTTCCATTTCATTAAGAAAAGGACAGAAGATAAAATAGTTATTTAGTCCTGTTAAATTCAGATAGTCCATAGAGATAAAAATATGGCGTCTAAAAATTCGTCAGGCGTAGTTTAATTTGACAAGAGTAAATAATTTTTTTGTCCTTTTCTCTCTGAAATTGAAATAAAAAGTTGCACTGAACTTAAATTGAGTTTAGTTGTGAACAAGGGAATCCTCTAAATTTTAGTTAGTTTTGCCGAGTAAAAATCGCAGTTCTTAAACAAACGTCTAATAGGGAAAACTAACAGAGAGGATATGGCTTCCATATGCCTACCTCACGGAAGTGGAAGACGTAGCGATCGAACACCTCCTACTAGTTGGAGTTTCACTTATAAAACAAATTGTCTATGTTCTGCAGTGGAGTTCTATCGGCTGAGATGATGAACTAAGAGGCTTACCGGAAAAGTGCATCGTACACTCTCGAAGGAGTAAGAATCACAGCGAGCTTCCAAGCCGTCGCAGGACATCTTCAGGTACTCGCTGACGTCTTGTGAGTTCATGATGGCGTTCACGTTGTTCATGTCTACGACCTGGTAACTCAGCGGGCGGTTGGGCACCATGACTGAAAAGCATTTGGAAGATAATTTGAGCGCATTCTAAATAACAATTCGGAATTTCAGATAAGTATCGAGGTTCATCAATTCAATGTTTCAAGGAGCATTCAATTTCATTATAACATAATCTACTAAACGGTTTTAAGTAGTAAAGTGCGTAATTAATTAATACTGTTTATTTTGCATGTAACCATATTTATTTATTATTATTATATGAACATCTCTATCCATAGAATAGTATACTGGTGACTGATCAAGACATTACGTTGAGAACCGTGTGCCCGGTCGTAGGTACTCTTTCGTAAAGAAGGAGCTCTGCCCAACTAGCAAAACAGTCTCAGAACTCGCACTTTTTAAGAGCGGTAGGCTCTAAACGCTCTTTATTTGTTTTAGAACATACCATCGATCCTATATTACTCTTATACAAGCCAAAGAACGACGTCCTCAAGAACGCTCAGTCTCATATATGTATATAAGAGCATTTAATAAGACTAGTTGCACTTGACAAAAACTTGCTCTTATATTGGTATTTTCTAAGCTCATTTGATTTTATATTAAACTTGCTAAAGGCTATTGTAAGAGATCAGAATAATATCAGCATAGCATAAGAGTACTGCGAGTACGTGCATTTCTAATCTTATTTGAAACTAATATAATATGAATAGCACTGGATAAGTATGATCTTTCAACATATTTACAATACTAAAGACAATACCCATATAAGAGCGTTTGATCTTAGATTGATTTTGGGAATAATTCCTCTTAATAGTTTTAAGAGTAATTTTACTGGCCATATTTTCTTTAAAAGTTTTAGATTTCATAGTTATAATGGATTACAAAAACTGGAAAAGAATACGGGTGGCTACAGGAGGAAAATCGTTAAGAAGTACAACGAAATGTTATAAAGAAAAACAGTCTTGCCGACGGCAAAATTGAATACTGTTTGCTCTTATTGGAATCTGACCAAAATTAATTTAAGCCGACTTACGCTAATATTGCGCTTACGTAAGTATCTTATAAGCTTGCATAGGCTTATATTGGTCTAAGGTTAGACATTTTTCTGAATTTTACGTCAGATCATTAAATTTTTTTGAATTTCGTGAGTGTTTGTGTGGTTTAGAATGAAAACAAGTTGCGTGAAGTTATAATAGGTATTATAACTTCACGCAAATTAAAAATAGTTTTAAGGTAATCGTAATGGAATTTATTATTTACTGTTAATTAGACCTGCCCCCTAATCGGCGAACACATTTTTGTCAAATGATTGCGACTGAGTTGGTATCAGTTGGGATGGTTCGGCCCGCCCATTGGTCCATTCGGTCCAAACGATCCCAACTAGTCGCAATCATTTGACAAAAATGTGTTCGCCGATTAGGGGGCTGGTTTTCTACTTCAAAATTAATGCGCCTTGTAAAATAAGGAGTTTCATGATCACGTTTAAAATTTTATTTGTTAATTTGTATCCAGACATCTCAGCGTGTGTACGTCAATGATCACCTGAGTGTGGAGTACAAGAAGTTTTTAAGTAAGGTTAAGATCATTGCCAAAGAGAAGCACTACGAGTTCGTATGGGTAAAGCACGGTAAAATTCACATAGTAAAAAATGCTAATTCTTAAGTAATTATAATTCGAAAAGAATCAGATTTAAACAAGATTATGCAAGATTATGTACAAGGATTCCCTATCCTTGTACGGAAGCACTTATAGTGCGTTATTGGCTCTCAGTCCAACTTACTGTTTCTTAACTGATTTGTTTAGCTGTAAGTCGTCCATGCTTAATAAATAAATAAATTAGCAATATGCTTCGAAATGATTCCAACTGATAGGAATAGTGTGTTACGCTATTAGTGAACTGGACGAAAACGTGTTTCTTTTTTGCATTATATAGTTTTCATTTATTTTAAATATTTTTTTTCTTTGCATTTGTACTTACACAGGTTGTCGAGGGCCCATCTGGCGCAGAAACCGACCTGGCGCCAAGTGTAATCTTCGCTGTTGGCAAATTTCTCTAGGAGGAGCAACGGATTTACTTTTTCCTGATCCAGCCGAGCCTTGATAGTCAGTTGGTTCTCGGTAGTGTGAGCAAACTTTTCAAGAGCAATCAGGGCGTACAGCAAGATGCGAGGCTCACGACGGTACAACTGAAAATATGTATAAGGTTTTAAATGATTGGTTCAACTGGTTGAAACTGATGATCGTACCCTACGGACTATCGAAACACCAGAAGCATCATAGATACGTAACCATACTAAATATCGGAAAAATTCGATAAAGAATAGAGGTAAACCCGTGCGAAGGGAACGAGTAATTTACGCCTAAAATACAGATGTTAACAACCTTTTCTAGATAAATGATTTTCATAAAATTAACAATTGTACTTCCTACTAATGTAAATAGTTTATTTGTTTAGATATTCATGATTTATATAGAATGCTTAACCGATTTGAATGAATATATAACACACATGTAAATTAATTTCCTAATAGATTAAATTTTTTTAATACATATGTATTATACTTATTCCATTCTTGAAAGTATTACAATACACGTGTTAAGAAGTTGACTTGAATGTAATTGAAATACGCAAAATTGTATTGACAAATGCCTCAACTTTATTCATTGGTTGAATTCCACAAAATGTTTTTAATACCTGGATTTCATACATCTTTCTTTTTTGTAGGGCTATCACGTAAAATTAATGTCGACTTTTTAATGGTTTTTCGATATACCAAGTTATTATGCATGTTGACACCTTTTGTATTATACACCTGCATTGACGAATAAAAAGATTTGTATTTGTTATTTTAGTGATCCTATTGAAATATACTGCAGTAGGAATTGTTAATAATAGTTAGCATGTAAAAGTCGATAATCATGAAAATAACAGATTTGTAAAACGTGAGTTGTGATAACCCTAAATTGGTTTGTATACCTTTTTTTGTTGGGATGGGAAATCATCAAATGACTTCTCCTGCTCAGACTTTTCACCCGTGTTTCTTCACTTGCCTGTGCGACGGTCAGGGCCACGGTTTCTTGTTTAACAAACCCGCAACCCTGACCCAGGAGGCATTGGTCTTCGTGGACCCTACGAAGACCGGGTCACGATGTGCTGACATGTCTTAGAGGCGCGCGTGAAACACGACGCGCCATCGACTCGGGCCTGGTCCTTACCGGGCGGCGAGCTGCACACTGCTTACCGCCCGCAGTGGCTGGGAGCTCGGTATCGTCTCCCGACCAGGGCGTCTCCTGCGGCGGCTAGTGGCGTGAGGGCACTGGGATTCCCGCTGCCTCACGCGCTCCGCCTCCTCCTTTGCCAGCATCACTGCTTCGCAGAAGGAGGTGACGTCCTGCCATGCACTCTCGCTCCTGACCATGGCCTGGACCAGGGTCGCCACTACGAGGACACGGCGGTGCTCTACCCAAGCTGGGCAGACCTCCACCGTATGCTCCACCGTGTCCTCAGGGCGACCTGGTTTGTTTACCTCTATTCTTTATGGAGCTTGACGAGAAGACACGGCTGAAATATTTTACGTGTAATTTCTAACACATGAACTGAGAGGTGCAAGTAGCACCTCCCTGTCATCATAATCAAATTTAGGTGTAAAATATTCAGAACTAGAAATATATCCGAAAACGCTTTCACTGATAGATAAGTTACCCTATTCGAAAAAAAAATGAGCACTCATCACCTGCTCTTGCATTTTACAATGGGCCGCAAAAAATTCGGGTCGCTTATAAAAAGTGTCAAATATTCTAAATACACAATACTAAAGCGTGATACTGCAGTATGTTATAGATGACTGACTTATACATGATAGTAAACTCAATAATTTTATAATAAAAAAAACACATCAAACTTTTGACAACTAAAATAAACAACACAGTTAATTTGCAAAAAGAAAGCTTTTCTGACATTTTAATAGCTTGTATTTCCTTCACGAACTCGTGTCACTTCATTAAAACAATGTAGCATGCTCAAAACCAAATTTCAATGCGATTTTGGTCTATGTTAGACCATTCTTCCGCTAGCGCACTCCTTAACTCAATTAAGGTAGCTGCAGCTGGAGAGCGCTGCTTAACGCATCGCCCAAGCTCGTCCCATAAATGCTCTATGGAAATTAAGTCCAGGCTACGTGCTGGCCATTCCATGCGGGTAATACCGACTTGAATATACGATACGCGTTGACCAAATGTGCACTATGTAGTCGCGCATTATCGTGCATAAAAATGGAATTAGCGCCTATATTCAAAGAAATTAGAATTCAGACAAAGGGTGTTACCTATCTACTTCTTAAGTCGATAAGACTAGAAAATCTAATCCAAGCTAATCGGGGTGCTAAAATATCAAGCTTTCTCCGAGCGAATTCTCCTCTATAAAAATAGACTCAGTTAGCCGTATCTGTTTGCATGCCCAAAATAAAGACTATCCCAATCGAGGCGAGATGGAAAACTATCGAGCGTGCTTTGCTCACTCTTCATTGTGCAGTTTTTTTAGCAGAAGTTTCAAACTTACTCTTTATAGTAATGCATAAACGATAACCCAAAACATTTAAGATGAAGTGCAAAATGACTAAGTTCGCTTCAAGGAGCTGAAGGTGCACCTCCTTAAAAACACTTTTTTTTTTTCACTTGTCATTTCCCACACTCTTTTAACTGGAAGACAGTTGTTAAAAGAAACTAAATATGGATGTATATACGTCTACAGGACACCTCTGCCTGTGAAGTTATATTGTGTAAATATACGCATATGTTTTATAAATAAGGTAAGGTTGTTTTTTCATTAACTTGCTTTGTCTGTCGTAATGACGTAAAACGTTAGGCCGTGTACGCTCGCGCGAACAAGCTTATGTCTAAGTTTTTGTTCGTTCGTGCATACGCGGCTTTAAATATTAATAAAAACTATCTGTAAAAAAAATTAAGCGTATGTTTTTAATGCAACATTTTTATACTAAAGCATATGAAAGTATTGACACTAATAATTACAAAAAAATAAAACTGCCTTCATTTGTTCCAGTTAACCTTTGAAACAACATGACCGATAGCTAATATTATAAGGAGTAACATAGGCTAATTTTATTTTTCCAAGTTCCACATAACAACTAAAACTCAATTAAATCCGCAGAATCCGTTAGTTCTATTATTATAATTATGTTAAAAGTACACGTCGTTACAAATCTTAATACCTATATATAATTTATTTATTTATTTAAACTTTATGCACAAACATTGCACAATGGCGGACTTAATGCCTTAGGCATTTTCTACCAGTCTACCTTGAGGTGATGCAGAGACAAAACATGGTAGGTGCAAACAAATTAAAGTTAAAAGAGAGAAAAAAAAATATAATAAATACATAAATACATACATACAAAATATAAACAGAAGAGAGAGTTAAAAAAAAAAATCATAGATAGAGAAAAGAAAAAAAAATTATATATGTGATGAATCTGCCAATTTCTTGCGTAGGTATTCCCGAGCGTTCACTTTAAATGTGTACCGACTTGTCAACGTCCTGATAGTCTGAGGAGGATCATTCCAAAGGAAGACCGCCTGAACCAGAAATGAAGACTTAAGAAAACCAGTGCGGTGAGAAGGACATCGTAAAAGACAATTATTGGAAGAGCGCAGATTCTTATTATGCGCAGAGAATAAATATTGGAAATGTGAAGTAAGATAAGAAGGGGAACAGGGTTTGTGTAGGAGTGAAAACAAGGTCGTCAAGGCTCTTAGAGCTCTGCGCTGCCTGATGGGTAGCCATTTCAAGATGGACCGGTGAGAAGATACATGATCGTATTTACGAAGGTTAAATACGAATCGAATGCAGTTATTTAGAAGTCTGTCAAGTTTATTGAGTAGATCTGCATTCAGGTCGTAATAACACACATCACCATAATCAATAATGGGGAAGATAAGGGATTGGACAAGCATTGCCTTTATGTGTGACGGAAGAACATTTTTGAGCCTATAAAGCGACCGCAACGTCCCGGTGACTTTTTTGCTCACACTTGCAACCTGCTTACGCCAGTCCAGGCAAGTGTCAACATGCAGACCCAAATCCTTGACGTCGGAGCTGAACGGAATGACTTTGTCATCAAAGATAACCGGTGGCACCACTAAGCCACTCAGCCTACGTTGATTAAAGGAACTCCCTATAATAATGGCCTGGCATTTAGTAGGGTTAACCGCTACCCCGAAACGACTAGACCAATCCCTCACCACTTCCAAATTCCGGGTCAGCTCCCCAATCGCATGCGATAAGTTGTCAACGCTTGCCTGAGTGTAGAGCTGGAGGTCATCAGCGTAAAGATGATACGCACACTGAAGTTCAGTAGTAATGAGATCAATAAAGATTGAGAACAAAAGTGGGGATAATATACCGCCTTGAGGGACGCCAGAAACAAGCTCACACCAGTTAGAAGATGAATCTCCGGCCAGAACTGCTTGCTGACGCCCCCGAAGATACGAGGAGAACCAATCCAGAACCTCGGAAGAGACCATAACATGGGAAAGGATGGATAAAAGGACTTCGTGATTGACGGTATTGAAAGCGTTCGAAAAATCGATCAAAACCAAAACGGAGACTTTGGTGTCTTCCATTCCCCGCCTTATATCGTCAGTCACTTTAAGCAAAGCAGAAACTGTGCTGTGACCGGGCCTGAACCCAGATTGGAAAGGACTAATGAGGGAGTTTAGCTGAATGAAGTGGGAGAATTGCTTGTGGACACAGGCCTCAAGCACTTTAGATAAAAAGGGGAGGATGGAGATAGGACGGAAGTGGCTAAGAAGGATGGGATTGGGAACTTTAGGTAGAGGACAAACATGAGCTTTCCTCCATACCGAAGGGAAGTCACCAGTAATTTACTTGTTTGTCAGCGATGGACTCCTCAACTACTTAACCGATTTTAATCAAATTTGTACACCGTGTGCAGTTTGATCCAACTTGAAAGATAGGATAGCTTACATTTTAAAATTATAGTATAAAATATCTAAAAAAGCATGGTGGTGCTCATGTCTAATATTCTTCGACTATTCCCCTAAAATAGTTTACAACAATGTACATAACGGAGAAAACGTCAGGAAGGCGGGGCTGAAGTTCCGGATAGTTGAGGTGTCATGCATTTTGGACGATATTTCGAGAAAACTTTAAAAAATGACTATATGTGATGTTCAATTCTTATTATTTTAATTGTACAGATACTTAGATCAATTTAATATTAATAAGGATTACCATAAAATCTCAGATTAAAGCAGATAAGAGCCACTGGGTTTGACTATGACCAACGCACTCGATTGAGGCTTGAGCAAAAGATTGCCCGTGCTAACGGTCGCTCGCTATGTCAAACGCAACTCCAGTCGGGTGTTACCAACTCTCAATAAAAAAAATCATAATTTACAAATTAACAAATTAATGGACTTTAAAAAAATTGAACTGATGCAAAACAAATTACAATATTCAAAATTAACCAGTCACGCGTCGTTATACATAATATGACAAAACCGTTAGCCATAGCAACGCGTGGCCGGTCAGGTAGTTATTTATAAAAATGAAATTGCCTCCCTGTGCCTGCAGTAATCACGTAACAGTCAAAGCAGAAATAGGCTGACGAACAGATACTAACTTATTCAAGAACTTGCTAGCTTACATACGAATCGAATGCCCTCGAAGATAGTTTAAAAATAGATCCACCCTTCCAGTGAAGGTAATACTAGGCACACTATTCATTCCTTAAGTAGTGCAACCTCGAATCCGAATATTGTAAAGCTCAATAACAGACTGTCTAGTGCGAGTTTAGTTTACGTTAACCCGATCGACGTTTATGATGTTCGGCGCTAACTACTGTCTGCTTAATCTGTCAAAAAATACTTCTAATTTCCCTACATTTTAAAAGGTTTTGACATTTGTTTGTCACCGAGACGAGACTGCGCCAAGATTTTGAACGTTTTAAATTAATGGGAACCTTCAGAAATAGTTCCAGAACGATGAAATTATGATACTTGGCCTATTATGAGAATTGGCCTTCTGATTTGCTCGCCGATTGAACGTCATAAACGGGATGATCGCGTTAACGTAAAATGAATTCGCAATAGGCACTCAACATACATAATTATTTTACATCTCTCATATATTACCCCCAAATGGGGCTTCTAGGTGACCAATTAGCGCTCTAGGATAATAATGTAGCGAGAAAAGCCCTAAGGCGATAAGTTATTAAAAAAAAACCATCATATTGGCAATAGACATCATGCATTCAGCCGAATGACAAAAGAGGTCGCTTCGCTATTCAGACTTGTCTTCGTATGAGTACCTACATCAGTCATCAATTTTAAATATCGAATGGCGAAGCTCAATTATTATTATTATTTCTTTATTTTTTGGCTCCGCACGGTTTGTGCATTTAGCCAATGTCAAGTAATTATGAATTATTCATGTAGAAAAAGACTGTAGCGTGACCAGTCTTACGTGTGAGGTTTGGGGCAAAGTCATGATGTGGCCACTATGCTGCGATATTTCACTGTTCTTTATAAACTATTTACTAAATGAACTTTTTACTACATAAATCACGCACTTTTATTTAGTAAACAACACTATAAATAATTTTAAAAGTCCAATGAAAAACGAGCGTGACACTCAGCTTGACTTTCCCGCCAAAAAACCCCGCAAAGCTCAATTCCGTTCTTGAAACAATAATTAAAAAAAAAAAAGATGAAAAAAGGCGGGAATAGAAAACTTTTAATTTAAATATTGTTTGTTTTTGGGACTTTTTTATAATTACGTGCTAATTAGGAAAAAAAAAAAATAAGCGTTCTGCAAGTGACGAAGATATAAGCTGCAGTCCCGATTCAATGAAAATGGAAGATGAAGCAGCACTTAACAATATTTTATTCTTGTAATTCCGGTTTTTTTCTACTTATCTCAAAAGAGTAGTAAGCTCGGGTGTAAGCATCAATTGTACCTTTGGACCATAGGCGCCCCCGCTGCGCTCGCGCGCCTAAATATCTCGGGCTGCAATTGATGCCTTACAGTCCTTGGCTACTATCTACTATTACATCTCTCATATTCGGTAAGTAGGTCCTTATTGCCCCCAAATGGGCTTGTAGGTGACCAAATAGTGCTCTAGGATAATAATGTAGCTAGAAAAGGCCTAGGGCAGTAATTGAAAAAAAAAAAAAAAAACTCTTCACTCTTTCAAAAAGTACGCGTACATCTAACCATCATATTGGCAATAGACATCATGCATTCAGCTCAATGACAAAACAGGTCGCTTCGCTATTAAGCCTTGCCTTCGTATGAGTATAATAGTCATTAATTTTAAATATCGAACGCAGAAGCTCAATTTCGGTCTTGAAAAAATTATAAAAAAAAAAAACACAATCGTGATGTAAAGCAGAGTAGTTAACTCGGGTGTAAGCATCAAATTGCACCCTCGAACTGTAGGCGAGATATTAAGTATATATATATATATATATATATTAAAAATCTCGGGCTTACAGCCCATGGCTACTAATCTACTATTAGACATTCAAATTTCAATGGTGTGACAAATAGCTTCCCGAATAATCGCATATTTCGGACCGGATTATTTTTCTCGGTATTCAATGCAATCTAGGATATACCTACCTATAGCAACGCCTAGCTTATTAAAAAATAGAGGTAAACAAACCAATTTAGGGTTATCACAACTCACGTTTTACAAATCTCCTGTTATTTAAATGATTATCGACTTTTACAGGCTATCTATTTATTAACAATTCTTTATTATAATTGTAGCATATTTCAATAGAATCACTAAAATAACATGCATAATAACTTGGTATTTCGAAAAACCATTAAAAAGTTGACATTAATTTTACGTGATAGTCCTACAAAAAAAAGAAAGATGGATGAAATCCAGGTAATAATTACATTAGACACATTTTGTGCAATTCAACCAATGAATTAAAGTTGAGGCATTTTTCAATACAATTTTGCGTATTTTAATTACTTTCAAATCGACTGCATAATACATGCATTGTAATACTTTCAGGTATGGACTAAGTATAATATATATATGTATGTATCAAAAAATTTAACATATCAGGAAATTAGCTTACATGTGTGTCATATTTTATTCAAAATGGTTAAGCGCTCTATGCAAATCATAAATATCTAAACATAAATAAACTGTTTACATTAGTAGGAAGTAGGATTATTACTTTTATAAAAATCATGTATGTAGAATAGGTTGTTAACATCTGTCTTTTAGGTGTAAACTACTCGTTGCCTAGCAACGGTTTGTTTACCTCTATTCTTAATCGAATTTGGCTCAAATATAGGTTGCCTTTAGTAACACAAGCAGCAGTGCAATTCTGTAACCATCTGTGACAACTTAAGTGAAGTAAGCGTGGAATGAGCTGCCACTGCTGCGTTGGAAGATGTCTTCAAGCTCCTGAACTGGAGAGGACTTGGCATCAACGTCAATGGCGAGTACATCACTAATCTCCGTTTTGCAGATGATATCGTGGTCATGGCTGAGACCCTGGAAGACTTGGGCAAAATGCTCAATGACCTCAGCAGAGCTTCCCAACAAGTGGGTCTAAAGATGAACATGGATAAGACGAAGATCATGTCGAACTCTCATGTCGCACCCACTCCAATTCTAGTTGGTTGCTCTGCACTCGAAGTTGTTGACGAGTATATATACCTGGGGCAAACGGTCCAACTAGGTAGGTCCAACTTCGTGAAAGAGGTGTCTCGTCGAATCCAGCTCGGCTGGACAGCGTTCGGGAAGCTAAAATACATCTTCTCGTCGTCCAAGATACCACAGTGTCTCAAGACTAAAGTCTTTGACCAGTGTGTGTTGCCAGTGATGACTTACAGAACTGAAACGTGGTCGCTCACAATGGGCCTCATACGAAGGCTCAGAGTCACGCAAAGGGCAATGGAAAGAGCTATGCTCGGAGTTTCTCTGCGTGATCGAATCAGAAATGAGGAGATCCGCAGAAGAACCAAAGTCACCGACATAGCTCTGCAAGTCGCTAAATTTAAGTGGCAGTGGGCAGGGCACATTGCTCGTAGAACCGATGGCCGATGGGGCAGTAAGGTTCTGGAGTGGCGACCACGTACTGGAAGTCGCAGGGTAGGGAAGCCCCCAACAAGGTGGACCGATGACCTGGTGAAGGTCGCGGGAAGCCGATGGATGCGGGCAGCACAGGACCGGTCGGCGTGGAGGGCCTTGGGGGAGGCCTTTGTCCAGCAGTGGACATCCATAGGCTGAAGAAGAGCTGCCATTCCAACTATTGCTAGGGATTCATATTATTGACAGGTTACTCTAAGCTCACTTCACCTAACTCTTCACGGTGAGACAGTACATACATATTACATACGATCTCGATTTTCTCGGTGGTAGGCCATAACATCGGCTGTCGGCAGAAGTTAACACCCACCAGACAGTGCTGCCGCCAAGCGATTCGTCGTGTTCCGGCATGATGTCTAGTGAAGTCGTACGGAGGACGGGTCTGAGCAGTTGTGTTGCGATGTGTGCCGGGTACGGTTGTGTCGGGGGTTTGATCGTGGAGGGTCTCCAGATCAATCTCCCACTGGGGCAGTATCGTCGGTCGTTTTGTTGGGTTTAACATTGCATCACCTCGTTCTACTGCTGTCTTCCTTCCTATTTACTCAGTTTTTTTGGAGCGAGTAGGCCCTTAATTAACTAGCGCATTTTACCATCAAAGATTGTGTCACTGCTAACCATCAGTCGGGATTGCGGTCAAGCACTAGTTTATAATTTAATTATAAACTAAAACTATGAGAGAGTTCTTCAAAATTAAACTTGATTGCAAATCTCCGTGTACAAAAACCGTGAAAAGTTGAGCTGTCGATAGTGCCAATCGCTAGCGTTAGTTGGACTGACAGCCCACTCCACGCTAGCTTCTAACGTTTCGTGGTGAGATGGTTACAGAATTGAACTGCTAATTTAAAAAATACAGTTCTTTTTTTTCGAACGAAAGCTCTAGGAATTTTCGATAGGTGGGCGTTTTGGGGGACTGTCTTATGTAATATTGACGTTCAAAAAGTGCTGATTCTCGGCCTAATTTCAATGACTTTTGATTTGATTGATTTGATTTGAATGCAAATCTGTGTAACAAAGCTAAGCTTTCATTCTACACAGTGTACCGAACCATTAGATCAAGGAACGTGAAATCGCTACGCATACCTACAACCCGTTGCGTAGTTAGCTTGGACGTACGTACGTGGAACGTTTACTCTACGTTTTCGTTAGTACCTACGTGTAGGTAGCGTAATAGAGTGGCATATCGTATATCATCGCTTGCCTATTTGTCTGTGTACCGAGACGACCCATCCGTCACGACATATGATAGGATAATCTAGAATATACACTATATTTGTCGCCTCCACAGCGCAAAAATTTTTAATATGATGCATCGATGCTACTAATTTATAAGTTGAATTTATAATAAACAGCATTTACGTTGGTCGAGCTGTTTGTGGGGCAGCCAGTAGTCAAAGACTAAATGAATATTTGATTACTTTTATTAGAAGAGCCGTAGAGAAGAGTGTACCGTACGAAAGTAGTGATAAGGATCTCTTATGGTGCTACAAGTTGTATGTCTCTCACAGCGGGTTATTTCAGTAACTTCATAAGTTATCTGCTTGAAATACCGATTACCTACACCCAATGCTAAGTTAAGGCTCCCTTAACCTTTGCGTAGCAAAATTAAGATGATATAAACGGACAAATATCGTGATTTTTAGAGTATAAATACTACGTCTATGTATTTTAGTTTTTGACGGGAAAACTAAGATGAAAGTCACGCGCATTTTTCATTGGACTTTTAAAATTATTTATAGTGTCGTTTACTAAATAAAAGCGCCTGATTTATATAGTAAAAAGTGCATTCAGTGAACAATTTATAAAGAACATTGAAATATTGTAGCATAGTGGCCACATCATGACTGTACCCCAAACGCCTCCTAGTCGGCCTCACGCGGGAAACGAAAGGAGATAGGTTAGTTTCCGTGTGCAGTTTCTGGCCTGCTCTCGGATGCGTCCCCAGGTGGCGGATAGGGGAACGGCCCTCAGATATGGGGGTTACCGGTTTAAACCAAAACTAGTGTCCGACCGAAATTTCGGTTTCGGTTTTGGTTTCGGCCGAGTTTCGGCCAAAAATCAAGTTTCGGTGGCCGTTTCGGTTTCGGCCAAAATAGGCTGAAACTTTTACCGAAACCGAAACTTATTTCGAAAGTTTACGCACGATCGCGTTCGCCTAACTTCGTTTCCCGCGGCAAGATCTCAAAATTGTTTCTGGTCATCCATAACACAAGGGAAAACATTAATTTGGGTTCCAGGACAATGTATGTGATGTTGTCTCAATTTATATAAAAAAAAAAAATACCAATACATAGTATTTAATGAAACAGTAACAAATTAATAATGTGGTAACTAAAACATATCTATTAATAACATTTTTATTATTTTGACACACAATAATTATTATTATTATATATTAGCGGCTATGGCTTAGCGGTAGCGAATGCGGCCGCTGCGCAAGGAGGCGCGGGTTCGATCCCCGCGCAGTGCAAATATTTGTATGCATGAATATGAATATTTGCATTGGTCTGGTCGTGCCTCGGAAAGCACATTAAGCCGTTGGTCCCGGTTGGCATACGGACACCTAATGGCAATAGTTACGGATTGTTGGAGCCCTCAAAAGTCCAACAATTGGTCTAACTGCAATGCTTCGATCACGGTTTATGGAGGTCAGATGGCACTGGCTTCACGGAAAATATCGAAGTTTAGCCAAAATCAGCAGTTAGGCTGGTAAAGATGACCCCAGACTCCAGAGCTGGAAAAAGGCTTTGGATGCGACTGGGATTAACGCTGAGATGATGATGATTAAAATTTTGCTATGAAAAGTTAATTTGTCAAAATAATAAAAATGTTATTAATAGATATATTTTTTTTATATTATGTTAAATAAATGATTACAACAAACTTAATATACTGTGTTGCCATTTCATGCCCTAATTAATGCAAAATAATAGGTACCTAAAATTCTCCAAATTTCAGTATTTTAAGAAATTTTATAGTTAGACACGTGAGTTTCGGTTTCGGTTTCGGTTTCGGCTGAAACTGAAGCCCTGGCCGAAGATTCGGTTTCAGTTTCGGTTTCGGCAGAAAAATCAGTTTCGGTCGGACACTAACCAAAACCAGATGTGGGGATCGCTTCGGCGGTTACACGTGCGGCGGGTCGGTCACCCGAACCCCGGGTCACCGTCGGGCAACCCGGTCTCCTCACTGAGAGGAGCTGGGGGCCCCGTTTCGTTTGCTTCCGGGCAAACGAGTGGGGCTAAGAGGAAGGACACCTCGCTAAAAAGCCCTTGGCTGCTGCGTCTTCTCTCACAAGAAGACGTACCCAGCCCGGCCCTTCCCTATGGAGAGACCACTGTTGGTAGCGCAGGCTCTGCCATTTCCCATGACCCCGCCACACTGAGGCGATATCGTTGTGCTGCTGTGGTTTTAGTGGGTATTCCCGGCTTCGGCTGGGCGAGTCCCACACGCCCGTCGCCTGGCGGCGGGTATGGTGCGTAAAGGCATTTCCAAAGCGTCAAAAAAAAAAAACAAGGTTAAGTTAGGATAAATTAGGATTTCAGGCTGTATGGCGTACTATGCCTTTTCCGTTCAGAAGTAAGGAAAGAAGTAACAAAAAAAAAGTCTATGGAATATCTTAATTTGACAGCACTAAACTTATATTAGACGCTGTAGATGATGGTGATAAGTTACCATATAATAATGTTGTATCTGACCTTCACTCTCTTCCTAAAGATCATCTGTATGAAGCCTGGGAAAATTTATGGAATATTTCAAGTAGTCGTAAAGGTCAATATTATAAACGTATACAACAAAGAATACCTCTCAAAGTATGGTTTTCCAAATTAAAACTTTCCAAGCTTGCAACCTCCAGTTTGATACGAATGCGCTTGGGTCATGTTTGCACAGCCTCTCACCTTGCTAGACTAGGGATTATTCACAATAATTTATGTTCTTGTGGTCGTGAGGAAGATTTGAATCATATATTTTTTGCATGCCCCAACCGTGACTCTTCTTCATTCATTAACTCTCTTAATGAACTCTCTGTCCCTCTGCCTACACCAATCCCTACATTGTTAAGCTCCTTAAATTTTGATATTTATGATTTAATATCTACCTTTATAACTATTAATAATATTAAAGTATAAGTTTTTTTATTTTTTTATTTCCCAACTTCCAATTTTAATTTCTATTTAATATATATGATTGGTATATCTTTATTTATTTATTATATTACTACCAAACCTGATCCTATTATCCTTTGTTCCAAAATTCCGTAATCCGTTCCTACGCATTTCAATGAATTTATTTGGTTTCCCTACCTTTATACTTGTAGTGGCAAATGCACAAACCGTGCGGGCCAAATTAAAAAAAAAAAAAAAAAAAACTTATATTATTATATATTTTTATCTTCAGTTCTTTCCTTAACGAAGAAGAAGAAAAAGATGCAGTGAACTTAAAATTAGTTTAGTTTGTGAAAAAGGGAATCGGAGCCATTGGACGACTAAGGTATAGTAGTGTCGTTCGATCAAAGCCTTCAGAAGGTAATTATCAAGTCGGAAAGCTGCGCGATGGCTTTGATGTTGTCCGTAGACTAGGGCTTTGACGATGCGCCCTCATACATATGATTTCCTTGAAGCTTGAGAGCTTGAACTTTATTAACAGCGTAGATTTTTTTATTACTATGTAAGCAACCTTTTTAATTTTCGCGAAACGCGTTTAGGCTTTCACGCGATTAAGCGTAAAATCATCTCGTATTGTTTTAATTTGATTGTTAACTTTGGGAAATTATAATGTTAAACAATTAAATTTAACATAATCCAAAGATTTTTTTTTTTAAATAATAATAAACTAGTGCTTGACTGCAATTCCGCCTGATGGTAAGCAGTGATGCAATCGTTGATGGTAAAGCGCACTAGTTTATTAAGCCTATTCACTTAAAAAACTTAGTAATAGGAAGGATGACGGCACTTGAACCAGGTGATGTCATGTTAAACCCAAGACCCACACGATCAACGATGCTGCGCCAGAGGGAGACTCTCCACGACCAAACTCCCGACACAACAACATTTGGCGCATCGTACCCGGCACACGTCGCAACACAAGTGCTCAGACCCGTCCTCCGTACGGCTTCACCAGACATCATGCCAGAACACGACGAATCGCTTGGCGGCAAGACCTTGTCTGGTGGGTGGTAACTTCTGCCGGCAGCCGATGTTATGGCCTACCACCAAGAATAAGTAATAAACAAGTTAATGTGGGTAAAATGGGGGAAGAAAGTACGTCTGCAACAGAAACCACCTCTCTTTTTTCTTATTTTCGAGGAATACAGTTAAAACGCAGAAAACTTCTCTGTTCCAGGACCATTGATGTGCGACGCCTGTAAGGAGAGACTGTAAGGAGGCTTCCCCTCAGTCTTGCTATGTTCGACACAGGTAACCTCTGTGCCAACGTCTTTCCTTGACAAACTTGGTAGCAGACAGAGTTCCAACTCTATGCGCCTTCAAGCGCACCTACCTTGATTGGTACGCTGGTGTCGTCGTATTGATGCCAAGGCTGTGGCCTCCCCGATGCCTCTTTCTCTGAGAAAAGTACCTAATAAAGAAATAACAACACCCCTTCTTGTTTTATTCTTAACCCTTTTTTCGGCGTAACTTACCAAGAACGATAGCATATAATCAAGGGTTTCCTCGGTCAGCACGGCGACGCTGTTAGGCCCGGCTAACTTGTCGGCGACGCAGCCAAGCACCACGCATATATTGCGCTCCGTCTGCACGTTGATATCGCCCGCTAATGCACGCATAGCAGACAACCCGAAAAGCTGTTGTAACTGCAATCATGAAAAAACAAATTAAGTGCATCTAGCCTATGTGACGTGGTACCACGAAATTTCGACAACGGGCAGTCACAAATCCTACGACCTATAAATGAGACCTGAAAAGAATGTGCGTCTCATAAGAAATGTGCCTGTTAATATTGACCGGGCATAAACTCGCTGAAAAAGGGTATATGCTGTCGCGGTTGTGACCACTAGACCAGACAAGGCAATCTTAAAACTGGTCTCGCACCCACTTACCCCCTTATTCTGAAAACTTGGATAACGAACAAAAACCGTGATTTAAATTTGCTTATTACTTTTCTCAAAAAACTATTTAAGATATCAACCAACATGGTCATCACATGATATGATGAAGATTATGTCCAACAGTCTGTTACCTCACGACTTTTCTTCCCAGAGTAGTCATTTAGGAAACACTGACTTCATCCAGCTTATTTTGTTTAATAATATGGCGTCTAAGAGTGATTCTGATTTTCTATAGAATAAATACTTTATTTCATTACATTGTGGCTATACGTAAATTTCTAATAACACCAAAACATTACAAATTGACCATGTCGAATGTCAAGGTGTCGGGGGCACCTTAACATTGTAGGCTTGGCGTGTCGATCGGTTAATGAGTTAACGTGAATATGAGAGCTGAACAAAAAAAAAAATATCCAAAAAGATTTTGTAAAAATATTGTTTGCGAAGTTACAATACAGTCAAGCGAAGCGAAGCTACAACGTCGAAAATTAAAATGTATTTGCTTTTTTAAATTAAATGGGAACATGTCAGAGGCGACATTTCCAGAATACTATTAGGCCAATTCAGGGAAAAAGTGCGAACTCGGTGCAGCGATACCGGTAAAATACCTACCCTGGATTTATTTTGATTCAAACAGCAGCGGTCAGACCAAAGTCGATTATCCGATTTGAACAGAAAGACCAAAGTCGATTATCCGATTTTAACAGAAAATAGAGGTGGCGATGCGAATGTCAACTTCGGTACCGGGACCTGACAGTTAACTAATTGGTTTAGGGTTAACTTGCACTGTGCACGTCACAAGCATTTTATTTTGCTTTCGAATTTCGGTCCGGACCGGTATGAAATTAAAAAGTTTCCAGTATTTGTAGGTACTCTAACGAACAGTCTGAAAATGAACAGCCAGATGGTAATCTGGTTGTTCATTTTCAGACTGTTCGTTCGTTTTTTAGCGTAGGTTGTAAACGCTTACAAAGCTCCCAAGTAATTATAAGTCGTAACCATACTGTTTGTGTTCAAGTTTGTTGAAGCCAGATATCGAAGAATAGAAATGATAGACTGTCAACTTATTGTATAAATTTGATATGGCACCTTACATACAATAGGAAAACACAGACGCGACATTTAACGAGGTGTTCTCGCCGAGTATCGTGTCCAATATGGCGTCAGCGGGCTGTCACCGACGTGTAGCGGATGCTCCGGAAACGTGCCTATGCCCCCTGAGCCCGCGCGTCCACTTCTCTTTGGGTACGTTCCATTTCGTCCCATTTAGGCGCCTTCAAAGTTAGTAGATTAAAAAATATTTGTAATTTATATGAAATGCAGCACAAAACAAGTAAGGGCTTTGGACGCCACGAGAACCTTAAGACGCGTGGGACCGCCAAGTATGCTGAAAGTTGAAACTGATTCTTTCTATTTATATCCTGCGAATATCATTAAGAAAACCTACCTTGATCACTTGCTCCTTAGATGGTAGAGGGCAATCATCGAAGACAATAGTTATAGCTGACGGACCCAGTGGGTTCTCAAGCGGTATTATTTTAACCATCGAAGACATTACTTGAAACCATCCCTCTTCCTTATCTGCGATGAGATGCAGTTTCACTAATGAAACCGGCGATTCTTCCTCACTGCAACAAAGAACGTTTAGAAATTAGTACAGTACTGGACTATTGCAAGCGAGGATTCATACGTTTAATCCCCGCCCGTAGCCGTAGAAATACAGAACATTTCCACATGAAAATACAACGGATACACATTACGATATTACACAAACATCGATCTACAGAGCGAGTAAATGTATAACAAACCACTCTTTTTTCATACTAAAACATGATGCGATAAGGAAATAATTCGAATGCGCTATAGTGCAGTTCTGTAATTGGGTGCACGGTCTGAACCAGGCAGCGACAAAATGCTCGAATTCGTATGAGATAATTAATTTGGACCGATGATATGCATGCTGGATGCATTTGCAATGTAGATGCTCGCATGCATATATTTGAGCATGCACTGCAACTAGCAGCTAGCACGCTTCAAAAAATCTTTTTCAATCGTAAAATACCTAAATTAGCGAACACCTACTGATTCTGTTACTATAGCGCTAGTGCATGGCGCCATTGTATCAACAGTATATATGTCCACCTACGCTAAAACTGACACAGAATATGATGTGTTTGCAATGGCTTTACAATGTCAGGTAATGGAAAACAAAAACAATATTATGTTTCCATAAGAGGTGGATCACTACAGCGCAGACACAGCCTCTTTGTATTCTGTACACTTAGGTAGTTATTAACGAATTACAGAAACACCCGAGATTGGGCAGCTCATTGCATTTACTCGTAATTAATTTTTGATATAATACGATCGATGACCCCTTGTAAAAACAACGTATTAAAAAAAAATATTTTTGTTTTTATACTTTGAGGGGCACGCGGCTCAATAATTCAGCTGCTTGGGTTGAACACCAATTCAGTCAGGCGCGTGCGCTCCATACAAGCAGATAAGCTCTGCATACCCTAATAGTCTTCTAAAAAAATATATAATAATTTATAATATACTACAGTAAAATAATTTATATACTACAAACTTAAAACTGAAAGACTTTGTTAATCAGTTATTGATAACACTGCCATCTATTGAGCTAACTACGAGACACATCAGTCGCCTTCGTCGCGACGCCCGCGCCACTTCTCGTAGCGGCGTAAGCAGTTACAAAATGTGCCTCTTCCGTATCTGTCTGTGTATAAAATTATTTGCTTGTGTGCCTAAACTGTTGTGTACGTGTGCGTGAAATTTCTTTGGGTTTAAAGCCCAGGATAAGCACAGCTTCTAATAATGCGACGAATTTAAGAAGTTCAGAAGTATAGCATGATTGTTGTTCGTTCAAATACCTTTTTATTTTAGCAGCTTATGTTGTTTCATTATTGGTGTATTTGGTTAAATATGTACCTATATTGATTGTTTTAAGCGGAATTGAATATTCATTTATTTTAGAGTTTTTGGTTTAACACAAAAGAAAGGTTGTCTTTATAAAAAGTATTATGATAATTATATGTGGTTAGCAGGTTGTGTAGTGTGTACACACAAATAAATTGTTTTGTTTCTCGTGTAGGTATATTATTTTAAAACACGGCATTGACAGTTCGTCGTTATAAAAACTTAAAAGACCTTAAGATTTTCAACCTACTTGCTTTTGAATTTCAATACTATACTTTATATTGTAATAATTTTCCTGAAGTTTACAAATTAGCAAAATTTAATAGTTATGATTCCAATGAGTAGTGCATTACGCATATTTATGAAACACACAGGGCCAAAGCAGACTCATAGATTTGTCTATATTTCCATTTTAAAAGAACTTTTAGCGATTTCAAAACGATCTTATATATATTTAATTTTTACAAAGTTATTTAAAAATAGATAGGCGCGTTGATTTAATTTATAGATAGTAAAATATTTTTTTTTAGTTTTTTGAGAAATAAATTATTACTTATTTACAGTTGAGTTAGTATTACCATTTCATTGTATTTTGACAGCCTCCATGGCGTAGCGGTAGCGAACGCGGCCGCTGCGTAAGGAGGCGCGAGTTCGATCCTCGCGCAGTGTAAGTATTTGTATGCATGCATATGAATATTTGCACTGGTCTGGTCGTGCCTCGGAAAGCACGTTAAGCCGTTGGTTTCGGTTGCCATACGAACATCTAGTGGCAGTCGTTACGGGTTGTTGGAGCCCACAAAAGTCCAACAATTGGGCTAACTGCAATGCTTCGAGATTGTCTTCGCGTTGTGGAGGTCAGACGGCAGTTGCTTCACGGAAAATGTCGAAATTTCGCCAAAATCAGCAATTAGACTGGAAAAGCGGACCCGAGATTCCAAAGCTTTGGATGCGACTGGTATTAACCCTGAGATGATGATGATGATTTCATTGTATTCATTTGGGCAAAAAAAAAATATTCCTAATACCCCACGTTTATCATTTATTTGACTTGTTCTTTTCATCAATCACATACTTAGATGTTCATTGCAGCCACGCACAAACATCAATTCAATGTTGACATGCGAAAAAGTACGCGACTATGTTAAATTGAAACTACGTCTAAGTTACGTTTTTTAAGTTTTACCATATATAAGCACAGAGATTTGGGTAGTAGGTATGTATGCATACCCTCAACAAAATCTTTCTGCACGCCCCTGAATTCAGCTACGCTGGCTGAGGTCGGTGTGTACCACATATCGATACCTCTTAGTGTCTTTTGGTCCCAGCTGCCATTTATTGATGCCGTGCCGTGCTCTGCCCGTATTAAATTATTTTATTTATCCATATGACACATAGAAGCAGTTTTCTTCTACTAGCTACAACTAAAAATTACAGCTTTTTTTTCGTGCCGCTGCTGGGCACAGATCTCCTCTCATATAAAGAAGGATTGAGCGAATTCAGTAGTCAGAGTCAAAAACTTTCCCCTTACATAAAACTACAATATGGATTTCTTTTCAATAATATAATTTTGCCACTTTGTCGGTAGTTGGAATAATATGTATTGTATAACCATACCAAATTATAGTTTTCAACTACTAGGATTCTCTGAGCTAAGCTATGACAGAGGTGGCGTAACTATAAAGATCCCTAGTTAACTAAGTAAACCTAAAAATACGAAAAACATAATTTTTGGGCACGTATAAACCTTTTATATCAACAAAGTTACTATGGATATTTAAGCTCTAACCCAAAACGTAAGTAATTGTTGTTTAAAAATTCTAAGATCATCCTATTACAAAATTCCTATGAAGAGTGACGCAAATTTAAGTCATACAAAACTTTCCGGAGGGTGCCTGAGGATGGCCGGCGCCGACGGGGCCCAGACTAGGGGTCGCAAACCGGGATACCGAATTTCGAAAATACCGGAATACCGGGCCAAATTTAGGTCTAATTAATACCGGTAGTCATTTCACAAAAACCGGGATATTCGGTATTTTCGGTTTTAGTAAAATAAATAAAAAACAAATACACATAAGACAAAGTTACGTGCCATTTAATTCAAATTACGCGCGCGCGAGTTCGTTCACCTCGCCTTACCTACTACAAGACTGATGAATCCGGCGACAGCCGAGTAGCCGAACTTCCCGCTCTCTGTCCCGCGCAACGATTAGCGAACGAGCCAATAGCGTGGCTCGAACGGTGCAAGTAAGTGAGTTGAAGTTAGTTGCGACCGATAAGTGTCAAATTTCCTATTTCAACTGTTTAGTTTACCTAACCTAGGTACATTTCGTCATTGCGTGTTTTGGTTTGGTGGTGTTGGTTGTGATTTTTTAATTGCTTTTGTTGTCCACACTCGGAATTTAGAAATAAAATAGACAAATTGGTAAGTAAATGATTTTAAATTATTATATGGCATGCATGTCGTAAAAATATGGGATGGAGTTTTTAATTATTTTTGAAAAGAGCTGCATGTGGAGAGTGAGAGATGTGCAAATATTTTTCTACATTTGTATTGTATTGTATTGTATTGTACTTTGTACTGCAAATGGCTAAGATAGAACGTTTAATTAATGGTTTCTACCGCAATTGTTTTCAACTTATTTTTATAGCTTTGCTCTTTGATTGGCCATAATACTTAGTTTTGCTAAACTGTCATAGTAGGTATAAATGAACTTTCAAACTAGCTGTATCCGCGACTTTGTCCGCGTGGATTAAACATACCTACTTACCGAAAGAAAAGTACCTATCGAAGATAAAAAGTTCCTATATAGTAATTAGTAAAAAGTGTCCTACCTTTATGAGGTTAAAAAGTATTCCACATCGCACAATAAAGTGTATCATACATCGCAATAAAAAGTGACCTAAGTAGGTATATCTGGATAAAGAGTATCCTATAATAATATTTATGCAGGGTTCAAGTTCAGAGATTTATTTCTTGTAAGTGCAATTTGATATTTTCTTTACAGGTTGTTGTTATTACTAGTCGAAAGCAATGGCAGAATTGGCAGATCAAGACAAAGTTCTATATGAAAAGCACAAAAAATTGTCACAAACAGAAACATCAGTATGGAGTCGTTTTCTTAAAGTTTCAGATAATCTTACTGCTAAATGTATAAGCTGTAATAAAATAATCAAGACATCGGGCGGCTCAACTTCAGGGCTTCATACTCATTTAAAAACAGCACATTCTATAGTTTTAAAACATAATATTGATGCTAACACTCAACGTCAGCTGGCAACGACTTCTACGGCAAATACATCATTATTTGCCACTGCTGCGGAAGATGAAATACCAAAAAAAAAGGAACAAATTAACTGATTATTTTACAAGTTCCAATAGCTTACCAGAAACGCTTTCTCGTATGACTTCTGTAGATGGCTTACCTTTTAGTTTTTTTTATTACTTCAACTGACCAAAGACGAGTCATGGCGCAATCTGGCTACAAACTGCCTACATCTTCAAATTCGATTAAAAATATGGTGATGAAGCACAGTGAAACTGTAAAATTGTCTATAATAAACAAACTTCATAAACTAAAAAATGATGGAGTAAAGGTCTCTGTGACTCTAGATGAATGGACTAGTACAAGTAATAGACGTTTTATGAATGTCAATGTGCATAGTCCTATGATGAAAAACGATTTTGTTAATCTCGGCCTTGTAAGAATAATTGGGAGTATGCCAGCCAGAATTTGCTTGCAGCTGCTGGAGAAAAGATTGTTAGCGTTCGAATTATCTCTGAAGGACGACGTAATTTGTACCACAACCGACGGTGCTTCTGTAATGGTGGCATTTGGCCGTGATGCTTCGATTTTCCATCAACAGTGCCTTGCTCACGGTATACAGCTTGCAATACTAGATGTCTTGTATAAAAATAAAGAAAATTGCCAAACACGGGTAATCGAAACAGAAGTCGATAAGAATAATGACAACTTTGCTTCAGACGATGATGATGAAGATGAAAATGATGGTTTTCATGTAGTCGTAAGGACTAATCCTAACAACGAATTTATTTTCAAAGAATTAATAGAAAAAGTCCGTAAAATTGTGAAAGTTTTTAGAAAGTCGCCAACAAAAAATGATTTACTGCAAAAATATGTCAAACAGGAAATGATTGGTGAAACTAATTTGATTTTAGATTGCAGGACGCGTTGGAACAGTTTAGCAGATATGTTGGAGAGATTTGTGAAGCTTAAAGTTCCGATCCAGAAGGCAATGATAGATTTAAAAATAAATCAAGAGCTATCAGAAAGTGAATACCAACGTCTGGCTGATCTCAGCAAAGTATTTGAAATACTTAAAGTCACTGTCGAAGAACTGTGCAAAAGAACTGCTAGTCTAATTACTGCCGATACTGCTCTGAAGTTTATGTTTACAAGATTAGACGCCATGCAACATGAGTTAGTTGCTTGCGAACTTGTAACTTCTCTGAAACGTAGGGTTAAGGAACGAAGGTTGCTGGTTGCTTCAACCTTAAATTATCTACATAACCCAAAAACTTATTTCGATTCAGCAAATGAATACTACTAATATGTATTTTTAAATATATTAAAAATATATACTAATAATATGTATTTTTAAGGCCAGAATGCACAGAGATGAGAAAACACATTGTGGATGTTGTTAAACCCAAAGAAAATTTTAATGTGGAATCTACACCTAATGTTGCTGTTTCTGCATATGATGATCTTCCTTCAGCGTCAGTGCCGCTAAAGAAACAGTTAGAAATGGCAGTGAAAAAGCAAATGCTAAATCAGAACAGCACATCAATAGAAACTGCACCTGACTTTGACACTTTAATAAAAATAGAAATGGCTCTTTACGAAAACGGGGGGTCTAGAGGAAAATATTTGAGTATGGCCTTCAACAATTTAATAAGTATTCCACCAACTAGTGTAGAGTCGGAGAGAGCTTTCTCTTCATCGGGTTACTTGTGTAATCATTTGCGATCAAGATTGAGTGATAAAAGTTTAGATACTTTACTATTTCTACGATCTCATTACAAGGCTCAACCAAAAATTTAATGGAGATTTTAATAATATTTTGATTAGGTACCTCTTTATAACTCAATTTGATTTGGACTAAATTTAATTTAAGAATTTTTGTTATTTTGGTAATCAGAATATTATTTCATGATTAGTAAACCATACTAAGAGTTAAGTTTAGTTTGTTATGTTTTCTGAGAATATTTTATTAGTTTTATGTTTTATGAGAGTTAATTACGAGTGTATTTTTGGGTTCGTTTTGTTTATGTTGAGACTGTTGTGTGATGTTTAAGTTTGATAAACATTTTATTTTTAGAACTGATTTCTAGTATGAATCCTACTTCCTAGTCAACTACATTTAATTAAAGTATTTGAACTAGTTACCTCAAGTTATTGTAAACGGAACATTAGTAAATTATTGCTAAGTACTAACTAAATGGGTGATTGCCAACAATAATAATAAACCTTGTGTCAATGAAAATTTTGTTTTATTTAGAAGATGAATTCATTTAGGTTAGGAACCTACTTACTATTCCTTCGTAAACTAACTTTATTATACTAAATTTGCTAACTTAGGTTAATCCCGGAAATATCGAAAATACCGGGATATCGGTATTGGTCTGGGGCCAATACCGAAAATACCGGTTTTGGTCAAATGATTCGGTATTGCGAACCCTAGCCCAGACAGACGTGGCGGGACGATCTACACGAGTACCGCAAAGGTTGTATCAAGGTGGCTATAGAAAAGTATGCCTGGAAAGATGTGGGAGAGGGTTTTGCTCCGAAGTGGAACAGTGTAAGCTAGCTTAAAAAAAACACAATTTCCATAGACCATCTACAATATGTAAAGAAAACCCTGTCCGATCCGTGATGTTATTGTTAGGTATCGATAACTGATCTACTAATACCCACAAAGCCGGGCTAAACTTAAAAAAAAAACCCCAAAAAATCTAAATATTATTTCGCAAAAGCAGGTAAATTAATACATGTGCGGTAGGCAATACATCTCCGGGTGAAAGGGGGCAGGGCACGCGGCACTCAGTAGCATCGCTATTCGCTCATAATAATACCGCCAAAAAAGGTGTTGTGCTTTTAAAAGAAAAATCCAAATTATGGGGAAGTTGGAATTAATTCGCAGAAAAAAATATTAATTCAAAATTCATTAGTGTTGTAACTATGATGATTACGTAAAATCTCTTATTTTATTTGGTCATGTGTTTACCTAACCTTTATTATCTTTATGGGTCGGACGGGGTTTTCTTTGCATATTGTATAATTTGAAATGTTTACTCTCGCGTTTACTCTCATACTTTTACCTGTTGAATTAAAGTTTTCACTGTTTTGTTATAGACAAGCTTCTGCCCGTGTTAAATTATTTTATTTATCCATATGACTTATCGAAGCAGTTTTCTTCTACTAGCTACAACTAAAATTTACAGCTTTATCATCAAACTTTTTCGTTCCACTGATGGGCACAGATATCCTCTCATATAGAGAAGGATTGAGAGTATCACCACGCTTGCTAAATGCTTATTGGCGATTCCAGACTTAAAAGTCCAGCTCCCTTGTAATTAGGGAGCTGGAAATGATTCCAACTGATAGTAATAGCAGTTATTACTGCTATTACTTTCGTTTTTCTATTTTGAAGTTTATTGCTATTCCATTGCTCCCTATGTTCGAAAATGTGTCTGTTCGACAACGTAAATAACGCAATGGATGTTGTTGATGTTGAACTGTCAAAATGAAACCCATTGCTACTGATAGTGTGTTACGCAATTACCCTGCCAGTTTCCTCAAGATGTTTTTCATCACCTTGTACTCAGTCATTGGTGTCCAAGATACTTAGAAAGTACATATAAATTAGAAAAGTTACATTGGTACTTGGCTGACCTGGAATCAACCCCTTTTACTCGGTGGTAGGCCATAACATCAGCCGCCGGCAGAAGTTACCACCCACCAGACAAAGCCTTGCCGCCAAGCGATTTGTCGTGTTCCGGCATGATGTCTGGTGAAGCCGTACGGAGGACGGATCTGAGCAGTTGTGTTGCGATGTGTGCCGGGTACGATGCGCCTAAAGTTGTTGTGTTGGGAGTTTGGTCGTGGAGAGTCTTCAGATCCATCTCCCTTTGGCGCAGCATCGTTGGTCGTGTTGTTGGGTTTAACATTGCATCACCTCGTGCCGTCACTGCCGTATTCCTTCCTATTCGCTCAGTTTTTCTGAGTGAATAGGCTCTTAATAAACTAGCGCGCTTTACCATCAACGATCGCATCACTGCTTACCATCAGGTGGGATTGCGGTCAAGCGCTAGTTTATAAATATTAGAAAAAAAAACCCGCACATTTATACTTGAGACGCTGGTGTTTTAACCACAAGACCACCACGACTATAAAGCAACAAGCTTGTTGAGAATAATCTATAACTGATAGTCGTATCTAGTAAAAATAACCAAGTAATATTAGGTACGTTTACTGATTTTCGTATACACGTGCGTCGTAGGTGTATAATGACGTGTAGAAAGAAATAGGTATTATTAAAATAACTCGTTTGTTTATTATGCCTTAGTCAATTATCTTATGAATCCGATATCTTGATAAGTTATTTTGAGAAAGCGATAATTGACGATATACAATATCTTTTGAACAATTACAAGCAACATCTAATGTCAAACGTAGTTATCAAGAATCAGCTATTTCTTATAGGCATAAAAGTTACTTATTTCGATAAATATCTAAGTAAGTATATTATATCTTATAGACATACAGTCTATAAGATGATCTATGTAGCGATCTACATACTTTAAAAGTATCGAAGAAACTATCTTCTAAGCGAGTGACTTATGCGCTGCGTGTCGCGGTTTAGATTTTCGCGCGGAACAATTATTTGTATAAGCTACAAGTAGTTGTTCGCGGTCTGGCAGTTTGTAAATGTAAGTTAAGTGTTTGTTAACGCCTCCACAATACAGGAGAAATTCATAGTGTAAGACAACGTATTATAAAAAAGAACTACGGCTTGTATTCCGCCACGATAGTATAGTTAACTAAAAAAAACTAATTACTCAGTCAGTCAGACTTCCAAAAAAATACTAGACACGTATTTTTTCTCTTTTCATATAAACAATAAATGAAGACGACACAGTGCGTTAAAAACTCGTGTGATGTCACTGCACGCTACACTTTTTAGCGAGCAGTGACGTCACCTGCCACCACTCCTGATCTTTGATGCCTTTTATATTTTTAATTTAAAAAAATATACGTATGCAATATTTTTCTATAATCTGAATGACGGACTAAATAGAATCATTTTTTTTTACCCAGGAAACATTCCTATTGTGGCGATTATTAAGTTCTTTGAGGAGTGGTTAGAGAGGTATCGCGATGCCCTCCACTTCCGCCTAACGCAGTTCCTCACCGGAGACAGTTGTTTCGAGGGGCTTAGGTTAGGCGAGAGGAAACGCCTGGGGTTCATGTGGCTAGGAAGTTTATTATAAAAACGTATAAATTGGCATCTAAACGGACTACAAACTATCAATTTCTTGAGCCTGGTTCTCAGAATAATAAATTTGTGTTTGTTCCTATTAGATATTCGAAATTTCAAAACATTGTAGTCCAGAAGGGTATTATTATGCAGGCGCGTGCGCTCCTTACAAGCAGAAAAGCTCTGCATACCCTAATAGTCTTCTAAAATTATAATATACTGTAAAATAATTTATATACTACAAAGTTAAAACTAAAAGACTTTGTTAATCAGTTATTGATAACACTGCCATCTATTGGGCCTAGTGCTAACGAGACACATTAGTTGCCTTAGGCGCGACACCCGCGCCTCTTACGGCGTAAGCATAAACAAAATGTGCCTCTTCCGTATCTGTCTGTGTATAAAATTATTTGCTTGTGTGCCTAAACTGTTGTGTACGTGTGCGTGAAATTTCTTTGGGTTTAAAGCCCATGATAAGCACAGCTTCTAATAATGCGACGAATTTAAGAAGTTCAGAAATATAGCATGATTGTTGTTCGTTCAAATACCTTTTTATTTTAGCAGCTTATGTTGTTTCATTATTGGTGTATGGGTTAAATATGTATTGATTGTTTTAAGCGGAATTGAATATTCATTTATTTTAGAGTTTTTGGTTTAACACAAAAGAAAGGTTGTCTTTATAAAAAGTATTATGATAATTATATGTGGTTAGCAGGTTGTGTAGTGTGTACAAATAAATTGTTTTGTTTCTCGTATAGGTATATTATTTTAAAACACGGCTTTGACAGTTCGACGTTATAAAAACTTAAAAGACCTTAAGTTTTTCAACCTACTTGCTTTTGAATTTCAATACTATACTTTATGTTGTAATAATTTTCCTGAAGTTTACAAATTAGCAAAATTTAATAGTTATGATTCCAATGAGTAGTGCATTACGCATATTTATGAAAAGCCAAAGCAGACTCATAGATTTGTCTATCTGTCCATTTTAAAAGAACTTTTAGCGATTTCAAAACGATCTTATATATATTTGATTTTTACAGAGTTATTTAAAAATAGATAGGCGCGTTGGTTTAATTTATAGATAGTGAAATATTTTTTTTTAGTTTTTTGAGAAATAAATTATTACTTATTTACAGTTGAGTTAGTAATACCATTTCATTGTATTTTGACAGCCTACATGGCGTAGCGGTAGCGAACGCGGCCGCTGCGTAAGGAGGCGCGGGTTCGATCCTCGCGCAGTGTAAGTATTTGTATGCATGAATATGAATATTTGCACTGGTCTGGTCGTATCTCGGAAAGCACGTTAAGCCGTTGGTTTCGGTTGCCATGCGAACATCTAGTGGCAGTCGTTACGGGTTGTTGGAGCCCACAAAAGTCCAACAATTGGTCTAACTTCAATGCTTCGATATTGCCTTCGCGTTGTGGAGGTCAGACGGCAGTCGCTTCACGGAAATTGTCGAAATTTCGCCAAAATCAGCAATTAGACCGGAAAAGCGGACCCCAGATTCCAAAGCTTTGGATGCGACTGGTATTAACCCTGAGATGATGATGATTTCATTGTATTCATTTGGGCAAATAAAAAATACCTAATACCCCACGTATATCATTTATTTCACTTGTTCTTATCATCAATCACATAGTTAGATGTTCATTGTAGCCACGCACAAACATCAATTCAATGTTGACATGCGAAAAAGTACGCGACTATGTTAAATTGAAACTACGTCTAAGTTACGTTTTTTAAGTTTTACCATATATAAGCACAGAGATTTGGATAGTAGGTATATTTATGCATACCCCCAATAAAATCTTTGTGCACGCCCCTGTTATTATGAATATCACTTTCTTTTTAAACCCCTTTTTTATATACACCCAAAGGATTATCATAAATGTACCGAGGAGGAAGATTCATTATATTAATCTCTTTAAATGAGTGTCTGGGGCTTCATTCATAAATAAAACGAATTGCTCCTTTTTTTAAAACAAAACTTTAGTGAATATAGGCGGCAATGGCCCAGAACATCCAGAACTAAGTTCCGGATTGTGTATTCCGGACAGTAGTGGTGCAGTTTCCTGATTAATGTGTCATGAAGATAATTATGACTTTGATGACATGTTGAAAATTACAAATCAATAGCAAAATATTTAAAAAAAACTAACATACTTTGAAAAGTCACAAGCAGCACGGTTCTAATTGGTCATGAGAACAGACGATAAAAACTTCACAGTGACTCTTTTAAATAATTGGGTTTTACAATGTTTCATTTCATTACATGATGCCAAAAAAAAAAAGAAATTACACGATTTCAGATATTTGTTGTCACCTCTATTAGCTGTATACTTACGATAAAAAATTACAGGTGTGTTACTTTATTTATTTCCAATTTTAATGCTTACAATTTAGTTTTAATTTCCGATTCTGATTAAAAGGTGAAGGAAAACATCTTAACCCATTACTTCCCAAGCATTGAAAATATTGGATTTTTTTGATGAAATCTTGTATTAGGGCTCTTAATATGTTAAGAAAAAATAATATGGCAAAAAAATAAATTAAAAAAAAACGGTTTCGCTGACTCAGCATGTCCTATAAATAGGACAGTGGGAACATATGGTCAGGAAAAAGTAAAGATAAGAATTATATGGAAATCAGCTTTATTTAAAAATAGGACCAGTAACAGTATCAGAAATAATGTAATAAAAGCTTATTTTGTATGATAAGGTATGAAACAATCACTGCAGAGTGTTTTTTCACATTTAGAACAAAATGTTAAAGGCTTTTTTTTACAGCCTTGTCCTTGGCAACGTCTTTGTTTGTCCCTCTTGGTCATATAGTGACCATAGTTGTCAAATCTTATAGGTTGTAAAAGAACTTCTGAAGTACCTGATGTAAGCTTATTTACTTTGCCTTCCGATTTTTTCATCCAAGAAAAACATACCCTTCTTCTGAAATCAAGCAGAGGTATGGTCTCATCTTTATTTACCTGGTTATAAATAATCCATGCATTGACTAGAGTCATGTCCAAAACACGGATTACTAGAGGCCAATACCATTTTTTACCTCTAAAGCGGATTGGATACTTAGAAATAAGCCAATCATGTTTATCCACTCCTCCCATGTTTTTATTATAATTATGAATAAGCTTTGGCTGATTCACAGCAACTTTGGCCTTTTCTACCTTTGAGTACCTATTAGTTTTTACAAAAGGTTCAACAGTATCAAAATTAGTTAAGAGACATACTACATTGTTATCATGCCATTTCACGCATAATATTTCATTATTTTTATCGAAACGATGATCGGAATAACCACGTTCTTGCTTCTTCATTTCTTGTTTGGTCATGATTGGACATTTCTTAGTCCTATTGTCTCTGACTGTCCCTGTAGCTCTGAACCCTTCAGATTTCAAGTCAATCAACAATTGCATACTGCTGAAGAAGTTATCGAAGTAGACTACATGTGCACTAGGATCAGTACATACTGTAAGCAACTTTTTTACCACTCTTGAACCCAAGCCATCACCAGTATTACAAGATATTTGAGGATCCTTTCCTGTATAAAGCGAAAAGTTATAACAATATCCGCTTACTCCACACAGTGCCCAAAGCTTGTATCCAAATCTTACTGGTTTACCTTTTATAAACTGTTTGATACCATGGTGACCAAAGTATTTGACGATCATTTCATCAACAGCTAAGTTGGATTCAAAAACACCAAACTTTTGGAATGATTTATTAGCTTTATCGATAAATGGGCGAATTTTGAAAGCTTTGTCACTATTATCAATTCTTGAATTGTCATTGAAATGTAAATATGATTTAATTTTATCAAAACGATTCCGAGACATCGCTCGTTCAACAAATGGAATGTGTACATCATCATCTCTGCACCAATATAGTTTGCTTTGAGGCAAGTGGAGATACGAAGAGAAAAACAAAATTCCTATGAATACTTTTAGCTCATTCACGGTAAGATTGAAGTTCAAATCATTTTTATAATTTTTGGCATAGGTTACTGTTTCATGCACTATACAGTATGTTACGAAAACCCTGTCCGACCCATAAGGATAATAGAGGTTAGGTAAACACATGACCAAATATAATATAAAATTTTACGTATTCATCATAGTACCAATACAAATGAATTTTGAAATAATCTTTTTTTCCAACGAATTAATTCCAATTTCCCCGAAATTTGGTAATTTTTAAAAAGTGACAACACCGGTATTATTATGAGCGAATAGCGATGCGGCCACGTGCCGCGTGTCCTGCCGCCCGCCCCCCGCGGTCGGCAGGCGAAGGGTGGTCAACGCACATTTAATAAGTTACCTCCTTTTGCGAAATAATATTTATTTTTTTTAGGGGGATTTTTTTTTTAAGTAAAGCCCGGTTTTGTATGCATTAGTGGAATCAGTTATCGATACCTAACAACACCTTCACGGGTCGGACAGGGTTTTCGTAACATACTGTATACAGGGTGTCAGGGAAACGCTTCCGAAAACGAAGACAGGTGATAAGGCTAGTGATTCTCGATACGATACCATCAAAAAATGAGGATTTTTTTTAACAATTTTACTTAAGCATTTTTCGTACACTATGCTGTGGGAACAGTTAAATGAGTTAAATAAAACCATTATTTGCGATTAAACATTTTTTTTTTCTTTATAACTCTAACAAGCAATGCATTCGTAAATAATATCAGCTGACTTTCGCGCATTTCGAGTTCAAAGACCGCGTGCGGTCACCGACATCGCGACAGTTTCACGGCTGAAACCGAAGCGCGCGTCGCGCGACGTGCGATGCGCCGGCTGACTATTTTATTTATTTATTCTTTATTGTACACCAATCTTCCTAAACTACTAACCTTCACTCGATCGCTTGAAGCAAATGTCTTTTCAGTTCAATTCTACCTAGTTGTGGGATATCTGCTTACGGCATCGGCGGCATCCATTCGTGCAAGGATCGTAATGATTTTCCCCTTTAACAGGGTTACAATTTTATTTTGATCTGAATGTTCAAATTTACAAATCAGAAAAATCCAGTTTACTTTGCTTAACCTTGAGGCCCATATCGAAGGTACTTAGATACCTACAGTGTCGTGGCTGTAAGGTCATAAAAATCCTTTGTAAAGCGCCGCTAAAATAAAGAAAAAAATTGGCTGTCTGTAGAACTCCGTCTACTGCCGATATTTGAATGTGATAACGTCTATTACATGGTAATTTTTTCTGGGTGCAATGAAATTATTTAAAATAAAGTAATGTATAACATTTATACTTTAAACATAAAAACAAACAAAAAAACAAAAAAAAAAACAAACAAAAAAACAAAAAAAAAACAAACAAAAAAACGAACAACAAAAAACATTAAAAAACACAAATAAAACATTAAAAAAAATTAAAAAGGATAAAAAACGTCCGTTGCCGTCAGGAATCGATCCGCGGCACCTCTTGAGTGAGTCTATACTAATCCGAGCGTTTCACCACTCGGCTATCAATGCTTTAATCATGTATGCGAAAAACTGCTACTAATTGTTTACAACCGTGCTTTTAGGTAAATAATATTGCACTCTAAAGCTACAAGGCTAAGGTTAGTTTTAGTAGGCGTGGACTCCGTGTAGCGTCAGATTCGGCCGTTACGCAGTTTTCGCGAAGGACTCCCAGCATACCGATTTAATAGACGTTATCACGTCAAAAATAAACATTACAGAGGCGTCAACAGTTTTAAATTGATGGACATGTCGTGAATTTAATAACAGTTTTGTATTATGTCGATAATCGATAGTAAATGAAATAAAGTAAAAGATCGCTGACATCAGCTGTAATTGACTAAAAAATTTTCATCGCATGTACAGTTTTTGAATTTGAACTTTATAACAATGTAATTAAAGTCACACGATGCGTGCTCGTTTATTGCAAGAACTGGATCCTTCATTTAGTAAGTAAACCTAATCAATTTAAAGTGAATAATTAAATTAATTGAATCTAAGAAACCAGTTAAATCTTATTTAAAAGTTAGAAAATGAAAACAGTTTGTAATAAAGCATAAGTACAATTTCCTAACAATTAAAATGAATTGATTTCTGATCTCGTAATTATTCTTTTAGCATTTTCGCCTCTGTAAACACACCGCTTTGACCGCGGGACTCCCCCAAAGCGTTTGATCTTCATAGTACCTCTTTAGTTAATAATAGTGTTTCTTGCGACTCGGTTCGTGAGCTTGTGCGTTACGTTTTTAACAAATTATTTAATTATTGTTTTGTTAGTTTTAAATTTGTGTTTAGTTATTAGGTATTGTTACGTTTTTAGTGCTGTTTTATTCTTTTTAGTTATAACTTTTTGTTGTTTTAAACAATGCCTGAGGCATACGTGTACAGTGCTCGTGAATATGGTCCGTCAACGTATGGGCTGGTATTTTTAATGGACGAATTCTAGGACCAGTGTTTCTACCGCCGCGCCTCAATGGATCAGCATATCTTAATTTTATAAATGGACATTTAACTGATATGCTAGACAATGTGTCTGTGGCTGAATTTCTTCGAGCATGGTTCCAGCACGATGGCACTCCACCGCATGTTACGCGTCCCGTCCGCGAGTGTCTCACTGAGCTTTTTAATGACTGCTGGATCGGAAGGCCGTTGGACTTCTTTTTATGGGGGTATGTAAAAGAAAGAGTGTTTGATCGGGAATGTGACAGTGCTGATGAAATGCGGGGCAGAATAGTGAGTGTTTTTAATAAACTACGTGAAGAATGTGTTCACGGATCGACACAGCGACGGGCCCGGCTTTGTATTGAAATGAATGGAACTCAGTTCGAGCCAAACCTCATAAGGTCGCAAAGGATTTAGACAGGTACGTAAAATGCCTCTGTCAGCTTTTTACAATGGACTACAATTGCGATTTTGAAAGTGATGTTTGTAAATTGCGTATAAATCGGCTCTTTTCGGCGGCGGCTCTTTTAAGCGCGGGCGCGGTAGTGCGACGTCGCCTTGCGTGTCAGTGACCTCACGTTTCGTACGCTATCCAATGCTTGTTTACGAAATATGAAGTCTTGAAAATAATCAATTTAAAGCGAAAGGTTATTGGTATCCGTTTGCATTTAGGTTGTATATAATCTACGTTCTGGCTTCGGAAGCGTTCTCCTTACACCCTGTATTCTAGAATCTGGTCACATAACAAGTGTTCGAATATTTCTACCGCAGATTTTCCTTCCAATTCCGTAATCATATTTTCTAAACATTGTTTAGCAGTATTAGATTCCGGCTGAATTTCAGAATATACAGGTTCACACTTACGCCAAAGACTGTCTTGTTGGTCCGAGATGTGGTTTGAGTAGGAAGATCTTCCTCGACGTTATCAATTGTACATGAAAATTCCACTTGACCAGCCACATCTGACACTGGCAGAACTCCCATATCGTCGTCATTACCTTCTTCTATATCAGTCATTTCATCCACTTCATCCGGGGGCAATATCGCAACTTCCAAGTCATTGAACTCCTCGTCACTACAATCTTCAATATCTTGAAGATACTCGGTGATTTCAGACACCATCAATGCTTTTTTATATTTTCTTCTCACTGCATCCATGATCTATAAACAATAATTATACATATATAGTAAGTATAAAAATTATATTATATATATATAAATATATATATACATATACCATCCCAAACTAAACAAATATATCGTTAACCACTTGATAAGAAACAAAATCTAATATTTTTGCTTACCTCCTTTGCTTTCCTCAATCTTATAAAAAAATCACAATTTTTTATATTACGAGATGTGTTGTGCTTGACGAAGACTTATCGACTAAAGTAAAGTTTACGAAACACTTGCAAGAAACAAAACAATAGACACGTTTGAACTTATAGCGAGCGTAACAGGATCGAACACGCTTTCACGGCTACTTGTAAAGACATGTTCCCAGTGTCATATTTATAGTACGCCTTTTTTTGAATTAGTATCACAAGCTTCCAAATAATATTTTGTTTTAGTTTTTAATTATAATAGATTCAGTAGAGATCTAAAAATCTATTTGATGGACTTTGAAGCTGATAACTTTTTATTTTCGGTTTTTTATAATCAAATCATAATACTCTTTTTAAGCTGACGAATTTCCTCAATTTAAAAATATGTATATTATAAATACGATAACTTTTTTAAGAGCGAAAAAAATATATTTTATTGGGAAAATAGTGTGAAAATACGAATTTCATCAAAACCAATAAAAATAATAACCCTAACATAGAAAAAAAAAATGTTGAATATAGTGTCCTAAAAATAGGACAGTGGGGAGGAATGGGTTAAGGAAACCTGGACTTTCAAGTCTGAAATCGTCAACCCGCATTGAGCAAGCGTGGTGATTACGCTCAATCCTTCTCTGTATGAGCCCAGCAGTGGGACGGTTTGGCGATTTCAGACATACAAGTCCAGGTTTCCTCAAGATGTCAGCAAATGTCTCCACAATATTGTCGTCTCTAGTGTATAGTTATTTTTATAACACCTCCAAGGAAAACTTTAATGATACATAAGAAAAAAAATATCTAGAAATATACACATGACTACATTCGAATCGCCTAATTGATACATTTCTGGTACCTAGCGAAACATTTTGCAAAGATTCCCTGAAGTTTTCAATATTTTCCCTTTTGTAGTAGTTTGGTTGTTTGCGTTGCCTTTTCACAGAACCCTTAATAGTTTGACAGGTGTGATAAGGAATTCTTGTAATTTAAAATGTTCCAAATCTAGTCGTAGTTATTTCTACGACAAACAAATGTCAGAAACTTAATAAAAATTAGGGAAATTTGAAGTACAGAAATAGATAGAAAGCTTAGAAAACAAACTCGATTACATCTTATTTACATTTTTCTTAAATTATAGTAATTTTTGGTACTATGCACGTTTTACGGGAGAATCTACATAGTTGGCTGATCAATTTCTAATTTAAAATTGAAGTGAAGCAAAACACTTTCAAGATTGAATGTAGTACCTATTATTAAGCATCAAAGTATCAGTGTTAAAATTAATGCATATTACAATATTTCGTTGATACCCACATAGATACATTATATGACCAAGAGTGTAATACTGTTAGGTTTTAAACCAAATAAACAATGAAACAAAAGGGCCTGAAGCTCAAAAGTGGTGTAAAGTCGCTCGTCGCCGCAGTGACACTGGGTTTGTAAATTCAAAATTGGCATATTTTATACAGCAGCTCAAAAAGACATTATAAATTATATACAAATAATTTAGAAAGCTTTTTACTGACAAAATTGTAATCTGATTTAATAGAGTTCTATAAAATCAGATTACAATGGTGTGAGTATGAGCAATACAATAGCATAACATTCAAATGTGTTACCTATTACTAAGTTCCTAATTACAGAAATTTCCTTCTATTTGTATCGATTTTTATTAAGATTCTCCACCTCTTTAAATATCTCTTCTACTAAAGTTGTTAACTAGATCGTAGTTACAGATTGACAGAAACCGTTCACGAGCAGCCATCATGAAATGCTCGGTTATGCAAATTACGTCTATGCCAATATTCATGAGTT
Organism: Sesamia inferens; assembly: GCA_037179545.1. Classification (NCBI taxonomy): domain Eukaryota; kingdom Metazoa; phylum Arthropoda; class Insecta; order Lepidoptera; family Noctuidae; genus Sesamia; species Sesamia inferens. The sequence goes on along the minus strand of CM073921.1, from coordinate 18,373,171 downwards.
CTTCTAGGTATGCGTAAAGTGCGTCACATTTATTTAGCAGTCCTGCAATGTTGTGATGTAATAAATTTATATAGCTTTCATTAAAAACACTGTCTGATTATTTGTCATATATGGTATATGGTAGTGTTTTTTTTTGAGCCGCTGTACGAAATATGCCTGTTTATAACAAAGAAAAACAAACTAAATATTGTAATATGCGGTGATTTTAACATTCATACTTTGTAGACAATAGCATATAGGTAAAATCGTCTATCTTTAAGAATAGGGTATTTGACTATAAAAAACTAATTAGTCCGTCAGTCAGATTTCTAAAAAAATACTAGACACGTATTTTTTCTTTTTTCATATAAACAAAAAATGAAGACGACACAGCCCGTTGAAAACTTGTGTGACGTCACTGCACAGTACACTTCTTAGCGAGCTGTGACGTCACCTGCCACCTTTCCAGCCCCCTAATCGGCGAACACATATTTGTCAAATGATTGCGACTAGTTGGCATCAGTTGGGATCGTTCGGACCGCCTATTGGTCCGTTCGGTCCAAACGATCCCAACTAGTTGCAATGATTTGACAAAAATGCGTTCGCCGATTAGGGGGCTGATCTTTGATGCTTCTTATATTTGTCAATTTTTATTGATTTGATAAAACAAAATATACGTATCCAATATTTTTTCTATAATCTGAATGACGGACTAAATAGAATAATTTTTTTTTACCCAGGAAACATCCCTATTGTCTGCCAAAATTGTTTACCTTTGCTTTAATCGTTTGTCAGATTTTTTTTTTTTTAAACAAAAACGTTGCCCCACACTAGGAATTTCTCCTGTGTCGTGGGTGCGTTTACAAACATATAAATTCACATACACGAACATCCAGACCCGAAACAACTACTTGTTGGTCATACAAATATTTGTTCCGTGCGGGAATTGAACCCGCGACATACAGAGCAGCAGTCAATAGCTTAACCACTACGCTAACCGTGCAGTCATGTTCGAGTACAAGAGATATGTATGTATGTATGTTGGTGTTGTTTAAATCAAGATACAGTAAAGTATTAGTGCTTTATTCGCAAATTACTCACATACTAGCTGCGCCCTGCGGTTTCATCCGCGTAAGTAGTATTAATATAAAAATGTTCAGGGTCAGCGGTTTTGGAAGAGTTCGAGGACAAACATTGTGATAGGAGAATTATATACAATGCTATTTTTTCTTTATACGATACCTGAATGTATTTTGTTTAGAATAAGCAACTGAATCGATTCCAATCATTTTTACACCATGTTATATTTTTTCCCGAATACAGTTAGAAATTGTTGCAGTGTGGTTAGTGGTCACCGAGCGTACAACGCAGTTCACGGTAGATCATAACTACATGTACTAGGAGCACAGCGAGACTGGGCAACCCGGGCCGCGCCGCTGCAGGCTCGGGTGGGCGAGCGGTGAATTGACCATATTTTTGTTGGGACAACCAGATAAGTTAAAAAGCCCATAACTTTGTGCTTTTTCATGATATCTTTTTGAAATTTTGTACATAGATTCTTTACTTAAAAATAAAACGTGTTTCGCATATTTATACAAAAAATAATGTTCAACGTTGTATAATAGAAGAAATATGCATTGTGACTACACTTATACATTAGCGTGCAGCCTGAAGGGTTGTTCCAATGTGAAGCGTCAGTTGAGTGTGTCGCTCGTAGTTTTAATTAAAGTCTGTTTATAATTTAGTTTCTATATTGCACAGTAGTTGTTATATTTTACAGTTTGCCCGAATATAATGGCATTTATTTTAAGTATGTTCGTAATGTTCCCGATGTCGGTTTTGTTGTTAACACATATTTTACTCCCTTATTGTGTTTGTAATATTTGTTCTATAATAGGGTAGTTGACTAAAAAAAAACTAATTACCTAGTCCGTCAGTCAGATTTCCAAAAAATACTAGAAAAGTATTTTTCTTTTTTCATATAAAGAAAAAATGAAGGAGATACAGTGCGTTGAAAACTCGTGTGACGTCACTCACCACTCCTGATCTTTGATGCCTTTTATATTTGTTATTTTTTATTGATTTGATAAAACAAAATATACGTATCCAATATTTTTCTATAATCTGAATGACGGACCAAATAGAATCATTTTTTTTTACCCAGAAAACATCCCTATTATGTTAACTTATTTTGAATGCCTGGTGGTATTATCATAACTGTTTTCTGATGATACGAGTATAGGTATGTTTAAAGGCTGTTTGACATTTTTGTGAAATTTCTTAGTAGGAGTTGATTTTTTATGTTTTACTAAAAGGGCTATTGTGTGTTGTTTGAGAAGGTCATTTTTGCTTTGTAAATAGATAGTTATTTATATGTTCAAGCCCGTGTTTAGTTATTTCTTCAAGACAGTGACTCAATTTTGAGATGTGAACTGTTTAATTCTGTGGAAGCACGAGGAACAGGGAGTAAAGTTCACTCATCCTCCGACCAGACGGGTGTTATGTCTGGCGGGCACTGTTGCCCGGGCCAATGCTTGAAAAATTGTCAAGTTGTATGTATGCTAGTTGCACGGTAAACTCTGATTGCGAGATGTAGAATTCGGGTGACGTCAGTATGACGCGTTGTTCGTATGTGGCGTTTGTAGGTACCGCTACAATTTTTTTTTAATGACCGCAATCCCGCCTGATGGTAAGCAGTGATGCGATCGTTTTCACTCTGAAAAACTGAGCAAATAGGAAGGAAGACGGCAGTTGAGCGAGGTGATGCAATGTTAAACCCAACAACACGACCAACGATGCTGCGCCAAAGGGAGATTGATCTGAAGACCCTCCACGACCAAAACCCAACACAACAACATTAGGCGCATCGCACCCGGCACACATCGCAATACAACTGCTCAGACCCGTCCTCCGTACGGCTTCACCAGACATCATGCCGGAACACGACAAATCGCTTGGCGGCAAGGCTTTGTCTGGTGGGTGGAAACTTCTGCCGACGGCCGATGTTATGGCCTACCACCAATACAACCTCGTCAATTCGCTCATTTAATTTAGTTATTTGATGTTGCTGTGCGTCATTCACATTATCATCACGAGAGAGATAGACTGTTTACGGTAGGTATCTTCGAAAGTGTCATTTTGTGACACGTTAATGACGGTATTTGAATCCAATTTAGTACGCGTACGACGCATAGTAATGATATCGTAGAAATTATTTTTTGGATTTTATTGCTCTGGTTCATATTATGAACTTTTTAAAATCTTCTTTAACGACCTGTGTTTCCTTTGTTCTAAATTTTGGGATAAATAATGCTAGTTCTGTTTGTAGGAAGAATTTTGCAGAATTATCAGCACATACTGTTTGGTACATCAGTCCATTCTTCAGCAAAACGTTTAGGGCGTATCTATCTCGTTGTCCCCATTTAGGTGCTGTTTTGATGAGCCTATTGAATTGAGGATCACAACTAAATGCCGATCTATTGCTGTATATGAGCTAAAATTCTATTAGGCGTCCTAGTTGTTACCGAGCGTAGTATCTCTGTGTCAGAAGCCGCTGCAGGCGTTGAGCGCTAGATTCTCGTGCACGCGTACGGGAGTTCCTAGCTCTGAATTGATCAAGACGTTATGAGTGGTGGGCGCTCGACTGTCGTTTGTATTACTGCGACGATCTCTCATTTTGTTCTTCAAGATGAAGTAACCGTTTGGGGCTAAGTTTCCTTTCTTGTGCTTGCGAGTTCCTAGCTTTATTTTATAACTCGCGCAAGTTAACTGTGCACCTCGCTGGAATATGACCCCTCTCCCGCTACCCCGCGCGGCGCCCGGCATTCGCCTTAAGCGATGAGTAGCGTTAGCATCTTTGTTACAAATGTTGAAATACAGTTAAAATCCCCGGTTTCTGTGGAGTTTTGGCCTTGTTAAGTTTTTAAGCTATTGCATAGCTTCTATCGCGGGCCTTGAGCGCGGGGACCGAATCCAGAAATTCCGTAACGAAAAAACCTCACGCTCCCCACTCCGACGGGCACGGAGGTGTGGCTTGAAGGCCGTACATCGTCTAACGTCGTTTCAGTTCGGCAGTCTTCGGCACGGTATGTTTGTGTGCCGTGCGACTACATCTTTTGAAAACCATTTATAGATTTTCAAAAAGAGCATGCATATTGCGGGGCGCGAACTCAGTTCTACACACTTGCCATGTTACTGATAGTCGCGATGTGCTAAACTTGCGATTAATTTTCTCTCTGAAATAGGTCTTCTATAGAGATATGTCATAGACGTCATTGACGTTGTCATGGCTACCTTAAAAACTTTTCATATAATTAATTATTAAGTACTTTTATTCAAATTAATTTAGTAGTGTTTTTATAAAATAGCTTTTTTTTTAACGGAAAAGCTAAGATGAATGTCACGCTAGTGCTCACGCGGCCGTTTTTTCAACTGTGATTGGCGATATCCGCCATTATTGTGAAATATTTTTTTAAAGAATTTCTATAATTTGTTACACGTGTTATTGGCAAAATTGTGGTATCTATCCACAGGGACCAGATCAAGAGTTGAAGTTGAAGTTTTTATTAAATAAAATATTACAGAAAGATGTCGGTGAACAATGTTAATACGAGTACATTTAAGTGTACGAGTTGTAATATTGTTATCTCCGAAACGAAACAACGAAAGTTTAATAAAAATATGCTCGTCGGCTTTTTCTGAGGAAGACATTGATGAGGCAAAAAAGTTATTGTTTGTTTCTACGAAGACAAGACAAAAACATGTATCGAGGCGTAAGAACAAAAAGCAGAAAGACCTAAAATATACGATTACGGTGTTTAAAATCACGGATCCCGAACAATCCCAGTTTTTGTGGCATATGACCTTCACAAATTGCCACCAGTTTGCTTTGACTACGTAGAACGTAGGTACGTAAAGAAGTTGATGAAGGATTTATTAATTCTACGGTCAGATGTTAACGCAATCAGAAGTGATTATGTTACTAAAGATCAGCTCGAAAATATGGGACCACCATTGACGCGGTATTTTCTAGGTATTTAGAGGATATTAAGTCGCAAACTTATGTTTCTTATTTCAGTTATCATAAACCTATAGTTTCAATGATAAATATTCCTGAATAACCAACAGCTACTGTAAGGTAATAAAACCCACATGTATTGTAAAATAATAAAAATATTTTAAATAATATTAACTTTTTATTTATTTAATAAAAGAAAAATTTGTTTTCTTATCGGTCACCACGCTCAAAAAGTGTAACTTGAATTAATATCAAAGAAAAAGAAATACTGCATAAATAAAATAAATAAATAATTATAATTGCATAAATTGATACAAAATGCTATGCAATAGCTTTACCGCGGCAGTCCCCGAGTGCCACACGTCTTTTTTTTTTATTAACTTTGTTTTTGTTTCTTACATTTTCGACGCGTTAGTGAAGCCTGTTGGTTGCACCAACATTATATTTCAGTCCATATGTATCAATTTAATTACAAAACGTCATGAGTTAAATTGATCTAGTATTATGACGATTTATCATCAAAAAATATTTTTTTAACGGTTATAGTAGCCTCAATGACCTTGTGCATGTGGGCGGAGCTAAACGCCGTACTCCCGAATTCGTAAAATGCGCGCGGTGGCGCGCTAAACTAAAACGACAATCAAAGAATATCCAGAGATGCAGACAAGCCGCGTGTAGGTCGCGATTTGTGCCTACGATTTCAGACGGGGTTATGGATGCAAGACGATAAATGTATATTTTGCATTGATAAATGGTAATATCGTACTATAATATATTTTTAGTATTCTTGATCAATGTTTAAATAAAATCAAGGAGTGCTCGTTACACAGTTTAATGGCCGATCGCAGACTGACAGACATTTGTAAAACAAGTACCCACACATTATAATATATCATAACATTAACATAAAAATTAATGGTAGATGGTAATATCTATCGATTCAACATATTTGAATTTTTTTTTTTTCACTACTTTTCAGTATATGAGTATCATGTCTTTGCAGTGTCCTTGAATTAATTACTAATGCGAATAACATAAACGAGTTCATCGCGTTAACGTAAAACAAACGCGCACTAGGCACTTTGTGATATTTTTATTAAAAAAAAAAACGTTGAACCACACTAGAAATTACTTTTATCGTGGGTGCATTTTTAAACATATAAATTCACAGCCACAAACAGCCAGACTCGGAACAACTACTTGTAGGACATGTTCTGAATATTTGTTCCGCGCGGGAATCGAACCCGCGACACGCAGCGCAGCAGTCAATAGCTTAACCGCTGCGCTAACCGTGCTTTATATAGATGTCTTGAGATTACAAAGCGCGTAGTTTCGGCCGTTTTCCATAAAGAGATAGTACCCTATTTATACTGTGTCAGTGACGTCGGATTGAATGTACTTCGTCGTAATGAGGTTTCAAATAAAACACGAGTTATTTTAAAATCTGTAAATTTTAATTCTTCGATCCAATAAATAACATGCGAGATTATAGGCATATCTAAAGCTGCAGAAATTTCTTGCAGTTGAGAATGGCCACAGTCTATTTCTATTGTTCCTACAACTGCACAGCTGATATTGATTTCTGTAGGATGTGCAAAATGTTTCCATACACATACGGCATTTAAAAATAAATAGGGAACGTTCTCCAACAATATCCACAGATCCTAAACCACAGTCTATAATTCTCCGTGCTTGGCAATTTTCTTTAGTTCTGAATAAAAGTAAGCAATATTAATTATGCGTCGCCCTTCGATGAAACAAGCTTGAGATTTGTTGAGGTTTTGGTGATATTTTGAGCTAAAAAAAGATATAACATACATTTTAATTAACCCTGGCAACACTGTTAGAGATTTTTGTCAAGGAATGAAGAATTTATCAAGAAAAATTAATTAAGAATTAACAAAAAATTAATTTTACAGGTATATGATATATTTGTAAACTAAAAATATAGGTTGTAGGACATGCAGGCATAATTTTACCTGAATGATGATGATGGAACTTGCGTCGTTTTTTTTGTGCACATAGAGATATATAATATTATCATTTTCTTGACGACATTCTGTATGGATGTCTGACCTAGAATCAACTGCGTTAGTGTTCGACCTAAAAAGCAAATTAAACTTTTAAGTTCTGTCGATTGGTTTCTTTCTCTTCTTTTCTGTAAGTCGAAAATGTTATTACAATATTATTTGTGAAAAACAGAATATATATATATATATATATATCCTACAGTATGTTAAGAAAACCCTGTCCGACCCGTGAAGGTGTTGTTAGGTATCGATAACTGATTCTACTAATGCATACAAAACCAGGCTAACTTAAAAAAAGATCCCCCTAAAAAAATAAATATTATTTCGCAAAAAGAGGTAACTTAATAAATATGCGTTAAGCACCCTTCCGCGGGCGGCGGGCGGCAGAGCACGCGGCACGTGGTCTCATCGCTGTCGCTATTCGCTCATAATAATACCGGTGTTGTCACTTTTTTTAAAATTACCAAATTTCGGGGAAGTTATTTCAAAATTCATTTGTATTGGTACTATGATGATTACGTAAAATTTTATATCATATTTGGTCATGTGTTTACTTAACCTTTATTATCCTTACGGGTCGGACATGGTTTTCTTAACATACTGTATATATACGGACAAATCACACAGATTGAGCTAGCCCCAAAGTAAGTTCGAGACTTGTGTTATGGGATACTAACTCAACGATACTATATTTATAATAGATACATATATAGATAAACATCCAAGACCCAGGCCAATCAGGAAAAGATCGTTTTCCATCATGACCTGGCCGGGAATCGAACCCGCGGCCTCCACGTCGCAGGCAGGCGTGTTGACCGCTGCGCCACGGAGGACGTCAAAAAAATTTACTGATAACTGTGACATTCCAAGCCCGCCAGCCCGCGTCCATCGGCTTCGGCTACTTTAAACAATTACATATAGAAATAAAATATTTACAGGAAGAATCATTTAAAATAATCCAAGTAAGAGTTTTTATTACACATTTTTGCTAATATCGCAAAAACTAAAAGTCCTATCAACTCAAAACTTTTTGTAAAACTGTTTTTACACCAAAACCTTTAATTGAGTCCTAATTTTTGGTTTATATCACCATAAACAAAAAAACACATTTTCAAGTTACGTAAATTTCTAATAAGATTTTTATTTTTAAATCTCCTTACAAACCTATAAATTATAATCTAAGTGCGAGTGTTTACTTACCTGAATAGAGTCTTCTATATTATCAGCGGATGTAGTTAGTCGGATTATTGCCTTTCAAGTCTAAAGATTTCTTTCTAGATTTCCTGGAACAATTCGTAATTGTTTAACTTCAATTGTAAAAGAAAAATGGTTCAAAAGCTAATAGTAATTATAAAGAAAAATACAGTAATATGTAGGTATAAATACAAGAGTATAGGTAGATAGATACTTACGCCACCAGACGCATCTTCAATTCTCCTTTGCGAGCTAATCTATGAACGTACACTGACACGATTCGCTCGTAAATATTTGCACTCACACAGACAACCACGCGTAGTCGGCGATAGCCGGAGCAGAGCAGCAAGCGACACAACCCTCCCGTCTGAATGCTAACGCACGACTGCCGCCCGCGCCCGCGCAGAGCACCTCTAAACCTATGTTTCAAAATAAGGATATTTTCTTGGCAAATGTTGATGGATTTAAATACGCTCTGACATATGTGTAGTACTTCTAACCACGAATTTTTCAGTGTAAAAATATTTCCACACATCAATGCCGTTTAGAAGTAATAACGAATATTAGCCAAAAATAGCGTTTTGGTAAATATTTTTTTAAGGCAAAAGGCAAAATCCTACGAAAAAATTATCTTGAGTAAATGTTGTACATGAATCAATAGACAAGATATATTTTTTTCAAATCTCAAAACTAAGCTGTTAATTAGAAATTAGCTTCCTAAAGTGACCATTTTACGCTACTAAATGAGACTAAGGCCCTTAACATAATTCTCATTTTTTTACAAACGGTAGCATCCGAATGACGTCTCAGAGCGAGGTGCACAGTTAACTCGAACGAGTTGTAATCAAGACGCTGCGAGCGCTCGGCGTACGACAGTTGTTCGTATAGCTCTGACGATCTCCCATAGTTTCGCTTGGGAACTATGTTTACATACCTCATTTTTCTAGATATATTGTGTTGAAGGCTTTTTTTTTCAAATTAGAAAAATCAGAATGAACTAAGAGCGCAAGGCCCTCTAAACTCGTCACTGATGCGCTGCGTGGAGCACACGGGCGAGACGGCGTATACCTTTTTGTTTATGTGGACATTTTTAATTTCTTCATATCTTAGAATGAAATCTCCGATTTCAATAATTTAAGTAATCAATGGCTATTGAAATAGTCTTGAATACGCAATAATTTACTTGAATAAGAACTAATGCAAAGGTAAGGATAACTTAGTCTGATTTGGATCGGTATTTATATCAATATAGAAATGCTAATGGTCGACTGGAAGTCTAACAGTCAATTTACTCGAAGACTATTTGTACTTTATTGCTGAAAATTGGGAAGGTGAGGTTCTGTGCACCGTGAAACAATGGTGTAGTGAAATTACCAAAATGTATTTAGGGATGATGCCAATATTAACTGAAAGACGAAGAAAAAAATTTGAAATCCGACAGAAGTGTGAAAACTGTCTCACGCAATCTTTGTATGCACTAAACATACAGAGTATATATTATGTACATCGCGCTGTCGGTGTCGCGTCGCTCACGCTTACGCGAATTCAATACTTTTCCCCCATCCAACAAAAGTGCTCAACGTCGCTAAAGTCGTTTTCACCTATAAAAACATACATTAGCGTAATTATGATGTTTTCAAATGCGATATTTTCGATGATATGTTTACTCCATCATAATAATCTCAGCGTTAATCCCAGTCGCATCCGTAGCTTTTCAGCTTTGTAGTCTGGGGTCCGCTTTACCAGTCTGACTGCTGATTTTAGCTAAACTTCGATATTTTCCGTGAAGCGACTGCCGTCTGACCTCCACAACCCGAAGACGATATCTAAGCATTGCAGTTAAACCAATTGTTAGACTTTTGAGGGCTCCAACAACCCGTAACGACTGCCAATAGATGTAGCCCATTAACGGATCCGACGGCAGACATTTTTGTTTCTATGTCAAAATAAATAAGTACCTGTATCTTAAGTTTTTTTGGAAATTGCAGATGTTAATCATGATAAAAATATCTAAATCACTTACTAATAAAAAAAAAAACGAAATTGTATTGAATTTCTCGCTGATAAGACAATTTCGTATAACTTGCATGCAGCTGATATGAGATTCTTAAGAGGGATATGTTACACGAATGAATAGAATAAGAAATGAGTACATAAGAGGAAGCCTGAAACTAGCACCGCCATCTGAACAGTTTTGTGGGAACCGACCGTCCTGGTATGGCATGTGTTACAGAGAAATGAGGTAAATATTGTAGAAAGAGTTTTGAGTATGAATGTCAATGGCTATAAAAGCAGGGCAATAACTAAGGAATGACAGATGGAATGAGTGAATGATGATTTGGTTAGAAAGGAGATAACGTCTAATAGAGAAGTATGGAAGAAAAATTTTGTTACGCCGACTCCAAATAAATTGGTACAAGGAAAGGAGAATGCGTGTAAAGCTAAGACCGATGCCTCCTGGGTCAGGGTTGCGGGTTGGTTAAAAAAGAAACCGTGGCCCTGGCGCATAGGTAAGTGAAGACACACATGTGGGTTTTAGTCAGTAAAAGTTTCACACGCCCTTCCGCTCCGCCCAGAGCGGGTGGTCTTTTGATGATTATCCATCCCAAACAAAACAAAGGCTATGTGCTATATAAATAAAACAAAATATTTTTCAAAAAATCTGCTACCCTAAACAACCAGCCATTGGAATTAGGAAAGCCTCTGGATTACTCTAAGGTCCGTATTCCAGAAGGAAACTCAAGCATTGATCTCTGTTTAAGCATTACTTAAAACTAGTTTCAACCAATCAAAAGGCTTCAAACGAGACTTAAGTAGAGCTTGAGTTTTGAGTGACGTTCTGTAATACGCACCTAACAGCTTATATACAAAAATTTTTTTTTGTTTATGCGAAACCCGTAATACGTGTCCAGTATTTAAAGTAAAGAATGTATTTACAAAATTTCAAAAGATAGAATGAAAAACCAAACGTTCGGGCGGGCGAGCGGTGTGTTGACCTCTGGCGTCAGCTGTTGCGCGCGCGCTATTACTATGATCTAAAGTAAGCTGCGTGGCGCGCTCGGTGATCAAACTGCAACAATGTCTAAATATATTTGGGAAAAAATATAACATGGTGTGAAAATTATTGGAATCGATTCAGTTGCTTTTTCTGAACAAACTACACACATCAAAAGTGTCTAGGGATCAAGCATTTTTATGCGGATTTCTTGAGATTGAGATGTGGCTTTGTAATAAATTTATGATTTTATAAATTTATATGGATCCTTTTTGGTGCATTTCATAATTTGAATCAGGAACTGTGAATCAAATTCGAGTAAAAGATGAAAATCAGCTGTCAATATTTTCCCTATAAAAACATACAACGCATTGAAGACATTATTAGTGCTACTGTTTCCCTACTACTGATTAAAACCAACGTTATTATGGAGCGGCGACGTCATTTAAGCAGGGAAGAAATGCTCAGAGCCGTGGGAATGATAGAAGCTGGTTCCCGGCAACGTACTGTGGCTTTAGCTCTGAATACAAGTCAGAGTGTTATCAGTCGACTTTGGACACGTTACCGAAGCACTGGTACCGTGGCTGAGCGCCATGGAGGACGGTATCGCTGCACCACACGGAGACAAGACCGATACATTCAAATCTTAACTCGAAGAGCTCCAACAATAACCGCCATGATGTTAGCCGTGAGGCTTCATCACTCTTCAGGGAACTTAATTAGCGACCAAACAGTCAGAAACCGCTTGCATGAAGTGAACCTTCATTCCCGAAGACCGCTACGGGTACCACCTATAGCAATGCACAATCGTAGGATTCGATATCAATGGGCTCTTGAACACAGAAATTGGGCAGAAGAACAATGGCGTTTCGTGTGCTTTTCTGATGAGTCTCGTTTTGGTATGAGACCGGATACAAGACGTATACGACACTGGAGAACCCCTGGACGCCAACAGCGATTAAAATCCTGCCAGGAAGTCCATCCTTATAATGGTGGAACCATCATGGTATGGGCGGGTATTTGGCGGATATTTCGGCGGAAGAACTGAGTTGATTTGGATCAGAGGCAACCTCAACGCTCAAATTTATGCTGAGACGATTGTATCAGACGTCATCGTTCCTCTACAAGTGCAAATCGGTCCCTTATTTCAGTTAATGCATGATAATGCACGACCGCACACCGCAAGAGTTGTAAGACAGACTCTCGCCGCAGCTAACATCAATGTCCTGCCCTGGCCTGCTCAGTCGCCAGACTTGAACCCGATTGAGCATGCATGGGATATGCTACAGAGAAGAGCTCTGCCGAATATGGAGGGTATCCAGTCGCAAGAAGACCTTTTTTGTTGTTGCAACGAACATGGGCGGCCATTCCACAGCGTGATTTGGATGAACTCATTTTGAGTATGCCAAACCGATGTTCTTGTGTTGTTAGTGTTCGCGGTAGAAACACGGATTATTAATTGTTTAAGTTACCCAATAAAATTTTAGGGAAAACTGTTATTTCAGTCTTTTTTTCGAACTTTTGTGTTAGTGGTTCAAATGTCAAATATCCCTTTATTAGGAAAATGGCAAATTTTTTTATTAATGCAAAGGTGACTTGGTTTATCGTTACTGTGACAAACGAAAACACTTTATTTGATGAATCCTTAAAGAAAAATTTAATTAATATCAATCAGGAGAAAAGTTATTGCAAAAATATATGTTGATCCCTAGACACTTTTGATGTGTGTATATTCAGGTTTCGTATATAGAAAAAATAACAATGTATATGTAAGTATTAACAATACCTATTATGAAACGTAAGAATGCGCCATGGCCAACATCGTTTCCGAAGCCACCAATTGACGAACAACATCTTGCACTTTGATATTATAACTTACTGTCGTATGTTACGAGTCGACAATTGAATAACAATATGCTTCCCGCTTAGTCCTGTCAGTAGATGAAATTGCACACGAGTAGATACCTAATGATACTGGCTGCATGCATGATCAGTATTGCATTTACTGCTCATCTTCAAAAAATCCTTAACATACCCGTTACCCGTACAGGTACGCAAAAAGCTAATTGTCTAAAATTCTCCGAAAACGCGCCCCGCGCTGTTCTCATGGACGGCACGTGGCAGCTGAAACGCAACACTTGAGAATGAGAATAGGGATTACGTTAAAATAAAAACAATTAATTACCCACATATATGATATGTAAAGAGATTATGTATTTTTCTTAATCACTTGACTGAACTGATCATCAGTTGGAGCACGGGACATTAGCTCCCCGTACCCCAGTAGGATCAAGTAAAGCGTGGGTTCGGACCCAACATACACTTTTTCACTTTATCAATAACTTGCAGTAATATAAAATAACTACTAAGCATAGTATCAAGCAAAATATTAACCCAAAATAATAGATATAAATTGGTGTTTTTTTGCTTTACCCTAGCAAAATCGCACTTTTACACTAATAAAACTTTTCTTTAGATTACCATTTTTCGGCCTAATATACGTATTGGTGCTCAATTTCAGCTTTCAGAAAAGGGGCAAAAGGTGGTTCTCTCCTCATGCCACACCAAATCCGGCTGCCGATTTTTCATAAGGAAACCGATGCCGAAAAAATCGAACCCTCTTGCGAGACTGAATTCGGGAATGTAAATGCTAAAAAATATATGTTTATAACAAATGTATAACATTTCATAATATCAACTTCAATTAAAATACACCTACAAAGCTCTGAAAATTTGCGATTGTTTAATTACAATTTAAGAATTGTTCGTTTTTAAACAAATGTCCGAAAAAATATAGTTATAGTTTTTGGTAAGTATCAATTCAAATAGCAGCCAGTTAATTGTAGCGGTTACGTTCAAGAAAATGGCGAATAGACAATGGATGGCATCGCTAAGAATTATTAGATTGGAAAATCGCCAGAAGGTTTCGTTGATAAAGATTTTAATTATATTGAAATAGTTCAGACAAAACTAATACTTGAAAGTAACGATTTCCGTGACGGACCAAGGGAACAAATGCAATACTCCAAAATAAAAAAAACAATTACGTGTTTTTTAATCTATCTTCTTTTTTAAAAAGATAAGTAGAATTAAACACGATTGTACAAAACAAAATGAAAACTAATTACTGTCTATGAGTGGGATGCTCAATCTGTAATGGATTCAGATAAAAAAATCATTGACGTGATTAACAAGAACATCTTGTCCTAAATAAAATTGTTTATTTGTCGACATAGACGATAAGTAGAGGGTTTTGTTGTTATTACAAATACATATCTACGTATTGAACCTTCGATTTATCAAATTTTTAATTACCAAATCTAATTATGATAACTTTTAGAAAAAAAAGGGGCAATTTTCATAATTAAGTACAAACGAAAGTACATCAAGCTACTACAATCCGTCAGATTTCTGTATTAAATTTTCAACTTTATCATTCACAGTATGATCTTATTTGAGATCTGTCAAAAATACGAGTACCTCTAATTTCTCTACATTTTCGGTATTGTTGACGTTGAGATGAAATTGCAAGACCTAATATATTTTTTTAAAAGTTATATTGCATAGCTTGGCTACGGTATAGCGATGCGTTAGTGAATTCTGATACGATGATTTTTTTCTTTTTAGAAAAAGTTACCCCAATCTTAGAATTTCTCCTGTATCGTGAGTACGTTTAGAAATGTCTTCAAATAACTTCTCCCGCTCTGGGCGGGGCGGTAGGCCCTGTCAGACTTTTGCTGACTAAAACCCACTCGTATTCCTTCACCTATCTGTGCGCCAGGGCCACGGTTTCTCTTTCAACCAAGCCGCAGCCCTGGCACGTCCCTGGACTGGCCTAAGGACAGAAAACAATATCTGCGTGTATTAAATACCATTATTAATTCCTCGTATATAGGTAATCACAAACAGTGATTCGCAGATATCATTTTGTATCCTCAGGCCAGTTCATGGTAATTTTATCCTGGGCCGACTCACAGGTTTAGCCTCCAATTTCCTTGTCATAATATGACAATATTAAAATACATGTCGTGAATATGCAAAACATTGAGAGAATTAAGATTTTATAATTCATCGTCTACCTACCTCTTGGTGGCTCGTGGAGTCGATTTCCAGTCTAACCGCATTCAACCGAATTCTAGTACCTACATATTTCACATGGAGCGACTGCCTACCAAAGAACTAAAGTCACCGACACAGCTGTTCTAGTCGGTAAAATCAAGCGGCAGTGGGCGGGGCACATTGCTCGTAGAAACAATGGCCGATGGGGCAGTAAGGCTCTGGAGTGGCGATCACGTACCGGAAGACGCAGCGTAGAGAGGCGCCCAACAAGATGGACCGATGACCTGGTGAAAGTCGCGGGAAGCCGATGGATGCGGGCAGCACAAGACCGGTCATCATGGAAAGCGTTGAGTGGAGTTCAAGAGGCTGATAAGAAGAATAAGAAGAAGACTGCCTACTTAACTTCCACCATCCGGTTACTGTGTAATATGACACGTCTTTGTAAGATTGGTTCTCAAACTTTCAGGGTTCCGAATACCTGTAACGACTATTAAAGACCTACGAATGTCAGATGGGACCAACGGCTAATCGTGCTTTCCTAGGCACGAAGGGATCCCATTATGTAACGATGGTAAGCCATCTACAGGTTAACAGTAGCAAGCGCAGCTTAACCTATGCGGCTGTTATTATTTAGCCACGGCCCCTCTTAAAAATCTTCTAATTATGTTCTTGAAATAAAAATTTGATAGATGGGAATTTCTAGCAATAGGGATGTGTCCTGGGTAAAAAATTGATTCTATTTAGTCCGTCATTCAGATTATAGAAAAATTTTGGATACGTATATTTTGTTTTATCAAATCAATAAAAAATAACAAATATAAAAGGTATCAAAGATCAGGAGTGGTGGCTGGTGACGTCACTGCCCGCTAAAAAGTGTAGCGTGCAGTGACGTCGCAGGAGTTTTCAACGCACTGTGTCGTTTGCATTTTTTGTTTATATGAAAAAATAAAAAATACGCGTCTAGTATTTTTTGGAAATCTGACTGACGGACTAATTAGTTTTTTTAGTCAACTACAATATTCATTGAAGGTTCAGCTCCATCAATTATTTTTAGCTACGGTGCCAATATTACCATTATTATATTTATATATTTTTTAATAATTATAAACTACTTTACTTTCTTTGCTTGCTTGTTTGACTGCTATCCCGCCTGATGATAAGCATTGATGCAATCGTTGATGGTAAAGCGCGCTAAGCCTATTCACTTAAAAATCTTAGTGAATAGGAAGAAAGACAGCAGTTGAGCGTGGTGATACAATGTTTAACCCAAGAACACGACTAACGATGTTGCGCCAGAGGGAGATTGATCTATTGATGCAACACACACATGACTGTGGACTATTTGGCAATTCTAATCCAAAAGTTCAATTGACAATAACCCCGCGTAATATAAAGATCGTAATAGAAATTTTCCACTGAAAAACTAACATTTCAAGTTCAGATAATAAAAAAAATAATATGTGAATATAATGTACAGAGGAAAACATTCTGTTTAATTATATTCCACAAATATCCTTTAGTTGTGGGATATAATAAAACAATAACAAAGAAACTTCCACCGACAGAGATAAAGTGTAACACTGTTATAATAGGTACATACCTACCTATTTATGTATGTATGTGCACATTGACACACTGTATCAATAATAAAATAATTAACTGTTATTTTAATTTAGTAAACGATATTCTCGAACTAAAACTAATTCAATCGATTCATAATATTTTTAAATAGTTGAATCGAATCTTTTTAGCTTTAGTTTATAATCGTCTATCAAACCGTTTGCCAACTCAGATTATATCATTAATGAATATTAAGTTATAAATACTTACAAATAATCATGAATATATCGAAACAACAACATACAACATAGCCGTCCACTATGCATTCTCTACAACAAACTAAATAACATTGAACAAAATAATTGATGAGAAAAAACTTTCTTTTTGGTCTAAAAACTAGCTTTTTGCGGTAGTACGCAATGTAATACAAGCAAAACATCATGCTTATGGGTGTACATGCAATAGTACAGAAGTCGTGGGCGTATTTAACAGATATTGTTATAACCTTAACAAAATATTATCGTAAAAAAGTCACCAAAAGTCGGAACTTGACATTCAATATCTCCGGGACCAGAACGCTTACAGGTATGTTCCGATATAAAAAAAGTATTACAATGATGGAAGGACTCTTCACGAAGCAGAGAATCACTTGTAGTAAAAGTGATTCACGGCATTTTATACCCCCTATTAAATTTTGTGTTAGAGCTGTTGACCGTTGCGAAGTTCCCTCATTTTGAGCCAATCCTTGGTGCAGCAGCCAGGTCATGGTGGCCTGTAGGACGGGATATCAAAATAATACTATACTACTATTATAATACTAATAATAATAATGTGTACATATGTAAAAAAACTGTTTTAAACTGTCTGTGCTGTGATCTACAGTCGTAGCAAAACCATTCGTGTCAGTCGGACAGGTTGACAAAGTACCTATTAATTTGACTTGTTAAATTAACATTACGCCAAAACGGTATCTTAATCATACATAATACACTCAGTTATCAACATTTTCATTCACATTTTCATCCTCTGTAATCGTCGGAATATATCCCGCAGAGTAGAAAAATCTGACTTTGTGGAATAGTACAAATCATATCTTTCTATTGATTAGCTATTTAATGAAAATAAGCAGTAATTTAAAATATGGTAGAAGAATGAACAGGCCGTACTGTTACAATTTATAGTGAAGTTCTATGGGCATCTTCCATAGGTTTACGGCGCCCGACAACTAATACAATAACTAATAATAGACTGACAATATATAATGCAGAAATATATATTATTTTCTGACCCTGTCTGTTACGAAGTCATAAGAGCTGAACTGTAATTAATGAGACACAATTAGTGATTCTATTATTACCGAATAGCCCTGTCTAACAGACGCGGGGATAATTGAGTTATCGATTTAAAGTTAATACATATTTTCGACTATGTGTCTGCGTGGACATTGACATATGTGGAAACACAGCCTACAGGAGTGGGCCTTTAAAGTGCAATATAAACAAAAACATTAACACGGAAAAAAATTAGGTTCTGATGAGTATTCATCGGTACAAACTTGCGAGAGACCGTTCTCTCAAGAACTATTTTACCCACCCAGTCAGACCAAGAGAATTGCCGTACATTGAAGGTTACTCATAAGGCTAGCGTACCACACTCAGTCGAAGACCTTCAAGACGTCCACGGAGACGGCAATCGCTTCTCCGTTCCTCTTCAGGGGTTCGCCCCACAAGTGAGTGGTATACACAATCTGCATGGGGTTTATTGAAATCGGCTGATAGTATCGGCCCGGCACGGCTTTGGGCACGGGCTGCCCGTCCCAAATGAGAGGTGATACAAGCTTGTCAATACAAGAGACAACTCTTTAAATAATAATTAAAAAAATAAACATTTTCCAGGACAACGAGTTTGTTGCAGAGAACTGAGCTGTCAATAGTGTAAATCCCTAGCATTAGTTCACTTCACAACACTTCATCTAAGTTTATACGATGAGAAGGTTACTGAATCGCACTGTTTCTTTCTTGTAAAACTTTTAACAAGGTACAATATACAATCTCCTAGAAAGTTATTTTCAACCTGTCAACCAGCAAGGGACAGTAATAGTCGAGTAACTGGAACTGATACTTACTTAGCTTTTCAATAACTCACAATGAATAATCAGGATCTTTAGACTCATTATTAATTATTCACTGTGAGTTTTTTGTTAACGGGAATATCCTTCGTTTTATATAAGAGGAAACCGGTATTTTTGTATCCACGACCTTCGACATATCAAATATATTTTACAGGAAACTCTGTTAAAAGGTAGACTGAGTTATCTACCCACATTTTACAAAAAAAAGTACTACAGTTCAGCTAAAACTGGCACTGTACCTACAGCTCGATAAGACGCCGTGTAGGTAAGGTCACATAGGTAATTCTGGCAATAAATATACGCCACCAACAGTAATGCACAGCACGCTACTTTGTTTATTTTCGTTAAGGTTGTGTTGGAGCTTGTGCACAGGTGCTGGCAGAGTTAATAATACCGTTGAACTACGACACCATCTACCAGAACTACACGAACAAAACCCTGGTTGTTTGGGCTGTGGAAACCATCCGCAAACACATCTTGATATTAGCCGTTTTTTGAGGAAGGGACAAAGCAGATTTTGGTTTGACAATGACCACATACTGATAGAAGTCCTTTAGAGCTAAGCTTTAAAGGATATCTTCTTCTATTACATGAGACTTGATTGGTGATATGTAGGTGTACTATAGATTCGTGTGTGATGACGTAATGTTGTGTATGTGTGTTTGTTGTAGGTATCTGTAGGTACCTGGTGAAAAGTAGATGTTATTTTAGCGTAGCAGAATAAGTTTGACTTTTTTGACGATAATAATTTTTAATATAGTCTAGTATGACATAGCCTATCGCCCCATATCTGCTTGAAATTGAGTTTCGGGTCAATCTGTATTATTAGCCTAAAACGTTCCCACTGTTGATGTACAGGCCTCCTCTCGGTCAGTATTTAATATGACAACACAACTGTGAATACACCCACGACTCCTGTAACGTTGCATGCATCCATAAGCACAATGTTTTGCGTGTGTTTCATTGGAGGGAGCTGTTGCCATAATCGCCACGCTAGCACGCTAGGCGTGAAGATTTCCACGTACCGCCAGACGCACCTTAGAAAAGCCTCCCAAAAATTGCATCGTTGACGCACGTCGCGAGCGGGAGACACGGATCTTGTAGATGTGGATGGGCTAAGTGCTGTCGATTTTGGGCTGAAAAGAGAGAATGAGACGGCTATGTGATGGGTTTTTTACACCCTGTATTATTTAATTATCATTGGACATGATTTCCTTCAGTTTGACGAAAAATAAAGTTCAGTACCTACCGATGGAGCTACCCATGTATATATATATATATTTAAATAATAATTAATTAACTCTGCCTACACATCGGAAAATACTGCTGTAATGCTGTGTTCCACATCTATATTGGGGATCAATAAATACCTGATTTGCGAATAGTCTGAGTATCTGTTACCATTCCTTAGAGAAATGTTTTTCAAACTTTTTCATGATAAAGCGCGTTAGTATCGAAATATATTTTATCTACTCTCATATCAAAAAATTAAAAATATAAAACTAAAAAGGAGTTTATATTGACGTACTTTAGCCATAGTATATCGAAATTAAATTAAAAAATTAAATTATAACATTATTTCTCTAACAAAATAATTTTATAATAATTTTTTTTTTCATTACCGTACAGATTACAAACTATAGATTTTCACTATTTCATTTTTTTATCTGTGGCTGCGCGCGCTTTGGCACGTGCATTTTGATGCAGGGTGCAGAATTTTGGCGTCAAATACGTTTCTTTACATTGCGAGTCGTTGTTGTGTTTCACTGGACACATGATTATTATTGTTTCTTAAAATGTATGAGATTAGATAAAGTAGTGTATGAAACTGTACATAATTAGGTATTACACACTCGTGTGATACGAACGAACGAACTTACACTCGTGCATAATATCCCTCATTATGTATAGTTCTTGCAATTCACGAACGCGCGTGGCTCTTAGTTGTGTTCAAGTCGTATCTGTATACGTGAAAATGTGTGCGTGCGCGTAGACGTGCTACGGTTAGCATACAAATAATCAATGTTAAAATTATTTTTTCTTTGAAACCAACAATGATAATAAAACAAATATTGTAATAGTAAGTTTTATTAAAATTAATTATTATTCATCGTCAGAAGTGTCACTATCTTCAAACTCTTCAGTGTCGCTATCAGTTGATTCTACATTAATCATTAACTCGAAGTCCAAATCGAAATATTTGCTATATTCTTCTTCAAGTTTTTCGACATGCTTGCAAGTTTTACGCCAGGTATCATTGTAGATATCGTTCAAACACTCATTTATTAAATTTTGTAAAATAGTCATATTTTGCCCGATATTTTTAGATGCAATTTTATTTTTTAAAATTCCCCAGATATTTTCGATACAGTTCAACTCAGGGTGATAGGGCGGCAAACGTAATATTTCAAAATTCTTGCTTTTAACTATTTCGTCAATTTTGAATGTTATGAAACGATGTTTATTATTTTTTATTAAATCATAGAGTTCGATTTTTTTAAATCGTTCGTCACATAAAATTCCGTTATCAGTTAGCCATTTTATCATATCGCTCTTCCTTGAACTGGACGTAGAAATTTTACTGCTGCGGGCGTTATGATAGGACGCGTTATCCATCACAATAACTGCCCTTTCTGGCAAATTTGGCATAAGCTTCTCTTCTAGCCACTTCTTATAATTTTTAAAACTCATATTTAGTGATAATCTCCAGTTGTGGAGGATGCTTTATATACGTTTTTTCATTTGTGAAAGAAACTTGGCAGATGTAGAGGGCATCTCTTTTTCTTCTTTCAAAATAGAAGTTACAGTACGTTCACTGACCCCTGTTGCTTCGGCAGTTCGTTTTCTTACGTTAGCCAAAGGACTCAAATCACAATTATCATTATTATTCGCCTTCATGAAATGATATTCTTCTTGAAGAAAATGAAAAACTCGGGCGATAATTGCACGACCCTACAAATAATAAAGATAATACAATGTTCATGATCGGTGATCCATACAATAAGTTTAATATTAAATTAACGCTATAAATGCATATTTAAATAACTCACCTCACTACGAATAATTTTTCGCTTTTTATCGGTATTTGACATGCTGACGGTACTTCGTGGCGGATAGCGACGTGAACACAACAAGCACAAGTGACCTGAGCGGGCGACGGCTCGCTACTGAACGCTCCGTCAGGCACACACACTAACGCATTGTGCATGTACACAACATACCACAAGCAAGAGTCACGCGCGCTCGTAAATTGAAAGAACTATAACAGTTTCATAAACTACTATTACGACCCCGTTTCATCCGTTCCTTCTAACTAGGAATTTCAGCCTGTTACTTTGGACATCCTTTGGTTAAATAGAAAATCGGGATTCTCACAATCAACCAATAAAACTTTGTGTGTGATTTCATTTGGAAGCTCCTATAATTATAAAGTAAAGACGAATCCCTCAATAAGACTTGGTGGCCATCTAGGGGGTCGCAGCAAACACGTTGAAAAACACTGCCATAAAGGATTACAAGCGCAATGTTACATATATTTATTTTGTAATAGCCGGCTATCTTTATAGCACAATTAAAAGCCAACTTCTGTTTAAAGGCATACCATTCTATCAACGACTATTTAAACGATAAGAATAGTTGGTCGCCCTGATAAATTCAAGACAATGTTTGCTTTCTTTCTCCAGAATCAGTTTACTGATAGGTTATACGAGTTTACGAGTATATAATTGTTTATTTTGTACAATGCATAAATATGTAAGCTGTCACTGCCTTCATGCCTGGAAGCTTTCATTTATAATAACATTTTTATTTACTTATATTTGCATTCTTCATGTTTTTTTTTTTGCTTTGCTAGTATATTGGACTGGCCTTCTGGCATACGGTAAATAATTTAATTGTAAGTTCTGTGTTTTGTTATGTTAGTTACTTTACATGAATAGTAGGGTATACAATCATGTGTTTATTTAACTGAACAGACAGCTCTGCTGCTGGAGAGTTTGTTCCGCTACTTCTTCTTCCAAAGCACGAAACACGAAGTGGCAGAGGGAATTTTGGGGCACTGTCTTATACAGAGTGGTGCTGACAATACGACAGTAAATTAAACATTGTGTACCTCAACACATTCCCGGTCTATCCATAAAAAATCATATATGTCCATTAGTTTAGTCACAGGAAATTATTTTTTATTTTGTTTTTTTCATTTCTACATGATGTACATGTTGATAAGGAAGCGCATGTATTACAGGTTAATGACCGCAGCATCCAGCGGTACCAAACTTTAATAATAATGGCGTGAAAAAAGCAATTATCAACAGGATCGCGCTGTCGCCGATCGGAGGTCAGACCCAACCAGAACCAATATTTATAAAGGACGTTCTATTCCGTTTGCAATTTTATGCGATTTAGATCGTATTAAAAAAAAATTTTTTTTTTTTTGAAGCTAGGTTTTTTTTCTATGATTTAGGATTATTCCTACGAACCAGCATTGTTCGTGTTTTCATTTATTGTCGTATTGTCAGCATTACTCTGTATAATATTGACGTTCAAAAAGTACTGATCTACAGCTCAATTTGAATAAACAACTTTTGATTTTTTATTATTTTGTGTTTGACCGTTCATTGTGATGAAAATCACAAGTGGTGTATCTATATAGCGACTTTATTGTAAAGGAATACCTCTGCCAGTGTAATGTCATCTAACTAAAAATAACAGAAAATATAGAAAAAGTATTTATTATATTTTCCCTTACAGGAAGATCGACACAGAACAGTTAATTGCGAAATATACCAGTAATTGCGGATTGTGAAGTTTCATACACTTATGCCTATAATTATTCCTTTGTTGAATATAGACTGCTGTTTTGTTGTTTTATGTTCCATATTATATACGTGGGGAATTATTATGTATTGATGATGTAATGATGATTTTTCAAGAATCCTAAAATTATTTGAGACTTTAAGAATTGTTATTTTACGTCCTGTGATATTTTTAACTTTCTACCTATGACTATACGGACTGCGGGGGCTTGGAAATATAATTCTATTGGTGCCCGTTGAGTACGAAAACGTAAACACGTACATGAGTTTTTACGGTATATATTTTATTATGCTCCCTTATCACTAAACTAATGATAAATGTAAAATAAAATGTTTTAAAGTAACGGGTCACAATTTTTCGAATAGAAAAAAAAAACCTTAACTGGTCTTTAGTTAATCGTAGGATTGTCTTTCAGCCATTACATTTAAAGCAAAAATAAAATCTGTTATGTAGAATTTCTAAAAACTATCGAGTGTTTTAAGTCTCTGGAATTACATTTCAGTTTACTGTCGTATCACAGATGGCGGATAACCGGCTGACTGTTGAATGCGCATCTAGGTCAACTTAGGTTCCATATGGCTGAGATCTCCCGAAAAGCACCCTATTTTATTTAAATATGTTTTTAAACATTATATAAGATTTTGTAATGTATTTACTAATAAATAAATAATCATTATGTTCATTGCAAAATTTTGTTTCTATAACCACAATATTTGAACTGACAACTCTTCAAATCTAAAAACGTGTCCTAAAAATTTACACAAAACATAAAGTCTCAGTGTGCTGTTTGAAGACGTCTGTCGCTGCGCTGTTTACAGATCAGCAAAAGTCGGCAGTACATAAAACCTGGCGTTTTATTATATCTGGCCCCTTACCTGTTCCCGTATTGCTGTGCGTCGCTTCAAGACCTCCGTAGCTGTACACAGGTTAGCAAATGTTGAAAGCACGTAAAACCTAGTCTTATAAAATCTGTCTACTTACTTGTCAACGAAGGATGCGATTAAGTCGAGTAGCTCAAGCACAAGGCCGTTTATGACTCTTGGGTCAACTTCTTTACTGCCAGAGGCCCGGGGCTCCACTGCGCGTGTACTGGAAGCAACAGCCCCGTCTGATGCCCCGTAAGCATCCGCCGGAACGCCAACTTCCTTACTACAGCAGGCACCCATATCCTATAAACAAGATTAAACATGTAGCGCCTGGTAAAAATTACAATAAGGGGTGCTTTTGTAAACTCATTTGTACAGGATCAGGCCGTTTCTAACGGTACAGCGTCTGCGCAATGCGTTCTCGCCATAGATAACCTTTCTAAGTACCTAAATTTTTTGACTAAAGCAATCTAACCTAATAGCTAGATATTAGATATAGGTTTATCGAGACAAAGATCAACGCGCAAATTATAAGCATCGTGGGCCCGTACTAGAAGAGATTTCTTATAAAATAAGCATCACTTCTTTACCTTTTTCTGCTCTTTTTTTCTTGTCACTTTATATTTGTGTGTAAATAAATGATAAAATAAATCGTTACAGGGTTCGTATTATGGCCATTAGGCCATAATACCACCACCGACCATTAGGAGCGCATACCTAATTAGTTAGGTACTAGGCTGTCACTTATGTATTAAGAACTTTAACTTATCTATACTAATATATAAAGCTGAAGAGTTTGTTTGTTTGTTTGTTTGAACGCGCTAATCTCAGGAACTACTGTTCCGACTCGAAAAATTCTTTTTGCGTTGAATAGCCCATTAATCCACAAAGGCTTTAGGCTATATAACATCACGCTGCGACCAATGGGAGCGGAGCATAACTAACTCCACGCGAACGAAGTCGCTGGCGGCCGCTAGTCCTCAATAAAGTTTGAAATACAAATATTGACTCAAAGGTTACTTATACTGGAACTAAAGTTAGATTTCGTTTTGTATTAGGGAGGAAAAGTTTAAAAATATCCTTTATTTAGGTATTATACTTCATTCGCGAAGGCATTACATACAAGTTACATAAATTAGTTTTTTAGGATACAATTTGTAATAAAAGTACAATTTATGTATATTGTGCTTAGTTACAGTTAAGATTGGTGCTAAATTTATTGTATTTCAACTTATATTCCAACTGGTATAGTCAAATGAACTATCTTCGGAATTTATGAGGCAATTAATTTAATTAGTTATTTAGTTTTTACGTCTACTAACTACGTGTCTATCTTAAAAACCTTTTAGAATCAGGGTTGGTCAGCACCTGGAACTCTTTACATTTTACTATACTTAGGTCTACCAATGCTTAGTTTAAGTTCTTCGTTCGCTAAAGTTTTAACTTCGATTGAAGTAAAATCAATTTATAATAATGATAATACATTTCGTCAGATATAATCATCATCATCATCAACCTTTTTATCGTCCCACTGCTGGACACAGGTCTCCTCTCATACACAGAAGAATTGAGCGTAATCACCACGCTTGCTCAATGCGGGTTGGCGATTTCCAATTTAAAGTCCAGGTTTCTTCAAGATGTTTTCCTTCACCTTTTAATCAGGAGTCCAAGATATACTTAGAAAATACATATAAATTGGAAAATTTACTTTGGTACTTGCCTGACTTTTTTTTAACCACTAGGCCAACACGACTATGACAGATTTAATAATCAAAACTAAATAAAGTATAAGTAAATCCAATCGTTTAGACGTAAGTTTGACAAATGGCATAGAAAAAGTTAGCTTTGTTTCAACTTTTTCATTTGACAGCGGTTACGATCCACAATTAGAACGTAACCGCTGCCAAATGAAAAAAATCCAGTTTTGGTTAAACCATCTGTCAAAAGGTTAGCGCGATATGAAACAAATAAAGTTTTGGTTTGGTTGCGACGCAATTCTGGTTTTCGTTGAATTATTTTAGCGCGATTGCCCCCCAGAACACATGTTTTAGCAGCAGCATTTTTATAATTATGCCGGTTTAAAATATCTTCCGTCAAAATACGTAGCTGTGTTTGATAGTCATTCACGATACTTGTGAGTGTGTCTTAACTGTTTTTTTTACAGATTTTCCTAACTTAGTCGTTATGTGGTATTGTTTTGTTTTATTACGATACGTTATTAACATTATCGTTCGAGTCGTTATTTTATAATGAACGCATTATTTATTTAATAAAGATTGAATTCATCTTGAAAAATAAATGTTATGCATCTTTGCTTCTATGAATCTCTTTTGTCTAAAGTTTAGGCAAATGGAGTATAAGTTATTACCACTTTCGCTAATTGTAATAATAATATTTTAAGAAAATTCGTATGTAACTATATTATTAGGTGTACAAATAAGTTTCCGCCGTTTCATAAAAGCTACCCTTACTAAGAGGTTTTGTTGAAATTGTCAGATGAAAATTATGATATCGTAAGTTCGGACATCTGGTAATAACTTAACTACACTTAGAGTATTAGTGACTCTGTATCAATATCATATATTTATTTTTATGCACAAATGTCAAGTTTTGTACCGCATAAGCGTTATTTGCGGGAACTTAGGTACATCTTTAATTAATTGAAGAAATTTGCAGCTGAGGCTCATCGATTTAGCTTGCCACCCGGTAAGGACCAGGGCCTGTAGCCAATGGAATATCACTTACCAAAAGCGAAATCGAATACCAAACCAACCAATGGCGGTAACGATTGACTGCGTGATTTATCGCGTCGCGTGGTCACTCGTTTTCGTTATTGGTTGGTTCGGTATTCGATTTCGTTTTGCTACGAAGCGATGTTACATTGGCTACAGGCCCAGGCCAGAGTCGACAACGCGTTGTGTTTCACGCGCGCCTCTAAGAGATTTCAGCACATCGTGACGGGGTACAAAGACCGATGCCTCCTGGGCCAGGGTTACGGGTTGGTTAATAAAGAAACCGTGGCGCACAGGCAAGTGAAGAAACACGGGTGGGTTTTAGTCAGTAAACGTCTGACACGCCCTTCCGCTCCGCCCAGGGCGGGAGAAGTCATTTGATGATTTCACAGCCCAAAAAAAAAAAAACGCCCATCGATTATTTGTAGAAGCTTTATGGTGAAGCTGTTTTAACAGAGAGAACTTTTCGTGAGTGGTTTCAAAAGTTTAGAAACTGAAGACAAAGTACCTAGTGGAAGAGCGAAATCCTAGGAAGACACGGAATTATTGGAGGAAGATAGAAGGAAGAGGAAAAACGCGCCCATTACTCATTTATTCCAGACACGTCAAAATTCTTCTCCTACATTATAATAATCGTCCGCATGTTCAAAGAACGGCGGCTAACTTATTTGCACACCTATTAGTTATGATATTGTTATTACATTTTTTATAAGAATGTAGATGATGAACAAACACAATCTTGCTGTACATCACACTCGTCTCCACAGAGTAGGCAACTCGTTCATGGGTCAAATGTATACATTTTTACAACAAGCTCCCATGGACATTCGAAACTTACCCATTAAACGATATAAGAACTATATAAAGGCCAAACTTTGCAAAAAGGGGTATTATAAAATATCAGATTATTTAGAAGACAAAAAAGCTTGGGACTGAGCTGCTCGCTCTGTTAAGCATTGTTATTAAGCTATATGCGTAATTATAACGTAAATTATTGTAAACATTTTCATTTTTAATGTCTGGACTTGAAAAAAGACGATGATCCCTGAGTTTGTTTCGGCTATTTCTTCTCAGAGGTAGTCAGTTAGGAAATGAGGGCTTCATCTAGTTAAAAAAAAAAATATGACGTGTAAAAGTGATCAGTGATCCTACTTGCTTAATAAACGATTTCATTTCATTTCAGATGTATTCGATGTGGCATTGTTTTCCGCACTTAGGTCCGTATTACTGAACCTCACTTAAAACTGAAGCTTTACTTAAATCTCGTTTGAAGTTGTTTGATTGGTTTAAATTAATTTTAAGTAATGCTTAAATCTTGAGTCAGGTTCTGTAATACGGTCTTTAGTTGGGTTCCGACAAGAATGCGTTATCAAATTCAAAGTTTTTTCTTTTTAAAGTCTCGTTTACAGTGCGACCTATAATTCCGAGCTTGTGGGTGCTTGAATTAATTAAAAACAATAATAAATATCCTAGTTAATTTATGAAATTATTACTTTATCAAAGAAACGCCTTACAATAGTCAAAAACTATGTATGATCTCTAAAAACATATTATTATTTTTATCAGATTAATTACAGTAATAGGGTATTTGACTAAAAAAACTAATTAGTCCGACAGTCAGATTTCCTAAAAATACTAGCCACGTATTTATTGTTTTATCAAAACAATAAAAATTTACAAATATAAAAGACATCAAAATCAGGAGTGGTGACTGGTGACGTCACTGGTCGCTAAAAAGTGTAGCGTGCAGTGACGTCACACGAGTTTTCAATACACTGTGTCGTCTTCATTTTTTCTTTATATGAAAAAAGAAAAAATACGTGTCTAGTATTTTTTGGAAATCTGACTGACGGACTAATTAGTTTTTTTTAGTCAAACACCCTATTCTATTGACAGCCTCCGTGGCGTAGCCGTAGCGTACGCGGCCGCTGCGCAAGGAGGGCGGGTTCGATCCCCGCGCAGTGCAAATATTTTACCAGCTTCTTTTTTGCATCCCAAGTTTTTTTGCTTTGGAGTCTAGACTCGGATGCGACTGGGATTAACGCTGAGATGATGATGGAATTACAGTAATTCTCCCATAGGATAAAATTTTGATATTGTTTGGATCTTCATTATAATATAGATATGAAAATACCACTACACCGGGCCCATTTATCATTTGCGTATTGTAAAAATTAAAAAAAATAAATTAGTAACAATACCTAAAAAAAAAAAAACTGTAAGTTCACATAAACTGGCCTGAGCCGAAAATATTTCTATTTACTGTACGTACTTACCAGTGGTTAGATTTGAATGTTAAGTTAATATTTACACAGTATTTAACAACTTTGCATGAAATCTCTGGGACTCTTGACTTCTAAACCAGATTGAAAAAAAGTAGTATACGTCTCAAGGGATTGTCAGTTGTAAAAACGTCTGGTACCGTGAGCGATACAACTAACACTGCTGGAAACTTGCGGCGGGCGTGTCCACGACGGCGGCGGGCGTGGCCACGGCGTCGACGGGCGGCGCTAAGATTAATAAAAGACTGGCGGACATTATGCCAAGGTGCACTTCGTATCAGGTTTTTCTAGTAGCAAACCAATATCACCCATGCGGTGTTTCAAATAAAGGTGAGAATACCTAAGTAAAAATAATTTTTCCGGAAGTACAAAACTACGTATTAGGTACTTGATTTGTGAACATTTTCAGTTGAAATATTGATATAATGAAAGATTATCACGGTGCTACAGGAAGCGCGTCGGAAACACGCTGTATAACTGCGTGTCAGCACACTTCCGTAGTGACCTATGCTAAAACCATTCTAGCATTTTATCAAATATAGCATCTAGGTATACTACTTTGGTTTAAGTACTTAAAGTATACAAAACACGTGATTCATGTGTGAACTAAACCTTTCGTTACAAATTTTAAAAACATTACATTTGGTGAACACTGCTACAAGCATAATCGGTAATTCGTAATTTCACCAAAACCTACTCAGATTCTGGAATGCATGTTCAAAGTTGCACTTTGGTAAAGTTGCACTTTGCCAAAGTTGCACTTTGGCAAAGTTATTTTATTATGTAACACATTATATTATACGTATATTATGTTTCACACGATAATCGGATATTTACATTCTTCTTCTTCTTCAGCCTATAGATGTCCACTGCTGGACAAAGGCCTCCCCCAAAGCTTTCCACGCTGACGGGTCTTGTGCTGCCCGCATCCATCGGCTTCCCGCGACCTTCACTAGGTCATCGGTCCACCTTGTTGGGGTCCTCCCTACGCTGCGTCTTCCAGTACGTGGCCGCCACTCCAGAACCTTACTGCCCCATCGGCCATCGGTTCTGCGAGCAATGTGCCCTGCACACTGCAACTTAAGTTGGCACATGCCCATTGCCACTTAAGTTTAGCGACTCGCAGAGCTATGTCGGTGACTTTGGTTCTTCTGCGGATCTCCTCATTTCTGATTCGATCGCGCAGAGAAACTCCGAGCATAGCTCTTTCCATTGCCCTTTGTGTGACTCTGAGCCTTCGTATGAGGCCCATTGTGAGGCCTGAGTTATTTACGTTCATTAGTTCCTAAATAATTGTGATCCAGACTTTTCGTTGCTGCCTTCTCTCAGTGACGGCCTACGCTGAGGCCCATACGCCATAGGGGGATGCCCTTGCGCGTAGTGGCTTACGTTTTTAAGTCCTGGCTGGAGGCCCATAAGCAAACTCTGTTAAACAGACGATATACATAGGTGGGACTACCAGAAAATATTTCAAATTCATTTATTGATGTCTTTTTAGGACATTTTACAGGAGATATTAATATTCACGTAGGTGTACACTCTTTCACGTAATTAGTAATTATTATTAAAAAATATAACTAAAATAATAACAACAAAACCACAACATAATGAATGAAATAAAAACAAGAAAAAAGAAGTCTGTCGTCCGCTGCAACAGTAGACTGAGAGGATTTATAGTACTAGTATAAAAGAAACACTTGCAGAGGCATTTCTTGAATTAAGTACTTGACTGTGGGCATTATATAAATATAACTTAAGACTCGCTTACTTAGTAGGGGGATGATAACCGGCAAATTTTTTGAGTGAACGTAAGCCTCAAAAAAAGAAAGTGAAGATAATGTTTTCGATGTAAATTTTTTAATGTAATACCGAAATAAAGGCAAAACACATAATAACGAAAATCGATAAAAAACGCAGGTAAGTTTCAATTATGCTAGTATCGACAACCAATCACAGGCGTTGTGTTATCTCGGAAGCCATTTTTACTCATTAAAATTAAAAACTATTCTACCAAAACGTATGACCGCTTTAGGAAACATTTCAGATATGATGGAATAGTAAAAGGTAAAGCATTTCAGATACCACTGACCACCCCGTTTCTAAAAGTTTTTTAATATGAGCACATACTGCACACGACACGTTAAAATACAGTTTCACAAAACTAGCACTATTCAAACAAACGTGTGGGGGTGAGCAGAGCTCTCCTAGCTAAGTTATAAAACCTGTGTTACGGAGAAACATTCCGGTCCCCTAAGGTACAATGACGTAAAAGTTACATAGTGCTTCTGATGTTAATATTAAAATTTCGTAGAATTGAGTAAGACAATGAAATGTTTCGGATATATTTTGTTATTATTAAAATAAAGTAAAATCATTAATTAATTATCTCAAATTAAATTTAAGGTCCTTTCTGTTTCGTCATATGACTTATCTTGGAAGTATGATTGTATAGTCTTTTTGCACGTGTAATAGGGAGATTTGATTTGTGAGATTTAAACCTGTGTTTAAACCACTTAGATAGTTATTGAATGAACCTATGAACCGTAATAGAAACGCAGTTCGTAATACATAAAAGATAGTTTTTTCGGTGCTAAATTGTCATTTTAGTTTTAAGAACTTTATTTTATTACGTTGTTTCGACTTCTCCTACAGGTTTGTGCTATCCTGGTACCTTGCACCTCTACAAACTAGGCACAATAAAAGTCCTTCCATGTAATTATTATGGTTTAATGATGAATGAGCTTCATTGTTTCGGCTTCTCCTACACTTTTGTGCTACCCTGGTACCTTGCACCTCCACAAAGTAGGCAAAATAAAACTTCTTCGGTGTATTAGGTATCTATAATTATATTATACAACATTATTTTTCAAGAACGACTGAACCGATTTTGTTGAAAATTGGTAGGGAGAGGTAGCTAAGAACTGGGAGAAGGACATAGGAAGGATATTTTTTATCCCGTTCCCATCGTTCTCGTGGTAATGAATGAGCTTTATTGTTTCGACTTCTTCTACAGTTTTGTGCTACCCTGGTACCTTCCACCTCTAAAAAACTAGGCACAATAAAGGTTCTTCCATGTAATTATTATGATTTCATGATGAATGAGCTTCATTGTTTCGGCTTCTCGTACACTTTTGTGCTACCCTAATTATCCTAATTTAAAAAGTAAAAAAAAAGATCATGTGATATTTATTGCCTTTAAGGCGGAACAAAGTTCGTTAGTTTTATATAAAGTTCGAAATACAAATACTGACTCAATAGTTATGGCTTGAACTAAAGTTAGATTTCGTTTTATAATGAGACGCTAGTAGTTTCGTAATAATGGAATAATTTATTTAATTTAGTTTGTTGAGATATTAAAATCAGTTGCTTCGTTTTCTTGTGTAGATAATGATACGGAAATCTTCAGGCGCGAGTCCAGTTCACACTAGGCCGACCTTTTTCTAGTTCAAAATAGCCATTGACTTGCAAAGCAATAATTTTAAATTTAATCAAGTTGAGAGGTGTGTGGAAACTTGACATGAAAAATTAAACTATCATTATTTACTACTCGTTTGTAAAGAACTAGCTTTCCGCCCGCAGTTTTGCCCGCGTGAAGTTCAGTTATATCGCGTTTTTTAGATTTCCCTCCGGAATATAAAATTTTTCCGGGATAACAAGTATTATCCTGCTCCCCTATTATATAATCCGGACTTCTAACTTTACGTCTGCAAAATTTTAAAGCAATCGGTTCAGTAGCTACGGCGTGAAAGCGGTACAAACAAACAAACATACTCACTTTCCCATTTATAATATTAGTAATTTATAAGGGTTTTCTTTTTTATAATTGGTGTACAATTAAGTTTCCGCCGTTTTTTGAGCATGCTCCGAGCATTATCATGTAAGAGGATAATCTTTGCATAATATCTTGTGTAGTAATGGGCACGTTTTTCCTCTTCCCTATCTTCCTCCAAAAATGCTTCTATTTCTGTGTCTTTGACGATTTCGGTCTTCCACTACGTTCTTTGTCTTCACAGTTTCTAAATTTTTGAAACAGCTCACGACAACTACTCTCCCTTAAAGCAGTTTCACCATCACCTTCTAAATTATTTATTTATTTATTTTATCATTCTTTACAAGCAATCGATGGGCATCGGCTGCTGATTTCTTGAAATTAAAGAAGTAATAAAATTTTCCACAAATGACGCTTATTCGGCACAAAACTTGAAATGTTTGCACAAAAATAAATATGTGATACTGATACAAAATACTGTCCAAAGTAAGTCCTACTGTATGATTTTTATACCACAGTATAAAAATCATACAGTAGGACGATGCCTTGGATCTCGCGTAAAATGCCGATATCGTCTAGACAGTAACACATCGGCCTGGATTGTCACAAATAAACAATTTTTATGAAATTATTTATTTATTTCAGATCAACATCGATATCTGTATTATAAATAAAACAATATTACATATTAATATAATAATGAAAACAATTTTTAATCCGCTCTTTACTGCATGTGTTATTATGGAGTTGAGTATGACATAAAAAAATGCAGATGAAGCGTATACAAAGAGCTTTAATAATTGAACTGATACAGAAATTTAAATGAATAAATAATTCAGTTGTCAGTGCAACATCATGGTTCGGAAAAGTTCACGGCTTAATAACGGTAAGTGATGTCAATAAATCGATGCCATGATAATGCCATAAATAAAAACAAACCCGCATTAGCCCTTGATGATATATCCCGAACTACTAACATCGTTTTCTTCGCAGGTCGGGATCCGCTTACCCGCGTCTCGCCCCTCACACCCCGCACGATTGCCCTGTCTAGACGACTGTATGATATTTAGACTAGAGATGTAACGGATAGCAGTTTGGCCGGATACCGGATACCGGATATCCGGCGAAACTTAGTCGTTTGCGCAGGCGGCGATAACATGTGAGCTGGATTTTTATCTCAAGTCAAGTCGCGATTTCGACCTTTAGTGGGCAGCTAACGCCAAACAATACTCAAATTTAACAAAGTTTGCTAAAATCTACCTTTCTGCACCATGCAGCAGTGTGTATAGCGAAAGACTTTTTTCTGAAGCAGGCCTTATTTATGAAGAGAAACGCAACCGTCTGCTACTTCCCAATGCACCACCAAAATTTGCCCTTAGTGCAGTATGAGTACTAATTTATTCATTCTCTTTGTATTACATTAATTTATCATTGTGTGATTAAAAATATAAAACTTAAACTAATTATATTAAAGTGATACTAACTAAATAAAGCAAATAATTACTCAAAAATGTTTCTTTTATCCAGTTTTTTTAATTATTGGGCCG
The DNA here is from genome assembly GCA_037179545.1 of Sesamia inferens. NCBI lineage: Eukaryota > Metazoa > Arthropoda > Insecta > Lepidoptera > Noctuidae > Sesamia > Sesamia inferens. The sequence continues at coordinate 18,338,195 of CM073921.1, read as the reverse complement.
GATAGATATCCGGTCGAATATTAGCTATCCGGTATTCGGTCGGATAGTATTAGGATGGCCGGATAGTTACCGGATATCCGTTGCATCTCTAATTTAGACTGTGCTAATAGTCTAAAGTGTAACATGTTATTACCAGATGTCCGAACTTAAATACGATATCACATTTTACATCCGACAATTACAACGAAACCTCTTAGTTAGGACATCTTTTGTTAAACGGCAGAAACTTATTTGTACACCTAATAGTAAATCGTATAAAGTTAAAATTTTCTGAAGATGAAGAAAATGTTTTCTCCAGAAGTTTGCAAGTCCATGCTTGTGCTTGATATGCGTGACAATCAAGAATAGAACACTGAACTAACGGAAATAACAATAAAAAAATACATTAATGATTACATTGTACGAAAATTTCAGGTTTCCACACACACACGCACACACACACTTGGGATCAGAGGCAGCGATTATTCTTTTTTCGTCATTTATGTATTTCTTTTTTAGTTGTATTTATTTTTTTTCTTTCACGCAATTTTTCACTGTGATATAGGAGGGGGCAGTCTCCTTATACACGTCATCCAATCGTTCTGTAATTTTGACAAGGGATAAATCTTCTTTAAATGGAAACTTTGACACTCGATACTCAGTTTTCGACATTTAGAAAAAAAACGCGACTCCCCTTTTTCCAACGCCTGCTAAACGATGCGAAATGTCGATGCGTGTTTCTTATATTAAGTATTAGCTGCGCCGCGTGGTTTCACTCACGTAGGTCTCGATATGCTTTTTTTATATGCTCCTATTAGTCGCAGCGTCATATTTAGGGAATGCAATCTCGTTCTCGCTAGATTTCGTTTTCACGAGATCTCGGTCTTTTTTGGCGACATTGATCTCGGGCGAAAAATGGACGAGGTCTCGCGAGATTTATGATATTAGACTCGAGCATAAAATCGCCGATCACATCACCATTAGCTGCCACCGCGAATGATATTGCTGAATGTTATGATGACAATGAACCGCTTAAGTCTCTTTCTGGGGCACACAAGAGTATTTCATTGCAAGAAGAACTTCATGAAACATTAACTGCGTTCAGAGAACCTAGAAAACTAACTATGAATTCGCTAGACTCATTACTCAAAAAGGAAATGAACTTGTACGAGTCGGGGATTTTTTCAAATCGGACCAGTAGTTCCTGATATTAGCGCGATCAGACAAACAAACTATTCAGCTTTATATATTAATATAGATAAGATAAACGTACTAAACTATTAAATAAATACAATATTAATAATAGTAATTATTTTACACAACAGAACATGTAGCGACATGTCGCGTAGAACTATATCAGGTTATGGGACCGACTAAATAGATATTTGGACATTTATAACTTCATCTTGCAAAAACGACTTAATTTGAATACCAATTAAATTATAATTCATGCACCTGATATCTCACGGTGCAAAAAAAACTTATATTTATTTTCCTAATGGCACTGGGCACATAGGTCAAAGTTGATTAATTGTTTATTAGGACGACCGTTATGCTTTCTGTCTGACCCAAGAGGCATCGGTCGCATCTCTTTTAGGCGCGCGTGAAACACAACAGCCGTCGACTCTGGCCTGGTCCTTAACGGGCGGCGAGCTGCCCACTGCTCACCGCCCACAGGCCCGCGCCTACGGTGGCTGGGAATTTGGATGCCGTCTCCCCACCAGGGCGTCTCCTGCGGCGGCTAGTGGCGTGAGGGCGCTGGGATTCCCGCTGCCTCACGCGCTACACCTTCCTTGCCAGCATCACTGCTTCGCAGAAAGAGGTGACGGCCTGCCATGCACTCTCGCTACGGGCCATGGTCTGGACCAGGGTCGGACGCGAGAGATCGCCGCCGATCGCCGCTACGAGGACACGGCGGTGCTCTACCCAAGCCGGGCAGACCTCCACCATATTCTCCACCGTGTCCTCAGGGCGATCCACACAATGGTGACACCTTGGTGTTTCCTCCCGTCTTATACGGAACAGGAACCTCCCTAAACAACCTTGTCCGGTGAGGACCTGCGTCAGGCGGAAGGTGAGTGGGCCGTGGCGTCTCTCTAGGAACTCCTCAAAGAGGGGACTTACCGCTGCTATTGTGGCGTGTCCAATGCAGAAAACACCCTTTGTTTATTATTTCCTTCTTATTTCTAGAATTATCTTCTTATAGTCTTAATTTTAGAAAAGTTAAGGCAAATGTGACATTATTTTTGACTGTGTTTCTAGAAATGTTATTTAGGGTCACGGTTTCAAAGTTTAAATTAATAAAAATTTACCGCAATAACCGAAAATATTTTAAAATTTGATCAAATTTCTAGGTTTTTCTTAAATGCCCATAATTTGTAAACTGCATGGGACAGTTCTTTTTTCTGATTTTTCTCATGATAGTTACCTACAATCAATTCTGTTACCCCGTTTCGGATTTACGTTAAGCTCTGGGTTACGTTAAGTTCACTATTATTCGGTAGGCAAATATATCAAAACAGCTTTGGGTTGATGAAATATAACTTCATTCAACTAAAAATAACAAACCAAACTCTTATATACCTGACATATCAGCGGTTTTTGATAAACATTGTCAAGATCGGAAAGAATATTTTAGGCCTCATGTCACACTCATGTTCTGCCAAACACTGTACACTTTATAAATAACCTCTCTGCCAGCAATGCGAATACTTTTATTAATTATTTATGTTCAATTACTTACTTTATTTTCTAAACGATATAAGCTAATAAACTTTGTTGACTAAGAAAAGTATTTATTTTCGGAATATTGCGAATAGATAAAAAATTTGTTTCGTCTTAAGACTTTTTTGTCAGCTGTACTTAGTTTTCGCTTAGCGTTCTTTATGCCTTCTTTCTTCTTGCACGGGCCCTAACCTTAGGGTAATCGGTCGTAGCGAACTCTTGTCAGTCCACACTGTCTCCGTTGGTTGAGCCTGATGGTACACTGGCTCATACGACGAGAGAGAAGCTAGCAGTGCCACTCCACTGAATAGGTCTCACTGCGACACTTTAATGCCCGAATGCATTAAAGTGTCGCAGTAAGACCTATTCGTCTCACTGCGACACTTTTATGCCCGAGGTTCGCATTATGAATAAGGAGGTTATGAGAGTATTGTGTCGGCTGGACGTGAATAAAGCTAGTGGACCAGCAGGTATACCAGCGATTGTTCTCAAGACTTATGCGCCCGAGGTGTCTCCTGTACTAACACGCTTGTATCGCCTCTCATTTAAGACTGGTATAGTGCCCAAGTCCTGAAACCTTGGCAACGTGTAGCCTGTGCCCAAAAAGTGTAGTCGTGCCGATGCTACTAACTATCGGCCGATTTTAATAACTTCCATATTGTGCCAAATTATGGAGCGTGTATTGAACTCTCGCCTCATTTCATACGTAAAAGGTAACGATTTCCTCAGTGACCGACAGTACGGGTTTCGCCGTCAAATGTGGACCTACTAGTGTATGCCACTCACTTGTGGGACGAGGCCCTGGAGAAAAATGGGGAAGCGATTTTCGTCTCCCTAAATGTCTGGAAGGCCTTCGATTGTGCTGGCCTTTAGGCCGTCATTTCCCTTGGCCTGACTGGCTGGATAAAAGAGTTCCTGACTGAACGGTCCCTCCGAGTTGTTGTCGACGGATGGTCTTCGGAGCCCATGTCAACTGATGCCGGTGTTCCTCAGGGGTCTGTTCTCTCTGCAACTCTGTTCCTGCTGCATATTAACGATCTGCTAATACCCGGTATCTATGGGTATGCAGATGCCAGCACAGTTGTGGAGAGATCCTTGCTGGGTGCTCGAGCTAGTAAGGAATCAATCCGGTCCGAAACAGAGGCTATGATAGAGTGTATGGATGTACACGTGGCGAAGCCGATCTAATAGCATTCAATGTCGCCAAAATACTTCACACAAGGACAGCTTCTAATGTTATACAAAGCACAATGTGTGGAGTACTGCAACCACCTTTGGGCTGGTATTGCAAAATTTCACCTAGCAACTTTGGATTCGGTGGAGAGATGTGTAAAGAAGTTAATTGGCGACCTAGATTTGATTCAAAACGGTCTCCAAAGCATGGAGCACAGGCGAAGAGTAGCTAGCCGGCTGGTGTTCTATAGGATGCATTTTGGAGAGTGTGCGCGGGAATTACATGAATTCCCCCATACATTCGTCCCATCATCGGACGATGCGTCATATGGCGACTATCCACCCTTAGATTGTTGACACCACTACGATCCGGACGAAGCGTTTCGCCCCAATCCGTCTTTTATATCGCTTAAATCGAGGGATTGGAATAATTTGCCAGCGGCGGTGTTCCCGTCTGACTACAATTTAAGTGTCTTCAAGGCTAGAGTGAATAGGGTCTTAATAAACTATTTACCATTCACGATTGCATCACTGCTTACTGTCGGGATTGCGGTTAAGCTCTAGTTTATAAATGAATTTATGTGGGGTAGTTAAAACTTAAAAGTGAAAAATACAATAATTTTTTACAAAAACGAAATGACTTCAAAATACAAAAACAAGAAATAGATACAAATTAAAAGATAACGTTTTCGTTGGTTTCCCATTTCCGTTTATGACACCGATTTCCGAAGGTAGATTTTTTATATAAATCATAGAAGTTTTTAGAAATTCTTATTATATTATTCTAATCTTTATCTATGTCATTATAGGCTTAGGTTTGGTACGGGTTTCGGACTTTCGACGACCCGAGTGAAGACTATCATATGAGATAAAGGGCCGATCGATGACTTAATGTGCTTTTCGAGGCATGGATGGGTCTTGGTAAGTATTTATGTAAAGATGGATACCCTCCCATGGACACATTGACATACATATGTACATAGATGGATACTCATACACACATTGACACACAAGACACCTGAGGGGAATTTCGATCTTACTACATCATGCTAAAAAATAAATCAAGAAGATTTAAAATCTCTCAATTTCCCTACAGTTTCACAAGCTTATTTATTTGTCGCCGAGATGAGATGTTGACTAGATTTTGAACATTTTAAATTACGAGAATTGTCGTTCTGAACGATTCACGTCGAATTGTAAAGCTATCCTATTCCTACCTATTCTGTTTTTAGATGTTAAAAATAAATGAGCCAAAAATGTAAAATAATATACAAGTATAAACATACAAATATACATAATATATATTAGAAATAGAAGATACAAGCCAGACACAAAAGGAAAGCACACAATTGTATTGCCACATTTCTAACCCTATTTCCTAAACTAGGCCTAGATCTGTAGTTTAGGGGTTAAATAAAAGTTAAATATAGTTTTGGGGTAAATAGAAAAGAAATGAGGAAGAAGAAAAAAATATGTTTATTACAGGTAAGTAATAAATAACACATTCGCAAATTAGCGCTTATGCAGGCATAGCATGATTAAGGCTGATTAGCCTAGAATTCTTATACATTCCCAATTCTGGGACACAAGCCTCCACTCTGTGAGTGACCTAGTGCCGTTTGGTGGATAGTCATATATACAATATATGTTTGACAAGCAAAATTTGATTAGAATAGGAAATGGCAGATCTTTACCATAGTTAACACACTTTAAACTGTATTTAAGCCCGTCAATTGAAAACATTAATAAAATACTTGTTGTTTTTGTGAAGCAGATTGTTTGTCAATTCCACTCACTATAGCCTCTGTTGTTGTAGCATCATAATAATTGTGTTGCCAGAAACAACATGTTCCATGTTCAGCTAAATTAAATAGACGTAGTCGCTAAGAATCTTTTTAAATTTATTTTGACAATAATAACAAAGCCTTGTTGTTAAAGTGGTTGCAAGCACTGTTGCTAAGCATGATATTTAAGAAGTGTTATTTTGGTTTCAGTAGATAATAGGATTTCTGCCACATTACAAATAAACATCAACAGAATAATGGGTTTGGTGTTATGTCACATAATAATATAGAATAATATCTATTATACACATACATACCCGCTTACAAAGATTATAAAAACAAATATTCAATATTAGTAAACTGAAACGCAATGCAACCTCATTGAATCAGAGACAAATAAATAGAATAAGCCGGGCCACTCACAAGACAGGAACAAAATATGTATAATAAATTCCGTAGCAGTAATTCAATAACAAAAATTGCATTATACCAAATTTACAACTCAACTTTTATTACATCAAACACCAGATTAAATTATGTTTACATAAATGTTAACACACAAGAACACTTGCAACAATTTCATAAACTGGCACAAGATGCCATAAAGGAATAGATACAAAGGCAGTTACAATATCTCCAATATTAATACGTGCATATACCTATGTATTCAAATCATACACAATATCATAAGGTTATGATGAGCAAAGCACAAGGGGCGAATTCACTAGCCTACTTTCGCGAGCACTTAAAACACACTGCAATATTAATTACAATAATCAGCCGAAACAACAACAAAACAATACATAAAACAAATAAAGAGCAATGCAATCAACAATCGTTTTCACCATCTGTTCTAATTTTTACAAAACACTTACCGCGATCTTAGGCCATTGACTGACTTCAAATTTGAACACACAGTATCGTGGGTTCAGCAAAATTTTCAATTAAATATCACTTCACTAGTTGTAACACGCACAGAGTAATGTTAAACTTTATTTTTGTAAACAATATTCTTGAAGACACTAGACAGCACTCAGACGTCAACATGCGCGAGCCTCGCGAGCATACTCGCGAGAGAGCGACGCAGACGACTACGGCAAATTCGAAACTTTTTTTTTTTTTTTTTTCTTTTCTTCTTTGGCTTCGCACGGTTTGTGCATTCAGCCAATGTCAAGTGTGTAATTCGAAACTTTATCTACATTCTACAGTTCTACACTATAACAACACAACTATATTATCCTACAAAGGAATTTTTATTCTGTGGACTAGTGATGTAGTAGATACAGAAAGCACTCGATATTTCGATAATATAAACCTATTTTTTTAAATGTAGTATTAACCAATAGGGTACTTGACGAAAAAAAAAAAAAAAAAAAAAACTAATTAGTCCGTCAGCAAGATTTCCAAAAAATACTAGACACGTATTTTTTGTTACACAGTGCGTTGAAAACTCGTGTGACGTCACTGCACGCTACACTTTTTAGCGACCAGTGACGTCACCAGCCACCAGTCCTGGTCTTTGATGCCTTTTATATTTGTCATTTTTTATTGATTTGATAAAACAAAAAATACGTGTAAGTTTTTAGTATCAAAATATCGAGTGCTTTCTGTATCTACTACATCACTAGTCCACAGAATAAAAATTCCTTTGTAGGATATAGTTGTATTGTAGATATACATCGATTTTTTTTTTCTAGTGCGCAAAAAAGATGAGTGGCTCAGAATCTTAAAAACTTAAAAACGCATCGGTCACTATGCCAGACTACATGAACTCGGTTGAAAATAAAAAATATGAGTGAAAAAATTATTACGATACGTCATTTAGTTTCCAAGATATTTAATTTCAAAATAAGTGCGCGATTCGGAGTTCCACCAGGCCGGCGCTCGACGCGATGACGTCACAGCACAACGCAACACTCGGTCAGTCCACTCGCGCGCTCCGGTAACGCCGCGTTGCCCGTACCTTTTACTATTAAAGTGTAAAAATGTCTGATCTACATGCTAGAAAATCATGTGTTATGCCAAAATGTACAAATACAACCACCAAGACACCAGAAAAGTTGTTTTTTCACATTCCAAAGGATGTTCAAATGCGAAAGAAATGGATAAAAGCTATGAAGAGGTTGGATTCATTTGGAGCTAAAAGTACAGTTTATTGTTGTGAAGATCATTTTGATGTAAGTATGTCTATAAGTAATTTATATCTTAATACTTAAATGTATACATATTTATATCTATTATAGGTACCTTAGTACTTACACTACTACCTTACTTAGTAGTTTGAATTTTTTGGTATAGTTATACCTATTATCATTGTCAGGTCAGAGGTGCAAAACCTTTGGTGTTAAATAATAACAAGGTTGCTATTATTATATGTATTTATCTTGAAAACGAATTTACTATTTACGTTAGCGTTTGTTTTATTTATTTGCACATAAGTACACAGTCTAATACCTACTACTATTTACCTACGTTTTTGCTAGCGTAAACATCATAATAGATAACTATTTTTTTTTCAGTTTGAGGCTGATATGGAGAACTATGTTAAATATAAGCTGGTTGGAGGAAGACTTAAACTTAAAAATGGGATAGTTCCTCACAAATTTCAATGTCAACAAGAAAAGGTAGATATACCCGAAAGATCTGCAGTACAAAAACGGAATAAAATAAAATATTTTGAGAAACTCTTAAGCAAAGACGAAGAACCGATTACTTCGACTTCAGAGGCAACCAATAAACCAGAAGAGGTATTTGTTGCTTGCTGTGAAGACGAAATAGTTACAGAAGATCCACTTAGCTTTAAAAATAATGACCAGTGTCTGAAAACAACAAAGAAAAGTAAAGGGGTACAAGTAAAGCTAAGAGATAAAGGTGCTCATAAATCAACCATGACTGATAAAACATATTTTAAGAAAGAGAGGAAAACAATATCATGTCCAGATACAATATCAGTTCGTAGTATGACTGACTCATCTTCTACTCTCTCCACACATGAAATGTATACCCCTGATAAAGATTCCTTGAATCTTGATGAAGATTTAGATTCAGATGTGGATAACTCAGAAAGCGAAAAACATGTTTTCAGAAACTATATGCAAAAAGCAGCTCTTTTATGCATATAGAGAGCCACAACTATTGCTAGGTTTACCTAAAGAATGTTATTTTCTCATAAATTTATTATCTGAAACAACAAAATGTACTCCGCGAAATATAATGATGACTATTCTACTCTATTTTAGGTAGGTTATCCGATTGCCCTTTTTCAAATCCGTCATCCATTATACCATATATACACTAATTAAACTGAATATTACTCAATGTACGGAAGAAGCAATATAAAACACTATAAGTAACTCGGCAGGCGCGGATTGCCAGCGAGCGGCCGGCGGTGGCGGGGGCGCGTTGTGTTATGACGTCACACGCTTCACACGCGCTTGCTACGGAACGCAAAATTTACGAGAATTAGAAATGTCTATAAATTCATTAATACTTGGTCTTTTTCAATGAAACAAAAACTAGTGTATTTGTAAAGATACAAGCCCTACTAGGACAATAGTTTTAAGCGATTTTGTATACCTATTAACATTCTTCATTTACAAAGTGGTGAAAGTTTACGTGCAACCCGGAGACTACGCGTCGGAGAGTATACCTAGGATACGAGCTCTAGGAATTGCAAACTCCACTGTCCCCAATGCAAGGACTATTTTAGCAGTTACCCAAAGGTTGCTCGACCATGGACAGTTTCGCAACCCGAGCCACGCACAAGGGTCTGGCAGACCACGACTGGCGGTTGATATCGAAGACCAAATTATGGAATTTTTCGAGCGAGATCCCAGATCCAGTACTTATGAAGCGGCACGTCGCTTTGGTGTTTATCAGAATGCAGTATGGAAGCTGCTTAACACTTCTGGACTACACCCAGCCCAGTCCGTTCAGAAACTCCATAACCCTGATCCAGTATCATGTCGAGACTTATGCGAGTGGCTAAGCAAGCAAGCAAGCGTCAAGCAGCTGCGTCGTTTGCGACTGGTATATTTGAATTTTAAATGTTTTAAAACTGCTCGCATTCTACTCTTTGACATATTTGGTAGGTCAGGGTCATCATTCACAAGTCACAACCTTTAACTACCTATTTAACTTGATTTAACAGTGTTTTATGAAATATTTAATTGTGTTTAAATAAAAGTACATATTTTTAAACGCGATTTGATAATGAATAAAAAATGTAAACTCGACTAATTTTTAATTGTATAAACTCGATTTTACTACATCACTATTTACTTAGGATCAAAAACTTGCAACACTAGAAATGTCATGTTACCAAAGAAGTTATATTTAATACCTAGAATGCTGACGAGCTGGCAAAGGCGTTCATAGATAGAGAAACGCACGAACGACCTCCGTGTCCCTTTCTAGTAGGGTTTACATAGTTCATAAGAAAATTGGGACATTTAATAAACTTCAAAAGTGTTTTGAGCAAAAATCTAATAACAGTAGGGGGTAGCTACAAACTAAAACATGAACTATATTTTTTTGGGTATACTATCGACGCCACCCGGCTTCGCTCGAATAAATGTATTATATTAGGTATTGTATAACTTTTTCTTGACTATCACTCTATCTATTATAGAAAAGCGCATCCCGTTACTTAGTTTTAAAGATCTAAACATACATAGGGACTGTTACCCCTGCGCGCCGCTGCCTCTATGTCTCTCTAATATCTTCGAAAATATTTATTAAATTACATGCTGTAAAAGGCAAAATTGATATATGTATATAAAATGCAAATTGAATTTTGTGAACAAGGTCTTTAGTACGTTTGACTTAATAGGAACGCAAGTCATAACCACGCGCCTCAATTCGGGTGCCCCTCGGTACTCTAACTAGTAGTCACGCACGCACCCAAAGAGTATAATAATACTAGAGAAACACGCACCGCTGTGATAAGTGGTTTTTTTTTTGACAATGGCATCTCGTAGTTGACCTTGAGAGGCCGTGACTACTTAACCGGACTTTCCTGTGGATGCTTTAAATGAATTTAAAGCCTCCAGCCAGGGCGACTAAAAACTAAGCGACTATACGCTAAGGGCACCCCCTGTGGAGTACGAACCTCAGCTTAGGGCGTCGCTGGAGAGAACAGCAAGGGACGGCTGGATCGAATATTTGTGATAAATTCGGTTTGATGACCGCGGCGTTTCCTAGTACTAGCTCTGAGAAGAAACGTCCGAAACAAACTCAGAGGTCATGGTTGGAAATTTATGATTACTGGCTCAGCTGCGGCGCGGGCTGGCCTTCATTGGACAAGAGACGGCGGAGGGGGCTACTACGTTGAATGCGTCGCGATGGACCTCGGCGGCGAGGTCGGTAGGTCGGTCTTTTTTTGAGTGTGTGGCCCTACTGGCCTCTTGGAGGAGGGTTATGAGGTCATCAGGGTCTGTGAGGGCATGCCTTGGGCGGCGAAGCTTGGAGATGGTGGAGGGGGTATAATTAGCAGCCGCTACTATCAGGGGATTGCGGTGCTTGGCGGCAGTGTCAAAGAAACGTTTGGAAAGACGCTTCATGAACTGCTGGATGGTGGGGATGTTGACATCAAGGTGGAGGATCTCATTACGGACGAAGTGATAAGTGGACGACGCGGCGCGCTACGCTGCGTAATATAATTAAAAAATAACAAAAAGCCATGTTCAAGAAATCAACCTATTTATTATTACAATTACACAAAATCAACACATTTATTTATACAAAGTGTTACAGACGTAACAAATACTCGTACAGTACACTTTGAAAGACAAAAAATTGTCAACCATACTGCAAATGTATAAAACATTGTGTTTAGTTGTTATGGGTTTAAATGGAATAACTTCAGCCCATTTTTATCGAATTCCATCATCACTTGGAAAACTGGAAGAAAATTATGTTCACCAACAATCAATCAATATTAATAATAAAATGGTTAGGTTAGTTATACAAGTAAGGTTAAACTTTTTGTAAAAGTGTAAGGTAAGTATAGAATACAGATAGTTGACATACACTGATACGCTGTTTGTTCATTTTCTTTAGTACATATTAGGTATAAAAAATGGCAATGGAGAGGGCTATGCTTGGGGTTTCACTGCGCGATCGAATCAGGAATGAGGAGATCCGCAGAAGAACGAGAGTAACCGACATAGCCCGAAGAATTGCAACACTGAAGTGGCAATGGGCTGGACACATTGCCCGTAGGACCGATGCCCGATGGGGCCGACGGGTTCTCGAGTGGCGACCACGCACCGGAAGACGTAGCGTGGGTAGGCCCCCGACAAGGTGGACCGACGACCTGGTGAAGGTCGCGGGAAACCGCTGGATGCGGGAGGCGCAGGACCGGTCGTCGTGGAGAACCTTGGGGGAGGCCTATGTCCAGCAGTGGACGTCTTTCGGTTGAAATGATGATGATGATGATGAGGTATAAAAAATATTCAAGAAAAATATACAAGTCTAAACTTTTTAAACAAACTTAAAAAAGAGGAGGTTCTATATTCAGCTGTCTTGTCTATTTTACAGAACATTATACTCATCCTACACAATGTATATTGTAAAAAAACTGGTAAACACTTACCTAAACATTGAACGGTCACAACCGGAGTAATAATAACTATTATATCCTCGCACACAACAAATTCTGGTCATTTTGAATTCGATTTTTACCTCAACCTTCTAAAAAATAGCGTGATACCTTAAAAATACGACAAAGAATAATATGTATCGACCATATTGATTATTTAACCCAATATGTCATCGGTGTTGCCATTCTAAAGTTTATTATGTGCTAATATTTTTTTATTTTTATTTATTCTTTACTCACAATAAATGCATTGATTAAATGTTGAGCTAAGCAGTTAGTTACTTTAATTCTTAAACAATCACGAGTCACTGATAAAATATTGTATATCAGCGTAAATAACAAAACGAGTGGATGAAGTTTATGTATCAAAGTTACCAAATAGTAGTATTATTTCACACTGGCAGTCTGCGGGAAAGTGACACAGGGTCCTTTCGATGCCTCTCATCGCAACTTTAGGTATTTATGCGTAAGCTTTGTGGCAATGTAAGCTTTATGGAGTAAGCTTTAGGTTTACTTTTGAATGTTGTTGTTTTGATATTATTGTTACTCGTAGAAAATATGGGATTAATTAATTCTAGGTATATTATAATTTCTTTGCATGTTACTGACTCGAATTAAATATCTCAAAGAGTTTTTGGGGGGAAAGCTAAAATGAGTGTCACGCTCATTTTTCAATGGACTGTTAAATTATTTATAGTAGGTATTATTTACTAAATAAAAGCGCGTGATTTATGTAAGTTGTAAAAAGTGCATCCAGTGAATAATTTATAAAGAACATTGAAATATTGTAGCATAGTGGCCACATCATGACTGGATACGAAAGGAGATAAGTTACGAAGTTAAAATCTATTTATGTATTCGACTGAAAGATTTGTATCTATGGTCATGAATAAATAACTATTATTTAAAAAAAAAAAAACTACTAATGACAGTGACAGATGGAGAACGTTTAGTGAGCGAGTTGAGCAGAGACTATCCAACCTTCCTGAAAATGCATTAAATTCATCGACAATTCGGGCTGATTCTTTTGCTTCACTCTTGTTAGACGCTGCTAATGAAACATTCCCAACTAAACGATGTAATAATAACATTCCGTCGCCCCCATGGTGGGACAATGAATGTTCTTTAGCAGTGCGCCAACGGAAAGAGGCTGAAGTAAAATATAAACAGTGTACAACATTAGAAAATTTTAATAACCTCACGTTAATTATGAACAATACTCGTAAATTATTTAAAAGGAAGAAATGGGATGGTTGGCGTCGTTTCTGCACTTCGCTATCGCCTGACGTTTCTCCATCATTAATATGGCAACATATACGTCGATTCAGATCAGCATTTAAGGAAACAATACCTTACTATCTGGATGAATCCGTTGCAGATAAATTTTTAGACAAGATAGCTCCTCCTTTTGTTCCACAAATGTCCATCATTTCATCTTATCTCCCTTTCCAATCTCCCATAGAGGATGTAACGGGCCTTGACAGTCCTTTTACCCTTAAAGAATTGAAACGTATTTTGTCCTACGTAAAAGATTCTGCTCCATGTCATGATGGTATTCCTTACTCATTCCTTGCAAATTTAAGCGACTCTAGTCTAATTTACTTTTTACACATAATCAACTCTACAATAAGCTCTGGTATAATCCCTTCCTCATGGAAAATATACGAAGTCATTCCCATTCTAAAACCAAATAAACCACCGTTAAGATCCTAACTCTTACAGACCGATAGCATTTGCCACTGTGTTTTCAAAACTAGCTGAACATTTCGTTAAAAACCGTTTAGAATGGTATGTAGAAAATAAAGGTTTACTATCTCTGAATCAGTATGGATTTAGGAAAGGAAAAAGTACCATGGACAGTCTAGGGATTTTCATTACAGATGCGAGATTGGCTTTTTCAAATAATGAATTCATGCTTGCTGTTTTCCTAGACATTTCTTCTGCATACGACAATGTCGATTTAAATGTTTTGAATACTAAACTTTATAAACTAAAAGTACCTCCGATATTCTGCAATTTTATTCTTAGTCTTCTCTCAGGCAGACAATTACAAGTTGACATAGGTGAATCCGAAATGAAAACAAGACTAACCTGGAAAGGACTGCCTCAGGGTTCGGTGCTGAGCTCACTTCTTTATAATATATATACCTCTGATTAAGAATTCCATATCTCTGGTAAAGCCAATATTTTACAGTATGCAGACGATCTAGTTCTTTATGTATCAGGACGCTCTGTTGAAAAACTAAGTTCCTCTCTAAATGTCGCTCTAAAATTTCTTAAATCATGGTTGGACAATAATTCTTTGTGTCTTAGTGTTAACAAAAGTAGCGCTGTTTTATTTTCTAGAATGCATTTTCCTCCTCCATATTCAGTTGTGTATGTTAATCAACAAATACCTGAAAATAGCGAAGTAAAATTTTTGGGTATCCTTCTAGACGGTAAACTTACAGGTTTACCACACTGTTATTATGTATTGGCTAGATGTGAACGTTTATTAAATATTATGCGCTGTCTTTCTGGAGTTTGGTGGGGTTCCCACCAAACTACTAGCTTGTATAACGCTATTATTAGAAGTATCTTAGACTATGGGACATATTTCTTAGAACCTTGTAGTGCTGTAGGTCTAACAAAGTTAGACTCCATTCAATCTAAAGCCTTGCGTATTATAACTGGTGCCATGAGGTCTAGCCCAATTAGCGCGCTCCAAGTGGAATCTTTCGACCCTCCGTTAAAACTTCGTAGACAGTACTTATGTGATAAATTCATTCTCAGAACTCTTCAATTTTTCAACCACCCCCTTTATCAAAAACTTTAGTTTCTTTCAGAAAAAATTGAATGTTCGTCTTATTGGTCTAATAAATCTCTTCCATGCTCTATTATAAGTTTCCGTAAATTTACTTCACTTCAAGCTCCCACACGCCGCTCTCAGTCTCTTCCAATTTTTTCTGTCTCTTACGAAGCTCTTATTTTTTCCCCTCAAATAAACTATAACTTTATATCGCTAAAGAATGATCGTTATGCTAACTCTAACTTAAACTTCATAGTCGAAAGAGACTGGGCTGATAGGCACTACATTTACTGTGATGCTTCCAAGCATCCAGTTTCAGGCACGATTGGGGTAGCTGTAAATCATGAACAATATAACATTCATCAAAAAATAAAATTACCTTCTGAAACATCAGTTTTTTCCGGAGAATGTTTTGGAATTTTAAAGTCCCTAGAATACGTACTTCTTGCGAAACTCAGCAAGTCTATTATTTTCACTGACTCGAAGTGTGTTTTACAAGCACTGCAAAAGTTTCCTTGGTCTGGTTCAAATCATCCCTATGTTATAGAGTCCAGGCAGCTCCTACTAAATTGCAAATTTAAAAATCTTGATGTTTTTTTGATGTGGATACCTGGCCATCACAATATTCGCGGCAATGAGATAGCAGACAAATTTGCTAAAGACGCTGTAGATGACGGTGATAAGTTTCCATATAATAATATAATATCTGACCTTCACTCTCTTCCAAAAGATCATCTGTATGAAGCCTGGGAAAACTAATGGAATATTTTAAGTAGTCGTAAAGGTCAATATTATAAACGTATACAACAAAGAATACCTCTCAAAGTATGGTTTTCCAAATTAAAACTTTCCAAGCTTGCAACCTCCAGTTTGATACGAATGCGCTTGGGTCATGTTAGCACAGCCTCTCACCTTGCTAGACTAGGGATATCCACAATAATTTATGTTCTTGTGGTCGTGAGGAAGATTTGAATCATATATTTTTTGCATGCCCCAACCGTGACTGTTCTTCATTCATTAACTCCCTTAATGAACTCTGTGTCCCTCTTCCTACATCAATCCCTACATTGTTAAGCTCCTTAAATTTTGATATTTATAATTTAATATCTACCTTTATAACTATTAATAATATTAAAGTGTAAGTTTTTTTTTCATTTCCCAACTCCCAATTTCCCAGTTTCCACCAGACCTGATCCTATGATCCGTTCTTCCTAATTTCGTAATCCATTCCTACGCATTTCAATGTATTTATTTGGTATTATTATATTGGTATTTATATATTCATAATGTCTTCGTGCAAGAAGGATATATTGATGAGCTGAGCAAATTGTTTCACCCACGACTCAGGAGACATCCTTAGTGTGGGGCAACAATTTATATTTTATTATACAACATAATTTTTTTGTTTATGCGAAATCCGCAACACGTGTTCCAATAATTTTAAGTAAAGAATTTATGTACAAAATTTCTAAAATATATAGGTAATCAAAAACAACAAAGTTATGAGCTAGCTATTCTATTTGGTTATACCAACAAAAATATGGTCAAAACTCCGGTCGGGCGGGCGAGCGCGGTAGGTAGACCTCTGAAGTCAACAGCTGCATGATCACGAGCACGATTTATGATCTATCATAAGCAGCGTGCGCACGCTCGGTATCCACTGCAATAATTTCTAAAAGTAGGTATTTGGGAAAAATATATCCCACCAAAAACTTTCTGTAAAAACTTGCCAAATCTCGCTCAGACTGCTTGTATATCTCTAAAAAGTAAAGAAATCTAGACAAAATCGTACCAAGTCTAAGGTATCCGTAATGCGATTTTTTCCATTATAGTTAATGTTGTGTGATTTGGCCGTTCAAAGGTATACAAGGGTTCAAAACCAGGTGCTCCATGACACCATTGCACCAATCTGTCGTCAAAACTAAAAAAGATTACGAATTGAGAACCTGCTCCTTTTTTGAAGTCGGTTAATTAAGCGGCCTACCAAGTTGAATATAATATTTTTTGTAACGGTGGTACGCCAATCTCTAATAGTTTGGTTGGGCTCTTCTTTTTTCTAATCAGGGTCACCAGGTACTCCAGATGTTCGATTATCATAGTTTTTATAGTTTTCTCTTTATATTCCCATTAAACCCTAACTCTGTACCAAATTTCAGCTCTCCGAGTTTATGAGAAGTACTAGTTCTATTTGATGATCATGAGTGAGTGAGTGTCAAAAACACGGAACTTTACTTTCGCTTAACTTCAGAACTAAATGACCTACGGACTTGAAATTTTGGATTTTAAGTATGTGATTATAGCTTACTGGATGACGAAAATGTTAATGGGTGCACGGTAGGGGGCTCGCTACAGTTGTGTCCTCGACTCGCCACTAGTGGTCACTACGTGCCCACACAAAACGCCGACACCCGCCACTGACGCATTGCTCCACCCCCTGCGCAGTTAGCAGTCCGACGTTCTACGTATCGCACGCGTACATTCACATCGGAAATGCATTGACATACGCAATAAGCAGGTTATAAAATGTGGCGGCTTCCAGACACCGGTGGCTGTCACTCGCTTCTGACACTTTTAGAAATGTGGCGGTAGCGCGCGACAAACACCGGTGGCCCATTTGCGCCGAGCCTTAATCCTCTGCCATTTATGCCATTATGTTTCAAAAATTTGTCTGCTCAACAAAGTAAATTACTCGATGAATGTTATTTATTATGGATATAAGACAAAATATAACAATCTAAAATAATCTATGATGACACAATCTTCAGTAGTTCCGAGTCAGCCGGTTTCTTATCTGTAACAATATTGTTTAGTTTCTTAACAAAGGTACTGTCACTCTGCTTACACTCTTAGTCTTGCTACAATAAGGAATATAAGAGATAACATGAAATGTTGAACAGCTAATTGTCGTCGAGATTACTTGTGAATAAACCTGCGAACAGCAGGCTATGTGATTTTGTGATTAAGATGCCACACAATTATTTGTATATTGGTAGATACGAGTACACAAAAGAGAGGATATCAATTTTTTTTTTTTTTATTTTATAATTATAAACTAGCGCTTGTCCGCAATGCCGCCTGATGGTAAGCAGTGATACGATCGTTGATGGTAAAGCGCGCTAGTTTATTAAGAGCCTATTCACTCAGAAAAATTGAGCGAATGGGAAGGAAGACGGCAGTTGAGCGAGGTGATGCACAACAATGTTAGACCCAACAACACGACCAACGAGGCTCCGTAAAACGGAAATTGATTTGAAGACCCTCCACGACCAAACTCCCAAAACAACAACATTAGGCGCATCGTACCCGGCACACATCGCAACACAACTGCTCAGGCCCGTCCTCCGTACGGCTTCACCAGACATCATGCCGGAACACGACAAATCGGTTGGCGGCAACACTTTGTCTGGTGGATGGTAACTTCTGCCGGCGGCCGATGTTATGGCCTACCACCATTTTTTATGGTTTCACTGTGGAAATCCTCATCCTCCATCATGCGGGCGACAAAGGATACCCCTTTCGCATGGGCGACTCTTATCGACTAAAACCACCACTACGTTACACGTCTACCTATGGCCAAGGGTTCAGTATTCGCATAAACATTCATCACGTCTTCCATTCCCCTCTCAGGGGCTGGTGAAGCTCAGACCGTTGGGTTTAAATAACCCAAGGCAGGCGTCTCTCACCATGTTCTAGCGTCTACCCGCGCCACTGATAAGTGAGACCGAGTGACGCGAGTACTTTCGTCTCCAGGTGCCAAGGAGGGGATCCAGGCAAGAAGGTCGCCGCCACGAATGAGATCGTGTGGTACCCGCAACCACCAGACGGCCCTTTTCGGCCTTCGCAGATTGCGATGTTGCGAACCGTCAGGATTTTCGCCCACACGAGCTCCGCCAAGACTGTTTCCGGCAGGACTTGTCCGGCCCACTGCGATTTGCAAGCAGCCTAAAGAAATCGACATTTATGTTATTAGATACTTACGTACAATGTGGATAAATTGATCAGAATTATCATAATAAATATACTGGATACGATGACAGAAGAACTGTAATCACAACAATTTTTTCTCATAGAATACATATCTAATATTAGGGTATTGACCATCGGACGGGAAAGACGAGTCCCGTCTTAGATTTCAGTTGATGCCATGGTCACAGAAGACACATATTAATAGTCCTGTCAAATTAGTTAGCGCTTGACATAAATGGAGGTATTTTTATTTCTTTGTGTTTTCACCAGGCACATTAAAACTCGCGATTTTGTTAGTATTACTTAAAACTATTTTAATAAAGTTATCTAACACAAACACAAAGGAACAACAATAACAAACAAAATATATAACTTGAGTGCTATTCATCTTTCGAGCCATCTTCTGGAGACACGCGTCAACAGGACAGCCTGAACTAGAAGCCTCGTCAGACCCGTGTGTAGTTCGACGTGATCACTTTGGTATAAATATGAATGTGGTGCGGAGAACGTGTTTTGCCATATTTTTCGAAAGGTGGCAGTTAGTCTGGATTAAGTTTGAATAGTAATGGTAGGATGTCACCAACAAAAACTGTGAAAGCATTATACTGCTAACGCCATCTATGCAACGACGGTCGCAGCAAGAGGCTACCTCGTAGACACACATACAACATCATGTTTGTTCGAATTGTTTCCTTGATGACTATACGCTTTGCTCCTAGATTGCGGTAGTTACATCGTTTTAGGCCTCTTTGAAATTTATTGATTTTCTCGTTTAATACTCGTTAGAGACCTCCCAAATTGAAGGCCTACATAAACAATAGTCTTTTGTACAAGAAACAATAAGAATTTGAAGGAAATATGACATCGATTTTCCAACAGCAATACAAAGTTTGTAAATCTTATTTTTTTTGTAGAGCAAAAACGAAGCACTGTGATACAATTCTGATAATTTTTGTGCAATCTACACCTTATTGTTTACGTTATTGTTTTTTTTCATAATTTAATTTATCAATCGGTTTTGAAAAATTATTGACTAAAATCTGACATATATAAACTGCAGTGCTATATATTTTTGAGATCGTGTTTTATCTACCTTTAATTTGTCTTAAGTATCACACGATGAGCGTGGCTTATTTCTGTGTAAGAAACTACTTTTTAAGCCAAGACATCGCTCATTCGCTCATAACTTTCTCTATTATTTTATTTTAGTATATTATTATATTTTTAATTTTAGAATATACCTATGTACTTACCTTACCTGATTCGAAAGTCGCCAATTGGCCTTGAACGTGTTCCTAACTAGGCAACATGCTCGTAACGTTACACGGCGTAACCAGGATTTTTTCCCAGGTCGTTCCTGTCTACAGCCTTCAAATCGTCCTGCCATGGCAAGGTATCAAGTATGGATTTCACTTAATCTACTTATTATGACGTCATTAACGACTAGCTCTGCCGCGCGGTTTCACCTGCGTAAATGCGGATCTATAGGGATAAAAAGTATCCTATGTGTTATTTCTGATAAACTAGGTGCCTATGTGGCAAATTTCATCTAAATCCGTGCAGTAGTTTTTACGTGAAAGAGTAACAAACGTCCACCCATACTCACAAACTTTCGCATTTATAATATTAGTAAATCAAATTAAAGTATTTATTTCAAATAAACCACTTACAGGCACTTTTGAATTGTCAGAAGGTCGGTCAGTCAGTAAGGTGAAGCTAGTCGCCCATTCCATAGAGTAGGTAGCTATGGAGAAGACCGGGCAAGAAACTCCATGGACACTCTTTTAAATTATCAAACTATGGATACAAATATTTGATTACATCATTCATGTTGAAATCAACCGTGTGAGAACGATGCAGAAATATATAGTACGCTGAGTTTTCCATAAGCAGCAGAGTCCTCCTGGAAACACACTTCCCGGACTGCAAACTCCTGACCTGGGAGGCTGCACCAGAATGGACTCCGACAGAGCAGGACTAGTCCAATGCCTACAAATTAATAACAGAAGACCGGTTAAAGTGGGCTATCAACACCTTCAAGCCATACAAGTCCGCGGGGTTGGATGGCATCCTCCCAGCCCTACTACAATGAGGTTTGGTGCACATCGCTCCATGCCTCGTAAATATCTTTCAGGCATGCATAGCGTACAGATACATACCCCTTGCATGGCGGGAAGTGAAGGTTATCTTCATACCTAAGCCTGGCAAATCGGACTACACACAACCCAAATCATACCGACCCATAAGTCTCACATCCTTCCTATTAAAAACCCTAGAGAGAATCTGCGACCGGTACATTCGCGACGGACCTCTCCAGGCAAAGCCACTCCACAGACAACAGCATGCGTACTCCACAGGCAAATCAACAGAATCCGCGCTGCACAGCGTAATATCCAAGATTGAATGCGCCGTGGATCACAAATGCTCAGCACTAGCCGTCTTCATTGACATCGAAGGCGCCTTTGACAAGACCACCTTCACAAGCATTAGCACGGCCTTGAACAGGCATACCATAGACCCGTCACTGAGAGGCTGGATCGCTAACATGCTCGGCCAAAGAGCTGTGCAAGTTACCGTGAACGACACTGCAAGGGCCATCGTGGCGAAGGGATGTCCGCAAGGAGGCGTTCTCTCGCCGTTACTATGGAATCTGGTAGTAGACAGCCTAATAAAAACACTAAATGACAAAGGTTACTATACCGTGGGTTATGCCGACGACATAACAATAATAATAAACGGTATGCATGAAAACACCCTGTGCAATCTAATGCACCAGGCCCTGAAAATTGTAGAAAATTGGTGTGATACCCACCAACTATCTGTGAACCCCACTAAAACCGAGCTGATCCTCTTCACAAAAAAGAGAAAGCTCACACCGCTAAATCTGCCAAGATTCTTTGGCACCACCCTAAGCCTATCTGTTGAAACAAAATACCTAGGCATGTACCTGGACAAACAGCTGAATTGGGCGAAACATACCAACTACATCACAACAAAAGCCAGCATATCAATGTGGCAATGCAAGCGGATGCTTGGTAAAAACTGGGGGATTAGCCCCAAGGACACTCACTGGCTTTATACCACAATCATCCGGTCAATTATTACATACGGCTCATTAGTCTGGTGGCCAAGAACTAGTCTGAGCTCAGCCCAAAAGGACCTCGAGAAACTACAACGGTTGGCGTGTGTGGCAATCACCAGTTGCATGAGTACCACGCCTACAGCCGCCCTGCAGGCGATGTTAGGACTGCCTCCCCTTCACCTTGTTGTGAGGGAGGAAGCGACACTGGCTGCCTTCAGACTCCACCTATCAGGAACCCTGAGCAAAGACTCCAGGGTCAAACATACGCGCCTAATGCTAGATGCAATCAAAAGGCAACCAATGATACAAGCACCCAATGACAGAGTACCAAAGCAATACTGCTTTCAAAAGCACTATCAGATAGTACTTGAAGAAGAGCAATGCGATTACTCAGGTCCGGTGGAGTTGAGAGTATACACCGACGGATCAAAAACCGACCAAGGAACGGGCGTCGGGGTGTTCTCACAGGACCTCAACATAAATATATCCAGATCGCTAGGGATGCTCAACACAGTCTATCAAGCAGAATGTGTGGGCATAACCCTTGCAGCCCTAGCCATAAAAGCCAGGAGAGTTGCGGACACGCGCATCCACATACTCACTGACAGTGCTTCCGTCCTCCAATCCCTAAAGCAGGGATGCATCACATCAAGTCTAATACTTGAGTGCCACGATGCACTGGAACGGATAACCGCACCAGACCGCAATACCGTGACACTACAATGGATAAAGGGTCACAGCGGTTCACTGGGTAATGACGCAGCTGACGAGCTGGCTAGAAGGGCATCCAGCGCGTTGGTCAGCGGACCGGAGCCCATTGTGCCTATCCCCTTCATTCAAATACGAAGATGGCTACAAAGGTATACCTACGAACAAGCGGAGATTTGGTGGTCCTCGTCACCGGGCTGCAGGCAGTCCAAGGCTTTGCCATCCCTAGATGGCAAGCTAACCAAAAGGCTGTTGCGCCTGGATAGGAAAACCCTACGATTGATGACGGGGATCATTACGGGCCATTGCCTGCTGAATAAGCATCTCCACACAATAGGCATAACGGACAGCCCTCTGTGCAGAGCCTGCATAGAGGCTGACGAGACAGTTGCGCATGTACTCTTCGAGTGTATAGGCGTTACCCAAATTAGAAACAAGTTCATAGGAGCACCAAGATCTTACACAGATGTTCTCAACAGGCTAGGAGACCTGATGAGCTTCTGGAGGGAGGTGGGCTGGCTGGAATAATCCGCCAAAGGCCGCCATGGTCCACGCACAATGGTCCACTGAAGGGACTGAGTGCGGAAACCGAACCAATAACATAGAACATAGATTTTTTAAATAATTTTATATTTTTATGAATATACAAAAGATTTTCATAAATATATTGAGACGGCACGGTCAGTACCTACATTAATCTCTTTAAATATTTCTCTGAGAGAGTGTCTCGGACTTAATTTATAAATTGCACGAATAGCTCGTTTCTGCAAAACAAGTACTGTTTGAATATTAGTGGCATTTCCCTACAACAGAATGCTGTACGACATTACGCTTTGGAAATAGCCAAAGTACACTAAATGGGCCGTCCCAATATCAGACAAATTACGAATTGTTCTAACTGTGTATGCAGCAGAACTTAGTCTTTTTGTCAATTTTTATATATGTGGACCACATTTAAATTTAGCATCCAGAGTTATACCCAAGAATACTGTGCTGTCTTCAGATTTCAATTCTTCGCCCTTTCTCTACACTTTAGTTTTCACCTGCCTAACGTCAGGCAGAGTAAACTTAATGCATTTGGTTTTTTTCTCATTTTAGAGTAAATTATTAACATTAAATCAGTGGACTACTTTGGAAATCGCACTATTTACGTCGTTAGTAACCTGCTGCTGACGTTTAAGTTTAAATAAAAGTGAAGTGTCATCTGCAAACAACACTATATCGTGGTTATCCTTTATGAGGTACGGCAGGTCATTGATGTAAATAAGAAAAAAAAGGACCAAGAATTGGGCCCTGTGGGACTCCCATTGTTACTAAAGATACGGAAGATCTTTTTCCATTAACGTCAACGTTTTGAATCCTACCACTCAAGTAAGATGTAATAATATCCAGTACAGAGTTCCAAATCCCGCAGTGGCGGAGTTCTTGCCCAATTGGGCTTACTTGATTTCTTTACCAAACCAACACTTGTGGGATAATCAGAAACGCATGCCCATGTGAATAAGTATAGGATGCATAACCGACCACTGCTCTCAAAACCGACGGTGAACTGAAATATAGTGTTTACATTTCCTGAAATATAGAATCATCCTGAAATATTAAATTATGAATCGTGGCATCTATTTCTGGTTTGGTTTCCGCACCTTCAAGTAACCTTATAGCACTTAATAATCAGCCTTGTGCTTAGTGCGGTACGCAGTGGATTACGGTCAGGTTGGGCCGTCATCATCATCATCAACCTTTTTATCGTCCCACTGCTGGGCACAGGTCTCCTCTCATACAGAGAAGGATTGAGCATAATCACCACGCATGCTCAATGCAGGTTGGCGATTTCAGACTTTAAGTCCAGGTTTCCTCAAGATGTTTTCCTTCACCTTGTAATGAGTCGTTGTTGTCCAAAATATACTAAGAAAGTACATATAACTTAGAAAAGTTAAGTCTAACAGCAGTACATGACAATTTATTATTATGAATTATTATTACAATATAAAAACCACAAATTTTTAGTTTTTATTTGATAAAATAAATATAAAAACATAAAATCTTAATATAATTCAAAAATTAAAATATCTTAAAAATCCTAGTATTTGTACTCAGTCGAGTTGTAATCAAATAACAAATTAGTCTTTTTCTAGTCAGCTAGAACTGTCAAATGTTTTTGTTGACATTCCTAAAAGAATAACACTTCACTTCAGTTCACTTTTAAGGAGTATGTTTACAGATTGAATTGAAAATTATTTTGGCTCCTTTACGTTGTACTATTATTGTTGATCGCAGCACTTATTAGGTAAATTCGAAATACATATTACGAGTTATTCGAAATATAAGACTGAAAAAGTGACGAATATGCCAGCAGCGCGTCGGTAAAAGTACTTAAATGAAATTTAGTACATTTTGATATGTATCACAATCGTTTGATAATATCAAACATATATCGGATATATAACATGATATATATTAATTGATATATATATATCCTTCGAACCCTGATGTATTCATTGCTTAGGTTGAGATTTCCTAAATAGGACTAAAGATGCATATAGTCATATGATTACCACACCTAATTTAACACTAAATTAGGTGTAGTAATCATATGACTATGTAATCAAAACCCTCGATGGATCATCCCTATTGACTATTTTGAATACATATACTTATGTTATTGAAACTATTTCAGGCGGCGGTTCCGGTTCCCACAACCAGAGTTTACCGTGCAACTACTAGTTTGCACTTCGCGGCAGCGTCACTTTTCAAAGTTAATGGTTCAAGTTCAAGTTCATGGAATCACTGACCTAGTGATCTAATGCTACAGTGTTCAGATTTGATCAAAATTCAAACTTTGGTTTGATCTATACTGGACATATTTCGTTAACTTTTTACAGTCAGTAACAGTACACACATACATACACATGTGATACTCATGTACATAGATTTTATACCATGCGTTTCTTTTCTTAATAATTATAAAGTAGTGCTTCTTTCTAAGCACTAGTTTATAATTATTAAGAAAAGGTGAGGTAAAGGCGAGCTGATACAATGTTACTTACCCAACCCATGTTTGCAGAATAAAATTATCTTTATCTATTAATTGTTGTCTTACACTTATTTACAAACGCGATAATTATATCAACACCATTCGGTACCTAATCATTTTTATTTTAATTTATTTATATTTATAATAAAATATAAAACAATAAAAACAAATAAAAATCAACCTACATTATTAGTTTCGGCGTTTGCAATATGTCAACAAAAACCGTTCGTTTTCAATATGTAATTGAAAACGAACGGTAGTTGACAATAGCTAAATAAAAAAAAAACCTTAATTTTTTCAGTATGAGCAGCAAATAAAACAGTGTCAAACAAAGTGTGGGCCAGACTGGTAGGTGTTTCATTTCCTGTTTCCGAATTTGTATAAAACTCTATTATACTTACCTAGGCAATCATTCGATATATTTATTTATTTATTTACACAAGCATCGAAATTGAAGGTACAGTGATGGTATTAGCATAGATATAAAAAACGTAGTATGTAGGTTTACCTACTAGTGTATACCACTCACTTACAGAGCGAGGCCCTCGTGAAAAATGGGGAAGCGTTTGCCATCTCCCTAGACGTCCAGA
Source organism: Sesamia inferens (assembly GCA_037179545.1). Lineage (NCBI taxonomy): Eukaryota > Metazoa > Arthropoda > Insecta > Lepidoptera > Noctuidae > Sesamia > Sesamia inferens. Next base: position 18,311,766 of record CM073921.1, on the reverse strand, counting down.
AGGCTTTCGACCGGGTATGGCGACGCTGGTCTTTTGAGTATTCTGCACGGCCGCGGAATAGCTGTTCTGTAGGATGCATTTTAGAAAGTGTGCGCGGGAATCGCATGATGTTTCGCCTCGTCTTTTATAACGCGTACATCGAGGGACTGGATTAATTTGCCTGCGGCGGTCTTCCGTCTCTTAATAAACTAGCACGCTGTACCATCAATGATTACATCACTGCTTACCAGTAGGCGGGATTGTGGTCAAGCACTATGTAATAATATAAAAAAAAAAAAATGTTGGCATACAATAACAAACATCGAAATAACAAATATCATCTCTTTATTATTTAAATTAAAATACAGTACAATTTTAATTTGAACTCTACTACTGATTTTCATAGCAATCATGTATTTTAGTTTTAAAATTTTATTTATTAATTACATGTTTTGAATGTGAGAACATTGTAGATCTAGGTAACTGGATTTCAATACCTTTTTTATTTGTACCTGATACCTGTTGACAGGCCTACGCTATCCTCCTATAGGCACCCATTAATGTAAATGGGCAGCATTGTAAAGGCAAACTATTTTAAAAGAGTAACTGTCGAGTTTCTTACTCGCCTTTTCCATAGGAAACGACCAATTGGAATCAATTGGACCTCTTTGTCCGAAGATGCGAAGCGCTGTGGATATAGCGAAGTATAGAGTCTACGAGATCTTAAAAACAGTCGTGCAGCACAGAGAACGCAGGTTCCGAATTATGTATTTTTTTTAGAGATTAAGTACCGAAAGAAATCGCAAAAGAAGAGTCCTATGATTATGGACTCATGATTAAACACCGTGTTGTTGATATGAGTGAGGATTAGTTACAGTAAAGGTCAGAAGAGCATTACCAGTTTTGAACTTTATTGCTTTAACAATAAGTGTCAAAAGTGGTACTTCACTTTTGGACCCTTGCTGTATACAGTATGTTAAGAAAACCCTGTCCGACCCGTGAAGGTGTTGTTAGGTATCGATAACTGATTCTACTAATGCATACAAAACCGGGCTAAATTAAAAAAAAAATCCACCTTATAAAACAAATATTATTTCACAAAAAGAGGTAACCTAATAAATCTGCGTTATCCACCCTTACGCGCGCGGCGGCGGAGGCGGCGGGCGGCAGGGCACGCGGCACGTGGTCGCATCGCTATTCGCTCATAATAATACCGGTGTTGTCATTTTTCAAAAATTACCAAATTTCGGGGAAGTTGGAATTAATTCGCGGGAAAAAAGATTATTTCAAAATTCATATGTATTGGTACTATGATGATTACGTAAAATTTTATATTATATTTGGTCATGTGTTTACCTAACCTTTATTATCCTTATGGGTCGGACAGGGTTTTCTTAACATACTGTATAGGACTGGTCCTAAGGTTATGGTCCATCACCATCATGCAAGGGTGAAATCTGTATCTAATAAAAAGTAGGATGTTAAAAGAGACGTAGGTACCTACTGAAGTAGGCGGATGAAATATTTTATCACAAGAGATTAGTTTGTTTATGTATGTACATGTTTTCAGCGAATACATGTTGCCTATATTTTGGATAAGTGTATCTAATAATAACAATTTTAAAAAGAATTTGCTGTCGACTAAAGTAGTTGTACCCTTTTTTTCCGCCGTGGAAAATCCTCATTGATGTCCGCCGCCCTGGGGCGGGCGATGGGATCTGTCACACCTACACCGGGAGTTGGGAGAACGAACACTGCTTCCGCAACCCCCGTTTGGTACTGGCCCGCCACTGTGGGCCTCCTAGGGTCAGGGGGGGAGTGAGGTGTATGACTCCCCACGTGACGTTTAAGAGAGGCGCGCGTTGAACACTTCACGCCGCCACCTCGGGTCCTGATGTTTGGTGGGCGACAAATGTCCCGGAGTCTGTCGCCCCTAGAGCCATTTAGGGGGGCTGGAAGAGGGTGTTATCCGCCCTCCGCCGGATGTCCGGTGCGCCTGCTGTGGGCCGGGTGAGAGGACGAGATCTCCCCCTCCCTTTCAGCAGCCTCCTTCTGTGAGACGAGTGTTTTGCAGAAGGAAACCACCGCATCCCAGGACTCTTCGTTGCCGACCATCGACTCGATTACGGTCGGCAGCGATAGGTCACTACCTACTTCAGAGATGAGGGCACGGCGCAGCTCCTCCCAAGCGGCACACTCTGCTAGGGAATGTCGCGCTATGTCCTCCCGGCAGTCGACGCAGTGGTGACACCAGGCGTCCGGCTTCCTGTTTATGCGATACAGGTACTTTCCGAAGCAACCATTTTCCGAAAGTACCTGTGTCATTCGAAATTTCAGGAAGCCGTGCCTTCTCTCGAGCCAGTCCGCCAGTACCGACCGGATCGCCTCGATGGTGGTGAGGCCGGTAGGGCGTGAAAGCCTGTCCCGCCATTCCGCCACCAAGACCTCGCAGAGAACGTAGTTATACCTATCTCACCCTATGGAATTTTACTACAAACGTATTGTATAAAATAAATGTGGACAACTATTTAAAAAAAAAATAGATTGCGAATGATGTAAATTCTAGTCTCATGATTTAGTTAATCCGCAACATTCCGTTGAGTTGGCTGATATGTCTTAGGTATATTAAAATATACTCGAATAGAGTAGTTAAATAGCCTCTGTAATTAGATATTCAATTTGTTCATGGACCGATAGATATAATAATATTGGTATTCGATCAAAAAGCCGGTTCCAATTAACTGTGGCTATTAAATTTCACTAAGGAAATGAGAATACCTACAACTGATCATTAACACACGATGCACGAAAGCAAAATATTCTAATTAATTCATTCAAACTTTACTGAGTGCATTTTTCGTACTACTCTATATACCTAGACTGGGTACAGTAAAATACCCAAGCAAAAGTAAACTCTCCCCAAGCTATTAGCCAATAGCTTTACAGCCTTCCAGTCTGGAGGGTTGAGCACCGCCGGCGTGCAGCCGGCGTCTGTGCAATCACCGGCAAATTATGACAAATTTCAATTCAATCGCTAGGATGCCTTATCAATACACTTGTATCTATACAATATATCTATAAAACAAGTATAATACACATCATGAAAATGTTGGTAAAGTGAACTTGAATGTAATAACTTAGCTTTAAGTGAACTGTCACTTGAATCACAATTTAAACCCCACTGATGGTTTTTTTTTTTAATTTTATTGAATAGCCCTTCGAACACGACCACGCTCGACGTTTTTTTATAACTTGATTTATAATAAAATGGACGTATTAGTGGTACAGGCGGCAGCACGGCAAGCTCCAATAATATCTCATATTTTTTTTATTAGTTTTTTATATTTATTGCTATAAAATTAAGTCTTAAGATTGATTGAGAATATTTCTATTCTATTTTTATTTATGGCCAGTGAAGCCGACTTCGAGCAACACAGTTGCTCGAAGGAAGCCGATGTCGATTATTCTGCCAATGTCAAAAATATAACAACAATAAATAATAATTATCAAAAAAAAAAACAGGGAATATTTGAAAGTTTAGGGTAGATTGACCTGCAGTCGCGTCATCGTAAAGTGAAAACCTCGGGAACGCATTTTTGCTCAAATTTATTTTATTGCGTTTCTGGGACGAATACCTCACTACGCACATCCTGATCCGACTCATTTGTTCATTCGATACTCGTAGCGATATCTGACACTAAATGTAAACATAGTAAACACGCGCAGCGGTCAGTTACGTGTGAATACCTAGCAACTGCATTTGGGCAATCTTATAGTACTGAAACGATTTGGGTATGAAGGTGGGTTAAATCTCCATATTAATTAATAAAAAAATATAAAAGTCCCCGTACAAAAGTTTTACAGCACGCAGTTTTTTCTTCCTCCTGAAGAGTTACTATTTTTGCACTTACGAGGTTTTCACTCTACGGTGACGTGTCGTCCGTACATGTTAGCGAACAAAACACAAGGACAAGGATGGATGGGTCAGGGCTGCGGGTTGGTTAAAGAAGAAACCGTGGCCGTGGCCGTCGCACAGGCAAGTGAAGAAACACGGGTGGGTTTTAGTCAGTAAAAGTCTGACACGCCTTTCCGCTCCGCCCAGCGCGGGAGAAGTCATTTGATGATTTCCAAAAACAAAAAAAAAAAGGGAGAACGCTGCACAATCATCAACAATGAAACCATGGTAGAAATAAATTTTACAGGTAAATGCTCACTCGCTGTGAGCATTACGTCGAACGCGTCGACATGGAAATGTTCTGGACGGAAATGAAAAAAAAAAACTGTTGTGTATAGATACTATTATTACTTATTCAAAAATCGAACAAAAGCCCATCGGACTCGAGCACGAAAGTTTCCATACCATTCATCTATTAATACATATTATAAAACAAAGTTACTTTCTCTTTCTCTATGTCCCTTTGTATGATTAAATCTTTAAAAATACGCAACTGATTTTGATGCTGTTTTTTTAATAGATAGAGTGATTAAAGGTGAAGGTTTATAAGTATAATAACATCCATTAAATTGTGGAAAAATACTATTATTTTGAGGTTTCTAATGTGATGTCGTAAATAACTATATTTTTACCGCGTTTGCAGCGAAATGCAGGCTGAACCCTACGAGATTTATCAAAATAATGTACCTACTAAATATTGTACACATTGAAAAGGTCTGCAAAAAAGTCCGTGGTGGTATATGTACTCCAATGGATATCCCACAAAATATTTTTTGGCATTTACTTTTTACGACAAATATCGGCTAATTTTCGAAGCGATTTTAACCAATACAGCATTAATCCTTATCCAATTTAATACCTTAAATACATTGTTGATTTAATATAGATCCGCATCTCCCTTTACAGCATATGATTTAAATGAATATTTTCGAAGATATTACGGATTTAAAAAATGCGGGGTGTCGCGTTTACGGCCGCACCGGCCGGCTGTGGCGGGACGGGAGCAGTGGGCCACTATCGTTTTTATACAACGGTCACAGTTTTTCTTTAGTGTATTTAGTATCAGCATTACACCCGTGTGAAGCCGGAGCGGGTTGCTAGTACAAAATAAAATAAAATAAAAATTGTTCTGTTTTTAGTATTTGTTGGTTATAGTGGCAATAGAAATTACATCATTTTTGTAAATTTCAACTGTCTAGTAATCACGGTTCTTCAGAAACAGCCTGATGATAGACATACGAACAGGGAAGTCTTAGGACCCTTATTACAGAAACTTACTCAAGACTCAAACATTACTTAAAACTAAAGTTTTGATTGAGGTTCTGTGTGTACGGGTTCCCGAACGGTGCCCGAACGATCCAATGGGCGGTCCAAACGATCTCAACTAGTCGCAATCATTTGACAAAAATGTGTTCGCCTGTTAGGGGGCTGTTCATAACAGTCGACAGGCCGCCGCCGCTATGTTATGCTTTAATAACCTCCGATTTAAAAGTATAGGAATCGAAGTCGGAACCGAAGGTACGATAATAATCGGTCAGGTATAGTTCCGTCTTAACGGAGCTTAGTCAATAGTCCGTAACATCTCCGGTAGGGATATAAGGACAGAGAGAGCGCCTATGTTTTATACTACATAGCGGTCGCCCGCAGCTCCGGCCGCGTAGATGTCGGTTACTGCTGCAAAACGCCTACCCAGGAAAGACTCGGTCAGCAAAATGATTCCCAAGTCAATTCACAGACACCGACACTAACATCGACGACGCAGTCGTTATCCGCACGCTACATACTTAGATTGTCTTTGAGGATGTTAAAGTTGTCACTGATGAAAATATTAAATGTAATCTAAGTATTCACTTCTGTCAGTCCCGGAGTTCAACTCGTTGTTTTAGAATTGATAATCGCTTTGATTATTTTAGAGCTTTTTTATAACCAACATTTGACGTAAAATTATTTTCAGGTAATTAAATATATTGATGAATGGGAGACCCGTGCTAGGGCAACGTAAAGTTGCCCACGCGTTAAACATTCTTTTCGTAAATCAATTCCTACTACTTTGAATGGGATTTGTTTATCGTTAGTACGAAAGAAGTTTTTACTAGAAATTGAAGCCTTTTGAAGGCTATAGTCAAATCAGTAGGAATCATGGGTATTCTTGATACACGAGCTAATTCACCAGCTGCAGGGCCGGTGATAATCTTTGCTACTATTATATTATCTTTTAGCTCCTTTTTTAAGAAGTCTCGTGCCATTACACATGTTGGGAGGGCTTAAATTTCTGAGAAGCATTATCGGCGTGCCAACTTTTAACGAAAGTTCATGAGGTGGTAGCCCAGCGGGGTTCAGAGAATTTAAAAATTCCTGGGGGTAGTGCACTGCGTCCTCGATTTTAGTGACGGTGTCTATGGATTTATAGCACTTAACTTCACCCGGTACTTTCTGCATAATTAAACTGTTTATTTCGTCGACTGTTTCATTCCTGGGAGCATCTATTGCTCTACAACACAGACATTGAAAATCATTTTGATGTAAGGTTTCGATGTCAGGATTTATAGCATCTATCAGACTATGGCTAAATTATGGACTATTTGGCACAGAGACTCATACAAAGTAACTGCATAATCTGTGCCCAAATTTAAAGATGGAAAAATTCCTTCTCCGAGTTTAAGCAGCTGTTGTGGTAAATTGCTAAGCGTATTTCTATGTCGACAAGTCGTGGTGGCCTAGTGGTTAAAACACCAGCCTTTCAAGTATGAGTGCGCGGGTTCGATTCCAGGTCAGGCAAGTACCAATGTAACTTTTCTAAAGTTATATGTACTTTCTAAGTATATCTTGGACACCAATGACGGAAGGTGAAGGAAAACTAAAAAAATCTTGAGGAAACCTGGACTTTCAAGTCTGAAATTGCCAGCCCGCATTGAGCAAGCGTGATGATTACGCTCAATCCCTCTCTGTATGTGAGGAGATCTGTGGCCAGCAGTGGGACGATAAAAAGGTTGATAATGATAATAATGATAATGATTTCTATGTAGCTGAACTCTTGTATTGGTGCGCAAATTTAAATGTTGAACAGATATCCAAAGTTGAGACGATTTTAAACATGCCTTCATAATATCTGCTCGCATACCTCTGTTGACCCATGACAATAGCAGCGGTTCGGAGGTCTTTTAAAGTACGGTCCACAGCCTCCACGCCGTGCAGCAGAAATAGTAATATTTAAATTTCGACATAACTTCAAAACCAAACGTCCAATTTTGAACATTCAAAGACCCAATATTATCTACATAAACTGTAACTTAGTGATGAATGAGAAATAGCATGAGTAAAATAAATGCGTTTAAATGTAGTCCAAAAAAAACTTAAATCATCCTTTATGCAAAAACACCACAGTGTTTTTTTAATAATTTATAAACCAGCGCTTGACCGCAATCCCGCCTGATGGTAAACATTGACGCAGTCGTTGATGGTAAAGCGCACTAGTTTATTAAGAGCCTATTCACTCTAGCTTTGAAGACTCTCAAATTGTAGTCCGACGGAAACACCGCCGCCGGTAGATTGTTCCAGTCCCTCGATGTACGCGGTATAAAGGAGGAGGCGATCCCCCATCTCCGTTCCACCATCGGTGGAACGGAGATGGGGGAATTATATCATGCAATTCCCTCGCACACTCCCCAAAATGTATCCTATAGAACACCGAAAGGCTGGCTACTCTACGCCTGTGCTCTAGGCTTTGGAGACCAACTCGAGTTAAATCAGGGTCACCAATCAGCCTCTTCGCACGTCTCTCCACTGAATCCAAAGTGGCCAGGTGACACTTAGCAGCACTAGCCCAAATGTGGCTGCAGTACTCCACACACGAACGGACCTGTGCTTTTTACAACATTAGAAGCTGCCCTGGTGTGAAGTACTGCCGGACCTTTGCGATAACGCCAAGTTTTCTGGCAGCCACCTTGGCCTTGGACTCAATGAACCGTCCAAAGTTTAAGTTGGAGGAAATCTCAACACCCAAAAGCTGAAGGCGGTCGGTACACTCCAAGGATACATTCCGAAAAGTAGGAGCCAAGCTGAACGGGCTCCTTTTGGCGGTGAAAAGACACGGCTGCGTTTTGGCGGCATTGAGTGCTACATGATTGGCATTGCCCCATTCGGAGACTGCTGGAAGTGCAACACTCGTTCGCTCTACCATTTCCTCTCTTTCGGACCGGATTGATTGCCTACTAGCCCGAGCATCCGGCAGGTATCTCTCCACAACTGTGCTGTCATCTGCATACCCATATATTTAAGGATTTATTCATAAACGATAATTAAAGTTAAGTGACGTTAAAAGGTAAAAAATGTATGGTTAAAGAATCGCTAAGCACTAGTTAACTTTAAGCAGCGTTTATGAACAAGGCGGTGTATGTTCGAACCCTATCAGGCGCTTTATTTTGTGTAAATTATTCCATCACGACTGCTCTCAAATGAAATGAAATGAAATAGTTTATTAAGCAAGTAGGATCACTGATCACTTTTACACGTCATATGTTTTTTTTTTTAACCTAGATGAAAAATCAAAATCAAAATCAAAGCATTTATTTCAAATAAACCAGTTACAGGCACTTTTGAATTGTCAGAAGGTCGGTCAGTCAGTAAGATGAAGCTAGTCGCCCATTCCAAAGAGTAGGCACCTATGGAGAAGAACGGGCAAGAAACTCCATGGACACTCTTTTAAAATATCAAGCTATTGATACAAATATTTGATTACATCATTCATTTTGACATCAATCGTGTGAGAACGATGCAGAAATATATTGTACGCTGAGAGCGTCCATTATGGAAAAAAAACAACAATTCAGAAATTAAAATACGCCGTAGCAGCTAAGAGATGACCAGTCCCCTCTGACGGCGTCCGTTCACGAACATGACGTATGGATCAGCATCATTCAGCTCAACCATATTGAAGGGAACCTAATGACTCAAAACACACGCCACCACCAGCGAGACATTTGAGTGAGCATGACATACTCTCAACAGCCATAGCACTATCAAGTCAATAAACGACTAACCCAACAAATAGATGCTTTACAGCAAATAGATCGTGCTCACACGTGTTCCATGCAATTATACAATACTAAGAAATTGAATCTACACAATGCAAAGACAGTTTTGTCCAAGGTTCAGCAGCTCCAACGGTGTTCCCGAATGCTAAGTTTAGCTCCTGTGCAGCTGCACCAGTGCCGAATACCCCTGTCAGCGATGCAATTCCGTAACGTACAATATGCCTGGCTACATAGTGTGTACTGGCTTTGAGTTAAAAAAAAACAAACAATTGCAAAATTAAACTACGAGAGGAAAAATCAAAGAACAATCAGTGTAAGCATAGAAATCGGACGCAGCTCAAGCCCAAGCCTTTTTGTCGTCAATATAATCTTTAACACTATAAAATGCTTTCTGACACAACTTACGTTTAATGAAGCATTTGAATTTATTCAGGCTCAGATCTTGAACCACCTCTGGAAGTCTATTGTAAAAATGTATACATTGGCATCTAAAAGAGCCACCTATTTTCTTGAGCCTTGTTGTAGGTACAATAAATTTGTGCTTGTTCCTAGTATTTATATTATGGACATCACTGTATTTCTTATACAATTTTATATTTTTATGAGCATACAAAAGATTTTCATAAATATATTGAGACGGCACGGTCAGTACATTAATTTCTTTAAATTTTTCTCTGAGAGAGTGTCTTGGACTTAATTTATAAATTGCACGAACAGCTCGTTTCTGCAAAACAAATATTGTCTGAATATCAGTGGCATTTCCCCACAACAGAATGCCGTACGACATTACGCTATGGAAATAGCCAAAGTACACTAAACGGGCCGTCTCAATATCAGTCAAATTACGAATTGTTCTAACTGCGTATGCAGCAGAACTTAGTTTTTTTGACAATTTTTCTATATGGGGACCCCATTGAAGCTTAGCATCCAGAGTTATACCCAAGAACACTGTGCTGTCTTCAGATTCCAATTCTTCGCCCCTTATCAACACTTTAGTTTTCACCTGCCTAACGTGAGGTAGAGTAAACTTAATGCATTTGGTTTTTTTCTCGTTTAAGAGTAAATTATTAACATTAAACCAGTGGACTACTTTGGAGATCGCGCTATTTACATCATCAGTGACCTGCTGCTGACGTTTAAGTTTAAATAAAAGTGAAGTGTCATCTGCAAACAACACTATATCGTGATTATCCTTTATGAGGTACGGCAGGTCATTAATGTAAACAAGAAACAAAAAGGGACCAAGAATTGACCCCTGTGGGACTCCCATTGTTACTAAAGATCCGGATGATCTTTTTCCATTAACGTCAACGCTTTGAATCCTACCACTCAAGTAGGATGTAATAAGATCCAATGCAGAGTTCCTGATCCCGTAGTGGCGGAGTTTCCTGATTAACGTCTCGTGAAGAACGCAATCGAATGCCTTGGACAAATCACAAAAAATGCCCAAGGCATCGCATTTATCCTCCCATGCATTGTAGATATGACATAGAAGTTCAACACCGGCATCAGTAGTTGAACGACCCCTTGTAAAACCGAACTGTTTGCTATGTAATAATTTATGTTTATTAAAAAAACTTAGCATTTGGTTTAAAATTAATTTCTCAAAAATTTTACTAAAGGTAGGTAGTACAGAAATAGGTCTATAATTTGTGGGGTCTGATGTACTGCCTGATTTAAACAAAGGTATTATCTTACTATTTTTCATGAGATCAGGAAACTCTCCACAGTCAATACAAGTATTAAAGATAACCGCTAGAGTGGGTGCCACAATATCAATAATAGACTTCGCAACTTCCACCGAATGACCCCATAGGTCAGCAGTCTTTTTTATATTGAGAGTGTGAAAGATTTTAATTATATCTTTACTGGTAACATATTCAAAGTGAAATTCCGAATTACAAACATTAACATTTTCTTTAAGCAAAGACTCAGCAACAGAAGGTGATGAGTTTAGGGATTTAGTAGTTAAAACAGGAATATCCGAAAAGAAATTTTCAAACACCTCAGCGACTTGCGAGTCTGATTTTATTATGTTGCCATTAACCGTCAGGCTATAGTCAGTATTTCTATCACTGGACCTTCCCGTTTCACTATTAATAATTTTCCAAGTTGTTTTAATTACATTACTACTGTTTTTTATCTTTGAACTCAAGTAACGTGACTTGGCCATATAGCAAACTTGTTTAAATAATTTTGAGTATTTTCTAACATACAAATTAAATTCAACAGTGTTAATATAAGTCCTCTCATTGTACAGTTCATAAAGCCGAGTTCTACTTTTATGAATACCTATGGTAGCCCAATCAGAGAAAGATGCATTACTATTAATAGAGATAGTCTTGGGAACAAAGGTGGAATCAAATTGCTTACAATATATATTAAAAAAATTATCATAGAGATGATTAGGATCAGCATTAACATAACTGGATAAGACTGGCATTTTATTGATGAGATTAAATTTAAAAACCTCCAAGCGGCTTTCAGTTTTGGGGTTAACAGTGATATCCTTTTTGGCCACTTTTTTACTATTGTTTGGAATAGTAATCCTTTGTCCGCAGTGATCAGAATCAAATAAACATACAACTTCTTTGCGGCTTGGTATTATGTTTGTAAAAATATTATCTAGGCATGTGGCACAAGTAGGTGTTATTCTTGTGGGCTCCAAAAATAGGTTTACAAGATTGTAGGACTGAAATAGACTTATAATTTTATTACAATAACCTGAGTTCTCTAATAAATTAACATTAAAATCACCGCAAACGATAATGGCTTTGTTCGAAACACAAATCTTGTGTAAAACTTCATCCATTACCTTTTCAAAGCAGTCATACAATCCTGAAGGGGGTCTGTACACACTTAATACAACGAAGCCCTCCAACTCTATACAGGCAATTTCAGCTGTTCGTTCAACAGACAGGCTCACAAAGTCTTTACGATTTTTAAATTTGAGCAGGTTACTCACTAAAATTAATGAGCCACCATGTATAGCATTTATTCTGCTAAACGAACTACCAACCTGGTGATTCTTAAAATTGAACAAGAACTGGTGACTTTTTAACCAATGTTCGGTTATGCAAAGAATATCAATACCATAATGGTTCATCAATAAATCTACCTCTAAATCTTTGTTCATAAATCCTTGAATATTTTGATGCACCAAATTAATATTATTTATTGACCTTAAATTTCCTCCCGAGTTGCCTTTGCAATCCTGTATATTATTGTAGCTAGAGGTTGGCTCTATTGTCTTAATTTCTAATTTAAATTATTAATAATGTCAACTGGGACCAAATTATTGGCAGAATTAATTAAAATGTCATTGCATTGCTCAAAAGAAGCAATTTGTTTAGCCAAATTCTTGGCTGTAATAGAAAAAAAATATGATAGCGACACAGCTATCTGTCTTTTATAATAATTAGAAAGATAATACATAACATTGTTATGTCTATCTCTTGTCAAATACAAATTATTCTTAAAATAATTATTTATGTCAATTAAATGTACTATTTTATTATTAAATGTCAAGTTGGACATAGTCATGTTTAGTTCATATCTAATCCTATTTTCTTCCTGTGGCAACTGTTCACTGTATGGGAATGTAAATAAGACAACCTTTCCAACATTCAGATTGCTTAACGTTTCACAACACTTAAGCAGTTCTCTTTTGCTCACATTTCCCCTACTACCCACAAAAATTAACAATGTTGTATCCTGGGAGAAGTTACATTTAATAATTTTTTGCATAATTCCATATAAAGAACAACCAGGCATACAGTAGTTCAATATTGAGTGACCTGGACATTCATCAGTCAACAAGCGCCCCAAGCCCTTACCTATCTCATCACAGAACAACACAACATCATTAGTCAAGTTTTGTTTAATATTATTAAGATCATTAGGATCAAGATTATTGGGACTATTAGCAGAAGGCCGGCCGACTACCTCTGAGAAGAAATAGCCGAAACAAACTCAGGGATCATCGTGTTTTTTCAGGCCCAGACATTAAAAATGAAAATGTTTAAAATAATGCTTAACAGAGCGAGCAGCTCAGTCCCAAGTCCTCATAATGATGAAGGAAAAAATCGTGAGAAAACCGTTGTGTCCTAGAAAAATAGCAAAATTTCAAATACATGTGACATCTACCAATCCGCACTGGGCCCGCGTGGTAGATTACGGCCCACTCCTTCTTACTGAGAGGAGGCTTTTGTCCCAGGAGTGGGAATGTTACAGGCTGATTATATTATGTTATACTATCCAAAATTTGAACAAAATCATTTATAACTGCGACTACGTTCGCGTGGAGTTAGTTATGCTCCGCTCCCATTGGTCACAGTGTGATTTTATATAGCCTAAAGCCTTCCTGAATTAATGGGCTATCCAACGCAAAAATAATTTATCAAATCAGACCAGTAGTTCCCGAGATTTGCACGTTCAAACAAACAAGCAAACAAACTCTTCAGCTTTATATATTAGTATAGATATAATATTTCCATTGCTGGGACATCCAGGCCTACCTAGAGTTTGCGTATACGTCCTCTAAATTCTCTATTCATCTGAAAACATTTATCTACTACGGTTAGTTATTTTCTATACTAATATGTAAAGCTGAAGAGTTTGTTTGTTAGTTTGTTTGAACACGCTAATCTCAGGAACTACTGGTTGGATTTGAAAAAATCTTTTTGCTTTGGATAGCCCATTAATCCAGGAAGGCTTTAGGTTATATGGCATCACGCTGCAACCAATAGGAGCGGAGCATAACTAACTCCACGCGAATGACGCCGCTGACGGCCGCTAGTAATATATAAAGCTGAAGAGTTTGTTTGTTTGAACGAGCTAATCTCAGGAACTACTGGTCGGATTTGAAGAATTATTTTTGCGTTGGATAGTCCATTAATCCAGGAAGGCTTTAGGTTATATGGCATCATGCTACTTTATATGCCAATAGGAGCGAAGTATAACTAACTCCACGCGAACGAAGTCGCTGGGGACCGCTAGTAATAAATAATTGGAATTCAAAATAAATATTCTTTATTTGCACAAAAATGTTTTATATGGGCCCTAAAAATAAAACATATTTAGTTATCAAAACTATAAGCTTGTAAATAAGAGTTATAACTTAAGTACTAAAATATCAATTATTTTCAAAGAAAGCTTCATGGGAATAAAAGTTATACCTTAGGGATTACGTTAATAGTAGCATAGCTTTTAATCTATACTAATATTGTAAATGCAAAAGTGCCTCTGTCTGTCTGTTTGCCCGGCTTTCACGCCAAGGCTACTGAACCGATTGTAATGAAATTTGGTACACAGACACTCTAGAGCCTAGACATAGGCTATATAACATCCCGCTACGACTAATAGGAGCAGAGCAGTAACAAAAAATGTTTGCGAAAACAGGGGTGAACGCGGGCGTACATGTTGCTCCCATTATTTTAACAGGCGCTTATTTCATATCAACTGAACTCCTGTAAACTAAAGTCCACGCGTACGGAGTCGCAGGCAACAGCTAGTGTATAATAAAAATATTAAAATATCTATGCAATTTCAAACATTACGTCACAAATAAATTGAGGCAGGTCCAGTACGGTACTTGTGTCGGAGCTGTCTCGCTCTTCCCTTATGTGAAAGTGAGAAAGCAAAAGAACAGAAATTAAAAGTATAAGTTTGCAGCTCTAGATATGTGAGAAGGGCATGTATGTATGTATATGAGTGAGAGCGCGCGTGCGTGTGTGTGCGTGTGCGTGAATTAATATGTCTTGACATATTAAGACACTTGTATGTGGTTGAGTGACATTGTTCTCCAGTTTATGTTCCAAAGCCAACACTTTGCTATTGCGCTCACTCAAAGATGAGTGCTTATAGTATGGCAAATTTAAATTTAATCTGCCTTGCAGCCACATCGTGATCCTAATTTCCCATGGTGAAATGTAAAAATATGGTTATTCAATTCAAATTTCTTTGCAAATTTAAACAATATATAATTCATCATAACCAAGATATGATATCATCATCGACCTTTTTTATCGTCCCACTGCTGGGCACAGGTCTCCTCTCATGCAGAGAAGGATTGAGCGTAATCACCACGTTTGCTCGATGCGGGTTGGCGATTTCAGACTTTAAAGTCCAGGTTTCCTCAAGATGTTTTCCTTCACCTTCAGTCGTTGGTGTCCTATGATATAATTTATTTAAATATACACAACGCAATGTTCACATTTTGTCATAATAACTTTGGACCACTCTGGCAATTTCTCCTGTATCGTGGGTGCTATTACAAACAGACACAAAAAACCAAATCTGTAAAAACTTCTTGTAAGTCATATCTACATTAATAATTGCAGAGGCAATCGCTTAACCACTGAGCCAATCGTGCCGCCAAATTTACCGTTTTTCTTTAAATAAGATTTGTATTATGGTTAGTTTATAAGTGTTACATTTACATGCAGATATTTTTGCGTTGTGCAGACGTCTGCGACAACACTTAAAAACGTTTTTTTTTTTTTTTTGATATGGCGTCTCGTAGTTGACCGTGAGGCCGTGACTCCTTAACCCGACTTTCCTGTGGATGCCTTCAATGAATTTAAAGCCTCCAGCCAGGGCTACTAAAAACTAAAAACTAAGCGGCTACGCGCTAAGGCCACCCCCTGTGGGGTACGAACCTCGGCTTAGGGCGTCGCTGGAGAGACCAGCAAGAGAAGGCTGGATCGAATATTGTCAAAAACGTGGGTCAGTGGGCAGCTTTATATCACATGTTGGGACATCTTTAAGTCATTCGAGAGGTAGGATCCGTTTAAAGTCTCAGCAGTTTGCTGAGCAACGTATGTAGCTTCTGTGCAGACAAAGAGGGACAGTTGGTAATTTAAAACGTTCGAAATCTGGTAACAGTCAGACAAAAAAGAAAGAAAAAAAAAAATGGATTTTTTGACAGATTGTTCTGACTGAGAACGTTCTATAAATTACGAGAATTGCTCCTCTGTTTTAACACAGAAGCGACGTACGACTTAATTGTTGTTTGTTTTGTAAAACAAGTTCTTCACTGTGCAATTGGCATTTTGTTATTGTTTTGTTGTCATCTGCCAGTGTTGCGGGCGCATCACGGACACATTCATTTGTATTGTAGTGTGTTGTCTTTGTCCCTGGCATTAAGCAATTAATAAAATTGCCAACATTGTTTAGGCTTGAGTACGGGGCGTTTGGCTATATTGTATCTTTTGACTTATCGTATTAAAAACTTATTTTTCATTGGAGCGGTATGTTGTCAGGGTTTGTAGTTCGCATTTTGTTGTGATAAACAAGACAGAATATTATAGATCACAAAACACACAATAAAAGATAATAATATGTATCTACCTACAGTTGACCGAACAAACTCTTTCAGGTCACAGTTCGTACAGCGGACTAAGACTACTAGAACACAATACGTATGCTATGTATGTATGTGTACTACGTTAGGAGCAGGAGCTCATTAATGAATCGAATCCGGAGACCGACCTTCTAACATATTTTTGAAGTGAAAACTTCTTTATTGGCATTGAGCACTTTTTTGGGGATGTGAAAAAATGTTAAACTCGCGTCAGGACACGTGATCCTCATCAAAAATTCATAAGACATAGGGAGAGTAGATTGCTGGCGCGGCATTATTATATACATATTCTCCTCTCTTTCTACCGCATGACGAAAATGTATATCTACTCCTGCTGATTTTTTTAAGCGATGTGAGGTGTTTACACCTAAACGCATCCATGGAAATTCGTGTATATGTATATAAAGTAATAGGTAAAGCAATTTGAACGAAAATATTTTCCACACATTCTAAAATAATAAAAAATACACAGCTTAATGTACAAGTTTAACTCTCTGTGTGCAACCGGCTGAGGAAGCTATTTTGGAGGGTCTGCATCCTATGGATATGAAGGAGCTTTGTGTGTGTGAAGACTACACAGACATGTGCCATTAGCTATAATGGCATATGTATTGGCATATACATTAGCTAGGGCGAATGCACGCTATGTACAAGCCCAATTTGCGTTGGGACAGTTTGCTGTACTAATTGAAAACGGAGTGAAGACAGTAGAGAGGTCAGGAAGTGCACGAGTAGACGGTCTGTATTCTGCGAAGGTGAATTACACCTAGGTATTTGGCTTGGTTTAGTCAAGGAATCGGCCGAACATGGTGATAAGTAACATTTTGCACGAATATCTAGCTAGCTAGCTACTACTGACACTAGTCTCGCAATCCCTTCTTTATCTCTGTTCGATGGTTCAGGGAAATACGTCATGTGTTTACTAACTTAATACAAAATGCTAAACTATGTTAAATGATTTAAAATATAAAGCAATCAAATAATATAAAAATCAAATCATTTTATTTGTTAACAAAGGTAAATAGGTATCATCATCATCATCAACAACCTTTTTATTGTGCCACTGCTGGGCACAGGTCTCCACTCATACAGAGAAGGATTGAGTGTAATCATCACGCACAAGTCATTGGTGAAATAGGTAAGTATAGATCTTATCTACAGTAATATTTTTAAAGAGGAAAACTTTGTTTGTATGTTTGTTTGGTTGTAATGAATAGTTTACTTAAATGAATAGTTAACTTTAAATACCAACATAAATTCTGAAATAAAAACAAGAAATAATCAACACAAATCTTGAAATTAACTCCGGCTAAAAAAATGACTGATAATAAATCGAATTTGGGTTAGTTAGCATATTTGTAGATTACCAGGACTGGCAGTACCGATATTTATGATATTATAAATTCTTGATTGTAAACTAACTGCCTTATAAACTAAAAGATAACGAAAATTTTAACATAGGTATTTAATTTTCAAACATTTGTATCAAACGACTTCATTAATTCCGAGCCGGTACGGAGTTAGCCGCGGGGTCAACTAGTTGGTAATAATTCCTTCTTTCATGCTCAGCTGTAGGATTTAAGGATTAAGTATATGGAATCAACAGTTATGGCAGTCTCAGATTGTCTATGCCAAATCTGAGCAAACACCGCTTTGACTTCCATTTATTCGATTTAATAATCCGAGTGAAAGTTATTTATTTATTTATTTTATTTAAATTATTTGTTATTTATTTTATTAATTTTTTTTATTTATTTTATTTATTGTTTATTTTATACAGTATGTTAAGAAAATCCTGTCCGACCCATAAGGAGATGTTTAGGTAAACACATGACCAAATATAATATAAAATTTTACGTAATCATCATAGTACCAACAGAAATGAATTTTGATATAATCTTTTTCCCCGCGAATTAATTCCAACTTCCCCTAAATTAGGTAATTTTAAAAAAAGTGACAACACCGGTATTATTACGAGTGAATAGCGATGCGAGCACGTGCCGCGTGCCCTGTCGCCCGCCGCCCGCGGAAGTGTACTTAACGGACATTTATTAAGTTACCTCTTTTTGCGAAATAATATTTATTTTTTTAGGGGGATTTTTTTTTAAGTTTAGCCCGATTTTGTATCCATTAGTACAATCAGTTATCGATACCTAACAACACCTTCACGGGTCGGACAGGGTTTTCTTAACATGCTGTATATAATAATTTATTTATTTTATGTACCTATTATTTATTTATTTATTTATTTATTTATTTATTTATCCTCTCTCTGTTAACATTACAGGTTATTAAGACCCAATACGATAACAAGGTATTTTGATACATTACAGATCTACTTATACTTAGTGAATCATACACCAGAATAAACTTAATACTTATTCAAACAAAACAAAAAATAAAATAATAATAACTGAAAAACCTTACAATATCCTAATTAAATATTAAATAAAATTATTACTTTCATCATTTATCTATCTATCTCTATAACACAAATTATATAACAAAATCTTTGTGAATTCACTCGGCTGACATGTAAAAATATCTATTTGCGAGACCGCGGCCTTTGCCAGTAAATTCGTCCTAGCCACTGGCACCGCCAGCAGAGGCTGACGCCGCCGCCTTCCTACAAAGTTGTCTGGCACCCAGAAACTGATTGTTTTTAGTACATCAGGGTTATGTACCAGTCCCAGAATCAATTTCACCAGATACGTGGCAAGAGTAAACTCTCGACGCACCTTCAATTGATTGTACCCGACCATGCCCAAGACAAATAGAGAGGGATACATCAACGGATACAACGGGTACACTCCATACAACTTATAGTACAAGTGACGTGTGAATTTATTCTGCACACGTTCTAGCATTAGTGAGTATTTACTCTCATGAGGCGCCCATATGATTGCACTGTGCTCCAAATGACTTCTGACTAATGCATCATATAGGGCCCGCACTGCAGAGATATTTGTGAGATCATGTGTTTGTCTCAATAAGAACCCTAGATTTCTATACGTTTTCTTACAAATCTTAATTATGTGCTCACGGAACAATAGCTCGGGGGTCATGTAAACACCTAAATCACGCACCTGTGTGACTCGTTTTAATGTAGTATTTTCGAGCATGTACTCATGAAGCAGCGGTGAACGCGCGCGAGTAAAACTTATTATTGAGCATTTTGACACATTGAAATACAACTTATTTTCATGACTCCATTGAACTACCCTATCAATGTCATCCTGCAAGCACTTACAGTCTGCTTCATTCTTAATTTCAAGCAGCAACTTGAGGTCATCTGCAAACAACAAACAAGAGCCATGTGTGACGACTTCCGGTAAATTATTTATCATAATTAAAAATTTCAGAGGTCCTAAATTGCTGCCCTGACTCACTCCGGATCTGGTGTAATACGGATTAGATTCGCAACCATTGTAGTCGACATACTGCTGCCTATGTTTCATGTAACTAGCAAAAAACTGTACTAATGGTGGCTTGCACCCAACCTCGGCCAGCTTCCTTAATAAGATGTCATTATCCACGGTGTCAAATGCTTTTCTAAAATCAAGATAAGCCGCGTCAATCTGCACTCCAGCATCCACCGCTGGTACCACTCTCGTCATAAAGCTAAGGAGGTTGGTGGCTGTGCTTCGACCCGGTCTAAATCCGTGTTGTGCGTCCGACAGTTGTCCGTGTATCTGTGCCTGTAAGCAGCGCTGCAACGCTGACTCAAACACTTTAGCTGGAGTCGACAACACTGCCACTGGTCTATACCCATCAATGGTAGATCCTGCCTTACCTTTGGGCACTGGAATGACTCTGGTGATTTTCCAGCGGGACGGAAAAGTCGCTGAGTTCAGGCTTGTGTTAAATATATAACGCATTATATGTTATATTATATGTTCCTATTTACGATTGTTAAGCTATAACTTCACAATAATACAAGTAAGATACATACAAGCATAGTGTACGGACGACAGCAGGTCAAGCTATCCCAAACTGTCAAATATTCCCAATTAACCTTGAGCCTTAATGCATTAGAGATAAAGTTGCTATCTGTACAATATGATGCGATAGATACAGCCTGCAAAAACACAATTATGATACAAATAAAAAGTTACAATTAGTGGTGAAATAACTAATAATTGTAATTAAATCATTAGGTATCATATCAATTCCGGGCTGAGTTATCCACGTTACGCGAATCAAGCTGCGAATAAACTAGTATTACAAAATACATTTAACACGATGCCTTCAGCAGGGTAATTGCCCAATAAACTATCAGAAGCAATGAGTTTTATTTTGACAGTTCAACGACATTCATTGAGTTGTTAACATTGTTGAGCAAACATATTTTTAGAAATTATGAAACAATGGACTAGCAATATACTTCCAATTGATAATTAATAATAGTGCATTGGACAATTAGGGTATTGGTCAACTTTGATAATTAAACGTTAATTGTTTCCGTAAAAATGGTAGTCAACAAGCTAATTAAATCATTTTCAGCATTTATTTTATCAGAGGACAAATTAAGAAGAAATTATACTTCGAAAGAGGCCATATGATACGTAAATATAAATTGACGTATCACAAGTACTTATTTAATAATAATAATAATCTTTATTTCAAAAACCAAATACAATTTTTTCCATCTCAATCAGACATAAAAAAAAGAAATAAAACCATTAAGTACAACGCTATGCATTTTGAGACAGTGACCATCTGTGTCCGTTGTTTATATTGCATAAATATCATCGTCATCATCATCATCAACCTTTTTATCGTCCCACTGCTGGGCACAGGCAAGCTATCATACAGAGAAGGATTGAGCGAATCACCCCACGCTTGCTCAACGCGGGTTGGCTATTTCAGACTTAAAGTCCAGATTTCCTCAAGATGTTTTCCTTCACCTAATAATCAGTCACTGATATTCAAGATATATTTGGAAAGTACAATATATAAGTTAGAAAAGTAAGTGCATAAATATTCCTGCAATAATCTCGCAGCGCTTGTGTTCGCCCGCTGTTGAAGCGGCCGCCGCTACTATCGTGAGGTGCAGTTTAGCGCAGTTCGCGACTTTCTATTTTATTTCAATTCGCTGCAGCTTTTAAGCAAAGACCCCACGAACAATTTATGTTATAAGTTTAACATTTGAAGTGTTTATTTAGTTTGGTAATATATTAATTAATACATGTTATTTTGGACAGCTGGAAGAAATATCTCGGGAAAAAAAATGTAAATTCAGTTGTTTATCCAATCTAATCGATAAATGGCACGAATTACCTACCAAAAAGTCTTGAAATGTTTAATTTTTTTAAAAGGTCCTTTATCCTTCTGATAATATTCAAATGCTTATTGAATTGGTGCCTGAAGTGACAATACTCATATGCCCAAGTTTTGCTACCTAGTATTACCAACCATCTGTAGGATATTGACGGAGCTGGGTGTGGCGACTTGCTAAGCTTTCAGTCAAATATGACTGAATAAATCTTCTTTGTGTATATCAATTTGTCACCACATATTAATTTGGTAGAATCTTTTGGAAATTACACTACCAGATTGATAGACGTGCCTTTCTAAATAACATTTAATTATCGACATGTGGCAGTTTTCTTTTGATAAGAATTTCTGGGGATTCATGTTAGGTGTTGCTTTAATTTTGATGTACCGTGATATTCCACGTTGATACAAGGAAGGTCAGACTCCCCTATCTGGCTTGGCTGGCTTGGCCTACCTGCAACACAAAAGTAACGTTTATAAAATATTTAATAAACATAAATAGTTTGAAAATGTCAACCTAAGGAAAAGCACGAGGTTCTGTGAGTAGTGCCTACCAACGACTAATTAAGGGGTTTACAAACATTCCCCACCATCAGTATATTCAAGTCATACATGTAGTTGTTTCCTGACAGGAGTCGAAGCTGTCTCTCAGCGCAACAGCTAGCATGGTGAAGGAGATGGCGCTTTCTCTTTCAATGTTGACAAGGATTTGTAAGCACGCCGCAACGCGAGCGTGCACTAACAGTATTTGTTTACTGCATTCATATACGAGAGTGACTTATTGTCCTGCTCACGCCCCTATCACTTTACCTACTGGTTTTATTGTCGTATTCCATAATGAGCTAACAGTAATTTACAAACAATACAATTTATAATTTAGTACATTATTTCTATTTTTTCCAAATTAGAATTAGTGCATTAACTTCTCGATAGACGTTA
This sequence comes from Sesamia inferens, assembly GCA_037179545.1. Classification (NCBI taxonomy): domain Eukaryota; kingdom Metazoa; phylum Arthropoda; class Insecta; order Lepidoptera; family Noctuidae; genus Sesamia; species Sesamia inferens. The sequence goes on along the minus strand of CM073921.1, from coordinate 18,289,220 downwards.
GATAATAAATCAAAAGAAATAAAAAAATATTGGTTTTTAATTTTTATTTATGAGCCCAATTTATGAGCGCGCGCGGTGTTCAATGTTTATGGCATGGTAAGTGGGAAATCGTCTCGGTGCTGTGTGGATGGTCGGTAACGTGGCGGGCCCCAGTGAGGCGGGCGGCGCGATCGATAGGGCGGGCGCGGCGCTGCAGTCGGCCTTACTGCCTCGCGTCAGCCGTCCTAGCCTTCCGACACTTTGGCGACCGCTCGCGTCGCGATAACCCGCGACGATGCGCGGCGACCGCGCCGCGCGCGATACGCGCCACAATAAGGATCACGATAACTTAAAGTCTTCACTGAAAAAGGGGAGTAAAACTAAAAAGCACCGGGTTATCTTCGATGAGAGCGCCAACGAATTTTTTGAGGCCGATTATATTATCGTGGTGCGCGACGAGTGTGGTGGGTACTCTGATGAGGGCGAAGGCGAAGAGTGCTCGGGATGTGGCGCGTGCGAACGCTATCAGGAGCCGGAGGCTGGTGCGTTGAGCCCACCAGAGGGGTACAAGGACTTGGGGCTGTTCAACCGCGATGGCACGCTCCGGGAGCAGGCCTGGTGGGAAGCTGGCGACGTGCTGCTGGTGGGAGAGCGCTCGGGCACTGTGTTCACACCGCAGCACCTGCAGCTGCTGCGCCGTCTGCAGCGAGAGAGGATGCTCCGCTCCACCATCTGTGCTGACTGTGACGCACACGCCGCGCTGCACCAGCCGCTAGGTGAGTCACCGCCGTGTCCTTGCCAAGGACGAACTCCACTCATATCTGAAGTTTCACGAGTCACGGGCTGCTGGCTGAGCGACGACACTGATCTCCATTATAGCTGATGTACACGTACTGCCGTCACGACCGATAGACATGAGAAACCTTACGAGTATCTACGTTTCTAGCGTTCATAGTTATTAATATATTTATTGTTATTTTTATTTATTTCAGACTTTTGAATTCGACTTATAACCGAATAACGATAAAGTGATTTGCATCATAATGTATCTAAGCCTGCGATTGCTTTTACTGCCGAGCGAAATTACAATGTCAAATGGGTGATTAGGATGATAAAACAGTTATCATGTTAATTGCTATGTAGCTAGAGCGAACTGAGTACTTGTTATATAACAATGAAGCGCTTAAACTGAATTGACAACAATTTAGATCGTGGTAGAACGTTATTAGAACGAGTGACGTAACTGGTGTCAGGTTTCAAAACAACCGCGAGCCTATTGTTCTCATCTAGATAAAGTAAGAGCACTCACTGCATCGCTTTTTAAAACGTTCACGGTCCACCAAAGGCGCTCAACGTATCCACCGAACCTCTACTGACTATTTAGAAAGTCACCGTTTTGACAATCTACCAACAATAAAACAAATAACTCGAACATCTACAAAAAGCCGCTTGTGTTAGCAGATAATGGTTTCTTATAGCTACTACTGTCAAAAGTAGTTTCCCCAGCAAATATTTACAACAAATAGTCATACTTATTTATTTTAAAATCAAAGACATATTTGGGTTATTGTTCAAAAATAAAAACTAGAATTTTAAACGGTAAATAGACATTTACTAAATATTAAGTTTAATAACGCACGATGTATTCTACAAATATTTTCTAATCAGGAAATCCACCATTCTTATATATCGTATATATTTAACCCTGTCTGAAGTTGTGGACATTTTACCTTTCATGTCTCAATAGATATACCAGACGTATCTGCCTTCGTATCTTTAATTGAAAACGAAATATGTTAGGCACCGCCGTTTTAAATGACTCTCCTTTAACAATAATTGCTATTGTGGCGTGACCACTCCAAGCGACCGATTTAAAGAAATACCTGTAATTTATTTACTTTTAACAGCTGAAATTGCTAGTAAAAACATAGTAAAATTGCTAGTAGAACAGAAAAAAATGGTAGTTAATAAAAAAGGAAACGATGAAAACTACGCTACTAGTTAAAAACTCCTTTTAAACTTAAGAAACACATGGTTCCAGATTTAAATATGATATGGGTCCAAGTTTAATTAAAAAGAGATCCAGAGTAATCATACCATTTAATTTCTCGCCCAATGTTCACCGAAATAAAGAATACCGTTTGAAAGGGCGACTAGAATCACTATCCTACCAAATATTTTGTAAATATCCTCTTTTAAAAATGTGCCTTTTTGTTATTAAAACTTTGTGTATTTAACCCTTACTTTTTAATCCGACACATCTAGGATACCTATTAAAAATAAATGTAGGTATATATTCACTGATAAAGCGCTGCAACGACTTATAAAAACATTCAAAAACAAAAATCACTCACAGGTTTCAGTAGGTTAATATTAAGATATATCCAGAAAATCCTACAAAAAATACTTTTTTCAAGCCTATTTATTTTGCTGACTTTTTTGGTTTTTATTATATGTTTTTATGATATATTGTTGTTGGCTTAGATATTGTAATTAAATAAATTTAATTATTATAAAGTAATTTACTAGTTACGACGTCGACATTTGTTTCTATGATCTTTAAAATGCCATGTTCGAAGTTGAAGAATGTCTCACATAATATCAGACCTAGACATGTGGATTTTATAAAAACAAACCTCAATCAGAAGTTATTAATTCAAAATAAGTTGAAAATCAGCACTCTTTGAACGCCAAAATGACAAAAAAACATTCTCCAAAACCACCACTTTATAGTGCTTTCACTAGCAGCACAGTCGTAAGTTCAGTTAGATAAACCTTAACTTTTATGAAACGGTAGGCATGGAATAAAAAAAAAACTTTATACGATATGTCACTTAGCCATGTCAATAGGAAAAAAGGGACTAATGCAAGCAAAAAAAAAAAAGAAAAATTAGAACCAAATTTAACATCTACACGAAAGCCTCAAGGCTAAAAGGCGTGACAGCTTACACATTAATGCAATCCTGGGTTATGATAGCCCACTAGGACCACAGAAGTAAAATAAATAAGCAATACGACCAGTCACCACAAGCAGCACCCATTCATGAGCAAAAATATATCTACACGCCGTTATAAAATAAGTATCTACGTAAAACAAGCATAACTTTTGTCAAACCTTTTGTATGCCTCTCTAAATAGGTACTACATTAGGGAACCGGCTACGGTTCTTTGTGTATACCTTCAAAGTTTGTTTGGCAAGTTTTACAAATGTGAGCTCAAAAGGGTGTATTTCATACACGGCACATACCAGTATAAAGACGAATAAGCAAAGTATTTTCAGGTTAGATTCGAAAAACAAAAACCGAGAAAGTGGTATTGTTCTTGATTGCAACTAACATCCACTAAACGTTTCTCATAGGAACAGATTTGACAGACAGTGGCGCTGATTTCCTTGTATAAAAACTAATTATATATTTCATAGAGAAATTAAAACATGGCGACCATAAATACGTCAATTTAAGTCAGGCGTTGACTAATTTGACAGGACTATACCTACTGATATTTATCTTATGTCCTTTTCTTAATGAATTAGACAGAATAGGACGCATTGAACTTAAATTTAGTTTATCTTAGGTCATCATCAACATAGTCAACGTACAATGTTCCCACTGCTGGACGAAGTTTAAGTGATACCTATCACTTAAACAAGTAAATATCTATTTAGATATTATATAAAAAATAAGTTTAAATTCAAATGCAATTAATCGCAGGTTGGGTCAGAACAAAGATATCAGAACCTTCTACTAAACATTTCCTATATAAATCATAATACAACTTGCTCAACAAGCGGCAGCACGTGGAAAACGATGCACTTTAACTAAATAATTGGTTTATAGAGCAAGGGTTCCCTGTAAGGGCGCTTGCACTGGTGTTATATGCTCAAACCAATTTGTTACTTATAACGTCTGACCGAACACGTCGGCAGTGAGACTACGTGGAGTATTTAATTATATTCAGTTTAAATGGTTGTAATGTTTTAGCAGAATGCGTGTTATTGTTAGTTTTGATATGATTTTACATTTTTAAGCAAAATAATCATATACGGAGAAATGCTGTTTTTAAATACCTTTCGCATGTTTACTAAAAATTCTTCCGTCGAGTTCTCAAACAATCTCAATGTTATACTAGCGGTGTGTAATAACAGTCAGAGGAATATGTAGCAATGAATTCAAAATAATGTGTTGATCTATCTATTTCTATATATTTAATTATTAAAAGAATAGAAGATAAATTCTAGTTTAGTCATGTCAAATTAGTCCGCGCTACGACAAGCGCGTACTAATTTGACAGTACTAAACTAAAAATTTTTTAGTTGCCATGTAAATCGACGTATTTTAGTTGTAGGTATGTAATAACAAAAACCCAATATAATCTTACTGAAATAAAAGTCTTAATTACATTATAACAGCGCAGTAAATAGACCATTACATTAAGTGAGTGATTCGATTATGTTTATACAATAAAGTACATAGAAATAGCACAGAAGTATTGATATTTGGCCATGTAGCTATTGTACAACTATTCGCTGGGTGTTGTATGAACTCTGTTTAGCAACACTGTGTGTAAGATCAGTTTGGTCAATATTATTCGACTGTAAGCTGTACCGGCGAGAAGCTGTCGAAAATATAAAGAGGCCACATATTTTTCAAATACGTTTTCTTTAAACTATATTTTCAGCTACTAAAACATTACTTTATATTTTAGCTTAAATAACCTAAAAGTACGCGCCGAGTTGCCTATATTAAAATAAACCAGTTAATTAAACAGCAAAGCGGAATTCTTGCTTGATTGGGAAACGAAAAGTTAGCTAGCATTTGAACGCTTTTTATTAGTAAAGTTCGAAACCTGTGTAATTTCTGATTGTTTGCAATACGAAAACAGGCAGGAATTGTTCCACACAGCTGCAGTCGCCCTAAGAACACCTTGACCACGTAACCTTGCCATACATACGATGCAGGGACGTAATACACAAGTGATAAACACAGCTAGATACATCTGGCGAGTAAACAAGTTTTGTAATATGATACCAAGTCCAAAATTAACGATTTTCGTATACTTAGTGAAATCGCCAAATAGCGAAATATTAATTCATTTGGCTCTCGCATTTTGCGAATTCACGAGAACATATTTAAAATAATCTCTGAATGATGATGATGATCAGAGATGTTTATTTTCTCAGTTAATCTGTAAAACAACAAGAATTAATCAAATTTACTTGGTAAAATTTTCAGAAATACATAAAATACATCATCATCAACCTTTTATCGTCCCACTGCTGGGCACAGGTCTCCTCTCATACAGAGAAGGATTGAGCGTAATCACCACGCATGCTTAATGCGAGTTGGCGATTTCAGACTTATAAAGTCCAGGTTTCCTCAAGATGTTTTCCTTGACCTTCAGTCATTGGTGTCCAAGATATACTAAGAAAGTACATATAACTTTAGAAAAGTTACATTGGTACTTGCCTGCCCTGAAATCGAACTCTCGCACTCATACTTGAGAGGCTGGTGTTTTAACCAGTAGGCCACCACGACTACTAATAAAATACATTGTGTAAACACATTTAATTATCACAAAAACAAGTTTTCCGAGTAAATAATGAACATTACAGTACCGAGTGTTTCGTTGGTGCATGTACCAATGGAAAAAAACATTGTATCACCGAAACCAGCACTTTCAAACTAGGTTACATATGTACCTACCGCGCCATTTGAATCACTGAGTAGGTAATGGGGTACAATAACCGTAGGTAGTACACACACGTCCAAAGACGCAAAGTGCTTCTTACTTTAACAGACCCTTCTTACGTTAGCGATCATTGAACTCAACAAGCTATTGTATTGGCTTGTTGAGTTCAATAATCGATCGAAATATCAAGCCAACGACATACTGTCTACTGGCCTGATATTTTCTTTAACAAATTCATTTCCTTTTTTATCAAGGGAACTACAGTTTGTCATATATTTATATATTATCCTCCTGCTCTAACCACAATTAATTCAAATTCGTTGCATCACGTTCTTTTCTTTTATACTTCTCTCGTTCAATTACGTCACCTTATCGCAGTTCCATGATGGGCCATATGGTACTCCCAGCGTGCGACAAAATACTCATTCTAGCCATATAATATTTCACGATTCATCCTTTTGTTGATCTTCTCAAACACAAAAGGATAAGTTTTAGGAATAGGGACTTTTACAAGTTCTCCTTCATAAGTTTAGAAAATATCAATGCAGAGAAAATGTAACCAGTATACTTTAGCAGTATACTTTTTGTCTCGATGGTAGGCCATATCGGCTGGCGGCAGAAGTTACCACCCACCAGACAAAGTCTCGCCGCCAAGCGATTCGTCGTGTTCCGGCATGATGTCTGGTGAAGCCGTACCGGAGGACGGGTCTGAGCAGTTGTGTTGCGATGTGTGCCGGGTACGATGCGCCAAGTGTTGTTGTGTCGGGAGTTTGGTCGTGGAGGGTCTCCACATCAATCTCCCTCTGGCGCAGCATCGTTGGTCGTGTTGTTGGATTTAACATTGCACCACCTCGCTCAACCACCGTCTTCCTTCCTATTCACTAAGTTTTTTAAGTGAATGGGTTTAATAAACTATCGCGCATTACCATCAACGATTGCATCACTGCTTACCGTCAGGCGAGATTGCAGTCAAGCGCTAGTTTATAATTATTAAAAAAAAGCAAATTTATACAGCAACGAGAAACTTGATTTCACAACTAAATTCACAATTAGATTGAGGTCTGTTTTTAGCCTATGCATTAGTAAGGCAAAGTTAGTTAGCGCCACTCTGACACCTGACTGTCGCTTTCCAATAAATACAAAAGCATGTTAAACTTTCAGGCAGAATCTACAAAATAGATCGGATATTTATATACAATAATTACATAAGTAACATGTTACACACACATGTTCGAAAAATGTGTCCGTTCAAGTTACAACAACGTAAATAATGCAATGAAAGTTGTTGAACTGTCAAAATGAAACTCATTTCTACTGACAGTGTGGGAATGTAATTATCCTACTGGTGGGTAACTAGTTAATGACTTTTAGTGGTCTTACTTTGAATATCGTAAATATATGCATTCCGATAATAACAAAATATTATGATACCGGCGAGCTGGTCTGCTACCAGCAGGGTATTTATGTATTGGATTATACTATCAGTATCTAGTCAGTAGCCATGTATTTAATTTTAACAACACTCATTGCGTTATTTACGCTGCTGAGCAGACAAATTTTTCAAATATACGGAGCAAAGGATTAGCAATATGTTTCAAAATGTTTCTAACTGGTAGCAATATTGTGCTACGCAAGTCTGGTGCTGGACGCTACATATCGGAACTCTGGAATACCTACTTAAAACTTGTAGAGCACATTAGATGTGTCTGAAATGGACCATCATCGCATCCTATCTATAGACACACAAGTACCTATATTTGGATGTTATTTGGTCGTGGGACCCGATGTAGTCCGGTTCTACTTTATTTGTTTGTTAACCTGTATGTTCCCATCGGATTCATCATAATCATCATCAACCTTTTTATCGTCCCACTGTTGGACACAGGTCTCCTCTCATATAGAGAAGGATTGAGAGTAATCACAATGCTTGCTCAATGCGGGTTGACGATTTCAGACTTAAAAGTCCAGGTTTCCTCAATATGCTTTCCTTCACCTTGTAGTCTGTCATTGGTATCCAAGATATACTTAGAAAGTACTATATAACTTTAGAAAAGTTAAATTGGTACAGGACCTGGAATCGAACCCGCACACTCATACTTGAGAGGCCGGTGTTTTAACCACAATTTAATATGACGCTAGAACCTAGGAGATGAGCGAATATGTGAAAATGAAGTAATACCGCTTGCAGGCGATTAACAGAGGTGGGTCCCGGAAACAAGAATCTCACATGTACGAAATTTTGGGCAGAAGCGAGTAATGCTGTGCACTAATCCGATTAAGGATGGAACCGCTTCCTGTTATAAATAATTATTATTTATTACATTCGTAAGTATACCTACTCTCGCGGGCAGAATATTTGTATTTAAGAGGACACCATCAAAAAGGGAATCATGTTCGATGTCTGACCATTTTGACTATGCAAAGTTGACGTTTTTAAACATAAAATTATATTTCATATTAGTGTCTGAATATAAATGTTAATTCATTTGGTAATTAAAAAGAGCCCTTGAAAATACTCCACGTCACATTCATCTCATACGTTTCATACATTTGTCACATACGTTACGTTTACGTGCATAATGTAGTATGGTCGCGTTGCACAAGCCTATAGGAAAGAATAAATAGGCTGCAATTCAACCCGAAACACAATCAAGTGGCCAATCGTTGAGAAAAGTTGAAAAAAAAAACAGCTGTAAAATGTTTTATAACTAAAAGTCAATTCATTATTTAATCTTCCTACCACAATCTGCCCGGGGCGGTCACTCTCTCGTGAGTAAAACCCGGTTTATAGTTCTCTTTTTTTAAAGGTTCCAGAGTAATCCTTTGCAGAGTTGCAGTTCCTACTTGCGAAATTAATTAAAATGAAATTGCCATTTAAAATCTAAAGGTCTTTCGTTTATTTATTTTAAAACTAATTTCTTGGTGAAAATGAATAAATGTTAAAGCAGGGTACTTTATGTGAAAGTAGGGAAATGTGGACGGCGTTTAATTATTCTTACAAGCTTTGTATTAACTCGCTTAGTATGTATGTGTTTCCAGTTACTCGCCTTTTTTTCTTTGCAAGACTAACATTATGAGGATTCTCTTTGCGTTGGTAGTTCTCTTAAAAATTTTGAAGGTATTTTACTCTAGTTTTACTAAAGGAAAAATTTCTTTAAATCTCTGAAACGTGTACACATAAACGGCTCTTCCGAAGAATTTCTACGAAATTCTTACTACATGCTTTACTGGTTTACGAGTTATGTTATAGAAAGGTTCATAAAACTTTATACTTCTTTCAATATGACCAAATATATTATGAAATCATTTCAGGTCTTAAAATATGTGAAAATAATCAGTATATCCGTTGATATTTAAATTAGGATTTATATATATGTGGAAGCTTGTAATCAGCCAATTGTGCTGTCACTTATATATTGATATTTTTGGTAATATTTGTCTGTAAGAATAAAGTAAATAAAACGAAAGCCCATTCTCATAATTTAAAACGTTCAAAATCTAGTCGCAGTTACATATCGGAGATAGATAAATGTCGAAATTTATTAAAAATGTAGGGAAATCTGAGATATTTTTTGACATATCGAAACAGATCAGACTGTGAACGTTCTTGGAAATGCGAGAATTGCCTCCCAGCTCTATAACAACTGACGTTGTTTTAGTATTTTCAGATAGGTAATTATCAAGATGGGGTCTCGGTTGTACAATTATTAAGTTGCTACTGCCCAATTAAATCTATGTTTTGAATGTTAAAGTGTAGATATACCAAGTTTCATATTAACTGAACATCATGATACAAAATTTAAAGCTATAAAACTTAAAGAATTAATCAATGAATTTTTTATTCGGAAAATGTTCAACCAGAATATTATGACAATATTGGTCTTGGGCGGGAATTATTTTCGGCTTGGACGTCCGTTGGCGAAATTGGTTTACCTAGTCGATTATTATTATAGAAAGAACAGCGTTGGTAATCTCCAACAAGAGCATACAGAGGGCATTTGGGCATCCAGGGTAGGTCGTTTAGTTTCCATTTAGTGATATGCGGTGACCCGAGCTTCCATTTCTTGAAACAAATTTTACTTACATAATAAATATATAATAATGAATGAGACTGTGTATATATATATATATATATATATATATAAATCAATGCCACTTTCTTTCATCATCATCATCATCATTTCAGCCGAAAGACGTCCACTGCTGGACATAGGCCTCCCCCAAGGTTCTCCACGACGACCGGTCCTGCGCTTCCTGCATCCAGCGGTTTCCCGCGACCTTCACCAGGTCGTCGGTCCACCTTGTCGGGGGCCTACCCACGCTACGTCTTCTGGTGCGTGGTCGGCAATCGAGAACCCGCCGGCCCCATCGGGCATCGGTCTTACGGGCAATGTGTCCAGCGCACTGCCACTTTAGTGTTGCAATTCTTCGGGCTATGTCGGTTACTCTCGTTCTTCTGCGGATCTCCTCATTCCTGATTTGATCGCGCAGTGAAACCCCAAGGATAACCCTTTCCATTGCCCTTTGAGCCTTCTTATAAGGCCCATTGTTAGCGACCACGTCTCAATTCCATATGTCATCACTGGCAACACACACTGGTCGAAGACTTTTGTCTTGAGACACTGCGGTATTACGGACGAGAAGATTCTACGTAGCGTCCTGAAAGCAGCTCAGCCGAGCCACTTTCTTTGTAATTTTATAACTCACGAACGGACTCACCTATCCAAACCAAATGTTTAGGCTTTGTTGTGACTTTTGTTTGAAGTTTGTACAGGATCGGTAGAGCGGTTGTTCATATATCACATTTTTTGTAACAAATGAATTCAATGAACGGTGGATCATCATCTCATCTATATATATTAAAATCAATGCTACTTTCTTTATAATTCTAGAATCCACTTAAACTGTGTAATGGCACCAGATTAGCAGTGAAAAACTTATTGCCTTTTATTGAAGGTACGATCCTAACTGGTAAATCAAAAGGAGAAGTTTGTTTGATACCGCGTATCCCTAGGATCCCAACTGATATGCCATTTGAGTTTAAACGATTACAATATCCTGTGCGTTTATCAGTTGGTATGTCTATCAGCAAAGCCCAAGGGCAAACTAAAAAAACATATTTCACGTTTATGGCCTGAATTTGGAGAAATCATGTTTTTCAAATGGCCAACTTTATGTTGCCTGTTCGAGAGTCGATAGTCAGCCCAGTCCTTTGTTTAATATTCTAAATGTTTTGGATTAAGTTTCAAAATAGCTAATAGTAGACCAATAAAAAAATATTTTATGGTTGAATAAATAATTTTGATGATCCAATAAATTTGTTTTTATTATTTCACTTTATACGTAGCGAAGCAAGTATAGGGCCGTATAGTATGACGCAGTCTCAGTTTTATTTAAAAAAATATAAGAATTTGTGTTGAGTTGCTCAGATTTTTGCACCTGATAATTGCAGAATTTAGAAACTATATTGCTATATTTGCTATAACTTATTATTTGAACTAAAACATCGCCAATAGAAAATAAATTGCAACATTCACGGACCGTGATTAAAGCAACGAAAACATTAAATGCAATATGTTTGGTACGTTTGTAACAGCAAATTAAATGTCTAATGCAGTGTACGGAAAAGTCGGCTTACCGGTGCAAGTAACAGCCGTGAATGGGGACAATGTGATCACACTAGCTGACAAAATAAACATGATTAGCTGTCGCTTAGGTTACTTCGCAACTGTTGGAAGTTGTAAAAACAGATTAAGGGAGATGAAAGGAAAAAGATCGTGCATTTGAGTGAAATCCGAATACCGCCCTCTTCTGTGCTTTATTAAACTTTGTTTTAAAAACAGTAGCTCTAACTAATACTTACACATGTTCATAAGATTCAAGAATAACTTGAAGAGACTCTTCGTTCTAAGAAGGTTTTTCAGAGCCACTCTACTCGTTAGCTTGGCCCCAATAGGCTTTTAGATAACAGCGCAGCAAATTTATTGCAGATTATCGGCGTCTGTAACCACTATTGTTGACTATTAAATGAATATAAAAAAAGCTGTAGTAAAATACTTTTTCTTTTGGAAATTTCTCTCTTTCAGAAGTGTAAGTTATACAAAAGCGTGTTTGGCGCTTGAATCAAAAATGCCATCAACGCCAACATGCGGGCGGTTTACTGATTGAGTGATCATTCAGTGAAGAGTGACATCATTTGTGGCACACGTCGCCGTCACATGAATCCTGCATGCACTTGAAAATAGGACTTACTTTATCATGTTGATTTTGAGCTTCTTTTTTACTTCAATTAATTAATAATATTATTTACTCAATAACCACTTCTACATTTAACGGCAGCAAAATAATTAGTCAATGTTTTAACATTTAGGTTGAAAGCGAATCACCTAATATAAGTCATAATTAAACTCGCTATTTTCCAATCAACGAAACGATATTTATTCTATAAAAACATGAAGACACTCATAGTTCGCAGTAATTAATAACATTTTTCTCTTTCACATTTATTGAAAGAGACGTTACTATTAAAGGTTTTTCTAGTATCTACCGTCGGGAAGTTTAACAGATTCATTTATTTTACGAAATAAACTCTAAGCGTCGATTTATGAACCGCAGAATAATGTATTAGTTACGGGACAATAGTTATACAGTGTATTATCAAGTATGTATTGATATATTCATTTACTTATTTATATACGTTTTATTGTACATCAAAACATACATTACATAAAAATGCATTAAAAACTGCAAAGCATACAATAGGCGGCCATGTCGCTAATGCAATCTCTTCCAGTCAACCCCAGAATGGGCAGAGAATTTTCTGGACATGAAATGGGACAGTCATTGGTGCAAATATTAGATATACTATAGACTAAAATACATAAACACGTATTCAAAATTATACATTTATAAATAAATATTTACAATGTAACTTTTCTAAGTTATAAGAACCTACTTTCTAAGTATATCTTGGACACCAATGACTGAATAAAAAGGTGAAGGAAAACACCTTGAGGAAACCTGGATTTTAAGTCTGAAATCGCCAGCGTGGTGTATACGCTCAAACCTTCTCTGTATGAGAAGAGACCTGTGCCCAACAGTGGGGCGATATAAAGGATGATGTTGATGATGATGATGATATACTGAAAGCAACGAATACTAAAAGAAGACTATAGATGATTGTAGTTACGACAACAAGCTCACAACGATAAGTATTGATACTTTACAAGTCTTTAAAACACTTGTACCGACTGTGCGCGTTTTATTTCTGCTGGCAATGCATTCCACAAATAATATAAATAGCATTTATGGGATTAATATAGTAATTACTATTTTTATACAAGCTTATTATATGTATTTATTATTTCTTTCGCTGAATTCCGATCCGATCAGTAAATTCAACTAATAGTTAAAAATAATGATTATGTCAAATAAATAACTAGTAATTGAAAATAAATCCATTAGAGACCATTATATAAACTAAAATTTATCAGAAAATACATTTAACATTAACAATAGTTCGAGTTGTAATTGCATATAAATCTGACCTCATTTCTGTAAATTGTTTTAAGCTATCAATTAATTATCAAACATCCTATGAATTTCGGACAAATGAAATACCAGCATATATTTGCTTTCCGTGAGAATAATTACATTAAAAGCCAATCATGAACGAATTTATTAGTTGCTATAGTTACTGTTTTTGTTATTATTCGAGATTCATGCTAAAATAGGATAATGATTATGAATAATGAAAAGCAATGATTTTACAGGAAAGTAACGAAATGAGTTCGAATATATTATCTAAATAAAGATAGTACTTATAAATTATTAAAGGCTTAACCGTTAAAATTGATGCCGCAGTCGCAATGTATTCCGCAGATGAATATCGGGAGTGGACTGTAACATGCAAATTAAGTATTAACAGCGTAGGCCGTAGCGATCGCGTAGGCACACAATGCCCATGCCATGCACAACCACAATCACACGCGTCATCTGAAAGCAAAGCGTAGCTTACGTGGCTACGAAAATTGCTACGCGTAAAGATCGATATGAGTTCAGCCACTCACTCGTAATATTGGGGTCCGAGCTTGTGTAATGTTTGTGAAGAACGTCGCGACGACGTCAAGTCGAGAATATCATACGCATATTATGTTACGTATGCGTATAATTATAGTTGCCCTTCAATGTTCTAAGTACGTTGAGCTGACACAACGAAACATGTTTACTCGGAGGTCACTCGCTGGGCACAAGTAGGTACTCATAACTTTTATAAAATTATAAACTCATTATCAAGCATATTACCCGCAGTTTCGGTTTGGCTATACATTCTGATTTCTAGCATTTATTCTGTGCGATAGACGAATTGATTACCCTTTATTTTAGATGCCGAATAAAAATAAATTTGTGTCATTCATTTAAGTTAATTATCTAGCCTAAGCAGAAATATTTTGGGTTCTTTTACAAAACTTAATAAAACGAACTATCACCTAGATGGAACATCACTAAAGATAACATCTTGAACATAATAAAGTAATAGGATGTCTATCTGGGCGCAGATCTTGACGGGTCACGGCGGCTTAACAAATATGTAGAAATATAATGATAAGAAGACTTTGTAGTATAGTTATGTAGTATTAGAAAGGTAGAAGATTAGATATAAGGAAATGTGACAATAATGATAAAATAAATATGACAAAAGAAAAGATAACAAAAAGTACATATACGTGGGAAAAGAGCGACCCAGAAAAAATTAAGGCAAAAGAATAATAGCGGAAAAAACTGAATTTGGTAGTAAAAGAGAAAAGGTAAAAAATGATTCTTGCCATGCAAGAAGGAGAAGAGACGGCAATAAAAAAAAATGTCAAGATGCTTGTTTAGTGTTTAGTTGTTTTCTATCTTTACCGGCCATATCAAACAATTGACCGGGACAATTGAACTTTTTTTTGTAAAGGTTGATCGTTTGTAAAGGTCATATCTAGTATTTTTAAATAATCAATTCTGTTTATGGTGTATTCTATGTTGCTACTTAATTTTTAATCATTGCTTTCTTGTGTCAAAAATCATCACAAAAGGGTCAGATTTAAATGCATATAGCAATCAAAGCCATGTAATTCGCAAAATTATGAATATGACCAATTTTGCATACTTTTTTGAATCAATAATTAAAATTATAATTATTCAAATTAGGCTGAGAATCAGCTTTTTGTACTTCAATATTACGTAAGGCAGGCCCCCAAAACGCCCGGCCTTCGCCACTTTCTAGTGTTTTCTCTGGGAAGAAGAAGAAAAAGAATAAAAATAATATATTTACTCAAAACAAGGGATTGTAGGACGCGTTAAAAATACAATTGTACGAAATTAGCACTGTTAAAGCAAACGTGTGGGTGAGCACTGCTCTCTTAGCTTGGTTATGAAAACCTGTGTTAAGGAGAGTGGCGGAACAAACTCCCCACCAGCACAGCTGTATAGTAATTAAATTAAGAAAACACAGAACATTGAATCTAATTATTTGAATTATATGTCGTCCTGCGTGGCGCAGCGGTCAACACGCCTGCCTGCGACGTGGAGGCCCCGGGTTTGATCCCCGGCCATGTCATGATGGAAAACGATCTTTTTCTGATTAGCCTGGGTCTTGGATGTTTATCTATATATGTATCTATTATAAATATAGTATCGTTGAGTTAGTATCCCATAACACAAATCTCGAACTTACTTTTGGCTAGCTCAATCTGTGTGATTTGTCCGTATATATTTATTTCATTTATTTATTTATTTTATTTACCATATGTCAGCTAGCCATGCCACACCAACAAAGCATGATAATATATAAATAAAAAAAAAATATTAAAAATGGAAACGTAAGTAAGTAAAAACTTATTACCTAAATACAAGCCTCCAGGCATAAGGACGTTATTGGTCATATATTTATGCATTGTAAACAAAACGACAATTACATGAACTCATAAAAACTGTCAGTAAGCTATGGAGAAAGAACACAAATATTCTTTTGAGTTAATCAGAGTGACCAGCTATTCTTATCATTTAAATAGTGCAATTGACAGAATAGTATATTTTTGAACAGAGGTTGGATTTTAATTGTACTTTAAGCGCATTATAAGGCAAGTCTAGCAAAGCAGTTTCTTATTGTTTTTTTCTTTTTGTTTCAAGCCCAACAAAAGAATTCTGAACCTTTTGAAGTCGGTGAAAAGGGGCTCGTGGTTTGTCCTTGTTTTTGTGAATCTCACTGTTGTTAGAGTACAAGTGGATATAAGATTTGGCTAAGATAAATTGCGAAGAAAGAAATAATTCATGTAATTTCGACATATTTGCCAAAGGGCTCCATCAATCCGTCAGATATTCACTATCAGGTTATGTAACGCTATAATACAGAATGACTTTCATTTTTCCTGAATTTCTTTTAATTAATGGCCCAAATTTGAGTTGTCTGTCGTCAGATTTCTGGAAAGCCTATAATTTCTTCACTTTCTCACGTGACGCAGTCCGACCTGCTGGGCAGCGGGCATGCATAATATTTATTAATATTTCACAGAGAGAAGATATATATCATCAATCTACTATACTATATCTATATATAACATATCACAACACTTCCTTTACCGTCACCTAAAATCAGGCGCTAGGGTAGCCAGTGGCCAGAGAGGACTTTATACGATACCTTAGCGCAGGCCAAACTAGCCGAGGTACAGTTACAAGACTTAGAAATTCAAGTCCTGGCCCATTAATTAAGTTTATGGACGGTGTTGAAACTTAATAAATTGTTTGATTAATTCCCAATGTTCACCAAACAAAGTTCAACGCACGTTCGCTTGTACTGACTTGTGTTTGTCTTATTCAGTGTTGAGGTTTAGTTACATGGACACCTCATGACTATGGTAAGAGACCTTGCGAGGTCTTAGACGTCATTAAATGTAGAACGAAACTTAACGTTTTGAATAAAAAACAACGATGAAACAAACACACAACACTGCCTACTACAGAGCTGATGCGACCGATCACACAAATGTACGCATTAGTCACTTCTAATTTCATTAGCTGGAACATGGTAGTCCACAATGAGAATTATAAGAAGGTTAAGAGTTACTAAAAGAAAATTGTAGAGGGCTACTTATGCTATGTATGCTTCTCTGTGTGATCGAATCTGAAATTTTATTGATCTTATTTACGAATCTCATGGCCCGCAGAATTCCTAAACTTTAATAGTAACGGGATGGGCTCATTGCTCCTAAACAGACGGCCGAACGGTTCTAGAGTGGCGACCGCGTACCGAAAGACGAACGACGGTGAACGTCTTTCAGATGCATGAATGTGTTTCGGTAAGTATAAATGCGACATACGAACATATCCAGGCACTGCGTCTCGCAAGATAAGTTTAGCGTGCAACTAGCATAATATACAACTTCCCAGCGTTAATCGTTGGTCAAGTGCCCGCCAGGCATAACATCCGTTTGGTCGGAGGATCCTCTGTTTAATATGGAGGAAGAGTGAATTTTACACCCCGTTTCTAAAAATGTCCCTCATTATCCCGTTCCTCATTACATCTAAAACTTTCACCAGAATGAAGTTAGGTTAAATTAGAAGCACGTTAGTAACACCGGGAATTAGTTTTCATCAAATACCAGAAAATTTTGAGCGGTTAGCTGCAGCGAAAACCGTCAGTTTTAGATTAAAATTTCGAGCGAAATACCGAATGCCTTTGCAGATCCGTTGCTAGCATGAGGTCAGCCATAATTAAAGTTAGTTTAGTTCTGCTCATAACTAGTTAGTGCTAATACGGTCAGATAAAGCCTGAGACTCATATAATTAATTTAATTACCTAAATGTATCAATTACATAAGCCGATATGCTGTCAGTGGCGTGCTATATTCTGGGTACCTACATCGTGTCTGCATCAATTACAAGTTCCATTGAACTGGCACAAACAGAACCTAATAGAGTCCTACGTCGGCCTTTAGTCTAAGGCTGCATTCTGAGATTATTAGGTTATTGTTAAATAAGCTAATAATTTTGATACGTCAAGTATTGTAGCTTGGTATTTACTTAACCGACTTCAATGAAAGGAGGAGGTTCTCAATTCGTCGGAAACTTTTTTTTATGTATGTTCACGGATTACTCTAAGACGCCTGGACGATTTGCAATTTTTTTTGTTTTGTAGGGTATACTTTCCAGGTGGTACCATAGTCACCAGGTCAGGATCTGATGAAGGAAGACCAGAGATATCAAGGGGAACTTTCAAAGATTGTAGAGGCAACTAGTGCATTTCTAAGTGTTTTCATTAAGTATTTTAAACACTACAATTTAATAAAGGTCTAGGGTAGATCTGACGATGAAGACCATAAACAGTCTCTTGGCTCCATCATCAAATTACTGCAGACCTTCATTATAACCTATATGGGTGCATAGCTGTGTTTTCTCTTGGTCTGATCTGGTCTTGTGTTTGTGCTTGATTAATTTGTACTGATAAGAGATTTTACACCTGATGTATTGTGATTACCATTAGGGGTCTTACGATGAAGGCGAAGGACAGTTAAGGGAACTCCTCAACGACTTACAGTAACTACTTTATGTTTGGACTTAATTCATTTATATTGATGAGAACTTAGCACCCATAAGGGTTAAAATGAAGGTCTGCAGTAGATCTGATGATGAAAACCATAGAAAGTCAAAGGCATTCCAAAAATATAGATCATTGAAGTTTAACCAGGAGAACCACTAGCTACTCGTCATGCTTTGCAACATTGCATTGGTCCCATAGGAATTTTATAGAAATCGGTTTAGTAGTTTGGTTTTTAAGCTAAAATTACGGGTAAAAATCAAAGTAAAAAAAAATACGTTCTTTATTTGCAGGCTTTTCTCATCTATATTAGCGTCAGCGTTCAGTCTGACCGGGTGCAGCTAAACAGTACTTTTCACAACTATAAAGTGTAAAATAAGAAGTTTAAAAAGTTTTTTTGGTTCACTTTTATTTTAATTTAAACGGATGCAATGAACGATCATTATACTGAAGTTTTGTCTAATATCTTTTTACAGATTAGTTTTGTAACGTATGAACGCTGCTGCAGATATTTGTCATTTTCCCAACCGCTTTAAATATTTGGAATTAATCGATATCCTACCTAAGGCGTCACCATACACGATGTTCTAAAACTAATTTAAGTTAACGAAACTTTCAGATAGATGGACTAACTAAAACTTATATAAATTTATACAACACTTTGACTTGCAAATACGCTTGTTATAACATGTTTTGTAAGGTACCTATTCTATATATATATATATATATATATAAATCAATGCCACTTTCTTTGTAATTTTATAACTCAAGAACGAAGTCACCTATCCAAACCAAATGTTTAGGCTTTGTTGTGATTAATTAGTAGATGGTTTATGTGAAGTTTCAACAAAATCGGTCGAGAGGTTCTTCATTTATCAAGTTTTTTGTAACAAATTAATTCAATGAACGGTGGATCATCATCTCATCAATATATTATACAAAAATCAACGCCACTTTCTTCGTAATTTTATAATCCATCGAAACTGTGTAATGGCACCAGATTGGCAGTGAAAAACTTATTGCCAAATTTAATTGAAGCTATGATTTTAACTAGTAAATCAAAAGGAGAAGTTTGTTTGATACCGCGTATCCCCCATGATCCCAACTATTATGCCATTTGAGTTCAAATGATTGCAATATCCTGTGCGTTTATCATTTGCTGTGTCCATCAACAAAGCCCAACTTTATGTTGCCTGTTCGAGAGTCGGTACCCCCAGTCGTTTGTTTATACATGCTAGAAATGGAAAAACAAAGAATATTGTTTATGTAAATACTTTGGATTAAGTTTTGAAATTGCTAGCAATTAAAAAAAATATTTTATGTTGAAATAAATAATTTTGATGATCCAAAAAAATTGTTTTTTATTTCACTTTATACGTAGCGAAGCACGTATCGGGCCGCTAGTCGAATATAACTATGCGATGATTTTGAAGTGTAGAATTATTTGTTGATGAATTAAGCAGTGATGGGCTAGTGTTGGACTTTATTTTGTGTGATTTATATCTTCACTTGCTCTGAAAACGGTGAAGGAGTACGTCCAAGGAACAAACATTTGGAAACATGATTGTGATATTTACAAACCCGCACTAGGCCCACGTGTTAATTACAACCCACTCCCTCTATTTTTTTTTAAAGAGGAGGACTAAATGATAGCAGTAGAAGTGATATAAGCTACGACATAACATTTTACGCTTAAATTGAAGCAGCAAATCCAGCAATGTTGAAGAGCTAGCTGGTGCTAGCTGGATATGTATGTCACTGTCAGTAGCGATGCGTTTCATTTTGACAGCTCGAGAACATTCATTGCGTTATTTACGATGTTGAGCAGACATATTTTTCAAACATAAGAAACAATGGTTTAGCAGTATGCTTTAAAATTATATTGAGAGTACCATGGTCCACGACTTTTACAATTATCCAATGCTTTGTTACGATGACGGAATGTTGTTCAGCTCAAACCAGTAGTGAACTTGTGTTGTTGATATTTGATTTCTACCATACCATTTTTATATGTGAATGTTATTTCTTACATTCATCTGACCTGTCATTCGCCCGGAAAATTACTTTTTGGGTATATCACCAAGGTAGTTACTATTTTTCTGGGGACTCATTAGAAATAACGTAACGAAATGGTAGTGTTTCATTTCACGGATCGAATAATAGCTTGATTGACTACTTAACTACACATATGACTTTAGAATATACCGTTTGGAAATAACAATTAACGAAAACAATAGCAATACTAATGCAAAGGCTATATATTATGCGCTAATCGAAGCTAGGTTGAGGTATATCATCTTGCTTTGGGGTAACAGCTTCAATGATAATTGTCATTTTACAGAAACGTCAAATTTTGACGTCAGGCATTGCTTCAGATACCAAGCAGTTGAATTGTTCAATAGGTTACTAACTAATTTGAAATTATTAATATATAATACTCATTTATTTAATTTGAATTAAAAACCTTCTTGTTGGAAAATTGTTTAAAAAGTGTAAATAAATAATGTACCAGTGAACATGCGTTCGATTGAATTCATTAACTTTGACGGTAACAATATCTTTTTACTGTAATTAAACATTTGACATTCTTTTTTGGATTTATATCTGACATTAGTTTATCTATTGTTATACTTATAATTGATCGACTTGATAAGTATGTCTTATTTAAATTTCAGTTCAATATTTTTCCTTTTTTTTATCCACATGTGGAAATTGTATTTCAATTTTTCATTTTGTATGTAATGTTCAACAAAAATTAAATTAATTAATTAATAATGAAATTTTTGAATATTATTGGGGTTTTTCCATCTAGAATTTCCCCGTCGCAGCTCGGAGCTTGGATTTGTGTAATTAGTTAGATAATCTCCTCGTCATTAATTAGAATTCTCATCTATCAGAACTGCCAATACCAGTGGCACCTTCGATTTTGCGAAAATGCCTTAAGCAAATCTAATTCTTGCGATATCAGCATAAAAGAAAGGTCACAGAGGCATGCACTGCTTAAGTTGCCGAGTCCCGCCGTTCGTCTGTCATTGACTTGTTTTGACCTGGGAGATGTTGTTGAACTGCAGCCAAAAAGGTGACCGCGGCGGCAGTCGCAGGACGAGACCGCAGAGCCAACGTACTCAATTCAACATAAGCGCGATTTCGCGATACACAGAAATAAATTTCCATCTCTCGTGCATAAGTAGACGGTTACCATTTCAGAGCAGCCAATGGTCCCGATTCCCTTCTATGTAAAATAAAAAAAAATCAAGTTTAGTGACTACAATTTGAGTGTCTTCAAGGCTAGAGTGAATAGGCTCTTAATAAACTAGTGCGCTTTACCATCAACGATTGCGTCACTGCTTACCATCAGGCGGGATTGCGGTCAAACGCTGGTTTATAAATTAATAAAAAAAAAAAATCTTTGTTTTTTTATTTCATTATGAAAAGAACAGGAGATATATTTTAGTTTAGTCTCGTCAAATTAAGATGATCCATAAATTTAAATTTATTTTTTTTTATTAGCGGCCGCCAGGTTACTACTAAGTACTTCGTTCGCGTGAAGTTAGTTATGCTCCGCTCCTATTGGTCGCAGCGTGATGTTATAGTCTAAAGCTTTCCTGGATTAATGGGCTAATTTTTCGAAAGGGACCAGTAGTTCCTGAGATTAGCACGTTCAAACAAACAAACAAACTCTTCAGCTTTATATATTAGTATAGATTTGTTGTATATTTTGTTGCTACCTGATGTATGTTTATGCTAGATGTATTGTGTCTTTAAGACTGCGCTGAATAAATGGACTTGTGGACCTTTTCTTTCTGTCTTTCTTTCATCAAAAATTTAGACGTGGTTTAAAACGAGGCTACTAAAAAACATGTCAATTTGGCGCCGACTCACTTGAGAGGACTAAACTAATATTTAGCTTCTGTCCTTTTCTTAACGAAACAGATACAAAAAGATGCACTGAATTCTAATTTAGTCTAGTTTGTGAATAAGGAAATCGACGCCATTTTCTATTTAGGCTGAGGGTGAACAATGCTTAACGACCTATAGATAACGTGCTCGTAACAAGGTTATATGAGTGTTGTCACCCTATTGGAGCCAAGGACGCGCCTTGTGGACCTCTACATTAACAAGCATGACGATGTCTCTATAACGAATTGCCAATTACAGTTGTATCGAGTAGTTTCTATAGAGTTTGGAGTCAAACATACTCAGAGAGCTAGACTTATTGATGACTTTTCAATTGCTCCCAGGGCTGATTCTTCACAAGGTTTCATCAGAACAGAAATGTCGTTTTCAAACGATACCTGTCCTCACCGCACACGTACCTATCGGTGGTTACTTGACACAATCAGCACAACTGTCGTAAAACTGTAAGATGAAACTATCGCTGAAAGTCAGGAACTAGTTCATTATAATCAATTAACTTCGATCGTGGATAATAAATCTGCAGGTGGAGAAACTTAAGTCTTCAAATACTTTTTATTGAGGTGTTTTCAAAAGTGCTGACTGCTAAAACTTCATCTTTCACTTCCCCTCGCTACCTATTGTTCATTACAAACAAAGAAAATACTTTTGTTTGGAAATCAAATTGAAATTAAAGTCTCTAAATAAGGTTCTTGTTTAAATACCAAACAAAAAACTAAGTATTCAAATTATATTTAGCAAAAGCGTCTTGACGATGTAATTAAACTTTACGGCCGGTTCCCAAATGTCTGGTGTCCGGTTCGGATTTTGATAGGATATTTCAATGGCAAAGAATTTTATATGAAGTCTTGTTGTAAACCAATTTGCTGTCGGCGCCGACAAGAAATTTCACCCATAAGTAAGTATGGCGCTGTTTAAATTTGTCCGAAGTCTGGGCTACAATGAGCTCGTATTTGGCAGGGCACAAAGGTCTCCAATGTCACCAAGACATGACTAATGCGGGCACTGGTGATATCCATGTTCCTTTTAGGAGCAGAGAGTAATTAACGATTAGCTAATAGAACCGAAAAAAGTAGGTAAGATATTACATTTAAACATTTCTATACGTACAGACGCCAGCATGTCAAGCTACTACAGTCTGCTAAATTTGTTTAACAGATTTTCAACTTTATCGTAGACCTATTAAGGTTGATTCGGAAAAAATACAGTTGCGGGCAGTTTGACCTGCTGGCGTTTACCTATACTCATAATATTTAATTATAAATTAAATTATACAAAGACGTCGGTCCGACGATCTACGAGATACCCACCTGTAAGCAAGCAAATAAAAATGACGTCAAATAATCCGGAGATTGGGTGAATTGAGTATTTTCCTTCTTTCTCTGTCTTTATTCATTTTCCGACCGAACCTGAACCGATTATTTGCCGCAACTGAACCGAAGCGTCGACATCCGATTATTATAAGTATCTGACACACGACAAGTGGGAACGAACTCTTAGTTGAAATATTGTCTGAGGAGACGCTAGCTAGACAGTTACAGACTACTTACTACACATACTACAGAAATTACGTCATTCTAAAACTACTCCACAATAATCCCGTAGTACTCGGTGGCCTGTTACGTGCGAGTGCGACAGAATATTCCCCTCTCTTAAGAATGCGCCGAGAACAGCAGATCAAGCTATCCGAAACTGTCAAGTATTCCCACTCAAGCATGAACCTTAATGCTTTAGTGATAAAGTTGAAAATCTAATACAGAACTCTGACAGATTGTAGCAGCTTGATGTGCTGTCGTTTGTACTAACGATAAGTACAATTTTTAATTTTTAATGGATGATTTTAAAGTTTTATGACGTTTATGGAAAAACTTTTCAATCTAAGAAGATATAAACACATGTGATATGCCTGATCGGCATAACATTTGAATGAAACTATAAACGGTTTGCGAAAGAGCTGTATTTAAATATTAAATAGTGACTGGAGCTACATTTCTATCTCGTACTGTACAGGCTCCGTCCATTACCCGTGAGAATCGTCTTATTGTTTGTATCCAAGCCGCATTACGCATGCGTTGTTGGGCTCATATTCAATGCGGGTTGTAACGGAATCCTCCTACTATGCCTACAACAATGGCCGCCGTTTTTGTTCTAAGTTAAGAACGCCAATTGTCATGAATTAAAACAAAATTGTACTGAGAAAATGGCGGATATTATTTTGTCAAAAAACATCGACGAAAGTCCTCTTACGTCGATTCTTTCAGCTTAATCTACTTAGGTACATATATTTTATTTACGAATAAAGTGTCATCAACCTTTGTTACACTTTTATGTTCTCGCCGACGTATAATGGCATGGCGTCCCACTTCGTATAAATTGCTGTGCGATGTTACTGAGTCGTTCTTGTTTGGGTACTAAGCCTTATCAGGAGTACACTCTTTGCGGAAATTGTCAAAGGTCTATGCCAAAGGAGCCCTCGAATAGAAACAGCTCTTATGTAAATCCTTGTGTCGCTTATCAGAGTTATCACTGGTTCAGGACATTTTTGCGGAGTCTGGACTGATGTAATGTCATTCTCGACTAAAGCTAGGCATTTACACCATTAACAGCTGATTCTAAACTCACTGCATGCTCCCTGTGAAATAATTTCGGTCAATTGTCAACTGTTTTAATAATAAATATAATTCGCTGTGACGCCACTGTACGTTTGACCTTCAGACGAATTGAGAGTTCATCGTGCCACTTAGCACCAGTAATTGATGTTCATTATTTACATAAAGTACCTACTGCATTTATTTAGAGGCAAACACCATTTTTTTGTGTATAAGATTTTTCTACATACAACTAACCTGTCATTTGCCCGTGAAATTACTTTTTGGGGATCTCGCCATCCTCTCAAATTCATTAGAAATAATGGAACGAAATTGAAGTGTTTCGCTTTACAAAGTAAAATACCTAAGTATATAGTTCAAGTACTTCAAATAGGTGGCTCTTTATGGGTCCTTGGAACCAGGAAGAATAAATTAAACGAAGGTTGTAGAATAACTTCCATAATTATTCCTAAGAACGGTTCTTCGTTTAGAACATATTTTTTATGCCTAATTTTGTGCTTGTCAGCTAAACTGACTACCTCAGTGGTAACTGCCGCGACCTACGATTTATGTCGTAGGTTTGAACCCTGGTAGGAACTTTATTTTGTATTAATAATTTCATCACCATTTCTCTCAAAACTAAAGGAAAACATTGTGAGGACCGTCATGTCGAAATATGATATCATTGACATCCCACTTCTCTTAGTATACGCAAAAACACGGATGTTAAATGCTACAACCATATGAGATTACCGAATCTGCAGTTGTTACTCGTAGGTACATCCACTTATTTTAAAAATGCTAAGGACCTTAGTAAATATTGTAAATAATAGTAAAGTGGAATGTAATAACGATTCCAAAGGACGGAACAATGTTGGATATGGATTACGTACTAGGTATGGACTACGGTCAACGATCGTGTTCGGTGTTGGAGTTCTGGGGGGCAATCGTGCTAAATAAAACAGTAGAAGTTAAACTCTTGTTCGTATCTAATCCAGTTAAAGTTGTGGTTTAGTTTCGATCCCATTTCGTATTGTGCTAAAGTTTTAACTTTGATTGAAGTAAAATCAATTTAATTGTGTAATTAAAACTAAATGAGTTATAAGTAAATCCAATCATTTAGACGTATTTTTGACAAATGGCACAGAAAAAGTGAGCTTTGTTTCAGCTTTTTCATTTGACAACGGTTACGTTCCAACTGTGACCCAGTTACGTAACTATCAAAAGGTTAGCGCGATACCAATCGTAACCAAAGTTTTGGTTTGATCGCGATGCAATTTTGTTTTGGTTGAGTTATTTTAGCGCGATTGCCCCCAGGGCAGGCGGCGATCAGCCATCTACCGCTGTGTTGTCCTGCGTCACACCATTCTGGCATTCACGCGTCCGCTGGTGCGGACTATTAGGTGCAATGATTAATACCCAAGGAATGCGGATGCGGAGTCTTAAACGTCATCTCCACGGATGCGGATGCAGATGTTTAAGATATTATATGACTAAAGGACATATATGAATTCAGCCCTTACCGTAAAACATTTATTTCATATTTTACAATAAGCATCATCATAGTCCTCTTTATGCGGTTCAAAATATTCCATACGTTAGATACTTTACGTCTGTCATGATCGTGTCATTGTTTACGAACTAGTTCAGTAATCTACAAAAAGGGGAACCACGCAGAAAAAAAAAATGCTATAAAACGATAAACTATACCTGCAATTAACGTATTACCAGTTTACTGGTGTAACATAATGGAATTTAGAAACAAATAATGCACCACAAACGCGTTGGATCTTGTAACCAGTTACTTTGCTCAGTTCAGTTTACACTTGATTGTGTTAATTTACGTCAGACGTTGTTTAATTTGACAGAATAAATCATTTATTTTCTGTCCTTTTATTAATGAATTACTTACAAAGAAAAAAGGCACTCAACTTAAATTTAGTATAGATTGTGAGTAAAGAAATCGGCGTAATTATTCTTCATTATAATTTAAATTATGTTTTTTTTTATTATTATATACTAGTGCTTGACTGAAATCCCACCTGATGGTAAGCAGTGATGCAATCGTTGATGGTAAAGCGCGCTAGTTTATTAAAAGCCTATTCACTCGGAAAAACTAAGCGAATAGGAAGGAAGACGGCAGTTGAGCGAGGTGATGCAATGTTAAGCCCAACAACACGACCCAACAATGCTGCGCCAAAGGGAGATTGATCTGAAGACCCTCCTGGTCCAAACTCCCAACACAACAATATTTGGCGAATCGTACCCGGCACACATCGCAACACAACTGCTCAGACCCGTCCTCGGAATCGCTTGGCGGCAAGACTTTGTCTGGTGGGTGGTAACTTCTGCCGGCGGCCGATGTTATGGCCGTGGTAGGCCGAGGGATTATTTTTATGAGGATTTATAGTGTTTCATGCAATTAGAGTGCTAGTTAAAAGTAAACAGGTGACTTGTTACAATATAGTAAATATTTTTCAAAAATTATACAAACTAAATAAAATAATATTAGCCCTAAACACGATTCAGAGAATCAGATTTTTTTAACATCAATATCACATCAGACAGTCCCTCAAAACACCCGCTCTCCGCTCCTTCCTAGTGCTTTCGCTGAGAATAAGAAATGGCGGACCAAACTCCCCAGGAGCATAGCTGTCTGTTCATTAAAAAAAAATAACACATGACTATGTAAAGTAACTAAAATAAGAAAACACAGAACATCAAATTAAATTATTTACAAAGAATTTTCTTAATATTTTGAAGTTTATTGTAGGACCAACAATTAACATGATGCATCAGCAATTTAAAGCAACTAATTGTTCCCAGAACAGGAAACAATTCTTACTGTTTCAAAATTAATTTACGTAATCTGCCTTGTTTGAAGCTGGTAGGTTTAATCAAATCTGTCACCAATAAATACCAGTATTATGAAAAGTTCTTACTAGCTTTCCGCCCGCGGCTTCGACCGCGTAGATTTCGGTTGTATTGCGCTTTTTAGAATTTATTCGGGAATATAAATTTTTCCGTGATAAAAAATACCCTATTATTTAATCCCGACTTCTAACTTTACGTCTACAAAATTTCAAAGCAATCGGTTCATTAGTTACGTCGTGAAAGAGGAACAAACAAACAAACAAACTTATTTTCCGATTTATAATATTAGTACGGATTTTACCCATATAAACAATTTAATTACATAATTTCGTAAGTCAAAATATACCTCTAAGCTCCTGCTGTTAGACGTAAATTTGCATTTAGTTCATATCAAATTATGTCGACATGTCCGCCCACGCTGAAGTAATTAAAACATGTTTGCGGCACACCATTTTGCTTTTATGAGCAAATTGCATCTCGCTCACCTTGTGTACGCTTTGAATGCTGGTAACACAGAAAAGTTCGCCTACCCGCCGCGATTGCTGTAAAACATACTAAATACACAGTTTACTGTGAGCAGTGTTATTAATTATTCACAATTTCGACACCCTTACAAATTTTTTATTTGTAATGTATGCTATTTTGCAGATTTTCTGCATACGAGAAGGTAAATATGAGATAATTATTATATTATTATTAGATAATTATGAGGAGATCCGCAGAAGAACAAGAGTAACCGACATAGCCCAAGCGCCAGGCACAATGCCCGCAGTACCAAAGCCGGTTGGGGCTGACGGGTTCTCGAGTGGCGACCACGCAGCGGAAGGCGCAGCATGGGTAGGCCCCCGACAAGGTGGACCGACGACCTGGTGAAGGTCGCGGGAAACCGCAAGATGCGGGAGGCGCTAGACCGGTTTTCGCGGAGATCCTTGGGGAAGCCTATGTCCAGCAGTGGACGACTTTCGGCTGAAATCATGAAGATGATGATGATTATATTTATATTAGATAGACTATATCACCGCGACATCAATCATTTCTGGGAAATAAAATAAGCTTTTAATTTTTAAATTAAATACGGCACTCTAGTTTTCATAGGGTTTTACAGATCCGACTGATTTAGCCCACCTTCGCGCGGACACAAACATATCCCAGAGGAATTTTATCGCGGCTACATTTTCGATTCTCGGTATTACTCCGAGCTTTGGGATTCCAACAGAGTGCATCCCAGCGCAAAAGCACTGTTGGATTTCCAATTTTCCGCACTAAGTATCTAATCAGAGCGGTCAGCGTACGAAAAAAGATCACCGCGGAAAATGGGCCCAAGAGCATTTGGGCTAAAAGAATCTATTAGGAGCATTTGAAATTTTTACTTAAGGTATTGGTTAAATAAAATCCGGATTTGTGGCTTCCAAGTATCAAGGCTAAGAGAATATTCAGGTTCTCACTTCACACAGTGACTTGTGGTCTTCTCTCCTGTAAAACTAATTAGTATAGCCCACTTCAGCCTTTGTATGGCCAGTAAGCTGCCGTACTTACTGCGCAGTGCGCATGTAATTTTTTTAACTAACTTTGGTAGATATTTGGTTCAAGACCAGGCTTGGCGACGGCTAGATAACTTTTTAACAATTGGTAGTTCGCATTAAATTTTTTTACAAATATCATAATAATAATAGTTCGAATTGAGCTAGAGACGCGTATATTTATAGGCGTGAATACGAGCTTCTCGTATGGAGTTATTTTTAACTAAAATTTTATTCACAGCTTTATTTTTTTTTTTTAGTTTTGCAGTGGTATGAGGTGATGATGGACGCAATATAGCCTATAGTCATACACTGCGGTTACGAACGAAAACCTTAAAAGTTCAAAACACTTTAACACATAAAATATTAAAACTTGACAAATTTGAATTTCGGGTATCAAGCCGAGCCCACCTTTTTTTTTTAACCATACCGCAACCCTGACCCAGGAGGCATCGGTCTTCGTGGACCCCGTCACGATGTGCTGACATCTCTTCGAGGCGCGCGTGAAACACGACGCGCCGTCGACTCGGGCCTGGTCCTTACCGGGCGGCGAGCTGCCCACTGCTCACCGCCCGCAGGCCCGCGCCTACGGTGGCTGGGAGTTAGGTGTCGTCTCCCGACCAGGGCGTCTACTGCGACGGCTAGTGGCGTGAGGGCGCTGGGATAGCCGAGCCCACCTTACCAGCCTTATTTACTTGCCTAGCCGCCGCTCATATCTCATATCGATATTAAACACCCGCAAAGGTGGTTTGCGACGTGATAACACATATCCGTTAATCACCTCGTTATTTTAAGGAAACGCTTTTCAAATCAAATTACAGCAATTTCAATATCGCAATTAGCACCCGAGGCAGCCATGTAGAATTGTAGATATCCAAAGATAGGTACTATCTTCCGCTTTGAATTTATGTCTCTATGAAGTTCGATAAGACAAAAGCTCTAGAGACCTATTGGGACCAGATTTCCAAATTAGTTTTAACTTAGCCTTGAAATTAGCCCTGCTTCCAGAACGGCCGGGCCTTTATAAGTACACGACGATGTATGAAGAATTACATTTACAGCACTAGCTGACCTCACATTGTACATGATAAGCATTTCGAACAATGAGAAAACGACAGCGTATACTACATGTATTTCTTATACAGAGTGGTGCTGATAATACGACAATAAATGAAAACACGGACAATGCTGGATCATAGGAATAAATCTAATCCATAGAAAAAAACCTAGCATCAAAAATAAAAAAAATGAATATTTCAAACAAACTAAATTGCATAAAGTTGGAAATGGAATAGAACATCCTTCAAAATATTGGTTCCACTGACCTCCGATCGGCGACAGCGCGGTCCAGTATCGACTTGCTTTTTTGGCGACATTATTATTAAAGTTTGGTGCCTACCGCTGGATGCGACGGTCATCAACCTGTAAGCGCTTCCTTATCAACATGTACATATGTACATCACGAAGAAAATGTGAAAATTTAAAATAATTTCCTGTGACTAAACTAATGGATATATATATGATTTATATGTTTTTTTTTTTTATAATTATAAACTAGCGCTTGACCGCAATCCCGCCTGATGGTAAGCAGTGATGCGATCGTTGATGGTAAAGCGCGCTAGTTTATTAAGAGTCTATTCACTCAGAAAAACTGAGTGAATAGGAAGGAAGACGGCAGTTGAGCGAGGTGATACAAGGTTAAACCCAACAACACGACCAACGATGCTGCGCCAAAGGGAGATTGATCAGAAGACCCTCCACGACCAAACTTCCAACACAACAACATTAGGCGCATCGTACCCGGCACACATCGCAACACAACTGCTCAGACCCGTCCTTCGTACGGCTTCACCAGACATCATGCCGGAACACGACAAATCGCTTGGCGGCTAGGCTTTTTCTGGTGGGAGGTAACTTCTGCCGGCGGTATGGGTAGACTGAGAATGTGTTAAGGTACACGATGTTTAATTTATTGCCGTATTGTGTCATCACCACTTCGTTTATGTATGTCGTTGTACGTACATGCTACTTTATTTCTTGTTCAACAGCTTTATTCTCATTTCCTACTTACCTATGTGTTTGTTGTTCCTACATAATATATTACAACTTCCCGTTTCCGCATAGAAGCTATTTTCAAAGAGGATGGGACTTTCCTCGTCATGTTAAACGTTAATAATAATTATGGGTACCTTTATAAGGTATTTTACGTAATAATTAGAACTAATGCTATAACTTCATGGTAGTTTGTAACTGTTAGTCTTAGGTCTGACTCCAAATGTAAAGTAACAATACGAGTATGTACAAAAGGTCTGCCGAAGAATTTTGCAAAAAAACAAAATTGAATTTAAAATGAACTGTCTGTATTTATTTATTTTATTTTACTGGGGAAAACAAACAATTGTACATTAAATAATTAATTTAGGTATACGAGTACTTAATTTAATCTAATGCACAATCCACTACGTTTCCACAGGTTATTAAAAATACAAAGTTGGAAATTCGTAATCTGCTAAATTCATTATGATCGATCAATTATCGGTCAGTCGTCTCATAATGGAATGGTGATAGAATAACAATGCTGTATTGCCATTTCTATAAAACCCGTTAGTAGAAATCAGTTTCTAAAAATTCCTACCAAATTTGAACATTTATTAATGTGGAATGGAGTATGACTGATTGACTACTGGAAAGTCATAATGACACCATTTTGTCAGTAGATTACGAAACTTCTCAAAAACGCTGATTATGAGATCACTAATCGATGTTCTGACACTATTGTTATTACAATAGCTGACTAGGGCCCCAGATCGTTAGTTCAAGGATTGTGGAACCTACGGAGGTGAGGTTTTCTTAGCGGTATATTATGTAGGCTGCGATTCTTTGTGTGAGTGAGCCCTGACATGGGTTTCAGTTGGTTATCTCCCAAAGAATATGTGTGGTTAGATAAGACTGCAGTCTTATTCATAAAACTTTAATCAATTGCTAAGCAACTGATTAGCAAAATTCTTATTCATAAAAGCTGTTTAACGCTAAGAGGATGCTAAGCAATTGATTAGTAGCTGTCAAAATTAAACATCACCGGACCGCTGTTAAGAGGATGGTTAGAGGCAACAATATGGCGGATTTTATTTGAATCAGCTGATTGATTTAATATGATCATTATGCTTCGAAGTTATTTTGTTTGTAATATCGAATAGTGCGTAAATATGGATGTTGAAAACCTTTTTTTGAATTTACAAAACGACGTAGTAAAGTTATATTAGCTTTGAAACTCTTTTGACTTAAAAGCTTTACTCGGTAGTAGGCTATAACATAGGCTGCCGGCAGAAGTTACCACCCACCAGACAAAGTCTTGCCGCCAAGCGATTCGTCGTGTTCCGGCATGATGTCTGGTGAAGCCGTACGGAGGATGGGTCTGAGCAGTTGTGTTGCAATGTGTGCCGGGTACGATGCGCCAAATGTTGTTGTGTCGGGAGTTTGGTCCTGGAGGGTCTCCAGATCAATCTCCCTCTTGCGCAGCATCGTTGGTCGTGTTGTTGGGTTTAACATTGCATCATCACGCTCAACTGCCGTCTTTCTTTTTATTCACTCAGTTTTTTTAAGTGAATAGGCGCTTAATGAACTAGCGCGCTTTACCATCAACGATTACATCACTGCTTGCCATGAGGCGGCATTGCGGTCAGGCGCTGGTTTATAAAAGCAGTAATAAAAAAGATAGTGCTAATTTTAGATGCTGCCCTATGTTTCCTTGTGTTATCTTATGTCATATCTAAGGCACAAGACTATAATAAGTCATGTTGTGGCAGCAATACACAAATAATAGGACATTTTTTTAGAAATATTTTATTTTGATACGCAATAAAGTTTTATTGCGTATCAAAATAAAAGTAATGGAAAACAAAAACAATGAATTATTTTTAGAATATTAAAAATAATTCATTGTTTTTGGTTTCCATTACTTTTCTTCCATAAACATGAGAGCCATTCTTGACTCACGCGACCCTCATTCCTCATCTTTTTCACTCAGCATAGTCTTCTCCTTCGCCGTCATTGCGAGGTTGAATAATATTGCCGCTAGGTGCTAATAGTGGTTTCGTTTATAGCAATAAAACGTGTGCCTCTAAACAAGTATAATAATCCTGTAAAAAGCAATACAAAAGCAGTAGGAAGTAATGTAATATATACACAAGAACCCACTTAAATTTCTTAAATAACAAATGGATGTTTACAAACATTAAAGAGCAGGAAAATACACAGTTACTATCGGCTACTGCTTTAACGTTAATTTCGTCGGTTTAGATTAGTAATTTCATATAAATACAGAGATAAATACATTTTTTTGTTTACTATAATATTATTGGAGTTTATTACTTTCATTACTATCATCACAAATACAATTATTGAATTGTAATAAATCATTTTATTTATATTCAAATTATCCGTATATTTCTTGGTGTAATCGCAAAGGTCCGGCAGTACTTCACACCAGGGCAGCTTCTAATGTTGTACAAAGCACAGGTCCGTTCGTGTGTGGAGTACTGCAGCCACATTTGGGCTGGTGCTGCTAAGTGTCACCTGGCCACTTTGGATTCAGTGGAGAGGCGTGCGAAGAGGCTGATTGGTGACCCTGATTTAACTCGAGTTGGTCTCCAAAGCCTAGAGCACAGGCGTAGAGTAGCCAGCCTTTCGGTGTTCTATAGGATACATTTTGGGGAGTGTGCGAGGGAATTGCACGATTTAATTCCCCCATCTCCGTTCCACCATCGGACGACCCGTCGTACGGCGAGTTTCCACCCTTATGTTGTTAACACCTCAACGATCCGGACGAAGCGTTTCGCCTCGTCCTTTATACCGCGTACATCGAGGGACTGGAACAATCTGCCGGCGGCGGTGTTTCCGTCGGACTACAATTTGAGTGTCTTCAAGGCTAGAGTGAATAGGCTCTTAATAAACTAGTGCGCTTTACCATCAACGATTGCGTCACTGCTTACCATCAGGCGGGATTGCGGTCAAGCGCTGGTTTATATTTTAATAAAAAAAAAAAATAAAAAAAAATCCGATGAAATTTCTGACATTTTTCTGCCAAACACGACAGATAAAAAATCGTAGCTTTGACAAGTTTTATCAATAAAATTCATTTTTTAGTCAACTATTTTGATTATAATCTGTACCGAACGCATAGTTTCACCTCTACTTCGTATCGCTACTAATCATCTGCTAACTAGCTTTTATGAATAAAGAAAAGTTAAGCATTGATTAAGAGCTAACTAAATGGCTAAATAGTCGCTAATGAGTGATTAATGAGTTTTTTATGAATAACACAGTAAATACTTAGCTACTTGTTTCGTTCCGTAAATTCTATGCGACTAAATGTGAAAGTTTCTGACTAAGGTTGGATATTCGTTACTCTCACGCAAAAACTACTAAACGGAATTTGGCACTCCGAGGGTGTATAACCAGGAATAACACCGATACCATTTCCATCCCGATATTTCCAAGGGATCGAAACTTTTGATGGTGAAACCATGGGGCATAGCCAGTATGGCTATAACTGTGTAGGTACATTCTTGCTGTGTATTCAGTTATGAAGTATCTGCTCAGTCAACAAGCCGTTAAAATTTTTCTTGCTCCTAAATATTTCATTTTCGTGAGTACGATAGTCCCTTTAAGCTTGCCCTTACTTTCACCTCATATACTTCTTCTTCGCGCGTCGATGGGAATCCTAATGGATACGACCTAGAATTGGGCTAAGTATCTGGTTCTGTCACCCGCGTCCATCGGTTCCTATAATGTGAAGCTAATAGGACACACAGGATATTAAGTGTCCATTGTTTATGGAACAGCACCCGCTTTTGCACTCGACAGACAAGTCTGTCCGCTAACACATTAGGCCAATACTCCATGTATTGACAGCTAGCAGACCTAACCAAATATCCAAATTGAGGCACCTCACACAATACCTCGCATATTAATATTATTTTTCATATTAACATCACAAATAAATGTATTATAGGCACCGTGCGGAAACTATAGATGGCGTTATAATCCCGACAGTAGCGACACCGTGCGAGTAAAAAAAGAAACTTTCCAGACTCATTGGTTGTCACTGTCTAGTCTGTAAATGTGATTTTACAATGATTAAAAATATAAAATACAATGATTAAAATTATAAAATATGGTTTTCTACCAATAAACAATGATCGGCAACGTGGTCAAAATATATCAAAAGGCCAAAAGCTATTCGAGTCGGGCCATGTTTTTGATGTCATAGAAACAGTTGGCCAAGAACAAGAAACAATATTAACTGGCAAAATTGTTGCTCAGACAAAAATTTCAAATGTATATGATGTTAAGATAACAGTAAGTACCTTTTTTAAATTAATTGTTATTACAATATCTTTAGAAAATCATTATTTCTATTTTTAATTTTTATCTCTGTCCTTTCAGCTTGATTGCAATAGAAACATTAAAAGTGCAACTTGTAAATGCAAGGCACTTATTTGGAGCCTTATTTAGGAGCCACTTATTTGGATGTTTACTGAAAGAAACAACGGTTATTGGTTAGGTTCAATGATCATCGAAAATTGAACTGTTTTCAATCATAATTACCTACAAAATTGGTGGTTTTTATATAAATAAAATCAAATAGTACTTTTTAAATACTTGAATGCATACTTACGTGTGTTTTACAACTGCATTTATCCATTTAATTCTTTTATCCCTAAGCCATGGCATGTGAGTACTATTATTAGGGAAATAGTAAAATTTTACACCCTTGGAGTTGTTTTTGGATGTATTACAGCATCCAGCAATACAACAATACATTTTGATAACTTAAATTAGCAAAATTTAACAAGAATATTCAGAATTTTTTCCATGGTTTGACAGTACAATTTTTGACACTTGAGGGAAAAGTTTCGGATATAAGTCACGAGATGGCAGGGTCATCGCTACGCACGGTGCCTATAAATGAGCAAGTAAATATTTTATGTCCGTAAGGATTGAGGAGCCACATCAGATTTTTAAAATCTGATCTCACCATTATTTAGCAGCAATGTAGCTTATTTTGCAGCACGAAGTCTAGATTTAGCAGCAAAATATATCACTAGATAGTTATTTTAATGCAAAAGTGGCTCCTCAATCTAAACGTCTGAATTGAGGAGCCACCTGGAACTCGTTAAGTAATAGATTAATATTTATGAAAATTTTGTATCATTTAGTAGCAATTTTGCATATTTACGTCTAAAAATTTAGCTTCTGTAGCGCTAAAATGAAAGAAAATACAATACTTTTAATATGGCTCCTCAATCTAAACTCAAGAGGTGAATTTCTATTGGATGTGAGCGATCAATTAATATATTCGACATATTGATCATTTAGCAGGTGTTGTGTTTGTTTTTGCAGTATAGAAGTAAAATAGTAAAACAGAGTAAATTTTGTATATGAACGCATTTTCTTTGGCTCCGCAATCCTGACGTTCTAATTATATATGTTTGACTGTAGCCACCTGAGATCTCAACGGAATCTAAAGCCAGAGATACTAACATTTAGCAGAAATGTCTGCTAAATATATCTACACAGTTCAGCAATGTATATATTTTGGATTCTGAAAAAACAATATTTAACTATTTTCTTGTAAATTCAGTGTGTAGGATAGCAAACCAGGATAAGTAATTTATTAAATTTATATTTTCATAACAGATTATATCTATCGTACTTACGATTTGGTTATTTAGCAATCAATTTCGCTATAAGTTATAGAATGAATG
This sequence comes from Sesamia inferens, assembly GCA_037179545.1. Classification (NCBI taxonomy): domain Eukaryota; kingdom Metazoa; phylum Arthropoda; class Insecta; order Lepidoptera; family Noctuidae; genus Sesamia; species Sesamia inferens. The sequence continues at coordinate 18,252,313 of CM073921.1, read as the reverse complement.
AATATTGGCTGATTAGTACTTATACGAATTTTAGAATCGTAATCATCGTAATAGAACATCTCATCTTTCAGTGTAAGACCGAGTTAAAAACCGACTGTACGTTTTGTAACAACCAAACTGTGTGTAAATATACTCTATCAAACACAGTTTCATATGAACTGAATTTCAGTGTAAGATTGTGACATTTGTAGTGGCCCATGCCAGTTTCGTTAATTGCAGGAATAAATTCTATAGCACCTACTAACTGATATGATTTATTAGAAAACAATAGAAATTCTGGTATTTCTCTGACTCTACACTTTTCACAACCATTCAGTTCATATGAAACTGTATATAGATTCCGTTGAGATCTCAGGTGGCTACAGTCAAACATATATAATTAGAACGTCAGGATTGAGGAGCCAAAGAAAATGCGTTCATGTACAAAATTTACTCTGTTTTACTATTTTACTTCTATACTGCAAAAACAAACACAACACCTGCTAAATGATCAGTATGTCGAATATATTAATTGATCGCTCACATCCAATAGAAATTCACCTCTTGAGTTTAGATTGAGGAGCCACATTAAAAGTATTGTATTTTCTTTCATTTTAGCGCTACAGAAGCTAAATTTGTAGACGGTAATATGCAAAATTGCTACTAAATGATACAACATTTTCATAAATATTAATCTATTACTTAATGAGTTCCAGGTGGCTCCTCAATTCAGACGTTTAGATTGAGGAGCCACTTTTGCATTAAAATAACTAGTGATATATTTTACTGCTAAATCTAGAATTCGTGCTGCAAAATAAGCTACATTGCTGCTAAATAATGGTGAGATCAGATTTTATAAATCTGATGTGGCTCCTCAATCCTTACGGACATAATATTTTATGCTGTGCAGCTTTAGCTAATTTTCAACAATAGTGATGATTCATCATCATCATCATGATTTCAGCCGAAAGACGACCACTGCTGGACACAGGCCTCCCCCAAGGATCTCCACGACGACGACAGGTCCTGCGCCTCCGGCATTCAGCGGTTTCCCGCGACCTTCACCAGGTCGTGGGTCCACCTTGTCGGGTGCCTACCCACGCTGCGTCTTCCGGTGCGTAGTCGCCTCTCGAAAACCCGTCGGCCCCATCAGGCATTGGTCCTACGGGCAATGTGTCCTGCCCACTGCCAATTAAGTGTTTCAATTCTTTGGGCTATGTCGGTTACTCTCGTTCTTCTGCGGATCTTCTCCATTCTGATGTGATCACACAGTGAAACTCCTAGCATAGTCCTCTCCATTGCCCTTTGAGTGACCTTGAGCTGTCTTATAAGGCCCATTGTTACAGAGTAGAAGTATTTGAATTTATTCATTGCGCTGTTAATGCCAGAATTACCTGAAATATAATAAGTAATATACATATATATCTTTAATTTTAGGTGTTTGGTATGAAATTAGTATCTACCAATACAATCACCAACTGTTAATTGTTTTTCAGACTCTTATTGAAAAGCGATGCAAATCAGTTGATTTGCAACCGCTTGAAATTGATGCTTCAATATTATGTTAGCAGGGTACCCTGTTTTGTAGGAGTCCAAGTAATGTGGAGCTTTCTTCATTATATGTAAATTAAATATTTAGCAGTTATATACTAAACCTGCTCGGAATAAGTTTACAACATAATTTTCAAAACCACATCAAATTCCGTTGCGAAGTTTTGATGAGCAAAGCGGTCAATCGACAAATACGAAAAGCGACTCATGATTAAAACATACACAACAAAGACGTAGTGTTAATATGGAATAATGTTAGTGGCCTTCTCCTCAAAATTAGTGGAATTAAAGGTACAATAGACAGAATTACTCAGTGCCAATTAATTATCGCCACTCTTAATATGTATAGAGTAACAACAAAGGCATCGCAACTTTCAGAAACAAGGTAGAATGTTTCACGCGCCAAAGCGGTCAAATCCGAGGCCCAATAGGCGGTGCCCTTATCGTATTGTTTTTTTTTTAATAATTATAAACTAGTACTTGACTGCAATCCCGCCTGATGATAAGCAGTGATGTAAGAGTTGATGGTAAAGCGCGCTAGTTTATTAAGAGTCTATTCACTCAGAAAAACTGAGTGAATAGGAAGGAAGACGGCAGTTGAGCGAGGTGATACAAGGTTAAACCCAACAACACGACCAACGATGCTGCGCCAAAGGGAGATTGATCTGAAGACCCTCCACGACCAAACTCCCAACACAACAACATTAGGCGCATCGTTCCCCGCACACATCGCAACACAACTGCTCAGACTCGTCCTCCGTACGGCTTCATCAGACATCATGCCGGAACACGACGAATCGCTTGGCGGCATGACTTTGTCTGATGGGTGGTAATTTCTGCCGGCAGCCGATATTATGGCCTGCCACCGTCTAAGTCACAGTAACGATACATATTTTTTGGATCTGCAGTCTTGGTTTTTCGGTTTGAAGTCCTAACCATAAAATAAACACATTTTTACTTAGATCTTAATTTTGACTTTTAATGTATTTTATTGTGTGTACATAAATAATAAACCAAATAAACATATTTTTTACAATAAATCACTTAACAATTTTACAGATTTTAACATTGACAACCTTAACGCCCAATGGGCTATTTTAACAAAATTCTAAAACCCTAATTTCCATACTGTTCATATTTATACTGATCCTAAGTACCTAAACCCTGGCCGGAGGCTTGATGAAATGAAATTCTGTTTTATGGTAAGCGCATTATTTCAGAAAAAACTAAAATTAGAAACACCAATCCCTCCGGTACTGGTGTTTCTAACTTTAGTTTTTAATATTCATAATAGTCCGAATCGGATTAAATTGAAAGAAAACATAGTTGCAAAATCGGGAAAAATTGAAATCACATTTTATACAGGAGTGTTGGAAACTATAAATAAATTTTATATGCTTACCACAGCATACAGCACACAGCATAAAATTTATTTACCGACTCATAATTGTCTCTGTAGAGTTTGTACCACAGTACACACAAATACGCAAACACACAAGAGTCGATTATATTCCTCAGATTTTGCGAATAGGGTAGTTGACTAAAAAAACTAATTAGTCCGTCAGTCAGATTTCCAAAAAAATGCTAGACACGTATTTTTTCTTTTCTCATATAAACAAAAAATGAAGACGACACAGTGCCTTGAAAACTCGTGTGACGTCACTGCACGCTGCACCTTTTAGCGAGCATTGACGCCAGCAGCCACAACTCCTGATCTTTGATGCCTTTGATGCCTTATATATTTTGTCAATTTTTATTAATTTGATAAAACAAATACCAATATTTTTCTATAATCTGAATGACGGACTAAATACAATATTTTTTTTTATCCAAGAAACATCCCTATTATTAACCTTCAGCTCCCTAATTGCGTAACACAATATTACTATCACTTGGAATCATTTCGAAGCATATTGCTAATCCATTGCTTCATGTGTTTGAAAATGTGTCTGCTCAACAGCGTAAATAACTCAATGAATGTTGTAGAACTGTCAAAATGAAACCCATTGCTACTGATAGTGAGTTACGCAATTACCCTGCTGGTTTACACTGTCCTGCTTCTAGGTAAGGACCACCATTTCTTTCCATCTTTTGAGAGTCCGCGCATCCTCTTAGACTCCTAAATAGTTTGGTCACAACAGTAAAAAAGACCTTTGACCCGATTTAAAATAGGTAGGTAAGTGTTGTTTTTATATCACCTTTGGTAAATGGGTGACGCCATCCATGTATTTTATTTTATTACTCGGCCTACGCCCTTCAGTTTAGTCAATGTATAAATAGTTGTCGCGTTTAGCGTGGCAATAGCCCTTTCGCTATAATCTCTCTGAAGCAATGAACTTTGTATGATTTTTTTGTTATTAGGATACTGAGGTCACTATCTACATATATTCAGGATGTTAATGAACTTTGTTTTAATATATTGCTAGAAATTGTAGTTGAGTCAATTAACACCAATGCAAGCTTAAATGCGACAATTTTTATATCTTTACAAATACAGTTTGGTAAAACGAATGAATGAAACGAAATTGCTTGCACGTGAGAGGAAAATTCCAAGATGTTTTCACGCTGCGGTATTTAAGTTTGTTAGTGTGCGATACCTGCATATTTATATAGAAAGAAATGAGAATGCGTTTATTGGCATTATAGCAAAATATTTAGAACAAAACTATAAAACAAAGATTATAATGCCAAATGGGCCTCAGCTCAGCATAATGACAGATGACAACACAAGACGTAACATCTGGCTCGAGGCTATACGAGGGGGTCGTGCGATCCATGGCCCTTGACGAGGCACCAGTGTCGGCGTGGTCCCTGAGGCGGCGACCAACCCTACGCCTGGTTGCGTCCCAGAGGGCCGCTCGGCTAGTCCGGGGATACCGCACGGTCTCCGCTGAGGTGGTGATCGTCATAGCCCGATTGCCGCTATGGGTTCTGGAGGCCAAAGGCCTCGCTCACACATGGGGGTAGCGAGAGGAGGCAAAACGCATCACTCCGCTGCTGCGAGAAATCGCGGTACGGCGCATAGAGATTCGGCGGGATCTCAGACTGCGATTGTCACCACCTAGTGCTGGGCACGACACAATAGCGGCGGTAAGTCCTCTCTTGGAGGAGTGGCTAGAAAGGCGTCACGGCGTCCTCAACTTCCACCTAATGGGGTCCTCACAGGACACGGCTCTTTCAGAAGGTTCCTGTTCTTTATAAGGCGAGAGCAAACGCTAGGGTGTCACTACTATGGAGGTGGAAATCTCTCCGGCTTGGGTGGAGCACCGCCTCGTCCTCGTGGCGTCGACCAGCAGCGATCTCTCGCGTCCGGCCCTAGTCTAGGCCATGGTCCGGAGCGAGAGTGCGTGGTAGGCCGTCACCTCCTTCTGCGAAGCAGTGATGTTGGCAAAGGAGGAGTCGAAGCGCGTGAGGGTGTGGGAATGTCAGCGCCATCACGTTCTAGCCGCCGCAGGAGACGCCCTGGTCGGGAGAGAACATCGAACTCCCTACCCCGCAGACGGGGACTGCTTACGAGCGGGAAGGATCAGGCCAGGTTCGACAGCCAGTTGAGTTTCACGTCCGCCTCAAAAAGATATCAGCACATCGTGACGGGGTCCACGAAGACCGATGCTTAAAAGATGCCGATACCTATGATTAAAGCATAAAGATTTAAAGAATATGAAGAAGATACTCATTAAAGAATAAGAAGAAGATGCTGATGGTTAAAAGGGAAACTGGCCCTGGCGCACAGGCAAGTGAGAAACACGGTTGGGTTTAAGTTAGTAAAAGTCTGACACGCCCTTTTGCACCACACAGAGCAGGAGATCTAATTTGATGATTTCTCAACCACACTAATAAAATAATGTTTACCCTCTGGCGCTGGTTATCAGCTGCAAACCACGAGTGCACTATGCTGGAATTACAAACACAGATATGCACAAATGAGCTATACACAAATCAAGACTCTACAGTTAAATATAAACAACGAAATTTTGCGGTCATCAGTTGATGATCGCAAAACTACGGTATAATAGGGATTAGGCTAGGCAGACGTCTAGTTTTCGCCCAAGTATGTTGAGGTTGGCTTCCAGTCTGTCCAGATTCAGCAGAAAACCAGTATGGAGCGACTGCCTATCTAACCTCCATAATCCAATTACTAGGTCCCCTTGATAAGACCAGTCAGACTTTCGAACTTCTGACAAACGACTTTCCCAGATCTACAAAAGACAGCCGAGCCCAACGACTTAACTTGCTGTCCGAAGTTCAGAGAAGCTTCGGCATGTGTAAGATGATCATCCATCCATAGATCAACTGTAGCAAGTGTAGCTTAACTTGAACAATGGATCGGTGCGGTTGTTATTATTATAGCTACGAGCCCCTTAAAGTTATGCGGTAACAAACGTAAAAAAGAAACAATAGAAATGAGAACCGCCTATTTGGTAGTCATTTAAAAACAAATACTAGTTTCGTTAAATGGTTAACTGCGTACTTTGTCCACTGCTTTACCATGTCGAGGAAAACAATCGAATGAATACATCAACAAACTCGAGGAAACAGACAGTTATTGCGGCGTTACATTGTAGAGTTTCCGGAAAAATCTATGTTTTCCTTGTATCGATATTGCTTTAAAGTTTTTATTTTTTATTCGTAAAACGAATTGCACAAAAGCTGGAACAGGAACTTGTTTTTGATCGACTTAAAAAAGCAGAAGATACTCTATTGGAATGATATTTCATTAAGTTATTATTTATGTTTTTATTTTTATAGAACACTTTATTTAAAAACGGCTTTGAAATTTTTTTAAACAATGTGGTAATCTCATTCTCAGAGTTATTATGACAGAACTCTAGCAGTGCTTTCTTAATACGTATTCTGATGTTTTTTTTCGTGGATAACGCTTTTAGAGCAATTTTTTTCTACAATTTTACACTATGATTATACGTGATCCTATCATTAGATTTTTTCGAAACTTAATTAATAAAAGAAATACGATACTTCAAAATCGCGAAAAGTAACCCATTTTTACCGAGATGTTCAGATTAATATTAGACAAACGTGATAAGATTTCGACAAAAAAGAAAATAATAGAAGCATAGGTATACTTTTCCTCTAAATTTTGTTATAAAAATAATTGAGATCTGTCGTGTTTAGAAAAATGAAAACAGCGGATTACGAAACATCTTTTGGTGAACGTTTTTGTAGGTAAAATCAGCCTGAGCTGCAACTGTCCTTTTCGAATTTTACCGAGAGAGGTTGGAAGCAGCACGACCGCAATAGTTTCTTCAAATACCTATTTTCCAAATTCCTTGGCACTAGAGTCCCCTCTTAAGGTATATTTTAAGTTATGATAATACTTTAATTTTTAAGCATAAACGGAATAGTTCATATTTTTCTAGTTAGTCGATAAATATTTTCATTGGAACGGTCACAGTCTGTGAAACACATTAAAATAAAAAGTTAAAGTAACGTAAAAAGAGTTTTAGTTTTATTGACAGACAAATACTAGTTTTCTAAATGAACCTTTGGGGACAAGTGAAAGAAAGTCAAACAGTCTTAACAGAAATAAAGTAGAGCTTAATTAAATGATATAAATACACTGGGCCGTAAAAATAACGGGTGAGTTAGAAAAAGAAATGCGACAATTTAACATGAGATAGTCTCCAAAGCCTAGAGCACAGGCAGAGAGTAGCCAGCCTTTCGGCGTTCTATAAGATGCATTTTGGGGAGTGTGCGAGGGAATTGCATGAAATAATTCCCCCATCTCCGTTCCACCATCGGATGACCCGTCGTACGGCGAGTTTCCATCCTTACGTTGTTAACACCACTACGAGCCGGACGAAGCGTTTGGCCTCCTCCTTTATACCGCTTACATCGAGGGACTGGAACAATTTGCCAGTGGCGGTGTTTCCGTCGGACTACAATTTGAGTGTCTTCAAGGCTAGAGTGAATAGGCTCTTAATAAACTAGTGCGCTTTACCATCAACGATTGCGTCACTGCTTACCATCAGGCGGGATTGCGGTCAAGCGCTGGTTTATAAAAAATAAATAAATAAATAAATACATGTAAAAATAATATGTTAAAGGCGCTCATTTCTAAAAAGGTTTCATTTGAACAAGCTAGAGCTTAAAAAAAGAAATTCTGAGTTTTGAAAATTATTAAATGACGAATTTTTTATAAAAGAATATTTTTATCTTTTTTTTCAATCCGAGCTGTCCTTATAAACAGCTTTTTGACCTGGTCACATTATCTTGTGCGCCAACATGACAATATTTCCTAAAGAATGTACACGAATTACCACCACGGTACAAGAAAGTACGAGTTCTGATACGATCCTGCAGCGATCCTGCAGCGACTTCGTGAAGCTGATATAAAGTCTTATAGGCCAGCAAATGGCCCTGGCTCAATTAGATATTTGGCTTACAGCGTGCCACTTCGAATGTGAAGTGATACGGGCTCGTGGAAGAAATACAAGCTATTAAAATGCCAGAAAAGATTTCTTTTTGCAAATTAACTGTATTGTTTATTTTTCTTGTCAAAAGTTAGGAGTATATTCTATTTATTTTTTTAGTATTCAAATAAATTAATTGCGTTTACAAACATGTTATGTATTTTATTTTATCTACTCTCATATCAAAAAATTAAAAATATAAAACTAAAAAGGAGTTTATATTGACGTACTTTACAAATAGTATATCGAAAGGAAATTAAAAAATTAAATTATAACATTATTTCTCTAACAAAATAATGTTATAATAATTTTTTTTTACATTACCGTACAGATTACAAACCATAGATAGCACTATTTCATTTTTTTATCTGTGGCTGCGCGCGCTTTGGCGCGTGCGCTTTGGTGCGTGCGCTTTGATGCAGGGTGCAGAATTTTGGCGCCAAATACGTTTCTTTGCATTGCGAGTCGTTGTTGTGTTTCGCTGGACACATCATTGATTATTATTGTTTCTTAAAATGTATGAGATTAGATAAAGTAGTGTATGAAACTGTACATAATTAGGTATTACACACTCGTGTGATACTATTAAAAAACTCGCTTCGCTCGTTTTTTTTAAACTCACGCTCGTGCATAATATCCCTCATTATGTAACAGTTTCATAAACTACTATTATGTATAAGCCAGTCATCTATAACATATTACATTTTCAGGGAATCGTGTCACAGTTTTTATAAGTGACGCGGAATTTTTGCGGTCCAGTGTGTATTATCATCACTTTTTGGCAAAATGGAGGGTCTATTCCGTGAATGACATCACGAATTTTAAGTTTTACAATCGATTCGATCGGCTCCGTATAGACACTGTCTATAACATAGCCTCACAAAAATATTCCAATGGTATTAAATCACACTATCTGGCTGGCCCATTAACAGCCGCATTTCGCGTAATTATGCGACCGGGAAATTTGATTGGTTAATAACTTGATAGGTTTATTGGCTGTGTGAAATGCCTTCCTTTTGAATCCATATTTCAGTAATATCCATTGCATTAATAATAAGCCAAAATTTGGTGGTCAACATCTCGCGTCCGTTGATCCGTTGACTGTTACCGCATATCCAGCCTCATCTTCGAAAAAAACGGCCCAGGCAAGCCTCCAGACTACGACCACGCGGTCTCAGAACGACCGTTTTCATAGTCGATTTGAATTATTGTAACGCTATTTTCGAGCGAAATTGAATTTATTGTAACAATTGCCAAAGCACTTACTACGAATAGTGCCAAAAACTATATGTTAAAACTATCACGTTCTTGATGTAGCTCCAATTAAAAAAACAAAATTCTTGTTGTTCTAGTGTTTCACTTTATTATATAGGATAAATCGCATATTACTGATGTTTTTACGGTGGTCTTATGAAACCACGGTAAATGGAAAACTTTAGACCTAGAGAGGCGTTCTGATGAGAGCCTTTCATTTTATCCCTAATTCGCGGCGGACCGTCACGCGACATGCAACAAACAGACGAAAAAATTTGAGACGATGTGATAAAAGTTTCATTTTAATAATAGTAAATTTATAACGCAAACCATTTATTTTCATAATGTGTATTCATTCTGTTACGCACAGTATACCACAACAATCGTGAAACAAGAGCAAAGAACATAAACTGATGTTTTTAAGAAGAAAGATAGTGTTTCTAGTAAGTTGTTTAAAAGTGAGCCAATATTCTGCACGCTTTCTCGACACGGGCAAGAAATTCTGGAACCGTACCATTTCAGCTGTGAAATACAGGGTGGCGCAATAGAACGTGCATATTGCATCATCTTTTTTTGCGGGGTAGAAGGGGCGTGGGCGAGGGGAGACCGATATCGTTGGGTAGCGCGTTTCATGAAGTTTTAGTCACTATGAGTTACTTCGACGGGAAGCGTCGCGCATTTTGCGTGCGCGCATTTTACGAAAAGTCTCGTTCGTACGTAGTTGTCAGGCGACTATTTTGTTCTGAGTATGGTGTACGGCAAATTAGGGAGGCTCCGAGTGCTAATTTAATTAAAATCTGGATAAGGCGGTTTGAAGAGACTGGATCGACGTTTAAACCACACACAAAAGGTCGTCCACGCACATCTAGGACTGAAGACAATATTGAGAGTGTTAAGCAGTCGGTACGAGAAGATCCACAAATGTCTACTCGCAAGAAATCGTCTGTCCTAAACATATCGCGACGAAGTTTGCAACGAATTTTAAACTTGGATCTTAAATTGCATCCATACAAGCTGCAATTAACTCAAGAATTGAAAGACTCTGACTTCATAGCACGGCTCACATTTGCTAATGAAATGCTCAATCGGTTTTCAAATTTTGAAAACATCCTTTTCTCTGATGAGGCACATTTCATATGAATGGGTTCGTAAACCGCCAAAATTGTCGTTATTAGAATAGTGAGAATCCCAGACTCAAACATCAAAAACCGTTACATAGCCCTAAAGTGACAGTTTGGGCCGCAATCTCTGCCAAAGGAATAATTGCTCCTTATTTTTTTGAAAACGCACGGGGGTAAAACATCACTGTTAATACCGGACGCTATGTTGCGATGTTGGAAGGTTTTTTGGCCCCAGAACTTGAAAATTCAAGAATAAAGAACTCTAGGACTTGGTTCCAACAAGACGGAGCTACCAGTCACACATCAAATGACTCCATGGCGGTTGTGAAGCAGATGTTCCCTGGCAAACTGATTTCGAAAAGAGGTGATATCCCATGGCCTCCGCGCAGTCCAGACTTGACGCCTCCTGACTTTTTTTTGTGGGGATACCTCAAACACAAAGTCTACACCAATAATCCGAGAAACATCAGTCAGCTCAAGGAGAATATTCGTGGTGAAATGGCAGCAATCACACCAGCACTACTTAAGAAAGTTTTCGGTAATTTCCGTTTGCGGTTAGAAGCGTGCCAACGTAGAGAGGGTCATAATTTAGATGATGTTATTTTTAAAAAATAAACTTCAGTTATCACTTAATAATTGCTTAGTTTTATTTTAACTATACCTTTTGTATTTATTTTTTAATAATTATTTTAAAAATGCACGTTCTATTGCGCCACCCTGTATTTATCATTATATGAACGAGTGGAAAGCATGTCTAGTCTGAAGTTCTTTGATAATATCAGATACTTATCTAATAATATGTGTCTTGAAGGAACATAAAACATAATTCAATTTTTCTTACCTTTTTGCAATTTGCATATGAAGGTCAGAATATTTATTTAGTATTAATATTTTATATTAATATATTTGAAATGATGTGTATTATTCATTATTAATATTTGTATTTATTTAAACATATTACATTTAAAAAAAAATACAAACAAGTTTCTACTTTATACCGTAGGCATTCTCAAAAACCACAGAAGCCTTAATGATAAGACAATTAAGATTTCTGTGACTAAAACTAATTCGCGAGTGTATCAATTTTAATTATGAACTAAGTAAACCCAGAGCAATTTGTGCAACATTTAACCCCGTTATGCACTTTAGGAATCAAATACTTCCGGTAGATTATTCGGGAAGCCATAAGACTAAAAAATTCTATGATAACTTAATGAAAATTGTTCTACAAGGGTCGTGGGGGCCTTTATCGCGTATGAATTTACTGACTTAGCATAAACGGTCTAGAAATCAACCAAGCGTTAAAAAGCCGCGACGGTGCACCGTCTTTTAAAAGGTTTTAAATTTAAAATAAACTGTAAGAGCAAAATGTTCCGGAGGAATCGTGCTGAAAATAGGAGGGTTGTTGCATTTTAAATTATCCATTTTATATTTTCGTACTAGCTAAACAACGACTCAGTTTTATGGAGCTTGAAATATTAATAAGGCAGTCGCACAATTAAGTGGTGTAGTTCCGATAACATACTAATTTTCTTCAAAAATGAGGAGGTTCATTACTAATGGATTGTTGAGAGACATGAATTTGGTGACTTTTGTCAGAGAAAAAGTTGTAAAAACATTTTAGTAATATCTTAGTATTTCTAATTTAAGCAGCTGTAAGCTAAACTGTTCTGCTGGGACATAGGCTTCTTGTCTGTGAAAGAGAGTGGGACATAATCCACCTACCTGCCTACCACATGACTTGGAATGCATCAGGGCATGCCAGGTTCATCACGATTTTTTCCAACAACATGTCATGTAATTAACGCACACCCTCAAACACGCCAATTAGAATATTATGTTATTATCATAATACATACACTGAATTATTAATTTAACATGTATACAGTATGTTAAGAAAACCCTGTCCGACCCGTGAAGGTGTTGTTAGGTATCGATAACTGATTCTGTTAATGCATACAAAACCGGGCCAAACTTAAAAAAAAAAAATCCCCCTAAAAAATAAATATTATTTCGCAAAAAGAGGTAACTTAATAAACGTGCGTTATGCACACTACCGCGGGGGCCGGGCGGCAGGGCACGCAGCACGTGGTCGCATCGCTATTCGCTCATAATAATAACGGTGTTGTCACTTTTTAAAAATTACCAAATTTCGGGGAAGTTGGAATTAATTCGCGGGAAAAAAAGATTATTTCAAAATTCATTTGTATTGGTATTATGATGATTACGTAAAATTTTACATTATATTTGGTCATGTGTTTACCTAACCTTTATTATCCTTATGGGTCGGACAGGGTTTTCTTAACATACTGTATATGTATTGTTATTATTAAATTAGATATACCAATTCTTGCAGAACGAAGACCATAACATTCTTGGAATAAGGTATTTTTTCCTTATTTTGTGTTGAATGATTAAATTTGTATGAAATATAAAACTGCGATATTATCAAAATCTGTACAAACAACAGGGTTAATATGACAAAAATATCAAATAATAATAATAACCTAATAATAATAGCCTCGACCAACATCTATTGAGGCTCTCGTTAGGCAGTTAGATCAAGGGCCAGATTTAAAAAGCAGTACTCCTCGATACGGCCTGCATCGTGAGGAGGTTCCTGTCTCTGGAGCCCTAACCACCGGTAGCTTGGAAACCGCTCCCGCCATCGGTGGAACACTATTTTTTATATTTTTAAATGTTTTTATATAAATATTTAAAAATGTAAAACAATATGTACTTATGTATAGAAAAATAAAGGGAATAATAATAATAAAAAATTACCTATACTAAAAATAATACCGATTCAGTAAATGATTGTGAAAAAACTGTTTTCCAGAACTGCGTTAATTATTTTACATGTTGTACATGTATTTGTAATACGTATAGTCATTATCAGTTTGTGTAATTCATGTTATAGTTTTCATAAAATAAACTAGCTGTTGCCTGCGACTCCGTCCGCGTGGACTTCAGTTTACGGTTGTTCCCGTAAATTAAAAAGAGCCCAGTTGATATAAAATAAGCGCCTGTTAAAATAATGCGAGCAATATGTAGTACGTCCGCGTTAGTTCCCGTTTTCGTAACATTTTTTGTTACTGCTCTGCTCCTATTAGTAATAGCGGGATGTTATATAGCCTATGTCCTTTCTCAGGCTTTAGACTATCTGTGTACCAAATTTCATTACAATCGGTTTAGTAGTTTTGGCGTGAAAGCCGGACAGACAGACAGACAGAGACACTTTCGCATTTATAATATTAGTATGGATAACGGAAAGAAAACCTAAAACGCCTATTTTGAGCGTTTGCCTTTGAATCAACGACTTACAAATCGGAAGTGTCTAATCTAACAAAGGCTGGACTTTAATTGATAAGATTGTTTCGGTCTTTCTTCTATACAGTATGTTAAGAAAACCCTGTCCGACCCGTGAAGGTGTTGTTAGGTATCGATAACTGATTCTACTAATGCATACAAAACCGGGTTAAACTTAAAAAAAAAAATCCCCCTAAAAAAATAAATATTATTTCGCAAAAATAGGTAACTTAATAAACGCGCGTTAACCACCCTTCGCCTACCGCCCGCGGGGGGCGGGCGGCAGGGCACGCAGCACGTGGTCGCATCGCTATTCGCTCGTAATAATACCGGTGTTGTCACTTTTTAAAAATTACCAAATTTCGGGGAAATTGGAATTAATTCGCGGGAAAAAAAGATTTTTTCAAAATTCATTTGTATTGGTACTATGATGAATACGTAAAATTTTATATTATATTTGGTCATGTGTTTACCTAACCTTTATTATCCTTATGGGTCGGACAGGGTTTTCTTAACATACTGTAGATAGATAGGAGACTCTGACCTCATCTAGGTTATTTTTGACCCATAAAAGTGATTCCGATATCCTTTATACTTCTTTTTCTTCAGCCTATAGAAGTCCACTGCTGGACAAAGGCCTCCCCCAAGGCTTTCCACGATGCCCGGTCTTGTGCTGCCCGCATCTATTGGCTTCCCGCGACCTTCACCAGGTCATCGTTCCACCTTGTTGGGGGCGTCACTAAGCTGCGTCTTCCGGTGCGTGGCCATCACTCCAGTACATTACTGCCCCCATCGGCCATCGGTTATACCTACGCGCAATGTGCACCGCCCACTACCACTAATTATAGCGACTCGAAGAGCTATGTCGGTGACTTTGGTTCTTCTGCGGATCCCCTCATTTCTGATTCGATCGCGCAGAGAAACTCTTTCCATTGCCTTTGTATGACCTTCGTATGAGGCCCATTGTGAGCGACCACGTTTCAGTTCTGATGACATCGCATATACATAATATATTATTTCATTTCAAAATGTTCTAGAAAGCCCCATAGAATATTTTTTTGCCTTATAATGTAATTTACCTTGCTAAATGCTAGACCAAATATTTGTTAAAGCAAAGCTTCTGACCAAACGAATTTACATTTTACTCAACGCTGCTGCTGACTGACAATGTTTGTCGTTGTGGGTGCGTGTTGGTGCCGCATTGACAGGCAATGTTTGTCAGTTCCGGCGTTTACTGTACGGTTTCAGCTTAAACTGAAAGCCGCGACCTGTAAATAAAATTAAATAAATCAACGTCAATCAGTAATACTGAAAGTAGCTTGGACGCAGTCAAACAGAAAGGATATACCACAATAAGTTACATATGGTTTGAGGCCAATCTGTTTAACTGCGTCCATTTAATACTTTAAACATATTTACATTTAAAGTATATAATTAATGATACAAAAAGAAAAGAAAGAAATCTCCGTTTATTGTCATAAAAGCAAAAGAAATACACCTTAAAACTATAAAAATATAAAACAAAGATTATAATGCCAAAAACCAAACTATGGGTGATGCAGAGATAAGCGGTGGTAGATAACATATGTAATATTTTTTAAATTACCTAAAATATGTAAGAAAAAAGTACCAAGTATTTGTGGTAAACATGACGCAGGGAAAGAACACAAGGAAGTGTGTTGTGACAAAATACAAAGGAGATGTTTCATTTGGGCCACCACTATGTACGCTATATAGATAAAAAGGAAAAAAATAAAAGATTTTCATAAAAATACTACTAAATTAATTTGAATAAAAATACAAGTACAATTAATTAATTATTTAAAAACGTTTTTTAGATGATAACCCTTTATTAAGTTAGCCATGACAGTGGTTATGAGTGTTATGACGTTTGATTGGCGACTTTGACAGTTCTATTTTCCCGTTGTGTTTTTGTCGAGTGCTGATTTGAGTTGATTGTGTTTATTTAATAGGCTGTATGTTCGGAATTCATGTTTGGTTTTTTTCGCAGTCATATGGTAGATAATATAGATACGCTAGCCTTAGATACATGACACGTCAATCAAATGTCACTGTCAAAATCTTATTTCGCTTATTGCTGACTATCATATTTACTAGTAGTTGTGTTGCACTCCTTGGCCGAGTTAAATTGAATCTGTATAAAAAAAAAAGGCGTGTGGCACTCGGAGACTGCCGCGGTAAAGCTATTGCATAGCCTTTTTTTTATCAACTACTAGATTTCCGCCCGCGGCTTCGCTCGCGTGGAGATCGGTTATATCGCGCTTTTAGATTTCCCTCGTGAATATAATTTTTTTCCGGGATATAAAAGTACCCTATTATTTAATCCAGACTTCTAACTTTTCGTCCATTTTTCAAAACAATCGGCTTAGTAGTTACGGCGTGAAAGCGGAACAAACAAACAAACAAACTCACTTTCCGATTTATAATATTAGGATATTTGGTGTACACATACAAATATTCCAGTAATCTCCCTTGGGAACTTGATGTTTTTTTAGGACCAAAAGTAGCCTATGTTACTCTCCATCTTTTCAACTAACTGTATGCCAAAAATCAGGTCCATTGATTGCTTAGCTACGGCGTGAAGGAAGGACAAACAAACAAACAAACACACTTTCACATTTATAATATTAGTATGGATGGATAACTTGCAATTATAATTATTTATTTATACAGTAATTTTTCCTTTGTTTTTTTTTTTCTTTGATATCAATTCAAGTTTTCTTTCTGTTTTGTAATTTATTTATTTTTTACCAGCAACGTCATCAAAAGAGTGCGAAAAATGGTGACGATTAAGCGACTAAACTATATTCAATGTTTTCTGTTCGACTTTGATAAAGAGATAGAAAGAAGCTAAGCAATAGCTTAAAAATGACGTCATGTTCGTTATCACACCCATGTCAGAATGTCATGAAATATGATGTCGGCCATCTTGGATTTTAAAAATGAAATCATTTTCGTGATCAGCACCCTGAGTTTTGGCGGGAAAGTCAAGCTGAGTGTCACGCTCGTTTTTCATTGGACTTTTAAAATTATTTATAGTGTTGTTTACTAAATAAAAGTGCGTGATTTATGTAGTAAAAAGTGCATTTAGTAAATAGTTCATAAAGAACAGTGAAATATCGCTGCATAGTGGCCACATAATGACTTTGTCCCAAACCTCACTCGTAAGACGGGTCACGCGGCCGTCTTTTTCGACATGAATAATTCATAATTACGTGGCATTGGCTAAATGCACAAACCGTGCGAAGCCAAAAAATAAAGAAATAAAGAAAAAACCCATGAAATCTATTATATTATCACTCGAGTCAGTAAGCATGTAAAATGAGAAAACTAACATAGAACGATCCGTGTGAGAACTAAACGATCACTATTACACAACAACACTGATACCTTTGAGAAAGCGGACTTCCTCTACAATAGGGCAATTCCTCCGTAAGGTCTGTCTATGCTATTACTTATAATCTCTGTCATTGTGTGCAATCGCAAGACCGGCCGGGCACTGAGGGGCAGGCAAGACAGCTATAGTATCCTTATGACTCCACCAACTGGTATTTCGTTGACTCGGAAACGGCGCACAGGGAGCACCACGAAATATACTCAAAGACTCCGAGGTTCTTTTTCAATATACCCCACTGTTTTGTCGTGGTGGCCTAGTGGTTAAAACACCAGCCTCTCAAGTATGAGTGCGCGGGTTCGATTCCAGGTCAGGCAAGTACCAATGTAACTTTTCTAAAGTTATATGTACTTTCTAAGTATATCTTGGACACCAATGACTGAAGGCGAAGGAAAACATCTTGAGGAAACCTGGGCTTTATAAGTCTGAAATCGCCAACCCGCATTGAGCAAGCGTGGTGATTACGCTCAATCCTTCTCTGTATGAGAGGAGATCTGTGCCCAGCAGTGGGACGATAAAAAGGTTGTTGATGATGAACGGCGTCGGTGTCGAATTATTTGTTATCAATTTAATATTTTCGAGCTGATCTTTAGTAACATAATCACTTCTGATTGCGTTAACATCTGACCGTAGAATTAATAAATCCTTCATCAACTTCTTTACGTACGTTCTACGTAGTCAAAGCAAACTGGTGGCAATTTGTGAAGGTCATATGCCACAAAAACTGGGATTGTTCGGGATCCGTGATTTTAAACACCGTAATCGTATATTTTAGGTCTTTCTGCTTTTTGTTCTTACGCCTCGATACATGTTTTTGTCTTGTCTTCGTAAAAACAAACAATAACTTTTTTGCCTCATCAATGTCTTCCTCAGAAAAAGCCGACGAGCATATTTTTATTAAACTTTCGTTGTTTCGTTTCGGAGATAACAATATTACAACTCGTACACTTAAATGTACTCGTATTAACATTGTTCACCGACATCTTTCTGTAATATTTTATTTAATAAAAACTTCAACTTCAACTCTTGATCTGGTCCCTGTGGATAGATACCACAATTTTGCCAATAACACGTGTAACAAATTATAGAAATGCTTTAAAAAAATATTTCACAATAATGGCGGATATCGCCAATAACAGTTGAAAAAACGGCCGCGTGAGCACTTTTTACTCTATAAAATCACGCGCTTTTATTTAGTAAACAACACTATAAATAATTTAAAAGTCCAATGAAAAATTAGCGTGACATTCATCTTAGCTTTTCCGTTAAAAAAAAAAGCTATTTTATAAAAACACTACTAAATTAATTTAAATAAAAGTACTTAATAATTAATTATATGAAAAGTTTTTAAGGTAGCCATGACAACGTCGATGACGTCTATGACATATCTCTATAGAAGACCTAT
This sequence comes from Sesamia inferens, assembly GCA_037179545.1. NCBI lineage: Eukaryota > Metazoa > Arthropoda > Insecta > Lepidoptera > Noctuidae > Sesamia > Sesamia inferens. The sequence goes on along the minus strand of CM073921.1, from coordinate 18,233,848 downwards.
TTCAGAGAGAAAATTAATCGCAAGTTTAGCACATCGCGACTATCAGTAACATGGCAAGTGTGTAGAACTGAGTTCGCGCCCTGCAATATGCATGCTCTTTTTGAAAATCTATAAATTGTTTTCAAAAGATGTAGTCGCAGGCACACAAACATACCGTGCCGAAGACTGCCGAACTGAAACGACGTTAGACGATGTACGGCCTTCAAGCCACACCTCCGTGCCCGTCGGAGTGGGGAGCGTGAGGTTTTTTCGTTACGGAATTTCTGGATTCGGTCCCCGCGCTCAAGGCCCGCGATAGAAGCTATGCAATAGCTTAACTAAGCCAAAATATAGGAAATTAACATAAAAAACAGTTAACTTTAGCGTAACTATACCTAGCATTAAGTGTACAATGTGCTGGCCCAGGCTCCATACATTATCAAACATCTCCTTTTATTCTATTACTTTTAATCGCACAAACGCTGCCCATCTACGTTAATAAATTATCGATGAACGATTTTTGTAAGAGAAAAATAGGAAATTATAATAGCAATAGTACAACGCACATGTACTATATAAGTCCGTCAGAAAAAATAAATAAACGATAATCGGTGCGATTATTTATCGGTGAAAAATGGCACGTAAGGAAATGTATGCATCTCCTGCGGAATCTCATGGTGACATCGAGAGTACGATTGTCGCAACCCAGTGCTGGGCACGCCACAATAGCGGAGGTAAGTCCCCTCTTTGAGGAGTGGCTAGAGAGGCCCAACGGCGCCCTCTCCTTCCGCCTGACGCAGGGAGGAAACGCCAGGGTGTCACCACTATGGGTATCGCCTTGAGGACACGGTGAAGCATACGTAGAGATCTACCCAGTTACGGTGGAGCACTGCCGTGTGGCGGTGATCGGCGGTGATCTCTCGCGTCCGGCCCTAGTCCAGGCCATGAACCGGAGTGAGAGTGCATCCCAAGCCGTCACCTCTTTCTGTGAAGCAGTGATGCTGGCAATGGAGAAGGCAGAGCGCGTGAGGAAGCGGGAATCTCAGTGCCCTCACGCTTCTAGCCGACCGCCGCCCGCACGATGTCCCGATCGGGAGACAACATTAAACTCCCGGCGGGCGGCGAGCAGTGGGCAGCTCACCATCCAGTAAGGACCAAACCAGGGTCTACTGCACGTTGTATTTCACGCGCCTAAAAATAGATTTCAGCACATCGTGACGGGGTCCACGAAGACCGATACCTCCTGGATCAGGGTTGGTTAAAAGAGAAACCGTGGCCCTAACGCACAGGCAAGTGAAGGAACACTGGTGGGTTGCAAGTCATTTGATGATTTCCCATCTACACAAAAATAAAAAAGCAAATGTATGCATTGACGCACACTATTAACCGACTTTCGGCAGCATACACTCGCTAGGGTGAACGTTCTGCGACACGAAAATCGGTAATAAGAATCGGAAGAAAAATCGGCCCAATAGGGTATTTGACTAAAAAAAACTAATTAGTCCGTCAGTCAGATTTCCAAAAAATACTAGGCACGTATTTTTTCTTTTTTCATATAAACAAAAAATGCAGACGACACAGTGCCTTGAAAACTCGAGTGACGTCACAACACTGTACACTTTTTACTGGCCAGTGACGTCACCAGCCACCACTCCTGATCTTTGATGCCTTTTATATTTGTAAATGTTTATTGTTTTGATAAAACAAAAAATACGTGTCTAGTATTTTTTGGAAATCTGACTGACGGACTAATTAGTTTTTTTTAGTCAAATACCCTATTATGGGTGTTACAAAGTCTGACGGGGGCGTCCCAGCATAAAGTAACTCGCTAAAAAATAAAAATTGCGTTTTGCATCTAGAACCACAAATCTCTCACAAGTTTGTTGAAACATCTTCTTATTCTTCTTCAGCCTATAGATGTCCACTGCTGGACAAAGGCCTCCCCCAAGGCTTTCCACGCTAACCGGAGTTGTGCTGCCCGCATACATCGGCTTCCCGTGACCTTCACCAGGTCATCGGTCCACCTTGTTGGGGGCCTCCCTACGCTGCGTCTTCCACTACGTGATCGCAACTCCAAAACCTTACTGCCCCTATCGGCTATCGGTTCTACAAGCAATGTGCCCTGCCCACTGCCACTTAAGTTTAGCGACTCGCAGAGCTATGCCGGTAACTTTGGTTTTTCTGCGGATCTCCTCATTTCTGATTCGATCTCGCAGAGAAACTCCGAGCAAAGCTCATTCCATTGCCCTTTGTGTGACTTTGAGCCTTTGTATGACTTGAGGCCCATTGTGAGCGACCACGTTTCAGTTCCGTAAGTCATCACTGGCAACACACACTGGTCAAAGACTTTAGTCTTGAGACACTGTGGTAACTTGGAAGACAAGAAGATGTAGCTTAGCTTCCCGAACGCTGCCCAGCCGAGCTGGATTCGACGACACACCTAACGTATCGCTTTGAGATTTTATGTACCAACAGACTTTATATATTCATAAACGTCTCTGGCAATAAAACGGAACTAATTTCAAACACAGGGCCCCACCCGCCGACCAAGCCGCATTTAACTGCAAAATGGTAACACATTTGCACGGAAATTCTGAAATGCATTGTACCCCTATTAATTGATTAATAGCTTAACACAATGTAATTTCCCGCAAGCTTTGGGCAAAGTTTTTAAATATCGAGGACGTTTATTATTTTCGCTTTTCTTCTCTTTCCAGTTATACCGCTAGAAAGTGATTTGAGAGGCCGCTCAGATAAAAAAAGTGATTAAAAAGTATAAAATAGTGTCAATTTGTGTATTAGCATTAGTTGGAATGAACTAATTAATTTACTTGGTTACTACCAACCAGAGAAAGTCTTGCCACCAAGCGATTCATCGTGTTCCGGTGTGTTGTCTGGTGCAGCCGTACGGAGGACGGGTCTAAGCAGTTGTGTTGCAATGTGTACCGGGTACCGGTTAGTTGGGTCGTGGAGGGTCTCCAGATCAATCTCACTCTGGCGCAGCATCTTTCGTCGTGTTGTTTGGTTTAATATTGCATCACTACGCTAAACTATCGTCTTCCTTCCTATTCAGCCAGTTTTTTTTTGAGTGGCTGGGCTCTTAATAAACTAGCGCGCTTTACCATTAACGATTTCATCACTGCTTACCATCAGGCGGGGCTCCACGGTGCGATTATGTGGAGAGTGGAGAGGGCAGGCCTTCCAACTATTGCTCTTGGACTGATACTATTTACAGTTCACTATAAATTCACTTCACCTAACTTTTTACGCTGAGATTATTCAGGACTGATTGACAGAATCGCTTTGCTGGAGTAACGCTGTGCCATACTAGGAATTTCTCCTGTATCGTGGGTGCGTACACAAATATATAAAGTCACATACACAAATAGCCAGACCCAGAACAACTAATTGTAGGCCTTCCAAATATTTGTTCAGTGCGGAAATCGAACTCGCGACACGCAGCGCATTAGTCGATCGGTCAGCCACTATGTCAATGAACAAACTTACTTATAGAAAGTAGCTTCCGATGAGTTTAACTACGGGCTAGTTATTTACACTGTCTACTTGTACATGCAATTATGAACACGTCGGTAATAGATTGAAGGTTATCTAAAACTTTCGTGTTATATAGTTGATGCTTGAACTGTTATGAACTCTGATAAATTTAATTACGTTTCACGGCAGGGAAATTGCGTACCTAACACACTATAGCGTTAATGACAGCAGCAATGGGTTTAATTTTGGCAGTTCAACAACATTCATTGCGGTATTTTCGTTGTTGAGCAGATTAAATTTTAGAACATACGAAGCAATAGGTTAGCAATATCTTCAAAATGATTAAGATTTAGATTAATGGTATGTTACACAATTAGATTGCGGGTCAGATTATAATAATTAACTCGGATACTCTAAATGGGACTTATATAATGCGCCTAAGCTGCTAATTATGGGTTGGTTCGAAATTTCTTACCCGCAATGTGATCACATAGGATGAGGGGCCTCATGAATAAATTACTACAGGTACGCAGGTCGATCGAAAATTCATCTACATTTGCCGCGGTCGGTTTGTGGATGGACATTTATATATTTTATATATTATTTTTCTAATAACCATTATATTTTGAGACCCGTCCGTTTATCTCAGAGAACGTTACTCTGTTGATTCCGATTGTCATTCGTATATTGTTAGCAGTCGTTACGCGTAGCCAGAAGCCCAAAAGTCTGGCTACCAGTTTTACTAAAGGTTATTGGCAGTCGCTCTATGTAACATTCTGGTATTCAACTGCAGGCATATAAATACATAGATTGATGGTAGTATTGGATGCCTGTCGAGAATTCTCCATGTGGATAACTGCAGTAAAGTTACTTTCGTTACTTGTTAGAAGGCGGAGGCGGTATTGGAAGCCATATGATTGATGAGCTTGCTTAGTTCTTGGAATCCATAGGAAAAACACGAAATCATAGTATAGTAGTCTAAAAAAATCCTATTTAAGGATCAGGCGAACATGTCATTTTTAACAACACGATTAGATAAACTGTGCTGGATAGAAATAGGTCCCAAATGTATGCTTTTTCATCATGTTTAATCAAATACCGCAGTGTCTCAAGACAAAAGTCTTTGACCAGTGTGTGTTGCCAGTGATGACTTATGGAGTTGAGACGTGGTCGCTAACAATGGGCCTTATAAGAAGGCTCAAAGTCGCTCAAAGGGCAATGGAGAGGGCTATGCTTGGTATTTCACTGCGCGATCGAATCAGGAATGAGGAGATCCGCAGAAGAACGAGAGTAACCGACATAGCCCGAAGAATTGCAACACTGAAGTGGCAATGGGCTGGACACATTGCCCGTAGGACCGATGCCCGATGGGGCCGACGGGTTCTCGAGTGGCGACCACGCACCGGAAGACGTAGCGTGGGTAGGCCCCCGACAAGGTGGACCGACGACCTGGTGAAGGTCGCGGGAAACCGCTGGATGCGGGAGGCGCAGGACCGGTCGTCGTGGAGAACCTTGGGGGAGGCCTATGTCCAGCAGTGGACGTCTTTCGGCTGAAATGATGATGATGATGATGATGAATCAATATCATAGAGAAGATCAAATCTATAGAGCCGTGGTAGTCTAGTTAGTATCGGCCTTTACTTACTAGTTGGACTTGCCGGTCGTAAGTTTGAACTCCATCAGGTGCTTGCTTCTTCTTCTTCTTCTAAGCCTATAGAGGTCCACAGTTGGACAAAAGCCTGCCTCCCCTAAGGACTTCATTCCATTGGGGGGCATTGCCGTAGGTAATCCCCACGCTTGGCAGGCGGGTTGGTGGTCGCAGTAATTTGTGATTTCACTGGAGAGGCGCTGCTGCCCGCTTCCCTGGTGAGAGTTCCTTTAGTAGCCTCTTACAACACCTACGGGAGGATACGGGTGGTACTATTCTAAGCCCGGTACCACACGGGGTTAAATGTATCATCATCATCATCATTATCAACCTTTTTATCGTCCCACTGCTGGGCACAAGTCTCCTCTTATTCGGAGAAGGATTGAGCGTAATCACCACGGTTGCTCAATGCGGGTTGGCGATTTCAGTTTTAAAGTCCAGGTTTCCTCAAGATGTTTTCCTTCACCTTCAGTCATTGGTGTCTAAGATATACTTAGAAAGTACGTACAACTTTAGAAAAATTACATTGGTACTTGCCTGACCTGGAATCGAACCCGCGCACTCATACTTGAGAGGCTTTATAAACTGTGGAATACCACCTGTTCTAATCCATATTCTTCTTTTGCTTTATTTACGTTCATTCAGTACCAGTCAGTGTGATAAATAGTAATTACGTAACACAAAGTAGCAATAGTTTTCATTTTGACAGTTCAACAATATTCATTGCGATATTTACGTCGTTGAGCAGACACATTTATTGCACATTATGGAGCAATGGATTAGCAAAATGCCTCAACATTATTTAAATTGATAGTTATAGTGTGTAAAGTATGTATTTAGGACGCTGGCATAGTATGTGCTGGCATGAACTAATCACAAATTGACAAAATAAAATAGTAAGAATTTCTTTTTTTGTGAAAGTTTTATTGAAACCACTGTCTAATGTTTCTCGGTGGTAGGCTATGCCATCGGCTGCCGGCAGAGTCTTGCCGCCAAGCGATTCGTCGTGTTTCGGCATGATGTCTGGTGAATCCATACGGAGGACGGGTCTGATCAATTGTGCTGCGATGTCCGCCGGGTACGATGCGCCAAATGTTGTTGAGTCGGGAATTTGGTCGTGGAGCGTCTCCAGATCAATCTCCCTCTGGCGTAGCATCGCTGGTCATGTTGTTCGGTTTCTTCCTTCGTGTTCACAAAGTTTTTTTTTTTAGAATCAACTACTGGAAGAAAACAAGAAGCTGCTGTCGCAGGGAAGCTGTAGGACAGGGTGGAATAGTAAATGGAAAACCTGCGGAGGATGTTTATGTAGACCGATGTTGGGTCGACAGGTCGCACGGGAACAATTTCATAGCTTTGTCAGGTGCGGTTGTAATAACCGGAAAGGGTTTCGAGAAGTTCTCTATAGTTCTCTATATAAAATTTAAAAAAAAATGTCTACTTTGCTTTTGAGTATAAAAACAAAGTGTCTATAGAATATATAATATATATATATATATATATATATTACTCATAAGTTTAAAAAAGTATACCGGACCATCAACATTCATGGAGTTTCACATTCGCAAACACACACACACACATACATTCAGAAACGCACAGTAACACACGCGCGCGCACACACATACACACACACCCATATACACACACAGTCATTTGATACTTTAATATAGTTCTCAGGAGCTACTGACCTTCAAGTAACTACAATCTGTCAGATTTATTTATTCGATTTTCAACTTTACCACTAAAGCATTAATTTTCAATCTGCTACACAACACTCGTAATTTTACGAACGTTCACAGTCGGATCTCAGTGTAATCTTATAAAAATACTTCTAATTTCTTTACATTTTGCCAAGTTTTTGTCATTTGGCTGTCGTCGAAATGAGACAGCGACCACATTTTGAACGTTTTTCATTCGTTCGTTCGTTTCAGTCATTAGCTTTCTGATATTAATGTATCCGACGCATGTTCTGTTCGAATTCGCTAGGTTACTTGTCAAACTTTTAAAAGCGCGCTAACGTGTTCATCCCTTTAAATTGCCTCAACCAGTAAAATTATAACCAGTGTTAATTTTCAATTTTCGAGACGATGATTTTAAGTATAGGTAGCTCAGCTGATAAAATCGACCATGACACACAAAGGGATGGGTGGACAATGATCCTAACGGCTTCTATTTAGGTACGAACATCGTTTTATTTACTTAAATAAGCTTGGCCTAAATAAGGTCTATTGCTAATTATCTAAACCAATGTAATAAAAATAAATGAAACTCTATAAATTAGACAACGGGCGCCCTTATCGCTTCTGCAATTGCAGCATCCTTCCAGGCGACCAGGCTTAAATTAATTGTTTATTTATTAACTATGGATGACTTAAGCTAAAAAAACAGAATAAAAATAGTATGCGAATGAGCGCGTGTTTGTAATAGTATCTACTTATATAATATTTATCTTTTGTCCTTTTTTAAATGAAATGGAAAAGGATACATTGAATTTTAGATGCCCTTAAAATATATTTTCGAGTGAAATAATTTCTCTCATAATAAATACCTAAGACCGAAAAGTGGGTGTTGTAACTAGGTGTTATTCAAAAAGCACTTTCGCCGACATGCCAAGCGAACTTCATCATCATCATCATTTCAGCCGAAAGACGTCCACTGCTGGATATAGGCCTCCCCCAAAGTTCTCCATGACGACCGGTCCTACGCCTCCTGCATCCGGCGGTTTCCCGCGACCTTCACCAGGTCTTCGGTCCACCTCGTCGGGGGCCTACCCACGCTTCGTCTTCCGGTGCGTGGTCGCCACTCGAGAACCCGTCGGCCCCATCGGGCATCGGTCCTACGGGCAATGTTGCCAGCCCACTGCCACTTTAGTGTTGCAATTCTTCGGGCTATGTCGGTTACTCTCGTTCTTCTGCGGATCCCCTCATTCCTGATTCGACCACGCAGTGAAACTCCAAGCATAGCCCTCTCCATTGCCTTTTGAGTGACTTCGAGCCTTCTTATAAGACCCTTTGTTAGCGACCACGTCTCAGTTCCATAAGCCATAACTGGCAACACACACTGGTCGAAGACTTTTATCTTGAGACACTGCGGTATTTCGGACGAGAAGATTCTACGTACCTTCTCAAAACCAGCCCAGCCGAGTTGGATTCGACGATTGACCTCTTTCTCGAAGTTGGACCCACCTAACTGGATAGTTTATCCCAAGTACACCAAGTACTTGTGTACCAACAACTTCGAGAACAGTCTCCAATCTTTATAGGAATCGAAACAATATGGGCATTAGACATGACTTTCGTCTTGTCCTTGTTCATTTTAAGACCGACTCGCTCGGAGGCTCTACTGAGATCTTCGTGCATTGTACTCAGGTCCTCCACGGTCTCAGCCATGACTACGATATCATCAGCAAACCGAATGTGTGTAATGTACTAGCCATTGATGTTGATGCCCAGTCCTTTCCAGTCCAGAACCTTGAATACTTCCTCACGAATCGTCTTGCCTGTAGATTTGACGACTTCCAGCCTCCTGAACAAACCGGTTTCCGAAAGGGCTTCGGCACAGTAAACTACATACATACGCTGTAGCAGGTTATACAGAAGACCGAGGAGTATAACTTACCCCTTTCCTTGGCGTTTGTGGATTACGAAAAAGCCTTTGATTCGATAGAGACCTGGGCTGTACTGCAGTCTGTCCAGCGGTGCTAAGTAGACTATCGGTATCTTGAAGCGCTGAAGGGTTTGTACGAAAACGCCACCATGTCAGTCCGAATACAGGGCCAAATCTCGGAATAAGCGAACAATGTATTATAATTGTATACCGACAACTATTTACGGTTACATTAGCTACCCATCCTATATTAGGATGGTTTTGTGTTTATTCGAGTTTATTACTGGCGTTGACATACCTAACTGAGTTCCGGCCCCATTAGTGGTGTATTAGCAGAGTGGACATTATGAAAGTTACTCTTATATATTTGACTTTTATTAAAGATAACTGAAGGCCCGAAGGAGATGCATTCGAACCGCTTTGACCTTGAAAACTGCGGAGCTGTCCCACGTAGTGTCATTTATGGCACCAATTTCGTTACTTCAAATTTTGCGCGCGGATTTGGTTTCTTGTGTGTTATTATTCTAAGTATTCCCCATAAACTTGTTTGTGGAGTTCAGATAAGCCGTCTCTCCATGAACCTCCATAGTTTTCCGGTTAGACTAGAAGCCGACCCCAACATAATTAGAAAGAGGCTAGGCAGATGGTAATGGCTCTAAAGTATGATTGTAGTTAAAGCTAGTGTATAAAATAGTAATTGTCAGAACATTGCATTGTAAACCAAGTGTATTTCAAATCTCTTTCTTTGTGGTTAGAGCAACATTTTTGTACACCCCCTCTTTCCCTCCTAGGTGTAATGTACCGACCCTAGTGATGCGATTTGCTGAATTGCATTAGTAACTTGGTAAAGGAAAGGAAAGGTCAGTGCTAGGCACGTCAGTCGCTAACATAACTTTGTCTTATCACAGTCTAATTAAGTTACAGCGCCCTCTAGTGGCACGGTCCGGCAAGGGATTTTTAAGCAAATAGAAAATATTAAAATTGAAATTTCATCGGCAACGGTGCCGTGGTATCCCCTTAGGCATGCTTCGGCGTCATTTAGCGTCATTATTGATAATTTAATTTTATTATCATGCTTTTAAGTTATGTAGAACCTCGATAACTCATACCTAAATAACTGCAAAAAAGCATATGTTCCCATCAGAGCCCAAAACCTTAATAACTTGAAAAACGCAACTGCAATACGCAGATAAATTAAAAGCTATAGAAGCTGTGAGAAATAGATTGAAAAGGAAACAAGTTACAGCTCAGTTTGGGATACATGAGAGTAGGTATATTATGAATCATCATTAAAAACGAAGCTGAAATCTTGAAGAAACAAGAAACAGGAGAAAGTAATCATGAAAAAATTGCCGAATTCCCTAATTTAAAATAATGTTAAAGTAGAAACAATGGTACATACCTACCTCTCTATTAACCTGTCGCTACCATAGTCCCTTGATTACTTAAAACCTCTATAAATTAAAATATTTTATGTTTCCCTTAAACTTTAACTTATCGAGGTTCTACTGTATTTATATTTTTTTGCATAAAAATACTTTCCTGTGTTGTGCCGCTAGTGGGCGCCGGGACTTACAGTAATATTTGCAATCGATCAAAAAACACATTTATTGTTACATTTTTTTTTTGTCTGTGCGTGTTGTCTTGTATGGTGCCTGTTATATTTCTGTATGTATGAATTCTTTGTACTTGAAGTAAATAAATTTCATTAATTAATTCACAAAAAGCTGAAAATCGACATGAATGTTGTGACTGTGTTTTTAAAATTGCTTAAATACATTTATTTTTATTTTTTTTTATTACTAATTTAATTTTAATGATGGCATTACTAAAGTGGTCTGTCGTTGTAAGATGACTAATTTTACACCATTCAGAAACAGCGTATAAAAGCACTAACGAAACGTGAAAAGCGAGTCTAGTAAAACAATTTCTATAAAAAAAAAAAATACCACAATCGCCACGCACCGTAGTGTCGTATCTATGGGAGCCTTAAGAAATCACAAAGTGTGCCAAGCCGGTATAAAGAAAATTTTTTATTCAATTAATAGCATGGCCGCACTGGTGGCGCGTCGCAGCTGTAACTGATGACATACAGACGACAGAACATCAAGCTGCTACAAGCTGCTGATGCTAGCTGTTTACTGCAGCTTCGGAACGTCTGAAAAGTTTTTATTTTTTGTAAAACATGGACACGTCTCTGGCAAAGGCCGCCCAAGTGGTGGCACTACTGGATTCTGGACTTAGCGTGTTGTCACTGAAAGATTGCATCTAAGTCTGTCATATTTTCATAGAGTCTACAAACGCTATCGAGAGACTGGTTTGTTCACGCGCTATTCAGGATCTGGCAGGAATCGCGTTACTTCGGAGCGAGATGATCGTTTTATTGTAACAACTTCTTTACGAAATCGACGCCTTAACTCTTTTCAACTACAGCAGCAGCTTCATGTTGTACGTGGTGTGCTGTAAGTGACTCTACGCATGGAAGCAGTCCTAAGAGCTTGAGGAGGGAATACCAGTTACTAAATAACAGTTTAATAAACTTTTCCTAGCTTTTTTTTCATTTATATGTATTGTTTAATTCATATTCATTTCTCGGTGGTAGGCCATAACATCGGCCGCCGGCAGAAGTTACCACCCACCAGATAAAGCCTTGCCGCCAAGTGATTTGTCGTGTTCGGGCATGATGTCTGGTGAAGCCGTTCGGAAGACGGGTCTGAGCAGTTGTGTTGCGATGTGTGCCGGGTACGATGCGCCTAATGTTGTTGTGTTGGGAGTTTGGTCGTGGAGGGTCTTCAGATCAATCTCCCTTTGGCGCAGCATCGTTGGTCGTGTTGTTGGGTTTAACATTGCATCACCTCGCTCAACTGCCGTCTTCCTTCCTATTCGCTCAGTTTTTCTGAGTGAATAGGCTCTTAAAAACTAGCGCGCTTTACTACCAACGATCGCATCACTGCTTACCATCAGGCGGGAATGCGGTCAAGTGCTAGTTTATAACTATTAAAAAAAAAAAATATCCTTCATTCTCCATACAGGGCAAAAATTACCTACTCGTTACCAAATGCGAATCCTATGAAAATTGAATTTGAATTTAGAACATTAACATTAGGATTATAATACCTCTTTTTATTCAGTAGGTACTAGCGGCCGCCAGTGACTTCGTTCGAGTGGAATTAGTTATACTGCGGTTCTATTAGTCGCAGCGTGATGGTATATAGCCTAAAGCCCTCCTGAATTAACGGGCTATCCAACGCAAAAAGAATTTTTCAAATCGGAGCAGTAGTTCCTGGGATTAGCGCGTTCAAACAAACCAACCCTAAAGCTTTATATATTAGTATAGAATACTAGCTGACCCGGCAAACGTTGTTTTGCCATATAAATAATAAAAAAAAATTAGGGGTGGACTACCCCTAACATTTAGGGGGATGAAAAATAGATGTTGGCCGATTCTCATAGATATCGGATAAGCACAAAAAATTTCATCAAAATCGGTCGAGCCGTTTCGGAGGAATTTAAGTTCGAACACCATGACACGAGAATTTTATATATTAGACTAGCTGACCCGGCAAACGTTGTTTTGCCATATAAATAATAGATTAAATTACTAAAAAGGCTATTAAAAAATAAGGGTTGATCGTAGAAGCGTGAAAATTGGGGATTGTATGTATTTTTGTAAGTTGTATCATAAAAAAATAGAAATTAAAAATTTTGTCTAAAAAATAAAAAAATAAATTTAGGGGTGGACTACCCCTAACATTTAGGGGGATGAAAAATAGATGTTGGCCGATTCTCATAGATACCGGATAAGCACAAAAAATTTCATCAAAATCGGTCGAGCAGTTTCGGAGGAGTTTAAGTTCGAACACCGTGACAGAGAACGACGTGAGAATTTTATATATTAGATAGATTAAAGGACATATGACATATATTTCTAAATATGTATGTCTTTCTGATAATCCTTACATCACATAAACTCGTAAGCTGTTTAGATTTTTTTGATGAGAAGTGTATATATACAACGTTATTTTTTCTTCATACGAAACCAGAATATAGTTTGTTCAGATTAAGTAACTAAATCGATTCCAATCATTTTTACACCATGTTATATTTTTATCCAAATAAATTTAGAAATTGTTGCAGTGTGGTTACCGAGCGCGCCATGCAGCTCACGATAGATAATAGTCCCGCGCAAGAGCTGACACCACATGTCAACGCACCGTTCCCTCGCACGACCGGAGCATTGACTATATTTTTGTTGGGACAAACAAGTAGGATAACAAGCTCATAACTTTGTGATTTTTGAAGATATGTTTTTGAAATTTTGTACATAGATTCTTTACTTAAAAATACTGGACACATGTTTCGTATTTTGCATAAACAAAGTAATGTTGTATCAATATACATACCAATATATACCAATGTAAATACATGTGTATGTCCCCATTCAACACTCAGGTTTCTCTGTTAGGGGAATTCGGTTGTAATCCACCACGCCGGCGTAGCGCGGGTTGTTACGTTCATTAGGAACTACATAGGTACAGCTTTTGAACAATAATCATGAGCGCTAAGTCGACATAACAATATCAAAGGAACACTACGTAACTCAATCGACTATTCAGCAGACTGCAGTAAAGAGCATTATTTCTTGTTGAATATCGTTCTCATCTTGAGCACTTTAAAATCTTCAACTGATTTTAATCAGAGGCTATTAATATTATCAGCTAGATATCGTCAGATATTCCCGCAGTCGTAGTAGATTGGGAAATATGGGAGCAGCCTGAATCCTACATTATTATAAATTATTTACGAATTAAAAAAAAAACGTTAAAATACTTTTAGTTTCCATAAAAAAAATACCGAAAACTCTTTTATTCTATTTTCAAAATTTAAAGTATTAAAAAATAAAACACGAAATACGGTGGCATAATTATTGTTAGTAATTCGGTACGTTAGGGAAAATTAAAATACTTTTATTCATAATAATGAATGAAATTCATTTGTTTTTCTGTTTTAATTTAACGTACCGTGTGTGCTTTAAGAATCATATCATGCCATCATTTCAGTCGAGATGAAATGTTACGAGCTTTGGACTTAAAAAATGCTATTCAACGCTTAGTTGCTGAGGCTTCACAAACCAGCCAGAACTTGATATCAAGATTGTGGTCACGTTATCGCAGTACTGGGATGTGACTAAACGGTACATGGGTAGATATCGTGTGAGACAGGGGTGATTTCAAAACAAACTCGTTTTTTGAGAACTCCAGGGAGAGTTAGCCGTCTACGGCACTCTCAGAAGGTCCACTCGTACTAAGTTAAGCAGTGAAGCAATCATTGATGGTAAAGCGCACTAGTTTAAGAAGAGCCTATTCACTCTAGCCTTGATGACACTCAAATTATAGTCCGACGGAGACACCGCCGCTGGCAAATTGTTCCAGTCCCTCTATGTACGCGGTATAAATGAGGAGGCGAAACGCTTCGTCCGGCGTGGTGTTAACAATGTAAGGGTGGAAACTCGACGTACGACGGGTCGTCCGATGGTGGAACTGAGATGGGGGAAGTAAATCATGCAATTCCCTCGCAGACTCCCCAAAATGCATCCTAAATGACGTCACTATTATGGTGTGGGAAGGAGTTCGTCTTGGCGGACTAACCCAGCTCGTTTGGATCCAAGGCAGCATGATTGCACAAAAATACCACGAGTAGGAAGTAGAGCCTGATATTGTCCCAAACAGAATCCAAATGGGCCAGGAATTTCTACTCATGCACAATAATGCTCCTTCCCATAGAGCTCGGCCGATTTATGATTGCCTGGACAGTCACCGGGCGACTTAAATCCTGCCAAACATGCCCGGTATACTCGTATGTTACAACGATAAGCTTTGAGAAATTTTCCACTAAATTTGACGAAGGAATGATAATTTTACGTGCACTTGCAAGGATCAACCTTTTATCACAGCAAGACATTAACAATTTATTTTTAAGTATGAGTAATCGATGTCGATGTTTAATTTTTGTAAGAGGTGGCAACACAGATTATTCATAACGAGATTTTATAAGAAGTTTTCAATTTTAATTAAATCTAATAGTCTTATATAAAGAACTGAAGTTATGAATTTTGATTTGATTTTGATTTTTTGATTTTTATAGATTACTAGCTGACCCTGCAAACGTTGTTTTGCCATATAAATAATAGATTAAATTACTAAAATGGCTATTAAAAAATAAGGGTTGATCGTAGAAGGGTGTAAATTGGGGATTGTATGTATTTTTGTATGTTGTATCATAAAAAAATAAAAATTAAAAATTTTGTCTAAAAAATAAAAAAAAAATTTTGGGGTGGACTACCCCTAACATTTAGGGGGGTGAAAAATAGATGTTGGCCGATTCTCATAGATACCGGATAAGCACAAAAAATTTCATCAAAATCGGTCGAGCCGTTTCGGAGGAGTTTAAGTTCGAACACCGTGACACGAAAATTTTATATATTAGATTTTAAGTTCAAAATATAAATTTTGTTCTTAAACCTATAAGCGCTATATATACGAGTATGTTGAAAAAAAAAAAACACATATTTTTACATATTTGATGAAATATGAAATATTCATAAATTATGTTGATCATGGACCGGAGAGTGGCTGGGACAGAATGGTTGAGAAAGCGGAACTCGAAGTCGTATTAGCGCAGACTGGAAGAGACTGCTCTAATGTCCAGCAGTGGACTGGGGTGAACTCAAATAGGTTAAGTGACCGTGTGTCTAAAAAATATTGTTGTGCCCTTATCCCAGCGTACCTTGATTCATACATTAGAGATGTATGAATCAAGATACGCTGTTATATCGGCAATTCGGTAGTCAGCCATAGTCATCGTTTACACAATCCGGCATCGTTTATATACTCTCCCTCTATCAATATCAACGCAAATATGCTATCTATCTGATCTGTTCGAGCTAATACCGATTTCATCTATTCAGATTCGATCAGTTAAGTACTCATTACGCCGAATATTCGATATTCTCGAATTACAAATACCTAAAACTGCAACGTGTATTATAGAACCGCTTGATATAGGTAAATTTTTCTAGTCAAATTTAATGCTTAGGTATATATATTATCTTCTATAACGATGTATATTTATTTACTTGTAAAATGAATTTTCTAAGTTATATGTACTTTCTAAGTGTATCTTGGACACCAATGATTAATTACAACGAGAAGGAAAGCATCTTGAGGAAACCTGGTCTTTAAGTCTAAAATCGGGCTAGTAGGGAATCAATCCGGTCCGAAAGAGAGGCCATGGTAGAGCAAACGAGTGTTGTACTTCAGGCAGTCTCCGAATGGGGCAATGCCAATCTTGTAGCATGCAATGCCGCCAAAACGCAGGCGTATCTTTTCACCGCCAAAAGGAGCCCGTTCACCTTGGCTCCTACTTTTCGGAATGTATCCTTGGAGTGTACCGATCACCAAGTACTTCACACCAGGGTAGCTTCTAACGTTGTACAAAGCACAGGTCCGTTCATGTGTGTGGAGTACTGCAGCCACATTTGGGCTGGTGCTGCTAAGTGTCACCTGGCCACTTTGGATTCAGTGGAGAGGCGTGCGAAGAGGCTGATTGGTGACCTTGATTTAACTCGAGTTGGTCTCCAAAGCCTAGAGCACAGGCGTAGAGTAGCCAGCCTTTCGGTGTTCTATAGGATACATTTTGGGGAGTGTGCGAGGGAATTGCACGATTTAATTCCCCCATCTCCGTTCCATCATCGGACGACCCGTCGTACGGCGAGTTTCCACCCTTATGTTGTTAACACCTCTACGATCCGGACGAAGCGTTTCGCCTCCTCCTTTATACCGCGTACATCGAGGGACTGGAATAATCTGCCGGCGGCGGTGTTTCCGTCGGACTACAATTTGAGTGTCTTCAAGGCTAGAGTGAATAGGCTCTTAATAAACTAGTGCGCTTTACCATCAACGATTGCGTCACTGCTTACCATCAGGCGGGATTGCGGTCAAACGCTGGTTTATATTTTAATAAAAAAAAAAATCGCCAACTCGCATTGAGTAATCGTGGTGATTACGCTCAATCCATATCTGTAGGAGAGGAGACCTGTGCCCAACCAAAACATAATACCAAAATCTCCATGTTTGGCAAGTATTTGTAAGTTTTAAAGCAAGAGCAACTGAGAAAATAATTAAAAAAACTTGAGTTCAACTGGCGATGAGAATCTATTAAACAACATTCTTATTTTTATTTGACAGGCCTTTGTCTATCAAGAAAGAAAGAGAATTTTGTAAAAAGAATTTTGAACTATAGTTTATTTAATGCAAAAAAGAAAAGTGCTAGATAGTAGAAAACGTCAAAGGCAGGAAGCACAAAATTATGACTTTAAAGATTTACTCAGTAGAGTTCAACAACAATACAGAGTGTCCGCAATGCTTTGAATCATAACTGAAGTGACAAGAAATCGCTGAGATGATTTAGAATTTCTCGATAGAGCGTATCTAGGTGGGAAACTTTCCTATTGTATTTCTATTTTTCCTTTAAGAGCAATCAAATAAATTCTATTATATTATGAAAGGTAAAATTCTTAAAATATTATTAATAACTAACAGCGCCGCGTGGTTTCACCCGAGTAGGGTTCGTTTATTATCAAAAACATTTGGTAGGTACTTACAAAAATATGTCACAGTACACTAATACTATAAGCAACACTTTTACAGGCTAGAATCACCTTTATAAGTAAATAATACTGATGGCTACAAACTAATTACATCATGACCATTTAATAATTTAATCTTATAATAACTAATTAAATTATTGTGGTAATTTCATTTCTTAAACAGAAAAGAGAACTAGGGGGGGTAGAAAGAGAATCACAATTACGCAGTGATCACGCGTGGTCACCGGCGGCGCCTTCCTCTTAAAACACTGCAGATTCTTCTCTTGTTATTGGTGCCTAGCCCAGGATAAAAAATAAACTATACTTACTGGCAATATGCGAGCAGCTCCCGAAGATTCGACGGCCGTGTATGCATGAGCAGTAATAATCTTCCACACATTGTCTTTCTTGTCTTGCTGAGTTTATTATTATTAAAACACATTTACATATATTTTATATGTGTAGTATTGTCGCGCTCTGACATATCGCGACTGAATTCGTCCTCTTATCAATCTTTTGTTCTTTCTTTTCTTTAGAGTGAATACTACTTCAACTCTTCAGTGGCCTATGTGGTTAGATACCACAATTTTGCCAATAAAACGTGTAATAAATTATAGAACTTCTTTAAAAAAAAAATTCACAAAAACGACCGCGTGAGCCGACTACGAGGAGATTTGATGCAAAGCCATGATGTGGCCACTATGCTGCGATATTTCAATGTTCTTTATGAATTATTTACTGAATGCACTTTTTACTACATAAATAAAGCGCTTTTATTTAGTAAACGACACTATAAATAATTTAAAAGCCCAAAGAAAAATGATCGTGACATTCATCTTAGCTTTCCCGTAAAAAAATGCCAATATTTTGTTGTTTATTTAGCCTTGTTGCCTACAGAGCTCCATCAAGTAGACACCATTTGGTCTCATGTGTTCATGACACTACAACTTAGCCAGTTTAAATTGATAGCTGCCCAATGTGAACAATATCAGCTTTTCATAGGTTAACTGTGGGAAGTCTATAAAATCGGGATTGTTTCCATCTAATGGCATGAAAGCAACCTTTTGTCTATTCATGTTATTTTTAATTACTTTCTATTTACAGTTTTTTTTTTTTTGAATAGGCTTAATAAACTAGCGCGCTTTACCATCAACGATTGCATCACTCCTTACTATCAGGTAGGATTGCGGTCAAGCAGTAGTTTATACATAATTATAAAAAAAGAACGTATGTACAAGCAGAGTCGCCACGGGTCGTGCGTACAAATGTTAATTTTTGGGTTCCTTTCTGGGTTTTATAATGATTGGTCAGACAGACTGACTAATAGTAGTACTCGACTGTAGAATATTTTTTTTTAATAATTATCAACTAGTGCTTGACTGCAATCCTGCCTGATGGTAAGCAGTGATGCGATCGTTGATGGTAAAGCGCGCTAGTTTATTAAGAGCCTATTCACTCAGAAAAACTGAGCGAATAGGAAGGAAGACGGCAGTTGAGCGAGGTGATGCAATGTTAAACCCAACAACACGACCAACGAGAACAAGAAATGTATTATTGGTAAGAATAAATGTATTATTGGTTCTAACTTTGTTCTTTGATGGATTCTAAATAAAATAACCATTTAAAATGCTGCGCGAATTTATACTCCTTCGTTTGATATAATTTCCATTTAAGTCCGCGAGCGGGTCGGATTGAACCCAATGACCTTTTGTTTTAATTATTATATATATCAGACGAGTCAGCGATAAACACAATTGGATAACCTTTAAATTGGTACTCAGCTTCATCTAATCTAAATGATAACTTGCACTGATTTGACTTGTTGCCATCATTTGCATACGTCATCAAGAAGTTTTAAAATTCTCATCGTCTCTCTTTCCCTTTATATTTTTTAGTTATTGCGACTTGCGGGCATTTTGCTGAGAGAATTTATAGACATTTGGCAGAGGGTTGAGTGGAAAATAGCGGGGACGTCGCTCTTTCGCTGCGATTTCAGCGGCTTACCGCCTAACCGCGAAATTCTCCGGCGTTTTCATTTATTTAAGTTGACTTGTTAGCAAGCACCTACGTTAAGGTAGATTCTTGCAAACTAATTTTCTTCAAGTGCCTATCAAGTTGAAGCTGTTGACTCGTTTCGTTCCAACATATTGGTAAAGATTTTCCCTATAAAAGATCCATGTTCCAGGATTGTTTGCATACCTAGAAGGTTACTCAACTCCCTGTGCCTATAAATCTGTGTTAAGATTGAAGAATAAAATTGAAAAAGGTGTAAGCATAAGGGTATCATTCATCATCATTATCAACCTTTTATCGTCCCACTGCTGGGCACAGGTCTCCTCTCATACAGAGAAGGATTGAGCGTAATCACCACGCTTGCTCAATGCGGGTTGGCGATTTCAGACTTAAAGTCCAGGTTTCTTCAAGATGTTTTCCTTCACCTTCAGTCATTGGTGTCCAAGATATACTTAGAAAGTACATATAACTTTAGAAAAGTTACATTGGTACTTGCCTGATCTGGAATCGAACCCGCGCACTCATACTTGAGAGGCTGGTGTTTTAACCACTCGGCCACCACGACTTATCGCATAAGGGTAGTATAAGCCGTAAATAAAACACACATTTTGTTCAACATACACCCTAACACCCCCCGACCCCCTTAAGAAATTGTAGAGCATTTTTGTAAAAGGCTATAATTAAAAATTTTGTTAGTATTTTTTTTACCTATGGTGTTTCGATACCTCTATTCTATATTTTTATATTTTTTGTTGGTGGTGTGCAAAAAGCGTTAACAATTTTTATTTTGTGCAAACGCGTTAGACATGCCCAATGAATATTAAACGTACCTACAAAATTAAATAAAATCGTTTTACGTCACGAGCTGATTGCCTATAGGTAGGAGGATACCAGCCAACATGACAGCTTCAATCAATGTTTTTCCAACCGTATAATATCCCCAAAATGACCGACATTTTTCTATTAAATATTGATTTGTCAGTCAACGCTGTCAGTACAGTAGAAGCTTATTAGGCACGCTTGACCTCAGTCATGGCGATGAATGACGTGATCTAGAAGTGGGTTCAAATAAAACTAGACGGTTATTCGGCCTCTACCTTCTATAACCGATACACATAAATATTATATCTACTATTCTAATGGCTATAAAATCCAAGGAATAGCCCCCACTCCCCCTCTACATCGCGTTCCAGTTCATCCAGTATAATAACAAACACGTAACAAGTTATAAAAGCCAAAAAAAAAAAATCTAATGAATATCAAGAAATATTCCGGTTGGATTAATAGCTATAGAGCGTATCAGTTTACCAGATTTTTACGCAGCGAAAGATAAATATTTTATTTAAAAAAACGTACCGCTTAGAAAAATAGTTTATTTTTTTATTCGTAAAAAAACACACACATATTAAGCGGCCATCTTTTAGCTCCCGAGTACGAGAATTTCGATCTTATGACGGTAACGTGGTTTAACATACAATGTCTCGTTCGTCCCAATTCCTACGCAAAGTCGGTGTTAGGGAATCGTGATCGATTTTCGTCGTTTTGCCACCCCTGAAACCGACCGCCGCCCTCCCCATGGCCTTGTGAGTGAAAGTGAATTGGATAACGGATACCATGAATTATATACATTAGTTTGGAGTTTTATACTATACAATTGTAATATGTGTTAATGTACTAATGACTATAGATATATATATATATTGTAAGCAATTTGATTCCACCTTTGTTCCCAAGACTATCTCTATTAATAGTAATGCATCTTTCTCTGATTGGGCTACCATAGGTATTCATAAAAGTAGAACTCGGCTTTATGAACTGTACAATGAGAGGACTTATATTAACACTGTTGAATTTAATTTGTATGTTAGAAAATACTCAAAATTATTTAAACAAGTTTGCTATATGGCCAAGTCACGTTACTTGAGTTCAAAGATAAAAAACAGTAGTAATGTAATTAAAACGACTTGGAAAATTATTAATAGTGAAACGGGAAGGTCCAGTGATAGAAATACTGACTATAGCCTGACTGTTAATGGCAACATAATAAAATCAGACTCGCAAGACGCTGAGGTGTTTGAAAATTTCATTTCGGATATTCCTGTTTTAACTACTAAATCCCTAAACTCATCACCTTCTGTTGCTGAGTCTTTGCTTAAAGAAAATGTTAATGTTTGTAATTCGGAATTTCATTTTGAATATGTTACCAGTAAAGATATAATTAAAATCTTTCACACTCTCAATATAAAAAAGACTGCTGACCTATGGGGTCATTCGGTGGAAGTTGCGAAGTCTATTATTGATATTGTGGCACCCACTCTAGCGGTTATCTTTAATACTTGTATTGACTGTGGAGAGTTTCCTGATCTCATGAAAAATAGTAAGATAATACCTTTGTTTAAATTAGGCAGTACATCAGACCCCACAAATTATAGACCTATTTCTGTACTACCTATCTTTAGTAAAATTTTTGAGAAATTAATTTTAAACCAAATGCTAAGTTTTTTTAATAAACATAAATTATTACATAGCAAACAGTTCGGTTTTACAAGGGGTCGTTCAACTACTGATGCCGGTGTTGAACTTCTATGTCATATCTACAATGCATGGGAGGATAAATGCGATGCCTTGGGCATTTTTTGTGATTTGTCCAAGGCATTCGATTGCGTTCTTCACGAGACGTTAATCAGGAAACTCCGCCACTACGGGATCAGGAACTCTGCATTGGATCTTATTACATCCTACTTGAGTGGGCTTTGATTTTGATTTTGATTTTTGACTAATATTAATATCTTTGTAGGAATCATGGCATGCCATTGTCATTTGTCATTTATATTATAGATACCATTTATAATTCAGCAGTTTTAGTATCCTAAATAGGGTTATTCGTAAAATCCATACTAATATTATAAATGTGAAAGTGTGTTTGTTTGTTTGTTTGTCCTTCCTTCACGCCGTAGCTAAGCAACCAATCGACCTGATTTTTGGCATACAGTTAGTTGAAAAGATGGAGAGTAACATAGGCTACTTTTGGTCCTAAAAAAACATCAAGTTCCCAAGGGAGATTACTGGAATATTTGTATGTGTACACCAAATATCCTAATATTATAAATCGGAAAGTGAGTTTGTTTGTTCCGCTTTCACGCCGTAACTACTAAGCCGATTGTTTTGAAATTTTACAGACGTAGAGTTAGAAGTCCGGATTAAATAATAGGGTACTTTTTTATCCCGGAAAAAAATTATATTCACGAGGGAAATCTAAAAGCGCGATATAACCGATCTCCACGCGAGCGAAGCCGCGGGCGGAAAGCTAGTTACCAATAAAATTATTATTATTGGTGATATAAATGGCGCATTAACTTTCACCTCAGGGTGAATTATACCAAACAAGTACCTGTAGAGTAAGTCTACCCCAAAATTGAATTTTTGTCAGGTTTTCCTTATTAGAACACTAACAGTTAAAAATAAAGATGAATCCATAGATAGAATAAAAGAATGTATTTTGTAATAGCAGCCTTTCGTAGCATGTTATTACAACATAAATTCTATCCTTTCTACCAAAAAATATGTAGTGTTTAGCAGTTATTTAGGGTAAAACCACGACACTATCATACCCCTTTGATGTAAAACCGACACTAGACAAGCTATGAAAAACTGATTAAGTTTTTGTGGTAATACCCTATTGATTTAAACATTTTATTTTTTGCATTATTCAGATAACCAACGGCGATACATATAGTATGTTACAGAGTAAGTGTTTGATATTGTTATTGGTATTTCCTTCGACAGTTGAACTACGTTTCTGAGGCGCGATTTTCTAGGAAATTACATGTTGCACAAACAAAACGTGTGAGTAGGAAAGACAAGGGAAAGGACATACTGAAATATACAGGGCCGCATTCTCCGCGTGATGATGGAAGCCGCCACAAGATGTCCACTTTTCACTTTTGTTATCGGATTCAAGGGGTAATGATTGATTCAAAGGATGGTTAGATCCGCCGGCCGGCGTCCGTTCTTGATGCTATGTTTTTGATGGTGATGAGTTTTAACAGAGAGAAGTTGACTGTTGTTTTTTGTAAGTTTTCTGGGTTAGTCTCTAGGCCTTTAAGCCAGATATATGAAATTAGGAATTGCATGGGAAAGAATCGGGAAATTTGAATGTGCTTGATGTAAGTATGGTTGCATGCTTTAACAGTACTTATATTATAGTGTTGTATTGTTAATACGTGTGGTAGATTCCATGTCTATTAGAGGCCTATGTCCCAGTAGTGGGAAGATTATATGCTGATTAAGTTGTCATGTTATTGTCAATATGATGTTTCCCTGTTGGATAAGTATGCAGTATGCGAACGGATTACAGACAGATATTAAAAATGAATATAGTTTAAAAATAAGTATAATATAAAATAAGTATAATAAAAAAGCGTGAGGCGCTTTGTGCCGCGCCTCACGCTTTTTTTAAAATTACTTTAACTTTGCAGTTTGGTTGCATGTTTTTTTAGTTTTTTAAACTATATTTATTTTCAACTTTTTAGTACGATATTCTTTTTTAAAAAATGAAACGAACGAACGAACGTATTGAAAACGGTGGGAAATTTTACAGTAATGAGCCGCTCACTCGTAGGAGTTAGAGACGGACAAACAAACAAACAAGCAAGCAAACATATAAGTGAAGCTAATAAAAAGCATATAAAAAACAATGTTTATAAATTGCTTTCGTCGTCCTCCGTGGCGCAGCGATCAACACGCTTGCCTGCGACGTGGAGGCCCCGGGTCATGATGGAAAACGATCTTTTCCTGATGGACCTGGGTCTTGGATGTTTATCTAAATATGTATCTATTATAAATATAGAATCGTTAAGTTAGTATCCCATAACACAAGTCTCGAACTTACTTTGGGGCTAGCTCAATCTGTGTGCTTAGTCTATAGATATGTATACATTCCTTTAGTCTGAGTTATAGATTCGAGAAATACGGATCAATACACAATTTGTGGCGTAATTAGTTGAGTGTCGGGACACGTGCTGGATCGCCGTGTAACGTATGCGCATTTGGGGAGAGTTACAAGTTACCTGTGCCCAGCGACCCACTGGGGACAATCGAGACGTCCATTGAGTATGTTATAAGTAAGCACATGTCCATAACTTGGCGCCTTTCACCGAGTGTTATTAGATCAAGTGTGCGACAACTATTACCGAAGCTTTACGTTACATTAGTGAATTTCCTTTGAACCCATTCTGGGTAGTTGGCTCTTATCCTTCTAACAACATTATAACGTGAAAGTTTCTGTGTAAGGAAGTATTTTTGTTACCTAATCTTTCTCGTAAAAACTATTGAACGGATGAAATTTGGCACAGATAATTTACCTATACACAAAGAGATTTTGTAAATATAATTTTAATGTCTTTGCCTATACATAATGTACCTTACTACCACAAAACTGTGTTTATCAATTGTTTTTTTTTTTATAATTATAAATTCGTGCTTGCCCGTTGTCCCGCCTGATGCAATGATTGATGGTAAAGCGCGCTAGTTTATTAAGAGCCTATTCACTCTGGCCTTGAAGACACAACTTGTAGTCAGATGGAAACACCGCCGCTGGAAAATTGTTCCAGGCCTCGATATACGCGGTATAAAAGATGTAGTGGTGTCAACAACGTAAGCGTGACCCGCCTTACGACGGGTCGTCCGATGTTGGGACGGAGATGGGGAATTAAGTCATGCAATTCCCGCGCACAGTCTCCAAAATGCATCCTATAGGACACCGACAGGCTGGCTAGTCTTCGCCTGTGCTCCAGGCTAAACAACTTTATAAATTCGACATTATTATATGATCTTTGACGTAACACTGACAATATATTTGAGCCAAATTCGATAAAGAATAGAAATAGTAAACAAACCGTTGCTAGGCAAAGAGTAGTTTACGCCTAAAAGACAGATGTTAACAACCTTTTCTACATAGAGGATTTTCATAAAAGTAATAATCGAATTCCTACTAATGTAAACAGTTTATTTATTATTATTTATTAAATATGACACACATGTACCTAAGTTAATTTCCTAATAGGTTAAATTTTTTGATACATATATATTGTACTTAATCCATACTTGAAAGTATTACAATGCATGTGTTATGAAATTGATTTGAAACTAATTAAAATACGCAAAATTATATTGACAAATGCCTCAACTTTACTCATTGGTTGAATTTCACAAAATGTGTTTAATACCTGGATTCCACCCATCTTTCTTTTTTGTAGGGCTATCACGTAAAATTAATGTCGAGTTTTTAATGGTTTTTCGAAATACCTAGTTATTATGCATGTTATTTTAGTGATTCTATTGAAATACACACATCAAAAGTGTCTAGGGATCAAGCATTTTTATGCGGATTTCTTGAGATTGAGATGTGGCTTTGTAATAAATTTATGATTTTATAAATTTATATGGATCCTTTTTGGTGCATTTCATAATTTGAATCAGGAACTGTGAATCAAATTCGAGTAAAAGATGAAAATCAGCTGTCAATATTTTCCCTATAAAAACATACAACGCATTGAAGACATTATTAGTGCTACTGTTTCCCTACTACTGATTAAAACCAACGTTATTATGGAGCGGCGACGTCATTTAAGCAGGGAAGAAATGCTCAGAGCCGTGGGAATGATAGAAGCTGGTTCCCGGCAACGTACTGTGGCTTTAGCTCTGAATACAAGTCAGAGTGTTATCAGTCGATTTTGGACACGTTACCGAAGCACTGGTACCGTGGCTGAGCGCCATGGAGGACGGTATCGCTGCACCACACGGAGACAAGACCGATACATTCAAATCTTAACTCGAAGAGCTCCAACAATAACCGCCATGATGTTAGCCGTGAGGCTTCATCACTCTTCAGGGAACTTAATTAGCGACCAAACAGTCAGAAACCGCTTGCATGAAGTGAACCTTCATTCCCGAAGACCGCTACGGGTACCACCTATAGCAATGCACAATCGTAGGATTCGATATCAATGGGCTCTTGAACACAGAAATTGGGCAGAAGAACAATGGCGTTTCGTGTGCTTTTCTGATGAGTCTCGTTTTGGTATGAGACCGGATACAAGACGTATACCACACTGGAGAACCCCTGGACGCCAACAGCGATTAAAATCCTGCCAGGAAGTCCATCCTTATAGTGGTGGAACCATCATGGTATGGGCGGGTATTTGGATCGGCGGAAGAACTGAGTTGATTTGGATCAGAGGCAACCTCAACGCTCAAATTTATGCTGAGACGATTGTATCAGACGTCATCGTTCCTCTACAAGTGCAAATCGGTCCCTTATTTCAGTTAATGCATGATAATGCACGACCGCACACCGCAAGAGTTGTAAGACAGACTCTCGCCGCAGCTAACATCAATGTCCTGCCCTGGCCTGCTCAGTCGCCAGACTTGAACCCGATTGAGCATGCATGGGATATGCTACAGAGAAGAGCTCTGCCGAATATGGAGGGTATCCAGTCGCAAGAAGACCTTTTTTTGTTGTTGCAACGAACATGGGCGGCCATTCCACAGCGTGATTTGGATGAACTAATTTTGAGCATGCCAAACCGATGTTCTTGTGTTGTTAGTGTTCGCGGTAGAAACACGGATTATTAATTGTTTAAGTTACCCAATAAAATTTTAGAGAAAACTGTTATTTCAGTCTTTTTTTCGAACTTTTGTGTTAGTGGTTCAAATGTCAAATATCCCTTTATTAGGAAAATGGCAAATTTCTTTATTAATGCAAAGGTGACTTGGTTTATCGTTACTGTGACAAACGAAAACACTTTATTTCATGAATCCTTAAAGAAAATTTTAATTAATATCAATCAGGAGAAAAGTTATTGCAAAAATATATGTTGATCGCTAGACACTTTTGATGTGTGTATTCTGTAATAGAAATTGTTGATACATAGTTAGCATGTAAAAGTCGATAATCATGTAAATAACAGGAGATTTGTAAAACGTGAGTTGTGATAACCCTAAATTGGTATGTTTAGCTCTATTCTTTATGGAGCTTGGCGTTGGTATAGGTACAAGTTGAACGTGTGTTAAATTTTTGGGACAAAACCCTTAGATAGAGAGAGAGAGAGAGAAAGATTATCCGGACATCCCTACGGAATCCAAATTCGTGCGGGTCAAACCGCGGGGAGCACAAAGTAAATATTATATTGGAGAAACTAAACAAATTCACCACACAAATAAGCTGCGCACGTTATGCAAAATACACCGATTTAAGAACATCGATGCATTTAACTACCTGACATGACCGGATAACAAAGCCCTCTTGAAAAATAATCTACATAGACTACATACTTTCACGGTATTCCAATATCCAATAACAGACAAAGAGACTCTCGCAACGTCAGGTTTACCGAGGAGCAAAAATGAATTTTTTAAAGAATTTTCCATACTAAATCTGTCTGACATCAATTTTATTAGACGAATAAAAATTGTTTCGAGATTAAAAAATCTGCTTTTAGATTATCGGGAATATCCGTCTGGCTATTATATTGGCTATTGGTAAAACAATAGGTGTCTGTTTGCATCCGTTCGACACGAGGGGCTTAGCTTCGTGCAAAAATAACAAACGCAACAAGGATTAAGTTCATGAAACGTGGGACTAGAGTAAAAAAAAGGCTGTAAGCGAGTCGCGTGAATAGAAGTCCGTACAATAGTAAAAAAAATGTTTGAGTATTTATAGCGGCAGCAAAAATACATCATCTGTGAGAATTTCAACAGTCTAGCTGTTTATGAGTTATATATAGCTCCTGATAAGTCAGATCTTAGTAACCTAAAAATCTAATCTAAAAATATAATAATAGTCCCGGCCTGTGAACCCGCCAAAGAAAACAAAACAAAACAGCGCAACGGGGTTATGGCTGTCTGACTGACCGGGCGGCGTAGAGACCGAAAAAAAAAACAGTAAAATCTATATACAACATTATTTTTTGTTTATGGAAACCCGAAAAACGTGTCCAGTATTTTCAAGCAAAGAATCTTTGTACAAAATTTCAAAAAAATATCATGCAAAAGCACAAAGTTATGAGCTTGTTATCCTACTTGGCTGTCCCAACAAAAATATGGACCACGCGTCCTCCGCTCGGGTGGGCGAGCGCTGCATTGACCTCTGGCGTCAGCTGCGTGGCGGGCTCGGTAACCAGACTGCAACAATTTCTAAATGTATTTGGGAGAAAATATAACATGGTGTAATAATTATTAGAATCGATTCAGTTGCTTATTTTGAACGAACTGTTTCGCTCAAATAAAAAATATCGTTCTATATTATACTAAAAGTTTTGACGACACGATTGACGCAGTGGTTGAACAATCAACTGTTGCGCTGTGTTACCGGTATTCCCGCATGGAACAAATATTTATATGGCCTATATGTAATTGTTCCGGATTTGGCTGATTGTGTTTGTGTGTAAGAGACAAAGAGTTAGTAGGAGCGGAAATACCGTTCGGCTTAGAAAAATCGTATTACATTTATTAGCCCAGATATAGGCAATTTAACACTAGGAATCTAACGTGTCAAAAGAAAAAAAGTAAGAACGCTAGTCGCTAAGCGAAAACGTATCTCATAGCGCGGGCAGGAGATGAGATGCCACGGGTTGAGGGAAACACGCAAATGAAGTCGCACAAATATATTGCGGAACAAATACTACCACTAACCAAATTAAATAACTGATATATAGAATATAGGTAAAGTATTGTAGAAATCAGTAATCAACCAATATAAGACACTGCACTTAAAATTGTACGATATTCATGGATTATCGTAAAAGTCCGATATATCAAAGATGCAAACTCTATTCAATATTATTCAATCGAGCCGGAATATCTGAAGATAACGTACACAATTTCATACACACCGCTCGACTTGGTCGAGAAATCAAGCACAATACTGGAAAATACTTTTCTCGTGCATATAATATTATGCCCGTCGCGCGAAAATCTTACATTTCTATACAGACGGGTCCCCGCCAACGCAGACGGCTAAGCGTCTATTTTGTGAAATGTCTCCGACCGACAAATTAGTAGATGATAGGTCGAAGCGCTTACAAATAGCTCCTAATTCTCCAGAACAGTCCTCGCCTACATTAAATTTGTCCAATAGTAACAGTGATAGTTATTACGATTTGGTTTCGGAGGCGTCTGTGTACCTGTCCAAAATAAACGAACTGGTTAACGATAACGGTTCTCGTATAAATGTCGCTAATAAATCATCTATTATGGATATGACTCAACGAGTTACAAGTATCGTGTCTTTGTTAGCTTTAAAATCTTCGTGTAACGAAACAAAGCTTGCTAATACCGAGCGCGAATTAGAAATAATCAAATTAAAATCCGGCGTTAAAACCGTTAATGAGGACAATAAAGTGTCGTACGCAGATTCTTTGAAACTGCGGTTGCCTAAAGTGGCCCCGGCTATTGAATCTAGAGTGCCTCTGCCTTGTGTCGTCGCCTATCCGACCCAGGAGCGATCAGCTGACTATGCGTCATCGTCCGCCACTAAACAAGCTCTTATGAAAGCGATTAGACCGAGTGACGATGGGTTTCAAATAGTCGGTATTAAAAAAACCGCCAAATCGGGAGTTGTACTACGGGTGGCTAATCAAAACCAATTAAAAAGATTAGAATCGGTAGACGCTATAAAGTCTGCCGGTCTCCGCTTAGAAAAACCAAAGGGTCGCCGCCCCCGTCTATTAGTTAAGGACATTCCCGCCTCAATGGAAGACAAAAATTTTTTGCAAGCTATATACCGCCAAAACATTAAAAATGAGTTGCCAATAAAAGAAGACGATTTTATTAAATCCACAAAAATAGTCCGTAGGCGTTCTACCGATACCGGTCGGAAATGGATAGGCATAGAAATTGAACCTGCGGTACGTAAACATCTTGTGACTACCAAGGATAAATTATTTATTGACTGGGCCACTTGCCGTTTTGTTGATGATATCGAGGTAGTTCGTTGCGCGTATTGTCAACAATTCGGTCATGTTAAAAAGCATTGCGCTAATAAATCACCAACCTGCGCTGTCTGTTCCGAGGCTCACGAAACCAATGTTTGCCCGCATAAGGGCGATTCGAATTTTACCCCGGTTTGCGCGGCGTGTAAACGATTTAAAAAACCCTATGATCATAGATGCGGGTCGGACCAGTGCGGTACCTATAAATTAAAACTCGAACAACTTATCCTACATACTAATTACTAATTAAGATGGATAGGTTAAAAATAGGGCAATTAAACCTTCACAACGATAAGGTGGCGACATCAGAGTTAGATAAATTAATTATTGACTACAACTTAGACCTTGTACTCATTCAAGAACAATATCAAAACTCACGTTTACGTCACAGGGTAGTTCAACTGGATTGCAGGGCACGAGCCGGAGTTTATGTTGCGCGGTCTTCTAACTTTACGGTAACGTCTTTACGTGACCTCATGACGCCACACTGTGCGGTTGCCGAAGTATCATCAGCTTCTTTTAAAGTATTCGTTGTAAGCTGTTACTTTCAATATTCAGATCCTGTTACTCCTCATATACATAATCTCCGTCATGTCTTGCGGTCACTTGCGGGCTGCAAAGTTATCGTTGGCGCGGATGTCAACGCGTCATCGTCTCTGTGGTATGGCAAGGTTCGGGCCACCGATACCGAACGACGCTGCGCTGTTGAGGATTTCATTGCTGAGATGAACCTATCGATTCATAATACCCCTGATGCACCACCTACTTTCTGCAGCCAAATGGGCGAATCTTGTATTGACGTCACACTTTCAAGTGCCGACGTACGTTTGGATAGGTGGCGTGTCCTACCGGACGCGTCTTGTAGTGATCATCGCCTGATCGTGTACGAATTTGTTCCTGGTTATATTCAGGGTCCGTCTCATATTCCCGGTAATTTCAGATATAGATGTAAAGGCGCGAACTGGGAATTTTTCGGCTCGCTTTTTGCGTGTCACGCCAAAGAATTCACTCGGGACGGGCTGTCAGCCGAAGAAAGTGCTGACATTATGTCAGAAACCTTTACCTACTGTGCTGACATTGCCATTGGTCGCGGATCTATGACCAATATTCGTAGATGTGACTGGTGGAGTGATTACTTAGTTGAACAGCGTAAAAGATATCGCAGAGCGCGTAAACAGTTAAATAAACTCAAGAGCCGAAAGATTACTGGAGATCTTCTTACGTTCGCTTTAAATGCTTTTAGAGTTGCCAAGTCACGCTACAAAGCATCGGTGGAAAAATCTAAGGGTAATTTGTTGCGAAAAATTGTTGATAAGCTTGACAGGGAGGGTCCGTGGTCTCCCTTATATCACGAATTTAAAGCTAACAGATCGGTCGACCTTGCATACGTTCAAAACATTAAAGTCAATGATAGGCATACCACGGGCATAGAGGAAACAACAGAAGTGCTAATAAATACACTTATCCCTGATGATTCACCGGCTAACGATAGCGACTACCACCAACAGATTAGAGCGTGGGCTCCTGTGCCACCTGAATCACCAATGTCAGACGTACCATCTAATGACGAATTTATAAATATTGTTAGAAAACTACCGGTCAACAAATCATCAGGTGAAGATAAAATATCTAATAGGATGATTAAAGAAGCGTGTAAAACAGCGGGTGATGCCATCTTAACTGTATATAACCGATGCATTGCTGAAGGCGTTTTTCCTCGTAAATGGCGACGCGGCTTACGAATAATACCAAAGTGTGGTGACAAACCACCGGATGATCCGAAGTCATATCGTCCTATCACTCTTCTACCATCTTTGGGTAAACTTCTTGAGCGCCTCATCGTTCCACGTTTACTACCGAACGGTCCAAAATTCCATAATAATCAATATGGCTTCACCATAGGTAAATCTACAGTCGACGCGGCGCTTTCTGTCAGAAGAACCGTTAACCAATCTGAAAACAAGTACGTAATTGGGATCTTCCTGGATATTTCTGGGGCTTTTGATAACGCCTGGTGGCCTATGCTGTTGTTAAAATTAAAAACCCGCGGTTGCTATAGAAACATATATAATCTCGTTTACTCTTACTTTATAAACGGTTCCGCGGTACTTAAGCTCGGTCATTTTTCTAGTACTAAAACACTAACCATGGGATGTCCTCAGGGTTCAGTTGTCGGTCCTTATTTATGGAATTTGGGTTTTGATGACTTCCTCGCGATCCCGCTTCCTTGCGGCTGTTCACTTACTGGTTACGCGGACGATGGCCTACTGCTCATTCAGTCAAGTACCCGAGCTGGACTTGAGAACTTGGCCAATACTTGCCTAAATTTAATATCTCAGTGGGGTGATCGTAACCGCCTAGCATTTGCGCCACATAAAACCTATCAACTTCTACTAAAAGGTAATCTTAAATCATTGCCTACTATTAAATTTAACAACGTTCCCATTAAAAAACAGCAATCCGTATGCTACCTTGGTATGATCTTAGAAAGGAATTTTTCATTTATCGAACATATAAAAATAGTTGGTGAAAAAGCTAAAAAGAACTTTTATGCCCTGACTAGAATATCCAAAGCAACTTGGGGTCTATCATTCCTAACTTTAAAAACTATATATGGAGCTACCTACTTAGGATGTATGTGCTACGGTGCACCTGTTTGGGCCGATAGGGCCAGCATAGGAGCGGCACGACGTAAACTGCTTCAAAGCCAACGTTTGGCATTGATATTTTTATGCAAGGCGTATAGAACGGTCAGTACTGAAGCCTTACCGGTACTGGCAGGTGTACTTCCAGTCGACCTTGAGGTACAGCGACGTGCTTCAATGTACTACTCCGCGAGGGGGGAGGCCATGGACACTAATTTTGTTACACAACGCGACTTTAATAAAATCTCTAGACTATTTAAACCTCAGACTGAAGTCTGGGAGGACCTCTTATCCGAATGGCAAAGTAGGTGGGATAATTCCATCAAGGGCCGGCACCTCCATCTGTTCTTTCCATCCGTTGGTGATCGGCTGGCTAAGACATGGCTGGTGGTTGACCACTGCGTTGCCCAATTTCTCACAGGTCATGGCAACTTTAAAAGTAAACTGTATTCTTTTAAACTTGTTCCTTCCCCTTTGTGTCAGTGTTCTACATCGAACTGTGAATTTGAACAGTCCGCACATCACATCTTGTGGGAGTGTGTTCTTTGGCAGAATGAACGCAATATTATGTTGGATAGTGTACAAGTTACATCCGGAGTCGTTTATTATACGGACCTTGTAGAAACTAGAACCAATTTCCGTGCGTTCAGGCGCTTTTGCCATACCTATTATTGGAATCAATTGTAACAGCTAATACCTACTTAGGACCCATTAACTTAATCAAATTTTATTCCGTGGTGTTTGGCAATCTGGGCTTCTCCCAGTTGCAATAATGTCCCTTTGTGCCGTTTGGCCTAGTTCTGTTCTGTCTCCTGCTTGTTATGGAGGGAAGTGGAAAAAATATCTTTTTTCTTACTCCTCCGCTATTCTTTTCTGATTAATTTCGTTGCGGGACCCAAGACAGTTGAATCGTTTCTCCGGGACTCGTCGAGCTTCATTGCTCGGCGTTTTTCTGGCGGTCGCCACTGTTGATTCTGGCTTTCAGGAGTTGCAGTGGTTGGGAAAAGTGTGGCGGGTTTGTCCCATAAAAAAAAAAAAAAAAAAAGACGGGTATCTCGACGACATTATGCGATGCTATGCTGAGCGATCATGTTTATTTCTCGCTGTCGAATATTCTCGGGAATGTGCTGGTCGCATTAATCGTTCACGGGAATTTAATTAAAAAATAAAATGAGATATTTTAAAAATGTGGTTTGTCTCATTTAATATGGAATGTAATTGTTTATTTTATGAATAGGAATTGGTTATGGTTTTGTAAATTGTTGGAAGCTCTTTAGATTCCGAAACCATTGTTATTCCTAGGAACGAGTAATGGCATTGCATTGTACGTTAAGAGCTGAGGCAACCAGAATTTGTTGACTTTTGAAAGTGTCAGCCCGCGGGAATGCAAAGTGTAACAGTTATTGTCACTGGTCACATCGTCACATATTGGTTATTTGTGTGTCACACCACAGTTTAAACATAACGACATACGTACATAAATATTGTACGAACAGTTAGTATTATATTATTTAGTGTTGCCCAAATTCAGTCTTGGTCTTGCAGTCTTGGTCTTGTTCTTGCGTTTTTGCAAGACCAAGACCAAGAACAAGACCGCGTATTTTTAGCAAGACCAAGACCAAGACTGACCGTGCAAGACTTGAGCAAGAACAAGACATAGCCTGCAAGACTCTTGCGTCTTGCAGCTAGGACTTAGCGCTATTTCACTGAGTAGTTAGGTGTAACAGTTCGGTGTATAGGTAGGTACGCTTAGGAATTCTATGAGACGCAAAAAACTGTATCAAAGAATATGAAAAACTGGACCTATGCGTATTACGACTAATACCATAAACATAGCGAATAAAAAAATATCTATTAAAATCAAACTGAGTGCATGCATAGTTATGTTTTAACCATCGGCACTTTGATAATGCGGCATCAAAATGTTTTGTACTTACTTCTCAAAGAAATTTGCCGCTTTTCGGAAGTACATGGTTATGATACACGCGCCGGCGGCTTCTTTTGAAATCTAAAACAATCGTTGCCACCACGCCGAAATCATAACATTTGACACTATTTGATTGCCGCCATAGAGCGTAGGTATACTCATGCAAAATAATTTCGAATTTTAAGAGTACCTACAGGTGTTCCAAAGAATAAATAAGTTTCAGAGTGTTTAGAATGAAAATGAATACATTATACTGATCACGCAAGAAGTATTATGATTAGGATAAAATGGTAAGGATAGGTAGTAGATGTCCTATTAATTCATTCTAGTAAGTATATATTATAATATTGATTACTTATATGGTTTTAAACTAATTGCTTAGGTACTATTATTGTACATTTAGTCATTATATTTCTTAAGTTTTTACAAGAAAATATAGCAAAAAAGTGTTCAAATATCACCCGTTTAATAAATATTGTACTTTTAAATATACTTGAAACGTGTAAAAAAATTCTACAAAACTAATAAAATAATATAATAAGCGTAGGTACTTACCTACTAATAAAATAAAAAGCCTGCGATAAGAGTTTTGTATTACTTACCAGCCCGAATATCTCTGAGATAGATGATGAGAGTAAGTATTTACTTGCTGTGCCCGCGACTTCGTCCACGAGGAATAGTATAATATTATAATACACATAATAGTATAATACGCTATAACTTTGGAGGTATAGTGACGTTCAGGACTTATTTATTTATTTTAAAACTTCTGTCATCAAACATACAAACGAACTCTTCAGCTTTATAATATTAGTATAGATGTACGCCAAAACATTCACTTATATGTAAAGAATAGTGATTGGCACTAATTCTTTCCATATATTTTATTCACGCGTCGCGTCTGTACAAGTAGGTAATATTGTGTGTTTTTCGAAATAATTCATTTCGAAAGTAGGTAATTTGAGGAGTTTTTCGAAATAATTCATGCATCCCAAACTGCCTTCTGTAAATTGTGCCAACATAAAAAGATTGAAATAAAAATGAAAAACAGAAACACTTCAGGCTTAAGGAAACATCTAATATCTTTCCACAAAAAGGAATCAGAAATATTTCTTCCTGTTAAACCAAAATTAAGTGGAGATATCACAAGTTTTTTAGTAACCGCTGGAAGAAGTGGACAGGTAAGAATATTTTTTTAACAGTTAAAAGAATTTTAACTCC
The DNA here is from genome assembly GCA_037179545.1 of Sesamia inferens. Lineage (NCBI taxonomy): Eukaryota > Metazoa > Arthropoda > Insecta > Lepidoptera > Noctuidae > Sesamia > Sesamia inferens. Next base: position 18,197,676 of record CM073921.1, on the reverse strand, counting down.
GCGTAGCTATTCATGCGATACTTTCAAAAACGCCATTAACTTACGTAAGTATTTTTGAGTTAGTGGTGTTTTCATCTAGGCGTGCGACATATTAAGTATGTAATTATCGTCTTAAATATTTTTTATAAACACCCATATTTTCATTTAATCGGCCAGTAACAACAAAGTACTTTATTTTGGTAAATTACAGTACAGTGCAACCTTAATATAACAAATATCAATTTAACGATTTTCTCGATTTAACAACAACAAACCTCCTCCTCTTATACGCTCAAACCTAGTATGTTTTAAATAATAACACAAGATTTATTGTTTTGTTTCAGTCGGAAAACAGCAGTGACAACATCACGACAGCTACAGTTGATTGGGTGGTGAAAAAATATCTTCCCTTCTCATTTTTCGATGACGAAGCTACACAAGTATATTTTCGACGTATTTGCCCTAATATGGTGTTTCCTAAAAGGTCTACACTTAGAAGGAAAGTCAAAGAGCGATTTGAAGAGCTCCAATTGAATCTCAAGGAACGACTTCAACAATTATCATCTAAAATGTCTTTTACCATTGATGGGTGGACGTCAATTGCTGGTAGGAGTTACTACGGGGTTACTATTCATTATATAGACAACGAATGGAAGTATCAATCTGTAGTTCTTGATTTTATACCATCACGCGGTCGACATACTGGGGAAGATATTGCAACGATTTTCCATGAATGTTTATTGGAATATGGCATAATTGATAAAATACAAGGTATCACGGTCGACAACGCAACTGAAAATACCAAATTTATGTATGAACTGGGCAAACAGCTGCCGCCACACTTTGATTCAGACAATCAACATTTCCGGTGCTTTGCTCACATTTTAAACCTTGGTGTACAAGATTTATTAAAAACCTTAGCATTACACTGTGAGTCTGACACTAACGCGCAAGATCAGCAGTACGAAGACTATGCAGACGAAACTGAGTATGAGGAAGATGAAGAATCTGCACCAAATATTGCTGACTCGCGTACATCTGTAACAAAGTTACGCAGTATTTCCAGTAAAATAAAAAGAAGTGAGATAGTGAAGAAGAAGTTTCAGTCTGCTTGTGAAGCAGCTGGCGTGCCATCAAATCTAAATGCCATTCTTGACTGTCCAACGAGATGGAATTCCACACATGATATGATTGGATTTGGTTTAAAAGTGAGAGCGGGCATTGACATATTGTGCAGTTCTGTCACCGAATTAAATGATTTTCAAATCACAGCTAATGAATGGCAGGTACTCGAAAAATTACATAAATTTCTAATAAACTTTAAACTTTTAAGTACAAAACTTGGTGGAGACAAATATGTTACATTACCGCTAGTCATTGTATCATTCAATCTCTTGCTAGATAAAATTGAATCCATTGTAAAACAGTTAGATGAGAAACCTAATCGATCTGAAGTGGATGAAAGGCTCATTCTAGCTTTCCAAGCAGCTCGAGACAAAATGCTTAAACATTACAAGAAGAGCAACTGGATTTATTGTACTTCTTTAATTTTAGACCCAAGGCATAAGGCTCAGACTTTTGACCTGACAATGTGGGGGAAGCAACTTAAAACAGAAAGTCTGCGCAAGTTCAATGAACTTTATGAAGAATATAAAAGTTTACACTCACTGAACAAATATCTGGAATTACCAAAAAAAGAAAATAAAGTATGTGATGAAGATGAAGACGTAATAGACTTTGATAAACTCTATGAATATCCCTCGACGTCATCTGGATCTTGTCTTCAAGGCTTAGTGATAGACGAGTTGGAGGAGTATCTGAGAAAACCAAGAACTGCCAGCTCGGAAGACATTTTAGATTGGTGGAGGACGCATGAGACAGAGTATCCGATTTTATCGAAAATGGCCCGTGATTTTCTCTCAATACCTGCAACTTCAGTACCTACTGAGAGGTTATTTTCTAAAGCATCATTAGTAATTAGAAAACATAGAAATAGGTTAAGTGATGAGTCAGCCAGATGGTTACTTTGTATTAATTCTTGGTCAAAAAAAATGATATAAAGTATCATAACCTAATGATAAAGCTGTTGATTTGTGTTGTATTTTATTTTTTATTCAAATAAATGATAAATCGTAAAACTCTTTTATTAAATTTCTTATAAGTTGAGGGTTCAATCTCTTTCTAGACAGATAAGTATTGTTCTTTAAAATACAGTCAAGTTATTTTAATTAATTTGTTTTTTTACATGTTTTAGCAAATGTAAGCTTATAAATCATAAATGTTTATTAAGAAACAGTTACTTCCATGGAAAACGACATATAGGTCAGTTGATTTTTCGAATTTCTTATCAAATCTTCAGTTATTTATTAAACTGCTTGATCTTTATTATGGCTATGTTAATTCAAGCTTACAATGTTCCAATTCTAATACGTTTTTCTAAGATTTAAAGTAAACTTTAATAAATAGTAATAGACTAATAGGTAATTGCAAGACTTGCAAGACTCTTGCTGCAAGACCAAGACCAAGACCAAGACTGGGAGCGCAAGACCAAGACCAAGACCAAGACCAGGTGTATTGGCGCAAGACCAAGACCAAGACTGGCTAAGTCTCGTCTTGTTCTTGCATTTGGGCAACACTAATATTATTGTTCTTTTATTTTATTCTCTTTACACATACATTATTTTATGTGTATTAAACATTTAAAAACATAATAAGTAAATAATAGCCCATCGGTGTCAGGAACAGGTTCCAAGCTCCAGAGAGTGGAACCTCCTGTAATGAAAATGCGACCCGTGTCCAGAAGTACGGGTTGCTGAATCAAGCCCTTGATCGTGATATTTTTTTTTTTTAATTTAGTATCATTATTTTCTGTTCTTATATTTTTTAAAGCGATATATTTCTACAATATCATTGAACGGGTTTTTAATCATGGATCAATAAAGCTGCTATGCGCTCCAATAATTTTGATACTTTAATACATAATCATAGAATTTTTACGTATAAGAGCTAGCTTTAGAACACGAGATTGCTCTATTCGACAAAATCTATGAAAGGACAATTTTCTGGCTGGCTTTTCCATCGAAACTTATTTCTGGTGTTGGAAAAGCCAGCCCTAAAATATAATATCAAATGTAAAGAATTCCTGACATGACTAAATGTAATCAATTGATTAATAAGAAAATACTTTTTAATCAGATATGCTACAATGATAATGAATGCATTTGCTGATTGATGAACACGAAATTAATTAATTACTATAATGGTAGGCAAATGATTCAAAGTGATAATAGAAACAGTTCTTATCATAAATCACTTCATCAATCAGCAAATGTGTATCAAGATTATCTCTGATAATGCAAAGATAGCTTTGACACGACAGGCAATGCAGGCTAACACAGGAAACCTAAACCACGTGACACGTCACACCACTGGGACTCAATGTAACTCTGATAGCCAATGAATTATTAATCCTCAACTACCACGCCAAGCAACTGTAGGGCAATTTGTGGAACTTGGACTCTGAGTATAGATAGGAATCAGTTTTGAACTTTACGCGTAAGATAATTTTTCTTTGCGTGTAAAAATGATTCTTCTGTGGTACTTTTGGTTTCTAACTGACACCGATTCCACACTTCACAGACTAAACAAAACCTAACTTTTTATTTCATTAAGAACAGGAGAGAAGATACAACATTAGTTTAGGCCTGTCAAATTACATAAGATACCCCATAGGCAGTTTAGACGTGATTAAAAACATGGCGGCTAAATCTACGCCAATTTACGCCAAGCACGGACAAATTTGACAGGACTAGACTAATCTTTATTTGCAGCCATTTTCTTAAATGAGATAGATAGATTTAGTTTAGTTTTTGGATAAAATATCGGTGCCAATATCGAAGGAGATTATAAGTCGCTTTGTGTGTCAACCTGTGGCTGTAATAGTCATAAACTAAAACCAAATAAATGGTTTTCAATATTTTGAAAACTACATTTTTAGTAAGATAAGACTAATCTTATCTTACTAAAAATGTAGTTTTAGTTATTGAATATAAATACAACAATAAATGTAATTTATAAATCAAAAATGTGTTCTTTTTAATTAAAAACTACACAATTTAATACTTTGTAATTTCTTTTTTTAACTTTCCAATTTTTTTAAAGTTGAACCACCAACTGACAAAAGAAAGTATGAGGTATTAACTCGACATTGTGTTACAGAAATGGAATACAGCTATGAAGAGGAGGAGGCAAGCGATGTGGAAGCTGACTTGCGGCCAGTGGCGCGGCGGACCGCCAAGCACATTGCGGCCGGGGAGGAGCGGCCACGAATCAACTCGAGCCAGCAAACCACACCAACTGACGGTATGTGCACACTACCTGATAGAAGCCTTCATCACTATTTCGTCACCGTAGAGTGAAAACCTCGGGAATACATTTTTGCTGAAATTTATTTTATTGCGTTTCTGGGAAGAAAACTTCACTACGCACATCCTGATCTGACTCATTTGTTCGTTCGATATTCGTAGCGATATCTGTGACACTAAATGAGAACCTCATAAACACGCGCAGCTGTCAGTTTCGTATGAATACCTAGCAACGAACGTGTAGTTTCATTTTCATTTGGGCAATCTTATAGTACTGAACCGATTTGGGTATGAAAGCGGGTTAAATCTCCATATTAATTAATAAAAAAAATATAAAATTCGCCGTGCAAAAATTTTACAGCACGTAGTTTATTCTTCTTCCTGAAAAGTTACTATTTTTGCACTTACGAGGTTTTCACTCTACGGCGACGATTTGTAACTCCAAAGGTGACTGCAGATTTCAACCGCAGCGTTCAAAGCATTCGTGATGACTTCAGTAAATAAAAACTAGGCTCTTCTAATTCTTAGAGAAGTCTTGGGGTATTAAATGTAAAATGATTTTTCTGTGGTACTTCTGGTTTCCAAATATCTCTATGAGAATGTGTCGATGCAATCGGAGAAATAAAACATGTATGGGTCGTTCTTCTTTTTTATCGACAATGACTTGTCTTCCCCGCAAAAAAAATAATATTTTGATCATAAATATTAAATTACTTAATTTTTTTTTTTATAAAAATACACTTGACAATGCAATAATTTTAATATCCTCAAAACTAGATTTTATTCATAATTATTTTTTACAAAAACAGTGTGACATAGTATACAAAAAGCGTGACGGAGGTGTTATACATACAAATAAAGTGTGTCCCTCTGTGACAAGTAATCTAAACAAACTGCTCTCGTAAAAAAAAATCATATTGAAAATTTCTATCCAAGAACATTTACTGAACTACTTAACCTTTTTTATTACATTAATAAGAAGAAATAATTTTTAATGTTTATATTATTAAATAAAAAAAATATTTTATTGGCTGTCTCCCGATGTATATGATTTTAGTTGCTACCTTCTGTCACTCATTTTATGGTACAAAATAGTGTGCTTTAGAAACTTTGACCTTGGTCACAAGGTTCGAGAAGAGTTCCCCTCCATCCCGCACTCACGCTATACGTTATCATGGCCCGGTAATATCAGTCAGTCGCTCGCAAACGGTAAAAGGAGGTGCGTGTGTTTATTTAGCGACCGCTCTGTCACGTAAGTTACGGCTAACAAATGTTATTCTAATTTCAGGGTTTTAATATAATTTGATTAATTTATGATAAGTATTTCATATACACCCAGTTTTATGCGTAAATTATAATTAGGACAAAGCTGAACATCTCGAACACTACTATTTTACACCTCTGTCACGTAGCACCTCTGTCACGAAAATGTGTGACGGAGTGGTATAACTCGTGACGGAGTGGTCATTTTTGTATGGAACTTAGAGCCTTAGTTAATATCCACAATAGATGATTGCTATTTTTTTTTATGTTTGTTATTCTATTGTCAACCATTTTGTTAATTTAAGGTATTACCATCATGTAAATGAAAAAATGGCATTATCTGCGGCTGAAAGACAGCGACGGTGTCGTGAAAAAAAAAAAGGTTAACCCTGAACTTGTTGCAGAAGTAAAACATAAAGATTTAGAAAGGTATCATACTCGCAAAACGTTAGTTAAGCATATGACACCAAAAGGTCATAAAAAATAAAATGACAATAGCAGATTAGAAATAAAAAAAGAAGAGAAAGACAGAAAACTTTGCAGAACGTTTTGATTAACACTCCGGCTTCTACACCGCCTCCTTCAATTTCCCGACTACTTCCATTAAGTCCCAGATCTCGTTCACTGACTCCAGCCTCGTCTGTTGCCAGTAGCAGGGGAAGAAAACAAGTGCGACGTGATAGATCACGCCTTTAGAGACAAAATATTCAACATCAAAAAAAAAAAAATACAAGAAAAGACTTCAGCCACAGAAAAAGAAACAAAATAAAGTGCTTACAACAACAACTCATATTAAAAAATAAAATGAACTTTGCAAAGAAGAATGCAGAAAATATATAATATCTTATCAAATACCATTAATAAACATTACAAGCACACAAAAGACTACAGAATAAAACGCTATATTACAAGTATACTTGAAAACCCAGCAATTCATAGTTTTGGACAAAAACTTCATCTGGCAATAGAAACCATTAGAATCAGAAGAGAAAAGAAGTATAGTATCGTTGAGTTAGTATCCTATAACACAAGTCTCGAACTTACTTTGGGGCTAGCTCAATCTGTGTAATTTGTCCGTATATATTTATTTATTTATTTATCTTGCCAAAACATACTATATTAAAACAAAAAAAATCATGATTTTCATCTCAGGGATAATGTGTCATGGGCCACTGCTGGAAAAAAAGGAAGATCTCTATATGTCATTTCTAAAAGAGGACCCCAACGTTATTAATGTCACTACAGTTATTTTGAAAAATTTAAGCCGTTTTATGTCGTACCACCTTCAGTTGACTGTATGTGCAAGGTACACGTAAACATTGCATTCCTGAGAGTTATTTTATATAAAAATAAAGTTATCAAGACAAATGACATGAACCAAATAATCTTACAAACTGTATGCGATATAAATTCATTACCACTCCGTCACTCCGTTAACCCTCCGTTAACTCTGTCACAATTTTGTCCCCCTTAAAATTTTTAGTTCAAAGTAAGTTATGAACCACTTTATTGTTAGTATTTACAAAAATAACGTTTTCTAGTATTATATGCTAAATAATAAAGGTGTTCACTAGATTTTTAAACGACTTTATTGGGCGACTTTCATAATATTCAAAAAAATTATGTCTTATGAAGCAAAAATGTGACAGAGTGGTATTGGGTAGTTAAAAAAAAAATGATTATTTAAAAAATTCCGTCCAATGGAGCTAGATAATAGTAAATATTTATATTCTGGATAAGAAAGTAATAAGTAACTGAAGTTCTCATTTAAAATGAAACATAAAAAAAATAAATACTTTTGTGACTGAGGTGTTACTTTTTTCATACCATTCCTACGAAATTTGAAATAAAACGAAAATTACATGTAATAATTCGCTGCACTAAACGTTTTTGTAACCTACAATAATGAGGAAATAATTGAAATCACATTTCACAAAATAAATCACAAGTTTATTTTTTTATCAAATATAAAAATTTGCCGGTCAGATTGTCGATAAAAAAGAAGAACGTCCCGTATGTAAAAACAGGAAAACTTCTCTGAAAACGGTCATGAACAAAGCCGACAAAAATCGAAAATATAATGACGTCCGTTTTTGACGACATTTGCATCAAATAAGAAAAGGTTTCAACAACATCAACATCAAACATTTTTTTATCTTCCCACTGCTGGGCACAGGGCTCCTCTCATACAGTACAGTACAATGCGGGTTGGCGATTTCAGACTTAAAGTCCAGGTTTCTTCAAGATGTTTTCCTTCACCTTGTAATCAGTCATTGGTGTCCAAGATATAAAGTACTTAGAAAGTACATATACTTAAGTTAGAAAAGTTACATTGATACTTGCCTGACCTGGAATCGGAAACGCAAACTCATTATTGAGAGTCTGGTGTTTTAACCACTAGGCCACCATAACTAAGAAGAAAAGGTTTATACCGATTTAAATAATGCACAAAAATCGATAGAACTTTTCATTCTTATAGAGAAAGTAAAATTATTTGGACAATTGCGGGCGTTATGTTAATACAGTTTTTCAGTGCGGATTATTCGGAATATAATTCAAATAGTTTTTCAGTGCGGATTAAATATCGGGTGTATACATTTTTTGTTACTGTTTCAATAAAAGAACAGGGGAAGCTCAGTGTCTTTGTATAGCTTCTATCGCGAGCCTTGAGCGTGGAGACCGAATCCAGGAATTCCGTAACGAAAATAACCTAACATCGAAACTATTTCACTATGTATTTGCGTCAAGTTACAATTTGTAGGTGAACGAATTGGAATCCAGAACTTTATTTTATCTATTTCGTTTCGTCAACACTGTTCTCAGAACAGTGAAGACAAAATCATGATTAAATCGACATATCCTTGAAGAATAGAATCGCATGGTTGTGATTACAGCGTACTTCTCTCGCGAGGACGTCAATTGGTTATTCTGTTTGTCTACAGGTTTAATGCTTTTAAAGAAAACCGATGTAAAAAGAGATCTTCGTAAAAAAACACACTCAGTTAATTATCAAACAGCTTTTTTATGCAGGTGCCATGCAGTAATCATATTACTCTGATTGAAAGTTAACTCGGATCCGGACGATGGACGCTTCGTCAATGGAATGCAATTACCTATGACGTCATGTATGAACTGTAACTCCATACACCAATTTTTCCAACGATAACTTAATTTTTATACCGTTTATTCGAACTGCTATGTTTGTTTGACCGTTATATAAAAATATATATATTAAATATTTCATTCTCTTTTGTTGCGAGCAAAGCGGAAAAATTCATTACGTAGAAGCATTGTTTCTCTAATAATATGGCGAAATGTTTACAAGAATACACCCTTTGAGACTAATTATTCTAAGTAGTAAAAAGCACAAAGTTACGTAACGTAATTTTCAAAAAAGAAACTGCGACTTTCTCTACAAATTGCTTTCAAAGTCAGTTACATTTGTACTTACCTAACAAAATATGTTATGTAATTTATTTATTGGAGTTTCAACGCTATTGAAACTGACATTGGCACGGATTCCCTTGTCCACAAACTAAAGAAAATTTAAGTACATTTCGTCTTTTCCTGTTTATTTCATTAGGAAAAGGGCAGAAGTTTAATATTAGTTCAGTCCTGTCAAATAAATACTAGTCCATAAACAGTTTAAACGTTATTAAAAACTTTGCAACTAAAAAAAACGTTAATATAAGTCGGGTGCTGATTACTCTTGTCCTTTTCTTAGATAATGAAATGGAAAGAAAAAGTTGAAACGAATGTGCGACATTAAATACCTTCAATCATTGAATTAATAAATATCTTCACCGAATTAACGATGCAATCGAATTTAAAAACTCTTCAGGCGTTTAAAATGAATGAGAAGCCAATCAAGGCTGAGTTCGAAAGCGTCCATGTATAGAAAACGGCCGAGACCATTGGCAATTGGCCGTAAGTACATAATTGACCGCGTTTTTCATTAGAGTTACAAGTTGGTGACGACTGAAGAGAACGCAGCCGCCATTCATAATTAGTTTATTCATTAGTTAGCGCTGTTTGTTTGTTAAACTACGTATTCTACTTTAGAAGTTATTGGTGCGAATAAACAGCCTTCGGACTGTTTGTGTGAATATTACTATTCACTAACATATAATGAAATTCAATAGTGTTCTTGCACCTACTCTATGCGCCCGAATTTCAGTTTAATTAGATTGTGCAAAAGTAAATAAATGAATATTGAACGTTGAAATTTCAAATTGGCTGTAGTACTGACATAAAATCTTAAAAATAATTTACTCTATTAACAGTTAGCTTACTGTACTATTTATATGTACTAGTAGGTGGTACCGAACCTACAAACTTCTTATATTAGGCAGAGCAGATTTGTTCAAATATTCTTTCGCACATAATGAAGAAATGGATTAGCCTTCTAAATGATTGGAATTGTGATTGATAGTATTACTCAATTAGGATGCTATTAACCTATAGATTCAATTACATATATCTTACAGACCAGTGGCTAACAATAGAGGTTAGGTGCACCAAAAGGTTTTAAACCTGACAAGTTTGCAGAAGTAATTGGATCTTTTTCAATCCAACATGGGGCGGGCGTAGTGCGACGAGCGCGCTTGATGTTTTTCGCTGCCATCGTTTTTGCATCCATTTAGAATTTAGATGAAACCCAAAAGAGCCAGCTAAACCAACCTATTTCGATTGCTATACTGTGTTAGAGATATAGAAATGTAAAAAAAAACAGGGGAAGAGGCAAAAGGGTTCCTGTGTCGTTGCGTCATATACAGAGTGGTGCTGACAATACGACAATAAATTAATCATCGTGTACCTCAACACATTCTTAGTCCATCCATAAATAAATCATATAAATATATCCATTAGTTTAGTCACAGGAAATTGTTTTTCATTTTCCACGTTTTCTACATGATGTACATGTTGATAAGGAAGCGCTTACAGGTTAATGACCGCCGCATCCTACGGCACCAAACTTTAATAATAATGGCGCGAAAAAAGCAAGATGTTCTATTCTGTTTGCAATTTTATGCGATGTAGTTTGTTTGAAATTTTCATTTTTTTATTTTTGATGCTAGGTTTTTTTCTATAGTTTAGGTTTATTCCTATGAAACAGCATCGTTCGTGTTTTTACTTATTGTCGTATTATCAGCACCACTCTGTATAAAGTGATCATGTGCTAGTTATATCGATGTAACATGTAAATTGGTGACTTGTATAGCATAGTATGACTTCTTCTATACGATTACTTATCCTACTATACGACTATACGAGTTCTTACAAAAACAGGATAACAAGTGACACCTACCATACCCGCGCTTACGGCTGAGTTCACAGAACAGATAAAAGACATTATTTATTCCGTGGCTCAGTTCCTCTTACCGAAAGGAGGCTTTAGTCCTATAGCGGGTTTAGGTAGATTATGTGTGCAGCTGGTACATTCAAGCTTTGCAATTTGCAAGCTACGATTGAGGAGTCTAAAGTAATTATCTACTCCCCTTGCCCTCATACGCGACAGAAACTAAATTTGCAAAGCCGAAGCGTATATTAACAAAGGTTCATCATTTCCATTAGGCGTAAAGCTTAGTATTAGTGTATTTGGCACGTACGCGTGGGTCACTCAGTGGATTCTCGGTATTAAGTGCCACTAATACATATATGGCTCGTCAAATGTATATTAAGAATATATCTATGGCGACTGCCCGGATATTGGGGTCCTGAAGAAATCGAGGGAGCTCTTCAATAATATACAAACGACTTCAGCGATTTTGTTTATTTTTGTATTCTATTAACAACTAAAGTTTTAAAATTAAAAATATATTTCCAAAAGAAACCTTATCTAGAAAACCCTACAAAATGAAAAATAACTAAAGATTTTTTTTTAAGTAATAAACGACTTCTTATATTAGGATTAAGCTGTCATAATGCGGCACGTCCTGTGCCGTATTATGACGGCTTAATCATGATCAGACGTCATCGGACTACCATTATGCTTTAATTGTAAGAGAGAGACGGAGCTCTACATAAACAAGACCACCATCCTTTTTTTCGCACTGGTATCATGACGTCATTAATATTTATTATACTTCGTAGTACGAACGCACCGTCAAAACTTAAGAAAAAGTGAGTGTGGAGCGAGTTGTCATTCCAACTAAGCCTTTGTTAGCCATACAGTATGGACTAAGTAGTATATTAGGTACTAAGGGATTGACTCTATTGACAGAACTCACTCTAAGCTCACTTCACCCATCTTTTCCGAATTTTACAGAATCGATCGACTGTTTTTAACATAATATTAAGTTAGGTACTCACAGTTATATACAGTACAGAATAAACTAAATGAATGTTTTTAAAGTAACGATAATTCTCAATATTTGATGGATAGTAAATTTAAATTATAAAATACGAAACAAAACGTATTTTAGACCTGGTTTGAAGTCTTGAAAACTGGTGGGCTATTCTGGTAATTTTAATAAAGTTCACAGTCTGATCTCAGTCTCAATCTGTCAAAATTACGTCCAATTTCAATAAATGTATCTGAAAAACAATTGTAAAAAAATGTGAGGCCTACCCTTTGGCATTGTTTTTTGTCGCCGAGACGAGACTGCAACTACATTTTGAACGTTTTAAATTACCCAGTTCAGCTGTTCAGCTCAGCTGCGTGCAAATACAATATTGTTGCATTTAAATACTCGTTTACTTTTAATAAATTATTGCAGAGCGACGAGTAAAATTAATCACACAAAGTACACACGGGATTTACTATAAAGAAAATGCAAAATAACAAAGGATAAAGTGTACGGAGAAGGATAAAATACTTACATCACTAGAAGCATTCAAGCCCTTAAAAGCTTAGACTCAAATTCGTTCTTTCTCGTACGCTACCGTACGAAGAAAAACATGCCTTTTATAAACAGAAAAAGAGCTGTATATAAATGTATTTATGTTATTTTAAAATTAATGTTGAATCGCATTTCGCATCGATTGCATCTTCCATGCACAGACTGTGTGTGCATTCTGGCTGTTACACACACTTTATTATTAATTTAATTTATAATTTATTCAATGACAACAATGATCCAATCGTTAGTAACTTATCTAATCAACACACAAACACTTAAAAACGAATCATGCCTGCCGCACAAGCAATGCTAACCAGTACCTAAGCACCAGCGCATCGTAGTTGTCGGCCATGGTTTGTAGGATGCTGTTAGCGCTGGTCTTAGTTCTACCTAGCCACGAGGCCGCCTTCTTCCTCATGATGGCATGAAAGTCATCAACCTGCGCCAAAGCGAACATGACCGAAGCACTGCAGTACCTAGATAACCCTAACAGCATTATGTAAGACTGAATATGGAAAAGACTGAATAGAAATTGTAAATAGATAGTTAATTAAGAAAGATATAAATATGACAAAAGATTATGGGAAAAGAGCAGTCCAAAAAAGCACAAGTCAAAGTAGTAACAGCTCACTAAAAAACGAAAAGAAAAGTAAATAACAAAATAGTAATAGACGATTCTTGCCATGCAAGGAGGAAAGAAGAGGGCCCAAAAAAAAAACAGCATTATGTACGTTTTGTTATTGATTGTACTGATGGTAGTACTAAACTAACCTTATACAGTTATATATACACGTTTCATTAGTATCGATAATTCGATAGACCTACCGAATTACCAATACCCTGCATCAAGATCAAAATATTAGGTATTGAAATTATTATCATAATTTTTTACAGCTTTATGCGTCGGGTATTTGATTGTTGAATAAGGAATTTAATTATAAATAAAAATTGTTTAAGTATGTTTATTTCCTTTTCTAGACGCTCCATTTGAAACGATATAGGTAGGTACATGTATTTAATATCTTTATAAACACATGTAAAACTTGTAATATTTTACCTTTTCTACATAATTTAAGGGAATAAAATTTTTATTTAAACGACTATAATTTTTTAGAGATAAATACTAGACACATATTTTTTCTTTTTTCATATAAACAAAAAATGAAGACGACACAGTGTGTTGAAAACTCGTGTGACATCACTGCACGCTACACTTTTTAGCGAGCAGTGACGTCACCAGCCACCACTCCTGGTCTTTGATGCCTTTTATATTTGTCAATTTTTCTTGATTTGATAAAACAAAATATACGTATCCAATATTTTTCTATAATCTGAATGACGGTATAAATAGAATCATTTTTTTTACCCAAGAAACATCCCTGTCGCCGTTTGTGTATTATTTTATTTAGATTCTTATGAAAATCTACGAAAGCCGGGTTTGTTTACAAGAATATGTTTAACCGAAGTTAACAAAGTTAAGTGAAACCCTATAAAATAAAAAATAAAAACACACTCATGGTACATATGACGATGGTACATGGTACGAATGTGGCATTCAAATAAATTGCCACATTCAAGCGTTAAACTATTTATTATAGTTATCATGCAGCCAAAATTGAATGAACGATTGTTGGGGAGAGCATGAGCTGAATCTGTCATTGATTGCCCCGGAATTCACGAACACAAAGCGACATTCCAATTCAGTAGGTCACAATTAGGGTTGCTTCAACTTGACCTTTACCTTGTCTCCGCACCATGTCACAACAAACGGTGCACTAGTTTAAATGAACAGCAGTTAGCGAAGTTTGTATCTAAAAACGTTTTAGTTATCCGTGCTAAACCGAAACACTCGAAACTTGAAACTAAATCGGTTAGATTAATGGACGTACCTACAGGTGTCTGATCGCATTGAACACAAGTTTAGTGCACCGAGATTTATTATCCACTAGGTATGTTCAAAATTTGTATCTATAAATGATTTAGTTATACTGACGACCACGTATTGCATCTCTGAGTCCAATCCATACACTAACTATTGAAATTGTATCGGTTAGTTGAATGGAAGTACAGGTTTGTGCTTGTATAGAATTGTGTACACAAATAGTTCACGGACTGGGCAACGAGAATTATCAACCCACTCTAGATTTTGGATTTAGTAGAGAGCAATTCTATTTCAAGTTTTTGGGCATCCTTTAGATATACACTTCTTTAGTTATAATTTTTCTATTTGTCCTTTTAAATCATTTTAAAAGTTACACACGCATAAGTCCGCTTTTGTACTTTCAAAAGCGACTTTCAGGTATTCTGTACCAATGATCCGGGTGTGGTGAAGAGATAGATATCAGTCAGCCGTCAATGATTTGTTCGAGACTAAGTGGCTTATGAGACGTTGTTCTGATTAAAATACACACAAAAACCATATGAAATCCTAAATCTATGACAAAAACCTTATTGTGACTTGTCATAATTTTAAAAGAAAAAAACGTCAAGGAAATTATGCTTTCAGTAGCAACTATGATAAAAACTGTTTTGAGACCTAATTTTAGCTTTTTATAATATTTTTTGTTGAGGTCCCTCTCAACAAAAAATATTATAAAAAGCTTTCCTAACTCGATCAAACTGCAGACTAATTGGAAACCTAATCAAATTGAAGCATATTTCAAATCCATTATGTAAACAATGCAATTAATGCTCTTGAACTGTCAAAATAAAATCCATTGGTATAGATAGTGTTTGCTGGCATTCAGCTGCATACGGTTGGGCTGGAGGCCGAGCCCAACATAACTGGGAATAAAATGGGCCATTTAAATTCGATCCTTTTTAACATAGTTTAGTTTACAGAATGACAAGTAATTGACTACGTTCAATTTTAAACACGATTCGATACAGCCATCGCAAGCTGACCCAAAAAAGTACGCAGCACGTCTAAAATAGGATGGTTGTATTATTAATTTTTCATTTCCGAAATCAAATTTGGACGGGTCTCAGTTTGAGCAGTTGTGTTGCGATGTGTGCAGGGTACAATGCGCCAAATGTTGTTGTGTCGGGAGTCTGGTCGTGGAGGGTTTCCAGATCAATCTCCCTCTGGCGCAGCATCGTTGGTTGTGTTGTTGGGTTTAACATTGCATCACCTCGCTCAACTGCTGTATTCGTTCCTATTCACTCAGGTTTTTTGAGTGCACAGACTCTTAATAAACTAGCGCGCTTTAACATCAACGATTACATCACTGCTTACCATCAGGCGGGATTGCGGTCAAGCACTAGTTTATAATTAAAAAAAAAAAACAAGTTCCTAGTTGATAAGAACCATTAATGAATGCTACTAATAATAAATTTATTTAGTTGCCCTTAAAGTTACTTTCTAAAGTAGAGTACAAGTCGGCTTACATAATGTTGAAAACAAAAACAGCGAGAAGAAAAAGTCTTAAGAAGCTGAACGGTTTCCAGTTTACAAAAAAAACCTGCGGGGTGGGTGGAAAATTATTTGAAAGAAAAATTGTTTTTCACAGATAAAGGAAATATAATATTAAGAAATTTGACATTGACATATGTAGGTACGTTAATTTTCAGTATCATACAAGTCTCAAAGAATTAAATTGTAATTTGAATCTAAGTATTTAACTGCAGATAACATAAGGTGGTTAATAATTAAGGGAAAAATACAAAGTCGCGACATTTCTATAATAAGACTATTCAAATTTACTCACTTCTTCAAAAGAGATCGGTTTAAAATAATTACATAGTGATCAATTTGGGACGAGTGGCATTGTTCCGTGGTCTCAAAAACTGAACCGCTTGAGAACTGCTGCAGCTGCAGTCCGTAAATATGACAAAAAAGGGACACCCCATTTATTGCTCCACTTCTTAGCTTTTGTGAGAAGGACTGAAATCACAGCATGGCGTGTGATTTTCAGTACTTAGGTACTCTTCTATAATGACTTCCGGACGGTTTATGACCGTGATAAGTTCATTTTCATCATCAGTCTCTATAAACTAAAAGCTGAACAAAGACTTTGTCTTAAATCGATGGCCGGCGGTCCAAAGTTCAGGTTTCCAGGTCATGATGAGATAGATCGATAGATTAGTGTCATCACTATTTATCAGTTACCCGTCAAATCAGGTCAAGCCGTTCTATCTTCTGCTATATAAATATGCCTATAGAAATATCTTAGAAATCGAGGCTACACAGTAATTAAAGTTTTTTCTTTGTCCGATTAGTACTTTTCAAACTAACCTCGACTGAACAAACAACTCACCCAACTTTTCAATTATTCAGGAGTTTAAAACCGGCCAATTTTTTTATAAAGTGGTAACAGGGATTTACGTCATCACTGAAAATTTCAGTTGTCCAGCTATCACGGCTCATGAGAGAAATTCAGACAGAGAATCTTATTGTTAGGGTCTCGTTTTTGCCCTTTGGATACGAAATGCGGAATTTGCAGTGTCGTTAGGTACCTGTTTGTTCATGAAAGACATATAAAACAGTCAAAATTGATAAAATAGCAGAAAACACAATGATTTATTCAGTCCGTGGTATAAAACCTATGCGAATTTACCTACCCACTGACACTTTATATTGCAACTAGTCTGTTCAATCAAGCGAAGGAAATCGAGTAGATATTCCTCCAGTGAATCAGGATTCCAAGATGGTTTTCATGTCAATTTAATCAGAATGAATCCAATTCTAAATTCTTCTCGGATGCATTGGATCAAATCGAGACTTGCTTGAGTGTATTGGGTCAAGAACAAAATGTACGGTTTTTTCAATATCGGGCATTCTTGGGAAGTCGACGGGATGAATGCGTGGGGGCCACCCTCGCCAATAAAAATGTATAATACGTGTTATTGTGTTTTGATGCTAACGTGAATTACTTTCGTGAACATTCTAGCTCCTTAGCCATCGTTAGTATATTTAAAGCATCGCTTTGGATGAGTTTGTGGAGTTATAAATGTGTTTTAAATAAATGTCTCTTAATAATGAATATTATTTTTATGACAATATTATTATAGCTTACATACTTATGGTTATGGCTTACTCTCTCTGCCTATGGAATATAATGTTGTCACTGCTGCGACCCAGGCCCGGAAATAATGGTGACGCGATACCATTACCCGGGTGCGCATATGGATACAAAATTTTTGACCAAAATTTTTTCCTTATTTATGGAATTTGGGTTTTGATGACTTCCTCGCGATCCCGCTTCCTTGCGGCTGTTCACTTACTGGTTACGCGGACGATGGCCTACTGCTCATTCAGTCAAGTACCCGAGCTGGACTTGAGAACTTGGCCAATACTTGCCTAAATCTAATATCTCAGTGGGGTGATCGTAACCGCCTAGCATTTGCGCCACATAAAACCTATCAACTTCTACTAAAAGGTAATCTTAAATCATTGCCTACTATTAAATTTAACAACGTTCCCATTAAAAAACAGCAATCCGTATGCTACCTTAGAAAGGAATTTTTCATTTATCGAACATATAAAAATAGTTGGTGAAAAAGCTAAAAAGAACTTTTATGCCCTAACTAGAATATCCAAAGCAACTTGGGGTCTATCATTCCTAACTTTAAAAACTATATATGGAGCTACCTACTTAGGATGTATGTGCTACGGTGCACCTGTTTGGGCCGATAGGGCCAGCATAGGAGCGGCACGACGTAAACTGCTTCAAAGCCAACGTTTGGCATTGATATTTTTATGCAAGGCGTATAGAACGGTCAGTACTGAAGCCTTACCGGTACTGGCAGGTGTACTTCCAGTCGACCTTGAGGTACA
The DNA here is from genome assembly GCA_037179545.1 of Sesamia inferens. Classification (NCBI taxonomy): domain Eukaryota; kingdom Metazoa; phylum Arthropoda; class Insecta; order Lepidoptera; family Noctuidae; genus Sesamia; species Sesamia inferens. The sequence goes on along the minus strand of CM073921.1, from coordinate 18,179,452 downwards.
GCGACGTGCTTCAATGTACTACTCCGCGAGGGGGGAGGCCATGGACACTAATTTTGTTACACAACGCGACTTTAATAAAATCTCTAGATTATTTAAACCTCAGACTGAAGTCTGGGAGGACCTCTTATCCGAATGGCAAAGTAGGTGGGATAATTCCATCAAGGGCCGGCACCTCCATCTGTTCTTTCCATCCGTTGGCGATCGGCTGGCTAAGACATGGCTGGTGGTTGACCACTGCGTTGCCCAATTTCTCACAGGTCATGGCAACTTTAAAAGTAAACTGTATTCTTTTAAACTTGTTCCTTCCCCTTTGTGTCAGTGTTCTACATCGAACTGTGAATTTGAACAGTCCGCACATCACATCTTGTGGGAGTGTGTTCTTTGGCAGAATGAACGCAATATTATGTTGGATAGTGTACAAGTTACATCCGGAGTCGTTTATTATACGGACCTTGTAGAAACTAGAACCAATTTCCGTGCGTTCAGGCGCTTTTGCCATACCTATTATTGGAATCAATTGTAACAGCTAATACCTACTTAGTACCCATTAACTTAATCAAATTTTATTCCGTGGTGTTTGGCAATCTGGGCTTCTCCCAGTTGCAATAATGTCCCTTTGTGCCGTTTGGCCTAGTTCTGTTCTGTCTCCTGCTTGTTATGGAGGGAAGTGGAAATAATATCTTTTTTCTTACTCCTCCGCTATTCTTTTCTGATTAATTTCGTTGCGGGACCCAAGACAGTTGAATCGTTTCTCCGGGACTCGTCGAGCTTCATTGCTCGGCGTTTTTCTGGCGGTCGCCACTGTTGATTCTGGCTTTCAGGAGTTGCAGTGGTTGGGAAAGGTGTGGCGGGTTTGTCCCATTTAAAAAAAAAAAAAGGTGAAGGACGCGGGAAACCGCGGCAGGCACAGGACCGGTCGTCATGGAGATCTTTAGGGGAGGCCTATGTCCAGCAGTGGACGTCTTTCGGCTGAAATGATGATGATAATGAATTGTGAAGATAAAAGAAAATATTAAAACGGAAACATATCGAAATAATCTCGAAACAATAGACAAAAGAATCGATAACATTAAACCAGCCATCGATCTTCCCACGGTCACGTTTAAAACTAACCCATATCTGAAGTGGTACAAATAATTGTTTCTAATGATGTAATACGCAGTCTTGAAAATATTGAGTTCTCTTTTGACTATTGATACAGAAATAGGATATACTTTGTTGACAACAGAAAAGCTCGAGCATCAGACCAGCAAAGGTTGATAGAACGAGCGAACAGAGCTCGACATCAACAACCCCTTATAGAGGCTCTCAATTGTCAACTACCTTTTTTGCACGCTGTGCGATGGGTCGTCCGACGGTGGAACGGAGATAGAGGAACTAAATCATGCAATTCCCTCACACACTCATCAAAATGAATCCTACAGAACACCGAAAGGCTGGCTACTCTACGCCTGTGCTCTAGGCTTTGGGATCTTTTACTTAAGTCCTGAAATTATTTTATATATTTGATTAAAAATAATTTCAGACGGGGGCCTGAGAGGGTAGACGGTTCGTGTCCCTTCCTCTCTTTTTTCACTAGTAGCACTGCATCACATATTCACCAAAACAATTTCCGTCTCCCAGTATCAGTCTAAACTTAGACATGAAGAGCAGTTCTAGGTCAGATTTAACCGCAATAGATTTCGAGTACAGACATATATCGACGGCTGTTACGTTACCACAAACTGAAACTAGCTTTGATTAACTGAGTTTTACTCTCTGTGGCTTTCACCAATAGTCAAACGTTAGCACGCTTGCTAAATTGCTAAAGAGAGAACAGTATCTAAGCTTTAGGTACAAGTTGGTAGTGACTAGTTTGTTTCACTGTCTCTTAAATAATTCCGTCACATCTAATTACATTGCACGTGTGCCTCAAAGAGATGTAAGCACATCGTGAGGGGGTCTATTGGGACCTTTGCTTGTCAGGGCCGCGGGTTGTACGACAGTAATGCCATGGCTCCTGGCACAAGTAAATGAATAAACACTTGTGGGTTTTATCAGTAAAAGTCGGAAACGCTTTTCCGCTCCGCCCAGAGCGGAAGAAGTTATATGGTAATTTCCCCATTAAAAAGAAAAGTTTTTAGCTAATCCTGGACCTGTTACTTCATTTATTTAGGTAAATATTCTTTTTACTAGTAAAAAAACTTGCCAAGAGCGAGTATCACCCACCAGACAAAGTCTTGCCGCCAAGCGATTTGTCGTGTTCCGGCATGATGTCTGGTGAAGCCGTACGGAGGACGGGTCTGAGCAGTTGTGTTGCGACGTGTGCCGGGTACGATGCGCCAAATGTTGTTGTGTTCTGAGTTTGGTCGTGGAGGGTCTTCAGATCAATCTCCCTTTGGCGCAGCATCGTTGGTCGTGTTGTTGGGTTTAACATTGCATCACCTCGCTCAACTGCCGTCTTCCTTCCTATTCGCTCAGTTTTTCTGAGTGAATGGGCTCTTAATAAACTAGCGCGCTTTACCATCTACGATCGCATCACTGCTTACCATCAGGCGGGATTGCGGTCAAGCGCTAGTTTATAATTATAAAAAAAAAATATTAATATAAAATATTTAATAATAATATTAAAAAAAACAAGTTCTTGTTTTGTGCATGACATAAAGCCAGACAGTGAAGTAGTAGTTTTTACTCTAGGGTACGGAATCCTAAATATGTTCAAAATGTTATTTCTTATAAGAAGACAGTACTTTTTCCTGGTACTTATTTTTGGGTACGAAATGAAGGAATTATTTATTCATATTCTCTGAAATTTTCCGTTTGCTGACATTTGGCAATCTAAATCTTTTTTGTATAAGTACTTACCTGATTCCCAGTTCGTGATTAAATTAAGGTACCTATACTGTACGGGAGAAAAATGAATTTACTTATAACTTGAAAAAGTATGGCGATACTTTTTAAAATAAAAGTTGTAAGTAGTTGTAAAAAGATTTTTAGATGTCAATCATATTTATAAACCTCGACAAAGTCGGCATCTCCCGTTAGACTATTCTGAGAAGTTAAAACACAAAGGAGGTGTAGTCTCTTTTAAAGCCCAGAAATACTTTTGGCCCGATCATGCGAAAACGATGTACGTTGGCATGAAACGGTATTTTGAGAAAAGAGCCACACAGATTGAGTGGATTTATTTAGTCAGTGAACGTATTTTTAAATATTTGTGTTGCTTAACTCTGAACTTAAATACGATTCGATTAAAATGACCAAACTTAAAGGCCTAAATGTCCCATCCTTTAGGCCACATAACTCCAATTGCCAGGACATCATTTAAGCTAACTGAGGGAGAAAAACCAATGTAGACAACCCCCAAGGTGGACTTTGACATGCGCACGTTGCTTGATATAATCGATGGTCAGCATGGCCTGGGATACAAAGAAGCACTGTGCCTGATAAACTGAAAATCTATAAACAATTACATTTAAAAAAAGAAATGGTTTAGTTTTAATTTTAACACCCACATAAAGGGTTTTTCAATAGGGACGCTCGAACTTTGACAGCACATAGCGCCCATCTTGGTAATGCGATAACTGTCAAATTTGGCATGAATACATATTTAGTTGTGAAATTTCACCATGGGACACTACACGCTTCAACAACGCGTAGAAATTATTAAAATTTATTATCAAATTCAGTGCTCTATTCGTCTAACGTTCCGTGCGTTGCGATGGCGACCGATATCGGACGATAATAACAATTTTTTGTGGCCTAGGGTAGGTGGTACGGTGGCGCCACTTGCAATACAGCACGGGAAACATTAAATTTATTGAAAGAGAAGTTCGAGGGCTTCGTCATCTCGCGTGGTGGCGGCATCAACTGGCCTCCGAGATCGTGTGACTTAACACCGCTCGATTATTTTCTGTGGGGCTACGTGAAATCTCTAGTATATGCAGATAAACCACAGTCAATTGCTGCCCTAAAGGCCAACGTAACTCGCATTCTTCGTGAAATTGAGCCCCATTTATGCGAAGACGTCCTTCAAAATTGGTCGACCAGAATACACTATCTACAGCGGAGTCGTGGTAGCCATTTGGCTGATATTATTTTCCACACATAATGTCATTGAATATTCTTTAAAATGTTATAAAAATTGTGATAATATCACTTAAATAGATTGTTTTATTTCATTTCAATGTTCGAGCGCTCTTAATGAAAAACCCTGTACAAACAGTTAAAAATATTGGGGCTTAATTAGGTCCAGGTCCTATCAGAATACCAGCGCTGCGACATTTACTCTTAAATGTCGAATCACTATGCTGAGATAGGAGCCTTTTGGTCTCGTAAGGGACTTTCTATTTATTGTTACTTTTTTTTATATATAACTTGTTTTTATATTTAATTGTGTCTAAGTAGTTCAAAGATTTTCTTTTACGAGTCCCAATAAATATTTTTATTTCTTTCTTTAATTACTTCCACAGCACTAAACACTTAAATATAAAGGTTTAACTTGAAATGCTTAGAGTATAATTAGCCTACAATAATCCTGCTACGTCAGTCATAATCAACCACGTGGGCTCAGAGAGGGTTGGTAGATGAAACATGTCTTCGAATTTTCGATTCTTGCCTTCATCGTATTGAATGTGGAATAATTTTCCCAAAGTAAAGAGCTTAATTGACTTTGAACATATGACATAGGTACACTCGTAAGTTGCTACAAGGATACGACTAGGTCAAGAGAAATACTATATAAAATCAAGGTAGACTTCCCTCGTTTAGTAAAAGGAAAAACAGCTCTAGCAACAGAAACAATGGCTATAAATGTGTTTCCGTGTAATAATTTAGCGCACTGTGTGGCAGTAACTAGTCAACTTATTTCTCATGCGCTGCGGGCTGCGAGTTGTGACTTGTAATGCACAAGTATTACAACGTGTACCTACTACACTTGATTTCTACCTTATTCACGAAGAAAAACAAAAATTCATAATGTTGGTTGTTGAGGAACTTTACCAACTTTTTCAAGAGATATTCCTTCGATAAAAATTCAATAACCTTTTTTTATTGCAATACTATGCTTGTTAATAAATATTTTTATTATTAGGATCGTGAAGTGTGCCTGATAACTTTGTAAACTTTTAATAAGCAGCAGTTCCTAGGTTTCTTGCAAAATGTTTAGTACGATAAAAATAAACTTAAGTTTTCAGGATTCTGAGAACTTGTTTCTCAAGTGATTGCTATATAGCAACTTTGAAAACTTATTGTGTTCAAAGTTGCTATATAGCAATCACTGGTGTAATCATATATCTATATACAGTATGTTAAGAAAACCCTGTCCGAGCCGTGAAGGTCTTGTTAGGTATCGATAACTGATTCTACTAATGGATACAAAACCGGGCTAAACTTAAAAAAAAATCCCCCTAAAAAAATAAATATTATTTCGCAAAAAGAGGTAACTTAATAAATGTGCGTAAGCACCCTTGCGCGGGCGGCGGGCCGCAGGTCACGCGGCGCGTGGTCGTATCGCTATTCGCTCATAATAATACCGGTGTTGTCACTTTTTAAAAAATTCCCAAATTTCGGGGAAGTTGGAATTAATTCGCGGGAATAAAAGATTACTTCAAAATTCATTTGTACTATGATGATTCCGTAAAATTTTATATTATATTTGGTCATGTGTTTACCTAACCTTTATTATCCTTATGGGTCGGACAGGGTTTTCTTAACATACTGTATATAAAAATCAATACCACTATCTTTGTAATTTTATAACTCAAGAACGGACTAACCTATCCAAACCAAATGTTAAGGCTTTGTTTTAACTAATTAGTAAATGGTTTATGTGAAGTTAGCACAAAATCGGTTAAGCGGTTCTTCATTTATCACATTTTTTTGTAAAAAATGAATTCAATGAATGGTAGATCATCATCTCATCTATATACATGTCGGAGATCGTCGATATAATTTTAATAGAAGTTGCTGATTTGATTTACGTAGTAGAGGGGTGAACGCTTGTGACGTTATTTTGTGATGGCGTCACATGGACAGAGTCGCTTTGGATAGTGGGGTTCGTCGAACGGTCACTTTGCATCGAGACGCGGACCAAGGCACATCTCCGAACCGAAACTGTCGGTTTGCCTATTCAAATTGTTATTATGAATATTGGAGGGTATATCTACACGTCGTGCTTGAATTCAAAACTCACCTACGAAATGGAACCTGTACCACCACACCGAGAAGCCGACCCTACCGCTCTGCCGTCGCTGTCTCCGACATATATATAACTTCTATTTATATAAAAATCAATGCCACTTTCTTTGTAATTTTATAATCCATCAATACTGTGTAATGGCACCAGTTTGGCAGTGAAAAACTTATTGCCAAATTTAATTGAACTACGATCTTAACTGGTAAATCAAAAGGAGAAGTTTGTTTGATACCGCGTATCCCTATGATCCCAACTAATATGCCATTTGAGTTCAAACGATTAGAATATCCTGTGCATTCATCATTTGCTATGTCCATCTACAAAGCCCAAGGGCAAACATTTTACGTTTGTAGTCTGAATTTGGAGGAATCATGTTTTTTAAATGGCCATCTCTATGTTGCCTGTTCGATGGTCGGCACCCCAAGTCGTTTGTTTAATAATCTAAATGTTTTAGAATAAGTTTTAAAATTACTAGGAATTTAAAAAAATATTTTTTGTTGCAATTAATAATTGTGATGATCCAATAAATTTGTTTTTATTATTTCACTTTATACGTAGCGAAGCTCGTATCGGGTCGCTAGTGATTTATATTTTAAGTTATTTCGCTTTATGATTGACATATACCTCTGATAAGCACTATGATTTATTTTGTTATATGATGTATTCACCACCACTAGTTCAAAGTTTAGTCCCTACTTTACAATTTCGAATTGAACTAGAGATACGAAAGGAGAAACAAAATGGAAACCTTATCGCGGTAACATATCATATAATCAAGTTCCTGTAGTAAATATTATTATCGAGCTGAAAATTGTTTATGTACTCTAGGCCAAGCACGAACAGCACTCAATTGGGGGTGGGTAGCGTTGCCAAAATAAATAAAACATCGTCTTTCACCACCGAAAAGTCTACTCATCAAACACTGAGTAAGGTCAGCTTATAAATCTGTCATTACTCTCTATGCCTGAAGGCAATGTGCAATGTCAACTCCGCCCGGATAAGCTGCCCGTGGGCTTCACCGGTAGCATAATAAACCGTCAAACAATATTTTTAAGTAGGTATATTTTTTAACATTTGCGTAGGCAGCTTTAAAAAGCTGGAATAAATATTTGTCCATTAAGCCCTTTAAAAATATAGGGATGACGCTGCAGGCTCAGCTGTATTTAAAGTATTACAAATGAAAAATAAAATGTTTATTAAACTTTTTCAACACTAATTATTAAGCTTCTGAAAGAAAAAAATTATCTCGATGTCTTGGGTATAAATGTAGGGTATATTTGGATTAGGACTCAATATAAACCTGACTTATATTAATTAGCTTATAACGTTCCTAATTTAGAACACAGATATACAAAGACCTTTTTTGTGAAAGAAAATGGGCAGAAAATGGGTTAGCAATATTTAAAGTATCAAAAATATCAAACACTAGCTGCGCCTCGCGATTTCACCTGCGTAGGTTCGTTATGTTTATTTTTGATATGCTCCGCTCCTATTAGTCGCAGCGTTAATGGGCTATCCAACGCAAAAAGAATTTTTCAAATCGGTCCAGAAGTTCCCGAGATTAGCGCGTTGAAACAATCAAAGAAACAAACAAACTCTTCAGCTTTATATATTAGTATAGATATATATCAATTGATCTTTGCTCAATGGTGTTTAGGTATATCTAAACTTAGTTCGAGTCATTTTCTGTTATTATTCAATAAAGAAGATTTAAAAAAAATATAATTTTACAGTACCTACTTCTATGATAAGATATTTTTAGTTTTATTTTCTAGTGGAAGATTCTGAATTTCTCAATAATTTGATGTCATATAAGTAGTTGACGGTGTGAAAAGCAGTGTGATTTATTATTTTTACTACAAATGATAACTTAAAGGGGAATTTAATATAGATGGCATGCAATGTATGTTCTCACTGTATCTCGTAGAAATTAAGTTAAAAATAGGTTAGGTTAATTTCAACGTTATTTCGCGTTTCTCGCCGCCAATATTTACCTTTTACATATCCATTGATAATATTTATGTTCAATTTCGACGTTTTCAAGATAAACTTTCGATATTAAATCCTCAATGCTGCATTTCAATATTATTTTGATAAAACCCATTGGTGAATAATTTGCAATAATGCATTAATTTCAATCAAATTGTATTATGAATTTGATTGTGATTGACAAATAAGGTATAGAGAGTCAATCTTAAAAGATAGACATATATAATGTTGCCGACTTTTTAGATCATTTAAAAGGAAATAGTTTTTTAATATCTATTTTTTGTGTAACTTCAACCGTTTACGTAGCGCACGCAAAGGAAGCCCTCAAATAAGAATAATCTTCCCGTTTTTGCAACATTTTTCACTGATGCTTCGCTTCTTTTAGTCGCAGCGTAATGTAATGTTGATGTTTTCTTTCGATTTATGAACTATCTAACACCAAAATAATTCTTCAATATGGACCAGTAGTTTCGAAAATTATGAGGTTTAAATAAACAAACTCTTCAGATCTATAATATTAGTACCTATTACATAGCATTCAGCTTCAAATGATGTTGTGCTCGACGAGTGAGTGATCACTTAGCGCCATCGGCTGTGCCACAAAAAGAATTTCATTAATGGCGCTCTACTTAACTATTCTTATAGAACGGGCTTCGCAAAGAGCATCCAAATAAATATAAATGGAAGCTGAAATATTACTGGATTCTGGATAATATAGTTCGATTATTTATTTAGCCAAGCTATTTTAACGTGTAAAAGGGTTGAGTGGATAAGCAAGTGCCACATATTCGTGGCCCGGTAATGATCCTGAATTATTAATTGCACTTCAATTTAATGTTGATTAAATTGACACGCTTCATCAATTCGGCAATTCAATAGAATTGCCAAATATTGAAACTGAAATCCAACGTGTTAAATATGGTCGCAGTAATCTGCGACCATATTTAACCAGTCCAACCCGAATCTGATTATCTATGACTTTGAGCCGTGAATATTCCATGTTTCGAACCATTGGTGTAATAAGTTGATATATTTAATATATTTATTTTATTATTATATTTTCAGTAAATTTCCTTAGTAACTATCTTCTACTTGTATCTAAAAGTAGAAGATAGTGAAAGAAGGCTAATTAAAAGTTTCCACTGACTTTATTAGGTTAGCACAAGAGACGGTAACAGGTACAGCACAGGGCAGGAAAGTTAAATCAAGAACAAGTAAGCACTCGGAGAGTATTTAGGAAAGACTGAAAAAATTTTAGTGATTTACAAAGAAGTTATCACAAAGATTTTTTTTTTTTTTTGTTTAAGAATAGTGGTGGAGAATGAATCGAGATCATCAACCCTCGACACTACAAGTTATATGCTCTGTTAGCTCTTATCTTATCGGAGTTTTGTCGGTACACGCATCGTATAGAGGGAATATATAGAGGCTGATAATTCCTCAAAGTGAAAGAACACGCAGCCCAATTTTGCTCAATAATTCAGAACAGTCGAATGAACCATTAGCGAAATTGAACAGGAATACCATGTCGGCAATTTTTCTCCTCTCAATTAGTAGAAGAATGTGAAACTTTCTGCAATGGTTGTAGTAATTAGGTAAATAAGTTCTGGATCAAAACTGAATGGATCTCAAAAATTTCCTTTGGATACTTTCGATATGATTGACGTAAGTATCGCAGACAGGATACTATGCCAGTGAGCAGTAATCGAGATGACTGCGCACAAAAGCACACTACAGAATTTTGAGTGTTTTGATATTTTTAATCCACTGATATCCTCAAGATAAAACCAAGGGCTTTAGCAGCTTTTTTAATAATTTTATCTATGTGTGTGTCAAAGAGAAGTTTTTTTTTTTTTTTTAATAATTATAAACTAACGCTTTACCGCTATCCCGCCTGATGGTAAGCAGTGATGCGATCGTTGATGGTAAAGCGCGCTAGTTTATTAAGAGCCTATTCACTCAGAAAAACTGAGCGAATAGGAAGGAAGACGGCAGTTGAGCGAGGCGATGCAATGTTAAACCCAACAACAAGACCAACGATGCTGCGCCAAAGGGAGATTGATCTGAAGACCCTCCACGACCAAACTCCCAACACAACAACATTAGGCGCATCGTACCCGGCACACGTCGCAACACAACTGCTCAGAACCGTCCTCCGTACGGCTTCACCAGACATCATGCCGGAACACGACAAATCGAGTCAATTTTTGAGCCGAAAGTGACTCCTAAGTCTGTAATCGTGTTAACTCTGGCTATTGAAGTATTGGCTAGTTTGTAGGCGTAAAGAATCTGCTTTAGTTTACGAGTACACAAGCAGCATTTCGACACATTTAGAACCGATACGAATATGAAAACAACTCTCACTAATAACACTGTAGGGTAATTCCGTAACACACTATCAGTAGCAATGGGTTTCATTATGACAGTTCAACAGTGTTCATTGCGTGATTTACCACGTTGACCAGATACGTTTTTCGAACATATAGAGCAATAGATTAGCAATATACTTCTAAATTGTTCCTCGGTGGTAGGCCATAACATCGGCCGCCGGCAGAAGTTACCACCCACCAGACAAAGCCTTGCCGCCAAGCGATTTGTCGTGTTCCGGCATGATGTCTGGAGAAGCCGTATGGAGGACGGGTCTGAGTAGTTGTGTTGCGATGTGTGCCAGGTACGATGCGCCAAATGTTGTTGTGTTGGGAGTTTGGTCGTGGAGGGTCTTCAGATCAATCTCCCTTTGGCGCAGCATCGTTGGTCGTGTTGTTGGGTTTTACATTGCATCACCTCGCTCAACTGCCGTCTTCCTTCCTATTCGCTCAATCTGAGTAAATAGGTTCTTAATAAACTAGCGCGCTTTACCATCAACGATCGCATCACTGCTTACCATCAGGCGGGATAGTTACGCGATTAGGGTGGTGGTCGATTGCAAAAAAATCCTCAGAAATTCAAATAGAACAAAGGACAAATACTTACCTTTTCAGTTATTTATGTGCTCTACCCGCGTCACAGCCTGAATTACCTGTAAATAAAATGGTTTTTTTTTTTCTTTATTAAAACCAACGGCAACAACAAACGTTTCATAGAGCATAAACAAAAATAAATTGTTAACAAAACAGATTCAAAGGTCACAACCTCAGTTATATTTCAGGTTCACCTTCATTTTAGCACCCTTTCACGAAAAAACAATGCTTTTACTTTAGAATTCCTTCTTAACGAAATTGAGCATTAAGTTCCTTATTTTGCATAAACCATTTGTCATTTCCTTTTTTGTTTAACTTTCTTTAATTAACTTTGTTAGTGAACGTACTTCTCAACAGAGTAGGTATGTATTCCACCATCGACTAATCAGTAAGTAAAAATGCTATAGGTAATCATCATTGGGGTAGTCTACAATGCGGTCAATTTTTGTCGTCCTCCGTGGCGCAGCGGTCAACACGCCTGCCTGCGACGTGGAGGCCCCGGGTTCGATCCCCGGCCAGGTCATGATGGAAAACGATCTTTTCCTGATTGGCCTGGGTCTTGGATGTTTATCTATATATTTATCTATTATAAATATAGTATCGTTGAGTTAGTATCCCATAACACAAGTTTCGGACTTACTTTGGGGCTAGCTCAATCTGTATGATGAAAAAAGAAAAAAAAAAAAAACTTCCACCCTAACCTGATGCAGCAGAATTATAGTATGTAACATGGAGCGACGAGCCACTCTCACATCCACAACCCAGCAGCTAGTAGTTTACCAAAAGTAAAGCAATTAAAGTAGCTGCTTTCAAAATGTATGGCGTTAAGACTTTTTTTTTATGAATTTTAAACCAGCGCTTGACCGCAATCCCGCCTGATGGGATCGTTGATGGTAAAGCGCGCTAGTTTATTAAGAGCCTATTCACTCTAGCCTTGAAGACACTCAAATTGTAATGTGACGGAAACACCGACGCCGGCAAATTGTTCCAGTCCCTCGATGTACGCGGTATAAAGGAGGAAGCAAAACGCTTCGTCCGGATCGCAGTGGTGTCAACAACGTAAGGGTGGAAACTCGCCGTACGACGGGTACGGACGACAGCAGGTCAACCTACCCGAAACTGTCAAATATTCCCAATCAACCTTGAGCCTTAATATTTAAGAGATGGAGTTGAAAATCGAATAAAGAAGTCTGACATATTTTTGTAACTTGATGTGCTGTCGTTTGTACAATTCTAAAACAAGTCTAAAAAGTTTTTCAGACTGAAATACTTCGGTACTGAGTTGTGTACAGACTGGATGTGTAAATATTATCAAAGACTTGACAGCGATAGGCTGTCTTGCACGAGATATAATGCCGCAGCCGCTGAGTTAACTGGGTTAAAATGACTTCACCACTTGGTAGGCGGTCATACTTTTATATTTTTATTTGGTCGGTTTAAAGTATAAGTATAAGATTTCGTAAACATACCATGATACTCTATGTTTTGCAGTTTAAAAGGGCAGAAACAGAGAATACGCTTCGTGTCCCCTTTTGCTTCAAAGCAGTATTTTGTGCTATTTCTGTTCATGAAAATCTCATTAGCCTTAATAACGTAGACTTTAAGGAAACAGAATATATGTAGAATATAATATTCGAGTTCTTAATTCAACTATATAAGAGAAAAAAGTGGGGCTAGACCTGACACTGTCCTTGCCGAATGAACAGTTATCAGATGTGTTACGGATGTACGTATAAACATTTGGCAAGTTATCTACTGCTGTCGCAGTCAGGAAAATCTAAAATCTTTTTATATTATTATATAAACTTCTTCGAAGAACTTAATGAGCGGAACGTTTCGATTATTGCAAAGTTAATATTGATATTAACTTCACTTTGCTTAAACTTAAGCGAGGTTTAATTCGTTCGAGGAGTCGTCAAGAGTTGGAGAGTTAATAGGTCCAGTTTAAAAAATCAAATGACTTGAAATTTAAATTTCTTTATAGTTAACTAAAAAATGGATGTTAATAAATATTAAATATTTTTAAGATACATGCACTTATTTCTTGTTTTTAATCTATAGTAAATGTATATAAAGCTGAAGAGCTAATCGCGCTAATCTCAGAAACTACTGGTCCGATTTGAAAAATTGTTTTTGCGTTGGATAGCCCATTAATCCAGGAAGGCTTTAGGCTATATAACATCACGCTGCGACCAATAGGAGCGGAGCATATAATGAACGTGGACGAAATCGGGCGCGGCCGCTAGTTAAAGATACATAGATGTATTTTACAAACAAATGTGACGTGACTTAAGTAACGATTTACGTTCTATCATTATTTATCAAATATTTAAATATTAATAACGAAAACGCGTTGAAAATGTGTAACATTAAAAACACGAGAGTTCTAAACGGAGTAGAAATGTGTATCACAAATAATAGTGAATTTTAATGTAAATATTTCCTAGAAGTTCACTACATAAATCGCGGTGATGCTTGCAATCTTCATTGCCCGCTCTGCTCTTTAGGAATGCCGTAACGTTATATAAATAACTCAATCCAAAATAAGTTTTCGTATAAATACTATCTGGTCTTTAAATTTTCTGGAAAAATTCACATTTTGATATTTTTTCGGGCAAATCTTTATTAAATTCCTTTTCAGAAATAGATTCATTCGTCGTGGACATTTATAGGGCTTCCACACGCTCTCTTAATTACTAGTCTAGTTGTTGAGTCAGTATGAATATTTATATCGGGGAATATAGAATAATGTTGCATATAAAAATATTTTTCCTTAAATGATACAAAATTACTTTTCATCGCTAGATAAGCAATTGCTTCAAACTGGGGGCTCACGTTATTTGTTTTAACTAATTTTATGGAATAAGAGGATTTATAACAGAATTTAGGCAAACAAAAGAATTGAGGACGGACCGAATGTTAATGTTTGGAAACAACCTAGATTATCTTCTACCTAGATCAATATTATTGCGGTTTCAGATTAGTTTTCAATCTCTCTGAATTTTTATTATTTATGGTGTTTTTTTTATTAACTTCCATCTCTTTTTTCCACTTATCTCGATTTTCAGTGGGCTTCTGAAATGAAATGAGAAAACTATTGATGATGAATGGTACTTATAGTCAAATCCTACAGATTTGACTAAGAGCTGATTTTTCAATCGTCAGAGATCGTATCTGAAGAATATAAATGGTGGTTTGACAGCTTTTGTGCAAAAAAAAAAAAATGTACATTTTCTGTAGGTGCAAAGCCAGTGACAGTTAATACGATTGAAATCTCTTTTATTCTATTTTGAGAATTTTGTAATGTTTATTTAAAATATAATATAATTCCTTGCGTTGAGGAAAATTTATATTGTTTAATTAATATTAATGGTTTTTGATTGCTTTCATTTTAATTGAACGTGTTGAGTGTGCTTTTGAGAAGAGTCATTTGAGTCGAGATGAAATGTTTGGAGTCATGGACATGTTACAAAATGCTGCCATTCAATGCATTGTTGCCGAGGCCCTAACTGAAGCACACCAGCCAAAATTTGTTTTCGCAGTTAGGTTAGATTAGGCAGTTAGGTAAACACAGATATTTTAAATATTTGAGGTTTTGCCATTGCTGATAATACTGATATGTAACTTCTATGTTATTGTGTTGATATCGTATACTTATTATTGATTGAAATCTTAATAAATATTAAGTATTCAATTTAAAGTCCACATGTATAGCTAAACATAATATATTATGGGCTTTAATACCTGTCTATAATAATTTTATAGCTTCTTCTATCGTTAAGCGAAATAAAGACTTAGCAGTTTAGATCTAGCAACAAAAGTATTTTCATAAAGAATAGTTTAGTGTAGAAAATCTGCGTGCAGAAATTCTTTACCTGTATTGGCAGTAGAACAACGTTCAATAAAGGACCTTTATGAGCTGATGTGATAGCTAAATCTAAATCCAGAAGTAGGGCAAGGCCTGTTCCGCAGCTCGCGTTACATCGTTTCATATAGACGTAGTAAGCCGCAAGAACGTGGCCGAAATTACATAAATACTTTGCTAAACATGACTGGAAAATGCTTGAATTCTCGGGTAAAACCCAAGTTTAAAAAATAATAATTTTACATATGATATGTAATGTAACAACTGTTTTTTATCTCGTTTCTGTAAGTGTCTAGCCGCTTATTAACCGGTTTTGCGATAAGAATTATTTATATATTAATAATAAATATGCTAAAATCCTCTCTGTAACTAACTAGTCTATTATATAGTCATTTGGGCAGCGGTACCCAAACTAGACAAGGATTATATCTTGGAGTTTTATTGGGAGAAAACCCAAGAAAATAAATCAGTAGTGTTATTTTTTATTTTATTTGAAGTTGTATGTTTTGTGGCTCACATTCTCAGGTAATGAAAATTTAGAACTTCCTATAAGTTATAATTTCTCTACGGCTTTCTTATGGATGACATTGTCAAAATGAACGAAAGTGGAATGGGACTAGAAACAAAAAAAAAAGGATCAATAGGTACCTAACTGTAACAGTAATAAATATAAAATAATCCGTCGAATTGCAAGCCAAGGAACATTCGATCAAAAAAAGGAAAACAAAATATTAGGAAAACATCAAATCTAATAAAAAAAACACTGAAAGTTTTAAGCTGATACAGACGACAGCACATCATGCGATTTGAACATGATTTTCAACTTTAAGACTAAATCATTAAGGCTTAAGTTTAATTGGGAATATCTGGCAGTTTTGGATAGCTTGACCTGCTGTTATCCGTACGTATTTCTGTAAAGAAACTCAACCCACTATTTTCTCAACAAGCTTTTGGCATTATTTTTTACGAATGGCTGTTAAGATATATGGTTTCAGAGTGCTTAATTATATTTTTATATAGGTTCTGGTTACATATGTGTGAGTAAGAGGGATATTTTCAAAGATTACACTCGTAATTAATTGCTTAGCAACTGATTAGCAAAATTATTGTTCGTAAGAGCTAATTAAGGCTAAAAGGTTTCTAAGCAATTCATTGCCAGCAAAATTAAGCGCCACCGGAGCACTGCTGCGAGGCTGCTAAGTGGCAAGATTAAGGATAATATTGTCAGCTGATCAATTCAATAAGTACGTTGTATTTCCAGGTTATTTTGTTCATAATATCGAGTAGTGCGTAAAAGAAGGAAATTCTAAAAGTTTAAATAATTACGCATTACATATTCTTCATTCAAAGTAATTAGATGAAATCATTTACAGTGATAGTAATATTCCCAATGTTAACACCAGAAATAAGGACAAACTACGAGCCCCTTTTTACCGCCTTCAAAAGTTTCGTAGCTCTTTTGTTTGGCTTGGTATAACTCTTTACAACAAGATACCCTCTGCTTTGCTAGACTTGACTTACAAAGCGTTTAAAAGACAATTAACATCTACCTTTGTTTCAAGATTTCATACTATTCTATCAACGACTATTTAAATGACAAAAATAGTTAGTTGTTCGCTCTGAATAACTCAAGACAATGGCCCCGATTTCCTTGTTCACAAACTAAATTAAATTTAACTTCAGTGCATCTTTTAATTTATATTAAGAAAAGGACAGAAGATAAAATGTCAGTTTAAATCTGTCAAATTAGTGCGCTCCTGACGTAAACTGGCATATTTTTAGTCGCCATGTTTATAATCGCGTCTGAACTGTCTATGGAATATCTTAATTTGACAGGATTAAACTAAAATATTATATTCTATCCTTTTCATAACGAAATGTAAAGAAAAAGATGCACTTAAATTAAAATTAGTTGAGTTTGTGAACAACAAAATTCGCGCTATATAATTATAATTATAATTATATTAAATATCTGTCAAATTAGTGCGCTCCTGACGTAAACTGGCGTATTTTTAGTCGCCATGTTTATAATCGCGTCTGAACTGTCTATGGAATATCTTAATTTGACAGGATTAAACTAAACTATTATATTCTATCCTTTTCATAACGAAATGTAAAGAAAAAGATGCACTTAAGTTAAAATTTGTTGATGAACAACAGAATCCGCGCTATATAATTGTGTATTT
Source organism: Sesamia inferens (assembly GCA_037179545.1). Taxonomy (NCBI): domain Eukaryota; kingdom Metazoa; phylum Arthropoda; class Insecta; order Lepidoptera; family Noctuidae; genus Sesamia; species Sesamia inferens. The sequence continues at coordinate 18,162,277 of CM073921.1, read as the reverse complement.
TTTACAACTCATAAATATGTGAGATTTTACGCCGTCTTAGCCTGGAGACTTTTTACGTACTTACATTTCCATTTTTAATTAATATTTTGCTTTACTTGTATATTGGAGTGGTTAGCTGCCGTATGGTAAATCATTTAAATTAATATTCTGTGTTTTGTTATGTTAGTTATTTATCAAATATAGTATTACATAAAGTCATGTGTTTGTTTTAATAAACAGACAGCTGTGCTTGTAGGAATTTTATTCCACTACTTCTTCTTACCAGAGAAAGCACTAGGAAGTGGCGAGGGCGGGCGCTTTTGAGAACAGTCTTATGTAATATTGACGTTCAAAAAGTACTAACTCTCAGTCTAGTTTACATAAAGACTTTTGATTTTGACTTTTAGAGAAAACTCAAAGAGGTGGTTCCATAGATAAAAAAAGAATCTCTGTTTTCCACATTTCTATGGGGGGGGGGGGGGGGGGAGAAAGAAGCTTGTTACAAATAGTGATAATTAAATGTTTTATCTCATGTGCCGATTTGATAAAATATACTATGGCTCAAGTTCACAGGTGTAGTTACACACAAATAGTAACAAATATTTTGTAGAAAAAGTATTGATATAAAATTTTTGCTCTATATATTTATGTTTTTCCAAAACTCTTCGTTCAAAGACACGCATGCCTTCCCACTTCAAACAATAAAATATGATAAAAAAAAACTGAATAAACTCGTGTTTATCCAAAAACAATGATTTGAATAAATTATTTCACTTAAATTAATTCATTTAATTTAAGTGACGTGCAAACGTGCAAAAATGTATGGCTAAACAACCACTAATCAGTAGTTAAATTTAAGCAACGCTTATGAATAAGGGGGTTTAGTATGTTAAAGAGAAACTATGAAAGTACTTATGTATAAAGAATAAAAGTGCGATAAGCAAACTAAAAAAATATTTTACCTGAATTGAACCGTATGGCATTACAGACAGTGGATTTTCTAAATACGGCAGTAAAACAGGTACCGGATTTTGGATCTGGATTGTCCATATTTTTTTGAGATATACAAAATACCTCAAAGAATTGAATTTACAAATTTTGTAAAATAAAAACCAGCTATAAAATGGTAATTTTTCACAAAAACTGTTTTTGATGCGATTCAGAACAGTAACAAGTGAACAAATGTAAACGTCAACGTTCGTATTATAGTCATAATATGCACACTTCTGTAAGTGATCAATATGCAATTACCATTTTATCACACTTTAATGTCGTATCTACATTATAACTTTTTATGAACGAGCATTCTTCTTTAAAGGCAAATATTTTGAATATTCGTTCGAAATTCAAAGTTTTAATTTTTTGTTTATTTTCGGTCAGCCCTCGCAGTAGCGGCTATTTATCCATAACTAGGCTGCGCCACACGGTTTCACCCGTGTTTTTTTTATATGCCCCACTCCTATAGGTTGCAATGATGTTATATAGCATAAAGCCTTCCTATCCAGGAAGGCTTTATAATTAATGCGCTATCAATGCGCTATCCAAAGCAAAAAGAATTTTTCAAATCAGACCAGTAGTTAGCACTAATTTCAGGAGATTAGCGTGTTCAAACAAACAAAGAAACAAACTCTTCAGTTTTATATATTAGTATAGATTCAAAAGTAAGTTTTTTTTTTTTGAGTGGGATATCATCAAGTGACTTCTCTCATACAGAGCGGAGCGGAGGGCGTTTCAGACTCTAACTGACAAAAATTCCCCCTACAGCATCTCTTTCAAATAACCTGATCTCTAGCGGCGAGCTACCCTTTGCTTATCTACATACAATTTCTACAATGGCTGAGGTCCAGGGCATCTCCTGCGACGACTAGGGGCGTAGAGATTTCCTCTCCTCTTCTCAGTGATAACTTTTCATTCACTGTCGCTCTGTACCATGGCCTCAGCCAGACGTGAGAGTTCGCTGCCGCTGATCATCATAATGAGGGCACGGCAGTACTCCATATAAGCCGGGTGATCCACACAATGGTATAGAGAGTGTACCTGGTATATCCTCACGCCTTATCTTAACCAGATAAAAAATCCTTAAAAAGGTATACAAGTACAGCTATAGCAATTTATAGATCTGATTAAACGAATTCAAATTCAATCAAAAATAAGGAAAAAAGATCTACCGAATTACTTGCTCAAAATATTCGTTTCGCTAAAAACTTTTTAATTCAATCAATTTCTGTGTTTCAACAGAACAACGCAACAATATTTATTGACGGCATACAGCGGTCATTAAAGTCTCTTGACAATCCTCAATGGGTTGAAAATAAAAACCGTTTAAGTGAAGGTATTGGTGAAATTTATTTTCTGAGCAAGTCGGTCGTAAAGCAATCTGCTTTTTCTAGTTTATTGACAAATAAAAATATAAGAAGCTCTCTTAGAGCAGGACGACAGTTGACAGAAGCCGATCAGTGCAATAAGCTGTGTATTGTGTTTTCTTTTCTATCCTGCCAATCCCCTTACAACACACATTTTACAGTGCTTTTTGAGTTTTATTTAGGGTTTCCCTGTTAGTGGATCTTTTAAGCTATGTTAGGAAGAACTCCTCATTTTCTCATTGAAGTTTGGAAAATCTTTACGTTCCAAATAAGTAAGCCGTTGTTTTAAGTAATGTAAAGAATTCCTTAGCTAGTTAAACAATGGTGCTGATTCTGTTGTTCACTAACTAAAGTAATTTTAAGTTATGTGCATCTTTTTCTTTATATTTCGTTAAGAAAAGGATAGAAGATGACATTTTAATTTAATCCTGTCAAATTAAGATACTCCATAGACAGTTTAGACGCGTTTATAAACATAGCGACTAAAAATACGCCAGTTTACATCAGAAGCGCACTAATTTGGCAGGTCTAAACTGACATTTTATCTTCTATCCTTTTCTTAACGAAACAGAAAGAAACAGATGCACGGATAGAAGATATCATTTTAATTTAATGCTGTCAAATTAAAATACTCCATAGACAGTTTAGACGAGGTTATAAACATGGCGACTAAAAATAAGCCAGTTAACGTCAGGAGCGCACTAATTTGACAGGTCTAAACTAACATTTTATCTTCTGCCCTTTTCTTACAGAAATGGAAAGAAAAAGTTGCACATAACTCGGCGCCATTATCTTGTTATTATTTTAAATTGCATAAAATGTCTTATTTTAGGTTAAGGTTTAAGTTGAAAAATGTAAGAAAAGCTTTGTTTTACAACATCGCGGTTGGACTACGAAATTCGATGATAGTTCGTAGATATTTCCATACCTAAGCTTATATGGATGTTCCATCGAATATTCAGAGGCCGAGGACTGTTACAGCGAGCCGAAAACAAATTAGGGTCCGACCTTATCTTCAGTCCCCGCAAAGTCCTCTCATTGTTGACCTGAGTCCGTAAAAATCTGCCATAACTGATGTTTTTATCTGCAATAAATAAAAGTAGCCGAAAAACCGTAAAACATGATAAGATGAATGAAGTTTTTGCGTTCATTTAACTCCGGTTACTAATCCGTCGCATTGCGCTTTTCCTGCGGTCAAAGTGAAGCCGAATTTCCATTACAAAATAGTTTGGCAAAGTTTGTTCTTCATTGATAGTTTCACGTGTAAATAATCTTTAAACTACGAGTGACAACTTGTTTTATAATTTAAATTTACTCGTGTATCTACTAGTGTCCACATGTTTCATAATTTAAATTTTGCCCAACCAGAACACGGCTAGAGCTCGCTATTTATTACCTAAATAAGTGCTAGCCGCACAGGTCGATCAATCAAGTCAAGCTACGCTTGCCGCGGTTGGTTTATGGATGGGTAACCATCTTTGCATACCGAGACTCTTCCGCGCCTCGGGAAACACATTAAGCGGTTGGTAGAACTTTGACAGTTGTTACAGTCTTCAGAGGTATGAAAGTCTGAAACCAGTCATGAAAGAAGTATCTTATTGCTCAGTAGTTAGTTACTTGTTGTAGAGGCCATATAGGCATCAGGTAAAATACTCACTTAAATCCAGTTATACTGGAAGACGACCCCAATATAGTTGAGAAAAAGGCTAAAGAGATGATGTTTACTTAACGTAGTAATTTCAAGACTACATCTGCATTAATTATTCTCAGAGCAAACTAATGCAGTATTACCTCGTTTGTTTTAATGGTATTAGTACGATAACCTACTTATCAGTTACACAGTCCGGACGTACTTTCTGTGCTTCTCGATGTTGGTCTGCGCCTGGAGGCCAATTCCTGTAATTTAAAACGTTCAAAATCTATTCGTAGTCTCATCTCAGCGACAAACAAATGTCCGAAACTTGTCAAAATGTAGGGAAATTTTAATGATTTGTTGACAGATTGAGACTGAGATCTGACTGTAAATGTTCTGTAATGACTGTAAATTACCCCTAAGGTCTCTCTTAAAGTCGATGTATGACTGTAAGGGAAAAGAAATTGCACCATTTGTCTGCGCACAAACTAATTGTGCACTACAATTTATCCTGCGCCGAAGACAGTCTCCTATGAGATTGACCGCCACAGCTGAGATATGGTCCGGAAGAAATAGTTTCTACGAGATATTAGTTATATCGCAAGAAGGTACAGAGAGTTAATGCTACTAATTTCAAGAACGTTCACAGAATCATTTCAGTCTCAATCTATCAAAAAATACGTCTAATTTCTCTATATTTTGACAACTTTTTGGTATTTTTTTGTCTCCCAAATGAGACTGAGACTACATTTTGTTCGTTTTAAATTAATTGAGCCCTCTGATAACGTTAGTACCATACTCGCTCAATATGTAAGTAGTTTAAAGGAAGAAAATATTTTAAACCTACCTTTCATGCCTCTGGTAAATCAATATATATTACAAAACAAAGTCACTTTCTCTTTTCCTATGTCCCTTTGGATGATTAAATCTTTGAAACTCCGCAACGGATTTTGATGCGTTCTTTTAATAGATAGAGTGATTAAAGAGGAAGGTTTATATGTTTAATAAACACCATTAAATTGTGGAGAAATACTATTTATTTTTGAGGTCGTAAATATTTAAATGTTTTCCGCATTTGCAGTGAAACTCAGGCAACCTTACGAGATTTATCAAAATAAGAATGTACTAAATATTGTGCACATTGAAAAGGTGTACAAAAAATTCCGCCATGGTATATGTTTATTTCTTATGGATATCCCAAATTTTTTTTTGGCATTTACTTTTACGACAAAAAACCGGCTAATTTTCGAAGCGATTTTAACCAATAGAGCATTAATCCTTATCCAATATAATACCTTAAATACATTTTTGTTTCAATATAGATCTATATCGCCCGTACAGCATATGATTTAATTGAATACTTTGAAGATATTACAGATTTAAAAATTGCGGGGTGTTGCGTTTGGGGCGGTACACAGCGCGGCGTTCGCGGCGGTTTTTTATACAACTTTCACAGTTTTTCTGTAGTGTAATTAGTATCACCATTGCACCCGTGCGAAGCCGGGGCGGATCGCTAATATTTAATAGGCCACTTTTGCGGAGGGTTAGCCGCTAACGAGCAAGACTATAAAGGCCTTTTTTTCGATACACTATAGCGGGTAAATCACTGACAGGTTAAGGTTTCTTGATCCGTCGATAAACTCTACCAATTGTTAAAAATAGTACATAACTAATGGTTGCATTTTAACAAAATGGATTTTTTGATCATTTAGTTTATCTAATGACAAAATATCATTGCTAATGATTAAATAATTAACTATTAGTCAAAATGTTGTTGTATAAAAAGTAGGCTGTTTCTATAGAAATCTCCTTTTAGTTACTTTAGTTATTTCATGGGTCTTTTATGTGTCATTTTCAGACAAAACATTTAATACGATAGTGCTTATAGTTGGGGTCGATCTGTATAATTTAAACTTGTCAATACGGCAAAGAAGATTAAGACTGTTACTGGATAAATCGGTCATTATATAGTTTGAAATTGCGATCATGATTGTCTCGGTAGACACTTATTATCAACGACATATAAAGAGATAGTAAGTAGTATGTAGGTTAAATTATCTTTCAGAACGAATTTCGACCACAGCGATACATCTCAGCGGAGATTAACCTTCGGTGCTGGAGATATTATAATGCACATCGTACAAGGGAGGGTTCCCACTAGCGTTTTGTCTCAGAAAATAAGTTTTCTCTCACATCAAAAGCATTAAAATGTAGTCTTTGCCGCGTCAAGCGCGCATTTACATACAAAACCGTAACCTCCTGCTAGGGCCGCAAGTTGATCGAAAGAGATACTTTGGCCCTGGAACAAGTAAGTGAAGGAATAGGGGTTGGGATTTAGTCAATAAAAGTCTGACACAAGATTCTGCTCCACCCAGACTGGCAGAAGTCATAATTTCGTACCCAAAAAAAAACCAGTTGACTTGATGTGATATTAGTTGCTGAGACAAACCCTTCGTAGTTACAAGTCCACTCTCTCTTCCCTCGCTCTTAAAGTCCGGTGGAACGGTAATCCAAAGGACCGAGAAGATGTCAAATTTGTATTATTCATGTGATTCAGTGATTTTTCAAAGAATCACTGGTTTGTTTTGACATCTAGAGTCCACACAATCAATAAAATAATAACCGTTAAGATACATCATGTGTTTCCTTCAAGGTCCATTGCACAAGGCACATTTTGGCACGTGCCCGGGCTTACACTGGCAGGATCAAATAATGTTGCCTATATGTCTGGTGGAGTCACCGTCAGCTGCCTTAGACATGTACCTACGTCCTGTGTCGCCCAAATGGAAGATTAAAACATAATATAATCTTTCGTGATAACATTACGAAATGACGAGGTCTAACAAAAATTGTATCTATTTTTAGGAATGATAGGCAAGGCAACCCAAGGACCAGTTCGAATAACAGGAAAATTTAAAAAAAATATAATTCAATTCAATTCTTGATTAATGGCCTTTGTGGGAGAGACGCCACAATTTTGCCAAGAACACGTGCGAACGATTAATAAACCATCAAACGCTGGAGAGTATTTAGCGCGAATTTAAATAATAATAATATATTTCTAGTTATGTTAAAAAAAAAAATTAAAAAAAATATATAATCCTTATGATTAGATATACCTACATTTACAGGTGACATTTCACTGACAACTTTTACTTGTCACTGAGGGATGACAGAAAAGTTTATGTATACCTAATAAGCGTCATAAGCGGATAGGCTTATGTTCATAGATGTTACCAATTGACTTTGCTTTTAATGTCAATCGTTATTAGTTATGGGTTATTTTCATTTATAAGCAGTGTTAACTTTGTATTACTGTTATTTTCGAGAAATTTTATAAAAATTCCACCTTATTTTTGCTGCTGCTACCTTATTATTATAAACAGGTAATGCTTATTGTATTTGATGCAAAACATAATGTTATTTCAATTAGCGCGAATCGGTTTTTGATATTTGCTTCATGTTCATGATCGGGCTCCGCCAGTAAAGCTGTGGTCATCTCTTTTAATTTCTAAATTTTATTTATGTTTTCTATAACGGACGTTTCTCGCGTAAACATCTTTATGCATTCTGCTCTCATGGATAAATTCAACATGAATGATTGAATGATGTACGCAAATATTTTGTAACAATTTTACAGTTTCAAAGAGCGTCCGTTGAGTTCATTGCCGGCTCTTCTCCATAGATAGCTACGCTTTGGAATGGGAAACTTGTTTTTTTTTTTCGACTGGCCGCCCCTTTGGCTATTCAGAAGTACTTGTGATTGGTTTATTTGAAATAAATGGCTGCAGTGTGCGTTAGCAAATTCAAACTTAAAGTTCAGCTAAATTAAGACTGGGAAGTTTGATTGCTGCTATTTTGCCTTAAAAAGGCAAAGGTTTTTTTTACATGAAGCTGAAGTTATACATACCATAGACCCCAACATAAACAACCATTTTTTTTTTCTGTATGGGAAATCATCAAATGACCTCTCCCGCTCTGGGCAGCGTGGAAGGGTTCAGCGTGGAAGGCCTTCCCACTCCATCACGCGCTCCGCAGCCTCCTTTGCCAGCATCAATGCTTCGCAGAAGGAGGTGACGGCCTACCATGTACTCTGGCTCCAGACCATAGCCTGGACCAGGGTCGGACGCGAGATTACCATAGTAAACTACGCTGACGCCGACAGGGAAGTCAGCGTGCAGCACCCAGTCGTACCAGATGTTCCACAGAAGCGGCCCCAGGACAGATCCCTGTGGAACACCGCATGACACCTCTCGCTGGTTGTGCACTCTATGGTGACCGGGGTAGATTACAGCCCTGTCCGTCAAATAGGCCTCGATCACTCGATAGAAATAGGTAGGCATCCGGTGATACCGGAATGCCTCCCTGATGCAACTCCAGGGTAGGGTGTTGAACGCGTTGGCGATGTCTAGAGACACCACCAAGACAACCCCACCCCGAGCCACAGCAATTCCCTGTCGTGAGGGCTCGCACACGTATGATGGCGTCCACCGTAGAGCGTCTTCTGCGAAAGCCAAACTGGCTCTCCGCCACATCCGGCCCCGCTCGCCCACTTCGAAGAGCTTGCCCACCTCGTCGAGCAGCACGATGGGCGGACGGAGAGTCCGTAGAGCTTATATAAACAACCTCACTCGCGTTTGCCAATACTTTTACAAACAAACCTCGATTATTTTTGTTGTCCTCAATGAATGAAATAACGAAGGTATATCGACGAAGGATCGTCGGTTTGCTTTTGAACTTTAAGTGGACCGACGCGGCGTGGGGACGCTCTGGCATTCGCCGGCGGCGGCAGCGGTAAATACTAAGGTCGGAGCCGCACTGGCACCATGACAGCGACGCCAAGGCGATTTCGGAATGAATAAATTTCGCTTGTACTTTCTGCAATGCGGCTACCGACATGCATTCAAGTGACTTTGTTATCTCGAAATCGCCGTCGTACCGAGCCGCAGTTGCAGAAACAGTGTCCCCAGCCTAAGGCTTCATGCTCCAGGTAAAATTCCAACGATGGATTTAATTTGACGCGCTGTATGTAGTGTTCGATTTTCAATGCTCAGCTCAAAACCGAAAGCAGAAAAGTTCGTAACGGGAAACCGTCGTGCAATAAAATTGCCCGTTCAAATGTAATATGTGGAAAATGTTGTGGTTATTCCATTGGTTTTGTTTAATATGTTTTACGGATAAGTGTTTTATGTTTTGTATTGTCGGTTTTATTTTTCAAATGAAATAACTCCTGCCTAAAGGTTCATTCACACGTATCGTTCTACACAGGATCCGAAACGCCTCAAATCGAACTGTTCAGGATTTGGTCTATGAAACTCCATACTGCAACACATACTCATTAGCAGGTACGCCTCGAGAATGATGAACCGATGCATTGGTGACGTTGCGTTGATATCTGATGACGTTGCTGATTCAGTGCAATATTTATACGTGACCAAATAACCTTTGGCTGCAAAGATTATAAAGGAGATTGCGAATTTTCCCTCCTTACTTACAATCCACACAAATTCAACAAAGTGTATAGCTAACAGTCATCGTTTTGAATATCACGTGTTCCATATTTACATTAAACATTCAAAAAAGTCCAGGGGTTGTCATATAACGACTAAGAAACTAAACAAAGGAATTAAAGTTAGAAGAAATCAATTTTTAATTGTATTTACATGATTAAAGAGGAGTGAAGAGTAGAGTGATATAAGAGTGTAGAGTAGATATATAAAGGGGTGAAAATCATAATTTACAATGAAATCCTAAATCTTTGGTGAAAACCGTTAGAGGACAATCAAAGGTTGTAATGACGATGTAATAAACAGCGTTGTCAACTATAATAAACATTGCTTATTTAAGTTCAAAAAGCATTACTTAGGTACTTTTACAAGTACTTGTACGGGTCGCCTCTCCTATATCGCACTAAAGTCCTGGGCTGCTTGAGTTTTAATTCTCTAGAAGTAAGATGATCACGCGATCATATGACTGTAATATTTAAAATTCTTAGGGGGTTTATTAATGATCCGGATCTGAAATCTATTTGTGCCAGACAATTACTGTCGTCCGCTATTCCAACTTGTAGTACTATTGCACACTCTAAGTGACCTATTCCTCGGGCATTAACCGCTGATAAAGCTCTCCTGAACTCAAACCCAAATCTTGATATGTTTTCAAATTAATGGAATAGAATGTTTGATTTTTTGTGAGAAGAATCCATTACCGTGTTAAATAAATTATATGTATTTTTAAATAGTATAAGTGGCTTCGGCCGGTTCGTTTAAAATAAATAAATATCAATATCAATTGTTGATGAATGAAATCCTAAGTTATACAGTAGTAAAAGGTATTGAGTTCATAAGAAAAATGTATTACCTTCCAGCATGGGTACAGTTCCCTACGTTTAGATGTCACTAAGTCGTCGAAACATAGCGTTAAAGTTGAGGGCTGTATCTGTGAGCTAATTGTGGTTAAGTAATTAGAACTGGTGTCGTGGGAGATAATCAAAACAGTACCAAACAGTAATGAAATGCTTACTCTGACCTGTAGGAGTGAATGCAAATGAGTGTGTGTCTGTACATTTCATTACAGACTGCAATACTTTTTGGCTATATATTTAACTTTGAGTTGAAAGATGTAAAGGGATAAAACAGAATAAATTCAACAGCGCACACATTTGCACATCTAATAAAACACAGCAACACTATTCCTACTTAAACACAGTACTGCAACATATTTGAAGAAAAATGTATTCTGTATAAATGTTACAAATGTATGTGTTTTGTAACATTTTAGGTGAAACGGACGAGGTTGGGGGGGTTGGAGGGTAAACGCTTAATATATCAACGACGTAAATAGAAACATACAATGGATAACTTAGATCCCTCACTTGATCTTACAAGAACCGCAATCATTCCATTCTGAAAACCATTTACTGGTTGGCATTATAATAGAGATTAGGCCCGATTCTGTTCTTCACAAACTAAATTAAATTTAAATTCAGAGCATCTTTTTATTTCCATTTCGTTAAGAAAAGGACAGAAGATAAAATGCCAGTTTAGACCTGTCAAATTAGTGCGCTCCTGACGTAAACTGGCGTATTTTTAGTCGCCATGATTTTAATCGCGTCGAAACTGTCTATGGAATATCTTAATTTTACAGGATTGAACTATAATGGTATCTTCTATCCTTTTCTTAATGAAATGGAAAGAAAAAGGTGCACTAACATAAAATTAGTTTAGTTTGTGAACAACAGACTCGGCGCCATTGTATAAATAATATTAGTTTTTGTTCCAATATAAACTAAAACAACAAGAATACGAAGGCATTAAGAACTCAGATAACAAATGGCAAATATAACAGAATATAGAAGAAACCATAAATAATAGGACACTCCAGGATTATCTCAGTTCTCCAAGTGATCGAATAGGGGAGAAATACTGGTGAAAATAGTCAATAAATCTTTTTTATCTCTCCGTATAAACTTTAATAAAATTATAAAAGCCAACATAGTAGAAAGGATCATTTGTTGGAATATTACAAATAAATCTAAGCTATTACACATGCGGGATTAGTTTTAGTTTTTATTTTTGTTTGTATAAATTCTACATGAAGCGTGTAAGCTTACACGCTAAACCCGCTAAACGAATTTGGATGGGCATGTGGGTAGACCACGGCCTGGATTAGGGTAAGATTTTATCCTGGTATTACTATCGAGATTTATGCTGGTAAAACTGTGGGACGCAGTTCTAGTGTTAGAAAAAATTACCTTTTCACATGTTCAGACTGAAGCCTAGCTTACACACGGGACACATCAGTCTATTAATTTCCAGTTTTAGTTGACCTCGCATTGTGTTTTGTATAATCAGAAGTCAGTTTAGTTAAGTGTAGCTTGATGTGAGCATTATTCGTTGAATTTATTGGACAAGGTGAACGCGGCACGTAGCCGCCAGTGTCACGGTTCAAACATATATTTAGAGTTTCATACCTTACAAGGAACGCGGGCCAAAATTAGATGATACTCACGTCCGCCTATCAGTCGTTATCCCCAATAGGTAATTTCGTCGACCCGCAATATTCGATCACTAGTATGGTATAAATTTTTTGTTAAAACTTCCTTAAACAGTGTGACCCATCGTACGGCGAGTTTCCACCCTTATGTTGTTAACACCACTCCTTTATACCGCGTACATCGAGGGACTGGAATAATCTGCCGGCGGCGGTGTTTCCGTCGGACTACAATTTGAGTGTCTTCAAGGCTAGAGTGAATAGGCTCATAATAAACTAGTGCGCTTTACCATCAACGATTGCGTCACTGCTTACCATCAGGCGGGATTGCGGTCAAGCGCTGGTTTATATTTTAATAAAAAAAAAAAATTGTCGCTGATCGTCAAAATCATTATTAAGTTGTATCAACTTCTAGGTTTTCAAGGGAAAAACATACTTTTGAATAGTGACTACAGTATGATTATTGTGGTACCATTTGAGCCCGCGATTCATAGTTAAAATCAGTTGGAAAATGGTTAACAAAAAACGCATGTATTATGCAAAAATTATTGTTAACATAAAGTTATTTAGTTTAGTTTGTAATGCTTACAGGCACAAACAGTCACATAAACCAGTCCTAATAAGTTTTTCGCATCGAGCGGGTAAATAATGTTCTGTTTATATTTATTCTCCTTTTCGTAGTTGTAGAACTCTGGAATTAAATGTCAACAGCAAAAGGATATAGGAATGTAAGTTTCGTTAAAAGTATCTATCTGGTTTCAAATGAATTAATGATTTAAAAATTATTATGCAAAATTTAGAGGTAAAAAATGACATCAAAATAGCATACATTTCCCTTTTAAAGCCAAAAATTGTTAGATACTTATTTCGTTGTATCTCATCGTTGTGTTTAGTAGTAAATTATGAGTTTGTGCAGACATCTACGTAATTTTTCATAGTAATTTGTAAAAAAAAGTAAATAAAAATGTAGGATTGCTATTTCATATTTTTAGGGTTCTGTAGTCAACCTGAACCCTTACAGTTTTGCCAAGTCTGTCTGTCTGTCTGTCCGTTTTAGGATATTCTCAGTGACCGTTAGCACTAGAGAGCTGAAATTGGGTACCAATGTGTATATCAATCACGCTGACAAAGTGTACAAATAAAAAGTGGAAAAAAATATTTTATTAGGGTTAAAAAAACACACCCACTTTACGTGTGGTTCCTACACGTAAAGTGATTTTTTTTTTTTCATTTTCTTTAATTTTCTGATATATTGTTTGACTAAGCATTTAAAATGAATAATGGTTTACTGAGATCTTTTTATGATAGATTGTTAATATTTTTGGGAAATAATCGCTCGAAATGTTCGAATTGCGTAAGTTGCTCGGGAATACTTACGCAAGAAGCTGGCAGATTCATCAAACATGTAATTTATTTATTCTTTTTCTCTATCTACGTTTTTTTTATCTCTCTCTACTGTTTATATTTTGTATGTATGTATTTATGTACTTTTTACAATTTTTTTTTGTACACACAATAAAATACATAAAGATACGACAAAATTAAGATCTGAGTACAAAGGTGCTGCTTATTTCTTAAGAAATTTCTTCCAGCAAACCTGCGAAAGGAGAAGTTAAACAGAAATGTAGACAATAGTGTGTAAGAACAAGGAGGAAATATGAATATGATAACAATTAAAGTAATAATATTAAAAATACCCAAACATATAAACCTTAATTCCGCCATTGCATCACCATTAAGTCCGTCATTGTGCAATGATTTTCTTTGTGCTTAAAGTTTTAATAAATAATTAAATAAAAGTAAAACAAATGCGTACCCATGCGTTCAAAATATAAAGGGCAAGGCCCTTTAACTTTTGAACCATGAGTTTAAAAAATATTAAAAAGTCAGAAGAGTAGAACTTTATAAAGACTTTCTAGGAAAAGTATTTTGAAGTTGATAGGTTAAATAGGTTTTTAAAATCGTTAAAATTATAACTGAACTAAGTTTGTAATTTAATCGTATATAGGTACAAGCATATTTGTTACCTTAGTGTAGATACTTATTTTATTATATTCTTTCAAATTCAGAAATAATTATTGAACTCGGTTCACGCAATCCAAAATTACCACCGAAAATCCAAACATATAAACCCGTCTACTTTGCATAAATTCGTAACCCGATAGATGGAGCTGTACTACGCGCTGTTAAGATTTTTCTTGAGCTCCATGCCCGTCCTGACTCCATGGGATGGGTATGAGCTAATAAATTGTCAAATTGTTCGATTAGTCTTTGAAATTTGTGTATTGCCCATAACATACAATACGTACCTATATACTTACGTAAAAAAAAAAACTTGCAGCACATAGTAACTGATCCGCAGACAACGAGCATACGACATCTATTTAGCCGTAAACAATTGGAGTTGTCTTGCCTGGCTATCGCTCCATGTTACATACAACCTCTCTACTCGTAGTGGGACTCAAATGACAAAAATTTTCAAACTTTACCTGTGTAGTTGAAATCTAAAACTCTTTCTTAGTTGTCACAGTCCTTCAAAAGCTTGCTTTTAGGATTCCGTACTTAGTATGACGACTCAATGTAACAAAGAGGGAAACTGAAACTAAGGAACCTTACACTGAGCTTGGCCCGACACGCTCTTGTCATTTATTTTCTTTAGATATGTAGGCATTCATATTTTTACATTACGTTCCATTTTATCAGGTCACGATGGTGATGCTAAAAAGAAGAAGCAGTTTCTTATATGTAATTTCAGGTACGGGCACAATCGTAGGTAGTTGTCTCATAAAATTCGACAATATTTCGCGGTCGATTTAAGGCCTGGAAGCTTGTCGGCTCGAAGGAGCCGAAGGAGCGAGGGACCTTGACCCGCGAGATTTGGGGCGTGCCCAACATCCCGAAATAGGGAAAAGTTACGCGCACCACAAATACATTTTCAACGAGAAAAATATGTTAGCTGCTGTGAAGATGTTGCTTTCGAGTTTATTGTTGTTTTTATTGTGTGCAAAACGTGCCAAATGATATATTAGGCAGTATTGTTAAGAAAAAATCGACTAATGATATTCGTTTTTGAAGGAGAATGTATGTATGTATGAATGGGTAAATGGTTGTTACTGTTTTACGCTAACATTACTCAACGGATTTATCTGAAATTTGGAATACAGATAGGTTTTTAACCCGATATTTCCACGGAATTGAAATTATGAAGGTAAAACCACGCGGAGCAGCTAATATTAAATAAATACGTATACCGTGTCCGTTGAGACGGAGAATATCTTGAGTTTTTCTTTACCTAATAAAAATTGTGAGCGAAGAATTTTTAAAAAACCACAAACAAAACGTTGCCGTGCTCGGCACTTAGACGAAGACTCTTTACTTTTAATAGCTGCTAACCTCCAGGTACTTGTATATAATAAAACAGTCTCTGAGTAAGTTCTTTTCACACAGATGGCGAGACAAATTCTAGAGGGCGATATTTTAAATTTCCGACGGTAAGATTCTTGAATGTATTTCTGCTTTTCATAGATTTGAAGACCAATTCTCGTAATTTAAACTTTGAAAATCTAGTAGAAGTTTGATTTCAGAGATAAAGAAATGTCAAAAATTTTGGAAAATTGTAAGATATTTTTGACAGATTAGATTGCGAACGTTCATAAAAATACGGGAACTGCCCTCCTCTGAACGGTGAGATCGTGTGTTAGTACCTACAGATAATGTCACTGTATCGTCGACAACCTGAAATGAAAAACGTATGTAAAATGTATGAAAAATCCGCGCTACAATGTATGTATTCTTATGAAACGAGGCATGATTATTTCATGTTTCGGGGCTCACATAAAACCTTGGAGGGTGCATTGAGGTCGAAGCCCGCGGCAATGGCCTGCTCGGCCATACATCGGGTCACAAGATGAGACTGCATAAATGTACTACTTACTATACATAAAGTGTTATATGGCGAAGAACTATTCATAAAGTGCTATAATGACGAAGGATGTGAGGTATTGGGTTCCGTTTCATTTGAGCTAGAGATATTTGAACTAATTCAGAAGCAGAAGCTCACAAAATTCAAATTGTTTTACGTATTTCACATACTATTTCATGAAGTATGAATCAATAGGATTATTTTTTTTTTACAAATCACACAGATTGAGCTACCCCCAAAGTAAGTTCGAGACTTGTGTTATGGGATACTAACTCAACGATACTATATTTTTTATAGATACATATATAGATAAACAGCCAAGACCCAGGCCAATCAGGAAAATATCGTTTTCCATCATGACCTGGCCGGGGATCGCACCCGGGGCCTCTACGTCGCAGGCAGGCGTGTTGACCGCTGCGCCACGGAGATCGACAAATTATATGTAGTATTTATTTAGACAATACCCGAATTGATAATTTCAATGACTTTAATTCTGTAAATACATAGGTACTCGTTACGGTCACGAACCATATTTCACTTAATAACCTATCTTAGGCAGACAAATAGAAACATTAAAAAAATAAATAAACGTCAGAAAATTTAAATTTTGTGAGCTACCTACCCCAGCCACCTAAGTAGAAGAAACATAAGTTTCAGTCTCTTTCAAAAGATAGCTGTTCCATATAAAAGTCTTCCGAAGACCGGCGTGACGCGTCGGAGCCACGAAATACTGGTAGAACAATTTCCACGGTAAGGAAGTTTTTTATAGAAATTGTTCTACTGAAGTCATGTCGCGCGGTCGCTCCGCACCTGTCAGCCTACCACCTTAACGCTTCACCTACCGCCTATAACTACTTGATTATAATTGTATTAAATTACTTCAACAAAACTTTCCGTCCACGATCGGTCCCGTATCGAATAACTTCAGCTATTCGTGAAGTTGAGAGTTCCTTGGTCATAATTGTAAGACCGTCATCAACAGGGTGGAAATCCAATTACACATGACTGCCCGTTTATAGGTATTACTTTTGACTCGACTACCGCAGACCTGAAAACAGAAGTTACGTTATGAATTGAACTAGTTTTTAGTAAAATAATTTGTGTCTGATATTCTTAATCTATACATTTACCCCAAGTAAGTCGTGGTGGCCTAGTGATTAAAACACCAGCCTCTCATGTATGAGTGCGCGGGTTCGATTCCAGGTCAGGCAAGTACCAATGTAACTTTTCTAAAGTTGTGCGTACTTTCTAAGTATATCTTGGACACCAATGACTGAAGGTGAAGGGAATCATCTTGAGGAAATCTGGACTCAATGTGGACTCAATGCGCAACCCGCATCGAGCAAGCGTGGTGATTACGCTCAATCCTTCTCCGAATGAGGGGAGACTTGTGCCCAGCAGTGGAACTATAAAAAGGTTGATAATGATGATGATGATGATGATGATACACTTACCCCCGTGTGGTACCGGGCTTAGAATAGTGCCATCCCATATCTTCCCGTGGGTGTCGTAAGAGGCGATCAAGGGAACTCTCACCAGGGAAGCGGGCAGCATCTCCTGTGGAATATCAAATTATTACGATTATGGCAAATCCCGCTGGATGCGGGAGGCGCAGGACCGGTTGTCGTGGAGAACCTTGGGAGAGCCCTATGTCCAGCAGTGGACGACTTTCGGCTGAAATGATGATGATGATGGCAAACCCCCAATGTCGAATGCCTTGGGGAGGCCTTTGTCCAGCAGTGGGCCTTTATACGCTGATAAAGAAGAAGAAGATATATTTAACTTAATACATATTATAAACGTGGAACGTTTTGTTACGCAAAAACTACTATGAATTAAAGTTGAAAAACAGTTAGTTAGGTAGTTTATCAATGTCTTTTTCCTATATTATGCGTGCGTTTACAAACATACAGTATGTTAAGAAAACCCTGTCCGACCCATAAGGGTAATAAGGGTTAGGTAAACACATGACCAAATATAATATAAAATTTTACGTAATCATCATAGTACCAATACAAATGAATTTTGAAATAATCTTTTTTTCCCGCGAAATAATTCCAACTTCCCCGAAATTTGGTAATTTTTAAAAAAGTGACAATTCCGGTATAATTATGAGCGAATAGCGATGCGACCACGTGCCGCGTGCCCTGCCGCCCGCCGCTCGCGGAAGGGTGAACGCACATTTAAAGTTAAGTTACCACTTTTTGCGAAATAATATTTAATTTTTTAGGGGGATTTTTTTTTTAAATTTAGCCCGGTTTTGTATGCTTAGTAGAATCAGTTATCGATACCTAACAACACCTTCACGGGTCGGACAGGGTTTTCTTAACATACTGTATAAACTCACATACACAAACAGTAGTACTAGTTCCGTGTCTGGCGGTTTGTGTGGCTCGAGGGTAGTTGACTAAAAAAACTAATTAGTCCGTCAGTCAGATTTCCAAAAAATACTAGACACGTATTTTTTCTTTTTTCATATAAACAAAAAATTAAGACGACACAGAGCGTTGAAAACTCTTGTGACGTCAATGCATGCTACACTCTTCAGCGACCAGTGACGTCACCAGCCACCACTCCTGATCTTTGATCCCTTTTATATTTGTGAATTTTTATTGTTTTGATAAAACAAAATATATGTATTCAATATTTTTCTATAATCTGAATGACGGACTAAATAGAATATATTTTTTTTATCCAGGAAACATCCCTAGTGCATAGTTACCACTGCGCTAACCGTGCAAGCACACACTCACATTGATTAATATATACATATCTGGATATTCCTACTGGAACAAAATTAGGACAAAACCGCAAGCGTACCGTAATATTGAACAGATTTATGTCTGGTTGTTTTAAGTTTTCATTTAGGGGCGTAATCTCTTGAATTATCAACTACTAGTGAAGGCTGACTCAAATGGATGCCCATTCGCCCGAGAAGAAATTTGCGCGCTTTGACCACGCTTTTCTCCCTTCTTAACTCACCCACTCCTCCTTCTTATCTTGAGACTCACTTCCAATATTTCTTCACATACTAAGAATCTGCGATCTTCTAACAATCTATTCTTCTGTGGAATGCGCTTCCTCTTGATATCAGGATGGCCGCCAGTCGGTTTGCATTTAAGCGGAAATTGCAGAGTTATTTTCGTAACAGTTAGGGTAGAGTCATTACAACACCTGTCTCCCAAATTTTTATTTTTGTATGTATATATTATAAGAATAATATATGTTGGCAATAGTATGTATTTGTATATAGCTTATTTAAGTATTTATTTATATAGTGTTAAGAGTATGTTTTCATAATACTGTTTTCATTTAAAGCACCTGCTACTAATCTCTTCACCACCTATGGTTGACTGGTAGAGAATGCCTAAGGTGTTAAGTCCGCCATTGTACAATTAATGTGCGAAAGAATAAATAAATAAATTATAAGAGGATAATGCGAGCAGGCGATGCGATGCGACGGAATGGGTCAGAGAACAACAACTTTCACCCTGGCCACAGGAAGGCCAATATAATTATTATCATAATTATATTGGCCTTACTGTACACACATTAATTACCTAATGGATACGTAATATTTGTACGGCTCCCAAGGCAAAACATAGTGAGACAATATACATATTTATGATATTTAATACCATCATTTAACACTACATTACGCCTATCTGTACAAAATAAATTTGAATGCAGTTGACAACAACAGCTAATTCGTTCACAAATCTACATATTTCGATATCTATTCAAAATGTGTTGGCGGTGGTAGTAAATAAGCACCTACTTTACATTAGAATTTAAGTGAATAATAAATACACACATCAAAAGTGTCTAGGGATCAAGCATTTTTATGCGGATTTCTTGAGATTGAGATGTGGCTTTGTAATAAATTTATGATTTTATAAATTTATATGGATTCTTTTTGGTGCATTTCATAATTTGAATCAGGAACTGTGAATCAAATTCGAGTAAAAGATGAAAATCAGCTGTCAATATTTTCCCTATAAAAACATACAACGCATTGAAGACATTATTAGTGCTACTGTTTCCCTACTACTGATTAAAACCAACGTTATTATGGAGCGGCGACGTCATTTAAGCAGGGAAGAAATGCTCAGAGCCGTGGGAATGATAGAAGCTGGTTCCCGGCAACGTACTGTGGCTTTAGCTCTGAATACAAATCAGAGTGTTATCAGTCGACTTTGGACACGTTACCGAAGCACTGGTACCGTGGCTGAGCGCCATGGAGGACGGTATCGCTGCACCACACGGAGACAAGACCGATACATTCAAATCTTAACTCGAAGAGCTCCAACAATAACCGCCATGATGTTAGCCGTGAGGCTTCATCACTCTTCAGGGAACTTAATTAGCGACCAAACAGTCAGAAACCGCTTGCATGAAGTGAACCTTCATTCCCGAAGACCGCTACGGGTACCACCTATAGCAATGCACAATCGTAGGATTCGATATCAATGGGCTCTTGAACACAGAAATTGGGCAGAAGAACAATGGCGTTTCGTGTGCTTTTCTGATGAGTCTCGTTTTGGTATGAGACTGGATACAAGACGTATACGACACTGGAGAACCCCTGGACGCCAATAGCGATTAAAATCCTGCCAGGAAGTCCATCCTTATAGTGGTGGAACCATCATGGTATGGGCGGGTATTTGGATCGGCGGAAGAACTGAGTTGATTTGGATCAGAGGCAACCTCAACGCTCAAATTTATGCTGAGACGATTGTATCAGACGTCATCGTTCCTCTACAAGTGCAAATGGGTCCCTTATTTCAGTTAATGCATGATAATGCACGACCGGACACCGCAAGAGTTGTAAGACAGACTCTCGCCGCAGCTAACATCAATGTCCTGCCCTGGCCTGCTCAGTCGCCAGACTTGAACCCGATTGAGCATGCATGGGATATGCTACAGAGAAGAGCTCTGCCGAATATGGAGGGTATCCAGTCGCAAGAAGACCTTTTTTTGTTGTTGCAACGAACATGGGCGGCCATTCCACAGCGTGATTTGGATGAACTCATTTTGAGTATGCCAAACCGATGTTCTTGTGTTGTTAGTGTTCGCGGTAGAAACACGGATTATTAATTGTTTAAGTTACCCAATAAAATTTTAGAGAAAACTGTTATTTCAGTCTTTTTTTCGAACTTTTGTGTTAGTGGTTCAAATGTCAAATATCCCTTTATTAGGAAAATGGCAAATTTCTTTATTAATGCAAAGGTGACTTGGTTTATCGTTACTGTGACAAACGAAAACACTTTATTTGATGAATCCTTAAAGAAAATTTTAATTAATATCAATCAGGAGAAAAGTTATTGCAAAAATATATGTTGATCCCTAGACACTTTTGATGTGGTAGGTTCAGACGACAACACATCAAGCTACTATAATCTGTCAGATTTCTTTATTAGATTTTCAACTTTATCCCCTTGATATTTAGGCTCAAGGTTGATTGGGAATATTTTACAGTTTCGGGTAGCTTGACCAGGTTGCAGGCAACCTTGAGCCTTAACGCTTAAGCATTAAGGCTCAAGGTTGCTACTACAATCTGTCTTTGATGGTATTCTAGTAGCTTGATGTCCCGTCGTCTGTACATCAAACACCATCCGTCTGAACGACTTTAACTATTCTATAATGCCTCTCCAGTCCAGATAGACAGATCCTACTGGATCAATGTAATGTGTTACACAATTACCCAGTAAGGTAATTACCCTACTGGGTAATTTTGTTACACATTATCAGTAGCCATGGGTTTAATTTTGACAGTTTAACAGCATTTATTGCGCTGTTTACGTTGTTGAGCAGATACATTTTAGAACATAGGGAGCAACGGAATAGCAATAAACTTCAATATGATTCCAACTGATAGTAATGGTTTGTTACGCAATTAGGGTGCTGTTCTCTGGGTCGTATGACGTCACTGGAAATTGGATATGGCGTAGGCAAAAGTTTATAAAATGAAATTAACTTCGTTATTGGTGCAATAGATTGATTGGCAAGGAAAACAATTAAATGCGGATTAAATTTGAAGTTTCGCCTTCTCTGTTTCCTCCTCTCCCCTTCAGCCGCGCATAGAGATAGTGTAGCCCTATCTACCTGTCTCAAAAGCACTTTATATTCTAAAGGATATAAATTTAACCTCGCTTAATAATTAATTAAAATATGAGGGTTTACGTCACTTTAAGTCACGTATTCAATGTGCTCTACTCACATTGAATAAATTATGAAGAACGATTGTCTATCTGACTTCCACAACCCAGTTACTGGGTAATACCATATCCCTTGGTAAGGGCGGGTTTGCATTGACGCGGAGCGGAGCAGAGAGAAGCTTAGCGGTGCACGAATTGGCCAATCACTATGCTCGAAATCTCCGCTCCGCTTCAAAGGAAACAGCATGAGCGGGATGGAGCAGCGGTGAGCAGATATCTATACTAACATAAATAATCTATACTAATATATAAAGCTGAAGAGTTTGTTTGTTTGAACACGCTAATCTCAGGAACTACTGGTCCGACTTGAAAAATTCTGCGTTGGATAGCCCATTAATCCAGGAAGGCTTTAGGCTATATAACATCACGCTCCGACCAATAGGAACGGAGCATATAAAAAAAACATGTCGAAACCCACGCGGGTGAAATCGCAGGGCGCAGCTAGTTCTTAATAAAAATACAGTAAGGCGATGCGATGCGGAGGACAACGGGCATTGGGGTGCAGAGCTGGGAACAGCGGGGCGGTGCTGTGTGGAGGACAGCGGGGCGTTGCGGAGCGGGGCGGTGCGTGACTCGCGCGCAGTGCCTCAGTTATCATCGTTACGTCATTAGGTGCATAAGTATCATTCTACTCCAGTCCGCTCCGCTTCAGTGAAAAACATTGACTACTTTTCACCGCTCTTCACCGCTCCTGTCCGCCCAGCTCCGCTTCAGTGGAAACACTGACCACTTTTCAGCGCTCTTCACTGATCCTTTTCGCCCAGCTCCGCTTCAGTGGAAACAGTGACCACTTTTCACCGCTCTTCACTGATCCTCTCCGCCCAGCTCCGCTTCAGTGGAAACAGTGACCACTTTTCACCGCTCTTCACTGATCCTCTCCGCCCAGCTCCGCTTCAGTGGAAACAGTGACCACTTTTCACCGCTCTTCACTGATCCTCCCCGCCCAGCTCCACTTCAGTGGAAACAGTGACCACTTTTCACCGCTCTTCACTGATCCTCCCCGCCCAGCTCCGCTTCAGTGGAAACAGTGACCACTTTTCACCGCTCTTCACTGATCCTCTCCGCCCAGCTCCGCTTCAGTGGAAACAGTGACCACTTTTCACCGCTCTTCACTGATCCTCTCCGCCCAGCTCCGCGTCAGTGGAAACAGTGACCACTTTTCACCGCTCTTCACTGATCCTCTCCGCCCAGCTCCGCGTCAGTGGATACACTGACCACTATTCACCGCTCCTCGCCGCGCTTCTCCGCCCAGCTCCGCTTAAGTGGAAACATTGACCACTTTTCATCGCTCTTCACCACACCTCTCCACCCAGCTCCGCGTCAGTGGAAACGCGGCCTAAGACTGGTTGTCAATTTTTCGGGCTTATGACTACTCGTAACGGCTGTCAAAGATAGCCCTATGACAGCTTGCAATGGCTTTACATTCTTCCCAAAGCACGAAAGCTCTCGACATGAAAAGATGGTAACCAATCCACAGACCAACCGCGGCAAGCAATACGCAACTAAACATAATCAATCGTTCTTTGCGGCTGTTAACATTTTGCAATGGATGCCTACAAATTGTGGTGCACAGAGTTGTAAAGTCGTCAATCATACTCGTAATAGATGTCCATATGTATTGTATATTTATGTAATATTATAACTGTTAATGTAAGTTTGTTTGCTATGCTTTCATGCGAAAATTACTTAACTGATCATCATAAAACTTTATACACATATTCTTGGAGCTATTAGAAGTAGGTAACATAGGATTTATTTTTCTCGATTTCTTTCGAAAGGTTTAAAAAATTCAAATGGTAAGGGTCAAAAGTGGAGTACCACTTTTGACACTTACTGTACATCCAAAGCCTGAGCGGCCAGTCGGTATTCTATAGGATGCATTTTGGAGAGTTTGTGCGGCAATTGCATAACTTAATTCCGTAATCTCCGTTCCATCATAGGACGACCCGTCGTACGGCGAGTAGGAGTAGGTATCCACTGAAACCGGGCGGCATACCTATTTCTTTATAATATTTTTTTTTTTATGGAGCGTCAATGGCGAACTTATAACACTAATTATAGATATATTAGGTAGATATCTATACTTAGTAATGAATGCAAATTTATGTTAATAATGACGTTAATAAGCCCAAAAGAGATGCATTCGTGCTATGTTCAACTTGAAATCGACTGACAGCTGATGCCACTATTTAAAAAACACAAGATACAGACACAAGATACATTACCATCTTTGTATATATTTGAAGTTGCGACATTTGTTACAGTAAATCAGGTCTTATTTCCACGACTAGCTTCCCCCGTAACAGACGTGACAATAGTCAACTGTGTTTACATGCGTCAAAGACGGTATTAATGGGAAAAAGCTTCGAGCAATTGCTCGAAGGGAAAAAGCGTTTTCTGTATGGCCCCTGAAATTTATAATAAAGTAAGTACCACAGTCATACAGGGTGTATCTGACATCTACTGCTTTTGTACACAAAATATCTAATCTGAAACTCAAATATTAAGAGGCCAATAATGCCCAAGTGCCGTTATAATGGGCTTTATTAACCTCATGCCACGTTTTTACAAAATAACCTAAAAACTCTTTCTCTGAACAGAGTAAACCATATCCTTTGTATTGTATAACACGTACTTACATAAATACAGCATTATTAGTCAATTATTGCATTAAACGTAAAAATATTTACAGTTTCTAGGTATAAAAATTATAAAATTGCACAGTAGCCGGTCACTTTTTCAACGCATTGCACCTGAAAGGCAAGACGGGGGCGCTAGCGACTGCGGACCTATATGGAGACATTCCCACCGACATATTACACATGTGCATAAACAGTGAAGTGTCAAAAAAAATATTTTCCGCGAAATTTTAAATGTGGACCTAATAAGGGCCACATTTAAAGGCCCCCTGGGCCTTATTTGCCTCAGGTACAGGTTAATTATAAACACAGTTCGGTCACGCTCACGTGAAATTAATGTTTTTTTCCCCATCTATCAAAAGTGCTCAAAGCCACTAAAAAGATTTCATTTAAAAAAAGAAATTCTGTCTATTTTTCTGTTCCACAAAACCCATCAAATCCAATTCGATTTTCGAAATGAGAAATCACAGGCACAGCTAGTTTCTAAAATCACGACAGGGACAAGACACATAAATAAATCCAATTGAATTTACACGGTTCAGAAAATTTGAATACAAAGTTTATTATAACAGGCTGTCCTGACCTATTTCCGCAGGGTTAGACTACATTGGATTAAAATGGAAGCGAACCCTAATATGGTTAGGTAATAGGCTAGGCAGATGATGATTATGAGGGTTCCGCACGTAATAAGCTATTTTCCTATTTAATTAACAGTTTTCTTTCTTCATTTATTTCCAAAAACATCTAATACACACAAACATACACACACTCCGGCCCTGATTTCCTTGTTCACAATTAAACTAAATTTAAGTTCAGTCCATCTTTTTATTTATATTACACTAAGAAAAAGACAGTAGATAAATATTAGTTTAGGCCTATCAAATTAGTCCGCGCCTGACATTCATTGACATTTGACGTATGTTTAGCAGCCATGTTTTTAATCGCGTCTAGACTGTCTACTGAGTATCTTAATTTGACAGAACAGGTTTGGATGAACAGGTAATATTTTATCTTCTACCCCTTTTCTGAATGAAATAGAAAGAAAAGGATGCACTGAACTTAAATTTAGTTTTGTTTGTGGGAATCGGTACAATGGAGCAGATTCTGTTGTTCACAAACTAAAACTATTTTAAGTTTTCTTCTTTCTTAATCCTTCCTTTCGTAAAGAAAAGGATAGAAGAAAACATTTACGTTTAATCCTGTCAAATTAAGATACTCCATAGACAGCTTAGACGCGATTATAAACATGGCGACTAAAAATACGCAAGTTTAAGTCAGGAGCGGACTAATTTGACAGGTCTAAATTGACATTTTATCTTCTGTCCTTTTCTTAATTAAATAGAAAGGATGTACTGAATTTAAATTTAATTTAGTTTGTGAATAACAAGTCGGGGCCAATGTCTTGTTTGCGTGGTATAACTTTTAACTATATGCATTAAAACGACAAAACCCTTGGTGTAAAACTTTTAAAATTGGTTATACTTTCCTTTATAGATCTCTAGTTTTCAAAGAAGCAGAATAGCGTATAGAATTTTTCTTACAGTTTGAACTTCTTGATATTTTCAAAGCCACCGAGAAATGCAGTTACGAAACTAAATAAAACTTGAAGTTGCCGTCGCGGGATTTATAAAATGTCTATTGAGAGAAAGGCTATTGTAACACCAGACTGTTGGCTCTGGCCAGGAAAATAATGTAACTGTTGATATTATAATCTCAAATTATTTTGTTTAACTTGCTTCCGGATACTCTTTTTTATTATCTGAATGTTTTGTCCTGAATATTTTCATAGTACCTTTTTTTATAATTATAAATTAGTATTTGATCGCAATCGCGCCTGATGGAAAGCAGTGATGTAATCTTTAATGGTAAAGCGCGCTAGTTTAATAAGCCCATTCACTCATAAAACTGAGTGAATAGGAAGGAAGACGGCAGTTGAGCGAGTTGATGCAATGTTTAACCCAGAGGGAGATTGATCTGGAGACCCTCCACGACCAAACTCCCGACACAACAACATTTGGCGCATCGTACCCGGCACACAACTGCTCAGACCCGTCCGCCGTACGGCTTCACCAGACATCATGCCGGAACACGACGAATCGCTTGGCGGCAAGACTTTGTCTGGTGGGTGGTACCTTCTACCGGCAGCTGATGTTTGCCAAGAATATAAGTAGTAAATAATAAAAAAAATATATAATATTTACCTACTTAAATTTTCATGTTTTGTCTCGGCATCTGGTAGATGATTCTTCACTGACTGATAGAAAATCCTTATGACATCAAGTCTGCTTCTGTATATAATAGTATGATTAGCTTTTAATAGTAGCCAACCGGTATCGGGAACAGGGACCAAGCTACCAGCGGTCAGGGCTCCCGAGAGAAGAACCTTTTGACAAAGCGAGCCGTGTCTAGAAGTCCCGCTTTCTGAATCAAGCGCTTCAGCCAGCTGCCTAACAAGAACCTCCTGAGGTGTTGGTCGATGCTCTTGGCTATATCTTCTAATATATAAAATTCTGGTGTCACGGTGTTCGACATTAAACTCCTCCGAAACGGCTCGACCGATTTTCATGAAATTTTTTGTGCTTATCCGGTATCTATGAGAATCGGCCAACATCTATTTTTCATCCCCCTAAATGTTAGGGGTAGTCCACCGCTAATTTTTTTTTTATTTTTAGACAAATTTTTTAATTTCTATTTTTTTATGATACAACATACAAAAATACATACAATCCCCAATTTTCACCCTTCTACGATCAACCCTTATTTTTTAATAGCCATTTTAGTAATTTAATCTATTATTTATATGGCAAAACAATGTTTTCCGGTTAATAATAATAATTAGCTGATGTGACTGCCAATAGAGTACGATATTGGCCCCGATTCCCTGAAATTTAAGCTCAGTGCATGACTCTGAAAAGTACAGAAGATAAGTATTATTAGTTTTGTCCTGTCAATTTAATATTTTATCTTCTGTCCTTTTCTAAATGAAATAGAAAGAAAAAGATGCACAGAACATAAATTTAGTTTAGTTTAGTTTGAGAATTTGTGAATCGGCGCCATTATCTATTTATTTTCTTACCTGCGTAACCCAATAATAACGTTGCTAATATTCCTAATGAAATCCAATACACTTACCAACACGACGTACGTGTATTTAGTTCACCATGATGAACTAACAAAGACCCTGTTGATGCTTGGTATCTTTGGTTCGTGGAAATAATACAAATAAGTACACATATAGGCAACATTCCCTATTCAGAAATAGTCATGAAAACTATTCATTTATCTTTTAATTTAAATAGGACAGCCGAAACTAATTATACAATTATTCTCACAAAAATTCTGACATTAGCATCTTCCATTCAACCACAAACATGTCGAGATTTGTTTGAGCGTTCACAACGGATAATGCCTGAGGAATAGATGACTACTAAGTCATCTATTCCTCAGGCACACTGCACACTAGTGCAAGTTGGAACAGCCGTTTAGCGATGTATTTGATACTCGCAATAGATGAATTCCCCGTTTCGGGTGATACAGTAACAGTTAAACGGATTAACTCCAACTAAGACAAGATACCAATAACTTGAATTGAATTGTGGGAAACTGCTCCGCTCGGCTCGTTAATAGAAGATTAGTAGCCGCGGGCTGTAAGACATCAATTGCAGCTCGAGATATTTAGACACAAGAGCGCAGCGAGAATTCGAGGGTGCAATTGATGCTTACACTCGAGCTAACTACTCTGCTTTACATCTCGATTGTCAGGTAAGTAGAAAAAAACCGGCATTACAAGAATAAAATATTCTTAATTATTATTGCTGCTTCAGCTCATTTCATTTCAACGAATTTCTGCTTTTCATTGAAACGGGAGTGCAGCCAGGCGCGTGCGCTCCATAGAGGCATACAAGCACTGCATACCCTAATAATTTTCTAATTCGGAACACCCGAATCGTATTATAATATAATTTTTGTACTACAATACTTCTCTGTATGTGAGGAGACCTATGCCCAGCAGTGGGACGATAAAAAGGTTGATAATGAGGATGATGATGATCTATGCATACCCTCAACAAAATCTCTGTGCACGCCCCTGAGTGCAGCTTATATGTTCAACACCGTGTCTTCTTCCTAATTAGCAAGTAATTTAAAAAAAAATCCCAAAAACAAACAATATTTTAAGTAAAAGTTTTCTATTTCCGCCTATTTTCATCTTTTTTTAATGAAGAACGAAATTGAGCTTTGCCGTTCGATATTTAAAGGAGATGTTTCAGAAATGTATGGAGCCTGGGCCAGCACTATGTACACTTAATGTAAATATTAGTATACATTATAGTTAACTGTTTTTATGTTAATTTTATATACTTTGGCTCAGTTCTTATACAAATTCAATTTAACTCGGCCAAGGAGAGCAACACAACTACATGGTGGTCAGCAATAAGCGAAATAAGATTTTCACAGTGACATTTGATTGACGTGTCATGTATCTAATTCTATCGTATCTATATTATCTAACAGATGCGATATTTCACTGTTCTTTATGAATTATTTACTGAATGCACTTTTTACTACATAAATCACGCACTTTTATTTAGTAAACAACACTATAAATAATTTTAAAAGTCCGATGAAAAATGAGCGTGACACTCAGCTTGACTTTCCCGCCAAAAACCCCCCGTATGATGGTTAGATGTACGCGAACTCTTTGAATGAGTGAAGAGTTTTTTTAAATTACCGACCTAGGGTTTTTCTAGCTACTTTATAATCCTAGAGCGCTTCTACTGACCGAATATTTTTCAGGTGGGTGACAAAAATAATGAATCCAAATTTACAAAATTTATAACTTTTCCTTATTACTTATCCTTGCTCTCAAAACAGTGAAAGAAATCACGGTGAACCGGAAACATACATATATGTATGTATCTATTAAACTGGACCCGCAAGGTGGAGCACCTCGTCTTACTGAGATAACTATGATAATTATCAATTTATGATCTGTGATACTGAGCCTTTTGGCCTCGCATAGAACATTCTGAGTCATTATTATTTTTGTTACTTTTCATATACCTAACAGTTGTTTTTTACGATGTTAGTCTAGTTCTCTGATAAATAAATAAAAACATAATTATATACAGTCAAGCAACAAAAATA
The DNA here is from genome assembly GCA_037179545.1 of Sesamia inferens. Taxonomy (NCBI): domain Eukaryota; kingdom Metazoa; phylum Arthropoda; class Insecta; order Lepidoptera; family Noctuidae; genus Sesamia; species Sesamia inferens. The sequence goes on along the minus strand of CM073921.1, from coordinate 18,132,386 downwards.
GAGAAATGAAAGAAAACATAACAAAATGCCATTAATTGTATGAGTGCACGTGTGTGTGTGTGTGTGTGTGTGAGAGAGAGAGAGAGAGAGAGAAATTGTGAGACGAAAAATAAGCTAATGTACCTTGTAGTATTAACTAACCGAAATCACACTCTACTAGGTCACTCGTTGCAAACGGACTCTGTATCATCTTAAATTGTGTATAGTCAGATATTTTTTTGCATTCATTTTTTCGTCAGAGACTTTTATCCATTTTGTTGTATAAAAAGGCTGAGCGTTTTTCTATCTTTCGATACTTTTTTATTTCCTTGTTCTTTTCTGGTTAATGACTGATAGGTCTAAAACGTGAATGTACTCGTCAGAACAAACAACTTTTGCATACTAACGATTTCTTTTTCTTTACCAAGGGCATGGGCTATCACCACAAAACAGATAAAAGACAGCTATTCCGTGGCTATCACCCTATAAGAAGGTTTAAAGTGGAGTAGTTTTGTTTTATAAAACTGGATTAGTAACTCAATAGAATTACAATTTAGGACGTATTATTCATGTTAGGTACGTCGACGAAAAAAGCAGCCAAGTGCGACTTACAATAAGCCGTTGTAGAAGCCATTATGGTCTTTTTTATAATTATTTCCGGCAAGCCCATAACGGACCGCTTCTAAAAATTTATTTGTACAACTGTAAACAGAAGACATATAGAACCTGCAGACATTGGCCTAGATTCCCTTGTTTATGTTCACTGCGTCTTTTTCTAACTATTTCATTAAGAAAAGGACAGAATATAAAATGTCAGTTTAGACCTGTCAAATTAGTGAGCTCCTGACGTAAACTGGCGTATTTTTAGTCGCCATGTTTATAATCGTGTCTAAACTGTCTATGGAGTATCTTAATTTGACAGGATTAAACTAAGATGTTATCTTCTATCATTTTCTTAACGAAATGGAAAGAAAAAGATGCACTTAACTTAAAATTAGTTTAGTTTGTTAGCAGCAGAATCGGTGCCAGTGTTTTTCAAATAAGTGACACAATTAAACGCTTAACGCTACTAGAACGCACTAAGGCTAGGACATTTTTCTTTGAATGACTCTGCTATGAGCTTCGAATACACCGGATTCAGGATAAGGCAACGTGGATTCATGTGTGATCAACAAGTGAATACCTAAGCACTAATGACCAATGTACAGATTGTCTGTGACACGGACACAACCTGTTGCCATTACAAATTACAATACGATTTTCTTTTAACCAATGTTTCGCCGCCGTCCCGCCTGATGGTAAGCAGGATGGAATCGTTGATGGTAAAGCGCTCTAGTTTATTAAGAGCCCTCAAACTCTAGCTTTGAAGACACATAAATTGGAGTCAGACGAAAACACCGCTGCTGTCAAATTATTCCAGTCCCTCGAAATACGCGGTATGAAAGACGAGGCGAAACGCTTCGCCCAGATCGTATTGGTGTCAACAACGTAAGGGTGGAAACTCGCCGACGGGTCTTCCTTTGAAGTTTATCACATGGACTGAAATCTTGACTTATTACTGATTTTCAGAGCCTGCCGTTTAGGTTTAGAAGGCCCTAATTTAGCAAAAAAAAGGTCTAGTACGAGTCGGATTCGCGAATCGAGGGTTCCATTCGAACCTGATAGAAGTTTGATTATATTACTCGTGTTAGACCCAAATATTTGATACGAATTCAATTTAATACCTCTATGCTTTCATGAGAAAATAACTTACAAATTCTTTAAAGTTATTAAACTTTTTTTAATATTTATGACGTAGTAACTAGGGAAAGCAATTCCGATAACGCGGAATCCCAATCTCGAGAGATCTTGTGTAATTTATCGGGATCATCCCGAATCATAATGAACGACGGGATCCCGTTCGAGATTGAGGAGCAATAGTAAGCGATGCTACACATATCGACTCGGGATATCAATACATGGCTCGGGACTCGATATAAGAAAGAGATTTATTTGAGTTTGGAAGAACAAGAGGAGTTTTTTTGCAGTTTGCATATAATTGATTCGTCAACTCACGCTGTTGCCAACCAGTGTTGATTCGGAGAGGGCATCCTCAAGAGCTGCGTATATTGCAACGGACATTAGATGCCGGTTAGCAAAAGGCACTCTTGATACATTTTGTTTTTTAAGAAGTTACACATACCTTCAAATATATCATATCACTAACGTAACTACTTTTAAATTTCCATGACCTGTACCTAGTTTACTTAGAAATTACAAATAACTTAGAAAAGTTACATTGGTACTTGCCTGGTACACTCATACATAAGAGGCTGGTGTTTTAACCACTAGGCCACCATGAGACCTGAGCCCAGCCGTCGGACGATAAAATAGTTGATGATGATGATGATATATATTTTTATTTTGATTATGTTCATATTGATAACCCTGTTAATTAGTTAGTAACTTTAAGTAACAATTTAGTAATATTAAAAGATAAAGGCTTTTGTTTTAATGAACCTCACTATAACAAACAAGCAGTTTCCGTAGTACGTAGTTTGTTTTTTTTTTTTTTTACTAGACATGATCCCGAAAATTTCACACCACCTTACACTTAGTGCTGTTCCAGCCACCTGACGATTGCAACAGTTCTCGATGAAATTATTTAAATACCCAGTTTTTAGCAATAATATTTACTTCAAACTTCAAAATATTTTATTCAGTGTATATCTTTGCTTTTTATCTTTCTCAATCGATTTAGCACACTGCTCTCAAAGCGGTGAAGGAAAGCATCGTTAAGGATGCGAAAAAATGCTAAAACCAATTCAATTAATTAGAATTGATGAAATAAACATGATAATAAATGATCATTTGGTTCCCTTTTATATTGTGCATTTGGTCCACACTGCCTATATGGATACAATTTATATTTCTTTATGCGTATAATGCATAATTTTCATTTCTACGTTGTTCATAAAAATAGAACAAAATATTTCCACGAGTGAAAACGTTCTGTTTTGTTAAGCCTGAGCAAGTGAACAGTCTTTCCGACAAATTTACATTAAATTCTTTGCTCACATCGTTATTTAGTGTTTTGTTGGTGTAATCGAAAATGAAGCGCTATAATATTTTTTAATTACGACTTCCTTAGAGGCATACTCATTTGTATGCAAAGACTGACATAGCAAGGAGTTGGCACCGCGCCAGGGCTACTATCTCAAATTGTAAGCCACCAGCTTATTTTGACATTCAGTGCCCCGCACAAATGTACGCGAACGTGAGTATTGTGGAGTGTGTTAATATGAACGCAGGGTTCCCTTGTGGTTGGATGAGTACTGCTTTATTCAGCCTGTTGTTTTCTTCATTAGAACCGTGCCACTAAACCCTTGTCACAGTTTTTTTTTTTCTGATTTCTCTGCGCCCTACGTAAATGCTTTTGTGCTCTATAGATTGTGATTGTTAGGAAGAGTAGGTACTTGGTTTAACAAGTTATGGTTTGATTTGTCAATAGCAACTTGTATGGCAATTAATTAGCGTTTAGTTTTATAGATTTTATCTTTTTTTTCATTTTAGGTTTTATAACGATTCCGATTATGACAACCTCCGTGGCGTAGCGGTAGCGGTAGCGAAAGCGGCCGCTGCGCAAGGTTTATAAGTTGCTTAACGCTCGCTAACGCACGCACACACGCACACACACACACACGCAAACACGCACACGCGCACACAAATACACACCCGCACACACACCCTCAGTCACGCACTCACACACACACTCACATACCCTCGAACACACTCACACACCTTCGCACACCCTTATACACACTACACTAGTCCACTCAAAACATTTTATATTATTTTATGTTATATGCCATATAACGAACCAGTCGTATAATTTCATAATGGCTTGAATGTACCTAAATACAAGAATGAAACATCCATTAAAGGGTCGGGCCCACCATCTTTAACACAAGTTGTCTTGGCAACATAGCAAGGGTGCTGGTGTCGCCACACTATTGTTTACATCCTTTTAACTGTATGTACTACATGTTTCAATGTACTGTAAAATTTGATGCAAATAAATAATAAATATTATTATTTTATGATGCCACATTACTCTTAACTGAATATTATAAACAAAGTAGATCATTCTCTTTCTGTATTTAATGACTATAATTTGACTTCCCAATGTACTGCACGCATCTGTTTAAACAGACTCGAACCAGAATTTCATATTCAGTAGGTACCATTATGACCTTTCAGACTCAATCCGATTAGAGAGTCGACCATTTATGATGCCTGAAATTTCACGTGCAAATTTGTCGGTCCAGATAGCGAGTGCCAAGTTCCGTATATTACTTGTTATTGAATGCCGAATGATTGCTACATGCCCGGCACAACCTACACTATAATATTTCCCAATTAATGAACGATACGAATTTTGCGCTAATTATTTCAATATCCAACAAATTCTAAGTTAATTTTATTTACTGATAGACCTATGTTATTATATATTTTGTCTAATAGACCGATGTTATTATATAGGTAGACTCGACAAGAGTTGAAACTAAACGATTCTGTCGGAAGGAACTACAGTCATAAGTCATATTTATCTCACTTCGTAATTGCCGAAAGGTGAGAATCTAACAATACTTGAACCTATTATTGGGAAGGTAGTGTTGAAAGATAAAAGTCGTTAATAGACGGGAAACCACTAGCTATATGTGATAAAAAGTTAAAAGGAAGAATAAAAGGAAGCTTCAACACCGCGGCCATGCTGCGCTCATAAATTGAACAACCGCAACGCTCCATGATCCTTGTTGCGAAGTCTAAACGGTCTGAAACTTTTACTTTATTGCTTTTAGTCGCGGCTTCATTTACATGGACGACAAAAATTGTCCCAATAGAATGTCCGTTCTACTATGATAAAAGTATTCTATATGTCTTTATCCAGATTATACATATACTACCTGTGTACACAAATCTGTTCAGACATTTTATGTCCAAAAATACAAAAGATTTCACATCAATTTAATTAGGTTTCCTTTTTGAGAAGTAACGAAAAATTTTATTCAACAAAAATGTTTCATTTTTACTTCATATATAACCTTGAAAAAAAAAAAACGTTTTAGAAACAAGTCTCACATTGAAAAACTATGTTAAATTAGCTTAGAATCAATCTGCTGTCAATAGTGTAAATTTCTAGATTTTCTAGCATTAGTTGTTATGACAGCTCACTCACTCCATGCTCTCTTTGCCTAACTTTTACGATGATTACAGAATCGCATTGAAGGTGCGAAAAGATTCATCACTAAGCCGACATCTATGCATTCTCTACATAAAACTAAGTAGGTACGCATTATTAACAAGCATTCGCACGTGTTACATATACATAATATACACAATATATACATATACACAATACATTTAAACTCAATTTCACACCGGTGTCATTTGACTCATAATACACACATAGGTATGTATGTTGTTATCGGTTCTTAAAGAATAATTTCTATAATAATAAAAAATATTAGGATCAATTCGCATGTACCACAACCACACCACGTCGCAGTGACAAAATGTGGTCAAGCTGTGGTTACGTGTGAATAGTGTCACAGCCGCTTTTTGCAGTTGCGTTGTGGTACCGACAAAATGTCGATGTGGTTGCGTTGTCGCTGTCGCCAGCACGCGCCAGCTAGGCGCGTTGATGACGTCATGTCGTGGCAACGGTGCCGCCGCCGGTGGTGGCGTTGCGTTGCCGTCGCGATGTGGTTACGATGCGGTCTTATTACACAGGTGGTCGATAACAACGGCAAAATGTGGTACGTGTAAATTGTAATATTCATTTTTAATACAAAATATACGCCCGACCACATCGCGTCGTTGTGGTGTAGTTGTGGATGTGGTGAGGTTGTGGTACGTGTGAATTGAGCCATAAAGGCAATTGCTAACATGAAACGGAACGTTTATTACTACTCGAGATGTCACCCGATGTCAGTGACGTTTCACTAGAGTGCCATTCGAATTTAACAAAACACTCGACAAACTGATTTTTCGAAAATTATGTTTTTGACCCGAAATTATATTTTTTTATGATTTATTGTTTAGGTAAGGTTTCGATCATGGCTACATCTTGACAAAATTATTATTAATTTAATTAGCAGCCAACCCGCTTGAGCAAGCGTGGTGATTACGCTCAATCCTTCTCTGTATGAGAGGAAACCTGTGCCCAGCAGTGGGACGATAAAAAAGGTTCATAATGATGATGATGATGAAGATGAATTAGTAAGGTAATTACGTAACACAGTAGCAATGGGTTTCATTTTGACAGTTCAACAACATCCATTACGTTATTTACGTTGTTGAGCAGACACATTTTCAAAGACATGGTGCAATGAATTAGCAAATATGCTTCCAAATTATTCCAACTGTTAGTAATCGAAATGATTCCAACTGTAATAATACTGTGTTAGGCAATTAGGGTGCAGCCTATAACGTTTCCACTGATGGGACGCAGGGCAAGCGTTTTCTGTGAAAGCGGATAAGTGGATGTCAAATGTCTTCGGATTTTTTGGTTCTAAAACTTGCCAGTCATAACACACTGATACCACATTGGGGCCGAAGCAAAGTTGGAGGGTTGCCAATCTCACCTTCCAGCATTTTCGGTCTTTGTGTGTGACGACGTGTTGGTCAAATAAGGAAATTCGAGAATATTCGCCGTCGGAAATACTGCAGTCGGCACCTATCTGTGTCAAATAAAAGCAATAACCCAATAACTATTTGGAAATTTCAACATACATAAGTCAGGCAAAATATAGGTAGAAATTGATGCAGTAACGGAGCACGATTTTTCAAAAATATGAGTTTCTAAAACAGAATGTTAACTTATCTTTTTTTAAAAGACGGTCATTTTAGTGTACCAGAACAAGTAAAAATTTACACAGGTATATGTATTGCATATCTTTTTTAATTTTTGCCTGTTATCGACTAATATAATAAAGTCGACTCGTCGAAAAAAACGAAGAACATTTTCTTATGTACAATGCGTTTTCATTCATTTCACTTCGGTTGAAATTAAAGAAGACACTTGCTTGAAACGTTACAGTTCTCTAATTGCAAATTCAATTTTATTTCAATTTGTGACCGTAATTTATTTAATATGGTAATGCATTAGATCACATATTGGAGTGTAACACACGCCGCTAAAACTCATTATAACTTAGTTTCTATTTACTCCCTCGCGTAGGCTCAGGTGTAAAACTACCTCGTAAATAATGGGTCATTTAAGCCTCTTGCATAACAATCTATTATAAATGATGTAGTCTATCTTTGAAATATTTGTCATAGGTCACATGCAACGATGCAACGGATATCCAGTAACTATCTGGTATCCGGCCTATCCGGCCGTCCTAATACTATCCGGCCTAATAATAATAGGTATTCGATATTCGGATATTAATATTTTATTTTCCTAACATTCTGACAAGTTTCAGACATTTGTTTGTCTCCGAGATGAGTCTGCGACTAGGTTTTAAATTACGAGTATTGGCCCTACCGCACTCTAATTACGTAACAAACTTTTACAGTCCATTGGAATCAATTTGAAGCATATTGCTAAGCTCTTGCTGCTATGTTCGGAAATGTGTCTAATCAACAAAGTAAGTAATGCAATGAATGTTGTAGAGCTGTCAACATGAACTCCATTGCGCAGTTATCCTGCTGGTTAGTTCATAGTACTTCATACAGTATGTACCCGGCACATGCCTGGCCGTCTGACATAGCCCATACTTCCTAATCGAGAAGAACCCAATTTAATCAAGTTGTTCCAAGTTCGTTTGTTTTAAATGAAAACAATTTACTTGCAGTTTAGTACGAGAGCTACCGAACGTGACTACAAAGACGATGTCTGAATTAAAGTTCAGTAAAATGTATTTACTGTGAATCTTAAATATTGAGTTTGTGGAATCGAAAGCATAGAATAAGCAATACCTAGGTACAAGAGATTCCGATAAATACTTAGGTAGGTACATATTTAGGTGTTAACAGATTGGCAAGTGCTTGTTTAAAGAAAGACCTCGATGGATCGGTCCTAATTTTATGGCCTCAAGTTCAAATAAATATTATAAAACAAAATAATAATATTATTTTAAAAACTCTAGTCCCTTATTTTGCTAGTCTTTTATCAAGGCCTTCCTGGCCAGCTTTTTTGCCCCACCTCGTAGAAACCATTGCGTGTCCATCACTTACGTTTACAATATCCTTGTAAGTACGCTTCTTTTCATAGATTTGTGTGGCTTGATGTTAATCCTCCACTGGGTCCTATCTACCTACACACAATAGTAAGAATTACCGATGCTAGCTCGTAAATCACGTCAAAAGAAGTTTTTAGCCACTCCTTCATCATTATCAATCAACCTTTTATCGTCCCACTGCTGGGCACAAGTCTCCTCTCATACAGAGAAGGATTGAGCGTAATCACCACGCTTGCTCAAAGTGGGTTGGCGATTTCAGACTTAAAGTCTAGGTTTCCTCACGATGTTTTCCTTCACCTTCAGTTATTGGTGTCCAAGATATACTTAGAAAGTACATATAACTTTAGAAAAGTTACATTGGTACTTGCCTGACCTGCAATCGAACCCGCGCACTCATACATAAGAGGCTGGTGTTTTATTCACTAGGCCACCACGACTTGCCACTCCTTGGCTACAAGAAAACAGCAAACATTTTTGCTAATTATGTAGTTAGTGAATGTACGTTCGATCATACTAAATACTATTCATACTGCTGCTCAATTTTCTCAATAAATCTGCACCATTTCCTACTGATGCTGTATGGGTTATATTTTGGCGACAAAGACGTATTAGCTAGCCCGAGTTTCAGTCTCCGGGAGACATTGAATGCTAGGACCACATTTCAAGGCTAGGCTACAATCAATATTATGTCCACTTTTTAAGGTAATGCCGAAATCCTTACAAACAAGTAGTCAATACATTAAGCGTAATAAAACTATAATACATTAAGCGACTTATGATGAAGTTTTTGATAAGATTCTATTATATTAGTTTAGATAATACCTAATATAAGTCTACCAACCATCAGGAGCTTATTGAAAAGCAAAGTCTCCGGATTTAACTTCCTATGACCTCCAAAATTACTTATATTTTAATCACAGCCAGAGGCCCAAATTTAAAACAGAAAGCGACGTTAGCAGGAGCTCTAATTTGAATAATTCCCCCAATACAAATATACCCTCATCGTGCAAGGTCGGGGAAGGTCGCTCGACACACGTGCTATAAATACCTTCCTGTGTTAAATTTTGATTGCTCGAAACGGTCCAATACAATTACCGCGAAACGTTATGTATAAAGTGCTTCCTATCTCTATAACGCCATCTTATCTACAGCAGAACAATCACTTTGTTCCACTCAACTTACAGACGCGCGACGGGTACCTATTTTATAGCTCACTGGAAAATTTTACATCGATATTCTGCGCTAAGACCTTTGTAAAGTCATACTCGTACTATTTCGTTTCTTTTTGCAGACGATTTCCATTACCATCCGGGTCAGTAAACATTTCATATTTTATTTAAAGCGTTTGCGTAAAACTTTGTCATTTATCTTTTCCAAACAGATCGCAGATAATTATTTTACTAAGGCTTTTAAGCAAAATGAGTTCAAGATGAGCCAGTGCAAATTAATCTACTAAAATAATGCTAATATTACAACGAGGTAAAGTTTGTGAGTTAGTCAGGTTGTAGTCTATGGATCTACTGAATCGATTTTGTAAATTATTTTACCAATGGAAAGCCAGGTTATTGGTAAATATCATAGGTGATGACAACCCGAAAAATAAAAAGACTTCTGCATTGTAGTCGGATTCCGTCACAAGTAAAAATGTTTACCGACCAGCAAAATGGGCACGGGTCAGCTATAATTTATTTTATAAAATAAACCCTTGTTCCCAGCCCTGCCGCATCGCTGGCAAGTACCTAATTTGAAAGTAGCTCTTAGCAGCTTGATTAATTAGGATCCTGATTTATTTTATAGAAGGCATTACATGATACGGTTATAGGTACTATATCCACACACAGATAAGAAGGCGTACCAAACTCAATTGATGAGCGTCAAAGTGAACGTTCTCAAAGCTACATAATATGTATGTACATACGAGTATATACATACGTCTGCCTTAAACAGACATATTTCTCAACACAGTTTACATCGGGTTTGATGTTAATATACACCAGTCTCCACAATATTGTGTGATCTCGGTTTAACAACAGCTTTTGCATATTATTTTAGACCATTTTGTTGATGCTCCTGGCCGACTAGACGGAGCCTGATAAAAAGCGTGCTCCAGAAAAGTATGAAATTTTTAATCAGTTTCTATCTGCAGAGCAAGACGATAAGCTTAATTTACTGTCAAAACTAGTTTTTTAAGACGTCACAGTTTATAGTCTATCGAATTGAATGCTATACATAATAATGTATAACCCTGTGATAAATTTCACGTTTAACCGACGATTCAAAAAAAATTATCGTAGTGTCCTGACAGCGTATAAACGCTGTCAGGACACTACGATATTTTACTACGATTTTTTTTTCTAACAATACCTATATATAAATAAAAAAAGTAGCAGCTTTCTCAATACGAAAAAAGGTCGCAATGTATCTAAGAGCATCCTCGTGCCTACTCTACATAAAAACGACTTTCCATACAAGTAACATCTTTACTTCCAATATTTACGTAGAAGTTTTAAGCAAACTATTTTACTATCAAATTTATGACTGCAGCGCCGGTGCCGGCATGGCGGCGGGCTGAGTGGTATCGATATACTCCGATAACTGGATCACCAACGTGTTAAATGGATCTTGATTTTGAAGCGAAATAAAACTACGCGAGCAATTTTGTGCATTTTTTTAGGGATTCTCATTTCGTAGTGTACGATTTATTTGATTCCACCCACCCAACTAAAACGTCAGCACCAGGTCAGTCTGTACCAGCAGTGGGAAGGCTGTAGGTTGATCTGTCCTGTCTGTGAGAGGGATGATATCACATGTGGTGTAGATATGACACATCTTCGAATTTTTTGGTTCTGGGAGATGCTGGTTTCCTCATGACGTTTCCTAAAAAGGTCAAAAGATTCACTACGAAGACTCTTTTTTAAAACCAAAACTTTATCTATTTACCTCGGATTCCGTAAGTTAGTTTTCAATCATTAAAATATGGCCGCTGGGCGTTATCCTCGACGAATGGAGTAACCAAAGTTGATAAGTTTCCAAACAAAACCAAATTGGACGTTAATTGTTGTGTATCTATTCTAGCCTGAGGGAATTTATCAGAATATTACGAAACCTGAGGATTCTCTGGAGAAAATAAGTAGAAGAAAAACATTCGTTCCCAATCGGAAAATCTCTCAGTGAGTCGTCGAGTCCAGAACTTTATATCCAGAACAACTTTCAAAAGTACTAAGTAACTGGAATTTAAAATTCGGGTTGCTTAGGACTTTTAAAAGTTCGAGATCAAACAGTGGTAAAAACGCCATTATTTCCCTGTTTGAATATCCCTAGGTTTATTTGCAACACTACGTTAGTTATTTTTACAGTATTGGTTTCAGGTTTTCTTATAGTAAAAGCAGCTTGCTCAAACGACTTGCTTGCTAAAATATGTTGCTTATCTTATTTTAAAATATGTCTTTATATGGAGCGCATTTAAATTCAATTTCGGGACTGCACGAGATCAGCGTCATGCATTCAAAATCTAAATTGCAATTTGACGTTAGCGCTGCATGTATGCAGTCAGGGGAGGTAAACACCACTTTTCTTTTTCATATGACATGAGAGTAACTCTATTGTGATACTCTCTCTCTTCTATTATAGCTATATAATGTGTCATAGCTGCGAATTTACAGCTTTAAAAGGCATGAAAAATGGAATAACTTACCCTGATTTAACTCGAGTTGGTCTCCAAAGCCTAGAGCACAGGCGTAGAGTAGCCAGCCTTTCGGTGTTCTATAGGATACATTTTGGGGAGTGTGCGAAGGAATTGCACGATTTAATTCCCCCATCTCCGTTCCATCATCGGACGACCCGTCGTACGGCGAGTTTCCACCCTTATGTTGTTAACACCTCTACGATCCGGACGAAGCGTTTCGCCTCCTCCTTTATACCACGTACATCGAGGGACTGGAACAATCTGCCGGCGGCGGTGTTTCCGTCGGACTACAATTTGTGTCTTCAAGGCTAGAGTGCATAGGCTCTTAATAAATTAGTGCGCTTTACTATCAACGATTGCGTCACTGCTTACCATCAGGCGGGTTTGCGGTCAAGCGCTGGTTTATAAATTAATAATATAAAATAAAAAGACTTATTTCTAACTAGCTGTGGGAATATCGGGATAAAAAGTATCCTATGTATTATTCCTGGTTATAAACTATCTCTGTGCCAAATTTTATCATTATCCGCGGAGTAGTTTTTGCATGAAAGAGAAACATCCATCCATACTCGAAAATTTCGCATTTATTGTATTATTAGTAGGATATGATACCAAAACTGATGGCCGATGGGGCAGTAATGTTCTGGAGTGGCAGCCACGTACCGGAAGACGCAGCGTAGGGTGGCCCCCAACAAGGTGGCCTGATGACCTGATGAAGGTCGCGGGAAGCTGACGGATGCGGCCAGCACAAGACCGGTCACGGCCTCCCCAAGGCTTTTTGCCTTGGGGAGGCCGAACACGTAGAATGATATCAACAAAAATACTTACTACAGGGACTGCTGCCAATAGATTCATTCTACAGATAGATTCTGTAAAAACCTCATCGTTAAAAGTTAGGTGAAGTGAGTTTAGAGTGAGTTGTAATCACTCCACGTTTACTTAAGTTTTCACGGTGATCACAGAATGGTACTGCTGTTTTATTTAAGACAAGCGCTCGATTCGATTATCAAAGCTCGTTTACGGGGATAGCTATGAAATGCTAAATTTTATGGAAGAAAATGTTTAAGAGATTAATAAATCTTTATTAGTAGCTGTTTCGTGACGTGGCGTAAGTGCTACTTCAAAATATACATGGAGTGATTAATTAAACAGGGAAACCAAGGTTAAATGTGTTCTTCTTCATTTGTTGTTCCCTTGACTTTCCACATCGATTCGTCCTACCTGACCGTGCTATTAGGTTACTAGTGCTTTAGCTTAGCGTACTTTCTGAGATGTTTTCTTTAAGCTTAGCTCCTATCAGTCATAGGGATAATTTTTAAACACAGAAATTCGAGAAGTTTTAGTATTATATATTGTAGTAGATATAGATAGAAGACATGTAGGACACTCTGATTATTTTGCTTTATTAAAGAAAGGTTCTATAGGTATTTTTTCTTTTTTATTAAATCTGTTCAAAATTCGTCCTCTCCACCAGAATCTATAGTTGCATACTTCTGAACCAATTTTCGATAAGTACACTGATACCAGTCCGTTGCAGACTCTTCGTTTATAGCCCGCTCGAACGTTGACAGCGCAGCTTCCGGCGTCGAAAATTTTGGTAAGGAAATTATATATGTACATATTTGCTTGATCAGGACTGTAAAGAGACCTAAGAGATTGACCGACGTCTGTCCAGAAAGTTCTTCGTTTTGAGCGCAGTATACAGTGATTAAAACGCCGTAGACCGCGCGCCGCGGCGCCCGATCTGGTGAACAACAGAGAAAACTTCTGGCAAGCATTTGGTAGTGTACCCGTTCATCGGTGTCGCTTCTTTGATTCTGTAAAGCAATTGAAACCAAGTAACCAGTCATATTGAAAAATCTCGATGACTAGATCTTACCTTTGCTTCTATGTCGTTTCTCTTTGATAGACATCGATTCGTTTTGAAACACCCAAACCGTTGATTGGTGCTTCCTTTCTGAATAGTACCTATTGATAAATTCAGGACTCACAACACATGTTCTCATGACATAAACACGTCGAGATGACCCTGTTTCGTTTATCAAACCACGGCACCATTCCACCCAGGGGTGCTGCTGAGCATTGGTAGAATTGTGCGGCACCCATCGTGGAACTACCTCCTCACTCGAAGATGCTCATGTAGAATCTTGTAAACGCTTTCTGATCTTGGGATGGATGGGGTGGATGGAAGGATGTGCTTAATCTCCTGATATGTAACTCGCCTGTCGTCTTAGGTTACATTTTGCACTGCTAGCACATTTTTCGTAACAGCCGTCAAAGACCGAAAACTTTCCCCAAATATAGACGACAACGCTTGAATTCGTTGTATCAACGATATATGACATGATAATTTGAATAAGCTCGGAAAAATGTAAAGAGAAATTTATTTTGAAATTGGAATTTATTATTTCTTCTCATTACTTCGAATCTATTATTAGCTTGTAAATAATTATGTTTTCAAAATATAATATAACTGGCCAGTCTCACATAAAAACTTATTTCGCAATACCTTCTGAGTGGCTTAGTCATTTATGTATTACTAGCTGACCGGCAAACGTTGTTTTGCCATATAAATAATTTCCTAGAAAAAAAAATAGATGTTGGCCGATTCTCATAGATACCGGATAAGCACAAAAAATTTCATCAAAATCGGTCGAGCCGTTTCGGAGGAGTTTAAGTTCGAACACGGTGACACGAGAATTTTATATATTAGATGTTATTCTTGTTTCGAACTAACTTGCTTTGTAAAGACTTTATAGGAGACACGCTTTTCTCAATACGAAAAAGGAACTTCACAATACTATAATACCCAGAGAAAAAAAGATTATTATAGTGAACTATTTTAAAAATAGTTTAAAGTTTTATTTCACTAGCCAACAATAATAAATCGTTAGATACTTACTCAATATATTTATTCGATAGATTGACAATAATTATGTATATTACTTAAGATATTTTGTGCATAGGCAAATTATTACTATTACTAATCTAAGGAATAAGCCGGCCTAAACAATAATCATGTCGGTACTACCTAAGCTCTAATAGACACACGAGGATAAAACATGGTTGACCCTATGCTCATCGTTTGTTCTACTGGTATTTTACTGTATAATTTAGGATCATAATTTATATATATTGCATTTCCAATTCGACCATCGAAGTGTGAGTTTGACAATGGCCTTATATCACAGAGCCCTTTTGTAGAAAATCCTAAATACTCTATAGTATTATTGTATTAATACGACGGAGTCACAAATCTTTATTTATTTATCTCAATATTATATTGATAAAATACACAATTTTAAAAATAGATAGGGATATGACGTTTGTGCGTTGTAGCCGTCGTCGAGTAACAATCTAAACATTATTAGTTCCACTTATTGCAAACGGATTTCTTCCTTGGAACGAACTCTTACTACAGGCGGTTCAATTAGAATACCCGATGTGTAAGTGTTTGTACACAAACACTTACACATAGACACAAACACTTGAGAAAATCTTTTATCATTCAAGTGTTAATACTACGCTGACGAGCGGTTGCTGTTGTCGTATGCAAATAGAGCGTATCACTTCTCCAATCTTCTACAGCTTTAATAGTCCACAGGGCACCAGCACTTGTAGACACAAAATACGCTACGGCCTACTTTGTGTCTACATGTGCTGGTAGGTACATACTACAATAACATTCAATGAGCACGCGACAGTAATGTCACAGCGTTTAGGTTTTAAAATATCGCGCACGGGTCTACGAGAAAAAGTAAATATGTATAAAATATGTACAAAAAACCGGCCAAGTGCGAGACTCGCACTTGGCCTGATGAAACATGATTTTTTTGCCGTTTTTAGAGATAATGGTTTCCACCATTATCTCTAAAAACGGAAAAAAATCACGTTTACTGTATGGGAGCCCCCCTTAAATATTTTCTTTTTGCTGTTTTTATTGTTTGTTGTTATAGCGGCAAAAGAAATACATAATCTCTGAAAGTTTTAACTGTTTAGCTATTATGGCTCATGAGATATAGTCTGGTGACAGACTCCCGTTTTATGTTTTAGGTGCGGAACCCTAAAAACACTCTGTAATTGAAAGGTATCGGAAAACAAATATGTAAAAAAAAATACCTTTTACTGTCATAAATACATTTTGGTATGACTTGTAACTTTGTAAGATATGTAGGTGGATAATTAATCTGACTACATTCACGATTCTTAATACTCTGTGTTTCGTTGCAGCGCGTTCGCCTAAACTAATGGCATAATACCTATTAAGGTAATTGCTTCACTTTTGTGCAGTTGTGCAAAGCGGGCCAAAATACAAAATAAGTAGCGAATTCTGGATAGCCAGGAATATTTCACTCGTATATCGGCAAGTGCTATTCGAACACTCAAACAGTAAGGGAAGCCCGTTAACAGAACAATCAATTGAAGTTATCTTTTTTTTTTCAGAATGTGTCCCGGAGCTGTGCACTGAAGAGGCAAAGCCTGAAATGCCAGCTGCGCCGCTAACTAGTAAGTGTATTGCAACCATTTCTGAAATCACAAAAAAATGAACGGAGTTTTCGCCGTTAGTGCATCCCACTATATCGCTAGTAAGAGAACAAAATAAAACTATACTTCAATTGATGCCACTCAACTGGCAATCGTCCGCTCTTAAATAAAATGAAGAAAAGTAATGTAACTTATTTTTAAAACAAAACATTTGTAAGTTTACAATTACATCATCATCATCATCATCATTATCAACCTTTTATCGTCCCACTACTGGGCACAGGTCTCCTCTCATACAGAGAAGGATACGGACATACGATTTCAGACTTAAAGTCCAAGTTTCCTCAAGATGTTTTCCTTCACCTTCAGTCATTGATGTCCAAGATATACTTAGAAAGTACATATAACTTAGAAAAGTTACATTGGTACTTGCCTGACCTGGAATCGAACCCGCGCACTCATACTTGAGAGGCTGGTGTTTTAACCACTAGGCCACCACGACTTCTCAATTACATATTATGATTTAAAAAATATTTCTGCATGTTTTGCCAAGAAAGGCCTAATCATATGCTGATTACGACTATAACTATAGGCATTAGCTTCGTTCCCAATGCTGGGACACTGGCCCTCCCTTAGCAAGAGGATGTGAGGCTGCCTCGAGGGCCTAGCCTTGGTTAGTAGACGTCACATGTCTCCGAAGTTTTGTTTCAAGTATACGGCAGTTCCCTCACAAAGTTTTCCTTCACCGTTTTCAGAGTACTGCTGATAAAATAATTTACACAAAATAAAGGGCTTGACGGGGTTCTTAGCTATGATCTACAACTTGTAAGTCACTTCCACCACTCCTTTTCTATATGCACAAGCATAATAAATGTAAATGTAGCAGTCAACTTGACGTTGGTACGAGAGATCAACTGAACATTGCACAATTTAACTCTACATACTTCCCGGACGAACCTTTCTCTTTCAAAGCCCACGACAGCAGATCTCGAGGTATCCCATCATATGCTTTTTCCAGATCAATGATTACCATCTCCAAGTTCTTGTGTGTCTGTACTTTTTACACAATGGGCGGAGTACAAAAGTTGCGTATATTGTTAATAGTATAATGCAAAGTGAAAAAAAAATTAAAGTTGCGTTAAAATAACAAAAATGCCATTTTCAAATATCCATCCAATGTACCTACATGCATCATTCAAATAGTCATCAAAATTATATTTTATACGTACGTTTCTCATTCTACCGTAACACCTACCCATACTATGACCACCAATTTCTACCTAACTTTTGAATTACCTTTTCTTTGCCACTTTCAAACTTCCTCTATTCCATCCATTCGTGTAACACCATACATTTGAATCATCTTAAGAATGCTTAGAGGCATTCTCATCTCAATGTGCATGCAATTAATTGCCTTTCATTCATATTCCTCTTGTGGCCTAACATTCTAATCCATACAAGACAATAGCTGTAACCATGCTTATATATATCATCCCCTTAAGTTCAAGGGAATTGTGGAAATCTTAAATTGTTCCCGTGACCTGCCGCCCTTTTATCCATTCATTGTTAATTATGTGCTCAACCATCCTATCTACTTCTTCATTGCTTCGCACGGGTGAATCAAACAATCATCATCAGCTCCAATTACCATTTCTCCAATCTGCTCTGGATCTCAGGTCTATGTTCATCGAAACGAACAATGTCATCAGCAAACAGCATGCAATGGGGTGTTTCCCCCTGAATATCCGATGTAAGAGCGTCCATAAGCAACAGGAAGAAGCGTACCTCTTTACTGAAAGCAGTGTGAAGAAGTGACACAGTTTAGTCCGAACTGAAGGCTTGTCAAATAATCTAATGTCTAAGCCTACAGTCACACTCGTCGATCGGCAAATCCATAGGCATTACCTACCAGCAGACAACTTGACGTTGGTGCGATCGACTGAACATAGCACAATTTAACTCTACATACTTCCCAGGCGAATCTTTTTCTTTCAAAGCCCACGACAGCAGATCTCGAGGTATCCCATCATATGCTTTTTCAAGATCAATGATTACCATCTCCAAGTTCTTGTGTGTCTGCACTTTTTACACAATGGGCGGAGTACAAAATTTGCCTATATTGTTCCTTGACCTGGCATAAACCCAAACAGGTTTAGGGGTAATCTCACTCTCCTCTAGTAGTTTTTTCCCTATTATTATTTTCTTCTATACCTTCATAATAAATGACATAAGCCTTATGCCTCGATGGTTGTTGCAGTCCTGCAATCCCACACGCTTTCATATTTCTATTGGTATATCTGGGTGGCATCAAAACCTAGCCTTCTTATTTTTTAAACCCTGAACTGCCTTTTTTAACTTCATCCATGCTAATTTCCCTTGCGAAACTCATACTTACTTCTACCTCCTTCAAGCATCATCATCACCATTACTTTCTTCGTCCATTAGATTTTCAAAACAACCCTTCCATCGTTGTTTTATTTCATTATCTTTGGATAGAATCTTACCGGCGTCATCTTACATATATTTAATCTTTCACTTGCTTTTGTAATACAGTACAGCTCCTTCTGGCCTCAAGGGCTGTTCAGGGAGTCATAAAACTTCTCAAGTGTCTTAACCCTCTAAACTCTGCCATTCTTTATAAATCTTCTTCTCATATTCCTTCAAACTTTAATAAAATTAAATGTCAAAAGTCACACCGATCTCAAATGTCTGTAATAAAACTTATTCCAAGTCAATGATTGTGTAGGATTTTTTTTGCATTTCTCGTATTTTTTCGAATAGTGTTATGGTTAAATATTTATTATTTGACATGTCAGATAAGATCAGCAGAATACCCAAAAATGTAGAAAAAAAAATGTTCTTAGATTTCAATTTTTTTTTTACAAATTACCATTTTTTGCTGTAATTTAATTCAAGTGCTAAAGCTGCCTTCAACTAATGCTAAGATAATACTTTATTATCAATAATTAATTCAAGCCACTGTTATTGGTATATGAAAATGATATTCTTCTCGGTCTGAGGCCATAACATCGGCTGCCGGCAGAAGTTACCACCCACCAGACAAGGTCTTGCCGCCAAGCGATTCGTCGTGTTCTTTTTCGTGTTCATGGGTCTCCGGAACTAACCGGATTTGCCTGCGTAGGCATTCCGCAGGTCCCTACAGTGTAATTAAGTAAAAGTGCTTGAATCGTAGTATACTACTTATATTACAAATGCGAAAGTTTATAAGGATGTATGTATAAATAAAATCCGCTTAGTAAAAACTGCTTAACCTTATCTACTACTTTACTTTTGGTTCTAGAAGATATCGGTTTTTTTATGAGTTTTAGAAATGAGTCGCGAACCTGAGTGAGTTCGAACCTGCGGCCTACAGCTAATTATAGTAAGTCGCCCATAACACAGTTACAATCCTTTAAAGACTAATTCTGTAGCCCCTACTCCTATCTTCTTCATCTCAGCGGTAATCCCAGTCGTATCCGAAGCTTTTCAGCTTTGGAGTCTAGGGTCCGCTTTACCAGTCTAACTGCTCATTTTGGCTAAACTTCTGATGTCTGATGAAGCCGTACGGAGGACGGGTCTGAGCAGTTGTGTGGCGATGTGTGCCGGGTACGATGTGTCAAATCACTCTGGCGCAACATCGGTGGTCGTGTTGGTCTTGGGTTTAACATTGCATCACCTCGCTCAACTGCCGTCATCCTTCCTATTCCTAAGTTTTTTAACGATTGCATCACTGCTTACCATCAGGCGGGGTCACAGTCAAGCACTAGTTTATAATTATTAAAACAAAATATTCAGTGATGACACGTCTTCGATCGAATAATTGACTCTAAGTGCATTTCACTAGTTATACTATCAAAAGTGATAGTTGTAAATCGGCATTGTTTGTTTTGCCCATTGTGGTCATCTCATACATCTTGCTTGAACATTTTAGTATTATGATTTTCCGATTATAATTTTACCACTCCTGGGACACAGACCTCCTCTCAATGAGAGGGAGTGGGCCATAATCTACCACGCGGGCTCAATGCGAGTTGGTATTAATTATTCCTATTAGTACCTAACAGGAACCATTAATATAAATATAAATACCAGGAACAAACACAATCTTGCTGTACATCACACTCGTCTCCACAGAGTAGGCAACTCGTTCATGGGTCAATGTATACACTTTTACAACAAGCTTCTCATGGACATTCGAAACTTACCCATTAAACGATTTAAAAAGTATATAAAGGCCAAACTTTGCAAAAAGGGGTATGATAAAATCACAGATTATTTAGAAGACAAAAAAGCTTGGGACTGAGCTGTTCGCTCTGTTAAGCATTGTTATTAAGCAATATGCGTAATTATAAGGTAAATTATTGTAAACATTTTCATTTTTAATGTCTGGACTTGAAAAAAGACGATGATCCCTGAGTTTGTTTCGGCTTATTCGGCTATTTCTTCTCAGAGGTAGTCAGTTAGGAAATGCCGGCTTCATCAAGTTAAAAAAAAAAAAAAAAACATGACGTGTAAAAGTGATCGGTGATACTACTTGCAAAAAAAAAAAAAAAATATGCCGTCGAGATTATAATCCAGTAACTTAACAAAATCATTCCATGTTCCCATAAAGGTTCATTCTCCTTTGACCCTGCACGAACAGTATACGGACGACAGCAGGTCAAGCTACCCCAAACTGTCAAATATTCCCAACCAACCTTGAGCCTTAAACCTTTAGAGATAAAGTTGAAAATCTAATTACGAAATCTGACAGATTGTAGTAGCTGTTGTTTGTACCTCCGACCGAGGCGCTGGCCGTCGCCGCACATCGGTACGCGTAATGACGCATATCTACGATCGAATTCCTAATTGATTGCCGTGTCTTTCCACAAATGTGTATGCAAGTTTCATCTTACTAATTAAACTGTAAGGAAGACATCACTCCTCAAAGTTAAATCTCCCAGAAGCCTTCGTCTTGACAAAACATCATAGAAAACTTATGCAGAAATGTAGATTAGGATACATTATTTTTATCAATAACATTGACCTTAATGAACTTTCAGTAAACAAGAGGTCATGGCTAATCGGAACGTTATTAGATCATAGATAAGACTGCAGTAGCTTAAGTTGCTGCAGTGATATCTTTGATCTAGCAATAAGCTTCAGTGTCGGAACTCTTTGATAGAAGAAATAACTTGGTCATGATTTTAAAAGGTCTCTAATTTTAGAAATTGTCTTACTCAAAAATATCTTGGTAGAATTTTCTATTAAAATGCGAACCTTTTTAGAAACTTCCAACGACCAACGATCAGGGTCAGTAGAGTTGATTATGGTCAAGACGTATGGCTCGGCGTTTAGATAATAACTAATAACATTTACGCAATAATGGGCTTGATTAACATAATCAGCCAATGATAATTCCACTGGGACACGGGACTCTTCTGTATAAGAGAGAGTGAGACATAATCCATTACGCAAGATAGTGTTAGTTGGCGCATGTGAACCTTTTAATTTTTGGTTCTAGTACGTACCGGTTCTTTTACTATATTTTCCTTCGTCGTTTCGAGAGTTGGCTATGAAATAATTTGCTCAAAGTCCAGGCTTTGCATGGAATCCTCGATCTACAACTACGAAAACGTGGCCGTAAACAACGGGCCACCACTGTTCATATTGCTTGAATAGATTCAGTTAATTCGATTCAACGTAGTTTTACTTAGTAGATACAATTTACTTTATATATCTACTAACTATTTATCTGTGTAACTGATAAGTAGGGCTGATACTCTAGGGCGACGTGCTTTCGGCATCTAAGTTAGAAAACCTGAGGAAAATTCTGCTACACCAGTGTGAGCGCGATCGGTAAGGAAGCGACCAGCCCGATTCCTTACCCCGTACCAGAGGGTCATGGTCGTTAGGCTGATCCGGGGATACCGCATGGTCTCTGCTGAGGCGGTGAGCCTCCTTGCCGGATTGCCGCCATGGGATCTGGAGGCCAAAGTACTCGTCCACATGTGGAAGTGGCGAGAGGAGGCCAAACGCCGGGGCATAACTCCGCTGCCGTGAGAAATCGCGATACGGCAGACAGAGCACCGGTGGGATCTCATGGCGACATGGAGCTTGCGATTTTTTTTTTATTCGAAAAAGAAAAGAAACCATTTATTTGGCGCACACCCTTACAAATACATACAGTATATGTAGTAACAGTCGTGGTAGACTAATAATAGTTTTTAACAAAGAAAACAGAACAAAAAAAAAGAGAGAAACAGATAAAAAAGACAATCAACAAATGTGAGTCCAACGGTTGCGCCAAATAGGTCCAGTTCAGCATAAATGTCAGACAACTACGTAGCAGTTGCCTGACGCTGGTTTTCAACTGAACCTTGTAATGAGTGCATAATTATTTAATTATTTTGGTCCCTGTTCCGTATAAGGCGGGAGGAAACCAGGGTATCACCACTGGGTGGATCGCCTTGAGGACACGGTGGAGCATACGGTGGAGGTCTGCCCAGCTTGGGTAGAGCACCGCCGTGTCCTCGTGGCGGGGAACGGCGGCGATTTCTCGCGTCCGACCCTGGTCCAGGCCATGGTCCTGAGCGTGAGTGCATGGCAGGACGTCACTCATTTTGCGAAACAGTGATGCTAGCAAAGCTCACGCCCCTACCCTCTACAGGGCCCGAGTCGACGACGTGTTGTGTTTCACGCGCGCCTCAAAGAGATGTCAACACATCGTGATGGGGTCTACGAAGACCGATGCCAACTGGGTCAGGGTTGCGGGTTAGTTAAACAAGAAACAGTTGCCCTAGCCTACGGGCAAGTGAAGGAACACGGGTGGATTTTAGTGTGACACGCCCTTCCGCTCCGCCCAGAGTTTGAGAGTCATTTAATGATTTCCCTTCCCAAACCAAAAAAAGGGGTACATCTACTAATTTTAAGCGAATTCACAGTGTGATCTCAGTACCAGTCTGTCAACTAATACTTCTAATTTCCCTACATTTTGGGAATTTTTGACACTTGTTTGTCGCCGAGATGAGACCGCGGATAGATTTTGAACATTTTAAATTACGAAAGTTGGGGTCCTGTCGCTATTCAAAGACTAAAAGTTCAGGTAGATAAAATATGCAATATATGAAATTATTATTTGTTTCAAAGTTGGCACCTGTGATGCACGAAACAAGTATAAAGCGAGAATGCGCATGAACGCTCGACAATTTCATATATGTATATTAATTTATTCCTACGTCATATCTGACTCACCCCAGGAGTTTCGTGATGGATTTATTTGAATGAACGCTTCAGTATAATTTGTGAAAATATGAGATCGTTCCGTATCTGGGCCACTTAATGTTAGGTCAATTTTATAGGTCATGATTGTTATAAGATAGTTTCTTCACTTACACATTACATTCACAAAGGTGAAAGAAGCAAATAAATACTAAATTATTCGAACCTGTTGCAGAGGGGGCTATTCTTGCCATTTTTAGAACGTTCAGTCAAATTTATCTCAATCTTTCAAATTTCTCTATTTGACATTTTTTTTTTCCGAGACGAGACGGCGACTAAATTTTGAATGTTTTAATTTATGAGAATCGGCCTAATAAGAACTAACCACGGTAAAAATAACTTAACCTACGAACAGAGTTGCCATACGTCCGCAATTTTCAGACATGTCCGGTAATATAGTGCTTTGTCCAGAATGCGGGTGGAATCCTAAGCCGCCAGGAATTTCTACAATTTTAGTAAAAACCAAAATAAATATTTTTATTTGTCATATTTAGTGCTGCGGAGCAGAGGAGAGGCACTTCCTCCTCCTCGCTCTTCTCCGCTTGTGTTAATCGTTGGACGTTCACAATCATAGTCACGCCACACTTGTCTTTTTTTTTATTATTAAAATATAAACCAGCGCTTGACCGCAATCCCGCCTGATGGTAAGCAGTGATGCAATCGTTGATGGTAAAGCGCACTAGTTTATTAAGAGCCTATTCACTCTAGCCTTGAAAACACTCAAGTGTTTTGACGACGTGGTTTGAGTGCGTACCTTCTGAATTTATGAATGAAGATAGGCACGCCCGCAATAAAATCAAAAAATTGTTTAACTTTACACATGCACGATTTATTGCGAAGAAATCCGGAAATTTCATCCGAAGTTTAAAATTTGCTCCGGAATTTTGATTTTTCGATCTGGGAACCCTACCTACGAGGAACGCACGGCCCTGTTAGGACAAAACGCTGAAATCTGGAAAACGACATTTTGAGAATAACGTATTTATAAGTTTAAATCTTTAACTCGCTACCTAATTTAATCCAATATAGATACCAATTTAGTTTTTTGTTTTTTGACAAATTTGGCATAGTATTAACTTATTTTCATTTTAACATAATTTAATCGTTTATCTTATAGATACCCCACAATATTACAAAAAACATGCGTTTTTGTTGTGACATACCTAACAACTTAATCCTTGATTACAGCATTTTGAAGAGATAGACTTAATCGTGACCTTAATACACTTTGCTTAACCAAGAGTAAAATGTGAATGTTGTGTATGTATTTGTGTATGTATGTGTGTGTGTGTGTGTTTTTTTTTTTTTGTGAAATTCGCAATGGTTCTGTTCTTTTTGCTACATTGGCAAACATGTCAACTTCTTTTCCAACGATTTCTTTGTTTAATGCTGGACATATTGAGCTCCTTGAAATCGTTAGCTTCGTAATTATTTTTTACGAACAGTTGAAGTCTGAAGAGGCCAACCTAGGCCTCTTCGGAATTCAAGAATTTTAGAACTGAACTGGAAATATTATAATTTCTAGGAAAACCAGATTTTAATTTGCTTTTGAATAGCGTAACTTCTTTATGGTAGTGTACATGGGCTGTCAAATTTTTTCGAGACTTGTAATTGTGTGAACGTAATCATCTATTTTTTTTATTATTTATAAACTAGCGCTTGACCGCAATCCCGCCTGATAGTAAGCAGTGATGCGATCGTTGATGGTAAAGCGCGCTAATTTATTAAGAGCCTATACGCTCAGTTTTTCTGAGTGAAGGAAGACAGCAGTTGAGCGAGGTGATGCAATGTTAAACCCAACAACACGACCAACGATGCTGCGCCAAAGGGAGATTGATAATACATTCTGGGGAGTGTGCGAGGGAATTGCACGATTTAATTCCCCCATCTCCGTTCCACCATCGGACGACCCGTCGTACGGCGAGTTTCCACCCTTATGTTGTTAACACCTCTACGATCCGGACGAAGCGTTTCGCCTCCTCCTTTATACCGCGTACATCGAGGGACTGGAACAATCTGCCGGCGGCGGTGTTTCCGTCGGACTACAATTTGAGTGTCTTCAAGGCTAGAGTGAATAGTCTCTTAATAAACTAGTGGGCTTTACCATCAACGATTGCGTCACTGCTTACCATCAGGCGTGATTGCGGTCAAGTGCTGGTTTATATTTTAATAAAAAAAAAAAAATGATCTGAAGACCCTCTACGACCAAACTCCTAACACAACAACATTAGGCGCATCGAACCCGGCACACATCGCAACACAACTGCTCAGACCCGTCCTCCGTACGGCTTCACCAGACATCACGCCGGAACACGACAAATCGTAATCTAAATCGTATAAATTTCCTGACTTTTTTTTTTTTTTTTGGGTCAAACCCGCCACACTTTTCCCAACCACTGCAACTCCTGAAAGCCAGAATCAACAGTGGCGACCGCCAGAAAAACGCCGAGCAATGAAGCTCGACGAGTCCCGGAGAAACGATTCAACTGTCTTGGGTCCCGCAACAATTTAATCAGAAAAGAATAGCGGAGGAGTAAG
Source organism: Sesamia inferens (assembly GCA_037179545.1). NCBI lineage: Eukaryota > Metazoa > Arthropoda > Insecta > Lepidoptera > Noctuidae > Sesamia > Sesamia inferens. Next base: position 18,106,211 of record CM073921.1, on the reverse strand, counting down.
AAAAAAAGATATTTTTTCCACTTCCCTCCATAACAAGCAGGAGACAGAACAGAACTAGGCCAATCGGCACAAAGGGACATTATTGCAACTGGGAGAAGCCCAGATTGCCAAACACCACGGAATAAAATTTGATTAAGTTAATGGGTCCTAAGTAGGTATTAGCTGTTACAATTGATTCCAATAATAGGTATGGCAAAAGCGCCTGAACGCGCGGAAATTGGTTCTAGTTTCTACAAGGTCCGTATAATAAACGACTCCGGATGTAACTTGTACACTATCCAACATAATATTGCGTTCATTCTGCCAAAGAACACACTCCCACAAGATGTGATGTGCGGACTGTTCAAATTCACAGTTCGATGTAGAACACTGACACAAAGGGGAAGGAACAAGTTTAAAAGAATACAGTTTACTTTTAAAGTTGCCATGACCTGTGAGAAATTGGGCAACGCAGTGGTCAACCTCCAGCCACGTCCTAGCCAGCCGATCGCCAACGGATGGAAAGAATAGATGGAGGTGCCGGCCCTTGATGGAATTATCCCACCTACTTTGCCATTCGGATAAGAGGTCCTCCCAGACTTCAGTCTGAGGTTTAAATAATCTAGAGATTTTATTAAAGTCGCGTTGTGTAACAAAATTAGTGTCCATGGCCTCCCCCCTCGCGGAGTAGTACATTGAAGCACGTCGCTGTACCTCAAGGTCGACTGGAAGTACACCTGCCAGTACCGGTAAGGCTTCAGTACTGACCGTTCTATACGCCTTGCATAAAAATATCAATGCCAAACGTTGGCTTTGAAGCAGTTTACGTCGTGCCGCCCCTATGCTGGCCCTATCGGCCCAAACAGGTGCACCGTAGCACATACATCCTAAGTAGGTAGCTCCATATATAGTTTTTAAAGTTAGGAATGATAGACCCCAAGTTGCTTTCGATATTCTAGTTAGGGCATAAAAGTTCCTTTTAGCTTTTTCACCAACTATTTTTATATGTTCTATAAATGAAAAATTCCTTTCTAAGATCATACCAAGATAGCATACGGATTGCTGTTTTTTAATGGGAACGTTAATAAATTTAATAGTAGGCAATGATTTAAGATTACCTTTTAGTAGAAGTTGATAGGTTTTATGTGGCGCAAACGTTAGGCGGTTACGATCACCCCACTGAGATATTAAATTTAGGCAAGTATTGGCCAAGTTCTCAAGTCCAGCTCGGGTACTTGACTGAATGAGCAGTAGGCCATCGTCCGCGTAACCAGTAAGTGAACAGCCGCAAGGAAGCGGGATCGCGAGGAAGTCATCAAAACCCAAATTCCATAAATAAGGACCGACAACTGAACCCTGAGGACATCCCATGGTTAGTGTTTTAGTACTAGAAAAATGACCGAGCTTAAGTACCGCGGAACCGTTTATAAAGTAAGAGTAAACGAGATTATATATGTTTTTATAGCAACCGCGGGTTTTTAATTTTAACAACAGCATAGGCCACCAGGCGTTATCAAAAGCCCCAGAAATATCCAGGAAGATCCCAATTACGTACTTGTTTTCGGATTGGTTAACGGTTCTTCTGACAGAAAGCGCCGCGTCGACTGTAGATTTACCTATGGTGAAGCCATACTGATTATTATGGAATTTTGGACCGTTCGGTAGTAAACGTGGAACGATGAGGCGCTCAAGAAGTTTACCCAAAGATGGTAGAAGTGTGATAGGACGATATGACTTCGGATCATCCGGTGGTTTGTCACCACACTTTGGTATTATTCGTATGAAACCGCGTCGCCATTTACGAGGAAAAACGCCTTCAGCAATGCATCGGTTGTATACAGTTAAGATGGCATCACCCGCTGTTTTACACGCTTCTTTAATCATCCTATTAGATATATTTTATCTTCACCTGATGATTTGTTGACCGGTAGTTTTCTAACAATATTTATAAATTCGTCATTAGATGGTACGTCTGACATTGGTGATTCAGGTGGCACAGGAGCCCACGCTCTAATCTGTTGGTGGTAGTCGCTATCGTTAGCCGGTGAATCATCAGGGATAAGTGTATTAATTAGCACTTCTGTTGTTTCCTCTATGCCTGTGGTATGCTTATCATTGACTTTAATGTTTTGAACGTATGCAAGGTCGACCGATCTGTTAGCTTTAAATTCGTGATATAAGGGAGACCACGGACCCTCCCTGTCAAGTTTATCAACGAAATTTCCTGACTTGTTCATTTTACTGGTGATGGCACCATGTACACTGTCAGCTGACTTGTTGGTGTGACGAGGTTCCAGGTATTCAATTTTGATAATCCTAATTTCATTGCAGCAATCATTAATTTTCGTTCAAGCCTGCATTGTTTTACCAAAATACAAACACATGCGCGGCTCCCTCACTCATCTTGTGACGGGCAAAACGCTGCAATCTAGAATGTCACGTTTTGCCAGAACATTTTATTGGAACTCTGGGTTGCAATGAAGTGTAAAATTGAGTTTTTTTTGTTACTGGAAGTCCTTATTGAACTGTAAATCAAACCTGTACCAAGCTAACTTCGCGTAGATTATTTAACGATGTATTACCTACCATAAAATGATGTAACGCGGGTTGCATTGTTTAATCATAACAGGGTCGCACAGCTCTATAATAAACTTCCAAAACGTGGAAAAGAAGTGACTTCTCATCATCATTAACAGCATCTGCTTAGCCTTTACCTTTACAAGTTAGCATAATGTTTAAGATAAATTAATTACTTTTCATTGCAACGACGAAATACTGTTTATATTGTATTGTGTTTATTTTTGACCAAAACAGCAACATCTTTTTATTTTATTAAACAGCCAGAGAGGCTCTCTGTTGTTTTTTTGTAGGATGGCCTTTGCCGCTCTGGTCGGAGCGGAAAGGCGTGTCAAATTTTTACTAACTAAAACCAACCCGTGTTCCACGGTATCTCTTTCTGTCCTAGTAGACTCCATCACGATGTGCTGATCATATCTATGAGGCGCACGTGAAACACAACGCGCCGTCGATTCGGGCCTGGTCCTTACCGTGTGGCGAGCTGCCCACTGTTCACCGCCCGCAAGCCCGCGCTTATGGTGGCCGGGAGTTCGATGTCGTCTCCCGACCAGGGCGTCTACTGCGGCGGCTAGTAGCGTGAGGGCGCTGGGATTACCTCTGCCGCACGCGTTCCGCCTCCTCCTTTGCCAGCATCACTGCTTCGCAGAAGGAGGTGACGGCCTGCCATGAACTCTCACTTCGGACCATAGCCTGGACCAGGGTCAGATGCGTGAGATCGCGTACTGGGTTTCGACAGTCGCACTCTCCATGTCGCCACGAGATCCCGCCGCAGCTCTGTCCGCCATACCGCGATTTCTCGCGGCAGCGGAGTTATGCCCCGGCGTTTTGCCTCCTATCCTCTCGCCACTCCCACATGTGGGCCAGGGCGTTGGCCTCTAGATCATCATCATCATCATCATCATCAACCTTTTTATCGTCCCACTGCTGGGCACAGGTCTCCTCTCATTCGCCTGCCATGCCTCTAGATCCCATAGCGGCAATCCGGCAAGGCGGCTCGCTACCACAGCGGAGACCGTGCGGTAACCCCGGGCTAGTCGAACGGCCATGACCCTCTGGGACGTGGTCAGTTTGGTCGCTTCATTAGCGACTGCGCCCGCACCGATGCCTTGTAAACGGCCATAGACCGCACGGCCCCCGCGTAGAGCCTGCGGCAGGAGGCGTTTGGTCCCCCTAAATTGGGAAGGCTCAGGGCAGCCACGGCCTGTTCCAGTCTGGGTGCCAAACGTCGGAAGCTAGTACTTACAACACCTGATCTTAGGAATTCAGTGAACTCAATTCCAATTATTTTTCTTCTACCTTCACTGCTATAATAATTATACTGATTAATAGTAATAACATTTATTGTTCTCATATAAGTGAGGATTGTCATAATGAGAATAAAGTTTTTGAAACCGAGGTAGGTAGCTAGCGAAGCTAAGGCGAGGTACTTTTGAATTTTTGCTATACAGTATGTTAAGAAAACCCTGTCCGACCCGTGAAAGTGTTGTTAGGTATCGATAACTGATTCTACTAATGGATAAAAAACCGGGCTAAACTTAAAAAAAAATCCCCCTAAAAAAGTAAATATTATTTCGCAAAAAGTGGTAACTTAATAAATGTGTGTTCACACTTCCGCGGGCAGCGGGCGGCAGGGCACGCGGCACGTGGTCGCATCGCTATTCGCTCATAATAAGACCGGTAATGTCACTTTTTTAAAAATTACCAAATTTCGGGGAAGTTGGAATTAATTCGCAGAAAAAAAAGATAATTTCAAAATTCATTTGTATTGGTACTATGATGATAACGTAAAATTTTATATTATATTTGGTCATGTGTTTACCTAACCTTTATTATCCTTATGGGTCGGACAGGGTTTTCTTAACATACTGTATATTAATATTGATATGAAATTCATTATCGCACGCTACCTACATGGCGAATGAGAGCTAGATCGGGGTTTAACATTTCGAGCGTCATCGTCGAGAGCACACTTTAGTTTTATCACTTAAACACGTTACTCTTAAGTGTTTTGATATTTATGAAGTGATTTTTTTTTTTTTAGTATGTTTATGATTCAAAAGTCGATGAAAATAAAAGGACATTAAAAAGAGACGGGCAGATACATTCATAAGATTTAACGTGGGGGAAAATGAGACAGGAAGTGTTTCTTCTCCACTTGCTTAAGCACACGCTTTTTGTCATTGTGAAAAAACAACGTATTTAAGCCTGGTAATCATCATCATCATCAACCTTTTTAACGTCCCACTGCTGGGCACAGGTTTCCTCTCATACAGAGAAGGATTGATCGTAATTACCACGCTTGCTCAATGCTGGTTGGCGATTTCAGACTTAAAGCCCAGGTTTCCTCAAGATGTTTTCCTTCACCTTCAGTCATTGGTGTCCAAGATATACTTAGAAAGTACATATAACTTTATAAAAGTCAACACGCCTGCCTGCGACGAGGAGGCCCTGGGTTCGATCCCCGGCCAGGTCATGATGGAAAATGATCTTTTCCTGATTGCCCTGGGTCTTGGATGTTTATCTATATATGTATCTATTATAAATATAGTATCGTTGAGTTAGTATCCCATAACACAAGTCTCGAACTTACTTTGGGGCTAGCTCAATCTGTGTGATTTGTCCGTATTTATTTTATTTATTTATTTACTTGCCTGGCCTGGAATCGAACCCGCGCACTCATACTTGAGAGGCTGGTGTTTTAACCACTAGGCCACCACGACTTATAAACTAATTACGCCTCACGGTTTAACCTGCATATGTATCGGCCCTGTATAAAAATATAAACCTGGTTACAAACCATGTTTGTGCCAAATTCTGTCCAAATCCATTCAGGACTTTATCAGTGAAAGAGTAACAAGCATACATACGTTTCACGTTTAAGTTAAATATTAGTAGGATATGAAAGTTACTCTAATATAAGGAGGTTACAAGTGTACGACCTTATAACACAAAATGGAGAGGTAAATGAACTTTGGATCTCTAAAATCCCGTCGCAAAATAATAATCATGTTACGAAAATTTCAAGAAGCATGCATTTTCTCGGTGGTAGGCCATAACATCGGCCGCCGACAGAAGTTACCACCCACCTGACAAAGCCTTGCCGTCAAGCGATTTGTCGTATTCCGGCATGATGTCTGATGAAGCCGTACGGAGGACGGGTCTGAGCAGTTGTGTTGCGATGTGTGCCGGGTACGATGCGCCTAATGTTGTTGTGTTGGGAGTTTGGTCGTAGAGGGTCTTCAGATCAATCTCCCTTTGGCGCAGCATCGTTGGTCGTGTTGTTGGGCTTAACATTACATCACCTCGCTCAACTACAGTCTTCCATCCTATTCGCTCAGTTTTTCTGAGTGAATAGGCTCTTAATAAACTAGCGCGCATTACCATCAAAGATCGCATCACTGCTTACCATCAGGCGGGATTGCGGTCAAGCGCTAGTTTATAATGAATTAAAAAAAAATGAAAATAAATATAAACATACAGTTTTATTACCCTATTCCTACCATAGATCAAAATCTGAGAGCTAATGATATACCTTCGGAAAATTCTTTCTACCGAATTGTGTAATATTGCAGAGTATATTTTTAGACAATCATTCAATGTAAGTAGTGATGCAAGTAAATAATATCTAAGTTAACATTACTTAAATATTTACTAACTTGCATTAGGTACTTCATTGGTTATTATATCAATATAATTTTATTTATTTATTTTTCACTTATCATTTATTATGTAAAAAAAAACATAATTATAATTACCTATTTTTTTTTAAGTAAAAAACTCCTTTGCTTTGTTGTGATTTAAAAAACGATGAAACGAAAAAGCGTCTTTAAAATTTTACATTCGTCTCATATTTTCAAACAAACATTTTTGTAGGTTTGACTTCGACCACGCGTGAATTGTACACACTATTTTTTAGACTTTGCATACTAGCAGAATTGGTCCTGTATCGTGGGTGCGTTTAAAAAAATATAAAGTCACATACAGAACCAGCCAGACCTAGAACTGTGCAACGCAACAGTCGATCGTTCAGTCACTAAGCCAACCATATCATGAAATGGCGAAAAATAAAAAGAAAAAGATCCTGCATTTTTTTTTAATTTTGAAAAAATACCTTAACGCCTCTCCCTTAACGCACCGTCAGCTACATATATTAAATTAACACTCAAGACGAATCCTTATAACTTTGTTAATGAGTTCTTGCATCATAATCCAACACTCGACTTCACTCACTGCTGTAAGTTCCTCTTACTCGCTTTCATAATAGGTAGGTTCACCTCTTACCAAACACAAATTAATGGTTGAAAGTTTAATTTAATTGGAAAACAAGAGAATTTATAGTGCAATTTGTGAGGATATTGTAGCGAGGCAATTACGATAGCGCTCAGGAATTCAACTCTGCCATTAATCAATTTAACATAGCAAAGACGAGGTACTTACACTACCCAAAATGGAAATAAAACTATGTTACAATTTGTATCACTTTATATGATTTAGAAATTTTACAAATGATTTGAAGCATATTATACCTAGTTGTTTTAATTTAAACATCTTTTTCTGTTAGACTGAATATTCCAAAAGCTACTAAACCATTCAATGGTATTTTTTCCCATTAGTTGTTGTACTAGTTCAGTACGACTTTCTATATGAAGGATTGCGGGAAAATGATCATTTTCTTTATCATAGGTGAGGACAGCGACACAGCGGATACTGATGGCAGGCTATCTTCCGAAAGCTCTCCGTTACCGCAGCGCCGTGGCGGTATATTAAAAGGGGGCCGACTGTGGAAATCATTGGACGGCGACACGGACATAAACGAACAGGTTATTAATCACATTCTAATATTACATTACTAATATCATAGAATTAAATAGCTACTTAATAAACGTTTGTTCAGTTTGCATTTAACGGAAACAATTCGGTTAGCTACATTAAATTAATTGTCAAACTTTCCGGTAGCCTGAATAACCTCCTAGACAGGTAGGACATTTCAACTCGCTTGCATTTCATTATTTGCAGACTCAAATTATAATGAAATGCATGCGAGTTGAAAAGATGACTGTTCGTATGTGTTTTATGAAAATAAATATAAGAAAAGGAATGGAATTTGAAACTTTTAATGTGATAACTCTAATTGCATAACAGACTATATTCATGGTCCTCAAAGATTATGTCCGAATTATATACAAACATTGACAAATTTTATATATAATGACATATTTACTTCCTTTTCCCTTTCTTTTCTTTCTCACATAGTCAGTGTTAATCTCGATCTCGATTTTCAGTAATTTACACAACCAATCCAAATGTCATAACTTTGGCGTTGTGCGTAGAATCCAACCACTGATTTAAACTGCACAAGTTCTGACATATACGTGCCCTGACTGGACAAGTATATTAAATATGTGTAGTTCTTTCTTCAAAAGACCATTCAGACTCCAATCTTAACCGTCTTCACATGATCTGATTGAGACTATATTTGAACTTTAATAGAGACTATGTCCTCTGAGTTTGTTTCGGATTTTCTTCTCAAAGTTGATAGGAAACAATGAACTGATCTAGTTTTAAAAAAATATGGTTGGTGTGTAAAAGTGTTTGTGCAAACCTACCTACTGAAAATAAATCATATATTATATCATGTTCCCAGAAATTAGAACTTAGTATTGTATAGGTACCTCATAAAGGACAGGGGTTACCACTGCTCTTTTTGTAACAGAATGATGATCAGCGATCAACCACTACTGCCAGCGATGAAGACGGTTCCATCACACCTAGGTCGGTACGATTCTTGGAGAGACCGAAAGATTCAGAGCAAGAGCTTCCGAAGAAAGAGACAGAACCAGCACAGACTCAGACAGCAGACAGCGAACCCACAGCACAAAAGGAGTATAACACCATAAACATAAGTCATAGGTACGGGAATTTAAATCCTGCAAAGTACGTACCTACGACAGCACGTCAAGCCACCCGGAACTGACAAATATCCTCAAGCCTCAACCCTTGAGCCATAAAGCTAAAACTAATGAAAAAAAAATGGTTGCACGTAAAGTCGGTTTTACGGGCGAAGATTTTACGTGACAACGTCTTTTTCTCGGTAGAATATTTATTGATATGAATATAATTAAATTGCACAATAGAAACAAGGAATTGAATGAAAATAAGAATTGCACAAATTTTAACTATAGAAATATATTTTGTTTACTAAAACATCGGTGACTCATCGTAACGTTACCGAGCGTTACACTTTTTCATAAGTGACTCCCAGCCGCAACCTAATTTAAGACGTTGTCACGTCAAAAATTGGCTGTCTGTAGAACTCCGTCTACTGCCGATATTTGAACGTGATAACGTCTATTACATGGTAATTTTTTCTGGGTGCAATGAAATTATTTAAAATAAAGTAATGTATAACATTTATATTTTTATTTAATAGTTTGTTTAAATTTTCTAAAAAATAAAAAAAAAGCAAAAAGAAAAAAGAAAAAGAAAAAAGAAAAAGAAAAAAGAAAAAGAAAAATTAAAAAGGAAAAATGTATAAATTAAAAAGGATAAAAAACGTCCGTTGCCGTCAGGAATCGATCCGCGGCACCTCTTGAGTGAGTCGATATTAATCCGAGCGTTTCACCACTCGGCTATCAATGCTTTAAACATGTATGCGAAAAACTGCTACTAATTGTTTACAACCGTGCTTTTAGGTAAATAATATTGCACTCTAAAGCTACAAGGCTAAGGTTAGTTTTAGTAGGCGTGGACTCCGTGTAGCGTCAGATTCGGCCGTTACGCAGTTTTCGCGAATGACTCCCAGCATACCGATTTAATAGACGTTATCACGTCAAAACAAAAACGGATTGCAATGGCTTGATGTGTTGTCGTCGGTACTTCTTCTTCTTCTTTTTCACAGCCTATAGAGGTGCACTGCCAGACAAAGGTTCTCCCAAGGCTATCATTCCACTGGAGGGCATTGCCATAATCCTCACGCTTGGCAGGCGGGTTCAGATCGCAGTAATTTGTTATTCCACAGAAGAAGCGCTGCTGCCCGCTTCCCCGGTGAGAATTCCCTCAGTCGCCTCTTACGACACCCACGGGAAGATATGAGTTGGTACTACTCTATACCGATACCACACGGATTAATCGGTGACTGTACATTCATGATAATTTCATACAACAGATCCATCACATAATTACTTACTGGGAACCTTTCAATTGTTACCCAAACGTCCAGTCCAATTATTGCAAAGTTTTTAAAACCTGTACCTACGTCATTACGAAATTGTCCTGAAATATCACCCAATGGATTGCATGTTGTTGCTGTTTCAATTAACGTCAGAGTTGTTCGTTGCAAGTTTCACGGAATACCGTTGTATTAAGCTCGCCACGGTAATTTAATTTTGAGTATATTAATGCGGTTTGCTGCCGGCTGGCGGTTTGGCAGCTCTTCCCGGAACTGTCAAGGACCAATCTTTATCAAAAGGGTTAAATTTATTATAAGATATTAAAAATGTTTTAACTGTCTACTAAAGTTTGTGTTCTTCTTTTTTTAATTTTTGTGTTTAGATACATTTTTTATTTTCCTATTTCGTCAGAATTTCCAACTAAAATAACTGCCGCCAAGACTTGACTGATGTTTATTGTTAGGTACCTACCTACTATTGATTGGAGCATCGGTGTTCTTTTTATCTCACTTTGATGTGGAATTCCATTGAGAAGTAAATAATATGGGTAAAATAAGAAATTTTTTTTTTTTTTTTTTTTATTAAAATATAAACCAGCGCTTGACCGCAATCCCGCCTGATGGTAAGCAGTGACGCAATCGTTGATGGTAAAGCGCACTAGTTTATTAAGAGCCTATTCACTCTAGCCTTGAAGACACTCAAATTGTAGTCCGACGGAAACACCGCCGCCGGCAGATTGTTCCAGTCCCTCGATGTACGCGGTATAAAGGACGAGGCGAAACGCTTCGTCCGGATCGTTGAGGTGTTAACAACATAAGGGTGGAAACTCGCCGTACGACGGGTCGTCCGATGGTGGAACGGAGATGGGGGAATTAAATCGTGCAATTCCCTCGCACACTCCCCAGAATGTATCCTATAGATTCTATAGAACACCGAAAGGCTGGCTACTCTACGCCTGTGCTCTAGGCTTTGGAGACCAACTCGAGTTAAATCAGGGTCACCAATCAGCCTCTTCGCACGCCTCTCCACTGAATCCAAAGTGGCCAGGTGACACTTAGCAGCACCAGCCCAAATGTGGCTGCAGTACTCCACACACGAACGGACCTGTGCCTTGTACAACATTAGAAGCTGCCCTGGTGTGAAGTACTGCCGGACCTTAGCGATGACGCCTAGTTTTCTGGCAGCCACCCTGGCTTTGGACTCAATGAACCGCCCAAAGTTAAGGCTCGAGGAAATCTCAACTCTCAAAAGCTGAAGGCGGTCGGTACACTCCAAGGATACATTCCGAAAAGTAGGAGCCAAGGTGAACGGGCTCCTTTTGGCGGTGAAGAGACACGCCTGCGTTTTGGCGGCATTGAATGCTACAAGATTGGCATTGCCCCATTCGGAGACTGCCTGCAGTACAGCACTCACACGCTCTACCATGGCCTCTCTTTCGGACCGGATTGATTCCCTACTAGCCCGAGCATCCGGCAGGTATCTCTCCACAACTGTGCTGTCATCTGCATACCCATAGATACCGGGCATCAGCAGATCGTTAATATGCAGCAGGAACAGAGAAAACAGACCCCTGAGGAACACGGAACGGCATTGGTCGACATGGGCTCAGATGAGCATCCGTCGACAACAACTCGGAGGGACCGTTCAGTCAGGAAGTCTTTTACCCAGCCAGTCAGGCCAGCGGAAATGCCGTACGCTGGAAGCTTACTCAAAAGGCCAGCGTGCCATACCCGGTCGAAGGCCTTCGAGACATCAAGGGAGACAGCAATCGCTTCCCCATTTCTCTCGAGGGCCTCGCCCCACAAGTGAGTGGCATACACTAGTAGGTCCCCAGTTGACCGATTGCGGCGAAACCCGTACTGTCGGTCACTGAGGAGATCGTTACCTTCCAGGTATGCCAAGAGGCGCGAGATCAATACACGCTCCATAATTTTACAAAGTATGGAGGTGATCGAAATCGGCCGATAGTTGGTAGGATCGGCACGACTACCCTTTTTGGGCACGGGCTGCACGTTGGCAAGCTTCCAGGACTTGGGCACTATACCAGTCCCAAATGAGAGGCGGTACAAGCGTGTCAATACAGGAGACAACTCGGGCGCACATGCTTTTAGAACAATCGCTGGTATACCATCCGGACCACTAGCCTTATCCACGTCCAGACGACACAGTGCTCTCAGAAGCTCCTTGTTCCGAATGCGAACCTCAGGCATTGAAGTACCGCAATGGGGTAAAATAGGTGGAGTAGCACTGCCAGTATCAAGACGCGAATTATGGGCAAAGAGAGATGCAAAGAGACCTGCTTTCTCTCTCACCGTATGGGCCAGTGTTCCATCAGGCCTAACCAGCGGAGGCAGTGAGGGCCGACAGAAGTTCGCCTCGACCGATTTGGCAAGGGACCAAAAAGATCTGCTACCGGAAGGCTGCGCAGATAACTTGTTGCCAATATGGGTAATACGGTCGAAGCGAGCCTTCTTTAGTGCCTTTTTGTAGGACTTGGCAGCACGGTTAAAGGCTCTCTTCTTTGAGCTTAGATCCGGAGCTCCGCGGTCACGAGCGTCAACCCAGGTGAGAAATGCCGTGTGCTTACGCTGTTCGGCTTGGGCACAATCGGCATTGAACCATGGGCGAGCCGAGCCACCGACGGGCACGTCATTATAGGGAATAAAATATTCCATAGCTTGAGGCACCACATCGGTTATAGCATCCGCACAGCTCGACGGATTGCTAGAAGAGAAGCAGACCTGCTGCCAAGGATAAGACGCAAAGAAATGGCGCATCTCATCCCAGTCTGCTGACCTGTATCGCCACATTCGCCGTTCACCACGAGAGTCGTGATCTGGTGGGGAGAAGGTCGACACAGACTTCACCAGACAGTGGTCTGAAGTTCCCAACGGTGAGGAAACTGTTACAACACACCTGTCCGGATCAGTGGTCAGCAGAAGGTCCAGACAATTGGCAGTATGACCAACTACATCAGGCACCCTAGTCGCTTGCTTTACCAGCTGGGAAAGGCCCATTGAAAGCGCGAAGTTTCGCGCTTCTCTCCCAGCGTGGTCGGTCCTCTGGTACGGGAAAAGCCAGTCCTGATGGCAGGCATTGAAGTCCCCCAGAGCGACGAAGTGTGCGTCAGGGTGCCGCTGCAGTGCATTGTCAGCAGCCTCACTGAGGTGGTCAAATAAACGAGTTGTCTCCTGATCACCGCTGTGCGATCGGTAGACACAAGTGTAAACAATTTTGTCCACACCAGTGTCAACCGACAGCCATAGGGACGAGAAATGAGGGTCTTCGAGGTGACGGAGGCGCCGGCAACAAATGTCATTGCGGACATACACACAGACCCCGGCACGCTGCAGGAAATGGTGCTCCAATGCGTATCCCGGGTAGTTGAGGTATGCCGCATCAGACGGACATCTGATCTGGGTCTCCGTCAAGAAAAGTAGATGGGGCTTCTCAGTCTCAAGGTGGTGATGTACTGCAATGAGATTGGAGTGCAGACCTCGAATATTAGAGAGGTGCACTTTGAAAGAGAGGACGTGCGCCCGCTGTACAAAAAAAAAAAAAAATAGCAATAAATTAAAATAATTTCCGTTTTAAACCAGCATCATATAATATCATCATTATTTTTTAGCTTTTATCAAGATTACTTAGCTACATATTCTTTTAGCATATTTCGACTCCAGAGTTATTATGACAAGCTAAAGAAAGATTATATAAAAGCGTAACTATGTTAAGATTTATCTAATGGTCGGCAAAACACACCATCAATTTTCCGTCCTCTTAACAATATTTTAATTAAAAAAAAAGTGAAACTAATTTTATATTAGGTAATCTAACGATGTCGTATCTAATAACTTCACAAAAGCAGCAGCAATTTGATGTGTTTAACATAGTCAAGTTCTAGTACAAATTATTTACCTACATCATGAAATTAATTAGCAAAATAGTTGCGAAGAAGCGTGGATGTCAATACATCATGAGCGCAAATATGATAGTCTGTTAGTTAACTATGTGACAACAATCGAACCTATTCAGCAAAGTTTCTATATTGAAATTGATCCACGTCGTTATTCAGTGAGAATTGATTTGTGCATAGAACAATGTTGAAACTAAGAGGCAATGTTACCAAGATTGCCTGCTAGTGTGGGTGTCAGTAAATCGATCTAGTCTTTAGTCTAGACCGAATAGATTATCCCTACTTAAATGAACTCACATCGTGCTTGCAAACGCTGGCTACACTCACCTGTAATGAATCAGGGAGGAGATTTTTCTTATATCTACTAATTCTTACTAAGTATATAGCTTTCAACATTTTAGACAAAGCACCTCTATTGTTGACAATATTCAATTGAATATTTTAGGTAAGTACTTATACTAGTTTCTTGAAAAATAACCTCAATGTAATTCTTAAAGAAAACTCCCTGGTCGGTAAGTAATACTTAAATGTGTTTTTTTTTTTTTGAAACTTAATACTGCCACGCTAGTATGATTATATATCCATAACCGACGTCATGAAAATCTGTATTTTTTCACATAATATATGGTCGTATAAATTGCTGCCTCAAAATGAGGAGTTAGCGTAACGTTGAGTCGGTGCGGGATCCACCTCAAATGTTTGAGGCTTTACCGACGCAAGGTTCTAACGCTAAATATCTCCCGACAGGCTGGAGACGCCCCTCATCCTCACGATCAACGCGCCGAAAGCTAACTCGGCGGTTCAGCAATTATTTAACAGCGGCCGGCCACCTCCACCCGCCATTGAACCACAGTTAGTCACTTCCGAAACGCTGAGGTATGAAAGCTTCATTTATTTTGCTATTTTTTTCAGCCTTCATTTTATTTACTATTGTTTTTTGACAATGCTAATCTAGGGCTTTTCGTTGTAGTTCGTTGCTTGTTTAATTGGGTATTTCTGTTGGACTCGTTATTAAGAGTACTGTTTGTAATGTTTACTCAGGGCTTGGGACGCTGGAGTTAGGCCCAAGACAGAGGAAGCTGCGGTGCGCCGAGTGGCTGAGAGGAATGCGCTGCGGTGCTCACTGCTACGGAGCGAAGCTAGGAAAAAGCAACAACCAAAAGTAAGTAAAAGTAAAAAAAACGGTTGTTTATTATGTACAATAAAAACAAATGCTGAATGAAGGTAAAAAAAAATGTGTCGCAGCTATCAACGCCCGTCTATACATTAGTAGGTAATTATCTATTATTGTACCTTACTATTTTAGCGGTAGGTGAGCCTCAATATAAATGAAACTATACTTTCACTGGAACTATATTTTACTTTAACTTTTCCCTAATACAAATATCAGAAGGATTACATATGTACGACCATACTGGGTGTCCGGAACCGACTGGCGTAGCTCGCCGCGGTTCGGCTCCAAGCGGAGGGGTTAGCTTACGCTGCAAATACATAGCCGCTACACTATATTAACAAATATCTCGTAGCATATTTAACCACAAAATTATACACCTTGGTCCTAAGTTTAACTAAATAATATGTAATTAACGTTGATGTTGGAACAAACCTCACCTGAAAACCGCACTCTCGCTGCAGCTTTTACGTAAACTAATCTAGTTCGCAATGTATATGTGTGTGCACATTAGTTACATAACCATAACCCTGACGTGTTTAACTGTTTACCTTCTGGTGTCAAAACCACCAAGTGGTATCAGTGCACGTTAGTTGCTTCTGTGGAATGCGCTTCCTCTGATATCCGCCAGGATGGCCGCCAGTCGGTTTGCATTTAAACGGAAATTGCAGAGTTATTTTCGCAACAATTAGGCTAGAGTCATTTCAACGCCTCTCTCCCAATTTTTTAGTTTTGTATGTATATATTATAAGTATATATTTTGGTAATAGTATGTATGTGTATATAGCTTATTTAAGTATTTATTTAAATAGTTTTAACAAGTCAACGCTTTCTGTACACCAGCACCCTAATTCAGTAACATACTATTACCATCAATTGGAATCATTTTCAGGCATATTGCTAGTCCATTGTTTCATATGTTCGAAAGATACGTCTGCTCAACAACTCAATGAATGTTGTTGAAGTGTCAAAATGAAACGCATTGCTACTTATAGTTTGATACGCAATTACCCTGCGAGTAATAATTATTTGAATAGTTTTGCTCAACACGAATTAACTGAAATGGCAAGTAGAAAAAATACTAAACGATCTTTCAGACAATTATTATTAGCGCCTCATAAAACTTTGCAATATCTATACTAATATATTATATAAAGCTGAAGAGTTTGTTTGTTTGAACGCGCTAATCTCAGGAACTACTGGTGCGATCTGAAAAATTATTTTTGCGTTAGATAGCCCATTAATCCAGGAAGGCTTTAGGCTATATAACATCATGCTGCGACCAATAGGGGCAGAGTATAACAAAAAAATAAAATGTACGCTGTATATTTTGGGATTCAGATAAATGTTCAAATGACTAACTCCACGCGGACGAAGTCGGGGCCGCTAGTAATAGATAAAACTTTGACGTCACGGTTGATGCAGCTGCTAAGCTGCGCTGCCTGTCGCGAGTCTCCCGCACCAAACAAATATTCGTCATCAACATTTCGTCGGGTAACAGGTAGTTGTTCCATGTCTGGCTAATTGTGTATATGGGATTAAATTTTTATAAACGCACCCATGATCCAGGAGTATGTAATTATTAGGATGACGCAAAGTTAATTAAACAAATATGAAACATAAGTGAGATTCCTGATATCAAAATTGTAAACGTTGGAGTTATCCTTGCAACTTCCTAACATTATTTTGCTTTATTCTTCATGAAAGAGCAGTTGTGGTCCTGAGGCAAAGGCCTGACTTACAAGTCGTAGTTAGGAAGACTTTTACTACATGTAAATACACATACAATAATATTTCACCACCACTGACCTCAAATCGGTAAAGGAAAACATCTCGAGTAATCTGGCATGTATTAGAACCATTAATTCGAAAACATGTGAAATCTACAAACCCGCAATGAACCCGCGTGGTAAATAACAGCCATTCACTCTTATAGAGCGCAGGTTTGATGTGGCTATGGCATCCGAAGATTCGGATCAGCCAAGTTTTGAAGTGAAACTTCTTTACGCACGCTTGACTTGGGGAGTAAGCTGGCGAACGCGTGACGTAAGCGTTACGAAAAGTGATCGGGCAAGGCGAACGGAAGTTAAGTGGGGGATATAAGTACAGAGGCGCCCGTGGCGCGAGCTTAGTACTACAAGGTCTACAACGAGTTTTTTTTTCTTTTTTTTTTTTAATAAGAAGATCTATGCAAAAATATTAATTTACCAATGAAACCATGAAATAAATTTAAATATTTATAGAAAATTAATATATGTATATGTGTATACATGTATATATTGTACACATATATATATACATAGAGATGGAGCGAAAGAAGTTTCACTTCAGTCGTGTGGTCATAAGCACACTCGTTTTTTTGTTTATAATATCTATATTATCATCATCAATATATATATGAGGGATTCGTGGTAATTAGTAAAAGCCGCACAGATAGATCGACCATGTTAACTTATGTTTGTGATCGACCGTCGCTGGAGAGCCACGGTCGATCACAAGAGGTAACATACTGCCCATCTTAACTCTACCTTACCTTATCTTACCGTCCGTATCTAACCTCTCCAACCCAGATACACCGAGTTACACGACCCAGTTACGGACCCAGTCACAAAATGGTGGTAGTAAAATACTGGTATTTAACTGAATCCGGTTTGACTGGAAGCCGATCCCAACATGAAACAAAAAAAGTTCTAGACACATGATGATGATCATCACGTTTATCTGTTCTGTGATGATCATCATATCATTATAATAATGTAAGTACTTACCTAATAGTTTTACCTGCGTATACAACCAGTTCTGAATTATTAGTTAAATTTTTACATGCGACGAATTATACCGCATTCGAAATCCTTTTAAATAAACAGAAAGGTGTTGGTGAAACAGAATTAATTGACGCCAAAAAAGACCTATCCATTTCAGAGTTTCAGATTTTATTTTCCACTACATAAAGTATTTTTAGAGTGCCGGTGAAATTGCATGTGCATTTTTTTCAGACAATGGTATTTACTGAGCTTTTTCTTTATATAATTATAAACTAGTGACTGCACTAGTTTATAATTCAGGCGTGATTGTGGTCAAGCCAGTGCTTGACCACAATCACGCCTGATGGTAAGCAGTGATTCAATCATTGATTGTAAGGCGCACTAGTTTATTAAGAGCCTATACACTCAAAAAAAAACTGAGTGATTAGGAAGGAAGACGGCAGTTGAGCGAGGTGATGTACTCATGGTACATGGTACCCGTCCTCTGTACGGTTTCACCAAAATCATGCCGGAATATGACGAATCGCTTGGCGGCAAGACTTTGTCTGGTTTGTTGTGACTTCAATCAATTTTCGAATCTCGAATGCATCAGATCATTACCGGGCTACCGACAGTTCAAGGAAGCCATGTCAATTCTATATGACAAGCTGAACGTTCACTAAGCCTGAACAGGAATGGTCTGCGTTTGGTGACGGCGATCATCACGGGACACAGTTCGCTACACAAACACTTCCGGGCTTGAATGGAGGCTAATGAGGCCATTGCGCATGTGCTCTTTAAGTGCACAGGCGTCACTCAGAAACCCTTGAGACACCCAGATCTTACATAGATGTTCTCAACAAGCCAGGAGATTGAGTAACCTTCCAAGGGGTGGGTTGGTTGGAATAACATAATGGTCTACTTGCAGTATTAAGTGCGAAAACTAAACCCGTTACATAGAGCATGCACCAAAAATCAGTACAGAATGAATATCAATACATTGAGACAAAAATCGGCTTTAGTCTATACTAATATACAAAGCTGAAGAGTTTGTTTCTTTGAACACGTTAATCTCAGAAACTACTGGTCCGATTTGATAAATTATTTTTGCATTGGATAGCCTATTTATCCAGGAAGGCTTTAGGCTGTATCAACATCACGCTGCGACTAATAGGAGCGGAGCATATAAAAAAAATATCGGAACCTGCGCGGATGAAACCGTGGAGCGCAGCTAGTGATACAATATAGTGATTACGCAAAACAAGTGACCACTGATGAACCACTTACTTATGACCAGAAAAAGCGCTCATTACGTACTTAGTTTTCACGTACATTTAATTGGCGAAAATGCTTAGCTATTATTCAAACTGAACAGAATAGATACATAAAATCTATACTAATATATAAAACTGAAGAGTTTGTTTGTTTGAACGCGCTAATCTCAGGAATTACTGGTTCGATTTGAAAAATTCTTTTTGTGTTGGATAGCCCATTAATCCAGGAAGGCTTTAGGCTATATAACACCACGCTGCGACAAATAGGAGCATAGCATAACAAAACATTAAAATGTATGCTGTATATTACGGGGTTAAAGGAAGGAAGCTGAAGAGTTTGTTTGTTTAAACGCGCTAATCTCAGGAATTACTGATTCGATTCGATTTTTTTTTTTTGCGTTGGATAGCCCTATAATCCAAGAAGACTTTATGCTATATAACATCGGCTATATAGCATAAGCTGCGACCAATAGGAGCGGTGCATATCTAAATCCACGCGTACGAAGTCGCTGGCGGCCGCTATTGTATGATAATTATGAAGGTAGTCAGCCCCAAGAGTGTATACTTACAAGGACAAGGAAACCAATTGAAAATAAACATTACTTATTTTATTAAAAAAAAAGAAGCTTACAGACTAACAGTCTAATGATATAAATAATATAATATAAAAGAAATATCTAATAACAAGCCTCCACATACATGTACAAAAAAAGGAATGTTAATAAAAAAGAAAAAAATACAAACAAGTACTAAATCAGCTGACTTGGTTTCGACACATGCACTGGTGCAAAATAAGGTCCCTAGGAAGCCTATTCAAACCAAGTGCGCTTCTTGATGAGAAAACGTTCCGCCTATAATTGGTTATTGATATATGTATCAACAATTGCATCACTGCTTACCATCAGGCGGTCACTAGTTTATAATGAATAAAAAAAAGGACCTGCATTTAAAATTGACCGCTGACGTAATCCGATCCGATTTGTGCGTAATGACAGATTAGCAGCGAGTTCATGACAATCAATGTAACCATTTGCAATACCCAACAGTAAACACATTATATCTGAAAACATCTAGGTACCTTTACACAAAAGGGTTTATGTAGTTCTGGCAAAATAAATTGTAGGTACTTATAGTATGTTTTGTATCTGTACGGTGGCTATAATGTTATGTAACAAAGGTTGTTGACAACAAAATGGTCCCTTGCCCGTCTATACATCTTTTTGTGGCTGACTGAACCCAATCTACGACGCAGTGTCCAGTTTTCTAAGGCAATTTGTTCAGTGATCTGTAGGTACCCAAGTATCAAATTATAATAAAGACTAAATAAATTCCACTATAACTTCTCGCAAATTTTTAACTAGCATGTAGGAACGTTTTATTTCGTTGAAATGAATGGTAATGCAAGAAAATGTTGTGATCTGCCTCTGTCATTGTAAACCGAATCCATGATATTTTCTAAATATAGGTACAAACAGTAAAAAAAACATGGCAGTGTAGGGGACGCATCTGCTTGCAATCATCAAAACGTCGTTAAGTCAGACACTTAATAATAAAAACAAAAGATTGTAAGAGATGTCCAAAATATGTACTATTTCTACAAACGTGTGGATGAGCACTGCTCTCCTAGCTAGGGTATGGAAATCTGTATTAAAGAGAAGCATTCCGGTCCCCTAAGATACCACGACGTATGATGGCGTAACTTTTCTATCCTAATCTAGATAATAGTTAATTTGTGACCGTTTCTAAAAATTCAGATGTAAAAATTTTGAGTGAAAGAATGTCTTTATAAAGACAGTGTTGGCCCGACACTTCGCCAGTTTTACGGCCGCGGCGTCGTCGATAGCAACAAGTCTCTTTGCTGTATAATTTGAGGCGCAAAGGGAAGGATTATATCAGTTAAAACTCTCACAAAGATAAGAATAATGCCGTCTCCATGCATACTTGAGCTTTATTTATCGATTACATTACTTTTCCATCAAACAATGCTACAGCCTACTTTAAATAAACCAGAATGCCGTTGTGTTGGTAAACGACAGCGTGTCAACCTACCCGAAACTGTCACATATTCCCAATCGACCTTGAGCCTTAATTCTTTATTGGTAAAGTTGAAAACCCAATATTAACTTAGGTGTCTAAGGGTTTGAGTATAAAAACCTTTAGGCACGGGTAAATTTAATTAACAATTTAACCACCACTATAATATTGTGTAACACACTTTGAATCACATTCTGAATCATTTTGAAGGATATTGGTAATTGTAGCGAAATAAAAGAGGAAAGACCTTACCTAGAACACGTTTTAACATGGATCTTACTTATAAATATTATGTATTAAGACTTCCTGAGCTGTTTACTTATAGCTGGAGTGTATTCAATAAAATTATGGTTTAGGTTCTAACTATAGCTAACTTTGTAGGACCAAAATTAGTCTCAGTAACTAAGCCAGGGCATCTCGACCAAATGGGTTAGGTTAGAAATGTGATCAACCGCGTGTGAGAGAGCTAAGTGAAGCAAGCACTACTACCAAAGGCCAGAGGGTTAATTTAACCAGTTGGCTGCGATATACGAGGTGTATCTGACACCGCAACGCAAACTTCGCGAGTAGGCAGTATGCCACTAATAAAATTATGATAGTCATTTATGTCGTTAATGAGCGGTTACAGAAATAACAGTGTTTAAAAAAAAAGTGTCGGCTCGGCCTTTGAACGATGCAAGCGTGCCGCCGCGCGTGTTTGTGGGTATGACGTTGACCCCTGATTTGAACTCTATTAAATCAGCTGATAGGATAGTTTTTAGAGTTATGTTCACATTGCGCTTTTAGTGTAATTAGCGAATGAATTATTTTTTACTTTAAAATCTTATTGGGTTATAAAAGTATAGCAATTATGAACGGTTTAAAGTGAAAAAAATGCATATTATTTTTTTTAATCAGGAAAAAACCGACGAAAATTTCCACCACTGGGGGGTTCAGAATCATGTACTGTATCCATGGTACTCGTTTGTGCGTCGATGTCAGATACACCATTTATACAGTATGTTACGAAAACCCTGTCCGACCCGTGAAGGTGTTGTTAGGTATCGATAACTGATTCTACTAATGCATACAAAACCGGGCTTTACTTAAAAAAAAAATCCCCCTAAAAAAAATAAATATTATTTCGCAAAAGGAGGTAACTTATTAAATGTGCGTTGACCACCCTTCGCCTGCCGACCGCGGGGGGCGGGCGGCAGGACACGCGGCACGTGGCCGCATCGCTATTCGCTCATAATAATACCGGTGTTGTCACTTTTTAAAAATTACCAAATTTCGGGGAAATTGGAATTAATTCGTTGGAAAAAAAGATTATTTCAAAATTCATTTGTATTGGTACTATGATGAATACGTAAAATTTTATATTATATTTGGTCATGTGTTTACCTAACCTCTATTATCCTTATGGGTCGGACAGGGTTTTCGTAACATACTGTATTTTCTTTTTGGTCATTTATAACAAGACATTGCCCTATACTAGGAACTGCTGCTACTGTATTGAGGATGCGTTTACAAATATTTATACCTACATACATAGCCTGTATTTTTTGTTTATGCGAAACCATAATTATATTTTTAAGTAAAGAATCTATGTACAAAATTTTAAAAAGATATCATGAAAAACTACAAAGTTATGAGCTTGTTATCCTACTTGGCTGTTCCATCAAAAATATGACAGCTGACGCCACAGGTCAACGCTCCGCTCGAGCGGGCGAGCGGTGAGTTGACTTGTGGCGTCAGCTGTTGCGCGGGCGTGCGTAGTACTGTACCAGTACTATGATCTACCGTAAGCTGCGTGGCGCACTCGATAACCACAGTGCTACAATTTCTAAACGTATTTAGGAAAAAATATAATATCAACATGGTGTCAAAATCATAGGAATTGATTCAGTTGCTTATTCTGAACCAACCATATTCAGGTTTCGTATATAGAAAAAATAACTTTGTATACAACAGCATGTCAGCCTATCCGAAACTGTAAAATATTCTGCATCAACCTTGAACCTTAATACTTACTTGATAAATTTGAAAATCTAATAAAGAAATTAATGTGATGTCTTCTGTATCATAATTTATTTTTTGTTGGTTACACGTCGACTTTCGATATGTTTTCAAACGAATCCTCGTTTGAAAACATATCGAAATTGAAATAAAAGTCCTGTAAAATATCTTAACAATCCAGTCTTAGGCCCCACAATGTTGCGGGGTGTTGTTCAAAAGAGATACTGTGGCCCCTAGCACGCACGCAAGTGAAGGAACACGAGTAGTTTTTAGTCAGTAAAAGTCTGCCACGCCCGCTGTGCCTAGAGCGGGAAGGATCATTTGATGATTTCCCATCCGAAAAAAGAAAGAATAAAAGGCCCCGCAACGTGTATCGTCAGTAGGGTTGCCAGATGCCCCGCATTTAAGCGTACAGACCGATATTTTCAAGGCCTGTTCGGTAAAAAATATTTATGGTCAGACCGGCCAGAACCATGTCCGGTATTTTGAGGAAAGTCGGTACTACTGGTCACAAGCGCCTACAAAAGTAGGCATAGGAAATCCCTCAAATTAGGGTTGTTACGGAGGCCTTGTCAACGGAGGCGGAGGTGGATGCGAAGCCGACGAGTCTTACCTCCGCGGATGCGGAGGTTAACGAAGGTAGAGGCGGAAGTGAGAGTAGACATAGAATAAATTGAAATTTATGGTAAATCAAAACATTTTTTTTATTTTAAATACGTACTTTAATAGTGTACACTTAGTAAAAAATTATTACCTTTTAGTGATGAGAATTAAGAAGAAACTAATTGTATTTTGCTTGTATTTGCCGCATTCCCGCCTAGCACTAATTGATTCTTGATTATTTCGCGCTCAAACGCGGCCGGACATTTGTCGAGCGTCGCAGTTTATTTCATAAATACGTAAATAAACCTTTTCATGCGGAACTTCCGCAGTGACGGAAGCGGAGGAGAAGCTCGTTGAAAGAAGCAAAGTTGTTCGTATACCCCTCCCCCTCACACCATTTCTCGTAGCTTGCCAAGCAGAAAACACGTACTTACCTACTCCAATCGGAGAAGCCATAAAATTAGGGCCTGTAATTCCTCATAAGGAATCTATAGCAAAGAATTTAAAATGACGATCTGAGATGCAAGCAAAATCTTTTGTAACAAAATTTTAAATTTTATTACATACCAAGTTTGAATCGAAAAACTGGCTCGCCGTTTTGAATTTTTAATAACTTAAGTCTTGCAGAAAAACTGCTCGTCGCAAAGAAAATATACGATAAAATATCGGAAACGAAAAGAACTTTTGAATCAATTGATGAGCTAACAACTCAATTTTTAACTCCCGTGATTCACCACAAACACAATGGTCTTTTTATATCATTACAGTCAATACGTAATTTCGTTGAGAAACAAAATAAAATATATCTTTATCAGTCGTATTGCATAAATTACATACATACAAATACTTTACATACTTTTATGAAAAATCTCTGGGAAAGAGACATAGCAATTTTTCGAAAAAACCCTTTCTGGTTGACCGAAATTACAAAAATGAGGTTGAATTTATTTTAAAACAAGGTCGGTTGTGATAAATCTTAAACGCAGCATTTTATAATACTGCATAATACATGGCTTCATAACTTCATACGTTAAACTTAAATAACGAAATGAATGAAGCTGAACTGTCTAAATAAAACCCATTGCTACTAAGTATGTTAAGCAAATTATCATGCCGGTATTGTTTTCATATGTATTTGTATTTTTTCCCATACCTACATCAAACATTTGCACGCCACGAGAAATCTCAGATATGTCGGGGACCTATCTTATTTAAGATCTTACATGAATATGTTTGAGAAAATATATATATTTTTTATACAATATGTAGAGAAAACCCCGTCTGACCCATAAGGATAATAAAGGTTAGGTAAACAAATGACCAAATACAATATGAAATTTCACATAATCATCATAGTAACAATACTAATGTATTTTGAAATAATCTTTTTTTTTTTTCGCGAATTAATTCCAACTTCCTCAAGATATGGTAATTTTTTTAAAAGTGACAACACCGTTTTGGCATTATTATGAGCGATGCGACCACGTGCCGGGTGCCCCCCCCCCCCCCCCTTCGCATTTGTTTTTATAGGGGGATTTTTTGTAAAGTTTAACCCGGCTTTGTAGACATTCGTAAAATCAGTTATCGGTACCTAACAATACCTTCATGGATCAGACAGGGTTTTCTTTACATATTGTAGGTATTATTTAATTTAATAATACTTTATAGTACACCTAAAATACATTACATAAAATTACATTCAACACTACAAAATATACAATGGGCGGCCATATTGCTAATGCAATCACTTCCAAGCAACCTAAGAATGGACAAAGCTTTTCCTGGACATTAAATGGGTCAGTCCTTACACTACACATATAAGCAATGAAAAATAAAAGAAGACTATAGAATACTATAGATGATTGCAGTTTGAACAAATTGTTCCTTCTCAAGTCTTTTGAACACCTTTAACTATTTATTGCTCGCATTTTATTTCAACTGAACTAATATTTCTTGAAAATTTTGATTTTCACAGTTCAACCGAAGTAATTGATGTTACTTACTTCCGTTCCTGGAAATCAAGTAATTACTCGGTTTGGGAGTTTTAATTTGAGACTATAGGTGTGTACTATATATGGTCATTCGTTCCCTGCCGCGATGTATATTATATTTTAGACCTTTTCACCGAGGCCTCCGTACAAATTTGTAGGTAAGTATGTAAATAGTTTTTTTTGTAATTTTAATTAAAAATGTACGATTTGCGGATTTTGTGTCTTACTTGAGGTACTAAGGGACCTGCGCCTTGTAAGGTCCATTTTTTGCAATATTGATATAAATAAAAATATTTACGTTATTAAAATAAATAAATATTCTCACAATATTAATAATTTATTTTTGAATAAAATCAATATATAAAACAACATGTTTTATAAAATTTCTTTAACAAAAAAAAAAATGTTTTTAAAAACCTCTAAAGTGGGCCTCTTGAAAAACATGGGTACTTAATATCATGGCCCGACATTCATCAACTCTAGCAAAACAAAAAATATATAAATACGTTAAACTTAACCTAACATAAAATATTCTTAAGTAATCAGTCTGTTCCAATAGTTTTCGTGGTCATTAATGAGCGGTGGGCCATGTTAGGCTTAACAAAATTTAATCTATCTACAAAAAAATCTTTCAATAAATTTATTATAAAACAATTTCGTCACGATCTCCTAATAATTATATTTCTTAAAATTATAAAAGATATTCAAATATTGACAAAAAAATATATAAACAACTTTGGTGGTGGGCCTTATTACGACAACAGAAAAAAAAAACAATTAAATTTAAATGTAAAAAACCAAAAGCTTTGAAGATTTCTATTCACATTCTGGACATAAGAAATTTTCTCCGTCGTTCATAACTTAGTCAAGCCAACACTTTTTCGTGACAATTAATACATGACAAATTGTCACATATCTGCAATTGGTTCTGTTTTACAAACTTGGCAATACCAGGTTTCAATCCGATTATCTTTTTTTTTACTTTGGTTTTTAAATTTACCCTATTTTCGTTTAGTGTTCTGTTCGCCGATGTTATCTCCCCTTTGTCATTTTTATTCTTTTGCTATTTCTTTGATTTTCTGTGTTTTCTGGTTGGTGTTACTTCACTACACAAACGTGTTCCTTCACTTCCCTGTACGCCAATGGTCATGGTATCAAAAGTTTGAACAACCCGAGGCCCTGGCAGTCACTGATACTTTTGGACTCAGTCACGGTATCTCTTAGAGGCGCGCGTGAAACTCAAAGTGCCGGCGACCCGGGCCTGGTCCTTACCGGGCGGCGAGGTAGGGGTTGCAGCCCTCAGGGCTGATACCCCTATTATATTATATCTATTTGATACTAATGTCAACGTGACAACTCCATACGTTAATAAAAAAGACAGCCGGACAACGGAAAGGAAAAATTTAATAAGGTCCCTTACCTTATTAAATTTTTCCTTTGAAAGAATAACACCCTTTTTTCTTTTCTCGGTTGAAGGCCATAATATCGGCTGCCAGCAGAAGCTAGCAGACAAAGTTTTGCCTTTAAGCGATTCGTCGTGTTTCGTGTCGGGAGTTTGATCATGGAGGGTCCTAGATCAATCTCCCTCTGACGCAGCGTCGTTGGTCGTGTTGTTGGGTTTAACATTCCAGTCTTCCTTCCTATTCACTACGTTTTGTAAGTGAATAGGCTTATCAAACTAGCGCGCTTTACCATCAAAAATGTTGCATCACTGCTTACCATCAGGCGGGATTCCAACATTGCATTCAAGCTAAAAAAAACCTAAAAACACCGAACCTCAAAAAAAACTTAATTGTAATGAAGTTAATTCATTTTATTGTACTTTTTGACATTTATAAATGAATTTTACGTCTTTAATATCAAAAAATCATTTTTATTACATTGAAAAGAATTCTCTCCAGTCATTCAATTTTCTACCAGTCAACCAAGGGTGGTGAAGAGATTAAATGGCAGGTGCTTTGGTTGAAAGGAACAATGTAAAATGATATCTATTATTGACTACTTACTACTATATATACTAATAGTAGTCGGTCAATAATAGTTTGTTTTAAGTGGGCGAGGCACATTCTTCCTTGAACCGATGGCCGATGGGCCACTGGAGTGGCGGCCATGTACCGGAAGACACAGCGTAGGGTGGCCTCCAAAAAATTGGACCGATGACCCTGTGAAGGTCGTGGGAAGCCGATGGATGCGGGCAGCACAAGAGCGGTCATTGTGGAAAGCCTTGGGGAAGACATTTGACCAGTGGACCTCTATGGGCTGAATAAGAAGAAGATCCATACTAATAGTATAAATGGGAAAGTAATTTATCCGTCTTTCATGGCAAAACGGGGTGAGGAAATGACGTGTTTTTTTTAAGTGGCGATAGTTGAGGTAGGGGGAGTGACAGGATGCTTTTGGTCTCTTTCTAACCCCGCGCTTACCTAAAATGATGCCCATTGCCAATACCCCATTCCGCAAATTTCAAGCCAAAAAGTTAAAAAATGGTATGCGTTCTATTTGTGACTAAAAAAAATAGAGTATCATTTTTTTTGTAAATCCACCTCAATTTAAAATCAGTTCGAATCCGGTGAAATTTTATACGGGACTTTTCGGAATTTTCAAGGTAGGAAACTAAAAATGGGTACCCAGTCTCTGTGATACCAACGAAAAATACTTTGCCCAGTCCCTAAAGTAAAAGATGGAAATTTGAGAAAGAAGAACCGTGTTACCCTCAATTTTACGCGAGCGAAGTCACGAAGTTAGAAGCTAGTTTATTATATTTATAAGATAATTTGAGACATTAAATGTAACTTGGGGTTGCATTAAATTCAAGTGGTTAGTGCAAACTACGAAGTTAAAGCAAGTTGCTAACAATTTGCAAGGTAATTGCGTAACACACAATCAGTGGTTAAACTTTGACAGTTCAACATTTATTGTGTTATTTACATTGTTACTTAATAGCTAAAGCATTAGTACAAAGTTGGCGGGAAATATTAGACAGTTTCGTGTACCTTCACCTTTTTTTTTAATAATTATGTCAGTGATGCGATCGTTGATGGTAAAGCGCGCTAGTTTATTAAGAGTGAATAGGTCGCTCAGAAAAACTGAGCGAATAGGAAGGAAGACGGCAGTTGAGCGAGGTGATGCAATGTTAAATCCAACAACACGACCAACGATGCTGCGCCAAAGGGAGATTGATTTGAAGACCCTCCACGACCAAACTCCCAACACAACAACATTAGGCGCATCGTACCCGGCACACATCGCAACACAACTGCTCAGACCCGTCCTCCGTACGGCTTCACCAGACATCATGCCGGAACACGACAAATCGCTTGGCGGCAATGCTTTGTCTGGTGGGTGGTAACTTCTGCCGGCGGCCGATGTTATGGCCTACCTCCTGTCATATACAGGTCAAACTAGGCGAAACTGTTAAATTTTCCCAATCAACTTTGAAAAAAGAAACCTTCCTACTTCCAACCTTGAAAGAATTAAGCTTAAAATTTTATCTATAAAGTTGGATTTTATAGATAAATTATTAAGCTTAATTTTTTAATTTCTCTCTTTTCTATAAATGTTGACAGAGTGTATGTGGATGTGTGTGTGTATCTGTGTCAGTAAGTGTGTATGTTTGTGCGGGATTGAGTGTGTGTATCTTGTTAAGTTTCTGTATTCAAAGGAAAATTAAAATGTGCTATAATTTGCTCTATCATATGTTGTCGACATAGCAATAATCTCATCTCATACATATTTCGATGTCCATACCAGAGGGGTCGTATATACTTTTGCCGTCTCTGACCTCGACAGGATTAGCTATAGGGTTGCAAATTTACTATCCGAATTTGGTGGATTACTTACCTAATCTTTTGCACACAAGAAGGTGCAAAAGCGTACATAATGCGTTATGTCCCACAGGACAATTCAGTTCATTTGTCAGCAAACTCTCAGGTACCTACTACGTAGGCACTTTCTTGTATACTTGTAGCCGATTAACGTATGGAAATTGGTAGCTATTGATATGGAAATGTATGCACCCCGTGACGCTCTAACTACTGGATTGATTATGACAAACGTCCATCAATTTCTCTTGACGCACATCTCATAAGCTTGTATTAATTATTCATTCCTATAGTAACCAGAAGGCTTGCATTAGTTATTTCTAAATTGGTAAACAGAAGGTAACTAAGGCTGTACGCGCGTGAAAATTTATTACATTATTATTATTTATTAGTACAGAAAGCATAAAAGGTATTTTCAATTATTAGATTACCCCAATTTAATCTATTAATTAAAATCTATTTTATTAGAAACCTTTTCACGCGGAAGAATGACATGCGGTGAATATTTCTTGAATACGTACAAGTTCAATCAAGAAGTATTAATTCAAAGAAATCAAGAAGACCATTCGTTGATTATCTCGTTTTATTATCATTTTATATCGGTTGTTCGGACAGATATTCCTATATCTTAAGAAGGAGATTTGCTCGATAGTTCAAAATGAATCAGAACTGAATGTCGCTAAATCGAGCCCACTACCATCTACAAAATATTATGTAATTCATTAAAAGAAATAGCTACAAAGTTGCCCACACACAATATGTCTGGAAAGTAAAACATTATTAACCAATAAAAAATAAGGAAACTGTTAAGTACTTAATAATAACATAATTTTACATCTTCTCAGGGGTTTTCCAACCAACACCCTAATTGAGTAACACCCTATTCATACATGATTAATAAGAAGCGTGTGAGTTTTCGATATAAAAATTGTATTTACTTATAAATTCTCTTTCCTACTTACTTTGTTTATGTTGCGATGGTGCAAGGGCAAGGTCGTCAAAGTATAAAAATAAACTCCAGCGGCAGTTACCGTGAAATGAATCGAGTTTTCAACATTCATTTCTAAGAAATCTCGTGAGTCTGCGCTTTGTGCGTGTAACAGTACCCGGCAGTGTTACTACTTACTACCGACTTCTAACGTAGTCTTTTTTTTTTCTTTTTTTTTTTTTTTTGACGCTGTGGAAATGACATTTACGCACCATACCCCGAAGGGCGTGTGTGGGACTCGCCCAGCCGAAGCCGGGAATACCCACTAAAACCGAACAGCGGCACACCGACATCGCCTTGGTGGCGGGGTCATGGGAAATAGCAAGCCTGCCTACCAATCCCCCGCCGGCGATTCCCGCCAGAAGGCGGGCCCACAGTGGGCCCTCCATAGGGAGGGGCCCGGCTGGGTACGTCTTCGTGTGCGAGAAGACGCAGCAGCCAAGGGTTTTTTAGCGAGGTGTCCTTCCTCTTAGCCCCACTCGTTTGCCCGGAAGCAAACGGGGCCCCGAGCTCCTCTCAGTGAGGAGACCCGGTTGCCCGACGGTGACCCGGAGTTCGGGTCACGTCAGCCACCTGGAGTGGTGGCCGACCCGCCGCACGTGACCGCCGAAGCGGTCCCCACTTCTGGTTTTGGTCCGCGCCGGTAAACCGGTAACCCCCATATCTGGGGGCAGTTCCCCTATCCGCCACCTGGGGACGCGTCCGATGGCAGGCCAGAAACTGTACACGGATTCTAACGTAGTCTGCCTTAACCTTGGCTGACTTTATCACTGAAAATAGCCTAGTAACAGCCTCAGTATTCTTGTATATACCATTGATATACAAAGTGGTGCTGAGAATACGACAATAAATTAAACATCGTGTACCCCAACACATTCTCAGTCTACCCATAAAAAAAAATCATAGAAATATGTCCATTAGTTTAGTCACAGGAAATTATTTTTCATTTATCTCATTTACTACATGATGTACATGTTGATAAGGAAAAGCTTATAGGTTAATGACCGCCGCATCCTACGGTACCAAACTTTAATAATAATGGCGCGAAAAAAACAAGTCGATACAGGATCGCGTTGGCGCCGACCGGAGGTCAGTGAACCAATATTTTTAAAGGATGTTCTATTCCGTTTGCAATTTTATGCGATTTAGCTTGTTTGAAATTTTCATTTTTTTATTTATGATGCTAGGTTTTCTTCTATGGTTTAGGATTATTCCTATGAACCCGCATTGTTCGTGTTTTCATTTATTGTCGTATTGTCAGCACCACTCTGTATAAAATGTTAGAATTCAATTCTTGAGTTCATATAAAAGTCTATTTTTGAAGTGAAACTTCTTTACGCACGCTTGACTTGGGGAGTAAGCTGGCGAAAGCGTTACGAAAAATGATCGGGCAAGGCGAACGGAAGTTAAGTGGGGGATATAAGCACAGAGGCGCCCGTGGCGCGAGCTTGGTACTACAAGGTCTACAACGAGTTTTATTTTTATTTTTTTTTCAATAAAAATAGAAGATCTATGCAACATTTTTTTTTTTTAAATTTTGAGACACGGATACACTTATTTATTTATTTATTTACACTTAACACTATACATTAAATTTTATGTTGACTGACAACCATTAAGGGGGTCAGTTAACATAAAATTTGGTACCGCCTACTTCACAGTCCCCCCCCCCTCATTGATTACCTCACCCCCCCGTGGATTATCTCGGGAACCAGAGGTCGTGGACTACCCGAGTTTGGGGTCCCCTGATTCAGGAGGAAGAGCCCGACCTTTTGGCCCCGAGGGAATCCACTACCCCCTCCCCCCCATCCCCACGAAACCTCCCCCCCCCCCCCCCGACCCCCTTTAGTTACCTCAGCTCCCCGTGGATTATCTCGGGAACCAGAGGTCGTGGATTACCCGAGTTTGGGGTCCCCTGTATCAGGATTGTCCCCTATTCACTCTAGCCTTGAAGACACTCAAATTGTAGTCCGACGGAAACACCGCCGCCGGCAGATTGTTCCAGTCCCTCGATGTACGCGGTATAAAGGAGGAGGCGAAATGCACCGTCCGGATCGTAGAGGTGTTAACAACATAAGGGTGGAAACTCGCCGTACGACGGGTCGTCCGATGGTGGAACGGAGATGGGGGAATTAAATCGTGCAATTCACTCGCACACTCCCCAAAATGTATCCTATAGAACACCGAAAGGCTGGCTACTCTACGCCTGTGCTCTAGGCTTTGGAGACCAACTCGAGTTAAATCAGAGTCACCAATCAGCCTCTTCGCACGCCTCTCCACTGAATCCAAAGTGGCCAGGTGACACTTAGCAGCATCAGCCCAAATGTGGCTGCATTACTCCACACACGAACGGACCTGTGCTTTGTACAACCTTAGAAGCTGCCCTGGTGTGAAGTACTGCCGGACTTTTGCGATAACGCCAAGTTTTCTGGCAGCCACCTTGGCCTTGGACTCAATGAACCGCCCAAAGTTTAGGTTCGAGGAAATCTCAACACCCAAAAGCTGAAGGCGGTCGGTACACTCCAAGGATACATTCTGAAAAGTAGGAGCCAAGGTGAACTGGCTCCTTTTGGCGGTGAAAAGACACGCCTGCGTTTTGGTGGCATTGAATGCTACAAGATTGGCATTGCCCCATTCGGAGACTGCCTGAAGTGCAACACTCGTTCGCTCTACCATGGCCTCTGTTTCGGACCGGATTGATTCCCTACTAGCCCGAGCATCCGGCAGGTATCTCTCCACAACAGTGCTGTCATCTGCAAACCCATAGATCCCGGGCATCAGCAGATCGTTAATATGCAGCAGAAACAGAGTTGCAGAGAGAACACACCCCTGAGGAACACCGGCATTAGTCGACATGGGCTCAGATGAGCATCCGTCAACAACAACTCGGAGGGACCGTTCAGTCAGGAAGTCTTTTACCCAGCCAGTCAGGCTAGGGGAAATGCCGTACGCTGGAAGCTTACTCAAAAGGCCAGCGTGCCATACCCGGTCGAAGGCCCTCGAGACATCAAGGGAGACAGCAATCGCTTCCCCATTTCTCTCGAGGGCCTCGCCCCACAAGTGATTGGCATACACTAGTAGGTCCCCAGTTGACCGATTGCGGCGAAACCCGTACTGTCGGTCACTGAGGAGATCGTTACGTTCCAGGTATGCCAAGAGGCGCGAGTTCAATACACGCTACATAATTTTGCAAAGTATGGAGGTGATCGAAATCGGCCGATAGTTGGTACGATCGGCCTTCCTATTCACTAAGTTTTTTTGAGTGAATAGACTTAATAAACTAGCGCTCTTTACCATCAACGAATTGCATCACTGCTGAAAAAAAATGTTCAGTATCTTATGACTACACAATAAATTATCATCATAGTTTCATTCGATTTGATTTGATCGATTTCCATCCCACATGCCAAGTTTTGCCAGTTAATGTTATTTGACCCGTCTACATTATTGAACATTTAAAGGATTCAATAAGTCAAAAGAAAACCGTTTGATATCAGTAAAACCGATTTCCTTTGTTTAAGTAATCTTTTTGAAACATGCTTCTGACCCGGTTTATTCTGTAAGAGAATACAAACATTTGTATATTAAAAATACACAGACATAACAATGTATTAGGTCAATTTCAGCTAATAAAATATTACCAACTTTGATATTTACAAATTGAAGGCAAGCTTAAATTGTAGTCAGGGAAAAATTCTATAACCCCTGATTAAAAATATGAATGATAAAATATGAAAATAGAATAAAATTTATTCTATTTTCATATTTTATCATTCAAAAAATATGAAAATAGAATAAATTTTATTCTATTTTTATATTTTATGAACAAAATAAACTATTTCCAAAGCCAGATAATTCTATCCGAGGAATTATTTGGATTTTTTTGACAGTTCTACCTTACAAAAACTAGCAGAACTCAATTTTACTCCACAAATATATATTTTTTTAACTTTGCCTCTCTCTAGGAATTACTCCCTGTGTCGTGGATACAGGGATATAAACATTTATGCAAACAGCAGTCGGTCGCTCAGCTAACTGCGTCGACCGTGTCATCCGATTATCCAGAATATCGAGGATTATCTCTCGATTGAATAATCTGCCTAACAATAACAAAACGAAACTGATATGTATCCTACGTGGGACTGGTAATAATGATATTAATAACTTGTCAAAGCAAACCTATAAATATTTACAAGATTTGAAAAAAACGTACCTGTCTGAGTTTGTTTCGACCTTTCTTCTCAAAGTAGTAAATATAGGATAGCATAGGTACTTTTATTATAATATTACTGGTAAAAGTTATATTGAAAAAAATATATCTACAAAACAAATAAGTTATTGAACAACAAAGGCACAAAAATAATGGAATATGTCGATATTTTTTATTCTGCTTATCTGTAACGAGAACTCCCAACATCAGTTCGCGCTCCATATCGGATCTGTCATATCCAGACAATGAGGCAGATCCCTGACGAGCGATGTGAACCGCTTGGGGCGATGCCACAATAATCTAACAGCGAGGTAATTACATAACACGCTATCAGTAGCAATGGATTTCATTTTGACAGTTCCACAATATTCATTGCGCTATTTACGTCGTGAAGCAGACGGATTTATCGAAGTTATGAAGCAATGATCAGTAATATCATTAATAATGAGATTGAGTTAAATAGTATGTTCCACAATTACAGTGCTGATCTCGATCAATGGATCGGCTAGATAAATTATTGAAGATTAGTAGGTTTTAGGTGGTTGTTGTTGGAAAATAGTTTCAGGATCATACGGAACGGGTTATGTACCGGAGCGTGTCTGCCTGCATAGGTATATACGATTAATTTCTTAAAAAAAAAAACATCCGGCCCTAGTCCAACGAAAATCTACGGAAAAACATAAACGAGCCTAAGCTTTGATGAATTAAGTAATATCTAACGACCCGTAAAAACTATTCCTGCTTGCAGCGCATAATATCAGTTGACCTAATACAGATCCTCTTTGGTTTTACTTACGGACGCAGCTGTAGTTGTCTCGTTTACGGGATATTGTTTTCATAATAGCCAGATATAGTTAGCGATAATACTCACTCACTTTTCACTTCCGCATTTCTAAAATTTGTATAACTTGGGATCTACAAAGTGGCGTTGGTGCCGCTGCAAGCGTCGCTTATCCTCCATTGACCCTCTCGTCTGTTATTGTTAGACACTAACTCCGGTAGTTTCTATTATAAACTGCAGCGCTTTCTAGATTCTGTAGCCATTTTACTGTGAAAATTCAATTGAAGTGAACGTGGAGTGAGCTGTCATTCCAACTATTGCAAGTAATTGACACTATTGACAGATCACTCTAACGTCATTTCACCTAACCTCACGATGAGATTTTTACAGAATCGACCGGCTGATATTACTGACGTACGGAGGACGAGTCTGAGCAGTTGTGTTGCGATGTGTTACCCTGTACGATGCCCCAAATGTTGTTCGTCGGTAGTTTGGTCGTGGAGGCTGTCCAGATCAGTCACCCTTTAGCGCAACATCGTTGGTCGTGTTGTTGGGTTTAACATTGCATCACTTTTTTTTTGTTCCGGGGTGTAAATTCCACAAAGGATGTCCGCCGCCCTGGGGTGGACGACGGGGTCTGTCAGACTCCTACTGACTAAAAACCACCCCGGTGTCTCTCCGGTCACGTGCGCACGGAGCCGCGCGCCCCACACTCTCGTGCCGGCCCGGTCTGTCCGGGCCTCACCTCATGCAGGGGGTAGTGAGGTGTTAAACTACCCCGTACATCGCCTCTGAGGCGTGCGCCTCCGCCTCGGGGTCCAACGAATAGGGGGCGGGGACTTCCCCATGTCCCTCGCCCCTGGACCCATTAATGGGGGCCGGAAGAGGGCGTTATCCGCCCTTCCTCGGCGCCCGGTGCATCTTCTGCGGCCCGGCTCGACTGTCGACTGTCGCGTTTCCTGCATATTCACTCAGTTCTTTTGAGTGAGTAGACTTTTAATAAACTAGCGCGCTTGACCATCAACGAATGCATCACTGTTTGTGCTTACCATCAGCGGTATTGCGCTCAAGCACTAGTTTATAAATATTAAAATATATATATATACACCAGTAAATAGCAGATTTTCTAACAAAAGGTAAAGAGAACAATTTTGTTCACAGGCTGAGCTAGACCTTATTCAAAAGCAAATCAAATCACTCACATATTGATGATGAGATCATATTTACCTTTTATTGTTATGTTTAACAATACATCAGAAATAGAATTGAATTATTTACATACGTAAATGTTTGTGATAATAAAAATTAATGGCACATTTACTACCCACACGGGAGATTTTCAAGCAAAATTCACGTAGCTGTTTCACTGACTTCTGAGAAAAAGTTAAGCCAGTACATGTATAATCGGAGGTCGAAGTTTTTTTTTTTAGTAATTATAAACTAGCTCTTGACCGCAATCCCGCCTGATGGTAAGCAGTGATGCGATCGTTGATGGTAAAGCGCGCTAGTTTATTAAGAGCCTAATCACTCAGAAAAACTGAGCGAATAGGAAGGAAGACGGCAGTTGAGCGAGGTGATGCAATATGAAACCCAACAACACGACCAACGATGCTGCGCCAAAGGGAGATTGATCTGAAGACCCTCCACGACCAAACTCCCAACACAACAGCATTAGGCGCATCGTACCCGGCACACATCGCAAGTGGCGATGTTTGGCGATATGCACTTCGACCTTCGATTATATTTGGTCTTTGGGGTTGCAGTGGATGTTTTCATTTGAAATGATTATGAAGATAATATAAGTTAGTAAGTTTACTTGACCGTTGCATTATATACCTAAATGAAAAACAAAATTCCTGGTTTCGATTTCAGCAGTCTGTAAAATCCGTACTTACTAATTCCTCTTAGTTAATTGTAGAACTCTAAATTTGCCATTTTTCTATTAACTGTATGTACATTGGGATTCACAGTTGGCCGGGTACCAAATTGAGTATCACACTTACTCGTATAAAGACTGATTTACACGATGCAATTTAATTGCCTATGGCATACAATAAAATTAAAAAAACTAAATTAAATAAAACTGGCAGGTGTACTTCCAGTCGATCTTGAAGTACAGCGACGTGCTTCAATGTACGCGAGGGGGGAGGCCATGGACACTAATTTTGTTGCACAACGCGACCTTAATAAAATTTCTAGATTATTTAAACCTCAGATTGAAATCTGGAAGGGTCTCTTATCCGAATGGCAAAGTAGGTGGGATAATTCTATCAAGGGACCTCCATCTATTCTTTCCATCCGTTGGCGATCGGCTGGCTAAGACATGGCTGGAGGTTGACCACTGCGTTGCCCAATTTCTCAAAGGTCATGGCAGCTTTAAAAGTAAACTGTATTCTTTTAAACTTGTTCCTTCGCCTTTGTGTCAATGTTCTAGATCGAACTGTGAATTTGAACAGTCCGCACATCACATCTTGTGGGAGTGTATTCTTTGGCAGAATGAACGCAATATTATGTTGGGTAGTGTACAAGTTATATCCGGAGTCGTTTATTATACGGACCTTGTACAAACTAGAACCAATTTCTGTGCGTTCAGGCGCTTTTGCCATACCTATTATTGGAATCAATTATAACAGCACATACCTACTTAGGACCCATTAACTTAATCAAATTTTATTCCTTGGTGCTTGGCAATCTGGGCTTCTCCCAGTTGCAATAATATCCCTTTGTGCCGATTGGCCTAGTTCTGTTCTGTCTCCTGCTTGTTATGGAGGGAAGTGGAAAAAATATCTTTTTTCCACTTCACTCCTCCGCTATTCTTTTCTGATTAATTCCGTTGCGGGACCCAAGACAGTTGAATCGTTTTGTTCTCGTCACTTTTCTGGCGTTCTCCACTGTTGATTCTGGCTTTCAGGAGTTGCAGTGGGTGGGAAATTGTGTGGCGGGTTTTGGCCCTTAAAAAAAAACAATAAAATTGATGCAACAGATTGTCTAAATGGTGTTTAGACAATGCAACTTTTATTGTTGCCTCCAACTTAATTGAAGCCATAGGCAATTAAATTGCACCGTGTAAATCAGTCTTAATAATGGCTGTTTTGCAACTCGCTGTTTTGCTATTCCTACAACATTCATCGCGTTGTTTACATTGCAGTAGGCCTAGTATGAGTTTTCAATACAAAACTCGATCGTCGATATCGAGCTCGTTTGGCGCTCTCATGATTGAGAGTTCTTACGACCTTGAAGCAGGCCAATCGCTGAGTCAAACGCGCTCGATATCGACGAACGAGTTTCGTAATGAAAACTCATACTAGGCCCACAGTAGAGCAGACTATTTTTTCGGAAATACCTACGAAACATCCTTGAGCAAACATCCTTTAAAAACAATTGTGATCGTAATATTTTACGCCTGCTCTGATTACACATCAAGAAGCTAGTCGTGTCGACTTTGTTGAGACACGCTAAACACCTGTCTAATTTAAATACTTAATGTAATTGAAGTCAAGAGCGCTGTATAGGTAATAGCGCCTACTACTGATATAATATTTTGAATAGTCTAATAATTAGGTATTTATTATTCAGCATTATATCAAAATCATTGAACTTTAAGCATTTGAGTAACCCTTATGCAAAACTAAATTACTATGCTCAACTTATCTTTAAGAAATTGACAAACTGACAAAGGGAAATTAAGACTATTATTACCATTTATTGATGTCATCATAGTGTCAAGAACTTATGTGCGTTTTTTGTCAAAAACATTTGTAAAATTTTGGGGTAAATATTAATTTACTATGAAAATTTAAGTAACAGTTTTTACTTTAATTTTGATAATTGCATGTTGAACACGTTCGTAGTTAAAAATAAGTTGCACCTACTGCGAAAATGAGTTTGTAACAACTCAGATTATCTACGAGTTATTCACGGAACTATATAACATAGCCGTCCGTGCATCAACTTTCAGATTGTTTGGATTAAATATTATAGTTGCATTATAGTAGCGGTATTAAGCAAAACCAGCAAAATTTATCATTGTACCTACTACCATTGTTATGGTAACGTATAAAGGAAATTCTAACAATAACCAACAACAGCAGTCACAAATGAAAACTATTGTATTCCATTCACGAAGTATTCTGCCTAGCAACTACCCAACTCAGTGAGCATCGTCGTCGTTTGCAATCCATAGCCGTGCGACGGGGAATCTCTTTTGTTACCATTGTCTTGATTTCGATTAAACAATTTGTCTCCCTTGCAGCAGGAAACGACATCTCTCGCTGAACGTATTCGCTTGCTAACTTGCGATGTGGAGGACGAGACCGAAGATCAGAGGCCGTCGCCAGCCGGGGCCAGCGCTGACAAGATGTCGAGTAGTAGCGACAAGTCGAGTGAGAAGTCGTACAACAGCATCAGTATCGATAAGAATTGCGAGAAAGCGTTCGGCAGCGCTTCGTCCAGCTCGTCTTCCTCTACGATATCGGTACCGCTACCCACCCGACAGCTGCCACCGGACTTGGGTGATGTACATCAAGAACCACAAAAGGTTAGTCCTTTATAAAAACTCTCATAGCCTTTTCCTCATCTTTTATATGTATAATGGTGTAGGTATCTCGAATCTGTCGGTAACAATGGAACTGGTAACCACTGTTGAATGATTTCGCATAATGTACGATGCAACGTATCCGGTAACAATGTGTCTGATGAAGCGACAATTACTATCCCCTCAGCGTACAAATGATCTAGCCAGCCATCTAGTCTGTATTAGGCATATGTAATATGTCGGTATTCAACACAAGTAGGTACTGTGATAATGAGCAGGTTCTGCACACAACACGGCAGAGGGCTTCACGAACTCATGTGAATAATAGCCATGTATCTAATTGCATCAGATGACCTGTGATTTATTTTATAAACGATTACCAAACCATACTTTTTCTTTTCATTCAGACAGAAGTTAGAAAAGGTTGTTTTAAGGGTACTCTTTGTCATAAAAGTAAAAAATTGTTTGAACTATCTATCTTCTGAATTCATGATGCTTTAAATTAAATTATTATAAGAAAACCTATAAGATTCAGAGGTGGTCAGTACGTGAAGCTTTACATTTTACTATAAATCTGAAATGTTTCGTAATAAAGTTGGGGAAGCAGAGTTTTTCTTTTTTTTCGTGTTGCTGGGTTATAATGGCTTCCGCTAAAATTCATAGCTGTTTGATTGTTATTCACTTCTCCCGTGGAAACGTGTGAATGCTAACTTACCTACATGTTTTTTTTTCGATTTTCATTACTCAGTTGTTATACGTTGCTATTTGGATGGTCATTAAAATTGTTCGAATTCATCCTGGAAAGTTAGGTTAGGACTAAAGTTAACGCGCGCAGAATATAGATGTATGAAACCATTAACACGTAATAAATTAGACAAGGACATAACAGGTAACCACTCATAATTTAATATCATTTTTGACCTTTTAACGTCACTTAATTTTAATCATCGTTTATAAAAAAAAACCACAGTGTTTAAGGGGGGGGGGGGGGGGGACATAAAGTGTATTGTTGTGTTATGAACTACGAAGCTCATGAAACATTTAAAATCTTGCAAACACGCTGGCTCTCTATAATTCAGTAAAGAGATCGAATAGCTCAAGCCTCAATCGGTTAAAAGCCCGGTTGAAAGTTGTCTGTGGATAATTATAATAAATTTGCACAGTTACCGACATGTTCATATATGGTAGTGGTGGCCTAGTGGTTAAAACACCAGCCTCTCAAGTATGAGTGAGCGGGTTCGATTCCAGTTCAGGCAAGTACCAATGTAACTTTTATAAAGTTATATGTACTTTCTAAGTATATCTTGGACACCAATGACTGTAGGTGAAGGAAAACATCTTGAGGAAACCTGGACTTTAAGTTTGAAATAGTCAACCCGCATTGAGCAAGCGTGGTGATTACGCTCAGTCCTTCTCTGTATGAGAGGAGACCTGTGCCCAGCAGTGGGACGATAAAAAGGTTGATAATGATGAGGATGATGATAGTTACAAACATCTTCCATTCAAACAAATACTTGTGTACGAGAGCGATTTGTTTGATTATAATAAATACCGTAGCTAAAATATTGAATAAAGTTATAGTTCACGAGAATCCCATCAAATTAGTTATAATTTATTGCTGGAAGTAGTGAATTATGAATAAATAATATGTTGATTTATTATACAAATTACAAATTTAATTTATAATTGAACTAAAACGTAGGCTAGAAAAAAAAACAAATTTAGAAAAAAAACAACGACACAAAGTTTTTATTCATGTTTTTTTTAATTAAAGTGTAAAAAAAAACATTTTTTTTTCATTTTACCTCACTATCCCGGTACTTTTTTTAAATAAAATTTTATAATAAAAATAGGTTACAACAGCTACGTAGTTATATGCCAATATAACATATGTATTTGATATAGGATAGGATGACTAGTGTAGATCAAACTAATGTCAATTTAGATCAGCAGGGTAATCGCGTAACACACTATCAGTAGAAAAGGGTCTCTTTTGACAGTTCAACAGCAGTAATTGCGTTATTTCTTTCTTTCTTTCTTTTATGGCTTCGCACGGTTTGTACATTTAGCCAATGTCACGTAATGAATTGTTCATGTAGAAAAAGACGGCCGCGTGATCCGTCTTACGATGGAGGTTTGAGACAAAGTCATGATGTGGCCACTATGCTGCGATATTTCACCGTTCTTTATGAATTATTTACTGAATGCACTTTTTACTACATAAATCACGCACTTTTATTTAGTAAACAACACTAAATAATTTTAAAAGTCCGATGAAAAATGAGCGTGACACTCAGCTTGACTTTCCCGCCAAAAAACCAATTGCGTTATTGCTGTTGAAATTAAATTATTATTACTGAACATCTTATGAATATAAGTTTTATAATTTATATTAAAAATAATATAACTTTTATAATTTATATTAAAAATAATATAACTTTTATAATTTATATTAAAAATAATATAACTTTTATAATTTTTTTTATAAAATATTCGTTATTATTATTCCTTTATTATTATCGCGATTGAGGAGATACATTTTTATTTATTTATTATTCAAATTCAGGGTAACAGTGCGTTACACAATTAGGGTGCTTAAGCTGGTAATATTTTTAATAGAACGCAGCTAGCTGCGAAAATATTTACCACGAATAGATTCGAAAAAAAAATTAAAGTCAATTTTGCTACGGGATTTTTGATGAACTATTGTTTGTAAAGGACAATGTCTGCCGCCTCAGTTTATCGACTAGGTATAAATTATGTACAATGAGTAATAAATAACCAATTTTAAAGTAACATCATTTCTTCTTTTATACCTACACATTGTACGTATTCATACGCGTGACCTTTCCTAAAGGAATTTCTCAATCACAGCCCAAAGGAAAGTAAAGTTGGTGGCGTCCCTCGTGTACGTCGATAGCATGTTAAGCCGTT
This sequence comes from Sesamia inferens, assembly GCA_037179545.1. NCBI lineage: Eukaryota > Metazoa > Arthropoda > Insecta > Lepidoptera > Noctuidae > Sesamia > Sesamia inferens. The sequence goes on along the minus strand of CM073921.1, from coordinate 18,063,490 downwards.
AAACCCGTGCCGGATTTCTCTGCACCAACCTTATCTCTAGTGCCGACGGCTAGTCTAAACTGGGATTAGCCCCTATGAATGGTCAATAGGACTAAAACTACACGTAATTCTGTTGCAACCACTGCAGCCATCAATTGACATTAGTATACCAAAATGGAAGTCTTAAACCTGTACCGACCTACTTAAATAAAATTTCCCCCTTATTCATAAACGTTGCTTAAAATCAACTAGTGATTAGCGATTCTTTAACCATATATTTTTGACATTTTACAAATATTGTCACATAATGTCCGGGTGTTCCCACAGCAGAAATCGGAGCCTAGAAGGCAGTTCCTGTCAACATTAGCGCCATTGACAGCTTGCGTTGGAAGCGCCGCCCACCACGAAGGCTTCTACTACGTACCACCTGGTGACCGCACTTCAGCCTCATCAGCAACCAACCTGGACTTGCAAGAGCACAACGACGCACCAGCACCGGACGTAGTCGCAGGAACACCGGGTAAGGGGTCAGGTCTGTAAGTTGCTCAACACAGATCTTAATGTAACTTTCAGTAAATACATTGCTGATCATTGGAAATTATGAAACTTTCACGTCACAAGTAAGATCATCTAGACTGATTTGATTTATTGGATCTAATACCTACTTTGTTTGAGCTGTTTTGTGAAATAAGATTGGCAGATAATTTATTAACCTTGTCACGCTAAAGGGCGCATCTCAGGAAAGCGCTGGCTATCAAAGTGCGAAAAACCAAACAAGCAGGGTAATTGCGTAACATACTACGAGTATTAGTAGCAATGAGTTTCGTTCTGATTAGTTAACAGCATTCATTACGGTATTTACGTTTCTGAGCAGACAAGTTTTCGAACACACCAAGTAGTGGATTAGGAATAACCATTAAAACGATTCGGATTGTAATTGACTATACGGATTGCAATTACGTCCTGTGCGTATTGCATTTTGTTTATCCGAAAAACTCTTTTACACTTAACAAAAATGCAAAACCGTTTAAAAATATAAACTCTTTCATATAAGGTTTATCTACTTTTTCATTGATTGAATACTCTGGATTTTTGTCGGATGTAAAATTAAAAAGAATATCGTTCTCATATTTATGAATTGAAAATATAAGCCTGATCAAATTACATTCAATTGGAAAAATGTAAGCACAAGAACAAATGTATATTTTAAAGCTTACGTTTTAAACCCGTCAATGTTACGTAACTTTTGCGGGGATAAAACAGCATCAATTTATTATTCATGCCGCTACCTGCAGTGCTCTGCCGTTGTTACTAGCCTTGAAGACACTCAAATTGTAGTCCGACGGACACATCGCCGCGTGCAAATTGTTCCATTCCCTCGATGTACGCGGTAATGTACCAAGGCTTCGAATTCCGGTATCTTAGAGATTCTGGTCTTATTTTGCCATACTTCAATACCGATATTAGTTATATACTCGTATTATTATATTTTGCAATAGAAACACAGTAACACAATTTTGTTCTACTGCACGTTTATATTTCCAACCAATATTTTTTATCTCTGTAAGTTTAAGAACAGCTACAACAGAAACTAGTTACATCACAAAATGGGATCAAAATGTTTTTTTTAAATTTCCTCTCGGTCAATGCAAGAAGTCTATACAGTATGTTAAGAAAACCCTGTCCGACCCACAAAGATAATAAAGGTTAGGTAAAGACATGACCAAATATAATATAAAATTTTACGTAATCATCATAGTACCAATACAAATGAATTTTGAAATAATCTTTTTTTCCTGCGAATTAATTCCAACTTCCCCGAAATTTGGAAATTTTAAAAAAAGTGACAACACCGGTATTATTATGAGCGAATAGCGATGCGACCACGTGCCGCGTGCGGTGCTTATCGCACATTTATTAAGTTACCTCTTTTTGCGAAATAATATTTATTTTTTAGGGGTTTTTTTTTAAGTTTAGCCCGGTTTTGTATCCATTAGTAGAATCAGTTATCGATACCTAACAACACCTTCACGGGTCGGACAGGGTTTTCTTAACATACTGTATAATAAAAATATTATCCTGAGATTCCTGAGGCATTGCAGAAGTTGGGAAACACTGGGGTTAGCAACTTGTATGTCACCACTTTCACCTCACCAGGAAGATATTCGAGAGAGAAAAATCTATATTTTTTTAAGTAGGTATTTTCATAGTTCTATAGAGATAGATCCAATAAAACTTGAGGTACCGTTTTGTTTATGTAGGCACTTTCCATATCTATGTTTGTCATACGTGTCGCTATTCACGGACATAATTTTGTTTACTTGTAATTTATAATTCCTACTAATAACTACTTATTTTATTCGGGTCATCTAAATTTCCTTTCTATGTGTGCAATACGCATTTGATCACACAATATTAATAATGTACTATAAATAGCCTTAACTTTATACAATTAATAGTATTACTGAACACGCAATCGTAGTCTTCACTACAGTATTGTTCAAAAATGTATTTTCCTTATGATGTACTTTTAGGCGATCTATTGCGATTTTGATATATCTACGATGATTGATCTGACATAGTAGTATACATAGTTCACTAAATATATATATATATATATATATATATATATACTATGTAACAAAAACCCTGTTGTTCCTTTCAGGCACATATAATTTTACCTACAAGCACATCATTAATGAAGTCATAATTAGAAAACAGTAATTATTGTCTAGTCGAGGGGTCACAATCAAATACCTATTAAAACCGACAAATTCGATTTTTTTTTAGAATATCTGATTTTATAAGTTAAATAAATTGGCGGGAACGTTCTACTTATGTCTAGTTTCTTCATGCAGAATTGCAGAGCTAAGAAATCAGTTACAGATTATAAATATTAATAATTAAACATTTATTTTAATTATTTTTGTTGAACAATTTTTATAAATTACTTGCTTTATTACGTCCGTATGCCGATTCTTAAAACGTAGGTTGAAGCAACAACAGGGTTTTTGTTAATAAAATATGAAATTTTACATAATCGTCATAGTGACAATACTAATGAATTTTGAAATAATCTTTTTTTTCCGCGAATTAATTACAACTTCCCCAAAATTCGGTCATTTTTAAAAAAGTGACAACACCTTTTGTGACGGAGCGAATAGCGATGCGACCACGTGCCGCGTGCCCTGCCCCCCTTCACCCGCGCGTGTATGCCTAACGTGTTGCCTACCGCACATGCATTAAGTTACCTCGCTTTTTGGAAATAATATTTATTTTTTTAGGGGGATTTTTTTTTTAAGTTTAGCCCGGCTTTGTTGACATTATTAGAATCAGTTAACGATACCTAACAATACCTTCACGGATCGGACAGGGTTTTCTTTACATTTTGTATATACACTATGTAACAAAATCCCTGTTGTTCCTTTCAGGCACATATAATTTTACCTACAAGCACATAATAATTAAACATTAAATTTAATTATTTTTGAACAATTTTTATAAATTACTTGCTTTATTACGTCCGTATGCCGATTCTTAAAACGTAGGTTGAAGGAACAACAGGGTTTTTGTTACATATTGTATATATATATATATATATATATATATATATAAAAGTGATGTTACTTTTAAAAACCAGTAATTTTGAAGTTAAACTTGTAAATTATAATTTAAATAAAAAAAAATGTGTCTAATACCAGGATCGATAATTTGTTGGTATTGATTGAACTGATATTTTTCCTTTTTTTATAAAAATAATAATAAAACGGTGCCCCACGCTAGACATTATTCCTGTATTACAAACAGAACAACTTGCTGTAGCCCATCCAAATATTTGTTCCGTGCGGGAAACGAACCCGCGACACGCAGCGCAGCAGTCGTACAGATGACCGCACATCAAGCTACTACAATCTGTCAGATTTCTTTTTATTATATTTTCAACTTTATGTCTGAAGTATTAAGGCTCAAAGTTGATTGGGAATATTTGACAGTTTGGGCTAGCTTGAATTGCTGTCGTCCGTACATAGCGGGTCTTGCCGTTTCGGTACATAAGCACCATCATCCCGTTTCAATTTCAGGTACTCTGAACCGGATCATACGTAGGCCAGTTGTAGGTACCCTAAATGCTAGTATTCCAACACATATTTTTTATTTTTTATATAACTATACATACTGGATATTTGCATCCATATCCGTTAATATGGCTGTCACAGTCATGTAGGTATAGTATTCATACTGGGTGGTAGGAAATATCTACCTTGACCAGTGGTCATTAATCATTCGTATAAAATATAATGAATGACATTTATTACTTTAACGTAGACGGCCCGTACAAAACAGTCCGATAAAAAGGTTGGTAGCAACTGATGTACGTATACGTACCTACCTGCTTTTAAGCGACTAAGGGCCGGCGCTCACTGACGGCGTGGCACCGCATGGCACGGTAGGTTGTGCAGTGGCATTCCGCGGCGTGCTGTGGCATTCCGCGGCGTGCTGCGGTATCCCGCGATGTTCCGTGGCATCCTGCTGAAATCCCAGCCATTCTGGCATCCATCAGTTTTGCTCCGCGCGTATTCGAAGTTGGTTATAAGTTGTGTGTGTCGCATAGAGAACATGTGTTGTGTCATTATGGTTGACTGGGATTTAGTATTAATAGCACTTCTAGCTGAAGATGAAGAGAGACAAATAAGAACTGCTAATTTGACGAAAAGACAATTCTGGGTGCATAATTTATGAAGAACAAGATCTACAAATGGTGAATTCAGCAACTTGTGTAATGATTTAAGATACGACATGCGAAAATTCTATGATTATTACAGAATGTACTATGAAAAATTTGAAAAGTTAAGTGACTGCGCCCCACCGAAATGCTGTGAAAGTTTCAACCTTATTTCTACTAGCTAGTAATCATAATTCCTCGACCCCAAAGTGACTCATACGTCTCGCGGGATGCAATGTGGAATGAAAAAGCAAGAGACAGCGTGTAGCGTCATGCCGCAGCATCCTGCGGTACGTCGCGGCATCGTGGTATCAAAATAAAGTAACATAAATTCTATACTCATTGAAATAAGATTCAAAATAACTTACTTAGTATTAAAATCCTTTGCCATGACAAACCGTGCCGTGTCACCAGTAGGCGCCCTTAGAAAAAAGGAGCAGGAGGAAAAGAGGTTCTTAATTTGATTGTGATGATTGATGAATTTGATTATTTCTTTTTTTATTTGAAACTAGTACTTTCTGTTTGATCCCATTTGACTTTGGTCCAGTTCTGACATGGCATAGGTACATAAGAACCGTACAAATGGTCGAACAACTCAATGACACACCAACCGATTTCGATGATTCCAAATACAAAACCAACTGCCTTCCAAAAAAACACTAAATAGTGAAAAGCAAGGAAATTATATCTAAACTGTCATCGGCGTAGCGCAGGTTTGCAGTTTTGTAACCGCCGATGGCAACACCATCAGTCCAGCCCTCCAGAGTAATTCGCATCGCAAGTTCAGTGTAGATATTGAACAGGAGTGGTGATATGATACATCCCTGGCGGACACCCGCACTGGGATGGAACCCACCTGAGAGAAGCTCATCCGTTCACACAGATGCAGTTCCCCCCTCGTAGAGTCCCCTGAGAACATGCACGAGATGATTTGGTGTGCCCATTTCAAGAAGCGTCTTCCATAAAGTTGGCCATTTCACGGAATCAAACACTTTAGAAAAATCAACGAAGCATTTGTAGGTTGGCTTGTTGAATTCTCGAGCTTTCTCGATGACTTGGCGCACCATAAGAATTTGTTCACGGGTTCCCCTTCAATTTACGAAGCCAGCTTGCTCTTGCGCTATCTACCGCGACAGGTAGGCCTTCAGTCGTTAACAATATTTTGCTAGCATGGCTTATGAGAGCAATAAGGCGATAGTTGTCACACTTCTTGGTCGATCCTTTTTTATGAAGAGGAATAAAAACCGTGTAGCAACATATCTTATTACAGATAGTATGAAAGATAGTGACGCCGTATTCTCCCATAGCTCTAATTTTTGACTGAAGGATGTCGGGTTCCAAGTTTTTTCTCTCAGGTTCCGTGCACTTTAAAGCCATCGACTGTTGATCTTCAAATAGTGACTGACAGTAGCATCTCCAGGCTTCATAGATTCTCTCCAATTCGCTGACCACTTCACCTTGATCGTTTTCGACGGCCCAGGTTTTCGATGGCAGCGACTTCGTGATGAAAGGAATTTTACGATGCATGTCTCTGGGTTCATGTCTTCCTGCATGAGATTCAATCTCATCACAAAGAATACGAAGATGGGCGTTTTGGCCTTGCCTGCATTTTCTTTGAATCTGGGCAGTTTTCTCATTCAGATGTCTGATATCGGCACCGATTGCCTTCATTTTACTACGTTCCCGAATGAGAGCAAAAGTATCATCCAAGTACCAATGCTTTCGTTTTGCGCTACAGATGGCGGCGGTCCAGAACCCGCAATGGCGAGTTGAACGATGTTTTTGGCTTTTCCCCACAGTGAATCAGGAGTTTCAATTGTGTGATCTGCGTCTGCCCACGCTGACCAGTTATCTTCTATTAGTGACCGGAACTTTGTCACATCCTCCACAGTAAGTCTGGTTTGCTTTTGAATGGGTCTGGCATCCTGCGGTACGTCGCGGCATCGTGGTATCAAAATAAAGTAACATAAATTCTATACTCATTGAAATAAGATTCAAAATAACTTACTTAGTATTAAAATCCTTTGCCATGACAAACCGTGCCGTGTCACCAGTAGGCGCCCTTATAAAAAAGGAGCAGGAGGAAAAGAGGTTCTCAATTTGATTGTGATGATTGATGAATTTGATTATTTCTTTTTTTATTTGAAACTAGTACTTTCTGTTTGATCCCATTTGACTTTGGTCCAGTTCTGACATGGCATAGGTACATAAGAACCGTACAAATGGTCGAACAACTCAATGACACACCAACCGATTTCGATGATTCCAAATACAAAACCAACTGCCTTCCAAAAAAAACACTAAATAGTGAAAAGCAAGGAAATTATATCTAAACTGTCATCGGCGTAGCGCAGGTTTGCAGTTTTGTAACCGCCGATGGCAACACCGTCAGTCCAGCCCTCCAGAGTAATTCGCATCGCAAGTTCAGTGTAGATATTGAACAGGAGTGGTGATATGATACATCCCTGGCGGACACCCGCACTGGGATGGAACCCACCTGAGAGAAGCTCATCCGTTCACACAGATGCAGTTCCCCCCTCGTAGAGTCCCCTGAGAACATGCACGAGATGATTTGGTGTGCCCATTTCAAGAAGCGTCTTCCATAAAGTTGGCCATTTCACGGAGTCAAACACTTTAGAAAAATCAACGAAGCATTTGTAGGTTGGCTTGTTGAATTCTCGAGCTTTCTCGATGACTTGGCGCACCATAAGAATTTGTTCACGGGTTCCCCTTCAATTTACGAAGCCAGCTTGCTCTTGCGCTATCTACCGCGACAGGTAGGCCTTCAGTCGTTAACAATATTTTGCTAGCATGGCTTATGAGAGCAATAAGGCGATAGTTGTCACACTTCTTGGTCGATCCTTTTTTATGAAGAGGAATAAAAACCGTGTAGCAACATATCTTATTACAGATAGTATGAAAGATAGTGACGCCGTATTCTCCCATAGCTCTAATTTTTGACTGAAGGATGTCGGGTTCCAAGTTTTTTTCTCTCAGGTTCCGTGCACTTTAAAGCCATCGACTGTTGATCTTCAAATAGTGACTGACAGTAGCATCTCCAGACTTCATAGATTCTCTCCAATTCGCTGACCACTTCACCTTGATCGTTTTCGACGGCCCAGGTTTTCGATGGCAGCGACTTTGTGATGAAAGGAATTTTACGATGCATGTCTCTGGGTTCATGTCTTCCTGCATGAGATTCAATCTCATCACAATACGAAGATGGGCGTTTTGGCCTTGCCTGCATTTTCTTTGAATCTGGGCAGTTTTCTCATTCAGAAGTCTGATATCGGCACCGATTGCCTTCATTTTACGACGTTCCTGAATGAGAGCAAAAGTATCATCAGTCATCCAATGCTTTCGCTTTTGCGCTACAGATGGCGGCGGTCCAGAACCCGCAATGGCGAGTTGAACGATGTTTTTGGCTTTTCCCCACAGTGAATCAGGAGTTTCAATGGTGTGATCTGCGTCTGCCCACGCTGACCAGTTATCTTCTATTAGTGACCGGAACTTTGTCACATCCTCCACAGTAAGTCTGGTTTGCTTTTGAATGGGTCTGGATGCTTTAAATTTGAGTTTCAGTTTTGAAATCAAAAGTTGATGGTCCGACCCGCAGTCAGCCCCAGGTAGCGTATGGGCATTTTTTAATGATGACCTCCACCGCGTCCGAATCAGGATATAATCTATCTGGTTACGGTATCTCCCATCGGGGGACGTCCAAGTATATAGCCGTCACTGCACGCTACACTTTTTAGTGACCAGTGACGTCACCAGCCACCACTCCTGATCTTTGATGCCTTTTATATTTGTCAATTTTTATTGATTTGATAAAACAAAAAATGTGTCTAGTATTTTTTGTTAATCCGACAGACGGACTAATTTTTTTTTTTTTTTTTTTTTGTTAAATTCCCTATTGTCCAGCAATAATTTTTCACTAGTAGACGGCGCAAATAAAGTCTTATTTGCTCCTGGCAGCTTTTTTTGCAGTCTTGGCTCTATAAGAAAGCCAGTTACATTCTCGGTTATGACCAAGAGTCTCGACTACAATTAGCCGAGAACCCGAGAGAGAGACCGAAATCTCGGTCGAGCCTTAACAAAAACATAGGATTTGGCCGTGAATCATATTTTGAACAACATATAACCTGACACTGGCCCGGATATTCTTGTTTACAAACTAAACTTTATTTAATTTATTTACTTAATGACATTGCACTACATTAAGAAAGTGAGAGAAGATGAATATTGGTTTAGACCTGTCAAATTAATCAACCCTTGAATAAAATTGTCGTACCTTTAGTAGCCATGTTTTCAATCGCGTCTAAACTGTATATGAGTATCTTAATTTGACACTGATTTGCCCATTATAAAAAAAAAACATTAAGAAAAACGTAATTTCGAGAATGTTCCGGCCTATTTTTGCTGGTGCCTGGAGAGGTTAATAATTAGTTACCTATGAACTGCCCCGCATTACTGACATAATAATAACATTTCATTCCTCTGTTCATCTTTTCATTCATATATCAGCTTACAGGATATTTACTTTCTTTAAAAACAAAGTCGATTTTTAAACACTAAAATTGCAACGTAGATCTGCTTTCTGCAGTTTACCGTAACTTTTGTGTGAAAATTCTAAGCTAAGTAAGTGCAAAAAGGTTTCTTTTGTGTTTTATAGGCGCTGGAGAAGGTGACGACGGTCTGGCTGCTTTTGCAAGAGCCACAGCTCCAAGGACTGAGAGGCTAAGACAGCGCTATGGCCAGGAGTCGCAACCGGTTAGCAGCGACGATGAGCATGATGATTACGGTAAATTATTGAATTACCTACTCTAAAGTAGTTTCCAGCCATCGGAAGAAGAAAAAATATTGTAAGGAAACCTGAAGAATAATATATAAGAAATAGGCCCAAAATCGTTTATCAGGCTGGAGCAAGAGTAGTGAATAATGCTAGTGTCTTTTTTATTATGAGAAGAGTATTTTTCTCTGCACTGTACGGTACGTGGTCTGTATAAGATTTGAAGTAGGTACTGCACAAATACAATTTTGTGAAACGTGCATCTGGGCCACACCCGCCGCCGCCCGATCACGATGCCAATACCCGCGCGCCTGCGATACCGCCGAGTGTCTCCAACCAATTGTGGGTATGCCATGCATAGACAGATACCTATTTTATACACTGAACACATATTTATTTACGATTTATGATTTATCACACAAACACAATAATTAAATAATTACGCACTCATTACAAGGTTCAGTGGAAAACCAGCGTCAGGCAACTGCTACGTAGTTGTCTGACATTTGAACTGAACTGGACCTATTTGGCGCAACCGTTGGACTCACATATGTTGATTGTCTTTTTTATCTGTTACTCTCTTTTTTTTTTTTTGTTCTGTTTTCTTTGTTTAAAACTATTATTAGTCTACCACTACTGTCACTACATATACTGTATGTATTTATAAGGGTGTGCGCCAAATAAATGGTTTCTTTTCTTTTTCTTTTCTTTTGACTGGGCTTTTTACTTTGACATTTTACTTAATTTTATATAGCCTCGCAGGTGAGGCATAGAAATATTATATGCCCTCCAAAATGGTGCAACCAGCACCGTCTTCGATACGACTGGGACCTTGTGATTTAACTTTGATTTTATTAAAATACCATAATTGTGTAACAAATCATTTTGAAGCATCATCATCAACCTTTTTTTTAATCGTCCCACTGCTGGGCTCAGGTCTCCTCTCATACAGACTAGGATTGAGCGTAATCACCACGCTTGCTCAATGCGGGTTGGCGATTTCAGTTTTAAAGTCCAGGTTTCCTCAAGATGTTTTCCTTCACCTTGTAATCAGTCATTGAAGCATGTTACTAATCAATTGCTCTATATGTTCAAAACATAAATCTGATCAACAACGCAAATAAAGAAATGAATGTTGCTGAACTGCCATAATGAAACCCATTGCTACTGATAGTGTGGTACGAAATGACTCTGCCGACCAGGCATGGCATGAAAAAAAATTCTATTACTTACTCCATAAATGATTGAGAAATTTATTTTCTCTAACAACGTATGTAAATAATACAACCATTGCAACTGTTAGTATGTTACGCTTGTACCCCGCTGCTTTTAATATACTGATTGAACCAAGTCCGCTTTGAGTCGTGATTCAAATAAATCTTACAAGAAGGCACACATCTTATTAAGTAAGTTATTTGCTCGCTTTTGAGCTCATTCGTAGAAATACGTCGCTTGACTGCACTGTATCTACTATTGATATTTTATTGTGAGCGAACGCTGGAACGTTTTCCTTTGAGAAATAAAAGAAAATATGTTTATTTGCGTTAAAATAACAAACACAAGCAAATACGAATGAACGGGAAATACTCATGAGAGAGACGCCACCGCAGACGCTGGCTTGCCGGTAAGGACCAGGTCCGGGTCGACAACGCGTTGTGTTTCACGCAAGCCTCAAAGAGACGTCAGCACATTGTGATGGGGTCCACGAAGACCGAGGCCTCCTGGGTCAGGGCTGCGGGTTGGTTAAAAAAGCGGGTTGTTTAAACTTATATCCGAGGGCCCTGGTGCACAGGCAAATGGATGAACATGCGAAGGTTTTATTCAATAAAAGTCTGACATCCCTTCAGGACCGTTCAGAGCGAGATAGGTCATTTGATGATTTCCCAATCAGAACAAAACAAGGGGAGAAATATTCACAAGAAACGCAGCAAATACAAATTGGGGGGAAATTTTCTTAACATTAAGGCATAACAGCTAACGCTCAGCATAATGCTAATTATGCTAAGGCCATACCCGAGAAGAGCCCTAGCACTGCACCATAATTGCGAAACACAATATTATTGCTAATCCATTGCTCTATATGTTTGAAAAATGTATCTGCCCAACAATTTAAATACCGCAATGAATACTGTTGAATTGTCAAAATGAAATCCATTGCTACTTGTAGTGTTTTACACAATTGATTACATTATTGATTACAGCATGCGATACGAAAAAAATAGAACGGATAGGTTATTCTTGATGATAGGAATGTAATTAATAGGTTCAAGGTTTGTTTACGAGAGCTAAAATAATCATAAACACATTTTTTACAGTAATGGTAAGTATAATAATAATTAAATATCTCGACTTGGCGCACGAGATTGTTGGCATGTGGAAGGTGAAACCAGCCGTCATTGTACCGATTGTCGTATCGGCCAATGGTTTGATAGCCAAGAGCCTCGACCAACATCTATTGAGGCTCTCGTTAGGCAGTTGGATCAAAGGCCTGATTCAAAAGGCAGTACTCCTCGATACGGCCCGCATCGTGAGGAGGTTCCTGCCTCTGGAACCCTAATCACCGGTAGCTTGGACCCTGCTCCCGTCTTCGGTGGAACGCTATTTTTCTGTATTTTTTAAATCAATATATTTTAAAATGTAACTAAATGTGAAGGAAGATAAATAAAGGTAATAATAATAATGTTTATTTCATCAAGAAGGGATCGATTTCACATAGTTATACATGGTGTATACACACATATAACTAATCTGTACACCAAAAGAGGAAACTGTGCCTCTCAAACTAGACGGTAGCCTATATCTTGAGAGACAGTAAGGATCGTCATTGTCAGGAATTTACAGATCGCTGGTTTCATTCCAATTGATGACTGTAGGTATTTGTCTTCTCTGAATCTGGTGACACTATAAGCCGTCCAACGTAATATAAGAAGATCATAATGGTCTTAGTTTGTCGAGTATAAAGTGGATATCTGTTGTGTTGTTTTTAGGTTTCCATCGCCGACCGGCTGTTCGTGGCATTGCTATAAAACAGCAACTCGGAGCTTCAGACGAGATACTGCAACAGATGCAGAATGAACTGCAACCATCTCCGGGGACCACTCCGCAACAAATGCCGTCGCATGCTTGCCAGCGCACAAACTCTAACTATTCTTGGCCATATTACTCTGAGGCCAATCTTAATTCAAGGCCTCAGAGCAGAGCCAGTGCCAATTCTAACTGGTAAGACGCGCTATGGATTACGTTTGCTAGGTTAAGAATCCCAGTATATCTTTGCATTGCTGAAAGCTTGAGAAAACCTGTGTTTTTTTTTTTTTTTAAATTGCGATTTGGATATTTTTGTGCTCGCGTGAATTTTTTGCGACTGTCTAACCAACCTATTAGAGCACAAATGTTTATTTGACCTTAATATTTAATCAAATTTGATAATTTTATTTTATGTGTCAATTTAAATTTATTGGTAATATCGTGTGATTTATGAACCTTATTATGAATATTGTGCATTGTCATAATCATCTCAGGGTTAATCCCAGTCGCATCCGAAGCTTTTTCGGCTTTGGAGTGTGGGGTCCGCTTTACCAGCCTAACTACTGATTTTGGCTAAACTTCGATATTTTCCGTGAATGTTGTGCATTGTATTGTGCTTATTTCGATTTTGGATTCGTGATGACTTAAATCTAATTACTTATAGCTGGTTATTCTTTTAAATATGCCGCTGGTGCGAAGCGCTTAATAAAATAAACTCCGAAAATTAATACATTCAGAACAATAAGGCATAAAGTCCGCCTTTTTACAATTCAGGTGCGAAAGAATAAAAAAATAATACAATTAAAGACAATTTTGTGTTTTCAGGTCGAAATCATCTGATTATATGCCGTCGGCCCGGCCGTGCCAAAGCACACCAGTACCTCAACAGCACACGGACGCGTGCTACGCGCATGCACAGAATATGGCAAGTTACGCGCATTATCAACAGCAGCGGCAGCAACAAGAGAGCATGTACAGGAATTGTTCTCTTTACGCCAATATCGGGTAAGATTTTTTCTTACAATGTACGAGCTAACGCTGAGTCATGCCAGCGAAAGCTAACGATCCATTATGAGCATACAAGTTGCTTACCTGTGCTATACAACTGAGTTAAAGCAACATACGACTTGCATCGTCCCTACACTGTTTAGACGGTGTAACTTTCGGTGGCAACAGGTGGTTACATCGCACCGCGTTACCCCGCATCCAAATAAAAATGTGCGTTCCCGCGAATACTGTCACATACCTATGTATTCTTTTTATAAGGAAAACGCGTCGAAATCAGGTTTAGTTGACATTCTTTATATTCCTAGTCGATGCTTTGAAATACTACGGTTCACAACATTAACTCTTCTTCCACTTACCCATTCCAGATGCTCAGACAGCAGCCAGGAATTGTACAGCTCCCAAACGAGCTCCGAACAGACATCGCCTGTGCGTGCCGTGCCACGGTGCCGTCGCCCGGAGTCGCCTCCACCAATCAGGAACCACCATCAGCTGCTGTACCTACCGTACAGCACCCACTATCATTACCAACACCATTCTGACTACGGAGCACAGCAACAGCAGTGGCAGCAGGCCAACCAAGATTGTGAGTTATCCGCGAAATTATTCTTAATTATATATAGGTACTTACGCCAAATATCCGACCAAATCAATTAGGTAGTTATTAGGTAGTTGTCGGAAGAATTTACAACTTCATAAGGATTCGGAAATCAGATAATTCTGTGAAATGTCAGAATTATCCAATTTCTGAATAGTAAATTGCTTTTAGAGATCTTTTTGACAAAGTGGTTTATTCATAAATGTTACTTAAAGTTAAATAGTGATAAGCGACTGTTTAATCCATGGTTTAATCACATATTTTTGACGTTAGAGCTTCACTTACATCATTGTTTATAAAAAATAAAACCCAATGTGTTTGAAAAATATATTAACTTTTAAACGAATTCGAAACCAATAAATGAAATGATTGCGATTCCTCGTGTTCCGGCATGATGTCTGGTGAAGGTACGGAGGACGGGTCTGAGCAGTTGGGTTGCGATGTGTGCCGGGCATGATGCGCCAAATGTTGTTATGTCGGGAAATTTGGGGGTCTACGGATCAATCTTCCTATTGCATCACCTTTTTTTTTCTTTTTTTTTTGTCCTGTGTGGAAATCCTCATAGGATGCCCGCCGCCCTGGGGTGGGCGACGGGGTATGTCAGACTTTTACTGACTTAAACCACCCCGGTGTGTCTTCTATCACGAGCGCACGTGGGGCCGCGGGAGTCTAAATTCTTCCACGGCCCCACCCTCGTGCTGGCCCGATCTGCCCGGGCCTCGTCTCCTGCACGGGGTAGTGGGGTGTTAAACTACCCCGTGCATCGCCTCAAAGGCGCGCGCCGACACGCGCCTCCGCCTCGGGGTCCATCAATAGGGGGGTCGGGGACTTCCCCATGTCCCTCGCCCCTGGACCCATTCATGGGGGGCGGAAGAGGGCGTTATCCGCCCTTCCTCGGCGCCCGGTGCGTCTTCTGCGGCCCGGGAAGGGAGTTGATATCTCCCTCTCCCGTTCCGCAGCTTCCTTCTGCGACATCACGTCCTCGCAGAAGGACACCACCGCGTCCCACGACTCTGAGCTGCCGACCATCCTCCGCACTACTGCCAGCAGCATCAGGTCGCCTCCTACTTCATTTGTGAGGACACGGCGCTGCTCCTCCCAAGCTACACACTCGGAGAGCGTGTGCTGCGCCGTGTCCTCCCCGCAGTGGACGCAGTGGTGGCACCGAGCGTCCGGCTCCCTGCCTAAGCGACGCAGGTACTTGCCGAAGCAGCCGTGCCCCGACAGTAGCGAGGCCGGCGGTAGGGCGCATAAGCCTCTGCTGCCAGTCCGCTACCAGGACCTGACGGAGCTCCTCTCGGCGCAGCTCGATCTGCCGCTGCACCGGACTGGAGCCCCGTTTCCGCTCTTCCTCGCGCCATCGGTACAATGACGCGAGTACTTTTGCCTCTAGGTCCCAGGGCGGGGATCCGGCCAGGACGCAAGCCGCCTCGTAGGATATCGTGCGATACCCGCGGACGACCCTGACGGCCATCGTCCTCTGCGGCTTACGCAGAATGGCGAGTGTTCCGGCCGTCAGGTCCATCGCCCACACAGGGGCCCCATACAGGGCCATGGACCGCACGATTCCTACGTACAACCGCCTACAGGCGGCGCTCGGGCCCCCCATGTTGGGAAGCAACGTTGACAGCGCGCCTGCTGCACCCATCAGCTTGGGCGCCAGCCGCCGGAAGTGGGGTCTGAATTCTCACCTATTGCATCACCTCGCTCAACTGCCGTCTTCCTTCCTGTTCACTCATATTTTTAAATGAATAGACTCTTAATAAAAGCGCGCTTTACCATCAACGAATTCATCACTGCTTACCTACCATCAGGCGGAATTGCAGTCAAACACTATATTATAATTATTAAAAAAAAAAACTGAGTTCTGACTTGTGTACCCGGGACACCAAATCAAAAGGTAGAGCTGCACAAAGCGTAGCGAGAAAATTATTGGACAGCACCGCTACTAGTAACTAGTAGTAGTACTAGTTAAGCCACCCTGAGAAGACGGAAATGTTGCATCATTTCCTTCTTCTTGGAGTGGCTTAACTTATAGCAAATTCTGATAAGATGAGCAAACGTATTTTAGCGCTTTACTAAAATCAGAACTAACGTCTCCGTCCCATCTTGTTTTGTCAATAACCTCCGCCGCACAATTGAATAACCAACAGTCTCACCGTGTAATAAAAATTCAAAAAGTCATAAGTCAAAGTCACCGTGAAAAATTAGATGAAATAAGCTTAGAGTGAGCTTGAAATAGCGTCGCCTTTAGTATTTTTGGAATGACAGCTCACTCTACGCTCCGAAATATCCTCGCAGCACTTCTTCTTTTTCTTCTTCAGGCTATCCACCAGCCTGTCCACTGCTGGACAAGGGCCTCCCCCAAGTTGGGGGAATTTGCCATAATCACCACGCTTGGCAGGCGGGTTGGGGATCGCAGTAATTTGATTTTCCACAGGAAACGGGTTGCTGCCCGCTTCCTTGGTGTGAGTTCTCTTAGTCGCCTCTTACGACACGCACGGGAGGATATGGAATGGTACTAATTCTATGGCCGGTACCACACGGGTCGTTGTAGCACTTTAACAGTGACTTAACTGGTGTTTACAGACAGCCGCATGCACTCGTACTACCAGCAGCAAACACGCAGCGGCGCCAGCACGCCGCAGCCAACCGCACAGCCCCAGCGCGCACACTACACACATGCTCTCCAGCTACAGGTATTTCACACCTGTTCTCTCCGAAGGAAGTCAGAGGTGTTGTTGTTGTATCTTAGTCCTATTTAACAGGAGGCAAGCCTAATGCTTCAACCGGGCACAAATCCAAACTACCAGTTCTTCCTGAGAAATTGTAGATTAACACTGCCAAACATGGAGTATATTCGGATTTAAACGCGGGCAATAAAGAGGGTATAAAGGCTAGACTGAGCACACAGACTACAGAACGACAACCGGTGCAGACCCATTTCCGAGGTAAACATAAAGTGGGTTAGATCTGTGGTTAGGACCCCACAAAAACTTACAACACTTGTTCAACGCATTTAGTGTCAGTGTTACATCAAAGTACATATATTCAAATACCTACATATGTCGTGTTTAAGAGTGTTAAGTCTATAAAGTACTGATAAATACGGTTTTTTGGTAATAAGGTAAATTACTAGTTTCAATTAGAGTGGCGAAACCACCACTCTAGTTTAAACTAGCAATTATACCTAATTGTGTAACAAAACATCAGTAGGTGTGGGTTTCATTTTGACAGTTCAACAACATTCATTTCGTTATTTACGTTGTTAAACAGACATGTCCTTCGAACATATGGAGCAATATGTTTGCTACAAAATGACAATTGATAGTAATAGTGTGTTACACAATTAGAGTGCAGGATAAGTCTTCTATTATTTATACCTATATAATTCTCCTGTCACAGTGTTTGTCCTCGAACTCCTCCAAAACGGCTGAACCGACTTCAATGAAATGAAATCGTTTACCGATCACTTTTACACGTCATATGTTTTGATGAAATTTCGTATATACATTCTTTAGGCATGAGAATAGGTTTTTATACTTACATGGAAGAAACCGCGGTGATTCTTATATGATTTTTTTCAGTAGCTTGAGCAGGCGCGTGCGCTCCATAGAGGCATATAAGGACTGCATTACCTTATAATTTGCTAATTGGGAACACCCGAATCGTATTATAATATAATTTTTGTACTACAATACATTCTGTTAAAGACACTACACTAGAACAGTAATACTGCCATCTTTTGGGGCTAGCGCAAACTAGCTAACACACATTACGCGTCACCAGCGCTACGGAGCGTAGAGCGACGTAGGCACGAACTAAATTTGCTTATTTTTTAGCGAGAATGGTCGTGTATGTGAATAAAATTATTTGATGGTGTGTGTAAACTTGTCGTTTGTGGCCACAGAATTTCATTCAGTTTTAAGGCCGGAAAGACAGTGCCTATTTCACAAAACCGACCAAGTTTAGAAGCTATCACAAATAGCATAATTGTTTTTCGTTAAAATACCTATTTATTTTTCCAGCTTTGCAATGATAAATAATTACTCCATTTTTTTGTTGTTGTGAATTGTGATGTTTGTTTTCGTTTTAAGTGCAAATGAATTGAATTAAGTTTAATTACTTTAATACGTATTTCTTTCTAAAATGTGCAAAATTATACCTGTGCGATTTGTTTTTAGATAAACTTAAAACGGTCCCCTTTTCAACGTAAAGTTTTGAGTAAAAAAATAAATTAAAGGGCGTTGTGTTCGAAATTTGGATATAACTCAAAAAAGGTAATATCACACGTTGTTTTAATAAAAAGTATTATTATAATTATAACTGTTTAGCAGGCTGTGTAGACACAAATTATATTGTTTCCCGTGTTTATTATTTTCAAAACATGATAGTAAAAATGTCTGAGGTTATGGATATTCAGATTTAAATAATTTTCACAAAGCCCCATCTAAATACTATTCGTCCGAAAAACATTTAGATTATTGTTTAAAGTACAAATTTTTGGAAAAGGTAGAATAGTGTCTAGTTTGAATAGACATTTAAAATTAAACATCGAAAGGCGCAATGCGAAAGTTGATAGTAATGGAAAATTTTTCAAAAGGTTAATCGATATCCCCCCTTAATCATAAAAGCTGCTTAAAGTTAACTAGTGATTAGCGATTCTTTAAACATACCTTTTAACGTTATTTAACTTTAATCATCGCTTATGGATAAACCCCTTAAACACTATGGTGTTTATTCATAAAGGATGATTTAAGTTAAGTGACGTTAAGCAGCGTTTATGAATAAGGCGGTTAGTCTGCTTTTTAGGTAAACAAAATTTTGCGTTCCATGGTCACGACGAATCGCTTAATAAACCAAAAATGTGGTCCACGCTCAGCCGATGAGCACGCGGGGCGTTGACCTCCGTCAGCTGTTGCCACGATGCAACAATGGCTAAATGTATTTGGGAAAAAATATAGCATACATAGTTTTAAAATGATTGGAATCGATTCAGTTGCTTATTCTGAACAAACTATATTCAGGTTTCGTATAAAGAAAAAATATCGTTGTATAAGCACAAAGATTTAAGTAGTGAATGCATGCATACCCCATCAGAAATCTTTGTGCACGCCCCTGAGCTTGAGGTCCAAAAATCTAACTAAAGTTATTTGAGTTTACTTCAACATTGGAATCCAAGACTAAATGCAGTTATCACATTACTGCGATGTGTGATGCTGCAGTTTTTTACTTTGACTATGAACATACGGAGATACCAGTTTTTGCTCGGCGGTTTTTGTATACAAATCAAGATTCTACAGATGAAATTAGCTTATAACAATAACTTATATAGGTCAGAGGGTCTATGTTAGTAAATTCTCTCAAATAAACAAGCTATTTCGTTTAGATATGACCGCATAAAGACAAATAGGTCAATTACTTCAATTGATATCAACTGTTTCCAGACGCTGTGCCCAGCTCCTGCTCGCTACCGGCCCGTGCCAGCTCCACAGCCTGGAGGTGGGAAACAAATGATTTGCTACTCTGAGAAAGTAAGTAATTTTCTACTTGTGTTCTTCAGAATAAACTGTTTTTCCCTGCAAGTTCCGTTTGCCAATAAGACCTAGGGTCAAATCTTGGAAATGCGTTTCAGGATATTATGGTGAACCCCATAGATCAGTTATACACTGGATTCACAATCAGACTAAAAAAGTGGTTGAACTGAACAAGCGCCCAAGGGTGCTTTTTTTAGGGTTCCGTACCTAAAAGTTAAAATGGAACCCTATTCATGACACTTCGCTGTTCGTCTGTCACCAGGCTGTATCTCATGAACCGTAATAGCTAGAGCTAGACAGTTGAAATTTTCAGAGATTATGAATTTCTGTTGCCGCTATACAACAAATACTAAAAATAAAAAATACGTAAAATTTAACGGGCCTCCCTTAAATATTTTATATTTTTTCCCATACAACAAACGTGATTTTTTGCCATTCTTAAAGATAGTACGGAACCATGTGCGAGTCCGACTTGCACATGGCCGGTTTTATGCCAGGCCGTAAAAATTTATTGCTTTTTTGTATCACTATAAATCTGAGTTTAAGGCATGCGTGTACGGTTGAATTTGGTTTGATCTACCACAGAAAGGTTTTAAAAAATATTGGGTTTTTGTACACTGCTTTTGATAAAAACTTTATACACTGCACTTAAGGCTGATTTTAAATTAATATATATTTATTTTGAGAAGTTTAGATTGATTAATACTTGCTGACATTTTCGAGAAGAATTACGTTCAAGACTGTGTATCTAGTGTATAAGTAATCAATAGTGAACCCCCATAAAACACGTTCTTTAAATTCTTGGGAGAACACTTGCAGTTTTCCATTAAATAAATATCTTCTCAAACAATCACTTAGGACCGCCGATGTATTTCGGAGAAATCGGTGTTTGGAATCTCTTAAATAATAGGAATATGCTACAAGTAGCAAAACCTTTCTCAAGAATTTCTCTAAATGATAATCCAGCAAGCAGGTTTAGGCAAATTAGGCAGACGTTTCAGACTACAGTTTTTGATCAACCATCATAATGAAGACAGGCGGCAGCTCGGATATTTTTGACCAGACTTCATGTTTTCGTAAATTCTGATAGGTGGCAGCTCCGATGTACCAGCCGGCACCCGGGTCCCCATCCAGGGCCGCAAGAGGAGCACCAGAGGGCGCGCCTTCAGCGATGTCGGCGCAGCAAGCTACATCACCAATGGCCCCTCCCCCAAACCCCGTCTACTACGCCATGAATGTCTGACGAGGGGACTAGGTAACTACTAAGCTAATTTATTTAAGACATAGAGCAACACAGCGCCTGTGTTGTTATATGGGTTGTCCCTATGATGCCTAGAAAAATTACTCTAAATGCAAATGGAGTAAAAATGGAAAGGTCCGTTAAAATTGTAAATAATGAACAATGTTAACATTGTAAATAATGAACAATGTTAATATTGTATTTAACAGCCACGTTGTTGTTGTTTCAGGTGAGAATCGTGGTGGGCCCCACAGGAGAGGTTCGTGTCAGTATTCAGCCGCCCGGCAATTCAACCAAACCCACTAACAAGTGACAATTGTTGTTTGTCCAACCCTGTATCAACACATGTTAGACAAATAGGCCAAAAAACCTATTTGGTCTCTGGTCTCCAATATACTTGTCAATGTTGGGTGTTCCGAGAATGTCAATCTGTTTTAGCCGACATGTATTCATAATAAAATTAAATACAAGTATGTCTTCGGAGCTTGGACCGTGCTTTTTTGGGACCGATGCAACAAAATCATAGTACCTAATGTCTTCGTGGTTATAGTCATATTTATTCAATGTCAGCGTGTTCGGGGTAAGCAATAATGTATTGGCAACTGTATCGTTAATGGTCTTTGCCAACCGACTTAGCAACTAAACCAAACTAAATTGCCAAGTTAGGCAAGCTGCTCATTTTACTGTTTTATATATTAATATTAGAAAAAATTGCCATCGGCGCCGATTTCCTTGTTCACAAACGAAACTAAATTTAAGTTCAGTAAATCTTCTATTAATTAAGAAAAGGTCTGAAGGTAAATATTAGTTTCGCCAAATTAAGATACTCCGTAGACAGTACAAAATTGCGTGTACATACGCACCGCATATAACGCGTGTGATCACGCTCGTCAGGGCCACGTTTGTCGGTCGACAGACAAGCATGGTACGCGACAGACATTTGCGGGGAGAAGAATTCAGGTCTAAAAATACATCAGTTTTCGTCAGGTGTAATTTGACACGACTAAATTAATATTCATTTTGTCTTTTTCTTAATGAAATAAACGAAAAAAAAAAAACGCACAGAATTTCAGCTTATGAAAAAAGAATCTGCGCTCGTACCTTTCTATTAGCCATTTATAGAATTTATTTTTTGCTAAATGTTGTGAAATACTTAGATGTTCCGTACCCCGCTGAGTGCAACATAAATGTTTTTCGCTTAACAAGTGTGTTATAATTGAATAAAAATAATATAATATTTCGTCAAAGAGGTGTTAGTATATCTAAGAAATCGCTGTTGGATTCTGAATAATTAAATACGACTATCTTAATTGTTATTTAAAAATGGTTAAACAATCTAAAATAAGTACATAAGTAACAGGAAAGGCAACCGGATAAAATTTGAAATAACAAGGCCTAGAGGAAAAACATAATGTTGTGTTATGTTGTTGCATAGAGTAGATGCAATAAATCCTAATTAACAGGTAATTATTTGGAATTCTTGCAACGATCAGATTTTGCAAGCTACCTATGTTATATGTTCAAGTATGTTATATGTTCATTACAATATAAGTCGCGTAGGACGTTCGGTAATTTGTCATCTTTATCAATAGATATGTCATTGATGGAGACTAATATTGTTCTAGATTATGCAAACCAATTTTGGAGCATTTTATAATGAGTACCCATGTATAATATAAAATAAGTTTGATCTCATTGTTGATGTTGTTCGTGAGCAAGCCTTATTGGGGCCTACCAGTTATGTACATATATAATAAAACGTGTTTAGGCTGGTTTTTCAACTTGTTCACAAGTCACTGTATGTTATTATTCAAGAACAATACCAAATCACCTCAGGGCTTCGCGGAGGTAAAGACATTTGAACTCTAGTTCCTAACAAGTCCAACCTGTGAACGGGTTGGTTGGTACACATGGAAATGGAACAAAGTTCTACAAGTTTGGCGAATCAAAGAGCCATTTGTTATCCAGCAAATAACCAAAAACGGAGTGCCAAAATAAGTATTAGCAATATAGTGTTTGGAACAAAAAACTATGTCACTTGTAAATATCTACGAAGTTACCGTTTGTATTTTCCTAATGCCGGCCTAGAATCAATTAAGTTACTTTAAGCTACCATGATTATTAGGTATGGATTATAGGTAGTCATGACTTGTAAAATTCAAGTCAAACTCGTACACCCAAATGAATTAAAGACTCAAAATAAAAAAAAATATCGGCTGACTGGACAATGGGAAGGACACCTCGATTTTCATAAGACCTTGTGATTATTACAGTTAAATTGACGTATTATTTAGTATATTTTAGGACAATAAAGTTTATGTTCATGTTACGATCGCTTTGCTGAGTAAACGGATTGAAAAGTCGTAACTATTTTATAAACATAAGATCGGCTTCTGTGTTTTAGTGTTGTGTAAATTTTTAGGTGTAATGTCAGAGTGCCCAGGGAAGGCAGAAATCTCTTATTACAATAGAAACATTTAAACAATCGTACATTTACTAGACCAAAAATGGAGACCAAAATTCAAACTCTACCTATTCCTTTGAAAATACCTACATAGAAAATATTTTTGAGACATCGGCACTTGTATCATGCTAATAAACTTACATCGATTTAGTGCAATCTCTATAATTACTTATATAGAGAAACCTCCTTATTCATAAAAGTTGCTTAAAGTTAACTAGCCATTAGCGATTATTTAACCATACATTTTAAACGTTTGCACGTCACTTAATTTTAATCATCGTCTATGAATTAAACACTGTGGTGTTTATTCATAAACGATTATTAAAGTTAAGTGACGTTAAAATGTCAAATATGTATGGTTAAAGAATCGCTAATCACTTAAGCAACTTTAAGCAACAGTTATGAATAAGGGGAAAGCGTTAAGATCCTAATTTAAGATCGTTATAAATGTAAGTAGGGCGTATTATCTCAACTAGTTTATTGTAAAGCTTCTGATTACAATATTGGAAATATCTTATCGGCGGGCCGCCACCACAGTACTGCCACTCACAAATCGTTTTAATTCCATTCTCAAAGCAAACAAAGTCACAAAACAATATCTATCTTGGAATATATGTTTTCATTTGTAATTTTGATTCCAAGGACGTCACATAACTTAAGTAGGTGCCGTAAAACGAGGTTAGATTGATAATTTAAAAATAAATACTAAGTAATATTATTTTTAAAATTGTATAAAATGTACACTTATCTTAAATACAGAGAACGATCACTAGACAACGAAATAAAACCAATAAGTTATTGATAATTACGGAGAGGAAAATAATCAACCTGTTACGAAATTAATTTTAAAAATGGGGCTACATTAATAAAACATAACTGCTTATTCAAATATCGTTTATACGTTATTGCTATCTAGAAAGCATTTACAATCAATATTCAAAGTAAACTTCGCAATGTTGTACTGTGCACTCAGAATTTACTTATTACTGTTCTGTTTATATTGCCAACGTATATACAAAAGAAAACACGTAAGTACGTATATATACGAATACAGCTAACGTCTATAACTACTGCAGTAATATATCGAAACATAGACATACGCTTGTAACAAACAAAAAGACAAAATACAGGGTGTATCTGACATCGTAACGCAAACTTCGCGAGAAGGCTACACCTCATGCCACTATTAAAATTATGATAATCATTTATATCGTTAATGAGCAGTTACAGAAATAAGTGTTTAAAAAAATGTGTCGGCTCGGCCTTTGAACGTTGCAAGCGTGCCGCCGCGCGTGTTTGTGGGTATAGTATATATAAAGTTCACATCGGGGGTCAACGTCACCCCCGATGTGAACTTTATTAAATCAGCTGATAGGATAGTTTTTCGAGTTATGTTCACATTGCGTTTTTTGTGTATAAGCGAATTAATTATTTTTTACTTTAAAATCTTATTAGGTTATAAAAGTATAGCAATTATGAACGGTTTAAAGTGAAAAAAACTGTATATTATTCTTTTTAAATCAGGAAAAAACCGACGAAATATTCCACCATTGGGGGTTCAGAATCATGTACTGGATACTTGGTACTCGTTTGTGCGTCGATGTCAGATACACCCCTTATGTATAATAAAACACATATAACATAGTTATGTATAAGTAGTAAAAGCCTCCTGGCCGTCCAAAAGTTAGACTTTTTATGGTCTAGCTCTGAAAAGCAAAGTGTGCGGAGTATCCTACGTGCTATAAACAATGTCATCGTTTAAAAATGACTGCGTTCAATTTTACAAGGAAAATAATACAAAAACAGAGTCACCTCGTTTTACTGGTACCATTAAAACAAGATAAATACAACAAAGATCTGTTAGCTAGAGGCAACAATTAATAAGCTAGTGGTAAGAAAACGTTGAGCTAAACAATAAGTTAGCAACTGGAATTTTATTAATAGCAGAACAAATCCTATTAAGAGAATTTCAGTAGGTGTTTGGGATAAAAATTTCTGTAAAAAATTTTAGAATTTAAAAGTGTGTTATTAGATAAATGTAGCGAAAATTGGTGTTACCAGAGAATAAGGGTATCTTATTTTGTAAATTAATGCGATGTAAATAGTTAAAAATAAATAAATGTGAAGCCAAATCCGTAGCGTAGAAATAACATTATCCAATTCGTTTGACATGGCTAATACCCATTTTAGAATAAGGTTGTTACTTTGTTAGTGAAATTTTCACCATCACTAGTTTCATCTTCATTTGACTGGTATAGATATAACTGTCCATGTAAATTGAAAATCAACAATGGGTGTGTAGTTATATACTTAGAGTTACATACATACTTAGGACTATTTTTAAGTATTCAGGTTCATTTAATAATACGAGCAACACCTGGACCACACCAAGTATCTTGGGTGAGTGGTGAACAGGTAAATTGGCTGTAAAAGAAATACTAAAAACCTATTACATATTTCAGTTTATAATCCATATAGACATTATCTTAAACAAAATTATTTAAAAAAAATATTATTATAAAACATACTTACATATTTATTGATTTTCGGCCTTGTGATAATTGTTTTGCTGCTTGGCAGTTTATTTAAAAAGGCTTTAATAAGTATATTATTCACAAAACAATGACGTTATATATTAAAATGTTACGCAGGCTCATCTTAAAATGCCAAGCTAGTCAAACTCGCGACCAAATAGTTATATTATGTTTAGTAAAATATCTTAGTATTAAATTACTAAAATCTTTTAGTATTACTAAAGGTACTATAACATTCCGTGTTAAGTAGGTACACGTCGAATATAATATAATATGGGATGCAATTTTTTATTGCTATGTAAGTCAATGAGAAGTAACAGGTATAGGTACTCGAAAGGGCACCTTCAAATTTCATTAATGAATGTACTAGGGTCTCGTCTCATAGCGAGCTAAGTTTTACTTACACATAAAAGAAGGAACGTTGTGAGTAGCCGTTACGTAGGTATGTAATGTAAGGTTCTTATTTTCTCATACTTATATGTAACTCAAAAATTTATATCATGTGCAAAATTTAAATATGTATCCAGACGTACATATTTGGGAATATTGATAATTATTCATATAAAACGAGGAGCTCTAGTGATGTTAAACGTTACTGCGGTTAAAAGTAGTAAATGGAAAATATCCATTTAAAAAATGTAACTTTCAAAAAGTGTAGTCAGAATTGTGAAAAATCAGTCTTTGAAATTCTTAAAGTATTTCCTTGATAAAAGAACAAGGTATGTTCTAAGTAAAACGCACATTACACATGCCAGAGGCAGAAATTGTGATGGGTTGCATGACTTTCCCAACATTTTATTCCATGTGCGAACTTGATGTTTATTGATTTTTTATATGACTTTACACCGTTTAGATAGGTATATGTAACGTAATATGTTGGCAATATCTTTTTGGAAAGACGCAAATCAAATACTGACATAAGTATTTTATTGCACCTTCTAGTCCATAATTGTGATGATACTTGAGCTAAATAGACACAAAAAGGTTATATAGAGACCATTGGATAAAATAATCATTAGCTGGTACTTCGTATTAAGTGTTTTAATACCTACTTCGATATTGGTCATTGATCTCATACAATATAGTATACTCTTTGAAGCTCATAAACTTGAGCATTTTTCTATTAACATTTCATCATCAATATTTAAGCAAATCTGTTTGTGTGTTGTGTATGTTTATAAACTTATGTACCTATGTATGTGGATTATTATTTTCTAAACAGTAATGTTGTAGTAATCATTGAATTAATAGTAACAGAGCTAAATGATATGATTAAATGTTTCATTTTTTTATTCCCTTGATTAAACATTCATAAATATGATTATTTCATTTTTTATCGTTTTCATAAGCTTGATACTTGATACACTTAATTTTGTTTTTGATTTTATTGCAACTGTTCTTACATAAATTACATGAGTTGGAAAATTGTTATTTACGTCTAATTTGTTATTGTTAGTAAGTTAATATAGAATTTTATTTCCATTGAATTAATAGATACATAGGTATTTAATACCAAAATTA
The DNA here is from genome assembly GCA_037179545.1 of Sesamia inferens. Taxonomy (NCBI): domain Eukaryota; kingdom Metazoa; phylum Arthropoda; class Insecta; order Lepidoptera; family Noctuidae; genus Sesamia; species Sesamia inferens. Next base: position 18,036,079 of record CM073921.1, on the reverse strand, counting down.
TATTATACAGCATGTTGCTACAATGGCGACACTAATTTAACACATGAGTAGGGCTAATGGTTGGTAAATGTTGTACCTACATACATTATGGTATAAGTGCGGTAACTAAGTAAAAAAATACAACCGTGGCGAAATTTGTCAGAAAGTAGAGACACATACTATTATACGACGTTTAGCGAAGATACAAATAAATTCGTCACTACTTGACGGAATTCTGAAATGAAAACAATTGAGGCGAAAAGAATTAGCGCGCAATAATTTTTACTTGTTCGCAAATAATATTGGCAATACGCGCGCATCATCGCTCTTTTTTAGGCAAAGGCACAATAAACAGCCATTGTTACTAATAAAGTAAATTAACATTTTCGTGTTTTTTGTTACAGATAAATACTTGTAATTTATTATCAAAATTAATTACTTAATTAAATGTTTTTTGTTGTATTTTATCTCCTAAAGTTAATTCTATTTATATACACTTTTGTAAAAAAAAAACTCATCGCTAAGATTTAAAAAAGTAGGTACCTACCATTCGATTTTAGACGAAACATCTTGACAAACCTGGCCTTAGTATTACTTTATTAATAAAAAAATCGTGGAGTAACGCACACATGCGAAATTAGATTTCTATTACATACTTTAATATTGAAGTATGAAATTCGTAACTTGAAATTCGCGCATGTTATTCGTTTCAATTTTTCATTGATGCGATGTTATGATTTGTGCCAAACCCCGGCAAATAACCGCTGCGATACTGTGCTTTTAATCATATTGCTTCAAGATAAAAGAAAAAAATAGAAAATGTGCCCATCAAACAGAGACGCAAAACCTATATGTATGTACGTTTAAATGTGTGTTAAATTAATCTCGCTTCAAAGCGCCACGCTGTATTTGGATAGTGTTACAACTCTTTCTTTTAATACTATTAGGAAGACAGTAGTAATAAAATAAATTGATATGTATAATGAGTGTTAGGGCAAAAATTCGCCACAAATTGTTTCAAAATACCCATGTACAAATGTATTTGTAGATCGGTAAACCATTAAAAATTTAAAATAGTGTATCATTTTACTTAAAGAACCTTCATTCCTTCCCCTCTATTCTGTGTTCACGATTTATTTGCCAAAAATATACCTAAACAAATTTTAATTTTAATTTTACTCGGTGGTAGGCCATAACATCGGCCGCCGGCAGAAGTTACCACCCACCAGACAAAGTCTTGCCGCCAAGCGATTTGTCGTGTTCCGGCATGATGTCTGGTGAAGCCGTACGGAGGACGGGTCTGAGCAGTTGTGTTGCGATGTGTGCCGAGTACGATGCGCCTAATGTTGTTGTGTTGGGAGTTTGGTCGTGGAGGGTCTTCACATCAATCTCCCTTTGGCGCAGCATCGTTGGTCATGTTGTTGGATTTAACATTGCATCACCTCGCTCAACTGCCGTCTTCCTTCCTATTCGCTCGGTTTTTCTGAGTGAATAGGCTCTTAATAAACTAGCGCGCTTTACCATCAACGATCGCATCACTGCTTACCATCAGACGGGATTGCGGTCAAGCGCTAGTTTATAATTATTAAAAAAAAAAAAATACTGAATGGAAAAACAATTTTACCTATATATATTTTATAATATTTTTTTTTTGTATAATTTTACGGGTTTAGTTTCCGCACTCAGTCACAATTGTGCGTGGGCCATGGCGGCCGTTGGCGGTTATTCCAACCAACTCACCTCCCTCCAGAACCCCATCAAGCTATGCTACAGCTAGAGTCGAATTTGACATAGTAAGTACTTACATTAGTAACAAGATTTAAAAAAAAAACAACATAATTGAACTGCCCTCGAAGCGCGGGCTCCTAAATCAATCACCATGTATTTCACTGACCTCTAGGTAAGTGATTTACGTTCATTAGCTATATGTAGACAAATAATTTCTGTGACAATCATGAACATGGTTCTAAGAACTATTAAATCCTCAATGATGAAGTAAAAGCCAACAAGTTGGTTGAACTTCCCGATTTAAATGTTGAGATCCACGCCAGAGTGAGAGTGAGGATGATATCGGTAAATAAACACGTCCAAAAATATCCATTTCAACTATAGTTTCTACAAACTTTTTACAATTTTTGGTGTTATCCTGGATAGGATAGTTCTTTAAAATTCGGAAAAAAAATCTGCAAGAACATCAAGCAGAAGGTGCACACTCGTCGTAACAGTCTTCTTAGCTGCCTAGTGTCATCAAAGAGCGGTGCTTCGATTGATTTTATACGAACTACTGGATTGGTGTAGGGGTAGCACCCTGCACCAGTCTTTATCTGTGGGAGAATTTGAGTGCCGTGCTGCGAGAGTCGTTCTGCTCATGCGAAGATAGTTGTTACAACTTAGAATGAAATGTTGGTGATGGTAATGTATCAGTGGTTGCCAAAACCGGTACAAATGATATATGCACAAAGTGGTAAATTAGAATTTTCAGCTCTGTTTATCAAAGTCTGGCACTTGGAATGTTTCGCGAAAACATTTGTTTAGCAAACAAATCCACGATACAAGGACAGATAGTTTTCGCGATACGTCACTAAGATTTTTTTCAGTTTTTGGAAACGTTTTCTAAGCATTTGAGGACGCATTTCTACCATTTATTTCTACCATATCTTCAAAAGATTTTATACCTATATTATTTGTCAAGGAGCCCAAAGTTTAAAACATCCGTTTAGGTATAGGATTTAGACAGAGCATATCTACAAGACGTGTTTGACGAAATAATAGAATTTAAATTAGGTACATGTAACTACTCACATTTATGGTTCTATAGCTCTTATGTTTGATAAAAAAGTAAATAACGCAATATTTGCGGAACTGATGTCAGCCGTTGCTACTGATAGTGTAATGAATAATTTTCGGAAAAATAAATAAAAACCACACCACACCCAAAACCGCACCAAACACAAAATAAATGAGTGCGCTGCGGTCGTGCATATAGCTGCTTTTCCCAGAGATAAAGAAGTACCAACAGTGATCTTGGTGCAAGAGGTCAGGGCCAAAATTAAGAATATGACTAGGGGGAAATCGCCAGGTCATGATGGGCTAAGCATTGAGCACTTGCAGCATGCTGGTGTCCACTTACCGCGAGTACTCGCATTGTTATTTAACTTGTGTCTATCTCATTCCTACCTGCCCTCGGACATGATGCGGACTCTGGTGGTCCCAGTAGTCAAGAACAAGACTGAAGACGTATCGGATGAATCAAACAACAGGCCAATTTCACTGGCCACCGTCATAGCCAAGGTACTTGACAGCGTGCTCAACTCGTATCTGATTAGGCATGTCAAGATTCATGATGCCCAGTTCGGTTTTCGGGCAGGGCTGTCGACGGAAACGGCCATACTTAGGTTGAAGCACGCTGTTAAGTATTACACGGATAGACAGACTCCAGTCTACGCAGTGTTCCTGGACCTATCCAAGGCTTTTGACTTAGTCTCTTACGATGTACTCTGGCAGAAGCTAGGCGATACAACACTGCCGCCGGAGCTCGCATCTCTCCTTAAATACTGGTACCTACACCAGGAGTCTCGGTTGAGATGTATTGGGGAGCTTTCGGAGCCATGCAGGCCGGAGTATGGGGTGAGACAGGGGGGACTTTCCTCGCCCTTACTCTTTAGCCTCTATGTGAATGACTTGATCGAGCGACTCAGCAGCATACGTGTCGGCTGCTATATAGATGGAGTGTCTTTTAATAATCTGAGTTACGCGGACGACATGGTGCTGTTGGCTCCCTCGATCAGTGCTCTCCGAAGGTTACTGGCTGTGTGTGAATCGTACGCGGAGTCTCATGGGTTGATATACAACGCCAAAAAGACAGAGTATATTGTCTTCGGGTCTGGAGCCAGGTGCCCATCAACGTTCCCTCCTCTGTTCCTTAAAGGTCACCCAATAAACAGGGTGTATAAATTTAAATACTTGGGCCACATGGTAACAGGGTAAGAGGGAACGCAGAGCGTTGTCGGTCCGGGCGAACATGCTGGCCCGCAGGTTCTCTCGATGTGCAGTATCAGTTAAAAAAAACCCTTTTTTCATCACTGTACTCGGGGGCCCTGTGGTTCAGATATACCCAAAGGGCTTGCAACGCTTTGCGGAACCAATACAACAATGCGTTCAGGATGCTGTTGCGACTGCCGCGCTTCTGTAGTGCGTCGGCGATGTTAGCTGACGCGCGCGTTGACAGCTTTGACGCAGTATGGTGCAAGAAATCTGCCTCGTTACTTCGCAGGTTGCGTAACAGTCCCAACATCATTCTGCACTCGATAACGGCCCGGGCAGATAGTCCGATTGTGTGGGCATTAGCGGACCGTACAAAATCGGTTTTAGTTCTTAAGTACTAACATAGGTTTTAAGTGAAATTGTTACTAACATAATGGACCACATGTAGTCTGAATCAATAAATAAATAATAAAAATAATAGCAACCCTGTTAAAGTGATTGAAATCATTTTGATACTAGCACATTATTTCGTAGATACTAGAAGCAAAACTGGTTATAATGAAAACTCAAATCTATGGTCTCTGGCGTTTAAATAAAATGAACAAAACAAAAAATAAAATCATACATATTTATTATTATATGTTTTAACGTGATTTTACCGATGAAATTTTGGAAATCAACGAACAGTTTGAATCCAAGGTCGAGTCCTCCTGTGAGCGTGGCGGGTGTTCATAAGCCGGCTGACATAGCCAATGCATTACGGCGTCATTTCCAGGTTGAGTCACCTCTTACTAGGCCTGTACAGGTGGTTGATGCTGGGAACTACTCTGGGGACGTCTCTATTGTTTTTACGGCAAAGGAAATTTCAGAAATTATAAAGAAAATGGAGAGGGATAAATCCCCGGGTCATGATGGCCTTAGCATCGAGCACCTGAGGTATGCGAGAGGACACTTGTTGCGTCTACTCGCTTTGTTTTTTAATATGTGTGTTACTCATGGATACTTACCGGCTGATCTAATGTATACAATCGTAGTGCCTATTGCGAAAAATAGAACTGGGGTTATTTCTGATATTTCCAACTATAGGCCCATTTCCCTGGCCACTGTCATAGCATAAGTTTTGGACAGTCTGCTTTACAAGCAAATCGCACTGTGTGGTGAACCCCTGCGAAGGGTGGACAAATTTAAGTATCTGGACCACTGGGTCACCGAAGATCTAAAAGATAATTGTGATATTGAAAGGGAACGTAGGTCGCTGGTTGTCCATTGTAACATGTTGGCCCGCAGGTTCGCGGGTTGTATGAAGCCAGTTAAAGTTATGCTTTTTAAAGCTTACTGCCAATCCTTCTACACGTGCAGCCTGTGGGTTAACTTCACTCAGCGGGCATACAGCGACCTATGTGTTCAATATAATAAAGCACTGAGGGTGCTGTTGGGGCTGCCGTGGCGTTTTAGTGCATTAGGGATGTTTGTGGATATTAATGGTTTTACTGCCATTATTAGGAGTAGATGCGCATCCCTGATGACGCGTGTTCGCCGCAGTAACAACAGTATTCTCAGTGTGTTCGCGGATCGGTGGGATTCTCCCATGTGGCAGAGGTGGATGCAGCTCCACGCTAAGTTTTAAGTTAATTTTTATGTATGTATATCTGTGTCTGTAACCTACTAATACTAGAAGTTAAGTAAGATTGTTACTAACCTTATGGACTCCGGTCTGAAATAAAGTATTCTATTCTATTCCAACACATAATAATTGCAATCCTTATTTTAGTCTTGAAATCGTTTATTTAGTAAATTTGAAACTTCTGGTATGTGGTGTATTGTATCACAACACTAGTTATTGTTAACCTAAACACTTATTGTTTCCGACATTAAATACACACGACTCCGCTTGCGGCTTGCATTGCTGATTGCCCCAGTACGTATACAAACCTTACGACAAGCAGTCGGTTACAAAGAGTGGACTTTAATTGTCATAACTTATCTCAGTATTCTCAGTGTTCTTCCTACCATTGTTAACTGGCGTTACGTTACGCCTATAGGTAATTGTGATAGTGATTAAACTGTTGTTCCCGTATCCACGACTTTTATTTAGGAGTGTACCTCCAAAGTGGTGACTTCCCGGCGTGATACATACTCGGCGGCAATGAATGTGGAAACGGAGTGTAGCCTGACACTGAGATTTTTCCCTGTCGTATCCAAAGACGCCGCAACGTTCCCAGGCTGGTTTTACCATTAACCGCCGGGAAATTCGCAGTACGAGAAGTCGCTGAGCAGGTATCTAGTACCTACCCACCGGCTTGCTCCGGCGCGCTACGTGCTCATCATCTCCATAAGTGGAAGATTCATCAACGGATTGCAGCGAGTTTGTTTTCACCATTATAAGCATAATTCTTGCGTTTGATGAAAATTGCATCGCTTTCCGGCCATCGACCTTGAAGTACCTAGTATCTTCTTAATAGTCTGTGCCCTAAAGCGGAATCTTCATCCGCAATCTTTTACGATTTATTTGTATTTACTGTCTTGTCGTTGTCAACTTGTACTCATACGTCACTGTCATCGCTACGTGTGCGATAAGTTTTGAAATCTAATCGACTTTTTTTATACAATTGTTTATTTTACTCACAGTGTTTGTGCCTTATGAAGGAACTGATTGTGGTGCGCTTGGTGTTTTTTAAGTGTAATTGTATTGTATACACTTTGTTGTATTTACTTTTACCAAACTTCATATTTTGTTTACATTTTGTTGGTATCGTTTTGTTTTTCGAGTGTTTTGTTAAACTTAGTACTGACCGAGGTTTATTTTTTAAGTATTGCCATTCATTGTTTAAATTCTGTCCGTAACTCTTGTTTATAGTTTTAAGTTGCTCTTATAATTTCAACCAACCTGACTGTGTGGTAATTGGAACTATTTATACTTGAACTGTTTATTTATTCTTCATTCGATAATTTATACAATTTTATTTTATTGTACTTGAAATGGAGAACCAACAAATTCAGGACAGACTTAACCAAATTTTGGCTAATAATGAAAGACTAATGCAACAAAATGCGGACTTGCAAGCACAATTAAATGCCCATAGCATGCAGCACCCCGAGGCATATGCGGTCCGTCCAAAACTGCCTCCATTTCGGCATGAACATCCCGCTGGGTGGTTCGCTCACCTTGAATCACAATTTGTTTTATGCCACATTACAGTGGATGAAACTAAATATAATTATGTCATCTCACAATTTGATTCTAGGATCCCCGAAAGGTTGCCGATATGAGTGGATTAAGGAGGAGTTAATCAAGCGTTTCTCCACCTCTGAGTCACAAAAGGTTAGACAGCTGTTGACAGGTTAGGAGCTTGGTGACCGCAAGCCTACCCAGTTTCTGCGACATCTAAAGTCTTTAGCTGGTAAGACTCTTACAGATGTTAAAATTATTAGGGAACTGTGGCTGCAGCACTTGCCAAATACTGTACAGATAATTTTGACAACCCAAGGTGACCTTGGACAAAGTTGCCGAATTGGCTGACAAAATATGTCGATAACATAGTCATATTTAGTAGGGACGCTACGGAGCATCGCAACCACTTACGCATACTCTTTAAACGATTGTCTGACTACGGTGTAGTAGTCAATCCGACAAAGTGTGTGCTAAGTACGCCTGAGGTTATTTTCCTCGGGTATAAAGTCTCAAGCGAAGGCATAAGCCCCGCGGAAGAAAAAGTCCAAGCCTTAAAAGATTTCACCCTTCCTAAAACAGCCCAAGGACTCCGCAGGTTCTTGGGCATGATAAATTATTACCGTCAGCTATGACTCAAGCACCGCTCATTGACTTCCTTACAGTTACAAAACTCAAGGGAGCCAAGCTCATGCCCTGGACACCTGAACTGGAGCACGCCTTCCATGCATGCAAGGACAGCCTCTCACAGGTTACCAGATTAGCACATCCTGTACCTAACGTCCCATTGACGTTATACACAGACGCATCTGGCACTCAGGTAGGCGCGTGCTTACAGTAGCAAACTAAACAAGGCTAGCAACCACTTGTCTACTTTAGCAAGAAGCTTACGGCGAGTCAGTCAACGTGGCCAACATATTATAGGGAACTCTTAGTAGTATATTCGGCTGTGCAGTATTTCCGGCATATATTAGAGGCGCAACACAACACAGCGTTACGTGTGGCCCGGTGTTGCACGCGACTACCGCGCCTGGGCGAGGGAATGCGTCCACTGCCAACGTGCCAAAGTGACGCGCCATATTTCCGCGCCACTCGGAAGCTTCACCCCACCATCATCCAGGTTTCGTCATGTCCATTTAGATATTATTGGCCCTCTGCCAACATCGAGAGGTTACTCATATTGTCTGACAGCAATCGATCGTTTCTCTCGATGGCCCGGCCAATGGTTTCGATAACCGCAGAGGCGGTAGCTGATCGGTTCGTAGAAGGTTGGATCGCACGCTTCGGCGTTCCTTCTACCGTCACGACTGATCAAGGCCGCCAGTTCGAGTCCGACCTTTTCAAGCGACTCATGAACGTTGGCGCTACCGAGCGGAGGCGAACCACCAGTTACCATCCTCAGGCTAATGGCATGATCGAGCGCTTTCATGGGCAGCTGAAGGCGGCTCTTATGTGCCACAATGACACCTGGCACCGAGCCCTACCGATCGTCCTTCTCGGCATTCGAACTGCATTGAAGGAGGATCTCGAGTGTTCAGCTGCCGAGCTTCTTTATGGGGAGCCACTGCGCCTACCGGGAGCATTCCTGATAGCCAGTCCATCCCATACCACAGACAACGCACATGATTTTGTGACGACTCTGCGCGCGAAAATGTTTGCTCTGCGTCCAACTCCGGCGTCGCGACACACGCGACCGACGTCCTTTATTTTCAAGGATCTCCAGGATGCTTCCCATGTTTTTCTTCGGGACGACACTGTTCGCCGCGCACTTCAACCTCCCTACACTGGTCCTTACAAGGTAATGTCACAGACCGACAAGTTAATCGACATCGACATGGCAGGTAAACGCGTGACGGTCACTATCGACCGCGTGAAGCCTGCATACATCGCACATGATGAGAGCGACCTCTCCCGGATAACCGCTCCGCAACAGATCGCAGCGCCCGCGCCTGCCGTGCAAGCGCCTCCTGCATCCGCGCCATCCGAGCCCTTACAGCCGACTGTACCACCTGTTGTTCAACAACCAGTTACCACTAGGTCAGGTCGCACTGTTAGATTTAAGGATAGGTTAGACCTTTAGCTTAAGTTTTATTTTTTAAGCTTATTATTGTCACCTATGTATTTGCTATGTGTCATTTGTATTTTTAAGCTATTGCATAGCTTCTATCGCGGGCCTTGAGCGCGGGGACCGAATCCAGAAATTCCGTAACGAAAAAACCTCACGCTCCCCATCGTCTAACGTCGTTTCAGTTCGGCAGTCTTCGGCACGGTATGTTTGTGTGCGTGCGACTACATCTTTTGAAAACAATTTATAGATTTTCAAAAAGAGCATGCATATTGCAGGGCGCGAACTCAGTCCTACACACTTGCCATGTCACTGATAGTCGCGATGTGCTAAACTTGCGATTAATTTTCTCTCTGAAATAGGTCTTCTATAGAGATATGTCATAGACGTCATCGACGTTGTCATGGCTACCTTAAAAACTTTTCATATAATTAATTATTAAGTACTTTTATTCAAATTAATTTAGTAGTGTTTTTATAAAATAGCTTTTTTTTTAACGGAAAAGCTAAGATGAATGTCATGCTAATTTTTCATTGGACTTTTAAATTATTTATAGTGTTGTTTACTAAATAAAAGCGCGTGATTTTATAGAGTAAAAAGTGCTCACGCGACCGTTTTTTCAATTGTTGCAAGAATTCAAAAGACTGTCTTTAAATAGTGTTCAGACGATTGCTCAAAGTGTATTAGATTTCATTAGTAATAGAAATGGCATTTCAATAATGACTTTCAACTGCCAGTCTAAATAGTCATAAATACGATTTACAAGATTCAGTTACAAGACAAACAAATGTGTTACTTCTTACCGAAACTTGCATGACGCATGATAATCCAATTGAAATACCTAATTTTAATTGTATTGTTCAGTTCAAACGAGATACTGTTTCAAAAGGTGGGGTAGCTATTTACCAAAATAAAAATGATATTACTAATATTATGACTCCGAATATTGAAATAAATATTGCACACGGTAGCGATGTTAATGTTAGGCGCTCAGTTGTTGGAGATATTTGTGCGTGCTTATGCAAACTTAGAAATGGCCTACAAATAGTTATGGTAGCAATTTACATTTCTCCGAATCCAAAATTGGACGAGGTAGAGCATTTTATTCATCGCACTTTACTGGAGTAACTCGAGTGGCTCGAAAATACTTGAAACAAATGGTAATAAATTTCCACTTATCTTGGCTGGCGATTTCAACATTAACTTCGCTGATAAAAAATCAGAGCGGTGGACAACTTTTCTATCAAAAACATTGAATTTGAAAATGAATAATGATCCACAAAAGTCCACAACAAAATATGGGACCACCATTGACGCGGTATTTTCTAGGTATTTAGAGGATATTAAGTCGCAAACTTATGTTTCTTATTTCAGTTATCATAAACCTATAGTTTCAATGATAAATATTCCTGAATAACCAACAGCTACTGTAAGGTAATAAAACCCACATGTATTGTAAAATAATAAAAATATTTTAAATAATATTAACTTTTTATTTATTTAATAAAAGAAAAATTTGTTTTCTTACCGGTCACCACGCTCAAAAAGTGTAACTAAAATTAATATCAAAGAAAAAAAAATACTGCATAAATAAAATAAATAAATAATTATAATTGCATAAATTGATACAAAATGCTATGCAATAGCTTTACCGCGGCAGTCCCCGAGTGCCACACGTCTTTTTTTTTTTTAATTTTTTTGGTATGTAAATTACTACTTGTTATTTTCTCCGTAGGGGGCTGGTTGTGGCGAATTGTGTCACAACACTAGTTAATGTTACAACCCTAAACACTTATTGTTTCCGACATTAAATACACACGACTCCACTTGCGGCTTGCATTGCCGCAGTACGTATACAAACCATACGACAAGCGGTCGGTTATAAAGAGTGGACTTTAACTCTCATAACTTATCTCAGTATTCTCAGTGTTCTTCCTACCATTGTTAACTGGCGTTACGTTACGCCTATAGGTAATTGTGATAGTGATTAAACTGTTGTTCCCGTATCCACGACTTTTATTTAGGAGTGTACCTCCAAAGGTAGAAAAAAAGAAACAGTGACATGATCCATATTTGATCAAATTTGTCCAGCTTGGTGTACTAACAAACATTGATGATAAACTTTAAAAAGAATCTCCCGAACTCCACTCTGGTTTGTTTTTCTCATATTTAACACATTTTTTGTCTAAAGAGAATTGAAAAAAGAGAATTGAAAATTAATACAAATTTCAATAAACAAGTCTCAAAATAAATTGATGACTGCCGATGACAATTGATGTACTTGTACTTACTAAGATTTACTGTTGCCCTACTTTTAAAATTGTTACTTCATAAAACATCCATTTTCACGACTATATAGACAAGGTATAATATCAAAAGATTTATTGACTGTGGTATAAATATAAGACTCTGAGCTAGCAACACTAACGAGAAATTTGGTGACTGGGAGTTTTGGCGGGAAAGTCAAGCTGAGTATCATGCTCATTTTTCATTGGACTTTAATAATTATTTATACTTAGTGTTGTTTACTAAATAAAAGATCGTGATTTATGTAGTAAAAAGTGCATTCAGTGAATAATTTATAAAGAACATTGAAATATTGTAGTATAGTGGCCACATCATGACTTTACCGCAAACTTCCTCCTAGTCGGCTCACGCGGGAACCGAAAGGAGATAGGTTAGTTTAAATTAAATTAGGATAATTCCTAAGAGGAAGGATACCTCGACAAAAAACTCTTGGCTGTTGCGTCTTCTCGCACAAGAAGACTTACACAGCCCGCCAGCAAAGGGTCCACTGTGGCCCCGCCTATTAGGCGGGAATCTCTGGCGGGGGACTGGTAACGCAGGCTCTGCTGATTTCCCTGACCCCGCCACTAAGGCGATGTCGGTGTGCCGCTGTGGTTTTTAGTAGGTATACCGGGAGGCTATCTCCCGGGGAGTCCCATATACCCTTCGAGGATGCGTAGTTGTCATTTTCCACAGCGACAAAAAAAAAAGGATAAGTTACGAAGTTAAAATCCATTTATGTATTCGACTGAAGGACTCGTCCATTTATCCATGGTCATGAAATAAATTATTTAAAAAAAAATTGGTGACTGACATGACACAAAAGCCAAGGCGCCTTGCCACAAAACTATTAAAAAAAATTGACAGTGGACGACTGCTGACGTATTGACGTGGATACTGTCGTCTGTCTATTGTCGGGTGCCGTCTAATAAAATCTTTAACTTTTCCACTGTTGGAAACATATTATTGTGTTGAAATCACATATCAAGTATTCTACAATGAGTCGCCGTGACAAAAAGGAAGATGAGGATACTGGGAGCACATTTCAAAATCTGGATAAGACTACCTTGTTACAAGAGGCGAGATATTTTAACTCGACACCAGTTAATCCTAAAAAATGCATACATATTCTTACGAAGATCCTGTATTTGCTTAATCATGGAGAGAAGTTGACTACACAAGAAGCTACCGATATATTTTTCGCTACTACAAAGCTATTCCAATCGAAGGACGTGGTGTTACGCCGGCTGGTTTACCTGACCATCAAAGAACTAAGTACTATGGCTCAAGACGTAATTATAGTAACTTCCTCCCTCACTAAAGATATGACAGGCAAGGAAGACTTATATAGAGCTGCTGCTATTCGTGCACTGTGCACTATAACTGACAGCACCATGTTGCAAGCAATTGAGCGGTACATGAAACAAGCTATTGTAGATAAAAACCCTGCAGTAAGCTCCGCAGCTCTTGTTTCTGCTCTTCACTTATCAGCTACTGTGCCAGATCTTGTTCGTCGTTGGGTGATGGAGGCTCAGGTAATTAAACCAATCATACATTAATTACTTAGGAAACGTCTATATTTAATAATGATCGAGATGAATTTAATACTTATACCATATGTTTGTCACTGATGTCAATTTCTCTGTGCTATTGATTCAACTAGTTCTTACTCCACTTATTTGATGTTATATTATACACCATTCACGAAAGCATGAGACAGAAGCTAAAAAGGTTGATTTTAGAGTAAATGTTGTGATAAAAGTTTAAAGTATGTATATTGAGCCGTGTTACTATTAAAATTTATGCTGAGTTTATTATAATCAACCTATATACTTATATCAATTCATTTGAACTATCTTACTTATCAATTTATGGTGCTTTTAATTATATACATTATTTAGTAATATTGGGTTTCAAGTGCTGAATCTCTGCCTAATTTGAATAAATAACTTGATATTCCGTCTTTAGAACATTCCGCCTGGAACATTTTACTTTAATTTACTATAAGATGTTGTCCTAATTGGAGAAGATCGCACAATGGCATGATGTGTTCTCTTTGTGCGATGAGTTCAAATATGCAGATTTCATCAGAGTGTCCTATACATACAATCATTATTAAGCATTTTATGTGCTCGCAAGATTAGTTGCGAGGTTCAAATTAGGACACTCTGATGAAATATGTATGTTTGAACTCATTGCACGATGAAAAATCATTGTGTCATCTTTGCCAATTAGAACAACACCTAAGTCTACCAAATCTGAAATGTTTCCTAATCTGGTCATACATTGTAGTAGCAGGGTTTTTAGTTTTCTGGGATTACAATAGCCTCTGCTAATATACTTGTATGTAGCTATGTTTGATTGTAATTTTTTCATACTTGCGAATGTTACCTGGTTTTGCTGACTTTGATATTTTTTTTAAATTTGTTATTGTTACTACCATTATATGTTAAAATTTTATATTAACAATAATTTTATATTAAATTAAATGTTGTGCGTCTCTGTTTCTATAAACATCTACTGTCTCAAGATTTGCAAATGCAGTATATAGTCTGTTAATTTTAAGTTGAATGCAAATTTTAATTAGTGTACTTCACCTGACTGCTTTTACAAAAAATTACCAATCATAATCTTATTAGATTATTGTTAATACTAATTAGCTTTAATGTATTCATTAATTCTGATCAAATATATACATATATAAAACCCACAACATAAAAATCTTTACCTGTTTACTAAGACGCACTAGCAAATATAGATTGCACAAAAAATGTATTAAATATATTGTGTTCCATACTATTTTAGTGTTGTAGACGAGAAGTATAGACTCTAAATTATCCAGTTTAATGAAATTCTATAACTATTTGCCTGGTGATGCTGCTTGTAATATTATTGCTATTTATATTTATATACAATATGTTAAGAAAACCCTGTCCGACCTATAAGGATAATAAAGGTTAGGTAAACACAACACCAAATATAATATAAAATTTTATGTAGGTAATCATCATAGTACCAATAGAAATGAATTTTGAAATAATCTTTTTTTCCCACGAATTAATTCTAACTTCCCCAAAATTTGGTAATTTTTAAAAAAGTGACAACACCGGTCTTATTAGGAGCGAATAGCGATGCGACCACGTGCCGCGTGCCCTGCCGCCCGCCGCCCGCGGAAGGGTGCTTGACGCACATTTATTAAGTTACCTCTTTTTGCGAAATAATATTTATTTTATTAGGGGTTTTTTTTTAAGTTTAGCCCGGTTTTGTATCCATTAGTAGAATCAGTTATCGATACCTAACAACACCTTCACGGGTCAGACAGGGTTTTCTTAACATACTGTATATTATTAATATTATTACATTGCTAATGTTTTAAACAATATGGCTAATATAATGTACACTTGCAGATCAATTTAACTTAACTAGAATACTATCTTATCGTTACTAATATTATAAATGCAAATATGTTACCTTATCACACTATAACAGCTGAGCAATCTCCGACTTTTAGCACACTCATAGACTCAGTACATACCTGGGGCTTAATTTCTGACTTCCAAAAGCAAAAGCTTTTTAAAAATAATCCGAATAACTCTGCCTATTGTTGCAAATGGGATTATTAACCACAACATAACTATAGTGGTTTGAGAGAGTCCTTTCTGTTCTTAACTGCGTCCAACATACATGCTACTATAATGTGATAATGTATTCCAGCTAGCTAATTATCACAATCTCAATCAAAGAAATAACCCATGACTATGAAGTCATGGGTCATTTCTTTGATTGAGCTCAGAGAGATTCAATACTTTCTCAGTCTAAGTTTGACTTGTCATCTGTATACATGCTGCTTATTATCCAGAGATATGCATGTCGGTACAGACACCTTCAGATCCCATATAGGAATTTTAAAGGACTTAGTATAATGAGGTCTAAGCTGTTTTGCCAGTGCGCTTTTGTCTTTGTGTTATTCTGCTTTTCTCAAAACCGGATTAATCTCAGAATTAGCGAACAAACGCGTTTACAATTTACTTTTATATCGTTAGTCCCCTTTGTGAATCACCTAGTAGAAAGCATAAATATCGCTCATCAGTCGTGTGCCATAACAAGGAGGAGGATACTTAAATAGGCAGAGCACACAACATGATTCCAGCTATGTACTCACCAAGCATGACCTCACCTTAATAACTTGTGAATCTCCTCCTTGATTCTGGCTTTGGCCCTATGGTTTAGTTAATTTAAATTAGAAATTGTTCCTTTTATTACATAATGTGTATGTCTTACTCTTTCTATTTTCAGGGGGTCATCACATCAGATAATGCAATGGTGTCATACCATGCGTTAGCTGTAGTTGCTGGAGCCCGACGCAATGATCGCCTCTCTACAGTTAAGCTGGTTACGAAATTGGCCCGGTCACCGCTACGCTCTCCGTATGCACTCTGCCTCCTAATTCGTCATGCTGCAAAATTAGCTGAGGAGGATCAAAGCGATGCTTCTGAACCATATATTGATTTCATTGAATCTTGTTTACGTCACAAATCTGAGATAGTGGTTTATGAAGCTGCACATGCAATTGTGAACTTAAGAAAATCTGCTCGTGATCTTGCACAAGCTGTCTCTGTGCTCCAAATATTTTGTGGCTCCTCCAAGGCAACTTTGCGACTGGCAGGCGCTCGCACGTTAGCAAAACTAACAGCAAAACATCCTAGTGCTGTAGCAGCCTGTGCAGTTGATCTGGAAAATCTCATATCGGATCCGAATCGCTCTGTAGCCACATTAGCTGTTACAACTCTTCTAGCTACTGGCGCAGAAAGTTCAATTGATCGTTTAATGAAACAAATTTCCAGCTTCATGTCTGAAATTTCCGATGAATTTAAAATAGTTGTAGTACGTGCGATCAGGCGCCTTTGTTCTAAGTACCCACGTAAACATCCCTCATTGGCCGCGTTCCTGGCTGGTATGCTCCGAGATGAAGGTGGCCTGCAGTATAAGACTGCTATTGCTGATGCCATTATTGCTCTTGTGGAAGAAAATCCAGATGCTAAAGAGACAGGCTTGGCTCATCTTTGTGAATTTATTGAAGACTGTGAACATGCGTCACTAGCAGTTCGCATATTACATATTCTGGGACGTGAAGGACCAAAGGCTCGTCAGCCATCCAGGTATATTCGGTACATTTACAACAGAGTTATTTTAGAGTCGGGTCCAGTACGGGCTGCTGCTGTTTCTGCCGTTGCTCGGTTCGGCGCAGCTAGACCCGAATTACTGCCAAACATACGGGTCCTTTTGACCAGATGTCAATTAGATGATGATGATGAAGTACGCGATCGCGCTATTTATTACAGCGCAATTTTGGATTCTGGTGATGCGCAACTTATTAATGATTATATTATTAACGTCCCTATACCTAACCCTGTACTTCTAGAGAGGGCACTATACCATCATTTGGCCTCTGATGAAGCATCAGAGCCTTTTAATATTGCGACTGTCCCTACAATGGCGGAAGAGTCGCAGGAACCGCAAGAAGCTCCAGCTGAAATTGAAACAAGAGCGCCACCTATCTCACTTGAGGAGCAATATGCTGACCAGTTGAAAGTTGTGCCCGGCATTGACAAACTTGGACCAATTTTCAAAACATGTGAACCTATTGATTTGACTGAAGCTGAAACTGAATATCGGGTTCAATGTGTCAAACATATTTTTGCACGTCATATGATCTTGCAGTTTGAATGTTTGAATACTCTGAGTGATCAACTTCTTGAAGATGTTCATATCCGGTTAGAAGTTGCAGCTGGTTATACAATAATTACTGAAGTGCCATGTCAACAATTGCCGTATGATAAACAGGGCAGTATTTTTTGCCTTCTTGAGTTCCCTGAGACCCCGCTTGATACTTTAGCTAGTTTTGGAGCGACACTGGAGTTCGTGGTTCGTGACTGTGATCCCACAACCGGACTGCCTGATTCAGGAGAAGGCTATGGCGATAATTATCCATTGGAAGAAATCGAAGTCAGTTTTGCTGAACAATTCAGGTCACGTGCTGCATCTGATGACTGGGAAGCAACTTGGGAACGAGCTGCTGCTGCCGAGGAAGTTTCCGACACATTCGGATTAACTCAAACCGACGTAGGAGAGGCAGCTAAAGCTGTTTGTGAACACTTAGGGTTGCCAAAAGCAGCCATCACAGGAGATGCAGTTAAAGAAGTCCGCGGTGGCGGTATTTGGCGTGGAGGTACGCCTGTGCTTGTCAGAGCCAGACTGGTGGCCACCGGCGGCGCCGTCACCATGCAGCTGGTAGCTCGCTCGCCCCGTGAAGACGTAGCCGTGTTAATATTGGCGGCTGTAAATTAAAGAAAATTATATTTCTTTTAACAAAAGGGGCAATTTGTGTGGGTAGTAAGTAGTCTTTGAACCAACAATTTTCATCCATTTTAACTTTGTTTACTTATAAAAGAATCATTTCCTAAGACTTTAGTGACCACATATGTTTTGGTTTATTTACCATTTTTCCCAGTTTAATTACCTTCTCTGTTTTACTAAATGTGCCTTTCTCCTGAAATTAAATATATATAATTAATTACAAAAGGTCAAACAGCATGACCTCTTTTGCGTTATTCTCTTTTTTCGTTATTCTTTCATAACTTTTTTGATTGTCATACTGGATTAGTCCGTAGACTTGTCGATATTTAACTAACAGCTAACATATCATGAAATCCGAATAATATTTTGTGTCGTCGTGTGTAGCAAGCTGTACACTACACGTGATCCGGTCGTCTAATGGGTAGCATGGCGGAAAATCAAATATAAATAGCAAAATAAGTTTAAAAATTGCGATAACGTATATGTAGTAGATTGGACTACGTAGCGCGTAAGCTTTAACATTTTATTGTATTTTTTGTCTTAGCCTTAAAATGCTGAAGTGCTGGCAACACAGGACGATTGATTTATGCTAATAAACGATAATTGATTGTCAATTCGTTTCTAAATAAATCTGGTAATATAACGGTTGAGTGTGGACTATGTACTAGATTATAGGTACCTATAAGGCTATAACGAAAGAAAAAAATACACCGTGTCCATTCAGCTTTATCCGTTTATTTTACTGTCATTTATTTATCATGCAATTGCTGGACAAAGGCATGGCTTGAGCTAGTGTGGATCATTTTATTCGTATTTTTGACCCAGCAGGAAGAAGTAGATCTCTCCAATATAGATAAACGCTAGATTTTCTATTCTTTTGGGCATTAAGAGAAAAGTTTAGTAACTCAAGAAGACATACAAAAGAAGCTTAAGACTTCTAAAATATCTCTCATCTAAGACTAATATTTTTAGAATAGAAATAATCACAAGTTAAAGATTTGGGGAGACCTGATGGAGACTTTGCAGTTGACATGACCCCATCATAATCTCTAAATATTAGAAAGAAAACACTTCGAATGCTTGCGTTTATTATTCTGTCACGAAGAACTAGAGTCCTTGGTGTCAAGATCCAATACAGCCTTCAAATGTTATTCCACATATCGACTCCAAAAAAAACATTATAGAGGTGGATGCGAAAACTGTACGGGAGATAGTCCACCCTAAACCTATAAAATAAACACTCAATAAATACACACACAGCTCAAATAAATAGTAGTAGGAAGTAAAAATTGTAGTCGTATTTTCTCGTAGTTTAGGTAATACTCTAATTTGTTAGATGTACTTGTTATTAGCGTGTAAGTATTACAGTACCTAG
The DNA here is from genome assembly GCA_037179545.1 of Sesamia inferens. NCBI lineage: Eukaryota > Metazoa > Arthropoda > Insecta > Lepidoptera > Noctuidae > Sesamia > Sesamia inferens. Next base: position 18,016,864 of record CM073921.1, on the reverse strand, counting down.
CCAGCCGTTAATATGGAATTTGGAGACTGAGTCTTCTCTGCCCATTACACTAAAGATAGCATAACTGATAAGGTCACCCATTTAATATGTTGATGTGTAAAATGTATTTTTTGTTTTTAACATATTTACTTGTGTATTTTAGAGGAAAAAAAAAATATGATAACTTCACTAATATAAATCAGAAAATGAGTTTGTTTGTTTGTTCCGCTTTCACGCCGTAACTACTGACCCGCTTGCTTTGAAATTTTGCAGACGTAAAGTTAGAAGTCCGGATTAAATAACAGAGTGGGTACTTTTTATCCCGGAAAAATTTGATATTCCCGAGGGAAATCTAAAAACCGCAATATAACTGAATTCTACGCGGGCGGAAAGCTAGTACTTCATGATTTTCTTGGATAGATATTCGTCGCAAGTTTTAAGTTTGTTACTGACTCAAGGAATATGATTTTTCATACAAACCAAATCACTGCTTTTAAAAATTTCATATTCCTAGTCGCAGGAGTTTCGGCTATGCGTCGATATGCAGGTCAATTAGTTTCACCTTTTGTGTATTATAAAGATATGTCTTTGTGTCACATAAATGTCGGTAATTCTAATTGTGTAGATAACAAACGTTAGCAATAGTTCAATAGTAACTCAATTCTGATAATATACATGGACTTTGGCCGGAACGTAATATATTTAGGGTCTTTTAACCTAAATATAGTGAATTTATACAATATATACGTATTAGGTTGGTATATTCATAGTATATATACTCATATAAATAGGTACATAAAGTTGTTAGCACTGAGAAAATTTATATCAAGTCCTATTTGTAGTGTGGCAACAATATTATATGTGGGTAAGCCTATCCTGTGACTTATCTAATGTTGAATTTTATATACCTACTATATCTTGTATATGCTTGAAACATTCTAATAAAGTTTCTATCTTTAATATTTATTATCCGTGATAATTTTTTTTGTGAAACTTTGCCATGTCCTACAAACTACAACTACTGGATACTTACAGACTTTGGCACTTCAACCTTCTCAAATGTCGTTTTTAATAGGTTTTCTACTTTAACGGAGTACCAATTAAGTTCAAGATTCAGTGGGAAAATATCTGGCTTTTGTAGATAATTATTATATTCCTGTAAGTTCAAGTAATAAGTGGTTACGTAGGTAACGACTTATTACTTGTCGTTACGTAGGTAACGACTTATTTCATGTAGATGGGTGTCCCCGGCTGGGGGCAGGGGGAAGCAGGAGCAGAACATATATTATGAACTTCCCTAATCACTAAACAAAGTATAAACGAGGACTTATCTCTAACTTGTTCTTACTGACTGACTTGACTTATCTCTGTTGAGTGTCTTATGTACCTACAACCGTTGAGTGTCTTTTAGAGTGTCTTATGTTCCAACGTGTGTACATAAGACACTCCTCGGGTACAAACCACGCAGTAGACACTAACAAAATGTACTGTGAAACTGCAAAAAAAAAACTGCGTGCGACTATAGCGCACAAGAATTACACTCTAAAAATTTGACTCAGGGATCCATAACAAGGAGACTGTGTTGTGCAGTGAGGCTCTCATCGGGTATGACTTTGGAGTTGGCTACTTTGCCGATGTGGTGTCTCCTAGTAAGTAGGAAGTCGATTCTGGGTAGCGCTCCGCCCGCCCCGGTAGGTAACATGGTCCTCCGGTTTCTTTTTGAAATAGTTGTTCACAATTGCCAGGTCAGCGGCCGCACACGTTCGGAGAAAGTTATCCCCTTCCGCGTTGCGGCTACCGTATACAAAGTTACCGCGAACATAGGCACTAATCAAGTGGGTTATAACCCTATTGATAAGCACCCGCACCGCCATCAGCCGATCACTGATGCGATTCACCTCCAAGACGTCATGCTGGAGCTCGTCAGACAACACCACGGTTACCCCATTTCTCCCACTAGGTGCACCCGTATAGATCAGCTTGTAGCCATTCCCGATAAGCCGGGATCTGCTGCCTTTCCACCGAGTCGCCTGCAGGAACGCCACGGCCACCCTCCGCCTGTGGAGAGTGACGGCCAGCTCTCTCGCGCGTCCAGTTAGCGTGCCAACGTTCCACGTAGCGAAACGGAGTTTTCTGGTTTGGGCTGGCTTCTTCAGCCGTGTCCGCCTCTGACACGGTAGCCCTAGCCCACAGGTCACAGGTGTCGGACGAGGCTCCTGCGCGGTTTTTTTCGGCGGCGCCCTAACTGTGACTCGTGCATTTCTTCCTTTTCCCTTCGTTTTGGTTTGGCGTGTTTGGCTTTTACGAGTGCGACTGCCGTCTGACCACTCAACCCCGAAGGGAAAGCTGGCGTCAGTGCCCCGTCTGTGAGTCAGCAGGTGGCGGGACCCCAAAGCACCCAACACTACAAAAACAATATTAAAGATAATTACGAGTACAATCTCCATTTAGTCACATCAGCCCACCACATGTCGCTTACAACAGTGGGAGATGATGGAGCAGTCAGTCCTCGCAAGTACAGCCAACAAGCCAGGCCGCACCAGGGATGCACTTCTCTTGCTCATAGTGGCGTGGAAGCAATCCACGCGCGCTTCCGCAAACACTCGCTTCCGCAAACACGCGCTAAGCCTACAACAGCGGAGGAGCGCCAACGTCATAGATGTCATGCCGTATAATCTGCGATATTTTATTGGTTGAAAAGAGTGAGAGAGATAGCCTATGCTTTCGGTCCAGCACTATATTTCCTCGTAGATGATTGATGATTTTGAAAGAGATAAAGATAGAAGAAACTTCTTTTCCTCTCTTTCTTTCGGAGTGCCACAATCCTCATCTCTAAGGGATGTCTATTAGTAGGTAGGTGTCGATGGCCGTCATCATCGTGAACGCGTTGTTGAACGATGTCATCATTCTAGCATTCCATTCGTCATTTCTTTATTCTTCCCCTGCACATAGCAATAATTGGCATTCATACTCAAAAATATCGAATTTAAGCCAGAATCAGCAGTTAAACTTGTAAAGCGGACCCCAGACTCCAAAGCCAAAAAGCTTCAGATGCTAGTTATTCACCTTCTCCTTCATCTCAGCGTTAATCCCAGTCGTATCCAAAGCTTTTAAGCCTAACTGCTCATTTTGACTAAACTTCGATATTTTCCATGAAGCGACTGCCGTCTGACCTCCACAACCCGAAGGCGATATCGAAGTATTGCAGTGAGACCAATTGTAGGACTTGAGGGCTCCATCAACCCGTAACGACTGCCATTAGATGTTCATATGGCAACCGGGACCAACGGCTTAACGTGCTTTCCGAGGCACGACCAGACCAGTGCAAATATTTATATTCATGCATACTGTAGGCGCGCCCCCGTACAGCGCGTACATCTACCGCGCATTTGTCACGGCTTATCCAACAAACAAGGTCGGCTTACACCACAAGTAAAATCAATCTCCGATCACACTCTAGTAAATCTACGGGACTTACCTGGGACTCAGTGTGCTCCGTCACGAAGCGAAGTCCGGAGAATCGACGCGCGCGCGTCGATTACGATGACGTCCGATGTCTTCAGTTCACTGACTGTCCCTTAAGTCGACACTCCAAAGTTCCCTTAATAGGGCACCAAAGCTCACCAACGTAAGAATTTATTTAGCAGTGTCAATCACGCCCGACAAAGATCGCCAATGAAACCACGTTTCCGATTCAAATTCAACTCAATTTACAGACGCACTGTTACGTTTTATAGTTCAAATAAATACTTCAAAACACGGGCAACAATCGCGACAAACTATACAAAACGCGGCCGGTGGTATATATATTTCTCGAAATTCACTCGTCCGAAACGCCACGCATGCGAGGATTTCGTCAAGAGTTTCAAGCAACGGCCCCGTACGCGGCGGGGTCTAAACACGTTGTGTGTCATAAGCGCGTCACCGATCACCACAGATTATACCAATTACGCTAGCCCGTACCGGTCGTGCATCTATCAACTCGACTAACTAACAATCGGACTTGACCGATAAAACGAGCGCGAACACCCCCCGCCCCGGACAGTAACAAACGGTCCGACAATTCAATCTAAGGGCAGGCGAGAGAGTGTGGCGATCGCGCGCTTCAAGACAGAGTCCCCCACCAGGACCTCGGCAAACCTGGGCAGGCACACCATCTGACCCCGGATACAATTTAACAATGCGTCCACGACTCCATCGGAGGGGTGGCAGGTTTGGGTCCTTTAACAAAACGAGGTCTCCGACCCTTGGTGGGTTCGTCTTGTCTGACCACTTAAACGGCCAACGGCGCCAAAAACTCTGCATAAGCTGTTGAAGCAATTCAAATCGCGAGAGCCGTCCGGAGTTAATGTCCAAATAAGGATACTCAGGCAGGGCGTTAAGTGGTCTCCCAATCAAAAAATGGCCCGGCGTGAGGGCCTCCAAATCATTCGCGTCGGATGACAAAGGGCATAACGGACGCGAGTTGAGGACCGCCTCAACCTTACAAAATACGGTCGCGAGCTCCTCAAAAGTTAGGATAGTATCTCCAATAACGCGACGAAGGTGAGTTTTGGCGGCCTTTACAGTTGCTTCAAATATACCTCCCCAGTGGGGGCAGGACGGCGGTGAGTACTGCCATCGTACCCCTCTGCGGGAGAGTGTGGATCCGATCTCAACATTATGCTTATCTAAAAATTCACAAACTTCCTTTAAATAACGATCGGTACCCTTAAAGTTGGTCCCACAGTCGGATCGAATTAAGGACGGCAGTCCGCGACGCGAAACAAATCTGCCAAGAGCAGCGACGAACGCCTCTGTCGTGAGAGCACTAACCACCTCGAGGTGGACCGCTTTAGTAGCTAAACACACAAAAACGCACAAGTAAGCCTTCTCGGTCTCCGTAACGCTAACGTTACGGAGACGCGAAGCTTTTACTACAAATGGTCCCGCAAAATCCGTACGAACTCCGGCAAAGGGCATCGATTCGGTGACTCGATCGGCAGGCAAATCCCCCATTTGGGGCTGCACGATGTCCGCTTTCAAGCGGTAGCACGGGAGACAACGGAAGATAACATATCGGATCACTCTCCGCGCAGACAAAATCCAAAATTCCCGTTGGAGGATCGCAGTAAGAGCGTTGCATCCGGCATGTGCATTTTTCACATGGCGGTCTGCGATCAACAACTTCACCAAGGGGCCGTTCTTGGGGAGCAACAATGGATGACGAGCCCCATAGGGGAGCTTAGCATTTCTAAGCCGACCTCCGACACGCATCAAACCCTGATCATCCAAGAAGGGATTCAAGCGCCCTAAGGGTCCCTTCAGATTGGATGTGCGTTGGCGGAGGGTTTTCAACTCCGATGCAAATTCACTCTCTTGAACTATCCGCACCCAATATAACAGAGCGTCATTGCGCTCTTGCGGTGAGAAGACCGGAGACTCAAATTTGCCACGAGGGCTACGACAGTTGTGGATGAAACGCCGTATCCAGGCGGTGACGCCAAGCAATTTATCCAAAGAGCTGTAGCGCTCAAGCAAAAACTCCGGATCTGGAGCCGCTACAGTCTCGGTGGCGTGAACATGCACCCCTGGCGTAGATGCCCCGACCACTGCGGGGGTATGGGGCCAAGAACCTTCCAGCTGTAACAACCATGGTGGACCCCACCAAAGCTGGTGATTCACAAGTTCGGGCGCCTCGCAGCCGCGGGAAGCGCAGTCTGCGGGGTTCAATTCGCCAGGCACGTGGCGCCAAATCAACGGGGCTTTTGATGTCTGAATTTGAGACACCCGGTTGGCCACGAATACCTCGAGGGTATGGACTGAACTTTTCAGCCAACAAGGACGACTTGGCTGTCAGACCATGCAAAGATCGACCTAAAGTCGACCCGGCTGGATCCTCCCAAAGCGTTGGAGGATGTCCGACAAGGCAGAACCAACAGCGAAGTCGCTGTCTGCCAAAAGGGGGGTCTGGGACGTCCCTAAACGATCCCATTACTACATGACCCAACAACAAAGAGGTGGATATGGCTACAAAACCGGCTGCCTGCAAAACTCGCTCGCTCCCACGCAGCAAACGACCTAGCACATTCACACCGATCAACAAATGGATCGGGCCAGGTCGGTGGAAGTGAGGATCAGCCAGAGCCAATCCAGCCGACAATTCAACGGCGGCGTGTGGGGCTCGCACTTGCGGAAGCGGCCCGACCACCGTTTCAAAAACAATCGCCGAAGTACCGATTCTCGGCGTTGAGGAGGAGTGGGGGGAGAAGGAGAACGAAACCCGACCGATCGGATCCGAAATCCGCAGGTCTCCAACGCCCCGTACCGAGTCCCTATGCGGTACAATATTTAGGCCCAACTGTCGGACGAGCCAAGTAGAAATTATGCAACCCTGAGCCCCTGAATCCAAGAGGGCACGCACTGTGACAAAATCACCTTTGGGGCCCCAAACACGCACGGAGGCTGTTGGCAACAGCACAAACTCCGGTGGGGGGGGGTTGCGCCCCTGGACCCCGGGTGAACTGAGTCGACAAGATCGGAGGGGATCGCCGACAGTAGGCGAGAGGGTCCCACTCCACAACATCGAGACTCCTTCCAACACTACTCCGGGGTGTGGGCCAATAACCGTGGGCCGCGTACGGGGGGACGTAACGCCCCGGTCGAGGGTATTCCATCAAGGGGGGGGAGCAGCGTACCGCCCGCCTCCCCGAGCCCCCGACGGCCACCGCTACAACCTGCGGGGGGCCCCCGCCCGTGTGCGGGGAATCTGGGCCCCTTTCGGACCCGCCACCATTGCGGTTCAAACACAGGAGAGCGTGATGTCTCCCGCCGCAATGTGGACAAACCTTAGCCTGGAGGCACGCTGACTGGCGGTGGTCCCCCAGACACATGTAACACCAGGCGCGTTGGTTGGCGAGGGCTCTTCGACCTGCAGTCTGGAAGCCCCCGAACTTCTCGCAAGCACGCACGTCATGTCCGTCCCCCCGACAATACCGGCACCGTTTACCTGGTGCGGGGGGGGAGTCACTTCGGACAGCCGAGTATTGTTTGGTCGGACGGCGGGGTTGTCCCCTCGCCGCCACCGGACGACCCGTGCTCGTCCCCGGCGTGGGGTCGGTCAGCTGGTCCAGTACTCTGCACTCGTCCTCCAAAAACCGAAGCAAATCCGAGAAGGGGGGGAGGTACGAGGCGCTATTGCCCCCGTACCTTTGCTCAAATCGCCCCTTTACGTCTGCGGGCAATTTCGCTAGGACGATGTGCAGAAGCAAAAAAGACCACTGGTCGACCGGCAAATCCAGCCGGTGCAACGAGTGGACGGCGGTCAAGAGCGGGTTGACCAAATCCTTCCTTAGTGAGGAAACCCGCGTTGCCTTCGGTAAGGCCAAAATGGCGGCCACATGGGTGTCCGCCAGCAAGCGGACGTTTTGGTAGCGGTCCAGAAACAACTGCCGCGCAACCTGGTAGTTAGCATCGCTGACTATCAGGTGCTGGACCACTGCACTGGCTTCTCCGCGGAGGGCGGAGCGCAAATAAGCCAGTTTCTGGCTGGGGGACAAATCTTCCCTGGAGTCCACCAAGCTGTCAAACAGGTTGATGAAGCCCATCCAAGCCGTGAGGTCCCCGTCAAAGTGGGGAATCTCCAATGTAGGCAATCTCCCTAACAAAGCCGGCGGGGTCGGTTTAACCTCCCCGCTCCAAGTCGGCTTTCCCCTACGGGCAGCCAGGAGCCCTTCTGCTGACTCCGTAATTTAGTCAGCCAATTCGTACGCCTGGTCGACATCCCTCTTAAAGGTCTCCACTATGGCTTCCTCCGCTGGAGGGTGTTCCAAAACGTACGCATGGAAGTCGACAACGTGTCGCTCCAAGCCTTCCATGCGCGCAGGCAACCCTTCATAACGGGTCAACAAAGCCTGCACCCGATCCGGCCGAACAATCAGGGCGGCCGCACCCGCGAGCCAACGCAATGCGGCCTGGAACTCGGCCTTCGCCGTAGCATGCGGACTGGGAGCCATTTCAAATAAAAGCCTTTAATTCAAATTAACAGTTAAATTCAATTAAAGAACGCGCGGAAAGCAACAAAAACAAGCGTAAATAACTCAATAAATTCCGCGAGACCGTGTGGGGACCAAAGCTAAGGGCAACCGTTACAAACAAAACACTAACATGTACAAATAAAAAATATTACAAAGTATACATACATAATATCAGTGTGCAAACGGCCTAACTTAAGTGCGACACAGATCAAAACCCATTAGCAAAACAAAATTATTACTACCAATTACACAATAAATCAACAAACAAACCGAATAAAATTATTACTGTGAATTATGTAATAATTCAACAAAATTACGACTATGAATTACTAGCTAAATCAACAAAATTACGACTATGAATTAGGAGCTAAATCAAAACATTCAAACACGAACTATTTGGTTCGTACAATACACGAGTTGACCAAAACAATAACAAAACATTAGTCATAAAAATAACTCGTAATTATTTATCCGTAGCTCAATATTCAACAACAAAGCGAACTATTTGGTTCGTACAAATGCACAAGATAATCGAGTGAACAATAACAAAACGTTACTCGTAAACATAACTGGCTGTATGGCGTATCACGCCCTAGCCTACTCCGTTCCTCTGAACGGAAAGAAATGAACCAAAAAATAAAACAATCTACCTACAATTGTTTTCACATTTTTTACTTTGCAAATTATCGGATCCACACAATGTATGAAGGTGGTCAGAGATATAATTTTACGAGTACCGACAACAACAAATAAAAAATCATTTTTTTACAAAATAGCCTCTGAGGGCTACCAAAATACTGGAATGATACTCTAATTAATCAAATTAGTAATTAGAAACCACGCTCTGCTACCACAAAGATGTAGGCGCGCCCCAGTACAGCGCGTACATCTACCGCGCATTTGTCACGGCTTATCCAACAAACAAGGTCGGCTTACACCACAAGTAAAATCAATCTCCGATCACACTCTAGTAAATCTACGGGACTTACCTGGGACTCAGTGTGCTCCGTCACGAAGCGAAGTCCGGAGAATCGACGCGCGCGCGTCTATTACGATGACGTCCGATGTCTTCAGTTCACTGACTGTCCCTTAAGTCGACACTCCAAAGTTCCCTTAATAGGGCACCAAAGCTCACCAACGTAAGAAGTTATTTAGCAGTGTCAATCACGCCCGACAAAGATCGCCAATGAAACCACGTTTCCGATTCAAATTCAACTCAATTTACAGCCGCACTGTTACGTTTTATAGTTCAAATAAATACTTCAAAACACGGGCAACAATCGCGACAAACTATACAAAACGCGGCCGGTGGTATATATATTTCTCGAAATTCACTCGTCCGAAACACGCCACGCATGCGAGGATTTCGTCAAGAGTTTCAAGCAACGGCCCCGTACGCGGCGGGGTCTAAACACGTTGTGTGTCATAAGCGCGTCACCGATCACCACAGATTATACCAATTACGCTAGCCCGTACCGGTCGTGCATCTATCAACTCGACTAACTAACAATCGGACTTGACCGATAAAACGAGCGCGAACACATACAAATATTTGCACTGCGCGGGGGTCGAGCCCGCGCTTCTACCGCTACGCCACGGAGGCTGTTAGTTATTCACCGTCTTATCAAAACACGATTCAATTTTAGTAAGTACTGGCAGGTTTAAACCATGACTAAATAAAATTGTATTATATAAAGAAGTTTATCACTACTTCATGAATTATCTGCACCCTAATTGCGTAACAGACTATTACCCTATTAATATCATTGGAATCATTTTGAAACCAATTGCTAATTCATTGCTCCAAATGTTCGGAAAATGTTTCTGCTCAATAACTTAAATAACGCAATGAATGTTGTTAAATTTACAAATTAAAACCCATTGCAACTAGAGATGGGCGGGTGGGTAAAAAATGGGAAGGTAAAAATTGGTAGAAAAGGGTAAAATAGGTAAAAAAGAAGAAATACCCTTTTTTACCGGGTATTTATAAAAAATACCGGGTATAAAATGAGTTGTTATTTAATTGACTTCATAATCAATACTACGATCAGGTACTGGAGTGCTTTGGGGTCCTACCATCATCTTTGGGACCCAAGTCAACCCCACCTGCCAGACGGTGCACCTGCTGATTTACGGACGGGGTGCTGACGCCAGCTTTCCCTTCGGGGCTGGGTGGTCTGGTGGCTCTCGTAAAAGCAAAACAAGCCAAACTATTATGATCAGAAAAGGAGGAAATGCACGGACACAGTGCACCGCCGCAAAACGGCGCGCAGAAGCTACGCCCGACTCCTGTCACTTGTTTGCTAGGGCTACCGTGTCAGAGGCGAACACGGCTGAAGAAGCAAGTCCAAACCAGGAAAATCCGTTTCACTTTTCTGAGTGTGGTGACGCCACGTTGAACTCGTTATCCCAGCGAGTGGTTCTGGCCGTTCTGGGTGGTGATTTGAACGGTCATGTGGGTGAGAAGAGTGCCGGTCTTGGGCGTGTTCACGGCGGCTTAGGGTACGACGCACCGCAGAAGGCAACAACATTCTCCAAGCGTGTGTGGCCGCTGACCTTGCAATCATGAACACCTACTTCAAAAAGAAGCCGGAGCACCTTGTCACCTACCGCAGCGGGCGAAGCGTTACCCGGATAGACTTTCTACCGACTAGGAGACACCACATCGGCAAAGCAGCCAACTGAAAAGGCATACCAGTGAGAGTCTCACTGCAAAATACCGCCTCCTAGTCATAGATCTCTGCGACAAGTGCGCTTGTACCGATGAAGAATATGTCCAAGACAATTGGGGCAGGAAAACCCTCTTAAAAACGTGCCATCCGACCGGATCTCCTGAAGGTCGCGACGCATATAAGGTTGCCAAACGTGCCACTAAAAGAGCTGTAGCCAGAGCTAGATGAGACCACTTGCAACCGTTTTACGAGAAGTTGTAATCATCTGAGGGACAAAGATGTTTTCCAAATTGGCACGTTCCAGGGTCAAAGCGGCACAGGGTATATCCAAGTGTTGTTGTGTAAAAGACCCTACTGGCAACCTGCTATGCAAAGACCTCGCGGTGAAGGAGAGATGGCGCTCGTATCTCCACGAGCTGCGGAATAAGCAGCACCAAAAGGTGCAGACACCGCAATTCATTCCAAATCTTGGACTAGTGCCCCCAAAAACGCCCGAGGAAGTCCAAACGGCTCTTCGTCGCATGGGGAATCGGAAAGCTGTCGGAACTGACGGAGTCCCCATTGAGGCCTGGAAGGCGATGGGTCCTCGCGGTGCGGGCATGTTAACTAACCTTCTGAACCGCGTGTTTCTGACCGGTAAAATCTCGAGCCAATGGAGACTGAGTATTATTTATTACTCCAGTCTTCAAAGGCAAGGGCTCGCTACAGGAGTATGGTAACTATCGCGATATAAAAGTCTTATCCCAAACCATGAAGATCTTTGCGAGGATTATAGACTCCCAGATTCAGCAGGAGTGTGCTGTCTCGAGAGTGTGGAAAGAGCATAATTATGCAGAGGCGTGCATAGATATGCAGAAGGCCTGGGGTGATTTGGTAGGCACTGAGGTGTGAGGTCTGAAGGGGTACCAGAAGCTTATGTTGACATAGTTCGAGACTCTTAATTCTGCTTCCATTGTTAGGGCCGCTGTTGGCGAGACTAAACCTTTCCCCATCACCGTCGGAATCCACCAGGGATCCGTCTTTAGTCTTCGGTTTCTGTCCAGTGTGATATTAGACGTATTGTCGGATAGCATCAAGGATTCACATGTGCAACCTCCCTGGTTGCTCATGTATGCTGAGGATATCGCTCTGGCTGACGCGGACAAGAGACGGTTGGTGCAGCGTGTGAATTGGGTGGCTGACTTGACGGACCGGGCCCACAGCGGCGGGCCAGCACCAATCGGGGGTTGCGGAAGCAGTTATCGTTCTCGCAATCCCCAGTGTAGGTGGGAGTTTCCGCGGTTTCATGTGGATTACCGCTTGACTCTTTTGGGGGTTGACTTCGATCCTCCATTTCTTGAACCAGTCAGCCAGTTTGTTGACTGCGGTTTGGAGATGGTGTCGAATTCGGTCAGGGCTGAGTCCCGAGCAGTAGATGGCGGTGTCGTCTGCGAACAGAGCGATTTGGGCCTTACCACCTTTCGGGATATCGCTTGTATACCGCGTGAATATGAGTGGGGCTAGCACGGAGCCCTGGAGAACACCTGCACGGATTGGGCGGGGGAGGAGAGCGCTCCTTCGATTTTGTAGCGGAAGGTGCGGTTTGACAGAAAGTCCCGTAAGATGAGAACGAGACGGTCGGGCACTCCGAGTTTGTACAGCTTATAGATTAAGCCGTTGTGCCAGACTTTGTCAAACGCTTTCGCTATGTCGAAGTAGACTACGCCTGTGTACATACCACGCAGGAACCCTGCGTGTATATGTTCAGTGATGCGTAGGATTTGTTGTGGACAGGAGTGTTGGATACGAAACCCGAACTGCTCGTTAGGAATGAGGCCCTTGTTCTCGGCGTAGGCTCTGAGACGCTTATAAATAAGCCTCTCGTAGATTTTGCCGAGAACTTTCAGTAAGCTGATGGGACGGTAACTGTTCGGTTCGGCTTTAGGCTTACCGGGCTTGGGAATGCCTATCACTGTGGCTTCTTTCCACGTTTGTGGGAAAATATTGTTCCCCATTGCACCATTGAGGATGGTGGTCAAGAGGAGGACTAGGTGGGCTGGGAAGAGTCGGACCACTCTGTTGGTGATGCCGTCTGATCCGGGTGCTTTTTTGGGTTGAAGGCCTTTGATGATGTCCTGCACTTCATCTGGAGTGATGGGAGGCAGGGGATCATCCGGGTCGTCAACGGGCGGGAGGGAGGTCCTACGTTCGACTTCAGCGTCGACCTCTAGGAGGTGGGCTTGGTCTACTGGTAGGAGGCTGGGGGAGCACTGGGCTTCAAGGCAGGAGGCAAGGCATTCAGCCTTTTCATCGTCGTCGAAGGCGATGGTTTTGTCGGGGCGAACCAGAGGAGGCATGGTGACAACTTCTTTGGACTTTAACTTCCTCTGAAGTTCCCAGAAGGCTAGATGGGTGGGCTCTAACTCAACTAAACTTATCCCAGCCGGCTTCACGCCATTCCGATATGCGTCTTTTTACAGTTCTCTGTAAATAGCGCATATGGGCTTTGTTGGCCGCGCAAGTCAGCGGGGAGTTTCCAGTGACAGTCTTCTGTCACTGTTACCTCCCTTGAACAGTCGTTCAGGACTGACTGTATGTGATCCGTGAACGAGTCGATCGCGGTCGTCGTGTCCGCGATAGAGTCCAGGCGTGCAGGTATGGAGTCCAGGTGGGGGGAAGTGGAGGATTTCAGCCGATCGCTTACTTTCCTCCAGTCCGTTACCACCTTCGTCAGGGGTACTTGACCTGGGTCAGAGAGACCAGTGCGGGGAGCCAGTCGGATAACGACTGGTCGATGATCGGACGATAGCTCAGGTAGCGCTTCTATAGAGTCTAACCGTAGGTTGACGTTCTTTAGGAGCGCCACGTCGAGGACGTCCGGGGTGTGATCGGGGTCGTAGGGGAAATGGGTGGGGGTCATAGGTCCCACGACGTCGAAGTTCATTTGGGTAGAGAGGTCAAACAGGAGTCTACCTCTGGAGTTGATCCTGGTGCTATTCCAGGCGGTGTGTTTGGCGTTGAGGTCGCCCGCTATTATAACGGAGTCGCTCAACCCCAGAAGTAGGGCGATGTCGTCTGCAGAGGAGCTGGGAGGGAGGTAGGCCGACACTAGTGTGATAGGTTGGTGGCCTGTCATGCCGATACGGCACATTGACACTTCGAGTCGTGAGAGGGGTGGGGGGTCCATTGGGATGCAATGTAGAGCCCTTTTGAAATAAATAAGGGTACCGCCTTTGTGACACCGCAGCCTGTCGTTGCGAACTACGCGGTAGTTCGCGACCAGAGGTGTGCGGTGGCTAGGCTTGAGAAAGGTCTCTTGGGCGAGGAAGATGTCGATTTGGTGCTCTCGTAAGAATGTTGAGATCTCAATCTTCTGATCTCTAATGCCATCGGCATTGAAGTGCACCAGTTTAAGGGAACGGGGCTTGGTTCGTAGACTACTATTCCTGCAATCCATTAGTTGGATGCAATGGAAGAGAGGGCTTGGGTGATGTCGGGATAGGCATTGTATATGCCTATCACGGCCTCGAGGTTGCCAGCGGATCTGGCGGCCAGCAGGTCATTTGCCATTTGCCTGGCGCGGGGGGTCAAAAAGATGAGGAAGGTCCCCGAGATGACGTTGAATGCGTCTAGGGGGTTGCTTCCGGAAGTTGTTGTGGAGGGAGGGCGTGCGGGGATTGTTGTCGCCGCAGTGTTGGTTGGTGCCACCTTTTGGGCCGTGGGAGGTCGGATACGAGGATCCTTGTCCTTCCAGGCGGGGGTGGTTTGGGGGGTTGTAGGGACAGCCGCCACTAAGGCTGGGAAAGCCTTCTGGTGGTTCAAGGGATTCCAGGGACTAGGTCTCTGGGGGCTGGGGTTGGGTTGCTGAGGCCTACCTTTGCTGGCGAGCGCTCGCGCGCTTTGCCAGTTTAGGCGAGGCTGATGTGGGGGCCTTAGGGCACCCACGGTAGTTGGCCGTGTGGCCGGACGTGCCGCAGAGGACACAACTTGGTGGCTCAACGCAGAGCGTGGCCGAACGCTTGGTGGCCGTATAGCTGGCACCTATGGCATTGGCCAACGGTGCAGCTCTTGTGCGGCTTCTCAATGATGATTCCTGATAAGGAGCAGATGCTCTTTACCAGGAATATGGGGTGGTGGGTGGCTCCCTCGACGGGGTGACAGATCACTAGGATCATGTCGTAAGCCATTCCTTTACCGCGTGCCTTATGCATGCGGTGGACCTCCTTCACAGGTATCTCCTGTGCTAGGAGATCTGCCTTTATGTCTTCGGTGGGGATCTCCTTGGGGATCCTTCGGATCACCACTCGAGTGAGACGGTCCTCAGGGAGGGAGTAGGTGTGGAAGGCCACACCTCTCAGGCGGAGGAGCTTGGTCAGCTCTCGGAAGTCCTTGGACGTTGGGACGGTGACTTTTATCCCCGTCTGGGTGGATTTCGCATTGGTGAATGCAATCTTGGAGTCCGTGCACCAGCCGGACACTGTGGGCCATTTCGCCTTGTCTTGGATGAAGACAGGCGGGGGAGGGGGGATTTTAGAGGCCGCTCGAGGGGCCGAGGGGGCGGTTTTTGTGGACGCGGCACGAGGGGCGTCAGTCCCTTTAGGGGGTATGGGTGTGGGGTTAGGACGGCCGCTAGCCGACTCGGCGGCCACCAATTTAGGGGCTTGGGTGGAGGAGGATTTTTTCCTCCTCCTCTTTAGGGCGACGACCTTGAAGTCAGGTTCGTCGTCGTCCGACGCCTGAGTGGGCTGTGTTGATTCCTCGGAGGAGTCCGAGGGTTCGGGGTTGGGGCGCTTGGCCGAGAAGACTTTGGTGTCCATGGACACCTCAGTTTCGGCGGGGACGGGAACTGGCTAGCTGCTGGAGGACAGCTAGTCTGTCGCCGTATTTGGCGCGGATCGAAGGTTCTTCGACAAGAACCTCGTTAATGAGGGCGAGAAGCGCCTGAAAGTGGGGGGCAGACATTATAAAACCTAGTCCTCCGCGTTGGAGGCCCGGATGTGTACCCTCCCTGTCGCCGGACAGGGAGGTGTGTGCCTAACCCTACTGACCTTATGAGTCTCGCGTAGCGTAGCTCCGGTGCACTACTCGGCGCGTCACTACACCGCACTACACACACTCACACACAACACTATCAGACTCTTGCGAGTCCGGCGGCGCGGCGCGAGAACGCGGCGATGCGGCTTAGCGAGCGCAACGGATGGCGCGGTGACGCGGCGCGACTGAGCGTCGGGACGTTCGCGGCGAAGCACACGGACGCGGCGGGTCGGTGCAAGGGTCGCGGTGCGGCGCGAGAGATCGCGGCGGGGCGAGCGAGTGGCGCGGCGGTGGCGCCCAAGCAGACGCGGCGGGGCTGCGCGCAGGGTGCGCGGCAATGTGGCGCGAGAGATCGCGGCGGGGCTACGCGCAGGGTGCGCGGCAGTACGGCGCGAGAGATCGCGGCGGGGCTGTGCGCAGGGTGCGCGGCAGTGTGGCGCGAGAGATCGCGACGGGGTTGCTCGTAAGCGCGGTAGACTCTAGCGAGCGCGACGGAGCGGCACGGGAGATCGCGGCGTAGGCGCGGGAACACGTGCGCTCAGGGCGAGCGCCAAGCGTCGAATCCAGTTCCGTAGTGGCAGCCCGTTTAATTCAGATTTTCTCGATTTTTTTGCAATTTACTGGTCGGTATCAGGTTGTAACTTGATCAAAATATGATCTGCATTAATAATAACGATTTAACTACGGATGTACCCTAAATTAAATTGATTATAATTTTTACCCGGTAAAAATTAAAAATGGGTATAAATGGGTATTTACCCAAAATTGGGATTTTTACCGGGTAAATGCCCATCTTTAATTGCAACTGATAATGTGTTACGCTTACGCAATTACCCTGCATGTATACATTGTGAGTTTATGAAAATAAATTGCATAAAAGATTCCTTAGCGATCAATTACTTAACTAGTAAGTATACCTAAGTACCTATGTACTAAGTTATTGATTGCCTAGGAGAGGCTAGTAACTGCTAATACAACGTTTCGTATCTACAGTAGGTAGGGCTACTGAAGCACAAGTCGTATCCAAGGCTTATAACAAACGTAACCTTAATAAGTAGGTATTGCATAATAATATCTATTGCTATAGAAATAAGGTGGAAACTTGTTTGTTATTCATAAGTAGTTATCTAGGTATTCATCATCCGTCTAGTGGCATTTGATTACGTAAACGCGTAACGAGCGATACTGCAACGTGCCTTGAACATTGTACAGACGACAACACATCGAGTTATCTTTCAGTTTCTTCATTAGATTTCCAATTTTATTTCTAAAATATTAGGGCTCAAGATTGATTGGGAATACTTGACAATTTCGGGTAGCTTGAATTGCTATAGTCCTTATAGATCATCATCCTCTATGAACGATGCCATAGTCCTACATACCTATATGGTAGATTCCTCTTTTTCTTCAGCCTATGCACTGTCTGTCTGCTGGACAAAGGCCTCCCCCAAGGTTTTCCACGCTGACCGGAGTTGTGCTGTCCGCATCCATTTGCTTCCCGCGACCTTCACCAGGTCATCGGTCACCTTGTTGGGGACCTCCCTACGCTGCGTCTTCCAGTACGTGGCCGCCACTGCAGAACCTTATGCCATCGGTTCTACGAGCAATGTGCCCTGCCCATTGCCACTTATTTAGCGACTCGCAGAGCTATATCGGTGACTTTCGTTCTTCTGCGGATCTCCTCAAGACATGCAGAAAGCCTTCGACTGTGTCCCTCGGGGGGTGATCTGGTGGGCACTGAGGTCCAAAGGGGTACCAGAAGCCTATGTTGACATAATTCGAGACATGTACCTCAATTCCGATTCCGTTGTTAGGACCGCTGTTGGCGACACTAAACCCTTCCCCATCACCGTCGGTGTACACCAGGGATCCGTCCTTAGTCCGTTCCTGTTCAGCGTGATATTAGATGTCTTGTCAGACAGCATCAAGAATTCACATGAGCAACCTCCCTGGTTGCTCATGTATGCTGATGATATCGCGCTGGCAGACGCGGACAGGGAACGGTTGGTGCGGCGGGTAAATGCGTGGAAGAACTCGCTTGAGAGCGGAGGTCTTAAACTCAATGTGGCGAAGACGGTGTACATGGCCAGCAACACCACAGACCCTATGCCTGTGTGCATAGGCGGAGACAGGGTCGAGTGCACAGACCAATTTAAATACTTGGGGTCTGTGCTCCAAGCGTCCGGCGACATTGATTGCGACGTCAAGGCACGCATTTCCGCAGCTTGGGCAAAATGGCGTGAGATGACAGGTGTCATTTGTGACCCCAAAATGCCAGTTAAGCTTAAGTGACAGATCTATAAGACCATCATTAGACCTGTCCTTCTGTATGGCAGTGAGGCGTGGCCTGTGCTTGCGCGACACAAGCAGGAGCTGCGTGTCACGGAGATGAGTATGCTACGGTAGATGTGTGGAGTTACGCGGAAAGACCGCATCAGGAACTCCCGCATCCGTGGCAGTCTCCATGTCCGTGACATAGCAGACAAACTGCAAGAGAGTCGCCTGCGCTGGTACGGCCACGTCTTACGTAAACCGACATGTTACGTGGGTAACAAATGTCTTGCCATGGCGCCTCCGCCGGGCCGGAACAAGCGAGGCAGGCCAAAGAAGTGCTGGCTTGACGTTGTAAGTGATGACATGCGTGCCAACAATCTCACACCACAGGATGCCAGAGATCGTGCGAAATGGAGGCGTAATAGCAGGAAAGCGGACCCCGGGCTCCAACGCGAAAGCCGCGGATGCGACCGGGATTATACGCTGAGATGATGATGATGAGTAGATTAGTTTATTAGTTTAATCATATACAATTAGTCAATGGCCCCGATTCCCTTGTTCATAAACTAAACTAAATGTAATCTTTGTCTTTATATTTCATTAAGAAAATTACAGAAGATAATAAGGTCAACCGGGGCAATTGCGTCTAATCGGAATAATTTAAAATCTGTTTGAAAACCAACCTCTCCTGCCGTCTTGTTTTGTTTACTTTGTATAAAACTATAACGTATAGTTTAAATAGATGGCGTTGTACCGCACAAATTCAAAATATCGCCCATATTGAAAATAGCGTGTATTTTGTCAAGTCGTGCTCCGCGAGATGACTGATTAAAATCCTTAAGAATTCATATTGCTTCTAAGTTTTCCGTTTTTAATGTGAAATGTTCATACACAATATGTTATAGCCTGTATGTACCAATCGTTATTTTTATTGAAATCGTTTTATTTGTAGAGAAATGAAGATTTAATTGTTTTAGGTTTGGTCTGGATTTTTGGGGTAAATGCGTTTGATGTTTCGGGGCTATTGCGTCTATATGACGCTATAACCTTTTTTGGGTTTATCTTTGTCGTAAATTTTATTAACCGACTTCAAAAAAAAAGGAGAAGGTTCTCAATTCATCTGCATCTTTTATTTATTTAAGTATATATTTTTATGTACGTTCACCGATTACGAGAAGACGAATAGACCGATTTGAGGAATTCTTTTTTTGTTTGAAAGGGTTAAGTACTCGCCATTTGATCCCATTGTCATCAGATCTAAGATATGGTGTTGGAAACCCTGAGAAATCGAGGGCGACGCTCGAAAATTGTAGGCGAGCATCAGTTAAAAACTTGATTTTGTGTATGTCTGACGATACTGTAATACAATGGAGGTTTAGAGCTGATCTGATGATGGAGACGACAGAGAATCGAGGGAACTCGTCAACGTCATCGTAGCTACGTCGAATTTGACCTTATTTTATTTGTGTTGACGAGATCTTTATACCGAGAATGGTTATGTCTGTAAAAATGATAATTTTATGTTGTAAAAACGGCGCCGGCAATAGAAACCTAAATTGTGAGACCTCTGACTGCAAATACAAAAAGGTCATCTACCTAATGTAACTTGATTTTGATTAAATCTCGAAAATGCACTTGTCGCTTTTATTTAGCACCCTAAAATAAAAGTAGTTTTGCAAGGCAGTTTATTTTACTTTCAAAAAGAAAATGTTCTAAACGTCTGAATTTGACAGAAAATAGCGCATTTTCCCAATTTTATGAAATCGTTTCCGATGTAATAATTATTCGGTATTTTTTTATAATTTATTGAAAGATTTGTGTACAAAACTTAAGTTGAGGTAATATAAATTTATTTCAACCTTCAAACATCATAGGTTTAAAACTTATTTAACGAAGACGCGTTTGCCCCAATACGGGAAAATGCGTCTAAAATTAGGGGAACATGGGGCTCAATGAATCACTTTTTTTTCGGAAGGCGTTTCCGGTTTCATTTCTGTTTTATTAACTGAAGTTTTAAATTCAATGTAAAAACGTATGTTCAATTTCTTTTTTTCAAAAGCCTCTTTTACAGTTTGGTTTATTTTATAAGTTTTTTTTTTTCTCATGCACCGAATTGATCCATCGAGGCCCATGTATGGGTCACAGTGGATCTGAGTTTGAGTCACAGTGGATCTAATGGAATACTATAAATCATGAGTGTTTAAAATCAAAAAGACATATTATATTAATGAAACTTTTTATTTATTACAAATTAATTATAATTATCAGTCATTGCTTGAATCAGTCGTAGTTACAAAATCACAATATAATAGTTAAAATTAATAATATTCGCCCAGTAAAATTAACAAGAACTAAAACAAAATCTCGGAATGCAAGTTAATAAGCTGAAAATTTGCACACACCTTCGTTTTGCCATTCTATACGTTCTTTCAAAAGTCTCATATTATCTCATGTCCGCATCACGAGATATTCAGGATTAAAGATCCCAAAAATCGGTTTTTCAGAAATTTCTCAATTCCTATGCCCCATACTTAATTACTCTTTTTTAAAAAAGTTATAGAGCGTAATAGCGTAGGAGTCTCAGCAAGTCAGTTATGAAACATATTTTTATATATCGTACAGTTTTTGAGATAGAGGGTGGAGAATACGCAAGGACGACAGTATGGTAGTCACGTAAAGGCGGTAATGTCCTAATAATGTTTGAACTTCTAGAGCCTAAACCACTCAACCTAGAAAGATGTAGTTTGGTCAGTAGATGCCTTAACCTTTTGAACGCCAATCTACATAATACGCGATGTGTCCTCCAGCGCCACGCTACAAATGTATAACGTATCTAGTATAGTAAAACGTAGGGATGGGTTTAATGTCCTATCGACAAATAATATTATACATTTAAATTAATGTTTATTCACCAATTTACGAAGCTAAATAAAAACTGTAACCGTATTTTCATCTTTTATTTTATTTCATAAAAAAATCAATATAAAAACTTCGATATATTTCCTATAATAAAGAAAAGAATTGTAAATTTATTAGACGTGTGTTCTAGAAGTTCACATCCCTATTTGTCTCCAAATGTAATCCTTTTACTTCATATCAAGTAGTTGGCGCTCGAGGCACGTCAAAATCCTTTCTGATATAAGGATGTCTTGTCGAAGTATTTCTTGTCGATGTATTTTTATGGTATTTATTTTTATATTCACTGTGGTCGAGTTACACGTGCATAAACTAAACCGATTCCTGCATAATTTATTTCTTTTAGTTACAACAAATACAATTAATAGAAGCTACATACGTGATTTTCTACATTTTTTAAAGTTCCGTAGCCAAATGGCAAAAAACGGAACCCGTATGTCACAGCCATTTTTTTCCGAAACTATATGATCTATAGGTACTGTTGAAACTTGGTAGGTAGATGTATTCTGTGAACCGTATTAAGGTATTGATGCAAAAATAAAAATAATAATAATAAAGATTGGGGGCTCCCCATAATTAGAACTGAAACCCAAAAAAACTTTTTTTTTCTTCAAACATACGTTTGGGGTATGTAATTATGTATGGAGAGGTCTTCAAAAATGATATCGAGGTTTCTAAAATATATTTTTTCTAAACCGAATAGTTTGCGTGACAATCGCTTCCAAAGTGGAAAAAAGTTGATCCCCCCCCCCCCCCCTACCTCTAACTTCTACAATAAGAAAATGAAATATCTAAAAAAAAAGATATGTTG
Organism: Sesamia inferens; assembly: GCA_037179545.1. Classification (NCBI taxonomy): domain Eukaryota; kingdom Metazoa; phylum Arthropoda; class Insecta; order Lepidoptera; family Noctuidae; genus Sesamia; species Sesamia inferens. The sequence continues at coordinate 17,995,184 of CM073921.1, read as the reverse complement.
TACAAGTACATACATTACTATACAAACTACTAACGAAAATTGTTTTGAACGAGATCTCGTAAGTAGTTTTTTTTAATACCTCGTAAATCGCTTATTACCGCGTTATCTTTCATACAAATAACTTTAATCTTTTAATTTCATAAATCAATGGTACGGAACCCTTTGTACGTGAGTCCGACACGCAGTTGGCCGATTTCTTTTTATTAAAATTACTGTTTTACACAGATGTTACAGACCTATTTTTAATGGTTTCGCAAAATACTCGCAATTATTTTTCTGGTTTGTACAAACTAATAGAAAACGGAAAAAAAAATCTTAAAACGGAAGTTGACGACTTAACGGAATGTCAAGACGACGGCCTATTTCAAAATTCAGATTCAGACTTGAACAACTCGCAATAATTCGTCATATTCACCGTCACAATATTTTTTTTGTAAAAACACGTGCGTCAACTGAATACAACAACAAGATGTAAACATTGCACTACACTAAAATGCACAAAGTCACTATGACCTTGAAACCTGTCCGCTTATGACGTCACAGTGTTACTTCTATACACGTCGGTGGCGCGTGCGGGGTGACAAATTACTAACTTTGTAGGGATGGGTTTTTCAAACGGTGTTTCACTATCGACAATGATTAGAAAACCTATTTATTCTTGATTAAGGTGAATAAAACCTAGTTTATAGTTTACAATATTTATAAAATATTATTAATTCACGTCATTTTCTTGGAATAATAGTATTTATGATCATTTCGACGAGATGAAATATAGCGAGGTCTTCATCGTGTCCCATCACTGGCTTACTTGATATCAAGTAATTGGCGCTGGGGGCATTAAAATATTTTCTGGCGTTTTTGTTTCTATTGAAAATAAAACTAATAAGAACTTATTATGCGTGAAAAAGTTAAAAATATGGTTGATAACAGGACAATTATTAATAAAAACAAAATAAAAGGTCTTGTAAAAGTCGTAAAATTTTATACTGTGATTACTTCTAATCAAGTAGTGGCGCTGAGGGCACGAAAATCTCGAACTTGTATAGAAGTGATTGGCGTTCAAAAGGTTAAACGATGTAAACTTTTACAAAAGACGTTTGTTTCGGACTGCTGCCTCCTATAGGAGTAAAAACAAATTAGAGTGTCATATAAAAATACTTTGATTATAAAGCTATATTTTTTCTTCATTTATCCCATTTGAGGGAAGAGTTCCTAAAAGTATTATATTTGGTTGATGTCTACTTCAGATAACATATCTACTGATCAAGTTTCATGTTTCTAAGGTGAATGGTTTAGGCTCTAGAAACATTAGTATGACTTTCCCGCCTTGAGCTAGTAATTACGTACAGACAAAGACATTAAAATTATATTTACAATAGACAGGACATCACGAACAAAATCGTAATCCAATACTTCTGACAAATTGGTTAAATGTCTAGTGTGGTACCCCTGCAAGACGTAATTTGTGTCCACCAAGAATAAACATTTTCTAAGGAAATATGCCATGTTGCGCTTTGCGGTACTGTACATCTCGTTATGGTAAAACGACTGGACCTAACTTCGGATTATTTTCGCATGAATTATTTATATTTTCTTTGTAATTAAAATTTAAAAAAAATCCTAAATAGATCTAGAAACTTTTCTATTATTGTAGTAAGCGCCCTCTATTATTGAGTAGTTTTACTATTTTCTTGTAGAGATGTAGTAATGTTGTTTATCGATGTAGATATCGATAATATTTATTAAGTTGAAAACATATTGCTATATTTTATTGACATTTAAAATATAGCTAAATAAATTTAAAATATTTCTATATTTCAAGTTTATTTGTTGTTAACTCTGTTTGAACATAGTCATGTCATATTAATGAACAAAATTTAATGAATAAGTACTATTCATTCACCTAGGTTTTTGTAATTTTAGGTTTCCGAATAAATATTATGTTGTACGTGAAAAGTGGATACGATTTGTCCAGATAGACCGTAGAGAAGAAAATTGGCTTCCGTCTGCTTCGTCGAAATTATACTCGAAGCATTTTAAAAAAGAAGATATTTACTTTGGAAAGACCGGTCGATCAAAAAAGGATCGGTACCTTGTACTAGATATAAAAAAATAAAAAGGTTTATTTTTTGGAACATAAACATATGAATAGATGAAGGAAGAAACGATGATAGCTGCAAAAGTTAAAACTGTGTCGCAGCTATCAACGCCCATTTTAACATTAAGAAAAATTTTGTTCCAGACATAAAGAATATTAAAAACTAAAGATTTAAAAATAAAATATAATATAAAATAATAGCATGCCGAAGTGTATTTTGAACAGACGTAGGATGAAAGTGTGGGTGAATGTGGGTGTATGAGAGTTTATGTGAGAAGCTGTGTGTATATGCGTATGGGAGTGTGTGTATGTAAGTGTGGGGTGTGTGTGTGTATGAGGGTGGGAGGTGTGTGTGTATGAGGGTGTGGGGTGTGAGTGTGTGTGGATGTACAGGTGTGTATTGTTTAACTGATTATACTTCTACAATCTTCTCTGTTTCGTCATATGAAAGGGTTTTCGACCACTCTGGCAACTTCCTTTTTAACTCCTTTCTCGTTAAGCAATAAATGTTCATATTCCTGTTTAATTTATTGTAAATTTTAGAACTGACGAATGTGAAGTGTCTCCTTGCTGCCATCGCTATACAGGGCATAACTTTACAGACTCTATCAGAAAGGCGTCTTGTAGTACATACATTTCGGTCGAAGAGTATCAAGCTGTGTTTTCTAAGTACAGTCTACAAAATGAAATCTTTCTAACCGTAAGCACATTACATTCCACGTAGAGATCAGCAGTTGGATAACGGAAAGCCTCTTTGTGCCCTTTCCAGCCGAAGCATAGAGGTTTTGTGGGCTCCACCCCATGACGTTACGCAATATCCAAGAACTGATTGGGCGAGTACCAGATAAACCATCATGAGGCATCTAAAGTTTGCGACCCCCCTAAGCTTTTTAAATATATAAATTAATCTTCGAACACGTGTTACTAGGGAGGTGATTTGCATTTTCCATTTCAAGTGTTGATCGATGATTACCCCGAGATATTTGATATAATCAGTACGATCTATGGATGTGCAGTCGCAATTGTGCAGTTTTTAGGTGAGCAAACGTGCGCTTTTAGCCTTAAAGAATTTGGGGGCTGGCTTAGGATGCCCGGAGTGAAAGTTATATATTTCGTCTTGCTGATGTTGAGGGTCAAAAGATTAGTATTCAACCAATTCATGACAGCTCTGAGAACATTTTCTGCTCTATTAAAAGTTTCAGGCCAGTCTTTTCCGTGGACAATAAGGGCTATATCGTCGGCGTAAGCAACTATTTTAGAGTTGGGTGGGGACAATTGGCACAATTCGTTCACGTAAATGAGGAATAAGGTTGGCCCGAGTGCACTACCCTGGGGCACACCTAAAGTAAGCTTAATCTTACTACTGGTGAAATTTTCAATTTTAACGACCTGTTGACGATCCTCTAGATAACTGCGAAAGATATCGTGTGCAACACCTCGAACTCCTATTCCCTCCAGCTTAGAGAGGAGTCTGGGGACGGAAACAGTATCGAAGGCCTTGGATAGGTCCAAGAAGATAGCGATAGCTTTGTGTTTATTATTTAGGCTGTTCACTATTTCATCAGTGAGTTCCAGAACTGCATCATCTGTAGATTTTCCAGTCCGGAAACCAAACTGGTTGAAGGCTAAGATCTAGTTTTTACTAAGATAGTTCATAAGTCTAACGTTAATTACTTTTCGAATATTTTGAAAAATGTAGAGAGAACCGATATAGGCCTGTAGTTAACGACACTGCGCTTGTCTCCAGTCTTAAATATAGTGTGAACTATAGCCGTCTTGAAAACATCTGGGAAGACTCCCCTCGTCAGGCACATGTTAAAAATATGCACCAAAACAGGAACGATAGCGTGACGAGCAGCTTTGATGACGGAAGCGGAGACACCATCGATACCTACAACACACTTATCTTTTAAGTTTAGGATAATTTTATCTAATTCTTCTCCGTCCACGTCATATAGAACCATTGATCCTCGTGGAGAAAATATGCCTGGGCCTATACATTTGGGACTTGAATACTTATTTAATGATGATGGATCAGGTTGATTGATTTTGGAAGCCAAATTACTGCCGACAGAAGCGAAGTATTTGTTTACTTCGTTGACTGAATCCACAGGATCATCACAGAGTTTTAGCAGTTCTAGAGCAGATGCCCTGTTACACTGCTCGAGGTTCGCCACTTGTCTGACAAGTTGCCAGGTCGCCTTAGGATTATTCCTGGCCCTCTGGAATTCAGAAGTTTCATGTTCGTGCTTTAGTTTTTTAAGAAGATTATTACAGTGGTGTCGATACCGGAGGAAAATAAGTTTGTGGGTGGGATTTTCAGGATTCTTCAAGAACGCCCTGGAAAGTTTATCTCTATTGCGTATACATTTCAGAAGGCCAGGAGTAATCCATGGCTTTAAAATACGGAGTCTACTAGGAATAAGTAATGCATGAGTGTGAGATTTTATGGAAGTAGACAAGAGAGACACAAGGGATTCAGCAGCTATGTTTGGGTCAGAACATTCAGTAATGGAAGAAAAGTCCATATTATTCAGGTCAGTTATTACCTTAGCAAAGTTCGTTTTAGAGTACATTCTTTTGAAGGGGTTAATTGCAATGTTTTGATCACAGAAAAGAAGAACCGGGAAATGGTCTGTTATGGGGCAGTCAAGTACTAGAGTAGTAGCGGCGGAAGGAGACTTTAGAATTACATGGTCCAAACAATTTGTGAGCCTTGTGGGGAAAGTGTGAGCCGGGAGCATTGCATGTGACGCTGTCATATTCAAGTATTCGTCCGCATTTGAGTCCAAACTGCTGGGCACAATATTTATGTTAATATCTCCGATAATAGCAATTGTATTGTGTCTCGTAAGCTGACGTAGCAGCTCATCGAGGCTACTTAAGAAAGGCAGCAAGTCTCTATGAGAAGGAGATCGATATAGTGCAACAAGTGCGACCTTGTCAGAAAATTTAAGCACAAGGCAATTTGAATCATTAAGTGATGGTTTTTCAACATAACATTGCAACTCAATTTTAGTATAGGCAACTACACCATCTTTCTGGTTCTTAAAAGAGGAAATGTGGCTTTCATATCCTGGTAGAGATGGAATATTAGGACATTTGCTCAGCCAGCATTCTGATAATATAATCACGTCAAGAGAGAATTTTAGTCTGCTCATAAGTGCCAAGAGTTGGTTGAAATTACAGTTGATGCTACGGATATTGACGTGGAGTATTTTTAATGCGGAAGCTTCGTCTTTAAGGTAATCACTGCTAATCTCAGGCGAGAAAATGTAGGAGTTGGAGACAGAAATTTGCTCAATCTCAGTGCTAATGGAATTTTGATCATTCATTTTCAGCTATTAGTCCAAACAAAGAAGTGCAAATAAAGAGACAATACACGAACGCAGAGATACTCGATAGATACGTAGAATTTATGTATAGGGTACAGACATGGATGTTTTTTTGTACATGTTGGGAAGTGTTTAATTGAAGGTTGTGTAAAATAATATTCTTGTAATTGTGTCTGTAGAGTGTGACTATGAGTAATAAAAAATAAGCAAAGCAACAAGAAATAGTGACAAAAGGAGCGACATTTTCATGAGAAATATTTAAAAAATACAGTAAATAGTGCAATACAGAGTTCTGATAATTATTTAGAATAATTAAGATTAGTCATGCTGTTTTTTGGATGTTTGCAAGGTCAGCTTTAAATTTGACTTCTAGATGCTTGCAGCCATTTTTTTTCTCGAATGTATATCTTACCATGCTTCATCCAGCAGAACTGGTAGTTATAAGATTTGGCCGCCTCACGAGCGAGGAAAAAGAGCCTTTTATTCCTTGCGGATAAATTTTCGGATATAAATATCGGTTTCGGAGGGCCAGCTATTTTCAGATGCTCTGTGGTAATCTTAAAACTTTCCTTAATGTGTTTCCTGAATTTTACCAGAAATTCCTCTTTACGCAGAACCGTAGTGAAGTCCACGATGATGGTCTTATTTGCCTAGTCTTTCGATTTTATACGAAATACGTCGTTTATCTCAAGCGGCGTAATCTTATGGTTAATAATACTGCCTGTGTGAGTCACCGTATTTAGCAGCGATACCTTAGTTTCTGATACGCTGGCAGGGATGTTACGGAATTCGAGGCAGCTGGATCTAGAACTTTGCTCGAAATATTCCAATTTATTTTCCAACTTCTTTATGTAGGAGGTGCTTTCTTTGCGCTCCTTCTCCAGGAACTCCACTCGAGAGGCAAGTTGGTCAAATTTAGTAGACATGAAATCTATGCTTTCGCGAATTTCATCCAGCAAAGAATATAATTGCTCATATTTTTCTTGTTGCTGTTCCCTAAACTCACGAAACCATGTCCTTCATGTCGACGATAAAAGCGGTTAATTTACTATCGCCACCGTCCTGTTCTAGACGTTTCCGTTTTGTGTTTCGCTATGTGGTGTGTTCAGCATAGACTGTGGAGTGCCAAAAGTTTCCGTAGGGCTGGACAGCTGCTGATTTTTCTGGGTGGAGGGCGGTGGGGAATGCTTGAGCGGCATTTTTTTTTTTTTAGATATGAAATAGTTACTTATTGATTTCAGTAATTTTCCACTTAACCGTACAAATTGAGATAATTTTTACGGTTAAGTGGATAAGAACATAAATTACATAACGTGTTTATAATGAAATATGTTCATAAAATATGTAGGTAGGTATATGTAGTACAATGATTGCGAGCTACTTTGGGATTTTTTACTTTAAAATTAGAGAAATTGTTCAAAATTTCATTCAGACACTAGTTTCCGAGTTAAAGTCGGGATACACAGACCAACTGCGGCTGGCGTAGTTTAACTTGGTCGATTGACCTGTGCGGCTATAATAGGGATGTTTCCTGGATTAGCAAAAATTAATTCTATTTAGTCCGTCATTCAGATTATATAGTGCATCATCAGGCTAAAATTAAGAAACTACATCAACAAAAAAGATATTTAAAGTGTAAAATATTGAACTTAAAGAATTTCGTTGACCACATAGAAAAAAGTTTAACATCCAAAAAATATGGCAAACACTCTTAAAGTTACAGCAAAAATGCAAGCCATATTTGATAGACTCAAAAGAAATGCCACTAAGACAAAATTATCCCGTCGTAAATTTTGACCCTTCATTATTACTCTCCTGGCGCTTAAAATTATACCAGAAAATGTTGCAATAAGGGTTTTCCACACGTTAGAACATTACGCAGATAGCAGTAAATCAGCCCCGACTCATGAATCGATATTCACCATTATTGATCCATGGCAAAGCGAGATCTCAAACAGCACGAGAAAACATTTTGACCCTTTTAGGAACTGCAATTCGAAACCATTCGTCATCCTCCTTATTCGCCAGACCTTGCTCCAGTGCACTACCATTTTTGTGATTTGTACAATTATCTGCGTGACAAAAAGTTTTCTTCCCAGGAGGCACTTCTGTTTTCACACATTTTGTGCAGTGTAGATCGTCAGAGTTCTATCGCAAAGGCATAAATGACCTTCCTATTAGAAGGTAGCAATGTATAAATAATAATGGTAACTATTTTGATTTTAGCGCCTATTATATTAAACGAATTATATAAATAAAAAACTGTAAACATTCAAATTACCTATAAATTTTCTGCTTCCTAATTTTTTTGTTTCAAACTATCAAAATGCGAAAACTTCTTTAAATATTATCGATAACTTTATATCGAAATGATACAAACCCTACCACAGTTTTTAGTATTGCCATTTAAAAATATTTGCAAACAAACGTGTAAAAAGAATAATTTTGCTAAAAACAAAATTCAAACAAAATGCGCTTTATGGCCTAAAAGGTTTATACTCAAAAATATACTCAAAAATCGCAATAAACTGAGTATTATACTAATTCGTAAGCAAAACATACCTAAAATATCATTAGACGGTGTCACGGAAAATGAATAGTAACGAATAAAATTCTAAAACAGTTTTTGATGTTTGTATAAGACTAGTTTAACTTAATTTGTTTACTTTTCAATATTTATTTACCCGATTTGAATTATACTAGGGTATTAAATCGGATCTGGCAACATAGACCACACTGGCCACCTACCGGGCAATAGCTGAATATATTTTATATAAACACTTTCATTTTTACTATTTTCATGTCTCCAATTGTCGATCTAATTTTGCTATATTCTACTAGATGGCGGAACTGAGACATGGGAACACAGTTTTTCCATGCTATTTTGACACATATGCCCTCTCTATTTATCTTAAATCTCTTTGCGTACAGAGCATTGGACAAACAAAAATTGAAGAAACCTTCGTACGGACGAAAGCAGGTCAAGCTACTCAAAACTGTCAATTCCCAATCAACCTATAGCCTGCTTTAGAGAGAAAATCTAATAAGTAACTAAAGATAACTGACAGTTTGTAGTAGCTTGGTGTGCTGTCGTCTGTACATTAAGTAGGTATATAAAATTAAAATGTCGTACCTAGTGCTACGTACGATTACTACGTAGATTTTTATAATAATAATTAAGATATAATACAATAACCTAGTCCTAAGTACTGTACCTAAGAGGAAAATATATCCTACCTCCATCAAGGATCCTAAGTACTAACTTCGTAAGCTTAAAAAAATACGTAGTAGGTAGGTAGTAAATTTATTTAAAAAATCGATCCCCTCGCGTAAGCAAGGCGTAACCTGGGCTAGCATTGTATAAGAGGGAGCATTGAAAAAAGTTTCTATCCGGCGTAAGGTATAATAATAATAATTTTAGACACTCGAGCCCGCACTCGACTCTCAAAAATAAACTTTAACTTGAGTGTAGGTACTTGTACGGACGACAGCAGGTCACGCTGCCCGCAACTTTCAAATATTTCCAATCATCATTGAGCCTTAATATTTTACTGATAAAGTTGAAAATCTAATAAAGAAAGCTGGCAGATTGTGCTGTCGTCTGTACTAAAAATAAATAAACTTGCAAAATGCGTCATAGCCACGCGACACAGAGTAGGACATGTTCGAAAATATAGCTGTCTCACTCCCCGGCCACGTGTGGTTTGGAATAATCCTAGAAAGAGAGACTGTTCACGTGTTTTTGAGCGTGAACATTAGTGATGTTAATTCTTTATTTACTGACGCCCATAACGATAGGATCCATTTGATTACAGAAATTTCTCAAATGTATTTATTCATTATTCTATTTCTGTTATTTTGTTTTCTGCTATTTCTGTTTTGACATTTATTGTTCGCAACATTTAACAAACAAATATTTTTAAAATATAACAAGACAATTAAAGAACTGGCGGCTGAACTCACAACTACTGTGCACTTACTCTTACTTACAACTAGACGTGGTTGTTATTTCACGTTACTGGTTACAATAACCAGCGACCCGATGTGTAACTGAATAACTAGTTACGAGTCAAATTAAAAAGTAGTTATTTTTGTAAATGCGTTATTTCATGCACACATTGTGCCGTAGCGGGTAACCGTATCGTGCATCACACCGGCGGCGCGCGGCGCTGGTTATTGTAACTAGTTAGGTGAAATAACGACCACATCTAGTTTCGTTTCGCGTGTAACTGTATAGTTGGTAGTTATATTTAACAATCACAGTAGCTGAATTAAAATATCTAGCTACAAAAATAACTTGTTTTGTAACAGGTGACGCCGATCAAATAACTGGTTACGTTACATTTCTTGAAAAAGGCGTTACGACCCACACCTACTTACAACTACTGTCTACTCATTCTTAGGCCAATCTGTGCCTGCAACAAAATATTTTCTCTGAATCAAATTAAGTAATGTCAATAATTTTATCGATAACTACCGAGACGACATACCGAGACCTCACTAATGGTGCCCTACTATTTATAAATCAGTAAAAGGTGGGGCCACTCTTATTAAATCGATTTTATAGCAACGATCGTATAAATATTTTTATGTATGGAAATGAATACAAAAATATCTCGACCGTGTGAATGATCATGTTATACTTGAGATTTTTATTAGAATAGTTTTCATCGTTAATTCTTTAATTGTTATTTTAAATATTTCCATACAAATACATTATCTTTCACATTAACTATATTTCCTCGTAGATTGAATACTCTTTATTATGTAGGTACACCACATAAATAAAAAAAAAAAAAAACATAAATATGAATATTTTACAAAAGTTGGCACAATCGGCAGTTTTATTGTTAAGAGCACAATAATCGCTCTTACCAATTTTTTCTTAGCTCTATATGATGAATTACTAAGGGAAATGAATTTAGATAATAAACATCGAACCTACAAGAGCAAATAAAATATAATAATAATGTTTAAAGAGAGAGGAAGTGCTTTTTTTAATGTTTTAAAAGTGTGTAGCAGCCCAGCCAGCTGCTATTAATCACATCGGCTATTAATCACACTAGGATCGCGGAAGTCATGGCGTTCGTCCCGACCGCCCATCGCGATGTGCCCATAAATCTCACCCCGGAAGCACATCTGTTGACCATCGTTAATGTGCGTGAAAACTATAGCGAGCTGTCTTGCACGTGAACAGTGAGTTGGCGCGCTCTCTACACCGACCAATCACAGACCGCGGCATCCCTCGATCAACGAATCAACATCGAGAACGCACTTAACACCACGTGGAGATCCGCAGGACAGCAAGCTGATTTCCTATTGGTTACCCCACTATTGTTTAGAGATAGCTAGTATTTAAGCGAGTGCATAGCTTGTAAGAGACATTCCATTATTATACAGCATTCTATTCTATAAGACACATTCATATTTACACGCTATTCCTGTTCACACTCTTGTATATAATTATCTTACATCACGTTATTGTACACGTCATATACATTGTACACCTGTATTTATGTGCTATACACAACGTTCGATTTATCTGAGTTTTAATTACGTAACACGACCTACGCGCTACAAGTGGACAGAGTACGCATCATTAACACGGGCAAGTCATTACATAGCCGTCCTGCTTGAACAGTAAAGGTTTTATCACAGAAATATATGTATTGTATGTCATGAAGGAATATGTAACGTTCTTTGAAAAAAGAGGGAGTTTTAGGCTTAAACAAAATGCTGTAGCACTGAAATTATATTATGATTATTCCGGCGAAGAAGTATGGGAAGGCACTTGAGCTTTGTACGCAATTTTCATATCATCATCATCTCAGCGTTTGTCACGGTTGCTTCCGCGGCTTTCGCGTTGGAGCCCTGTGTCCGCTTTCTTGCACATTCTCCTCAATTTCGCGCGATCTTTAGCATCCTGTGGTGAGAGATTGTTGGCACGCATGTCATCTCTCACAACGTCAAGCCAGCACATCTTTAGTCTACCCCGCTTGTTCCGGCCCGGCGAAGGCGCCATGGTAAGACATTTGTTACCCACGTAACGTGCCGGTTGTCGTAAGACGTGGCCGTACCAGCGTAGGTGACCCTCCTGCAGTTTGTCTGCTATGTCACGGACACGAGACTGCCCCGGATGGAGGAGTTCCTGATGCGGTCGTTCCGCGTAACTCCGCACATCCACCGCAGCACATTGAGTTTCAGACCTCCTTTCTCGAGTGAGTCCTTCCACGTATTCACACGCCGCACCAACCGTTCCCTGTCCGCGTCCGCCAGAGCGATATCGTCAGCATACATGAGCAACCAGGGAGGTTGCTCATGTGAAACCTTGATGCTGTCCGAAAAGACGTCTAATATCACGATGAACAGAAACGGACTAAGGACGGATCACTGGTGGACTCAGACGGTGATGGGGAAGGGTTTAATGTCGCCAACAGCGGTCCTAACGACGGAATCAAAATTGAGGTACATATCTCGAATAATGTCAACATAGGCTTCTGGTACCCCTTTAGACCTCAGTGCCCACCAGATCACCCCACGAGGGACAGTCGAAAGCCTTCTGCATATCTAGAAAGAGCATATGCAGAGGCGTGTTCTTCTATCTATATCTCTCCATGGTCATCCTTAGTGCGAAGATAAGATCCATGGTTCCGTACCCTGGACGAAACCCATATTGACACTCCGAGACCACTTCGATAGTTACCACACTCCTGTACCGAGCCCTTGCCTTTGAAGACTGGGGTAATAATACTCAGTCTCCACTAGCTCGGGATTCTGCCGGTCAGGATTTGATATACGTAGGTCAAATATTAATCTTATGCAAAACTTTCAAAATCAAGTTTATGTAGTTGTGCCTCAATAAGATCTGAATAACTGACATCGGCATGGTTAAGGATGAGAAGAAAGAGAATTGTGCAACCGCAGTTTTAGTGGCTGTTGGCAGTACGTTCCGTAATGATCTTAGGGAGTTACCAAATTTTGCGACTGACATCCTGTATCTGTGAATCCCAGGATACATGTTTCTTGTACCAAAACTTAAGTACAAACACTGTGGTTATCGAAAAACGAAATATCGTTCTTCGATAACCACAGTGTTTGAATAATAATTCACGGATTCTGAAAGGACGGAGTGCGCACACGAAAGTCCATTTGCGCACTCCATCCTTTCAGAATCCGAGGATTAAGTGCACAAACGCACTTTTGAAGTGTTAAATTTCTGATGAGTTTTACATAGGTAAATAACATCATTTCATTACATCTTCTACAAAAATGAAGAAAATTTTTGTAAAACCTAAATGATTAATTTTTAGTATCTATTCTATTTGAAAATCTTATTATTTCATAAAAATGTTGATTTGATTCTCGTCGAGATATAACATCGTTATCATTAGATTTCTGTCCATTTCGATATATTCGTATAACATCACGTTTCGAATTTCCCATCACTATGATTATTCATAGCTACGTCAAAACGTACGAACGTAGTTTCAAGAAATGCTCGTAATTCATTCTAGAGTTGTTCAAAACGGTTATAACACAATAGCACGCTACAGAAGTACAGACTATAAACTATTAATTTCTAGCGCGCTAATAAGAAAGCACGTGGGCGTCCAGCAAGCGCGATAATTATTGCAACACGCTAGATTTCGTAGCACGTTACATTACATATAGTTCTTCGTTACACAAATCGCGTGCTATAAAAGCATATTTACATTTTTAGACCTTAAGGGAGAATTGTTTTCTAAATTAAACAATTTAAAAAATATTGTACGCTATAATATGTTTTTGCTTTAAGTGAGCCTTTAAATTGGTTATAGTAGTTTTAATGGACAACTGTCGGCGACAATAATTACAAATAGCAGTCTTGCTGCCGTCTGCGGACTTTTTAAAGAAGTTTTGAATTGGCAAACTACCACTTTTGCGATTAGACATTTTTACATAGTTACCTTTGCACACACTAATCGTCCCTACTTCGTTTTGCAAAATAATTTTATACTAATATTTACAGACACTAATAAGCAAGATCGCGCTCGATGAAAATAGCGTGCTGCGACAACAAACATACATAGGCGTCCGTAGTCCACAGCGCTCAAACGCGATAACATTCAATCAATTTCATTCATAGCGTCATAGCGTGATAGCGTTGTAACGTCCACCTACCTAGCGGCCGCTATGCGCTATGAGGAAATAACGTCTTACGTCAGTGTGACCAAATGTGGAAGAATCCTGCCTTTTTGACAGGTTTAGCTCTTTATTTTACTCTCTGGCACTTTTGTTTGACGTTTAAGAAATCTGGCAGGATTTGACAGTATTAACATTATAAGCTTACAAATATTGCAGCATAGCCGCTAGCCGCTACAGCCCACAAAAAGAGTAGAATGCAGTCATCATCATCATCATTTCAGCTAAAAGACGTCCACTGCTGGACATAGGCCTCCCACAAGGTTCTCCACGATGACCGGTCCTGCGCCTCCCGCATCCGCCGGTTTCCCGCGACCTTCACTAGGTCGTCGGTCCACCTTGTCGGGTGCCTACCCACGCTACGTCTTCCGGTGCGTGGTCGCCACTCGAGAACCCGTCGGCCCCATCATGCCTCGGTCCTACGGGTAATGTGTCCAGCCCAATGCCACTTTAGCGTTGCAATTCTTCGGGCTATGTCGGTTACTCTCGTTCTTCTGCGGATCTCCTTGTAGCGCATAGGTCGTGTTACGTAATTAAAACTCAGATAAATCGAACGTTGTGTATTGCACGTAAATAAAAGGGCAAAATGTATATGACGTGTACAATAACGTGATCTAAGATAATTATATACAAGAGTGTGACAGGAATAGCGTGTAAATATCTGTACAATAATGGAATGGAATGTTGAATGGAATGTGATGTAATGGAGTGTTTCTTACAAGCTATGCACTCACTTAAATACTAGCTATCTCTAAACAATAGTGGGGTAACCAATAGCAAATCAGCTTGCTGTCTTGCGGATCTAAACGTGGTGTTGCGTGCGTTCTTCATGTTGATTCGCTGATCCAGGCAGGCCGCGGCGTGTGATTGGTTGGTGTAGAAAGCGCGCCAACTCACTCTTCACGTGCAAGATAACTCGCTATGGTTCTCACGACATCGACGATGGTCAACAGATGTCTTCCGAGGTGAGATTTATGGGAACCCTCGCTGCGGGGGTGAGGGTTGCAGCAACGCGCGCCATGACTTCCGCGGTCCTGGTGTGATTTATAGCCGACCTTTCACAGTGGGATAGAATATGTGTAGCATCTGCTACATCCTCATTCCTGATTCGATCGCGCAGTGAAACGCCAAGCTCTCTCCATTGCCCTTTGAGTGACTTTCCAATTCAAATTCAAATAATACTTTATTCAAGTAGGCTTAGATACAAACATTTTCGAATCGTCAGTTACAACCAGAGAACAGAGCAATTTGTTGTTGGGAACTCCTAAAAAGTAATGTCAAAAGAAAAAAATCAAGAACAAAATTCTTATGTCAAATAAGATAATAATGAAAATAATCTAGAATATTGTTTAATGTCGTGACTGTTGAGGTTGAATTTTAATATTGTCTCTGGCTGATAATTTGTATAAAGAAAATAAATTCAAGTTTAGAAAACAGATTCGGTAGACAGGAGAAAAATGTTTTTGTTGTTTTGTAGTAGTTATAAAAATGCGATCGAAAAGAATGGTTATCTAAACCATTTTTTTCGACCGCATTTCTTTTTTCAATTTCAATTTTCTGAAATTATAAGATGTGATGTAAACATAATGTGATTTTTCTAGTCTTGTATTAAACTTAAAGTGAGAATAAACGAAGAATGAATTATATTGGATTTTATTTTTGAAGCTTATACTACAGGATCTCAAGAAGAGCTTGTAGCGACATATACATCACACATATAATTAGCGTACCTCCAAACAGTTACCAATACCTTATCCAATACTTTATTACCAACACATCGTTTTGACAACATCCATCAAGAAACAATCGAACAACGCCGTCTCGAGAGAGACGCCATCCGTCACATCTGTCAAAAGGAACAAGAGGCGGTCTAGAAAATCGTTTACTGTTAAAGGAATAAGATACGTGATGCGTTGCGTAGGTTCAACGACATCACTCGTAAGTACGTTTTGACACACGGAGTTGGTACATAGCAGCGGTGATCTGTACACGAAGAGTGCACACGAAGGATGCATCGCAACGGAATCTTGGCGCGAAGACTACACACGAAGTTGGTGCATCGCAGCGGAGATCTTGACACGGCGGGCGGCCCACGACGAAAAGGATCGACTCGTATTTTTTTTTTTTTACTATGGCATCTCGTAGTTGACCTTGAGAGGTCGTGACTACTTAACCGGACTTTCCTGTGGATGCCTTAAATGAATTTAAAGCCTCCAGCCAGGGCGACTAAAAACTAAGTGACTACACGACTGGACAGGACTGGGCGACAACATCAATGGCGAGTACATGACACACCTTCGGTTTGCTGATGATATCGTAGTCATGGCTGAGACCGCGGAGGACCTGAGTACAATGCTCGAAGACCTCAGTAGGGCCTCCAAGCGAGTCGGTCTTAAAATGAACATGGGCAAGACGAAAGTCATGTCTAATGCCCATGTTGTACCGACTCCTATAAAGATTGGAGACTCTGTTCTCGAAGTTGTTGACAGTTACGTGTACCTCGGACAAACTATCCAGTTAGGAAGGTCCAACTTCGAGAAAGAGGTCAATCGTCGAATCCAACTCGGCTGGGCTGCTTTCGGGAAGCTACGTAGAATCTTCTCGTCCGAAATACCGCAGTGTCTCAAGACAAAAGTCTTCGACCACTGTGTGTTGCCAGTGATGACTTATGGAATTGAGACGTGGTCGCTAACAATGGGCCTTATAAGAAGGCTCAAAGTCACTCAAAGGGCAATGGAGAGGGCTATGCTTGGGGTTTCACTGCGCGATCGAATCAGGAATGAGGAGATCCGCAGAAGAACGAGAGTGACCGACATAGCCCGAAGAATTGCAACACTAAAGTGGCAGTGGGCTGGACACATTGCCCGTAGGACCGATGCCCGATGGGGCCGACGGGTTCTCGAGTGGCGACCACGCACCGGAAGACGTAGCGTGGGTAGGCCCCCGACAAGGTGAACCGACGACCTGGTGAAGGTCGCGGGAAACCGCTGGATGCGGGAGGCGCAGGACCGGTCATCGTGGAGAACCTTGGGGGAGGCCTATGTCCAGCAGTGGACGTCTTTCGGCTGAAATGATGATGATGACACGCTAAGGGCACCCCTGTGGGGTACGAACCTCGGCTTAGGGCGTCGCTGGAGAGAACAGCAAGGGACGGATGGATCGAATTTTTGTTTTAATTCGGTTTGATGACCGCGGCGTTTACTAGTACTTGCTCTGAGAAGAAACGTCCGAAACAAACTCAGAGGTCATAGTTGGGAAATTATATTTACTGGCTCAGCTGCAGCGCGGGCTGGCTTTCATCGGACAAGGGAGGACCAACTCGGTGCGACGACCTATATTTATAGACTCATACCGCGGGCCAACGGCGCTATTATCATAGATAATAATACTGTATTGATCATTTGTAAATAATTAGACACACCACTACTTTATGTAAATAAATAGGGCATTTGAAGTCGAAATACACAGATCATATCGGACACGCAAGTTTTATTTTACCCAAGAAGATTCCTCCTCCAAAAGCTGCATCATATTTATTTTTCACATAATTACAGTGACTACATGTTAAACAGGGCATTAGTGAATATGGTGACTAGGTTTCATTCCAGGCAACTAAAGAAATGATTAAACAAATGTCCAAAGCAATGTATAAAGAAAATGATCAAGAAGAATACTATGATAATACGAATGTTTAATTTAATTCAGTTCACTTTTAAATTTTAAGATCAATTATTTTAAATAAAACTTAAAAAAATAATTTGTTTATTTATTTTAAACTTCTAAATTATATTAGCATTTTCTGCTTTTGATTTTGGCAGGATTTGTCAGTTTCCTTGTATAAGTGGGGCAGGATCTCTAATTTTAGGTTGGTCACACTGAACACTGTGCTAGTGCTATTGAATGGCGCTATGCGCAATCCATCTCTAAATTTCATTCGTTTCATAAAATTCATTGTTAATTGAGTTAGTTCTCGTTTTGGAGTTAAACACGGTCGGTCGATATTACTCCTGAAAAGTTTATAAGTAATGTACTATGTGGGTTGTGTTGCGCTAGCATAAAGCGTGTATCAGTTACTTTGTGTAGTTGGTGAAACTTTAGAACTGGAAACCTAAATATTAGAAAAGGGGATCGAATAAGATCTTTCGTCTTTGGTGTGAACAGGTAAGTTCCGATATAAAGACTTTTGACTTTATTATGTGATGAAATTTACTGATTGGAAGCAAACAATACTAGAAATATTCAAATTTTATTGTTCTTATGTTTTACCTTGAGTTATGCTGAAGGCACCTACTGATTGTTTTTAATTTGTCATACCTAATGAGATAGGTAATAATCAATACCTTCCAAAGCATTCTCAAATGCTTGAAAACAAAAAATCTATTAATTAATCTTCAAAATATCCACAACATTCTTGACTTTTAATAACACATTAAAAGTCAAGAATGTTGTGGATATTTTACGCCAGCAATTTCCGCTCTTGTTTCGAATTAGTTTGAAATGCGATTCATAATCAGGTTTGCAGTTACTAGCTGAAGGTGTACTTATGTTGCTGATTGTGCTCATGCATAGCGATTCAAGTTTGAGGCAAAGCGATTAGTGTTATATAATTACCTGCAAGCACAGCTTCTTGTTTTATAAAAACTCTTACCAACTTTTATTATGACTTTAGATTTAAAATGTGAGCTTTTTTTGTATATTTTGACATGTTAATGTTTTTTTTATTGTGTACCTTTTGTTAACTACCGCACCAAATGAATATATAGACAACAGCATGTCAAGGGACTCTGTCATAATTCTTTATTCTCAAAATTTTCATCTTTATAATAATAATAATTACTTTATTGACCAAAAACATATATAGATAAAGTTTGCAGGTATATGCCTTAAAAAAAATTATATGTAACAAAACAATAAATCCTGCCTCCTAAACTAGGTAATACCTGTATCTTAGGAGACAGTAATTCTAACTGGTTGAGTTGAACTGTACATACATATTGGGCCCTTGGTTTCGAGTATCGATGTTACATCCAATCTTATCTTAACAAATATATATATATAGAGAAATAAAAATATAAATTAAAGTAATTTAAGTTATTATATGTTTAATTACAAATGTAGGTATAAACATTCAATTCCAGATTATTTGAGTATGGAGTAGGGAGAGTATGTGTGTTCATAAGTGTAATGTAAGTTTATTGGATAGTGCAGGGTAGGCGAACCAATGGCACACAATATTGTGTCGCATGCCATTAATGGCACACAACACAATATTTTGGGCACGTCGCAGAATTAGGTATTTTATGACGATCGATGTGTTTTCATCTACCTATGCCTGCGAGTCATTATTTTCAGAGATGAATAACATTAAAAACTCGGTTAGAAACCGTTTGGCAGATGAATCTAGTTCATGCATTTTGCTAAAAGTTTTAAATCTTACAACCCTAACATAAATTATTTGTCATCTAACCTGCAGCAACAGAAGTCACACTAATTTTACTGAAATTTAATTTATGCATGTAATAAAAACATATCAAAATGTACCTCTTTTGCTTACTTTATTTAATAAAGAGTTTTGATAGTATTTATGATTATTATTTTCCAAATAATCAGAAAGTCAAAATTATTTCATGGCACGCGAATGACCCCATTAAACTTTTTTTTAGAAAAAATGGCACGTTGATGCAAAAGGTTCGCCTACCCTGGGATAGTGTATGTATTGTGTGTTATGAGTTGATTGTTTATATGTACAGTTTGAGTTCTAAGAGTAAGATTGCATTTTAATATACATGTATTATTTATTATCAAGTAATTACAGTATCCATAAAGCCAATTAAGTGCGATCATTCAACTCGTGTTCATAACTAAGCATTCACATTCACTTCTATTGTTGAAGTTTGAGTCACATTCAAGTAAGGATCAACATGTCTGGCTTGATAAAAGGTTCCTACAAAATTTTGTGGCCATTACAAATGGCATTATGTTTATTGCAATACACTGCGAACTACTGCGAATGTGATCTCAACATAACAAGTTGTTTTCATTCAACAACTTTAAGATGACATGGCCTTTCATTTTTAATATTTATTATTTTATACTTTTATATATAAAATTGCTTATTTATTTAGTGTTGTCAAAACTGTATGTTAAATCAGTTGTTTAATCATATATTTTTCACCATTGTTATATTAACCAACCCCTAACTGTACAACTTTGAATGAAGGCTTAAGGTTAAATTTAACGTATTTTTGTTTCTTTTAACAGAGATTAGAATAAATGCGACATGGACAACTTAGACGATTCAGAAAACAATGCAAAGATTTCAGATTCTGCATACTCCAACAGTTGCAGCAACAGTCAGTCCAGAAGGAGGTAAAAACCTTTTACACACAATTACTTTTAAACACTAACGAAGTGAAATCTACAACTTTTCCGCGTAACATTATTTTCGGAAACGGTGGCGAGATACGAAAATACCGACGCCTGAAATTAGTTAAGGAAAATTGTTTTTCACTTTGTATCGTTTTTTTCTTAGTATGTAGTAGCGATTGTTGATTTTTTTCAATGTTTTCAAGTTCATGCTAATGTACGTAATGTTGTATATAAATATACAGTATGTTAAGAAAACCCTGTCCGACCCGTGAAGGTGTTGTTAGGTATCGATAACTGATTCTACTAATGCACACAAAACCGGGCTAAACTTAAAAAAAAAATCCCCCTAAAAAAATAAATATTATTTCGCAAAAAGAGGTAACTTAATAAATGTCCGTTAAGCATCGCTATTCGCTCATAATAATACCGGTGTTGTCACTTTTTAAAAAATTACCAAATTTCGGGGAAGTTGGAATTAATTCGCGGGAAAAAAGATTATTTCAAAATTCATTTGTATTGGTACTATGATGATTACGTAAAATTTTATATTACATTTGGTCATGTGTTTACCTAACCTTTATTATCCTTATGGGTCGGACAGGGTTTTCTTAACATACTGTATACAATATTATACATGTATAAAACGTGTCACGGATAGGGTACTGACGACAGCAGGTCAAGCTACCCGAAACTGTCAAATATTCCCAATTAACCTTAATGATATAATTTCCAATCAACCTTAATCATTAGACATAAAGTATAAAATCTAATAAAGAAATCTGACAGATTGTAGTAGCTGAAGTGCTGTCGTCTGTCCCTATTACATAGCATGGGTATGGCTTCTTATACGGTGGAGGTCTGCCCGGCTTGGGTAGAGCACCGCCGTGTCCTCGTGGCGGCGATCTCTCGTGACTGGCCCTGGTCCAGGCCATGGTCCGGAGCAGAGTGCATGGCAGGCCGTCACCTCTTTCTGCGAAGCAGTGATGCTGGCAAAGCAGGAAGCGGAGCGCTTGAGGGAGCGGTAATCCCAACACCCACATGCCTCAAGCCACCGCAGGAGACGCCCTGGTCGGGTGATCGATTTTAAATTTGACTTTAAAGTCTTCTTCTGAAATCAAACTAGTATCTACTCTCTATGATAATTAATTAACCGTCACTTGTAAATATCATTATTATGCGTTTACTGACATTGTTACTTCAGACAAATAAATAGGTACTATATGTGAAATTTAAAAATTATTGTAAAAAACTCATGCCAGTTTCCTACCAACTTCTATAAAACCGTGGATCAACCCGGGATTCATTAGTTGCATAATTCATAGTGGTAAGTTGCATAATCCATCATGGCAAGTTTGTAAATCAATGATTGTAAATCTGCAGAGTAATTGCGTAACACATTATTAGTAGGAATGGGTTTCATTTTGACAGTTCAACGGCATTTATTACGTAATTTACGATATTGAGCAGACACATTAAATGTGTCTACTCAATATCGTAAATATCAATCCATATGTTCGACAAATTTTGTCGAACATATGCTTCAAAATGATTCCAATCGAAAGTAATAGAGTGTTAGGTACTCAAGTAGAGTGTTGGTCCTGAATGAAATAAAATACAAACGGTTCAGAAACTTTTCCAAACTTCTTTCAAGAATCGGATTTGACCATAATAACCAACAGATTGTTGTTGATAAAAAAAATTCCAAATCGTCTGGATAGCAATAAGTTCAATATGTCACGTATGGCGTATCTCCTAAAAGTAATGAAACCTCCTAACTACTTATCCCCAATAGAAAAAAAAGAGGAACACTATTGTAACTCACACTTCATCTTAGCAGGACCCCTCTGGCAGACAAAATACGTGGGACAGGACACTCGGAAAGTATAGAGATAAATAAAAAAGAAATATTCTATAGGTACATATTTTTTTATTGCATCTTTCAAAGTACAGACAGACAGACACCTCATTTACAGCCTGCTCGAACGCTGATACCGAATTTTCTGCCGACGAAAATTCACTTGGTACTAGGTCAGGGCTTTCAGGAGGGTGACCCAGGAGTTTGACCGGTCTACTGTCCAGGAAATCCCTTGTTTTGATTGCGGTGTGGGCGGGCGCATTGTCGTGGTGAAGCAGTAACCCGCGGAGCCATGTGTTTTGTCGCTTGTTGCTTACAACAGAGAAAAGTTCTGTCAAGCATTTGGTAGTATACCATTCAGCGTTAACGTTTCTTTGGTTTCGTAAAGGAATCGACACCAAGTAGCCAGTCAGACTGAAAAAGCTCGCGATCAAAATTTTACCCCCGCTTCTAGATCGCTTTATTTTGGTAGGCGTTGATTCGTTTTGAGAAACCCAAATCGTCGACTGGCGCTTCGTTTCTGGATCGTATTGATAACCTAGATTCATCACCTGTAACGATGTACACACGCCGAGACAAGGCTGCTTCAAATTTATTTTATTTATATCACAAGCTTTCCGCCTGCGGCTTAGCCCGCGTGGAATTCGATTATATCGCGCTTTTAAGATTTCCCTCGGAAATATTTTTTTTTTTCGGGATACAAAGTACCCTTTTATTTAATTCGGACTTCTAGCTTTACGTCTGCAAAATTTCAAAGCAATCGGTTCAGTAGTTACGGCATGAAAGCGGAACAAACACAACTCATTTCCGACAAACACTCATTTTTATAATATTAGTAAGGATATCATTGCACCATTCCACCCGTGCAGCAGTGCTTCTGAGTATCGATGAGATTGTACGGCACCCATCGTGAAACTACCCCCCGCAACCGAAGATGCACGTGTCGAAGAATCTCGTGAAGGCTTTCTGATCCAATCTGGCATTTTATACTGAATTTCTTGGTATGTAATTCGTCTATTGTCTTGGATCAAACTTTTCATTTCTAGCACGTTTTCACCTGTAACAGCCCTCAAAGGGCGACCACTTCTTTCGTCATCCCCCAAAGTTAGTCGACGGCGCTTAAATTCATTATATCAATGAAACGCGGTTGCCTTAGAAGGGCCTTCATCCATGAATGCCATTTGAAGTCTATCGTACGATTCGTATGGTTTCAGGTAACATTTGAAATCTTAAAAAATTGTAGCGCGTAAATGGTCTCGACGCATATCCATTTTATGAAGAGACACGAATATAATTTTAATTAGCTCGAAAAAAATGTGGAGGGATGTTTTGAATTTGGAATGTACTTATAAAATTTCTTTTCCTAAGTGTTATAATGCTCCTGACTATTCAGTCAGATTTAATTTTAATAATTTCGTAAGTATTTGTCAGGTCAAGGAGAAGGAAGTATGAATTTTAACGTCGGATGAGTAAGTGTTAATTAAAGATTGAAGATGTAGATGAAATAGATTGAGGTTTTCTAGTACATACCAGCCCCCTAATCGGTGACCACATTTTTGTCAAATGATTGCGACTAGTTGGGATCGTTTGGGCCGCCCATTTTTAACGACGTTTTTAACACACTTGTGATTAAACAGAAAAAAAAAATATTTTGTTCATTTTTAATTATTAAAAGAATTAGTAAAATTACAATTATTAAAATGATACGTAGTTGTAGTTGGAATTATGTTTTTATTATTATAACTATTCATAACGTCATTGTTTTGTGTTAGGGTAAATGTTGGAGACGACGAAACTTCTTGAAAGGCGGTAGGAGAGCATTGTAATCCGTCATTAGTTGTAAATAAAAAAATATCATTAGTAGAAGTAGAGGGGGACGGCTCAGGGCAAAACTTCTTCGTTTGTGACTCCAAATTTATTGCCTGAGTTATTTTGGCACTTAAAATTGCTGTTTTTTTTATAGAATCTTCTACATAAGATTCTGCTACTGCGTTAGAACGCCACCCGCCATGCCGCTTTAAATTCAATATATCAGCTCCCGAATCAGCAAGTAATGTAGCTGACGTTCTTCTAAAGCTGTGCCATGTATAACAATCAGCATCCGGCAATCCTAAAAACTTGCCGACTTCCTTTGGCATGGCATCAAATTTATTTATGCCAATAGGTTGCGCAGTACATTTATCTTTTTGGTAATTCTGAAAGAAATTATTATTTTTTGCCTTAGTTTCTCGCAGAGCTTCATATTTTTGACCACGTCATAAAATGGGCCGTCGATAATAAAAGATCGGGGTATTTTGTTTTTAGTGTTTGGGATTTTAACTAAAAGCATTTTGCCTTGATGTTCAATGTCTTCTGTGGTAATATTGTGAAGCTCTTGCCGTCTGCATGCAAGCCTGAAAAGAAATAAAAATATGTAAAAGAGTATGTACAGTAGGTAGATCAATACATAAAATAAGGAGGCAAACTGACCTTTGTTGCCAAGTACTGGCTATCTGGAGCATCTTTTAGAAACTTTTCGACGTCATTTGATGACAGTACCTTAGATTTGGTCTTTATATAACCACCAGAGCGTCTCTTTAAAAATGCAATGAGATTTGAATATAAATTAATATCGACACCATTTTTCATCTTGAGGGTGCTTTTTAGCATAGAATATATTGTCCACAACGAGATAGGCTTATATTTACTAGCTAGTTCATTAAAATACGCCAAAACTACATTTTCGGAAAATGACGTGCATTTTTAATGTTTTTCCACTTCAAGAAATTTTCATACGTGGTTATGTATCTGTCCTTGGATATGGACGGCAGCAAGCTGTCGCATGCGGTTTGCGCTTCTGTTAATATATCCGGTGGAGTTGAACTAATATATTGCTCTTCTTCGTTTTTGAATGTTGTCATTTTTAGATATTCACAATACAAGTATGTACAAAGAAAAGAAAATTTGAGAAAAATGGCGCGAGGTTTATTTTCTGCCGTAGATGTGCGAAAATGTTGGCAAAAACGCTAGAGCATGCAGCCAAGTTTTTAGATAACCGAATAAACTGTTTTTTTTATAATTTTTTTTTATAAATACAAATTTAAATACAAATACAAAATTGTTTATTGCAAATAGGACATCCGTTATTTTAAACTTACTCATTCGACGTTAAAATTCATACTTCCTTCTCCTTGACCTGACAAATGCTTAAGAAATTATTAAAATTAAATCTGACTCAATAGTCAGGAGCATTATAATACTTAGGAAAAGAAATTTTATATCCTTATTAGACCCTATGATTCCCATCTTCAATTTGTGCCACGAGACTGGTATCTTTACAAAATTGGAAAAAGCTTCAATTTCGCCTATCCTCAAAAGCGGTCCCAAAAATGCATCAGATAACTCCAGAGCACTACTAAGCTCTGTCTTCAAAATATTAATGATGATAGTACTCTCGTCTTATTTCTTTTATTGAATACCTGAGTATGAGTTGTATGGTTGAGTGAAATTTACACCCTGTTTCTCATGCCTCCACAAATAATTTTGGTTTTCGAATTCGAAATAATACATAAACCGAGGTTGCCTACAACTCTTCTTAGGTCTTATCGAATGTGTCACTTCTAAAAGTAAATCTGAAAGTTACTGAGAACTGAAGAAAACTACTTTTTTAAAGGAAATGAATAAAAAATAAATAGCACCTATTTAATGAGATCGTTGTTCTAGTGAAACGACGGTTTAATACATTAATGGCATGGATTTTTAAACAAAACAACACATCACACTGCAGTTAAATGTAAAACGGAAATTATGTACCCATCTCTTCTTTAATATGTTAGGATACAATATAAAATACAAAATAAGTTGCTAACAGCAGGTTCATCACTTTAATCGATTTTGACAGCAACGCCAAATGACAATAATAGCGTGAGTAATGACTAACGCTATTATTGTCATTTAGCGTTGCTGCGAAATAGTATATTTCATTACAAGTGCGGAAAGCCTGTCATTACAACGAGTTCCGACAAATGTCGACCCGAGCCGAGGCGCAGCCGAAGGTGAGGGTTGACAGTCGGAACAAGTTGCAATGACGGTTCCGCACGTGTACTGAACAACTATTTTTAATACAGTTGCGAAAAAATTAAGCAATTTATTAAAATAATAAAAAGAAGTCGCACCACAGAACGCAGCAGCACCGATGCGAGTTCTGTTAGAAAATACTGGATTCTATAAACACTACGTTTGTGATGTAGTTAATATTACAAACGGAGAATATTCTTAAATTAATGTTCTGTTTGTGCCTTCTTATTTGCGATTATGTCAGCTAGCCACGTTTATATACCAACAAGTACTATAAAAATTATATGCACTAAAACTAAAAATCATAGGACGGGGTAAAATGTTGCCTCGGATTTCTTAAGAAAATTGAAAAAAATTTTTATATAGTTTATTTATATTTAACTAAAGTATTTAAATATAATTCTTCATAACTTTTTGCCATCTTGTAGGTAGGGACATGATTCCATTGCAATAGAAATTTTGGGACTTCTGATCAAAATACCGCGACAAGTGGTTTTGGCAGTGCTCTTGTGACATGAATCTGACACTGCCTAAAGAATTCTGGAGAGAGCGAAACAGGTGGAAATCTGAAGATGAAAGGTCAGGACTATACGGCGGATGCATTAACATCTCCCAGCCAAACTTTTAATTTTTGCTGAGTGACTAAAGAGTGCCAGGTCTAGCGTTATCACGACGAAAAACCACTCACCTGATGTTGATTAATTCAGGCCGCGTTCTCTTAACTGCTTACTATAATGTCATCAGTTGTTCGCAGTAGAGGAATCGATCATGGTGGTACCAGCTTATAATGAATAATGGTACTCTCAATCGCATCATACACAGCATCACCTTATTGCGAGTTAACCCGGGTTTGTGAAGCCTGACCTGCCATTGACCACGACCTGTTCGCACGTTCTTGTCATGCGTGAACCACTTTTCATCACCGGTTTTCAGCTTTTTCAAAAATGATTCGGTTTCATTATGTCGTAATAAACAATTAAAAATTAGTACATGGTTTCTTTTTTTATTAATTATAAAATAACACTTGACCGCAATCCCGCCTGATGGTAAGCAGTGATGCGATCGTTGAGGTTACAACTATATTCTCGCCAAGCTCCATAAAGAATAGAGATAAACAAACCAATCAATTTAGGGTTATCACAACTCACGTTTTACAAATCTCCTGTTATTTACATGAGTATCGACTTTTACATGCTAACTATTTATTAACAATTCCTATTGCAGCAAATTTCAATAGAATTACTAAAATAACATGCATAATAATTTGGTATTTCGAAAAAACCATTAAAAACCCGACATTAATTTTACGTTATAGCCCTATCAAAAAGAAGGATGGATGAAATCCAATATTAAACACATTTTGTGTAATTCAACCAATGAATAAAGTTGAGGCATTTGCCAATACGATTTTGCATATTTTAATTATAGTGGGTCTATAAAGACGTGAAAATAAATGAGGGCGGTCGTGCATATAGCAACCCTGTTGACTTGTTTGAAATCATTTTGTTACTAGCACATTATTTTGTACTAGACGCAAAACTGGTTTTAATGAAAACACAAATCTATGCTCTCTGGCGTTTAAATAAAATGAGTAAAAAAAAAACAAATCATACATATTTATTATTATATTTTTAACGCGTTTTTACCAATGAAAATTATTCCAAAACATAATAATTACTTTCATCATCTGATTCCGAATATTCTTCGTTAAAAAGTATTTTCATTGTCAGCTCCGTCACTAACGTCTCCGCTACTGCTAAGCCTGCTACCTTCGCTTGGGCGGATAACTGACTCATCTATATTTTGATATAGGGTTCACTCTCACATTTTCCTAAAATTTAAAAGTAATAATATGTCATTTCTATCAGAAGATGGATAACACTAATTTTAATTCCGAACATGATATAATTGATTTTTAAAATCAGTGGTAAATTAAATCACCTAAAGTATAAACATTTGCAAATCATACGCACACATATTTGCAATCTAACCTATAAATGCGCAATGTAAACAATCCTCATTTTAGTCTCAAAACACACAGTAACATGATTACATACCTGTTTTAACATCTTTTCAAGCATAAATATCATCCATATTTGTTAAAATTTGTTCAGCTTGGTGTACTAACAAACATTGATGATAAACTTTAAAAATAATTTCCCGATCTCCACTCCGGTTTGTTTTTCTCATATTTAACTCATTTCTTCGATGTTTTGTTTAAATAGGATTGAAAATTAATAAAATTTCAATAAATAACAAGTCACAAAACATATCAATGACTGCCAATGACATTCGATGTACATACTTGTATTTACTAAGATTTAGTGTTACCCTATTGTTAAAATAGTTTCAGAAAGATCCATTTTCACGACTTATAGACAAGTTATACTTTCAAATCAACTGCAGAATAAATGCATTGTAATACTTTCAAGTATGGACTAAGTATAATATATACTTATGTATCAATACATTTAACCTATTTGGAAATTATCTTACACGTGTGTCATATTTCATTCAAATCGGTTATGCGTTCTATGCAAATCATAAATATCTAAACAAATAAATTAGTAGGAAGTAGAATTATTGCTTTTATGAAAATCATCCATCTAGAAAAGGTTGTTAACATCTGTATTTTAGGCGTAAACTACTCGTTGCCTAGCAACGGTTTGTTTATCTCTATTCTTTGTCGAATTTGGCCGAAATATAGACTACAATACAATTAGGTTTATTTCAGTAAGTTTTTTCAAATGCGACGAAACTGTTTTTTGGTCAATTCCCAGTTCTTCAGCAACTTCGTAACTACTGATGTCGCGATTGAAAACGCTTAAATTATACCAAATGTGTGTTACTCTCACATATACAGCATTTTTACCTTTTTGTAGTAAAATTAAAACTTATAATATACTAGCGACCCGCTCCGACTTCGCACGGGTGCAATGTTGATACTATGTAAATACACTACAGAAAAACTGTGAACGTTTTATATAAAAACATCGCGGCCCGCCTCGGTTCTGCCGCAAACGCGACGCCCCGCAATTTTTAAATCTTAATATCTTCGTTAATATTCATTTAAATCATATGCTTACAGCATATGATGAATGATGAGATGATATTCATTTAAATCATATACTGTAAAGGACGATATTTATCTATATTAAATCAACAATGTATTTAAGGTATTAAATTGGATAAGCAATAATGCTGTATTGGTTAAAATCGCTTCGAAAAGTAGCCAGTACTTGTTGTAAAACGTAAATAAATAAAAGTATTGTGGGATATCTGTAAGGGTTAGACATATACCATCGGGAACTTTTCAGTACATCTTTTCACTGTGTACAATATTTAGTACATTATTTTGATACCTCTGGTAGGGTTCAGCCTGCGTTTCATTGCAAACGCGGAAAAATGTAATTATTTGTTGGCGTACAGGTTGGCAAAAATATGGTGGGGCACCGTCGTGCTGGAACCACACCACCACCACCACATCTGAATCGTCCAACACTTGATCACAACACAGCTAATTGCAGTTACTACCTTCCATCAGCATGTTACATTACGTTAGAGAACGATATGATCACACAATAAACGATACGTCTACACGGACGCAATGTCTACGCGAAACTAATAAATTTAAAATAAAAATTAATTTATTTTAAATTTACGCTGCACGGCGGTACCCTTTGACTAGAGGTGTGAAAGTATTCAAAATATGACTCGTAACGATTTTTTGCATCGATTTAGTATTGCAGAATCTCACGCATCGATTCAACATAGCATGGCATTCTTTAGATTTTTGAACTTTCACATAACTTAAATCAGGTGAACTTAAATACTTTACATCGATTATAATTTTTTCCTAAAATCGTATTTCATAAGACCTTTCTAGTTTCTGTTTACTAATACCTGTGATGTAATAATGTTATTAGTAATTAATCGATAATCAAACGAAAGCACTTACCATTAGGTAATCTGTGTTTTTACAACAAATCATTGAACCAGGCACAAGTTTCGATTAATAGCGATAAAAAAAAAAATGTTATTACGCAAAAAATTGTGCATCTCTAGTCATTCTTTTGAAGTCGCCGAAAATGCTCACTGCCATACGAGCGACAGACGGGCGCCGCCAAAGAATGAAAGGAAATCCGACAATTATACGGTCTAAAATGGTGTTGTCACTTTTTAGAAATGTACCAGATTTTGGAGAAGTTAGAGTAAATACGCGGAGAAAAAAGATTGTTTCAAAATTGATTAGTATTGTTATTATGATGATTATGCAAAATTTCAAATTTTATTTGGTCATGTGATTATCTAACCTTTATTATCCTTATGGGTCCGACGGGGTTTTCTTTACATATTGTATAAAAATCAATGCCACTTTCTTTGTAATTTATTGTAACAAATATAATTATTTATATATATGATAAATATATATATGAGATGATGATCCACCGTTCATTGAATTCATTTGTTACAATAAATGTGATGAATGAAGAATCGCTCGAACGATTTTTTTCAAACTTCAAATAAACAATCTACTAATTAGTCAAAACAAATCCTAAACATATGGTTTGGACAGGTGAGTCCATTCTTGAGTTTTAAAATTACAAAGAAAAGGGCAACAAAGGGAAAAGGGATTGACCGACAGAAGTGAATACTAAAATCATTATTACGTTTACAAAATAAAAAAACAAAAGTTATAGCGGTATGTATATCTCGCTGCAATCACAGTGTCTGGTCGGTCACGCTCACGCGAATTCAATGCTATTTTCCAAAAAACAATCTGATTACTCGATTGGATTCTTCTGGGAGCGCATCAGGTGGTTCGTTTTATATAATACTAGCGACCAACCCCGGCTTCGCACTGGTGCAATGCTGATACTAAATACACTACAGAAAAACTGGCGACCATGTATAAAAAACATAACGGCCCGCTGCTCCCGCTCCGCCCCGGCCAGTCGGTCAGGCCGTAAACGCGACGCCCCGTAATTTTTCAATCTGTAATATCTTCGAAAATATTCATTTAAATCATATGCTGTAAAGGGCAATATAAATCTATATTAAATCAGCAATGTATTTAAGGTATAATTTGGATAAGGAATAATGCTGTATTCGTTAAAATCACTTCGAAAATTAGCTGGTATTTGTCGTAAAAAGTAAATTACAAAAAAAAAATATTGTGGGATATACATAAGAGATAGACATATACAATCTTGGACGTTTTTGTAGAAATTTTCAATGTGTATATTATTTAGTACATTATTTTGATAAATCTCGTAGGGTTCAGCCTGCGTTTCACTGCAAACGCGAAAAAAAAAATTATCAACGACATCACATTAGAAATCTCAAAAATAAAAGTATTTCTCCACAATTTAATGGATGTTATTATACATATAAAACTTCCTCTTTAATAACTCTATCTATTATAAAAGACCGCATCATAGTCCATTGCGTAATTTTAAAGATTTATTCATACAATGGGACATAGGCAAAGAGAAAGTGACTTTGTTTTATAATAGATAGTGATGATACTTGTGCGGTGTTTTGGTACCCGTATGACAAGTGCTGTGCTCATTATAAACATTTTTTCAGCCATAGTTCCAAGTCCACACATTCCGGAAGCCATTCCAGTGGCAGCAGTGGCTATTGTGGAAAACCTTCGACTTCTGGTAGCAGGTTAGTAAGTTAAACTTGTATAAACGAGGGAGAAAAGGTTGACGTGTGTGTGATTATTTTTTTACTTTCAATAGGGTTTTCACGTTTATACCTTTTTTTTATTTGTGGCCATTTTTTAAGGCAATGAGCCTTTTAAAATTGGCTTTTTAAATGCATACTGTTTTTGGTTGTTTTTTTTTTATTTAAGTTTTGCCATATCTGCTCCTAGTTACTTTTTTGCGTATACCATAAACACCAGTTGCGCAACAAAGGCTTCAGTTTTTAATTATTGATTAGACATGAATTGAAATGTTTTCGTTTTTTTTTCAAGGGCTTAATTAATCTACGTAACTTATACAGGATGACCAGTGGAACGACATTTAGTGAAATATTTTAAAATGGTATCTATAAGAGATTCCCGAAACATGCCCAATGAATATGGTCAGCGATATTATATTTTTTGGGTAATTCTGACTCTACTTCAGATTTTTAGACCTCCTGTGGTTTGTGAAAAAGGGCATCAGTGCTAAAGCTCAGGAGTAAAACTACCTGGTATACGGAGTGGTGCTGACAATACGACAATAAATGAAAACACGAACAATGTTGGTTCATAGGAAAAATCCTAAACCATAGAAAAAACCTAGCATCAAAAATAAAAAAAATGAAAATTTATAAACAAACTAAATTGCATAAAATTGCAAACGGAATAAAACATAAATGTTGGTTCACTGACTTCCGATCGGCGACAGCGCGATCTTGTATCGACTTGTTTTTCGCGCCATTATTATTAAAGTTTGGTACCGCAGGAAGCGGCTGTCATGGACCTGTAAGCGCTTCCTTATTAACATGTACATCATGTAGAAAAGGTGAAAAATAAAAAATAATTTCCCGTGACTAAACTAATGGACATATTTTTATGATTTTTTATGGGTAGACTGATAATGTCTTGAGGAACACGATGTTTAATCTATTGTCGTATTGTCAGCACCACTCTGTAAATGGGTTATGTTAGCCCCTCGTATAACACTACTATTTTTTTACTAGCAACAACCTGCTGCCACCCAAAAAAGACAAAGAACCAAAGAAAAACAAACTTCAACCCCAGATTGAAACTTTGGTTCCCGATGTGGTTGTAGAGGAGGTAAGGGCGCCTGAGCCATTGCCCAATTTTGAGGCTCCTAAAGAAGAGAAGCTAGATGGTGAGTTCCGCTTCTACAGAGATTTCTGTACATTTTTTATTCGTTTCTCTTTTAGATTTTCTTCTAGGGTGGCTTCAGTCATCTCTATGGCGACAAAAACACCTTTTTGTAGTCTTCGTAATTTCAATTACATTAAAAAGAATATTTCGCAGTCGTACCTTCGCATGTTTCTGCGCATAACACGTGGTAATTTGGGGTGGTTAATTAAGATCACTTTAACATCGTATCTGCGGGAAAACAGTTTATGTTAATATTTTAGAAGGTGGTGTCTATTTTTTTGCGTTATTTCAATCGGCACACATTTTCCGAGGATGCGATTCTGTCATCATCAAGTATAACAAATCGATGGTTGCTTTTTGTGTTCTAGAACACACTTTTAAGTAATTACGACTTACCTGTAGGTAAGCCTAATAAGAAACAAGGCAATCAGAATTAATATCAGAATTTGTTTCCATCATTATGAGAATGATAAAGCTAAGAATACCTATGGAAGACAAGGCAGATGAGAAAAAGGTAGGCAATTTAATTTTGAATTGAAAAAGAAATGTTGTCTTTTCTGAATCATTGTACTAAAAGACTATACAGTCAATTTCAACAGCTTAATATATTGTCTGAGCTTTGCATCGCTTATTCGCAATTCAATTGAAATCGCCGAGGTCTTCTTAACTTCTCTACTTTATGCATTTTACTAAATATAGGCCAACCGCATAACTGGTACGTAGCTTGAGGTAGCAACGCGGAGAGGAAGGCGTGTGCTGACGTGTTGCGAGAGCTCTGTGATTCATCACCTTGTGACAATGACAATTAACACTTCTTCCGTCAAGCGCTGGTATTTCAGGCAACATCTCACGTTAAGCGGTCGGCCTATAAGTAAATAACTGTGAGATGTGATTCCAGGTTATATTTAGTTTTTGGTTCAGAAGTTTTGTTAAATCCATTTATTAATCATCGTTACAGAAGGCCAAGGCGATCAGCTATTCCAAACTTTGTGTCAGTTGTTTAAAACTTTTTGCCCCTAAATATTTAGGTTCGAGGTCGTGGTGGATTTGTAACTCACTGGCCACGGGTACTTGCGAGGTAAAGTATAGTAAGGGCAATATTGTGATACCGGGACATCATGGTATGTAATAATTTATTCATTTTATATGAGTATTATTCGAGATTATAGTTGTGGTTTTGTTGTCTTTTTTTTTCAGATAGAATTATGATGTTTTTGTACATATTAGTTCATTTTTAATCTACCGTCTGATTTTTGTTCTACAGTTGCCCCGACTTTGCCAACTGTGCATGCACAGACAGAAAATGGTGTTGAGAACATGGTCGTATGTACTCCTGAGCTGACCACTTTAAAAGATGAGGTAAGAATGACACAAAAACGATGTACTACCTATATGTCTGTGTTTTAAACACAAAAATATTCGCAGATATGGTTAAGGATAATGTTGGCATTAAAATTGATAGAACAGCATATGAGTAAGCAGCCGCGTGTTCAACAACGTGACCATACCCGCGCGGCGTGCGTTCACGCCTCGTTACATTACTACGGATTCAACAAAGCGACGCTGACCGAGTGCTGACGTCGATTGTAATTGACGACATAAAATCTACGTTTGCTAATATCCAGTAACGTTGAGGCACAATATGTATTAAGTGTTTTGTTGCCTGACTAGGAATTTTTCGTGTATCGAGATTAGGTTATTAATACCCATTTCTCCAAAATTTTATAACAACGGGACAGTTAAAAGTTTTTAAAATTCGCTTAACGATTGAACAGAAAGACCGAAGGGTAATTGCGTAACATAATATCAGTAGCAAGATCTCATTTTGACAGTTCAATGACATTCATTGCGATATTTACGTTGTTGGGCAGATACATTCGAAACATATTACAGCAATGGATTAGTAATATGCTTCAAATTTGTTAGTATTAGTGCGTTGCGCAATTGAGATGCATAATCAAAGTGATGTTTTGACTGGATATGCAATATGGCGGGGGTTCGTGAGGGAGGTTTTTATTAGTTTCGGGGAAAAGAAAAAAATCCGAGCAGGACTAATATTCGGTTTCATGAGCCTTGTCTGGCCTGGCAGGAGACTAACTTAGGGAATTATATGAATATCTTTTTTTTACTGATTACTCATATGTAATGTTATATTACTAATACTAGCGACCTACCCCGGCTTCGCACGGGTGCAGTGCTGATACTAAATATACTACAGAAAAACTGAACGTTGTATAAAACATAGCAGCTCGCCGCTCCCGCCGCCCCGACCGGTCGATACCGCCGCAAACGCGACGCCCCGCATTTTTTAAATCTATAATATCTTCGTAAATATTCATTTAAATCATATGCTGTAAAGAGCATCACATTAGAAACCTCAAAAATAATTGAATTTCTGCGCTATTTAATGGATGTTATTATACATATAAACCTTCCTCTTTAATCACTCTATCTATTAAAAAACCGCATTAAAATCCGTTGCGTTGTTTTATAGATGTAATCATACATAGGGACATAGGTTTATGAATTACTAGCGACCAAACGCGACACCCCGCAATTTTTTAATCTGTAATATTGTTACGGGCTAGGGGTACTAAAATACCGGTTAAGGGTTACGAAGTTTATTGACAACGAAGATACAGTCGATTGTAGGCAATGACAAGTAGAATGTTGCTGATGTTGCACCGAAGTCTTCCCTTACGTCCACGAAGTCCGTGTCGTAAACACACAATAACACTACAAATGTTACTTCACGTAGTACTCACAGTTCTCGTTACAGTTGTCGCAGTAGGTATTCTCAAAGATCGCTTCTTAAGTGTCGCTGTTTTCTTATCGGTAGTCAAGTGTAGACTGACTCGGCGCCGGCGTCACGGCGCTATATATAGGCCAGCTGATCGAACATTCCAGAATCGTCTAGACGTAATAATAATAGCGCATAACTTCGAGTACATTCACTAGGTACCTACGGTAATTCCCGGAAACGGGCTTCTAGAAATTTCGATGTCGTCACTTAGTTGACAAAATTGATGAAACCTGTACCATTCGATAGGCCACCTTAAGTCTAGGAATGCGTTTTTATATTACACCTAGACAAAGTCTAGGTCTCGAGTTACAGAGCTTAAAAGTCACGCACTGCATGTCACGTGATATTGAACCTTATGCCCTCAACATAAGGTGCATTCGTAACATTGCCCCCTTCTTAGACATGCTCGTCCCGAGCATGATTTGATCCATAATAGCGAGCTAGGCGGTCTACGTGTACGATCTTCAGCTTCCCCCTAGGTCCTTTCCTTATCCGGTAGGTGACATCGTTTATCCTGGTTACTATCGTGTACGGACCCTCCCATTTGGCTTGAAATTTCGGACTCTTTCCTTTTCTCCTAATGGGATTATGTAACCATACCAATGTTCCCTCTTCAAATCCGGGCACGTTAGCTTTGCGGTCGTATCGGATCTTCATTTTCTCGCTGGTTTTCAGACCGCTCTCTCTCACTAGCTCATGTATTCTATCGAGCTTACGCCGCAGGTCGGCCACATAGTCGACGGCTAGGATAGGGGTATCGGGGGGTGTTCCGGTTAGTGCATCTATGGGTAATCTAATTTCTCGGCCGAAGTTGACTTTCGCCGGTGTACAATTTGTGCTATCATGTGTTGCAGAGCGGTATGACATTAAGAAGAGTGGAATGTATTGGTCCCAATCCCTCTGGTGTTCTTCCACTACTTTGGCCAAATGATTCTCTAGCGTCTGGTTGAATCTTTCGACCATTCCATCTGACTGAGGGTGATATGGTGTTGTACGAGTCTTATGTATCCCGAGTAGTTGGCAAACCTCTCGGAACAGTGAAGACTCGAAATTTCTACCCTGATCAGAGTGTAACTCCAAAGGTATGCCGAATCGACAGAACACCTCGTGAACTAGCTTTTTGGCGACGGTATGAGCTTCTTGGTTGGGTACTGCAAAAGCTTCTGGCCATTTGCTGAAATAGTCTTGCATGACGATGATATACCTATTGCCTTCTTCAGTAACAGGGAATGGCCCGGCTATATCGACAGCAACTCTCTCCCATGGTGCACCAACATTATACACT
The DNA here is from genome assembly GCA_037179545.1 of Sesamia inferens. Taxonomy (NCBI): domain Eukaryota; kingdom Metazoa; phylum Arthropoda; class Insecta; order Lepidoptera; family Noctuidae; genus Sesamia; species Sesamia inferens. The sequence goes on along the minus strand of CM073921.1, from coordinate 17,958,352 downwards.
TTCAGTCGACCTCTGGCTCTCGTTTGCGGTCCTTTTACTGAGGAGCAGGCTACACATTTCCTACACCAGTCCTCTACGTCTTCGCGGCAATGCACCCAATAGAATCTTTTTCTCACCTTCTCCAGAGTTTTCTTTACTCCTAGATGTCCTCCGGATACTCCGTCGTGCACCTGTCTTAGCACCGACGCGACCTTATCACAGGGGACAACTATCTGTAAGGCGACCTCCTGTCCACTAGGTGATTCCCATTTCCTCTTCAGAACTCCATTATCAATTATCAGGCTGTCCCATTGAGCCCAGTAACTTTTTGCTGTTGGGCTAAGCGCTGATATTTCACTCCAAGCGGGCCTCTGGCCACGTTTCTTCCATTCGATTACTGTCTTCAAGTCACTATCTTCCTTTTGTGCCTCTTCCAATGATCGATTATCCCAGTCTTCATCCAAAGCGTTCACCTGGATAATCCTTACGTTGTCTTTCTTTTCCTGTTTGGCACAATGTCGGCAAGATTCTTCGCAAGGCCGTCTAGATAAAGCATCAGCATTATTGTGTGACTTGCCTTTTCGATGTTCAGTTACAAAGTCAAATTCTTGCAGCTGCTCTATCCACCTTGCTACTTGTCCTTCTGGGTCTTTGAACTGAAGCAACCACTGTAAGGCAGCGTGATCGGTGCGAAGTGTAAACTGTCTCCCAATCAAATATTTCTTGAAGTGTTGTAAGGTCTTAACAACGGCTAGAAGTTCTCGACGGGTAACACAGTAATTTCTTTCTGGCTTGGAAAGACATTTGCTGAAATATGCAATAACGACCTGCCGATCTCCTTGTGTTTGAGAGAGAACTCCTCCAATACCAACATTGCTGGCATCTGTGTCTATCAAAAATCGGCCTTCCCTACTAGGGTAAACTAATACAGGAGCCTCACACAAGTGAGTTTTCAGTACCGCAAATGCCTGTTCGCAGTCAGAGTTCCATTGAAATTGACACTTTTCCTCTGTTAAACGATGCAATGGTTTCGCTAACTCGGAGAAATTCTTCACAAACCGACGGTAATATGCACACAGACCCAAGAAAGAGCGTACCTCAGTTTTGTTACGAGGGGTAGGCCACTTCGACACGGCGTTTATTTTTTCAGGGTCTGTTCGAATTCCTTGCGCCGAAATAATGTGTCCTAAGTATCCAACCTCTTTCTGGAATAGAGTACACTTACTAGGACTGAGTTTTAAATTTGCTTCACGCAGTTTTTGGAATACTTTCTCCAAATTCCGTAGGTGCTCTTCGAAGCTTCGTCCCATAATGATGATGTCATCCAAATAGACCAGGCATGCATCACCAAGCAACCCCACCAAAATGCGCTCCATTAGGCGCTCGAATGTAGCTGGAGCATTGCACAGTCCAAAAGGCATAACATTGAATTGCCAGAGACCGTTCCCAGGACCAGTGGAGAAAGCGGTCTTTTCTTTATCCTGCTGACAGATTTCCACCTGCCAGTATCCACTTTTGAGGTCAACTGTGGAGAACCATTTCATGCCACTTAGCAAGTCCAAAGTGTCATCTATACGTGGCAGAGGATAACTGTCCTTTTTCGTGGCATCGTTCAACATCCTGTAGTCAATGCAAAACCTTGTACTGCCATCCTTTTTCTTTACTAGGACAACTGGAGATGACCAAGGGCTGGTAGATGCTTCGATAATCCGATTTTTCTCCATATCTCTTAACATTTCCGTGACTTCCTGTTCTCTTGCAAAGGGGATACGACGTGGTCTCTGTCTTATCGGCTGTGTATCACCCGTATCTATATGGTGTTTGACTAGCCCGGTCCTTCCCACGTCACCGTCGGTCTTCGAGAAGATGTCATGGAAGTTATGCAATAGTTCCTTAACTTTGTGACTTTCGAACTTGTTTAAATTACCCTTACAATTTTCGAGTAGTGTCGATACATGTTCCTGCCACTTCTTATCACGTTCCTTTTCGTGCACCTCTGTTTTTCTCAAAGATGCTACATTATCGCACACACCCACCACGCGATTCTTTTCGAGAGTTATTTCTTTGTTACTAACGTTGATTATGCGTATTTTTGGTTCATCGGAAATCATCATCAGTGTCCTCGCCGTTATCCAGTCTGGGTGATCTCCAGAATCTTCTATTATAATGCAACGTTTGCGGCATCCTATTGGTGATAGTCTAATATCAACTAAGGTTTCTGATCTTGGTGGTAATACCGTTCTCCTTAAACAGTACACAGATCCTTGTTTTCCACCTTGAAGAAATACTTCTTGTTCTGGAAAACTCAATACTCCTTTTGCCACATTCAGGACGCACTGCTGTTTCTTCAAAAAGTCCAGTCCTATTATGCAATCATCTGTAATATTCGCTACTAAAACAGGGTGCGTGAATGTCTTATCACCCATTTTCAAGGTCACATTCGTTTCACCAAGGACGAGCACTGGTTGGCCGGTGGCGGTTTGTAATCGGCATTGTGAAGACCCTTTTTTCCATGCTATGGTCCGAGGAAATAGCTCCGGTCGTGCAATAGTTCTTGATGCACCAGTATCCAATGTGAAACTGCATGACTTACCATTCAATTCTCCTTCTATAATGAGACTGTTTCCGTCACCCACTTGTGATACTGTTATAATGGGGGCTTCACGTCGACCAGCCAGTACTCGCCCCATAGCCCTGGCTGTTCCTAGTTTAAATCCTCTGCTTCCACCTGTGTCCCAGAAGTACTTCTTCCCTTAGACTTCCTGGGACAATTGATCCGAATATGCCCCTTTTCACTGCACTCATAGCAGGTTGGTCCTTGTCGGGTTTTTATTGGTGCGGTTACCTCACGGATACGATGATGTTGTCGGCCATCTTGACGTACAGCTTCCACCTCTAAAGCGTGTGTCAAGGCTGCCTTCAGAGTCTGGTGGTGACCCAGACGAACTGCAGCCCTGACTTCTGCATCTCGAATCCCATCAGTAAAGGCTTGCACAGTAGTAGCGTCAATTAATGCTGGTGTTGATGCATACGCCCTTCGAACAATGCGTTCTATTTCCGTAGCCCATTGTTGCAAACCTTCACTGCTCTTTTGTGTCCGGTCGCGGAGTTGAGCCCTGAAGACATGTTCGAGGTGTTTCTCGCCATATCTAGACTCTAACGCTTCCAACAAACAGGCTAGGGTATTGCAATCGCCGGATATATTTTCGAGGATTTGTACCGCATCACCACGCAGAGCAAGCGTTAAGAGCGGTTACCGCTTGATCGTCGTCCCAATTGTTGCCTTTGGCGACCTTCTCAAACTGTAGACGGAAGGCCACCCATGACGTTGTTCCGTCAAAATGAGGTACCTTGAAAGTCGGCAAAGCACTGGGTACCGGTACCACACCTTTAATAACTCCTTTTTGTACCTTCTCATGCAAACATTCTACTTCCTTCCCAAACTCCATGATGGTACTGTTTAATTTCTCCATACGCGCATCTTGCTTGTCTATACGCATGTCTTGCTGGTCCATACGGGCATCCTGTTGCGCTGTTTTTATTTTAAGCTCATTAACCTCTTCTTTGGTTTCTTTCCACTTTTCATTAAGTTCTAATACTAATTGCTGGGATTTTACCTGAGATTCTGCTATACTTGTAATGATTTGTGCCTGGGTTTCTGCCTGGGATTGTTTTATTTCTGCCTGGGATTGTTTTAGTTGTGCCTGGGATTCTGCTATACCTTTTATTTGCACCTGGGTTTCTGCCTGGGATTCTGCTATGCTCAGCCTTATTTGCGCCTGGGTTTCTGCCTGGGATTCTGCTATGCTCAGCCTTATTTGCGCTCTCAAGTGAGCCATTAATGCCGATAAATCGCATCCGCTGGTTCCGGGAATAGTGGTAGTACTAGGCGCACTTACATTCGTCGGTGTTACGACGGCCGCTTCTTCTATGGGTGCAGGGACACTAAGCAATTCTTCCTCTTGACGCGCCAAATCCATCGCTGCTTGTCGTCGCGTGCGAACTCTTTCGTCTTCCCTTGGCGTGACCGGCATTCCGCTTCTGACACCAATTGTTACGGGCTAGGGGTACTAAAATACCGGTTAAGGGTTACGAAGTTTATTGACAACGAAGATACAGTCGATTGTAGGCAATGACAAGTAGAATGTTGCTGATGTTGCACCGAAGTCTTCCCTTACGTCCACGAAGTCCGTGTCGTAAACACACAATAACACTACAAATGTTACTTCACGTAGTACTCACAGTTCTCGATACAGTTGTCGCAGTAGGTATTCTCAAAGATCGCTTCTTAAGTGTCGCTGTTTTCTTATCGGTAGTCAAGTGTAGACTGACTCGGCGCCGGCGTCACGGCGCTATATATAGGCCAGCTGATCGAACATTCCAGAATCGTCTAGACGTAATAATAATAGCGCATAACTTCGAGTACATTCACTAGGTACCTACGGTAATTCCCGGAAACGGGCTTCTAGAAATTTCGATGTCGTCACTTAGTTGACAAAATTGATGAAACCTGTACCATTCGATAGGCCACCTTAAGTCTAGGAATGCGTTTTTATATTACACCTAGACAATGTCTAGGTCTCGAGTTACAGAGCTTAAAAGTCACGCACTGCATGTCACGTGATATTGAACCTTATGCCCTCAACATAAGGTGCATTCGTAACAATATCTTAAAATATTCATTTAAATCATATGCTGTAAAGGGCGATATAGTTCTATATTAAATCAACAATTTATTTAAGGTATTAAATTGGATAAGGATTAATGCTGTATTGGTTCAAATCACTTCGAAAATTAACTGGTATTTGTCGTAAAAGTAATTTAAAAAAAAATGTTTTGGGATATCCATAGACATATACCATCGCGGACCTTTTTAACTTAGGGTTCAGCCTGCGTTTCACTGCAAACGCGGAAAAAATGTAATTATTTACGACATCGCATTAGAAACCTCAAAAATAATAGAATTTCTGTACTCTATAATGGATGTTATCATACATATAAACCTTCCTCTTTAATCACTACCTTTCTATTAAAAAACCGCATTAAAATCCGTTGCGGTGTTTTATAGTTTTAATCATACATAGCAACATAGATAAAGAAAAAGTTACTTTGTTTTATATTCTGTAGTGATATCTAATCTAGTATAATTGTTTTAGGTGGTTTCCAGCAACTTATTGCAGGTTAACCCTGCAGCTAGCTTTCCGTCGGGTCGCCCTCTCCAAAGCTCTTATTGCAATGTAAGTATCTTTATTGAATACTAGCTTTCCGCCCGCGGCTTCGCCCGCGTTAACTTCGGTTATATCGCGCTTTTTAGATTTCTCTCGGGAGTATGAAATTTTTTCGGGATAAAAACCCTACCCTATTATTTAATCCGGACTTCTAACTTTACGTCTGCAAAATTTCAAAGCAATCGGTTCAGGAGTTACGGCGTGAAAGTGGTACAAACAAACTCACTTTCCGATGTATAACATTAGTAAGGATATATTTGGTGTACACATACAAATATTCCAGTAATCTCCCTTGGGAACTTTTTTTTTTTTTTATAGGACCAAAAGTAGCCTATGTTACTCTCCATCTTTTCAACTAACTGTATGCCAAAAATCAGGTCGATTGATTGCTTAGCTACGGCGTGAAGGAAGGACAAACAAACAAACAAACACACTTCACATTTATAATATTAGTATGGATAATAAGCAAAATCACAGGCCTGCTTATACACTATGTAACAAAAACCCTGTTGTTCCTTTCAGGTTCATATAATTTTACCTACAAGCACCTCATTAATGAAGTCATAATTAGAAAACAGTAATCATTGTCTAGTCGAAGGGTCACAATCAAATACCTATTAAAACCGACAAATTCGATTTTTTTTAGAATATCTGATTTTATAAGTTAAATAAATTGGCGGGAACATTCTACTTATGTCTAGTTTCTTCATGCAGAATTGCAGAGCTAAGAAATCAGTTATATATTATAAATATTAATAATTAAACATTAATTTTAATTATTTTTGTTGAACAATTTTTATAAATTACTTGCTTTATTACGTCCGTATGCCGATTCTTAAAACGTAGGTTGAAGGAACAACAGGGTTTTTGTTACATATTGTATAATGTCATTAAAGTGGTCTTTATCGTTTATGTATAGGTAGTTGGTATAAAATAAATAATATACAGAATGGTGCTGACAATACGACAATAAATGGAAACGCAGATAATGCTGGTCAGTACGAATAATCCTAAACCATAGAAAAACTTAAAATCAAAAATTAAAAAATATTGGTTCACTGACCTCCGATCGGCGTCAGTGCGATCCTGTATCAACTTGCTTTTTTCGCGCCATTATTACTAAAGTTTGCTACCGCAGGATGCGGCGGTCATTGACCTGTAAGCGCTTCCTTATCAACATGTACATCATGTAGAAAATGTGAAAAATAATTTCCTTTTACTAAACTAATGGACAAATTTATATGATTTTTTATGGGTAGACTGAGAATGTGTTGAGGTACACGATGTTTAATTTATTGTCGTATTGTCAGCACCACTCTGTATTATGTCTACGTCAATAAGTTTTATTATTTACACACTTTACGCAGTTTGAGGATGCTAGGACAATGGTTATAACAAACAGTAATTCAGTAGTTATTACTTATACCATGGAAAATGGCGATAAAACATATTTAGTCTTATTCATAAAACTTTAATCAATTGTTAAGCAACTGATTCGCAAAATTCCTATTCAAAAAAGCTGTTTAACGCTAAGAGGATGCTAAGCAATTGATTAGTAGCTGTCAAAATTAAAGATCACCGGACCGCTGTTAAGAGGATGGTTAGAGGCAATAATATGGCGGATTTTATTTGAATCAGCTGATTGATTTAATATGATCATTATGCTTTGAAGTTATTTTGTTTATAATATCGAATAGTGCGTAAATATTGTTACGGGTTAGGGGTACTAAAATACCGGTTAAGGGTTACGAAGTTTATTGGCAACGAAGGTACAGTCGATTGTAGGCAATGACAAGTAGAATGTTGCTGACGTTGCACCGAAGTCTTCACTTACGTCCACGAAGTCCGTATTGTAAACACACAATAACACTACAGATGTTACTTCACGTAGTACTCACAGTTCTCGTTACAGTTGTCGCAGTAGGTATTCTCAAAGATCGCTTCTTAAGTATCGCAGTTTTCGTCTCGGTAGTCAAGTGCAGACTGACTCGGCGTCGGCGTCACGGCGCTATATATAGGCCAGCTGATCGAACATTCCAGAATCGTCTAGACGTAATAATAATAGCGCATAACTTCGAGTACATTCAGTAGGTCCTTACGGTAATTCCCGGAAACGGGTTTCTAGAAATTTCGATGTCGTCACTTTGTTGCCAAAATTGATAAAACCTGTACCATTCAATAGGCCACCTTAACTCTAGGAATGCGTTTTTATATTACACCTAGACAATGTCTAGATCTCGAGTAATAGGGCTTAAAAGTTACGCACTGCATGCCACGCGATATTGAACCTTATGCCCTCGAAATAAGGCGCATTCGTAACAGTATGTTAAAAAAACGTAGTATTGACTAACAAACATTCTTACGTACATGATCTTTTCATAGATGTATTGAGGGCGCTAAGATACCGCATTGCGCTTTTAACTGAAAAACGCGTTTGCAGAGGCCAGACAAGTTTATTCCGCGATGACTCAAATAGTATAAACTTAATTTTCTATTTATCCGAAGGTACAGAGTAAGCGATACCAAGACATTAGCCGCTACGAGATGCGTTGTGAGAGTTCTGAACAATTGCGTAGTAAGGTATGAATCATCCTATTTTTCGCTTTTATTTATACAGTGGCGGCAGAGGCATGAATGGACAAACTATACGTTTTTGACATGCACTCTGCACGTTCTTGACGCACATTTTGTTGCTGGGTTGGTGGAAAAAAGTGAGACTTCGGCGTGTTAACTTCCATTTGATGTATTTGTTCAAAATGTTAGCGAGGTTATTGTTGACTTATTTCACTATTAATTCATGACTGCAGTTTTTGAGTGTTGATATTGCTGTTGACTCTTGAATGTCGAAGTGGAATGTGTCCCTTACTGTAGACTCTTGAATGTCGAAGTGGAATGTGTCCCTTACTGTGGACTCTTGAATGTTGAAGTGAAATACGTGTTCTTGACTGTAGATCATGCTATTGACTCTTGATGAATGTTGACGTGGAATGTGTCGCTGTCTGTAGATCTTGCTGGAGACTCTTGAATGTCGAAGTGAAATGTGTGTTTTTGACCACAGATCGTGCTGTTGACTCTTCAATGTCTAATTGGAATGTGTCCGTGACTGTAGATCTTGCTGTAGACTCTTGAATGTAGCAATGAAATGCGTGTTCTTGACTGTAGATCTTGCTGTTGACTCTTGATGAATGTCGGAGTGGAATGTGTCCCTGACTATAGATCTTGCTGTAGACTCTTGAATGTTGAAGTGAATTACATGTTCTTGTCTGTAGATCTTCCTGTTGACTCTTGATGAATGTCGAAGTGGAATGTGTCCCTACCTGTAGATCTTGCTGGAGACTCTTGAATGTCGAAGTGTAATGCGTGTTTTTGACTGTAGATCTTGGTGTTGACTTTTGATGAATATCGAAGTGGAATGTGCCCCTGACAGTTGATCTTGCTGTAGACTCTTGAAAGTCGAAGTTAATTGTGTGTTCTTGACTATAGATCTTGCTGTAGACTCTTGAATGTCGAAGTGAAATGCGTGTTCTTAACTATAGGTCTTGCTGTTGACTCTTGATAAATGTCGAAGTGGAATTTGTGGCTGACTGTTGATCTTGCTGTAGACTCTTGAATGTCGAAGTGAAATGCGTGTTGTTGACTGTAGATCTTGCTGTTGGCTCTTGATGAATGTCGAATTGGAATGTGTCTAAATGCTGTGCTGAATGCCAGATGAAAATGCAAAACGAAATGAAAAGAAAGAGATGAAAAATATTTTATTCAACAAACAAGTTTATACAACAAAATTGAGGTTGCCCTCTGAGCTCTTTTTAAGTATGAAAACACTTGCCGAGTTGAGCAGTTGTATTGCGATGTGTGCCGGGAACGAGGCCCCAAATGTTGTTCTGTCGCGAGTTTAATCGTTGAGGGTCTCCAGATCAATCTTCCTCTGGCGCAGCATCGTTGGTTGTGTTGTTGGGTTTAATATCGCATCATCTCTCTCAACTGCAGTCTTCCTTCCTATTCACTCAGTTTTTTTGAGTGAATAGGCTCTTAGTAAACTAGCGCGCTTTACCATCAAAGATTGCATCCTTGCTTCCTTGCATCTGTAATTATATAAAAAAAAAATGGTGGTCGAAATTTGTTTAAGACCAATCTTTACAGCTTGGAGCCAGCCTTTTGGTATTCTATAGGATTCATTGTGGAGAGTGTGTGCGGGAATTACATAACCTGATTCCGCTATCACTGTTCCATCATCGGACGACCAATCGTATGGCGATCCACCCTTACGTTGTTGGCACCGCTTCGATCCGGATGAAGCTTTTTGCCTCGTCTTTTATACCGCGTGCGTCGAAGGACTGGAACAATTTTCCTGCGGCTGACTTCTCATCAGATTACGATTTAAGTGTCTCCAAGACTAGAGTGGCAGGTTCATAATAAACTAGGTGCTTTACCTTCCACGATCGCATGAGCGACGGCCTGCTAACTGCTTACCATAAGGCGGGATATAATTTCAAAAAAATGTGACACTACTGAGAGTTCATTCAAGCTCACTACATCTAAATTTTCACAGCGAGATTTTTACAGAATCGATCGGCTGGATCGATTCATTTTGTATCGTCAATAAAAAAACTGTATTAGCTGTAGATATCATTTAGTCGCATGCGCTTCAGCTACTCTGTTCCGCTAAGAGTAAAATAAAGACCAAATAGCTAATAAAAATATACTAATTACAACCCTGCCTGACGTCTTAACAGGAAGGGTTGGGTCGGGGTTATGTAAGTGGCTACTAAACAAAGAATTATTTGAAACGAATATACAGTGAATACTTAAAAAATAAACATGATCTCAAAAGGGCAAATGCTGATTGTGTAAGAATCTAATGAATGAACATTAAATTAAAATGTACAACAAACTTAAGAATAACGTGATGAGAAACGGGAAATGCTGCCTGTGTAATGCGTACTGAATGAACAGTCAATTGAAATAGCAAATATGTACTTAAAAATCGTAATCAAAAAGGGAACAGCTGGTTATGAAACTTTCTACTGAATGAAAATTTTACTTATAAAGTCACTCACACTCAACGTAAATCTCAAACCGTTTGGTCTATATTTCATTCAAAATAACATTCGACGTTCATGAAAATCTTTTTTACTGTTCGTGCAACCGATTTTGGGTTTTATTACGATGGTGGAATGACAAATGGCAGCTGCAGTAAAGGGTTAGTCATTATCGACTTTTTGCTTTTAATGCCATCCTTATTTACGCGAAATAGACTTTGACGACAGTAAAAAAGGTTGCTTTAATTGTCTAATAACGCGGTAATGTCTAAAAAACGGAACCCTTATAGACGTCTGTCTGTCATGTCTGTCTGTCCGTCTGTCCGTCCGTATGTCACAGCCATTTTTTTTCCGAAACTAAAAGAGCTATACTGTTGAAACTAGGTTGGTAGATGTATTCTGTGAACCGCATTAAGATTTTGATGCAAAAATAAAAAAAAAAATATTGCGGGCTCCCCATACTTAGAACTGAAACTCAAAATTTTGTTTTTCATTAAACACACACTTGTTTGGTATCTATGGATAGGTCTTTAAAAATGATATTGAGGTTTCTAAAATATTTTTTTTAAACGAATAGTTTGCGTGACAGACGCTTCCAAAGTGGAAAAAAGTTGGTCCCGCCCTCTTTAACTTCTAAAATAAGAAAATGAAAAATCTAAAAAAAACATATGATATACATTACTATAAAAACTACTAACGAAAATTGTTTTGAACGAAATCTAGTAAGTAGTTTTTTGAATACCTTGTAAATCGTAAACCGCTTATTACCGCGTAATCTTTCATATAAATAACTTAAATCCTTTAATTTAATAAATAAATGGTACGAAACCCTTTGTGCGTGAGTCCGACACGAACTTGGCCGGTTTTTTTTCTTTTAAAATTTTGCCCCACACTAGGAATTTCTCCTGTATCGTGGGTGCGTTTACAAACATAAAATCACATACACAAACATCCAGAACCGGAACAACTACTTGTATGTCAAACAAATGTTTGTTCAGTGTGGTAATCGAACCCGCGACACGCAGCGCAGCAGTCAATGACTTGACCACTGCGCTAACCATGCTGTCATGCATTCTGAAATAATTATCGAAATCTTCTTTCTCTTCACGTAGCTCTCTTACTAAATTCACAAGAGATAAACGCTCTTTTTTTCGTAATACAGTGGTTTACCCACACTTGAGGATTTCGTCTTTTTTATTAGTTTTGAAAATGTAGTATGATCCAAATAACACAAAGCTTCTTCTCCCGACGACGACATTGCGATATTGTATGAGCAAACTTCACGTGTGTTACGGACGTCGAGCCGAGTAAGTTCACGATCTTAAAAACCGCGTACTTTAAGTTCGTACGTCTATCACCCACTTTAGGTTCCCATGTTTACCAACTCCTGTTGGTAATTTCTGTCCTGTATAAGCTTCTCAAAAATAGCTGATTGGAAATCTACGTCGACTTCACTGTTTGTATCATAATAAACAGTGCAGCTCTGAAAGGATTTTCGTGTTGTCGACGTACTTGCCAACAATATAATCATGTGGAATATGGCCATTTTTGTATACGAGGTCACTGGAATATCAACGCGTAAACATGATTGATTTTGAAAGTGAAGAAAAGGGGAATGTCCTTACAGTGGAAGTTGTTCTATTTTTTTAATCAGCTTACGCGTTGACCCAGCGTCTCCGCAAAGGAACCGCAAGGAGAATTTAGATTTAGGTGCTGACATTCTTGGAAACAGAAAGCCAATTCTCGTACTTTAAAACGTTGAAGATTAAGTTACAGTCTAATAAACTTGTCAAAATGTCTTAAGGATTTTTTGACAAAACAGAACAGATAAAGATCAGACCGAACGTTCTTAAAATTATGAGAATTGCCCGTCTGTTTGTGCAGAGGTTCTGCCGCCACCTGTATATTGCACGGACGAGCTACCTGAAACTGTGAAATATTACCAATCAACCTTGGGCCTTAATGCTTTAAAGATAATGTTAAAAATCTAATGAAGAAACCGGACAAATTGTAGTAGCTTGATGTGCTGACGTCTGTACAAAAATAAGCCTTATTTAAAACCTGAATTTAAGATGACCTGAATATTAATAAATATTTAGTTACGCCGTCTAATTATTAAAAGTAAAACATTTAAATAATTATTAATATTAGATACGTATAATTTACCTCGCAGAAATCTACATTCTTTATTTAGTTTTCTGTGATCAAACTTTCTAACTTTACAAAGCGAACAAGATAATAATATTGTATTTTTGTAACATTACTTTCAATCGAGTAAAAACTTACGAAAAGTCTAAAACTTATAGCGTGTGATATGAATTCACGGCTCACTGATTCAAACACGTGCCTAACTGCTACTTCATCTTGATTCATATCATAATGTTGAAATTATGAACTACAATCAGTTGTTGACGACAATGATATGTGTTTATTTTGTTGAAACTGGAACGACCTAATTCAAATTGAAACGACATTTTTTGTTTTGTGAGATTGCCTATGGACTTTTGGTCAACACTGTCTAATATTGAAACACGTGCCTCCCGCAAGTGGTCGACGTAATTTCTTTGCCAGTTTCATTGACTCGGGATTTATTTGTGTTGTCCACAAATAAATCCCACCTAGGGGAGATTTGCGAGTTCTCGAAACACGAGATTTTATATTGTCTTGTTTATGTATTGTTTGTTTGTATTCCTTCGAGAAGAGAGGTCTTTACCCAGCAATAAAAACTTATGAATTGAATTAATTAAAAATTTATGAAAAATTAGATGCTAGACACACATAACACATGGAAACCAGTAGGAATACAGGGTCAATATTATTTTTTTCTTTTTACTTCTAATCCTGACCTCACCGTTTCAGTAATTTATGCGGCCAACCCAAATATGTATACTTTTTTGGTCTTGTTTGTAGAGTCGTTTTGTTGGGTTCCATAAGTTCTGTGTTGCGCTACACGATTGCTGACAAATCCGTACACTGTTTGGACAGGTCTCAGTGCAGTTGAAACTGCGTAGTTCTCAGTGCAGTTCCTCAAAAGACCATTTCAGACACCAACCTGCATGATCTTCACAGTTCACATGATCTATGCAAGTTTATGTCTGGACTTTAAAAGAGACTTACGTCTGAGTTTATCTTGGCCTTTCTTCTGCCTGGTATTGAACCTCGTTGTTACGTTAATCGAGACTATATTGGTTTTCAGGACGGATTTTCATGCGTAATCTCGATGCACGATGGCGTCGTCATGTACGCCACATCAACCTTGACGACCACTCTAGGGTTCCCAAAAGATATGTGGATTGGCAGGTCTTTCATCGACTTCGTGCACCCAAGGGTAAGTTTAACTTGAACGTACTTACTGGTATATTAATAAAATTAATGAATATATACATATATTCATCCTTATTATATGGGGTCTTAAACATAACTGGAGAAATGTACGACATACCAAGCTACACATTTCCAGTATAAGCTGACTTGTCATTATACGGAAAGCTTATACAATGCAAGGTCAACTGGAATTGTATACTTTGATGTGTCGTCCTGTTCTGTAAAAATCTCTGTGTGAGAATTTAGATGAATTGAGCATAGAGTCAGCTGTTCATAGTGTCCCCTACTAGCGTTTGCCCTAGCATTAGTTGAAATGACAGTTCCCTCCACTTCACCTTCACTTCACTTAAGTTTTCACGCGGAGATGGTTACGGAATCAAACTGCAGCCCAATCAGACAGGGCTGCTGTGAACAATGTGTAAGCATTTGTTTATATTAAGTATAAGTATCAAAAAAGCTCCTTGTTTTTTTCCTCTCTTACTTTTCAACTCTTATTTCCGTTGTTCTATTTTTGTACAAAATTTGTTGGTTCAATAATACAAACAACATGAACAAACTCGTTACCCCCTTGTGACCTAACTTTTATTTCCGTACGATGTAAAATTACTCAGAGAAACTCTCGTTGATGTTTTACTCGGAGTATATTTAGACTTAAAACTTTTCTTTTAGTCTCAATTGAAGGCAAGTCGAGTTGATTATGTAATGACTTGGCTGTAAAATCCTATACGCGGGTGACAAGCAATATCCATGTGTGAAAAAAAAATTAAAGTTACAAAACAATAGCTACTAGTTATTAAAATCTCTTCTACTAACTGGTCATATGGTTTATGAATTACTAGCGACGCGCCCCGGCTTCGCACGGGTGCAAAGCTGTTACTAAATACACTACAGAAAAACTGTGAAGGTTGAATAAAACATCCCTGCGAACGCCGCGCCATGTACCGCCGCAAACGCGACACCCCGCAATTTTTTAATCTATAATATCTTCGAAAATATTCATTTAAATCATATGCTGTAAAGGGCGATATAGTTCTTTTTTAAGTCAACAATTTATTTAAGGTATTCAATTGGTTAAGGATTAATGCTATATTGGTTAAAATCACTTCGAAAAAAGCTGGTATTTGTCGAAAAAGTAATTAAAAAAAAAATGTTGTTGGATATCCATAGACATATACCATGGCGGACCTTTTTGTAGACATTTTCTATGTGTACAATATTTAGTACATTATTTTGATAAATCTCGTAGGGTTCAGCCTGCGTTTCACTGCAAACGCGGAAAAAATGAAATTATTTACGACATCACATTAGAAACCTCAAAAATAATAGTATTTCTCCACAATTTAATGGATGATATTATACATATTCCAGGTCAGGCAAGTACCAATGTAACTTTTGTAAAGTTATATGTACTTTTTAAGTATATCTTGGACACCATTGACTGAAGGTGAAGGAAAACATCTTGAGGAAACCTGGACTTTATAAGTCTGAAATCGCCAACCCGCATTGAGCAAGCGTGGTGATTACGCTCAATCCTTCTCTGTGTAAGAGGAGACCTGTGCCCAGCAGGGGGACGATAAAAAAAAAAAAGGTTGATGACGACGATACATATAACACTTCCTCTTTAATCACTATCTATTAAAAAAAAACCGCATCAAAGTCTGTTGCGTAGGTTTAAAGATTTAATCATACAAAGGGCCATAGGGAAAGAAAAAGTGACTTTGTTTTATAATATTACTAGCTGACCGGCAAACGTTGTTTTGCCATATAAATAATAGATTAAATTACTAAAATGGCTATTAAAAAATAAGGGTTGATCGTAGAAGGGTGAAAATTGGGGATTTTATGTATTTTTGTATGTTGTATCATAAAAAAATAGAAATTAAAAATTTTGTCTAAAAAATAAAAAAAAAAATTTAGGGGTGGACTACCCCTAACATTTAGGGGGATGAAAAATAGATGTTGGCCGATTCTCATAGATACCGGATAAGCACAAAAAATTTCATCAAAATCGGTAGAGCCGTTTCGGAGGAGTGTAAATCCGAACACCGTGACACGAGAATTTTATATATTAGATGTAGTGATGTAGTTATACTATATTGTACTTATAGACATTTTTCCTATCACAGGACCGCAGCACCTTTGCTTCTCAAATTACCAATGGTTTAGCTGTCCCGAAAATTGTGAATGGTACGCCAGAAAAAGGTAAATCGTATTTACTAAATCCATTGTGCGAATTTTGTTTTGTTTCACATGATTTTTTTTTATTACACCTTGATTGGTTTGTTTACACTTATCGTCCGTTCACATTAATTTTATTATAAAATTAATGATACCCTAATAGCACCCTAATATCTTGACGAGAATAAAGTTAACTGTTTTTATGTTAATTTCCTATATTTTGGCTTAGTTTTTATACAGATTCAATTTTACTCGGCCAAGGAGTGCAACACAACTACTAATAAATATGGTGGTCAGCAATAAGCGAAATAAGATTTTGACAGTGACATTTGATTAACGTGTCATGTATCTAAGGCTATCGTATCTATATTATGTACCATATGACTGCGAAAACAACAAAACATGAATTCCGAACATACGGCCCATTAAATAAACACAATTAACTCAAATCAACATTCGACACGAACACAAGTCGCCAATCAAACATCATAACCAGTGTCATGGCCGCCTTAACAAAGGGTTATCTCTCTAAAAAAGCGTTTCAAATAATTAATTATACAGTATGTTAAGAAAACCCTGTCCGATCCATAAGGATAATAAAGGTTAGGTAAACACATGACCAAATATAATATAAAATTTTACGTAATCATCATAGTACCAATACAAATGAATTTTGAAATAATCTTTTTTCCCTCGAATTAATTCCAATTTCCCCGAAATTTGGTAATTTTTAAAAAGTGACAACACAGGTATTATTATGAGCGAATAGCGATGCGACCACGTGCCGGGGGGTGCCCTGCCGCCCGCCGCCCGCGGATGGGGGAACGCACATTTATTAAGTTACTACTTTTTGCGAAATAATATTAATTTTTTTAGGGGGATTTTTTTTTAAGTTTAGCCCGGTTTTGTATCCATTAGTAGAATCACTTATCGATACCTAACAACACCTTCACGGGTCGGACAGGGTTTTCTTAACATACTGTATATACTTGTATTTTTATTCAAATTAATTTAGTAGTATTTTTATGAAAATCTTTTATTTTTTTCCTTTTTATCAACATAGCGTACATCATGAAACAACAACCCAAAATGAAACATCTCCTTTTACCTTTTTCGCTATTGTATATTGTTAGGAATATAGTGTTTCTTTTGTCTTCAGTTAAATCCCCAGCTAACTCTGTGTCGACTATGGTTTGCCGCATACGACGGTATCGAGGTCTTACAACTGGCTTCGGTGTCAAAGAAAGAGTGCTGGCGTTTATGCCGTTCTTACTCAAATTGACCTTCAAAAATATTAGTGATGAAGAGGGTAAAGTGATCTACTTGGTCGTACAGGCTACACCCTTTTATTCCGCCTTTAAAAGTAAGTGTTTCTTTTTAAAGGTCAAAGGGCCACAGAGCTTAAATATAACACCGCTGGACATACTTCTAACTTATTGCTAGGGTAAGGTGGTGCAAGAGTGCGCACTTTTTAAATGAGGCTTTGTTTTAAAAAGATTATTATAGTTAAAGAAATGAACTTAATTTATTTTGAATCTCTGTATATCTTAGAACAAATAAAAATGAAGTTAAACAAGCGATTTAGCAATAGCTTGTTTATATTCATGTTGATTTAAATTTGAAGTCTGATGATATGAGATTTAAAAAAAAGAGGAATGCGCACTCTTATACAACCGGTCGTGTAAGAGTGCGCGCCGAGGTGTATAAGAGTGCGCATCTTAATTATGAGCGCATAAGTCACACTTGCAAGACCTTGACCAAGATAGGCGGTACAATTCTTCTATTATAGGCTCTTTGTATATTTCCTGATAACCGAAACAGCGGCAATTTTTCTTTTTTGGAACATTCCTTGGTTTTTTATATGACATATTTTTCGTGCGTTTTGACGTTTGCAATAATTTGATTTCTGCTCAATTTTGTGGCAGATTATAATTCCTTTAGTCATTTTCTCAAAATTGAGTCTGCTATACCGATGGCGGCAGTAACAATTTTTTGATTAACCTTCTTCTATAAGCTTCCGAGCCTCCTGCATTGTTTTGGCTTGACAATTCTGTCACTCGGTCTTTTTTTTAAACAAGGAGAGAGATAAAGACTGCTGAAAATAAATAGTGAAGTGTTTAAGAAGATAATCTAACCAAAATTATTGAAAATAATTAGATTGGAAATCCGCACTCTTATACACGTCGCAGTGTCCACCGAATCGGTCTAACTGGGAATGACATGGCACTAGCAACATCTCTTGAAAAAGATAGTCATTTTCTCTTTAAAGCTGCTTTAACAGACACCAAACTTTGTACTTAAAAATTTGATAAAAAAATCCTGGATATTTTTCGAATTGCATTCAATGGAAAACACAAGAAAATTATATTTAAAGGAGTAAAAATCTATTGTTTTACCTAAAATCCACATAAATAGTCTTACATTAATTATTTTTCGGAAACACAACGTCGTTCACTTTAACACCAAAATACGACTGAAGTTAGTTACAAATAACACTCAGTACTCTATATAGGGTAGATGCACACTCTAACCGACCGCGCACTCTTGTACCACCTTACCCTACATGCGTAGACACTATGTGCATGCCACTGTGTCTACGTGACACTGTCGACATAAGTTTCACGTGTTTCATAACTTCTACTAATAATACTATCAATTTAGTGTCAAATAAACTGAAACTTATGTTTCTGGAACTGTTAGAAAAGAAAATTCAGTAACAAGATCACAACTAACACATATATTGGAGATCCATTAAAATAATATTATGTGTAAGGAAGTATTGCCATTTCATTATAAGGCTATAATGTTCCCACTCCTGGGACTCAGGCCACATCTCGGTGAGAGGGTATGCACCTAACCTACCACGCGGGCCCAGTGCGGCAACCCGCACATGTAACATCTATCAACATAGAAGTTACATGTCTTCAATGCCTCCAGGACATGCCCGTTTCCTCACAATGTTTTCATCCACCGGTTTTGAGAGCAGTGATGATGAAACCATTTACACAGCACCTGAAGGGGTTTGGACCACCAACTACAAATCACGGCCGATACCACTAAGCCACCACTGCTCTATATACCCCTAGTCCATCACCAGTATTACCATCATCATCCTCATCATCATTTCAGCCGAAAGACGTCCACTGCTGGACAGGGCCTCCATAATATTGCCATACGATGTTTTAATTCACGTTTCCGTTCCTTTTTAATACACATCTAAATTTCACAACAAACTTCTCTAAGACAGCTAATTAATAATGTGAATTTAAATTATTCCTAAAGCACCGAATGAAATGGTAACAAGGGCGGTGCCGTTTGTGATAAGACATGCGGCCAACGGTCACATTGAGTACGTGGACCCTCAATCTGTACCGTATCTGGGTTATCTGCCCCAAGATCTTGCCGATAAAGACGTATTGTCACTCTACCACCCTGAAGATCTACAATATCTGCGCACGGTGTATGATACCATTGTCAAAGAAGGAGGCATGCCGAAATCTAAACCTTACAGGTCAGTATCCACACATCGACACCAGGGAAGAATTCACGGAGACGAGAAATATGATCACATCACAATAGTTGCAAAAAAAGTTATCTATTTGATCTGTAAACGACGGACACTATAGAAATATCAATTGAAATGGGTTTCGATAAATATTAAAAAACTTAGTCCTTTTTAGTGTGTTTGCTGAAGGATTGGCAGAATAATAAAACGACGAGATTATCACGTGATGTCGGTTATTCATGGTTAATTAACTCAAATGCTCGTTTGATTGGAATCGATCAGAATGCCAATTCGAGTACCTCGAAACGTTCAAAAATATAGGAAAATTATTGGTGTTTTTGACATTTCATCAGATTATGAATGTTCTTAAAACTAGGTGATTTGCCTTTCATTTCCCAGATTATCGAGCATCTGTCGTAGCTACTGATTACTTTACGTACTTCCCGATGCAAGGCTTTGATATATAAGACTAGTCCTATGCTTTTTTATTCAGTATATTTTCACAGGATGATTACACAAAATGGCGATTATGTTCGCCTTGAGACTGAGTGGTCGTCGTTTATTAACCCGTGGTCTAAGAAACTGGAGTTCGTCATTGGGAAACATAACATTCTAGAGGTGAGAACAAATCATCATCATCATCATATCAGCGTATAATCCCGGTTGCATCCGCGGCTTCCGCGTTGGAACCCAGGGTCCGTGAGAACAGATCTATCACGTAAAAACTACTGAATAGGTTTGGATGAAAATCACGGATGGTTGAAACCAGGTTTAACATATAGGATACTTTTTAGGAAGGCTAGGCAATAGGACCTTCAAGAGGCGAGCAAAAAGAAGAAAAACTAAACTAAGTAGTAGCGCGAGCAGGCGATGCGATGCGACGCGACGGAGCAGACGAGGGAGCAAGAAATTTTAGAAGAGCAAAAACTAGTACTGCACTATATGTGCTTTATAAATCTCTACAACACGATATTCTGTTATACTGTATATAAGTACTTATTATGACTCTTGTTTCTAGGGTCCCTCTAATCCAGACGTTTTTCATCCTCCGGATCAAAAAAACTCAAAGAAACTCTCTGAGGCAGATGAAAATAAAGCAAAAATGCTAAAAGAAAACATAATTCGTGCAATGAATGAGGTAAGTGAAGTTACTCCAAATCCATGCAATCATCATCATCATCATCAACCTTTTTATCGTCCCACCGTTGGGCACAGGTTTCCTCTCATACAGAGGATTGAGCGTAATCACCACGCTTGCTCAATGTGGGTTGGCGATTTCAGACTAAAAGTCCAGGTTTCCTCAAGATGTTTTCCTTCACCCTCAGTCATCGGTGTCCAAACTTTTCTAAAGTTACATTGGTACTTGCCCGACCTGGAATCGAACCCGCGCACGGAGAGGATGGTGAGAGGATGGAGTTTTAACCAACTATGAACTATTTTAACAAGGCCACCACGACATAATCCATGTCTCTTGTCAACATGTCAATATTTTGTGTAAAATTTTATTGAATGTCTCATGTCACAGGGTCTGACTAAGCCAGCAGAACTAGCAAAGCAACAGATGAGCCAACGTTGTCAGAACTTGGCTTCCTTTATGGAGAGTCTAATGGAAGAAACGCCCAAGCTTGATGAGGAACTGCGCTTGGAGATCCAGGACCATGACCACAGTTACTATGTGAGTTAATACTGTTTAGTAATCGGTACCAATACTAACTGTGTTGAAAGCGGAGTAATGAGACGTCAACTGTGCCCACACATTTATGTCACATTGGCAACACTTGCCTTATTTGCGCAAACATTCAGGTTATATCTAAAATACCTAATAAACTAACTGCACACGCAATTACACCTTAATAAGTTTAGACCCCGTAGGAATATCGGCACCCTAGGATGTACTAATTGTTAGGAAGTATCAGCATTGGCACCAGTCCTTTGAGCGCAAAGAAGTAACAAACTTACAAAACACACACATTCACAACCTTAGCCTTTATAAGTGTGTTAAGTAAGTGTGATTTAAAGTGTAGATAATACGTACTGGTGGCCTTCATTTGCATATCATAGAGCTTATTATGCGTGACAAAAATATTCATAACGATTTTTAATACATAATCGAGTAGACCATACTGGCCTCCTCCTAAAGACCTTTATTCTCAGGTTTAGTGATGGAGGTTTGGGACACGATATCTTTCTACGCCTTCAGTAAGCGATGTCTAGAACATGTGACGGTTTACGTGGTTGAGTTTAAATAATAGTTGTAGGTATAATTAAAAACCGGGACCACCCCTATTTGCGGATTGCGGCAGGTCTCCATGCTGTACGTAACACTTGGTTGTATAATTATATTATTATTGTTTTATATAATAAATTAACCTGCCAAGTTTAAATTTAGAAATATCATTTTATTTCATATGAATTTGCCATCAAATTGGATATCAACCCTTTTTTGGACGAACATTTAGCCGATAGGAACTTGGCGCCCTTTTTGACAGGTATGTTTTTGGTGGGATAAAGTTGACGTCTGTGTTCTGATTAGACTATTTATAATAGGGGTAAAATAATGAAATTGCCGATTTGTACTGAAAATTTACCATTCCATTATTATCTATAAATAGCTGCTATCTAATAGGAAGATCATTTATATCTTTGTTATAAAACTCGGAGGTTCTAGACTGCACAAACTGTGTGAAAGCATTTTGTACTGCCTCCTGGGAAGAAAACTTCTTCTCACGTAGATAATAAATTGTGCAAATCACGAAAAAAAAAGTACTGTCTCGAAGGCCTTCGACCGGGTATGGCACGCTGGCCTTTTGAGTAAGCTTCCAGAGTACGGCATTTCCCCTAGCCTGACTGGCTGGGTAAAAGACTTCCTGACTGAACGGTCCCTCCGAGTTGTTGTCGACGGATGCTCATCTGAGCCCATGTCGACTAATGCCGGTGTTCCTCAGGGGTCTGTTCTCTCTGCAACTCTGTTTCTGCTGCATATTAACTATCTGCTGATGCCCGGTATCTATGGGTATGCAGATGACAGCACAGTTGTGGAGAGATACCTGCCGGATGCTCGGGCTAGTAGGGAATCAATCCGGTCCGAAAGAGAGGCCATGGTAGAGCGAACGAGTGTTGCACTTCAGGCAGTCTCCGAATGGGGCAATGCCAATCTTGTAGCATTCAATGCCGCCAAAACGCAGGCGTGTCTTTTCACCGCCAAAAGGAGCCCGTTCACCTTGGCTCCTACTTTTCGAAATGTATCCTTGGAGTGTACCGACCGCCTTCAGCTTTTGGGTGTTGAGATTTCCTCGAACCTAAACTTTGGGCGGTTCATTGAGTCCAAGGCCAAGGTGGCTGCCAGAAAACTTGGCGTTATCGCAAAGGCCCGGCAGTACTTCACACCAGGGCAGCTTCTAATGTTGTACAAAGCACAGGTCCGTTCGTGTGTGGAGTACTGCAGCCACATTTGGGCTGGTGCTGCTAAGTGTCACCTGGCCACTTTGGATTCAGTGGAGAGGCGTGCGAAGAGGCTGATTGGTGACCCTGATTTAACTCGAGTTGGTCTCCAAAGCCTAGAGCACAGGCGTAGAGTAGCCAGCCTTTCGGTGTTCTATAGGATACATTCTGGGGAGTGTGCGAGGGAATTGCACGATTTAATTCCCCCATCTCCGTTCCACCATCGGACGACCCGTCGTACGGCGAGTTTCCACCCTTATGTTGTTAACACCTCTACGATCCGGACGAAGCGTTTCGCCTCCTCCTTTATATCGCGTACATCGAGGGACTGGAACAATCTGCCGGCGGCGGTGTTTCCGTCGGACTACAATTTGAGTGTCTTCAAGGCTAGAGTGAATAGACTCTTAATAAACTAGTGCGCTTTACCATCAACGATTGCGTCATTGCTTACCATCAGGCGGGATTGCGGTCAAGCGCTGGTTTATATTTTAATAAAAAAAAAAAAAACTACGTTGGAACAAAGTCGACTACGGAGGATAACGAATGGTTTCTAACTGCAGTTCCTGAAGGGTCAAAATGGTTTCTCATGCTGTATGAGGTTTCGCGTTGTCATGGATCAATTATGATGAAGATTGATTTATGAGTCGGGACTGTTTTACTGCTATGCAGTTTTGCCAACATTGTTCGGAGTTCGGCACAATAGACATCTGCCATTATTGCTTAACCAGATTGGAGAAAAATATTGTAAAAAACACCACGCTATATGAATGAATAAAACCACCAAACAGTTACAATTATCTTTTTATTGGTAAGTTTTGCTTCAGGACACTGATGTGGCGGTTGACCTGGGGTTAGCCATTTCATTTTTCTTTTACGGTTATCATAAAGAATCCACTTTTCATAACATGTCACAATTTGTTCCAATATTCCTTCATTTCTGTACCGACTTAACAAGGCAACTCAAGTTTGAACAAGCGTTTCTTTCTGCAGATCAGTTAAATCATGAGGCACCCATTTTTCGTATTTTTTATTTTATTGATTAGACGCAATTGAGCAAATATTGTATGGTAACATTAAATCATGCCGCTAATTCTTGCGTTGTTTGACTAGGATCGGCTTCCACCATCTCTCCTAATTCATCGTTGTTCACCTGTGTGGGCGGTATTCCTCGTGGCTCGTTCTTACAGTCGAAATTTCCATCACGAAAGTGTCTAGCCAAAATCGCACGATACGTTCATTAGTACACCCCTCTTCAAACGCAACATTGATATTACGGGTTGTTTCTCCCGCGTTACTTCCGCGTCGGAACTCGTATTAAAAAATCTTTCGAATTTTTAATAACAAAAACAATGAAAGTCGATATTCAAACTTTTCAGATTTTTTAAAAGAACATCATAGAAACCATCTGAGAAAAGTTTCATTCAAAAACCTCAAACCATTATGATTCTATGACAATAGCGTAGTTGACTAAAAAAACTAATTAGTCCGTCAGTCAGATTTCCAAAAAATACTAGAATCTATTTTTTCTTAAAAACAAAAAATGAAGACAGCACAGTGCGTTGAAAACTCGCGTGACGTCACTGCACGCTTCACTTTTTAGCGAGCAGTGACGTCACCAGCCATCACTGACCTGACCTGATCTTTGACGTCTTTTGTATTCGTCAATTTTTATTGATTTGATAAAACAATTTTGTCTAAATCAATAAACAATCAATCAATAATCGTGTATTTATACGTATCCAATATTTTTCTATAATCTGAATGGCGGACTAAATAGTGTCAATTTTTTTTTTACCCAGGATACATCCCTAATCAAAGAAGCTATTGCAAGTAAACGGCAATTTAATACTTCAATATATGTCTTTGTTTTTAAAAGTAATTAACCACACGAAAGGGTAAATTATGCCATATCACAGACATTTATCGTCACTAGCTGCTCCCCGCGGTTTCACCTGCATTAATTTCGATCCCATAGGAACATCGGGATAAAAAGTAAAAATCCTTCGGCTTATACCTACTTATAAACTATTTGTGTGCGAAATTTCATCCAAATCCGTCGAATAGTTTTTGCGTGAAAGAGTAACGAACATCCATGCATTCATACTCACAAACTTTCGCATTTATAATATTGTTAGGATTAGTTGTGGTGCAAGGATTAAGTATTATTTAACGATGCTGATATTTCCTGTAAGAAATTATGAATCGTCAGTTAGGTATGCTTATCTTAACCTTGGATTTATATATTCTTTAGTCATCATAATATTATGAAGTATGATAACATTACAAGGTTTAATTTTTAAAATTAGCAGTTTTGCCGGCCTGTATTGTCAATGTACGCGGGACACAAAGAAAGTTTTGCGATAATTAAAAAAAAAATCTATATTAACATATATTTTTATTACATCTTTTCAAAGTACTCTCCACCAGCGTCTATACAAATGCATCATGCATCTGAACCAGTTTTCGAAACACTTTCCAGTCCGCCGCAGATCCCTCGTTTTCAGCCTGTCGAAAGTCGACAGCGTATTATCCGGCGACGAAAAGTGTATCCCTTTGAGTTGATTTTTTATTTTTGCGCTTTTTAGATTTCCCTCGGAAATATCAATTTTTTCCGGGATTACAAGTACCCTATTATTTAATCCGGATTTCTAGCTTTACGTCTGCAAAATTTCAAAGCAATCGGTTCAGTAGTTACGGTATGAAAGCGAAACAAACAAACTCATTTCCCGATTTATAATATTAGTAAGAATATCATGGCACCATTCCACCCGTGCAGTGCTTCTGAGCGCCGGTGAGATTGTACGGCACCCAACGTTAAACTATCCTCCGGAACCGAAGATGCACGTAGAATCTCGTGAAGGCTTCCTGATCCAATCTGCAGTTTATGCTGAATTTCTTGATATGTACTTTGTCTATTATCTTGGATCAAACTTTGAACTGCTAGCACGTTTCCTTCTGTAACAGCCGTCAAAGGGCGACCACTTCTTTCTTCATCCCCTGAAGTTTGTCGACCGCGCTTAAATTCATTGTACCACCGATACGCGGTTGCCTTAGAAGGGCCTTCATCCATGAATGCCATTTGAAGTCTATTCGCGACATTTGAAATCGTAAAAAATCATAACGCGAAAATGGTCTCGTTTTTATTTGCGTCGGCAAATCCATTTTTCAAAGAGACGCAAGAATTTTAATTAGCTCGCAAAAAATGTGGAGGGAAGTTTTGTATTTGGAAAGTACCTATTATTAGCTATAAGCGTTCATAATTTTTAAATAAACTATAACTGGGCAGTTTCTAGTACATAAAAACTTTTTGTCGCAATACTTTCAGAGTGACCTGGTATAGT
Organism: Sesamia inferens; assembly: GCA_037179545.1. NCBI lineage: Eukaryota > Metazoa > Arthropoda > Insecta > Lepidoptera > Noctuidae > Sesamia > Sesamia inferens. The sequence goes on along the minus strand of CM073921.1, from coordinate 17,932,317 downwards.
AAGCCTATGTTCAAAGTACTTTCATACCAAATTTCACCAAGTACGGTCCAGCCGTTTCGGAAATTAGCCGGTATAAATAGACAAAGAACAAATTATAAATATCGTGCATACGTATTTTCATATACATACATTTAGTATAAACATGTTATTTTGCTTAATGGTTATTATAATAGATAAGCCAATAAATAAACAATCTTACGGTTAGGAATACATATTATGACAATAAAACGTTGCCTATTCGGTCATTATTATTTGAAGGCAAATAAACATCACGTTAAAAGTAAGAATGGTTCTAGAAACACGTGCAAGTATATTCTATCAATATCTTTGTCATATCCATCGATGTTGTGGCCACGTGACTAGTGAAGTAGCTTATAACAACCCCAATCGCTCCATTCAGAGTGGTGGCGAAAACACGTGCTTTTCATAAAGAGGGATGTTATTTCATTGAGGACTTCTTATAAATCATTTTTAATCGTTGGCAAATATGGCCTAGGGGGTTATTACCAGCGGTTTTACACAGGTACAGGTGTATGGACGGTGTATACAGTATGTTAAGAAAACCCTGTCCGACCAATAAGGATAATAAAGGTTAGGTAAACACATGACCACATATAATATAAAATTTTACGTAATCATCATAGTACCAATACAAATGAATTTTGAAGTAATCTTTTTTTCCCGCGAATTAATTCCAACTTCCCCGAAATTTGGTAATTTTTAAAAAGTGACAACACCGGTATTATTATGAGCGAATAGCGATGCGACCACGTGCCGCGTGCTCTGCCGCCCGCCGCCTCCGCCGCCGCGCGCGGAAGGGTGGATAACGCAGATTTATTAAGTTACCTCTTTTTGCGAAATAATATTTATTTTTTTAGGTGGATTTTTTTTTAAGTTTAGCCCGGTATTGTATGCATTAGTAGAATCAGTTATCGATACCTAACAACACCTTCACGGGTCGGACAGGGTTTTCTTAACATATTGTATGTACAGGTGTCATATTTTTGTATCAAAAAATACAAACAGGAAAGAGTAAATGATAGATCACTATCTGGGACTAAAAATAAACTGCACCCCTGTAATCGTGAAAACTTAGGTGCATTGAGCGTTTTCATCAGCAGCAGTTAATGTTGCTAAAACGCAATGAATGTGGACCGACTTATTACTTACGCACGTTGTTCTCTATTACTTGAGCTTAAATTTACTCGTATTAATGGCTTTTGGGAGATACAGGCGTCACGTCAACGTAATGCTGTGCCTGTTTTTGTTCTGGATGGGAAATCCTCAAACGACCTCTCCTGCTCTGACCAAGGCAGAAGGGCATGTCAGACTTTTACTGACTAAAACCCACCTGTGTTCCTTCACATGTCTGTATGCCAGAGCCATGGTTTCGTCATGCTATGTCTTACTAGTACTATATAACATTAACCCAAACATTATGTAATATGTTACAGGAAAGGGACTCGGTGATGCTCGGTGGCATTTCTCCTCACCATGATTATTATGATAGCCAGTCTAGCACTGAAACTCCGTTGAGTTACACACAAATTAACTATAATGAAACCTTGCAACGGTAAGTTAAAATTTAGCCTTCATACATGAATCATAAAAAAATATTATTATTATTATTCCTTTATTTCCTTGTATACACATATAAATTACATTTTTAAATATATCTTCATAAAAAATACATAAAAAAGCATTTAAAAATATATAAAATAGTAGCCCACCGGTATCAGGAATAGGGTCCAAGGTACCGGCGGTCAGGGTTCCAGAGAGAGGAACCTTCTGACAATGCGAGCTGTGTCCAGAATTTCTAAAGGCTTGATTCAGAAATTCTGGGCGTCGATTCTGTTGTTCAAAAACTATACGATATCAGTTTAGACCTGTCAAATTAGTTAAACTAAAATGTTATCTTTTATCCTTTCTTAATGAAATGGAAAGAAAAAGATGCACATAACATAAAATTAGTTTAGTTTGTGAACAACAGATTCAGCGCCATTGGCTGTCACGACTATCGGTACAATGATTGGTGAATCCACTTCCCACATGTCGACAACCTCGTGAGTCAAGTCAAGATACTTGATTTGTTTATCTTACTCGGCTTTCACGAGGTTCTCATCATGCGGGATGGTTGTGTCAACAATCATTGTACGCCGCTCTGATCGATCCACCATCACTATATCAGGTTTATTGGCAACAATAGTCCTGTCAGTGATGATGGATCGACTCCAGTACAATGTGATATGGCCATTTTCGAGAACTGGGTCGGGGATAATGTTATTATTATTATTATATTATATATTATTATTATATAAATACGGACAAATCACACAGATTGAGATATACCTGTAGTACGGCGCCTCCGATTTTACAAAGTTGTATTTGAGAGCAAGCTGCTGACGAATTATCCAGGCTACAAGGTTGTGTCTATGCAAGTAGTCTCCGTTAGCTAGACGAGAGCACCCGAAGATAATATGCCTTATTGTTTCCCCCGGCCGAGCCCAAGGGCGTCCTACGCTACGTTTGCGGAGACGCGGTCTCCACTCGAGGACTCGTTTACCCCAACGGTTGTCGGTCCTGCGGCATACGTGACCAGCCCATTGCCACTTCAGCTAGCTAATCCTCTCAGCTGTGTCGGTGACTCTGGTCCTCTGTCTGTTCACCTCATTTCTGTTGCGGTCCTTCAGAGAGACGCCCAACATATTTCGCTCCATAGCTCGCTGAGCGGCTTTAAACTTGCTAGACTTGCTTTTTTGTTTAACCTTTAGTTCCTACTTATGTATTCCAATATATTCAGGCCCAATACATGTTTCACATAAGAGAATTTCAAAAGTGTGCATATCTCTATTGTTTTTAATTTTGTGTTCAGGTATTTCTTAAGTCAAGGACCTGATTCGTTTGCGGACTACGACACGGTCTCTGGCAAAAATATTCGCGGCGAAGTCAAACCTCTCGTGAAATACACGTAAGTGTGGTTTTATGTTCCGATGTTAAAGGAATTTTGTATATAGGTACAGTGTATCATAATAAAATTCTTTATTTTTAAAATTCTTTATATGGGTATATCAATTAAAATAGGAGTAAAAGATATTTGGTTATTAAAACTATAGCATGAAAAATGAAGTTAATATTAAAAGGATAATAGAATTTGTATGAGATGACAGAGGTTTGATGAGACACACTGTTCGACGATCCAAAGCGGTCTGATCATTCCCTTGGGTTTCAGCGTTTAACAGGAGGGTATATATAAAGTTATAGAGTAAATCACACAGTATTATTTTATTGCAGAGGTTGCCTGTCGCCTATCGCACAGCATTCAAGGGACTCTGGTGAAATAAGCTCGTCGGATTCCAATGGGATGAACCCAGCGAGTAGCAGTCCAGTGCTTGACGAAGATTATCAGCCTGTTCGGCTTACTGAGGCATTGATTAACAAGTTAGTATCAAACTGATGGCCAAGAAAAATTGCCAATATTTTGTTTGACGAGTGTTCAATATAAGCAATAAATTTTATTGATTGTTTACGTAATAATAATGTCGCGTTGACATTTTGTAAAGCACGGGATTTTTAACCCTCGGTGGGGAGCCGACCGTTGAAAGTCTGTCGGGCCTCTTCTCCTGCACGGGGTAGTGGGGTGTTAAACCCGTGCATCGCCTCGAGAGGCGCACGCCGAAACTCGCGCGTGCCTCCGCTTCGGGGCCGATCGAATAGGGGGCCGGGGCTTCCCCATGCTCCTGGACCCATTCATGGGGGGTGGAAGAGGGCGTTATCCGTCCTTCCTCGGCGCCCGCTGCGTCTTCTGCGGCCCTGAGATCTCCCTCTCCCGTTCCGCAGCTTCCTTCTACGACATCACGTCCTCGCAGAAGGACACCACTGCGTCCCACGACTGCGCTGCCGACCATCCTCCGCACTACTGCCGGCAGCGTCAGGTCGCCTCCTACTTCATTTGTGAGGACACGGCGCTGCTCCTCCCAAGCTAAACACTCGGAGAGCGTGTGCTGCGCCGTGTCCTCCTCGCATTGGGCGCAGTGGTGGCACCGAGCGTCCGGCTCCCTGCCTAAGCGACGCAGCTACTTGCCGAAGCAGCCGTGCCCCGACAGTACCTGCGTCACCCTGAACGACAGGGAGCCGTGCCTCTTCCCGAGCTAGTCGTCTAATACTGGCCGGATCGCCTCGACGGTAGCGTGGCCGGCGGTAGGGCGCATAAGCCTCTGCCGCCATTCCGCCATTGCAACACCTCGCACAACTGCCGTTTTCATTCCTATTCACTCAGTTTTTTTTTTGAGTGAATATGCTCTTAATAAACTAGCTCGCTTTACCATCAGCGATTGCATCACTGCTTACCATCAGGCAGGATTGCGGTTAAGCACTAGTTTATAGTTAGTAAAAAAAATGTAAATAAATGTGTACCTATAGTAAATGTGCACTTATACAGAGTGGTGCTGACAATACGACATTAATGAAAACACAAACAATGCTGGTTCATAGGAATAATTCTAAACAATAGAAAAAAACCTAGCATCAAAAATAAAACAATGAAAATTTGAAACAAACTAAATCGCATAAAATTGCAAACAGAATAGAACATCCTTTAAAAATATTGGTTCACCGACCTCCGATCGGCGGCAGCGTAATCCTGTATAGACTTGCTTTTTTCGCGCCATTATTATTAAAGTTTGGTACCGCTGGATGCGGCGGTCATTAACCTGTAAGCGCTTCCTTATCAACATGTACATCATGTAGAAAACGTGAAAAATGAAAAACAATTTCCTGTGACTAAACTAATGGACATATTTATATGATTTTTTGTGGGTAGACTGAGAATGTGTTGAGGTACCTACACGATGTTTAATTTATTGTCGTATTGTCAGCACCACTCAGTAGATCATTTAATTGTAACAGGCACAACGCTGAGATGGAGAAAGAATTAACAAAGTTGCACAGAGAGACTCGTTCTAGCAGTAAAGGCGATAGAGGGAAAAATTCTAGTGAGACCAGGAAGAAGAAGAAGGAACATTTGGCTCGCTGTAATGCTTCTTTCCATCCCACCAGCGCTGGAACTACTGAACTACAGGTTAGAATACATTTTATTATAACGGGTTTTCCCACTTTTCAAATATTAAAAACCTGATAAAGAAAGTAAATGTATAGCTATAAGATATAGTAGAAATACTTCCTGTAAGTTTAGAAAATAATATCTAATATTCATTTTGGCGATTTAAACGCCACGAAGTTCGAAAAATTTTAATGTTTATTTTTAGGTTAGGATTTGCTGTCACCAAAAAGAATGAAACAAACGAGCATGAACTAATTAATAACGCTCGAAGTTTAGTCTAAAATAGTAATATTTAGCTGCCTATGGTCTAAAACATCTTTTTTACTTTGTTGATTCCTTGAAACCAACTACCTCGAAGCTAATGCTAAGACTAGATGATTGCCACTATAAAAAGAGTGTCGTGTTGAGAAATGTTCTCCAGTACACATTATTTGTTTGGTAAACCAACACCTGTTGACAGTTCATTTAACCTATATTTATAAAAATAACAGTTACCTACTGGCTAATACCACATAAGTAATATGTACAATTTGTGGGTAAATTACATTGTGAGCACCAGGCGCGTGCGCTCCATACAAGCAGAAAAGCTCTGCATACCCTAATAGTCTTCTAAAATTATAATATACTGTAAAATAATTTATATACTACAAAGTTAAAACTAAAAGACTTTGTTAATCAGTTATTGATAACACTGCCATCTATTGGGCCTAGTGCTAACGAGACACATTAGTTGCCTTAGGCGCGACACCCGCGCCTCTTACGGCGTAAGCATAAACAAAATGTGCCTCTTCCGTATCTGTCTGTGTATAAAATTATTTGCTTGTGTGCCTAAACTGTTGTGTACGTGTGCGTGAAATTTCTTTGGGTTTAAAGCCCATGATAAGCACAGCTTCTAATAATGCGACGAATTTAAGAAGTTCAGAAATATAGCATGATTGTTGTTCGTTCAAATACCTTTTTATTTTAGCAGCTTATGTTGTTTCATTATTGGTGTATTTGGGTTAAATTTGTATTGATTGTTTTAAGCGGAATTGAATATTCATTTATTTTAGAGTTTTTGGTTTAACACAAAAGAAAAAAATCAAAATCAAAATCACAGCATTTATTTCAAATAAACCAGTTACAGGCACTTTTGAATTGTCAGAAGGTCGGTCAGTCAATAAGGTGAAGCTAGTCGCCCATTCCAAAGAGTAGGTATCTATGGAGAAGAACGGGCAAGAAACTCCATGGACACTCTTTTAAATTATCAAGCTGTTGATACAAATATTTGATTACATCATTCATTTTGAAATCAATCGTGTGAGAACGATGCAGAAATATATTGTACGCTGAGAGCGTCCATTATGGAAAAAAAAACAACAATTCAGAAATTAAAATACGCCGTAGCAGCTAAGAGATGACCAGTCCCCTCTGACGGCGTCCGTTCACGAACATGACGTATGGATCAGCATCATTCAGCTCAACCATATTGAAGGGAACCTAATGATCCAACACACACGCCACCACCAGCGAGACATTTGAGTGAGCATGACATACTCTCAACAGCCATAGCACTATCAAGTCAATAAAAGACTAACCCAACAAATAGATGCTTTACAGCAAGTAGATCGTGCTCACACGTGTTCCATGCAATTATACAATACTAAGAAATTGAATCTACACAATGCAAAGACAGTTTTGTCCAAGGTTCAGCAGCTCCAACGGTGTTCCCGAATGCTAAGTTTAGCTCCTGTGTAGCTGCACCAGTGCCGAATACCCCTGTCAGCGATGCAATTCCGTAACGTACAATATGCTTGGCTACATAGTGTGTACTGGCTTTAAGTTAAAAAAAAAAAAAACAAACCATTGCAAATTTAACTACAAGAGGAAAAATCAAAGAACAATCAGTGTAAGCATAGAAATCGGACGCAGCTCAAGCCCAAGCCTTTTTGTCGTCAATATAATCTTTAACACTATAAAATGCTTTCTGACACAACTTACGTTTAATGAAAGATTTGAATTTATTCAGGCTCAGATCTTGAACCACCTCTGGAAGTCTATTGTAAAAATGTATACATTGGCATCTACATGGAAAGGTTGTCTTTATAAAAAGTATTATGATAATTATATGTGGTTAGCAGGTTGTGTAGTGTGTACAAATAAATTGTTTTGTTTCTCTTATAGGTATATTATTTTAAAACACGGCTTTGACAGTTCGACGTTATAAAAACTTATTATTAACTTAACTTATTATATATTAACTTAACGAATTTCAATACTATACTTTATGTTGTAATAATTTTCCTGAAGTTTACAAATTAGCAAAATTTAATAGTTATGATTCCAATGAGTAGTGCATTACGCATATTTATGAAAAGCCAAAGCAGACTCATAGATTTGTCTATCTGTCCATTTTAAAAGAACTTTTAGCGATTTCAAAACGATCTTATATATATTTAATTTTTACAGAGTTATTTAAAAATAGATAGGCGCGTTGATTTAATTTGTAGATAGTGAAATATTTTTTTTTAGTTTTTTGAGAAATAAATTATTACTTATTTACAGTTGAGTTAGTAATACCATTTCATTGTATTTTGACAGCCTACATGGCGTAGCGGTAGCGAACGCGGCCGCTGCGTAAGGAGGCGCGGGTTCGATCCTCGCGCAGTGTAAGTATTTGTATGCATGAATATGAATATTTGCACTGGTCTGGTCGTATCTCGGAAAGCACGTTAAGCCGTTGGTTTCGGTTGCCATGCGAACATCTAGTGGCAGTCGTTACGGGTTGTTGGAGCCCACAAAAGTCCAACAATTGGTCTAACTTCAATGCTTCGATATTGCCTTCGCGTTGTGGAGGTCAGACGGCAGTCGCTTCACGGAAATTGTCGAAATTTCGCCAAAATCAGCAATTAGACTGGAAAAGCGGACCCCAGATTCCAAAGCTTTGGATGCGACTGGTATTAACCCTGAGATGATGATGATTTCATTGTATTCATTTGGGCAAATAAAAAATACCTAATACCCCACGTATATCATTTATTTGACTTGTTCTTATCATCAATCACATACTTAGATGTTCATTGTAGCCACGCACAAACATCAATTCAATGTTGACATGCGAAAAAGTACGCGACTATGTTAAATTGAAACTACGTCTAAGTTACGTTTTTTAAGTTTTACCATATATAAGCACAGAGATTTGGATAGTAGGTATATTTATGCATACCCCCAATAAAATCTTTGTGCACGCCCCTGGTTTGCACACTAATCAATGCTTGTAATTTAATTATATTTAAGTACTAATTCAGAGTTGATAAAAATCATGATTTTTAAAAAAAAATCAAAATAATCCGATTAATTTGATTTAAATCAGGTTTATTTGATCTAAATCAGATTTTTTTGAAGTTTTTTTTTACTTTCTTGTCTTTTTTTAAATTTCATAGTCAGTTCTTCATTAAACTGAAAACCACATGTTTTGGTTTAATTATATTATTAACTAGCTTTCTTCCCGCGGCTTCGCCCGCGTGGAGTTCGGTTATATCGCGTTTCCAAGAGAACTCTTCAAAAGTCCGGAATCAAACCTATCCTATGTTATTTCTCAAGGTCAACGCTATCTTTGTACCAAATTTCAATAAAATCAACTCAGGGGTTTAGACGTGAAAGCGTAAGACAGACAGACAGACAGACGAGAGTTACTTTCGCATGTATAATATTAAGGAGGGATAAAATTTAGGTTCTACTAATAAAATCAACAATTTAAAAAACAGTAGCGTTGAAAAAATTACAAGGAATGTAGTAACTTACAGATTAAAAAAGAAACATGAACAATACTTATGGTAAGTAAGTATTAATAAACTTGGTAGTAAACTTTATTATTTTTTAGTATTGAGTTCCTTCAAAAGGTAAACTAATTTGGCTGCCTTCTCGGTGCCTAATCTGTTTCTTATTTTGCTGTGCACTAAATTGAATGTCGAAAATACTCTTTCGACCCCAGCCGAAGAACTGTACTCAGCAGTTGCTCGTGTGCGCGCCGTATTCTATGTCCAGGGATGTCCCTAGACAATTTTTGGCAGACTTGGTTGCACTAAAAATGTAATGATTTAAATCATTCATTTTAAAAAAATGAATGAAAATCACTGATTTAAATCAAGTGATTTAAATCATATCAACCCTGTACTAATTCAATTAATTTATTCATAAAATTAACACAGCTGTTTAAAAATAGTAGTACCTCTATCTTCTCATAAGTACTTACATACCAACTATAGTTTTAGTACTTACAAAAACGATCCCTACCCTAGTTAGATAAATTCTATTCCTACCTTTAAAAAGTCTAACTCAATTCTTGTTGTCAGTAATGATCACTTATTTACCATCTTATTGATCCTACACACTTACCTGTTGAATGAAACGGGGAAAAGTAAATAAAACACTATGTTGCAGTGGAATTATTAATACACCTCGTTATCATCCAGCTCTATTATAACTACGTCATCCAGAAATTCTGCGCGGTAAAGATATATTGTCTTCGTACCTAGCCAATCCAAGGTACCACACTAACGTCATCACGTGAGCGCATCATCCAATAGTTTGTTGACCAAAACAATTGCAATAATATTTAAGTTTCCCAGTTCTGCCAGGCACATTATTTAGCAGCAGCACGCTTCGCATCCACAATGCATGGCATATTCTATCAGATAATGATATCTATGAAAGAAAACATTGAATTAATATCAGGTACTTTATGTATGAATATTAATACAATATAAAAAGATATGTTACTACATTTAGGGTCAATAAACAATAATACCTATTATATACCTATATTTTCATGTTAAAAGTATTATGTATATTATTATGTATATTATTTTTAGTTAACACATTAACTGCTAACATAATAGTTAGGAACTACCGCCGGGTGCCGACATTTTACAATATGTATTCGGCACCACTGCTATGGCTCCGCGCAATTCTTGTTTGCATAACAGCTTTAATCTGCCTTTACTCTTCTGAAGGATTGTCAATAACATTAGCATGGCTCTGACGATTAAGCGTAGACCGTCAACAAATACTGCACACTTATCTACGTCCTGGTTGAGATGACCCGGCGAGCTTGAGCTCCATCACAGCTTGTTGTTAATTGCTGGTTTATGCTCCTCATGAGGAGTTCATTACAAGGTTCACAAATGTAATCTTCCTCAGTAATTTGAAATAGGAAACTCTTTCTATTTAATTCTTAATTTATTTTTCTATAAACTTCTTTTCATTACAATTATATACAATTGCTTAATACCAGCAGGGTTATGTAGAAAAACTGGTTCTACATTAACAATAGGCATCGGTTCAAAACTAAACATGAAACAATCTTCGGATATGCATATTTTTCGAATAGTTATGTAACACATTGTATAGGAGCTTTGTGTGGATCTCATATTCTTAGATTAAAAATAATGAGCATAAAATACTTACGATTTCTGGTGATATCCACTTGCCATGAACGAAATAATAACTCTTGTGTTCAGTGCATGAAAGAAATAACGTCGAAACGTATTTATGCAGTTTATGCAAAGTATACCTACTTATATAAGTATGTTTGCTGATGGCGGCATCAGGTATGGTAAGCTCGCCAGATGAGGAAGATATCCGGGTCGAGAGGCGGTAAATATGGTCGTAATCATGGTGTACACTTAGAACATCAGCAACTGAAGCAAAAAGACACAGTGTACTTAAACATTGGTACCCATGGCATGCCGATAGGTGCCGCTATTATAAAATTTTACTTTTTTAACTAGTCTGTGCATAAAACAATACTCTGTGGTCAGGTCACGGCTTTCGCTTGCGTTTGTTTGTTTCATATTCATTTTGCGCGTGTTTCTTTGTTTTCGAGAGGATTTTTGTGTTATTGACGTCGAGTTGAGATCTCTTGCGACCTCCTCCGTCAACAATACTTTTATTTTTTATTACAATAATTTTAAAAGTCCAATGAAAAATGAGCGTGACACTCAGCTTTGACTTTCCCGCCAAAACCTCATTCGTTTAGTTAAAATGAAAGTCAAAGTTGTCAAGTATGTACTGGCGTGAATAAAAGTCAGACAACTCTTAATAGATTTTTTATTTAGTTAAATATGAGAAACGGGACTCTCACCATAAAAAAGAACAATCGGTTGCTCTCCGGGAGTGCCGGTAGAACGCAAAATTGAATATCACTGTCCATTTTTGAGTATTTTGGAATGGCTAATGAATAATTGGCCTTATAAGAAGGCTCAAAGTCGCTCAAAGGGCAATGGAGAGGGCTATGCTTGGGGTTTCACTGCGCGATCGAATCAGGAATGAGGAGATCCGCAGAAGAACGAGAGTAACCGACATAGCCCGAAGAATTGCAACACTGAAGTGGCAATGGGCTGGACACATTGCCCGTAGGACCGATGCCCGATGGGGCCGACGGGTTCTCGAGTGGCGACCACGCACCGGAAGACGTAGCGTGGGTAGGCCCCCGACAAGGTGGACCGACGACCTGGTGAAGGTCGCGGGAAACCGCTGGATGCGGGAGGCGCAGGACCGGTCGTCGTGGAGAACCTTGGGGGAGGCCTATGTCCAGCAGTGGACGTCTTTCGGCTGAAATGATGATGATGATGATGATGAATGAATAATTACACACGGTATTCTTTTGATACTTTGTATACAAAATTTTAGAAGCATACAGCCGGTCGAGCTATCAGTAGTCTAGATACGCCACAATAGCGGCTGTAAGTCCCTCTTTAAGGAGTGGCTAGAGAGGCGCCACGGCGCTCCCCCCGTCCGCCTGACGCAGGTCCTCACCGAATACGGTTGTTTCCGGGAGGTTCCTGTTCCGGTTAAGGCGGGAGGAAACACGAGGGCGTCACCAATGTGGGGATCGCCCTGAGGCCACGGTGGAGCATACGGTGGAGGTCTGCCCGGCTTGGGTAGAGCACCACCGTGTCCTCGCGGCGGCGACAGCGAGAGCGCATGGCACGCATCGGGAGACAATATCGTACTTTCGGCCACCGTAGGCGCGGGCTTGCGGGACTTACTTTTACTGACTAAATCCCATCCGTGTTTCTCCACTTGCCTGTGCGACGGCCAGGGCCGCGGTTTCTTGTTTGACCAACCCGCAACCCTGACCCAGGAGGCATCGGTCTTCGTGGACCCCGTCACGATGTGCTGACACACCTGCGAGGCGCGTTGTGTTTTACGCGTGCCTCAAAGAGATGAGTTGCGGGCCGAAAAAAGAAACTGTGGTCCTGGCGCACAGGCAAGTGAAGAAACACGGGTGGGTTTAGTCAGTAAAAGTTTGACACGCCCTTCCGCTCCGCCCCGAGTGGGAGAGGTCATTTGATGATTTCCCATCCAGATCAAAAAAAAAAAAAAAAATAAAGCTATCTGTAGTCACCATACGTAGATGCTCGTAGCAGGTTAACATGTCCCCATGTTGGAAAGTGAAGCGGATATTAATTTCTCTCCTACTTTTTACGAACTTTCGACCAGGTCACGAGTCCTGACGCGAGTTTAACATTTTTTACTTATTCCAAAAAGTGCATAACGCCGTTGAAGAATATTTCATTTCAAAAGTCGACCTTTTAGCCTCTTTGCTGTCCAGCATGTACGGTTATGTAAACGATAACTGGAGACAGGCGGCTCATTAGGTGATTGGGATCTAGCAGAAGGAAGATCAGCAATCACAGGGTACCTACCCTTTCTTGAGTAGAATGTGCGGTAGAACAATCTTATAAGTAGAAAGTTAGTTTTTTGATAGTCGACATTTTAATTAATTTTTAACAACACAATGAGTACTTTTATGTGAAAACAGAGATCCATGTTTTGGTAAGGATATTGTACCATTCGTCGTAGCAAATAATTCACTTTAAATTTCTGTGTTTCTTTGTATTGTAATAATTTAATGAGAGATAAAATAATGGTTTTAAAATTACTTTACATATTGGTCTTTTAACTTTCTGTCACTAGAGACAGCTGGGGAGTTCGTTGCGTCATATCTACCTCCCAGCTAATGCACTAGAAAGTAGCGAAGGGCGGAAGAGTTACTGAATATATATTTATGTAATTTTGACGTTCTAAAAGTGCTGTAGAATAAACTGTTTTTTTTTTTTTTGTTTTGCAGCCGCAACAACCACATGGCTTAAAACGCACTTCAAAGATGATGGATGCTGAATCGAGCGCTCACAAACATCACTGTCCTTCTGCGAGACAGGCGCGTCGCAATAAGCGCGCGCTGTCGACCAGCGCCACCGACAATCAACCCACGTTGGCTATCCCTGCGGCTATGGATCAGTTAGCTACAGGTATATTTAAACTAAACTTTAAAAACCTTTTTGATGCGAGCTTGAATTGAAATGAAATGAAATCGTTTATCATGCAAGTAGGATCACTGATCACTTTTACACGACATAGTTTTTTAAACTAGCTGGAGCCGGCATTTCCTAACTGACTATCTCTGAGAAGACAAGCCGAAAGAAATTCAAGGATCATCTTTTTTCAAGTTCAGACATTAAAAATAAAGATGTTTACAATAACAATACTGAGCTGTCATTACTGTCAATTTCTAGTGTCAGATGGAAATAAAGAAATTCATTTCAAGCTCAGTGGGGTCAAGTTTTCACAGCCAGTTAATCATACTTAAGGGGCATCAAATCTCACTATAGTGATCCATTTTCCACAATTATTGTAATACCTGCCTATTTGTACAGACACCAGCAACTTAGCTACCCAAAACTGCAAAATTATCCCAATAAACCTTGAACCTTTAGCGATAAAGTTGACTATCATTTAAATAAATTCAGATTATAGTAGCTTAATGTGTTGATGTCTGTAATTCTATCAATAAGAAGCATGTTTTGGCAATATTTTCGGGATTATCTCATTCAAATGGTACTAAGGAAACAATAATACAGTAAAGAACACAATTTTAGTGTCTTCAAAGCTAGAGTGAATGGGCTGTTAATAAATTAGTGCTCCTTACCATCAATGATTGCATCACTGCATACCATCAGACGGGACCGCGGTCTAGTTTACCACATTAATCATTAACATTAATTTCTTTTTTCCTTTATTTAACCATCTTTAAATATTAATTTACATTTTTAAATATTTCTACACAAAAAAAAACATTAAAAAATATAAACAAATATTTAAAAAAAAAATATTAAGTATTCTTTTTATTTATTTAAAATATTATTATTAAAAAGTCTACATTACGCATAAAATGGTCTTGTCACAATATCATAGACCCATGTTCTTAGGAACATTTCATTACATAACGAACGTCGTGTGGTGATTACAGCATCCAATCAGTGGACGCCTGCAACCAACATGAACGCATACATCCTGGGCGTCGGCATTCCACAGCAGATGCCTATCATGAGCACCATGCCTCATCCCATGCATACTATGTCGGCTGTGCCAGGTAACTTCTATGTTCTATGTTATTGGTTTGGTTTCCGCACTCAGTCCCTTCAGTGGACCATTGTGCGTGCCAGGTAACTTATGATCTTAATATCTCATCTACGCTCACGACTGTCATGATTCTCTTGCCCCATCACATCCCCATTGGGCTCGGAACAGCATCATCACCTTGATAGTCACCTCATTTCTAGTCATATAATTTTTCTCTACTATTTTAGCATTCATACTCAGAATCCACATTGCCCCATTCGTTCCGCATGACAGGTTTATACACAAAATGTGTTAATAAATTGGCTAAATAACATTATGAAAGAAATGTTAGTAACAACGGTATTGAAGATACAGCCATGTGTCATCTGTCATCATTGTAAAAATAAAGTGACATTTACTTATTGCAAAATCAACCATCGTGATTATAACAGATTCGTCATAATTACAATGGTTCTCGCAGTCAAAAGTGAAATAAACATGAACGGACTGTACTGTACCGCAACCGTATTACTGCAAAGAACTTTATCACTCGAATAACGTTGACAGAGGGCGCTGTAGTTTGGGTGGTGAGATAAGTGACCGACAGACAGTATAAGTTGAACTTATTCTAAAACTTTGTTATAAAATGAGTATGCCTGTACCATAATACAGGCATGTACCCGATGTACTACGCGCCGGCAGCCCCGCAGCCAATGCCCACAACCTCACATCATCATCTACCTTCAAATAGCCAGCAACACCAGTTCCAAGGGCCAAGTAAGTAATATTGACAACGTTCATAGTCTGGTGTTAATCGCAATCTGTCAAAAATACTTTTAACTATTCTTAGAACATTTTTGACAAGTTTTTGACATTGATTTTCGCTGACACAGGATTGCGACTATATTTTGAATCTCTTTGATTACGGTAATGAGCAGTTTTCCAGGAGCTTTCCTATCAGTTGCTCATTTTTGCTAATAGAAGAGTGTTGCATGACATCTGGTGTTCCCCTATTTGTAAAAAATATAATCAAAGTCAGTTCATTCTTGCCACAGACTAAATAAACCACAAAAATCAAATTTAAAAAAAAATTTAAAGTTATGGTAACACCATCTCTTAATGTCTTTTGAAACTAACCTCGAGGAAAACTGTTCATTGAACATCAATTATATCGACAAAGACATCTGATTATGCCATACTCCTGTAAAGTTTTTCACACGATAATGAGATTTGCTTATCTTATCTGTTAAGATCAAAATCTACAAATAGTAAATATTTTTTTTATTTAGTAATTAGTAATAAATTCCGGAATTGTTAGATATACCAATCTTATTACTTAGATTGCATTATGATCTAAAATGAGGAGCTATGTTTTAATAATTCTATTGTTTGTAATACAGTGATGGTGTACGGCCACCCACTCATGGGAACCCCCATAATGTACTCGCCGATGACTCAGCAGGTTACGTACCCCACACTGCAAACACAAATGGCAATGGCACAGTCCATCCCACAACAGTACACAAACACAATGAGCGCCTTGGGTTTAACTAGCAGCAACTACGAAGAGGTACGTCATCAGTTTTCTATATCCTTTTCATACTTGCACAATTTTATTGCTATACAGAATTTAGAATGGACACCAATTTGTTTTATTAGTAAATTAATGTTTCTTAGTGTTTCGTTTATACGGCAAAAGATTTCTTTACAATGATACTTGTAAATACGGACCGATTCCAACTTTATGGCGGCTCTGAAGTTCGCTACGCTTCGCAGTACCCCACCTCTTCGCGAGTGAAAGTGAAAGAGTAAGATGCGGACCTGTGAAGCGACACGCCTCATTATTTAAACTACCATAAATTTTGAATCAGGCTGTAACTCTTACGTCATCGGGTGTATTGCGCGCTAATACCAAGTAACACGTAACTTGCAACAACCACACGTTGATATTTGAAAGCTTCCCTTGCCAGATCGATTAATTCAGCACCGGCTTAAATTTTGGTCTAAAAGTGAAGACTACTACGTGATATGTTACTAAATCATTAACAATAATATCACTGTTAATCTGTTAATTACTTATGTATATACAGGGTGTATCTGACATCGTAACGCAAACTTCGCGAAAAGGTTACACGGCCCGCCACTAATAAAATTATGAAAGTCATTTATGTCGTTAATGAGCGGTTACAGAAATCACAATTTCCGAGCACGCAATGTATTGTAGACAACGCGAAATCAATGTAACATTATCAATTTAGCCCGCACGAACCTCTCAGTACGTAAGCACCTACGCGTCTTACACCAACACGGCCGCCCGTAAAGTCGCAGTCGCCATGATGCGTGTGTGTGAATGTAGCTACAATGACGAACAAAACAGCGGGGATGCCCAGCTACCGCCGTTTGCGTCATCCTGCTGATAACAGCTATAATAAAATAACCTTGAAAATGTTCCGCACGGCGGATCCTATTCTAACTGTCCAAAAACACAAAAATATTTTTGACTTTTTGTATCTCGCGCCACATATTGTGAAACGATCCGGATTGGCTAATGTCACGATGACGCGCGTCAGCACTTGTTGTAGTTCTATTTGTTCTCAGGTGTTTTATCGATGTATTTGTGCAACTCGGTACAGCACTGCGCACCACTTGTAAACCATTTTATAAGATAAACAACAAAAAATAACAGATAAATACAAACACCACTGCGGAACCGAAAATCGTTTATATGCTTGTGACGTTACTTACAAGGCGCGACGCCATATTGCTGAATAAAGCGTTTCGCCGGCTTATTTGAATTTTTATTTGCATGTTTCTTACGAAATACGTACCTATTTAAAATAAAAAATAAAAAAAATACTATTGGTGAACTTCTTAATCGCAACCAAGTAATTCAAGAGAGAAATTATAAATCTGTCAAATAGCCTATTAGTGAACTTACCTTAAGCTCGTTCACTCCTAACCAAATAGGGTTAGAAATGGCCGCCACCAGCTTGCTCACAGACCTGAGCGCGGCGCAGGGTTTCAATATGAACACGGGGCTAGAAGGTAGGATCCTGGATACACTCCTCGCAGGGTCGTGAACGCGTTCTCGATGCGATTCTTTATCTTTGCTGCGGAATTGCACTCGAACACAAACACCTTATCTTTGACGTAATCCCAAAGAAAAAAATCTAAAGGGTCAAGTCTGGTGAACGGGGAGGCCATGGCTGCAGCCCGAATCTTCCAATCCACCGACTTCCAAAAGCTTCGGTGAGGCAGTGTCTGACAGGAAGAATCACATGTGGGGGAGCACCATCGTGTTGAAATCACATCACCCTACTCTGAGCTAGAGGCAACTCGTGGATTATATACGATAGGTACGTAGGCGGTACGTAGGAATTCGTGATAACGAGCTCGTTTAATCTTTCCGGAACAAAAATGGGTCCAACAAACAACAAGATCTTTGAAAATGCTGCCCAAACGCCATCGATTTTGGTGTCCCGTCTGCTGCAATGCGAAGAAATTGGTATGGTCCCAAATGTAACAATTACGCCGGTTCCACATTCCGTTTCTGGTAAATGTAGATTAATCTGTCAACATTACATTTACAGGCAGTAAAATTGGAGATTACGACGTACTGTCGTTGCAGCCACTGGCAATACTTTTTTTTTTTTGTTGGGACGCGAAATCATCAAAGGACTTCTCCCACTCTGGGCGGAGCAGAAAGGCAGATGGGTGTCAGACTTCCTCCTTCCTCCCGCCTTATACGGAACAGGAACCTTCCGAAACAACCGTGTCCGGTGACGACCTGCGTCAGACTCTTTCCACTCCTCAAAGAGGGGACCTACCGCCGCTATTATGGCGTGCCCAGCACTGGGTTGCGACGATCGCAATCTCCATATAGTTTACTCGGTGGTAGGCCATAACATCGGCCGCCGGCAGAAGTTACCACCCACCAGACAAAGCCTTGCCGCCAAGCGATTTGTCGTGTTCCGGCATGATGTCTGGTGAAGCCGATCGGAGGACGGGTCTGAGCAGTTGTGTTGCGATGTGTGCCGGGTACGATGCGCCTAATGTTGTGTTGGGAGTTTGGTTGTGGAGGGTCTTCAGATCAATCTCCCTTTGGCGCAGCATCGTTGGTCGTGTTGTTGGGTTTAACATTGCATCACCTCGCTCAACTGCCGTCTTCCTTCCTATTCGCTCAGTTTTCTGAGTGAATAGGCTCTTAATAAACTAGCGCGCTTTACCATCAACGATCGCATCACTGCTTACCATCAGGCGGGATTGCGGTCAAGTGCTAGTTTATAATTATAGAAAAAAAAAAAAAATCGCCGTGAGATCCCGCCGGAGCTCTGTCCGCCGTACCGCGATTTCTCGAAAGGCCACATTAAAGTAAAAATCAGAAGATTAAGCAAGAGATTTTATTATTTATTTAAAATACTTACTAAATATCACTCCTAAATTATATTTAAAAAAAATATAGATCATTATCTTGTTGAAAAAAAATACCAGTTTCAATCAAATTAAACCAGATAGAACGGCATTTTGCAGTTGCTTTCATTTTTAACTGCTCTTTTTTCATGATTCCATTTTGACCTTCTGATTTCTCTTTGAGATCCGATCGTTTGACAATACGGCATTTCGCGACAAAGAGGCCGACGCTTTGGTGGTAGGTATTAAAAACTCTCGGCTCCGCCTTTCAATATGCCGCCCGCGCCGCTCGTTTTTTTAGGTATGACGTTGACCCCTGAAGTGAACTCATCGAATCAGCTGATACGATAGTTTTCGAGTTTTGTTCTCATTGCGCTTTTTGGTGTAATTAGCGAATTAACTAATTTTTACTTTAAAATCTTATTGGGTTGTAAAAGTGTAGCAATAATGAAAGGTCTAAAGTGAAAAAAACTGCATATAATTTTTCAAAAAATCATGATAAAACCGACGAAAAATTCCACCACTGGGGGGCTCAAAATCATGTACTGGATCCATGGTACTCGTTTGTGCGTCGATGTCAGAGACATCCGATATTAATAATACATATCCGATAGCTGCATGAATAGGCAATGGTAACATTTTACTGCACTTACGAATGTTATAAGTACCTGCTAAATATTCCTTTGTGGTTATAACATTCGGTTTAGTCTAGTATTAATTTTAAAGTGAATGAATTCACCTTCGGAGGCGACAAACTTTACAACCGTTGTTGAATACCTGCACAGGCTTGTAAGCCCAGTTTAACATTGAGGCTAGGAAGGGTGCAAAGCAGCGCCTGGCGCGTCAAGAAAAGAGCAAAATCTCAAGACACGACTTCAAAAACAGACATCGGCAGCGCAGATAGTCTCTCATCGAATGCGTTGAACCGGGTATGGCAATAATAACATCTAGGAGTTTATAAGTACAACGTGATTCTCATCGTGCTGTATCACTGTTAGAAAGATTGTTTATTTTGCTTTCTCGTTGCTTAGTTCCCTAGTAGATTTTAAAATGGGATCATTGCTCTAATTTACCTATTACAAAATTATTATTTTTATTCTTCAGTTTCTAGGTTTTCTTCTATTGTTGTTGAAATTCACAAGAAGATTCTTGTATCTTAATACTGACAATTCGATTTTCATTTAATTATTTTCCGTATGTACGTTTCCTCTGCTTTATTTCTTCTATTGCATGTCCCGCTTATCTGTAATATTAATTATAATATGAGTAGTTATTTTTTGTTGCACTTCTTAAATGCTTTTGTAGGAATCGGGACCGCACAAAAGTGGCAGTGGGAACGAGGAATCAACGATATACTCTACAGACATCAGATCTTCCAACAATTTGAGTCTTAAGGTTAGAGCTGCACCTGTGGCTCATATTTGCAACTATTCTTGTTTTAAGATAACTTACTACTTTATCATTTGTTCTTACAATATCGCTGTCTATATCCTGTTATAAGTAGGCAGGGCATGGCCAGAATGGTCTGTCGGGCATTCGAAGGTGCCTTTGAGATTTCGGGGATCTGTCCATTCTAATTAATGATGATGTTATGAAATCTACAAATTTTTTCCAGTCTCCAATCTGTCAAATTATTATATTCTAATCTATATTATATTCTCTTTGAATAATATTTTATGTAACGTGTAATAAAGCAGTACTGAGGTCGATTGTTATAATTGACAGTCGTCAATACACTATTTTTAATATTGCTCACGAATAGAATCATGGTAATCTAGGTACTGATAAACGCACATATGTTGTTAAGACTTCTTCAAGACTGAATTGGCCTAGAGATGGTCGCATTACGCAGGTAACGCAGGTATGGACTTTGTAATAAATTTTTATTTGGCAAATAAAGTTTTAAAAGCCATATTTTTTCTATAACATCTTTATAAAAAATTTAACATTAAAAAAAAGTTGTTTACATTCAATACTTATACTCTTTTAAAAAAATCTCCTGAAAAATATGAAAAATTAAACAAAAATATTTTTAACCATATTATGTAATTTGGATAGCAATATGCGCTGACATTAACTATATCACAACTTAATTATAACCAATATGATAGCACAATAAGCATAATTATAAAATATTTATTGTAGCATTTTGACAGCTAGGTCAAATTACAAAATTAATAGGTAAAACCAATTTAAAAATAGTGTATATACGCGTCATAATTTGAAATTACCCTTAAAGAAAAGTATACCTAACGGAAAGTCAATAAGATTTATTTTCCCTTTAGAGCACAGATGTCGCGACGAACACTCCACCTTTAAGAGAGGGTCAGCTCAACAAGAGGAATAGGCTAGCCAACAGTGAGGGGACTCCTGACAAGACTGACGGAGAGTCTAGCTATTCATCCTTCTACTCTTCATTCTTTAAGACTGAATCCGGCAGTGCCGAGGACAGTGGTGACGGCAAAAATGGCAACAAGCCATCTTCAGTTAGGGTAAATATTAGCATTTTACCTCATTAGCCGCGAGGAGATCAGCGCTGGACCTTGGACTTCCCCTCACAGGATTCAATGGCCTGTGATGTCACAAGGTCGACAGTTTCTGTCTAGAGCTTGTCACAATTTCTTTCAGTTCAGGTTTCTTATCAACTAGCGTCTACGGTATTCAATCGCTGTTTTCCTGTCGCCTACACTGGTGTTTCTCTTCAGAGTTTGTAGAAGATGATTGTTCATCTGTCGTATGCAAGACGCTAGTCATCGTTTTCAAAATTCTTCGTAAGTTTACAGTTCGAATTTCAAAACTAACCTACTACCTGATTTTATCGAAATGGACACAATAAAGCTCTAGACAAGATATGTTTTTAAATCTTTTTCAGGTTGCTTATTTATACTTCAAATACTCACAAAATATTCTTGTTTGCTCTTTTTTTTTGTTTCTTCAGACAATAAAAAGAAGTATCATTTCAGAGCCCATTAAACGCGACATCTTCTTACCATTTATCTCAGCCTGCCAAGATAGTCACCAAGAGGAAGATGGAACCGCCATGGCTGGAGCAGGTACAATAACAGTGATTACTTTTTATTTCCATTTAACGAAGAACTTATTTTTCACTGGATAATAATTTGCTCCTATCCCCCTTGAGCCCCTTTTTACCTCGCTGAGACTACCCCGGTGATCACCATCTGAGCATAGGGGTGGTCCCAGTTTCTCTTAAAAGACCAATTCCGGAACCCCCCTTGCGCAACGCCTGTAAGGCACATCCCAGGGGAAACTAAGAGGGCCTCACCTAAACCTATGCACGGTACCACGTGACCACTATGCCACCGTCATCCCTGGGGTCACTTAGTGGGCAGGAAAAGTCCCCGCTCTGTGTGCCTGCGACCACAAGCTATTCCTGTGCTATGATATATGTTATTGTATTATCCATGATCTGGGTTGTGAAGTCAGATAGGTAGTCCCCCCGTGTAAAATACTGCATACACGGGTAGCAGAGTCGGATGATAGTCAAACCTAATAGTATATTTTATTTTTATAGGTTTGCGTAACTTCGGAGCTGTTCTACAAGTACCAAATCCAAACGAAATCTTTAGAAGAAACCCTTGCCGCCGACAAACAGAGAATGAAGAGTTTGGAGCAGGTTTGTCTCTTGCAAAAGAACTTCTTTATATGTTGTCTATAAATATTTGAGACATAAAAAAAATAACAACTGTCGTTCTGTATGTACATATAATATACCGTAATATACCTATTCTAGAGTTGTTGTCGCTCGCTTTGATTGATTTTAATACATTCTAAATCTTCTTAACACTAGCCGTCACTGGTCAACGAGCAGCTAAGCCGGTTGTACCAAGAACTTCAGCTGGAGGGTGTGGCTGCCAGGCTTACCTTAGAAGAAGGTATCACCAGTTCCAGTAGTTCGGGCGAAGAAACTAGCACCTATGGTCCAAGGGTAAATTTATATTCAAGTCATGTTCTTAAATATTCTCCATAGAACATAATATTATCCATACTAATATAATAAATGCGAAAGTATCTCTCTCTGTCTGTCCGGCTTTCACTCCAAAACTGATGAACTGATTGTAATGAAATTTGGTACACCGATAGTCTAGAGCCTCAGAAAGGACATAGGCTATATAACATTCCACTATGATCAATAGGAGCAGAGCGGTAATAGAAAATGTTGCGAAAACGGGGGCAAACGCGGACGGACATATTGCTCCCATTATTTTAACAGGCGCTTATTTTATATCAACACGCGGACGGAGTCGCGGGCAACACCTAGTATACAATATGTAAAGAAAACCCTGTCCGATCCGTGAAGGTATTGTTAGGTATCGATAACTAATTCTACTAATGCCTACAAAGCCGCGCTAAGCTAAAAAAAATACCCCCTAATAAAATAAATATTATTTCGCAAAAGGAGGTAAGTAACATGGTAATACATGCGCGGGAGACTTGAGGCAGGGCGACGTGGCACGCGCAATCATCGCTAATAATACCGTCGAAATCGTGTTGTCACTTTTAAAAAAATACAAATTTTTTGGGGAAGTTGGGATTAATTCGCGGAAAAAAAGAAAATAATTTCAAAATTCATGACCATTGTTACTATGATAATAATGTAAAATTTCATATTTTATTTGGTCATGTGTTTACCTAACCTTTATTACTTCTACTTTTACTTCATAAGTTTTAATACTTCTACTTTTACCCCATAAGGACCAGGCGCGTGCGCTCCATAGAGCCATATAAGCACTGCATACCCTTATAATTTTCTAATTCGGAACACCCGAATCGTATTATAATATAATTTTTGTACTACAATACATTCTGTTAAAACACTACACTAAAACAGTAATACTGCCATCTTTTGGGGCTAGCGCAAACTAGCTAACACACTTTAAGCGTCACCAGCGCTACGGAGCGTAGAGCGACGTAGGCACGAACTAAATTTGCTTATTTTTTGAGAATTTTCGTGTATGTGAATAAAATTATTTGATGGTGTGCGTAAACTTGTCGTGTGTCGCTGCAGAATTTCATTCAGTTTTAAGGCCGGAAAGGCAGTGCCTATTTGACAAACCGACCAAGTTTAGAGGCTATGACAAATACCATAATTGTTTTTCGTTAAAATACCTATTTATTTTACCAGCTTTGCAATGATAAATTACTCCATTTTTTTGTTGTTATGATTTATGATGTTTGTTTTCATTTTAAGTGCAAATGAATTGAATTAAGTTTATTTACTTTCATACGTATTTCTTTCTAAAATATGCAAAATTATACCTGTGAGATTTGTTGGTTTTGTTGTTTTTCAACGTAAAGTTTTGAGCAAAAATATAAATTAAAGAACGTTGTGCGAAAAAATATAACATACATGGTGTAAAATGATTGGAATCGATTGAGTTGCTTATTCTGAACCATCCGAAATCTTTGTGCACGCCCCTGATAAGGATCCCCGTCCGACCCGGACTGGGGTTCTTATGGGGGACCTTACACATTGTAGAAGTGCTCATATCGTTAAGTGAATTTATTTCGGATTTTTTATGTGTATTATACCATACCAAATTGAATTTTCAATTTGGTTGTTCTAACGCCCAAATCTATACCTGCTCACCCTAAGGCCGCTGCCTCGAATCTTGCTGGGCGGCGGCGGCAGCGGCGCGGTAGCCGGGCGGGCATCGAAGACCTCATCTTCGAAGTTCTCGAAACTAGCGGGCAGATCGCGCGTCACTATAGCCGCGTAGTGTTTTGTTCACGATTGTGTCGACGAGATATTTGTTTTTATTCGCGAAAGAAATGTCTGAACAATGGCGGCAACATCTTTTTGATTCAAATTTATTCCTAACGCTTGATCACCGGTCGCTGCCCTCAAGATTAGAGCGCGAGAAGTACGCCGCTCGCTTCCCCGCTCCGCTGCCGCGCCGCTGTTTTCGAGAACCGGTCCGTTTAATTTTACGCATACGATCCTGCCGGCCACTCGCCGTTGTCGCCGCCGCCCCGTTGCCCGCAAGATTCGAGGCAGAGGCCTAAGGGCTTCTGCACACGATGCCGTCACCGCGCGGTTTATCCTCCCTGTCTGTTTGATTCAATCCATTACCGGCGGCGTACGAACGTGTTCGCCGCTAGATCATATGTGACGCAATCATGTCTAATATTACGAAAAAAAGAAGTTTGTGCTTGCTTACTATATGTATTGTATAGAAAATGGCAAAAAGAACGCCAAGTTAGAAAATTGTGGGTTTATACTATGCTGTCGGTAGGGGAGCAATATGGTGAATTTCATACACTTTACGAAGATCTCCGAAAAGACGAGGCCAAGTTTTGTGATTATTTTCGAATGAATGACAACATTTGATAAATTTATTAAAGAATTAGGTATTAAAGAAGAAACTGCAACATACAAGCAAGTATATCTGCTAACGTGAGATTGGTTGTTACGTTCGAATGCGGCCGGTAATGGAATGAAACAAACAGACTTGCTGGACTTGGCCTTTTTACTTTCAAAATGGTCAGATGTAGGTTTTAGCGATATTACTTTCTGAGCTCTCTGAGTCTATCTGGAATATTACTGCAATCACTGGAGGAAAACACCATGACGCCAACTGAACACGCTAATGTCCTTAGCCGGAACAGAAAACGCTTGGATTTTATCTAGGCCCCCCCTGTAATCATAGTGAATCTTAGAATACCTTAATATTAATCATTTTGAAGGGCAAAGGCTTCTTTTCATACAGAGTAGTTACATAAAGCTGGTATTATTAGTCAAATCGTATAAACCGTGCGCAGTAGAGGCTGGTCGCTCGCCTAGTAATATATTGGCACATTTGCAAAAAAATAAAAATGTGAAACTGAGTTTATAACATATTCTTATATGTATTAGCGTCTATTACTTGGAACCTGTTTAATTACTACGTTTGTTTACTAGTATAGTCATGAATCTGTGAAAACCTTAAATTAACTCATAAATTAGTTTCAAACATTTATAAGATCTTTTATCCTTTAGATGTATCTACTATTTATTACTATATAAAAGACAAATTGGATAAAGAATAGAGGTAAACAAACCGTTGCTAGGCAACGAGTTGTTTACGCTTAAAAGACAGATGCTAACAACCTTTTCTAGATAAATGACTTTCATAAAAGTAATAATCCTACTTCCTGCTAATGTAAACAGTTTGTTTTATGTTTAGATATTTATGATTTGCATAGAATGCTTAACCGATTTGAATGACATATGACACACATGTAACCTATTTTCCTAATAGGTTACATTTTTGATACATATTTATATTATACTTGTCCATACTTGAAAGTATTCATTGCATGTGTTAAGCAGTTGAATTGAAAGTAATTAAAATAGGAAAAATTGTATGACAAAGCCTCAACTTTATTCATTTGTTGAATTCCATAAAATGTGTTTAATACCTGTATTTCACCCATGTTTCTTTTCTTGTATAATTCACGTAAAATTAATGTCGACTTTTTAATGGTTTTTCGAAATACCAAGTTAACATGCACGTTATTTTAATGATTCTATTGAAATATGCTGCAAAAGGAATTGTTAATAAATAGTTAGCATGTAAAAGGCAATAATCATGTAAATAATATGAGATTCTTAAAACGTGAGTTGTGATAACCCTCAATTGGTTTGTTTACCTCTATTCTTTATCGACCTTGGCGTATACCAACGCCAAGATGAGAGGTGAGCGATTTATATAATATGTATACAGCAAATAGATTTTATAATCTGGCTGATTTATTTTGCAGACTTCCCGCAAGAAGAAAGAATACAGCAGACTAGTTATGATTTATGAAGAAGATGCCCCCCTACCCCCGCCTGCTGAAGACGCATCGCCTGCCTCAGAAACGTTAGCTCAACCATCGACCTCCAAAACTTGTTAAGTTCTGACCACAAAGTCAAAGGTCTCAAGGCCACTCTCGCCAGATGCAAAAACTATGCACAACTATATTTAATATTCGCATTTAAGCCTTTGTTGGTGATAAACGCACGTAAATTCTGATATCTATTCTTCATTACGTACGTAAGAAAGATACAAAAGGTGATTGAATTAATACAGTGCTTGTGATACAACTGACCTTGGCAATACAGCAATTATAATGAAGATCTCGGGCTCGCGATTTCTACAAACCAAGTTGTGTTTTGGAGAGATACGTTGTCTCTGTAGCGTTGTTGATTTGTGCGGACTGCCATTTGCACCAAATAATAGTGAATGTCAAAGACATTTAAGTTTAATAAAGAGGAAGTTATTATAAGTTTATATTTTATTTGTAGAGAGACTACAGTGATTTTAGCTAGAGAACTCAATTTATTTAAGAATTTATAATTACATAGTTTATTTTTTGTTAACAGATTGTGGTAGCGGTGTTCAGTTTTAATAAGACGAAAGTCATAAATTTAATTTGTATGTTTTCTTTTGTTTTTCTTTTTTTGAAGATTTTCGAATTATAATTTTCTTCATAATATTTAGATTATAGAGCGATACTTTAGTGATGTTTAGAATATACAAATTTAATCATTTCATTGAACTTGATTTTAGTTGTTATTTTACAATTATTTTTATATGCCAATTGGTTATTTAATTCAGGTTGGATACGACGTGAACTCTTTGCTAACCCAAATCTTGAATAGGTTTGAAATGATAAAAGTAGGACAAAACTTATTTTCACCTTTATTACAACATACATCATATTTATCATAATGTTAATCAACTGATGATACACAAATATATGAATGGCTTGTAATCGGGTAGTTAATGTTTCTTTGAAAGTACTTTTAACGTCCCATTGATGCCCAAACAAACATAGTAAAATATTGATTGAAAATCAGGGTATTATTAGAAGAATCATAATTATTTTAAGCTGTTATAATATTTTTCGAGAGATATATTTAGAAGCGTGTTATGTTTATTATGATTGTGTGTATCACACACTCAGTTAAAGATTGCATTTACTCGATTACGCAAGACATTACTATGTTGGTTTTACAGTCAACGCCACAAGTCCATTAGCACTTTTGAATCGAAATCAAAGTGACATTTAATTAAAGAACAACACTCTAGATTATTTCTCTCTCTTCGTTTAAAATGCCATGTTTAAATTTCTTTATAAAATGTCAATAAGTGCATTATCGAATCCTATCATGTTAATCGACTTTTGTTGGTGACCAGAACATGAATTTTTAATGCATTTGTGCTCGAATTGATTGTAACATATCTCTGGTGTGAAAGGGATGTGTCGGAGGTCTGAGTTAACTCCGAATAACCGAATAAAATTATTATTATAGTATTATCGATAAAGCTTTGCGTTATCGAGTACTATTTTTACATAGAATTAAACTCACGAGTCCTGAAGAGAAATATTGAGATGCCTATACAACGCTATTTTTAGTATATGCGAAACCCGAAACATGTGTCCAGTATTTTTAAGTAAAGAAATATGTAAGTAAAAAAAAAAATGAAAAATCACAAAGTTATGAGCTTGTTATCTTACCTGGTAGTCCCAACAAAAATATGGTCAATGCACCACACGCCCGCCCGCGCCTGCAGCGGAGTCGGGGCCCTATCTCACGCGCCTCGTACTATAAATTAACGTCAGCTGAGGTGTGAGCTCGGTAACCATACTGCAACAATTTTTAAATGTATTTAGGAAAACTATAACATGGTGTAAAACGATTGGAATCGATTCAGTCGCTTATTCTGAACAAACTATATTCAGGTTTTGTATAAGGCAACAATTACGTTGTATATAAATATATTTTGTGACATTGTTATAGGAAACTATAGAACCAATATTTGCAGTCCATATGTAACAGGTGCCTTAGCATGCACAAAAAACTATAATAATGATAATTCGTATTTTTATTTCGATATCTTAATCCATGCGTGCAGACGAGGCCGCATTAGAACTATTGTTTTTTGTACTTAGTCATAGAACAAAATATAAGAGCAGTTCTACTTCCACACTTCTATAGAGCTAGTGGTAAGCCCCAGGCAGGATTTAGAAAAGTATTCAATAGAAATTTTCAATTATTCAAACAGAAATATAACGGATATCATCATAAGAGACATTGAATTTGAATAAGAGGGTAATTAATTTGAACTTTAAATGTACAGACGGCAGCACATCAAGCTACTACAATCATTAGATTTACAACTCTATCTTTAAAGCTTTAAGGCTCAAGGTTGATTGTGAACATTTGGCAGTTTCGGGTAGATTGACCTGCTGTCGTCCGTACAAAGCATTTATGGTTAAATGGTTAATAAATTTCTCAATACAACGAGAAATACACAATAAGAAATAATACAATAAGAGAAATTTATTAACCATAACAACGACTTGCAATGCAAAGAAACTTATTTGGCGCCAAAATTCCGCACCCTGCATCAAAGCGCACGCGCCAAAGCGCGCGCAGCCACAGATAAAAAAATGAAATAGTGCTATCTATGGTTTGTAATCTGTACGGTAATAAAAAAAAAATATTTTTGATATGAGAGTAGATAAAAATATTTATAAAATTAGGGAAGTATTGTGATGAGGTTAAGTGCCCAACTACCAACCACCTAATTTAAAATTATGTATTAATTGTGACTATTATTTCATTCCGATGACGATTATTGTAAATGCGAACAAAGAATACCAATCCATTGGTTACGTTAGACTTATTTAAATATAAAAATTAACGTTAGTGTGATTAGTAATAAATAATTTAGGAATTTTTGTTGTTAGTAACATTTTTATAGAGCGAGAGCGACACTCAACACTCGATCGTTAATGGGTTTAATTTAGAATTTTGTTTAAAGCATTAATTGCATGTTTGGAGAGCAAATTAAGTCACGATATCAATCGAATTGGAACACTACTAGTCTGCTGGATGTATCTTGAGAGATACATCTTTGTATCAGTGTATACAATTGTTGGTGAGTCAGAGATATAAAATAAAAAAGTGTAATAATATTTTAAACTTATTGTTAATGTAATATAGCTTATTGTTAAAAAAATTATCTTTTGAACATATTTCTTGATAGTTTAATGTTAAAATCTGATTTTATATTCCGCTAGTTTAAAAGCGGTGTCTTCTTTAAATAACATGATCAAACGTAGATCAGTATAATTATGTAATAAGAGTGTACCACCTTTGTAAGAAGTCTTCTGTTAAGTTTGTTAAATATTAAGGGTAGGAGGGAGAATTACTATTTGCTATAGTAATAGAAGATTAATTATTATAATAGTTTATGCTAAATGGCCACGTCCATGTGGTTTGTATTATGTTAGTTTCGAAATAAAAATTAAAAAAGCAAATATCAACAATATTATGAGATTTCTGTGAAATTAATAACGTTTTATTTTTCTTGTTATTTTTATAAAAAAAAACGTTGCTCCACACTAGGAATTTCTCCTGTTTTGTGGGTGCGTTTACAAACATATAAACTCACAAACGCAAACAGCCAGACTCGGAACAACTACTTGTAGCAGCAGTGCAGCAGTCAATAAGTTAACCACTGCGCTAACCGTGCGTTCAAAATAAATGATTGTAAAGTGATTCCTTTGTTTCCTTTTGTCTTCGTATTCGATGAAATTCCCTAGTTGTATTTCTATGTTATGTATACTTGTATAGGTCGTCTGGCCTATACATATAACTCGGGCAAGTTAACTGTGTGTGTGAATTTGACCCCTCTCCCGCTACCCCGCGCGGCGCCCCGCATTCGCCGTAAGCGATGAGTAGCGTTAGCATCTTTGTTACAAATGTCGAAATACAGTTTAAATCCCCTGTTGTTATTACTGTTTATGTGGAGTTTTTGCTTTGTTAAGTTATTTTTTTACTAAGTTTGTTTTTAGTTTTTTACATTTTCGACGCATTAGTGAAAGCCTGTTGGTTACATCAACATTATATTTCAGCCCATATGTATCAATTTAATTGCAAAACGTCATGAGTAAAATGATCTAGTATTATGACGCTTTTTCATAAAAACGACCTTTTATTAACATAAAAAATAATAATTTATATTTTTTTAACATAATTCTCATTTTTTACAAACTATACCGTCCGATTGATGGCACAGTTAACTCGCGCGAGTTGTACGACCTAATGCTACTAAGGTCGAGATTTCTAAATGCTGATTTTTCCAACGCCAAGTAATAATAATACCGGTGGATTATTTTGAAATTTTTGACAGTTTTTCTAAATAAGTCTCCCAGCTGTCATTGTATTACATGAAAGAAATATATCAATTGGTTGAAAAATCAGCTACAAGGAACTACAAATGCAAACTTGATTCAATTTTTGTATCAAATAACAATCGTGGGAAAGAAACGTTTGTACGTGTGGTATAATCGATTTTATTCAATCAATATCAGAATTTTACACTAGAATTTCCTTAGAACCCTTTGCCCTAGGCCATTAGCACAGTATATTCAAACCGCCAATCAAGCGATGCGAATTGTCTCGTGACTCTTGGCTGTTCAATACCGCCACCTACTATTGGTGCATTACATTGCTCACATGGAAATGGGTCATGTGAACCTCGCCTGGCTGTCTTTAACCGCTACAGAACGACATAGTACTGCTAATGAAATATTTACGAGTATCAATCTTTTGAAGAAAAATGAATCAGTTTGTTTTCATTTTCCACTTATGATATATTACACTCATCTACAGATGTTTAATACACGTCACTAACAATACGTTTTCAGTTTTGGTCTCAGTAGCCAAATTTGGGTCGAAAATGGTAAAGTTATTGTTCGATTTTTTGAAACCTGGACTTTAAGTCTGATTGAACAAGCGTGATGATTACGCTCAATCCTTCTCTGTATGAGAGGAGACCTGTGCCCAGCAGTGGAGCGATAAAAAGGTTGATGACAGGTAGGCGCAGGACCAGTCGTAGAGATAATTGGGGGAGGTCTATGTCTAGCAGTGGACGTTTTTCGGCTGAAATGATGATGATATAACATTTTTTGTTTAATAATAAACGATGCCTCACATCAAGAAGTACTCCACACCCGGAACAACTACCTATACGCCATGCAAATA
This sequence comes from Sesamia inferens, assembly GCA_037179545.1. Classification (NCBI taxonomy): domain Eukaryota; kingdom Metazoa; phylum Arthropoda; class Insecta; order Lepidoptera; family Noctuidae; genus Sesamia; species Sesamia inferens. The sequence continues at coordinate 17,900,419 of CM073921.1, read as the reverse complement.
TTCGTTCCGTGTGGGAATCGAACCCAGCACAGAGTCGATCCATTGCACCAACCAAAAGATTCTGCCTGCATCCTTGATTTAACGTTATTTGCTGTAGATCTTGTCCGAAGGTGCCAGGCTGATCGTTTTCGGCTCATCCAATCGGCTGTTCTTCAAGTATCCTGCTGAGCGAGCTATAAGCTTCCAATTTTAGAAGATTCAAATTCCTGATGCGAGAAGTCTGGCAGTCGTCGTTGTGGAGCCTAGGATAGGATTTTTCAGATTCTTTGTAGTTTTGTCCTTATTAGTTAGAAGATTAATTATTAATTAATACATAATACTATGTATTCTCATAAGTATATTTTAACGTTAATGATTAGATCCCTCGATCATTTCAAATGTAGCTATACTTGCCATACTTGGTTAGTTTTGTTCTACAACACGTTTGCAAATGAATCCTAGCTGACGAAATATTTTTATAGTAATGCTCAAATATTTTATAATGTGATACAAACACCACTGAACGTAAAACAACGTACCTACTTAATTATAAATCAAACTATCCATGGTACGTGGTTGTCGATGTCATCACCTCAATCCTATTCATGTCCCTGCCATTCTGTAAGTATACATACCTAAGTACCGAACATACATTCATACTCCTTAGACGATTATTTATATTTCAGTGTATATTTCAGTTAATCGTGGAGGAAGTTTTGGTTCTAGGACATTTAGACGCCGACAGAAGGTTCTAGTTTCCTCATGATGTTTTCCTTCACAGTTTTAATAGCAGTAGGCAGTGATGATATTCTTACTTATATTATATATGGGAAAGTGAGTTTGTCTGTTTGTTCCTCTTTCACGCTGTAACTACTGAACCGATTGCTTTGAAATTTTGCAGACGTGAAGTTAGAAGTCCGGATTAAATAATAAGGTACTTTTTATGCCGGAAAAATTTGATATGCAAGCTAGTACGACAATAAATTAAATATCGTGTACCTGAACACATTCTCAGTCCACCCATGAAAAATCATATAAATATATCCAATAGTTTAGTCACAAAAAATTATTGTTCATTCTTCACATTTTCTACATGATGTAGGGTGAGATGTCCAACAGTGAGCCAGTGGTACACATTGAGCCACCATTATTACTTTGTAAATGCTTCGTTTCCAATCCGTGCTTGGACATTAATATACTCGGTTTTTACTGCGCCGCCTGCTGGTAAGTCTGGAACTAGCTAGCGCCAAAGACGTCCGTGTGGCGGATCGCAATACGATTTTCGGCGATAAAACGCAATAAAACGTAAGTACTACCTTTTCGTATTACTTCTGTTATGCGTACTTTTATTATGTGACATTTATTATACCTAATATAGCGTTTATTTGGCTATCGTATGCAACTAAAATCACTACAGTAACTCTTTTCATTTGTTTTTAAGATCACCTTAAACGTTGAATGATGGGTGTAGTACACAGTGAACCGCGAACATAGTAATAACATTGTTGTTGTTTCAGCATAGGGCGAATCAAAGCAGCGCCTAGGAAAATTGGAGGCCACACAAAAGAACTCATGTTGCAAACCATGTTGCTAGTAAAAGATGGACGTTTCATATTTAAAAATAAAAAACATTGTCAAAACCATTTAAATAATAAAGTTGATTACTTAGTAACATTTACAAGGCGTTTTATAGTTTTACCTTAGTTTTGTAGCATAAATAGTCATAATTTATTGTAAAATAAATAGGAAGCTTCACTGAGTACATGTTGGTTCACTATTGACCAGGCCCCGGTTCAGAGTGTCCTACGTGGTGGACTCAGTGAGCCATTTGCCATCTTTTAAAAAAACTTAAATATATACTATCTTGTTGCGTTTGGTTCTAAAATGAATATGCAAAATTATAGCCAGATATATGGAAAGTCCTCTAGTAAAAAAAAATCTTCATTATCTTTAGAAACGGCTGAGCTATGAATGTGCAACTTTTTCATGGTTCACTGTTGGACACCTCACCCTACATGTTGATAAGGAAGCGCTTACAGGTTGATGACCGACGCATCCAGCGGTACTAAACTTTAATAATAATGGCGCCAAAAACGCAAGTCTATACAGGACCGCGCTGTCCCCCGCTGATCGGAGGCCATTGAACAAATACACACATCAAAAGTGTCTAGGGATCAAGCATTTTTATGCGGATTTCTTGAGATTGAGATGTGGCTTTGTAATAAATTTATGATTTTATAAATTTATATGGATCCTTTTTGGTGCATTTCATAATTTGAATCAGGAACTGTGAATCAAATTCGAGTAAAAGATGAAAATCAGCTGTCAATATTTTCCCTATAAAAACATACAACGCATTGAAGACATTATTAGTGCTACTGTTTCCCTACTACTGATTAAAACCAACGTTATTATGGAGCGGCGACGTCATTTAAGCAGGGAAGAAATGCTCAGAGCCGTGGGAATGATAGAAGCTGGTTCCCGGCAACGTACTGTGGCTTTAGCTCTGAATACAAGTCAGAGTGTTATCAGTCGACTTTGGACACGTTACCGAAGCACTGGTACCGTGGCTGAGCGCCATGGAGGACGGTATCGCTGCACCACACGGAGACAAGACCGATACATTCAAATCTTAACTCGAAGAGCTCCAACAATAACCGCCATGATGTTAGCCGTGAGGCTTCATCACTCTTCGGGGAACTTAATTAGCGACCAAACAGTCAGAAACCGCTTGCATGAAGTGAACCTTCATTCCCGAAGACCGCTACGGGTACCACCTATAGGATTCGATATCAATGGGCTCTTGAACACAGAAATTGGGCAGAAGAACAATGGCGTTTCGTGTGCTTTTCTGATGAGTCTCGTTTTGGTATGAGACCGGATACAAGACGTATACGACACTGGAGAACCCCTGGACGCCAACAGCGATTAAAATCCTGCCAGGAAGTCCATCCTTATAGTGGTGGAACCATCATGGTATGGGCGGGTATTTCGATCGGCGGAAGAACTGAGTTGATTTGGATCAGAGGCAACCTCAACGCTCAAATTTATGCTGAGACGATTGTATCAGACGTCATCGTTCCTCTACAAGTGCAAATCGGTCCCTTATTTCAGTTAATGCATGATAATGCACGACCGCACACCGCAAGAGTTGTAAGACAGACTCTCGCCGCAGCTAACATCAATGTCCTGCCCTGGCCTGCTCAGTCGCTAGACTTGAACCCGATTGAGCATGCATGGGATATGCTACAGAGAAGAGCTCTGCCGAATATGGAGGGTATCCAGTCGCAAGAAGACCTTTTTTGTTGTTGCAACGAACATGGGCGGCCATTCCACAGCGTGATTTGGATGAACTCATTTTGAGTATGCCAAACCGATGTTCTTGTGTTGTTAGTGTTCGCGGTAGAAACACGGATTATTAACCCTTTAACCGCCACGGCACTGATCCCTTTGACGAACCTCCAGCGCCACGACACTTTAGGTATAAGTTGGAACAGTGTTGCGAATACTCAATATCGATGCATTTATTTATTCACAATATTAACCTTTCGAGAATATTTACTTTTATACTGCTCATACATACAGTATGTTAAGAAAACCCTGTCCGACCCATAAGGATAATAAAGGTTAGGTAAACACATATAATATAAAATTTTACGTATTCATCATAGTACCAATACAAATGAATTTTGAAATAATCTTTTTTTCCGCGAATTAATTCCAATTTCCCCGAAATTTGGTAATTTTTAAAAAGTGACAATACCGGTTTTGTTATGAGCGAATAGCGATGCGACCACGTGCCGCGTGCCCTGCCGCCCGCCCCCGCGAGCGGCAGGCGAAGGGTGGTCAACGCACATTTATTAAGTTACCTCCTTTTGCGAAATAATATTTATTTTTTTTAGAGGGATTTTTTTTTTTTAGTTTAGCCCGGTTTTGTATGCATTAGTAGAATCAGTTATCAATACCTAACAACACCTTCACGGGTCGGACAGGGTTTTCTTAACATACTGTATATAGAGGCATTATTATAAAAATATAGGTAAGCATATACCTAAACTTAATAACACTACAAAATCTGTTCTTACCCTACCTACCGATGTACCTTCTTAATATTAAATAATTCCAGCCTATGAATGTATCATTTAAATTTTGGTTAGTATCCATGATGAACCTTAGTAGGTATGTTACAAACAAACACAATTACTTGTCAAATTAAAATATCGATTTAAAAAATAAATTAAACTCATCAAATCAACATCACTTCTATGTTGAGAACTGTCGTCGCTTCGCAATTCATGATTACAAAATATTTAATAACTCTTCGTCTTCACGAAACACGAAAAAGGCCTACAACACTAGTTGCACTGAGCGATAAAGCTTCTCCTGTAGCAATTTAAAATGAGATTAGTATTATATGAAACATAGATAACAAATTAAAAAAACAGTAAACTTATTTAGTCCGTTTACTATCCCGCGGACAAAAAGACGGTATGACATTTATGTAAAAAAAATGATACGCGTTTAAAATATTAGGATACAAATAATAATAAATAACAACAAATAAAATAACTAAATAAACTGTATTTTCTTTAAAACAAAATAAATGGGTAAATAAGTACACATATTATTATTTAGCTGTCCTTTTGACTGAGGATAAATAAACAGACTTGAAAACAAGAGTTATTTACCGAATTATTATCACTATCCGTTGAACTGCTACTACTATAAATATCATTGTTTGCTTGCTGCAATATATTTAATAGTTCTTCGTCGTCGTATAACATCATCGATAACTTCTCGACACTAGCTTAGATGTAATAATAATGTGAGCACATGTTATCATGGCGATGGCGCTGACGTTTATTCAAAATATGACTAGTTGACCTTGAGCCGCACATAAAATTACGACGACGGCGTTCGCGGATAGCCTGTACTAGTGACGTTCTGGAGTTAGTTTGTACTTAATATTTACCTATACTTATTTGTTGATTTCTACATATTACTTCACTAAAGCTTATTGAATTTTGAATAAATAAATAAATGTTTAATAAACTATGAAATTTTGATTAATGTTTACTTGATAGTTTTGTAAAAAATAGGATGTTTTTTATTAATTTACTATCAGGAGTTTCATATGCGGTACAACACTAGTCTACATGAAATTATGGGTTCGGCGAAGTAGGTTGATATTTAGACGTATCACGAACTGAGAACATGTAATTATTTCAATCAATTAGCTAAAATATGTATTTAATACTGTTAAAAATAAAGTAATTACACGAAATATATTAAGATTCAGTAAGCAAATTCAACATTTATTGTACATTTTTTAAATGACAGGACTTTCTACACAATATTCTGACGTGGCGCCTGATGTAATGTTCTTACAACACGTAATATTATGGCGTTGGCGGTTAAAGGGTTAATTGTTTAAGTTACCCAATAAAATTTTAGAGAAAACTGTTATTTCAGTCTTTTTTTCGAACTTTTGTGTTAGTGGTTCAAATGTCAAATATCCCTTTATTAGGAAAATGGCAAATTTCTTTATTAATGCAAAGGTGACTTGGTTTATCGTTACTGTGACAAACGAAAACACTTTATTTGATGAATCCTTAAAGAAAATTTTAATTAATATCAATCAGGAGAAAAGTTATTGCAAAAATATATGTTGATCCCTAGACACTTTTGATGTGTGTATTTTAAAGGGTGTTCTAGTCTGTTTGCAATATTATTCGATTTAGTTTATTTGAAATTTTATTTTTGTTTTTTTTTTATTTGGTTCTGGATTATTCCTATGAATCAGCATAGTCCGTGTAGGTATTCATTTATTGTCGTATTATCAGCACCACTCTGTATTACAGAAATAGTCTTGATTGTAGTTTACTTAATACATATTAAAAGTTTGTACATATTCGATAGGTACCTACACAAGACACAACGAGTAAAAATTTGTAAATATGGTAACTCCAATGGTACCGTCCCAGATTCTGTGCTACGACATTGCGAACAATGCCGATTAGATATTCAGTTTTAATCAAATGTTTGTTTCCTATTTTCTTTTTATCATTGGGCCAATATTGTAACGGCGACCTCACAGATGTGTGTACAAGTTCAAGAAAAGTTGATGCGTAGGTATGTTTCTACAATAATACTTCATCTTATCGTGACCCCCATCCCTCTAGAGGGCCCGCGTTTGCTTTGCAATTTAAGAATAAGTATGTAATCTTTCCTTTTCGCTACAAGGAGTAATAATATTCAGTTAATGTGTATAACTTTCTGTCAGCGTTTATGGTCCTTTCCACATTCCACCCAGATGGTGGATGGTCTTCAAAACAAGACTGAAAAGACGTCTTCTGGTAGCGCTCGTCCTGTCGTAAACCTCATCCATCGCTTTCAATCAGGTGTGTAAAAAAAAAAAGAAATCAACGCCAAATGATCGCAATACTTACCTTCATTCAGTTATAGCTTAACAATATCTAAATTTAACACCACCTTGCAAACACTCGCTGCAGAGAAATTTGTTAATTCACCATAATTTGCCCCTAGTGCAGTATGAGTACCTTACCTAACAATATATTGTGATTGTATTTCTGAAGTGATAAATGAAGCAATTATTTATTACCTGAAATATATATTTCTAGTTATCCTATATTCGACCGGATAGTGTCCAGGCCGTCGGATAGGCCGGATACCGGATATCCGTTACATATCTAAATGAAACGTACTTAGTAGATAAATGTACTCCATTAATACGTGTAAATCAGAAGATAACTAAGTATTTTTATTTATTTCTTCTAACAGAACTTGTTATTGATTATCTACCTTTTTTTTTTGGTAAATTGCTATTGTTTTTGTTATTACTGGTTAATTGCATAATACGTTTATTTTTAAAGAGTTTAGTAAAAAAATATTTTTATTAATATAAGTGAGTTAACATTAATCAGATAGGCACCTATTTTACTTAAAAATATCAAATAATCTGTGGATATGTTTGTTAAAAACTAGATTCGTCCAAATATAGGAAGTAAATCGTAAAAATATAAATAAAATACATAGCCTAATATAATTAATAAAAGTAAAGATATTTACTTTTGTATCAATTATTATCATCATCATTTCAGCCGAAAAACGTCCACTGTTGTACATAGGCATCCCCCAAGAATCTCTACGACGACTGGTCCTGGGCCTCCTGCATCCAGCGGTTTCCGGCGGTATTAATACAAATACATTATAATTAAAATATATACAAGCGTACAACTTATTAAATTTTCATACCCGTCAAGGTATATAGGCATATAAATTAAGTCATATCTAACGCTTGTTATCAATTATTTTATTTTATTGATCGTTTCATCATGATCAAGAGTTTCGAGTTTTACATTAATAATTATTACGTATTGATTTTTAATAAAATTTATATTATAATTTGTCTACTCAAGTAATCGTTCCAATAATAATAAAATTACCTAAAATCCATCAAACTTTTCTTTGTCCTTGTTTTAATAAAAGGTAGCTAGTACCCCATTTAAATATTTTTGCCCTTGTATTTGTTTTAGCAGATTATTTAATTTTTTTTTGTTTTTAATAATTATAAACTAGCGCTTGACCGCAATCCCGCCTGATGGTAAGCAGTGATGCGATCGTTGATGGTAAAGCGCGCTAGTTTATTAAGAGCCTATTCACTCAGAGAAACTGAGCAAATAGGAAGGAAGACGGCAGTTGAGCAAGGTGATGCTATGATAAACCCAACAACACGACCAACGATGCTGCGCCAATGGGGGATTGATCTGAAGACCCTCCACGACCAAACTCCCAACACAACAACATTTGGCGCATCGTACCCGGCATACATCGCAACACAACTGCTCAGACCCGTCCTCCGTACGGCTTCACCAGACATCATGCCGGAACACGACAAATCGCTTGGCGGCAAGGCTTTGTCTGGTGGGTGGTAACTTCTGCCGGCGGCCGATATGGCCTAAGACGAAGTGTAACAGGTATATTAATAGATTTTTTAGGTTTGCAGGGGTGTAACTCTCTGTTTACTGCATTGTTAACTCTTGTACATGGTGGTAATTAAATAAGGCAAATGAGAGCAGCGCAAGCGGTGGCCTAGAGGTGTCAGCCTCTACTTACAACTCGTAGGTTCAAAGTGTCCTTTTGTGTCTTCATTTTGTGTAAATTATTATCATCACTGCACTCAAAACTGCGAAGGAAAACATCATGAGGAAATCAGCATGTCGTAGAAGTAAAACTTCGAAGACATGTGCCATCTAACAATCCGTACTGGGCCCGCGTGGTAGATTACGGCCCACTCCCTCTCACCAAGAGGAGCTCCATGTGCCAGGAGTGCGAACATTATAGGCTAATTATGTACTGCAAAATGTCGCCAAAACGTGAGAATTAAGCTCTGCAAGTCGCTAAACTTAAGTGGCAGTGGGCAGGGCACATTGCTCGTAGAACCGATGGCCGATGGGGCAGTAAGGTTCTGGAGTGGCGACCACGTACTGGAAGACGCAGCGTAGGGAGGCCCCCAACAAGGTGGACCGATGACCTGGTGAAGGTCGCGGGAAGCCGATGGATGCGGGCAGCACAAGACCGGTCAGCGTGGAAAGCCTTGGGGGAGGCCTTTGTCCAGCAGTGGACATCCATAGGCTGAAGAAGAAGAAGTAGATATCTACATACTTATAAAAACCAAAGAGTTGGGATGTCAAAGTATTGGATTTTGTGTAGATCCCTTTATAGCGGATAGCGTCGACATGTCAGCTGTATCTTCAATTTATAAGTTTGTTTTGCTAGTACTATTAAATAATAAAACTAGGTGGGTAGGTAAGACAACGACGCCTCACATCCAAACAGCGGACACTTTTGTCAAAGTAAATTTGCGCACATTTAGAAAACATAGTCATGTTATTTAATTTGCCACAGAAATTAAGTTTGTTTTAGTGCCTCAAAGGATCAAACAAGAAGCAGGCGGCCTCATTCGTGGAATCGCAATGTTCAAAAGGACACTTTGAACCTTATGATTCCCTGAATTCTCCACAGTCAAGTATCTTCTCGCAAGTTAAACCGCACCCCATAAGTTAAAGTTGTACTTTAACGAGTCGTTGTGATCAATAACATCCGCCATAAATATTCACACAGATTATATACAAGACGAACAGTTATCTATTTACAAAAATGGAATAATCATTTCAGCTTCACAGCTCGATGAGAGCTATCCAAGCGACTCGGAAGTTTTTAAAACGTCAGAGTTTAATGTTTCGCCACGTCACACACATTATCACATGCACATCGCTACACTGTAGTTACACTCACGCACACAGAGCCAAGTTCACAAACACGCGCGGCTCTACCTGCGCAAGAGTCGCATTCCGTCACCCACCTCCGCGATTGGCCGCCGAGCCTGCAAAGGCTGCGCACAACGTTACAATTTTTTTAATTTAGAAAGTTTAGCTCAGTGTTTGTGATTGGTTTCGGTCGAGGCATAATGTCGACAGAATTTTAAGGTAAGATTTACTTTATATACATAGTTTAAGTGCAACTACCTGATGCCATTGCGAAGGAAACAGTTATAAATTTTCTCACAGGTTGGTACTTAGCCACTTATGTACATTTATGTATTCATGGTGGCTGTAGGCTGTGTATTATGTACATAGGTGATACTTCAAAAACAGCTTTTCAACTTTGAATTTCAGTATCAAACGGGTTTACTTCCATCCGTTGGCTTTCTCAAACTTTAAATAAGAATCAATGTGATAACAGATATTTAGAGAATGATCTTGAGGATCTACGATCCATCATTCGTGTCTTACTTGATGACTAATGCGTAAAATTCTGCGTAAAAAATCCCTAACATTAACTTTTTGCTTTGTTAAAACTGAGAAATCACGAGTATTGTCAAGGTTTACTTTTATGGCTTGCTACTTGACTTGTTATTAGTTTACTGTAGTCGATGAACACCTGAGAGTGGTTATTACTCACTCAAACATTACATTCCTTTCACCCTCTTAATGATTTAATAAAATTGTTTGGTTGTCGTATTTACTCTGTTTCTGCCTGGCGTTATTCATCTGGATGGGCTCTACCACACTTGCAATCATCTCTAACGCAAGAGCCAACGACCGAGCCTTGAATAACTTGAACAGTAGCCAAGTTATTCAAGGCTCGGTCGTTGGCTCTCACGTGCTAAACCTCTCTGGACATCCAGCCAGAGCCTTCATTTAGACCGTTTACCGTAGGCACAGTTACAGAGTGGCAACTTTGGATTCAGTAGAGAGGCGTGCGAAGGAGGTAATTGGCGACCCAGATTTCGTTCCAAACGGTCTCCAAAGCCTGGAGCACAGGCGAAGACTAGCCAACCTGTTGGTGTTCTATACGTACGTCGTACGGTGAGTTTCCAACATTACGTTGTTGACCCCACAACGATCCGAACGAAGCGTTTTGTCTCTTCTTTTATACCGCGTAAATCGAGGGACTGGAACAATTTGCCAGCGGGGGTGTTTCCGACTATAATTTAAATGTTTTCAAGGCTAAAGTGAATAGGCTCTTATTATCTCTAACTATATTAGAGTTAGTACTAGTAAAAAGTGGTAAAAAAATATATATGTAATTAATCTTTAATTGCATAGGGGATCAGACTTTGTATACTATGTTCTCACCTTACGTTTGTTTCCCTCATATAGTCGGAAAAGGTTATCAAAATGTACCTAATTATTGCGAAAAGCTATTCCTATAATATCTGCACTTCACGGTTTTCTTAGAACCTGCTATTACTAGCCATCTGCTATCCAAAGCTAAACTTATTATTGGAAGCTTTCTTAAGGCTTCACTAACGTCTATTTGCTCTAGCGATCATTCTTTTTCTTTATTGTTGTCGTCTGGGCTATTTTGAGAATTTATCTTGGATGCGAAAATACTTCGCTCTTAGGTTCTAATATAACTTATGATTGGAGACGCGGTGTTGTATTCGACGAAACGTGAATAATTGTCGTCATCCTCTGGATTACCTACGCAATTGTGACTATTAATAAGAATATTAATGATGTCTCGAGCTTGGGCAATTGCTAGGCTTCCAGGCTTGTTATACATTACTACTTTTGTTATGTTTGGTAACAGAGGCAGCGTGGGGTTCTGCAATATTATCTTGTTTCACCAGTGGTGGTAGTATAGTTTTTGTTGCACCTATGTGTTACCATGGTTATTTCAAATTGATTCCTCAAACAGTGCGCTTTATCATTTATGCAACAGCTTAATTATGACTACTAAAGGGTAGTATGTCCCTGGGTGTAGTTACGTAAGTTTAAAGAATACGTTTTATAGGTCAGTTTACATTAAAAATTATGCTGCGCCTGTGTATGAGTTGTAGGTTATGGATGGAGTTAAATGGAACCTAGAAAATTCCATTATTGTAGTTTTTGTTCCCGTTATTATACTGAAAGTGTATCATCTCTAGTCGCAAGTTTAAGGAAAGTTGCCGTTGTTTTAAGAAAGGTACATACGTTTTTACGTTACGGAACACTCGCTTCTAACTTTCCGAATGTTGTTCCATAGGTTCAAAAGATGTATGTATACAAATGTTGTAGAAGATATGCATGGCGCAATCAGATCTGGGTGATAAACTGTCAAAAATACTATTCATTTTCCTATGTTTTGACATTAATAGTCGCTGAAATGAAATTGCTAATAGATTTTGAACATTTTTAATTACGGGATTCGGTCTTAATTCTATCTTAAGATATTTATATTTTTCTTTGATATGTATGAAGCACCAGCACATAACCTAACGACTTAGTTAAATTAAACGAGGTACTTATGTGGTATTGTGTAAAAAATAGTAGGTACCAATCTACCTACATGTAACTATTACGTGATAGCCCTCCTCTTCTGGTATATCCAATGCTGCTCTATTATTTATGAACCTCAGGCAACCTAATCGCAGTAATAGGTTCCGCTTATGTAGGTCCCCTCGGCAGTTAACAATTCCAACCCTCAAATAATTGTAACGGGTATTTCCAGAAAAAAAACCCAGTTGTTTGAGAACCCAACAGTTGTGTGGTCGAAGGCGAAAGCAAAGCGAAGCGTAGTCTTGCAAATTTTAGAATTAATAGGTTTAGATTTACTTATTAGTTAGTTTTGATAATGATTATATTTCAAGACAATGTGTCATTCGATTCTACAGTTATCAAACTTAATGATCAGATTACCTTAATAGTAGGGTATAATTACCTGTTACGCAATTGCATTAACCTTATTAATTTCTCATTAGGTAAATAACATACCTGCCAGTTATTGTAAATAAATAAATAGGTATTATGAATAACATTATCTACTGTACTGTGCCTAATCGGATACAGCTGAATTTTATTATTTTACACGGATCGATTGCCCACCTGTCTTCCACAACTCAATTATTAGGTAATATAATAATAATAATATCCTTTGCTAAGTCTGGTTGTCAGATGTTCGGGCTACAAATATCTAAAACTAAAACTGAAAGCATTCACTAGTCGTGGGACTTCAAGTATACAACAGCGATAATAATGAGTAGTACTTATTACTCTTAACTTTACTGTAATATCAGAATGTTTTGTTAAACAAATGTAGTAATTGAATTACTGCCTAACGTTATAGCTTTTTACAAAAGCGTGATGTTTTTATATGAAATAAATTAAAATAAAACAATAAGTACTCTGTTGTCCAGAAAAAAATATCTAAATTTTTAATCAACCACATATGGCCCCAATTCTCTGGTTCACAAACTAAACTAAATGTAAGTTCAGTGCATCTTTTTATTTTAGTATGAAAAGGGAATAAAGAAGATAAATATTAATTTAGTCCTGTCAAATTAATCCGCGCCAGAGGTAAATTGACGTATTTTTAGACGCCATATTATAAATCACGCCTAGACTGTCTATGGAGTATCTTATTTATTTATTTAATCTTTCGCACATGAAATGTACAGAGGCGGACTTAATGCCTTAGGCATTCTCTACCAGTCAACCACAGGCGGTGAAGAGATAAGATGGTAGGTGCTTTAGTTTGAAAAAAATTATAAAGAAAAAAAAAACCTCTTAACACTATTAAAAAAATACTTAAATAAGCTAAATATACATACATACTAGTACCAAAATATATACTTATAGTATATACAAACAAAACAAAAATTTGGGAGAGAGGTGTAGCAATAACTCTACTCTAATTGCTGCGAATCTTAAATTGACAGGACTAAACAATTTTTTATATTAATTATATTATATATATATTATATATTATATTATATATTAACAATATTTTATAATATTTCATTTAAAAAAGAATAGTAGAATTCTTTTTTAAATGAAATAGAAAGAAAAAAAATGCCTTTCGTCTTGAAATTAGGTTAGATTGTGCAGAAAAGCATCGTCGTTGATATCCATTTATAATTGACAGTAACGTGGTCTGTGTGAGTGCATGGTATTGATTGGTTTAATAATAAATAGTCAATATTGTGTAGACCTTCCACATTCGTTGTTACCTGCTTGGTAACCGGGCAACGTCATTCTAGTGTTTACTGCCGTTGATTGAGCCCTACAAGAAGTGCAAGACCTGTCGTGGACGACAGACGTCCATCATACACCATTTGAATAATAAAATTAAAATATTCAAAGTCCTTTGAATTAAATTATTCCAAGTTTTTAAATTAATTGGATAATCCAGTACTCTTTTTTAAAATTTTATTCTTTAATAAATTAAATTAGATTTTTTTGACGATTTTATATAAATTTTACTTGAGGCAAAATGGTGTTGCACTTATGGAAGACGCACAAATATCGGAAGAGATTGATGGCGAACAAGATGAAGCTCTACGCAGTAGGTACGTTCGTGTATCTAATGAGTTATATAATAAACATTTTCTCATACCTAATAAAATAGTGACACAGTTAATGATATCACTTATGAGTCAATCAAGTTAACTTAATGCTTACTCAAATTATAAGGTACTTATGCAAATTTCCTGCCTTATCAGTTCAGGTCCGGCTCTTTTTTTATGAATAATATAGTACATTTGCACTTTATTTGTGTATTGGACATATTGTTTTTTGTAATCTGATTATTTACTTGTTTTCTTTTTGTTGGCTGCTTGGGAAAATAAATAGGTAAGTTTTTATTGTTATGTAATTTTGATAGTTTTTCAGAATGACCTTGAAAGGCTAAACTTAGGGCCACTTCTTGCCAGATTAAGGTAGGTTTGTATGCAAGCTATGCTGGCGTAGTGGATTCAGTTCTAAGGCAATGACAATGACAATGGCACAGGCATCTAGTTCTTCTTTGTATAATGTTTTCTTTTGGGTGTAGTTTTAGAACGTATTGTTGGTTATTTTTGATTTAGCCTTTTTTAGACGTCGTGTTTGGAGTTATACAAGCAGCAGCTGAATAGTAACCTAGTCTGATTGTTTCATATTATATTTGTAATATTATGTTTTATTATTCTAAAACCTCTTGAAGTTGTATCATTCATAAAATATTTAAAAATGATTATATTACACGTTCTTTTTGCTATTCCAGAGACTACGAAATGGTTATAGTCTAAGGCTCGACCGAGATTGATTTTCTTTTTCGGCTAAGGCCGAGAATAAAATGATACCTCGGCCGAGACCGAAAGCCGAGACCAAGAATAGATAAAGCAAGATAAAACAATTTTAAATGCTTTTAATTTTTGATACAGTCCTAACTGTTTAACAAAAAAATTACTGTTTTAATAATCAACGTCGTCATCAAAGAACCGCCTCTCGTCAATTGCCAAGCTTTGTTAAACAGTTGTTCACCAGCTACGCTAGTAGGCGCCTTTTAAGGTGACGAAAACCAATACTCAAAAAAAATAAACATTTCTTTGCAGTCTTGGTTGTAAGAAAGCTAGTTGCAATCTCGTTCCTGGCCGAAAATCTCGGCTACAATTAGCCGAGATTCGAGACAAATTTCTCGGTTGAATTTTTAGCCGAGATCTCGGTTTTGGCAAACCGAGATCTTGGTCGAGCCTTATTAAAGTCGTTTTATTTATTGATTGATTATAAAAATTAGTCTTATCAAGGGGCTACCCACTAAAGGGTAGCCGCTGCTTACCTTATATGCTCTGTGACGGTCTGGAGGTTTTGTAACGTTTGCTTATTTAGACGGTTTAGTCAAACAAATTTGCAACTACTTTTATGTTTAAAACGACAAAAAAAAAATAAAATAATGACTCACGAAATTATTAGAGCTGATTACGTTTTATTATAAATGTTTAAAATATTCTGTGCTCCTGCCAAACATATCCCCTGTACGCAGCTTAATAAATACTGAAGTAAATGCAGTTTTATTTAAAAGCCCCGTGATAACCGGTTATCTCGGCAGGTGAGCAAACAGCAAATAGTAGAGACAGCTCGGCGTAATATCCGGGACAGAACAGAATGTCCCAATCATATCCGGCCCCATCCTCGCTGAAGCGATGACATATTGCTGCATTCCATTTATTGTAAGCATTTAATTTTAATTCACTTTTAATGTGAAATGTTTATTAGATTTTGTATTCATGTTTATTGAGTTATATAGGACTATAACTCTCTCGAACAGGTAAAACAAATTAAATGCTGCTGAAGGTATATCATCCAACGCGAAATACACTTACGCCAATACACATCACTTATTCAAAGTATTGATTGCATTTTAAATCAACTTCACATGGCGTGGCCGAGGCTACAAAGAAAGTTATGTCTGTAACTTCGTTTAAAATGTCTTGTGGAAACTGGATCGATAACACATGCATCTATTGAATAATCATACAAATTGTAACGTATATAATTGTAACGTCCAATATCGTTTAATATCCTCCAAGGAAACCGTGTCCTTGGTATATACACATTGTACGGACGACAGTAGGTCAAGCTACCCGAAACTGTCAAATATTCCCAATCAACCTTGAGCCTTAATGCTTTAGAGATAAAATTGAAAATCTAATAAATAAATCTGGCAAATTGTAATAACTTGATGTGCTGCCGTCTGTACATGACTATTAGTCTTACTAATGGCGTCTTTGTTTATACCTACTAAGTACTTACTAATAGTATATTACGACAACTTTGTCCTCTAAATCTCGATTGCACTTTTTATTTTCGTTAACAATTATCCGGATACGTATCTTGTCTTGTTGAGATAGAGTTGATTTTTCCGTGGGGTATTTTATGTGATTGTAAGACATACATAGAGCGTCGGCTTGAAACACTCATGGCGGTATTAGTTGCATACCAATGAGAAGGAAACAATGAGGCGGTGTGGGTGCTGCGAGGCGTCTTCGATTCGTTGCTTTCTCGTGCAGTCATCACAACTCACGGTCGCTCGGCGCCTCGGTAGTGAATTGGTGACAAGTTGCGACCTTGTTTGATAAAAACATGTAGTCGGCGGGGCTGTTCTTTAATGACAGATGACGGTTAAGGCTGGAAAAATTGTGACAACCGCTTTACAGAAACCTCTCATTAAAGTAGGGAATCGAACATTTTGGGACATAACGACAAAGGAAGCTTCGCGAGCGTAAAAAAATATGTACATATATGATTACAGGATCATCAATATCTTAAATTAATAATGTATGTTAGTTACCTACTAATTCATGAAATTATGGCGTTTATGGCACGACTTGACACTGCCTTGCAAATTGCAATAAAAAAAAAAATTAAAATGTTACTTTCGGTTATATTACTTTTGTTTGTACAAATGCCAAGAGGATTATTATTTAAAAAAAAAACACACCAGCCTCTCAAGTATGAATGTGCGGGTTCGATTCCAGGTCGGGCAAGTACCAATGTAACTTTTTTAAGTTTAATGTAGGTACATTCTAAGTAAATCTCGGACACCAATGACTGATTACCAGGTGACGGAAAACATCTTGGGGAAACCTGGACTTTAAGTCTGAAATCGCCAATCCGCATTGAGCTGGCTTGGTGATTACGCTCAATCCTTCTTTATATGAGAGGAGACCTGTGCCCAGCAGTGGGACGATAAAAAGGTTGATGATAAAGTAGGTTCAAGAAATTATTTTGTTACTGTTTCGTTACTTTACTTCGTTGAAAAAGGCTTGCTTAGCTTTTCGGTTGTTTCCTTAAATACTTTAAAAGTTATTGTATATAATATTTATTAGGTAAGTCCGTTGGGAGGATGCACAGTGGCGGTGGTACGTGCGCTCGCGCCTCCGCTTCAAGGTGATCCACGCTTAGATCACTGCATACCGATCGTGTCACGTTCAGTCAAATACCGTAGGACACGCCTAAAACTAAGCCTAGTTGTTATCATTATTAGTTAAATAGAAGTTCTAGGGATAAGAGACAACCTTTTCTGGTTAAAATTTCGGTAGCATATAAATAATATGTAAGTCTGTCTTATAATTTTTTTACTTCATCTTTTCCCATAGGTAATTGGCTATATCTCTTAAAACGTTAAGAGATATAGCCAATTACCTATGGGAAAAGATAATAAATAATTGGGGAGATTAAAACGATATCTAGAACGCTAGATATCGTTTTAATCTCCCCAATTATTTTATAATCCACTCTTATTGTTAAATATCATGCTCTAAAAACGTATTAAAACGGTAGAGGCAAAGAACAGACTACCCTCGCCTGACGGCGATCCCTTGAAAGGCAAAATATATATTTCAAAGCAAAGAATTAACAACAGCGACACATAGACAGGTTGTGGCCAATGCCGGCTTAGCCCCGCAATTTTATTCAATAAAGATACATTTACTTTGTCGATTGTCTTCTTCTTCGAAGCCACGGCTCTAGGATATCATAAACTATGAAAGAATTCTTTGCCTTTGACTTTGAATATAACCTAATATAAAATACAGAAGCAGCTATCGAATGTGTATGGCATCAAACCACCCGTATTGTATAATAATATAATAAGTGTGTAAGTATTATATATAATCGTTCTCTCTCTAATTCTTGCCGTTAACTCGACATTTTGCAAGGAGAAATTTTCAATCATCTGTCACTTGGGAAATTGTCAGTCTACTCCTTGACTGGCCTAGAGAAGAGAAGACCATAGAGCAGGCCATGTTCAAGACCAGTTGTAACGACAGCGACTGACGAGTGGTCAATCGTTTCAACAGGCGCTTTACCTTGTGTACAATTTTTTTTTGTCACCACTGCTTTCAAAACAGTGAAAGAAAACATGGTGAGGAAAGCTGCGTGTCATACAAACAACAAATCCGAAAACGTGTTATATGTAGGTAATGACGATTAGTTCCGCCCAAATAGAGGGCGATAGTATTACACTAGTGGACAGATTAAAGACTCACTGTGATAAAGTATTTGAGTGTACTCTTCAAACCCAGATTGTCAACTCCTTCCTTGAAATATGCCTAGTAAGCGTCTAGTTTTTGTCTTCCCATTGTAAGAGTGTTCGTATTCAGCAAGAATTCCAACGAGAACGTCTGAAGAGCGCTGAAATTAATCTTAGTTAGGTACGCCTTGCTCTCAGAACCAATTTTACAACTGTAAGGCTTAGTCTTCAACTGTGACTTGAGCGATTGATGCGTGAATAATAAACAGCTTGGGCTGTCAGTTCACACCCAGCCTTATTTATCGTTTTTAGTTCCCTTTATTTTGCAACACGTTGTGAAGTCCTTAAAATTCTGTCGGTTACAAGTTTGGGCAGTCATTTGGTGAGATTTTTGTTTCAAACTTCATTTTATTGATTTTGTATAAGGAATAATGGAGGTAATGTAGGTAATGTCCAAAACTCTTAATAATTCTTTAGCAAATAGAGGGTCTATTTAACTAGACGAATATGGGCATTATTTTTATATTCAAATTAGGAACAGCATATATGTAGGTTTCAGCTACGATTTACTTATTGACAAAATGGATTCTTATCCGCGTTTTTTACGATTAAATTATTGACAAAACGTATCTATTGTTTTCAACGTCCTTTTGCACTTTGTACTTACCATTATACAATGACAGAAAATCTGTACTTACGTACTACTTTTTTAGTACGTAAGTACAGATCTTATATCTTTCTCTCTGACATATCTAGAGCCATTTTGATATGATTTTTGAACCTACCTAGGTACGTTCGCTAGAGTCATCCACCTCCAGCGGCACGTTCACTTGAACAATGTAGTCGCTCCACACTGCTTTCCAATATGGATCAAAGCGTCGCATATTTGATGTCAGTTGCCTAGCAACGATAGTAAAAACTTAAACACTACAGTTGTGATTCAGTCCAAATGCGTTTGTTAACAATCATGAGTAAATCGTGTAAAATGTTTGAGCCACAGTTTCCTCCCTGAAGGTTTATTTTGAAGACATTGTGTGTGGTGGTATGTGGTGGTACTGGGGTGACGAAGGCAGGATTTGTTTTGGGCCAGGTAACAGTTGAGTGTACTTAACAATTAACTCCTCACGACATGACTAAGACCTACTATCTTCACAGGTAGGAAGGTTTCTTTGGCTCTCACGTCCTTCCTTGTTTTGTGTCTTTGGAGTGATAATAATGTAAATATGTATTGTATTTGAGTTATTGTGAATTTTTGATTTGAGATTGAATGTGGAGCCTATAAAATTTATGTATGACTGTCGAATTTGTTGGATTATAGAGTACTGCCTAAGACGAATAGTCCGATTTTTTTTTACAAAAGAGTACCTTTTAATCCGACAAATTACAAATCCATTAATAAGATTACAAATCATACTTCGTTACGTATGTCAAATTTAGTAAATTAAACAACACAATAGAAAGATTACGTTTTATTATAAAAGTAACATTTTAATGTTATAAAATTTACAAAAAAAATATGCAGTAACTTTACATTAAGAATAATTGTGCATATGTACTAAACTAATCAAACTTTATGAATTAATCAATTTAAGAAGCATGAAAATATTCATCAATTAGCGAGTACTATGTGATAGACGATGTCGGATTATAGGGGGTGCCGCATTAGTCAGGGTTGGGATTACCGGGGGTCCACTGTATAGAAAGAAAGAAAGAAAGAAAATACATTTATCAGCACAGACTCGACACATAATACAACACATCTAGCATAAACACACATCGGGTAGCAACAAAAAAATTATAAAAAACAAAAAACCGAATAATAAGATAAAATAAAAAAGCCAAATAAAAAGTATAATAGAGAGATAGAGTAGATATCATAGCGAAAAACTGCGAATTTTCTCAAAATAACTTGCTATATTTTAGCACGTTCTCGGTATTAGTCTGTAGTTTCGCTAATTACTATTTATTCTCTCGGTTCGCTAAACAAATAATATAATTGGTACATCTAAAACCGTCGTTATAAGACTCCAAAAATTATCGGTTTTATGGTGACTCATACATTAATGGCCCTTTATAATCAGTTGTACTGCGTAGAACATAAATGAAGATGGAAGCTCATGAAAATGTTCGTGAATATGCTAAACTAATATTATTGTAATCAATTTAAATAAGTGTTTTTTTTAATTGGTCTCTTAAAGTGGTGCTTATTATGATATGATAATTTATCATTGTGGTAATGCGGAAACCGTATAATTATTTAATACAGTATAGGCTTAGAAAAACGTGTAGGTTTTTTAACACACACTATTTGTGCTGGATACCAAAATATATTATATGTAGTTAGTAAGTTACACATGAACAGCAGTGCTTTTGTGTCATTTAGTAATTATATATTTGAATTAGGTTTAGAATTGGGCCCAATTTTTGAGGACTGTTATAGGTTATTTAGCATCACGCTAGGATCATAAGGAACCGAACAAAAATATAACATAAACAACAGAAATTAACGCTTCGCAAAAAAGGCAAGGCGGCGCTACTATGCAACGGGTTCGGGTATGTAGTAATAGGGGTAGCAATTATCTATATAAAATACAATGTTAAGAATATTTAAATGTGCTTTACCCAGTTAATTTTTTTAATTAAAAATATAAAGCTATGTCAATGATAAAAAGGTAACAATGCAAAGAGAAAACAGTCCACACTCTGCTATAAAAATAATTTCAGCATTTTAAACACAAAGGGATTTTAATTATGACAATACAGATGGGCACAGAAGGTAAATTATTTTCATTTATCTCTTACTATAGGTAACTGTAAATTTCTATTGTCGTTTGTTTAGGAGCATGTCACGTAGATCGCGTGTCAGTCGACTGACGTTGCATATTCAGAGGTGGGCACGAGCGCTTGCGCCGTCAAACGTGATAAATTCCTTAATAACTCCATCCACCTACGCCTAGCACGTTCCATATTCAAAACGAATACCTACGATTGGCAATACTGGATAGATATTCATTGGTTTTGATTGCCAAGCCGGCATTATCAAAATAGCATATTTCCTATGCACAGCAGGATTGTGGTTAATTCTTTGAACGAAACACAACGAGTATGACGTCGTGTACTAACGTTTCGCTGACTAAACCCAAACTGAAGAAGTGTTACAGCTTGCGCTGCTGATTGATTTGCAGTCTTAATAATGTGGTAAAAAAAAACATTAAAAACTACTCCGATACTCTTTTCAAGCAAAACAAAACTAATGAAGAAATATCTGCTGAATTAAACTTGCCTAATGAGAGCTTGTTTCTCATCTCAGGCCCGCATTAATAAATGTCACTTAGCCCAAAATAGCAATAGATATCGATCTTGACGCCATGCTTGTATTAATAGACGTAATAATGAATCCTAAGTGCGATAAAACTCGATTTTGCGTGCGATAAAAACTTTTCCGGTGACTTCGTTTGTTTTTCTAGGTTTTTAATTATAAAATTGTACAGTGGCTCGACTAAGGAGTCCAGGAGTACATTTTCACCGTTCCTTTGTAAATACAATTACAGTTGCATAAAAAATGAGGGTTTAGTGGTTACTCGGAGACGTCGACACAATAAAAAGGCTTACCAATTTAAAAGTACCTGAAGGCGTATTAGTGAATAGAACCGCAGTAATATACCATGGCAGTGAACAAACAGAACATGCGGACGAGGATGACTCATCCTGCTTACTATGCAGCGAAAGTACGGGCCAGTCCTTTTAAATTTTTTTTCTATAGATACTTTAACGGATTGGACGCCATTGTATTAGTTGCATAAAACGGTTATTTTAAAGCATTGTTAATAGTCTACAAGATCATAGGCTTGATTTTTTTTTATAATCTGTAGGTATAGAGATTGGATAGCTGCCAGTTTGTTATTTATTGTTTGTTGGTTTTGTAATTTTTATTTTTATACTATTTGCACCTTTTCACCCGCTTATGATCCGATACACAGGGGTCGCTTTTCAGATCTGTGTGCTTAATTTTATTTAAATCCATCATCATCCACCGTTTTTTATCGTCCCACTGCTGGGGCAGGTCTCCACTCATACAGAGAAGGATTGAGTGTAATCACCACGCTTGCTCAATGCGGGTTGGCGATTTTAGACTTAAAGTCCAGGTTTCCTTAAGATGTTGTCCTTCAGCTTATTAATCAGTTATCATCTAAATCCGTTCAGTAGTTTTTGCGTGTAAGATCAAAGATCCATCCGTCCACCCACACAAACTTTCGGATGTTGTGTTGCTTTGGTTACGAATAATTAGGTGAATGGGTTACTGTTAATGGTAATATAAAATTAAGTAATTACGTTTGTCATTAATGAGGTCGTTAGGGTTGTTTAAGCCTACAGGAGGAATCAGACGACTATTGGATTCTTTTAAAATTATATTGTTAGAATTACTCCACCTATTTTTGATTGACACTTCTTGACACTGATTGACATTTCTAAACAAAAATCCTTTCATAAATTATTTGACACAGTATTCTAAATATGCTTGAATGTTCGAAATTCGAACATATATAGCAGGGGTCACCAAATGGCGGACCGCGGTCCGCATCCGGACCGCTAACCCATTTTGTGCGGACCGCAAGAACACAGCAACTTGCACTACAGAGCACGAAATTTAATAAAAATGTATCTCCCGCACTATCTTTGTTAACGTCAATTCGACAAATTTCGACAAACCACTGCAACATCGCCAATTGAAATCACTTCTTGAAGAAGTTGACGCACAATATGACGATCTACTATTGCATAATAATGTGAGATGGTTAAGCAAAGGCTGCGTTTTAGAAAGATTCTTCAGCATTTTAGAGCACTTAAAAATATACCTTTTTAATAGTGATCAAACTTCAGCAAACGCCTATTTAAGTTTCCTAAAAGAAAAAGAAAATGTAGCTGCCATTGCTTTTTTGACGGATATTTTTAAACATATCAATGACCTGAACCTTAAGCTTCAAGGCAAGGGAAGCTTGTATGGGAGCTCATGTCGGAAGTAAAAAGTTTTACGAGAATACTTGATCTCTTTATTAATGATGTTGGTAGTGAACGCTTACACTTCCCTAATTTAAATAAAATAATCAGCAGTCACAGTGAGATTGATGTCGGCCAATACAAGACGTTCATTACAGATCTGAAATCGGAATTCGAAAACAGGTTCGCAGATTTTAAGAAAATTGAGAATGTTGTAGAAATCCTCAGCAGCATTTACTCTCTGCATCCTGATGGTGAATGGAGCAACGAAGCTGCAAATGTTTTCGGGATTGATAAAGCTACTCTGCAGATAGAAATGATCGATTTCCAAGAAAGCACAGTTTTAAAACACAAACATGCAGAAGTTTCCTGTGAAGAGTTCTGGATAAAATTTGTGTGTGGTAATAAATATCCAGAACTAAAAAAAATAGCTATGAAACTTCTTACTTTGTTTGGGTCAACATATATTTGTGAAGCAGCATTTTCAAAGATGAATTTCATTAAGAATAAATTTCGATCTCAACTTACTAATGAACATCTCCAGGATTTAATGACAATAGCGTGCACCAATTATACTTTACACCATTTTACCCATTGAAAAGTAAAAAATTATCTTTGTTATTTCCGTAACTATATTTCTTTAATAAATTTTTTTTCTATAAAATGTGCGGACCGCGATGGTCATTTCATTTCTTAAAACGGACCCCGAGCATAACTAATTGGTGACCCCTGATATATAGAATATGAATATTCGAACTTCGAATGCACTACGTAACGTTGCTTTCGGTTGTATAACTGGTTAGTTAAGTACCTACTAAAATTATTTTTTGGTTCAATTTTTAACGCCTTTTTAAGTATATACAAGTGTAAACATAAATACTTACTGTAGTCAGTATTATTGATAAATTTATTTTTATACACACCTATAGCGTCGAATGACTGCGTATACAGTTTTAACGGATTTTGCGGATAGTACCGGTTTTTACAAACTGTGACAAAAAATATACTAAGCTTTAAAAAAAAAAACGTTTTACCAATAGACTGCTTAAGTGAGGTGATTCATGAGTCATCATAACCGCTCGTCAAACGTAAAAGTAAAAGGACATAATGGTTTTGAAATTCGAACAAAAACTATGTGAACCTTTGTGAAGATAGGATAAATAATAATAATTTGTACCCAAAAATGAATGAGCCGGTTAGATAAAATAAATATACGGTTTTCTTGTGGGAAAGAACAGGTAGTCATCGTCCTCGTCATCCTCAGTTTTGGAAGTGCGAAAACAAGCAACGTTGAGTACTTTTGTTGGATGGGGAAAAGCTTTGAATTCGCGTGAGCGTGACCAACCCGACACCGTCATCGCGATAGCGAGATTTAAATTCATATGTATACTGTGTATCTATATATCTATATCAATGGCATAGATTGCGTCACCGCTACAACTTTTTTGTTATTTTTTTCTGACGACTGCTATTTTTTTTTTAAATATATTAAGTAACGAGAATTTTTGTTCACCAACGTAAACTCGATTTAAACTCGATTAACTGCGCTTCAATGGTAGTCATAATTACTACAGTTATTAAGAAAAAAAAAACTCTAGAAAACCCCTAGCCAACCGCTGTAGCTCTGTGGTATTAAATATAATGAAAATATAAAAAGTATATTTTATTATATTATAAACAAATTGAGAGTAGATACTCAAAGAGTCGTCTCGTAAGTAAAACAAGATTCACCGTCTGACCTGTCTTTTTATTTTTAATTTACCTACATGGTACTTTTTTTAAATCATGTAAACTAGGGCTTGATCGTAATCCCGCCTGATGGTAAGCAGTGACGCAATCGTTGATGGTAAAGCACACTAGTTTTTAAGAGTCTGTTAATCTGTCAAGATTACTTCTAATTTCATTAAATTTCTGACAAGTTTTTAACATTGATTGACGCCAAGGTGATTGTGGGTATAACTATAATGTTATTAATTACGCGATTTTTTCTTCTGATATCGATCATTGTGAAAAAGAAGTTGTACCTACCTATTTACCATCAACGATTGCATCACTGCTTTCCATCAGGCGGGATCGCGGCCACGTACTAGTTTAATACTTTAAAAAAAAAAGTACCACGTAGGTAACTCGTGATGGTCGCCAAAGACTGGAGCACAGGCGTAGAGTAGCCAGCCTTTCGGTGTTCTATAGGATGCATTTTGGGGAGTGTGCGAGGGAATTGCATGATATAATTCCCCCATCTCCGTTCCACCATCGAACGACCCGTCGTACGGCGAGTTTCCACCCTTACGTTGTTAACACCACTACGATCCGGACGAAGCGTTTCGCCTCCTCCTTTACACCGCGTACATCGAGGGACTGGAACAATTTGCCAGCGGCGGTTTTTCCGTCGGACTACAATTTGAGTGTCTTCAAGGCTAGAGTGAATAGGCTCTTAATAAACTAGTGCGCTTTACCATCAACGATTGCGTCACTGCTTACCATCAGGCGGGATTGCAGTCAAGCGCTAGTTAATAATTTATAAAACAAAAGGTAGGTTTTTTACCCAAAAAGGAAGACTTTCATATAATGCTATGATACGAAACCTCATTATTACATCGTTTTGTTTAAAAAATGGGATATACAGGGTGTATCTGACATCGTAACGCAAACTTCGCGAAAAGGCTAGACTGCATGCCACTAATAAAATTATGATAGTCATTTATTAAAAAGGGTTGGCTCGGCCTTTGAACGTAGTAAGCGTGCCGCTGTGAGGGTTTATAGGTATGACGATCCCTGATGTGAACCCTACTAAATCAGCTCATATGATAGTTTATCGAGGTTTGTTTTCATTGCCATTTTTTTGTGTAATTAACGATTTAATTAATTTTTACTTTAAAATCTTATTGGGTTTTACAAGTATAGCAATTTTGTACGGTTTAAAGTGAAAAAAACTACATATATATTTTTTTAAATCATGAAAAACCCGATGAAAAATTCCACCACTGGGGGGTTCAGAATCAGAATCATGTACTGGATCCATGGTACTCGTTTGTGCGTCGATGTCAGATACCTTTATAAGATAAATACTAAAAAAAAGATTATTTTTTTCTTAGTTCTATAATTTATTTAAAAAAAAATACTTACTTCGAACTCTTATTTCTCCAAGTACCTGCCAAGTATTATTTATTTATGTGCAGCCGATAAATTACATAAGCATATGACAAATGGAAGATCTGAGTACCTACAATGGTGCTGCTTATTTCTTAAGAATTTTCTTCCAGCAGACTTGCGTAAAGAGAATTAAATCAGTGTGTGTGAACAAGAAGAAAAAATGTAAATGTGTTAAGTCTAATAAATGTAATATTAAATGTACATATAATCCAAAAATAATTGAATAAGTATATATACTTAAATAAATACATAATAGTATTATAATAATACTAAAATATATAAGTGCATTAGACTCATCTCCTCTTATATATACAAGTCTGGAGTAAATAACTTATGCAAATACTACGCTAATTTAATCTGCATATAAATGATGTTTATATAAGAGGATAACTCTTTAGTTTTCTCGACTGAGATATGCGTGCAGAATGGAGTAAAGAATCAATATACTTTACAGAATAATATTTTAGTACTTGCTATTGTCATAAATCGTGGTGTAAGTTGTAGTGGTCTAGTGGCTAAAACACCTGCCTCTCAAGTATGAGTGTCGGCTTCGATTCCAGGTCAGGCAATTATCAATGTAACTTTTGTAAGTTATATATACTTTCTAAGTATATCTTGGACATCAATGATTGATTTAAAGGTGAAGGAAAAATATCTTGAGGAAACCTAAACTTTAAGTCTGAAATCGCCAACCCACATTGAGCAAGCGTGGTGATTACGCTCAAACCTTCTCTGTATGGGACGAGACCTGTGCCCAGCTGTGGGACGATAAAAAGGTTGATGATGATTGTCATAAATAAGAAATTACCAATTCATTATTGGACCTGACACCAGCTGTAGACTTATAACTTTATTATTGAGTAACACACTACCGATTGCTATGACTTTCCAATTCAACAACAATCATTGCCTGTTTAATATTTTCGAGTAGACGATGTTTTCAAAGAAATGAAACAATAGATTTGTGTACATAGTTCCTTCTAAATCCTTCAGGTTGTGAATTAAAGTGTGTCATCTTATTTGCCTGTATTGTAAAACTGATGATTACAGGCCAACGCCCCTAATAATTTTAAAGTGCATTTGACATTTCATATGCAAAGTTGATTGCAACCCCGTAAGTACCCTTTGATGTTGGTATAAGAGGGGTTCTTAGTAACAGCGTCGACTGGAAATGTTTTTATAACCCTTTCATTAAACAAGTCCTTTGTGTTCCGTTGTGTCGACTTGTATATAAAGGAAAGGCTTCCGGTAATCTTATGTTGCTTTTATAGTAAATTGTGTTCAGTCAGTACACAGTTGTGGATGACATACGTCAACAACACAGTCTACAAACACTCAAGCATCAGTTGGACGGTGAGCCTGATTGGTGACCTTGTTTTAATTCGAGATGGTCTCCAAAGCCTAGAGCACAGGCGTAGAGTAGCCAGCCTTTCGGTGTTCTATAGGATGCATTTCGGGGAGTGTGCGAGGGAATTGCATGATTTAATTCCCCCATCTCCGTTTCACCATCGGACAACCCGTCATACGGCGAGTTTCCACCCTTACGTAATACGTTCTTAACACCTCTACGATCCGGACGAAGCGTTTCGCCTCCTCTTTTAAACCGCGTACATCGAGGGACTGGAACAATTTGCCAGTAGCGGTGTTTTCGTCGGACTACAATTTGAGTGTCTTCAAGGCTAGAGTGAATAGGCTCTTAATAAACTAGTGCGCTTTACCATCAAAGATTGCGTCACTGCTTACCATCAGGCGAGATTGCGGTCAAGCGCTAGTTTATAATTTATATAAAAAAAAGTTGGATTCTTTTAAATCAGCTGATAGGATAGTTTATCGAGTTTTGTTCACATTGCGCTTTGGTGTGTAAAGCAATTAGCGAATTAATTAATTTTTACTTTCAAATCTTATTGGGTTATAAAGGTATAGCAATTATAAACGGTCTAAAGTGAAAAAAAAAACTGTACATATTTTTTTAATCATGAAAAAACCGATAAAAATTCCACCACTCGGGGGTTCAGAATCATGTACTGGATCCATGGTACTCGTTTGTGCATCGAAATTATAATTTAATGGTTAAATTATAAAAGTACAATTTAACCATTAAATTATAATTTTTATTTTACTGTACTCGTAGGCCTTCATGGATCGATATTCCTGTATTATGGACCCATAAGTATTCCACGCAAATGCGTTTTTATTACATAGCTTATCGTAACCGCTTATGTAGTGACCGAGTTACCTAGTTTTATGACGATATTTATTTATTCAATAAAGAACTGGCGTATATTTACAATAATATCTATATGAGAAAGGTATCAGATACTGCTAATTTAACATAACATTGAAATCGAACTTAACAAACACAGTAATACCTACATATTATCCCCCTTAATCATACACGTTGCTTAAAATTAACTAGTGATTAGTGACTTAAGCACTAAGGTGTTTATTCATTAACGGTGATTAATGTTGAGTGACGTGCAACCTTCAAAAATGTATGGTTATACAGCCACTAATCACTAGTTAACTTTAAGCAACGTTTATGAATAAGGGTGATTATGACTATCTTCAACTTATTCAACCTTTAGATCCCACCCTATAATTTCTAAGAAAACTAAAACTCAAATTAGTTCTTGCAGAAATTTTAGTTTTCACTTCGTACTATCCATGTTAAAATATGTATATTCTTGGTACCTATACTGAAGAGATACGTTAAAAATTTATTTATACATACGTATTTAATTTATTGAGGCCGAACTTGTAGACTATGTAAAAGACATTATCATTGAAACTGGAACATACATAGATAGTCACGAGATCAGTAATCTATACAGAATTGGCAAGCCAACTAATAAAAACCGTCCGGTGGTAGTGTGTATCACTTCCATGTGGAAAAAACATGCTATAATGAAAAATAAAGCTAAAATACAGGCCGGTATTTATGTGAAGGAAGACTACCCGAAAGAAGTGATTGAGAAAAGAAGGCAACTGCAACCGCAGCTAGAGGAAGAAAGAAAAAGGGGGAACTTTGCATATATAAAATATGATAGGTTGATAGTGAAAAAACCAAACGAAAACACTGGAGAAAAGAGGAAAAGGCAGAGTTCAAGCCAAAGCCCCCAAAACCCCTCAGCACAAAAGAGAGTGGTTATTCCTGAAATCGACTCCCAATTTCAATCTGCAGATAGAACCACCCGCGCAGTCCTGAAACCAAATATACTCAGCAGTGGCGAAGAGTCCATACAAGCCGATTCCCACCGGGTTACCTTTCAAAAATCAGTTCCATATTCATACAAAAGTATTTACATTCTATTTCATTAACAAAGTATTATTAATCAAATGCCTGCGCGATTTACAATAGCAATAGTAATTCTTAGCAATACCCTAAGCATCACATTTCATTTTATAGTCGTAAATTAATCAGCGCTTCAATTTTTCGTACATGAAGGCAACTCGACGAATGTCGGCTTACCTCGGTCAACGTTTTACTATGAGGCGAAAAGAGACAGAGCGTGTCAGACCATCTCTTTCTAATGCTCGCTAACTGTCGGTAAAACTTGATAAATATATTGGCTAATGTCAAACGGCTTGCAGTTCTCTCCTCTCCTCTATTAGAAAGAGACAAAGAAACCACGCCACTACTTTTGCTTAATATTTTTGTTGGTTTTGGATCGGTGTTTGTGTGGTTCGGTTTTTAACACTTTATTATTTTTGTAAATTTTTATTTTATTTTTTCTTGACTCTTATTCCCTAACAAAATATCCTGCAGTAGGTAAGTTTTTTTTTTTTTTTTTTGTCCGGCCTCCCTTTGTCAAAATTTCACCCTTCGCCACTGATACTCAGTTATGTTAGTAGAGTTAGAACTCAATCCTTGTCGGAGCTGCCAAAAAACTAACTTGCTCTGTGACCCGGAACCAAAACACAAATAATAACAACTCAACAATACCGTTTCTAACAACCACTACTAAAAGCACCCCAAGACGGCTGGTCACCGTGGGGAAAGAAGACCATTACCCTCTAGAAAAAAGACACCTAACAATTACGATTGCCACACTAAATACATGGACCCTCAGAACAGATGAGAGTTTACATGAACTAGAGAAAGCCCTAGAAGATATAAACTGGGACATATTGGGCATCAGCGAAGTGAGAAGGCTGGGAGAAAAAATTGAAGAACGGGATAAATACATATTATTCCACAAAGGAGAAATACCTGGTCACAGGGGTGTTGGATTTTTAATTAAAAATGAATTCAAACAACATATTCAAGAATTATATGGAATTTCTGATCGTATATCAGTGCTGAACATCAAGCTACCTGGATATCATAAACCTTGGTCCATTATACAAGTTTATGCTCCAACGGAGGAAGACAGAAATGGAGAAACAAAATCTTTTTATGAAGAACTTACTCGAACACTATCGAAGTACTCACACAACTATATTGTTCTTATGGGTGACTTCAATGCCCAAATTGGAGAAAAACTAAACAAAGAAGAATTCTTTCTTGGTAATTACGGACAAGGCAAACGAAGTCCAAATGGAGAGCGACTTGCCGAACTACTATTGGAACATAATCTCATACTACTAAACAGTTTGTTCAAGAAAAATAAGAAGAAAAAATGGACCTGGTTATCTCCAGATGGGACATACAAAAACGAAATCGATTACATAATATCTAACCACCCAAAAGCATTCACAGACACAGCAGTTCTCCCAAAATTTAACTTTCATACAAATCATCGAATGGTCAGAAGCTCCTTACGACTAAAGGCGCCTAGAGCAGCCAGAAGTACGAATAGTATGGATACACACAAAACACAAGGAAACAAGTACAAAAATTCTCAATATGCCACTAAGTCTCTAACCAAATTAAAAGATGAACTACAAAGGGAGGATAAAAACACAGATGTCCTTGAGAAATACGACAAACTAGAAAGCCTACTAAATAACACAAATAAAGGTATGAAATCTGAAAATAAATATGAACTAACTGATTACACAATTCAACTAATAGAGAAAAGAAAAAACCTGCTTTCAAGTCATACAAAGAAAGACAACTTTAAACAAATCTATACTCTAAGTAAAGAAATCAGGAAGAATATCAAGAAAGACAGGAAAAATAAGAGATTGCGGACTCTAGAAAAACATATACAAAAGACAGGAGGTGTTAAAAGGGCGCTGAAGCAATTGAGAGAAACGAAAAAAGATTGGATACCAAGCTTAAGAAAAGAGAATACAATGCACACAAATAGAAAAAGCATAAATGGAACAGCAACATCATTTTACCAAAAATTGTACTCTGAAGCTGGCATGGATCAGGAACCAAAAGCCGATCAACAGCAGAGGTATACCAATGGAGTCCCTGAGCCCAAAATACTCCCAAGCGAAGTAGAGAGAGCCATAATCAGCCAAAAGATGGAAAAAGCACCAGGACCTGATAAAATCTCAAATGAACTTATCAGAGGTACACTGGAAGAACTCATACCAATACTTACCGCAATATTCAATGGTATTCTGGAGACTGGCAAAATACCTGCACAATGGAAAACATCCCATATCATACTCATCTTCAAAAAAGGCCAGAAAGATGATATACGGAACTACAGACCGATTAGTCTTCTTTCTAACATATACAAGGTTTTCTCAAAGGTTATCCTTAACAGAATTAGTAAAAAGCTCGATGAAAATCAACCAAGAGAACAAGCTGGATTCAGGAAAAAAATTTCCACTTTGGACCATATACACACAGTGAAACAAGTAGTAGAGAAATATAAGGAATACAACAAACCACTGTATATAGGATTCATCGATTACTTTAAGGCGTTTGACAGCGTGCACCACAAAGCCATCTGGGAAAGTCTAGAACAACAAGGTATACCCCAAACATTCATCAGAATAATAAAGAACATATACTCTAACAACACAGCAAGAGTTCAATTGGAAACCTTGGGAGAAGAGTTTTACATCCAGAGAGGCCTGAAACAAGGAGACCCCCTATCACCAAAACTATTTTCATCTGTCCTCGAGAGTATTTTCCGCAAACTAGAGTGGAATAAGTTCGGTCTAAATATCAATGGGGAAAAGTTAAATCATTTAAGGTTTGCAGATGATATTATCCTATTTGAAGAAAGCCCCCAACGCATCGAGGAAATGATAAATTTATTGAGTGAGGAAAGCAAGAAATTAGGTCTACAGATGAACATGGAAAAAACAAAACTCCTCACTAACTCTGCTCAGGCTCCTGTAAAAATAAAAGATCATCCACTGGAGTACGTGCAGGAATATATATACTTGGGCCAAGTGATTTCCCTCGAAGATCAAACTACTAAAGAAGTAAACAGACGAATATCAAATGGATGGAAAAAATACTGGTCTTTGAGGGAGATCATGAAGTCAAACGAGCTGGGAACGTCAATTAAAAGAAGAACTTTTGATACATGCATACTCCCAGTCATAACGTATGGATGTGAAACATGGGCTCTTACCACACTACACAGAGAAAAGCTGGAACGATGTCAGAGAGCTATGGAGAGAAGCATGACAGGAATAAAAAAACAAGAAAAAGTGAGAAGTAGTGTGATAAGGGAATAAACCGGGATAACAGATATCCTCAGCCGTATAGACCAAAGGAAGTGGCGATGGACGGGACATATGATCAGAGACCGGCAAAATAAATGGACTCAAGCAGTCTCGGACTGGTACCCCAGGGATGGGAAACGAAATAGAGGACGTCAATACGTGAGATGGGCTGACGACTTAAAATTAACAGCAGGACACCACTGGAGAAGGGTCGCTAGAGACAGAGAGCAGTGGAAATTTCTAGAGGAGGCCTATGCCAAGAGGCTCACTGAATTACTAGACATTCTCTGAATCAGAAACTGTATACAAACTAAACAGAACAGAAATTCAGAATAAAGGGCTTATTATTATTATATATTTAATTTATTGTACAGATGCAAGCTCAAGTACTACAATTTGATTTCTTTTACAATTAGATTTTCAACTTTATCTCTAAATCGACATCGGCTTAAGGTTGATTGGAAATATTTGACAGTTTTGGGTAGCTTGACCAGTAGGCCTAATATGAGTTTTCATTACGAAACTCGATCGTCTATATCGAGCGCGTTTGACTCAGCGATTGGCCCGCTTCAAGGTCGTAAACCAATGAGAGCGCCAAATGCGCTCGATATCGACGATCGAGTTTCTTATTAAAAACTCATACTAGGCCTACTGCTGTCGTTCGTATATATCTAAATATACACTCACCACTATCAATTGGCATCGTGGACGAACTGCAGCAAAAAAAAAAACAATGTTCTATCGTATTGGGTTGTATCCTAAAAAATAATTTAATGTCCATCAGATAGATTTATAAAAAGTATTGAACACGTATTTTTTATTTTTTCTTTCATTCAAATACTTAGGAAGATATATTGATTTGAAATGCCGCATGACGTCACGCCGTGTTACAAAATATACCACGGCGTGACGTAATTTGCCCCCACTCCGTAACTACGCTATATCTCAGTAGTTTTTAATAATTTCGACAAAATAAAAAATACGGTTTTATTTTTGTTTTACTATCTATAAGACGAACTATTTATTTTTTTGATCTTCATACCTTGGATACAGGGATAATAGGGATTCTCTCTTCTTTGCAGATCAACCATGTCTAGACTAGCATGCCTGCTGGCGGTGGCTGGCGCTGCGTCCGCCCAGCTTGCACTGGATGGCATCCGATGCGGCCAGCTGACTTGCCAGCTCGAGGAATACTGCTCCCCGGACACGAACCGGTGCGCGCCCTGCAGTATCGTCTGCAATAAGACTAGCCACAACTACGATGCTGGACTCTGCATCAAAGAGTGCCAAGGTAAGCTTCTTCTACCACTCTTGGTGAACCAAGCACTGGGCTCGAGTGCTGGATTTCAGCCAACTTCCTCTCCCCGAGAGAAGTGGGCGTCTTACTGGTCACAATGTGAACTAACTTCAGTTATTTGAGTGTGACAATACTGTAAAGATACAATACGTAGGTAGGTAGGTAGGTATTTACTGTCTATGACATCTACAAACACGAGTTTTATCTGGATTCCGACCAACATTCTCAGAAAAAACTGCCGCGCTTCCACCAGATGGAAATCCTTGTAACTATAAAAATGACTAATAATTATAAATAAAAAATAGTAGAAGCCTTAAAGAGTGAGCAATAGATTATTCACTCAGTCGCCTTAGTTATAAAGTCTGTTATCATTAAACAATAAACTTTACAACTGGTTTCGTGACCGCAAACCGCCTACAGTTGTCGCCGTCTCAGGTTTGTTGTTTTTATCTCGCTTGCACTCGAGTAAAGAATGTGTAGGTTTCAGGTCAAGCATCTCTTATATGAGAGTGGTTTCACATTTATATGGCAACACGGTAATGTTGTAGGGAATTAAGTGAGCATATGTAGTAGGTACTGTGATGCTGCGATCCATGTCCAGTAGGCTGATCTTGACATAGTGACATACAAAAAACTGTCTCTAAATATTTTCGCACGCGATTCTGATTGTGAGCTTGATTCGGTTATTGTCATCTAAACAGCTGCTATTATTCTTATTGAATATTCGAAACTGTTTTTCGATACTATTTTCTAATGATGCAACACTTTAATGTGTGAAATTATCAAAACGCTTCTCCCGCTCTCGTCGCAGCGGCCGGGCGTGTCATACTTTTACTGGCTAAAACTCACCCGTGTTCCTCCCTTTTGTGCCATAAGCCTGGTATAACTTTAGAACCCGTGGCTCTGGCTGGCATCGGTTCTAAAGGACCCCATCACGATGTGCTGACATCTCTTTGAGTTCACCGCGACCTAGCGTACCGTGACGTAGGCATTGCACGCCGCCCACAAGCGCGTGCATGCGGGGGCCGGGGCTTCCCTGATGTCTTCTTATGTCCAGGGGGTCCTGCGGCCACTAAAGGCGTGAGGGCGCAGATATTATAGGTCTTAGCAATATGAGATACAATATTGTAAAGAAAACCCCATAAGGATAATAAAGGTTAGGTAAACACATGACCAAATAAAATATGAAATTTTACATAATCATCATAGTAACAATTAACAATATTAATGATTTTTGAAATAATCTTTTTACCGCGATATAATTCCAACTTTCCCAAATTTTGGTAATTTTTTTAATAAGTGACAACTCCAATTTCGACGGTATTAATAGAACGATGCGACATGAATTAATACAATTTGAATAATTTGCCTCCTTTTGCGAAATATTTTTTTTTTTGGGGATATTTTTTAACTTTAGCCCGGCTTTGTAGGCATTAGTAGAATCAGTTATCGATACCTAACAATACCTCCACGGATCGGAGAGGGTTTTCTTTACATATTGTTTACAGCCTCTTTCTCAAAAATTAAGCTAATAAACGCAAAAAGATATTTTAAATTCCTATTGGAACCTAGTTCACTACGTAGGTATATATGTGCAAACAAAAAAATTAATTTTACTTTTTTATAACATTAGCATAGGTGTTATAAATTCTTGCCTTCGAGTAATAAAGATTTTAGGCATTGATTTTTTCTGGATTTCTGTTCGTATTGAGAGAGACATTATTGTTTCTACAGAATTTTATTTAGATTTTATAGTTTCCTTACAAAGTAATGGTTCCATTGAATATTCTCAATTAAAGTAGATTTATTGAGGTCTCTAAATACCCCATTACTTTCATTATTACGACAAGGGATTATTCCTCGCATTAATAGATTTTCAATCGGATAACTTTGCATCTATCTAAGAATCATGCATTGTTTTTTGTCACTGGGCTATCCACGCTCCGCTTTTATCACTACAATTTTAAAGTATCAGGTGCATGCCAGTACCAAGTTATCTAATCCTCTGCGAATGGGTCGTTATTTGTCGCACATCACGAGTTATAACTGGCTGAATAGAATGCATTTGTAGGATCATTGGTAAGGGGTGTAACAATACCCATAAAAGTCATGCTCCGTTGACTGCGACAGGTATGCTACGCACACATGCACAGCCACGCACACGAACACAACTGCTTGTTTGTGTGCAGCGGTATCGTCAGTGAACTCAAATACAGGTGGCTCCTTGTTTATAAATTGTGCAAGTGTAATCTGTTTTTGAAGCATATGTCGCGATGCAATTAAATGACAGTTTTCAAACAGTTCGGAGTAGAGAAGAACGCTCTGCTCCGTTCAGTTTTCAGTTTGAAGCTGGATAGTACTTTGCGCAAGACTGAAATGTTTTATTTCATTACTGAATTTAAGTATTTATGTAATATTTAATACTGGGAATAACACCTGCTTTTATTTATCCAGCTACGTTTGGTTTATTCGTTAAGAGCTGTATGTTGAATAGATAGTTTTGAGAAGTGCGTTGTGTGTATGTTAGATGGTGTCTTCATTGAACGCCGCATATGAACAACGCATGATACTGAAATCACACATTTTCTGCATCGTGAAAGCAGAGTGTCAGAGTTTACCGCAATTAGTATATGTGTTAACGGAAATGTATGTAATGCGTCATTGTATACAATTCCTAGGAAATTTATATAATTCCTAAATTTGCTCGGAAATGTGTGAAATAAATTTTATAACACACATTTCCTAGTAAATCTATACATTTCCTAAATAGCTAACGGAAATGTATTACTTTAAAGATGTCCATTAGTATGCGGGGATTATAACAAAACTAACCTAACCTAACCTAACCTAATTGTTTCAACCGGAGTCTTAATAATAAATCTGTTTCTAAGTTTAACAACGTGTTTTATTAATTTTATTCATAGAAAGCATGGTTTTATACATTTCCTAATACGATATAAGAATTTTATACAATTTCTAGGAAATGTATACCAGTGGCGAAGGGTGAAATTTTGACAAAGGGAAGCCGGTCCAAAAAAATAAACACTTAAACACTTACCTACTGCAGGATATCTTGGAGGAGGTCTTCAGATAAGAATAATATGAAAAGCCCCACCTTCACCTTACAAAAAAGGACTGATGATTTGATAACAATGTCTTTCAAGTATGATAAAAGCGGCTTTGTGAAAAGCCTTTTTCGACGTGCATCTCTATACCACACATGCATGCTTGTTAGTAAGTACTAAGTTAAGTACCTATTGTTAGGGAATAAGAGTCAAGAAAAAATAAAATAAAAAATTATAAAAATAATAAAGTGTTAAAAACCGAACCACACAGACACCGATCCAAAACCAACAAAAATATTAAGCAAAAATAAAGCAAATTATACACAATCACAACGTTATTTATATTCTAATGCAATGCGTCTGTTTTTTTTTAACAAAATGAGCTAAAATGTTGTTATAAAAATTCGGATTACTTTTAATTTTATTAAGCAAATTTTTTTCAATTGACATGATAGCCAAATCGGACAATCTCTGCTCTTTTTGGCAGTTTCGCACATACGTGTGAATGCGTTTTAAAGCAGAAAATGACCGCTCAGCTGAAGCTACTGAAATGGGGAGGGTCAGAATTAAACTGCAAAGAGTCGAAACTTGAGAAAATGCGTCTTTCAAAGACGAATTAACAGTAACAGCACTCTATATGAATTAAAGCCATAATAACAAACAAAATTAACAGTATTTAACCAAATCTGCGATTAAATTACCTTACAGAATCCGTCACAGTTTAAATAACACAAATATTAAAAACAAACGAAAAACTCACGCACCATAGGTATAGAACGCTATCTCGTAGTAGCGTGGTTTCTGTCTCTTTCTAATAGAGGAGAGGAGAGAAATACAAGCCGCTCGCGGGCGGCTTATATTTATCAAGTTTTACCGCGACGGTTAGCGAGAATTAGAAAGAGATGGTCTGACACGCTCTCTCTTTTCGCGGCATAGTAAACCGTTGACATAGGTAAGCTGAAATTCGACGGCTTCCTTCAAGAGAACTACGAAAAGAATTACGAAAAATTGAAGCGCTGATTAATTTACGACTATAAAATGAAATGTGATACTTAGGGTATTGCTAAAAATTGCGATTGCTATTGTAAATCGCGCCGGCATTTGATTAATAATACTTTGTTAATGAAATAGAATGTAAATACTTTTGTATGAATATGGAACTGATTTTTGAAAGGTAACCCGGTGGGAATCGGCTTGTATGGACTCTTCGCCACTGATGTATACATTTCCCAGGATATGTGTGTATTAAATAATGTTTGGAACAATATTTTACACATTTCCTATATAGCTTCGGAATTGTATACATTTCCTAGTAATTGTATATAATTCCTAGGTTTCATACATTTCCGGTAACATATGCACAACTTCCCGACATCGACCGTCGGGCAATTGCCCGCCAGACACAAAACCGTCTGAGCTTTACACCCTGTTCCTAATGTCTCTATAGTGGTGTGTGTGTCGCCCGGGCAAGCACTTGTCGCCGCAGCTCGACCTGCTTGTTTGCTCGGGACATTTTTTCCGACCCGCCTGTGTCAATATAATACCCGGCCCAAATTTTTTCTTATCTCGTAGCAAAGAAACCTGTATCGTACCGTTAGAGTCCTTCTATTGTGAAACCATTATAGAAACAGAGTTTTACAGCTGAAATATTGTTTTACTGTGAATAAAAGTATAAATTATAATATTATGGCCGAGTTAAGAAGTATTTACGTACATATAAGAATTGATTTAGTAATAAAATACTCCTTTTCTCAAATTATTTTAAACAAAAGATCCACGACAACAAACCTTAGAAATTTGAGGTTACCTTTGTTATAAAAATATTTTGAAAATTTTATAAAGTTTTATTCATTTTACAATATCTCCTTCGTAGAGAACACTAGAATGTTGTTAGTCGAGAATGGATCGTAAGCATCCTCGTAGTTATGCCATGTCAAGAAGTCAAAGCTATAACACAAAAGGGATACTTGAAGTTTTCCACAGAGAGTAGAGACCTCAAACTTTACGTAGATGCATAGATGCACACTTAGAATCAGTGGAACTATGAGAATTATTTTCATCACTTGCCTAGCGGCTAAAAGTGTGAATGTACAAAGTTGTACCTCCAAATGCGCTAAAGGAGGAAATCTTCAAAGATATCTGTCGTTTGATCTACAAAATTATTTTTTCTCGAACATAGAATTGATGACAGTACTTAGACAAATATGTACCTATCACCTTATTAGAATGATATGTGAATTATTCGGGAGCTGATTTGATTCCATGATTCTCCGTAATCCAAACCGATTTATATATAGGTAAACGAAGACATCTTTATTTATCAAATTAACCCCCACAGCTTCTGTGTATAATATATCTTAAGTACAAAAGATCACAAAGGTAACAAAAGATTCAGACTTACAGTCACCAATTATAGGTTAGCCAGTAATCTTAGAAATAGGTGACACATTTTAATAATAAAACTAAAGGCTCTATATTTTTGAAATATCACAAATTAAGATTATAAAAAATAATTATACAATTACAAGACGAAAACAGTAAAAATGAGAACATATTTTAAATATAGCTTCGTTTAAAAAGGTGAAATATTCAGAGCTTCCCGGGGTTTCATAGACGTCAGACTAAATAAAATATTGCCCTTGAAAAGTTTAAAAAGTATGTTCAGACTGCCAGGCAAGCGTCAGCAGATCACTAAAAATTAATACCTACACTTCTTTAAAAAAAAGTTTTTGAACAGCATCATTCGACAGTCTATCGCATTAGTCGTTTTGCCAATTTTTTTAGTCATTACGTTGTAGTAGTTACACAAGAATTTTTTGAGGTGTTACGTTGGTCTGCCACTTGTATGATCCAGGCACCTCATTTTAAGAATCCAACATACAAGACATCATAAACATAAACCAACTTCTGTCCTTTCCAAAACTAAATAGAAAGAAAAAGATGCAATTAATTTAAATTTAGTTAGTGAACAAGGAAATCAGCGATAATTTTAGCCAATTCAACGAGTTAGATAAACTGTGATAGCCCAGTTGTAATAACCTGATTTTAGAGTTATATGTAGGTTAATAATTTCATTGCCACAGCTCTCAAAACGGTGAAAGAAAACATCGCGAGGTAATCAGCCTGTTCTAGAACAAAACAATTTAGGAACATGTGGCACCTATCAACCGGCAATTTTCCCGAATGGTAGATTATAATCCACTTCCTCCCAGGGAGGGAAGTGTCTGTCTGTATTGCAAATAGATACAGTGTGGTAGGAACGATAAAGCACCATTACATTACAAGGAAATATAGTATGGCAGGATCAACACTGCATAACTTATTACAAACAGATGCAATATGGCAAGCACAACATCGCACAACTTTTGTGAGTTACTATTTATTGTACGCCGGTGTTTATGCCACACTTAGGGTTGCCAACCGTATTCTAAAAATGTAGTACTATACTTTATATCCACCATCAGGGCGCTGCCTTTCAAGTATGAGTGTGCTGGTTCGATTCCAGGTCAGGCAAGTACCAATGTAACTTTTCTAAGTTATATGTACTTTCTAAGTATATCTTGGACATCAAAGACTGATTAAAAGGTGAAGGAAAACATCTGGAGGAAACTTGGACTGTAAGTCTGAAATAATCACCTCGCATTGAGCAAGTGTGGTGATTACGCTCAATCCTTCTCTGTATGAGAGGAGACCTGTGCCCACCAGTGGGACGATAAAAGGTTGATGATGATACTCTATATCATTTAGGCGTACTATATTATGATGTATTAATGATTCAGTAATTATTATAAATAAAAAAAGTATAACTAACATTGTAGTAATTGTGGTCCTGTAGTAGTGGGGAACTTAAAATGCCTATATTATAAATTTTATTAAAGTTTTAATTGTTTTAATATTCTTGTAAATCTTAATTGTGATAATTATAATATGAAATATTGAAATGGTATTGTATATATATGCTAAATCAATAATATTTTTTGTTAAATATTCTAGGAATTGTGTAATTAATGTAAATATTTAAATTTCATTTTATTAAATTGTTTGAGTTGCGATCGATATCTATTTTATAAATATAAAATTGAATATAAGTCATCCATTCTATTATAATTATTATGTATGTACCTAAAATATTTGCACGCCATGAGAAATGGCAGACATGTCGTGAGCCACTCTTTCTCAAGATCCTACATGCATGAGTTTTTTATTCTGTATGTATACACATGTTTGGGCAAATAAAATTTCTTATTCTTCTTATTCTTATGACATTAATAAGGTATGCCAAAATACTGTTGTCACACTATTTATACTACAGTAGTCCGAGTCATCTAATTTAATGCAAACCATTTATCATTCGGTGCGAACACAGAAACAGAGCTCTATTAAAAATAAAGAGCCCTTGATTAATATAAATTTAGTGTTTAAATGTTTGGACTCATACAATAGTTTTAAAAACCACGAAAAATTGTTATATGCTGCAAAATGTACAAATTAAACTTATTTACAGATATAAAATAAATGGTGCTGTTTTTTAAGTATATCTGATTTCAAAGAAGGTACCTACA
This sequence comes from Sesamia inferens, assembly GCA_037179545.1. Taxonomy (NCBI): domain Eukaryota; kingdom Metazoa; phylum Arthropoda; class Insecta; order Lepidoptera; family Noctuidae; genus Sesamia; species Sesamia inferens. Next base: position 17,858,489 of record CM073921.1, on the reverse strand, counting down.
TAAGGAGGATTTACTCCCTTTGAAATCAGATATACTCTATTTCTTCTAATAAAACTTGGCATCCCTAGCCACACTGTAAATATGCGCGTAGGTATTGAGCTGTTACTACCTGCAGTAGCTATTTTTATAAACTAAACGATGAAATATTTAAACATGATGAATCTAGAATCAAGTTCTGAATCGTTTCAGTTGCTGCCACCCTCAATAAAAAGAGATCTATCATCTTTTACCTTATGGCAAACAAAAATCATCTTCATCTTTATCCCAGCGTTAATCCCAGTCGCATCCAAAGCTTTTTCAGCTTTGGAGTCTGGGGTCCGCTTTTACCAGTCTAACTGCTGATTTTGGCTAAACTTCGATATTTTCCGTGAAGCGACTGCCATCTGACTTCCACAACCCGAAGGCGATATCAAAGCTTTGCAGTTAGACCAACTGTTGGACTTTTGAGGGTTGCAACAACCCGTAACGACTGCCATTAGATGTTCGTATGGCAACCGGGACCGACGGCTTAACGTGCTTTCCGAGCCACGACTAGACCAAAGCAAATATTCATATTCATTCATACAAATATTTGCACTACGAGGGGATCGAACCCGCGCCTCCTTGCGCAGCGGCCTCGTTAACGCTACACCACGGAAGCTGTCAAAATATGGCAACTACAAATATTCTTACAATTTCCTAACGTGACCGAATTATCCTATTCCCAAAGCTACCTAAATACATGGATAGTCAAGTAGTACTTCAGGAAATTATTTATAGAAATCTCTTGTTTTTTATTTACAGGATATCTCCTGGACCTGAGGTACATGCGAAGGTTCGAAGATACACATCCTCAAGGGGATCTGAGTGGTAACTTTCTATTTTTTACCTATTTTTTTCCTTTTTATAGGTTAACTTTGTTCTGAACTTTATACTCAGGCTCATGCGGTCTTTGCTTCGTTGTATTTTTTTTTGCTTTTGCGAATTTGTTTTATTTACCTACTCTTAATCAGATTGTTTTTTCTTTTTATCAATGTTATTTATTTTATGCTTTGTGCGTTTGAAACAATCCTTTTTATGACATTTCTTATAGAAGTCTATTTATTTCAATATCAGAGTAGAGATAATTAATTTAAACGTGGGTTAGTGTGCTGGGAATGTACATAATATTTGTGGCCAGAAAAGGGCCAAAGCTTCGTTCCATCCACAAGCTCAGGGTTTAACGAGTTTAATGTCCTTTAATGACAAAAGCAATCGTAGAACCTTAATGCTATATTTATCACTTTCAAGTGTGACATGCTTATTCAAGAAGTCTTAACAAATAGTACATAATTAGGTGCCACTAATTCAAATTTAACTTATTTTTGACATTTTCTGTACTTTTCCATGTTCAATACTATATTACCCAGCACTTAATAGCGTAGGTAACAAACTATCACGGATATTGAATTAATAATATCCGTAAATATGAATCCGTAATTATGAATCAAAAAATAAAAACGGAACGATCAAAATAAAAAAAAAACCTATTAAAGTTATCGTTAGACTAGCTACTGTTAGGTTAGAGGATTACAAATTTGGTCCTAAAATCGATTTCAAAACCCGAAATAGAAATAATATAATTCATCAGTAATAAGATCACTTACAAAGTTAGAATTATTAATCCGTAATACTATTGTCCAAGTGATATTAAAAATAAATATTTGTCATCATCGAAACTTTATCTTACTTTAAACAATGGATATTTACCTAAATTTGTATTTGCGTTTTCTGTGAGAATATATTTTCGCTGTCCAATTAGTACAGTCATTTGGTTCGAAAAATGGTGGTTACCTGGAAAGTTTTCCGGGAGTTTTGCAAATTGGCAATTTTATAGATTTTGATGTGTTCTTTTCGAATTTCAACTTTGCCACCTCGTATTTTTGCCGCTCGCGCCGCCATATTGGAAAAATGGCGTCCAAAAGCAGTTTTTTGGCAATATCTCCTTTTCGACTCATTTTACGATAAAAACAGTTATATACAAAATTAAACTACAGGCAATTACCTACAATTTATGTATTAACCTTTTTTCCATAAAGTCAATAGTTTTGGCGTACGAGCGCCGCAAAGTATACTTAAACACTCATTTTGGTCAAAAAACTCATTTCCACACCACCTTGAGGTAGAGTAATCGGTGCGTTTTTTTTTATCGTGGTATCCCCAAGAGGCCTAATCCACATGCAATTAAATATCCTGAAATTTAGCGCATTCTCCTTCGATTTGCTGTTCCTGATGAACCAGGTGTTTCGGATTCATTGTCTGTAGTAACAATCGAAACGTCACAGCCCGGAATTTCGTATGCATCATCCGCGATGGGATTATCAGTTTCATCGATCGCATTTGTGGTTGAGGAGACGTGACGTCGCTTCCTCTACGCAAGGATGCTGCGATTAACTTTTCATTATTATATCGTTTTCGACATGCATCGTGAACCACTATCGTCTCCAATCCTTTTTCCTTCACTTTAATTACTTCACTCTCTTCCAATGGTTGTGCACAAATAAAACAGGTTACTTCATTAGAAGCCATGGCTTTATAAATGTAAACGACACTGTGAAACGATAGACGTATACTGATGACTCAGACTAAATATGTATTTTTATTGAGCTCTACCGGCAGATGTTTCGTAAGTGAGAGAGAAGGGGGCTCGACATAAAGACGACGCATTCCCTAAATTCCCTTATACCTGCGAAGGACAGGCCATAGTAAGTCAGTTTTTCAACGTGTAGTCTAATATCTGTATATTATATATTTGTATATTATATATTTGTATATTCTAATATCTGCATATTATAATATATATATAGACTTTTCGTAAGTCAAGTATTAAAAGAATGGACAATAAGGATACACTTTTGGTAGGACTGCGATCGATAGTGGTTCACGATGCATGTCGAAAACGATATAATAATGAAAAGTTAATCGCAGCATCCTTGCGTAGAGGAAGCGACGTCACGTCTCCTCAACCACAACTGCGATCGATGAAACTGATAATCCCATCGCGGATGATGCATACGAAATTCCGGGCTGTGACGTTTCGATTGTTACTACAGACAATGAATCCGAGACACCAGTAGGCCTAGTATGAGTTTTTATTACGAAACTCGTTCGATCGTATCGAGCGAGTTTGACTCCGCGATTGGCCCGCTTCAAGGTCGTAAGAACTCTCAACCAATGAGAGCGCCAAACGCGCTCTATACGATCGAACGAGTTTCGTATTGAAAACTCATACTAGGCCTACTGGTTCATCAGGAACAGCAAAGCGAAGGAGAATGCGCTAAATTTCAGGATATTTAATTGCATGTGGATTAGGCCTATTGGGGATACCACGATAAAAAAAACCGCACCGATTACTCTACCTCAAGGTGGTGTGGAAATGAGTTTTTTGACCACAATGAGTGTTTAAGTATACTTTGCGGCGCTCGTACGCCAAAACTATTGACTTTATGGAAAAAAGGTTAATACATAAATTGTAGGTAATTGCCTGTAGTTTAATTTTGTATATAACTATTTTTATCGTAAAATGAGTCGGAAAGGAGATATTGCCAAAAAACTGCTTTTGGACGCCATTTTTCCAATATGGCGGCGCGAGCGGCAAAAATACGAGGTGGCAAAGTTGAAATTCGAAAAGAACACATCAAAATCTATAAAATTGCCAATTTGCAAAACTCCCGGAAAACTTTCCAGGTAAAACTACCAAATGACTGTACTAAATAGGGATGTATCCAAGGTATGAAAATCAAAAAAATAATTAGTCCGTCTTATAGATAATAAAATAAATTAAGACCCGTATTTTTCATTTTGTCCAAATTACCAAAAACTACTGAGATATAGCGTATTAAAGCTACGGGGTGGGGGCTAATTACGTCACGCCGTGGTATATTTTGTAGCACGGCGTGACGTCATGCGACATTTCAAATCAATATATCTTCCTAAGTATTTGAATGAGAGAAGAAATAAAAAATACGTGTTCAATATTTTTTATAAATCTATCTAATGGACATTAAATTATTTTTTAGGATACAACCCAATTGAGGGCTTCATCAGATTAGCATTGCTTATCGATACACGGGTAAACAAAGTAATTCTTTACGTTCGTGTCTGCTTTATTAGTTATTACTTAAGAAGCTCATGGCAACTTCACACTCACAACATCGTTCAAAAGTACTGACGACAGTAAGTCAAGCTATCCGAAACTTTCTAATATTTCCAATCAATGTTGAGCCTTAACCCATTAAAGATAAAGTTGAAAATCTAATAAAGAAATTTGACAGATTGTAGTAGCTTGATGTTCTGTCGTCTGTACAGTGTATCTGAGAGAGATCCTGACACCTGTTAATTCCATACAAACGAATAGGTACGCATTTTGCGAAATTATGTAATATTTATGTCGCGCTGGTGTCAGGAACGTATTTTCTCATTGCTGTCTTTTCACCAAATAGATAGTTCAAGTGTATATACTTACATACTCATAAAGAATCAGCACCCTAATTACGTAACACATTATTACCATCAGTTGGAATCATTTTGAAGCGTATTGTTAATCCATTGCTCCATTTGTTCGAAAATGTGTCTGCTCAACATTGTAACTAACGCAATAAATGTAGTGTTACTGTTGCTGGAACTACTTTGATATTCTGTAGGGTAGTGTGGTGCAGCTCATAATAATTATAAGTTTTTGATACTTTTGGAAATTGCGCTGCGATTATCCAAGTTTTAGATCTTCATTAGACTGTTGACATGTATACTGCGAATGTTGAATAAAGTAAACTTTTACATTATTGATTTAAAAGTAGAGTTTAATGTGAGCTTTTGTTATCGTGCAATAACAACTATTATTGAGAATATGAAACTTCAGCAGCTGCGCTAGCGTATCCTGAAACATTAAAATATAAGTATATAAGTTTGATTAGTTGTTTTCTAAGTTCTTAAATAGTGAGAAGAGATACAAAATTTTAAGTACCGTCAAACGGGATGAATCGGGACGAAACTTTATAGTCCTTATAGGAAATACATTAATCCTGTTTGGCTACAAATTAAACTATTCAACGTTACAATTCATATTAACGTCTTTGCGTCCCCATTCAACCCTACATCCCCAACTTGTCGCAATTTATTCGGTTAAAATTCAGCAGATATATGGCATATGTTTTTTGACACATGTATGTTGGTTAAGCTAATGCTAACAGGCTAAAAGCTAACAGCGAACTAACTATATAATTATGTGACTGATTGTACCTCAGTATATGCTACTGCGTATCCCACCTGCCTTAACGGCACAGATGGTAACTTGAGCTTTAAACTTTTCATATGAATTATACGTCTAGTACAGGCAGACATCTAATACCTGGCTAGAAGCGACCCTAAGCACCTTCAGCGCGGACCCTATATAATTCATCATTGACAACGTAAAGCATAGTTGTCCAAGTGTGTACTTTGCTTTGCTTTAGTTGTGTGTGCTAATTTGTACCTTACTTTCATGTATATAAAGAGATTTTAGGTATACAAGGTAACTAAAGAATCCATTCAGTACTTAATCTGAAAAACTTAAATTCTGGCAGTTTAGGATATTTTGTGCATCGTTCTCCTCGTCGTCCTGTATATGGAGTGTTGTTAATTTATATTTCTGAATCAGAATTTTGACATATGCCAACAACTGCAGCAAGCATCGAGTTGTAAAATTACTTATGGACCGTGAAAAAGCGGCAAAAATTGCAGACTGTCATTGGCGTTTGCTAATAAAATTATCAGACTGCGTGAGGAAACTTTCTCTAAAGCGAAATGTCAAATGAAAATGTTTGCGAAATGTCAAGATGATAATGATTGCTTAAAGCTTTCCCTTTTTGGCAATGACACGCTGGGCCACTTGCATACCTCTGAGCTTTGACGAATAAATATAACGCTCATTTAAATTAGTGCCGGAAGTACCGCAAAAGTTATTAACTCGTATTGCACAGATGTAACTATTTCTCCAATAAATGTATGAATGTGCATGATTAATTTAATATTTTAGATATATTGATGAATGGTGGTTGACAAAAGTTATGCTTTCGAAGGTGTGCAGCGTCAGGCGCAGACGGCCCTGATCATCAGTGGGGTAGCCTTGGCCGTATTGGTGCTGGTCCTCATTATCGTCTGCAAGGGCAAGTTCTCTTGGCGATACATTAAACAAAAATTTCAGCCGGCGAAGGTAAATTATTTTTATGGTTGATTTTACTTCTACTACTACTACTCTAGCTACTAAATATTCCCAATCAATCTTGAGCTTTAATAGTTCAGCAATAAGGTTGACAATCTAATAAAGAAATTTGACAGATTTTAGTACCTTGATGTCTGTACGTGAAGTACCTAAAACTGCTAGTAGTACAGCACACAAACACGTTTTAAAGTAGCACACATACAAACACGTTGCAAGTTACACACAAAAAACACTTCACACATCTACACGCATGTACCTAAAGATATTACACGTAACGTATTTGTATGTGTTTTATACGTTCGTGTTTACATGAATGTAACACGTGACGTGTTTGTATGTGTGTTAAATTTGACGTGTGTATTTTTGTTGCACGTGCTGTGTTTGTATGTGTGTTCAAGTTCATTAATGAACACAAAAGGAGACCTTAATTTTTATGTTTTTTACAAATTTACACTTTTACATACGTGATACACTTAACTTACTTAGGCATAAATAAATATTCTTACAGAGGTGCTACAATTTTACCTGAGCACACTTTCTTCTGAAACACATACATGCACTACACGTATGTATGCTACATAAATGCAATTTAAAATTCGACATACAGAGGTAGGTGAAACATACAGCTATGCAATGTACATTCGTATGACATAGATACGTGCAATATTCATACATATTTTTGACCCAAATGACATAAATATAAAAATGTTGTTCATAAATATATAAATCATGTGAAATTGCACGTACAATGCGTGCAATTTCACATAAGTAATTAAGATAACACCTTCTTATAGATAATCACTGCTAAAATATCCTTCGACAACTTTCAGAACCGTGTAAAGCAGTACCCAAACGACCTTACCCATCACAACCCACATGCGGAGCTGCCCAAACCCAAGCACGAACTTAAACTCGAGATTCGAAATCCCCCCGAACCAGCGAAACGACCACAGCAGCCTCTGAATGCGAGGGATCTGGACACTAGGATTTCACAGACCGAGAAGAGCCAAGGTGCCACCACACCTAAAACCATGAGCACGGCACTTAGCAACCGACATCCCGCAGAAGATACAACTTTGGACTTTTCTTATGATAACATGGGGATGAACGTGACCCCGCCCGAACAACCAGCCACCAGCCATAAGTTCTGAGGTCAGGCTGTTAGCTTCGGCGAAACTACGACTATCAGGTTTATAGAGGTCACCAATTAGGTCAGTACTACCGAGTCGGACAGTTAAAGTTCACAGTTTATAGCGTCAGGACCCGTCCAAAATCCTTCAGTCAATTTTACAATGGCAAGACGTTTTCGGCTTTTAAAATAAGCACACAGGTAACATGGAAGAATCCAGACTCCCAGTGTACGATTTCTTCATGCAGTTGTTCACATTCCATGTAATTTTCAGTAATTAACACATTCCGGATAGATACTAGGTTCTAAAAATAGCTGTAGTGGGAATATCTGACACGTGGGCAGATTTTTTTCAATGTCAGATAATTTAATCCGTGTAATTTTGAATTTTTCTAGACAATATCTGTCAGAAATCAATCTATTTCAACGAAAAAAACTTGTCTGTCGTTGAAAAATCATCCCTATTATATTATCAATAGAAATTAAATTAAAGTACACAAGTGTATTTTCGAATGCAATGCTTTTATTATACCTACTCTAAGTGTTAGGAACAATTGATTTAAGCAATGTATGTAAGATCAACACCAATAAGTATAATAGTTATTGAATAAAATTAACCATAACAAATGTAAGCCCTTTTGTTGCAGCTAAAATTATGTAAATACGAAGCGAGATGATACCTAATTATTAATACTACTATTATACGATAATTTACTAAATATTCAATAATTATTTTACATAATAATTGAAGTTATTAAGGAAAATAAATATTAAATATTTGGTAAATTTGAATTGCTTAATTAGATGTTATGTAAAGATATTCATCACAACATTTAAAATAATTAATAATTGTCAATTATACATTATTCTAGACCTAGAAATTATAAAGGGCATCCATGTGGTGCTTCTCGTAGGTAATTGAACATAACTTATAATTATTACTCGACCGTTCTTAGCGTATCGCTAAATAGAACCTTCTTGCTGTAGATTCATTAATAGCTACAAAATTGCTTTCTACGCATATTTTTGAACAAAAAATGAGAATTTTTTAAAAATACGTTTTCATTTCTTTAACCAACTTTAAAATCAGTTTCTAATGAGTAATAACGGCTTTTTTTTATAGCGCGCGGCTTGGCAACCGCACCGTTTCTATGTTACGTCTTTCTGTCAGAAAAACAAACAAAGATAATTGATAGACATCACATGGGTCCCGTAAATTATAAGAAATTTAACTACTCAATTAATTACGATTAACACAGGCGTGTATTCGGTCAGCAATAATTTTCGCAAATGTATAGATATTATACTATATATTATGTATCTTGTATTTAAACGGGTAAACGATTGCGATTCGATTGATGAGCATTTACAAAACACTGCTTAGGTACCGCGATATCAATAGGTAATATAGGTATACATAATTTTCGTGGCGAATAATGGAACTCGTTGCAAAGCGAAACATTTTGATGAGCCTAATTAATACCACACATCGCGTGAATTGATTCGATGGAGTGGACATGTTTACCTGGCTAACTATGTTATAACATAGTTAGTCCCTGTAAACATGTTTACACTATTGAATTAATTCAGTTCCTACAGGATTTTCTTTTATATCAATAACGATTTTCTACTAAAAATAACAAAAAAGCATCAACGTTGTGCATTTTTCAATATTTTGTAAGGGTTGGGGAATAATTTTGAGCCATCAGCAGACACCGTGATGCACGTAGCAGGTTGTAGTACAAAACTACTCGCTTACTGGAGCAAGCGCACTGCGCAGCTTATATGATATAGCAATAGCAGGCATATGTTTTTGCCACTCGGTAGTAAGAGACGGGGATATTATTCCTTTTCCACGTTACGCCGGCGGTCTACTCTCCCTCAGTCTTACGAATTTACGATCAGGACACGTGTGCTGACGCGAGTTTAACATTTTATACCATCCTATAAAAATGCACAACGCCGCTAAAGAAATTTTTATTTTAAAAATACCACTTTTGATTCGGTTGTTAGATCTTTATTTGGTATTCTAGTTCTTAAACAGAAGTATCTGGTAGTACCTACTTATTTGTAAAGCATTCCCGTGTACTAACATTCCGTTTTGTGAAGACTTCATAGGATCTAGCGATTGCCCGAAATTTATTGTAATATTAAGTATGTATTACGTTGAGTATGTAGTTAAGTAATCTATCTGATGCTTATATTATTTAAATATAATTATGTTGTATATTTTCGAGTTCGACTCGGGTTAAATAAATGTTCAGCATGGCTGAGGTAGTTTTTTATTTATGGGTTATGTTAAATGTGTTTGTTATATTATTGTTGGTGATGGATTGCCTCTTGTTAAGGAGTAAATTAACTTTATGGTAGCATGTTAAGTTTTATTATTGAGATGCAGACTGGTAACTAGAAGTTGGCGAACTAAATGTAAGCTCTCGACACTACTTGCCGGCTTACAACTAAACTAGTCTTAAAACAAATGAATTCCCTCAACTAACCCGGTAGTTAAGGCTATAGTAAAAACATTGATATCTATATTCTCTTGACTATACGGGGTTTTGATGTATGTATTAATACAACAATGTCCAATATAATCAATATATTGCTCGCATTGATCCCATCAAATAGGAACCTCTAATGACTGATTCTCGATAATAGAACTGCCTTATTGTTATTGTGAAGTGAATTTATGTACTGCTTTCATTGTTCGCTTTAAGTATATAATATTGACGCATATAAGCTCACCAAAAGACGTATGTTAATAATGTAGATCTATACTTTTAAGAATTATTATCTAATTGGTAGATTAAGTTAAAGGTAGGTTGGCAGAGTGGGATTGGGAACATATTTGTAGTACCTATAGCTAAGTACCCGGATGGCAGACAGTACAGCTCAAGGATTATGGTTTTTCATATTAATGTTGAGGCAATAATTTTTTAAGTAAAGGTAATTTTATGATGTAAAAGCATTCCAATGTGTGCCTTTTCGTTTAGTTTTAACCAGTCTAAGAAAGATAGATTATTATATATTTTGAGTTCTCACATCGCAGTTATCCTTAATAAGCTATAATTAGGAAATTAATCGTGTTTTTTTTATCACATTAAGGAACTATAGGTTTATTTTAAAATATTGTAAACTTAGGAACGGAATCCCATAGAACTCTCATAGATATGCGTAGATGCAAATAAAAAAAAAAACATAACAAAATAAACCAGATTTTTGAATGCAAAAAATGTACATTTTGCTGAGGAAGTTGTTGATACTGTTTAGATTGTTAAAGATATGCAAGTTAAATATAAAACGTTCAAGCTGACTATCTTCGCAACATCTGAAGGATATTTCTATAAACAACGTTGATATATTACTTTGCATTTCATCCTAATCTAACTAAGTACATAAGCAAACATTTCATGTCTTGTCGTTCGGTGTTGTCGTGTCGACGTTCTTTTGTTTTCATTTACATAATGACTAGTGACTCTAATCAAATATAAACAGGCGAAACACACGAACGGTTACGTACTACCATATAATATTCAACACGAAAATTAAGTAAAAATAAACGTAAGTAAAACTAAACCGACAAAAAAGAAACACTTTTCTAGTATTTCAATTATTTGGACACACTGAAAAAAAATTATTATCTGCTTACTACGCGTCAAAAAACGTCTGTCCTGTTGGTACCCTGTAGATACGGAACATTTGAAAAAAAAAATACAAGTAGGTCGAAACAAAATATATAATCCTGATGACAGTTTTTTATCGATAGCATTAATCTTCCTGGGTAGGTGTGAAATTCCTTGATATTTCCATATAAGTCAAATTGGATAGTTTATTGCTACTTCAAATTCATGAAGGTACCTGGTGCACAAATCCTTAGATTCACAGTCGGTACTTCTAAAATACTTCAGTGACATATCAGCGGAACTGATCCATAGTTTAAGGTAGATTTATATTAAAATAACTATGCTAGTGTTATTTTAAGGCACTGTTTTGCGCACAAAGTAGGTGTTATAATAGATGATAGTGTACACAGCACGATAAATAAGTATATAGTAGGTAGGTATGTAATGTTAGTCAGTATTGGGTCTAGCTGTAAGAATATCAAACTACCTATAGTTGTAAAAGACTTTATCCTTCTAGAGAATTCTATTCCTAAACTTTATTATTTCCTCATTAGTGGTACCTATACGCGACCAGTCGAGGACAAATCATGCCACACATTTTCAATTTTAACTGATCTCGCGGTTTATAAACTTTTCGTTCAATGAGACTTCAGGTTATACTGGAAATTATAGAAGCCACTAGGCAAGGAACAAATAAACTTTTCGACAGTTTTTGAGAAAGACACAAGCAAGTCAGATTTTTAGGGTCAAATCATCCCCGGCTATTTTGTCTTACAATCTACACAAGCACATCTACATAAAACATTGGGCGTTTGTAGTGTGATCCTGTATAAGTCCCCATTTATAGTTAGACCTATTAATAATTACGGTATTTCATACATCTTCTGCGAGATTTTCATGGGGGTTACGCTGGATAGGGCTTACCTTATCTGACTAACATTGCAAGGAAATAGTTCATAAGAACGGTTCCGTTGATATTGCATCGTTGATTTCATTTTCACGAGAAATTTTTAAACAGGGATTCTTTAAACAATTACACAGATATTATCCAGGGCAGAATTAGGCAAAGCCATCGTCTTTAATCATAAAATTATTGTTTATGTCTATAATCATAAAATAATAGGCCTTAAGCTGTGTGGCTTGTCGATTGCTTTTAAATAAGATAATAATTATTGAAAATAAGTAGAATAGCATTTTAGTTATCTTGTATACCTATCTTGGTTCTTGTTTGAAATCCAAATTATTGAAACATTCAACCATCAATTTGTTTTTATTGTGTTTCTTCAAGGCAAATGTCGAACTTTAAATTGTCTCCTAGAATATATTTTGGTCGGTTTTTCTTCGGTTCCGTTTTGGTAAACTAGTTGAATTCAGTTAAATAATCTTTATCGTTTGACGATGTATCAGTGGAGCAACGAAATAGATTTCTAAGTTACAGTTTAATGCACTAGAATCGGATTAGTTCGACGCACGAGAAAAAAAAAAAAAAAATAAAAACAAAAAAAAAGTAGGTTAAGTTAAGCTTCATTGATACAACATCACCGGTATCATTCTCACAAGCGCACCTTTATTTAATTTTTATTCCGATTTCATTTGATAGAGAAGAGGACTTCATTTACCATTTGCACAGAATTGCACAGTCGGAGCGACCCCACGGCCTCCTGATCCATCGTCTTCCTACCATGTAGTTGTGTTTGTAAGTTTAATTGTTTACTGATATTAGCTTTGAACATATTGGCAAAATAGATGTCGCCTTCATGGCCCCCCAAATCCATCGTCTTCCGACTTCAGCTCTTGAGTTTTAGGTTTCACAAGCACCTAAACTTTTTAGAGTATATGGTAACTCATGGTTCCTAGCAGTTATTATTAAAGTCTTTATTTGCCTTCTTATAAACAACAAGAGGCACAAGATAGTGGCCTCGTCATCACCATCTTCTTGTATTGATTTAAAAGTCAGTTTATAATCAACATCACCTCGTGCCGTTGCAGAACGTGACTTGTGTGTAATGCGTCCGGCATGTCTGGCAAGATTTTTTTTTTCAATTCATTTTGTCTATCGTCTTCATCATGACTTGATGATCAATCAAGTGTTGAGGATGATCTTGATTTCTGTCGAAGATCAGGATTTACGATCAATGTCAAATCAGATCTTATACTAACTTAGTCAACCATTGGTTATTCTTTCCATTTCATACAGTATTAAGAAACTGATTGTTTGCCTTTATTTGCTTCACAATGGAAACAAAGAGGCCCAAAATAGTGGCCTCGTAATCACCGGCAGTCTTCCAGTCACCGATAGTTTCATATTGACCACAATTGTTAGCATAATGTACGTAAGGTCTAACAAAAATCATGTAATCTATTTTATAGGGTTAAAAAGTTGGTATGTTCGAAATTAATCTTTTCGTATTTTAGCTGATATCAAAATTATTCTTGATTTTGTTGATAATGCTATCAGCATACTCGGTACCAAGTGATTTTATTTATTGTTTGTTAATAAAGAAGTTGGGGCCAATTGGTAGCATTTCCCGTGTTATTATAAACTTACTTATTAAATTATTTTCGATTTTTTTGGGGAATGTTATCTATTTTATCATACCGACTCTCCCATTGTAGTATTACTCATTTTTTGTTAGATTTTATTACTGTGTGTATCAACTTAGTTTTGTTCTCAAGAGATCTTAAAGCAATCTCTTTGTCGTAATTATTTCGTCTCTGTTAACATTTTTATAGAGTGGTTAAATTAAATAATTTTCCTGTTTATCTGTTCGTGAAGTTAGTGTTAGTGAATTTATATAATAGGATTTGGACTTTTTGTGCATAGTTGAAATATGGATTACTTAATGTTCGTCATCTAAGTAATTTCCACCAGAACACTGCTAACGTTTGATGTTGGTTCCCACTTTGTTAAAACATTCTGGAAATTGAGATGGAGTAGTGACTGGGATTATTATTTATATGCACAAACTGCACTGTCGAAGACCTGAGACTTGGTCTTCTAATCCATCGTCTTCCATCCTATAGTTTGTCTGATACCTTTGCCCTAAGTTTTCATTATACATGTTTCTGTACATACTTTGCTTTTGTGCTGTTATTAGATTTAAAAGCAATCGGGTAATATTATTCCTATTGTTATACCTTGATATACGCAATGAAAAATATAGTCTTTAGATTTATTAGAATTTTAGTAAATTAACTTGAAATTATTATGATTTGTATCTATAATGGTAGACAATGTGTGTAGAGCTTATAATAGCTTCATAGAGAAGATTATTTTTTGAATCAAAAATTTTCTTTTTTACTTAGAAGAGAAAAATATGGAGAATTGTTTATTACGATTTATGCAATTTTAAAATGTATGTTTTACATTTTACAATTGCACAAAATTGCACAATTAATAATCCTATCCTGTTATGATATAAAACTTCAAATAAATCGCCTTCAGATAATGTTGACGATGCTTTTGAGTTTTCATTTGCTATTGAATTAAGGTATACAGTTAAAATCCTGTCATAGTAATTTAGGAACGTCCCTTCAACTTTTTTTACCTTATTATTATCATAATTGATTGAAAACCTTGTTGTTACATATTAAAGATATGTAATTTAGGCACAGACGTCTTCATGATTCCGAAGTAGCATTACTTATATTGAATTACATAGGTACCTACTTACAAGGGAGTTTTAACAGAATAAACTGTAAAAATATTAATAAAATGCTCTTCGCAGGTAAGTTTACTTCATAACCACTAGACTGATATTTCTTGTTTTTTAATTGTTTGTAATACTTGCCTGCAGTATTGGATAACTTGGGAAAACTGTAATTCTTTTTTTCTACACCTACATCATTAACGGTAAGACAACGTCTGACGGGTTATCTAATAAAAAATAAATAAAATTTAATAAAGAAAAATAAACCTTATGGTAACAATAGTATGAAGGACATAGTATTCTTTACAAAATGATAATGCACAAATGAAGTCAGAAATGATAATAAATAAAACTCTCATTATCATACTTATTTGTGTGTTCCCTGAGATATTAACTGGAATATTGAGCCTTGGATTGGAAATAGTAAAGAAATTATTAAACTTAAAGAAAAAAAGAACCATCTACGCTACGGGTTAACCATATTTAGGAACTCATAACAGATTGTGCGGGATACCGAACAAAGGACAAACTTAAAGGCGACTTTTCATGATGTCTATATAACCCGAACTAAGCCCGCGTGGTGGATTATGGCCCACTCTCTTTCACAGAGACCTTTGTCCCAATAGAATAAACATTATAGGCTTATTTACGCCTAAATGTAGAAAATATTACACCTACGCATGAAACGTCTAAACATATGCTAAACAAAATTGGCTTCAAACTGTAACTTTTCACTGTCCATTTTTTTCGGGGTGTCCAAATATAAAAAAATACTTTTTGTTCAATATAACCATTTAGTTAGAAGCCGTTAACTACAACACCAATTCAATGAGATGTGTCAGATTAATATCTGTAAGCTGCACTTGGTTAGTTTACCATAAGACCAGAATTACCTATGCCCCAAGCACCAGCTTAGGCAAATCCGGTTTTCTGCTAAACTAACAAGAACTAGACTCGTATGAATATGCCCTCGCACACTTCCTCACTAATCTCTCGCAGCATAAGCTACTTAAGTGTGCTCTACACTATTACATACCACCGGAGCTTGTATCTATTACTCAGTTCGATTTTTCAGAGAATATCTATTTTGTTTGAAATGGGATATGACAACTAAATTTAGTTAATACTCGCCATTTTGAATCTCGAATCAAATGATTTGATTATGATTGAACGAAGGTTTCGTCAAATTATCTAAGTTTATTTTCCAAAAGATCTGAGCTGGAATGTATTAGAATAGTTGTAGGTACTTTTAAAATAAGTATCAGTTAGATTTGCATCACATTTTAGTATTAGTAAATATAGGGAGGCAATGTATTAAATGATAACGTTGATAAGATCTTTATGAACCTTAGATGTTAAGTTAAGTAAGTCACTTTTTAATTTTAATTCATCCATACTTATCATTCCACTACGTTTTAGACGAGAATTGCACAATTTTCAGTAGCTTATGAGATTAAGGGTTAAATTAAATTTAAAAATAGTTTTTAGTTAAATAAGGTAATTTGATTTGGACCCGTTGGAACAGGGTGATTATAAAATTACATGTAAAAAGTTTGTATCACTTGCAATTTTGGTACCACTGTTTGGATCATCACAGACGTGTAAGGAACAGTTTTTATTAAATGAGTTAGTTGTGTCTGTTATAATATAAGTACGATAGATGAAAAGCTGGAATTCTACTTAAGACTCCTATTAACAATTGCGGCATTAAGCACTTAATTAAAATAAGTATTATTAGAGATTACTTGTAGGTTGTGTGTCAGCATATTCCCGCGAATTCTGTAGTTAAAAAAACGATGTATTAGTCGATTCACACGAAAATACTATCCGAAATAGGCGAAGGATAGCTTTTAAATGTCATATTTGTTTTTAGGCAAATCGCACGAAATGGCTCATTTTGTTCAAATTGTCCAAAACATTACATTACCGCAGATAAGAACTAAGAGTTATTAGGTATTATAAAATCTGTAACTTTAGCTTAACTTCATTGTATATAATTTAAAACCTGATTAAAAAGGGCGATTGGGCCGTTATGCGTAAGTAAATTTGTGCGAATCGACTAATTGAAGCCAAATAACCTACCTAAACATTTCCCTGACGCGAGGTACCTAATAGTGTTCCAATAATCGCTCACTTTTAAAGTGCCAAACATGAAGTCAATACCACCTAAATGTTCTAGAGTGTTCTATCATTGGAACGTAAATTCCACTGCCGAATTTTGGTGGAACTTAAATCCGCAATTAATTAGAGTACTCTATTTGAAACTTGCAGGATGAATCCCCTCTCAGCCTTATTGACAGCGGCAATTCGCATAAATGATGATATTACATCAGTGTGCATGCTTTTTAAGAACATTGGGTAGCTATTCCCACATATTTTGCTGACGAGAGCATTAACGATGACGAAGAACCATTCGTAAACAGACACAACCAATTAAATGCGGATTTACGTCGAAAAGTTTATTTCGATCTTGTGTTTTGTACTTTTAAGTGAATCTGGGCGGAGCGGAAGGGCGTGTCAAGCTTTTACTGACTGACACCCACCCATTTTTCTTTACCTCTTTCGAACATCCACAAGCGACCCATGCAGGACAAAGACCCCGTCACAATGTGCTGAAATATCTTAGAGGCGCGCATGGAATACAACGCGACGTCGACTCGGGCCGCGTAAACGTCGGGCAGACCTCCAACGTATGCTTTACCGTGTCCTCCGGAATGGAAACGCCATTAGTGTTGTGTGAGCTTACTCTCTCAGCGGCTTACCACCAGCTCTTATAGCAGGGATTTTTTTCCTGAAACAGAACAAATAAGTAGTTTACCTAAACTTCTGAGCTGCTATTATATACGAAATGGTGTTAGTAAACCTCCTTCGATGGACATCTTTTACTAGTGCTGTAAGGGTTAATCTAACGAATAAAATTTATGGCAAAAATAGATTTTAAAGTAAACGAAACAGTTTTGTTAATAGACCATGTTAGATACAACTTTGTAACACTTTTTAAAACTAGTTTTGTAGAGCAGCAAGATTTTTTACATATTTTCTCAATAGGTACGTATTTACGTTTATAATATTAAGGTAGAATTATATAATTATGATAGTCTCTAGAATGTAAGGTATCTGTATATATCTGGAGCCCTCAGGAATTCCGTCCAATAAATGAAGTAAATTAAGTTAATATGATATTAAGTATAATTATTGATATTAGTGTATATGTAGATTTTGTATTGCACTAAATTATTATAAATTTATTTCAGCAATTTCTGATGTAATGTTAATTTGATATAATTAATTTAGCAAAAATATTACATTATATTTACCGGGATAACTTTTTATTATTTGATTTTTTCGCATAATTAGGTACAAAAGAATTCTCTTTAGTCCTAATATCAACAAAAAAATATTATTATCTACTTACTGAAAAAAATATCAACCGTATCTGCACTGTAGGCTTATTGTAACTTAGCATGTTATGTACTCACTTAGTCCTTTTCATTGTCACTACGTACATTAAAGTAAGTAATATTATTCAATTCCGCCCACTTAGTTTGAGTAGTTTTAACTATATCTATATACCTGCAGGGTAATTATTGGGTAACACATTATCAGTAGTGATTGGTTTTATTTTGATAGTTGAACAACATCAATTGTGGTATTTGCTTTGTTGAGGAGACAAATTTTTCGAACATACGAACCAATGGATTAGCAAAATGCTTCGAAATGATTCAAATTGGTATTAATAATATGTTACGCAATTAGGTGACGTTTAATGTTCGTAATATCAACGCTTATAGTATTAGAATCAAAATTGTAAGAAAACAGACCATGTTATTAGAATTCAATGTTAACTAAATTTAAATTCGAATTGGAAATAAATGTTTAAGAATAGATATTATTGGTTTTTATATGGTTACCTGAAAAATTACCGACAGACATACTTCTTCTTCTAAGCCTCTATAGGCTTAGAAGAAGTCCACTGCTGGACAACGGCCTCCCCCAAGGCTTTCATTCCATTGGGGGGCATTGCCATAATCCCCACGCCTGGTAGGCGGGTTGGGGATCGCAGAAATTTGTTATGGCACAGGAAAAGCGCTGCTGCCCGCTTCCATGATGAGAGTTCTCTTAGTCGCCTCTTAAGACACCCACGGGAGGATATGGGTATATACATACCTACTTAAATCAGTTTTATTCGATGGTTATACACCGCTGAAGGAGGAAGCGACGGCAATAGAAGTCTTTCTTGAAAAAAAAATGTGCCGTGCCGTGTCGTGGAGGGGCTCGTGGCTAAATAATAACAGCCACAAAGGTTGATAGATCAGGTTAAGTTAGCTAAGATTAGCGTGACCATTTTAAATACCTGCAATCGATTGTACGCTCATTTATGTAGAATGACATTAAATAAATAAATAAATATATACGGACAAATCACACAGATTGAGCTAGCCCCAAAGTAAGTTCGAGACTTGTGTTATGGGATACTAACTCAACGATACTATATTTTATAATAGATACATATATAGATAAACATCCAAGACCCAGGTCAATAAGGAAAAGATCGTTTTCTATCATGACCTGGCCGGGGATCGAACCCGGGGCCTCCACGTCGAAGGCAGGCGTGTTGACCGCTGCGCCACGGCGACCGACATTATGGCTGTATTTGCCGGGGTGGGCAAAAGTTTAATAATGCAGTGATAATACTAATTTTTTTTTTGCTGTTTTAAACATACATATGGGTATAGGGGTCTGTCCTCTCTACAACTCTGTTCCTGCTGCATATTAACGATCTGCTGATGCCCGGTATCTGCAGATGACAGCACAGTCGTGGAGGGATACCTGCCGGAAGCTCGGGCTAGTAAGAAATCAATCCGGTCCGAAAGAGGGGCTATGATAGAGCGTACGAGTGCTGCACTACAGGCAGTCTCCGAATGGGGCAAAGCCAATCTTGTAGCGTTCAATGCCGCCAAAACACAGGCGTGTCTTTTCACCGCTAAAAGGTGCCTGCTCACCTTAGGTCCTACTTTTCAGAATGTATCCTTGGAGTGCACCGACCGCCTTCAGTTTTTGGAGTTGAGATTTCCTCGAACCTAAACTTTGGGCGGTTCATTGAGTCCAAGGCCAAGTTGGCTGCCAGAAAACTTGGCGTCATCGCAAAGGTCCGGTGGTACTTCATACCAAGGCAGCTTCTAATGTTGTACAAAGCATAGGTCCGCTCGTGTGTGGAGTACTGCAGCACATTTGGGCTGGTGCTACGAAATTTCATCTGGCTACGTTGAATTCAGTGGAGAGGTGTGCAAAGTGGCTGATTGGCGACCCAGATTTAAGTCGAAATGGTCTCCAAAGTCTGGAGCACAAGCGTAGAGTAGCCAGCCTTTCGGTCTTCTATAGGATGCATTCTGGTGAGTATGCAAGGAAATTGCATGCATGATTTAGTTCCCCCATCTTCGTTGCATTATAGGGCGACCCGTCATACGGCGACTTTCCACCCTGACGTTGTTAACACCACTACGATCAGGACGAAGCGTTTCGCTTCCTCTTTTATACCGCGTACATCGAGGGACTGGAATTTGCCAGCAGCGGTGTTTCCGACGGACTAAAATTTGAGTGTCTTCAAGGTTAGAGTGAATAAACTAGCTCTTAATAAACTAGAGCGCTTTACCATCAATGATCGTATCACTGCTTACCATCAGGCGGGATTGCGATCAAGCGCTAGTTTATAATTTATAAAAAAAGGTATCCGGCACGAAAGCTCATGTTAATCTACATATATAAAAATCAATGCCAATTTTTTTTTGTAATTTTATAACTCAAGAACGGATTCACCTATCCAAACAAAATGTTTAGGCTTTTGACTAATTAGTAAATGGTTTATGTGAAGTTTGAACAGAATCGGTCGAGCGATTCTTCATTTATCACATTTTTTGTAACAAATGAATTCAATGAACGGTGGATCATCATCTCATATATCAATGCCACTTTCTTTGTAATTTTATAATCCACCAAAACTGTGTAATGGTAGCAGATTGGCAGCGAAAATTTTTTTGCCAAATTTAGTTGAAGCTACGATCTTAACTGGTAAATCAAAAGGAGAAGTTTGTTTGATACCGCGTATCCCTATGATCCCAACTGATATGCCGTTTGAGTTCAAACGATTACAATACCCTGTGCGTTTATCATTTGCTATGTCCATCAACAAAGCCCAAGGGCAAACATTTCACGTTTGTGGTCTGAATTTGGAGGAATCATGTTTTTCAAATGGCCAACTTTATGTTGCCTGTTCGGGAGTCGATAGTCATTTGTTTAATAATCTAAATCTATTGGATCAAGTTTTAAAATTGCTAGCAATTAAAAATAATATTTTATGTTTGAATAAATAATTTTGATGATCCAATAAATTTGTTTTTATTATTTCACTTTATTCGTAGCGAAGCACGTATCGGGCCGCTAGTGTAGGTATAAAATTGTGTTTCCAATTGTCCAATCCTTGAATCTTTAGCATGTCAACGATTGCACAAGCCGCGCTTTCGGGACTAAGGGCGCTACCGTCTTGCCGTCCACACACACGCGCTTACCTGCGCAAACTGGTTTGCACAGTCATGCTCGCAGGTAAGAGTGTAAGACGGAGCGTGTAGACGGGACATTAACCTAACTACTTCAACAGCGGTGACAACTGGCAGCATCTAAATTCCTGTGAGAAAACAATTTTTTTTGTAAAACATAGGTATAAAGCTTTTTTGGTGAATGACTTACCGATAATTTGTTGTGTTGTGAATTATAAATAATTTGTTCTGTTGTGATTTATGCATAATTTGGGTAATCACTACATAGTATAACACAAGTCGCTTTCTCTGTCCCTATAGGTATCCCTATGTCGGCTTAAATCTTTAAAACTGCACAAAGGATTTTGATGCGTTTTTTTTTAAATGGGTAAACTGATTGAAGAGGAAGGTTTATATGTACATATAATAACATCCATTAAATGGTGGAGAAATACTGTTACACATCGAAAAGGACTACAGAAAACTCCGCCATGGCATATGTCTATCTCTTATGGATATCCCACAATAACATTTTTGTCCAATACAGCATATGACTTAAATGAATATTTTCGAAGATATTACAGATTCAAAAATTGCGTTTGCGGCGGTACCGGTTGCTCGGGGCGTCGGGAGTGGCGGGCCGCTATGTTTTTATATACAACGTGGTAATTTCCTCGGTGGTAGGCTATAACATCGGCCGCCGGCAGAAGTTACCACCCACCAGAGAAAGCCTTGCCGCCAAGCGATTTGTCGTGTTCCGGCATGATGTCTGGTGAAGCCGTACGGAGGACGGGTCTGAGCAGTGGTGTTACGATGTGTGCCGGGTACGATGCGCCTAATTGTTGTTGTGTTGGGAGTTTGGTCGTGGAGGATCTCCAGATCAATCTCCCTCTGGCGCAGCATCGTTGTTGGGTTTAACATTGCATCACCTCGCTCAACTGCCGTCTTCCTTCCTATTCGCTCAGTTTTTCTGAGTGAATAGGCTCTTAATAAACAAGCGCGCTTTACCATCAACGATCGCATCACTGTTTACCGTCAGGCGGGATTGCGGTCAAGCACTAGTTTATAATTATATAAAAAAAAACGTTCACAGTTTTTTTGTAGTGTGGTGGCAATGCTGATACTATCAGCATTGCCACCGTGCGAAGCCGGGGCGGGTCGCCAGTCCTAATAATTGGGTAATACCTACTTATGCATAATATGTTGTGATGTGACTTACGCATACTTTGGTTATGACCATCGCACACTATAAGGTGTAGGCACGTAATCTACAACAGGGTGCGATGGTTCATAAAAATGTACGACAGTCATAACTTTCCCCGTATACCGAAAATCTTTCTTAGAACATTTTCTTAGGAGAAGTTTTGCAGTGCAGTAATTTGATTAAAGTCACTAATTTGAAGTCGAAAGTTGGTTCTAATCTGTCGATCTTATGTAGACGAACGGGGAACAAGATACCTTTGTTAGTCTATTAAAATAATGAGTCTGGACCTCTAATAGTAAGAGGAAACCACCTCACAGACCACTGAGATGGGGTGCTAATGCACGTGTAGAGTGTTAAGTCGTAGTTAAAAACTCGAATGTTGTTGTCGTCACAGACTTCTGAAAAATTGTTAACACTTTTTTTAATAACAGTCATACAACGGGTATGACTGTTATTAAAAATAACTTTTAAAATATAGGCGAGTTAAATAATTTTTTAGTTTAGTTTCTGACTTTGAAAGTCGCTGAGCTGAGATTGTGAGGTTGTGTGAGATACGTTTGTAATTATGGGGTATGGAAGCCTGCTCTAATTGGTCATCATCGGTATCACACTAACTGATAAGGGACTTACTGCTACATATAGGTCTACTTCAACAGGTAATGTACTCACATTTTAAATTTAGGGAAAAATGTTATGACAACTTTTTAGTTAAATACCGTTAGATTATATAACTTTTCGAGACTGCTACACATTTTTTGCGCGTTTCCGTCAGCGCACGATACATCACTCACGCTCAGTTCACAGTTGTCGTGTTCACATGTGTTTGAATAACTATTCTAAAATAAAACCGCCTCTTCCGAGAAATGTCACGTGTCTTGATTTTACATCGTTAATCTTTAAAATACTGTATCTAAGGGAAAATCTATTACATCTTTCATCATTTCTCTTCATCTTTAATCTAGAAATGGCCCCGATTCCCTTTTACACCAATTAAATTAAATATAAGTTCAGTACATCTTCTTTTTTCTGTTTCTTTAAGAAGATGACAGAAGATAAAATGTTAGTTTAGACCTGTCAAACAGGCTATTTGACAGTACGATTTTTTGTGACTATTTCCTTTAAATGCATAAAATGAGGGTTCTCTGTGTCATTTACATGAGTCTTAATAAAAATAATAACAATTAATATATCCAAAAACACAAAAATATATTTGAATTTTTGTATCTCGTGCTACATATTGTGAAACGATCCGGATTGGCTAATGTCATGATGACGTCATACGCGCATCAGCACTTGTTGTTGTTCTATGTGTTTTATCGATGTATTTGTACAACCCAGTACAGCACACCACTTGTAAACCATTTTATTAGATAAACAACAACAAATAACAGATAAATACAAACGCCACTGCGGAGCCGAAAATCGTTTATATAATGCTTATGATATCACTTATAAGGCGGGACGCCATATTGCTGAATGCATGTTTCTTGCGAAATACGTATTTAAAATAAAAAAAAATATACTTTCGGTGAACTTCTTAACCGCAACCAAGTAATTCAAGATAGAAATTATAAATCTGTCAAATAGCCTATTATTTCGCTCCTGACGTAAATTGGTGTATTTTTGGTCGCCATGTTTATCATCGCGTCTAAACTGTCTATGGAGTATCTTAATTTGACAGGATTAAATTAAAATGTTATCTTCTATCCCATTCTTTATGTAATAGAAAGAAAACGATGCACTTAACTTAAAATTAGTTTAGTTTATAAACAAGAGAATCGACGCCATTGAAACTATCAATCAGTTTAGGTATACTGGAAAAACAGAGGCAAAATAGCATACATACAGCGGAATGATATCTCACTTCAACTTCACAATTTCACAAACATGTTCAGAGGCGTTTCAGTATAACACTGCAATTATCTGAATAAGTTCATTTTAAGTTGCAATTTTACTTATGTTGATATAACACGTAACTGCTAACAAAGGATAATCATCTAAAAAACCGCGGCCCTGGCCGTCGTCGCACAGGCAAGTTAAGGAACACGGGTAGGTTTCAGAAAAAGTCTGATACGCCCTTTCGCTCCGTTCAGAGCGGGAGAGGTCATTTGATGATTTTCCATGAAAAAAAAATCCTTTTATTCTTATCAAAAGGGTTGTAATAATAAAAATAATCATTCTTTTTCAAAATAAAAATAATTTGGTTTATTGTAGGCCTGAGCCTAATAAATAAAAAAAAGGAAAGCTTATCAAGTAACCAAGCTCAGAGACGTATTTTTTTTTTAAATGGAATACGTAACCTAGCTATCTGGATAGTCCTAACAGTTTTTTTTTGGTGACGGTGGGCGGTTTGGTGGCCGTTGGTTAGTCAACAACTTTTTACTTGTTATATTTATTTAACGTTTCCAAAAATACAAAACGGTTAAATCCACCGCTACCCTTTACTTCACTTTATTTCACATTCTAAGTCGTCACTCAATCATATTTTCAGTATATTTGTCTTCATTAACTTCATGTCCATTCTGCCGCCTCGTTTCTCTTCTGCTTTTCCACGGAGGTCTCTCATATTCACTGAGAAATTTCTGTAGTCGTCGTCTGATCATTTTCTGTTTATGGTTTTCTAACATATCGGAGTAGGCATCTGAGAATGGCATTATGTTAATGCCACCATCGGGACTCACCAAACCTGATATTCCGGGGACCATGCCCATCCCACTACGAGGTGGCATTGGGTATGGATATGATGACGGGAAAAGAGGTGGATAAGCAGAAGGATACGCCGAACCATAAGGAGGCGGGTAAGGTAGTGGGTACTGAGGTGGCATCTGAAAAGCAGGTGGGGCATGCGGGAGAGGTATGCCAACTACTGGAACCATTGGATTTGTAGGAGCCAAAGGAATGCCAAAAGGTAGAGGTATTGGCATTGGCATTATAGGATGTGGAACTGCGATTGGCGGTGAAGTACCGTGAGGCGCTGGAGGAGGGGGAATTATTATCGGAGGCACCACCGGTGCTGGAAGTATCGGCAGAGGGAGAGGCAGTGGCACCGGTAAAGGCATGGGAATAGGCATTTCTTGCCCTGGGTCCGTAGGAGGAGTAGGCATTTTTTTAAAGTTGCAGTATTCTGGAATGTTCTGTGGGTACCAGTAGAGTGGGTTGCATGGATCTTCACCGGGTTTTGTACCATTTTGTCGGTGCTTGGAGAATGTGCCGTCTATGGAGCATTTGATACCTTCCAGTGACAGTACTATAAATAAGAACTGTAAAAATAAAAACATGACATTTTGGTGTAACGGATAATAAAAAATAGAATTTCCTAATTTAAAATTATCCGTCCACCCCGTTTTTGTAGGCGGTTGCTCATGGAAACAATCACTGATTTCCACCTTCCTCTTATTAACGAAGAAGATTTATAAGACATCGTCTGATAGATCTGCTATATAGTATGAATCAGAATGTTACGACCATAAAAGTCGTCAGACGATGAATAGAGAGGTATGAAAGAAGAAGACTGTTGAGCCTACCCCAAAATAAATTAGAGAAAAACAGGACAGTGATGATGACTTCTATTATTATAATGGATACATATAATTTAAGATTGTCGAGAAAAATATCACGCGTAAGTAGTTATGCATAATAGGGATGTATCCAAGGTATGAAAATCAAAAAAATAATTAGTCCGTCTTATAGATAATAAAAAAAATTAAGCCCCTTATTTTTTATTTTATCGAAATTACCAAAAACTACTGAGATACAGCGTATTAAATTTACAGAGTAGGGGCTAATTACGTTACTCGTGGCACAAAATATACCACGGCGTGACGTCATGCGACATTTCAAATCAATATATCTTCCTAAGTATTTGAATGAAAGAAAAAAAAAATACGTGTTAAATATTTTTATAAATCTATCTGATGGACATTAAATTATTTTTTAGAATACAACCCAATAACGCAAGTGCACGCGTCGGTTACAACCATCCATATCCAGTGACACCCGCCGCCCATAGCACTAAACTTGCATGTCTAGGACAGGTACAAAAAATTATGGTGAAATTTGGGTGCACTATAGCGGGAGAGCAGGTGTGACGTTATTATAGATATTAAAAAGATTTGGTTGGCCTGCCTTTTGTTAAAATAAATAATTCTTACCTTTAATTTAGTGATGGACTTATTGTAAAACATTTTGTTCGACCTTACAAGAGAGAGAGACTGAAGGTTCTCCGAACTAGGGGTTTATATAAACACATCACATGTTTGAATGAAACAATGAATCTTTTTCAATGTGAACAATGTAATCTTAGACTACAATACTCGAAAGATTGTTTTTCTTTATTTTTGAACTGAATTTTATTTGCACCGGCGTTTTCAGATATGATTCAAAATAAACCTTTGAATGTAAAGGAAGTAGTAGATAGATAAATACAGGTTATAGAAAAAGCAAAGAGCCTTTAATTTAACCTTCCGTAAACCACGTGGGGTTTCATAAACCCCAACGAAACAAAAATTGTCGTATCTTTTTCAACTACCGCGCGAATTCCATGAAACCCCGCGTAGCTGGAATTGTGACGTTGCCAAATCGCATCATATAATAACATTGATTTAGTAGTGGGGTCGCAGGCGCAGAGGACGGTCCCCCGCAAAATGAGGTCGGGTGTCACAAACCCCACGTAGTTCGGGACGTCGTCTAAAAGGTAAGCAGTATGGACATGGAATATATATGTATTTCTACATAAATATTTATTTAATTAGGTTTTTTTATTAGGTACTTATTATAACTATATGTTCATTTATTTTCTAGGACTCATAATGGCTCGACGTACATCTCTAAATGAAAATGTACTAGCATCGTTTGGATTTTTATTTTTAGCAGGATTGTACCGTTCTGGGAGACAAAACCCCAATGACCTCTGGGCTTCAGATGGTATTGGGATCGAAATATTTCGATGTACGATGTCCAAAAATCGATTCTCTTTCAATGAAACCAAAAGTGGAGTAGATGTGATAGATAAGCTCGCCAGAACATACGATGTTTCTCGCAACTCCAAACGTTGGCCTCTTACTTTATTCTATGCTCAATCACGCAGGAATCAACGCTATGATTTTACATATGTTCAATTATGGTATTGAAGCAAAAAAAAAAAAAAAAACTAACAATAGAAGGAAGTTTCTTCGTGATTTAGGAATGAGTTCGATTGAAGTGCCCCTGAGAAACCGCGATAATCCACGAGTTCCAAGGGATTCTCGTAAGCGCATACATGTTTTACTTGGTGAAATAAGTGTGGAACCGCCAAATAAAAATCCAAGGAGTGTAACAAGATGTTCGGAATGCGATAGGAGGAAAGATCGAAAGACTAAGTACGGTTGTGAGCGGTGCGAAGTACCTATATGCTTAGAGCACGCACACTTTTTTTTTTGTAAAAATTGTTCAGATTTGAACCGACTGAGCTCTCAAGAAGACTAATTATATTTAGTTATTTTTATTTAATTTTTGTTTTTATCTCATTGGGCTCCGAAATAAAGGGCAATTAGAAGTTAGTAGATAAGTTTTTTTTTTATAAGGCTAAGCCAAAGAAGGTTGTCTCCTCTTAGTTAGTAATAGAAGTACTATTTTTGATATAATGCCTAGAGATATTAAAAATGTTTACTATATTTAAAAAATGATTTTATTTGTATCCCCTAATAGTCCATAAATAGTTATAATACATGTAAAATAAACTTTAATAAAATAATATCTATTCAAAGATGGAACAATATTGGGGTACGAGAAACCCCACATAGTGCAGGACGTAAATTTTATCCACGTGGTTTACGGAAGCTTAAACAGTGTCCCAATTTTTCATATTTATGATTTTGACAGCATTTCTTGGGATTATATAGTTTTCATTATATTTCATTTTGTCGTTCTCATATTTTTCGAGCGTTGCGATATATTCCTTTTGCTTCTTCCGGGACTCTGCGATATACTTTTCAGCAATGGCTTTAACTATGTCCTCAGTTTTCTGTGCAAAGTTGTGATAAGGGCCAGGATGCTGATTCCGCTTCGCTGTAACAATGAAATATATTAATTATGGGATAATCATCAAATGACTTCTCCCGCTCTCTCTCTTCGCGGAGCGGAAGGGTGTGTCAGACTTTTACTGACTGAAATACAACGCGCCGTCTACTCGGGCGTGGTCCTTACCGGACGGCGAGCTGCCTACTACTCATCGCCCGCAGACCCGCGCTTGGTGGCTGGGAGTTCGCCTACCCGACAGACATCTACCATATGCACCACCGTGTCCTCAGGGCGATCCACACAATGGTGTTTCGTCCCGCCTTATACAGAACAGGAACCTCCCGAAACCACCGTGTCCGGTGACGACAGGCTTGACGCCTTGCTGACATGCAGGCGGAAGGTGAGGGCGCCATAGCGCCATGAACGGCTCACACTCCAATAATAGGAGATCCATTACTGACTCCATTAGGAATTAAATCTGCATTTCTGAGTTCTGTACACGTAGCTGTTACTTGAAATTATAAATGATTAACCTTCGAAATAAAATGACAAAAAAAAAAATGCTATAAAATAACTACAACAAAATCATGATGAGAAAGCCGACCTGATCCACAAAAAAATATTTAACTGAATTGACTAAAACGATCAAATAAAATAAACAATTTTATGAATTTTTATACCCTGACAGTAAGCTGATTCTAGAGAAATAACATAAACATTGTCGTCGATTCTGTAGTTCACAAACTAAAGTAATTTTAAGTTAAGTGCATCTTTTTCTTTCCATTTCATTAAGAAAAGGATAGAAGATAACATTTTAGTTTAATCCTGTCAAATTAAGGTACTACATAGACAGTTTAGACGCGATTATAAACATGGCGACTAAAATTACCCCAGTTTACGTCAGGAGCACAGTAATTTGACAGGTCTAAACTGGCAATTTATCTTCTGTCCTTTTCTTAGTGAAATACAAAGATAAAGATGCACTGAACTTAAATTTAATTTAGTTTGTGAACAAGGGAATCAGGGCCATTGGGAATGATTAAGTAAAAATAGTAGGTTGTAACGTATAGTTATATAGACGTGGTTTGATTGAACGAACCGCAGCTTCAGCGAGGCCTTTATAGTGTGAATTATACGCCGAAGCAAATCTCAATACTCATCTTTCCTGAGCTAATTTTTAAAGCTAATTTTCCATGTGCAACATCAGAGTTAGGCAGGTATTTATATACTTCATTGCCAATATCGGACCATATAATTACGTGATCGAAAGCGACGTGCTACAAAACGATTACTCTTAAGAGGCAGCCCTGTGGCTTCTTAAGAGAGGTCCGTGACAAGCCGGAGATCGGTGCAGCTTTGGTTACCATGCATATAAAAATGCACAGGTAGAACTTGGCCAAACCAGATCCCTGACCTTTTTGGTCTACGCTACGGTTTATCACAGGCTCAACATAGTCTACGCTAACTGTTAAGAAAAGGGAATCTCTTCTAGTATTAGGCAATTGTCCTATGATCGGCTGCGTATTGATCTTTGAATCTAAAACATT
Source organism: Sesamia inferens (assembly GCA_037179545.1). NCBI lineage: Eukaryota > Metazoa > Arthropoda > Insecta > Lepidoptera > Noctuidae > Sesamia > Sesamia inferens. The sequence goes on along the minus strand of CM073921.1, from coordinate 17,828,589 downwards.
TCAGGCATTTGATTAGAGTTAACTTAGTAAGATTTCTGCACCCCAAGGGCCAATAAGTTACAAAAGTTCATAAAAGCAATGGTGGAACTATAGTTTTTGGTGTTGCATTTGAAATAGTAATTTTGCAAAGTGATGCTTTCTACTGCATAAAATTGTATGTTTTACATCGTATTCATGTAGGAAGTTATCTAGACAGCCCTCTATACGAATAATATTGTCATGGTCAAAACAGATAGTCAAAGTCAGATAGTGGTTTGTTTTTTTTTTTAACTTAAAGCCAGTACACACTATGTAGCCAAGCATATTGTACGTTACGGAATTGCATCGCTGACAGGGGTATTCGGCACTGGTGCAGCTACACAGGAGCTAAACTTAGCATTCGGGAACACCATTGGAGCTGCTGAACCTTGGACAAAACTGTCTTTGCATTGTGTAGATTCAATTTCTTAGTATTGTATAATTGCATGGAACACGTGTGAGCACGATCTATTTGCTGTAAAGCATCTATTTGTTGGGTTAGTCGTTTATTGACTTGATAGTGCTATGGCTGTTGAGAGTATGTCATGCTCACTCAAATGTCTCGCTGGTGGTGGCGTGTGTGTTGGATCATTAGGTTCCCTTCAATGTGGTTGAGCTGAATGATGCTGATCCATATGTCATGTTCGTGAACGGACGCCGTCAGAGGGGACTGGTCATCTCTTAGCTGCTACGGCGTATTTTAATTTCTGAATTGTTGTTTTTTTTTTTCCATAATGGACGCTCTCAGCGTACAATATATTTCTGCATCGTTCTCACACGATTGATTTCAAAATGAATGATGTAATCAAATATTTGTATCAACAGCTTGATAATTTAAAAGAGTGTCCATGGAGTTTCTTGCCCGTTCTTCTCCATAGGTACCTACTCTTTGGAATGGGCGACTAGCTTCACCTTACTGACTGACCGACCTTCTGACAATTCAAAAGTGCCTGTAACTGGTTTATTTGAAATAAATGCTTTGATTTTTTGATTTTGAAAGAAGATAACCTAATTTTATATTTCCCGCTTTGGCGGATCAGAAAAAATAAAAGTGTCGGATACAAATTAATGGATCAGAAAGCCGTTTAATATAGAAAGAAACAAGACCAATTCTGGCGCCAGATAAACTTAATTTAATAAATTCCGAAAATAGCCCTGGAGTATTGAATGAATTAGGTAGTTTATATAACTAAAACCATGAAATGTTAGGACAGCAAAAATGTTTTAGAATGTATCGCAACTAATGTAGTTTAATTAAAAAGACCAAGTTCATATCACTTCTAAATTTCGATTATGAGGTGCTTGCATATACACATTTTTTGTGTAAAATTTGAGAATCATTAGTAAGGTGTTAATAAAAGCGCAACAACACATAAGACATTTAATACACATTTAGAACATTTAACTAAGGCAATGAGCCTTCTTTTTTCATCATTTCTAAATTCTTCGTCTCTATTATGGTGACTACACCTCCGTGTTTTGTCCTCATTCTGTGAACTTTATTTTTCTTTTCTTTTTCCTTTTGGTTTTCTTCTTTCTTTTTATCTTCTTCTGTTTTAGTTTTATTTTTTGCGCTGTCGTATAAAAATATATTTGGTTCAGAAGGATATTTACCATAAGCTGCATAATATTGTTTGTACATTTTTTTAGTAGCCTTGATATAGTCTTCTGCCATTTCTTTTATCTTATTCTTACTTTTCCTGGATATACCTTGTTTGTACAGTGCAACAGGACCTAGCTCAGGAATCACTGTAACAGTTGGTGAACTAGGATCTTTAGCAATGTCTCTTTTTAAAAGCTCAAACACTTCTTCATATGGGTTTATAGGTGGACTATATGATTCGTATTCTGCATTAGTTATTTGGTATATCGGGTAAGCGAAATTATAAATTTCTTCAGGGTAGCTATATGTTGAGTGATGATGCTTTTTCTTTTCTCTTTTTCTTTTGATTCTGACTGGTGTGTTCATCGCTAGTCTGGAACGTATTAATTTCTCAAAAACTTCTGCACAGTAGGGAGGCAAATGTAGCGGATGATAATATAGCGGGTTACACTCGTTAGCGTCTCTGTATCTCTCCTCGAAATCGAAGTGATCCATGTAGGTGACACCAGTGATGGATGGCGACGTTAGTACTATGATCTCGTACTGCAATAATAGTTGAACTATCCATTTCAGCTGAAAATATAAATTAATATATTATTTATTAAAGCATTTGAAAATATTGCTAAAATGATTATTGATAAAATTATGAGGATTTAAATAGCTATAAGAAGAAAGAGCGTTTACTGTCACCTATAATAAGCTGTCATAACATAAAACTACATAGGAGAAATGGACGTAGTTATGCAAAATGGATCCAAAACACAAAAACCGTTTTTTGAGTTACTGTCATAAATAGCATCTACAAATCAACTTAAGTACATGCAAAAAATATCCAAGCTGCAAAAAAGTACAGGAAAATACTGATTATTTAAAAGGAAATTTAAAACAAACTACTGTCATGCTATTTTAATATTAGGTTCTTACATAATTATGAAATAGGCGTTTTGTCGTACTGACCACTTTGATCTCAAATATCGCCTCTTTGTTTTAGAATTACAAATTCAAATTCATACAGCTATTTACTCATCAATTTGTGTCTCGAAAACCGTACTTCTTTTGCTTTTTTCTTTGCGTCATTGAGTTTACAAAATGGAAAATTTAAAATATCGCGTTATTTACGAATATAAGCTCCGCCGTGGCACCAGTGCTGCAGAAACGGCTCGAAGAATTAGTGAAGTGTATGACAGTGGTGTCGCTAGAGAAAGCACAGTGCGTTTTTGGTTTCAGCGTTTTCGTTTTGGAAATTTCAACCTACAGTACAATTTTAGACGGCTGAAGATCAAAGTCGACAATGAAGAATTGAAGGTATTATGGAAGCGGATCCATCGCAAACTGCGTCCGAGTTAGCGGCAGGCTGCGGTATTACTGATAAAATGTTTTAATCCATTTGAAACAAATTGGAAATATAAGAATGCTCGAAAGGTGGGTACCTCATGAATTGACTGAAGCAAACCGACAAATGCGCGTCGACTGCTGCGTTACATTACTGAATCGGCACAATAATGAGGGGATTTTAAATCGAATGATGGATGAAAAGTGGATGCTCTACAACAATAGGAAGTGCACATCGCTATAGCTGAACCCCGGTGAACAATCCAAATTCTGCCTCAAGTGAAAATTGACTAGAAAAATGTTATTGGTCAGCAATTGGTGGATTAGTGCCGGTGTGATGCACTACAGCTTGCTTAAATCTGGCTAGACGCAAGCAGCTTCACATAATGATGGACAAATTATCCGCTAAACAACCGCGACTGGTCAATCGTACAAGGCCACTGCTGCTTCAGGACACGGCGAGACTACACTCTGCACAACAGACTGCTAACATATTAGGCGAGCTTCAATTGGAATGTTTAAGACATCCACCGTCATCCACCGTACTTCCCGGACCTTGCTCCAACAGACTACCATTTTTTTTGAAATTTGGTTAACTCTTTGCAGGGGAAAAAAATTTACTCCGATGAGGCAGTCCAAACCGCCTTCAAAAATTTTATTGATTCCCGTCCTAATGTTTTTTTAGAAAGGCATAAACGAACTACCTATGAGATGGCAGAAGTGCATAGATAGCAATGGATCATACTCTGATTAAATAAATATATTATATTAAAAAAAAATAAACGACTTTTATTCCTCCCATATATAACGCCATTTTCATATGTAAGGGCTAATATATAAATTTTAATTCAAACTCTATTTTCTCAAAAGCAAGTTTTTGGGCCTGGATCCATTTTGCATAACTACACACATCAAAAGTGTCTAGGGATCAAGCATTTTTATGCGGATTTCTTGAGATTGAGATGTGGCTTTGTAATAAATTTATGATTTTATAAATTTATATGGATCCTTTTTGGTGCATTTCATAATTTGAATCAGGAACTGTGAATCAAATTCGAGTAAAAGATGAAAATCAGCTGTCAATATTTTCCCTATAAAAACATACAACGCATTGAAGACATTATTAGTGCTACTGTTTCCCTACTACTGATTAAAACCAACGTTATTATGGAGCGGCGACGTCATTTAAGCAGGGAAGAAATGCTCAGAGCCGTGGGAATGATAGAAGCTGGTTCCCGGCAACGTACTGTGGCTTTAGCTCTGAATACAAGTCAGAGTGTTATCAGTCGACTTTGGACACGTTACCGAAGCACTGGTACCGTGGCTGAGCGCCATGGAGGACGGTATCGCTGCACCACACGGAGACAAGACCGATACATTCAAATCTTAACTCAAAGAGCTCCAACAATAACCGCCATGATGTTAGCCGTGAGGCTTCATCACTCTTCAGGGAACTTAATTAGCGACCAAACAGTCAGAAACCGCTTGCATGAAGTGAACCTTCATTCCCGAAGACCGCTACGGGTACCACCTATAGCAATGCACAATGGTAGGATTCGATATCAATGGACTCTTGAACACAGAAATTGGGCAGAAGAACAATGGCGTTTCGTGTGCTTTTCTGATGAGTCTCGTTTTGGTATGAGACCGGATACAAGACGTATACGACACTGGAGAACCCCTGGACGCCAACAGCGATTAAAATCCTGCCAGGAAGTCCATCCTTATAGTGGTGGAACCATCATGGTATGGGCGGGTATTTGGATCGGCGGAAGAACTGAGTTGATTTGGATCAGAGGCAACCTCAACGCTCAAATTTATGCTGAGACGATTGTATCAGACGTCATCGTTCCTCTACAAGTGCAAATCGGTCCCTTATTTCAGTTAATGCATGATAATGCACGACCGCACACCGCAAGAGTTGTAAGACAGACTCTCGCCGCAGCTAACATCAATGTCCTGCCCTGGCCTGCTCAGTCGCCAGACTTGAACCCGATTGAGCATGCATGGGATATGCTACAGAGAAGAGCTCTGCCGAATATGGAGGGTATCCAGTCGCAAGAAGACCTTTTTTGTTGTTGCAACGAACATGGGCGGCCATTCCACAGCGTGATTTGGATGAACTCATTTTGAGTATGCCAAACCGATGTTCTTGTGTTGTTAGTGTTCGCGGTAGAAACACGGATTATTAATTGTTTAAGTTACCCAATAAAATTTTAGAGAAAACTGTTATTTCAGTCTTTTTTTCGAACTTTTGTGTTAGTGGTTCAAATGTCAAATATCCCTTTATTAGGAAAATGGCAAATTTCTTTATTAATGCAAAGGTGACTTGGTTTATCGTTACTGTGACAAACGAAAACACTTTATTTGATGAATCCTTAAAGAAGATTTTAATTAATATCAATCAGGAGAAAAGTTATTGCAAAAATATATGTTGATCCCTAGACACTTTTGATGTGTGTATGTCTAAATGTAAAATGCAAAGTACTTGGTTCGTAATGTTAATTACACAGGTAGGTACGCCGGTTGATTTAAATGATAGAGCTCCTCTGACAGGCGAGCACACAGCCAGACTCCAATACAGATTAATAATATTTAGTAATTACAGTTTGCATCGCGTTATTATCAGATGGCATTTGCGAATACACGGGATTCCTAAACTAAATTCATGTTCGCGGTAATTTCATGCCAATATGTAGGCGTAGCGTATTTACGCAATAATTGTATAAATGAGAACTAAAACTCATTATAACCTTTTCAGCTTTTAATTATACGAGAAATCGTTTAGGCATGCAGATCACGTGTCTCTAATTTATTAAAAGACAGTACTTACTTTTGAATATAGTTATACATCAAACTATTACAAAACTGTACTTTATTCGAGTTAGAATTAGACAAAAGTGAGGTTGATAGAAGCAGAAATTCTCAACATAATTTAACAGTTCGAGCAAATAGCTACGTATTTTGAAGGAAGCTATTATATTTTATCTATATATATACAAAAAACAAATCTTGCTAACACAACGTATGACTTAAAAAGGAATATATTTTAGATTTGGTGGATTTATAGTAAGATGTTTCTTTATTCCTTTGGCAAGAGATATTTAGCGTTCCAGGTACTGAAAACACTTGATTCTTTTAGGTTTTAAAAAATCTAAATATTTTATTTTATTTATAAGCGTCATAAATTCATAAGATAGATAGTTAAAACGGATTGATTTTATTAAAACAGTTGGTGTAAACTGATTGTATTGAATTCAGCATCGATCTTAAATGCAACAAAGTACAAAGTACATACAGTATGTTAAGAAAACCCTGTCCGACCCGTGAAGGTGTTGTTAGGTATCGATAACTGATTCTACTAATGGATACAAAACCGGGCTAAACTTAAAAAAAACCCTAAAAATATAAATATTATTTCGCAAAAAGTGATAACTTAATAAATGTGCGGTCACCCTTCCGCGGGCGGCGGGCGGCAGGGCACGCGGCACGTGGTCGCATCGCTATTCGCTCATAATAATACCGGTGTTGTCAGTTTTTTAAAAATTACCAAATTTCGGGGAATTAATTAACGGGAAAAAAAGATTATTTCAAAATTCATTTGTATTGGTACAATGATGATTACGTAAAATTTTATATTATATTTGGTCATGTGTTTACTTAACCTTTATTATCCTTATGGGTCGGACAGTGTTTTCTTAACATACTGTATATTGTACTTTTATTACAAAGCATACCCTGAAATAACCGTTTTTAACGTCTGTGTAAAGCTATCGCGAACGGGCATCATCAGCCTCTTATCGTCCCACTGCTGGGCATAGGTCTCCTTTAATACACAGAAGGCTTCAGCGTAATCACCACGCTTGCTCAATGAGGGTTGGCGATTTCAGACTCCAGGTTTCCTCAAGATGTTTTTGACCTTGTAAATCAGCCATTGATGTCCATGATATACTTAGAATATCAACAACATATAACTTAGAAAAGTTACATTGGTACTTGCTTGACCTGGAATCGAACCCACACACTCATGCTTGAGAGGCTCGTGTTTTAACCACTTGGCCACCACGACCATTATGGAATATAGCTTACTTATAAAAATATATTTTTTTGTTACAACTATAAAAGGTTAATGGAAAAACAGATTGTAGATAATCTTAATGTCCTGTAGTTATGTAATATTGCTATAAACTTAATATATTATTATTTACAATACTTCGGAACGCATAGTTCCAATTCTTATAGAGACTTACCGACATTTTTCTTTGTGTTTGGTTATTAACGTCAACTTGTTTCATTCACACTTTATTGGCACCTATTTATCGCATTGTTCTGTTTATTTTTCTTTTAGTCGTTTAACGTCACTTTCTATTGTGTTACCACCTGCACAGTTACGTCATCATTCTCAGCTGATTTTTTTAAATAAAACACTCGTTTCAATTACCATTTCTTTAAATAAAAATACAAAATGAATATTCTCGGTTATTTATTTGTCAATGTTTTTTATCCTATAAAGTCTCCTATTTCCATATTTTCCAGCTGTTCTTTTATTGATAAGCCTTTTTGGTTTGGGTATCTAAATAGTTTTATTATGACAGGTTGGATCACAATTGGTGCTTTAGGACAACCAGCTGAAACAAAAATATGAACTGTTTTTTTACCGTTTTATGAAGAAAATTCTTTTGAAAATCTGAGAGCCAATTCACAAACAGCGAAGATGAAGCATATACAGAGTGGTACTGACAATACGACAATAAATTAAACATCGTGTAACTCAACACATCCTCAGTCTACCCATAAAAAAATCATATAAGTATGTCCATTAGTTTAGTCACAGGAAATTGTGTTCATTTTTCACGTTTTCTACATGATGTACATGTTGATAAGGAAGCGCTCACAGGTTAACGACCGCCGCATCCTACGGTACCAAACTTTAATAATAATGGCGCGAAAAAACCAAGTCGATACAGGATCGCGCTGTCGCCGATCGGAGATCAATGAACCAATATTTTTAAAGGATGTTCTATTCCGTTTGCAATTTTATGCGATTAGTTTGTTTGAATTTTTTTTTTATTTTTGATGCTAGGTTTCTTCCTATAGTTCAGTATTATTCCTATGAACCAGCATTGTTCGTTTTTTCATTTATTGTCGTATTGTCAGCACCACTCTGTATTTCAAGCGGCAACCTAATTGCTTATTACTATCAGTTGGAATCGTTTCGAAGCATAATGCTAATCCATTGCTCCATATGTTTGAAAATGAATCTGCACAAAAACGTTAATAACGCATTGAATGTTATTGAAAAGTCAAACTTAAAATCGTTGCTACTGATAGTGTGTTACACAATTACCCTGCTGGAACTGGTTTTTGTAGTCCAACACTTTTTTTTTTAATAATTATAAATTAGCGCTTGACCGCAATCCCGCCTGATGGTAAGCAGTTATGCGATCGTCGATGGTAAAGCGTGCCAGTTTATTAAGAGCCTATTCACTCAGAAAAACTGAGTGAATAGGAAGGAAGACGGCAGTTGACCGAGGTGATGCAATGTTAAACCTAACAACACGACCAACGATGCTGCGCCAAAGGGAGATTGATCTGAAGACCCTCCACGACTTATAACACAACAATATTTTTCGCATCGTACCCGGCACACATCGCAACACAACTGCTCAGACCTGTCGTCCGTACGGCTAAATCGCTTGGCGGCAAGACTTTGTTTGGTGGGTGGTAACTTCTGCCGGCGGCCGATGTTATGGCCTACCACCACTGACATACAGTTGACCATTCAGGATGGGTCAACCATGTTGTCATACATTACTATGTAAAATCTTGGAGACTATCCGTTCAATTTAAACAAAAAAATGTTCTCTAAGTTATGTTTCAAGACGGCAGAAGTTACTTCTTTGGGGCGACTTTTAATTTTGTAACTATAATTTTTCCTTGTAGCAATAACCAAACCAAATGGCACAGAACTACTCCCGATACTTTGAAAATTAATAGGGATGTTTGTTGGGTTAAAAAAATTGTTTCTATTTAGTCCGTTATTCAAATTATAGAAAAATATTGGATACGTATATTTTGTTTTATGAAATCAATAAAAATTGACAAATATAACAGGCATCAAAGATCAGGAGTGGTGGTGGCTGGTGACGTCACTGCGCGCTAAAAAGTGTAGCGTGCAGTGACGTCACACGAGTTTTCGACGCACTGTGTGGTCTTAATTTTTTGTTTATATGAAAAAGAAAAAATACGTGTCTAGTATTTTTTGGAAATCTCACTGACGGACTAATTAGTTTTTTTTTAGTCAAATACTCTATTTAAACCTACTAATTAGTCCTACTAATACGAAAGTTTGTGAGGTGTACATATGTTAGTTCTTTCACGCAAAAACTGGTGAACGTATTTGGATCAAATTTGGAACACAGACATTATATAACCAGTTATAATACATATTATACTTATTATCCCTATATTCCTAGGGGATGGGTACTTACACGAGAAAAACTGCGGGGCGTAGCTTGTATTACAAACGTCAAAGCTAGCAAGCATGTTTCTTACTCTTTCTGATTGGATTTGAACAAAATTTCGTTTAAGGTTAGTTCATAATCAGGTTTAACACAGAATTTTTATCCCAATAATCTTACGGGATGGCGCTAGTAATTATAATAAAATACGGTACATACCTCCATACGGTACATAATTTGACAGCCTCTAGCTGTGGGCGTAGCGGTAGCGAACGCGGCCGCTGCACAAAGAGGCGCGGGTTCGATCCCCGCGCAGTGCAAATATTTGTATGCATGAATATGAATATTTGCGTTGGTCTGGTCGTGCCTCGGAAAGCACTTTAAGCCGTTGGTCCCGGTTGCCATACGAACATCTAATGGCAGTCGTTACGGGTAGTTGGAGCCCTCAATAGCCCAACAATTGGTCTAACTGTAATGCTTCAATATCGCCTTCGGGTTGTGGAGGTCAGACGGAAATCGCTTAACGGGAAATATCGAATTTTGGCCAAAATCAGCAGCTAGACTGGTAAAGCGGATCCCAGATTCCGCAGCTGAAAAATGCTTCGGATGCAACTGGCATTAACGCTGATATGAAGAAGAAGACGGTACATACCCTTAAGTTCTTCATTGTTTAGAACTGCGTCATTTGCCTTAAGAAGTGGCTCTATATTGTCGTTGGTCGAATAGTGGATACACGAAAAACTTATCAATACAATAACAGCGAACATGGTTATAACTGAGTAGGCTTCACTTTTAAGTCGTGCGAAATACAAACCAATTTATTATTTATTTACGAGAAACAATAAAACTAAATGCAATATCTGAACATTTATTTGAATGTAAAGGTAAGGCTGCACTGACCAGAACTGCGCTGCAGCTAAGCACAGCGGTATTATTTATAGGAAATCTTAAAAGTATGTCACACTCTGCAGCGCTTTCAATTTCGCATTGCGCTTTTTTGTGAGACTTGTGTTTAAAACCATAAGGTATGTACAGTGACATGGTACGGACGCAACAAGTCAAGCTAGCCGAACCTGCCAAATATTCCCAATCAATCTTAAGCCTTAAGACACTAGAGATAAGGTTGAAGATCTAATAAAGAAATCTGAATCATTGTAGTAGCTTCATGTGCTGAGATCTGTACATAATAAGTTGCTTTACGCCTATTTGGTTAACAAAAGCAGAACTTCCAACAAGCATGCATTCATATGATGAAAGTGAGGGCGAAGTCTTGTAATTTAAAATGGTCAAAATCTAGTCGCAGTCTCAACTCGGCGACAAACAAATGTCAAATTCTTGTCAAAATGTAAGGAAATTAGAAGTATTAGTTGACAAATTAATACTGAGATTAAACTGTGAACGTTCTTAAAATTATTAGAATCAGCCCTCAGACTGAAAAAATAACCCACCGCCAGTGTATTTGCGGGACATTCAAAGTTATTGTTAAGAAAATTGCCTACCAACTCAAATTGTAGGTAATAAATATGAATATTTGTACTGGTCTGGTCGCGCTTCGGAAAGCACGTTAGCCGTTGGTTCCGGTTGCCATACGAACATGTAATGGCAGTCGTTATGGGTTTTTGGAACCCTTAAGAGTCCAACAATTGGTCTAACTGCAAAACTTTGATATCGCCTTCGGGTTGTGGAGGTCAGACGGCATTCGCTTCACGGAAAATATCGAAGTTTAGCCAAAATCGGTAGTTAGACTGGTAAAGCGGATCACAGACTCCAAGACTGAAATATCTTTTATGATGCGACTGGGGTTAACGCTGAGATGATGATGATGGTTCATATTAGGGTTGTAATTTTTTGACAGTTGTGTAAAATGGCTATAACATGGCAATTTGACGAAGTGTGGCAATTTGCTTAGCAATTAATTTCGCACATTAATACCTAATGCCGCATATTACCGTGTTGCAGTACAGCTCTGGTCGGTGCGGTTTCTACTCAAATAGGTATTATTTCAATTAGATCCTGTATTGTTTCTGATTTTTTCAACAATCTCGTCGAATTTACGATCGGTTATAAATGCAGGCATGTATACGTTTTTGGGAGGACAGCAACATTTTTCTTCGTAATTAAAATTACTTCGTCTATTCCTGATTTCTTTACCTAAAGTTTGGATACCTTGATATGCAGGGCTAGAATTTTCTAATTCTATCAAGTCATTACGGACATTCTCAAGATCTTCTTCTTTTATAAGTCCGCGAATTTTGAGAAAGTCTGCCATATCTTTGTCAACTTCAAACTTAACAACACATTCTGAAAAAAGATATTGATCACATTTCACGTCTTTCAATTAAATCTTTGGACTGGAGGAAGAGAAAGAAATCTATGTAGTTTATTTGTCTCCATAATCATCTCTACTTCTAGCAGCTTACTGGTGGATATATATAGATACTTGACATGATATAACTCTTCTATCAATGAAATAACACCATTGCACCATACAATTATTTTCCCACCAGAGAGTGTGCAACCACAAAAAAATTAAACATAATTAGGTAATTTATACAATTGATACAATTTCGGTACAACTTTATTGTACATAACTATAAATTATGTATGCAATATAAACTGAAACGAATTAATTTAGACCTGGACTCATCTTGCAGATTTTTGCCAGCTATAGCATATATAGCAAATAGGAAGGTTAATACGTGATTTTTCTTATGCTGATAGCAGCAGACTCTGAGTTAAAAATGGTATGAATGAAGAAAAATGGTGTTACCATTATGAGGAGGACATTCGCACTCAAAAGAAGGCGCTTTAAAGGGCAGATCATTATCTCTACGGAAATCATTATTGGTTCTAATCGGTTTTTGTGGCATGGACCACAACCATTTGTCCCAGGGCACCTCCGATTGCTTTGATACCAAAACCATGGTAGCCAAAATGAGACCGACGCATATAGTCTGCCGAGAAAAATCAAAACAAATTATTTCTAATTTCCATTTAAGACGATTTGTAAGGAGTTATGATGTTTATAAGTACTTAGTGGTAATACACTAACTAACTAAAATATTGTTTTTACGAGTGAAGAGTTAAGAAGAATAAAAAATGTAAGAAGTTAAAAAGAAAAACCAAAACTTCTTTAAAAATGTGTATATACTCCTAATTATGTGAACAACTTTAGAGATATACACATTTTATCTATTTCTTTTTCTGTTTGATTTTATCTGTAGCTATATTAGATTATTTCAATCAACATATCATATCTATGTAAAGTCATGTCGTGTATGTGCACGGTTTCTAATGTTCGTTTCTTATGGAGAAGAGCCGACTCAAGACCAAAAGATCAGCCTCCACGTAACCTTATCTGTTAAAAATAATTGACTTTTACAATGTTTTCAATGCATAGTGGGTATGGGACGACAGCATTGGCCTGTCAACAAGTACCAGGTACTTGATAAAATAAGAAATGGTATACAAATCTATCTAAGACATTTATGCTATTTAACTCAACACATTTACAAAATATTGAAGAATCTATAAAAAAGAAAAATGTACTTATAAAATAAGAAATAGTTGACAGATTTATAATTTCTATTCTATAACAAGGCCTACAAAGTCCTCACATTTTCAAAATATAGAAGAATCTATAAAAAGGGCAGACACAATATAAAAACCTAATAAAATCTAGTGACATAATTGCCATGCAAACTGTCAGTATATAATTTAATTTAAAATAATATAAAGATTAAATAAATAAATAAATAAATAAATATATACGGACAAATCACACAAATTGAGCTAGCCCCAAAGTAAGCTCGAGACTTGTGTTATGGGATACTAACTCAACGATACTATATTTTATAATAGATACATATATAGATAAACATCCAAGACCCAGGCCAATCAGGAAAAGACCGTTTTCCATCATGACCTGGCCGGGGATCGAACCCGGGGCCTCCACGTCGCAGGCAGGCGTGTTGACCGCTGCGCCACGGAGACCGACGATTAACTCAAATAGGTAAGAATGTAAAGAATAAACATCGTAATTTGATAGCAGTTAATAGACATTAACGTAGTTATGTCTTTATGAGGTACTAGGGAAACCATATGCGTAGAGGGAGTCATTGCCAAACTACATGTAATCTTATACTTATAATATGCCTTTTTGATAAAAACATGTTTGTTGAGAATTTTGGAATTTTGATCGCTAAGTTCAGTAACCGGCCATCCTAAATTTAGTAAAACACTATTAGTATTAATTTTAATCATTTTTTTTTCCTATTGCTAATCCATTTTCGAAAAATTTGTCTGCTCACTAACGTAAATAACGCAATAAATTTTGTTGAACTCCAAAATATAACCCATCACCACTGATAGTGCGATTTCTCTGCAACATTTGGCAACTTGTTATTAAAAACGAACTCTGGCTTTCAAGAAATGGTTAATAAAAATTGTCACAATTTATTTCTTCTACATGAATATTATCTTTATCTTCTTAGTTGTTTTAAAAAAATGTAAGTTTTTGTGACCATACCATGTACTTTCTAAAATACAAAGAGAAGGCATAATTATTATAATAGCAATTTGTTTGCAAGGACTCATTTTATAGATACATATATTCCCTTCTCTGTAAAATTTAAATTGAATCTAAATCAGCTGCCGATCTACAGCAGGACACCATAAGACATAATAATGTGGAAATAAGCAACATACATATCTAGATGGGGCTAATTTAGTCAACTGCCTTATACTTAATCAACTTGAAATAGGTCTAATATGTACGCCCCATTGTAATATTGAAATTAAAGTTATTGTGAGATTCTAATAGTATCTAGTTTCTTGCTTGTATGTTTTAAATTTAGATCCACTTGACGTAAGGACAGGTCAAACTCAAGCAGGACAAGCTACCCAAAACTGTCAAATATTCTAGAGATAAAGTTGGAAATCTAATAAAGACATCTGACAGTTTGTAGTAGCTTGACGTGGTTTCGTCAGAACCTTTGATAATGAGAACTTAAAATATGTGAGTTTGTAAGTAAAATAATATGATAAGATCTGTAAACCTTTTCGAAATAACAGCTACAATGTCATTGGCATGAAAATCACCCGTATTTATTCTAAATATTTTAAAATTAAAGGAAATGTCATCAGTGATTAAAATTATATGCGATAAGTTAGTAAGGGAGGTCATTATTATGTACTAGACAGTTTTGGGAAGAACAAAAAATTTTATTTATTCGCCGATAGGGATTCTTCAGCTTATTTTTGGTTTCAGTTCATGTTTACAAGTAAAATAAACGTTACTATGCGTTGACTAATCTTTATCAAATACGCATATAACCATGATCATAAAAATTGTAATCTGAGCCAATGTCTTCAAGAGACGACATATCGTTGTGCATTCTCCAAGTCTTATCAGTAACATCATTACCATCGGTTACTTTTGAAGTTCCTTCGAAGTTATTTAAATAGTCCTCAGTTTCTAGGGTTTCCACTACAAATGGCGTAGGAGTAACGTTTTCTAATATTCTGATATCGGAGTTTTTTTTCTTTTTTCTCTTTTTCAAGCACACATCAGGTGGAAAAGAAGGACATTGTTTTTCAGGCTGAGTAATAGGGGGCTCTGTGGTAGTGGTGGTGGTGGTGGTGGTGGTAGTTGTAGTTGTAGTTGTACTAGTTGTAGTGGTTGTACTGGTTGTAATGGCTGTGGCTGTGGTAGTAGTGATGATCACAACTTCTATTGTGATACATGGAGTAGTTGTAGTGGTAAATTTAGTCGTAGATTTCACAACAAAGTCCCTATTATATATACGTTTGTAAGCCTCGCGGCCTCTCTTTCCAACGAACAAAGGAAAATGAAGCGCGATATTTCCACCATCAGTACCGTTGCATCCTCCCTCACACAGCTTATAAGGGGCAGTGAATATTAAAATTCCAGGTCGTTCAGAGATTTCTAAAATGAATTTTTAACACAATAATTAAGACTTTTTATTTTATTTTGTAATAAACGTTGTCGTACTTTAGGAATTTTTCCTGTATCGTGGTTACGTTGATAAACATATAAACTAGCATCACGAACAGCCAGACCCGGAACAACTAGGTCATACAAATATTGGTCTCGTGCAGGTATCAAAACACGCAGATCAGCAGCAACCGTGCCGTCTAAAAGTTACATTACAAAACTGTATCGTAGTAACCTAAATAAATAACTTCTTACCCTCGACATTGATAATTTTCTTGATATATGTATCTCCATTAGAAGCATTTTCAAGATTGTCATTGATTTCATCAACTGCTTCTGCTTCAATGGTTTGTATTGCTTTTCCAACTATAAATTCAAATGAACTAAAAACAGTGAATGTTTTCAGATAAAAATAACCTTTCATTATAAGTAGCTGTACTACAAGTAAATGTTCACCTTTCCTATTTTTGTGTAATCTGTATTTATGGTTCTATTAAATAGCATTTGGGTTATGCATAACCTAAGATTTATGTTTCAAAGCCTTATCGGAATGATTTGATTGCTTCATAGCATTCGCAAAATGTATTGAACCAAAGTAAATATTAAATAAAATGCCGAGACATTAAGTACAGTGAATTTGAAATAATAATAAAGAATAGCTTATATAATCTGATCGATAATGACAAATACATTAGCGTGAAAATTATTGTAATAAATCTTTGAAAGGTATCATTGATATCGGTCGTCGATTGCATTGCGATTGTCTACAGGCAAGCTTTGTCTTTTGCTTCCTTATTGTGATTCATTCCGACGTTGTCGCCCAGCTCGAGGCGACACTGGGAAATATTTATGTACAACGATTTATAACTGTCACAAACTCCAACTCTTTCCAATTGGCGAAAGAAATCTACACAATTGTTTTGCTGGGCACTGTATAAAAATAGTCGTCCAAGACACTGGCCTAGAATCAGAAAATGTTAATAATATATCTCCGCTTGTGACATAAGTCATGTGTTTTCAAGTTTATTCAACACATTGTGTGAGTTATTTGGTAGCATTTGTTACAATGTTGGAAGGTCGAATTTGCTAGTTCAGATGCCTGCTAAACGAAATGCAATTATATTAAAAAATAATAGTCTTCGTTTAAGTTTTGCATTTAATTAATCACACAACTACAAAGCTATCGTGTCTTGTCCCCTGGCATGGCAATTGATCTAACACTGGTGGGTTTCTGTTATTAAAAGTCTGCCACGCCCCCGGAAACCCATTTGATGATATCCCACGCAAAAAAAATATA
This sequence comes from Sesamia inferens, assembly GCA_037179545.1. Lineage (NCBI taxonomy): Eukaryota > Metazoa > Arthropoda > Insecta > Lepidoptera > Noctuidae > Sesamia > Sesamia inferens. Next base: position 17,811,922 of record CM073921.1, on the reverse strand, counting down.
ATAACGGTAAATCCCATCAGCGTCAGTAAGACGAATAGACAAACAGCTCGAATTTTTTGAAAACTGCGTCAGTAATATTCCGGGACAGCGACATATGTGTGTTCGCAGAGCCGATACTCCTCCTGTTACATTTTTGAGCGCATGTATTGATTAATGACTACATAGTTCACCGGCCCGTCTCAATGACAAATCTCATCCCCAGTATGATGCTAAGAGATATAGGACTGATAAAATGTTAAATTTGGACGAAATTCGGAAAATCTGACAAGGTATTTGGACTACTTACATGACCAATGACCATGAGGGCTGGCCAGACTTTTGAGCGCTTTTCGTGCTGACAGCGATGTGGATGAATTTTTTGATGCCTTCTATACCCATCTTGTTTTATTTATTTACATGTAAATATTAAAATTTTAAGTCTTTTATATTATGGAATTAAAAGACAAATAAATTAACATTCGCATATAATATTAACATATACATATAAAAAAATCAGTGGCATCTAATAAACAGTTTTACTATTTTTAACGGACTCTAAGGCCAAGGTTTAATTGTTCTAAAAAGCCAGCCATACCATTGATTTATTGAATTGAATCATAACTATGTGATGGACAAGGCTCAATTTAAATCCAGTCAGTTTGAAATGCAATCTAAAGTGGTTCAGCGATAATACTTCTGACGTCTGTAGCTTGAATACCAGATGAAAGGATTCATCAATACCATAATAACACATATTGTATACGTTGTGTATGATGTCAATTGAATACATACACCAAATGCATGAGTTTCATTTGCCGAGAATTTGGCTGTATCAATGCTGTCTGCAGGTAATGTGAAATGTGCAATGTCCCATGCGCAAGTCTGGAATTCGAACCACACACAGTTGGGTAAAGGCAATGCAGTTAATGAAGTTGTTCAATTCCAAATCGGGATTTATAACTGAAATATTACGCAAGGTATTGATTGGAAACATGCTCTGTTGAATTTCGTACATGTTGGTATTCATATTTGGAAGTTTTAAGAACTGGAACAAATAATTCTTTAATGAATTATTTGTTACAGTTCTTAAAACTTCCTTTGGAGGAAATGTTGGGACTGACTTAGATATATGATACCAATTGACATGTATTTGATTTTTTCTTTTTTTTTTTTAATAATTATAAACTAGCGCTTGACCGTAATCCCGCCCGATGGTAAACAGTGATACAATCGTTGATGGTAAAGCGCGCTAGTTTATTAAACCCATTCACTTAAAAAACTTAGTGAAAAGGAAGGAAGACGGCAGTTGAGCGAGGTGGTGCAATTTTAAACCCAACAACACTACCAACGATGCTGCGCCAGAGGGAGATTGATCTGAAGACCCTCCACGACCAAACTCCAGACACAACAACAGTTGGCGCATCATACCCGGCACACATCGCAACACAACTGTTCAGACCCGTCCTCCGTACGGCATCACCAGACATCATGCCGGAACACGACGAATCGCTTGGCAGCAAGACTTTGTCTTGTGGCTGGTAACTTCTGCCGGCAGCCGATGTGGCCTACCACCGAGAAAATTGAATATTCGGGATCTAGTCAAGTCACTCACTCGGCTATTATAATAGGGTAGTTGACTAAAAAAAACTAATTAGTCCGTCAGTCAGATTTCCAAAAAATACTAGACGCGTATTTTTCTTTTTAACAAAAAATGTAGACGACACAGTGCGTTGAAAACTCGTGTGACATCACTGCACGCTACACTGTTTAGCGAGCAGTGACGTCACCAGCCATCACTCCTAATCTTTGATGCCTTTTATATTTGTAAATTTTTATTGATTTGATAAAACAAAATATACGTAGGTATCCAATATTTTTCTATAATCTGAATGACGGACTAAGTAGAATATTTTTTTTTTTTACTCAAGAAACATTCCTATTGTCAAATTAATTTAGTGGAATTGCTAAACTACCTGAGCGTGGCTTTTAATCAAACTAGTTGGGGAATTGAGAGGATTTCACAGCTTAGTTGTTAGTCTGTGATTGGTGCGAAGTTTGAGGCGACTTGATCGTCAGTCAACATGCACGGGGCATAAATCCAGGTCTTCAGCTTTTGTACGTATGATTCATGAATAATGTATTCAGATTATTCGAGATTGAGCAGCTTTATACTTCAATATAATATTCCCGGTGGTAGGTCATAACATCATCAAAGTCTTCTTGCCAAGCGATTTGTTGTGTTCAGGCATGGTGTCTGGTGAAGCCGTACGGAGGACGGGTCTGTTGCGACGGGTACTAGCGCGCTTTACCATCAACGTTTGCGCCACTTGTTAACATCAGGCGGAGTTGCAATCAAGCGCTAGTTTATAATTATAAAAAAAAAACAATGCAATTTGCAATCGTGACTCATTCGCGAAAAAATGTAAACAAATATAAGTTTATAGGAAAATAACTCGTTCATTATAAACTTCAGTTTACAACTAAAACTTCAAACATTTTCATAACTGTTTTCAAGAGTACTTAGCCACTCTAAAATCAACTTTATTAGCATTGAAATAAAATTGGTATTTGTTTAACTTGAACTAAAATAAATTTGAAATATTGGGAAATAGATTTTACCTTAGATATAGTTATCCATTACGTCTGCAGCATCTGCGTAATTTCGCTTGCTAATTTCATTTAACCCTGTATAATTCATATGCAGTCGTAGCCTTTGTTCTATTAATATACTGTGCATACTATGTAGTTCGCGCTTCTTGTTCACCTGTATCTAATCAAACGCGAATAAATCGTGTGTTTGTTTTGTATTCTAAAATAAATAATTGTATCATGTACTGAAACAACATGTTTTAATAATTAATGTATGCTTACTCCTACGTTTTCAGTGAATGTATTAAATTGGTTGTTGTTATAAATATACCTACGCGTTCTATAATCTGTATTGAACGGGATTAATATGGCCTATAATTAAAAAAAAAACTCTTTTCTCTTAGTCACTTCAAGACACACAATGTTTCAGTTTATTCAAAACCAACACCCTTTTTTGCGGTATGTCATTACGTTCTTTAATTCGATTCGTATTAGCAGAACTATTAATTTGTGTAATACTATCTACAGTGTGTGTTTCTTTTTTCAAAATCAACGGGTCTGATACCTGGCTTAAAATGTTGTGTTTTTTTTAATCCGTATACAGTCTTATATTTTATGCAAGTCGACAATAATTTGAGTACTTTTCACTATTTTTCGTAGCTTCGAATCAGGCTATCCAGGCTCACTTAAAAAAAAAAAAAAACTTGAGTAAGACCTAAGTAAAAGATAGAGTATTCCGCTCAGCGATTTCAATCACAATTCTACGAACCGAGTTAGATTTAAATTGCTCATTAGTCCTTAGGCTTCATTGTATTTATTAAGAACCTGATTCTTTTTATTATAAGATAAAATATAGACCACAAATCTATTATTTGCTACATGCATTAATATTTGCTACCACAATACAAGTAGATAGATATTCAACAATATCCTGAACATATGTGGTCGTGCCTATTATTTGGCGATGGAAAAATCAACTCTTAGATACTTATTTAGTCCTCAAATGCTAATGAATAGTCCTAATTATACCGGTCAAATTATAGTGCTACATACTGCATCTTTTATGACAATATCAAATTACTAATGATAAGAGTGACAGCTAACTCCAATCGATACTAAGATCGATCCTTATACTAGTAGTTGTATGTTGTATGATAGCGTATTACGAGGTTATGTTTGGCATTATACACTTAGTTAATAAGTTGATTGATAGGTATGCCGTGTCAGGCTGCCAAAAAATCTGAAAATGATAAACTAATTCGTCCGGTCATGCGTGACAGTACTGCAAATTCTCACGTCAACGAATGATCAATTAGTATTCTGCTAAAACCGATTTTTATTCTTATCAGAAAACCATGAAAACAGAAATTAAAAAATACGACAATCACTTAATTATATCCTTATTGCATAACACTTTTTCAATCCCAATCTGCATGATTTTGAAGGATATTGCTGATTCACTTCGTAAATTTGTCTGCTCTAAAACGTTTACTACGCAATGGATGTTGTAGAATTGTCAAAATGAAAACCGTTGCTACAGTGAGTGTGTTATGAAATTATCCCGCCACAATGTGGCGGCGTTGTGGTTATTGTTCACTTCCTTTCACAGAAAGGTCGTTTCTGTTCCAGCTTTTGGGAAATTAATTGGCTCACTATATTTTGCTTACTCTTTACAAGGGCAGTATAGTGAAATAAAATTAATATTCCCCATTACTTATTCATACAAAATGATTATAAAAGCTATAAGGTTTCCACTCCTGGGTCACAGACCTCCTCTCTGTGAAAGAGACAGGGCCGCAATCCACCACGCGTATCCAGTGCGGGTTGGTATGTAGATAACATTTCTTCGAAGTTTTTGGCTCTACGATATGATGATATATGATCTTTCCTCACAATGTTTTCCTTCATCGTTTTGAGAGCAGTGGTGCTGAAATAATTTACACAATGTTAAGTGCCTGATGGGTTTCCAATATAATACGACCTACAATTTGAAGTCCAAGCTACAGAGAAGAATAAAAGCAACAGGTTAATTAAGTGATTTTTGCAACTGGTGCAAGAGACCCGTAACCGTATTTACCGTTTTGTAGCTTGCGGCATAGCAAACTGGAGTGGTCGTGTTTGTACAAATTCCGAATGCTGGTGGACCAGATGAGTTTTTTTTTTACGTTGCCCCACACTAGGAATTTCTCCCGTGTCGTGGGTGCGTTTACAAACATATAAATTCACATGCACAAATAGCCAGACCTGGAACAACATTTGTAGGTCATATAAATATTTGTACCGTGCGGGAATCAGTCCGTGACACGCAGTGCAGTAGTCAATAGCTTAACCACTGCGCTAACCGAGCAGTCAAGTCAGTTGGAGATTGGATAATGGCAAGATTAGTGTGGGACGCCCACTTGCTAGATGGCTCGACAATGTAAGAAGGTAGCTGGAATAAGCGGAATGTGGAACACAAAGGACTGGCTGTTGTTTTGAAGTTGGGAGATTTCTCTAAGCAGTGGATTACGATAGGCACAGTTGGTAAGCTTAGTGGTTAAAACACCAGCCAGGTCAGGCAAGTACCAATGTAACTTTTCTAAGTTATATGTACTTTCTAAGTATATCTTGGACACCAATGACTTATTAAAAGGTGGAAGGAAAACATCTTAAGGAAACCTGGACTTTCAAGTCTGAAATCGCCAACCCGCATTGAGCAAGCGTGGTTATTACGCTCAATCTCTCTCTGTACGAGAGGAGACTTGTGCCCAGCAGTGGGACGACAAAAAAAGGTTGATGATAATGATGAGTTGATTGATTGAATAAAGAGTTTTCTGTTTTAGTTTCTGTTTTGTGATATGGATGGACATAGCATGGTTTACATCTCGAGTCTTGTCAATTAAAGATGACAAGGGGTCATATCCTACAGTAGCTTTCTTCAAATAAAGCGAAATAATTGAAATCATTATTTATAAACAGATATCACTGAGCATAGGATTTTGGTTTGGGTTCTCAGGTCCACGCAAAACGATATTGGGGGTTTTCGTCAGGAATGTCTAAGCAGCAGTCCTGAGTCTGTATTCGTACCCGGCTGACAGCAATGAGCTGGATAACTCCTAACGAAAGGTCCAGTGGGTATCGTTATTTAATAATATTATTATTTATTTATTAACTCGTCATCACTATCAATATAGGAACTTCCTAATTCAATAGTGTGGCTGAATATTACTCTTTACTATAAAATATTATATACGTATTCAGTTTTGTAAGTCAATAAAATATTTTTATTTTTGTATGCTATAAAGCTCGTGAGTTGACAGCCTCCTTGGCGTAGCGGTAGCGAACGCAGAAGCTGCGCAAGGAGTCACGGGTGCGATGCGATCCCCGCGCAGTGCAAATACTTGTATGCATGAATATCAATATTTGCATTGGTCTGGTCGTACCTTGGAAAGCACGTTAAGCTAAATTAAATCTAGTGGCCGTCGTTACGGGTTGTTGGAGCCCTCAAAAGTCCAACAATTGGTCTAACTGCAATGCTTCGATATCGCCTTCGGGTTGTGGAGGTCAGACAGCAGTCGTTTCATGGAAAATGTCGAAGTTTAGCTAAAATCAGCAGTTAGAGTGGTAAAGTGGAGACCATACTCCAAAGCTAAAAAGCTTCGGATGTGACTGGCATTAACGCAGAGGTGATGATGATTGCAAAGCTCGTAAGTGGTAAATTCGTAAGAGCGATGAAAGCTTATGTGAATGTTACACCCTCAGTCATAGGTAGAGCCGGTAAGGATCTAGCATACTCCTCTGTTACCCTACAATGTAGGGCGTCAATGAGGATTTCACCGCGAAACCAAAAAAATAGAAGGCTTTTTTTTAATAATTATAAACTAGTGCTTGATCGCAATCCCGTCTGATGGTAAGTAGTGATGCAATCGTTGATGGTAAAGTGCGCTAGTTTAATTAAGCCCATTCACTCATGAAACTGAGTGAATAGGAAGGAAGACGGCAGTTGAGCGAGGTGATACAATGTTTAACCTAGAAGGAGATAGATCTGGAGGCCCTCCAACGACCAAACTCCCGACACAACTACATTTGGCGCATCATACCCGGCACATATCGCAACACAACTGCTCAGTTGCTTTAGTTTTAAAGTGGATGCTTTACGTAGGCATGTACATTAAAAATAAGTCCTTAGGGCTTTACTTATTGACTTAGGAACGGTTACCTTCTGTCAAATTTCTTTATTAGATTTTTAACTTTATCACTAAATCATGAAGACTTAACGTTAATTGGGAATATTTGACAGTTTTGGGTAAGTTGACCTGCTTTCGTCTGTACATGCTAAAGATTTCATATTGTTTTAACATTTTAAAGTGTAGCCTCAATCAAAGGCTGCCACGGCATGCATTAAACAGAGAAGTTCTCAATTCAGTATAACATCAATTTATAACAACCTATAACTGTCGTCAACGTCATTGATGGAGGCGAGTTCGAGGATGAGGGGAGTAATGACGTGACGTTAACAATAAGATACTAACTTTATTACCACAAAACCGTGTTTTTCATCCGTTTTGGTTAAACAACTGTTCTACCGGAGAACGATACGCTCGAGCCCTGCGTTGTATAAGTACAGTTAGTTTGTATGGTATTTATAACCTCTTAATATTTTATTGAAATACGAATTTTATCTTACGTGGTAGAACCCATGGCACAAATTATATAATATTGAACTTTATTCGAATAAACAGAGTGGTGCTGACAATACAACAATAAATTAAATATCGTGTACCTCAACACATTCTCAGTCGACCCATAAAAAACCATATAAATAAGTCCATTAGTTTAGTCACAGGAAATTATTTTTCATTTTTGAAGTGAAACTTCTTTACGCACGCTTGATTTGGGGAGTAAGCTGGCGAACGCGTGACGTAAGCGTTACGAAAAGTGATCGGGCAAGGCGAACGGAAGTTAAGTGGGGGATATAAGCACAGAGGCGCCCGTGGCGCGAGCTTGGTACTACAAGGTCTAAAACGAATTTTGTTTTTTCAATAAAAATAGAAGATCTATGCAAAAATATTAATTTACCAATGAAACCATGAAATAAATTTAAATATTTATAGAAAATTAATATATGTATATGTGTATACATGTATATATTGTACACACACACATATATATATACATACAGATGGAGCGAAAGAAGTTTCACTTCAGTCGTGTGGTCATAAGCACACTCGTTTTTTTTTTAACAAAATTATAAACTAGCGCTTGACCGCAATCCCGCCTGATGGTAAGCAGTGACGCAATCGTTGATGGTAAAGCGCACTAGTTTATTAAGAGCCTATTCTCTCTAGCCTTGAAGACACTCAAATTGTAGTCCGACGGAAACACCGCCGCTGGCAAACTGTTCCAGTCCCTCGATGTACGCGGTATAAAGGAGGAGGCGAAACGCTTCCTCCGGATCGTAATGGTGTTAACAACGTAAGGGTGGAAACTTGCCGTACGACGGGTAGTCTGATGGTGGAACGGAGATGGGGGAATTAAATCATGCAATTCCTTCGCACACTCCCCAAAATGCATCCTATAGAAGACCGAAAGGCTGGCTATTCTACGCCTGTGCTCTAGGCTTTGGAGACCGTCTCGAGTTAAGTCAGGGTCACCAATCAGCCTCTTCGCCCGCCTCTCCACCGAATCCAAAGTGGCCAGGTGACACTTAGCAGCACCAGCCCAAATTACTTCTATTTTCATGTTTTTATTTTTGATGCTAGGTTTTTTCTATTGTTTAGGATTATTCCTATGAACCAGCATTGTTCGTGTTTTCATTTATTGTCGTATTGTCAGCACCACTCAGTATATCTAATAATTACCTAACCTCAACCATCATATTCATCATTATTTCAGCCGAAAGACGTCTACTGCTGGACATAGGTCTCCCCCAATTCTTCGGGCTATGTCGGTTATTCTCGTTCTTCTGCGGATCTCCTTACTTATGATTTGATCACGCAGTGAAACCTCAAGCATAGCCCTAACCCCAATGGAACCTACTAACTGAACCTAAAAACTGCTCACATTATAAAAATGAGAATAGTTTATTTATGAAAAGAAAAATATTTTTAGTAAGTATATTTATACTAGCTGCGAGCACTTAAATTGTACTTAGTCAGACGGAAACACTGCCGCGAGAAAATTATTCCAGTCCATCGATGTACGCGGTATAAAAGACAAGGCAAAACGCTTCGTCAGGCTCGTAGTGTTGTGAACAACGTAAGGGTGGATAGGTACTCGCGCTACAACGAGTCGTTCGATGGTGGAACAGAGATAGCGGAATTAAGTCATGCAATTCCCGCGCACACTCTCCAATATGCATCCTATAGAATACTGACGGGCTTGCTACTCTTCGTTTGTTCCTTCCAGGCTTTGGAGACCGTCTTGAAGCAAATCTGGGTCGCCAATTAGCCTCTTCCCACGCTTCTCCACTTAATCCGAAGTTGCCAGGTGGCATTTTGCAGTACCAGCCCAAATGTGACTGCAGTACTCTACACATGAACGTAGATGGTCACTTATATACAGAGCAAACGCGGCATGCGTTGCTTAACCTGAACTGTGAACTGTTATTATTTAGCCACTTGCCACTCACAGGTCTATCTTATGTAACACAGGAATATACACCATATTAATATGATAGTACGGTATGTTTAGCCAACATGTACAAGTAGATATTTCTCTCGCATCCCTCTTCACAAAGCTGAAAAACAATTAATGCAGTTGTCCGTTCAAAAACTGATGACCCAAATTACTTCCTTTACATCTGTAAAATAGAGAGGTACAATATGGGCAGTAATTAAAATTCACTCGTCTGCCAGATCCATCAATTATACGGTCATTTGTGAATGAATTGATGAGTCTCGTCCGCAGAAGTGAGGCAGACGGATGATGCAGTGTCTCGGTTATTGGTTCAGCTCACTCGAATAATTGACGATCGATTTTAGCATCATCAGTGACAGAAGGATGTCAAGATATTATGTTACATTCAACTTTACTACTAAGTACATAAAGTGCATTATACATTTATGAATTATCTAGGTCCACTTAGCGATTTCAAGTCTGCTTTTATGAAGCAAAAGAAAGAAAAGTGAATTAAAAAGTTCTTTAACACGTAGTTTTAGACACATAACATACATCTATAGGTTCCCACTACTGGACATTGCTCGTAGGACCGATGCCTGATGGGGCCGATGGGTTTTCGAGTGGCGACCAGGTACCGGAAGACGCAGCGTGGGTAGGCCCCCGATAATGAAAGAAAGAAGAAGAAAGAAAATACATTTATTTAGCACAGATTAAAAGACACACAATACATTAGATAAAGACAAACATTAAAAAGTAAAAAAATAATAATAATAAAATAAAGTTAATTATGATAAAACAAATTAATGTAGAAAACTAGCAGGAATGTGTGCCTCCCGGCTGCGCCAAAAAGGCCCAGTCCAGCAAAAATGTCAGACAATTAGTGCCTGACGCTGGTTTTCAACTGAACCTGAGGTGTGAAGTGACGGATGTAAAACAGTTTATACATAGCAACGTGACTTGTGTATGCAATAAAAAAAAGGATAAAGAAAATAAAAACAAAAATAAAATATAATTAATAAAATAAATTTATGTTATATAAAAACAATATAAAAACAATGACGTATGTATATGTATAAAAATGTGATTATGAATAGTAAAATAGTAACAAAACTATACCAGTAAATAAATATATAATTGAATGGAAGACAATTTTATGTACGTTAAATAAAAATTAAAACCCAAAAAATCCAAAAGATTCGGCCCAATATATATATTAACTGCGTAAAAAAAAAACAAAGTCTCAAAACGAATGCCTGCCATAATTTATTCAACACGCGAACTGCGGCATCATCGCACAACGCCGCAAGCAGTTGAGCCGGACTTCATCATATAATTGACACATTTAGTGTGACCATGTCTAACTGCCTCTGCGATTCTATGAGATACTGCCGAAAATGAGGACCGACGACCTGGTGAAGGTCGCGGGATATCGCTGGATGCCGGAGGTGCAGGACCGGTCGTCGCGGTGATCCTTGGGGAAGGCCTATGTCTAGCAGTGGACGTTTTTCGGTTCAAATGATGACTGATAACTGGAACAGAGGCCTCCTCTCCGTGATAGGGAGTGGGCCGTAATCTACCACGCGGACTCAGTGCCGGTTGGTGGTTTAGGACAATTGGGACGGACAAAATACCCACATTCACCGAATTTTATGTTTCCATAACCAATGCTGTTATTACATAAATACAGACTTTCAAAACTGAACTTTTTCTCGATATATATTTCTCTAATTATTTTAATGGAGACCAGTAACATAATAATTTCCTCAGTGGAACAATTTACGTTACATTTTGAAATTCATTAAACAAAACTTACTCTTACTTGAATTTGTTAATATAGATGTGGAATTTTCGAATCCGGAACGAGGTGCACAAAACACGAAGTTTGAATGAATTTTCCGGGAAACAATTACCTAAACACTCATAGTGGAGTAATTAACACTTCGGGAGCATTGATGTCGTGTATTGAGCGTCTATTTATAAACATTGAGTACCCAATCGATGTCTGAGCTCCCTTGGTCATTGTAACATTTAATTATCTTCAATTTGGCCGATCGCCCACTTTACCTGTTAGGTAGCTCAACGCTTGGCGCATGCCCAAGTGATTACATTCACTGAACTGTCAAAGATAAGTTATTTTAGATATCTCGACATTGAAATTTTGTGTGTGCCCACTACGTGTGTCACACGATTGTGACATTGAACGTCTTGTATTAAGATCCATATTACTGCAGGCTTCATGTCGTGACAGAATACTGACACAGATACTTTATAACAGCATTATGTTTCAAACACATCGTTTACCATTAATATATTTATGTTTATATTTATATACGATACATATATTGCCAATAAATCATACAGAAACTTACTTTTCTGAGTTGAATATACATTAGTCAAATTATTCAGTTACATTTAAAATTCTGGACGATATGCATTTGATTTATGCATAAATAATTTTAATTATTCACCCATAAATCACTTTGATTAAGATATCAACGCACAGATTTATTATTCTAAGCGAAGTTAATGGGAGCCATTTATATGGATATTAATCTAATATCCCTTATTAGTCGTTGTCGGGGATCGATTGCGAGATTATTATTATTCTTTAGTATTGTACGGGAAATTGTCTCGGGATTATTTTCAGATTATGTCTATTTGTGTTGTCTTATAATCTATGTATGTGTGTAATTAACGTTGAAGAGCTATCTATGTAATGTGATGTAATGGGGACAGTTTAAAAGCTTTTCAGTGATGCTTGTACAAAAAAAAATTTCATCGTAGGTATACACATTCTTTGAGAATCTGTTCCTCTACAGTGGATTAAAAACATAAAACACACACATACCTACACACACAGTTTTTGGTTATCTTTTTGAAATGGATTGGATGTCAGTCCAGGTGGGTATATTTGGAGTGTTCGCTAATTGAAATACACTACATGTACACATGTTGCTATAGTTCATAATCCAGACTGAACACATTTAGTTGTATCAACACGGCTATATATCATGGCTTGGAAAATGTTTAGTTCTCGCGTTCAGGTGTTGTCTTAGTACTCTGCGTCTATGTTTGTAATTAGTTTAATATCTTAACAGACTCAATTCTCAAGTGCATGTTAGGTAACAGAATTAATTTTGTGTTTTGATTAAAATGATTAAAGCTACTATACTACTACTACATTAATAATACTCAGATCGCAAGGATGTTTTAATTAATGTGGCTGTCGCATTGCATAAGACATATTTAAGCATTTCTTAGATATTAAGACTGCTATAGAGAGTCATAGGTACCTACAGGGATCACGCAAGCAAATGAAACCAAGTAAATTAACTTAAAGTTTTATTGTCTTACACAAATAAGACAGATATTAAAAGAGGAATGCGGACGGCTTCCGAGTTAGTGTTACTGTTTGTACCGTTGCAGCGGCGCCGCTGATGCTGCATCACGCCAGCGAAATCCTGTAACATCGACACAAAGGTCACGCCGGCACTCCGGAGTGGGTCCGCTGAAGCGAGGTCAAGCGAGGGTGTTAGAGCGAAGCTAGATGGAAACGGTGTTAAATCCGAGACTGGAATACTTCCTCGAGATGAGGGACTTGCTGTGGTAGCGATGGAACCTGGCGCCCGTTGATATGTGGCGAAGGAGGGAGGTATCTTTTTGCTGGTTTCTGATGCTAGAGCCCTTGGACAGGTAGGTCCGGAGCACGCGCTCGCCCCACGTCTGAGCGCGCGGCCTCTCCACGGGCAGCCCCTTGTTCCGCCTGTCCAGGTAGTTGATCACGTCGTTGTAGTAATTGTGCTGGTAGTCGTACAGGTAGTTGTATTGAAGGAATTTGGGCCTGTAATGTGAGGGCGGCTCTTTACAAATATACCACTCAAAATTAAGAGAAGTGTTTACCAACCGATATTTTAGCATGGAAATCGAAGCTAATATATATAATAATAATAATATAATAATACAATTACTTCCAATTTGTTAAAAGTATATATAACGGAAAAATAAATTTGCGAACTGTGTTGTTTACACATTTCGGCGAATTGTTTAGTTTAGGAGAGTTGGATTAAATATTGTTAGTCACCTGATCCAGTGCTTAAATACTAGTTTCGGAGGTTCAGTGCCCTTGACGGTCTCGGGGGCGGGTTCCGCCTGGGCAGGCTGGGCCGCAGCAGGCTCGGCGGCTGCTGCGGGTGCCTCCTCGGGTGCTGGCGCCGGCGCAGGGGTCTCTTCTTCAACGTCTGCGTCGTCCCACATCTCGTAAAGGGGTACTCTGCGATGAAAAACCTCAAGGTTATTGACGACACTTGCTAAAAGAACTTCACTATTGTCACGACCGGTCACGGCACTTCATCACAGACCTAACTGGGTTTGGAGAAACGTGTGGTACGGATGCTCGTTCGGCTACGACTGTCAGCTCCGTCCCCGGTGTCGTACGCAGCCTCCCGATTTATCTCCCTTTGACCCCACCTGGCTGTCGCAAGCGCTATGTTGGTGCGACTCGCTGCCAATGATGTTCTGTCAATACGCTGACCGTGCATTGTATTGACAAATTCCTAGTCGTTTTTAATTAGCGTGCCAAGTGACGCATTGGCGCTTTTGATGTTAGATATAGGTTTATCATATTTAATCGATTGTTAATTGAATCGTAATATTATGTTCTACAGCTGTGTGTTACGAACATAAATATGGTTAATGATGTATTTTGTAATAATTAATCAACTCACTGTTACAAATTGCTTTCATAAGAAATTGCGATTGCTAGAATAGTGATCTACACACGAATGTATTAATCGTACCGAGGTCATTAGTTACGGGTGTCAGATGAAAAGACAAAACAAAGATATAAATTTTCGCTAGATCGTGTTTGAGTTGGGTGGAAATGAGCCAGATTGTCAGTAACTTTAACACAAATGATGTCACATCTGTTGTTAAATCCGGAAGACAATTTATTGATTTATTTATGCGAATTTAAAAGAGATTACTTTGTTGAGGTTGTTATTTTAAATAGCATAATATTAAATATTATGTTTTTTATTCGCCAGAATCAATTTAGCTCCCATCCTCCAGTCATAATTCTAAAAGTCTTTTTCTTCTATTTCTTAATATTTGAGATGAGAATATTATTGGACGCGGAAGCAATCAGTTCTGCTAATTACGCAGACGTTCCGCGTGTTTTATGATAGTAAATGAGAATTAATTGGTGATTATTGGACGTTTCACAGTCGTCCAAATATCAATGAAACCGGCGGAAGCCAAGCATACTTCAGATAATGTATTTCGTCTCGGTCAAGACAATATTATTAAAATTAACGATCTGTTTGGAAGGAAAGATGGGTCAGATTTTGCGAAAATGACATAGCAATTGGAAATGATTATTATTTACACTACAAATAGAATGTTAGCAAAATAAATCGTGTTGTCATGGAAAATTCTGTAGGGACAGGAAAAGCTCAAATTATGATGTGATACGAATAAAATCATGTTTATATCACAAATAAACATACAGAACACTGTATAGTATATAGTAATACCCAACTTTTAAGGCACTTTGACATGTCTATTGGAATGTAATATTTTAACTGAAACGGCAAACTGCAACGACGGTGCCGTCATTCATGCCGGCACCGTCTAGCTTAATATAATGTACGAAACAGAAATGCTTTGACAAGCTCGAGATCTCCTTTAAGAATATTAAAACTTTGCCCAATGTGTTACGACGTTATCAAGGGCTTTTGAAGAGACAATGCAGCATTGTGTTTGTCTATACGGCCAGAGGTGCATGCATCACTTATCGTGTAGCTACATCCTATATTAATGAGCTTATAGACCAGGTCGGTGTTAGACCTACATTTTTTTTTACAAGCTGGGACGTTTAAAGACTTATTTTAACCATTGTCATAGTATTGAAATTAGAGATAGTTTTGATAGATTCAATCTGAGGTCATACTGTGATCGATCATAAAATTATTACCTCGCTGGATCCAGCGTAGATAGATATAAAAGGAACCTTTTTTTAATAGGCCGCTGGTTTTAGTAAATACTGAAATACTCCCTTATTGGGAGTATTTCTGTATTATCCCCTCATTAACAATGGGTTTCGGTATGACGAATATTTCTATTCCATGGCCCCACATGTTTAATAAATATGTCGGCTGAATAATGTAAATAACGCAATGAATATTGTTGAACTGTCAAAATAATACTTTACTTTGCAAAATTATTGAGCTTGTCTTGAACTCGCGCCTCTTGGCATACCTGGAAGGTAACGATGTCCTTATTGACCGACAGTACGGGTTTCGCCGCCATCGGTCTACTGGGAACCTACTAGAGTATGCCACTCATTTGTAGGGCGGGGCCCACGAGAGAAATGGGGAAGCGATTGCTGTCTCCCTTGATGTCTCGAAGGCCTTCGACCGGGTATGACACGCTGGCCTTTTGAGTAAGCTTCCAGTGTACGGCATTTCCCCTAGCCTGACTGGCTGGGTAAAAGACTTCCTGACTGAACGGTCCCTCCGAGTCGTTGTCGACGGATGCTCATCTGAGCTCTTGTTGACTAATACCGGTGTTCCTCAGGGGTCTATTCTCTCTGCAACTCTGTTCCTGCTGCATATTAACGATCTGCTGATGCCCGCTATCTAAGGGTATGCAGATGACAGCACAGTTGTGAGAGATACCTGCCGGATGCTCGAGCTAGTAGGGTATCAATTCAGTCTGAAAGAGAGGCTATGGTAGAGCGAACGAGTGTTGCACTACAGGTAGTCTCCGAATGGGGTAATGCTATTCTTGTAGCATTCCATGCCGCCAAAACACAGGCGTGTTTTTTCACCGCCAAAAGGAGCCCGTTCACCTTGGCTCCTACTTTTCGAAATGTATCCTTGGAATGTACCGACCGCCTTCAGCTTTTGGGAGTTGAGATTTCCTCGAACATAAACTTTGGGCGGTTCATGGGTCCAAGGGCAAGGTGGCTGCCAGGAAACTTGGTGTTATCGCAAAGGTCCGGCAGTACTTCACATCAGGGCAGGTTTTAAGGTTGTACAAAGCACAGGTCCGTTCGTGTGTGGAGTACTGCAGCCACATTTAGGCTGGTGCTGCATAGTGTTACCTGGCCTGGTTTCCAAAGCCTAGAGCACAGACGTAGAGTAGCCAGCCTTTCGATGTTCTATAGGATGCATTTTGGGGAGTGTGCGATGGAATTGCATGATTTAATTCCCCCATCTCCGTTCCACCATCGGACGATCCGTCGTACGGCGACTTTCCACCCTTACGTTGTTAACACCACTACGATCCGGATGAAGCGTTTCGCCTCCTCCTTTATACCGCGTACATCGAGGGAATGGAACAATTTGCCAGCGTCGGTGTTTCCGTCAGACTACAATTTGAGCGTCTTCAAGGCTAGAGTGAATAGGCTCTTAATAAACTAGTGCGCTTTACCATCAACGATTGCGTCACTGCTTACCATCAGGCGGGATGGCGGTCAAGCGCTATGTTTATAATTTATAAAAAAAAAAGAAAAAATAAAACCCATTGCTACTGATAGCGTATTAGGCAATTACCCCACGGTTTGAGTAAACACTAATGCTTTTAAGTTTATTTCAGAAACGAAATGAAAATAAATCTAACGTGTATTCTTTGATTGTCATAAAAAAACACTGCAGGTATTAAAAGATTATTTGTCGTGCCCAATAGAGCAACCTAAAATTCGTGAGAATATCAAACAGAAGAAGCTGAGACCCGTTGAGAATGGTGTTGTAGGATTTGTGATAGGTACTTGTGGAGTTTAAAGAGCTCTATATCCATCAATGGACTGTGGTAATGGTCTGTATTGATTGTTTGATTGATCTTAATCCTGATTATATCGTACAAGAACAAGAATGTTGCGTAGTTCAAGCGTGTTATGTTACTTTATGTCAGCAGGGTATATAGCACACTATCAATAATAAGTAATATATATAATAGTCTTTCATTTTGATGGTTCAACAAAATTTGTAGCGTTTCCGTTGTTGGGGACACACATTTTTGGAGCATTTAAACCAATGGATTAGCAATATCTTTTAAATGATTGAAATTATGTAAAAGATAGTTTAGTTACTAACAGAAATTAAATATATAGATAAATAATCATCATCATTTCAGCCGAAAGACGTCCACTGCTGGACATAGGTCTCCCCCAAGGAATTCCACGACGACCGGCCCTGCGCCTCCCGCATCCAGCGGTTTCCCGCGACCTTCAGTAGGTCGTCGGTCTCCCTTGTCGGAGCCTACCGACGCTGCGTCATCCGGTGCGTGGTTGCCACTCGAGAACCCTTGGGCCCCATCGGGCATCGTTCCTACGGCCAATGTGCCCGACCAACTGCCACTTAAGTGTATTAAATGTTTTAATAACTCATGAAGTGAATTCGTTGTTCCCGTAGTTTGTTTTCTTCAATGGAACATGAAAAACGTTATGAACGTTATATCTAGGACGACATCGAGGTATGACTAAAGACTTTCCTTCTTCTGTGGACCTCCTCATTTCTGATTTAGATAAGTAATAAGTACTGATAACCCAGTGTTTCTATATGCTTATACACAATATATATACAAAGTCGCTTAATCAATTTTAAATTTAGCAGTCATCTGGTATTGATAACGATGTTGGCACCCGACGAAAAATGTACAGGTAAATAGGGTTCGGCTATATGGCAGTTGATAAATAATGAACATTATAAATAACATGTGACTATGAGTCACACATGTCGAACAAAGCAACTTCCCTATTAGGATGAAGTCAACTGAAACATTAATAGCCGTATGCAATGTCATCTTGCTACAATGTTTCTCACGGGTATCCATAACTAGCCGTATTGTTTAAGAACTTCTGGACTTAACCAATAAGGCTTGTTATGGTATAAAGGGTGTATCTGACATCGACGCACAAACGAGTACCATGGATCCAGTACATGATTCTGAACCCCCCAGTGGTGGAATTTTGCGTCGGCTTTTCCCCATTTAAAAAAAAATTATAATATGCAGTTTTATCACTTTAGACCGTTTATAATTGCTATACTTTTATAACCCATTAAAATTTTAAAGTAAAAATTAATTAATTCGTTAATTACACAAAAATGCGTAATGTGAACAATACTAGAAAAACTATCTTATCAGCTGATTAATAGAGTTCGCATCAGGGGTCTACGTCATACCTACAAACACGCACGGCGGCACGCTTACAACGTTCAAGGGCCGAGCCGACACTTTTTTAAACACTGTTATTTCTGTAACCGCTCATTAAGGACATAAATGACTATCATAATTTTGTTAGTGGCATGCGGTGTAGCTTTTTTTGCGAAGTTTGCGTTATGATGTCAGATACTGCCTATATGTAGTACATAAGTAGGTAATTATTTAGTAGTTCAGAATTATCTAACGAAAATGTAAACAAGGATTTATTTACACTGGTGAAATAATAAATTCATTAATTTATTAAATTCATTTTAATTCTTATATAAGCCTTTTAATCAGACATTTTCTTTCAGTTATTATTCATACATGTTCCTTTTATTCATGTTTTGAATGTCCGTTTGCCAGTTAGACCGACACCCTCCATTTTAATTCTACTGTCATTTAATTGTACCCATATCATTGTCAAATGGATTTTGTAACAAACTTATATTTGTGTTTAGAAGCTAGGTGCTATATGTGTTATACACAGAGTGGTGCTGACAATACGACAATAAATTAAACATCGTGTACCTCAACACATTCTCAGTCTACCCATAAAAAATCATATATGTCCATTAGTTTAGTCACAGGAAATTATTTTCCAGTTTTCACATTTTCTACATGATGTACATGTTGATAAGGAAGCGCTTACAGGTTAATGACCGGCGCATCCTGCGGTACCAAACTTTAATAATAATGGCGCGAAAAAAGCAAGTCGATATAGGATCGCGCTATCGCCGATCGGAGGTCAGTGAACCAGTATTTTTAAAGAATGTTCTATTCCGTTTACAATTTTATGCGATTTAGTTTGTTTGAAATTTTTATTTTTTTATTTTTGATGCTAGGTGTTTTTCTATGGTTTTGGATTATTCCTATGAACCAGCATTGTTCAAGTTTTCATTTAGTATCGTATTATCAGCACCACTCTGTATAAAACCAATTTTTCTAACAATTACCTACTATTGGAATAACATTATTAAGTTGCAATTAAAACATCATTGACTGAATCATAGGTTTTTGAATTGATACTAATCATCAATTAAAAACATCTTTGTTGTGGTTTAAAATTCTAATCAAATTACTGAATTTATAAAAGGCAATATCTACAGAATATAGATGGATACTAAGTAAAAGAAAATGATAGACAAGAAAATGACAGGAAGACAGAAAGTGTGCGCGGGAATTGCATGACTTAAGTCCCCCATATCCGTTTCATCATCGGACGACCCGTCGTTCGGCGAATATTCATCCTTGCGTTGTTGACACCACTACGATCCGGACGAAGCGTTTCGCCCCGTCTTTTATACCGCGTACTGGAACAATTTGCCAGCGGCGGTGTCTCCGTCTGATTACAATAAAGTCTCTTCAAGGCTAAAGTTAATAGGCTCTTAATAAACAAGCGCTTTACCATCAATGATTGCATCACTGCTAACCATTAGGCGGTCAAGCACTTGTAGCACACAAGCACACAAGTACAGTTTTGTTTTAGCCAAAACAAAAAGTATTTAACATTATATAAAAAACGCTAAACAAGCAGTTCTTATTCGAGTTGCGTCAAGTTTTTTACATTTACAATACGTATACATGGTTTTTGAATTCTCCCACTATCGCTTAGAAAGGGCCACAACCAATCAACCAAAAGGCAATAATCTAACTGTATCTTAAAAATACATACATAATATAGATGATGCGTCAGATCGATTTAACCGAACTACGGATGTATGCAATTACACGATACAATCTCTTTAGTTTAACGGAGGTTCAGGCAGCGTTCGGTACGCTATCATAACCGTGTTAGGAGTAATAGGTTTAACGGAAGGCAGGTAGAGCAGTACAGTAATTGTGTAACATGGTTTTAATCATAACTAAATCAATTTGAAAGATGTAACCAATACAGTGCTTTACACGATCAAAAACAATTGAATGCTGATGGCGTGATTAGCGCAATGAATGCTGCTGAAGAGTTACAAGCTGTTGCGACTTTCTGATAGTGTGTTACGTACTTAAACTGAGCATATACATAGATCACAACACAACATTTTGCTGATGTAAAAGAAGTCAACAATAGCGTTGAATAGTTGTCTCCATCCTAAGCTTTTGTGGCACTTAACTTGTAAATTTTCCACCACATGGCATCTCTTAGCAATGATTTTTGATCTAAATCCAACATTCACTTACTTATAATAGTCATATATGTCGCATATTCCACGTGATGGTTATTTTATACACGTAGATGTATATTGATAGTTCAGTAGTCATAACAAATATTGATTTAAGAGTGGTCTAAATTGGCAGGCGAGATATTGACAGTCTATATTGGTTGGAGACGAGTAGGTTACACATAGACAGAACTCTGCTATTTATAGCCATAAGTCTTGCATATAAGGCCAGTATTATTATACTACATCTAAAATAAAATGTGTATGGGGTTGACTAAATTTTGTCTACTCTGAAAAAATTAGAGACATCATGATTTATTAGAATCTTAAAATACCAATACGGCAAGGTGCCTTTATTTTTTCTTGAATTGCTGCTTTCCCAATAAGTACATAACAATTAAATATATTACGTAAACATAAATTTTCAAAACAAACGTACGACGTTTAGATTAGACAAAATTATAACAGGATTTTTGTTTGTAGCATCAAAAAAAAAAAAAAAAAATTCCCGATGTAATTTTAAAAATTAAATAAGAAGTTTATTCAGAGCAAATGCAAGTAAAGATTGAAACTAGAATATTTTGAAACTTGATTCTCTTTAAATTTTCTTATTCCTACAAAGAACATTAAGGAAAATAATTTTGAATTGAATTCACAGTAAAAACAGAGACTTACTTAATTTGTCAGTTTGTAAGACAAGAGGCACATCTATGGTTGTCCTCTTATAATACAATCCCTTAAGACTTTTTTTAGAGCTTACATTACTTGTTAAGTGTTAGCTAGCGCTGGGTTTGTTTTCAGGTTTAGGAGCATTGTTAGTGAATTTTTCCAACGCGAATTTCACAGTACCGTTTCCCATAAACTGGTCTCAAAATAAGACCAGCTTGAGGCTAGTTTATGGAAAAAGGTTCATCCACTTGGATTTAGACATAATTATCGATGTTGGGCATATCGCATCCCGGGCTCCAACGCGAAGGCTCCGGATACAACCGGGACTGAACGTTGAAATGATGATGATGATGATGTTGATGTTGGGCACACCCAGCCTTATCTATACTGGTTAGATGTTATGTTATAATTGTACATAACGGTTCAAGATACTCTACTTTACTAGGGCGCATTACCATCAACGTTTGCATCACTGCTTACCATCAGGCGGGATTGCGGTCAAGCGCTAGTTTATAATTTATAAAAAAAAAAAAATATGTATAATTTATTTCAGTGATAAACAATATAATTAGTTACTAAATGGCGAAAATCATGAAAAATAGGATAAGCGACGATTTCTCTCTTAATCTCGTCAAATCTCTTTAATCTCGTCGTCCAGGATACCACAGTGTCTCAAGGCTAAAGTCTTTGACCAGTGTGTGTTGCCAGTGGTCGTTGGAAACAGCTATGTTCGGAATTTCTCTGCACGATCGAATTAGAAATTAGGAGATCCGCAGAACAAAAATCACCGACATAGCTCTTCGAGTCACTAAAATTAAGTGGCAGTGGGCGGGGAACATTGCTCGTAGAACCGCAGGTCGATGGGGCAGTAAGGTTTTGGAGTGGCGGCTACGTACCGGAAGACGCAGCGTAGGGAGGACTGATGACCTGGTGAAGGTCGCGGGAAGCCAATGGATGCGGGCAGCACAAGACCGGTCATCGTGGAAAGCCTTGGGGGAGGCCTTTGTCCAGCTGTGGACATCTATAAGCTGAAGAAGAAGAAAACGATATATCATATGTATAGATACATATAGAAACGATACGATATATATATAGAAACATGATATATCACGAGTTCATAGTGTGGATTCGTAGATGTCACTTGCCTTAATAGACTAAGAGCTACTGCACCCACCGACTAACGGTATGTCTGTAAGGCTAGAAATTCTTATAGTGATGAGTCATAGCATGCTAAGTACGGTAATCATCTCCTGGCACGCAATAGCCCTGCACGTCATCAACTCCCATTATAATCATAAAAGTGTAAAAAAATCGGTGGTAGGCCATAACACCAGACAAAGTCTTGCCGCCAAGCGATTTGTCGTGTTCCGGCATGATGTCTGATGAAGCCGTACGGAGGACGGGTCTGAGCAGTTGTGCTGCGATGTGTGCCGAATACGATGCGCCAAATGTTGTTGTGTTAGGAGTTTGGTCGTGGAGGGTCTTCAGACCAATCTCCCTTTGGCGCAGCATCGTTGGTCGTGTTGTTGGGTTTAACATTGCATCATCTCGCTCAACTGCCGCCTTCCTTCCTATTCGCTCAGTTTTTCTGAGTGAATAGGCTCTTAATAAACTAGCGCGCTTTACCATCAACGATCGCATCACTGCTTACCATCAGGCAGGATTGCGGTCAAGCGCTAGTTTATAATAAAAAAATAGAGGAAGTTTGTGCCCCAATAGTGTGACCATGTTGGTCTAGCTTGCGTGCGACTCTGTAACTATGTTCGTTAAAACTTGGGTGAAGTGAGCTTAGAGGGACCTGTCAATAGTGTCAACCCATGGAATGACATCTCACTCATATATAAAATTACAGATTATTTAGAAGACAAAAAAAGCTTGGGATTCAGGTGCTCGCTCTGCTAAAGATTGTTACTAAGCAATATGCGTAATTATAACGTAAATTATTGTAAACATTTTCATTTTTAATGTCTGGACTTGAAAAAAGACGATGATCCCTGAGTTTGTTTCGGCTATTTCTTCTCAGAGGTAGTCAATTAGGAAATACCGGCTCATCTAGTTTAAAAAAAAAAACATGACGTGTAAAAGTGATCAGTGATCCTATTTCATTTAATTTCACTCCACAATCTTAAGTTGTCTTCTTTACTTAAGTTTTCATGGTGGTTACAGAATCGATCTGCTGTACGGACCAATTAAATGCAGCCGTGTTGATTGTGTCCAGTTTCGAGACATAACACAAGTGATTGTAGATTTTAATATTAATAATTGGAACTGACCGAATATCACAGGAGATATTATTATGAATATCGGCTGTAATGAGCTTACTGAAATTATGTCCAACAGAAATTATTTTATACTAGGTTTTGCCAGAAGATTCGCATGTGTGAGAATCCGAAAATATCCCATACGGGAACGTACTAAAGGCATTGAAAAGTCTACGAAATACGTTCAGCTGTTATTGCGAAAATTTGGAACTTACATTCAAAAAACAAATATTATAGAGTGGCATCCGCGAGTTTTGTGAGAATTTTTTAGTACTAAGGCTGTTTTCTTGAACAATAAGCTGTCATTGTGATATCTGAGTTTCGAGTCGCTACGCACCGACGCTATAATGCCTCTACCTATATGTATATTTTTTAAACTTAGCCCATACTAGAAATTTCTCCTTTATCGTGGGTAAGTTTAAAAATATTTAAACTCAAACATACAAATATTTGTTCGATCGAACCCGCGACACGTAACTCAA
This sequence comes from Sesamia inferens, assembly GCA_037179545.1. Classification (NCBI taxonomy): domain Eukaryota; kingdom Metazoa; phylum Arthropoda; class Insecta; order Lepidoptera; family Noctuidae; genus Sesamia; species Sesamia inferens. The sequence goes on along the minus strand of CM073921.1, from coordinate 17,787,982 downwards.
CAGTCGATCGTTCAGCCACTATGCCGTACTACCATGTCGTCAAATAATTTAAAAAGAAAATTTTCAGCATCAGACACGTCCTCACGCCTTGCAGATCTTATGTTGTTTGAAATATGATTTAATATAGGTACAGTTTTGAGATCGTCACGATTTCCTCTAGTTGGTAGTTGGTTGGTTAGTTGGTTGGTTGGTATGTAGTTATGGAAATAGTGACGATCTCAAAAGTGTTCTTATTCCTAGCCTATTGTGTGAAATCGCGGGGCTAGGAATAGGTACGGGATCTACATCCCGTAAGAATATATCTATACAGGGAATTTTATTAAGCAGTGCGTTAAAAAAAATGTGCAGCTCAGAATCATATCTGTATCATAATTAAAAAAAAAGGATATCCGCCCTAAAACAGCAAAAGATGGACACTAAGTACCTAATATTAATGACATAATGTAATGTGACCATAAAATCGATTTCATAATAAACATCTTTCGTTATCAATTATTATTCTTTTTTGTAGTAAAACATCAAAATAATAATAATATACGTATCCATAAAACATATTTAACGATATGTTGACAAAGTTTGCGCACTGAATAACAATTTTCTTATATATGGACAACACGGTTGAAAAAAGTAGTTCTCCACTTCAGACATAATTAAAGGTACTAGAAGGAGTAGCGGTGGCCTAGTGGTATTGGCTGCGGCTTACAAGTGGTAGGTCTTATGTTCGAACTTCGTCAGATGCTTTACTTTGTGTAAATTATTTCATCACCAGTCTAAAAACGACGAGAATAACTTCAAAGACATGTGACATCTACCACTCCCTCTTCCCGAGAGGAGGCCTTTGTCCCGGGAGTGGGAATATTATAGGCTGATTGTGTTAAAAAACTACGATACCGCAAGTGATTCGTGATAACCCACTGCTATAAAATATAAGTTCTTAAAAAATTGCGTCTTGTAAAATAAATTAAGGGCAAATGCACTTAACTTTAGTGCCCTTAATTTATTTTATAATAAACACATAAATATTCCTTGAAATCATAAATGAAACAGCTTAGTTTAATACACAATCATATATATTTTATTGAGCAGTCTTAGTAGGTTCTGTTTATATCACATTTGAGATCGTTTCCTTAAATTTATTTAACACTAGCTGTTGCCCGCGACTCCGTCGGTGTCGACTTCAGTTGCTCAGTTGATATAAAATAAGCGCCTGTTAAAATAATGGGAGCAATATGTACGCCCGCGTTCACTCCCGCACAGGAGGACAGCAGTTGAGCGAGGTGATGCAATGTTAAACCCAACAACACTACCAACGATGCTGCGCCAAAGGGAGATTGATCTGAAGACCCTCCATGACCAAACTCCCAACACAACAACATTAGGCGCTTCGTACCCGGCACACATCGCAAGACAACTGCTCAGACCCTTCCTCCGTACGGCTTCACCAAACATCATGTCGGAACACGACAAATCGATTGGCGGCAAGGCTTTGTCTGGTGGGTGGTAACTTCTGCCGGCGGCCGATGTTATGGCCTACCACCGAGAAAACTTTACTTACTTTCGCATTTATAATATTAGTATGGATAACGGTAAGAAATCGGTCCTGTATATTAGTGTGAGCATTGCGCCTGAGCCTTTTCCACAAGTTTAATGTTATCAACTTTGAAGTTGGAAATTTCTAACCTTAAACAATCCAATGTATGATGCGTCTGTCAAGTGAGAACGGTGTTTATTTTCACGCTTCCCGCTTATTGGACATTGCATGTCGAGAAGGAAACACTCAGAGGATACTGTGTAAAATAGAGGATAATATAGCGATTTAAAAATGATACAAGATGATGGTGCAGTAGTTGATAATATTTATATTTTTTGCCTGGCTATGATCGACTGGACTGGCAGACGCGATCGTCCGGTTGGCCTCCCCTGCACTAAAGTATCTCAAGCAATACGTATAATAACTATCGCAAATCGTATTACAGTGGAATTGCCAATCTGCGTGATTGGCAATTGCACTTAGTAACAAACACATAATCATCTTTAAGCCTTTGTGAACATGTCATGCCTATTCTCTTTGATCGTCTCTTGTTGAAATGACAAATGGCGGACAAATGGAATTTCAGTATACGGGTATTGAAATTACATTGCTACAAAGGTGTGTGATACACATTCCTCGTCAGGGATAGCGAACCTACGGCAAAGTTTGTGAAAGCCAAACGGACCGAGACAAGTTTTGTATAATCGTTCGGCTTTATAGAGCTTTCTCATTGACTATCATAATATATGATGTAAAACTTTAAAAAAAATGTAATTTGCTTTGTAATACCACTGTAATACTGTATGCACTACAAGTCATAACACGCAACAGAAAGTCCTGACAATGAAATTAATTGAAGACTGAATTCAAAACGCAACGAACTTATTCTATCACTGTGCTTCTATAAGAACGATTAAGAATAGAAGTCAAACACAAATAGTTTTAGAAAATAACATAATTTGTTAATAAAAATCATAAAAGAAGGTAATATCAAAATAAGATTTGTCCTAATGTACTTCTAAATTATATAGTTACACGGTTTTATGTTGTTTTATACATTGTATATTTTTGGTGAATTAATATATCGCACCTTTAGAACAATAGAAACCTAATTCGAAATTTGAAGATTTCAATGTTGACTCATAAAATTACCTTGCAAGACCATTTTCTTCGACTGTTAATAAAATAGAGGCGCTTGTTCAGGAAAAGGACGAGTCCTTTTCATGAACAACCGTCTCTGTTTTATTGTTCAACATTATTGGACATTGTCGCAACAAGTTCAACATATTTTTTTTTTTTTTCTTTTCTTCTTTGGCTTCGCACGGTTTGTGCATTCAGCCAATGTCAAGTGTGATAAGTTCAACATATCAACATTGAAATCTTCAAATTTCGAATTAGGTCTCTTTTGTTCTAAAGGTGCGATATATTACTAGCGACCCGCCCCGCCTTCGCACGGGTGGATGTCGGTTGCCGCTGCAAAACACAAACTTAGGAAAAACACGGTCAGTAAAATGATTCCCAAGTCAATTCACAGACACCGACACTAACATAGACGACGGAATCAAAATCTGCAGGCTGCATAGATTGTCTTTATGAGGATGTTAAAGTTATTAATGACCAAAAAATTTTAATGAATAATAATAAAATCTATACTTATACAAGCGACCCGCCCGGCTTTGCACGGGTGCAATACTGATACTAAATACATTACAAAAAAACTGTTAATGTCGTATAAAAAACATAGCGGCCCGCCGCCCAACTGGCTGGTACCGCTGCAAATGCGACGCCCCACAATTTTTAAATTTGTAATATCTTCCAAACTATTTATTTAAATCATGTGCTGTATAGGGCGATATAGATCTATATTTAAAAAAAATCATGTTGTCCGATTCTCAGACCTACCCAATAGGTATGCACACAAAATTTCATGAGAATCGGGAAAGCCGTTTCGGAGGAGTTTAACCACAAACACCGCGACACGAGAATTTTATATATTAGATAGATTATTAAATCAATAGAAATCTGTTGCTAAAATAAGACCCATCCTAAGAAGAAATTTTGAATCCTTGACAGGTTTTCTATTATTGTTTTCTGGCAAATTTGCTGTTAAACAACAATATAAGAAATAGCGGATAAGTGGCGGATGATGGTGATAAAAATATATCTGTTCTTTTCTTCTTTTTTTTTTTAAAACTTTGCCCCATACTAGGAATTTTTCCGGTATCCTGGGTGCGATTACAGACACATAAACTCACATACACAAACAGCCAGATCCGGAACAACTAATTGTAGGCCATACAAATATAAGTTCCGTGCGGGAATCGAACCGCGACACGCGGCGCGGCAGTCTATCGCTCAGCCAGTGCACGTATCTGTCTTTGGCATATGAAATTTTTTACTTTTTCGAATATTATATGTTACGTTGTGTAAGTGGAACAAAATCCATTACACGAGAATATTAGCAAGTCGGTACAGGAACCGCGCTACGAATTCATAGATAAATTCCGCTCACGGTGTTTAAAGTGTACAATTTATTTTTGCAAATTCCAATATTTCTATTTTTATTGCTTTAGGATGAAAATATTATTTCAAATGTCCAATTTAGTAGATACGTTATAGAAAAAAATAAAACTATTATAATATATATTATTTATGCAATAGACTTCTATTTCGTTCACCTATATTAGTTAGTAGTGCCATAATCCCCACGCGTAGCTTGTGAGTCTATTCATAATAAAAATGTTGTGCTTTTTTCTTTCATTTACCACATCGCTGCAAAAATGTTCCGCATCCCTGGTCGTCACAGACGGAGCTGCGTTCGTCAAATGACGCAGTCCGCTTCGATATACGATCCTATGTAATGAGGTCTATCCCTTATCTGGCAATGCCCGCATGTCCATTGCCTAAATTAGTTGCATTCTGAATCACTCCAATTTCCATTCATCACATTATTAGTCGACGAATTGGTGTTTATTTTGGATGTGTATGTTTCTGGCCATTCATTTCAATGAAAGCTAATGGATTTTACAAGCACCTACCTAACTTCTCATTATCTTAAGGTCTTTTTAAATCTATACTAATATAATACTGAAGTTTTTGTTTGTTTGTTTGAACGCGCTAATCTCAGGAACTACTCGTCCGATTTGAAAAATTCTTTTTGCGTTGGATAGCCTATTAATCCAGGAAGGCTTTAGGCTACATAACATCACGCTACGGCCAATAAGTATTGCATTTTGCTTGATTTTATAATTTCTTTATCACCTCTCATGAGATAAAAACAACCCGCTGGCAGTAAGACGGACGGACGGATGGACAGGAGAGGCTTAGCAATAGGTTGTTTTTTGTTCTGGATGGGAATTCATCAGATGAACTCTCCCGCTCTGGGTGGAGCGGACGGGCGTGTCAGACTTTTACTGACTAAAACTCACCTGTGTTCCTTCACTTGCCTGTGCGCCAAGGCCATGGTTTCTTTTTTAACCGACCCGCAACCCTGACCCAGGAGGCATCGGTCTTCGTGAGACCTGTGAGACCCGTGAGACCATGTCTTTGAGGCGGGCGTGATACACAACGCGTCGTCTTACCGTCGTGTCGTACTTACCGGTCGGCGAGCTGCCTACTGCTCACCGCCCGCAGTCTCGCGCCTACGGTGGCCTCCTGGCTACCGATCGATGTTGTTTCCCGACTAGGGTGTCTCCTGCGGCGCCTAGACGCTTACGCGCTCCGCTTCCTCCTTATCAACAGGGTTCCGTTGGCACCGTTGGGGTGGGTACGGAACTCAAAAAATTTTATTATACATTCCCCTTTATTTAAAAAACTGATTAAAATTAATCAGTGATTAGTGCCTGTTTAACCAGACATTTCTGACGTTTGAACGTCACTTTAAATCTAACCCCTAAATCTATAGAAAGGTAGGTAATAGGTTTCACTGCGCGATCGAATCAGGAATGAGGAGATCTACAGAAGAACGAGAGTAACCGACATAGCCCAAAGAATTGCAACACTAAAGTGGCAGTGGGCTGGATACAATGCCCGTAGGACCGATGCCCGATGGGGCCGACGGGTTCACGAGTGGGGACCACGCAGCGGAAGACATAGCGTGGGTAGGCCCCCGACAAGGTGGATCGACAACCGACGGTGGTGAAGATCGCGGGAAACCGCTGGAAGCGGGAGACGCAGGACCGGTCGTCGTGGAGAACCTTGGGGGAGGCCTATGTCCAACAGTGGACGTCTTTCGGCTGAAATGAGGTAATACAGGGTAGTGCCCCCAAATCCACGATAGTGCACTTATTTTGCGTGCGGGTATTATCCGCACATATTACACTATGTATCTATAGATATGTAGGCAATAAAACACTAACACACCTCTTAGATAATATAATGTCGATAACGTTAATAAGGTCATCAATTTTGTAATTTACTGGGTATTTCCGTTGTCACTTTAGTGTAAATGAAAATTCAGTATTGTTACAAACAAACCAGGCAGACCACATTGTGATGACGGATCACTTTGTGTAATCAGTACTTCATTACTGCAATATAGTGGTCAGTGTTATTACACTATCCAATCAATAGAATACAGTGATCTATATTGTCTATACTTTTATAATATTACTAACTGTAGCCCGCGATTTCACCCTCGTAAGTAGTAGTAGTAGCACGAGTAAAATAGATAAAAACCTGTTTTGTCAGGTCCAATGAAAACTTAGGTGAAAAGAGTTTTTTTTATAAATTATAAACCAATGCTTAACCGCAATCTCACACTTAAATTATAGTCCGATGGATACACCGCCGCTGACAAATTGTTGCAGTCCCTCGATGTACCCGGTATAAAAGAAGTGGCGAAACGCTTCGTCCGGATCGTAGTGGTGTCAAAAACGTAAGGATGGATACCCACCGTACGACCGGTCGACCGATGATGGAACGGATACGGGGGAAATAAATCATGCAATTCCCTCGCACACTTTCGAAAATGCATTCTACAGAACACCGATATACTCTTCGCCTGTGTTCCAGGCTTTGGAGACCCTTCTATTTTGGCGTATCCGTGGAGCGGTTATTCTAACTAATGCTTCGGATTGAATTTATTTTCAAACACTTCACCATACTTTTGATGGTTAGATTGTTGTAAAAGCTTCCGTGGCGTACAGGTAGCGAACGCGGCCGCTGCGGAAGGAGGCGCAGGTTCGACATGAATATGATTATTTGCACTGGTCTGGTCTTGCCTCGGAAAGCACCTTAAGCCGTTGGTCCCGATTGCCATACGAAAATCTAATGGCAGTCGTTACGGGTTGTTGGAGCGCTTAAAAAACTAAAAATTGGTCTATCTGCAATGCTTCTATATCGCCTTCGGGTTGTGAAGGTCAGACTGTAGTCGCTTCACGGAAAATATCGAAGTCTAGACAAAATCAGCAGTTAGACTGGTAATGCGGACCCCAGAAAGCTGAAAAAGCTTCGGTAGCGACTGGGATTAACGCTGAGATGATGATGACGATGATAGTGAGATAGTTATAAGTAGAAGCTATCGGCTGGTATTGAAAACGACGTCGAAAGTTTGTATATGCAAACAATCAACGTTGGTTAAAGAATAAATTCCCTAGTTCCTACACGCGTATCACCCGACTTTGATTGATGTAACCACCCATAATAAAATATTGAGGGATGAATTGGCTACAATCAACGGTCATATGCTGACCTACTTAATGCCAATCTACAGGGTGTGCTCGTTGTATTGCTTAGAACAATCAAATTGGTCGTAAATTAATAATAATAATAAACGTTTATTTTTTCCACCACATAATTAAACATAAGTTTACCACAAAATAAAGTATACAAGATATAATGATGTAGTGGAAACTGGAGCCTGTACTAGGACAACCTGTGTTACAGGTCTCCAGGCCTCCTGACTACACGGTCGTGTCACAACTAATACAAACGTATACTAACAGATGACAAAGATTATGGGATGAAAGAAAATTGACAAAAAAAAAAAATGCATAAAGGAAAACACAAAGTAAATAATTATATAATTTTAAAAGAATTGACAGCAAAGTAGGGTATGTTCGTGTCGATGTTTGATTGTGGGTGTGGTTATGAAGTCTATTTGTGAAGTGTGTATGTGTGTGTGTGGGGGTGTGTGAGTGTGTTTGAAGTGAGTGGGTGTGTGTGGGTAGGACGTGTCGAGTTGCTTATTATGAGATCACTTCCAAAAGTCTCTCAGTGGCATCATAATCGTGAGATTGAAGCCAATTTTGGACTTTTGTTTTACAATTGAAAAAGGATAGGGAGTAGATAGAAATGGCTTTATTGGCTTTGTTGTAAAGATAATCTCCCAGGAAACAAAAGAATCTACGACTGAAGCTGGTTTTAAACGACTTAGATTTACAGACCGTGTGTTTGCGTCTCTTAGTGAGTATTTCAACAGGATTGTATGAAAGTTGGGAGTGTTTACGTAAAATGGTATTCAAAATGAATAATTGCCGAACTGTTAGTACTTTACAATGCTCGTAAAGTTCTTTGGTTGGAAAGAGAAAGGGAAGTTTACGACCAACTTTAAGAACGGCTCTCTGAGCTCTCTCCAACTTCAGCATGGATGTCTTTGGAGCTCCGCCCCAAGCCGTTATGCAATATGATAAGATTGACTGAACTAGTGCACAATATACGGTGTCTATAATCTTAGTTTCCGCCACATGACGAAGGTTCTTGAAAACGTATATCAATTTTCGTGTTCTCGTTGTAAGTAAATCTATGTGTGGCTGAAATCCAAGACGATTGTCAATCTGAATTCCCAAATATTTGATACCAGCCGTTTTTTTTGAGAGTAGGACATGAGCAAGGTTTGTCCTGTTGGAGAGAGCAAATGTGTGATGTTATGGTAAGATTTTGGTAAGATGGGATTTCATGATTTCTCAACATAATGGATTTGGACACATTAAGTGTAAGTTTATTATTTTTTAGCCACTCGGCTACCATGTCAAAACCAAGTTGGGCATTTAGAAAGACTTTCTCCCATGAGTCCGCATGGAAAAGCAAAGCTGTATCATCCGCAAAGGTAACGATCCTTCCACCACGCAACTTGAGGTTACACAGGTCGTTGATATACGTCAAGAATAATGTAGGACCTAGGATGCTGCCCTGCGGTACCCCATACGTGATGTCAAGATCATCACTGCACATTTCACCAACCCTTACTCTCTGCCTGCGATTTGTGAGGTAATCAGAAAGCAGGTCAAGTTGCTTGCCTCTCACTCCAAGCCCCTCCAGCTTCTCCAGGAGCAAGGGGGCAGAGACCGTGTCAAAAGCCTTAGCCAAGTCCAGAAAGATCGCCAATACTTTTTGTTTACCATCGAGATTTGTAGAAACAAAGTTCACTAGTTCTTGGACGGCATCACTAGCTGATTTTCCAGATCTGAAACCAAACTGAGAAGGTGACAGCAGTTTATTTGACTCAAGGTAGTTAGTTAATCTTTTGTTTATTAACCTTTCCAGAATCTTGGATACCATTGGCAAAATTGAGATAGGTCTAAAGTTATTGACACAGCCCCTGCTTCCCCCTTTATATATAGGGTGAATTTCGGCAAGTTTTAAAGAGTCCGGATTAATGCTTTGGATATGCTGGAATGTGATCATGATGTTTGTCAAATTGAATTAGGGCTCAAGATTTCGTTCGCATGTACAGACGATAGCACATCAAGCTACTATACAATCTGTCAAAATACTTTACTAGATTTACACCTTAATCTATAAAGCATTAAGGCTCAAGTTTGCTTGGGAATATTTGATATTTTCGGATGGCTTGACCTGCGATCGCACATGTTTTTTTTTAAAAATAATTATTAACTAGCGCTTGACCGCAATCCCGCCTGATGGTAAGCAGTAATGCGATCGTTGACGGTAAAGCGCGCTAGTTTATTAAGAGCCTATTCATTCAGAAAAACTGAGCGAATAGGAAGGAAGACGGCAGATGAGCGAGGTGATGCAATGTTAAACCCAACAACACGACCAACAATGCTGCACCAAAGGGAGATTGATCTGAAGACCCTCCACGACCAAACTCCCAACACAACAACATTAGGCGCATCGTACCCGGCACACATCGCAACACAACTGCTCAGACCCGTCCTCCGTACGGCTTCACCGGACATCATGCCGGAACACGACAAATCGCTTGGCGGCAAGGCTTTGTGTGTTGGGTGGTAACTTCTGCCGGCGGTCGACGTTATGGCCTACCACCGAGAAAAATGTCGGATGGGTTTAATTTTTTCTTTGGGCGGCAATATATTTTTTTCCATTTATGTACCTAAGTTACTATACGCTTAACATTAACTATCTGCTAGTAAAAGTTCCAGCATAATCGGACAAGCCATTTCGGAAATTTGTCGGAACAAAAATACAGACGGCAAAACAAAGATTTTTTTATTTGCTTACATTTTCATCCTATCTTGTGCGTTAAGAAAAAATATTATTCTGAAATTATAATAATAATAATAATAATAATAATAATAATAATTTATTTCCAAAAACTTAGTTTCTACTAGTATACATGACATGTGGCGACAATTTCAATTAAAATATAGAGTTTAGCGTCTGTAGCCGAACTAGGCATAGCCTGTATTTCGGCTATCAGCACCATTCCCCTCGTGAATTATACCAAGAAAGTGCCAATCAAAAGGCATGTATATAAATAAATTAGTACTACAGAAATACTGAATAATAATATTGATGAGTAAATTAGATACTAATTTGCAAATAATAATAATGAAATGAATAAACGGATTTAAATTGATTACATGCATTTGCGTGTGATTGCATGACTATGTGATTGTCTTATGTATATGATAATGTATGTATGGATGTGTGTGTGTGTGTGTGCGTGTGTGTGTGTGTGTGTGTGTGTGTGTGTGTGTGTGTGTGTGTGTGTGTGTGTGTGTGTGTGTGTGTGTGTGTGTGCGTGCGTGTGTGTGTGTGTGTGCATGTTTGTGTGTGTATGTTTGCTCTTTGTTTTCTGAGCTCTTCTCTGAACAGTATTCTTAAAGAGGCAAGCATATTAGTTGTTCAGTCTCCTCGTAGTTTAAACTCTGTAAGTATTGGCATAAATTTATTTTGCATTGCTTTATAGTTAAGGTGTGTATATTTATTAATTTGTTAAGCTTATTATAAAGATAAGGGCCTAGAAAACGCGTAAATCTCTTACCAAAGGTTGTCTTAAAAGTATTTAAATGGTCACATACATGATGTTTGCGCCGTTTCTGTAGTAACATTGGGTTGTACGGCTGTTTTTTATGTTCATGTAAGACAATTTTAAGAATGAATAATTGTCTTACAGTCAAAACCCCGCACAACTGGAACAGTGTGTAAGTAGGAAAGCGCATTGGTTCGAACGTGCTAACCTTTAGTATAGCTCGCTGGGCGACCTCAACTGACTTCAAGGTGGATTTGCAGATACCTCCCCAGGAGGAGAGACAGTAGGTGAGGAGTGACTGACAAAGGGCCTGATATATTCGCTTCAGCAGTTCAGGTTCTGCGATATGACGTAAATTTTTAAACACATATATTAATTTTCGCACTCTATTGCAAAGAAGTTTGACATGTTCCTTAAAGTTTAGATTATTGTCTAACGTGATACCAAGGTACTTAAGAGTCTGTACGCGTTCCAAAGGTGGACATAAGCAACTTCCCACAGAATTGCACTCATGAGAAATAATTCTGAGGTCATCGCGAATACCCACCGCCTGTCTAATGCTGAAACAAATATACTTGGTTTTGTCCACGTTCAGAGTAAGTATGTTATTCTGCAGCCATCGCTTAGTCATATCAAAGCCATTTTGTGCGATAGTAAAAACCTCCTCCCAACTGTCACCCGCAAACACCAGGGCGGTGTCATCCGCGTAAGAGATAATATTACCTTTGGTGAGTTTAAGAGAGGTAAGCGCATTTATATACACAAGAAAAAGGGTGGGCCCCAATATACTGCCCTGTGGGACACCATGTGTAATTGGAAGGCAAGTGCTTTTGTATTTGTCCACTCGTACACACTGGGTTCGCCCAGAAAGGTAACTTTTGAAAAGTTCAAGCTGAGTTCCTCTGACGCCCAATGCTTCTAACTTTTTGAGTAAGAGAGAGATAGAAATCGTATCAAATGCCTTTGCCAGGTCAAGAAAAATAGAAAGACATTTTTTCCCTTTATCCAAGTTGGAACTAAGAAAATCGACTAATTTATTTACTGCCTGTTCTGTAGATTTTCCGTGCCTAAACTATAAAAATTATAAAAATACACTGTAATTTATTTCTATAAAAAATGATTCCATAGCATAATTGATTGATGAGGTTTATATTTCGCCAGTTTTTTCCAAATACTGCTATTTTAAATAGTGATGATTTTTAACTTAATTTATTAAGGAAAGTTTTTTATTATCCATTTCCTAAGATTTCTTCAGCGCAAGAAAATCTTTCGTAAACAATCGCAACTTAAAAATCTAAACCTGTTTCAAGACTTATCGTATAAACTAAAACTCTCCAGTCGTAGCATAACAGAAGCATGCGTGCCTACAGCCTACGGCGTTAATGTATGTGTAAGTGAGTGCTGTGTCTCTACACCGAGCTACGAACAAGGTCTCGACTCGTAGAACATTGCGATCCGTGTCTGCGTTGCTACGGAGACTTGCTACGACGACGTAGTACTAGTGTGATGGCGATCGTTTTGAATTCACGACTTGGCGTACCTACTGCGTGAGTTTTATTGTAGATATTATGATTATTAGCAGATATTAGATAGTATAAAATATAATATACTACTTTTAATTTAATATACTTCTTGGATGGCAAACTAGTCAGAATTGAAACTTATTTCTTTAGTTTCCAATTATCTCGTATAATGAATGTTGTAATAATGTTTTTATGTGTTGACACTCATAAAAATAAAATTACAAACTCTACAATACAAACATAAAATTTGAAAATAAACTATCAACAACAATAACCATAATAATTTAATTAAATATTATAAATCGGCAAGTGAGTTTGTTTGTTCCGCTTTCACGCCGTAACTACTGAACCGATTGCTTTGAAATTTTGCAGAAGTAAAGTTAGAAGTCCAGATTAAATAATAGGGTTTAAAAATTGATATTCCCGAGGGAAATCAAAAAAGCGCGATATAACTGAATTCCACGCGGGCGATGCCGCGGGCGGAAAGCTAGTATGCTATATATAAAATAAGTATACTACGCATAAGTAATTTATTTATTATTAGTGGATGAATACCTACTGGTCATAGTAGAAAATCAGTGATAGGGCTTTGTCTCGCATATGGTCGCATCGTGGTGAGCGGTGACCATTTTTCGTGGATGTGACGAATATTTCTCAGTATTATTATACAGTCAATCAAGTCAACCACGCATAAGTAATTTATTTATTGTTGCTATATGAAAACTGTCCTTTTTTTGTTGGGAAAATATCAAATGATTTCCCTCACTCTGGGCGGAGCCGAAGGGCGTGTCAGACTTTTACTGACTAAAACCCACCTGTGTTTCTTCACTTGCCTGTGCGACGGCCAGGGCCACGGTTTATTTTTTAACCAAGCCGCAACCCTGACCCAGGAGGCATCGGTCTTCGTGGACCCCGTCACGATGTGCTGAAATCTCTTTGAGGCACGCCGTCGACCCCTGCCTGGTCCTTACCGGGCGGCGAGCTGCCCACTGCTCACTGCCCGCAAGCCCGAGCCTACGGTAGCCGGGAGTCCGATGTTGTCTCCCGACCAGGGCGTCTCCTGCAGCGGTTAGAGGAGTGAGGGCGCTGGGATTTCCGCCCCATCACGCTCCCCGCCTCCTCCTTTGCCAGCATCACTGCTTCGCAGAAGGAGGTGACGGCCTGCCATGCACTCTCGCTTCAGACAATGGCCTGGATCATGGTCGGGCGCGACAGATCGCCACCGATCGCCGCTACGAGGACACGGAGGAGCTCTACCCTAGCCCGTCAGACCTCCACCGTGTCCTCAGGGCGATCCACACAATCGTGACACCCTGGCGTTTCCTCCCGCCTTATACGGAACAGGAACCTCCCGAAACAACCGTGTCTGGTGGCGCCTATCTAGACACTTCTCAAAGAGGGTGCTTACCGCCGCTACTGTGGCGTGCCCAGTTCATACTGACCTTATTAAAAAATCAGTGATGGGGCTTTGTTTCGCATATGGTCGCATCCTGGTGAGTGGTGAACATTTTTCGTGAATGTGACGAATATTTCCTCCAAACTTTCTCTTTCCCTGCGTAACATATTTATCGCTAATAAACGTATCGCCTTTCCCTTTTTTTGTTTTTCTATTGTACTGTCGAAGATAAATTGTTCTAAAGTAGTTTTGCATATACATATACTTGATTGACAAGAAATATCAAGCACGTTCTAATCCTATTGCTAGTAAATTATAATTACTTTGAAAATGCTCCGATATTAGCGTGTGCGACGAGGAAACTATTAATTTGAGTCATTAAATTCCCAATCAAACTTCATTGATGGGTAAAATTATGTCCCGCAGACATATTTGTAAACTCCATTCTACTATGAGACAGGGGAACTTGAAAAACTTAACATCCACTTTACTTATGAATGTTATAGGTTTGTGCTATAATTGTCTAACAGGTATTTTAAAACTCATAGCAAGGAATCTAAGGTTTGTTGTCTGTACTTAGTATATCTTGGACACCAATGACAGAAGGAAAAGGAAAACGAAAACATCTTGAGGAAACGTCATCTTTATAAGTCTTAAATCACCAACCCGCATTGAGCAAGCGTGGTGATTATTTTCTGTATGAGAGGAGACCTGTGCCCAGCAGTGGGACGATAAAAAGGTTGTTGATGATGATGAGTCATTCAAAAAGACCATTGTGTATGGGCCATGGTTCCCATTGATGGTTATGCGAACCAGCCCACCTCCCTACAGAAGCTTACTAAAGGTCATGCACACTTAAACGACTCTGCTCCAACACCGCTCCCACCCAACACTGCCTCAAACTAAAACAACTGCTCGCGATGGGTGTCTATTGAAGCAACTCGTCTTTTTTACAATGTCCCGATTCACAAATCGCGTACAATTATTGCTTTTGCACTTTTTTTATAAATCAGGCAGGAGTGGGAAATCCTCATAGAGGCCCAGACTGGGAAAAGACTGGGTCAGAGTCAGGCACAGCCCAGACTGGCTCAATAGCGAGCTATTGAGCCAGTCTGGGCTGTGCCTGACTCTGACCGGCTAAATCCCACCCCTGCCTTTGCTAAGTATCCCTCTAACATTATTAGAGTCCTTACATATCTATATACTAATAGTAGCCTATTCTTATTGTTCTACCTTACACCGATACTTATAATTTTATTTAAAATTTTGTTTTATTTGACTAATAAGTCTTCCATTACAGGAAACTTTATGCTTATACTATTTGTTATTCTATATCCATATGCTATAAATCGCATATGAATATAGAACAAGAACACTTATTCCTCAACATTACTTTGTATGCCTTAATTATCTTACACCTTTCTTTATACTTGTATATTAATTATGCTAGTCTATATATATTATACTAATACAATTACAGTGAAACCTGGTTAAGTGAGACACCAAGGGACCTGCAATGTCGTTTCGCTTATAGAGGAATTCCACTTACCCAGTGTCTCAGATATACAGGTATAAATAAATATCTGTCTCATTTACAGAGGTTCCTTTGGCATTTTTCAAATAAACATCAGAATGATAGTAAAGCGAAACAATGTTATCTCAGTTACAGAGGTTAATGCATATAAAATTTACTCGCTGTCTCAGTTATAGAGGTAACTATGATGACAAATCGAAAGAACAAATCCCAGATATAGAGGCTTACCTCGTCCCACTAACAGAGGTAATTCAGTGCCTAAGTGTTGGGACCTCAGCATGAGCTCTAGTTATGGAGGTTTCTCACTTATCCAGGTCCCACTTAACCAAGTTTCACTGTATATATATAGCATTGATTTATTGTACTACTACGCCTTAAGTAGTACTAAGGTACTACTTAAGGCGTGAACCGGGCAATCGGTTAATATATGTTCGACCGTTTCTGGCACACCAGGCTTACTGACACACGACGAGTCCTCCTCGCGCCTGATAAGCTATGTTTCGCAGATCGACGCGCTTGAGGTTCTTATAGGTAGCTCATCCTCTGTGTCCATTTTATCCATAGCTGTGTTCTTTGGTTCTATACGTTTGAACGTCTCGTGAAATTCAAGTATTAGGTTTCATGTGATGTATTTCTTCTTGGGGATTTATTTCTCTTTGATAGCGCCTACATACTCTTGTATATGCCTACATACTCTTGTATGTAGGCGCATGCATATATATACTCTTGTATGCAAACATGGCTGCCAAATCACCTGGCTGCTATGGCTTGTACCGCTAGTGTTATGCACATATGTACTTAGTTTGATTTTTTGTTTCTATCTACGCTCAGAAAAGGTACATCAAAAACCCTTCTAACGTTGATTTGTCACACAACAAACTTTTATATTTACGTAAATATTAAATCAATACAGTGGGTACTTACTTTTAAAATCGAAAATTGTTACGAATAAAATGAAAATGTAATTGAAGCCAACTGTGCCCCTACAGGTCATATCTGTCGGATGTCAGATAAACCGGGATGCCAAAAACGGGTATGATGGTATCGATAGATGTAAGAAAACAACAGCCGCACGTCTGTGGCTAGAAAATAAACACAGAAAATATAGGTACAACTTATAATACTTTACTTACTTTATACTTATATTTTATAGAAATGGATGAGAATGATTAATATGCGTAACATTATACCAAAGTTAACGGTGTGCATTTTTTCAAAGTAAGTTTTATCTTTAATTACGTTTTTGAATCCTTTAGTTTAACAATATAAATGTTATTATTATTTTATTTTTTTTGCACGCTAAGACACTTTTTGGAGTTTGCTAATTATAATCTTTCACTATAAATAAAAAGCAATAATAAGTTATCCAATAATTGCAATACAAATCAATTGTAACTGGGGTCATTTGTTGATTTCCCATCCTCAATATAAAAAAAGGCTGACCTATAGTTTTTGATCGTCAAATAACTGATTGTCACTTCTCATGACATTAATTTTCTATTATACGTATCGCTGACCACAGTCCCGTCAATCGATAATGCAATTTCGACTTTCAGAGGAGAAGGGGGACGCACTGCCGCCGATCCAATTTTCCACTTAAAATTCATAAGCGATGCGTGATTTAATAATAGCGGACACCCTGTAAGAGTATGCTCTTGATATGACGAAGTGGTCGGCTCAATTAGCAATTTTTAAACCTTGTACCTGCGATACCGTGTAAACAAACGAATTATTGATAGCCATATCCTTTTGTATATGGTTACCAATAATTCGTTTGTTTTAATCAGCAATGCTTTTGCATTGCTGTTTTCATTTGGTAATATATAGTATATTTCATTACAAGTGCGGAAAGCCTGTCATTACAACGAGTTCCGACAAATGTCACAGTGTCACAGACAGTGTCAATGTCACACATGTTGACAGTCGGAACAAGTTGCATTTTTGGCATTGTTGGTACAATGCCAAAAATCAGCGCAACCTACAAAAAAAGGGATTTGATTAATATTTTTTTAAATAATTTAATGACTGTATTTTGCGATTTCGTAAACTGAATACTAAAGAAAAATATAAGTACTTATTAATTAATTACCTTTGTGGCTAAATAACGATCATCGGGAGCTTCGTTTAAAAACCTTTCCACTTCATTCAATGTTAATATTATCGACTTTTTAGTTGTAAAACCGTCTGATTGTCGTTTTAAGAAAGCATTTAGTTTTGGGTATTGACTTATATCTACGTTGTTTCTTATTTGCAGCATACTTTTTATCATCGAAAACCTCGACCATAATGTAGAAGGTTTTAATTTTGCTGACAGTTCGGAGAAATATGCCAACATAACATTTTCTGAAAAACTATTTGCCTTTTTCTCTTCTCTCCACGCAATAAATTCGTTGTATATAGATAGATATGTAGCGACTTTTTGACTTTTCCGGTAAAATGTTCTCCGAAGCATTTTGTGCAATTATACTGAGTTCCGGTGGTTTTAATTCAAATAAAATATCGTCGAAATTACTCATTTTGTGCAACAAACAACTAAACTCGCAAAGAAAATTTTTGAAAAATGGCGCAAACCGTAAAAGAATATAAGTAGTAGGCCTAGTATGAGTTTTCATTACGAAACTCGTTCGATCGTATCGAGCGCGTTTGACTCAGCGATTGGCCCGCTTCAAGGTCGTAAGAACTCTCAACCAATGAGAGCGCCAAACGCGCTCGATACGATCGAACGAGTTTCGTATTGAAAACTCATACTAGGCCTACAGAGGTTTTTTTTTCTTTCATCCATTCGATTAGGCAAAGGGAACTATGCCCATACAGCCAGGTCTTCAGTTGAATTTTTTTATTGATATGAAATGAAAATGAAATGAGATGAAATTAAATAAAACCTAACCTAACTCATTGAATTAAATCATTAAATCTGATATTGAAACAAATTAGTAGCTTCTTTTTAGAATTATTTGCATGAATCATAAAAACTTCTATGATTTTTTTAAAGTAAAAACTTAATGGTTGGTTTTTTTTTATTTTTAACAGACATTATTTTGACAGTTGGGAAAGAGAACGCACTAATTCGGAAAAGGTAAAGAAAAAGCACGAATGTGTCATCATCATCATCATTTCAGGCGAAAGACGTCCACTGCTGGACATAGGCCTCCCCCAAGGTTCTCCACGACGACCGGTCCTGCGCCTCCCGCATCCAGCGGTTTCCCGCGACCTTTACCAGGTCGTCGGTCCACCTTGTCGGGGGCCTACCCACGCTACGTCTTCCGGTGCGTAGTCGCCACTCGAGAACCCGTCGGCCCCATCGGGCATCGGTCCTACGGGCAATGTGTCCAGCCCATTGCCACTTCAGTGTTGCAATTCTTCGGGCTATGTCGGTTACTCTCGTTCTTCTGCGGATTTCCTCATTCCTGATTCGATCGCGCAGTGAAACCCCAAGCATTGCCCTCTCCATTGCCCTTTGAGCGACTTTGAGCCTTCTTATAAGGCCCATTGTTAGCGACCACGTCTCAATTCCATAAGTCATCACTGGCAACACACACTGGTCGAAGACTTTTGTCTTGAGACACTGCGGTATTTCGGACGAGAAGATTCTACGTAGCTTCCCGAAAGGAGCCCAGCCGAGTTGGATTCGACGATTGACCTCTTTCTCGAAGTTGGACCTTCCTAACTGGATAGTTTGTCCCAGGTACACGTAGCTGTCAACAACTTCGAGAACAGAGTCTCCAATCTTTATAGGAGTCGGTACAACATGGGCATTAGACATGACATCGTCTTGCCCATGTTCATTTTAAGACCGACTCGCTTGGAGGCCCTACTGAGGTCTTCGAGCATTGTACTCAGGTCCTCCGCGGTCTCAGCCATGACTACGATATCATCAGCAAACCGAAGGTGTGTCATGTACTCGCCATTGATGTTGATGCCCAGTCCTTTCCAGTCCAGAACCTTGAAGACATCTTCCAATGCAGCGGTGAACAGTTTCGGAGAGATAACATCTCCCTGTCTGACACCACGCTGCAGAGGTATTGGTTTCGAGGTCTGGTCCTGTATTCGGACTGACATGGTGGCGTTTTCGTACAAACCCTTCAGCGCTTCAATATATCGATAGTCTACTTGGCACCGCTGGAGAGACTGCAGTACAGCCCAGGTCTCGATCGAATCAAAGGCTTTTTCGTAGTCCACAAACGCCAGCAAAGGGGTAGGTTATACTCCTCGGCCTTCTGTATAACGTGCCGCAGCGTATGTATGTGGTCTACTGTGCTGTAGCCTTTTCGGAAACCGGCTTGTTCGGGCGGCTGGAAGTCGTCAAACCTGCAGGCGAGACGATTTGTGAGGACTCTTGAAAACAACTTATAGACATGACTCAGAAGTGAGATGGGTCTGTAGTTTTTCAAAAGGGTGTTGTCACCCTTTTTGAAAAAGAGTACCACCACACTTCTGTGCCATGCCTGTGGCGTTTTTCCCTTATCTATGACGGAATTAAATAACTTCTGAAGGGCCCTAAGGATCGGTTCACCACCCGCCTTCAGTAGCTCTGCCGTTATTCCGTCATCGCCTGGCGCCTTGTTGTTTTTAAGCTGTTTCAGAGCCAATCGAATCTCCTGCAGGCTGACGTCCGGGATATCTTCAGTGTAGTGTCGGGTTAATCTTGCTCTAGGGTCTTCAGCAAGATTTAATGCGGGTCTTGTCGTTGAAGTGAAGAGCTGTCCGTAGAAATTCTCGACTTCCCTCAAAAGCTCGGGCCCGGACGTTAAGATCTTGCCGTCGTCAGTCTTCAGCTTGCTTAGCCGGCTATGCCCAATAGTCAGATCTCTAGCGAAAACTTTAGAGCCTCTGTTTCGCTCTATAGCCTCCGTTATACGCTCGGTATTATACCGACGTAGGTCGCGCTTCAGAGACTTTGAGATCTGCTTATTGAGCTGCCGGTATCTGCAAGCATCACTTGACGAACGCAAAATCATCTCACGACTGTCCTCCATGAGCTCGAGAGTGTAGTCCGAGAGCTTTTTAGTTCTATTTGTACGGCGGGTCCTAAAATACTTAGTCCCGACCGTACGGACAGCTTCTACAAACCCGCCATTATATTCGTCCACGTCGCCACTTAGGCATTCGAAGCGATTTTGGAGCTCGAGCTGGAAACCCTCGGAGTTGTGGATCTGAATGGGTGCTGACCGGAGCGAATGTGTAATAGCCCACTTTCCGAACGCTATACGTCCCTGTAATACACCACTTTTCGAGCAACTGTATTAAAAGTATATTTTTGTATTAAAAAGTATATACTTTTTGAGCAACTGTATTAAAAAGTATATTTTCAATTGCCTCAATAAAATGCAATGACAAATGTTTCGGAAGTCCTATGACTTTTAGAAAGAGAACGAGAGTGTTTTGTTATAAAAGTTTTTAATATAAAAAATGGCTGATGATCTGCCAAGACTTTAACGAAAAAAATGATTTTTAACGGTATATTATGTCAGATTAGTCATTCGCTTAATCATTAGCAACCTTACATAAGTACATAGTTATACTTCACCTGTGTTAAATACGTGCAGTAGTAGATGGTATTATTCTCAAACAACTCATTTCCAAAGCGTTTATTCTGTGAAGCCTTTCCGTTTTCTACTTACACCCAGTTTCCTTATACCTTACAGGTCAAAAGCAAATTCCAGAAAATTGTTTAAGACCCATTGTTGCCTTTATTAAAACAAACTTAGACGTGAACTAACTATGTAAGTTATTCGTTCATAACATAATATAAATTTTCTTCGTGTAGTCTACGAGCATGACCTGTATTTTGGAACTTGTATTTCAAATATCTAATTAACAGTTTAGTAAGTGGCGCCATCTAGCAAGAGTTTGAAAAAAAAAATAAATGAAACTTTAAAACCGTCATTATAATTTTGTTCGTAACTCAACTTATAATAGTTCATAATAATTCCGTTAGATGGAGTTACAGTCGCCCTCCTCAAAATAATACCTTTGTAATTTTTGTAGCTAAATATTTTAGGGTGCGTTAAGAATTAAGGTGGGGCGCCTTTAGATTAGGTGGAGCGACGGATTACGAAGTTTTTTTTTTAATAATTATGAACTAGTGTTTGACCGCAATCCCGCGCGCTGGTTAATTAAGCCTATTTACTTAAAAAACTTAGTGAATAGGAAGCAAGCCGGCAGTTGAGCTAGGAGATGCAATGTTAAACCCAACAACACAACCAACGATGTTGCACCAGAGGGAGATTGATCTGGAGACCCTCCATGACCAAACTCCCGACACAACAACATTTGGTGCATCGTTCCCGGCACACATCGCAACACAACTGCTCAGATCCGTCGTCACTACGGCTTCACCAGACACCAGCCGGAAACGCCGCTTGCCGCTTGGCGGCAAGACTTTGTCTGGTGGGTGGTAACTTCTGCCGGCAGTCGATATTATGGCTACCACCAAGTAGTAGACATGGCTGTTAGCAGCTGGATGAAAGTTGAATGGCATACAATGGGAGAGGCTTAGGTCCAACATTGGACTGCTTTAAGCTTTATTATATTACAACCCATATTACGCTTCAATTATTAATGCCACTCTCTATCAGTACTTGGTTTGATTCCTGGATCGGTATTAGTTTAAATAGGAAATTTCAGGAGTTACTTTTCGAAAGGGCAACATTGTATGAGGGTTCATGGATCAAATATATGAAGAACAGGTTGTAATATTCACTTAATCTCTATAGAAAAGGAAGGTACTTCTAACCGGTCGGGTGTTGTGTCTTATAGGCTATTGATGTTGGAACGTTGTACACATGTTAGTTACGCGCGAAATTTGCTAGCGCGATGCACGATTTTGCTTGCGGTCAATAGAATGAGAGTGATTATTGGTTCATATGTGGCAATATTGATGCCAAATGCGAACCACATTGTTACTCAAAGCCTGGAGCACAGACGATGAGTTTTGGTGAGTGTACTAGGGAATTCCGTGATTTAATCCCCCATCTTCATTCCACCATTGGACTATCCGTCGTACGGCGAGTTTCCATTCTTACGTTGTCAACACCACTACGATCCGGTCGAAGCGTTTCGCCTCTTCTTTGAGGGACTGGAACAATTTGCCAGCGGCTGTGTTTCCGTAGGACTACAATTTGAGTGTCTTCAAGGCTAAAGTGAGTAGCTCATAAGAAACTAGCGTGCTTTACCATCAACGATTGCATCGCTGCTTACCAGCAGGCGGGATTGCCACGTAGATTTCGATATGTTTTATTTTATATGCCCCGCTTCTATTGGTCGCAGCGTGATGTTATATAGCCTAAAGCCTTTCGGGAATAATGGGCTATCTAACGCAAAACGATTTTTTCAAATCGGACCAGTAGTTCCTGAGATTAGCGCGTTCAAACAAACAGACAAACTCTTCAGCTTTCTATATTAGTATAGATAATAAAAGCGCCTCACGCTAAATCGAAGCCTAAGCGCTAAGTGGTCGCTTTATCGGAGTATGCAGCAGGTAGTCATCACGCATATTTATGATCCTTACTAATATCATAATATATAAAATTCTCCTGTCACAGTGTTTGTGTTCAAACTCCTGACTGAACCGATATTAATGAAATTTCGTATTTACATACGTTAGGCATTAGAATTAGGCTTTTATCTATTTTTTATATTCACGAGTGCAATTTTTTACTAAAAATCATACTACTAGTACTTACGTGGGTGAAACCACGAGGCGCAGCTAGTCACTGTATATTATAAAACAAAGTTGCTTACTCTTTCCCTATGTCCCTTTGTATGATTATATCTTTAAAACTGCAACGGATTTTGATGCGCTTTTAATAGATAGAGTAATTAAAGAAGGGAAAATATAATTATAAAGGCTTATACATATGTAAAATAACATTAAATAGTGAAGAAGTATTATTTTTTTGAGGTTTCTAATGCAATTTCGTAAATAGTTACATTTTTTTCCGCGTTTGCAGTCAAACGCAGGCTACAGGCCCTACGGGATTTATCAAAATAATATGTCGGCGGGCGCCGCGCCGTACCGCTCTGTTTTTGTATACAACAACGTTCACAGTTTTTCTGTACTGTATTTAGTGTTTTTGGTTAGTTTTCTGTGAAATGAAATGAAATCGTTTATTAAGCAAGTAGCATCACTGATCACTTTTACACGTCTTATGTTTTTTTTAAACTAGATGGAGCCGTCATTTCCTAACTGACTACCTCTGAGAAGAAATAGCCGAAACAAAGTTAGGGATCATCCTCTTTTTTCAAGTCCAGACATTAAAAATGAAAATGTTTACAATAATTTACGTTATGATGCTCAGTCCCAAGCTTTTTTGTCTTCTAAATAATCTGTGATTTTATAATACCCCTTTTTGGTGTATTTACTTTTACTATTTTTAAACAAACCAATTCACTCACTTAACTGCCGTCTAACCTCCACGACCCGAAGGCAATATCGAAGCATTGCAGTTAGAACAATTGGTGGACTTTTGAGGGCTCCAACAACCCGTAACGACTGCCTATAGATGTTCGTATGGCAACGGGTACCAACGGCTTAACGTGCTATCCGAGGCATGACCAGACCAGTGCAAATAAAATTCATGCATACAAATATTTGCTCTGCGCGAAGATCGAACCCCCCTTGCGCAGCGAACGCGTTCGCTACCGCTACGCCACGGAGGCTGTCCTAAACTACTAAACGGATTTGGATACAATTTTGGCACACAGATGTATACCAGGAATAACACAATAGGATACTTTTTATCCCTATATTTATTACTTGGAATCAAAACATACTTGGGTGAAACCGCGCAGCTAGAATATAATACACGAACAGGTTAAAATGGGTACTTCCATTTACATTCCCCACTATAACCAATTTCACAATAAGATTGCTTTGATTATAAAGTTATATACGGCTTTTTATAGATAGCTCCATGTTGTACAGATAATATCATTACTTCACTCCATGTAGGTACAGACGAGAATAAAATACTTATTACTTTTCCCAAAGGCTAACCTATATCAGCGAGCCGGTAAAATAATATTTTCATTACTTCCTTTGATGTTGTCTTCGAGGAAAATAAATTATCTTTGATTAAGAACTTTGTTTTGTTTCGACATCCTCCAAAAATGGGCTAAGTAGGTCATCACGTTTCAATATAAATTGAAAAGAAAACTACAAAAATAAATATATCAGAGATTTTTAGCAGTCTACCTAGCTATCTTTCAGGTTCAACAATAACTTTACTTTACAGACGAGGCTTCAGCTAAGTGGTGCTTTAATGTGCATACATTCAGGAATATTTTCCTTAAACACGGTAAGTAAAACGATGGTACATCATGTAACATAATTAGCATGCACTTTACTTCAGCTTCTTTAAATAATGTTTTCCTAGATAGCATACCTTTGATCATGTGTTTAAGCGACTCATAGGTTGCATGGTCCTCTTTCTTAACAAAATGTAAGATTGGCAATCAAACGATAAGTATTGATAGTAAAATTATTCTATTAACTCTTCAATAAATAGAAAACAGGGACATACATAGCACTTCATTTTATTCTATCCAAATATAAAATAGACATCAACTTCGACCAGTGTAAATAGGCAAATGCAGGATCACACATTCTAGCAAACTTATCTATCTCGAAACGAAGAGAAATCACAGTGTTCTAAAACCTGTTGTTTTAGAGCCTGGAGTTACGAGAGTTACAAGATAGCTACGTTTGTTTAGAAAGTGACTTGCTTCTTTTCCTTCTCAGATCTGATGGTGACTTTGGAAGCGGCGACTGTCGTGTCGGAGGATTCAGAGTCGGCAACGAGAGCTCGCAGACGGGCTGCGCGCTTTTCTCTCATGGCGGTCCGCTCGTTCAGCTCGTTCATTTCGTCTTCCAAGTCAGTTAGACGCGCTCTAGATGCTTTCGCTCGTTGTGCAGCCGCGCTCTCATCATCAGACATCCCGATAGCAGTCCACTTTGTGAGCGCGTTATCTTCGTTTAACCTACGCGCGATGCGTTTCTCTGTGCGCTCTTCGTTCTCTTGCAGGGCCCTTCTGGCGCTGCTCACATCAGACGAGCCGATGCCGACGCTCTCTAGGATTTTGTCAGAGATCCTCACGCGGTTCTCAAGATTGGAGACGTTGGTGTCAAAGTCGACGTCCTCAGAGAAACGAGATGACTTTTTGCCAGCACGCAGACGCTTCAGCGACTCTGTGATCTGAAATGATAACACACTCAATGTTAGCTTGTTGAATTACGTAATAGATTCTAGGACGTGAGAGGGAAATCAATTACAAATAAAGGACCAAACTACTGGTAATACTTTTTTAATTTATTCGCCAAGGTTACTGAGATTATTCCTTAAATAAGAAAATCTAAATCTCATTTATGTATAACAAAGCTGAGCACATTTTTCTTATCGTAATTCCATTATAAACCATTTTGATTGCGGCATGCAGTAAAAATCTGTTCGGGATTCGAGTGGCTCATGTCATTTCGTTTGGCAGTTCTATCGTCTGTAGTGATTGGCGAGCTATTTTGGTCCAGCTAGCTGCGAGCCGTCATGTAGGTAACGGTGTCTTTACTCATTGTTAATTTTAACATTGGGATATAAATCAAAGTATTTTTCTATACTTTGAAATAAAAAATGTAAATAATGTGAAATGACACTAGCTTATTTTGACGATGAAAATAAATGTAAGTAATGTAAGTCTACTAGAAATATCTCGAATATTTTTAATGTGAACGATGATTACATTCTCATTTTCTTTATACGTAACACGCACACAAGGGTCAGAGCATTACATTTTTTCCCAACAGTTTCTTTTATTGAGGACTTTACCCGTTATTGGTGGAGCGGAAGGGAGTGTCAAAATTTCACTGAATAAAACACACACGACATTTTTCATTTGTCGGTGCCAGGGGTCATAGTATCTCTTTCGGAGAACACTCGGCCCTGACAGAACCTTCACCGTATGTACTACAGTGTCCTTCGGGCGATCCACACAGTTGTGACACCCTGTTAATTACTCGCGCTTCATCGTAAAGGGAAACCTCCCGAAACATCCGTGTCTGGTCAGAACCTTCGTTAGGCGGAAGGTGAGGGCGCCGTGACGCCTCTCTAGCCACACTTATCGCCGCAATTGTGGCGTGTCCAGCATTGGGTTGTAATAATTGCACTCTCCATGTCGCCACGAGATTCCCCACCCGGGGGTCTGTATGCTGTGCCGTGATTTATGTTTCACCTGAGTGATGTTTTGTGTACGGAATTGAATTTTTGCGTACCGTACTGAACACAATGAATTTCGATTTAGCTGCGTTGTACCTCATGCCGACATTTTAAGCGGCTCGTCTAAACGGTGAATGTTATCTATTCGACGTGTTTCTGTAAATATGCCGATGTCTCCGAGATGGGGTATTTGTGATACAACTTTGGATTACAGATTTTTTGTTGTAATTGAAATTATAGCGCTCGAGGCGTAAACAATAAGTAGTATCATGACTGTCAGTCAGCAGTAAATTTACATCCAAAGCCTCAGGTTTTCTATTGAGAAAAAAAGTGGACCAATCTATTTAATCAAGCAATGCATAGTCACCGTCAAACTGAATTCAATTCACAATTAAGTATCAACTTGTTTAATTCACGAAAATGCTAATTTTAGTTAGAATGGGAATCTCTTCAATTGAAATGTTCCATGTCCAGCTATAAATAGTTGCGTGCGAGTATCAGTGCTAAATTAATTGAATTGGAACTGTGATGGCCCAGTGGGGTCAAGTGTCGGGAGGCCAAACCGCAATTGGCCATACCACTCCGATATTGCTACTTTGTACGTACGGATCTCTCTTAATCGAGGTAGTTTTGTAACCAAAAACATGCACTTTAAACTATGTTGCACTTTATAAATCAATACATTAGACAAAGTGGCTTCGTTGAGTATTTTACAT
The DNA here is from genome assembly GCA_037179545.1 of Sesamia inferens. Taxonomy (NCBI): domain Eukaryota; kingdom Metazoa; phylum Arthropoda; class Insecta; order Lepidoptera; family Noctuidae; genus Sesamia; species Sesamia inferens. The sequence goes on along the minus strand of CM073921.1, from coordinate 17,760,897 downwards.
CCTTCGTTGATTGATAATTTGGCAACTCACTACTAGCGATTCCAAAAGACTTTTGATTTTAACACGCAGGATCGAAGGTGTGACACTTTACAAATGTGTTTAAGAGCCTTAACACTATCATCAAGAGATACCTACTAGAATACTAACAATACTTTTAAGATCTCTTTGTTGTATTATGGTGAATATTATAATGAGACTGAAAATTAAAATAATATTTAATACATCGCATCGTCCTTATATGAGACTAGAGTTTTTTATTATGTCATTCTAAATTTGTAAAGATTCCTTTGTTTGTACATGGTAAAAGTGAATTCAGATTTAATAACCACCTGTTGTGGTGTATACGTACATCTAGGTATGCACTCATATTTTTTCTATGCGATGAATAGGGTATTTGACTAAAAAAAAACTAATTAGTCCGTCAGTCAGATTTCCAAAAAATGCTAGACACGTATTTTTTCTTTTTTCATATAAAAAAAATTAAGACGACACAGTGCGTTGAAAACTCGTGTGACGTCACTGGACGCTACACTTTTTATCGAGCAGTGACGTCACCAGCCACCACTAATGATCTTTGATGCCTTTTATATTTGTCAATCTTAATTGATTTGATAAAAACAAAATATACGTATCCAATATTTTTCTATTATCTGAATGACAGATTAATTAGTTTTTTTTTAGTCAAATAAAATATTGAGTACGAAATGACTTCGGCGCAAAATATAAAAGCATGGAGATAAATCAAAATCGATTTTCCGATGGCTTATATTGTATCTTAGCACAAACAACCCATCCTTCTTATTTCTTAGCTCTCGATGGGAAATCATCAAAAGAGACCTCGCGCTCTGGGCGGAGCCTATCCTGAATACGCAATACATTTTCCAAAAATGTAAGCAAGTATAAATTAATACAAAAATAACTTAAAACTTCTTCTTAATAAAGTTCAGTTTAAGCTGAAACTTCAAACATTATTAATACTTTTTCAATAGCAGTAGTCACTCCGAAATTAATTCAATTATTAACGAAATAAAGTTGTTATTTGCTAACTTGAAATAAGGTAGGGGTATGCAGCACTGCGCATTTAACTATAGCTGGGCTATATGTCATATTTCGCCAGCCAAGAAAGATCTTAGTCTTTGTCACGGTCTTGACTCTTCAACAATCTAAAACGTGTCTACCGTCACAGCATCAAAGTGGCACGCAGTGATACAATTTTCATTAGGTAAGCATAAGCGAAACTTGTAAACTGACATTTTGGTTTAGTCGGCGACCTACTAAACTACTATATTGCTATCAACAGGAAGCGTATTTAATGATTTTTTCATATCTCATATTTGGAAAGTAGTATTTTCTTGATCTGATTATCCGGTAGAAAGTGCTATTTCCTTCCCTAGAGCGGGAAAAACTCATACAAATTACTTCCCGCCCAAGGGTCGGAATGAACTTTAAAAATAGAACTACTGTCAGCAGTGAAGAAATTTGTGTAAAAAAAAAATGCAGTGGCAATGTGAGTTTTTCAACAGCCAGTGTGAACTTAGCGCAAACTTCATTGAGCGAAATAGGTTGCAACCATAGTATTAAGAAGTACGATAGTGCCTACTTATTAATTATATGGTCGCAACAATAACGTGGCGAGTTCCATATTTAAAATTTACAAATTCGACATAAATTAGCGGGAGACTAATCTGTTATGTATCTGTGACGGAATTAAAAAATAGTTATGTTAATACCTAATCTTTTATGCTAAGATTTTAATTTAAAAATGAGTTCAAGCGATTCTGGAATATTGACACCAGATTCAATTAAAGACAAATTAAAGGCAAATTGTGTTATTAACAATCTTTTACCAGAAATCTCAAAAGAAAGATGATTGAATGATTTTATGAAGTGGCGAGCAGAGAAGAATATATAATCATTTTCCAAAAGTGTATTTCTTACATATTTTAAAGGATTATCTAGCAAACTACAACCTTCTACGCTATGGAGCCGATAATTCAATGCACTAGAGTACACTTAGTGTAAAATATAATGTAAATTTGAAAAAATTCCATAATTTAACATCCTTTTTGAAAAGACAGTCTCAGGGGTTCAAGAGTAGAAAATCTAAGGTTTTTACCTCTCATGAAGTGGAAACATTTTAAATGATGCTCCTGACGAGATATATTTGGCAGTGAAGGTAAGTTTACCTAAGTATTATTAGATTTATTCTAAATAAGAATGTATTTATAATACAAATTTAAAAATTATATGTTTTCACAGTTGGTATTGATACTCGGTATAAGCGGCGCTTGCAGAAGCAGTGAACTCACAAATTTGACAATAAAGGACATTGAAAGTAAAGGCCAATTATTACTAGTAAAACTGACTAAAACAAAAACAAATATTGAGTGCTCGTTTGTAGTCCAAGAAGAGTTTACACAAATAGTAAATAAATACCAAAAAATGAGATCCAGTGATCTAAAAACGGACCGTTTTTATCTCCACTACCAGAATGGGAAACGCTACAAACAAGTGATCGGGAAAAATAAAATCTCAGGTATGACGAAGCAGATAGCAACATATTTGAATTTATCAAATTGTGAGCAGTATACCGGACATTGTTATAGACGTACGTCAGCAACTCTTTTAGCCGATTTTGGGGCAAACATGACGACGTTAAAAAGACACGGAGACTGGAAATCCCGCACAGTCGCCGAAGGCTACATTGAGGATTCAATCCAAAATAAAATAAAAACTTCAAACAAATTAACTAAAACTATAAAAATGCAACACAATTCGCCTCAGCCGTCAACCGCCAGGGAGTATCCGCCTGATGAAATACTAGAGTCTCCTACTTTTACAGATATCCAGAACACCCAAATTTGTCATAATATATCAAATAGCATAAACATTCCAAATGAAAATGTAACTTTTAATTTCACGAATTGTCTGAATTTGACTAAATATTAATTTTAAATAGAGTATCGATTTAAAATTAATAGTCAAATTAGGACTAACATTATTATATATAGTGTTATCCATAAAAAGTTCAGATAAACAACTAGTTTTATTTTCCTCATATTCGAAATGAAAAGTAGAGTGTTTAACACGGGTAAAAGAATCAATTCCTACTCGGACTATAGTCTAAATACCTCGGGAATTGATTCTTTCCACCCTCGGTTAACAATCTACTATTTTGATGCCTTCTTAATATTTCTCTTCCAGTTTTATTGTATGTATGTACCTACAAGTAAGTTTTATTATTTTTAAAGCTTTTTAAATTATTTTGATACTACTGTGTGAAAGTTTAATATTCACATAATATGTAAGCTATCATACTTATCTACAAAGCTAAAACAAACAACGCGTCATACAAATACTGCATCTCGCAAACAGAGTTTACAGTAAAACTAGCACAAACAATTTCCCTACATCAAAAATCTGGTTACTTGAAGAGTTGGCCAAACGCTTGGAGATGTCTCGTAAAACCAAGTGGGCAGTCGGACAAATCACTCTAGTGTTCCAACTCCATAGGGATCGAGCATACATAATTATAACTACTTACCTAATGTTAATTTTAGGAACATTAGTTAAAGTTTATAATCTGATATGTTTTATAATTTGAATGATCATTATTTACCTACAATAAACCTGAGAGTTTCGGAATTCTCAGAAATGTTTGTTTCAAATAGATAGTATATCAAGGAGGTATTTAATTAATATTTCGGAAAGCAGCACCGGAGACCGGAGAGCTTGTAGTTGCCACGCCATTATATCAGTTTGTATCGTACATCTACCATTTGTGTATACGTGATTCTCTGTAATATAATTTTAATTGTATACACATGATTCTTTGTAATATTATACTTATATTTGATGTATATCCTCAACTGCCGTCTTCCTTCCTCTTAATAAACTAGCGCGCTTTACCATCAACGATCGCATCACTGCTTACTATCAGGCGGGATTGCGGTCAAGCGCTAGTTTATAATTATTAAAATATATATATATATATATATATATATATATATATATATATATATATATATATATATGAATTGTTTTGTCAAAATATCTATCTCCATGTCAATGTAAAACGAAACATACCATGACATGCCTGATGCAGGCCTAGTACTCTGGTAATGAGAAATATTAGAAATTTAGCGACCAAGAGTTTAAATAAATATTTATTTTGTTATTGTATTGTAAATAAACACTTCCAGTTTATTTTTAAAATTATTGATATATAATGACACTGAAGATTCGAAATCTAAATAAACTACACATTATTAAGTAATAATATTAAGCTACCCTAACTGAAACTATTAACAAAAAACTATTACAAAATTGGCTGTGCGGCACGTCTAGTTACAATGAAAATTTCACAATGGGAATATCCAGCATTTAAAATTTACCAATAGTTTTTTTTTTTTTTTTATTAAAGTATAAACCAGCGCTTGACCGTAATCCTGCCTGATGGTAAGCAGTGACGCAATCGTTGATGGTAAAGCGCACTAGTTTATTAAGAGCCTATTCACTCTAGCCTTGAAGACACTCAAATTGTAGTCCGACGGAAACACCGCCGCCGGCAGATTGTTCCAGTCCCTCGATGTACGCGGTATAAAGGAGGAGGCGAAACGCTTCGTCCGGATCGTAGAGGTGTTAAAAACATAAGGGTGGAAACTCGCCGTACGACGGGTCGTCCGATGGTGGAACGGAGATGGGGGAATTAAATCGTGCAATTCCTTCGCACACTCCCCAGAATGTATCCTATAGAACACCGAAAGGCTGGCTACTCTACGCCTGTGCTTTAGGCTTTGGAGACCAAGAGTTTTACAACGTCTAAAGAATAAATTAAATGTTGAAAGAGTAAATTGTAAATTATTTGCTGTTTTTATAAACTATCCAGATAGTTTATTAAATAGCAAATAATTTAGGTACAACTTATTATTTCTACAGAATGTTTGATAATAAAACCGGTTTTATAGCAATGCAGTAATCTTTATTCGACAATAAAACATTAGACAGGCTTATTCATGTGTTGTAAATATGTCGCTGTGGATACTATATGACGCTTTGACTATTTCGTGACATTTTATACGTCTTTTACTGCTAAGTCTCAGGCAAGATAGAGAAAAGGCTTCAATTTTAAAATAGTTACCACCTCATTCTTTGAAATGGAATATGAAAATGTTAGACCCAGCTTTACAAAGCTTCTTTGTTCTATAGCGCTTGACACGGTCAGAATTTCGAAGAGTAATAGTTCGAATATTCATTACATTGACCAGTATTAGTTTGACAAAACATATTGCGACCACACACAACTCGAAATATAAACTACTACACCGACAGAATTCATTCTTCGAAATGCGGATCTGACTTGTTCAGCTAATGTCTATTTCCAGTGAACAAACCTTCGATGTAATAATGCTTTCAGATGTGACAATAATATTTACATAAATAACAAATGTGGTTAATTACAGGACACGGATCTCCTCTCCGTGACAAATTACATAGCTGTAACACACCGCGCGGCAGGTCAGCGCGGTGTATTACAGCCAGGTTCCTTCTTTGAGCTTTTGTGATGAAGTTATTTACACAAAGTAAAGTAACCTGTAAGCAACCTTTAATAAGTGACGGATACTCGTACCCAAGTACTAGCCCTAATTACTGTCATTATCTTGTGCCTTATTTGACATAATTAAGGATACGTAATAAGTAGGAACCTAATCTGCAATCGACATTTATTTTGCCGAAATATAAACAAATATGTTTATGTGGGAAAACAATTATAACTCCTGCATAATAAAATTCAGTTAATGCTGTAACTACAAACAGTTTTATAATTTTTTCCATTGGTACTACTTACTAAATCTGAAATCAGCGTAATTAAGATTGATAAAAAGTTGACTTTTCAGCCAAGTTTTTTTTATGCCAAATTACTGAACTTTGGGCGGACCAGAAGGGCGTGCCAGGCTTTTACTAACTAAAAACAAACCGAGAACCTTCATTTGCCTGTGTGCCAGGGCTACCGTATCGTTTTCGAGCAACCCGCAGCCCTGGCAGAACCGTCAGGGCTTGAGGGCGAGCAGAATGGACTAGTGATGTATGTAACATTATCGAATTGTGGCGTGATTTCAGCGTTGTCTTTGAAATTATACCTGCCAGTACATTGGAAGCTATGCAAACAAGGGCCGCCTGTGGTCGACATTGCTGATTATCTAGGCGTGTTTGAGGATATATAAATAAATAAATAAATATATACGGACAAATCACATAGATTGAGCTAGCCCCAAAGTAAGTTCGAGACTTGTGTTATGGGATACTAACTCAACGGTACTATATTTTATAATAGATACATATATAGATAAACACCCAAGACCCAGGCCAATCAGGAAAAGATCGTTTTCTATCATGACCTTGCCGGGGATCGAACCCGGGGCCTCCACGTCGCAGGCAGGCGTGTTGACCGCTGCGCCACGGAGACCGACAAGTAAGTATATAGGCAGTCTACAACGGAAAAGAGGGAAAAGAAAAATAAAAGGGAGGTATAAAAATAATATTTGGAAATGAAATATCTTTTTTCGAATTTTTATTATGAAAAGGACAGAAGATAAAATATTAGCTTAGTCCTGTCAAATTAAAATATTTCATAGAGAGTTTAGTCTTGATTGACAACATGGCGACTAAGAATACGCCAATTTGCGTCAGACGCTGACTAATTTGCAGGACTAATCTTCTGTCCTTTTCTTAATGAAGTAGAAAGACAACGAAGCACTAGGGGCCATTATAATTCCGTACTTGTATCAATCAATATATTGTCTATTGCCACAATCAGTAGCTTTATGTGTCAAAAAACGATTATAAACACATACTTTTCACGTTCACCTTCGTACTTACTTACAGATTGATACTGTAGTTAATGCTCTAATCAGTGGCAGAAGGATTAATTAGCTACAGAGAGATTAATTGACGTCTTGCCTTCGCAAATTCTAAAATAAAGATATCGATTAACCTTTCTCGCAGTACCTTTTCGCTAAGTATAACAACAACATGTTAAAACAATGTTTAGAATTCTCTTCAGTTATTTTGCCTTTATGTTGAGATTCTCAGCCGGCATCGTAGCAAAGGGTTGAGGAATCCAATATATTGAATACTTCATTCATTGTGTCTAGGGATGCACCTTCCCGGTGTTCTTATTATTAAATCTCTGGTTACGTAAACTTGTACCTACTGATGGCGCGTCTGCTGTCTCAATTTTATTAATAGGTATATTTGAGTTTAATTGTGTGAAGATCTTTTGTTTATCCTTCTTTTTTTTTTGTTTCTTTCTTATATGGCTTCGCACGGTCTGTGCATTTAGCCAATGTCACGTAATGAATAGTTCATGTCGAAAAAGACGGCCGCGTGACCCGTCTTACGATGGAGGTTTGAGACAAAGTCATGATGTGGCCACTATGCTGCGATATTTCACTGTTCTTTATGAATTATTTACTGTATGCACTTTTTACTACATAAATCACGCACTTTTATTTAGTAAACAACACTATAAATAATTTTGAAGTCCAATGAAAAATGAGCGTAAAACTCAGCTTGACTTCCCGCCAAAACCCCTTGTTTATACTTTGACGCACGGTTAGCGCAGTGGTCAAGATATTGACTGCTGCACTGCGTGTCGCGGGTTCGATTCCCGCACGGAACAAATATTTGTATGACCTACAAGTAGTTGTTCCAGGTCTGGATGTTTGTGCATGTGAATTTATATGTTTTTAAATGCACCCATGATACAGGAGAAATTCCTAGTGTGGGGAACTCTGTTAAACAACAAAAAAAAAAAATGTTCAATGGAAGACGTCCTTTGTATTAATTGTCAATTAAGTTTTGTTTCTGTTGATCTTGTTTTGAGTTATAAGTTTAAACATTGTAAGTGAATGCTGGCACCACACCAAATGGTTAAAAAAATCCTTGGTTGCGTGTCGGATTTTAACCTGTACTGATGGCGCTTCTGCTGCATTGATTTTATTATTAAATTTGATTTTTAAAAGTGGAAGCATATTTTGTATAAACAAAAGCATTACACACAAGCTAACAAAAGCATTTTTACAGCTTTAACTGGATTGTGATTTAGCTTTGTGAAAATTAAACAAGAATGTGATGCTTTTTTGGTTTTTAATTAATAGAGCCTGTTTGGATTGCATATGGCGATAGCACTCACAATCATTGAATAATTCACATCAGTGCGTTTGAAGCACAATCGGGAAATATTGGTAAGCAAATATTGACTAAGTGTTTTGTGTATGTGGCACAACTAAAATGTTGGATCATTGTTGGTTTCACGAGATGCGTCTGTAGTAGCTATAGGCTACGCTATTTTTTTATCCTTTTCGTATTATTTGAATCATAATTATGTGAATATTACATTGTTATTTTATTAACTGAAAGGTTTTATGCTTTATGATATCAAACTTATGTTAAAATATTGTAATAGAACTAACTTATTAGATCATTTTTGCTTTTTACGTGAAATTGTTAGGATAACTTTGTTCTCTGAAATTAAATTGTGGTTATACAGAGTGGTGCTGACAATACGACAATAAATTAAACATCGTGTACCTCAACACATTCTCAGTCTACCCTTAAAAAATCATATAAATATGTTCATTAGTTTAGTCACAGGAAATTATTTTTCATTATTCACATTTTCTACATGATGTACATGTTGATAAGGAAGTGCTTATAGGTTAATGACCGCCGCATCCTGCGGTACCAAACTTTAATAATAATGGCGCAAAAAAGCAAGTCGATACAGGATCACGCTGTCGCCGATCGGAGGTCAGTGAACCAATATTTTAAAAGGTTGTTCTATTCCGTTTGCAATTTTATGCGATTCAGTTTCTTAGAAATTTTCATTTTATTATTTTTGATGCTAGGTTTTTTTCTATTGTTTAGGATTATTCCTATGAACCAGCATTGTTCGTGTTTTCATTTACTGTCGTATTGTCAGCACCACTCTGTATAAAGCGCATAAAGATTTGTTACAAGAAATAAGGTTCAAAGTTCAGGAGAGCAGCGGTCTGTAGTGGTCCGCGCCTTACAAGTTGTAGGTTGGAACTATGTGACAAAATACATCCTTAGGTATATTTATTTGAACCTTGCCTTACAATTTTATTACAATATTGTTTTTACTTTGGTTTGTCATATGTTAGTATAAATATGCCTGTATTGTAACGAATCAAAAAAAAAAATAAACGGTTAGGCGATCGCTTGAACGATCAGTAGCATAGTTTTTTTTTTATAGTTCATACACAATCCTGCCTGATGGTAAGCAGTGTTGCAATCGCTGATGGCAAAGCGCGCTAGTTTATCAAGAGCCTTTTCACTCTAGCCTTAAAGACACTAAAATTGTAAGTGATCAGACGGAAACACCGCCGCTGGCAAATTGTTCCAGTCCCTCCAGTTATGTGTTAGATCGTTCTACGTTTGGGTAGGCCATAAATGAAATATTTAACACATATTATGTTCTGTGATTCTTTGTCTCGAGATCGGCGTAAAATAAAATAGTAATGGTTTTTATCTAACTTATTTTTATACGTCCTCCGTGGCGCAGCGGTCAACATGCCTGCCTGCGACGGAAAACGATTGAACTTTTCTTGATTGGTCTGGGTCTTGGATGTTTATCTATATATGTATCTATTATAAATGTAGTATCGTTGAGTTAGTATCCCACAGGATACTAAATAGAAACACAAGTCTTGAAATTACTTTGGGCCTAGCTCAGTCTGTGTGATTAGTCCGTATACATATTTTTTTAATGTTGCCATGCGCTAGATTTAAAAGCCATGCGGTCACCGTGTCTATCATAGTAGATCTAGAGAATCGAGTTAGGTCGTGTCTAGTAGTACGAGATACATAATGTACATAGAATCATGTGACTGACGTGATTCTTCATACGTCGTGTTGTAATGAATCGCGATATTTATTTCATCTTAATTAATAACTATCGTCATCGATGCTGGGGCCTGTTTTCCTTTATTGTTAGTATTAAATATTTGAGTGAACATAGTATAGAACTACGTCAATAAAATAAAATATAACAATGTCCATTGAAATAAAATCGTTTATTGAGCAAGTAGGATCACTGGTCACTTTTACACGTCATGTTTTTTTTCCTAACTGACTACCTTTGATATTCGGTTAGTTCCAATTATTAATATTAAAATCTACAATCACTTGTGTTATGTCACGAAACTGGACACAATCAACACGGCTGCATTTAATTGGTCCGTACAGCAGATCCATTCTGTAACCACCATGAAAACTTAAGTAAAGAAGACAACTTAAGATTGTGGAGTGAAATTAAATGAAATAGGATCACTGATCACTTTTACACGTCATGTTTTTTTTTTAAACTAGATGAAGCTGGCATTTCCTAATAGACTAGAAGAAATAGCCAAAACAAACTCAGGGATCATCGTCTTTTTTCAAGTCCAGACATTAAAAATGAAAATGTTTACAATAATTTACGTTATAATTATGCATATTGCTTATTAACAATGCTTATATATTTTTATGTACATTCAAGAGGTGTTTTGATTTAACTGTTAAATTTCATATTTAATTTGACATTAAAGATTTTATTAAATTAATTGAGAATGGGTAATAACAGTTACGTTTGTAAGCATCCATTTTTTTATAATTTTAAACTAGTGCTTGACCAACATCCCGCCTGATGGTAAGCAGTGATGCAATCGTTGATGGTAAAGCGCGCTAGTTTATTAAACTTATTCACTGAAAAAAAAACCTTGGTGGATAGGAAGGGAGACGGCAGTTAAACGAGGTGATGCAGTGTTAAACCCAACAACACGACCAACGATGCTGAGTCAGAGGGAGATTGATCGGGAGACCTTCCACAACCAAACTCCCGACACAACAAGATTTGGTGCATTGTACCCGGCACACATCTATATTTGAAAAAAGGTAGGCTTTTTATTGATAAGTTACTTACACTATTTAGTTTAACAGTAGTTAGTAGATTTCATCTTAGTGCAGTCAGTTATGGTAAACAAAAATTCTTTTAATTATAAACATAATCTTATTTTGACGTTTAAAACCGTTTTTATAAAACAATTCATAGAATTAAAATGAAATTTATTAAAAACTAAAGACGAATCGATTACACTTGTGAAATTCCATAAAAGGTTATTAAATATCTTACAAAAATTTTTTGGTACATTATATAGTGCGACTGCGGTGAGCGTGTCTGGCTAATTATACGCATAACTCTGTTGGGGTGATTTAGCAATTGGTTGTCATGGCAACAGTCCTATGAGGATACTCACCGTCTGTAAATATCTCGTACCTTTACGTGGCACCATAGCTACATTAAATTAAGGATCGAAGGACCAAACGGAGAACTGTGTTTAAAATTCTTATTTACTACGTCAGTGAGTATGTAGCCCTGTTATATACCTGAATGATGGCTCAATATATTATATAAATAAAATAAAATTGCTTATAATGATAATTTATCAATATATTTGTGTAACGTTTTGCTACATGAAAAATTTTAATGTGGAATTGTACTTTTGAATTATCTATGATACTGATGATTAATATTTCTTGACATTTTAATTATTTTGTCTTATATTTTTACGATATTTACTTAATAAGAAATATTTCCTCATTTGGGTCTGACATTTTAATTAGAAACAATAATTATATTTTTTTTTTTTTGATTATGGCACCTCGTAGTTGACCTTGAGAGGTCGTGACTACTTGACTACTTAACTATTCTGTGGCTGCCTTAAATGAATTTGAAGCCTCCAGCCAGGGCAACTAAAAACTAAGCGACTACACGCTAAGGGCACCCCCTGTGGGGTACGAACCTCGGCTTAGGGTGTCGCTGGAGAGCACAGCAAGGGACGGCTGGATCGAAATTTGTTTTATTTCGGTTGATGTCCGCGGCGTTTCCTAGTACTCGCTCTGAGAAGAAACGACCGAAACAAACTCCGAGGTCATAGTCGGGAATTTATATTTAGGCGAGGGTTATGGGATCGTCAGGGTCGGTGAGAACATGCCTGGGCCGGCGAAGCTTACTGATTTTGAAGGGGGTGTATTTTGCTGCCGCGACAACCAGAGGGTTGTGATGTATAGCGGCTGTGTCAAAGAAACGCTTGGAAAGGCGTTTCATGAATTGCTGGATAGTGGTGATTTTGGGATCTAGGTGGAGGATCTCATTTCGGACGAACCAAGGGGCGTTTGTTGCTCTACGTAGAAAGCGGTTTTGGAGTGTGTGCATCCTATGGATATGACTGGACTTGGCGTGTGCGAAGACTACGCAGGCGTATGTCATGATGGGGCTTATGCAGGCTGTGTACAGGCGCATTTTGCACTTGAGGGAGGTTGAGGAGGGAGTGGAGGTGGTAGAGTGCGTAGGTGGCGCGCGAGCGCACCGTTCTTATGTGCTCTCCGAAGGTGAGGTGTTCTTCTAGGATAATACCTAGGTATTTGGTTTGCTTTTCCCAAGGGATCGGCTTGCCAGACATGGTGATTGGTCGGAGAAGGGTGGATTTGCTGCGCGGTTTATAGTGGAGTACCGCTTGGATTTTATCGGGATTGATTTCGATTCTCCATTTCTTAAACCAGTCAGCAAGTTTGTTGACAGCGGTTTGGAGATTTAGTCTTATTTGATTGGGACTAATTCCTGAACAGTAGTAAATGGCTGTGTCGTCTGTGAAGAGTACGAGGTGAGCCTTTTTACTTTTGGGGATGTCACTGGTGAATAGCGTGAAGATCAGTGGGGCCAGTACGGAGCCCTAGGGGACTCCAGCCCGGATGAGGTGGGGCGGGAAGAGAGCTCCTTCGATCTTATAGCGGAAAGTGCGGTTTGACAGAAAGTCTCGTAGGATGAGCACGAGACGGTCAGGCACGACGAGTTGGTACAGCTTGTATATTAAACCGTTGTGCCAGACTTTCACAAAGGCTTTCGTTATGTCGAAGAAGATAACACCTGTCGTCATACCACGTAGGAATCCTGCGTGGATGTGCTCGGTGATGCGGAGGATTTGTTGGACACTGGAGGGCTGGGAACGGAATCCGAATTGTTCGTCGGGGATGAGGCCCTTGTTTTCGGTAAAGGCTCTGAGACGCTTATAAATAAGCCGAGAACTTTTAGCAAGCTAATAGGACGATAACTCGAAGGCTCAGATTTTGGCTTGCCGGGCTTAGGAATGCCTATAACGGTCGATTCCTTCCACATTTTTGGGAAGATATTGTTGCCCATGGTGTGGTTTGTGTTTCAGACCTCTGATAATATCCTGCACTTCGTCTGGAGTGATGGGAGGCAGAGGATCTTCAGGGTCTTCGATCAGAAATTTGTCCCAGGTAGCTTCACGCCACTCCGATATGCGGTTCTTTGCAGTTCGCTGCTAGTAGTGCATATGGGCTTTGTTAGCGTCGCAGGGGAAGTTGCTGTAAGCCCGGACGGCTGCATTCTTCTCGTTCAATAGTTCACGTATGTCGTCCGGGAGCTTTCCGTGACGGTCATCCGTCGCTGAAATCTCCCTTGAACGGTCGTTCAAGACTGACATGCACGATTTTAAAACATATTCTTAGAGATTAAATATTTGTTACATGAGCCAACTAAACACCTTATTTTGTACACCTACTGGCAAAACACAGCGCGTTCTTCTACATATACAAGGTCTGTACATATTTACCTGTGTTAACATATAAAATGATTTGATTTGATTTACTAACCCCTATCAAAACCGAATGAGATAGTAAGTGAAAAACAGCCGATCCCTTATCGTGAAAACCATTACCCTACTGACATATCTAGTCACTTAAGTTTTCGCGGTGATATATTTACAGAATAGATTGAGAGAACAGTGAATAGACAGTACTGCCAATAAATTGAAACTGACTTATTTTCTTATTTCTCGGCTCGACGGCGCGTTGTATTTCACGCGCGCCTCAAAGAGATGTCAGCACATCGTGACGGTGTCCACGAGGACCGCTGCCTCCTGGGCCAAGGTTGCGGGTTAGTTAAAAAAGAAACCGTGGCCCTGGCGCACAGGCAAGTGAAGAAACACGGATGAGTTTTCGTCAGTAAAACTTTGACACGCCTTTCCGCTCCGCCCAGCGCAGGAGAGCTCATTTGATTGTTTCCCACCCAATAGAAAGAAAAATGGGTTTCATCCATTCCTAAACTTAGGCACTTAATTTTGTTAGTCTTATATTGGGACACATACATATACTCGTATAGACAATCTGCAATGAGCTTACAACGTTGAGGAATTATTGGAAGTTTGCGCATCAAAATCTTTATACATTTAGATTTACCTGCATTTAGGGTAAGTAGTTTATGCTGTATGCCTATTTATATCTAATATTTTGACTGCACGGCTAGCGCAGTGGTTAAGCTATTAACTGCTGCGCTGCGTGTCGCGGGTTCGATTCCCGCACGGATAAGTATTTGTATGACCTACGAGTAATTGGTCCGGGTCTGGCTGTTTGCGTATGTGAGTTTTATATGTTTGTAAACGCACCCATAATACAGGAGGAATTCTTAGTGTGGGCAAAGTTTTTTTTTTATTTAATGAAATTTTGTGCAAACGTGTGAACTTCATGTTCCGCATAACATTGTCATGTAACTAATTCTTAGACGATAATGTTATAACATTATCGTCTAAGAATTTTAAATAAATAAGTGACAACCTGATGACATCGCTTACGCTGGCAAACTAGGTCAAAAAATTAAATAAACTCCATCACTGGAAAAGTATTTCAAAGCTAGAACGAGGCATCCAAGGGTACCTACCAAGGATAATTTAATCAAGACCTGGTCTACGGCAAGTCGTGACTATTAGTGCAGAATGTTTCTTATAGTATTTTGATTAATTGTACGGAAGAATTATTTACTATACTTACTTACTACTACTTACTGGTACTTCAGCGTGCATTCGCACGAGGGACACGCGTCGATGGTAAAGGTGACGGTCGACGCGTGTCGGCCGCCGCCATCAAAGGCGTGTCAGCGATAGCGTTGGCGTTTCAATCGTCGACGCGTGTCGCTCGTGTGTATGATCACTAACGTATACGTAGGTGCCACATAGTCTCACATACTCTCTATAAGCTGTATTAATATCCAATATTTTGCAAATGAGTAATAATATACCATTGTACATATATTGTTACCCATTCGCATTAGTGGAACATTTTCCACTACATGTAATATCTGGAAAATGTATTATGCTGACTAAGTACGTTGATGAAAATTACCGAGTTGGGGAAGAATATTGAAAAATATTGATGCCATCGCTCTTTTGAATAATCGCTATTCATAAAATAAATGTAAAAGAGTAGTAATAAATACTCAGTTAATGGACGTTGATATTAATGAAATAATTTAAAATTTCATTAAAATATTGGGTACAATATGAGAAATATTGTATCCAAATTTCGTTAAATTTTCAGTAAAAATAAACAGGAAATATGTTTATTGGTGAGAGATCTGGATGCGGAAGGCTGTGAGTCGAGTGTTGGTTTTTTGTTCAGCATTGGAGTGCGTTGTATTACAAGGATTTTGATCAACAAGATTTAAGCAAGATATTGAGGTAAAGTCGACCTCGTTAGTGCTTTATCACTTTTGACAATAATTCCCAGATTTACTAATGTAGGCTATGTACGTCATAACGTGCGTACTTATCAAGTACTCCGATTATCCGAATGCCGATTAACCGAATCGTCAATTACCCGAACCGGTCCTACGCTTATTATAAAAATTAAAACCAAGTAATTTTTCAATAAAAAGAAGTTTATGCATTTTTGTTAAGGCTTGATGGGGTTGCAACATTCTCTGATCGAGATATTAAAGTGAGCGTTTTTGTACAACTGTTTTTATTAAACTCAATAAAGGTAAATCTATTTGTGACAGTACGTTTCTCTTTATAACCGGTCTACGTCCGATTATCCGAATTTCCGATTATCCGAATCGACCCCGGTCCTAATTAATTTGGATAATCAGCGTTCTACTGTATATATAAACGTGTGTGGGATGAATAAGGAGAAGGATCAGAGCCATTCGGAGGCAGGCTGACGTGTGCCAGTTTCAACTTGCGCAAGTATATCGTAAGTTGTACGTCTTCCGTCAAGTTCAACCTATCTAACTTTGACAAAGAGAAATAGAACTTGACCTCTTGTGACATGTAAGTAACATTCAACCTTCGTGTGATAAAGCTTTTACGAGGTCGAAATAAACGTGTAATTGAACTACATAATAATAATAATTGTCGGGCTCTTCATGAGCCCGATGTAGACTTCTTAGCTTCCGTTTCCTGGCTACGATTCAGTGACCTTTTCGGGGAAACTGAAGGTTTCGTCTGTGCAATTATGGACGAAGTTATCTTGACGAATAAGTACCGGAGTGAGTCCATCAGACACATTATCTCTGGTTGCTCTCGTTTAGCTAACGGCGAGTATTTGCACAGGCATAACCAAGTAGCTAGGATTATCCACCAGCAACTTGCTTTGAAATATAAACTTGTGGATTCTGAGGTACCGTATTATAAGCATGTGCCCGACCCAGTTCTTGAAAATGGCCATGTCACGTTATACTGGGATCGGTCTATCATTACTGACAGGACTATTGTTGCAAATAAGCCTGATTATAGTAGTGATAGATCGATTAGCGTGCCTCGCAATGATTATATCGATGTTACCATTCCACATGACGGGAATCTCGTGAAAGCTGAGAAAGAGAAAAAAATTAAGTATCTCGACTTGGCACGAGGTTGTTGACATGTGGAATATGAACTCGGCTGTCATTGTACCGAGGCCTGATTCAAAAGGCAGTACTCCTCGATACGGCCCGCATTGTGAGGAGGTTCCTGTCTCTGGAGCCCTAACCACCGGTAGCTTGCACCCTGCTCCCGTCATCGGTGGAACACTATTTTTTATATTTTTAAATGTATTTGTATGTATTTTATAAATCAATATATTTAAAAATGTAATTAAATGAGAAAAAAGATAAATAAAGGAAATAATAAATAAATGCTTTATTTCGACCAACAATTGTTTACATATAATAAACCCACCAAACTGCTTAACAGTTTGTCGGTGGGATTAGCGCTTACTTGATACACTTGGTTCTTATGCTCGTATCCACTGCCTTAAGGAGAATCGTCTTTAATTTATTTTTAAAAGTTCCTTTACACATTTTACTATCCTTTCTTATCCATTCATAATTATTTCGGTAACGCACAGTTTATGCAGCAAGACAGTTTAAAATTACCAATCCATCATAATAATATGTTGTTCTGAGTTATGACGACGTTTAGGTGCGCGTACGCCATACGGAATGTTGCCAAACGTCCATCATACGCTAGTCGTCACAACTGGATTAAACTGTAAATGTGTCAGTAGAATATTTTAAGAATAGTTATTATTTATTACGAATATGGCTTGCGACATCGTGATTTGTGATAGTCCAAGTGAATGCTACATTTTATATAAATAGCTAAATTAACATAAAATGTGCGTTATGAGGTAGGTAAGCAGGAAGATTTTTTTTTTTTTGTAAAATTCCGAACATTAAAAAATTATTACACTAAGTAAAATTTATCAAACGGTTTACACAAACAATAGGGATGTATCCAAGGTATGAAAATAAAAAAAAATAATTAGTCCGTCTCATAGATAGGTATTAAAAAAAAAATTAAGATTCGTATTTTTTATTTTGTCGAAATTACTAAAAACTACTGAGACATAGCGTGTTAAAGTTACGGAGTGGGTCTAATTACGTTCTGCCGTGGTATATTTTGTACCACGGCGTGACGTCATGCGAAATTTCAAATCGATATATCTTTCTAAGTATTTGGTTGAAAGAGAAAACAAAAAATGCGTGTTCAATATTTTTTATAAAGATATCTGATGGACATTAAATATTTTTTTAGGATACAACCCAATTACAAAGCTACTGCTTTCGAGAGGAATCACGTCACGAAGTAGCCTTTCTTTAAACTTTTGTTCTAAGAATTTCATCTCGTTCTAAATACATACTGTCTCGTTCACTAACGTAACCAACGTTAGTTCAATCACAAAACGCTTTGAAATATTCGCACGTGTTTGCAAAAGACTTAAAATACTACATATCTATGCTTTAAGCGTTCTGTATAAAGGGCTAAGTATATAAAAACATCAACACATTTCTACACACGTCTGCACCTGTTTCAAAGCAAGTCATAACATTAAATATAGAATGTTATTTCATTTTCAATGTCCCGAGTCGTATTAGGTGATTTTAAAAATATACCAGATTTGTCATTGAATGAATGAAGTTTCGGGCTATTTTCGGATGCGTGAACGCTGTGTAATTTATGCGCCCGATTGCTGTTTATAAACAAGTTCTTGAATCTTTACTTTTAATGAGTATTCTCTATTTTAGTACGCATAGTTCTCCTGCTATTTAAGAAGTTGCAGGAAATTGCAATATAGGTGTAAACAGTGATATTTAGCATTGTTATAAGTTTAATCTGCCCTCGGATTAATCATTTAAGATGCTCTTCTTCTTCGTTACGTTCTTGACAGAACGGTCATGGTCACAATGACTGATTTCGAGACGTTGATATAGCTCACCACATGATTTATCTCCATGGACAAACTCAAAAAACATAGAGGAATCGCGACATAACTAAAACAAAGATCAGGCCCGTCCTGCTCGGACGCTGCTAATATTTCTCTACGCAGCTGAAACGTGGACGTTACGAGAAATGGAAAAGAAAAAGACGCTTTAGAAATGTGATGTTGGAGAAGAATGCTTGGGGTGTCATGGAGCGAGTTTAGAACGAACGTTTCTATTCGTTTTTTTCGTTTCAAGAACTCTGCATCAAACAACGTCTTTCAGAATTAGTACAGTCCCGTATACTCCGGTTTTTTGGTCACATGTCAAGGTGTAATACTTCAAAGAGAGCTTGCTCGTCCAGAATAGAAGGGAACAGACCTCGTGGAGGGTGGAACGACCGACCGGTGGGGGGCCTGTAAATGAATGCTCCAGATTATCGTCCAACAGAAATTTAGATGCTCACAAGGAATAAAATGTTAGCGTAGTTACTCTCATACCTATTTACATGCATCTATCTGGTTTAACACTCTTGCACAAAGCATAATTTTTGTTTGTCTTTCAATTGAACAGATTATTTTAGTCTGACTTACATTTTATAAAACTTGTGACACCTATGATCTCAGCTGTATCATTCAGCTCTTATAAATAATCGCCCTTTGAATGCTGACTGCGAACATTCTCAGTTCTAAGATTATTTGTAAATTTAGCGATGAGTTCACCTTCAATCGTCTTTGCCTCAGATACAGGCTTTTAGTGGATTACGTCGCAAACATAACGTCTGTTTGAGAGCCAAGGCGGAATCAACAGCCAAATGAACCAAGTATCTATGCTACATAATAATTTTGCATGACGACATTCCGCGGGAGCACGTAGGATGTATTCAAAATTTCGTAGGATTAGTTCTCATAAAACCATGGAACCGAAAATGGAAAGTATCATGCAGTCACGTTGTCACTACTTGTACCGAGTGAATGCATTCGTTAAACAGAAAACCCCTTGCATAGGGAGCACGCAGTTAATTGAAAGAGGAACTAGTTGCATAACAAATACAAAATCCGTTTTGGGGCTTGATTAAAATACGGGAATATAAATTTTACGCTACATTTGAGCTCAATAGAAAAAACAATTTAATTAATTAATTAATACCTCTGTGATATTAAATAGAAATCATTATTTTTGATATTAAATAGGGATACATAATCAATCTGAAAATTGATATCTGTAATTTATGTATATCTATGTGCCTTTTCACAACTATATGTGGTTCGGCTTCCATCCTAATCGGATGCAGCTGAATATCAGTTTTTACATGGAGCGACTACCTACCTGATCTCCACAACCCAGTAACTGCGAAATACGATACCTCTTGGGAATACTGGTTATCAGTCATTCGGGCTATTGAAGACCTATAACTACTGTCAAAGATCCACGAATAATAGCCAAAACCAACGGCTTAACGGTGTTTTCCGAGGTATAGAGTTAGGGCAGAGGTCTTGGTATATTAAGATAGTCACCCATCCATGGACCAAACGCGGTGTTCGATCGCGGTTTTCTATGAAGCTCGACAGATGGCGTTGTAGCGTTTTCTGAATCGCGGTGTCGAGATTCTCAGTGATCATTATATATATGTTACAAAAAAATAAAAAACAAACCCACCCGTCGAAGACCCTGAAGATCCTCTGCCTCCCGTCACACCAGACGAAGTGCAGGATATTATCAGCTTGCTAAAAGTTCTCGGCTTATTTATAAGCGTCTCAGAGCCTTTACCGAAAACAAGGGTCTCATTCCCGACGAACAATTCGGGTTCCGTTCTCGACACTCCAGTGTCCAACAAATCCTCCGTATCACCGAGCACATCCACGCAGGATTCCTACGTGGTAGGCTGACAGGTGTTATTTACTTCGACATAGCGAAAGCCTTTGACAAAGTCTGGCACAACGGCTTAATATACAAGCTGTACCAACTCGGCGTGCCTGACCGTCTCGTGCTCATCCTGCGAGACTTTCTGTCAAACCGCACCTTCCGCTACAAAACCGAAGGAGCTATCTCCCCCCCCCACCCCATCCGGGCTGGAGTCCCCCAGGGCTCCGTACTGGCCCCTTTGATCTTCACGCTGTTCACCAGCGACATCCCCAAAAGTAAAAAGGCCCACCTCACTCTCTTCGCAGACGACACAGCCATTTACTGTTCAGGAACCAGCCCCAATCAAATTAAACTAAATCTCCAAACCGCTGTCAACGCACTTGCTGACTAGTTTAAAAAATGGAGAATAGAAGTTAATCCCGACAAAAGCCAAGCGGTCCTCCACTCCAAACCGCGTAGCAAACCCACCCTCCCCCGACCAATCACCATGTCTGGCAAGCCGATCCCTTGGGGAAAGCGAGCCAAATACCTAGGAGTCATCCTAGACGAACACCTCACCTTCGGAGAGCACATAAGGACGGTACGCTCGCGCGCCGCCTACGCACTCTATCAACTCCACTCTCTCCTCAACCCGCGCAGCAAGCTGACCCTCAGGTGCAAAATGCGCCTGTACACATCCTGCATACGCCCCATCATGACATACGCCTGTGTAGTCTTCGCACACACCGAGCCCAGTCATATCCATAGGATGCAGACACTCCAAAACCGCTTTCTTCGCAAAGCAACAAACGCCCCTTGGTTCGTCCGAAATGAGATCCTTCATCTAGATCTCAAAATCCCCACTATCCAGCAGTACATGAAACGCCTATCCAAGCGTTTCTTTGACACAGCCGCTGAACATCACAACCCTCTGGTTGTCGCGGCAGCAAAGTACACCCCCTCCAAAATAAGTAAGCTTCGCCGACCTAGGCACGTTCTCACAGACCCTGATGACCCCATAACCCTCCTCCAAGAGGCCAATAGGGCCACTAGTACAAGATACAAAAAACCGACCTACCGACCTCGCCGCCGAGGTCCATCGCGACGCGTTCAACGTAGTAATCGCCCTCCCCGTCCCTTGTCCGATGAAGGCCAGCCCGCGCCGCAGCTGAGCCAGTAAATATAAACTCCCGACTATGACCTCTGAGTTTGTTTCGGCCGTTTCTTCTCAGAGCTAGTACTAGGAAACGCCGTGGTCATCAAACCGAAATAAAAATAAAATAATTCGATCCAGCCGTCCCTTGCTGTTTTCTCCAGCGACACCCTAAGCCGAGGTTCGTACCCCACAGGGGGTGCCCTTAGCGTGCAGTCGCTTAGCTTTTAGTAGCCCTGGCTGGAGGCTTTAAATTCATTTAAGGCATCCACAGGAAAGTCCGGTTAAGTAGTCACGGCCTCTCAAGGTCAACTACGAGATGCCATATCAGAAAAAAAAAAATATATAAAAAACAAATGATCGAATCTTTGTAAGATCCACGATTCGATCGTGCGTATACTGGTTGCGATCGCATCAAAATGATCCAATCATCATCAACCTTTTTATCGTCCCACTGCTGGGAACAGTTCATAAATGATCGAATCTTTATAAGATCCGCGATTCGACCGTGCGTATACTGGTTGCGATCGCATCAAAATGATCCAATCATCATCAACCTTTTTATCGTCCCACTGCTGGGTACAGTTCACCTCATACAGAGATTGATGTCAGCTCAATGCGGGTCGGCGACTTCAGACTGAAAGTCCATGTTTCCTTAAAATGTTTTCCTTCACATTGTAATCAGTCATTGGTGTTCAAGATATACTTAAAAAGTACATATAACTTATAAAAGTTATTTGTATGGGTTATTTACTTAAAAGTATTATGTTTGTGTGTAAATTTAGAAAAAATAAAAAATAATTAATGTGTCTGAGTGAATAATACCTACTTATTTCCATGCTCAAAAAATTTGTCGTAAACACACATTTGCGTCAGAGTTTTGTTGGTCGTTGTTTATGTATATTGTGCGGAAAACGGCTTATAAAATTAAGTAACCATTATCAACATCGTAATCGATAAAAGTGAAAGAAACACATAATGGTACAGGTCAGTATATTCAAGTACTGCGATACTCTTTCACGAGGCGGAGTGCGCTTTAGTTGTGTTTACCCCGAGCAAACAAACGCTGTGAATATGTGTAGCTGGTATCGTTTGAGACAATGGCGCAGTCGGAAGTTTCGCTGAGCGAGATAAAAATGTTCGCAAGGGCTAGTGTTGTTTGTACATGCCCGTATATGAACGTATTGTATGTACTACGTAATCCGTAGGTACTAATACTCTAAATGATCATAGATTGTAGAGCGATTCCACAAATAAGAGTATATAATCTACGCCGTATCGTGGGCCATCGTGGCTAGCTGGACATGTCCTTACACTGTTTTAGTACAATAAGATCGCCGCGAACAAACCTATATCTCTCGCCATGCGGTAGACGGCCAGTGTGCAAAATGTATCACGTTTATTCCCGCCACTCAGGCCGGCTCAGGACGTCATATCCGCTCGACGGCATATGTGAGTCGGTCCTAATCTGCAAAATTTGCTTTTCGATTTCTTTTTTTTTTGGAATTGTTATTCCAGGCCTTTCTCTTGAATTTGTACACAATACACATTATTACACACTTCTTTTTTAAGCAAAGGCCTCCCTCCACTGTTTCCATCTTTCGCGAACCCGTGCGTGTCCCGACCAGTTTTGACGGAACCTATCCAGCTCGTCATTCCATCGGCTACATGGCCTGCGTGACCTCGCTTCGGGTACCATTTCTGTTTTTGGGTCCATATTTTGTTCAGCATGCGGCGAACTTGTCCTGCTGATGTCTATTTAAGTAAGGCAGCCTTTTGAGCCTCGTCAGTTACCCTTGTTGTTAGATTTGGAACGCAGTATTGTGTTACGGTACCTCGATTCGTTTATTTAATGACTTTATGCTGCTCTCCATTGCTCGATAGCGTAAGAGTAGACTTCTGAATATTAAATACCTACAGACCTAGATTGTGGATCATAAGTAAGGAAAGAATACACATTGCCATGGGCCTGTTTCAGTGCCATAGGCAAATCCCACTGAAATAGAACTTAGACTTCTTGTATGTCACTTTTCCAGGTCATGTTTAAATGTATTGAAAACAAAGGAAAAATAAAATGCCATAGACGAGCGCAGCGGAGCACACCCCGAACGCCAATGTTTTCTAAAAGTAACAGGTGGAAAATTTCTACGTCAGTCGGTTCAGAATCATGTAGCAGGTTGCACCTCAATGCTACCTACCTGTTATAGTAATATATTCAGAACTGGATTTGGTCAAAGCCAAGAAATATTATGGTATAGAAAAAACTTAGGATTATGTGACATGCCACTAGTAAAATATTTTAAGGAACGAAAATGAATTAAGTAGTTGCAAAAGTGATCGTTTCGACAACGATGATTGAACATGTTTTAATCATTAGGATCTCATTGATTTTTTAAAGAATTAGGTTTTTTATTATTATTTATTTCTTTAATGAAGCGTGATATATATTATGTTTCATTAATTTATATTAAGATTTTCTAATATGATCATAGTAGTAAAAATACTTATAACGCATTTTTAGGATTTACCGGGATTCAATCATTTATTTCAGTCTGATAATTATATAAAACTGTTTAATCAATAGGATTTTTTTTTTGTATAAAGTAAGTGTCTATTATTTCGGTTTTTGTTCTGGTAAAACAATGGAAGTTAAAAAAAAACAAAACAAAATTTATAAAATAAAATTCCGACCTACCTCAGTCTCCCCAAAATAAACAATACTATTGATTCCTGTTAGTTTTTAAATAGAACTATCGAAGAACTGGGTTACCTATTTTAGTTCTTTTAAATGGGTACATAGAAAATCAAAAAAATATCATTAGTTTTTGTAAAATATTCTAGATAAATAAGACTCTTAGTGAGTCTTATTCTACTACTCTTATTGACTACTTTTAAAAAGGTTTTGAATATCTTAATGACGCAAATTATTACAGGCACCACTTACTTGAAATCTATCGTCGTTTCTACCGATACCAATTTATTAATTTTTTTCATTATAAAATCTTGAAAATAAAAAGGTAACACTTACATCATCAGAAAATTCCTCGTTGTCGAACGCAGAAGACAGAGGCCTGCCCCTCTGTGCTCTGGCTCCCCTGGAGTCAAACAGATCTTCCCCACCCTCGATGTCATCCAAGGCGCTCTTGAAACGGTTCTCAGCACCAAAACTGAAGCGATCGCGCTCCGGTTCCGTGACGCGTGGCGCCGGAACTTTGCCGTCCAGACGGTCCAATACTGGGCGATAGTAGCTCTCGCCTTTGTCGAAGTTACAATCGTAGACGCGCGTGCGTCGGGTCCGGCCTAAGCGACTCATCTTGTTGTGTTCTGAGAATAATTAAAAATAAAGATTTATTAGCATTTTTTATGGCAAAGGCAATGAAAAACACGCATTTTCTAATTTTCCGTGCAGCAAAACGTTCCTGCGGTTTCCGATTCGATTACCGAATTCGGAATACAGATTCGGTATTTCGTCAACCTACCGTAGATTTTCCTTTTTTCATTTGGAATTTTTAGTACCAGTCCAAACGAACGTCAGGTCATGTTTCCCAACGGAACATGTAAGAACGTATGCGAAAAATAAAGCTTGAAATACGTTTATTCGGGTTTCGGAGGACTGATTGATGATTGGAATCGCGACATCATATGGAACTTCTATCCGATATCTATAATGTCTACGGTTTAGGAACCATCTGAAAGTTCCCGTGACATCATTAATGAAGTTTAAATCATCATAAATACTCAAACATCATCATCATTATCATAAGTACTCAGATTGAGATGACAACGTCAATATAAGTTATTCTAAACGAGTACACTAGCTGTAGGCTTCCATTAAGTATACTTAATCTATACTAATCTTTCTTAATCTATTGTACTTTATTTCAAAAAGCACCGCTATTGAATGAAGAATATTTCCAATAAAGTATAAGTTATTTGTAGAAGCTTTTTTAATTCAACCATCTTGTCTTCCAACAACAAAAAGTAATACGTTAAGGATTGTGTTATAGAGATTCTTCGTCTGAGCTTTGAGGTGGGATGCATTATGATAGAGAGGTCCTTTATTACCCATATTATATTTACAAGTAAGGTCTCAAATCAAAGAGAATGCAGATCACATTTATGTTGCCATTTTTAGTAAAAGATGAAGCATTTTCATTTTAAACATAACATAACACATCGTATGAAGGTAGCATAACACATTTCGCTAGTTAGGTATCTACTTGCAAAATCTAAATAGGCTTGCATGAACTCTCAATGAGGTATTTCATTCATTAGTACTATGTTTTTAATATAATTTTGATGTAATTTGACACACAGATAGTTTGTTACATCCTGGAACAAAACATTGAATATTTTTGGTCCTGGTAAAATTTTTCAGAGGGATGATTTCCAACTTCAACGAGGGCGATGCACTAGGTGAAAGCTGGTATGTAATACCTTGTTCATTATGTATGAAAGATTTTTCGTCTCGACAACGAAAGTAATGTTGTTTAACTGTCAAAATTAACGACATTGCTATTTTGTAGGATTACATATTAAAAGTGAAATCCAGAAAACGTGGAGGTCAGTTTTCATTTAAGTCTCTCAGTACCGGGTAACGGCAGTACGGTTTTTGGAATTCTTGTCTAGTTTTATTCAAGAGAGTGTTCTGGAAATCCAGTTCAAGCTAAATACGTAGAACATCCCAAACCACTGCCAGTGTAGGTAACAGTGACGAATGTGCATTAATTGGGTTCCCTCACGCATACGAATTCCTTAGAATATACCTCTAATTATTCAGGTGAGAGTATACACGATGACATATCAAGGTATATATTTCCAGTATAAGCTGATTTCTCATTGTAAGAAAAGTCTATACAATACGAGGTATGCTACAATTGGAAAAGCTTAACTTAATTTGATATGTCGTCATTTCTAAGAAGTATTTCTGGCTGTAACCCCGTATCATTCTATGAAATACAACATTTGTACGACAATATTTTAGCCTCGTGTTCTTTTGTTATGGAGAACTTGTTGCTGGCAACATTTGATATTGTGAGCAGCTTGTAGTCACTACTTCGGTTTCATGACCTCGTTTCGTTATTAATGGCATTCGAAATCGTTTTAATAAATAATGTCGCTATTATTTTTAATTTGTAACTCAAGTACGAGACTTGGAAATACAACATTCCTTTTTTAATATTTTAGTTTAATTCAAATAAATTAAATTCAGTCGGCTTATAAAAATCCGTTAATCATATTTTTTTTTTAAATATAAATAGCGTTGCAAAACATATAAACTCACATACACAAATAGCCAGACCTGGAACAACTAGTTGTAGGTCATGCTAATATTTCTTCTGTGCGGGGATCAAGCCCGTAACAAGAAGTACAGCAGTAATCGCTGAAAAACTGTACCAACCGTGCCGTTATAAAATCGTTTTTTACTCTTACCACCAGTCATTAATGGAAACCATACTGTTTACTATTAACTTTTATTTGTGAATACCGTTTGCTTGGAGCTTGGGCTGCGTAGAGGTCGGGAAATAATCCACGGTAACGCATACACAGAGAAAAAAGGCGAAACCAGATCGCTACCAATGAGTCAAATTTTATCGAAATCTGTACAGAAATTAAATATTAGCTGTTAGGTGGAAAAAACGGACAGATAGAGGGATATGACTTTACGATTATTTTCGCATATATATTAAAATATAACCATGGAAATATAGATAAACAGTAATAGTAGCAAATTTGTGTACAATAAGTGAATAACTTTAGTTCATACCAACATGAAATACAGAGTAGTGACTATTTTGTGACCGTATTCGTGGGAAAGATAAGCCTTTTGTCATACAAATGACAATGTTAACGTACTTACCTACATATAATATGTAGTAAGTGACAACAGTGACCACTGATCCATACATATCAGTACTGCAGTCATTGAGCCGTGAAAGTCAGATTTCACTTCAGTTGCTACTGTTTCAAATATTTCTCAAATGCAACACGGTCGGTCTCACACAGACAGACACGATTTTCCACTAGACAGTCGCGTCGCTTTGTGTGTTTCGCAAAGGTTTTAATTATAAGCGAAGATGATGTTAAAAAGTAATGGCCCATATGACAATGTCATCTTTTTTGAAATGTGTTACAAGATATATGTCTGATAATGTGTTACAAAGAAAAATACATGAAATAAAATGCTCTTAATATATAACTAGGTCATTATTAGAAGCTAAATATTATACTGTTGTTTAGAAGGACGTTTGAAATTATTTTCTGATATTTTGCGAACTGCTTAAGACAATGATATTCATTTTATTTTTCTTACATTACTTTGACTCTATTCTGGAATATTCGAACCCCATTTTAATTATCACAAACAATTAACCCACGTTTATTAGATTTATCATACTGAAGAAACATGAGTTTTTACAATATATGCCAGAATTAACGACCACCAAATACCACAATAAGAATATTATGTAATTATTTTAAATATAATCATCATCATTTCAGCTGAAAGACGTCCACTGCTGGACATAGGCCTCCCCCAAGGTATCCACGATAACCGATACTGAGTCTCCTGCATCCAGCGGTTTCCCGCGATCTTCATTAGGTCGTCGGCTTCCGGTGCGTGGTCGGCACATAATATATGCGAAAGTAATCGTGTAGGTATATCCCTCTATCTGTCTGTTTTTTACAGCTTATATTTAATTTTAGTACATTCACCAAAATGTTTTACTATTATGTAAGTGTATCTTCTTAACGTGTCGATGGCAATATAGATTTTGTTGATTAAATTTGGTTGGTCCAAAATTCTGCAATTTCGGTATTCGCCGACGCAGCTCTCACCTGTGCAAATTGGGAGGTGAGACATTAATTGGGAAAAGACTCCGGACACACACTGCAGGTCAGAGCTTTCCATGAATCCCTACTTGTGAAGATTGTCCTTGCGGCGACTTACTTGCTTAAGAAGTTTATCTAAGATTTTTCAAGTAGGCCACGGCAACTTATGCCTGGATGAAAGAGTCTCTGATTGTTTAACAGTGTGATCAGGGGGAATAAAATTTATTTCTAAAGACCAACTCATTGCGTAGAGGGATTGCAGGCCTTCGTAGCACTGAATTATAATAATAATACTGAATTATAATAATTGTGCATTTAGTAGCGCAGGTTGGACTGTATGTTGTTTATTTATTATACATTGCTTGAATTAGGTATACTGATTGTGGGAGAAAATTTTGATCATGTAAACAATCTACGCACCCACACTAGTAGTAGATATTTTGTCCATTTTGATTTGGCTTGACGGACGTGAGAGTAAATAATTATATTAAAAATGTCATATGTTGATTCAATAAACGCTTTCGTATGATAAAATAAAAATAACTGCAGTGTATAACTGAATTAATGCACATTAGTGCATTAATTCAGTTATACACTGCAGTTATTTTTATTTTATCATTTGAATCATCAGTCCCTTCTTTGAATGAAAACAGTTGTTGATGACAGCAGTGCATTCTATGTAGCTCAAATTTGTTTTTGTACTGTACTAGATTTAGGTCTAATAGAAACCTTATATTTTTTGCTCCCTTTTCTCTGATATTTACTACTAGTTATTTGCATTGAAAATCGAAAACGGTATTTCAGTAGAAATACCGTTTTCGATTTTGAACTGATGCCTGACGGTAAGCAATTATGCAATCATTGATGTTAAGGGGCACTAGTTTATTAAATTCTATTCACTCTAGCCTTGAAAACACTTAAAATGTAATCAGACAAGAAAACCGCTGCAAGCAAATTGTTCCAGTCCATAGATGTACATGGTATGAAAGGTGAAGCGAAACGCTACGTCCGGATCGTAGCGGTGTCAACAACGTAACGGTGAATACTCGCCGTATGACGGGACGTTCAAAGATGGAATGGTGATGACGTAATTATGTTTTGTAACTTCCGCACACACTGCAAAAATGCTTCCTATGGAAAACTGAAAGGCTGGCTACCCTCTGCCTGTGTTCCAGGCTTTAGAGATTGTTCTTAATTAAATCATGGTCGCCAATTAGCCTTTTAGCACACCTTCACTGAGTGCAAAGTAGCCAGGTGGCATTTTGCTGCACCAACCCAAATGTGGTTATAGTACTCTACACACGAACGGACGAGCGCTTTGCAAAGCTGTCCCGGTGTGAAGTACCACCGGACCGGTTAATGTTCGTGTTCCTTTCCAAAATAAATAACATTCCCCTCTAAACTGAAGCTCTGCAAGATAAACAGAGGGCCAGCTATCATCGTTTTAGGAAAGTTCGAAGGCTCATCTCAATGTCAGTCATTCAAAAATTTATTTTCTCTAAACAACATGTAAATTAATTAACGCACCTCCTGAAAAATATTTGTTCAGAATCGTTTACTGAATCAATTTATATCAATTTTAATATAGGTAATTTTTTAAATTTAAAATTACGGAAATTATTGTCATATTAACCCTGTTGTGTGTACAGATTTTTAGTATTCATACAAATTTCAATACAAAACAATGAAAAAGAAGCCTTATTCGAAGAATCTTAAGGTCTTCGTTCTCCAAGAATTAGTCACTAATTTAATAAATAACAATGCATATACATATTAAATTAAAAATTCAGTGTATGTTTTATGATCATACCATAATATTCTAATTGAGATGTTTGAGGGTGTGCGTTACATGTTTATATTGAAATGCTTTTCACATTCATTTATCACTGAGATATGACTGCGGCCATTGTTAAAATAGGTCTTCTGATGTATTGCGTACATCATCCCTATTATGAATGATTTGTATCTGATATCGAATTACACGTGGAGTTAGCCCGAGGCAGTAAATGTCCGTGTTTGAAAGCTCTCGAATTAATGAGGGAATATTTACTTTATTCGATACCCACAGGAAGTTTTATGTTCCCTTTGTCTCATTATATCATCACGACTATAATACTCGCAGAGAAAGGTAGATGTGATCTTATTTATTCCAATATTTCGCTAGTTTTGCGACCCAAACGGCGCCAAGCGGTGTCAGCGGAATTTTGCTATCAACCGATCACAACTTCAGATTTTTGGCCTGTATTGAGAAATTTCAGTTGAATTCTCCAATAACGTTTGGCCCGATCCGGGGCCGATCCCGGGCTTCATGCTCTTTGGTAGCCTATACGACAAATGGATTGAGGTTTTCAGCGTAACTTTTGGGTTGCATTGGCATGAAAAGTTGTGTTTGTGTTGAGTTTGTGTCAGAATGTTGATGTTTTTCAGTAATGCTTCCATCAGCTTACAGAAGTCCACTGAAGACTTTGTCTACAATCCTTTCTAGTCCAAACTATTTCGTCAATCGTCTATTGATTTTGTATTGTACCTATATCAGTGTAGTCATTGTTTTCATCAAGAAAGTATTCATTTACGTTTAATCCGGTCAGATAGATTACTATCTACACTTCTAGTTATGATTAATAAAAAGACCTTTTGAAAATACAGTATATTATTTTTATGTAAAGTAATCTATTATACAAGTTGTCTCCTGTATTGACACGCTTGTACTGCCTCTCATTTGGGACTGATATAGTGCCCAAGTCCTGGAAGCTTGCCAACGTGCAGCCTGTGCCCATAAAGGGTAGTCGTGCCGATCCTACCAACTATCGGCCGATTTCGATCACCTCCATACTTTGCAAAATTATGGAGCATGTATTGAAGTCGCGCCTCTTGGCATACCTGGAAGGTAACGATCTCCTCAGTGACCGACAGTACGGGTTTCGCCGCAATCGGTCAACTGGGGACCTACTAGTGTATGCCACTCACTTGTGGGGCGAGGTCCTCGAGAGAAATGGGGAAGCGATTGCTGTCTCCCTTGATGTCTCGAAGGCCTTCGACCGGGTATGGCACGCTGGCTTTTTGAGTAAGCTTCCAGCGTACGGCATTCCCCTAGCCTGACTGGCTGGGTAAAAGACTTCCTAACTGAACGGTCCCTCCGAGTTGTTGTCGACGGATGCTCATCTGAGCCCATGTCGACTAATGCCGGTGTTCCTCAGGGGTCTGTTCTCTCCGCAACTCTATTTCTGCTGCATATTAACGATCTGCTGATGCCCGGTATCTATGGGTATGCAGATGACAGCACAGTTGTGGAGAGATACCTGCCGGATGCTCGGGCTAGTAGGGAATCAATCCGGTCCGAAAAAGAGGCCATGGTAGAGCGAACGAGTGTTGCACTTCAGGCAGTTTCCGAATGGGGCAATGCCAATCTTGTAGCATTCAATGCCGCCAAAACGCAAGCGTGTCTTTTCACCGCCAAAAGGAGCCCGTTCACCTTGGCTCCTACTTTTCGCAATGTATCCTTGGAGTGTACCGACCACCTTTAGCTTTTGGGTGTTGAGATTTCTTCGAACCTAAACTTTGGGCGGTTCATTGAGTCCAAGGCCAAGGTGGCTGTCAGAAAACTTGGCGTTATCGCAAAGGTCCGGCAGTGCTTCACACCAGGGCAGCTTCTAATGTTGTACAAAGCACAGGTCCGTTCGTGTGTGGAGTACTGCAGCCACATTTGGGCTGGTGCTGCTAAGTGTCACCTGGCCACTTTGGATTCAGTGGAGAGGCGTGCGAAGAGACTGATTGGTGACCCTGATATAACTCGAGTTGGTCTCCAGAGCCTAGAGTACAGGCGTAGAGTAGCCAGCCTTTCGGCGTTCTGTAGGATACATTTTGGGGAGTGTGCGAGGGAATTGCACGATTTAATTCCCCCATCTCCGTTCCACCATCGGACGACCCGTCGTACGGCGAGTTTCTACCCTTATGTTGTTAACACCTCTACGATCCGGACGAAGCGTTTCGCCTCCTCCTTTATACCGCGTACATCGAGGGACTGGAACAATCTGCCGGCGGCGGTGTTTCCGTCGGACTACAATTTGAGTGTCTTCAAGGCTAGAGTGAATAGGCTCTTAATAAACTAATGCGCTTTTCCATCAACGATTGCGTCACTGCTTACCATCAGGTGGGATTGTGGTCAAGCGCTGGTTTATATTAATAAAAAAAAAAACAAAATTCTCTTGTCACAGAGTTTGTCCTCGAACACCTCCAAAACGCCTGAACCGATTTTAATGAAATCTCGTATTTTTATTATTATTCGTTAGGCATGAGGAAGGATTTTTATCTATTTTTTATATTAGTACTACTCACGTGGGTTAAACTGCGGGGCGCAGCTAGTGTACTATAATTTTCGTCTAACAATGTAAGCGTGATGTTCTCTATACTACGCTACGAATTTTGGTACGATTGTCAGCATTATTTAAAGAATTCATTCCAAAAGGTTTACTTATTAATATTAAACTGAAATAAAAATGATGTAATCTTTATTTTGTTTCGAGCTGTGACAACCGTGCGAAGCAAGCGAGTCGAAAATTTCTAGAAAAAAAAAAAAACGTAGGCGTGGTTTGATAGTAGACACCAAACAAACACTTAGGAAAACATAATTGTAGGTACTCGATCGATATTGTTTCGTGTTACCGATTAACTATTTATAGAAATAATCATAAAAACACACGCAATTTAAATATTATTCTGACAATTAATATGTCGTATACGTAAACTATATTTTCAGCAGTGTATTATTAAAAAGTAAATAAATTAATAACAGAATAGTTCAGCTGGATAGGGATTTTTGTGCGATCAATATGTTCTGTAATACATACGTACTGAAAACACATTCATTTCATATTTAATTTGAGGATGTATAGGAACAGCATTACAACATTAATTAGAAAAGACAAATCAAAATTAATATGAAAATCAATATTAGTTCATTTATCAAAAAGTATCTAATTAAAGATTATAAGAAGCTAATTGAATCTTCATTAAAATAACAAAAGCTTAATGCAATCACTTTTGTTCACAAGTCCATTAAAAATAAAAATGGCCAGTTATTTACTGTGTTGTTTATGCTGAAATATTTCTGTTTTGTAAGCGTTCCGTGCTTCAACTTTCAGCTGAACACGCGCCCGGTTTGTTTGTGAAACTATAAAAATCTCCGCTTGTGTATTTTATGAACATCACGTCAGACACATCAAGTTCGTTGTAAAAACAATGTGTCGAAATAATTAAAACCATCACCTACCTATGGTGCAAGTACACAGTACAGTAGCACAGCGGGCGGCGTCAGTAAAGACAATAATACGTAATATCCTGTTGCCGCAGATAAAACATTTTATTTATGCTCACCAGCCAAACGAAAATAGAGCGAGAAACTTTTAATTTGACAAGACTAATGTATTTTGATGTTATCATACGCAAGTCCAGATTCTTGGCATGGAATAGTAGAAAACTCAACGAGCATTTTACTTCAATGAATTTTTAAATAAACATAATTGTTTACTACACAGACACGGATGTCTCCGAACGCATAATCAATAAATTATGTAATGGTATCGCCGGTGACCGGATCGCAATTTGTTTCATCTATCATCCCCTCCTGATGGATTACCCTCTCTGAACACCGACGCGTGCGTCGAACAGTGAAACAAATTTAAAATAGAATTCGCAAACATTCGATATCGGGATATTTTTAGTATCGAAAACCGGGTTTTTAGCCGACACGAGGTATTGTAATATGCACTCGTTGAACGCTGAACAGCTAAAAATAATCACGCAATAGGAATTCGAACGGACATTACCGGTAACTAATCCTAGATTAAAATTTGAAATAAAATAACAGAGTTGAATTTGCTTACACAACTATAACAAATTGCAGATCTATTTACAAATATCGCGCAGCAATCAGGTGTGTTAGAAAAACAATTCGCTGACTTTGCATTAAAAGTGAATCTTAAAATGTCTACTAACCTGGTGCGTGTATTGGCGGCGAGAAGGAAGATGGGACTGGGCAGTGGCGGCCGTGCGGCGCGTGAGCAGCGTGGGCGAGACTATGTTTAACCGTGAGCCACACAGAAATATACTGACTTTTGTTCCGAATGATTTCCTTGTCGGAAAACCACTGAGTCAAACGGAGGAAGCCGAACGGAGCGCGGATTTCCGAGGATGTGTAGTAATCCAGCACGTTTGGCACTTATATCGTCCGAACATTCCATATATATGCTATGATAAATATTCAAGCAAAATTCTAGAAAAGGCATTGGGTCATATTATCTATAAATACTCGAATTACAAATAGTAATGAAGAGCTTACATGGTTATGACACATAAAGTAATGCAGCATTTTGTTTATAATGGGCGACGCGCTGTGTGCTCATATAATACCAGGTATGTTTGATGCTAGGCTTTGGGTTCAGAAGTACATATATATCCAATATTTTACGTCTTTCGCCAGCTCGTAAAAACAAACTTATCGATTTGCGCATAAAACTCTCTAAATCGTATTTTCGCATTCCAGTCACAAATTCAATATAATATTCGATTCACCTTAATATTTTCATTTCAATTCCCTAGGTCAACCATTCCATCTACATCGAAATTCGCTTGTTCTGTGTATAATACTCTTGGAGCTTACAGTCTCCAAAGCCTTAGTTTTCAATTGAGAACTACTTCACACACACACACACATACACACACACACAGACGTATACCCACACAC
Organism: Sesamia inferens; assembly: GCA_037179545.1. Classification (NCBI taxonomy): domain Eukaryota; kingdom Metazoa; phylum Arthropoda; class Insecta; order Lepidoptera; family Noctuidae; genus Sesamia; species Sesamia inferens. The sequence goes on along the minus strand of CM073921.1, from coordinate 17,725,728 downwards.
ACGTTCACGCAATCAAACAAGTGATCGAATTTGTTATTGGTTAGTTAAGAGCGGAGCCTTCAACAGGCATTTCTGTGCTCAAATGACACGCAATATAAGCCAAAACGTTATGAAAAATGATATACTAAATGCCTGCTTACATACTTTCAAAACTTGTTGCATTCATTAAGCAGATAATTCCACATCGAAGGGTCCTGTGGCTAATTCATTTATCTAAACCCATTTTGCTGTCGCTGTCTGTCTGCTGTCTGCTTAATATAAGCTCTAGATTAGATCGCCCTCGGATCTTTCAGCCGATACGCCAGGAAAATCCGTCGTTTTCTTACAAGAATTCAATCAAGTCAACGGTCCTGACCTTTAGATGCCGTTTTCTTGTGGCGGTTGCAAATCTTGTGCAATTTAATGGAAACAAGATATTTCTAACATCAAGCGGTATTTTTCCCGTGCAGAGTTGGTATTCCCCTTATATGTTGGACAGCCAAGCCATTCCCTGTTACAGCAAGTTCCAATTACCATTAGTAAATAAGCTTTTAGAAAATTCTAGTTCATTTTAAATATTTGAGAACATAATAACTGTGGTATACTTTATCAAGCCAGCCGTTGAGAACAGTAATTAAAAATTGAAGTACGAGAATGGAACGTTAGCCCAGGTAGCTCTAAAATGTTTTCATTTTATCGATGATATGAATAAGAGGCGTTGATTAGGTTTTCAAAAATCAAGTCTGCGCTAATTATCTGCTGAATATAAAATGAAGATGAGTGTAATTATGAAAATGAAGGTGCAGATTATATTTGACTGGATATAGCAAAATCAAATTAGCGCCTATGTTTTAATCTATTAGCGCTACCTGAGCTAACTATGTTTGCGATTTGATTTTGTTGTATCCAGCAAAATCTAATCTACTTTTCTTAGTCATTATTATTTTTTATGAATGTTGTATTTTCGTATGAAGAGTGACTTCACTACTTCTTTAGCAGATACCATTATTAGCAACGTTGTTTATTAACAAAATAAAATCTTCTGTAGGTATAATTACTTTTATTAGTATCGTGCAGACAGTTTCTCCACCATCATAGTTTCAGATGAAAGTATCAACTGGATGCCTTACATACGCACCTGCACTTCGCCTGGTTCGTCGACTGGTGAAATATAGATGCTTCTCGCATCCAACGGTCAACTTGTCGGTCTCCGTGGCGCAGGGGTCACCACGCCTGACTGCGACGTGGAGGCCCCGGGTTCGATCCCCGGCCAGGTCATGATGGGAAACGATCTTTTCCTGATTGGCCTGGGTCTTGGATGTTTATCTATATATGTATCTATTATAAAATATAGTATCGTTGAGTTAGTATCCCATAACACAAGTCTCGAACTTACTTTGGGGCTAGCTCAATCTGTGTGATTTGTCCGTAAAAAAAAAAAAAAAAAAAAAAAAAAAAAAAAAAAAAAAAAAAAAAAAAAAAAAAAAAAAAAACGGGTTTCTGCGGCTTTCACAAGGTTCTATATTAGCGACGGCTTATCGAAAGTCTTAATATTGGAACTCCTCTCACAAAGACCTCGTGAAATTAAATTTAGTACAATATTTACTCAAAAAAATGTTTAACTAAAAATGTTAGTAATAATATCTGATTTTAATATTGGTATAACATTTTCAGCCAAGTAATTTTGGCCCTGCTTCCTGAAATTTCCTCGTTATACATTTTTAGTTGGATAGCAATAATAAAATTTCATTAACCTTAACGTGATAGATATCTATTAACAACGACAATATAGGTTCTTAAAGCAAAGTTATTACTGCCGCACTGGTTGACCGATCAAGTTAAGCCAAGCTTGGTCCGTGGATGGATGAACATCTTCATAAACCCCACCGTTGCTAGGAAAGCACGTTAGAAGTTTGTTTCGAATCTTTTTCGTGGATTTTTGACTCTCGTTACGAGTATAAAATCTGGAAAATCTGATTAGCAGTTTTACCAGTAACTGGGTTGCGGAGGTCAGATAGTCGCTCCATGTCAACATGGCCATCATCTCAACGTTAATCCCAGTCGCATCCGAAGCTGTTTCAGCTTTGGAGTCTGGGGTCCGTTTTACCAGTCTAACTGCTGGTTTTGGCGACTGCCGCCTGACCTCCACAATACGAAGGCGATATCGAAGCATTGTATTTAGACCAATTGTTGGACTTTTGAGGCCTCCAACAACCTGTAATGACTGCGATTAGATATTCATGTGGCAACCGGGACCAACGGCTTAACGTGCTTTCCGAGGCACGACCAGACCAGTGCAAATATTCATATTCATGCACATAAATATTTGCACTGCATCGAACCCACGCCTCCTTGCGCAGTGGCCGCGTTCATCACCGCTTCGCCATGGAGACTGTCAATACTGATAATCGCTCCATGTTAAATACTGATAGGTATTCAACTGTATTCGACTAGACTTTAAGCCAACCCCAACATGGGTGGGAAATGACTGTACACGTAATGGTATTAAATAAAGCCGAAGTGAAAAAGATCAACTAATTTTTGGAGGGGACTTTAGATCTAAGAATTATGAATGTGTAATAAATATGAACGTTATCTTCATCACAGATATTACAGGACAGATCTTGTTTTCTTCATAATAAAATCCAGTGATTTCTTATCAATAAAAAGGCCTTCACTACGCCGCGCGATGATGTAATCGAATCAGGAGATGAACCGTTTATCTTGTTATGGCTTCGTTTAAATAGAATAGCTTGGCAACACTTTACGAGTAAATAATATGCTTAAACTTGGCCTGGTGTTGACTGAAGCAGAACGGCGAAGAAAAACTTTGTGAGGAAACCGGCAGGACTTAAAACCAAAAAATGGAAGTCTTTTGACATTTACCAACCTGCACTAGTTCTGCGTCATAGAATACTGTCCACTCCCCTTGAAGACAGGCCTTAATCCAAGCAGTGGCAACATTATACGGCTGGTTATGGCTGTTGATTTTGTGTCACAACTTTCGTTTTATTTATTCATGTTGCCTCTTTATGTAAATCCACTTAATCACGATGCCGATGATGAGGTATCAAGCTGAAATTTAAATCAAATAACTGAGTATTTTATTTTAATTCCGACTCTGCGGCTAAAAATCGCGCTGTCGCTGTGATTTTTAGTGATCATTTCAAAAATTGTATTTAGTCGAGCTTGTATTTGAAGGAAGCTACTATTAAAAGTACATATTGAAGTGTGTGTAAGTGAAGGTGACTGGGAACCGGAAACTAACTATACGTTGACGGGATACGGCCGTATGGAGGAAGGGTCGGAGCCCTCAAAAGTCCAACAATGGGTCTAACTGCAATGCTTCGATATCGCCTTCGGGTTGTGGAGGGCAGACGGCAGTCGCTTCGCAGAAAATATCTAAGTTTAGCCAAAATCAGCAGTTAGACTCGTAAAGCTGAAAAGCTTAGGATGCGACTGGGATTAACATTTCAGATGATGATGATGACTTGTGAGCAAAATGTAGTGGTAAAACAAGGGATAAGATATTTCGACACATTGCGATTCGTCGTGTTCCGGCATGATGTCTAAAGCCGTGTGGAGGACGGATCTGAGCAGTTGTGTTGCGATGTGTGCTGGGTACGATACGCCAAATGGTTTTGTGTCGGGAGTTTGGTCGTGGAGGGTCCCCATATCAATCTCCCCCTGGCGCAGCATCGTTGGTCGTATTGTTGAGTTAAACACTGCATCACCTCACTCAAAAGCCTTCGTCCTTAAGCCTAGTCACTAAAAAAAACTGTGTGAATTATAAGGAAGCTAAAACTTTATCATCGCACTTTACCATCAACGATTGCGTCTCTACTTACCATCACGCGGGACTGCAGTCAAGCACTAGTTTATAATTATAAAAAAAAATATTAGCAAAGTATTCACCAGTGGTCTTTGAATACCAGTTGTGATAAATTGTATACAAGATTGGAAAATTTTGAATTGTACTCTATCTCAACACAATATTGCAATTATCAAGTAAATGCCATATTTAATACATACAGCCCTATTACCAAATCAGGCTCAACAGAGAGCAGAAAATTTTAAAGATAGTTACATAGAAAGAATTTGACAAAACTATTGCTACTCTAGTTTATAACAAAATTCAATCACTTTAATGTTTCGCAAGCAACGTTTAGAACGACGAACAAGATATTATAGGAAATAACATTTTTTTTTTTTAAATATATTATAAACTAGCGCTTGACCGCAATCCCGCCTGATGGTAAGCAGTAATGCGTTCGTTGATGGCAAAGCGCGCTAGTTTATTAAGAGCCTATTCACTCTAGCCTTGTAGATACTCAAATTGTAGTGTGGCGGAAACACCACCGCCGGCAAATTGTTCCAGTCCCTCGATGTACGCGGTATAAAACAAGAATCGAAACGCTTCGTCCGGATCGTAGTGGTGTCAACAATGTAAGGGTGGAAAGTCGCCGTACGACGGGTCGTCCGATGGTGGAACGAAGATGGGGGAATTAAATCATGCAATTCCCTTGCACACTCGTCAGAATGCATCCTATAGAAGACCGAAAGGCTGGCGACTCTACGCCTGTGCTCCAGCACAGGCGTGGAGGCTTTCGGTCTTACTCGAAACGGTCTCCAAAGCCTCCAGGCTTTGGAGACCGTTTCGAGTTAAATCTGGGTCGCCAATCAGCCTCTTCGCACGCCTCTCCACTGAATCCAAAGTAGCCAGGTGACAATTAGCAGCGCCAGCCCAAATGTGGCTGCAGTACTCCATACACGAGCGGACCTGTGCTTTGTACAACATTAGAAGCTGCCCTGGTGTGAAATACCGCCGGATCTTTGCGATGACGCCAAGTTTTCTGGCAGCCACCTTGGCCCTCGACTCAATGAACCGCCCAAAGTTTAACTTTGAAGAAATCTCAACTCCCAAAAGCTGAAGGCGGTCGGTGCAATCCAAGGATACATTCTGAAAAGTTCGAGCCAATGTGAACGGGCTCCTTTTGGCGGTGAAAAGACGCCTGTGTTTTGGCGGCATTGAATGCTATAAGATTAGCTTTGTCCCATTCGGAGACTGCCTGTAGTGCAGCACTCGTACGCTCTACCATAGCCTCTCTTTCGGACCGGATATTGTTCATAGAAGTCTACGATGTTATCTTTATAGTATTACAAATCGCAAAATGAGTTTGTTTGTTTGTTCCGCTTTCACGCCGTGACTACTGAATCTTTTGCTTTGAAATTTCGCTGTCGTCAAGTTAGAAGTCCGGATTAAATAATAGGGTAGTTTTTATCCCGAAAAAAATTGATATACCCGAGGAAAAACAAAAATATTATTAGCTTCATACCAGTTCGGTGATAGATGACGCTGTGTGGTAATGCAATGTAATATATTGCAAACGAATACGCACATGTAAACTTAGCAGCTAAATGATACGATAATTAATCCCCTAAAACGAGGAATCTAAAAAGTGCGATATAACCGGATTCCACGAAGCGGAAATCTAGTATATTATAAATCTTATTTAAAGAACTATAGGATATACAAAATTCTATTTCTGAACAAAATGTCGAATTATCCGAATAACCTATATTCGAATAATTTGAAATTTGGTGCGAGGCCTTCGGTTTTGCAAACCAAAAATTAAAAGTGGTTCATACGTTATATTCCTGTTAATATCTAAACTGCATTATATATTAATATCGAGGATGAGAAGAATTCTTTTAAAGGTTTACTTTCAGAGAATTTACTACTTGTCATAATCTTCACTGTTTACCATGAATTATAGCTAATTATCGGTTATTTTCTTAACACTTAACGGGGAAAAACCTGGGAAAGGATATATTTGATGAATGGAATTTGCTTGATAATATAACATAAACTCGTCATGTGATTATTTAATTTAAGTCAGGTACATTCCAAGTAAGAATACTGGTTTTTGACTGCATTAATTGGATTGGAAATCATCCCCAAAATGGCTGATAAGAGAAGAGCTTAATATAATAATATTAACTTTTTTGTTTTTTAATTATTGTAAAAGATGCCTTTAATAGATTATATTGCTGAATATGATTAAATATTGACGACGATAAAATTTTAAACTATTTCAATATCGTATTCTTTTAAACAGGTTTAAAAAGTATAAGGTCGTTTTTTTTCCCGTCCTACACCGACGCAGGCACAGAGCCTGCTTCGGTCTAGTGCGGTAACTCAATCAGTCAAATAAATAGGATTCGAGAGTTGCCGCCACCGCGGTGATGCAATTATGACCAGTCGCCAAGCCTTCCTAAGCACCTAGTCGTTTCCGCGGCAAGTACTGATGCTAGAATTTTCCGCAAGTATCTGTGAAAAGTGTAAGCAAGCCGTGTTCTGGTGGTTCTGTGAATTCTGAAGTCATCACTTATTTAGGGGAATTAGTATAAAATCATCTATACTTAGAAGGCTTCAACTTTTTATGTCACCGATTGGAATAATATTATTATGCTAGTCACACACACACATAATAATAATTTTACTAAAATATACAGTACATTTTCAGTAAAATCGTGTGTGTGTGCTACCCACATACACAATTTTAATATTTTTTATTTCGGTTTCTAATACCGAAAAACTAGTGTGTGGGAACATCCTTTTACGTTTAAAACTTCACTTATAAATTTTAAATGTAAGATTGTTAAAAATATTGATAAATAAAAGCCCTTATTAAAATCGACGACGGAAATGAGATTCTAAAATTAACCACAAATGCGAGCTGTAAACCATATTTGGGGTGATTTAAAATTCGATTTTCGGGCTTAAATTTCCATCAAACCGGCCAAGTGCGACTCGAACTCCCACACAAACGGTTCCGTATCATTATCTATAAAAAGACAAGTTAAGTAAGTTTTAAGTATATATTTTTATAGCTACAACAGAGATACTCATAGATTATGTGTGAAAATTTCAACTGTCTAGGTATCACGGTTCATGAGATACAGCCTGGTGACAGACACAGAAGTGTCAGTAACAGTGTCTTGTTATTACCCTTTATTTACGGAAACCCATAAAACTGTCAATTGCAATGGAAGTAGGTTTACACTTTGTAAGCTACATTACAAATTGGTATCCTAAGTTAAATTCTTTGATCCATTTATTTACATTTCTATGGTACTTTTAAAACAGATCAATAGTGTGATTTCTTCAATGGTAAGTGATGTTGCCATTCCAGCTCCAGCCAAACCGTTAAATGAAATTAAAAAAGCATACTATGTTTTGCATTTTCATATATAACATTTTAACTGCAGGGACTCACATTAGGTCGACAGGGTCGTTTACAACTATGTAGGCCTAATGTGGGTTGGTGAATGTCATATATATTGAAATCATACATTATGTAGATTGTAGTCACGATGATTTAATTCACCGTTTAAGGAGCAGTTAAAATTGTAATTTTAGTCGAGGGCGGTACTCCCGGGCCAGCATACTTTACAAACAAAATAAAATTAAACTAGATATATTACGAATATTGGAGAGCTAATCCAGCTTGGAGAAGGCGTCACGAAGGCAAAAGCCTCGATGCCTAACACACTGAAAACATATTTTCTTCTCGGGAAAATAGAGTGGGCTCTTCTCTCAGTCCACTGTGAACTGAGTCCACTCAAGGAAGGCGGCACATCGTGATCATCTACTGCCTTGCATAGTTAGGTTTCGGAGAGACCTCTGTATAGTCTCTTCAGATATGTGTTCTAACAGGCGTTGCACAGAGGCTCCGGATTTATCTTTTGAGGTACCTAACGGTCCATGTGCAGATGGTGACCACCGGGATGGTTTTAGTGAGGTAAATATCTCTCACTTAATTATTTAATTCCCTAGACTAGATGCCTTTTGGAGTTCTCCAATGAAATTAAAAGAAGTAAGTATAATAGCGTATCATCGCACCACAGCTTAAATAGCCATATGGGGTGACAAACCGCAATACCATTGTAATGCTAACAGTAAGTGGCCTGACAGTGACACAAGGTACATGTACTTATAAGTCTTACAAAACTTCTAATTGTGTGTCACAAAGAGATAACGTCATTATATTCTCACTATTCTACGAATATTTTGTCTTTAACAATGTTTGAAGTTTGTCTCTCGTTTTGGCTACTATACGCCGTCACATCTCTTTAAGTTTTTTACTTTAAACTTATCACGGCCTGAAAAACCGAGTACATAGTGTCAAGAAAGGAACTAAAAATATCCTGCGCAAACGTTTTATCATCTTAATGATTTGAGCAAAGACCTTTTTTTTTTGTTGGAATGGGAAATCATCAAATGACTTTTCTTGCTCTGGGTGAAGCGGAAGGGTGTGTCAGGCTTTTAGGGACTAAAATCCACCCGTGTTTCTTCACTTGCCTGTCCGACGGTCAGGGCCACGGTGTCTGTTTCAGCAAAGACCTACGGTTGAACTTATTTAGGCCTCCCCAAAGCACAGCTACTGCGATCCGTTCGTTCCGTGGTTCCCATATCCAACGGATTCCTACGGCCGTACGCGTTCTTTTGGTACGCGATCCCAACTCTAGAACATTTCGGCCCCATCGGCCGTCTGTTTTGCGAGTAAACACTCGGTAAAAACAATTTAATCATTGCTATCGTCCAATTATAATTATTTACGCGACTACAAAACCCTACCGCTTATTTTCATTTTGTCACAATAGCACGCTATTGTGACAAAATGAAAATAAGCCGTAAATTAAATTTTAAAATTATTTTTAACTTTTTAGTTTGATATTCTTTAAAGCATATTTTTATAGTTTTTTAATTTTTTTAAACTATATTTATTTTCTACGTTTTAGTTCGATATTCTTTTTTTAAATAATATACGGATAACACGGACGTCACTGAAGACGCGCGCCTTAGACAGCTCGGCCAACAAACGAATTAAAAACGGAGGGACATTTTACAATAATGAGCCGCTCACTCGTAGTCCAAAGAGTTAAAGACGGACAAACAAACAAACAAGCAAGCAAGCAAACATACAACTGAAGCTAATAAAAAGCATGTAAAATAACAGCAACGAATGGACTAAGGCAAATTTAATCTGCTTTAAAGGAACTAACCAACCCATCGGTTGTATGCTTCAAAGTACTTATTCGCGGTTCACTGGACGTAGGTAGGGACTTACATATTGAAATTTCGACTTTATATAAAGCAGGATATGTGTGTATTTGGTTCCATTGGATTTTTAAACTAAATCTAGATAAGGAACTGTAACCTACTGTCTAAGTATTAGGCAAAACAAAAATCTCGTAGTTACCTAACTGAAATAAAAACCATAATTCTTATGTATACTAGGCTGATAATTTTCTCATTTTCATATCTGTAGTATGTAAGAATAAATCTCAAAAGGTGAGTGTTTTGAGATGCCTTTCCATTTTCTAGTGCTATAGTTGGGAAGAAGAGGAACAACAGACTCCTCAGCAACACATACATATGTCTGTGTTGGAAGAAAAGTTAGAAGAAGTAGATTTTATACATAAAGTAAATACGTAATTGACAAAACAAAACATTTAATTTAATAACTTGTCATGCGAGTGTATCGGCTAGGACATGCCTGGAGCGAGGCGAAGGCGAAGACTAGCCATTTAGGCTAGCATTTTGAAGAGTGTGCCTGGAAATTTGCATGACTTAATTCCCCCATCTTCGTTCCATCATCGGACGACCCGTCATACGGCGAGTTTCCACCCTTACGTTGTTGACAGAACAACGATCCGAACGGAGCGTTTCGCCTCATCATTTATACCGCGTACATCGAGGGACTGGAACAATTTGGACCGTGTGTTTCCGTCCGAATTTGAGTGTCTTCAAGGCTAGAGTGAATAGGCTCTTAATAAACTAACGCGCTTTACCATCAACGATTGCATCATTGCTTACCATCAGGCGGGATTGCGGTCAAGCACTAGTTTATAATCTATAAAAAATATACACCTTACAACATAAGTATTAAAAACTATATTCAACAAGAAATAAGTAATAAAAGCAAAATCAGAACAAAAGCATTATCAGAACTTAATCACTACATATTATAAAACAAAGTCGCTTTTATTTTCCCTATGTCGTTTTGTATGATTCAATCTTTAAAACTACACAAAGAATTTTGATAGGGTTTCTTAATAGATAGAGTGATTCAAGAGGAAGGTTTTTATGTATATAACAAGCATAATATATAAGAGGAACACTGATAATTTTTGAGGTTTCTAACACATGTCGCAAAATAAACCCATTTTTTTGATTTTACATTGCAAACGCTGGCTGAACCCTATGAGATAGATCAAAATAATGTACTACAGTATTGTAGACCTTAAAAATGCCTACAAAAAAGTCTGCGATACCATATGTCTACCTACTATAGTTTCTTTATTATGACTACTTTTTTATGTTTGAAAAGTTAATAGTGCCAGTTGAAATCAGAGCCCACTATATGTTCCTTATTATTAATCCTTATCCAAATAAATTATATCGTCATATCAAAGGTAATTTTAGTAGCAGCAGATCTCTATTTGAATTATTGGAATTGGTTGTTTTATTCAGAAGATATCATGATTTATTCAAAACTAAACACCAGAAAAAATTCGCGTGCCTCTCGCGCCCCTGCCGGTCGCCTGCCACTTGAGTGTTTCTCTGCCTAAACCCCGGAGTGAGTGGGCCAGAGCGGAGGATCATTATTTCGGACAAACTTGCTACACCGGTAGGCTTTCATTCTGTTTGAAGGTGGTGGGAACTGGCTATCCATGGGCAATAAATTCGATGTATCTTGCAGAGTCAGATATTGACTGATGGGCGGCACAGTAGACATTATTTTATTGAAGGGCACCCGTATCTTGAGGAAGGCTTTTTTTTTTTTTTTTTTTTTTTTTAATGGGACAAAACCCGCCACACTTTTCCCAACCACTGCAACTCCTGAAAGCCAGAATCAACAGTGGCGACCGCCAGAAAAACGCCGAGCAATGAAGCTCGACGAGTCCCGGAGAAACGATTCAACTGTCTTGGGTCCCGCAACAAATTAATCAGAAAAGAATAGCGGAGGAGTAAGAAAAAAGATATTTTTTCCACTTCCCTCCATAACAAGCAGGAGACAGAACAGAACTAGGCCAATCGGCACAAAGGGACATTATTGCAACTGGGAGAAGCCCAGATTGCCAAACACCACGGAATAAAATTTGATTAAGTTAATGGGTCCTAAGTAGGTATTAGCTGTTACAATTGATTCCAATAATAGGTATGGCAAAAGCGCCTGAACGCACGGAAATTGGTTCTAGTTTCTACAAGGTCCGTATAATAAACGACTCCGGATGTAACTTGTACACTATCCAACATAATATTGCGTTCATTCTGCCAAAGAACACACTCCCACAAGATGTGATGTGCGGACTGTTCAAATTCACAGTTCGATGTAGAACACTGACACAAAGGGGAAGGAACAAGTTTAAAAGAATACAGTTTACTTTTAAAGTTGCCATGACCTGTGAGAAATTGGGCAACGCAGTGGTCAACCTCCAGCCATGTCCTAGCCAGCCGATCGCCAACGGATGGAAAGAATAGATGGAGGTGCCGGCCCTTGATGGAATTATCCCACCTACTTTGCCATTCGGATAAGAGGTCCTCCCAGACTTCAGTCTGAGGTTTAAATAATCTAGAGATTTTATTAAAGTCGCGTTGTGTAACAAAATTAGTGTCCATGGCCTCCCCCCTCGCGGAGTAGTACATTGAAGCACGTCGCTGTACCTCAAGGTCGACTGGAAGTACACCTGCCAGTACCGGTAAGGCTTCAGTACTGACCGTTCTATACGCCTTGCATAAAAATATCAATGCCAAACGTTGGCTTTGAAGCAGTTTACGTCGTGCCGCCCCTATGCTGGCCCTATCGGCCCAAACAGGTGCACCGTAGCACATACATCCTAAGTAGGTAGCTCCATATATAGTTTTTAAAGTTAGGAATGATAGACCCCAAGTTGCTTTCGATATTCTAGTTAGGGCATAAAAGTTCCTTTTAGCTTTTTCACCAACTATTTTTATATGTTCTATAAATGAAAAATTCCTTTCTAAGATCATACCAAGATAGCATACGGATTGCTGTTTTTTAATGGGAACGTTATTAAATTTAATAGTAGGCAATGATTTAAGATTACCTTTTAGTAGAAGTTGATAGGTTTTATGTGGCGCAAACGCTAGGCGGTTACGATCACCCCACTGAGATATTAAATTTAGGCAAGTATTGGCCAAGTTCTCAAGTCCAGCTCGGGTACTTGACTGAATGAGCAGTAGGCCATCGTCCGCGTAACCAGTAAGTGAACAGCCGCAAGGAAGCGGGATCGCGAGGAAGTCATCAAAACCCAAATTCCATAATTAAGGACCGACAACTGAACCCTGAGGACATCCCATGGTTAGTGTTTTAGTACTAGAAAAATGACCGAGCTTAAGTACCGCGGAACCGTTTATAAAGTAAGAGTAAACGAGATTATATATGTTTTTATAGCAACCGCGGGTTTTTAATTTTAACAACAGCATAGGCCACCAGGCGTTATCAAAAGCCCCAGAAATATCCAGGAAGATCCCAATTACGTACTTGTTTTCGGATTGGTTAACGGTTCTTCTGACAGAAAGCGCCGCGTCGACTGTAGATTTACCTATGGTGAAGCCATACTGATTATTATGGAATTTTGGACCGTTCGGTAGTAAACGTGGAACGATGAGGCGCTCAAGAAGTTTACCCAAAGATGGTAGAAGTGTGATAGGACGATATGACTTCGGATCATCCGGTGGTTTGTCACCACACTTTGGTATTATTCGTATGAAACCGCGTCGCCATTTACGAGGAAAAACGCCTTCAGCAATGCATCGGTTGTATACAGTTAAGATGGCATCACCCGCTGTTTTACACGCTTCTTTAATCATCCTATTAGATATTTTATCTTCACCTGATGATTTGTTGACCGGTAGTTTTCTAACAATATTTATAAATTCGTCATTAGATGGTACGTCTGACATTGGTGATTCAGGTGGCACAGGAGCCCACGCTCGAATCTGTTGGTGGTAGTCGCTATCGTTAGCCGGTGAATCATCAGGGATAAGTGTATTAATTAGCACTTCTGTTGTTTCCTCTATGCCTGTGGTATGCTTATCATTGACTTTAATGTTCTGAACGTATGCAAGGTCGACCGATCTGTTAGCTTTAAATTCGTGATATAAGGGAGACCACGGACCCTCCCTGTCAAGTTTATCAACGATTTTTCGCAACAAGTTACCCTTAGATTTTTCCACCGATGCTTTGTAGCGTGACTTGGCAACTCTAAAAGCATTTAAAGCGAACGTAAGAAGATCTCCAGTAATCTTTCGGCTCTTGAGTTTATTTAACTGTCTACGTGCTCTGCGATATCTTTTACGCTGTTCAACTAAATAATCACTCCACCAGTCACATCTACGAATATTGGTCATAGATCCGCGATCAATGGCAATGTCAGCACAGTAGGTAAAGGTTTCTGACATAATGTCAGCACTTTCTTCGGCTGACAGCCCGTCCCGAGTGAATTCTTTGGCGTGACACGCAAAAAGCGAGCCGAAAAATTCCCAGTTCGCGCCTTTACATCTATATCTGAAATTACCGGGAATATGAGACGGACCCTGAATATAACCAGGAACAAATTCGTACACGATCAGGCGATGATCACTACAAGACGCGTCCGGTAGGACACGCCACCTATCCAAACGTACGTCGGCACTTGAAAGTGTGACGTCAATACAAGATTCGCCCATTTGGCTGCAGAAAGTAGGTGGTGCATCAGGGGTATTATGAATCGATAGGTTCATCTCAGCAATGAAATCCTCAACAGCGCAGCGTCGTTCGGTATCGGTGGCCCGAATCTTGCCATACCACAGAGACGATGACGCGTTGACATCCGCGCCAACGATAACTTTGCAGCCCGCGAGTGACCGCAAGACATGACGGAGATTATGTATATGAGGAGTAACAGGATCTGAGTATTGAAAGTAACAGCTTACAACGAATACTTTAAAAGAAGCTGATGATACTTCGGCAACCGCACAGTGTGGCGTCATGAGGTCACGTAAAGACGTTACCGTAAAGTTAGAAGACCGCGCAACATAAATTCCGGCTCGTGCCTTGCAATCCAGTTGTACTACCCTGTGACGTAAACGTGAGTTTTGATATTGTTCCTGAATGAGTACAAGGTCTAAGTTGTAGTCAATAATTAATTTATCTAACTCTGATGTCGCCACCTTATCGTTGTGAAGGTTTAATTGCCCTATGTTTAACCTATCCATCTTAATTAGTAATTAGTATGTAGGATAAGTTGTTCGAGTTTTAATTTATAGGTACCGCACTGGTCCGACCCGCATCTATGATCATAGGGTTTTTTAAATCGTTTACACGCCGCGCAAACCGGGGTAAAATTCGAATCGCCCTTATGCGGGCAAACATTGGTTTCGTGAGCCTCGGAACAGACAGCGCAGGTTGGTGATTTATTAGCGCAATGCTTTTTAACATGACCGAATTGTTGACAATACGCGCAACGAACTACCTCGATATCATCAACAAAACGGCAAGTGGCCCAGTCAATAAATAATTTATCCTTGGTAGTCACAAGATGTTTACGTACCTCAGGTTCAATTTCTATGCCTATCCATTTCCGACCGGTATCGGTAGAACGCCTACGGACTATTTTGGTGGATTTAATGAAATCGTCTTCTTTTATTGGCAACTCATTTTTAATGTTTTGGCGGTAAATAGCTTGCAAAAAATTTTTGTCTTCCATTGAGGCGGGAATGTCCTTAACTAATAAACGGGGGCGGCGACCCTTTGGTTTTTCTAAGCGAAGACCCGCAGACTTTATAGCATCTACCGATTCTAACCTTTTCAATTGGTTTTCATTCGCTACACGTAAAACAACCCCCGATTTGGCGGTTTTTTTAATACCGACTATTTGAAACCCATCGTCACTCGGTCTAATCGCTTTCATAAGAGCTTGTTTAGTGGCGGATGATGACGCATAGTCAGCTGATCGCTCTTGGGTCGGATAGGCGACGACACAAGGCAGAGGCACTTTTGATTCAATAGCGGGGGCAACTTTAGGTAGCCGCAGTTTCAAAGAATCTGCGTACGACATTTTATTGTCCTCATTAATGGTTTTAACGCCGGATTTTAATTTAATTATTTCTAATTCGCGCTCGGTATTAGCAAGCTTGGTTTCGTTACACGATGACTTTAAGGCTAACAAAGACACGATACTTGTGACTCGTTGAGTCATATCCATAATAGCTGATTTATTCGCGACATTTATACGAGAACCGTTATCGTTAACCAGTTCGTTGATTTTGGCCAGGTACACAGACGCCTCCGAAACTAAATCATAATAATTGTCACTGTTACTGCGATTGGAAATATTTAATGTAGGCGAGGACTTTTCGGGCGAGTCGGGAGCAGTCTGTAGACGTTTCGACCGATCGTCTATTAATTTGTCGGTCGGAGACATTTCACAAAACAGACGCTTAGCGGAGGTTTGAGTTGGCGGCGATCTAAGTGTCTTATTATTTCTACGGAAAATGTCTCCGCCACGATCAGGCGGATCATCATTGTAAGTTGACATACCTAATTAATGAACAATAAAACAAATCTAACTTAACGAAAAGATAAATAAAACTAGTGAGAAGAAAAAAATAAAAAAATATTACGTTACCCTCACAAAAAAGAAAATAAATGTACTCACCGAGATTGATTGATTTACAGTAATTACAAAAACAAACACTAAAAATAAACTTACGATACCAAAACTAGACACAAATTAAACAACCCAGAAAGAAAACACCAGCCGGAACTGATAATCGGAACACGATATTCGTAAATATAACAGGAGCGTATTAACTTCACACCACACGGCGCGGGGGTGCGAAGGGAAGGCTTAGGTACATATATCATTTGTCCACGTGCGAAGCCGGGGCGGGTCGCTAGTAACTAAATAAAAGCCTCCAGGCATTAAGAGCGTTTCCCCATATTGTGTTTATGTAGCTGTAATTTGAACTCACAAATGATAAACTAGGACTTTCAATATAAAATAAACAAACATTAATTAACAATAACAATATTTTATTGACCTGTCTATAATTGTTACACAATAATTTAACAATAATACAAGAAAGATACAAACATAGTGCACAATATTATGCGATAGACACAGCATTAAAAAACATTAATTGTGACACAAATAAAAGTTGCAAAAAGTATATTTTGTAGGTAAGTGTTTCTCAATCTCGATTTATGAGAGAAACAACTTTAAATCACACCACACTATACGGTTAGGGCAGTGGCTGAGCGATGTTCTGCTGAGCTGCGTCTCGCGAGTTCGATGCCCGCACGGGGCAAATAATAAATTGTATGGCCGATAGTTGTTCTGGGTCTGGCTGTTTAGGTACTTGTAACTTTATTTAAACATTGTATTCTGACAAAATCTCAAATATTTCTTAAAGATCAGGCAGTGTCATTTTTCCTTCAAAATTTTATACATTGTACTTCATAATGAGTCTATAAAGTATTCACTCCTGGGAAAGAGGCCTCCTCACGATGAGAGAGACTGCGTAATTTACAACGCTGGCCCAGTGCTGGTTGGTAGATGTCCCATTTCTTCGAAGTTTTTGGCTCTAGGACATGCCGGTTTTGAGAGCAGCAGTGATGAAATAATTTATACAAAGTTACATACAATTTATACGAAGTTTACTCCTCGGTGGTATGCCATAACATCGGCCGCCGGCAGAAGTTACCACCCACCAGACAAAGCCTTACCGCCAAGCGATTTGTCGTGTTCCAGCATGATGTCTGGTGAAGCCGTACGGAGGACGAGTCTGAGCAGTTGTGTTGCGATGTGTGCCGGGTACGATGCGCCTAATGTTGTTGTGTTGGGAATTTGGTCGTGGAGGGTCTTCAGATCAATCTCCCTTTGGCGCAGCATCGTTGGTCGTGTTGTTGGGTTTAACATTGCATCACCTCGCTCAACTGCCGTCTTTCTTCCTATTCGCTCAGTTTTTCTGAGTGAATAGGCTCTTAATAAACTAGCGCGCTTTACCATCAACGATCGCATCACTGCTTACCATCAGGCGGGATTGCGGTCAAGTGCTAGTTTATAAAAATTAAAAAAAAAAGTTAAACGCCTGATGGGGTTCGTTATACTTAATTTACATTAATTAATTCCTTCACTTAAATGAATGAAAATGTTCGCAATACTTGCAAAAGACTGGACCTCACTACATAGAGTATCCTAGTTTGGGATCCAGAGTATATTTTAAAAACTAGAATCCGCAAGTCTGTATAATGTGCTAGAAATTTCTGATATAAGGTATATACAAATTTTCTTTAAGAGAAACTCGATAATACCAGTAGCAACTTGTTCCTCCTATTTTTGAAGCCTCCCTGTATAAGATATAAAATAAACATCACGAAAGCTTTCAAAATCTTTCTTGAACACTTTGCCTTAAGTGATAAACTAACCTCATACCTGTAACCAAAGCCAGATCCAAACAGGCGGTTGTAAACACAAAGAGGGTAAGTAAACAAATAAACAAACAACTGGGCGCCAGTGTTACCGATGGATACCTATATTTACAAAGTTAATGTGTGTACTTCCAATGATCGGCCTCCTTTGCGACACGAGAGGCCGAAGTAGTGCGGCTTCTACAAGATTTGTGAGTTATTTGAAGTAATAGAAAAATATACTTTGAAGGAGAGGAGGAAGGAAAGAAAATAGGTAAATATTTTATTTCAGACTCGTATAGGAATCATGAAAACACCACACATTAAACATATAGGTACTTACACTTCCTATGTAATTCATATTTATATATCATTCATTTCTTCAGGTGATAATACGCTCTCCAGTATTATGAGGTGCTGTTGTGAACATATTTTACTGCACCAAGACTCTTTTATTTAGCGTACAGACACAGTCCTCAACTTTAAGCCTAAGTTTCAGCGACTTAGCGACATTTTAGCGTAAGAAGCTGTACCTATGCTATGCTGTATTAATTTTTCCTACTCAACACTTTTTATTTTAGTATCACCTGTATTTACGTTCCGTTTTTCGTTATGAACATCAGAATTATTTAAATGGGGCACATTACACTGTACATCGTCTAATGCGCCCCGATTTTTATCGGCTAATGTGCCCCTTATGAATATTATTCCTGAGTTCTTATTTTACTTTGTTTCTAATAAAATTATCATTTTTTGTGGAAATGGGTTAAAGCTGTAACAAGAACATGTTGTTGTTTGTAACAAGAAAATGGACGGAAGAAAATTTGCAGAAGGCGGTGGCGGATGTAATAAATAAGAAAATGAGCGAGTCCTTGATATGAAATACCTTCACGCACATTGCGAAGACAGATCTTCAGGTGTTGAAAGTCGAAGTAGATAATTAGAAGACACGATACAGGATATGAGAACGAATTGGATACAATAGCTGGCTGGGGCACATAAGACGGATATATCCGTGTAATGTGCCCCACCCTAAGTTTTACAAAATTGTTGATATCAATTATTTTTAATCATATTTTAGAAGACTTTTTTAGTTTTTGTTATGCCAATGGAGTCAGAGGTTTAGACTGATTATTCCAATAAATATGTTCTGAAAGAAAAAAAAAATTGGATTCTTCGATTAGTAGACGTTTGCCTGGTTTACCCTAAGAACTTAAAAATGTTATATGTTAAGTTAGGAATAAACCGAGATCCCGACCTCGGTTCAATTCTGACGTAATATTATATTTTTATTTTCAGCATACGGAGGTTTTATTAAATTCCCTTTAATCTTAATAATATCATGATGTAAATTCCTGGTGGCTATAAAAATGTGTTTGTAATAACGTCATAAAATCTAGGAAGGTTATGTGGTACTAAGTCAGAGCTGTAATGCTAAGTATAAGGAAAAAATGTGCGAAATGCCCATCGTTTTAATATCTACGATCTTCTCTAGGCGGGAAATCAGAATATCACAACTCTTGACCCGATTGGAATCTGTGTAACCTCTATGTCCCCGCAGTTCCTATTGTACTGGGAAGTGGACCACAAACGTACTCTTAAGACCGGAAATATGGCCGATATGTTTAGGATTATACGAGTCAGTCGTGTTTAATATTTATGTAAATACGCCTGGTGAATTGATTTAACGAGGTGCAGAAGGGTCCTGTTACACTACTCGTAGACGCCAACCACAACATTTCAACCAGAAAAAGACACTCGCTTGAACGAATGCAATGCTATAACGGGCGAACCCTTCTATTACTGTGAAACTGATTGAGAGTAATGTGTTACTGAAAAAGAATTGCTAAAAATTGTATTCCTTATTTTTATGACTAAGAATTCACTCTAGGTTTCAGTTTAGTGCCAGAACTCGTCAATTAGGGGTTGGGATAACGGTTGGAATCGGGAAACTTAGTACCAGTTAAAGAGGTCTCTTCTATTTCATTTATCATTTTATTCCATCAGTCGTGGAAATGTAATGAATACCAGGTTGCAGCCAAAGGCTTGCTTTCTGAATGGAGTACCAAATCCAACTCTACTGATTAAAAATCCGTCCTTATAACAGCTTGGTTGTGGATGGAACTGATGTTCACATAGAACCATAATTTTACCTCATATGGTTTCCGAAAAATCCTTTTTGTTGGCTTATCTCGACCAATGCTGGCGAACACACACGGGTTTTGCAATCCTACCTTTTTTGAAGCCAGATTGGAAGATTCGTCTTATTTCATCGAGTTTCAGATGAAAACATGTTTTCGCAGTAGCGTAACGAATGCTCTTTATGTATTAATTAGTACTGCCAGCTCGCGAACTGTTTTTGCAATTTGCCAAATTTTGTATAAACAAGAGAAACTCTCTCAATCTCTGCATGAGAGGAGACCTGTGCCCAGCAGTGGCAATTTTGTATTTTTGATAGTTCTTCCATTAAATTCTGACGACGACAATTTTATTGTACGATAAAAAAAATGATTTGTTGAAAAATCAGTCCTTAGTGTACTTTTTTTGTATAATTTTGTCTGAAAATAATAGGAGTACAAATAAGCTTCCGCCGTTTAACAAAAGATGTCCTGCCTAAGAGGTTACGTTGAAATTGTCAGTTATAAAATGTGTAAGTTCGGACATCTGGTAATAACAAACACATAGACTAAACTGAATTGAATTAAAACTTGTATTAGAGACTCTGTATCTGTATCACATATTTCTTTTTGTGCAAAAATGTCAAGATTTGTGCCGAATAAGCGTCATTTGGGGGAACTTTTGATTCACTTCTTTAATTTGAAGTAATCTGCAGCTGAGGCCCATTGATGGCTCGTAGAAGCATATGGTGAAGCTGCTTTAAGCGAGAGAAGTCGTGAGTGGTTTCAAAAGTTTAGAAACTGTGACTTTGATGTGGAAGACAAATAACGAAATCGTACGAAAACACGGAATTGGAAACATTTTAGAAGGAAGACGTAAAACGCGGCCTTTACTACTCTAGACATGAAAAAATTATAATTTATTCTCCTACACCATTATTTTAAATAATTTAATTAGCATATAATGATACTTGTCTCTAAAATAATTGTTTGAGTTTTGACATTCATCCGAAGCGTACTTTTCTCGTTGCCATTTTATAATATTGGTTAGTGTAATAATAAATTGAGGGAACTATTCGTTAAACGAGTTATTGTCTTATATGGATGAATATGTTTGTTATATGATTTGGTATTGGTTCATTATCTTATATTACTAATGGTGCTTATTGTGAACCTGATATCCACTTATACTCTCTATTTAATCTGATAACCTAATCGCCACTCTGATTTGTGTATCTCTATACTCATTTCCTTTTCATAACACATGTTTTCCTCTTTCATCTTAGCTGCATGCCCTTAAATCATTCTTGCATAAAGTCAGACGTCTGGCTTTAGTTACCGAGCAAGCTCACAATAGAGACTGTCCGGTATCAATCATGTAATACCCACAAACAAAGCTCAAGCCTTGTAAAATCCTTTTAATTAGCCCTGACAGATAACGAACAATGAAACGAACTAGACCATTGTGGCTTCGTCAAAATGATCTAGACATATTTTGAGTTTGTGGTATATACGGCTTCAGAGAGTAGGGAGGCCTTTACCTAACTGCGAGCATCGTAAATATTAGCATAATAAAGGAAGAAAGAAAATACATTTCCTTAACTCAGACTAAATACACACTCGCCAATACACCAGATACATACGTCAGATAGCAACGTAGAACTCTTAGAAAGTGAAATACCGATGTAAGGAAAGTGTAACTCTCGGCTGCACCAAAAAGGCCTAAATCAGTAAAAATTGATTTTCAACGTTTGTTTTCGCTAGGAAGATGTGGCGAAACAAACTCCCCAGCAGTACGGCTGTATATTCAGTTAAGACAATTATCTAACTATACAATACTAGGTATGTAAAGTAACTAACATTATAAGACTCAGAACATTAAATTAAATTTTTACACCTTATATGAGATAGCCTTATTACCTAAATAAAAGCCTCCAGGAATAAAGACCGCAACAGCTTACATATTTATGTATTGCTGGATTAAAAAAATAAACAATTATATGAACTCGTATAACCTGCCAGTAAGGTAATTCTGGAAAAAGAACATAGATAAACATTGTTTTGAGTTAATCAGGAGGACCAACGATTCTTATCGTTTAAATAGTCATTGATAGAGTAGTATGCCCTTGAACGGAGGTTGGCTCTTACTTGAGCTTTAAACACATTACGAGGCATGTCTAGTATTGCTGATCTTGTTGTAAAAGGTTATGCCTGCCCAACAAATGAATTATGAAGCGGTTGAAAGGGGGCTCGTTGTTGTCCCTATTTCTGGTATTAACATTGTGAATTACTGTTTGGTATACAGATAAATATTTTTGCCAATATATAGATTGATTAATAGCTTGGCGAAGATGAATTGTGAAGGAACTCTGAGAATATCGATATCTTAAAAGAAATCTTTTAGAGAAATTCTCAAACCCAGATGGTAAATTGCTCGAACAGCTAATTTTAGAAGAACAAAAGTATTTTGTATGATTGTTTTGCTTTGCTCCAAAACATAATACCGTAGCAAATAGAGCTTAAAAATAAATAAAAGATTCCATATAGTAGGCCTTTCTGCTAGGGTTACTATGTTTGTTCCTCACTAAAGTTCATCCCAATGTGTCTTTTTCTTCTATACTTCTTCATTAGACGTCATCTCCGTAATCACTCTCTTATTAACCATATACTTTTTCACACATTGCATCCATCGTATTTTTGGTATTCACCTCTTATAGCCATATCAGTTCCTACCAGTGCCTCTTTCAGACTTACTCTTATGTACTTAATACTCATTTCTTATTCCATTCATTTGTGTAACATAACACACCACTCTTAAACATGCTTATTAAATCTAAGTTGCATGCAATTACCTTTCATTCATTCCTTTCGTGACCCTACTCAATATAAGCAGCATGTCTGAACATGGTTTTATACAGAGTGGTGCTGACAATACGACAATAAATTAAACATCGTGCACCTCAACATATTGCCAGTCTACCCTTAAAAAACCATATAAATATGTCCATTAGTTTAGTCACAGGAAATTATTTTGAATTTTTCACATTTTCTACATGATGAACATGTTGATAAGGAAACGCTTAAAAGTTAATGACCGTCGCATCCTGCAGTACCAAACTTTAATAACAATGGCGCGAAAAAAGCAAGTCGATACAGGACCGCGCTGGCGCCGATCGGAGGTCAGTGAACCAATATTTTTAAAGGATGTTCTATACCGTTTACAATTTTTAGTTTGTTTGAAATTTTCATTTTTCACACACTCTTTGCTATTTCAATACCTTAATTTTCCATATAAGCATTTTAACCTTTTCAGGAGATTAATTAATTTTAAACATATCACTTAAGAAAACATCTATAATACCGTTATTGGATAATATCGTAAGTTAGTATTTTTGATAATGTTGATATTTTATATATTATTATTTAAAATACAATCGTGTTTTTGGAGTTAACAAAAATTTTTTTTACTACTTGTACACCAAAAACAAACATCGATCAAAATGCATTTAACACAACAAAACATGCAATGTCTTCTTCCAGGCTTCCAAAGAATGGGAAAATTCTCCCGAACCACAAACGGGACTGTCGTTAATGTAAAAATGTGTTATTAATACGATATACTTAAATACCGATACACAAATATATACATATCCAAAATTAAACATACATAAATAAATACACAGATACTGAACATAACAGGTAAGCAAATAAATTAGCCAAAAAGTGTTTGTTGAATAAGATCATAACGACAAGTAGTGTTCCTTCAGAAGTCTCTTGAATTCCTGCAACGACTGCACGTTTTATTTCAATTGGCAATATTAGCAAGTTGGCCGATTTGTGAATTAAGGAATAGATCTATAATAAATATTAGTATGGATTTAAGGGCAAGGAATTTCACCAAACAAAAGCCAAAATAACCTTAACTTCAAGTTCTTATAAATAGTCGAAGAAGTCCTTACTTAGTAAGTAGGTACTTGTTCTATGCACTTGCTGTTCCAAAGTTAGCTTTTATGATTTCTTGGAAGTGAGAAAGATTATACCAAAGTGTGCTCTTTATATAGGTTTAACTACCACAGTAACTAAAGGTGAATTATATAAAACAATAGAGCCAGCCTGTCGGTGTTCTATAGGATGCATTTTGGAGAGTGTGCACAGGAATTGCGTGACTTAATTCCTCTCTCTCAGTTTGTACATCGGTCGAACCGCCGTACAGTCAGTATCCACCCTTAATTGTTGATACCACTACGATCCAGGCGAAGTGTTACGCCTCGTATTTCATACCGCGTACAATAGAAGGACTGGAAGAATTTGCCAGTGGCAGTATTTCCGTCTGACTACAATTTAAGTGTTAACTAGCGCACTTTACCATCAATGATGATATCACTGCATACCATCTGGCGGCATTGAGGTCCAACACTAGTTTATAATGTTAAAAAAAGAAAACAATCTAGATTGGACACAAAATTCTTAATTATGAACACTTTTTTGTAATCGGGTCATCAATCACTTATACCTACACTAAATACACAGTCTCGAACAAAACTCTTATCAAAAATGTCGACAAATATTAAGCAGTCTAAAATAGTCAAAATAAATATACATTAATTAAAAATCAGCATTAAGTGCAGCGTATAAAGTTCTTATCACAAAGCAGTACAAAATGCCATTATTATTAACGACCGAGTCTGACATCAAACCAAATTCAACCTGAGACGCATGCATTAAAGTATGAATTATAAAGTAAGTACTAAATGAAAGAAGCACCCAAGTGCTGCGTTGTGCGCTTATTCAGTTCTACATTTAGTTTAGTTTTTATAATTCACTAAATATTGTAATTGATAGAATATTATAGAAAAACTACTACATCGTCACTATTATTTCTACACTATACCAACACAAAAGGGTTCGTTTTGGTCTTCGCTTTTCCTCAAGGCCTAATTAGTTTCCGGGCATATACGCTCTAATAAATAGCAGAGGGTCACAATGGAAATCACAGCTCATAATAATCAAGCTTATAATGTCTTTGATTAAAACAATACCCTTTGTATTTCAAAACTTTCTCATTTAACAAATGAGGAGGCTCAGCGAATTCTCAGATGGCTCATATTTTAGAGGGCCCCTACATTTTATTTTCCCCGCCCGTAAGGACGGGGAATTTTATTAATTCACTTCTCTTACGTTCACGGGAACTAATTACAAAGTCTCACGTAATGTAAACCTGACGGATGAAATGTACAATGGGTAATTTAAGTCCAGCCTGGTGATCCCTGGATAGCATTCTGTAGCTACGGTTTTTGTTTAAAAAAGGTGAAAATCCATCATACTAGATAAGATGTCTATATGTGATCTGTGTGTCTGATGATGTGTGTGTTGTTTTTTTTTAGGTGTCGCAGGCCCATATATTTAACACGTAGGCGGTAATCACGACCACAGATGTCTAGGTAGCTAAAAATGTTTTTTTTTTTAGTAATTATAAACTAGTGCTTGACTGCAATCCCGCCTTATCACCATCACTGCCCACCGGCAGTGATGCAATCGTTGACAGTAAAGCGCCCAAGTTTATTAAGCCTATTCACTTAAAAATCTTAGTGAGTAGAAAGGAAGACGGCAGTTGAGCGAGGTGTTGCAATGTTAAACCCAATAACACGACCAACGATGCTGCGCCAGAGGGAGATTAATCAGGAGACCCTCCACGATCAAACTCCCGACACAATAACATTTGGCGCATCGTACTCGGCACACATCGCAATACCCGGACCGCTCAGACCCGTCCTAAGTACGGCTTCACCAGACATCATGCCGGAACACGATGAATCGCTTGGCGGATACGATACGACGATACGCCTTTTTTTGTTTGGGTCGGATAATCTTCAAATGACCGTGTCAAAGTTTTACTGACTAAAACCCACCGGTGTTTCTTCACCTTCTACCTGTGCGCCAGGGCCACGGTTTCTTTTTTAACCATTCTGCAGCCCTGACCCAGGAGACATCGGTCTTCGTGGACCCAGTCACGATAGTCGCCGTCTTGCCTAAAACCAGTCCGTCACACGTCAACCGATTATCCATCATTAATTAATAATTATCTTATAAAACAAAGTCAATTTTTTTTCCCTATGTCCCCTTTAATAACTACGCAAAGGATTTTATTATATAGCAAAGGATATTTGATAGAGTTCTTTTTTAATAGATAGAATTCAAGGCCAGAGTAGAGTAGGCCAGAGGCTCTTAATAAACTAACGCGCTTTACCATCAACGATTGCATCACTGCTTACCATCAGGCGGGATTGCGGTCAAGCACTAGTTTATAATCTATTAAAAAATACACCTTACAACAAAAGTATTAAAAACTATATTCAACAAGAAATAAGTAATAATAGCATTAACAGAACTTAATCACTACGTATTATAAAACAAAGTCGCTTTTACTTTCCCTATGTCGTTTTGTATGATTCAATCTTTAAAACTACACAACGAAATTTGATAGGGTTTTTTAATAGATAGAGTAATTCAAGAGGAAGGTTTTTATGTATATAACATGCATTATATATAAGAGGAACACTGATAATTTTTGAGGTTTCTAACACATGTCGCAAAATAAACCCATTTTTTTGAGCTTACATTACAAACGCTGGCTGAACCCTATGAGATAGATCAAAATAATGTACTGCAGTATTATAGACCATAAAAATGCCTACAAAAAAGTCTGCGACACTATATATCTGTCTACTATAGTCTCTTCATTATGTCAGTAGTCATTCTTTGTTTGAAAAGTTAATTAAAATGCCAGTCGAAATCAGAGCCCACTATTTGTTTATTATTATTAATCCTTATCCAAATAAATAACGCTATATCAAAGGTAAGGTAATTTCAGTAGCAGCAGATCTCTTTTTGAGTCCCTTTTCTATGGAGAATGAGTGAACTTTACTCCCTGTTCCTCCACACTGGTGACCCCGAGCATGGACGTCAGCGCAGCCTTCGTGCAAAAACTCCAGCTTGACGTCATTATTATCACTCTCGCAAGCTTTGGGGACGAGTCACCCAGCCAGCCAGCACCCACGGCTACAATAGGTATCCTGACCACAAGCATGCAGTGGCCGCGCATACCTGGTCATCACCCTCGGCATCATTAGCAACCTCGGCACAGCACACTGCACTTTCAGCCGGTCAACACGCAGAGCCCTCTCTCCTGGTCGATGCAGCAGCCAGCCTCAACCCTGCGCTGTACGACATCCGACGCACTGGAGTATAACGCAGCGCCACCACACTGAATCACTGGGGAATCTCCGATGACAGTTCCGACTCACCGTGAACTACTCGGCAACCGGTTCTGACTCACTGGAACCTCAGCTGGCCTGGCAAGCATCGCAAGATACAAGACTCAGCCTACTATCGACCTCCGGGCTCCGGAGGAAAGTGATGTAGCGGTACCTACAAACGCCACATGGAACAACGCGTTATACTGACGTCACACGAATTCTACATCTCGCAATCAGAGTTTACCGTTCAACTAGCATATGTATATACAACTTCCCATTTTCAACCGTTGGGCAAGTGCCCGCCAGACATAACACCCGTTTGATCGGAGGATCCTCCCTTTTCTATGGAGGATGAGTGAACTTTACTCCCTGTTTCTCATGTTTCCACACTGGTTTTTTAAAGATAATGATACGGAACCCTTCGTGCCTGAGTCTGACTAGCACTGGGGCCTTTTTTAACCATGCGTTGTGATATTACGCCGGTGGTCAATGTGTGCTGTGCGCCAACGTGTTAAAATATCTCTAAATACATATTTTTATTATAAAATAGTACTTCACTACTACTAGCAGCAATATATACGTACAAACTACGTATAAGGACCTACCTAAGTGGACATGACCAACATTTGTGTGAAAATAATCTTTATCGAAATTAAATATTCGTGAATACACAATTCGGTATTTCGTTTAGAACGTTCTGGTTTTAATAAGCAACTAATGGAAAATGTTGGTAAAAGCTATCATTAAAAAAACATCAAGCCACCTGTTTCTCTTCATTACATAAAGTATTGTTGACCGTTTCAGTTTGGGCGATAATAAAATATTCTGTGGTATTTTCTTTTGGTTTTGTCTAAAACTCATGTTACCTGACCCTCTCGTTTTAAACGACTTTCATTATGAATTACTTTATTAAAATAATGTAAACGCAGATACTATCTTAATGGCAGACTACTAAGTAAGCAAGGCTCCACCTGTGGCGGTATTTTAGTCGCTACATGTGAACTAGGCATCGCATCAGACCAACATCACGCAAAAGTCCTACGTCGCGTAAATAGCGTTTACTGCACAACTAGCATACATTTGTTCGTACAACATCCGACATCAATAGTCAGGCAGTTGCCTACCAGACACGATACCGGTCTGTTCGGAGGATTCTTACGTTTCTTTAAAGATTGAGACAAATCACGGTTCTCTTTATACCTCTTTACTCCTAGACCCTGGATTCCAATCCCAATGTAAGGAAAAGTATAATTGGATTCTACCATTATACACTTGTCAACAGTAGCCCGAATTCTGAATTTGGGACTTCATAAATCTATTGCCCCCTTCCGGGAGACAGGCATGATATTATCTGATGAATAAAGTAAACATTGTACGAGTATAATACATTACCGCTTACGTCATCTTATCGTACACGCGAATTTATATCTTGCTTTCATCTACTCGAGAGGTTATAATAGACAAACATGTTATTTGGCATGGAAAAGGTAAATATACATGTAGAGTACCTATGTTAGATACATCCGTACGTCATTGTACAGTAGGTGAGCCCAATCGTTGTTGCCAGTATATTATGTAACGTTATGTTTTGATACTATTTCTATTGACACTTTATCTCATTGATACCCTTTTAGTTAATTGGTGCCCAATTAAATACCCATCGTCCACCCAAGCCTATACCTTCAGGGCATGGTTTTCTCTATTCAAATATTAAGTTCATCTTTTGTGGTCTAGTTTGCTGTTTGGAAGAAAATCTAAGAATAAAAACTCAACTGCATCTTCATAATTAATGTAGTTCTATTGTAATTATTTGTGCATTAATTATACTGATAGTCTATCGTTAAAAAAGGCCTGTTTATCAATACTGGTTTTATTATAGCTTTTAAGTTTAGCTGCTCCTGTATTTACCTATAAAAATTATAGTGTCAATCGTATAAATGAGCCTGGGTAAATCTAGAGATAAAGATGATGGGAAGAACAAGAAATACTTATTAGTAAATAATATGAAATGATTGAAAATGAATGGTGGGGTATTTTCTCGAGGCGGCGACCAGTCCGCCGACTGATCGCGAGTCTTAAGGGTCAAGGCCTTCCGGCTAGTCTGAGAATGCCGCACGGTCTCCACTGAGGTGGCAAACCTCCTTGCCAGATTGCCGCCAAGGGATCTAAAGGCCAAAGTTTTCGCCCACATATGGGAGTGGCGAAAGGAGGAAAAACGACGCTGAGCCTAAACTCCGCTGCCGCGAGAAAGCAGCGAACAGAGCTCCGGCGGGATTTCATGGCGATATGGAGAGTGAGATTATATTAACTATTATTCTATATATTATAGATTATATTATCGAAATCCAGTTCTGAGCACGTCACAATAGCGGCAATAATTCCTCTTTTTGAGCAGTGGCTAGAGAGGCGCCGTGTCCCATTTCCCTTGGTTTTTAGTCAATAAAAGTCTAACGGGCTAAATCCGCACATAGCGGGAGAAATCATTTGATAATTTCTCACTGTAAAAAGGAAAAATAGGGAGGTTTTCCCTAGAGAGACAAAATATAGCAGATAAAAACAACATCTTTCTAAAACTACTTACATTCATAACAATGCGGTTATGTAATATGGCGTAAATGTACGGATCTAATGATTGTGACTACATTAGATACTTCGAAACTCTGGACGGAGCGGAAGGGCATGTCAGACTTTTACTGACTAAAACTGATCCATGATCCTTTACTTTCTATGCGCTAGCTGCCACGCTATCTTTCAAATAACCCACGGTTCTACAACGAGAACCATTCGCACATGATTATATAATTTTAACTGCATCGTTCGTGCACGGAATAAATCTACAGTTTCTGATAGATTAACATGATGTACATGCCGCTCTAGTCAGTAATCACGTTTTATTGTTGACGATGGAGAACAAAAGCATGTGATTACATTATTGCCACGTAAGTATTTTATCACCACCACCACGTTTCGGTGTACATCACATTGCAATGAAGGAGTAAAACATCGTGAGGATAACGGCAAATGTCCTAATTCGATCTACCATTTCGCGCTGGGCCCACGTGGCCCACTCTGTTACAAAATGGAGGCTTGTGTATCAACAATGGGATTATTACAGGCTGTGTGCATTACTGTGGGTGAACGTTATAGACATACAAATCTTTTTAAACGGCATTGGTCGAAGCTCCTTTAATAACAGAAAGAGCAATTACAGAGATTTGCATTTTACAATATAGGTATTTTGCTTGTCATGTGAAAAAGCTCTTCGAATAAGAATAGGGAACGTTAAAATAGAATTATTGTAAAAACAATAATGATTAATGGTTTGTGAGTTGTTTTGGAAATCCTAGTTTTAATTTTAACAACAAGCATACAACATAATTTATTGGGCTGATCATCAGATTGTCTAGCTTTTACTTACATAGTTGACTTCCAATCTATCTAGATGCACTGAAACTGTCGATCTAACCTCTGCAATCCAGTTATGGGATATGTAAAGATCGCCCCATCCGCTGACCGATCGCGTCAAATGTACCTTAACTTTATCGATCGACTCGTTGTTGCTAATAGACAGTGGGCATCTTATCAAAAATAGAACGTAAAAAAAGAATTTCACATCCTATATCACACTACATATGTATAAGTTAAGTACATATTATACACACTTTTCCGTTATAAGTAATGTTTGCAATGGCTATAATATACGAGGAGAAAATGGGCACGTGGTCTCTAGGGGAAACAGGCCCACCTCAAAACTTAGTTGGTAAACAGTAAATTATTCCAGTGCCTCTGGTCCCTGCGGACATGAAGAATAACAGAAGAAGGTAGCAAGGTAGAAAGTAATCGATTGCACGGGGGCTGATTTGTTGCTCGCTGATACACACAATAATAAGTACCTTTTTATATGTATACACGTGATACTCTCTTGTAGCATAACAAGATTCACAAAATAAAAAGGTATTTTTTTTTTTAATGATTATAAACTAGCACTTGACCGCAATCCTGCCTGATGGTAAGCAGTAATGCGATCGTTGATGGTAAAGCGCGCTAGTTTATTAAGAGCCTATTCACTCAGAAAAACTGAGCGAATAGGAAGGAAGACGGCAGTTGAGCGAGGTGATGCCATGTTAAACCCAACAACACGACCAACGATGCTGCGCCAAAGCGAGATTGATCTGAAGACCCTCCACGACCAAGCTCCCGACACAACAACATTTGGCGCATCGTACCCGGCACACATCGCAACACAACTGCTCAGACCCGTCCTCCGTACGGCTTCGTTCATTTGCCATACATCGCTTTTCTAGGAACCCGTGGCTTATCTAGTCGCGTAACACTCTACTCTCACACTATTCCTACCTATCAATCGGTATCACTTTGAAGCATATTGATAATCCATTGATCTATGTGTTTGAAAAATGTGTCCGCTCAACGATGTAAATTACGCAATGAATGCTGTTTACCTGTCAAAATGAAGCACATTGCTACTGATAGTGTGTTACGTAAGTACTTTGCTGATACAACTGATTTTACATAGAGCCATTTGGGTATCCTGATTTCGCTTAGTAAGACTGATTATCATACTTTTTAAATACCCATATCTACAAATGACATTAAGTACTAATGGCTTCACGTACTTTCCGAGGCTTGGAGGGATCTTGATATAAAAATGGACGGTTACCAATCCACGTAACGACCGAAGCAAGTGTAGCTTCCTCTCCGATCGATCGGTGCGGCTGTTTTAATTTAGCCACGAGATCCTTAATGTGATTTAACTACAAACGTAAGTAAACCAAATAAAATGTGCCTACCTCCACGGAAAGTAGGCGAGAGTTTATGTTTTGTATGTCTGAGTAAAAACTGACAATGTTTCAGGTTTTTCCTACCAGAAGAGTGGTAGTATAAGGAAAGCCCTGTAAGGACTGGTCCGTGGACCCTGGTCCACGGAGACCGATGCTACCTGGGTCAGGGTTGCAGGTTAGTTAAAAAAGATACCGTGAAGGAACACGGGTGGGTTTTAGTCAGTAAAAGTCTGACAAGCCCTTCCGCTCCGTCCAGAGCCGGAGAGGTCATTTCATGATTTCCCAGCCAGAACAAAAAAAAAAAGAAATACTTGCATTCTGAGGCCCTAATTCTTGCCGAGTATGCTGCCAAGTCAAACCAACCCATAACATTCGAAAGAGCAGTACCAATTTCCTGAAAATCGAACATCCCACTATATAGCGACAGCTATAATGCGGCACGACTAAAACTGAGGCTGAGGGTAAGTTGAGTCTGTAGAAAAGGTTCAGGTCGAAATCTCTTAGGGCTGCATGTACAACTTAGTCAGTTTTAGGTAATCCGATGTGCCAAAACCTCAACTTTTGTCATGTTCTCTGCGTAAAAGCTCCTATGGAATACCTTTTCGAGACTAACGCTAATATTTTTAAATCAGCCAAAATCAGGTCGAAGCTTATGGAAAATTGGTAAAAGAGAATCAACGGTACGACGAAAAAGGAAAAGGATGAGACGTGAATTTATATCTATTTCTACCGTAAATATACAGAGATGTTCTCCTGATTGTGTAGAATCAAAGGATCCACAGAACTTAGTATTTCGGTATTAATTTTAACTTAATACTTTTTCGATTACTGAGAAAAGTGCCAGACACC
This sequence comes from Sesamia inferens, assembly GCA_037179545.1. Classification (NCBI taxonomy): domain Eukaryota; kingdom Metazoa; phylum Arthropoda; class Insecta; order Lepidoptera; family Noctuidae; genus Sesamia; species Sesamia inferens. Next base: position 17,693,242 of record CM073921.1, on the reverse strand, counting down.
GACAGACTACAAAAGTTATCCTAAAAGGATTCCCAATTTTCCTTCTATTGTACAAAAATCTAAAAATATGCTAGGTTGTCTAATAGATTTTAATTTTGTATCTACTTGATCACTGACCTTCTTCGTCCAAAATTTGGAAGACCTCATCGAAATTAAACTTTTTATTTAAGTATTCTGGCAGTTATTATTTTACTTTAAGAAAAATAAAAACACTAAGTTCTATTTAGTATTTTTTATTTGAAGAAGACAACGAAGAAAACTAAAATAATACCAGCGCACGTCAACGTCAAAGTTGAAAAAGATTTTTTATACGTGCCTGGAAACTTTTACAATATCATTGTAGAAATACAGAACCCTCATTTACGCAAATAAAGTAATTGTTAATAAAGGTAACTAACTGTCTGATGTTAATTATACAAGAATCTGTAGTTTTGTCGTATTTCTAAGATAGCTTAGAATTGTAATTCTGTGTCAACTCTGTTGCACATCCACAATTGCAGAGCTATTGTGTTTGTTTGACATATACGCATCCATAGCAGCATCGCCAATCATCAAAGAGGATGCAGATGTCGCGTAGGTTAAGTAAATTTGGTATCGGCGAGTGGCTCCTACAGTGCTACGTGCACTGCAGGAGCCACTCGCCGATAATCAACAGATTCGGTGACAGGTTGTGACGCGTTAGGTATTGCACATAATTTGTTTCTCGTAAATCAATTAAAACGTTTGTATATGTTTAGTTGCGGTTTTCGTATGAGCATTTAAGATTTTGAATGTAATTGTAAGTATACACTAAGTATTGCATATTAAGAGAGTTTTCTGTAGTTAATTGTGTATCATAGTGAAATTTTTTACACCCAAGTTTTCCTTTCTTTTCCGAAGTTTCTTTATAAAATATTAATACTCGATCGCATTGGCATTTCACTTTTCCTAACAAACTATCGATATTGTATTAAACAAAGTTTATTTTTTTATTTCCTGTGCAGGTTCAAAATGGGGTGTATGCTACGAAGTGACAAGATGTCGAAGTGCAATATGTATCTACAACCGGAGACTGCTTTCGGTGTCCTTGATCAGCTCGGAGAGTTGGGTTGTGTGCAATTCATAGACGTATGTGCTTAGTACTGACATGAACTCTTATATTGGTCCAACAAACAACAAACTTCACGTTACTTCATTTTCTATCTAATTTTTGCCGCTGGGTCCTATAAAATATTACTGAATTTTTAATAATATTTGTATAGCTACTTTAGGATCGGGGATAAGCCTTAACACAGGAGTAAAAAAATTAAAAGGGATTTTTTTTTTATTTCAGATGTATCCAGATTTACAGTTGTTCCTAAGGAATTACGTCATGGAAGTTTGTCATTATTCTGAAATGGAACGTAAGCTTACTTACATACATAATGAAATGAAATTGGATAATATAGAACCGCTTGAACAGACACGGCCATCTAAAGCAAGACCGCTTCGTGAATTTGGGGAGTTTGAGGTACTTTTCTTTTTATTATCAATGTATTCTATTCCACTACTGGATAAAGGTCTCCACCATATCCTTAAACTGTTACTTGATCGCAACTGTCTCTGTGTAAATATAAATAGTTTCGGAGCTGATGTCCCTCTTCAGCTTCATACCTTGTCAATGAATGCACTCGGAGAGATGGAGAGGACATCGCTATCGATGTAGACGCCGAGAAGGTGGTGTGATGATCTGCTCATGTTTGAGAAGGGCAAAATGATTTCGAAAAACCGAGGAGCCTCTTTTTCTTTGTTTGGTATGGGAAATCATCAAATCCCGCTCTGGGCGGAGCGGAAGGACGTGTCTGACTTTTACCGACTATAACCCACCCGTGGGCCGTGTTTCTTCACTTGCCTGTGCGCCAGTGCACGGTTTCTTTTTAACCATCCCGCAACCCTGAGCCAGGAGGCATCAGTTTTCGTGAACCCCCCGTCACAATGTGCTGATATCTCTATGAGGCGCGCGTGAGACACAACGCGCCATTGACTCGAGCCTGGCCCTTACCGGGCGGCAAGCTATCAAGGAGCCTCCTACCTAGTAGCAGGACATAAAACTTACATATTTTTTCGTAATCATAGAGTTTGTCTCATTGCAGGCTGAGTTAGAAAAATGGAAAGACGAGATTCAAGAAATGACGAGAAATGAAGTTAGTTTATTGAAGAATTTTTTGGAGTTGGTCGAGTTTCACTATGTATTGACGCATATTGGACCCATGCTAGGTGATTCGGAAATAAAGAAAGAAACTTTATTCTCTAAGTAATTATAATTATATTTAGTTAGAAAGTATGTGAGCTTCCGTGTGGTACCGGGCTTATAATAGTACCAACCCATATCCCCCCGTGCGTGTCGTAGAAGACGACTAAGGGAACTCTTATCAGGGAAGCGGGCAGCAGCGCCTTCAGCAGCGCGCAGCTTACTCCGATTCCCAAACCGTCTGCCAAGCGTGGGGATTATGGCAACCCCCCCCCCCCCAAAGCAATGAAAGCCTTGATGGAGGCCTTTGTATAGCATTGCTTACCTTAGTTATAATAGCGTATAATTTTCTTACTGCTGGGACACAAACCTCCTCTCTTTGAAACTAAGTCATTGGTTAAGCGTTATGAGGTTTATTGGCAACGATGCAGTGGATCTCTATAAACTGAAGAAGATGAATAAGATTAAGTAGCTGTGCCTGCGACTTCGTTTGCGTGGATGACCTCTCCTTCAATGACAATGAAAAACCTTTCGACGAGTTACTTTTCTTGGGCTATTATAATGTTATGGGGTCATATAGAGAAACAATAAAGGAGATGAATTGAGAACTTTTTTTTTTGAAGTTGGTTAGTAAGATCTCAAAGGATCTTTCAATTTTACATCTATTTTTTTTTTAAATAACTTATGAAAACTTGCGTGCGATTGAGACTCTTTTAAAAAGAAATCCAGAACCAAATATGTTATGAGCCAGGTCTAATGTCTAGAACCATAATAGCATCTATGAAACTGGTTCCTTTCAAACAATTTCATGATTTTAATTTTAATTTTATTGACATTTTTTCGAATACGTTAAGCCTGAGCAAGTTAGCAAGAACAATAGCCGTTAGTAAGCTTCATATAGAGAAGCAGCACATATCTAGTAGCTAGGATTATACATCAGCGCTATGCCTTGCAGTACAACTAACAATCTAGATTGCGCCTTAGGTATATGACACATTAGATATATGTATAGCTGATCCAATTCTCGAGAATGGTCACGCTGCATTGTACCGGGATCGATCTATCACCACCGACAGTACTACTATAGCCAATAAGCCTGATACTGTGCTGATAGATCGACAAAAGCGTCGTACAATGTTTGTAAATATTGCTGTCACTCACGACGGGAATCAAGAATATCTTGACTTGTTGTTGACATGTGTGTGGGTCGTGGTATCTGTAACCTTTGTACCGATAATCATTAAAAGTAAGTCTTCTAGCTGCTTAGTGGGTAAAATACCAGTCTCAAGTATGAGTGTGCGGGTTCAATTCCAGGTCAGGCAAGTACCAATGTAAATTTTCTAAGTTATATGTACTTTCTAAGTATATCTTGGACACCATTGACTGATTAAAAGGTGAAGGAAAACATCTTGAGGAAACCTGGACTTAAGTCTGATAACGCCAACCCGAATTGAGCAAGCTTAATGATTACTCTCAATCCTTCTCTGTATGAGAGGAGATGTGTGCCCAGTAGTGGGACGATAAAAGGTTGATGATATACTAGCGGGGCGGCTCCCATTGCGCAGCTATGATCATGGATTCAGGAAGAAGGACTGAATACGGCACGCTTTCTACGAAGGCCTTCTCTCTAGACACCTCCGGCCTGATCAGCAGCTCGGACCCTGTTTCTGATATCAGATTGTTAGCTACCCAGATTTGAACGCACGATTTTGTGATTCAGAGGCGCGGACTTTAGTATTCCATCTTTAAACATATTTTCAGAGAATATTTTTTAATTATTTTTCAGGCAGGCTAAAGCGAGAGTGGAAACTGGGGGCGCTGGTAGTGGACGACTGATGGTGATAACTGGGATAGTACGACGCACCCGGTGTCACGCCTTTGAAATAATGCTTTGGAGGATCTCTCACGGTATCGTCTACTTCAAACAGGCGAATGAAGATACAGTCGTTATTGATCCTCAAACCGTATGTACAATTACTTATTGTACAAGTTATTTTTTCCTATTTAACGACACTTTCTTAGCTTTCTTGTCTATCTGTCACTGTATCTTGCGCTTGTAAGTTAAACCTTTGCATTCGGCTAGCTCAGGTATATTGTTTTTCTAAAGATTAATGAATACTGTAATACTTTCTTACATACACATAAACCGTATGTACAATTACTTAATGTACAAGTTATTTTTTTCTATTTAACGACACTTTCTTAGCTTTCTTGTCTATCTGTCTCTGTATCTTGCGCTTGTAAGTTAAACCTTTGCATTCTGCTAGCTCAGGTATATTGTTTTTCTAAAGATTAATGAATACTGTAAAACTTTCTTAGTAAGTTTTACCTATTTTTAAAACCTTATTTTATTTTCTTGCATTCTGCGAAGATTTTTCTCGAGAACAATGTAAAATCAGAATTTGAATTATGACTTAGTGTTAGTTTTCGACGACGTGAGCACAGATCACTAGCCAACACAAGTTGGCTATTGGTTGATTATCAATCCGAGGATAACCTCGGATTGATAAGACAAAATATCAGTTGTTGGATTGTATTCTGACTATAATAATGTATAAATGTGGAAGTTGTTTGTTTCCCTACTTTTTTTTTTTTAACGTCTGCTACCTCTAAAATAATCGGAGCCTATGCTAAGCTTCACTTTTCCCCTGCTCTTTGTAGCCATCGACATTCACACTCCAATTTGTTCCCATTACAATATCCTTATTCCGCCGTATTACATGCCTATAGCACGATAACCGATTTCCGCAAAACTTTTCAAACTAATAATTATAGAAGTCTGTGTACATACACGTCGATTACATGTACCTAACATAATGCCAAAACTTGGGTTCTTCAATTATCGTTATCGGGGACGAAACAACAGGGGGTATCCCAGTGATTTCGCTTTTTCGGTATTTATTAAATATTCACCTTAATTTTACAGCGCCAAGAAATACGGAAAATTGCGTTTTTAGTGATCTGCCAGGGAGAAGCGTTGGCAGGACGTATACAAAAGATTTGCGCTGGATTTCAAGTTAACACTTTCCCTATTCCCGACACGTCTGCAAATAGAAAGGAACTGCAGAACCAACTTAAAATTAGAATCAGTGAACTAGATAAGGTAATTATAAAGCGCAATGCCTAATAAGAACCTTGTAGCCTTGTGCCTTTGCCCTGCAGAGCAGTCATCACCATTCTGCTTAGCCTTCACCCAACTAAGTTTGTGGTCGGATTCCACTCTCTGTAATATCAAAGTATTTTCTATGAAGCGACTGCTTATAATATAAGTAGTCGCTCCATAGAAAATACTTTGGTCATATTATGACCTCCGCCATCCAGTTACTGTGTAATACGATACTACTTGGTAAGATGATCCCTCCCTATCTCACCTCCTTCCTCTTCCTTTTGTAAGGTCTTAATGCAGTTCAGTCACAGCTGTTGTACCTATATTTTTATTTAAATGTACGCTCTACTTACCGTTAAAGGTTTTATAGTTTAATTATTTATTTGATATTTTAAATTAAATTAATATTACGAAAATTAAGACCGTTTTCCCTGGCATTCAATTTACAAATGAAATGAAAAGAAATCGTTTATTAAGCAAGTAGGATCACTGATCACTTTAACACGTCATATTTTTATAAACTAGATGGAGCCGGCATTTCCTAACTGACTACCTCTGAGAAGAAAAAGCCGAAGCAAACTCGGGGATCATAGTCTTTTTCAATAACTAAAAAAAAAAAAACAGTGTTACAACAACGGACAACGGACTATCAACGGGACATGATTATATAGGCTCGTGGCTAATGTCGATACTAGCGCCGCCATCTTCATATGTGTTCAGAATTATTGTTACAATTTCTTAAGTTTTATCTTATACCGCTCGATTGTAAACTTCCTTTTGGCGGCAAAATATCGATAAAGCACTGTATCTAAAGGCTTAGTATAGTGCCGAGGCGACCACCCGAACATGATCATTGAGGGCAGATGTAGATCAGCACAACGCAAACGATATGTGCTTATTAATAGTAATTTCCTTCCACCTTCTGTAAAAAATGAACTTGCTTTTAGAAAATATTGCTGGTAAAATGAATGGCTTATTCCGTTTATATTATATTCTTGGAGATGCGTGTCAGCGTGTCCGCTTTAGCGTGGATTTTTAGGTTGGATAAACAGCATAACAGAAAAGAAACTATAATTAATTGTATTATTTTTAGATACTAGAAAAGACAAAATATCACCGCTGCAAATGTCTACGTGAGCTGTCTAAGGATTATCGATATTTGATGGGTAACGTGAAAAAATCGAAGGCAATTTATCACACTATGAATATGTTTCGCACCGTTGATAAGAATCTTATTTGCGAGTGTTGGATTCCTGACGATGACTTGAGCCAAGTCAATGAAATATTAGCGAAGTGCTCAGTATGTTTAAACCAATATTTTTTTAGTTTTGCGGTACCTCATTTAGACAGTTTTACTTGTCAAAAAAACTTAAGTTGGTTTGCATATATTATGTATTCGTGTGTTGTAAGATGTCGCTCCGCACATTATGACTAGTATTAGTTTGTTTCTTGTTCCGGCCGTATTTCAAAAAATCTTGCGTTTGATATCTCATTTTTTGGGGAAGGATTCATGGATTCATTTCAATGTGTTTTTAAATCACGCCTTGACTCTTATATGCTAAAAGAAATGCGTCATAAAGCATAATAAGTGAAAACGAAGTAACATGCGACGGGTTGTGCCGAGTGAAGAAGAAATTACTCGCAGATGGATTTGCGTGAGTCAGTGATAAATGTGAACGCGCGATGACCCTGTATTCGCGTGAACGATGTTTTTGGTTAGGACCCGGGGTACGCCTTAGGAGTATGGGTTCACCAGCTTTTGAAAACTACTTGGAAATGTTAACCTTAACCTAACTTGCTTTGAAATACTGACAAAAAAAGACTAACAGACATTATTTTGGTGGCACCTATAGTACCAGGGTAGGTACTGTATTGCGTGACCTAAATTTGGCCGTTTTTTAATAATATATTGTAATTTTTTAGCAACATTCACAATCCAAAATACCCTCGTTCGCCTCTAAGATTCCAACTGACGATGTACCCCCTACCTATCATCGAGTCAACAAATTTACGAGAGGATTTCAGAACCTTATTAATGCTTACGGTGACTCCACATATAGGGAACTAAATCCAGGTAAAACTAAATATTGTATTTCCGCATGCGCTCTTTGAACAGATTTATAAAAAAGAATTTTCTCTCTTAAGATCGTCTCGTAAGGTGGAGCGCAGGACACCCTCAGTGTAGTTATAATGAAGGTGTCCTGCCTTCATGTACCAATTCCCGGTCTACACTTAAGATCACTTCGACCACAACGGTCATCAGATCTACTGTTTATATGGCCAAACTATTGCCACTTCAACTTGTTTATTCTGTGAGCTATGTCGGTCATCTCGTTCCGGATTCGTCGAAAGCTCGCCAAGCGATCTTGTATAAATTATGAACCTGCCCTACCGAGTCAACATTTCAGTTTATATCTTTAACTAAAACAATTAGCTTGTTAAAAGCTGCTCGCTCCAGCCAAACGCCTCCGGCTGAAAGTTGTACCGGTAAAACTTCAGATTCCCTAGAGTGCGGTAACTGACTCTCACATTCACGACTATTGAGTGTTAGTTAAAAAACTACTACATTGCGGCATTGGTCGCATCTTCGGGCCATACTTTGATTTCTTATAGACCTTGTTGTCAATAGCAACTACATATATCTGTGTGTTTTTTATCATCAGGACTATATACACTCATCACTTTCCCGTTTCTGTTTGCAATCATGTTCGGAGACCTGGGACACGGGTTAATTTTAGTGTTATGCGGCGTTTGGATGTGGAAGTACGAGAAGAAATTCTTGGCTCAGAGGGCAACTAATGAAATCTGGACTATACTTTTCGGCGGTATGGCATTTACACTTATTTCTTTAATAATATTTTACACTTACATAATGAGCCTATAATGTCACCACTCTTAAGAAATAGGCCTCCTCTCGGTGACAGGGAGTATACAGTAATCCACCACGGGTGCCCAGTGCGGGTTGGATAGATGTCATATTTCTTCAAAGTTTTGGCCCTACGACATGCCGTTTTTGCGTGAAGAGACGTGGGTTCAATCCCCGCGCCACTGGTCTGGTCGTGCCTCGGAAAGCACGTTAGGCCGTTGGTCCCGGTTGCCATACGAACATCTAATGGCAGTCGTCACGGGTTGTTGGAGCCCTCAAAAGTCCAACAATGGGTCTAACTGCAATGCTTTTCGATATCGCTTTCGGGTTGTGGAGGGAAGACGGCAATAGCCTCGCGGAAAATATCAAAGTTTAGCCAAAATCAGCAGTTAGACTCGTAAAGCTGAAAAGCTGCGGATGCGACTGGGATTAACGTTGAGATGATGATGACGACTTGCGAGCAAATGCAGTAGTAAAATAAGGGATAAAGTATTTCGACACATTATTCACGTTTTTTTAAGTATTTTTGCTAGGCGGGCGTCTGATATTGTAGTTACCTATTTATTTTTTTAAAAGCAGATTATGAGAAATAAAGTCACTTTCACATGAATGTTTCTATTTGGATCAATTAAATTCAGCAGCCTTTTTTTTTATTAAAAAATAAACCAGCGCTTGACCGCAATCCCGCCTGATGGTAAGCAGTAACGCAATCGTTGATGGTAAAGCGCACTAGTTTATTAAGAGCCTATTCACTCTAGCCTTGAAGACACTCAAATTGTAGTCCGACGGAAACACCGCCGCCGGCAGATTGTTCCAGTCCCTCGATGTACGCGGTATAAAGGACGAGGCGAAACGCTTCGTCCGGATCGTAGAGGTGTTAACAACATAAGGGTGGAAACTCGCCGTACGACGGGTCGTCCGATGGTGGAACGGAGATGGGGGAATTAAATCGTGCAGTTCCCTCGCACACTCCCCAGAATGTATCCTATGGAACACCGAAAGGCTGGCTACTCTACGCCTGTGCTCTAGGCTTTGGAGACCAACTCGAGTTAAATCAGGGTCACCAATCAGCCTCTTCGCACGCCTCTCCACTGAATCCAAAGTGGCCAGGTGACACTTAGCAGCACCAGCCCAAATGTGGCTGCAGTACTCCACACACGAACGGACCTGTGCTTTGTACAACATAAGAAGCTGCCCTGGTGTGAAGTACTGCCGGACCTTTGCGATTACACCAAGTTTTCTGGCAGCCACCTTGCCCTTGGACTCAATGAACCACCCAAAGTTTAGGTTCGAGGAAATCTCAACACCCAAAAGCTGAAGGCGGTCGGTACACTCCAAGGATACATTCCGAAAAGTAGAGCCAAGGTGAACGGGCTCCTTTTGACTCAACACTCGCCCAGCCAATTTGGTCAACTAATTTATTATATCTTCAACATGGCATAATAACTATTTTATATTGATGGCATTTAAAATAATTTATTCTATCTTAAACCCGAGAGAATGGAGAAGATTATGCAATGATTCAACAAGAGTGTAAATCGTACATGGTCTAAGCTTGACGAACTGTTATGCTTTATTGTCTTAATTCATTTCCATCATTGTGGTTTCAATAGTGCTCAACTGTTTATTGTATGAATTCAGGTCGCTACGTGGTGCTAATGATGGGATTGTTTAGCGTTTTCACTGGATTTTGTTATAACGACATATTTTCAAGAGCTTTCTCTCTTCACCCGTCATACTGGATGAATCTTCATACTATCGCAAGTTTGAGTGAAGATACCAATGTAGACTTGGATCCATCTGATGAAACAAGATACACATACATGTTTGGAGAAGATCCCGTATGGAGGGTAAATATTTTGTCGCTTTAGGCTCGTTTTCACTTTATACGGTCACAAAGCAAAGAGTAAGATTGATGATTGCCATGTCTGTATTGTTTAATTTCTGTTACAGCTGGCTAAAAATAAAATAATGTTTGAGAATTCCTTTAAAATGAAAATTTCTATAGTTGTTGGAATCATTCATATGATGTTCGGCATAGTACTCAGTTTTTTCAATTACAGGTAAGTAGACTAAGTTGTGTCAGGTGTATATCTACGTTTGTCTTGACTACTATATACTTTTTCGAGCTTAATTATCGTTGTTTTAATCGAATGAGTTTGGCAAATAATGCATTATGAAAGCATGTAGAAATTTCATAAGTACCACAAAACTTAGTGCCTCTCTTGACATTTGTCCTCCACTTTCGATGTTTGTATTGTCATTAATAAATATAGTGTTCTCAGTAAATTTTTGACGATTTTAGGGACCGCGCTTAGCTTCTGTCACTGCTTTTTCCTCAACTCGTATTTGACTCACTTGCGGCCGGCTATCCAACGGAGCATCAGTCTTTTGGGTAACATCCCGCCAGCCGATTAAACGTCTACTGATCTCTCTAGTAAACAAGTATATTGGACTAAATATACTATACGAAATGCTAATTGTTTTTGTCAAGTTCGATCATCTTAAGAACTAAAATTCATGCACTATTGCAAATGGTCGTCGTTTTATTTCATCTCGTTTTTTTAATAAAATACAATACTTATTATAATTTTTTTACAAAGGGTGACATAATAGGCGGTATTAACGCTAAGAACGATCTTTTATAGACAACCTTCGCATGGGATACCAAAGCTAAGGAGTCAAACAGTGTAGTCTACGGTGTACGTTGTTTGATTACTCAAGAGACATTTGGCTCAGTGGTTAATCAACTGACCGCTGTGCTGCGAGTTGTTGCTCAATATCCGTACGGAACAAATATTTGTATAACCTACAAGTGGTTGCTCCGGGTCTGACTGTTTATGTATGTTAGTTTATACGTTTGTAAACGCAACCATGATATGGGAAAAATTCTTAGTGAGGAACAAAGTTTTTTTTTAAATAAAATTGACAGTATGTACACTTTGTAAAATACACTATGAAAATAATAGTGCTACGGATACATATGTGCGTTATTATTAGTGCCAAAAGGGCGAAAATCCAATGATGGCTTGGTTTTATCATCGATAGTATGATATCAAGCTTACTTGCATAATATAGATCGGTGCTTTGGGTCTTTAAGGTTTCTTGCCATCTTGAGCCAAATGAATAAAGCCACACCACAACCATGATGACAACGATCTATCTATCTACAAACACTACGTCATGACCTAGCCGAAACCAGTGGGGCAATTCTCATAATCTTAGAACGTTCACAGTGTATAATCCCATACCCGTGATTAAAAACTGTCAAAGTCGTCTAGTCAGTCTCATCTCGGCGACTGTACAATGTCATAAACTTATTAAAATGTATTTTTAATCTAATTAGAAGTATTTTGACAAATTGAGACGTGCTTTTTTTTTAGATTACGAGAATTACTCCTCTGTATCATCGCAAAAGTCTATATCTGACCACTGTAAGCACATATAGTCGAATTACAGGATCCTTTTTTGTTTTACTAATGGAAGAGGCAGTGACCATCATGTGCACTGGATTTTGTTTTCAAAATGGCCAGATATAAGTTTTGTCGATAGCACCGACACCCCATCTAGCATTGAAGAGAAAGTATCTACATACATTGCTAGAGAAAATTGTTTTTCAGGTACTTCAATCGCCAATACTCAATATATTTACAATTCATTCCTGAACTATTGTTTCTAACACTATTGTTCTTCTGGTTGGTAATCTTGTGTTTCTTAAAATGGTTCATGTACTCGCCTAAAAACGGTAAGTAAAAATTATTTAATATTAAACTTAGTAGGTAGTTCAATTGTCTTCATCATCATCGTCATCGTGCCTTAAATACTTACTTATACAATATTTTTTTCATATCTTATGTAGGTTAGAAAACCAACACTTCGTCCATTCTTTTCATTTCTGTTAACAGTTTCGAATTAATTCATACGGATCTCGTTAGATCCTTCATTGTGCATGGTCATACACATAATTCAAAGGTTATGTCTTTGAATTTCTGGTTTATATACCAATTTCTCCAAGGTTTCCTTTACTGTTTTGAAAGCAGTGGTGGTGAAATACACAGAAGGTATACCTGGGTTAAGCCGACAAGCTACTATTTGTAAGAGACCTATACTACTTGTTACCTTTGCGCTCCACCTTCATATTTTATGAAAAATTTGTCTTGTGCTTGAGTATAATCTGTTTCAAAGTTCTGTGTGTTTGTTTAACCTAGAATATTTTCACTTAGTGTGTTTAACTTTTCGCAGTTGATCCGGAGTATAACACGGCTTGTGCTCCTCAGATCCTATTATTGTTTATTGATATGGTACTCATGTCCGAAACCAAGCCGCCTAATGAAGGGTGCACAAGGGCATACATTTTCGACGGCCAGAGAACAGTCCAAATGTTTCTGGTGTTTATCGCCATGGCATGTGTGCCTGTTATGCTCCTGGGAACACCATTTTACTTGATAAAACAGAATAAAATAAACAAACAAAAAGCGGAGGCACGTATTTAAATCCCGTCCTTCTTTAGTTTATATATATATAAAGAAAACCCTATCAGATCCGTGAAGGCATTGTTAGGTATCGATAACTGATTCTACTAATGCCTACAAAGCCAGGCTACATTTAAAAAAATCACCCTAAAATAAATATTATTTCGCAAAAGGAGGTAAATTAATACATGTGCGGTAGGCAATACATATGCAGGCGAAAAGGGACAGGCCACGTGGCACGCGGTCGCATCGCTATTCATTCATAATGATACCGTCAAAAATGGTTTTGTCACTTATTAAAAAAATACTGAATTTTGGGGAAGTTGGAATAATTCGCGGATAAAAAAGATTATATCAAAATTCATTAATATTGTTACTATGATGATTATGTATAATTTTCAGAAATATTATTAAGTTCGTACTCCTTTAATTACTTTGTTAACCTTGTTCAGTAGGAAAGGTAACAACGGTAATGTCATTGCGTCCTATTTCACTCAATAATAGAAATAAAATTTCTTGTAGGATGCTCTTAAAACCCATAAAAGCAGTGGACGCGCGAATGCAGCGATCACAAAAAAATTAAATGCTGATATAGAAAAATACACAGTCGCAAGTGGAGAGCTGCTGTTGCACCAAGGGGTTCACACGATTGAGTTCGTGCTGAGTACTATATCACATACAGCGTCATACCTTAGATTGTGGGCTCTGTCACTTGCACATTCACGTAAGTAATTGAACACAGATAATAAGTTCGCTACTACACATACGACACCAAACGTGCGCTACACGTTTGGTTTTGTACTGTTATCTAGCAACGGTACGGTAAGATATACTCGTACAGTGGACGTGCACGGCATGATATCGTTGGCGAAAAACAATCTTCATCTACAATTCTAAACATTTCGCTTTCCTATTGTGACTTAATGGAAAAATTGTGTCGTAGCGTGCCTTACTACGAAATGAAATTGTTTATTTTGAAAAATAGCAATTCATATAAAAAATAAGCCAGAAGGAACAAGTTTTCCTATTTGACTATTTCTCAGAAGATTATATTTAGAGAAGAGAATTATGTCTAAAAGGGTTGATCTTAATCACATTGTGTCAACTCTATCTAGATCAGTGTCTGGACTCGTCGTTTGAGGAAAGGAAGGTAGGAACACAAATTTGATTAGTGCAAGCGTTTATTAGTAATCATGTTTTTTAAAAGTCATAAGTACGGTTTATACAAGCCTAGTCATACCACATCAGAAAGCGTTTTATAATGAATTAAATGAAATGTATATTATTATCACTTATAAAGTACCTTGTAAAATGTTATATTTCTTTTACTCGCTCATATCCGCGACGAATGGTCGGGCTCACATTTGCGGATATTCATTTGGTTACCGCCGTGTACATTCAGGATACCAATTTCTGTAATTAAAAACGTTCAAAATCAAATCGGTGGCAAAAAAATGTCAAATATTTCTCAAATATAATTAAATTCGGGGATTTTTTGACAGATTGAGACTTAACGTTCTAAAAATTACGAAAATTAACCCCTCTAAAAGATAGACAAAAGATATTTAGTGCTTAAGGATAACAATAGGGTTTCTTGTTATGCATTATATAAATTAAAAGATTTGGCCAAATTTGATTTTATATCTGATTACTGATCTTCGGTTCAAAGTGCACCCGGGCAGACGAGAGTACTTATGTTGCCTGTTAGGTTAGTTTTTCTATGCATGTTATTGAACAAAGTATTTTTCCTATCTGTCGGTAGGGCCGCGGCGCGACGTCGTCTTGCTTTTATTGATTATAATATCTGTTTTGTTTGTTTCTAATTAACTAGTGATAACATTTTCCATCACACTTGCAGTATTAGACTGTCGTCATGTCAGTCAAAAAATTCAGACATAAGTGATAACATATTTTTAGTAAATTATACTACCCTTTTTTAATTTTTCTTACAACGCATCCCTGTAAAACAAGGCGGTGACCCTGTCCTGTTGTGGGCACGCCTCTAGTGACCACTATGATCAGTAGGCCTAGTATGAGTTTTCAATACGAAACACGATCGTCCATATCGAGCGCTTTTGGCGCTCTCATTGGTTGAGAGTTCTTACTACCTTGAAGCGGGCCAATCGCCGAGTCCAAATGCGCTCGATATCGACGAACGAGTTTCGTATTGAAAACTCATACTAGGCCTACTGGCGTGAACTGTGTTGTACGCTCCGAAACTACACTGCAACAATTTTTAAATATAAATTGTTTTTTTTTTTTTTTAATATAAACTAGCGCTTGACCGTAATCCCGCCTGATGGTAAGCAGTGATGCGATCGTTGATGGTAAAGCGCGCTAGTTTATTAAGAGCCTATTCACTCGGAAAAACTGAGCGAATAGGGAGGAAGACGGCAGTTGAGCGAGGTGATGCAATGTTAAACCCAACAACACGACCAACGATGCTGCGCCAAAGGGAGATGGATCTGAAGACCCTCCACGACCAAACTCCCAACACAACAACATTAGGCGCATCGTACCCGGCACACATCGCAACACAACTGCTCAGACCCGTCCTCCGTACGGCTTCACCAGACATCATGCCGGAACACGATAAATCGCTTGGCGGCAAGGCTTTGTCTGGTGGGTGGTAACTTCTGCCGGCAGCCGATGTTATGGCCTACCACTGAGAAACTATACTTAGGTTTCGTGTAAGGAAAAAAATAATAAATTAATATTAAAGTTTAATAGTTGTAATGAGGTTAGGATATTAAATTTTAATTTCAGTCAGTTTGTTTAGTATTAGCAGATTATACAGTCAGTATGTATATTTACATCTGGACAATGTTTTGACATGTCACTATAGCAGCTGCGTAACGCTTTGCCGAAAGTCGCAAAGAAGTAGTGTTAAGTCCATATTGTTATTTTTGCAGAACTTTCTGAGATGTTATGGGCCATGGTTTTATCAAAACTCGCTCTACACGTTCACTCGATATCAGGTGCTATTAGACTGGTTCCAATTTTCGCACTATGGGCCGTATTTACTATCTCCATCCTGGTTGTAATGGAAGGGTTATCCGCTTTCCTTCACTGTCTTAGATTACACTGGTAAGTTGTTTATTTTATCAATACGACTCTTGGTTCTCAAAATACACTGTTCTGGAAATATATTATTATTATTTTTTATTATTATTATAAACTAGTGCTTGATCGCAATCCTGCCTGATGGTAAGCAGTGATGCAATCGTTGATGGTAAAGTGCGCTAGTTTATTAAGAGCCTATTCACTCAATTTTCTGCCTTTAGCGAGATGATGCCCCAACAACACTACCAACGATGCTGCACCACGGGGATATTGATCTGGAGACCCTGCACGAGAAACTCCACACAACAACCATTGGCTCATCGTACCCGGCACACATCGCAACAACTGCTCAGAACTGTCCTCCTACGGACACTTAAATATTGCGAGTCTTCGGGCTATGTCGGTTACCCTTCGTTCTTGTGCGCATCTTCTCCTTTTTGATTTGATCACACAGTGAAACCCCAAGCATAGCCTTCTCCATTGCCCTTTGAATGACCTTGAGCTTTCTTACAATGCCCATATTGCCCAACTCTCATAAACTTGTAATAAATACTCATTAAAACAACACTGTTGTTTTCCAGGGTGGAATTCATGAGCAAGTTTTACTCTGGCGGAGGCTGGCCTTTTCGTCCATATTCTTTCGAAGCTATTCTCGAAGGGGATCACGCCGAGCCAGACTCACGATGCAAGAAATTTGCTCCTATAGGCTGATATTGATACATGGTCATAGTACATTTATTCGTAGATATTGGCATTCTGTGGACGCTAAATAAGCTAAAATGTAAGCTATTTGACGAGTTTGCAAGCCGTATTACGCGCTAAGTGCGCCACCACGATTTTAGTGCGAAAAAGTAATGGTGCTATCGATCAAACTCCCGACTCCTCTCTTTTATACTAAAATCACCTCTCTCTTCCACTAAAATCATCATGGCATTCAACGGTCATATGGTACCCAATTCAAGCTCGATACCTCTGTTTTTAAGCATATTTGTCAAATTGATTCTGAACTGACTGATATAAAAATCTTGATATTGGAAAGTATAATTAATATGAACGTTCTTGTGAGTAGTTTTAATTATTAGTATTATTTTTAATTCACTTTTAACATATTAAAATACTATGTCGGCATATATTTTTTTAATAATAATGAAGTTATTTAAAATATATTTGCTTAGTTGGGATTGTTATTTTATTATTAAATATTGTTGTTATTTGGCATTTTTTTTTTTATTTCATACTAGCGATCCGCCCCGGTTTTGTACGTGGACAAATGATATAGGTACCTAAGCCTTCCTCAAGAAACGGTGGCACTTCAATAAAAATAATGGCTACTGTGCCGCCCATCAGCCAATATCTGACTCTGCAAGATACATCGACCAGCCATACATGGATAGCCAGTTCCACCACCTTCAAACAGAATGAAAGCCTAGCTAGCAAGTTTGTTCGAAATAATGGTCCCCCGCTCCGGCCCACTCCCTTCGTAGTTTAGGCAGAGAAACACTCGAAACACTCAAAAACTTGTGTGTGTAGTTTAGTTTTGAATAAATCGTGAATGAAACAACCAATTCCAATAATTCAAAAAGAGATTTGAATGTCTTATGTACACACGTTAGAACATAAGACACTAAAAGACACTCAACGGTTGTACATGAGACGCTCAACCGGTTCCAATTCGAATAAATCAAAATCTCCCTATGAGATAAAAAAAATGGGTTTATTTTGCGACATGTGTTACAAACCTCAAAAAATATTGTGTTCCTCTTACATATTAGGCATGTTATATATAAATAGAAACCTTCCTCTTGAATCACTATCTGTTAAAAAAGACCCTATCAAAATCCGTTGCGTACTTTTAAAGATTGAATCGTACAAAGCGACACAGGGAAAGTAAAAGTGACTTTGATTTATAATATGTAGTGATGCTTTAGGGATATGAAACCTGTACGACAACTCTGCATAGGACACCTCTATGGAGAAGTACTGGCAAGGACAATGAATTCAATTAAAGGCAAGCACCATCCAGGTCCAACCAATTTGTAATAGAGTTGAGGAAAATTTTACGCAGATTTTCTTAAGTTGTAGAAGAACATTGCACTTAGCGCACGAACCATAGCCATCCACAGTGGTGGCAGAATACGAGACCAATTCCTCGCCCTCAAAAGTCCAACAATTGGTCTAACTGCTATGCTTTAAAATCGCCTTCGGGTTGTGGAGGTCAGACGGCAGTCGCTTCACGGAAAATATCGAAGTTTAGCCAAAATCGGTAGTTAGACACACAAACAGTCCAACTAGGTAGGTCCAACTTCGAGAAGGAGGTGTCTCGTCGAATCCAGCTCGGCTGGGCAGCGTTAGAGAAGTTGCGCTACATCTTCTCGTCGTCCAAAATACCACAGTATCTCAAGACTAAAGTCTTTGACCAGTGTATGTGTGCCAGTGATGACTTACGGAACTGAGATGTGGTCGCTCACAATGGGCCTCATACGAAGGCTCAGAGTCACACAAAGCGCAATGGAAAGAGCTATGCTTGGAATTTCTCTGCGTGATCGTATCAGAAATGAGGAGATCCGCAGAATCAAAATTCACCGACATAACTCTTCCGAGTCGCTAAACTTAAGTGGCAGCGGACAGGGGACATTGCTCGTAGAACCGATGGCCGATGGGGCAGTAAAGTTCTGGAGTGGCGGTCATGTATTGGAAGATGCAGCGTAGGGAGGCCCCCAACAAGGTGGATCGATGACCAGGTGAAGGTCGCAGGAAACCGATGAATGCGGGCAACACAAGACCGGTCATCATGGAAAGCCTTGGGGGAGGCCTTTGTCCATCAGTGGACATCTATAGGCTGAAAAAGTAGTCAAACTGGTAAAGCAGACCCCCCGACTCACAAAGCTGAAAAGCTTTGGATGCGACTGGGATTAACGCTGAGAAGATGATGATGATTACTTAAGTTACATCTCACTGTAGGGTAGAAGCACTTATTCTTATTAGGTACTCTATAGCGCGCACAAAACGTACCTACTCTACTACAGCTACGCCCTTATACAGTCTACTCGATTTTGTTTTGTCGCAAACTGATGTACGAAATGAATAGAGAGCTTTAATTCTTTTCGTTCTGTGTCCACCAAATGGCAGCAAGTGCTAGCTTTATTAATTTTTCCACCATTCCCGCATGTATATTGCGTTAAAGCGCTGAGCGATGTTATTACTAGTGACATGAGCCGGCACTCCGGCAGAACTGTCAAGCTTATGTTTGCGTACGCCTATGTACATATGTAGTGAGATCCTCGACCTTATGACTTATCAGACCACCTCATTTGTCAACCAAGTGCTAATATTGCGCCTTCTAAATAAATTGGAATTTAATAGAAAAGCTGTATCTAAAGCAAGTGTTTTCGAAGTGACGACTATTTTATTTATTTATTTATTTATTTCTCTCTTCACAACATTGGTTTAACAATATTTTTACTTATATTCCACCATTGGAAGAGACTGGTGCCTGAAGTAGGTTTTTGAAGAAGCCTGTGTTACAGGTCACCAGGGCCCCCCCGAAACAAAACAATACAGTAAAACGTTTAAATACGATCTTGAGTAAACATTTGCATAGTGCCAAGAAGATCACAAAGAGACAATCAGTTAAAAGTTAAAGATAACAATACATGACACAGAAAAAAAAAAATAACAATAGTTTAATTAACTATAAAACGTAAACCAACTATCAGCACACTTATAGCTCTAAATCTTTTAAGTACAAAATAAACTCACATTCATTTTGAATTTTAATAGGCCAGAGCACTCGTCTTACTTGGGTTGAGTTGAGTACGCCCCCGTGGGAATATTGGTATAAAACTCTGTGTGTTATTCCTGCTATAAACTATCTGTGTGCCGAATTTCATCCAGACCTGTTCAGTATTTTTTGTATGAATGATCATCCTCACAAACTTTCGCATTTACTTATTATTTATAGTAGGTTAGTACGATAACAAGGGGGACTCCAGTACCCTCACTCAAACATCAGGGTGGTTTTAGCCGGTAACAGCCCTCTCGACGCAATAAGTCGATGTGGATTTAAAAAAAGGTGCACTTGCATAATGCATTCATGAGTTAAAAATAAAACTGCATCTTGTTGAACATTTTTGTACTTTGTAAATATTAATAAAAACAATAATTTTGCTTTGGGCAATGAGGAAAACGCAGAAAAGTGGTATGTGGAATTCTTCATCGGGTATTTCCTTCTTAAGTCAACCCGCGTAGACATTTTGAATACAAATAATGCAACGAGTTCCCTTGGTATATAATATTTGATAATTTTGTCAGTTATGCAGTCCTATTAAACTTGCCTGTTTCTGACATATTCTAGTGTCCCTCCGTTTCAATTATCGACTGTACTTTTTGGTACTCTACTTATTGCTGTGAGTAGATCGGGTCTCATTCAGTCTTTTCATCGTTCTCTGTTTTGGAAGGAGTTTCTGATATACAGTCTGGAGTTGTAGTTACATTTTTCTTGTAACGCCTTTCTTCTGGGCGCGGTAGGTAGATGCCGAAGCGGTCCTAAAAGAAAAAGTTAGCAAATAGTACTTTATGATGGAATGTGGAATTCACTACATTCGAGGTTGGATTGCAGCCTACTTCAAGTAAAAAAAAATCTAGTACAAAAAGAAAATTGGTAATCAATAACGAAGCAATAAAGGTTTGTGTAGAAGGAACAGAGTTGCCAACTTATAAAAAAAATGCCCTCCAAATTAAGAAAGGAAACCTTGCAATGGTTTAAGAATTTCCTTGTAAATCCTGGGATTGTGATCGAAGCTGTGTTACGCAAACAGGATGTTGGATTAGGTATTTTTTATTATAAGTTCACCTTTCCATATCGATTGTAGTTGGCCAATGGTTGACACTCGCAAGGCCGCGGGGGAGGCCTCTTATAGCTCTCGTGGGATGAAATTTCACTCTTAGGAGTAGGTGGCGTCTCATATCCTGTAGATTACAAATATAATTAAATCCATGACGTATTAGTGTGCATACATACTCGTATGAGAGATATTCGTTAAAAGGAACTTCAGCCTGCGAGATTCGTCGACGGGACTTGTCGACAACGTGTTGCTCGTTGCCACTCGTGTATAGTATGGTACTATACGCGAGCGGAATATTTTCGGCAGCATTTTTTTTGGCAATTGGAAAACTCATGGGCTATCCTCCGCTTACGGGAAGATAGCCTCTTACCGGCTGAAAACTACCTATGCGTTCGTCATCTACCTTTCCGGAGACCGGGTCCTCTCAATTGTACAGTACCTACGTCGTAGTGACACTAAATCAAAAAAAAAAATCAAAATCAAAGCATTTATTTCAAATAAACCAGTTACAGGCACTTTTGAATTGTCAGAAGGTCGGTCAGTCAGTAAGGTGAAGCTAGTCGCCCATTCCAAAGAGTAGGTACCTATGGAGAAGAACGGGCAAGAAACTCCATGGACACTCTTTTAAATTATCAAGCTGTTGATACAAATATTTGATTACATCATTCATTTTGAAATCAATCGTGTGAGAACGATGCAGAAATATATTGTACGCTGAGAGCGTCCATTATGGAAAAAAAAAAAACAACAATTCAGAAATTAAAATACGCCGTAGCAGCTAAGAGATGACCAGTCCCCTCTGACGGCGTCCGTTCACGAACATGACGTATGGATCAGCATCATTCAGCTCAACCATATTGAAGGGAACCTAATGATCCAACACACACGCCACCACCAGCGAGACATTTGAGTGAGCATGACATACTCTCAACAGCCATAGCACTATCAAGTCAATAAAAGACTAACCCAACAAATAGATGCTTTACAGCAAGTAGATCGTGCTCACACGTGTTCCATGCAATTATACAATACTAAGAAATTGAATCTACACAATGCAAAGACAGTTTTGTCCAAGGTTCAGCAGCTCCAACGGTGTTCTACCCCTGTCAGCGATGCAATTCCGTAACGTACAATATGCTTGGCTACATAGTGTGTACTGGCTTTAAGTTAAAAAAAAAAAAACAAACCATTGCAAATTTAACTACAAGAGGAAAAATCAAAGAACAATCAGTGTAAGCATAGAAATCGGACGCAGCTCAAGCCCAAGCCTTTTTGTCGTCAATATAATCTTTAACACAATAAAATGCTTTCTGACACAACTTACGTTTAATGAAAGATTTGAATTTATTCAGGCTCAGATCTTGAACCACCTAACACTTAGGGACTACCAAAATGCCTACATTGACTAATCTATAGATACAAATAGACAACTAATTTAGTTAATTGCACGTAGTTATTTCATCGAAGTAGTTATCTTTATAAAATTAACGAGAATCGTTGAAGCAGATTAATGATCAAGTCGCGATATGACCGTAAGAACTTTGATGACCTATGTATTACGATGAAACTTACATCGTAGCTTACCGGGTGATTTCTTCGAACGTATGATTTCTAATAAAGCTATATTCTGAATCGATTACAATAGTTAGGCACAGTTATTTGATTGATCTTTTTACATTCACCATAATTTTGTTTTTAAGAATAGACAGAATAAGACATAAGCTGTCACATACGAAGTTTTTTTCACAAGCTGTACAAAAACGTCATATTAATCAAAAAAAAAGGTAAAGAAACGGATATAAAACCTTTAAAGTTATTTTGTCGCCTCAGAGACTTCTTTAATTTCTTCCTCATTCGTTTCTGCCATGCTATCTCAGCAGCTGAAAGCGGACAACAAATAAACACTATTAATATTCTATTTTACTAAATATACGGAAAACTAAGGGCACGTTTGTGTAAAAGCCTTTTCAATGGGCGTATTACGGGTTGCTAATGAATACTTGAATATGAACGGAGGGAAAATTCAACAGCATATATTGCAACAGAATAGGGTAGTTGACTAAAAAAAACTAATTAGTCCGTCAGTCAGATTTCCAAAAAATACTAGACACGTATTTTTTTCTTTTTTCATATAAACAAAAAATTAAGACGACACAGTGCGTTGAAAACTCGGGTGACGTCACTGCACGCTACATTTTTTAGCGCGCAGTGACGTCACCAGCCACCACTTCTGATCTTTGATACCTTAAATATTTATTGATTTGATAAAACAAAATATACGTATCCAATATTTTTCTATAATCTGAATGACGGACTAAATAGAATATTTTTTTTTTACCCAGGAAACATCCCTTTTCTGAAGATGATTATAGTTATAAGAAAAGCCGGTCTACAGTGACGGCTATACAGAAACGAGACGACGCATTGCTTTTATTTATTTTATATTCGACATTAATTGATGTTATTTTATTCTTATTTTAATGTATTTTATTTCATATAACGGAAATAAATGTTTATTTAAACTGATTCAAAATTATATATTCTTCTGACAATCAACCGGTAATTACCATTCATGAAGATTCATTATGAAATAGTACATTATGTATGTAACACATAATATTACTTGTTAATTAAATCATGGTAATGTTTATGGAATTATGATGTTATGATGATGGTAATCTTTATGATAATGTTTATGCCAACCCGCATTGAGCGGGAGTGGTGATTACGCTCAATCCTTTTCTGTCTGTGAGGAGACCTGTTCCCAGCACTGGGACGATAAAAAAGGTTGATGATAATGATGAAAGTTTATGGAATCAATTGTGTGCGATATAGAGTATAACTCTCAAGAACATTATTGAACAGTTGTGTTGCGATGTGTGCCGGATACGATGCACCAAATGTTATTGTGTCGGGAATTTGGTCGTGGAGGGTCTCCAGATCAATCTCTCTCTGGCGAAGCATCGTTGGTCGTGTTGTTGGGTTTAACATTGCATCACCTCGCTCAACTGCCGTCTTCCTTCTTATTTACTAAGTTACTTAAGACTCAATAAACTAGTGCGCCTTTTCATCAACGGTTGCATCACTGCTTACCATCAGGCGGGATTGCAATCAAGCACTAGTTTTTAATTATTAAAAAAAATAACTTAGCAATAGACATGCAATCACTACTATTTATTGTATTCGCTCAGTCTTGTGTGGTAAGGTACGCCTTATCGCATTCGTGTAGGTACACCAAAAGAAAAAGTATCAGCCATAAATGGTGAAACTTACAATAAATAACGAATAGAATTCTAAAATATTTTATAATCCCTGCGAAACACTGGTTTCAATATTTATTTTGAACTATATTGTTTTGCAGGTCATGTTGTTCACAAGACTTAGCTTCAGACCAAGGTCACACGCAGCTCTTGTGTGACGAGAAGTATGAGCCACTCGTTTAGCGAATTCGTTGAACATAGCATGAGCACTCAGAAAAAATATTTTTGCCTATAATCGCTCGAAAATATAATAACCGATAACGCTATATACTTTCACTATTTGATGTCTTTCCGCAGACGCAGCGGCAGCACCAGAACAGGACTCCGAGCGAGGAAGTGCTGATTGAATGATGATGGCAGCAGTGTATCTTCACTGTTGCGTCACATACTAAATGTGTTTCATAATGTAATTGTAGGTATATTTAGTTTTAATAAATGAAGAAAATGAAAACCACCGACTTAAAGTTTAATTTTGGCCATTTTAGTTCTACTGATTTGTGTTATGTCGATAATGTAACATATACCAAGGGAAATAATCAGTTAACAAAAAAAAGGTAAGTATAGCATCAGGACAAATCTTTTTAAATGTTCTAAGTCATGAAAAAATGTCCTGAAAACTTAACCCGGTGTAACACACCAACCTGAGAAGGTGTTTAGTAATAAATTGAAAGTATTACCGTATGCCTCTTTTTCCATGATGTTTACTTCGAACATGTGGTAAGCTACACTAAAGAGATTGGCTATATCAGCTCGTATTTCTATGACAGGAATCTCCATAGCTCGTTCGACTGCCTTCATCAGTTCCACATAGGCAGTGTCATAGAGGATGTCTGCTTCATCCACTTGGACATAGATCACTTTATCCACAGTATTGGAAATCATCGTGTAGAATATCTGTGATATTGTTTGTTCCGGAGTAGGGACAGGCTCTGAAAGATTTGTTTTAGTTAAGGTTTCGAAGGCGCTATTATTATTTCTTCTTTTTCTTCTCAGCCTGTAGAAGTCCACTGTTAGACAAAGGCCCCCCAAGGCTTTCCATGATGACCGTTCTTGTGCTGCCCTCGTCCATCGGCTTCCCGCGACCTTCACCAGGTCATCGATCCACCGTTTTGGGGGCCTCCCTACGTTGCGTCTTCCGGTACGTGGTCGCCATTCCAGAACTTTACTACTTATTATTATTTGATACAAAAATAATTTTTTCATGTCTAAATTTCTCTCAAGCACCGCCACATGCTGTGGTTCCTGCATTCAAAGGATTCTTACGGCCTTCACAAGATCATCGGGCCACCGGTTCATAGAAGGATTTAATATGCACATATAGCAAATATGACTAGGGCTGTTAATATAGTTCATCAAATTTTGTGCCTATGTACAGGATCGATTCTGGCAGACATAATGTTCTGAGAATCTCTTTATACATAACTTGTGAGATAGTATCATACTAATTACTACACCTACAGGTTCATGATGTATATTTACCTGGAGTTGGCAGAGTATTTTCAGATGTTTGTATCGAAATGAAAGAAGAAGACGGGGTGTTTGGAATGCTAGGCAGAGGAGATTGGAAGATCCAAGGCTCTGGTGGATGATGCGCCAAGATGATTTCATTTATATCTTTTATGACATCTAACTCATCGGACTCGTAAAACTTTCTATCTTCCTGCAATATTAAAGTTATTAGATCCTTAATCGTAAAGGAAATGCGCATTACAGCATTACAAATAGCGCAGCATAATTTACTACCTACTAAAAAAAGTACAAAATTTACCATTTTAACGTAAGGTCCTTCCGCCGGAGACTCCAAAAAGGTTCGAATTTCTGCGTCCAACTCTTCGATAGGTCTAGTGAAATGGAGAGCAGCTTCCTTCATCGAATCCTTTCGGTACCGTGTTTTTGCCACTTTAGCAATAAATATTTTGAGCATTGCTAAGATCTGAAAACAGACCCGGTTTCCAAGTTTTTTAGGTCGTCAGATTTAGAGATTTAGGTAAAGTCCCTTTCCCTGACCCTGTCTCCTGTATCTTCACCTGATTCATTGTGAATTAGGCCACTTAATTTTCTCAAAAAATTAACGGTTCTGTCCATTTTCTGAAAGTGGGCTAAAGACCAAGTTGCTCTTAATTTTTTGAAACATATTTTTGGTGAGCTTTCACCATGCCGCTACTACTTAGCGGACAACTTTTCGCCGTGAATATGCTCGGAAACTCTCTGGGATACCATATCATGATTGCAATTAAATAATAGTTAAATTACAATATCTTTACGTCATTCAAACTAGTGACTACGTCATTCAAATTTCATGATGAATATTATGAGCTGCTTAAGATCCGAATCCCGTCTGGATTGTGGGTGCTGTATAGAATGAATACCTTCATATAATTTTCTTGAAATATTGATATCAGTGGCTCGTAGATCGTGGCAACGCTCGTGCTTGCCACAAAATGCTTGCAATAAATTACCCCCTACATTGCACGATGTCAAAACGACCATGGTCATCAATTCAGAACGGAATCTTCGGAACTTTCTGTGCATCTATTTTAGTACATTGTAAATACGTATAATATTTGCACCAACTACAGCTTTTTATGTCCAAGAAAATCACGGCCCACAAGGTTGGAAGAGATCGCAATAATAAACAATGGACAACCCCCATTGTATATTTTGTAATTTTTGATATATTATTATGCTCTTTATTTTTATACTGTAGAATAAAGTATAAATAAACAAATAAATATAAATTTCTCGATATGATATGGTCATAATGACCCTAAAAATTGATCGTATTGAAGAATTACTGTACTGTAATCAATACTTCTCAGTTGCCGTAACAAGAATCAATAACAACACCATCCATGTTGTCCATACATGTTGCTGCCCATCCGAAAAAAATAATTAGGCACGATTTTCCGGTGAACGAAAACATTGTGAGGAAACTGGTATATCCTAGAGGCAAAACTTCATAGACGTGTGACATCTACCAACCCACACTAGGCCCACGTGGCAGAGTCCTCTCACCAAGTGGAGGCCTCTTTTTTTTTTTTTTTTTTTTTTGCCGGGGTGGAAATCCTCATAGGATGCCCGCCGCCCTGGGGTGGGCGACGGGGTATGTCAGACTTTTACTGACTAAAACCACCCCGGTGTGTCTTCTATCACGAGCGCGCGTGGGGCCGCGGGAGTCTAAATTCTTCCACGGCCCCACATCCTCGTGCTGGCCCGGTCTGTCCGGGCCTCGTCTCCTGCACGGGGTAGTGGGGTGTTAAACTACCCCGTGCATCGCCTCAAAGGCGCGCGCCGACACTCGCGCGCGCCTCCGCCTCGGGGTCCATCAATGGGGGGCGGGGACTTCCCCATGTCCCTCGCCCCTGGACCCAATCATGGGGGGCGGAAGAGGGCGTTATCCGCCCTTCCTCGGCGCCCGGTGCGTCTTCTGCGGCCCGGGAAGGGAGTTGATATCTCCCTCTCCCGTTCCGCAGCTTCCTTCTGCGACATCACGTCTTCGCAGAAGGACACCACCGCGTCCCACGACTCTGAGCTGCCGACCATCCTCCGCACTACTGCCGGCAGCGTCAGGTCGCCTCCTACTTCATTTGTGAGGACACGGCGCTGCTCCTCCCAAGCTACACACTCGGAGAGCGTGTGCTGCGCCGTGTCCTCCCCGCATTGGACGCAGTGGTGGCACCGAGCGTCCGGCTCCCTGCCTAAGCGACGCAGGTACTTGCCGAAGCAGCCATGCCCCGACAGTACCTGCGTCACCCTGAACGACAGGGAGCCGTGCCTCCTCCCGAGCCAGTTGTCGAGTACTGGTCGGATCGCCTCGACGGTAGGGCGCATAAGCCTCTGCCGCCAGTCCGCCACCAGGACCTGACGGAGCTCCTCTCGGCGCAGCTCTATCTGCCGCTGCACCGGACTGGAGCCCCGTGTCCGTTCTTCCTCGCGCCATCGGTACAATGACGCGAGTACTTTCGCCTCTAGGTCCCAGGGCGGGGATCCGGCCAGGACGCAAGCCGCCTCGTAGGATATCGTGCGATACCCGCGGACGACCCTGACGGCCATCGCCCTCTGCGGCTTGCGCAGAATGGCGAGTGTTCCGGCCGTCAGGTCCATCGCCCACACAGGGGCCCCATATAGGGCCATGGACCGCACGATTCCTACGTATAACCGCCTACAGGCGGCGCTCGGGCCCCCCATGTTGGGAAGCAGCGTTGATAGCGCGCCTGCTGCACCCATCAGCTTGGGCGCCAGCCGCCGGAAGTGGGGTCCGAAATCCCACCGGCTGTCGAGCACCAATCCCAGGTACTTCATGGTGAACTCGACAGCTATCCGGGCCCCACTGACCACGATATGTGATCCCGGCGCCGGCGCACGCCGGGGGCCATGGAAAACCATGGCCTCCGACTTGTCAAGGGCCACCTCCAGGAAGTGGAGGCCTCTGTCCCAGGAGAACATTATACGATGATTAAATGTTTTCCGGATCTTCATACTACATTCGGGCCAGTATCTTCGTTCGGCCTCCACTTGGTGAGACAAGACATCATACTTTTAACTGAAAATTGTTCCGAAACTGTTCGATCAATATTGTGTCCTGGCTCTAGAAGTCGGTGTCTCGAGATTTCTGTTGTTTAGCTCGCCACGTAAGTGTTTTTTTGAAGTCGGTTTCTATTTTTTTTTGTAAAACGTTTTTATATATGTGTGTTGGTTGTATGTGGTTGAGGAATTTTAGGTGGTTATTTTAAACAACAACGGAGACGGAGTCGGCAGACGGCAGTCGCTTTACGGAAAATATCGAAGTTTAGCCAAAATCAGCAGTTAGACTGGTAAAGCGGACCCCTGACTTCAAAGCTCAAAAAGCTTCGAATGCGATTGGGATTAACGCTGAGATGATGATGGTAAGTTAAAACAACAATGCGATGGGAAGTAGTGTATCCAATGTTCGTGTTCCGATCTTGTCGGCCTATACAAAATATAGCTGAGTTAGATCATCTCCCTTCTACTGCGATTCGATAACACGGACGAACAATGAACGTTGTTTTGAAATTTCCTATATTTATTCAATTACAACATTAAACGAACATAATTATTATAAAAAACTGAGGCGAGATCAGTTTGGCAGTATTATTCTTTTAAAAAAAATCCTAAAAATAGCCAAGTTTCTATAACTGGATTTGGGGAATATTTTATTTATAAGTAGAACTTATAAATAAAATATTCCCCAAATCCAGTTATAGAAACTTGGCTATTTTTGTGATTTTTTGACTGTATTCTTATACAGTTAAGTTAATATTATTTTGTACCCGTATATATTAGCAACTAGCCCTTGCAGTTGTTATTGGGAAGATTCCACACTAAATTTACTTCCTCATACATACACGTGCCGGTTCTTCATCTGTCCCGACATAGTAGACAGGCTTTATGCCATGTTTATTTATTTATGCTTTATCGTACACCAGAAAACGTACAGCCAAAAATAAAAACATACGATACCTTGCTATGTCGCTTTCTACCATCTCTTCTAGTCAACCTTCAAATGGACAGTAATTACGTGGACATACAAAGGAGGTTATCATTGGTGCAAGATAATTTATGTGCGATTAATAATTTTTTTTTTTTTTTTTTAAACCTGGCTCCTCTTTAGAAATTTATCCTGGACCTCCTTTTTTTTAACTTAACAGCCGAAACAAACCCAGGGATCATCGTCTTTTTTCAAGTCCAGTAATTTACGTTATAATTACGCATATTGCTTAATAACAATGCTTAACAGAGCGAGCAGCTCAGTCCCAAGCTTTTTTGTCTTCTAAATAATCTGAGATTTTATAATACCCCTTTTTGCAAAGTTTGTCCTTTACATAGTTTTTATATCGTTTAATGGGTAAGTTTCGAATGTCCATGGGAAGCTCGTTGTAAAAGTGTATACATTGACCCATGAACGAGTTGCCTACTCTGTGGAGACGAGTGTGAGGTACAGCAAGACTGTGTTTGTTCCTGGTATTTATATCAACCAAACCCAGAACAACTACGTGTAGGTCATACAAATATTTGTTCCGTGCGGAAATCCTGCTTATCTCTGAAGCAACCACAACCGGATTTAAAATACGAAAAAATATTGTCTTATTTCATAGTCCAAATGTTAAGGAAGGCTTTCTAACGTGATGCTAGTTCTCTTCAGGTACAATACACTATAATGCACACATTGCCAATGTTAATTTATTTATTTATTTAAACTTTATGCACAAATATTGCACAATGGCGGACTTAATTTGGTTATGTTTTGTTGTTGGATTTAAAACACTTGCGAATTTTAGAATTATAAAAGGATACCTCGGGATGTCTCTTCAGATAATCTTCCTGCTCCCGTTGTATCTCTATCCCAAATCGTGTGGTGATTGCTCGTTGGCATGGTGTTACAGCATGCCAGTCTTGGTACAAGAGCCCTTCAGATGAAAATAGATCCTGGGGTAACCCTTTCATAAGGTGGATAATAGGCTTCACAGACATATTGGAGATTTTATGACAATAGTGATATAAATACTATAACAATACTTTTGTAAGTATTTTTTTTAAATTAAGGTATTAATAATATCAATGTTTGTTATGTTATTTGACATTTCGTTTTGTGTTGAAACGATTCTTTTATCAGAGCTGTCATGGCATCACATATCAATATAACCTGCCAGGTTGTTTTCGAACTAAAAAAGAAGTTAAATTATGCACCGATTTTTAATATGATATTATGCGAACGATTGATTGCCTGATTACTTCATTTTATATACATATTGTAAACTAACTAATGGTTTTTTACTATACTGTATACAGATGGTATACTCACATCAACTTCCAAAAACAAACTCATCATAATTTGCCGAGCCATTTTCAAATTTTGGTGAGACAAACGGCAATTTATTTATGTATTTATATCGAGATTTTCAAGTGTACGACCTTAGTTTCAATTTAGGCCGCCCGTATCTGCGACAACAGTCTTCCTGGGATAAGTACCTTTATACGACAAGTTTAAATAATTGACCAAATCAATGAATGATCATAACAGAATCAGGCCGTAATGTACTCACTGCTAGGCCACTAGCCTCTCCGCGATGAAAAGGGGTAGGCTATAATCCACTACGCCGACTCAGTGCGAGAAAATGGTGAAAGAAAACAAGAAAACAGCATGTTGAAATCAACATGTTCCAGAACCAAAGAAACGAGTACATAGATGTGACGTCTATCAAATGTCACCTATACTCGATACTTTGGTTCTGCAGTGTGATTCTGTAACAGAGAAAACAAAGGTGAAGTGTGCTCGGAGCGAGTTACCATTCTAATTGATTTTTTTTTAATGTTTATTTAAATAGCTTTGTCAACTATGTCGCTCTGTAACAGCCATACTTTATATACTTAATTACATAAAATTATTTTAATATATTTTATAACTTCTTTTAGCCGCATCTGACATAGAAGAAATTAAAATACTCTTACATACGTCAAAATTACGAGATTTAGGTAACAGCCTTCTGAGCGTTCGCCCCGTGCACACTCCATCGAGATCTGGTGAATTGTTTATTTCTCAAATTCTAAAGCATTGACACTATTGATCTGTCACTATAAGCTTACTTCACCAATCATTTAACGGCGAGATTTTAACAGATTCGATCGGTTGGAACATGTTGGTTTCAGCAAGATGCTTCATTTCACCATATTGGTAGCGACGGACCAATAAAAAGCTTGGAATTATTTAGAAATATTC
Source organism: Sesamia inferens (assembly GCA_037179545.1). Lineage (NCBI taxonomy): Eukaryota > Metazoa > Arthropoda > Insecta > Lepidoptera > Noctuidae > Sesamia > Sesamia inferens. The sequence continues at coordinate 17,661,684 of CM073921.1, read as the reverse complement.
TATTTTATAATATGGCTGGGTGGATAAATAAAACGAGGGTACCCAAGTGAAGTACCTACCTACATGAGTGTATCTTATAGGGTTGGGGTCACATTCAAACATTAACAATACGAAGAAGACCCCGCACATTAAAAAAAAAAAAATCGATTCAAGGCTCAGGTGTTTTAAAAAGTTTCATTCTATTTTGTGTTATTATATTTATTAATGACAGTATTTAAAACACCAATTACTTTGGTAAGCTACGTCAATCATGACTAATGATGCTGTACCAAAGTCAATTAAGAACGCGGCCTAAAAATATTGATTTGTTTTGCCGTGGCCTAAAAGCATTGTTCGTTCATGCTGAGCCAAGTCCCACTACTTTTTTTTTTAATAATTATAAACTAGCGCTTGACCGCAATCCCGCCTGATGGTAAGCAGAGATGCGATCGTTGATGAAAAGGCGCACTAGTTTATTGAGTCTTAAGAAACATAGTGAATAAGAAGGAAGACGGCAGTTGAGCGAGGTGATGCAATATTAAACCCAACATCACGACCAACGATGCTGCGCCAAAGGGAGATTGATCTGAAGACCCTCCACGACCAAACTCCCAACACAACAACATTAGGCGCATCGTACCCGGCACACATCGCAACAGAACTTATGGCCTACCACCATTAAACGTGAAAATTATCCTATTGATCGTTTGTTACTAATTCTGAACGCATTTATTGTTAGGATACATTTTAATCCCGGTCCGTTCTTGTGGGATACTCTCCAACATCCTTAGGCGGAGTCACAAGCAACAGCTGCTAATATTATAAGTCATACCTTTCTTACTTACGTAAATTACTGAATTAATCGTTTAGATAATTTGATGGACGTGTGACTTGGGGCCTAAAGAAGGACATGGAAAACTTATTGTCTTTGATACTTTAATTAATAAATACGAAATACAAAATAGATACACAAATAGTGCGCTCAGTTGTTTGTACAAGTACTTATTTCGCTATTCTAACTGCAATGTACATATTTACATCTAAAACAAAACAAAGTCTTTTAACAGAACTTAGACCAAGACGAAACCAAAATACCTAGCGATTATTTCCATCAAATAATTCAATGCATAATTGTTCGGTGAAGAGCTTACTCAGTGGAAATTGCATTGCGAATTTCAAACATTTCGACAGCCCCTGCACTGTGGTGTCAGGTGTAATATTGTTGAGTAGATAACCGTAGGCAGTCTGATATTTCACAATGGACTTATGTGAAAGTAATATGCTTCAGGCCTGCTGATTGATATAGTACACTGATTCGGTGAATATATCGCTCAATAAGTGCTAAAGCAATTTGGGGAAGTATTTCTGAAACGTTTGTGATCTCACTAATAGGCTTATGATATTAACAATTGCATGCTTGAATGTGTTGCTGTATTTTGTAATACTGTGTAGTTGTCAGTAATGAAATTAGAGGAATTAAAATGAGAAATATAAGATAACGTTCATCATCATCATCAACCTTTTATCTTCCCTCTGCTGGGCACAGGTCTCCTCTCATACAAAGAAGGATTGAGCGTAAACACCACACTTGCTCAATGCGGGTTGGCGATTTCAGACTTACAAATTCAGGTTTGCACATGATGTTTTCCTTCACCTTGTAATCAGTCATTGATGTCCAAGATATACTTAGAAAGTACATAAATAACTTTATAAAAGTTACATTGGTACTTGCCTGACCTGGAATCGAACCCGCACACTCATACTTGAGAGGTTGGTGTTTTAACCACTAGACACGATAAAGTTGTATTATGTTAATAACTGTTGAAATAAACGGTTTAGTTTGAACCCAGACAGACAGTTTGTTTACTGTTTATCATTCAACACTACCGGTCTTTAACAAATCGAACAAGTAAATAGAAAAAGAAAGGGATTTATTAAAATTTTTAGGTATCGTAGAAAATATTCGTCATACTACCCACCTAATAGATAAAAACTAAAATTAAAAACATGCCACGTCTCCCCCAACTGCGTCCCCTTCTAAACCATTATGAATAATAAGGAATAGTAATAATATAACGCCAAATAAAGCAGACCTTTAATAATGTTGTGCATATTTCACCAACTAATTATTATTTGGACCGTCGCTCGTGTTGATCCAATTATGTGAGTATTGCCCTGCCAAACGTTCCCCATCCTAACTTTGGTATTCACCCCATTGCTAATTTATAAAAATTAATGTTTCTATTTCTAGTTGTTATGAATTTTCTTGCACACAAGCATGAACGTAGCTTGGGTACTATTTCACCTGTATGAATGGTGATAGGTACATTTCTGTGCCTCGGAAAGCACTTAAGAAGTTTGTAGCCGTATATCTTTCATAAATCTTTAACGGTCTTTTAGTGTAGTCTGACGCTCAAAAGTCTGACATCTAGTCTTACCAACCTCTCTCCTTTTTGTGGTCTGATAACCAGATCAATCTGCACTGTCTTTACCCAACATTGTCCAGGTCTAAATGAAGTTTGATTTGTTTAACGACAAGGTTGGTGCAGTGGTTGAGTAATCGAATTTGCGCGGCATGTCGCGGGTTCTATCCCAGCACGAAACAAATATTTGTATGGCCCACAGGCAGTTGTTCCGGATCTGGCTGTTTTTGTATGTGAGACTAAATGTTTGCCCATCCACGATACTGGAGTAATTTAAAAAAAAACTAATTCACACTGCATAACTAACTGTTTTACTAAATGCATGCTTTGAAATTATAACACAACACTTACAATTTTGATTCAATAGCGGTCTGTTTGTTCCGGCTAATCCCCAAAACGTCTGCACTGATTTTAACCGGACTTTCACTGGCAGATACCTAATTGATGATACTCCTATCGCGGTATTCAGTATCCTTAAAGTCACTCCTAACTTGAAGGCTACAGTAATAAGAGACGACTTACAAAAATAATCTTAAAAAAGCAAAAAGGTCTTTCATTTTCTATGGTACTTACACCTTGGTGACACATTATTGTTGTTACCCAACATCCATTGAAGGCAAGAGTACAGCTAGTAATATTATATACAAACTTTGAGTGGAGTACAAACAAGTGCAGGAGTTTAATTTCCTGTCGCCGTCCTACGGGCTAATGGATTCATACTCTCAGATCGTTTCATAGTACCTACTGCAGACTATTGAAATATATTTGGTAATTATTTTACATTACGACTGCTTTATTGTAAATAATGTTCACACTATAAGCCACGTAGCAGGAGTGTATAAGTACTGCGACAGCATTTTATCACGCACCAGATTTCAACCGTGTGCGCGAGTATTCAGTCGTGAATTGAGAATCCAACAGAAAGCATTCTAGAACGTGAAAAAATAATCTCTTTGATTTCCAAGTCTTTGTGCTACGGCGTTGAAAATACAGAGCACGAAAATAGGGCTCTACCGGAGAAACATGCCCGAGTATTGCATCTTACCGCTCCCTACAGTCATTGTATTACCCAGGTTACGGATGTCATAGGATAGGCAGTCATTTGTTTAAAGTACTAGTTTTAAGATGCATCCATTTAGAAAAAAAAGACGACGAAATAATTAAAAAAGGCAAGGAACTGATTCTCACCAACTATGTATATTTTATACAGTTGGTTAGTGGTTGAGGATTTTAATTAACGTTTAAGCTAATATTACGCATTTTTCATTCTAGATCTTATTTGCCAAGGGTGTAACAACAAAAGCACATCGTTCCAACCAGGGGTTTTACGATACATCTGCTTTTTTGTACTCAATCAGCAAAATTCTCTTATAATCCCAAAACATTGTAGCTATGATTTTTCCGGCAGACCACTCTGCGGTCTAAGAAACTCAAAGATAAAAGAAACTTTGCATAGAGTCGCAGCATTATGCTGAGCGACAGCCATTTTGCGTGGATGTGACGCATGTTTCCCTCAACTATTTCTTATTTTTTATGTTTTTGTAAACTCTTGCGTCATTTTTATTGCAAATAAACGTTTTTCTTTCTTTCTTTCTTTCAAAAGAGGAAAAGAAAGAGAATTTGAAAAGAAAGAATGAAAAACTTTTTATTTGCGGTAAAAATGACGCAAAAAGTTACAAAAACATAAAAAAAATGGTTGAGGGAACATGTGTCACATGCACAGAAAACGGCTGTCGCTCAGGATTGTGCTGCGGCCCTATGCAAAACAGAGCCCAGCGCTGGTTTTCAGTGACAGCCGGCGCCGATGTAATGACGTCACCCGTAGCAGCAAACAATTAAATTATTTATTGCACCAAACCAGTACAATAAAAACAAAAACAAAGGAAATTGACATGCTAAGAGAATATTAGCATGTCGTGGTGGCCTTGTGGTTAAAACACCAGCCTTTCAAGTATGAGTGCGCGGGTTCGATTCCAGGTCAGGCAAGTAACTTTTCTAAAGTTATATGTACTTTCTAAGTATATCTTAGATACCAGTGACTGAAGGTGAAGGAAAACATCTTGAGGAAACCTTTAAGTCTGAAATCGCCAACCCGCATTGAGTAAGCGTGGTGATTACGCTCAATCCTTCTCTGTATGAGAGGAGATCTGCGCCCAGCAGTGGGACGATAGAAAAAAGGTTGATGATAAAGAGAATATTATATATCATCCTCAATAATCGCTTTACGCATTATGTAGTGGCAACATTACGAAGCGTCCGTTTAGACGTACACCTATCCAACATGTATCAACATGTGTTTTGTGTCATTGCATGGACTCTTGCTTACTTTCAGGGTAATGCGCCCACGTTTCATCACTTGTAACAATTTGAACACAAATACTTCAACACAAAGCCCTAAAAACTCTCTATGGCAATCGATTCTCACGTGCTTTTCAGGCACCATGAGCTTTCGCGTCACCCATTTTGCACTGACATTTGAATGGTCCTATAAAATAGTAGGTATGGAACCTACAGAAAGGTGGGGCATCTCTGTTATCGTTTTAATCTTAATTCAGGCATCCTTAACTTAAACTCCTCAACTTTTTCCACGTCTTCCTCTGTAGAGTCAGTAACCGTCCGAGCGTCTTGTAACATTGCTATGTGAATAGTTTTAATAGAATTTAATAAGAGCGCGGTGCAAGATTTATTCAACATTGTCACGTTAGCCATCCCAGCTGTCACTGTCTAGGATTATAACAAATTGAAGAACATATCTATGTACATACTTTAGTTAATTAATTGGTCAAATTATCCACATTTTATTTTTAAAAAAAGTTGTCCCACACTGGAATTACTCCTGTATCGTGAGTGTTCTTACAAACATTTAAACTTACAGCTAGACCCAGAACAACTACTTGTAGTCCATACAAATATTTATTCCGTGCGGGAATCGAATCCGCGACACGCAGCGCGGCAGTTGATAGGTCAGCCAATGCACCAATCGTGGCGTTTAAATTTTATTTGTAAATTACCCTGATCCCTAGAATATATTCGAATGCTATTCGGAAAAGCTTGTTAAAACGTTCCATTTATGATTGAAAACTTTCCAGCCGGGAATGCGTGTGATTTTATTGTTCATATTGTGTACACGGATGCCAGTTTTGCATGGTAAACTTGCCCGTATCGTGCAATAACTGTACGAGTTATTTAGACAGTGGCTGTTTATTTTATGATGTTGCTTCATTTTATGATCCCCAGTAAACTTGTACCAAGTAAATAAGAGTAGAAGTGCGAAAAGCGGGATAATATATGTAATATCATAAGTCAATCAAAGAAGCTATCAGAAGAGTCAAGAAAATTTCTAATTAAATAAATAAAATAGTTAAGTAGAACAATAGTATATCCATGAACTCGTAAATAAGTCGAAGCAGAGTTAATTTAAAGGAAAGCAGGGCGGCAAAGTTTAATCAAAAATTATTCTGCGCTTCATTCTAGTTCCAATCAAAGTTTTCGTAGAGAAGTGCAACTGCTGGGAGTGGCAATCATTACATAAATTAATTCTACTTTCCGTAATAAAGGAAATAATGCATCCCAACTTCGTGAAAGCCAGGAAAGATAAAAATGTGGGATATACGCAATTGTGGATTGCTTCGGCTAGAACTAAGTTTTCAAAATCAATTAAATGAACGCTGCAAACGGAGTGGATGTCGGACTTTTACTGACTTAAACCCACCCGTGTTCCTTCATTTGCCTATGCACCAGGGGTACGTCTTTCGAAAAACCCAGTTCTAATGGAGCACGTCACCCGTTTTGAGTCGCCCGTAGAACACAACGCACCGTCCACCCGGGCCTGGTCAATACTGGGCGTTGAGCTACCCATTGGCAACACACGCCTACTACCAGGAGTTTGATGTTGTCACCCGACGGCAGGGCGTGTCTTGCGGTGACTAGGATATAAGTACTCAGAGATTGTTTTCCCACACGCACTTCGCCTACTCCTTAGTAAGCATTACTGCTTCGCAGAATTAGGTGAAGGCCTGCCCACTGCTTATTATCAGCGGGATTGCAGTCAGGCAATAGTTCATAAGACAAGTCGTGGTGACCTAGTGGTTAAAACTCCAGCGTCTCAAGTATCAAGTCAGGCAAGTACCAATGTAACTTTTCTAAGTTATATGCAGGTACTTTGTAAGTATGTCTTGGACATCAATAACTGATTAAAAAGGTGAAGGAAAACATCTTGAGGAAACCTGAACTTTAAGTCTAAAATTGCCAACTCGCATTGAGCAAGCGTGGTGATTACGTTCAATCCTTCTCTGTATGAGAGGAGGCCTGTGCCCAGCATTGGGACGATAAAAAGGTTGATGATGATACGAATAGTTTATAACATGAAAATATAAAAAATTGTGGAGATATGAGGAACAGGGAGTACAGTTCACTCATCCTCCATAGAAAAGGGAGGATCCTCCGACCAGACAGGTATTATGTCTGGTACTTTTTTTTTTTGCCGGGGTGGAAATCCTCATAGGATGCCCGCCGCCCTGGGGTGGGCGACGGGGTATGTCAGACTTTTACTGACTAAAACCACCCCGGTGTGTCTTCTATCACGAGCGCGCGTGGAGCCGCGGGAGTCTAAATTCTTCCACGGCCCCACACCCTCGTGCTGGCCCGGTCTGTCCGGGCCTCGTCTCCTGCACGGAGTAGTGGGGTGTTAAACTACCCCGTGCATCGCCTCAAATCGCCGCGCGCGCCTCCGCCTCGGGGTCCATCAATAGGGGGGCGGGGACTTCCCCATGTCCCTCGCCCCTAGACCCATTCATGGGGGGCGGAAGAGGGCGTTATCCGCCCTTCCTCGGCGCTCGGTGCGTCTTCTGCGGCCCGGGAAGGGAGTTGATATCTCCCTCTCCCGTTCCGCAGCTTCCTTCTGCGACATCACGTCCTCGCAGTGACGCCTCCCACCGCGTTCCACGACTCTGAGCTGCTGACCATCCTCCGCACTACTGCCGGCAGCGTCAGGTCGCCTCCTACTTCATTTGTGAGGACACGGCGCTGCTCCTCCCAAGCTACACACTCGGAGAGCGTGTGCTGCGCCGTGTCCTCCCCGCATTGGACGCAGTGGTGGCACCGAGCGTCCGGCTCTCTGCCTAAGCGACGCAGGTACTTGCCGAAGCAGCCGTGCCCCAACAGGACCTGCGTCACCCTGAACGACAGGGAGCCGTGCCTCCTCCCGAGCCAGTCGTCGAGTACTGGCCGGATCGCCTCGACGGTAGCGAGGCCGGCGGTAGGGCGCATAAGCCTCTGCCGCCAGTCCGCCACCAGGACCTGGCGGAGCTCCTCTTGGCGCAGCTCGATCTGTCGCTGCACCGGACTGGAGCCCCGTGTCCGCTCTTCCTCGCGCCATTGGTACAATGACGCGAGTACTTTCGCCTCTAGGTCCCAGGGCGGGGATCCGGCCAGGACGCAAGCCGCCTCGTAGGATATCGTGCGATACCCGCGGACGACCCTGACGGCCATCGCCCTCTGCGGCTTGCGCAGAATGGCGAGTGTTCCGGCCGTCAGGTCCATCGCCCACACAGGGGCCCCATACAGGACCATGGACCGCACGATTCCCACGTACAACCGCCTACAGGCGGCGCTCGGGCCCCTCATGTTGGGAAGCAACGTTGATAGCGCGCCTGCTGCACCCATCAGCTTGGGCGCCAGCCGCCGGAAGTGGGGTCCGAAATCCCACCGGCTGTCGAGCACCAATCCCAGGTACTTCATGGTGAACTCGACAGCTATCCGGGCCCCACTGACCACGATATGTGATCCCGGCGCCGGCGCACGCCGGGGGCGCCCGACGGGAGCTCGCCTCTCAGCACCCAGTCGTAGCCGATGTTCCACAGGAGCGGTCCCAAGACCGATCCCTGTGGAACACCACACGACATTTGGTGCCGACCGGCACCGTCACGTCCCCGATAGATTATGTCTGGTACTAGCCCAATGCTTGAAATTGGGAAGTTGTATGTATGCTAATTGCACGGTAAACTCTGATTGCAAGATGTAGAATTCGTGTGACGTCACTATGACGCGTTGTTCCATGTGGCGTTTGTAGGTACCGTTACAAAATAAATACATCTCATTCACATTTTGCCTACGGTGTTTATAAATTACGATATATAATAGTTTACGAGTGCGCTTTGATGTGACTACTGTAAAGGTAATCTGCCGTTGACGCGTGTCGCTCGTGCGTAAAAAATATTTTTGAAGTCGACTGCACGTTGCCGGATCGAAAAGAAGAGTCGGTGTTTTTTTTTGTTTTTAACAATTATAAACTAGTGCTTGACTGCAATCCCGCCTGATGGTAAGCAGTAATGCAATCGTTGATGGTAAAGCGCACTAGTTTATTGAGCCTATTCACTTAAGAAACTTAGTCAATAAGAAGGAAGACGGCAGTTGAGCGAGATGATGCAATGTTAAACCGAACAACGTGACCAACGATGCTGCACCAGAGAGAGATTGATCTGGATACCCTCCACGACCAAACTCCCGACACAACAACATTTGGTGTATCGTACCCGGCACACATCGCAACACAACTGTTCAGACCCGTTCTCCGTACAGCTTCACCAGACATCATGACGGAACACGACGAATCGCTTGGCGGCAAGACTTTGTCTAATGGGTGGTAACTTCTGCCGGCAGCCGATATTATTATTTCTATATAAATATTTTTTGTATGTAGGAAGACAGTTTTGTTTAATTTAAACGAGAGATGCATGTTGAAACAAACAGCATGACTTCATAACTCCAAATATGAGCTGTAGTATTCCAGGAGTAACGACCTCGATTATATAATATTTATTCGTTTATTCTCTGATGGCCATCGTACGAAAGATACGATGACAATCATATCTTTATGTTGCCTACAACTTGCATAAATCCATGTTCTTACATGGATTTCGCATACGAATTCCTTCCCTAACGAAACAAATAGTTGGTTTTTAAAATGTACCCCTCATTACCATCCGTAGCCCAGGCTCTCATACAGAGAAGGAGTGGGCGTAATGACCACGCTTGCTCAATGCGTGTTGGCGATATCAGACTTAAAGGCCAGGTTTCCTCAAGATGTTTTCCTTCACCTTTTAATTAGTCATTGGTGTCCAAGATATACTTAAAAAGAACATATAACTTAGAAAAATAACATTGGTACTTGTCTGACCTGAATTCGAACCCGCACACTCACTTGAGAGGCTTGTGCTTTAACCACTAGGCCACCACAAATTACCATATCATAATCAGCCTACAATATTCCCACTGTTGGGATACACGCTATCTCTCGGTGAGAGGAGGTGGGCCTGGGATTGGTAGATGTCACATGTCTTAGATATCATTGGGCTCTAGGACATGCCTGTTTCCTCGCGATGTTTTCCTTCACCGTTTTGAGAGCAGTGGTGAGGAAATAATTTACACAAAGAAAATCACTTGGGCCTGTAGGCAATTTAACATCGTTTCCTAATGAAACGACTTCGAATACCATTGGCTAGGGCCCCAGATGGGGTTCGAACCTACGTCCTACAACTTGTAAGTCACGGACGATACCACTAGGCCACCGTTGCTCTCTGATAGGCCTCTCATATCATGTGCCAATTCCCACGCTCCTTTGCCAGCTTTATGAAGGTTTAACCGACGACAGGTCGCTCAAACCTTGGTAGCCACTTGGTCACTGCCTTACTGTCTTTCACCTTTTGCCAAAAACGCAATATTCGTAATTGGGTGTTGGTATCATTTTGACAGTTCAACAACACACATTGCTTTGTTTACGTTGTTGAAGACATTTTTCGAACATATGGAGCAATAGGTTAGATACATGTTTAAAAATTGTTTAAATCGAGATTAATAGTTTGATAAATAATTATGGTACTGATCTCAGCGGCGGCGATCTCTCGCGTCCGACCCTGGTCCAGGTCATGGTCCGGAGCGAGAGCGCAATGGTAGGCCATCACCTCATGCGAACCAGTGGTGCTGACAAAGGAGGAGGTGGAGCGCGTGAAAGAGCGGGGATCCCAGCGCCCTCACGCCACTAGCCGTCGCAGCACACCATGACGGGTTCCACGAGGACCAATGTCTCCTGGGCCAGGGTTGCGGGTTAGTTAAAAAAAACCGTGGCCCTGGCGCACAGGCAAGTGAAGGAATACGGGTGGGTTTTAGTTAGTAAAAGTCTGACATGCCCTACCGCTCCGCCCGGAGCGGTAGAGGTCATTTGATGAATACCTATCTCAAACAAAAAACGTATTGATCTCAGTCTCGATCTGTCCCTACCTGTCCATACCTCTGTTTTAACATTGATTGACGCTAAGATGAGATTGCTACGGTTTTAATTATAATTAAATCTTTTTGAGTTCTATAATCCCTCTTCCGATGCCAAAAAGGATCGTGAGAATTGAGCATCTAAATACACCTTCATGTTTCAGCCTTTAAAGTCTAAAGGGTTCATATAGAAAATGGTGTTGTTTATTTACCAGAAATGAAGAGCAATTACAGGTATTTTTTTAAATTTGGTAGGCACGGTTTAGCGCAGTGGCTAAGCTATTGATACTACGACTATTCCCGGACGGAACAAATATTTGTAAGACCTACAAGTAAATGTTTCCGGGTGTGGCTGTTGTGTATGTGAGTTTATATGTTTGAAAATGCACCTACGGTACAGGCGACATTGCAAAGGTGGGCAAGGTTTTTTTTAAAAAAAAAATACGTCGTCATTGGACTGGGAGAGAAAATGTCGGTCGCCCGGTAGTGAAATGGGCAGACGACATTGTTACCACGCGGGTGGAACCTGGAAGAGGGTGGCATACACCCAACGCTCCTGGGGTGTATGGTACGTCGACTTTATGAGAAGTCCCTTCGGGCACATCATAGCCACACGTCGTGTATTTTATAAACACGCTTTATTGATATAGCTGTTACATATTCTTATATCAACACCGGATAGACATTGACATTGTGTTACATTGTGACAAAAAATGTATATATATCTTTTTCCTGTACATCCGGTCAGTTTTTATGATATATATTGTTTATATTCTATATCTATTGACAAATGAATATGATATGTTTACATCATCATCATCAGCATCCTTTTTTATCGTCCCACTGCTGGGCACAGGTCTGCTCTCATACAGAGAAGGATTGAGCGTAGGTAATCACCACGGTTGTCCAATGAGGGTTGGCGATTTCAGACGTAGGGGAGGTAAGCCTAAAACGGGTAGCCCGCCTAAAACGGGTATCTATTTTAAATTGCGCGCCGTTATTGCTAATAAGAATATGTGCGTGCGGGGTGCGGCGCCTACCGCTTGCCAATCACAGGCAGTCAGCGCACTTCTCTGGCGGACACTAGTTCATGGTAAGTTAAGAACAAAGTTTTTTGCTATTCCGACTAAAAAAAATTGAATTACATTACTTTTGAATACTCGAAAATGGTCTACAATATGTTCTTACTAGTTTTGTGTAGTTATTTAGCAATAAATAGACGTTTTATTTTTACAATGGTCTGGCAATTATTATTTCGGTTTTAAGGTTATGAGTAGATAGAAAAAAATATATGCTTTTGGGCAAAAAGGGTAGGGGTAAAGTGGGTACCCGTTTTGTCCATACCCGACTTGCCCGTATCATTTCATTGACTGCTTATTAGTTCTTTTACTTTTACAGGTGGTTAATAAATATAAAAGAAAACTGCGAATACTACGTGGGATGAGGCAGTTATGAAGCTTCTGATAGAAGAAGCTCTCGAAACTTTCGTCAAAGGTGTAGTTAAAAAATATGGCATCAACCTTTCGACTTTACAGAGACTCGTCACGTCACGACACAAGAAGGGGTGTCCAAAAAAAGTCATATCCAGCGTCGAACGAGGCAAACAGACGACAGTTGTATGCTGCTGTAATGCAGCAGGTACTTTTGTACCTCCATTTCTCATCTTTGGTCGAAAACGAATGGTAGACAGGCTTTTAGATGGAGCTTCACCAAGATCATCAGCTACTTGCAGTGATAATGGCTTGCTCCTCACATAACTCATGGCATGCAGCCGCTTGATACGTGTTTCTATGGACCATAGAAAACTTATTTCGAGCAGGCAGTTTCTGTGTTCTGACGAAGACATGTTGGACGTATCATTTCCCAGTATGAAGTAGCAAGACTATTTGGTGAAGCATATATGAAGGCAACAAGTACCCAGAATGCAGTAATTTTTTTCGCCTACAATCTGCCCTACGAATAGGAATGTATTTGACGATTCTGAGTATATGCCGTCAAATTTGAGTGACTGAGAAAAAATTTAAAACAGGGTCCAAAAACAATGAAAAAGATAACGTGGGGTATCGGTGCTTGGTATGTAGCGAGCGTTACAGTGAACTACCAACAGAAGACTGGATTAAATCTGATGATTGCGAGATGTGGGCTCATGACGCCTGTACTTCATACTCTGGCAGAAGTTCATATTACTGTGACATGTGCCACGAGTAAGTGAAGTATGGCTGAGACTGAAAAATATATGTAACTGTTAATTATTATAAGTAGATACTGTAAGTTTTGATTGTTATGGAACAATTCCAGTGTTTGATTGACGTTGATATCATTTAAATTAGTCCCTACCCGATTTGCCCAAAAGCCCTACCTGCTTTAGGCCCCCCCTGCGGGCAAAACGGGTAATTGGAATGTTAAAGTTTTTTGTAATTTTTATTATTCTTAATGTAGAAAACTGTTAAATATGCCATTTTATAATAGACATTGATAACTAAACAATTCAAAATGTAAAAATAAAAGTTCAAATTGTATCTATAAATCGTTATTTTTTAACATCAACCTTAGCGTACCCGTTTTGGGCTAGTCTCCCCTAAAGTCCAGGTTTCCTCAAGATTTTTCCCTTCACCTTTTAATCAGTCATTGGTGTCCAAGATATTCTTGGAAAGTACCTGAAGCTATATATTATAGTTACCTACTACCTGAGATATTTAATTATAAATCATTTGCCAATTGTTCATCAAAAATAAATCGCTTGTTTTTGTAGGCCGTAATTAAACCCGTAAAAGCTGGTCTGTAAATGCTTGATAAATAAAAATACTAGCTTCGCCGCGTTTCAATCTGTATAAATTTCGATCCTTTGGGAATATCTGTATAAAATCAATCCTTCTTTGATTTCCAATTTATTTTCATTGTATCAGCACCCTAATTGTGTGACATACTATTATCATCAACTTGAATAATACCGGCAGAAGTTACCACCCACCAGACAAAGTCTTGCCGCCAAGCGATTTGTCGTGTTCCGGCATGATGACTGGTGAAGCCGTACGGAGGACGGGTCTGAGCAGTTGTGTTGCTATGTGTGCCGGGTACGATGCGCCAAATGTTGTTGTGTTGGGAGTTTGGTCATGGAGGGTCTTCAGATCATTCTGTCGGGTTTAACATTGCATCACCTCGCTCAACTGCCGTCTTCCTTCTTATTCGTTCAGTGTTTTTGAGTGAATAGGCTCTTAATAAACTAGCGCGCTTTACCATCAACGATCGCATCACTGCTTACCACCAGGTGGGATTGCGGTCAAGCGCTAGTTTATAATTATTAAACAAAAAAACATTGCTCGATATTTTGGAAAAATGTGTCAGCTGATCAACGTAGGTACCTAAATAACGCAATGAAAGTTGTTGAACTGTCGGAATCAAACTCATTGCTACTGATAGCGTGTTATGCAATTGCCCTGGAGGTCTGAGAACATCGAAAACTATTATTCCGATGACCTTTGTAATAACACATTTAATAACCTGTTCTTTTACAAACAAGCTCGCGCTAATTAAAAACTACAGCTGAATAAAAACGAATTTAAACCAATTACTCTAATAAACTAGCTACCTATTTAGCCTGCGGTTTTGCATTCATTTGTATGTGTGTAAATATAACCAGCTCAGACTTTAAACGAAATAAAATAAGTGTAAAATTATACGTTACTCTAATTAAATAATATCAATGCCTCTCACACAACTATGTATGTTGTTGTAAGCCACAAAATTGACGCATAATGTTGTAAGTTCCGAACTTTTCCGAAGTAGTTTAGAATATTATTTACTATTTTGCTCGGTGGTAGGCCACATCGGCTGCCTCGCTTGTTCCGGCCCGGCGGAGGCGCCATGGCAAGACATTTGTTACCCACGTAAGACGTACGTAAGAAGTGACCGTACCAGCGCAGGTCTGCTATGTCACGGACACGGAGACTGCCACGAATGCGGGGGTTCCTAATGCGGTCTTTCCGCGTAACTCCACAAATCCACCGCAGCATATTCATCTCCGTGACACGCAGCTCCTGCTTGTGTCGCTCAAGCACAGGCCACGCCTCACTGCCATACAGAAGGACAGGTCTAATTATGGTCTTATAGACCTGTAATTTTATGTTAAGTACATATTGCATTTAACTTTAAAATTAGTTAAATAAAAGTAAATATTAAGATGACAGACATTTATTTACGCAGCCATATTTACCTAGTATTTTCTAGTAATTAAATTATGTATAGAACAATCTACGTCACTAATCACTATTAATATGTATAGTGTAAGTATCTCTATACATAATAATCATTTCGGTAAAATCAAAATTAAAATATTTTCATCATCATCATCATCATTTCAGCCGAAAGACGTCCACTGCTGGACATAGGCCTCCCCCAAGGTTCTCCACGACGACCGGTCCTGCGCCTCCCGCATTCAGCGGTTTCCCGCTACTTTCACCAGGTCGTCGGTCCACCTTGTCGGGGTCTACCCACGCTACGTCTTCCGGTGCGTGGTCGCCACTCGAAAACCCGTCTGCCCCATCGGGCATCGGACCTACGGGGAATGTGTCCAGCCCACTGCCACTTTAGTGTTGCAATTCTTCGGGCTATATCGATTACTCTCGTTCTTCTGCGGATCTCCTCATTCCTGATTCGATCGCGCAGTGAAACCCCAAGCATAGCCCTCTCCATTGCCCTTTCAGTGACTTTGAGCCTTTTTATAAGGTCCATTGTTAGCGACCACGTTTCAATTCCATAAGTCATCACTGGCAACACACACAATATTTTATTTCGCCTAAACCTGCACGGGTACTTACGAATCGTCAGAAGCTGAGTCCTCGGTTCAAAATGACCGTTTACTATAGAAAAGAGCGGCAATGATACTTCACAGATACTCTTTTAAAAATAATTGGCTTTTACAAAAAAAATCTACAGACTTTAGATCTGTAATTAGGCCTTCGGACTTTGTAGGCCTTGTAGAATTGAGAATCAGAAATGAGAAGAAGATACACATTGTTAGATACAATAGCTCTTCGAGTTTGCTAAAATTAAGTGGTAGTGGGCGGGGCACATTGCACGTAGAACCGATGGCCGATGGGGCAGTTAGGTTCTGAAGTGGCGACCACGTAGCGGAAGACGCGGCGTAGGGAGGCCCCCAACAAGGTGGACCGAAGACCTGGTGAAGGACAAGACCGGTCATCGTGGAAAGCCTTGGGGGCCTTTCTCCAGCAGTGGACCTCTATAGGCTGAAGAAGAATAAGAATAAGGCTTTGTAGACCTAAAGTTTACGACTTTTTAGACTTTAGGTCTACAAAGCCTTATTCTCCATCTCACATTTACAAAATATATATAAAAAATAGCTATCAGAATGATACTTAAAAAACAAAATCTATTAAAATCAGGTAATATGTTTGCCATACTACCACTAGTGTACGGGTGTTTTAAAAATAGAGCTGGCCAACGTTTGCTGTTATGTGCAACATTGTAACTAGTACGCAACTCGTGCACCACGTCGACTTCAGCTTTTGTGGAGTTATAAACCTTTATTTTTTTTCTCCCCGGTAACTTCATCTACAGCGTGGTCGTGATTGTATAATATGGACATAGCTTACACTACTATTTATACAAAAAGTAAAGTATGACAACCTCCCACCACCCAACCAACAATCTATATACCCCATACATCGCAGGACTGGAAAATTTTTCCTACGGCGGTCTTTCCATCTGACCACAATTTAAGTATCTTCAATTCTTCTGGAGTGAATAGGTTCTCAATAAATCAGGGCACTTTACCATCAACGATTGCATCACTGCTTACTACCAGGCGCTTATCACTAGTTTAAGTAATAAAATATTTTAATTTTGATTTTATCGAAATGATTATTATGTATAGAGTTATTACACCTTAGGTGATAGACGGGAGCAGGCACGTATCCATTACTTTTTTTTTTTCTTTAAATTCATAGGCAAGGTCCCCTTTAGTATTTCTTTTAGACTCCAGAATTTTTTTTCCATGCGCCTGAAATTCTTCTTTCAACCTCTAATTCATTATTTTGTTTACTAAAAGAAACTTGTTTGCCCAGGTATATGTAACTATCGACGTATTCCAACGGTTTGTGGTCGAGATAGATGGGGTGTTTTGTATTGTTGGACATAATTTTGTTTTATTTAAATTTATTACCAATCCTACTTCGTAGCTCATAGCTTTCAGCGAGTGTAACATTGATTTCAACTCCTTAGCACATTCGGATAGTAAAATAATATCGTCCGCAAACCTCAGATGGCTGATGAATTTGCCGTCAATATTTAGTCCTTTTCTTTCCCAGCTTAGCTTGCGGAAAACCATCTCTAGTACGGCTATAAAAATTCTCGGAGATAGTGGATCGCCTTGCCTCACACCTCTCCTTATTGGTATCGGTGGTCCTGTTCTCTCAAGTTTGACTCTACTTGTGCAGTTGTTGTACAGACACTTTATAATTTCTATATATTTATGTTCAACGTCTTGTGAGGTTAAGGCGGTCCATATAGAAGAATGTCGTATTGTGTCGAAGGCTTTCTGGTAGTCGATAAACGCTACATAGAGTGGTTTCCGATACCGCTCTGCCGGTTGGTGTTCCTCTAAACTCTTACTGATCCTCTTTTCGATTATTGATGAAAAGAGTTTGTAGAGTGCGGGTTGCCAAACGTGGAAATTCACGACACGCGTAAGGAATAAAATCAGATCCTGCCAACGTAGTATGGAGAGAAGTATCACACATGTGAGAAAAATACAAAAAATCCCACACAATATTATACGGAAAAAGACCAAAGTTACAGATGCTCTAAATTTCTCGCAGAAGTTAAAGTGGCGTTGGGCAGGACACGTGGCCAGGATGACCGAGGACCGATGGACTTCTCGACTGACGTCATGGCGCGGCCCTGCCGGTATAAGAAAAAGAGGAAGACCGGTAACTCGGTGGGAAAACGACATATTAAAAATTGTTGGAAAAAACTGGATGACAATAGCCAAAGATAGGGTCAAATGGAAAAGTCTGGAGGAGGCCTTCACCCTCATTTAAAGAGGGGTTCTTGCATGCCTGCATGTTCAAATAAAAATAAAAATTAATTAATTAAATTAGTAAATTTAAATTGAAATTTAATTCGCAAATTAATTTTTTATATCTAAATAACAAATCTTTTATAAACATGTAAATTGTAATGTGATATTTTTTATGCAAGAAATAAAAGGCTTTTTATTTTTTATTTATTTATTTATTATTACACCTGGAAAAGGTAAATATGACTTACACTATACATATTAACAGTGATTAGTAACTAAAGCACCTGGCATTTAGTCTCTTCACCACCCGTGGTTGGTAGAGAATGCCTAAGGCATTAAGTCCGCCTCTGTACATTTTCTTTGTGTGTTTTTCTTTGTGTTTATCAATTTGAGTGTCTTCAAGGCTAGAGTGAATAGGCTCTTAATAAACTAGTGCGCTTTACCATCAACGATTGCGTCACTGCTTACCATCAGGCGGGATTGCGGTCAAGCGCTGGTTTATATTTTAATAAAAAAAAATAAATAAAAAAAAAGTATAAATAAATAAATAAATGTTAAAAATAAAATGGTATTTTATAAAAAATATTGTAAGCGTTTCAAAGATACTAATGGCGATAAAGATTGCACCTTTATTACCAATAGCACCTTTGAAACGCTTTCTTGTAACAACTTACGTAGTATCGATATTCTCTAAGACCGCTTTAATGAAATCCAAATACCGTCGTATTTGTTTATTTTCCGTGGGTAGGAACATATAAGGGATGGTTAATTTACACAAACTACATATACTTAATAGGCTTTGGTGCCCTTATTAATACAATATTTAATTTATGCCCGTAAATTCTTAAATCGATAAAAGCAAGGGACAGATGTGTAAACTATTTTATTGTGTAAAAACGGCCTCTGAATGATACCTGAAAAATAATTGGCGTGAACAAATTCCTCCATACAAGTAGTACCTATTGAGGAGGGTTAGGTTTCATTTTGACAGTTCATCAACATTCATTGCTTTATTTACGTTGTTGAGCAGACATAATTTTCGAATTTATGGAGCAATTGATTAGAACCTTTTATGATACATTGATTTATTTTTAACGAACGAACTCAAGAACGTAAATGAGGCAATGATTGTTGTGGAAATAAAAAAATGAAAGCCATTAGTACTGATCGATACGAGATCGTGACGTAATCGTCATCATCACTTTATTACGTAATACGGTAGTTGACTAAAAAAAAAACCTAATTAGTCCGTCAGTCAGATTTCCAAAAATACTAGACACGTATTTTTTTCTTTTTTAGCGAGGAGTGACGTCATCAGCCACCACTCCTGATCTTTGATGCCTTTTATATTTGTCAATTTTATTGATTCGATAAAACAAAATATACGTATCCAATATTTTTCTATAATCTGAATGACGGACTAATTAGAATCATTTTTTTTTAACCCAGGAATCATTCCTATTACACAAGACGTATTGATTTGTCTCACGTCGCGTAGTTATTCGAAGCAGTTAATGTTCGCTTGTAATGTAAAATAATATCCAATGTCACGAGCAATCAACGTGGATCTTAACTATCATAGTTTCTCGTCGTTAATTGTGTTGTAACGTGGAAAAGTTTCTAACTAGCATAAATACTGCTAAGAATTTATAAACGAAGAAGCTTATATTTGCCCCTCTGCACTTCACCAAAGTGAGGAAACTTTAGATGCGGGAGACTCACCGTCACTTTGCCATACCAATAAAATGTATAATTTAATTGGTAGTTTTAGAAAACTGAGGAAACAGGGATTTTGCTTGAAGGGAACTTAGGTACCTATATAAATTTCAGGTTTTTGCTAAAAAATATTGTTCAGTAAAACTAATGATTTTATAATTTCAGATATTGTTTTATTCTAATACTAAAGGGGCAGGCAAAATAATTCAATAAATAATTCACTGGCAGAAATGTTCGTAATTTTTAGAACATCCAGTCTGGTCTCAGTATCTACATATGTCAAGAAATGTCTTTTCAATTTATTTAAACAACTATAAAAAAATGTCGTTGAATTGAGAAAACGACTAGAGTTTGAACACTTTTTAAATGATGAAAAATTAGCCTTCAGATTATGAAAGCTACACACACTAAACAGACTAGGACAAAACATGTTTTGATTTAGAAAAAAAATGTTTTAATACGAAGAGTTTTGATTTAAAAAAAATTCGGAGAATAATTTAGAAATTGTGACAGTTCTTTCATAAACAAACTGTGAAATGTCAACAATAATCTACGGTTTAAAAAAAAACTGTGGATTGCAAAATCAAGCTTATGAGAGTTTTGGCGGGAAAGCGAAGATGAGTGCAACGTGCCATTTTTCATTGAACTTTTAAATTATTTATAGTGTCGTTTAAAGTGCATTCAGTGAATAATTCATAAAGAACAGTGAAATATTGTAGCATAGCGGCCACATCATGTCTTTACGCTAAACCCCTCCTAATCGGCCACACGCGGGAATCGAAAGGAGTTAGGTTAGATTAAGTTAAGTTAGGATAAGTTTAGGATAAATTAGGATGAGTTAGGATATAAACTCTCCGTGTGCAGTTTCTGGCCTGCCATCAGACGCGTCCCCAGGTGGCGGATAGGGGAACGGCCCCCAGATATGGGGTTTACCGGTTTACCGGCGCGGACCAAAACCAGAAGTGGGGACCGCTTCGGCGGTCACACGTGCGGCGGGTCGGCCACCACTCCAGGTGGCTGATGTGACCCGAACCCCGGGTCACCGTCGGGCAATCCGGTCTCCTCACTGAGAGGAGCTGGGGGCCCCGTTTGCCTCCCGGCAAACGAGTGGGGCTAAGAGGAAGAACACCTCGCTAAAAAACCTTTGGTTGCTACGTCTTCTCGCACAAGAAGACGTACCCAGCCCGGCTCCCTATGGAGGGACCATTGTGGGCCCGCCTGTCAGGCGGGAATCGCCGGCGGGGGATTGGTAGTGCAGGCTATGCTATTTCCCATGACCCCGTCACTAAGGCGATGTCGTTGTGCCGCTGTTTGGTTTTAGTGGGTATTCCCGGCTTCGGCTGGGCGACTCCCACACACGCCCTTCGGGGTATGGTGCGTAAAGGCATTTCCACAGCGTCAAGAAAAAAAAAGGATATAAATTTACTCAAGAAAATAGTTACTGAAGTCTAGGCTGTATGGCGTACTATGTCTTTGCCTTTTCCGTTCAAAAGAACGCAAAGAAGTGAACCAAAAAAAAAATCAAGCTTATGACTTAATAATTACGTAGCTTGTGACTTATCCGCTTTATTCTAATCGCACACAGACATGCAATTCCGTCATTTTCGGACAAAATTCTTCATTTTAGCAGAGCAACTTGTATCCCAATAGCCGTGCTTCAATCACGATCATGCCAGCTTTGATGTATTCCGGGCAGGGAATAGCTAGAACGAAACAAGGCTTCATTTAGATCAGAGTGGTCAACTGCAATATTTGACGTCGAGATTGTCGTTTCCCTATAGTTTGGTGTGAAGTTTGCAACGACCAATCAATGGTCCGACTGCCCAAAGGCACTTTACAAAGTATAAGTACAAGCTTTTGCCTGCGACTTCGTCTGCGATACAGAATAAAAGGTAGCCTATATTCATCTCTAGATCATGGTCTTCCCATTTTACATCCAAATTTGTTGAGCTGTTTTACTGTAAAAACGTAATTCTAAAATTTTCTAATTTTGTGCGGAACTTTCTTTTTTTTAAGTGAACATTTCTTTAGCGGCGTTGAACACTTTTTAGAAATGGGCAAAGTGAAGCTTACGTCTCCTGACACAAGCTTAACAAATTGACCTGATCAAAAATTAGTAAGAAGGGGGGAACGTCTGCACGGTAAGCGCAGTGATTAAGCTATTGTCTGCTGCACTGCACGGAACAATTATTTGTATGATACGGAACAAATATACAAATAATTGTTACGGGTCTGGCTGTTTGTGTCATCATCATCATCATCATCCCTTTTATTGTCCCACTGCTGGGCACAGGTCTCCCCTCTAACATAAAAGGATTGAGAGTAATCACCACGCTTGCTCAATGCGGGTTGGCGATTTCAGACTTTAAGTCCAGGTTTCCTGGTTTTTGGCTGTTTGAGTATGTGAGTTTATATGTGTGTAAACGCACCCACGACACAGGAGAAATTTCTGGTCCGGGACAGTGTTTTTTTTAAGGAAAAAAAGAAGAAGTAGGAGAGAAAGTAATACCCCCCTCTCTTTGACATATAATAAGGAAATTTATGCCTGAGCCTGCTGTTTATGTAATATATATTGTCATGTTTATGGAAGATAGTGCAATAAATGAATGTTGTAATTAAACACATAAATTATAGTACTTGTATACTGATAAATAAAGCAAGTCGTGCGACATGATTCATTAATCATTTCCAAATATTCAAAATCAAAAATACACAAGGTCAATGTATTCCGGGAGTGCAACTCTTTGTTTTTATTTTCATAAGAACCTTCTCCTGACAAAGACAAAAAATAAATAAATAGCGAAATTGTTGTATTCCTTCAAGCATGGTGCGATGACTATTGAATAAATATTTAAATTTTTATATATATAGGTAAATCAGTAATTATTCATGTAAGTAGAGCTTGCTGCGTCAGAAGTGTACTGAGAGAAATCGACACGCAATGCTGCTCCCAAGCGACTTTTCTTATTACGTATAAAGGGAGTCGGAGATGGATACAGTTTTTACGGTTTACGGCTTCAGCCTAAAGAGAGTTCTAAATGAAATACTAAAATAGATTTTTTATGGTTTTAGAGGGTGTTAAAGTTGGTGAGCGGCTAGAAAAAATTTAAAAATATTCGATGTCGTTCGTTCGTATTGGCCGTTTTCGAATTAGATTCGTTCCTGCCGGAGGTTCCCCGGCCCCACCACGTTTTGTTTTCGAGATGGTGAATAACTCTGAGTACAGTAATAAAGAAATTATACTCTTCTGAAAGAAATAGACTATGTATATAAATATATACCATATAAAGATCATCTGCCTGATTCTCGTACCTAATCTGGTGAAGGGCGGGGTTTGGGGGGACTGTTGTGTAATAGTGACTTTCAAACAGTGCTGATTCTCAGCCTAATTTGAATAAATGAGTTTTGATTTTTGAGGGCGTCAAGGACAAATAGCACAATTATGTGGAATAACTTCATTCATTCAACAATATTCATTGAGGGATTAAACTTCTCCAGCGAATTAATTTTGAACGTATGCAACATTGGAGCAAATACAGATTGGCAGAGCAGGTGGGTACACTTTCAAGATTATATTATGAATTTCAGGTGTACTATACATCTCAGATAGAATAAATAGATATACCATCATACAACCATCCATAATAAAATAGTATCGAAGTGAAAACTGTACATTGAATATTTTTTTTTAAAGTTTCTACTTTAAAAAAAATATTCAATGTACAATTTTGACTTCGATACTATTTACTTTTTTTTTAGTAGGTAAGAGTCCAGCATACCCATTTGCCCCACAAAGGAGGACATCGACAATAAGGATTTACACCGCGAAACCAATTTAAAAAAAAAAGGAAAATTACCGGCAAACACGAGTGGTACGCCGCAAGAAAAAGGACATACTCACTTTTTTTGTATTCGTAATAACATTGTAGGAATTACAAAATATAGTATTTGTTGTTTACGTAAGTACACGTGTCAGTGGATATCAGATCCCCCTGTATCCAATTGTATGTCTGTCGCTAAAGTCGCAATAAACAAGGTAGGTAATTATTATTAGTTAAATACATATTTTAGACTTTTTCCTTGGATAATTTAGCCAGTCTTGTAACGTGCAATATAAGTTAAAAATAATTAATTAATTATTTTTTTAATTGTCAAAAATAAGTTATGATCTTTAGTGTTCCTTTATTCCTAGTAAGACGTGAGATTAATTCATGAGAAATTTAAATAACAGAAAATAATTTATTTTAGATAAGATTTAGATTCGTTCTCGCATTAAACCCGCAAGTTACATAGAGAAGCGCCTACAGTACCTATACCTGTATTTCGCAAGTTATGTTTTTAAATCCTATGCTATACAGAAATTAATCACTGAAAAACCTTCTTCTTCTTTTTCAGCTTATAGAAGTCCACTGCTGCACAAAGGCCTCCCCCAAGGCTTTCCACGATGACATGTGCTGCCCGCATCCATCGGCTTCCCGCGTCCTTCACCAGGTCATCGGTCCACCTTGATGGGGGCCTCCCTTCGCTGCGTCTTCCGTTGCGTGGCCGCCACTCCAGAACCGTACTGCCCCATCGGCCATCGCAACTACGAGCAATGTGCACTGCCCACTGCCACTTAATTTTAGCGACTCGAAGAGCTATGTCGATTAGTTTGGTTCTTCTGCGGATCGCCTCATTTCTGATTCGATCACACAGAGAAACTCCGAGCATAGCTCTTTCCATCGCCCTTTGTGTGACTGAGCCTTCGTAAGAGGCCCATTGTGAGCGACTACGTCTCAGTTCCGTAAGTCATCACTGGCAACACACACTGGTCAAAGACTTTAGTCTTGAGACATTGTGGTATCTTGGACGACGAGAAGATGTAGCGTAGCTTCCCGAACGCTGCCCAGCCGAGCTGGATTCGACGAGACACCTCTTTCTCGAAGTTGGACTTACCTAGTTGGACTGTTTATGCCAGGTATGAAAAACCTAATGTCACTTTACCTGGCCTAGTGCTTGCGACCACCACACTAACTAGGAAAGGATAGCAATGAGCCAATGACGAGGAGTAATTCCCAAAAGTTATGTATTATTTATTGTAATACGCAGTTTATTCTAAGAACTCTCGAGATAGTTAAGATTGATTCCAATATAATTTCCTAACACATTTTAGTCGAGTGAACCACTGATTTTATTTATTAACTTTTAATTAAATTAAAATTAACTGCACTACCGAACGGGATATGAAAAGTATTAAATATATAGGGCATAAGTACCTAATGGATTACTCGAATACAGTTTTTTAATACCGTACGCTCGTTGTTTTCTAAAGTGGTAGGTAGTGGGCATATCTAGTTTTCAGTCAAAATTCTGTAAAGAAGATTAGAAAATATCATACAGTTATAACCTCATTTAATCCAAACTACAATACACAGCAGCAACAACAGATTTAGCGACCGTTGGCCACTGCTGCGACGCATTCTGTTCGCCCGCTCTAACCTAACCTAAACCCTATGATTCAATATTAGTTATAAATATCAGGAAACATCATACTGTCATAAACCACAACACCGACAATAGAGGGGATTGAACTTCAGGTTCAATCAACCGTAGGTTTATTAATTATAGTCGAGTAAACATTCATCTACCTACATACTTCGTTCATTAGTTATGACAAAAATCTGTGAAACGATCTTTGGGTATTTTAAAGAATGGGTCCTTTGATCATAGCAATCTCGTAAATAGTTAGAATACTTTAACTAGATATTATAATAAACAACCATTCTAAAGGCATATAATTGTTATATATACATACAATAATAGCATTGAATTAGTTACTCATAAGACACGTATTACACGCAAATACAAAAGACATTCCACAATGTTGTTTTTTCCTGTAAAACAATATTTACACAAATTTGTTGTTCAATAAAATACTTACACTGTAAATAAGATCCCAAATGTTGGACAGTAATGGTCGTGTAAAAACCTAAAGTCCACTCAGTACGTCTACAAGTCAAACAATATACCAGTGGCCGAGTGTGGGTGAAATTGAGCCCCGAATCATTTATAAATGGGGGAGGTTACGCGGGGTGCTACAAATAGGAGGGGAAAGGTGTGCCACTGCATTTTGCATGAGTTCAGTGCTGGTTGCTCGATCTGCCTCATTCCACTCTCCTTACTTACACAGCTATACAAACAGCTCTGTGATTTTTATTACAGATTATACTATTTCCTGAAATATTTGTGATAGGAAGTGCTCTATAATATAATTAATCTCTTATAAGACTAAATAAAGTAAAGGAGATTTAAATAGGTTAAATTTTAATTTTAAGTAATTTTTATCATCTGTTTTCTCATTTTGTAGGAACATAACTTTCACTGTTCTGTGTCACACTGTCAAAATGCATGCTGTCTTTACAGAACTTATGAAATTGCTTATGAATCTTACTTACGGCCTGCATCATTAGTTGAAATTAAGATAGTTTTGGTATATTGTAAAGTTCCTTCTGGAGTCCTTGGCGACTGTATGAGTTTAATGAATTTATATAACACTAGTATAATCAAAGATTAGCCAGTTAGTGTTATACGGATAGTAATTAGTAGTCATTAGTAGTAGTCATTTCAGTAATTTAATAAGGTTAACAGTTAATATTACTTAAGTGTAATAAGTATATAAGCCCAAATAATTAGTGAACCTTATCTTTTATTCAAGGAAATATCGCAAAAATAACAATCGGGAACCGTTAACGGATAAATGTGGTAATAACAAGACGAAATAATCCCCAAGATATAGGGTTAGTGGCGATTCCGAATAGTTTGAAACGTAAGGTTTCTGAACGTTCTGGGCCCAGAGTTAGGGTGAATTTTTTATAAAGACGCAGGTAGAGAGGGAGGAGGGGTGAAAGTCGGGGTGCCGGAGTCACCGGCGCGGTCTGCATATTGCATTAGATTTAAATTGTTTACGTCGTAAAGAAAGAAAGTTCTCCCGAACTGGGCGAAAGGGGAAGTTTCGTGCTGATGTTGGTATATTTAATTTTTCCGCATAATCGTATGGGATCCTTTTGACCTGCTTCTACAGTTTACAGTTATATTTTAATTAGATTACTAGAAGTAGAAGTCACATTACAAAAGAGCCTGCTCTCATGCTAAAGCAAATAGATGGATAGATATCGATTTTACTACCTATACTTTCTCTATACTCTTTGTTTTAAACAAAAAAGGGTGTTCCATTTTTAACCGACTTCAAAAAGGAAGAGGTTACTCAATTGGACCGGTATATATGCTTTTTTATGTGTTTTCGCGGATAACTTCGTCGTTTATGAACCGATTTTGATAATTCTTTTTCTGTTGGAAAGAAGACATTTGATGTTGGATGACCAGAGAAATCAAGGGGAACTTTCAAAAATCGTAGGAGCAACCAGTGCGTTTGTAAGTTTTTTCATTAAGTATTTTTTAGCGTCAGCATCCAGTCTAACCGGATACAGCTGAACAGTACATTTCACAACTAATAAGTGTAAAATAAAAACTTTTTTTACAAACAAAAAACCAACCGAATTCCAAAAAACACTTTACAAAATTTAACAGATTGCTTGCTGAAGGAAGTTATGACATTATAATTTTGGAAAGTTTGAATACAAAAGTATTTTAGAAAAAACTTTTTTTACAAAAAAACAACCGACTTCCAAAAAACACTACAAAGTGAAAAATAACTAATTTCGGAAGTCGGTGTCAAAAACTAATATACAAAAACCAAAGACACCGACTTTTTTCTAAAATACTTTTGTATTCAAACTTTTCAAAATTATAATGTCATAACTTCCTTCAGGAAGCAATCTGTTAAATTTGTATGTTATAAATCGTAATCGATTGTGCGTTACGCGCATTAATATAATCAATGAGTAATTGTAACTGTTTTATAATAAGAGCATTACAACAATTGTTATATTTTGTAAATAAATCGCAGAAGTATCTACTAGTAATACTCACCTTCGTAATGATATAGTCAGTTTAACCGGTGATACTCTTTAGGACACATGTGTGATCATGAAGATTTTAATAATTTCTCTAGTAATATTACCATGTCTTAACCAAAGAGTGATGTGTGATCCATTTTTTGGCTATCTAACAGAGCATTTTTCCAATATAGCCAGTTCTATGAAAGCCACTTTCAACAATATAAAATACCACGTTACAAAAATATTCTCACCACCCGGCGAGGAACCGCATTTGCCTTCTCCTGCACACCTGCATGGGCCCAACTTTAAGACGACTTTCAATGAATTCGTCGAAAAAACAGCAGCTGAGAACGAAACTGAAATTCCCGAATATTTAACGCTCAAGTCCGAACCGACAGCTCTCATGTCCACGCCGCAGTTGGCCATCTTACACGGAAAGAGAATAGAGTCACACGTTGTTCGTACCAATGACGGTTATCTGCTCACTTTACATAGAATATCGCCTCGGTTGGATCAGGCAATAAATAACCGGACAGTGATACTTCATCATGGACTACTTGGTAGTTCTGCGGATTGGATTTTATTGGGGCCTACAAAATCACTTCCTTATATCCTGGCTGATACTGGTTACGACGTTTGGATGGCAAATGCCCGAGGAAATTACTATTCACGAGGTCATATTAAACTCTCGGTAGATTCCGAAGAATTCTGGAAATTCTCTTTTCAAGAAATAGGAGAATTAGACTTAGCCGCTGTTATAGATTACATCCATAAAATAAAAAAGTGTGAAGATCCCATTGATTTCATTGGACACTCGATGGGTGCCACGGCACTTTTGGTACTGCTTTCGAGGACACCTCGCTACAATCAATACCTAAGAATTGGTGTCCTGCTGGCACCTTTAGCTTTTATGAGCAATGTTGAGGGGCCATTCAAAGTTCTGACAGCTATGGCAACGAGCCCGCCTGACGAGCTTCTCAAACTCATTGGTAGCAAGGAGTTTGTGCCTTCGCGGAAAATGCCTAAATGGTTTGCTTTGAAGTATTGTA
Source organism: Sesamia inferens (assembly GCA_037179545.1). NCBI lineage: Eukaryota > Metazoa > Arthropoda > Insecta > Lepidoptera > Noctuidae > Sesamia > Sesamia inferens. The sequence goes on along the minus strand of CM073921.1, from coordinate 17,633,276 downwards.
AAGGTCCCTTATTGTTTTGCTATAACCCAATGTATTTTATCAGTGGTGGTATACCACAAGATAAGCATCTTTGGAATCTTAGTTTTCTTGCAAGAGTGTTGTTTCACGTACCAGCCGGCGGTTCTACAAATACAATGTTGCACTACGCACAAGTGGTCAAAAGTGGGAAGTTTCACCGGTTTAATAATATCAATGAAGAATTTAGCCTTAACCAAGTCACTTTGCCTATTGCCCTGATTAGTTCCAGTGATGACTGGTTGGCCACCATCCCCGACTTGCTTAGATTGTACTTCAGCATTGCAAACCCAATAGATCACTACATCATACGAGGCAAGAATATGAGTCACACTGAATTAGTATGGGGTGAAAATGCAAATGAATTAGTGTTTACCAAAATTTTAGAATTTCTGAATCATGGTTTAAACATTGATCAAGGTTCAAAAAGCAATGAAGTTCAAAGTGATGTTAATATGGTGCTTAGATAGATTTCACTCTATAAGCGGTGAAGCAACAGATAAGTTATTATTTAGCTCTATTCAGCTTTTTATATATATTAAGGGTACGGATGACAGCAGGTCAAGCTACCCGAAATTATGAAATATTCGCAATCAACTTTGAGCTTTATCGTTTTAGAGATGAAGTTGTTAATCTAATAAAGAAATCTGAAAGGTTGTAGTCGCTTGATAGTCTGTCGTTTGTACAAAAGCCGGGCAGAGCTAAATAAGTGTGGTTTAGTCAATAAGCCCATAGTTTATTATTATATTGCCATACTTAAATTTTATTTATGTCAAAACACTGTTTTACAGTTTTATTCAAATTTGACATGAAAATAAATGAATACTTTTCAATAATATTTAAGTTGAATCTTGAACTATTCTCGTCATCCTATTCCTCTTAACTTTAATATTATGAAGTATATTGCTAATCACATTTTTTGAACATATGGAGTAATATCCATATGTTCAAAAAATGTGTTTGCATAACAGCTCAATGCACGTGGTTGAACTGTCAAAATAGAAGCCATTAGGTACTACTGGTGCGACGTGTGGTCTGTTATTGTTCCGCTATAACCCAAGGTATTATAAGCATCTTTGGAATTTTAGTTTCTTGCAAGGTTTTGTTCAGTAAAAAAAGTTACTTGTTCAACAGGGCAATGGTGTGCCCTGTTGAGCAGGCAACTATTTTTAACTGTTTTAGATTAAATTATTTAAGTACACATACCTGTTTAATTTCATTCTATTACTATATATTTATTATTCTGTCGAAACATTTCATATCACATTTTTATTGTGTACTTAAAAACTAATTTGTTTTATTTGCCACATTTCCGCAGCGCTGAAACTAACTCTCATCAAACTTTTTCCTAATTTACCACTACAAAGCTAGTAAAACTCACACAGGTAGGGCGGTGACATGATAAACCTTTTGAAAACTGCATGCGAACGACGTATCTATGTGCCACCATATGAATGTCAATATGCAAGTTTTATAGCTGGAATGGACGGACTTCTAACGCCAGTACCTTTACATTTTAAAAAAATATGCACAGATCTGAAGCGGGGTTCTTACCATCCGTCCTATTGGATTCGAGTGTATGTAAGTAAGTAAAACTGTTAATGCAAGTTTCTGTCATCCGTATTTTAGCTAATATACTTCTCTATCTCTTTGTATAAGGAAATGTGTCATAATAATGTAACGGCACCTACAACGCTACATGCGAACAACGCGTCATACTGACGTCACGGCGTCGTGACGTCACAATTCCTGCATCTCGCAAGAAGAGTTTACTGTACAAATAGCACGCATACCTACAAGTCCACGACATCAACCAGTGGGTAAGTGCCCGCCCTCGCCAGACAATGGCCCCGATTCGCTTGGTCAATTTAAGTCCAGTACATATTTTTCTTTATATTTGATTAAGAAAAGGACATAAGATAAAATGGCAGTTTAGACCTCTCAAATTAATTCGCTTCTGACGTATTTTTAGTTGCCATGTTTATAATCGCGTCTAAACTGTTTATGGAGTATCTTAATTTGACAGGATTACTAAAACTAAAATGTTATCTACTATTCTTCTCTTAACGAAACGGAAAGAAAAAGATACACTTAACTTAAAATTAGTTTAGTTTGTAAACAACATAATTGGCGCCAATACTAGTCTGGTCGGAGGATCCTCCCTTTTCTATGCAGATGGAGTGAACTTTACGCCCTGTTCCTCATACATCCGGAATAACAACAAAACAATACCAAATTCTTACGTCTGTTTATGTCCATCTCATGTCATCAACATGAAACAATACAGTATTAAATAAGTTGTAATGCTGTTTTCTTTAAGTGTCTGTTATTAAACAGTCTTCATAACAAATCATGTTTTCATTGATGTCGAAATTCCTCCAATAAGACACAAGGTTATATATTGTAATAAACTACGGCTTGACTGAGACTCTGGTGGTAAGCAGTGATGTAGTTGTCGATGGTAAAGCGCACTAGTTTCACCATTAACCTTTTTTATCGTCCTACTGCTGGGCACAGGTCTCCTCTCATACAGAGAAGGATTGAGCGTTATCACCACGCTTGCTCAATGCGGGTTGGCGATTTCAGACTTAAAGTCCAGGTTTCCTCAAGATGTTTTCCTTCACCTTGTAATCAGTCATTGGTGTCCAAAATATACTTAGAAAGTACATACAACTTTAGAAAAGTTACATTGGTAATCAAAACCGGGCACTCATACTGAGAGAGAGGCTGGTGTTTTATCTAACCACTAGGCCATCACCACTTAGCGCACTAGTTTATTTTGAGCTTATTCACTCTAACTTTGAAAACACTTAAATAATAATCACACGAGAAGACCGCCACAGGCAAATTGTTCCATTCCCCCGATGTACGCGCTTCGTCCGTATCGTAGTTGTGTCAACAACGTACGCAGTAAGCCGGAAGGTCCGATGATGGAACGGTGAACGTTATTCTCGCACACACTCTCCAAAATGCTTCCTATAGAATGATGGCTGTGATATAATCAGAAGGAAATACCTCTGCAGGTAAATGGTTTCAATCCTTCGCATTAAGTAAAACGGTCTTTCAACGGTTTTCGGATTGTCAAATGAGAGCTATAATTTACCTAGATGCCAGAGAAAGACATACTGTATAAGGAATGTCGATATAGAACTTCGTTGGCGGTTACAATAGTTCAGGGTGTTTTCGAGATAGTATATGGTGGACACAGTAACCACCACACCATAATATATATGTTCCTTAACTTTTCTTTATCACCGAGTCAACAAAATACGCTTTATACACTCTAAGGACCGTATTACAGAACCTTACTCAAGATTGCATTAGGTAGGTACTTAAAACTAGTTTCAACCAATCAAAAAATCAAATTTAAAGAAATTAATGTATTGACCGTGCCGTCTCAATATATTTATGAAAATCTTTTGTATGCTCATAAAAATATAAAATTGTTTAAAAAATACAGTGATATCCATAATATAAATACTAGAAACAGGCACAAATTTTTTGTTCCTACAACAAGGCTCAAGAAAATAGGTGGCTCTTTCAGATGCCAATATATACATTTTTACAATAGACTTCCAGACGTGGTTCAAGATCTGAGCCTGAATAAATTCAAATCCTTCATTAAACGTAAGTTGTGTCAGAAAGCATTATATAGTGTTAAGGATTATATTGAGGGCAAAAAGGCTTGGACATGAGCTGCATCCGATTTCTATACACTGATTGTTCTTTGATTTTCCTCTTGCAATTTTAATTTGTAATTGTTGCTGTTTTTTACTCAAAGCCAGTATTACACACTATGTAGTAGGCTACATAGTGTGTAATACTGGCTTTGATACAATTCCGTAACGTATAATGTGCTTGCTGAATTGTATCACTGACAGTGGTTTTCAACACTGGTACAGCTACACAGGAGCTAAACATAGTATTCGGGAACACTGTCAGAGCTGCTGAACCTTGGACAAAACTATCTTTGCACTGTGTAGATTAAATTTTTTAGTTATTGTATAATTGCATGGCAAACGTGTGAACACAATGTACTTGCTGTAAAGCATCTATTTGTTGGGTTAGTCTTTTTTGTTGTTGTTTTTTTTTGTGTGTTTTTCCATAATGGACGCTCTTAGTGTACAATACATTTCTGCATCGTTCTCACACGATTGATTTCAAAATGAGTGATGTAATCAAATATTTGTATCAATAGCTTGATAATTTAAAAGAGTGTCCATGAAGTTTCTTGCCCGTTCTTCTCCATAGGTACCTACTATTTGGAATGGGCGACTAGCTTCATCTTACTGACTGACCGGCCTTCTGACAATTCAAAAGTGCATGTAACTGGTTTATTTGAAATAAATGCTTTGATTTGATTTGATCAAATAGCTTCATACGAGATTTAAGTTAACCTTGAGTTTTGAGTGAGGTTCTCTAATACGGACCTAAGTCTCGGTTTTTTTCTCAAGTTTTCTTCCTACTCAATCACTATACGCCGCGGCTCGTATATTATCAATTAATATCACACAGGTCGAAGGATAAGCTACGCTTGCCGATGTTGGTTGACGGCTGGGAGACCAGCCATCATACGTCTGAGATTCCTCAGGGCCCCGTAAAGCATGTTAAACCGCGGATCCCGCCTGTCATTTGTAGATATTTGTCAGTCATACCGGTTACGTTATGACTGACAAATGCAGCAGGCAGCAGGCAGCAGGGTCATTGTATTTGTAACTCGCGCAAGTTAACTGTGCACCTTGCTGGAATGGACTCCATATTTATCAATTTAATTGCAAAACGTCATGAGTAAAATGACCTAGTATTATGACGCTTTATCATCAAAATGACCTTTTATTAACATAAAAAAATGTAATTTATATTTTTAATATAATTCTCATTTTGTTACAAATAGTACCGTCCGAATGACGTCACAGAGCGAGGTGCACAGTTAACTCGCGCGAGTTATATTAGCAGTTACCTACTGGTTCACAAGAAGATACAGATAGTCGTTTCGTGTAAAATACTGGTACTCTACTGCATGTTGTAGTTAGTAAATGTTAGAAATGGTTACGTTGTTTAGCCATGTAGCTGAACGTAACGTTACGTAACGTAATCTTATTGTTATAACAAACAAAATGTAGATGCTCAATTATAATCGGGTGCTGGGTCTACGCGTATACCACGCTAGTCTAGTAGCCTAGCATTTCGTAGTTTTTGGTAGCAAAAAGACTATTATAATTTACGGAACTAATGCATGAAAAATGCAGTCTGACTTCATAATCACACTGTGCCTCACAGTAAGCTTGCTCCCAATCAGCAGCTGATATATTATGGTTTGAACTCCCGCTTAGGTTCATTTTTTATGCAATATATACAGTCTTGCTAATTACTAATAAATAATTGAATCATACATCTAAATTTATTGAAGTACAAACCTTTTTAGTGGCTTCATGCAGCTTTTTGGATATCTAAAAAATGTTAAACTCGCTTCAGGACACGTGACCTGATCGAAAATTCGTAAGACAGAAGGAGAAAATATCACCGACGCGGCCAAGCAGAGGAAATATTATATCCTTCTCTTTTTATCACGCGGCGAAAATGTATTCCAGCTCCTGCTGTTTATGTAATACGATATTCTTTTATACTAATAATAAAAACAACACGAGCGAAATTGTTCTATAACCATTTCAAAATATAAAAAATACACACCTCGTACAGCCGCGGACGGCTAACTAAAGAGTACCGCTCAACCGCGCGGTCGGGCGTTGAAGCGAATCTTATGTCGCATTGACCTCTACTAAATCCGTAGATGCCTAACACACATACATCGGCCGACCGCGCGGCCGAGCGGTATTCCTACCGCCGCCCCTCCGCGTTGTCGTCCACGCGGTGGAGCAGCGCCTCGCACAATGGGCGCAGCATAACCGCGCGGATCATCGGGAGTGCAGGACGAAAATCAAAAGATTCTTGCCAGTGTCTGTGAACAAACTGGTCAACACGATGTTAAATCCATCTGCGCAGACAGGCGCCTTATGAAATGATTGAATAAAATGAATGAGTCTATGAAATCCGCTTTACCGTCGCCGTCCTCCGCGGCGGTACGCGGTGCCGTGTTTTAATCTCCTTACTGCCAAGTTTTCACTTCTGCCGCCACTCCGGAGTGCCAGTCGTTGTTTTTTATTTATATTCATTAGTAAACGGTTTTTATTATATCAAAAACATATTTCCTTTTGGAAAATAAATTCCTTGATTTATACTCTCACTTCTTTTTAAATCTGGACCTTTGATAGCTTTCTGTTTGCACTATATTGACCTCCACCATCAATGGTGCAGGGGAGACTAATTGGTTTCGTTTACACCATTGACGGTGCAAACGAAACTAATTAGTCGCCTCTCTCCGCTTTGATAGTAAGGTCTCATCTGAACCAATTAGAGGACGCTATACTTAGTATCAATGCTGTTCTAGGAAGGTATTTCCTCTTTGCACATAGGAAAATATTATTCAAGTGTTGAAAAGTTAACTATTTTGTATTAATTTTGTAATTTTATGTGAATTATTGTAAAACTAGATATCTTAAACAACAATATGCGAAATTAATTTAATTTTTGTGGTACAAAGTTGGGGAACACTTATTGTTCGAAGGGACCCAATGCCATTTTCATACATTAGTAGTACAAATAATGAAATCGCAAAAGAAGGTGCAGATATTTAAAAAAGTTTAGGTACGATTACCATTATAATATGTGCATTTAACTCGGATAACAATCTCTGCGAGAAGCTAAGCCATACTTTACATATTTCTAGGTATACAGTAAGGGGACAAAAGTTGGAGCCACTTTTGACACTTATTGTTATTGCAATAACGTTCAAAAGTGGTAATGCACTTTTCACCCTTACTGTAAATAAGTTTTAAGCGTTCACCATACTTATCCATAGATTATTCATCAATGTATATTAATAAAGTGTTAATGACCATTAAATTAAATTGTTCGGAACATTTACATTGACATTTTCTTAAACATTTCAAGTATTTCATCATCATCAACCCTTTTATCGCCCCACTGTTGGGCACAGGTCTCCTCTCATACAGAGGATTGAGCGTAATCACCACGCTTGCTCAATGAGGATTGGCGATTTCAGACTTACAAGTCCAGGTTTCCTTCACCTTTTATTCAGTCATTGATGTCCAAGATATACTTAAAAAGTACACATGTATAAATTAGAAAAGTTACATTTACACAGTACTTGCCTGACCTGGAATCGAACACGCACACTCATACTTGAGAGGCTGGTGTTTTAACCACTAGGCCACCACGACTGCACTAGGCCACCACGACTAAACATTTCAAATATTTATCTCATTGTTTTAGAGCCGCACAAAAAAAAGATCAAACAACAGGCACAAACAACCAATAGTGAATTGAAAACAATGAAAAAGGTAGAAAAAAAAAGACGAGGAATAATTTTCAACACAGATTTGCATTCATCCCATTCTGAAAACATTAGCCGGCTGCATTGTTTAACTGAAAATGCTTTATTGGACGAAAGAAGTTAGATACTGGTGCAAATAAAATGTAAAGTGCTAAACTGGTTGCTTATGATATATTATATCGGTACAGAAGAACTTATTTCTAAATTAATCAAGGCACGTAATACAACATCCCGTACTAACACTCCCGCATTTCCACACCACACTACAATACACCACACCACATCACACGATACCACATCACACCACACCATACCACTCCACGTCAAAATAGTTACACACTATTCCTCCTATACACAGAGTCACGTATTATAATCAATACATTTTACCTTAAGTTTATTTATAGGTTTAAATCAGATAAACATTAGCTACCATATAGGTTTTGTTGGCACACACACAATATATTAAGATCTTTTTGTTCACTAAGCTACAATATAACACAGACTCCCAAGACACAGGGTCCCCCTAGTTTAGGAGGCAGGGTTTTTCACTATTTGTATAACCTTTGTTTTCCAAAAATATATGAATTGTACTCATTTTTTATTGATGTTTTCTGAATCAGTAAAGTTATTTTATTTATTATTTATTCAAATACAAGCCCGAAATTATTTGGTTGATTTAAGAACAGTCGACCGATTCTGTACAAATCTTGCCGTCAAAAGCTGGGTGAAGTGTTTTAGAGTGAGCTGTCAATAATGTTAAGACTTAGCAATGCATAGTTGGAATGACGGCTGACTCCACACTCAGTTTTCATGATGTTGAGAATCGCACTGCAGAAAATCTTCAAAGGCTTTAGTGTTTTTGAATGAAAATAAGTAGTAAGGAAAAGGAAGAAAGGGAAGGAGGGAAGCGCGCAGCAGCGCTTCTCCTGTGTAATATCAAATCACTCCGATCCCCAACCCGCCTGACAAGCGTGGGCATTATGGCAAACCCCCCAATGATGAAAGCCTTGGGGGAGGCCTTTGTCCAGCAGTGGACATCCATAGGCTGAAGAAGAAGAAGAAGAAGTAGTATGTAAGCGTTTAATACGGAATAGAATAGAACAGAATAGTTCTTTATTGGCATAGAAAGTAGGTACAAAATACAGATATTAAGTTTTAGACGATCCTATATACTATATATATATGATACTGACTACCTTAACTAAGGCAGCAAACAAAAGCAAAAATTAATAAATCTTTGATAATAATAGAACATCTCATTCGGTACATACTATGAATACACATTGTCAAATCGAATAAATATAAATTAAACATGTCAAATGAAATTAGAAACAACACAATTCATTACGTCAAGTTGAAAAATATGTCCGGTTTATGGTGGGTAAAGAATTAAAAGAAAAAGTAGATTTGATAAGACTACATGGCCTGCCTACTTAGGTCTCTAGGTTGTATCATAAATTCCAACAGCGTGACATTCACTGCAGGTCATAAAAGGCTTCAGAATAAATTACTGCAAAGAATTGTACTTGTATAATAAATTAAATAGGCCACTGTGGCACTAGAAAAGTGGTTTTTATATTTTTTAATTACCTTGATTTCTTACTTCATTGTCTTGCGAACTATTGTTAGAGCGACTACCATCTTTAGAGAAAAATAGAAGTCGGACTAAAAATAGTTCACAGAGGGTGGTGTCGGATAGCCGTCCGTAATAAACACAGACATTAAGTACCACAGCAACCACATTTTGGCTGGTGCTGCAAAATACCACCTGGGAACTTTGGATTCGGTGAAGAGGCGTGCGAAGAGGCTAATTGGCGACCCAGATTTAGTTCAAAAATTATTGAATAATTAATTAATTATTATTAAAAGATTGGTTCTGGTCTCCAAAGCTTGGAGCACAGGCCAAAAGTAGCAATCCTGTTGGTGTTCTATATGCATTGATATATGTGTGATAGTGTGCGAGGGAATTGCATGACTAATTCCTCCATCTCCGTTCCATCATTGGACAACCCGTCGTCCGGCGAGTTTTGCGTTTAGCGTGTCGCATCGTCTTTTATACCTCGTACATCGAGGGAGCAACTTGCCAGCGGCAGTCTTTTCGGCTGACTACAATTTAAGTGTCTTCAAGGCTAGAGTGAATAGACTCTTAATACACCAGCGCGCTTTACCATCAACGATTGCATCACTGCTTACTATCAGGCGGGATTGCCGGCAAGCACTAGTTTACAATTATAAAAAAAAAACTGACCCGGTTAAGAGAAAGATAATAATACTTTTAGAATAATTAGCAGGGTGTGTAGCTCGACAAGGAAATTGTTCTTAGGAGACTATCCTTAACTTTTGAGTAATTGGTAATACTTATATTTACAGACCCTATAAAAATGGTATCTATAATTAGCTCTCTAGAAAGTTCGCTCAGTTTTTTATAACTTACTATTGTTCTTTTAGATCAACTGAACATTCTTGAAGATCTTAGAGCCCCAAGCATGGGCGTACCAAGGTGAAATTACCAAACAAAGTATAAACGAAGACTTACCTCTTACTTTTAAGTTTATTTAAAAGTAAGAGGTAAGTACACAGTACACAGTAGACACTAACAAATATTTGTGCAAATATTTGTATGCATGACAATGAATATTTGCACTGGTCTGGTCGTGCCTCGGAAAGCACGTTAAACCGTTGGTCCCAGTTGCCATACGAATATCTAATGGCAGTCGTTATGGGACGTTGGAGCCCTCAAAAGTCCAACAATTGTTCTAACTGCAACGATTCGATATCGCCTTCGGGTTGTGGAGGTCATACAGCAGTCGCTTCACGGTAAATATCGAAGTTTAGTCATAATCAGCAGTTAGATTGCTACAGCGGACCCCAGACTCCAAAGCTAAAAAGCTACGGATGCGATTGGGATTAACGCTGAGATGATGATGAGCAGACACTAACAAAATGTACGTTGTAATTGCCAAAAAACCACGTGCAACTATTCTTTAGTTTACATATACACATAGTGTATTTTAGTATACACAAAGGTTAACCTCTCTAAAAATTTTACTTACCCCCCACTAGGCCTGGCTTGCCTTCCCCTAGGCCTGATTTGCCCCCGAGGCCAGAAACGGGGTATACCCATGGCCCCAAGCACTGACAACTACGTCCAAAAACAACCGTGGGGTTGATGAAACCCGAGCATGAGCGAAGTTTGAAGCCAAAATTATGATGTTCCCAAAATGTCGTTAAATTTAAAAATATTCGCCGCCAACATTTTTCATTTTCATTTTAACCTTACTATCGATTTCAGCACAATCCAATATCGTAGCGTCATTCTAAAGGGACGGTGATACAGGGAACTACCAATAAAGAAAGAAAGTGACGAATATTTAAGTGGGATAATAGTACGAAACCCTTCGTGTGCGAGTCCTACTCGCACTTGGCCCATTTTTTGTATTTATTTTTATGTGAATGACCATTTCTACAATAAAAGTAAGTTTACAAACTCCATATCCCACATGTTGAGCTGGTCCAATACATTTTTAACCGACATTAAAATAAAAAGGTTTTCCCTTGTAGGTGAATTTGTGTTTGTATCTATTTACAAAGTATGTATGTCTCTCTCTCTGCAGTCGGTCTCTCATATCTGAGGATCGTGATCAGCATTGGGGCAGCATTTTGAATGGATGATCTGCCTCCATCGGTTTCGATCCAGCGCGTCTCTCACCACTGCGTAGAATTTAGAAGAACGACCGCGCGATCGTTAGCCTTCGGTGTTCCCAACGACAATCAATTTTTCTAGACATTCATCGCCTCTGCGCATTGTGTGACCGAAATAGGACAAAATACGTTGCCGGCCATATGGTCGACAAACGGGTTTTTATTTTAAGTTGTTTCAGAATCGACACCATGTATGTATTTCTACAAAATATTAAGTGTATTGGAGCCTAAAAACCTACATAATTGAATAGGTATTTAAGTAACACACATACCTATATACTTTTATAAGCACTAGTGCCATACATTGTTGGTACGGACGGGTATGATTCCGTCCAAAGACTTTTTAGACGTATAGCTTCTTCATATTTCCATCATTTTTTTTTCATTTAGGGATCTCATTTGGCTGTGCCTTTTTGAAATCACATTATTAACTCGAACATTTCTAATATCAGTCAAAATAAATCAGATTTCTATAATGCCTTGCTTTCGATTATAAAATAGTACAAATAAAACTGCGAGGCTCTGTGAGATGATGAAAGTGAACCAAGTGCAATTTAAATAATCGAGGTCGGCCCTTATCTCAGATATTTATAGAAATCTATGCATTTAAAAGTGCTGAATGGAACTTCTCATAATTACTTTTCTCTTACAACGCTAGTTTATAATACAGGGTGGCGCAATAGAACGTGCATATTGCATCATCTTTTTTTGCGGGGTAGAAGGGGCGTGGGCGAGGGGAGACCGATATCGTTGGGTAGCGCGGTTCATGAAGTTTTAGTCAGTATGAGTCACTTCGACGGGAAGCGTCGCGCATTTTGCGTTTTTGCGTGCGCGCATTTTACGAAAACTCTCGTTCGTACGTAGTTGTCAGGCGACTATTTTGTTCTGAGTATGGTGTACGGCAAATTAGGGAGGCTCCGAGTGCTAATTTAATTAAAATCTGGATAAAGCGGTTTGAAGAGACTGGATCGACATTTAAACCACACGCAAAAGGTCGTCCACGCACATCTAGGACCGAAGACAATATTGAGAGTGTTAAGCAGTCGGTACGAGAAGATCCACAAATGTCTACTCGCAAGAGATCGTCTGTCCTAAACATATCGCGACGAAGTTTGCAACGAATTTTAAACTTGGATCTTAAATTGCATCCATACAAGCTGCAATTAACTCAAGAATTGAAAGACTCTGACTTCATAGCACGGCTCACATTTGCTAATGAAATGCTCAATCGGTTTTCAAATTTTGAAAACATCCTTTTCTCTGATGAGGCACATTTTCATATGAATGGGTTCATAAACCGCCAAAATTGTCGTTATTGGAATAGTGAGAATCCCAGACTCAAACATCAAAAACCGTTACATAGCCCTAAAGTGACAGTTTGGGCCGCAATCTCTGCCAAAGGAATAATTGGTCCTTATTTTTTTGAAAACGCACGGGGGCAAAACATCACTGTTAATACCGAACGCTATGTTGCGATGTTGGAAGGTTTTTTGGCCCCAGAACTTGAAAATTCAAGAATAAAGAACTTTAGGACTTGGTTCCAACAAGACGGAGCTACCAGTCACACATCAAATGACTCCATGGCGGTTGTGAAGCAGATGTTCCCTGGCAAACTGATTTCGAAAAGAGGTGATATCCCATGGCCTCCGCGCAGTCCAGACTTGACGCCTCCTGACTTTTTTTTGTGGGGATACCTCAAACACAAAGTCTACACCAATAATCCGAGAAACATCAGTCAGCTCAAGGAGAATATTCGTGGTGAAATGGCAGCAATCACACCAGCACTACTTAAGAAAGTTTTCGGTAATTTCCGTTTGCGGTTAGAGGAGTGCCAACGTAGAGAGGGTCATCATTTAGATGATGTTATTTTTAAAAAATAAACTTCAGTTATCACTTAATAATTGCTTAGTTTTATTTTAACTATACCTTTTGTATTTATTTTTTAATAATTATTTTAAAAATGCACGTTCTATTGCGCCACCCGTTATAAGTACCTTTTTATAAAATACTAGCTGACCCGGCGAACTTTGTTCCGCCTTAAAGGCAATAAATATCACATGATCACATTTTTTACTTTTTAAATTAGGAACACCGTAAATAAAAAAAAAGTATTCCATGATTTTTTTATTTGTCATTTATTTAGTGTAGCACCTTGTGAAAGAAATGAATTTCTACTTGTGCTTCGTAAATTATCTAGCTATTGATCTCTGAGATGTCGTAGTGGCCTAGTGGTTAAAACACCAGCCTCTCTTGTATGATTGCGCGGGTTCGATTCCAGGTCAGGCAAGTATCGATGTAACTTTTCTAAAGTGATATGTACTCTCTAAGTATAATATCTAGGACACCAATGACTGAACGTGAAGGAAAAAATCTTGAGGAAACCTGGACTTTATAAGTCTGAAATCGCCACCCCGCATTGAGCAAGCGTGGTGATTACACTCAATCCTTCTCTGCATGAGAGGAGACCTGTCTCCAGCAGTGGGACGATAAAAAGATTGATGATGATGATGATGATCTCTGAGGTTTGTTCGCCGATTTCGCATTGTCAACGGAACAGTTTCACGGACTGCCGCCTCCCTTTGCTCTTGTGAGTGAGAAGCACGAAGTCGAGTCATACATAAAACGGCGCTCTGCACGTGCAATTTCTTGCTCTTCTTCAGTGCTTTCATTCAGAATGTTTCGATTTACTCTTGCATTACCGCTTTGTCGAGAAAGATTTGATGGTCTTGGTCACGGCATGATATTTTTATTGATGATAAATGGCACAGCAACACAATATTAGAAATTTTGAAGTTGAAGTTGGCTTTGTGGTTTTTTTATTAGAAACTTTAAGCCAGCAGAGAGTATTTATATTCTTTGCTTTAAACGATTGCTTCCACCGGTTAGACTTTTTTTTAAATATGCTCAGCTGTCATTTGCTTTTTGTTATACCATTTTTGGTATATGAATTGCTGACTTACATTTTGAATGAGTTGGACCATGTCTTATGTCACGTCACACGGGAACGACGGGGACGGGTTCTTAACTACCTCCCACCAATATTCAGCTAAATCGGTTCAGCCGGTTTCAGCCGTCGATTCCAATAATTTTTACACCATGTTATATTTTGTCTTAAATACATTTAGAAATTGTTACAGTGTAGTTACCGAGTGCGTCACGCAGCTTACAATACATCATCATAGTATTGTGCGCGCGCAACAGCTGACGCTAGAGGTCAATGCACCGCGCTTGCTCGCCCGCGGATCTTTGACCATATTTATGTTGGGACAACGAAGTAGAATACACGTAGCAAGCTTATTATAACTTTGTGGTTTTTCATTATATCTTTTTGAAATTTTGTACCTAATATTTATTATTAACTTAAAAATACTGGACACGTGTTTCCTACTTAGTGGAGGTGCAAGGTACCAGGGTAGCACAAAAGTGTAGAAGAAGTCGAAACAATGAAGCTAATTCATTCTCATGGGATCGACGCGAACGGGATAAAAGGTATCCTATGTCCCTTTTCCTAGTTTTTAGCTACCCCCCTACCAATTTTCAGCCAAATCGATGGAGCCGTTCTTGAGTTATAAGTGGAGTACTAACACGACTTTCTTTTATATATATAGATAGTGAATAAGCAACTGAATCGATTCCAATAATTTTGACACCATGTTATATTTTGTCCCAAATACATTTAGAAATTGTTACAGTGTAGTTACCGAGTGCGTCACGCAGCTTACGATACATCATCATAGTATTGTGGGCGCGCAACAGCTGACGCTAGAGGTCAACGCACCGCGCTCGCTCGCGCGCGGATCTTTGACCATATTTATGTTGGGACAACCAAGTAGAATGCTCGTACTCGTTATTATAACTTTGTGGTTTTTCATTATATCTTTTTGAAATTTTGTACATAATTATTAACTTAAAAATACTGGACACGTGTTTCCTACTTTGTGGAGGTGCAGGGTACCAGGTCAGCACAAAAGTTTAGGAGAAGTCGAAACAATAAACCTCATTCATCAAATAATCGTAATACATGAAAGAAGGTTTATTGTGCATATTTTTTGACGTGCAAGGTACCAGGGTAGCATAAAAGTGTAGGAGAAATCGAAACAATAAAAAAGCTCATTCATCATTATCAAATCACCATAATACATGAAAGAGATTTTATTGTGCATAGTTTGTGGACGTGCAAAGTACCAGGGTATCACAAAACTGTAGGAGAAGTCAAAACAATAAACCTCATTCATTCATCATTATCAAATAATCATAATTACATGAAAGAAGGTTTATTGTGCATATTTTTTTGACGTTCAAGGTACCAGGGTGGCATAAAAGTGTAGGAGAAATCGAAACAATAAAAAAGCTCATTCATCATTATCAAATCACCATAATACATGAAAGAAGGTTTATTGTGCATATTTTTTGACGTTCAAGGTACCAGGGTAGCATAAAAGTGTGGGAGAAGTCGAAACAAAGAAGCTCATTTATTCCCACAGGAACGACGGGGAGCGGCATAAAAAGTATCCTATGTCCTTCTCCCAGTTCTTAGCTACCTCCTTACCAATTTTGAGTCAAATTGGTTCGGCCGTTCTTGAGTTATAAGTGATGTAACTAACACGACTTTCTTTTATATATATAGATAAATATCGACAATGAAATGATGAATGATGATCAAAAAGCATTATGTATTTCACTCGCGTTAGTAGTACTAACATAAAAAAAAATGATAAAAATCTATTCTCATGCCTAACGAATGTATACAAGAATTTCATCAAAATCGGTTCAGTCGTTTTGGGGGAGTTCGAAGACAAACACTGTGACAGGAGAATTTTATATAATAGATTTCCATAGTCGTATTAAGGTTGGTCCTATGGACTTTTTCCAAAATAACTGATGGCCAGTTCCTGACATTAAACTATTATTTAAGGCGTACAAAATTTAATCGCAATATCATCTTAGTGATAATCAAAAACTTGTCAAATTTGGAGGTAAATTAGAGGTATTTTTGATAGATTTAGACTGACATTAGTCTGTGAAAGTTATTAAAATGACGTATTAAATTCAAAACCATCATGGTTCTCGTGTCAGACAAAAATAAAGCTATTTGGGTTGAATAGCTCATCTTTTTCTTTCTATTTCAAGGAAAAGGATAGAAGATAAGATTTAAGTTTATTTCTGTTAAATTAAGCTACTGCGTGGGCAGTTTAGATGCAATTAAAACATGGCGACTTAAATACCTCGATTTACGTCAGGCCCGGACACTAATTTGACAGGAGTAAACTAATATCTATCTCTGTCCCTTTCTTAATGAAATAAAAAGAAAAAGATGCATTGAATTAAAGTTTAGTTTGTTAACAATGAATTCGGGGTCAATGTATCATAACTAAGTCATCTCAAAATCATATTGCCATTAGTATTAAGAATACTCTTGTCCACCTCCCGTCAGCACTAACTTTTCGTTCGGCGTAAAAATAGGTATTTTAATTTGATGGGGGGAAAATAGCCTCCACGTTCAGCTAACGGTGCTCTAAAGCAGTACAGTCTGTCAATCTTACTCTCAACTTGTTAAGTGACTAATTTATTTCTTTCACTTTGACTATTTTCGCGCACTTCCAGAAAGTTGTTAATTTGTCCGTTATTCATTCATCTCAATATACTTTTAAGCTCAGAAATTTAGTTTTCCCATCAAAAAATTAAATCTATATACAAAATCTACAAATAAACTCTTCAGCTTTATAATCTATACTAATATATAAAGCTGAAGAGTTTGTTTGTTTGTTTGTTTGAACGCGCTAACCTCAGGAACTACTGGTCCGATTTGAAAAAATCTTTTTGCGTTGGATAGTCCATTAATTCAGGAAGGCTTTAGGCTATATAACATCGCGCTGCGACCAATAGGAGCGGAGCATAACTAACTCCACGCGAACGAAGTCGCTGGCGGCCGCTAGTATATTATAAAGCTGAAGAGTTTGTTTATTTGTTTGAACGCGCTAATCTCAGGAACTACTGGTTCGATTTGAAAAATTGTTTTTGCGTTATATAGCCCATTGATCCAGGAAGGCTTTAGGCTTTTGTATATCATCACGCTATAAAATAACATATTGATAGCTACAATGACACCGTACGGCACAGCTAGTACATAATAATTCAACACAATAGTTATTGTTATGAAAAAATGAAAAAAAAAAAGACTGCACTGACGATTTTGTGTAAGCGGTGGAACTCGCTTGTGTTTCCAATAACATACTGATTCCTTTAAGAACCAAATACAATGTACTGTCTAGACATCTACCCACCGCTGAGTTATTTGTTCCTTCGTTTGCCTGTGGGCCAGGGGCCATGGTATCTCTTTCGAGACGCACGCTCCTGGCAGGCATCAGTGCCTTCCATGTTGTCGGCCCCATCGGGCGTCGAACCCACGGGCCGCCCGGCCCACTGCCCATTTAAGTGACACAGGAAGACGCAGCGTGGGGAGCCCTCGCCAAGGTGGACTGACGACCTGGTGAAGGTCTCGAGAAAGCGCTGGATGCGGAAGGCGCAGGACCGGTCGTCGTGGAGATCCTTGGGGGAGGCCTCTGTCCAGCAGTGGACGTCTTTCGGCTGAAATGATGATGATGATGATGAAATTTTGGTTCCCCTAGCCTGACTGGCTGGGTAAAAGACTTCCTGACTGAACGGTCCCTCCGAGTTGTTGTCGACGGATGCTCATCTGAGCCCATGTCGACTAATGCCGGTGTTCCACAGGGGTCTGTTCTCTCTGCAACTCTGTTTTTGCTGCATATTAACGATCTGCTGATGCCCGGTATCTATGGGTATGCAGATGACAGCACAGTTGTGGAGAGATACCTGCCGGATGCTCGGGCTAGTAGGGAATCAATCCGGTCCGAAAGAGAGGCCATGGTAGAGCGAACGAGTGTTGCACTTCAGGCAGTCTCCGAATGGGGCAATGCCAATCTTGTAGCATTCAATGCCGCCAAAACGCAGGCGTGTCTCTTCACCGCCAAAAGGAGCCCGTTCACCTTGGCTCCTACTTTTCGGAATGTATCCTTGGAGTGTACCGACCGCCTTCAGCTTTTGGGTGTTGAGATTTCCTCGAACCTAAACTTTGGGCGGTTCATTGAGTCCAAGGCCAAGGTGGCTGCCAGAAAACTTGGTGTAATCGCAAAGGTCCGGCAGTACTTCACACCTGGGCAGCTTCTAATGTTGTACAAAGCACAGGTCCGTTCGTGTGTGGAGTACTGCAGCCACATTTGGGCTGGTGCTGCTAAGTGTCACCTGGCCACTTTGGATTCAGTGGAGAGGCGTGCGAAGAGGCTGATTGGTGACCCTGATTTAACTCGAGTTGGTCTCCAAAGCCTAGAGCACAGGCGTAGAGTAGCCAGCCTTTCGGTGTTCTATAGGATACATTTTGGGGAGTGTGCGAGGGAATTGCACGATTTAATTCCCCCATCTCCGTTCCACCATCGGACGACCCGTCGTACGGCGAGTTTCCACCCTTATGTTGTTAACACCTCAACGATCCGGACGAAGCGTTTCGCCTCGTCCTTTATACCGCGTACATCGAGGGACTGGAACAATCTGCCGGCGGCGGTGTTTCCGTCGGACTACAATTTGAGTGTCTTCAAGGCTAGAGTGAATAGACTCTTAATAAACTAGTGCGCTTTACCATCAACGATTGCGTCACTGCTTACCATCAGGCGGGATTGCGGTCAAGCGCTGGTTTATATTTTTAATAAATAATAAAAATAATAACCCTATGTAAATCACATGACTTCAAACCTGCCAAATATTAATTTGGCAGTCAAAAAATCCATAGACCAATGTCTATGGATTTTTCCATTGCAGTTTAATTCGGCTTACAATAACAACTTCTATAACTTGCATCTCGGACAACTCTGATTTTGCCAGGTTTCCAAAGGAGATCCAACGTTCATACTTGGGCATAGCGACAGTTTTTTTTTCAGTTTATTCTTTATGACGCAGACGTTATATTTGAGTTGTTGGAAAACTTCGTGATCAACAGGTTTCAATTATAAATTTTGGCAAGTTTGAAGGGTCTAGACCTAGACCAAGTTTTACGACGAATACAAGAAAAAGGATTTTGAGACACTATTATTGCTTCATAATATATTTTGTTTACTAGCAGCCATTTCTGAGTAAAGCTTGTCTGGGACTAATATTCATCTCGTTTGTATATAAAGGTATTCAATAAATGTATCATGTTTATTTTATGAAAATTCCTATAAATATTGCAAGTAAACTCTTCTCACTATTGTACGTATATTTTTATATGAAAAGCATTTAATGAGCTTACGCGGGCAACCAACCTACGTAAGCTCATTGATGACTCGTCTGACGAGTTTCAGGAAATTTTACATCTAACGGTTTTTAAGTAAGCCTGTAGGTAACCATATAAATGCAAAAGACTTAATCGTTAAGTGATAAATGATTTTTGTTTTTTCTAAATAGATTTATACAAATACTTTAAAACGACAATTTTATTTTTCTAAATGAATTCTCGCGCTGTGCTAATATTTGTATCAATATGAATATTTGCACTGGTCTGGTCGTGCCTCGGAAAGCACGTTAAGCCGTTGGTCCCGGTTGCCATACGAACATCTAACGGCAGTCGTTATGGGTTGTTGGAGCCCTCAAAAGTCCTACAATTGGTCTAACTGCAATGCTTCGATATCGCCTTCGGGTTGTGAAGGTCAGACGGCAGTCGCTTCATGGAAAATACCGAAGTTTAGCCAAAATGAGCAGTTAGACTGGTAAAGCGGACCCTAGACTCCAAAGCTGAAAAGCTTCGGATACGACTGGGATTAACGCTAAGATGAAGATTATTTTTTTAAATAATATATAATTATTTGTATACTATTTACAAATACATATCGATTATATTAATTTCAACTACATGAGTTCATCGTTTCTTATGTTAGTTCTCTGAGAAAAGAGGCTGAAAAAAACTCAGAGGTCATATTTCTCAAGTCTTGGTCAGATCATGTAGAATGATATCTGAAATGGTATTTTTAAACACTTGCAAAGAACATGGGATCTCACAGTGCAGCAGAAAATTGACTATTTACTTTTAAATGTGCACAATCGATGTCTATGTGGAATTTATATAAGAGGCTACTATGTGATGAATAATGGATGATGATGAGTTGCCTGAAATTAATATCTTCGACCGAAATAAAAAAGTATTGAAAGTAAAATTTGTAAAAAAAAAAAGAGTTTTCTTACTAAAGTGTAACATTTGTCTCACATTAGTAGTATTACTTTAGTATATTGTTTTAATGCAACATTTGAGTTACGAGGTAAGATAGGTAAGAGGACGAAAAATTGTTGATGAACCTATTTATGATTGGCGGCCGGAACACATAAATGTGTTATTGATTTTCGCGGTCTACCTTGACCAGATTCGCCTACTTAGTCAAATGGCATAAACTAGTAATAGAAATTTCTCACGAACAGAAACGATTGCTATTACTTATTTTGTCTGAACTGGTGTCTTCATTAATTACATAAATAGTCTATAATGTTTCCACTCCTGGCCTCCACCAGGTGAGGGGAGAGAGCGGGCCCAGTGCGGATTGTTACATGTCACATCTAACACTTTTATCTTCAAAGTTTTTTCTCTCTAGAATGTGTTGATTTCCTATCGTTGTTTGAGAGCAATGGTGATGAAATCATTTAGACAAAGTAAAGAGCCTATCGGGGTTCGAACTTACGACCTACAATTTGTAAGTTGTGGCCGTTATCACGAGGCCACCACGGCGCTCTCTCTGCTTTCAATTCATTAAATGTTCTATATTTGGCGCCCCGCAGAGAGCTTTATTTGGCCGCGCATAACCTTTTGTCCTTTGTGTGCATCATTGCATAGGTAGGCAATATTTTTTATCGTCACTGGCATATTTCCTGTCGTTTGCTTCGTATCTGAATTCTCGTCGCACGCCAATCAAATTTGTCTCTTCCATGCCAATCCGAATGTGAAGCAGCCATTTTGCTTGGACACTATTAATAGGATCGATGAAAATTGGAAAGGCATGCCTTTTAAGTTCTGTTGAATTTGGAACTGAATTGAATTTCGATTTCGAATATGTTTAAATTTTCGATCTACAACTTTAAAAGAGGCCTGACATGGCATCAGTGTTTTGAAGAGTTAATGCTTGTGTTCAGTTATGATGCCCTTCCTATATCTGCGAACTTCGCCTTCACTGAAGATAGCATCATTGCTGTGAGATAACTAATTCTCGATGATCGTCTTAGGACGTATCAACAGATAGACACTCTATTAGGCATCTCAGGGACCATCATTCAGAAGATCTTGCATGAAGCGCTTGGTGTGAAAAAGCTAGTTTACCGTTGGATACCGCATGACGCATCTGCTTTCCGACGATCATAAGGCAGCGCGCGTCTGATGGTGTAAGAAAACTCTGCAAAGGTTCAATTGAGGAGAGCCAAATCACGTCTACGACTTCATCTGTGGTGACGAATCTTGGATCTATGCCTACGATTCTAATTCCAAACAAAAATATACAATCAGGGTATTTCAAGACGAGTCAAAGCCGACTAAAGTGGTGCGTTCTCGAAGAACCTCACTTTCACGTTTATTGGAAAAACCAGCCATGTGGCGACTATTGCATTTGAAGATTGTAGAACGATCAACGCAGAGTGGTATACCACAGCTTGTTCACCACAAGCCACCACCGAACTACGAGTAACTCAAAGTGACGCATCATCCTGCACCACGACAACGCAAGCTCGCACGCAGCGCTCGTCAAACGGAAGAGTATTTGAAGCAGAAAAAAGTGAAAATTCTTCAACATATCCATACAGTCTTCATTGATCCCCTAACAATTTCTTCACATTTCCTAAAATTTAGCAAAGTCTTCGTGGTCAAAGGTTCTAGTGCAGTGGAATAAATGTTATAGGTTTTAAATGGTTTGGCGATTGGAAAAGTCTATTAATCTACGTGGAGAAGAATACTTTGAAAAATAATTAAAAATACTATAACCACTTGAACGTCCCGATGTGACAGCTGAGAATGCGTTGTACGTGCGAGAAGTCTATTTAATGACTAAATATGAACTATTTATCTTGCAGGGATTATGTTGTCATATTTTAATATATTATATCAAACAAAAACTTGACGAAAATCCGGCACACAATGAGGAATGAGTAATCATTTCATCGTCCACTTTAACACTCGTAAAGACAACTTATCAGACATTGGATACAAAGTATTTATACATGATCAGAAAGAATAAATCTCAATAATTATTTTAATATGTAACACTAATAAAAATAATTAATGTATTACTCTTATTTTAATCGCAGAACTCACTTCCACTGTACAAAACTGCACTCACCGTTCATAAACAAACTTTTTTTCCGATGTTAGGTTCTAGTTGTGTTTTTTTCATCAAACCACAAAACTTTTTTTTTTATTATTATAAACTAGTGCCTGACCGCAATCCCGCCTGGTGGTAAGAAGTGTTATAATCGTTGATGGTAAAGCGCGCTAGTTTATTAAAAGGCATGCTTCGTATTTCATGCACAACTATACACTAACGAAGTGAATCTTCAGCAAAATCAGAGGCGTCGTAGGGCATTCGATTGAGATGTAGGTAGTAGTAGGACATTTGCTTCTTCACACTTGCCAAATTAGAGCTAGACAAAAAAACAAACATTTTGATTGCCGCGACACTTTAATTTGTGACTTAAAAAGTTAGTACATGGTTTTGGCGGGAAAGCTAAGATGAGTGTCACGCTCATTTTTCATTGGACTTTTAAATTATTTATAGTATCGTTCACTAAAACTAAGGGTGTGATTTAGGTAGTGAAAATTGCATTCAGTAAATAATGCATAAAGAACATTGATATTTCACAGCATAGTGGCTTACACGTGTTATTGGCAAAATTGTGGAATCTATTCCACAGGGACCATTGATCAAGAGTTGAAGTTGTAGTTGAAGTTAGTACATTGTTATAGAAACGTATGTTTCTGGAACTGTTAAAAAGAAAATTCAGTAACAAGATCACAACTAACACATACATTGGTTATCCATTAAAATTATATTATACTAGCGGTCGCCAGCGACTTCGTTCGTGTGGTTTGATTATGCTCCGCTCCTATTGGTCATAACGCGATGTTATATGTAGCCTAAAGCCTTCCTGGATTAATGGGCTATCCAACGCAAGAAGAATTTTTGAAAACGGACCAGCAGTTCCTAAGATTAGCGCGTTCAAACAAACAAACAAACAAACAAACTCTTCAGCTTTATATATTAGTATAGACTAGCGGCCGCCAGCGACTTCGTTCGCGTGGTTTAGTTATACTCCGCTCCTATTGTTCGCAACGTGATGTTATGTAGCCTAAAGCCTTCCTGGATTAATGGGCTATTCAACTCATAGAATTTTTCAAATCGGACCAGCAGTTACTGAGATTCAAACAAACAAACTCTTCAGCTTTATATATTAGTATAGATGTGTAACAATATTATATGTGGTATTCCCATTTTATTATCATCCTATAATGTAGGAATATTACTCCTGGGTCACAGGCCTCCTCGGGATGTAATCTACCACGCGGGCCCGATGCGGATTGATAGCTGTCAAATGTCTTCTAAGTTTTGGCTCTAGGGCATTGGCCGGTCTCCTCACGACGTTTTCCTTCACCAATTTGAGAACAGTGGTGATGACATAATTTACACGAACTATGTAAAGCGCCTGACGATAGCCTCCGTGGCGTAGCGGTAGCGAACGCGGCCGCTGCGCAAGGAGGCAAATATTTATATGCATGAATATGAATATTTGCACTAGTCTGGTTGTGCATCGGAAAGCACGTTAAGCCGTTGGTCCCGGTTGCCATACGAACATCTAGTGGCAGTCGTTACGGGTTGTTGGAGCCCTCAAAAGTCTAACAATTGGTGTAACTGTAATACTTAGATATCGACTTCGGGTTGTGGAGGTCAGACGGCAGTCGCTTCACGGAAAATATCGAAGTTTAGCCAAAATCAGCAGTTAGACTGGTAAAGCGGACCCCAGACTCCAAAGCTGAAAAGCTACGGATGCGACTGGGATTAACGCTGAGATGATGATGATGAATGTAAAGCGCCTGATGGGATTCGAACCAATGACCTACAATTTGAAATTTGCTGCCGATAACACTAGGCCACTGCTTCACCGCATAGTACATTTGATTAACCTATTATATTGTTATACTCTTTGCATGTGATAAAGTTAGTTCAAGAAAATTGCGGTAACATTCTTTTTTTTTTAATAATTATAAACTAGCGCTTGACCGCAATCCCGCCTGATGGTAAGCAGTGATGCGATCGTTGATGGTAAAGCGCGCTAGTTTATTAAGAGCCTATTCACTCAGAAAAACTGAGCGAATAAGAAGGAAGACGGCAGTTGAGCGAGGTGATGCAATGTTAACTAACCTAACCCAACAACACGACCAACGATGCTGCGCCAAAGGGAGATTGATCTGAAGACCCTCCACGACCAAACTCCCAACACAACAACATTAGGCTCATCGTACCCGGCACACATCGCAACACAACTGCTCATACCCGTCCTCCGTACGGCTTCACCAGACATCATGCCAGGCATCATGACTTCTGTCGTTTGGCTTCCAGACTGGAACGGGTTAGGGCGTCCCTGAGGCGGCTCCTCCCCAATCTAGGGGGACCAAACGCCTCCTGCCTGTGGCTCTATGCGGGAACCGTGCGGTCCATGGTCTTTTACGGGGCACCGGTTTGGGCGCGATCCAGACCAGCACGATGTCTTACCCCGTCCCAAGGGCCATGGCCGTTCGGCTGGTCCGGGGATACCGCACAGTCTCCGCTGAGGCAGCGAGCTTCCTTGCCGGATTGCTACCATGGGATCTGGAGGCCAAACACCTCGCCCACATTTGGGAGTGGCGAGAGGAGGCAAAACCTCCGACGGGATCTCATGGCGCCATGGAGAGTGTGATTTTCGCAACCCAGTGCTGGGCACACCACAATAGCAGCGGTAAGCCCCCTCTTTCAGGAGTGGGTAGAGAGGTGCCACGGCGCCCTCACCTTCTGCCTGATGCAGGTCCTCACCGGACACGGCTGTTTTGGGAGGTTCCTGTTCCGTATAAGGCGGGAGGAAACGCCAGGTTGTCACCACTGTGTGGATCGGCTCGAGGACATGGTGTAGCATACGGTGGAGGTCTGCCCGGCTTGGGGAGAGCACCGACGTATCCTAGTGGCGGCGATCTCTCACGTCCGACCCTTTCCAGGCGTGGTCCGAAGCGAAAGTGCATGGCAGGTCGTCAGCTAATTCTGCAAATCAGTGATACTAGCAAATGAGGAGGCGGAGCGCGTGAGGGAACGGGAATCCCAGCAACCTCACGCCTCTAGCAGGAGACGCCCTGGTCGGGAGACAACATTGAACTCCCGGCCAAAGTAGGCTCGGTCTTGCGGGCTGTGAGCAGTGGACAGCTTGCCGCGTGGTAAGGACCAGGCCCGAGTCGACGGCGCGTGGTGTTTCACGCACCTCATAGAGATGTCAGCACATCGTGACGGGGTCCACGAAGACCGATGCCTCCTGAACTTTAGAGAATTCGCACCTGTAACTATAAATAATAATCAAAGCTATAAAGCAATCACTAAGATATCGGTACTCCATACGTAAGTCCATACAGTGGCCCCTAAAAGTTACTTTACATTTTCAATTCCAGCTGTATCTTACCATACAATGATTCAAAATTCAAGTGATCCAAATATGTATTACAATTGTTATAGTTATTAGTCTTTAGGAGTACCTTATAATTTTTAAAATTTTAAATCGAAATGTGACACAGTTGAAGTGGAATAATTTTAACTAAGTTTTGGAGGCCACTGTATGTCAGGAGTAGCCAGCTGGTTGATCGCGGCTTTTAATCCAGTTGGTGTCAAACATTTATTATTTAGGTGATAAAACTTCGGACTGTTGCGCGCATGATTTTGTATCATTTGTCAATCACCGTCCCGGCAAATTATTTTTCGTCTTATAAGTAGTTTATAATGGTTTTTCTTTTGGTTGCCTGGAAGACAATCATCAGCGATAAGGCCGCCCATTGTATGTTTTGAATGTATTTTGATCGATGTATTTGTTTTGGTGTACAATAAAGTATTTATAATTAAATAATTTTCAATTTTATGTTTTCGCTTTTAGTAACTTAAAAATAGGTACAACATAATTGTACATTGTTTCGTTTAAAATTTCAAGAAGCATGTAATTGGTAGATTTCACAGGAGTTCGTTTCACAGTAAACAGTAGATCATGTTTCTTATCAAATTTTCCTGATCTTTAATTATCATTATATACTTTCATCTTTGTTGTTATGCGTTAACTTAGAAAAGAAATACTCTTTATTATGTACACACTATAAATTCCAGAACATAAATATGAAGACGTAACAAAGGGTGACACAATGGGCGGTCTTATCGCTAAGAGCGATCTAACTTAAGTGGTTACGTCATCATATATTATGTTATTAGTATTATTAGCTAGATGAATCAATGCATGTGATTTTATAAACATCTTCGTGATTTTAGACAGCTCTCTTTCAATTGTTTCAATAGATATGTTTACCTAGCCAAGTACGTTTCCTCTGAATAGACGTGAATTGTTTTAGTAGAATATAAATGATTGTTTCAAAATATTACGTTTGAGACACCTTTTCCAGTAATTTGAAAGTTAGAACCATACGACCGTCCATAACGATCGAATCTCAGTCAGGCTGCAGTCATCCAAATGTTAAGAAATTGGATTTTGTTTGCTCTCATAACTAACTACTTGGTAAAATCTATCAATGCGTGTACTGGTGAAGATTGTGCGGTCCCTCGAAAAACAAGGGGGATTAATTTTTTTGCTTCGATTCGAAATTTATTTTATAATATTAAACACTACTTATTTGATAAACCCGAAGTAACTAAAGATAAGTCAGAACTCGCAATGATCTACAATGAACTTTTAAGAAAACAGAAGGTTGTCGAAGATATGGAAAGGGATTTACGCCTGGGAAAACATATCAATAATGAGCCAAGAACGAATTTCGAGTATAGGCATCAAAAGAGTGCAGAACAGTTGATGGCAACGCACGGATATCTATCAGAATCCCACACAGTGCTCACTGAGGATGGTTATATGTTAACAATACAAAGAGTCGTGGGCAACTTCAAACAAATTAACGACAGAGTAGTAATCCTACATCACGGTTTACTTGGAAGTTCTGAGGATTGGCTACTTTTGGGTACATATTGGTCTCTACCATATATTTTAGTTGAGAATGGGTTTGATGTGTGGCTGCTGAACGCTCGAGGTAACAGATACTCAAGAACGCACAAATCGAAGCACGTTGACATGCCAGACTTTTGGGATTTTTCTTGGCATGAAATGGGTGTGTACGATTTACCAGCCGCAATCAAATACATAAGAGATATAACAAAAAGCTCGGAACTTAACTTCATAGGGCACTCTATGGGAGCTACAGCATTACTTGTTCTGTTATCAACTAGGACGGAATATAATATTGTCTTAAAATCTGGTACTCTGTTAGCCCCGTTAGCTTTTATGTATCATGCTATAGGCCCCATCAGGATGTTTGCAAATTTTTACAAAGAAAATGGCTACCACTCCCTTGCTTTCCTTGGCCAACAAGAATTCATGAGAGACATGGTAATCCCCCAGCAAATTATTGAGAAGTACTGCAAAAATCAAAGCAGATCATGTTTAAATCCTTTGTTATTACTTGGGAATGGCGGTAGCGGTGCGTGGCGGCCAAGGGTTTTGCAAGATGTTATGACTCATTATCCTGCAGGAGGTTCCATGAAGACTATATTGCATTATGTGCAGCTCGTGTGCAGCGGACACTTTCATAAGTTCAACTATCATGACAAAGGTAATCGAAGAAAATATGGAAACGATACTCCTGCATTATACAACTTGAGAGGCATAACTTTACCATTAGCACTGTTCACTTCATCTTCAGATTGGTTGTCAACTGTATCGGATATTCAGACATTGTTACCCCTGCTACAGGATGTGACCATTCATCACGTTGTGAAGGCAGACAATTTTGGTCACTTTGACTTCCTCTGGTCACCAGACGCACCGGAGCTAATTTATAATTTTATTCTTCCATTGTTACATGATAGATTTCCGATGCAAAACAAGGTTTAGTTATTAAGTTCACTTTGTTTCCTTTATGTATAACCCTCACCGCGGATTTATGTGTGTGTTGAAGTTAATTGTGGATTGGATTCTAGAAAAAAAAACAAAATTATTTGAACGTCATTTTTATGCACAAAAGCACAATTGGAGATAATTATGTTATACTAAAATTATTTCATCGAAAGAAGAGCCACTGTTACCTAAATAAACAAACAAGGCACGATTCCAGTGTGAAATAATTCTGTTATTGTTATGACATACGCCATATTATTGCTACTTGTTAAGAAGTCGGTTAATTATTAAATGTAATGTCTATCTTTCGAATTTCTGATTGACGACGACAAAAAATGTACGTTTAGAAATGTGTAAATTGTCGATTAGAGTTATGATTATTTATTTTAAAACTTAAACTAACTCTGAAAGATATGAGTATTATTAATTATTATTTGAAATATAATTTAAAGTTCAAATATTAATTATGATGAATAAGAATTGATGATTGTTTAATTTTACGTAAAAAAAAAGTCTCTGTGTGAGGTATGTATCTAAAAGTTGTTGAAAAGCATATAAAACTAATAATGTGGTATTACCTAACAAATTAAACCTACTTTGATATTTGTACGCAAGTTTTCGACTAACCGACATGGTAATGACGTAACACAATATCCGTAACAAGGGGTTTCATTTTTCTCGGTGGTAGGCCATAACAGCGGCTGCCGACAGAAGTTACCACTTACCAGACAAAGTCTTGCCGCCAACGATTCGTCGTGTTCCGGCATGATGTCTGGTGAAGCCGTACGGACTACGGGTCTGAGCAGTTATGTTGCGTTGTGTGCCGGGTATGATGCGAAAAATGTTGTTGTGTCGGGAGTTTGGTCATGGAGGGTCTCCAGATCAATCTCCCTCTGGCGCAGCATCGTTAGTCGTATTGTTGAGTTTAATATTCCATCACGTCGCTCAACTGCCGTCTTCCTTCCTATTCAATAAGTTTTTTTTAGTGAATAGGCTTAAAAAACTAGCGCTTTCACCATCAACGATTGCATCACTGTTTACCATCAGGCGGGATTGCGGTCAAGCACTAGTTTATAATTATTAAACTTAAACAAAAACTGTTCAACAACATTAATTACTTTATTTACGTTGTTGATCAGACCCATTCTCCGAACACAAGAGCTATGGATTATATACCAATTGGTTTCGAAATGATTACAATTGATGGTAATAGTGTGTTACGCTATTAGGGTGAGGGTCATATTATGTCAAATTGATACACTTTTTCAGTAACTTTTAGAAAACTTATCCCGAAATGTTTGTCATTCATGTGTGTATAATACATGCATATACTCGTAAAACTAATACATTTTATAGATATGCTTTGACAAGTCGGGAAAACTGTACGCAGCGGGGAAGGGTGGTTATTTTTATTAAACCATTATGTATCAAAAAAACATAATAAGGGTTTCAAGTTGTGAATGCTGAAATAACAATGACATTATTTACAATACTAAATAGTAATTTCCCCATGGACAATTATTAGCTTTCTGGGCCCAATTTCTACGAATTCAGTAATTTTATAGTTTTTAAGTTTGCTTCTCGCTAAACTTAAATGGCAGTGTTCAGGGCACATTGCTCGTAGAACCGATGGCCGATGGGGCAGTGAGGTTCTAGAGTGGCGGCCACGTACTGGAAGACGCAGCGTAGGGAGGCCCCCAACAAGGTGGACCGATGACCTGGTGAAGGTCGCGAGAAGCCGATGGATGCGGGCAGCACAAGGCCGGTCATAGTGGAAAGCCTTGGGGGAGGCCTTTGTCCAGCAGTGGACATCCATAGGCTGAAGAAGAAGAAGAAGTTCACTTTTAAAAAATAACGTTTACTTTATTCATATATAAAAGCCCAAATAACCATTTTAGAAGGTAATAATTATCAGTGAACTACCAATATTTTAATTCGTAGAGATAATATATTTATGTATTCATCACTTTAAAAAATAAATAAATACAGGGTACAAATCAATAAATTACTCAGAATAATTATTAATAAATATTTTATGAGTAAACGGAGGAATTCTCATTATTTTAAAAAATCGTTCAGTCTCAATCAGTCAAAAATACCTCTAAATTCTCCAGATATTTACCAAGTTTTTGACATTGATTGTCGCTGAGATTTGAGATGAGATTGCGACCAGAATTTGAACGTTTTCAATTACGGGAATTGGCCCTGCGTTTACTTTAAAATTTAAAATTAAAACATATTAAACCGCTCCTTGGGGTCTTGTAATAAATAAAATAATATTTAGTTAGCAAGATATGTGTTTGTTCTCTAATTGATGTTGATAACACAGATAGTACATATTATAAATGAGAAATTCTCGTAAAATGGTTGTTATTCCTCTGTTAGAGCAGTTCCATATGTCAATATTTGGATATGGTTTAACACTGGAGTGAGGAGCTGTAAATTTAAAGAATATTACGTGGGCGTTGAACACTGTGTAAAAATCTATTTCTGAAGCTCACATTTTGTATTCATGGCTGTAAAAGATGGGCTGGGGCTGCACTGAGGCGGCTTCTCCCCATTCTAGGGGGACCAAACGCCTCCTGCCGGGGGCTCAAAGCGGGAGCCGTGCAGTCCATGACCCTTTACAGGGCACCCCGGCGTGGGCGCGGTTCGTAAGGAAGCGACCAGTCCGATGCCTGACCGCGTCCCAGAGGGTAATGGCCGTTCGGCTGGTCCGCGAATACCGCGCGGTTTCCTTTGAGGCGGCTAGTGTTCTTACCGGATTGCCGCCATAGAATCTGGAGGCCAAAGCCCTCGCCCACATGTGATGGTGACGAGAGGAGGCATAATACCGGGGCATAACTCTGCTGCCATGAGAAATCACGGTACGGCGGACAGAGCTCCGGCGGGATCTCATGGCAACATGGAGAGTGCGATTGTCGCAACCCGGTGCTGAGCACGCCACAATAGTGGCGGTAAGTCCCCTCTTTGAGGAGTGGCAAGAGAGGCGTCATGGCGCCCACACCTTCCTCCTTACGCAGGTCCTTACTGAACACGGCTGTTTTGAGAGGTTCCTGTTCCGTATAAAGCGGGAGGCAACTCCGGGGTGTCACCGTGGATCGCCCTGAGAACACTGTGGAGCGTACGGTGGCAGTCTGCCCGGCTGGGGTAGAACACCGCCGTGTCATCGTGACGGTGATAGTCGGCGATCTCTTGCGTCCGACCCTAGCCCAGGCCATGGTCCGGAGCGAGAACGCATGGCAGGCCGTCACCTCGTTCTGCGAAGCAGTGATGCTGGCAAATGAGGAGGCGGAGCGAGTGAAGG
This sequence comes from Sesamia inferens, assembly GCA_037179545.1. Classification (NCBI taxonomy): domain Eukaryota; kingdom Metazoa; phylum Arthropoda; class Insecta; order Lepidoptera; family Noctuidae; genus Sesamia; species Sesamia inferens. The sequence goes on along the minus strand of CM073921.1, from coordinate 17,601,645 downwards.
AGCGGGAATCCCAGAGCCCTCATGCCTCAAGGCGCCGCAGGAGACGCCCTGGTCGGGAGACAACATCGAACTCCCGGCCACCGTAGGCTCGGGCTTGCGGGCGGCGAGCGATGTGCAGCTCGCCGATGGGCATCGCTCAAAGAGATTTCAGCACACCGTGACGGGGTCCACGAGGACCGATGCCTTCTGGGCCAGGGTTGCGGGTTGGTTAAAAAAGAAATCGTAGCCCTGGAACACAAGTAAGTTTTTTTATAATATAAATTATAAGCTAGCGCATGACTGCAATCCGCCTGATGGTAAGCAGTGACGCAATCGTTGATGGTAAAGCGCACTAGTGTATTAAGAACTTATTCACTCTAGCCTCGAAGACACTCAAATTGTAGTCCGACGAAAACACCGCCTCTGACAAATTGTTCCAGTCCTTCGATGTACGCGGTATAAAGGAGGAGGCGAAACGCTTCGTCCGGATCGTAATGGTGTTAACAACGTAAGGGTGGAAACTTGCTGTACGACGGGTCGTCTGATGGTCGAACGGCGATGGGAGAATTAAATCATGCAATTTCTTCGCGCACTCCCCAAAATATATCCTATAGAACACCGAAAGGCTGGCTACTCTACGCTTGTTCTCTAGGCTGTGGAGACTGTCTCGATTTTAATTAGGGACACCAATCAGCCTCTTCGCACGCCTCTTCGCATGCCTCTTCGCACGCCTCTTCACACGCCTCTCCACAGAATCCAAAGTGGCCAGGTGACACTTAGCAGCACCAGCCCAAATGTGGCTGCAGTACTCCACACACGAACGGGCCTGTGCTTTGTACAGTATTAGAAGCTGCCCTGGACTGTACTGTAGCTGTACTGCCGGACCTTTGCGATAACGCCAAGTTTCCTGGCAGCCACCTTGGCCATGGAACCAATGAACCGCCCAAAGTTTAGGTTCGAGGAAATCTCAACTCCCAAATGCTGAAGGCAGTCGGTGCACTCCAAGGATATATTCCGAAAAGTAGGAGCCAAGGTGAACGGGCTCCTTTAGGCGGTGAAAAGACACGCCTGTGTTTTGGTGGCATTTAACGCTACAAGATTGGCGTTGCCCCATCCGGAGACTGCCTGTAGTGCAACACTCGTTCGCTCTACTATTTACCTTACTTACCTTATTACAACATAGTATTGTTCGCGGATGACACTTCTCTGGTTTTTAAAGTCAAGCGTCAGCTAGCAAATTTTGACGAAGTTAACAATGCACTTTCTAAAGTTGTCCAATGGTTTAATGTAAATAACCTTCTTTTAAATGAAAAAAGAAACTAAAGTCATTAAATTTTCTACGCCAAATGTCAGGCAGCTAAGTACCAATGTTCAACTGAATGGAGTAGAGTTGATCTCTGTCGAGTCGACAATTTTTCTTGGATTAACTATTGACGCCAAGTTACAATGGGGTCCTCACATTGAGAAGCTGTCGGGTAGACTCAGTTCTGCCGCATGAACTGCTGGATGGTGGGGATTTTGAGATTAAGATGGAGGATCTCATTTCGAATGAACCAAGGGGAGTTAGTGGCTTTACGGAGGAATCGGTTTTAGACTACTTGCATCCTATGGATATGACGTGGCTTGGCGTGTGCGAAGACTGGACAAGCGTTGTTGGAAAGATTATTACTGGTTAGTAAACACAACCTAAACCTTGAAGGAATAATATGTCACTGTTCAAAATTAGAAACGTCAACGCCTCTTTTCGTTTGTTCATGGCTCGTACGCTTTAGTATGTGATCGCCGTTGAACTATAATAAATCTGCTGAAATATCCGTTATATTTTTCATTTACCACGATAATTTCCAACATGGTAGCAGAGCGTGGTTGGTAAAAGTGAAAAATACTCATATTTTGGCGAAATTCATCATACTTGGAATAATTACCGGCACGAGGCGGCGTGACCCGGCATTCAAGAAAGATGGCTTCACCGGCGATCGGGCAAATCGGTGTTGAGAAACTGAAAGGTGCAGAGAACTACTCAACGTGGAAATTCACAATGCGCATGTTGCTTATCCACGAGGAATTATGGAATTGCGTGGAAGCAGAACCCAAAAAGGATTGTGACAGGAAAAAGGTTAACAAAGCGTTGGCTCGCATTGCGCTTTCCGTGACACCGGCGGTAATCCCGTATATTCGTGCAGCGAAGAGTGCACATGAAGCGTGGAAAATACTGCAAAAAGCCTATGAGGGACGTGGCCTGAGCAGAAGACTAGGTTTGTTGCGTAGTCTCTTCAGTACTAAGCTGTTGGAGAATAGCTCAATGGAAGTCTATTTGAACAAAATAAAAGAGATTTCACATCAACTCAATGAGATTGAATCGCCACTAGACGACGAATTCATTGCAGTTATCATGTTGAGTGGGCTCACAGATGACTACGACCCACTAATCATGGCGATTGAGCATTCAACTACCAAACTGTCTACGGATATCATCTCAGAAAAATTACTACAGGAAATCCAAAGACGGGAAGAAAAAACTAAAGAAACAGCACTCATCACACAGAAGCAACCTAAGTGTTTTGGTTGTGGTACCAGGGGACATATGATAAGGTACTGTCCGAAGAAAAAAGGAACAGCCAAAGTACAAAACCAAGGGAATGACCCACCGACCCAGAAAAAACCAGCGAAGAAGTCAGCGAGGAACAAGGGCCTTCTGACAGCTCTCTCGGTGAAAATTAATAGTGACGTGTGGTACATAGACTCTGGAGCGACGAATCATATGTGCAATAATGAAAAAGTGATGGTGAAGTGCAACCGTAGTAAATCCGTAGATGTGAGCTTAGCAAACGGTGAAAAGTTATCAACCGCGGGCTTAGGGGAAGTGCAGATTAATTTGAAAGACTGCGTAAGGACAATAAGTGATACTTATTATGTGCCTAATTTAAGTACTAACCTATTGTCTGTTAGTGCTATGACTAAAAAGGGATATGTTGTCACTTTTAATAGTAATTCATGTACTATTTATGACAATGATGAAATTTTAGCTACAGGTACTAAAGTTAATGGTCTCTATCAGCTTGATACTGTGTCAGACAACGGCTGTGCTGTGGAACAGGAGTGTACTATGATGGCATCAGCAGCAGTCGACTCATCATCCCAGGAGTTGTGGCACAGACGTCTAGGCCACCTAAATTCCAGAAGTATGCAACTACTACATAAAGGTATGGCAAATGGCATTTCTTTTAACACTTCTAATTTTCAGCAGTGTGTTTCATGTGTAGAAGGGAAGCAGAGTAGACTTCCTTTTCCCAAAAGGTCGTGTAGTAGAGCTACAGAGGTACTTGGTCTGGTTCATACAGACCTTTGTGGTCCCATGCAACAGCCGTCTCTAGGTGGTGCTAAATATTTTCTAAGTTTTATTGACGATTATACAAGGAAGCAGTTTATATATTTTTTGAAATCGAAAGATGAGACTTTTCAATATTTCAAACAATTTAAAGCCCTTGTTGAAAATGAAACAGGAAAGAAATTAAAAGTACTTCGAAGTGATAGAGGCGGAGAATATATGAGTTCTAAGTTTCAGCAACATCTCAAGACATGTGGAATCAAGCATCAGAAAACGATACCAGACTGTCCACAACAAAATGGTGTTGCAGAACGCGCCAACAGGACCGTTATGGAGAAGGTCAGATGTCTGCTGCGAGATGCTGGACTTGGAATGAAGTTCTGGGCCGAGGCGGTCAACACAGCAGTTTACCTAAAGAACAGAAGTCCTACGAAAGCTGTTACTGGAGTAACCCCTGAAGAAAAATGGACTAGTAAAAAGGTAAATCTAAACCATTTAAGAATTTTTGGTTGTGTTGCATATTCTATTGTGAAGAATAGAAGGAAACTTGATTCTAAATGCAAACCATACATATTTGTAGGTTATAATGAAGAGACCAAGGGATACCGACTAATTGATCCTGATAACCCCACAAAATGTGTCAATTCTCGTAATGTTACATTTTTTGAAAATAAATTCTGTAACAAAAACATGTCACATGATGTAAATGTGTGTGACCTAAGTGTTGAAACAGAGAATTGTTCGGATGAAACATATATTCCAGGTGAAGACTCAATAGCTGAGGCAGAGCAGTCTGATACCTCCTATGAAGAAGCTCCTGAGTCTCCCCTGCAGGCCAATTTTGTGGGACCGGTCGACAGTAACCCTGATGATCCTCAGACTGCAACCGAGGCGCTGAATGGACCAGATTCAGACAGCTGGAGAATGGCAATGACTGATGAGTATAATTCATTTATTAAAAATAAATGTTGGACTCTGACACAACCTGACCCAAGCCATAAGCCCGTTCAATGTAAATGGATTTTTAAAAGGAAGTATGGTGCTGATGGTGAGCTATTGAAGTTTAAAGCTCGATTGGTTGCAAAAGGGTATACAAAAAAATATGGAATAGATTATCAAGATACCTTTTCACCGGTAGTGCGGTACTCAACAATCAGGATGCTGCTTGTAATGGCAGCTGAGTATAACTTAGACATTGAACACCTGGATGTGAAAACAGCGTTCCTAAATGGAGACCTGGAAGAAACAGTATACATGGAGCAGCTAGAATGTTTCAAGGTCAAAGGGAGTGAAGAAATGGTATATAAGCTCAATAAGGCTGTTTATGGAATTAAACAGGCATCCAAATCTCGATATGACAAGATTACCAAGGTTCTATGTAACAAGTTGAAGTTTAACCGCTTGATTTCCGAGCCCTGTGTTTACTTTAAGAGTGAAAATGGAATGATGATGATCATAGCATTATATGTAGACGATCTGATTGTATTTTCTTCTCCAAATTTCCCAGGGAAAGATAATATGAAGAAAAAATTACAGGATGAGTTTGACATCACTGATCTTGGGCCAGCTCGACATATAATTGGAATGAAGTTGATGAGAAAAGATGATAAAATTTACCTCAATCAATCGAACTACATACAGAAGATATTGAAGAAGTTTCGAATGGAGGATTGTAATGCCATTGCAACACCCATGGAGACAGGACTGAAACTTGCCAAAGAACCTAAGCAAGAAGGAACATACGACTACAGAGGTTTGATAGGTTCGCTAATGTATGTAGCAGTTTGTACAAGGCCAGATATAAGTCATGCAGTCAGCTATCTCAGTCAATTCAACGATTGCTTTGGCGAAAGCCACTGGAAGGCTGCCAAAAGAGTCCTACGTTATTTGAAAGGTACAATTAACTTAAATCTTGTTTTTTCTAAAACAGGTATGAATATTTCAGCTTATGCCGATGCGGACTGGGCGTCAGACAACATAGACCGTAAGTCATACACAGGTTTTGTTTTTACTGTTGGTGAGTCCGTCGTCGCTTGGGAGAGTCGTAAGCAACGCACTGTTGCTTTGTCCAGTACTGAGGCGGAGTATATGGCGTTGTCTGACACATGTAAGCAGGCTCTTTTCATTAGGCAGTTCATTTTTGAAATATTTGGTACCAAGCCTAAAATCACGATTTATAATGATAATCAGTCGGCTATAAAACTGTGTAAAAACTTTGTTTCATTCTAGAACAAAGCACTTTGTAAAGAAAAACATAGTCAGTTTGTAAGCCAGATGCTTACTGTGATTTAATTTTTGTTTTGTTGGTTTTATGACTGAACATATTTTTTGAGTTTGTTTTAGTTAATAAAACTAACATGTGAAAATGTATCTTACTTCGAGTCTTATGTTTTATGCAAGTTTGTTTTGATAGACTTAACTGTGTAACTTATATGTAATACTGATATAAGTTAATTAGTGAGATATGAGCCATAGGTAGGAAATATACCTTTGTTGTTTTTCTTTTATATTGTGAAATATAGTTCAGCTTGTGTTTAAGGGCTAGGGTTGGAAAGATTATTACTGGTTAGTAAACACAACCTAAACCTTGAAGGAATAATATGTCACTGTTCAAAATTAGAAACGTCAACGCCTCTTTTCGTTTGTTCATGGCTCGTACGCTTTAGTATGTGATCGCCGTTGAACTATAATAAATCTGCTGAAATATCCGTTATATTTTTCATTTACCACGATAATTTCCAACAAGCGTAAGTCATAATCGGGCGTATGCATGCTTTGTACAAGCGCATTTTGCATCTGAGCGATACCTTGCAACGCGAGTTGAGGACGGGGTGGAGTCGATTGAGAGCGAAGGCGGCGCGTGAACGGACCGTCTTAATGTGGTCTGAGAAGTTGAGGTTACGGTCGAGAATCACACCAAGGTATCTGGCTTGGTTTCCCCGAGGGATTGCCTTGCCAGACATGGTAATGGGTCATGGGGGGGGGGGGGGGGACGTTGTGACGCGGTCTCGTGTGAGCACCGCTTGGCTTTTATCCGGGTTGACTTCGATCCTTCATTTCTTAAACCAGTCAGCGAGATTGTTAACCGCAGTTTGGAGATGGAGGCGAATCTGGTCTGGACTGCATCCCGAGCAGTAGATGGCTGTGTCGTCTGTGAATAGAGCGAGTTGAGCCTTGCTGCTTTTCGGGATATCGCTAGTGAAAACCGTGAAAATGAGTGGGGCTAATACAGAGCCCTGGGGTACACCTGCACGTATGGGGTAGGTGGAGTAGAGTGCTCCTTCGATTTTGTAGCGAAAGGAGCGGTTTGACAAAAAGTCCCTTAGGATGAGGACGAGACGGTCAGGCACTCCGAGTTGATACAGCTTATAGATTAAGCCGTTGTGCCAGACTTTGTCAAACGCTTTCGCTATGTCGAAATAAACCACACCTGTATACATACCACGCAGGGATCCTGCGTGTATATGTTCAATGATACGTAGGATCTGTTGGGGACAGGAGTGTTGGGTACGGAACCCGAATTGCTCATTAGGTATGAGGCCCTTGTTCTCGGCGTAGGCTCTGAGATGCTTATATATAAGCCTCTCATAAATCTTACCGAGAACTTTGAGTAAACTGATGACATGATCTTTTATACTAAAACGTCTCACTAACATCGGACCAAACGGTAGGCAGAGTAAGGTTCGATGGTAGAACATTATAACTATCCTACAAGTATCCCCAAAAATGTAAATATGTTAACACACAATTATAATAGTTAATACTTACGATAGGCAAGTGGATACACTTACTGGCACGTATTCTGCGTCTGCAATTTAACAATTCAACATTATCTAAGAAAATACAGTTTCCATATTTTCAAATCCCACGTGTGTTAAGAACAAAAGCGTTTTTCTTAATCCTACCTTCAAGTCCAGACAGCTAAAAGCATAAATAAGCTTATATTAATCTCCTTGGTGATGCCCTTGGGGGTAAATCCCCCTCGCGCTACCGAGTGGGCTAAGTTGCGTCAGCCCTCAAAGCAAAAGGCTTCCAAATAGTACCCGGAAGGGCGCATTAAAACATGCATTGATAATGTGACGTCCAAGATGACGAGGATACGATTAGTTCGTGTCCCTAATTAGGAGATTGTTGAGTTGTTTTCAGTGTAGGGAGGGTAAAAGTTAGACTGTCAGAGACTGATTTTACAATTACATCATTTCTTGATTTAAATAAGGCAGCTAAGTGCTTCAGAATTTGTACATACGCAGTGACAAAGGTGCTCGAACTTAACTTTATACTATTCATTCAATGTTATTAGATGTTCAACAACAAAAGTCATAATTATTTTGTCACGTGTCTTCGTCTTCCACACATTTACACACAAGTGAGCAAAATAACTGAGGATGATCAAGTGACCACAATCCATGCATCTTTTCCTCGGTGTGGGCCATATAAAAATACGAATTATTATAACGAAATACGGTGTAATTAAGCGAACATTTCCAAGTGTTGATCACATTGTATGAGAGACAGCGACGAGCGGATGACGCCGCGTTTACGATCTGCGGCTAGAATCGGTCACTCGGGAAATCAATGGCGCGGGCCCGCCTGCTCCCTTCCCATGGAGGCGCGTGCATAATATTGTTCGCTTTGTTAGCCTAGCTACTACTCTCAATGGGTTTTAGACCCACAATGTAATTTTGTATATACCTGTACTTAATAAAAATATTAAGTACATTAATATACTGATAGATAATAGGTACCTACACATAGATTTAGGAGCATGTATGGCACAAAACCTTGTAACGTATAAACAAAGAAAGGTTTTTGAAAGCTTGTCTCTTCTAAGGGTTAAATAAAGGGTGATGGTTTTCAGTCAGTAAGAAACGACTTGTGTTTGAGAATTTTCTCCGAACTTTTTTCTACAGCGGGTGGTTTCTTTTTATAGAATCGAGCTTGAGCGCGGACTCGCTTGATTAGTAAGCATTGATGTAATCGTTGACGGTAAAGCACGCTAGTTTATTAAAAGCCTATTTACTCAACTATGAAAGGTTTCAAAAGCGCTTGATGCCTAAGGGGAAGACTAAATAGAAAAGCAGATACACTTAACCAGAAATTACCATACTTGGCCTAGTTAGTTGCATCACATTTCTTGAAATTTAGGCCGATGCTAAATGATTCTTAGCTAACTTTTGCCCGCGTTTTCGTCCGTGTTGATGTGCATGTGATTATATCTCACGAGAACGTGCCTACAACTGGTATTGCGACGACAATGGCGCCCCCTGAAACCTTTATAAATAATATATACGGACAAATCACACAGATTGAGCTAGCCCCAAAGTAAGTTCGAGACTTGTGTTATGGGATACTAACTCAACGATATTATATTTTAATAGATACATATATAGATAAACATCCAAGACCCAGGCTAATCAGGAAAATATCGTTTTCCATCATGACCTGGCCGGGGATCGAACCCGGGGCCTCCACGTCGCAGGCATGCGTGTTGAACACTGCGCCAAGGAGAACGACCTTTATTTTCCGCATCAAATTTGTTCCCAAACCTTGTAGCAATGACATTATATTTTACCAAAATATAAATGTCTTAACATACAATACGTAGATACAGATATATATCATCTCATTTGACAATAATGACATGACAGCACCCTAATTGCATAATACACTACTACTGTCAATTGAAATCATTTTGAAACATATTGCTAATTCATTGCTGTATATGTTCGATAAATATGTCTGCTGAACAAAGTTAATCACGCAATGAACACCATTGAACTGTCAAATAAAACCCAATGCTACCGATATTGTGTTACGTAATTACCTAACAGGTAGTTAGTGACCTTTATGGTTTGATTTAATACCAAAACACTGTGTTTTCTAATTAGCATGATATAGACACGAAATCTGTCCTTCGTTTACGCAGACAGTGTACCTGAGGATTTAATGTTTACTTAATACAGCCTTGCCTGAAGCTGTATGTATAAATACTGGAAAAAACAAACCCAGTACCTACAAATAATATCATAATTATGTTATCGGGTCGTAGTGTCAAAACTTTGAAGTTTAGACCTACCTTTGTACCTACATCTTTAATCAAATCAAATCAAAATTGATTCTTTCAAATTAACCATCCGTTGGTGCTTTTGAATAGTCAATGTCGGTCAGTCCAAGTAAAGTGAAGCTGAATAGCACGTTCCAAAGCGTAGATCTCTATGGAGAAGAACGTGCAAGGAACTCCATGGACACTCTTTCAAAATCATGGTATGGGTTACATTTCTTAGTTACATATTTCTGTTGCTTCTATTATGTGAGCACAATGTATAAATATAAAAATTAATTAAAAGATAGAAAATGTTGTGTTGGGAGTTTGGTCGTAGAGGGTCTTCAGATCGATCTCCCTTTGGTGCAGCATCATTGGTCGTGTTGTTGAGTTTAACATTGCATCACCTCGCTCAACTGCCGTCTCTCTTCCTATTCACTCAGTTTTTCTAAGTTCTAAATAAACTAGCGCGCTTTACCATCAACGATCGCATCACTGCTTACCATCAGGCGGGATTGCGGTCAAGCACTAGTTTATAATTATTATAAAAAAAGACCAGTCTCCATTGACGGCATCCGTTCACAAGCATGACACGCGCATCAGCCTCACTTAGCTCAACCATTTTGATGGGAACTAAATGACCCTACAACACGCGCCACCATCAGCAAGACATTTGAGTGAGCATGACAAACTCTCAACTGCCATCCTCGTAATGTCAAACGTTATAAAAAATAATTACAGTATATGTATCTTAATAACTTCACAGCTGCTCAGTTGCCGCCGTTTATGTTAATATTTCAAACACTTTATTTCGAACAACGAAACTCCTATAATTAACAATGTTCCTTCAAACTATTATAGTAGGTAGTATATTTACGAAGACAAAAACAATACGAATATAAAAAGTTCAAGATGTAATCATTACTGCAAAGTAACAGGCCCATCCGAAATTGCTTGTAATGGTTCACAAACTTATATTGTTATACTCTTTGTCACAAATTCACAGTCCATCACAGGCTATCATAGTCAGGCCGCTGTTGATGCTGTTCCATACCGTACGGACTAAGGATGTACACCGCGTCCGCTTCACCGTATAGCAACAGTCCACGTGAGCTTCAAATATCACAATGGTGTATGGACAACCCCATTTTGAATGTGCTATAAATGCAATCTTACGATAATTGGTCTAATATTTTCAGATTAGTGATATTAAAATACTTTTCTCTTCATTTTCAGTAAAGAAAGAAATAATTAAAGAACTTAATATTTTCTGCGAAGGAATACCTACTTGAGTGCGACAGCCGTAACACAGAATTTTGTTTCTTGGAAAACGCTTCAAAGACATCTATGGGTTTTCAATCTCAATATTGTAATCAACGTAGAAACGCGAAAATAGAACTCAGAAATGTGATTCAGATAACAAAGCATTCCTGTCGTAAATACCCCACAATAATAACATTGATGTAAAGCAATTATGAAACAAAACGCAAAGATATTATTCCATTATAATTGCATAAAAATTCAGTGTATGGTAGCAAAAACACGTTAAAAAATGTTCTTAAATTCAAAGCAAGTATTCTGCACTCGATTTCAGTTTTCTATTATTTATTATTGAGGAAAATGAGTATCAAATTTACTATTTATTGAACACAAAAATGAGCTTAATCTTTTCAGTGATATGGTATAATTTCCAGTGGCAAGTTTGATGGTTGACCACAAATATTGAATGTTACCTGAATCACCTCCCCTGTGGCTTGCCGTGGGACATGACATGGTACTATGACAAGGTTTTATTTAACCAACGCCGCAGGAGACACATTCAATTAACTCTATGTTTATGGCGCCTATAGAATTTAATATTTAATGGCGCAGGAAAGCCTTCACCAAAACTGATCATCATATCGGTGGTTCAGCAGTTTCAATATCGTCTCATATTGTTATATTCTTTGATATCATCAGTTGGGCCTGAAAATATACAGTATTCCAAAGTTTGACAGTTGAAAGGACAATAAAGATCATTGTGTATTTGACAGACTTGTCGGTAGGAACACAGCAACAATTGCTTATTACAAAATTTGTAAAGATGAACTCATAGAATAACTGCGAATAAACTGTGACAGTCTAGCGCTTCTTTAAAACCATTTCATCTAAATTTCCACCGTGAGATTTCCGACAGAATCGATCCGAAAGTATTAACAATGGTTTGAAAAAAAATCTAGACTGATTTTATTGCCCGTGCTTCCCTTTAGCGGTAAATGCAAAATCCTTATTATAAAACAAATAATACATGATACTTAGTAACACAAAGAATAAAGGTCAAAGATACACAAAAGAGCAGGTTACAAACGGTCTGTACAGAAGGCTAACAAAAAGTAGGCCACAAGGTAAAGAGGCCACTCGCCCATAAATGCAAAGAAGGCCTTTTACGGTTTGACGAGTAAAGAAAGACTGCCGACTTATCAGTGAATATCATTTGTCATACTTTCAAGTATTGTTACCAGACATACCCATATACATAGTTTACGAAATTCATAGACAATTAGAAGTGGAAACACCTTTTTAAATTTTTCAATTCAAATTCTATAAAAAAGTGGTCTAGTATTTGTTATTAGCTACGCCCCGCGATTTCACCTGCGTGAGTTTCGATCCCGCGGGAATATTGGGTTAAAAAGTATCCTATATGTTATTCTTGGTTAGGCATAAACTATCAGTGTTCCAAATTTCATCTAAATCCGTGCAGTAGGTTTTGTGTGAAATAGTAACAAAGATCCACCTATGCTCACAAGCTTTGGCATATTTATACATATGTATATATTATGTCGGAAAAATTCCCTTGACTATCCAAAACGCAAGCGCCATCTTGTGGCGCTCGATAGAGTCGTCTTTTTAAGCTATTGCATAGCTTCTATCGCGGGCCTTGAGCGCGGGGACCGAATCCAGAAATTCCGTAACGAAAAAACCTCACGCTCCCCCCATCGTCTAACGTCGTTTCAGTTCGGTAGTCTTCGGCACGGTATGTTTGTGTGCGTGCGACTACATCTTTTGAAAACAATTTATAGATTTTCAAAAAGAGCATGCATATTGCAGGGCGCGAACTCAGTTCTACACACTTGCCATGTTACTGATAGTCGCGATGTGCTAAACTTGCGATTAATTTTCTCTCTGAAATAGGTCTTCTATAGAGATATGTCATAGACGTCATCGACGTTGTCATGGCTACCTTAAAAACTTTTCATATAATTAATTATTAAGTACTTTTATTCAAATTAATTTAGTAGTGTTTTTATAAAATAGCTTTTTTTTAACGGAAAAGCTAAGATGAATGTCACGCTAATTTTTCATTGGACTTTTAAATTATTTATAAGTAGTGTTGTTTACTAAATAAAAGCGCGTGATTTTATAGAGTAAAAAGTGCTCACGCGGCCGTTTTTTCAATTGTTGCAAGAATTCAAAAGACTGTCTTGAAATAGTGTTCAGACGATTGCTCAAAGTGTATTAGATTTCATTAGTAATAGAAATGGCATTTCAATAATGACTTTCAACTGCCAAAGTCTAAATAGTCATAAATACGATTTACAAGATTCAGTTACGAGACAAACAAATGTGTTACTTCTTACCGAAACTTGCATGACGCATGATAATCCAATTGAAATACCTAATTTTAATTGTATTGTTCAGTTCAAACGAGATACTGTTTCAAAATGTGGGGTAGCTATTTACCAAAATAAAAATGATATTACTAATATTATGACTCCGAATATTGAAATAAATATTGCACACGTTAGCGATGTTAATGTTAGGCGCTCAGTTGTTGGAGATATTTGTGCGTGCTTATGCAAACTTAGAAATGGCCTACAAATAGTTATGGTAGCAATTTACATTTCTCCGAATCCAAAATTGGACGAGGTAGAGCATTTTATTCATCGCACTTTACTGGAGTACACTGAAGAAGGCTCGAAAATACTTGGTATAAATGGTAATAAATTTCCACTTATCTTGGCTGGCGATTTCAACATTAACTTCGCTGATAAAAAATCAGAGCGGTTGACAACTTATAGCTTTACCGCGGCAGTCCCCGAGTGCCACACGTCTTTTTTTTTTGTTCTGGATAGGAAATCATCGGCGTGTCAGATTGTTTCTGACTAAAACCCACCTGTGTTTCTTCACTTGCCTGTGCGCCAGGGCCACGGATTCTTTTTTAACCATTCCGCAACTCTGCCCCAGGAGGCATCGGTCTTCGTGGGCCCCGTCACGGTCCTGACATCTAGCAAATACGTGCATGCATGCTTGAAATACAACACGTCGTCGACCCAGGCCTGGTCCTTACCCGGCGGCGAGCTGCCCACTGCTCACCACCTACGGTGGCCGGGAATTAGACGTTGTCTCCTGACCAGGGCATCTCCTACGGCGGCTAGAGGAGTGAGGGCGCTGGGAATCCCGCTCCCTCACGTGCTCCGCGTCATCCTTTGAGAGCATCACTGCTTCGCAGAAGGAGGTGACGGCCTGCGATGCACTTTCGCTCCTGAGCATGGCCTGGACCAGGGCCGGGCGCGAGAGATCGCCGCCACGATGACACCGCGGTGCTCTACCCAAAACGGGCAGACCTCCACCGTATGCTCCACCGTGTCCTCAGGTCGATTTCCACTGTGGTGACACCCTTGCGTTTTCTCCCGCCTTATACGGAACATGAACCTCCCGAAATAGGTCCTCCGGTGACTACCTACACCAGGCGGAAGGTGAGGGCGCTGTGGCGCATTTCTAGCTACTCCTCAAAAAGGGGACTTACCGCCGCTATTGTGGCGTGTCCGATAGGAGTTATCACTCATCCTCTAGCCCGAGTTTGTAGTGGTGTAGGGGCGCTACAGCTACAAGACGGTGTGAGCGGAGCACGCTGAAGTATTGAAAAATTAATAACATGTTCACATGTTCACATGCTAACATAGTCGCGTTCTGGGTATCGTTGAAAAAAAAAATCCCTATAAAGTTTTTATTCCAATAAACGAAACTAGGGCAAGATTTTTCGTTATTTTATGTACATTTTTTTATTTTTTAGTAAAAGTGGAAACATGTCCACTATATATCTATCTCATCATTTTGCCTTAAAATTAAGAACCTACCAAGAGCTTGTGCAAATAAAAAAACATTTCAACAGAGTAAAATGGGTTAACAAAAATCGGGTGACTTGAGTTTTTTAATTTTTTGCTTTCTCTTAAGTATGAGACTAACAAGTATTGTACCATTTTACAATCCTAATTAAATGCACGAACTTTTATGGCACTTGCTGAAGTATTCTAGTACTTTTTTTTTTTAAATGAGGGTCTAACTAATTCGGCTAATTTTGAAAATTCATAGTTTAACATATAGTCTTCATTCTAGAAAACTTGAGGCAATTGTGTAATTCTTTTTGACTGAGATTATAGAAATTTTATTTAGAGTTACTGTTTTAAAGTTTAAGTGAACAAAAATATTAAAAATTAACCACCATAATCGAAAAATGGTTACAGTTTGACCTAATTTCTGGGTGTTTTTTAAATGTCCATAATTTTCAAACGGCATCGGATAGATTTTTTTCTGATTTTTCTCATGATGGTTATAATCAATCCTGTCACCCCGTTTCGGTTTGACTTTGAGTCAGAACTCAATGTGAAACCGGGTCCCAAAGTACAGCCTATATATAAATATAAGTTTATTTTAAAAGTGTGTATGAATATATATTCTTTTTTATACATATGTATTTATTTTCCCTTTTTACACGTCAGGATTCCTTTTGTTCCGTAGTCCACGTCTTAGAAACCTTACAGTTTCGTCATCTTCGGTATGTCCGCCTTCAGTTTACCTCTCGCATCACGGTACAATAGTATAGGATATCATTGGACAGGTATTTTAAAGTATGGTTGGATTTAGGTGTGCGTTGCGAGATATCCAACTTCACCGCATTTTTTGTTCAAATAGGCCGTCCTCCTTCCTTTAAAAGCCAAACCGCTGGCTGGAAATTAGAAAAAATGCATGAAGCTCGTCGATTCCATAAATTTCGAAGAAAACCTAGAACGTCTAAGATAACTTTGTTATTTCAGGAGTTATAGAGACCTTATGGCACATACGCGCGTATCTTAGTCTGATTCGCGGGTGTGGCCTGTTTTTTAATATTTGTTTGGCACACGAATATCATTCGCTGATGTGGTCATTAGGTCCTCACATATACAGGTGACAAGGCAAGTGGTGGAACATGTGGGGTTTGTGGAGAGACACCGCATAAACACCGGCGGTTGGTACCGTTGCCCCTTCTATGAAGCCCCCCCCCCCCCCCCTTATAGAGATTGTCTTTGCCGACGCCTAGTTAAGAACAAATTCTATTTAAGGTTTTCCAACTAGGCCACAGTAACTTGTGCCCGGTTGAAAGATTTTCCATTGGATTTATAAAAAGATCGGCCGATCGATTTTGTGAAGTGAGCTGTTAATGGTGCCAATCTTTGAGCGATAGTTGGAATGACAGCTCGCTCCACGCTCATCATCATCATCATCAACCTTTTATCGTCCCAATGCTGGGCTCAGGTCTCCTCTCATACAGAGAAGGATTGAGCGTAATCACCACGCATGCTCAATGCGGGTTGGCGATTTCAGACTTAAAGTCCAGGTTACCTCAAGATGTTTTCCTTCACCTTGTATAATCAGTCATTAATGTCCAAGATATACTTAGAAAGTACATACATATAACTTTAGAAAAGTTACATTGGTACTTGCCTGACCTGGAATAAAACCCGTACACTCATACTTGAGAAGCTGGTGTTTTAATCCCAAGGCCACCACGACTACAAAGAATGAATGAATGCTCCACGTTCACTTCACCAAAATTTTCAAGGTGTTTAGATGGTTACAGAATAGCACTGCAGGGATTTATGATGTTCCTTCCAACAATCACAAATATTCGTAAGAAACTGTGGAGCGGCTTATCTACCCCTACACAATATGTAAAGAAAACCCTGTCCGATCTGTGAAGGTATTGTTAGGCACCGATAACTGCTAACTTAAAAAAAAATCCCCCTGGAAAAATTAATATTATTTGAAAAAAGCGAGGTTACTTTATACATGTGCGGTAGGCATACATGCGCGGGCGAAGGGGGCAGGGCACGCGGTACGTGGTCGCATCACTCATATAGTACTATCTAAAATGGTGTTGTCACTTTTTAAAAATTAACAAATTTTGGGGAAGTTGGAATTAATTCGCGGAAAAAACAAGTTATTTCAATATTATATTATTAATATATGAAATTTTACATAATCATCATATGTAAAATTTCATATTTTATTTGGTCATGTGTATACCTAACCTTTATTATCCTTTTGGGTCGGACGGGGTTTTCTTTACATATTGTATGTATATAGGTGTAATAGTGTCACTATATAGTACAAAACTTCCTTCCTATTCCCTCAGTTTTTCCGAGTGGATTCTTAATAAACTAGCGCTCTTTACCATCAACGATCGCATCACTCCTTACCATCAGGCGGGATTGCGGTCAAGCGCTAGTTTATAATTATAAAAAAAAAACACAATCGCTTTCTCTGTCCCTATATGCCTATGTATGCTTAAAACTTTAAAAATACGCAACGGATTTTAATGTTGTTTTTTTAATAGATAGAGTGATTAAAGACGAAGGTTTATAATATGTATAATAATATTTCTTAAATAGTGGAAAAATACTGCTATTTTTGAGGTTTTCAATGTGTTGTCGTACATTTTTACGCTTATATTGCAAACGCAGGCTAAATCCTATGAGATTTATCAAAATAATGTACTAAGTATTGTACACATTGAAAAGGTTTACAGAAAACTCCGCGATGGTATATCCGGATATAATCCCGATCACATCCGCGGCTTTCGCGTTGGAGCCCAGGGTCCTCTTTCCTACACTTACTCCTCCATTTCGCACGATCTCTGGCATCTCGTGGTGTGAGATTGTTGGCACGCAGGTCATCTCTTATGATGTCAAGCCAGCACTTCTTTGGTCTACCTAGCTTGTTTCGCTTATTATCTCTTATGGATATCCCACAAAAACAATGTTTGTCATTTTCTTTTACGAATAATGCCTAATTCTCAAAGTGATTTTAATCGATCCAGCATTAACCCTTATACAATTAAATACCTTAAATTAATTGTTGATTTAAAATATATCTATATGGCCCTTTACAGCTTATGATTTAAATAAATATTTTGGAAGATATTACAGATTTAAAAATTGCGAGGCGTGGCGTTTGCAACGGTGCCGGCCAGCCGGGGCGGCGGAAGCAACGGGCCACTATGTTTCTATATGCAACCTTCACAGCTGTTCTGTAGTGTATTTTGTATCAGCATTGTACCCGTGAAAGGCCGGGGCGAGTCGCTAGTAATTATTAAAATAAATATATAGTATCCAATCTTATCTGTTAAAATTAAGTACTTAACTGTTCTGAGATCACAAATCAAGACTTTAAAAGTATGAAGCATTTCATCAATGAACATAAAATAAACGAAACCCAACATCAAATAAAAATGATATGTATTTTACAGAACGATGTCGCCAACCCCTACGACCCGTCGAAGGAGCCGTTATTTTTCTTCCCTTCTTCAATAGTTCGAATATAAAGGTATTTCTCCTGAAGACTGTTATAAGTCAAACGTCCAATAGGTGATTCTGTATACAAGTGTTGTTTTCTTGTGTAATCGTGTATTTGTTTATTGTACATTCAATAATAAGCAACTACGCTTGTAGTGCGACTCTGTGAACATATTAAAATGAAAATTTTGGTAAGCGAAGTAATCTTGAAGGAAGCAGTCTACACGCCCACTTTACTTCACAATCGGCAGGTTTAACATAATATTTACCGTTTTCTTCTATTTTTAACCGGTTTCCAAAAAGAGGATTTTACTCAATTCACCCGTTTATATGCTTTTTATGTTTGTTTGGGGATAACTTTATGAACCGATTTTGATAAATTTTCTTTTGTTGGATAGAAGATATTTCCAAGATCATCTCATGACAAAGACACCAGGGTTTGATAGGGGAGAGCCAGAGAAATGAAGGAAAATTTTAAAAAATCTTAGTGGTGACTAATGCATCTGTAAGGTTTTTCGTTAGGTAATTTAAAGAATTGAAATTTAATAAAGGTCTGGAACAGATCAGATAGTGGAGCCGGCAGACAGACGAGGGAACTCCTCAACCATTCACAGCAGCTGCCATATGCTTATGCATGAATAATTTGTATTGATAAGAAGCGTAAAGCTATATGGGTTGTGACTGTCATTAGAGGGCTGATGATGAAGACAAAGGCCCATTCAGGGTACTCCTCAACGGTATACAGTATCTAGTACAAAAGTGCCTGTGACTGGTTTATTTGAAATAAATGCTTTGATTTTGATTTCTACCTTCTTTGTGCTTGATTAATTTGTATTGATGAAAACTTTGCATCCATATGGGTTATAATGAAATAATATTTTTTTTGGTATATGAGTTTTTTTAAACCATATTTTTACTATATTTCTAAGTGATAGATTTCTAGAAGATCATGTTGTATTTGACATGAAAGCTGCAAATACTACAACCCAAAAATTAAAAGAGAAGAGTCTGACTTATCGACTGTTAGGAGGCCTGCATTCCTCTGCGCTATTAGTACGATTATTAGGTATTTTTTCAAAGCAAAAGGTCAATGAGTTTTGAATTTTTGCTGGAATGTAGACTTAGTAGCCCCTCATTATCATCATCATCATTTCAGCCGAAAGACGTCCACTGCTAGACATAGGCCTCCCCCAAGGTTCTCTACGACGACCGGTCCTGCGCCTCCCGCATCCAGCGGCATCGGTCCTTCGGGCAATGTGTCCAGCCCACTACCACTTTAGTTTTGCAATTCTTCGGGCTATCGGGCGGCTATGTCGGTTACTCTCGTTCTTCTGCGGATCTCCTCAACTCAAGCATAGCCCTCTCCATTGCCCTTTGAGTGATTTTGAGCCTTCTTATAAGGCCCATTGTTAGCGACCACGTCTCAATTCCATAAGTCATCACCGGCAACACACACTGGTCGAAGACTTTTGTCTTGATACACTACGGTATTTCGGACGAGAAGATTCTACGTAGCTTCCCGAAAGCAGCCCAGCCGAGTTGGATTCGACGATTGACCTATTTCTCGAAGTTGGACCTTCCTAACTGGATAGTTTATCCCAGGTACACGTAACTGTCAACAACTTCGAGAACAGAGTCTCCAATCTTTATAGGAGTCGGTACAACATTAGACATGCACATGCGGCATTAGACATGACTTTCGTCTTGCCCATGTTCATTTTAAGACCGACTCGCTAGCCCCTACCCCCTAGTGTAGCCCCTATAGTATATACTTATAGCCCTAAGTTTGTAATCTTAAGACGACCGCCGCTCCCACCGTCATCTTGAAAGAAACGGTGCCGAAAATCAGTTTTTCGCCTATGCCTCTGTTCTTTTACATTTTAAAGAAAAAGTTTCTTCTACGAAAAAAGAGAATAAAAAAAGTTTGCTTTAAAATTGATTCTCGGTATTTTTTTGTCTCAGCCTTGACTTACGTCTCTGTCTTTCCGAGATATTGAGTAAGTTCTATAGCTAAATATTAAAATTCGCCCTAGGTCGCAAACTTAGGGTTATTTTTAAGGTTATTAAGTCTACATTTTAAAACAAAAATTCAAAATTCCTTGACCACCTTTGCATGATAAAGCCTTATTTTTTGTCTCTAATAAAGGGAGTAAATGTCCATCGCGTACACTGGTGAAGTGTACAAATGTAAGGTACATTGTGTGCTGGCCTACATTCCTGCTGCACTGGTGTCAATCCTTCGTAGTCATACGTTGCTACGTGTTGCGTTTCACATACGTAGGTCTCGCTATTCAGCGCCGGTCGGTGGACTGATGAGTATGGTACCGAGTATGCCCAGTGCCATATCGGTATATGGCACCGGTGACCGGGCATGAATTCTTCGCGTACAGTTATGCGAACGACATCAGCGTAGCATGAGTAGGTACAGTTAATGCGTATAAACGTAGAATAGTTAGTCAGTGACTTAAGCAAGGAAAATAAAATTGAAGTTCTTCGTGTGCTCAAAGTTAAAAATAACTCCAAAAACTTTTCCCGAAGAGAAGATGGCATCTTATCATTCTCCGCGACTCGTTTGAGTTTTGCGACTGGGCTATTATCTCTCGGGCTGGACGGACGGAAGGGGTCAAAGGGTCAACATCACAATGCAAACGGAACGAGCGCTAAGCGTTTGTGCAGAATCCATTCTACGAATATAAAATATTCTTTAAAAAGGATTATACATAACATGACATGAAAAGCTTTGTTTCAAAGAATAGCTTGATATATTTCTGAGACACGTAGTGTTTATTTTAGCGTAAAAAAGTAACTTTTCAATAGGGTTCTATTAAGAATATTAAATTAGGTGTTCAGATTAATAAACACCATTCAAGGAAAGTCTTACACAACCTGACTTATTTTTCTTTACCTAAATCTCTGCCGAAATATAAGTATTTTGACCCATTTTGCTGGGTCCTATATAAACCGAGAATCTCAACTTTAACGCTACAACACAATATCTTGTATCGTTATTTCACGAATCAATGGTATTATCCGCGAAAAAATCGCCTTTTCACGCGGCACTTGCTCACAATGGTTCCTTCGTCCCTCGAAGTTCCCTTCCCACAAAGGTTTACATTACCGCATCAAATAATAACACTTAGTGAAAAGAGGGGTCTGCGGCGTCGTTCCGGCCCGGATCGATAAAGTAAAGGACTTATTGATAAATATGATGCATGATGTACTTAGACTATGTTTTTTTTATTTAGAAATTGATATACTGTAATGCGGTGGTTTTATGTTTAGCATATTCTTGGGAGAGCGAAGTTAATGTTTTTTTTAGTGTTAAATTGCCTACAGTTTCCTCAATTTTGTCAGGGTTGGTTTCTAGTCTAACTGAAATCATATCTGTTGCTGAATATTAATACTTTACATGAAGCGACTGCTTATTTGACTTCCGCAACCCAATTACGTACCAAAATTATTTCAAACACAAATGTAGATACAAAAATTCTCAAGAATAGAAATTAGATCTGATAGACATAATATATAAATAAATATCTGAAGCAAAATAATAAATTTTGTCGCACTTTGAAGATAGCAAAATAATGCATTAACCGTGACAAGTTAATATTCAATTTGCCACAAGTACAGTCATCTGCACGCATATGTAGACAATTTGATATTGACAACTCATTTAGGTCCTTGCTGTAGTGCGTCTCTAGTTTTTCTTCTTCTGCTCCTTCAGTCTATAGAGGTCCACTGCTGCACACAAGTCTACCCCAAGGTTTTCTACAATGACCGGTCTTGTGCTGCATCCATCGGCTTCCCGCGACCTTCACTATTCTAGTTGATCAAGTGTAGTTATTGGATGAGTGGTTGTGCCCTCTAAGTTCTGAGCGATACTATGTTCCTCAAAATCTGGCGGAGAAGAGCCACTGAAGTTTGTTTGGGTGATTCTCAAAAGCCGAACTCAATTTTAATTTGTACGGTTCTAATATCGCGTAGCATAAGTTATGTCTGGAGTTTATTTCTTTTTACCTCGTCTAGTTTTAAAACATAATTTGATTTTTGACTTTTTTACAATTTACACAAATAAATATCTAGTAAAGCCTAAAATAAAAGTTTGTATGTTGGTGTTTGTACTCTCATAATTCTTGTATTTGTTTTTGATACGATAAATTTGATATGATATGATAAAAAATACATAAAACCAAAACAATAAGTTTTGGTTTTATGTATTTTTTTTTTTGTTTCCTTTACTTTGTCTTACGCTGTGTTCTTACAAATCTGTATTTTTGGTTTTATTGCAGGTGTGCAGGAAGAGATTTCTTACAAAATAAGCATCAGCTCTGTACCTTTTTTCTATGTTAGAAATACAATAAAATTTTTTTTTTTTCACACAAAAAAGATACCTACCTACATATATAGGCACTTGTAAAACGTCAAAAGCTAGGTACACGAAGTAACCTCTACAGTTGCTTTCAAAGTTTCTTCGCAGAGAGATTAGAGCAGCAAGAAAATACCTTCTATTTTTTCAAAACATGATGACATGTAAAAGTGTTTGTACAAACCTATTTACAGAAATAATATAATTTTTTGGGCAGTTGAGTGTACCACAACTTCCCCTTGTTGACTTTAACAATTTGACCGAGATAATAGACGACTGATACTGTCATTGTTTTGCTTCCATTCGTTTGGGATCAACAGATAAATATTGACATTCCGTATCGCAGTTCCCTTATCAGCTTTAGCATAAATGTTAATTTTCTCGCCGAGAGAAGACTTGAATTTCATTCTTTTTAGGCATTTCTTTCACGTAACTTTCAATATCAGCCGATTGATTCTATAAAAAATCACCGTGAAAAGCTAGCTGAAGTAAGCTTAGAGTGAGTTGTCAATAGTAGGTCTCTGGCTACGTCAGGAGGCACTTAGTCGGGCAGGAGTGGGTTTTAGCCGGTAAAAGTCTGGCACTGCCTAGACTGACTCACTAGTGAGACAGCCTGGACGTCCATGAAGATGTCCCATTGCTGCCAAAACCAAAAAATAAAGAGCTGTCAATAGTGTGAATTACCCCTAGCATTAGTTGAAATGATCGCTCACTCCACGCACACTTCACCTAAGTTTTCACAGTGAGATGATTACAGAATCGCATTGTATGAAGTTGTTTTAGGTTTTGGTTGGTTTCAGCGGGCAGCGCGGGCCTACCGTACGGTAGGCTTCGCAGCGGCGTGCGCTCTGGCGGGCATCCCACCTTGGGAGCTCGAGATGTGGGTGCTCGCCAGAGTGTACGAGTGGACGGCGGCGGCGCAAGGCGCTGAGCGAGCGTTCGGCCCCAGAGGTGAGGGAGGCCGTCCGCCGGGAGGCGAGGGACGCCATCGTCCAGCACTGGACGCGGGACCTCGCCTCCGCGGTGTTCGGCCGCCGTACCCTCGACGCCATCGGACCGGTCCTGAAGGACTGGCTCGACACGCGTCACGGATTCCTCTCCTTCCGTCTGGTGCAGGTACTCTCCGGTCACGGCTGCTTCGGCAGGTAGCTGCACCGGATAGGACGAGAGGAAACGCCGTCGTGCCACGGACGGCGATGACCTCCATCTGCGGGGTCGTGATGTCGCAGAAGGAGGCCGCGGAGTGCGAGCGAGAGGAGGATCCCCTCGCTCCGGCGCTCCGCAGGCGGCGGAGGGGCAGGAGAAGGCAGGATTTCGCCCGCTTTCTCCCTCCCTGAGGTGAGCAGCGGGCGTGAGGCACGGGGGTGCCCGCGCCCGCCACGCACTCACCATGAGGGTGGCTGAGCCACGGCCCCTCCCTTTGGAGGGGCGAATGAGGGCCCGCCGTATTAGGCGGGCATAACGCTGGTGGGGGGCTGGTAGCCAAGGCTCTGCTTTTTCCCAGTCCCCCGCCACCAAGGCGATGCTGGAGTGCCGCTGAGGTTTTTAGTGGGTATACCGGGAGGCTCTCTCCAGGGGAGTCCCACATACCCGTCCCGTCCCCCGACGGGCGGGGATGCGTAATTGACATTTTCCCCAGCGACAACAAAAAAAAAAGGTTTTGGTTGGTTTTGATAAAACAGGCACTCATCCGCAAAACGTGAGGTTAAGATAATATTTACCACAAGCAGAGCCATACTTTGTTCCGAACTCGGTCAATTGGTTAGGGTCGTCGGACGGCCTGGCTGCGATCACGCGACCCGCCGCGAGCACCGGCCCCCCTCTCGTTCTTAGGGAGAGGGGTCCGGGGTTCGTCGCGGTTCAGTGGGGGGGAGTGGTGGTCATTTCGACCTACTTCTCCCCCAATCGCAGCCGGGCCGAATTCGAGCGCCTCCTGGCGGCCGTCGAGGGGACGGTCAGGAGGGCGGCTCCACGCCCCGTGTTGGTGGCGGGAGACTTCAACGCCAAGCATGGCGCGTGGGGGTCTCCCGTCACGAACGTCTTCGGTGAGGACCTGGTGGAGTGGGCCCACTGCTTGGGTCTCCAGGTCCTCAACCGGGGCAACACCCCGACGTGTGTGAGGTGGCAGGGTGAATCAATAGTGGATGTCACCCTGGCCACCTCGACCCTAGCCGACCGAGTTCGGAACTGGCGGGTAGAGACGGCGGTGGAGATCTCGGACCATAGGTACGTCCGCTTCGAGATCTCCACTGCGGGGCCTGCGGCCCCGCTCCACCTGGGCCCAGCGGCAGGCGCCTCCTCGTTCCCGAGGTGGGCGCTTGCACATCTCCGGAGGGACGTTGCCGAGGAGGTGGCGACGTTCCGAGCGTGGGCCGAACCACCGGCCCACCTCATTGGAGACGCGGACGGCATGGCGGACCTACTCGCTGAGGACCTGGAAGTGGTCTGCAGCGCCGCCATGCCGAGGGCCCAGGGACCCCGCCGAAAAAAGCAGACATACTGGTGGACGCAGGAACTCGCTCACCTGCGTGCCGCCAGTATGGCTGCACGGCGCGCCTACCAGAGGTGCTGGAGGCGCGCCGTAAGGGCGCCCGGCGAAGAGGACGGTCTTCGCCGGGCATACAGGGAGGCTCATCGAGCCCTGCGTACCGCCATATGCAGGGCAAAGGTCGCTGCCGCTGAGGAGTTCCTCGCACTCCTCGACAGCGACCCCTGGGGAAGGCCCTACAGGGTGGTGAGGGGGAAGCTGCAGGGAGCGGCACCCCCCACATCCTGTATGGAGCCGGGCCTATTGAGAAGGGTCCTGGAAACTCTGTTTCCGAACCCGGGACCCTTCACGCCCCCCAGGATGCCCGCCTCCAGTTCATCCACTCTGGAGGTGTGGACCGATGGGCCTCCCGTATCCGACGGTGAGTTGGACTCCGTCAGGGAGAGGCTCCGAGCCAAAAACAAGGCTCCGGGCCCGGACGGCGTCCCTGCGAAGGTGATGGCAATTGCCATAGAGCCCCTGGGGGACCGGTTCCGCGCGGTTATGGACACATGCATCGCGACGGGCCGCTTCCCCAGGAGGTGGAGGGTGGGCAGGCTCTGCCTCCTTCGCAAGGACGGACGTCCTGCCGACTCACCGTCGGGTTATAGGCCGGTCGTGCTCCTGGATGAGAGCGGAAAATGCTTTGAGAGAATCATCGCCTCTCGCATCCAGGAGCACCTGGAAAGCCGTGGGCCGCAGTTGGCGGACTGCCAGTACGGCTTTCGGACCGGCCGGTCCACGATGGACGCGGTGGCTCGCCTCAAGAGGTGGACTGAGGCGGCCACAGCGAGGGGTGAGGGTGTAGTCGCGGTGTCGTTAGACATCGCGAACGCGTTCAACACCCTCCCCCACGAATGCATAGAGGCGGCACTGAAGTACCATGAAGTGCCCCTCTACCTCTGCGCCCTCGTGCGGGACTACCTCCGTGAGAGGAGGGTGCTGTACGAGGACGCAGAGGGTCGCGTCCAGTCGTGGGCCGTATCAGTAGGAGTACCCCAGGGATCGGTGCTTGGTCCCCTGCTCTGGAACCTGGGGTACAACTGGGTTCTGCGTGGCGCGCTCTTGCCGCGTATGGACGTCGTCTGCTTTGCGGACGACACCCTAGTCGCGGCCAGGGCGCGTGACTGGGAGGAGGCGGTTCACCTTGCGTCGGTCGGCACCTCATTGGTCGTCCGGCGCATCCGCCTCCTGGGGCTGGAAGTGGCTCTCGAGAAGACGAGGGCCATGACCTTCCACGCCCCACGACGCAGAACCCCACCGGGTCTCCGTATCCGAGTGGAGGGGGTCCGGGTTCCCGTCGAGGTGCATATAAAGTACCTCGGCCTGATCCTGGATCCCCGCTGGAGTTTCGAGGAGCACTTTAGGCTCCTCGCTCCGCGGCTGTGCTCATTCGCAGCCGCACTCGGACGGCTCCTCCCCAATCTTGGGGGGCCGAATTCGGCGTGCCGTCGGCTGTACCAGGGAGTGGTACGGTCGATGGCGCTCTACGGAGCCCCGGTGTGGGCGGAGCGCCTTTCCCGGGCAACAGTGGCCCTGCTGCGGAGGCCGCAGAGGGTCATCGCGACACGGACCGTGCGGGCATACCGCACGGTAAGTCATGGGGCGGCCTGCGTGCTCGCGGGCACGCCCCCGTGGGAGGTCGATGCCCTGGTTCTGTCCCAGGTGCATCGACACCGTGTCGCGGCCCGGGAACGGGGGGAACGACCCGCCTTCGAGGAAGTAAGGCGGGTCAGATTAGCGGCTCAGGGGGAGGCCCTGAGCCGGTGGAGGGAGGCGCTCCGCTCCCCAGCTGCCGGCCACCGGACGATTGGAGCGATTCGTCCGGTGTTGGAGGGATGGGTTGGGCGCCGGCATGGCAGCCTTACCTTCCGCCTAGTGCAGGTACTGACCGGACATGGGTGCTTCGGTCACTACCTGCACCGAGTCGCCCGTCGGGAGGAGTCACCGCGGTGTCATCACTGCGACTCCCCCGACGACACGGCCGAGCACACCCTAGTGGAGTGCCCGGCCTGGCGGAACGAGCGCCGCGATCTCGTTGCGGCGCTCGGAGGCGGACGCCTCTCACTGGCAACCATGGTACGAGCCATGGTTGAAAGTGAGACGGCATGGGAGGCTGCCGCCTCCTTCTGCGAGACCGTCCTCTTGCAGAAGGAGGCTGCGGAGAGGGAGCGGGAAGAGGACGTACTTGCCGCTCCCCTCCGGCGTAGACGGGTGGGGCGAAGAAGGCGGGGGACGAACCCCCGTCTCCTTTAGCCCCAGGGTGTGACCAGCGCGTGCGGGTAGCTCCCGCACGTGCATTGCACAACGGTCACCACGTCTGGGGATTATTCCGTTACCGGGTAATCCCCCTTTGGCGCGGAAACCGGCCCTACAGGGGAGGGCCGGCAAGCCCTGAGGGTGTCACGGAGTACTTGGCCTTCGGGTCGGCCCCGTGACACTCTCAACACAGGGCCCGACGGTAACCGGGTGGTTTTAGTGGGTATTCCCGGCTACGGCCGGGCGAGTCCCACACACGCTCGTCGCCTAGCTAGCGACGGGTATGGTGCGTAAAGGCATTTCCACTCGAGAAAAAAAAAAAAAAAAAAAAAAAAAAAAAATATTTACCACAAGCAACCCTTGCAGCAATTTAAGTAGTAAGCTAAGTAATAACTACTTAGCTTACTACGAAGAATTCCGTATCGTCGTGGGTGCATCACGGACGGGTTAATTTCGATTGTCATTGTCATATCAAATAATGATTGTTCTTCTTCTTTTTCAAGGTGAGATTCAATCTCAACTCTTGACCAATGGCCTCTGTGGAATATATACCACAATTTTGCCAATAACACGTGTATATAACTAATTATAGAAATTCTTTAAAAATTTTATTTCTCATTAATGACGGATATCGCCAATGACGGTTGAAAAAGACGGCCGCGTGAACCGTCTATGAGGAAAGTTTGAGACAGTCATGATATTGTGGCCACTATGCTGCGATATTTAAATTTTCTTTATGAAATATTTACTGAATGCACTTTTTACTACATACATCACGCGCTTTTATTTAGTAAACGATACTATAAATAATTTTAAAAGTTCAATGAAAAATACGCGTGACACTCAGCTTTCCCGTCAAACTCTCAAAATAATGTTTGTTATCTTTGGCGCTAGTTTTGACATCAATAAACAAAATTGTCAAATGACACATTGTTTACGCTTAGGTTTTTATTTCAGAACAATAGCTATTAGTTATTATTCTGAGGTTTTTATTATTATTTGAAAGGACTGCACTTAAATTATATAGTTATGGAAGAATGCACGTCACGAGACCATGGAATTCGTAAGTACAAGCTCTTATATTGTTTCACGTGAGGACAACAACAAAAAATATTTTTATTTATCATGATTCTCGAACTAGAATAGAATATTCTTTATTATGTATACCACTTGGATTACAAAAACAAATATAAAGACTTTACATAGGGTGACACAATGGGCGGTCTTATCGCTAAGAGCGATCTTATACAGACAACCTTTTGGAACTAGCTACTTTCATTGCTAAAATCTCATAATTTTCTCTTGCCATAACTTTCTATTTCATTATATATTTATAATTTCAACTAGCTTAGGGCTATCAAGGGTATCACGTCCTAATTACATCGCGAAGGACCCAAATAAATATTTCATAGTCTCAGCCGCCTCAAGTTATCTGAACCAACTCGTGTAAAATTTATACCTGTTAATTCACCAGGTTTCAGAATAGTTAATTTACTAAAGGTACTTTACTAGAAATACCTACACAGGAACTACATAATTGAATTAATAGTTATTATTATTGAACAAAACTGCCCTCCTGTTAGCTGGGTGCCGAAAAAACTACACCCATGTCTTAGACTAGCATAATGAATGCGTTGCAGCTGCGTTCCACGGTTTTATTGCAAAATAAAACATTAAATAGTATTGTTAGTATACCGCTGGGGGAGGCGAATGATTGTACAAATACTGCCAATCTGCCCTTTGTGTAGATTAGACGACACGGTTAGCGTAGTGGCTGAGCCGTCGACTGCTGCGTTGCGTGTCTCGGGTTCAATTCCATCACGAAAAAAATAAATGTATAGCCTACAGGTAGTTATTCCGGGTCTGGCTGTTTGTGTAAATTGGTTTAAATATTTGTAACAACACAAACAGTACAGAAGAAATTCCTATTGTGGAGCTGTTATGTCTTACGTTTGGGTCAGGTGGTTTAAAAACACAGATATCAATCACTTAGTGCGGCGCGGCACGTCCGTTCGCTTGGCCTGCCGTCAACGTAATGCCCCGCACCGACAGGTGTCGCAGGCGCACTAATTTAATTCTAATATCTATAAATTATATTCTATAATCATTTTACATGATTGTAATATTAAATGAAATCACTAAATTATACAGGTTAGATATTAAGATATGAGTATTGATATGTAAACACGAGGAAATTAAAATGATTTGATGTTATTCTGTGGTGGTCTAACGACCACATCTAAAGTTTTTATTTGAAGTATTAGTTGATAAAATATTTTTAGCCTATAATTTACATAGGTATTATAAAATTATTGACTTACTTTTTTAAACCTTAATATCTGCTTACGGGTTATCCAAAATAGTTAGATGCAGGGAAAAAATCATTTTAAGCTCTAGCGGTCCTACCACTTGCGATCAATGCGCCATACTGACGTCACCCAAATAATGTATCTCGCAAACAGAGTTTACTGTGCAACTAGCACGTATAAAATTTCACTACATCAACAGTTGGGCAAGTTTCCGTCAGACTTAACACCCGTATGGTCAGAGGATCCTCCTTTTCCTATGCAATAAAGCTTAAAGCCATAAAGCTGACCATTACTTCTGAAATAATACCAACGCAATATAATTAAAAATAAAACCGTTTTTTAATATTTTTAATAATTATAAACTAGCGCTTGACTGCAATCCCGCCTGATAGTAAGCAGTGATGCAATCGTTGATGGTAAAGCGCGCTAGTTTATTAAACCCATTCACTTAAAAAACTTAGTGAATGGAAAGAAAGCCGACAGTTGAGCGAGGTGATGCAAATTTATAAACCCAACAACACGGCCAATGATGCTACGCCAGAGGGAAATTGATCTGGATGGACCATGATCAAACTCCCGACAAAAATTAGGCGCATCGTACCCGGCAAGCTTCACAACACAACTGCTCAGACCCGTCCTCCGTACGGCTTCACCAGACATCATGCCGGAACACGACGAATCGCTTGGCGGCAAGACTTTGTCTGGTGGGTGGTAACTTCTGCCGGCAGCCGATCTTATGGCCTACCACCGAGATATAATATTTTAATTAATAATGTTTTAAAGAATCTGCTAACACAATCAGCATTATCACAGACTTGACGACTATAAAACTTTATTAGCGCCATACAGCGCATCAAAGGCAGGAATTATTAATCCTTTCCAAAATCATATAAGCTTCTCCAAATTTCCATTGGTTTTAACTACCGAATTTTTCGACCATCTCATGGGACATTCTTTAAAATTACATGTTTCATAAAAACCGTAGCGGCCGCCAGCGACTTCGTTCGCGTAGAGTTAGTTATGGTCCGCTCCTATTGGTCGCAACGTGATGTTATATAGCTTAAAGCCTTCCTGGATTAATGGGCTATCCAACGCAAAAAGAATTTTTCAAATCGGACCAGTAGTTCCTGAGATTAGCGAAACAACCTATTCAGCTTTATATATTAGTATAGATTCCTAATTCATTTTTATGTTTGAAAAATAACTAATAAGACGTATTTATTCTTTTCATTATAGAACACAGTTTAGTTTAGAGCTTTTCTACACTAAATATTGATCTAACACCTTGGTAAGATATCAATACTACATACAATCCTGATATATTGTATGTGGTTTTATTAAACATTTGTAATACTACAATACGAATATAAATGTCATTTTTATTTATTACACTTGTAGATTGGGTTACATGTTTCCCTTTGATATTTTTTTATTAGACTCAGCTGTAAGCAATATGTTTCCGCGAGGGGATTCACAGGATTACAGCATCGGTCAGCGAATCAATAGCATTTATTATGGGTCGTGAGGGTATCATGTTTGTGTGTATTGTTGGAGTTCCACTCGGCTCTCTCGCCAAAGCGAGGGGGAATACGAACTTTGCAAGTGCAGCGCAGGTTGATTCAACTACAAATATTGTATGCCAGCAATGCGTTATTGTTGTAATTTCTACTGTGCACGCTCACTCATGTCGTGGCGTGGGTGGTATGTCGTGGTGGCCTAGTGGTTAAAAGACCAGCCTCACAAGTATGAGTGCGCGGGTTCGATTCCAGGTCAGGCAAGTACCAATGTAACTTTTCTAAAGTTATATGTACTTTCTAAGTATATCTTGGACACCAGTGACTGAAGGTGAAGGAAAACATCTTGAGGAAACCTGGACTTTATAAGTCTGAAATCGCCAACCCGCATTGAGCTAGCGTGGTGATTACGCTCAATCCTTCTCTGTTGGAGAGGAGACCTGTGCCCAGCAGTGGGACGGATATAAAGGTTTATGATGATGATGACGCTCACTCATATAATAATTATAGATACAGTTTTCTAGTTAAGTACCTTTGGGCATTGCTCTCAATTCATATCATCGAGAAACATGATCAGATTTTTTTCTGATACAGACTATCACATCAAGCTACTACATCTGGCAGATTTTATTAATCGATTTTCAACTTTATCTCTAAAGCATTAAGGCTCAAGGTTGGTTGGGAATATTTGACAGTTTCGGGTAGCTTGACCTGCTGTCGTCTGTAAATTATTAAAAAAGGTTTGTGTTGAACCCAGTCTACTGTATTGAACAATATATGTAGGTACAGTGATCAAAAACACATTTTGCAAAAATTGGTAACTAATGGCTAATCGATAACTGATCAGGAGGACACCGGTGTGAGCACGGCATAAATTTTTGGAAAATGTGTTTTCTAACCACTAGTTGAGTTTAACTACGGATCAATACACCGAGCCTCAGTGGAGTTTACATGAAAACAAGCACTTAAAACAGTTTTAACCTTTTTAAAATATAATATAATCTTCAGGCAAACTTCAGAATAGTTTAAATGAAGAGGCAGGACCATTGTTTGAAAAATTAATTATAATTTCATTGAGCTGACAAGGAGCCAACATTGTTTGTCTTCGTTTCTTTCTCGGTAAACGGAACCTTAGAAAATAAATTACTAGCAAACTGTTACTGCAAATAAAGTTAGTAAAAAAATCTTAGATAGGTATTCTTTGAATGGTAAACTCAAGCACAAGAAAAAAGTTGCTAGGTTCTCGTCCAATCATTTTGTTTTCCTAGTGTAATTTCTCTCTAAGACAAAGGCGCAAGTTTCGTTCAGTAACTAATTTGTCTCTCACATCAAGTCTACGGGTTTGTATGTACGTATGTAGCGACGCGACATAGCTGGCACTTTAATACTGTTGATGTTGAAGAAATTGCTCGAGGGCACCTTCCCTAAATGTTTATGTAAACATCTTTTATTTGGATGAAGTGACTTTTCTCTCCTACTTAGGTTTCCTTTTCGTTTATGTTATTTCAATGAGTGGCTAATTTGTTTAGCGTAGTAAAAATTTATGTAGCGACCCTAGCGATGCGATTTTGCTTGATAAGGGAGCTCCATTCAAAAACCTTATCATTGACTTTGGTTCAACGTTAATTAGCATTCCCAATATAGCCAGAACATTGAGTGATGAGAGATAATAGCATCCGCGGGTTTCAATTTCCTTCATAAACCCCACGCTAAACAAAACAATGCGTAAAGAGCATTGTTTTGTTTGATGACGATCCTGCGTTCCGATTGAAAACCTTACGGTAAATCAATTGGAAATGTTTTCACAAATACCGGCTAGGGTAGAAGCAACTACAGATATTTAGAAGTATTCTCTGCATAACCAGGCGTTTTGTTCTGATGTAAAAATTCTTAGTAAAATCTTTAATCCTAAAGGAGTCGCAGTGGCAGCTAAGTAATACTAGGAAATAATGAAAAACAAGCATTTTTACCTGTCGTAGAGACAGACAGGTTCGCTTTGCCAGGTTTCTGGTATCAAAACAGCTGGATGAGAGCTGACGAAAATCGAGCTAGATGAAGACAAAATGTCAGTTTAGACCTGTCAAATTAGTGCGCTCCTGACGTAAACTGGCGTATTTTTGGTCGCCATGTTTATAATCGCGTCTAAACTGTCTATGGAGTATCTTAGTTTGACAGGATTAAATTAAAATGTTATCTTCTATCCTTTTCTTAACGAAATGGAAAGAAAAGATGCACATAACTCAAAATTAGTTTAGTTTGTGAACCACAGAATCGGCGCCGATGATGATGACCGTTATTATTATACCCTTACACAGAACAACGTCGATATTATGGTCCATTCTGATGTAGCTACCCATGGAAAGTGTAAACAAACACAACGATTGCAGGCTTAAATCTGTATTTAGAATATTTACATTTAAATGTCACCACTTTTTCCAACAATTATTTCATTATCATTAATTAACTATAAAAATACTTGGGAAAAATCCAGAATTACCCTATGTAAAAATGCTTTAAATTAGACACTATAGTAAGTGTCAAATTTAAAGCATTTTTAAGATGAATTTCCGACTTAAGTATTCAAATAACCAAACCAAAGCGTAATTATCATTACAAATAACATCAACGTGTCCGTTTTCTCCTCCATTTTAGTATTTTATTTTATCAGTCCACCGGAAAAGTCGATTCACACTTTTCTTTTCGAATGCGTAAATTAAGTACTGCGCCAAGTATGTATTTTATTAAAATCGAAACCGAAATGACATTAAATTTAATTAGAGAACATTGACTTTTTCTCTGTCTTTTTTAATTCTTAGCTCCTGTTATTATTTTATTTAATTATATTGAACGCCAAAAAGCTGATTAACATGAGGTGATGCGTCAATATAGTTAATTAACGAATCGTCTCATATTAATCGATATTTTATTGCTGACCACAAACACTCTATTTACACTTTCCCTGGTTTTTTCTACAAATACATACCAACGATTTGTCAGCCATACAGTTGATACAGATAACCTTTTTCGTCGTAACCCAAAAAAATCAAATGTCCCAGAGGGAGGAAATAAAAGTGTTCACAAAAAAGAAATGACAACGTTGAAGCAACAAGTTTTTTTGTATCTTTGGTTTTATCAGTGTTACTGTTGCAGAGATTTTATAAAAATGTGATCGGGCTGAAGGGGTCTTTGAGATAATAAATTAAACTAATTCCACTAATAAATAGTTTATTTCTTTCACACATGATTATATAAAAGCGCGACCTGGCGGTGACCGCGGGGCCGTGCGAGCCGTATCTAAGTTCTCATGTTGCATCTTGCTTACCTAAGCACCGGCCCCACACTGTCATAGAAATGCACACAGGCGACGAATTATTGCAATCATTTAGCGTCCAATATCAGCTTTTATGCACAAGGCACTCAATTCACTCTAATGCAGAAATTACAAGATCTCATTCTAATTGGCAGGTCGCCTTATACGGTAAATTTATACTGAGATCGTTTGTAATTCAAGACGGCATTTCTCACGGTGGTCATAAAATATAAATCATGATAAAAATTAATGTATTTTGATAACATTCAAATACTTTGTACTTGCATTCGATCTAATGTTGCGATAATTTTCTCGTTTTTCCATGCCATAGGTTATTCGCGGCGGAAATTAAGAGGCACCCCTCTCGCATAGACTGCAGTGCATGTAGGGGTGTGCGACTGTTGCTTTGTATAATTATTCCGCTTTTATGCATTCGTTGAGCGTCGTTTAAAAAGTATACTGCATATTAAATTTATGTAGGTATTTTGTCATAAGGAAGGCAGCCTGCAATGATGCAATAATATAATTTTAATTGCGCTTTTACAATATCCCTGTTTTAATATAAAATACAGGTATCCTTTTCCACTTACCACTATTGTAGCTCCCTATTAATGAAAGAATTTTCTGATTACACGCAGCTGAAGAGTTATTTATTAATATTATCCCTTAATAATGTTGGTATAAGCGACATTAGTAGCTGTCTGCAGTGGCTCAGTACTAACGGTCATAGTGTAAGTTCCAAATCAGTCAGTTGCATCATCATCATTATTTTAGCCCAAAGACGTCCACTGCTAGACAATAAGCCTAACCCAAGGATCTCCACGATGACGGTCCTGCGCATCCCTCATCCAGAGGTTTCCCGCGACCTTCACCAGGTCGTTGGTCCATCTTGTCGGAGGCCTACCGACGCCGCCTCTTCCTGTGCGTGGTCGCTACGGGCCTACGGGCAATATGCTCAGCCCACTGCCAATTATCACTGACAGTTGCATGCTTTGTGTAAATTATGTCACCTCTACTGACAGTGACAGAAAAATGTTGTGAGGAAACTGGTATGTCCCATAAAAACCACAAACATTATACATCTACCGAGCCGCATTGGGCCCGTGTGGTTTACGACCCTGTCCCTCACACTGAGAAAAGTTGACCTGTGTTCCCACAATTGAAACATTATGGACTGTTTATAATTTTATACTAGAATAGATGGTATTTATGAAATGTGAAGTGAGATTCGTTAATCCATTAGGTTCATAGCCCTACTTCACGAAGAAATTCACACTTCGATACGTTCATTTTCTGTGTAGGTAAAAAGGATTTGATTTGCATTATTATGTCAACGTCCATATTAATTAGTCATGAACATATCCAGAGAGGATTTTACTGTAGCATAATAAAGTGGTCATGATGTTTTAATTGCAATGCTATGCTAACTATCATTTGGTTATTAACTGATGTGCTATTGTTGACTAATTTGTTAAAACCTTTCATACTTTTGCCTCAACCATTGTAAATTCATTTCATTTATAAATAGGCTGTCTATGTAATCTAGCTATATCACTTTTAATTAACGGCAAGCATACCATAGTGCAGACAGTTTTGGACAATGGACTCCGGATGAGTCGTCACGAAGGTTTTATTAACTTTCAAAGCAATAGATAAGAGGAGTTCTCGGACAAAATCTTGATATTTGTTTATTTTTGAAAGCTGGTTTTGATTTATTTAGTCCATTTTAGCTACCTCCATGCACCACATTGCTGGCCACAAACAGCCTTTAGATGTAATACCAAGAAAATTATATTTTTTCTTGTCTAGATAATTACAGGCTGGTGGCCGCATCTCTTGTCAAAGCCCGTATGCTGCGTACTGATCGGATTATCCTTAATTCGATCTACGCCAGTTCCTCCAACACTTCGGTGTAGGCATGGTGGAGGCACTCTTCATGAGATTATAACTTTTTTTTTTAATCATTATAAACTAGCGCTTGACCGCAATCCCGCCTGATGGTAAGCAGTGATGCGATCGTTGATGGTAAAGCGCGTTAGTTTACTCTGAAAAACTGAGCGAATAGGAAGGAAGACGGCAGGTGAGCGAGGTGATGCAATGTTAAACCCAACAACACGACCAACGATGCTGCGCCAAAGGGAGATTGATCTGAAGACCCTCCATGACCAAACTCCCAACACAACAACATTTGGCGCATCGTACCCGGCACACATCGCAGCACAACTGCTCAGACCCGTCCTCCGTACGGCTTCACCAGACTTCATGCCGGAACACGACAAATCGCTTGGCGGCAAGGCTTTGTCTGGTGGGTGGTAACTTCTGCCGGCAGCCGATGTTAGGGCCTACCACCGAGACCACTTTTATTGTAACTGCTGATCAACAGCATCACATGTGCTGCTGTGTGCTGTTAGTTACAGTAACAAAATAGGATCAACGTTTTATAGAGAAAAACCTTAGGTTAAATTGTCATTGCCAATATATTATCGAACACAATACGAACCCATCCCATACTATTGAAGCAGTAACACCAATCTTTGAATATCAGCCTTCAAACTTCCTATTCTGGCCCTTTCACAACCGCCAATGTAATCAAAACGACGACAAATGATGATGGTCATCATAAAACCGTAGCCTTTACGGAAATAACACATAGATTTTTCCCGTGGAAATATATCTGAGGGGCATTTGACCATCCTGAGTAATTTGGAACCCATAATGTGACAAGTTTCGCCCCCAAATTGCCCGGCCGATATAGCTCGGCTCATGAGTGGAATGGCGTTAACTTATGAGTTGGGAAGGAGCTGCCTACTTACAAGTGTTTAGTACCGGATGAATTTTCTGGATATCCGAATTGAGATTCTGAAATTGAGAACTTGTGCTATGCTTCCTGCAAATTTATTTTTCAAATTCAAATTCCTTTACCCGGCGTGAATGGAATGAAAATTAGGTGTGACACACGCTTATAAATATTAAATTACACACATATACAACGTGTAACATAAAGGGTATATAACTCGTAATTTTAAGAACGTTCAAAACATGGGGGTTTACTTAGCATCATCATCATCATAATCTCAGCGTTCAGTTGCATTCGCGGCCTTTGCGTTGTTCATTCTCCTCCATTTTGCACGATCTTTAGCATCTTGTGGTAAGAGATTGTTGGCAAGCATGTCATCTCTCACAATATCAAGCCAGCATTTCTTTGGTCTCTCCTCGCTTGTTCCGGCCCGGCAGAGGCGCCATAGCAAGAGTTTTATTACCCACGTACCATGGCCGGTTCTCGTAAGACGTGGCAGCGAAAGCGAGCCTCCTGCATTTGTCTGCTATGTCACAGACACGAAGGTTACTATGATGTGTTAAAACTATCATGGTTCCAGTGTTAGACAAAGATGGAGCTATACAGGATGAATAGCGCTATCCCTTTTTCACAATGATTTAGTGAAGGTTTTAACACGTCATAGCGTCTGACCTCGGCCTCAATTTGTTAAAAATACTGATTTCCTTACATTTTGACAAGTTTTTGACATTGACGACTACATTGTGAACGTTTTAAATTAGCCCACAAGAGTTTACTTTGTTACCTATGCTTGATTTTCTTGTTTACTGTTATTTTGTTATGTGATACCCTACATAATTAAATTATTGTAAACATAATTAATTGGCATACCTCTGGGAATAATGAGTTGGTTTACAAAACATATTTTGTTTATATGAACGCTCATTTGTTTCAGTAGTCCCACTTTCTCATCTCTTCGACTAAACTCGATCAACGCTTTCTACTCAAGAACGAACTCGAGTTCTTAATTTCTACTCAAAATTCCAACTACCGTTTCGAGCTTCTAATTTCAAAGCTTAGGTTTATAGGAAAAAGAAAATCTTTTATGATTAGTTTTAGTGAATTCTGCCCCTTTTCTTGAAATGTTTCCCACGTAGTTGTGTTAGGCTTCTGTTTACTTACAATTGGGCACGAGTTTCCGTATATATTATGGACCTACAGCGTTGACTAACCAAGACATCACAGTGTTTAAATAAATATAATTAAATATTTTAAGGAAGGCTTTATCCGACGGGACAAAGCTTCATGTGACCTAGCTGGTATGTTCTTTGGACGAAACAAAAAACATTACTGCCATTTTACGTGCGTACGTCTTCGCAGCGTTGATAGCAATGCGGACCATGGCAGTACTTCTTCGACGTAAATATCAAGTTGTTTCTGTATTTATCCGTATTGTTACTGATTTCATTGTGTTTTAACATTGTAGGCACGAAGCAAAAAACGAATTTGTCTAGAACTAGTCCTCCATCATTTATTCTGCGAACGATCTACTATTTCACGAACAATGCTATTGTTTGTTGACAGGCCTATAATTATAGTTCCGTAAGCTGAGACTTTTTCGGGATAGAAATAGAAATGAAATTTTTGTAGCCTTCAATATTTCTTGAAAATAACGAATTGTGAAGCTGTTACTTACAAAAATGGTTATACAATACAATAATATACCTTTTTATTATGGCTGGTATATTGGCGTGGCTAGCTGGCATATGGTTAATAATTTAATTTAATAGCACAGCTAGCCCTCTCCATTGCCCTTTGAGTGACCTTGAGCTTTCTAAGGCTCATTGTTAGCGACCACGTCTCAGATCCATATGTCATCACTGGCAACATACACTGGTCGAAGACTTTTGTCTTGAGACACTGTGGTATTTTGGACGATAATATTCTACGTAGCTTCCCGAAAGCAGCCCAGCCGAGTTGGATTCGATCGAGGTTGAACCTAGTTAACTTCGAGAACAGAGTCTCCAATCTTAATTGGATAAAATCTGCGTGATGAAATCAGAAATGAGGAGAACCGCAGAATAACGAGAGTAACCGACATTGCCCGAAGAATTGCAACATTCAAGTGGCATATAAGTCATGATATCTCTGGAGGAGGCTAGATACGGGAGGCGCAGCACCGGTCGTCGTGGAGTTCCTTGGCTTATATCCAGCAGTCGTCGTACGGCCGTCTTTCGGCTGAAATTATGATGCATAGTATTGTTTTAAGTCATGTGTTATTATCTGAACAGACAGCTGTACTGCCGAGGGGTTTCTTCACCTTCTTCCGAGTGAAAGCGCTAGGAAGTGACGAAGGGCGGCCGTTTTGGGGGACTGTCTTATATAAAATTGAGGTTCAAAAAGTCCTACGCTGCGTTTGCCGAGACGCGGTCTCCACTCGAGACCTTGTTTACCCCTACGGTTGTCGGTCCTGCGGCATATGTGACCAGCCCATTGCCACTTCAACTTGTTAATCCTCTCAGCTATGTGGTGACTCTGGTCCTCTGTTGGATTACCTCATTTCTGATGCGGTCCTTCACAGAGACGCCCAACATAGCCTGCTCCATAGCTCGCTGAGCGGCTTTAAACTTATGGACTAGTCTGACAGTTAGTGCCCACGTCTCGGCCCCGTAAGTC
The DNA here is from genome assembly GCA_037179545.1 of Sesamia inferens. NCBI lineage: Eukaryota > Metazoa > Arthropoda > Insecta > Lepidoptera > Noctuidae > Sesamia > Sesamia inferens. The sequence continues at coordinate 17,561,967 of CM073921.1, read as the reverse complement.
ATAACTTTCCGTTCTTATTTCCCTTAAATCTCAAACGTCTAAAAACCATACAAAATTTAGCCAGAGTGCTGTAATACGTAAACACGATGCTAGCTTCGTTAATATTTCCGCACGACCGATACTTAGGTTAAAAGCTAATTCACGTGATAAAAACACGACGCAACAGCCGAGTAAGGCCCTTAAAAGTTTTTTTTTTTTTGCGCCAACAGAATTCATTTGGCAGGACTATAATCAGTAGCAAATCGTGCAGAAACGAGGCAAACTTATCACGAAAGGAATCCGGAGAGGAATCCGCTTCGTATGCCTTACAATTTCTATCAAACCCTTGTAATCGTTAATGGAAGCTGTTTCTATAATAGAACCCAGAATTTTGTTTCTGATTTTTGGGAGATTTCAGCAAACTTCTCACGTTCTTCAGGTTTTTGTGGTACTCTTGATGACTAGTAACATCATGGTAGTTATAACATACTTGTTCTAAGGACAGCCGATAGATTCTATATAAATGTCACCGAGAAAAGTAAAACGAAGTAAGCTACAATTAACCTGTCAATAGTGTCAATCCCTTAGCATTAGGTGGAATGATACTTCACTTAAGTTTTCCGTGGGAAATGGTTACAGAAGCGCACTAGTAGGCTATAACATCGGCTGCCGGCAGAAGTTACCACACACCAGACAAAGTCTTGCCGCCAAGCAATTCGTCGTGATCCTGCATGATGTCTGGAGAAGCCGTTCCGAAGACGGGTCTGAGCAGTTGTATTGCGATGTGTGCCGGGTATGATGCGCCAAATGTTGTTGTGCCGGGAGTTTGATCGTAGAAGGCCTCCAGATTAATCTGCCTTTGGCGCACCATCGTAGGTCGTTTTATTGGGTTAAACAACCTTGCTTAACTTCCGTCTTCATTCCTTATCACTCACGTTTTTTGAGTGAATAGGCTCTTAATAAACTAGCACGCTTTACCATCAACGATTTCATTCACTGCTTACTATCAGGCGGGATTGCGGTCAAGCATTCGATTATAATAAATTTATATATTAGAGTGATCACAGCCCATCTGGGTTTTTGGGTAGAGAAAACGGTCCTGGTATTACAGTCTGAAGACTAAACTAACACAGAGTAGGCAACTCGTTCATGGGTCAATGTATACACTTTTACAAGCTTCCCATGGACATTCGAAATTTACCCATTAAAATATATAAAAACTATATAAAGGACACACACACACAGGACTTTGCAAAAAGGGGTATTATATAATCACAGATTATTTAGAAGACAAAAAAGCTTGGGACTGAGCTGCTCGCTCTGTTAAGCATAGTTATTAAGCAATATGCGTACTTAATTAAAGGTAAATTATTGTAAACATTTTCATTTGTAATGTCTGGACTTGAAAAAAGACGATGATCCCTGAGTTTGTTTCGGCTATTTCTTCTCAGAGGTAGTCATTTAGGAAATGCCGGCTTCATCTAGTTAAAAAAAAAAACATATGACGTGTAAAAGTGATCGGTGATCCTACTTGCTTAATAAACGATTTCATTTCATTTCATTTCAGAATACTTTATAAAGTGAGAAAATTTCAATATATTTAGAAAATTAATTAACGTCAATTTTTATGTTAAAAAAGAATAAAAGAAAAAAAATAACCATTAAAACTGTACAATTGGGAAGCAGCTCTATTCCAAACCTTTTCGCTCTCGATATAATCTTTAACCGTATAAAAGGTTTTCTGACACAACTTACGTTTAATAAATGATTTGAATTATTAAGATCTTGAACGTGGCTTGGAAGTTTATATTTATAAAAGCATAGACTTTGACATCAGATCAAATCACCTATTTTCTTGAGATTTGTTGTAGATATAATCAATTTTTGTTGTTTATTCCTCGTATTTATATCACTTTATTTATTAAGCAATTTTATATTTTTATGAGCATAATATAAAAAAAAATTCATAAATATACTGAGAAAGAAAAAGTGATTACATTAACCTCTTTAAATTTTTCTCGCATTGAGTCTCGGATTTAATTTATAAAATGATCGAACAGCTCGCTTCTGCAAAACAAAGAAAGTCTGATGCATTTGCCCACAATAAAGTACCCACACGACGCCACACAATGAAAATGGGTAAAGTACACTTATGGGCTCTCTCCTTATCAATTAAATTGCGAACTCTTCTAAGAGCATATGCTGCGGAACATAGCTTTATTAACAATGTATCTATGTATTTGTGGACCCTACTGAAACTTACCATCCAAAGTTATAACCAGGAATTCTGTGTGGTGAACTGTTGAGCAGCAGTGATTCAAGGAGAAGTCTTGGTCTGTACCTATGGCTTGCTTTTTTTTCATTTAGGAAATAATTCATTGAACGAAACTTGATTTAATTTATTACAAAAGTGTGATTACCCTAGTTTCGAATATTCACTTAACTATTATTTACAATACTCATTTACTTCCACTTAAGACTTTACTTTTCTTTGTGGAAGACCATAACATCGGCTGCCGGCAGAAGTTAGCACCCACCAGATAAAGTCTTGCCGCCAAGCGATTCGACGTGTTCTGACATGATTCTGGTGAATCCGTACGGAGGACGGGTTTGAGCAGTTGTGTTGCGATGTGTGCCGAGTACCCTGCGCCAAAAGTTGTTGTGTCGGGAATTTGGTCGTGGAGGGTCTCCAGATCAATCTCCCCTGGTGCAGCATCGTTGATCGTGTTGTTGGGTTTAATATTGCATCACCTCGCTCAACTGCCGTCTTCTTTTAGTTTTTTTGAGCGAATAGGCTGTTAATAAACGAGCGCGCTTTACCATCAACGATTACATTACTGCTTACCATCAAGTGCGGTCGAGCACTAGTTTATACTACAAGTAAAGTTTAGTTACTTTCTTTAAAATAATTCAGAACTGAGACAAAAATCATTAAATACGTTCGACTATTAATCAAGTCACAATGAAGTTCGAGAATTTGTAAAGAATAATTCTGCTTTTTGTATTCCAGCACAAATACTTATAAATAGATATAAATTATATTTTATCTCCTTCCTTCAAATCAAAACTAATAACATAAAGATACGTAGAGGCAAGCCGAAGATTTTTATCTTCAAAATTTTTAACTTTCTTTATCGCAAAACATGATATTTCGAGTTAATTAATGACATTTCGTTCAACGACGATGTTATTAAAGCAACATATAACATGAAAGAAAAACCTCACATGCAATATGAGGGCGCCGTTGGTTTAATCTCATCCATCTTTGTTAGCAAAGTGGGTTCGGATTTATTGTAGCTAGAATGCATATTTACTAACAATAAAGCCAAAGTTTGAAAAGCGCTAATCTCACGAAATACCGGTCGAAATTAAAAAATAAAATGATTTTGCTTTGATATTCGAATGCTTTAGGGATTCAAATTATTAATCAAGGAGTTTTTAGGAGAAAACAGAAGCGATGCGTTGCGTCAGGTTGGCTTCGACTTAAAGATGTTTAGTTGGCGCCCACCGCCCGCGTACTATTTACTAATTAATAGCAATCAACTTAAAAATAAACTAAACAAATAAATATAAATAAATAAACATTTTAACAGTTCATTTTTTTTATTGTTAATGCCAACGCAATACTTAGAAGTCAAAACCGGCTGAAAAGCCTGTAAAAAAAAGTTTTTTTTTAAGTGTTTAAACCTATGTCAAATGAAGTGTACTTCTCATTGCCTTTGTGTAACTCAAATCAATAATAACCAGCCTATATGCATATTATAGCTTGGTTACAAGAGGCCCGTTCCTCCTCTCGGTGAAAGCAAATGGGCTATAATGCACAACGCGAGCCTAGTGCGTGTTGATAGAATTCACATATCTTCGAATTAAAAAAAAGAAACAGACTTATTAGGGAAAGTAACATTTTGTTTGGCAAATTCCTAGGATTCCCTAGGATTTGTCGGTTTTCCCACAATGTTTTATTCGCCGTTTTGAAAGCGATTGGTGGATATTGGTGATAAAAATTTGATATTGTGGCCGATCAAATTTTTTTATAGCCTACACGTGGTTGTTCCGGGTTTGGCCGTTTGTGTATGCGAGTTTAAATGTTTGTAAAAGCACCCACGATACAAGAGTAGTTCCTATTGCGAAGAAACGTTTTTTTACTAAAACAAAATCACCGTAAGTTATTCGCCGTTTTATGGAGAGTAGAATATATATCCCGTATTGACATTGAGAATTTTCCACACATTCTATAATAAAGAGTCTCTGTAATACGATTTTTTCGTGAACAATATCTGGATGAGAGGAATATTACAAGAACATTATAACAAGCATAATTAAACAAAACAATCAGCTAAGAAAATAAAAACAAAGCGTTTTTCAATTAACGTGCAAACTACAATAAAATTAAATCCGGTGTGTACTCACACAAAAAGACGAGTCCTCCACAATTCCTCTTTGTACACCTTTCATGGTCGCCTATAAAATGAAGTTTTATTTTACCAAAAGAAAAACCATTCCCTGAGCGCCACACCTAAGCAAAATTGAACGAAAGAGTGAATGAGATAAAAGAATTTTATTCATCCCGGAGATCTTCACTCAGTACCAATTAAATGCTCTGACGGAAATCGAAAGATGAATCCATTTGAGCGAGCATTCCTGCAAATCGAATGACTGATTCTGCTATTTTCATGGGGCACCCTATAACAGCAGCCCTTAAACTGTAATAACGGTGTATGTAATATCTAATAAGTTACACACGTCTAATTAATGCCGAATTTTGTCTCTCTAGAATTTGTTTTAAAATAAGAAAAAAACATTATTTTCAAAAATACCAAAGGTTTCATAGAAACGTGAGCTTTAGTTTTATTTCGGTAACAAAGTATTTCGATATCAAAGTAGTCTACAAAAAAAAAAAAAAACGGCGCTGTACACTGCAGAGAAAATTACACAATTTATATACAATGATATTTGCTTACTTTGTAAAGTATTCTTTTTTTAATTATTGTGAATGTGGAGACCGTTTCATTTATTTTTATTTTCTCTATTATGTTATTTTTTGTTATGGTCTGGCAGTTTGAGTAATTTGTGTAGCCCCAATCTCCTTTCTTGGGTATTGATCATTGGAGAATTGGGCGAAAAATGCGTGCACTGACTAAACAGGTCCTCTCAATCTATACAATGTTATTTTTCGTATACGCGAAAACCGAAACATCTGTCCACTATTTTTAAGTAAAAAATATATGTACAGAATTTCAAAAAATATCATGGTAAACCACAAAGTTATGAGCTTGTTATCTTACCTGGTTGTCTCAACAAAAATATGGTTAACTCATCGCTTGCCTGGCCGCGCCTAAAGCGGCACGGCGCGGGGCTCTGTCTCACGAGCCTTGTACTATGATATTATACTATGTCCTACTTATACTATACTTTACCTATACTTATACTATGTCCACTGATTTGTGCGCTCGGTAACCACACTGCAATAATTTCTAAATGTATTTGGGAAAAAAATATAACATGGTGAAGAAATAATTGTAATCGATTCAGTTGCTTATTCTGAACAAACTATATTCAGGTTTAGTATAAAGAAAAATAACGTTGAAAATAAAAATAATTTTCTTTCATCAAAATGCCATCTCAAATATCGATCCACATTATCTTCATAATTATGATTTGTTGAGGATTAAGTAAATTTGAACTTGACGACTGAGTTTGTTTCAAATTTTCGTCTCAAACTAGTCAGATGGATAAGTTTTTAAAATATGATTGATGTTTAAAAGTATTGCTGCAAACCTTACACAAAACATTAAGTATTTATAATTTAGGATATCAAAAATAAGCTTATTTTTTTAATATTTAATAAAACTTTATAAAACTCACTGTGTTTACGGGTGCCTACCCGTAAACACAGTGAGTTTAAAAATATATCAGGAAACGTAATTCGTACATACGTTATTATCAATTTTTCTATATAAACGCGACACCTTAAGGTAATGGAAATAAAGACTTGTTTTTCGTGATGAGACAGTCCATTTTATAATCCTATGTAAAATTTTTAAAACGGGGAAGAAAAACCAACGTTTACCTATATCGTAGAACTAAAAGTTCGAAAATTTAGACATCTACCGCAAGTCACCGCGCAGGCCAAAAGACTGATTTACACGGTTCAATTTAATTGCCTATGACTTCAATTAAGTTGAAGAAATAATAAAAGTTGCATTGTCTAAACATCATTTACACGATGCAAGTCATTTGCTGCATCAATTTTATTGGATGCCATAGGCAATTAAATTGCACTATGCAAATCAGTCTTAATGCTAGTGGTGAATTGTGGTTCACTCATTCTCAAAATGAAAGGTTATCTTAATATATTCGAGTGGAGGTAAACACACTGTTGCTTGTCAATTTATTCACAAACATTGTTACTTACTACACTACTGACATACTTCCTGAATCCGTCATAATATGTTATACATACATTATATTATAAGCATAAGCATAATCTGCCCATAACGATTCTACTTCTTGAACAAAGCCTTCCGGTAACAGGAAGTATGATGCAATCTACTACGCGAGCTCACTGTGGATCAGCCTTTGAATGATAAATGAAAAATGCAAGCGGCATGTTTCATTCGAAGACATCTCAACATATTTTGATTTACCTGAGTTGGAATCTACGACCATTTCTTAATATTCGGTTTATGCCTGCTACCTCTGGGCCACCACCGCTCCTAAGAATGTATACATTATACATATATCACAATAAATGTTCGTCATACCTCCCCTTCCTTATTTCAGAATATGGAATACATCTCTCGATCATTTCATTATTGTAATAATGTTGTCTTGTCTCGCCAGGAAATAGGATTCTGCTATACGGATATTAAATGGGTACACATTTTAACTCACCTGAATTCAAAATAAAATCTGTTATTTCATCTTCTAATGTATGTATGTACAGACTACAGCACATGAAGCTACTACAATCTGCCAGATTTCTTTATTAGATTTTCAAGTTTATCTCTAAAGCATAAAGGCTCAATTTTGAATATTAGACAGTTTAGGGTAGCTTGACCTGCTGTCGTCCGTACATAACTCAACAAATATCTAATAATTTAAATGGACATGGTTTATTTGAAATATTAATTTTTAAAACTGAAACTGTGCCTTTGTTGCGTATTTTGTACATGAAAAGTACACCATCTAGCAGACAGGTAACATAAAAAACGAAAAAGAAAGTGATTCGATGTTAATTTTCTAGACAATTAAATACTAATTACTTTCTCTTTGAGCTCATGTGTATCGTTTTAATTTTGTTTTGCGACTACAAAGCTTGTCGCTTTAGTAGGCAACGACTACGTTTTTGAAGCAATTTTGCGGAAGGACTCCATGTCCTCCCTGTTCCTCTTTCCTTCCTTTATAACTAACTTTTAGATCAAAAAATGCATATTTCCTTTTTATTAGTCAAAGGCTGTATTAAATTAAAACGCACAGAACAGAAAACTAGCAATTATTCATAGTTTTCTTTTCCCTTTTCTAGCTCTAAGTTACGTTAAAAGACTTCATGTTTTAAATATTATATAACAGTCATTTACCAAATAATTTTATTCGTAAGCAGAAAAAAAGGAGCGCCCGTATGTTTGAAAAGAAAACTTATTGAATATTATTGTGCGCACATTATTTTGGTTCTAAGAAACGGATCTACTTGTGGTTGCTGCAAGGTGTGCGTGTGCGCACACGCGCGTTTGGGTGTGTCTCTGTGTGTGTGTGTGAGAGAGAGAGAAATAGAATTATAGATAATAATAAAATAAATAAAATATTATTTGTTACTCTATTAGATTACTCGTTGCAAAAGTCCCTCTGTATCATTATAATTTATGTAGCCAGTTTATTAATTCTTTTTTTCATTGCATTATTTTTTTTTTATCATAGAAATATATGACTTTAGTCACTTTTATATACAAATATCGTTAAAGAAATATTAACTTTAAAAAAACATGGTTAGTTAAATCGATAAATAGAGCGCGTATTGGAACATAATTTTTACTTTTTCATAGGACTGTTACATACGTATTCATTCCCGTTAATTCAAATAAAACGTAGGTGTATTTTCCGAATTCGATCAATAACAACATTTTAATGGATAAAAGCAGAACAAACAAACAAATATAACAACTTCGGAGCTATACGTTTGAGCCGTTTGGGGTTGAAACTCTAGAGCTTTGCGGCCGAGTGCCCATACAATTTTTCGGGACATCGCCAAGCATTTCTCGTACTTTTTACCGGAGGGCTGGCCTTTTTTTAGACAAAAGAATCAGTATTGCCATCCAATGCTGCCAACCTTTTGGCTTCTTATTTCATTCAAAATTTTTACGTCGAAGATGGCGAGCATATTCTAATTAGTGTGTGCACACTGTCGGAAGTGTTGGTTATAACACAATGGAAACACAGTTTGTAGTTTAAATAAGAAGATAGGTAGTATAGGAACAGGTCAGTCACAAATGAAATGAAATCGTTTATTGGGCAAGTTCAATCGTTTATTGGATCACTAATCACTTTCACACGACATATTTTTTTAAACTAGATGGAGCCAGCATTTCCTAACTGACTACCTCTGAGAAGAAATAGCCGAAACAAACTCCGGTATCATAGTCTTTTTTCAAGTCTAGATATTAAAAATGAAAATGTTTACAATAATGTAGGTAATTTAAAAAAACCAGTGTTTAAAATTTCATAATTGCAGCATCATAACGCATATTGCTTAATAACAATGCTTAGCAGAGCGAGCAACTCAGTCGCAAGCTTTATTGTCTTCTAAATAATCTGTGAACGCCCATGAACGAGTTGCCTACTCTGTGGAGACGAGTGTGATGTACTGCAAGATTGTGTTTGTTCTTGGTATACCTATATATTGTGAATATCGCTTATTTTTTTTAAATTCGATATATTTTTATTTACAGTAAGGGTCAAAAGTGAAGTACCACTTTTGACACTTATTGTTAGTGCAATAAAGTTCAAAAGTGGTAATGCACTGATGCAATCGTTGATGGTAAAGCGCGCTAATTTATTAAGTGCTTATTCACTCTAGCCTTGTAAATAAACTAATATTTGATAAGATAAATCATATTACGTTCACAAAGGATAGGTAATACGTTTCAAATTTTCCAATAATTTTTTTTTATCAAATGATTTCTAAATCACTGTGGTTTATGGCTACATACCTACATGTAAGACTATTCTCAATCTAATACATAAAATTCTCGTGTCACGGTGTTCGGATTTAAACTCCTCCGAAACGGCTCGGCCGATTTTGATGAAATTTTTTGTGCTTATCCGGTATCTATGAGAATCGGCCAACATCTATTTTTCATCCCCCTAAATGTTAGGGGTAGTCCACCCCTAAATTTTTTTTTAAATTTTTTAGACAAAATTTTTAATTTCTATTTTTTTATGATACAACATACAAAAATACATACAATCCCCAATTTTCACCCTTCTACGATCAACCCTTATTTTTTAATAGCCATTTTAGTAATTTAATCTATTATTTTTATGGCAAAACAACGTTTGCCGGTCAGCTAGTTGTTTTATAAAAACAATCTGCTCACATACTGATATTAAAAGTAAAGATGATCGGAGAAGCGGTCAGGAACCCCTGATGTTTTTTGCTATTGCAGCATTAGAGCAACTGGAAACCTTCATATGAAGAAATTAAATGGGAAGAGTCCAATTACAGTAGGTACTTACTATATGATGAGATTGATGTAATCAACAAATCTCTCCGTGATGCAGAAGATCATCAGTGAAACTTAATCTGAAATCTTCCTTTACGTTTCATATATCTGCGCATTTTATTACGTCTTGTTGTCCCGAACCTTCAACACTCCCACAGCGTAATTGATGGCTGCTCAGAGGTCACTTTGACTACAATTTTATTACTCAGAGAGCAGAATGGGAGATAAAGCGTGGTTTTTAACATAGCCCCACAATCACAAACCGACATTTTAAATGTATGACAAGGCAGAAATTTAGACCAATAGTTGTGTTGACATTTCATACAAATCGTAACCGTTTTGTGATAAGGCAGTCAATAAATTCTCCTGTGTGTATGTATTTAAGCAACTTTCTAGATACTTTCCGACTTTAATGCAGCATGTTTGTACGGGAAATTTTTAATATATTAGAAAAGTTTAACGTACGGGACGGAGGCAGTACGAAACGCGGGTACCGACTTTAAAATTTGTTGCTCTATACCTTGTTTTATTTTTATTTTAATAAGATTAGGAGAGCTTTTAATGCGGGATAATAAACAGTTGCGGCTTTAAAAGTTGGCTCAGAACAATCGTTAGGATAATGTTGGTAGTTCATTAGCAAACAGTAATTTATTTAGCGGGCATTAGAGTAATTAAACAGACAAATTCTATGAAGACAGATGGGATTCACTAAATTGTTTTGGAATCTTATAACAATATTGGTATTTTGGGGGTTTTGACTTCTTGATTTGTGTCACTAATTTGTTGTTATTTTAATTCATCATCAATCTTTTTATTATATTATTATTTTAATTAAGATCTTTTGTTTAAGACTTACTTATTTACCTACTTTGCTGTCTGTTAACTACGTCTTAGTGAGGGTACTGTGCCATGATCTACCCGCAGCAGTTCAGATTGGGACAGGCAGGGGCGTGCACAAAGATTTTATTGGGGGTATGCATAAATATACCTACTATCCAAATCTCTGTGCTTATATATGGTAAAACTTAAAAAAACGTAACTTAGACGTAGTTTCAATTTAACATAGTCGCGTACTTTTTCGCATGTCAACATTGAATTGATGTTTGTGCGTGGCTACAATGAACATCTAAGTATGTGATTGATGATAAGAACAAGTCAAATAAATGATATACGTGGGGTATTAGGTATTTTTTATTTGCCCAAATGAATACAATGAAATCATCATCATCTCAGGGTTAATACCAGTCGCATCCAAAGCTTTGGAATCTGGGGTCCGCTTTTCCAGTCTAATTGCTGATTTTGGCGAAATTTCGACAATTTCCGTGAAGCGACTGCCGTCTGACCTCCACAACGCGAAGGCAATATCGAAGCATTGAAGTTAGACCAATTGTTGGACTTTTGTGGGCTCCAACAACCCGTAACGACTGCCACTAGATGTTCGCATGGCAACCGAAACCAACGGCTTAACGTGCTTTCCGAGATACGACCAGACCAGTGCAAATATTCATATTCATGCATACAAATACTTACACTGCGCGAGGATCGAACCCGCGCCTCCTTACGCAGCGGCCGCGTTCGCTACCGCTACGCCATGTAGGCTGTCAAAATACAATGAAATGGTATTACTAACTCAACTGTAAATAAGTAATAATTTATTTCTCAAAAAACTAAAAAAAAATATTTCACTATCTATAAATTAAATCAACGCGCCTATCTATTTTTAAATAACTCTGTAAAAATCAAATATATATAAGATCGTTTTGAAATCGCTAAAAGTTCTTTTAAAATGGACAGATAGACAAATCTATGAGTCTGCTTTGGCTTTTCATAAATATGCGTAATGCACTACTCATTGGAATCATAACTATTAAATTTTGCTAATTTGTAAACTTCAGGAAAATTATTACAACATAAAGTATAGTATTGAAATTCAAAAGCAAGTAGGTTGAAAAACTTAAGGTCTTTTAAGTTTTTATAACGTCGAACTGTCAAAGCCGTGTTTTAAAATAATATACCTATACGAGAAACAAAACAATTTATTTGTACACACTACACAACCTGCTAACCACATATAATTATCATAATACTTTTTATAAAGACAACCTTTCTTTTGTGTTAAACCAAAAACTCTAAAATAAATGAATATTCAATTCCGCTTAAAACAATCAATACATATTTAACCCAAAAACACCAATAATGAAACAACATAAGCTGCTAAAATAAAAAGGTATTTGAACGAACAACAATCATGCTATATTTCTGAACTTCTTAAATTCGTCGCATTATTAGAAGCTGTGCTTATCATGGGCTTTAAACCCAAAGAAATTTCACGCACACGTACACAACAGTTTAGGCACACAAGCAAATAATTTTATACACAGACAGATACGGAAGAGGCACATTTTGTTTATGCATACGCCGTAAGAGGCGCGGGTGTCGCGCCTAAGGCAACTAATGTGTCTCGTTAGCACTAGGCCCAATAGATGGCAGTGTTATCAATAACTGATTAACAAAGTCTTTTAGTTTTAACTTTGTAGTATATAAATTATTTTACAGTATATTATAATTTTAGAAGACTATTAGGGTATGCAGAGCTTTTCTGCTTGTAAGGAGCGCACGCGCCTGGGGACAGGTCACCTATCTTCGTTCCGGAAGTATCGTCCGTTTCCGCGACCCCCGGCGTAGGTGTGAGATGGAACATCGGGGTGGTTTTTAGTAAGAAAGAGTCTGACGGACCCCGCTGCCCAACTCAGGGTGGAGGACATCCATGAGGATTTTCCCGAGGAAAGAAAAGTCTTATCTTCGAGATTGTGGTACTAGGACACGCCCGTTTTCACATGTTGTTGGGTGTTTTCCTCACTGTGTTGAGAGCAGTGGTGAAGAAATAATTTACATAAAGTAAAGCGCTTGTAAGGGGTCGAACCCACATTGTCCTGAGGACACGGTGGAGCATTCGGTGGAGGTCTGCCTGGCTTGGTAGACCACCGCCGTGTCCTCGTGGCGGCGATCTCTCGCGTCCGGCCTGGTCCTGGCCATGGTCCGGAGTGAGAGTGCATGCTAGGCCGTCACCTCCTTCTGCGAAGCTGTGATGCTGTTAAAGAAGGAGGCGTAGCGAGTGAGGGAGCGGGAATCCCAGCACCGTCACCCCACAAGCCGCCTCAGAAGACGATCTGGTCGGGAGGCAACATCGAAATCCCAACCACCGTATGATTTCTCATCCCAAACAAAAAAAGGGGGTCGAATCCATGACCTACAAAACTCGGAAGTCACAGCCCTCACCACTAAACATCACTGCTTTCGCCTCTACCAAAAATGCAAGTCTGATGTTATGTTAGGTATAAGCAAAGTATATTCAAGACTCAAAATTTGACCGCATTCCCGCCTGATGGTAAGCAGTGATGTAATAATTGACGGTAAAGCGCGCTAGTTTATTAAGGGCCTATTCTCTCTAGCCTTGAAGACACTCAAATTATTATCCGACGGAAACACCGCCACTGGCAAATTGTTCCAGCCCTTCGATGTACGCGGTATAAAAGAGGAGGAGAAACGCTTCGTCCGGAACGTAGTGGTGTTGAAACTCGCCGTACGACGGGTCGTCCGATGGTTGAACGGAGATAGGGGGATCAAATCATGCAATTCCCTAATAATAATTAAAAAAAGCTTCATAATGAAGACGCAGCGTTAACTACGGTACATTGTAAATTGTGCAATGTAAATCGGCCAATGACAAAGCAACGTAATTAAGGGGTAGTTCCGGCAGAATTACAATCCATCGGTAAACACTCGACCCCAACTTTTGACAGCACCAAAGAATTCTGACGGGCACTAGCGCTGTAATAACTACGCTTTGTGCCTCAGTGATCGGCGTTCGATTTAATTAGTGCTGCATATGCTTCAAACTTTGACATTTCAATTACACGTTGTGGGCTTATAGGGTTACGACCATAACTGGGAAAATAAGGCTTTATTGTATGGAATCCGCTCAAATAAAACTCCACTAAAGTCCACTCAGTTTACCAACGGGAAGTTATACCTCTGTCTATGCCGTGTCTGTCTCTCCCCAATTCTCATGGATTTTTGACATGAAATGACTCTTAAAATAACTAAAATTGATTACCAGTTTGATTACATTAGAAATATCCACACGATTTTCACACAATCAAGCTTACACGATTAAATCGATGCGTGGTGGTAGATTCAGAGACCCGTCAGTCTATGGCCACAATACCTTTTCTCCTTTTTGGTGATTGCACGTCTACCTCTAAAATGATTATTAAATCTGTTTTAATGAAATAATCGCTGATACGAGCTAGTCCGTAGGTCCGTCCCAACTCGTATCATTCGCGACTTCTACTGACAGCTATGCAACAATGCAAACGTACTTAGGCTGTCACACACTTTATACCTAGAGGCTATTATTTAGATTTACAGTATTAATTTTATTTAATTAGTTTAAGTGTGTGCCTTTGACTTGACCTTCGGATACTACTTACGCGTGGACTAAGATGTCATACCATCTAATGCTAAGGGATTGACATAATTAACAGCCTTACTTTAAACTCACTTCGACTCTTCACGATGAGATTTTTACAGAATCAGTTGGCTGTACTCACACAAGTCTAAAAAGTAGACTTGTGTGAGTACAGCCAACTGATTCTGCTTGAAACGGTACAAACAGTTTTATAGTGTTGTTATATTGGTGTGGCTTATGTGACATATATGGCTAATAATTAGTTAAATATATATATATACGGACAAATCACACAGATTGAGCTAGCCCCAAAGTAAGCTCGAGACTTGTGTTATGGGATACTAACTCAACGATACTATATTTTATAATAGATACATATATAGATAAATATCCAAGACCCAGGCCAATCAGGAAAAGATCGTTTCCCATCATGACCTGGCCGGGGATCGAACCCGGGGCCTCCACGTCACAGGCAGGCGTGTTGACCGCTGCGCCACGGAGACCATGTATTAAAAAAAAAATACTTTTTCATACCTAATATATTATAGTATACAATCAAATATTTTCTGCACAGATAGCCCTGCTCCTAGGGAGTTTGTTGCGCCAATTCTTTTTCTTATCGTAATAACTAGGAAGTGGAAAACAGAAGGTAAGATCTTTTGTAATATTGACATTAAAAATGAATTCGCAGTCTCAGCCTATTTCGTAAAAAAGTCATTTGATTCTGCTTTTACCAATGGGATCACGTTGGCACCCAACGTCGGTAGTTATGAAGCCCTAAAAAGTATAAGTTCAACGAAGAAGAAACGAAAACTGGAAATAAAATATAACTGTTGTACAAGTCGTTTTATTCGCCAGGTGACTTCGAAACTCACGTGGCTAGAAGCAACCAAAGCTACACCCGCAGGATGAGCAACAATTTCTAGAAAGTCTTTCTGCAGTACCCTCTCTCTCAAGTATTCCTGAGGTTTTAGTTTCAAGGCATAAAAAATATGTTACGAGGAGTCTGGATCGCACCGTTGCTCACGAGATATTAAGCTGCCTTCGGTCAAAGTTGACTACCCTATGTATAATTTATGTAAATAAATCAAGATAATTATGAAGGCGTTTCCTAAAGCTTTATTCAAGATTTAGTCCATGTATATTTTAGTCCAAAGATATGCGCTCATGTCACTTCTTACCTCGTTGTGGCATGGTTTACACAACTCCTTTCATTGTGTTCGAATGTAGTCTGACATTTAAAAAAGCCGTGTGGGTTGGTGATTCGATAAATCTTCAATTTTGATAGCTAAATTAATAATAAAAAAAATAGTTTATTTATACAGAACCTTTGACTTTGCTTATAACTAGGATACATAGCTTAGTTAACTAAAGGTCGTACTAATAATGTAACCCTGACTCCTAAACTAGGTGATCCTGTGACTTAGGAGTCAGAATTACTTTCCTATTACATGATTTAAGGTAAAAAAATACAATAAAATTCCTTTATATACATAGTTAAAAGTACGACGTGTAAGGCAAAGGAAAGGTCATTTATTTCCAACACTTCCAAAGCAGCACTTTTAATTTAAAAATAACTGGCTTCAATCTACAGAAGTAATAATTATAATACCTACAATATCTAATAAAGCATTTGGCGTGCCGTACTCAGATGGTTCTATTTTCAATAATTAAAATAACATAACATAGTCACACATCCAGCCATATCTCACATCATATCTTTTTACCCAAAGGCTTGTTAGGCAAAAGTATCTACTTCAGAGTACACCCGCATTATGTGAGCTATGTCTATGTCCTGTGTAAAAGGTGGCGATCCTATTACTTACTATCCATTAGACACAAATCCAGATTCCTAACGGGCACAAAAGAATTCCATTTAGGTACTCACTAGGTCTATGGCCAACCCGAGAGTCAAAAATACTCAGCATATGCTTTTGCGACCAACGTAGCAGTTTTTAACTGATTTTTTTTAATCACCATGAATTTTTAGAAAATCAATTAGGTTACGACACCAACGTATTACTACTACTAAAAATATAATACAGATATTAGGCTAATTACTTTATTAATCAGCTAAACACACATTGAATCACTACATATTATATATCAAAGTCACTTTTACTTTCCCTATGTCGCTTTGTATGATTCAATCTTTAAAACTACGCAACGGATTTTGATAGAGTTTTTAATAGATACAGTGATTCAAAAGGAAGGTTTTTATGTATATAACATGCATAATATATAAGAGGAACACTGATAATTTTTGAGGTTTCTAACACATATCGCAAAATAAACCCATTTTTTGAGCTTACATTACAAACGCTGGCTGAACCCTGTGAGATACATCAAAATAATGTACTACTGTATTGTAGACCTTAAAAATGGCTACAAAAAAGTCTGCAACATCATATGTTTACCTACTATAGTTTCTTCATTATAACTACTTTTTTTAGTTTGTAAAGTTAATTAAAATGCCAGTCGAAATCGAGCCCACTTGTTGTTCCTTATTATTAATCCTTATCCAAATAAATTACGTCATATCAAAGGTAATTTCAGTAGCAGCAGCTTTTTGAATTATTGGAATTGATTGTTTTTTTCAGGAGATATCACGATTTATTCAAAAATAAACACCAGAAAAATGCCGCGTACCGCTCGCGCCCTTGCCGGCCGCCTGGCACTTGAGTGTTTCTCTGCCTAAACCGCGGAGTGAGTGGGCCGGAGCGGGGGACCATTATTTCGAACAAACTTGCTACCCCGGTAGGCTTTCATTCTGTTTGAAGATGGTGGAACTGGCTATCCATGGACAATAAGGTCGATGTATCTTGCAGAGTCAGATATTGGCTGATGGGCGGCACAGTAGACATTATTTTTATTGAATGGCCACCGTTTCTTGAGGAAGGCTTAGGTACCTATATCATTTGTCCACGTGCGACGTGTCCGGGGCGTGTCGCTAGTTAAATATAAAAACCATTCGATGCACCAAATATAAATACAAAAATATTAAAATAAAACAATTATGCTTTTATTTACGTAAGATCTACACTTTTTAATTGTATCTCACCACCTCAGGTTGAAGAAGTAACGCCATTTTGAATTACATATCACCTATTTTAATAGTCATTGCATACCGATACCGACAGTTTTTAGACAAAACTGTCGAAAATCCGAAAAAATTCCTCCGATAAAGATTTTTGGCAATCAAAATATAAACCGTAAATCGAATTGAAATAGTCCTTTAATATATTTTGTTTCATGAAAAATAAATTATATGCAGATGAAAATGTAATTTAAAATCAATAAATGCGTTATATTGGGTGTCACCATACGTTATATTTAAAAAAAATTTTTGGTGAAATTTCTACGGTCGTTTGGCTAAGTCAATTTGTAGGTTTTCTTTTTTTACATTGACACTTTTTTATGTCGTGGTTTTGTACATTCATGAAGTGCTTTTATTTTAGTTTAGTTTACGATCAATCACAGGAGAAAAGTGCACTAGAAATTTATTCAGCGTTCTTCCGAAACAAACCCGTCATGGAACGTTGTCATATACAATATTATGAATGTCACAGGGTCCTATATACAGCCAGCATTCCGGGTCATTAAGTAGTAGACGTAGTTTCTATCACATTACTAAACCAAATCTCCCTGCGGCTGTTCACTTATTGGTTACGCGGACGATGGCCTACTGCTCATTCAGTCAAGTACCCGAGCTGGACTTGAGAACTTGGCCAATACTTGCCTAAAGTGAATATCTCAGTGGGGTGATCGTAACCGCCTAGCGTTTGCGCCGCATAAAACCTATCAACTTCTACTAAAAGGTAATCTTAAATCATTGACTACTATTAAATTTAATAACGTTCCCGTTAAAAAACAGCAATCCGTATGCTACCTTGGTATGGTCTTAGAAAGGAATTTTTCATTTATCGAACATATAAAAATAGTTGGCTAAATAGCTAAAAGGTACTTTTATGCCCTAACTAGAATATCCAAAGCAACTTGGGGTCTATCATTCCTAACTTTAATAACTATATATGGAGCTACCTACTTAGGATGTATGTGCTACGGTGCACCTGTTTGGGCCGATAGGGCTAGCATAGGGGCGGCACGACGTAAACTGCTTCAAAGCCAACGTTTGGCATTGATATTTTTATGCAAGGCGTATAGAACAGTCAGTACTGAAGCCTTACCGGTACTGGCAGGTGTCCTTCCAGTCGATCTTGAAGTACAGCGACGTGCTTCAATGTACTACTCCGCGAGGGGGGAGGCCATGGACACTTATTCTGTTACACAACGCGACCTTAATAGAATTTCTAGATTATTTAAACCTCAGACTGAATTCTGGGAGGACCTCTTATCCGAATGGCAAAGTAGGTGGGATGATTCCATCAAGGGCCGGCACCTCCATCTATTCTTTCCATCCGTTGGCGATCGGCTGCCTAAGACATGGCTGGAGGTTGACCGCTGCGTTGCCTAATTTCTCACAGGTCATGACAACTTTAAAAGAAAACTATATTCTTTTAAACTTATTCCTTCGCCTTTGTGTCAATGTTCTATATCGAACTGTGAATTTGAACAGTCCGCACATCACATCTTGTGGGAGTGTATTCTTTGGCAGAATGAAAGCTATATTATGTTGGATAGCGCTTTTGCAATACCTATTATTAGAATCAATTGTAACAGCACATACCTACTTAGGACCCATTAACTTAATCATATTTTATTCCGTAGTGCTTGGCAATCTGGGCTTCTCCCAGTTGCAATAATGTCCCTTTGTGCCGATTGTCCTAGTTCTGTTCTGTCTCCTGCTTGTTATGGAGGGAAGTGGAAAAAATATCTTTTTTCTTACTACTCCGCTATTCTTTTCTGATTAATTTCGTTGCGGGGGACCCAAGACAGTTGAATCGTTTCTCCGGGACTCGTCGCGCTTCATTGCTCGGCGTTTTTCTAGCGGCCTCCACTGTTGATTCTGACTTTCAGGAGTTGCATTGGGTGGGAAAAAGTGTGGCGGGTTTTGTCCCATTAACAAAAAAAAAAAAATATCTCCCTAACTTCTTAATTAAATTTCTCTGAAAATGTTTTATTACGCACGAAGATTCGAGGTTTTTTGATTCGATTCGATAAGGTTCGAGCATATTAGGACCAAAGCACATACATATTCATTTTAAACGTAATGTTCTCGCATTCTCTAAATAGACAATATAAGAGAAAAAAATGTAAGCACACTAAAATGGCTCAGCGACGGGTTTTTGTGGCTGTAAGGGCAATTAATAGCCTACTTGTATTCTCATAAGTATTTAAAGAACAGAAAATAAATGCAAATAATTAGGACATGATTTAACTCGGAATGGTTTCCAAAACCTAGAGCACAGGCGTAGAATAGCCAGCCTTTCGGTATTCTATAGGATGCATTTTGGGGAATGTGCGAGGGAATTGCATGATTTAATTCCCCCATCTCCGTTCCACCACCGGACAACCCGTCGTACAGCGAGTTTCCACCCTTACGTTGTTAACACCTCTACGATCCGGGCGAAACGTTTCGCCTCCTCCTTTATACCGCGTACATCGAGGGACTGGAACAATTTGCCAGCGGAGGTGTTTCCGTCGGACTACAATTTGAGTGTCTTCAAAGCAAGAGTGAATAGGCTCTTATACTAGTGCGCTTTACCGTCAACAATTGCGTCACTGCTTACCATCAGGCGTGATTTTTTTATTTTTTTTTATTAAAATATAAACCAGCGCTTGACCGCAATCCCGCCTGATGGTAAGCAGTGACGCAATCGTTGATGGTAAAGCGCACTAGTTTATTAAGAGCCTATTCACTCTAGCCTTGAAGACACTCAAATTGTAGTCCGACGGAAACACCGCCGCGCTAGTTTATAACTATTAAAAAAAAAAAAACATTCTCAGTCTACCCATAAAAATCATATAAATATATCCCTTAGTTTAGTCACAGGAAATTATTTTTCATTTTTCACATTTTCTACATGATATACATGTTGATAACCGCCGCATCCAGCGGTAGGTACTAAACTTTAATAATAATGGCATGAAAAAGATAAGTCGATACAGGACCGCGCTGAAGCCGTTCGGAGGTCAGTGAACCAATATTTTAAAGGATGTTCTATTCCGTTTACAATTTTATGCAATTTAGTAGGTTTGAAATTTTCACGTTTTAATTTTTGATGTTAGGTTTTTTTCTATGGTTTAGGATTATTTCTATGAACCAGTAATGTCCATGTTTCCATTTATTGTCGCATTATCAGCACCACTCTGTATTATAGTTAAAACCGCAAAATGAGTCGGAAACTGGAAATGGCTTTCAACGTTTTTCACTTTAATGAAAACTCATATGAGGTTTACTTTTTACGAATATTACCTTTGCGGTTTTTATAAATTGTTAGCGGACCAGATATTTGTTGGTATGAAGTAACGTATCAAGAAATTGTAAAACTTACACAGATGCTTTGAAAAGCCGACTAATTTTCCTATAACTAAATAAACAAGTGCGGTTCTCTGTTAAAAGAAAAAAATTGAATCCGTGCACAAACTGCACTCTCTTACTTATAGATTCTCCTTTTACCGGGAAGACCCGCTATTCAGAAATTTCATAAATTAAAACATCAAAGGACTATGCTACCAAACCTTTGACAAATTAAGTTGAATCACTAAAAATGCAATTTAAATATAAGACCCTAGTCTCAATTAAAAATGAATAGAGGTGTCTTTAGTTGCCTTAATGAGAATAAAAATACTAAGCAAGGCTGGACAGGCAGCGCTACTTTCTTCACTGGCTAGCTAGTGGCTAAATATAACGACAAAAGAAAATCTTATAAGTGTAATATTCTTCATTTTAATTAGACCTGCCCCTGCCTTTCTGTCTAGCTAATAATTATTAATTAGCTGACACGAGAATTTTATATACACATATATCATAAAAACAATCACCTTGAAGCTACATCAAAATAACCTATCGAGTATTTATAGAAAAATAATTGCTACAACGTCTGGGTACGTTTCTAATGCCAAAAATATAGTTTTTAAAAGGTTTTTTTCTGAATTTATGTTCAAGCGTCACGCAAGTACTCGAGGATAGATTAAAATTTTGGGGAGTACTGTTTTTTTTAAGGTTTAGTCAGTTTGTAGTCTTTTTGTGTTTTGTTATTTTATGCGTTATGCATGCCGCAAATAAACGCAAGTTTTTCTTTCTTATTTACATCGCGCAATTCGCGTGTTCGTATTCTGCTATCACATGGTGGGTCACATTAGCTATATGTACGATGGCCGCTGGGCAAAAGCCTCCTCACAATGGGCGTCTGAAAATGGACGGTGCTTCACCGAGGATGGCCCAGAAAGAGATGGCAAGATGATCTGCATACGTACCACAAAAGCTGGTTTGACGTGAAAACAGATCCTAGATGGATTTTGGGAGGGTTTTACCTTAGAGTGGGACAGTATTCGAAAAATAATACTACTATAGTTTACCACAATGTGTAAAAGGACCACTGATTAGAATACCACAAATAGCTACAGCTCATTACCATTTAAATGATATACATCACGCTACACCTTAATGGAGCTAAGCAGCCAATCGTGATGTAGGTATACAAGAACGGCTATTTTAGTTAGCTAACACGTGAAGTTTCTGGTTTTAGTTGTTATTTTCCGCAGAAGAAAATCATCGGTACCATACATTCGAAATAAAATGTAAAAGAACCTACAAAAAGTTTATACCAACTTATAAACTATTCATATATTAATCTGCATAAAAATTTTGGTGATAATTTGCGTGTCTATGTCCCTAAGTTCGTGTATATCCCTATGATACTCGACAACACTAACTTCACAGTATCAACTCGTCGGATATGAATAACTCTCGTAGAATATAAATAATTATAGAGTTTATTTGTTGCTGATACTAAATATTCTCAAATTATAATGCTTTCCTCGGTCGTTACATAATTTAAGTGAGTAATTTACACGGATTCACAGTCACACAAGAGAAAATTAGTTCCTTTGTTCACAATCACGTTTCTACCTCTAAAGGAAGTTGGATGCACGATTATATTTAAGCATTTAGCCCTATCTACGGTTTTAATCCAGAATTTAGAGAATTATTTTTATGATTTTATATAACTGATCCCCAACTTGCCTGCCAAGCGTGGGAATTATGAGAAACCTCCTAAAGCAATGAAAGCCTTGGGGAGGGCTTTGTACAGCTGTGGACTTCTATGGGGTGAAGAAGAAGAAGATATAACTGATCGTCGCTTGAGTTAAAATAAAAAACTCTCATAGTTCGCGAAGATTTCTTAGTTAATTACCTATTAAAAGCCGCAAAGGTCGATCGATCAGGCTAAGTTTCTATTTATTTATTATTTATGTACACACAATAAAATACATAAGACAAAATTAAGATCTGGGTACAAAGGTGCTGCTTATTTCTTAAGAAATTTCTTTCTTTTTTCCCTTTCTTTATTTATAATTATAAAAAAATATCTTTGACAGTAATTTATTTTTTTAAACCTTTCAAAACTTTTATACCTAAAGTAAAATGGCCATGTCTCAGGACGTATTTATAGCAGTCAGTAGGTATGTCATCAGGAACGAATTTAATAACAATTATAAGACAAAAAGACAGCAGTCACACAAAATTAAAGACGCATAACGTTAAATTTATTTCTGAAAGAGGTAGTCGCGAAACCACGCCATTACTTTTTCTTATATCACATAACGTAACCGCTGAACACAAGTTTCTGAAAAGGATATGAACCTATGTGGAGTTATGAAACCGTGAAAACCATGTAACCATTTACCAGAAAACAGAAGTTTTTAAGAACCTTGATATGTTTCTGCACAACACGGGAGAGAACATGCCAACCTCATAATAAAATTATATTTACATGGAAAAGCATAATTTTCATAACCAACCAACATTAATTTTACTCTAAAAGCAAAACAAACTAATTTTACGTAGTTTCGGCATAAAATGAAGTACTATTTGAACTCAACTATTGTGAGTAAGGTCAACTGTGAAATGTCTATGTTCTAATTTATTCAGGGTAGAGGCAAGTCCAGAAGTCAGGCTGTCAGAAAGGGGTTTACCTCACAAAAGGTCGGGCAGTGCTGAATTTTGTGTTATATTTAGAAATCCTAATATGAATTTTAAATATTCGGACTTTAATGTCTTCTGCTCTCTGTAAAATAACAGCTTGTCCATAATTTTAAATACAATTTATACACTTTTTTGAGACGTAAGTATGTTGCATAATGTTCTCACGTTTAAACTTGGAAGTGCACTGACAAAGGTTGTCTTGGAAAATCTTCTACAAATCTACTTAAGGCCCTTTGATATATAATCTAAACATTGTAACTAATGGTAAAAGTTTCTCAACATGTGTTTTTATATACATAGTGACGAAACATATGGACAATCTTATAACATATCTTTTTCATACATGTATGTACACGCATTAATATTAGTTAATACTAAAATATCTATATAAACATATTTACACAAGAAAAAAATTATTAAGAATAGTGTAGATCACTGGGCGTAAAAAAAAATTCGCCTACATCGTTGTCAGTGGGATAAGTGCCTAAAATACTGGTAGTATTACCATATTGGATGGCAATGCTGATTCTTTGGGCTAAAATTAGACTAGCCCCTGGTCACACGAAGAGTCCGTTAACCGCTTGGCGATGTCCCGAAAAATTCGAAGAGCTTCGTACCCCAAGGCACCCGTGTTTTAACACCCAAATGGCTCAAACATATTAGGATGGCGCACATGTTTTTTGTTAAACTTAAAGTTTAACTAATAATTTACTATCATTGCTAATTGTAATTAACTATTAGTTAACTCTAGGCATAAAGGGCGTGACAGCTTAGGTACATAATTATACCTACATTAGTGGTGTCAGAAATAAAAAAGACGTGTGGCACTCGGGGACTGCCGCGGTAAAGCTATTGCATAGCATTTTGTATCAATTTATGCAATTATAATTATTTATTTATTTTATTTATGCAGTATTTCTTTTTCTTTGATATTAATTCAAGTTATACTTTTTGAGCGTGGTGACCGATAAGAAAACAAATTTTTCTTTTATTAAATAAATAAAAATTTAATATTATTTAAAATATTTTTATTATTTTACAATACATGTGGGTTTTATTACCTTACAGTAGCTGTTGGTTATTCAGGAATATTTATCATTGAAACTATAGGTTTATGATAACTGAAATAAGAAACATAAGTTTGCGACTTAATATCCTCTAAATACCTAGAAAATACCGCGTCAATGGTGGTCCCATATTTTGTTGTGGACTCTTGTGGATCATTATTCATTTTCAAATTCAATGTTTTTGATAGAAAAGTTGTCAACCGCTCTGATTTTTTATCAGCGAAGTTAATGTTGAAATCGCCAGTCAAGATAAGTGGAAATTTATTACCATTTGTACCAAGTATTTTCGAGCCTTCTTCAGTGTACTCCAGTAAAGTGCGATGAATAAAATGCTCTAACTCGTCCAATTTTGGATTCGGAGAAATGTAAATTGCTACCATCACTATTTGTAGGCCATTTCTAAGTTTGCATAAGCACGCACAAATATCTCCAACAACTGAGCGCCTAACATTAACATCGCTAACGTGTACAATATTTATTTCAATATTCGGAGTCATAATATTAGTAATATCATTTTTATTTTGGTAAATAGCTACCCCACCTTTTGAAACAGTATCTCGTTTGAACTGAACAATACAATTAAAATTAGGTATTTCAATTGGATTATCATGCGTCATGCAAGTTTCGGTAAGAAGTAACACATTTGTTTGTCTCGTAACTGAATCTTGTAAATCGTATTTATGACTATTTAGACTTTGGCAGTTGAAAGTCATTATTGAAATGCCATTTCTGTTACTAATGAAATCTAATACACTTTGAGCAATCATCTGAACACTATTTAAAGACAGTCTTTTGAATTCTTGCAACAATTGAAAAAATGGCCGCGTGAGCACTTTTTACTCTATAAAATCACGCGCTTTTATTTAGTAAACAACACTATAAATAATTTAAAAGTCCAATGAAAAATTAGCGTGATATTCATCTTAGCTTTTCCGTTAAAAAAAGGCTATTTTATAAAAACACTACTAAATTAATTTGAATAAAAGTACTTAATAATTAATTATATGAAAAGTTTTTAAGGTAGCCATGACAACGTCGGTGACGTCTATGACATATCTCTATAGAAGACCTATTTCAGAGAGAAAATTAATCGCAAGTTTAGCACATCGCGACTATCAGTAACATGGCAAGTGTGTAGAACTGAGTTCGCGCCCTGCAATATGCGTGCTCTTTTTGAAAATCTATAAATTGTTATCAAAAGATGTAGTCGCACGCACACAAACATACCGTGCCGAAGACTGCCGAACTGAAACGACGTTAGACGATGGGGAGCGTGAGGTTTTTTCGTTACGGAATTTCTGGATTCGGTCCCCGCGCTCAAGGCCCGCGATAGAAGCTATGCAATAGCTTAAAATCATATAAACTCAAATAACCTGTCAGTAAGCTAATTGACATGACGTATAAAAGTGATCGGTGATCCTACTTGCTTAATAAACGATTTCATTTCATTTCATTTCAATTCTATAGAAAGAATATAAAACTTAGACTTGAGTTAATCAGGGCGACCAACTATTCTTATCATTTAAGTAGTCGTTGATGATATTAACGTGGCATTTGAACAAATCTTGGAGTTCACTTGCTTGCTTTAAACGCATTATAAGACAAATCTAGCAAAGAAGAGTCCAACAAATGAGTTATGAATCTTATGAAACCGGCAAAAGGGGCTCGTAATTTGCACTTATTTCTAGTGTTAACAGCTTTTAGTTTACGAGTGAATATTTTGCCTAATATAATATATAAGATATATACCTTTATTTTAAAAAGGAATATAATGTAAAATCTATAAACAAAGTATATTCTCCAACATTGTCAGCTCAATAGTGGAGAGTTCCGTGTTTGCACCTGCATAAATGAAAACCCTTTGTCCTCCTGTTTTAGCCCCGAGCTTCATAACTGAAGGTGAAGGAAAATATCTTGAGGAAACCTGGACTTTAAGTCTGAAATCGCCAACCCGCATTGAGCAAGCGTGGTGATTACGCTCAATCTTTCTCTGTGTGAGAGGAGACCTGTGCCCAGCAGTGTGACAGTAAAAAGGTTGATAATGAAAGATATTGGCGAATATGAATTTTGAAGTAACCGTAATGAAATCGAGAAACGCACGTAGCTGGTAAATTCTCAAACATCTCGTTTTTGAGGGACAAAAATATTTTATATATCAGCGGCTTTGCCCCACAGCAGAATACCGTAGGACCTAAGACTGTAAATATTAGTTTAACAGACTAAACGAGCTATATCAATGTCAGTGTATTGTCTTACTTTACTGATAGCGTAGGCAGCCGAACTGAACCTACTCTTATTCCTAGATAAACTCCTCAGTCTAGTTTCAAGCACCTTACATAAGACGATGTTGGATCCTACATTTCTAATATTCCATAAGGCGAACTTTACACATTTTGTTTTATTGATATTGAGAGTTATGGCAACCAATCCGTAACAATTGATAGTGTACTGTTTACTTCGTCAAAATTTTGTGTGATCCTGCCTACTTTAAAAATAAGAGAGAGGTCATCAGATTTAATAAATATAATGCTTAATCATTGTTATAAACATAAAAAAAAACAAAGTATGGACCCAGTATTGAGTCTTTCAGTACAACTAATCGAACTGGTAGCCCAGAAGATTTCAAACCATTAACATCTACATATTGGAGCAAATTATGTAAATAAGAATTAGTTACGTTGAGAGCCTCACTAACTACGGAAGATCGGTCCTTATGTATGTACTGTACTTCACAGTATAATTACTTTTTCATTACTTTCATATCCTTACCTCTCATTTTAGATTATTATTTTAAATCTTCACAAATTCAAAATAAGAAAGCAAGGTAAGGTGACTGTCGAGCGTCATGAAAAAGGAATATAATGTAAAATCTATAAACAAAGAATATTCTCCAACATTGTCAGCTCAATAGTGGAGAGTTCCGTATTTGCACCTGCATAAATGAAAACCCTTTGTCCTCCCGTTTTAGCCCCGAGCTTCAAAAACCGGCAGTAAGTTCATAGACACAGTGCGTGTTTTAGATATCATCAAAAAAGACAAATAATTCAAACAAAAGCCCCTAGAGATAGCTGAGCGTACTTCAACGGGACGATCTCGATAATTTTGCGTAAACGATTTCTATGAAGTTTATCATGAAAACGTTCGGGACAAAATCTTGAGAAAATTAATATTCCGTCCCTCCTGTTTTCGTTTAAACTTACAATGTCTCGTAATCAGTTCACATCACTTTAAGGATCTAGAAAACCATCCGCCAAATATCTTAATTAAGAGGATCTTTCATGGATGGGACGGGTATCGGTTGGGACAACCGGGGCAACCATGGGCGGATTATTGCCCCCTCCCGCCTCACTGTGGCAAAACTTGTAATGGTATCTAACTTAAACATAAGTTTTTTGATAAGTCAGTGTTTAAACGATAGGGCGGAGGGGAGGGGAGTTACAGGTTGCCCGGGTGTAAGGGGGAGATTACTAGTGAGGTCAAGTCACGGTATGTCGATGTGTTTGAAAATATTTAATCATTTATTTATTTTTCAACTTTTTAGCATTTTTGCCATTTAAGGGGTTGCCATTCAAAATAGGGATGTGATATGATAAGAAATTTCCTAAAAACACGAATTAAAACCTTTTTGAAATGTGATTCTGTTTTATTCCTGTTTATTACCTAATTTGTAAATATGATACATGACTAAAGTTATTTTTCTATTTAAATAAACCTATTTTCGAAAAATAAATAATTTTACCACATTACTTAGTACTAAAATTACAGAAAATTCATGAACACTTGCTTGTTGTATAACAGTTATGTACCCAAGCCTTAAAAATTGTTTCCCAGCTCTAATAGTGAATTAATAAATAAAATGTATTGTTATTGTATGCCTCTATTAGACCCAGTAAGTATAACCCCATAGAATCAAAATCGAATCAAAATTCAATAAAAAAAATAAAAACGTCCAATTTAAATATGTTGTTATCGATATCGGCATGCTCTTTTTTCCCTTCACTATGAAGCAACAGGGTGCTGGACGCCTGCGCGTATCTCCCCGGCAAGAATAAATAGGCTCGCAGGCATGGTTGGCCCTCAGATTCAAGTTTGGAGCCAGCGAGTTGGGTCGGAATTTCCACCTCGCTCCCGCGTTCCTCGGTCGTAGTAATGTGCTTCCCACCTGAATAAGGGAATAATAGTTTTTTGTGAAGTGACTGATATTTTCCGTGATGAAAACTTTATATATTATGACTTTGGTGCCTGCTGCTGGTGAATGAAAAGGCGTTCGAAAGGTAAGTTTTATTTTTAAGGCTTTTAATTTTTTTTTATTATTTTAATTTGTTTTTTAATTTTTTAATTTCACCTAGATGTTTTTAATTGTTTAATTATTTTGCTGTTTTTATATTATATAAGGTACTGTTTTAGTATTTTGCTGTTTCTAAATTATATAATGTTGTTTATTAAAATTTTAGGTCTCAAGCTGCGCTTATTTTTTCACTAAACAAATCTAAAAATAATAGATACTTTCAATGACTTTTTGGTAGATTATATTGTATAAATTTATCTTAAGTTCTGATTTTGTATAAGTTTTAAAATTGTTATTGTCTTTAAATTTATTTTCTAGAAGTTAAATTAATTTTTATATTAATTTAATTGTGTAAGTTTATTTTAAGTTTAATTATGTTTCACTTTATGTTTTTTTGGATGGATATGCAACAATTTACAGCAACAGTTTCAGCGTTAAACGCGCACCGCAACGGCCGCTGTTATTTTAATTTTATTTGATGCTATCTGACATTTCAATAAAATAATATTCATATGAACATTTCAATATGAATGTGTTCGGAACCGGGCACCTGAATTGAGATCATAAAATGATCCCGTCGGAAAATTTAATGAGATAACAATAAATTTCAATAGCTTTATTATTTATTTATTTTTTAATAAATTGAATAAGGTTGAATAATCTGACTCATGATAACCAAAACTTTAGTACAATTTTTACCGATGTCAAAAAGCAGCCGAGAATCTATAGACAAATTATTCAAGAGCAAAATATAACGAAAAAATTCTAAGGTCTTTAAATATTTTTAAATTGGTATTTTTTCACTTCAGCGTAATAAAATTATATAAAAATTCAATTAGGTTGATCGCAAACTTCTGAATCAGCAATGCTAATAGGGAAAATGAGATGTTGATACAATTTTAGTATGCAATTTAAATAACCAAACGAAACTAATGTACGCGAAAGTAATATTTAAATTCATTGGAACATTTATTCTGATATCTAGTAAAATAGATAACTACTTTTTAAATTGTAGATTTGGCTACAGTTTTCACAGTTAGTAGTTCACATACCTAAGTGACGTTCTTTGATTTTATAATAACACATTAGTAAATGAAATCGTTTGGAAGAATGTAACGGTGAATTGTACAAATATTAAAACTTATTTTTTATCTTCATGCTACTTACGCATGAAGATAAAAAATAAGTTTAATATTTATAACCCTTCCTCGATTTAAAATTATTTCAAATTCATTACATACTGTTACATATTTATTAAGTAGGAAAACTATTTTGTTATAATAGGAACCACGACAATTCTGCAGATATTGCTGATAATGGAGGAGAATTGAAAAACGGATATAAGATTTAAAGTATTTTATATCTTAATGTAATCTTACTTTTTTAGCCTTGTTATATCCTTACTAATCATCATCATCATTATCAACCTTTTTATCGTCCCACTGCTGGGCACAAGTCTCCTCTCATTCGGAGATGGATTGAGCGTAATCACCACGCTTGCTCAATGCGGTTTGGCGATTTCAGACTTAAAGTCCAGGTTTCCTCAAGATGTTTTCCTTCACCTTCAGTCATTGGTGTCCAAGAAAGTACATATAACTTTAGAAAAGTTACATTGGTACTTGCCTGACCTGGAATCGAATCCGCGCACTCATACTTGAGAGGCGGTGTTTTAACCACTAGGCCATCACGACTAATATCCTACTAATAGGTATTATAATATGTGAAAGTCAGTTTGTTTGTTTGTTTGTTCCACTTTCACGCCGTAACTACTGAACCGATTGCTTTGAAATTTTGCAGTCGTAAAGTTAAAAGTCCGGATTAAATAATAAATTTTATCCCGGAAGAATTTGATATATCCGAAGGAAATCTAAAAAGCGCAATTTAACCAAACTCCACGCGGTCGAAGCCGCGGTCGGAAAGCTAGTACATTTTATAATGCTGTCCCACTCCTAGGATAGGCCTTTCTTCAATCATGCCATCTTTCGCGAGCCCATGCATCTTCTTTACAGTATTAACTAAACTTAACCAGCTCGTACCACCTTCTCCTGCGTGGTCTGCGCGACTTTACTTGCTATCTCACGGCACCAATTCCTTTGATATCTTTGCCATTTACAATAAATTTATTAAGTTGAAAGCTAAGCGAATAAAAAATGTAAATCAACTGTGATAAGGGTCAATCGAGTTTTCCGAGACTACGAAACAAATAACGTTATAATAAATTGACATATTTAATCTTATTCTTATTATTCAGAGTCTCAAACGAAATATATTTCGGACTTAAGAAAATATCTCTTGAAGAAACTAAGCATAACTTTTTCTTAAGAGCTTGTAATTGTTCAGTTTAAATTCATATTTTGCCCCTCTTGCGCTTCATTACATAGTAAATACTGCAGTACTGTTAAATCTACTCATTAATGTTAAGACAATTTTCATATTCTAAGATAGTGCAGATCCTAAATTTCTTTGTAATGAGAACTTAACAGTTCAAGCAATACTAAAAATTCATAAGTCCAAGAACAAAATACTGACTTGAAATAAAATTTATGAAAAAAGTCGTATTAAAAGTTGGAAGCTGAAGACTGAGCACCTGTTTCAAAGCCATAGGTGCCATTAGCAATGTACCGTACGTGTGCCGGGCATTCATTGCTCGATTATAACTTTTTCTACAGCAACGTTCCTTTGATAACGTGTATTGAATGAAAAAATTTAATCCGTGGTCTTTTAATGTGAAAAACGTTAGGGCTTCCTAAACGGACCAATGATACGTACGACGTATACGGAAAACGTTTGAAATTAATTTTCAATCAAAATGGAACCGTACCTTTTTTCACATGTTTGCGGATTTTCGTTTCGGTTATGAAGAATTTCTTTGTAAAAAAAATTCTTTGTGCGACAAATTGAGCGAATTTTCTGATTGGTTTATCACAATACGAGTACAAACATTTACTTTTCATTATGAAATCAAGACAGATTTTAATATAATCTTGATTTGTTTGTTTTTTCTTCAAAAAAAATAAATAAAGAAGATAATTAATTTCCTCATATGCAGAGTCATCATCATGATCTCAGCGTTAGTCCCAGTCGCAACCGAAGCTTTTTCAGCTTTGGAGTCTGGGGTCTGCCTTACCAGTCTAACTGCTGATTTTGGCTAAACTTCAATATTTTCCGTGAAGCGAGTGCCGTCTGACCTCCACACGTCGAAGTTGATATCGAAGCATTGCAGTTAGACCAATTGTTGGACTTTGAGAGGCCCAACAACCCTAACGACTGCCATTAGATGTTCGTATGGTAACTGGGACCAACGGCTTAACGTACTTTCCGAGTCACGACCAGACCATTGCAAATATTCATAATCATGCATAAAAATATTTGCACCGCGCGAGCATCGAACCCGCGCCTCCTTCCGCAGCGGCCGCGTTCCCTACTGCTACGCCACGCAGGTTGTCATAAAATACGCAGAGTATATATTGTATATTTGAGATAAAAATACATACTATGCTACCGATTATATATTACCGACTAGTAAGAGGCATTACGACAAAAACTCCTGAAACAATATTCAAAATAAAATAATATCTACAAAAAAGAAAAACAAATAAGTTACGTAAATGTCAGTTTAGGTATCCGTATAAAATGGCCCATAATTTTATTATTAATGTTAAAACCTTTGAAGTTAAAAGCCCCTCCAGGCCCCAGAGAATAAGGTACCTAAGTATAGGTGTGCTTTTTGTGCTTCGGCAGTTGGCCGACGGCTGTTTAACCCAATAGGCTTAAGCAGTCATCGGCTTAGAGGCTGTGTGTGTGTGTGCCTATACTAGGGAGAAGATCTTTAAGTATACCCACACCATTGTTATAGCCTAGAGATATTGTGTGTCTGACCAAGCATGGAAGTAAGATACCGAGATCGACCTTTTAATTCAAGGCAAATAAAAAAACTTTTTTTACAAAAAAAAAACAACCGACTTCCAAAAAACACTGCAAAGTGAAAAATAACTAATTTCAGAAGTCGGTTGTTTTTTTTTTGTAAAAAAAGTTTTTATTTTACACTTTTTAGTTGTGAAAAGTACTGTTCAGCTACATCCGGTTAGACTGGATGCTGACGCTAAAATACTTAATGAAAAAACTTACAAACGCACTGGTTGCCCCTACGATTTTTGAAATTTACCCTTGATTTCTCTGGTCTTCCACCATCAAACCCTGATGTCCGTATCAGGGGACCACATTGGGAATGTCTACATTGAAACAGAAAAAGAATTATCAAAATCGGTTCATAAACGACGAAGTTATCCGCGAACAAACATAAAAAAGCATATATACGGTCGAATTGAGTAACCTCCTCCTTTTGGAGTCGGTTTAAAAATAAAGCAATTTGAACTAAGAAGAAAATTGAAAGTGACTGCTGGTAGGTCTATTAATAAGCACTATTGCAGGGTTTTAGAAGTTGTTTGTTCGATTTCCAGAACGAAAAAGCATTTTTTATGCCAATAGAAACTTTTCAGTTACAGAGCGGAATCATGCCCGGTTGATGAAAATAGGTTCGCAACTATTTCTATTGCGTGCAACTGACGAAATGAGATATATTATGTGTAGGTACACCTTTCTATAAAACTTCAGATATTGCAGACTTGATAGTATGTATAAAAAAAAAGATTAAAAAAGCGAGTTTTGGGTGCTGTCTTGGATTTGATCGCCAAATTGGGTAAAGCATACAACAGGATAGTTGAAAAAAAATAAAAACTATGTAGTCCGTCAGACAGATTTCTAAAAACTATTAGACACGTATTTTTTCTTTTTTCATATAAACAAAATATGAAGACGACACAGTGCGTTGAACACTCGTGTGACGTCACTGCACGCTACATTTATTAGCGACCAGTTACGTCTCCAGCCACCACTCCTGATCTTTGATGCCTTTTATATTTGTCAATTTTTATTGATTTGATAAAACAAAATATACATATCCAATATTTTTCTATAAACTGAATGACGGACTAAATATAATCATTTTTTTACCCAGGAAACATCCCTATTGAATATAGTACAATTTTGTACTAATAATTAATAGCAATAGTAATACTATTTAATAGTAGAGGGCTATAGTATTAAAACTATTGATGATATAGTACCAATTTGATATATATACGAGTAAGAAACTAAAATATGCAGGTGAAATAACAAACATGATTACGCGAAAAGAATCCAATATTGTGGTAGATCAAATAACCTATCCTCTACCTTAGAAATTTATATTCAAATAGACCGTTTATTAAGAAATGTAAGGAAAAGGGCTGCAAACTTTATACCTATCAATAAGTAAAGAATATTTAAAAGTATTTAGTCTGTTTTGGCTGCAGTAAAAAATATGAGCCCAAGATATAGAAGCTATAAAAAACCGTGACCCTAGCGCACAGGCAAGTTAAGGAACACGGGCAGGTTTTAGTCAGTAAAAGCCCTTCCTGTTGGCGATTTCAGACTTAAAGTCCAGGTTTCCTCAAGATGTTTTCCTTCACCTTCTGTCATTAGTGTCCCAAATATACCTAGAAAGTAGATATAACTTTAGAAAAGTTACATTGGTACTTGCCTGACCGGAGAGAGGCTGGTGTTTTAACCACTAGGCCACCACGACACGACGACATATAACTATACATTTTTGGAATTAGAAACAACGATAACCAGTTCACAAGAAAGCAAGCAATGTATCACCAAAATAGCTTGTACTATGCGGATGAAAGTGTATCTAGCTCTCAAACTTTGCCTGATTAAGTTAAGGGGCTAGAAACCTAAGGCCCCGTCGAATACGACCAGTCTTACCAAGTTTCGTATCTATATCATGCCTTCTGCATCTGTGTAGCCTCAACACGCTCAACTACGCCAGTTACTTACCGCTATTAATTTTCTCACTTTTCTAATAAGTTTCATATGAAACACATAATGCCTTCGCTAATTTGTTAAACAAACATGCTTACAACATGAATAACAGCCGTTTATTGTCTACTTCTCAGAATTTTTAATTAAAACACAAAGTTCTGAAGCATATTTTATAATCAAATTACAACTCATTTATCATTAAAATATATAAATTCTTTTTATTCCAATTCTCAAACTTCACTTACAACAAAAGCGGGACATTCACGCCGCAAAGTAAAATTTCATTTTCATAAATTTTAATCTCGATAAATTATTTTCAAGTGGACGAGAGAACAAGGGGCTTTCACCCGGACAGACTGAGAAAGGTGAAAGAATTAATCTAATGTCAAGCGTCCCAAATACAATGGGGGAACAAAAACTTTTTCATTTTTCTCACCGGACCCCTGGCTAGCGGGAATATTAGTTGGGGGTATTTTTCAACGAACATTACCTTGTTATTGGCACAGCCAATCGAATCACCTGTTCTTTGGAACAAAGAGTACAAAAAAATGTAAGCTTAGGCATTATTAGGTACTTGTGTTACTTAAAATAGGAAAATTTCTTAATGTATACTGCAAAATTATAACATTTCTTTAGTATACATGCGCATTTCAAAATATGACAAAATAGAATAGAATATACTTTATTATGTATTCAATACAAAATACCAAACGCAAATATGAAGATTTTACAAAGGGGACACAATGGGCTTTCTTATCGCTAAGAGCGATCTTTTACAGACAAGCAATCAACAAGCGACCAGCAATCTTTTAAAAAAAGAAATCAATGTCAGGTGTAGCACAGAATCAAAAAAGAAAGGGACAGAACAAGATTTTCTTAACACAGTGAATCAAAAAGAAAGAAAAAACAAAATTGCTCAATACGAAACATTACGAAATAAAGGTTGATGATCCGGACTCAGTTTGGTGGTCAATCACGACCTTTATTAAGGTTACTCTTTGTTAACCATTAACCATTAATTCGGATCAAGCGACAATCATTGAGTTGATTCGAGAATTAGTTTTGTGTGAATGCGTTAGGGATCTCGCTGATTTACATAGACATCAAACGGAGAAGTCCGGTTTTAATAACATTTACATGATTAATGGAACTTGTCCAGAGGTCGCAGAAGACAGGTGTTGAAAGTAAAACATGGAACACACAGACTTCATACAAGAAATAACATGGAGAATGGGAATGATATAAAACTTTTAACAAATATTACGACAAATTATATGCAACGGTAAAAAATCAGAATCCCACAACATGAATCTTTTGTAAGTACTTACACATTTCGGCTAAGAGAGCTTTTTCTACCTAATTAAAGGTGGAAATGTGAAAAGTTTAGCAGTTATCCAGTTTTCCCCAATGTCCGTATTGGAACTCCCGTCTCCCCACTGAGCCCAGTGCGACGAAATGTGAAATTTCAATTCCACAGCAAGATTTTTATTAAAGTATCGAAGCTTGGGAAACGTTCGAATATAGTTTGGAAACAAATAAACGACTTTCCCGCTCTTTTTTCTTTTTTTATACATAAAAGCGCCGAGTTGATTTATCGTCGGAGCTCTGAGCGGTCGCTGCGTCCTGCCGCGAATCTTGATCGACGAAGCATTTCAATTTATTTTATGAGTCGACACCTTCACAAGGGTCTGTTCTTACTAAAATACCCTCAATTCGGTAACTCGAACATTTATCCAAAGAAAACAATTTACTGTGCTTTCGATATGAAAGAGAGGGAAGTCACTTCGAGCTTCTTTTTATCTCTTTGACTAGTTCAACTTGTTATCATTTCAATAATAATGGAGTTGCCGCCAATCTATTCACAACTCAGTACTTTAATGAGATCACTCTATTATTTTCTTTTGAATTTGCTCTATTTTACAAATCAGATTTAAAAGTGGGCTTTGCAATCTCGAAAGATTTCACGATTTTCTTTATGTGCCGTTGTTATATCCATAGATTACGCAAGATATAATCAAATTAAAATTTGCTGATGAGTATCACTGTGCTATTCGACCGCCCGAAACGAATGCGATTTAAGTTTTTGTAGGTTAATCAAATATAAGTTTAAAGGGAACGGTAACTGACTACGTGGTAAAAAGCAACGCATTCTGGCACACTACACGTCAACAAAAAGTTCTTGAAAGTGCATCGAATGGTTCGACAGTTGCACAATCAATGTGCAATCAACACAAAACGATTTTATACTGCCGCCTTTACAATGTTCGGCTTTATTTTCTGGTGCAAAGCAATTTTATGGGTTTCTTTACGTTTGAAAAGAATGACTCTGTTCTTATCAACCAACTGATTTTATACTGGTCAGCGACTTAATGCTGGTTTATCCTTTAATAAGAAAAACAATGAAATTAACTTAATATTAAATATCATAAATTATCCATGAAATATCGGCAGCCACATAAAAGCATATACACTTCATGATCGATGAGCACGTCAACTTGTCAATTTTACCACTCAATTGATCAAAGTCGAACAGGTACGCGCGTTCAGAAGTCATTTGCAGTGACAGCAACAACCGCATGGTGAAACGTGTGAGAATATCACTTATGAAATAATAAAATGAAATAGAAAACTAACCTGTACAGGCAATCGCACCCAAGGGTGAGTTCTTTAACCAATAACTATTAAGAATAGCCATTTTGATTTTTAGAGTCGATAGAAAAGCCTCCAACATTAACCCCTAGTCAATCTTTTCGGATCATTTATTTTGACTAGTGAATCTATCGGTTTTTGACCGAAAATTCTCCAAGTTAGAGCTACTATAGTAAGATGTTTGGGGCCATGAACCGCTTCTTTATAGATTTGAAATCTCAGAGAAAACATCTTGTGGTACGGAAACCCGGAACCAAGTAACGAAAATTCAAAGACATGACAACTACCAACCTGCCCTGGGTCTGCGTGGCAGGCCCACTCCTTCTAGAAGAGAGACAGTAAAGGCTGTTGATATCAGGAGAAACGATACAATGCGTTCTTAAATAATATAAAAAATATCAATAACTAATAATAATTATAATAAATGATACTTGGCTATTACATTTATTATAATAATACTAATAATAACCAAGAGCCTTGACCAACACCTCAGGAGGCAGGCATTTCTCGTTAGGCAGCTGGATCAAGGGCTTGATTCAGAAAGCGGTACTGCTGGACACGGCTCACATCGTCAGGAAGTTCCTCTCTCTGGAGCCCTGACCGTCGGTAGCTTGGACCCTGTTCCCGATGCCGGTGGGCTACTATTTTTTATATTTTTAAATGTTTTTTATGTA
Organism: Sesamia inferens; assembly: GCA_037179545.1. Taxonomy (NCBI): domain Eukaryota; kingdom Metazoa; phylum Arthropoda; class Insecta; order Lepidoptera; family Noctuidae; genus Sesamia; species Sesamia inferens. The sequence continues at coordinate 17,524,143 of CM073921.1, read as the reverse complement.
TTTATATAAATATTTAAAAATGTAAATAATATGTACATATAGAAAAATAAAGGAATAATAATAAATATATACGCACAAATCACACAGATTGAGCTAGCCCCAAAGTAAGTTCGAGACTTGTGTTATGGAATACTAACTCAACGATACTATATTTATAATAGATACACATATAGATAAACATCCAAGACTCAGGCCAATCAGGAGAAGATCGTTTTCCATCACGACTTGGCCGGGGATCGAACTCGGGGCCGTCGCAGGCAGGCGTGTTGACCGCTGCGCCACGGAGGACAACAAATTATAATAATAATGTATAATAACAATATTTTAATATAACATTCACTGTTATAACTATTAAAAAATAAAGAAAGTTTTTATGTATTTAAGTAGCTGATAGTTTCCGAAGATGCTTGCCCTCGGTCAAAGTGTAGTCGGTAGTGTTAAATTTCTCCCGACTATTCAATACAACTTGAAAGTTCTATCCTTCTTCTTAAGTTTGAAGCAAGGGGCTTTAAAATAAGCGAGAATAGTTGATTTAAGACTTTTTATGCCCTCGTATCTCAAACGGTAGTTGTTACACCTTTATAATCATATAAATGGAATATAAATTATACTATTATTTATTGTAAATAAGATATTCTAAAATGGAGGTAAACAATGAGACAAAAAAAAAAATATCTGACTGTAATTTTTCCCATTGTGGGACACATGGCCTCTCATTTCAAGTGGCAGTTGGCTGTTATCATATTATGATAGAAGTAACACGTCTGAAACATTTTTGGTACTAGGACAAGCTAGTTTCATTAACATAGTTTCCTTCATCGTTTTGAAAGCAGTGGTGAAGAAATTATTTTCACAAATAAAGCGCATGGCTGGGTTCGAACCCAAGATCTACAAACTCATAAATGTTGAGCAGGGTACTTACTTAATTACGGGGTCACTGCTGATAACTCTGAACTTCTTTAACTAAATAAACAAAAATAATCACTACATATTATAAAACAAAGTCGCTTTTACTTTCCCTATGTCGCTTTGTATGATTCAATCTTTAAAACTACGAACCGGATTTTGACAGAGTCTTTTTTAATAGATAGAGTGATTCAAGAGGTTGGTTTCTATGCATATAACAGGCAAAACATATAAGAGGAACACTGATAATTTTTGAGGTTTCTAACACATGTCGCAAAATAAACCCATTCTTTTGTACTTACATTACAAACGCTGGGGTTCACACACGCTGGGTGACCCCTATGAGATAGATCAAAATAATTTACTACAATATTGTAGACCTTAAAAATGCCTATAATAAAGACTGCGACACCATATGTCTACCTACTATAGTTTCTTCATTATGACTACTTTTTTATGTTTGAAAAGTTAGTTAAAATGCCAGTCGAAATATGTTCCCTATTATCCCCCCTATCCCTATTATTATATATGTCGGGGACAGCTACGGCAGAGCGGTAGGGTCGATAGCATCTTGGTGTGGTGGTACAGGTTCCATTTCGTAGGTGAGTTTTGAATTGAAACACGACGTGTAGATATACCCTCCAATCTTCATAATAACAATTTGAATAGGAAAACCGACAGTTTCGGTAAATCAAATCAGCAACTTCTATTAAAATTATATCGACGATCTCCGACATATATATTATTATAATCCTTATCCACATAAATTAAAAGTCATATCAAAGATAATTTTAGTAGCAGCTGATCTCTTTTTCTGAATTATTGGAATTGGTTGTTTCATTCGTGAGATATCACGATTTATTCAAAACGAAACACCAGATAAAATCCGCGTGTCGCTCGCGACCCTGCCGGCCGCCTGCCATTTGAGTGTTTTTCTGCCTAAGCCGCGGAGTGAGTGGACCGGAGCGGGGGACCATTATTTCGAACAAACTTGCTACCCGGTAGGCTTTCATTCTGTTTGAAGGTGGTGGAACTGGCTATCCATGGACAATAAGGTCGATGTATCTTGCAGAGTCAGATATTGGCTGGTGGGCGGCACAGTAGACATTATTTTTATTGAATGGCCACTGTTTCTTGAGGAATGCTTAGGTATAAAAAAATTTCCACGTGCGAGGCCGGGACGGGTCGCTAGTAAGGTATAAATAGAAAAATTTCGTGAGTTTAGGCAAATAACTTAAAGGTAAAATTTACTGAACGAAAATTACTTATCGAATTAGCTCCTAAATCAGAATTAATAAATACGATTTTTTTTTCATATTGGCTTACAACAATAATGGTTTGCAAATACTGAATATGCATTACAAATACTAAAACAACACATCACGAGGTACTAGTGTTTAAAAAATTTAATAACATGTTTAATAAAGAATAAAGGGTCCAAGTATAAATTTTGATACAGTATATTTTATGGCCTCACCAGTCTGAGATTGCAAGTGTTGAACGATTTCAGAATAGTTCGCGGACGTGAAGAAGAGTGATGAAGTAAACCGCCCACTTAATGTTCACTTTTTGTTCAGTACAACGTATACAATGTTCTTTTTTACATTTTCGAAAAAATAACCTTGCATGTTTGAAAAAGTTTTACAAGAATCAAATATTATATTTTCAAAAGTTAGGTTTAGTATTTTGTGTACTTTGTGCTGAAACTTGCGTTACATACTGACGAGCCAAAAAGAGAACGACTATGTTTGAATTTCACTAACTTGTAAAATAAACGCCGCCTGGCCTACGCGCGCGCTACGCGCTCGTAGACATTACGTCGTAGCTCGTAGCACACTCCACAGCATAAACGTTAAAAGTCTGATACAAACTCTACTATAGCCGGTCACAGCAATGTAAACAAGTTAGCGCTTTTGAAAAGCCGCGTGAATTTTGAAACGACGCTTTGGCGGAATTCCGTCGGTGCCTGACCCACGCTATGCGCCAACCGAAAAGGTAAATGGGTCATAAAGGCGTATCAATATTGACCGCGCGACTTCCATCCAGCGTACATCATGCCCGTTATATTGGCCATATCTCACGTTATGCGGAGAAGCCATTTTTTCGCTACTAATTTATGTACGTGTCGCTCTTTTTTATTTTTTTAAAGCGTCCCTTTTTCGAATTTCGATATTGGGATCGAGGCAAATGCGCTGCGGTTACCGGAATAATGTGGGAGTGGAGCAGATAAATCGCCAGAGCTAAAATCATGGGACTCCATTACATAATGGCTGTCATTTAAAGTGATTTTATCGGTATTCGTGAATCGAAAAAGTGGAGCGGCTATAGTGCCAAGTCCTCGGTCACTAGCCTGGAAAGTTCTGTTATTAATCGGGTCACTGTTTCCATGAGGGGTTACTGCAATATATGTCGTGATAAAACAAAAGACTTCATATCCAGCGAACATTTTACAATCAACTGTTCAGGCGATAGTCTTACAGTTCAATCTAAAACACAAAGTACATCGAGTCAGAAGTTAAGTAGTCCCGCCAACATCCAACACTTGTACCGGTAAGCCGAAAAGTTAACTAGGGCAGTAACTGTAACTCTAAATCTACCTTTTGTGCTGAATTAGTGCAACTAAGAGCTAGGAACGCTCAAGTTTTTAACAGCTTTAATGCGAATTTCTTTTCAGTTTAACTGATACTTAAATTAACAAAAACAAAACAGTTTATAAGAAGACTTTGATTGCCTACAGTTGTGAGATTTTGTAGAGAACAGAAACTTCTAAATACAAAATGTTATTCAGACTTTCAGTATAACTTTCGTTGCATAAAAATTTAAACACCTAAACTAGTCCTAAAATTAAATCAAAATTTAAATTTGACACAGAACACTTTATAGGAAATTGTGAACTCAAAATTATTTGTCGATTAAAAATCTCCATTGGGAAGCCCACCATCTTAATTAAATTTCATTCACAAGGAAACAACCTAATTACTATAACCGTAAACAGTTTTATAATTAAGCTTTTGTTGTATACCATGTTTCGTAACCCTTTTTAATTAAGGAGTCATATATAATTGCTAAAGCCGCAGGTCGCTTGAAAGAGATACCGTGGCCCCTAACACACAGGCAGATGAAGGAACACGGATGGCTTTTATTTAGTCAGTAAAACTCTGACACTCCCTTCTGCTACGCCCAGACCTGGACAGGTCATTTGATGATATACCATCCAAAAATAAAAGAACAAGAGGCTAATCAGCAGGCTAATTGCGTAAGACGCTATCAGTAGCAATGGGTTTCAATATTCATAGCGTTATTTATGTTGTTGTACAGACGCATTTTTCGAACGTATGGTGCAATGAATTAGCAATATGTGTTCTTTCTCAGTCTCTAGACTATCTGTGTACCAGACCTCTGTCTCTCTATACTTTCTCATTTATAATATTAGTATGAATTAGGAAACTAGCTTCGGGCCTCGTCTTCACCCGCGTAGATTTTCGATAGTAATTATCCCACGGGCAGTACAAGACCGGTCATCGTGGAAAGCCTTGGGGGAGGCCTTTCTCCAGCAATGGACCTCTATAATCTGAAGCAGAAGACGATCCCACAGAAAATGCCATCGTGACAAAACCGATACCGTTTAGCTCCTTGCCTCCCACCAAATCCCGTTTAGTGTCTAAGGCTAGAAAGAAGAATCAGAATAGTCATAGAAAGAATGGAATTGTAAGTGTTTAAAAAATCAACGATTGCATGACTGCTTACTCGAGCGAGATCGCGGTCAAGGACCGGCCATAACATCGGCCGCCGGCAGAAGTTACCACCCACCAGACAAAGTCTTGCCGCCAAGCGATTTGTCGTGTTCCGGCATGATGTCTGGTGAAGCCGTACGGAGGACGGGTCTGAGCAGTTGTGTTGCGATGTGTGCCGAGTACGATGCGCCTAATATTGTTGTGTTGGGAGTTTGGTCGTGGAGGGTCTTTACATCAATCTCCCTTTGGCGCAGCATCGTTGGTCGTGTTGTTGGGTTTAACATTGCATCACCTCGCTCAACTGCCGTCTTCCTTCCTATTCGCTCGGTTTTTTTGAGTGTATAGGCTCTTAATAAACTAGCGCGCTTTACCATCAACGATCGCATCACTGCTTACCATCAGGCGGGATTGCGGTCAAGCGCTAGTTTATAAATATTAAAAAAAAAAAAAAAACATAAAAAGATATTAACATACAGATAGAGCTACTTTTGAATATAACTATGTCCTGTGGTTTTACTTGCCTCACTCTGCCTTCATAAACCGGGCCATCAATGCAGAAATATGTTTTGAATTTCGACTTTTACTTCCAGAAATTTATTATTACTATCATCGTCATCATCATCAACCTCTACTCGTACATTGCTGGACATAGGCCTCCTCCATGGCGCGCCAATAAGCTCGATCCTGAGCAGTTCTCCACCAGCTACTACCAGCCGCCTTTTTAATGTCGTCGCTCCATCTCGCCCAAGGGCGTCCTACGCTACGTTTGCCGAGACGATCTCTGGGATGGGCAGCATTTGGTAAACTTCGTCGGGTATTTTAGTCGCCCATACCCCAATGTTTGAAGACTAAAATCTTCAACCAGTGCGTCCTACCCGTCATGACTTACGAGGTCGAGACGTGGACAGTAACGGCCAGACTAGTCCATAAGTTTAAAGCCATGGAGCGGGCTATGTTGGGCGTCTCTCTGAAGGACCGCATCAGAAATTTTTAGTAAAAAAATATACAAATATCTTATGTCAGAGACAGTAAACAGATCTTGTTCTTCACGTAATGACAAAAGTAACTCGATATGACGTAACCCTTTAAAAAGGCACTGTTATCGACAATTTTCCGTCTGCTCCTCGTTAAAGAAAGATAATGCAAAATTTCCCTAAGGCATTCTACCTGTCTGAGTGGCATGTCAAAAATACTCCTTGTATTATTGAAAGAAATAAAAACAAGTTATTATGGTTCATAATAATTCAAAATAAGGTAATTATCTTTATAAATTATAACTAAATAAATTAAAAAAAATGCTTTATTTCGATCGACAATTATTTAATAAACCGACCAAACTGCGTAACAGTTTGTCATTGGGATCTGTATCCCGCGGTTTAATCCGAATGAGTTACGATCGTCGTTGCCGTCGTGGTGGTCGTGGTGGCCTAATGGTTAAAAGACCAGCCTCTCAAGTATGAGTGCGCCGGTTCGATTTTAGGTCAAGCAAGTAACAATGTTAATTTTCTAAAGTTATATGTACTTTCTAAGTATATCTTGGACACCAATGACTGAAGGTGAAGGAAAACATCTTGAGGACACCTGGACTTTAAGTCTGAAATCGCCAACCCGCATTGAGCAAGCGTGGTGATTACGCTCAATCCTTCTCTGTATGAGAGGAGACCTGTGCCCAGCAGTGGGACGATTAAAGGGTCTATGATGATGAGTTTCGATCGCGTTGATATATCGGGAAAATATTTATTCTATATATTATCCTGGTAATAAATTATCTGTGTACCAAACTTCATTTAAATCCGTTCAGTAGTTATTTTTTGTGTGAAACAGTATCAAATATCAATCTATCTATCCATAAATATGTATATCCTCACAAACTTTCGCAATTATGCCTTACTATCTTTCCGCCCGCGGCTTCGCCCCCGTGGAATTAGGTTATATTGCGCTTTTTAGATACAAAGTACCCTATTATCTAATCAGGACTTCTAACTTTACGTGTGCAACATTTCAAAGCATTTGGTGCAATAGTTACGGCTGACAGTGGAACAAACAAACTCACAACGCGGCCGCTGCGCAAGGAGGCGCCGGTTCGATCCGCGCGCAGTGCTAATATTTGTATGCATGAATATGAATATTTGCACTGGTCTGGTCGTGCCTCGGAAAGCACGTGAAGCCGTTGGTCCCGGTTGCCATACGAGCATCTAATGGCAGTCGTTACGGGTTGTTGGAGCCCTCAAAACTCCAGCAATTGGTCTAACTGAAATGCTTCGATTTCCCCTTCTGGTTGTGGAGGTCAGACTTCAGTCGCTTCACGGAAAATATCAAAGTTTAGCCAAAATCGGCATCTAGACTGGTAAAGCGGACCCAAAACTTAAAAGCTGAAAAGCTGCGGATGCGACTGGGAATAACACTGCGATAATGATGATGATGTCTAGTAGGAATGTTTCATTAACAGCTATCATTAATAAACTATTACACGATTGCGTATTTCAAAGCAACTTCCAAACAATAGTACATACAAAATACAAATAGTCTACAATAAAACTAGTACCTACCAAACTAATGTAAGTACGTACTTAGTCGATTAACCCAACATCACCGCATAAACTCGGTCTAGTTTAAAAACATAGAGGCTCATATATCCAAATAAAAGTATCTCCTTTAAATTACGGCTTAAACTGATAGCGAACATAAAATTCTCACGAAGAGTTGTTTTAGGCCCTACTTTACATAATGATACGGATATAAAACACTTTAGGGTTATCATGCATAAGCTACACGTGCGCCTTCATATATTAAAGTATGATAAAACATTAATATATCGTTTTCCTTTCTCCTGCCCATTAAAACAGGACCTTAGTAGACACTTAAGGCAATTTAGCGTCAATACCTCTGTAATATATTATCATAAGCAATTGATTATCAATAACAGGAAAACTTAGGGATGTAGGAGCCTAATGGTAGCCATAAGCAACAATGTACTGCATACGTAAATCCCTAGTACGCCTGTATATGAGTAGGGAAATAGCTTTCCCATAGTTGTAACTCACAATCAGAGACAAAATACCATTCGCATATAGAGACCTTTCGCACTTAATGATAGGCCACTATAACAGCTATATTATTTAAGTTTTTTTTTTTTATTTCGGTCAAGCGAATCATTGGGTAACATTTCAAATTTAAAAATCGAATTTTATATTCGTTGTTTTTTTACAAATTGCTCGTTTGATAAATATCCAAATATAAAATGAGTTTCATTATCCAATTCAAATATTACAATACTGGTTTTTCAAAATTCCTAATCTAAAAATTGACTGTCATTATCGTTGTGTCTATTTGTTTGGGAGGGTTGGTATTACTTTTATTTATTTACATTAAGCGGAGCGTTGGTAAAGATTATCCATAGAAATAAACAATTGCGAAGGAGTGGGGGACAGGACTACGTCGCGGTCGACTGCGTCCCGCTGATAACAGCGAAACGTGAGCCCGAATATGTTACGGATACTCATACTTTTCGCTGATCTGGACGATTATATCAACCAACAACTATTGTTCTTTTTTTAAATTATGCCATGTGGATTTATGTTAACATGTTGCGGCATTATTTTAGGGTTAATAAAATAAGTTAATATTTTAGGGTTTTTATGCATTATTAACACAAAAGTTTCAGTTGAGGACGGGACTTCACAAATAAATTATTGAAAATTATGGAAATAGATCTCTCACATCTATTGTAATACCTAAATGGCAAACATAATCCTACACAACACACTTTGGAGTGGCGCTTGATATAAATCAGTTTTTCAATCACAATATGCCTGCTTCATCTGTATGCAGACAGTTTAAAATTCATACACATTGCATTCGAAACGATTCAATTCAATGAACTATTTTTCATTTAGTATCGACTCACTGCAGCGTTGAGTTGAACCAGAATGAATAGTGTCCAAATTAGTAGGAAGTTAATCACTCTCTTTTGGACTGGTCCCGAGATAAATATTATTTTGATATCCACGTTTACTATGTCAGAGTAAATTTTCCTTTACGCTGAGTAAAACGACTCGTAAAATATACGAGAGCCGTCTTAAGCAGGCATCCTCGCTCGGCTTGCTTAATTATTCATTACTGTGCTTATTTACTCAAAAATCTGAATCACGAGTACATTTCATTTTCAAGATATTGAACTCTGAAAATATTTCTTTTACAAACGCGAATGGAATTCGTGAGTATAATTTTAAGACGTCCAAAATCCAATCCATCTAGCTGTTAGTTTATTGAGGGATGAACTTCAAGTCTGAATCATATTCACCTAAAGTCGTGCACCCCAAAATGAGAGCCAAATTAAATTTTCCATTCGTCTTTAAAAAAATCAGAGTGCAAAAGATTTCCGATCCACTGGGACTGCTAGCAGTAATAGCGGTGCAGTTTTTGACCGTAGCTAAGATGAAAGTACTGCATCGTCAAACGTGAGGGATTGCGCAGTCATCTTTTTAAGGTAAAAGTTCTTTTGAATGTGCGCTCCTCACCAATAATGCTACATTAAAATTGCAAAATGGTCCTCTTTGTTTCCGCTTACGAGTCTTTTTGAAAAGGGCGTATTTGTATCAAGTTGATGATTGCGGAATACCATTTTCTGCTTCACTCGACTTCGAAATGAGTAGGAAATGTAGAAATGAGGCAGAGAATCAATTATCTTGATCAATTTTTTTATTCCTCTGGAGAAATCAAAATTGCATTGATTTGCATTAATGATCGCTAATTGCTGCGTCTTCAAAGATATAGCGAGTGCGTTTCTTTGTAGCTTTAATGGCTACAAGTAGAAACGCCGTAATGCATTTTACAGAGGAATAAGGGAAGAGTGATGTTCGTAATATTTTTGGTTTGCGGAAAGAAAAAGACAGTGATGTGTTGGCTCATATATTACCGTTCCTAGTAATCGAATAGAAGACATGAATGCTTGCAAATTGAAGCAGGTTAGACTGTTGTGAAAATAGGAAATTGTGTTTGTTATTAAGACGGTAAGGATTATAGATAAACAGCATGTCAGGATGTTTCTGAGTTCTATATTCATATACTTATACAATACGTAAAGAAAACCCTGTCCGACCGATAAGGACAATAAAGTTTAGGCAATCACATGACCAAATAAAATTTGAAACTTTACATAAACATCATAATAACAATACTAATGAATTATGAAATAATCTTTTTTGTCCGCGAATTAACTTCAACTTCCCCAATATGTGGTAAATTTTTAAAAAGTGACAGCACTTTTTTGATGTATGAATGAATGTACAATACGGCTCTTTGTTTGACCGCGTGCCCTGTCCCCGTGGCCCGCGTATGTATTGCCATGTAATTTATTTCCTTTTGCGAAATAATATTTATTTTTAGGGGGTACTTTTTTTAAGTTTAGCCAGGCTTTGTAGGCATTAGTAGAATCAGTTATCGATACCTAACAATACCTTCACGGATCTGACAGGTTTTTCTATACATATTATATACGAAACACATAATTAGTAAGACGTATCTGGTATCGATATTACAACATTATTCAACAGACGGAAGAGGTCTTTAGAACAAATAATTCCTAGTTGGTGCATCCCGGGAACGTTAGATGTTGTACAGCAGTATTGATGCTTGATATTTTTTACCCTTTATTCATAAACGCTCTTTAAAGTTAGCTAGTGATTAGCCATTGATAACCATACATTTTTGACTATTGCACGTCACTTAACTTTAATCATCGTTTATCAATAAACCCCTTAAATACTGTGGTGTTTATTCAGATAATGATTAAAGTTAAGTTACGTGCAAACGTCAAAAATGTATGGTAAAACAATCTCTAATCAGTAGTTAAATTTAAGCAGCGTTTATGAATTAAGGTGAGAGTTCAACTCCAACATGATTCAAAATGAAATTTCCGTATGTTTTGTGTAGTATCACAATGTTCAGTTTTAATGATAATTATCACGTCGTTGGTCAGTAAAGCCGGTACAGCGAGCGGTTACACCTTTTAGACAACATTTTCGAACGTCCATTAAAGGATTTTAGGGATTAAGTGAGTATTCTACCCGCCTTGTGCGTTTCGTTTTTGCACTTAAACGTATTATGGGTTCGGATTTACATTACTTGTTTAGCAGGTGTCTTTTTGGGATTTTGGTGCCAATACCAATATGTACCGATAAAATAATACAAAGATTATTCGGGTTTATGCATATATTACCTTATCACGATTTTTTTTTTTTTTGTTATGAATTTGTACAAGTAAGTACATGATTTATCTTAAGTACCTACGTCGGAAACAGTTCTTGACCTTTTTCCCTACTTTTTAATGACCTATACGATCTATTGGCGAATAATAAACGCTGCTTTTCTATTGAAAAGGGGCTCTTATTTGATAATAATGTAAGTAAAGAAAAAGCACGAAACACTTTCCAATTTAAAAATATAACTTCCCAACATTATCACCAGCCTGCTTTGCATTTTAGCGAAAAGGGAATTATTATTAATAAAAAATTCTCCATCAAATAAGGGAGAAATTGTTTGATAACAACCCCACATTGAGATTATACGGATTAAATTGAAAACGTAGCCAGAAAAATATGCAGACTCACGCGCCGAGCTCGCCTTATCGTAACCTCATTGGCAATCTCGAACGAAAAGAATGTACTCGGAATATTGTTCCGCAGAAAAACTTAAGATTTCTTTTGTAAAATCCGCCTAGAAACCACAACCATCCTATGACGGCTATTTATGCAGAAAAATGTTTACATCATAATATTTTATACATAACTAAAAGAATCTGCGGAAAAAAATAAATAGATCCTTTTTAGATATGATTCGATACAAATCTAATTATTTATAAAATTATAATAATAATATAAGGCTTGATATATCTAACTGTTTCAAAAACCCTCTCAAGAATAGACTCAAACACACACAAAGTTTACTTCACAAACAAAACGAACTTGAAATTTTATATTCGTTTCAGCTCTTATATGTGAAAATAAGTGTATAATATGCTGAAAGAAAACTCGTCGGTCGTCGCCTCCACGTAAGTTACGTTGAAACTTTTTCTTGTATTACTTTTAGTACACGAACTTGTTCAAATATGCCAACTCGAATAAATGTAAGACCTGATGTCCTGTAATGTTCGGTTTTGCAAATTCCATTACCTAGGCGTAGTCGGCATCGAAATTGGTACACTGTGAATCGATTTGGAGCACACGTGTCATACAAAGGACGGCGAATGTTGCATTACGATAATGCATTTTGGAATACCGAGATTCCATAGCCATACCAAAAATGAGCGATCACTAAAACGTTAATACTCGCTTCACAACAATTATCTGCACGATTCGTTGGCATAGCGAGTGACCTCGACTCTTTACTGGGTGTCTCTGACGACAGATTCTTGGCAAACACCTAAACATGCTATTTAAGCTGTTTTTCCAAATAATTTTTAAAACACATTTTTATAAAATAACTGAGATAATTTTTAGTTGGATTAAGGTAGTTTCCACCTTACCTAAGAGTATTATTGTAGCACACAACATTAGAGTGATACTCTTAAGAGAGATAGATAAGGGTCGATTTGAAGCCAGAAGGCACAAAGATCCATTCTACTTTAGCTTTGATCTTTAAAAGCACCCCTATATGGTACGGCCATCACTCCCTTTCAAATGTCATTTACAAAACACTTATATTATATAGACTTTAAATAATTAGAAAACCAGCCCAGCTGCGCATGAACAAAAAAGTACCTACTTACTGATATTATTATGAAAGTTTTTAAAAGGGATCGGCGTTCTTCTTTTTGTAAAAAAAAAAAAAACGTATAAACAGTTTTGAAATTAAAATAGTTTTGCTTTGGCTCTAGTATTTACTGATACCAGCGTAAACCAAGTTGCTTTAAATATTTTCATGGAATAATTGGTGGAATAATTTAATTAATATTGGCCTACATACTGCCCTAAACGTTTAGGGCAGTATTTAGGCCAATATTAACCCCTAAATAAGCGCTGAGTGTAAGTGAAGAACAGTTTTATATGTATAAGGGAATTCCACAAGTGGGTACAATTACAAATGAATAAATCTAGGGGCCGGTGATAAATCCTTAAACCCAGCTTCCCATTTTATCAGCGTTATCGGGGACGTGCGATCTCCCTGCCCTCCACATGGTAAATGTGGTGTGTCAGCCACTCCTTTTAAATTATACATGCGATTTTAAGTAACCAGGCACGGGATCTGGATGCAGAACCCCCGATTTCGTTTATCTGCATGATTTCACATTGATACCCTGGTACGAGTAAATTGATTAAATAATGTGTGCTCCTTGCACGTTTTGTATGTTAACCCTTTAGTGCTTCGATTGCGTATTGATAGTTAGTTGTATTACGGTGAATGTAATTATTGCCAGGGCTGAATTAGATTCAAGATATATTTTACAAACTGGTTTGAGTTAATCGGAGCGGATTCTAAATATATGTGTGAGAAATTAGTTCTTAATCCTGGTTATCTGATATAAGACTTAAAGTCTGTTCAAATTAAGTGTAAGCTACAAAGCCGCATAATCGTAAACGATAATATAAAAACGTAACAATAAAGATGGGAAAGAATACCTCATGAAAGCGAAATTCAATATCAACATAACAGAAATTCGGATGACAGATGATCTCGAAACGGCGAACAAAACAACATCGAGAAATAACGGAAAGCCAATATGTCGCAACAAAATGAAGAAATGACAGAGGTAGGGGTAGGATGCGCAAAATTTTATTACGATTCTAAGGAACAGCAACGTCATACAAAGTGAGAACAGACCGTGCCGACATTGTATCGGGCTCAATAACTACGTATCACAAAGGAGTCACTGCATCGCTCCGCATTTTATAGCGGAACTGGATCGATCCTCTGGATATTGCTTGCTACTTGCAGCTTGCTCGCTTGCCCAATAGAAGATTGCTACATTAAAAATTGCGCGCTGAAAGGTCTATTCACACGAATCTCACAGTGTTTGAATATATGAAACGAAACGCTCCACAATGTACAGGTGCGGTTCAGGCTACATTTTATATTAGCCGAACGGCGGTCCTCCCTCGTTTCACCCCTTATTACCATTGGGAATGCTAATGAAAACAAACACATGCGTATTTTCAGCTACGCTTAACATATTTTAACTCCCGCTGTCCTAAATTAAAAAACTACGCGGTTCTCAAATTGGAAAACTTTTGAGAGTAACTGGATCCTCGACGATATTATACCGGTAAACTTTTGTGGAAGGCACTACAGTATAGTTGAAACTACACCTAAATAACACAAACTAAAGTGAGAGCTAATGAAGAAAGACATCATTTTCCTCTCACAGAAAAACGATGTTGCGCAGAAAGTTTTCTACTTTACGAGTGCTGAAGTTTTTTTTTTTTTTAATTTGGTCCTAATGGAGAGAATATCAAACGAGGCATCAAACCATTTGCGAATTCGCAACGGCACTGTAATTTGCAAATGACCGATATTATTCAAGATATTAAAAAACCCTTTACAAATAGCATGTTTGAATATTATTATAGTCATTTGACACAACCACATTTCACAGTAAAACTTAAATCAAATACAAGTTTTGTTTTTTTTTTTGTTTTGGTTTCAGACTTACCTACCTAATTCTCGACGAACTTAACGACTAAATAAAATATTTAAATTATTATTTCAGACGACATTTCTATTTAAAAGTTTTATCTTAACTGGAATATTTACAGATATTAAAAGAGAGAAAGTTTGAACAAGTGTCTCGAATAATCTGTAAAAGTTGTCTAAACTATGACACTTTCCAACTACTTAGGTATTACCCAGACCTTAATTTTTTTATAGGTAAAGTGACCTTTACTAAAAATCTTTAAGTCAATAAAAACGACAAACAAACATCTGTGACTTATCTTTGAAGAAATACGCAAGTAATGTTTAAAACACAATTTGATTTACAAATATAACGATTCTCAAAAATGAAATTTTTTTTAAAGAAAAAAAGTTAATGTATTTATAATATTTGAAATGCAGTTTTAGCCAAAAATTCTAAATTGTAGTGCAGTGGTATATAGGTGAGTATATAACACATGACAGAGCGTTGGTGTTTTGAATCTAAGTCGCCAAGTAAGTAAGCGTTGACGTATGGAATATTTAGATATGTGGTCCCTCCTGATGCAATGAAGCTTCAAACGCTAAGCTACCGTTGCCCTTTGTCGCCAGGCACTGGTATTTGCCTCATAGTTGCTGTCAATTCTCTGGCAACTGACAGAAAGGGCGATTTAAAGATTTTATGCAACGTACTCAAATCAGGATTTAAGGAAGACACTGAACTGATTTGTAAAAAAATTTAGTGTTAGTTCGTTGAGAAATTCTCTGTAGTGCACTGTGAGCAAACGTCACTTTGACGTTCATATGGGGATCGCTTTGGCACGACTATGCTGAGTTCAACTTTATGCGAGTTCCATCTAAACAAAGGACTTTGTAATGAAACAGAAAAACTCGTCATAATCCGGAATTTAATTTTGGAATGGATATTCTTAAATCTCACTTCACTTTGCTCAACACGAATGGACAGCTAGTATTTTTTATCTTGAAATGTACTTTAATATCATAAAATATCAGAATCATTTTCCACCTATTTACAGTTGGAACTGTAATGATGTATTCGTAACGCGATTTAGTGATTTGAATTCGCACATGACATGGTTCTTCCATCTACATATGACATCGGGCACAAAAATTGTTTTTCATTTTTCCGCGAAAGGGCTTACTAATCATTACTGACACATAAATTTTTAGCTTCTGTTATTTCAATATTCACGCTTCATATTGCCTATTTTCGGTTACTTTTTTTTTAGTCTTTTTTATTACGCCTAAATTTAATTTGCGATCGGGACAGGAAAATGATGATGGCTTGTATGGAATTTCTGTCTGGCTTGTAATAACAAACCAGACAGAAATTCCATACAAACCATCATTACAGTGTTGTGTAATGGAAATACCAATTCTAAAAACAGAAATTCTTGGTTAAAACCAGTGATAATTAAACTCTATGGAAACTTGTTTGTGATCGTTGAGCACAGGTGACCGAAAAGACGGGACCATAAATATTTGCAAACATCCTTTAGTGCTTTGTTGTGGCGAGAACTTAAACACACAGCAAGGCATATATCTAAACCCTTTTTGAACATTTCCACTGACTCGTTTCTCAGACGCACTGGTTTTGAGGAACTAAAGGTAGCACAAGAGCGGCCACGTCACAAATTGCGGATATAAGCCTCTTTCTTTAATTTATATACATAAATCCGAATTAAAACCGAAAGAGGGCCAAGAATAAATAATGTTGGCTCGTTTTTCAGAGGTCTTAGATCCGTCGCGCTACTCTATACGAGCATGTTTTTATTTTTCGTATTTAAAAACTCTGGTAATTATGAGTAAGCAGATTCAACGCGAGGAAATTTTGTGTCCCAGTTGTTTATATTTTTTTATTTGTTGGTGTTTTTCTTTTTTTATACAGCTGAAATTTGCCCTCGAGCAGGGAAACGGGAAGGATGTTTTGTAATACAATTTCGGCTCTTTGCGATGTTACGTTTTGTTGGTAGGTAGCCATATTAAAACGTAGGCGTGTTACGGAAAGAGTAGCTAGTCTCAAAATCTATGATAACTAATATCTTATTTATATAATATTAGTTCAAAATGTAAGGTTAATGTGTTTACAGTTAAACAATGTAAGGTACTGTAAAACCCTTTTTAGCAAATAAACATTTTCATTACTAATCTCACAAACAAAACAGTTTAATTTTCTAATATAAAGTAAACACGATACTATCTTATCCGCACTTCGTTTTTTTTTTTGAATAATCAAAATAAACTGTGACTTTATGATCAAATAAATCTGCGGCATACACTTCACGAAGACCATACAAAAAAGAAATTAAGAGCATAAAATCCGAATAAAAACACACCAATATACGCTGCAAGTTAAAACAATACTTCGTTACGATGCTAAATTTACCCGACTCTCCTCACATTAATTAAGGGGGAGCGCGCGTAGAATGTTATTGTTACAAGAGAAAAAATTAAAATGCCCTTCCACACGTACAGCCAACATACGCACGTATTTGTTCGTACTATGTTTATTTTCGCTATCGAAAAGGGGAACAAACTGTATTGTGTTTGAGTCTGTTCTTGAAACATTTTTGATTAATTGTGTAGCTATATTTTTGAGGGTATGTTTATTGTGGCCGTACATCGTAGTAATTTCTAGTTTGCGAAAAAAAGACAGCGATGGACGTATAAACGGCATGGCGGAAACTTATTTAAATTTCTTATTGTCTTCGGAATAGGAAGCACACAACTTAACATGCGGATTTCTTCAGGAACCCTTTCGCTTCCTCAGGAAGTGTCACTTACGGTTACGTTTAAAAAACCTTTATGTCTTTACTTTTGATTCCGATCTCGGGCCCCTAAAATACAAGCGAGCTTACTAACTGAGCGTCGTAATAGTTATGTAGTTTTGTGACTGTGAACTTGGAAGATGTACAAATGCCATACAATGGTAACCACACTATTTTCCCACAGTCTATCATATAACTGACTCATTTGAACTGAAAAATCCAGGTATACATTTTCATGTTATCATACAATTTCAGATACTCGTTAGCACAATAATTTTAAATTAGTAATTTTACGGTAACTACTATAAGTATAAGTTGTTATTAGTGGTATAGTTATGTACCGGTTGAATAATATTTCGGCTACAGGCCACGATACAATCACGCAATGACAATTACTTTGCCGATTCGTTGACAAACATTGCGTTTACACACGCGATATTTCAGAGGTCAGACTCGAAACTTTAAGTCTATATACTATAGTTTAATTTAAAATTTATTATAAGAAAAGTATCTTATATAAACATACAGTCTCATATATCTACAATCCCATAATCTTATACTCATAGTGTCTATGGCTTGTTTCTTGTAAAGCAAATTCTGTGTTTGAAATTTCATTAAAAACTCGAATAAGAATTGAATCTAACATATTACACATCCAGAATAACAAAATTTTATCCAAATTACACCATGGTACACATCAAAGGAACATTCTAAATGTAACCCTTAGCAGAGCTGTCTCTCAAAGGCAAAGGCGTTTATAATATCCACATATCCACAATGTGCGATTACATCACACCAAAAACTGTGTTCCTACTGCGTGCACAAGAGTAAGGTGTTTTGCGACGAGAAAACGAAGGAAAACAATAATAAGAATGAAAAAGTCAATTGTATCGTTTTACTAGAAATAACCATCACTATTTTTGATAAATAATCTTCCATAATAGCAGTTCGATAAATACAACCAGCTCCAATCACAAGGTCAGGGCCAGATGTAACTTAACGTCAAAATGAATAATGATTTGCTAATGACAGCAAACATTATTGCTATTCTTCTTCGCAGTCAATATTGACAGTCTGTTACAGCCTTTATCGCTTTCCCTTGATTACCGAATTAATATAATTAATATGATACTACATTAGAACTATGCGTCGAGCTGTATAATATTCCGATTAGCGCTTATCGTTGGCAAATATCGTATATGATATCACTCGTAAATATTCATAACGGTTCATTGGATGATCAATCTTCAGTCGATCTTCGATTCTTTGATCGAATTTCGTATTAGAAAACATGAGTAATTTACCTATTGGTAATTATCTTATAACTGTTATTTATCTAAACCCAAACAAGGGTCTCAGAATTTAGTGTTTTTGTAAATTTTCCAAAGAAATCCGCCGCAAAACGTATTTCTTGAAAGCCTTAGCTGCTAAGCTGTTCTGAAGAAATAAATCTAAAAATCATTTCACTATAATCTTAATCTTGCTGTAGTATTTTTATACCCTATATATATTAAGCATATATACATATATTAAAGGATTCTAATATCGGCTATAATTTAAAAAAGAAGTTCAAACCAATGAAACGTGTACGTGTACCTACACGTACATTATATTTTAAATTGTAACTTAACAGTCGTTATTTTTTCTTTTCTAGCTGCCTCCAACGTTATTGGAGCCTTTTTAGGGTTCTTTAGCCAAATAGCAGAAAACGGAACCCCTATAGATTCGTCATGTCTGTCTGTCCGTCTGTCCGTCCGTATGTCACAGCCATTTTTTTCCGAAACTATAAGAGCTATACTATGTGTGGGGTATCTGTGGATAGGTCTTTAAAAAAAATGTTATCGAGGTTTCTAAAATATCTTTTTTCTTAACCGAATAGTTTGCGTTACAGACGCTTCCAAAGTGGAAAAGTTGGTAGGTTGGTTGGTTAGAAGTTAGAGGGGGGGGGGGGGGGGGGGCTCTAACTTCTAAAATAAGAAAATGAAATATCTAAAAAGAACATATAACATATACATTACTATAAAAACTACCAAAGAAAATTATTTTGAACGAGATCTAGTAGTAGTTCGATTCCAGGTCAGACAAGTACCAATGTAACTTTTATAAAGTTATATGTAGGTACTTTCTAAGTATATCTTGAACACCAATGACTGAAGGTGAAGGAAAACATCTTGAGGAAACCTGGACTTTAAGTCTGATATCGCCAACCCGCATTGAGCAAGCGTGGTGATTACGCTCAATCCTTCTATGTATAAGAGGAGACCTGTGCCCAGCAGTGGGACGATAAAAAGGTTGAGGTTGAAGGATGATGATGATGACTTTTATTCCACTTACCTACTTTATTTTTCTGTCATTCATCGTCTTTTAGTCAAATGGGTGGGACTCCCATTTTACTGTCGAACTTTCTACTTATTTATCGTTTGGGGAAATAATTATGAACTACAATATTTATTTATTACTTAATTACCTTAACTAACTTATTATACGCAATACAACACACTTTTATTAAAGTTAAATGTTAAAATAATACCAAATGAGGTACAAACCACGATTTTATTATCGATAAAGCACTTTACTTTGCTGTGGTTATAACCCAATGTGCTAAATAGCTTTACAGATAATGGATGAGAATGTAATATTAAAACAATAAGCTTGTGCGCTATTCGCACTGGAAACACTATACAATAATCCCCGTAAACGCGCTGCCATAAGCCACACGCTCAAGCGACATGCGGCTTGCTACAGCGACTGCGGGAAAAACAAATCTTAAAAGTCGTTTTCTTTTTTATTTATAAAATATAAACTGGTGCTTGACCGCAATTCCGCCTGATGGTAAGCAGTGTATTGTATTCCGACGGAAACACCGCCGCTGGCAAATTGTTCCAGTCCCTCCTTGTACGAGGTATAATAGATCAAACGAAACGCTTCGTTCGGATTGTTGCGGTGTAACAACGTAAGGGTGGAAACTGACCGTACGCCGGGTGGTCTGATGATGGAACGGAGATGAAGGAATTAAATCATGCAATTCCTTCGCACACTCTTCAAAATGCTTCATATAAAACACCGACAAGCTGGCTACTCTTCGCCTGTGCTCCAGGCTTTGAATACCGTTTTGAGCTAAATCTGGGTCGCCAATTAGCTTCTTCACATGCCTCTCCACTGGATCCAAAGTAGCCAGGTGGCATTTTTCAGCAGCAGCCCATATGTGGTTGCAGTAGTCCACACACGAACGGACCTGTGCTTTGAATAGGACACACGATGCAATCTGGATCACGAAACACATTATATATAACATGTATGTGTTCAGAGCAAGCCACGAGTCACCGCGATGCAGCTTGCAGAGGAGTGACGGAAAGAAACAGGTGACGTACGCGTGTGTCGCTTGTCGCACGTCGCGTCGTAAATCGCATCGCTCGACTCTGTGACGGGGCTTAAGTTATATAATTGAGTATCATCCCGTCGAAGTTTTGTTGCGTTGCAAAAAGGAATGCGGATTATGTGTTCATTTAACATACATGTTATATAATGTGTTTCGTGACTTAGATTGCATCGTGTGTCCTATTTATATAATTCTGATAGATTTTAATGAAACTCTTTAAATGTTTTACTTGTGTTATTATTTGCGGTGAGTCGGCACCATTTTAATGTTGAAGTTTATTTTAAAGTTTATCTAGGACACAGAAATGGGTTTTTTGTTGTCGACTGTTTGAATTAGGTAGTATTTTTAATACAAAACATTTTATTTTTAAATTTAAATATATACAATGTAGAGTTTTATTAATTACATAGAGAGAAAAAATAAAACCAGCAATATCTATTTCATTATAAGTTATTGGTTCGTGCATTTCGCTATAGAAAGCGGTGAAACAAAAGAAGTACAAGAGCGAGTTTAATTAAGGCAGATGGATGGATGGACTGACGTTGTGAACGTGACGAAACTGTAGATAATTCAGTCGGATTTCTTGTTAAAGCTTTAGTGGGTCACAGTTGCGATTTTTACTCATCAAGCAACAATTTTGTTTTAGACCTTCGAACCGAATAAGTTAAAGTATTCTAAGAACTGCCAACTAATTCTGTGAAAAGTTCAGTGAAGTAAACTTATGGTGAACTGTCAATAGGACACGGTGGCGCATACGGTGGAGGTCGCCCGGCTTGGGTAGAGCACCCCCGTGTCCTCGTGGCGGGGCGATCGGCGGCGATCTATCTCGTCCGACCCTAATCCAGGCCATGGTCCAGAGCGAGAGTGCATGGGAGGCTGTCACCTTCTATTGCGAAGCAGTGATGCTAGCAAAGGAGGAGGCGGAGCGCGTGAGGGAGCGGGAATCCCAGCGCCCTCCCGGCCAACTTAGGCTTGGGCCCGGTAAGGACCAGGCCCGATTTGACGAGGCGTTTGTTTCACGCACGCCACAAAAAGATGCCAGCATATCGTCACGGGGTCCAGGAAGGCCGATGCCTCTTGTGTCAGGGTTGAGGGTTGTTTAAAAAAGAAACCGTGGCCCTGGCGCATAGGCAAGTGACGAAGCATGGGTGGGTTTTAGTTAGTAAAAGTCTGACACGCCCTTCCGTTCTGCTCAGAGCAGGAGAGGTCATTTGATGATTTTCAATTCCAAACAAAAAAGGGACGAACTGTCAATAGTGTCAATCCCTACCATAAGTTGGAATGACAGCTCATCCTTAAGTTTTCAGAATGAGATAGTTAAGGAACGCACTGTTGTTATCTACTTTGATAACTGCAACCTAATCTTTGGACAAGAAGAATGTATATGCTCTCTCATTTTTTTTATATATTTATTTTACAAGTGCTTTCGCCAGCTCAATTGCCATAATCCCCACGCTTGGCAGGCAAAAAATATCGACTTAAATTATTTAAAGTTATTTATGTAAACTAGCAAAGTAACGACTATTTATATTCACAACCCCAATAATAAAATACGTGATATTTAGACTATTTAAAAACTTAAAATAATAATATGTAAGTACCTAAAGATATCATTGCTTTATTATTCATGATTACCAATATTTCGGTTAGCTGGTATAGGATAATTGATAGTGTGGCTGAAACAATGCGTTGACACCGAACCGATTCCATACCGCTTTGTGGTTACAGAGGACCGCAACTGCAATATCCAAATTACTGGTATGTGTGTGATATTTCACGGTTCAGTTTCTATAATCATTTTGTAAGAGCTTTGTAGTACAAGGACTACAAAATCAAATTCAATTGAATATCGTCGTCGTTGTTCGACTCGTCATCGAGTTCAAAATCTGACAGACTCCGTGGCGTAGCGGTAGAGAATGCGGCCGTTGCGCAAAGAGGCGCGGGTTCGATCCCTGCGCAGTCCAAATATTTGTATGCATGATTATGAATATTTGCACTGGTCTGGTCGTGCCTCGGAAAGCACGTTAAACCGTTGGTCCCGGTTGCCATACCAACATCTAATGGCAGTCGTTACCGGTTGTTGGAGTCCTCAAAATTCCAAAAATTGGTCTAACTGCAATGCTTTGATATCGCCTTCGGGTTGTGGAGATCAGACAGCAGTCGCTTCACGGCAAATATCGAATTTTAGCCAAAATGAGCAGTTGGATTGGTAAAGCGGACCCCAGATTCCAAAGCTAAAAAAAACTTCAGATGCGGCTGAGATGAAGAAAATCTCAGTTCAAAATCTGTGATATTCACTTCAATGTGATCCTGTGGCGTATCTATATACACTGAGAATTTTAATATCAACAATCAGAATATCAAATCCTGAGGTTTGAGATTCTGAAAGTAGATATTGAAATTCTTCTCATGAACTGTGAAAAATGTTTTAGTAATTTGTTTATTCTTTCATTTATTGTTTTCTATACAAAACCGTTACCGTGTGGAATTTAAAATACCAGATTATCGTAACGTGATTATTCTAACAAGCCTTTTACAGATTTATGCTATTCCAAAGAGACTCGTTAAAATTAAACAAAAACATGATAAATAATTCGCACCAGATTAATATTCAGCAGGTGATTCGTTTTAACAACCCCCTCTCTATTACGTTTTGACAATATCCGAATAATTACAGGATGTTTTCGTAAAGCGGAAATGACGTACCGAATTGACAATAATGCGACGGAGGGAATGTCGCGTTCGCGAGGCAATTTCCGGTTGTACTCCTCTCAGGAGCTTAACGTTTCCAAATGGAATACTAAAACTGTTGAATTAGTCACAAATAACTAGATTCTGAGGAATGACTCAAATTGCCCCCGAAAGAATTTAATATGTTGATGTCGGAAATATTTGTGGCATTTATTTAATATACGAGATGTTGTCAAGGTCAACTGTTGTCATAGCCGACCTTTTTGTTTTTACATCTTAAGCTCCTTCCTTCATGTTTAATATTTATGTTGTTTAAAACAACGGTCGGTGATATTCTGTATAAATCTGAATGTGAAAAGTTGTGGAATCTGAGTTTAGAGAAAGCGTCATTAACATTCGTTGGAATGAAGACCTCCCTCTAAACTTACTTTACATAAGTTTTCATGATATGATTACAAAATTACCCTGCAGAAATTGACGCTGATTCTCTTATTTACAAACTAAACTAATTTTAAGTTAAGTGTATCGTTTTCTTTATATTTCACTAAGAAAAGAATAGAAGATAACATTTTTGCTTAATCATGTCATACTTATATACATACTCAAACACATGGTGACTAAATATACATCAATTTACGTTACGCGCGGACTAATTTGACGGGTCTAAACTACCACATAATCTGCTGTCCTTTTCTTAAGGAAATATAAAGAAAAAGATGCAGATGAACTTAAATTTAGTTTGTGAACAATTGAATCGGGGCCATTGGCCGATTTTTTGCCAAATGATTTTTATACGACCTACAACTCTGAGACCTTTTTACGTATTAAATGTCGGTCTCAAAGATTATTTTAACTACAGTTGTAATCCACTCATGAAAAAGGAGTTTCAAATGTAATAAGTAGGATTGAATACCCATCGAGAAGATGAATCCAATCGAATAATAAAACGCAAAAACTTAAAAAGGTATAGTTTTCTCTCAGTTACGACAGAACGGTGAATCTGGTATTTGTTAGGTCAGAAAATTAAGCGTACACAGTTCGACATGGTCCGTAGCGAGATAAGATGGCTACACGAGGGATTTGACTTCAATCGGTAGTATTCCAGTCAGTAGTTTACTCAATGTGAAATCCGTCTTTACTGCCGACGAAATGTACTTTTTCAAATAAAATGCAATGACACTATTTTCATCTTGAGTTTACATTGATTACGACTTTATAGTACGGACTTTACAAATTTAAATAGTTAGCCGTCGTCTGTCTGTTTCAATTAATAACGGATGCCAACCTTCAAAATTCAGATGTTAATTTGACGTAAGCAATCGATACTTACTTGATACATAGTATTTTATATGTACTTATTTATTTACACGTACTGGCAGACGCAGCGTAGGGAGGCCCCCAACAAGGTGGATCGATGACCTGGTGAAGGTCGCGGAAAGCCGATGGATGCGGGCAGCACAAAACCGGTCATCGAGGAAAGCCTTGGTGGAGGCTGGATAAAGGTCCAGCATTGGATTTCTATAGACTGATGATGATGATGAAGAAGATTTATTTACATATAATCAGCGTCTGTTTAAGTAATTTTTCCACCGCCTTGCAACATGGCTCCTCACATCGAGTGAGTGGGCTGTAATCTACCAAGCGGGTTCGTAGACGTCACATGATTCCGATATTTCGGATCTTGGTTATGGCAGTTTTTTCACAGTTATTCTTCACCGTTTTTTGAGCACTGGTTAAGAAATGATTTACACAAAGTAAAGCACCTATCTGGACCACGACACCACGACTCGGTTATCGCTGGCAAAATATACAGTATAATCTAAATAGGATAAGAATTAGAAAGCAGCGAGTCCTCGGTGGTAGGCCATAATATCGGCCGCCGGCACCACCCATCAGACAAAGTCTTGCCGCCAAGCGATTCGTCGTGTTCCGGCATGATGTTTGGTGAAGCCGTACGGAGGACGGGTCTGAGCAATTGTGTTACGATGTGTGCCGGGTACGATGCAACAAATGTTGTTGTGTCGGAAGTTTGGTTGTGGAGGGTCTCCAGATCAATCTCCCTCCGGCGCAGTATCGTTGGTCGTGCTGTTGGGTTTAAGATTGCACCACCTCGCTCAGCTGCCGTCTTCCTTTCTATTCACTAAGTTTTTTTTAAGTGAATAGGCTTAATGAACTAGCGCGCTTTACCATCAACGATTGCATTACTGCTTTCCATCAGGCGGGATTGCAGTCAAGCACTAGTTTATAATGATAAAAAAGAGTGCTTTTTTAAAGTAAAACGTAAAAAGGAACTATGCAAAGTATTAGAGAACACGAACCTAATTTGTTGGAAGCCGTACGAGAAATCCAACTAAACGCTGCAATTTTGCGTGTTCTAAGACTTTATATTTCACATTGTGTAGCAGAAAAAGTGTGTAATAAAGCCTAGTATTTTATAGAACGTGCATGTCGTGCATAGAGCTCTATTGCATCGTTTATTAATGCAATGAAGTTCTGAATTTCAGCCAAGTGGTAAGGCAATGTAGTACGTTTAAGGTAAGGCAAATTTAAGCTCTCTACTTGTTCTCAACTCCATAAGCTATTCCTTAATGACTTTACACAATACAGTTCGGCATAATCCGCTCTATTATAAATGGACACCATTCAGAATGTTGCTTTGTATATCAGCAAAGGCATTATATTGATCCAGAATAGAATTGTAATTCAGAATATTAAATCAACTGTTAATTTTGATTCCATGGCAACCAATTGTAATTTCGCATCAATGATTCTCACTATATGTAACACAATGTTTGTATGATAAATTGGCATTCAAATTTATCTGGAAATTGCAAATAACCAAT
Source organism: Sesamia inferens (assembly GCA_037179545.1). Lineage (NCBI taxonomy): Eukaryota > Metazoa > Arthropoda > Insecta > Lepidoptera > Noctuidae > Sesamia > Sesamia inferens. The sequence goes on along the minus strand of CM073921.1, from coordinate 17,498,174 downwards.
CAGAGCAACTATTGGTGCGAGATAATATCTATCACTGCTTTCTGCTCGCAACTTCGTCTGCGTAAATATTTTTTAATCCCCACGCGTCGCATCGAATTGCCTGTCCGCGCTAGTACCTTCGTTTTCAGGCTATCAAATCCAAAAACATTTTATTCAAATCTGTGTGATAGGTTGGGAGATCACTTACATACGTTTGTATTGTAATACGTTTGTATTGTGTACTGCAGTACATCAACACAAAAAAATATACAATGAAACCAAGCTAATAGAATAGAATAGAATACTCTTTATTATGTACACCTATATAGATTACAGAACATTAATATAAAGATTTTACAAGGGGTGACACAATGGGCGGTCTTATCGCTAAGAGCGATCTTTTACAGACAACCTTTGGATGGAATACTAAGGGGAAGGAATCCTGTCAAATTAAGATACGCCATAAATATTTTTTTTTGGTTTTGTTTGTTCCATTTGGAGCCGGCTAAGGTCACAGACCATACTGCCATGTCTTCAGAAATTAATTTTCAACTATCCTTTTTTCTTTTTTTTTTGACGCTGTGGAAATGCCTTTACGCACCATACCCCGGAGGACATATGTGGGACTCGCCCAGCCGAAGCCTGGAATACCCACTAAAACTACAGCGGCACATCGACATCGCCTGAGTGGCGGGGTCATGGAAAATAGCAATGCCTGCACTACCAATCCCCCGCCGGTGATTCCCACCTAAAAGGCGGGCCCATAATGGTCCCCCCATACGGAGGGGCCGGGTTGGGTACGTCTTCAAGTGCGAGAAGACGCAGCAACCAAAGGTTTTTTAGCGAAGTGTCCTTCCTCTTAGCCCCACTCGTTTGCCCGGGGGCAAACGGGGCCCCCAGCTCCTCTCCGATGACCCGGGGTTCGGGTCACGTCAGCCACCTGGAGTGGTGGCCGACCCGCCGCACATGATTGTGACCGCCTAAGCGGTCCCCACATCTGGTTTTGGTCCGCGCCGGTAAACCGGTAACTCCCGTATCTGGGGGCCGGTCCCCTATGCGCCACCTGGAGACGCGTCCGATGGCAGGTCAGAAACTGCACACGGAATTTTTTTTAAGCTAACCTAAACCTATCTCCTTTCGTTTCCCGCGTGGACCGACTAGGATGAAGATTTGGGACAAAGTAATGATGTGGCCACTATGCTAAAATATTTCAATGTTCTTTATGAATTATTCACTGAATGCACTTTTTACTACATAAACCATGCGTTTTTATTTACTAAACGACACCATAAATAGCTTAAAAGTCCAATGAAAAATGAGCGTGGCACTCATCTTAGCTTTCCCACCAAAACTCCACGCCATAGATAGTTTAGTCCCGATTATAAACATGGCGACCAAAAATACGTTATTTAATTTGACATATCTAAACTAACATTTTATCTACTGTCCTTTTCTTAATGAAATAGAAAAGAAAAAATGCACTGTACAATTTCATTTAGTTTGACAACGAGGGAATCGGGGCCAATATCATATTATTAAATATAAAAGGTAAAATTCAGTACTGCGGCACGTCAAACAGCAGATGACATACATATCTACCCGGATAGGTCAAAATACAATATGTAAAGAAAACCCTGTCCGACCCGTGAAGGTATTGTTAGGTATCAATAACTGATTCTACTAATGGATACAAAACGGGCTAAACTTTAAAAAAATATCCCCCAAAATAAAATAAATATTATTTCGCAAAAAGAGGTAACTTAATAAATGTGCGTTAACCACCCTTCCGCGGGCGGCGGGGGGCAGGGCACGCGGCACGTGGTCGCATCGCTATTCGCTCATAATAATACCGGTGTTGTCACTTTATTAAAAATTACCAAATTTCGAGGAAGTTGAAATTAATTCGCGGGAAAAAAAGATTATTTCAAAATTCATTTGTATTGGTACTATGATGATTACGTAAAATTTTATATTATATTTGGTCATGTGTTTACCTAACCTTTATTATCCTTATGGGTCGGACAGGGTTTTCTTAACATACTGTATATCATTTGATCAATTTATATCAAAGCCGATTGAAACTGGCAATTGAACGTCGTACGTCGGAGGCAGGCTAGTCTTCATAAATACCTGACGTGTTAGTTTGCATTAATCACAGATAGCCAAGGGATGCATGCCCGGGATATTTGTGCGGCCTTGTCATGGGTTTAAACCCCCGTCATGAAATATTGAGGGACGACCAATTCCCGTCTCGCATAGCCTGGCGCATAGCGCAGATAATTGACTATGGATAATAGTCCAGTTTGTGTTTTCTCTTTTAAATATTTAGTTATTTTTAGTTCTTGCATATACATTTCGATTTTACAAAAAATCACTTTACAAAGTTAATTACTTTACAAAGTAAAAGTAACAGCACTTTAATAAGTGAGTTGAGTAGCACCTACTAAAAGTTTAGGATACAAATGAAACTGAGTATCGTTAAAGTGGCACAGTAATTAAATTTTCCAATAGTTCTGAGAAAATTACTGAGAGCACTGGGAGTTAAAAATAACAGTGTGATTTTCTACAGAGCAATATCTAACAAGTATGAATAGGAAAGTTAACTCGAAAATTTTAAAAATAATATTTTATCAGCGTATATGCTTCGGCGAATAAATATATTTTGCGACTTCATAATTACTTGTTTTGAATTGAAGACGACGATCCAGTAATAATTATAAAAATAAAAATGCATCTAGTTTCAATTAAACTTATCTCAGCCTTTAGCAGTTTACTGTTGGATATAAGCTTCTCCCAGGCTGCACCACAGCAGTCTCTTTTCTACCTTTCATATTCATCCGGTTTCATATTAGTACTTAAAAATATTTTATTTTATTTTTCAAATAAATATCGCTACACGACATGTAGTATTGTATTCGTTACACAGAAAACCATACAAAGGAGGTGGAACATATTAAGATATCAGCCACGTCTGTGGCCTCCCTATTCTGTACTTGACGTTTTGACGTGACATGACGTTTGTGGGATGGAGTCAATGTCAGAATTACACGCAACTCGATTTCGCTCAGCGAAGATTCCCGTGACTTACGCACTGTCAATGCCGCGTTTCACGTTTTTATGGTTACACGTGTCAGTTTGGTTGTTTAGGGAAATGTTTGAAGTTAATGTTATTACTAAATTATGTGTTTTAAAATATGTAAACTCACGAGCATTAATACGACAGAACTAATAAATAAGACACGTTACAAAAACCTATGGGTTCGAAGATACTGTGTTCATATCAGTATTAAAAATCATTCCAAAATAAACGATAAAACCGCCTTTAATTACATGCCACTATTAACACCATCAAATATCAAATTGCAAAAGCTATCACAAATATACCATTATAAAGAGGACATTCAGTTTTTCCCGAATATGAATCTTCCCAATTTTTAGTCTCAGAAACATTTTATTTCGTTAGTCGTCCCTAGTACCGAATATATTCCGTTAGTTAGTTGCTCCGATTTTATGATTTTATATTTATAGTTTTAATAATCGGTAACGCCACATCTACCTTAAACCCAATGAAGTGGGGGCCAAAATAACCAGCACATGGAGTCGACTGCTAGATGGTATTGCGGCAAACCCCGTTGAAGACAGCGGGGGAGTTGGACTAAACAAACGACCACAGGTCCACTTTAGCCCTAAATCAAAAGAACTAGAAATCATGTAGAGATGCCAGCAGTGAGTTGATACAGCCCAACAGTAACAGTTAATTTAGTATAAGAACTTTATCAGTGTAAGGGGTGTAAGTGTATCGGCAAACCGACGAATCAGGGAAACTGACTAATCAACGAACCTGACGAATTAAAAAACTATAAACTGAGAGAAACTCACCAGTGCTACGCGGACTCATTTTGAATACAAATTTAAATGTCCGCGTAGCACTAGTGAGTATTTAATAAAAAACAAAACATTAAGAATATTCGGTATTAATATATCGAAACAATATATATCCAAATCCACCCAGTCTCCGATTGTAATATATAGTTTAAGGAAATAAGGTTCAATTTAGTACATTTTATGTATTCAGGGATGGTAGAATAAACATTGGATTTAGTAAACCTATGTTTCATTTTTGATATCAGCTCTTGAAACGTAGGGACCCGTAGTGTCATGTGACCCTCACTAAGCCCGAGGATTCGCATGACCTACATCATCAGCAGCAGTTCTTTCTACCAGCTCGCAACGTGAGCGAGCACCATCACCCCTAAACCCTCACGAAGCCCGAGGGTTTAACATGGTGATCGGTTTAACAACAACCTATATTTTATTTTTTATTTATAACTAGTTCTCATTTTAGGAACAACATATACTTATTGGATTCATTTCTCTCCATTACGAGTACAACTAGAAATAGACGTATCGTTTGATTTCGGTTAAGCTAGTTATCGAAAACATATATTCTGTTGTGTATTTTTTTATATGAAGTTATTTGGTAACTATTATTTTGTTAATGTGGATCTTTGTAAGTTAAGATAATACTTATACATAGTAACGCAAACTTCGCGAAAAGGCTAGACCGCATGCCACTAATAAAATTATGATAGTCATTTATGCCGTTTATGAACGGTTACAGAATACACAGTGTTTAAAAAAAGTATCGGCTCGGCCTTTGAACGTTGCAAGAGTGCCGACGTGCGGGTTTGTAGGTATGACGTTGATCCCTGATGTGAACACTATTAAATCAGCTGCTAAGATAGTTTTTCGAGTTTTGTTTTCATTGCACTTTTTTGTGTAAAATCTTATTGGTTTATAAAAGTATAGCAATTATGAACGGTCTGAAGTGAAAAAAACTACATATATTTTTTTTATCATGAAAAAGCCGACGAAAAATTCCACCACTGGGAGTTCAAAATCATGTACTCGATCCATGGTACTCATTTGTGCGTCGATGTCAGATACACCCTGTATTGTTGTTATGAACAAGGATTTAATCTTCCAAATAAAAATAGCACACTACAGATTTTTTTTCTAGTCGTTATATGCTAGTGCTTCACTACAATCCTGCCTGATGGTAAGCAGTGATGGAATCGTTGATGGTAAAACGCGCTAATTTGTTAAGAGTCGATTCACTCAAAAAAACTGAGTGAATAGGAACGACGACGGCAGTTAAGCGAGGTGATGCAATGTTTAACCCAACAATACGACCAACGATACTGCGTCAGAGGTAGATTGATCTGGAGACCCTCTACGACCACACTCCCGACACAACAACATTTAACGCATCGTACCCGGCACACATCGCGACACAACTGCTAAGACCCGTTCTCCGTACGACGAATCGCTTGACGGCAAAATTCTATTTAGTCTAGTGGTAGTACTTCTGCCGGCAGCCGATGTAATGACCTACCACCGAGAAAAAAACTACTACTAAAACTTAAAGCAATAAAATTAGGTACAGGCTCTCATGAATTGTCAAAGCGTCGGTTAGTCATAAAAATTAAGCTATTTATGTACACATTCAAAATCACAAGCTCCATTGGAGAACAACTCATAAACAGGGATACTCTTTTAAAGAAAAACACTAAAAACGTATATTATATCACAAATAATTTGCTTAAGTTCTTCATTCTTGTTGATATTAACCACGTATTACAAATGTAACAAGACGTGCACGTTAAAAGCACAATATAGACCATAAAGAAAATATAAAAACAAATCGGAAATTAATATAATGTTAGGTAAGGGATGACCACAGTCGCACGTTCACGAACAAGACGTATGGACCAGCAACATTCAACTCAACCATGTTGAAGGGAACCTATCCAACACACACGCCACCATCAGCGAGACTTTAGACTGATAATGAAATACTCTCATTAGCCAGGGTAATCAAGTCAATGATAGACATACCAAGCAAATGATGCCTGTGTTGTAAACGCTCAAAACTCCAGTGCCATTCTAAGGAATACATTGATATTAAGTACGCAGTAAGTGCGCGTGCGTTTGTCTGACAAATTCAAATTCAAATTCAAATTTATTTATTTGTACACATAGGTGTTATAAGGTTGCACTATGTGTCGCCTTGAAAGGCGTACAAATATTTACCCATTTGGTAGTGGGTGTACACTGTACATTAATGGCTGTAGACCTAATTATAAAATTAAGTAACAATATATATATATATATATATATATATATATATATATATATATAATGTTTAAACAAGTATTATAAAACAATCTTATGAACTAAAGTAAAAAATAATGCAATAAACAGATCTGAGAAAGATGGTGTAGATTCTATATTTCACTAAGGTATTCGTTTATCGTATAATAAGCTTTCTGTATTAAAAACCTACGGAGTGTATTTTTGAAGGTATTTAAGTCTTTTGAAGCTTTTATGGATTTGGGTAATTTATTATATATTTTTGGAGCCATACCTAGGAAACTTTTTGAAAATAGGGCGGTTTGATGGGTTTTAGATTTAAGAGCACCTGGGTGGCGTTTTGTGGAAAGAGTTTGAAATAAGTTTTGGTTATGTTTGATGAACATGACTACTTCAAAAATATATATGGACGGAAGTGTTAATAATTTTAAATTAATAAAAAATGGTTTGCAACTGTCAGTATTTTTAATTATGCATATTGCACGAAGACACTTTTTTTGGGCCTTAAAGGCTAATTCCCTGTCTGTCGAATTACCCCAAAAGATTATAACGCACACTAATGAACTGTGAATTATTTATTTCTCGTAGTGCGGCTACGAGAAATAAATAATTCTGCTGCCTGTACAGGCGATGTTCTTATCATTGCATTGCTAAAATTCGCTTAAATGTATCATGCGCCGTTAACTAATCGGGCTAAGCAATTGCGTTCACGATCAACAACGTCTGAGTTCTATAATTAAAATGTCTGGCTAGTGTTTGTTTCTTTGAAACCAAGTATTTGTTTACAAATTAGATTTTTTATAAAATATATAACTTTTACAAACTTTTTACATTAGAACTAAGTGCTAATTATAAAAATGCTAATAAATTATTTAATTATAAAAAAGTGAAATATTACTTAATGTTATTACTTAACTATTTATGAGATTATGTACCTATTTAATTTCTCTTTCTATTGGATGATGAAAATTAAGAAGTCGTAGTGAATGTTAACATAAATGTTTATCCGTTTTATTTATTCACAAAATTAACAAACTTATTGGAATTCTGAAGTCACATTTCTGCCTAGATAAAAGAAGTTCTCTTGTAACCGTTCATCAAAATTGTATTGTATACCCACAATAACGTAATAAGGAATTTATATCACAATAACATAAACATGTGATTAAAAGAAATTACCTTAAGTGAAATTCTATCACAATTATATTAATCCTTTTCCAAACTCACTTATTATAGATATCGGTATTTAATAATAGAATTTATTTGTAAGAATATTGTTGTTACAAGGTGTTACATACAATTCACGTCCAAAATATTCTGCTGTCTTTCAGCGTACAAACATTTTCAAGCACTAAAATTAAATTTATTAAAGATTAAATGTAATATAATGTCAAATAAATTAAGTCAAATACATGTAATATAATGTCAAATAAATTAAGAAAATCCAATTACATAGAATATTATTACTGTCACTATTATCAATGTCAAAAAGTATGATTTAAAAATTCATTAACAGAATAGAAACACATGTCTAAAAGCCAAGCAAACATTTTATGTTTAAATTTATCAAATGGTAAAATTCTGAACGCAGGTGGCAATTTATTATAAATTTTTATCGTCATACAACTGGCATTTCTACTATAGAGATGTAATCTCTGAGAAGGAACTAACAGTTTCCCAGAATATTTTTTTTTTCAATCTTTCTGATACTTGTTCATTCAGTGAGTATAAATGAGGATATTTTTTTACAAATAGACAAACCTCAAAAATATATAGACACGGGAGTGGAAGAATTTTTAATTCTTTAAATAATGGTTTGCAATGGTCTAAGTATTCTGCTCCACTCATAGCTCGGATACATTTTTTTTGTACTTTGAATGCTCTGTCCACGTCCACTGAATTTCCCCATATAACAAGGCCGTAACGCAATACTGATGAAACGTACCCATGATAAGCAGTTAGGACTGTCTGTTTACTGGATGCCAGTCTCAACTTGCGGAGAGCATATACAAACTTATCAAGCTTACTGCATACTCTTTCTACATGTTCCTTCCAATTCAGTTTGTTGTCAATTATTATACCCAAAAATAAAGCTGATGGTTCTGGTTGCAAAATTGTATCATCATATTGAATTATTGTTGGTGTTGCTAACAAGTTGCATGTCTGAAATTTTACGACTTTGGTTTTATTTATGCTATATTATTTATGCTATATTATTTATATATTATTTATGCTATTATTTAGCAGGGTGTATGAACATGTTTTTTTATGTATCGTGGCAATGAATGTATTGAGGTTATAGCTTGATTGGTAATTTTCTTGACGAAAGAAGATTGAAAGTAAACCTTAATTTCTTATTTAAAAAAATGTCTCCGTATGATAAATAATTAGTTTATACGCCCCTTTAGAGCAGGACCAACGTTGGGCCAAACATTTTTGTCAGCGATGTAATCCCCAAATTATATTATGCTTAGCTATTATAGGAATTAAAATTACGTCTCATACAATTAGATTATAAAGGATTACATTTAAAATAATATATGTATATTTTCCTATGAAGGATGAACCTACTGTAGCCAGCCTGAAATATGACTGAACTAATTGGTCCCTATTTCTTGTTGTATAGTTGTGCCTTTCACCTCTTTTACGAAAAAGATTGAATTTGTTTTTTACATACAGAATAAATATTCTGTGATAAATATCGTGATGACGTGGTTAGCCTCAAAAGGCATATTTGAAACTGAACGAATTTCCACTTTGTATCTGAGTTTAATACATAAAATATTTTAATCTGATGTGTCCACAGGTTCGGGTATCACTTCATGCTATCGTATTTTAAACCACGACCTCGCATCGCCATTGTAGATACGCACTGAATTTTTAGTGCCATGTGGTGCGTCCGTTGCGGGCAGTATTTGTAATTAAGGTCATTTTAGTTATTGCTCTATTCTTGGTTAAGTTTCGGTTATGACTAAACCACAAATTAATAAAGTAACCACAAAATTCAAGCGCTACAGGCCTATTTTTGTATAAAAAAACATTGTTGCACAGTCTATATAACTAGAACCAATTTCCGTGCGTTCAGGCGCTTTTGCCATATCTATTATTGAAATCAATTGTAACAGCACATACCTACTTAGGACCCATTAACTTAATCAAATTTTATTGCGTGGTGCTTGGCAATCTGGGCTTCTCCCAGTGCAATAATGTCCCTTTGTGCCGATTGTTCTAGTTCTGTTCTATCTCCTGTTTGTTAACAGGGAAGTGGAAAAAATGTCTTTTATCTAACTCCTCCGCTATTCATTTCTGATTAATTTCGTTGCGGGACCCAAGACAGTTGAATCGTTTCTCCTGGACTCGTCGAGCTTCATTGCTCGGCGTTTTTCTGGCGGTCTCCACTGTTGATTCTGGCTTTCAGGAGTTGTTGTGGGTGGGTAAATGTGTGGCGGGTTTTGTCCCAAAAAGTCTATCTATATGAGAATAATTAACTAAATGTTAACTTATACCTTTCATAACTCAAACCAAATACGTGTGAATCGGGCTCACACACGGCGGATACCACAAGTCAAGACACGCCGTTAAACGAAGATTCTCATATTGAGAGACCCTTTCATTTTTAGTCTGATTTTAGTCTATTACGGTTCATGATATCCGCTAACAGACAGTGGATGATGGGTTCCTTTGGCAGCTTGGATACGGCACCGAAAAAAAAAAATCACTACAAATGCTTTGATTTTGGATGTGGAACTTAGCCTTGTATCTGCCTAAACACTTATGCCTAATAGACATCAGGTTAACTATCATTTCACAACAATTAAGTCGTTCGGAATGACGGAACGTGCAATGTTCTTAATTTACGGTAACATTACGACAAGATGCCACACAATTAAAATCTCACATAAAACTATCGTGCCAAACGTCTGTCTCATTGAATATGGCGTCCTGTCCTAGCTAGGTTGTATTAAAATTCGACACACCAGGTTCCCACAGAAAGAGTACAATAAAAAAAATACAATAAACTGCTTAGGAATATAAAGTACACACATATGTATGTATGTAGACTTAAACTAGGTGAGAAGTGTACTAACACTTACATACTAATGTGTAAGTGTTTTGTGTTAAGTTGGGGTGTGCGTGCATGTGTAAACGGAATAGAAAGAAGTTTGGTTTAAATACGGGGTATTAGAGAACTCACTACGTTTATGAAGAAAATAGGTGTGCGGTGTCATCATAGTTTAGGCTTGGTAGATGCTTCTTGCATGTTCCGTAAGAGGATTGATGTACAAGAACACTTGTATATTCTGTTGTATAAATATATTATTAATTGTATCATCAACATATTAAATTATTATGAACTATACAGTATTTATAGAGATAATAAAATTGATAAAGTTGTCGAAACTTCCTTATAATATTTGAAAAAAAAAAAAACGAAAAAGGAGTCAGCTGTCAGGCGATACGATGCGATGGGGAGGGCCGGCCATGAAATTTTACGCGGGCTGTTGTGGCCGGAAGCTAATATTTAATAATTGCTTAGATATCCTGCCCAAATATATAAATTTGATATCTTCATTGAATTCGAATTAATTTGTTCATTATACATTAAAATAATTACTTTTAGATATGATTATCTTTTCTAAATGTATTAAAATATACCCTTTCGACATTAATTTGTCAAGATCAGCACAGAGATAGGCAGTAAAGGTACTTAGCGATGATTTGTACCTGTGATAGCCCTTAAACTGACAGTCCCTTTGATATGAACCTGCAATTGGAATTCAAATTAAATTTAATTAATAATGGGGTGCGTATCCTGCCATGAATTCCTTTATGATGGGTACTTTCAGTAAATCCTTATTACCTATCAAACTATAGCTTTATGTTGTAATATGACTCATACTTTTAGCGTCTTTTTTATAATATTTGATTCTACTTTATTCCAACTGTAAAATACTATCAAAACAAAGGGTTTACTTATTAAATATAAAATAATAAAAAAAAAAATACATAAATAAACAAATTGTGCTCGTATTTTGCACAATTTATTTATACAAAATGTTTTGATTAACCCTCGACTGATTTGTGCGCAATTTATTCATATAAAAAAATAAATTCAGTTTTGTGCACACAACGTTCAGTTGTCAATATTTACCTTGAATATATTGTTGATATTATTCTGATTGTTGATATTATCCCTGTACTAGTTGAAAATAATAAATGGTGTAAAATCAGCGTTCCAGGGATGTTGTCAAAAAAATAAATCCCAAAAAGTATCGTTCAGACATAATTTAAATTGGTGAATTTTCCACATTAAACCAGTGATGGCCGGTTTCATTACATCAATTTAAACGACATGGGACCGAGTTAAAAGTATTTATATTTACATAATGGCATTTTATAGGCACAACGAATGGTGGACCAGCGCTTTTTCACGAAATCAACCGAAGCGTCTACAGTAATTGTATTCATATACGGACATAATGTTGCCATTAAATACTTATTTACGTCAATAAACATTCATTTTGATTTTAAATATAACGGGAACATCAGTAAGTATAATTATCGAATGCTACTTTATAATCATTTGTCACATTAAAGTGACATTAATAACAATGAAGCTATACAGGGTGTTTTAAGTTATTTGGAGGAATTTCGCAGTCCAACCATGGTATCATGTTACCCAATAATTTCGTTGTGGAATTCATATAGACGGTCGTTCCATGTAAAATACTGATATGATGGATTGGAACCCGGGGTTTTTTAATGAGAAACTTCGTTGATGAAATAGCTAACGGTATATTATAGCGATCTCTAGAAATTCTAAAACTAGAACGATTATATAACTGGGATCACTATGCAGCATGTATCAGATAGGTGTGGCCACTTTTACGGTTGTGACCATCAAACTAAAAAAGTTTCTTCGTGACCATCATAGTGATAGCCAAAAAAGTATCAATTGTTCCATCATCATCATCATCATCATTATCAATCTTTTACCGTACCACTGCTGGGCACAGGTCTCCTCTCATACAGAGAAGGATTGAGCGTAATCATCACGCTTGCTCAATGCGGGTTGGCGATTTCAGACTTAAAGTCCATTGTTTCCTCAATATTTTTTATCATTCACCTTCAGTCAATGGTGTCCAAGATATACTTAGAAAATACATATAACTTTAGAAAAGATACACATTGGTACTTGCCTGACCTGGAACTGAACCCGCGAACTCATACTTGAGAGGCTGTTATTTTAACCACTAGGCCACCACGACTGACGATAGGTGACTGACGAATTGTTCCATATAATTTCAATATTAAATAGTATACTGGCTCAACACTAACGTTATGAACGCTCATATTATTTTATGATTAAGATGTTGTCAAAGTCAAAGTAGATATTAATTTCAAAAAGGCAAATAAATGTCACTTTCGTCTCAAAATCCTTCTACTAATATTATAAACGGGAAATTTTGTAGTGATGTATCTACGGATCTTTCTCTTCCACGTAAAAAAAAAAATTGGTTGTCTGTAGAACTCCGTCTACTGCCGATATTTGAACGTGACAACGTCTATTACATGGTAATAGACCTCGCGCACGAGTGTGACACACGCTCTAGGGGTGGGGGTAAAGTAGGCGTAGACTCCGTGTGGCGTCAGATTCGGCCGTTACGGTGTTTTCGAGAATGACTCCACGCCGTACCAATTTAATAGACGTTGTCACGTCAAAAATACTGAACGGATTTAGATTAAATTGGCATACAGTTGGTTAATAATCACTAGATATATAGAGTACCTATATTTCGTCTGTTTCTATACAATATAACTAGTTGCGCCACGCATAACTTTCGTTCCCCTAGGAATATCCCTAAAAGTAGTTTCGTATGGGAAAGGAAATCACCGTTTGTCAACGGTATAAAGTTATTTAGTTTGATGGTCAATAAATACCTTATATTTAAATTAAATATAGCTACACCTCTATAATACACACTGTATATGTCCTGTATCATAAGCAGAGCCTGCGGTGGGGGATCAAAACAGTTTGATGACATTTGAATGAATAATCGTAGTTGAGATTTGAGGTCGAGGTATTTTTATTGCGCTGCGGCATGGCAATGTTAGAATTCTGTATTCGTTGTGAAACTTTTATTAGAGATCGTATTTTCATTTTTTATTCTGCTGTGAATCTTTAGAAATGTTTTAATAACAACGTGACTTAAAGGATTTTGCCTTATTGTTTTTTTTTTTGTAACAATCATTTTTGCACCGCCCCTATCGGTCGCAGCGTGATGTTATATAGCCTATAGCCTTCCTGGGTTAATGGGCTATCAAACGCAAAAAGAAATTTTCAAATTTTTTCAAACAAACTCTTGCGATTACAGTCGGCTAGAAAGTTATCCGAATATTTATTATAATGTATTAAAGAAAACAGCAACTTTTTAATTTTTAAGTCCCCTTCTACAAAGAAATTCGTCACAGATGCTTGGAAACAGTAACTCCCCACAAATATGTTATCTATAGAAAATATATGTAGTAAGAAACTTAAAAAGTGAACGGTTTTCGAAGCATGTGTGACGGTAATTAAAGACCCATTTGAAAAATGTACTCTACTACCTGGTATTAAGTACAATATTAATCATTCTGTCATCCCTACAATTTTGTAGTATAATTACTATTCAACGAGATATTGACCAACAAACTAGTATATAATCGGTCCTTATGATAGTAGCTTATTACTCCAACTTGAACGAAACAGTTAGAGGCTAATATTCTAAGTACTAATTTTAAGAACGTTCACAGTCTGATCTCCGTATCAATATGTCAACTAATACTTCAAACCCTACTAATTTGACAAGTTTTTGAAAAGATTTTGATGGTTTTAAATTACGAGAATTGCCCTCTGGCTAGATGTTTCAGTACTTCGATCGGAGTAAATAATGTTTACTTACCGTTGCTAGGCAACCGATAGGTTTTATGACCACCATTTCACGTGCACGATAAAACAATAGCAGTGATTTTAACTTTTCAAGTATAATTTGGGTAAACATTCTCTCGAAATATCGTAGACGGGATCTCAGTCAAACACTAGTTTTATATTATAAAAAACAAACATGACGAAGAATTTTTCGGGAAGAGATAGATGAGCTGTCGTAGGTGCCTTCGAGGATGAAATAATGGCTAAGAATGTAAGATTTCCTGCTACTATTTTTCCGTATTTACCATCCCTACAACACCGTAAATAAGGTGTAAATACGAGTAGTAACAGAAAGCCTTTTTACAAAATACTCCTTCACTAAAATTTTACATAAGTTGATCGAATTACGGTTTTTCGTCCCTTATCAAAAACCGATTTACCACCTACCCATTCAGATTTTAATGAAAGGTTATTTCCATATAAGAAGTTCGATGAATGAAATTCATGCTAAAGAATATTTACTGCTTACCTGCAAAAATATTTAGAGCAATTCCGGTAAAATGCACGTGAATAAGCCATAAATATAAATACTCCTAAACATAATAAAGGCTAATTCAAAAGAGAAATCGTGGTTTCCTTTCCAAAATAACCACGAGAAAGCATAGGATAACTCAGCTTTAGAATTTCTAATAAATCCGACATATTTCTATAAAATGCTTTTAATAGATACCAGCCTCTTGCTATCCCAGTGTAAAGGAAAATACTTTTTAATACAGATAGGACACGAGCATTGATCACAACGTTTGTTCAAGACAGATTGACGTTTTCAGACTGCTATCAACTATAAGTTCAGGTATCCTGCCGATTTTTACCTTTACTGATGTTACTAATGTTCACATATAGAAACAGTAATTTAAAAGCAAGACATTTGTATTTTAAGCTTAATAATCTGCCATACGGGCCCAGTGCGGGGTGGTAGATGTAACATGCCTTCGTACTCTTTGTTTTAGGACAAGCTGATTTCTTTACGATGTTTTCATTCGACATTTAAGGGAGGTGATAATAAGATTCTTAATACAAACGGCAGCTCACCGCCCGGTAAGGACCAGGCTCGAGTCGACGGCGCGTTGTGTTTCCCGCATGCCTCAAAGTGATGTCAGCACATCGTGACGGGGTCCACGAAGACCGATGCCTCCTGAGTCACTGTAGCGGGTTGGTTAAAAAGTTACTGTGGCCCTGGCGCATAGGCAAGTGAAGGAACAGTCTGACACGCCCTTCTGCCCCGCCCAAAGAGGAGAGGTATTTTGATGATTTCCCAACCCAATCAAAAAAAGGTTCCATACCACTGGGCTTTTACTGCTCTCAATAGACAAAACATGGCATTTAGAAAATCCCGTAGGAACAGGGATACTAAGCAACTTCCCTGAGTCCCACTCAGAAACAGAACAAGTTCAAAATCTGATTCCAAGCAAGTAAGTACTACAAATTTCAATTGGCCTAGATTAAACGTGTAACACCTGGGGCCAATTGGTACCCAGAAATAATTTACGCCGTACTTTCGTTCTTATTATTTAACAGAACCACGAACGTAGAAACTTGGTTTAAAAATTTAATCTCTGCCCTCAATCGGTATAAAATGTGGGTCGGATCGTAAAATGGCTATAGGTAACCTACTATTTAAGTGCATCATAAATCCTAGTACAATTTATTGGGAATAATGTAAAAGCATGAGAGTGCGCACAGACTATTGATTTTCTACCTTTACAACACCGAAGTAAATGAGTGTGGTATTAGGTAGATATTTTTTTTTTAAATAACGCTGTATTCCTCTAGGAATTTCTCTTGTATCGTGGGTGTGTTTACAGACATATAAACTCACATACACAAACAGCCAGACCCGGAACAACTACTTGTAGGGCATACAAATTTGTTCCGTACGGAATCGAACCCGCGACACGCAACGCAACAGTCAGCAGCTTAACCACTGCGCTAACGGTGCAGTCATTAGATTTCATTATCAGATTCAACTTAATCAAGTCAGATTAATTGTAATTATGGAAACAACTTCAACCTCTGTCTGGTATAAACACGACAACACACAGAAAATTACAATTCCTACACAACGTAGGAAATTGAACATATTTCAATAACATGATTTTGAAAGATCGGAAGTATGATTAAAATGACAAAGGTTCGACAGGGCCTCGGCACTCCAATTGGAGGGTTCAAACGAATTTAGACTCTAAGGTTGCCAAATTTAAAGTTATACTGCATAATGTTCGTGTCACAAACGTATTTATAACTTTAATAATGTGTCTGTCTCGCTTGCACTCACCGTCTCCTACATCTCGATGTCTACGTACGTATCACCCATTATTACATCCTTGGTGCTATAAGTTTAAACTTCTACACATACCAGTTCACAACGTTTGCTTATTTCTCTGTAATTCATGTGCTATTGTGAAACAGACAGTTTATGTAAGGCCCTTAACGCGCCACTAAAGCCCTTATCATGAACACAATAATCATACATACACACATACATACGTAATTAACTCGCTGTTGTAAACCTTTTGTTAACTTAATGATAAGCGTCCCATAATTATGTGAGTTTTACTAAGCACTTTCTTGTTTCTACATTAATTTTAATTTTACAGTCTGCGTAGCTACCTTATGTTCATTTCACTCGAGTGGGCTGAATCGTCGCACATAATCTTTGTTTATTGTGAGCGACAGCCCTGTAATACTTGAATATATTATCCCTATTCACGCAATACTACCTTTTACCATTGATATTTCGTTTCCCAAACCAGCTATTCACACATTCATACCTTCACGCTAGTCCCACGGAATTACTAAGGGAAACGAAACGTGATTTCAATTTTCCTTACATTTATCATAAGGGAGGGAGGGGGGAGGGGGCAATTTGAACCACTTGACGCGGATTTGACGTGAAGTGCTTTCACATCGCCGGCTAAGCCAGTGGCTTACCGAATCACCCGTCATTTGCCTTTGATGAGGCCAAATTCACGTTATTGAAGATATTTGGAATGTCTGATTGTTCGATCGTCATCTCAGGAGGCGTTTCCATTCAGAATTTGTTTATCAATCGTTTTTGTTTTGATCCCCTAAGGCCTAAGAAATTCTGTTCATTTACTTGAAAATTGGAAAATTTAATCAGGACTGTAGCTTTGCATAGAGTTAGGAACAAATGTTACCTGAGCAAAGTTAGCGGCGTTAAAATACAGTTTTATGAGCTAGCTTCCTGCGTTTGGAACAATAAGCGAACAACGTATAACTCGGCTATTTGTTGCAACACTCAGTGTTCGATTATGCACATAAGTTTATTATAGCCACTTTAACTGGGAAATAACGGTCATTGTCCTCTCGCTACTATGTATATCTTCGTTGGAATCCTAACGTACGGTTTTTTTTTTTTTTTTTGTTATTGATAGAAAGTCATATAAGATGTAAGGGAACTTTAGGTACTTCAGTTTTTGAAATAAAGATTGCTAGCAATTATAGGTGTGCCATTTCATTTCATAAACATCAGAATTCACGTTTAAATTTAATTTGTGTTTTTATAGGTAGATATAATATAGAATTCTTGACAGCCTCCGTGGCGTAGCGGTAGCGAACGCGGCCGCTGCGCAAGGAGGCGCGGGTTCGATCCCCGCGCAGTGCAAATATTTGTATGCATGAATATGAATATATGCACTGGTCTGGTCGTGCCTCATAAAGCACGTTAAGCCGTTGGTCCCGGTTGCCATACGAACATTTAACGGCAGTCGTTACGGGTTGTTGAAGCCCTCAAAAGTCCTACAATTGGTCTAACTGCAATGCTTCGATATCGCCTTCGTGTTGTGGAGGTCGGATGGCAGTCACTTCATGGTAAATATCGAAGTTTAGCCAAAATGAGCAGTTTGACTGGTAAAGCGGACCCTAGAATCCAAAGCTGAAAAGCTTCGGATATGACTGGGATTAACGCTGAGATGAAGAAGAAGAGTTATGTAGAATTCCTTTTATTAAGAAAATATCTTCCAATTGTCAACTTTCCATTGGAAATAATATGAGCTTCCAGCTCATATTATTTCCAAGGTCTGTATGATCTTTGATCACATAAAACAATGGTTTTGTTTTTTTTTTTCTACGTAATTAATTTACGTTTAGGCTGGCAACGTGTCCTTTAATAATACTTAGTGCTTATACCTTTTTCTTGTAACTTAACTCATTTAAAAGAAAACTTAGTTTAGAATTTAAATAAACGTAGACAGGGCAGAGCAAAAAAAGTTTTAGTAAAGTTGTTTTTAAAAATAAACTCTTTGATGTAGTCAACGCAACCTCAAAAAGTCCGGGCTAATGTATTTTTCTAGCCATTATATTATTAGCATTATATGTCGTGGTGGCCTAGTGGTTAAAAGACCAGCCTCTCAAGTATGAGTGCGCGGGTTCGATTCCAGGTCAGGCAAATACCAATGTAACTTTTCTAAAGTTATATGTACTTTCTAAGTATATCTTGGACACCAATGACTGAAGGTGAAGGAAAACATCTTGAGGAAACCTGGACTTTAAGTCTGAAATCGCCAACCCGCATTGAGCAAGCGTGGTGATTACGCTCAATCCTTCTCTGTATGAGAGGAGACCTGTGCCCAGCAGTGGGACGATAAAAAGCTGATGATGATATTATTAGCCAGCCTTTCGGTGTTCTATGGGCTGCATTTTGGGGAGTGTGCGAAGGAATTGCATGATTTGATTCCCCCATCTCCGTTACGTTGTTAACACCACTACGATCCGGACGAAGCGTTTCGCCTCCTCCTTTATACCGCGTACATCGAGGGATACAATTTGAGTGTCTTCAATGTTAGAGTGAATAGGCTCTTAATAAACTAATGCGCTTTACCATCAACGATTACGTCACTGCTTACTATCAGGTGGGATTGCGATCAAGCGCTAGTTTATAATTTATTTAAAAAAATCTTTTGCTGCATTGCTTTAAAAAATACCTAAACGGGAAAATTATAAATATTCATATAGCTATACCATAACTACTTTAGCTAAACAAAGAACATATAGTTCTTCGTTTCCATCTCAGGGATCCCTTTTCACAGCGTTTGTTTTAATACAGCACCTTTATGAAATTCAAATGAAGCCTTGAGTCCGTGAGGGTCCTTTGGCCGTTCCTTGCCATTTATATTTATTTATTTCTCAAACAAGAATCGCAAAGCAAAGTTCTATGATTTATGGTAAAGTCTACGTATTTCGCAGGCTCGTTTGTATTGCAATATTGTTCGGCAAGTTTCACGGGGCACCAGTTTTACCGTGTCTCCCCTGTGAACAATGCCCGTTGCCCGTTTGTTTTATTTCGTTTCGTTTCGACGCGACAATAGCCGGGCTTAGTTGACTGGATTTCCCAGTGTTAATTACCGATTCGTAACTCATTTTTTTCGGCTTCTGTACGGAAAATCCAATGAATCATAGCCACTGGGCATTATTTAGACCTTTACGGCGTCATGTCGGTGGTGTTATGGCGTTACTGGGGTAAAAGGCAAACTTCATTAAAGCTTTATTCGATTCGATCTATTCCCCGAAATTAAGGAGGTTAGTTTGAAGCTGGCGAAAACTCATCGGAGTAAAAGAAGAGATAAGACTATTACATGTGGAGCACAACTCGATGGAAACAAAAAGAATTTTATGATTTACTTGTTTCTCTATTCTTTGTTCTAATCAAAGTAACTTATTAACGTGTCAGTGGTTCATAGTAGTGTAAACATTAATAAAAACGCTGAACATCACGAAAGAGATAAACGCCTTCAGCTTTTGAGAGTTGAGATTTCCTCGAACCTTAACTTTGGGCGGTTCATTCGGTTCAAGGCCAAGGTGGTTGCCAAAAAACTTGGCGTTATAGCAAAGGTCCGGCGAATGTTATACAAAGTACAGGTCCGTTCATGTCTGAAGTTACTGCAGCCACATTTGGGCTGGTACTGCAAAATGCCACCTGGCTACTTTGGTTTCAGTGGAGAGGCGTACGTAGAGGCTATTTGGCGACCCAGATTTAGCTCATAACACACACTTCCCAAAATGTATTCTATAGAACACCGAAAGGCTGGCTACTCTACACCTGTGCCCTAGGCTTTGGAGACCATCTCGAGTTAAATCAGGGTCACCAATCAGCCTCTTCGCACGCCTCTTCACTGAATCCAATGTGGACAGGTGACACTCAGCAGCAACAGCCCAAATGTGGCTGCAGTACTCCACACACGAACGGACCTGTGCTTTGTACAACATTAGAAGCTGCCCTGGTGTGAAGTACTGCCGGAACTTTGCCACAACGATCTGAACGAAGCGTTTCGCCTCGTCTTTTATACTGCGTACATCTAGGGACTAGAACAATTTGCCAGCGGCGGTGTTTCTGTCAGACTATATTTTAAATGTCTTCAAGGATAAAGTGAATAAGCTCTTAATAAACTAGCGTGCTTTGCCATCAAGGATTGCATCACTGCTCACCATCGGGCGAGATTGCGGTCAAAAGCTAGTTTATGATTTATAAAAAAAAAAAACACGTAATCGCACAAGCGATTATACAAACCATAGTTAGAGCTCTCGTTCTCTCTGATCCAATTCTACACCGCCTTTTTTTTAGGCGTGTTGTGGTTTATTTCTACTTATACACGGGTGGGTTTTAGCCAGTAAAAGTCTTACAGTATAAGTAAAGGTCCCTTCTGCTCCGTCCGGACCGGAGAGATCATTTCATGATTTATCACCCAGAAAAAGGTAACACAAATCTTAAAAGTTTTCTGGATGTTTATGGCCCCCAATTACAACAATGGAAAAAACATTAATGCTAATAAAACACTAAAAAGATTTCAACTGATAATAAAGTGATCAAGACATAAATCATTAAATAAAATAATACAGCCAATTGCACATCAGGCTCTAATATAAAGAAATTCATTCTAGATCATGTCAGTGGAACCCAAGCGTCCTTGTCTTTTTACTTTTTAGAAGTTTGATTCTTTTTTACTGCTTCAAAAGAATATCTTGTGAATTTAATATTAATTTCAATATAATAACTCCTCACGCTCCAGAGAAAGGGCCTTGACAGTCGGACGGGCAGGCAAAGGAACAACGAAGAGATCGTATATTCTATCGTATTTCCTTCTGTTGTATGGGATCTTAATAAGAACATGAAACTAAGCAAAAAGAATTTTCCATCAGAAATATACAAAAGTGCATAATGATAATAGTACTAAGCCCGAAAAATCCGCACTATATAATATCAAGCTTACTATGTAAAAGTACTAATGCCATCTGCGCAAGCTCTAAGCAAGAGTGGAGAGGCTACCTTTACGAGCAAACCACGTGCGAGCCGGCCGTATTTTTTGATAAAATTGTATTAAGACGTTGGTCCACAGCAGCACACGGCTAAGCTACGCAGGTATACCAGCGTCGCTTTATCTGTAAACGTGCTCGGCTAGGCTATAGACTACAGGCCCATGTCCAAAAATGGATGGGTCATATGAACCACCAGGTGACGTATATAGGACGATATAAGAGCATAAAATAATAAGATTCAGCTCTATGCCGTCACTTATAAGCTGTCCAACTGAGTGCTGGTGAGAATTCAAAAGCGCAGGTAGAGTGAGTACCTTTTGGGTCATATATTCTTGTACGGCATTTTTACCATCGGTAAATCCATGAAAAATAATAAGAAAGCGCGCAGTGCCGTAAAAAATGATGCGCCACAAAGTCGATATTTTTTTTTATTTTCTGACAATTTCCAGGGTAAATTTGGTTCATTTTATTTTGTACAGCATCAGTTTCATTCTGTTTCAATTTAGCTTCTAATCCATTATTCCGCAATGCCGTATAAAAATATATGACCCAAAAGGTACTCACTCTACCTGCGCTTTTGAATTCTCCCCAGCACTCAGTTGGACAGCTTACAAGTGACGGCATAGAGCTGTTCTCCTGTTGAAATACTCACTAAGAGACGCAAACACACGGTCTGTAAATCTAAGTCGTTTAAAACCAGCTTCAGTCGTAGATTCTTTTGTTTCCTGGGAGATTATCTTTACAACAAAGCCAATAAAGCCATTTCTATCTACTCCCTATGCTTTTTCAATTGTAAAACAAAAGTCCAAAATTGGCTTCAATCTCACGATTATGATGCCACTGAGAGACTTTTGGAAGTGATCTCATAATAAGCAACTCGACACGTCCTACCCACACACACCCACTCACTTCAAACACACTCACACACCCCCACACACACACATACACACTTCACAAATAGACTTCATAACCACACCCACAATCAAACATCGACACGAACATACCCTACTTTGCTGTCAATTCTTTTAAAATTATATAATTATTTACTTTGTGTTTTCCTTTATGCATTTTTTTTTTTGTCAATTTTCTTTCATCCCATAATCTTTGTCATCTGTTAGTATACGTTTGTATTAGTTGTGACACGACCGTGTAGTCAGGAGGCCTGGAGACCTGTAACACAGGTTGTCCTAGTACAGGCTCCAGTTTCCACTACATCATTATATCTTGTATACTTTATTTTGTGGTAAACTTATGTTTAATTATGTGGTGGAAAAAATAAACGTTTATTATTATTATTATTATTATTATAGAGCTGAATCTTATTATTTTATGCTCTTATATCGTCCTATATACGTCACCTGGTGGTTCATATGACCCATCCATTTTGGACATAGGCCTGTAGTCTACTACGCCTGATTGCGTAGCTGGGAAACAAATGAAACGGTGTTTTCGCCATGCTCATCCTGCGCAGTGGACGGTCGTCTTTACACTTCTCTCAACTGTGCACGGCTGTATTTTGTATTACAAGTCGAGTCGCTTGCTGTAATATTGGGCATGATGCTTTAGGTTTTATGTCGCCGGCCATAGAACGGATGGTCCCATTTTCTCAGGCCACATAAGGGTTTGCAACTTATGGACGGATAGATTGTCCGAGTTTTCTTTTGATATTTTGCGGTGATTAAATGTTTATGAAGCAGCCAATACTTTGGTTATCCTACTAAATCACTACATATTATAAAACAAAATCTCTTTCTCTTTCCCTATGTCCCTTTGTATGATTAAATCTTTAAAACTAGGCAACGGATTTTGATTTTGACCTTTTTTTTAACAGATGGAATGATTAAAGAGAAAGGTTGATATGTTTATTAACATCCATTAAATTGTGGAGTAACACTATTAATTTTGAGGTTTCTAATGTGACGTAGTAAATAATTATATTTTTTCTGTGTTTGCAGTGAAACGCAGGCTGAACCCTACGAGATTTATCAAAATAATGTACTAAATATTGTACACTTTGTGTCCGCAATGGTATATGTCTATCTCAAAATAATATTTTTTGGTCATTTACTTGGCTAATTTTCGAAGCGATTTTAACCAGTACAGCATTAATCCTTATCCAATTTAATACCTTAAATACATTGTTGATTTAATGTAGATCTATTTTGCCCTTTACAGCATATGATTTAAATGAATATTTTCGAAAATATTAGAGATTTAAAAATTGCGGGGTGTCGTGTTTGCGGCGGTACACGGGTATGCTAAAGTTCGTGTGGGTGGATGGATGTTTGTTACTCTTTCACACAAAAACTACTTCATGGATTTGCATGAAATATGGCACACAAATTGTTTATAGCCAGGAATAACACAATCGATACGTTTTATATCGATATTCCCGCGGGACCGGTACTTGCGCGGGAACCGCAGGGGAAGCTAGTTTGTTCCTATTTTTGTTGAGCCATATTTTTTTTGTATCAACACATTGTTCTATGAACATAATTAAGCGCTATCTTTATACTTTCTATGATTTTCTCGTCTGTTTAGCTAGCTTATTAAGTTCGTTAACAATTAAAAAAGTAGGTACCTATGTGTTGTATTAGTGTCTGTTAAACTCATATGAATACTTTGCTTTTTAATTAAAAGCTATGTAGCGGTTTCATATAAAACTAAGATTGTTTACTTTTTGTTACAGGTAATAACTAACACCATCCTCGAGATCAAACTACAACCATCAGTGTCACTGGTACCGCACAAGCACTTTGATCTTCTGAATCGTACTCCTAGGGGCGTAATTACATTTGTGCGACGTGTCATGTTACAAGCCTTCTGACCCTAATCCTTCTTAAGAACTGTGGCTATTAGTCGAAACCGCGTACGGTTAAATAAAAAAGATGTAAGCATGTAAAGATGAATTTACCGTAGCAAATTCACATGCTTACATCTTTTTATATTGTTGAGCACAACTGAATATATCAATACAGTTCAACTTGTGCTATACTAAACTCGTTCGAGCGCGACGATATTTCATTACTTCACCGGTGTTTAACCAGCGGTGGTATATTAAAAACTCCACTGGTTTAATATTGATAGTTTGTTGAAACCGGCGCGTTCCAACTCAGCGAAACTATAACTTTAGTAAATCATTTAAAAAGTTGGTATACGTACTGTCCGCTCTCCGCTCTCGGCCGGTATTCTGAATAGTTATACCAATTGTTAAAAGTTTCAGCTTAACTGCCATTTCTCATCGCTCCGGAGATGAAATTTGGACAACCCTCGCAATGTTAGAAGTAGAGTATTATTATTATTTAGTATGAAAGACCGGGTTGTTATAGTTATTAACGTCTTTAGATTATTGATGTTACTGCACCATTCGCCTTAGGCTTCTCCGGGAAGGAACTGGCAGTTTCCTTTATTTGGTTTTATGGTATGTGATTTTTAGGGAATTCGTTTTATTATGGATCAATGGGTTATTATGGAAGTGAGATCTGACCTCTTATTGGGTGTAAATAAATGAAAGAAAGAAAGAAAATACATTTATTCAGCACAGACATAGAAACACTCAATATATCTAAAATAAACATAATTATTTACAGTAAGGGTCAAAAGTGCATTACCAGTTTTAAACTTTATTGCTCTAACAATAAGTGTTAAAAGTGGTACTCCACTTTTGGACCCTTACTGTACATTAAGTAGCAACAAAATAAAAATCAAATAGAAAGTAAAAACCCCGATGTAAAAAATATATCAGCAAAAATGCCAGACAACTAGTGCCTGACGCTGGTTTTAACTGAACCTGATGTGAGGTGACGCATGTAAATCAGTTTTACACTACAATATAACGTGTGTATGCTTAAATAAAAATTATATTGTATTTTTGAATAGTCAGTCAGTTAGCTTGTATATCCAGTGCAAAGTTTTCTCTTAAATAAAAAAATCGGTAACAGTAAAAATAATCCGCATTGAAACTTATATAATGCTTCCATTGGTTCAAACATTCAGTCAAATGAAAGGCTTTAAAATCATAACCCCCTCGTTTTATGACAAAACTGTATTATAATAAAATTAATAATTCTGCCTACCCTAATTTATCTCTCCATTCCATTTCTAATTCCTTCATTGAAATTACTTTTCATCTATTTTGAGGGTTCTACTTTCAATATCACTCATGAAAGATCACAGAAGTCTTTGATAAAGTATTAACAATTGGATACAATTAGCGACTGGAATTAATTGTTAAATCTTATTTTTACGTGAGGAGAGTAGGATGAGGCTCTCAAGGCCCTGTGAGAGGATTAATTATACACATTAGCTATAAAGATGTGGTTTAGCTTTTATTACGCTTACATTTTCCGGCTTTTGGGACACAAAAATAAATATTGTAGCAGTTGGTCGTCTGTACACTAATATAAATTAATGTTAGCGATCTAGGAGAGCCAAATTTCATAATTAATGCACTCTTGCTGAGGGCGAAACATCCGAACATACATTATTTGGTTAATACTCTACGCTATTTGCTCTCTGAAAGCAGCTATTCCAAATACACTGAATTTTCCGTTTACAGGAATTATATCAGCACAGCACATTAGTAATTTATATTTAACAAGTTCGTTATAGTCTTTGTTCGCGCGTTATGTATCGTTTAGGAAGACTGACGTAGATATCAATTGGTACGCGCGTCTTGTTTGAATAAGGTAACTATATAAAAGTAGGCCCATACGTGTATATGAGCCTACACGTGTGTGTAGGCTCACAAATACACTGAAACTCTCGTGAACGTACCCCGGGCTACTTACATACCCGACTTTCTATGTTTCAACACAAAAGCAACCTTATTCAATAAAATTCTATCCCCCACTGGGAATAGTTCAATAAAATGCCCTCACAAAAGGTGTTATAATGAAACTATCTTACAAACAAAACGTAGGTGTTACTTTATTATGAAAATATGTTTTTATATTCCGTAGCACACTTTGTACAGGCCCTGACAGATCTTTGAATAAACTTTGTGTTTATTCCCGTGGGTGTTGCGACTTAGGGAAAAATCTCAGGTAGATAAGTAGTATTATCCTTCGTTCTTGTGACAAAGTCCCCCTATACGTTCCCTAGTAGGTATTCAGGAAGGGAACATCCACGCTCAAGACATTTATGGGCTATTATGATTGATGATACCTACGATTAGTACGACGTAATGAAGATGGCATTCAACCGATATGGTACTCATACTTCTTCTTACTTGTCAACTAGCTCTATGTAACATAAACATGAACGGTCCTAGTATTGCTTGAATCTACAACAGTGTTTGGGTTTAATGGATGATATATTGCACTAATATTGACAGCTTGAGGCTCGAACGCTTACGAGTCATCTATCTAATATAAAATGCATCTACTTTTAAAGGCCATAAACTTAGGTACATATTACGTACTATACACTTTGACTTCAACTGTACTTGTCTATTTATTACACGCTTAATGTAATCGTTACTGAAATTGCCAAATTCAAATGGCGCGTACATCGAGACACGCTCTCGTTGCAAAACAATGCGCAGTCTTTACAATACCTTTCACGGCTAATCTATAGGCACACTGGCATTGTCCTCCTCTGGAAAGGCCCGATCATGGAAAGTGTACGAAATCAACTAAGTGTTGTAGATAAATAACCCTTTGTGCATATTTAAAACGAACAGACTCACAACGCTTCAGAAAAAAAGAGAATAAGCTACGTGAATATACTCACAGCTATTAAACGCTCTCCGTTCTTTTTCAAACATGAACATTCTGACATTAACAGCTTCCCAACTCGAACTAAGAGGGGAAAGTCGAAACATAAGGTGTCAAATGTTGCGTTATAATACCCATTATATTAATCGCTAAGTCATTCCACAGCAGCAGTTTGATGTTACGATACGCGACATTATACGCGCAATGTGGCGTATCTAAGTTGAGAATCTATATCAACTTAATGCAACAGAATATCGGTCACGTTTAAACTAAATGTTGCTTAAACTTGATTGTTTGTAGTTAGTGTTAAGCCGTCTCGCTCTCTCCGGTCCGGACAGAGACGCCCGGACCCCTTGTAAATTGAAATCGCAAAGGGTTCACGCCGCGCTCCGTACGCCATGCCGTCAATAAATATTGAACGGAGCGAAACGTATCATTGTTCTCTGTATATTTTAATTATTAGACACGGCCCGGGGGCATGGTCCTCGGTTGCGAAGAGCTTTTAATAGTAGCAATGTTTATTTCTGCAAAGAAGTACGAGAGTTGTTTCCTGTTACCTTTGATGTTTTTCTATTTGGTTCGTTCAATAATTAAATACGTTGCTCACCTACAATTTCCATTACGTTAATGAAGATGGATCGTTAGTGAAGAGTGAAAATATATTAACTATAAAATAGATTTTCTTGAAATTCAAGACATTGTCTCTCATTATATGTTTTGTAGAGCTACTTCAATTAGAAGAACTACAAAGTTCTATGTGGGTTCGGTTTCCGCAGTTAGACCTTCAAGTAGACCATTGTTTATGCAAAGAAAACTACAAATAACCAAAAATAGATCTCATTTGCGTTCTCGGATCAATAAGCTTGGTGAGGCTTAAGCGAACGCTAGCAGATCTGTTGATTAAGACCCAAGCTTATATAATTAACCAGTTTGAATATGCTTCAGCTGTATCTTGTGAGAACAGCTGCTAATCTCATACACATACCACTGTGGCATTTAATGTTGTAGCAAATAAAATGAAAAATAAACAAGAGTGAGGAATGTAAGGGGATTAGTGTTGGCAGAGCCGCCTGACGACAACGTGCCTGTACTCAACACAACAATTTGCTAGCGTTTCGCTTTGTTACCACTTGAGTATTTCCAACTATTATTATTTTAAATCTAGCTTACTATTTAAGTTATACTGTTGTGAGTTATCTTAATAAATTGTTGTTTTTTTGAACATTAACGACTTCTTAACTTATGAAGGTAATAATAATATTACTTTAGGCTATAAGAAAATTAGTTCTTAGGATCAATGTATATCGCATAGGTGTGAACATTATAAACAACAGTTTTTTTTTTCAATATTGCAATTATATTACAAAGTCAAAACTCTTTGTAAACTAGTTTTCATGTCGCAAACAATGGTTTATTAGGTCTGTAAGCAGAGTACTCAGTGTTGTATATATACATCACTATTTAATTATGGAAGTTAGTGAGTACACGGACGCGTTTTTCTACAGTAAAGTTTATACAACTTACCGTATTTATTGTAAAGAGTATTCTAGTGAACACGGTTCATCGTATGAGTAATGTAAAGAAGAGCCAGTTTAAGATATAAATGTCCAAGGAACGTAACTCAAATAAGTCTCAATTTATTACGTCACCATGGTAAACTTTCTTATAGCCTGTTATTTTTTAGCTGACTAGACTTACTGCACGTAGTATAAAACGTACCGTAGAAAAAACGTGCCGTGTTAAAGGGCCTAACTCAGAAAGCACTCACTTATTCTACATTATACATACACACGCATATAAAGAACACAATAAAATGAAGTGCGTCATACGTGAGTATGCGACAATGTTATAATATTATGAACCGTTTCTATGAGTCAGGCACTGTTTTATTATTACCGCTCAAGTAAATAACTTTGTCAATAAATGGGTGAACTATATGCAATACAGAATGGCTCATTAATCATGTAAATTACACTTCTTTTCGTTGCAACGCAATCGCCATATATTACGTGCCTTTGCGTGCTTACGCAAACGCCTTTTATGGGTTCCATACCTAAAGCATTTACAGCAAGCACAGGATACCAACAGGATAGGAATCCTTTTGGTATGCTTGCCGTATATGTAATGTACAGAAGAGTCAGTGTATGGATCTTTGTGTATCTATATGTACCTAGGTTAGGATCTCGTCCGCCAATCCACCTTATTATTACACTTTCCTTCCATCCTTGACATGCTCAGAGTGTATGGTAGTTATAACAACAAAAACTTAAAAATGAAACAGTATTAATTTAATGTCAAATATTGATCGGTGGTACGGACCTCTCCGAGTGGGACTACGGCTACGCCTCGACAACGGCTCGCCCTTAGCCGCTTTTTTTTTTTTTGCAACAAAAAGCCCCGCATTTATCATTAAAGCTTAGCTTTTACCGCAAATGTAAATTAAATGGTCGTGTCCCCTCCCTAAAGCACAAATGGTTTGAATTAAGATATCTACTGAATTAAAGTAAATAATGTAAAAGATACTTTTGTTTGCTACTTTTTTATGATAGTCACGTCACCGTTTCTTAGGAAAACCGGTGCGGTTTTTTTAGAAATTTTAGAAATAATATAACAATGTATTTCTCCAACAGGTTGCACAAAGGGATTCTTAAAGTACACAGTGCAGTTATGTTTAAGTCTTATTTAATAGGAGGAGAGTCATCACTGGCACCTACCGATAAAATGTATATATTGAAACCTAATAGGTAACACTATCCCGATCCGGGAGTCGAACCCAGAACTTCATGCTCAGCACTACTGCTACTGCTGCAAAGTCTTTCAAACGATTTTGTCATTCCTTTGTTGTTCTTAAATACCATACAACAATATCAAAGAATTTTAGTCTAATTTGAATTAAGTGATAATAGTTACTTACCCTTTTAAATTATCAAGAGGTTAGTCCATCAATCAGAAAGATGAAGTTATAGCTCATTCGAAAGCGTAGTTGGTATCTATGGATAAAATGGTAAAGGAACTTAATATATTATACAATATATTTTTTTGTTTATGCAAAACCCGAAACCAGTACCCATGTACCCAAAACCCGTGTCCAGTATTTTTAGTAAAGAATCTATGTAAAAAATTTCAAAAATATATCATGAAAAACCACAAAGTTATGAGCATATCCCAACAAAAATATGGTTCACGCTCCGTTGGGGGCGGGTGATCAGTGCATTGACCTCTGGCGTCAGCTGTTGCGCGAGCGATGATCTACAATAAGCTGCGTACCGCGCTCAGTAACCATAGTGCAACAATTTCTAAATGTATTTGGATAAAAATATAACATGGTGTTAAAATGACTGGAACCGATTCAGTTGCTTATTCTGAACAAACTATATTCAGGTTTCTCATTAACAAAAAATAACTTTGTACATGTATATCATTGATGTTGAAATCATACAACGAGTTACAAGATTCTACAGTACAACCACACTTGGTTGATTGCTAGAGGTTACGTTAACATTAATTCCGCCTTTGTACAGTTTTCGTGCAAAACGTTTAAATAAAATAAATATGAGATACTGGCCATATTATACAGTAAAACATAGCATCTCTACTAACGGCACCTTACCTATATCTACTACTATTAAGTAGTATTTCTAAGCAATTAGTTTATCTTCACAACAATCTGTACATACGTGCAATGTACAATGGCAGTTATGTGCAGAATTTCCTTACTAGACAATAACACTAAAGTTAGTTTACAACTGATCCCACAGTTTCATCTCGATAACGCAATTTGTGTCAGAGACGACCATCGAGGAGGCGTGGAAGCTCAATTACGAAGAGAAACTGTTGCTAGGCTAAATATTGGGGAAAGGTTCAAATATGCACATTAGCTGATTAATTGTGTGGTTCTTAATGTATTTATTGTTACGAACGTCGAACTTATTATAGAAACTTATTATTAGATTTCCACGGTGGTAGGCCACATCGGCTGCCGGCAGAAGTTACCTCCCACCAGACAAAGTCTTGCCACCAAGCGATTCGTCGTGTTCCGGCATGATGTCTGGTGATGCCATACGGAGGACGGGTCTGAGCAGTTGTGTTGCGATGTGTGCCGGGTACGATGCGCCTAATGTTGTTGTGTTGGGAGTTTGGTCGTGGAGGGTCTTCAGATCATTCTCCCTTTGGCGCAGCATCGTTGGTCGTGTTGTTGGGTTTAACATTGCATCACCTCGTTCAACTGCCGTCTTCCTTCCTATTCGCTCAATTTTAGTGAATAGGTTCTTAATAAACTAGCGCGCTTTACCATCAACGATCGCATCACTACTTACCATCAGGCGAGATTGCGGTCAAGCGCTAGTTTATAATTATTAAAAAAAAAAAATAATTAGGGTACTGGCCTCGGACAAGACAAGAAAAGCTATTTAGCACTATTGATTAGTGCTGTCAAAACTAAACCACCGGAGTACTGTAAAATCCTCTTAACTCTTAGCTCAAAGACAAAATGGCGAATTCAATAGAATCATTGCACTTCGAGATTATTTTGGAGACAAGTGTAAAAGAAGGAAGACCTACAGAGCTGGTGTCAATCTGCTAAAAAAATGATTACCTATTACATAATTTTCATTTCGAGTACACATATATTGAAAGGATTTGTAAGGAATGCTCATTGAAGTGGATCACTAGGTGCTCAGAAATTTTGAAGGGAATGTGTTCGTAAAATCCTTATCATATATAGTGATTATACTATATGGCATCCCGTGTATCTATGTGTAACTAAGGTAAGACAACGGTGTGTTACACAAATGTATTCAGAGATATTTTGTAGTAATAATTTATTAAATAGTAAATTTTTGCTCTATCTCCAAAGACATGGGTTCCATTATTTTCTAATGCCACTCTCATTTCACATCTTGTTGAACGTAACACATTCTTTTCGCCGTCTTTGCGAGGTTTAATATTATAGTACCAATACTATAATATTAAACCTCGCAAAGACGGCCACCAATGCTAGGTATTAATAGTGGCTTTCATAATAGCACTCAAACTTATATCTTTTTCTTCAGCCTAAAGATGTCCGCTGCTGGACAAAGGCCTCCCCTAAAGCTTTCCACGATGACCGGTCTTATGTTGCCCGCATCCATCGGCTTCCCGCGACCTTCACCAGCTCATCGGTCCATCTTGTTGGGGGCCTCCCTACGCTGCCTCTTCCAGTACGTGGCCTCCAGAACCTTACTGCCCCATCGTCCATCGGTTCTACGAGCAATGTGCCCTACGCACTGCCATTTAATTTTAGCGACTCGAAGAGCTATGTCGGTGATTTTGGTTCTTCTGATTCGATCACACAGAGAAACTCCGAGCATAGCTCTTTCCATTGCCCTTTGTGTAACTCTGAGCCTTCGTATAAGGCCCATTGTATCTATAAACAATAATTGTTACTAAAAGACACTGTAATGTAACATAACCAATGTGAAGTAATATAACATACACACAATTCCTCACATTTCTGAAAGAGTAAATTCATTTTAACAAGCATAAAGCGCATGAAAATATGAAGCTATTATCGGCTACTGCTATAATATTAATGAGTCAGACGATATTAGTTACTAGATATTAAATCAGAGATACATAAACCCTTTTCCTGTTTACTCCAATTATTGGAGCCTATTATTTTAATTGCTATCATCGCAAATATAATGATTCAAACATAATAAATTATTTTGTTTGTATTAAATATGAACAAAATAATTGTCCGATGAAAATTCTGGCATTTTCTGCCAAAATCCTCACAGATCAAAATGGTAGTATTGACGTGTCTGTCAAGAAAAACATTTTTTTTTTGTTATTTTGGCTCTATTTCGTTTCGGTAGAAACACCTAAGCAGTTTTAAGCCTATAATTAATAATTAAGCATTGCTTAAGAGCTAACGAAAAAGTAAGCTAACCTACTGTTTAGCTTACTTTTTATACTTATGCTACTGCAAAAGAGTGATTATAATTATAAAAGGCTTATAAATAAATTTTGATATTTTCGACATTGTCGTTGTTACCTTCCATTCGTAAATTTGCATCACTGTTAACAGTGAGTGGTCTTTATACTCCTTGTAATAATGATGCGGTTGGATTGTCACTGCCTAAAATCTGTCGATTTTGACAGACTTTTATGCTCGTTACAAAAAGACTCATGTTTGCTCCTGTCAGTGGTCAAAAGTCAGATTGCATTATTATCTATCTTAGTAAGGCTATCATCAGTACACAAGAAAGATTTTGACGTGACAACGTCTTAAATTAGGTTGCGGCTGGGAGTCACTTATGAAAAAGTGTAACGCTCGGTAACGTTACGATGAGTCACCGATGTTTTAGTAAACAAAATATATTTCTATAGTTAAAATTTGTGCAATTCTTATTTTCATTCAATTCCTTGTTCCTATTGTGCAATTTAATTATATTCATATCAATAAATATTCTACCGAGAAAAAGACGTTGTCACGTAAAATCTTCGCCCGTAAAACCGACTTTACAGGCAACCATTTTTTTTTCAATTAAATATACAAACAAATCAGCAAAACAAACATTCTGCAGTAATATTTCTACCAGAATATGCTTTGATTGAAGATCTGAATAAAAATACACATTCAAATAAATCTTGTTTTATCAGCATCTGCCTGAATTCACTCACGAACGCATCCAAACTGGTTCCAAATATTATTTGATATTTTTCGAGTTACACAGTAAGAAGCGTTTTCAATCAAACGGAGTGTTAAAAAGTCCCTCATTGTTTATCCTTATTTTATATTTATATTCACATAGCTGAATATTGCAGACATGAAAGGTTTATTTTTATGTTTGTGCACTAACCTTAACGTTGGTTATTCATCAATGAACATATGTTATTCTGTTTTCCTATTGGTAGGTTCGTAATATTGTTACAGCCTAGTTCAATGTGAAAATACATCCACACAGGTGTTAAAATTCTAGTAGAATATTTGTGTGATCTATTTGTTCGTAGAAACGTTTTTACTGCTCTAGCACAGACTCAATTTAAAATAGTACACATTGGAACTTATTTCTGGACATCGTTGTTTTAAATTATAAAACATAACTGTGACCAAAAATAAGTTTATATTATTTTAAAATTTAAAATAGCCTGACATAGATAAAAAGTCAATGGAGAAATAATAGTCGTAAGTGTTTTTTTTTTTTTAATTAACCAGTTGAAACAATGATATACCCAATTTCTTTTCTTATTCGATGCAATGCAATAATGTATATTTGTTTGTCGTATAATGTAGAGTACTACGCAAAGCACATATTCCCCGTTCTGTCTTACTATCTGGATCTGTCAACTGGTTTTTCATACTTATGTATGAAAAAGATCTGACGCTGTCAATCAGCCAAAACATAGCTTTCGTCATCATCATTCTCATCATCCTCATCAACAACCTTTTTATTGTCCCATTGCTGGGCACAGGTCTCCTCTCATACAGAGAAGATTGAGCGTAATCACCACGCTTGCTCAATGCGGGTTGGCGATTTCAGACTTAAAGTCCAGGTTTCCTCAAGATGTTTTCCTGCACCTTCAGTCATTGGTGTCCAAGATATACTTAGAAAGTTTAGAAAACTTTAGAAAAATTACATTGGTACTTGCCTGACCTGGAATCGAAAGAAATCGAATCCGGGCACTCATACTTGACAGGCTGGTGTTTTAACCACTAGGCCACCACGACTTAAACATAACATAGCTTTGACATAAGCCAAAGCTATGTTTGTTTATCTAAAAGGACTGTGTTTATGAAGCGATTGTGCATTTAAATCGATTAGGCCATACACGCAGCACTAATTGTCTGAGATAAGTTGACTGATTGGTATCTTCCCAACGTGTGATTAGAATCGGGCCGTTACAAGCATAGGCGTACCTCAGATTTCTATCAGCTGTCCCCTCTGGATATATCGCAGAACATGTATGTAGTCCCCTTATTACTAATCAGAGTATAAACGGGGACTTAGACAGCCCTACACACTACAAATAGGTACCTAATGTTTCTTGTAGATGTGCTTGTGTAGTTTGTAAGGCAAAATAACCGGGGATGATTCGGCTATAAAAATCTGACTCTGATCTAATGTGCGAGTGCGTGTTTTCTGAGGCACGATCAGACAAGTGAAAGGGACCAACGTCCCGGTGGCCATGCGAACATCTAATGGCAGTCGGTACGGGTTGTTGCAGCCCTCAAAAAGTCCAACAAAAAGAGGTTATTTCATGATCTTATTTAAAAAAAAAATTAAAGTAAAGTATTTAATATCCCCCTGTTAATGCATGTAGCCATGAAAACTTATAACAAATAACTGGATAACTTTTCCGAACGACATTAATCTAACCAACAAATTACTGCCACAAATACAAAAATACAGCCCACAAACTGTAAACACAGTATTTGAAGATAAATTACTAGTCAATTAAATTCATCAATTCGGAAACAGATTACGCTAATGACTTCTGTGTTGCTGGCAAAGCCATACACTGTATGTCTAGTAATTAATTAAAGTTAAGTGAAAGTTGCAATTAGTTAGTTTTATCTATAACTAGCAACGCCCTGCGGTTTCGATACCGATTATTGGAATAAAATTATTATATTTGTTAATCTTGGGTATAAACCTTCTGTGTGCTAAATTTCGATTTCGAGCGATGGATATTATCTTAATACTCATCATTTCAGCCGTAAGACGTCTATTGCTGGACATAGGCCCACGTGGACCACGAGGACCGGTCCTGCGCCTCCCGCATCCAGCGGTTTCCCGCGACCTTAACCAGGTCGTCGATCCACCTTGTCGGAGACCCACGCTGCGTCTTCCAGTGCGTGGTGGCCACTCGAGAACGTCGGCCCCATCGGGCATCGGTCCTACGGGCAATGTGCCCAGCCCACTGTGACTTTAGTGTTGCAATTCTTCGAGCTATGTCGGTTACTCTCGTTCTTCTGTGGATCTCCTCATTCCTGAATCGATCGCGCAGTGAAACCCCAAGCATAGCCCTCTCCATTACCCTTTGAGTCACTTTGAGCCTTCTTATAAGGCCCATTGTTAGCAACCAAGTCTTATTTCCATAAGTCATCACTGGCAACACACACCCACATACCAGTTGCTAATAGTATGACTACAGTGTTTATTCTCAGTAATACAGAAAATGTACCTGTTGGGACTCCACAAATAAGATGTTCAAAAGACAAAGCCTTGCCGCCAAGCGATTTGTCGTGTTCCGGCATGGTGTCTGGTGAAGCCGTACGGAGGACGGGTCTGAGCAGTTGTGTTGCGATGTGTGCCGGGTACGATGCGCCTAATGTTGTTGTGTTGGGAGTTTGGTCGTGGAGGGTCTTCAGATCCATCTCCCTTTGGCGCAGCATCGTTGGTTGTGTTGTTGGGTTTAACATTGCATCGCCTCGCTCAACTGCCGTCTTCCTTCCTATTCGCTCAGTTTTTCTGAGTGAATAGGCTCTTAATAAACTAGCGCGTTTTACCATTAACGATCACATCACTGCTTACCATCAGGCGGGATTGCGGTCAAGCGCTAGTTTATAATTATTAAAAAACAAAAGTAAATGGAGTCGCATGACTGGAAAAACGGATCTTGCGTAACAGGATAAGGCGAGAGAAGATAAAGAAGAAGAATACAAATTTCCTAAGAAATAAGCAGTACTTGTACTCATATTACTTAATTTTGACATATCCTTATGTATTTTATTGTGTGTACATAAATAATAAAATAAATAAATACATTGATTTATGTATAGCTGTCCTAAATCTGTTTGGTTGTTTTTCTCCATCACTGGAATTATTTCGAGAGGGATAATACTCGAAATTTTAACAACGTTAACAGGGTTATATTAGTCTCAATCTGCCATAAAAACCTCGGATTTTAAAAAATATTATAGTTTTTTTTATCTTTTTATTCGTCACAGTTGTTTTTTTTATCTTTCGAATGACGAAAACCTTCTGATTTCTTCGCAAATCTTTTTCAGAACAGCAGGGTAATTGCGTAACACATTATCAGTAGCAATGGGTTTTATTTTGACAGTTCAACAACATTCATTGCGTCATTTACATTATTGAGCAGGTACATTTTGATACATATGGAGCGATGGAATAGCAAAAAGCTTGAAAATAATTCCAACTGATAGTAATAGTAATTTGGTGGTAAAATAGTAAAAATATAGCTTACAAAATGAACGTCATTATTTCTAAACTAAGAGAATTGTTATAAAACTATCACGTCTATATTTCCCAAGGTACAGTCGCGCGTAGAAGAACTTATCGCAATATGGTCTCGAAGTTTGAACCTGTCTTGTACATTCGTAAACAAAAGTTCCCAACGCTAATTATATTAAAAACCCAGCCCTGGGATGACGTGATATTCCAGGACAAGGGTGCGCATTAATCATTCTCAAGCAACGTTATCTCATGTACAGAACCCGACGCAACTTGTACCTTCTGTCAAAGTATACACGCTAATGTTTTTGTATGATGTTAAATATACTGCGGAATTCTCTATTTAATGTTTTAAGCTATTCGCGTGTTTGCGTTAGGTAAGATAAAGAGGGCAAGGGACTATTATTTTGTTTACACGTTTTTGTTTAATAAATTAAAGATATTGTTAGCTTTGTATTACAAAAACAAAATCAAATACTTAAAATGGCTTCGAATGAAACTCGTATAAATAATTTGTCAGATAGAGAGACAGCAACGTCAATATAAAATTGAACAATTTCAGTAAGTAGGTCTTTTTAATATTTTTTTTTTTTTTGGTAAGAAAAACGTTGCCCCGCACTAGGAACTGACTTGTATCCTAAAAAATAATTCAATGTCCATCAGATAGATAAAAAATATTGAATTTATAAAAAATATTTTTTATTTTTTCTTTCATTCAAATACTTAGGAAGATATATTGATTTGAAATGTCGCATGATGTCATGCCGTGGTACAAAATATACCACGGCGTGATGTAATTAGCCCCCACTCCATAACTTTAACACGCTATATCTCGGTAGTTTTTGGTAATTTCGACAAAATAAAAAATACGGGTCTTAATTTTTTTTATTATCTATAAGACGAACTAATTATTTTTTGATTTTCATACCTTGGATGCATCCCTATTACTCCTGGATTATAGGTGCGTTTTACAAACTTTAAAACTCACACAATCAGCCAGGTTCGGAATAACTAATAACTGTCTCGAAGGCCTTCGACCGGGTATGGCACGCTGGCCTTTTGAGTAAGCTTCCAGCGTACGGCATTTCCCCTAGCCTGACTGGCTGGGTAAAAGACTTCCTGACTGAACGGTCCCTCCGAGTTGTTGTCGACGGATGCTCATCTGAGCCCATGTCGACTAATGCCGGTGTTCCTCAGGGGTCTGTTCTCTCTGCAACTCTGTTTCTGCTGCATATTAACGATCTGCTGATGCCCGGTATCTATGGGTATGCAGATGACAGCACAGTTGTGGAGAGATACCTGCCGGATGCTCAGGCTAGTAGGGAATCAATCCGGTCCGAAAGAGAGGCCATGGTAGAGCGAACGAGTGTTGCACTTCAGGCAGTCTCCGAATGGGGCAATGCCAATCTTGTAGCATTCAATGCCGCCAAAACGCAGGCGTGTCTTTTCACTGCCAAAAGGAGCCCGTTCACCTTGGCTCCTACTTTTCGGAATGTATCCTTGGAGTGTACCGGCCGCCTTCAGCTTTTGGGTATTGAGATTTCCTCGAACCTAAACTTTGGGCGGTTCATTGAGTCCAAGGCCAAGGTGGCTGCCAGAAAACTTGGTGTAATCGCAAAGGTCCGGCAGTACTTCACACCAGGGCAGCTTCTAATGTTGTACAAAGCACAGGTCCGTTCGTGTGTGGAGTACTGCAGCCACATTTGGGCTGGTGCTGCTAAGTGTCACCTGGCCACTTTGGATTCAGTGGAGAGGCGTGCGAAGAGGCTGATTGGTGACCCTGATTTAACTCGAGTTGGTCTCCAAAGCCTAGAGCACAGGCGTAGAGTAGCCAGCCTTTCGGTGTTCTATAGGATACATTCTGGGGAGTGTGCGAAGGAATTGCACGATTTAATTCCCCCATCTCCGTTCCACCATCGGACGACCCGTCGTACGGCGAGTTTCCACCCTTATGTTGTTAACACCTCTACGATCCGGACGAAGCGTTTCGCCTCCTCCTTTATACCGCGTACATCGAGGGACTGGAACAATCTGCCGGCGGCGGTGTTTCCGTCGGACTACAATTTGAGTCTCTTCAAGGCTAGAGTGAATAGGCTCTTAATAAACTAGTGCGCTTTACCATCAACGATTGCGTCACTGCTTACCATCAGGCAGGATTGCGGTCAAGCGCTGGTTTATACTTTAATAAAAAAAAAAAAAAAAAACTACCTAGATATAGGCCATATAAATATTTGTCGCGTAGCGTGGGTAGGCCCCCGACAAGGTGGACCGACGACCTGGTGAAGGTCGCGGGAAACCGCTGGATGCGGGAGGCGCAGGACCGGTCGTCGTGGAGAACCTTGGGGGAGGCCTATGTCCAGCAGTGGACGTCTTTCGGCTGAAATGATGATGATGATGAAATATTTGTCCCGTGCAAGCATCGAATCCGCGTAGTCGATCACTCAACGACTGCGCCAACTGTGTCGTCATTAATTATTTTCTTCGTTAAACGTGCACCCAATAGAATGCTTGTACGAATAATACATGAATTAATTTATTTATTTATTTATTAAAACTTTATGCACAAGGAAAAACATTGTACAATGGCGGACTTAATGCCTTAGGCATTTTCTACCAGTCTACCTTAAGGTGATGCAGACAAAATATGGTAGGTGCAAACAAATTAAAGTTAAAAGAGAGAAGAAAAAAAAAACTTATAATAAATACATAAATACATACATACAAAATATAAACAGAAGAGAGAGTTAAAAAAAAATCATAGATAGAGAAAAGAAAAAAATTATATATGTGATGAATCTGCCAATTTCTTGCGTAGGTATTCCCGAGCTTTCACTTTAAATGTGTACCGACTTGTCAACGTCCTGATAGTCTGAGGAAGATCATTCCAAGGGAAAACCGCCTGAACCAGAAATGAAGACTTAAGAAAACCAGTGCGGTGAGAAGGACATCGTAAAAGACAATTATTGGAAGAGCGCAGATTCTTATTATGCGCAGAGAATAAATATTGGAAATGTGAAGTAAGGTAAGAAGGGGAACAGGGTTTGTGTAGGAGTGAAAATAAGGTCGTCAAGGCTCTTAGAGCTCTGCGCTGCCTGATGGGTAGCCATTTCAAGATGGACCGGTAAGAAGATACATGATCGTACTTACGAAGATTAAATACGAATCGAATGCAGTTATTTAGAAGTCGGTCAAGTTTATTGAGTAGATCTGCATTCAGGTCGTAATAACACACATCACCATAATCAATAATGGGGAAGATAAGGGATTGGACAAGCATTGCCTTTATGTGTGACGGGAGAACGTGAATGAATGAATGACACATGAATTAATTTCAATAACACCTGAAATGATCGACAAAGCAGAAAAACCCAAAGTGATTGTAACAGTACATTACCGCGATAAACTCAAGTACCTGCCTATAATTAAGTGTTACTACCCTTAACTTATTAAGTGAAGGAGGTGCGTGAGCGCCGTTTTTGGGTTCGCGACGAAGGCCCCTAAAATATATTCCGTGTTAGGAGAAAATAAAAAAAAGTGACGTGACACTTTTTGCCCGGTTTAACGATCAGTCGGCGGTTGTCGTTAAATCAAGGGGGTTTCCGTGCCATGAATATGCAAATATAACATTCGTGCTTGCGATTAATGCCGATTTCCCGTCACGGATAAAGCCTTCGATGGCATTTTACGCAACCTGTTGACTCATACTCGTGGCTTGGTTGTTCGTTACTTGTTTGTCATTAAAGCAGATTAAATGCCGCTCAGCAACTGTATATGACGTCAGTCACTATTTCCAGTAGAACTGAATTGGATTTAAAGCTTTGTTTGGTCTGGCTTAGTTGTTGAATAACAAGTTTACTTTTTATGCGTCCAACACAGAAATCCCGTTATATTTTTTTGTATTGAACATAGTGCTGAAGTGTGTTTGATACTAGTATTTAACCGACCACAATAAACAACTTTTCAAGCTTCGCTACGCGCTTTGCTACGGCGTAGCAAGTGCTACGATCAAATAGATATTTGAGCAAAACAAAAAGAATTTAAATACATATTTTATGCGTTTTTGGGTGTTCTGAACGCACCAAAATAATTATAGTAACATCACAAAGTGACCCAAGCCATGAGGAATTTCGGTCCGGAAATCCTGATTCGATTTCCGGGAGAATAAAAATCATATTGACAAAATTTGTCTCGCCCCAAAAAATATCTTATGATTTCATTTGGACGACTATCCAGAACCTTTTATACTTGTTTGTTTCTTCAGACGTTAATTATAATGAAGTAGGTTTGTATAGACATCGTGTGTACAGTTGTGTATACAGTGATGAAAGCAATATTTAATAGACGGCTCAAACACAACACTACTGATATTCGTTAATAGATGGCGGGTCTATTACGCCATATATTACGGTTTGTCGAAATCCAGTTGGTGAATTTGCAATTTTGTATTACCAGTTGCAATCTCACACTGTAGTGAACAAGGTATAGGCTGGTCTAGCTATAATTCCAAGTATCATAAACCTGAAATGGCTGAAATTAGAGCAGTGGCAATAATAATTGATTGCCGGCGCCATCTTGCGCTTGAACTAAAGAATTAAACAGCAAAGTCGGGTGTGTAGGTGTGAGTGTGTGCGTGGGATGTGGATGCGTGTGGGTGAGTTGTGAGTGTGTGTGATTCAAAACAAGTCTCAGTGTGGTATACTTGCGCTGCTTTTTATTAGAAGGATTCCAAGAGTTTCCCAGTGGTATCATAATCGTAAGACTGAAACTAATATACTAAGTGTTTAAAGATAAAATATTTATTTGATTTAATAATATTTCACGTATTTATACACATATTTTTATGTGTTGCTCTGATTGCTTGTGACATCATACCAGACCCTATCAGAATACCAGCGCCGCACAATTTACTTTTAAATATCGCAGCATTATGCTGAGGTAGGAGCCTTTTGGCCTCGTAAGAAACTTCCTGATTTTTTGTAACTTCCTTTTAAGTACATAACTTATTTTTATTTTCAATTCTGTTTAACGTAGTTCAGTTTTATGATTTCCCTGTACAAGTCACATTATATACTTTTTATTTTTCTTTCTTCATGTTAGACTTTAGTTTCACAATTAAAGTTCAAAATGACTAGCAACGAAAAAAAATCTCATACATTCTTTATAAAGAAATTAACAGTTTTTCTGTTCAGCGATGAAGGTTTTATACCAGCCTCCAAATCACGTGTATTACGTCACTTCAGAATTAAACACACATGTAATCTCTTCTACTTGACGGTCTTGACGCAATATTGACTTAATGCTTGCAAAATTAATGGTGTTCTTTGTTTGTATAATTTGAAATTATGCTTTGGAAATACTTTTTAAAATAGTAAACAAGACACGATGCATTTAGTCAGAAGTGTACTACCAACTTGTGCAATAAACGATGCTTCTAGCAGAGTAACTTAAAACTTTATATACCTTTGATTAAACTGTCAGTATACAATATATAAAGAAAACCCCGTCCGGCCCATAAGGATAATAAAGGTTAAGTAAACACAAGACCAAATAAAATATGAAATTTTACATAATCATCATAGTAACAATACCAATGAATTTTGAAATAATCTTTTTTTCCACGAATTAATTCCAATTTTCCCAAAATATGGTATTTTTTTAAAAAGTGACAACACCAATATCGATGGTATTATTAGGAGCGATGGGATCGCGTGCCGCGTGCCTGGGTCCCCTTCGCCCGCGTATGTGTTGCCTACCACACATGTACGAAGATACCTCTTTTTTCGAAATAATATTAATTATATAAGGGGGATTTTTTTTAAGTGTAGCCCGGCTTTGTAGGCATTAGTAGAATCAGTTATCGATACCTAACAATACCTTCACGGATCGGACAGGGTTTTCTTTACATATTGTATAATCACTATCACAAGGAAAATTTAAGATAATGTATAAAATGTCTCCATCACAATAAGATTCGCAAAAAATATTTGATTAAACAAGTGCACCGACGTTCCCCATATGCATACTAGAGCGCATCGACTCCAAAAAAACACAACTACTAGTACTAGAAAAGCCATAAATTTATAACCCACTCGCTTTTATTGCTGTGAAGCATGCATGCTACTATAATACATTTCAAATTCAGCAAAACAAGTATGTGACCTGAGAGAGAACGCAATTCTTTGCAAGTTTGTCGAGTTAATAATATTTGTTACGTGCCTCAAAGAAATCCTCCGTGTTGTGATGAAATAAAACAAATACTTAGACCCAGAGACGTGCAGCTGTCTGCAGCCCCATAACATGCTTTATTAGTTTCAAGCGATCAAAAATTTTACTGTTACACCTTTGCATAAAACGTCGGAATCAGATTGCAAAACCTTTTTAATTAAATTGAATTCTTTCTTTTATGTACTCGAATAACACTACACATAATAGCGGATAACGCAATTCCGTCCCAACACGCGCGTAGAAAGATAAACAAAGGAATGAACAGCCTAATGGTTACTATTAACCACTCGAGGCGGCAATAAAAATATTTTATATCTCTGTTTCCGGCAGACACGCGGTCGTCACGCGATACCCTGACGTGACCATTCGTCCTAATTTCAGCGGGACTGTACCATCTTTATGACCGATCAATATACCGACATTCAACTCGAGACAACTGACCAAGTAACCTCTTCCGTTGGGATAAGCTCAACCCTTGAGTAAACTGCTGTAACTCTGGCGATCAACGCTCGATTTGTTTACCAGTATCGCCTGCTCTACCAGAGAAATATCAGCAGCGATAAACAAATACTCGTGACAACCTCATACCGCCCAATCGGGCTCTCGAAAATATGGTTTACAAGCTGCTCGGTCCGAACACATAAATTATTCCGCCCGTGTGTTTGTGCGCCGACTCGGTTTACTAACGGCTCAACTCCTTTACCGTTGTTAGCGTTGCAAAGAAATTAAATCAACGTATATGTGTTTATAACAACACCGCTGAAAGAGGTGGAACGATGTGAATCCTGACAGTTGACGTCAACCAGCTCACAATGCTCCACCATCCTTATCGCTAAGAGGGAAATAAATGAGACGAGATTTTCCTGCTTTATGAACGAGTCACTCTAAATTCCTTGTCTTGTTTCGTTTTTAGTCAAAAAATATGCTTATATATTTTTATGTGGAAAAAATGAAATGTTAGCTTTTTTTTTTTTTTTACTTTCTCTAATCCCTACCCATATAAAATTTTAACATACTGCCTAGAGCGGTTTTCATAATTTTGTTGGTAAAATTAGTTGTTAAAAGGAAGATAGGCTGCGGGCGGATTTAGGATGTGTAGCGGAGGAGACACAACCTTATGAATACCAAAGAATAATCTTATGTTTGGCGGCCTCCGTGTCGCAGCGGTCAACACGCCTGCCTGCGACGTGGAGGCCCTGGGTTCGATCCTCGGCCAGGTCATGATGGAAAACGATCTTTTCCTGATTGGCCTGGGTCTTGGATGTTTATCTATATATGTATCTATTATAAATATAGTATCGTTGAGTTAGT
Organism: Sesamia inferens; assembly: GCA_037179545.1. Lineage (NCBI taxonomy): Eukaryota > Metazoa > Arthropoda > Insecta > Lepidoptera > Noctuidae > Sesamia > Sesamia inferens. Next base: position 17,453,367 of record CM073921.1, on the reverse strand, counting down.
ATCCCATAACACAAGTCTCGAACTTACTTTGGGGCTAGCTCAATCTGTGTGATTTGTCCGTATATATTTATTTATTTTATTTATGTAACGTTTATAGATAATCGAACGATTTCAGGTACACATGTGATGTTTTGGGTAACAAAAAAGGCGAACTATTAATATTTATTGCTAGGACAGTTTGAATGAATAGGTAGACATCTTCAGTACCAGTATGTGCTTGGCTCGCTTTTTGTGACATCCGTGTCCAATGATTTGAATTTATTGTCGTGAGACACGAAGAGGCTTCATTCGGAATGTCTCTCAGCATTATTCGTTCTTTAACAATAGAAACCCGTTAAAAGATTTCCAGTTAGCGTGGAGGGATATCATTTGAAGACACGACACTGCTGGTGGTATGCCTCGGCCGACATTTTATTTATTTCGCTCCGTGTGTATTTTCCGTCATTGTATAAAGACACATGGAGCACGAAACTGATAATCTTAAAGATTTAATGTTATTTATTACGAACTCATATTTATCAGTGAGATATTCTGTGTATTGCTGTACGTATCCCTAAAAAACACTGACCATTAACGATAACCCGATAAATGAAACAGATAAAACATATTACATTTTCATAGTTACAAAATAAAATATTTTTCATCGTAAAGGTTCACGAGGTTTTCATAACAAAATAACAAAGGTTTCATGAACAAAACGCTAGCAGCAACAACAACATAGCTATACCTTCAGTCTGCAGTCGCTAGATTTTCTCACTCACGGTCATTACCCCTGCGTACTACGGATCGTGACCTTGCATTTTTTCAACCCCGTAAATGGATATTATATTAAAATTGTATGAGTATAACGAAATACTCGTATATCCGGTAAGAAAAAATATGAGAGCGTGAGAAACAATGTAAAACAACACGGTGTTTTCGTGAAACAAAGCATCGTATAATGAAATTTTCCATAGCAACGTAACAACACGATCTGCAGAGTCGATTCCACATAATACTGTAATGGATTCCGTTTAAAGCAATAATAAAATTCTACATATTTGTATGCGATTGTTATAAGCGTTTATAATCAGTTTATCAGAATTGGTAGTTCCGGATAATAGGCGGAATATGGCTGTGTTCACATTGGCCGCAGTGTGCTCAACACGGCCCGGCCCACCACTCTGAGTTGTTTTAATGGAAGGACGCAGATGTTTTTCGACTTACGTGGCCAATATTGCCCTATTTCGCCCACTAAGTATAAGTGCTTTGCAAACAAACATAACATTAAGTATCTAAGTTTATTATTCAAGAACCTGAATTATATACAGGTTTTTGTAAAAGATATCGTCATAATTAATATACTCGTAATATCATTAAAAATAATAACGAATCTTTCGTTGAGTATTTGAGAGTTTTCCGATACTGGCTTTAACAAAATACGTAACATTAACGAAGTATGATGGCTCTTTGTGTTTCGTATTGTACACATTTTTTGCTAAACGACGTAGTAACATTTTATTGGTGACTTACCGAACGACTTGTACGATACATACAATTATGAAACATGACAAAACAAGAAGTCGTGTGAAATTAGGAACACTTGAGAACTGGGTGAAATAATTTACTGTTGAAGAACGTTTTATTTATTTAAATCAGATAGTTACAGCTTAGGTACATTGATATTTTGTTTTTTTTCGCTCCTTATTTATAGTATTGTGGCACTGTACAGTCAACAAGTGACTAAAGTACCCGCTCATACCACTACGACATTAACGCTCTACTATAAAAGTGCTACCACTAATGTGCTGTTGCCTGTACCGCAAATAGTTAAATCGGATAGATGATAGACTACACACTTGACATTGGCTGAATGCACTAACCGTGCGAAGCCAAAGAGAAGAAAAAAAAAGACGATACAGTTGTTCCCGTTGTTTCTGAATAAATGGAGCGGATACACTCCGGTTTTTACATTGGCATATTTTCATTGTAAGACTGCTAAACGAAAATGATATTCATCGTGAAACCCACTATTTATTTGAGACAGACTTAGGGATATAAAGCGAATTTTTCTTATTTCACCCTTTTGAGCATAACAAAGTAAAGGGGATGTATTGTACATATACAACAATGTTGTTTTATTTACACGATGTTTCCTTATATATTCGAGTAGGTACAATTCCCTACATCATGTCCTCCGCAAACAGTGGCAATAAAATGGTGCCGATGTAATGATACTACACACATAATGTCATAGTATTACATATTATGGTAACGTTTGTAGTCAGCAATAAAAGAATAGTGCATTATATAAATAGGTGCTTACTTATTCGGTTAGCATTAGAAAGGAATATATTATTAACGGACTAAATTGTGGATTCAATTTGAACCCAGTAATCATAAAAATCAAGATCAATTAACCAACAAATATTAAAGTTTAAATTGCTGGAGTCTCTTAAAAAAATCAAAATAAACTACCTATAACATTGGTTCACATTAAATGTACGGTGAAAAAGGCAAACGGCGCGGGAAGAATTGCTTTTTACGGATCGACTAACATTCCGCGATTCCTCGACGATAGAGGGGGCGCAGGTACGTGACGTAGGGGGAAAGGGGCAGGGGGCGCCCACAGAAATGAATTGTTTTCGGTTTACCGTAAGGTAACATTACGTTATTGCGTACCTTTGTGGCTTTTTAAGTGTGTTTATAGGATTTGGTGCGGAAGAAACGTCGAGTGCTTGCTGGAAAACAGTTTAATAAAAATCTGTATAGCACACATACGTACACATTATTTATCATACGCTCACAATGCCCGACTGTAGATCTGCTCACGACGTTTAATTTCGCCTTAACTTTCCATTATCTTCCTAATATTATTTTTGCTGTCACATGCCGACATTGTTCTTACTTGGTTAATAAAATCCGTTCGTTCGGTAAAGTAATGGAGGTATTCCAATTCCCGCTCACCTGCGTCGGGTACACGGCAGACACAATAATTTAATTTCGCTCGTTATACGAAGGAATTATTCGAAAAAAGTGGAGGCGAACTCATAAAGCCATTACATTGCTGGGGAACGCCTGACGTAGCTTCCACAGACATGAGACCGGCGCTCAAAATTAATTTCTGAAACCGGTAAAAGTATCAAATTTACTAAATTATTCGAGCCCCTAAAGCTAGCAATAAAATATTAATTAAAATTAACGATATAATATTTATTATAACAAATTTAAAATTTCATTGGATATTATACTATAGGAGAATTCACATGAGCAGAACAAAGTTTTTTGAGTAAGAGTCATTGAACTCTGTACCTGTTGTATATATATCATTAGATCAGCTCAAAGCTCAAGGAGTTTTAATATTTAAAAAATATCAGTCCTAGAAAGAAAAAATGAAATAAATGGTTAAAGAAATATTAGATAATTTAAATATAGAATGAGATTTATTTGACACGGGCGCAATAACTCCAATTGAACAGTCACGGAATACATGTATGGTATATTAAATCCTCTTACTGTCAATAAGTCGTGAGCAAGCATAGAGATCCATGCTCGTGTATGTGAGAACCTTTGCCCTGTAGTGAGACCATAAGACTATGGTATTATTGTCATTAGAAATGACTGGTCAACAATAGCCTCTCGGTTGTTATTGGCTGGCTAACTAAATTCACGACAGTTACGACCTAATACAGCAGTACATAAATTATACCAATGTGTGTTTGTGAACCAGCTTGCTTTACCCATTGTGGACTACTATGACGTAGGAATGCAAACATAGTTATGTATATAGTTAATATCTGCATAGCTAAGTGCATCATCATTCAGGTAGCTACGCATGAATAAACAGTACCTCTGTTGCTCACACTACTGCTCTGTTGTTGACATATGCTATGATTTCATTATTATATTGTCAAGAAAATTTTACCTTATCAATATTTCTAGCCAAACTTTGCTGTGGATGACTGAATTTGAATTGTATCTGTATAATCCCACTAACGCCTTGTCCTCGGTGGTAGGCCATAACATTGGCCGCCGGTAGAAGTTACCACCCACCAGACAAAGTTTTGCCGCCAAGCGATTTTTCATGTTCCGGCATGATGTCTGGTAAAGCCGTACGGAGGACGGGTCTGAGCAGTTGTGTTGCAATGTGTGCCGGGTACGATGCGCCAAATGTTGTTGTGTTGGGAGTTTGGTCGTAGAGGGTCTTCAGATCAATCTCCTTTTGGCGCAGCATCGTTGGTCGTGTTGTTGGGTTTAACATTGCATCACCTCGCTCAACTGCCGTCTTCCTTCCTATTCACTCAGTTTTTCTGAGTGAATAGGCTCTTAATAAACTAGCGCACTTTACCATCAACGATCGCATTACTGCTTTGCATCAGGCGGGATTGCGGTCAAGCGCTAGTTTATAATTATTAAAAAAAAAAACGCTTGCCCACGCTATTACCGGATTATCTTACTGATTTTTTTTTATAATTTTCAGGATTACTAAACGTTCTAGATGTTAAATAAAATAAGATTAGCACAGTCATTTGCAAAATGAAAACCGACTTGTAATACTTGAAATTAACATTTTTTTTACACATAAACTCGTCAGCTTAAAACTTATTGCATAAATCAGAAATACCTATTTGAACTATTTAAAGAGATTATTCTCGCAATATTTTTACAGCAGTTAGTTTGTAGGCATTAATGTTAACGTAAGCACTACTAAATTTCTCCGTAGCCAAGCCTTAAGAATTAAAATAGATTTCCAATAAATTGAGGCATGGATACCGCTATCCTAGATACTTCGAAAAATAATTATTCCATCACGATTTTAACATCATCCCTGCGTTTATCGAAATTCAATTATAACACAAATAAATTTTGGTCATTGGATCAAGTAAGCTAAATTATTAAATTAAGCAAGGAAATTGAGACTATGATTTAATTTTGCCTCGAGGTTTAAAAAATATAAGCTTGTTTTTATTTCTTCTGCTCATCTTTAATGTCGGCTTGAATGGAAAATATAATGTTGTCCTGTTCCAAACTACTAATCTGTAAACAGTCTTTTGTAAACAGTCTGATATGGTTTTCCATTAGTAATTTATGCGTTATGAGGTTTGAAAACATGCAGACACTTCCTTTTATAAATTATTATTTTACCACTTATTTTGCTATAAAACAGTGAAGAAAAACATCGTAAGCAAACCAACCATATCCAAAATCCAAAAAGTCATGCAAGTGTCATTTACCAACATGCACTAGGCCCACTCCCTCTCACAAAGAGTTCTATGTTCTATGTCACAACTGTGGGATGAATTGTCCTTACGCTATGCTACGAATGAATGAATCAGTCTCTCCCTAAACATTGGAAACAATCTTGAGGTTCCGAAATTGCAATAAGTGAAAACCATGAATGAACCCGTTGGCCATAATCAATTTAGCCACTCAAGCACGTAACTCACGATATATACCCAGTTAATGAAATTGCCGAACGTCGGCTCTAAATCAGCCTACCTTAGGTTACCACAAAGCAAACTTTGAACCAAGATAGTACTAATTATAACAATGTTTTTGGATTACAAGGCTTGTGTTTCGTAGTGTTGTATGCAACAGACCGCAAGTCTATTAAGAGTTCTGTATTCCTCAATTAACTCTTGATGTTGTGTAGGTGTTCTTACTCATGTATTTTGGTAGCCATTTCAGAAATGAAGTACAAATTTAGAAGATTAAACTATTGTATATAATCAGAAATTGAAGTGATTCGAGTTTTTATCACACACTATTATTAACAATGATCACTGTGTGTTAGTATTATTGAGAATAATTATTTTTACTTCAATATACATGTAAAGCATATTATTTCTAAATATTAAAAATAAAAAAGCAGTAGCTTACTGGTATCGCGAACAGAGTCTAAGCTCAAGAGGTCAGGTCAGGGCTAAAGAGAGAGGAACCTACTGAAAATGAGAGCCATGTCCAGAAGCACCGCTTTCTGAATTTCCTTGAACCGGCTGCCTAACGAGGGTCCTCTCAGGAACGAAAGACTCACGACTATTGGTAAAATAATTGCTGAGTCCACATGACAACAACCTCGCGAAACAAGCTATCTTTCTCAGCTTTCGCAATATAGTGTTATTGAGAATTATTAATGCATTATTTACTACAAAAATATTTTTATTGAAAATTATTTCCTTTATATTTGTTATTATAAATGCATACATAATTATTAAACAATATTGATACAATACAGTGATTTAACCTCCCTAAATATACGTGCAGATGGAAATCACTAAGCAAAGCGCTAACTGAATAATGGCGTCCGCTATATTAGACCAAATTAAAATTTTATAGCATCGCCTGACCCGACCCAGTTTAGGCGATAATTAGCTCAGCTAAAAATCCCTCACTTTTTCACTTCACTCCCTTATGCGGGAATGTTTTTTGCATTTTTCATTTGACGTTCCTCTAGGTATAGTCGTGCGGTTTAATTGGAACTTTAAAAAATAGGTCTGAAGTTTGATAAACGCTTTGATTAAGCTTAATGTTCACGGCAAAATAATAACTAGGCAAATTTTTTTACGCCACATTGCAAGAAAATATAGGATAATATCGACCATGTTAAGTTATATATCATCATTATCATCTCAGCGTTTAATCCCGGTTGCAGCCCGGGATCCCCTATTAATTTATATATCACCAACTAAATAATACTTAGAAAATAAGTGGTTACTTAATTTTTTTAGTAATAAAACTCGCTTTCGAATCAATAATTCTTATTAAACTTACGAAAATGGAAGTTTTGTGTAAGAGGACAAAACGCCGTTGTACGCCTCCGGGTGATTGACAGAACTTTCAGTCTGTAGTTTAATTAGAAGCAACGCCATCAGCTACTGATAAATTGTTCCATTTATAGTCTGTAAATTCATTTGTTTCTGTAATAAATATTACTTTTAGAATCTAAATTGTCATCTAACACTCGTTACAATCAATCAGTTTTGCCAAAAGTGATCACTATTACTAAGGCCTTAATCAGATTAGTGAGAGCTGTCAGACACGTAGGTTAAAAGCACATGCATGTTGCTCAAATTTTGCGAAGCCAGCCCAGAGGGAAAATATACACATACTTATACTCAATTGAATACTAGACCAAAACTTTTGCAGAATCCTACTTAGATGAATGCTTCATTTATCGTTTTATATAATTAATTGTTCCCATAAATAGAAAAACATACAAAATATAACGAATATCAATTCAAACATTTTTTTTTTTTTGTGTAATTGTAGTTACATTCGTGGAATTCGCATGTTGCCCCAAATTAAATGTAATGAGCGTTTTTAAAGCTTCGTAGTGTCAATATTAGTTAAACTAATTTAGTTTACCGCACCCGTTTTGAAACCGGTATGGTAAAGGCTTGTAACAGCGCACCGCACCCCAACCGCGCTCTTTATTAATCTATCCCTTCACCTATCTAGCACTAGCTCACAATATCGCCATGTTGACACACAATCCAATGTTGTATGTAGACGACACGGCGATTAACAACATTGGTTCTATCACTACAAGGATATATATTTGTATAGCCTATGGTAATAATTCCGGCTCTGGCTGTTTATGCATGTGAGTTCTAATTTGAATACTTTTCTTAAAAATTAAATGAAAATGTATTGACAGTATAAAGCTTTACATAAACTAATTTATGATACAGACGGTAGCTTATTAAATATTTGCCAGTTAGACAAAAATAATTGCGAGTATTTCTATATTCCTGCAAATACTTATAATAAGAACCAACTAAGTCGCTACGATTTCCATACGAGGCCTCAAATTATTCGTCACATGAGTTCCGTCGAACTGATTTATATTGATATTGCAGCTTTATGTCATACTCAAGTTTGACATATAATACTGTAAATAGTATTTTAATTATGACGAACTCAAAAGAAATATAAAATTATAGAGCGACAAGTTAAAAAATTGTCTTAAACAATAAAAAAAGATGAAACAGCCTTGCTTTAGGCAGCCTCCGTGGCGTAGCGGTAGCGAACGCGTCAGTTGCGCAAGGAGGCGCGGGTTCGATCCCCGCGTAGTGCAAATATTTGTATGTATAAATATTTGAACTGGTCTGGTCGTGCCTCGGAAAGCACGTTAAGACGTTGGTCCCGGTTGCCAGCCTTTCGGTCTTCTATAGGATGCTTTCTGGCGAGTGTGGAAGGGAATTGCATGATTTAATTCCCCCATCTCCGTTCCACCATCGGACGACCCGTCGTACGGCGACTTTCCACCCTTACGTTGTTGACACCACTACGATCCGAACGAAGCGTTTCGCTTCTTCTTTTATACCGCGTACATCGAGGGACTGGAACAATTTGCCGGCGGCGGTGTTTCCGTCATACTACAATTTAAGTGTCTTCAAGGCTAGAGTGAATAGGCTCTTAATAAACTAGCGCGCTTTACCATCAACGATCGCATCACTTCTTACCTTCAGGCGGTATTGCGGTCAAGCGCTAGTTTATAAAATATTTAAAAAAAAATCATCTAGTGGCAGTCGTTACGGATTGTTGGAGCCCTCAAAAGCCTAACAATTGGTTTAACTGCAATGCTTAGATATCGCCTTCGGGTTGTGGAAGTCAGACGGCGGTCGCTTTACGGAAAATATCTAAGTTTAACCAAAATCAGCAGTTAGACTGGTAAAGCGGACCCCAGACTCTAAAGCCGAAAAGCTACGGATGCAACTGGGATTAACGCTGAGATGATGATAAATAAAACAAACTGAAGAGTGCTTAAAAGTGCTCATGCACAACATTCATTTAGATTTTCTCCATTCAGGTTAAAACAAAAATTATCAACGAACGAATTTGCTAATCTTTTAAAGTTTGAAAGCGAGACATCGCAGTAAAAAGTAAACAGTCTGTTTTTATAACACTAAAAGAGAGACAAGATAGTTAATTCATCCGTTATCCTAGCAACATATGTGTTTGTTTGAATACCCTCTCCGTACAATCGTGTCTATGATACGATGAAAAGTTATTTGTATAAGAGTAACTGCAGCTTATCAATGCTAGATCTAATGTGTTATCAGATGACAACACTATTATCTCAATTGGTTGAACAGGCTGATAAATAAGAATCAACGACTTCTGAAGACGTTTTCAATTCTTTATTTTTACGAAAAGGCTTCGAAAAAGTTCTCAGTCTGAGCTGTAGAGTTTTTTTAAACTTCGTCTTGGTCCGTCGCAAGCTTTGTCCTAGACTATCAAACTTTAATCCGGACTAAATAGAAAATGCTTTCGTCAAGGTATTTTACAGCGTTAACTTATTACTCTGGCATTTGTGCAACAGCTTACCGTCGTGATCCGCCCGCCACTTGCCTGGCAGAAATCTTATCTCAGTTATCTGATATAGTTCTTAGTAGCTACGGTATTTTTAATAAGATAAGCATCTCGGTAAATTGGTTTGTTAATGTATGTAATTGTTATACGATGTTGCTTTGTTTTATCGTTGAAAACGATTGTGCTGATCTCTGGATGTCGGGTTTGGTTACTACACATCCTCACTTACGAGTTGTAGTTTATCGGTTCGCACTCAAACATGCGCTATTTTTTTGTATAAATTATATCGCCGTCACTGCTCTCCAACGTGTGCACGAAAACATTGTGAAGCAAGTGGTATATCGTAGAACCTAACATTCAAAGACATGTGATATCTCACAAACCAGCTACGTGGTGGATTAGGGCCAACTCTCATTAACTGAAACGAGGTCTAAGTCTTAGCAGTGGGCACATTATAGGCTGCTTACGTATTATATAACTGAGGAACCATGGGATCTTTGAAAGAGATACCGTGACCCTAGCGCAAAAGCAAAAAAGCGTCCCAGGTAAAAGAAAGAACTCGGGGGAGTTTTAGTCAGTAAAAGTCTGAGACGCCTCTCCGCTACGCTCAGAGCGATAGAGGTTTTTTGATGGTTTCTCATCTAAAAAAGGCTACAAGCTAAAACATTTTACTGAATACAATAAGCCCTATAAATAATAATAATAATCTTCGGATGTTATCTTTTAGCTAATTTGCATAGACACAACCTCGTAATCAGAATAATCCATCAACAACAGCTCTGAAATACAACCTTGTGGAAACGGATGTGCCATACTACTGGTATGTGGCCGACCCAGTTCTCGAAAATGGAAATATCACATTGTACTAGGATCGATCCATCATCACTGGCAAGACTATTGTTGCCAATAAGGCTGTGTAGTGTTGGTGGATCGATCAAAGCGGAACGTAATGATTGTTGACATTGCCGTCCCACGTGATGAGAACCTCGTGATTACCGAAAAATGTACACAAATCAAGTATCTTGACTTGGCCCACGTGATAGTCTTGACTTGACTCGGCAATCATTATGGCAGTTGTTGTGACAGCCAAAGGCCTAATAAGTTCCTCTCTCTGAAGTCCTGAACACCGGTAGCTTGGACCCTGTTTCCGATACCTGCTACTTTTAAGGACTACTATTTTTAAATATATTTTATTTATTGTATTCCAATATTTAAAATATAATTTAAATGTATAAATGTTGAACAAAACGAAATAATATTTTTATTTTTTTGTCACCACAAAAGTTTCGTTATGTTATTTTAACCACTTACCTAAAAAAAATAGAGCTAACTTCCTTAGGGACTCGTGAATGAAGATTTTTCAATATCAAACAATGGGCGGTCTTATGGCTGAAAGCGATCGAAGAAAAAAAGAAAAAAGAAAATAAAAATGCCAATTCAAAAACAAAAGTAAGAAACAATTTATATTGAGGAGAAGAATTATATTACAATTTATGTTAATAAAAATTGGGTAGATATTAAATTTTTTGAAAGCGACTTACATATGCCTCTTTAGTACATAGTACCGGGCGACCGAGCTTTGCTCGGCAACTTTTTTTTTTGTTAGGTACATCGTGTGTCTCTATATTTTCAAAACCAAAAATTAAAAACCAGCGAATTTTTTAAATAATATTTTTTGACTAATGTTTTTCGATCATACCGACATAATAATAAAAAATATTATTATTTGTTATTTAAATATAAAATTACGAGTGCAATTCAGTTTAACATTTTATTATAAATAAGTACTTATAGTTTAACAATCAGTTACATCAGTTATATATTATCATCAATACATACTCGTAGTTTAAGGTCTTAACCTAATACTTCCTTCCATACTATATCATGCCGGGTATGATGCGCCAAATGTTGTTGTGTTGGGAGTTTTGTCGTGGAGGTTCTCCAGATCAATCTCCCTTTGGGGCAGCATTGTAGGTCGTGCTGTTGGGTTTAACATTGTATCACCTTTCTCAACTGCCGTCTTCCTTCCTATTCGCTCAGTTTTCCGGAGTGAATAGGCTCTTAATAACTTTTTTTTTTTGTACCCTGTGGGAATGCTTTGTTTACGCACCATACCCCGAAGGGCGCGTGTGGGACTCGCCCAGCCGAAGCCGGGAATACCCACTAAACCCGAACAGCGGCACATCGACATCGCCTTAGTGGCGGGGTCATGGGAAATAGCAAGCCTGCCGACCAATCCCCCGCCGGCGATTCCCGCCCGAAGGCAGGCCCACAGTGGGCCCTCCATGGGGAGGGGCCCGGCTGGGTACGTCTTCTTGTGCGAGAAGACGCAGCAGCCAAGGGTTTTTTAGCGAGGTGTCCTTCCTCTTAGCCCCACTCGTTTGCCCGGAAGTAAACGGGGCCCCCAGCTCCTCTCAGTGAGGAGACCGGGTTGCCCGACGGTGACCCGGAGTTCGGGTCATGCCAGCCACCTGGAGTGGTGGCCGACCCGCCGCACGTGACCGCCGAAGCGGTCCCCACTTCTGGTTTTGGTCCGCGCCGATAAACCGGTAACCCCCATATCTGGGGGCCGTTCCCCTGTCCGCCACCTGGGGACGCGTCCGATGGCAGGCCAGAAACTGCACACGGAAGGCTCTTAATAACCTAGCGCGCTTTACCATCAACGATCGCATCACTGCTTACCATCACGCGGGATTGCGGTCAAGCGCTAGTTTATAATTATTAAAAAAAAAAAAAAGCAAATCCGAGCAAAGCTCGGTCGCCCAGGTACTTCATCATTATTAAGTCATATTATATGGATGAATTTTATATTGCCTACTTTGAGGAGGTGCAAGGTATCATAATGTTAGAAATAATAATAATAATAATAAAGATATATTATGAAGGACGGGACGATTGACGTGTGTCGGGCATGTCACCATCCGGGTGAGTCCATCAGACATATTATCTCTGGTTGCTCTCGTTTGGCTAATGGCGAGTATTGCACAGGCATAACCAAGTAGCTAGGATTATCCACCAGCAACTTGCTTTGAAATATAAACTTGTGGATTCTGAGGTACCGTATTATAAGTATGTGCCCGACCCAGTTCTTGAAAATGGCCATGTCACGTTATACTGGGATCGGTCTATCATTACTGACAGGACTATTGTTGCAAACAAGCCTGATATAGTAGTGATAGATCGATTAGCGCCCCTCGCAATGATTGTCGATGTTACCATTCCACATGACGGGAATCTCGTGAAAGCTGAGAAAGATAAACAAATTAAATATCCCGACTTGGCGCACGAGGTTGTTGACATGTGGAATGTGAACTCGGCTGTCATTGTACCGATTGTCGTATCGGCCAATGGTTTGATAGCCAAGAGCCTCGACCAACATCTATTGAGGCTCTCGTTAGGCAGTTGGATCAAAGGCCTGATTCAAAAGGCAGTACTCCTCGATACGGCCCGCATCGTGAGGAGGTTCCTGTCTCTGGAGCCCTAACCACCGGTAGCTTGGACCCCGCTCGCGCCATCGGTGGAACACTATTTTTTATATTTTTAAATGTTTTTGTATGTTTTTATATAAATATTTAAAAATGTAGAATAATATGTATGTATAAAGAAATAAAGGGAATAATAATAATATTTTAGTTCGTGTTGTGGCAAGTCTGAAATGTTGACACTGTTGAGAAATTCTGTTGTAAATTCGACTGCTCCTTCAGGCTGATCTTTAAAATGAATGAGCTTCATTGTTTCGACTTCTCCTACACTTTTGTGCGACCCTGGTACCTTGCATCTCCACAAATTGGGCAAAACAAAATTTCTTCCATTGATAAAATAAACGAAAAAGAAAATTCGTTGACGCAGTTTCCAATTATATAAAAAAAAAGAAAAAAATAATAAAATTAAATTAAATAAATTAAATTAAATTTTTATTAAATAAAAAAAAGCATTAGACAACGCCATCATTCTTTTTTTTAAACTTCAAAAAAAAAAAAAGGTAAAACACTATATCGTCAGGGATTTGAACCCGAAGTCTACGAGCTCCGAATCAGAGGCCGAAGCCCCTCGGCTAATCGTATCATTAAGGACAGCGGCGAAATTTAGCTTCTTATAAGAAGTTTAGCAATTGTTCAGTGCCTCAAAATACGGAAAAAAGACATTTTCTGAAAATTAAACCTAGCTAGATCGACTTATCGTCCCCGAAGCCTCCTGCACACAAAATTTCATGAAAATCGTAGGAGCCGTTTCCGAGATTCCAATTATATATATACATATATACAAGAATTGCTCGTTTAAAGGTATAAGATATTACAAACATGTGGCATAAAATTACGCTTGTTTTCACCGACAGATTAGACAGAGGTAATGGATGGTAAAGAATAATATATTATTATGTTTCTTCTCAGATATGATGTCGGTCGCAAGTACTACTGCTAAACATGTAATGTCCTGGGTTTTGATTCTCAGATTGGCCCAAAAGTATTATTGTACTTTTGGGTTTCTCCATAACGATATGAAAATTTTATTGATACCTCGATTATGGCAATAGGAAGCACCAAAACATATTATTAATTTCAAATAACTAACTCAAACTTTTCTGTTTGTTTCAGGTACCTATTAACAAAGAACTACATATGCGGTCAAAATTTAAATGTCTAGAAAATAACAAGCATTCCCTTTCTTGATACAATTCCTGCCAGCATCGCCTGTCTTCCATGGAGGATATGTTTAGTTTTCTATTTTGATTTTTCATTGTACTTTTCCACAAATATTTTTTACAAAGCCTAGACTCTTAAAGGTTTCTTGTAAATAAATTATATTAAAAGTAAATTTGATAGCACGAACATCCTTCATCTAATAAACTTCGTTAAAGAGTCGAATTCTTATTGCTGTATGCTGACATTTTTTTATTGTAATACACTTAGAAAAAATCAACTGTGATGTCGGAAAGAAAGGTTAATTTTAATTTAACGAGAAATCATTTTCAGATTTTATTATTTAGATGTCAAATTGTCTTGGCCTTGCTACAAAATAGGCTACACGAGTGATGAAAAATGGGCAAGTTAAAAAATACGATATAGGCTTTATAACTTCTAAAGTTAGTGTAGATGTCTCATTTCATTTGCAAGTAACATTCAAAGTAGGTATATAAAATTTTAGGACGGACGGAAATACGATTAAGAAACGGAAAGTCGCCTACTGTCCCCATTCCGCAAGTTTATTAAGCTCATGAAAATGTTTCATTCTGTAAATTCATACATTGAAACCGGTTGGTACCAGACTGTTCTGATAAATTGAACATGAATGATGTATGCAAATATTTTGTAATAATTATATAATTTTAAAACAGGATTTTAATACAGACAGTCGTGGTGGCCTAGTGGTTAAAACACCAGCCTCTCAAATATGAGTGTTCGATTCGATTCCAGGTCAAGTAAGTACCAATGTAACTTTGCTAAGTTATATAAGTATATCTTGGACACCAATGACTGATTACAAGGTGAAGGAAAACATCTTCAGGAAATCTGAACTTTCAAGTCTGAAATCGCAAAACGGATTTGAGCAAATGTGGTGATTACGCTCAATCCTTCTCTTTGTGAGAAGAGACCTGTGCCCAGCAGTGGGATGATAAAAAGGTTGATGATGAAAACAGTATCCGTGGAGTTTCTTGCCCGTTCTTCTTCATAAGTAACTGCGTTTGTAATCGCGTCCAGGACACAGGAGTAATTTCTAGTGCGGGGCAAAGTTTTTTTAAAGAAAGAAAAGTGCCTATAATGAAATAAATGCTTTAGTTTTGATTTTATTCTCTAAATGAAGGGATAGGTCTTTTCTCGTACTTCTTCTCTCGCTTCATGTCACTGACACGACTGAAATTCATATCTTGTACGCCAAAACTCAACCCCTTCCACGGCATCGTCTTCTCATACTGATTAATTGCATTGATCACACTTGTTGAAGATGCCTGGCCTCACGGTATTTTCCTTCGCCGATGCGAGTAATATCCAAGATTAACTCGGAATATATTTGTGAATTGGCAGTCATATTGATAATTGCCCATATTAGAAGCTATAACCTCAAATATGAGAGACGAGGGTCAATGCAACACATAATACCTCGACATTGCTTCCCATACAGATTTGACAATAGCTATTAAGATTGTTCTAACTATCGACAGCAGTAATATACAGTATGTTAAGAAAACCCTGTCCAACCCGTGAAGGTGTTGTTAGGTATCGAGAACTGATTCTACTAATGGATACAAAACCGGGCTAAACTTAAAAAAAATCCCCCTAAAAAATAAATATTATTTCGCAAAAAGAGGTAACTTAATAAATGTGCGTAAGCAACCTTCCGCGGGCAGCGGGCGGCAGGGCACGCGGCACGTGGTCGCATCGCTATTCGCTCATAATAATACCGGTGTTGTCACTTTTTTAAAAATTACCAAATTTCGGGGAAGTTGGAATTAATTCGCGGGCAAAAAAGATTATTTCAAAATTCATTTGTATTGATACTATGATGATTATGTAAAATTTAATATTATATTTGATCATGTGTTTACCTAACCTTTATTATCCTTATGGGTCGGACAGGGTTTTCTGAACATACTGTATATAACACAATTAGTGTTATAAAAATAATTGGTGACACCTTGACATATAAATATTACCTATTAGTGTCTTATTTTTCCAATACAATTTCGTATTTTCTGGAGTCATAATCTCGGTCTAAATTGAATATTCCAACAGCATCGTTATAAAATTGCAGCTGCAATAACTCTCGTTCAAAAAACCCAGAATTTAAAGCAATAAACTTAAATTAAAAACATTAATTATGAGACGACTAACGTTTCAGCAATATACTAATAGGTACATCAATCTGAAATTGGCAATAAACTCGACCGGGGCTAGGGTTGTCGAAAAAGTTTAGCGAGAATTTCCAAACACTTAGCAAGAACTTAGCTATTTCTGAACCATCCTAATTCGTATCTAGCCTTGGGCAAATCAACTTAGTTTGTGTCTGCAGACCTTGCAAGTAATTTACAGCTTGAATTTAAACTTATTTTTTATGCTTTGTTGTTTTTATCTCGACAAAATATAGTACTTTTTAGGCATTTTAACCATCGACTTTTCGTTGACTTTTCCTTACTGCGCTTAACATCGGATAGGAATTCACAACGTGAGAAATTAATAATTTTGTAGAAAACAGGTGTAAGTGTTGGTCGCTTCGTAGTCGTAGAATATACTTTATTAGTTCATATATTATAGGTCCATTTTCATAAAAGAAGGCTTCAATACTTAAAAGAAAGTTTTATTGTAAAAGATGACATGATAAACACGCAAAAAATTACAAAATATTATGAGAGTTGAAGCGAATAAGGCGCTAGTTTTCTATAAAAGATTCCTCATTATTTTCCCTGAGGCGACCCTAACTGATATAGGGTTTTGTTATTTTACAACAACGGTATAATATAGTTTGATTTGACTTTTAATTAGAGCATCCCTTGAGTGAGAACGGTGGACTGTAATTTACTAAGTTCGTGCTCCGACGGATCGTGCTCAGTCATCCACTTGGGTACACTACAAATTGTCCTGAAAAATATTGGAAAATACAGTACAAAGAATATTGGATTCTCAAGAGTACAGTTGAAATATCCGTGCGATGTACTTTTTTTTTCGATTTGTTACAGTTGTTACAAAAATATTGTTTTGATGACGCTGTGCATTGTAATCGTTGGTTTGGGGCTAACGAGCTTTTTGCCATGTTATGCTTATCTTTCATGACGCTGATAGTTCATCAATTACCCAAAAGCTGATATTTTTTTTTTAATTATGTCAAATATCAGAAATAGAATTTTATGGTTGTAATTCTTGTGTCCCGACCTAGAAAGCTGGGGCACAAGATACGAGAAAATAATTGTAATATAAAATACTGTTGGAAATTCATTGTTTTGGTGATTATGGAGAGCAAATCTACTATTTTTTTGATCGTGAAAGAATACGTACAATACATGAGAGGAATACAAAAGAGAAATTGACATGTAACACACGTTGGAGAACACATTCTTATGAGTTAGCTTACTGGATGTTCTTACAATAACCAACAACAGAGACGTTGGACTGTCAATACAAAAGCTGTTACGTAGTGTCGCCCTGACGATCTCTCAATCGACATACTGATTCAATGCCTTGATCTAAGAACTGATTCTGCTAGCCTATTCTACGTCAATCACTCAGTCTCGTGTTTTAAAACCTCCTGTCTTACACTCGCTATTTTAAATACTAGATTATCCTGAATTGTGCTTCAATAGTTTCTCTCGGTGGTCCTGCCGCCAAGTGATTCGTCGTGTTCCGACATGATGTCTGGTGAAGCCCTACGGAGGACATCATGCCTGAACACGACGAATCGCTTGGCAGCAAGACTTTGTCTGGTAGGTGGTAACTTCTGCCGGCAGCCGATGTTATTACCTACCACCGAGTCAGCTCTCAGAAATTATACAAAATATTGCATTCGAGTGACTCTGTTTCCCATAAAATATATATGAAATCGGTTTCTAAGAGGTACAATATTGTTTTGATATTCTAAACAAATTAGACCTTTTTGTTATTGATTATGGATGTAGATGTGAGGCAGAAAATTGTGATTTAATGCGTATCTAAGAGAACTAATTATATGTGATTATTTTAAAATAATGTAAGTAAAAGTGACGGAGAGTCTCAACACCTTCAGCAGCTGCTAAAAATTCTTGAAAATTATTTAAAACATTGAATTCTATCACTAAATATTTCATCATACCTCTTCTTCTAACCGGGCAGGTAAATTGTTTCCCCAAAATTTTGGCCTTGGATTTACCGCAGTATTTAACTATTTAAATTCAATCAAAGTGAAACTCCTGTCGCACGAAATTACGAACACCTTAAGTCGCCTGTACAATAGGTTTGGTCTCAAAGTACTTAACTCAATCCCTAAGTAACTTAAAGTAATGCCTAACTTTGGATACGAGGGCAGAGACGAGACTTACCTTAATTAATTTCAAACTGGTCCACTATTCGGACGTTCGATTTTGTTTGCTTGTTTGCTGTTTTGTTTGCGGTGGTGTGTTAATTGTTTTGCTCTATGCACTGATTAGTTTAACAAAGAGACGTTTAATCACCTTACCCAGTATGTTACACGCGTGCACGTACCTTCTCATCACACCTTGTTAAATTTCTACATTTTTAGTTACAATCTATACTACTATATAAAGCTGAAGAGTTTGTTTGTTTGTTTGAATGCACTAATCTCAGGAACTACTAGTCCAATTAGAAAAATTATTTTTACGTTGGATAGCCAATTAATTTAGAAAGGTTTAAGGCTATATAGCATCACGCTGCGATCAATAGGAGCGGAGTATATGAAACAAAAAACATATCGAAACTTAAGAGGGTAAAACCGCGCGGCACAGCTAGTATTGGTATAAATAATAAAGAATATTATAATTATCTATTTATATTGAAATTAAATTCAAAATAGACCTACGTACCTACTAAAATTGTACTGCCAGTTTCTACAAGGAAACATCCTGTTCCGATAACAATATAAAAAACCGTACCTCTAAGTGACCTGTGTCTTAGAAATAAGTCCAAAAGACTTCACAAAAACAATACACATACTACTACTAAGTAAAGTAACATGTCTTATAATGCCTTAAGAGCCTTCAGGTCTTGATTAATTATGCTCGGCTTCACAGTTCTAGGCGTGGAGGTGAAACCGTATCTTTTGTTCAATACGCCATGAGCACTAGAATTCATACTAATATTATAAATGCGAAAGTATCTCTGTCTGTGTGTCTGTCTGTCTGTCCGGCTTTCACGCCGAAACTACAAAACCGATTGTAATGAAATTTGGTACACAGATAGCCTAAAGCCTGAGAAAGGACATAGGCTATATAGCATCCCTCTATGACCAATAAGAACAGAGTAGTATTAAAAAATGTTGCGAAAACGAGAGCAGACGCGGACGTACAAATAGCTTCCATTATTTTAACAGGCGTTTATTTTATATCAACTGAGCTTTTTTAATTTTTTTCGGAATGGACATTCCCATGGAAACGGGAACCACCGCACGCTGTAAACTGAAGTCCACGCGGACGGAGTCGCGGGCAACGGCTAGTATCTTTATATAATAATATTTTTGATATAAGAATGAACATACTATTTTTTTTTATTACGAGAATGTCTAGGGATAGTTATTATAAATATTATAATTATCTTTTTTTATTTTCTTAATTAAGAATAGCCAGTATTTGGTTTACGTTTTGCTACATTTTTTTTTTACAAATTTTAAACTAGCTCTTGGCCGAAATCCCGCCTGATAACTCTAGCCTTGAAGACACTTAAATTATAGTCCGACGGAAACACCGCTGCTGGCATATTGTTCCAGTCCCAGTGTTTTTAGGCCGTAACTAACTAATTGGTTAGCACTTCGCTGTCCTAGAAAAATAATTACTCTATATTCACGGCCATTATGCAAAACTGTAATTTCCATAAGCATTCGACACTAAGTTTGACATTGTGTGAATCCATTTGTTCCTTAGGAAACTAAAGCTACGTACTCATCATTGCCTCTCTGTCTTTCTTCTACTGTCTTATTCTAACGATCTTTTTAATAACCTTATTACCTATAAAACTACGGTTTAGGTAAAAAATTCCGTAATGTTCAAATTACTGCAGAATTTCTTAATTTGTCAATATTGTTCTTTCATTTATTTCTACTAACATATATTTATAAGCTTTTTGTAGTACCAACAAATATGGATTTGAATTTAAATACTAATATAATTCTGTATTTTCATGACATAGTCTAAAAACGTGACTGAACCGCTCTAGGAACAAAGACGTGAATATAAAACAATACACTTTCCAACCCCTAACGTTTTAGCTTCGCCGGTCCGCATAGAGTTGTTGCCTGGGGTAGCACCAACAACCATTTACCTCGTATGCACAAATTGCATACCTGGGGCATGCGACACGACCCAGTTTATTGAAAATACTGTGTAACGAAAATTGAATAATGGACTCGTTCCTTCGTTTAGTTCCTTGAAGTTTTTAGTCTTTTAGTACATTCAAGTGCACTATACTATTCCCAATAAGAACCACTGTTAACAATAACCAGTTAACTATAAGTTCTTCTTAACAATAACCACTTTGTCTTTCTTTATTCTTTATTTATGTATATCATTAGCCCACTGCTACACTGATGATGATAAAAATATCTACGCGCCATTCCACTCACTTATTGGCAACTGCCATCCAGCTGCTACTAGCCACTCTGTATAGATCATCCCATAACCTGCCTGAGGACCTACCTTACACTTGCCCATTCCTGGATTTTTTTTAAATAGCAAATAAATGATCAGTTGAGGGTTTGAGCTACAACGATGCGGTAAGAAAATATAATCATTGCCTTGGCCTTATTCTATATGTATTTAGAGTCGAAACAACACGGCTTTTCTATCAATTCACCTGATAATATTATACAACTAGAATTAAATCTTTTACAAATAGAATTAATATTGTCAGTAAAAACAATCTCATTCACTCACTTTTCTCTCAATACGACAACATACCTGTTCGACTACTTTTAGTTTTACCCCCTGTGGAGGCATGAGGAACAGGGAGTAAGTTCACTCATCCTTCATGGAAATGAGGAACCTCAGACCAGACGGGTGCTATGTCTGGTACGCCTTTGCCCAACCGTTGAAGTTGGGAAGCTGTATGCTAATTGCACGGTAAACTATGCTTGCGGGATGTAGAATTCGTGTGACGTCAGTATGACGCGTTGTTTTTATTTGTGGCGTTTGTAGTTACCACAACACCCCCATATTTGTCAAAGGTTGAAAATTCAGGATACAAGTTTATACTCAGCAGACCAAGTGGTATCGATATTGAATCGTAAGCACTGATACTGAACAACACTATTTATTCGAGATAGAGACTATTTCCTTTCGAGAAAAATTGTAAGCATGTCGTTTCCACTTCTTCCCGATTTGAATGCAAAAGAAGGTATCTACGACACAGTTCGAAACACATAGCCCGATAACGGGAATCAGTTGTAGTACAATGTCGTGTTCGGAAGGTTCAAAACATAAAATTTCATGTTCCACTTTATTGGAATTCTAAGACTCTAGTAATTCATACTTAAGACTTTTCGGTACATGTACAACACATTCTGTTTGCCAATTTGTCACATGATTAAAATCAGTACTCCCACACATGAAACAATACCTAAATCTACCTAAAACAAAGCACAGGTACATACGTCTTTATCGATCACCATAATAGACATAAGATCGGCGGATGCTACTAGATAATTAAGGTACACAGATTTGGGCATTCGCACCGTTGCCTACCGCCGATCAGATTAGATTGAATCCCAAATGGGTGTACAAGGGCGTATAGCCCAATTGTATCAAAGAGTCCTATTAATTTAAATTGTTTTTTATTAACAGACAGGATTTTTGAAGAGCTTTTTGTTGGATTATGTAATTGTATTATTTCATTAGGAAATTGCTTGTGACGTGCTGGTAATTAGTGAGTAGTTCTTTTATATAATAATTATGCTATCATTCAGTCGTGGTTAGATGACTCATTTACCGCTCCAATCGGTCCACTTTTTACATTGATCTGACAATGTTAAAGATTTCATCACGCTCCTATTAACATGATTTCTCTTTTATTTTTTTATTTAATTATTACAGAAACCCTACAGACTAATATTATCATGAACATCATTATTTACAGCACAATTTGCTAATTACAAGCTTCGACATATATAATGTGTATAGCTGTAGGTATATCAAAAAATAAATGAGTCTGTGAGTAGAAATTTCCAAAAAAAATTGGTAGATACCGAAGCGTCTTCGAAAAAGAACAATATTTATGTAAGTGGAGGCACAGATTTAATAATAAAAAAATGTTTGTGCCTACAAAATAATGTTAGGTTAGCTTAAAACCGTTTTTTCGGTATTTTTCTTATAAAATACCAAGCGTGACATGACGTCCGTCCTTTGTTTGTGTTGCGTACCAGGAATGGGCCAGACTTTAGCGTGTAATCCCGTATAGGTATGTTCCGTAGGGCCCGGTATGCCCCATCTAATCTCACAAAGCTTACTTTGCCATCCCACGGTTTGGTATCATATTGCTTGACGAGTTGCCTGCAACCGCAGGTAGGTTGAGATACAAAGTAGTATGTTACATAAATTACCCATATTTTTGCTGTTGAGAATGTGTGTAACTTGATTTTATTATTTGGTTATACTTGTTTGATGGTTAATGGTGGTAAAAAAGATAGTCGTCTAATTGGATACAAGCTTGTCAATTTCATAGTCTGTATACCAGTCTACTATGCAATTCAAAACCAAGCTTGTGGCCAAGGAATCCATATATTATACTACATTTGCCAAACTTTATCCTAAAAGAAAATATAAAAGCCATATCCCCAGCAGCTAAGTAAAACTCCATACGAATAAGTAGATCCTATACGTCTTCACTACATATTGTTATCGTCCGCAATTTTCTACCGTCGCTGTTCGCCTTACGTAGAAATATTACAATACCCAGGTACCCTGCTCCCCAAAAGCCTGCTTTACATTCAGAACATATAACGTTGTGATCCAACAACAACTTGCGCGGTTGACTGTACTATGTAATGTTACTCCCCCACGCATAACAACGCCAGGTAATCTTCTTACGACGTTCTGATTCTGATATGTAAGTGGATTTACTAAACACGACTTCATATTATGTACAGGTTAGGACGCAGGTGCCTGGTACCTTGCCTTGCCTGTAATAAATTTACTCATGAAAGCAGAGAATCATAATTAGGTATAGATGAACAGCCTCTTAAAGTTCCAATTTGATATAGTAACATCAGAAAAAGTTACTAAAAGTATAACCACAATAACCTACTTTTCAGTGAAATACAAAACAAAATGCGCAACGAAAACAATATAAAAATATTAAGAGCTATTTAATTAAAAGTTATCAAGAGCGGTATGACCACGCCATACTTTTACGGACTTAGTATTCTAGCGACTTCATACCGCAGACTTCTTCAGAATTCGAATTACGACCTTTTCCCACAGTTCTTAAGATCATCAAAGAAAAAGTAAGCTATAACAGAAATTAATAGACTTTATATTTAGTTACGTGAAATAACTTAATTTTTTAATAGAAAACGTATAAATAAGAGTTATTTTTATTTATTTTTCGTTTCTTTGATTTGGTTCAACATGAATTTAAAATAAAGATTCCTCTTTTTATTTCTGATTGAAAAACAGAACCTACAAACCTTTTTGTGTTAAACATAAGTATTAAATATACTTTAGTTGAACATACATACTTAAACAACTTCAATTTAAAAAGTAAAGCGAAAAAGAGACGTTTCTTTGTCGCAGCGCCACATTCATTAAAATCACTTTTAAATATTTATAAATCGTGTTCCATTACTAGAAAAAGGAACAGTACCGCCGTATTCGCTGAAATAACTTTGAACCATAAATGAAAAAAGAGGAGGTAGTTATTTCTCTTGCCGGTCTTTGCCACAGTAACCCTTTGCAACGCTAATTAACATCACATTTAAATATTTACACATCATCTCCCATGATTGTAGAGAACTATAACAAACCAGTTTATATTCTCAGTGTTTTTCCGTTCACGAAGCTAAATTACAGTAAAGCCAGCCTAGCACAGTAAAGTAAACAAGGTGCACAGTATTAAACATTTTCCGGGTAACGCTGTAAATCCTGGTTCTTTGCAGAGTGAATACGATGTTCTCGATAATCCTATGATCCTTATTTACTAGGAAGGCTCGAAGGGTCGCAAGGTTTATCCAAACGCACTCGCCACACGCCGCCGACACCTCGAATACTGCTTTCGGATTTTTCCAAAAATAATATCGTATCTACAACAAGGCAAGGAGGGAGTGAAACTTTTACAGATTTTATTTTATTTAATCAGAGTCAATAAACAGCTTTAGCACAAAATATATGAAACATTACAACCCAAATGTGATGTAAAATGTGTGCAAACTTATAAATAAATATGAGAAACTATAATAAAATATAATATAAATAAATACGATATGATATAAATACGATTTGTGCAGTTTTTCTGGCCTCAATTGCTCTACCAGTCTTTGAGATAAATTATAATACGAGTATTATTAATTTAAATTTTCAATAAAAAAGCAAATGGTACATCGTGTTTTGTAAATGTCATCGTTACACTTCTAAACCTCGCCCCTCTGACTGGCATTATTTCAACGTGTTGCCAAGTTTCGTAATTGAGTTCGGAACTAAGCGCACCCTTTAATATCAAGTAATATTAAATATCTAAAATAATTAAAAAGCTATATTTATTATGAAAATTAATTAGAGGTACTTCCGTATTTTCATTAATCAAGAAACAGGAAAGTGAACGTCGGGATATTTTAGATTGGTGTGTGTTTATATAAGTAACTATGAATGAACATTACATTGTTTCCAAACTGTAGAGCTCATACACTCGTATAAAGGAAATATAAAATATGACGATGGGTGTTCCATTGAGAAGTGAATATGCATTTCTCTGACTAGTGATCGTTGCCGTAATAGCGTACGATGGAAATGCTGGTAACCACGTAGGGGCCATCACTTACGTCTGCGGTAATAGCCCTCTTCTCTGTTACTCACATTACTTATGCTCTCGGTATACGAAGAAAACTATTAGAATACCCTTGTTTTTTACTATCAGTAGTATAAAGTCTACCCTAAAATATTTTAGAGAAAATGAAAGCGTGTATTTTCAACACTGGCTCCTTGCCTACGCAATACCTGTTTCTACCGTAATACTTCCGACATCGTAGGTATATTGTCGCGGTTTGGATACGCAAAGGGGATATATAAACCATAAATCCTCTAAATCAGGAGTAGGGGTGTAACGCCGGCTTAATATTTCACGTTTTTGAACCTATTTTAATAAGTATGATATTACATAGCGTAAGATAAAGATATATTTTGTAACAGTATTTTGTAAATATTTTGAATACTATTTAAGAATATCACTGGAATGCTCCTCTAATTTTATTAATAATAAAAAATATTTGGTAGGTAAAATGCAAATATATACTCTAATCAGTATTCAAAAATCTATATTTGGAAATTCGTCATAAGCAGCATATCGTCGCTTAAGTTCTAACACCGCGTAACTCAAAATAATGAACTTTTCATTAGACTAAAAAAACTGTCTAAGTTTGTAAATAATAATAATTTTTTTTTTGTTTGTTTTTTTTTCGAAATAACGCTCCATCATTAGTTTAATCGCTTATTTGCGATTGGTCAAATGACGCGTCTTTCGATTCTTTATCCAATGACATGCATAACACATTTTGACCATTTTTTTGAGTTCCGCGGTGTTAGAACTTAAGCGACGATATGGTGATTCTCTTCTAAGAAATCCTTTACACAAGTAAAGTAATCTAATAAAGTTCAGAATGATAAAGACTTTTAAAACTGTAGATGCGGTGACACCTGTTGAAAGTAGATTTTTAGTATGTTTTATAGATTCTAATGCTTGAATAATTTCCTAGGGAGCTGTAAGTAAGTCTTGTTCCGAGTAGAAGGTGGCAGTTAGATGATTGGACATTGTTCTCTGGCAAACTTTGAACAAGGTTTTCATACTTAGACAAGACCTAGTCTTGTTGAGAAATGAGATGATTTACAAGATTTAAGTTCTAGCAAGTAACAGTAAGTTACAGTTGGATTAATTTAATCATAATAAATTATAAAAGGTCTTAACTTAATCAGACATCCGTTTGATCAGTGATAATTTTCCACAATGAAATTCTTAAAAAACCTTTTGCCATAAGTCACACTCAAACCAACACAATCCACGATCAGACTGGCATAATCTCAATAACAAATTCATACCCTAATCCATTTCAAATGATTAAGTACAGGTGCTAGCTACCTTTCAACATCAGTCGTTAAAGTCATATCGACCATTTATCAAATATTCACAAAAACCTCTTACAAAATGATAAAAGCTTGCGACGGAACTCCCGATAACCGGAACGGTGTCTTTTTTCATTGAGCGAAACGCGGAGGGCCCTCGGGAGGGGAATATCAGCATGTCATTTGTTTATATTGTGGAATTAATCCCCCTAGCCGGCATGACTGATGAGTCGAGTCAAACGTCGCTTGCCAAACAAAGAAACACCGAGGTGTGTACTATAATCGATGCTCACTTAAACGACAGATGCTACAAACGGGTGCCATCAATCTATCCCCCTCCCCGCACCCACCTTCCGATTCCTACCCCCGAGGGCCGAATTGTTATTCACGTTCCATTACCTCAATTTTTTAGAGCCGAGGTATCTGAAAAGAAACCCTTTCACTTATTGTGTCACATTTCTGAATTGGTAAAGGGCCATCGTAAAATTAAATTTCTTTAGATTATTCATATTTTTCCTTTATTTCTATCGAGTGTTTATTCAGTAACCCGCTGCAGATGTTTGAGGTTACACGGTGAAGTCGAAAAATGTTATTACTAAGGCTTTCAGCAATATTGTGGTATATCCATTTTCTCTGTTTCGCACGGTGAATATCTAATAATAATAACATAGTAAAACAAACGATAAATTCAAAACGTTAACACGCACGAGTGGTGGCACGGCAAGGCGCACGACTCGCGACAACAATCATTCAAGAATCGATTAATGTCCGCCACACACGTACGGGAATCGGGCAAACATCGAGAACTCAATGGCCCGATCACAGAGTGCGTTAAGTCACGTCCCACCGACCAATAATTCAATAAGAAGCGATCCAAATGCCAAGAGGAATCATAGACTTGGCTTTAAACGTAGCAACGATGTTATGTTTCTAATTGTATTTCCTTGTTAGCGAACACAAATGCCAGTATTCTTGCGTCATAGAGAGAGAGTAACAAGCACTAAGCCATATTAAACCGCCGACATGTGAACTTCAAAGATTAAAGTGATCAGTTAATTACTTGGTATTAGCTAAATCTTTGTAACAACAGTGCACACTTGTGGAACAGGGACTTGTGACATGTAAGTATTTTGAGCAAGATTATAAAACCAACTAAAGGCAAGGCTTAGCATAGTGAAGTGCTTTTCTTATCGCTACACAATGGTTAACCACAGCTTAGTTAAAAGCTAGAACAAAGCTTCATTATGCGTTTAGGTCATTAAGAGAAATAATTAATTTCAAGGAAGGGTTTTTGACTGGCGCCGCTTATGAGCCTCATAATATTGATGGTAGCACCACCCCATTGCTGAGTTGTGTTCGTGCTATTGACTTACTCCGGATGCTCTCTATTTTATTAGCGCCATTAATTATATCAACACTTTTGTATACGCCCAAAAGGACCAATGGTTTATTGATTGAATGAATAGTCATCTACATTAGGCCGTTAGTACAGATATTAATTCTTTTTCATCCATAAAGTCAATAAGCAATCAGCCGCAATGTTTCTACTGCTAGGCAATACGGCACAATCGGTGAAACGCCTTCATATATTCTACTCACATACACCGTGAAACAGGTACGTCTTAATACCAGTCTCACGGTGTTTTCTTTCACCATTTTGATAGCAGTAGTGATGAAATAAATACAAAAAGAAAAATCGTGGAAATCATTAAAGCACCGTTCGAACCTACAACCTCATTCCCGTAAGTCGAGACCTTTACTACTGGGTTACCACTACTCTCTAAATTAAAGTATCATCAAATTTAATTACCCAAGACTTTTAATAAATACACAAGTGACTATGAACTTTAATTGAAAACATCGACCCTTAAAGTCTCAAATAACTTTATTCAATCAATTTTTTATACTCACCTCGCGTACATTAAATCTCTTAGAAAGTTCTTTAATTAAGTTTTATGAAACATTTCGCACAAAAGGGAAGTACCATGAACGATGTAGTTATAAAGTGATTAATAACTCTACCTGAACAGGGCAATGCTTAAAACGGTACAGTTATAAATGAGAGAAAGGGAGTTGATAAATGCACAAAATAAAGGATTATACATCACAGCGGAAAGTTTAAAGTGACAAAACGCTGTTTAGCCTAGGGATATAAATGCAGTATCACTCTGTGTGAACACAGCACTTATTAGGGTTGCTACGAGTACTTGCTAGTTGCGCCGCGTCGGCAGAGTCGTACGTCCGCAATCAAGGGACCGAGTGTTGGTGTCGCCAGCCGGGAAATGTTGATACACTTTTTACTCAACGTAATGCCGGAGTGTTGGAGAAATATTCGCCGCAAATATTTGCAAATCATTAAAAATATTGAAGGAAAATATTTTTAAATGAAGTTTGCAGTCAAAGGAGGCATCGGAGGCGTCGGTGTGTAGCAACTAAAACGAGGTGCTTTTAATATTATAGGAAGTATTTAGATTAGGTACACAAATTGAAAAATAATGATAAAAAGGTAAAAGGTAAAATAATTTTATTTTTAGTTGCGTGGTTCTTTATCATAGTTACTGATAACTAATCACTGCATAATATTATAAAACAAAGTCACTTTCTCTTTCCCTATGTCCCTTTGTATGATTAAATCTTTAAAACTACTATAATTTAGATGCGGTTATTTTAATAAATAGAGTGATTAAAGAGGAAGGTTTAATAACATCCATCAAATTATTAAGAAATACTATTATTTTTGAGGTTTCATATAAAATAAAAATGATGTCGTTTGCAGTGAAGGGCAGGCTGAACCCTACGAGATTTATCAAAATAATGTACTAAATACTGTACACGTTGAAAAGATCTACAAAAAGTCCGCGTCTATCTCTTATGGATATCCCACAATTTTTTTTTTTTTTTTTGCCATTTACTTTTTACGACAAATACCGGCGAATTTTCGAAGCGATTTTAACAGAATTAATTGTTATCCAATTTAATACCCTAAATACATTGTTGATTTATTATAGATCTATATCGCTCTTTACAGCATAAGATTTAAATGAATATTTACGAAGATATTACAGAACAAACAAAATAGCGGGGCGTCGCGTTTACGGCGGTACGCGGCGGCGTTTTTTTATACAACATTCGCAGTTTTTCTGTTGTATTTAGTATCAGCATTGCACCGGTGCGAAGCCGGGGCGGGTCGCTAGTTAATAATAAAGTTCGTTAATCGCAAATGCATTACTAATAAAAGTTAACCTAGCTATCTAGCTAATTAAGTTGGAAGTTTTGACGGAAGCTTAGGTTGATGGATATTATACTCACGTCGTGATAGAAATCACATATTTATCGCCTGTGCGTTAGTGATTTACTTATAAAAATGACTTATGAAATTTGATGTCGGATGTGAAGAATTTATGGAAGAGGCAAGCCTGTTTTATAATTATTTTCTTCAATTGAATTTGTATTAAAATTTGTCGCGACTTTTTGCCATAAAGATACCGCGCATTGACGATTAACAAAATTATGGAAACTTAACGAAAGTTAATGAGTCTGTTAATAATAAAAAGTTAATCCGTTACTTGAACAGTTATATTCGTTAATTAACGAATTAACTGTCTTGTGCATAGCTTTGTTAATTAACAAAGCTAAACATTCGAATCTTCCTTAGCCTCACAAAACAAGTAATAAGATTATAAATACAAGTAAATACCTAACAGTTAATAGTACAAAAATGCGGGCAACAAGTCTGTTAATCTTATTTAATTAAAATTTAAAAATCTAGAAGCAGTGAAGTTCATTTCCTTACTTGAAAATAATTTAATCAAACTGCGCTAAGTACGCTCTTCAAACGTTATACCGGTGTCTGGTCTCTTAAAAACATAGATTGCAGTGTAAACTAGGTCGCAATTAGGGCCAAACCTGATGTTGGTATATCTATTAGTTTATCTCCGATCGACGGTTTCGACGAAAACAATTTTTTTCCAGAATATTTACCGACTAGATCAACTTTTATGGTTGAGCTATATTAAAAAATTAATGTATTTTTATACGGAGTTTTTTTATGTAATGCAGATGTAAATTAAAAACCGGAAGAATGTTGAAGGTAAAATTCTTTTGGTTAAAATCTTATTTACATCGACTTAAGATCGCACAAGCTTTGTTTCTTTGTTTAGGCCGAAATTAAATTAATCGAATATTTTTGACCAACTTTTTATGACATTACAAGTGTAAGTACCTATTGCATGGAATATTTCTTGTCCACGGCAATTTACCCGTACCCATATCAATTGTAATAAAATCTTACCAAACCGTTAGGTATATGGAACTGCGCTAAAAATCCGAGAAGTTCTAAAGTCATGAAGAAGGGTGTTGAAAAGAAAGTACGCCTTTTAAATTAATGAATTTAAGACCAGCCAGTGTTTATAGATATCTAATATGATCCACGAAAACTCGAAGACTGCATTAGCATACCGTCTCACCTGTACACTGCTAAGTTAAAAATCATGTAGCACTCGCATACGCGGACGTTTGGCTGGGGAATGGGGGACTCGGGAAAATAAGGAAAACCTTCCGCCTTTGTGTAACTCGAATGCATGCGCTGCATGCCCACTGAGTGAGATATCTCGAACACGCCTTCCGAGTTTACCATTTCAAGCTTAGAGCCAGTCCCGTATAGCCCCTTTAAGGTCGTGAACATTCACGTTACAACGCTTTCAATGCGATAAGGGGACAAATGCAATGTCAATTTTTCCTGATCAGTCAATCGCAAATAATATTCTGTCTGAGTATGTGATGCGTGAATATTGATACAAAAACAACGAAAATAATAAACAGCAAACACAATACGATAACAGCTCAACTTCAGAACAAAATGTTTATTTGAATGTGCTGATACAATAATGTTATTGGTATTACGGGGCACGTATAGAACGTATATTGAATGATCGCTACACCCAGATTGTTGGTTATCGTAACACCAAATTTTCTATTTGATCAAATCTAATAATTGGCGGGGCGTGGGTTCGGCGCGGTCGCTGCGGGTGGCACGTCAGGCGTCGCGACGCCATCCTGCCAGAGAACCAGAAAATTGCGTTACCATTCCTCCGCACTGGTTCAGTCCGTTCAAAAATTCCGAAATCTTGTTTCAAATTCGAGTATAATTCTTGAAAATTCGACGTAGAATCGACATCCTGCGATTTGAGATACCTACGAAAGTCACGCGAGTGAGTCAACTTTTACAGTCCGCGACAGTACCTAACTAAGTTTTAAAAGAATCAAATCTTACTTCAGTACCGTTTTTATAACAGCTAAGATAGTGAAAGTTACTTTTTATTAAAATATGCTCTGGGAAACTGTTAAACTTTCTTCGATTTGATAATTGCTTAATGGTGACTTCAAAATGAAACAATTATGAAGTCTCTTCAAGATCATCTATTAATTTAAGTTTACACCTAGTCGATCTTTCCAAACTGTCGACAAGAGTCAAACACGATTCAGGGTAAAACGTTTTGTATTCAAACATCAAATATCCCAGATCAAATTTAGCGGACATTCTAATCAAACAGCGTAAGTACGAAGCATTTGTAGACTCTATGAATTTACCGAGACTCAGTCCAACTGGAGGGCAACGGAAATTATGAAGTTTGCCATCTTGGCTTGGTCCAAATCAATTTGATTTTCTATATTTAAGATGAACTTGCTTTAAGCAAAATGTTTGGGTATAGCCTCATGAGTTGTACATGTTCATCGGAAAGACGTCTAAAATCAAAACCTTCAGATCAATAATTTTGTAGAACCATGATAAGTTAAAGTTTACTTAGGTATGCTCGGTTTGCATTGCTTTAGAACCCACATCAAGGTAAAGTTGACGCATCGGGACCTTAATTACACACAGAGGGTCGCCTCTTCTTTGGGGCAACCTTAGGAAAGCCTATCACAAAGTTTGCGGATGCTAACTGAGCAAGAGTACAGAAACTCGCCCAATACAAACATACGTTTTCATGCTTTAGATTTTTGTTTGAAAGGAAAAAGTACATAAATAAATCAAACAAGTATTGGGCATCATTCTATAATGGGTTTGGATGCGCTTTCATATCAGTTTGAATTAATCAATTACAAATTACGAAGATTTATGTTTCGTATAATTAAATAGTGCGCTATTCTTACCTTAATCAATAACGAGAATTCCGATCAATTTCGGCCAATCATCAAACTCAAGTGCTATGCATGCAATTGAAAACCTATTAACGTTAACAAACGTGATAGCGCCGCAGTCGCCCCGTGTGCGTGTCACGCTGACTTTGATGTGCCACCGGAGGACGTGATGCAGAAATCTTTTGTTCTTCCACGATTCAATTGTACTTTGGCGTTCTAGTTCAACTGCCTGGCGTCACCCCTTTACATCTTTTATATTCCCAACACTAGACTAGCCTGATGCATTTTTCCGGAGCGTAACAAGTGTTGGAACAGTTTTATATTGGAATCACAAAGCGTAGATATTGCGATTCATTGCTCAAAAGTTCCATACGGTAAAATCTGTAAAAGCCTGGCTACACATTCCAAAAATGCACATCAAGGTATTATTAACAGCAGGATGATGCATACCAGAGGTACTTGCAATGAGAGCGCTTTCGAACTGTGATAAAGGTATGTATAAAATCTGTCGAATTTCAGTTAGTAATTTAATATAAAGCGTACATTCCTTGCAATCAGGGGAGGCGTGATGACTGCTATAGGTATATTTTTATAGCGGGTAGGGGACCGGCTAAATGGAATGCCAGTGTAGTTTCTGAATGATATGTAAATCTACTGCATAATTTGGATACCATTTTAAAGTACATGAGTGCTCGAAATAATAGAAGTATTAAAATATTTATGTGATGTGAGTCTAAGAGGGTAAGGCTTTTTCTCTAAGGTTCTTTTAATTCAAAAGGTAATTCAAAATACTAAATTCTACATTTAAACAGATACTTGAGTAACTATTTACTAGTTTTCTGTGTTTTATGTCGCTGTAGATAGGCACAATTCAGTGCAAACTTTGATACAGAAATTAACGATCTTCTACTCCTTCGTTTCGCTCTTGACAGAACGATCGTAGTCACTATGACTGAATCCGAGACGCTAATGTTACACCCCGCACGATCTCTCTCCATCTGTCCTTGTTGGACAACAGTCTGGAGTATTTATTAATATGTCCTCCCACTGCCCACTTGATTTAATCGGTCCACCTCATCGGTGACCTTCCACGAGGTCTTCCTTTCGATTCTGTACACAATATTAATTATATGGTTTGGTATGTTTTCCAACATTGAAGATAAAAATACCTTCAAGACTTAGAAAAAAATATAGAAAAACTAAGAAAATCCGTTTATTGGCGGTAAACGTGAAGAAAGAACACAAATACTAATGGATATTCGGAGTGCGTGATAGTAACATACCTACACGCCACACGACAACAAAATTAAACAGTGATTCTACTGTGTTGTTACATTACGAACATATTACAGGTGTACTAATGTTCATTCAGTACTTTATTAACATTATGACAGTCACGCCATAAATTGTCATGTTCATAACGGTTAGTTTTCATTTATATCGAAAATTCAACTACATTTATCACAGATTATAATCAGTGACTTAAAATGTAACGTAAAATGCTTCCATTATTGTTTATCCGTATTTACGTAACACGATTGTTGGTTTCAAAACGCGGTTTGTGGTTGGGAAGTGAGCTCTCATTATGTTTTCTATCAATCTTTGCGTAAAACACAGTTTACCATTAAAGAAAGGGAAGGATATTGACGAGAAAGTAGACTCCGTCTTCCAGCATAGAAACCTGTCAAAATGTAATAATACTACAGAGTGCTTGAATGGACTTGCGAGCTAGAATTCCTATGTTGACTTCTGAGGTGGAATGTACGCCGACTGGCCCACAGAACATCCGACTTTATCCCGCTTGTACTACTTGTCCCGTAAACTTTTGCTCATTTGTAAAACGTCGTAAAACTTTTCCGCTCGTTGTTCCCATTTCACTTCGGTAGTTTTAATAATTTCTTCAATATCTTCACGCCACCATAGCTTAGAAAACGAACGTCGCAAAGCGGACAATTTTTACGCAGTTTCTTGTTTGTGAACTTTCTATCTAAGGAGACGGGATCGACTATCAGAAACGTTCGCTACAGAATTTCATTAACATAGCATACTAATTAAAGCCTTAAAGAATACTCATTAAAAGCCTGACAAAAACATTTTTGATCAACTTAAGCTAGCTGTTTACTCTTCATATTCCTCTTAATGCCTGGGGAAAAGGTTTTTGAAGTTCCCTTTCGATTAATTACCTTCCCTGCGGAGATAGAACGTGGGTAAGCTGTAACGTTTTTTGCCCCACAGGGGGTTTATTGATCATTCTAAATAGGTAGGGCGGGAAATCACAGGAACGCAGCTATTTCGGCTAATAAATGATGTGTTGTTAGATACGTCGACTGGCCAATTTATTGTTTTACTTACTTTTTAGGTTATTTTTCGATAGAAAGGTTGCTTACTGATTTTTTGTAAATAATCGTGAGCGGTATGACAGGACAGGTGTATAGATCAGATGCTGCAATGGAATGGTTATTTTGGCGATATTTAAGGTAAGTCTGTATCTACCAAGACATGGCTTGATCCCAGGCCAGTATTGGCTAGAATAGAGTAGTTATTGGAATAAAGTTCTTTAACGGAGATTGTGTTATACAATTGGTAGTAATAGCCCCAAAAAAATCATTATACCGCCTTCTTGACACTTTTTATTATACAATAAAACACAGTAATAACATTTATAGTGATTTTCGAGGGTAGTGAAGCCAAAATGACAATCCATCATGGCGGCAGTCAAAAAAATAGAATAAAAAAATCCATGATGGCGACTGCAAAAATTTCAAAAATTAATAAATTTTAGAAGCCAGACTCATGAAATTTAATTCGGTTCTCGCGCCACCTATTATATTCCCGCAGCTTACCTATTTGCCCCGATACCCAACACGATTTGATTCCTTCTTCATTCGAAACTGTCATGTGCAGTCAACTATGAAAGATAGTTAAAGAAAATCATGAAGAAAAAACGATCTCTGGGTAAATCTCGAGAAACAAACGAGTTGAAAGTTTAGAGAGATAAAACGTCGAAGAGCCGCCATATTGAAACTAATGGCTCGATTTGGAGCATCTACAAACTTGTAGCGGTTTGAGGTCAAAACAGCACTACCAATGACGCGGGTATTTGCACAAAATTCGAAATTCTTAACTACGCACTAAGTTTACTGGGTATTTTGTCTTAAAAGTATAAAGCTCACAAATGTTCTTCGTGGCAAACATGGGTGTTCTGTAACGAATTCTCAGGATAATTATTTAAAATAAAGGTATTCTATTTCTAACAAATATTTTTAGGATGGACGAAACTTATATTTATTTTGTAACATTTTTTTAGGTGATCTCTCTTGCATTTTTCCATTTATGTTGGTTTCGGCTCCAGTCTAACCGAATGCATTTTAATTAGTTAACATGAAGTCTGACTTCCGCAAACCAGTTACTGGGTATGACGATACTCCTTGGTAAGATTATTATTCAGACTTTCGAGCTTCTAACCCATAACGATTGTCATAATGATCCACGAATGAAAACCGGGACTTACGGCTTAACGAGATTTTCGTGGTACGAAGGTATGTAAAAATGTTTAAAAATCCGCGGATTAACCTGATCGACCAACTCGTGCAGCTTTTATTTATAAAACTCTCTCCTGTATTTGTGTGGACGCGCTAATCTTGACTGAATTTGAATCCATTTTTTGAGTTTTGGTCACGCTATGAGCTTTGAGCTAAGTTAAAAGAAAAAAAAACAACAACGCTCAGCGATATTGCAATAATATAGCGCGGCCTTGCGATGCGATGTGGCGGAGTAGATCAGGCAAACAACAATTTTGACGTGAACGAAGTTGAGGGCAGAAGCTAATATACCTATTATTGTTCCTCTATAGGATATTCAAGACAGGTTGACGATATTAGACTTGTATTAATTGGTAGTCCAGCAGTGCGATTGTGTAATCATTTCACAGGAAAACTTAGATGAAGTGGGCCTTATAAGAAAGCTCAAGGTTACTTAAAGGCCAATGGAGAGGGCTTTGCTGGGGTTTTCACTTCGTGATAAAATCAGAAATGATCCGCAGAAGAACGAGACTTAGCCCGAAAAATTGCAACACTTAAGTTGCAGTGGGCACATTGCCCGTAGGACCGATGCCTTTTTAAATATTATTTTTTTATTAATTATAAACTAGCGCTTGTCCGCAATCCCGCCTAATGGTAAGCAGTGACGCAATCGTTGATGGTAAAGCGCACTAATTTATTAAGCCTATTCACTCTAGCCTTGAAGACACTCAAATTGTAGTCCGACGGAAACACCGCCGCTGGCAAATTGTTCCAGTCCCTCGATGTACACGGTATAAAGGAGGAGGCGAAACGCTTCGTCCGGATCGTAGAGGTATTAACAACGTAAGGGTGGAAACTCGCCGTATGACGGGCTGTCTAATGGTGGAACGGAGATGGGGAAATTAAATCATGCATAATCAGGCCGGATGGGGCCGACGGGTTCCCGAGTGACGACCACGTACCTACCGTGACGAAGACGCAGCATGGGTAGGACCTGACAAGGTGGACCGACGACCTAGTGAAGGTCGCGGGAAACCGCTGGATGCGGAAGGCGCAGGACCGGTCGCCGTTCTCAATCCTTGGTTCTAGATCACTATCGGTTCTAGATCCTAGAGGGAGCCCTATGTCTAGCAGTGGACGTCTTTTGGCTGAAATGATGATTATGATGATCTCTCACAAATTTTTTTTTGGCGATCTCTGTAAAGTTCCACTTTAATTTACCTGCTGCACAACCCCAAATGATCACAAAAGAAATTAAAGAATATAATAACAAAATTTCCAAGAATTCTATAACTTACAAAGCTCTTTACAAAATGAGTTTTAAATATAAAACACAGTGCATTTTACATTGCAGCGTCCAAAATTATGTTCGCAAAAGCATAGAGTTTCAATACGCATTTATTATTCAAGCCAGTCAATATTGAATGGCTGGTCCCTGTATACTTACGTACGTAGGTAGCTGTATCAAAATTCATAGTAACCTCTAGAGAGCGATCTATTTGGTACTGTAGTACCTATATGCAGATACACGCTTTGAAACAGCTCAATATCTTATTCTCTTTGAAATAAGGCGGTGTTATGTGCATTCTAATGCTCTCCTGGGCGCTTATTAGTTGTAATGAATAAGAGTGTCGATTAATGTAAGATCAGCGAAGTTCTGTAAGTCTAAGATAATACTTTTTTTTTTCTTTATTTTATGGCTTCGCACGGTTTGTGCATTTAGCCAATGTCACGTAATGAATTATTCATATCGAAAAAGACGGCCGCATGACTCGTCTTACAATGGAGGTTTGAGACAAAATCATGATGTGGCCACTATGCTGCGATATTTCACTGTTCTTTATTAATTATTTACTAAATGCACTTTTACTACATAAATCACGCACTTTTATTTAGTAAACAACACTATAAATAATTTTAAAAGTCCAATGAAAAATGAGCGTGACACTCGGCTTGACTTTCCCGCCAAAACTCCTAATACTGTCTTAGACACTACAGACAGACTAGGTACACATAAATACTTACGTGTACCTAGAAAACAAAAACATAACTGTTGCGTTAGTCCACCTGTCATAGACAATTTTTTGCGAAAACTGCGAGACATATTATATATGAACTATTTAATGGGTAACCTGCAAGAAAAACTGAGCGAATAGGAAGGAAGACGTCAGTTGAGCGAGGTGATGCAAAATTAAACCCAACAACACGACTCAACGATGCTGCGCCAGAGGGAGATTGATCTGAAGACCCTCCACGACCAAACTCCCAACACAACAATATTTGGCGAATCGTACCCGACACACATCGCAACACAACTGCTCAGACCCGTCCTCCGTACGGCTTCACCAGACATCATGCCGCAACACGACGAATCGCTTGGCGGCAAGACTTTGTCTGGTGGGTGGTAACTTCTGCTGGCGGCCGATGTTATGGCCTACCACCGAGAAAAGACACGTTTTTTCTGTTTTTTCATATAAACAAAAAATAAAGACGACATAGTGCGCTGAAAACTCGTGTGACGTCACTGGACGCTACACTTTTTAGCGAGCAGTGACATCAATATCCATTCAGTACTTTTTCACACTTATTATATAATAGTAAGGATAAATAAAAAAATATATACGGACAAATCACACAGATTGAGCTAGCCCCAAAGTAAGTTCGACACTTGTGTAGATACATATAAACATCCAAGACTTAGGCCAATCAGGAAAAGATCCATCGTTTTTCCAGCATGACCTGGCCGGGGATCGAACCCGGGGCCAGGCATGTTGACCGCTGCGCCACGGAGGACGACTAATGATAATCTTGAAGTAGTCGTATTCAAGTATTATAGGCCGCAACTGGATTAGCACAACTACATTGCAAACCCAGACGCTTTTTTTGTGTAAATTATTTGATTTGTGATTTTTTTTTTTTTAAATACATTGTATACTAGTGCTTGACCGCAATCACGCCTGCTGGTAAGCAGTGATGCAATCATTGATGGTAAAGCGCGCTAGTTTATTAAGAGCACAGTACATTCACTCTAGCTTTAAAGACACTCAAATTGTCCGACGGAAATACCGCCGCTGGCAAATTCTTCCAGTCCCTCGATGTACGCGGTTTAAAGGAGGAGGCGAAACGCTTCGTCCGGATGGTAGTGGTGTTAGCAACGTAACGCTGAAAACGGGTCGTCCGATGGTGGAACCGTTTTGAGTTAAATCTGGGTCGCCAATTAGCCTCTTCGCACGCCTCTCCACTGAAACCAAAGTAGTCAGGTGACATTTAAAATTTACTGTTTTGGTGATGGAAAACATCACAAGGCCATAAATCCGAAGACCTATGACATCTACCAACCTATACTAGGATGCGTGGTGGGTTATGGTCCACTTTCTCCTATAGAAAGAACGCATGTGTCTAATACTGAAAATATTATAGGCAACGTCATCGTCCGAGTTTTAAATATATAATGAACTTTCTGGAAAGTAGTTTTCAATAAATTGTTGTCTGTTCAATATCTTGTTTCTTATGGTAGCGCATTTTTCAAATAAACCAAGTTTCCAGACAGAAAACAGTATGAATTAGACAGTCCCGTTCATTTATAACAGAAGATAACAAAACAGAATGAATTACTAATAAGTCGTCAAACTTGCGCATCATTGATGAGCTAAGAACGAGAAAAACGTTCAAATATTCAGAGAACAGAGGCTACACCTCGGTCTAACAACGGATTTTCTCTGCACATTTTTGTAAGTAATGTGACCATACTACTACCTTTTGAGGTAGGTACCAGTAATTAGTGGAGTGCCTCCAGCCACCGGAGCACAGGTATTGTTTATTGGGACTAAACTTCCCCGCGTCACTTGAAACTCCGTCGTAGGTTATAATATAACCGTTTATTGATTTACCAGCTCCTGCCTGTGGCTTCGACCGCGTAAAATTTTAAGTTCCCCCAACCCAACCTGTCGTAGCGTTTACTTTTGTATTCTTTTCTTGCTTTTTTTAAGGCATCCCTTAGGAGTTGAGCGGCTATATATTTAGCATCACGCTACATCTAGCGTGATGCTAAATATATAGCCTTCCTCAACAATGGAGCGATTAAACGCAAAAGCACTTTTTTAAACTCCAACTGACAGTTCGAGATATAGCCAAGTTCAAGCAAACTATTCAGCTTTGCCAATGTATTTGATGGATATGTGCATATTGGGGTATTGTATGTGTGTACAATTAGATATAAATCTATTTAATAGTACACCTATTGCTAATGCAATGGTTGTACATAGTATGTAGCCAAACAAGCCAATCAACCACAATGGACAGGAATATAAGAGATGCATATGTCACAGCTAGGGCGCCGCCTCAAAACTCGCCCGACTCCTGCGACCTGTGGGCTAGGGCTACCGTGTCAGAGACGGACACGGCTGAAGAAGCGAGGCCAAACCAATAAAATCCGTTTCGCGTCGTGGAAAGTTGGCACGCTAACTGAACGCTTGAAAGAACTGGCCGAGACTCTCCACAGGCGGAGGGAGGCCGTGGCGTACCTGTAGGAGACTCGGTGGAAAGGCAGCAGATCTCGGCTTATTGGGAATGGCTACAAGCTGATCTACACGGGTGCACCTAGTGGAAGAAATGGGATCGCGGTGGTGTTGTCTGGCGAGCTCCAGGATGACGTCTTGGAGTTGAATCGCTTCAGTGATCGGCTGATGTTGCGAGCCCCTTTTCACCGACTTCAAAAGGTTCATAACTCTTTTGTTGGGCTTGGTATAACTTTTTATAACAAGATACCCTCTGCTTTGCTAGATTTTCCTTACAATGCATTTAAAACACAAATCAAATCCAAGCTTTGTTCAAAGGCATATTATTCTGTAAGTGATTATTTAAATGATAAGAATAGCTGGTCGCTCTGATTAACTCAGGACAATGTTTGTGTTCTTTCTCCGGAATTAGCTTACTGACACGTTATATGAGTTCATATAATTCACTTTTTTTTTTCAATACATAAACATGTAAGCTGTCGCGCCCTTTATGCCTAGGGCTTTTATTGAAGTAATAAGTTTTTAGTTATTTACATTTTCATTTAAATATATATATATATTGTTTTGCTTTGCTGGTATTCTGGCGTGGTAGCTGGCATATTTTCAATAATTTCATTCTTGTTATATTTTCTTGTGTTCATCACTATACATAGTATTGTATAAAGTCATGTGTTTTTTAAATGAACAGACAACTGTGCTGCTGGGGAGTTTCTTCCGCCACTTCTTCTTCCCAGCGAAAGCACTAGGAAGTGTCGATGGGTGAGCGTTTTGGGGGAGTGTCTTATGTAATATTGACGTTCAAAAAGTGCTGATTCTCAGCCTAATTTGAATAAATGACTTTTGATTTGATTTTATGTCGTTGCGGGTGCTTGTCAATGGAGTTATAACCCACTTGATAAGTGCCTACGCTCCCCAGGCCGGGTGCGGTGACGCCGAAAGGACGTTGTTCTGGACTCAGCTCGAAGGATTGCTTCGCGGGATCCCGTTATCCCAGGGAATCGTTCTGGGAGATGATTTGAACGGTCATGTGGGTGAGAAGTGTGACGGGTTTGAGCCTGTTCAATGCTAAAGATCGCGCGAAATGGAGCAAATTGAGCTAGAAAGCGGCTCCAGGGCTGCAACGCGAAAGCCGCGGATGCAACCGGGATAAACGGTAAGATGATGATGATGAGGCTGAAAAAGGCCATATGTAAGAACTCTTACAGTTTCACCAAGTCTGTCTGTCTGTCTGTCTATCAGTCTGTCTGTCTGTCTGTCTGGCCATCCGCGGATGATCTCAGTGACCGTTAGCACTAGAAAGCTGAAGTTTGGTAACAATGTGTAAATCAATCACGCCGACAAAGTGTTAAAACAAAAAGTGTACTTTTGAAGATTTTATTTTGTATCGTCTGTCAATTAAAAAAAGAAATATTATAATCGGTCCACGCTACCCTAAAATATGGTCAAAGCAATTGCAATCAATTGAAGGTGTACGGTGCAACCACACATCAGCATAGCATCGTCAGCATTTACGCCTCGCATTCATTTTAATTTATAATAATCATCACTTCGCGTCGAGCCATTAAGTCGTTGCGTTCTCATTACGGCCAGCAAAGGTCACGTGTTATTCATTTCACACACATCAGTCCATTAGCTCATTTTATCTATAATTTTAGAATAATATTGTAGTTTATATAAACTCAATATTTTTTTTATATTCTGCCCACATCATCTAAAAGTAGTGTGTGATCTAGCAAAATATCATACAGAAGAATTGGTGCAGATTCCTTCAATTGATTATAATTGCTATTATACTTCGTAGGCTGAGAAAGGACATAGTGAGTACAAAGGACCGTCAGGAAAATTAATGGTTTATCAAAATCAATGTCAATTTACCATAATATAGCCAAGTCTATACAGTTGTCAAAGAGCTATGATTTGTGTTTCGAATATACGGATATTTTCACCTTTAGTAATTTGTAATAAGTATACTCTTTAGTAATTTAGAAAGCTACTTTCTTCTTTATTAGTGTAGATTTGTACTGATAACACAATAAAATGCTTTTAGATTTTATTCTGAATACTCCAACGTTATTACGTTAATTACTAGATGTACATTATCCACAAACCCAGAATAATTAGAACTAATAAACAGCTCATTTGTATCTTTTCCATTTTATTCATCTTTCTGATCATAAATAATTTTCTTGAAAGCTTTCAACTTAATTATTTTACTTGCAATTTTTTCCTTTA
This sequence comes from Sesamia inferens, assembly GCA_037179545.1. Lineage (NCBI taxonomy): Eukaryota > Metazoa > Arthropoda > Insecta > Lepidoptera > Noctuidae > Sesamia > Sesamia inferens. Next base: position 17,410,708 of record CM073921.1, on the reverse strand, counting down.
GATAATATTAATATTAAAAATGCACAGAAAGTGTTCGAGTACTTTTCTAGAGAGGCATTCATTGCCGGATATCCGTTTCAATTAGCAATTAGGAATAGAGGGATCACTATCAATCATTTTTGCCCAAAATACGGTCTCTGTTTCAATCTGGTAACTAACAGATTGTTTTCCTGCTTTCCCGTTCAAAGTATCTTTTGTGGGAAAAACATTTTTTCCGCATATACATCGTGCTAAGTGATTGATCTCTATTTCGCTCTGCTTTTAAGGTAAACAAGTTTGGGCTCCACCTTTGTTTCCTAAGAGTTTTCCAACTACAACAATGTAAAGGCAGTTTTGTGGAACAAAACTATATTCTTCACAAACAGACATCAAAGTAATTATTTTAGGGATCCGCTTTTTGTGAAACCCTACAGGCAAATTATATAACACCGTTGTGTTATAATGTACCTACTACGTTCTACATTATAACTTAATGTACAAGACACGGTTTTAACTTAGCTCCAACAAATTAACACATTACAACACACATCAATAACATCTTTATAGATTATTATAATATTGACCTCGAAATCAGGTCAGATATCGGAGCCGATGATCGTGTTGACAGTAGCCGGGGTAATGAACCTGCTGCAAGTCAAACCCACAGGGTGCAGTGTAAACACTGCTTATACACGATAACCTCATTCAATATGACGTCACTTTAGAGACGCCACTCTCGTTATCCATACTAATCGAGTTAGAACAGTTACTATACCTAATTACTATATTAACGCGAAAGTAACTCTGTCTGTCTCTGTGTTTAGACATAATGGCTGAACAAATTTCGATTAATTTTGACATCTAGGTCGACCAGCACCCTAATTGTTTAACTCTCTCATCATCATCTCAGCGTTAATCCCAGTCGCATCCGAAGCTTTTTCAACTTTGGAGTCTGGAGTCCGCTTTACCAGTCCAACTGCTGTTTGGCTAAACTTCTATTTTCCGTTAAGCGACTGACGTCTAACCTCCATCACCCGAAGGCGTTATCGAAGCATTGCAGTTAGACCAATTGTTGGACTTTTGTGGGCTCCAACAACCCGTAACGACTACCATTAGATGTTCGTATGACAACCGGGACCAACGGCTTAACGTGCTTTCCGAGGCACGACCAGACTACTGCAAATATTCATATTCATGTATACAAATATTTGCACTGCGCGGGGATCGCACCCGCGCCTCCTCGCGCATCGGCCGCGTTTGCTGCCACAACGCCACAGAGGCTGTCAAATTGTAAAAAAAAATGTGCAACTCTCTATTAATCTCAATCGGAATAATTTTAAAGGATATTGCTTTATTAGTTCGAAAAATTTGTCTTCTCAGCAATGTAAATAACGCAATAAATGTTGTTGAACTGTCAAAATGGGGATCAGTGCTACTGATAATGTATTATGCAACTGTCCCATTAGATTCAGCCATGATATTAAAATAAAATCATCGAAATTCAATCATTACGATCAATATGATTGATACAATTCTTATTTACCTCAAAATAAACGGTGAAAGAAAAACTCTTTATAAAACCTTCGTCTTTGAGTGAGTTTTCCCGATGAACTTGTACACATTCAATCGTCTTAAGAACAGAATAATGAAAAAGAACCTTCAGAATTGAATTGAACAAAAATGTTTGTTTGACAAAATACCTTCCTCTTACAAAATGACAGGTCTACAAATTCTAGTTACGAAATTTCCCAGAGACACAATACTATTCTCAGGTTCCCGGTTTTTATTCTTGGCTTCTATAGACACTTCAGTCTATTGCGTATATTGGAGTTGGAACTTCTTTGTGTACTAGACCGAGATTATCAAGCTATTGGAGGGTAAGACTGTCTGTCAACTGACATAACCTCGACTATGAATATGAATACAAAACGAATAGAGCTTTAGTGAACGTCAAAGTTGAGAACGTGATAGATTTTTCATGTGTAAATTTTTATGTAGATATCTGACTTGAATACTTACAAAAACTCTTAACATTGGATATACAGTATGTTAAAAAAACCCTGTCCGACCCATAAGGATAATAAAGGTTAGGTAAACACATGACCAAATATAATATAAAATTTTACGTAATCATCATAGTATCAATACAAATGAATTTTGCAATAATCTTTTTTTCCCGCTAATTAATTCCAACTTCCCCGAAATTTGGTAATTTTTAAAAAAGTGACAACACAGGTATTATTATGAGCAAATAGCGATGCGACCACGTGCCGCCCGCCGTCCGCGGGAGGGTGCTTATCGCACATTTATTAAGTTACCTCTTTTTGCGAAACAATATTTATTTTTTAGGGGGATTTCTTTTTTTAAGTTTAGCCCGGTTTTGTATCCATTAGTAGAATCAGTTATCGATACCTAACAACACCTTCACGGTTCGGACAGGGTTTTCTTAACATTCTGTATAACATTAGGTTTAGTTTATAAATAACCAAAACATCTGAAAATGTTTTTAATTAAGTGCCTTTTGTGAAAAGTTGATATAGAAAAACAATTCAGGTTTACTTAACGTTTTCTGTCAACATAATATTCCCTTAAAAAAATGAATTAATATTATACACATATAAGGCTCCTTTTGATTTTAATTTTATATTCATCGTATAAACAGTCATTTAATTAGTACCGTGTAATTTTAATTGTAACTAAAAAATATACTTAACTTACAAACAACCTGTCCCGTATAAATTAATTAAAATAACAAAACTATACTCTAACTTAAAACTTTTCATGAACTAAAATGTACGTTTAAATATTCATTAGCAGTGTAAATAGTTGGTTGTGTAAAATGTCGCATGGAAACGCTTGAATGGATATGAAATAAATTATACGAGTATATGACGTTGTCGCCAACCCGTAATGACCGAGCTTGGTGATCAATGCTTGTGCCTTCTCTTTAATAGAAGGGGCCTCTGCCCTGCTGTGGGACAAATGTGTAACAAAAAATTTAAATAAGGTCATAATGAATGAATTATTATTAGGTTTATTAAACCTGTGTCAGGCTTATATACTAATCTATATATATTGTTCAAACTATGTATGTAACTATGTATTTCATTACGTTTACAAGTAAATTTGAGATACAAAACTTGCGGTTGCGGCGGCCAATTAATAACAAAATAGTTTACATCGACCAACTATTCGGAACTTTGAAATACTCATTTCTCAATACGGTGATTTAGTTAGCAAGTAATACCAATGGGTCTAGAGTACCCGGAACTAAATCACGGTAACTTCGACTGACAACTGTTCTAAATTTCCCAATTCAAAACATTTATATTTCAACAGCGGTGCCCAAGTTGTTGATCATATGTTTGAACTGGAGAAGCACCTCACTTTGTATAAATTATTCATCGCTCCTGCTCTCAAAACGCTGAAGGAAAACATCGCAAGGAAACTAACATGTCCTAAAGCCATTCAAATAAATGTGACATCTACCTAACGGCATTGGACCCCAGTTTTTGGTCAAGGCTCTCTTCTCATAAAGAGAAGGCCTGTGTCTTAGAAATGTGGACATTTTAAATTGATTATGCTCATTCTAAACTATTTATAATTTTACTCTCATCAATTCAATTTTTTTGAGTATATCAAGAGGGCAATATGGTGGCTTAACCAATCCCACGTATCATCATCAACCTTTTTTTTATCGTCCCACTGCTGGGCACAGGTCTCCTCTCATACAGAGAAGGACTGAGCGTAATCACCACGCTTGCTCAATACGGGTTGGCGATTTCAGACTTATAAAGTCCGGTTTCCTCAAGCTGTTTTCCTTCACCTTCAGTCAATGGTGTCCAAGATATACTTAGAAAGTACACTTTAGAAAAGTTACATTGATACTTGCCTGACTTGGAATCGAACCCACGCACTCATACTTGAGACGCTGGTGTTTTAAGCACTAGGCCACCACGACTTATCGACTTACGATCCCACGTATGCCAGTACCTAATGTGGCAATCAAAACATTATACCTTCTATTATAGTTCAGTTTAATGTTGTCGTTAGGACGTCGACGTTGGTTAATTGAATCAGTGAATAAATAAACGTGCTGATAAATATTGTGATAAGAAAACTGCCACGTTACCCACTCCATCTTAATTACATAATGCGGCACATGAATATTATTGTCGGACCTGCGTTATCAACAATAGACTATAAAAATATCGCACACTATCCATCTCATTCATATTCTGTTATACGATAGAGAAAGACGGGCGTATGGCATTAGTAAGAGGGTGAAAGAGACGGTGATAAAAGGGTAGCGTTTCATGAACATTTGAGACATTACGACCTATCGTTAGAGCAGTAATAGGCGTTTGTTTTAGTGCCTATATCTTCATGGCAGTGGCTGCCTATTTGCTATAAGAAATATTTACCTCGTTATGTGCCTCTAACACTCTAATCGTGCAGATTGAGGTTTTCGTTGGCTTTAAAGTTGGCTATCTGTGCGCGTTTTATAAATCAAACGAGATTTTACCTTACGATATTTGGATTTCTGAGGCCTACATAGCCAGAAATTTTACAAGAATAAAAGAGAAAAGGCCTAAATCAAGGCAGGCAGTGAGACATAGAATATAAAAAAAAACGATATTTGAAAATCTAGTTCTTATAAAACAAGCATTTTCAATAAATCTTCTTTTAAGATGAAAATGTAAGGGCTAATATTAGCAAAAGTTTGAATTTTAACATTTCACAATAGTTGTCCCCACTGCTAAAGACTAGACCACAAACCCTGTAATCTAGAAGCATCACCAATGTCACCATTTGCATTTTATTGCTAAAGTTTCTGGCCGCAGAACGCCTATTTTTATGGTAAACTTATTCTAATGCACGACGGCGTCATAAATTGGGTAAAGGGGTGCGCTGGCACGGCAGGCACAGAAAAAGTTTGCGAATAACGATCATACCTAGACAGACACACGACACGTTTGTCATTTCATTTTTGATGTGCCCATTTAGGAATTGGCTACACGACAGCACCGTTCTTATTAATGCGAGATTTTTTTTCCGCTAAATGTCTGAAGTTTTTGGACGACATTTAGCGGAACGACAAAAATGAACGGCTATCATGTCGTGACAAAGGTTAATAATAAATCAAAAGAAAAACGGGGACGTCTTTCCCCGTGACACTAATTCGGGAACGATTGCTCTTCTGACATAGAAAAGCAAAGCAACTGTTTTTGTGTTTTTGATTGTATAAAGTCCTTTGAACTTCGAACCGGTATCCATGATTGATATTTTGACATTTCACAAAATGAAACATCGCGGCGTGATAGACAAGTAACGAAGAATACCTACCAAGTAATAAAGCAATCGACTAAAACTTTTTTAATTAAACCCCGTCTACCACAGAAAGTTTATTTCGGTACTTAATTCAACACCACCGTCAAAAAAGTTATGTTAAAATAACGTGATTTAAGCCACCCAATTATTTTCAAAGCCCTAGTAGACTAACATTGTTTTAATATTATATCTATTATTTTATCACCGACTCCAATTTCCTTGTTAGGAAACTAAACAAAATTTAAGTTCAGTGCATTTTTTCATCCCTTTCATTAAGAAAAGGACAGAAAATAAATATTAGTTTAGTCCTTTCAAATTATTCAGCGCCAGATTTAAATTGACGTATTTTTAGTCACCATGTTTTTAATCACGTCTAAACTGTCTATGGAATATCTTAATTGGACAGGACTAACACGACTTTTTTAACATAAATATGATGGACCATGAATATCATAGATAAATGAAAAATGATTTGATTTCTCTAAGGGCTGAATCGACAGATATTTTTTATTCCTGGAATGAAATTGACGTCTGACAGAATTTTTATGAAAGAACTGTCAATACTTCAAAATCATTCTTCAGATAAAATTATCCTAAAATCAGCCCTTTCAGTAGTATTTTTGCAAAACAAGTTTTATGTCAATCATAATTTAAAACTAGTTTACTGACAAAGAATAGTCCCTTTTAATGCTAAGGTCACTTTTCTAAAGTTATAAATTAGTACTTGACAAAGAGACTTAAGATAAAGCTGCCTGATGATACAGGCGGAATTGCGATCAAGCACTAGTTTATTATTATTAAAAAAAAGGCATTTGACAACGATCCCGCCTGATAGAAAGCAGTGATGCCATCGTTAGTGGTAACGCGCACTAGTTAATTGTGAGCCTATTCACTCTAGCCTTAAAGACACATTATAATGGGACGGGAAAATCCCAGTCGCATCGGAAGCTTGTTCAGCTTTGGAGTCTGGGGTCCACTTTACCGGTCTAGCTGCTGGTTTCAGCTAAAATTCGATACTTTCATGAAACGACTGCCGTCTGACCTCCACATCCTGAGGGTATTTAAAAAATCAGTTAGACCATTTTTTGTACTTTTGAGGGCCCCAACAAACCGTAACGAGTGCCATTAGGTTAGGAGTTCGTATGGCAGCCGGGACCAACGACTAAACGTGCTGTCCGAAGCATGATCAGACCAGTGCAAATATTCATATTCATGAATACAAATATTTGCACTGCGCGGGGACTGAAACCGCGCTTCCTTACCCAAACGGCGGCAAAAGCGGTAGCGAACGCGGCCGCTGCGCCACTGGGGCTGTCCTGTCCTTGTGTGCTGTTGCTGTATGTCATTATGTAACCCTCTGATGTACCAAATTCAGACTAATTGATCGAGTGACTACATCACTTATCTTCATTTAGTACCTACTTTTGTATGAATGATAATCAGGTCATGTTACACAATGAAACTGAAATAACTACTAAGTTTTAGGTACAGTACGTTATGTAGTAGTTATATTTATTGCTACCATAGAAATTATATCTGTGAAGACGTTTCTTCTCTTTTAATAAACAGCATAGACACGTGATTAACTTGCAATTAGGTCCGCAATGACACGAAGAAGTCTTTCATTAAAATATCACTCACCCGCGGTACGTAGGCGACTTATTAATCAACGAGCCAGTCAACATGACGGTTTTGATCCAAACTCGGTATACCAACATAATGGAAGGAAAAGCCACCGATTTTCTCCCACTGAATGAAAATCAATTTCCTACAGTCGGGAAAATTCATTTATCGACCACCTGCTTTCCGGTGCTCGATCAAGCGGAGGCCAATACAATGGGCCCACCGCCTAATCTTAAGAAAGGCGCTTTTAAATCGTTGTTGTCAGAGATTACCTACCATCTTATAGGAAAGTCTATGAATCAAGCCGAGGTTCACCAGATGCTCTCTTTGTCAAAAATATAAAAACATATTGAAGAGAATTCCGTCAATCTTGACTTATTCATGAAGACCACTGCACAATGCAATCATTTTAACGAACTCAACTGTAATAATATCAACTAAATTTATTGCTTAAACTAAATAAATAATTTGTAAAACAACAGTTCTATAACTTATTACACAAAGTGCTAATAAATTTCCCGTTAGCTACGTTTACCTAGGCACTGATATAATGAGATGGCGCCAATATCCTCATCCCGCGCTGTAATATTTTTCAATAGAACTAATGCAATTTTATTTCAATCTCGTTTCCTTTTCTATTCCTATTCACATGACAAGCGTGATTTATACCTAGAGAGCGGTAATAAGATGGTTGCCATTTATTTGTTTTACACTGTCAGAAGTTTCGTTCACATTTAGAGAGTTCAAAGTTAAAGTCCCGTAATTTATGTTAAAAGCTGTGTGTGTTTAGTTCATCCGAATAGTTGTGGACGAGTCGGAATATCTCAGTGTCAAGCAATGTATCGTGTGTGGACTTCAAGTGTCAAAGTTGCGTTAGCCGCGGTCTCGTGTCGGCGAACTAAGCAACGCTCACGTTATAACTGTCAAAGTTATTATTATACGTTTGTGTTTCAGTTTGCGAACGTTTCGTAGACGGTATGCTCCGACGGTTTCAATTTATTCAATGACAAAATGGATTTAATTAAAGTTGCTAGACATTGATGTTTCAGCCGGAATTCGATCGGAGAAGCAACATTAATTTAAGTAAGAATATTATTTCGAAGTTTTACGTTTATTATTTATTACGAGACGCTGCGTTTTAACTCGAAGGTCCTTAAATTTGTTGTTAATAATTTCATTGTTAATATTCAGATCCTTTCCGTTAGTTAGGGTATAGAAATAGCTTTTCTTATTAAAATTGTATGCCCCTTTTATTAATTATACAAAGTCAGTACGAAACTATGTGATTTCAATTTAAAACAAATTATTTCTTCCTTCTCATTATTACTACACGGCTCCAATTATAAAATAAATTGATGACGAAGTCGTTCGCGTGTCTTTAATTAAATTCACAAAGACGTGCTTAAATTGGTAACATGTTTATTTCCTCCAGTGATCATACAACTCTGACATTATCATCTCGAGTGCTTGATTGTACATAAAAGTCTTTAATTATCGATTCTGAGCTGAGAGAGCACACTGAACCGTCAAAGTACTTTTAATTTAACAAAGCGGTTCTTAAAGTTCAGCACTTTGGTTTAATGAGTATTTAAGTAAAGTAAACGAGTGTTTATCGGATATGGCGGAAGTTACGTTAAATGTTATGTTTTCTAAGTTTTTTGAAGGCAAAATTACTATTCTTGTTAAGCCAATTAACCAATTCAGTCATTTGCAATTCGGTACTTAATTGCTGATTTTAAAAATAGCCTAATATTTAACGTATTGATAAAAACATACTACAGTGTAGTCAATATAAACTTATTAGGTTTCTAACTAATGTATACGTTGTAACCGAAACTTTGGTTGAAACAAACATTGTTTCTAAATATACATTTAAGTCTTCGTCTTTCAAAATATTTGGAACAGAATGTCGTTAAAAAATATCGCAATATCGTCGCTCGTTTGCGTCCAAACATTCCACCCATCTGTTTGTAGACTTGAGAATGGCGAAAAATAAAACGAAGAGAGGTTCGGCAACATTATCGAAGGAGATCGGTGGCGGGGTGGCTTTCAGCCTTGGTCCCCGAGGAGCCCGCCGAATGTATTACATCCAGTGCGGTTAGAACAGTCACTGGCAGGCTAGGTATCCCAACCCTCACGATTAAACAGCAATTTTTCTTGTATCCTAACACAGAAGGTGTATTTGAACTTTTTGATACTGAATAATGTTCTTTACTTTATGTTTTATATTGTTGATGTATTACGTTTTTATTTACATATACTTTGGCTTTAATAAAATATTGTATAAAAATTAATCCTCCGTAGAAAGTAACATGAAAGAGTCCAGATTTTATTTTGTAATAAAAGGTCCGCATGACACAAACACATTTATTATTTACGGATTATTCTGTTTAAGCGCATTTATGAAATACACACCGAGCGCTCGGATTCACTAATTGAATTAAAACATTAATAAATTCACTCATCGCTGTTTGTTATTCGTTTCATATTTGTTTAACTTATCCATTAAGTGAATAAAAAATGTCTTTGGAGTACAGGGAGTGTGGAAAAGAATTTTCCAGAAAGTCTTCTTGAGGCCTGTAATATAAAACCCAATAATCACACATATCCAGGAATACTTTTATAGGTTAAAACATGACAGGGGGACATTAAATGAATGGTGCGAACTTCGGTTTCAGGTTTGACGTCCACTTACACCAAAATTCCATTTAGCTGACTAGTTGGATTGAATGCTATAAAGAATTTACAGTAGCCCTTTGACCCCATGCATTAAAGGACGAGGAACGATGACATTACCGCGTTGACAGATGTTGGCACCGAAATATTTCGAAGGGATTGACAGAACCACTTGCATTTATACCCCTAGGGGGTAATGCGATGTTTCCGCAATCAAATGATACTTTTAACCCTTGGTCAGCACTTCGGGATGTAATTTAGAAGTAATGCATGTGACTGAGTAAAAGGGTATGTTAGAATTAGCATGATAAGAGTTACAGGCATTAAGATGTTTCAAAGGTATGAAGAGACAAAATGATTCAGATGTCTCAGGTATCGATCATAGATACTAAACATAGACACTAACTATAGACTCTATATCATAGACACGCCAATACTAAAGCTTAAAAGTATTCCTATAAGAAGTATGAAATAAATCCTACAATAAAAAAAAAGTTAAATGAAACAAAGTTGGCAGGGCTGGCTACGGGTTTTTCCAATCTTCGCTGTAATGATGGATTAAACTATAATGATTTACGAAGTTCACTATATTATCGTCGTGTCGTCTCCAAATTCTACACAAAAAACCTCAGTGATAAGCAAGGAAAAGTATTCCCTCTAAAGAATGACACTAAGCTGATAGAAAGAATCCAACATTAACGCGAGCACTGCAAACAACAACTGTTCCCTGTCCCAACAGATGCGATATACAATAGTTGCTCTAGTAAACTCGCCATAATATAGACTCGAGAACCCGTCTGCTCCAAATGAGCGCCAATTACTTAAAGAAAAGCGGACACTAGAGAACGCGGGGATAAAGAGGGATTATAAAATAGTTCTAGATTTCCTGCAGCTAATTTAGAAGAGGCATCGCAAAAAAACGGCACTATTAAAATGAGACTGTAGAATTAATTCAATAAAAAATGTTTCATGTTAAAAAAGTAATATTCGAGCTCCATCTTACTTGAAGCTATATAATAACTGGGGACTGGAAGTGTCACACAATCATGGTTTATTCGCGCGGTCCTTTCTGAAGACACTGTTTTTATGGCTGCGTGTAAGTGTCTCTGAAGAGTTTATTTGTCGTGTTTTACCCTCAGTGGTATCTAGAAGTGCTCTCAAGTCGAACAAACTCTTGCTTGTTATTCGCTTGACCATCGTAAGGTGATATAAAATTGTCGATATGGTGTAGAAGTTACGGTGCCCGAGTGTAGCAGACAGTTATGAACTTCGCAAAATGTAATATACGATTCTGTGAGACTTTGTGTGGATTTGTAACTTTAAAATGTTTTTTCTTTCGTTTAATTTTGATTAAATATTTAAATTACGTTTATTAAAATATGCCTCGTGTTACATGCCATTAAATAGTTTAAAATATATATATACTATGTGTAAATATTACTGTAAATTGCAAGCAACGCTGCCCCAAAATCTGGGCTCTATAACATTTTTAAAGCAGACGCCAAACTTTGTAATATTGAAAATTCTTTCTTTCTGGTAAATGGTGTACCTACGGAGTAGGCTAATGAAAATTTTCTTAATTAGAGAGACGCGGTATTTCCCGTAAAATCTCTATCATGTTATTAAAGTTGAACTTTTTAAAAGGTACACGTTAGGTAAGATGGTTTAATAGTTTCCAACATGATCAATGTACAAAGTAGCTAAGTACTTTACACTTGCACAGGTTGAGTTAATCCTAATACTTATTACTCAGGGGACGGTGGCTAACTACTAACGGCTGCACAGGTCGATAAATCAGCCTTGCTTATCGCAGTTGTACTACGAACGGGTGACCATATTTACAATGTTCAGTGCGGGTAAATATTACATGTCTTCGATTCGGTTCTTTTGGTTATAGAAAATGTTGGTTTCCTCATGATCCTTTCCTTCACTATTTTAAGAACAGTGATGAAGAAAATATTTACTCAGACTAACACGCCTGCCTGGGTTCGTAGTTACGACTTATGTTAGTTACTTCCTTTTATGTATACCTATTTAATCTACCATAAACAATACTCACTATCACATTTCTTTGTCAACAGGCATAATGGGTCGATTAACGCCACTGGTGATACGGTTGATGACCGCATCACTAGTGGCGTTCGTCCTTGCCGAGCCGGGGACAGGCAATGGCAGCGACCAAACAGTGGCCAGGGTAGACCGGGACACAGTGATCCCGGGGCCCGGGACCGCCCCGCCCCCTCCACGCCGCGCCGGGAAGCGCGAGCGCAATCGCAAACGCACCACTACCACAACCACGACGGTCGAGCCCGACGACGATGACGTCGGCGAAGCGACCATACCTACCACTACAACCACTGTTGATCCGCGGGCTTTTGATCACAGTAAGTACTAGTTTATTGTCTAGGAGCTAACAATACATAGGAGTTTAGGAATGCATGTTACGGTATAACTCTAACTGACCAGCTGTCTCAGTCGACGGCGTTCCACGACAGTAAGTACCATGTTTCAGGACAGAAGCTTATGATGTGCCGCTTCCGAGCTGCTTGTTACCGTTCGCTTCACTCGCGCTGGCTATGCCACAAATGCTTCTACTGAACCATCTCAAAGACATTCACTTAGAACATCCTCCAGTAACAGATGATAAGTATAATAACTGGCTTCTACCAACATACCTACAACCACAGTGAGTACTAATTTTAAGCCAATAGAGTATCAACAAAGTCGCAGGCAACCTTATGGTTACGCTACTAGCTTGTAAGGCTAAAAAATGGCGCATATATAGTGTGGAATACAATGAAAGCCGAGATCCACATATTAACTAACACCCTACCTTTTTAGTAAAAGGTTTTGTGGTCAGTAAGTACTTTAATTTTAGGCATGAGGCGCCAGCGTGCCACTGCGCCGGTGCCGATCGGTCCGCAGCGCCGCTGGCCGGGGAAACAGCATAAGAGGCGCCGTCGCCGCACCACTACAACAACCACAACCACAGAGCCAGATGACGATGACATGGAGCCGACTACTACTTTGGCGACCACTACCGTAGACCCCCGAAGCTTCGACCACAGTAAGTGCTTAAGTGCGGCTGCAAAAGACAAAACACGCGACTCTAGAAGCCACGCCTTTGACTACTACCATGACGGATCCGGCCCTATCTTACAAGAGTAAGCAAAATTCAAAATTTAATAACAGTGGTAGTCACAGACGTAGTTAGTTTCAGCTGTCCGTATGTAACACTATCACATTTCACCAACAGCTGTCCGTGTTAACTGACACCTAACTTATGACTAAACCGTTTTTACCATAACTAAGACACGCCTGTGGAGGTCTTGTTAACCATAGGTATATAGGTAGGTATATACTCCATTACCTTGTGTGTGCGTGTGTGTGTTGCTTTATAAAGTATATAAGTACATCTTAATAATTATTGCTAAAATTTGGAAGCAAGTAGTCGTCTATTCGGCCGTGTAAGTGATTTCGTTTTAGGGTTTACATAAACACAAAATAAACTTCTGGAAATCGGTTTTCCGAACACACTTCAGACGCCAAAGCGGGATGGCACAAAAAATATTCTTTCAGTACAGTTCAGTACCAAAAGTAATATCGATTTAGTAGTAAATAGGCGAAAATTTCCGTGTAGTTACAGTAAACACTCAAAACCCCAGTGGCATACTAACTACTATATTACTATTAACTATACGAGCGCGCATAGTTAATAGTAATATGGTGTGAGTGCAGAGTAAGTGCCGTTTACACGCGTGTATCGAATTTTAAGAAAATAAGCGATATTCATAATATAAATACCAGGAACAAACACAATCTTGCAGTACATCACACTCGTCTCCACAGAGTGCCTACTCTGTGGAGACGAGTGAACTCGTTCATGGGCCAATGTATACACTTTTACAACAAGCTTCCCATGGACATTCGAAACTTACCCATTAAAAGATTTAAAAACTATATAAAGGTCAAACTTTTCAAAAAGGGGTATTATAAAATCTCAGATTATTTAGAAGACAAAAAAGCTTGGGACTGAGCTGCTCGCTCTGTTAAGCATTGTTATTAAGCAATATGCGTAATTATAGCGTAAATTATTGTAAACATTTTCATTTTTAATATCTGGACTTGAAAAAAGACGACGATCCCGAGTTTGTTTCGGCTATTTCTTCTCAGAGGTAGTCAGTTAGGAAATGCCGGCTTCATCTAGTTTAAAAAAGAAAACATATGACGTGTAAAAGTGATCAGTGATCCTACTTGCTTAATAAACGATTTCATTTCATTTTCACCAAATAATCTTAGACAATTCTTCAAATAAATGTTAAAGTTACAATTCATAAATGTAATACTCACATTCAGTCCGTTTTCATTATATGTTTTTGTTTATAATTGTGTTGTATTAAGACCACTTTTATGCACCGTAATAGTAGAAACCCTCGCGTCAAAATTAATATTTGCCTGCATTTTGAGAATAAACAAACCGCAACATTCGTTTCTGAATCATTACTTCTTGTCGAGTAAAAATTTTATGACAGCATGAGATTTGAAGTCGTGACTCACTTATTGACGTATCTACACATCTGCACGAGCCTAACTGCAAGGTTATCTAAACTCGTATCATTGAAATTATGAACTAAAATTACATGTTGGCGACAATGTTGTATACTTATCTTTATTTTCTTTAAACTGAAAGAACGTAAGTCAAATGCCTATGGACTTTTGGTACGCCCGATGAAGATCAGGACTGCGGGAGCTAAATCATAGAATAATTAGACGCTCGTTAGGCCGAACGTGACGGTTCATTAACTGATTAGCCACAGGACACGCCATGGCAAATATTATGAGTTATTTTTTGCTATCCGAGAGGTTAGCCGTCATTCGTGTTCGGTAACGTTAGCATGGGATATTAAACAATATTTGACCTTGCTTATCTGTAATATTAAGAAAAGGGGAATCAAAGATTCCTAATGGTTCCTAGTCTTTTTCCAACACAATGTAAGGAAGACATTAGAAACATGTTTCGGGCATCTACTTACTAAATTCGTTATCACGAGCCTAAATACCATTTTGCAAAATAAGCACTTTATAGAACATTAGCGTAAAATATGCTAGCAGAGTAGGCTCTTCTAACATATTTCACGCTAATGTTCTATAGTTATAAAGAAAATCGTCTACGGTCCTGTAAATAAAACCGCATACCCAAGCGTGTTCATTACATCTAAGGCTATAAATATCGCATACCACCATCAAGTTTAACTGATCTTGAAAAGTTCTCGTGTGTGCTCTGTTCGCTTTAAGTCGCATAGTTTAACGAGGGCAGAGGTCCAAGGGCTGAGGAATGCTGCCATCGGAGACGTGGGGACATCCAAATTGCTTGTCTCTAAACAACGGACGGACGTAATTTGTGAGTTACTCCGTTACGCCGACACTTGAGGACCCGGCCATCGGAGGAATGTGCTCAGTTAACGTGGTATGTCAACCCTCGCAGCAGTTTCATTTTCAAAAAGTGTTGTTCGTGTAGTTATTTTGGGAAGTTCGTATTGCACAGTTTATCTCACGGTTTAATGTATTTCTTCGCCAGGATCATCAAAATATTGGAAAACATTCAAAAAACGAAGAATATTGCCAACAAAAACTGTGAAATATGAGCTCATGTTGTGGTAAAAGGATTAGCTTCAGTTACTAACACTTAAGTAATAAAACTAATAAAAAAGTGGAGCACTCAATATTTTATAGAGCGTGACATATCAGTACCTAAGAGATTTTTATCGATTATTCTTGTAGTGGTCACTAAAATACCACTTACTGGCGCGCAGCCATACTTGCTCTGGTAACTGCATATCAGCAATTATTACAAGGCAGCTCGAGCGCTACTGCAAATAAATATCTTCCTTGAATGTTTATTAAGTAACGGTGATTCCTATAAACTGAGCACAAATAAACTTTCCACATTTTCAAATATAAATTGAAAGCCTAGGAGCGATGTGCACCACGGACCAGGCGGAGAAAGCTGGGAAGGAAGCCACAAGAACACATTTTCTTAAGGCCTCGGGAATGAACGTAAAAACAGTACAGGTCAGGATAGGTTGGCGAGTCCTGTCACCCCGGGGGGCGAGGGGACGAGAGGGAGTCATTTCACGCCTCTTGAGCGCGCATCAAACCAATATTAGGTTTATTAGATAGATGGGCCATCGTGAAAAGCGATTTTTCATTTTTTGTCATTCATTATTATCGGCTCTTAAGCCGGTTTTCAAATAAAACGGTTTTAGTAAATTAGATTTCATTGAGCTGTTCGTATTAATTTGAATAATTTGATTGTTTCGCCTGGGACTGTTCCTATCGAGTAATTTACTTTTCAAAAGAGTAAAAAGGAACTATTTTTTTAATTATGCTCCTAGTTTTATGGTATACTTTTTGTGTATGATAGTAAATTCTTTATGGCACTCTCGTTACGACTACAATCAAAATGCCAGCTGATAGTTAAAAGAAATTAAATTACTTTCTCAAATGATGTTTCATTAGAATTTATCAACTCTAATACTAGTAGTAAAACATGTTTCACTCACAACAAATTCCAGTAAACTAATATTCGTCATTTCAATTTTACATTCAATTTTCAAGTAATTTGTTTTGCGTCATAGAATTGTGGAGTTATGCCAACTGAAAATTTAGAAAAGGAATATTAGAGTAACGCTTCCCCATTGTATTATATGATGTAGAATACTTGGCAGGGTGCCATGGACCCTGGAGGAAACACGAGCTTCTTCAACAACCACCGTTATGTAGACGATAGTTTCTTTGTAAACGATACGAATAAAAAAGACTTATTTTTTAGGAATTTTTAGCTATTTAACGGAATTTGTAAAAAAAAAAAAAAACAACCATAATAGCCTCTAGTAATGTTAGAAACAATTACCTTTAGGCAAATCGTCTAACATTACAAAAAACGGTAACATTATACATTCGATTTCTTTCACTCGTAATACTGTAAACTTTGTATTGTAGCCAAACCCGAAATGGAACCAATATTGGCTACAGATACAACCTGTAACTCGTGCTACGCGCTACGTAATCTCGTAGCACACAGCTACGAAATATCGCAACAGTACCAAATTTAATCTTGCTTGGTTCTTTTCCAGCTTTATATCAAATCTCATTCATCTTTATATTTAGCTTTTCCTAAAAACTGTTTAATCCATTAGCAATTTCATCTTTCAATCCACTTTGCCCACATTTCAGTATTTTAATAAATGCAAGTGCTATTTGCCTACAGCAAAGCTTTGCCTAAAATATTTTCCTCTCCGAGATGTTATATCCTCATATAGAGTGAAGGGTCCTTGTTTCTGACATGATTTTTATGTTTTTTTTTTTTAGGATAACAGCGGTAGCGTGTTGAGCAACTGGCGTGAAATAAGGGACCAGCCTTTTTCACGCCTTTGGTCTCACTTCCTTACACGATGTAGTATGTCAAACTATGGTTCATGATTGAACATGCGTGTTCATGTAGATTGTATTTAGGTTATGGCTTACCTTATTAATATAATAAATACCACTGCAACTAATCAGGTTAACATAAAAGAAAGCAAGCTTGACATACTTTGAGCCACAAACACGACATGTAGAAATCAAACTCGAGAGAAAACGTTAAAGAAAAAAGTTTGCGGTACTAGTCGGCTACAACCGCTTCAAACCGGTTCAACAAAGAGCTGAAATTAAATTTACGTGGCGCAAAGAAAAAACTAGTTACAAGAGGAAATTGGCGGAGACAGTGACAAATTGTTCCCACAAGAGGACGCTGTTTCCCTCCTTCTTACACTCGCATAACCACAAATTTACTATCTCTTTCACTCTGTATGAACATGCGGTGCAGTAACATGAATGTACCGGAATAAATGTGGCCTTTTTTGGTAAATATACAGTGTGCACAAACGCCTAGCGCTTAGTAGCCGATTTTAAACTGTAATTGTGTAAAGTACATACAATTTTAACGGCTAGCAATAAACATGTACGGAAACGTTGCGAAAGGCAATGATTACACAATCGAAAAGGTATTTTAAGCGAATTCGATTGCAAAGTAGCAAAATAAATGAAATAAAATAACATTGTAGAAATAACCCACTATTATTTTATATATAGTTATTGAACAATATTCTTGTACCACTATTTTCGTCATATTTCTTAAGTTCAACTCCCTCTCAACGAATCTCGAAGACATTGCCAAAACCCAGCAACCTAGTTATTTTCAGATCAAGCCGATTTTCTTCAAATAAAATGAAAGAGTCTTTTGCCCACTAAAGCGAGGAAAATGTAAGATGTAAACATCTTCAAGTGATTAAGTATTTTGTGTTCAATGTTTAACGAAAGCAAGGTCATGAAATATTATAATCAATTTCGTCTTAGTAGACAAAAATATAGACATAGAAAGAAAGAAAGAAAGAAAAACGTTTATTTGCGATAAACATGACATAAAAGTGTACAAAAACAATTCATCATCATCATCATTTCAGCCGAAAGACGTCCACTGCTGGACATAGGCCTCCCCCAAGGTTCTCCACGACGACCGGTTCTGCGCCTCCCGCAACCAGCGGTTTTCCGCGACCTTCACCAGGTCGTCGGTCCACCTTGTCGGGGGCCTACCCACGCTACGTCTTCCGGTGCGTGGTCGCCACTCGAGAACCCGTCGGCCCCATCGGGCATCGGTCCTACGGGCAATGTGTCCAGCCCATTGCCACTTCAGTGTTGCAATTCTTCGGGCTATGTCGGTTACTCTCGTTCTAACTATCCAGTTAGGAAGGTCCAACTTCGAGAAAGAGGTCAATTGTCGAATCCAACTCGGCTGGGCTGCTTTCGGGAAGCTACGTAGAATCTTCTCGTCCGAAATACCGCAGTGTCTCAAGACAAAAGTCTTTGACCAGTGTGTGTTGCCAGTGATGACTTATGGAGTTGAGACGTGGTCGCTAACAATGGGCCTTATAAGAAGGCTCAAAGTCGCTCAAAGGGCAATGGAGAGGGCTATGCTTGGGATTTCACTGCGCGATCGAATCAGGAATGAGGAGATCCGCAGAAGAACGAGATTAACCAAAAACAATTGAGTGATAATATTTTATATGCGTCACATCCACGCAAAACGGCTATCGCTCAGCATTATGCTGCGACCCTATGCAAAACAGAGTCCAGCGCTGGTTTTCAGCGACAGCCGGTGCCGACGTAAAGACGTCACCCGGTGCAGCAAACAATCACAACTGACACCGAACCGGTACAAAAAAAAAACAAAAATGCAATAATAATAACAAAAAATCGAAATCTACATAGTGAGAGAACTGTTTAAACAAACACAAACAGGAATATAAAAAAAAACATAGTGGGTATAGTGATGCGTGTAGTCATAGGTTCGAACTTAAGCAAGCCCTTCACCTATGTCAATTATTTTATCACCATTGCTCTGTAATCGGTTAGGGGAAATGGTTTGGGAAAACCGACCTGTTCTAGAACCAATAATTTGAAGACATATGGGATCTACCAACACACGTCGAGCCTGCATGGTAGATTGTTGTGTATTCCCTCTCAAAGACAGGAAGTAACATCCTAACAATATGACTTGATTGTTTTGGAAGAAAGTATAAATGTTATATACACAAAATGGGCCACTTTTACTTCGTATTAAGCCACATTGACAAACTGTACACACAGTTACAGATTGCCGTATGGATACCTAAATTTAATAACAACCATAAGGGTGTTAGAAAGTGGTGTTTATTTCATAGTTACTTATATGTTTGTAGCGGCGCCTACAACGCAACATGCGAACAACGCGTCATACTGACGCCACGCGAATCCTGCATCTCGCAATCAGAGTTTTCTGTGCAACTAGCACGCATACAAGTTCACCACATAAACTGATGGGCAAAGTGGCCCGCCAGACAACCAGTCTGGTCGGAGGATCCTCCCTTTTCTATGGAGGATGAGTGAACTTTACTCCCTATTCCTCATACCTCCACACTGGTGACCCCGACGCTCCCGAACCGATCCCGACCCGATCTCGATCGAATTATATAAATGCGTGTATGTATTATATATGTATAGGATGACGTTCTGATTCTATATATACTAACAAACTATTAAAATATAAATGTTTTATTAAATTTAAGACTCCACGCGGACGTCTTAAGAAACGATAAAAATACTGTTGAAAAAGATTGTCATTGTAACATAATTTATGTTTAATATAATGTTGATAGGCTCTCCTGAATACATCCACGCTTTCACAGTGTTACACGGTGTCTGTACGTGACGCATTCGCCATTCATCTGCAAATTTCACCCTTTCCTTGTATACGCATATCTGCATTTTCACATCTGTCGGAACACGCCGAGAATTACCTGTTCAACCCACAAAAAACATTACAATTTGAAAAACAGCTAATTTCAGAAGTTGGTATGTTTTGTATTTTCGTTTTTGAGACCGACATTTATTATTTTTTACTTTGTAAAGGTTTTTTGAAAGCCGGTTATTTTATTTACCTTTTTATTTTTCTCCTTTTAGTTAGCAGGGGTGAGTACTTTTAAAAAAAAAAAAAGAATCATCAAAATGGGTTGACGTGATACCAAAAGTTATTCGTCCATTTGGCACGCACATATTTAATGCAAATTTAAGATCTACTTGTGATTGTCATTATCAGAACTGTACCGAAGAAACAAGGTAACTGACAGAAAAAGTAGAATGTATAACCGACTCCTTTTTTAACGCGTTTTTATTAGTTTCACTTGTAGGTATGTATATGTAACGGAATCTTTTAACTTTGTTTTCACTTGCTTCTGCAATCTCTGATTAACTTGAAAATTTGCACAGGAGTTAAGGGACGGTGACAATACAATGATACAATTAAAAAATTGGTTCAATTGTTACTAAGCGTGTTGTTTTTTTAAACTATTTTGAAGTCAAATACAGGTTTATCTGTCAGTCATGCGTGTCGTTGAATGTATGAATACTTTAAAATTGAGTTCCGTTTAAGCGCCCGTCATCGTTGTAGTTCCTGACAGTTGTAACCAGCGGCAAGCAACGACGGGACGTGCATTGGCGTTTTTTTTTTTTTTGTTTCGTTGTGCACGTACTTCGACATTTTTAAAGCTTTAGTTTTGCTGGTTGTGTTGCAACTACACAACAGGCAAAATGCGAGCAAACTTTTGAAATCAATTTATTATATGTTTTCAAAGTGGGGTGTTGGTATGGAATTAGTAAGTACTAGTGATGGTTTTGGTCTTGAACCATTTTGCTAATTTAATTAATACGGCAATGATCTTTGTCTTGCATCAAACAAACTCGCAATAAACAAAAGTAAATTAAACACTAAATCGTATTACTATTGAAAAGATACTTTACATGTATACACATAACTCAAGAATCTTTTTAATCCCACAATGAGAAAAGGAGTAAATCTCTAAAATTATTTAGTTAGCATCAATGTTCAAAAAAAAAGGAATATGAGCAGTTGTCAACAGCCACGTTGCACTGGACTACCTTATCCAAGCCCGAAATGCTACCTAGCAACTATTAGCAGAACCTTATCCAGTACGACGTCGTAACTTCTATTCAAGCATTAAAAAGATAGGTGCAGAAAGTTGGGTCCACACAACACGGAATCACACACGCACAAATAACACGGTTCACACACAGAAAGTGCACTCGTACTCTCGACTGGCAATTGGCTAAGAATGCTAAGATCACCGTACGGTCGCATCAATGCGAGCGTTTCTATTTTGCTTTTCAGGGTTTTGGTTGCCAATGTGAACCATTACTAAGCACCATTGCATCCATTCAACAGTCTGTCAACGGGCCGATTCTCGTGTATTTTAATAGGTAGACTTGATACTTTTACGGAGTGCCGCTGTAAATAATAAAAATATAATAATTGTACGATGAACAAACCTTTCCTTTGCGCGGCCGCCTTGCTCTTATCGTTTTTTTGTACCGAACCTTCAGATGAACAATTCCCATTAGTATTATTAAATAATAAAGTAATAAAATATAAATAAATAATATTTAGTAATAAATTAATATTTATACTAAATACCCAATTGCAATCTTGTCACAGACAATCTATGTCTATCTATGACTTGACAAATTGAAGTTTATTATTACAGAGTTGTTTTTGACAGCCCTGATCTTTCTAGAAACTTTTTTGTGTTCTTGTGTTCTCTCCCGATCTGGACGGAAAGGAAAGGCGTGTCAGACTTTTACTAACTGAAACCCACCCATGTTTCTTCACTCATCTTTGCGCCAGGGTCACGGTTTCCTTTTTAACCAACCCACAACCCTATCCCAGGAGGTATCGGTCTTCGTGGACCCCATCACGATGTGCTGACATCTCTTTGAGGCGCGCTTGAACAACTCGCCGTCGAGCCGGGCCTTGTCCTCAGCGGGCCGCGAGCTGCCCAATGCTCGCCGCCCACAAACCCGCACCTACGGTGGCAGTTCGTTGTTGTCTCCCGACCAGGGCGTCTCCTGCGGCGATCTTCCTGTCACCAGACAGGCAGTTCTCGTAATATAAAAAACTCACAGTCTGATCCCACTTTCATTCTATTCCTTACATTTTGAAAAGTTTTTGACATTTATTTGGCGCCGAGATTCGAATTCGACAAGTAATAGGCGACTTTGAAATAAATATTTTATCCAAGTATGCAAACTTTTTATACAGATTTAAATTGAAACCTATGGATTGGTTCGTGAACCTTAAAACAGTGTAGGGTCATATTTTTAAGTTTAAGTTTGTGTACTGGAAAGAACCTTAAGACTTTTTTGAAGAAAAAACAGAAATTTAAGGAAAATTGGTTTAATAATAAAATTGGTTTTAACAATTGACACAAACTTTATGCAAGGGTTTATTTATGTTTTAATAAGGTGTATTACCTCCACGTGCCCTTATTACGGATTCTAATCGGTTCCGCGTAGATTTTATTAGGGTTATTAAAAGATTTTGCGGAATATTGTAGCATTCTTCTGAAAGTGATGTTCTTAGTGTTGCCACTGTCGTGGGCACAGGATTTCTCGCATGTACAGCTCTGTTTAAATTGTCCCAAATATTGCTATCAATGGTATTAAGATCCAGGCTGCATGCTGGCCAATTCATTGTACGTATCCCAACTTCTTCGCAATAAAATAAAATAAAAGTTACGCCTATGAATCCCATGTCAGGCACCACGTGATCTTATAAGATCTCCGTTATGTAGTGATGTGCAGTTAAGCCCCCTCTATTACCGTTTTGACGGACCATGTCTTTGAACAAGAGTTCTGTTCGCCCGTTCATCGATAAACCACCCCAGACCATACACGAACCGCCTCCAAAAGGAACACGCTCCTCAATGCAACTTTGAGCATATCGCTCCCCACGTCGACGACAGACTCTTCTGCGACCATCTGCACCATATAAACTAAACATGTCCTACACTCGTCCGTTAACTTAAGAAAATTTACACGCAAATCTTATCAGATTTGCGTGTAAATTTTCTTTTCCCGGCCATATTCATTTGTTTTGCTGCAGTTCTATTTTTAAATTCTGCTTTTTTTAAGATTGACAGCCAGTCTCTTCATATTTATATAATTTAATCTAAAAAGTATGCATACTTATTAAGAATTTTGCAGTTTATGAGTCCGTCACAATATTTAACAAATTAAAATTAAAAATCTCCCTCTCATAAGTTACATACATAGGTAGTGTGATCTCCCATTACCAAGTTAGGTTTACTAATTAACAGCCAGCCCAGGGGAGCTCGCCAGGGTTTTTACTTGAACGCTAACATCACTGTATCAAAATCCCTCCATCACTGTGTCAATAATATAGGGAAATTAAATATATTTGAGATTGAGATCAGAAATGTAACCATTATAAAAAGTACGAGAATTCCCTCTCTGTTTATTTGGGGTTACTGCAATTGGAATATTACCGCTATTAGGAAAGTTTCCAATTTTAAGTAATTCTGTAAATTAGTCACGCCATTTTGAGCTGTCTCGTCTGTAATTATAGTTCAATTGGTTTGCTAACGCATTAGGTATATGTAACCAGAGAGGCATAACGCGAGCCAAACAAGCGGTCCCACTTTACGAGCATCGGGGTGATAATACGGCCTCAAATTAATAGACTTCGATTCAATTAGGCTGTTAGCGGTTTAAAATTTTTAATGAATATTTAACATACCGTTTTTACGATCTAGTTTTTCACATATTGGCAGCTTTAACTTCAACGGTTCTTCTTCGTAAACCGTAGGGAGTTCTAAGATACAAAATAATTTCATAATTTACCTTCATTTTCAAAATACTGGAACGTCGGAAGAAAATTGTCTGCAATTTAGAATAACAACATTATAACTTCTTGGTCTTCAAAAATACTAACTTATTCTTCTTAGACTTCGTCGCGAGAAATATTAATAACACTGGTCGCGTCACATTTCTGCCACGACCTAGCACATATTTTGGCTAAGCGTATTTTTTAATTTATTTATAGGTCATTTGACATCTCGCTAGGATTAGGGAGATATCAAATGACCTATAAGCCTTTCTCAAGAATTGGACTATAAATGAAAAATATTTTTCATTTCTCATATTCGGAAAGCAGTATTTTCTTGATCTGATTACTGGGTAGAAAGTGCTATTTCCCTCCCTAGAGCGGGAAAAACTCATACAAATTACTTTCCACCTAAGGGTCGGAATGAACTTTAAAAATAGAACTGCTGTCAGCTGTGAAGAAACTTGTGTAAAAAAAAAAACTAATAAAAAAAATGCAGCGGCAATGTGATCCATCTAAACAGCCAGTGTGAACTTAGTGCAAACTTCATTGAGCGAAATAGGTCGCAACCATAGAATTAAGAAGTACGATAGTACTTACTTATTAATTCTATGGTCGCAACAATAACGCGGTGAGTTCCATATTTAAAATTTAAAAATTCGACATAAATTAGCGGGATACTAATCTGTTATGTATCTGTGACGGAATTAAAAAACTAGTTACTTTAATATCTAATCTTTTATGCTAAGATTTTAATTTAAAAATGAGTTCAAGTGATTCTGAAATATTGACACCAGATTCAATTAAAGACGAGGCAAATTATGTTATTAACAATCTTTTACCAGAAATCTCAAAACAACGATATATAAACACATACAATGATTTTATGAAGTGGCGAGCAGAGAAGAACATAAAATCATTTTCCGAAAGTGTATTTCTTACATATTTTAAAGGACTGTCTAGCAAACTACAACCTTCTACGCTATGGAGCCGATATTCAATGCTGAAAAGTACACTTAGTGTAAAACACAATGTAAATTTGAAAAAAATCCATAATTTAACATACTTTTTGAAAAGACAGTCTCAGGGGTTCAAGAGTAGAAAATCAGTTTAAAATCAGTTAGTTTTTACCTCTCATGAAGTGGAAACATTTTTAAATGATGCTCCTGACGAGATATATTTGGCAGTGAAGGTAAGTTTACCTAAGTATTTATGGATTCATTCCAAAAAAAATGTATTTATTACACTAATACTAAAAAAATGTATGTTTTCACAGGTGGTATTGATACTCGGTATAAGCGGCGCTTGCAGAAGCAGTGAACTCACAAATTTGACAGTTAAGGACATTGAAAGTCAAGGCCAATTATTACTAGTAAAACTGACTAAAACAAAAACAAATATTGAGCGCTCGTTTGTAGTACAAGAAGAATTTACACAAATAGTAAAGAAATATCAAAAAATGAGACCCAGTGATCTAAAAACGGACCGTTTTTTTCTCAACTACCAGAATGGGAAATGCTACAAACAAGTGATCGGGAAAAATAAAATCTCAGGTATGCCGAAGCAGATAGCAACATATTTGAATTTATCAAATTCTGAGCAGTATACCGGACATTGTTATAGACGTACGTCAGCAACTCTGTTAGCCGATTCTGGGGTAAACATGACGACGTTAAAAAGACACGGAGGCTGGAAATCCAGCACAGTCGCCGAAGGCTACATTGAGGATTCAATCCAAAATAAAACTAAAACCTCGAACAAATTAACTGAAACTATAAAAATACACCACAATTCGCCTCAGCCGTCAAGTTCCAGGGAGTATCCGCCTGATGAAATACTAGAGTCTCCTACATTTACAGATACCCAGAACACCCAAATTTGTCATAATATATCAAATAGCATAAACATTCCCAATAAAAATGTAACTTTTAATTTCACGAATTGTCCAAATTTGACTATTAATTTTAAATAGAGTACCTATTTAAAATTAGTAGTCAAATTAGGACTAACATTATTATAATATATAGTGTTATCCATACAAAGTTCAGATAAACAACTAGTTTTATTTCCCTCATATTCGAAATGAAAAGTAGAGTGTTTAACACGGGTAAAAGAATCAATTCCTACTCGGTCTATAGCCGCCCTCGCTGCGCTCGGGCGTCTAAATACCTCGGGAATTGATTCTTTCCACCCTCGGTTAACAATCTACTATTTCATTTCTCATATTCGGAAAGCAGTATTTTCTTGATCTGATTACTGGGTAGAAAGTGCTATTTCCCTCCCTAGAGCGGGAAAAACTCATACAAATTACTTTCCACCTAAGGGTCGGAATGAACTTTAAAAATAGAACTGCTGTCAGCTGTGAAGAAACTTGTGTAAAAAAAAAAACTAATAAAAAAAATGCAGCGGCAATGTGATCCATCTAAACAGCCAGTGTGAACTTAGTGCAAACTTCATTGAGCGAAATAGGTCGCAACCATAGAATTAAGAAGTACGATAGTACTTACTTATTAATTCTATGGTCGCAACAATAACGCGGTGAGTTCCATATTTAAAATTTAAAAATTCGACATAAATTAGCGGGATACTAATCTGTTATGTATCTGTGACGGAATTAAAAAACTAGTTACTTTAATATCTAATCTTTTATGCTAAGATTTTAATTTAAAAATGAGTTCAAGTGATTCTGAAATATTGACACCAGATTCAATTAAAGACGAGGCAAATTGTGTTATTAACAATCTTTTACCAGAAATCTCAAAACAACGATATATAAACACATACAATGATTTTATGAAGTGGCGAGCAGAGAAGAACATAAAATCATTTTCCGAAAGTGTATTTCTTACATATTTTAAAGGACTGTCTAGCAAACTACAACCTTCTACGCTATGGAGCCGATATTCAATGCTGAAAAGTACACTTAGTGTAAAACACAATGTAAATTTGAAAAAAATCCATAATTTAACATACTTTTTGAAAAGACAGTCTCAGGGGTTCAAGAGTAGAAAATCAGTTTAAAATCAGTTAGTTTTTACCTCTCATGAAGTGGAAACATTTTTAAATGATGCTCCTGACGAGATATATTTGGCAGTGAAGGTAAGTTTACCTAAGTATTTATGGATTCATTCCAAAAAAAATGTATTTATTACACTAATACTAAAAAAATGTATGTTTTCACAGGTGGTATTGATACTCGGTATAAGCGGCGCTTGCAGAAGCAGTGAACTCACAAATTTGACAGTTAAGGACATTGAAAGTCAAGGCCAATTATTACTAGTAAAACTGACTAAAACAAAAACAAATATTGAGCGCTCGTTTGTAGTACAAGAAGAATTTACACAAATAGTAAAGAAATATCAAAAAATGAGACCCAGTGATCTAAAAACGGACCGTTTTTTTCTCAACTACCAGAATGGGAAATGCTACAAACAAGTGATCGGGAAAAATAAAATCTCAGGTATGCCGAAGCAGATAGCAACATATTTGAATTTATCAAATTCTGAGCAGTATACCGGACATTGTTATAGACGTACGTCAGCAACTCTGTTAGCCGATTCTGGGGTAAACATGACGACGTTAAAAAGACACGGAGGCTGGAAATCCAGCACAGTCGCCGAAGGCTACATTGAGGATTCAATCCAAAATAAAACTAAAACCTCGAACAAATTAACTGAAACTATAAAAATACACCACAATTCGCCTCAGCCGTCAAGTTCCAGGGAGTATCCGCCTGATGAAATACTAGAGTCTCCTACATTTACAGATACCCAGAACACCCAAATTTGTCATAATATATCAAATAGCATAAACATTCCCAATAAAAATGTAACTTTTAATTTCACGAATTGTCCAAATTTGACTATTAATTTTAAATAGAGTACCTATTTAAAATTAGTAGTCAAATTAGGACTAACATTATTATAATATATAGTGTTATCCATACAAAGTTCAGATAAACAACTAGTTTTATTTCCCTCATATTCGAAATGAAAAGTAGAGTGTTTAACACGGGTAAAAGAATCAATTCCTACTCGGTCTATAGCCGCCCTCGCTGCGCTCGGGCGTCTAAATACCTCGGGAATTGATTCTTTCCACCCTCGGTTAACAATCTACTATTTTCAAATCCTACTGCGTTCTGCGATTAGCCTGTTCAAACAAACACTCTTGAACTTTATAATTAGTAATAAGTAGTTGTGTATACGTAAATTACATTAATTTCCACGTTATTCCAACGATTCCCACTAATTTGCAAATACATGAATTAAGAAAGCAACTAACTCAAAAAAGTAACTCTTAATAAAAGACAACATATTTGCAATTTTTTTGTTTATTTTTTTAAACCTTGTAGTTATTTCAGTTCTATCGAAGTTTCCAGCTCGTACATGACGTCGAATTAAAATAAAAACTTGCTCGTTCAATGAGAGTCTAGAATAGAATACTCTTTATTATGTACACCATATAGATTACAGAACATAAATATAAAGATTTTACAAAGGGTGACACAATGGGCGGTCTTATCGCAAAGAGCGATCTAATAAAAATCTAAAACAAAAGATACCTACAGTATGAATATAAAATCAATGGAAAAACCCCGACAAGTTAGAATGTCGCCCCGTTTTTCTAACTTTGAAAAGACTCTTGGGTGGAAAGAAAATTCGAACAAAGTTCATTTTCTTTAGATTTGACCCTGAACGCTGAAGGCAAGATTTACCAAACAATATTTTCCTATTTGGAGAAACAAAAAATAAACTTTATAACGAGAGTATGTTCAGGTTAATCTTTTGATAGAATTGATAGAATTATGAAAACACTTGTATCGATTCTAAAAACTTGTGATTAACCGTGATACAATATCACAGATCATAACCAAGCTCCTCTTTACCTTACCTTTCAAGAAAAACCGATGCAATGTTTTGCTCTACATTTTAGAGCAAAATTTAATATATTCTTCTCCACCCATTAAACATGCAAAGATTCGCTTTCATTAGATAATTATTTTATTTTGGATTCATATTTCTTCTAATTACTAATAATAACAGATAGATACGTGGGAACAAATAACTGAATTGTAAAAATCAGACAAGCACTTTGTATAAAATACTATTGATAAGCTGGAAACCGGTCCTCACAAATATTTGGGAGTTATATTATACTAAAAAAGACTACTTATTCGTAATATATTATAACGTTATAATTAGACATACCAAATCAAATCAAAGCATTTATTTCAAATAAACCAGTTACAGGCACTTTTGAACTGTCAGAAGGTCGGTCAGTCAGTAAGGTGAAGCTAGTCGCCCATCCCAAAGAGTAGGTACCTATGGAGAAGAACGGGCAACTCCATGGACAGTCTTTTCAATTATCAAGCTATTGATATCAATATTTGATTACATCATTCATGTTGAAATCAACCGTGTGCGAACGATGCAGAAATATATTGTACGTTAAGAGCGTCCATCATGGAAAACACACAAAAATAAAATAAAAAATAATACAACAACACAGAAATTAAAATACGCCGTGGTAGCTAAGAGATGATCAGTCCCCTCTGACGGCGTCCGTTCACGAACATGACGTATGGATCAGCATCATTCAACTCAATCATACTGAAGGGAACCTAATGACCCAACACACACGCCACCACCAGCGAGACATTTGAGTGAGCATGACATACTCTCAACAGCCAGAGCACAATCAAGTCAATAAAAAAGGCTAACCCAACAAATAGATGCTTTATAGCAAGTACATTGTGCTCACACTTGTGCCATGCAATTATACAATAATTTAATCTTTTAATTTTATCTAATAATAATAAATTCCTCAACTCCTCAACATTATATACTCGAGATGCCACAAAAGTTCATACATTTAACCATAGGTATACTTTTTACTCCCACTTTCAACTTTCCTTGTGGTCTTCATTTCCGCTGACACATATTACAGTCGCCTCTTTTTCACATATAACAGAAGCTGGACTTAAATACCTAAGAATTTAAACTTTTCTACGTATCTTGTGAATTATAAAGGGATTTAGGGTTGGATCATCCATACTAATGTTATAAAAATGGCTCGTGGCTAACCAACGTTTTACTTTTTGTAAATTTCATCACCACTGCTCTCAAAACGGTGTAGGAAAACACCGTGACCCAGGAAAACACCCTGGTCGGGGGAGAACATCGAAGTACCGGCCACCGTAGGCGCGGGCTTTCGGGTGGCAAGCAGTGGGTAGCTCGCCGCCCGGCAAGAACCAGGCCCGGGTCGACGGCGCGTTGTGTTTCACGGGCGCCTCAAAGAGATGTCAACACATCGAGACGGGATCCACGAAGACCGACGCCTCCTAGGCCAGGGTTGCGAGTTAGTTAAAAAGAAACCGTGGCCCTGGCGCACAGGCAAGTGAAGAAACACGGGTGAGCTGTAGCCAGTAAAAGTCTGACACGCAGAGCGGAAAAAAAGGAACAAGTCCTATAACCAAAAATTCGAAGAGGTATACACCTCGTATCAACTCGGTCTTAGCTCGCATGATATATTACAATTGCCCTTTGTTGCTATGTGGTTTCTTTTCTTGTAATGAGAAGGCCTGCATTCCAAAAGTGAGAATATTATATACTGATTATGCTCCTTATCTAAGTATTCCTAATTCAATTCATACTCATAAATAGCGCACTTTTAGTAGTAACACGAGAGTGGAGATACGATAAGCTTGGACGAACCGATTAGCATTATACAGTATGTTAAGAAAACCCTGTTCGACCCATAAGGAAATAAAGGTTAGGTAAACACATGACCAAATATAATATAAACTTTTACGTAATCATCATAGTACCAATACAAATGAATTTTGAAATAATCTTTTTTTCCCGCGAATTAATTCCAACTTCCCCGAAATTTGGTAATTTTTAAAAAAGTGGCAACACCGGTATTATTATGAGCAAATAGCGATGCGACCACGTGCCGCCCGCGCCCGCGGAAGGGTGGTTATCGCACATTTATTAAGTTACCTCTTTTTGTGAAATAATATTTATTTTTTTAGGGGGACTTTTTTTTAAGTTTAGCCCGGTTTTCTATCCATTAGTAGAATCAGTTATCGATACCTAACAACACCTTCACGGGTCGGACAGGGTTTTCTTAACATACTGTATATGTAATCACCACAAAAATGTGGTTAATTGTCGGTTAGCATGTCTGTTGGAGTGGTATTTAGTTTAATTTGTAAGACGTAGTGTTCTATGCGAGTTTCTTAATGAAAATACTCAGTGCCTAGAGATTCTTAGCATTCTCTCTATAAGTACTAGAATCTATTTTATATTTTAAATAAATCCTTGTACCACTCAACCTTCTTGCTAAATGACTTATCAAAGAGTGCTGGTGATGTATTATGATATATGAAAGTGAATTTGTTATTAAAATCACGAACGTAAATAGCACTCAGTTCATAATATACAATATATAAGCAAATGACATTACCCAACGTGGGAGTCGAACCTACGCTTTTCTTCTTCGTAATACTAAACGACAAATATCTAAGAAAATCTTCGAACATTAACAAAAATCTCTTGGCGTGTTTAACCGTAGGTACTAATTAATTAATACGACTAACAAAAAGTCTCACTTTATTTAATATTTGGAAAATTCTCGCTTTCACACGTTTATAAAGATATTACCTACATAACTCAACATTAACAGTTACAATTAAGTTTAATTTCACACCGTCAACTCGACAATGCAGATAGGGAGGCGTAAACAAAACAATTACAGACCTAGTAGGGGGTAGTGACGATTCTCTTTCAAAGTTCCTGTCTCCTGCCCTTGAGTAACGCGACTCTTTGACGATGAATTACACCGAACTTTGTATGTTTTAGAGAGCTATTTCAGTAATGGACGCTTTAAGTACCAGGGGCGGCATTAATTAATTTTAGTATTACCTACATATTTTTCCAGCATAAATGAGCAAAAAGGTCTTATTCAACATGTTACTTTGTTTATTCGCACTGCTGTTATTTGTTTAGGAATAATGTAAATTATACCGTAACCATTCAGTTTTTTTAAAGAAACGCCCAGTCCCATTCAAATGTATGCTTTATAAGGTTCCGAACCAAAAAGGTGCTAACGGAATCCAGATCATTACAAGAATTGCCACTCAGATCTCCGCCTAAATCTGTCAAAAATTCGTCAAAATTACATTGTTGTAATTTTTTATCGCTAAGATAAGATTGCGACTAGATTTTGAACGTTTTTAATTACGGGATCCTTTAGATTAATGAACGTAAACGGGGTAAAAAATTATGATGCTTACATATAAGGAGTGTGTAAGGATCATATTCCTTTATCTAGTTTCCTTTCCTCTTTTCTTGCTATGGCAGGCGGCGTTCAGTAGTTCCTGCCTTCCCTCATGGGAAAGTATGAGTTTATGTATGTATGTATTATCGGTACATCAAAGTTGCATACATTATAAGCCCTAATTCGTTGCACAACACGCTTCACTAGATAATTAGACTTCTGCCGAGTGATACAACGCAGAGGTTACTAAATCGACTCATTAATTCGAGAATTCACGTTCCCGAAAATTGGATAGTTGCGTTTAGCCATCAGCCATTGTGTTGCGTGGATCTACGTTTGGCACTCCATACAAAGAGCTAATATATACTAGAAAATCTGAATCGTGAGGCAATGTTGATTCATATTTGACTTAGAACACAAACACGAACAAGCGTCTGATAGCCAGACAAATATTTAGTAACGAAACTGAAGTCAGGAAAACCTTGCATTGTTTAACTAACACTCAAGTTTAACCGCAAAATAACTATCAGGTATAACAATAACTGTAGTCGTACAGCAAAGAAAAACATGTTTAATAAAATGCTGCTTTTATCCCTACGCTGAATCTATTAATAGAAATCACAGTAATCAATAGTAAAGAAACCCAGCGCTTCTCAGTGTTAGTAATTTGTCCACATTTTTAAACTATTTGGCGCAAACGTGAACACAATGCATAGAATTTCTTGTTTTGTAAATGCCATAAATTGCTTCAAAATGTCTTTCATTCCACCCAATCTTTTGTGGTCTTTAAAACAAGGTACACATGTTTTTGTCAACCAAAAACTTTACCAGGTATAGTATTTAGTGCCCTCTCCTCCTTGCACAGCACAGGCTCACGACACACTGCTGTTTGGTAAGACGGGTTAATGAACCTCTCTCTACAAGTCTGTCAGAGTCGCAGCACTCGGTGCCACATCATTAATTTCTACCTAATGTCTGAAACGCCGAGACGACGTAACGTGCCACATTTTGTGTTCACATACATGAATATTACGTTCCTAGATGTGTTTTATGAGCGTAACTTACCAGGTCCTTTTCAGTCAGTTTTTACCTCCATGCTGAAGTTTGTTAATCAATCCTAACTTAAGTCTACCAGTTTTATTTGTCTTGTTCACTGTTATAGGTATTTCTATAATCTAATCAAAAATGTGTGTCCCCAATAAAACAATAAAGCTTGTCGTTATTTGGCCTGAAAAAGAACAAGTTTATTAAAAAAATCCTACTAAGTCTTGCCGCCAAGCAATTCGTCGTGTTCCGGCATGATGTCTGGTGAAGCCGTACGGAAGACGGGTCTGAGCAGTTGTGTTGCGACGTGTGACGGGTACGATGCGCCAAATATTGTTGTATCGAGAGTTTGGTCGTGGAGGGTCTCTAGATCAATCTCCTTCTGGCGCAGCATCGTTGGTCATGTAGTTGGGTTTAACATTGCATCACCTCGCTCAACTGCCGTCTTCCTTTCTATTTTTTTCAGTTTTTTTTTTTTAGTGAATATGCTCTTAATAAACTAGCGCGCTCTACCATCTACGATTGGATCACTGCTTACCATCAGGTAGTATTTCGGTCAAGCACTAGTTTATAATTATAAAAAAAAGAACGATTACACATTTATTTAATTATTCCAAGTACTAATATATCAACGCGTCAGCAGACCTTTCCTCATAACTTTGAACATATCAGTTCCATTATCAAAATTAAAACATCGTAAGATACACTCGCGGTATCATTTCCATTTTCCCTAGTTCCTCGGTAACAAAGCTACAAGCTTCGCCGTTTGTTTCACACATTAAACAACTAACCACGTTTCGAGGCTGTTTCGGGCTCCAAAACAGTCTCTTCTTAATTATATATACGCTACACTATACCTACAATAAATACAGCTAAGATTAACATAAGCTTGTTCTCATGTCTCTAACAATGTAAATCATTAGTTAACGAAGGTTGGAAATATTGGAACGTGGTATTCTTGGAAATGTTTGAATCATATATAAATTTTTTCAAAGACAAAAAATTAAGAAACTTATATATTATTCGGTGTCAAATAAAACGGTATGCAGAATGAGGAATAGCATATAATGTAATACAATATCTTTTACTATTTGGGAGAAATGGTGGTTCAGTATAAAAGGCCGTGACATACGAGTTGTAAGATCATAAAAGTTCGAAATGTGTAAATTATTTCATTACCACTGCTCTCAAAACGGAAAAGCAACATTATGAGGAAACATCTAAGAATAAAAAATTCATAGACTTGTGACGTCTATCAATCCATATCGGGCCTCAGATTTAAATGTTTTAATAGTACTTACCCGCGATCCGCCTATTGGTAAGCACTGATTAGGATTACGGTCCACTCCCTCTCACAGAGTAGAGAAGCCCGTGTCCCAACAGTGAGAACATTATGATTGCTTTTTTTTTATTCTCTGTCTGTTTAGGGACATTTATAATCGCAATGCGGATGTCAGTCCCATCGTACCTTAAATACATATTTCCCATATTAGAGCCATGAACCTTAACAAACTCTTCGCATCATCGCCATTTGGTTGAGCTAGGATTTTATTAAATGTGCCTATTTCAATTTGCTTCAGCCTCAACACCCTGACCAAATCATTTCTACCAGACTCGTACAGGAGACAGTCCATCAATAAGTAGTGTAAGTCTTCGACAACTCCCGGTCCACACAGTTAGGTGATATCGTTTTTTTTATTAACTGGAATGTGTCCAGATTTAAGTCTATGAGCCGTAACAACTAAATTTCTACTTAAATTATTATTTACAAACCAGGGCATACAAAAAGGCTGGCACTGCACAGTTGTATACCAAATCCCTTTGCCTAAAGAACGGTTGTCAAAATATTCTTTCTAATTATCATAACAATTTTTTTTATTTAGGTAAAACTGCAGAATAATCCAAAATCATGTTAGTTTCTTTTCCGTTTTTAGCTGCATATTTTGCCCGTATATCAGCCCTTTCATTTCTCTCTAATCCAATATACTATGGAACCCATTGCAGTCCCAATGTAACAGCTTTACTCATTAATTAATCTATCTTCGATAGAATAATATAAGCTATCGATACACCTCTGCGGCTAGAGGTGCATCGAGCTAAATGTTGCAACGAACTTTTGACCGTGACTACTGCTACAGAACGTAAGTGCTTCAGAGATTGCAATACTTAAGTTCCAACAGCATTATGGACGTTTTCTTATTTATTTTAGAGCAATTACTTTGTCTATTTATTGATTGACTAGGCACATAAAAGGCCTCTGTGAATGGATTCTAGGGATACAAATATACAATTCTTACATGGGCTGACACAATGGGCGTTCTTAGCCTTAAAATTGACCTTCATGAGCAAGCTTTTGAATAGCTAAATTTATAAAACATCGTTAGTTCCATAAGCCATTAAAAGTTGGTATCATTTTCTACTCTAAATTAATACATTACATTGCACCATGTAGTGCAATATGTCTCTTGCATACAACAATTAATATAATAACATTGCATATTGCACCTAACTATGTGCAATCTGTAACATTATTGGCAATTACCCTGAATGAAGAGCTTTGTATGTTCCTAAATGCAAAGCTCTGCATTCAGTCCAAATGCCTTCACAAATTCTTGAAATAACCAATATGTTTCATAAATGAATTCAACAGTATCCAGTCAAAAGTCACACAAAACTTATATTACATCCTGCATTCAATGTTTATGGACAAATATTCAAAAAATAATTAACAGAATACTCTTATTTAGGCATTTTAATAAGGTCAAAGGACATTAATATACATCCACCTGTGGTTTTGCATCCTCTTCTCTTCTTCCCAGCCTATTGAGATCCACTGCTGGGTAGAAGCATCCCCCAAAGCTTTTCACAATGACCGGTTATGGGCTGCCCGAATCCATCGGCTTCTCGCGACCTTCACCAGGTCATCGGTCCACCTTGTTAGGGGGCTTCCCTACGTAGCGTCTTCCGGTACGTGGCCGCCACTCCAGAACCTTACTGTCCCATTGGCCATCGGTTCTACGGGCAATGTGCACAGCTTACTGCCACTTAAGTTCAGCGACTCGAAAAGCTATGTCGGTGACTTTGGTTCTTCTGCGGATCTCCTCATTTCTACTTCGATCCCACAGAGAAACTCCGAGGATAGCTCTTTTGATCTTGAGCCTTCATATGAAGCTCATTGTATAGGACTATGATTCAGGTCCGTATGTCATCACAGGCAACACACACTGGCCAAAGACTTTAGTCTTGAGACCTCTTTTTTGAAGTTGCACCTACCTAGTTGGACGGTCTGTGACAGGCACTCGTCAACAACTTCGAATGCGGAGCAACCAATCAGAACTGGTGTGGATGCGACATGAGAGTTCGATATGATCTTCATGATATCCACGTTCATCTTTAGAGATCTTTAGATCTTTAGACTTACGTTGTACACACTACTATCCGGATCTGGAGGAAGCGATTTGCCTCGACTTTTATATCGAATACATCGAGGGACTGGATCAATTTGTCAGCGGCGGTCTTTCCGTCTGACAACAATTTAAGGATTTTCGAGACTAAGCGAGTGAATAGGTTCTTAACAACCTAGTGCGCTTTACCATTAACGATTGTATCACTGCTTACCATCAGGCAGGATTGTAGTGAAGTACTAGTGCATAATATTAAAATTTTTATTAATCTGTAAAACGGAGGTTTATAATGTAAGTACTCGCCGTTAATATTCTTGTCAAGCCCTTGCCAGTCCAAGAGCTTGAAGACATCTTCCAACGCAGGAGTGAACAATTAGGGAGATATGACCTTGTCTCACTTCACGCTGCTATTGGATCGGTCAAGTCCAGATTCTGGAGACGGATTGCCAAGGTGTCCGTTTTTGAACAAGAACTTTATCAGATTGATTGAACGATAGTCAATTTGGCATGGATTGGATTGAATTTGGATTTTGCATGGAAGGCAAAATTTAAATCGATATTATAAGTAGATGTGTACTTTAATGCAATTATCAATGGTGACATCACTATCAACCTTTTACAACTCACTCATAAAGGTCGATGAAATATAAAAGCAACGATAAAGTTGTTTGATTTTAACTCATTCCGACAAATATGTATACACAATCTACATATCCATTCATCAGAAACACTGACTTATGTAACTGTATTCTAGCCTCCATGTCACAATACTTACACCCACGGGAATCCATTTGATCTTAGACAAAACATTGAGACGTCACTGCAACGTTTCGAAGACTTCAAACATATGTAGGTCTTCAGTTCAAAGGCTATGTAATATTCTATTGTCCTATTGTATCGCACCTGTATGTCAATCAGAATCAGACGTGAGTTCCATTAGAGCCAAAGAAAAGTAGGTGCTTTTACTGTATATCTCAATTATCTATTGTAAAAATGTTGAGGATATTGGCAATGTTGCTGATAAAGAAAAATGCAAGGTGGAATTCTTACAATACCTGAAGTCACTCACTGGACAGTGAGTGACTGATAAAACCGAAACCTTGAGACAGAAATAGACAGGCGCGCCGCGGTTTAAATAGAACCTTCTAAAAAAATCACAAATCGAACCGCGTCCGACCTATCTGCGGGATCCTTAAGTTGAACCATAATGCTCATCCAATAGATAAATGAGGCTGCTTATTGTATAAAAATAAGAATTAAACACCAAGAACGTCCGCCGCATAATTTGATGAATTCCTTTAGCAAACACTTTCATTAAAAGTGACTCGTTAAAATGAGAGAAACTTTAGTTTCTTTAAATCCAACATGAATTATTTATGTAGGTGGCTCCGGCGATTATACGTTTCGCAGCGAGCCGCGAATATTAATAACCACACTTTGTTTGGCACATTTTCCTGGCAATTTCAACCAAAAAAGCAGTGTTTATTAAACTTACTTACAAGTAGACCTTATAAATAAAATTAGAAGCAGAACACAAACAAAATTATAACAAGATTAGTACTGTGTCGGCAATATTCTAGCTAAGCTCCTCTCCCAAATAAACACTGTGCTAACTTTCTAAGTCACAATATCCATAATTCAAGAAAACAATAAGAGTAGTAACCAAAGCGTGGCCAACATTATC
The DNA here is from genome assembly GCA_037179545.1 of Sesamia inferens. NCBI lineage: Eukaryota > Metazoa > Arthropoda > Insecta > Lepidoptera > Noctuidae > Sesamia > Sesamia inferens. Next base: position 17,372,412 of record CM073921.1, on the reverse strand, counting down.
TCATAACATCAGGCAGATAATGCAGGCGTACATAAAGAATGTACTTATCATAATAAATTGACAAGTTTATGTATGGTACACGCGCGTACCTACTACACATATATCCCTAACTTTCCTATTCGTACGACTGCTCCATATGAGTCGCTAGCTAATGTTCAAAATAAGGTCCAACCCACATTTTTATTTGGCAGCGCAACACGTACGAGGCACGGACGTCGTTCCGCTACCTACTGCGGTTCCGATGCGGTACCAACGGAAAATTTATATACCACTGAGCGTGCAAGTCTAGTCTCCTTACCGAGATACCCCATGTGAAACATTACTCGCACGGAATTTCAGCAAAACGCGCTCTCTACTGCGGCCCGCCTAGCGGGCACTCGGTCCGGGTCTAGTACACATGCCGCTTTGGAAGCGAAATGACTGCGAATAAACAAAAATCCTGATATACTTTTAATAGGCATAGGATCCTTCGAGGGGCCGCTCTGTTCAAATATTAAGTTTGTTAAGAATTTTAAATTAAGAGAATTAGGCTCGGCGTCATTGCAGAATTAAATATTAATAACGCTATTCGAGTGAATTTGGCTAAGGCTGAAAACAATGAATTTTTAATAGTTATTCTCCTTTGCGACAAGCAATTAATGTAATGAGGTAGTAAGTTTAGCCTTCCCTTGGGAAGGGGCTGTGAACTGGAGTTCATTCTGAACTGGATCTGCTGATACTTGCTATTCATAAACTTTATTATTAATGTTCAATTCTGTTCTTTGTTGAACAATGTCTTAGTAATTATAGAATTGCCGATAATATCTTGTTGATTCTTTCGTTTCTCGAATCGTTTGCTTTAGTATCTCACTATAGTAAAATGGGGTTCAGCACAATACCTACACTGACTTTAACATCACTATATCTTCAGCTATTCATCAATCACAAGAACAAACATTCCATACAAATATGCCAACAGCTTTGACAAGTATTATCATGTAATAATTAAACCACCTTGCGAAGGGGCCGGCTCATTTGTCTTTTTAATAAATTGTTTGTTTTATTCGCAGCAGTTTCACGTAATTTGTTCTCGAGTCATTTATCACGTGTCCCCGCGATTCTCTGGATTAGGTGCACATCCCTCACATGCCTGTTTGTCAGATTAAGGCAAACGCACATGTCGTTCTCCTTAATAATTTTACTGTTTAAGCCTGTATGTTGGTGACACTAACATGGTATTGAATGATGAAACAGTTATTTTAGGTAGCCTTCTGAATTTCTGCAGGCAATCTTGCAATGCAACGCTCTGTCTAGATAGGAATGATATTTTAAAATAACAAGGATTTTGGCAAACCCTCGGCTATGACTTAATGACTAGGCTTAGGTTACCTACCAGAGCTTATTTTAAATGTCACCATTAATCGTTAAAGTATTCATATTTTTACATTTTTTTTATATATATATAAACTAGTGCTTGACTGCAATCCCGCCTGATGGTAAGCATTGATGCAATCGTTGATGGTAAAGCGCACTAGCTTATTATTAATTCACTTAACAAACTTAGGAATAGGAGGGATGACGGCAATTGTGCGTCATCCCTCAATGTTATGCAATGTTAAAACCAAGACCAATCCGACCAACAATGCTGCGCCAGAGGGAGATTGATCTGGAGACTCTCCACGACCATACTCCCGACACAACAACATTTGGCTTATCGTACCCGGCACACATCACACAGTAACACAAATCCTCAGACCCGTCCTCCGTACGGCTTCACCAGACATCATGGCGGAACACGACGAATCGCTAGACGGCAAGACCTTGTCTGGCAGGTGGTAACTTCTGCCGGCAGCTGATGTTATGGCCTATCACCGAGAAAAATACCTACATCAAAAATAACTACATTATACTTATAAGAACAATGTACCCAATATTTTGTAACATCTTTATTGAACAGTGTCAGTTTCCCTGTGTCGTCAGTTTATTTAATTCGCTAGTTTCGTGAATTAGTCAGTTAAACAGATTCATCAGTTTTACCGATGGGACAGTTGCGTTAACTCAACAGTTTGGAGTATTTGGCCATTTTGGTTGATTCGTCAATTTTGTAGAAACGCCAGCACAACAAGCTACAACAATCTGTGAATCTCAATAATGGATTTTCAACTTTATCGCTAAAACAGTAAAGCTCAAGATTAATTGGGAATATTTGATAGTTTCGCGTTTGTCCTACTGTCGTCCGTACAATCCAGGGAAAAAGTGTTACGTGTTGACAAACAAATATTGAGAATAAATGTTGCTACTGTAAGGAAGTCTCTAAATAGGATCAATTAAAAAACGAAATGAACGCGAGCGAAGAATGTCTTTATATTATTCATTCAATCCTCAGATTTTAATTTATTTATTATTTTTATCAAATATTATATATTTTAACTAAAAATTAATAATTAAATGTATTAATAGACAAATCTGTAAAAACTAACATAACATTGAATACAATTTCATAACTTTTATTATCATATAAGTAGTTCTCAATATATCTGACTTTAACTGCCGAATTAAGGACACTGTCTAATCGGCATACCTGACGAATTAGTGAAACAGACTAATAAATTAAACTGGCATATTAAGCAACTAATGAGTGAGTTAAACTGACTGACGTGAATTGATCAAATGGTAACTTTTTATTGAATCCGCCGTCGGTTATACTCAATCTACCTATTAAAATACAAAAATAAAAATCTAATATCTGCTTTAAAGCAAAAATAATTGAATTCTAACCAACAGGTGCTGTTATTACGAAGGCTTGGCGCTGTCGAGATTCTTTTTGTGTATTTTCCTTAAGAAGAATCTTATATAAATATGCACATATTCTTTCCGCGCGCAAACAGTACCCAAGAACCCATTTATTTGAATCGGCGCGTAGAAATAAACATGTTATCATAACAGACATTAGAATTTTACGAACATGTACAATTTTCTTAGAGTGTTGTGGACGAGCGTGCGAATATCAATGGGACACTAGAATAAACTTGAAAAGTGAATATTTATTTACTTACTGAACTGGAATAGACACAGAACAAATTATTTAAATAATACGAGACAATTTCCTACAGTATGTATTCCGTCAAGGTAGATGACACAGTGGAAAGGATCGCGACTTATATAACGTTTTAGCCTATAGGTTCAAGCTTTGACAGATGCTTTGCTTTGTGTAAATTATATGATTACCATGGCCCTCAAAATAGTGGAGGAAAACATCGTAATGAAATCGCTATGTCCTTGAACCAAATAATCAAATACTTGATGCATGTGAGATCTACCAACCCACACTGAACCCGTGTGGTGGAATACGGTAATACCCCATTACAGATTTTACGGTGGTAGACCATAACATCGGCCGCCGGCAGAAGTTACCACCCACCAGACAAAGCCTTGCCACCAAGCGATTTGTCGTGTTCCGGCATGATGTCTGGTGTAGCCGGGTCTGAGCAGTTGTGTTGCGATGTGTGCCGGGTACGATGCGCCTAATGTTGGTGTGTTGGGAGTTTGGTCGTGGAGGGTCTTCAGATTAATCTCCCTTTTACGCAGCATCGTGGTCGTGTTGTTGGGTTTAGCATTGCATCACCTCGCTCAACTGCCATCTTCCTTCCTATTCGCTCAGTTTTCTGAGTGAATAGCTTCTTAATAAACTAGCGCGCTTTACCATCAACGATCGCATCACTGCTTACCATCAGGCGGGATTGCGGTCAAACGCTAGTTTATAATTATTAAAAAAAACTTCACGATCCGTAAAAGACGAGATAACTTTATCAAACACTAGATCTTGTTATACTTTCCGAAATAAAATTAATACGCTGTTAATAAGCTGTTAAACTAATCTGAACACAAAACGTTTCATTTACCTAAACGTTTAATTTCCAAAGTATCCCAAAATTCGATTCACCCACAAAAGAGGGCAAAGTTACAAAAATATATACGCATAATAATATGTTAAAATAATGCCGTCCGCACAACTGAATTTGAATTTTCCCTTTGTGCCTCACAGCCTCACCAACGTCGTGTATTGTGTTTACGTTTTATTAAAATCAGGAAAATAAACAAAAATTGGGATAAAAGTCCACCCTTACCAATAATCCCTCTCCGATAAAAAGTACCTATTAGGATGGAATAAATAGATACAAAAGATATCTAACTATTGTCCGCAGTTTCATTCGCAAACAAGAGGTTTATCTTGAAGTGTCTAAATGTAAAGAAAGCTATGTTTTATCCTATGTAATAATTCATCTTTATTGCAAGTTACATCCCAATTCTGATATTTCAATGAATTTGACTGCGCGGTTAGTGCGCACCCACGATACAGTAGAAATTCCTAGTGTGAAATAAAAAGAAAGAAAATATGAATGTGACTGAATAACGTTAAAAATTTGAAGTAAGGTGTATGAATGGCGAAATGGAGAGTGCGATTGTCGCAACCCAGTGCTGGGCACGCCACGTTAACGGCGGTAAGTCTCCACTTTGAGGAGTGGCTAGAGAGGCGCCAAGGCACCCTCACCTTCCGCCTGACGCATGTCTTGATGTTTCGGGAGGTTCCTGTTCCATATAAGGCGGGAGAAAACGCCAGGGTGTCACCATCGCCCTGAGGACACGGTGGAGCATACGGTGGAGGTCTGCCCGGCTTGGGTAGAGCACCGCCGTGTCCTCGTAGCGGCAATCGACAGCGATCTCTCGCAACCAACCCTGGTCCAGGCCATGGTCCGGAGCGAGAGAGTATGGCAGTACGTCGCCTCCTTCTGCGAAGCAGTGATGCTGGCAAAGGAGGAGGCGGAGCGCGTGAGGCAACGGGAATCCCAGCGCCCTCACGCCACTAGCCACCGCAGGAGACGCCCTGGTCGGGAGACGACACCAAACTCCCAGCCACCGTAGGCGCGAGCCTGCGGGTGGTGAGCAGTGGGCAGCTCGCCGCTCGGTAAGGACCAGACCCGAGTCGACGGCGCGTCATGTTTCACGCGCGCCTCAAAGAGATGTTAGCACATCGTGACGGGGTCCACGAAGACCGATGCCTCCTGGGTCAGGATTGCGGGTTGTTTAAACAAAAAACCGTGGCCCTGGCCATTGCACAGGCAAGTGAAGAAACACGAGTTGGTTTTAGTCAGTAAAAATCTGACACGCCCTTCCGCTCGGCCCAGAGCGGGAGAAGTCATTTGATTATTTCTCATCCCAACAAAAAAGGTGACTGACGTCACATGGATTATACATCTCGCAAGTAGAATTTATCGTGCAACTAGCACATATACAACTTCTCAATACCAACCGTTGGGCAAGTGCCCGCCGGACTCAACACCTGTCTAGTCTGAATATCCTCCCTTTTCTATGGAGGACGAAGGAACTTTACACGCTGTCCCTCATACCTCTAAAGTAGGAAATGTAAAGGTAACCTATATTAAAGCCGCATTATTTTTATAAAAACCAAGAAAAGTTACAATAATGGTAGTCATAATTGCTATCCCTTTGTTTCTGGTAATTTTTATTAATTTACTCGTGCTCGTCATTTATTCTAAATAATATTCCAATATTTTGATTGAATAAATACAACTTTTTTTATGTAGGTATAAATACTTTTCTTAGCAACACAATGTTATATTGTTACCTTCATATGTTATAATAAAGAACGCTTATTTCTTCTGTGTTCTTTTTTGGGCTTCCTTTACGATAAAATCTATGAATGTGTTATGTAAGTGTTTAAGGCATATCAGAATCATGGTAATTCTGAAACGATAAAATTTATAGGTTTAAAATTCACGGGATTTAAAGACAGTTAGAGGGAAGGCCTGTTTTAAGTTATATACCGTTTACAAAGATAAGTTTAAGTACCCTTAGGGTGCACACGCGTGATCCAGTGACAAGGGCTCACGCACCCCATAAGAAATTCTACCCTTAGGGCCGTCAAGATCGAGGCTTTTATCCCGCTTCTACGGAATCAATTCTCTTTGTTCGATGTTACTCTATTAGGATTATTAGCAAGGATAATCTTTCACAGTTTTGGTAATACTTACCTAATTACCAATATAGCAATATAGAATAAGTTTTTCTGATAATTGCCTACTCGTGAAAGCACATTAAGCGGAAAATTACATCAAAAAATAAGTACCGTGGCTTTTTATTTGATAATACAATCAAAATGTTTACATAAACATATCCCATGTTTGTTTAAACCAAATTTTGATAGGTAGATTAAATATGTTTATATTATTAAAGGTTACCCTTCACAATCAGAATTATTATGTTCGCACCACTGCTGGGCCAAAGGCCTCCTCTCCCTTAGAGAGAGTGGGCTGGAATCCATCAGACTATATGTCACATGTCTTCGAGTTTTTGGTCCTAAGAAGTGCCAGTTGCTTCACAATGTTTTCCTTCGCCATTTTGAGAGCAGTGGTGATAAAATTATTATTATGCTCAAATTTTAGGTACTGTTACAAAATTAATAAGCTTTTTGCATAGAAACCAAAAGAAGTTTTTGAACAAGCTTCTTATTAACTCCGGTATCTCATTTATTTCTGAATTCATCGGGTAATATCACAGTATAATTTCCGATGCCTTAGACAGTACTAAAGACAGATAGACTGTAGACTAGCCCATTCGTTTCCACAGTACTTTATCGCGAAATGGCGGCTATTCTTAAACATATGACTAGATTTCGACTGAAGATACTAATTCTAGAACCTACCGAGCCTACGTAATTTTAAGTAATTTGGTTGACTATTTTTACAGCCTTTTATTAGATTCACCTTTATGTATATACAGAGTGGTGCTGACAATACGATAATAAATGAAAACATGGTGTAGGATTATTCCATAGAAAAAAACCTAGCATAAAAAATAAAAATAAAAAATTCAAACAAACTAAATCACATAAAATTGCAAACGGAATTGAACATCCTTTAAAAATATTAGTTCGCTGACCTCCGATCGGTGACAGCGCGATCCTGCATCGACTGGCTTTTTTCGCGTCATTATCATTAAAGTTTGGTACAGCAGGATGCGGCGGTCATTAACCTGTAAGCGCTTCGTTATCAATATGTACATCATGTAGAAAATGTGAAAAATGAAAAATAATTTCCTGTGACTAAACTAATGAACATTTTTATATGATTTTTATGGGTAGGCTGAGAATGTGTTGAGGTACGTTTAATTTATTGTCGTATTGTCAGCACTCTGAATGTATGTACATATGTAGCGGAATCTCTTAACATAATTTTCATCTATTTCTACGAATATGATTAACTTGAAAGCACAGGGATCAAGGGACGATGACAAGACAATACTATAACTATAAAAAAAATAAAAAAGGATTTTTTTTTTTAATAGTAATAAACTAGCTCTTGACCGCAATCCCGCCTGATGGTAAGCAGTGATGCGATCGTTGATGGTAAAGCGCGCTAGTTTATTAAGGGTCTATTCGCTCAGATAAACTGAGCGAATAGGAAGGAAGACGACAGTTGAGCGAGGAGAGGCAATGTTAAACCCAACAACACGACCAACGATGCTGCGCCAAAGGGAGATTGATCTGAAGACCCTCCACGACCAAACTCCCAACACAACAACATCTGGCGCATCGTACCCGGCACACATCGCAACACAGCTGCTCAGACCCGTCCTCCGTACGGCTACACCAGACATCATGCCGGAACACGACAAATCGCTTGGCGGCAAGACTTTGTCTGGTGGGTGGTAACTTCTGCCGGCGGCCGATGTTATGGCTATTTTTTAGATCAATTGCTATTAAAGCGTGTTTTATTAAACTAATACTACATAATTTATTTTATTATCACTATTGAGAGTAGGTTGTATCCATAGACTGTAATTTTGGGGTGTAGATTAAAACAAAATCAGATGTTTTCAGTTTTGTTACATTGTCAAGAAATAACCTTTAAAATGTCGGATGATACCACAGGAGCACGAAAATAAACGGACACACAGAGTAACCCCAGGATCGTCCCTTTCTAATGCAACACCAAAACACACATTACGGTAGGAATGGTTATGATCCTGAGAGTTTAGCGCCCCGCCCTGGGCCGGACACCCGGACCCCGAACACGCAGGGCACGACACACACCCTAATTAAACAAAAACAAACACTCTCACTCAACTAAACAATTATATTCATCAAAACTCATTACAATTATTAAGTGAAGTGATTCTTCAGACCATTTTCTTTTTAAATTACTGATAAAACTCCGTCGTTCATAAAATCGCAACTTTTTATTAGATTTAAGAAAGATCCTTCCACTCCGAATTAAACGTGTTCTTGAATGTTAATACATTTATTAAATACCATATTTTTCTTACAGCCGATGGAGGAACCTGCCATGTGCCACTTGGCATGGAAAATGGGCTGATTGCTAACGAATCGCTCTCGGCAAGCTCCAGCTACGACCAGAGTGTGTCACCCCTCAGTTCACGGTAATTTGCTTGTTTATAGAGGCCTTCCACGACACAAATACTACAAGAATGCTGACAATGTATATGCAACAAACATTTACTAAAGTAATAGTGCACTATTGTTTTAATGCATAACAATTCAATATTGAGTACGAACTCAATGACACAGCTCTGAATGGACACACATTCCCTAAATCCGAAACAAATAGCTCTTTAATCGATATAATGTCTTTAGCTGCCCATTGTTAAACAACAATGAAGCGCTATGATACGGCCAAGTTGTTACAATAATTGTGAATCCCCCAGCCGCAAAACGCTCATACTTAGCTCAAACAATTAACTGTGGGACCCACATTCGTGGCCTTAAGCCCGTATAAGCCCGAAGCGAGACAATAACGCGAAAACTCGACTCCCGTTTGAGAAATTCACTAACAGAAAATTAAATTTTCATATGAATTTGGAACGACCGTGATCCTACAAAAGCCTTTCAGAGCTTGACTCCCCAAAGATAACAAGATGTAAGTAGGACCGGCTGTTCCCAAGCCTTATCATCTGAGCCACTTTACATAGGGTCAGAGACGATTTAGCAAATGCCACGTTAATTCAGCGCTTAGCGCGCTTTGTTCCGCTGTAGGTACTGATGAGGTCACGCAAGATATACAAATGGAACGGCTACCAGACGTCCCGCTCTGTCGTCAAACGAAAGACAAATAAATGTTTCACTATATTTGCTAAGACTATTAAGCTAATTTCATTTGTTTATGCGTCAGCGTGCCCTAAACGACTATTTATACATTTTCTGGTTAGCTAAGTACCAAAATGAACTCAAAATCGCTGGTAGATCGTCAAAAATACACGCTCGGCTGTGCTTTATTTCCACTTGTTGCTCGCTTATTGTAATGAATAAAAAGAAGCTTGAGGAGAAGTTAACCGAGACACATCTTTGCAGTATACGGACTGAGATTAAAGGCGGCGCGTGGTGCCCTAATGGATTAATATCACCTCGGAGCCGCCAATTTCTGGAGATTGATCTACGCGACGAGTATCTTATCACTGGCTCCGAGTCACAGGGCAGATTCGCTAACTCCGTGGGAGTTGAATTTGTCGAGAGTTACTCGGTGGAGTACTGGCGCACCGCACTCAACCGCTGGGTCAAATACAAAGATTTCAACGGAAGCAGGGTAAGTAACCACTTAATATTGAGTTTTACTTTATTCCGGCTGCGAAATAATTTAATTCAATTCAGTCTTTGTTTTTGCTCCTTATTAAATACAATTTTAAGACAACTCTGAAAATACGAAGAGCTGCATAGCACAGTAACAGTAAGGCTGCATTGTAAATTCGGTTCTTTATTTAGGGCTTAGAGTCGGCTGATTAAATTTGAGACCGTTTTATTTGTCCTTTCTTTCGTTAAAGTAGTCAGAACCACGGCTCGGAATATAGGCACAACAACGGCAATTTAAAACTTAGAAACGTTAAAAGTTAGATAAATCATTTAATTTACTTAGCGATTGGGTACAAATCAGTGCCTTCGAAGTTTTCCTTAACATACTTCGGATCACAGGGAAGTTTCGGCCTCGTTTCGAAGACACAAGGCTCGCATTTCGTGAAATTAGTCCCCGAGCGGGTGCTTAGGTTACGCTCAACGAAACGCTGCGAATAGGTACTCACCAGTACATAACATACGTAAGTGACAACTTGAAGGATGTGATATGTGTTTTTTTTTATATTCAAACTGGAATTACCTCAGAATAGATGGATATATAGGTATGCGAAACAAGATGTAAAGTTTTCCATAGGAAAAGGAAGATCAGGCGCCGAGACGGGTCTTGTGTCTGACGGACCCGACAGTTGATGCCTGGAAGTTGGATGTATGCAAGTTGCGCGGTAAACTCTACTTGCGACGCAACGCATCATGCTGACGTCACACAAATATTGCATCATATTTGTGTGACGTCAGCATGATGCGTTGATCGATTCTTATCGGTCCTTTGCCGTTATCCTAATTTGTATGGGGTTTGACGCGACATGTAGTTTTCTTACATATTTCTGTATTAGTAATCATCTCAATAGTGACCTAAGCCTATTATCTTTCACACAGTAAATAATAAAATAAAAAATACCCAATTTAGTATGTTTATTTAATAAAATAATTCATGAGGACTATAAATCACTATTACCTACAAAAGCGACGGCAGCATATTCAAGCAGTGTATGACAAACTGTTTCACTCACCTGAACCAATCGCAATTTCGCATATCCTTACTCCACAATAAAAATGTCGAGCCCTCTCAGTGAATCTGTAAACAAACCGCTTTAGTGGTTTACATTTTTCAATTTCCCTTGATAAACGGCCCTACATAAAATAAAATGTTAAAACAAAACATGCGGCTCCACGTAAAATGACAAAAGAAGATAAACGATTTCATTTTCTTTGTGGTGCCTATGTCGTAAATATGTACGAAATATTTTCACAGAGATGGATCTCTTTTCTGTCCCCGTGCAAAGTGTTCATCCGTCCGTCAAGGCTGAATGCCCCTTTCTTTATTTAGTAAACATGGCTTAGGCAAACTGTACTTAAAAAACTTTGTAGTCTATCTCAGTGATAATTCTAATGTTTTATGTTTCGATAAACGGATACAACTTTTTTTGCAGTTTCGCCCTATTTGTGCTCTGTACGTTAATAAAACAAGTACAAATACTTGTTTTCTTTATTGCAGCTTATATCTGGAAACGTTAACACATACACGCCGAGGAAATCTACTCTTGAGGCACCATTCGTGGCATCAAAAGTACGCGTTTTTCCATACGCAGCGCACCCTCGCACAGCTTGTATGAGGGTAGAACTGTATGGATGTCGTTGGAAACGTAGGTATTATAGGTATAGCGTGTATAATTGCTGGTGCGTCCCGGGACAATGCAAAGCGACATTGCTCTGCACTGCTTGTGAATTTTGCGGTTTTTGCGATTGCGAGCTGAGCGATGAAAAGCCGCCTCCGGGCGGTAAATTTACGGTCTGTTCTTTGTGCAGAGGATCTAGTTGCGTACTCCGCACCCAAAGGCGGGGATATGCAGGCGATGACCGGTGGGGCGAGATTCGAAGACCTCGGTTACGACGGAATACTCCGGGACGGACGCCTAATAAATGGACTCGGTCAGATGACGGACTCCTTGCTAGGGCCCAACGATTTTGAACTGCCCGACCAGTTAGATACAAGAGGTATGTAAATTTTGGGTCCTCAATCTTCACTTAACTATCGGTCAGGCCGATTTGTAGGGATTGGATTAATTCAAGAGTAAAATCTATTTACATGGAAATAGAATAACTATGTTTGGTAGTTAAATGATTAAGGCGTGCTTTTTATAATGTAACTGATAATCAAAATAGTATAATCATATACTCACTAAAACCAAATTACTATACCAACAATTCTGTTAAAACAATAAGTGTCTAATGTCGTTCATTAACTAAACAGAATATGAACACAGTCAGATATCATGACACTATTGCATTTTGTCGTAGGATCTCGTTGGGTTGGCTGGAACAAAACCATGACAGCAGATGAAGAAGTCACCCTCACGTTCAACTTCAGTGAGACTCGCCTGTTCTACTATATCGATGTCCACACCAACAACATGTTCACGAAAGACGTCCAGGTAACGCCTGTTTATTGCCTTTGCGAAAGCCTTTGCAATTTTTCCCTATGTCCATATTTTCATTTGTCTAAAAATGTTTTAATAAACCCAATCTATTCTAAAAATATTTTCACGTTATTTTGTAATTAATATCTTTTTTCTAGGAGTATAGATATAATACTGTCCGACAATTCAGATTGCAATGTTCTTTTCCTTTTATCAGCTTTTCAAAGAAGCAGAAGTGTACTTCTCACTAGAAGGGGAAAGGTGGCAGGAAGACTATGTCTCCCACGAACCGAAGCAGGATAGAGTATCCGAGCACGCCAGGATAGTGCACATCGACCTTCAGAATCGAACCGCTAAGCATCTCATGATGAAGCTGAAGTTTCAACACGAATGGATCCTCATCAGCGAAATCACTTTCAAATCCAGTAAGTACACTACTCACCTACTCATACCCCACAGTCGGTATCCTTTCCATTTTAATAATGATAAAACCTTCGAAACCAGCCGACGGGTGCGTAAACGTTTTTCATCCAGCCGTGGATTTAATGTGCTTACTTAAAATATAAATAAATCAACGCAAATAGCAGATAATTTGTATGGTATTTGCAGCTGATTTTGCGCTGTCCGAATCAGCGCTCAATTCACGGGATAAACATCTTGCGCAATCACGAACAGGAATCCGAAACAGTTTATCGAATCAAATGTTTGTACAAAGAAATTATTCTGGAGTAAAAAGTGAACAGGCGGAGATTTATAAATACGATTGGATAATTTTTGACGCGAACATAAAGAAGTGGTCCCGTGGGCGTAAGGGCCCTGGCTAATAGATCCATTACTCCTCATCGGAGACCTTATCAGTTCGGAGCACTCGCAAGCCTACGGCTATTTCACAAATTTTATCTTTCTCTAATTAATCCACAGCTCTTTTGAGGAAATCGCTTCTTAAGTGATAAATCGCCGCCCGCTAAATGAAGAACTTGTAATTAAAGAAAATCTTTGATCTGGATTATTTCGTACCCCCCTATTATGTTTTGAGGAGGCTGAAAAGCGTCGCCCGCACTCTCCGAGATATTATACCAAGGAAAATGGATTTTGAGTAATTTTGATCAGATTTCAGCCACAATGTGTAGGGCTTGTTCGACTACACAAAAACGAAATTCTATAAAAATTAGATTACATTTCAGCTAAAATCTACTTATATAAAGAGAAGCCAGAAACTTCCATAAAGAGTTTACTATATTGTTATTTTACTATGGCGCAGGTGATAAAAGTGAACTCTAATATAAAGTTGCTGTGAAATATGTTGTTCTTGTTGTAATATAACATAAGGTAATGTCGTGAGATACCCGCGCTTCGTACTTTGGGGAGCCACATCAAAGTTTTCAACATAATTACGCCGGCGGCAGTCGGTGTGGGGGTTTCTGAATCATCATTATTCCTAATCTGTCCCAATTAGGAATCCTTACAAGTATCGTGATACGTGTCTAATTACCGAAATTGAACATAATGTACCGTCTACCTTTTGTACGCTAAACATTCAATTGTTGACGCCATTTCGAAGTTAGTTACGTATTAGTTTCCCTTACAATCGAAATGAAACCCTGAATTGAATGAATGGAGTCTTACACTGTAAAATTCATTTTATTAGAAGCTGAACAGTTATGAAATTTTAATTAAACAGACACAGTGATGCTTAAATTTATTTCATCTCATTTTTTAGCCACAATATTGGAACGCTTTGAAAAGTTTCTTTTTTTTATACAAAATTAAACAAATTAGTATAAAAAGAAAAAAAAACACAAAATAACTAGGTAGAGACAAGTAAAACATAATATTATTAAGTATTACGTTCCTGATAGCCGTCTCTTTTTAGCTTGTTATTATTAGGTAGGTGGAGCGGACTTATATTTCCACCTTCATTTTAAAAGAATAGGTACCTATCTTATTTCGCTGGCTTGCTCGCTTTAACTAGGATCTCGAGAGGGTATTGAACCCGCAACACGGGTGAGATTTAGCTACCCTAAGTAAAATGGTCTTAATATCTTTTGCCATCATATTTGGGTTAGCTTTATTTAAAAATGAGTAAAGTTTTTGTGATTCCAAAGCTACCGTAGGATGCTAGTATCAAAATATGTTCGTAGTTAATCCATTGTTTCTTATCTGTCATATAGAAAAAACAGATTTAAAACACAATTCTCATATAATCGTATAAGGTATACAAAAAAAAAAATTATTAGTGAATGTAATGTATACTTAAAAGTTGAAATTACATTAAAACTAAAAACTTATTAGAAAAAGAACGTATTAAAATGAAAAGTCATTACAAATTGTCTATGAAAAATCAACTTACATTTAAATAAGGTAGATAGCTGATTAAGTGGCGAACATTACGACATAAATTATGAAATGGCAACTTATGAACCAGATTACATTACAAAAAAATCACAGTTCCCTACAAGTATCAATACCAAGATCAATACTGAGAACACAAAGACCATCAAAACGTACAAATTACAAGTAAGTATGTACGTCAAACGAAGTTTTCATAAACGCTTTTATATTTGAACATTCAACAAAAATATTCGAGACACGTAAACCATTAGTAAATACGTTAGGTAATATATATGGAGGCCTTGTGAATTCAATATTAGCGTGGATGTGCGTTTGTTATGTGGCATACACTTGGACACAAATGTTTGTGAAAAATTAATACAAAAATTAAAAAGAATTTACTTGTACTTTTTTGAATCTAATTCTGAATTTCCCGCCATATTTCCTGCCAATATTTCTAAACCAATGTTCTATTTGAATGTTTTTTTTTTATAGTGTGCTGTGCTAGTAATTAAAGATATAATACCACAAAAGAAGAATACCTCAAAAATTCCCTTTTCCGCGTTTCATACATACATTTTCAGAGTTCCTGAACTGTGTATTTAAGTTTAACTCAACATAATTTTGCAATGTATTTATCTAGAGAATCCCGTCTCCGTTCCCACAAGTCTTGTTTACAAATACGACTCTGAGACCTGCAACCCTAAGATACACTTTATTAAATGTACAATTAGATATTAGCGCAGAATTAACTCACTCTTGGCACCTAACACTGGCATTTCGCCATTTCCCTTTACCTCAGTTTTAGTTCAGACCTAGTTTTGAGCCGCTATGCAATTCGACCTAAAACGGATGCCGGTTTACAACTTTTCAGAAAACAATTGGTGTAAGTACTCAAAATTCATACAACAGTAAATATTTTTTTTTATTTTGTTATCAATTGCGGTATTTACTTGAAAAGCTCACTCGATTGCAGTTCTCTGAACAGACTTTTGTTTTCATAACTGTCTTTTTAGTTTATTTGTAGGATCAGTTGATTGATTAGTATACACCTCTAAGCACTCCTGAACATAAAATGATAGGTAGGTACTACATGTTTTAACCACGCAACAAAACCCACCCCAGAAAATCTAGACAAACAATATGAATGCACAAAAACGATGGACAAATCACCAATTATCTCAGCTTCGTTGTCTTAGGGATTGAGCGGAGCGGGTGGCATCTCTCAGTAAATTGTCTTCCATTATAAAACAACAATTAGTCTTGGTCTCAACGTCTATTCATTTTCCTTCATTGTCTTAGTCTTACGTGGAAACTGAAAGCGAGCTTCGTAGTTGGGTTAATTCAAGTTATACCAGTCTTCATTTATTATATTTTTTATCAACAGTTCCGACCTGGGTGAATACATCAGCGGAGTTCCTTGAGGAGTATTATAGGACTGATACTCCACCATCTTCGAGGAAGAAGAGAAACTCATCTTTGAGGGTTTCTGTGGGACTGGCTTGTGGTGCCCTGGTGGGTGGCGGGGCGTTCATCGCAGCCACAGTAGTTCTGCTTACCAAAAAGACTCGTCGCCGTATACCGAACATGCTGAAGAAACCATTCTGTCCATCTCTGCGACACAGCTCAAGCTCTAGAAATAATCGAAGAGCTCCAAGACTAGCACTTGCACTTGCTAATTGCCCGCCAATACATATGTTGAGGTAAGTTTCAAATAAATTGTCCATTTCAGATTCTTGTTCATCAATAATCTTTTAAATATTTAACCTAATACTTACAAAATAGCCAATCAGCCACTGCCGTCCAGTTCTAAGTCCAGCCGTTGTGAAAAACGTTTATTCCAGAAACACACAACGGCTCGTAAACGTATTTAAACACATCTAGACAACAAACCATTTCACAAATTAAAAGAAAAACAAAAAGTCACTCACTTAATTGGGCTTTTACACACTAATAAGAGATAATAAAGTTTCTTTTTTGTGCAGGCCTGCAGTCGTTGATGAGGATTACAGGGAACCCTATAACATTTGGAGGGAGACCCTGGGCCGCCGTGACAAGCGAGAGACTCATGATCAGCACGAATATAACGGTAAGTCTCATGTTATTTCAACCCAATACATTACCTACCCATATATTATAACAATAAAATATAGAGCTGTGGACATGTCAACAGCTTACAAATCATCCAAGTTAAATGCCTAGTTCTCCAAGTATAAATGTGACTGTATTTTATTAGTACTTCAATAGTTTTCGAAGTTCTGTCATAACACGTAATAAATGACCACATCTGTGAAGTACATAAAACATAAATTTGTCTTTATCATATCCAATACTCGAAGAAAACTACTAGTTCTCTGTAGACCAATGTCGTATAAATGTCTAAAAGAACCCCTGTATGTTTAATGGGTATAAATCAACAATGTTGTTTAAACAATACTACTAAAACAGCAATATATTCGGTACGTGGGCAGCGAGTTGCAAGTCTATAGAAAGAAGAAGATAAAACAATACATACGACACAGGAGTTGTAAAGTACAATAATGGCGGAGATATTAAATCCACAGAGAGCTGACCCTAATTGTAAATATCTACTCTTACAAATGAACAAACTACCACGGGCTATTTTTTGCTCAATAAACAAGGGTTGATCCCCATGTGGAATCTAAACATGTACATAAGCTTCAATGTTATATCGTCAAAGGCATTATCCATTTTTGGTCCAACATACATTCCAATACAATATTGGTTCCGAATAATATTTATACTTCTAAAGCATTTTAATTGTAGATGAACACGCACGTTTATTCTAGAAATTCTAACAATTTATAAAAGTGTAAAAATAATAGATACAGAAATAAAAATATAAATGTTCTAAACGCTTTTAACATGTTCCCTAGATGCCGTGTTTGTGGTCGTTTGGCTTGTTTTTTCTTACTGTCGCTAGTTAGCTCGCCCGCGACTCTCGACTCGCCACTCGACTGAACTCGTTAGGTTATGAGTGTACTTGCCCCTGGATTGTTACTTCCCTCGCTCTTGACTCTTACACGAATAGCTTGAAACGAAACGAGCTAATGATTTTCTAAACTACATATTTTTTTGAATATAAATGCGAGGTTCTGGTGAATGTTAAGGAAAATGTTTTGAATCGTTATCTGATTGTTGGATAGCGAGTTTTTTTGCACACAACTTTTGGAAGTTTGCTATCGTTTGCAATATTTCATTTTCTTTTTAACAATTTGCCTGTGATAGTAAGTTAAGTAAAGCAACCTTCGAAGAATAAATCTGAAAAATCCTAAAGCTAAATATTAACAAAAATGGAAAAATACCTTCAACCATGAACATTTTAACAAACTATAAATCCAACATTTTGACACTAGGCCCCTTTAAAAGAAAACTCAAGATACGTGCTCGTTACGGGCGGCCGGACATCCGGCCGGAAAGCCGGCCATTGTTCCGAAGCCATATTGAAAAGATGATGCGCCCCGAGCGCAGGATAATAGGCCCCGGGTTCGTGTATCTTTGGGAGAATACGGCGGAGAAAATAGTGACGGGTTTTTGGTCAAAAATACGAATTATCCATGACTTTGACTGACGTTTGAGGCCGGAGCGTCCGTCCGTAGCGCAACGTTACCGCTCCATTATAATACGAAAATAAGTTGAAATAGGAATGACGGGCAAATTTTTTCGTATACCATATTCGTGTCATACCTATGTCTGACAAAATATAGGTATCAGACGCAAAAATAAACAGTAATAAAGCCTTTGGAACTGATTGACATTTTATTTTTGGTGCAGAAATTTGCGAGGATACGGAGTTCCCGCGCCCCTACATGATGAAACGTCCCGATCCCCATGAAAGTTTCTACGCCGCCACCGATATTATACACCATGTAAGTACCTAGTACCTACTTTTGTTATTACTTCTAGAAATTTCAACCAATTCTTCTGAATGTTATCTGTATCTGATGTACTTGAAGTCCTTAATGAAAAAATTTCAAAACTTACAGTAAAAGTCAAAAATGCATTACCACTTTTGAACTTTATTGCCCTAACAATAAGTGTCAAAAGTAGTACTCCAGTTTTGACCCTTTCTGTACATATACTTCATATGATAACAGCTTCTTTGTAATGTGATACTAAGCGGGATCAGTTCAATTCGTCCCAAACTGCCACAAAATCATTAGGTATAAGTGGCAAGTTACATACATAATTCAAATTGCTAGCATCAGTATTGAAAAATCATGACAAGAGTCTATTCCATTCAATATTTTACACAATTGGCTGCGTGGAATGGAATTTAAATTTACACACATTTCATTTCACATTTCCAATGCTGCAATCGATAGCTAACCTTAATTTCGTTACAAAATTGCAATCCGTAAGTCTAGATACAAGCCATCGAAAATGATTGCTAGTGCCTTGTATTTATTTATTTTAGTCCACCAACAATCTTTTACACTGCTGTTGTTCATAAAGGTAACATGTGATTTAAAAAGTTGATAGAGTAGCATAACAATCACATGTAGGTGAACATTTGTTCCTCAGTACGAAGTAAATATCAGATAGAATATCTTAACCATGACTACTTTAGACTCTTAAATAGTATCTACTTTATTAAGTTTCATTTATTAAGCAAGTATCGTAAAAAGCAATAAAAAATCTCTTCACCTCTTTTAAATGTCGTGTCGAAACAAACGTAGGGCTAGTTTAAAGAGGGTTATTAATTTGATTACCAAACTATATATATCTTTAAATAAACCGTTTATTCATCGAAAAATTATAAGGTTTATCAGTAGATCCTTCCTTTGGTGTTAAATCAATATTTTTAGGTGATTAGCCTTACCTCAGCTTCATTGGGGAAAACGGTTCTGTCTACCCATCTGATATAACCGAATGATATCAAGTTCTTACAGTGAGATTTACCACGAGCACTTATAGAAATTAAATTGACAATTAGGCCAGGTGTCGAGAATCAATAGCACAGTTAAAGTTACCTCCTTCAATTTAACGAAGATGCAAAAAGTCAGCTTGTATAATTTAAAGCCTTGTTTTAATGATGATTAATACCACAATGTCAGTAATGTATATAAAAATGTTTTATTATAATATTCAGAAATAAAAAACGTGGTTCAAACATAGTCCTCCTCTGCTGGTTCTGTCCCTTCTATCTAGTAAATGGATATCACATATCATCATATTTTTGGTTTTAAGTCATGACGGTTTCTTCAAAATATTTTCCTTGTTCAGTATTATACTGTTTCGAAAGCAATGCTCTCTCGTTTCGAAGTGGTGGCCCACAACGCTTATAAGTCAGGCCGACTCTACAGGGCCACCTCACGCTTATCAGTCTTAAATCCTACCCACTGAGCTGTTGTCGTTTCTAAATCAAGATAAAACAAGAAGTTCAAGAAGAATTTTTAATTTCACTACACCCATTTCATAAACATGTTTTTCTTCAGAAATGTCGCCAAAACATTAGGTTTATTAGTTTCATTTCACAGGAGGGTCGTAGCGGCTCCGTGAGATATATTATCACTAAAACTTTGTGTTGAGCACTGGGAAAATGTACCATTTATAAGTTAGGGAAATTATTTTAACCAAATTAACAACCAACTGACACTATCCATAAATACAAATCATATCAACGATTCTTTAACGGTGGTATGAAATGGGTACATAAATAAATTAACGTAGGGTGTCAATTCGCTTAACAGCGCTTGATTTCCCTGACTGTATCTGTTTTAAATAGAAGTGTAGAGATGAGTTAGAGGTCTGCCCGGTAGGTTGAGTACCAAGTTAATCAATCGTTATTAGTAATAAAAATAAATAATTGGTTGGAAATATTTGGTTCAAGCAAGTTCGCAGAAAAAAAAAGATGTGGGTGATAGTAATGAACGGTTTAATTGAATTACTTACTTCATTCCAATTCCAAGACATACTTAGCTTCATTACTTACTTATTTAAAGAAAATAAAGAATATTTAAAGGAATAGGGATTTCCTCCGATTCCCTCGTTCACAAACTTAACTGAATTTTAGATCAGTTTAGAGTTCAAGAAAGAGAGACAAGATAAATATAGTTTTAGACATGATTAAAAACGTGGCACTAAAAACACGTCAAAATACCTGAGGCGCTGATTAATTCTACTACTTCTAAAACTACTGGACAGAAGACAAATTTTGTCTTCTGTTCTTCTCTGAATGAAATATAAAGAAAAAGATGCACTGCAGTTAGTTTAGTTTGTAAACAAATAAATCAAGATCAATATTACTGTCCCTGCCATCAGGTATCAGACGCGTACTTAAACACAATCTAACACTAACTATTAAAGGCAAACTTGATTGAACTGCGTATTGTTTCTGTTAGTTTAGACTAAAAATATTATGAAAAGATATCTTACTTTTGTAACATAACGTTTATTGATATTTCAAGCGATAACGAAGTCCACACTGCTTTCTGTAACTGTAACATCATTAAAATGAAGCAATCAATCGGAAACAAACAGCAATCGGAGGAAAGGGACACGGATTCTTTGTGGCGCACTACAGACAAAAATAATAATATTTAAAAAAGAATTGAAAATATTAAGGAAAAATCTTATGTTTGCATTAAAATATGCGGCGATAATTTAAATAGGATGAATTCTTCATTTTCTTTATTTACAATTTTAACTTCCTTGTAATAATTATTTGGATGTTATATATTAAATATTTAATTTACTAGATAAGTGATAACTAAGAATGAGATTATTGTTTGTTCTCATATGCACTCATCATCATCATCATATACCCTTTTTATTGTCCCACTGCTGGGCACAGGCCTCCCCTTATACAGAGAAGGAAACTAGCAATCAAATTAATAAAAAGGTCAAATATACCCAACACTTCAGGACAGTTATAAACTATTTACCATTACGCTAGGATCCATAGCTTAAAGGAAAACAAGTCAGAAAGATTGCGAAAACGAAGTATTAGCTTGGGCAAATCTTTCGATGCGCCGCGGTGGATCGTAGGAACCGAGTACTAGTGTTTATCTGATAGCACGATGTAGTTGACAGTGATTTTTTGTTTCGTACTAAAATGTTGATCTGTCTTTTGTTCTTAAACATGTCTTCCTACAGTGTCCCTTTTGCTGGAATACAGACCTCCTGTCAGTGAGAGGGACCGTCCCATAATCCACCATATAGACCCAGTATAGGTAGGTATATGTCACATATCTTTTTTGTTTTCTGATTCTAGACCACGCTGGTGGGATTTTGGGTTTCGTCAGGAGTTTTTCCTTTACCGTATTAACAGCAGTGGAGATGAAATAATTTACCAGGAGTGTAGCGTTTGTCCACTGCTCACCCAAATATATACTTTCACGAAATTCTGAAGCAGACTTTAGTGTGTGATAATAATGATTTAGTACTAAAAGCTTCAGATATGTAAGTCAATTTGTGATGATCATGACTACACGGCTAATAGATATTAAGTAGTCAGGTTATATCATCACTTATGTTGTCCGTAATAACACAAAGCGAAACTGCTGGACGTTATCTATTTCTCTGTTTTGATACAGTTTAACCTAAAATGATTACAATAAAACCAAGAAGGCACTTTAAAGTTTTTGTGTATTCAGAATCAAAAAGGACTATTTAGTGGAACACTCGGAAAATGGTTTAGGCCTTAGGGCATTATGATCAAGTAATGCTAGACCCAATAAACATATCAATACTAATCAGGTGATGTAGAGATCACACCATTGAGGTCGCTAAAAGTAGTTTTAGTGCCTTTCAATTTTTCGTTCCGAGAAATACTCCTCAACCCTTACATAGTCCAGTTTGGAAGAATTGTATAATTCACTAGCGGCCGCCAGCGACTTCGTTCGCGTGGAGTTAGTTATGCTCGGCTCCTATTGGTCACAGCGTGATATTATGTAGCCTAAAGCCTTCCTGGATTAATGGGTTATCCAACGAAAAAAAGAATTTTTCAAATGAGACCAGTAGTTCCTGAGATTAGCGCGTTCAAACAAACAAACAAACTCTTCAGCTTTATTTATATTAGTATAGATTAACGTGAGTAGCTATTTAGAGCCATATCTGTTGTGTCTATCGATAGAACTTCCTCATGTTGGTCCATACCTGACACTAATACACGTCGCTTAGACTCTCCAGTCGCTTTCAATTCTTGTAGACGTCGATTAAGTGTCGTACCTAACAATGATGTAGTCATTACATTGACGACTCTGTTAACGGCAAGCCACCTCTATGGAATACAGCGACTCATGGTCATGCCATTGTGGAAATGGACGCCATATAGAGTAGATTGGCGAATGAATTATGTTTCCCATGAACTATTGTTTACCGAACGTTGGCTAACGCAATGCACTTAGTGTTTAGGACGGCGTCGGAAGCTAGGCAATATACACATTACTCATATCGATACCTCACGTAATTGTTCAACAACATGGTCCGGACAATTTAATTATAATACCCAAGAGTAACTAACTTAAAGGTCAAGTCAAACGGACGTTTAAAGGGTAACGTAATAATATGAAAGAAGTCCAGGAAAAACCCTGATTTTTATTCCAATTTCAGGTTTTCCTAATATAGGGTTTCAATCTAAAATGGCATTCCCGTTTCATTTATAGTCTAATGCTTTTCCCCTCGGTTGATTTTTTCCCCAATGATTAAAGCCAAATATAATTTGATTTTATTTGAAGGTAAATTAAAACTGAATTAATTCTCGGTGCCGGAATTCCGACGAAACGATAAGCGGTTTGGAGAGGAAATATTACCGTGTTTGTTTGGAAACATTTAGGTGTAATGTAGGTTGGAAAAATGCTCCTATGGTTTACTAAACAGGTAAAGAATGGCATAGTGTAGGCTCAGAGGATTGCAGACTGATTTCCCTCGGGAGGAAGCGCGGTCACAGCGCGCACCCCGTGTAAAACATACCAATTGAACATTAATACGTAATGAACATTATTTAGTTAACGTTCAGTTACGCCTTGTTTTTCTACTCGGAAAAGGTTGAGAAAAAAAGTTTGTATTTAACTGTATTATTTAACCTTTAGATACTTGATCTGAACAAGTAAAAGGCTTTGCTTTTTTCTCAAAGTTGTTCTGAAAAACCATGTTACAAATACATAAATCATGCTGCAACTTTATCTGTCTATTCATCCTTTCAGCCGAAACCTGCGTGTCTATTCAATTTCCAAATGTTCACAAATAACAAGCGGACATAACTACTCGTAAAAACAAAGTTGTGAAATCTCAATCGTTGTTTGAAAGAGCGATTGACTAACATGATTTCGGCCACCGCACATTACCGTAGCGCCGACCAAACACGGAAAAAAACAAGCAACCTAACCGATGCGATGACTTCCGAACTAACACGATGAGGGCCAAATCCAAATAGACCAATCGGAATAGGTGACTGATGTTATGAAGGCAGTTTCTAAATTACACTTACAAAAGGCGCTGCTCCGTTCCCAAGAACGTTGACATATAATGTAACAATCCAAAATTGTACTGTAACAGCTAGGAGCTTTGCAAGTAGACTACACAGGTGATACGCTGCCACGAAAGGTAAAGAGATAAAATAACAGACTCATAGGTTTATACATATAATTAAATAAGTAGAATCAATGTGACTAGATCGTGGGATAAGGTTACATTACTGGCCGATGCTCCTGGTTAGGAAGCGCCTTAACATAATCTAAGCAAGCAGGTCCAACATATCACAGTATCTCAACACTAAAGTCTTTGACCAGTGTATGTTGCCAGTGATGATTTACAGAAGTGAAACGTGGTCTCTCACAATGGGCCTCATACGAAGGCTCAGAGTCACACAAAGGGCAATGGAATGAGCTATGCTCGGAGTTTCTCTACGTGATCGAATCAGAAATGAGGAGATCCGCAGAAGAACCAAAGTCACCGACATAGCTCTTCGAGTCGCTAAACTTAATTGGCAGTGGGCAGGGCACATTACTCGTAGAACCGATGGCCGATGGGTCAGTAAGGTTCTGAAGTGGCGGCCACGTACTGAAAGACGCAGCGTAGGGAGGCCCCCAACAAGGTGGACTGATGACCTGGTGAAGGTCGCGGGAAGCCGATGGATGCGGGCAGCACAAGACCGGTCAGCGTGAAAAGCCTTGGGGAGGCCTTTGTCCAGCAGTCGACATCTATAGAGACACGTACGAGTAACTTGTTACTTGCGCCTTTATACTATGACAAGTAACTTGCAACGTTTACAATTATCTAAAACGCAAATTACAGGAGTGCTACGAAACTTCTATACGCCTGCTTCAAAGCGCTAGGAGTATGGTAAGCCGCGCATTCTATCGACTACGTTAAAAAACCGACCAAGTATGAGTCGCAAACAAAGCATTCCGATGAGTCACATCTGTTGTATAGGAGGCGCCTTTTTTGGTGTGAATGGGAATTTATTAAATGTCTCTGGGCGGGGCGGAAGGGCGTGTCAGACTTTTACTGACAAAACCCACCCGTATTCCTTCACTTGGCAGCGCGCCATGGTCATGATTTCTCTTTCTTTCAACCAACCCGTTGTGGTGACATCTCTTGCAGGCATCTCTTGGAGGCATGCAACAATAAAAAATAGTAATTAAAAACAGAAGCAAATAATATTTAAGGGTTTTTTGTTTTTAGAAATAGAAATGCATCATTTATGAAAATTTTAATAGTCTAGCTATCATGGTTCATGATTCCGATTGATTATCCTTCTGTCTGTCAGTGTCTAGACAAGATAGTAAAACCTAAGTGACAGACAGACGGATAGTGGAATCTTTTGGACCCCTTTTTTACCCTTTGGGTACAACGCTCTAAAAACAAGGCAAAAGTTTGATACTTTAGGATACGCCTTCTAATATTATTTTTAATTTCCACTAAAATAATATACGCTTTACAAGGGTTAAAATATGTAACGGGTGCACCCGTTATATAAGCGGCTCACTACATAGTCCCAAGCGTTGAAGACAAACAAGGGACCCCGATATGGTACCTTTCAGAGACAAAACAAAGATACCATTAATTTACAATCAAATGTTTCCATAACCTGCCCCTTCATTCTGTAAAAAAATCGCTGTGAAAAGTCAGGTGAAGCGAGTTCTTAGAATGAGCTGTCAGTGTCACAGAACCGAAATGAACATTGTTCGTAGAACACCTACGAATGTTACCATTTAATTATAATTTAGATTAGAAACTAATTCTGTTTTTCTAGTATATACTACTTATTTTAGCGAAAAGGTCTATCTAAATAACCGGAGTTCTAATTAATTTTAATTAACTAAATGTGGGTGGACGTACTATTTATAGGTGATGTTTTGTTATAAAATTAATAAAGCGTTCAGGTGGATGAATGTTTTCATTTATTTGTACTATTAAAATCTTCTCTGATTATTATGAAAACCTCTTAATTTCGATGATTTTCTCAGAAGCGTATGTGCTCATAGTTTAAACATAGCTTTATCGCTTATAATCACTTTTTTTTCAAGTTGTAACCAACTGCATATTGCTGCCTAGTCATTACCTATCATCATCATGTTATTATTATTTATACAATTTAACATTTATTCGGTGAAATGAGACTGTGACTAGATTTAGAACAAAATTACGAGAATCGACCTTCTGATGTTCTAATGAAATAGTATAATTGAATTAATAATGAATAATTGTTATACGAGAGGCTAAAATGACAAATTGTACTTATACGAGGTAGTTTTACTCTGAAGCAAATAAAAACCGAGTTATAATGGGTTTCTAGCGCCGTGTTTTAACTAACACTCTATTGTAATTTTAATAATGTGATGTAGTTTTTAATTATTATTTAATTTAGATTTTTTGATGTTAGATATTATTTTTATTTTTTGATTTTTATTTATTTAAATATGGCTCATGGTTGTAACCTATGGACATTAGACATGTGTCTGAAATAAATGATATAATTATTACCAAATAATAACAGCCCCATATGTCGATCGATCAGGTTAAGCTACGCTTGACGCAGCTAGTTTGTGGATTAATGACCATCTTTACATTATGAGGCCCCTTCATGCTTCGGAAAGCGCATTAAGCAGTTGGTCTTGGCTGTTATTCTTAGCTCTTTGGCAGTAGTTACGGGTAGTCAGAAATCTGAAAGTCTGACAGCCAGTCTTACTAAGGGGTATCTTGATAATGAAAAGCAGAGGCCCTAAGTTACTGCCTTGGCTGACCCCTGATCGTGTGAAATAGGACTCAGAGAGCTGTCCACCACATTCGACGTACTGACAACGGTCTCGTAAATAACAAGTGAAAAAATGACAATGTGTGACGTGTACATCCTACACCAGCCAATTTAGCTGAAAGAACATCATTATGTACTAAGTCGAAAGCTCTCCTGAAATCGAAGTAAGCAACATCTGTTTGCTGACCAGCATCCACTGACGGCACTACTTGTGACATAAGCAACAACTTCCCCGTTGTCCCCCACTTAGGACGGAAGCCGTGCTGCGCATCGGACAACAGAGAGCTTATCACCCAGTAACTGGGCTATGGAGATCAGATAGACAGTCGCTCCATGTAAAATACTGATATTCGCCAGCATCGGGTTAGACTGGAAGACGATCCTAACATAAGAAAACTATGCAGATGATGAGTTTTTTTTTTATTTCTTCTGTTGCCGCAACGCATTGCACACATTGTACCGAAGAGGTCGCGGTCATTAGTCCCATTTCCTTCTTTTTATAGAACAACTGACTGACCCGGCGAACTTTGTTCCGCCTTAAAGGCAATATCACATGATCTTATTTTTTAAATTAGGATAATTAGGGTAGCACAAAAGTGTAGGAGAAGTCGAAACAATGAAGCTCATCATCATCAACCTTTTTTATCGTCCGCCCGCTGGGCATAGCTCTCCTCTCATAAGGAGAAGGATTGAGCGTAATCACCACGCTTGCTCAATGCGGGTTGGCGATTTCAGACTTAAAATCCAGGTTTCCTTAAGATGTTTTCCTTCACCTTGTGTGTTAAATCACACTAATACATATTTATATTATAAAAATATTATAAAATAATGATATAAATAAATAATAAATATAATAATAATTATACAATAAATAATTATGTAGCACAAAAGTGTAGGAAAAGCAGAAACAATGAAGCTCATTCATCATTAAACCATAATAATTACATGGAAGAACTTTTATTTTGCCTAGTTTGTAGAGGTGCAAGGTACCAGGGTAGCACAAAACTGTAGGAGAAGTTGAAACAACGTTTCCGAGATCACATGCTGTTTCAAGCAATCAGCGCCATCTGCCTGGCTGGTTTGTAAATCTAAACCATCCAGGGCGCCACTCAAACGCATACAGAAAAATTAATTTAAATCGGTCAAGCCGTTTAGCCGTTCACTGACATACACACGTACAGCAGAATTATATATATAAAGATAATACAAGTCGAATGGTTTTTATTCATGATTATTCTACTTCTGAATAAAAACTGTAGATTTTGTAGGCTTTTATGAAAGAGTTAAATGTTATAAAAATTTCAAAAAACTTTTTTCTTTGGAGGATGAAATGTTATTTTTTCTTCACTTTGGCACGCTACAATGAATAGTGAAACTATTATGTAATTTAAACATTGAATCTAAAAACTGATGCCCACATTTCGTTTTTTTTTTGAAATCTTGTCAAAAACGTAGGAAAATTAGACTAATTATTGACATATTGAACGGAGGCAATTCGGGAGGCCAATTTGTTCATACGCATCGTAACATTATCACTCGTTAATTAAGTTATAACAACCATTTGCGATCCTTCACCTCTGGCAATACAAGTGACTTTTAGAACAACAACCTATAAATATACCTTTTGTTTCGCTAACAAAATATGTAGGACATATATAAAACGATGATAAATATAACGATAACATTTACCTACATCAAACAATATTACTTCAGCTATACCTACTGCGCAATACGTCTGAGGGCTTCACTTAAGTAAGAGAAAGGTCATCAAAGGTTCAGACACGTGAAAGCTATGTCCGAACAATGCATGGTGTTGATTAATTATGTTAATTACTATAAGGCTGAATGCTATAAGATAATCACTAGGTTAAATAGATATATAATAGATTCTTATCTATTGTAAATGCAATCACTTACGGCACGCGTAATTAGCGAATCTAATTATAGTAAGCTATTCATCAAATTAGGTGTACGTATTATATGTTTTCCTTCTCCTCCCTCTGTGTATAAAATGCACTAAAGATTCATAGTATAAAATAAGTAGCGTTTAATATTCCTTTTGTTGGGATACAGGGGCTAAAGTTCTGTGAGAGGAAGTAGACCGCAAACCACAACGTAAGTCTTTGAGTCCGTTGATGCCCATGTCTTCAAATTTTAAGTTCTAGGGTATGCTGGTTTTCAGCAATGAAGCAAAATTATACAAAGTAATAGTCCCGCTGGGTTCGCACTCGTAAGTCGGACACTGTAATTATCCTGTGTGCGTCCTATATAGTTTATTTTAGTCCTTTATTAAAGGCTGATAATAAATTCAGTAATAACGTTTAAATTTAATTATAATATGAATCGATTAGGCAATTTGTTATTTTATCATAAATTCCGTTCACAGTCATTGACATAGACTAGAATGGAATCACTCCACAATAATGGATTGATTGGCGCGTCAAATAGATACCATCAAGTAACATTAGCTACATTAATACTAGATTAAAGGTACTATTCCGTTTTCCGAGATTAATTTATCATGCCAAACTACCACCCGACTTATTTGCTTGTGATCTTCAGTATTTATACTCTATCCAAGATAGCCGTATTTTGACAGCTGTTTTAGAACATCTATATTCTAGATTACGTAAAAGTTTACTTATAATGTGTGTAATAAAATACATATACAAAAGCCTTATCTATTTTAGTTACCTGATTTACGACCTCTTACATACATTAAAATACCCTACGTGTATTAATCCAAGTATTGTGTGTTAACTAATAGACAGGGAGTACTAGCTAATGCCCTCTGTATTGTTGCAATGCCTACTTATTTTTGCCCAATTTTCAAACATTTTAACCATTTCTCAAAGTTTCATTACTGTAGCTATCTTATCAGCTGATTTATTAGAGTTCACATCAGGGATCAACGTCATACCTACAGACCCGCACGGCGGCATGCTTGCAACGTGTAAAGGTCGAGCCGACACATTTTTTTACAAACTGTGAATTCTGTAACCATTCATTAACGACATAAATGACTATCATCATTTTATTAGTGGCATGCGGTCTAGCCTTTTCGCGAAGTTTGCGTTACGATGTCAGATACACCCTGTATGGATTAAAAAACGTTTGATATGGGACAAAGCCTTAAAAGCATGTTTTCTTGCGTTATCTCAATTATTTCGATAGCAAAATTTTTTCATTAATTTCAACTTTTTTTTTTTCAAGATTACCAATAAAGTCATAGTCACCCAATGTATTCTACTGAAATAGCCTTTTAAATATAAGAAGCATATTGACAGTTGATATTCGAAAATAAGCCATAACAATAAATCTAAACATATATGTGGACGTACACTTGACAGGTGGCCGCATTGGAAACTTGAATCAAGGGCTGACAGCCCTATTAATCCGAACGTTTAATCTCCAAATGTCAATCCAAACGGGGTTTTTCTTATGTTCATGACAGTTGATATGATGATACTCGTACAGACTATTTTTTGGTTGCCTAATTCATCATTTACATAGCCCTCTTTGTCGGCTTCCATTCTAACCGGCTCTACCTGAATACCAATATCTTACATGGAACAACTGCTTTTGTGACCTCCACATTCTAGTTATGGACTATCACTGTAGCCCTTTTGTTTGTCTTAATTATATATCGAGATACATATAATAGAGTCTTATTATCAGTAGTCAATATTTTTTTTTTTTTTATCAAGATTATTGTTACTCCATTACTTCTTCTTCTTCCAGTGCCTCTTTAATCCTGAAGGTTGTCAACTGCGACGGAAACAATGCCGGTCCACTCCCTGATGTTACGCAGCCACGATTTTCTGTTTCGTTCTGCGCGCCTTTTCCCTTCTATCATGCCCATTATAATCAGTTGGTGTAGCGCATATCTATCGTGTCGGAGCACGTGGTCGAAATATTCTGTTTTGGATTTTTTATGGTGGACAACAACTTTCGAGGCATTTGAACGCCCTGAAGGACGATGTCATTTTTGACCTTTTGGGTCCAGCTTATGTGCAGCATACGACTCCATTGTATAAACAAGAATTAAGAAGTTATTATGTGAACTTAAGAATAACATGTCATGCTTTAAAATAAAATACATTTTAATATTGAGGAAGCTACCTTATATGATAGGAATACATCACAGGGGAATAGCTATATTCTCGAGCCATGTAACACCAATCTTGCCAATTTAGACCCGGCCTTTGTGTTGCAACGTTGTCGTCGACGTGTAATTGACTGCTGCAATGAAGGGCAATCATGGCCCTTGTTGGCCTGCCCACTGCTGCGAGATTAGATGTATTTGACAGATTAGTCATTAGGAACAACACCAACAGTTGTGTTTGCCTAAACGCTTGGCATGAATATACCTGACTAACACAGCCTCCTTAGGTACGAGGCTACATATTGTCCTATCAGACTCCGGCACACGCATTTAGGAACAGGTGATTCATTGGCAATCTGATAAAGGCTGAGCTTGAAAGGCAATCTTAGTGCTCCCCGTTGGGTTGTTTAGGTAGGCGTATCGGTTTAGTGTGTGCGATGGGTTTTTAGTACTTTACGATGTGGCTCAGTTAGTTAAATTGGGTAGGGTACGGTACTGTATTGTTTTGAACAAGATTGGTCTTGCTTAAAATATATTCGTTTAAAATGTTAAGAAAAGATCGATTTATTCAGGAAAACTTAGTATATGATAAAATATTTGATCAAACTTTACGTTTCTACAACTAAATACTAAATATAACAACCTGAGTCTGAATCAAAACTGTTTAAACTCAATAAAGTTACAAGTTACCTACATATATGTATGATTGTCTCGTAGGTAAATATTAAAGACTTTAGATAATTAGACTGGTTTATTACACTTGTAGAATTATTACATTGGAATCGACATCTTCTAGGTCAGATCCTAAGTTACAATGACAAGACAGTAGACTATATTCATAGACACTAATACATAGAGATGGTATTAGTTACTCGACTACAGAGTAGTGATGTATGATACAACATCCCCCCTGTTTAAGTTTAAATTAACCCTTGACAAACAATATTATAGAAACCTGACTTAGTTACAATTTAGACAATGACTTAAGACTATAGTTAGGTCTTAATCTAGGATACAATGTTCTACTTAATCTATTTCATCAATTAGCCTTCTGGTTGACTTTACAACTCTTCCAGAACGAGTTACATGTTGACTGACTGAGGATTGAGATGAGAGCTCTTGAGGTCTAGACTCCTGCCTGTTACCTTCCTCTCTCCCCTGCGACGAATTGGATAGCATAGGAGAATATTTGTGTCTTAAATGAACCCTATTCCTCCTATACCTAACTCCATTGACATCCTCAACGACATATGACCTATTATTAGCCAACCTTAGCTTGACAATGGCTTGTTCCCAATTGCTATCAGGCTTTCTTTTAAAGTATACATGATCATTGGGATACAATAATGACAATGACTTTGTATTTCTATTATAATATTTAGACTTATTTTTATTATTTTGCTTGACACATTCTTTATAATTTTTGAATGTAACCACTTTAGGTTTTAATTTCTTATAAGACATAGGAATGTTATTTCTTAAATTCCTGGACATTAACAATTGAGCTGGAGATGGTAAATTATTCTTAGGTGTGTTTCTATACTGTAATAAAGCTATGTATGGATCAGATGAGTTTCTTTTACATTTTTTTAACATATTTTTGATAATTTTGACTGAACTCTCTGCTTGACCATTTGACTGTGGATGATATGGGCTAGTTACAATGTGTTCTATGTCCCATTCATGCATAAAATTCTTAAATTCTAATGACTGAAAAGGAGGACCACCATCAGACACTAAAGATAAAGGTATTCCATGACGAGCAAAAATGGACTTTAAATGTGTTATTACATTCTTTGCTGTACTGTTTTTTTTTAACAAAGTTATTTCTATAAATTTAGAATAATAATCTGTGACAATTAAATAAGTAAGGTTATCAAAATACATTAAATCAACACCTACTTGTTGCCATGGATATTTATTAATTTCAAAATTTTTTAGTGGTTCCTTTGGATTATTAGGTTTAAATTGTGCACATACATAACATTGTTCTACCAAGTTTTTAATATCAGCTGACATGCTTGGCCAGTACAAAGACTCTCTAGCCAGTTTTAAGCATTTATTTATACCTTGGTGACCTTCATGAATTTTACCTAACATTTCCTTATACATTGACTGTGGTACTATTAATTTTGACCCTTTGAACAACAAATCTTTGACTACATGAATTTCAGCTTGTATATTCCAAAATGGTTTTATTGACAGACTGACATTATTTTTATTTTTTGGCCAACCTTCATAATAATACTTTTTTAACAATTGCAAAGTATCATCTTTCATAGTGTTCTGTAACAATTTTGTACAGTACTCCTTTGTGACTGCTAGACTTGAATG
Organism: Sesamia inferens; assembly: GCA_037179545.1. Taxonomy (NCBI): domain Eukaryota; kingdom Metazoa; phylum Arthropoda; class Insecta; order Lepidoptera; family Noctuidae; genus Sesamia; species Sesamia inferens. Next base: position 17,339,359 of record CM073921.1, on the reverse strand, counting down.
CATTAAATTGACATGACAAGATATTTCTGACTCATTCTCAGGTATATAATGTTCTTTCAATGCTGCTCTAGACAGAGTGTCAGATATAAACATTTCTTTACCTGGAACATGTATAACTTCCAAATCATATTTTTGTAAAGTTAACATCATACGTTGCAATCTTGCTGGTACATCATGTAATGGCTTTTTAAAAAGATAGACTAAAGGTTTATGATCAGTATGAACAGTTACTTTATGACCGTACACATACTGGTGAAATTTTTCACAACCAAACTGAATGGCTAACAATTCTTTCTCAATTTGAGCATACCTTGACTGAGTTTGAGTTAATGTTTTTGAACTATAAGCAATAGGTTTATTATTCTGCATAATGACTGCTCCTAATGCTGACTTTGACGAATCGACTGACAAGACTAATGGTACATTGGGATTATAATGAGCTAAAACTGGTGACTTTGTAATTTCATCGATTAAACTCTTAAGACATTGACTATGATTTTCATCCCAAGTCCAGACTGAATCTTTCTTCAAAAGATTTCTTAAAATTTGAGTTTTTTGAGACAAATTGCTAATAAAGGGACCTAAATAATTGATCATACCTAATATTCTTTGCAATTCTTTGACATTTTTTGGTGTGGGCATATTGACAATTGCTTTTACTTTCTCTTCATCAACCCTAGCACCATCTTTACTAAAAACATACCCTAAAAAACAGACTTCTGAAACTAAAAATTTACATTTAGACTTATTGAACTTTAAATTGACTTCACGTGCTCGTTGCATGACTTTATGTACTCTCTCATTATGTACTGACTCGTTTGGTCCATATACCAAAATATCATCGATGAACATCAGAACTCCTTCTAAATCACCGAACAAATTCATCATGACTCTTTGAAAAATTTCAGACGATGCATTAATACCAAAAGGTAACCTCAAATATTTATATCTACCGAAAGGTGTTTGAAATGTACATAAATCAGAACTATATTCATCTAGTTTAAGCATCCAAAATCCTGAAAATGCATCTAAATGAGAAAAACAAACAGCTCCTGCTAGTTGAGATCTGATCTCATCTATTGACTTAAGTGGATAAATTTCCCTTATAATATTCTTATTCAAATTTCTAGGATCTAAACAAATTCGTAACTGACCCGTGCTTTTGACTGTTATCACTATACTGTTCACCCATTCTGTAGGTTTAAAAACCTTTTCAATGACCTGCATTTTCTCCATGCGATCCAATTCATCGCGCAGTTTGTTCTGTAAAGCGAAGGGTACCCTTCTCGGAGCATCCACGCATGGCACTGCTTCAGGTTTGAGTTTCAGGCGACAGACTTGAGGTAGACATCCAAGACCCTGAAATACATCATTGTATTGTGTAAGAATTTGTTCACTAAAATTTTGTTGAGACACAGAGAAAACTCTTTGAATTATACCTAATTTTTCACAAGTTGGTAGACCTAAAACATTCGGACAACCTAAATCTGCGACTATAAACACTATATTTACACTAATAGTGCTATTATTTAAAGATAAACTACATTTTACATTAACTTTACCCATAATGGGTATTGATATACCACCAAACCCACTAACGTTTATTTGACATTTCTCAAGTGACATTTGACTTTGACATTTCAAAGATTGAAAAGTTTTCTTTGACATAATATTAATATCAGCTCCTGAATCAATAATGCAATTAATTTGTGTATGACCAACTAAAATGTTCATGTTCCATGACTGTTTAGAATAGTATTTGTTTTCTTTTGACTCGACTGTATTGACCTGTTTACTATGTGTTGACTTTGCTGTAATAATTCTACAAGTGTTTGTTGTGTGAGATTCCTCAGACTTGTGTCTGTACTCATCATTAAGATATGAATCTCGACTAAGACTTTTTGACTTTTTTGACTTGACTCTGAATCTCTCAGACTGTTCCGTGTTTTCATCACTGAGATATGACATATGACAAGAGTCTTCATTGGATCTCTCGGACTTATCAGTCACCAGTCTTTTTTCATCACTGAGGCATTTTTTATTAGACCTCTCAGATATGACATTATCACCATTTTCATCACAGAAATATGACACAGGATATTTTTTATGACAAGATGAGTCTACATGAGATCTCTTAGACATTGACTGCGACTGGCCTATGTGCGACCTGACCGTTGATTGTAACTTATATAGTATAGGATCTGACTGTGTGTATGACAACCTGCTATGTCTGTAATGATTTTGATTGTGATGACTTTGTGACTCTAAATGACAATTATATTGACTAGACTTATGACTATGACTGATGTTATGACAATTTAAAATTCCAACAAAATTATCTTGACTACCAGTTGAACTAAAAGACTCTAAATGACTGACTTTTTTATTATTGGAGTAACAAAATTTTGCAAAATGACCATAAGAGTTACATGACCTGCATTTAGCTCCCTGCGCTGGACATTTGTAGCGGTGGTGTTGTCCACAGCGGCTACACGTCTTCGAGCGCTTCTCAGGACTGGGACTTGACTTTGACCTCCCTGCGCTGGATCCCTGCTGACTGACTGGTGAAGCTCGCCGTCGCTGACGCTCCGCTCGACCACGGCTCCTCCGACGCAGATGCATGACTTTTTCAGACTCTTGACTAGTGGACCTCTTGACAATTTGGTCTGCATCCTGCTGTGCGACGATGAGTGTCCTAGCTAGCTCTCGCATCCTCTGATATGTCAGATCAGGTTCCTGCAGCAGTCTCTGACGTACATGTGCTAAGTCCAAACTCAAGTTGGCGATAAAAATATCTCTGATAAGAGATTCTCTGAGCGTTCCAAATTCGCAATCTTGGCTCTTATTTTCGAGATCGGTTAAGAAATCCTCGATGCTTTCCGATTTCTGTTGACGTGTGGTAAAAAACATGTAACGATACATGGTAATATTTTTTCTAGGTTGAAAAAATTCGTCGAATTTGGCCTTGACGTCATGTAATGTGCTTTCTCCAATATTTATGTTGAATGTGTTGAAAATATTTAAGCATTTTTCACCAATGTGATGTAGTAAAATGGCGATCTTGCGTTTCTCACCGGACTTGTCCAAACCCGTTGCCAACAAGTATAATTCGAACTGCTGCCACCAGCGCTTCCAGGTTTCGTAATTGTTGTTTGTTGCATCTGACGATATTCTAAGCGCCTTCAAGCCATTGCTCATTGTAGTACCGGTGTCATGGCTGCCACCGACGCCATCCGACTTTTGCATTTTATGAATTTTTTTTCTTCGAATTGGGTTTTTTCACTCTTCTGACACCATGTATGTGTTTTTCCACTTCTGACACCATGTATGTGTTTTTCCACTTCTGACACCATGTATGATTGTCTCGTAGGTAAATATTAAAGACTTTAGATAATTAGACTGGTTTATTACACTTGTAGAATTATTACATTGGAATCGACATCTTCTAGGTCAGATCCTAAGTTACAATGACAAGACAGTAGACTATATTCATAGACACTAATACATAGAGATGGTATTAGTTACTCGACTACAGAGTAGTGATGTATGATACAACAATATATTTATCATAGAAATTCTTATCTAAATGTAAACATTGCTATTGAATTGTCTCGCTTCAATCCAAAGTCAACAATACACATAATAACTTTGTTTATCATGACTCTTGCTTCGTTCCAATGATTCCGATGGTTTTGCTGAATGTGATAAGGTACTCAAAGTAAAGTTACTAACAGTCCAGCTGGGCTTGACAATGACGCATTGTATAAAAATTATTTATTTATTTATTAACTATGGACAACTTACAGCTAAAACAAACAAAATAAAAAAAAAATATGTCAGACTGAAAGCCAATTATAAGTCATCACTTATAAAAAACAGATTGTACAGAGATAGTGTTTACAACACAACACAGCTACCTAGCTTATAAAAATTAAAAAAAAAACAAACACTACAAGAATAAAACAAAAATTAAAAAACAAGCAATATAACATTCCAGCTTAAGTTACACACAAAGATAACAAATTATTAATTAATATTCTTAATCATAATAATCTTAATATTAATCAATTATCCTTTAATAATCGAATAAATCCGTAAACTTGAGTTTTCAGAAGAGTTTTCGTGCAATTGTACAATATGTAATACACATGTATAATATTAGAACATGTTTGTTATGTATCCGAGTCCGAGTCCGTTAAGTCGGAACTTCCGATTATTATCATACCTTCGGTTCCAACTTCGGTTCCGATACTTTTATATCGGAGGTTTTAATCGGAGGTTATGGTATGCTTTAACCATAGCGGCGGCGGCTTGCCGACTGTTATGAAAAGCAGGGTAATTGCGTAACGTACTATCAGTAGCAATGGGTTTCATTTTGACAGTTCAACAACATTCATTGCGTTATTTACGTTGTTGAGCACACACGTTATCAAACATATGGAGCAATGGACTAGCAATATGCTTCAAAATTAGTCCAATTGATAGTAATAGTGCGTTACGTTATTGGGGTGCAGGTTCATACATATCACGCAGGGAATTCCCTGACTCCTGCTACATGTACTCTATCGTGCATTTTTCGTTAGTTTTGGAATCAACACATTTGATTTAATTTGTTTGGGGTTTAATTAACTTCATTTAATTTCTTGTTCATTCAGAAATATGCCAATTTTCTTTTCACTGTTTGTGTTTAATTTTACAATAAAAAATTTAAATGAAAAAGTTGACTGAATAATGTTTTTTGTGTTTAAATATAAAATCTCTCACTTACCACCACTTCTGACCCTGCCTCCGCCTCCGATTCCGGCTCCGATAAATCAAATTTAAAAACTCCGTCTCTGGTTCCGGTTCCGATATAACTACCTCCGTTACATCCCTAATATGTATTATATATTGTACGTTGAAAACTGTTATTGTCCAAAGTCTATGATTACCAACCACTAAGTCATATTACCTAGTAGTCATATTACCTAACCGTAATCAGCAATCAAATGATATAACAGCCGTTGAATATCATGTCAAAACTTCGTCTTCAAAACGGACATTTCGGTAAACACGAGGTTCCATACAAACAGTGACTTGGAGGTCACTATCATAATAAGTATCAATAGTTAGTTGTTATCACTTGGACTAACACAGCATAACATGTAACTTTGATACAACTTCTAGTCTCAACGGAACCAATTTCATAGTACGCCCTTGCATATTTGCATGTGAACGTGCAAACCTTGTAATGTACTGTGTATTAAATATATTCAGACTATAAAGGCTGATTTACGTGGTGCAATATAATTGCCTATGGCTTAATTGAAGTTGAAGCAACAATAAAAGTTGCATTGTCTAAACACCATTTAGACGATGCAAGTCATTTTTGTTGCATCAATATTATTGTATGCCATAGGCAAATCAATTGCACCGGTTAAATCAGTGTTAACATTCTCGCTGCTGAGGTACAGGCCATCTCTGTTCAAGAAGGAGTGAGACAAAATCTACCACGCGGGCCCAGTACAGATTGGCAGCAGTCACATTTATTCGTATTTTAGAACTTGCGGGATTCCTCACACTGTTTGCTTTAACGTTTTGATATAGTACAGTAGTGCGATTCTGCAATCATTTCGCTATGAAGACATAGGTAAAGTAAACGTGGAATGAGCCTTCATTCCAATAAATGCACAGAATTGTTACCGTTCTCTGAACTTTTCAGGTTGAGATCGGTAGGTAATTAACATAAAAATAGGCGTAATTTAAAACTTATATGTACGTGTGGCAATACATAGGACGTGCATTATCATAACTGTATCCGGTAGTTAACCACATTGTCATGGCTATAGTATGAACGAAAGCATAGAATGGTTTCTCAATGCTACAAAAAATTAACTACGTTCTAATCTTCTAATAAAGTCGCATTACACATACACGACTATTACTCGCAGACACACGTACATGACAGTTCATTGCCCCACCTTTTCATACAATATTTAAGCACTTTTTTCACCACACACACACCCCAAAGTAAGTTCGAGACTTGTGTTATGGGATACTAACTCAACGATACTATATGTATAATAGATAGGTACATATATAGATAAACATCCCGTAACATATAAGAACTTCCTGTGCTTCTTCAATCCTGAAGGCTGGCCGTCAGCTTTTTGTACTCGGTCTTGTCAACCGCGAGTCGGAACAGTTTTTCGACGGAAGTAATGCCGGTCCACTCCCTGATGTTACGCAGCCACGATTTTCTGTTTCGTTCTGCGCGCCTCTTCCCTTCTATCTTGCCCATTATAATCAGTTGGAGTAGCGCATATCTATCGTGTCGGAGCACGTGGCCGAGGTCGTAAGAACTAGTTACTTACATGTAATTATGTATAATGGTCTTATATAGCATAAGCGTCATTGATGAAATTTATGTATACTTGTACCAACTTTATACATTACGTTTAAAAAAAAAATACGGCTATATATATTTCATGAAAATAAACCACTATTCCAAACTACTTGTAAACAATTTCAATGATAGAAAAATTCCCGTATAACAATGTAGTGTAACGAAGTAAGGTTTACAAAAACATCCGGCCACCGTAGGCGCGGGCATGCGGGTGGTGAGCAATGGGCAGCTCGCCGCCCGGTAAGGACCTTGATGATATCCCATCTCAAACAAAAAAAGAGGTGTACAAAAACATGAAAAAGCAACGTTTGAATTGGAAACTTGGTAACATGGACACATTTTTCAGATGAAACGAACCCAAGGCAACGGTAATCGAAACATATTACGGTATTCTCTTTGCAACGAGTCAAAAAGATATAAAAAATCGTACACGTGTCGCTTAGCCCACCATGGGGGGATGGGGTAATAACACACGACGAATGGAAAACGATATTTTAGAAATGATATGTAATTGAATTTTGTTGTAATGTGTCTGGGCTATAAGCATCAAATTCTAATGTCTCTTTGTTATTGTATTTTATTTTTTCGAAACGTTGATTAATGGTAGACTTGACACAATATCAAATTATTATTATAGAAGGCTGAATTTGAAAGTTTGTTATTTATTGTGGCGAAGAGACTTAAAAGAGGTGCAAATTTAAATGTCCTCTATCTACAGCTGTAATAAAATTACAAACGTTTTCATTTATTTTTCAATGTCGAACTCGCTTTTAAAGTTTATGCTCTACGTGTTTTTTTCCATATGCATCTCAGCATAAACATTTAACGCCATTTTCGAGAGTAAAACTGGAAACAGGCAACCGTGTTTAAATAATCTAAGATTAACTATGCTTCGAAAAACGGCTGGCTATTTGATTTAAGTCATTAGTGAACAAATGTCCTCGTATTTTTATTTTCATGCCGTGTTTTATATCGTTTATCCAAAACAGCCCGTTTGTCCTGACGTTAGTACAATTTATAACTGCAGCGTTTCACAGCGTTCATTACTCGGAGGGACCCACGACTAGAGTTGTGCTGGTACCTACTGATACCTAGGTACTATTGTTAAGAGACGTATAACAGATTTTTGGAACTTAAATAATTAAATTTTATAAAAAAGATAAATGTAAAAGCATAAAGGACAATATTAAGAATTAGTGGGTTTGTTTGTTCTGAAAAACATATTTGCATAAAAAATAAAAAAGAACCGAGTACTGACTTCCAAAAAAACACTACAAAGTTAAAAATAACTAATCGGAAGTCGCTATCTTTGGTTTTTGTATTTTCGTTTTTGCCATCGACTTACGAATTTAGCTACTTATATCATTTACTTTTATCATTTTATGGTGTTTTTTTTTTAAAGTCGGTTGTTTTTTATTTGCAAAAAGGTTTTTACTTTACCTACACTTTTGCACTTCGTGTAAAAAGGGTAGCATGCGAAAAACTCAATTACGTTTACTTACATTTTACCCGTAATTTGGTTTCAAAACCAAACTACTGAACTGGCTGTGATTAATTATGCTATAGAACTATAGAACCCACCTGGCAGTATATACTTTTACATAAAAAAATAATTATCGAAATCGTTTGGCGTGAGATTGATGCGCGAAAAATGGCCGATTGACGAATCGGCCATTTTTCTAATACTTATCTAATGCAAATTTAAAATGTATGAATTTCTTATGAATGCCATTGTCAGACAAAAATGGGTCCCCACGGAAGGATCAGCTTACAAATAAAAAAAGAATCATCAAAATCCGTCCAACCAGTCGAAAGTTCTGAATTAGCAAACATAATATAAAATTAAGAACCCTCTCTTTTTTTAATTGTCTAAAAATATGAATCTACAAAATGTAACAGAAATACTAAAATATAGTTGCTCACTTCTTTTTACAGGCCTTTTCGGCGATAATAAATATCTAGCTTTGTAAGAATTTAGGTATTCCTATTTCCCAACTTTTACCGAACCAAAATATTCATTCGCAGTACAACACCTGACCTTATTAAAAGTTGCCGAGACAAAGCGGCGGAACACGAGCATCGCATTCTAATACAGCTCAGTTCCGTGCCAACGATCAATCCTCTCTACAAACTATACCATTCATTCACTACTCCCCTTAGCGTGTAAGCAATAGGAACTTTTCTTCAAGTGTCTCCCCAATCAGTAAACTTCACCACGTAACTTCTCGTTCCGTTAATTTGAACATCTGTGTGATACACAAACGAAAGTTGCAATAAGAAATCCTATGAAATTCTAAACCATGACAGAATTTCATAAATAATATTGAAAATTTGACAATAATATAATAGACAGCTTTGAGCCTCAATAGATTTCCAAAACTTTATCGTTCAGAGTAAGCGTCAAACGAATTTCTTTTCAAGAAATAATTCACCTGAAAACTCGAGAAATTCAATAAACCGCTCGGCTGAACCGGGCCTGACTTATTCTCAACTAAAAACAATAACGTGGACAATTTTGGCGAAATATTCGTGCACATTACTAAGCGAACACTTGCGAAGAACTTGCTGGTAGAGAATAGCGAATAGTATGCAGTCTAACAGAGTATTTAAAGATAATTCATGATAAAACGCGCCGGAATACTGGTACAGCGGTACATTTGGCGAGAGTAAACGCGACACATGGCTTTGGCAAACAAATTAGAGAGGGCGATGTTTACAGACCCAGATGTAGTGCGGTGATGTCGAAACGTGGCCAATTGGACTTCTACAAAAGTGTTTTTAAAAAAGGCTCTTTCGCTTCGACGCTTTGTTGAATGGATACATGTTTCACTTTTTTGCGAACACTCTATTCCTTGATTTGTAAATCGCTGGCTAGTTTTGAAGAACTAGCAGCTAATAAACAAGTACTTTTTTTTGTAATCTTTGAGAATTATAAAAATCAAAAGCTAATTTACTCAGTATTCTCCATTTCAATAATTTTCTGGTAACTACCAATAAATTAATTCGTAGACTTAGTATTCTACAAGCGAACTAAGCTCGCTAATTTATTACAAAGCAACAAATATCAGGGTTGTCCCTGCTAATTGGCAGACGGTACACGTGAACAATACACTGTGACGAGCCGAATAACGGTATTGTCTCTCATTTTGCGATTTACAGTCCTTTGTCAGTTAAGTCGGACAACATTGCCTACATACTTTCACACCTCGTTACATTAAAACGAGCATAAAATTCAATAAAACCTTTTGAATAATATCTACTTGTAACAAAACCCACAGACCACTTAAGTACATTTTCATAAAATATAATATCAGAAAAAGGAAGAAAACCTCTACAAACACATTATGCTATTCACTTTAGGAGAGTCGATAAATATAACTCGAGTGACTTTGCAACTTACAAAAAGGGGAACAACAACGCCGTACATACATAGTTGGAGCGAGGCCCAGGTGTTCAGAAGCCCGCCCTCCATTTCTCAAAGTGAATCCACATTGTGGCCCGTATTTTATAATGACACTGGGAGTTTGCCCAAACGACGTATGCTCACTGCCCACTCAAGGATTACCTTCAGGGCTGTGCCTTTTGTCGGGCGAAACTTTTTGTGGCTTGATAAAATAGTAGCCTTTTATGTTATTGCTGCTGTTATATGTACTTCAATGATTATACTTATTGCTTGAGTTATATAAGTTTGTGTGGTGGTGTTGATGGTGTTTGGTATTTTATTTCGGGTTTAAACAAAAACAAGATTATGTTTGTTTAAAACTTTTACATCCACAAAATCATTGAATTCTTTGGATTTTATTTAAGCTCCTTAGTTAAAAACTCGGTTGCAAATTAAAGATTTTTTTACTTAAAAACATAATAAACGGCTCTGCGGACTAAAGAAAAAAATCCTTCTCGGCTCCTCCGACGCTTACATCCTTATTTAAAAACCTCGGGCCGTAACTTAAAACAAAGCATTAAGTATACTGTTACTTGTTACAGTAGAAACCACGAAAAGCTTAAAGAAAGAAATACATAGGCTTAGTATATAGTACATAGGATAACCATGGAGGTGGAGATTGGAATAGAATATGAGACAACAAAGATAATTAGCTTCCCTTTTTTGAGATTTTTCCCTCGAAGTTAATTATTGAATGTTTTCGAGTACACCTGAGCGCCGTCTAAGGTAATTTTTAATTATATTGTACAAAAGCGGTGTCGCTCCGTAGTCATTCTTGAGCTCGGCATCGATGGCATTGTTTCAGAATATGTGCGACGCTTTGAACTATTCACTATTTGTTAATTAAGTTTAATACTAACAATGTTCTGATACTAAGGATAATTTTAAACTTGGCAACTGGGTTACACGTAAACTTGAATTAAACTTGAAATTATTATGAACTGCTTTAAACATTGCAGTTTTCAGAAGGAGTTTGCAAATAAATCACTTATATGGAACAATTGGACAACAAGTTCGTATTTAATTATAGATTTGGCAATTTGTTTCTCCCAACACATAATATAATTAAATTCTTATGATAAAAAGGATTTAAAAATAATCTTATAATGATAGACAGAAATGAAGATAAAGAGCCTTTGCCCAACTCTGTAGTTTGGCAAAAGCCTCCCTACTTTCTTACTTTATTTTATAAATTATATTATTTATTTATTTTAGTGTGGCAAAAATATAAGAAAAAGATGCCTACAGGGACCTAGTTTTTCATTTTTATCAAAGGAATCTCTCACACAAGGTTACAAAACGGTTTCCAAATCCAAAAGCAGGTATAGACTTAAATATAGCACCATAGTTTTATCAGACTTGCCTCGAGTCACTTCTTAGCAACTGCAGTGCTTTGTCTTGGTACATCTTTGTTCCAACGGCTGCCACCTCAGTAAACGCTCACGGCGGGAAGCCACGCTTTCAATAGCCATGAACAAATGCTTACCTTCCTTTTATCTTCGTGAATTGTGCTTATTATTGAAATGTTCTTGAGAGAACTGACGGCTTTCAAGATAATTATTTTAGTAATTACTCTTCAATTTAATTAAGGGCACATATTTTATTAAGACTATAATTAGATTCACTTTTAAATTTTTGACTGGTTATCAATACTAGGACCGTCAGACATCAATGTTATTCCAACAATTAAAAGACAATATATTTTGGTAAAATCGCTGATTGAAGGATTTGCCAATAGTCTGACTTCTTTGTGTGAAATAAGCAGACAGGTTGACATATTTTCTATTCAAAAGCTCCACTCGCTGTATTTATTCCTCAGAAAAATGTAAATGTCTATTGAAAAATTTACAAATTTAAGCCTGATTTGTTAATAGTGAGATAATAACTGCAAAGTAAATAATGCAATATGACAGTTTTTATAAATAAAGCATGTCGTCAAACTGTCATATTTATTCTGTAAGTAAATTTAAAAAACAAAAACGATAAAAAATACAAGATTACTTAAAAAGAATGCCAGAAAAAAACCCTAATTCTATAGGATCTACCGAAAAAATTAGGGACACCCTATACGAAAACATTTTCCTAGAACTTAACGTGATATTTAATAGACGCATACTCCAATATCAAAAGTCAACAAAAACATTATTCTCAACGCTCATTATTTCATTTACATTCGAAAAAGAATTTTGCTAAGACATCTCTTGTAATATTAATGTCCTACCAGATGGTAATAAGTTACTGTTTCACTCCGTAACGCATTAAATATTCAGTGTAAGGTCCGTACCTCCACGGGCGGATTTATTACGCGTACATTACTTACATGGAACTATTCGAGAACTTTCCCCGTTGCCACTCGTTATGGTGCCCCGTGCCCGGTTTATACCCCATACAGACGTTATGGAAAAAGTTTTTACCGGAGTTGCCCAGAAAAATTATCTCTTGCAGATTTAATGAGAAAATCTATATTGTGACTATGGTGAATGTTTACGATGTACAATAAACAGAGTGTTTTGTACTATATCGTTTTTAAATACCTACTTATAAAAATTGTGTTTAAGAGAGCCAGGCCCAGAACCACTAAAAGCCTTTGCTAGCTAAATGCACCTGCTACTCAAAGAGTTTGCCTTTAAAACCCTGAACTAAATAAACCACACATTATCAAAATGGAAACAGTATGTTCTTCCATTCAGTATTTTATACACACAGCAATATTGAAGTTTTCTCGCATTCTGCACAAGTACACCAAAGTTAGCGCAGCTTTAACGCAACTTGCGGAGACTTTTAATAGGTCTCGAATAGTTACGGTGCGCTATGAATTGCTTCAGAAACGTATTATGTTTTTGGCAAAATGTCGCACTAATGAATGATAAATAATTAATGTCAATTTCTGAATATGTAAGGATCGTAATTTCTGTGTAACCCCATGGGAAGGTATGAGTTTATTTTGTTTTCAACATCAATTCCAGTTCAAAATGCCAAGGGAAAAAATATACGTTATACACACGGAAATGCCCGAGAAAGCATTCAGTCGAATCCATTTATACATTCATGAAACTTTGGAATTTATAACGCACGAAATACATTGAAATGTAAACATAATAATGTGTTTTTTTATGTACGACTGCCATGCAGGGGTTACTTTTTTTAATATATCAGCTTTCATTTATGACTTTGTATACAGCTTTTAACACGTTTGGACAAACGAAATCAACAGAAATTTGCTCTGTGCCTCTCTCCCTGCCGTTAAAGAGTTGTTTAGCCCTGAAATGGCACACGTAACTATAATTTAAACTTAACACATAGTACAAGTTAGTTTCCTATACGTTCGTCAAGAGAACATAATACCTAGTATTGTTAAGAAATTTTCCGAAATTTTCTTTAGTACTGGTCAGTCTGACCTTTTCTGGTTTTTTTTTCATTCTAAATGTTTTCAACAATATAGTCGTCAAATACAAATTCACCTCATGGACATCCTGAACATCAGCACAACATATAGACCAGTCTGTCAGGTCTTGAGTTCCATTCCCGGGTTAGTATAAATGTATAAATGGTATTAGGTTTTTCTATTTAGAATTTCCCAAAAATGTGACAATAGACTAGTGTCCTATTACATAGGACATAAAATTACTGATAAAATGTGAGTAGTGTAATTTAGGGGTAAAGCCAGTATACGATGATGATAAAATATTTATTCCTTGACTGTGATTGTGAATGTCGATTCATCATCTGCGTTGTCTTTTCGTCTTTTCCTATGTTAAGGTCACCTTCCAGTCTGACCAGATTCAACTGAATACCAGTATTTTACATGGAGCGACTGCTAATCTGACCTCCACAGTTACTGTTACCACTGTCACCCAGTTACTGGGAAATACGATACCCCTTGCTAAGGCTGTATATTTAGGGTCTTCTTCTTCTGTCTTACCTTATCTAGTTATACAGGGTAGTCTTTTCTAACCATGCGACGCCATCTTGTTCTCTGTTGAACGTCTTATTTGTGGAAAGCCAACACCTTCATGTCCCTTTGGACGTTTGTCATCCAAGTTGCTTGGGGTCTACCTTTACCCTCGTTATTGTAGCGATGGAAAGGCACTTATTAGTAACGTGAGATTATTTAAGATAAATTAATATTTAGGATAAAGGCAATAATTGAGGAAAAATTAAAGCTCTATATTTATCTCTGTTTCCGACTACATCAATCGCTTTCGAAACAATTTAGCCTTATCCTCGTTTATAATTAAATACCTAAGTACATAAATAACATTATGACAGCACTTTACTGTTCAGTGAATTAGCTAAAATTATTACATGAAAATATGACAGCCATGAAAAACGATCTTCTGTAAAGCTTTAATTTCAAAGTTAATTAAAAATACCTGTGATGGGTCATTTGAGGGGCGGGGTGTTTGGGTTCCATTTGGGGGGATTTAGGGTTGATATCATAAGGGCTTTGAGGGTTCTTTTGTGTTTTTCGTCAATAAGAAAAATTCTAGCGGAGGTAGAAATACATTTTCGAAAATAAGTATTATAATAATTATTTATGGAGGACTGCAAGCAACTATATAAAAATAAGTATGTTAAATTTTTTTGATGGAGGCAATTTCATAAGAAGTAACCCACTAGAGAGTAGAGTAAACACGGCTGATTTTAATTCTTAAAAATAGCAGAACTAAAATGTCATTTTAAAAAACAGCTGATTCACAGTCCCATCGCCTCACCGAAATCTTTCATACTCCGTGCATAATTCTAGCTAGTGCAACATTTTTGCCTCCCCATTTTCTGCGGGCACTCCATTACGGGCAACACCCGGGAACATGTAGCCACAACACTAGCTACTGTAAGTACCCCCGTGTGGCACGAGAATATGTCACATGTCCCGGAACCCCCAACACGCCCCTCTTCCCCCACGGCCAGGGGTGTCACACTGGAGCTGAATTAAATAATGGATTGCTTTGCATAGCCGTCGGCTTATTCTATTTCCTCATAAATAAAATTTATGTACCGAGAAGAAATGATGAAAACTGTATGTTTTCCGTTATTACGGTGCAGTACTTAGAGATTTGAAGCTTAACAATGGTACAAAATGTGTAGTATATATTTTATCAACTAATCGGCCAGTGCGTCAAGCCAACTGTTTTACCTTCCGACTGCAGGTTACTGTTTTTTTTTTTTTGTTGATTAAACCTATTTGCGGATTTTTGTTAATTAGTTAATTTGTTTTTGTAACAGCCTCTCAACTTTTACGTTTCACAAAGAGGAAAATGAAACATTGGGTTTAATTAAAATATCAGTAACTTCTGGTGGGATAATCTTTTGTGGAAAAAATTTAGTTATTGAACACAATTTAGCCATTTACCTAAAGTTAATCAATTTGTGCGTATCATCCTTGATACGACGATTCAACTTCGCAACAATAACTAGTTAGGCTTTCGGATCGTCGGAGTAAGCATACATGCACAGGTAGCTAGGCAACTACTGTATCTAAACATCCTGCCCTCTCTCTGTTGACTCTTATTCCACATACAAAGAGCAAAGGTACTTAATACAAGATTAATAAAATAATACTCTAATCAAGAGTACAGACAGTATACAGTATGTTAAGAAAACCCTGTCCGACCCGTGAAGGTGCTGTTAGGTATCGATAACTTATTCTACTAATGGATACAAAACCGGGCTAAACTTAAAAAAAATCCCCCGAAAAAAAAATATTATTTCGCAAAAAGAGGTAACTTAATAAATGTGAATTAAGCAACCATCCGCGGGCGGCGGGCGGCAGGCCACGCGGCACGTGGTCGCATCGGTATTCGCTCATAATAATACCGGTGTTGTCACTTTTTTAAAAATTACCAAATTTCGGGGAAGTTGGAATTAATTCACGGGAAAAAAAGATTATTTCAAAATTCATTTGTATTGGTACTATGATGATTACGTAAAATTTTATATTATATTTGGTCATGTGATTACCTAACCTTTATTATCCTTATGGGTCGGACAGGGTCTTCTTAACATACTGTATATAACCTTAGCAGTGTTAGGAGAATTTCAACTTCCTAGGAAACTTTCAAAATTTTGAGCAGTGGTGTCGGCCTCTACGGTTTGCGTAGGTAATAGTTTAGAAACCAGACAAGCGATTTAATTTTTTTGTAAATTATTTTTCACCACCACTTTTCTGTAAACGGTGAATGGAAATGGTATAAAAAACCAGCCTATCCTAGAACCAAAAATTTTAAGTTACCTCTAAATAACCTGCACGAGGCCCGCGTTGATGATTACTGCCAACCCCCTCTTACCGAGAGCAAGGTCAGTTTCCCAACAGTGGAAACATTACAGTTTGATAAAATTCAAAATTCGTTACTCTCTTAGAAATTATTTTATTACGTCAGAGAATTTTATATCTAAGATCAACAAGACACACGAAAGTCATTTGAGAATTTTATTAATAATAAAGTCAACCACTATTCCAGTTAACTTCCCACCTGCTGCCACCTCTGTGACATAAATCGTACCAACCTGGCACGACCGTACGCAAAAACAACGGAACTTCACACTCACACAAACCTCTCTTCACAAACGATTACTTAACTAAAGTATACCAACTACCTACACCAAATTTGTACACCACAAAGGTCTTCAAACTATAGTACATCGGTACATCCATTGAAGGGGAGAGACCGGGTTTTGGTAATATTAATGGTATTGCCCAAGGTATGCTTGGATTTTACTCATTACGGGTATTACGCGGTCGTTTACGAAATGATAAATGAGTACACGAGGTATTATGAGCCAGCGATTCGTTGGGCTCGATCGTATTTTGTTAATGTTTTACTATGGCTTTGTACGGCTTTGCTACTAAGTCGCTGGCTTTAGCTACAGACTTTCTATTGCGAATAATGTTTGTGTTGTGTGAGCTAAGTTCGACGTGGTGAATTTGTTCTATCGCATACGGGGAACCTAATTCTTTGAGATTTAAGTGGCCGTAGAACATATAATACTTTGTAGCTGGAACACAGCTTACCATTTTATACAGCGAACATACATAGTTCGCAAAAGATTTATTTGTAGTAAATCTAAATGGGTTCAGGGAAAGAAAACTCGTCACAAAAACAAATTTCATTTATAATGAATGGCCACATAATAACTGCAGTCCACACATATAATACACCTACGTCTATAATAATTCATGGTGCCGTATAAATTATAGCAACGCAATCTTGGGAGGGGAATAGCAATTAAGCAGTAACAAGGTTGTTTACGGGTACATATAAAATGTGTACTGTGCTATTGAACATTACGTGACGTAGGAATACTACCTATTAATCAATACTTCCGTTCAAAACCACGGCACTCTAATGGCATTCTACTTAGGACTCAACCTTGGTACACACTCGCCCCTTACTTATATGTCTATAGTTAGAGATCTTTAAGCAGACGGTAATTATCCCTTAGCTTTGAGTACTATTGATAAATTAACCGCTAATGTGTCCTAATATTCTTAACTGATTCGAATTCAACCAAGCACCTTTCGTAAATACAATATTTAATAGCAGTTCTATATTTTTTCTATCTTTTAACTTGTCTAAAATAACAGCTGTCTAAGTAGACAGCTGTACTTCTGTGCACAGCTGTGACCAGTTGTACTTCTTTCTATGAAGGAAAGTTCCTTCATAGAAAGAAGTACAGGTCTAGAGGTAATCGACTAGACTTGCAGAGTTTTAGACTGTGGTTTTGAACCCTGACAGGCGCTTTATTTCATATTTTCATCAAAACGCCGAAAGAAAACATCGTTCTTCCACCGTTTGCCGGCTGAACCAAATACTCGATAATAGATTAAAGCCTACCTCTCACTGAAATAAGCATCAGTCGGAACATTGTAAGCTAATTATGTTATGTGCATGATTGCTGTATTTTACTAGTATTGCATCTTCAGATGCCGCCAGCGCTAGAATTGTGTGACCACAGGTCCAACTCGGAGATCAATGAAACCAAATACATCAGATATGGTGAATTTACAAGCACGAATAGTTACGCGACGTGCTTCTTCACAGACGTACCCGGAAGAACGCGCATGCCGCCGTGAGAAGCCAGCCCCTGGACTCTTCACGTCCATCAAACTACCAGAAGCCGAGCCCCCAAACGGAGTGGCGCCCCTGCTGGATTTCCCGCGGGGGCGCATGCGACCAGTCACCTTCCTTGGCGAGGGGCCTCATGGCAATGTAAGTACCAACTTCCCTTTATTATAACCTTCATAAATCCGCTGGCAGATAATCCATTAGGCCCCCTCAAAACAGTAGAATCCCAGACCTGTGGAGACCCTGACCACGTGTTTAATTTTCGACCGAAAGTATGGAAAAAGCCTCACCTTTTTTTTAATAATTATAAACTAGCGCTTGACTGCAATCCCGCCTGATGGTAAGCAGTGATGCAATCGTTGATGGTAAAGCGCGATAGTTTATTAAACCCATTCACTTAAAAAACTTAGTGAATAGGAAGGAAGACAGCAGTTGAGCGAGGTGGTGCAATGTTAAACCCAACAACACGACCATCGATGCTGCGCCAGAGGGAGATTGATATGGAGACCCTCCACGACCAAATTCCCGACACAACAATACTTGGCCTATCGTACCCGGCACACATCGCAACACAACTGCTCAGACCCGACCACCGTACGGCTTCACCAGACATCATGCCGGAAAACGACGAATCGCTTGGTAGCAAGACTTTGTCTGGTGGGTGGTAACTTCTGCCGGCAGCCGATGGGGCCTACCACCGAGGCACCGAGGCTTCACCTGTTCCGTTCTTTCGGCGAAAAATATCTTAAAATAATATGATCTTTAATAATTAAAGTCGAATTAAAATACATATATGCAAGTAGTAAGGAGTAGGGATAAAATAAATTCAGAAGAATATGTAGATGGACTCAAAATATATTTAGATCGGCATTCTACGTTGAATTTAAATCTCAACCGATTAACACAGACATGAAATATTTGAACCTATTATTGATCTGTTATAAGTTTGAAAGTGTTCACTACAAAAGTGTCGCAATGAAAATGTTCAAAGTATTTTTTCTTTATATTTGTCACGTGTTTCATTCTCTGTTAAGCTAGCAATCACGGCCAACTAAGGAAGTCCGTCATTTCGCCAGCTTTTTCTAACATCTTTTCGAGTACATTAGATGTTTCTTCTTTTTCCACTGCTTGTTCATTAGATGTTTCTTCTTTTTCCACTACTTCCACTAGTTGCTTCGGTGGGTCGGAACCAGAGCCAAGCGCATCAGTTTCTTTAGGCGCCGCATCTACGTTCTGTATGGATGTGTGGGCCGTATCATCTTTAACAATTTGTAGTGGTTCTGTAACTGCAATCTTTTCAGTCGGCTCATTAATATCGGGTGTGGTCGAGGGCACCGGTGCTGCAATTAATAAAATAAGTAAATAATTTGTCTCGCTAAATTAAATACTTTTATTGCAAACTTGAATAATAACTATCTATATTGTATCAATTTCTGTATCCGAACGAGGTGGTAAAAATTCCGGATTTTGGATCCCCTTAAATTAATTATGAACGTTTTAAGTTTTCTCTAAATTTTAGGTACAATCAACTTGTTAATTAGTTAATAAATTAAAGTGCTAAATAAAGTGTAGCTCATAAACTATCTATATCTATACTAATATATAGGTAAAGCTGAAGAGTTTGTTTGTTTGTTTGAACGCGTATGCATGTGGATAGCTCATTAATTCAGGAAGGCTTTAGGCTATATAACATCACGCTGAGACCAATAGGAGCGGAGCATTTAAAAAAAACATATCGAAACCTACGCGGGTGAAACCGTGAGGCGCAGCTAGTGCTTAATATATCTCCGCTTTAGATATAAAAAATACGTAGTATCACACACATCTCTCGTGCCGTTGAAAACAAACACACTTTTGCATTAACAATATAATATAATATAAATATTACATGCGTCACTTACATGCACTGGTTGTTGTTACTTCAGCTTCGAAATTTTTGATAATAGGTTCATTTTTAGTAAGTCTTTTGAAAAATTCGTCCATTTTTATAGAATTTAAGAAATTTGGATTCTGCTTGTGTCATTGTTGACAGCATTCCGATTTACTTCTTTGTGTATTTTATAGTTTAACCATAGAATTTTGATAGATCAAAGAGTTTATAACATAACATTACAAGTGTTTGAAGTCAAATATAGAAATGCGAAGCACATACCTACCTATTATATAAATTAAACAAGCACATTGCCAATCCATTGCTACATATGTTAAAAGAATTTGTTTCCTCAACAACGTAAATAACTTAAAGAATGTTGCTCGGTGGTACGCCATAACATCGGCCGCCGGCAGAAGTTACCACCCACCAGACAAAGTCTTGCCGCCAAGCGATTTGTCGTGTTCCGGCATGATGTCTGGTGAAGCCGTACGGAGGACGGGTCTGAGCAGTTGTGTTGCGATGTGTGCCGGGAACGATGCGCCAAATGTTGTTGTGTTGGGAGTTTGGTCGTGGAGGGTCTTCGGATCAATCTCCCTTTGGCGCAGCATCGTTGGTCGTGTTGTTGGGTTTAACATTGCATCACCTCGCTCAACTGTCGTCTTCCTTCCTATTCGATCAGTTTTTCTGAGTGAATAGGCTCTTAATAAACTAGCGCGCTTTACCATCAACGATCGCATCACTGCTTACCATCAGGCGGGATTGCGGTCAAGCGCTAGTTTATAATTATTAAAAAAAAAAAAAAAAAAAATGTCAAAATGAAACTCGTTAAAAATCTAACTGATACTGTGTTAAACAATTTCCCTGCTGAATTAATTATAGCACTAGGTTTCTTTATCAGCTAAACTTAAAAAAGTATTTAATATACCCGTCCATGTTATCACAAGTAGGTACCTTGGTCATATAAAGGACACATAGCGCAAAGTCATTAAGTACTTGTGTTACCAGCACAAAGTCCTATACCGGTCTAAACATTACCTTGAGCTCTGTAAGAGGTATCATATATTATTCCTAATTAACAGGCGAGGGCTATGCAAGGTACCGGTGTGGGTGCGGTCGCTGAGGAAACGACCAGCCTGATGCCTGGCCGCGTCCCAGAGGGTCATGGCCGTTCGGCTGGTCCGGGGATACCGCATGATCTCCGCTGAGGCGGCGAGTCTCCTTGCCGGATTACCGCCATGGGATCTGGAGGCCAAAGCCCTCACCCGCATAACTCCGCTGCCGCGATAAATACGGCGGACAGAGCTCCGGCGGGATCTCATGGCGACATGGAGAGTGCGATTGTCGGAACCCGGTGCTGGGCACGCGACAAAAGCGACGGCAACTCCCCTGTTTGAGGAGTGGCTAGAAAGGCGCCACGGCGCCCTCACCTTCCTCGTGACCCAGGTCCTCCCCGGACATGGTTGTTTCGGGAGGTTCCTGTTCCGTATAAGGCGGGAGGAAACACCAGGGTGTCACCATTGTGTGGATCGCCCTGAGGACACGGTGGAGCATACGGTGGAGGTCTGCCCGGCTTGGGTAGAGCACCGCCGTAAGGAAGGTCTAAGCGATGGAAAGCACCGTTGCGTCTTCCCTTTACGAATTACAGGCCAAATTTCCACTTGTACACACTGTAAATGTTACAGTGTGTGCAAGTGGAAACAATGCAAATAAATCAATACACATAATCAATCTATTGCATGATTCAAATTATACATGTACAAAAAATTAATAGTCGTGGTGGCCTAGTGGTTAAAACACCAGCCTCTCGAGTATGAGAGCGCGGGTTCGATTCCAGGTCAGGCAAGTACCAATGTAACTTTTCTAAAGTTATATGTACTTTCTAAGTATATCTTGGACACCAATGACTGAAGGTGAAGGAAAACATCTTGAGGAAACAAACACACACACTCACACACACCTGGACTTTAAGTCTGAAATCGCCAACCCGCATTGACCAAGCGTGGTGATTTCGCTCAATCCTTCTCTGTGTGAGAGGAGACCTGTGCCTATGAGTATTCTACGCTTTTGTACTAGATTAGCAACATAATAAAGCCCAGTCACCTCTATACTCTTTTTAATATTGAACCGGACTACGTTAAAAGCAGAACTTGAAACAAATAGGAAATTATTTAGCAATTTCCATAAGCCTAACGGCTAATGCTACAAATTTTTCTTCCATTCCTCATAATTGCCTCCTTAATATTCTCAGAGTCAATTCCATACCATTTGCAAATTTAATCTGTCTTTCACAATCTCACAGTACATAATTGATCATAAATATAATTTGCAAACAGTGGACTCATATCGTCTTATATAAAGGAAATTACTTGGAACCTCTATGCCTCCATTAATACATTATAATGTATTTACGTTATTATAAAGCGAGTGCCCGAGGAGTTCGGGTGGGGCGGCAATTGCACACGCCGTAACGGGCGGTCGTATTGTCACCATGTCGCCCCCGCTTTATTGGGACACCACCAAAAATTGTTTGTAATATCCGTTAGTTGAAATAAATGTGTCGTTACGGGCAATGATCTATGTTACAGATTTTGCTTGTTGAATTATTATGTACGTGATTTATTGTTAAAGACACAAATTTTATTAAAATAATACAATCTAATAATAAAATACAGCACACTGCTGCTTTTACATGTTTCTGGGCCGTAAATGCAGCTAAAACCAGCAATATAGCTGAAAAAAAAACTGTCTCAATAATAATAATCTTTATCTATTTCTATACTAATGTATAAAGCTGAAGAGTTTGTTTGTTTGAACGCGCTAATCTCAGGAACTACTAGTCCGATTTGATAAATTATTTTTGCGTTGGATAGCCCATTAATCCAGGAAGGCTTTAGGCTATATAACATCACGCTGCGACTAATACGAGCGGAGCATAACTAAACCACGCGAACGAAGTCCCTGACTCCTGTGTTAAGTAATATAACTATGTTACAAGATCCAGTGCCCTCTTCCAATAGGACATTTTACAGAATCCTATGCAAAAAGATTAACAAAAATATTTAATATTTGGTAACAGGAGAAACTAAATTAAAAGCGGTTAAAAGAAGCCTGTACTGAGTATTACATTTTAGAACTACCTTGTACGAGTGTTGTTCCATGAACATCAATGTCCCGTAAGGATAGTTTTGTTTGAACTCTTTTATTCCTTACTCATAGGTCTATGTTGGCTCAGTGACGATGGTCCCGATTTACGAGTCGAAAGCTGGTTGTCCCTCAGACCAGCGCTTTACCTTATGTAAATAATTTCATTATCATAGCTTTAAAATGATGAAGAAAACCATTGTTAGGAAAAATAATGTCCTACGACCAAAAGTTCTAGGAGATGTTGCGTATGCCCTGCCCAGCCCTGGCGCTGCGTGGTATGTTATAGCCTACTCCTAAGCTAATATTAAACTAGTATTATTTATAATACTAGTTTAATATTAGCGAAAGTTTTTTTAAATTTTTTTGTTTTATTTTTTAATTAACATTCTACACTAGGAATTTCTCCTGTATCGTGGATGCATTTACAAACATATAAACTTACATACACAAATATCTAGACCAGGAACAACTACTTGTAGGTAATACAAATATTTGATTCACGCGGGAATCGAACCCGCGACACGCAGCGCAGCAACCAACCACTGCGCTAACCATGCAAAGTAAGAGTTACTTTTGTTATTCTGTCTGTCTGTTTCTGTTCACGTCTAATCCACTGAGAGATGGGTAGCCAGGAGGCTACATTTTAATAATAGTTTTAAAAGATGATGAAAGACTTGTATTTTACACATAGAGCAAGTCGCTAGAAAGCTAGTTGAAAAGAAATTTGAAACATTATTATGAGCAATACAAAAAAATTCTATGTGATTTTGTTATAAAGTTAATATTAGGGGATACAAAGTAATCCTATTACAGGATAGGGAAAACTTGGTCTACCTACAACTCGGCCAGCTCGGGCCTAATCGCCTACCTCGTTTTTGGTGGGAACTTAATTTCGTGGCGAGAATCGATACACGAAAACTGACGCCGACCATCCACTGAAATCAGAAATAGGATTTCCATTAAATTCAGATTTTAATATATAAATTATTAAATTGAAGCGTTCCCATAAAAGACTGGTTGTCAGCCACCAGACTTTCCAAATGGTATCGTATTGCTCAGTAACTGGGTTATGGTTGAGGCCAGATAGGGAATCGCTCCACATAAAACACTGGTATCCAGCTGAATCCAGTTAGACCTCTAGTTCCTCTAGACTAGACAGACAATTAATGTACAAATTATTAAATGTATTTTTTTTTTCTATTACACTACACATACAAAACTTACACACACACACCACTACACTGCACACACATAGGTATATACTACATTTAACATACATACTATATACAGTATGTTAAGAAAACCCTGTCCGACCCATAAGGATAATAAAGGTTAGGTAAACACATGACCAAATATAATATAAAATTTTACGTAATCATCATAGTACCAATACAAATGAATTTTGAAATAATCTTTTTTCCCGCGAATTAATTCCAACGTCCCCGAAATTTGGTAATTTTTAAAAAGTGACAACACCGTTATTATTATGAGCGAATAGCGATGCGACCGCGTGCCGCGTGCCCTGCCGCCCGCCGCCTCCGCCGCCTCCGCCGCTGCGCGAGGAAGGGTGCATAACGCACATTTTTTAAGTTACCTCTTTTTGCGAAATAATATTTATTTTTTTATGGGGTATTTTTTTTTAAGTTTAGCTCGGTTTTGTATCCATTAGTAGAATTAGTTATCGATACCTAACAACACCTTCACGGGTCGGACAGGGTTTTCTTAACATACTGTACACCCACTACATACATTAACAAACTTGTGATACTGGCAAGAAATATATTTAAGTATTCTACTTACATTTTATACACCCAGCCACTGGAACCTTGCACAAAATTCTTTCGCTTTAATTTTTATTACCTTAGTTACGATGAATGGAAATAATAAAACCTGAAGTTTGCTTTCATTCCCACAAATTATTATTCATCTGAAGGACACGACTACGGTGCTTCATAATTTTTTGCCTTTTTGCTCAAGATCAGGTATTTAAGTATAAAAAACTATCCCAGAATTTTTTTACATTTAGTTTTAAAGGGTTTCTTTCTTATACTAATTGGATTATATTGTTCTCTATTTTTTTCTATTAGAAACTAAAACATCTTATACACAATCGGAGTTTTACCGAAATAATATTGTACGTGCGTACATGCATATGTTTGAATTATAGGGCAATGTTTGAAACCACTTTATTGGAATAACTACTAAACTATTCGGACATTCTTGTTCTTGAACTCTAGTATATCCTTTGTTGTTACAACTATCTCCCTTAATCGATTCTCTGCCTAAATATTCAGTAATTATTCGGATAACAGCTTCCACGACTCGCAACGGGACAACCTATCGGACAGGACCATATTGAATACTAACTCCGGGCACGGACCTGTATGCAAACTCGACAGCGAAACTTAACTATTCTGTTCTATAGTAGTAAATACAAATTAGAAAGTTTGTTAGTATGTCTGTGGATAATAGAGCTGCCAATGCGGGCAATTACACATGTCAATATAGTTATAGGTAAAATAGCCGAGTTACATAAAACAAAACGCTATCCATTAAGTTGCTGATCGTTGTGCGTGAGATATTACTAGAGTTGCGGCCGATCTAATTAGGATCTTAACAAAGTTGCGCTGCGCTACGCTATCCTAGGCTACGCTGCGCTGTCGGAGAGCGCCGGCGCACACCATCGTAGCAACTTACTCCAACGTCACGGGGTGGAATGTAGAGCAAACAATAGAGAGTGCCCCTGTTGTATTTTCATTAAGAACGAACAAACACAGTGAATTAGGGAACCGTGGCCACCTGTACACATTCACTCGGAGCTGCGGAGTACACCGCGTACCCTCAGATATGGCCTCTTTGCGTTACGAGTGTGTTTTAACTGCTCCCAAATGTTTTGTTACTCTTAATTAGCCTTTGTTAATTTTTCCATGGCTGTGTCGTTCCTTGTTGAATGTTTTATGTTACATGCTATTTCATTTTCACCCTCATTCTTGTTGTAACAAGCGGAGAGAAGCTTAATTAATAGTGATTATGTAGAATAACTAAATATTGAAATTATTTACTTCGTAGCTTTGTGCCAGATGAACATTGATTTTTTATATTGTGACATGTAAATGTGTTCCTGATATCGCATTGTTGTTTTCCAGGAATATTAAGTCGAGTTTGATTTGGTTACAATCGAAAAATATGTTTATTTTTCCATGGCAATGAAAGCTTTGTAGCTATTATTCGAATTTTCAAATAATGGAATAATAATACACGGAGTAAATCCATCGCACATAATTTATTCGTAGCAATAGCTTCCATTCAAATGTATCTACGAAAGATGCAAATCATGTAAGCGATTCGATTCGAAGGATGGAACTCTCTGCATACTCCATGAGACAGGTCTAATCTCACTAGATCTTCATATGGAGCACTCAAAGCACATACATAAAATAAGATACTTACGTTATACGCAGATAATATGGAAATTGCACTAAAGGTAAGTAATAAGTCTTGCTATGCGGCGATGTGGTCGGTAATCTTTAGTAATGATTAGTCGGCGGTACTTTTCACATATGTACGATATATCCAATGATGGGTACAAAGCCTAATAATATTGACTAAATGGCCCAATAAAACTATGCTACTTTAAATAAAGCTTAATCTCTTAGGGAAGTCATAAATGATCACACAAATCAGGCCTGTCCAAATCAGAGCACTTTTTGACGCCTTAATGGCGTATCCTCTTTGTGTCGCTTTAACGACTGTATTTTAAATTTTGTTTTCCCAAAACTTTTTCACTTCCAAGACATTATCTGTGGCAACGCAGAGCAAGTCACTTTTACTGCATGTTTTAGAGTACAGTGGTCAGAATATGAGGGGGAGCATGGTTTGTGATAAAGCTTTATACTGGTGTAATTTACAGATATACATGACGACCATTATATTATAACACAGTTCTGTTAATGTTCTTATCATTTCAAACACAGTAGCTTGCCGCTCCAGTAGTGAATGGGTCACATAACACATCACATAATCAGCCTGTAGTCCTCGGTGAGAGGGAGTGAAAAATGATTAAATTACATAAATAGAATGTTTAGTTCCTGAGCTCTAGCAGTGAGAACATTACAGTCTAAATTATTAGGTCGTAAAAAGCGCTCAGATTTTATTATTAAAGTTTTGGTAATTGTTTTGATCAGATAAACACACTTTCTTTTTTTAATAAAAGCCGTCTGAAGTTCGCGTAATCAATAAATCATTAATTTCTAATCTAAATTAAATCTAATAGTCGTTATCCATACATAATAACATTTTCTGTATTTCACTAAATCTATGTAAGATAAACCGATGATTCTGGGAGGATATTTAGATAGATGACGTATGGCGCTGGTACTCGGGCAGGAGGCGACACAAGCGAGCCGTACACCCAGAGACTCGTTTACAAAAATGCCCATAAAAATTGATTACTGACCGTAGCAAGAAAATGCAATCTGGTTCAGTCCGCCCCCGCCCCGACGGGCGGCGCGGGCGGCGGTCTCACCACCCGCCAACAACACGGTTTAATAGCTCGGGGCGTTTATTTTTCATATTTTTATTATAACAACGACGTACCTACTCAATGTGTGCACAGGGCTGCTACTTAAATTAAATTTCATATCGCCTAGCCGTCTCGCTGCCAAAGCGTAAAACTTGCTCAATAGAAAATTAATTTCTGAATACACGCTCCGTAACCCAATCACATTTTTATCACGAGTCGGTGATAAAAACGTTCGGTGTTACAAAATTGTAAGTTTAAATGCTAATCGATACGGGCGTCGCTAATGGAACGACAGAAAAAAAAATAAAAGGGGAGACAGAGCACTCAGTCGCTTTGTTAATGGAGCGATATTAAAAAATAATTATTGTGTGCATAACGAGCATTAATTTATTCAAATGGAACTCCATTTGCATGTAATTATAAAGTTTGACACATTTAAATGATAGATGAACACAGGTTGCTTCAATCGTTAATTCTGCACGTATCCAGTACCTAAACATATCAATTAGATGGTGTTTAATCAATTAACTGCATATTTTATGAACAATATCTATTTAATATTCAATGGATGGGCTTGTTGCTAAAAACTAATAGCTGCACGGTTCGATCGATCAGGTAATTACGTAACATACATCAGTAGCATTGGGCTTCATTTTGACAGTTCAACAACATCCATTGCGTCATTACGTTATCGAGCAGACATGTTTTTCGAACGTATGGAGCAACGGATTAGCAATATACTTTAAAATGATTCCAATTGATAGTAATAGTGTGTTACGTGCTGGTTAAGCTGTGCTTGCGGCGGTGGGTCATTACGTTAAGCCGTTGCTTCTGGTTTTCATTAGATCTTGGATGGTTGTTAGGGGTCTTCTGAAGCCCGAAAGTATGACAACCAGTCTTACCAAGGGGTAACGTATTAGCACAGGTAGGTTATGGAGGTCAGATAGGTATTGAGCTGTATCGGGTTAGACTTTTAAAGCCGACTCCAACATACTTGGGAAAACGGTACAATAATAATGATAATGATAATCTATTAAATATTTATGATTCTTTTAACTTATTAAATTATCAATTTTGTACATTATCCAACTCAGTGCAGAATGATGTCAGACACAAAGTTTTATGATTGGCCCCTCCGAGCGAGGGAGCAGATTAGGCACTTTTACCGCTCCAACCCTCTATTCTCAAGGACAATAATACTTGACCTAATGTAAACATAATTCATCGCATTTAGGGGGAGAATGCTACATCGGCTAATTTGCCCACCGTAATAGTGGCTCTCGACGAGAGAGATTCTTTTTTATTATTCTAACAAGTTCACATTCAAAGCACTGAAATGAAATTTCAAAGATATTAATTTGGCAGATTTAATTATTTCTAAATTATATTTGAGCGTAAGTAAACCTAAAAGATAATCACAAATATTTTGGGGAAAAAAATAAATGTATAATTTGGTTAAGAGCGTGAGTTATTTCAGTTTTGATGGAAGGATAACAACTCTCCCGCTGCGACACGAGGTATGAAAGTGGGCTATTTACCGGCGCCGTCCGACGAGACACCTGAACAAACAATACTTTAATTCCATGAGTTTTTGCATTTGCAGAGATTTGTTGCCTCTAAAAGGAAAGCATCTCTTTCACTGCAAGCCTCTTATTATTGGTCACGTAGCTTTAATTGATACATATTGAATTTCGCCTGTGGCACTCTTAACGGGCTTCCATTTTCAATTATTTTGAGAGCTAAAGGGTATTATATCAAATAGCAACGAGTGATTGCGCAGTCCATACTCATTCTCTTTCCGGAGAATGCTTTAAAATAGTCATTGAAATGCTAGCCGACTTCGAAACACGTGTGTGAGCTGAATCATAATAATACTTTACTTTTATCTCCGACCCCATCTGTGTTTGAGTTACTCAGTGAGTAAAAGTAACATCCACCGTCTTGGAAAGTGGAATTTTCATTCCGTTCCGCTTTCGACAACATAAACGACACTTCAAAAATATTTGTTAAAGGAAAGGCTTTCTGGTGGTAAAATATTTCAAATCAAATAAGCGCACCTCTGCTTCGTTCTAAACAACGGAAGGTAGGGTTTTTCTCTAGGCCTGTAAATCCGCAAGGCGCCAAGCCATTTTCCACGCTCGGTAAACTTAGAAACTGGGCCAAAGTAGGCTTTTGCGAAATATACAGGAAATTCTCTTCGTTCCCTCACTATATTACGTGCTTAAGAACTATTTCCTTGGCATTTACTACCCACCGTGGAATAAAAATGAAAATTTGAGCGTGTTGTAATTGTAGGTAGCTTTCTTTGAATAGGTATATCCACAAGTGCTGACGT
The DNA here is from genome assembly GCA_037179545.1 of Sesamia inferens. Lineage (NCBI taxonomy): Eukaryota > Metazoa > Arthropoda > Insecta > Lepidoptera > Noctuidae > Sesamia > Sesamia inferens. The sequence goes on along the minus strand of CM073921.1, from coordinate 17,309,592 downwards.
TACCATTTTGTCTGCAGCTCCAGATATGCGAGACCGACGGTATCGAAGAACTGAGCGACGAAGAATCACCGACTGGAGGACGCCACCGCCTCGTTGTTGTCAAGACTTTGTGGCGCGGCTGCCATAACGAAGTGAAGTGAGTATAAAGTTAATAATGTCAATACTTTACTCAAAGAGCCATGTCGGGTAGGACTAGCACTTTACCCACTATGTTATTATCTGTATGATGTTTTACCTAACATTATTACCAGAATACTGCGACTCATCTACGTCTTCAAATCACTAAGAGAACCTGCTGATATTGGCACGCTGAATATGGTGTATTTTGCACTGTGCCAGTCTATAATAGGATATATAGGAATTACATACTATATAGGAATAACATTACTGTGTGGGGTGGTGCATCTAAAACGTACTTGCTGAGAGCTGAGAGAGCTCAAAGAGCCGTACTAAAGGTTATGTGCAAAAAGCCATACAGATATCCAACCAAGCAACTCTATGGAGACTGTGGGGTCCTATGAATCGGCCCTCAGGACTCATAGAACCATGTCCAAATCAAACCCTAAAAAGCGCACTAATATCCCATCTGGCGTTAAGCATAAAACTTCTTTTGCCCAACAACAATTATACGTTTTAAGTAAACTTTTATATAAAAAGCTACATAAACAGCTAAATATACTGGACTTAAATAGATATAAGTTAAAGAAAGAAATAAGTCATTGGCTAATGCATCAGGACTATGTAGCGACGGAGAATCTGTTAACCTACATCTCTTAATATAAGTTCATATACATACTCAAAGATCACGTCCCACACTTATATCGAAATATAACAGACTTACTATATTCACAGGATCACTACACACACGTACAAACATACACACACACCCACACACAAACTTACATACACACACTCACACACACACACTTTCACACACCACAACACGCACATATACATATAAAATGCATGTCTGCTGTCTCTCACTTTTGCGTCACTTGGGATAATTTTAATTTCAATTTCATTTCTGTTGTTATTGCTTTTTTTTCTACCTTCTTTTGTACATCTGTTAGTTCAATTCACTGACACTGTTTTCTCATGTCCTTATGGAATTTTTTTACAGAATCCATTTGGCTGAACCCTATCTTTTAAGATACAGGCGAGTCCTAGTTTAAAAGATTGAGGCGACTATTGCATAGTAATTATAAACTTTCCTTTCATGTAACAGTGTGAAGTGCTATGTATTTATCCACAAAAGATTTCAGACTAACAACTGTAACTTTATTTTAATTTTATATCTCGAATTTAATCCAAGCTACTTACAGTTACATTTACTCAGTTTGATCATTGAACTTCATAAAAATGTACAGTAGCTTTAAAATAATGTAATAGTGTTTTAAAAATGTAAAATAACCAATACCATAAAGTGGACTCATAATTTTATATTTGATTTGAGAACCCTCGACTAGAAATTTGAAACTCCTTGAGATCTTGGAACGTAATTAATAATAAGCTTATTAATTTCGTAGAGGATATTGTACCAACTAATATTCCAGAGAACATGGTTATTTTTATTATTCATTATTTTTATTATTCTGAACGAGACTTTGGGCTGAATTTTACTCCGCTGGATAATTTTGAATTTTCGACAGCTCTTACAAACGAACACTTTGAATATCAATTAATTCCGTTTTTACGAAATAAAAATGTATTTAACAATTTTTTATTCAAGAAAGTTCTTCTTATAACTTTTCAAAGATTAAATTTTAATTTAATTAAAATCAAAATTAATAAGCAAAGTGTTCTTGTTTTAATAAATATACTCAATTTAGTAAATTTCACGCACATCAATCATTACAATTTATACTTTCAAGTGTCGATTCTTCAATATAAATAGAACTTTCATCCAGGTAAAAACTACAAAACAAATATCAGAATCATATTATTACCTGAAAGATTAAGCTGGGGTATTACACACTAACGTTTCGCTTGTAGTGTTTAAGTCCTTCGTAATTGGGGGTGTGCCTATTGCAAAAAACCGGGCAAAAATCCAAACTCCAATTAAAAATTCAACCAATTTTTATAGCTAGCTGTGTTGTTTTACTCGAATAACTCTTAATCCCGTGGGAATATCGGGATAAAAGCTAAATAAATAGATAATAAAGCAGCTCCACGCTAAGTATTAATTTTATGTATGTATATCCGTGTCCTACTAACCTACTAACACTAGAACTTAAGTAAAATTGTTACTAACATTATGAACTCTTGTCTGAATTAAAAGTTTTCTACTTTATTCTATTTTAAAAGTTTCCTATGTTCTAATAAAATATAAAATCATTTGTTGTATATTACAAAGTACAAAATATATAATTTTTGTCTATATTTTTTTTCAAATTTATTATCTATTGAAAAATCGACACCGAAGTAACGATATTAATATATAAGTCACAGGGCACGCTGAATTGCAGAAAATTGAATTGAAGAACTGATTGTACTAAGGTTCTAATACATTCCAATGAAGTGTACTCAAAAGGTACTTGTGTTCTAGAGCGGCATTTGCCCGCGAAGCTACCTGGGGCGCCGGTTTGAAGCACCCACAACTAGCCAGGGTGCTCGGTTTGAGCCTGCTCGAACCCCCTTGCGCAGCTCTAGACCGCGGGGATGCCGCACCACTCCCTACGATGCTTCGCAGTCCACGAAAATTGAAGTAAGTCTTCACGATTTTTTACTATATTTAATCATTTATTGAAGAATTTCAGTATTTCAAGTACAAATTCGTCAGAGATGAACAGTTTAAAACGAAGCCTATGGATTAATTTACAAGAAGTAAATCACGTTTCGCACTTTGTTTCTGAAGGTTTATGAGGTAATCTTCAGTCTTCAGATAATTTTGGGAAGATTTCTATTACTTTAAATATGGCTATAAGAGGATAAATAAATTCACATTAGGTAACCAGAACCAGCCAGATTCAGATTAGAGCCAAGGTCAGATTTGTATAACTATTTTTTGTTGCAGCTATTCGAGTTTGATTCACATATGCTGTCAGATAGCAGCCGGCATGAAATATCTGGAATCATTCGAATTAGTTCACCGCGACCTTGCAGCTCGGTAAGTTTTGTTTATACACACAATGCCTTAATTATATTATCTTTGTTGTTCTACGTCATCATTTTCCCACCTATGTATAACCTAATTTATTTGAGATCTGCAGAACACGTGTTTTATCTCATTCTAGCCGCGCCTAGTAGCATAGGTTTCGATATGTTTTTTTTATTATAATGCTTCGATCTTATTGGTCGCAGCGTAAAATCTATACTAATATATAAAGCTGAAGAGTTTGTTTATTTGTTTGTTTGAACGCACTAATCTCAGGAACTACTGGTCCCATTTGAAAAATTATTTTTGCGTTGGATAGCCCATTAATCCAGGAAGATTTCAGGCTATATACTATCACTTTGCGACCATTAGAAGCTGAGCATAACTAACTCCACGCGAACGAAGGCGCTAGCGGCCGCTAGTTATATATAATCTAAAGCCTTCCTGGATTAATGGGCTATCTAAAGCAAAAATAATTTTTTAAATGGGACCAGTAGTTCCTGAGATTAGTGCGTTGACACCACAACCGTGTCGCCTCTTCTTTTATACCGCATACATCAAGGGGCTGGAACAATTTGCCAGCGGCGGTATTTCCGTCAGACTATAACTTAAGTGTCTCCAAGGTTAGAGTGAATGGGCTCTAAATAAACTGGCACGCTTTACCATCAACGATTGCTTCACACCTTACCGTGAGCCGGGATTGTCGTATAAAAAAATATGTATCTTACTATATCGTCGTCATGATAACCTTTAGCCTTTTCCCAGCTACGTTTTGGTCAGCTTCCAGTCTAACCGAATTTTGCTGAATACCAGTATTTTACATGGATTGCCTATCTGATTTCCGCAACCCAATTAATGAGTAATACGATAGCCCTTGATTTTCGTGCCTCAGAAAGCACGATAAGCCGTTGGTCCCGATGGCCATACAAACACCAAAAGTCCAGCAATTGGTCTATCTACAATGCTTCGATATCGCCTTCGGGTTGTGGAGGTCAGACGGCAGTCGCTTCACGGAAAAATCTAAGTTTAGCCAAAATCAGCAGTTAGACTGATAAAGCGGACCGTAGACTCCAAAGCTGTAAAAAAGCTTCGGATGCAACTGGGATTAAAGCTGAGATGATGATGATAATGACGATAGCCCTTGGTATCGCACAATGGTCCACTACCAGGACTAAGTACGGAAACCATTTAACATAGAACCACATTTAATATAAAACTCCCTTGGTAACACTAGTTATAAGACTTTCGGGCTTCTGAATATCAATGATCTGTGAATCACAGCCGGGACCAGCGTGCCTTCCGAGGCACGGACGGGTCTAAGTAAATGATGAAATGATGGTCACTCATCTACAAATCAACCGCAGCAAGAGTAACTTAACTTGATTTAGCCACGGACCGCGACGGACAGCCGGATGTTACCGATATATAGTCATATAGCATATAGCGAGTAGGTGCTGTGTATGTATGTACTATATACGATATCGCTAACATATTACTGAAATGAAATTAAATGGAAAGAAATGAAATGAAATCGTTTATTAAGCAAGTAGGATCACTGATTACTTTTACACGTCATAAGTTTTTTTTTTAACTATATGAAGCCGGCATTTCCTAACTGACTACCTCTGAGACGAAATAGCCGAAACAAACTCAGGGATCATCGTCTTTTTTTAAGTCCAGACATTAAAAATGAAAAAGTTTAAAATAATTTCCGTTATAATTACGCATATTGCTTAATAACAATGCATAACAGAGCGAGCAGCTCAGTCCCATGCCTTTTTTGTCTTCAAAAAAACTGTGATTATATAATACCCCTTTTTGCAAAGTTTGGCCTTTATATATTTTTTTTTCATATAAGCCTTCAGCTACTTCTTTTAGCGTTACATGGAAAATACAAGAAATATTTATTATATAATTGAAATAATTGACCATAATATTTAACAATGTTAGATAATTCTGATAACTGAAGGCACTTTGCACTTTTTTCGTTTTAACCAAAATGAGAATGGCCCAGCCGCATTGCGGAACGTTGCATTAAACCGGAGCCTAAAATTTATTCAATCTATAGTCGCTTTAACATAATAACCTGATACCGATTTTCATGACATTTACAAGAAATGCGGTTTTGACATATGTCAGTCTGACAGTTCTAACTAACTAATAAAGGCCCAATTAGTAAAACCCTACAATTTTATTTTTTTTAAATATTTATTTGTGTTTTTTTTTAGAGTTTTTAACTTTTTGGCGCGATTGCGAAACTATAAAGGTTCCTACCTTTTTAGTTTCGCAATCGCGCCGAAAAGCGGAAAATTAAATGTACACAATTTAAGTGTTTTCCAGGCTAGTATGAATAGGCTCTCAATAAACTAGCACGCTTTAACATCAATGATCGCATCGCTGTTATATACTATTAGGTAGGTATTTAAAAATGTGTAATGTGTGTTTACTGAAATAATTTTTGATAATGTTACTATTTTCGGAAATAATCGCTTCAAAAGTAAAAAAAAAATGCGTAAGTTTAAAAAATATTAAACGATCTGAAAAGTAGAACTTTATAAAGATTATCTAGGAAAATTATTTTGAACTTGATAGATTACATAGTTTTTGAAAAATTGTATATGCAAGCATTTTCTTACATTATTTTATTTATTTTATTATTTTCATTCTAATAAAAAAGACTTATTAAAATCGATTGTTCCAAAATTACCTCTGAAAATCCAACGTACATAAAAATGAAAAAAGAAAATGAAAAATATTTTATTCAAAAACTAAGTTGGTACAAACAAAATTGAAGTTGATCTCTCCTTTTAAGTTTGAAAACACTTATGCCAGGAGAGGCCGCTCTCCCTTAACTTGATTACATATTTCTTAGCAACTTAATTAAATTGAAAGCAATAATTAAGAAATACAGGTGTGAACTAAATCTATGTGAGCACAATCGAAGCCGTACGGAGGATGGGTCAGAGCAGTTGTGTTGCGATGTGTGCCGGGTACGATGCGCCAAATGTTGTTGTGTCGGGAGTTTGGTCGTGGAGAGTCTCCAGATCAATCTTCCTCTGGCGCAGCATCGTTGGTCATGTTGTTGGGTTTTAATTGCATCACCTCGTTCAACTGCCGTCTTCCTTCCTATTCACTATGTTTTTAAGTGAATACGCTTAATAAACTAGCGCGCTTTACCATCAACAATTGCATCACTGTTTACCATCAGGCAGGATTACAGTCAAGCTCTAGAATATTGTTACGAATGCACCTTATGTCGAGTGCATATTGCTTGACATGCAGTACATAACTTCTAAGCACTATATCTCGACTCCTAGGTACTACAGACGAACAATATGAAAACGTATTACTAGACCTAGGGTGGCCTCTCGAATGTTCAAACAATTTTGTCAACGAAGTGACAACATCGAAATTTCTAGAAACTCGTTTCCGGGAAATACCTGTAGGTACTTGCTGAACGTACTCGAAATTTTGCGCTGTTATTATTACGTCTAGACGAATCTGAAATGTTCGATCAGCTGACCTATATAAAGCGCCGTGACGCCAGCAGGCAGTCAGTCTGCATTCGACTAGTGATACGAAAACAAGCGACAGCTAAGAAGTGATTTTTAAGAATACCTACTGCGACATCTGTAACGAGAACTTTGAGTACCTACTACGTGAAGTAACATCTGTAGTGTTATTGTGTGTTTACGACACGGACTTCGTGGACGTAAGAGAAGACTTCGGTGCAACGTCAGCTACATTCTACTTGTCATTGCCTACAATCGACTGTACCTTCGTTGCCAATAAACTTCGTAACCCTTAACCGGTATTTTAACACCCCCAACCCGTAACAATATAATTAAATAAAAAAAAGAAATTTGGAGTTGCCCTACCACTTGCTTTATCACTACATGTTACAACCCCTACCCACTACTCCTGGAGGAATTAACATTTTTCTGAACTTCCCATGTGTTTTTGGAATTTGTAACTCTTTATTTAGTTATCACCGACCTTCGTGAGCCCGTATTTAGGATTCCTTACTTAGTACGAGTATGTCAATGTAACAAATAGCATATCTGTTTAACTCCTAAATTTAGACACTTCTTGTTACGAACGGGAACTACAGATCCTTCAACCAAGTTATCCGATACGCTTTTTTTGCTGGGGATGGGAAATCATCAAATTACCTATCCCGCTCTGGGCGAAGCGGTAGGGTGTTTCAGAGTTTTACTGACTAAAACCCACCCGTGTTCCTTCGCATGCTTGTGCGCCAGGGCCCACGTCCCGACAAGCTATTGACCAGCTTTTAACTGTTACTGTACGTAATAATTAATGTTTAAATTAGTTTTTAAATTAAATTCTTATAGGAAATACAGATATCTCAAATCTCAAAATACTTTATAGTCAATGGTAATCTGACGGGCGTTAACTACGCATTCTCTCAACACGACAGCCAGACTATAGATTGCGAAAAACGGAGACCTACACTCGTATACCTTCTCAGCATAAATCAATTTTCATATTTGAATGAGCATTTTTTTTTTAATCGTTTGTCTACGGGAACTAAATTGTTTACTTATAAAGGATACTTATTTTATAAATAGCGCTTTTAAAAGCCTAAGCTTTTTCCCTATACAACACCATCTATACTTCACCACGAGTTCCAGAATTCGTTCGTTGAGTCCAGGATTTTCCTAACAGTAATTTCTCAGGAGCTCTGTTCTGGATTTGAGCCTATAGCAGCCCTAATGACATTTGATAGATAAAGTCTCATGAATAATATTTTTACAGGAACGTAACAGTCACTGAAGACCTCCATGTCAAAGTGTCAGATTACGCGATGTTCTGTGAGGAATTCGTGAGCGATTACCACGTCATGTCTGACGGCTCACGACTTCCTCTACGCTGGATGGCCTGGGAAAGCCTGCTCTTGGTAAGATAAATTTACAAGCCGCCTGGCATTCACTACTTGAGATATCCCTTCTTTAAGCATCTCCGTAAAGACCAGTCCTATTATTCCTCTATCAGCAAAATTTCTGAATCTTTCCATCTTATTTCAGCCAATTTACGCAGCACCCTCCAGTACAAGATCGCCACAGATTACATCACATACTTAGCACCTATTGTAGCTAACAGCAACTTTTTTTTTAACAGGGCATGTGTTCACCCGCTAGCGATGTCTGGTCTTTCGGAGTCACCGTTTGGGAAGTACTTACTTACTGCTTGGCAAAACCTTTCGAAGAGATGAATGATGATCAGGTAATCATTATTATTATCTAAATAAACATAGATCGGTTAGATTTTTATGGACGAAAAATAGTGTAGGCATGACGCCACGCGTTCAAAATCACCTATCAAAGCGATTAGAAAGCATGAGTTGTACCTAATAAATTTAAACATTGTAAAGTTCTCGTGGAAAAAAACCTATTACGTAGTATAATCGAATTTATAAAAGACATGCAGTTTACGAATGAAAGATGACATTATCATTGTATTAATTTATTTGTTGAGTTTACTTGTTTTAATTATTGTTGACATTTTATGCACGTACAATAAATTGACCTGACTATTATAAAATTTTCGAACATTTATTATTTTTATGACTTTTTGTTGTATAAATTTATAAACTTTATACATTAGTATGTATGCTTGCCTTCAAGCGGATTATGAAGATACTAAACTATAATAGGTATCGATGTCAATTATTTGAATTACCCGTTTTCGCGATAAATGAGTTTGAAGTGTTTCAAAGAGGATCGTTGTTTAATCAGGTAGTGGCTAACGCCAGTGAATGGCGCAGCGGTGGTCGAGGCGCGCGTGTGCCCGCCGCGCCGCCGCCGCGCTGCCGTCGTGAGCTATACGATCTCATGCACGAGTGCTGGCGACGTGAGCCCATGCAGCGCCCACGCTTCAACGACCTGCACCGCTTCCTCGAGCGCATGACCCACGGATATAAGCCACCCAACAACCGCTGATATTCCCTGAATTACAACGACCTCGTCATCAGTCGTCATCGTCACTACGTCGGTCAGGTTCGTCCTTCTTTCTCACCCGCAAAAATGTCAAAACGAGCTTCTAACATTCTATTATGTATACATGTTGTAGAATTAAGAAATACATCATATCCTTGCTTTCACCTGATATACCTGTGTGTACAGAACAGACTGCTTAGAGGATACGATAAAATTAAAGCAGTATTCGAACTCAGTATTACATTAAGGCATTTTATTAGAATCTAAGATTGTACATACGTCCTCGAGTCTAGGACCTAGGCGATGTACTGCTTCGCAACCTTTCGCATACTTCTTGACGTCGGCCATTGTAGAGACCTCGTCACCAGTTCTCGAAATAGCCATGCCCAATAAGGGACTTTATTTTAATGATCTCAAAAACAACGGTAGGACCGATCTATTATATCGGATATCGGTGTTTTACATCTAGAAATAGATTTCTGTTTCTCGTTAACGGTAGATAGGAATGAATGCATATTTATATAATTTGCATTTAGGATAATAGTCAAAATTTAAGGAATGCGATAGCGAAACAGAAATCTATTTCGTCAAGGTACCGAAGTTTCTGCCAATATTATTGTTTGCAACCATTCTAGTCATTAATTAATCACTATATGTATATCAGCATGATAATGTTGTTAGGGGCGTCGCGGCCGTGTAACGCTCCACGCTATCCCCAGCGCCCCTCGCCTTGCGCTCCCATGATCTTCCACTATCACCGCCTGTATGGCAAACCCCTTCTGACCACTACTTCAATATGCGACAGAAACTTATATATTAATCAAAGCACTGTGATGTTATTTATTACCAGCACTTGTCAGTTTAACCGTTGAAATGTGTGGTTCGTTGATGTTTCGCATATTGAAGCAGTAGTCTTCTAGAGCACAGGCTGACTGTGCGCTGAATTCAAGCTTCTACACGATTTTGAATTCCGTATATAATTTGTGTCTGGTCCATGTAATCCCCCAGACACAGTATAATTTCGATATTGTGTGTTGCTGGACCAGCGCGGGGTCGGCCTCTGCTCTATAGTATATCCAAAGTCTAAACTCCTATTTTTTTAACCTGTTTTAAATGTTAAGGTTGTATACTTCGGGAGGTAGGTAGGACCTCCAGGGCGATATTGGCCCCCTGTGCTTCTTGTTTTCTTTGTAATGCACATGATAATATGTCGAAGTCACCCTGCCTTCGTAAATATCGATGTAACAAAGCGAACTTTATGAGAGAGAGTTATGTATTTTAGTATCGTGAATCCGGTCTTCTTTCGACCGAAGTGAAGGGCCAATAAAATTGAAAGGTGATTTTTCTATTTGCTTTGCACTCAATATTTTCGGAAGCGGCGTGCGATCTTAGGTCACATGGTTTACAAAAGCCGAATTACTCGTGTAACTAACTCTAGTATCTGATCTTGCCCTGTGGCCCCATTATACATATATGTAATAGATATTAAGAATACACATATTATAAAGTCAATGTTCAATGTTCAATGTCACCATATACTACACACACTACTATTATATCGTATAATTGTAAGAACTAGTCATTCCCTCATTTCACCTCAAATTATTCGTAAACAGCACCTCACTTAATATCAAACACAACTTAATATATTGTATTACCTACTGCCCTAAGCATATACTGCTTATTAGTACTGTAGAATCGTGTCACGGTTTAAGCAGAATACCTAGATTAGAAGAATCTATCAGAATGGCATGAACGACATGCACTTTCTTTATTGGTTAACGCTGGAGGTCATAACATGCCCCACGGACGATCCGCGTCGATATGCTGGCATATATCCTGGAGAGAGTTGCCACAAAAGCGATGTGGTGTCAGAAAATCGTGGAAATAGCTACTGTAACATCATCTTTTATGCTCGTAGATACGTTTTAGGCCTACATTGTTTAGATAAAAGAGTGAATAAATTGTATAGCATCACATTTCTCCAAAGCAAGAGTACAGGCAGCTTCAGAGCCCACTCATTCAATCATATATGTCGTCAATCGCTTGCCATCATTCGTGATAGAAATCAAAAAAGGTCTGCTCTTTACATTCAATATTTAAAAAAAAATTGACATAAAATACACTCATTGCATTTTATATTAATAAAAAAAGTAATATCCATTTAATCTTGCAATAAGTACTCATATAGTTTCGGCCCAGGGCTTTGCGGGCTCCAGGATGCCTCGGTCCTCAAATATGTGTGAAGAAGTTCATATACCACACTGAGCCTGCAGGATATGGACGTTTAAAGAGGTAAATGAGCGGTTCCTAAAACTATAACAAAATCTATTTACTAGTATTACATGCCTATCAACTGCACTATATTTGAGCCAAATAACTCCTTCTAAACAACGGTACGCATCAATTGTGATGATCCGCATAACTAAAGTTATGGTCTCAAAGAATAATCAAACTGATCTGTATATGTAGTATGAGTATACAGTACCTATATGATTGTTCTTAGCGTTAACTTTTGTAGGAAGTATCTAATTGGTTTGAACATCATCTGAACGTACAGAACACATAATATAACACCGTCTCTCCGGGATATCACCTAAAAGGTCTGATTTTGCTGACATCCAGTAAACATACAAATATCCAGAGTAAAGAGAGGGATAGTTTATATAAACCTAATGTATTTATATAATTTGATGAGTGGGGTGCTTGTTATTTCCTTCAATTACCTGTTAGGAGGTATATGTGTTGTTTCCTTGAGCTATCGTCGAGACAGAGAGGTGTATAAAGTATAGTTTTTCTGGGATCAGTGTTGAACAGTATCGCTTAATTTAAGGTATACCATAGGTAGGTTTAGATAGGCTTAATTAATTATAATTAGGTTAAGATAGGCTTCGTTAGCTATAACTAGACTAGGTTAGTTAAGAAACAGCGCTTAATGTAACTAGTACATTGAAGCGTATCTCTTATTATTTCCTTAACTTTGAGTTTACCCGGTCTTAAGTTATTTGGTATGAAATTATAATTTTGTAGGTTAGAGTATGTAAGTAGTTAGGCCGAGATCTAGCCACTTTACTTAGCACGTACTATGACTAAGAGTATCTGCTATTCCTGTCGCACTTCTATCAAAGTACAGGTTAAACGGCACGTGCTAAGTAACTTATTTAGATTTCGACATTAGAGTTAGTATTTTAATTTTGATGCAATTTGCAAAATTATTGGTTCGCTTCCCCTCTCTAATCTAAAATTAATGACATCTTGATGCGTATTAATAAATATATTGAAGTACATGTCACAAATATATCTTACACATTCTTCATTTTTCTGTCCTTATTGGAATCAGGATCTTAGCACGAGCACACGCTTCAGCGACAGAGGCGACTGCAATCTTTGGCAAAACTCGACGGATACCGTAATATAGATCTTCCGTTGACGCGTGCCGCTGCTGTGTCTAACTCATAAGATTATCTGGCCATGTCGACAACGACCTATCAAATCATTTATATATTGAAAGAAAAAGTACGGTTTTTGGGTAAGCCTTTCAGAAACCTATGAGTTTCAGTTACATTTTAAGACACAAATAAGTATGTACATTTAAAATAAATTTGTTGAGGCCCTGTATACCCAATATATTTAATAATACGCATACCTATTTCGATGCTGATCCCCTAGTTTAAATCACCCTATTATAATAAAATAAAGCATCAATACCATATTTTGTTGAGTAAAGAAAGAGTGAATAATGCTTTTTATTGATATCATTTTGTCGTTAATTTTAAAAGAATATAATTTAATTCAAACAATACGCGTGCATTCCAAATCAGCAATATACGAATCTATGTGATTATATATAGGGAAATTTTATTACTATCTAATAAAATGGAAGGTTATAAGTTGTTATAAGTATAAGGATTAATACAGTGATAATATTTTGGTACAATGCAGTCACTTACGTAGTTGTAGGGATAATGGGCCCTTTAAGTATTACATAAGCATTTTTTTGTGATTATTAATAGTCTAATTTTATTTCAGCAAATTTTATTGACACGCTATACAGTTATACTTAATATGTTAACGAACAACAAAACATTATCTTAAAATTTTGATATATAAATTCAAATTAACACTCCTCAGTTCATGTCACACGCTGGTTTTGATGACACTATCTGCTCACTTTCGTGTGTATGTAATATCGAAATCGTTCTTTCTGAACCGTTCAATATCTTGGTGCTTGACTTTTGGAATAAAACCGAAAAGAAATTAATATATACCTACCTACTTTACTGACTAAAACCCACCCGTGTTTCTTCACTGGCCTGTGCGATGGCCATGGCCGCGGTTTCTTGTTTAACCAACTCGCAACCCTAATATATACCTACTGCTGCCGTAATCATCAGAAAGATCGCCCCTCTTTCCCCATGTCATCAAAAATAAGCTAAGGAAAGACCCTCCCCCTCTGTAGTGTTTACGTAATACTTGAATGGCTGATTAGCTGTTTCTTTTTTTCATTATTTGAGATTGAAGTTGAAATATACTCTCTCACTTAATTATGTACCTTGGTTGCAATTAGAATAAGTAAGTAGATTGGCGCTTGAATTTTCAACTGTCAGATAATTCTCATTCGTGAAATAAAATTGACATATGTGACAGGTTCTTTATGGAAGCTCTGTCAAAATATTCAAAATTATTCCTCGGATAAAATTATCTGGCGTTGGAAAATCAGTCACATATACCGATTACACTCACGACATGAAACGTATAATTAAATAAATAAGGTACCTACGTCAACATCATACCAGTTACGTATTAACAGTGCCAAGGTACTAAAAGGGTTTCTGCTAAGCTGGATAAATTAAAGTCTGTAATTAATTTTCATAACATTTCAAATGCCTAATATTTTAAACAGTATTGCGATTCTATTACCATCTCACCGTGAAAAATCAGAAGTGAGCGCGATCAGTTGTTATTCAACTTATGCTAAGGAAGTCGAAGTATCTGAAGTCGATTCTGTAAGCTGTAGTGTATGCTACACTACAGCTTACAGAATCGACTTCAGATATAATAATGAAATGACTAACATAGCAAGCACACAGTCATTTTGGAGGAGTTCAAGGACAAAGACTGTGACAGAAGAATTTTATATAGGCATATACAATAGATAATTCCGTTGCTTTTTTTTTCGTCGTATAATCAGTATATTAATATTGTAGATTATTCTCTAAAGGGTGCAGCAGTGTCTTACGTCACGGGTCTAAGATCACTTTCTATTGAATTTCGAACATAACGAAGGATTCTAGGGCTTCCCGGCGCAGTGAGGGAGCTCTGGGTTAACTTCTAAAAGAAACAAGGAGTTAATTCCAAGCTAGCCCGAGATGGAAACTCCGCTGGCCCCTAAGAGAATACTATACTTTTCCCACCTTCTGCGAGGTAATTAATATATTTGCCGCCATTACCACCACAGATACGTAATTTAGAAACAGCAGTAGTGCAAGTCACATACACATGATTGAAGCATTTTGGATTTCACCAGAATTACCAACAAAAAAAATTTTTTTTACTGTTGCAATTACTTTTTCTTAATATATTTAAACAATATACGTACATACATGATTTTTTACATATTATTCCACAAAACCTGAAAACCTAGGGGGAGAACACTTAGGTCAAGATCCAATACAAAAAAAAAAGCTTTTCGTGACGAATTTTTTGATTGAGCTTCCAAATATCATTGCGGGTTGTAAAAAAATGGTAAAATTCAGTAAACCGTTACACATTATAATTTTAACGTCTTCCCGCAGTGGGTGGGAAAAATATAATATTGTAGGTGACGGCAATTTACCAAAATAGTGATTTAATCACTTGTACATACTATATTTGCGGTAGACGACAAACGCCCCGCAAAAAATCTTATTACTGTATTTTTCTTTGTATTTGTAGTAGATTTGCTAGATATAGTTATAAGTTTTAGGTGCGTTCCACCATAGGTGGTAGCTCCAATACCATAAGAGCTAACACTTGCCTGTGGGGAACTTAGATCAATGACATCTACATACATCTAGATCAAACTGGCATGCAAGTTCTTGTAAGTATCACATCCATCTAACACATAATCCTTCATCAGGCCAGAAGAGAGCAGCATCAATTCAAAAAGGGTATGATCTTAGAATCGCACTGTGTTCATCACATCTTACCTACTAATAATTTTATTAACCTTAAAGTTCAAATCAATGGATGGATTGATGAATATTCATTACTCTTTCACTCAAAAACTATCGAACGGTCTTGACATACGCTTCTAGTATAAAGAGACGTGTAGGTATGCCACAGTTCCTCACAAACACAACTTGCTTACAAGCTTTTAACACCTTAGAGCCTCTATTTAGACCGAAACATCAACGTATCATATGTCCAGTTGGTCCTAGTTGATATTGCAGAAGTTTATAAGTTTTTACTGATAAGGTCGTATGCTCTCTCCTGAACTGAACCTCTTTAGCCCTCCTGCTCGTCCCCAGTACTATTCTACGAAATGGCGAGCAGAACCAGAAGGCAAATAGTATCCTTATTGCATAGCCATGGCTATAATTTTTTGTCCTTATACATATCCATACACAGTTTCCCTATGATCATAAGGAACCCCGAACTCAGTTATACCTAATGAGTAAAATCAGCCAGATTAGTCATAAACAAAATTCAGCTCACGGAACAAGAAGGATAAGTTCCGGAAAAAAAAAACAAAAATATAAAAAGAAATAAAAAAACATAAAACACAATTAAAAAACTGTGCTTATCCTTTTTATTTTCGGACTTTAGAATAAAAAATAATAAGTATAAGAAGAGAAATAGGAATAAGTAAAGAAGTTATATTTGTTGTTAGGTTTCGCCAGAAAATATAATATTTATTATTAGTTCTATTTGGACTAATAATACATATTATATTTTCTTGGAAAGCTTGGAATCAATTTCATCAGATATATGTATGGACCAAGATCAGGTTGACCGATAATAAAAGGGAACGAAATGTCTATATAAACATATGAGATCCATAACTGCTGTCACCTTCCTATGTGTGACTGAATTTGGTATAACCCTAACTGTGTAAGCTAACGTGTAAGTAATTGTGTAAGTAACTAAAAAAACTGTGTAAGCGGTCCGATAGAATGATCCCGGTAAGGGATCATTCTATCGGACCGCTTACACAGTTTTCGATCTCTGAATAAACATGCATCCAATCAAATGAGACGAGTTCCCTTCGTAATCGTGTACTTCTTTCGTAACCTGCACATGGGATGATGGGCATAAGCAGAAAGCTGCAAGTATTGCTTCTTCGAGAATAAAGAAAGAAAAATAAGCAGGGTGCTGATCGCAGAACGAAGAGGTTAAGCAATTTTAAATAATTCCTTTCCTGGATTTCGAGTATATATTCCGTATGAGTAATGGCATTTTATCAGACTTCTTTTGATCCAATATATTTGTGGACAATTATTCTATAAAAACCACTAGTCTGATCTGCTTTAACCACTGTCACAAGTGGTCGAAAAAATTATATAGCGCATAGCCTTTTTATTCTGCGAAAGAGTATGGAAAGTCATATTTGTTGTTTTATTATGCCAGGAAATCATAAAATAAAATGAAATGATAAAATAAACACCTATGAGCATAATTCTGGTTGTGTAGTCTTGAAATCAACACCACCAGCATTATACTAGTCTCAAGCATGATCATTCGGCAAAAAAAAGAAGTTTTGGCACAGTTAACATTGAGCGCCCCCACAAAAACAGTCACAAGCTTCGATTTATGTCTAAACATCAACTTGACTAAAAGTCGATGCATAGGATCTCAATCACAAGACCTTTCGTATAAGAAGGTGGCTCCTTTAAACCAAACAGTAGAAAGTTAAGGTTTATAGCCAAGCAGAGAGACCAGTCTAGTAGGTACTAGAGCGAGAGACATACAGCAGAAGCAGAGTTCGTAGAGGCAGAGCTCATCAATAGAAGTACTACACTCATACCCTTATCAGCCGGAAAGCAGAGTCACTGTGTTCCGGTATGAGGGGTATGGATACCAGTATACTTACAGCCTTACTTTCGTCCAATTTCGTCTCTATGATGTCTACGCCTAAAGACAATGTGAGCTATTATCTGATATACATTTACATAAATTTCACCGCGAAAACGTAGGTGGTCAATAGGGGGCAACCCTTATTTAGTATCGGTGGAATGTCAGCTTACTTCTCTTCATCTGAGGTTTCCCTGTGTCATTTTTACAAAATAGACCAGTAAATGTTTGTTGGTGGAGGTGACCAGCTACCGTCAGAGTCGCTTGCTTATAGGTCATGCAATAATAGTTCGTTAAGAGAAAAAAAAATAAAAAATCCAAAAATATGTTTTAAGTATATTTAGGTCTCTCGTTATTGTCACATAGATTCAAAAAAAAAACAATAAATTAAGTTATAAGTTATAATTAAATTATAAGTTATAATTAAGCTATAGGTAAGTTAGGAGTAAGTTAGCTCTAGTAACACCAGAGCCTACGGACCCAGGCCAGTACCAGCCGACCACACTGCCCCCATAGAAACATAAATTTCGACTCCAGCACCCAATTCGAGCCTAAAAATTAGTATAAAAACCAACCTAATATATAAAATATAGGTGCAGAAGACAGGTTAAAAAATGGTCTTGTTCACTTACAAAACCAAATAACTACAGTTACTGCACGCATTTGAGTTCATTAATATTTACTAGTTTCGGTGCGTTTGTTACATCACTTAGGAGCGTAAGTATCTAAAATTGTAATGCAGTTCGAGTTTCATGTTCGTCTGTTAATTGTTCTTAGTTTAAATGATTTAAGTTCTCATGAATAGTACCTAATTGGGGTTCGGAATCGACGCATCGGTGTTTATTTATAAGCGTTTGTATAATAAGCTCAGGAGAGAATCACCATCACATATCATTTGTATGGTGGCTGAAAGAAAAGATGGATCCTATGCACCTCTCTATCTGTCACTAGCTCTGTCTGTCTCAATGTATATCACATAAACACATAACCATACTTAAATACATATTTAAAAGAAAACAGGTAGCTAAGGAGAACATATTATTATAGTTAGTGTAAGTTCCTACGGAACTGATTTGCATTCTATAGAGTAAAATAGTAATAGTATTTAAACCAGTAATGATTAATACGTCAAACTTTAGGTTGATGTCCTTTCAGTGGGTTGATTACAACGAAAGTTACTTTAATTTATTAGTATCAAGAAAACGGCAATCCGTTCTTGTTTAGAAACTGGATGTTATATCATTATCTACACAGCAAAACACTTCACAGACATCTTAGTATACAACATTATTAATATCAATAATTATATAGGTCAATGGATACCGATATAAGTGGTATCCCTATCTGATGAGTTGGTCAAACTGATCTGAATTCCGTGGGAACCTAAATCAGGCCTGCGCTTATAGACCACTTTTTGGTTCTCACGGTTCTCAAGAGTCGCTTTAGGTATACAATGACTTCCCAGAATCAAAAAAGAAGTGGATTTACCATCTAAGGCAAATGCTCCTATGTAAGAGGCTGCTGCTTTCATTGTATGGAAAGTCTTGAATCTCGCGTCATATTCCTATCAGATTGGCCACATCTGGAACACGATTGTGATCCAGTTTTGTTTAAGATACCAATTTCAATGTTGTAGTTACTAAATGTTCGATGTTAATTTTAAAAATAATTCGACGTGTAACAGTATTCGTAATATTTTGTAAACTGTTCAGTGTATTCTTACAATTTAATTAATGTAACAAATAATATGTCCAATTGTCCAGTTATCACACGGTTTATCCGAGTTATTTTAAGTGTCGTACATCTAATATGTGTCTACATTTAAGGTTTTTCAAACAACACTAGATTCATGATCTTTTATATGTGATATATTAGTGTCAACCTTTCGATTTGATATAACAATTCACGTTTGTCTATCCTTTCGTATTCGAAAACAGATATTTCTCATTTGTCTATGAAATCTGTTTCATGTATGCCAGATTTTTGTCGATTCACGCAAATCAGTTTAATATTATTATGTAATGTATCATTATCATTGCGTCATATCATCATGCGTTCTTATACAAGGTCAACGTTTTCGTCATTACTAAGTATTTGCATGTTAAACAGTAATGAATAGATAAAGGGGTCCTTTTGGGCACTAAAATATTTTAAAATATTATTCGACGATCAACATTATTGTGAAAAGGCGCGCTCAGTGGGTGCAGATCAGAAAGTTCGGCGTCACAGACGATCAGTGCTGAACTGTCATCTTTGGCAGTAAACAACAAGCGCTTCGCTTTCGTAATCAAAATGGTAATTTATTCTCAAAAAATCTATAATAATAGACCCCTTTGCAAAGCGTTGGGACCAATGTAACACGGATTAGATCTCTGCCTACATTGGCAATTGTCGTCTGATCGGCGTAGCCAACTAGCCAGTCATGAGGATTGATGGCATCTACTTTAACTACTTAGATGTCCGAGTAAGCTGTAAGTTGGTGTTTGGACAATATTATTGTCACTATGATTTAATTATTAAATTTCTATC
Source organism: Sesamia inferens (assembly GCA_037179545.1). NCBI lineage: Eukaryota > Metazoa > Arthropoda > Insecta > Lepidoptera > Noctuidae > Sesamia > Sesamia inferens. The sequence continues at coordinate 17,289,960 of CM073921.1, read as the reverse complement.
TAGATTAAGTTCAATGTGTTTAGAAAATTAAGTATTTGTGTCTAATAAGTTACCTTAATTTTAACGACAGTAATATTGGTACTTTACTATTATGTACCCATAATTTATTAAAAATGTGTCATAAACGCGTGTTAACCTAATAAATGTCTACTGTTGTACCCTTCATGGATATACTTACTAATACTACTTAATTTGAGAGCACTCTGACTGCTGCCCAAGAACATTGGATATATCGTTACTTCAAACATATCTGTTTTATTTAAGTATTTCGATTGTTCAAGTGCTAAACATGCTATCTGTGTCGACATATCGCGCTTTTTAAAAGTAAAATAGTTCAGGGAGTTGAGTTACACAGAATTCTGACTCATTTAACTTATCGTGTTTTAAGTTAACGACCAAGGTATTTCTAAACGTTGGAATTACGAGGTAAGCACAAGTTGGAAATACATCAAGAAACATTTTTTTCCAGCAAGGTTTCAGATAGCATGCTTTCACTCGACGGACCTACCATATTTTGTAAATCAGTAACTTATTCATGTAGGAACATAAAAAAAGACTTTTAAGGCAAAATGCCTTCTTTTTATGTAATTTTAAATGTTAATAAAAAAGTGTGTCGGAAGACACATGAAAATTAATGGTGTTTCATTTACATAGTTTCGTGCCATACCTCGTTTGATTTCTGTGCGCTTGCAAGTTCGGAAAATAAGAACCTAACATTACACACGATCTGAAAAGGAAAAGAAAACATATTAAAAAATTGTTCTATAGGTACCTATAGAACAATTTTTTAATATGTTTTCTTTATATTATATACTATATTTTTATTCAATCTTTTCAAAGTACTCTCCATCAGCCTCTCTACAAAGTATCATGCGTCTGAACCAGTTTTCGAAACACTTTTTCAGTCTGCCGCAGACACCTCGTTTCCAGCCTGCTGGAACGCTGACAGGGAGTCATCCGGCGACGAAAATTGTATCCCTTTGAGCTGATCCTTTATTTTTGGGAATAAGAAGAAGTCACACGTTGCTAGGTCAGGCCTGTTTGGAGGGTGACCCAGGAGTTTGACTGGTGTACTGTCCAGGAAGTCCCTCGTTTTGATAGCGGTGTGGATTGTCGTAATGAAGCAGTCTTACCCCCGCTGCTAGATCGCTTCACTATGGTAGGCGTTGATTCGTTTTGAAACACCCAAACTGTCGACTGGAGTTTCGTTCCTGGATCGTATTGATAAATCCTAGATTATTCAGAGATTTCCTAATCCAATCTGCAGTTTATGCTGAATTTTTTGATACGTAATTCGTCTATTGCCTTGGATGAAACTTTTCACTGCTAGCACGTTTTCTTCTGTAACAGGCGTCAAAGGGCGACCACTTCTTTCTTCATCCCATCCCAAATTCATTATAACACCGATACACGCTTGCCTTAGAAGGACGTTCATCCATGAATGTTATTTGAAGTCTGTCGTACGATTCGTCTGGTTTCAGGCGACATTTGTAATCGTAAAAAATCATAGCGCGGAAATGGTCTCGACGCAAATCCATTTTTCAAAGTGACACGATAATTTTAATTAGCTCGCGAAAAATGTGGAGGGACGATTGAATTTGGAACATAACTATTATTATTTATAACAATCATATTTTTTAAATAAATTATAACTAGCAGGTTTCTCATACATAAAAACTGTCGCAATAATATATATTCTGAGTGACAGTACGTGTGTCCGTCTCTGACTGTTCATCCATCAGAATATTATACAGACATTTTTAGTAAGACATTTGCACAATTTTGATGAAAATGTTAAATGAATAACAGTAATAGCCATGGGGCCAAATTGCCGTATACCTAATGGCAAGAATGTAACATAACAAAAAACAACTTAGATAAAATTTACAAATTAAAAAATTGATTAAGTAATGGGCGCTGCGGTCGTGCATATAGCAACCCTGTTGACTTGACTTTTTTTTTTTTTTTTTTTTTTATTAAAACATAAACCAGCGCTTGGCCGCAATCCCGCCTGATGGTAAGCAGTGACGCAATCGTTGATGGTAAAGCGCACTAGTTTATTAAGAGCCTATTCACTCTAGCCTTGAAGACACTCAAATTGTAGTCCGACGGAAACACCGCCGCCGGCAGATTGTTCCAGTCCCTCGATGTACGCGGTATAAAGGACGAGGCGAAACGCTTCGTCCGGATCGTAGAGGTGTCAACAACATAAGGGTGGAAACTCGCCGTACGACGGGTCGTCCGATGGTGGAACGGAGATGGGGGAATTAAATCGTGCAATTCCTTCGCACACTCCCCAGAATGTATCCTATAGAACACCGAAAGGCTGGCTACTCTACGCCTGTGCTCTAGGCTTTGGAGACCAACTCGAGTTAAATCAGGGTCACCAATCAGCCTCTTCGCACGCCTCTCCACTGAATCCAAAGTGGCCAGGTGACACTTAGCAGCACCAGCCCAAATGTGGCTGCAGTACTCCACACACGAACGAACCTGTGCTTTGTACAACATTAGAAGCTGGCGTTTAAATAAAATGAGTAAAACAAAAAAAAAATCATACATATTTATTATTAAATTTTTAACGTATTTTTACCAATGAAAAGTATTCCAAAACATAATAATTTCTTTCATCATCTGATTACAAATATTATTCGTTAAAAAATATTCTCATTGTCAGCTGCGTCACTAACGTCGTACGTACTACGTCTCCCTCTCCGCTACTGTTGTCATCAGCCTGCTGCCTTCGTTTAGGCGGATAACTGACCATCTATATCTTGATATAGGGTTCACTCTCACATTTTCCTGAAATTAAAAAAATAATAATATGTTATGTGTCAGAAGATGGATAGCACTAAATTTAATTCCGAATATGATATAATTCATTTTTAAAATCAGTGGTAAATTAAATCACCTAAAGTATCATTTGCAAATCATACACAAACATATTTGCAATCTAACCTTTAAATGCGCAATGTAAACAATCCTCATTTTAGTCTTAAAATCGTTTACTTAGTAAATTTAAAACTTCTAGTAGATAAAAACAAACAGTAACATGATTACATACCTGTTTTAGCAACTGTGCAAGCATAAATATCATCCATATTTGATAAAATTTGTTCAGCTTGGTGTACTAACAAACATTGATGATTAACTTTAAAATTATTTCCCGAGCTCCACTCCGGTTAGGTTTTCTCATATTTAACACATTTTTTCGATGTTTTGTTTAAATAGAATTGAACATTCGATTTACTTGTATTTACTAAGATTTAGAGTTGAAATACTTTTAAAATTGTTAGTTTCAGAAAGATCCATTTTCACGACTTTATAGACAACGTATATGAATACAAATAAACTGTATTCTTTTAAACTTGTTCCTTCGTCTTTGTGTCAATGTTCTACTTCGAACTGTGAATTTGAACAGTCCGCACATCACATCTTGTGGGAGTGTGTTCTTTGGCAGAATGAACGCAATATTATGTTGGATAGTGTATAAGTTACATCCGGAGTCGTTTATTAGGTATACGGACCTTGTAGAAACTAGAACCAATTTCCGTGCGTTCAGGCGCTATTGCCATACCTATTATTGGAATCAATTGTAACAGCACATACCTACTTAGGACCCATTAACTTAATTAAATTTTATTCCGTGGTGCTTGGCAATCTGGGCTTCTCCCAGTTACAATAATGTCCCTTTGTGCCGATTGGCCTAGTTCTTTTCTGTCTCCTGCTTGTTATGGAGGGAAGTGGAAAAAATATCTTTTTTCTTACTCCTCCACTATTCTTTTCTGATTAAATTCGTTGCGGGACCCAAGACAGTTGAATCGTTTCTCCGGGACTCGTCGAGCTTCATTGCTCGGCGTTTTTCTGGCGGTCTCCACTGTTGATTCTGGCTTTTAGGAGTTGCAGTGGGTGGGAAAAAGTATGGCGGGTTTTGTCCCAATTAAAAAAAAAAAAGAAGGTATATGAATGAATATGATGGTGAAAGGCAGTGACGTAGCTAGGCATAGGCGACGTGGGCGGCGCCCACGGCCTCGCGTCCAAAGGAAAGAGCATAATGCAGAAAGGAGCCACGCACGAAGTCACTTTGAATGATTAATTTAAAAGAACCTAATACCAACAACAAAGGTCTACAAGTTTCACATTAAACACAGTGTTATCAAAGTATTATTGGATTAGTTATTTTTTTTTAATATTATTATTTAATTCAATTCAATTCTTGATTAATGGCCTTTGTGAGAGAGACGCCACAATTTTGCAAATATCACGTTCGAACGATTAATAAACCATCAAACGCTGGAGAGTATTATATATTAAGTATTATATATTATTATTTATTTCTTTGCACGTTTTCTCATAATTATCACATTTGACATTGGCAGGATTGTCGACATCGGCAGTCGGCACCATTGCCATAAATAAAAATAGAATAGAACCAACAACAAAGCCTCTACCTAACCACAAACAATAGTTACATTATGGCGAAAACTTATCAAATAACTAACGTATTTATCACTAAGTATTATTTTTCTGAAAATGTATATATTACTACACTTATCATCATCTCAGCGTATAATCCCGATTGCATCCGCGGCTTTCGCGTTGGAGCCCGGAGTCCGCTTTCTTACATATTCGCCTCCATTTCACACGATCTTTGGCTTCCCGTGGTGTGACATTGTTGGCACGCATATCATCTCTTACAACATCAAGCCAGCACTTGTTCCGGCCCGGCGGAGGTGCCATGGCAAGACATTTGTTACCCACATAACAACGTTTTCGTAAGACGTGACCGCGCCACCGTAAGCGATCCTCTTGCAGTTTATCTGCTGTCACGGACATGAAGACTGTCACGGATGCGGGCGTTCCTGATGCGGTCTTTCCGTGTAACTTCACAGATCCACCTCAGCATATACATCTCCGTGACACGCAGCTCCTGCTTATGTCGTTCAAGGACAGGCCGCGCTTCACTGCCACAAAAGAATACGTCTAATGATGGTCTTATAGACCTGTCCCTTAAGCTTAACCGGCATTTTAGGGTCACAAATAATATCTGTCACCTCACGTCATTTTGCCCAAAGCGATATAATCAGCATACATGAGCAACTAGGAAGGCTGCTCATGTGATAACTTGCAATATAAAAATAAATTTTAACCAAACCACTTTATAAATAATTACCTATATAAAATATAAATACCATAAAAGCATAAAATACTGTTCTTTAATGATACCATTCTAATTATTAGGTACATATATATTTTTTCCTCAACAAGAGCGCCTTCATCCTCTCTCCAATAACAAAATAAAACAAAATACTTTGTTGGCCCGACAGGGTCCATAATTGAATCTATGTTTTAATATACAAAGTATTATGTAACATTATGGAATGCAACAAATTAGGTATGTATTGAGTAAGGATGGAGTATTAATAATGATTTTGATGGTCAGGAGCACGGGATTCAAAAAGTTGACATGCCCACATCGTGAGGATCCGTCGCCTTCCAGGCCTCAATCTCCGTCAGCTACGATAACTTTCCGATTCGCCATGCCACAAAGAGCCCTTTGGACTTCCTCAGCCGTTATCCAGGGTACTAATCCAAGATACAGAGGGAGTTCCGGTGTCTGCACTTCTTGGTGCTGCTTATTCAGCAGCTTGGAAAACGAGCGCCAACTACTCGTAGAACGATTGCAGGTGGTCTTGTCTGACTCTGGCTATAGCTCTTTTAGTGGCAAGTTTGGCAACCTTATTTGCGACGCAATCTTGCGATTCGCGCATGCCACATTTTTAAGAGGCCTTTTTTCACCCTAGTCTCCCTCTGGACTGATTCGTACCACCACCAGGTCACCTTGTCACTTTTGTGACCGCCCTTAGAGACGCCGAGCACCACCTGCGCCGCCCCAGCAATAGCTGCTTGGATCTTGTCGCAGTCGTCTTGGACAGTTTCGCCATCGGTACCAACGCACTTGTCGCCGATAACTGACGCAAATTCCTGGAACTTATTTTAATCTAGCAGCCACCACCGGATCTAGCACCGGCAGTGCTCTACACGTCTATGTTGGGCCTTTACGAAGAGATCCATGACAAGGAGGTGGTGTTGTGTAGTGAGGCTCCGAGTATGACTTTGCAATTGGCTATTTTGCCGATGTGGTGTCTCCTAGTTGGAAGTCGATCTGAGTAGCGCTTCGCTTGCTCCGGTAGGTAACAAGGGGAAGTCGATCTGAGTAGCGCTTCGCTTGCTCCGGTAGGTAACAAGGTGCTCCGGTTTCATTTCGAAATAGGTGTTCCTAATTGCAAGGTCAGCCGCCGCCCACGTTCGGTGAATATTGTCCACTTCCACGTTGCGGCACCGTACTCAAAGCCAAAGTAAACACGCTCAAACCCGTCACCCACATGGAGTACCACCCCATTAAGAGCATAGTCATTGACAACGATCGGTCCCGGGGTAACGTGTTCATTGAATGGATTTTACCCAAGTTCATCCAGAGACCAATGCTTGTAAAAGAATCTACCAGGCCGTCCAGTATCTGCTGCAAGTCCTACACCGATTCAGCCAGTATGACGATATCATCTGCAAATCTCAGTTGTGAGATGTGCTCGCCGTTAATGTTAATGCCTCGTCCCGCTCAGCCCAGCGTTTTAAACAATTTGTCCTCCAAGGTGTTAGAGAACAATCTCGGAAAAATTCTATCCCCTTGTATCACCCCTCGACGCAAGGAGATATGCTTAGTCTGCCGGTCCTGAGTCTGGACGGTCATTGTCGCGTTTTCATAGAGATATACAATTGAATGTACCGCCAGTCAACTTGGTATCGCTCATCATTTTTCATCAATTTAATAATTATTAAAAATTTGTAGAAGTACACTAAGCATGTCTTCAAACTCGACTTCAAAACATTATTTTTGTAAATTTCTTATTTTCTTGTTATTATTTCTTAATTATCGTATTATTTTCTTGTAGGCAAAAAAATAAACTTTTAAAGCATTTTCATTCCTTGCAACTTTACTGTTATTAAGAAAATTCGTGAGATCAATTCCCAAACCCACGAGTTTTCTGTAATTTTTGTCGAATAATAACGAAAATAAAAATTCACTATTATTAATGGGCATAATTAACCAAACATTTTGGAGTCATGGAACCCCAAAAGGTTTGGTTTGTACATATTTAGGTACTAACTATAAAAAACTGTTATAGGGCCTCGCTAGGGCACCTCGCCCACGTCTAGATTAGCCCTCGCTACGCCACTGGTGAAAGGCGATAAAGGGTCCAGGGCTCCAGGCACGCCGGGGCCCAACACAGGCAGCAGCTCTTCAGCGTTATTTATTTAACGTTACACAGAATACCCCATCTTTCCAATTTTCATCAAAATTGCGAAAATAACAATTACTTACCTGTGTCTGAGTGTAACTCTCCCTATACTTACCTATTGGAAGCCATAATTATTAAAAGATTATACTCGTACCTACATGTACCTACTGTGACTTTTCATTTAAGTCGATTGTTAATCTAATATATAAAATTCTCGTGTCACAATTTTCGTTGCCATACTCCTTCGAAACGGCTTGACCGATTTTGATGAATTTTTTTGTGCTTATCCGGTATCTATGAGAATCGGCCAACATCTATTTTTCATTTTTTTTTTTTCTAGGAAATTATTTATATGGCAAAACAACGTTTACCGGGTCAGCTAGTAAGGTATAGAATATTTTAGATTATAATCTATTATATATTATTATAGTAATAACTATTGTTCATAGTTTGACTTGCTATGATTGCTGAAATCATCTGCAGAGATCAACTGCATTTATTTATCATAGCGCCATCTGAGGTTTATCGCTTGAATCATGGAGACTTTGATTTCATCTTTGAGAATAATGCCATCTATAAGGTATTAGTTAAAGTTCATAAACGACCTACACCCATCTTTTCTATACCTTAGTGCTTCATTAGTACATGCAATCTACCAGAACGGGGCCCTGGACATTTATTTTTCTAAGTTATACATAAGTGCTTGCCCGCAATCCCGCCTGATGGTAAGCTTTGATGCAATCGTTAATGGTAAAGCGTGCTAGTTTATTAAGAGCCTATTCACTCTAGCCTTGAAGACACTTAAATTGTAGTCCGAGGAGACGGAAACATCGCCGCTGGCAAATTGTTCCAGTCCCTCGATATAAGCGGTATAAAAGACGAGGCAAAACGCTTCGTTCGGATCGTTCTGGTGTCAACAACGTAAGGGTGGAAATTCGCCGTACGACGGGTCGTCCGGTGATGAAACGGAGATGGGGGAATTAAATCATGCAATTCCCTCGCAAACTCTCCAAAATACATTTCTATAGAACACCGACAGGCTGGACACTCTTCGCTTGTGCTCCAGGCTTTGGAGACCCTTTTGAACTAAATCTAGATCGCCAATTAGCCTCTTCGCACGCCTCTCCACTAAATCAAAAAGTAGCCAAGTGGTATTTTGCAGTACCAGCCCGAATGCAGCTACAGTACTCCACACACGAAACGACCTTTGTTTTGTATAACATTAGAAGCTGTCCTGTTGTGAAGTATCGCGGAAGTTCCCTGGTCAAAGTTAAGGTTGGAGGAAATCTCAACTCCCAAAAGCTGAAGGCGGTCGGTGCAATCCAAGGAAACATTCCGAAAAGTAGGTGCCAAGGTGAACGGGCTTCTTTTGGCGATGATTAGACACCCTGGTGCTTTGGCGGCATTTAATGGTACAAGATTGGCTTTTTCCGAATCAGCGACAGCCTGTAGTGCGACATACGTACGCTCTACCATAGCCACTCTTTCGGACCGGATTGATTCTTTACTAGCCCGAGCATCCGGCTGGTATGTCTCCACAACTGTGCTGTCATCTGCCTATCCATAGATACCGGGCATCAGCAGATTTAATATGCAGCAGAGACAGAGTTGCAGACAGAACAGACTCCTGAGGAACACTGGCATTAGTCGACATGGGCTCCGATGAGCATCCGTCGACAACAACTCGGGGGGACCGTTCAATCAGGAAGTCTTTTACCCAGCCAGTCAGGCCAGCGGAATTGCCATACGCTGGAAGCTTACTCAAAAGGCCAGCGTGCCATACTCGGTCGAAGGCCTTCGAGACAACAAGGGAGACGGCAATCGCTTCCCCATTGCTTTAAGTTTCCCTGACTTTTCCCCGACTTTCCAGAATGTGGACACCCTGACTAGCCTTATTCACGTCCAGATGACACACTCTCGGAAGCTCCTTGTTGCTATTGCGAACTTCCGGCATTGAAGTTCCGAATTAAGTGGAGTAGCACTACTAGTATCAAGACGCGAATTGTGGGCAAAGAGAGATGCAAAGAGACCTGATTTCTCTCTCATCGTATGAGCCAGCGGACCAGCAGCCCAAGCCAGCGGAGGCAGTGTGGGCCGACAGAAGTTTCTCTCGACAGATTTGGCAAGGGACCAGAAAGATCTGCTACCGGATGGTTGCGCAGAGAGCTTGTTGCCAATATGAGTAATGCTGTCAAAGCGAGCCTTCTTAAACGCCTTTTGGTAGGTTGGGTTTGCGCGACTTACATCGCGTCAACCCAAGTGAGAAATTCCGTGTGCATACGCTGTTCAGCTTGAACACAGTCGTACTTGAACGAGTCGAGCCACCGACGGGCAAGTCACTGAAGGGGATAAAATACTCCATAGCTTTAGCTTGACGAACAATATCGGATATAGCTTATGCACAGCCTGACGGATTGTCAGAAGAGAAGCAGACGTGCTGCCAAGGATAAGACGCGGCGCATCTCATACTAATCTGCCGACTTGTATCGCCACATTCGCCGATCACCACGTGAGTCCCAATCTGGTAGGGAGAAGGACGATACAGACTTCCCCAGACAGTAGTCTGAAGTTCCTAACGGTGAGGAAACTGTTACAACACATCTATCTATCTCTGTCTGTCCTACCAGCTGGGAAAGGCTCATTGAGAGCATAAAGTTTCGCGCTTCTCTTCCAGCGTGGTCGGTCCTCTGGTATGGGAAAAGCCAGTCTTGGTGGCAGGTGTTGAAGTCCCCCAGAGCGACGAACTATGCGTCAGGGTACCGGTGCAGCGCATTGGGGTCTTCAAGGTGACGGAGGCGCAACAGATATCATTGCGAACATACAGACAGACTCCGGTACGCTGCAGGAAACGATGCTCCCATGAGTATTCAGAGTAGCTGAGGTATGCCGCATCTGACGGACATTTAATCTGGGTCTCCGTCAAGAAAAGTAGGTGGGGCTGATCAGTCTCTAGATGGAGATGGACTGCATCGAGATTGGAGTGCAGACCTTGAATGTTGGATTTCGATAGTTTGCAAGTCTTCATTTTATTTTTATTTCTTCGATTTATTTATTTTATTCATTATTGTAACAAAATTTTACAGCATCTAATAAATCACAAAGGAGGAACGGGTCGCTTACAATAATTCCTTTCTGGTCGAAGTACTTATATACTTCCACGCCATAATCAAATCAAACGAAATAGAAGTGAAGTACGCGAAGAAAAGTTGAAACACAGGTGACTTAAATGGCAATCTTCATCACCACTTAAGAGCTCTGCCTGAAATATTTTATGAAAAAAAAAATGGCGTGTGGCAGTGTCATGAAAACAGCAGTGTTGTAATTTGCCAGCGGTGGTGTTTCTGTCGGACTACAATTTCAGTGTCTTCAAGGCTAGAGTGAATAGGCTCTTAATAAACTAGTGCTCTTTACCATCAACGATTGCGTCACTGCTTACCATCAGGCGGGATTGCGGTCAAGCGCTAGTTTAAAATATATAAAAAAAAGAATAAAGATCATAATGATTGTGGCAAAATTTCAGGGGGAGCACTGTAACAGAAAACTTAAGATTAAAACTAAAGATAAAGGTTAGGGCCAACACAATTTTAAAAAAAATTACACTTATTTCCTTTATTTACCAAGTATTTCCTAAATATAACATACATAAACAAATTCAAAATATATTTTTAGGTACATAAAACAACAAAATACCGGAGTTGACTAATAAGTTTACATACAGAGTGTATCTATTGAAAGACTTACCGTGTTCTATTACGTATTATAAAAGAAAGCTTCAGTTCAGAAGTCGTTTTATACTAATTTGAACTTAAGGTTCACAATGGCGACGATTCTCTTGTTCACAAACTAAACTAATTTTATGTCAAGTGCATCTTTTTCATTCTATTTCAATAAGAAAAGGTTAGAAGATAACATTTAAGTTTAATCCAATCAAATTAAGTAACCAGAAACACGTCAATTAACGTCAGACCCGGACTAATTTGACAGTAGGCCTAGTATGAGTTTTCAATACGAAACTCGTTCGATCGTATCGAGCGCGTTTGACGCTCTCATTGGTTGAGAGTTCTTACGACCTTGAAGCGGGCCAATCGCTGAGTCAAACGCGCTCGATATGATCGAACGAGTTTCGTAATGAAAACTCATACTAGGCCTACAGGTCTAAACCATTTTATCTTCTGTCCTTTTCTTAATGAAATATAAAGAAAAATATGCACTGAACTCAAATTTAGTTTAGTTTGTGGACAAGGGAATCAGGGACAGTGGCGCCGATTCTGTTGTTCACGAGCTAAACTAATTTTAAGTTACGTGCATCTTTTTCTTTCTAATTCAATATGAAAAGGATAGAAGGTAAAATTTTAGTTTAATCCTGTCACATGAAGATATTCCATAGACAGTTTAGACGCGATTAAAAACATGACGACTAAAAATACGCCAGTTTACGTCATGAGCGGACTAATTTGACAGGTCTAAACTGACATTTTATCTTCTGTCCTTTTGACAGTGGCGCTGATTCTGTTGTTCACAAGCTAAACTAATTTTAAGTTACGTGCATCTTTTTCTTTCTAATTCAATATGAAAAGGATAGAAGGTAAAATTTTAGTTTAATCCTGTCACATGAAGATATTCCATAGACAGTTTAGACGCGATTAAAAACATGACGACTAAAAATACGCCAGTTTACGTCATGAGCGGACTAATTTGACAGGTCTAAACTGACATTTTATGTTCTGTCTTTTTCCTAATGAAATAGAAAGAAAAAGATGCACTTAACTTAAAATTAGTTTAGTTTATGAACAAGGGAATCAGGGCCAGTATCTAGTTAAAGTGTATGCAGTTACAGTTACAGGTACTGATGCAAGTAAGTATCCGTAAATTCTACTGCTTAAATGATTACAATGTATGGTTCATCATTCTAAACTATCGAAGGATATGAAGACATCTGTTGACACATCTAAATTCATAGAAACATTACTATTACATTATACGCCCATTTTCGTCCACATTATTTCTCACAAAAACCTAAAAAACATCTTATACAAAATAATAAATATTTGCAAAACAATTTCAAAGAGTATAATTATAATTTGACCTTACGAAAGATTCATTTACTTATTTCCACATTACCTTATACATAATATCATTCATTATTAAAATAATTTAGTACAATAGTACTGACAATTCCTAACTAATACAACATATCTCTACATATATACTGAGGCAAAAATAATTATGCAACTGCAAGTCAATAGTAACACTTCGACCGCGAAAAGCACCCTTACTGCTACGAAATAAAGGCGCTATCACAGTGTTCCACGGTACCGTGAGGTGCCGTATTTTTTCAAAGGAACGGGAATGCGGTCCGTCAACAAAGTAGATGTGCAGATCATAATACTTTGTACCAAAATCGCATATTAAACACATGCCGAACAGAAATCGTCAATAGTTTCTTTGAAACAAGTCCAGCAGCAATAAGTGAAAATAATTATGACTATCTAGTTAGTAAAATTCCTTTAGCAACCTTCTTACCTCACACGCCTTTGTCTATTTAAGATTGTGCATTTTGATAATCATTTCAAGTCATATCACAAACTAAACTATATTTAAGTTCATTGCATCTTTTTCTATCTAATTCATTAAGAAAAGGACAGAAGATAAATATTAATTTAGTCCTGTCAAATTATTTTAATTTGAATTTTATTTTATTGGGGAAAACAAACAATTGTACATTAAATTATAAATTTAGGTATACATTACTTTAAACTAATGCACAATCCACTACGTTTCCACAGGCTACTGAAAATACAAAGTTGGAAAGATAATACATAAATAGATACAATTTTAATCAAACTTAATCTAGATTTTGTTTACGAACTTTGTATACGTCAACTCTTTGAGACACAGAACAATTTGTTTTTTAAAGTTATTTTTACTTAAGGCGAATATCTACCTTGACAAAATGAGTGTTATAGTTTTCCATTAATCTCCGAAGCGGCGCTCTCTCACCCGCGTTAGTGCGACAAGAAGCTACAGCAAAGAGGGGATAAGAGCGCACCTCTCGTCTCAGAACAGTTCTGGGTACAACATAGCATAGCTTATTAACTAATGTCGAGCAATCAAACCTGTTATGGACCAGTCCATGCAGCATCATGGCTTGAAGCAACAAGTGTCTTGAACTTAAGCTTAAATTATGAAAAGGAAAGAAGCTATCTTTCCTATCCCTTCCCTAATGAAATAGAAAAAAAGAAGCACTGAACTCAGTTCAGTGTCTGAACAAAAGCATCGGGACCATTGTAGAGATAAATAAATAATTATTTATGATTGAGGCGCAGGACAGTGGCACCGCGTCATAGACTTATTTCGTCATACGAACTTTACCGTACAAATAAATGGCAAAGCTACAATTATAAAGGTTGTTTGTGTGTCTCAATATTGTTACGAATGCACCTTATGTTGATGGCGTAAGGTTCAATAGCGCGTGACATGCAGTGCGTAACTTCTAAGCACTATCCCCCGTATTTATAAACGCTGCTTAAAGTTAACTAGTGATTAGCGATTCTTCAAACATAAATTTTAGACGTTTGCACGTCACTTAACTTTAATCATAGTTAATGAATAAACCCCTTATACTCGGTGGTGTTCATTTATAAATGATTGGAGTTAAGTGACGTTAAAAGGTCAAAAATGTGTGGTGAAAGAATCGCTAATCACAAGTTAACTTTAAGCAGCGTTTATGAATAAGGGGGTGTATCTCCAGTTCTAGGTATTACACAGGAATAATATAAAAACGCATTGCTAGACCTAAGGTGGCCTATCGAATAGTACTGGTTCAAACAATTTTGTCAACAAAATGTCGACATCGAAATTTCCAGAAACTCGTCTTCGGGAAATTACCGTAGGTACCTACTGAATGTACTCGAAGTTATGCGCTATTATTATTACGTCGCTATTATATATAGCGCCGTGACGCCAGCGCACAGTCAGTCTGCATTCGACTAGCGATACGAGAACAAGCGACAGTTAAGAAGCGATCTTTGAGAATACCTCCTGCGAAAACAGTAAAACAGCGAACTAACTGTACTTTAAACTTTGAGTACTACGTGAAGTAACATCTGTAGTGTTATTGTGTGTTTAAGACACGGACTTCGTGGACATAACGGAAGGCTTCGGCGCAACGTCAGCTACATTCTACTTGTCATTGCCTACGATCGACTGTACTTTCGTTGCCAATAAACTTCGCAACCCTTAACCGGCGTTTTAGTACCCCTAACCCGTAACAATATAATAAAAACTGCTGCTATACTTATCCAGACAAAAATCAAAACCTATAAATATCTCAGGAATAAATAAGTCTAAAGACCTTATTACAGAACTTGACTCAAGCATAACTTAAAACTAGTTTCAACCAATCAAAAGGCTTTAAACGAGATTTAAATAGAGCTTGAGTTTTGAGTGACGTTCTGTAATATGGACCTAAGTATCTGCATTGGACAGTTCTGCTACTACTGACTGATAACATTTCTGTTCTGTTGTGTAATAGCACTATACAAAAGCCTTAAGAGAATCAGGATAGAGAAGAGGACGGACTTGCCAGTCTGTATTTACAATAATAATAATAGGAAAGTTGCCACGTGTCTAACGGCCCGACTACACGCTCCATCTGCATTAAAACGGCAAAACCTTACATCGTGTAAACTTTCTTCTACAGTGTGGTCACCACATGTTTGTGTAGAGTGAAATGCATGTCCATGCGTGTATCCGAGCCTTTATTATGGGTTTTTAATAGCGTTAGAGCAGCCCACAAAAATAAATTTTTCTTACCTGTATTGCAATTTGCTAATACTTTTTTACAGTATGTTAAGAAAACCCTGTCCGACCCGTGAAGGTGTTGTTAGGTATCGATAACTGATTCTAC
The DNA here is from genome assembly GCA_037179545.1 of Sesamia inferens. Classification (NCBI taxonomy): domain Eukaryota; kingdom Metazoa; phylum Arthropoda; class Insecta; order Lepidoptera; family Noctuidae; genus Sesamia; species Sesamia inferens. The sequence continues at coordinate 17,274,753 of CM073921.1, read as the reverse complement.
TAATGCATACAAAACCGGGCTAAACTTAAAAAAAAAATCCCCCTAAAAAAATAAATATTATTTCGCAAAAAGAGGTAACTTAATAAATGCGCGTTAACCTCCCTTCGCCTGACGCCCGCGGGGGCCGGGCGGCAGGGCACGCGGCACGTGGTCGCAACGCTATTCGCTCATAATAATACCGGTGTTGTCACTTTTTAAAAATTACCAAATTTCGGGGAAATTGGAATTAATTCGCGGGAAAAAAAGATTATTTCAAAATTCATTTGTATTGGTACTATGATGAATACGTAAAATTTTATATTATATTTGGTCATGTGTTTACCTAACCTTTATTATCCTTACGGGTCGGACAGGGTTTTCTTAACATACTGTATATATTAATTACTGTTCATTTGAACCAACGCCACCCAAATCTGACCTGAAAGCGATTAAAACAAAAGAAAATATATAAGTCGCAGGCTACCCTAACCGCACCCTCATTAATACAAGCAGACATCGGTGGGAAAGAATTATATAAATCATAGTGTAAAATAATTTTGTCATCAATACAACATTTTGCGTAACACTTACCAACAATCAATGGATATTATTAAAATACATTCATACAAGACCCTTGATATGCTCTTGATATGGGTTCATATTATTTTTAGAATATCGTTATATTATTTAGAATATGTTTGAAAACAATGTCGATAAGTCAAACCAAAAACAATGGGCAGTTTATTAAAGCAAAATAAAAGGGGGATTTGTCATAAGTCGCGCTTAAAACTAAGTTATAATAATATATAGGGCTCGATTCTCGCAAAACGTTCGTAAAATAAATCTGCGATTGACATTCATTAATCATTCAACAATCACAGCATTTTGCAATAATTTTCGTTCGAAAAACTGATCATAGTGATGCAAATAATTGTTTCATATGTACATACAAGAACGCCAGTTTAATGCCTAACTTTATGTGGGGAAAGTGGTAAAAATATTTCATCTGCTTGGGCAGTCCAGTGTGGCTACCACCTTTTTATTTTTTTATTTTTTTTTTGTTGGGGCGGTAAATCATCAATTGACTTCTCCCGCTCTGGGCGGAGCGGAAGGGCGTGTCAGATTTTTACTGAATAAAACCCACCCGTGTTTCTTCACTTGCCTGTACGACGGCCAGGGCGACGGTTTCTTGTTTAACCAACCCGCAACCCTGACCCAGCAGGCATCGGTCTTCGTGGACTCCCTCACGATGTGCTGACATCTCTTTGAGGCGCGTGTGAAACAAGACGCGCCGTCGACTCGGGCCTGGTCCTTACCGGGCGACGAGCTGCCCACTGCTCATCGCCCGCAGGCCCGCGCCTACGGGGGCTGGGAGCTTGGTGTCGTCTCCTGACCAGGGCGTCTCCTGCGGCGGTTAGTGTCGTGAGGGCGCTGGGATTCCCCCGTTGCTTCATGCGCTCCGCCTTCTCCTTTGATAGCATCACTGCTTCGCAGAAGAAGGAGACGGCCTGCCATGCACTCACGCTCCGGACCACGGTTTGGACCAGGGTCGGACGCGAGAGATCGCCGCCGGTCGCCGCTACGGGGACACGGTGGTGCTCTACCCAAGCCGGGCAGACCTCCACCGTGTCCTCAAGGCGATCCACACAATGGTGACACCCTGGCGTTTCCTCCCGCCTTATACGGAACAGGACAACTTAACAACCGTGTCCGGTGAGGACCTGCGTCAGGCGGAAGATGAGGGCGCCGTGGCGCCACTCTAGCCACTCCTCAAAGAGGGGAATACCACCGCTATTGTGGCGTGCCAAGCATTGGGTTGCGACAATCGCACTCTGCATGTCGCCATGAGATCTCGCCGGAGCGCTGTCCGACGTACCGCGATTTCTCGCGGCAGCGGAATTATGCCCCGGCATTTTGCCTCCTCTCGCCACTCCTACATTTGGGCGAGGACTTTGGCCTCCAGATCCCATTGCGGCAATCCGGCTAGGATGCTCGCCGCCTCAGTGCAGACCGTGCGGTATCCCTGGATCAGCCGAACGGCCATGACGCTCTAGGACGCGGTCAGGCATCGGGCTGGTGGCTTCCATAGCGACCGCGCCCGCACCGGTGAACCGTAAAGGGCCATGGACCGGCCATGGCCCTCGCGTAGAGCCTCCGGCAGGTAGGCGTTTGGTGCCCCTAGATTGGGGAGGAGCCGCCTCAGGGCAGCCCGGCCCGTTTCAATCTGGGTGCTAAACGTCGGAAGTGCTCCTTGAAGTTTCGAGTTTGCATTACGTAGACTCGATCATCGATATCGACCGCGTTTAACTCATCGATTGTAATGGAAACTCGTGGTAGCCACACTGTTCAACATATTTACCACAACTCAACCGTCATATGACCGTAAACGTATTGATTTGATTAGAAATTAATTCTATTATGAACTTGCATCCTTTCCCACTTACGTTTATTGTGATAACCTAAAATCTAAAAAATATTAAAAGACGATTTTTATCAGGTGTTCCCCAGACTTAAAATATACAATAAAAATATTTTTACGGGATACAATTTTAGGTACATAGATTTTATTGTCCACAAGTAACTATAGGGTAACAAACTTACTAATACTCAGTTTTCCTAACTAAGTCAGTCTATCAAAGATTTAAATCGATAGATTTGCCCTACCGCGACAAATTATATTTACGTTTGTTTCGTTTTGACATCTTTGGCACATACAATGACGTATTACGTACGTAGACTTGATTGTCAAGGAAATTCTATAAATGTCTAAGCCCTCATTTCAGTATGAAAACTTTTTTATGTGACTAAGTACGGTGGGGCAAATCTAGCTATTAACTCTTTGCTATCTACAGAATAATTGAACCAACATTAGAATTATTGGTTTTATTCCACAACCAATACACTACTACATAACTATGTTTTTACTTATAAGTATTAAAACGCGATAATGTAAAATGAACTCAAATTTGTTTAGAAATGTGATTAGCAGCCAGGTAAGTTACATAACTATAGTTATTAACATCCATGATGACTGGGGTATGGTAATAAAATCGTATGTATGTATTTGTACAACCTTTGAACATTCCTAAGTAAACTGCGACGATGATAAACTTACAGAAGCAGATTACAAGTTAAAGCAAAACACAATGACCAATAAGTCTAAAAGCAAAACGAAAAATGGCTAAACCAATCAATTAATAATAGTAATCAATAATGCTAAAATACATAAGTAAAACTGTTACGTAGTATTATGAACGCGAAAGTATGTATGGATAAATATGTTTTTACTCTTTAACGCAGAAACTAGTGAATGGAATACTTTTGAACAATTCCCACGGGATGGAAACTTACGCAGGTAAAGCCGCTGGGCGCAGCTGTGGTGTTTGTATAATACTATATTACATGAATGTATACAGGTAATGTTATGTATACAGGTGTAAAAAGGTACTGGGATAATACTCATATATGTTAACTAAAAGTATAGAAGTAAAACCATTTTTTTTTTCTTGCCTGGCAACACTCGCTCATTCGAATAAGCACGGGATTTTTTTTATTTATTTTATAATATATGTGTTTTTGTTAAATCACTTTTCTATGAGTATTAAGGTCAGAAGAGAGCAAGATTACCTATTGATATTTTGACAAAATGCACTATCTAAAACATTCATTGTATAGAATTAGGTAACAATAATTTAAAAAAAAAACTGTCTTTATCACAAAATGGAAAACATCATTACCTATTATATTTAAGGTGGTCACTAAAAGGACAAAATTATTTAAATCCCTTTCGTTTCTTCACGGCGCAGCGAATAAACTGCGCTATAGCAGAAACTTGTTTATCAACGATCTTCCTTGCAAAGGGCCCAAGAGATTTCTTTATACAACACTATATATAATCAGATACTATAATAATATAATATACCTATAATATATATAATATACCTTATACTATAATATACCTCTGGGCGACTAGAGATGATCCCCTGCTGACCGTTTCCGGCAACGACAGGGAGGAAATGCCTGCACAGGCAGAGGAGATTCGAGAGAGGCTCGCGAAGTTTTCTGGAGTGCCTACCGATCAGGCGCTCCTCATGGAGGAAGAAGCACGACAGGGTGCAGACCGCGCTCGCATGGCAGATAAGGGCGATCCCTTACCGCAAACCGGCAGATTGCCGCGCGGTGTCTGGATGCGCGCGTATGCATTGTTTGCCTGGCTCGCCTCCTAGTCGGAGAGCACATACCGGAGAGACAACCCAATAACGGGCGTGACGGAGCATCGAACTTCGAGACTATACGGAGACGCTGCTGTGCCGTAACGGCAACCTCGATAGGGCGTTGAAGGTGGCCGCCGACTCACATGACAGAGAAATACATGCGGCCAATGGCAATATATACTATATGGCCGCAGACGCTGAGCCAAGGATGACTACCGTTCAGCGCCAGCGGGAATATGCTAAGAGGGGAGATAGGCTGAGGAAGAATGCCGCTCCTCAGGACATGGACCAAGTACTCAATGCTGCTTCACTCGAACTGGTAGCATTGATGACACAGCGCAATCTTAATGCGGGCAGGCAGAGCACAAGCTCCGTGTGCACACAACACTGCTGGGCAGGGATACTGGGGGAAGGAGGGACGCCGCCTGCGAAGTACCTGCAGCGCAAGATGGGGCAATGGAGGCCCCACCTCTTCCATCCACCTCAAGGGACGTCCCACCACCTGGTATAACATTGAGTACGGCAACTATCACCACACCCGGACAGCCAGCTAAACCTTCCACGGTTGTAAAGATCCTTGACAGGGCGAAGAGGCCTATCAGGGTATCATCATCTGACGCTGAACAAGGTTCCTCAGCGGTGAGGGAAGCCAATAGTATCCTGGGCCAGCTGGGTGACGCATTCAGGCATACTACTTCTACTGGGGATACCGGCCAAGGAGACGGATCCAGGCGTCAGGAACGGGAGGTTGAACGCCCGCTATCCCCTTAAGGTTTGGTCGTATATGGAGGATGCTGCAGCACTCCAATGTGCAGTTGTAGAGGGCGCGCGAGGTGCCCGGTGCGACGCCCGCATAATGGCTTTGAAGGTGAAACTGTTGGACAATATGCGCTCGTTTGACGTTCCACGACACCCCAGTTGGAAACGTGTACCACGTTTCCAACTGGGGTGTCGTGGAGCGTCCCCCTACGTGCTAACATACCATCCGAAAACGCAGCACGTGACCTAATCGACGGCTGGAAATACAGGGTCTCCGTCATCACCCCTCAGGTTCTCAACTACTCCTTTCTGATGGGACGAGGAGGGGCGAGTGGACATTGGGGGGAGTCGTGGGGTGTCACTGACCCCGATGTGGGGGTGGTGTGTCTGGAGGCTAACGCGGCCAACGTCCAGGTCTTGTGGGCATTACAAATCCTGGCTCTGCTTCCGTACCCTCTGGTTGCGAGGGCGGAATGGTTTGCAACTAACGGAGCTGTGGATTATGGCATTCCTAGGGAATGAAGGGCTCGTAACTATTAACCACCATGTGAGAAAGATCCTACTGGTCGTGTCAGCCCCCCAGGCCCGTATTCGCGTCTCGGGGATAGAACTACCCGTCTTCGGATGTGGGGAGAGGGGTGCCTATCCCTGCTAGGGCTGTAGACGCGCGGGACCTGGTCGTGGCATGTGCGGACGTTGCCATAGCGAGCCCAGTCCCTCTGACTAGGATATGGGATTCCCGGGTTCAGGTTCGGCTCTCGGGCCAGAAGCTTGATTGGGCCGAAATAATACCCTCGTATGCATCCTGACCAATAGATATGCCAGCCAAGAGGAGATGGACGTGAGGGCGGGGGGTGATCGGAGGACCCTCCACCTCCCACGAGCTTTCAGGTCCGCAGACATGGGTACGAGGAACATACCTCCTTGCGGTGAATATGACGGCGGTGAGTTTGACGCGGGTAATGCTGTATCTGCTCTAGACCAAGTGGTCACAGACAGACCGACTGCTAATGAATTCCCGATAGTCACTCTCGGGGAGTGGACGAATTACTCAGAAATAGCCACCGGGTTGGGGTGGGCTACGGCGGACCAACCTATTACCAACGGGGGGAAAGGCAGGGAGGGGGACTCCCTACCACTGGACAATGTAGATAGGTCTGCGTACCTAAGGCGTGCTTTTGAAGAGTGGAAGGAGGCAGCCGTATGTACCGATGAGATCCCGTGCTCTGGGGAGGCAGGTAACCTAGGGCCCTTCTGGGATGTACTCATCTGGGGGAACGGCTCGGCGGAGGGTAATATTGCGGAAGGCATCTCTTATGACCTAATCGAGAGTACCCAGGCCGAGATGGGAATCAGCTGGGCGGTGAATAAATACGAGCTCTGCGGATCGTCGGCAACAGGCAAGAGAACGGGCCCCGGGTTGTGGCTTTCCGAGGAAGGAACAGGGCAGAGTTCGTACAAGCTAATCGGCACGGAGGGCCATGACCTACTAACCGGGGTAGGGAACCATTGGAGCAATAACAGGGTTTGCCCTAGCTTCATTAATCCACTGGACGCTCCTTCAGCATCCAGGACTCTAATGCGAGTGGATATGCTCAATGTGGCGGCAGGGGACGTGCTGTACCCTGTATGCCCCGAGGGCACAATGAGCCCGGAGTACTGCATGCGGCTGGATACGGGTATCTTCCAGACTCTCGCCATGAGGAGGGGATGGTCCGGCATTCTACCATCTAACGCTACTACTCTGGGACCTCCAGTCCCCTTTGCGTGGGGCATGTCACTCAGGAACAGGGACTGGGAGGTGCCAGACTTTAGGGTGGCGACCTTTAGCGGCAGGATTATACAATGGTTAGAGACCACAGTGGTATAAGATCCTCTAGTATTTAAGACCCCAGTCAGGGCACCTGCCTGCCAAGGCACGGGTGAGGGTCTGTTATACAGGGCGTGGGGACTGTCACAGAGACCGGGAAGGAGCCGCAAGACGCCACCGAGTGAGGCCCGCAGTGATGACAGCTTTCAGTCCGGGGGGGATTTTCCCGATTCCGGCCTGAAGGAGGGGTCGGACAAGGCCTTGACCGCACCTCCTACCAATGTTTCAATACTAGGTGGAGCTGGGTTGGCGACCACTGCCAAACTAGGCACCACGGAGGCAGACGCGCAGCAAAACCTAGACCATCGCGAAAAACAGGACACTGTTTAGTCCGCCTGAAGCCCGATTGGGAATACCAGAACGTGACACTACTACAGATACTTAGAGAAGCGGGGCAGGAGGGAGAGTGTGATTGTGGAGGTGTAGGCTGAAACCGCGATTACGGGCCTTTCAACGATAATTTAAAAAGGTATAGACTGCCTGACCACGAAAAGTGTCCGGGATGCATGCTCGGACCAGGCATCCTCGAGGACGGGACCCACCTTATGGCTCGCGTCCTGCCGCGGGGGCAAGCTAAGCAGGTGGTCCAGGTGTACCTTGACATGAGGGACATCTGGAGCAACTGTTGCGACCACAACCTTAGGGACCGTTTAAAGTTCCTCTCCGGTGAGGTGAAGAGGGGAGGACGCTTCATCACCCGGTGGTGGAAGAACTATACACACTGGGATCTCATGTTAGGGTATGTACCATACAAACCTCGCAGTGCCGTGCTCGATTCGGTTAAGGACTGGCTGACGGAAGATAAAAAATATAGGGGCAGCCCTATGTGGAGTAGACTACTATGCAGAGGGATTTATAGGCATGCGGTTATATTATCAGACTTAAAAACAGTGCATTTCAGCAAAACAGACAAAAATTTCAATATCAATTATTTATGTACAAACTACGCACAAATTCAGAAAGATATTTTTACAAAATATCCATTGTTTTCGAGTGCACATATTTATAAACTAATGTCTTCACGATAGGAACAAATTATAAAATAAGACGGGACGGTAACGTATTTCACGAGCCATACATGCTTTAATGAAGAATAGAGTTATTATTAATTGAGATTTTAGATTAAATTTACCCGACTGCGGGCGAATAAAAAAATCTAGCTGACAAGCTGTAAAAATCTCAAATCACTAAACTTGAATCTTAAAAAGCTGTCTAAAATCAATGTATATTATCTTAAAGTATATTTACGCAGTCGAGTACTTATTTGATTATATTATATATAAAATTGTTCTTAAATTACTAAACCAGCTAGTAAACTAACATTTAATATTTCGTATATTGTATCGATGTAGGTTATTACTATAAATATTGATAAACATGGTCTACAAAGAAGAAATTTTCAAAAAGTTAATCTTGTAAGAGATCTTTTGATCAATCCTAATTTTAATTGGAACATACTGCATTTATTCCGCAGTATGTTTATGTTCGTGTTTAATGACATCAAATTACAACATCAGCTTAGACTAATTCTACAAGCTCTGATCGGCATATAGCCCGGTTACATCATTATATTTACTTAGTACATATATTGTATTTTACTACCGTAAGTGCTTAGACAGCCGTGGTCATTGATCCTTTAAGAACGGATGAAGTCCCATTGGTTAGTGGGTTGGTTGTCGCATATCACCATGATGAGCGGCTCGCCCCTGTAAGCTCGGTCGACTCCTAGGCACATGCCCGCAGCGGTGTTGTACACTGGGCTGCCAGCCTGAAAATTGCACATTAATGTTAATATTTTCCTGGTTGATTTGCATTATACCAACGAAGCCGCCCACCCCAGTGCTAGGTTGAATCATATTGTCTACATTAATCCAGTTAACAAACAAAAAACAGCTGATACTCAGCTCAAATTTGGATAAATGACCTTTGATTTTTTTATTTCTAGCTTCATCTTTCTAACTGAGTGACGCACAGTGTGAGATTTCGGCAATCTAGGGGAATTTTATTAGATTTTCCAACTTTATGCTTTTTTTCACTAACCCTGGTACCTATTTAAGCAGCTAAATATCCCAGTCGAAAGGAAACGTGGCTTACTTGCACGTTAGTCAACCGAAGTATGGGTATAATGGGTCTCAAAACTTGTATAGACAAGCACGCGCTTGGGGCCCCGAGACAGCCGTCCAGCGTAGGGCATGGACTGTTGTGTCGCTGTGTCTCGGCTAAGTGATCAGTGCTGTTTGTCTAGAATACTACCCATATCTACAGGTAAGATCCTGCATTTTATCTTAAATATTTGCTAAATGATTAGATAGAATTTTTTTTTAAATGGTGTGTTGTCATTATTGATAAAAAGTAGGTTTTGGTTTTTAAAAAGAGTTTTAATTATGTGTTCCAAAGTGTTCCACACTAAAACTTGATTCTAGTTGTAGCTTATTTATTATACTAGCCAACATATTAAAAAAAACTTGCGCATGTTTGCGCGATAACGGTGAATCGTATTTTCACAGAAAATGATACACATGTTTACATGGCGAGCATTATTCGATGTGTGGACACAAGCTCATTCAAACAAGTTGGAGGTTGTTTCAAACTTCATAATGGAACAAACGGGAGTCAGACCAACGATGCTGCGCCAGAGCAAGATTAATCTAGAGACCCTCCACGACCAATCTCCTGACACAACATTTGGCGCATCGTACCCGGCATACATCGCAACACAACTGCTCAGACCCGTCCTCCGTACGGCTTCACCAGACATCATGCCAGAACACGACGAATCGCTGTCTTTTAATACAAAGGTCAAAATACGGAAATATGTGCTAATTGCCACCGAACTAGATTTTTAAGTGAAAACACAGCGTGGTTGGAAGATCAGGTCTCGTTCGACTTTGCGCCCGATCCTTTGGTAAAACAAAATACCAGCGGTAGAGCTAAAAAGGCGTTTGAAGAGGGCTCTTCGAAAGTCCAGACAAGGAATACTCTAGACTTTTCTGGTAAACAGTTCCCTTTGATTGGAAAATCATCGTCAAATCGTCCAGGATTCTTACCAACACTGACCATGTTCATCGATTGTAAATTACATCTGACCGTTATGACACTAGTCTTCGTGCTAGTCCCAGAACTAAACATTCAAAGATATTGCCAGAATTCTTAGAAATATTAATGGAGCCTGTTGTAAAATCTGTACACTCTAACAGCAACAGTAATATTGATACAGATGAATAATGGGTTTCTCCTTTCTTTTTTGTTTTGACTGCGCTTTGCGTACCTTGTTACCGGTTTTTATTTTTTGAAACCAAAAAAGGTTTGGTTAGTTATTTAATGTTTTCTGTGAGTTTACCTGGCTGCATTATAAGCCAAGATAATAAATGTCTTTTTATAATTGACGGCAACACTTATCCAAAGTATGTACGTACTAAAAACAATGTTTTTTTTTAAACATTAAACAACATGCAAAACGTTTAAAACCTCTCATTGTTTATTTAAACGTTTATCCTGATTAAAATAACAATGAGAATTTACTAAATGCCATTTTATTTTCGTCAGTGAATAAAGTTCCCCTAGATTGCCAAAATCTCACACTGTGCGACACCTTGACAATTCACATATAATTTAATTGTAATTGGTTTATTTGAAATAAATCCTTTAAGTCATTCATGTGTGCTTTAGTCAACACGCTTTGGTGTTTTTGTCTGACTGCTCAATACTTTCAACATTTAATCCAGCTGTGGATTGTTCGGCCACATTATTTTAATGGCATTGGAATAAATATACATATATATGTATATACATATATGTAACGCCAACCTACCAATTTCAGGGTTATATATATTTATATATATAGCTAGCTAGCGGCGGGTACGGTGCGTAATGCATTTCACCTCGTAAAAAAAAAACTCTTTAGTAGTAACCATAGAGTTACTCTGATACAATAAAATCTACGCAATGAAATGTATTTAAGTTTAATATTATTTTATTTTTACGACAAAAATATAGAAATATCATTACGCGGTACCTCACTAGTGCAGACTATCGCCGGTCGCCGTCAGCGTATTAATTATTACGTGCGGCCAAGTAGCTTCAAAGTAAATCCGCGCTGTTTTATTAGTTGCCTCACAGCCATCCCAGTAAAATCACGGGAAAGCTTTATCACTCTGAGCAACTAGTGTTGTAGGCCTTTTTCGTGTATCGTGAAAACGAAGAGTTATTAAATATTTTGTAATTATGAATTATTGCCATGAGACGACTGTTCTAACATAGAAAATGATGTTGATTTGATAAGATTAATTTATTTTTTAAATTGATAATTTAATTTGACAAGAAATTGTATATTTTGTGTTTAATATACCTGCTAAGGTTCATCATGGATATTAACGAAATTTTAAATAATACATTCATAGGTTGGAATTATTTTATTTGATATTAACAAGGTACCTTGATAGGCAGGGTAATAACAATAGATTTTGTAGTGTTATTATGTTTAGGTTTATATTGTGAATAAATAAATAATTTATGCATCGATATTAAGAATTCCCAACACTGTTCCAACTTATACCTAAAGTGACGTGGCGCTGGAGGTACCTACGTCATAGGGATCATAATCTTGGCGGTTAAAGGGTTAAAACATAATATGAACCATCATTGGCCTGCCTCTGTCCCTATATATTTGGGGTCGGTGCAACATGCCTTTTCTCAAATACATCTCTATTTAGATGTTTACATTGTAACCTTTCTTGTTTGGTTATTTAGGAGTCTATAAATATGCGACATTTATTATTATGGACCAAAGTTTATTCTATTTTCCGCAAACTCCGTCAAGTGGTCCATTATGTGTGGACCATGGCTTGGATATTTTCTAGTTGTGGTACAACCAAAATGTGAAAAATAAGAAATCAAAGCAGACTTCAAAAGACACTACAAAGATGAAACTAAGGTTAATACAGGAAGTCGGTAACTAAAACTGAAAATACAAAACCAAAGCCACAGACTTCCGAAATTAATTTTATTGTTTTATTTACAACTTTGTTTTTACATTAGGTAGGTAGCCGGTGTTAGATCGGCAATAGAGTAGTATATGAATAAAAGCACCTATATACTTTATAAAAGGTTAATATTACTTAAGGTGAGAAAGGGAGATTACGAAAGATTAGGACTAAATTATTATATCTAGAATATAGAGCTTACTCCTCAGAATTTAGCGAAGAACACACGAAGTATTCAGAAAAAAAGTTTTTATAATAAGGTTATTAAGTTATTACTAATTACAGGCAAATCAATAAGCCCCTGGTTTTCAAAGGCCGATCCATTGTACTAAGAGTAAACAAAGTGTTGGCCAGGTAACGCGATATATTGCGAAAAAGAAATTATATCTTGTTGAATTCGATCTTTTGTTGTGAATAGACTTTCTTAAACCGGAGGTAAACAAAAAAGTTACTCAGCTTACAGTTTCTTAAAAATAACTTTAGGCCATTCAAACAAAGGATAAATAAATAGGTGGAAAAAAATAATTCACTTACTGTGTTCACAGGAAAGTTGTAAGGTACATACATCTCCTGAGAAACCTGACCTTAGGAATGCACAATAAACATCATCTCTAGGGATCAGTTTTCTCTAGAACTGTATGTACTGCGCTTCTAAACCAATTACGTTGATGACAGATTTGCGAGAGGATACTAACTACAGTATCAAAATTACAGGTATAAGTAATGGACTCACAGTTCCAAACATTTTTTTCCATTCCTTCGAGGAGGGCGGTTCGTTGCACCTCCCGTGGCTCAGGACCAGGTTATTGAAGACATCATAACAAAGTATGTGCCCCAATTCCTGCTGGATACTTATGGCTCTTAAGTCCCATTTATTTACCGCGTTAATAAAATCCACACGTTTGTATGCAGGCTAGAAACGAAACGTTTTCAATTGCACGCACATTGGACATATTTTAATTATATTTCATCCAATTGAGTTTTAAAATTACTCATGCGTACAAATGTTTCTACAACAACTACTAAACGTTTCAGCCCTTTGACAAAACATGCACTAAATATTACATAAAGCACTTCCTACTATTACATACCATTCGTTCCGAGGGATTTCCACGATTGTCTCATATACCAGGCTCATTGATCCCACATGCTTGGAGTATTGTGATCAGTTGATCATATTTGACTTATACAAGATATATTACTACATAATATAAAACAAGGTAAATTTTTCTTTCCCTATGTCCTTTGTACGATTGTTACGTAATTACGATGCTGGTTTTGGTCTCGTAGTCAACAGTTGCTCATGACAGTGGATTAATATAAGAGAATGATTTACAACATATATGGTATATTAATTAATAACCGTTAAATGTATTACAGCAGAGATATACGACAGAGCTATATTAAGCAGCATATCCGAAATTTTGTAACCAACAAGATTCCCTCAGCTTCTTGATCACCTTTTCTTCCTCGCGATAATTTTGTAGAACTTCCCAATAACAATGGCCACTTACATTCCCCGGTAATTCAAGTGGGCCATTACGTTATTAAAAAAATTAAATCATATCCTATGTATCCATAAGTTCTGCTATAAGTCATTTGAAGGTTATTTGTTAATGCTAATGTGCCTTTGTTGAGGACAATCGACTAATAATACAAAAAGAAAGTAAGTAATGGACATAAAATAGTCCTTACCGATCCCTTATGCTTCCACTCCTGTGACCCTCCAAGTTCGTGACATTTGCTCAGCTTCGGCGCTACATTGTTTGATGCATCTAGACATAAAGTGCGTCCCAATACCAGCTCATTACGACTTGTTTCGAACCACATCTGAAATATATTTATTAATAAATATTTTAGTACTGAACTTTTATGATTAAATTCCTTCATTATCGTCAGGGTCAACGTTGATGACTACACTTGAAACTAGCTTTGCTAAGTATTGAACTGGATAAGACGACATTGGCGCTGATTCTCTTGTTTACAAACTAATTTTTTCTTTAAGAAAAGAATAGATGATAACATTTTAGTTTACTCCTGTCAAATTAAGGTACTCCAACAGACAGTTTAGACGCGTTTATAAAAATGGCGACCGAAAACACGCCAATTTACGTCAGGAGCGGACTAATTTGACAGGTCTAAAGTAACATTTTATCTTTTGTCCTTTTCTTAATGAAATAGACAGAAAACGATGCACCGTGCCAAAATTTTGTTTGTGAAAAGGGGAATCGGGAAATCACATTATTTATGACAAAGTAACTGTGGGACGTTTATATTGTCCTCAACACTAACAAATTTACTATTATTTAAATTATAAGTCTTAATACAAATACGCAACCCTAGGAATTTCTTCTGTATCGTACATAAGTGCCAGTCCCGGAACTACTTGTGGGTCAAACAAATGTTTACACGCAACGCAACGGTCAATCCCTTCACTATTCCTACAACCGTGCAGTCATTAATCTTTTAATTAATATCTTCTTCAGGCTATAGATGTCCACAGCTGGACAAAGGCCTCCCCTAAGGCTTTCCACGATGACTGGTCTTGTGCTGCCCGCATCCATCGGCTTCCCACGACCTTCACCTGGTCATCGGTCCACCTTGTTGAGGGCCTCCTTACGCTGCGTCTTTCGGTACGTGGCCGCCACTCAAGAACCTTACTGCCCCATCGGCCATCGGTTCTACGAGCAACGTGCCCTGCCCACTGCCACTTAATTTTAACGACTCGAAGAGCTATGTCGGTGACTTTGGTTCTTCTGCGGATTTCCTCATTTCTGATTCGATCACGCAGAGAAACGCCGAGCATAGCTCTTTCCATTGCCCTTTGTGTGACTCTCGAGCCTTCGTATGAGGCCCATTGTGAGCGACCACGTTTCATACCACAGTGTTTCAAGACTAGTCTTTGACCAGTGTGTGTTGCCAGTGATGACTTACTTAATCAATATAAGAAGCAAAAATAATGAAAAACCTACCTGACTCAAAATCCTGATGCAACTAGAAAGTATCAAGCCACCGCCCTTGGTCTTTACGTCCTTCTCGCTCTGGATGCACAGTGAAGTGTTCTTCAATCGGATTTGATAAGAATCGGTGTAGTTACGTTTGCTGAAACATGCAAGTTTTTTAAGATCGATTCGGCACTAACTATTCTGTACATTATACAGTACACTGTGGCAGTATACTTAGGCCTTTAAATTTAAAAGACACTGGCTCCCATTGGGTATTTTTTTTTTTATAAAAATCGTTTGCTATTGCTACGGCTGTTTAATGGATTGATGACCATCCTTCTCAAGTTAAGACCTCGAAGTTGTTGATCCTGCAGGGTAATTGCGTAACACATTATCAGTAGCAATGGGTTTCATTTTGACAGTTCAACAGCGTTCATTGCGTTATTTACGTTGTTGAGCAGATTTTCGAACATAGGGAGCAATGGAATAGCAATCAGCTTCAAAATCAAATCAAATCAAAGCATTTATTTCAAATAAACCAGTTACAGGCACTTTTGAATTGTCAGAAGTTCGGTCAGTCAGTAAGGTGAAGCTAGTCGCCCATTCCAAAAAGTAGGTACCTATGGAGAAGAACGGGCAAGAAACTCCATGGACACTCTTTTAAAATATCAAGCTATTGATACAAATATTTGATTACATCATTCATTTTGAAATCAATCGTGTGAGAACGATGCAGAAATATATTGTACGCTGAGAGCGTCCATTATGGAAAAAAAAACAACAATTCAGAAATTAAAATACGCCGTAGCAGCTAAGAGATGACCAGTCCCCTCTGACGGCGTCCGTTCACGAACATGACGTATGGATCAGCATCATTCAGCTCAACCATATTGAAGGGAACCTAATGACCCAACACACACGCCACCATCAGCGAGACATTTGAGTGAGCATGACATACTCTCAACAGCCATAGCACTATCAAGTCAATAAACGACTAACCCAACAAATAGATGCTATACAGCAAATAGATCGTGCTCACACGTGTTCCATGCAATTATACAATACTAAGAAATTGAATCTACACAATGCAAAGACAGTTTTGTCCAAGGTTCAGCAGCTCCAACGGTGTTCCCGAATGCTAAGTTTAGCTCCTGTGCAGCTGCACCAGTGCCGAATACCCCTGTCAGCGATGCAATTCCGTAACGTACAATATGCCTGGCTACATAGTGTATACTGGCTTTGAGTTAAGAAAAAACAAACAATTGCAAATTTAAACTACGAGAGGAAAAATCAAAGAACAATCAGTGTAAGCATAGAAATCGGACGCAGCTCAAGCCCAAGCCTTTTTGTCGTCAATATAATCTTTAACACTATAAAATGCTTTCTGACACAACTTACGTTTAATGAAGCATTTGAATTTATTCAGGCTCAGATCTTGAACCACCTCTGGAAGTCTATTGTAAAAATGTATACATTGGCATCTAAAAGAGCCACCTATTTTCTTGAGCCTTGTTGTAGGTACAATAAATTTGTGCTTGTTTCTAGTATTTATACTATGGACATCACTGTATTTTTTATACAATTTTATATTTTTATGAGCATACAAAAGATTTTCATAAAATGATTCCAACTGATAGGAATGGTGTGTTACGCAATTAGGGTGCGGGCTGTCATTTCGTAGACAGTCTTGTCATTATATCGACAGTCGTTATGCGCAGTCAGAAACCCAAAAATCTAATAACCAAACTCACCAAGGGGTATGTATGTGTTACCAAATAGCTTGACCACAACGTTTATCACTTTCATTTTTGGGCTACCGTGCAAATATTTGCTGCTGTTTAGGACCCATTTTGTTGCATAGGAATGATACTCATCTTCATTACCATTTAAACTGACCAGTAGAGTGAATAATTACTTAACGACTTTAATTCAAGGGAAAGCACTGCAACTTTCTATTATAACAATAGTGTTTTCTAGATTAACTAACACAACACATTTGTAACCGATGCGAGTACAATGTAATGTCAAAAGCATTTTTTCTTTTAGCCGTCAATTTTTTTTTTTTTTTTTTGATATGGCATCTCGTAGTTGACCTTGAGAGGTCGTGACTACTTAACCGGGCTATCCTGTGGCTGCCTTAAGTGAATTTAAAGCCTCCAGCCAGGGCTACTAAAAGCTAAGCGACTACACGCTAAGGGCACCCCCTGTGGGGTACGAACCTCGGCTTAGGGTGTCGCTGGAGAAAACAGCAAGGGACGGCTGGATCGAATTTTTTTATTTTTATTTCGGTTTGATGACCACGGCGTTTCCTAGTACTAGCTCTGAGAAGAAACGGCCGAAACAAACTCAGAGGTCATAGTCGGGAGTTTATATTTACTGGCTCAGCTGCGGCGCGGGCTGGCCTTCATCGGACAAGTTTAGCCGTCAAATTGATGTGCACTTTTTTATAGCATCGTCGTCAACGAAAACATATAGTTCTATATTGTTCTTATCTTTTTTCTTCTTCTTGAGCCTATAGAGGTCCACTGCAGGACAAAGGCCTCCCCCAAGGCTTTCCCTGATGACCGGTCTTGTGCTGCCCGCGTCCTTGCTTGATGACCTTCACCAGGTCATCGGTCCACCTTGTTGGCGGCCTCCCTACGCTGCGTCTTCCGATACGTCGAAATATATATTTTTGTTAATTACAAATTAATTTTATTTAACAAAATATGTATGTGGTAATAGCAGTAATTGAAATTTACACTGTATCTGTACAATCCGGTTCCTAAGATAGAGCCCGCTGATAGATAGATGGACGGACGAACCGATACTCGGATTAAAAATAGAGAAAACTTACCGCGAATGCCAGGGTTGGAACTTATTCTTATCAACGTCATTCAGAGCAGCCATCCTTTTCTTAGCCATTACGTTTTGGCCAGTCTCCAGTTCTGGGTAAACATTCTCCAGATACCATTTGAAAGATTTGCAGTTCAAGCTTTTACGTAAATTTTGTCTAGCCGACAAATCACCGAGCTCTATCTGAACCACGGCTGGGTTGTGTTCAATCACCTTATTCTGAAATCGTTAGAAATACCATGATATTATTTAATGCGTCGTATTTACTGGATTGCACAATACACAATTGACTCTCAACAACAATTCGGAGACTGTTCACTAAGGAAGTGTTTTACCCAGACAGTCAGACCAGATGAAATGCCTTACACTGGAAGATTACTCATAAGCCCAGCTTGCCATACCCAGTCGAAGGTATTCGAGCCTTCTAAAAATCCTGCAATCGCTTTGCCATTCAACCTCTATCTTCATTTTAAGGTTGGTAGTGGTGTGCGTTAATTCCGGGATATACAATATGTAAAGAAAACCCTGTCCGATCCGTGAAGTTATTGTTAGGTATCGATAACTGATTCTACTAATGCCTACAAAGCCGGGCTAAACTAAATAAAATCCTCCTAAAAAAATATCAATATTATTTCGCAAAAGGAGGTAAATTAATACATTTGCGGTAGGCAAAACATGCGCGGGCGAAAGAGCCCCGATGCGACACGCGATCGCATCGCTATTCGCTCATAATATTACCGTCAAAAATAGTGTTGTCACTTATTAAAAAATTACCAAATTTTGGGGAAGTTGGAATTAATTCGGGGGAAAAAAAGATTATTTCAAAATTCATTACTATTGTTACTATGATGATTATGTAAAATTACATATTTTATTTGGTCATGTGTTTACCTAACCTTTATTATCCTTATGAGTCGGATGGGGTTTTCTTTACATATCTATTTATCACGTCGTGTGACAAAAAATACGTCAAAATCAAAAAGCTTCATAGCAAAAAAGCTATGAAACTTTAAGATACTTACATAATTTAAAAATAATATTTAATAAAAACATTTTATTATTTCTAGTTAAAATGATTTTAAAGGAACTTTTTTTATTCATAATTATAAACTAGAGCTTGACCACAATCTCGCCTGATGGTAAGCAGAAATGCAATCGTTGAAAATAAAGCGCTCTAGTTTATAAGAGCCTTTTCACTCTAGCCAGTTGTTAATACTACAATACAAAGGTTCCTTGGAACGAGAATCGGAAAGGCTGTTTAAAGTTTATTATTTTTTATGTGAGGAAAATAAATGATAGTAATAGAGGACACTTTTAGAAGGATTTTTTATTTCTAGGTGTGTGTATAGAAAAATATTGAAACTAGAGTCCATATTACGTTTCGAAACACTGTTCCTATCATAGTTGATTTATGTTTATATTTTTTTTTTTATAATTATAAACTAGTGCTGAACCGCAATCCCGCCTAATGGTAAGCAGTGATGCAATCGTTGATGGTAAAGCGCACTAGTTTATTAAGCACTTAAAAACTTAGAAATAGGAAGGATGACGGCAGTTGAGCGAGGTGATGCAACGTTAAACCCAAGACCAACACGACCAACGATACTGCGCCAGAGGGAGATTGATCTGGAGACTCTCCACGACCAAACTCCCGACACAACAACATTTAGCGCATCGTGCCCGGCACACATCGCAACACAACTGCTCAGACCTATTCTCCGTACGGCTTCACCAGACATCATGCCAGACGTTATTTATTTATTTATTTATTTAGAAACAAACAATTGTGAAACAATGTTTTGTTTATGCGAAATCTGAATATATTTTGTTCAGAATAAGCAACTGAATCGATTCCAATCATTTTTAGACCATGTTACATTTTTCCCAAATACATTTAGAAATTGGTGCAGTGTGGTTACGACCTCGCCGACTGCAGTCTACTTGCGCGTGCGCAACAGCTGACGCCAGAGGTCAACGCACTGCGCTCGCCCACCCGAGCGGAACATTGACCATATTTTTTTTTGGGACAACCAAGTAGTAATAGCAAGCTCATGATTTTGTGGGTTTTCATGATATCTTTTTGAAATTTTGTACATAGATTCTTTACTTAAAAATACTGGACACGTGTTTCGGGTTTCGCATAAACAAAAAATTATAATAATGTTGTATATTGATGAAAGAATCATGCAATCAGATATTATTTCCGAACTGATCATAGTATTTTATTTATACTAAAGCTTGTACGTTTGTAAGTGGAACAAATGTGATAACTGCCATCAGTGTACGAACGACATCAGGTCAAGCTACCGGAAACTGTCAAATATTCCCAATCAACCTTGAGCCTTAATGCTTTAGGGATAAAGTTAAAAATCTATTAAAAAAAAAATACAAATTGTAGTAGCTTTATGTGCTGTGCCATATATGTTGTGAACAGAGATCTTTTATGATTGATAAATCGGAACTGTGCCGATCTGGGAATACGTCGATGAAATCACCATTACAAAACAATGACCTCTGGCCCTTAATGTTTGTACTTACTTATATTAAACACGCTCTAATTGAGCAAGACGTCAACAATAGATAAACACTTAACGTAAACCAAACATTATTGTCTGTTGAACTAAATATTAAAGAACGACATAATTATGTATTACGTAACTTTAAATTGTATCTTCTCTTCGTCCGTCACGTTTATAACTTAGTGAGCCGGTTTTGACGCCTTGAAAGAACATCGATATTCATGATGATAATAATAATCATATTATTAAACTTACGAATTTAATAAAGGGTGTCTCTGACATCACCGCACAAACGAGTACCATGGATCCAGTACATGATTCTGAACCCCCCACAGGTGGAATTTTTCGTCGGTTTTTTCCTGATTAAAAAAATATATATGCAGTTTTTTTCACTTTAAACCGTTCATAATTGCTATACTTTTATAATCTAATAAGATTTTAAAGTAAAAAATATTTAATTCGCTAATTACACAAAAAAGCGCAATGTGAACAAAACTCGAAAAACTATCCTATCAGCTGATTTAATAGAGTTCACATCAGGGGTCAACGTCATACCCACAAACACGCGGCGGCACGTTTGCAACGTTCAAAGGCCGAGCCGACACATTTTTTTAAACACTGTTGTTTCTGTAACCGCTGATTAACGATATAAATGACTATCATAATTGTATTAGTGGCATGCGGTGTAGCCTTCTCTCGAAGTTTGCGTTACGATGTCAGATACACCCTGTATAATAATCATGATAATAATAATATGATTATTATTGTATATTATTATATTAAATTCGTATTAATGTATTTTAGATGCAAACCTTTCTAATAAATGTATAAATAATGGCATAAACCGCGTCACAATCCATTGCAAAGTCTCGAAGAACAACGCGTTGACACGGACACGTGAACCAACGTTTAAGACCACATTTTTTTCAAAAGCTAGTATAAATACGAACCACTAACGACATTATTATTGAAACCTTTTATATGCATATGTTAGGTACTGACGACCGCAAATCGAGCTTCGACAATCTTTCATCTGTCAATCTTTTCAACTTTAAATCTAAAGCATAAAGGCTCAAGGTTGAAGGTAATATTTGACAGTTTCGGATAGATTGACCTGCTGCCGTCGGTACTTCTTTCACAATGATCCAAAGGAAATAGGGCAAAAATTAAATCTACTGACCACATAATCGTCCATCCAAACGCGGGCCATGCGCATAGAGTTACGTAGCATAAAATCCTCCTTCTCCCCTATTCCATAAGGTCGACGCTTTCGGAAAACATGGCCGACTCGACTGCACGGAATCAACTCCAGAGAACCGCCGCACATCCATATCTAAAATATTAAAACGATTAAATTATTTTCCACTTCATTAGATCCTTTGTTGGATTAGAAAACCGTCATTATTCGTCATAAGCACCCTAATAAAATTACATAACACACTATTACTATCAGTTGGAATCATTTCGAAGCTTTTTGCTAATCCATTGTTAAATGTGTTCGAAAAGTGTGTCTGCTCAACAGCATAAAGAACGCAATGAATATTGAACTGGTTGAATTTGAATTGATTTGAACTGTCAAAATGAAACTCATTGCTACTGATAGTGTTACGCAATTATCCTAGGTCCTAAATTTCCAACAGAGCTGAGACAGCCTCACCGGCCGATCCATCAGCAGGGTAACTGCGTAACGTACTATAAGTAGCAATGAGTTCCATTTTGACAGCTCAATAACTTTCATTGAATTATTAGTTGTTGAGCAGACATACTTTCCGAACATATGAAGCAATGGATTAGCAATAAGGTAGTTGACTAAAAAAAACTAATTAGTCCGTCAGTCAGATTTCCAAAAAATACTAGACACTTATTTTTTCTTTTTTCTTATAAACAAAAAATGAAGGAGATACAGTGCGTTGAAAACTCGTGTGACGTCACTGCACGCTATACTTTTTAGAGAGCAGTGACGTCACCAGTCACCACTCCTGATCTTTGATGCCTTTTATATTTGTAAAATTTTATTGATTTGATAAAACAAAATATACGTATCCAATATTTTTCTATAATCTGAATGACGGACTAAATAGAATCATTTTTTTTACCCAGGAAACAGCCCTATTGGCTTCAAAATTATTCCAATTTATAATAATAATGTATTACGCAATTGGGTGCTGGTTAATCTAAGCTTGCCGCGGTTGGTTGGCCATCGAATCTTATTACGACGCCCCCTCTTGCCTCGGAAAGCATTCGTGGATATTTGGTAGTCACTGAAACTCTGACAATCAAAACTTAGCAAAGGGTATCGTATTCCCAGTTACTGGTTGGTGGAGGCAGAGACAGGCAGTATCTGGAAGTAAAATCACTAGAAGCTAAACCCAGCGTAAGAAACAGCACCGTTCCGATTCCCTTATTCACAAAATAGTAAGTAAGGCTCGACAGAGTTCACGGTCTTGGTCTCGGCATTCTCGGCTATAAAACCAACCGAGAAATTTGTTTTCGTTTCTCGGCTAATTACAGCCTAGATTCTCGGTCACGACCGAGACTGTAAGTAGCTTTCTTAGAGCCGAAACCGCAAAGAAATGTTAATATTTTTGAGTATCGGTCTTCTTCGCCTTATAAGGTGCTTAGGCCTGCAGCAAATAGGTAAGTTTATATCTGCGCCGCCTACTAGTATAGAATGTGAACAACTGTTTTGTAATACTGTATAATTGTATGACGAGAGGCGTCGTCACTCGTTGAAGTGTGAAAATGTCATTTCTTTTAACTTCGATTGCTAAAACAGTTAATTTCGTTAAACAGAAGTTATTCAAAAGTTAACAGGATTATTTTTTTTCACGTTTGTTCTGTCCTCGATCACGGCCGAAATGTTATTTTATTCTCGGTCTCGGCTCGTCTCGACCGAGATTAGTTTTTCGTTCTCGGTGGAGAACAAGAGCCGAGACCGAGAATCTTAAAGCCTTACAAAGTAGACTAAAGTTCAGTGCATCTTCTTGTTCCATTTTATTTTGAAAACGACAGAAGATTTTTTTTTTTAAATTAATTTATAAACCAGCGCTTGACCGCAATCCCGCCTGATGGTAAGCAGTGATGCAATCGTTGATGGTAAAGCGCACTAGTTTATTAAGAGCCTATTCACTCTAGCCTTGAAGACACTCAAATTGTAGTCCGACGGAAACACCGCCGCCGGCAGATTGTTCCAGTCCCTCAATGTACGCGGTATAAAGGAGGAGGCGAAACGCTTCGTCCGGATCGTAGAGGTGTTAACAACATAAGGGTGGAAACTCGCCGTACGACGGGTCGTCCGATGGTGGAACGGAGATGGGGGAATTAAATCGTGCAATTCCCTCGCACACTCCCCAAAATGTATCCTATAGAACACCGAAAGGCTGGCTACTCTACGCCTGTGCTCTAGGCTTTGGAGACCAACTCGAGTTAAATCAGAGTCACCAATCAGCCTCTTCGCACGCCTCTCCACTGAATCCAATGTGGCCAGTTTAGTCATCTGTCAAATTAAGATATTCCATAGACAGTTTAGATGTGATTAAAAACATGACGATGAAAAACAAGTCAATTTACATCTGACACAGACTAATTTGACATGCCTAAAGTAATATTTATCTTCTGTCCTTTTCTTAATGAAATAGAAAGAAAGAGCAAGCACACGCAAGGGAATCGGGGCTATTATATTAAACAGCAATGTTGAAGAAGACGAAACAGCGGAATTTTGCTGATTTTACGTAGCTTACCCTGAAAGATATCTCCAAGTTCTCTCCTCCCCATACATTCATGCCTTCATCGTATCTGCCGATATAGTTGAAATACTCGCGGTAAATAGCGAATAATCCACCAGCCATAGTCGGTGATTTGATTGGTTTCACAAAATCTTCTTCAGCTGCAAAGACAGTCATGATAAAATAATATTCGACATATTTTTAGGAATAGAATTTCGAAATAGATACAGGTGGAAAACGTCCAAATGACTTCTTCCTGCTCTGGGCGGAGTGGAAGGGCGTGTCAGATTTTTACGGACTAAAACCCACCCGTGTTCTTTCACTTGCCTGTGCACCAGAGGCACGGTTTCTTTTTTAACCAACCCGCAACCCTGACCCAGGAGGCATCGGTCTTCGTGGAAACCGTCACGATGTGCTGACACATCTTCAAGGCGCGCGTGAAACTCAACGTGCCATCAACCCGGACCTGGTCCTTACCGGGCGGCGAGCTGCCCACTGCTCACCACCACCGCAAGCCCGCGTCTATGGTGGCCGGGAGCGGCTAGAGGCGTGAGGGCGCTGGGATTCCCGCTCCCTCATGCGCTCCGGCTCCTCCTTTGTCAGCATCACTGCTTCGCAAAAGGAGGTGACGGCCTGCAATACGCCTTCGCCCCAGACCATGCCGATCGCCGCCACGAGGACACGGCGGTGCTCTACCCAAGCCGAGCAGACCTCCGCCGTATGCTCCACGGTGTCCTCAGGGGGTCAAAACGCCCTGTGTTTTCCTCTGGCACCTATGCCAAGAAAGCCAGGGCGTTTTCCCCTCATAAAACCGGGCCACAAAGCTTATCAATAGGTACAAAAAAGTAACATTATATTGTGTAATAAGTACGCACCATTGTTTACGGTAGAAGGATTGTACGCATCGACAAATTGAAAGCATACTGCTCGTAAAACATTCAACAGTTCATACAATAAAGCTAAAGAAAAACAATCGATAAAAACTGTAATAAACTCACTTTTCAATGTTCCTTTCGGCAAATTATCCCATTTGAAATGTAGACCCCAGTTAAAACCGCCTCGGACTAAAGGACTGGCGGAATATTCGAATGTGTCCGCGTTGATGACGTCAATGACCGGGGTAACCGCGCGATGGGAGAATCTCGTTTCGACCTTATCGACTCCCTCTGCAAGGCGGGTAAGCAACGGAGGCAACCATTCTGTATTTACTTCAATATGAGAATCAAGGAACACTAGGACCTGAAAATAAAACGAAATTAATAGTTTTACCCTATTATAGGTGTCTTGGCCTAAAAATTGCTACTGATAACATTAGAGTAGATTGGACTCACTTCACCAACGCTATTTTCAGCTCCATACAGCCTCGCCCGGATAAGACCCTCCCGCCGGGAGGTCTTTAACAGTCTTATATTAAATTCATCTCTAATCGTTTCAGTCATTTTCTTCTCCACTACATTATTGTCGTCATTTATATAATCTACGACATTCTCCATATCAATGTTGTTAGTTTCCAGCATCTCTTCTTCCTTACGCATTTGGTTATTCAATTCATTAACTGATTGCTGCACCGCATCATGTAGGCCGTTGATGTCACTAAAGTCATCAACCAGAATAATTTCTTTGAGATATTTCAAATCAGTACGATCCAGAATTGAGTGTATAGAACGCATTAAAGTTTGATAGTGTTCATTAAAGAAACAGATTATCACCGAGGTCTTCGGGAGCTTGTCAGCATATTTTTGTACCCGGCACCTGGAAAAATTGTAACTAATTAGATTATTTTTGTCAGTATTTTCATTTGAGGTGTAGTTTTGGAGGAGGGTTTGTAGTTTTATTACCAAAACTTCAAAAATACTTATATGCTAGCCGCCATCGCCAATACAAATTACCCGATGAGTACTTACAGTTTATTCCTTGTATCAGGTAACCCACGGTGATTTCCAATTCTTTGCGATATCAGAGTGTTAAAAGCATGGACGCTGTAACCGCTGTCACGGATCCTCACATCTTCAGCATTACGGATCAATCCGAACTGGTTGTCTATTTGTAACATTAAAAATATTTTCAATCGATAAGGAAATCATATGTAGGTATACCATTACATAATACGAGATACATAACAAAGTTACGTATGCCAAACATACACTATAATTTATTGATATAAGGCTCCCATAGACAGGCGCAACGCATATGTGGTGGAACATTATCAACTTCGGTTTCACTGAAATTGTTCTAGTCGTACTAGGGTTGCGTCACGTTTTCTCGTCACATTTGTCTGGGGCCTTTGAAAATGGAATGTGCAATATTTGAACAAGTTTCTTTTTTAATTAACATTCGTCGCAACAGCAGCCGTAGAATTAAAATGATCGCGAATGCATAATTATATAAAATGTGCTAGAAATAGAGGTCACACCGCGCCAGCGCCAGTTAGTGAGAGAACCTTTAATGTATAGACGACAGCACATCACAAGCTACTAAAATCTGTCACTTTCTCTATTACATTTTCAGCTTTATCTCTAAAGCATTAAGGCAAAAGGTTGATTGGCATATTTAACAGTTTACGGGGGGCTTGACCTGCTGTCGTCGGTACAACGGAATAATTTTAACAGAGCTACGTCACTAAGCCGACCAGCAGAAAGATCGCTCTCGCGTCAATAATAGACCAATTGCAACTTGTTAGGTGGAATAAAATTCTATTGACGTTATAGTCATTCGTAAATTGAATTTATGCAGTCGCAAAGGTCATACTGTTGTATATGCAGTGCATGCTATATTTGCTTAACATAACTGTATAACACTAAGCAATCTTCATAAAATATTCGGATTTTTTTAAATAAAGAGTCGGATCTCGAAACCCATGACATTGGACTCACATATAACTGCTCTATTACGTAAATTATGAAATGTGTGTATAATTCATGATATTGACAGAATAGTCGACATCAGCTCCATAGCCACAATTAAAAAAAAAATGTGTGTATACTATCTCCCTTATTCAATTATTAAAGTTAACTAGTGATTAGCGATTCTTTAACCATACATTTCAAATGTTTGCACGTCACTTAACTTTAATCACCATTAATGAATAAATCCCTTAAACACTGTGGTGTTTCTATTTTTAGGGAGATTCTTTTTTTTAACTTTAGCTTGGCTTTGTAGGCATCAGTAGAATCAGTTATCGATACCTAACAATACCTTCACGGATTGGACAGGGTTTTCTTCACATATTATATATTTACCGAGCTGGAAGTTGGTACATGGAACTCACATTCACTTTATTATAATACAATACAAACAAAACAATTGCAAAGCATCTGGGACATTAAAACTTCAAATAATTAAAATGTTGATTATTTCATACACTTACCAATAGTATTATCAGGCTGTGCAGTCATTTTCAACCCAAGATGTTTAGCATATTTCTCTTTGAGCATCATCTTGCTCAGGTAATCTGATTTACCTTTGTAAAGCTTCCATGTGTTGCCTGAAAACTTTTCCACGGCTTTATCATTCAGCAAATTCTTTCCCTCTAATGCTGCAATAGATTTATCATTGTTCTTTATATGGTTCCTCTCGTCTGTATTCACAAGACGATAGTGGATCCTGTGCTCAGTGCTATTAATGATATTTTCACCTAAAATTTGTGAAAAATGATGATGAAGTGGTGTTTAAAGCAAGCAAAGCATTTTTAATTTCATCATGTATGCATTTCACTGTAACATATTATATTTATTTCTCAAAAGAAGTAAGACTTCTAATCTTAGAAGTATTAGGTTGCATATATAGTATAGGTCTGATGACCTACACATACGACTTACTGCTTCTAACGTGAAATTTATAAATAAGATTGTTGCTTATGTAAATATATTATCTGGAGAATTAATTTCTAACATAATAAATGATTAGATACTCTTGTTATGTCACTATTTGGTACTTTCAATCCTTACTAATCCTTACTTATAATATTATAAATCGAAAAGTGAGTTGATATTCCGGAGGAATTAGAAATCTAAAAAGCGCGATATAACCAAATTCCACGCGGGCGAAGCCGCTTGAGTAATGCTAGTATATTATAAATGATAAATGTGCTAGCATATTATAAGTGAGTTTGTTTGTTTGTTCCGCTTTGACACCTAAATTACTGAACATATTGGGATGCAATTTGGAACACAGATAATTTATAATCAAGAATTACACATAGGACACTTTTTATCCCGATATTCTCACGGAATCGAAACTTACGCGGGTGAAACCGCGGGACGCAGCTAGTTTCGTTATAAAGAAAAACATTATAGTCAAAAATATTGACAGTGCAGTTGGACATCTATGTAAAGAGAACTTAATAAATAATTCAGATAAAAGGATCAGATGGATGCAGTAAATTATAATATTTAAGGAATTAATTTAAAAATAAAATTACAATATGATTTCTAGAAATCTACAAATTTAGATTTTTGGGGTGTTTTGTTTTTCTAACACTTGATTGCATATGATCACTAGACTGCTTTGAAATACAGTTATTTTAATTGTCTTAGAATATATAAAGCATCATAATATAGCATATGATAATTATGCTAGTATGGTATGGCCAATTTTATGCTCTTTCATTTAGTCCAACTAAGGATTTAAAATAAAGCAGAATTGATTTACAATGTGGCAATATTATTAGTTTATTATACTCTTCAGATCCTTACTAAACTATGTTTAAGAGGATTGTTTTTATTCAAAAAATTTAAGAAGTGGCTACTCTGTTTTAAATTAACAACATGGCTCACAAGAATTTAGTGATTACTTGTTACTGATAATATATGCCAAATATATAATAAATATATGCTGCAATTCAACAAATTTGGTATATGAAGATAAGTTTCATACTCACTAAATGATTTTGTAACTCCCTATGCACCTAAGTTACCAAACAACATGTACTGGGCCTGAGTGGTTTGATTATGGCCGACTCACTCTTAACTAGAGGATGCCTGTGTCTCAGGAGTGTGAACATTAAAGGCAGAATAAGTATGTACCTCTATGTTCTATGTCTATGTTTCTGGTTTGGTTTCCGCACTTAGTCCTTCCAGTGGACCATTGGCATCAGCCCACCTCCCTTCAGAAGCCTATAAAGTCTCCTAGCTTGTTAAGAACATCCGTGTAAGATCTCAGCATCCTGAGGGTTTCACTTCTAATCTGGGTAACACCCAGAGTGTTAAGCACAAGTTCAACGGTCGCTTCACCCTCCATACAAGCTCTGGACTGTCCATTACGCCTATTGTGTAGAATTGTTTGTTTATAGAACAGAGACCCATGATGGTTTCTGTCACCATTTGCAGGACTTTCCGATTCAGAGACAACAATCACTTCATTAGCCTGTCATCGAGAAATAGCATGGCTTCCTTGGAGAGTCTTCAGCCCAGTGATGAGTATCATCCAATCTTCGCTTGAGTGTGGGTATGCATATATGCCTCAAGTTAATAGAAACAATACAAATTTCACCAAAATAGTATTGGAATCATAACAATTCAGTCAGCAATATGAGGTTGTATGCCAAATAGACACAATCAGAGCAATTGTCTAAAGATTTGTGGAATTAAACCCCCTATTTGCCATCTAGAATCCAGGATCTATTTGGTCTTATTTGCCCAATGGAATCCTAAATAACCGATTAAGAAATGAGGTTATTAACCCTATAATTTGAATTTAGGGTTGAATTGGAAGCCAGCAAGTGAGTAGAATGCCATAAATAATGCCCAAGCAAGACTGCTAATTGATGTATGTGTTTAAATGTTTAATGGATAGTATTCAAATGTAGGGGAAAGCAAAGATTAAAATACTGGTTGATAAAAATATAGCAGTTAGTGGGAAATTTGATGGCCTATAGCACCTTTCATGTAAATTTATAATACCTGGTACATAAATGAGAATAGATATATAATAAATAATAGGTACTCACCACTCAGGTTTAACAGCCAGTACAAGTACAAGGAGACACTCCATGTCGCCGAGGCGAAGAGTATTCCCCATAAAAAAGAATTGTTTAATTTACCCATTCTTCTTTTAAACACCATTACTATTGCACCATTACTAGTTCAGTCTGTTTTAGAGATTTTCCGCCCACCAAATTATCACACCATTTTCAAAATATCGCGAGAAACTTATGCATACACATCACAAAAAGGACTACCAGAAAACAAATAATTAAAGCTGTTTCGAAACGGCATATCATTTACAGTAATGAACAGTCTATAGTATGCTGTATGAAATCCATAATCGTAAAAATATATACTCAGATGATATGCTAAGTAATTTTATTTATTACGTGTGCGTCCCGGCTTAGAAGAAGCCTACCAGAATACGACACCGATAGCCAGCTCAACCAGCCAGCACCCAAAGAGTCACAACAACAAAGAGTATAACGATCAAATCAAAAAGCAAAAGAGATCAGTCGAGCACTACATTCACGCGTACGAAAATTCTAGCAACGCCTCAGGCATCTCTGCCAATCTGCCTTGCTCTCTTCTGTGATTTGTCTGACTATTCCAAGGAGTTATACAAAGAGTAAAATAATAATATATAACAATAAACTATTCTAATTTCTAAGCACCACAGAGTACATTATACTCAAGGAAATTATAACTAAACTGGAATGTGAACTTGCATAAGTCTCTTATTTAAAAGAAGACTCTATCGGAGATCAGAAATAAGGTCGATCGGAAATAAAACTTTATTTGAAGGGAACAAAGTCCGAGGGAGAAAGCTTCCCAGTAGCCCTCTGTCTCTTTCTAAGTGTTACCCGCATTTATTTTTTGTAATTTTGTTTTAAACCAACAATTTCGATTAGAAAAAAGATGGTGAAAAAGGGTGCCATTACTGGCTGCAATAGTGAGTCATACTCTGGATGCGGAATATCATTCTTTAAGTAAATTTTTTGCGGTAATCATATACAAGTTATTTTGTTTGTATGTAGGGTGACCATGAATTTCGGAATAATTAATAAATGTGCACTTATTCATTGTGTACATAATAAGTAAGTGACTTTTATTAGGTATTTACAATGACATTAAATTCAGCTTTCTTACAGATATTTTATTTATTTAAAGGTACAGTTTCGAATACATTCTCCTGCTGTCGTCCGTACATGATCAATGTATTCATCATCCAATATACCTAAATATTCATTAAAACTCAGGTAATATAAGTGAAAAAAATATTTTACGTACATTCCTTATAAATTCTACTTCTCTGAAGCTATCTCCCTCGGACCGCGTTTTGGTCGATAGTGCACATTCCAGTTTAGATGTAAGTTCCTTGATTATACTCTAAGCACAGATAATAAAAGCAGTGTGACCAGCTTTGTCAGTAAGATTCGGAATATTTTTAACGGTGCGGTGGCCGGAATCTTATGCTAAGAGGTTGTTCTATTAAACATGTTCCCGTGTTGAACGGCACTGAAAACTTTTGAAAAATCCACTGTGTTCACTTAAGGACCACCTTAAGTGAACACAGTGGATTTTTCAAAAGTTGTTTCAAAAATGTGTCGCTTGGAGAATGGGATATGAATTTGCAATGAACGACATCACAAGTCAAAAGATTATAACTGCATTTTAGTTAAGTTTATTCATTCGTTTCGTTTTACAATAATAAACAAATTATTCACTATGAAACTATGCAGTATGCGGTGACAATAGTGAGTAATATCTACTCAGTGTTACGGAATTAAACGAATAACTATGAGTTATGGCTTTTATTAACTTATAAAAGTTACATAGGAATGACATATAGGCAATAGCGTTTTAATAAATGCCAGGGCCGACATGTCTCAACTATAGAGGAAACATTCAGCCAGTAGGTATACCGCCTCATTCTTGCCCAGTAGAGTTTTCATCCCCCATTATAATATATTCCATTAATAATCTTTAAAACGAGATGGTAATCTTCGAGCACGTTTCCTGCTTGTGTCCGGCTGTGTAGTGTCCGACTGTGAAGTTTCAGGCTGTGAAGTGTCCGGCTGTGAAGTTTCCGGCTGTGAAGTTTGGAGCTGAGACTCAGTCGGAGTTACATCGCCTCGTACCTCTTGCTCATGTAGGACATTGACTTGCTCTTGTATTTCTCGCTCATCGCAATTTGGGAAGGGTGCCAGTTGCCTATTCGACAACGTCGTGGTGCTTCCGCCTATGCGTCTTATCAAAGAATAATAAGGACTGGTTTCGATAACTTCGGCTTCCTCCACCAGGGGATTTGACTTCGAGTGGTGGACATTCTTCTTTATCGGGACCGGCCCAGGGGAAGACAGCCATGACGGTAAAAAATCCCCATTAGGTGATCTTCTAGGGTAAGCAAAAAGTTTCTCATGAGGGGTGGCGTTGATCGCTGTACACAATAAAGAACGGACGCAATGAAGGGCGCCTTTTATTACTGTTTCCCAATTCTCCGTAGCAAGCCCTTGGGAGCGCAATTTGAGCTGGTTTGTGCGCCAGAGAGTTCCATTTAAGCGTTCAACTTGCCCGTTACCCTATGGGTTGTACGATGTTGTTCTTGAGGATGCAATATTTGAGTCCCTTGGAAAGTTTTAAAATTCTTCTGACATAAAACATGTGCCTCTATCACTGTGTAGGTATATATAGTGGTTGGCCGAAAGTGAGGAACAGATCCTTTAGGCACTTGATGACAGTGGAGGAGGTCATGTCTTTGCACGGGTAAGCGAAGGGAAACCGACTGTATTCATCTATGATTGTTAGTATGTATTTGTTATTAGTATTAGAAGGAAGAGGGCCTTTAAAATCAATATTTAATCGTTCAAATGGTAATGTAGCTTTAATTAGTTTGCCCTTTACCTTCAAGAATCTTGGCTTTATTTCAGCGCAGAACATGCCGTCATCGATTTGACATCGTTAGTTGAATAAGGAAGGTTTTTAGAGCGTATCCAATGGTACATCCTAGCAACACCAGGATGACCCAGGGCGTCGTGGAGTCCTTTCAATTTATTAAACTCTCTCTACGTTCGGTTTCGTTTTTACCACATACTGTCGTCACACATACGTCATCGAGATATGCGAAAGTTCCCTTTAGTTTCTCTTTCGTAATGATGAAATCTAAAGTCTTTTGAAATGCTGCCACGTCGTTGGTCACACCAAACGGGATTCTTGTAAATTGATATAGTTTCCCACATGCTTCAAACGCCGTATTTTTTTTTTTTGCCATTAGAATGGCCACTTGATGATATGCAGATTTTAAGTCAATCTGGCTGAAAATTCTATATTTTGATACTCTTGAGACCACGGTTTCTATTTTCGGTAGTGGAAACGCGTCTAGTTCAGTAAATTTATTGATAGTCATAGAATAGTCTGTGACGTTTCCTATGAGCCCCGCCTCCTGCAACGAGAACTTCCGCTCTCCAAGGTGAGTTGCTCGTTTCTATGACTCCGTGCTCTAACAGTTTCGATATTTCCAATTTAATAAAATTTTCATCCTCTTTGATATAGCGTCGACTTTTCACGGCGATTGGACGAATCCCCGGAGATAGATTGCTGAAGACGGAAGCCGGCGGGACAGAGGCCTGCATCACGCTACAAATTTGTAATGGTTCATTCGGACCTCCTAATTGGAATTCAATTTTAGAATGCTCCTTTAAGATGTCGTGGCCGATAATCACATCGGCGCAGAGGTTGTCCACAATGAGGAGTGGTGTTTGTTTATAGTTGTATTTGTTGAGGGATATGCGATATCTGGTTAAGCGAAGCTAAATTCACAGACTGTGAACATGGTTTCCTACGTAATGCCATAAAGCGTGCAGTTTTGCCATTAATGAAGCTAACGGAGCTCCCCGTATCAATGAGGGCGTCGGCTTTGTATCCGTTAACTGTAATTTGAACCGTGGCACCTTTGAGACTATATGAATAGGTGAAGCAGCAGATATGGCGCCGCAATGGGATGGTCCATCTTCATCAGGATTGGTTGAGTCTTCGGTCGAGATAGAGTTACTAGTAGCGGGACCTGCAGATCTGCATACGTTAGAAGAGTGGCCTCTTTTGGAACATAAGTTGCAAGTGGCACGGAAGGCTCGGCATTTGATCCTTTGGTGGATGCACCCACCACATAAATAGCAACGCCTTGCTGGTTGCGTGGATGGTTGGATAGTGGCTTGCGAGATGGGACGTCGTGCTGTTGGCGTCATTGCCGCTAAAGTTTGTGAACTTTGTTTTGGGAGGACGGCACCGGAGTGGGGATGTTGGAAATCACTAAGTGTATGTGAATCCTTTTCAGCTGTCTCGAGCGCTATAGCTTTTCCAATTGTTTCAGTCAGGGTGAGATCATTGCTTTCTAAAGACGTTCTTTGATTTTGCTGGCTTCTCGCCAGCCCGGAGATTAGTACACTACAAATAGCCTGTTCATCGTGTTCTTCAGCAGTTACCGCATTAAACAAGTAGTCTTTAGCCGATAGGCGCAAAGCTCTAACATAATCGGCAACAGTTTCATCGGCGCGTTGCCTTCTGTAGAAAAGCATATGTCGGGCTAAGTTAGTATTTTTAGTTTTAATGTACATACCGTTTAGCGTCTTGATAATATCTTCAAAGTTTTACAAGTTTTGACGTGTTTGTATATGGACGCTGACAGATGATTTATTAATAGTTTAAGTTTCAGGGTACCTGGGATTTCATTGGGCTTAGCTTCTTCCGACAGAAAGCTTTCGAAGGTCGTCATCCAATACAGCCATTGAGAGTCCGCCTCTACAGCATCAGGTTAGTCGTGTTAGTTAGATGCAAGTAAAAGTAGTCCAAATCTTTAGCATGCCAATTGTCAATGATTGCACAAGCCGCACTTTCGGGACTGCGCGCGCTACCGTCTTGCCGTCCAACACACGCACTTACCTGCGCAAACTGGTTTGCACAGGCATGGCAGGTAAGACGGAGCGTGTAGACGGGGCATTAGTATTTTTTTTATTAGTTTTGCTTTTGTTTTTTACATTTTCGACGCGGTAGTGAAGCCTGATGGCTTGGTTGCACCAACATTATACAGGAGAACCTCGATAAGTTAAAGTCGAAGGGAAATACAAAATATTTTAAGTTATAGAGGTTTTAGGTTATCAAGCCTATGTTAGGGATAGGTTAGTACCTATAGGGAACATATTATTTTTGAAGTTATAGAGGTTTTTAAGTTATCGAGGTTTGAGTTATCGAAGTTCTACTGTATTTCAGTCCATATGTATCAATTTAATTGCAAAACGTCACGAGTAAAATGATTCTAGTATTATGACGCTTATCATCAAAACGACCATTTATTAACATATAATTTTCTTTTTTTTTCGTATAATTGATATTTTTACCGTCCGAATGACGTCACAGAGCGAGTTGCACAGTTAACTCGCTCGAGTTACAAATAGTTATACTCTTTGAGAAAGAGAGAGAGAGAGAGGGGTTATTGCACCCGAATGGATTTAGCCTTTGCATGCACAGCTAAAGGGCTCACTACAATGTTCCTTGTCCGATCGCAGAACGGATGCAGAAGTGTTGCGCTTTTGCATCTATTACCTACTTCAAAATAAAAGTGAATCGCAGGAAAAAAAACCAAAATGATTTTTTAACAACTTTAACAAATTTGAACAAGTTTTCA
The DNA here is from genome assembly GCA_037179545.1 of Sesamia inferens. Lineage (NCBI taxonomy): Eukaryota > Metazoa > Arthropoda > Insecta > Lepidoptera > Noctuidae > Sesamia > Sesamia inferens. The sequence goes on along the minus strand of CM073921.1, from coordinate 17,239,321 downwards.
AGAAATTATTTGAAGGACAAACCGTTCTGGGTTATGGCCAACATACTAAGAAACCGTAGCTTTTCATAAGAAAGCGTTGAACGAGAACCACAGCTTTACGGAGTTCAATACAATCCCGTGCTGAATAAACTTAGAACCTCAAAGAAGCGAAAACCGTCCTCGATATTTTTCTGGTTTCACTAGGCTGATAGAAGATCTTGAATATCTCAATATAGTTGAAAAATTACAGCCACATGAGTAGACTAGCGGAGAAGCCCCAGATAAAGGCGTCCGTACCTACGATGGACCAGACGACAAAGCTCGGGAAACTCGTGTAAAGCTGTTGATCCCGGTTGACTACTGTAGTTAGAACTGTTAGAAGCAGAAGAATTTTATTAATTCATTTTCTGTAACTATTTTATAAATGTTTACAAACCATCGTTAATGTCATTTAGATGTTAAAAAATCATTGAGCTGTCTAATTATGGTGTAGTATTTGCACTATTGACCAATGTCGCAGCTCAATGGTGCATACAACACAACGGGATTCTAATTACGTAAACTTGGCATGATGTTATGTTAGGATCACTGTTATTCCCTACCCTACTACTGGTATGGACGACAGCAAGTCCAGCTACCCCCGAAACTGTCAAAAAATTCCAATCAAGCTCGAGCCCTTATGCTTTGCCCATGGCGGCAATCCGGCAAAGAGGCTCGCCGCCTCAGCGGAGACCATGCGAACCCGGACCAGCAGAACGGCCATGACCCACCCTGCTGACATCTCTTTGAGGCGTACGTGAAACACAACGCGCCGTCGACCCGGGCCCTAGTCCTTAACGGTCAAGGAATATTATAATGTGACTCGCTTAGCATTAGTTGGAATAATATATCACGTCACGCTCACTTCACCTAAGTTCACACTGCTAAGTAAATAGGTGCCTATTAATACCCTGTAAAATAGTACATAGTATAATTTGTTTGTAGGTATACTACGGTGTTTAAAATGAGCTGGTTTTGGTATCAATAACTTTCAGCCTTATTTTTCCTCGGCGTGGAAAATCCTCATGGATATCTGCCGCACTGGGGTGGGGAGCGGGGTCTATCACATTCTTGCTGACTAAAAACCACCTCGGTGTTCCATCTCACACCTACGCTGGGAGTTGCGAGAATATGAGGTGGAGACGGATGGAGATCATGAGGTGTTTGACTTCTTCGCAACGTGTAAGAGTGAAAAAATACTTCGCTTTGCCACCTCAGGTCTTGATGTTTTCCAGGGGCTAGAAGATGGTGATATCTACCCTCCACCGACGCCCGGTGCGCCTGGCCTGCTGCGGGCCGGGTGAGTGAACGAGATCTCCCTCTGCCTTTCCGCATCTTCGAAACAGTCGTCTCACAGAAGGATACCACCGCATCCAATGACCAAATCCCAAATCAAATCAAAGCATTTATTTCAAATACACCAGTTACAGGCACTTTTGAATTGTCAGAAGGTCGGTCAGTCAGTAAGGTAAAGCTAGTCGCCCATTCCAAAGGGTATGTACCTATAGAGAAGACCGGGCAAGAAACTCCATAGACCCTCTTTTAATTTATCAAGCTATTGATACATATATTTGATTACATCATTCATTTTGAAATCAATCGTGTCAGAACGATGCAGAAATATATTGTTCGCTAAGTGCGTCCATTATGGAAAACACACAAAAAAAACAACAACAAAAAAAGACTGACCCAACAAATAGATGTTTTACAGCAAGTACATTGTGCTCACACGTATGGCATGCAATTATACAATACTAAGAAATTGAATCTACACAATGCAAAGATAGTTTTGTCAAAGGTTCAGCAGCTCCAACAGTGTTCCCGAATATTAAGTTTAGCTCCTGTGTAGCTGCACCAGTGCCGAATACCCCTGTCAGCGATGTACTTCCGTAACGTACAATATGCTTGGCTATATAGTGTGTAATACTGGCTTTGAGTAAAAACAAAACATAAACAATTACAAATTAAAACTACAAGAGGAACTTAAAGAACAATCAGTGTAATTATAGTAATCGGACGCAGCTCAAGCCCAAGCCTTTTTGTCGTCAATATAATCCTTAACACTATAAAATGCTTTCTGACACAACTTACGTTTTCAAAAAAAAATCAAAAAATCAAAAGTCATTTATTCAAATTAGGCTGAGAATCAGCACTTTTTGAACGTCAATAACGTTTAATGAAGGATTTGAATTTATTCAGGCTCAGATCTTGAACCACCTCTGGAAGTCTATTGTAAAAATGTATACATTAGCATCTAAAAGAGCCACCTATTTTCTTGAGCCTTGTTGTAGGTTCAATAAATTTGTGCCTGTTCCTAATGTTTATATTATGGACATCACTGTATTTTTTAAACATTTTTATATTTTTGTGATGACTACGGCCGGCAGCGACAGGTCTATTCCTACTTTAGAGATAAGGGGACAGCACGGCTTCTCCTTATAATAGGCACACTCTGCCAGCGTATGTTGCGCCGTGTCCTCCCGGCAGTCGAACGCAGTGGTGACACCGATCGTCCGGCTCCCTGTTCATGCGACATAGGTACTTTCCGAAGTAACTATGCCCCGAAAGAACCTGTGTCACCCAAAACGTCAGCGAATCGTACCATTTCCCGAGCCAGTCCGCCAGTACCGGCTGGATTGCCTAGATGGTGGTGAGACTCGACCCTTTGGTAGCGGTAGGGTGTAAAAGGCACTTTAAGGAAGCAGTCTGTTCTTTAGCAAAGAAACGCGTGCAAGCGGTATGCATGCCGCTCGCACGGCTGTCTCCCAGTGACCCGCTAATTATCACACTCATTAAATGTTCGCATACTCGCACGAGGACACGGCGGTGCTCTGCCCATGCCGGGCAGACCTCCACCATGTCCTTCGGGCGATCCCCACAGTGGTAACACCCTGGCGTTTTCCCTTATCCGGAACAGGAACCTCCTGAAACAGCCGTTTCTGGTGAGGACCTGCATCAGGCAGAAGGTAACGGTGCCGTGGCGCCAATGAATGATGACCTTCTGATTGATTTCGTGAAAATCTCATCGTGAACAGTTAGATGAAGTCAGCTTAAAGTAAGATCCCTATACAGTATGTTACGAAAACCCTGTCCGACCCATAAGGATAATAGAGGTTAGGTAAACACATGACCAAATATAATATAAAATTTTACGTATTCATCATAGTACCAATACAAATGAATTTTGAAATAATCTTTTTTTCCAACGAATTAATTCCAATTTCCCCGAAATTTGGTAATTTTTAAAAAGTGACAACACCGGTATTATTATGAGCGAATAGCGATGCGGCCACGTGCCGCGTGTCCTGCCGCCCGCCCCCCGCGGTCGGCAGGCGAAGGGTGGTCAACGCACATTTAATAAGTTACCTCCTTTTGCGAAATAATATTTTTTTTTTTTAGGGGGATTTTTTTTTTAAGTAAAGCCCGGTTTTGTATGCATTAGTAGAATCAGTTATCGATACCTAACAACACCTTCACGGGTCGGACAGGGTTTTCGTAACATACTGTATATAATACCTTTTTATCATTATTATTATTTAAATTTCTGTTGCCACTTCTCGGGACTTTGGTCCCGGATACTTGGCAGGCATATTCAGAGAAGAAATTCATCATGCAGAGACTCGTTTTTATATTAATTTAAATGAAATCATAAAATAGCGTGACTTTTGCTATTAGATTTTCTCGGTAATAATGTCAAAATAATTTAAGTACTTATATCAAAACTCAAAAATCGTGTTGAAATTTAGATGCCCTAAACAGTCATCAGTGTTTACGGGAGAGTGTGTAACCATACTGGAAGATTTTTTATTTATACAAGCCCATAACATATATTTTGGTGTCATCTTCAAGGACTCTCTTAGTTGCCTGAAAGCTTTGGAGCAAAGCCCTCTCAAGAGCAAACTGCACAGTCCAATCTTGCTCCAAAATAAAAAAGTCCCTTTTATCCTGTGCCAAGAACCTAAAAACAGTCCACTTTGTTTGGATTCCAAGCCACTGTGGCATAAGAGGAAACAAGTGTGTCGATGATTTTGCTAAGGGCGCTGTCACGTCCCAAGACGCTGATCTTAAGTATTTAAAACGCCAGGGTTATGATTTGCTGATCATTCCAAAAAAGAACTTGCTATCCACATGGCAGGTGCATTGGCAAAATACTCATGTTACACCTAAACTTTGGTTTTACCCGTATAAAAAAACCTCAAAGAGGGTAATATCTTCTATTTCTCGTCTCCGTATAGGCTATTGTTATTCCCCTGTATTCCTCCACAAAATCCGGGTCAGAGACACATCGCTCTGTGAATGCGGATCGGATGAAGGTACATTAGAGCATATATTTTTCCAGTGCTCCAATAATATCCCAGCCCATGATCTGTATAGTAGTCTTCTTACGTTACATATCCCTGTCGCAACTGACTTTCCACCTTTACTAACACATTCTTCCCCAAAGCTATTTGGAGCTCTGATGGATTTTGTCAGATTTCAGAGATTATTAATCTCTGAAATCAGAGTCTGATAATTAAGCATGATAGAAATATTTTTGGTTTTGCTTGATAGCCCAATTCTTGAGATAATTAAGTTTATTAGTTAAGGGCTTTCAAAGAACAAACTTTCAGCTTAATTATCATTACTACCACAACTTGTGATAGAAACAATCGTAATGCAAAATCATGAAGAAGACAAGCAACGAAGTTTTTAGAACATCAAAGAACGTGGTGCTTAATTATCAGACTCTGATTTCAGAGATTAATAATCTCTGAAATCAGTCAGAGATTAATAATCTCTAAATCAGTCTGATAAATAATTAAGCATGATAGAAATATTTTTGATTTTGCTTGATAGCCAAATTCTTGAGAACGGCTACCTAACTAACGCTAGGCTACGATTCTTTGGACCCAAGCAGCAAAAAATAACGTCGGAAAGAAGAATGAACATGAAGTCAAAACGAAGTGATAGTACAGAAAAAATAGTAGGTACACACGGCTAAACGTCAAGCTATGTATTTTCAGTCGAAATCTACTGTAGACGTGAAGTACACTGGCTATGTATAGCTTGATGTGTAACTGTGCGTGCTAGTGTAAATAACACTAGCAAGCGATGCATTGCGACGGATCGGGTCGGAGAAACCAAAAATTCACTGCTGAAGTTGCGGCCAGCAGCTAGAACTATAGAATAAAAGTTAAAGAAAATCGAATAAATTCTTGTCGTGTCCTTATGCATATTTTTGATTATGACATTATAATGAACATCTGTTATAAGGCACTTTGTACACTCACATTTTACTTGCCAAATAATAAGCTTTAGTCGTCATATGTAGGCGCGATCTTCGGTGTTTTATGGATCAGCATGGATGTATAGAAAAATACACGCAGCGGAAATGAAATTTCAATGCAAAATTGATATAAATACGTAATATATTCACTAAAACAATACGATGATATTAAATAAATTTACCCTACAAGAAGAAGTTTGTCGGTCAGAAATTTGTAAGGTGGTATTTCTAAATTTGTAGGAGCAGGACCTTTTCTGGCCCTGCCCAAATTATCGAAATGACTCCCGTGGCAAGGACAATAGAAACCGCCGGCCCAGTCACCACTGTTCGGTATGGGTACACATCCCAGGTGGGTGCAGATGCCAAGGACCACAAGCCATTCCCTCTTTTTTGTCCGCTCTGCCTCCGTTTGGGGATCACGTAGCATAGATAACGGCGTTTTTTCTTCAAGTGCAATATCCGCGCTAGTTCTACTCTTGATAAACAATGGCTTTCCACGCCATTTCACGGCCATGCAAGTACCAGGTATTACTTTTGATATATCCACTTCTATAGAAGCTAGTGCAATGACGTCTGCTGGAGCATCCATAAAGGCTACATAGTGAATCAAATGAGCCTTGGTACCGTAAGCCCCGGCAAGCAAGCCGAAAAGACAAAATACATAGAGATATCCTGGTTTTCCATCGCCGGCACCCCAATTAGTTTTTCGCACATCTTTATATTCGGATTTCCTGTAAACATCAAAGTTGGGAAATTCCATATCTCTGTGCAGACGTGGGTAGTCATTACTAAACCTGACTTGTGTCCATGTGGTCGGCCCAAATGATACACGTAGATTTCCTGTGCATAACTTCGTTGGAAGTCTTTCTAGGTTCCTTACAATGCAAGAATTCTTATTCGCCCATAGCTTTTCGGGGATCTTCAGTTGCATAGCCTTCACAACCCTACGGCAACACGGAGTGGTCCAAAACGTAACACCGCCGAAACGAGCACAATTACTATTTAACAAGTTCATGTCTTTATTATATTATTTATTTATTCTCCTCGTTTCATATTATATTATGACTATGCAAAATGCTTTCATAGTTTATGACATTGAAATCTTGGGAGTTGGCATTTGTGTAACTGACAACACAATTTCGAAATATAAAAAAGACGTCAAATCATGGAGGTTATGTTGTGGTCTTATAAATTCAATGACATGATACTCTAAGGCCGGTCGCATATTGTATTGTACCAAACTCATAGTATTATCGACCGTTATAAACATTAATGGACGGCCCACATGTTATTTCTTGCTTTTTCTTTTAGATAAATTATGATCGGGGGATTTAAGTCCTTAAGTAAGGCCTGCCAAAAGTAGTTAATACTGTTTGTCGAAACTTGAGTTCCTTAAGTTCTGATTTAAATTTGACAATTAGCTACAAGTGGGTGCACTGACTCGATGGGTCCACTCGGTCTACATACCTATGTGGTTTTCTTGCTCAAAAGGCAATTTAAGATACCAATCTACATTCTCTCTACATGATCTGATCAATATTGTGACTTTTAAAGAGGTTGTTAGTATGGTTGTAACCGAGGCCTTGTTAGCGGAGGCGGAGGCGGATTTGGAGGCGACGAGTCTCACCTCCGCGGACGCGGAGGTTAACGGAGGGGGAGGTGAAAGAAGATATAGAAAAAAAAAATTAAATTTATGGTTAATTAAAACTTTTTATTTTAAATACGTACATTAATAGTAGTGCACTTATAAAAAAATATTACCTAGTAAAGATTCTTGACTATTTCGCGCTCAAACGCGACCAGACGGTTGTCGATCGTCGCAGCTTGCGCGTTATTTTTTATAAATACGTAAATACCTCCGTTATAACTCCGCAAAAATTGTGCGGAGTCGGAGGCGGAATCGAAGATGCGATTTGTTGCGGAACTTCCGCATTAACGGAAGTGGAGGCGCAGCTTCGTTACAACCCTAGTTGTTAGCTCCGAGTTTGTTTGGCCCTTTCTTCTCAGAGTAGGAACAAAGTCATTTAGTTTTAAAAATATGACTAACTTGACTTAAAATTGTTGGTGCAGACCTACTTGGGCCGAAATCACAGATTTTGTTTGCAGGAAAATTGCGTGTCCTATGACTTCTAGCTTGTTTATCAATAACGGATTGCTTCAAGACATATGTTTTTTTTAATATATTGAAATGATTTGTAATAAACTAATGAAAAAATACATTTATAATAAGTCATCATCATTATCAACCTTTTTATTGTCCCACTGCTGGGCATAGATCTCTTCTCATACAGTGAGGATTGGGCGTAATCACCACGCTTGCTTAATGCGGGTTGGCGATATCAGACTTAAGTCCAGGTTTCCTCAAGATGTTTTCCTTCACCTTCAGTCATTGGTGTTCAAGATATACTTAGAAAGTACATATAACTTATAATAAGTGCAACATGAAAATCAGATAGAAACACATTCAATAAAAAATAAAAACGTGCTCAATTTCATGTGTCCACACCCCATTTGTTAAAGCATGCAACCATTCTTATATTAAGCACATTCAAATTTCCCGCTCGCGCTCAAAATTCAGCGCTCACGAATAACTTCACTCACTCTCTATTCAACAACATCGAAAAAAATTCACCATGCGCGCCAGCCGACTTATCATAAAAATTCTATAAATCGATAATTACCCCTTGAAACCACCAACAAAGTGACCAAGTGAACATCTATGGAGGCCTCCATCACAACCCGGAGAGTGCAGCGCTGGGAATCCCGAAGTCCGCCCTTGTCTCATTTGTTTGTGTATGGGATCCGTGGGATCTCGTTCCACCGAGTTTCCCAGAAGACGCGCCTAAGAAACACAGTCCAGCTATCGGAAGAAATATCAGTATACCATCAACAAACACCATTATTGCAATTCAAAATGATTTTTTAAAAAGTTTTCCTTCTCTTTGATATTGTTACGATTGTTATTTTAAAAGATTATATGTCCCAGATATTAAATTAAACTTACCTAATGGAAGGTGATTTAAATTTTAAAATTAAAATAAATACACTATTTGTTTTCTGTAAAATTCAGTCGCGCGGAAATTCCGCAATACGTCACACTACCGTGTTTGATCAACTTGGAATGAAAAACAACTACTCGTAAAATTAGGATTTTTATACAAATGGTAACATTCAAGTCCATAGACAGCAGCCAAATTTATTTTTGACAGCAGTGTATGCAGAGTTTCAAGAAATACTGAGCAAAGCGGTCGCTCCGTCACATGGCACAAATTGTGATTCAATTACATAGCCAGCGTTGCCAACTCTACGTCTTTTTACGTAGATCTACGTATTTTAGGCCTTTCCTGAAAACCTACGACTTTCAGTCCCAGAATCTACGTACTTTTAGTCAATTTGTAAAAGTATGCAAAGTAACTAAACTGATGCAAAAATTATATTGTCGCTGTTACGGGGGCGCTAATGTCTTTGTACTTGACTGTATGGGCTCTAAACCTTTGCGTTTCCTTTAAAGGAAAGGAAGCTGTTGTCATTCAAAGAGTTTCCGGTCTCTTTTTTTCTATTATTATTATCCAGTGTTTTTTAACCAAATACTGGTATAACATTTATTATTTGAACATGTCTTCTCAGAAATTTAATATAGTTTATCGCAAGAAAAACAACATGAAATTGACAGTGACAGTTGGCGGAAACATTACAGCGCCATCAGACGAGACAAATTTGCAGTTGCATATTATGTTCTGTTCTGTCAGAGGCCGCGTGAAAACTATCCAAAACATAGATAGGTGTTTATTTCTATTCAAAGAAGTATTACATTTCAAAATTCAACCGATAGATCGCATTCGGTTCTATTTTTTGTGACAATCTATTTTTGATAACGAAGAGCGCTTCCTCTTGGCACAGATATTTTAATTAGGTATATAAAAAGAGGATTAAGATAAGGAGAGGATCGTCAGTGCCTGTAATTATTTCAGTCGATCAATGTAATGAAAAATGACATCAGAAACAGACTTACTACTGACACGCTAAAAAACTTACTTTTCTGTCCAAAAGTGACCTGAAAAGAAACATTGAGCTCACGAACACATAGAATATTTCAACAAAAATATGTATAAATTGTTGTGGTGACCCAATGGCTAGGCACCACCCTCTCAAGTATGTGTGTGCGGGTTTGATTCCAGGTCAGGCAAGTACCAATGTAACTTTTCTTAGTTATATGTACTTTCAAAGTATATCTCCAATGACTGATTACAAGGTGCAGGTATATCAAAATACTCGTTTTATTTAATTTCACCTACCCAAATTCCTTCATTTTACCTTGAAAAAAAAAAATACGTAGATCTACGAACTTTTAGTAAGTCATTTTTACTAAATCTACGTAATTTTCTCAACAGGTACGCCTTTTTCAAAATCAGAGTTGGCAACACTGTACATAGCTCAATCGCTAATCGCGCAGAGCCATTAAAACCAAGAAGAAGAAGAAGATTCAATTACGAACGGCTGTTTTCGAAGGTAGTATTTCTGTTTTAAGTTGTTTTTTGCAAGTTATATTTTAGATGTTTTATTATATAACTATGTAGTATGAGTAGAATATTCAAATTTGCTTTATTTGAGGAGTAATTTTCATTTGATTTCCGACAGGTAGACTTATGTAGCTGCGCCGAGGGGAGCTCCGTCAGGTCCTGGTGGCGGACTGGCGGCAGAGGCTTATGCGCCCTACCGCCGGCCTCGCTGCCGTTGAGGCGATCCGGCCAGTACTCGACGACTGGCTCGGGAGGAGGCATGGCTCCCTGTCGTTCAGGGTGACGTAGGTACTGTCGGGGTACGGCTGCTTCGGTAAGTACCTGCGTCGCTTAGGCAGGGAGCCGGACGCTCGGCGCCACCACTGCGTCCAATGCGGGAGGACACGTCGCAGCACACGCTCTCCGAGTGTGTAGCTTGGGAGGAGCAGCGCCATGTCCTCACAACTGAAGTAGGAGGCAACCTGACGCTGCCGGCAGTAGTGCGGAGGATGGTCGGTAGCGCAAAGTCGTGGGACGCGGTGGTGTCCTTCTGCGAGGACGTGATGTCGCAGAAGGAAGCTGCGGAATGGGAGAGGGAGATCTCAACTCCCTTCCCGGCCCGCAGAAGACGCACAGGGCGCTGAGGAAGGGGGGAAAACGTCCTCTTCCGGCCCCCATGAATGGGTCCAGGGGCGAAGGACATGGGGAAGTCCCCGCCCCCTATCCGATGGACCCCGAGGCGGAGGCGCTCGCGAGTGTCGGCGCGCGCCTCAGAGCGATGCACGGGGTAGTTTAACACCCCACTAGCCCGTGCAGAAGACGAGGCCCGAACAGCATTTAGACCCCCGCGGCCCCACGCGAGCTCGTGATAGAAGAGACACCGGGGTGGTTTTAGTCAGTTAAAAGTCTGACAGACCGCGTCGCCCACCCCAGGGCGGCGGACATCCTTTGAGGATTTCCACCCCGAAAAAAAAAAGTAGACTTACGTCACACCTTTACGTAACGTATTGTATAAAGGATCGTAAAATGTGACGTAATGAAATTCATAGGCAGTATGTACAATGACTGCACATTTAACAGGCGAATATTTCTAACCTGATTTTTATGAAATTTGGTATAGTAGCCGAAACCTCAAAAATCCTTTTATAAATTATAATTATGCCAATTCTAACCTTTCATACCCTACAAGTTGATGTTACTATAAGTATAGATGCAAAAACTTGGGACCCTGTACATTTGTTGCATACATTAAGCTTTTTATACTCGAGCGAGCTACAACATACAGAGAAAAAATTTAACAAAAGTTAACTGTACACCTCGCTGGAATGCAGTCCATATGTATCAATTTAATTGCAAAACGTCATGAGTAAAATAATCTAGTATTATGAAGCTTTATCATCAAAACGACTTTTTATTGACATAAAAAACATGAAATTTATATTTTTTTAATATGATTCTCATTTTTACAAACGGTACCGTCGGAATGATGTCACAGAGCGAGGTGCACAGTTAACTTACGCGAGTTATACATAAGAAGAAAGAGCTGAAAAGATTAAAAAAGGTCCAGAAAAGATAAGCGAGCTGATTGACGAAGAAAAAATTAAAAGAGAAAAAAGAAGAAAGGACTTTTGTGTAGAGTTTATAAATGATTGAACTATTATAATTTTTGATACTACCTCAAGATATTGTATTTTCATATTTAAACATTTTAAAGTTATTTGTTTTAATGACGTAAACTAAGCTTTATATTTTCTATACGTCACATTTCATTCCATTAACGTAACGTGTCCTACTTTGGCTGGGCTATTTAAACTGATTATTTCCAAATAAATCTAGGCAAATATGCGCCTCTAGATTACACAAAAAGGAATATTTTGACACCAGTTTGTTTTTTAAATAAATATGTCATTATACACGTATTGCACCAAAGTCGTTAATGTGAAGTACAAAGTACCAAAAATTAGCGTAATGTTGTTTATTGGTCCAAATTAGATTAATAGAAGTAGTTTCAATGAATGTGATACCTCTATCATAAGACTGATTGTAAAAACATTTGAATTGCAATATGCTACTAGTATTATCAATATTACAGGCTAGTTTTATTTCATAGTAAAGCTTATTTAGTGACATAATGGAACTCTTCATAGACTAAGTACATATTGAGCTTCAATTAACGTGAAAAATAATGAATATTCAACCTAAAAAGTAGTATTTTCCTATAGTCCTATTATTAATGAATGAAATAAAACACACTTAACCTTAAACTAAATACTTTTAAAATAGTGGAATTCCATTACATAACGGATAACTTTCTAGAAATCCACCCACTTACAGAAATAATAGAATGACCGTCGACGAAAAAAATTGTGTATTCATCCTAGGTTGTTGTGATTTTTGTTTTTTGGTTTCGTGTATTGCAAATAAGCTGGTGATCACTGGAGCGCTGAATCTAGAAATAGTCGACAATTTCATCTATCTGGGGTCTAGTATAAGCAACAATGGTCCATGTGAATCGGAAATAAGGAGACGAATAGGTATGGCCAAAAATACTATGTCTCAGCTTCACAAATGGGACCGCAACATTTCACGGAAAACTAAGTTGAAACTCGTTAGATCTCTCATCTTCTCCATCTTCAGCTATGGTTCGGAAACGTGGACAATCAAGAAAGCCGATCGAGATCGCATTGACGCTTTTGAGATGTGGTGCTGGAGGAAGATGCTTCAAATTCCTTGGAGAACATTCCGCACAAATGCATCAATCCTTCGAGAGCTGGGTGTCACAATAAGACTCTCCTCTGTCTGCCTTCGAAGAATTTTGGAGTATTTTGGTCATATTGCCAGAAAGGATGGAGATAACCTCGAACATTTGATGGTTACTGGGAAGGTGGATGGACGACGTTCCAGATGTCGTAGTCCAATAAGGTGGAGAGACCAAATTCGTTTATCTCTGGACACCGACCTACATGATGCTATAGGTACTCGCGACCAGGGTCCGTAACAAATGGCGAACTATTGTGAAGAAGAGGTTAATTTCACAGGGACATCACGACCTTCAGTAATGAGGAGAACGACTTGAGGAGGAGGAGGAGGATTACCTACACTAACTTTTCGTTACGATTGTGAGAAAACAAAATTAATAAAAACAAATACAATAAAATAGAATTTACAATTAGAAAAAAATAATTTATTCCGTAGCTTTAACCTTAATCCTAATTACATAACGATAGCGGTTGGCAGATTTCTAGAGAAGGTCGCATTCTATTACAAATCGAAAACCACAGACTACAAATTGACATTGCTACTCCAACACCCTTCCTCAATGTCGCACCATCACACCTAAACACAAACGATAATACAAAAACATCTAAACATAAACATCATTACCAATACTTAACGAAACAAGAAAACATTTCCCTCAGAACCTATTTCTCTCAATTAACCTCACACACCCAATCAAAATCAAATCAAAAGTCATTTATTCAAATTAGGCTGAGAATCAGCACTTTTTGAACGTCAATATTACATAAGACAGTCCCTCAAAACGCCCACCCAGACACTTCCTAGTGCTTTCGCTGGGAAGAAGAAGTGGCGGAAGAAACTCCCCAGCAGCACAGCTGTCTGTTCATTAAAAACAAAAAACACATGTCTTTATACAATACTACGTATAGTGATGAACACGATAAAATACAACGACAATGAAATTATTTACCTTATGCCAGCTACCACACCAAAATACGAGCAAAGCAAAACAATATATATATATATTTAAATGAAAATGTAATTAACTAAAAACTTATTACTTAAATAAAAAGCCCCAGGCATAAAGGGCGTGACAGCTTACATATTTATGTAATGTAAAAAAGTAAATTATATGAACTCATATAACGTATCAGTAAGGTAATTCCGGAGAAAGAACACAAACATTGTCCTGAGTTAATCAGAGCGACCAGCTATTCTTATCATTTAAAAACGAGTGTGCTTATGACCACACGACTGAAGTGAAACTTCTTTCGCACCATCTGTATGTATATATATATATATATATATATATATATATATATGTGTGTACAATATATACATGTATACACATTTACATATATTAATTTTCTATAAATATTTAAATTTATTTCATGCTTTCATTTATAAATTAATATTTTTGCATAGACCTCCAATTTAAAAAAAAAAGAAAAGTGGATTCCCTCGGGGCCAAAAGGTCGGGCTCTACCTCCTGAATCAGGGGACCCCAAACTCGGGTAGTCCACGACCTCTGGTTCCCGAGATAATCCACGGGGGGGTGAGGTAACTAAAGGGGGTCGGGGGGGGATAGGGTTTGTGGGGTTGCGGGGGAGGGAGGGGGGAGGGGGAGAGCGGGCAGTGGATTCCCTCAGGGCCAAAAGGTCGGGCTCCTCCTCCTGATTCAGGGGACCCCAAACTCGGGTAGTCCACGACCTCTGGTTCCCGAGATAATCCACGGGGGGGTGAGGTAACTAAAGCGGGGGGGGGGGGGTGTTGGGGGGGTTAGATTTCGTGGGGTTGCGGGGGGTAGGGGGAGGGGGAGAGGGGGGAAGGGGAGAGGGTGGAGTGGATTCCCTCGGGGCCAAAAGGTCGGGCTCCTCCTCCTGATTCAGGGGATCCCAAACTCGGGTAGTCCACGACCTCTGGTTCCCGAGATAATCCTCGGGGGGGTGAGGTAATCAATGAGGGGAGTCGGGGGGTGTTCGCAGCGTCATGTTCTCGAAGAAATTCATAGTTCTTAATCAATCAAGGTACTTAGCTTAATAATTGAGCTTATGAGGCTCGAAAGCAATTTGTACTTTGTGTCCAATTATCGTATTGTGACGATATCTTCTTCTATACTTTCAATTATATCAGAAATGTTCAGCAAAAATATATAAAACAATATAAAAGCCAGAACAGAACGAAATTTATAAATTATTTGTGCTCTTAGGTAATCAATTGTTAACAAATCTTAAAAAGATCCAAAAAATATATATTGCCTACGGCGAGATGCGAACTCACAACTTCATACTCGACTCAATTGTTAACAAATCTTAAAAAGATCCAAAAAATATACATTATCTTCGGCGAGATGCGAACCCACAACTTTATACACGGCATGTCATGCAATATTTACATGTGCCAACTGCTTCGTTGTATTACAGACGAAATAGGACTATACTTTGCTTTCCGTTCGCCTTGCCCGATCATTTTTGTAATATTTTTCGTAACGCTTTCGCGAGTTTACTCCCCAAGTCAAGCGTGCCTAAAGAAGTTTCACTTCAATAATCATTCACGGAATAATATGCCTTTGAACAAAGCTTGGATTTGATTTGTGCTTTAAATGCATTGTAAGGCAAGTTTAGCAAATCAGAGGGTATCTTGTTATAAAAAGCTATACCAAGCCTAACAAAAGAGTTATGAACCTTTTGAAGTCGGTGAAAAGGGCCTCGCAGTTTGTCCTTATTTCTGGTGTAATAGTGTGACTAGACTTCTACAACAACATCTCTCTTAATTTTTCAAATTTAGGTTTACATAATGCCTTAGTACAAATGTCTGCTATATGCTTCTCACTCTCAACATACCTAAAAACAACAATATTTTCTTGAACTTTCTTTCTTATAAATATGAAAATATTATCTTCGCAATATGAATAGCTGACTGATTATCTTCAAACATTATAATATTTTTGCATTCAAAGTTAATATCATTAAATAAATTTCTAATCCAACATCCTTCCGAAACACCTTTAGCTAAAGCTACATACTCCGCCTCCGTTGAAGATAATGCTACTTCACTGCTGTTTACCATTACCACACAACCAAGAAACTAAGCTACCGAATAGTTTTATTACGTAGCCAGACGTGGACTTACGATCTGCATGGTCACCTCCCCAATCTGCATCGCAGTATCCCATAACTGGAACATCATCTCCTTTCCGCTAAATTTGTTTAAGATTCAAAGTACTTTAAGGTACCTTAACTAACACTCTTATACATTTTCGTTCGCACATAACTGAAATCTGCTTAAATAACTGCATAAAAAATGTCAGGACGAGTACCCAACATTACATACATCAACCTTCCAATAAATCGCATACATCTTCTTGTCAAATCTTCATCCATCTCATTATTTTTCTCAATGTTCATACCAGGATCCAGTGCTTACAATCTTCCACATCTTCCTCTTTAAGAATTTTCTTCAAATAATCTTCTTGATAAATTTTAATTACTTCTGCTTCCTTCTGTATATTAATACCTAAATACTTTCCTTCAACGTTTCTTATTTCAAAACTTTCTCTCATCTTCTTCTTGAGTTCCTCTATCTTCATCGTATCATCACAAACTAAAATTATATCATCAACATACAGTAAAACATAAAACTTCATCCCTTGTTTGAAATATAAACAATAATTACATTTACTTCGTTGAAACCCTTCCTACATCATGACATCAAACGCTGCATTCCAAAATCTTGCTGACTTCTTGAGCCCATACAATGACTTTGTCAATCTCAATACTTTCCCATCTTTCTCCATCTGAAGGGATGCTTAAAACCCCGTGTAGCACGGGGTTTTAAGCGACGTGCTTTATAAATTTCTGAATCTCCATCCCTCTTCACTTTACAAACCCTTTTGCTATCTATTGTTTTCTTTCCTACAGGTAACTTCACTTCCACCCATGTTTTATTTTCTCTTAAGCTTCTAACTCTTTGTTTATTGCCTCTTGCCATTTTTATTTCTATTTTCCTGTAACAGCTTTCCTATAAGTCAATTCCTCCTTATCTTGTGCTAAAAGCACATAATTATCCATCCACTTCGGCTTCTTGATAAACCTTTTCCCTAGTTCTCTTAGATTCCCCTTCCTCCGATCCTGATTCATCTGCACTTAGCCATTCTTCATCAAAATACTCTTCTTAACTTCTCCTCTCTTCTTGACTTCCATAAGTTTCATGTTCACACTCCACTTCAACTGTGACTTTCCTCTCCCTCCTTCTCTTCAACTATGATATTCTCTGCACTGCCTATCATCTCATTATCTACCTCTTTTTTCTCTTTTTCATCTTCAGCTTCATCGACTTCTTCATTGGACTCTTCCTCTGACAAGGTTATATCCTCCTCATCTCCTTTTAATCCACCCTTATTCGATTCTTTAGCTTTCTTTCTGTCATCCTTAATATTCTCCAGAAAAATGATATCCCTATGAATCTCAACACTTCCTTCTTGCTCAAACCAAACTCTGTATCCTTTTGTGCTTGTTTCATATCCTACAAACCTTCCCAGCTTTCCTTTCGGATCCCACTTTCGTCTCTTTGTTTAGGAATATGAACAGACACTTCAGTTCCAAATATTCTTAACAAGTTGATATCAAACCCTCTCTGTACAAGAGAGGGTTTGATATCAACTAGGTTAGTATAGGTTCTTCAAATGTCGCATTAAAAATTTTTGCTGAATTAAGTGCACACTGACCTGTGATGAAGGTTCATACAGGGTACCTAATCGCTTCCACATTTCATTAACAATAATCTCCTGCGCCTTACAGTCTTTATCCAGCCACATAGTCAGCACCTTCTCTGTAGCTTCTTTTGAGGGCTGCTGCTCCTCACCGCTAACTACTCCATACCACTTCTTCGCCCTAAGCACTAACTTCCACGGTGCCTAATTCCTCCCGTTTAGCATAACAAGTCTGCTCTCTCGCCCGTTCATCATCGCTCCAAACTGACCTTCTTCTCGAACTCGAGATCCTCGCCTGCCGCTGTCACTTGCCTTTACCGGCCCCAGTACGCGCTGCCCCGCCGACCGTACCTAAAACTTCCCTACACGATTACTTCTGCGCTTCTAGGCTCATAACCTGATGTTGGATATGAGTTAGGGGAAGAAAACCTAGTTGAGAACGAAATTTTTATTTTATTCTGCCATCACCCAAAAGAACATCGTGTCTCACAAACAAAAGCCGAGCTCCCACAGCTTACAAATCGAAAACCACAGACTACACATGATGTGACATTGCTACTTAAACACTTATGTAATAACGTGAACTTACTATCTAAAACTGAGAATCTCTTCCCAGACAAAGGAATGCAAAGTTAGGGCCAAAAGTCATGTAAACTTCCATGGCACGCAGTTCACGGATTTTCATAAGTAATAAGTATAGGTAAAACTAATTATCGAAAAACTTGATTTAAGTTGTGCCTACAGCTACACTGATAGAGGTTTTCACAGTCATATAATAATTTTAGTGACAGAGACAACGTTTTACAAAGCCATTTTCTTCCAAAACTTTCATAATTTGTTTAGAGGTCAAAAATATTTGAGCCTATCTTTTATAAATATCTAAACAGACAAAAGTAGGAACGGTCATGTCTAGTAGCAGCAGTCTTGAGTATATAACTGGAATCATGGGCTAGCTGATAGTTTTATGGGGTTCCTGCATCGGGAAGTTCTCAGTAACAGCCAGGATTTGTGCCTAACTGATGGCAGTATTATAGTGCACTTAACATAACTGAGGAGTGATAATATATGTTCTATAGTAACTCTGCCATCCTAGGAACAGGAACATGATATTTTGTAATAGTATAGGATGGGTAGGTACCTACGCTTTGAAATAGGCAACTGGCTTCATCTTTCAAACTGAGACCCTCCTTGAACTCTCTAAAAAAAAGTTTCTTAAAGTGCCTGTAAATGATTAATTTGGAATTGGCTTTGAGTTTGATAAAACCACAACCTCAAGAGAACACGACTGACGTGACTTCTACCACCACGCGTTTATCCCAATTGGTGGCTTATAGCCAGCTCCCTCTCACGAATCTGTGGAAACTCAACAGTGGAGGAGTGGGACGGACTGAGTACTATGCCAGCTTCACCATTTCTGTTGAAGTTTAATTCAGTTTGTTTAGCGATGCAGCAATATATACCTAAAGTACACAATCGCTATGAATCATTTGTTATTATGTAATTACGGGTAATAATTAAATACCTAATGATTTGAGGCATTCTTGTTATTTTAAAAACGTTCCGCAGTCTCTAGGGTAATTGCATAACACATTATTACAAATGCGTAACACATTAATAGCAGTTAGTTTCATTTTGACAGGTCAACACTATTCATTGCGTTATTTACATTGTTGAGCAGACACATTTTTCAAACAAATGGAGTAATGGATTAGCAATATACTTCAAAATTATTCAAATTGATAGTAAAAGTGTGTTACCCAATTATTGTGCTGATTTCAGTTTGTCAAAAATACCCCTAATTTTCCTAAATTTTTGTCAAGTATTGGACATTGATTGTCGCTGAGATGAGAATGTCACTAGATTTCAAATGTTTTTAATTAATAGAATAGGCCTTCTGGTACATCAATAAGTTGCATAGAGGTGGTCAGTGTCAGTGTGATCACATCCACATCACATTTGGTACAAGTGCCAAGGCTCTATGACGTAAGGCGTGAAAGTGTGCAACCGCTCGATTGGTGGCAGTGGTGGCCCAGCGCGTACGCATTGCAGACGAAAACCGCGCGGAATCGCAAGTAAGTTCCTTAAATCATACTATATTACATCAACAGCGAATGTATAATATATAACGTATACTTTGTTTTTAAAACCGACTTCAAAAAGGAGGAGGTTTCTCAATTTGATCGTATATGATTTTTTTCATTATTATTGAATATGATTTGGTTTTCGTTGGTTGGGTTTATTTTATTTACCATTTATTTATTAGCTGGTGCCTGCGATTGCGTATTTTTATTTCATACTTTTTAATACATATAAATTTCCAGAATGTATTTTCTTTAAGTTTGTCTGCAAGAAAACTTTTTAGTTTTTGTCTAAATCGTGCCCGTAACAAAATTGAATACTTTTCGCTATTCCTCATAGTTTCGGATTTGGCCATCCACGCCCGCTAAAAAAATTCACCCAGTTTACCTAATAAACCCTTCATAAACAGAACTACCTACAAGTAAAATATTAACTAAAACGAAACAACAGTTCTGAGCCAACATAAATGTATGAACCAGCTGAGTTGTTTTCTCAACCTCTGTGTGATTGTTTTTTATTGTTCATTGATAACACATCAATCATCCTAATTTCATTAATTATGGTGATTGATGAGAAATTCATTTAATGTATGCTTGACGAGCAATTTAACTACTTAATTAATTCTTGAACCGGAATCTTGAGCATTACTTAATATTTCATACTTACTGCTATGAATGAGGTATTTAAAGCGAAAACGACAAATTAACCATGATAGTTGTGCCCAATTTTAACTCAAGAAGTTGTATTGATTCTAACGATTACAATTCTGTGAAGTTATTTTTTTTTTTTAGTCGCTTACTTCCCTACAAGCGGGCATTATTTCGCGATTTGTATTTTGCGGATTTCGTTAGTATATCCTTCTTATGTAGGTAAGTAATCTAAAATATAAATGATTAAATCGTAAACTAGAAAATCAATTTACTTAGTATTATTTCCGAATTTACGATTGAATCTAAAATATAAATGATTAAATTGTAGGCAAACTAGAAAATCAATTTAGTTATTATTTATTTCCGATTTTGTGATTGATGGTCGCTAATACATTAACTATTAACAACAAAATTGAGAAGCCAAAATCCAGAAAAAGACGATTTTAATTACGTTACATTTACATACCAAGATTATTTAAATGATTAAATATAACAGCCAAAAAATATAGCCAAATCCAAAGAAATACTGTTATAAACATATAACCAAATGTAAGTAGGAAACTCGACAATTTTTTTAATACACATGTTTTTTTATAGAAAAAACACATCAATGGCAAAGAGATAGCTCCAAGAATTAATAGTGAACACAAAAAGCAAAGGACCCATGCCCCAATAACGAGTGCCTTGTCTTGTCTGAGGAGGACTCCCATAAATAAGAAAAAACTGCTAATGAATAGCATAAGGGAACTCAAACCAAGGGTTATGAGTACAAGTTTTTTCACGTTTTCATCAGCTGGGTAATCCGTAAAAAATCTGGCAATTTCACTGTCTTCCACGAGGCCGTACAAAACTATTCCCGCTAGGCCAACCCCTCCGCTGCCTAATCCGAATAGGGAAATAAAATAAACAGCAACCTTTGGTGGAAACATTCCAAAACATTTTGAAACTTCTGGGACTGTCTCCATGACCGTATTTGTATTCCAAGTGTTAATTTATAAAAACTTAGTTTGACTGTTCTATTTTTTTGCTTGCTAAACTTGATTCTTATTAGTAAAACATTGTTAATTTAGAGTCGAATAATGTTTTTGTGTTGTTTTGATAATACAATTGACAAAATATAGGCCAAAAAGTATAACAATATGGGCTTTGGGGTTGCCAATCACTTTGATATGAACTCTGACAGTAATTTATATAAAAGAGGATTAGACTTGCGCTACACACTTTTATTAGGCATGTGCCTAAAATTGGAACTAAGTTTTCATCTTGTATTAAAAAAACATTATAAAACACCTCAAGGAAACTTCTACACGAGCGATTATAAAGCACATAGCCCATAGTGACCTGATGTCACAAAATCAACCTCAGACATCTCCATCGGAAAACCCCGAAAATTCAATCTGTTCGGCCAGCATCACCGTGTTAATGTTAATTATGTGGCCACAGTTGCTCTGTAACCCTAAGATGCGTCAAGTGTCTGCTTGAGAATGGTAGGTACGGCGAACTAGTTGTGTTCTATGTGGAGATAAAACGCACCCGGCTAATTATATTAAGACCGAAGCCGTCAAAGCCAAAGTCACCAAATCCAATTCCCCTAAACTGGTCAAGCATGCAAACGACCACCAGCAAAGGAAAAACGTGAAGTTCTTTCTTCACAGTACCTACAGCTATTTTACGAATAATACATACAACAATACGCCTTCTCTGCTCCTATAAAGTGTAGCTCGGCACTTATAATACAAGTTGTTCTTTAAACAACTCCAAAATCCCAAAAAAAAATCTGCTGGTCCATACAAAAGTGCACACACATGTATTATGATTTTTTGAAAGTAGTCATCGGATTTTGCCATTCGCTTTTTGGCTGTCTATTAGATCATATGGATTAAAACATAATAGTCGTCTAATATGCACATTATAGAGGAAAATCGTCCCGTTATTCTTCCAATCGTATACACATAAAGGGTGTATCTGACATCTGACATCTGAGTACCATGGATCCAGTACATGATTCTGAATCCCCCAGTGGTGGAATTTTGCGTCGGCTTTTTCCCGATTAAAAAAATAATATGCAGTTTTTTCACTTTAGACCGTACATAATTGCTATACTTTTATAACTCAATAAGATTTTAAAGTTAAAATTAATTAATTCGTTAATTACACAAAAAAGCGCAATGTGAACAATACTATAAAAACTATCCTATCAGCTGATTTAATACAGTTCGCACCAGGGGTCAACGTCATACCTACAAACACGCACAGCGGCACGCTTGTAACGTTCAAAGGCCGAGCCAACACTTTTTTTTAAACACTCTTATTTCTGTAACCGCTCATTAACGGCATAAATGACTATCATAATTTTGTTAGTGGCATGCGTT
Organism: Sesamia inferens; assembly: GCA_037179545.1. Classification (NCBI taxonomy): domain Eukaryota; kingdom Metazoa; phylum Arthropoda; class Insecta; order Lepidoptera; family Noctuidae; genus Sesamia; species Sesamia inferens. The sequence continues at coordinate 17,216,987 of CM073921.1, read as the reverse complement.
GTAGCCTTTTCGCGAAGTTTGCGTTACGATGTCAGAATTCAGATATTATATAAACGATTTCACTAAGACCACCAGCGTTAGTAGCGGCATAATTAATGAGCTAGCATGTCTACCAATGCAGGCCACCAATCAAGAGGAGTTATTTGTCTTCCTAAACACTTATCTACTTATAAATATATAACTCCTGCCCTGCCATGCTTGAACACCTGCCCACGTACTAAAAAAGTGAAGCTTTAAGGTTTCGATCGGACCTTTTTATTTAACACTCCGCTGTGGGCAGAGTGGAAAAGCGTGCCAGTCTTTTAATACTAAAACCCATCCATGTCATGGGACACGGATGGGTTTGCGGCGCACAGGCAAATGAAGGCATTTGCCTGTGCGCCGGGTGGGCACGGTATCTCTTTCCAACAACCCAAACAACGAAAGTGCGCGTAGAACACAACGCGCCGTTGACCCAGGTCTGGTTCTTACCGGACGCCCAGCTTCCTATTTACTTACCGCCCATAAGCCCACGCCTACGGTGACCGGAACTTTGCTGTTGTTGCCCGACGTCCAGGGCGGCTGCTGCTCAGGATCTTCATTAGCGATCTTAAAATTATTATTTATTTATTTATTTCTCTCTTTACAACATTGGTTACCACAATAATTAACAAAATAAGGTTTTGTGGCGGGATAAAAAATGAAAAAAGTTTTAAAATGTGGGTTGAGATCGAAAAGGGCGAAGAAAAAAATTTACATTGAAATCGTCTTTGGAAAAAAAATAGGTTTGATACTGATCTGTTTTGGACTTGCGGGCTTGAGCATGGGTCAAAGCTTTATTCTTACCCTGTAATAACTAGTATTAATTTCTTTCATACTTTCTTATTTGAACATAGTGAGTGCAATTTATAAATCTACATTTGTTATTTGAGATCAATATCGGTATCTGAAAAAGGAAAAGTAAAGAGTACGTGGGACACAATGCTCTAAAAATATAATAATGATGAGCCAGGAGATGAATTCTGAAACTTTTTAGTGACTACTATTAAACCGCTTGAGTTTAGGATCATATAATCCTTGTATGGTATATGTAATCTAGTTTCGATTACAGTACTATCATTTGGTATTTTGCAGCTGATTTGATGTTGAAGTCAAAAGCCACCTCCTGTCTTCATCATTAAATCAATAGGGACCCTCGAGTTTGGGGTCATATGATTCATGTTGACGAGTTTATTATATTGTACTTGGTGTTTTGTCATTAGTCGTTAAGTTTTACTAGGTTTAGCCGCAGTACAAGCTTTTACAGAAACTAATATTACATAATATGTCCGTTGATTTTATTTAAACTAATGTATTTTATCATATTTTTTATTCTTCCAGAATGGCTCTTACACGAATGGTAACGCTCATCTTGCTGGTCGCCGGGACATTTTCAGCGCCTGCTGATGATCCGATTCGCATCGACCTGCCTGTTTACGATCAACCCCAAACCACTTCAGACGTGCCCCTGTCTCAACCACTTGTCCCAGAAAATTACCCTGGTGGCGAACCTGTCAAAAATAATGCTCAACCAAGTGGTGGAAATTTCGCAACCTACAAACTTCAGGCAGCTTCGAATATTTTGGGTAGCACATTGAATGCGAAGGTAATTAAAAAAAAAAAAAATAGGTAAAGAACTTTTCAGGTAGTGATCGATTTAAGTCTCGTGAACGAGGCGAACCGATCATACTTATCAGTCTAATGAAGGTGTAGGCCTATCACATCCCACTTTACTTTGATTCTCAATCGGATCATTTGACTCTTGACTCCGAATAAGAATCTATGTCACTAGAGCTTGAAGAAGCTTTGGCAGCGTCGCTACAACCAATACACCCTATATTTGAGCCAAATTCGATAAAGAATAGAAGTAAACAAACCGTTGCTAGGCAACGAGTAGTTTACGTCTAAAAGACAGATGTTAACGACCTTTTCCACATAGATGATTTTCATAAAAGTACTAATCCTACTTCTAACTAATCTAAACAGTTTATTTATGTTTAGATATTTATGATTTGCATAGAACGCTTAACCGATTTGAATGAAATGTGACACACATGTAAGCTAATTTCCTAATAGGTTAAGTTTTTTCATACATATATATTATAATTAGTCCATACTTGAAAGTATTACAATGCATGTGTTATGATGTTGATTTGAAAGCAATTAAAATACGCAAAATTGTATTAACAAATGCCTCAACTTTATTCATTGGTTGAATTCCACAAAATGTGTTCAACACATGGATTTCATTCATCTTTTTTTTTTGTAGGGCTATCATGGAAGATTAACGTCGACTTTTTAATGGTTTTTCGAAATACCAAGTTATTATACATGTTATTTTAGTGATTCTATTGAAACATGCTGCAATGAGAACTCTTAATAAATAGTTAGCATGTAAAAGTCGATAATCATGTAAATAACAGGAGATTTGTAAAACGTGAGTTATGATAACCCTAAATTGGTTTGTTTACCTCTATTCTTTATGGATCTTGGCAATGGTATAGGTAAATGTCTCTTATAAACGAAGTTTTTGTGGCAACTAAATTAACTGTCATTGCACCTTTAAATATTAGAAGCTGGAGGTATACCGACTTACCAACGGGAGTACTCGGAGAGGCTCATCTCCGAAGACATAGGTATATGAGGTATGACGTATGGCATTATATCAGTGTAACAGAACCATTTTAACAGAGTTCAGGCATAATAACTAACTATTTCCATACCTTGCCAAGACGCTGAGCGATCTTGAATTTTGCTGCTCGTTTGCTGCAGCTTTCATGGCCTACTATTTGATCTATAATACATAAATCATGTCTTCTATCGCTTGAAAGATATGACAAGAACAGCTGGGGTGAAGTGACTACAACTAACACACGTATTTGATTGAGTTTTAATACTTTTGAAGTATTACCGTTCAGACTTTTTCTTGTGCAGCTATTATGCCTTATTTTTCGGACTATAATTATAAAACCCTAACCTAGCTAGTTTACTTTATTGAATGAGAAAGCTTTGGCAACGTCACTACAACCAACCCACACAAGGTCTCTTATAAATGAAGTTTTTGTGGCAACTAAATTAACTGTCATTGCACCTTTAAATATTAGAATCTGGAGGTATACCGACTTACTAACGGAAATACTCGGAGAGTCTCATCTCTGAAGACATAGGTAGGTATATGAGGTGTGACGTACAGTAGGCCTTAGTATATCAGTGTAACAGAACCATTTTAATTTCTATCCCTCGTCTAATAGTCTTCAAGCTAAAACCCCGCCTGCATCATCTAAGACAGGTGCGACCTGGAGGTCGCGGGCGATTGCGATTAGAGCGTACAGTGGTTATCTGTTGCCTTGCATAGTTTGGTTCGGGGAGACCCCTTTACAGACTCCCCAGAGATTTGCCCTAACAGGCTTTACACAGAGGGGGCTCGGGATTGGTCTTTTGAGAGGTAATTGTGCCCCTCCTATGTGCAGATGGTGGCCACCGGGGTGGTTTTAGTGAGGTAAAAACACACAATCCCTGGTCTTATACCTAAAGACCTTTAGAAGGTCCCCCCCCCCCCCCCCCTAAAAAAAAAGATGTAATGGTTTTGAGACTTTCTGAAATAAACGAAGACTTCTAAAAATGTAGGTAGTATATAAACAAATTGTTTACTAAAGATATTAAGAATATGCATACCAACAGAAAACCCTAATCAAAAATATTTTCCGACCAAGAACTTCTTGCAAAGAAAACAATCTGAATATTACAGCACCTATTTCATTTTGCAGGTTAATTCTCTTCAAGGAAGCGGGATATTCCATGCGCCAGTACCTACTTTGGAAAGTGCTGCGCAAGAAATAGAAGGTTTGGGTAGTAAGACTTTGTCGTTCAAGGAAAATATACAAGGATTTGTTTCTGGTATATTTCAGGTACGTAAATAAATAAATAAATAGATAATAAAAACTTAATTTTTCAGAAAAAAGCATTACAGTACTTGAATAGCACTAGCCTCCATACTAGAATTTCCTGTGTCGTGGAGACTAGTCTCATTCGTCGTTATTAGGTCGGTACGGTAGGTGGGTTCATACGTGGCATCGGTCGGCATGACTTTTGGGGCGACAATAATGGGCTGTTCTTCCAAACTAATACATTAACTAAATATACTTATTTATGTGTGTATCATTTAGAATCTTAAAGTTTCAAACATGTGTGGTGTACCGTGATTCATTCAGATTCAAACTAATTACTAAAGTACTAACTTTTTGAGTCCAGCGAGACAGCTGCGTAAGTGCGGAAAAATACCATTAGCCAAGAACCAGTAGCGATTTAGCTTTTATTTTGACAGTTCAATAAAATCCATTGCGTTACATTCTTAAAAAGACAAAACTTTCGATTGATTATGATATTATGTATAATATGATATTGAAAGATGCATCATTACAGAGAAGCTACATTCAGTTTTTGAAGTTAATGATTAACGTACGAAAACAAGACTACAACAACAAGTTACTACTATAGCTTGTGTATAAAGTCGTGAAAATTGATCTTTCTGAAACTAACAATTTTATAAATAGGGCAACACTAAATCTTAGTAAATACAAGTACCTACATCGAATGTCATCGGCAGTCATCGATTTGTTTTGTGACTTGTTATTAATTACTGAAATTTGTATTAATAATTAATTAATTCTATTTAAACAAAACATAGAAGAAATGTGTTAAATATGAGAAAAAAAAACCGGAGTGGAGCTCGGGAAATTATTTTTAAAAGTTTGAGAAAGAAAGATGATATTTATGCTTGAACAGTTGCTAAAACAGGTATGTAATCATATTACTGCTTGTTTTTATCTAGGTACTAGAAGTTTCAAATTTACCCAGTAAACGACTTTAAGTCTAAAATGAGAATTGAATCTGTAGCGCGTAGGTCGTGTCGCGTAATTAAAACTCAGATAAATCGAACTTTGTGTATTGCACGAATGTAAAAGAGTACAATGTATTTGACGTGTACAATGACGCGATACAAGAGTGTGATCAAGGTTTGGACTGTAATGTAATAATGATGTACAATGATGTTGTATAATGATGTCGTATAATGATGTGTCTTACAAGCTATGCACTCACTTAAATACTAACTATCTCTAACTAATAGTGGGGTAACCAATAGCGAATCAGCTTGCTGTCCTGCGGAAGTCCACGCGGTGTTGCGTGCGTTCTTGATGCTGATTCGCTAATCGAGGCAGGCCGCGGCGTATGATTGGTTGATGTAGAAACCGCGCCAGTTCAGTCTTCACGTGCTAGACGACTCGCTATAGTTCCCACGGACGTTGATCCTGCAGATGTGTTCTGGGGTGAAATTTATGGGAACCCTCGCTGCGGGAGCCAGGGTCGGAACCCTCGCTGCGGGAGTCAGGGTCGCAGGGACGCGCGCCATGACTTCCGCGTTTCTCGGTGTGAGTGATTTATAGTCCTTTGTGTAGCTGTGATCTGGTGTGAGTGATTTATAGTCCTTTGTGCTACACGCTACACTATTCCCCCCTTTTTAGCAAAGCGTACGTAGCGTGCAGGCGTCCTGACGATCCTGCCTGATCTGGTACGTTGTTCCTTCGTATGCGGGTCTGGATGTAGGCTGGATTGCTCATCTGTGGTAGCTGCAGGTGCTTGATTGGTCTCGCTGTTCGTATGCCCGGGATCATCTTCTGTGTTGATTGTGTACGCAGGTTTGAGGCGATCAATCGATATATTGCTAATTCGTCCTGATAGCTGGATTGTAAAATACTTTTCTTTACGTTCGATGATCTTGAATGGACCTTGGTATGGATGCTGCAGAGGTTTGCGGACGGTGTCATCGCGTACAAACACGTGGCTACATGTTTGTAGATCGTTGTGGACGAACATACATCGCTTGTTTGCATGCGATTTGTATGTAGGTGTGAGCTTCGTGATAACTTCTTGCAGGTGATTGACGTAGTCGTGGTCCATTTTCGGTGTAGCTGGTGTTGGCGATATGAAATCGCCTGGTAGTCGTATTGCTTGACCGTAGGTGAGTTGCGCTGCGCTTGTGTTAGAGCCGGAGCGGATAGCGGCTCTGAGACCCATTAGAACAGCAGGCAATTCGTCGATCCGTTTGTTGCTGTTTCCTAGCCTAGCCATGAGTGCGGCTTTTAATGTCCTGTGCCAGCGTTCGACGATTCCGTTACTCTGCGGGTGGTATGCAGTAGTACGGGTTTTTTCTACACCGAGTAATTGAGCGAGGTCTCGGAATAGTCTACTTTCAAACTGTCGTCCTTGATCGGTAGTGATTCTTATTGGACAACCGAAACGAGATATCCACACTTCGTAAAGTTTTCTTGCGACGATTTCAGCGGTTGTCTCCTGAAGTGGTACAGCTTCAGGCCATCGTGTGCACCGGTCGATCATCGTGAGCAAGTATTTCTGTCCACATGCTGACGTCGGTAGCGGTCCAACGATATCAACGTGAATATGTTGAAATCGTTCGCTCGGTGGGAATGTTGCGATGTCACTATGATTGTGTCGCTGTACTTTGGAGAGCTGACACGAATTGCATGTCTTAGTCCACTGGCCGATGTCGGTATTCATTGAAGGCCAAAAGAATCGCTCTTGCATCAGCTTCCGTGTGGATCGTACTCCTGGGTGGCTTGGGCTGTGCACGGCGTTGAAAGCTATGCGACGAAAATCAGCTGTTAAGTAGGGACGAACATGTGGCGTTGATGTTTCGCAGAATATTGGCTTGTTAGTACCCGGTAAGATGATTTTCTTGAGTTGTATGTTGGTCTGTTGAGACAATGTCGGGATACAACTATCGTTTTCTTGAGCTTGAGATAACTCGTCGTAGTTGATAGGTGATGGCACGTCGATGGTTTCGACTCGTGATAATGCATCTGCTACAACGTTTTGAGCTCCGCTCACGTGTCGATTGTCTGTAGTGAACTCGCTGATAAACAGTAGCTGCCGGATTCGCCGTGGTGTGTCGTTATCGGAAGGAGGCTTACGAATTGCGTAGGTCAGCGGTTTATGGTCAGTGTAAATCACGAGTTCTTTGCCTTCAAACATCTTTCTGAAATGTTTTATTGCCATATGTATTGACAGGAGCTCCCTATCGAAAGTGGAGTACTTCTTTTGTCTTTCCGAAAAATTTTTAGAAAAAAATCCTAGTGGCATCCATTGTTCTTTGTTTCGCCTTTGTTGTAGAGATGCCCCGGCGCAGGTAGCTGAGGCGTCCGAAAAAATAGCGATTTGGTCCTCTGGCGAACTGGTTGGGTAAGACAATAAAGCAGCGTTTATTATGCTTTGTTTGCACAACTCAAAAGCTTTTGTCGATTGATTGTCCCACTTTACTTCCGTCTTGTCTCGTTTTTTTGAATTATGAAGGAACGCATTCAGAGGTGCCTGAATGCTTGCTGCGTTTGGAATATTGTCTCGGTAAAAATTTATCATGCCCATAAATCTTCGTAAGTCTTGAATGGTTTCGGGTTTTGGGTACTCTGTGATTGCTTTGACTTTGTCTTGAAGTGGTTTGATTCCCTTGCTTGATACTTCATAACCTAGGAACTTGACGGTTTCGCTGCCGAAAACACACTTAGAGGGATTTATAGTGACGCCATACGTGTCTAATCGGCGTAAAACTTCCTGCAGATCTCCGATGTGGCTTGCTTCATTTTCAGATGCAACGATAACGTCGTCGATGAATGGGAACGCGTAGTCTATTCCGTTGAGTACTTCGTGTATGAATCGCTGGAATGTCTGTCCGGCGTTCTTGAGACCTGGGCACATTCTTGGAAATTCGAATAAAGCGAATGGTGTAGTGATCGCTGTCTTCTCGATATCAGGTACGAAGATCGGTAACTGAGAGTAAGCTCGGTTTAAATCGAGAGTGCTGAAGATTTTCTTGCCGTGAAGTAGGTAGGTAAAATCTTTGAGGCGTGGGACTGGATAGCGATCGGGTTTGATGACGTCATTGAGTCTTCTGTAGTCACCACAGATGCGTAAGTCGCCGTTTTTCTTAGGAACGACGTGTAGCGGACTGGACCAAGGGCTTTTGCTTGGTCGGCAAATTCCTTGCTGCATCATGAGCTCGAATTCTTTCTTCACGGGCAGGTAGCGATGTGGAGGAAGAGGTCTGCACTTGTTGAACACTGGTGGGCCAGTAGTTTCGATGTGATGTTCTACCCTGTGTTTGGGAGTATCCTTCATGCTTGATGGTCGCAGGATATCAGGAAACTTACTGAGGAGCTGGTGATACGGCTGTTCCATGTCGATACTTCGAACTGTAGGTTCGGCGGAATGAATGAGTGATGCTCTGACGGTCATGTTGGTAACTTTGTCGACGAGACGTCGGCCGGCTATGTCGACGAGAAGTTGATGACGCTTCAGAAAGTCTGCACCGATGATGGGTTTGCTGACTGCAGCGACGATGAATTTCCAGGTGTACGGCCGTCGTAGGTTGAGATCCAGTTGTAGGGTTTTCTCTCCGTACGTTGGAATGATCGTGTTGTTTGCTGCGTACAAACAGAAATCGGTTTGTTTTGCTCTCCCGCCTTTTGTCCTCGGTATCACGGAAACGTTTGCGCCCGTATCAATTAGAAATGACAGACGCGAATTCCTATCAGTTATGAATAGGCGGTGAGAAGTGTTGGTCGCGTCAGTTGCCGCCTCAACCGACGCAGGCGTTAGTTTTCCGACTGGGCACTGTTGTTGTTGAAATTGCACGGGCGTGTACACTTACGCGCGTTTGCGCCGTACTTGCGATGATAATAACAGATAAGTGATTGTTCTGAATACTTGCGGTTGCTATTATCGTTGCTTGTTGAACGCGATCTTGAACGCCGTCTGTCGGATGATCTGTGTGATCGTGGTCTGGATTCCTGCCTGTTCTTGAGTTCTGCCAGCTCCAGAGATAACTGCCTTATTTGATCGTGTAGGGCAGCCACATCGCTCGTGCGTGAAATCTGCGCGACCTGGTTAGGTTGCGCGATACTGTCCATTACACTGTCTGCTACTTGCGATAACTTTTCCAAGTCTGTAGTGTTGCTCACGGTGAGGACAGCGCGTACTGAGGGTGGAAGTAGCCGGGTCCACATGATGCGCAGTGTACCGTCTGGTATTTTCTGTCCGGCTAGTTCCCGCATTTTTCGCAACAGCTGTGAGGGTTTCTGATCTCCGAGTTCCATCTCATCCATCAGCTTCTGCAGCTTCCGGCTCTCGGATTCCTCGTAGACACTGATAAGTCGGGACTTCAGGGCTTCGTACTTGTTTTCAATGGGAGGGTTGGTTATAATATCACTTACTTGCTGAAGTGCGTCCAGGCCTAGTCGGGCGATAGCTGCTTGATAGCGCGCGTCATCACCTTGCCTCTGTGGCGCCATTACTGCTTCGAAGTGTGTAAACCATAGTCTGGGATACGCCGGCCAAAAGTCAGACAGCCGTGCTTGTAGTGTGAGCGTGTCGACTTGCCCTCTTACCTGTGTTGCGTTGCTGGTCGCCATCCTGATTACTCTTCTGGTGTATCACGCAGCAATACCGTGAATATAGCCTCTTGAAATCCTAGTGGTGAGACCCGCTTGTGGGAAGCCACTAGAATGTGCTAATCACGAATATCGTCACGTCTGTCTTGATTCACGTCGCTTAGGTCACCAATGTAGCGCGTAGGTCGTGTCGCGTAATTAAAACTCAGATAAATCGAACTTTGTGTATTGCACGAATGTAAAAGAGTACAATGTATTTGACGTGTACAATGACGCGATACAAGAGTGTGATCAAGGAATGGACTGTAATGTAATAATGATGTACAATGATGTTGTATAATGATGTCGTATAATGATGTCGTATAATGATGTCGTATAATGATGTGTCTTACAAGCTATGCACTCACTTAAATACTAGCACTACTTAAAACTATCTCTAACTAATAGTGGGGTAACCAATAGAGAATCAGCTTGCTGTCCTGCGGAAGTTCACGCGGTGTTGCGTGCGTTCTTGATGCTGATTCGCTAATCGAGGCAGGCCGCGGCGTATGATTGGTTGATGTAGAAACCGCGCCAGTTCAGTCTTCACGTGCTAGACGACTCGCTATAGTTCCCACGGACGTTGGTCCTGCAGATGTGTTCTGGGGTGAAATTTATGGGAACCCTCGCTGCGGGAGCCAGGGTCGGAACCCTCGCTGCGGGAGTCAGGGTCGCAGGGACGCGCGCCATGACTTCCGCGTTTCTCGGTGTGAGTGATTTATAGTCCTTTGTGTAGCTGTGATCTGGTGTGAGTGATTTATAGTCCTTTGTGCTACACGCTACAAATCATAATATATCAAGATATAGATGAGTCAGTTATGCAATTATTATGGTTTGGAATACTTTTTCAAAATGCACACGTTAAAAATATAATAATAAATATGTATGATTTTTTTTGTTTTACTCATTTTATTTAGAGACCATAGATTTGTGTTTTCATTAAAACCAGTTTTGCTTCTAGTACAAAATAATGTGCTACTATCAAAATGATTTCAGACAAGTCAACAGGGTTGCTATATGCACGACCGCAGCGCCCTCATTTATTTTCACGACTTTATAGACACACTATACTACTGGTTATCTGTATCTAACTGCGTAGCAGCAATGTCCAGGGCAGTGTTTCCACAATGAGGGGAACTTCCCCTTTTGAGGGGAAATTGCGGGAAATAAGATAAAACCTAGCTTGAAATATTGCAAATTAAGTCCTGAAAAGGGGATATTTGAATTGAGGCGTGGGGAAACGAAATCACTATAGTGGAAACACTGGTCCAGGGTACAATACGCTTGCTCATAAATACATGCACTAGTTTTAGGTTCATAGAGTGTGTTTAATATGCCTGCTCTTTACTATTCACCTTCTACCGCACAAGTGCGGTTACGTGCGACTTTCTGCAGTTTAAGATTCATAAAAAGAATTGTTATAGTTTCACCAATTCGTATGTCTGGCAGTTCGTGGTTTTACTATTTGTCCCTATGTCATTAACAGTTAATGAGAACATTTTAACGCTCTCCACTCTGGACCCTTGTACAAAATTATCTAGTGAAGCCATGGTAACATGTTAAGCCCGGCTTCTTCTTCTTCTCAGTCTATAGAGCCTCCCCCAAGGTTTTCATTCCATAACCCCCGCGCTTTGCAGGCGGGTTGGGGATCGCAGTTATTTATTATTCCGCAGGAGAAGCGCTGCTGCCCGCTTCCCTGGTGAGAATTCCCTTAGTCGTCTCTTATGACATCCACGAGAGGATATGGGTTGGTACTATTCTAAGCTCGGCTGCCTTGTGTATAACTGGTTAGAACGCTAGGTCAAACTGAAATCCCGCCTCTAGCACAATTTCGAACTTACATAATTATGTCAAAATGTACTCCTTAGCACAAACTTAGGTAAATCACTTTGTCACTAGGCCGGTCTATTCATTTATTTAAGTATGAGACAATGAGATAGTTTCAACCTTAGTAACACTTTACACAGAACTCCTAACGAAGCTTAGTAGCACAGAACCGTGATAAAAATTTTGGTTCTTCTCATTGTTGTCAAAACTAAGTGTCCACAGCGTGGTTTGTTTAAAAGTTAGAGATAAGTCCTAGTTTATACTTTATTTAGTCATTAGGCGAGTTCATACATGTTTTGAGAGATTTCCCTTGGGCAGCTGCCCCCCTGTGAGTGTGCATGTTATATTACCATCTAAATAGATCTACGTGTAAATTAAAGTTAGACAAACAAATTTTTACATTTGCCGACATAAATTTAATTCATTATCAAATGTTTCAGCCAAAGCCTATTGTGGACACCATAAGGGAAGAGGAGAAGTATGGCAATTCTGGAGATAAGTTTTCTGCCGCTGGGAAAGCATTGGTCGGAGGAGCTCAGGGCTTTTCAAATTTCATCAACTCGGCCCTTGAAGTGAGTGATATTTATTACTGTAAGGTAAACCAAACCAAACCAAACTCAGAGAGACTTTCAGGCTTGTAACGACTATTAATGACTGTCATAGATCTACGTTTGAAATCCGCAGGGTAATTGCGTAACACAGTAACAGTAGCGATGAGATTAATTTTGACATTTCAACAAGATACAATACATTGTTTAGTTATTCAGCTGACATATTTTTGGAGCATATGGAGTAATGGATTAGCAATACGTTTCATAATGATTCAAATTGATATTAAGGCACTGAGGTTCGTGCAATCGTGTAAGTGGGTCAAATCAGAACTTAAGAGTTCAAGCTCTTTGATTCGACGTACAGACGACAGCACATCAAGCTACTACAATCTGTCAGATTTCTTTATTAGCTTTTCAACTTTATCCGTAAAGCTTTAAGGCTCAAGGTTGATTGGGAATTTTTGACAGTTTCTGGTAGGTTGACCTGCTGTCGTCCGTACAATAAATAGTCCATACTAAGGTTGTAACGGAGCTTCGCCTCCGCTTCCGTTACTGCGGAAATTCCGCAAGATATCGTATCTTCCCTTCCGCCTCCGCTTCCGCACAATTTTTGCGAAGTTATAATGCAGGTTTATTTACGTATTTATAAAATAAATAACGGGCAAGCTGCGACGCTCGACAACCGTCCGGTCGCGTTTGAGCGCGAAATGGTCAAGAATCAACTAGTGCGAGCCGGGAATGCGGCAAATACAATTTGGTTCTTCTTAATTTTCATTTCTAGAAGGTAATATTGTTATTAAGTGTACTACTATTCTGTGTGTACTTCTCTATGTTTTAATTAACCATAAATTTCAATTTTATAAATAATTCAATAAATAAATCTTACAGATTGTAGTAGCTGAATGTGCTGTCGTCTGTACTAAATTGTAACCATCTCACCACGAGTCATTTGCTGTCATTCCAATTAAGGCTAGGGTTCGACACTATGAACAGCTCACTTCTTCTAATGTTTCATGGTGAGGTTAATACAGAACCGATCAATCGATTTTAAACTCATAGTTTTGTGATTCAGGCAATACAGCTCTAGTGATTTGGGAACTGTAGGCAACTCTAACCAGTATAAGAACTAAAAGTCTCTATCTGTCTCTATATGGTCTGGATCTACCCTAATCAAGTATTTGTTTTTTCCATCAGGTGCCAGGATCGATTTTCAACTACATCACACGAGCCGCCACAGAGAAGCTCAACAATTTTGGGGGAAAACTTATTGGCTTATAAATAATACAAACTTATGCTATTTTTGTGAAGAACTTTAAGTTCAGTAAATAGTTAATTTCCCACACCTTTTCGTCTGCAGTCAGACTCAAAACACTCAATGGCCTGACCACGGGGTAAGGTCGACTTGAAAATGATGTAGTGGCAATAACACTACATATACAGCCTGGAAGGGTAAAATCCGTTGACACTAAAACTATAGGTAGTTTGCTTAATTATAAAAATGTTTATCTGAATTGAAAAATTTATAAACGTTTTTTCTTTCAAAAATTTTAAAAGTTACTGTCCGAGACCGGCCGTAAACTCATAGATACAACGCGCCCGAGGTACGTACCAGTGCAAAGGGCGCTGACCTCTTGCACTGGCTGTTCGTCTTAACTACCTACGTAAGTTTTAACTAACAGAATTCCACTAAAACACAATACACATAACCTGTGATGTAACTTTCCCTTCATTTTTTTCTTGGCTTAGGTGTTTAAAAGTTAATCACATTTTTATCTACAGTTTCATAAAAATTACTTGTTAAATTTACGTCCTTTGCATACCGTGACTGCGCCGAACTGACGGGAGAGGGCCGCTACGCCGCGCGCGCTGCTTGCGTGCCGTTCGTTTACCCTAGCGTTTACGAAACATTATAATTCCGCTAGGGCGCTAGAGTGAAAATAAATTCGTAGAAGAGTGGAGATTTTACTTTAAAAAAAAGTATTCTTTTTCATTGAATTTACGTTCTGAAAGTGAAACCAAACCACCGATTTCATGAGTACCGATGTTTACCCCTCCAGGCTGTATATAGTATATACCTACATATTCGACCGACTGCTAACAGAAACTAAAACATGATTAAGAAATCCAAAAATGTTTTTTACATAATACTACTTAGACCATTATATTTGCTACTTATTTAGTATAAAGGGTGTATCTGACATCGACGCACAAACGAGTGCCATGGACCCAGTACATGATTCTGAAAAAAAATATATGTAGTTTTTTTTTCACTTTAGACCGTTCATAATTGCTATACTTTTATAACCCATTAAGATTTTAAAGTAAAAATTAATTGATTCGCTAATTACACAAAAAAGCGCAATGAAAACAAAACTCGAAAAACTATCTTATCAGCTGATTTAATAGAGTTCACATCAGGAATCAACGTCATACCTACAAACCCGCACGGCGGCACGCTTGCAACGTTCAAAGGCCGAGTCGACACTTTTTTTTAAACACTGTGAATTCTGTAACCACTCACTAACGACATAAATGACTATCATAATTATATTAGTGGCATGCGGTCTAGCCTTTTCGCTAAGTTTGCGTTACGGTGTCAGATACACCCTGTATAGGCAGGAACAGTAGCCTCGTATGTGGAGGTATGAGGATCAGGAAGTAAAGTTCTCTCATCCTCCAAAGAAGAGGGACCTCCGACCAGACGGGTGTTATGTATGGCGGGCACTTGCCCAACGGTTGAAGTTGTTAAATTGTATGTATGCTAATTGCACGGTAAACTCTGCTTGCGAGATGTAGAATTCGTGTGACGTCAGTATGACGCGTTGTTTCTTTGTGGCGTTTGTAGATAGCGCTACAGGTACATGACACACCAACAAAAATTTCATTTTATTGTATTACAATTGCGCCGATCCTCTTGTTTACAAACTAAACTAATGTTAAGCTAAGTGCATCTTTTACTTTCTATTTCATTGAGAAAAGGATAGAAGATAACTTTTTACCTACTCTTGTCAAATTAAGATACTCCATAGACAATTTAGACACGATTATAAACATGGCGACCAAAAATACGTCGACTTAGGTACATCAAAAGTAAAGTCTGAAGTAACATTTTGTCTTCTATGCTTTTCTTACTGAAATAAAGAAAAAGATGCACCGAGTTAAATTTAATTTAGTTTGTGAATAAGGGAGTCGTGGCCATTATCTACAATTGGTAACAGAACCAACTCGCCGTGAAAACATAGGTGATGTGAGCGTGGAGTGTGCTCTCATTCCCAATTGATGCTAGGGATTAGTATTACTTCACCTGATTTTTCACGTTGAGATGTATACAGTGTTGATCAGCTGGTCCTTTACTAAAGCTGTATAGCTAGCCTACAGTTTCTTACCTAAAATAATAATAATAATAAATCTTTATTGTCGCAAGGTTTACAGTTCACAGTGACTTATATCTGTGTATAAGTCAACCCCTTCCCACTACTAGAGCGAAGTTGACTCCCACTGCTATTAGTGGTACTAAAATGACAACATTTTTTGGAAGTTTCCATGTGTAGTTGGAATCTACAGCTCTTTCTTTAGTAATCACCGTCCTTCGTGGGGCTGTTTTTAGGATTCTGTATCTAGTATCTACTTATTATGTCAACTCAAAGTAACAAATAGCCCATTTCTTAATTCTAAATTACGGACACATATTGTGACAGACAGGAAACTACGGAACTTTACACTGAACGTGGCCCAACTTGCTCTTGGTCGGCTTTTTATGTTGAGGTCGACTTCCAGTCTAACCGGAGGCAGCGCTATACCAGTATTTAACAAAGATCAACTGTGTAACTGACATCACTTGATCCGATTACAGTTAACTACCCAATGTATAATATTTAGTTGCTACAAAATGATCCAATATTTTGTTTTAAATTATGAATAGTCTTTTTGTATTGTACAATTCTTATCGTACTTTACCGTAGAAAAATTGTTACATCCATTTGAGGGTATTAATTGTAGGTCCTGCCTGCTAATGATGCCATTAGATTAAATACCAAATATTTTCTGAATAGAATAAAATATATCTTATTATGTCCTTCTTTTCATTATTATAATAGAAAATGTAAAACTTAGGAAGTAGTATTAAGAATTTTTAAGTAACTATGTGGCTGTTGGATATATAACTTCAATGATACTCTTACTGCAGCTTATGGCCGGCCTCCGCCTGACGATTTTCATGTAACTCGGTTTTGCAATATGCTTTACAAAATCGCTAGACAGGAACGAAATATGTTTGACCGGGCAGTGGGAATCCGCTACATTGATTGAATATTCCGGCAATATGTCTACATCGTTGAGGTAGGGATGGAAAAGGGTGCGGAAGCTAGCAGCGGGGGCAAGTGCGGGGGCGGGATAGGGCGAGCGAGTGCAACAGATATTTATTTAAACTAGGTATGTATAAATACACTGAATTGCGGGAGCCGCAAACATTCGGAAATCAGTACAAATGCACAGCAGCCAATGCACGAGCTCAATAATCAATTCCGTCCCGAAGGGTCATTCGAGTTCATCAGGGCCGAAGTCAATACTAGAAGAAATGGTTTGGTAAAGGTTTAATGCATTCGACTTAGAGCTTCAATGTTTGTTACGTCTTTGGGATTTTGTGTCTTTCAACCCTATCATGTGTCTATAGACACCTACCTACTTTCAACCTTATTGTTTACTACCAGCCCCGGCATTCCACGAGTGCAATGTTGATACTAAATACATCACAGGAAAATTGTGTGTATGCCGTACCGTGTATGTACCGTCGTAAACGCGACGGCCCGCAATTTTTAAATCTGTAATATCTTCGAAAATATTTAAATCATATGCTGTAAAAGGCGATATAGATCTATTATTAAATCAACTATGAATTTAAGGTATTAAATTGGATAAGGATTAATGCTGTATTGGTTAAAATCGCTTAAAAATTTGCCGGTATTTTCTCGTAAAAAATAAATGAAAAGGAAATGTTATTGTGGGATATCCGTAAGAGAGAGACAAATACAATCGCGGACTTTTTTCTAGACCTTTTCAATGTGAACAATATTTAGTACATTATTTTGATAAATCTCATAGGGATCAGCCTGAGTTTCACTGTAAACGCGGAAAAATGTAATTATTTACGACAACACATTAGAAACCTCAAAAATAATAGTATTTCTCCAGTATTTAATGGATGTTACTAGGGCGGCTGCAAAGTTTTGAGTCTAAGTACCTTAATGCATTACTAATGACTCGGGCTGCACAGCACGAATTGCGAGTGTCCTAAGTAGTATAAATACCAAGTTTCATGTCATTAGAATTATTACATTTTTAATCGCTTAAGTGAAGATAGCAGGCTGATGACAGCAGTAGCGAAGACGATAATTGGACCATAACATCACCATGTCAGAGTCATCCGTACTTTGAACAAAACTAGAGTACAGGGCTGTCATAAAATACCTCACAAAGAAGAACATAAGGCCAACGGAAATATTTGAGGACATGTCTGCAGTTTACGGGGAGTATGCACTTTCATTTGCCACCGTAAAACGTTGGAGACGAGAATGAACGAAGAAAAAGAATGATCCCCGGCCGGGACGCCCGAACACCGCCGTTACCCAACAAAACATTGAAAAAGTGAAAAACTTGTTCTTGAAGATCGGCGAATCAATTAGGGCTATAGGCGAAGCTATATACGGATCGACGACATTTTGTATAACCATTTGCAAAAATTTGGAAAATGTGCGCGAGGGGTGCCGAAAATGCTCTCGCCGCTGGATAAGCAGTGTCGAGTCACAATTTCATAAGAGTTCCTGGACATCTGTTGCGATAATCCTGACGATATTTTTTCTCGCTTTGTCTCTGTTGATGAAACATGGATCCGGCAGTACGATCCGGAGTCAATGCAATGCATAAAAAAGGGAGAAAAGCCGCCACGGAAGTTCAAAGTGGAAAGATCGGCGTCCAATCTCACGGCCACTGTTTTTGGGATTGTGAAGAAAGTTGAAGAAATTAGTTCGTCAGAGATAGAGTTAATAAAAACTGCGAAAAGTAAAGGGGATAGCACGCCACCCTGCAGTACACCAGCAGACGTATTACTCCAGGAAGACAAGGTCTCTCCGAAGCAAATACGTTGCCGGCGACCAAAAAGGTAAAGTAATTATATAAAAGTAATCCCTGACAAACTGCATTCAATGCCGCCAAAACACAGGCGTGTCTTTTCACCGCCAAAAGGAGCCTATTCACCTTGGCTGGTACTTTTCGAAACATTCCTTGGAATGTACCGACCGCTTTCAGCTTGTGGAAGTTGATATTTTCTCGAACCTAAACTTTGGGCGGTTCATTGAGTCCAAGGCCAAGGTGGCAGCCAGGAAACTGGCGTTTTTGCAAAGGTCCGGCAGTACTTTACACCAGGGCAGCTTCTAACGTTGTACAAAGCATAGGTCCGTTCGTGTTTGGAGTACTGCCGACCATAGAATTGAACCCAGGATCCCACGCTCAGCAGTCGCGCTTACAACCATCAAGAGAACAATCGGGGCAACACTGTTTTGGCTTGCTTTGCTTTTGGCTTTACAACAAATAAGTAAATGGGATACGGACGACGCAGGTCCAGCTAATCGAAACTCTCAAATATTCCCACTCAACCCATAAAGCTTCAGCCGAAGTTTTGGCGGGAAAGTCAAGCTGAGTGTCACGCTCATTTCTCATTGGACTTTTAAAATTATTTATAGTGTTGTTTACTAAATAATAGTGCGTGATTTGTGTACTTAGTAAAAATTGCATTCAATAAATAATTTAAAAAGAACAGTTGAAAAAGAAAAAAAAAATCGCTGCATAGTGACCACACCACGACTTTGTCTCAAACCTCGCTCGTAAGACGGTTCAAGCGGCCGTCTTACGAGTCGCCGTCCGACACGCTAGTTCTGGCACAAGGGTGGTCGCAACTCGCTCGCACCAGGCGGCGGCCGATGCAGCGACCCTCGGGGCTGCAGCCATAGACATATTATACTAATGGACATGCCGTACGCGTATAATCTGCAGTAAGTTTTTGGTTTGAAAAGAGTGAGAGAGGCCTATGCTTTCGGTCTCGCACTATCTCTTTCCTCATAGATGATTGATGATTTTGAGAGTGATAAAAATAGACGAAACTTCGTTTCCTCTTTCTTTCGGAGTGCCACAATTCCCATGTCTAAGGCATGTCCATTAGTAGGTATATGTCGATGGCTTCAGCCATAAAGTTGAAAATCTAATAAAGAAAGACAGATTGTAATAGCTTGATGGGCTGTCGTCTTAATCTATTAAACACAAATTACATTATATATTTGACATTTTCTGGCGGGGGTAATGCTTACAGACACACAAGTAGCGATGGGTAGTCTATTTACACAAATAAAAATGATATGCGACAGGCATACTAGAGGTGAGACGTACTAGGCAAAACGCGTACTGAGTCTTGCGAGTACGAGTACGTGAAAAAACCTATTCCTCGAGTATTTTGAAGTACGCGTCCTGTATTATGTTATGCGTCGGTTGGTGCTTCCGCCAATCCAATCTCTAAAAACGACATAAAAACATAAGTTTTGTATTGAAAACACCCATGCAACACCAGACCTTCCACCTCTCATCCCAAACCAATTCAGTATACGTATATCGAACCTAGCAAATTATAGTTATTAAAGCAAAAAGCTAATTAAAATAGAAAAACCACACACCTAAGTCGGCATTCATTCTCATTATCACAAACTAGGCACAAATATTAATTATTTGTAAGAACTAAGACTCCGTCGTTGCAGTACGTAACTAGCTGAATAAATTCTTTCTTTTTTAAACCGTTTCTTCAAAATTTAAATAAGAATTAAGGCGAGCAAGACAAGGAACACATAACGATTTTGCGTGAAATTTTTTATCGATGCAATTAAACCGAAACTTTAAAAACTCAGTCATATGGTCGATATTAGATCCGTGGTATTCATTTCACTCACACTTTGATCGAGCGCGGCTCGCGTAGGAATCACGTAAAGCATCGTGCTGCCCCCTAATCGGCGAACACATTTTTGTCAAATGATTGCGACTAGTTGGTATCAGTTGGGTTCGTTCGGACCGCCCATTGGTCCGTTCGGTCCAAACGATCCCAACTAGTCGCAATCATTTGACAAAAATGTGTTCGCCGATTAGGGGGCAGATCCCTGAGTCGTACTAGCCACAAAATAGATACTATTTTGTTTTGCGTACGAACACGTCCTAGCGGATCTGTAAGTTTGCATGTGTATTTGAATTCGATACTTCAAAATACTCGATACGCGTTTGAACGCCGATGCAAAACCTATTTTTAAAAGTATGGCATGAAACCAATACCATAAACCTGTACGAGTATATACGACTCACTTTTAGGGCATACACAGTCGTGTAAATGTCCCTGAATAAAATAATGAGCAAAATTTTTTATCACAATGAAAAAACATGGACACAACGACCGTGAGTTTTGGCGGGAAAGTTAAGCTGAGTGTCACGCTCATTTTTCATTGGACTTTTAAATTATTTATAATGTTGTTTACTAAATAAAAGTGCGTGATTTATGTAGTAAAAAGTGTATTCAGTAAATAATTCATAAAGAACATTGAGATATCGCAGCATAGTGGCCTCATCATGACTTTGCCTCAAACCTCCATTGTAGGCGGTACGAGTGGCCGTCTGTTTCTACATGAATGAAAATTCATTACATGACATTTGCTAAATGCACAATGGTTATCGATATCTTAAGCACGATTAAACAAACACAAATCTGACTTTCTCTACTTATTTTTCAAGTAAAAAATCGTTATGAAATTAATGATTTAAATTAGTTTTTCTGCGGGCCAGTTTTACCGTGATTACATAACGATACCAATTAAGTTTGCGGAGTTTCGCTAAGCAATAGGGCATAATAGTGTAATTTTCGGTAATCAGAGTGCATTACTAGCGCATACAGTAACTATTTTTAATGGCTGTATGGAGTAGTAGACTGTGGATGCTTGCATTTATACATCTTTTAATTTTTATTCTAATAAACGAAATTACGCATTTAATATGGCAAATAAACTTGATAGTATTATCGCTTCTACTATATTGGCAGAATTGAATAATATTAAAAAATATATGTAAAGAAAACCCCGTCCGACCCGTTAGGATAATAAAGGTTAGGTAAACACACGACCAAATAAAATATGAAATTTTCTAAATCTTTTTTTTTTAGCATGAATTAATTCATACTTCCCCAAAAATTGGTAATTTTAAAAAATGTGATGGTATTACTATGAGTATAGTTCGAGCATTTATTGGCTACCGCACGTGTACGAAGCTACCTCCTTTTGAGAAATAATATTAATTTTATAGGGTTTTTTTTTAGGTTTAGCCCGTCTTTGTAGGCATTAGTAGAATCAGTTATCGATACCTAACAATACCTTCACGGATCGGACAGGGTTTTCTTTACATATTGTACTTATAATTATTATTTCTTTAGATCATCCACTTTGAAATGGCCATACTATACAACGTAATTTTTTGTATAAGTAGGTACTTATGCGAAACACGAAACACGTGTCCAACATTTTTAAGTAAAGAATCTATGTACAAAATTTCAAAAAGATTTCATGAAAAACCACAAAGTTATGGGCAGTTATCTTACCTGCCCCCTAATCGGCAAACACATTTTTGTCAAATGATTGCGACTAATTGGGATCAGTTGGTATCGTTCGGGCCGCCCAATGGTCCGTTCGGTCCAAACGATCCCAACTAGTCGCAATCAGTTGACAAAAATGTGTTCGCCGATTAGGGGGCTGGTTGGTCCAACAAAAATATGGTCAACGCACCGCTCGCCTGCCCGCGCCTGCAGCGGCGCAGCGCGTGGTGCGGTACGTTGACCTATCTCAGCTGTTTGATCCGTCAGCTGTGTTGCGCGCTCGCTAACTACACTGCAACAATTTCTAAATGTATTTGGAGAAAAAATATAACAAGGAGTAAAAATTATTGGAATCGATTCAGTTGCTTATGGTAATTGATGCTTACACCCGAACTAACTACTCTGCTTTACATCTCGATTGTGAGGTAAGTAAAAAAAAACCGGCATTACAAGACTAAAAACATTTTATTTGTTAAAATTTATAGTGAAATGAGAATAATTTTCAAATATTAGGGCCAGGTGTTTTTTTGGGTATGTTAATAGTTTGAGATTGTGGTATTTGTTGGTCATGGACAAAATCTGAAGGGATGAAGCTTTCTTCAGTAGAAGTTGATGGTTGCGGATCGTCTCTTGAGAAATATGTTTCATGAATAGTTTGAGTTATTTTGTTGCTAATTTTATTTTGTATAGAGTTTTCAATGTAACCTTCAGCCACCTTGCTGGATTTCCACCCACCGTGCCTTTTTATAGTGATTAAGCCAGCCCCAGCATCGGCTAGCCGATATTCTCCTGAAGCAATGACCTGTGTACAATTCCGGGTATGCTAACTTTAAATAACTTGCGATTTGAAGTATTCCATTATGTGATTTGTTATTTTACGTACCTTAACAGCTAAATATAAGTCATTAGGGGCTAAAAATAACTAGAGGGCATCAAAAAATTCATCCGCATTGCTGTTAACAGGGAACGTGCCCAAAAGGCTGGCAGCATTGCCACGTTGTATGGCGATGCTGATTCTTTGGCCAAAAAATAGCCCAGCCCTCTGGTCACGTGAAGAGTCGATTAGACGTTTGGCGATATCTCAGAACAACAGGTGTGTTTCAACCCCAAACGGCACGAATATATAGGGTCCAATGAGATTGGACTATTTCCGCCGTTTGAGGTTTTCCGCACTTGCAGCAGCCGCTGCAGCACAACTCACCGTATTTGGAAGATGGGATGGCACAAGGGTGTCGACTCACGTTGCATCCCATACCAAAGGCCTACCTACCTTCCAAGGCATTACAGTCATAAAAAAAAATAAAAAATCAGGAGCTTCATTTATGAATGTTTTCACGTCTTGCGCTGTAAAAATCTTAGACTTTTTGCTTTTGTGGCCAGCTGATTGCGTTTTTAGAAAGGCTGATAATTTTGAAAAGTTCTAGATATTGATGTCGTGTTTAGTACTCATAGTTTTAACATTGAATAAATGCACCACAAACTAGATGACTGCAGCTTTTTTGATAGCTCACTATAGTATGTTAAGAATACAGTCTCAGATAAAGACTTTACTCGTTTTTCTTTTCGCCACTTCATGAACTGAAGATGATGAGTTTTCAAATATCTCTCTTTAGTATTTTCAGGTAAAATATTGTTAATTGCTGCTTCAGTTTCCATTTTCATTGAATCGGGAGTGCAGCTCATATCTTCATCACTTGCAGAACTCTTATAAAAAATCCCAAAAACAAACAATATTTAATGTAAGTTTTCTTTTCCCGTCTTTTTTCATCTCTTTTTTTAATTATTTTAATATATTTTGTTCAAGAACGAAATTGAGCTTTCCTGTTCGATATTTAAAATGGGTACCCATACGAAGACAAGGCTGAATAGCGAAGCGACCTCTTCTGTCATTAGGCTGGGCATGCATGAGATGTCTATTGCCAGTATGATGGTTAGATGTACGCAAACTTTTTGAGAGTGAAGTTTTTTTTTTAAATTACTTACCGCCCTAGAGCTTTTCTAGCTACATTATTACCCTAGGGCGTTAATTGGTCACATACAAGTCCAATTTGGGGGTAATAAGGACCTAGTTACCGAATATGAGAGATGTAAAATACATAAATACAGAAACACAGTTGCTGCATTTAAATAACTCAGTAAGATAAGGATACGAGATTGTGCAAATGTCGGCTTGTTTACATTATGCGCTTGGGCGCCCTCTGCGCAGTTTTGCGTAATGTTCCCTATTAAATTTGACCTTGTATAAAGAAACAAAAGTAACTTTTCCAACGTTTATTTTATTATTTTAAACCAAAAAAACCGACTTTACAATACGTGTTTCTAACTATAAACAAAAGTGATGTATGAGTGGGCTGATGCTATGCCCTAAACATTAACATATATATGTATACCTACTTATACTATGTTTACCATGTGGAATATCTATCTTAAATTTTAAATGCTTTAATTATTTACATAAAGGAGAAACTGAACGATTTAATATTAATAACATATGTAAATAATTCCAGCGAAGTCCCGTTCATTCAATGTAAAATATCCAAATGGAGTACATGTTATTTGTATTTGCTGAATATAAATAATAGAGAGAATCACACTTTCTTTATAAACCTATGTTTTGTTGCTAAATTATTAGCGAAGGACAAAATAATATTTACATAAGATATTCAGCAACAGAATGTATAAAGAAATACTCGAACAGTCGTGACTTCGCCGCAGAAAAATCCTAAATGGGACATTAACTAAAAAGCTATCATTAAGAACCAACAGGTGTGAAAGAGGTAAAATTAAGCTATTTTAAATATTAATGTTAACAGTTTGATAATCAGCTTAACATAACATTAATTCTTTAGGCAACCTTGTATAATTTAATTCTTTAGTTGGTGATTCTAATGTATACCTATTATTTTTATTTTTAATCAAGGGTTTCAAACCTCCGACCTGTGGTGCAGATGCTTTCAGCCTCTGCGCCTAACCTACCATAAAGTGCCACTGTCAATATAACTATATCAATGTTGGAGTTAAACAAAATACCATTCCAGAGGCAAAATTAATTAATTTGAGTAACACGCTGAGAGCGAGAAAGTGACATTTCGAAAGTGTACTACAATACACTTACATTAGTTAATTAATGCAAATGCACAATAACACGAACTTACATTAATTTCAGTAACATTATTGTATCAATCCGACAGACATATTAATTATAAAATATTACACCATGACAGTGTTATCAGAATTTAAACCAAAATATTTACCTAAAATAATGTGTATATATAATAATATTAAAGTAATTATGTAATCATTATAAATAATCTCGATACGTTAATAAATCAATAAAGAAATAGGAATAACACATTCTGATTATTAAAAAATGTTGTTGGCACACTATACAAGTAATCGAAAAAAATAAAGTATAGGTACCTGATTACCGAGTAGGAGTCATAGCTCATTAAAAAAATGTAGGAACCAAAAAAAGAAATGGAGTGAACCAAAAACAATAAAATAAAAATTAATGTCAGTCAAGTTGCAAATAAGCTTTTGCAAGAAACCTCGTCACTACATTTAAAATGATGATTAATTAGAGTGGAGGATTTCAGCGCTTGGATTACTATTAGAAACACTGAACATGTAGATGCATCAAAATTACTTTACTATAATGTGTTAATGTTAAAATTCTAGCTCTAGAGACAGCAACCATAGTGTAGCTACAATGAGTTTACATTACGAGACTCGATCGTCGAGCGTGTTTGACTCATCCATTGGCCCGCTTCAAGGTTCTAAGAACTCTCAACCAATGAAAGCGCCAAACGCACTCGATATCGACGATCGAGTCTCGTAATGAAAACTCATGTAAACTACACTGATCGCGTCTTTGAATACTTACTTACTCTAAGGATATATGATAACCTTAACATGAATATGTTATATATTGTGTGAATTCACTGAAATCTTTCCATGTTATAAATCTACCAATAACACTCACATTTATCATATTATATTGATGTAATTTAATGCATTTGAAACGAATATTTTATGCAATATCAACACGAATAGTTATTTATAATATCATTTTAAAATTATTCTAACCTTCATATTACTTTAATCAATACAACGAGGTTTTTTGCAAAAACAATGAGATGAAATTTAAAGATTTCTTATGTTTAAATACTTCACTTATAAATACTCCATAAATAATATACAGAAGTTCTCTATATTCATATTTCTATGTATAACATATGTTACGGTCTAAGTATTATTTAATAGATTGCACGATTATCCCCCTTATTCATAAACGCTACTTAAAGTTGCAGCGTTTATGAATAAGAGGGAATGACTCTAGATCTGCACGAAGCCTCAGATGCGAGCCATGTTTTTCTATATATAATATAATTGAACACAAAATCGCGTTGCTAAAAAGCTGTGCTAGTCATGACTAGCACAGCTTTTTAGCAACGCGATTTTGTCCTGTCATGACAGGTTGTGTCTATTTCACTTCACAACATAATGAATATCTTTTAATTCACCATAATGTATACTTATGTGGAAACTGTATAATTTAGATCATATTGCATCTACAGGGTCCATAATGATTTAAACACACAGGGCACAGCAAAAGGGTAGAAGAGAGTAAAAAAGCAGAACAATTAGTTTCCAGCACTAAATTGTATAACAGATAAACAAGTAATATCTACTATATACCTGAGACAGTATTTTTTTTCATTCAGCAAAAAATAGCATAACAATATAAATAATGTTTGTTAAGTTTGTATTCCATTATAATATACCACAATAATTAATTATTTTCTTGAAGAAAATATACATTAAATCAGCATTAATTAATAATCAAACATTATTGTACACTTGTCTTTATGATTTCATAAAAACAAAAAAAAAAAACGAACTGAGATTAATTGACTCTGGTCCATCAGTAAATACTCAATGCCAAGTAATTATATACATTCTGGATGTAATTAGAGACTGATGTTTGTATTATTCCAATTTATACATATCGAGGAAGTATGTAATTTGCAACTGCGGCCATGTCGATATAATTCATAATTATTCCTGAACTGCACTTGATATTCACGTGTCCGAAGTTCACTATCGAATCACAAAGGGGGAATGTCAGCCAGGAGAGCTAGATAGGCGGAGCTGGATGTACAATTTCCTTTCTTTGTCAAACTTAAGATTCCGTTGATTGTGACGAACTCATGATCGCTCCTGTGTCGCAACGACCGTAACATACAATTAATTAATTAATTAATTTCGTGTCCGAGTTGAAGTAAACATTATATAGAGATGTCATTAAATTTAAAGTCGCATTGAGGGCTTGCTATCAGAAACATAAGCTGGGTCATCCATGTCATCGTTATCCAACACCGTGAAGTCGATGTACTTGTCTGATCTTAACTGTCATGGACGAGCCAACCGCATCTTGCGTACCGTCTCCACGTAATGCTTGTTGTGAGACATGACTGTCTCTTGCACCTTCGGGGGCAGTTCTTCCATGGATGGAGCGGTGCCCTCCTCAATGTCAGTGCGTCGGTAGAACAGAATGTAGGGCGTGCTGGAGCGGTTGAGTCCGTTCAGTTGTGCTTCATCTGAGGATGTAACCACATCATCGTTGTACATATTCCATTGGTCGTTGTCTTTAGCGAGCGTGTAGTAGTGGCCCGAGTCGAGCGTGGTGCCAGCGTGAATGACGGCGGCGTACAACTTGTAGGAAGAGTGCACGGCCTGCGAGCGCACCGACGGCAGTGTTATGGTGTGGTTATGGTACATCGAATGCATCAGTTTAGTTTGCACTTGTAGCTTCGGATCAAACCTGTTGACAATGGTTCTAATTTTAAAAATCGAATTCCTGTTTTCCATCGGATAACATTCGATTCTCAACTAAAAGACAGGGAAACTAAAAGAAGAGGAAATATAAGAAAACTCGATAGGTTTTCGAAATACTTACTTAAAGTTCTTCAGAACGAGGATTAGATATTTAGGTGTGGTTTCGATGAGTACGCTCCGTTCAGCATCTCGCAGTTCGCCACAGTCGCGGCACTGGTATTGGTTTTCACCGGTGAGGCTTTCCTTGGAGCAGTAGAACTCGAGTAGGCTTTGTACGTTGTGTTGCCAGCCTTCCGGCTTGTCAGGGAAAGCGAGCTGCAGGTCTCGGAACACGTCGCGGGACAGCGACGACGAGTGGCACTCGGTGCATTCAACGCGCGTTAACAGCACTCCACCGAACATGCTGTCGATAAATGAGTCGCGGCGTAGGAACGCGGACTCAAACATACGCATGCGTTTTTTAGGAACGACATTCTCCACCTCAGTCGATGGGCGTTTAAATCCACTCGAGCTTGACCCTGAAAATGAATAAAGTTTTTGTAAGAACAATCGTTATGTTATATTATACAGTATGTTAAGAAAACCCTGTCCGACCCATAAGGATAATAAAGGTTAGGTAAACACATGACCAAATATATTATAAAATTTTACGTAATCATCATAGTACCAATACAAATGAATATTGAAATAATCTTTTTTTCCCGCGAATTAATTTCAACTTCCCCGAAATTTGGTAATTTTTGAAAAGTGACAACACCGGTATTATTATGGGCGAATAGCGATGCGACCACGTGCCGCGTGCCCTGCCGCCCGCCGCCCGCGGAATGGGGCATAGGTGTGCATAGCGCACATTTATTAAGTTACCTCTTTTTGCGAAATAATATATATTTTTTTAGGGGGATTTTTTTTTAAAGTTTAGCCCGGTTTTGTATGCATTAGTAGAATCAGTTATCGATACCTAACAACACCTTCACGGGTCGGACAGGGTTTTCTTAACATACTGTATACCTATACACTGACGGGCTCATATCATCAAAGTTCAGGATTACTTAGAAATGATTTTTTTAATAAGTATGCATATTTTTAGATTACATTATATAAATATGGAGACTGGCTCTTAATTAAAAAAAAAACAAAATTTAAAAATAGAACTGCAGTAACACGTGTTGTTACGTTGTTGACACCACAACGATCGGAATGAAGCGTTTCGCCTGGTCTTTTGTACCACGTACATCGAGGGACTGGAACAATAGGGATGTATCCAAGGTATGAAAATCAAAAAAATAATTAGTCCGTCTTACAGATAATAAAAAAAATTAAGACCCGTATTTTTTATTTTGTCGTAATTACCAAAAATTACTGAGATATGGCGTATTAAAGTTACAGAGTGGGGGCTAATTACGTCACGCCGTTCTATATTCTGCACCATGGCGTGACGTCATGCCACATTTCAAATCAATATATCTTCCTAAGTATTTGAATAAAAGAAAAAATAAAAAATACGTGTTCAATATTTTTTATAAAGCTATCTGACGGACTTTAAATTATTTTTTAGGATACAAGCCAATTTACCAGCGGCGGTGTTTCCGTCGGATTACAATTTAAGTGTCTTCAAGGCTAGAGTGAATAGGCTCCTTGGCCAGATTGCGGTCAAGCACTATTTTATCATTTATAAAAAAACAGCCTTAATGTTCCCACACTATTGGGACACAGGCCTCCTCTCGGTTAGCAGGAGTGGGCCATAATCCACCACGCTGGCCCAGTGCGGATTGGTAGATGTCACATGTATTAGATATTTTTTGTGGCTCTAAGGCATGCCCGTTTCCTGATGATGTTATCCTTCAGGGTTTTGAAAGCAGTGGTGATGAAATAATTTACACAAAGTAAAGCGCCTGATGGGGTTCGAACCTGGGACGTACAACATGTAAGTAGCGGCCGATACCATTAGGCCACCGCTGCTCTCGCCACTGCCGCTATTAAAATAAAGTAATTCAAATAAGAAAAAAAAAATTGTCCAAGCATCCTTCCGTTAACCTAGCATAAGTTGAGAAAGTTAAGGTATAAATAAGTTCATTAGGCGTTATTAGGTAACTCCGATTACGCTACTTTTCTACTTCATATCATTTTGACTTACATTGTCTCCATATTGGCATAGAAGTGCCTTTAGTTGCAAAGCTCCGATCTTCTATTACATTATAAATACGTAAGTAATAAAAAGAGAGAAATTAAAGAATTAAAACAAAATGCGAGCAATAGTATGAGGGCGTGAGTGTGTGTGTATGTGAATTTGTATGTGTGCGTCTGAGAGAAAGAGAGAAATATTTGAGTGTAAGGTCACTCTCGTTGCAAAAGTAACTGTATCATCTTACTTTAAATTGTATAACCAGTTTTATTTTACTATATTCGATTTTTATTGTCATAGACACATACAATGTTATTTCTTGTTTATACGAAACCTGAACACAGTTTGTTCAGAATAAGTAACTGAATCGATTCCAATCATTTTTACACCACACTGCAACAATTTCTAAATGTATACAGGAAAAAACATATCTCAAATACATTTAGAAATTGTTGCAGTGTGGTTACCGAGCCCGCATTTTTGTTAGGACAAAGCAGAATAGCAAGCTCATAACTTTGTGGTTTTTCCTAATATTATTATCTTTTGAAATTTTTGTACATAGATTCTTTACTTAAAAATACTGGGCACGTGTTTCGGGTTTCGCATAAACAAAATACCTATGTTGTATACAAAACGTAAATTAATTAACGCCCCTCCTCAAAATAGTTTGTTCAGAATCGTTTACTGAATCGGTTTATATTATTTTTAACATACAAGGTAATTTTTTATCCCTAAAATAATTAAAAGTACGGAAATTATTGTCATATTAATCCTGTTGTTTGTACACTTTTAAAATAGCAGTTTTACTTAATCATTCAATACAAAATAAAGAAAAAGAAACCTAATTCCAAGAACGTTAAGGTCTTCGTTCTCCAAAAATTGGTATAACTAATTTAATAAATAACAGTGCATATACAGTATAATCTCACTACTCCGGCACTTCGATAGATCGGCACGTCCAATAATAATCCGGCACCCTTCGCCCACGCCTCCCTCGCCCCTCTATACCTGTGCGCTTCGGTCGCTGTGTCGTCGACAAGCAGTCTAACCCCAAAACACGTGCTTACACATTATTTTTAAAGGTATAATAGTTTATCGTTGCTGGGCATAAGAAAACGGGATACATGCTAAAGATATTATAATTATTTGCAACATGCGAGAAAAGGTTTTTAAACAATCACTACAAGATTATACTATAAATGTTAAATAAAAAAAATTAGTGACATGTATTATGATTATAACATATTCTAATTAGGGTGTTTGAGGGCGTGCGTTAATTACATTACATGTTGTATATTCAGCTGAATATGAGCCTACCTCCACAATCCAGATAATGAATGCGATTCCTTCGGTAAGATTGGTTGCCAGATTTAAAAGATTACAGTAGGTATGTAGTAAATTAGCTTACCACCAGCACCACTGCCACCTGGGCGGGGCGATACAGAGCGACGGTTGGGCCCCGGCTCAGTATTATTGTTATCGTTGACATCGGTGCTAGAACACAATAGCAATAATAAATAAGATCATTTTGAAAACGGGAATCAGTTTTATTTACTTGTATAAAGCACTGTGATGTGATCACGACTGAGTTTGAGAAAATTTAGTCGTAAGTCGAATCCATTTGAATTGTTGATAGGTCTTAAATGCAAAATCTGTGTGTTAATTTTATTCCACGACTAAAAATTTGTCAGTGATGTTTGGTAAACGGAATAAAACTACTAACATAGTAGATAGATTCACTAATAAAGCAATATCTTAAGTTGTTACGAACACAAAGAAGTATTCTATGGCTCCCGAGCGCGCTGAAAAACGTGAAAACTTGTGGCACATTGAGCACACGCCAAGTTCTAGCGTCGAGGCATGAGAAACGAAGTATAGTTCATTCATCCTTCATAGAAAAGGGAGAATCCTCCGACCAGACTGATATTGATGTCGTGTACTTGTATGGGTGCTAGTTACACAGTAAACTCTGCTTGCGAGATGCTGGATTTGCGTGACGTCAGTAGGCCTAGTATGAGTTTTCAATACGAAACTCGTTCGATCGTATCGAGCGCGTTTGGCGCTCTCATTGGTTGAGAGTTCTTACGACCTTGAAGCGGGCCAATCGCGGAGTCAAACGCGCTCGATACGATCGAACGAGTTTCGTATTGAAAACTCATACTAGGCCTACAGTATGACGCGTTGTTCGCATGTATCGTTGTAGGTACCGTTACACGAGGATGGATGCGTGTCAGCGCAGGTGTCAGTATATAAATACCTACGGTTGTTTATACAGTATGTTAAGAAAACCCTGTCCGACCCGTGAAGGTGTTGTTAGGTATCGTTAACTGATGCTACTAATGCATACAAAACCGGGCTAAACTTAAAAAAAATCCCCCTAAAAAAATTAATATTATTTCGCAAAAAAAGGTAACTTAATAAATGTGCGTTACCACACTTCCGCGGGCGGCGGGCGGCAGGGCACGCGGCACGTGATCGCATCGCTATTCTCTCATAATAATACCGGTGTTGTCACTTTTTTAAAAATTACCAAATTTCAGGGAAGTTGGAATTAATTCTCGGGAAAAAAAGATTATTTCAAAATTCATTTGTATTGGTACTATGATGATTACGTAAAATTTTATATTATTTTTGGTCATGTGTTTACCTAACCTTTATTATCCTTATGGGTCGGACAGGGTTTTCTTAACATACTGTATATTATATATATACTTATATAAGATAAAATTATATAAATTACCTGGTCGACTGTGCAGCGTGCTGGGTAGTCTGTGCCACTATACGCAATCGACTGTGGCTTGAAAGCACAGCCGGGCGGGTATAGTCGAAGTTGAGATCTGAGCAGTGTTCGTATGACTGCAGTAGTTCAAATAAATATCTGTTGAGAAATAAATTAATTTAATTACATTCACTTTCATCCAAACTACTATTAGGGGGGTTAAAGTATGAAATTGCCGTATTGTTGCAATAGGTTCTTTGAATTGACATAGAAACTTCATGGTTTGAAGTTTTTCTTTAAAAAAAATTAATGAATGAATTGCTTTTCTTATTCAATTTAGACAAGAAAGATGGCTACTGCAAAAATTCGAGTGATTTTTGAATACGAGTTCCGACGCGGAAGCAACGTGGCAGAAACAACCCGCAAAATCAATGTTGCGTTTGGAGAGGGGTGTACTAATAAATGCACTGTGCGATTTTGGTTTAAACACTTTCGTGATGAAAACTTCGATGTTCGACTTGGAAGGACGAGCCACGAGGAAGACGGCCCACACAGTTCAATCACGATGAATTCAGGGAGATGGTGGAAGCCGATTCTCGACAACCTCCGTGGCCTAGCGGTAGCAACGCCGCCGCTGCGCAAGGAGGCGCGGGTTCCATCCCCGGGCAGTGCAAATATTTGTATGCATGCACTTGCACTGGTCTGGTCGTGCCTCGGAAAGCACGTTAAGCCGTTGGTCCCGGTTGCCATACAGTACATAATGGCAGTCGTTACGGGTTGTTGGAGCCCTCAAAAGTCCAACAATTGGTCTAACTGCAATGTTTCGATATCGCCTTCAGGTTGTGGAAGTCAGACAGCAGTCGCTTTACGGAAAATATCGAAGTTTAGCCCAAATCAGCAGTTAGACTGGCAAAGCGGACCCCAGACTCCAAAGCTGAAAAGCTTCGGATGCGACTGGGATTAACACTGAGATGATAATGATGGTGGAAGCCGATTATATTCAAACTACCCAGGAATTAGCGGCATGTTGTAACGTTACCTTACTCACAATATTGAGTTATTTGCGTCAAATCAATATAAAAACGAAAAATAGGTGCCCATGATTTGACTTATCTGCAGAAAAATACTCTTGTCGAAACTTGGGTTGCCTTGTTGATTTGGTACATAAATGAAGGAATAAGTATTGGATCGAATTGTGACAAGTGATGAAAAGTGGATTCTTTATGATAACCGTAAAACAGAAATGCAATGACTGACCAAAGGTCAAACGCCACAACAGCAAAACCTACCAATAAAAAGATAATGGCAACGACAAGAAAATGGTGGTCTCAGCGTGGTGCTATTTACTGTAGTTTTCTTCGATCTGGTCAATCAATAACGGCAGATGTCTCATCCTCCTCGACCTCATCTCAGCGTTAATCCCAGTAGCATCCGAACCTTTTTTCAGCTTTGGAAACTGGGTTCTGCTTTTAATTGCTGATGTCTATTGTGCCGAAATCCGAACAATATACGCACGGTTAGCGCAGTGATCAAGCTATTGACTGCTGCGCAGCGTGTCGCGGGCTCGATTCCCGCACGGAACAAATATTTGTATGACGTACAAGTAGTTGTTCCGGGTCTGGATGTTTGTGTATGTGAGTTTATATGTTTGTAAACGCACCCACGATACTGGGGAAATTTCTAGTGCGGGGCAAGGTTTTTTTTTTTTAGATAAGAATAGTTGGCAGAACTAGCAATAAAACAGCCGCGACTTATGAATCGATCTCCACTATAATTGCTTCATGACAATGCGAGACCTCATATAGCACGTGAAACCATTTTGACCCTTTAGAAACTGCAGATAGAAACCATTCGTCATCCTTCGTATCTGCTTTGACTTTGCTCCAATGGATTAGCATGTTTTCGTGATTTGAACAATTATCTATGTGACAAGAAGCTGTCTTACCAGGAGACAGTACAAAAAGCTTTCATACAGTTTGTGCAGTCTAGATCCTCAGAGTCCTAACTCCTATCGCAAAGACATAAATGACCTTCCTATTAGATGGCAGCAATGTATAGATAATAATGGTAATTATTCTGATTAAATAAATAGTTAAAAATTAAAAAAAAGCAATTTAGATTTTCAGTACAAATCGGTAATTTCATATTTTAACCCCTATTATTATAGGCAAAAAAATTAAAAGACTTCTTTTACAAGTTTTTTTAACGCCTGAATTTATTTGGTTGAAATTTAGCACATAGGTAGATCATCAACTTGATTAAGGACCGTATGTAGTACCTAATCAATGCCAAAGTGATAAAAGCATCTTAATACTTATATCAGATATTTCCACGAGATCGAGACTTATAAGACTTATAACCGCGAGGCGCAACTAATAAGTTATGGTAGGAAGTGTACCACGCGCGCTTTTAGACGTCGCAGGGGAAGTCAAACACCTTATTCCCCAAGGAGGCCCACAGCGGTGGGCCGGCACCAATCGAGGGTTGCGGCAGGTTGTTCGTTCTTGCAACCGCCGCGCCGGCGTAGAAGTGAGATGAAACACTGGGGTCGTCTTTAGTCAGTAAGAATCTGACAGACCCCGCCGCCCGGCGGACATGCATGAATATTTTCCAGCCCGAGAGAAAAAGAAGGTTGCAGTCTTGAGGAGAAAATTTAAAAAATATAACATTTAAGGCCTATAAGGGCAATAGGTCAAGACCTTTTTTAAAAAGTTCAAATGGTTTGATCTTTTATCAATAAATCCGTCAAAAACATAACCGTGTCTTTGCTGACGAGCAGTCGAATAAAGTGTTCCATCGTTCACAGCATTACAGATCTCATAGTATCCAGGGAAGCCAATTCTACTAATTTAAAACGTTCAAAATCTAGACGTAGTCTCGTCTCGGTGGCACACAAATGTCAAAAACTTGTCAAAATGTGGTGAAATTATATTAATGTCTTTTATTTATTTTTAATTAGACTGTGAAAATTATTAAAATTACGACAATTACCCCTCAGGTGAGAACTAATATAGGTTTAACTATATCAGCTTAACTAATCTATAATTATATTATTATAAACCATGTCATTGAGTGCCCGATTGGCATTCTATCGTCAAAATTACGTATCCCGTTTGTATTTTAAATTCAAACAAAAGGTTTAGATGGGGGTTCAAAACCTTTTAAAGAATGAATATTCAAAAATCATTTCGAAGTGCTCACCCACGTTGTTTACAGGGTTGCAGGGATATCGACGCGAAACCGGACACTATGGATTTATTCAGTACATGATGCAAATTTACATTGAAATTTAAATACCTGTGTTCCAATAGGGAATAATACTGCAATATTCGACCACCCGAGTATCGTATTAACGCATATAGTAAATATTTTATGAGTTACGTAAATAAACTTTTGATTGTATTGTCAGAAGAAAGACTGACTTTCCCGTTCAGTTCTGTGGAAACATTACATAACATCAAGTGTTTTCTATCTGAAGGGTTGAGCAGGTGTAGCTATAGTAGGCAGATCCACAAAATAACTGACGGTGCCGTAGAATTAGAGAATCAGTGACACATAATAATAATAATATAATATCAATAACAACAAACATCAACAGAATATTTTTTATCAATCTCAGAAATAATATTTTATATCAGTTTTTCATTTCTATACTGTGAAATATTCAACAAAAACCGAAAGCCAACCCTAAAACAAGTTAAAATATATATAAAAAGTATCTATATACTTATACATATCTACAATGGTAAAAATTCCCGAATGTTTGGAGGTAACGTCTGTCATGTCACCTCGGACAATATATAATAATGCAAAACAGATATCGGTGAAAATATTATGAAATGTTGACAAGATCTGCCGCAAGACAACGTGCACGCCCACCATCTCCGGTCTCGTTGCTCAGCTCCGCCTCGCTGCCGCCGGGCTTACGCCATTGTAAGCGCTGTGACGACCCCGGCCACGCCAGTTGCGTCGAGTACGAGCGACGAGTACTTCTCTCCGCCGACGACGCCACCTGCTCGCCAACAGGGTGGACGCCGACCACCGGACCGCTTAGGACCTCGAGGCCCATCGGCTTCTGACAGGGCCTTCAGTTCCCGGCGAAAGTGTACAGCGCATGAGATGGACCCAATCCAGCAATGAAAATGGCATGCGCTCATACTATGGGGCTACCAGAGGGAGGAAACAACCTGACCACGTACCGTGTTCGAATGCTCTCTCTGTTTCATGTGCTTGAGTCAGCTGTCAACATGTCGGCGCAACGACTGTCGGATCAGGGGTGGGTCATCCAGCGTAACCATATGCTGGATGATGTGGTGCTTGATCGCCTAGGCCTCGAGTCATGTTACGCCTGCTTCGTCATTGGTCGCGGTACAACTTAACAGTGTTTCACCGCGACCCAACCACGTGGATGAAGAGGATGATGATAGGGCTATATCTGTGAGTCCCCAGTGCAATGAAAAATTGAGGAGCGCTTTGGAGGATGCTTTCCGTGAGTATCGCTCTGCTCCGCCTGAATTTAGACCACGTTTACCTCGATTGCCCATGCAAAAAAGAACAAGGCGCTGGTGTGTGCTCTAATTATTTAAAGGACAGCAAAGATCTGACTGATACACATTCAATCTTGTACTGTGGAGCTGTTGCGATATGTCGTGTGGCTCGTGTCAAATTCCCAGACAGTGACAGAGCCACACGACCAAAATCAGCTGTACCAGCTTGGCAGTTCAGGATTGGGCGTCGTATCAGAAAGACTAGAGCACTCATTGGCAAGCTAATTAGTTTCAGGGTGGGCAATACACGCCCTAGAGTGATGCGCTTTGTTTCGCTTTGGCGGGTGTTCTCGGGGACTGATATTAGTACTCGATACTATTTGTTCCACGTCAAAGAGCGCATCGACTTTCTTAAACAAAACATATATGCATGGGCAAATCGTATTCGTCGGTACAAGCGAAGAGTGGAGCGGTATTCTCAGAATAGCAAATTTCAAAGCGATGAAAGGCGGGTCTATAGAGCTTGGGAGCGATCAGACCAAGGTGTCGCTGACACGTGTCAACCGGATGATAATGCCACGTGTTCATTCTGGCGCAATATCTGGTCGGTGCCTGTCACGTCACAACGAAGCTGATTGTACTCGGGATGTTGAGCGTGTTGAGATATTACCATCTGACCCCAAGATGTAGCTCGTGCAGTCCATCCGTTGCCTAATTGGAAGTCTCCAGGGCCGGATGGGCTGCATAACTTTTGGATTAAATGGTTTTCCAGGTCGCACGCTCGCTTGGCATCTCAATTCACGACTACCCCGCTCCGCTACCCCAGTTTCTAACAACAGGAATAACCCAGCTGCTGCATAAATCAGGTAGCACCGCGGTACCTAAACATTATAGGCCGATCACGTGTTTACCGACGGTCTATAAAGTTCTTGCATCCATTTTGAAAGCTAAAATTAACAAACATATTCACAGCAACTCCATCATGTCTGCCTCTCAAAATGGATGTGGGACCGGGTCCCGCGGTACTAAGGAGCTATACTCCTTATTGATATGGCCATTTGACAACAGGATCGTCGATCTGGAGAGGATCTGTCGACATATTGGATAGATTACAAGAAGGCCTATGCGGGTGCTAGAGTTGTATAAAGTAGATGCAACTCTGCCCACCTTCCTGATGGCATGTATGGCGCAATGGAGAACGTTCCTTCACTATCCAGGATGTCGAACTATTCAGAGGAATAGCGAACCGATAAGGTTCGAGCGAGGTATATTTCAGGGCGATAGTTTGAGTCCACTTTGATTTTGCTTAGCCTTAAATCTTCTAAGCACATTGCTGGAGGATTCAGGTCTCGGCTATAGGCTGAGGAGAGGTGGTCAGGTTATATCGCACCTCCTCTACATGGATGACCTAAAACTATTTGCTCCCATCGATTTGCAACTGAGGAAGCTAATGAAAATTGCTGTAACTTTCAGTAGCACCAAAAGGATGGAATTCGGTGTGGACAAATTTGCGGTCATGCATGTACAGCGAGGAGAGATTGTGGAATCCGTGGGAACTCACTGGTTCCATAAACCTTAGAGTCCTCTCCGCATCCGAAACCTATAAGTATTTGGGTATGTCGGAAGCGTTGGGTATCAATGTTACTGACATGAAGCAATCGTTGAAGGAACGCTTCTTTGGCCGCCTGAAAAAAGTACTTAATAGTCATCTATCAGGCGAAAACAAGGTGCGCGCCTTCAACGGTTGGGTTATACCTGTTTTGATGTACTCTTTCGGCATACTCAAATGGACTCACACCGAACTTGACGCCCTGGATCAGAGGGTCCGTACGTTGCTGACTGCAAATCGATTGCATCACCCACGGTCATCGGTTATGAGACTGTAGATCTCGCGAAAATCTGGAGGTCGAGGCTTTTTAAACGCTAAGACACTCCACAATCACGAGATATGCAGTCTCAGGGAATATTTCCTGAAAACTGAAGTGGGGATGCATTGAGATGTGGTCGCGAGGTTTTGTGTGTGGAATTATGGACGAAGTTATGATGACGAATAATTACCGGAGATTCATTGTGAAAGACGGCACACTTGACATCTGTCGGGCATGTCACCGGCCGGGAGAGTCAATCAGACACATTATTTCCGGGTGTTCTCGTTTAGCTAACGGAGAGTATTTGCATAGACACAACCTTGTAGCCAGGATAATTTACCAGCAACTTGCTCTTAAATACAACCTTGTGAAACCGACCCAGTTCTCGAAAATGGCCATATCACATTGTACTGGGATCGATCCATCATCACTGACATGACTATTATTACACCTCAGGAGGCTCTCGTTAGGCAGCTGGATTTTGGATTCAGAAAGCAGTACTGCTGGACACGGCTCGCATCGTCAGGAGGTTCCTCTCTCTGGAGCCCTGACCGCCGGTAGCTTGGACCCTGTTCCCGATACCGATGGGCTACTATTTTTTATATTTTTAAATGTTTTTAATGTATATATAAATATTTAAAAATGTAAATTATATGTATGAAAAATAAATAAACGAAATAATAATATAATTTGTTTGCATCAAATTTTATAGTACATTGAAACATGTAGTACATACAGGATGCCTTAATATATAGTTAAAATCCAAAAATAATGAAAATCTTGATTCATTTTCACAGAATAGTGAATACCCAGTTATTACATTTTAATAACTCAGTACGGCAAGGATACGAGTTTGTGTAATATGACGGTTTGTTTACTTTGTGCTTGTGATGCCCTTTGCGGTGAGTTTTGCGTAATGTTCCCTTTTAGTTCGCCTGCGTATACTAGCCCAGTCATATTAGGGTTTCACCTCGGAATGAAAGATAATAAGCTGCAAATTGGTATGAACCTTTGTTTTGTCATTCTAAATGTTGTCTCAAAAGTCACAATCGTTATCGTGTCCGCGTCTCAAGATATTCAAGGTCAAAGGTCACAAAAATCGGTTTTTCGCGAATATCTGGCTTCCTATCGGTTAAATGAGATTTGCATTTATAATAAAAGTTGTAGGCTATAAAATTCCCTACAACTTTTGTCTAAACTTTTTTTTCATACGACCAACCGTTTTGAAGTTAGAGCGCGAAGAGTGCACATCGTACAGTCATATACGGCCTAATGCAAGGTCAAGCGTGAGTTATGGTTATCAGTACGTTATAAAGTCAATTATTTACTTGGAAATTATAATTATTAAACAGTGCCCATTATTTATGTACTAACTATTAATTATTTATATTTAATTAAAGTAAGTAACTTGATTATTTATATATAATTATTCATATTTAACTATTTAAGTATAAAATATTATTAATTCTGGATTATATATTTTAGTTTTATTTTAAGTTAAAATGATAGTAAGAGTATATATTTTACACATATTTTTATTTATTATTAAATACGGCATAATATACATTTATCAAAATGTGAGTTCAAATATCAAAAGTATCTTTGTTGATTTTAATTGTATTGAAATTGGAAATGGAAGCTAATTATCTTCTTCTTCTTCGTCGTCTTCTTCTTCTTGTCGCTCAAAAATGTTCGATTCATTGTCATCATCCTCATTATCTGTCATGTTCATCTCCAAACCTTCCAGAATATCGGGATCATATGTATTTTCTTCATCGGGATTACTTGGATACAGTGAAGCGTTGAGGCAAGCTTGTCCGTTGCACTGGCCGCAAGCTAAAGAACATTGTAGCCCTGATTTTCTGCATCCACAGCGGGAACCACAACCATTTTTGCAATTGCAAAATATTACGTTTAGTAGTTCGGCTGGTGCTGGAGGTAATAACGTTCGTATGGGCTCCAGGATTTCATTTTCAAGTATCCAGCCCCATTCTTGAGGTTCTAAGTCCTTCCCTAACCACGTTTGAATCTGGTAGTAGACACGTTTTATGTGTTGATGAGCTGCTACACTTGTTGGTGGAAGTGTTGACAGTTGTACAGGTTTATTTAGTTTTGTAAATTTGATGAATTGCGTGTAGCGGAAATGATCAATGTTGTCCTCAGATTTTGGAGCATTATATAATTCCAACAAGATGCGCACTCCATTTTCTAATAATGTTTGTTTTGGGCAGTTTTCTTGTTGAAATACTTCCACCAGTTTATCTAAATCAGGAATTTTTTCCAATGCTCTAGTAACAGTTTTTTTTTCCTTTTTTAAATAGCGCAGAAGTCGTGTCACAGCCACTGAATGCGTGTAAAAATAAAATGTGCTTTTTAGTACGAGGATATTGGTCAAAACTTTTAGTAGAATATATTTGTGTTTTGACATTGCCTTTGCCAACTTTTTTCAAAAAAAAATCCTGATGATGTGACTGAGTACGTCCAATTAAAATAACGAGCAAATCGATATCTTCTCCTATGATGACAGCAGTCTTTTGATGTTCTGATAAGGCAATAGCTGTGTCAATGATGAGAACATCAGCATCATCTCCGGCTTGTTTTGTTGTGATATTAACAGTTTTAAATTTTTCAACAAGCATGTCGATAATTTTTTTTTTATTAGACCGATTTGATAAAAAATTTTCTTGACTGATTGGCACAACCATTGTTTCGTCAAAACAAACTTCATATGATTTTGAAAGTGCAGCAGTTCTTCTTTGTTGTTCCAGTGCTTTAATATTTTTACTATAGTCCGAATATCCGTCAAATACAACAACAATTGCTGAGCCATAATGTGTTTGTAAATATTTAATGTACTTATTTAAAATAATAGAGAAAGTATCGTCTTTGCTCCATACGACGCGATGCAGAAGAAATCCACCATCGATGATGTATGTTACATTATTTTCATCAAGATCGATAACGACAGGCATCATATTGTCATATAATGTTGCTTTCGTGGTTTTTCTCATGCCATTACTATCAAATAAAGATGTCGGATACGGGCTTAGTTCATACTGAAGATATTCTTGTAAATTACTTTCAAATTTTTTGCTTACAGTTATTCTCTGGAAAAGTAACATTGGATCTATAGAAACTTTACAATCATTAATTTTGACAGATTTGTTAATGGCTGAAAGCGGTAAAACCTTATCGACGCGTTTTAACTTTATTTCGTTGAAGTTCAAACCAGTTATCTTTACCATAGATTGCAATCCGATTTCATGGGCTCGGTGACAATTAATTTGGTCATTTCCAACGATTCCTGAAGCTAAGGATACCAACTGATTCGTATTTAGAAAGGGATTATGAAGCGTAAACCAACCAACCAGTTCATTTACATCAGTATCATCACCTCATGTAGTAGGCATGACGGATGCCGATATAACAATATTTTTACATTATGCTATTATTAGTTATTTAAGTTCTAATATTAATTCTAATTATTTCTTAAGTATGGTTGTACATAATATTTATTTATTTATTAGTAATAAGGTTAAATTTTATATCAATGAATAAATATTTTAATTTTGAATATTTAAGTGATTAGGTAAAGTGGGTAAGTATGTAAGATAGTGTAGGTATAGGGTTTAGGTATTTAGGTAGGTATGTTAGATAGTGTAGGTATAGGGTTTAGGTATTTAGGTAGGTTTGTTGGATAGTGTGGGTAAAGCTTTAGGTAAGTAGGTAGGTATGTAGGTTAGGTAAGTAGCCTACAAACTAAAATATATAATCCAGAATTAATAATATTTTATACTTAAATAGTTAAATATGAATAATTATATATAAATAATCAAGTTACTTACTTTAATTAAATATAAATAATTAATAGTTAGTACATAAATAATGGGCACTGTTTAATAATTATAATTTCCAAGTACATAATTGACTTTATAACGTACTGATAACCATAACTCACGCTTGACCTTGCATTAGGCCGTATATGACTGTACGATGTGCACTCTTCGCGCTCTAACTTCAAAACGGTTGGTCGTATGAAAAAAAAGTTTAGACAAAAGTTGTAGGGAATTTTATAGCCTACAACTTTTATTATAAATGCAAATCTCATTTAACCGATAGGAAGCCAGATATTCGCGAAAAACCGATTTTTGTGACCTTTGACCTTGAATATCTTGAGACGCGGACACGATAACGATTGTGACTTTTGAGACAACATTTAGAATGACAAAACAAAGGTTCATACCAATTTGCAGCTTATTATCTTTCATTCCGAGGTTGACCCCTTTTTTTACCTAATTTGACTGGGCTATACACATATTGGAGGTTTCTGTGGACAGTAAATTATTTTATGATGGACGACGAAAAATTAATTACTGAATCCATGATTGCAGTTTAGGCGTCGGTTAATACCACTCACCCCGTATAGAATTTTTGGGCTAAATTAAAAGCTTTTAAACGCTGTGCTCGTTCTGTCTGGGTATGACTGAACGAATTTAAATTGAGTAGGTTTCAAGATTTAGTAGTAAACGTTTCCATCATCGGACGACCCGTCGTACGGCGAGTTTCCACCCTTACGTTGTTGACACCACTGCGATCCGGACGAAGCGTTTTGCTTCCTCCTTTATACCGCGTACATCGAGGGACTGGAACAATTTGCCTGCGTCGGTGTTTCCGTCACATTACAATTTCAGTGTCTTCAAGGCTAGAGTGAATAGGCTCTTAATAAACTAGCGCGCTTTACCATCAACGATCGCGTCACTGCTTACCATCAGGCGGGATTGCGGTCAAGCGCTGGTTTATAATTTATAAAAAAAAAAAAAAAAAACCCAAAGAAACGTTGGATAGAATATGTTAGTGATGATATGGTAAGAAAGGTGATTACCCAGATCGACTAATAGAGAAGTATCAGAAAAAAAGACATGTTACGCCGACCCCAAATAAATTCAGATAAGGGCAGGAGACCAATCATAGTCATTCAATCATCATCATCATCATCTCAGCGTTAATCCCAGTCGCATTCGAAGCTTTGGAGTCTGGGATCCGCTTTATCAGCTTAACTGCTGATTTTGGCAAAACTTTTATATTTTTCGTGAAGCGACTGCCGTCTGACCTACAAAACCGGAAGGCGATATCGAAGCATTGCAGTTAGACCAATTGTAGGACTTTTGAGGGCTCCAACAATCCGTAACGACTGCCATCACAAGTTCGTATGGCAACCGAGACCAACGGCTTAACGTGCTTTCTGAGATACAACCAGACCAGTGCAAATATTCATATTCATATCAACAAATATTTGCACTGCGCGAGGATCGAACCCGTGCCTCCTTGCGCTACGGCCGCGTTCGCTACCGCTACGCCACGGAGGCTGTCGGCTGGCAATCATAGTCATTCAATCAGTTCATCAAAATCCTATTTTGGAACTTAAAGCTTATACCAGTCATCTGATACGCTGTTGTTAATGACATTATTGGTGTAGTGGCTGAGCGTTAGACTGCTGCGCTGCGAGTCGCGCATCTCCACACGGAAAAAATATTTGTATGACCTACAAGTGGTTGTTCTGGGTTTGGCTGTTTGTGTCATCATCATCAAACTTTTTATCGTCCCACTGCTGGGCACAGGTCTCCTCTCATCCAGAGAAGGATTGAGCGTAATCACCACGCTTGCTCAATGCGGGTTGGCGATTTCAGACTTATAAAGTCCAGGTTTCCTCAAGATGTTTTCCTTCACCTTCAGTCAATGGTGTCCAAGATATACTTAGAAAGTACACATAACTTTTTTTTTAAGTTATATTGGTACTTGCCTGACCTGGAATCGAACCCGCGCACTCATACTTGAGAGGCTGGTGTTTTAACCACTAGGCCACCACGACACTGCTGTTTGTGTGTGTGAGTTAAAATGTTTGTAAACGCACCCATCATACAGAAATAATTCCTAGTGTGGGGCAACGTTTAAAAAAAAGTAAATGATGAAACAACTCTCAACGGCCGAAGTATGGCAAAAAGGAAAGACCTATAAAGTCACAAAGAGTGGGAAAATAGAAGTTTTATTTAGAAATGTCGGAAAATTTCTTGTATTTCAACACTATATATTGAAACAGCTCTCAACGACCGACCGAAGTATGGCAAAAAGGAAAGACC
Organism: Sesamia inferens; assembly: GCA_037179545.1. Classification (NCBI taxonomy): domain Eukaryota; kingdom Metazoa; phylum Arthropoda; class Insecta; order Lepidoptera; family Noctuidae; genus Sesamia; species Sesamia inferens. Next base: position 17,172,256 of record CM073921.1, on the reverse strand, counting down.
TACAAAGTCTCAAAGACTGGGAAAGTCGAAGTTTTATTTATAAATGTCGCAAAATTTCTTGTATTTCAACACTATAAATAATTATGAATTGAGTAAGCTCAGGATTCGGCACGTTTGCACGTTGTTAAAGCCACTTGTGGCTTGTTATAAACTTACAGGTCGTGCACTGGCGCTGATTCCCTTGTTCGCAACCTAAACTAAATTTAAATTCATTGAATATTTTTTTTTCTTTAAATTCATTGAATATTTTTTTTTCTATTTCATTATGAAAAGGACAGAATACATATAAAATACTAGCTGCGCCGCGTGGTTTCACCCGCGTAGGTTTTCAGCTTTATATATTATTTTTTCAACTGATTTTTAAATACCTTTAGTTGCTATGCTTTGCCAAATGTCAACTTTAAATGGATCATAAATTGAATAGAACAAAAGAGAACGAGAAATTTTGTGTTGCATGATTACCTATAGTGTAAAATGCAACTAAACATCTCCCACCCGAGTTCCCCCCCTCCCCATACCTGAAATAACATGTCCTATATAAAACTACATCACGTAACTTACATAGTTAGACACAACTTCGGAGAATTTATCTCCGCAGTAGCTTGTTATAATAACCAAGTAATTAAATACCTGCGCAGTGAAAAAGACGCACAACTACAGCCCTAAAATTCCTATAAGTACTAGGGATGCAGCTCGTCCAAGTAAAATCTATAAATTCCAGCTACGGGTTTACTATGGGAAATAGGTCAAGCAGTGTGAGCTATACTGCGCATGTTCTCCCGGTACCTCGATTGCATATGTTTATTGCATACAGATAAGAATATATAATTTGATGCATTATGTAAAGTCAACCCATGCATATTTGCACGTTGATTTTACATTATGCCTAAAATCTCATCGTATTTTCCGCCTGAAGCATGTACGTTAATGTCTAACTTTAACCACTTCACGTCAAGCACATGCAGTCTTGAGATATGTTCAACACGTTGGTAGAATTTTGGAATCTACTTCTAAAGTTCAGGTAGCGGGTTCTATCTAACATTCCAACTTCAAATGAAGTATGAAATAAACTTTGGAAATGTTTTATTAGTGGAGAAACTTGCATATCATGCTTTTCGAATGAAATTTCAAAATAACAAAAGAAGGCTTTCACCTTTAATAAGTAGGAATTGAGCGTTATGCAAATTAACGCGCCTCTAAGTTCATATTGCCTAGTTGTTGTTCCAATAAGTGGCAATATTGTTACGAATGCACCTTATGTCGAGGGCATAAGGTTCAATATCGCGTGACATGCAGTGCATAAATTTTTAAGCGCTATAACTCGAGACCTAGACATTGTCTAGGTGTAATATAAAAACGCATTCCTAGACTTAAGGTGGCCTATCGAATGGTACAGGTTTTATCAATTTTGTCAACTAAGTGACGACATCGAAATTTCTAGAAACCTATTTCCGGGAATTACCGTAGGTACTTACTGAATGTACTCGAAGTTATGCGCTATTATTATTACGTCTAGACGATTCTGGAATGTTCGATCAGCTGGACTATATATAGCGCCGTGACGCCAGCGCAAGTCAGTCTGCACTTGACTACCGAGACGAAAACAGCGATACTTAAGAAGCGATCTTTGAGAATACCTACTGCGACAACTGTAACGAGAACATTGAGTACTACGTGAAGAAACATCTGTAGTGTTATTGTGTGTTTACAATACGGACTTCGTGGACGTAAGTGAAGACTTCGGTGCAACGTCAACAACATTCTACTTGTCATTGCCTACAATCGACTGTACCTTCGTTGCCAATAAACTTCGCAACCCTTAACCGGTATTTTAGTACCCCTAGCCCGTAACAATTGGTGTCAAAAGTGGGACGACAAGCAGTGATGGATTTGGCGCGTCAAGAGGAAGAATCGCTCAGTGTCCCTGCACCCATAGAAGATGCGGCCGTCGTAACACCGACAAATGTGAGTGCGCCTAGTACCACCACTATTCCCGGAACCAGCGGATGCGATTTATCGGCATTACTGGCTCACTTGACGGCGCAAATAAGGCTGAGCATAGCAGAATCCCAGGCAGAAACCCAGGCGCAAATAAAAGGTATAGCAGAATCCCAGGCAGAAAACCAGGCAAAATCTCAGGCAGAGATCCAAGCAGAAATAAAACAAACCCAGGCAAAAATAGATAAATCCCAACAATTGGTATTAGAACTAAATGAAAAGTGGAATAAAACTAAAGAAGAGGTCAACGAGCTTAAACATGGAGTTTGGGAAAGAAATAGAAAGAGTACAAAAAGGAGGTATTAAAGGTGTGATGCCTGTACCCAGTGCTTTGCCGACGTTCCAAGTACCTCATTTTGACGGAACAACGTCATGGGTGGCCTTCCGCCTTCAATTCGAAAAGGTCGCAAAAGGCAACAACTGGGACGACGATCAAGCGGTAACCGCTCTTACGCTTGCTCTGCGTGGTGATGCGGTACAAATCCTCGAGAATATTTCCGGCGATTGCAATACCCTAGCCTGTCTGTTAGAAGCGTTGGAGACTAGATATGGAGAGAAACACCTCGAACATGTCTACAGGGTTCAACTCCGCGACCGCACACAGAAGAGCAGTGAGGGTTTGCAACAATGGGCAACGGAAATAGAACGTTTGGTTCGCAAGGCGTATGCATCAACACCGGGACTGATTGACGCTACTACTCTGCGATTCTTTACTGATGGGATTCGAGATGCAGAAGTCAGAGCTGCAGTACGTCTGGGTCACCATCAGACCCTGAAGGCAGCTTTGACACATGCTCTGGAGGTGGAAGCTGTACGTCAAGATGGCCGACAACACGACCGTATTCGAAAAGTGACCACACAAATAAAAGCCCGACGAGGACCATCTTGCTATGAATGTGGCGAAAAGGGGCACATTCGAATAGGGATGTATCCAAGGTATGAAAATCAAAAAAATAATTAGTCCGTCTTATAGATAATAAAAAAATGAAGACCCGTATTTTTTATTTTATCGTAATTACCAAAAACTACTGAGATATAGCGTATTAAAGTTACGGAGTGGGGGCTAATTACGTTACGCCGTGCTATATTTTGTACCACGGCGTGACGTCATGCGACATTTCAAATCAATATATCTTCATAGGTATTTGAATGAAAGAAAAAATAAAAAATACGTGTTCAATATTTTTTATAAATCTATCTGATGGACATTAAATTATTTTTTAGGATACAAGCCAATTGATTGTCCCAGGAAGGCTAAGGAAAGAAGAACTTCTTGGTCACGTGAGGAGGCCGCGGTAATGGCGTGGCGCAAGTGCGATGCGAAGGTCGAGCCCGAGCGCCCGTGCGAGCGGGTCGAATGGCGCAAGCGGAGCGATCGGAGCGGGCACCGCGAGCGACCCGCTGAACGAGAGCGTGAACGCGTCAAGGACCGGGAACGCGAACGTTCCGGCAAGCGAGAACATGAGCGACAGCGGTCGTGCGGAAGGTCGTGGAGTGCGGCGGAAGCAAGGCGGGACAAGGAAGTCGAGGACAAGGCGCTTGAGAAGAAGCGCCTCGAGAAAAAGGCAAAACAAAAGGACCGCCGCCGCCAGATTACTTCAGGGAGTAAAGACCGAGGTAAAGAACGCAAACAGGAAAAGACAGAGAACGTAAGGATTATCCAGGTGAACGCTTTGGATGAAGACTGGGATAATCAATCATGGAAAGATGCACAAAAGGAAGATAGTGACTTGAAGACAGTAATCGAATGGAAGAAACGTGGCCAGAGGCCCGCTTGGAGTGAAATATCAGCGCTTAGCCCAACAGCAAAAAGTTACTGGGCTCAATGGGACAGCCTGATAATTGATAATGGAGTTCTGAAGAGGAAATGGGAATCACCTAGTGGAAAGGAGGTCGCCTTACAGATAGTTGTCCCCTGTGATAAGGTCGCGTCGGTGCTAAGACAGGTGCACGACGAAGTATCCGGAGGACATCTAGGAGTAAAGAAAACTCTGGAGAAGGTGAGAAAAAGATTCTATTGGGTGCATTGCCGCGAAGACGTAGAGGACTGGTGTAGGAAATGTGTAGCCTGCTCCTCAGTAAAGGGACCGCAAACGAGAGCCAGAGGTCGGCTGAAAGTGTACAATGTTGGTGCACCATGGGAAAGAGTTGCTGTCGATATAGCTGGGCCATTCCCTATTACTGAAGAAGGGAATAGGTATATCATCGTCATGCAAGACTATTTCAGCAAATGGCCAGAAGCTTTTGCAGTACCCAACCAAGAAGCTCATACCGTTGCCAAAAAGCTAGTTCACGAGGTGTTCTGTCGATTTGGCGTCCCCTTGGAGTTGCACTCTGACCAGGGTAGAAACTTCGAGTCTTCACTATTTCAAGAGGTTTGCCAACTACTCGGGATAAATAAGACTCGTACAACACCGTATCACCCTCAGTCAGATGGAATGGTCAAAAGATTCAACCAGACGCTAGAGAATCATTTGGCCAAAGTAGTGGAAGAACACCAAAGGGATTGGGACCAATACATTCCACTCTTCTTAATGTCATACCGCTCTGCAACACATGATAGCACAAATTGTACACCGGCGAAAGTCAACTTCGGCCGAGAAATTAGACTACCCATAGATGCACTAACCGGAACACCCCCCGATACCCCTATCCTAGCCGTCGACTATGTGGCTGACCTACGACGTAAACTAGATGGAATACATGAGCTAGTGAGAGAGAATGGTCTGAAAACCAGCGAGAAAATGAAGATCCGATACGACCGCAAAGCTATCGTGCCCGGATTTGAAGAGGGAACTTTGGTATGGTTACATAATCACATAAGGAGAAAAGGAAAGAGTCCGAAATTTCAAGCTAAATGGGAGGGTCCGTATACGATAGTAACGAGGATAAACGATGTCACCTACCGGATAAAGAAAGGACCTAGAGGGAAGCTGAAGATCGTACACGTAGACCGCCTAGCTCGCTATTATGGTTCAAATCATGCTCGGGACGAGCACGACTAAGAAGGGGGCAATGTTACGAATGCACCTTATGTCGAGGGCATAAGGTTCAATATCGCGTGACATGCAGTGCATAAATTTTTAAGCGCTATAACTCGAGACCTAGACATTGTCTAGGTGTAATATAAAAACGCATTCCTAGACTTAAGGTGGCCTATCGAATGGTACAGGTTTTATCAATTTTGTCAACTAAGTGACGACATCGAAATTTCTAGAAACCTATTTCCGGGAATTACCGTAGGTACTTACTGAATGTACTCGAAGTTATGCGCTATTATTATTACGTCTAGACGATTCTGGAATGTTCGATCAGCTGGACTATATATAGCGCCGTGACGCCAGCGCAAGTCAGTCTGCACTTGACTACCGAGACGAAAACAGCGATACTTAAGAAGCGATCTTTGAGAATACCTACTGCGACAACTGTAACGAGAACATTGAGTACTACGTGAAGAAACATCTGTAGTGTTATTGTGTGTTTACAATACGGACTTCGTGGACGTAAGTGAAGACTTCGGTGCAACGTCAACAACATTCTACTTGTCATTGCCTACAATCGACTGTACCTTCGATAGGCCACCTTAAGCCTAGGAATGCGTTTTTATATTACACCTAGACAATGTCTAGGTCTCGAGTTATAGCGCTTAAAAATTTATGCACTGCATGTCACGCGATATTGAACCTTATGCCCTCGACATAAGGTGCATTCGTAACAATATAATGAGTTTTTTTTTTTTGCCCCACGCTAGTAATTTCTCCTGTGCCTTAGGTGCGTTTACAAAGATATAAATACACATACACAAACATCCAGACGCGGAACAACTATTTGTAAATCATATAAATATTCGTGGTGCAGCGGTCAACACTGCCTGCGACGTGGAGGCCCCGGGTTCGATCCCCAGCCAGGTAATGATGGAAAACGATCTTTTCCTGATTGGCCTGGGTCTTGGATGTTTATCTATATATGTATCTATTATAAATATAGTATCGTTGAGTTAGTGTCCCATAACACAAGTCCCGAATTTACTTTGGGGCTAGCTCAATCTGTGTGATTTGTCCGTATATATTTATTTATTATTTGTTCCGTGCGGGAATCGAACCCGCGCACGCAGCGCGGCTTAACCGCTGAGCTAACCATGCAGTCAAGACAAATTTCAAAGTATACATGAACTATTTGCAGGAAAGGCAACGATAGGCGTGGCTGAAAGTTATGTGGAAGACTATTTATTGGCCTGATAAGTTATTACATTGATTATAATTATATTAATTTTGTAATAATTTGCCGTCGAGAAACTAGCTTTATGGTGGGAATCTTCATCCAGTAATAAAAATACTTAAAAAAAGAAAAATATCAAAAAGTTGAGTGTCGTATGTGATCTCATCATTAACATCTCCGCGTTAATCTCAGTCGCATCCGAAGCTTGTTTCAGCTTTGGCGTCTGGGGTACAGACTCCAAAGCAGTTGACTATCAGCAGTTAGACTGGTAACTGGTAAAACGGTTACCAGTCTAACTGCTGATTTTTGGCTAAACTTCGATATTTTCCGTGAAGCGACTGCCATCTGACCTCCACAAACAGAAGGCGATATCGAAGCATTGCAATTAGACCAATTGTTGCACTTTTGAGGGCTCCAACAACCAGTAACGACTGCCATTAAATGTTCGTATTGGAACCGGGACCAACAGCTTAACGTGTTTTCCGAGGCACGATCAGACCAGTGCAAATATTCATATTTATGCATACAAATGTTTGCACTGCCGAAGCCGCGCCTCCTTGCGCAGCGGCCGCGTTCGCTACTGGTACGCCACGGAGGCTGTCGTAAGAAATCTATCGATAAAGAAAGGAACATAACAGAACACTTGTCGTTTGTGAGTAAGTTTGAGCACTGTTGGCTGACAGCTGACATGACACTATAGTCTATGCTCAGACTTTTTCCTCCTTATTCATAAATGCTGCTTAAAGTTAACTAGTGATTAGCGATTTTAAACCATACATTTATGACCTTTTAACTTCACTAAACTTTAATTATCCTTTATGAATAAACACCACAGAGTTTAAGGGGTTTATTCATAAACGATAATTAAATGTTAAGTGACGTGCAAACGTCTAAAATGTATCTATGTTTAAACAATCACTAGTTAACTTTAAGCAGCATTTATGAATAAGGGAGTTTATCTGTAGTGCGTATTAAGTCCATAGGTTAGGTAAAGACGACAGCACATCTAGCTACTATAATCTGACAAATTTCTTTATTAGATTTTTAACATTATCATTAAAGTATTAAGGCTCAATTTTGATTAGAAATATTTGACAGTTTCGGGTAGATTGACCTGCCGTACGTGCCAAAAAAGCTATGTAAATGAATCGTTTGCATTACGCATTGAATGGACTATACAGTATGTTAAGAAAACCCTGTCCGACCCAAAAGGGTAATAAAGGTTAGGTAAACACATGACCAAATATAATATAAAATTTTACGTAATCTGAGGTAAAGTACAATTCATATTAACAGAATGTAAACTATTTCAGCTGATTTAAATGTTGAATTGTAACATAGTTGTATTTTGTTGGTATTAGATTCCAAATGACAGTGTTGTTTCCATTTCTGTTGGTTATTAATTGAATAAACAAGTAATCCATCAAGCAGCAATTGAATAAATTGTGCATCGAAATCTTTGTATTGGTTGCGGTCATTCATCTGTAAATCTCGTTCAGAAAGAGGATACGCTATCAAACGTGTGATAGAGCAACAGATTGCACCGCTAAAGGTAAGCAATATCCTTCTATGATTTTATGTGTTGCTACTGGTTCATATGTTTTATTCTGATTGCAATAAGATATTTTTGTTTTTGTTGCAGCTCAGATCAACAGATAAGACCTGTCACCCATGTTGGCAAAGAAGTTACCTTCTATTCAACGAAACTTAAACACCCCATATCATCGAGTATTTATTTATCAACCTTCAACAGCCTCTGTTGTATCAACACCGGCAAACAAAACTCGGGCTGTAACTATCTGCAGATGGGTGATTGAAGTTATGAATATGATCTTTAAACAGCGGTTTAAAATATTCCGACATGAGCTCAACAACAGAGCTTCACCACATGTCATGATTTACTTTTGTATAGCTGTTGCCCTATAGATTTTGACCGTTGCTCACAGACAGGTTTTATGCTGCCCAGATACTAGGAATCATCCAACAAATAATGTTCCAAACTAATACATTAAGTGAGTTAATAATACAAAATAATTATAATAGTAGGGCACAGTTCTCAAATATAAATGTTGATAACAGCAAAGTCACAGTTTTCTCAGCTGATAACGTGATACTCACACGATTGGATTTTAATAGCTTGTGGTGCAGAATTGGTAGGTACCAACTCTGTCAGGCTCGATCTTACTATGGTGAGCACATCTGTTTTATTGGCCTATATAAGGTAGAAGTGTGCAGGGAGTTATAATAATCTAAGAGAACAATTGTCTCTCTCAAAGTTCTTGGCTTTGAAGTGTGAAAATTCGAAGTTGCCGTAAGAAGGAAAGAATATTTTGTGTGTTTTGATTGATAACAATTTAAATGGGAGAAAGACAATAAGTCAATAACATCATTGCAACTGTAAAGTAGGCAAATAAACTGTTGGATGCTGTTCCCACATTTTGACCAATATATGGTATTTAGGTTGCGCTCTGCACCAAAACAATATTGAACCCCCTGCACATTTTCGTGATGAATTGCTAATATAGTTTGATAACGAAATTGATGATTATAGTAATGAATCATTATGGTAAAAAAGAATAAAACTATTCAACAGTTTATTTTTTGTTTAATTTTCTCTCCGTAAAATACATAACCTCTAATTTAAAATGTCTGAATAACTTCTTTTTTACAAGTTCAATGTAAAAGTGGAAATCAAAGAAATACTTTTGACATTAAACCACACAAAAAACGTAAGAATATTCACTGTCAGTGACAAATTAATATTGAGCCAAAGTTACTTATGGAGACCTGGCTTTGTTCTTTCTATTTCAAAGTTTACTCTTTTGCTACATTTTTGTTGCTATATTGGCGTGGCTAGCTGACGTATGGTGAATAATTTAATGTTCTGCGTTGTACCAGGGTGGATTGAAAAGTACTCGGCCTAACACAGATCCATTCAATTCTAAAAATCAAATCTACCCACATTATTTAGTTCAATTCAGACTAGTTCATTGTGTGAAGTTCGAAACGTGTGCGATAATTAGTTGTGATTTTATAAATTTATTAACAAAGTAATCGGACATAATTTCCGCGAATGGAGCAATTCGAGCAGCGTGCCATCATAAGTACCTCCATAAGAAGGGGCTATCATCAAAAGCCATCCATGATGACATGGTCAGTACATTAGGCGATTGTGCTCTGTCATATTCATCCGTCAAAAAATGGATAGCAGAATTTAAGCGTGGTAGAGAGAGTGTGAAAAATGAACCCCGCTCTGGAAGGCCTTCGACGTCAACTACTGACAAAAATATTAAAAAAGTACTTGATTTAATAATGGGAGACCGCAGATTAAAAATGAGAGAGATAGCCGAGATTATAGGCATCTCTTATGAACGAACTCAGAACATCATTGTCAACGAGTTGGGTTTCCACAAAGTGTCTGCGAGGTGGGTTCCGCGACTGCTTTCAGTCGAACAAAAAAGGACACGATTGACTATTTCACGCGACTGTTTGGAGTTATTTGAAGTTGATGCAGATGATTTTTTTAATCGTTTTGTTACTATGGACGAAACATGGGTTCATTACTGTACACCGGAAACAAAACAACAATCGAAACAGTGGAGAAGACCTGGTTCACCACCCCCTAAAAAGGCTAAGTCGATTTTGTCGGCAAATAAGGTGATGGCTTCAGTATTCTGGGACTCGAAAGGTGTGATTATGATTGATTATCTTGAAAGGGGTCAGACTATAAACTCTGATTACTACTGCACCTTACTACGTCGTTTACGAGAGGAAATAAAAGAAAAACGTCGAGGAATGCTCAGAAGAAAAGTCCTGTTTCATCAAGATAACGCCCGTGTTCACACGTCAGTAGGCCTAGTATGAGTTTTCATTACGAAACTCGTTCGTCGATATCGAGCGCGTTTGACTCTGCGATTGGCCCGCTTCAAGGTCGCAAGAACTCTCAACCAATGAGAGCGCCAAACGCGCTCGATATCAACGGTCGAGTTTCGTATTGAAAACTCATACTAGGCCTACAGTACAGTCAATGGCTGAAATTCACAACTGTGGCTTTGAACTGTTACCGCATCCGCCGTATTCACCTGATCTGGCACCATCAGACTTCTTTCTGTTCCCTAACCTAAAAAAGCACTTCGGAGGTCAAAGATTTTCGACTAACGACGAGGTCAAAGCAGCTGTAGACGGCATATTTTGACTCTAAAGAAGAATCATTTTTCTTCAACGGTCTAAATGCTTGGAAGGGGAGGTGGCAAAAGTGTATTGAACTTGATGGTGATTATGTAGAAAAATAAAAATATAACTGATTTAGTATGTGTTTATTTTCTTGGTTAGGCTGAGTACTTTTCAATCCACCCTCGTATTATGTTAGTTATTTTACATGATTTTTTTAACTGTAGCGCTGTTGACGTAGTTTCCACTTTTTCCCAGTGAAAGCACTAAGAAGTAAAGAAGGGCAGGCGTTTATCCTATGCAATGTAATAGTCTTATGTAATGTTGACGTCCAAAAAGTGCTGGTTCTCGGGCAAATTTCTGATATATGACTTGATTTTAAATCTTTCTCTCTATTGAACGCTTACTAGGGACGAACGCGCCTATCCAAAGAGTAAGAGTACGTGGCCGCCACTCCAGAATCTTACTGCCCCAACATACGCAGAAACTATTTCCTCGTATACTCGCTCAGAAAGTATTGCGGCAAAAATTTGTATGTATGAGAAACTGGACATTTATAATTTATTTAAAAAATATGATTATTTATAACTAATAATACTGTACGTTGCAAATTCAAAACTTCCCTCCACATTTTTTGCGAGCTAATTAAAATCATCGTGTCTCTTTTAAAAATGGACTTGCGTCGAGACCATTTTCGCGCTATGATTTTATGCAATTTCAAATGTCGCCTGAAACCAGACGAATCGTGCGATAGACTTCAAATGGCATTCATGGCTGGAGGCCGTTGGTATAAAGAATTTAAGCGCGGTCGACTAACTTTGGGGGATGAATGGATTTGGCTGTAATGCTGGGGCTACATTAGCCGGCTACGGCAAATATTCGGACTACGGTGATGTATGTGGCCGGGTACATCGTTGCAACGCTATGTATTCATGCGCCGACGATGTACCATCGGGGCACGCTTCAAAAGACATGTCGCGACAATATTCGCTGAAGTTGCTACTCCTACGTCACTTCAGTATCGTCCAGATTTTGAAGCGGGACTGACGTACTATTTCCATTTTTTTTTTCGTTTTTATGTTTTGTTTGTTATATACACATGCAATAAATAATAATTTACTGACATATAATGCAAAGCCACTGTTTCCTCCATGTACTCGGCCGCACAATTAAAAAAACCGGCCAAGTGCGTGTCGGACTCACGCACAAAGGGTTCCTTCCGTGCCATTGATTTATGAAATTAAAGGATTTAAGTTATTTGTATGAAAGATTAAGATTAATTTGAAAAGAAGAGAAGCGGTTTACGATTTAAGAGGTATTAAAAAACTACTTACTAGATCTCGTTCAAAACAATTTTCGTTGGTAGTTTTTATAGTAATTTACATCATATTTTTTTTTTTAGTTTTTTATTTTCTTATTTTAGAAGTTAGAGGACCAATTTTTCCACTTTGGAAGCGTCTTTCACGCAAACTATTCGGTATAGAAAAAAAATATTTTAGAAATCTCGATATCATTTTTGAAGACCTATCCATAACCCCACACGTATGTGTTTCATGAAAAAAAAAATTTTTGAGTTTCAGTTCTAAGTATGGGGAGCCCCCAATATTTATTATTATTTTATTATTTATGCATCAAAATCTTAATGCGGTTCATAGAATACATCTATCTACCAAATTTCAACAGTATAGCTCTTATAGTTCCGGAGAAAAAATGGCTGTGACATACGGCAGAAGCAGGCACGGGTGGAATAGTGCCATGATATGATAGACAAAATTGAAGCAGGCTTATCTCGGCGTGTTTACGACATCGTTTTTTTTTTTTTTAAATAGAATAGAACAATTCTTTATTTGCGTAGAAAGTAGGTACAAAATACAGATATTAAGTTTTTATAGGATCCTTATACTGACTACCTTAACTAAGGCATGCAAACAAAAGCAAAAATTTATGAATATCCAATAACAATAGACCACCTCATTATATGCATATTATAAATACACACTATCAAATCAAATAAATATACATTACATGTCAAATGAAATTAAAACAACACAATTCATTGCATCAAGTCAAAAAAACGTTACAGGTGATGAATCTTGGATTTATCAATACCATCCAGAAACGAACAATGTTGCAAAACGAATCAACGCCTACCAAAGTGAAGCGATCTAGAAGCGGGAGTAAGATTTTGATCGCGAGTTTTTTCAGTTTGACTGGCTACTTGGTGTCAATTCCTTTCCGAAACCAAAAAAGCATTAACGCTGAATGGTAACTACCAAAGGCTTGACAGAAGTTTCCTCTGTTGTGAGCAACAAGCGATCAAACACAGGACTCCGCGGGTTGCTGCTTCACTACGACAATGTGCCCCACCCACACCTCAATCAAAACGAGGAACTTCCTAGACAGTACACAAACGGTCAAACTCCTGGGTCACCCTCTTTACAGCCATGACCTAGTACCGTGTGATTTTTTTTTTTTATATTATTAAAATATAAACCAGCGCTTGACCGCAATCCCGCCTGATGGTAAGCAGTGACGCGTCGATCGTTGATGGTAAAGCGCACTAGTTTATTAAGAGCCTATTCACTCTAGCCTTGAAGACACTCAAATTGTAGTCCGACGGAAACACCGCCGCCGGCAGATTATTCCAGTCCCTCGATGTACGCGGTATAGAGGAGGCGAAACGCTTCGTCCGGATCGTAGAGGTGTTAACAACATAAAGGTGGAAACTCGCCGTACGACGGGTCGTCCGATGGTGGAACGGAGATGGGGGAATTAAATCGTGCAATTCCCTCGCACACTCCCCAAAATGTATCCTATAGAACACCGAAAGGCTGGCTACTCTACGCCTGTGCTCTAGGCTTTGGAGACCAACTCGAGTTAAATCAAGGTCACCCATCAGCCTCTTCGCACGCCTCTCCACTGAATCCAAAGTGGCCAGGTGACACTTAGCAGCACCAAATATTGGACTTCAAGACTTCTTCTTATTCCCAAAAATAAAATATCAGCTCAAAGAAAGCAAATTTTCGTTGCGACGAGGTGTCTGGGGCGGACTGGAAAAACTGTTTCAAAAACTGGTTCAAACGCATGAAACTTTGTATGGAGACTGGTGGAGAGTACTTATGTACCTATAGTACATTTTTTTTTGTAATCGCAAATCTTTCTGAGTGTCTCATGTATCTGAAAGTATAATAAGAGACCAGCAGGGTAATTGTCTAACACACTGTCAGTAGCAACAGGTTTCATTTTGACAGTTTAACAACATTCATTGCGTTATTTAAGTTTTGAGACACATTTTCGAACATATGTAGCAATGGATAAGCAATATGCTTCGATGGTCTGCAATGGAGCGCATAATAAAAAAAGGAACTCACAATATAGAAAGCATAAGTAGCAATAGAAAGTTCTAAGTAAAATTAAGGGAAAAAAAAAAAACAAAAAATCTGATCTATGGGTTCTGTGCTCGCTCACAAATGTTACCACGGGTTAATGAAATTGATTCAAAATGGAAATCATAGTAGTAATATTATATAATAATTTACTTCTATTTCACCGTCATTTTGAGTCAGCGTCAGCTTTTTTTTAATATATCGATTAATTTTTATAAATAAAATTATATAGTATGGTATCCGATATATATATCCACCATCGAGTAATTTTCATTCATTCTATCCCAGCGTTCGAATGTCAACATCTCGCTTCGGACCACACGTCCATACGTATTTTCAGAGTTCAATCCGAATGGATATGTTCTATAGGAGAACGGAAAAAAATTGGAACTACATGCTTGGCAAAAATTTTATTTCAACGACGATTTCCTTTTTTTCCGTTTCCACGCTTTAATGGATTTTTTCTAGAAACTTGCTGGTTGTTTTCATTGTAGGTATTGTTTTTTTCTTTTATGTTTCGGCTTTTTGCATATCTCAAGGAACAATACAGCCAATAAAATCGCTCAATAATAATTATAATAACCAAGAGAGGGAAAGTACCTTTTTTATCGGGGGAAACTTTCTAAAGGCCCCTGGTCCTTGGGGCTAGAGCCAGGGAGTGTGGGATTCTTACCTCACTAAAACACCCCGTTGGTCACACCATCTATACATTGAAAGGGCACAATTACCTCTCAAAAGACCAAACCGAGCCTCTTCCGCCTGTTAGGGCACATCTCTGGGGAGACTGCAAAGGGGTCTCCCCGAACCTAACTATGTAAGACAACACATGACAACTGTGCGCCGCCTTCCCTGAGGTCGCTCAGTGGGGCGACAGAGTCCCCCTCTAATCGCCCGCAACCTCCAGTTCCCGCCTGTCTTAGATGATGCGGCGGGGGTTCAGCTTGTTAGGCGTCAAGGCGGTGGCGTCCTCTAAGGGAGGGAAAGTACCTAATTACAGCGGCACATCAGTTGATCGTCAGTTTATGAGTGGAGCGTTTCATTGATGTGAATATATTTTCTGTCTTTTATAGTCTCTGTACTTAATACTAAATGCAATAAAATATACACACTGATATATAAAAAAAAAACAAAGCTCTGGGGTACGAAGGGTCCAGTGTCAATACTCCACTATGGAGTAGCCAATAGAGTATTGCTACATATATACCTACTTATTGGAAACTCGAATACTGAGTGGATAATCTAAGCATCAATTCAAACGTTTCTAGTGATAGGCTTCAATGTAGGTTTAACCAATCAACGCAATTAGAGTGCAAACGTTAATTTCAGCCTGTCAGTAGCCTGATTTACCTAAGAGCTACATTTTTCTAATAATGCTGATGATAGCATGTAAGATTAAAAAATCTTATTTAGTCTACATTTATCCGATAATCCTTTGCAATAATGCAAGGATTTTTTCTAATCTCTTAAATAGTAGTGAAACTACGCAAACGAAGTAACGGGTAGAAGCTAGTATGAAATAACAATAATAATATGCAATAAACTTTCACCTTTATCGCTACTGCATTAAGGATCAAGGTAGATAGAGATTTGGACGTTTCGAGTGGACTTGCCGCCGCGACGTCTGTACCAGGTCACTCAGGTCCGTATTACAGAACCTCGCTCAAAACTCAAGCTTTACTTTAATTCGTTTCATGCTATTTGATTGGTTGAAACTAGTTTTAAGTAATGCTTGAGTCTTTGAGGAAGGTAATGTAATACGGTCCTCAGAAAGTATTGCGACAAAAAGTTTTTATGAATGAAGAACTGGCCCGTTTTAATTTATTTAAAAAAATTCTATCATCTATACTAATATACAGAGTGGTGCTGACAATACGAGAATAAATTAAACATCGTGTGCCTCAACACATTCTCAGTCTACCGATAAAAAATCATATAAATATGTCCATTAGTTTAGTCACAGGTAATTATTTTTCATTTTTCACATTTTCTACATGATGTACATGTTGATAAGGAAGCGCTTACCGGTTAATGACCAATGGCAAAACTTTAATAATAATGGCGCGAAAAAGGCAAGTCGATACAGGATCGCGCTGTCGCCGATCGGAAAATCAAAAAATCTAAATCAAAGCATTTATTCAAATAAACCAGTTACAGGCACTTTTGAATTGTCAGAAGGTCGGTCAGTCAGTAAGGTGAAGCTAGTCGCCCATTCCAAAGAGTAGGTACCTATGGAGAAGAACGGGCAAGAAACTCCATGGACACTCTTTTAAATTATCAAGCTATTGATACAAATATTTGATTACATCATTCATTTTGAAATCAATCGTGTGAGAACGATGCAGAAAGATATTGTACGCTGAGAGCGTCCATTATGAAAAAAAAAAAAAAAAACAACAATTCAGAAATTAAAATACGCCGTAGCAGCTAAGAGATGACCAGTCCCCTCTGACGGCGTCCGTTCACGAACATGACGTATGGATCAGCATCATTCAGCTCAACCATATTGAAGGGAACCTAAAGACCCAACACACACGCCACCACCCGCGAGACATTTGAGTGAGCATGACATACTCTCAACAACCATAGCACAATCAAGTCAATAAAAGACTAACCCAACAAATAGATGCTTTACAGCAAGTAGATCGTGCTCACACGTGTTCCGTGGAGGTCAGTGAACCAGTATTTTTAAAGGATGTTCTATTCCGTTAGCAATTTTATGCGATTTAGTTTGTTTGAAATTTTCAATTACTTATTTTTGATGCTAGGTTTTTTTATATGGTTTAGGATTATTCCTATGAACCAGCATTGTTCGTGTTTTCATTTATTGTCGTAATGTCAGCACCACTCTGTATAAGTTTGTTTGTTTGAACTCGCTAATCTCAGGAACTAATGATCCGATTTAAATATTTTTGTTTTTTGAGTTAGATATCCCATTCATCCAGGAAGGCTTTAGGCTATATCACATCACGCTGCGACCAATAGGAGCGGAGCATATAAAAAAAACGTATCGAATCCCACGTGGATGATACCGCGCAGCGCAGCTAGAGACTAATAATAGGTAGGTACGTTCCAAATTAAAAACCCTCCACATTTTTTTATCGTGTCTCTTTGAAACATGGATTTGGGGCGAAATCATTTAAGCGCTATGATTTTTTTGCGACTTTATGATGAAGGCCCTTCCAAGGCAATCGTGTATCGGTGGTATAACGAATTTTAGCGGGGACTAACTTAGGGGGATGAAGAAAGAAGTGCCGCCCTTGGACGGCTATTACAGAAGAAAACGTGCTAGCAGTTAAAAGTGATCCAAAGCAATAGACGAATTAAATACCAAGAAATTCAGTATGAACTGCAGATGGATCAGGAAGCCTTCACGAAATTCTGCACGTGCATCTTCGGTTGCGGAGAATAGTTTCACGCTGGGTGTCGCACAATCTCACCGAAGCTCAGAAGTAGGCACGGGTGGAATGGTGCCATGATATGATAGGCAAATTTGAAGCAGGCTTGTCTCAGCTTTTTTACGACATCTTTACAGGTGATGAATCTTGGGTTTATCAATACCATCCAGTAACGAAGCGCCAATCGACCGTTTGGATGTTTCAAAACTAATCAACGCTCACCAAAGTGAAGCAATCTAGGAGGGGAGAAGATTTTGATCGCGAGCTTTTTCAGTTTAACTGGCTACTTGGTGTCAGTTGCTTTACCAAACCAAAGATACATTTAAGCTGATTGGTATACTACCAAATGCTTGACAGAAGCTTCCTCTGTTGTGAGCAATAAGCGACCAAACACAGTGCTGCGCGGGTTAATGCTTCACCAGACAATGCGCCCACCCACACCGCAATCAAAACGAGGGACTTCCTGGACAGTACACCCATCAAACTTCTGGGTCACCCTCCTTACAGCCCTGAACTAGCATCGTGTGACTTCTTCTTATTCCCAAAAATAAAAGATCAGCTCAAAGGGATACAATTTTCGTCGCCGGATGATGCGCTGTCAGCGTTTGAGCAGGCTGTAAACGAGGTGACTGCGGCGGATTGGAAAAAGTGTTTCGAAAACTGGTTCAGACGCATGAAACATTGTATAGAGGCAGGTGGAGAGTACTTTGAAAAGATGTAATAAAAATATATGTAAATATAGAACATTTTTATTAATATCGCAAAACTTTCTGAGTGTCCCACGTACCTAACTTCTAAAAAATCTAAAATTCATTCCCTTGTTCACTGACAGACAAAATACGAATTATGTAACACACTTAATTACAATTTGAATAAATTTCAAAGATATTGATAAATCATTGCTTTATTTTACATATATGCATGTGTTAGAAAAATGTATCTGGTCAACAACGTAAATAAACTGTCGAAATGAAACCCATTGCTACTGCTGCAATTACCACGCTGGTTCTAGAAGTATGAATTTGTGCACAAGTTTCCAGTAAAGAAGGCGAGTAATAAGAACGGAAGATTTTAGTCTCGAAAGGGCTTAAATAGTTGTTGAAAAGTTTATAAGGAGGTTCCATTTATAAGAAAATTGCTGAATGGGAAGCGCCTCTTTGTACATAAGCTGTCTTATTAATATTGTAACAATTTCTCCTTCACTTTAACGAACGTTTACAATAAATAGTAAAAATAAAAATCGTGCAAACAGCTTGAACACTTATTTTTTTTTTATAGAAGTGCAAAACGCTGTCGTTGAACTGGTAATGAACAACTTTTATCTGTTTAAAACTTTAAAGAATTAAATATTTTTTTTTTATCTTCGGAATAAATCGAAGTGCAAGGTAGACGAACGCAGACTTGTATCTTCCAAAAGCGAACGTAGAATTTTATTAATTGCGACATTAAGAAACAGACATCATAGAAGACCAGGAGACGAGAATAAAGAACTAGACGTAGCTGTCCTTTTCCACTTTAGAGAAACCAACGGACTCTATGGCGTAGGATTTATGGTGGTTAACGCGGGCCTGTCTGTTAGGAGGGACACCCTTAGACTGCTGCCCGCAGGCTCATGGGGATCGCTAATAGTTTTGCATACTTCTTGGACGCCCGGTGCATCTCCTGTTGGAGGGGAAAGAGGATGCGGCTTTTTTCTCTCAGTTGCCCGCCTACTACATTGTTGCACGCGCCCCACTAGAGAGTCAATGCGACCATTATGTTAATGACCGTACGGGAAGATGGGACCCACTGAGGAACAGCCGGTCGAGGCCTGTCGAGGAGCTTAACTGTAGGAAGCTACAAAGTTGAGTTCAAAGGATACTGAAAACAAATAGCAATAATAAAATTCCGCATTTTACATCTACTTATTCAGACCAAGAAGTGGAAGATTTTTATGATCTCTTCAAAGCATTTATTAAAGCTAAAGTTTCATTTATTATAACAGTTCTCATCCTGAAACAAAAAATACTGTTGCAGAAAATTGCCCAGAAGACTTTCCTCTTCGATATATGCAATACACAAACTGTTAAAGTCAAGTGCACTGTGTTAAGAGTCATCGAGGGTGGCGCTACAACTGAAGTCTTCAAACTCAGATCCTCTATTCTGGTTATTGTAAGTAGTATGCTACAAATAACAATAAAATGTATCGCAATTTCACAACCTTGCTAGATAGCTTAAAAAAAGAACGGTGTTCACAATCAAACCGTGACAAAAATACAATCAAGTTTAAGATTTCAGACGATATTTGTAAGAATTCCCTTTGTATTTAACTGGTACAAGAAACGTAACCTGCAGAATCCTATAAACACAAATATAACGCAAAGTGAAAAGCCGCGAGTAGAAAAGCCGCAAAGTATCCCAAGAATATGCAGAACCCAGTTCAAGGACTTTTCCCATTAAAAACTGAGAAGAAAACCTACAACGTTCCTTTTTCAAAGAATCTATCGTGTTTAGTGTGCACGTATACTTGCAACTCTGTTATGAACAAATAAAAAAAGAAAGAAAATACGTTTATTTGCGGTAAATATGCTGCAAAACAGAACATGAAATAAAAAAATAAGTTTGGGTGAACACGCATCTCCGTAAAACGGCACAAAAGGGGTAACATGTCAGTATATATAATATTAAACTATTAACGAAATGACAAAATATGCAGGTAAAAATGTTAGTAATGCGATACGTTGTAGAAAATTAAAATTGTTTTATTAATATTAATTTATGACAAGGGAATTTGATTATTTTTCTTTATTATTTATTGTGTGTTGCTACATAGTCATAATATGAGTCAAGATGAAATGTTACGAGCCATTGGCATGATAAAAACGCACCGTTTCTGAGCCCCTACATAATAGCCAAAAAGTGATATGAAGATTGTGGTCAGTTTATTGTAACTCTTGGGATGTGGCTGATAGGTACACGGGTAGATATCGTGTTACTATGCAGAGACGGGATCGATTGCTCCAAATGACTGCCAGAAGATAACTCGGGAGCGACAGTACTACTATTAGTGGTAAACGTCATAACCGTGCGAAGGAGGTTGCACGTTGCAGTTCAACCGTAGGGTCTTCATGCTTGAAAACCACTACGTATTCCAGTATTGCAAAGTTGCAATTGCGATCGGCGGCTTTCGTTGGGTCGGGAGCATTTACCATGGAGTGACGAACAATGGCCTCTGGCCATTCTTCAATAAAACAAGGAAGTTCTACTCTAAACTTGTTTAGCATAACCAGCCTGTAATGTTCACGCTACTGAAACACGGATCTCATATCGATGAAGGAGTGGGTCGTAATCAATTACGTGGACTCCGTGCGGGTTGGTAAATGTCACATTTATTCGAATTTTGGTTCCAGGATATTTCTAGTTCCTTTACGACGAGTTTTTTCCAGATTTTGAGTGCAACAGAGATAAAAAAAATAATCACAAAGTAATGCGCCTGTTTGGGTAAAAATCTACAACCTGCATACAATTCGTAAATCGCCATCGATACTACTAGGCCACCACCGCTCCTAAACTTATTTCATAAAAATAAAATGAATATTCGTCTGACTCGAGTGTACGATTTTCGCTCAGTCAGTTGCGAGTAGGGTTCCCAGACCGAAAAATCGAAATTCCGGAGCAAATTCCGGACATCGGATGAAATTTCCGGATTTCTTCGCAACAAAAAATCGTAAATGTATAAATCAAAACAAATTTTTGAATTTTTTTTTTGCGGGCGTGCTATCTTGTTTCATAAGGTAGGCAGTCAAAGCACGTCACAACACAAGTGTGGTGGGACTATGATTGTGAACAAAAGAGAACATATTTTTGCTTTTCCTAGATAAAAGAAAGCTGACAAATAAATAGCCTAATACTTATAAAAACATACTCACCCCAGAAACTCGGAGCTGTCGTGTTGATTGTCCCGGGTGAAGAATGGTGGCTTGACCACGGCAAAGAATTCATCGGGGTTCACTTTGGTTGACACGGAGTGCATCATCTTGCCAAATAGTATAGCCATTCGTGCCCAATATGGCACAGCAGTCATCTTGAGCACAACATGTGTGCTGAACCTGTTAGAAATAATATGATAGTAAATTACCGTGTCCCAAACACCCGCTATCAACAACGGGGGACGGGGTATTGCAGACTATGTCGCGGGTGGCTTTAGATACATTTGTAATATTAATAGTATTTATGATATTAAATTGTGTACAAACATAATTAACAAAGGAAAAAGAATATTGTGCCAAAATCAAAAAGTAACAATAACCACGGCCCGCCATTAAAAAAACAAAATAAAGTGAACCTACAATACAGGAAGTTTGTCTTGACATATGTTAACTAACGTAAACAATTAAAAAACATTCAGCGCAGTTTTTAATTGAAGAATTAGCCCAGGCAGTACACCTTTAAATTATATTTGCTAAAAGCGGAAACATTTTGCGTTGCAAATAAAAGAAACTTCACAGAAACGTATACAAGTTCGCTAGAGTGCTTCATCATTTATAGAAGATAGTTAATTAACTCTTAAGGATGCAGCAATTTATTTCTGAAATAATGTTTACAAAGTAGGTAAGGTAGATCAAAATAATTGTATAAAGCTACCTGTGAGCCTTCATACAGTATGTTAAGAAAACCCTGTCCGACCCATAAGGATAATAAAGGTTAGGTAAACACATGACCAAATATAATATAAAATTTTACGTAATCATCATAGTACCAATACAAATGAATTTTGAAATAATCTTTTTTTCCCGCAAATTAATTCCAATTTCCCCGAAATTTGGTAATTTTTAAAAAGTGACAACACCGGTATTATTATGAGCGAATAGCGATGCGACCACGTGCCGCATGCCCTGCCGCCCGCCCCCCGCGGGCGGCAGGCGAAGGGTGGTTGTCGCGCATTTATTAAGTTACATCTTTTTGCGAAATAATATTTATTTTTTTAGGGATTTTTTTTTTTAAGTTTAGTCCGGTTTTGTATGCATTAGTAGAATCAGTTATCGATACCTAACAACACCTTCACGGGTCGGACAGGGTTTTCTTAACATACTGTATATCGGAGTAAGAACAATGGGTAACTGATATAATGCACATTATGAAAGTATTAATAGGTATGGGTATTTTTTTCAACAATAATTCAAGCTAATTACGTAAATTACACACTCTCACTGAACAACAAAAACTAAACAAAATGCACGAAGTACTCGGGGTCAATGTCTATTTATATGATGTACATAATAAAGAGTATTCCATTCTATCTCTATTATAAATCCTATATTGAGGTGTCAGTCTAAGAGAGCCACAAAGGTTTATGTTGTTAACGAACTCCGTAATTACACGCTTGTTTCAATTGACGCCAGCAACATTACGGGAGATGTTAGTTTCTATAAAAGCCTATCCATACAAGTTGATTACAATCAAAGTTTTGAACGTAAATTTCGGGTGCACTAGCAATTAATATTCCCATTAGAGTTATATTTGCAATTCAGGATTATAATGTATGTTTCGTCTACCAGGCCCGGTTCCATTAGCGGCAATGCACTGCAAAGGATTTTTATGTGTTAAATAGAAATATAACTTAAAAGCATGTGAATAAAATTGAAATTTCAATGATGCTGCAAAAGGACGCCGCGGTATGCCTGTGGATACCGCGCCAGCATTGCCGATGAAATATCAATTTTACTGTCATATTTTAAGTAATATTTTCTACCCGTCGCATACAAACCCCTTGTCGGACCGTGCCGCTCATGGACGCCGACCCTCAGACGGCTAATTTTATCCACGGATTAAAGATATGCGACCTAGAAAGTCAGCCCTTAGCAACGAAAACTACTAAACCATTTTAATCGATACCGAGAGTTGCATTTTAGGTCATTAAGAATACATAGGGCGGAATAGATCGATCGCAGTAATTAGTAAAAAGTAATCAAGGATGTTTACGGCAGCTATCCATGCATGTCTAAATGCATTAAAAGGCATGAAAGTTACTCAAACGAAAAGACATGTCCAACATTTTTAGAGCACAAAACTGGAAAATGGCGTCCTGAATCTACTTTTTACTATACGGGAAAGAGGGCAGTCAGTTTTACATAAACGGACAGGGAGATGACGCCACAAAATATTTATAAATGCACGGGAATACAAATCACAAAGCGAAAAACCTTCGACTTCTAAATAGGAATTGCAAAGCTGAATATTTGGTGTCAATTGATTTTAATTTTTTTTTTCCTATAACC
Source organism: Sesamia inferens (assembly GCA_037179545.1). Classification (NCBI taxonomy): domain Eukaryota; kingdom Metazoa; phylum Arthropoda; class Insecta; order Lepidoptera; family Noctuidae; genus Sesamia; species Sesamia inferens. Next base: position 17,148,832 of record CM073921.1, on the reverse strand, counting down.
AGGTTTGTTTTCAAAACACAGACTTATGCAGCAAGGAACCAACTAAGATAATATTACGGGACTAGAGTTTCTTGGCCTTATTTTTATATGCATACTTTGACTGTGTTGTGCTTGTGCTACATTAATTTATTAGTGTCGCGAGATTAAGGAGCTTATCAAACTACGATCACCTTGCTCCGTAAAATAAGATTTTCGCCAAAAATGCAATGAAATGAGTTTATGGAAAAGTAATTTTAATTACTACGCAATAAAGTTCAGTTTACGCTACAACTACAAAAAAATAATACTTTTCAACAGTGCTAGTCATTCTGAAATACATTTAATTACCATTAAAGTTAATATTCGTTAAACTTAAAATATCCTAATACAAAATTTGATTATAAGTAGTCTATAAGTAGATTATAAGTGAAAGACTATCATCTAATTTTCTTTCGCAAGTAAGCGCTAAAGTGGCAAGTGCGATGAGCAATTAATATTCGCATCGGCACAATACAATGGCAAGATAGCTGAAAAAAAAACCAGCAAAAGCAGCAACAACTGAAATAGAGTGCATAAAAAGAAAAAAGTTTTTCAAGAAAGAAGAATTAAATATTATGTCTTTTTTATTCTCTTAACTAAAAATGTACTTTAAGCCGCTTGCTTGAATGTTCATTCTATGTTCACGATATTATTTAAATTATGCGAAATTTATGTAATGCATATTAGCGCGTATTCATACAAAATGTTACTGTAGCTTTAGGAAAGTGTCCGTTTGACACTTTTTGGTTACTTAATATTAGCGCTAGCTTTATTAAAACATAACAGTTTTTAGACAAATCGCCAATTCCAATTATTAGCTCTACAGACGACAGCACATTAAGCTACTACAATCTGTCAGAATTCTTTATTCGTTTTTCAACTTTATCTTTAAAGCATTAAGGCTCGAGGTTGATTGGGAATATCTGACATTTTCGGGTAGCTTGACCGGCTGTCGTCCGTACATAGTAATACATTTACAATCATGACTATGTTTATTATATTTCTGAATAAAACAAGGATGAGTATTGATTTTTTACAAAAGTCCTAGGTATATGCTGACATCCGTTTTTGTCTCGTTTAAATTTATCTTGTTATAGAAATACTAGTGTTTGACATAACTACTATAAGACTTGTACACACGGTTACACATCAAGTTATACAAGTACATTTTCCGTTTGCACTGAAGTCGAATTGTATAGGTTTTTCGTAGTATCAGAAGTCAACTTATACTGGTTATGTATAGCTTGACACACTAGCCGTGCGTACAAGGACTCTCTAATACTCATTTATAGAACAAGATATTTCTAAAGATAAACAAAGGGCAAAGGTCATAACTTTCATATTGATTTCAAGTACATGAGACAAAGAATTCGCGTAACACTTATAAATGATCTTCACGAGCTTCCGCCTAACAACAGTCTCTTCCAGGAGCAGACGATAATAACATACATGGTCACACAGTTTAGCCATACATTCCGGGAAGGAAAGGATATAGTCGCCGCATCCGAGCAACATATCAGGCCCATGGGAGAGAATCAACTTTTGGATGGAAAGTTAGGAAGGCGGAAGTAAGACCAAGAAAGCTGCACGAAATTAAAAAAAAACCAGCAACAGAACAGCGAGAACTTCGATGAAGACATTGAAAACAGCAATATTTAGCTCAACAGAACAAGGGCATAGAATGGCCGGAAACGGATAGTAGCAAAACCTAAGAGGCAGACGTTGAGAGCATCTACATCTAGCACAGCAAACTAGAAATAGCAAAGCCGAGAGAGCAGTCGTAACCCAGACAAAATTTTCCAACCGATTAAAATTGACCTGAAGCACGTGGCAGCGACGTCATTAAAAGGTGCTCATCCATAGTCAATGATTACCCATCTCTCCACTAGTCCAATGCTTATTCTTTCTTTAGCACCATGTGACATAAGGACATAGCGGCTAGTTCGAATCATGGGATTCATTAGATTAATCGAGTCTAGTTTAACCACAGTTGAGTATGAAATGCACCGAGCATTTCATTCATTCATTCATCCAATCTGTAACTTATAGGCAAGTAAAACAGCATGGCTTGATTTGGATTCAAACCAACGTATTGACCAATGTCGCCATTTAAAATCGAATGCTTCAGGGAATTGAAATTCCAATCATTTATCCTTTTGAAACAAACTTAAAACCTCAAAGCTAACTAGATGAAAACAAATACTAAACGTTCGTGTGTATCGAAATCCTCATAATACAATGTTTTTTTAAAAATACTACTATTAAGCTTTTTCGAATTAGAATTTGTATGGGTTTTAATTACGCCGATTGTTATCGTTGAATTCAACTCTGTTGTAAGTACACAAAAAAGTACACAACAAACCCAAAACAAAATACGTATTTTAAAAGCATATGATTTTCTCAGCCGTATCCATGAAATACGTTCTCTCGTGAAACGCACTTTTTAAAATAATTAAACACTCCATTTCAGACATGCATTTAGTGAATTTTCCCAGTATAAGGATTAAAATACCTACATAAACTAATTCCTGGAAACCGAATTCACCTATAGTTCGTATTATTTTAACAAAATACCATATTTTTACAGGTACTACATATCTGAGAAATATTACAATGAAATACAATTGACGATTTAAATACGATGAAACCTGAAGGAGGAAAAGTACTTACTGCCGAGTGACGAGTAAAGCCTGCATCACGCTGTTCATGTAGCACGTGTTCCCAAGGTTGAGGAGGCCCACCTTCCTCATTGGCGTGTGCGTGCTCACGCTGGTCAAGCACACGTTACGCGCACGCCATGGCGGCAGCTGCAGATTACGACACCCGCGTGATGCCATGTGCCGCTCCAGGCACAGGATCTAAAAAACAACAAAATAATTAGACATAAATTTCCAAAAAAATAAAACTGAATGAAACAGGTGGAAAAAAATATCGGAGGCAGGAACACGGTCTTAATATTCCAATGGCTGATCTTGAATCAAATATCTCTAATAAATTTGACACACAAAACACTTAATTATAAATTATAATGGCGTTATAAAAATATTAGCGATCGCGTACTTTTTGTTTTACAGGAGTTCGCCTAGTTATAGGGCGGCGTTTTCGCAACGCCGCCGCGGCACGGGTAAGCATTTTGACGAGTAGTTTCCGTCCGGTCGCGTCAGTGTTCCACCATGGACTAAAGCCCTGAAACTGCGCTTACAGTACAGACCCGTAGATAGTCGAGCGTTCCCGTTAAGGTCTGGGGTGTTGGCTTTTAGCATTTGCACTTACATATTAAAACCCTTAATGCATTGTTTGTTTATGTACTAATTTAAGTAAATCAATTTTATAAATAGAAATGAAAAATAATCTATTGCTATGTTTTTTTTTTAAATTATCATCAAAAATAATTGAGCTACGCGTGAAAATTAAGTAATATTGCGCACATTAATATTTTTTATTGGTATTTTCCAGTGATTTTTCTTTGCAGGATTTCATATAACTTTTTCTAGACAAGGATAGTTGCAATTTACAGTACTTTTTATACTTAGGAAAATAGTGTCCAATCCCTGCTGGGACGGTGAGGGTTGATTTAAGCCCTTTGATTTTAGGATAACTAGCATTTCTCACGTGACGTCGCGCTGATTTGGTACTTTCCTTTACGAACTTCAACAGGTATTGAACTTCCAAAATAATTCTTTCAATGAGGTTTTGAAGTGGTTAAGAAATTAATCATTGCGAACTTTCCTATTAACTTTAATATGTATTCATGCGAAGTTTCAGGTTTATAATTCTAAGAATAAGATTTTTTCATAAAATTGGTATTTACAGATTGTTTTCTTAAAACGTGTTAAACTATAAATATTGTAAAAATACAGTCTTAAGTTATAGGTATGTCTTTGGGCTTTGCGAGTCTTAACGCTCATTACTTTATGCTTATACATATTTTTCTGGTTTCCGAAAAGAGTTCCGAAAAAACTTCTTTTCAAAGACAGACAAAGGTGCCCCGAAACATCCATGAATGTTCAGCGTTTAATTCTAATTTTGGAGCTAGGCTTTACACACATTAGGGAAATTCTAAATAGATATTATTTTTTTTAATTTTGTATTTGTGTCGATGTTATGAAAATATTTTATTTTAATGAATCCTTAAAATAATAAAAGGTGAAAATATTTTTCTTTATTCTTGGTAGTATTACAGTAGGTACTGTACATGTGTTTCCGTATGGATTCTTCTTTTTTAAAAGAGCAACACAAACACAACAGCAGACTTTAGTAGTACTAAGCATAAGTGTGTTTACGTTCTTCCTACCACGTTCGAACTCCAATTTTACCAAATAACATCCTGAAATGTACTTTGTATTTGTACTGCTTTGAAAAGCTAAAAGTCTGTGGTACCTTCTTAAAGTAATGAGTTTAGCATGTGCTTTTTATTTTTGAAAACTGAAAATCTAGATAGAATCTTGTCGGATAAAAACGTTTCAAATAATAGCAGATCACAATTGAATGACTTATAGAAAAAAAAAAAAGCGAAACAGAGACAGAAAAATAAAACGATTTAGATTTTATAGTTTCTCTCATTTGATAATTGAGAGAAAAATAAAGTGACATTTACTAAAATAAAGAAATATAGCCATCTAGGTCATAAACTATAAATAACCACTGAACCTTCGTGCCGTAGGCCATCCTGCTTCTCTCTACTATCTACCTAGTATATATGTAATTGGACCAAATGTTATGTTTCTAGGTTATGACTAAATAATATAAAAGCCGCAGGGGTCGATCGGTCAGGTAAATCTAAGTTTGCCATCCGTGGATGGGTGACCATCGTGAAGCACGTTAAGCGGTTGTTCACGCCTGTCATTTGTAGATCTTTAGCAATTGTTATGGTCGTCAGAATCCTTATAGCCTGACTACCCGTCTTACCACGCTAGGTATAGTATATGTGGAGGTTATGGAGGTCAGAAATGAACTGACAGCCTCCGTGGCGTAGCGGTAGCGAACGCGGCCGATGCGCAAGGAGGCGCGGGTTCGATCCCCGCGCAGTGCAAATATTTGTATGCATGAATATGAATATTTGCACTGATCTGGTCGTGCCTCGGAAAGCACTTTAAGCCGTTGGTCCCGGTTGCCATACGAACATCTAGTGGCAGTCGTTACGGGTTGTTGGAGCCCTCAAAAGTCCAACAATTGGGCTGACTGCAATGCTTCGATAGCGCCTTCGGGTTGTGGAGGTCAGACGGCAGTCGCTTCACGGAAAATTTCGAAGTTTCGCCAAATTCAGCAGTTAGACTGGTAAAGCGAACCCCAGACTCCAGAGCTGGAAAATAGCTTCGGATGCGACTGGGATTAACGCTGAGATGATGATGATGGAGGTCAGAAATGCAGTGCAGCAGACTCTGGAAGCCGAGTTTTTGTAGATCTTTAGCAATCGCTACGGTCGTCAGAAGCCTTATGACTACCAGTCTCACCAAGTGGTATAGTTTTACCTCACTAGGTATAGTATTTTTGGAGGTAGTGAAGTCAGAAATGCAGTGCAGCACACTGGAAGCCGAGTTTTTGTAGATCTTTAACAAGCGACCAATCGTTACAGTAGTCAGTAGGCCTAGTATGAGTTTTCATTACGAAACTCGTTCGATCGTATCGAGCGCGTTTGACTCAGCGATTGGCCCGCTTCATGGTCGTAAGAACTCTCAACCAATGAGAGCGTCAAACGCGCTCGATACGATCGAACGAGTTTCGTATTGAAAACTCATACTAGGCCTACTGAAGCCTTATAGTCTGACTACCAGTCTTACTAAGTGTTATAGTTTTAACTCACTAGGCATTGTATTTTTGCGAGGTTGTGGGGGTCAGGAATGCAGTGCAACAGACACTGGAAGCGGTCACTACCAAAGGTGGGAAAAGGCTAGACAGATCGTTTTTTTAATACTTCTGATAAACATAGAATCAATAATATGACACATAGCGCACATATAATAAAAATAACCTTCAACCTTTATGTAAATACCTATGCGTCAATCAAAATTTTATTTTAAAAAGAAATCTGTTCAGCTATAGCTTAAGGTAAACCGAAGCATGTGACAACAATTTTAGATTCACGCGTTTATGAAGAGTTTTACATAAAGAGTACAAAGCAGTGAGTTTATAAGGGTTTATTTTTCCAAGGTGAAACAGCATAGTTTAAAGGGCTGTTTTGAGGAAAACATTTATAAATATTCTGCATATACAAATTAAGGAAAATTGTGAGCAATAAAACAATACTTTTATTTCAATATTTTTCAGTTTTGTATGTCAATATGTCTGATTGGTGCAATTTTAAAAAGTTGTTATTGTTTTGCAACAAAAGGGTTGTTACAAGCTATAACCTGATTACCTATTTAAAGTCCTAGAATAAAAAATATTTTTTTAAAGCTCGATCAAATGGGTTATTTTTTTAAATTAAATGCTTTTTAATTAAACTTTTTAAACCAGTACTAACAGTTTAACAAAATATAATCAAAGATAAATCTATTACATAAAATTCTCCTGTCAGTGTTTGTCCTTAAACTCCTCCAAAACGGCTGAACCGATTTAAATGAAATTTCGTATATACATTCGTTAGTGATTTGAATAGGTTTTATGTATTTTTAAATATTACTACTACTTACGCGGGTGAAACTGCGGGGCGCAGCTAGTAACATTATATTAAAATTTTGAAGTTTTTAATTCTGCATTTTTGTCTTTCAAAGAGTGTTGCCGCTCGTTATACAATTGTCAACAGATAAAAACTTATTTGCTGCAGGCCTAAGCACCTTATAAAGTGGCGAAAACCAATACTTAATAACCCAAAAATAAATTAGCTTTGCCGTCTTGGCTGACTATGGACCGTATCATCAGAACCTTAATCAAGACTCAAGCATTACTTAAAACTAGTTTCAACCAATAAAATTGCTTCAAACGAGATTTAAATAAAGCTTGAGTTTTGAGTGAGCTTTAGCACCTAAGAAAGGTAGTTACAATCTTGGTTCAGACTGAGAATCTCGGCTATAATTAGCCGAGAACCGAGATTTTCTCGGTTGGATTTGTAGCCGAGAAAGCCGAGACTGAGATCTCGATCGAGCCTTAGACTTGACAGGTCGATTCTCGTAATGTAAAACATTCAAAATATAGTAGCGGTCTCTATTCTATTTTCTATATGGCAATGACATCAATGTCGACAATCATGACAATTTCAATTGAAGAAAATGTTTATATTTTAAATTAGAGACTATTTCATAACACTGAAACTTGTTGACCATAGTCGCAGTCATCACGGCAACAAACAAATGTCAACTCCTTCTCAAATGCAGAGAAGTTATAGGGTATTTTTGACAGATTGAAAATGTGAACAGATTGTGAACGTTCTTCAAATTACTAGAATTATCCCACTGGTTGTTATTGGCCGGTTGTCACATTTTAACATTTTAAATCATCATTATCATCATCACAGCGTTAAACCCAGTCGTAGCTTTTTCAGCTTTGTAGTCTGGGTTCCACTTTAACAGTCTTACTGCTGATTTTGGCTAAACTTCGATATTTTCCGTGGAGCGACTGCCGTCTGACCGCCAAAACCCAAAGCCGATATCGAAGCATTGCAGTTAGACCAATTGTTGGACTTTTGAGGGTCCAACAACCCTTAGCCACTGCTATTAGATGTTCGTATGGCAACCGGGACCAACGGCTTAAGGTGCTTTCCGAGGCACGACTAGACCAGTCCATTCATATTTACGCATACAAATATTTGCACCGCGCGGGGAGTCGAACCCGCGCCTCCTTGCGCAGCGGCCACGTTCGCTACCGCTACGGCATGGAAGGAAGCTGTGCAGATTAGATTGTGAACTTTCTTAAAATTACTAGAATGTCCCTCTGATTGTTATTGGCCGGTTAAGACATGTCCCAAACAGTATTGTTACATAAAGTTGCAAGCCAAAGCTTTCTGTAATATCGATCGTTCTTAACAACGCCGAGCGATACTGTTAATAATTTATGATAGTTCTACTGAGTGACTTGATTGGTGTTGAATGTAAAGTTCAGGAGTTCATATTCATGTATTGAAGTTGGGTAAAAAGAGTAAGTAAATGTGAAGTACTTACCACATCATCATATTTATCCTTGAACATGTCTTGGGCTTCGCCTTTCAAAGCCTCGACATGTCCCTCAACGGTGGCTGATAGGATATCTACAACGTTTTGTAGAAGTTGGCGACTCCATTGGCCGCTGTCATTGGCAAGGTTGGCCAGCACACGACCAACATGAGGAGCGATCTGGGTGCAACAATATATTCAATAAGTTATGAATAAAACAAAGATTAGCCTGAAAGTCAAATATTTAGAACATTACCCTATCAAATGCTTCGGTAGACTCACGAAGCGATGCTAAAACGTGGAAGATGACATCAGCCACAGACGTGCGAAGTGAAACCGGATCATTCAAAGCTAAGAAGAGGCGACCTAAGTTATCGACTGATACTTCTATTAAAATATCAAATCGTTCATTTTCCTGTGAAAACATTTATATAAATTAAACCCAATGCAAAAAATGAAAAAGAGAAAACGCAATCAAAATAAAATAATGTTTTATTACTTTATTACTTACCTCTAAAGCTTTTATAAAAGCCAGTACCCAATCACCTAATGCTGGAGTGCCATGCCAGTCATATAGCCAACAATAGAGGCATGACAGAGAAGCTCGTAGGCCCGCACCGGCGGGACCATTGTCCCCTTGCTGTACTAACCAGCGCGCAGCAGACAAGTTACCCTCGGCGTCAGAGCAGTCCAGCACGATGAGCACCACAGATGTGGCGGGGCAAGCATCTGATTCTATACCAAAAAGACAACCACTTTACACCATTATCAACTCCTGAAACTCTCAAATGTACTGTCGCTGATGCACTGGTATTGTAGCAATCACTAACCCTCCTAGACGGTTATAATAAAAATAATTATAAATATATATTTTTTTTTTTAATAATTATAAACTAGCGCTTGACCGCAATCCCGCCTGATGATAAGCAGTGATGCGATCGTTGATGGTAAAGCGCGCTAGTTTATTAAGAGTGAATAGGTCACTCAGAAAAACTGAGCGAATAGGACGGAAGACGGCAGTTGAGCGAGGTGATGCAATGTTAAATCCAACAACACGACCAACGATGCTGCGCCAAAGGGAGATTGATCTGAAGACCCTCCACGACCAAACTCCCAACACAACAACATTAGGCGCATCGTACCCGGCACACATCGCAACACAACTGCTCAGACCCGTCCTCCGTACGGTATTAAATTAATTAATAAGTCCCAAGTATTTTATCAAGTACTTTATGGCATGGTCTCTACGTTGTCCAACCATACCCACTGTAATTTGAAAATAACGTAAAATGCAATTCTTTTTAAAACAGGAACTGTGGAGTTTCTTCTCCAGAGAAGACCAATTAGAACCGTAGACCTAGCTTGTGTCGTTTCATGTTGATTTATGTCAAACAAAAAAAAAAAAAAAACTCACGAGGATCAGAGATAAATGTATAAAACTTATCAAGGATCGCAGTAACAATTTCATGACGAATGCTAGTATGAACAGTGTTCACAATTCGAAGCAAATATTCTTCCACAGCTTGCAGTAGAGTCCACATGTGCTCTTCATTTCCGGATGCACGAGCTGTAATAGTTTAAACGAAATGAATAATCTATTATTATCTAAAGTATAATTTCTTGTGATGTACAGACGACAGCAGGTCAAGCTACCTGGAATTGTCAAATGTTCGCAATCAACCTTGACCCTTAATGCTTCAGAGGTAAAGTTGAAAATCTAATAAAGAAACCTGAAAGATTGTAGTAGCTTAATGTGCTTTCGTCTGTACAAACATTAAGTACGGAAATGCTTACCAAGACATTTCACAATATCCTGACAGTTTTTTACAAGCTCTTGTGGTGGTGGCATATAGTTAGACTGATCATTCATCAACTGGATATATTGTTCTAGAGCTTGTAAATCCAACTGATTGCGGTTATCATGAACCAGCTCATGCTTTTTCACCGCCATTTTTGCGCTACATAAAAAATATAAAGTAGTAAGTATGTGTAAAGGCTTGCATGCAAAAAAATATGCTTCGACTCATGATTATGTTATAACAAATAGATACGGTGCTTTTGTAAAGACTAGAATGTTATTTTCTTTATTCCCTGATGTCTAGTGGTCAGATGTTGCACAAAAGGACTGCGGTCCTCTGTGTCGTCCCAAAGTAGAAACTTAGTCAACACAGACTTTAGGCAATCTCATTAAAAGGTCCTCGCTTACTGATTTACTCTACCAGGGTGACGGCAATCTAAATTCATAGAACTAGGTATGTATTATATTGCTCAAAGGATTTTTAGAAGAAGAAAAAGTTTTGATTTACAAAATGAGTCTCAAAAGTATAAATGAAAATCTTATTAGCTTTTAACATTAATTAGTTTTTTCATATTGTATTTATTTTTTCAGCACTTCAATATTTTATTCACGCTTATATACCCCGTAGACGTAGAAAGATATTGGCGCGGATTCTCTTCTCTTATTCACAGACGAAACTAATTTTAAGAGTGCACTTTTTTCTTTCTATTTCATTAAGAAAAGGACAGAAGATAAAATATTAATTTATACCCGTCAAATTAGTCCGCTCCTGGCGCAAATTGGCATATTTTTGGTCGCCATATTTAAAAATCACGTCTAAACTGTCTATACAGTATGTTAAGAAAACCCTGTCTGACCCATAAGCATAATAAAGGTTAGGTAAACACATGACCAAATATTATATAAAAATTTACGTAATCATCATAGTACCAATACAAATGAATTTTGAAATATTCTTTTTTTCCCGCGAATTAATTCCAACTACCCCGAAAATTGGTAATTTTTAAAAAGTGACAACACATGTATTATTATGAGCGAATAGCGATGCGACAACGTGCCGCGTGCCCTGCCACCCGCCGCCCGCGGAAGGGTACATAACGCACATTTATTAAGTTTAGCCCGATTTTGTATCCATTAGTAGAATCAGTTATCGATACCTAACAACACCTCGGGTCGGACAGGGTTTTCTTAACATACTGTAGAGTATCTTAATTTGACAGGATTAAACTAAAATGTTATTTCCTGTCCTTTTCATAATGAAATATAAAACAAAAATGCACTACTTAAAATTTGTTTAGTTTGTGGACAAGAGAATCAGTGCCATTGTGTACCTACAACCCGTTGTTTAATATCAAACAAGAGGCTTGTGGCATAATAGCATTAGTTAGAATTACAGCTCCGTGCTCGCTTCGCCTAGGTTTTCGCAGCGAAATTGTTACAAAATGGTAATGCATGTTGAATGGTCGTAACTACGGCAACAACAGTCAAAGGTATGGTAAAATACTAGTATTAGTATTCAAACTATTATATTTTTTAGTTTAATTATAAAAAAATTAAAGCTTTACTTCTGGTTAAGCTATGCTTGCCGCGGTGAAAGTCGGACCTCCAGTATTACCAAGAGGTATTGTATTACCCAGTAATTGGGTTGTGGTGGTTAAATAAGCTGTCCATGTAAAATACTGATATCCAGCTGCATTCGGCTTGACTAGAAGCCGACCCCGACATTCTTGGGGGGGCTAGGTAAGTGATGCCTTTTATATTCAACCTAACTGCACGATTAGCGCAGTGGTTAACCTATTGACTGCTGCACTGCGTGTCGCGGTTTAGATTCCCGCACGGAAGAAATAATTGTATGACCTAAAAGTAGTTGTTTCGGGTCTGTTTGTGTATGTGAGTTTATATATTTGTAAACGCACCGAAGATACAGGAGGAATTCCTAGTGTGGGGCAACGTCTCAACAAAATAAAAAATAACAACGCCTGTATTTCGCGGAAACACAATCTATACTAATATATAAAGCTGAAGAGATTTTTAGTTTGTTTGTTAGAACGCGCTAATCTCAGGAAGTGGTCAACTGGTTTAAGAGTCCGATTTGAAAAATTCTGTTCGCGTTGGCTAGTCCATTAATCCAGGAAGGCTTTAGGCTTTATAACATCACGATGCGACCAATAGGAGCGGAGCATAACTAGTCTCCTAGTCTAGGCCGCTAGTCTCCTATAAAACTATAATTTTCCCTCTGCTGGGAGACAGTGCTCGTCTCAGTGAGAGGTAGTACAAACCACGTAGGCTCAGTGTGAGTTGATGAAGTTACACTTCTTTAAGTCGCAGAGATTGCAATAGCAATCATTTCATTAGATTTAAATATTTCCCCTGTCCTTTTGATAGATTGATCCATATTTCTCTAAATGTGAGGACTCTTTAAGCCAAGTAACTTTAAGAGCTTACTGAGAGAGAACTTGTAGTCATTCTATGCCCACTATGATTTGAAAACATTGTAGAAGCCAATTATTTTTAAGAGTGTCTTGCCGGCTTCTGATCCATACCAAATTTCATCAAAATTGGTCATGCCAAATTGGTTGAGCGAGATGAAATCACAAACACACACTCACAAATAGGGAATGCAATCTCGTTCTTGCGAGATCTCGTTTTCACGAGATCTCAGCCTTTTTTAGCTGGATTGGTCTCGGGCGAAAAATGGACGAGATCTCGCGAGTTTGAACTCTTTCGAATAATTCTTAAAAACACACTGTAAAAGTTCGCCTTTTAACCCCCCGGTCTTGTATGGGTTCATTTCGTTCTGTGAACTGAACATTAGATATCTGAGTAGTAGTAGACAGTAGTTATCTTTAATCTATTTGAGTTTATTTATTAACTTTATGTCCTACATTTTTGTTATAGACTTTTTGTTATTTGTTTTGTTATAAGAGAACTGTTTTATTTTTAAAAGACTTCTGTTTGATTTTGTTTTGATATAATTAAGAAAAGAAGACTGATTGTTTCTTTAAATTTTATTTCATTAAGTTCAATACTTAAAAATTTGTTATAAAAATAGGTAAGTACTTAAATTAATACTTTTAACGATGTTAAACACATAAAAATTTAATTTAAAAAAGGTAACAATAAATGATTCACAATAACTCCGGTTTTTATTATGTTCTTCCTAATTCATTGGAATTTTGTGATTTTCTACACGAATTAACACACAGAACTGGGAATCTTGCGAGATCTCGAAATTGACGAGATCTCGCGAGATTGTCGTTCATAAACTTTTAGAACTCGCGAGATTGGGGCTCCGGTGAGATCTCGCGACATTGCATTCCCTACTCAAAACTTTCACATTTGGAATATTATATGAGTTGGCTGTTGCTGTTGGTTGAGTTTAACTGAGCCGTTGATCTCGTACGAGTACTTAATTCTTTGTTGCAAGCGTAATTGAATTTTTCCATTAGGAATTTCTTAGTAACGCCCGAAGTTAGGAAGTTGCCGGCGTTATACCCCCATACTTCCTAAAGCGCGCAAAGCTTTTGGTCCTGCGCCTGTTCTCTCCCAGGCAGTGACAGATTACCATCCCATCAGTCTCTGAGCAAAGCAGCAGAGTCAGCACCTGAGCCACACACACACTTAACCATTATATCTCCTACGTAGTATCTGGCTAATCGCCGTTGATATTGATTACTATGAGAGAAATTTTTAGCTTTTTTTTCTAGTCTAATGTGCTGTTGTGTTTAATTTAGTTGTATGATCTTCCTGTATGAGTTACAATAAGTAAATACTATTTTTTCTTTCTTTAAAATGGCCGGGAGGTTATTACTATATGAGATGGCAATCGGTTAATGATAATAGGCTTTGCAACATGGGACTTTAACTGGCGAAATTGGAGCGCCTTTTAGTTATATTTCTGCCTAACCTCTTGGGCATAACAAGCGTCATTATGTAGGCAGTTGGCCGTCATTGTCTATTCCATTCATAAAATCACGACTTCTACCAATACGTTTAGGCAGAAACTAGAAAACTACTTAAATTGTAACTTTCTGAGAGAAATAAACTATAACTTCATATTATAAAACAAAGTCACTTTCTCTTTCCCTATGTCCCTTTGTATGTTTAAATCTTTAAAACTACGCAGCGGATTTTTATGCGGTTTTTTAATATGTAGATAGAGTGATTAAAGAGTAAGGTTTATATGTGTAATAAATAACCATAGGTCGGAATAGGTAGAGTGAATTGGGGTCATTGATCGGAAACGTATATATATCTAATACGGACATTCCTCCGGATTTAAGAAATTGGTTACTTATTTTAAAAAAAATTGTACAAATTATATTAAGTCGTAAAACCGTTTGATTTGGCCATACCCTTCAATAGAGGCTAAAAATAAAATATTGAAATGTAGATATTAATGCTTCGATCGGAATTTGATTGTTTTTATCTTTCAACAAGTAAATAATAAATTAGTTTAGTTTTGTTACCTTTCTTTAAATGAATTGAGTAGTAATAATGTCACTACCAACATTCAACAATATTTACTTGGATCCGGAATTACATTCCGGGAAAATGGCATATCCACGTTATTCTTTCTGTGAACATTTATAATACAAGAACCAAAAAGAAATAGTTATAAATAATTTTTGAGGTTTCTAATGTGATGTCGTGAATCTTATGGATATCTCATAATAAAAAAAATTTTACTTCTACTTTTTACGATAAATACCGGCTAATTTTCGAAGCGATGTTAACCAATACAGTATTAATCCTTATCGAATTTAATAACTTAAATACATTGTTGATTTAATATAGATCTATATCGCCCTTTACATCATATGATATAAAGGAATATTTTCGAAGATATTACAGATTTTAAAAATGCGGGGTGTAGCGTTTGCAGCGGTACCGATGGCAAGTATAGGATGTCTAAAGTGTCCTGTTACGTAAAATCCTGCATCGAGTAAGCAGAATTCATCAGCATATACAAATTCTCGAAATTTTTTAGATTCGTCTTTTGTCCACCAAACACGACGACGATCCAGTCGGAGAGGAAAAGGGAGAATGCCTTTTTATGGAGGATGAGTGCATTATCAACTAGTTCCTAATGCCAACTAAAGTCCTTTCAGCTTATCATTCATAGTTCAAATACTTAAAGCGTTTCCCAAGAAACTCATTTCCAAAAAAAATATTCTTGTTTTATATCATCATCCTTTTTTGCTATACCTAACGTTTATACATACGCGAATCGCTTTCATAAAATATAATACAACACCTACAGTGCACCTACCAATATAGCTAACAGTTACAGAAGTGTATCTCTTCCTACCCCTCTATGTGGAATACAGGAGTGATGTTATGATCCATATTATATAAGTCGGCAATTAAAATAAATTTTACAGTGGGTAGAACACAAATAAGTATCTAAATTTACGTTTGTAAAAACTGAAAAGATATTTTTTTTCCAGGAAATCCTTTTAAAAGAAAAATTCCTCATATTACAACAACTTGAAACAAACGATATTTTTATTTCATAGCCTCTTGCTATAATTGTGAGGCAAATAGATTAATGTTGACTGGTCCATAGTAGGATGACTATATTAACAGTTTAAATGTATAGCGAATCTTACCCAAGGTGATTTTATTATTGAATAATCTAGGACCTTTCAAAAGGATAAAAGCTAGATTTTACCCCTTTATTAACTTTAATGTAGTCAGGGTGAATGAGAGGTGGTGCAAGACCACACCAGACATCATAGAAAAAATTATCCAATGGACAAAGTTAAACACTATTGAAATACTTTTAATTAAATCATGAAGTAGACATTTTTTTTTTTTGCACACAAGTGTAAAATTGGAACTTTGCAGAGGTACATAACTGTAAAAGAAACAAGGAATGAGCATAATTAACAAATAATATGCTAAACAAAAACTTAGTGTTTAGGTGAAGCATGGGGGATATATAAAATCAAAATATAAGCTGACGTAATGAGGTAATATAAAAGCAACATAAAGTAGTACAGCCAAAACAATTAACTTTAAAAATGAATCAAAGAAACTGTGATTAACAGTTTAATTTGATTAATTTTTATGAAATATTAAAATTTATTTTCACCATAAATCCAAATAGGCTAAACAAATAATTTGAAATATTAATTTACCAAGTAAGTAGTGAAAATAACTAAAAATTTTAAAAAAAATGAGTTTACTTTTTAACGGGCACTCTGATTCAAGTCCTATCATGATTCCACTTGTACTTTTATAGACAAGTACAATTTTTTAATGAAATATCATAATTATATAAAATGATATACTTATTTAAAAAATAAAATATTACTATTTAACCTCACAGACATTGTCCTGATTAAATTTGTTCATATAAAAAAGAATTTTAGACTTTATAGAATAATAAGAATTTTTCACTTTAAAACAAATTAGTTAAATCGGGTCAACCAGTGATGTGGTTATCAACAAACAGCAATCAATTTTTATCCTATAATAGATTTTTATATTATTTTCCAGTAACCCTAATAGAAAATACATCAAATATACTTATGGAAGAATTTCTAATATCTAAAACATGCAAATACGGTTTACTTATTTGGCTGTACTACATAGTTCATATTCGTTCAAACTGTCAGACATACAAAAACTCATGCGTGTCTGTATCAGTATTAACACATAATTTACGCAATGACATGGTACAGGCTTACATGAAAACCACATGATAGTGGGAACACCTGAAAAATGTATTATGTACTTCTTGCTTTATTAGTATTTCACAACAAAATTGTTTAATAAAATAGTTTTTAGCAATTTCTTGCTTTTTCTTAACTAATAACCACCCTTGTTTCCAATGGTTTTATGACGACATATCATCAAGACGTTTTTGTTTTCCATCATAGTATAATACGGTCACAAAGGCAGTCATGAAAAGAGCTTTACTACAGTAGTTAGTATAATATATGATATGATAATATTATTTTTGATGCAATATACAAAATAAAGCAGAGAAGACACATAATCATTTCTCTAGGCGGTTTGGTTGGAAAAAGATGATTTGTGTCATGTTTTAGGGCAGTAATGTCTTTTAAATTAGACATATAACTAATAAATTGAAAATAGTAAGAAATGATTTAAAAAATTAAACCAAATTATTCTTTCTCAATAATGAACAAAAGATAATTGTTATTTTTTAATTCATATCAAAATAAAGTCATTTATTTAAACTAGGCTGACAATTAGCACCTTTTGAACATCAAAATTACATAAGACAGTCCCCCAAAATCCCTGCCCTTTGCCACTTCCTATAGCGTATTCATATATACATAGTAAGATAATGTCTACTGTAAAATGATTCCTGTCAATATTTATACCATTATATTTTTGAACAGGAATTATGGTGTATGAATTATAAGTAGCATAATAATAACTTGTAACTAAAAAAAGTCTCTGGAAATTTCAGTGTAAGCACAACAAAACATTTAGACAGGAAAGATACGCAAAATATATTTTGAAAAATATTTTGGAAAACATTATTATAACATATAAACACAGAAAACAAAACAAAATTATGTAGACGCCTACTTCTGATGAATAAAATGTTTTTACTTTTGAAATGTTGATTTTGGAACTAATTAAAGCAACTATTTAATGCAATAGCTTCTAGCATTGTTCTGTTTATTGATCTACATTGAAAAGAAATACATTTGGGAAGGCCGATCTCAAGTAGTGAATGTCTTATATAAATGCTTTGCATAAGTGATGAGTCTGTATGTAAATATACACTAAACAAAACTAGATTGTATTAGTGTAAACCAATAAATTAATGGCTGGATTATGTGGTGGAATAATAACTAGGCATAGAATGTCTAACAAGTAAATGAGTAACAGAGGGAGATAATGTCTCTCTAAAGAGAGACTATGTTACGCCAACGCCAACTAATTCGGGTTAATGATTAATATAAAGTGACAATTTACTCTAAAATGAAAGGATTTTGAGTAATAAGCAGGAGTTGGCTTCTTTTATTATTAATTAGTCAATAGCAGTGCCACGCAAAGCTTATTTGTGGCAGCTTCTAAAAATGTTTATATAATAAAAATATTGAAAGTATGGTAAGTGCCCTAATTAATTAAATAGGGCACTTACCATACTTTGAATATTCTTGATTTCTTGAATACTGTCTGATATCTATTACTTTCCAAACTTTTGAGCTATTGCAACCAGTTACACAAGTACTAAAACCAGCCTCAAATTACTGATTGTAAATGGAACTAATGTAAAGAAAAAAAATGCTATCAAAAACAGAACAATGTATTTATTTTAGTTGAAGCTATTGTTTGTTTTACTTTATAAGTTAGTAAACAAGTCTTGAAAAAATTGATCATTTATATTAAAGGTCACCAGAAGAAGGCAAATCTACATGAAAGTTACTGATGTGAGGTATATTCTGTGTAAATGTTTATAATTTGCTGTAATTAACAATAATGAAGTTGAGCCAATTTTTCATCAGACCTACCTGTAACACAACACTACATAAATATAATAAGTCTTCATATATTATAAATCTTTTTTAAAACCCTTTCATTTTTTATTTAGAGAAATAGGCACCATCTAAAAATGGATAGTAATTTTCTATTTCATTTTAAACGCGAGTGGCATACAAGGCCATAACATCCATCAATTTTATTGTACATGTAAAATCTAAATATTGAACTACTCGTTTTGCTGTTTTAAGGAAATTAACAGCAAGGTCTCTTACCACCCAATAATATCCCAAAGGTAAGTACTGCAAGAAGGTACTACTTATGAAATATCTCATATCTGTGTCTTCTTGGATCAATAGCTCTACAGACTATAGTATTAAATCGTAATGTAGTTGTAACTCTGTCAATAAATATGTATGGTAAAATGGCCAACCGATACTATTAAACCGATTACTCACAGTTTATAATATATGAATCCTTTACGACACTATTCTTCTCTACGCAACACACCAAATTTCATCAATCTTAGCAATATTCATTGTCCTGTACACCACTATCTTTTGAATCTATGATGAAAAGCCAGCGATTGCATCGTCGCGCCTCAAGCAGGAATACAATTATGACCAATATTTTCCAATCGCGAGTGAGTACACATTTTTTCGTCAACAGTGACCACTGACTTCCCTGCCTGTAAAACCACAGAGATTACTGCTACGCACGATCTATAGTGCTCATCAATTGAACAACACGTTATGTTAAGCCAAGAAAAGTAATAGCATTTAAGATTCACGAACACCGTACCAATTTCTCCAAACCGGACAGAAATTGGGTTTTGTAAAACAAACAAAAGATTGATTCTATTCAACTACTTCCATGAATCGCACAACGCACGAACCGATGTTGAGCTGTGAAGTGTAGAGAATATAGAGTAAATCAGTAGAGTATACAGATAGATTTTGCTTTGATAGATATTATATTATTAATTTATGGTTTTAATTTATTAGCGTCCTAATCTTAATTAGGTATATAACATTAGGAAGCTAGTTCGATTAAGTGTACAGAATCATTTACAATTATGAACCAACTCTAATTAAATAAATGTATATAATGTAGACTGAATCAGTAAATAGTTAAAACACATTACACAATACACTTTCTTTGTCTATTAAAGTCATAGACTAAAACCATAGAGCCACAGTTGTTTAAAATTTATTGACAAGCAACTCTTGATTACTTCAGAAAAAAATCTTCGTGCAACAACTAAAATTGAAAAATGTGATAGAAACTACTAATTTTAACCCTAAACTGTATTGTGGCGGTGTTTGCCCATACCTATTATTTTTGAATAATAAGTGAAATGGTTAACGCTTTAATTAATGCAGAAATTTTCTAGTGTTAAGCATAATGGATGCATCGGCATCAACAAAACCAGATGCCGATATTACTAATGTGTTTAATTTATTTTTAAAAGTAGATAATACCGATTATCCTAAACCATCAAAGCAGAAGTGCACAGTTATAAAATATACGAAACTTCCAGATTTCGATTTTGACTCTAAAGGTGAGGCATTTACTGTTGTTTTATTTGTTTTCCATGGTCTCTGATAATGTATGACCGTCGTCTGGAAAGTGACGTACCTTTTCGTTAAAGTCTTGTATATTTGAGCATCTAGACTATTCTCTTATTTTTATATATAATTTATTTTTCAAGATTGCTCTGAGACAATGTAGAATTTGAGGTAAAATTTTGGAGAGAAGGTGGTACCAAATCTGCTCTTCCTGAAAATATTAGCTCAAACTTGTGGTCTTGACCCTCATAACACAATATTAAAGTCAAATCAATGTACATTAATAAATTATATTTTTATGCCAGTAATATTCCTTTACCAAGGGTTGTGTTGTTATAATTATACTGATAAACATACTACTCTTTTATTCTACTAGATATTATTAGTTTGTTATAAACCAATATAAACAGCAATAAGCAGCAGATTGGAGTACTAAATTATGGTGACAATTCATCTATTTGTATGCATTTAAAAATAATTTCAAGCTTTGAGTGTTTCCAAAAGTAACTGTGCTTTTGAAACTTACATTGATTTTGTGCAACCTATTAAAACAGCATTCAAAATATTTAGCAACAGAATTACCAATCAGTCTGTGATGACTGCAGGAGGGGGAGTTAGTGAATAGGCTTACAAATTCACCCTAGTATTAAAAGAAAAATCTGGATTATCATCATTCCAGCTGAAAGAGGTCCACTGCTGACAATAGATTACCCCAAGCACTGCCAATTTAACCAGTCATGTGCTTTCCGCATCCAGCAGATTCCTGCATATTCAGACATCTTGATATTTCCTATTTATGAAAGTGTAACTCAAACCCACTTGTTATTTTATTTATGTATTCTCAGTAATTAATAATAATGTTTAATTCCAACAGTGTCATGGCCTGCACACAGCTACACATTGAAACCAAGACTTAGGCGTATAATTTCACTTGATGAAGATGATTTAATGAGAACGAGCCGGTCGCTGAAGCCAAATACAGCCCCTTCACCTAAGATAATGGCTACTAGTAATAGTTATATCACGAGAAAAATTGTTACCATATCAGAAGATGATGAACATGATCTGCATCCAAAATTTTGTTAGTATTGATTTCAAAAATACTCACAGACAACTACTATCATCATCATCTCAGCATCCATCCTGGTCGCATCCGTGGCTTTCGCGTTGGATGAAGGGGAAAAGGAGACATAACTACTATCTCTTATAAAATTCAACACAAAATTAAGTTCCCAATACTCAGTATTAATAGCAGTTACTTTGTAAAAGTTGCATTTTAGCTTTACAACTACAAACATATATTCATATATTTAGCGGGACTTTCATTTTGACAGAAGAACATCCATTACATTATTTGAATTATTAAACAGATTTTTTTTTTTTATTTATGAATCAATGGATACGCAATATACTTCAAAAAGATATGCGAGTATGATTGATAGTGGGTTACTATGTAATAACATGGAATTTTGATATTTTTTTATAAAACAACTTGAAGATAACTTTACAATGTTTCTTCAACTGAAGCTTTACTTATTCATTCTTTTCTATTTTAGCTAAAAACAAAAAGCAGTTCTCTGTGAAAACAGCTAATAAATGCTCAGAAGCAGAATTCAAGAATACACAGTCACCCAATAGACTTTCATCAAGGTTAAATTCTACCAAATGTAAGTAGATATCATCATCATCCATCCGGTGATAATAATTAACAGAAAATGCGAGATTAATGCCAATTGCATTGCAGTTGCATAAATGGATAAGATTTGATATACTTTTAGGTTATACCTTCAGGCTCATGAATGTTGGTGAACAATAAAAGAATTTATATAAATAATCATCCCATGTGGGATAACTTCTTTATTTACAGGGTACAACAGGTTTCTCATGAAGCCCATTGTACCTGGTCAATGGCAATGCGCTCACCTAAACACTGCTAGCGAAATATGTGTAGGTATTGCTTATGGGTGCACATCTGCATCTCTGCATACGGGAATGCAGCTGTGATTTAATGTAATATTAAATGCCACTCATCTTACACCTGAGTCATTAGCGTTGGTTGAAAGCAATAGTGTCAATCAATACTAAATTTACAAATGCATTTGCATATAACAGTTATCACTTTGTTACTGACATTATTTCCTGACTTTCATGGCAAACAAATAAGTACTTGCTACCTAGTTTCGTACGAACAAATGTATAGACTCTATAAGCATTAATGCATATTTCTAGTAAATTGACAATATTTGCTTTACTTGCTCAGGAAATTAATAAAGAAATACAAAAATTACATAATTGGTTAGCTATTTTGCATGTTGTGGAGGTCTATTGGTTAAAACACCAGCCTCTCAAGTATGAGTGTGCTGGTTCGATTCAAGGTCAGGCAAGTACTAATGTAACTTTTCTTAGTTATATGTACTTTCTAAGTATATTTTGGAGATCAATGACAATTAAAAGGTAAAGGAAAACATCTTGAGGAAACCTGGACTTTTAAGTATGAAATCGCCAACCTGCATTGAGCAAGCATGGTGATTACGCTCAATCCTTCTCTTTATGATAGAAAACCTGTGCCCAACAGTGCGATTATAAAAAGGTTGATGATGATGAAGCTATTTTACACTATTAACATGTTTTCGTGGCATAGTTTACCTTGTCTTTCCTTCTTATACCTAACATCTTCCATCTTCTAATGTATAAAATTCTCGTGTCACAGTATTTGTCCTGGAACTCCCCCAAAACGGCTGAATCCGATTTTAATGAAATTTTTATATAAATTCGTTAGGCCTGAGAATAGGTTTTGGTTTATTTTTTATATTCTTAAGTATAGTCGTACTACTATTACTTACGCGGGTGAAACCGCGGGCCGAACCTAGTAATTCTCTAAACCAAACCGCACTAAAATTAAATATTTATTGAACCCACTTAGAAGTTATAACTTCTGTAAAATATTGCTCTTCCTATATTGATTTTATGCATACATAAATCTGCAAATATGCATTTAGTCTTAAGTTTTAAACAATTTGGTTTCATGACAATGGCGAAATTCTACAACTTTTGAATGCTGTGCGATAAATAATCTTTCATTTTAGTCAATAAGTTACTATTATAGATCTTGCAATTTGCGAGCGCGCGTGACTCTTGCTTGTGGTATGTTGTGTACATGCACAATGCGTTAGTGTGTGTGCCTGACGGAGCGTTCAGTAGCGAGCGGTCGCCCGCTCAGGTCACTTGTGTTTATTGTTTTCACGTCGCTATCCGCCACGAAGTACCGTCAGCATGTGAAATACCAATAAAAAGCGAAAAGTTATTCGTAGTGAGGTGAGTTATTTAAATATGTGTTTATAGCGTTAATTTAATATTAAACTTTTTGTATGGATCAACGATCATGACCATTGTATTATCTTTATTATTTGTAGGGTCGTGCAATTATCGCCCGAGTTTTTCATTTTCTTCAAGAAGAATATAATTTCATGAAGGCGAATAATAATGATAATTGTGATTTCAGTCCTTTGGCTAACGTAAGAAAACGAACCGCCGAAGCAACAGGGGTCAGTGAACGTACTGTAACTTCTATTTTGAAAGAAGAAAAAGAGATGCCCTCTACATCTGCCAAGTTTCTATCACCAATGAAAAAACGTCGTAAAAGAAGTAGCAAATTTGATTTTGATAATTTCGACACTAATTTGATTCGAAGTACAATTCAAAATTATCACATCGAACACAAGGAAATTCCAACTTTAAACAAAATTCGGTCAGTTCTCAGAGAAAAGATAGACTTTGACGGGTGTCTAAGCACTTTAGGTTCATTGCTCATAAAAATTGGTTATAAATGGCGAAAGATTAGCAGTAACCGACGAGTATTACAAAAAAGGCATGATTTACAACTATGGCGTTTAAAATATTTGAAAAAGATTTCTCTGTGCCGTGCAGAAGGACGTCCTATTGTTTACACTGACGAATCATATGTTTTAACGTCACACGTTCGACAAAATACATGGGGCATAAAGGATAAAGATACTCCATTTATGAAGAAATTAGGTACTGGGAGCCGGTTTATTGAAGTGAAACTTCTTTACGCACGCTTGACTTGGGGAGTAAGCTGGCGAACGCGTGACGTAAGCGTTACGAAAAGTGATCGGGCAAGGCGAACGGAAGTTAAGTGGGGGATATAAGCACAGAGGCGCCCGTGGCGCGAGCTTGGTACTACAAGGTCTACAACGAGTTTTTTTGAAGTGAAACTTCTTTACGCACGCTTGACTTGGGGAGTAAGCTGGCGAACGCGTGACGTAAGCGTTACGAAAAGTGATCGGGCAAGGCGAACGGAAGTTAAGTGGGGGATATAAGCACAGAGGCGCCCGTGGCGCGAGCTTGGTACTACAAGGTCTACAACGAGTTTTTTTGAAGTGAAACTTCTTTACGCACGCTTGACTTGGGGAGTAAGCTGGCGAACGCGTGACGTAAGCGTTACGAAAAGTGATCGGGCAAGGCGAACGGAAGTTAAGTGGGGGATATAAGCACAGAGGCGCCCATGGCGCGAGCTTGGTACTACAAGGTCTACAAAGAGTTTTTTTTTTTTTTTTCAATAAAAATAGAAGATCTATGCAAAAATATTAATTTACCAATGAAACCATGAAATAAATTTAAATGTTTATAGAAAATTAATATATGTATATGTGTATACATGTATATATTGGATGCGAGATGGAGCGCAAGAAGTTTCACTTCAGTCGTGTGGTCATAAGCACACTCGTTTTTTATAGTGCACGCAGGTACTAAAGATGGATTCATTCCAAATGCCTCATTGGTATATAAAGCATCCTCCACAACTGGAGATTATCACTCAAATATGAGTTTTGAAAATTATAAGAAGTCGCTAGAAGAGAAGCTTATGCCAAATGTGATGGATAACGCGTCCTATCATAACGCCCGCAGCAGTAAAATTCCTACGTCCAGTTCAAGGAAGAGCGATATGATAAAATGGCTAACTGATAACGGAATTTTATGTGACGTACGATTAAAAAAAATCGAACTCTATGATTTAATAAAAAATAGTAAACATCGTTTCATAACATTCAAAATCGACGAAATAGTTAAAATCAAGAATTTTGAAATATTACGTTTTTCGCCCTATCATCCTGAGTTGAACTGTATCGAAAATATCTAGGGAATTTTAAAAAATAAAATTGCAACTAAAAATATCGGGCAAAATATGACTATTTTACAAACTTTAATAAATGAGTATATGAATGATATCGACAATGATACCTGGCGTAAAACTTGCAAGCATGTCGAAAAACTTGAAGAAGAATATAGAAAATATTTCGAATTAGACTTCGAGTTAACGATTAATGTAGAATCAACTGATAGCGACACTGAAGAGTTTGAAGATAGTGACACTTCTGACGATGAATAATAATTAATTTTAATAAAACTTACTATTAAAATATTTGTTTTATTATCATTGTTGGTTTCAAAGAAAAAATAATTTTAACATTGATTATTTGTATGCTAACCGTAGCGCATCTACGTTCACGCACACATTTACACGTATACAGATACGACTTGAACACAACTAAGAGCCACGCGCGTTCGTGAATTGCAAGAACTATACTAACAATTTTATATGATGTCTGTTCTGTTAACACACAAATGTGTATTTCTTTTAGCTTCAAAGGAAATCAAATCAAGTGCCAAAACAATCAATGCATTTGCTAAGAAAGAAGTGACTGTGGCTCAACAAAATATTAGGGGCCGAATGGCTACCAGACCTACCAGTCCTTCACCAGAAATTAGTAAAACTAAAAATGCAAAAGAAAAAGGTAAGTTATTGATATTAAACCAGTTCTGCTCTTATAAGCAGATTCACCTAGACTCTAGATTTACAGTGTTGTGTCACAACACTATACATATATCTACAGTCTAGTCTAACCTACTGAGACATTTTGTAACTGACATGGTGCACATTCAGTTGGTATATTATGCTCAGCTTCATACAAAATATATTGTATTCCCACCCATCAACACAGTCATAATGATTTATAAGTATTTACATTAACACAGCTACTTACCTCAACAAAGAGAAAGTTTAAAAAATACCTGTTTTTACTTAATAGTCTCATCGTTATGTGTCATTATCAAGCTAACACGGGTCTACTCTTAATGACAGCTTACTAATGATGAGATTATTCAGACGGAAGTGCCACCGTAACTTACCGGACTGCCTCAATTCCTGCATAACACAATGTCTGAGATGAAAGAAATATTTTTGTATTTATAATTTGATAGACCTCTGACGTAAATACCTTATCATGTCCATTATGTTTTTAGAAACAATGAGGAGCTCGAGGAGCTCAAATCACACAGCAAAAACTAGCATAAGCAAAAATTTAGTGATATCAAGTGAAAGTGAAAAAGAGATAGCAAACATCAAGAGTATATTGTATGATAATTTAAAAAGTAAATCAGCAACAAGTAAGAAACCCATGGAAAAATCTAAACCAAATAAATTACCACTTCTACAGAACAAAACTCCTAAAGTAATGTTCAGAGAAGTTTCTAATAAAGGGAAACCGTTAACAATGATACGTGTTCCTCTTGATGATAAATATAAGAAGAAAGATAAAAAAGTATCTACCACGCCACAGGTAGAGATTATCAAACACACTGTAGATTGTGCCAGTGAAACAGATGATATTGTGCATTACAAAGATGCAGTAGTTGCCACTGACCCATTGCCAACTTCTATTAGCCAAATAACCGAAATGCAAGACTTTGAAATCAATACAATAACTAGATGCGAGAGCACTGTCCAAACGGATTCTAAGAAAACACTGTTTGATAGTCTCGAAATACCAAATGTTACATTAACAAAGGATAAGAGTGAACCCAAAGAGTGCTCTACAATTTTTGATATTGCATCCTTGCCTAATCTCGAAGTGCCGCCTGTAAAAATAGTCCCTCAAGATGAAGAAGTGAATTCTAGTGATAAAAATATTTGTCAAAGTGCCTCTTACATAATAGGCAGAGCGACCGTAACATACACTACTAGACAAAAAATTAATTTCCAGTTAGTCGGTACTGACAATGACGTAGGGCCTCCCATGCCCCCTAGTCCGTTGCATTACCCTATGAATGTTGTGTCAGTGTTCAAGAATGAATTAAAAAGTAAAAAAACAAATGAAGCTATTTCGTCAGACAATTCGTATAAAAAAAAGAATACACCAAGAGAGGAATATCTTAACCATTTGAATGATCTGAACAGTCTTAATTGTTCCTACATCATTAATAAAGTGATGAAACCGTCGGATATAATTAGCACAATAAGAGTTAATAGCGGACTATTGCAGAGCGACTACATTTGTGAACAGTTCCAGAGGGAACTCAACTTCATAGATTCATTCTTTGAATCACTACAATATTTGGAAACTTGCTCACTAACAGATAAATGCCACTCTGAAAACAAAGTTGAAAATTACACGAATAATTCGGTGTTATTTGACTCTACGTTTGATGTCAAGTGCTCGGAATACGACAATTTCTTATCGAAGCTTGAAAATGGCGCCAATATTGATGACAGCGAAACAATGGCATCCAAGAGTCTTTGTCTGGTAAGTGTTATTCTTTAATTTGTAAATATTTAGCTATTACTGGGCAACAGTGGAAGTTCTTATGTAGATAGCATTTCATTAACAGTTATGCATATTGTAAATCATTATTGAAGAAGGAATTCAATTAGTATCAGTAATGGCGGTTTTAGGTAACCTAGTGCAATTACATTGCAATTAACACGTGTATTAATAATTTCAGCTCAATTTACTCATTCGAGATGAGCAAAGACGAGCAAAAAATCTCTTATTCGTATTGAAGATGCGAGAAGATGCGCTTAAAGATTTTACCAAATCTCAAATACTTTGGTTAGAAAAGAAGAAAAAGCACGAAAACACGGACATATCGACGTTGAAGAAGAAACAACGTGGCGCTCTGCTCAAGCTGCAGCACGAGTGTGGGGAGATGCAGCGCATGCGCAAGGCTCTGCTGGCGCTCTCCGAAAAACGTAAAGTAGCACTCATGAAAACCAAGAAGAACATAGAATTGAAACTTAAGAACAACGTCGATGTAGACCAGATCATTCTTGGCAAGAAAAAGCTGAAGAGAAGTACTTGTTTCGACAGGAACGCTGCTCCTTTGAAATGTTTTGATTTGTCGAGCAGTGGGTGTGAAGAGAGTTCCACTAGTAAGGCCACGTCAGACGCTTCACAAATGCAGGACGAGTGCGCGGCAGGGGTCACCAGCGTCACCAGCGCGGAGAAATGCGTACAGACTAGTGACGTGCACAGCGTCGTGGACTGCGCCACCGATACCGCCGCAGAGCACTTCGTTGTCGTCGATGGAGGATACCTCAATATACTGTTCCACAACCTTACCCTACCGCAAATCTTCAGCAGCGGCAAACAGTACGAGGTCAACGAGGAAGCTTTAAGAAACATAGTCCATTCAGCTAATAATCATAACACGAACCTAAAGGGTAGTGAAGTTGTTGAGAAACTGATGGATCAGATAAAGAATAAAGACAGTGATAATTCTAGCTCTCCATCGACTGCTCGAAGTCTTATCGAAGAGTTTGATCAGTACTACAACAATCTGAATGGCGAAGATAAATCGCGGGCCACCACACCAGAGTTAAAAAGTGATGAGTCTAGTAAGGTTTATGAAAGCGAGGACTCGAATGTGCAGATAGCTGAAGTAGAGCATGAGCAACCAGAGGAGTTGATTAGTCGAACCTCATTGGTAACGATTACTTGTGAGGATACTTGCCGCATGACTGAAAGCTTGTCAAATATAGGCGAGCCATGTATTTGCGAGGCAGTAGAGAGTATGGGACAGTTAGGTGAGGAGCCAGTAACTGCTAGTCAAGTGCCGACCGGGCCGCTACCGGTGCCCGTGGGCGCCGCCGCTGTTGTCGACAGCCGACCTCTTGATGTTCCTACCTGGTTACCGCCGAAGTCAACCACTCCTTCAGGTTAGTTTTACCACTAATTAACTTACTTTTATTCTGTCAAAAATAATGTCAATGTGAATAAAATGGGAGAAAGCTTTCGGCTGGGACCTGTTACTTGCCAGTTATATGCTATACTCAATATCCTGCCCTGACATTGTGGATATTGACGTGTGTCCCATGAATATAGTGGTTATAAATGCTACAGGTCATGTTCCAGTTGAAGTTCCGAGAATGGGAAATGTATTATTGGGTTTTCTATGCGGAATTACTCAACAGTAGTCTGGTGTCTGGTTTTTTAAGCACACGCCAGACGAAATGTGGGTGTGATATGTACACCTCTGCCCAAACCTCCAGGAAGAAAAGGCGTGACATTAATGTTATGTGTTGCCAATGTCTTAGCAACATAAGCTCATTGGACATTGTATCAGTTTCAGAACCGGACAGCGTCAGTAGTCAGTCGCTGTGCACTTCTGCATCTTCAATAGTTTCGTCGTTCACGGCTCCGGTCCACGTGGAAGCGGAGGAGCTACGAAGGCAACAACTAGCAATAGAAAGAGAGGTAAACTGAGATAGATGTATATCCATATCATCAGCATCTACCCAGCCTCCGTGGCGTAGCGGTAGCGAACTCGGTCGCTGCGCACAGAGGCGCGGGTTCGATCCCCGCGCAGTGCAAATTTTTGTATGCATGAATATGAATATTTGCACTGGTCTGGTCGTGCCTCGGATAGCACGTTAAGCCGTTGGTCCCGGTTGCCAAACGATCATCTAATGGCAGTCGTTACGAGTCGGTGGAACCCTAACAATTCTAACTGCAATGCTTCGATATCGCATTCGGGTTGTGGAGATCAGACTGCAGTCGCTTCACCGAAAATATCGAAGTTTAGCCTAAATCAGCAGTTAGGCTGGTAAAACAGACCCCGGACTACAAAGCTGAAAAAGCTTTGGATGCAACTGGGATTAACAATGAGATGATGATGGTGATCTGCATCTACCCAACCTTTCCCAACTGTGCTGGGGTCGGCTTCCAATTAACCAGATGCAGCTGAACACCTAATCTATGATATGAAAAGTTTGGTTTTATTATTTGTGAAATAGTCTCTGGAAATACAGGTTTAACTATAAAAATATTAGACCAATATAAAACTAAATTCTTTCCGAATCTATCAGTATGCGGGTGAAAGATATTGTAACCATTGCATCTTCACATTCCAGATAAAGGCTTTAGAACAGCAGCAATGTCGATTGCTAGTTGTAAGAGAGATTCCCGACAAACCGCCGCCGCCCTACACTCCACCTACAGAAACTCGCACTCCCAAACCACCTCGTATGTTCACTCCAGATGAAAATCTAGAAGAAAAAGTAGAAAAATACATTACCGATCCCGATGGCTCCTGTGAATCAACAGAAGCCTTTGGTGTGTTTATTCAAGATTATTGTCTGGAGTCGCTAGAGAGGCACAAGCAAGAGCAAAGTGATAAACCTTGGGATGCTTGTAACTTGCTGCCACAGAAACCTCAGGTGGAACTGCACGAGCTGGTGGAGACCACTACTTCTGAACTTAAGGATGTGCTCACTACGGTTACACCTGCAGCTGTATCTGGTGAGTTATACCTATTTTTTTATTAATGGCTGCTGTACCCGCCATGCGTTGCAACGCCACGTAAATAAAGAATATAATAAATGTATAAATAAAGTAAAGTAGTATGGTTGTATTATTCTGCTTATTTGAGCCATAGAACAGCCAATCGCTCGGCATTTCGGTGACATAGCTTATTGATTTTCTGACAAATGCTTTAAACAAATTTTTTCTTACTGTCGTTTGACGTTGTTCTTCTGATGTTGTTTGACGTATTTTAAAATATGTCAAAATTATATCAATTATTTAGTTCAAAAAGTTTCTTTAAAGACAAATTAACCTTTTTTTCAATAAAGCAAAAAGTTTAATTCAAAAGGAAAAATATATAATAGCTATTCTTTCAAATTTAAATTCCATAAAAAAATATGGATTCTCTCCTAAGAGCATTCATGAGTAGCTGCAAATTATTAAGTAAGAACTTTCCTCACTTGTCCCCTGAAATGTTCCATCCTGTATACCACCATTGCATAAATATTTTCCTCAAACAGGAATTTTTTAGTATTATTGTTTAAATTGTTGTGAATGTGAAGTCTTGTTTATTAAATTGTTCGGCAGTTTGAATATTATGTGCGGCTAACTCAAATGTCCATTTATTGGTATTGTTCCTTGAGTTTTCTAATTTCTGAGTTGAGCTATACAACTAGGTACGTACAAATGCATTAACTGACACAGATTTAAATGGAACCATCCAATTAAATCTGTGTCATTCATTCCTCGAAAAACCATCTTGAACCATTGATATAATATTAAACTAAGGTAGATAAGTCACTAGCGCATTAAACATGAAGCGTACAAAAGATTGTAATTCAAATCTCTAGCTTTAGTCACTCTCGATACTCTCGTTCCGTACGCGCGCGTGTCCTGCTGCTTAAGAAAACCTTTTCCGCATTCCAAATGCAGTTTTGTGTAATGCGTAAATGCACAAATTATTTTAGAAAAGCTAACAATAGTCATGGAATCACATACCTTAAGTAATTATTCCAAAATATTTAGATAAATAATATAGTTTCAATTATTTTGTCAAGAGTGACAAGGACGCGAACGCATTCGACATAGAATAGTTGCACAGAAGCGATGTTGATGGTGACTTTAATACCTACAAGTTCTGTTTCACTTTATTTTCGCGCCTGTGTCTTTAGGTAACTAAAGACACAGGCGCGAAAATAAAGTGAATAATACTAATTTATGAATATCTTATTGCTACAGTTAAGTAAGACGTTGATAAAATTACGTGTTTATTTTGCTTTGCTAAGTAATGT
The DNA here is from genome assembly GCA_037179545.1 of Sesamia inferens. Classification (NCBI taxonomy): domain Eukaryota; kingdom Metazoa; phylum Arthropoda; class Insecta; order Lepidoptera; family Noctuidae; genus Sesamia; species Sesamia inferens. The sequence goes on along the minus strand of CM073921.1, from coordinate 17,116,999 downwards.
CAAATGAGTCAAATGACATGAAATTATTAAATAGGAAAGTGTGAGTCGATATTAAATGAGCATGAAGTATATAATAATATTAAATATTTCCTACGCTCACGCCAATTAGCCTTGCTATAAATATATATTTATATAGAAATATATACAGCAAGTTTGCATTGCATGCAATATATGCATCCATATATTACACTTCTGGACACATCTATTGACCCACCTTAGAGTTTATGTTTCGATGGCCCCTACCGAAATCTGATTGCTAGACTGAACAAAAACTATTGATGCAGTTTTAAACCTGATACATTTTACCGTCTTTTTCGATCGCATTGTTTTAAATTTGAATTCAGAATACCATATGACATGGAGCTACGCCTAAAAAGTCGGATATGCGCCTTGTTAAAGGCAATTGATTTTTGAATAAAAAACATGTTTTATCAAATAAAGGTTTAATTTAATAATGCGTGTTGCCTCCATGGGCATCTACCACAGCTCTCATACGATTAGGCATAGAGTTTATCAACCGCTCTATGAAATTTTGAGGGATCATCTCCCATTCCTCTTCTATGGCAGTTTTCAACTCCTACATCGTCTGGGCAACTACTACTAAAAAGGAAATTTGGGCCCACATAGTCCGCGTATGGTATCACGTGAGGTTCTAAGCACTCACGAATGTACCTTTCAGCATTTAATGTTGGCAGCCGTGGTCCTGTAACAACCTCAAGTTGAGTTTTGCCGCGGATATACCGGCCCACAGTCCATGAGCCACCGCCATAAGCAACCCTCTCTTCAAAGCAGCATTGTGCGAAACGCTCTCCCTTACATCAGTAGACCTTCTTCCTTCCATCATTGCCATGTAACACAATTTTAGACTCATTAGAAAAGAGTACAGGGCTCCAATCTTGCTGTGTCCAATTTAAATGAGTGCGTGCGAAATGGAGGCGCGCTGTTCGGTGGGCTCGCGTTAGTTTGGGCCATTAGCTGGCTTGTGTGGTACCATATCGCGTTCTTTTAACCTTCTCCGAACAGTTCGAGCGCTCACAGATACTCCGTGGAAGTCGCGAAGTTGGTTTTGTATCTCAATGGAGGTAAGGTGACGATTTCTCAAGCTGGTCGTCACGATGAATCGATCCTGCCTTTCAGTTGTGACCCGAGATCGTGGCCTTCCTGACCTTCCTGGGCGACCAACAAAGCCGCCAGTCTCTAGGTACCTCTGATAAACATTTCGGACCGCAGATCGACTTAAATTAAGTTGAGCACTCACATTTCTTTGGCTGTGTCCGGCCTGAATAAGTGCCACAGCTTGGGCGGCGACTTAAGGTGAAGTATCCATAGATTATTGATAGAACCTCACCTTAATGTTAAGAATAAGTAATGTTTGTTGCAAAACCAAAGATATCAATCACTTTTTCAAGAATTAAATCCAAGTAAACCAATAAAATCAAGTTTTCTTAGTATTCGATTGTTTGATATCAACAAACAGGCTCCAAATTGTTTCTTTAAATTCTGTGTTCGAAATTCAAAAAAAGACTATTGAATGAAATTGTGAATGTGCCTGGTACAAAACTGCATAAAACTTTTTGCTCGACCTAATATAACATTTTAGCTAGGACCAAACGAAACTGAAAATGCAAGGTGGGCCAATAGATGTGTCCAGAAGTGTATTTGTTTTTTTTTTACATCTTCATGCAGAGTCTTCCTTCTCTTCGTGCTGGTGACTTTGCATGAAATTTACCTTAATCGCCTTCTACGACATCTCGGTAAGAGTGAGGGTGGCATATTCTACTCTACCGGGTAACACACGGCTAACCTTACTTATTAACACACACAAGTACATTTTATAATAATAATGTATAATCTATAAATAAATGAATATTATCATAATAAAAAGATTTCTTTTCTATGCTCTTTAAAATATACCTACCTTACCTTTTTTCACCCGATGGTAACAAATCCTTTTTACGAACTGCCTTGCGAAGAGGGCTAGCTTCTAGGGATGCCTAGAACCTAAAGGAATATATTTACAGAAAAGTTTATTCTCAGTTCGGTGCTAAAAATTAAATTTCATTTTACTTCGTTTCCTTTAATCAAAGTCACAAAATATTAAATACACGATACACATTCAATGACAAATATTAAAGTTTTGTAATCCTTGATTGAAGTGTAAACCTGTTCATAAAAAAATGCTCTAAATTGAACAGGTGGTAGTAGCCACCTACCAAATTACCAACTACCGTTAACTCTGTTATATGTCCTTTCTGCATTCTTGTTATTCTTTGGCAAACTTGTCATGATTGGTGCGCAGACGTCTTTGGTTTCCATTTAGGCGCAAAAGACAAACACTAGCCATCCTTTTCTTCTCTATGCTTTAGTTGCGCCCCATCTCATTCACATTGTACCAATGTAGTGACATGTACGCAGAAAAATAAATATGCATGTGTGCTACTGCTGCATTCGGAATATTTTTTTCGGTTAGTTTGTTAGAATATATCATATCTGTTTAATATTAAATCAATGTCTAGAACACTAATCTGCGTGGTCCCCATATGATCTGACCACAATTATATTATTTATATTAGATTATATTGTTTATTTAGAAGACAATAAAGCTTGGAATTGAACTGCTCGCACTGTTAAGCAACGTCATTAAGCAATATCCGTAATTATGCTACATTTATGAGATTTTAATCACTGTTTTTTTTTTAAATCACGTGAATTGATTATTATGTACAAATCAAACACATATTGTAAAAAATAATATTTTTAATGTCCGGACTTGAAAACTTCTCAAAGTTAATCAGTTAGGAAATGCCAGCTCCTAGCTAGCCTAGCTAGTTTAACAAAATAGGACGTGTAAAAGTAATCAGTGATCCTACATGCATAATAAACGATTTCATTTTGTTAAAGTTATAAAAGAGACTGATCTCCACAGTTTGCTCCGGTCTTTCTTCTTAGAGTAGTCACAAAAGGAACCTAATCTAGTTTTAAACATAATTTAGTTTTGACGTTCATAATGAATTTTCTCAACAAATGTACAGAAATAAAAAACATTTATCATTTTGTCTTTCCAGGAGTGTCAAGCCGGCGCTCAGACCACATCGACGACATTCTGTTCGCTGAGTGGCGTCGCTGCGAACCCGAGTGGACCGCGCTGCACACAGACGAGGCTATAGTCAAGAACCAAATCTTCGAGAGCATCTTCCAGAAAATTCTCACCGACACAGTAGATGAATACAAGAAAACTGTACACTGTGAAGTCGTCGAAACAGAGTAAAATTTGATACTGCCGTCTTTTTAACTCCCGGCGTTTAATATGAAAAACAACTGACTATCGATACCATGTCACGTGATGCGATTGGCTATTATATTTCAGTTAGCCAATCATAGCAGTTAAGTTAACGTGAGATAGCAGTCCGTTGGCTAATCGTTATATTCTTTCAGGAACCCGCAGGATGATTGCTTAACACATTGTCAGTAGCAATAGGTTTCATTTTGACATGTCAACAACATTCATTGCATTATTTACGTTGTTGTGCAGACACATTTGGGTACATATTAAGCAATGGAATAGCAATAAGCTTCAAAATGATTCCAAATTATAGTAATAGTTTGTTACGCAATTGTGATGCGGGTGTAAGTCTCGCTTTTTCAAATCATGAAACAGTGTACACATAACAAATTCTACTCATTAAAGTTTTAAAAACGTATTCTTTGTAAATATTTTCGCTTAGCGCAATTACTCGTGTTGTCTAGAAATGGGTAGTTACATTATATGTATAGTGATCGTCTATTTATTGAAATGGTATAAAAACTTTATTAGACAGAAGATAATTAAAGTTAAATAGTGTCTTATCCCTGTAACTCATTCGTTTACTGCAGAGGAAGCTTTTGGTAACTGTATGTTCTTGTTTAGAACACAATTTTACTAGTTAATTTACTGATATTCCGGGCATGGAGCATACTATAGTAGAATTGTCTATATTCCAAGTAATGTAGATTAAGGTGAACAAAGCAAATACGTGAAATCTTTTCAACAACAGTATTCTGAACGCATTTTTCGTGAAGCTTTTTAATTGTACCTTCGTTGTTGTTATTTTACTTGTATAGAATATTATTACAATATAATGTTTACAAAGTAGCCATTGTTGTTTTAAAATACCTAGTTTCAACCATTATAACATAAGCATTTTTTTTTGGAAATATTAATCTCCACTGCACCTTTTCAGCAAAAATAAAAACAGCTCTTGTCCCCATCCCATGCTTGCATTAGTACACGCATTTTTGAATAAGTTCTGGTTTATTTATTAATTCATGAACAGCAGGTAAAAAAAGATGAATAAGTAGAAATAATGAATAAGCTTGGAATTGAGGACTTTTAACTCTCATGTTATATCAGAAAATATCATTGACGCGGTTTTCAATTCAGTTATTATAATTTTAAGAGCAACACTGAACTTATTTTGAAATTTTCGTATATTAATTCAAATGAACAGTCCTCGGGGTATGAAACAAAAATCAATTAATCAATACTCTAAAGCTGGCGCCAGACGTAGTTCAAACATTTGGACACATGTGTAGCACGGGCATTTGACTATTTGTTCAAAGCTTTGTTAAAACATTTGTACTTTGCCATTCGTTGTCGGTTTCGAGCGCACATCAAAGCGTTCAAAGTTGTCTGTGTTCAAATGTTTGCGTAGCCTGCTACTCACGCGCAAATATTTGTGTCTGGCGCAGGATTAAGGACTATATTGCATAGACTTACGTAAAACTCAATTATTATTACAAACCAGTTTCAGCCAATCAAATGGCTTCAAACGAAATTTAAGTAATACTTGCGTTTTGAGTGAGGTTCTGTAATACGGGCCTATGTCTTCCATGACATTGGATGTATAGTGTTCAATGTTGTCTGCTTACTTTGATGTGATTTTATAATTTCGACATTGTTCTTTTCGAAATATTCAACATCATGCGTGTTTTTGTAGTAAATCCGAAAAAAATACTGCTGAGGTAATCACCATCCAGACTACGTACGACCCATTCCCCATGTCCTAAATAATAAAACGCAATACAGACTCCTCGTCCCTGTAGTGCTTATGTAATGCTTGAATGACTTCCCACTACATTTTGTGGTAACATTTAATTCACAAACCCTAATATCCCCATTACCCTATTAGTACTTAGAAAAAAATATACACGAAAACGATCTGAAGTTTCTGTTTACCCCATCGGAAGAAAGCGTGAGTAATAATGTATACAGTATGTTAAGAAAACCCTGTCCGACCCGTGAAGGTGTTGTTAGGTATCGATAACTGATTCTACTAATGCATACAAAACCGGGCTAAACTAAAAAAAAAAATCCCCCTAAAAAAAAAATATTATTTCGCAAAAGGAGGTAACTTAATAAATGTGCGTTGACCACCCTTCGCCTGCCGCCCGCGGGGGCGGGCGGCAGGACACGCGGCACGTGGTCGCATCGCTATTAGCTCATAATAATACTGGTGTTGTCACTTTTTAAAAATTACCAAATTTCGGGGAAATTGGAATTAATTCGCGGGAAAAAAAGATTATTTCAAAATTCATTTGTATTGGTACTATGATGAATACGTAAAATTTTATATTATATTTGGTCATGTGTTTACCTAACCTTTATTATCCTTATGGGTCGGACAGGGTTTTCTTAACATACTGTATGTAATGAAACAATTTCAAAATATTAAATTATTTTATTTAGCAATAGTAATGACGAAATATCACATAGTCCTTACTTTTGACAATGACTAATTAAACTATAAATACACATTTAAATACAAAGCTTATTAGTACATTAGGTGTAAATATAGGTTAGTAACCTAACACCATAAATACTTTCTGTGATACTAAAAAAATAAACATCTCTGGTCTTCCGGTACTTACTAAAGATGTTTAGGGTTAGAATTACCCCACAGAAAGATGATAATAGACATTTATAACTTTTACAACGTTCAACTATATATGTAATTAAGAATATAAGTTCTATTTTAATCGACTAACTTTGTGATTCCTGTGACGCAATTTATGACATGATGGTTTTCATAAAAACATATTTACATATCCCAAGATAGTTGTGAATTGGCAAAGCAATGATGATTAATTTTCATTAAAAAATCATTTTAAAAATATGTTGGACTGGGCGCCCCCAAATTAGTTTAGAACAGGTTAGTCAGTTTTTTTTTATAAAATTATTCTCGATAGCAATTTTTAAACTAGCAACACAAAACTGGTCTATATACACAATACAAGAACATTAGCTATATAAATAACACAATATGCATTAACAAACCAGAATAAGTATTAACAATCGAATTTGGATACTACACGAAATACTTTTACACGGAATTACATAATACACGACTAGTGAAAGTCAGAATTTTTGTATCAACTTCAATAAATTACGACAATAACTACTTATGAGAAACTAAATTACTTGTTTTGAGAATCTTTGAGAAACTCTTATATAAGAATTAAATATTAAGACGCATGGCATTTATGGCGTAATGTAGGTATTATTAAAAGCATACAAATATCGATGACCGCATGACGCTGGCTATAAAGTCTGAAACTAAACCACAATAATTTTCCCGCGCTATACGCTGTCCATTAGGTAAACAGCTGTGTCAGAATGAGCTGTTCCAGATTGCAAAAGTTAACTTTAAATGCATAATTAAACTGTCTTATCTCATTCAATTGTATACATACGTGTATCAATCAATGTTACGTGAATTGCTGAAATCACTTGGTTCATGTGTCAAAAACGGTTTACCTAATTGACAGATTATAGGAATAAGTGTTCTGTGATTGATTATAATATATAACTTCGTTATATGTATAACCAGTAGCCATTTACCCTCAAAAGTCGAAAATTAAATCACTTTCATTTTGAAACTTGTGGTTGATTTTTTAGAAATGAAACATTATGTGAGTTAAATACGTAAAAAGACTTATTAACAGCGTCTCCTAATGAGGTCCTTTCATAGTTATTTTATCTCTGACAGCAGTAACCTAAAGGCAGCCCTATAGTAACGAAAATAAAGATCACATTATATTGAACTGTGCTGCAAAATCAGGTGTAAAATAACTGAAAAAATCTACTCGTTCCTTTTTGTTGCCATAGAGATTGTTCCTACGTTCAACACTTCACTACAAAGGTCTCTTAGCTAACACTGGCACGAATACTTGTAATCCTTTATATCGACACAGTCAATATACTATTCAACGATGAATCAATCATCGGCTTTCAGAAATGATTCCAGTGGGTTTGGTCCTTTTCGTCTAGGATTAGACGGCGCCTTGGTCGTTTCAGCTGAAAATAAAATATTACATTTAAAATCATAATCAGCGTATAATTTTCCCATTGCTGGGACACTGATCTCTTCGTGAGAGAAAGTGGGCCGTAATCTACCACGCGAACCCAGTGCGAGTTGGTAGATATATTTAAAATATATCATTCATGGTTGATAATTACTTTATTTCGGACAAAATAACATCCACTGTATTAAACGAAAACCCGAACTTTTAAAAAAACCAGCCAGTTGTGAGTCTGACTCGACCACTAAGTGTTCTGTACCTCATGGCAAGAAACACCGAACCTTTGCTTGTATTTTATTTTAATTGTTTGTTGTTATGGCAACTGTAGAGATACATACTGCGAAATTGCAACTAGTTACTTATTACGGTTCACGAGATACAGCCCGCTGACATAGTCGGACAGCAAGAATTACTTAGAAGATAATGAGACCCATTGTCTTCTGGTACGGACTCCTAACACTTCCACCATTTTGTTTTCCTTAACGGGTCAAAGGTACTACGTTTTGGGGGTTTTCTTTGCAATTTTGACGTTCAAAAAGTACTGATTTTCAGCCTAATTTGAATAAGTGACTTTTGATTTGTAGTGTACTTATTAAACATGATGTAAACGCATCCTGTAAGACTATGCTACATTACTAACATAGATTTCTTTCAGTTTTTCAGGGCAAAAGGTAGCCCTGAGTGAGGGAATATTGAAATTTGTACTAAAGTGACCCCAGCAATATAGGCCCTGACATTGGAATAAATAGTTTAGAAAGGAGTTCTTACTCGTTTGAGTCTGTGACCCTTGTGTGACTTCCAAACACGCCATCCATTCTGTAATACTGATCTTGGTATCGTGGTTGACGTCACAGTACCTCGGCAGCTTCCTACCGCACCTACGCAGCGGCTCCACGTTCGATATGAGCTGGTGGAATGCCTTCCACTCGCGCCGCTCTAGCGCTTTGTTCTTGTCCTTGTCTAACATCACGTAAGTCCAAGTAGCTGCTTGTTCCTCTTTCGATGCTCCCCATTTTACCATATCTCTGATTAAAAACGAAGATATAAATTAATACCACATTCAGATGAGTTCATTAACCTTTTGACCGCCGGTCGTGCGAAATATCGTCGCGGATTGACTTGAGCGCCAGATCTAAAAGTTACGTCATTTGATGATCGACCTTGTACAGAATTTATTATCAATTCGGGTTTTGTTGTTACTGCTGGAAGTTGTTAATGACTTTTTGATCAGCTAAGACTTCCACATCAATTAATTATACGTACCCTGGACCAGTCCCGTTGATAGAAGTGGTCATCTTGGATACGAAGAAGCTCATGAGGTCACGTAAGAAGTTGCTCTTCATTGGTTCTGGGCAACCTACAATTTAACAATTTTAATCGTTATACTAGCCATTTTTAAAACTCGCAAATTAAGAAAATGTGTGTAGAGTAAGATTATCACGCAGGAGTTCAATATAAGGCAGCGATAAAGGATCAGTGCTTCAACTACTATTTTGTCGAAAACCCACCCAGGTTTACCAATAGATTAATAAATGCTTACTTGTTTTTCTATCTGCACCTAAGTACAATCAAATACACAATAGAATTAAACTCGCCTGATATAACCGTACCTCTCATGGGACTGGCGTGTTGCGGGGCGGCGTCGCAGTCAGGCCTTCTGTCTTTTACCGAAGACCCTGGGATCGGTTTGCCAGTGTCTTGGTGAACACACCAGCAGTAACCAGTCGATCTGTAGCACTGTGCGCGAGCGTACCTGCCGTCGCCCGTACACTCCGGAACATAGAGGGCAGCTCCACCCGCTTTCTAATCACAAAGCATTTTAAAGTCACGAAAAAAGGTTCATTGTTAGCTAGTGTAGCCATTTGTGGTTCTTACGATTGAATGGCCATGCTTTCTTTACAGTAAAAGGTAAATCTGGGCAAATAATAGTATTATGGGTAAAGCTCGGAAGAGGATTACCCAGACGTTTGAGAGGCGTGAATTAAAAAGACCCCACATCATAATATTAAAGCTTTAAGTGAAGATTAGGACGCAGAACAGCACCCAATGACCGTCAAAGACTTAAGTAATTCTACATACTTTGTGAAAACTGTTACGTCTCTCATTGATACACAAAAACATTTCCAAATAATACTGTAGGGACTTACTACAATCTCTTTTTTGTACAAATATAAGAATATGGAATAAAGATTACGTTTGATAAGTATAAAGAGAAATTGATATAAGAGAATGATAGGCATACTTAATTATATCTATACCTACCTGTAAGGGTAATGCAAACCCCGTATTTTTAGGCACTTTATATTATGTCCTTACATATGAAATTGGCGTTTTGTCGTACTGGCCACTTCGATCTCAAATATCTCCTGTTTGGTTTGGAATTCCAAATTCAAATTTATACAGCTAGGTATTTACTCATCAATTTGTGTCTCGAACACCGTATATCTCGTTTTTTTTTTCTTTTGGATTTTTCTCTGCGTCATTGAGTTTACAAAATGGAAAATTTAAAATTTCGCGTTATTTACGAATACGAGTTCCGCCGTGGCACTAGTGCTGCAGAAACGGCTCGAATAATTAATGATGTGTATGGCAGTGGTGTCGCTAGAGAAAGCACAGTGCGTTTTTGGTTCCAACGTTTTCGTTCTGGAAATTTCAACCTACAGAACAATCCCCGTGGACGGCCGGAGACTGCAAAGTCGACAATGAAGAATTGAAGACAATTGTGGAAGCGGATCCTACGCAAACTACGTCCGAGTTAGCTGCAGGCTGCGGAGCTAGTGATAAAACTGTTTTAATCCACTTAAAACAAATTGGGAAGATAAGAAAGCTCGAAAGGTGGGTAAGTACCTCATGAATTGAGTGAAGCAAAACGACAAACTCGCGTCGACTGCTGCGTTACATTACTGAATCGGCACAATAATGAAGGGATTTTAAATCGAATCATTACCTGTGATGAAAAGTGGATATTAAGCGCACATCGCAATGGCTGAACCCCGGTGAACAATTCAAATTCTGTCCCAAGAAAGAATTGACTAGAAAAAAGTTATTGGTCAGCGTTTGATGGACTAGTGTCGGTGTGGTGCACTACAGCTTCCTTAAATTTGGCCAGACGATTACTGCAGATCTCTACTGTGAGCAGCTCTATATAATGATGGATAAACTAGGCGCTAAACAACCGAGACTGGTCAATCGCACAAGGCCACAGCTGCTTCAGGACAACGCGAGACCACACACTGCACAACAAACTGCTACCAAATTAGAGGAGCTTCAATTGGAATGTTTAAGACACCCACCGTACTCCTCGGATCTTGCTCCAACAGACTACCATTTTTTTAGAAATTTGGATAACTTTTTGCAGGGGAAAAAATTAAACTCCGATGAGATAGTCCAAACCGCCTTCAAAGTTTTATTGATTCCCGTCCTAATGTTTTTTTTTTTTTAGAAAACGCATAAACGAACTACCTACCTATGAGAAGGCAGAAGTGCATAGATAGCAATGGGTCATACTTTGATTAAATTTTATTTTATTTTATTTATTGGTCTATCTACAATTGTTACACAATAACAACAATACAATACAAGCAACATACAAACATAGTGCACAATATGATGCGATAGACACAGCAAGCAAATACAAAAATAATGATACAATTAAAAGTTACAAAAAATTCCAGAAATAACTTTACAGCAACCAGTGTGAATTTAGCAAAGAGAGTAAAAAAAAATAAAATAAACAGAATTTAAAAATAAAAAAGTCAGCAATAGTTATTTGTTTTTTAGAACTTGGTGTTTGAATTTTTGAAGTGTTGTGGTAAAGATATCAATCAAGTCATTAAAATTATCAAAGAGCCTCCAAATTCTAGGGATGGGCGAATTGGATCCTGAAACAGTTTTGCGGAAAGGGGGCCGGAATAGTTTGATAGGGTGCCGCGGATAACTGTGGGGAATGTTAAATTTAAGCATACTTAACATCTGGGGGCATTCTGTTTTACTCTGTAGTATTTTGAACAGAAAAATTAAATCTATACTGACTCTTCTTTTTTCAAGTGAATTCATAACAAAATTTTCAAGACGTTTCGCGTAGCTTGGAACCTTTTTATCCAGTCTCGCAGAATAGACAAGATGGTATAACAATCTTTTCTGGATCCGCTCTAACCTGAGACTATGAGTTGCATAGTGAGGATGCTACACAACCACGCAGTATTCCAAAATACTTTGGGCAAGACAGTTGAAGAGGTAAATCTTGGTCTTAGGCTTGCGAAAACACTTAGAATTACGCAACACAAACCAAGTGTTTTAGAAGTTTTTTTAACTATGTTATCCATATGGGGAATAAAGGTTAATTTACGATCAAGAAGGACTCCCAAATCTCTGATAACATCAACTTGATTGAGGTATGTGCCTTGCATAGTGTAATTAAAATCCACGAAGTTAGACCTTCGAGTAAATGTAATTTGGGAGCTTTTTTCTCCATTGAGCAACATATTATTATCCTTACACCAGTAGTTTATTCAAGTCATTCTGAAGTAATGTTGAATCGGCTAGAGAATCTATAGTGCGGACTATTTTCGAATCATCGACGAATAGGAATGGCGTGGAGTTAACGAAGTAATAAGGAAGGTCGTTAATAAAGACAATAAATAACTCAGGGCCCAGATGAGAACTCTGTGGAACGCCGGATGTTATTATCATGGTTTCAGAATTATAGCCATTAGCTACCACGTAAAAGAATCTATCTATTAAGTAAGAGTGCAGCCACTTAAGAAGGAAACCAGCAAATAAATATATTATAATTAAAAAATAAACGACTTTTATTCCTTCCATACAAAACACCAATTTCATATGTAAGGACCTAATATAAAAAATGCAATAACTTGGCTATGGGTATTCAGGGTTATTGCCTCCGGATTTAGGCACACCAAGTTAACCTAGTTTGAGTTGATTGTTGTACTTTAGTGCTACGGCGCCAGCGCTCAATAATAGCTTATTGGCCATAATAATTGCTAGCCAGCATAGAATTTAACTTCGCAAATTGAATGCCTATAATTGTAAGATAATTACAGCTTCAATTATGACATAGCGCTAGATACCCGTCACTTATATGACAGGTACATTGTACAATACGCGTGAGTAGGTTAGTTAATAAAATAAAACGGACTATAAAATGAAGAGCTTGATTACTTGAAGGAATAATACGTGAATGTTTATGTAGGTATTTAGAGTGATACACGTTAATAAATAATACATCTGTCATGCTTTTCTTTGTATGTAATCTAAGTGCAGATCCTATTTATATAGATTGGTATATGGGTGTAGAACCCTCCATTGGTGCTTACATAATCAGCCTAAAATGTACCAACTACTGGGAAACAGGCTTTCTCTCAGAGAGAGGGACTGGGACGTAATCTACCACGCGATCCCAGTGCGGGTTGGTATATACCACTGGTGTATATGATGCTTTTTTGTATCCCTGCCTTCTACAGGGCTGATATTACTATATCAGTGGATATATATACCTATATTGTAACAATGTAGGAACAATTGTCATTTTTATGTGGATATTATATGCATAGGAATTCATATTTAATCTCAAAACTAAATATTTAGCAGATATAATGTTCACCCTTGAAACATTTGACGAAATACCATGGTTTGGATTCAATTCTTACCCGAAGTAACAATCAGAAGTTTCGTAAATTCCATGACGTGCAATAACGGTTAAGCTTAACTTTTTTTTAAATTTTTAACCTCACATCTATAATGTAGGTAGGGTTTATGACTATGGCATTAAGTCAGCATCTACAGTATAGGTACAATTGTGCGTAAAGTAATAAATAAATATAGTTTTCACTTTTATGGGAATTCATGCTCACGGTTGGAATGCTTTTTTTCTCGTCAAACTAACATATATTGTCATGATAATTTATAAAAAGGTTTTTTTAAATCATTTAGGTATATAGGCATTGCATTTCTGACCTGCTCGTCTAGAACTGCTTGTCTATCTGTGAGACAGTCGTTGGCTTCATCTTCCCGCCTCGATTCAGATTCTGAACCATCTGGTGCGAAGGAGTTCCTCACTATTCCGGGTAAAACTGTAGAATAAAAGTAGGTCTGAAATTACAGATGAAAAAAAGCCAATTTGGCTATAATTGGCTACAAATAAATCATTAAGGCTATGTCATACCTGTCCAACAGACAAGTACCAGTTAGGTACATAGGTAATAATTATAAATCAGATGGCGCTCATCGAGGCGTCGGATTTTTTCAACTCTTGACTGATAGAAGGACGTACCCATGTTTTTTAAGTGGCCTTTTATTCCTTGCAAGAACAAGCGAAATCTTAGTATCTTAGATTAAGATACGACAAAGCAAGAGTAACGGGTGGACCATCACAGCAGTAGCAGTAGGTAGTACCTACTTCTTTTATGATCTTCAGCCAACCACTGGCGGACTAAGGGGGGGGCGGCAGGTGCGGTCCACCCCGGTCCTGGGGAACAAGGCCAAAATATGTTCAGTAAGTAAAAGGCGGTTTATAGTTGCTTGCGTAGGGGGACCTTACGCTTGCATAAATATAAACTTAAGGATTATTACTCACGATTAGCAAATCGAGCTCGATTTTGCTATTGCAACATCCATACAATTATTTTACTCATATTTCTCTGCGTAGTTCACAGTTTAGTAATAATCGTAGTTAAGTAAAAAAGTCCTCGAAAATAGTCGAAGAAAACCTTACATATGTACATATATCTTCCACTATTCATCTGCTCTGGCTTTTATAATTTCGAAAACATAGTCTTTCCGAGGCAGCGTGCTAAATGACGCTCTTTCTTGGGCGAAGGACATCACTGTTAGCGCAGCCAAGAAATTGGTTGTTGTACTTGTTTACCGAAATTTTACTGACGGTGAAATCAATATACAGGGTACGATGAAATACGATCATATCAATGTCGAACAGTTACCTGAACTTGGGTCTGGTGGTGGCTCTTCCTCGTTCTCATCAGGCTCTTCAGGCTCTACTTCCGGTCCGCTGTCATCGTCTGCATTCAACGACATGAAGAAACGGAGAGAGACTATATATTATTATTATGTTTGCACACGCATTTGCATTGTTATCTTGCAGTGGACCTGATCGGTTACTTAGCCACACTTAGAAATAATGAGGTATTAAGGTGTTAGCGAACTGGGAAACAGTATTTATTATTCTTCAGAAACTTTGGAGTGTTCTTACAAGCCTAATGAGTTTCTTCACGAGACCATTCTACACTATCTATGTAGGATCGTTACCTACCTACTTTTAATTAAAATTGAATTACTATTAAAACTTAAGAGATATTTCTTAAGCTGGCGCCCGCCATACCGTAAAAAACGAGTCTTTAAAATTAATACCGTTAATTGTCTATAATAGTCTGTTGTTTATTGTGCATAATATTCACAACCTATTTGAATCTTAATTTACAACCTCCGGTCAAGTGGATTTTCGTTCTCGATTAAATGAGAATGACCCAAATCACAAGTTGGGCGTAAAAAGATAAATGATTAAAGCTTTATAAATCCCTGCTTAAACAATAAAAGCTTCGTGTTTTTTTAATTACTCGTAGAATTGATTAATACCTTATTAGTTCAGAATGACTCGTGAAACCAGTCTTTTTTTAGAAGCAGTCATTGAAATACTCTATAATTCTGTATTATA
Source organism: Sesamia inferens (assembly GCA_037179545.1). Lineage (NCBI taxonomy): Eukaryota > Metazoa > Arthropoda > Insecta > Lepidoptera > Noctuidae > Sesamia > Sesamia inferens. The sequence goes on along the minus strand of CM073921.1, from coordinate 17,101,971 downwards.
GATATATATACCTATAATACAGAATGTTCTACTTGTATTAAATGATCTCTTTACATCATTAAATGCTACAGATATGTAGTGTAGGTACCTACGTTTTATTGCTGATATAATGATTCTGTAATTATTCCACTAAACTTACGAAATTGTACCTAAATACACTTCTGGACACATCTATTGGCCCATATTGTTTTAAATTTGAAAAGAATACCATACGACATGAGCTACGCCTAACAAGTCGGATATGCGCCTTAAAGGCAATTGATTTTTGAATAAAAACACGTTTTGTCAAATAAAGGTTTAATTTAATAACGCGTTTAGTTTAATACGATTAGGCATAGAGTTTATCAACCGCTCTATGAAATTTTGAGGGATCATCTCCCATTCCTCTTCTATGGCAGTTTTCAACTCCTGCATCATCTGGGCAACTGGCTGACGAGCCCTAACACGTCTTTTTAGCTCGTCCCACATGTGCTCAATGGAGTTCACGTCTGGGCTTCTGGCTGGCCAGTCCATATCTGTGATGTTCACATCCCGAAGATATTCCCTGACGATGCCGGCCGTATGGGCTCTTGCATTATAATGCATAAAAAAGAAATCTTGGGCCAACATAGTCCGCATATGGTATCACGTGAGGTTCTAAGCACTCACGAATGTACCTTTCAGCATTTAACGTTGGCAGCCGTGGTTCCGTAACAACCTCAAGTTGAGGTTTGCCGCTCGCGGATATACCGCCCCAGACAGTCTATGAGCCACCGCCATAAGCACACCACTCTTCAAAGCAGCATTGTGCGAGAACGCTCTCCCTTACGTCGGTAGAACTTCTTTCCATCATTGCCATGTAACACAATTTTAGACTCATCAGAAAAGAGTACACGGCTCCGATCTTGCTGTGTCCAATTTAAATGAGTGCGTGCGAAATGAAGGCGCGCTGTTCGGTGGGCTCGCGTTAGTTTGGGTCCATTAGCTGGCTTGTGTGGTACCATATCGCGTTCTTTTAACCTTCTCCGAACAGTTCGAGCGCTCACAGATACTCCGTGGAAGTCGCGAAGTTGGTTTTGTATCTCAATGGAGATAAGGTGACGATTTTTCAAGCTGATCGTCACGATGAATCGATCCTGCCATTCAGTTGTGACCCGAGATCGTGGCCTTCCTTGGCGGCGAACAAAGCCGCCAGTCTCTAGGTACCTCCGATAAACATTTCGGACCGCAGATCGACTTAAATTAAGTTGAGCACTCACATTTCTTTGGCTGTGTCCGGCCTGAATAAGTGCCACAGCTTGGGCGGCGACTTCAGGTGAAGTATCCATAGATTATTAATAGAGCCTCACCTTAATGTTAAGAATAAGTAATGTTTGTTGCAAAACCAAAGATATCAATCACTTTTTCAAGAATTAAATCCAAGTAAACCAATAAAATCAAGTTTTCTTAGTTTTCGATTGATATCAACAAACAGGCTCCAAATTGTCTTTTGTTTCTTTAAATTCTGTGTTCGAAATTCAAAAAAAGACTTTTTTTTTTATAAAATGATAAACTAGTGCTTGACCGCAATCCCGCCTGATGGTAAGCAGTGACGCAGTCGTTGATGGTAAAGCGCACTAGTTTATTAAGAGCCTATTCACTCTAGCCTTGAAGACACTCAAATTGTAGTCCGACGGAAACACCGCCGCTGGCAAACTGTTCCAGTCCCTTGAAGTACGCGGTATAAAGGAGGAGGCGAAATGCTTCGTCCGGTCGCAATGGTGTTAACAACGTAAGGGTGGAAACTCGCCGTACGACGGTTTGTCCGATGGTGGAACGGAGATGGGGAATTAAATCATGCAATTCCTTCGCACACTCCCCAAAATGCATCCTATAGAAGACCGAAAGGCTGGCTACTCTACGCCTGTGCTCTAGGCTTTGGAGACCGTCTCGAGTTAAATCAGGGTCACCAATCAGCCTCTTCGCCCGCCTCTCCACCGAATCCAAAGTGGCCAGGTGACACTTACCAGCACCAGCCCAAATGTGACTGCAGTACTCCACACACGAACGGACCTGTGCTTTGTACAGCATTAGAAGCTGCCCTGGTGTGAAATACCGCCGGACCTTTGCGATAACGCCAAGTTTCTTGGCAGCCACTTTGGCCTTGGACTCAATGGACCGCCCAAAGTTTAGGTTCGAGGAAATCTCAACACCCAAAAGCTGAAGGCGGTCGGTACACTCCAAGGATACATTTCGAAAAGTAGGAGCCAAGGTGAAGCTCCTTTTGGCGCCTGCGTTTTGGCGGCATTGAATGCTACAAGATTGGCATTGCCCCAATCGGAGACTGCCTGTAGTGCAACATTCGTTCGCTCTACCATAGCCTCTCTTTCGGACCAGATTGATTCCCTACTAGCCCGAGCATCCAGCAGGTATCTCTCCATAGCTGTGCTGTCATCTGCATACCCATAGATACCGGGCATCAGCAGATCGTTAATATGCAGCAGGAATAGAGTTGCAGAGAGAACAGACCCCTGAGGAACACCGGCTTTAGTCAACATGGGCTCAGATGAGCATCCGTCGACAACGACTCGGAGGGACCGTTCAGTCTTTTACCCAGCCAGTCAGGCTAGGGGAAATGCCGTACGCTGGAAGCTTACTCAAAAGTCAGGTTCAGAACTGCATAAAAACTTTTTGCTCGACTTAATATAATATTTTATCTAGGACCGAAACTGAAAATGCAAGGTGGGCCAATAGATGTGTCCAGAAGTGTTGTTACGGAATTAAACGAATAACCATGAATTATGGCTTTTATTAACTTATAAAAGTTACATAGGAATGACAGATAGGTAATAAATAGAGTTTTAATAAATGCTAGGGCCGACATGTGTCAACTATACAGAAAACATTCAGCCAGTAGGTATATCGCCTCATTCTTCCCCGTAGAGTTTCCATCCCCCATTATAGAATCTTTAAAACGAGATGGTAATCTTCGAACACGTTTCCTGCTTGTATCCGGCTGTGTAGTGTCCGACTGTGAAGTTTCCGACTGTGAAGTGTCCGGCTGTGAAGTTTCCGGCTGTGAAGTTTGGGGCTGAGACTCGGTCGGAGGTACATCACCTCGTACCTCTTGCTCATCTAGGACATTGTCTTGCTCTTGTATTTCTCGCTCATCACAATTTGGGAAGGGTGCCAGTTGCATATTCGACACCGTCGTGGTACTACCGTCTGCGCGTCTTATCAAAGAATAATAAGGACTGGTTTCGATAAGTTCGGCTTCCTCCACCAGGGGATCTGACTTCGAGTGGCGGACATTCTTCTTTATCAGGACCGGCCCAGGGGAAGACAGCCATGATGGTAAAGAATCCCCATTAGGTGATCTTCTAGGGTACGCAAAAAGTCTCTCATGAGGGGTGGCGTTGATCGCTGTACACAATAAAGAACGGACGCAATGAAGGGCGTCTTTTATTACTGTTTTCCAATTCTCCGTAGCAAGTCCTTGGGAGCGCAATTTGAGCTGGATTGTGCGCCAGAGAGTTCCATTTAAGCGTTCAACTTGCCCGTTACCCTGTGGGTTGTACGGTGTTGTTCTTGAGGATGCAATATTTGAGCCCCTTAGAAAGTTTTTAAATTCTTCTGACATAAAACAAGTGCCTCTATCACTGTGTATATATAGTGGTTGGCTGAAAGTGAGGAACAGATCCTTTAGGCAATTGATGATATGCAGATTTTAAGTCAATCTGGCTGAAAATTTTATATTTTGATACTCTGGACACCACGGTTTCTATTTTCGGTAGTGGAAACGCTTCTAGTTCAGTAAATTTATTGATAGTCATAGAATAGTCTATGACAAGACGTTTCCTATGAACCCCGCCTCCTGCAACGAGAACTTGCGCTCTCCAAGGTGAGTTGCTCGTTTCTATGACTCCGTGCTCTAACAGTCTCGATATTTCCAATTTAATAAAATTTTCATCCTCTTTGCTATAGTGTCGACTTTTCACGGCGATTGGACGAATCCCCGGAGATAGATTGCTGAAGACGGAAGCCGGCGGGACAGAGGCCTGCATCACGCTACAAATTTGTAATGGTTCATTCGGACCTCCTAATTGGAATTCAATTTTAGAATGCTCCTTTAAGATATCGTGACCGATAATCACATTTTGCGCAGAGGCTGTCCACAATGAGGAGTGGTGTTTGTTTGTAGTAGTATTTGTTGAGGGATATGGTGGCGAAACAAATACCTTCGACAGGCGATATCTGGTTAAGCGAAGCTAAATTCACAGACTGTGAACATGGTTTCCTACGTAATGCCATCAAGCGTGCAGTTTTGCGATTAATGAAGCTAACGGAGCTCCTCGTATTAATGAGGGCGTCGGCTTTGTATCCGTTAACTGTAATTTGAACCGTGGCACCTTTGAGACTAATAGGTGAAGCAGCAATGGGATGGTCCATCTTCATCAAGATTGGTTGAGTCTTCGGTCGAGCTCGAGATAGTTACTAGTAGCGGCACCTGCGGATCTGCATACGTTAGAAAAGTGGCCTCTTTTGGAACATAAGTTGCAGGTAGCACGGAAAGCTGGGCATTTGATCCTTTGGTGGATACTCCCACCACAAAAATAGCAACGCCTTGCTGGTCGCGTGGATGGTTGGATAGTGGCTTGCGAGATGGGACGTCGTGCTGTTGGTATCGTTGCCGCTACGGTTTGTGAACTTTGTTCTGAGAGGGCGACACTGGAGTGGGGATGTGGTAAATCACTAAGTGTATGTGAATCCTTTTCAGCTGTCTCGAGCGCTATAGCTTTTCCAATTGTTTCAGTCAGGGTGAGATCATTGCTTTCTAACAGACGTTCTTTGATTTTGCGAGAAGCCAGCCCGGAGATTAGTACACTACGAATAGCCTGTTCTTCGTGTTCATCGGCAGTTACCGCATTACACGAGCAGTCTTTAGCCGATAGGCGCAAAGCTCTAACATAATCGGCAACGGTTTCATTTGCGCGTTGCCTTCTGTTGAAAAGCATATGTCGGGCTAAGGTAGTATTTTTAGTTTTGATGTACATACCGTTTAGCGTCTTGATAGCATCTTCATAAGTTTTACAAGTTTTAACGTGCTTGTATATGGACGCTGACAGATGATTTATTAATAGTTTAAGCTTCAGGGTACCTGGGATTTCATTGGGCTTAGCTTCTTCCGACAGAAAGCTTTCGAAGGTCGTCATCCAATACAGCCATTGAGAGTCCGCCTCTACAGCATCAGGTTCAATATCAAATTTGTCAGGGCGTAAATATTTGGTGAGAGATGAGATCGCAGTTGATTCATCTTTAGGCATTATAATATAAGTTAATAAAATTGTTACGGAATTAAACGAATAACCATGAATTATGGCTTTTATTAACTTATAAAAGTTACACAGGAATGATAGATAGGTAATAGAGTTTTAATAAATGCTAGGGCCGACATGTGTCAACTATACAGAAAACATTCAGCCAGTAGGTATATCGCCTCAAGTGTAATAGCTACTTTGGTGTAGGTACTGATTCATATTACGTATATGGTTATTTTTGAACTTAATACATAATTGTTGCCGCTTTTATCGAGGGATTACTTGACTATTGCAAGGTACACGTATGAAACACGTTGCATATGGTTCATATTTTTAGTCCTATGGACACAAAGTTTATTAAGTGGTCGAAAGATCACGAAGCAAGACTATGAATCTAACAGAACATTAGTACACACATCAAAAGTGTCTAGGGATCAAGCATTTTTATGCGGATTTCTTGAGATTGAGATGTGGCTTTGTAATAAATTTATGATTTTATAAATTTATATGGATCCTTTTTGGTGCATTTCATAATTTGAATCAGGAACTGTGAATCAAATTCGAGTAAAAGATGAAAATCAGCTGTCAATATTTTCCCTATAAAAACATACAACGCATTGAAGACATTATTAGTGCTACTGTTTCCCTACTACTCATTAAAACCAACGTTATTATGGAGCGGCGACGTCATTTAAGCAGGGAAGAAATGCTCAGAGCCGTGGGAATGATAGAAGCTGGTTCCCGGCAACGTACTGTGGCTTTAGCTCTGAATACAAGTCAGAGTGTTATCAGTCGACTTTGGACACGTTACCGAAGCACTGGTACCGTGGCTGAGCGCCATGGAGGACGGTATCGCTGCACCACACGGAGACAAGACCGATACATTCAAATCTTAACTCGAAGAGCTCCAACAATAACCGCCATGATGTTAGCCGTGAGGCTTCATCACTCTTCAGGGAACTTAATTAGCGACCAAACAGTCAGAAACCGCTTGCATGAAGTGAACCTTCATTCCCGAAGACCGCTACGGGTACCACCTATAGCAATGCACAATCGTAGGATTCGATATCAATGGGCTCTTGAACACAGAAATTAGGCAGAAGAACAATGGCGTTTCGTGTGCTTTTCTGATGAGTCTCGTTTTGGTATGAGACCGGATACAAGACGTATACGACACTGGAGAACCCCTGGACGCCAACAGCGATTAAAATCCTGCCAGGAAGTCCATCCTTATAGTGGTGGAACCATCATGGTATGGGCGGGTATTTGGATCGGCGGAAGAACTGAGTTGATTTGGATCAGAGGCAACCTCAACGCTCAAATTTATGCTGAGACGATTGTATCAGACGTCATCGTTCCTCTACAAGTGCAAATCGGTCCCTTATTTCAGTTAATGCATGATAATGCACGACCGCACACCGCAAGAGTTGTAAGACAGACTCTCGCCGCAGCTAACATCAATGTCCTGCCCTGGCCTGCTCAGTCGCCAGACTTGAACCCGATTGAGCATGCATGGGATATGCTACAGAGAAGAGCTCTGCCGAATATGGAGGGTATCCAGTCGCAAGAAGACCTTTTTTTGTTGTTGCAACGAACATGGGCGGCCATTCCACAGCGTGATTTGGATGAACTCATTTTGAGTATGCCAAACCGATGTTCTTGTGTTGTTAGTGTTCGCGGTAGAAACACGGATTATTAATTGTTTAAGTTACCCAATAAAATTTTAGAGAAAACTGTTATTTCAGTCTTTTTTTCGAACTTTTGTGTTAGTGGTTCAAATGTCAAATATCCCTTTATTAGGAAAATGGCAAATTTCTTTATTAATGCAAAGGTGACTTGGTTTATCGTCACTGTGACAAACGAAAACACTTTATTTGATGAATCCTTAAAGAAAATTTTAATTAATATCAATCAGGAGAAAAGTTATTGCAAAAATATATGTTGATCCCTAGACACTTTTGATGTGTGTATTTTGAACAGGGCCCTCTTTCACTTATTGGGGGCCCTGGAACTTAGGGATTATGGGGACCTGTGTAGATTAGAAGTAATAAGAGAAGTACTAATATTTCATAACTTTGCAAAACACTTTGTCATTGATTAAATCATAATAATGCATGGAATGGAACGGCCGCTGCAAGGAATAACATTTTACGCGAGCCGGCCGGGACCCGGTAGGTCGCGGGGTCCTGGGCACTTGCCCAGGGTGCCCAATGGAAAAGAGGGGCCTGATTTTGAAAAAACAACTTTATCCCTGCGGTGACGTTTACATTCGTTGATCTTAATTTTTTTGGGGCACGAAGATATCTTCAAGCTTAGGCTTCCTACTATTTGAAGGTATAAACGTACCGTTATAGTTATAACGTAACCATTAAGGTACTCACAGTCCGGTGCAGGCGGCTCGGGGTTGACGAGAAGACAGGCAATCCATTCGGCGTGTGCGATTTCTCCATCACCGTCGCCGTCACAGCCGCGCGCCCATGCTCGAGCGCATCGCTTCGGCTTCACTACCTACAAGAACAATTACAAATAAAAATACAAGCTGTTCGAATAAAATACAATTACTGACCTATCTGATGATCTAAAGGGTTTTTCAATAGGGACGCTCGAACTTTGACACCGCATAGCGGCCATCTTGGTAATGCGATAGCTGTCAAATTTGGCATGAATACATATTTAGTCGTAACATTTCTGATCCTGCTTTTGCAAATAAAATCATCTTCACTGATGAGGGTCATGTCTGGTTAAGCGGCTTTGTTAATAAACAAAATTGCCGGATTTGGTGCGATGAAAATCCGCGGGAGATTCATCAGGTGCCTTTACACTCCGAAAAAGTAACTGTTTGGTGTGGATTTTGGTTCGGCGGTATTATCGGCCCTTATTTTTTCGAAGATGCGCAAGGAGCCGCGCTCATTGTCAATGGCGACCGATATCGGACGATGATAACAATTTTTTGTTGCCTAGGGTAGGTGATATGGATCTTACAAACATGTGATTGAACAGGACGGCGCCACTTGCCATGCAGCACGGGAAATATTAAATTTATTGAAAGAGAAGTTCGAGGGCTTCTTCATCTCGCGTGGTGGCGACATCAACTGGCCCTCGAGATCGTGTGACTTAACACCGCTCGATTATTTTCTGTGGGGCTACGTGAAATCTCTAGTGTATGCAGATAAACCACAGTCAATTGCTGCCCTAAAGGCCAACATAACTCGCGTTCTTCGTGAAATTGAGCCCCATTTATGCGAAGACGTCCCTCAAAATTGATCCACCAGAATAAACCATCTACAGCAGAGTCGCGGTGGCCATTTGTTTGATATTATTTTCCACACATAATGTCATTGAATATTCTTTAACTTGTAATAAAAATTGTGGTAATATCACTTAAACAGATTGTTTTATTTCATTTCAATGTTCGAGCACTCTTAATGAAAGACCCTGTATATGACAGCCTCCGTGGCGTAGCGGTATGCGAACGGGGCCGTTGTACAAGGAGGCGCGGGTTCGATCCCCTCACAGTGCAAATATTTGTATGCATGAATATGATATTGGCACTTGTCTTTTCGTGCCTCGGAAAGCACGTTAAGCCGTTGGTCCCGGTTGCCATACAAACATCTAATGGCAGTCGTAACGGGTTATTGGAGCCTTAAAAGTCCAACAATGGTCTAACTGCAATGCTTCGATATCACCCTTGGGTTGTGGAGGTCAGACGGCAGACGATTCACGGAAAATATCGAAGTTTAACTGGTAAAACGGACCCTAGACTCCAAAGCTGAAAACGGCTTCGGATGCAACTGGGATTAACGCTGAGATAATGATGACTGACCTATCTATAGGGAGAAATCGACACCTATATATCTAAACGATGTTCCGTAAGTAATGATTTTTAGTGCACGGTAAAACTCTAATTAGTTTATGTTGGCACCAAATTAAGTTTATAATATATGTTTACTGTTGTATATTAAATAATACAATTCAAAAGTAAGATTGAAGCGCAGCATACAAGGGACAGTAGAACAATCAATGTGTTCGAAAATGTGTCTACTCAATAATGTCAATAACGCAAAGAATGTTGTTGAACTGTCAAAGTGAAACCCATTGCTACTGATAGTAAGTTACGCAATTAGCCTGTGGGATCACACCGTGCGGATGGTGAATACCGGGGTGGTATTGGTGAGGTAAAAGTCCACGATTCGTTTCAGACTGCGTTGAAACGAATCGTGGACGCTAAGACAATACGTTGGCAAGCGTACACATCGTGTAGTTACACGATGTACACATCGTGTAGTTACACGATGTGTACGCTTGCCACAAAATCCCACACTTCCCGACCTCGCTTCCCAGAGGTCGGGTGCCTTTCGAAGGTTCCCCCCTAAAACAAGGCCAATTGAGTAAGTACAAAAACATAGGTACATTATTTAAAAACACTCCTTGTGAGACGTGTAGGTGTAAACTACACCTACACGTCTCACAAGGAGTGGTAGGTGGTGGGAGTGGTGGTGGTGTGGGATTTTTACCTCACCAATACCACCCCGGTATTCACCATCCGCACGGTGTGATCCCACAGGCTAATTGCGTAACTTACTATCAGTAGCAATGGGTTTCACTTTGACAGTTCAACAACATTCTTTGCGTTATTGGCATTATTGAGTAGACACATTTTCGAACACATTGATTGTTCTACTGTCCCTTGTATGCTGCGCTTCAATATTACTTTTTAATTTTATTATTTAATATACAACAGTAAACATATATTATAAACTTAATTTGGTGCCAACATAAACTAATTAGAGTTTTACCGTGCACTAAAAATCATTACTTACGGAACATCGTTTGCTCCCTAATTGCTCTCATTTCCAAAATAAGTTTGGTTCTACTGCCAATCTAACCAGGTAAATGAAGGCATATCCATCCATTCCTTAGTGGAATAGGAATCAAATGGATTGGGGAGCCTTTGTTTTATCTCTGTAAACACATCGCTGCCGAAAGCTGTAATTTGCAAGCAAGTGAGTGGAAATAGTAGTGACAAAATGTGAAACTTCAAACATAAACGTTTGTATGATTACCGGAAAATAGCAATATTGAAACTCAAAACCATCACATACTATGCCTTTGTTCGATTCAATAACTTAGGTTACACTTGCATACTGCCTTCCTGTTTCATTATCTGAGTACAAAGACCTTAGGAAATGCCATTATACGATCTACCAATTTGTATAGAAGCCGTATTCAAAGTCACGTGCATCTGGTCAAAGATCACGACACCTGCACCCAATGACAGGTTATGAAATATACGTTTTAATAATATGCATGTACACTTTGATGATTTAAGTGCCGGTCTTTGTAATACTGCTGCAACAACTTTGTTGTATTCACTATATCCTACCAGCATATCAAAACATGTAAAAGGTACACGGCTAAACATCTTGACGGCAAGAAACGAAATGTTCTTGGACAAAAAAGTATGTTTTTGATTGCACATCATCATCAACCCTTTTACTTTCCCACTGCTGGGCACAGGTCTCCTCTCACACAGAGAAGGATTGAGCGTAATCACTACGCTTGGTCAATGCTGGTTGGCGAGCAACACATTCAAGTAAGACCGTTTTCAACTTATTTATACTCCCAAATAATAAGTAGACATTGGTGAATCGGCAATCACCCCGCACCCACTCCGGAGCTCACTGCCTGCGCAGTAACAGCATCTCATCACTTTAGTATATTTTAACTATAGGAAGCACAAGGAAAACCCTTCCTTTGTGTCTTTCTGTTTGATTTGTGCCAGAATAGTTAATATATTTTGTATGAAGAAAGATAAAAAAGATATGTAAAAGGGACGCCGTGTCTGCATTCCGTTTATGTTTCATGTCCCCACGATATGGCCCGCGCATCACACAGAATACTTGCTGAGATTAACAATGAAAATCTAAAGGTAACCAAATTATTTCATCATCTCAGAAGTATGATGGAGACTGCAAGACTGCGATTGATGGAGAAGATTTAAAGTTAGATAAAAACATCATTATGAAACCTGAGTATACCTACAGCAAAGCAGCCAAACGTCAGCCTAGAAATTAGAATCTCTTTTCAGGGAAGATTTTATTCCGGAAGTTTGCGGTGAGCTCAAATATTCAATGACTAAGCTCCTTCCCGGAAATCTGATCATCCGTCCATACATTACAGCCATATGAGTCTTATGAGCAGACTTTGGACTGTCGACCCATTAGTTAATAAAAACTTTAACCACACCTTTTTTTTGTTTTTTTTTTTTTTTAGCGACACATGTAGTACGATGCAAATAAATGGTAGCTAAGACAGCTAGGTACATCGATTAATGAACCCACAGATGATAAATGTACCTTTTTAATAAGCCTCCTGAGTCCTCTATACTCTGACTTCTGCAAGGCATCGCTCCGGTCCCGATCCAGCTCCCTGAACTTCCAGTCCGCCACAGCCCTGGGCTCAGGTGACGGGGCTGCATCAGTTCGAGCTCGTTCGTACTCGCCACTGAAGATCTTGATTAGGTTCCCGTTGAACTGGCCCCGATCGGATCGCGTACATGCTGTTGAATAATGGTTTAATCTAACAATCGATCAAAGAGGTAAACCGAAAATATGTAAGTATTTACTAGCTACCCATATACAGAGTGGCGAATAAGTTATCACATTAAATATGCAGTATAGCAGGTACCACAGTCGTTGTCAAACTCAAAATAAATCAATATACAATTTTATATAGTTAAAAACAGAAAATATAATTAATAAATCTTTGATAATAAGGCGCACGCGCGGGTCAATGGTATGAGGTATCAACAATTCAACACATCACATACCTATTCGTACTAATAATTAATATATAACTTTATTGACTAATATTACAATTATTACACAGAAATCTTAGTAATAAGGCTTTCTGTGAATTATTACCTAATAACAAACTTAATGTAGGTCTCCTACTGTTATCTATCGTCATTTATATATTTACGTGGTGGTTCACCAACTCGACAACGCTTGTATTTTGAGGATCAGTTGTGGATACATAATGATAATTAACATTGAAGTTTATGTCACAATATGTAAGTAATTGCAAACGATTGTATTTTCTTCAGCCTATGGATGTCCACTGCTGGACAAAGGCCTCCCCCAAGGCTTTCCACGCTGACCGGTCTTGCGCTGCCCGCATCCATCGGCTTCCCGCGACCTTCACCAGGTCATCGGTCCACCTTGTTGGGGGCCTCCCTACGCTGCGTCTTCCAGTACGTGGCCGCCACTCCAGAACTTTACTGCCCCATCGGCCATCGGTTCTACGAGCAATGTGCCCTGCCCACTGCCACTTCAGTTTAGCGACTCGCAGAGCTATGTCGTTGACTTTGGTTCTTCTGCGGATCTCCTCATTTCTGATTAGATCACGCAGAGAAACGCCGAGCATAGCTCTTTCCATTGCCCTTTGTGTGACTCTGAGCCTTCCTATGAGGCCCATTGTGAGCGACCACGTTTCAGTTCCGTAAGTCATCACTGGCAACACACACTGGTCAAAGACTTTAGTCTTGAGACACTGTGGTATCTTGGACGACGAGAAGATGTAGCGTAGCTTCTCGAACGCTGCCCAGCCGAAAGCTAAATTAAATATTCTAACCTGGATTTGATTTGATATTTGATAGAGTATTCTATATACCAAATATATTTCTATATACCAAATCACAAATCAAGTTTAGTACCTATTTGTGAAATACTAAAACAAAATCCCACTTCTAAAATAGTAATTGGTATGAATTCTTTTATTTGTTATTTACTCTTTTAGTGTTGAAATCATCTAAAATACTTTATGTGATAAATTAATGTGAACCTAATCGCCTCGCAATTTCACGATTTTGCGGAAATGAACTCAAAATTTTTATTAGACCCTAGTCTTGACATTTTCTTTTCCAAGTTACAGTTTGAGAACAATATTGACCAAGTAAAAAATTACCAATTCTAAATTAATCCTTTATTAAAAGAGCTGATCTCATTTATTTGTGACATCATCAGTTTAACGTATCCTATGTTAAGCAGGCTATAATTATTAACATTAATCCTCAGACTTACTTCTCTTATTGCGTTGGCCGCGAACCGAGGACCGCCTCCTTGTGTGCGATTTACCTGAAAATAAAAACGGATTGATAACGGTCTTCACGAAACCTTAACTAAAAATATTATGGGACAGCCAGTGGGTCTGACATCCAATATGTATTGGTACTGCGGTCGATCATAGTACTAAAATACCGCCCGCGCCCTAATGGACAGGACACGTTGGTATAAAGTTTAGACATATTGATTTTAGATACATAATTGTGATGCTTCAGTCCTTCTGTCCGGCCTCTTATAATCCCTCTAGGAAATAACCTAATACTTTGTGAACTTATAGAGCTGTTTCAGAAGATGACTTATCTTTAGTAAAGATCTGAGGTCAAGAGTCAATATTTACACAAGGCGTTGGTCGGTGGCTTTAAGATCACCTTTTATGACAGTCACCATTAGAAACGGTCTGGCCTTTCGATTCCCGGAAACACACGGCTATAATTCATTAAAATACATAGGAATTATGTGCAATTGTTATTGTCGATTGTCGCAACGGGTCAAAGGCCTATCAAGAAGATATCATTGCAAGCGGGAAGCAATTAGCGTAATCGCAAACGACAGTACTTACATTTGCTGATAACTAGATTTGTGCGCGGCTTCATTCAAATTCGCTTTAGGATTTCATATAGGTACATATTCGCTTCTGTTATTAAATGTCGCTTTATCAACTATGTAGTAGAAGTTGGTCATATATCGGCTGTCAAGTTAGATACACTGTATCGTCTTAATAAGATAAGTAAACAATTTTGTTCACTTAAATTTTGCTCCTTACGACTTTAAATTGGATGTCGGTTGTAATTCTATAATTATCTCTGCGTAAATTAAGCCACACGGTGGGTAATTACAAGTTAAATGTTTTACGCCTATACTTCGTTGAAAATACTTGATCTATTTTTAAAGAGGTGTGAAATCTTTTTCTACAAATAAAAAATGATATAGATCGCATGCAGGTTATTTATTTTTATGCATTGGTGAAGTTGAGTGCGGTGGCGCGGCGGATACGAACCGGTCCCGGTAGCCGCCGACTGTAGTGCTTCACTAAAACATCCATATAACCGGTAAAGTTACAATCGGATGTGCTGTAAAATCTTGCACTATTTAACAATCAAGCGGTTAAAATACCACAATAAAAGGACTCGTGTGAACAAGAGTTTTTCAGAGGTTGAAAATGGCCTTTAGGCCTCTAGAAACATGAACATAGTCAGTGGCGTAACTACAGGGTGGCAAGTCGGCAAAATGCCACGGGCCCCCAGCCGGAAGGGGCCCCCGGTCAGATGAAAATATCAATTCCCAACATTTATCATAATTATAACACATACACAATAAATAGAAAAATGTTTTGATATTTGTAATAGGGGGGCCCATCCGATGAATTTTGCCACGAGCCTCGAACGTTGTAGTTACGCCACTGAACATAATCATAGCATTTACTACCTAATACTCCTCATCATAATCATCATCTCGGCGTTAACCCCAGTCGCATCCAAAGCTTTTACGGCTTTTGAGTCTGGGGTCCGTCTAACTGCTGATTTTGGCCAAACTTCGATATTTTCCGTGAACCGACTGCCGTTTGACCTCCGCAACCCGTAGGTGACATCGAAACATTGCAGTTAGACCAATTGTTAGACTTTTGAGGGCTCCGGCCACCCGTAACGACTGCCACTAGATATTGGTATGGTAACCGGGACCAATGGCTTAACGTGCTTTCCGAGGCACGACCAGACCAAATCATTGCTACAATGCGTATATAATTTAGAAACCCTATAGGTCCACCAAACCACTTAAAATTAATAGTCTCAGGTATGTAACTTCGGGACACCGTATTACAATTAACTGGGTCACGTACGTAGTATCAGTTTGTAGATTGCATTATCTATGAAGTAGGTCGCCCATAGCAGGCCTAGAACCCATTGAGATGCGTAAACGTTTCAGATTTACATAATAATGTAAATATCTGATTTTATTGAGCTGCTTATTGTGTTTTTAAGGTTATATAGGTACTAAAGTTATTGCCGAGGAGATTATGGAATTAACAAATCAATTGAGAACTATTTGAAATTGTTATATAAATAGCCTTATCCAAAATGGGTTTTATTTTAAGACTCTGCCATGTGTAGCAATAGTTTCTTTGTTATAGGTATCGTAATACTGTTTTTTTATAAAGCTCGTTTTATGAAGCTCGACTTTTTTTTTCTTTTTTATAAATTATAAACCAGCGCTTGACCGCAATCCCGCCTGATGGTAAGCAGTGATGCGATCGTTGATGGTAAAGCGCGCTAGTTTATTAAGAGCCTATTCACTCTAGCCTTGAAGACACTCAAATTGTAATGTGACGGAAACACCGACGCCGGCAAATTGTTCCAGTCCCTCGATGTACGCGGTATAAAGGAGGAAGCAAAACGCTTCGTCCGGATCGCAGTGGTGTCAACAACGTAAGGGTGGAAACTCGCCGTACGACGGGTCGTCCGAATATAAAATAAAAAATACAAATCTTCAGTAATTTTGCATAACTAAGTATGCCCTTTTGCCACTTAGTCTTTTCGTAACAAGGCATAGATGTAGTATTTTGGGATTGCACAGTTAGCTTCCATACGTACATAAAAATTATGGCATCTAGTATAGGTAGTAAACAGCGTGGTTTTGACCCTGGGCGACAGACTAACTGGGCAACACGGACGATATCCGTGCAACAATACTGAATGCCTTACAAATAGATTTAAGTCTTCCGGCTTCAACAATAAAGATTGACACGATAGTTCTTCTTCAAGAACTATGGTCACGGCTATCACACAGTTTATATTATTAAGCAAATATTTTGTTCAGACAATGGCGCCGATTTCCTTGTTAAAAAACTATTTCTTCAAAAGGTCAGGGTATATTTTTTTCTTTATTAAGAAAATAATAGAAAATTTAAAAGATAATATATTAGTTTAGTCTTGTCAAATTAAGATCCTCCATTGACAGTTTAGATCTGATTAAAAACAAGGCGACTAAACATATGTACTTACGTATTGACGTAAGTACATAATTAAGACGTAAGCACGTAATTAGTCCACGACTGATGTAAATTGTTACATCAGTCGTGGACTAATTGAAATGAAATGAAATGAAATCGTTTATTAAGCAAGTAGGATCACCGATCACTTTTACACGTCATATGTTTTGTTTCTTTTTTTTTTTTTTTAAACTAGATGGAGCCGGCATTTCCTAACTGACTACCTCTGAGAAGAAATAGCCGAAACAAACTCAGGGATCATCGTCTTTTTTAAAGTCCAGACATTAAAAATGAAAATGTTTACAATAATTTACGTTATAATTACGCATATTGCTTAATAACAATGCTTAACAGAGCGAGCAGCTCAGTCCCAAGCCTCTCTATCCTCTAAATAATCTGAGATTTTATATAATTTGAGGACTAAACTTCTATCTTCTGTCCTTTTCTTAACGAAAGAGATGGACTGAACTTAATTTGGTTTAGTGTGTAACAAGAGAATCAAGGCCAATCTCTACTGGCATTAGTAAATAATCCCGCAAAAATATCCACAACACCACCAGAGCTGTCTCTTTCTGGAAAAAGTTGTTGGTCTAGAAGTCAAACTCCATAACACGAGGTTATTCGTTTGTGTGCACATGATGTAATAAAACTGGGGCAAGATTCAATATTGAAGTTGACCACCCCCTGTTAATCGTTACTCATTTATCAGTCAAATGGTTACCACACTATACAGAATAAGAAACACGAAACAATAATTAAATAACCTTTTAAACGATGCAATCTACTCTTTCACACCATTCCAAGCGGAGATTCAAAGTTACTTATATATTTGTGTGTAGTTTAAAACCGGCCGGCGGTATAGGGTATCCTACAAAAAAAAGGTGAACTTATATCGAATTTCGTTAGACACCTCGGCGCCTGACCCAAATAAGATGGTACCATTTGAAATGTTCACATTGTATAGCGTTAACAGATTTTTTCATTAATACTTTGTTCAGACGAATATAATTATGTGCAATATTAGTACACTGGTAGAGGTACACGTTGTTTTAACTGGCAATGTCTTAGAAAATTTCTCTTATGATCTCATACTCTAGTTTTTAAAATTGTACTATTATTATAGGTATTATTCTTTACACTTTCACTTTCTAAAACAACCTTATTCACATTTAATTTTAGCTACACAAAGAAAACCTCTTGAGGGTTTAACGCCTGTTGGCGAGCCATTCATATTAATTATATAACAATGTTAACAAATTTTAGGTAGGTACCTACATACTAAACATTAGGAGAAATTTTGTATAAGGAAACGGTTTGATTTGTACTTTGTAGTTATAACTTTTCAAACTCCTTAATTTGTATACAGTTTGCAAATCTTCTAGAGATAAAAGGCTACTTAATATTCTGCAACCCTCATACCGTGCACATTGCTGCATTAGGAAGCAAACCGGTCTATTATTTTAACTCTTTCTTAACCACTTCATCATCCCGCTCCAGGTAAGTTCTTCTCTCTAGCTAAATATTAAACATCAAAGGTGTGGGTGATCTTCAACAAAGCTCTAAATGATCACTGGGACGTTTTTT
This sequence comes from Sesamia inferens, assembly GCA_037179545.1. Taxonomy (NCBI): domain Eukaryota; kingdom Metazoa; phylum Arthropoda; class Insecta; order Lepidoptera; family Noctuidae; genus Sesamia; species Sesamia inferens. Next base: position 17,084,002 of record CM073921.1, on the reverse strand, counting down.
TATATCGTCTGAGGCCCGAGACGAGTTCTCCTTACCTTTGAATGATAAAAAAAAGTGGACCCCATTGTGATCGGCGTCGAGCTGTCTGACGCGATCCGTTGTTTCTTAGAAAAATACTCGAAGATCTGTGTCCACTTCAAATGTAGTGGTGTTATTCAGTAAAAACGACTTTATTGTCGCAGACTACGGAACATTAAGCTGATTGAAAAGAGGAGGCAGTCATATACCACACCGATAGCTATATGTAATCTATATATCACTGAGCAAATTAATTTACCATATCTAACTTTAAGTAATATCTAGGTTACAGTGAAAACCTCATTCCACTAGTTCTCAAGAGAAATCGTTACAATGGAATACCGGACAGTGATGTCTGGACAGGGATGAACGGGCTTCAATTCCAAGTCGTGATTATAAAGTGTAGTTAATTAGATAGAATCCGCGCAACCGGGTCAACATGAATGGCAGTAAATGGTTAATTGGCAGCGCAGGCGCCACCGTTAAATAGAAGGGACTGGAATTAGTAGACGGCATGTAAAACGACGTAAATGGATGCGGGCAGAGCAATGGAGCTATATCGACTATTAACAGAACCGAGGGACCAACTTCAATTAGTCAATACAACGTCGTTACACTGATAATTTCTCACTTAGTCATCGAGTTACGTGTTGGCTAGTCGTAAATTAAGCGCTGTTGTAATTTATGGGCGAGAGAGATGAGTGGTTTAAATTAAATCTTTCACACTGGATCGGGAGCCCAACACAGAAGTAATTCATCACTGAATGAGACAAGACCATTAATACATTGATCCATACTCTCTCTAAAAGCGAGGGCTCGCCTTGCATTTGACTTAGTCTGTTTGACAAAGAATAAGGTGCTTGTGACATTAAAATTGTAAAGTCTGACTGAATTATGTACTTAAGTAAGAAGCATTTAAAGTGAATGTTAGTAAGTGCCTTTTGTTGTGTCATCTTTAAATGGAAGGCTAATAAAAGTACCTATGACTGACAGTTTAAATGGTACTATGAGCTGTAGAGGTAGAGCAATAACTAATAAACTAGTGATTAAAAATACCACCATGTCATGTAGGTATTCTAAGAAGGGTCAGAGCTGTTATGGCGCCATTTCATATTACCACTTACAGTCAGGTTTCATACGTATGGGTGACTTATTGAGGATGCGCAGCGCGATACCCGCGCACCTAACGAGAATGCTAAGTGGTTTTAGTTAGGGAAATTGTCGATCGGGATCTTTTAATATAACTTATATTTATTCGATTCGTTCTTTACGACATTCAATCGATGTTCTGTTTATACTGTACGATACACTTTTATGAGAATTTTAGCGCTCACATGAATTATTCATATAATGTCTAACAAACGTTGTGTCTGCTCTGATGCAGTTTTTAATCAAAATAAAGTTAGAAAAAAAATTCAAGACCAATTTTGAAGGCTCGCGTGGACATGACGTATTCCAAATAAACAAAAGTACAAAGTACAACGATATATAGATAACATAGGCATATTCATTTAATATTAGTACTTGTTAGCAAACGAGACATCCTTCAAATTAACAGTAGGTATCGGGTCGAACTTTATGCTGTGACCTAACCTAACCAAACTAAAAAAAAAAACACAGAACGGCCAATTAAGTATACTTTAATTTAAATCCAGACAAACTACAGATAATCAAAACAATATTCCATCCGATGAAAAAGGTCCGAATATAACTCATCCGCTAATAAGATGCGGTTTGGTTTATAATATTTGAATACATAGTTGTTTTATAACATCAATCCGCATTCCTTAATAGAATTAAGTGCAAAATCAAATCAACGAAGTCTAACGTTATTGACTCACGCTAACTTTTTTACCTGAGTTTATTTTCGAAACAAAAATTAAGAGCCTGACTCAGTTTATAAGAAACACATTTATCTACTTAAGCTGAGATATAAAGATATGGAATTCTAACATTTCCGGCGCATGAAAAATAATGTTCAAGCTGATGCCTAAAGTTCATGGAATACCGTCTTCTATCACGTCAATACTTGCACAGATATTGTGAAAATATACCCTTCCAAGAAGTAGTTGAATATGTGGAACAGCTCATAAAATAGAAAACAAAGATGTTGAAGCCAACATCTCATATTATTTTGACTTATATGCGCTATTGAAAGACAATACTATAGTATTATTTTTTGTTGTCATTTCATCTATGCGGTTCTTCGAGTCTATTTCCATGATGTACCTATTAGCAATTCATGTTCAAATATTCAATCGTTTTAATGCGATAGGTAAAAGTCAAACGGGATATTTTAGTCCATCCAAATAAAAGTGTTAGTGGTAGATACTGTTATGCAAGATAGACTACCAACAATCATTATGTCTGCTGACTCATTTGCACTAGCTTCGTACGTCATAATGTAATTTGTCTGTTCAGTTTCATTTACACTGATTTAAAACTGGCAAACATACGTTTACTTTGTAAAGCATCGAATAAATTTATATGAAAACAAAGCAATCCTTACCAACAAACGTTTTAGCATAAACGATTTGTATCTGTTACCATATATGCTTTTACCTGACGTGAAATTCCCTCTCTCTCCTAGAGTTTCATTATACGAGCAGGGAACAGTTGCGGATCAAATCATTGTTGGAGGTTACAAGAAGGTGCAACTACTTACACAAGGAAGCAGGCTGTTAGCCGAATAGCGGGCGATGCCCTGCGTAGGATGACCCTTTGTCTGAAGGGTATTAAATAGTTCCGAGCTCGATAGCAGAACGTATAAAATGAATTCGACGAAATAAGAGAAAATGGTGACCCTGGCGCGACTTAAACGTTCAACAGAGTCATAAAAAGTGCATAAAGTAATTATCAACAGGATTTCATATTTCGTATACAAAGTTTGTTATTTAGTGATGTTTTGTCCTTTATGTAAGCTATTACGTTCCTAGTCAAATCTCAGGCCGGAATCTGGAACGTAGTCTATCTCGACTGTATATTCATCTAGCTCTGGCAGATTTTTATGTAAGATCTGTGTGAACCAAAAATAATATGCTTGTTATCTATGCTTCAACAGTGTTACATCTAGACGTTAACAATTTAAACGACGGAATAAGGCTGGGAACTAATCTAGCGAAACGGCATGATTGTGAAGAAGAGCCAACGCTAACTGAGATTACAGTGGCTTATAGTTATAAGATGAAGCAATACATACGTATATCGTGTCGACTGATGGTCGTAAGATGATCTAAGGTTATACAGCTTTACCAAACAATTCAAAAGGGCGACAAGTAACGAAAGTCAAAATAACAAATGCACTTTTGAACTTCATAATTGAAACACTAAACAAATATATTTCTGCTGAATTAAGAACACACCTTTCGTCTAGAACTAGCGTTAATTAATTTCGCATTTATTTAGTATAAGTAAGTTAAAACAGCAATAAAATCCGTGTAAAGGTCCGTTGCAGCTGACTACGGGAAAAGCCCGTATTCAAGGATATGTTGTGAGTTCGTCCCTCAGTTGTCTAAAGATTAATTACTTGGGAAATTCCAAAGGAGAATATACTTTCAGACATATGTATGTACCTACTATAATTTCGCATGTCATTATTGGTTTTACTTATTTAATTTATTTCATAACAACCACAAATCAATGGATCACATCTAAAAGACGTAACATTGGCATGTAGATAGTTGTGCTGAAAGATGGTAAAGCCGAACAGTCTGACTACCAGAAGTATGATGTTACCCAGTAAATGGGTTGTGGATGTCAGACAGCTAGTCCCTCCATGGGGTCCTTCAAAACACTGGTATTCAACTGCATTCATTAAGACTTGAAACAAACCCGAATACATTTATAAAAAAAACTGGGCACATTGATTGAGATTGCAAAACAGTAACATCTAAATATGTATAACTAAAATGCGAGCCTATTGTAGACGCAAATAGAGTCGAATAAAGAATTGAATGCAGCCTAGTCCATATCAATGTGTCTAATACGATAATAGGCTACTGTCTAGTAAACAAGTCCAGATTGCTGCGTTTAGCCCACGGGCCTCTGGCTCCTATACTTTTGAGTACATAAATATACACCCTGAATTCTGACGTTTCTTAAAAACACACAGACACAATGTGAGTCATGTTAAAAGAATTCCTACGTAAAACATTAACTATTTCAGTGTTCCTGGCGCCTGTACGCAAAAATATTTAGACTACAACATAAGTTAGATAAAACAGTAATTACAATAGTTGGCAGAAATCGTAAGTTAATGCTGAAATACGGCGAATATATTCAAAACGAATGCTCGAAATATATTTATTATGTGTAATGCTGATGATATGGCGCCAAACGTAATTGCATTCTAATCACAAAATACTTACAAATGTACATAAATATGTATAAGGACGTGAAGGCCATACGTAAAATATACTCACATTATTTATCACTCAATATGTAGACTGGCAAGGTTTCTTTTAGGCCGAAAATACCTAAAGTCAGGCAGCAAAAAGACAAAGTTTTCTTTAAGAAGGTATTAATTACAAAAGCACTTAATAAGGGTTATTTGTATATCATGTCATCTGAATAGATGCATGCTGCCTGTGACGTCGTGTCACCGCGCATGCGTTATCAGTAATCAGTATCAGCAGTTATTTACATCACACGGCTCTAGACTTGTTCCAAGACAATTCAGGGGCGACACTGATGCGTTTTCGTAGATTGATAAATTATTGCAAACTACTTTGATGGACTCTTATGCATAAACGCAACATCAGACGTGTCGCAGCCGAGTCGTCTGCTGCACGCAATGCAATTTGTATGTCAAAATGAATAGGCTCATTTTATTCTGGAATTGCATTCTACCTCTGAAGTTTGAAAGGCATTTAGAGATCACTTTTAATATTATGTGTTTATTTTTGTAATTTGTGTTAGTTGGTTAACTAACTAAGAAGTTTTTCATTTAACACTTTACATGATGTATTCTCTTAAAAGGACTTAATTTTTTTTTAATACCGATCGCTCCACGTCTATCTGCTACAATCTGTGAAATTTCTCTAACACATACATAGGTTCGTTTTATCGCTAATCATTAAGGTTCAAGGTTGACTGGAAAAAATTGAAGTTTCGGTTAGCTTGACTTGCTGGCGTCTGTGTTTTCTGTTTATGTTAAAAGTACAGTAACCTATGGTTAATTAGTTTAACGGCCTGTATATTTTATGTGAATCAGCAGTTCAGCACAATGTTTATAGTTCGCAGGAGTGATGTGTTTATCAGCATTTTCCAACGAATTGAGAATGTTTCTGTGAAAATTGCTTAAGATAATATCTACATTAAACTTATCTATCGGTACTTCCAAAAAGCGTTCTAGTGTAATGTAAACATTAGCTTTCATCTGGAGCATTGTTTACAACTGATGTCTGAAGTGTATCCAGCGGTATTTACAATGGCGTTTAGATAAAACAGATGTCTCGAATCCGGGTACGAGGGATCTCTTACTGTAGATCTCCTATCAAACGTTCTGAACCTTTTATGAGCAAATACTTCGAAACTTATAAATCATAATCAGTACTGTCGGTTTCGTTTCGCCTACTACAACGTTCAGTGAGATTTATAAGTAGCATACGTCCTTCCTACTATTGTTTCAATCACACTACTTACCTAATATAAGTATGTGGTACCTAACAATTTGTTTAATTTAAATTTAATGTTATTGTTAGAGTTTAAATTGAATAGGTTTTATAGAGACATTCTGATGTAATGTTATGTCACCTATAAAATAGTCATTTTAGTTTATTCACCAGTCGAATAGGCATTAATGTAGAATTCGCTTAGCATATATGAAAACAAACATGTTCTTACAAGAAGCACACAGAGATAGAATACAAGGAGAAAATGTCTTTACATGCAAAAGTTTCTTTTATAACTTTGTTCTATAATAGTTCCAATTGAAACTGAGCTAGGCAAACAAAAAGTAAACAAATTTCGCTTTGCAATACCAACTTTAGTAATGTATTAGACTACCCCGAAATTAGCACAGACGAAAAGTACTTACGCGCTTCGGTTGGTTGGTGAACTTGGATTCCATTGCCAGTCGAAATACACTGTAATCGGTTGTAGCTCACTTGCTCACTCACCAAGCGTTCGGTCTTAAACAACGCAATTTAATTACTTACCGGTCCTAGTACAGTCAGGTCTGCCGTTCCTGACGGAGGTATCAGGCAGCGGTTTCCCGTCAGGTGTAACGCACCAGCAGCCTGCAGCAGCCGCGCCTGCGCTGGCACACTGCACTGCCGCGTAGCTGCCATCGGCGCGGCATCGAGGAACATATGCTGACCAGACCCCGCTCTGCGCATTCAACGCGTAACGCAACGCTATTAGGCAGGATGACTGCCCTTCTGTGAGCAACAAAAAACAGTTTAACTAAGACCAATCTTTAGACCTTTTCCGACGCACCGTCCACTTAGAGAAAGCTTTAACTTTGCCTGAGTTAGGTTTTATGACTCAGAGCCTGCACTATTCCACTTATGTGTACTCCCAGTTATTTGAACTCTGAACTAATATAATGGTCACCAACTTTGTGGCATAGAATCGGCCTTAGAACTTAAAGATATGTGCTAATGAAATCGAAAAAAACGAGTGTGCTTATGACCACACGACTGAAGTGAAACTTCTTTCGCACCTTCTGTATGTATACTTATGTGTGTACAATATATACATGTATACACATATACATATATTAATTTTCTATAAATATTTAAATTTATTTCATGCTTTCATTTATAAATTAATATTTTTTCATAGACCTACAATTTAAAAAAAAAAAAAAAAAAGTGGATTCCCTCGGGGCCAAAAGGTCGGGCTCTTCCTCCTGAATCAGGGGACCCCAAACTCAGGTAGTCCACGACCTCTGGTTCCCGAGATAATCCACGGGGGGGTGAGGTAACTAAAGGGGGCGGGGGGTAGATGTCGTGGGGTTGCGGGGGGTAGGGGAGGGGGAGAGGGGGGGAAGGGGAGAGGGTGGAGTGGATTCCCTCGGGGCCAAAAGGTCGGGCTCCTCCTCCTGATTCAGGGGACCCCAAACTCGGGTAGTCCACGACCTCTGGTTCCCGAGATAATCCTCGGGGGGGTGAGGTAATCAATGAGGGGGGTCGGGGGGTGTTCGCAGCGTCATGTTCTCGAAGAAATTCATAGTTCTTAATCAATCAAGGTACTTAGCTTAATAATTGAGCTTATGAGGCTCGAAAGCAATTTGTACTTTGTGTCCAATTATCGTATTGTGACGATATCTTCTTCTATACTTTCAATTATATCAGAAATGTTCAGCAAAAATATATAAAACAATATAAAAGCCAGAACAGAACGAAATTTATAAATTATTTGTGCTCTTAGGTAATCAATTGTTAACAAATCTTAAAAAGATCCAAAAAATATATATGCCTTCGGCGATATGCGAACTCACAACTTCACACTCGCCATGTCATGCAATATTTACATGAGCCAGCTCCTTGTTTGTAGTACAGACGAAATAGGACTATACTCTGCTTCCGTTCGCCTTCATCATTTTTTTTCCTATCATTTTTCGTAACGCTTTCGCCGGTTTACTCCCCAAGTCAAGCGTGCCTAAAGAAGTTTCACTTCAAAAAACAAAATACATAATCTGTAGATACCGACAAATGTTTTTATCCAGTAGTGTTGTAAAAGTGTAAACTGCCTTATTTCCAGGACTTCATAAAGAACGGTTGTACCGCGAATGCAAGGTCGAGTTCAACAAAGACGCTTTTTATAATAGTGATGTTCATGGGGGACATAAATATGTATTTCCTATACTTGATATAGGTTGGTAGAACTTGCCTGCAACAACGAGACTCTTTGTGAAGACAAGCTTTACTTTATTGAATCATTTTGAATGGTCTGAGCCGAAAGTGTTACAAGTGGTACCGTCTCGTTTTCAAATTATGTTTTATTATTTTGTGTATAGACCTTTTCATGCTCTTTCTATTCACCGAGTAAGCAGATCCTTGTTGGACAGGTTCGTAATTAAGCTACTATAACAGCGGGAGGTTTATCTAATGTCGACAGGGATACGTGGTACCTCAAATTCAAAAGCCACTTACCAACGCAAGGTCCCTTCCTCGCGATGTTGACTGGTGGTCCGGTGCACTGTGCTATCATGAGGTGACACCGTGAAGGGTACGTCCTGCCATCGGTCCCGCAGACCGGCCGGCGTGCATGTGCCGCGGTCGCATCGCACGACAATGCGCGCGCGTTGCAGCCCTCGGTGCTTAGTGACGACGCCGGACTCTTGGAAAAGAAGTGACAAACATAATTGAATTGACACTTGACCTAATTGATTGATTGAAGAATTAAAGCACTTTAGTTTGATGGAACTCAGTTTTGTTGGGGATATATCAATATATGTATATGAAATGCTAATCACAAACACAGTGCATTAATTAATAAATCGGAAACGATAGTGTTTCATTACGGCTCATTGTTCCCATTGCTTTATTTTTTAGAAAGGTTTGTATTTCTCAAACCGAATGGTTGCCCAGTTGGTGAGATCGATCACAGTTAGATCAGGTTTCTGAATTGATTAACATCGCTTGGGTGTTGCGCCTAAATGCAAATAAAATGCATTTTGGTTTCTTATTCCACTTTATTCCTTGAACCATTTGAACAATAGAGTTGCGCTGTACTTGGAAATACTTCAAATATTTTACATATGATGATAATACGAGCTCATTCATAAATACTAATTGAAATTCAGTTTCCAATTATATGGTAAGCGATTAAGTGTACCTACCTATACGCCAAACCTTCTCAATGATAATGCCAATATTTGTAAATGGCAAATCACACTAATCTCTGGCCTACATTTGATTAACATTACCAGAAAATGAAATTTAGTTTTAAGGAACCTAAACCTAATCTATTTATCGGAGTTAGCTATCAGAAAACCTGACAAGAAACTAGAAGAAAAATATAGGTAGTATTAGATCAGTTTTGAAACCATTATCTCTGCTATATACAGGCGCGTGCGCTCCATACAAGCAGAAAAGCTCTGCATACCCTAATAGTCTTCTAAAATTATAATATACTGTAAAATAATTTATATACTACAAAGTTAAAACTAAAAGACTTTGTTAATCAGTTATTGATAACACTGCCATCTATTGGGCCTAGTGCTAACGAGACACATTAGTTGCCTTAGGCGCGACACCCGCGCCTCTTACGGCGTAAGCATAAACAAAATGTGCCTCTTCCGTATCTGTCTGTGTATAAAATTATTTGCTTGTGTGCCTAAACTGTTGTGTACGTGTGCGTGAAATTTCTTTGGGTTTAAAGCCCATGATAAGCACAGCTTCTAATAATGCGACGAATTTAAGAAGTTCAGAAATATAGCATGATTGTTGTTCGTTCAAATGCCTTTTTATTTTAGCAGCTTATGTTGTTTCATTATTGGTGTATGTGGGTTAAATATGTATTGATTGTTTTAAGCGGAATTGAATATTCATTTATTTTAGAGTTTTTGGTTTAACACAAAAGAAAGGTTGTCTTTATAAAAAGTATTATGATAATTATATGTGGTTAGCAGGTTGTGTAGTGTGTACAAATAAATTGTTTTGTTTCTCGTATAGGTATATTATTTTAAAACACGGCTTTGACAGTTCGACGTTATAAAAACTTAAAAGACCTTAAGTTTTTCAACCTACTTGCTTTTGAATTTCAATACTATACTTTATGTTGTAATAATTTTCCTGAAGTTTACAAATTAGCAAAATTTAATAGTTATGATTCCAATGAGTAGTGCATTACGCATATTTATGAAAAGCCAAAGCAGACTCATAGATTTGTCTATCTGTCCATTTTAAAAGAACTTTTAGCGATTTCAAAACGATCTTATATATATTTGATTTTTACAGAGTTATTTAAAAATAGATAGGCGCGTTGATTTAATTTATAGATAGTGAAATATTTTTTTTTAGTTTTTTGAGAAATAAATTATTACTTATTTACAGTTGAGTTAGTAATACCATTTCATTGTATTTTGACAGCCTACATGGCGTAGCGGTAGCGAACGCGGCCGCTGCGTAAGGAGGCGCGGGTTCGATCCTTGCGCAGTGTAAGTATTTGTATGCATGAATATGAATATTTGCACTGGTCTGGTCGTATCTCGGAAAGCACGTTAAGCCGTTGGTTTCGGTTGCCATGCGAACATCTAGTGGCAGTCGTTACGGGTTGTTGGAGCCCACAAAAGTCCAACAATTGGTCTAACTTCAATGCTTCGATATTGCCTTCGCGTTGTGGAGGTCAGACGGCAGTCGCTTCACGGAAATTGTCGAAATTTCGCCAAAATCAGCAATTAGACTGGAAAAGCGGACCCCAGATTCCAAAGCTTTGGATGCGACTGGTATTAACCCTGAGATGATGATGATTTCATTGTATTCACTTGGGCAAATAAAAAATACCTAATACCCCACGTATATCATTTATTTGACTTGTTCTTATCATCAATCACATACTTAGATGTTCATTGTAGCCACGCACAAACATCAATTCAATGTTGACATGCGAAAAAGTACGCGACTATGTTAAATTGAAACTACGTCTAAGTTACGTTTTTTAAGTTTTACCATATATAAGCACAGAGATTTGGATAGTAGGTATATTTATGCATACCCCCAATAAAATCTTTGTGCACGCCCCTGGCTATATATGTATATTAGTTTCTACTCGGATTTAAATGAAAGGTGGTACACATATAGCCAGGATTAAGAAGTAGGATATTTTATAGCTCGATATCCCTACGGGATCGAAACTCATGCGTCGGCAGCAGCTAGTGGTTATTCTACTTTTATCTCTCTTTGTACCGCACCATGGAGCAGTCTGGATTAATTTATACATAGTTTTATCATGTCCAATGGCTACATTGAGCAGCTGCAGCTTTCATCGACGAACAAAGTTATTCAAGTTATTCCATCTATCTCAGGCTGCATAAACTTGACTTTCTTACCGTGCGGTTAGAGAGATAAATCCTACACACACACCCTTTTAGGGTTTACATACCCACTTTGAATGGTGAACGAACAGCGTGCCACCTAGACAATGCTTTACTTTCTAAGATAGAAACTAATAATGAGATGAAAGATTGTTCATAATATGTCCGTATTTTCATTTTCTTTTCAGATTATGACATGACTTGCAGATATGGAGACGTGATGTTAATTAAATATTTATATAGGTAGGTGAATGAATTATATACCGTTTTGCGTAACATACGTCGCAAATTGCTGCCGTTTATACGGCTTTATTATGGATAGAGTGGCCAAGAACTCTCCATATTAGAGATTAGGTAAGCCATGTGCCCGACGGGATTTCGCATCGGCAAAACTGACGAACTTTGATGCAATTCGTCCCTGAATTGTAGTCTCTTTTTGGGAATGCATTGTCTTCCTACAATTCCACATACAACACGACAAGGGTGTCCTTTCTGCAAGAGGTAGTATATACCACGTGGGTCCATTGCGGCTTGATAAATGTCATAATATTTCATGGAATTTTTGATTCTAGACATACCTAAAGAAGGACTTGAAGATGAATTTTAAAAGTCCGTTCTTGGAGCTGAACTCTTGTAGGTACAAAATTTCATGCTTCTAGATAAATCGGTTTAAGTTGTCTGTTGCCTGTCGGTGAATTTCTTCTAATACGTTTCTCACTTTAGATGATATAACTTTACCAGAATTTATATATAGGTATATATATATTTTTTATTAATTTATAAATCAGCGCTTGACCGCAGTCCCCTCTGATGGTAAGCAGTGACGCAATCGTTGATGGTAAAGCGCACTAGTTTATTAAGAGCCTATTCTCTCTAGCCTTGAAGACACTCAAATTGTAGTCCGACGGAAACACCGCCGCTGGCAAATTGTTCCAGTCCCTCGATGTACGCAGTATAAAGGAGGAGGCGAAACGCTTCGTCCAGATCGTACTGGTGTTAACAACATAAGGGTGGAAACTCGCCGTACGACGGATCGTCCGATGGTGGAACGGAGATGGGGGAATCAAATCATGCAATTCCCTCGCACACTCCCTAAAATACATCTCTACGCCTGTGCTCTAGGCTTTGGAGACCAATTCGAGTTAAATCAGGGTCACCAATCAGCCTCTTCGCACGCCTCTCCACTGAATCCAAAAGTGGCCAGGTGACTTAGCAGCACCAGCCCAAATGTGGCGGCTATACCATGTGCAAATCACCGGCCTTGTATGAGTATCGAATGTTTCTTCAATATGGAGCTGGAGCTTCAAAGTCAGACTGTTCGTCCTACAATACATCTTTCTCCACTAACTAATTAAGTAATGGAGGTCAGATGCCAGTTGCTCGTGTTAAATAGTAAGTCAACTGTAACTGCATCATCAGATGGTTAATTTACACTGAAGAAGAAAGGCGATACTCACTCCAAATAAATTAGAGTACCTAAGGGCATGATTTTCCTCCTGGAAAATGCTTAGATTTAGATTGTGCCGTAGTTTTTGGAAACGCCGATCTAAGAACCTAAGCCTTAGACTGTTTTTGGACACAAGGGCCTTTTTCTTGTTTATTGTTGGACACGAAAACAATAGCTATTTTTTAATGCGATTTGACACATGATATTTTCATAAAATAACCAGTTTTATAAGACTAATAGGGAGAGACGGTTAATATTTCCGTTTGATTGATATCATCATCGATCATCAACCTTTTTATCGTCCCATTGCTGGACATAGGTCTCCTCTCGTACAGAGATGGATTGAGCGTTACCTCAATGCGGGTTGGCGATTTCAGACTTAAAGTCCAGGTTTCCTTCGCCTTGTAATCAGTCTTTAGTGTCCAACACATCGGCCATAACATCACCAGACAAAGCCTTGCCGCCAAGCGATTTGTCGTGTTCCGGCATGATGTCTGGTGAAGCCGTACTGAGGACGGGTCTGAGCAGTTGTGTTGCGATGTGTGCCGGGTACGATGCGCCTAATGTTGTTGTGTTGGGAGTTTAGTCGTGGAGGGTCTTCAGATCAATCTCAATTTGGCGCTGCATCGTTGGTCGTGTTGTTGGGTTTAACATTGCATCACCCCGCTCAACTGTCGTCTTCCTTCCTATTCGCACAGTTTTTCTGAGTGAATAGGCTCTTAATAAACTAGCGCGCTTTACCATCAACGATCGCATCACTGCTTACCATCAGGCGGGATTGCGGTCAAGCGCTAGTTTATAATTATAAAAAAAAAAGATATACTTTGAAAGTACATAGGTATAACTTTAGAAAAGTAACATTGGTACTTGCCTGCCCTGGAATCGAACCCACACACTCATACTTGAGAGGTGGTGGGTTTGGACTGGTGTTTTAACCACTAGGCCTAGGCCACCACGACTTATATGATTGACATAGGTACCTATGTACATCTAATTTTGAATTGCCTGGAATTTCAGATAAAATAAATAATTACAGATATTAAAACTTTTTTCTGTAAAGAGGCATCGCTTGAAGTTATTTAGGTGCACCGTATTTCATGACATTATGAAGAAGTTTATACTAATAACATGAAAGTAATAGTGCGATTTACAACTCGGAACGTTACATGACGTGCCTAAAAGTTAGATCCACGGAGCTTTGTAAAAGCCAATTTTATAGGTACCTACACGTACCCGATATGCAACCTCTCATAACTTACGTGCTTGATACTACTATATTATGTCGTTTGTCGCTTGTCACGTCCATCAGATAGAAATATCTACATGATACCTACTTATCCGGCTAGGTATCTAGGTACCCATAACTATTCAGTTACACGCATTTAACTTATTTACTAACATAACATAAAAAATTGCATGCTATCAATCGTTTTCTTCATTTTAAACTCAAGTTAAATAAAAGTCCACATATTCCTTATTTACCTCTTCACGAAATATATCTACAAGAAATCGTAGAAAATATAGGTATCAATCAATTACCGCTTTAAATAAGTTTAGAATAACTAAGCTTTACACTATCTAAACTATAAGTAACAAACATTAAATATTTACCTTAACATCAGGTGTAGCTCCCACAACGTAAATAATGGTGAGAAAAAATAAACGGGTCACTAAATCATTTATATTCATAATGTCAGTTGATAAAGCAATTTCCTTAAAAATTGGTTGTTTGTCGCTATTATTATTTTATTTATAACACTCGTTCACACAACAAAACAGACCGTCTGAAGACCGGGCAGAGAATGACTGAGTTTTTACTAACATATTGGCATAATACGTTAGTTTATAATAAACTGGCTTTGTTACAATAAAACGTTGAGATATACAATAGGGATGTGTGGTAGGGACGTTCGTCGGGACAGAGAGCTAAGAACGGAATAAAATACAATAAGGATAAGATCCCGGTGCGCCTCCGCCGCCGCCGCACCGCGGTCGCCCTGCCACAAGCAAAAAGCGCAGTGCGTCGCGCGCGCATGTACCGCCGACCGCCGACCGGCGCAGGCGCACCGCCGCGCAGCCGCCGGGTGCCCTCCCCGCCCACCGCTTAGCTTATTCGTTCCGTTCGCCACTACGGGAATAACGATGCGCTCAACCTGATTCTTTGATCATTTTTAAATCACGGACAAACTAATTGGCCGTTAGCAATTAATTGGTAATGATTGAGTTAAGTAAGTTATTAAACGTATTACTTTGTATCTGACCGAGAACTTGATAGGCAGCTTTTGTTTTTTGTCTTGGTTTGGTGTACGAAGTAAATCTTGTAAATTAACGCAAAAAATTCGATTATCAATACCTAAGCTCGAGTGGGTTGATTGAGGTGAAATAGATTACTAGCAACGGTCAGCCGTCGTGCAGATGTCTCTATTATATAGTCACTACGAGTTAAAACTTAAAGCATTCAGGCTTATACAAACAGAAAGCTTGTGTATATTTTCTATGATAATAAATCTGTAACCAAATTATCGTTAATTTTCTTCTTCCAACGCGGTTGCTAATGCTTTTGTTTTTAAACATTTGCACCGCAGTAGTCCACAAGTAAATAGTTATGACCTATATGCAGATTATCACTGCAGCTTTTAAAATGTCATTATCTTCACCATTCTGATGAAACACCTCTATTATCTGTCATATAACTCCAAGCAAGAATATGTCTTGAAATGCTCCCTACCAGGTGATATCCTGCGAAATTGATTCACTTAGCTGATTCCCGAATTGGTTACCACGTTACAAGGATTGCCTTGTAGTCGTATAAGGCTAGCCGATCTACACAACAGAATACAATGCAAGAACAACTAAAACCTTTTCCTTTTATTCCGTGTTTTAAAGTTATTCAGTGGAATAAATATCAAGCTTATTCGTTAGATGCGACGAGCATAAATTACTTCATGCGACGGCAAAGTCCTTATATCGTAACCGTAAAGTTATATCGGAACCGGAACCGGAGTCGGAGTTTTTAAATTTGATTTATCGGAGTCGGAACCGGAGGCGAAGGCAGGGTCAGAAGTGGTGGTAGGAGAGAGATTTTTTATTTAAACCCAAAAAATATTATTCAGTCAGTTTTTTAACATAATTTTTTTATTGTAAAATTAAACACAAACAGTGAAAAAAAAATTGGCATATTTCCAAATGAAAAAGAAATTAAATGAAATTCATTAAAACCCAAAGTAGCATATTATATTAAATTAAATGAACAAAAGCTTTGGAACAAATTAAATCAAATGTGTCAGTAGCAATGGGTTTCATTTTGACAGTTGAACGGCATTAATTGCGTTATTTAGATACATAGCCGACTATACAGTTAGCAGAGACATTTTTCCAACATAATATGGACTAGCAATAAGCTTCAAAATGATTTCAACAGATAGTAAGTAACAGTGTGTTACGCAAATAGGGTGCTGAACTCCAATCGCGTAATGCGCTATTACTATCAATTGGAATAATTTTGAAGCATATTGCTAGTACATTGCTCCATATGTTCGATAAATGTGTGTACTCAACAACGTAAATAACGCAATGAATGTTGTTGAACTGTCAAAATGAAACCCATTGCTACTGATAGTGCGTTACGCAATTACCATGCTGTTCATAACAGTCGGCAGGCCGCCGCCGCTATGTTATGCTTTAATAATCTCCGATTAAAACCTCCGATTTTAAAGTATCGGAACCGAAGTCGGAGGATTATAGTAATCGGAAGTTCCGACTTAACGGAATCGGAGTCGAAGGTCCGTAACATCCCTGGTGCCTATAATGGATGCTCATTGAACGCCCCTCATCACTTCCCGATCTATTGATTTATTTATCTATTTATGCACAAACGTATTAAGCAGACAAGAAGAAATCTTTTCTAGCACGTCAGCGATAGGTTTACATAAAAAACCGGCCAAGTGCGTGTTGGACTCACGTACAAAGGGTTCCGTACTATTGATTTATGAAATTAAAGGATTTAAGTTATTTGTATGAAAGATTACGCGGTAATAAGCGGTTTACGATTTATGAGGTATTCAAAAAAAAAAACTACTTACTAGATCTCATTAAAAACAATTTTCGTTGGTAGTTTTTATAGTAATGTACATCATATGTTTCTTTTAGATTTTACATTTCTTATTTTAGAAGTTAGAGAGGGGGGGGACCGACTTTTTTCCACTTTGGAAGCGTCTGTCACGCAGACTATTCGGTTTAGAAAAAAAAAAAATTAGAAACCTCGATATCATTTTTGAAGACCTATCCATAGATACCCCACACAAATGTGTTTGGTTAAAAAAAATTTTTTGAGTTTCAGTTCTAAGTATGGGGACCCCCAATTTTTATTATTATTATTTTATTTTTGCATCAAAATCTTAATGCGGTTCACAGAATACATCTACCTACCAAGTTTCAACAGAATAGCTCTTATAGTTTCGGTAAAAAATGGCTGTGACATACGGACGGACAGACAGACATGACGAATCTATAAGGGTTCCGTTTTTTGTTATTTGGCTACGGAACCCTAAAAAAGAGTTGCAAGTAGACAATTTCTGTAAGAGTAGAAGGAGAGAAAGACTAAATAGATAAAAACAAAAACAATTTCTGGTTTAAAAATATAGACATAAGAACATAAAAACTTTCAAGTCTACATTTTCTTCTTCTTCGTTTCGTTGTTGACAGAACAGTCGTGGTCACTATGACTGATTTCGTGATGTTAATGAAGCTCCATCTCAGCTCGTCCATACAAAGACATTAAGTCTCTTTGTGTCCATATGATCTTTATCTTCATATATCGATAAAGTTCCATATATTCTATATTCAATAATATTAGTAGTTCATAATAATACTTCCATAAATATTTATATATATTACAATTCCATAAATAAATGAAAACGGATGTCATTTAAAACTTGTTCAGTGAGTTCATTTACTTAAAACAGAATACCAGTAAAAGTAGCAGGCTCTTTCACTAAACTAAACTTCAAGATAGTCCTCTGAAAAATAATTAAAGAACATCGCTGGGATGTTTCATAACTTCCTACCAAAGACATTAAAATTATATTTACATTAAAATTATATTTACAATAGACAGGACATCACGAACAAAATCGTAATCCAATACTTGTGTCGACTTGGTTAAAAGGCGCTCAGTCTAGTGTGCGCGTCAAGACATAATTTGTGTCCACCAAGAATAAACATTTTCTAAGGAAATATGCCATGTTGCGCTTTGCGTTACTATACATTTCGTTATGGTAAAACGCCTGAACCTAACTTTGGAATTTTTTTGTATGAATTATTTATATTTCGTCTGTAATTCTTCATTCAACCTTTTTATCGTCCCACTGCTGGGCACAGGTCTCCTCTCATACAGAGAAGGATTGAGCGTAATCACCACGCTTGCTCAATGCGGGTTGGCGATTTCAGACTTAAAGTCCAGGTTTCCTCAAGATGTTTTCCTTCACCTTCAGTCATTGGTGTCCAAGATATACTTTGAAAGTACATATAACTTTAGAAAAGTTGCATTGGTACTTGCCTGACCTGGAATCGAACCCGCGC
This sequence comes from Sesamia inferens, assembly GCA_037179545.1. Taxonomy (NCBI): domain Eukaryota; kingdom Metazoa; phylum Arthropoda; class Insecta; order Lepidoptera; family Noctuidae; genus Sesamia; species Sesamia inferens. The sequence continues at coordinate 17,065,973 of CM073921.1, read as the reverse complement.
ACTCATACTTGAGACGCTGGTGTTTTAACCACTAGACCACCACGTCTGTAATTAAAATTTAAAAAAAAATCTTAAATGGATCTAGAAACTATCTATTCTATTCTATTATTGTAATAAGCGCCCTCTATCGTTGAGTAGTTTTACTATTTTCATGTAGAGATGTAGTAATGTTGTTTATCGATTTAGTTATCGATAAAACTTATTAAGTTGAAAACACATAGCTATATTTTATTGACATTTAATATATAACTAAATAAACTTAAAATATTGCTATATTTCAAGTTTATTTATTATTAACTCTATTTGAACATAATCATGTCATATTAATGAACAAAATTGAATGAACAAGTACTATTCATTCAGCTAGGTTTTTGTTATTTTAGGTTTCCGAATAAAAATGATATTGTACGGAAAAGTGTATACGATTTGTCCAGATAGACCGCAGAGAAGGAAATTATCTTCCGTCTGCTTCGTCGAAGTTATGCTCAAAGCATTTTAAAACAGAAGATATCTACTTTGCAAAGAGTTGTCGATCAAATTTAAAAAAAGGGATAGAACTAGAACTGAAATAGTAAGTTATTAATTTCGGGACTTTTCCAATTAACCGTAAAAATTGGGATAGTGGTTACGGTTAAGTGGATAAGTATATAAATTACATAACTTATTTTTAACAAATTGGGTGCATTGGGGTCCCACCACCATCTTTGGGACTCAAGTGAACCCCACCTGCCAGAAGGTGCACCTGCTGACTTACGAAGGCTCTGACGCCGGCTTCCCCTTCAGGGTGGAGTGGTCAGACAAAGCCAAATAAAGCCATATCATGAACAGGAAAAGTAAAAAGGCACGTATTACGGCTAGGGCGCCGCCACAAAACGGCACGCAGGAGCCCCGCCCGACTCCTGTGACCTGTGGGCTAGGGCTATCGTGTCAGGGGCGGACACGGCTGAAGAAGCGAGCCCAAACCAGGAAACTCCGTTTCGCTTCGTGGAACGTTGGCACGCTAACTGGACGTGCGAGAGAACTGACCGGTACTCTCCACAGGTGGAAGGTGGCCGTGGCGTTCCTGCAGGAGACTCGGTGGAAAGGCAGAAGCTTATTGGGAATGGCTACAAGCTGATCTACACGGGTACACCTAGTGGGCGAAATGGGGTCGCCGTGGTGCTGTCTCCAGCTCCAGGATAGCGTCCTGGAGATTAATCGCATCAGTGATCGGCTGATGTCGGTGCGGGTGCTTGTCAATGGGGTTATAACCCACTTGATGAGTGCCTATGCTTCGCAAGCCGGGTGCGGTGACGCCGAAAGGACATTGTTCTGGAGCCAGCTCGAAGGATTGCTTCGTGGGATCCCGTTGTCCCAGGGAATCGTTCTGAGTAGTGATTTGAACGGTCAAGTGGGTGAGAAGTGTGACGGGTTTGAGCGTGTTCACGGTGGCTTTCGATACGGTAGCCGCAACAGACCTCTGCGTCAAGGCCAAACCTAGACACGTAGAGCACTGCCGGCGCCAAATCCAGTGGTGGGTGCTTGATGAAAATAAATAAGTCCCAGGAGTTCGCTTCGGTTATTGGCGACAAGTGCGTTGGTACCGAGGGCGAAACTGTCCAAGACCACTGGGACAGGATCCAGGCAGCTATTGCTGTGGCGGCGCGAGTGGTGCTCGGCGTTTCTAAGGGTGGTCGCAAAAGTGACAAAGAGACCTGCTGGTGGGACGTCACAGTCCACAGGGAGATAAGGGCGAAGAAAGCCCTCTTCAAAACGTGGCATGCGACTGAATCTCCTAAAGATCGCGACGCATATAAGGTTGCCAAACGTGCCACTAAAAGAGCTGTAGCCAGAGCCAGACGTGCCCACTTGCAACCGCTTTACGAGAAGTTGGAATCGTCTGAGGGGCAAAAGCTCATTTACAAGTTAGCACGTTCCAGGGTCTAAGCGGCACAGGATATATCCAAGTGCCGTTGTGTAAGATCCTACCGGCAACCTGCTTTGCGAGGACCGCGCGTTGAAGGAGAGATGGCGCTCGTACTTCCACGAGCTGCTGAATAAGTAGCACCAAGAGGTACAGACACCGGAACTCCCTCCGAACCTTGCATTAGTGCCCCCGATAACGCCTGAGGAAGTCCAAACTGCTCTTGGTCGCGGGGCGAATCGGAAAACTGTCGGAGCTGACGGAGTCCCCATTAAGGCAGAAAGGAGGGCTCGGTCCAGGAGTGTAGTAATTAACGCGGTATAAAGGTCATGTCCCAAACCATGAAGATCTTTGAGAAGATTTTAGACTCCCGGATCCGGCAGGAGTGTGCTGTCTTGGAGTGTCAATATGGGTTTCGCCCAGGGTAAGGAACCATGGACCCTATATTCGCCCTAAGGATCACCATGGAGAGATACAGATCGAAGAACATGCCTCTGCATATGCTCTTTCTAGATATGCAGAAGGCCTTCGAATGTGTCCCTCGGGGGATGATCTGGTGGGCACTGAGATTCATAGGGGTACCAGAAGCCTATGTTAACATAATTCAAGACATGTACCTCAATTCCGATTCCATTGTTAGGACCGCTGTTGGCGACACTAAACCCTTCCCCATCACCGTCGGAGTCCACCAGGGATCCGTCCTTAGTCCGTTTCTGTTCAGCGTGATACTGGACGTTTTGTCAGACAGCATCAAGAATTCACATGAGCAACCTCCCTGGCTGCTCATGTATGCTAATGATATCGCGTTGGCAGACGCAGACAGGGAATGGTTGGTGCGGCGGGTGAATGTGTGGAAGAATTCGCTTGAGAACGGAGGTCTTAAACTCAATGTGGCGAAGACGGTGTACATGGCCAGCAACACGACAGACCCTATGTCTGTGTACATAGGTGGAAACATGGTCGAGTGCACAGACCAGTTTAAATACTTGGGGTCTGTGCTCCACGCGTCCGGCGACATTAATTGCGACGTTAAGGCACGCATTTCCGCAGCTTGGGCAAAATGGCGTGAGGTGACGGGTGTCATTTGTCACCCCAAAATGCCGGTTAAGCTTAAAGGACAGGTCTATAAGACCATCATTACACCTGTTCTTCTGTATGGCAGTAAGGCGTGGCCTGTGCTCGAGCGACACAAACAGGAGCTGCGTGTCACGGAGATGAATATGCTGCGGTGGATGTGTGGAGTTACGCGGAAAGACCGCATCAGGAACTCCCGCATCCGTGGCGGTCTTCGTGTCCGTGACATAGCAGACAAACTGCAAGAGGGTCGCCTACGCTGGTACGGTCACGACTTACGAAAACCGGCATGCTACGTGGGTAACAAATGTCTTGCCCTGGCGCCTCCGCCGGGCCGGAACAAGTGAGGTAGACCAAAGAAGTGCTGGCTTGACGTCGTAAGAGATGACATGCGTGTCAACAATCTCACGCCACGGGATGCCAGAGATCGTACGAAAGGGAGGAGTAAGTGTAGGAAAGCGGACCCTGGGTTCCAACGCGGAAGCCGCGGATGCAACCGGGATCATACGCTGAGATGATGATGATATTCATACAATATGTAGGTGAAGGAAAACATCTTGAGGAAACCTGAACTTTATAAGTCTGAAATCGCCAACCCGCATTCAGCAAGCGTGGTGATTACGCTCAATCCTTCTCTGTATGAGAGGAGACCTGTGCCCAGCAGTAGGCCGATAAAAAAAGGTTGATAATGATGTAGGTACATATACGTACGTATATGTAGTACAATGATTGCGAGCTACTTTGAGATTTTTAGGATTCCGTACCTAAAAGGTAAAACGAAACCTATTCATGAGACTTTACTGTTCGTCTGTCCGCCTGTCACCAGGCTGTATCTCATTAACCGTGATAGCTAACAGTTGAAATTTCCAGAAATTATGTTAGTATTTCTGTTGCCGCTATGACAACAAGTACTAAAAATAAAAAAAATTTAAATATTATTTATTTTAAATAAAATATTTTCCCATACAACAAACGTGATTTTTTGCTCAATATTAATAACGGAAACAGATAGACGCTTAAAATGTTCACAGAATATTTGGTTATATATTCAAATTAAAAGTAAATATTGAAGGGGGGCTCCCATACCCTATCGCAAAGGCATAAACGACCTTCCTATTAGAAGGCAGCAATGTATACATAATAATGGTAACTATATTGATAAAATGTATCTGTTAAAAATTAAAAAATAAGCAATTATTTAGATTTTCAGTATTAATCGGCAAATTTAAACTTTAACGCCTGTTATATTAAAAGAATTATATAAATAAGAAACTTGTAAGCATTGAAAATACCTATAATTTTTCTGCTTCCTAATTTTTTGTTTCAAGCTATCATAATGCGAAAAAACATCGTCGTAGTAACTTCTTTGAATATTATCGATAACTTTATATCGAAATGATACAAACCCTACTACAGTTTTTTGCATTGTCCTTTAAAAATATTTGCAAACAAACGTGTAAAAAGAATAATTTAGCTAAAAACGAAATGCAAACGATAATTGCAAAACAAAATGCGCTTAATGGCTTAAAAGGTCTATTATACTCAAAAATCGCAATAAACTGAGTGTTATAATAATTCGTAAGCATAACACATCTAAAATGCCAATAGACGGTGTCACTGAAAATGAATAGTAGCGAATAAAATTCCAAAACAGTTTTTGATGTTGTACAAGACAAGTTTCACTTAATTTGTTTATTAAGCTATTGCATAGCTTCTATCGCGGGCCTTGAGCGCGGGGACCGAATCCAGAAATTCCGTAACGAAAAAACCTCACGCTCCCCTTCGTCTAACGTCGTTTCAGTTCGGCAGTCTTCGGCACGGTATGTTTGTGTGCGTGCGACTACATCTTTTGATAACAATTTATAGATTTTCAAAAAGAGCACGCATATTGCAGGGCGCGAACTCAGTTCTACACACTTGCCATGTTACTGATAGTCGCGATGTGCTAAACTTGCGATTAATTTTCTCTCTGAAATAGGTCTTCTATAGAGATATGTCATAGACGTCACCGACGTTGTCATGGCTACCTTAAAAACTTTTCATATAATTAATTATTAAGTACTTTTATTCAAATTAATTTAGTAGTGTTTTTATAAAATAGCTTTTTTTTTTAACGGAAAAGCTAAGATGAATGTCACGCTAATTTTTCATTGGACTTTTAAATTATTTATAGTGTTGTTTACTAAATAAAAGCGCGTGATTTTATAGAGTAAAAAGTGCTCACGCGGCCATTTTTTCAATTGTTGCAAGAATTCAAAAGACTGTCTTTAAATAGTGTTCAGACGATTGCTCAAAGTGTATTAGATTTCATTAGTAACAGAAATGGCATTTCAATAATGACTTTCAACTGCCAAAGTCTAAATAGTCATAAATACGATTTACAAGATTCAGTTACGAGACAAACAAATGTGTTACTTCTTACCGAAACTTGCATGACGCATGATAATCCAATTGAAATACCTAATTTTAATTGTATTGTTCAGTTCAAACGAGATACTGTTTCAAAAGGTGGGGTAGCTATTTACCAAAATAAAAATGATATTACTAATATTATGACTCCGAATATTGAAATAAATATTGTACACGTTAGCGATGTTAATGTTAGGCGCTCAGTTGTTGGAGATATTTGTGCGTGCTTATGCAAACTTAGAAATGGCCTAGAAATAGTGATGGTAGCAATTTACATTTCTCCGAATCCAAAATTGGACGAGTTAGAGCATTTTATTCATCGCACTTTACTGGAGTACACTGAAGAAGGCTCGAAAATACTTGGTACAAATGGTAATAAATTTCCACTTATCTTGGCTGGCGATTTCAACATTAACTTCGCTGATAAAAAATCAGAGCGGTTGACAACTTTTCTATCAAAAACATTGAATTTGAAAATGAATAATGATCCACAAGAGTCCACAACAAAATATGGGACCACCATTGACGCGGTATTTTCTAGGTATTTAGAGGATATTAAGTCGCAAACTTATGTTTCTTATTTCAGTTATCATAAACCTATAGTTTCAATGATAAATATTCCTGAATAACCAACAGCTACTGTAAGGTAATAAAACCCACATGTATTGTAAAATAATAAAAATATTTTAAATAATATTAAATTTTTATTTATTTAATAAAAGAAAAATTTGTTTTCTTATCGGTCACCACGCTCAAAAAGTGTAACTTGAATTAATATCAAAGAAAAAGAAATACTGCATAAATAAAATAAATAAATAATTATAATTGCATAAATTGATACAAAATGCTATGCAATAGCTTTACCGCGGCAGTCCCCGAGTGCCACACGTCTTTTTTTTTTTTGCATATTTATTTACCCGATTTGAACTATACTAGGGTATTAAATCGGATCTGGCAATATAGACCACACTGACCACCTACCGGGCAATAGCTGAATATATTTTATATAAACTTATTTCAGTTTTACTATTTGATGTCTCCAATTGTCGATCTAATTTTGCTATATTGTACTAGATGACCGAACTGAGCCATGGGATCACAGTTTTTCTATGCGATTTTGACACATGCCTTCTCTATTTATTTTAAATCTCTTTGCTCCCTACAATTTTTAAAATCTACAATATACTTTGATTGTAAATAGCGCCATCTACTAATACTTATTTTCCTGTTGGTGTGACTTGACTTGATTGTAGCGTTGACTGCTGTAAAAGAGTCACCTCGGTTAGCAAACAACAGTACCAGTTACACTTGTAGCAGGTAGATGGCGCCTCAGTGTGAGCATTTAATACTAACTTCTCCATTTTTCGTGTACTTTAATGCTACTGAAAGGATATTTTAATATATTATTATTGTTACTTACTTTCAGAGCTCTCAAACATAGTAAGTAAGTAGCTATATTTTCTTTTCCACCACTGCCTGTGAGCTGAGAAAATTGCCTTTTGTGCCGCAAGGTGGAGCTAGGCTACGTGTTTAGTTTATATTATAGACGTAATGTTTATATGTATTTATCTAACACAACGCCTGACACTCCTTAGACTAAATAAAATTAATGTTTATTTACGCCTCATCGCGTGATAACGCAGCTATAGCGCTAAATGTATTTTTAACTCAATCTGACACATCCGCAAGCATTATCATTGCTGGTTATACAGGGTATGGATTTTGCTGTTAAACTAGGCATCTCTATTCTCTAGGTAAGTAGGTAATACAGACTGCTGGTGTCCACAATTCTACGTCAAAGCACATATTTTGCGTAAGGTACACTACACATCTATTTGTCGTCCTCCGTGGCGCAGCGGTCAACACGCCTGCCTGAGGCGTGGAGGCCCTGGGTTCGATCCCCGGCCAGGTCATGATGGAAAACGATCTTTTCCTGATTGGCCTGGGTCTTGGATGTTTATCTATATATGTATCTATTATAAATATAGTATCGTTGAGTTAGTATCCCATAACACAAGTCTCGAACTTACTTTGGGGCTAGCTCAATCTGTGTGATTTGTCTGTAAAAAATAAAAAAAAGACGTGTGGCACTCGGGGACTGCCGCGGTAAAGCTATTGCATAGCATTTTGTATCAATTTATGCAATTATAATTATTTATTTATTTTATTTATGCAGTATTTCTTTTTCTTTGATATTAATTCAAGTTACACTTTTTGAGCGTGGTGACCGATAAGAAAACAAATTTTTCTTTTATTAAATAAATAAAAATTTAATATTATTTAAAATATTTTTATTATTTTACAATACATGTGGGTTTTATTACCTTACAGTAGCTGTTGGTTATTCAGGAATATTTATCATTGAAACTATAGGTTTATGATAACTGAAATAAGAAACATAAGTTTGCGACTTAATATCCTCTAAATACCTAGAAAATACCGCGTCAATGGTGGTCCCATATTTTGTTGTGGACTCTTGTGGATCATTATTCATTTTCAAATTCAATGTTTTTGATAGAAAAGTTGTCAACCGCTCTGATTTTTTATCAGCGAAGTTAATGTTGAAATCGCCAGCCAAGATAAGTGGAAATTTATTACCATTTGTACCAAGTATTTTCGAGCCTTCTTCAGTGTACTCCAGTAAAGTGCGATGAATAAAATGCTCTAACTCGTCCAATTTTGGATTCGGAGAAATGTAAATTGCTACCATCACTATTTCTAGGCCATTTCTAAGTTTGCATAAGCACGCACAAATATCTCCAACAACTGAGCGCCTAACATTAACATCGCTAACGTGTACAATATTTATTTCAATATTCGGAGTCATAATATTAGTAATATCATTTTTATTTTGGTAAATAGCTACCCCACCTTTTGAAACAGTATCTCGTTTGAACTGAACAATACAATTAAAATTAGGTATTTCAATTGGATTATCATGCGTCATGCAAGTTTCGGTAAGAAGTAACACATTTGTTTGTCTCGTAACTGAATCTTGTAAATCGTATTTATGACTATTTAGACTTTGGCAGTTGAAAGTCATTATTGAAATGCCATTTCTGTTACTAATGAAATCTAATACACTTTGAGCAATCGTCTGAACACTATTTAAAGACAGTCTTTTGAATTCTTGCAACAATTGAAAAAATGGCCGCGTGAGCACTTTTTACTCTATAAAATCACGCGCTTTTATTTAGTAAACAACACTATAAATAATTTAAAAGTCCAATGAAAAATTAGCGTGACATTCATCTTAGCTTTTCCGTTAAAAAAAAGCTATTTTATAAAAACACTACTAAATTAATTTGAATAAAAGTACTTAATAATTAATTATATGAAAAGTTTTTAAGGTAGCCATGACAACGTCGGTGACGTCTATGACATATCTCTATAGAAGACCTATTTCAGAGAGAAAATTAATCGCAAGTTTAGCACATCGCGACTATCAGTAACATGGCAAGTGTGTAGAACTGAGTTCGCGCCCTGCAATATGCGTGCTCTTTTTGAAAATCTATAAATTGTTATCAAAAGATGTAGTCGCACGCACACAAACATACCGTGCCGAAGACTGCCGAACTGAAACGACGTTAGACGAAGGGGAGCGTGAGGTTTTTTCGTTACGGAATTTCTGGATTCGGTCCCCGCGCTCAAGGCCCGCGATAGAAGCTATGCAATAGCTTAAAAATAAAATAAATAAAATAAAATCTATAATACTCGTATCTCCATAAACTTCATGACCAAGTTTAGGCATAGGAGAGTCCGGTTAAGTAGTTACGACCTCTCAAAGTCAAAGCACGAGATGCCATGGAGAAAAATAAGACATTAGTTATGAGATACCAAAATTAACGAATCCAACAATGTAAAATTTTTAGGATTCACTTTGGACAAGTAGGTATCTAGTCGTAAGAAAGTCAACTCTTTCGTGTATGTCTTAAATAGGCTAAGAACTAAGTATAGCTTCCGTGTTACGATATGGGTTGATATTACGTAATTACGGGGAAACTCATCAGAAAACCAGCGGACATTTATATCTCAAAAACGTTGCAAAAGAGCTATTGTTCGAATTCCTCCATATGAGTCATGTAATTTAGAAATTTAGTCACTTTAGAAAACTCAAAATACTACCTCTACCAAGTATGTAAATTTTATGAAATTTGTGTGTTCGTAAAATCTAATCTTAACCTGTTTGTGAAGACTCGTGACGTTTAGGTACGTGATAAACTATACCTTCGTGGTTCAAGACATAATCAACGACTGGTGTTAGAATTTATAGCAAAGTCTGTTGTGATTAAAAAAAAAAAGCATACATAAATTTTAACATAAGTAAGTACTTATGTTAAAATTTATAATAGGTTACATACAATCATTCAAGATCTTCCTCTACTAAGTCCTTAAAGATCTACTAAGTAGGGGGAGACGGGGTACATTGATACAAGGGGCACATAGATACAGTCAATATTCATCGAAAACAAAACGCGTTAGAAGAGCCATCTGCCACCGATAAGAAGGTATGTAATAAGCCTACACGCACACTAGAACAGAGCAACGTTCACTCGACGACTAGGCTGGCATGTATAAAACTGTTTTTGATGTTCGCAACAAAATTTTCGTAGTTTTCTTGCGGATGTGATTTTTCTAATTTATTGGTTAAATTTTGTTTAAAGTATTATAAAAACTGATTTGGTCTAATTACTTTTGTATTTTGCCATCCCAATACCATGTTGTCTATAAGTTGTTTTTCAAGAGTCCTCACGAATCGTTTCGCCTGCAGGTTTGACGACTTCCAGCCGCCCGAAAAAGCCGGTTTCCGAAAGGGCTTCAGCACAGTAGACCACATACATACGCTGCGGCAGGTTATACAGAAGGCCGAGGAGTATAACCTGCCGCTTTGATTGGCGTTTGTGGACTACGAAAACCCCTTTGATTCGATCGAGACCTGGGCTCTCTAGCGGTGCCAAGTATACTATCGGTATATTGAAGCGCTGAAGGGCCAGTACGAAAACGCCACCATGTCAGTCCGAATACAGGACCAGACCTCGAAACCAATAATTCTGCAGCGTGCTGTCAGACAGGGAGATGTTGATTGATGTTGTTGTTGTTGATGTTGATCTCCCCGAAACTGTTCACCGCTGCATTGGAGGATGTCTTTAAGGTTCTGTACTGAAAAGGACTGGGCATCAACATCAATGGCGAGTATATGACACTCCTTCGGTTTGCTGATGATATCGTGGTCATGGCTGAGACCGCAGTAGGGCCTCCAAGCGAGTCGGTCTTAAAATGAACATGGGCGAATGAAGTTGAAGTTGTTGACAGTTACGTGTACCTGGGACAAACTATCCAGTTAGGAAGGTCCAACTTCGAGAAAGAGGTCAATCGTCGAATCCAACTCGGCTGGGCTGAAAAAAAAGGCAAAATCAAAAGTCATTTATTCAAATTAGGCTGAGAATCAGCACTTTTTGAACGTCAATATTACATAAGACAGTCCCCCAAAACGCCCTCCCGTCGACACTTCCTAGTCCTTTCGCTGGGAAGAAGAAGTGGCGGAAAAAACTCCCCAACAGCACAGCTGTCTGTTCATTTAAAAATAACACTTGACTTTATACAATACTACGTATAGTGATGAACATGATAAAATACAACAACAATGAAATTATTTACCATATGCCAGCTACCACGCCAAAATACCAGCAAAGCAAAACAAATATATATTTAAATTAAAATGTAATTAACTAAAAGCTTATTACTTAAATAAAAGCCCCAGGCATAAAGGGCGTGACAGCTTACATATTTATGTAATGTAAAAAAGTAAATTATATTAACTCATATAACGTATCAGTAAGCTAATTCCGGAGAAAGAACACAAACATTGTCCAGAGTTAATCAGAGCGACCAGCTATTCTTATCATTTAAATAAACATTCACGGAATAATATGCCTTTGAACAAAGCTGGGATTTGATTTGTGCTTTAAATGCATTGTAAGGCAAGTCTAGCAAAGCAGAGGGTATCTTGTTATAAAAAGCTATACCAAGCCCAACAAAAGAGTTATGAACCTTTTGAAGTCGGTGAAAAGGGGCTCGCAGTTTGTCCTTATTTCTGGTGTTAATATTGTGAATATCACAGTTTTTGGTGTACACGTGAATATTTTGCCTAACATATAAGATGTTGGCTAAGATGGATTGCGATTTTCGGGAAGCTACGTAGAATCTTCTCGTCCGAAATACCGCAGTGTCTCAAGACAAAAGTCTTCGACCAGTGTGTGTAACCAGTGATAACTTATGGAATTGAGACGTGGTCGCTAACAATGGGCCTTATAAGAAGTCACTCAAAGGGCAATGGAGAGGGCTATGCTTGGGGTTTCACTGCGTGATCGAATCAGGAATGAGGAGATCCGCAGAAGAACGAGAGTAACCGACATAGCCCGAAGAATTGCAACACTAAAGTGGCAGTTGGCTGGACACATTGCCCGTAGGACCGATGCCTGATGGGGCCGACGGGTTCTCGAGTGGCGACCACGCACCGGAAGACGTAGCGTGGGTAGGCCCCCGACAAGGTGGACCGACGACCTGGTGAAGGTCGCGGGAAACCGCTGGATGCGGGAGGCGCAGGACCGGTCGTCGTGGAGAACCTTGGGGGAGGCCTTTGTCCAGCAGTGGACGTCTTTCGGCTGAAATGAATAATCATTTCATGATGATGAATACCATGTTGCTCCACAAAGGGTTAAGCACAATAACATTGTTGGTGAATAGGTAGGTAGGGAATGTAATCCCGCAACAAATTTTTTATCGCGGTATGTACAAGATTGAGCTGTCTAAAGCCCGCGGGATCCTTGTATTTCTGAACATCATTGAGAAAAGAGAGAAATAAAAAAATAATCAATATTATGTTTCTATTGAGAGATTAATAAAAATATATATGTCGTGGATAACCATATCATTTTAATAAAAGTTGATTTATGTAGTAGTGGGGCAAACGGCGTGACGTTATTTTAAATTGTTATTGTCCAGATTGGAGGGTATATTTACACTTCGTGCTTGAATTCAAAACTACACCTGCGAAATGGAGCCTTTACCACCACACCAAGATGGTGACGACCCTGTTTTTTTTTTATATGTGGGGAAATCCTCATGGCTACCCTCCGCGAATGACGGAAGGTTATGTCTGACTCCTACCGACTAAAACCCCACTATTCCTTCGAGTACCATGAGACGGGGGCCCGGGATATACTACTACATTCGCCGCACCCCCGTCTGGTATCAGCCCACCATCCCTAGCGGGCGCCATCACCAAGTGCACCCAATACCACGACCGCACAGACCATCACTAAGACACTCATACTGCAGGTCCCCTCCTTGAGCCTTAGCGCTCGAGCGACGACACGGCCCCAATTTCGTCGTCCGCATGGTCTTTCCTATGGTGGCCGGTGATCGTTAAGCTCCCTTCGACGCCCAGCTGCTCTTCTGGTGCGAGTGGAGTGAGAAGCATGTTCTCTCTCCCTCTTCGCAGCCTCCTTTGCAGGCATCACCTCTTCGCAAAAAGAGGCCACAGAAGGCCGACCATGGACTGTACCACAACAGGAAGCGAGAGATCACCCGCACCAACTTTCACGACGAGAGCAGAGCGCTGTTGGGCCCAAGCTGAGCACTCCTCCAGCGTATGTTGCCCCGTGTCCTCGTCTGTTGTTGTTGTACCAATAAATTAATAAAATTACTGTTAAGTATTATTGTTGAAGTGAAACTTCTTTACGCACGCTTGACTTGGGGAGTAAGCTGGCGAAAGCGTTACGGAAATTGATCGGGCAAGGCGAACGGAAGTTAAGTGGGAGATATAAGCACAGAGGCGCCCGTGGCGCGAGCTTGGTACTACAAGGTCTACGAGATTATTTTTTTTTCAATATAAATAGAAGATCTATGCAAATTTTTTATTTTTTTTTAATTTTGTGACACGGATACACTTATTTATTTATTTATTTACACTTAACACTATACATTAAATTTTATGTTGACTGACAACCATTAAGGGGGTCAGTTAACATAAAATTTGGTACTTGGTACCGCCTACTTCACAGTCCCTCCTGTATCCCCCCTCCCTTACTCCCCCCCACCCCTTAATATCCCCACGAAACTACCCCCCCAGACCCCCCTCATTGATTACCTCACCCCCCCGTGGATTATCTCGGGAACCAGAGGTCGTGGACTACCCGAGTTTGGGGTCCCCTGATTCAGGAGGAAGAGCCCGACCTTTTAACCCCGAGGGAATCCACTACCCCTATCCCTACGAAAACACCACCCCACCCCCGACCCCCTTTAGTTACCTCACCTCCCCGTGGATTATCTCGGGAACCAGAGGTCGTGGACTACCCGAGTTTGGGGTCCCCTGATTCAGGAGGAAGAGCCCGACCTTTTGACCCGAGGGAATCCAACCATAATATTAATTTACCAATGAAACCATGAAATAAATTTAAATATTTATAGAAAATTAATATATGTATATGTGTATACATGTATATATTGTACACACATATATATATATGTCGGAGATCGTCGATTAATTTTAATAGAAGTTGCTGATTTGATTTACGTAGTAGAGGGGCGAACGCTTGTGACGTTATTTTGTGATGGCGTCACATGGACAGAGTCGCTTTGGAAAGTGGGGTTCGTCGAACGGACTTTGCATCGAGACGCGGACTAAGGCACTTCTCCGAGCCGAAACTGTCAGTTTGCCTATTCAAATTATTATTATGAAGATTGGAGGGTATATCTACACGTCGTGCTTCAATTCAAAACTCACCTACGAAATGGAACCTGTACCACCACACCAAGATGCTGTCGACCCTACCGCGCTGCCGTCGCTGTCTCCGACATATACATACGGATGGAGCGAAAGAAGTTTCACTTCAGTCGTGTGGTCATAAGCACACTCGTTTTTTATCCTTTTGCTGGACAAAGGACTGTCTCCATGACTTCGAGATCTTTGAACCTAGGGCTAAACTGACGCACCTGATGTTTTTTTTCTCGCCAACTTGTTCCGCCGTTTTCTACGGAGTATGTGTTAGGGCTCCACGTAGAAGTAATTTTGACCCACAGCTTATTGGACATAGGTATGGCAGACGTAGTCAGTCAAGGCCCACTTCATCTTAGCGGCTTCTTAAGCAACGTAACAGGTAGGTAGTCTGAGTTTTCGACACTGGGGTGGTAAGGCGAATATGGTCTGTCCATTTGATACTTTTAGAATAATCCTCTTCATTGCACTTTGGCATCACGTATTTTTCTTTTAAATTGGCATTGGTATTGTTTATTATAATTAAGTATAATACCAATGCATGATGTTTCAACACATGGGCTTTCCCACTAGGTGTTTCCAGGGATGACAACCGAAACTGGTACTTTATTTTTGATTGAATGCATATAAACGTGTCATCATTTCATGATTATATGCTTATCGAACATGGAAAACAAATTATAATAAACAAGCAATAAACCTTGACTGCGTTTGCAATATTATAAAATATTTAAGCGCATGCGTTTCGGCACCCACATTTGGGTTCCTAATAGGTATAGTAAACTTCAATCATATGTATATCTTCATTTTATATTTATATTTGTGGGGAAGTCCTCATGTTCGGCCTCCGTCTGGAGAGAACGGTGCGTTACTGGTCTGTTATATCACACTTCGTACTTCTACCGGCTAAAGCCCTACTGTTAGCACTACTAAGTCTAGGACAAGGATGAAACATCTACATTCGTAGCGTACCTACCTTTCTAAGCTACCTATTTACGTTGACATAGTTGGATTATTGAGGAGACTTTCAGTCGGACAAAGATCGTCGAAAAGACGATCTGTTTGAATTCAAGGAAGTGCCAAGGCAGCTCAAGAAGTTCTAATTGACCTAGGACTTTTTTATAAGAACAAAGTACCTTTTATTATTAGTGATACTTCAAGACCCTTTAAGAGTCTCAGCATTGGTTTTCAGCGACAGCTGGTGTTGCCATGATGACGTCAGTCAGTACAGCTTACGATTAGATATTTAAATAAAAAGATGTATTTAATTAAAAACAAAATATAATTTTAAAAATCATAGTAGAACATGAAGATTTAAGAGGGATTTTTGTGCGAGCAACTCGCTCTTGGCTGGTTTTGAGGATTATTTATTTGATTGCAGACAAACAGTATTCCCAAAGAACGTAAAAAGCGCGAAATCAAATAACAATATAACCGATAGCTAAAGAGTTAGCTAAGTATATCAAAAGGCATGGAAGATTTAAATAATACGTAATTTTAGTGGTAGATTTGTAGTGGCGCGGTCCCTGAGGAGGCGACTAGCCCGACGCCTGACCGCGTCCAGGGTTATGATGTGGTGGCCAAAGCTCTTGGAAGACATCAGATCTTGAAAAGTGAAACGTCGGGGCATAAATCCGGGACAGAGCTCCGACGGGATCTCATGGCGACATGGAGAATGCGATTATCGCAATCTAGTGCTGGGCACGCCACAATAGCGGCGGTCATTTCCCTCTTTAAGGAGTGGCTAGAAAGGCCATAGCGTCCTCACCTTCCGCCTGACGCAGCTCCTCACCGAACACGGCTGCTGAGCGGGAATCTCAGCGCCCTTACGCCTTTAGCCGCCACGTTCATGAACATGAACACTGATGCCTGGGCAGGACTGCGGGTTGGTAGAAAGAAGAACCATGACCCTGGCGCAGAGGCAAATGAAGGAACATGGGTGGGTTTTAGTCAGTAAATGTCTGACATGCCCTTCCGCTCTGCCCAGAGCGTTGAGATGATTTCCTATCCACACTAAAAAATAAGGTTTGTTACGGAATCCTAAATAAAACTGATGATCGCTTAAGAAATAATAATTTAATACGACCATGAATTGTTGACATGACACCCGTCTGTTATAGGCTGCCTACCAAGTGGATAATGACATGGTTTGTTTGGTATAAAATACGAATATTTTTAACGATATTCTTATTGCAAAAATTATAAATTAGAACTCGTCATAATACTCGTTCATCATGAAATTACTATCTGACGGCACTGACCTAGAGTAAGTTACCCATACAAAATATCTCTATCCGCTTGAATCCATCATTGTATCCATTGTCTTAGACTACGTAATAATGAGAATATTATAAAATATTTAGAATGTAATATACATACTCACACTTAATGTTCATACTTCATTGTCAGAATTATTTGCATTAATTCCTGCAGGTCATAACAGAGCGTAACAGTAGATAACGGAGTGCTTATTAGTATCTAGTATGATATTTTGAAAAATTTGTCGTTCCAACACGGTCCCATAGTCATTGTGTTAAAAGTTCGTAATATGCTGAAATCATAATGATTGATCAATTATTATCGGTCAGTCGTCGTAATGGAATCATTGCATGTAAAAGCACTGGCATTACAACAATAAAACATTTTATCTACTCTCATATCAAAAAATTAAAAATATAAAACTATAAAGGAGTTTATATTGACGTAATTTACCCATAGTATTTCGAAAGAAAACTAAAAAATTAAATTATAACATTATTTCTCTAACAAAATAATGTTATAATAATTTTTTTTTTTCATTATCGTACAGATTACAAACCATAGACAGTAATATTTAATTTTTTATATGTGGCTGCGCGCGCTTTGGCGTGTGCGCGGTGATGCAGGGTGCGGAATTTTGGCGCCAAATACGTTTCTTTGTACAGGGTGGCGCAATAGAACGTGCATATTGCATCATCTTTTTTTGCGGGGTAGAAGGGGCGTGGGCGAGGGGAGACCGATATCGTTGGGTAGCGCGGTTCATGAAGTTTTAGTCACTATGAGTCACTTCGACGGGAAGCGCGCGCATTTTGCGTGCGCGCATTTTACGAAAACTCTCGTTCGTACGTAGTTGTCAGGCGACTATTTTGTTCTGAGTATGGTGTACGGCAAATTAGGGAGGCTCCGAGTGCTAATTTAATTAAAATCTGGATAAAGCGGTTTGAAGAGACTGGATCGACGTTTAAACCACACGCAAAAGGTCGTCCACGCACATCTAGGACCGAAGACAATATTGAGAGTGTTAAGCAGTCGGTACGAGAAGATCCACAAATGTCTACTCGCAAGAGATCGTCTGTCCTAAACATATCGCGACGAAGTTTGCAACGAATTTTAAACTTGGATCTTAAATTGCATCCATACAAGCTGCAATTAACTCAAGAATTGAAAGACTCTGACTTCATAGCACGGCTCACATTTGCTAATGAAATGCTCAATCGGTTTTCAAATTTTGAAAACATCCTTTTCTCTGATAAGGCACATTTTCATATGAATGGGTTCGTAAACCGCCAAAATTGTCGTTATTGGAATAGTGAGAATCCCAGACTCAAACATCAAAAACCGTTACTTAGCCCTAAAGTGACAGTTTGGGCCGCAATCTCTGCCAAAGGAATAATTGGTCCTTATTTTTTTGAAAACGCACGGGAGCAAAACATCACTGTTAATACCGAACGCTATGTTGCGATGTTGGAAGGTTTTTTGGCCCCAGAACTTGAAAATTCAAGAATAAAGAACTCTAGGACTTGGTTCCAACAAGACGGAGCTACCAGTCACACATCAAATGACTCCATGGCGGTTGTGAAGCAGATGTTCCCTGGCAAACTGATTTCGAAAAGAGGTGATATATCCCATGGCCTCCGCGCAGTCCAGGCTTGACGCCTCCTGACTTTTTTTTTGTGGGGATACCTCAAACACAAAGTCTACACCAATAATCCGAGAAACATCAGTCATCTCAAGGAGAATATTCGTGGTGAAATGGCAGCAATCACACCAGCACTACTTAAGAAAGTTTTCGGTAATTTCCGTTTGCGGTTAGAGGAGTGCCAACGTAGAGAGGGTCATCATTTAGATGATATTATTTTAAAAAAATAAACTTCAGTTATCACTTAATAATTGCTTAGTTTTATTTTAAGTATACCTTTTGTATTTATTTTTTAATAATTATTTTAAAAATTCACGTTCTATTGCGCCACCCTGTATTGCAAGTCGTTGTTGTGTTTCGCTGGACACATAATTGATTATTATTATTTCTTAAAATGTTAAGTGACAATGAAGAAAATTTGACGCCGCCCGATATTTTAGAGGCTGCGACAGCAGTCAGTCTTAATTTACTACCAATTAAGTCAAGAAAATTATACGATAAATGTTATCAAGATTTTTTAACATTGAAAAAATTAATAAAAGTGCTACTTCATATATTCAATACAATGTATGAGATTAGATAAAGTAGTGTATGAAACTGTACATAATTAGGTATTACACACCCGTGTGATACTATTAAAAAACTCGCTTCGCTCGTTTTTTAAACTCACACTCGTGCATAATAATCCCTCATTATGTAACAGTTTCATAAACTACTATTATCTGTTAAAATTTATAGTGAAATGAGAACAATTTTCAAATATTAGGGACTGGTGTTTTTTTGGGTATGTTAATAGTTTGAGTATGTTTTCCGTTATTTTTTTGCTAATTTTACTTTTGTTTTGTATGGAATTTTCAATGTGACCTTGCTGGATTTCCACCCACCGTGACTTTTTATTCTTTAAGTTAGCCCCAGCATCGGCTAAAAGTGTAGCCGATGTTCTCCTGAAGCAATGACTTGTGTACAATTCCGGGTTTGCTAAGTTTAAATCACTTACGATTTGCTTCAGCATACTTCTGATGCTAGTTTTCCAATAACTTGTTTGTAGAATATGCCATGGCAACCTATATAAAAAAAAAATCGGTTGGTGTTTACTTTTTCAGGACATAGATTTCTGTATTTTTGTACAAATTCACAGAATTCTTGAAGAACTACACGTGCTCGGTCCATTTTAGTTTTTGTGTTCGGTACTTTAATTAAAAACAACTGACCCTGTTGTTCTATGTTCTCTATTGTTATATTTGTCAATTCAATACCTCCGCATGCGCCAGTTATGCCGAAGATAAGGACCACCTAAAACAAGCGAAATATAAAAATACATAAGTATGCTTTATAGGATTGTAAGAATTTAAAAGATAAATGATGAAGTAGTCCATTGTGTGATTTCGGGGTATCAGGGGATATCAGGAGCTTCATTTATGAATGTTTGCACGTCTTACGCTCTAAAAATCTTAAACTTTTTGCTTCTGTGCTCAGCTGATTGTCTTTTTAGAAAAGATGATAATTGTGAAAAGTTTTTAATATTAATGTCGTGTTTAGTACTCATAGTTGCTTTTAACATTGAATAAATGCACCACACTAGACTAGATGGCTGCAGCTTTTTTGATAGCTCACTAAACTCTGTTAAGAATACAGTCTCAGATAAAGACTTCACTCGTTTTACTTTTCGCCACTTCATGAACTCGTCGTAAGTTTTCAAATATCTCTCTTTAGAACTTTCAGGCAAAATATTGTTTATTGCTGCTTCAACTTCCATTTTCATTGAATCGGGAGTGCATCTCATATCTTGATCACTTGCAGACCTCATGTTTTTTCCCTAAATAGTACGTACTTATAAAAAAATCCCAAAAACAAACAATATTTAAAGTAAAAGTTTTCTATTCTCGCCTTTTTTCATCTTTTTTGTAATTATTTTTTTCAAGAACGAAATTAAGCTTCGCCGTTCGATATTTAAAATTGATGACTAAGTACTCATATGAAGACAAGGCTGAATAGCGAAGCCACCTCTTTTGTCATTGAGATGTCTATTGCCAGTATGATGATTAGATAAAGTTTTTGAAAGACTGATGAGTTTCTTTTTATTTACTTACCGCCGTTGGGCTTTTCTAGCTACATTATTACCCTAGGGCGTAAATTGGTCACTTACAAGCCCAATTTGGGGCAATAAGGACCTACTTACCGAATATGAGAGATGTAAACTAAGTTTATTATAAGTTTATTGTTCTTGTTACAGAGGGGTTGTGAGAACACAAGATATTCCTTATATGAAAATTCTTCGCAGGAGTATGCGGCTCCTAGACGCCTGGCCGAAGGGTCCAAATGATTGCAATATGTATAGATACTACCTGTTCACTCTCCATGCATTTTGTCTCGTGGGAGGTTTGATCTACCTGAGGAATAATACTGGGAAGCTGTCGTCTTTCGAGATGGGACACACTTACATTACTGTTTTTATGAATATTGTTGCTGTTGTAAGTATTTCTGATTCTGTATTTAAAACACTTGCAATAATGCAAGCATTAATGATCGGTGGAGCGCAGCATTATTAGAGATGGACTTGTTAGGAACATAGTGCTGCTCTACAAAAAGCACCAGCATTACCAAAAAACAGTCTAGTTTAAGCGGGATTTGGCTGGACACGTTGGCTCGTGTCGAGCGAGTCATGATCCTAAACTACCAACCTGTTGGTCCCAGAAAACGTTCGGCGACATTGAGGTAGACCTAGAAGAAAATGGCGGGATGCACTTGGCACTAACAGGCATGATTCGTATACAGAGTAGTGGAAAGTAGAAAGAGAGGCCTTTGTACTGCAGTGCCACAACACAGGGTATAATACATATTATGCACATAACGAGCCTATAATACAGATCTATATAGGTTTGTCTAGAATATAATTGCCGGTCTCCCAATCGGGCAAAACGAAAACGAATACGAATAGTGTTGGTTGGTAGATGTCACAAGTCTTCGAAGTTTTTGGCTCTAGGACATGCCGGTTTCCTCACGAGGTTTTCACCGTTTTGAGAGCAATGGTGATGAAACAATTTACATATTGTAAAACGCCTGATGGGGTTCGAACCTACGACCTACAATTTGTAAGTCGCGGCCGATAGCACTAGGCCACCGCTACTCTATGATAAATGAATAATTAGCAGTACCTATTGGGAAGTTTACGACCTTTCGACCTAGTTCTGCTAGCGATGTGCGACGTGTTCACTAATCGATCTAGGTACTCGTATGTTATCTTTCATATGATTATCAGCCTAACTGAATTGATTTGGTTTGAATAAACTCACGTAAAACTCGCAATTCACAAGTGAACGAGTAAAAGTCTATTTAGCCTAAGTTCCTAGCTTGGCAATGCATATTTTTATACAATATGCAAAGAAAATCTGTCCGACCCGTGAAGGTATTGTTGTGATAACTGACTACTGATGCCTACAAAAACTGGTTAAACTTAAAAAAAATACCCCCTAAAAATAAATATTACTTCGCAACTGGAGGTAATTTACAAGGCAATACAGCTGTGCACGGATGATGGAGGCAGGCGGTCGTATCGCTTATCCCAAATCCTTACGTGATTGTGCAGACGTTGGATCTTGGAACGCACGCTCAGACGGCACCGTGGTACAAAACTGATCTCATAGTCTCTACTAGCTTGTGCATAATTGCAGTCACTGCTATCCAGGAACATTAGCATGTTAAAATACTCTACGTTAGAAAACGACATGTTCACACAATATACGGAAATTCTACACGGAAGCAAAGTTTACGCGAGAATGAGAATTTAATTCTCATTCTCGATTCAACATCGCATGGACTTGTTTATAACTTTCACAAGACTCAAATTAGGTACACAACTATAAATGTCAGTTTCTGTTTCAATGTCGATGACATTGACCGTTAAAATGTTTTGCATTGTTTGTAATACTAATAATAGCGATCAAAAATGTTATTACGCAAAAAATAGTACCTACATATCAAGTTATTACTTTGAGGTCGCCGAAAGAGCTCGCCTACGCCGCCAAAGGGGCAAACAAAATATTGCCAATAATGCCGTCGAAAATGTTTTTGTACTTTTTAAAATTTTATCAAATTTTGAGGAAGTTGGAGGTAATTCGCGGAAAAAAGATTATTTCAAAATTCATAAGTATTGTATTGTTACTTTGATGATTATGTAAAGTTTCAATGTTTATTTGGTCAAGTGTTTACCTATGCTTTATTATCTTGATGGGTCGGATGAGGTTTTATTTATAATTTTATATGTATAAAACTTAGCCCCACACTAGGAATTACTCCTGTATCGTGGGTGCGCTTACAAACATTTAAACACACATACACAATCAGCCAAACCCGGACATTCGGGATGATTTATTTGGAAATATTTTTACGAATATACCTTATGTCTATGGCATAAGGTTCAATATTGCGTGACATGCAGTAGGTACATAACTTTTAAGTGCTATATCTCGAAACCTAGGTATTAGAAAGGTACAAAATAAAAACGCATTGCTAGACTTAGGGTGGCCTATCGAATGGTACAGGTTTCAGAACTATTGTTAACGAAGTGTCGACATCGAAATTTCTAGAAACTCGTTTCCAGGAAGTACCTGTAGGTACTTGCTGAATGTAGTCGAAATTATGCGCAATGGACACCGAGGTGTTCTCGGCCAAACGGCCCATCGATCCCTCGGATTCCTTCGAGGAATTATCTCCCTCGTCCCTTGATGGTGAAGTGGGTGAAATCCTCCTCAAATCCGGCCCAAATACTGCCGGCAGCTGCCTCCGCCAGCGGCTTACCCACCCCCGCCCCTGTCCCCTCTAACCACACGTCCACAGGATGCATAGGGCACGTGGAAACGTAGCCTACGACATGATCCTGGTGATCTCTCATCCCATGGAAGGAGCCACCCACCACCCCATCTTCCCGGTGAAGAGCATCTGCTCCCTCACCGGAATAATCATTGAGAAGCCCCACAAGAACGGCACTGTAGGCCAATGCCACAGATGTCAACTTTACGGGCACTCTCAGGCTCACTGCCACGCGAAGCCCCGATGCGTCAAGTGTCTGGGCGACCACGGCACAGCCGATTGCCCTCGGCCTAAGGACCGCGCGCTCTGCTCAGAGCCACCTAGTTGTGTCCTTTGAGACACGGTGCCCCAAGGCCCCTAAGTCCTCCTCCCCGAATCCAGCCAAACGGGCTAGTGCACGCCAGCAGCGTGAATCTCCTGGGAGTCAGATCCCAGAGCGTCAGCCCCTGGAACCTTCTGAACCATCAGAAGGCTTTTCAGGCCCTCGTAGCCATCCCCGCCTGAAAGGACAAGGATCCTCGCATCCGTCCCACCACGGCTCAAAAGGTGGTCCCATCCCTCCCTGCCCCTGCCCCTAAAGCTGGGGCACGATCCCCGCACCCCCTCCTTCAACCCCAACTGTAGGAAACGGTCCCATGGATGCGTTTAACGTTATCTTAGGGACCTTCCTCATTTTCATGTCCCCCCGCGCCAAGTGGCGAACGACTTATCAGCCGCCAGGTCCTCTAGTAACCTCCAAGCTGTAATCAGCATCTATAATGCGTATCCAGAGATTAAGCAAGCCCTCTCCATTATTGCGTTTAACTAATGGATAGTAGACCAAACCAACGAATCAAGCCCTGATCCCTCAAGCTGGCTCACTTCAATGCCGGCGGCATTAGAGATCAGAAGTTCGAGATCTCAACCTTCTTCCGTGAGCACCAGGTTGACATCTTCCTCGCTTAAGAGACCTTCCTGAAGCCTAGCCATCGCAAACCCCTAATCGCAAACTACCGCGTAGTTCGCAATGACAGGTTGCGGCGTCACAAAGGCGATACACTCATTTATTTCAAAAGAGCTCTATATTGCATCCCAATGGACATCCTGATGGAGAGGGGAGGGGGCCCTCTTACGACTCGAAGTTTCAGTGTGCCGTCTCGGCAGGCCAGGCCACCAACCTATTACCATAGTGTCGGCCTACCTCCCACCCGGCTCTTCTGCAGAGAACCACCAACTCTTAGCAGACGACATAGCCATACTTCTTGGGTTGAGTGACTCCGTTATAATAGTGGGCGACCTCAACGCCAAACACACCGCCTGGAATAGCACCAGGATTAATACCAGAGGCAGACTCTTGTTTGACCTCTCCACCCAAATTCCCGGGGTAATAGGGGAAATGGGCGGGGGTCGTGGGCCCCATGACCCCCACCCATTTCCCCTATGACCCCGACCACACCCCAGACGTCCTCAACGTAGCGCTCCTATAGAACGACAACCCACGGTTAGACTCAATAGAAGCACTACCAGAGCTATTGTCTGATCATCGCCCAGTCATCATCCGTACTGGCCTCTCTGACCCAGGTCAAGTACCCCAGACGAAAGTGGTAACGGACTGGAGGAAAGTAAGCGATCGGCTGAAATCCACCACATCCCCTCACTTGGACCCCATACCTGCACGCCTTGACTCTATCGCGGACACGACAACCGCGAACGACTCGTTCACGGAACACGTCAGTCAGTCCTGAACGACTGTTCAAGGGAGGCCACAGTGACAGAAGACTGTTGCTGGAAACTCCCGGCTGACTTGCGTGAACTCCTGACCGAGAAAAACGCTGCTTTCCGTGCCTACAGCAACTTCCCCTGCGAAGCTAAGAAAGCCCATATGCGCTATTTAGGTACAGAGAACTGTAAAAAACCGCATATCGGAGTGGCGTGAAGCTAGCTGGGATAAGTTGCTTGACGAATTAGAGCCGACCCACCTAACCTTCTGGGACCTTCAGAGGAAATTAAAATCCAAAGAAGTTGTCACCACGTCTCCCCTGGTTCGCCCTGACAATACCATCGTTTTCGACGACGATAACAAGGCTGAATGCCTTGCATCCTCCCTAGAAGCCAAGTGCTCCCCCAGCCTCCTACCAGTAGACCAAGCCCATCTCCTTGAGGTCGACGCTGAAGTTGAACGTAGAACCTCCCTTCAGCCCATTGACGACCCTGAGGATCCTCTCCCTCCCATCACTCTAGTTGAAGTGCAAGACATCATCAAAGGTCTTCATCCCAGAAAAGTTTTTAGTTGCCCTGGCTGGAGGCTTTAAATTCATTTAAGGCAGCCACAGGATAGTCCGGTTAAGTAGTCACGACGTCTCAAGGTTAACTACGAGACGCCATAATAAAAAAAAACGAGTGTGCTTATGACCACACGACTGAAGTGAAACTTCTTTCGCTCCATCTGTATGTATATATATATATATATATATATGTGTGTGTGTAAAATATATACATGTATACACATATACTTATATTAATTTTCTATAAATATTTAAATTTATTTCATGGTTTCATTGGTAAATTAATATTTTTGCATAGATCTTCTATTTTTATAGAAAAAAAAAAAAAAAAACTCGTTGTAGACCTTGTGGTACCAAGCTCGCGCCACGGGCGCCTCTGTGGTTTTATCCCCCACTTAACTTCCGTTCGCCTTGCCCGATCACTTTTCGTAACGCTTACGTCACGCGTTCGCCAGCTTACTCCCCAAGTCAAGCGTGCGTAAAGAAGTTTCACTTCAAAAATTTCAATTATTACTGAATAGAATATGAATTTATAACAATATTTGATTCATACAAGGTTTTGATAAGTTCGTTTTCTGAAAATAGTGTCATTTATAAGTGCCATCTAGTACGTTTTCTTAGTAAATAACATTATACTGACAATCATAGAACTCGTTGTAGACCTTGTAGTAAAAAATTTCAATTATTACTGAATAGAACATGAATTTATAACAATATTTAATTCATACAACGCCCTCTTTTTGAAAAATTTAATTGATAGTCTTTTATCTCTGTGATAAAGTACATCGGCACTACGGGAGGTTGCTTTTCAAATTAAAGACTTACTTAAACTAGAATTAAAATTATGCGTCCCAATAGGGGGACGATAACAGCACAACACACACAATTCCTAACCTAACTAACCTATAAGACACGGCCTGCTCGCCAACGATTGAGTGCGCAGCACCAGGTGAGTCAGTGGGATAGGGCAAGTGGATTTCCTCGGGGCCAAAAGGTCGGGCTCTTCCTCGTGAATCAGAGGACCCGAAACTCGGGTAGTCCACGACCTCTGGTTCCCGAGATAATCCACGGGGGGGTGAGGTAATCAATGAGGGGGGTCGGGGGGTGTTCGCAGCGTCATGTTCTCGAAGAAATTCATAGTTCTTAATCAATCAAGGTACTTAGCTTAATAATTGAGCTTATGAGGCTCGAAAGCAATTTGTACTTTGTGTCCAATTATCGTATTGTGACGATATCTTCAAGCTTCTATACTTTCAATTATATCAGAAATGTTCAGCAAAAATATATAAAACAATATAAAGGCCAGAACAGAACGAAATTTATAAATTATTTGTGCTCTTAGGTAATCAATTGTTAACAAATCTTAAAAAGATCCAAAAAATATATATTGCCTTCGGCGAGATGCGAACTCACAACTTCATACTCGACATGTCATGCAATATTTACATGAGCCAACGTCATGTTCTCGAAGAAATTCATAGTTCTTAATCAATCAAGGTACTTAGCTTAATAATTGAGCTTATGAGGCTCGAAAGCAATTTGTACTTTGTGTCCAATTATCGTATTGTGACGATATCTTCAAGCTTCTATACTTTCAATTATATCAGAAATGTTCAGCAAAAATATATAAAACAATATAAAGGCCAGAACAGAACGAAATTTATAAATTATTTGTGCTCTTAGGTAATCGATTGTTAACAAATCTTAAAAAGATCCAAAAAATATATATTGCCTTCGGCGAGATGCGAACTCACAACTTCATACTCGACATGTCATGCAATATTTACATTAGCCAACTCCTTGTTTGTAGTACAGACGAAATAGGACCCCACTTAACTTCCGTTCGCCTTGCCCGATGATTTTTCGTAACGCTTTCACCAGTTTACTCCCCAAGTCAAGCGTGCCTAAAGAAGTTTCACTTCAAAAAAGCGCAAAGTCAGTCTGCAATCGACTATCGATACGAAACAAGCGACAGTTAAGAAGCGATCTTTGAGAATACTAACTGCGACAACTGTAACGAGAACTTTGAGGACTGCATGAAGTAACATCTGTAGAGTTATTGTGTGTGTACGACACGAACTTCGTGGACGTAAGGGAAGACTTCAGCTACTTTCTACTAGTCATCGCCTACTACCGACTGTACCATCGTTGCCAATAAACTTCACAACCCTTAACCGGCATTTTAATAGCCCTAGTCCGTAATAATAAGTTATATTTTCATAAACATACTTGTTATCATGTTCGCGCTGGTTTATCGGTCGAGTCCGATTTTTAGTTAGTCGAGTTGATAGATGCACGACCGGTACGGGCTAGCGTAATTAGTATTGTCTATGGTGACGCGCGGCCATTATTGACACAACGTTTTGCGACCCCGTCGAGTATGGTCCGTTGCTAAAATCCTTGACGAAATACTCGCGCGCGTGGCGCGTTCGGACGAGTGAATTTCGGGACGTAAATACCACCGGCCGCGGTATGAATAGTTTGTCGCGATTGTTGCCCGTGCTTTTGAAGTATTTGCTTGAATTATAACCGTAACAGCGCCGTCTGTAATTGAGTTGAATCGGAAACGTGGTTTCATTCGTCGATTGTTTGTCGGGCGTGAACTGACGCTGCTAAGTAACGGTTTCTTACGTTGGTGAGCTTTGGTGCCCTAATAAGGGAACTTTAGTGTGTCGACTGGTATGGGACAGTCAGTGTTTTGAAGACATCGGACGTCAGTGTAAATCGACGCGCGCGCGTCGATTCTCCGGGACTTCACTCCACGACGGAGCACACTGGGTCCCAGGTAAGTGCCTTAGATTTATTTGGGAGTGGTAAGAGATTGATTTACTTGTGGTATAAGCCGACCTTGTTTGTTGGATAAGCCGTGACAAATGCGCGGTAGATGGGCGCGCTGTACTGGGGCGCGTGTACATCGTTTGGTAGCAGAGCGTGGTTTCTAATTAGTAATTTGATTAATTAGAGTATCATTCCAGTATTTTGGTAGCATTGAGAGGCTAATTTGCAAAAATTTGTTTTTTTATTTGTTGTTGTCGGTACTGGTAAAATTATATCTCTGACCACCTCCATCATTTTGTGGATCCGATATTTTACAAAGTAAGAAATGTAAAAACAATTGTAGGTAGATTGTTTTATTTTTGGTTCATTTCTTTCCGTTCAGAGGATCAGAACAGGCAAAGGCATAGTAAATAATTCGTTTGTTATTAAATTATTGACCTACGGTTATCAATAATTACGAGTTATTTTTATGACTGTTTTGTTATTGTCGAACTAGTCAACTCGTGTATTTGTACGAACCGAATAGTTCGTGATGGAATGTTTTGATTTAGCTCGTGATTCACAGTCGTAATTTTGTTGATTTAGCTCGTAATCACAGTCGTAATTTTGTTCTGTTTGTTGTTGATTTATTACATAATTCACAGTAATAATTTTATTCTGTTTGTTTGTTGATTTATTGTGTAATTGGTAGTAATAATTTTGTTTTGGTAATAAGTTTGGATCTGTGTCGCAGTTAAGTTAGGCCGTTTGCACACTGATATTTTGTATGTATACTTTGTAATATTTTTTATTTATACATTGTTAATATTTGTTTGTAACAGTTGCCCTTAGCTTGGTCCCCACACGGTCTCGCGGAATTTTTTGAGTTATTTACGCTTGTTTTTGTTGCTTTCCGCGCGTTCTTTAATTGAATTTAATTTGTTAATTTGAATTAAAGGCTTTTATTTGAAATGGCTCCCAATCCGCTTGCTACGGCAAAGGCCGAGGTTCAAGCCGCATTGCGTTGGCTCGCGGGTGCGGCCGCCCTGATTGTTCGGCCGGATCGGGTACAGGCTTTGTTGACCCGTTATGAAGGGTTGCCTGCGCGCATGGAAGGGTTGGAGCGACACGCTGTCGACTTCCATGCCTACGTTTTGGAACACCCTCCAGCGGATGAAGCCATAGTGGAGACCTTCAAAAGGGATGTCGACCAGGCGTACGAATTGGCTGACCAAATTACGGAGTCAGCAGAAGGGCTCCTGGCTGCCCGTAGGGGAAAGCCGACTTGGAGCGGGGAGGTTAAACCGACCCCGCCGGCTTTGTTAGGGAGATTGCCTACATTGGAGATTCCCCACTTTGACGGGGACCTCACGGCTTGGATGGGCTTCATCAACCTGTTAGACAGCTTGGTGGACTCCAGGGAAGATTTGTCCCCCAGCCAGAAACTGGCTTATTTGCGCTCCGCCCTCCGCGGAGAAGCCAGTGCAGTGGTCCAGCACCTGATAGTCAGCGATGCTAACTACCAGGTTGCGCGGCAGTTGTTGCTGGACCGCTACCAAAATGTCCGCTTGCTAGCGGACACCCATGTGGCAGCCATTTTGGCCTTACCGAAGGCAACGCGGGTTTCCTCACTAAGGAAGGATTTGGTCAACCCGCTCTTGACCGCCCTCCACTCGTTGCGCCGGCTGGATTTGCCGGTCGACCAGTGGTCTTTTCTGCTTCTGCACATCGTCCTAACGAAATTGCCCGCAGACGTAAAGGGGCGATTTGAGCAAAGGTACGGGGGCAATAGCGCCTCGTACCTCCCCCCCTTCTCGAATTTGCTTCGTTTTTTGGAGGACGAGTGCAGAGTACTGGACCAGCTGACCGACCCCACGCCGGGGACGAGCACGGGTCGTCCGGTGGCGGCGAGGGGACAACCCCGCCGTCCGACCAAACAATACTCGGCTGTCCGATGGGTCTCCCCCCCCGCACCAGGTAAACGGTGCCGGTATTGCCGGGGGGACGGACATGACGTGCGTGCTTGCGAGAAGTTCGGGGGCCTCCGGACTGCGGGACGAAGAGCCCTCGCCAAGCAACGCGCCTGGTGTTACATGTGTCTGGGGGACCACCGCCAGTCAGCGTGCCCCCAGGCTAAGGTTTGTCCACATTGCGGCGGGAGACATCACGCTCTCCTGTGTTTGAACCGCAATGGTGGCGGGTCCGAAAGGGACCCAGATTCCCCGCGCACGGGCGGGGGCCCCAAAGGCGGGGGCCCCAAGGGCGGGGGCCCCACGGGCGGGGGCCCCCCGCAGGATGTAGCGGTGGCCGTCGGGGGCTCGGGGAGGCGGGCGTTACGCTGCTCCCCCCCTTGATTGATTACCCTCGACTGGGGCGTTATGTTCCCCCGTATGCGGCCCACGGTTATTGGCCCACACCCCGGAGTAGTCTTGGAAGGAGTCCCGATGTTGTGGAGTGGGACCCTCTCGCCTACTGTCGGCGACCCCCTCCCATCTTTTCGACTCGGTCCAACCGGGGTCCAGGGGGGCAATCACCCCCCCCCCGGGTTTTCATTAATGCCACTGTCGGGCGCAACCCCCCCACCGGAGTTTGTGCTGTTGCCAACAGCCTCCGTGCGTGTTTGGGGCCCCAAAGGTGATTTGTCACAGTGCGTGCCCTCTTGGATTCAGGGGCCCAGGGTTGCATAGTTTCTACTTGGCTCGTCCGACAGTTTAGCCTAAATATTGTACCACATAGGGAATCGGTACGGGGCGTTGGAGACCTGCGGATTTTGGATCCGATCAGTCGGGTTTCGTTCTCCTTCTCCCCCCACGCCTCCTCAACGCCGAAAGTCGGTACTTCGGCGATTGTTTTTGAAACGGTGGTCGGGCCGCTTCCGCAAGTGCGAGCCCCACACGCCGCCGTTGAATTGTCGGCTGGATTGGCTCTGGTTGACCCTCACTTTCACCGACCTGGCCCGATCCATTTATAGATCGGGGTGAATGTGTTAGGTCGTTTGCTGCGTGGAAGCAAACGAGTTTTGCTGGCAGCCGGTTTTGTAGCCATATCCACCCCTTTGTTGTTGGGTCATGGAGTAATGGGATCGTTTAGGGACGTCCCAGACCCCCCTTCGGCAGACAGCGACCTCGCTGTTGGTTCTGCCTTGTCAGACATCCTCCAACGCTTTTGGGAGGTTGATTTGACGCCACGTGCCTGGCGATTTGAACCCCGCAGACTGCGCTTCCCGCGGCTGCGAGGCGCCCGAACTTGTGAATCTCCAGCTGTGGTGGGGTCCACCATGGTTGTTACAGCTGGAGGGTTCTTGGCCCCATACCCCCGCAGTGGTCAGGGCATCTACGCCAGGGGTGCATGTTCACGCCACCGAGACTGTAGCGGCTCCAGATCCGGAGTTTTTGCTTGAGCGCTACAGCTCTTTGGATAAATTGCTCGGCGTCACCGCCTGGATACGGCGTTTCATCCACAACTGTCGTAACCCTCGTGGCAAATTTGAGTCTCCGGTCCTCTCACCGCAAGAGCGCAATGACGCTCTGTTATATTGGGTGCGGATAGTTCAAGAGAGTGAATTTGCATCGGAGTTGAAAACCCTCCGCCAACGCACCTCCAATCTGAAGGGACCCTTAGGGCGCTTGAATCCCTTCTTGGATGATCAGGGTTTGCTGCGTGTCGGAGGTCGGCTTAGAAATGCTAAGCTCCCCTATGGGGCTCGTCATCCATTGTTGCTCCCCAAGAACGGCCCCTTGGTGAAGTTGTTGATCGCAGACCGCCATGTGAAAAATGCACATGCCGGATGCAATGCTCTTACTGCGATCCTCCAACGTGAATTTTGGATTTTGTCTGCGCGGAGAGTGATCCGATATGTTATCTTCCGTTGTCTCCCGTGCTACCGCTTGAAAGCGGACATCGTGCAACCCCAAATGGGGGATTTGCCTGCCGATCGAGTCACCGAATCGATGCCCTTTGCCGGAGTTGGTACGGATTTTGCGGGACCATTTATTGTAAAAGCTTCGCGTCTCCGTAACGCTAAAACCGAGAAGGCTTACTTGTGCGTTTTTGTGTGTTTAGCTACTAAAGCGGTCCACCTCGAGGTGGTTAGTGCTCTCACGACAGAGGCGTTCGTCGCTGCTCTTGGCAGATTTGTTTCGCGTCGCGGACTGCCGTCCTTAATTCGATCCGACTGTGGGACCAACTTTAAGGGTACCGATCGTTATTTGAAAGAAGTTTGTGAATTTTTAGATAAGCATAATGTTGAGATCGGATCCACACTCTCCCGCAGAGGGATACGATGGCAGTACTCACCGCCGTCCTGCCCCCACTGGGGAGGTATATTTGAAGCAACTGTAAAGGCCGCCAAAACTCACCTTCGTCGCGTTATTGGAGATAGTATCCTAACTTTTGAGGAGCTCGCGACCGTATTTTGTAAGGTTGAGGCGGTCCTCAACTCGCGTTCGTTATGCCCTTTGTCATCCGACGCGAATGATTTGGAGGCCCTCACGCCGGGCCATTTCTTGATAGGGAGACCACTTAACGCCCTGCCTGAATATCCTTATTTGGACATTAACTCCGGACGGCTCTCGCGATTTGAATTGCTTCAACAGCTTACGCAGAGTTTTTGGCGCCGTCGGCATCTGGAGTATTTGCACATTTTACAACAGCGCGTTAAGTGGTCAGACAAGACGAACCCACCAAGAGTCGGAGACCTCGTTTTGTTAAAGGACCCAAACCTGCCACCCCTCCGATGGCGTCGTGGACGCATTGTTAAATTGTATCCGGGGTCGGATGGTGTTCCCAGGTTTGCCGAGGTCCTGGTGGGGGACTCTGTATTGAAGCGCGCGATCGCCACACTCTCTCGCCTGCCCTTAGATTGAATTGTCGGACCGTTTGTTACTGTCCGGGGCGGGGGGATGTTCGCGCTGGTTTTATCGGTCGAGTCCGATTTTTAGTTAGTCGAGTTGATAGATGCACGACCGGTACGGGCTAGCGTAATTAGTATTGTCTATGGTGACGCGCGGCCATTATTGACACAACGTTTTGCGACCCCGTCGAGTATGGTCCGTTGCTAAAATCCTTGACGAAATACTCGCGCGCGTGGCGCGTTCGGACGAGTGAATTTCGGGACGTAAATACCACCGGCCGCGGTTTGAATAGTTTGTCGCGATTGTTGCCCGTGCTTTTGAAGTATTTGCTTGAATTATAACCGTAACAGCGCCGTCTGTAATTGAGTTGAATCGGAAACGTGGTTTCATTCGTCGATTGTTTGTCGGGCGTGAACTGACGCTGCTAAGTAACGGTTTCTTACGTTGGTGAGCTTTGGTGCCCTAATAAGGGAACTTTAGTGTGTCGACTGGTATGGGACAGTCAGTGTTTTGAAGACATCGGACGTCAGTGTAAATCGACGCGCGCGCGTCGATTCTCCGGGACTTCACTCCACGACGGAGCACACTGGGTCCCAGGTAAGTGCCTTAGATTTATGTGGTAAGAGATTGATTTACTTGTGGTATAAGCCGACCTTGTTTGTTGGATAAGCCGTGACAAATGCGCGGTAGATGGGTGCGCTGTACTGGGGCGCGTGTACATATCAAAATGATATATAAAATAATACTTACCCGTGTATTATCTTTCAGTCGAGATCAATGATGATCATCAGTCAAAAATACAACAAAGCTCTATTCTATTTCTTAAATGAAATGCATCTCTTTAATTACAGAAACAAATCTGATTACTCATATAAGGTACGTTTAATTTGATGTATAGTATAAATACGAGTTCATTACGTCATGTAGATGATACTAAACGTTATCGTGGACGGACATTGAAAAGCTTCTAATGAATAGGTATTTCCATGAATTTTATTTCACATTGAAGCCGTGACGTAGACGTCCACGACAATATCAACATGTTGGAAAAAATGTAAAAGTGCACAGTAGGGTAAAGGGAGCTTCTTTTTATTACATTAACGCGACGCTGTGACTACAGTGTGATTAACAATAGTTGAAGGTGTTGTAGACCGTGGCTCTAGCCAAGTCACAACAGCTCCCGGTGAATCCTTACAAGCACTGCTGTAATCGACGTATTTTGCACTGCCAAGAATGTATCATATATTGAATTGTGAAATAAGAGAAAATTCAATTTTAAAATGAAGTTAAAAACATTACGTGTTTCTGCGTAAATCCGTGTTCGGTTGTAATATACTTCTGATCTGTTCCAGATACACATAATGGTCCACAAAATGTGTCATTTCTTTACGATCTATCTCATCGCTTTGATGTGTTTGGGTATCCTTTTATTCAACGCGACGCCAATGTACAACAGTTACTCTGATGGGATGTATAGTAGTGAGAGACCTGAAAATTCTACATTCGACCTTTCTGTATACTATTCTTTACCTTTCGACTACACAACCAATTATAAAGGATACAGTGCTGTATTCTGCTTCAACTGGTACGTGTCATGTACCTGCTCATCCTATTTCTGCATTGTAGACTTGATTATATCCCTAATGGTATTTCATCTTTGGGGTCACATGCGTATTTTAAGATACAATCTCGAAAGTTTTCCGAAACCAGCATCATTACTGGTCGAATCGGGGAACGATAATGTTGACGGATTCGATAACAAGTATACCGAGCAAGAGATGAAGGAAGTTCATAATCTGTTGCGGGAGAATATTCACTACCACAGTGTCATTATTAAGTGAGTATTGCTTTTAATAACAGGCCACGTTTATCATTTTGAGAAATAAGAAGTCTTCTTGAGTCTTCAGTTTTGTGTAAATATATTACTTATAGGTACGCACAACATTCGTAATAAGAGATTAACAATTCTTTAAATTATAGGAATATCAGCAAAACATAGGAATATAAAAAAACACACAACAAACGCAGTAATAATATTTCAGATTACATTACAAATTTAAGTGAAGAGAATAAAAAAGAATAATACAGTAATAATAATACATTAAGAAGTATTACAGTGAGACATTGGCTCCGATTTCCTTGTTCACAAAATAAATTAAATTTAAGTTCAGTAATCAAATGTCAGTTTAGACCTGTCAAATTAGTGCGCTCCTGACGTAAACTGGCGTAATTTTAATCGCCATGTTTATAATCTGCCCCCTAATCGGCGAAAACATTTTTGGCAAATGATTGCGACTAGTTGGGATCGTTTGGACCGAACGGACCAATGGGCGGTCCGAACGAACCCAACTGATGCCAACTAGTCGCAATCATTTGACTGAATGTTTTCGCCGATTAGGGGGCAGGTCTAAGCTGTCTATGGAGTATCTTAATTTGACAGGATTAAACTAAAATGGTATCTTCTATCCTTTTATTAACAAAATGGAAAGAAAAAGATGCACTAACTTAAAATTAATTTAGTTTGTGAAAAACAGCCGTACGGAGAACGGGTCTGAGCAGTTGTGTTGCGATGTGTGCCGGGTACGATGCGCCTAATGTTGTTGTGTTGGGCGTTTGGTCGTGGAGGGTCTTCAGATCAATCTCCCTTTGGTGCAGCATCGTTGGTCGTGTTGTTGGGTTTAACATTGCGTCACCTCGCTCAACTGCCGTCTTCCTACCTATTCGATCAGTTTTTCTGAGTGAATACGCTCTTAATAAACTAGCGCGCTGTACCGTCAACGATCGCATCACTGCTTACCATCAGGCGGTATTGCGGTCAAGCGCTAGTTTATAAATATTAAAAAAAAAACAGAATCGGCGCCATTACAACCCTAAAAAATTATAATATAAAAAATTTGCATTCACTTATTATTAGTGAGTCAATAATAAAGGTTTCTTATCAACATTCGATCTTTCAAAACAGCACACTTAAATAACATAATATTAATTAATTCGTCTGCCTTATGCCCAATTAGATGTGGGCCAAAATAACTACCCCGTCGAGCCGACAACTAAAAGGATTCGAGGCAAACCTCATAGAAGTTGGAGGAGACGGAGAAAAGGAACGATCAGTGACCTACTTTACACCAGGGTCGAAAGAGCTGGAACTCATAGGGAGCGGCCTTTTCCCAGCAGTATGATGATGCTGGCTAACATCAGCCAATATCTTAGATGTACAAGTACGATGGCATATCCAAAGATGCCAAGTGCGAGTACGTCAGCAATTCATAATAATCGAAAGCCAAAAGAGGTAGCATGTGTTGCTTCCATTGACATCGTCGTAACACTGAGTTCAATTGTGGTTCCTAGTCCAGTTTTAATGTGCTCCTTGTAGAGCACATATGGCCCATGAACAATTTTTTACTTATTATTATCACTGACTATACCAGTGTTTTATATATCTTACACATTCTTAATGCAAATAATTCAACAGCTTCCAAGCAAGGATGTCTGATGCTTTTGGTGAAGTGCTTCTACTGTACCTTCTCTTTCACCAAGTTAGTGAGTGTCTTCTGATGCTGGAGTGTTCGCAAATGGTACGTATCGATGAAATTATAGTTTCAACCATTTAGTGGCCAACGGAAATCCTTGGTCGTGGGGGACATGAATCCCCTCAAAAGCATTGAAGCTGTCAATAAGATAGACTACAATAACATGAAGAACTATGCCTGTCTACATGTCTGTTTACATGAATGAAAATAAAAAGTTTTGTTTAATACTCGTAAACCCTGCATTTAAAATTTAGGATCCAAGAGTGTGCGATGCATACTGGGATATTGTACCACACCGTTCGAACTTTCGAAACTTCGAATGGCTTAGGACTTAGGTAAAGGCCAGATTTTAAAATATTAACTATTGTAAAAAAAAAGCTTATCATCTTAATTCAATAAAGTATGTTCACTTTCTGTATGACGGTAAAAGAAAACAAAGACTGTGCTTTCTAGATTGCGAAAATTGTTTGGGCTTGCCTGCTCAAGTCAACAATGTAACTCCTTTTCGTACTTGTAAATATAACACAAAACCTAACCAAAACTGAGCGGGTTAAGATTTACGAGCTGACTTTGCTCACTCTCCCCATCCTACTAAATACGATCAATTTAGTAGCATTAATAAGGAACCCCATGAGGGGCCACGTTGAATCTGCATCCCTATACAACATAAGTAATGTGAAGCTGGAAATGACAGGTCTGTACCTACATTTAGTAGTTATACTCAAATTGCGGTAGTTATTAAGTGTTTTGGGATGATATTATTGCTAAATCCAGACTCCTGAGAAAATTATAGAAAAACATAATAAAACTTTATGCGATCAAAGAATCTCGAGAATAAATCAACGTGGAGATTGTACCCTTAAAATATTCCTCAGAACCCATGGTAACCCAGCACCAGCACCTGGCGGTAAAAGATCATGATAACACGCCATGCAACGCAACAAAGATGGGTTTTTCTAAAAAGAACATAGCTAGTAAATTTATTTGTCAGCAGATTATATTATGACCCCTTTTTATTGGACCGAATATTATCATGATCATCTTAGTTTTCAGTCCAGTCATTTCTGGGCCAGGCAAAGTTTTAGACGGCATAACGATTATTTTTAGAAGCAGCCCGAAGCAGGTTTATGGCAATACGAGTAGATTTGCCTTCTATTCCATGTGACTTGTTGCTAATCATGGGCATACCCAGCTTCTGGCCTGGGAGGGTGGGGGGCAAGTCAGGCCAGGGGGGGGGGGCAACTCAAATTTGTAGAGTGAGTAATCTTTGTGTGTTATAGTCGCACGCGGTTTTTGGCAATTACACCGTACATTTTGTTAGTGTCTACTACGTGGTTTATTTAAAAGTTAAAGATAGATAAGTCCTCATTTATACTTTGTTTAGTAATTAGGGGAGCTGTTTAGTAATTAGAGATTTCCAGGGGGGAGGGGGCCGCTGCCTCCCCCTGCCTCCACCTCAGTACGCCCATGTTGCTAATGATTGTATCGAAAAAGTAGTGTCTACGTTCGGTTATTAGAGTGTATACTTACTTATAAGAACGGCTCCGTTAGACCTACGACGAATTTAATGTTTGGTTTCCTAAGGTGTCACAAATTATTTGGACTTAAAAAAAACGGATTTTCGTGACGGTCGTTATATATAATATGATAGAACGGCTTTGCCAGGAATTCGAAACTTTGATCTGCGTTTCCGAAGCGGTAATCTGCTTCGTAGCCTACCTTACTTTTTATACTAATATTTGATTTGTTTTATAGAATCAAAAATCGTTGATACGTTACGGACCACTAACAGTAGTGATCTTCCAGCAGCTGATTCAGTTAAGCATTATATTCGAGTTGCTGGGATCATCGGTTAGTAATTATAATTTAATTTAATGTTTTCTATTATTTATAATTTAATTTAATGTTTTCTATTATTTTATATTTTAGGTACAATGTGAAAATTTTCTGTAGACTGTTATAAAATCTTTATTCCATTAACGAATTTGTGATCACTTTTCACAATTTTGCTTACATTCGTCGGCGGTTGGTAGGTATGCACACAAGCCTGCCGTTCGCTGACGAATGCCAACGGCAGCAAACTACCGTTGGAGGCTGCCATCAACAACGCATCACTCTTATACCTGAGGACGGTGCTCAAAATTGACATAGACACAAAGAGTGGCATGTTGTCGATGGCTGCTGTTTGTCTCTGTTGCTGTTGCTTGTCGCTCGTGTGTATGAGCACTTAAGTGAGGTGGAAATGACGGTGGATTTTTTCAGAATGACAAGTTAATAGACGCGGCATATTGTATTCCGTGGCAATACATGGACACAAAGAACAGAAAGCTCATGCTAGTCTTAATCACACAGTCACAGCGGTCCATGAATGTGAAGGCGATGGGCGTGCTCTCGATTGGCGTTGAAACCATGATCACGGTATACCGACATTACTGTTACGTTTTTTCTAGAATAGGACTGATTTTTCAATAATCAGATAACGTTTATCTGATGACATTTTTATGAAACACTGGGCCGCAAAAATAACGGGTCACTTAGAAAAAACGTCTGTAAAAGAGCCATAAAAACATGTATAAATAATATGTTATAGGCAGATAAGTGGCGCTCATTTCAAAAAAGGAACTGTGAATTTTGAAATCAAATTTCGAATTTTTTATAAAAGAATATTTGTTTCAAATCGAGCTGTACCTAATTATAAACAGCTTTTTGGTCTGATCACTCTTCTTGTGCACCAACATGTCATATCTCCTGAAGAATGTACACAAATTATCACCATGGCTCAAGAAGGAAAGAGTCAGCGGAGTACTGCTAGAACTGTAGGTGTATATTTATCCACGGTCCAAAGAGTACTCCAGCGATTTCAAGAGATCGGCATGAACTTCAGAAGGCCAGGGAATGGCAGGCCAAGGTGCATAACTGAGCATTCATCGTGAGTGACATCTCGGACAATCGGCTGTTCAGGTCCGAAATAGACTTCGAGAAGTTTAACACAACAATGTGAGTTCTGAAATGATCCTGCAGCGACTTCGTGAAGCTGATATAAAACCTTATAGGCCAGCAAATAGCCCTTAACTGCTCAGAGAACATCGAGTTGCCATGTTGCGATATGCTCGAGAACACATCTGATGGACAGATGAAGATTGCTCCAGGATTATGTTTTCCGATGAGTTAAATTTTGTTGATATTTATTATTATTTTTTAGTATTCAAATACAATTATTGCGTTTACAGATACGTATTTTATTTTATGTATAAGTCAGTCATCTATAAGAGTTATAGATGACTGACAGTTTTCTCTATCTACAGTTTCAGAGATTAGTGTTGTGTGTTTAAGAAACTATCACATTTTTTATGAGCGACCCGGAATTTTAGCGGCCCAGTGTATGTTAGTTTGACATATTTTCTATCAAAATCTGCCAAACGGCAACAGTGTAGCTACTATGAGTTTATATTACGAGATTCGATCGTCGATATCGACCGCGTTTTGCGCTCTCATTGGTTGAGAGTTCTTACAACCTTGAAGCGGGCCAATCAATGATCAGTCGGTCTCCGTGGCGCAGCGGTCAACACGCCTAGTGCCTGCGACGTGGAGGCCCCGGGTTCGATCCCCGGCCAGGTCATGATGGAAAACGATCTTTTCCTGATTGGCCTGGGTCTTGGATGTTTATCTATATATGTATCTATTATAAAATATAGTATCGTTGAGTTAGTATCCCATAACACAAGTCTCGAACTTACTCTGGGGCTAGCTCAATCTGTGTGATTTGTCCGTATTTATTTATTTATGAGTCATGGTCAAACGCGGTCGATATCGACTATCGAGTGTCATAATGAAAATTCATGGTAGCTACACAGTTAAAAAATTACCTATGAAATCATTATTTTTTCCGCTCAGTATCCACAATAATACAACTGTTTACTAGGTATATGCCTATGCGACAAGAGATGTTTGGCAAAATATCCCCCACAAAACACCCATAGTGGCCATGGTAGATTGTTAAGACAGCGGAGCACATAGGTACATACAGTATGTTAAGAAAACCCTGTCCGACCCGTGAAAGTGTTGTTAGGTATCGATAACTGATTCTACTAATGGATACAAAACCGGGCTAAACTTAAAAAAATCTCCCTAAAAAAATAAATATTATTTCGCAAAAAAGAGGTAACTTAATAAATGTGTGTTAAGCACCCTTCCACGGGCGGCGGGCGGTAGGGCACGCGGCACGTGGTCGCATCGATATTCGCTCATAATAATACCGGTGTTGTCACTTTTTTAAAAATTTGCAAATTTCGGGGAAGTTGGAATTAATTCGCGGGAAAAAAAGATTACTTCAAAATTCATTTGTATTGGTACTATGATGATTACGCAAAATTTTATATTATATTTAGTCATGTGTTTACCTAACCTTTATTATCCTTATGGGTCGGACAGGGTTTTCTTAACATACTGTATATACTTAATTTTAAATCCAACACTGTACCGTTTTGTGGGGTGCTCTCCAACAGCTTTAGCTCCAAGTCAATCTGTACAATTACAGATGACAGCACATCATATGTATACAATCTGTCAGATTACTTTATTAGATTTTCAAAATGTCTTAATACTTAAGACATTTTGAAATTTCAAGGTTTTGAATACTCAAGGTTGGAACATTTGACAGTTTCGGGTAGCTTGACCTGCTGTCGTCCATACATCTTTGATCGAATAAATCGGTGAACTCACTCAGTTCACCGATTTATTCAATTTTTTATATAATATAACTTTACTTGTTTACAGATTTTGAAAACATCTTTCTCATATTTCGTGATACTAAGGACAGTTGCAGAGGAAGAAGAATAAATAATAATAATTATAATAAGTTATTTCATTCATATTCCATGCACATAATATTTTGCTTACAAAATGTATAGCTACAACTTTAAATAAAAAATAGTTTTAATTGGATTTCCTTCTAGTTAATTTCCGTTTTATTTTATTGAATAGGATGACTGTGATTTAAGTAATTAGAATTACATAACACATTGTCAGTAGCAATGGCTTTCATTTCGACAATAAAAAAACATTAATTTCTTTATTTGCGTTGCTGAGCAGCAATGCGCATAAAGCAATGGATTTGTAGTGAAGACTACGAATGCATGTTCAGTAATGCTCTTTTATTATATAAACTTAAGGCTATTTATAGTACATTATTATTGTGTGATCAAATGCGTATTGCACACATAGGAAGGAAATTTAGATGTTCCGAATAAAATAAGTAGTTATTACAAGTAAACAATATTATGTCCGTGAATAGCAACACGTATGACATACATCCATACCTAGACGCAAAGTGCCCACAATACTCCGAGACTCACTTATACAACGAAAAGTAAATTTATGTAAAATTCGATAGGTAATATAGAAAATTAACACGCAAAAAGATACTAAAGTTAACAACAAACTGAACAGGTGTAAAATGCCTGAAATGCAAACATAAAATTAACTAATTAATAGCAGGTAGTGCTTAGAAAGCAAATCGCATGATTCCTCGGGTTTCACTGCCGGATCGTTTGACATATCGGCGCGCGCTCGTTTCTGCTGAGGCATGCTGAGTGTCAGGTGCGAGCGCCGGCGCCGGTGCGGGTGACGTCACTCTCGTGACTAACGTGTTATGCACGTTGTCGTCCTCTGTACAGTCCACTATAAATGCAGGTTTCAGACGATCCACGGATACCAATATGAGTCTGTCCGGGAGCTGGAGTGTGAAGCGTTTTCCATCGCATTTCAGGACTCTGTAGGGACCGTCATATGGAGGAGTCAGCGACTTCTTGATCATGTCTCTTCTAAGGAAAACATAATCACATACCTGTAGCTCCTTATGCACGAAACATTTCCGACTCGTGGTTCTTCGCCGTGTCCTTCTATTCCGTATGGAGTGCATGTAGTTTGTGGTGTTGTGGTGAGACCCGCTTGTGGGAGGCCACTGGAACGTTCTAATAACGACGAACGATCCTTACACCAGCCGGCAGGCAGAAACCGGGTCCGTTGCTGGTTAGAACACGTCGGCCTACATCACGTCGGCCTTAGATCACGTCGGGGTCACCAATGTAGTGACGAATAAAAATGCGTGTTCAGTAATGCATTTTCACTGTATAAAATTAAGGCTATTTATAGTACATTATTAATATTGTGTGATCAAATACATATTGGACACATAGAAAGGAAATTTAGGTGATCCGAATAAAATAAGTAGTTATTACAAGTAAAGAAGATTATATCCGTGAATAGCGACAGGTATGATATACATACCTATGTGCAAAGTGCCTACAGATTAATTAATTATTAAAATCCTTCAAAAAATTCGATTTTATGAAGTTTTTACTCTTCAAGTGGTTTTTACCTTGTAAAAAATTCATTATTATAGTTGACGATTAATAATGATATTTTGGGTTTCTTAAGTAAATTTGATAAGTAATTTCAGTCGTTTAGTGAAGATAAAACGTTCGGTCGTCCAGCGTAGAATGGAAGGTAACAGACCTCGTGGAAAGTCACCGATGAGGTGGACCGACCAAATCAAGTCGGCAGTATGTAGTACCGGCTTGACGATGTCATTATAGGAACGAAAGGAGGGAATATTTCTGACCATCTTAATATTTTAGAACGGGTTTTTCATCGTGTGCATTCTAATGGAATGAAACTCAAACCAAATAAATGTCTTTTTTAACTAAAGAAGTAAAGTATTTGGGATATGTTATATCTTACGACGGAATTAAGGTCGACCCAGAAAAAGTGGAGGGCATAGTTAAAATACCACAGCCCACCAATATTTCAGAGCTGAGGGCTTTCTTAGGAACGATTAATTTCTATAAGAAATTTGTTAACCGTTTAAGCACTATTCTCGCGCTCTTATATCGATTACTTAAGAAAGGAGTCGTTTGGGAATGGGATACCAACTGTGAAGCTGCTTTTAAAAAAGTAAAATCATTACTCGTTAGTGCTGAAGTGCTCGCTCATTAGGATCTAGATAAGACCTTAATTTTAACATGTGACGCAAGTTCTAAGGGTATAGGTGGAGTACTTAGTCAGCTGGCACCAGGGGCGGCATCGCCCGGTTGCGTACTCGAGCGCCCCGTTGTTTATGTCTCGAGAGCGCTTTCGAGCGCCGAACAACACTACGAGTATTTGCAGATCGAACGGGAAGCACTAGCTATTGTTTTCAGCTTAGAAAAATTACACCAGTATGTGTACGGTAGGCGATTTCTTCTACGTACAGATCATAAACCTCTGGTAACGATTTTTGGACCGAAACAAGGTATACCTTCTATGGTAGCGAGCCGTCTCCAAAGATGGGCCATTAAGTTATCCGCTTATACTTATGATATTCAGTTTGTTAGGTCAGAGGCGAATGGAGCAGATGGGTTATCACGATTACCCGCACAGACAGCACTAGTCTCTCCTACTAATAATTTTTGTAAAATACCAGATCAAACATTTTTACATTTCGCACAAAATGCATTATTGTTAGATTACAATGAATTAAAAAAGCAAACTCAGCGAGACCCATTGTTAGGTAGAATTTTGAGTTATTTGCGAAACGAGTGGCCAGTGACGTCAGAGATCCCTTCACTTCAACCGTATCATAACCGAAAACGCGAATTGTATGAAGAGCTCGGTTGTGTTCTATGGGGCTATAGGTTAGTAATACCGGACGCGTGTAGGTCAAAGGTACTATCGGAATTACACGAAGCGCACATGGGATTCGTTAAAACGAAGTCGTTTGCTCGTAGTTATGTTTGGTGGCCGGG
Source organism: Sesamia inferens (assembly GCA_037179545.1). Taxonomy (NCBI): domain Eukaryota; kingdom Metazoa; phylum Arthropoda; class Insecta; order Lepidoptera; family Noctuidae; genus Sesamia; species Sesamia inferens. The sequence continues at coordinate 17,021,913 of CM073921.1, read as the reverse complement.
TATTGATGAAGCGATTGAATCGATGTGCAGGGCATGTACCGTTTGCGCGGCTGAAAGCGATGACCCGTCACGGCACATACCGTGCCCTTAGCCTTGGCCGGAAAAAACCGTGGGCTCGAGTACATGTTGATTTTTTGGGTCCGATAGCCGATAAAGTATACCTTGTAGTAGTTGATGCTAGGACTCAGTGGATTGAGGTTAGTCAGGTGCCTAGCACAGCTGCTACCCACACAATTATCAGACTAAGTGATATTTTCGCTCGTTTCGGATTACCGAAACAGTTATATAGTATCTGATAATGGACCACCTTTTACCAGTGTCGAATTTTCAAAGTTCATGGAAAGTAATGGCATTAGCCACTTGTTCTCCCCTTCTTACCACCCCGCCTCCAATGGCGCTGCAGAAAATGCAGCACGTTTAGTTAAGCGAACAATTAAGAAGGCAATTAGAGGCAACTTAGACATTTTATTGTTTTTAAATAATTTTCTTCTACACTACACAAACACAGAGCATTGCACAACAGGGGAAACGCCTGCTTCGCTTATGTTTGGCCGTAAACTCCGTACGAAACTTGATTGTTTGAGACCAAATAGAGAAACAAAGGTTAAAAACGCTCAAACAAGACAGCAGGAATCGAGGGGTAGCGTTACTCGGAGCTTAGGTGAGGGTTAAGAAGTCTGGGTTCGACATTATAGAGATGGGAGGTGGGAACCTGGCAGGATTATTGAGAGAATGGGTGTTACAGATTACAGAGTTCTCGCTGCGTCAGGTAGGGAAATACATAAACATGTAGATCAGCTTAAGCGCAGGCGGAGTTCATTGATCTGTCGCAGAAGAATCAGAAAGAGTTTAAACTCATGGTTCCGACGGAAGCATTCCGAGCCGTCCGCCACTCCTCAGCCCGGCACGTCTGAGCCCCGTAAAAGCGAATGAGGTGAGGTACTAGCCGACGATCAGTTTCAAGATTGCGTTGAATCTCCTCTTGCTTTGCCCACCGAATCGTCTCAGTCTTTGTCTCGCCCGGTGCGTAATTGTCGCCTTAATAATCCAGCTAATTATAAAATATGACCTCTTATATTGTAAACCTACCTATCTTTTTAGAACGTCTCTGGCGTTAATAATAAGTAATTATGCCTAAATTCTGTTTTGTTCAAGTTAAATACATGTGTAATGACTAAGGGTGGAGGTATTGTAATGTTTTGTACGTAGTTTGTATTACGAAAAAAATAAAGCTGTCATGTTGTGTCACTCATGCTTTCCACATATTTTTCACGAACCGGTATTTTATTTGGCGACCCGCTGCCGGTTCTGGATCTCCCTGTTGGGAAACGCTGATCTAAGGGACGGTCATAAACCATTCTAGGGATACTATCGAAAAAGGTTTAATTAAATTCAGGTATTGTGAACGGTATGCATGTAGTGAGCCGGGAGTTGTGCGGGTGGCTCATTGTGTTGTTAGGTTTCTTGAGACAAGTTGCCATGCACTCATGTTTAGTCTCGAAGTTGTTCTGGTTGCCTCCGCACCCGGAATATATGCGTTGTTTGCAAACTCTAAATGGTAACAAAAAATTAATTAATATATTAACAGACAACACGCACACAGAGTTTTTCAAACAATTGTGTGAAAGTCCTGAAATAACACTCTAAAATAAACCGTAGACGGAATAATAAAATTACTAGCAAGAGAGTGCATTAATTCCTGTTCGGTACATGTACAGACGACAGCATATCAAGGCACTACCACAATCTGTCTTTCATTATTATATTTTCGACTTTATCGCTAAAACATTAAGGATCAGGGTTGATTGGGAATATTTGACAGTTTCGGGTAGGTTGACCTGCTGTCGTCACTATCTACTTAAAATCATCATCATTAACCTTTTTTATCGGCCCACTGCTAGGCACATCCGCACAGGTCTAACTCTCACACAGAAAAGGAAAATATTAAATAAATACATTTCTATGTATTTTGAGTTGTAGAATAGAATACTCTTTATTATTTACACCATATAGATTACAAAAACATAAATATAAAGGTTTTACAAAGGGTGACACAATGGACGGTCTTATCGCTAAGAGCTTTTACAGACAACCTTTGGATGGAATAGTAAGGGGAAGGAGAGAGAAATAATGTAGGTAGTCTACAGTGTACTATTTACATAGTTTATATAATAAATATGCACGTTAGTGTATCATACTAGTCTAATAAATATATACATCTATTTAATAAACATCATACAAGACCAAATATAAAAATAATGACATGTTTAAAGAGAGAGGAAATGCTTTTTTACCATGGTTTTAAAAGTGGACAGAGTTTGAGCACGCCTTACAGACACGGACATGTCATTCCATTGCCGAACTGCTTGTACAGTAATAGCCCAGTCATATTAAAGCTTTCACCTCGGAATGAAAGATAATAAGCTGCAAATTGGTATGAACCTTTGTTTTGTCATTCTAAATGTTGTCTCAAAAGTCACAATCGTTATCGTGTCCGCGTCTCAAGATATTCAAGGTTAAAGGTCACAAAAATCGGTTTTTCGCGAATATCTGGCTTCCTATCGGTTAAATGAGATTTGCATTTATTATAAAAGTCCCATATATACTATAAAATTCCCTACAACTTTTGTTTAGACTTTTTTTTCATACGACCAACCGTTTTGAAGGTAGAGCGCGAAGAGTGCACATCGTACAGTCATATACGGCCTAATGCAAGGTCAAGCGTGAGTTATGGTTATCAGTACATTATAAAGTCAATTATTTACTTGGAAATTATAATTATTAAACAATGCCCATTATTTATGTACTAACTATTAATTATTTATATTTAATTAAAGTAAGTAACTTGATAATTTATATATAATTATTCATATTTAACTATAAGATAGTGTAGGTATAGGGTTTAGGTATTTAGGTAAGTTTGTTGGATAGTGTCGGTAAAGCTTTAGGTAATTATGTAGGTATGTAGGTTAGGTAAGTAGCCTACAAACTTAAATATATAATCCAGAATTAATAATATTTTATACTTAAATAGTTAAATATGAATAATTATATATAAATAATCAACTTACTTACTTTAATTAAATATAAATAATTAATAGTTAGTACATAAATAATGGGCATTGTTTAATAATTATAATTTAAAAGTAAATAATTGACTTTATAACGTACTGATAACCATAACTCACGCTTGACCTTGCATTAGGCCGTATATGACTGTACGATGTGCACTCTTCGCGCTCTACCTTCAAAACGGTTGGTCGTATGAAAAAAAAGTTTAAACAAAAGTTGTAGGGAATTTTATAGCCTACAACTTTTATAATAAATGCAAATCTCATTTAACCGATAGGAAGCCAGATATTCGCGAAAAACCGATTTTTGTGACCTTTGACCTTGAATATCTTGAGACGCGGACACGATAACGATTGTGACTTTTGAGACAACATTTAGAATGACAAAACAAAGGTTCATACCAATTTGCAGCTTATTATCTTTCATTCCGAGGTTGACCCCTTTTTTTTACCTAATATGACTGGGCTATAAAGGATTTATCGTTAAACACTAGTGGAATGCATCGGCATGTCTAATACCCGGTTTTCCGATGACCCCAGATATATATTATGTGTGTCATGAAGGAACTTGAAACGTTCTTTAAGATAAGAGGGGGTTTTAGGATTAAACAAAGTGCTGTAGAGCTGAAATAGGATATAAGAATAGGCTATTTGACAGACTTATAATTTCTATCTTGAATTAATTGGTTGCGGTTAAGAAGTTCAAAAAAAATTTTTTTAAATTTTTATTACGTTTTCGTAAGAAACATGCAAATAAAAATTAAATTTTTTTTTTTTTTTTTTAATTAAAATATAAACCAGCGCTTGACCGCAATCCCGCCTGATGGTAAGCAGTGACGCAATCGTTGATGGTAAAGCGCACTAGTTTATTAAGAGCCTATTCACTCTAGCCTTGAAGACACTCAAATTGTAGTCCGACGGAAACACCGCCGCCGGCAGATTGTTCCAGTCCCTCGATGTACGCGGTATAAAGGACGAGGCGAAACGCTTCGTCCGGATCGTTGAGGTGTTAACAACATAAGGGTGGAAACTCGCCGTACGACGGGTCGTCCGATGGTGGAACGGAGATGGGGGAATTAAATCGTGCAATTCCCTCGCACACTCCCCAGAATGTATCCTATAGAACACCGAAAGGCTGGCTACTCTACGCCTGTGCTCTAGGCTTAGGAGACCAACTCGAGTTAAATCAGGGTCACCAATCAGCCTCTTCGCACGCCTCTCCACTGAATCCAAAGTGGCCAGGTGACACTTAGCAGCACCAGCCCAAATGTGGCTGCAGTACTCCACACACGAACGGACCTGTGCTTTGTACAACATTAGAAGCTGCCCTGGTGTGAAGTACTGCCGGACCTTTGCGATTACACCAAGTTTTCTGGCTGCCACCTTGGCCTTGGACTCAATGAACCGCCCAAAGTTTAGGTTCGAGGAAATCTCAACACCCAAAAGCTGAAGGCGGTCGGTACACTCCAAGGATACATTCCGAAAAATAGGAGCCAAGGTGAACGGGCTCCTTTTGGCGGTGAAGAGACACTGTCGAAATGCTTTATTCAGCAATATGGCGTCGCGCTTTGTAGGTGACGTCTCAAGCTTATAAACGATTATTCCACAGTGGTGTTCGTGTTTATCTGTTATTTGTCAGTCAAAAAACAAAAAAAATACCACAAATCGCTCCAAATATCGTTAAAAATCTTCTAAAAACGCTAAAACACAGAACACATAGAAGGACAACAAGTATTTATGAGCGTATGACGTCATCGTGACATTAACCAATCCGAATCGTTTCACAATATGTGACACGAGAAACAAAATGCCAAACATATTATTGTGTTTTTGGATATATTAATTGTTATTATTTTCATTAAAACTTATGTAAATGACATAAAGGACCCCCATTTTATGCATTTAAAGCAAATAAACACAAAAATATTCATACTGTCAAATACCCTATTCCGGCGAAGACGTATGGGAAGCCACTTAAGCTTTGTACGAAGTTCAGATATGTGATCATATTTGCGCAGGCCAAATATAAATCTTATGCAAAAGTTTTGAAAGTGTTGTAAGAAAGTGTTACGTACTCAGATATCGGGTCCCATGCCCACCGGTTATATTGTCCAAAGCAGTGGCCGTAGTCAAACGCCAGGGAACAAAAATATGGTCTATGATCTAGAATTAGAAGTTAAAACAGTATATTATTTTACTATCTATAAAACAATTAATTGGCGCTGATTCCCTTGTTCACAAACTAAATTAAGGTTGTACTGAACTTAAATTTAGTTTTAGTCTTATTTAAATTTAGTTAGTTAGGAGATGTTTCATTTTGGGCTATCACTATGTACGCTATATAGACAAAAAGGAAAAACAAATAAAAGATTTTCATAAAAATACTACGAAATTAATTAGTTTTTAGTGAGATAACCCTTTATTAAGATAGCCATGACATTGGTTATGACGTTTAATTGGCGACTTTGACAGTTCTATTTTCCCGTTGTATTCGTGTCGAGTGTTGATTTGAGTTGATTGTGTTTATTTAATGGTTCGGAATTCATGCTTTGTTTTTTTTGCAGTCATATGGTAGATAATATAGCTACGATAGCCTTTGATACATGACACGTCAATCAAATGTCACTGTCAAGATCTTATTTCGCTTATTGCTGACCACCATATTTACTAGTAGATTTGTTGCACTTCTTGGCCTAGTTAAATTGAATCTGTATAAAAACTACGCCAAAATATATGAAATTAACATAAAATAAAAACAGTTAAACTATAGCGTACTAACTATACCTAGCATTAACTGTACAATGTGCTGGCCCAGGCTCCATACATTTCTGAAACGTCTCCTTTGGTCTTGTTCTTTCTGTTACATTATGAAATGGACATAAGATAAATTTTATTTAATACCTGTGAAATTAGACCGCGCCTGAAGTACATATATTGATGTATTTTTGAGGCTATCGTTTTAATCATGTCTAAACTGTCTATGGTCTTAATTTGACAGGAATTAGTTAATATTTAGTCTTCTTTTTTTATAATTATAAACTAGAGCTTGACCGCAATCCCGCCTGATAGTAAGCGGTGATGCAATCGTTGATAGTAAACCGCGCTAGTTTATTAAGCCTATTCACTTAAACAACTTAGTGAATAGGAAGGAAGACGGCAGTTGAGCGAGGTGATGCAACATTAAACCCAACAACACGACCAACGATGCTGCGCCAGAGGGAGATTGATCCCTCTACGACCAAACTCCTGACACAAGATTTGGCGCATCGTATCCTCAGACCCGCAGTGTAATAGCGTAACACACTATTAGTAGCAATGGGTTTCGTTTTGATAGTTCAACTAAATTCATTGCGTTTTTACATTTTTGAAATATTTTTTTTTTTTTTTAATAATTATAAACTAGCGCTTGACCGCAATCCCGCCTGATGGTAAGCAGCGATGCGATCGTTGATGGTAAAGCGCGCTAATTTATTAAAAGCCTATTCACTCAGAAAAACTGAGCGAATAGGAAGGAAGACGGCAGTTGAGCGAGGTGATGCAATGCTAAACCCAACAACACGACCAACGATGCTACGCCAAATGGAGATTGATCTGAAGACCCTCCACGACCAAACTCCCAACACAACAGCATTAGGCGCCTCGTACCCGGCACACATCGCAACACAACTGCTCAGACCCGTCCTCCGTACGGCTTCACCAGACATCATGCCGGAACACGACGAATCGCTTGGCGGCAAGGCTTTGTCTGGTGGGTGGTAACTTCTGCCGGCGGCCGATGATAGAGAGCAATGGATTAGCAATTTGCTTCAGAATGTTTCCAAATGATAGCAATTAGCATCGTGCCCGAAGACGACATCATTTTCTTTCTATCTCATTAAGAAAATAACATTATTAATGAAACAGAAAGAAAAGGATGCATTGAACTTAAATTTACTTTAGTTGGTGAACAATAGAATTAGGCGCTGGGGCCACTGACGACAATGACAACGCCACGGTAGCCTTAGACATGCCGTGACGACCTTATGGTGTATATTCAGTACAACACCAATTATTATTTTGGCAATATTTACATTGATTTAAATAATAGAGGATATTTTCCTTTGTATATTTTCTCTCATACAGAAATATACGGATAATTTTCCTCCATTCACGGTTGGCACTATTGACAGTCAGAAGGCGGCTACATTATATCAGTCGTAATTCTTCATTCAAAGAGGGCCCCTAGTCAGTTATTACAATAGTGTCATAATGATTGATCAGTCGTCTCATAACGATCGATTTGGCAAGTTTCGTAATCTACTTTCTAGTGCTCAGACACTGACACTCCACACGGGATTTATAATCAACGCAATACAACAATGTCACTCTACCACCATTCCAATACGAGACGTCTGAGATAATTGATCAATAATTATGAATTTAGCAGACAATGAAATGACAATGGAATCGTATTGGAATGAAAAATTTCTAAAAATAGCAGACTAGGGCCCCAGTCTTCCGAACGCTGAGCATTCCGAACGATACTGCCGACACGGTATCCATAAGCAGCTTTGTTTTTGTACCTACGATAATTATTATCACTTTAATTCCAATTTAGATATATTTCTATTGGTCGCTAAAAATCCCTTACCTGTCTCCGTGCCCGCAGAAACGAAACACTCATCGAGACACTGCTTCATACTTTTGAAGTTATTGCCATTTCCCTGGCAGCCGCCATAGAAGAAACGATAACACCGGTGTTGTTTGGCATCATAGTAGAATGACAATATATCCGCTCTGCAGGGGCCAGTATCTGGCCTTAGTAAGCATTTCTTACGTTTTGCTGAAACGAATTTTTGTACACACTGTCATTTTGGGTAAGGCTTTAAATGGTATAGGCTGACGCAGGTACTCTCTGGCCACGGCTGCTTTGGAAAGTACCTATGTCGTAAAGGCCGCGAACAGACACCGGTGGGTCGCTTGCCTCGAGGATACGGCGCAGCACACATCAAAGAAATGCCCTGCTTGTGCAGGGCTACGCCGTGACCTCATCGTGGTAATGGTAACAGAGCGACACGATCTCTTGGTCACGGCCGTGGTTTAATCGATAGTTGAGAGAGAGAGAGGGAGTAAAAAAACGTTAAAGAGACCCTTAATGCTAGGCTCATGATATCTTAAAAAAAAAACATTAAACTCCTGAGAAAAGGTTTCAGAGCGCTTTTCCCAACTGAAATTCATAATTTTTATTTAATTTATTCGGAAGAACAACACATAAATAGAGCTTAACAGTTAATATGGAGATAATCCCCCTTATTCATAAAAGCTGCTTAAAGTTAACTGGTGATTAGCGATTCTTTAAACATACATTTTTGACCTTTTAACGTTATTTAACTTGAATCATCACTTATGGATAAACCCTTTAAACACTAAGGTGTTTATTCATAAAGGATGATTTAAGTTAAGTGACGTTAAAAGGTCAAAAATGTGTGGTGAATGAATCGCTAATCACTGGTTAACTTTAAGCAGCGTTTATGAATAAGGCGGATAGTGTATATACAAAAGTGCAACCAACAGTGTTCTCAACAGATACATTAAAATACGACGGCAATATTGAAAAAGTAAAAACCGAAATTACAGCTAAGGAACACTAAAGATTCAATATTATTCACAACATTTTTTAGTTGTGTCAAGCAGTATCTATCAAAATATTCCAATGGATAAAGCAAATAAAAGTAAGTTACACATAATATTTGGAATTGTCTGTGAGCCGATTTAGTGGAACCTGCAAGCCTAAATTCATACTACAAGGCGCCGTATGCTTATGACACATTCCTGAATGGCATACTAGTTGTAGCTAAAATGTTTTGCATAACTTATTAAAAAATATTCACCACTATATACGACTGGTTACATACAGATTATACAGAAATATACCTAGCATATCTCGAGAACTACTACTAATCATACATTAAATTTGTGTGTGTAAAATTAGCTTCGGAAAGAACTTGAAATGTGAAGCGAATTCAAATATCGATAAGAAATTCTAACACTATTCAATATATACTATATATTTTTAAAATTTTCTGGGGAAGTAAAACGTAAAAAAGTCATCCCAATTTTGTCAGGCGACCAATCTAAGCGGAGACCAGTCTTCGGCGAGAGAGATATTGGGCCCGATTCCAGATTCCCTTGTTCGGTAACTAAACTAAATTTTTATTTCATTAATAAAGAACAATATGAATATTATAATTTCTTAATTTAATAATAGATTATAATATCTTAATTTGACATACTTACCTCTAATAGTGTCATCCGTTGCAATGCAAACAGATTTTGTGTTCTGAGCTACGGCAATATTATAATTATTAATAATATATACTAGTATAACTGAAACTAATACAGGTAAATATAATAATAATCTGTTGTGTTGTAAATACATTTAATTATATATAACCAAGACGTTTTTCTATAGAAATATCGACTACCGTAGTTTGCAACAAGAATTGTTTTATTGCCGGTCGTAACCAAAGCCATTAAATAAAAGAAATAAAATCTAAATCAATTTTCAAAAACATTTAATACTTTCATTTTATTTACTCCATTGCAAATTCGATGTTTGAATGCTAATATCACTTTTTTGTTGGCTGTTGCTCTTTCGTTAAACAAATCGATGGTCAATATAAATTAATTTTGTCCATATCCCCTACTTTGACCCTCGAACAATGAAACAAAAATCGACTAAATTTGTTATCAATGATCATGCTGCCACTGGCAGTCATCAAAAACCAATTTTTAATCTCCTTTTACCTTTAAAACCCTACCATCAGTTGACAAACCAAGGCCGTTGAAACTTTATCCCCAAAAGCAGGAGACGGTATTTTATCATTTTCAATATTCGTCTGAATTTGTAACAGATAATAACAATCCAATCAAGATAATATAATTATTTACCTAAGTACTCTACATTTCGGTTAAATAAAATAAACAAACGTTTTGTGTAGCAACTATCAATTTTTACAGACCTTTGATAAATTACTAAAAACGTGAAAGTTTGGATGATTGTTACTTTTAATGCAAAAATTTCTAAACAAGTTAGTAGCGAAAGTTAGTGTGTGTTCCAGATATTCCCACAGGATCGAAAAACTTCTGCGGATGAAACGGTGGGGCGGAGTTAGCGAAAAAATACAAATATTTTTTTAATAATTATAAACTAGCGCTTGACCGCAATCCCGCCTGATGGTAAGCAGTGATGCGATCGTTGATGGGAAAGCGCGCTAGTTTATTAAGAGCCTATTCACTCAGAAAAACTGAGGGAATAGGAAGGAAGATGGCAGCGAGGTGATGCAATGTTAAACCTAACAACACGACTAACGATGCTGCGCCAAAGGGAGATTGATCTGAAGACCCTCCACGACCAAACTCCCAACACAACAACATTAAGCGCATCGTACCCGGCACACATCGCAACACAACTGCTCAGACCCGTCCTGCGTACGGCTTCACCAGACATCATGCTGGAACACGACAAATCGCTTGGCGGCAAGGCTTTGTCTGGTGGGTGGTAACTTCTGCCGGCAGCCGATGTTATGGCCTACCACCGAGAAATATTACGTGATTAGAATGGGAAATCGATTAGTTTTTAATATTTTCGGATCGCAGGGCTTAAGGTTTCTTTCAATACAATTTAAGCTCAAGTTAGATCCACCGCTATCTAGCTTGAGCTTAATTTGTCTTATTTAGGCTGATGAGGTCATCAGGCTATCGTTTTTAAACTGTCCAGGTTCCTCTCCTGATAGGGAATGGGCCGTAATAAACAACGTGGTCCAAATTCGGTTTGGTAGATGCCAAACACCGATATTCAACAATAGCAGTATTGATGAAATTATATACAAAAAGGCAACCTGGGTTCGAAACCGCTATCTCATCGGGGCCGTTCACGACTTGCCTTCTGCAGCAAGCAGCCAGCATTGGAAACATTTTAGGATGATTATGCTATACAATTGGCTTGTATCCTAAAAAATAATTTAATGTCCGTCAGATAGCTTTATAAAAAATATTGAACACGTATTTTTTATTTTTTATTTTATTTAAATACTTAGGAAGATATATTGATTTGAAATGTCGCATGACGTCACGCCATGGTGCAAAATATAGAACGGCGTGACGTAATTAGCCCCCACTCTGTAACTTTAATACGCTATATCTCAGTAATTTTTGGTAATTACGACAAAATAAAAAATACGGTTCTTAATTTTTTTTATTATCTATAAGACGGACTAATTATTTTTTTGATTTTCATACCTTGGATACATCCCTATTAATGGGTAACTGCTACATAAAATTTCTTACACGTTCTTTCGAACGAAGTGATTACTGTAGGCCTAGTATGAGTTTTCAATACGAAACTCGTTCGATCGTATCGAGCGCGTTTGACTCAGCGATTGGCCCGCTTCAAGGTCGTAAGAACTCTCAACCAATGAGAGCGCCAAACGCGCTCGATACGATCGAACGATTTTCGTATTGAAAACTCATACTAGGCCTACTGTAATATATGATTTCATTTTAAATTAACCTAGCGTGGTACAAGTTTTCTGTAGAATTTGCATTAGTGGCATTGACGTGCAACCTACCGTACGCTGTACTTACATGTAGAATTTATAGCTATTTCCAATTCAATCTGTTTCACAATATTATACATTTTAATGCCCATAAATTTCGGGCATATTGGACAGCTCCGTGTAGGTACTTTTATAACTTATTGTATATTGAAACAAGCCGTAATACGGACTGAATATGTTCAAGCTACCGTTGTATTTCTTCATTTTAATTTTCTTATGTTTCTACTTTGCTCATGCTGTAAGTAACACATTTAATACCCAATTAAGTATTTTCAAATAACCTTTTGACCAACTGTAGCAGTTGGTTGCCATATATGCAAAGAGAATGAAGAGTTTTGTTATACTTATTTCATAAACTTTTCTTTTTAGTTTTATTTTTAGTTTGTGTTTGTTGCCACAAAACATTTCGCCAATGATTTCCGCCCAAAGATAGATTATTTTTGAAATATTATAATTTAATATACAGTATGTTAAGAAAACCCTGTCCGACCCATAAGGATAATAAAGGTTAGGTAAACACATGTCCAAATATAATATAAAATTTTACGTAATCATCATAGTACCAATACAAATGAATTTTGTAATAATCTTTTTTTCCCGCGAATTAATTCCAACTTCCCCGAAATTTAGTAATTTTTAAAAAAGTGACAACACCGGTATTATTATGAGCGAATAGCGATGCGACCACGTGCCGCGTGCCCTGCCGCCCGCCGCCCGCGAAATGGTGGTTAACGCACATTTATTAAGTTACCTCTTTTTGCGAAATAATATTTATTTTTTTAGGGGGATTTTTTTAAGTTTAGCCCGGTTTTGTATGCATTAGTAGAATCAGTTATCGATACTTAACTACACCTTCACGGGTCGGACAGGGTTTTCTTAACATACTGTATGTTATCTCGTCTTATAATAATTTGGAGGACGATTGGAGATTGCGGTCGTTAAACCAAGCTGCGGAAGTTTAAAGCTATGGCGTTTCCACCGGGTTTGGCGGAATCCGGGTTAGATTATTCTCGTGATTCAATCCCTTTCTGTCGCTGAAAGATCACGGGGCTCATCGGTCGAGTAAGGTTCAAAATAGCCCATCCGTCGATCTAGGTTTAAAATGTTATCATGGGATAATGCAAATCCAGAATTTGGTTCAAAATCTGATACTAGGTGTAAATACAACAAAACAGTATTGGCCTAAAACATAACTATTGCTTTTATGTAAATACTTACTGGTTTGCCACTTTGATAAATTATTATCGATAGTTGTATTTGCCAATTTATTGACTGGAATAAACGGTAGTATTTCTTGTAAGCCTTAAAGGCTCGAGCAGACTATTAGGGTAATCACGTAACAGACGGTCAATAGCAATGGGTTTCATTTTGACAGTATAACTACATCCATTGCGTTATACACTTTGAATAACTGACACAATTTTGAACATTTGGGGCAATGGATTAGTAATATGCTTCAAATGATTCCAACTGCTAGTAATGGAGTGTGACGTAATTAGGGTGCAGATCCGTATGCGTAGACGTAAGCATAGACATGCACGTAGCACTGAGTTGTAAAGTATAGAATCATATGAGACAGGACACCCCACTTGCGTCGTTACGCAAGCGGTGTGTTCTGTCTCATATGATTCTAACGGCCTGCGGCACTGCTTAACGCTTGCGTACGTTACGCAAGCAGTGCCGCAAGACTGTATTTTACACTTTTCTTGCTACAATACATTTACATAAAAAAAAAAAAATAGTTAATTATTTTGTCTTATACTAATATAAGAACATAATTAACTATTTTTTATGTGGATTTTGATAAAGTTTGTAAGTCTGTACTTGAATGATAAGCAATGCTAACTGCGTGCGTTTTTAGAAGAATATTAAGTATAACACTTTATTAAGTATAACAGTTAGGCTGAAGTCACACAGCTAATAAGTCGCTTCAGTTAAAACCATGCTAATTGGTTGAGTAGCTTAGCTGTAGCTACAAAAAGAAAAACTTTGACATAATATATAATTGAACTTTGATTAATAAATAAGCGCGAATTTGATTTAGTAAATAATTGCTACAAAAAATAAAATAAAAACAGACTTTAAAAAATGAAAATTTAAATTGTGTTTGTTCATTGGCTTGATCTAACAAGCATGTATTGCTTATTTATTATGATAAATTAAAAATTACAAGCTATTTAGGTTACCTTTTCATTTAAATTTCCATGACAAACATATGTAGCTGGTGGATAGCTACCATTAGCTTTCGGTACTCGATACATACAATGTCACACTTGAATCGGTTTGAAATCCCAACAGAATATTTTTTCCAGTGTACCAAATGCGCTGCGCAGGCGGAGGAACAGAGAGTGAATATCATGAAGGTCATGTTGCCTAAAAGGAGATTTATGTTTCGATTGAAAAACCTCAATTCACCATATTAGTGAAAAACGCCAAGTAGAAGTAACTGTGCACGAGAAATTCCTTCAATTTAGACAACAGAACCATAAAATCCGTAGTAATCAATATTTTACATCTGGCAGGCGCGCCGACTACCTTACCAAAACAATTATGCACTGTCTATGTCTAATCCCCATCCTGTGAAGAAAACAGCCAAACAGAAAATTATTTTGGTATTGAATCAGCTTAACAATAGCTCTCTTATGAACAACAAAGAAGATTATGAGCTTCTAGTGCAGAAACTTAATCAAAAATTCCGCTCAACTCCTGCCAGAAGAAGATATTGTGCTAGATGTAAACATTCATAAACATTTCTCGCAACATTGACCGTCCATCCGTATCCCGTCTCAGAATGTAACTGTAAGCTTATGTGCGTTGATAAAAATGCAATAAAAATCTTTGAATTCTAAATCGGTTGTTTTTTTTTATTTTTAAGTCGTTCCTGTCTAGCTTCGAAGTAGTTATTTGACTAATGTTTTTACTATATCAATGGCCCATGGTCCACCTTAAAATATGAGTGACAATTATCTACCGGTGTAGCAATTAGTTATGTTGAGTTTATTTCGGCTGTTCTCAGTATCTTCTAGCAACTTTAGCGTAAGAGTATACCTATCACTTTGAAGCCATATTTATAGGTCATTTGTTTTACCATTTACCTGTTTAGAATGTCTTCGAGTGAATGGCGAATTATTCATAAATGTTTTAGTGGAAAAAGAAATATTGTTGGCAATATTTGATCACGTAGTAATAAAATGTGTTAAATCTACCAGGCGCTGCGTATGGCTCATCATAAAGGAGTTGTGGAGTTTAAACGACCACCGCCAGTGGTGCTACCACCGTTACCAAGACTAAGTACAACCACCAGCACTACCATCAAAATCAAAGAGCCCTTACCAAAGCAGGTAGAAGAGGTTTTAAGACAATTAAATGGCAGCAACGTCTTAAATAATCGTGAAGATTATGACTTGTTACTGAGTCAATTGAAAAAATATTTCACAACCAAGAAGCCTCGAGCAAAAGAGCGTGCACCGTGTGCTCGAGCCCGTCTTTTCTAAAAATCAACCGTAACTTAACTATCTTGGAGTTTTAACTCCATCCTTTTTCCTATTCAGCTGTGCGATTCTGTAACCACCTCACTGTGAAAACTTAGGCGAAATGAGCTATCAGTGCAGCTAATGCTAGGATTGACACTATTAAAGGCTCATTCCAAGATCACTTCACCAAATTTTTCATGGCGAGAATTCTACAGAATCGATCGACAGATTCAGCTACATACATATACAGTAGGTAAATACGAGATTTCCAGTCAATAATATGTGGAATGACAGACATTTATATATGTCAATGGGAATAGATAAATATGTGGTTAAGTAAAAATACAATAACTAATATTAATTTTTTTATGAATACATAAGAAACGTGAATACATTTGAAATAAAGATAAATAATTCACAAGGTTATGCTTGAAATTCTAATATTATTACATATTTTTATAGTTTCAAAGAAACAAAATACCTTTGTTGATCGTGAACCCATTGTTTAGGCTAACAGCTAGCAGCAGATGACATATTTACGAGAATTTTAGCAATCCTTTCGCAGGAAATAAGCAGTACCTTTGTACTCAGATCTTCATTTTGTTGTATCTATATGTATTTTATTGTGTGTACATAAATAATAAAATAAATAAATAAACGATAGATATCCTTGGAGCAAACTTTACCCGAATGGAATCTTAATAAGCCACGACAAAATAATAACTAAAAGGAATTAATTTAATCTGATCATAATGCAATTATAATTATTTAAACAGAATTTTATTGATACACTAGTAATGGAATAATTCTTAATCAATATGGTTTTTGGAATTAAATTAAGCTTTATTATTAATTCCTTCATTATTTTGTATATAAAAAATGCATAAAAACATTTAAAAATATAAAATAGTGGATCCGCCGATATCGGGAGCAGAGTCCAAGCTACCGGTGGTTAGGGCTGCAGAGACAGGAACCTCCTCACAATGCGGGCCATATCGAGGAGTACTGCCTTTTGAATCAGGCCCTTGATCTAACTGCCTAACGAAAGCTTGAATAGATGCTGGTCGAGGCTCTTGGCTATCAGATCATTGGCTGATATGACAATCGGTACAATAACAGCCGAGTTCACATTCCATTATTATAGTTATAATGGCAAGAACAGAGGAGCAATTCTCGTAACTTTAAGAACGTCCATAGTCTGAATTCAATCAACCGTCAAAAAAATCCTAAATTTCCTACATTTTGAGAAGTGTGTTGTTATATTTGTGTTTTAAATTACGTGAATTGACCTATACTCGTTTCTAAAGCCACAGAAATTGTGATAATGTTATTTCGCGTAGTGCGCCGACAGTTCATTCGTGTTTTATCTGTAGCTTTGAAAAGCGTTTTGAACCAAATCTAGGTCACCAATTAGCCTCTTCGGACGCCTCTCTACTGAATCCAAAGTTGCGAGGTGGCATTTTGCAACACCAGCTCAAATGTGGCTGCAGTACTCCACACACGAACGGACCTGTGCTTTGTATAACATTAGAACCTGTCCTGGTGTAAAGTAAGTACCGCTGGTTTCCTGGCTGAAAGAAGTGAAAAGTTTTGCATTTAAGCGGAAATTGCAGAGTTATTTTCGCAACAGTTAGGGTAGAGTCATTCCAACACCTGTCTCCCAAATTTTTAGTTTTGTATGTAGGTATATATTATAAGTATAATATATTTTGGTAATAGTATGTATGTTTATATAGCTTATTTAAGTATATTTTTTATAGTGTTAAGAGTGTGTTTTCATAATAATGTTTTCCTTTAAAGCACCTGCTACTAATCTCTTCACCACCTATGGTTGACTGGTAGAGAATGCCTAAGGCATTAAGTCCGCCATTGTACAATTTATGTGCGAAAGAATAAATAAATAAATAAAAGTAGGAGCCAAGGTGAACGGGCTTCTTTTGGTGGTGAATATAGACTCTTGTGTTTTGGCAGCGTTGAATGGCACAATATTGGCTTTGCCCCATTCGGAGACTGCCTGTAGGGCAACATTCGTACGCTCTACTATAGCCACTCTTTCAGACCGGCCTTACTAGCCCGAGCTTCCGGCAGGTATCTCTTCACAACTGTGTCGTCATCTGCATACCAATAGATACCGGGCATCAGCACATCGTCAATATATAGCAGGAACAGGGTTACAAAGTGTGTGAGGAAACTGTTACAACACATCTATCCGGATCAGTGATCAGCAGAAGGTCCAGTAAAATTGGCGGTGTGACCCGTGTGACCAGCTACATAAGCACCCTAGTCGCTTGTCCTACCAAATAGGAAAGGTCCATTGATAGCGCAAAGTTTCGCGCTTCTCTCCCAACGTGGTATTTTGATTCAAGATACAAAATTAAAACAAAATAGTTAATAAATTACTTTTACCAAATATAAAGTTTGTAATTTTAAACGGTAAAGTTTATTTGTATGTTTTCTCTCGGTGATAGGCCATAGCATTGGCTACCGGCAGATTGATTAGCACCCACCAGATAAAGTCTTGCTGCCAAGCGATTCGTCATGTTTTCTTGATGTCTGGTGCAGCCGTACGGAGGACGGGTCTGAGCAGTTGTGTTGCAATGTGTGCGCCAAATGTTGTTGTACCAGGAGTTTGTTAGTTTTTTAAGAGCCTATTCACTCAAAAAATATTGAGTGAATAGGCTCTTAAAAAAGTAGCACGTCTTACTATCAACGATTGCATCACTGCTTAAATACCATCAGGTAGGATTGCGGTCAAACGCTAGTTTATAATTAAAGATAAAATAATGTGTGATATGTCCCTGCGTCAGGGACAAAGACAATCCGCGTGACTGCTTGCATTATACAGTACGACCAAAAGTATTAAGTATTAAGTATTAAAAAACCGGCCAAGTGCGTGTCGGCCTCACGCACAAAGGGTTCCGTACCATTGATTTATGAAATTAAAGGATTTAAATTATTTGTATGAAAGATTACGTGGTACTAAGTGGTTTACGATTTACGAGGTATTAAAAAAAACTACGTACTAGATCTCGTTCAAAACAATTTTCGTTGGTAGTTTTTATAGTAATGCACATCATATGTTTTTTTTTTACATTTTGATTTTGTTATTTTAGAAGTTAGAGTCACGCAAACAATTCGGTTTAGAAAAAATATTTTAGAAACCTCAATATCATTTTTGAACACCTATCCATAGATACCCCATACGTATGTGTTTGATTAAAAAAAAAATTAGAAAAAAAACAGAAGTTACTACCCACGAGACAAAGCCTTGCCGCCAAGCGATTTGTCGTGTTCCGGCATGATGTCTGGTGAAGCCGTACGGAGGACGGATCTCAGCAGTTGTGCTGCGATGTGTGCCGGGTACGTTGCGCCAAATGTTGTTGTGTTGGGAGTTTGGTCGTGGAGGGTCTTCAGATCAATCTCCCTTTGGCGCAGCATCGTTGGTCGTGTTGTTGGGTATAACATTACATCACCTCGCTCAACTGCCGTCTTCCTTCCTATTCGCTCAGTTTTTTTGAGTGAATAGGCTCTTAATAAACTAGCGCACTTTACCATCAACGATCGCATCACTGCTTACCATCAGGCGGGATTGCGGTCAAGCGCTAGTTTATAATTATTAAAAAAAAAATGTGATTCAGTTCTAAAAATGAGGGCCCCCAATATTTATTATTTTATTTTTATTTTTGCGTCAAAATCTTAATGCGGTTCCCAGAATACATCTACCTACAAAGTTTCAACAGTATAGCTCTTATAGTTTCGGAAATAAATCTCTGTGACATACGGGCGGACAGATGGACAGACGGACAGACAGACATGACGAATCTATAAGGGTTCTGTTTTTTGCCATTTGGCTACGGAACCCTAAAAAGTATCTGACGAGTGTACCATATTTTTAAAAGGAAGTATTCTACTTTTTAATTTTTTGTATCCTCCGTGTCTATGCTTGGTACATGGTGTGGATATGTCATTTTGACGGCGCTATAACAATTAAAATACTTTTTTTTGTAAAATTGTAATTACATGAAATATAAAAATAGAAAAACTTTACTTTGCAAAAATGAGTTTAAATGAGACGCGTCCGTATTTTATCTTGATAAGAAAAGAGGAGGAGAAAGGCGAAAGGTTTGCGAGGATCAACATGGAAGTGAAACACCGTCCGATTATTGAACCCATGAATCCATTTACAAAAAAGACTGCGACCACTCAAACCTACCCGACCAAGTTGATACCTGCTGCACCAAGGAAAGCCTGCTGCTTCTACTGTTCCTAAAGGAAAATGTTGACCCAACTAACAAACAGAATTACGCAAACTGAGTCCACAGAATCAACTGCAAAGAAAACCAGGCCTCTCGTCAATTTACTGTGCATCTTCTGGGCGAAGTGCTTCGGAAATGTTCTTGGACTATCGATAAGACTCATATGCTGCCATAAGATATCGTCAAACATTTATCTGTTCTTGCTGCAAATTTGTCTGCATTTATCCTGTTATTTAGGCCTGGAATTGATGGATATCGACCAATTCCAGCCCACTTCAGCCAAAATGTTTTCTGTATCGGACCCCCAACCAATAGGTGATATACGAATTATATGAGTCTTGGGTCATATAATTCAGTAATAATTTAATATTTTTGTATTACTTTTGAGTGGTCATCGTAACTGTATCCATAGCCCTTTATTCTGTTGTCAATTATAAATCCCTCAACCACTGATCATCTTTTCTTTCTTTTTTGAAAAATAATGACATTATTCTCATTCGAAATAATATTATTTATTATTAATAATTTCGAAGGCGAAGATAGTATTATCTTCGTCTTCGACAACAAGAAAATATTGATTTTTGTGATGAAATGCTTGCTCTATCTATATATATATTATTTCCTCTTGCATCAATGGTAAGTGTATAATGTAATTTAGACCTAACTTTTCTCGGACGTTGTACATTACGTAGGCATTGAATAGCAAAAGGTGGTTATTACTCAAGAACTCCACAAACACATTCAGCTGCTTGTGACCTACGACAAGGATCGACATCCAGACTATTATAGCAGATATTATTATCAATAACATAATACTTATACCTTACTTTGATTTTGACAGTTGAATTATATTCTTCATTGTAGGGAAAGAGATTTATTGAACAAAGTAAGGTAAGCAAAATGTATTAACAAAGATTTTTCACATTAATCCAGATTGTGATTATGCGTTTAGGGTGCTGGACTGTAATGGGTTTCAGAAACCCTAATAGTCTAGTAGACTTAGCACATAGTGAATAATATATTATGTATTCTAGGATAACAGACAGTTATTACTAGATCGAAGAATGCATCGATAACTGTGCGTCAAAGCGGTAGCTGATTTTTAAACTTATTTTTCAATTTACTATTGCGATAATGGAATAAAGAAGCCTTTTCTTAAGCGTGTATAGTCACGGTAAAGGTAGTCGAATAAAATCATTCAGATAGTAGAATTACGACAGTGGTTCAGGAAGAATAATGAGGTCAACCGTGAAGAGCTCATCTAAAAAGCTGTCAGTCGACCTATCATACTCCCAATTCCGAAAAAGATCTCACCATCCTGGTAAGGTTCCTTTACGACCTGTACCGCCTGAAATGACGGGACCCCAACGATGCACACTAGGTGAGATAACAAGGACTTCTGGCTAAAGGAGACGCCAGGATCCAAGGTACCTAAGAGTCTACTATTAGCTGTCTTCCAAGGTGCAATGAAATCTTCAGTAAAAGTACCATCAAATTAGTTCATCTTTATTCCTAGGACATGAAGCTTCTACTCGTAACTGAGTAGCGTAGTTTAATATATACTTACATACTCCAGCTGATACGTTAGAAGGAGGCGCTTGTTTTGTACACCTTTCGCCTGTTTTCTGCTTGCGACGGCACTTCAACTGTTTCTCGCAAGTTCAGGTATCGCTGCTTGAATTTGTGAAGATGTCATCAGGGTTAATGAAAGCTGAATCCGAATGTATATATGTCATGTCACGTGGAATGTGCTAATAATAATAATAGCTATGAAGAGGGCTATGCTAGATGTTTCTCTACGTGATAGAATCAGGAATGAGGAGATCCGTAGAAGAACTAAAGTCGCTGACACAGCCCAGCGGATTAGCTCTCTGTAGTGGCAGTGGGCGGGGCACATAGCTCGAAGAGCCGATGGCCGATAAGGCAGAAAGGCTCTTGAATGAACAAAAAATAACGTTGTATACCTATTACTGAGCATGTTCTAGTAGATATCGACGTATACGTGTATTTATGATGTCATGTGGATGAAAATAATTACCGACACAGCAATGGACTCATCCATTCAGTTTCCCATTGTTGTATTTTTTACTCAGCTACGTACATTTCAATAGCTTCAGTAGATATAACAAAAAAAAAAAACAAATGTGCTATATAGTTAGGTACATATATAAATACTCGCTACTATTTTTCCTTAAGTCAGAAGTAATAATTTAATCACGACAGTAGTTTGTGTTTTGACATAATTATTGTATCAAGATAATGCCTGCGTAAGCAAACGTAAAAGATTGTTTAGCAAGATGCTACCTTATATCTTGTAAGTTAATTTGCATTCACCATGAACCTTACACCTACAAGTTAGAGTCTACAATGACGTGATGTTGCAGATTCTGTCCGGTTTGCACCATCATCCTAGTACAAACATACCTGTTAAGGTATCGGTACGTTTATATAGTTATCGTGCATGTTATCGCGTTATCAAACTGCAGTGCAGGCTGTCGGCAATTATGTCGTGATTTACATGATTTTAAAATATAAATGTAACACAATGGAATTAGAAGATATAGTGGCAGATACAAACTTATTGGACAACCGCAGAATTTTAAAGGTATGTAGTCACCTAGTGTTTGTGTAGCTATACGACCATAGAGAATAAAGAGGTTATGTTATGATAATTTTTAATTAATTTTGAGCGTAAATTGGAATTTATATGTACAAATCGATTTCAAAAGAGGAACATTGTTAGAAATATGAGCTTATAGATTGAATTCGCTAAACCATTTTCTTGAATGTTTTGGGAGAATGGAGGTTAGTTTTTAAAACTGTGAATTATTTTTTACAAAACCATGGTGTCTGGCCTCGGGTGCAGATTTATAGTTGCTACTTACAGCGATGTTACGCCGACTCATATTGTGATTAGGTCATTCAATACCTACTTATTTGATCGTTTACAGACCTCTCCATTCAAACATTAGAAAAATCATTCTCTAAGATATACATTAATTTTCAGTGTTTTTGTATTTGTTGAAAAGTATTAAGTACCAAAAACATTCTGTGGAACAAAAATAATATCCACTCTTACTTAAATATTACTAATTCGAAAGTAGGTTTGAGAGGGGGGTTAACAGAAGAATTCGACTGGGTTAAGCATTGGGTTTGGGAAGCTTCTCTGAGTCTAGTTCTTGTCGCGTATTCCACAGAGCCAGAAGATCATCCTGCTAGTTATGACTTACGCAGCCGAAACGTGAACACTCACGGTACAGCAGGTCTATAAATTCAAGGTCAATGAATTAGCGCTATCCTTCAAAATGATTAAAATTGTACTTGCATAACTATATACGAGGATATACAATATGTAAAGAAAACCCTGTCCGATCTGTGAAGGTATTGTTAGGTATCGATAACTGATTCTACTAATGCTCACAAAGCCGGGCTAAACTTAAAAAAAAGTTCCCCCTAAAAAAATAAATATTATTTTGCAAAAAGAGGTAACTTAATACATGTGCGGTAGGCAATCCATACGCGGGCTACGGGGGGCAGGGCACGCAGCACGTGGTCGCATTGCTTATAATAGTACCGTCAAAATGGTGTTGTCGCTTTATAAAAAATACCAAATTTCGTGGAAGTTGGAATTAATTCGCGAGAAAAAAAGATTATTTCAAAATTCATTAGCATTGTTACTATGATGAATACGTATAATTTTATATCTTATTTGGTCATGTGTTTACCTAACCTTTATTTTCCTTGTGGGTCGGACAGGGTTTTCTTTACATATTGTATATACGGACAAATCACACGGATTGAACTAGCCCCAAAGTAAGTTCGAGACTTGTGTTATGGGATACTAACTCAACGATACTATATTTATAATAGATACATATATAGATAAACATCCAAGACCCAGGCCAATCAGGAAAAGATCGTTTTCCATCATGACCTGGCCGGGGATCGAACCCGGGCCTCTACATCGCAGGCAGGCGTGATGACCGCTGTGCCACGGAGGACGACTATATTAATATTACTCAATTCGCCGGTTCCCATCTCTAAAATCTTTATAATTTGTAAATGTAGCAATTACTCGATAAACCATTATTTTAAATTATGTGATACGCAACTAAACAGCGGTGGTATCAGCCGCGACTTCCAACTTGTAGGTTCGAACTTCATAAGATGTCAGCACAACAAGACGGTGTCCATGAGGGCCGATGCCTGCTGGGCTAGAGTGGCCCTGGCGCACAGGCAAGTGAAGGAACACGGGTGGGTTTTAGTCAGTAAAAGTCTGACACGCCCTTTCTCTCCTCCCAGAGCCTGAGAGATCATTTCATGATTTCCCATCAAAAACAAAAAAAAAGTTTGAACCCCATCAGGCGCTTTCATTTTGTGTACTTTTCATCACCAGTACTCTCAAAACGGTGAAGGAAAACATCGCGTGGAAACCGGCATGTTCTGGAGGTAAAACTACGAAGACATGTGACACGTACAACCCGTACGGGCCCCGCGTACTAGATTACGTGGTACGGTGGTATATTACCGTTCCCCTCTCACCGACAAAAGACCTGGAGTGGGAACATATGTATACTTATACAGTATGTTAAGAAAATCCTGTCCGACACGTGAAGGTGCTGTTAGGTATCGATAACTGATTCTACTAATGCATACAAAAAAGGGCTAAACTTAAAAAAAACCCTAAAAAAATAAATATTAATTCGCAAAAAGAGATAACATAATAAATGTGCGTTATGCACCCTACCGCGGGCGGCGGGCGGCAGGGCACGCGGCATGTGGTCGCATCGCTATTCGCTCATAATAATACCGGTGTTGTCACTTTTTAAAAAATACCAAATTTCGGGGAAGTTGGAATTAATTCGCGGGAAATAAAGATTATTTCAAAATTCAATTGTATTGGCACTATGATGATTACGTAAAATTTTATATTATATTTGGTCATGTCTTTACCTAACCTTTATTATCCTTATGGGTCGGGCAGGGTTTTCTTAACATACTGTATATGTGATGCAGAATGTTATACAACTACTACCTAAGCGTATTCATCACCATCATCTTAGCTGAAAAACGTCCACTGCCATCACCCGCCTGAAAAGTCTTTACTGATGATTTGCATAATATCGGATTGATAACGGATTTTATAACAATGCATTTAAACTTTATTTTCTTAAACATCAAACTCGTTTAAAAATTGTTAAACCTTACATTTTAACGTTTAAACGTCACTTAAATTTATTCATCGCATATAAAGATAAAGATACATTTATTCCTAATCATGTGTAGGTAACATTTTATAAATACATAAATGGAAATGTAGATGGGAAAATGAAACCGGGAAAGTTTCAACGTTTTGCCACAATTGGCGTAGGTACAAACTTGTGCCGCGGCAGAATCAAGGACTCCCGTGCGCTCGTGACCGGACACCGGGGTAGCTTTTAGTCAGTAGGAGTCTGACAGACCCCGTCGCCCACCCCAGAGCGGCGGACATCCATTGAGGATTATCCACGCTGGAACAGAAAAAAAGGTACAAACTTGTGTGTGTGTTTTTTTTTTCTTGACGCTGTGGAAATGCCTTTACGCACCATACCCCGAAGGGCGTGTCTGGGACTCGCTCAGCCGAAGCCGGGAATACCCACTAAAACCACAGCAGCACATCGACATGGCCTGAGCGGCGGGGTCATGGGAAATAGTAGAGCCTTTCTACCAATCCCCCGCCGGCGATTCCCGCCTAAAAGGCGGGCCCGCAATGGTCCCCCCATACGGAGGGGCCGGGCTGAGTACGTCTTCTAGTGCGGAAGACGCAGCCATCAAGGGTTTTTTAGCGAGGTGTCCTTCCTCTTAGCCCCACTCGTTTGCCCGGAAGCAAACGGGGCCCCTAGCTCCTCTCAATGAGGAGACCGGGTTGCCCGACGGTGACTCGGAGTTCGGGTCACGTCAGCCACCTGGAGTGTTGGCCGACCCGCCGTACGTCTGACCGCGGAAGCGGTCCCCACTTCTGGTTTTGGTCCGCGCCGGTAAACTGGTAACCCCCATATCTGGGGGCCATTCCCCTATCCGCCACCTGGGGACGGGTCCGATGGCAGGCCAGAAACTGCACACGGAAAACTTGTGTAACCTAACCTAACAATTCCGCCTAGGAAATAAGCAAATCTTAACGTCATTTTTAGCTAGGATTTTTACCGAAACTTAGCTGCTAATATTTTAATTTTACTTTAAAACAGGCACTAAACCAAAATCTGATGAGTTATTGCCCCGACTCATCTTTTCCTATCTACTCTTTATTTATTTATTATTTCATATTTATTGCATCACTGCTTACCATCAGGCGGGATTGCGGTCAAGTACTAGTTTATAATTTATAAAATAAAGAAATAAAAAAGGATAGAAGATATTAATTATTCCTGTCAAATTAAGATATTGTATAGACAGTTTAAACGTGACTATTAAACAACCAGCGTATAAATATACCTCAATTTACGTCAGGCGTGACGAATTGACAGGACTAAAGGAATATATATTTATCTTCCGTCATTTTCTTAATGAAATAGAAAGAAAATATGCACAGAACTTTAGTTTATTTTGTTTTGATTGTTCCAACCACGCGGACGGTAGACGTAAGTTACCTTGTCAACATTGGCTCCGTGTATAATATTTTTTTTAAATAGTAAATAAAGTTCTTAATCTCTAAATAACCAAAAAATCTTCATAAAATACCCCAACTGACTAGTACGAGTGTTATCTCAGAACTATATGTGACTGTTAATAAACTAAAATAATAAGTGAAAAGTGAACTTAACAAAAAAAGAAAATTTAACTTTATGTGTGTGGGTTGCAGTTAAAAGTTTAAAATATATTGTTACGGCAACGTATAGCATTGACTGAATAAATTATGTACTTTGTGATCACCAATTTGTGATATACATATGTGCAGAAAATATTATCTAGTAGTAGTAAACAAAGACCATTAATATTAATATAAACGAAAACTTAGTTTAAAGTGACAATCAGTAACAAAACAGTGATAAAACTTTAAAAAAGTGAATAACTCGTCAAACCAAGATCGGAATGTGGACAAAAACTCCCGAGTCCTGTGCTATGACTTATGAGTAACAATTAACGATCATCTTGGTTTAAAATTTGCATTTTTCATAAAGGGAACACCAAATTCAACACTTCTTGTACAATTACCTTGGCGTAGCGTAATAACGCGCTACCTCCAGCGCTGTACATAAGAAGGCGCAGGTTCGAGACCCACAAGTCAGATAAACTTTTTGTATTTCTAATTGCGTTTTAACAACTTTCAAATAAGTAAACAAGTTATTAAATAAAGATGAACTTTCTAGAGAACATCACTTTCCGTAATCGTAACCGCACAAAATCAGATTCAAATACTCTTAAAAATGAATCTCAAAATGACACACTAAACGAAACAATAAACAGTCTACCCGATATGTCAAGCGATGAGATAGACGACTCGCAACAAAACATTATTGCAAAGTTGATGGAACAAAATATAAAGGAGCTTAAGTTTGAATTAAATAGCGCGCACCAGGAAATCGAAATATTGTCACTAGAAAATAATAATATCAAACAAATAAATGAAGAATTACAGAAAAAAAACAGCCTTTACAAAAAAATCGCTTACAGCCCCGCTAAGAAATCTAAAACAAATACACCGGTCAAAAAATGCGAAACAAAGACTAAATACACTCAAACGGACACTTTACAAACATCTGAAGGAATGCGCGAACCGCAGGAAAAAGAAACTATTGAATTACCTGTGACACAAAACATAATATCTTCTAGACCGGTAACCTCGGGACAAAACAAAGATATTTGTAAAATATGCATAATAAGTGCAAATAAAAGAAATAATATCAGAAACATCGCAGAAAAGACCCTACACAAACATTCAGAAAACATATGCCATTATTTATTGCCGAACTGTAACACAGAGCAGTTACTGAGTAACTTAGAAAATAAACTAGCAACTTTTACCATGAGCGATTTCTGCATTATTATGATAGGTGAGCAAGATTTCTATACAACGCAAGACTACTTCCAGCTAATACACACTATAAGGACAACTGTACAAAAGGTTAAGAATACAAATATCATAATATGCGCTCCGACTTATAAATATGCCTACTATAAAAACATGTACAACTGGAGAGTTGAAAATTTTGTAAATTTGCTGTATCTTGACATAACGACATATGAGCATGCATACTTCTTGGACTCAAATAAAAATCTTGACTACGAAATGTTTAACAGGCGTACAGGGTTATTAAATAACTTTGGCATGAGAACCATCTTCGAAGACATAGACGATTTTATTTATGGCATCAAAAAATACGACCTACAACCATTAACAAGTGACAATATAAAAGAACAAATATCCTTAAACGGAAAAGGCGACAACCTGTTTTTTCTATGACAGTCATATAAACATACTCCATCAAAATATTGCGGGGATACTAAATAAAGCGGACGCCCTTAGTGTTTGTCTGCATGAACTATTAACAAAGAAAATTAACATCGACGTCATCTGCATCTCCGAACATTTTATGATGCACGGTTATGAAAACTATCTCTCAATCCCCAACTATGAACTTGCCTCATGTTTTAGTAGAGGGGACTGTAAAAGAAGTGGAACCTGCATTTTGGTAAAAAAGGGCTACTACTGGAAGGAAATACCTGAAGTAAAAAAGCTGGCAATAAGTAATGCTTTTGAATGTTGTGCTATCGTATTAACACAAACTATGACAATTATAATCTGTATTTATAGGGTACCAACTTCAAGTAATTTAAATATATTTTTTGAACGCCTGGAAAAGTTACTTCAATATATTACAAATAAATATAAAAGAAATATTATAATATGCGGCGACTTTAATGTTGACATTTTAAAACGTACTAACCTGTCTTTAGATTTTGAGTGTCGATTGTTGAACTATAATCTAAATTTAGCTATAAGACAACCGACTAGACTCAACAGTAATACTTGTATTGACAATTTTGCCCACAATCTAGGTAAAAAATGTGAACTTGACGTAATAGATTTCGCTCTATCGGATCACACTTGCCAAATACTTAAATGTCCATCAAAAAGGACATTTATGCTTAAACAATGGCATGTTAAACGACGTGACTATAACATAAATAATTTAGAAAAGTTCAGAGAATGCTTGCAAAATCTTTCTTTTGCGGAAATATATGAAACTGCAGACCCGAATGATGCTTACGATCTGTTCCTGGAAACTTTTTCTCTGTTTTATAACTTGTGTTTTCCATATAAGGTGATCACAGTGAGATCACACAAACGACCACAGTGGTTGTCCCGCGGCATTCAAAAATGCAGTAAAAAGAAAAGGGCGCTTTTGTGGCTTTATCGTCTGCAACGAAAACAAACGAATAAAGTGGATTTCAAAAAGTATTCTGCAATATACAAGCGAATAATTAAATTAACACAACGAGCCCAGAATATCTACAAAATCAAGTCGGCCACTAATAAATCAAAGGCTACTTGGGATATCATTAATCGCTCAAAATCAAATTTGCCTAAGCATGACATTTCGTGTATTACCGTAAAGGATGGGAAATTGACACATCCACATGACATAGCGAAAGCTTTTAACGACTTCTTTATTGAAAAGATCAAGCCGAATACCAATAAAAGTAAAAAATCAACACATATAGAAATTCGCAATAATTCAATGTTTATGGCTCCGAGTTCGACAAATGACATAGCATCTATAATAAAATCTTTAAAAAATACCAGTAGTGTAGGTAACGATGGCTTGTCAACACTAGTGATTAAACAGGTAGCAGACAATATCAGTGGACATTTGAGCCACATTATCAATTTAAGCATTACAAGCGGCACATATCCAAGTAAGCTTAAAACTGCTATTGTTAAACCTTTGTTTAAGAAAAATAATAGAGAAGATATGGAATCTTACAGACCCATTGCACTTATCCCAATACTTTCAAAAGTATTTGAGAAATACATAAACTCACAAATTTCCCAATATTTAGAAAAACAAAACATATTAACCCAAGAACAAAAAGGATTTAGAAAGAATAAAACCATTAATATGGCCGTGTATGATTTTATAAATAAAGTCATCACAAATGTCGATAAAAGATTACCTGTATGTTCGATCTATTGTGATATGACTCAGGCGTTTGACTATGTTGACCACGATATCCTACTTGACAAATTATTCGCTTACGGAATCAGAGGGAACGTCCTGCAGTTAATTGAATCATATTTAAAAAATAGGAAACAGTACGTCGAAATACGCAAAGTAGATCATAGGACTAAACACGAACAAATATACAGATCAGATCATCGGAAAATTGAGTATGGCGTACCACAGGGCAGCGTGCTGGGCCCGCTTTTGTTTATTTTATACATAAACGATTTGCCAAAAGTGACTGAACACCATATGTCACTTTTTGCCGATGACAGCACAGTCACAATAAGCAGTACGGACAAACAAATAGACGAAAGTGAAATCACGAATACATTAAGTTCGATAGTAAAATGGTTAGAAGATAATAATTTAAAAATAAATTTAGACAAGACCAAGTTGATGCTATTTAGCCAACGCGTAATTAATAAAATAAATATTGACTATAATAATCACAGAATAAATCAGGAAAGTACGACAAAATTTTTAGGTATTACAATAGACCATAGACTGGATTGGAAAGATCATACCCTAGAATTAATTAAAAGAACTAGTTCATCCGCCTTTGCCCTTTACAAACTTGCACCTATTATAGGCGAGGCCGCTCTTGTCACAGCGTACCATGGCATTGTGGCCTCATTACTACGATTTGGAGTAATATTCTGGGGTAACTCCACGAATAGAGAACTAGTGTTCAGGGCGCAGAAAAGATGCATCAGGTCAATGTTCGGTTTAAAGTGCATAGAAAATTGCAAGCCTTACTTTATGAAATATAAAATACTCACTCTTCCATCGCTGTATATATACGAAATTGCTGTATTCGTTAAAACTAACCCTAAACTTTTCCCGAAGCTGTCTGATACAGTAACTAATACGCGCAGTCGACATGATCAAAATAGACTGCGTGTTCTGAAAGGCAATACAGCATTGATGCGTAAAAGTATATTTTGCATGGCGCCAATGATATACAACCATTTACCGAGGTATATGAAGGAATTAAACATTAATAAATTTAAAATACAGCTGAAAATTTTTTTGGTAGAAAGAGCATATTACAGTATTTCTGAATATTTCATAGAGAAGATAACATGAATATACTTGATTTTAATATTTTTTGATTTATTCTAATTTCACTGACATTTTATATAAGTATGACATTTTAATATTTTTGATTTATTCTAATTTCACTGACATTTTATATAAGTATGACATTTTAAACATTAATTATTTTTACCAGGTGACATTTTTAATTGTATTGTGGCTAGTTTGACATTTTGATTGTATAATTTCTATCTTGATTCCAATCAGCACATTTGTTTACTAGATGACATATTTAATTGTATATTGACTACCTTGACATTATCTTGATATTACTATTTCTATAGCTTCTGTGACGACATTGTTTTATTATTGAAATTTAATTTATCTTTTTGAATAGAAAATTGTTATAATATAATTTATTGAGTTTGCAGCTTAAGAATGTGACATTTTTTGCATACCTGATAATGGTTGAATATGACGGACAATATTTGTAACTACCAGCTAATGTATTTATACTCGTATTCTAGCAAAATAAAGAATTATTATTATTATTATTATTATTTAATTTGTGAATAAGGGAATCGGCGCCATTAATAACTTTTTACCTCAAGCCATGCCATAATAAAGTCAAACTTAGTCAGCAATATTCATTTCATCATCATCAACCTTTTTATCGTCCCACTGCTGGGCACAGGTCTCCTCTCATACAGAGAAGGATTGAGCGTAATCACCACGCTTGCTCAATGCGGGTTGGCGATTTCAGACTTAAAGTCTAGGTTTCCTCAAGATGTTTTCCTTCACCTTCAGTCATTGGTGTCCAAGATATACTTAAAAAGTACATATAACTTTAGAAAAGTTACATTGGTACTTGCCTGACCTGTAATCGAACCCGCGCATTCATACTTGAGAGGCTGGTGTTTGTACCACTAGGCCACCACGACTTTTTTGTTGCATTTAAACAACAACAACTTAAAGCTCGGTATACACGTGCGTGCGGCAGCGGGGCGGGTCGATAGTAGACGTTACTTTCGCTAGCCCCTCTGTCGCCAGCCGTGTCCATGACTGGCGTGTCGCCGTGGAGGTGGAGACGCTGTCGGACCATCGGTATATCCGGTTCGACGTCTCCGCCCAGACCGCGAGAGGCCGCCATCCAAGAGCCCCGATTAACGACGGCCCGCGCTGGGCGCTTAAGCGCCTCGACAGGGAACTACTCGAGGAAGCTGCTATAGTCCAGTCCTGGATTTGGGAGTCGGCGACGGACGGCCCTGTCGACGTCGAAGCGGAGGCGCTGCGGTTTCGCGGGGCGATGACGCAGATCTGCGACGCGTCCATGCCCCGCGTCCGCCAACAGTCCGCAAGGCGTAACGTGTACTGGTGGAACGACGACATTGCGCGGTTGCGCGTCCAGTGCGTCGCGGCTCGCCGCCAGTACACGCGCTACCGGAGGCGACGTCGACGGGATCCCGTCGAGGAGGACGCGCGGTACACCCCATACCGCGCGGCCAGGAGACTCTGTGGCTGGCCATCGGCGACTCCAAGTCGCGGGCCAGGGAAGAGCTGCTGGGGTCCCTAGATCGGGACCTGTGGGGGCGCCCCTACCGTTGGGTACGGGGCAAGTTGCGTCCCTGGGCGGCCCCACTGGTGCAAAGTATGCAACCCCAGCTGCTGGAGGCGGTGGTATCCACCCTTTTCCCTGAGCGGGCGGGACATGTTCCCCCGGCGATGGTTTCACCCTCAGCCACAGACTCTCCAGAAGAAGAGGGCACCGATGTCCCCGTGGTGTCGCAAGCAGAGACGGGAGCGGCCGTGTCGCGGCTCCGGGCCAAGAATAAAGCGCCCGGACCCGACGGAGTTCCTGGCCGAGCTCTCGTCCTTGGTCTGAAGGAGCTAGAGCCCCAGCTGAGGGGGCTCTTCACGGCATGCTTCGAGCAGGGTCAGTTTCCCAGTGTGTGGAAGGAGGGGAGGCTGGTCCTGCTCAGAAAGGAGGGGCGCCCCGCGGACTCACCGTCCGCATATCGGCCCATAGTGCTGCTCGACGAGGCGGGCAAACTTTTTGAGTGTATAATCGCAGATCGCCTCGTCGGCCACGAGGGGCCGAACCTGGACGACAACCAGTTCGGTTTTCGTCGAGGGCGCTCCACCATAGACGCCATCATGCGCGTGAGAGCCCTGGCGGAGGATACGGTGTCCCGGGGTGGAGTGGTGTTGGCGGTGTCTTTAGACATTTCCAACGCCTTCAACACCCTACCCTGGAGCTGTACTAGGGAGGCCCTGAAATACCATCGGATGCCTCCCTACCTCCGCCGCCTAGTAGGGGCTTATCTGGAGGACAGATGCGTCATCTATCGGGGACGTGACGGTGCCGGTCGGCACCAAATGTCGTGCGGTGTTCCACAGAGATCGGTCTTGGGACCGCTCCTGTGGAACATCGGCTACGACTGGGTGCTGAGAGGCGAGCTCCCGTCGGGCGCCGACTTGACGTGTTATGCGGACGACACGCTTGTCACTGCCCGGGGGAGCTCGTACAGGGAAGCGACGTTGATAGCCACGGCTGCGGTGTCACAGGTGGTGAACCGCATTCGGCGCCTGGGCCTGGAGGTGGCGCTTGAGAATTCGGCGGCCATGGTTTTCCATGGTCCCCGGCGTGCGCCGGTGCCGGGATCACATATCGTGGTCAGTGGGGCCCGGATAGCCGGTGGGAATTCGGACCCCACTTCCGGCGGCTGGCGCCCAAGCTGATGGGTGCAGCAGGCGCGCTGTCAACGTTGCTCCCCAACATGGGGGGCCCGAGCGCCGCCTGTAGGCAGTTGTACGTAGGAATCGTGCGGTCCATGGCCTTGTATGGGGCCCCTGTGTGGGCGATTTACCTGACGGCCGGAACACTCGCCATTCTGCGCAAGCCGCAGAGGGCGATGGCCGTCAGGGTCGTTCGCGGGTATCGCACGATATCCTACGAGGCGGCTTGCGTCCTGGCCGGATCCCCGCCCTGGGATCTAGAGGCGAAAGTACTCGCGTCATTGTACCGATGGCGCGAGGAAGAGCGGACACGGGGCTCCAGTCCAGTGCAGCGGCAGATCCAGCTGCGCCGAGAGGAGCTCCCTCAGGTCCTGGTGGCGGACTGGTGGCAGAGGCTCATGCGCCCTACCGCCGGCCTCGCTACCGTCGAGGCGATCCGGCCAGTACTCGACGACTGGCTCGGGAGGAGGCACGGCTCCCTGTCGTTCAGGGTGACGCAGGTACTGTCGGGGCACGGCTGCTTCGGCAAGTACCTGCGTCGCTTAGGTAGGGAGCCGGACGCTCGGTGCCACCACTGCGTCCAATGCGGGGAGGACACGGCGCAGCACACGCTCTCCGAGTGTGTAGCTTGGGAGGAGCAGCGCCGTGTCCTCACAAATGAAGTAGGAGGCGACCTGACGCTGCCGGCAGTAGTGCGGAGGATGGTCGGCAGCTCAGAGTCGTGGGACGCGGTGGTGTCCTTCTCCGAGGACGTGATGTCGCAGAAGGAAGCTGCGGAACGGGAGAGGGAGATATCAACTCCCTTCCCGGGCCGCAGAAGACGCACCGGGCCCCGAGGAAGGGCGGATAACGCCCTCTTCCGCCCCCCATGAATGGGTCCAGGCGCGAGGACATGGGGAAGTCCCCGCCCTCCCTATTGATGGACCCCGAGGCGGAGGCGCGTGCGAGTGTCGGCGCGCGCCTTTGAGGCGATGCACGGGGTAGTTTAACACCCCACTACCCCGTGCAGAAAACGAGGCCCGGACAGACCGGGCCAGCACGAGGGTGGGGCCGTGGAAGAATTTAGACTCCCGCGGCCCCACGCGCGCTCGTGATAGAAGACACACCGGGGTGGTTTTAGTCAGTAAAAGTCTGACATACCCCGTCGCCCATCCCAGGGCGGCGGGCATCCTATGAGGATTTCCACCCCGGGAAAAAAAAAAAAAAGGTTCCCAACTTTACCGTTCCTTACTTTTGTGATAGTTGGTGGATCAAAGCTAGATAGGAAACGGGAATTTCTTATTCCTAGTCCACGAGTTTAATAGAAACAATATACCGAGCCTTTCCCCAACAGGGTTGAACAGGGTGGTGTTGGCTTCTAATCGAATGAGTCTCAATGATTGCTCATTTGCATTTGATACATTTTATGGGAAATAATGCTACACCTCGCTAGTAGTGTATACTCGCTAGTAGTGTATACTCGCTAGTAGTGTATGTTCATGAAGTTAAAAAAGTTTTTTGTTAAAGTAAAAGCAATTCATTGTAGTAGCAATTGCAGTTTTTAGTTGAAAATTCATTGTAGTAGCTAGATGTGCTGTCGGCTGTACATTCTAATTCCATGTTGATCCGTGACCATTTTGTTCTTTCACAGGTTGGCGTAAACGCCTAAGTCATGGAATTTGATCAAAAACTTGTTCATCAAGTTTTACCGTTTACAGAGAAAATTTTAAGAGAGAAACTTTTGTTTGCCACCTATATTTTTTCACTTACGGTTCTTATCGATGTTTTATGTCATCTTTCAGATTCACAATCTTGATGATATGAATAGCTATTTATTTCTCGGGATAACAACCTATTTAAATTGCCATTTGTAAACGAGAAGTTGGAGAATCACTTACTTTACTTTCTAATGAAGTTTTATAACACGAATGAATATTGATTAACAAACTAAATGGATTCATAAGCAACTTATAGTTTCCTGATATTGTTTTTGTCATTTTAATTAAGTTCATTACAACTTCAACTGCATGAATTTTTCATTAATAGATTCGTTTTGTGTGGGACTCTGCTTTTATAATTTCCATGCTAATCCGTCAGTATTTACAGCTTTATGTCACACATCGTCACCAGCCTTTTTCCTTCGTGTTACTCTTACCTGTTCTATGAAAGTCTACAAAACTGCTTTGTCGGTCCCCACATCTAGTTGTTAGTTTGCAAATCAATCAAACAATCTGTCTAGTATTTTCTCTTCTAACCAGATGCAGCTGAATGCCATCTTACATATAGCGAGAGCCTATTTGACTTCCACAACCCATTTACTGGGTAGGTAATACAATACTCCTTAGTAAGACGGAATAATAACTGAAGAATATCAGCCAATACCAACGGCTTAACGTAATTTCCGAAACTAGAGGTCTTTGTATGAAAAGGTAAGCATCTTTACATACGTACAGTTACAGACCCCCTCTTCCTGTCTTACCTATCCACAAACCAACTGCAGGTTAGCTTAAACGATCTTGATCGATTGACCCGTGAGGCCATGATCACTTGGGCTTGCGGGCGGTGAACGGCAATTGCGTTACTCAGTATCAGTAGCAATAAGTGTCACTTTGACAGTTTAACAATATTCACTGCGTTGTTTAAGTCATTGTTCAGGCACATTTTTCAAATATACGGAGCAATGGATTAGCAAAACGCTTCAAAATTATTCCAACTGATAGTAATGGAGTGCTACCTAATTACACCTTAAAGAGATGTCAGCACATCGTGACGGGGTCCACGAAGACCGATGCCTCCTAGGTCAGGGTTGCGGTTTGGTTAAAAAAAACACCGTGGCCCTGGCCTACAAGCAAGGAAGGAACACGAGTGGGTTTTAGTCAATAAAAGTCTGACATGTCCTTCCGCTCTGCCCAGAGCGTTAGAGCCTTATGGCTTGGATTTTTTGATGGCGGAGGACATAAGTCCTTCTGACTGTTAAGTCAGAAGGACTTATGTCCTTCTGTCCTAATAGGATGTCCTTTGTCTCTCACCGAAAATATGGTCCGGGCTTTGCTCCACCTGTCACCACCATGTCTAGTCAACTTAAAAAGGCTAGGTACCAGTGGCGAAGGGTGAAATTTTGACAAAGGGAAGCCGGTCCAAAAAAATAAACACTTAAACACTTACCTACTGCAGGATATCTTGGAGGAGGTCT
This sequence comes from Sesamia inferens, assembly GCA_037179545.1. NCBI lineage: Eukaryota > Metazoa > Arthropoda > Insecta > Lepidoptera > Noctuidae > Sesamia > Sesamia inferens. The sequence goes on along the minus strand of CM073921.1, from coordinate 16,985,368 downwards.
TCAGATAAGAATAATATCAAAAGCCCCACCTTAACCATACAAAAAAGGACTGATGATTTGATAACAGTGTCTTTCAAGTAAGATAAAAGCGGCTTTGAGGAAAGCCTTTTTCGACGTGCATCTCCATACCACACATGCATGCTTGTTAGTAAGTACTAAGTTAAGTACCTATTGTTAGGGAATAAGAGTCAAGAAAAAATAAAATAAAAAATTACAAAAATAATAAAGTGTTAAAAACCGAACCACACAAACACCGATCCAAAACCAACAAAAATATTAAGCAAAAGTAGTGGCGTGGTTTCTTTGTCTCTTTCTAATAGAGGAGAGGAGAGAACTGCAAGCCTCTTGGCATTAGCCTATATTTATCAAGTTTTACCGACGGTTAGCGAGCATTAGAAAGAGATGGTCTGACACGCTCTGTCTCTTTTCACCTCATAGTAAAACGTTGACCGAGGTAAGCTGTAATTCGTCGAGTTGCCTTCAATGTAATGTACGAAAAATTGAAGCGCTAATTAATTTACGACTATAAAATGAAATGTGATAATTAGGGTATTGCTAAGAATTACTATTTGATTAATAATACTTTGTTAATGAAATAGAATGTAAATACTTTTGTATGAATATGGAACTGATTTTTGAAAGGTAACCCGGTGGAAATCGGCTTGTATGGACTCTTCGCCACTGCTAGGTACTCATAATTACTCGGAAATCTTGGACCTTACTTGGTTACAAATTTTTCCACAGCGTCTTGAATGGTGAGCGTTCTAGAATTTCTTACTCCGAGCATTTATTTCAGTAATAGATTTGCTTGCTTACGGCCGAATACTGAAAAGCCACTCAAATATTTGAGACCCGCTTAAACTTTTGAGCAGCTCCTAACCTTCAATTTCGTATACACAAACGTCAATTTTAAGCGTCTGTTAAAAATAAATGCAACTTGAATTAAGTTGTGCTCAGAGACCACTCAGTGAAAAAGTCGTATACAGAAACGCTACTCAACGTTATTTAGCTGTCAAATCAAATGTCAAACTGATTTGAGCAGCCCTTAGATCTGAGAGTGGTCGCGAGGTCCCTCAAATCAAATAAAAGTTGTTAAAAAGTTTGTAAACAGTGGTAAAAATGTCTCTATCGTCATTGTCTTCACTTTCGGATCACGAAAGCCCAACCGTGAGGCGCAGAAATGAAAAGAAGCTGGATGCTTTTCTAAAGTACAACGACGTGGAATTTCGTTCACGGTTCCGCATCTCAAAAGATACCGTATTGTATTTGGATTCAGTTTTCGGTAACACAATCAAACCATTAACAAAAAGAAACCGAGCCATACAACCAGTGGACCAAATACTAATTACTCTACGGTATTATGCGACTGGTAGCTACCAACGCGTAATAGGAGATATTTTTGAGGTCGAACAACCCACGGTGCATCGAATAGTGCATAAAGTAACCGCCAAAATAGCGAGCCTAAAGTCTCATTATATAAATATGCCAACACAGGAAGAATATCCAGTTGTGGCAAATGAGTTTTTTGCTATAGCAGGATTCCCAAGAGTTGTGGGAGCTGTGGACTGTACACATATTAAAATAAATTCTCCAGGTGTGTATTTACGAAGTTTATTTATTATGTTCCCAAATTGTATGCTTGATTAATAGTTTTGTAATATTACCATTTATAATATAACCTAAAGTTGTGTAAATGTTTCTACTGAAATATAGGGCTCTAGTAAAGTAGGTAATTACTGTCTCACAGTAAAATAAATTATTATTATTTTTCAGGAGGTGCCCAATCTGAAATATATCGGAACAGAAAAGGATATTTCTCATTAAATGTTCAAATGGTATGCGATGCAAGATTGAAGATAAGGAATGTAATCGCAAGATGGCCAGGTTCTGTTCATGATAGTACAATATTTAATGACTCACCATTGTGTGCTCAATTAGAGCGTGGGGATTTTGGCACAGGTGTAATTCTTGGGGACAGTGGATACCCATGTCGACCTTATCTACTTACCCCATTATTGCACACAAGAACAGCTGCTGAAGAAGCTTACAATCGGGCTCAAATAAGCACCAGGAATCCTATAGAAAGACTCTTTGGTGTCCTTAAAAGGAGATTTCCTTGCCTACAAACTGGAATGGGGCTAAAAATAAAAAACATTCCACCAATCATAGTAGCGTGTGCAGTGCTACATAATATTGCCCTCTTGCAGTCGGATATATTTATGGAGGATGATGACCCTTTACCTTATTATGAGGAGGAATCCTTGGGTCAACAAATTGTAGGTCTTGAGACCAATCAGAACTTTTTAGTAAGGACTAATTTAATAAATACACATTTTACCTCTTAAATATAGTTATATTAGTGTAAATTATTATATAGATTTCACTATTTCAAGTTTTGCAGTCTTCGTTTCCAAAATTGCATTTTTGCTTTATATATATTATTTTCCATTTTGTTTTTATTTATCCAGTATTTTGTTTCTAATTTTGCATTTTTGAGTTTTGTCCGAAAATATTGTTGTTTTATTCCATTTTGTGATGGTTTTATTCGTCCTGAAAAATGGTTTTAGTACAATATTATTGAAAATCTCACATCACTAGCAAAAAGGACAATAATGTTACATAATTACCAGCAGAGTATGATGTTGAAGGTTTGTTTTTTTCTCGGGGTATGGCTGTTGCAGCTCTCTGGTCATCTATCAAGGTAATTGTCAAGCAATTAAGATGCTGTTCATAGTAAAATTAATTGATTTAATAATTAGTACAATAAAAAATTATTACCAGCAATACTTTTTGATTCAATTGGTTTGCTATTGTCCATTATGGAAGCCATTGTTGCATCTTGGTTGTCTGGAAAAAAATCTGTATGTGAGTAAAGAATACACAACAATAAGTATAAAATAAAAAAATGTACCAATGTTGTGAAATGGCAAGCAATTGAGATGCATTTTAATAGTAACATTAGTTTAATAATTAATACAATAATTAAAAACTTACCAGCAATACTATTTGATGTGACTGTGCAAGGTTTGGTATTATTTGTTATGTAAGCCACGGTTGCATCCTGGTCTTCTGGAAAAAAATCTGTATGTAAGTATAGAATACACAACAATAAGTATAAAATAAAGAAATGTAACAATGTTGTGAAATGGCAAGCAATTGAGATGCTTTTTAATAGTAACATTAGTTTAATAATTAATTCAATAATTAAAAACTTACCAGTAATACTATTTGATGTGACTGTGCAAGGTTTGGTATTATTTGTTATGTAAGCCATGGTTGCATCCTGGTCTTCTGGAAAAAAAATCTGTATGTAGAATTTATAACAATAAATAAATTAACACAAAAATAAAAACAAAATGTACCAATGGTGTGAATATCTGGCTCTGCTGTGTAAACATCGGATTGTGTAAGGAGTTCTGGTTCTGTATCACCTATAAAATAAACAAGAATGTAATGGCTTGTTGATGTCAAATGTATTAGGATATAAATTATTACACAAACCAAAATATAATGCAGCATCATCATAGTAGTTAGCTAATGGTTGAATCTGAGGAGCAGCCATGGCTAATATTTGAGCATCTTGCTCAGAGAGTGTACTCTTGTAGGTTCCACCACCAGTGCGATTAATTTCTTTCTATAAAAAATAAAAGTTATAATTAGAAGATATCCTGAATTTTAGAAATATTTAATTTAAACAAAACAAACCTTATCAATTGATGCCTTCTTTTTAATATCTTTGGTGATCTCATAGTACTGCAACCGCTAAAAAAATAAAGTGAATAAAGAATCACTTGTGTAAATGATAATTTCAAGATATCACAAAAACAAACTTACATTTGCTGTGGCAATGTTTTTTTTAGATCTCTGTTTTATATTTTCATATAAGTGACGGAGCTGTTGCCAGGTTCTACAGCCACTCACAGAGACAGCATTATATTGCCGGCATATAGTGTTCCATACTTCTCGCTTCTTTAAAAGCATGTGAGCGTTTGTTTCCTTATTTTCAATAATATTTTGATTTCTGGAAGGAATTCAAAATAATAAATATTATATTCTTTCATTTAAATATTCTTTGTGTATTTCAAACTATTTTTAGTGAACTATAATTTAATCATTTGATGTATTAAGATAACTTTTTTTTTACTATAGTTTAGATGATGGGATATTTAATTTTTATATTGTATCTTTATTATTTCTAAATTGTTATTTATAAAAAATGACTGTAAAACATGGAGCACTTTTATGAAAAAAAAAAACTATCTATATACTAATTTAACCAAGTTTGCAAACAAATAAATGATTTGATTTAAATGTTTTTGTATATTATTTACAACATGACACAGTTTGAAATTACTTAAACTGAAGATCTGAGAATCACACAAAACTTCGATGGCACGTCGCAATTGGGACGAAGCAGTCTCTACTTTGCTTCGTCCCAATTGCGCCTCTGCGCTACGGCTTCCTTAGTTTCCGCCTGACGCAAGTCCTCAGCGGATCGGACGTAGATATTTCGGGAGGAAGACATGCACCAGGACGTTGCGGTTAAATGATTCTATTTTCATTCTTTATTTAGGTACTTACTTCTTTACGAGTTCTAACAGCATATCTTTTTCGGCAGGCGTATAATTACTTCCGCGTTTCTTCTTTTCCTCCATCGTCAATTAACTTATTAAATAAGGAATCACCAAAAGGTTGAAGATTTTTACTAAATTATAGTAATTAGAACTTGATTCAACATCAACATTCGCGCGTAAGATAATTGTAACGTTCCAATCAACGACAACAATATTAGCAAGTAAATATTATTTTCTGATGTCTTCTTTTGATATTTATCTCATTTCAATATAAATAATTTAGATCATAATGCAAATTATACTTCTAATAGCTGTTAAATTTCAACTAATTAATAAGTTTAGAAAATATTTATTCAAAGAACACTGCGTAAAAAGAATACAAGACGTAAGCCAAAATAAATTGTAACTGAGAACGTGCTGAGTATCATTTTTTTCGCAGAATGTTGCCATGACGTAAACATTTGAGCCCTGCTTGCTTAATCACGGCATCCAATTGCTTGAGTGACGTTTGTGTATACCACTTAAAATTTGAGGGATGCTTAAATTTAAGTAGCCTTTAGGTGAGAATGAGATTTGAGTGGCTTTTCAGTATTCGGGTGTTAGTCGGGAAGCTGAAGCTAATAATAGTCCTTTCCAAAGCGTAATGAGTTAGTACCTATGGAGGAGATCGGGCAAGGAACTGTGCGGACACTTTAAAATCAAAATATCTTCTTCTTCTTCTTCAGTCCTTGGTCGTCCACTGCTGGACAAAGGCCTCCCCGAGACCCCAAGGCTTTCCACAATGACCGGTCTTGTGCTACGAGCAATGTCTTCCGTCAAAATTTTCGAGTCCAGAGCAACCTACTAGAATAGAAGTGGGTGCGATATAGGAATTCGGCATAATCTTCGTCTTATCCACGTTCATTGAGCATTTTGCCCAAGTCTTTTAGGGTCTCCGTCATGTCCTCGATATCATCTGCAAATCGGTGATAAATCAAAATATGGTTACAAAATATTGGTTACATCAATCATGTCGAAATTATAAATGGAAGATACACTGTCCGTTGTCATTATGACACTATGGACTACCTGTTTGAATGAAAATATTGGAAATTAAATAAATTACAATGCAAATGCTTACTAACACGATACAGGGTGTATCTGACATCGTAACGCAAACTTCGCGAAAAGGCTAGACCGCATGCCACTAATACAATTATGATAGTCATTTATCTCGTTAATGAACGGTTACAGAATTCAGTGTTTAAAAAAAGTGCCGGCCTTTGAACGTGCAAGCGTGCCGCCGTGCGGGTTTGTAGGTATGACGTTGATCCCTGATGTGAACTTTATTAAATCAGCTGATAAGATGGTTTTTCGGGTTTTGTTTTCATTGCGCTTTTTTGCGTAATTAGCGAATTCATTAATTTTTATTTTAAAATCTTATTGGGTTATAAAAGTATTGCAATTATGAACGGTCTAAAGTGAAGAAAACTACATATATATATTTTTTTTTTTTATCATGAAAAAGCCAACGAAAAATCCTACCACTGGGGGTTTCAGAATCATGTACTGGATCCATGGCACTCGTTTGTGCGTCGATGGCAGATACATCCTTTATAATTGTAAATATTGATCGTAGGTAAACATCTTCAATTCATGTTTCTTTAGTTAATATTGTTGTCCATACATTATGTATGGACACTAAAGTATAATATGTAGGATTTTTAGTATACAGTTAAGAGTTAACATTAAATGACGTAAGCTGAACCAACAATAAAATGGATTAGGTACTAAGTTTATATACCACACTTCACATAACTATGAAGCACAATAAAGTCATGATAAAGGTATTTTCCCTAATAACTGTCAACACGAAATCTGAATTCATTTAATGGGTTAATCGTTAACTGTGCATCTATATCAGTGACGCACAGTACCTCAGTGTCAAGAACCAGCATAGTCACAAACGATAAACTGTTGGTTAATAACTCTGTAGCTGTGCCCGTAGTTGGAAAACTGCTGGGAGTCGGCGTCGTTGACGATTGACAGACGCGAGCGTGTCAGTAGCGCGCGCACTGACCGTTGGCGCGCTCGTCTCAGCGCACGCGCATCGCACACCGACAGATTATGTCATAGTGCGTTTACTTTCTTTACGACTCAAGAAATAAAGCAAAAGTGATTCTAACAACATATTTATGAAGACAGAACAAAATGGAGGCTAAGCCAGCGGTTAGTATTTTTTTTTTATCTCAAAACTTAATTATGGCGATTTCAAAATAGCGATTTACAAAAAAAAAAATGCGTTAATTTCCTTTGCAGGACGCTTTCTATTGCAATGTTTTGTGTGTAACATTATAATTATTTTGGTACCCACACCTGTATGTCATACAACTGCGATGTTGTTTTTATGATTGTTCTATGTTTTCTGTGTGTTTTTTTGTCAAAGCTGCTCAATGTTATGCCGTAATGCGTAGCCTCCTCCACTGAGCAATCTGATTCATATAATGAATTCTTGACTAGCTTGACTTTTTATTCAAAATTTGCTAAGGCGATAATAAAAATTTATTATACAATGAAGGCATTCTGCTGTGAATGAGATTTATATACTTACATAAGTAGGTCGTGCACAAGATCCTTGTGATGATTTCAATCTTTATCTCTGAGATTGATGATGCTTCACAATTGTTCAACTGCATTTAGCGTTGTTTGCTGGGAATTCTAAATGACGGAACCGTCTGGTTATTAGTATATACTGCTGACAAATTGTTGTAGGTATGCTTCTAATACATTTTATCTGCGCTACCTTACGTCGTTATTCAAAGTTAAATTGTTACATACCTACAATGTTACTGTTGTGGGTAGATATTGAAGCGTCTATTCCCCCGTTCATAAACTAAATTTCAGTTCCGCGTTCTTTTTCCTTCTGTTTCATTAAGAAGAGCACTAAAGATAAGCATATTTTTTAAATAATTATAAACTACTGCCTGACCGCCTGATGGTAAGCAGTGACGCAATCGTTGATGGTAAAGCGCGCTAGTTTATTAAGCCTATTGACTTAAAAACTTAATGAATAGGAAGGAAGAAGGTAGTAGAGCGAGGTGATGCAATGTTAAACCCAAAAATACGACCAACGATGCTGCGCCAGAGAGAGATTGATCTGGAGACCCTCCACGACTAAACTCCCGACAGAACAATATTTGGTGCATCCTACCTAACAAAATAATACATCGCAATAAAACTGCTCAGACCCGTCCTCCGCACGGCTTCATCGTTCTTCTTCAATCGCTTGGCGGCAAGACTTTGTCTGGTGGGTGGTAACTTCTGCCGGCAGCCGATGTTATGGCCTACCGCCGAGAGAATTAATTAATTTAGTCATTCATTCATTAATATAGTCCTATAAATTAATCAGTGCTTGACGTAGGTATATTTGCGTATTTTTAGTAGCAATCTTTTTATATTTTAATTTGATTGGAATAAACTTTGGGTTAGTCTAATATTATATTATTGAATGGAGTATTCCATTAAGAAAAGATAAACATACCTATATTAATGTATGTTTTGTCCTTTACTTAATAAAATATGTAGTAAGAAACATCTACAATTAACCTTATGACCACAGGAATGGATGCCATTATAAATAATTGGGATTTTGTTCTAATCCCTACCCTAAAGTTCGTTATTAATAGAATTTTGGTGTATACCTACCCATAAAGCAGCAATGACTTTGAACTTTGTATAAAAAGTAAAAACACATATAAAACCACAACCCTTAGCTAATTAACTACTTCTCCGAATCCATAAGTTATTAAGGCATCATATGTATAAAGCCAAGAAAGTTAACTAAAAAAATATCTTCATAGACGTCGGAATCAAAGATTTTTATTCAGAATGAACATAAATTTATTGATCTTATCACTTTTTTGAGGCTCACGGGTTCTCGTTTCGTGTGAGGTCTGAGGACATAGTGTACCTGTAGACCGACGAGGTCATTAACTTATGTAATCAGGACTATTATTCCAATAGATCACGAAGACTATTATAATTTAGCGATTGCTCTGTTAAATCAACGGTTGTATGACCTTTGTGTTTATGTAGCCGAGAATTTATAGAACGATATATGTACCTAATTGATCTCCGCAGCAATTATTTATATCATTATGTAATTCCCCGTAAATCTGCCTATTTTATAATTATAAGTACATAGGTATATGTCTTTTAAAAGCCGATCCTCACAATGATCATTTTTTTTTTATATATCTACCTATTTGTGATTCACTAAGTACTGAACATAAGGATAACGACATGTCTCTGTCTGTGTTACCTATCCTCAATTCGACTGTTCTTTCCTCTTACAACTACAAAACAAATCGCAGTTCGAAGATCTTGAAGCTAATAAGTTATTATGAGTTATGACATACACCGCCCTGCGAAGGCTAATGCCATCTTTCTACTTACTTCTGTGTCTTCTGCCATCCGAGGCCAGTCCCTTACCTATGAGTCCATTTCGTCTCATCATCAGCCGAATTCATTTATAACGGTTTGCGACCTCCTGAGGTCTGTGTGATTGTTCTTGCCCGTCATTCATCAGACCTTAGTTAGAGCAGCGGTAATGAGATAATTTATACAAATCAAAGCCACCACTGGGGGCTTCAGAATCATGTACTGGATCCATGGTACTCATTTGTGCCTCGATGTCAGATACACACTTTATATCTAATCTAGCCTACTTATAATGTTGTGTATAATGATGCCCACTGCCTCCTTGTGAGTGAGTTTTAATGTACCAGTATGTGTGGCTGGACGTTATATGTCTTCATATTGTTAGTTTTAGGACATGCGGCCAGTTTCGTCATGATGTTTTCCTGCACCGTTCTGAGACCTCGTCCGACATACTGCCAACCTCCACTTGAGGCAACTGTACTGTTGGGTATTAAATTATATTTTTAAATATAAAAAAGTCATATAAAAATATTTAAAATATAAATAATTTTGATCCATCGATGTCGGGAGGAGGGTCCAAGCTACCGATGGGTAAGGCTCCAGACACAGAAACCTCGTCACGATGTGGGCCGTATCGAGGAGTAATGCCTTTTGAATCAGGCCCTTGATCCAACTGCACATTTATTTTTTATTTATTATACATAAACTAGCTGCGCCTCGTGGTTTCACCCGAGTAGGTTTCGATTTGTTTTTTTTTTATATGCTCCGCTCCTATTGGTCGCCAGTGTGATGTTTTTCAAATCGAAACCGTAGTTCCTGCTATTAGCGCGTTCAAACAAACAAACTCTTCAGCTTTATAATAAATTAGTATAGATTATTATTTTTAATGAAACGTCGCCCCACACTACGTCTTACTTCCTGTATGGTGGGTGCGTTTACAAACATTTAAACTCACATTAGGTGTGGGTTGTAACGCCTTTTTCAAGAATCGTAACATAACCAGTTACTTGATCGGCGTCACCTGTTATAAAACAAGTTATTTTTGTAGCTAGTTATTTTAATTTAGCTACCGTGATTGTTAAATATAACCACCAACTATACAGGTCCACGCGAAACGAAACTAGACGTAGTCGTTATTTCACGTAACTAGTTACAATAACCAGCGACGCGCGTCGCCGGTGTGATGCACGATACGGCTACCCGCTACGGCATAACGTTTGTATGAAATAACGCATTTACAAAAATAACTACTTTTTAATTTGACTCGTAACCAGTTATTCAGTTACACATCGCGTCGCTGGTTATTGTAACTGGTTACGTGAAATAACAACCACGTCTAACTCACATACATAAACAGCCACAGCCGGAACAACTACCCGTAGGCCATACAAATATTTGTTCCGTGCGGGAATCGGACTCGTGATACGCATACGCAGCGCAGCAGCCGATCGCTCAGCCACTGCGTTATACGCGTCGTCAAATTATTATTAAGCCGTACATATATTTTTTTTTTAATATAGCATCTCGTAGTTGACCTTGAGAGGTCGGGACTACTTAACCAGACTATCCTGTGGCTGCCTTAAATGAATTTAAAGCCTCCAGCCAGGGCTACTAAAAGCTAAGCGGCACCCCCTGTGGGGTACGAACCTCGGCTTAGGGTGTCGCTAGAGAGAACAGCAAGGGACGGCTGGATCGATTTTTTATTTTATTTCGGTTTGATGACCGCAGCGTTTCCTAGTACTAGCTCTGAGAAAAAATAGCCGAAACAAACTCAGAGGTCATAGTCGGGAGTATACAATTTACTGGCTCAGCTGCGACGCGGGCTGGCCTTCATCGGACAAGTTATCGTACATCGTAACTGCGGCTGTCTTTAGTACTAATAGAAGTAGAAAAGACACTAGCTGTAGGTATTGGTGTTATCCTGATTTAGCACTCAACGCTAATATCACTGCCATTGTTTAAAGTTCTCTTGTAAATACTATTGTTTTGATATCAATTTTAAGGTTTTTGTTAATCATTTGTTAACACCACTTCAGTTGTGATAATGGTTCATGACACTCAAGTTTCAAGGCGATAATCGCTTTGACTCTGTAACACGTACATCAGTTTTTATTTATATTTAAAACTAACTCTTTACCTTGACGTTATCCTTTATCTAGTCAAGGATAAAGTACTTGAAGTATTAAGAACTATTCAGTTTGTAAAGAAAGATAATCTTATTTAAAAAAAAAAAAACCCGTCATTCTAAAAGTAAATAATCAAAAAAGGCAGTCGTCTTCTTCCACGACAATTTCCTATTGCCATTACGGGCAAACCCCATCTCAGGCTGGTCTAGCCACAGAGGTCAATAATTGACGAACAATCTGAAATATGCAATAGCATGGTTACTAAGCTGTCATAATTAATATGAGGTTAAGAACACCACAAAATTGCAGGAATGTGTTGGAAAATCCAATGCACTTAGTAATTAAAATCCCTCTTTACGTTCAGTAAAAAAGCCCCGGAGAAGTTCTTGTATTATTAACGTCCTCTTTTATCAATCGCGGGCCGGTCTTGAATAAGTGCAGTGATCAATTTCCTCGCCGTATCTGTGTATGATGAGCCTTGCAGTTTTGTGCCTTTACCGTGCCGTGGGTCAATATAGGCTGGTAATATTATAAAAAAAAAGTTTCTAAAACAAATTTCACTGCTTGTAAGAGTTAAGTATGTACCGTGAACTGAAAAATCATTAAAATCTATCAATAGTTTCTATACCATCGCTAGAAAGAATAGAGGTAAACAAACCAATTTAGGGTTATCACAACTCACGTTTTATGAATCTCCTGTTATTTACATGATTATCGACTTTTACATGCTAGCTTTTAACATTAACAATTCTTATTGCAGCATATTTCAATAGAATCACTAAAATAACATGCATAATATCTTGGTATTTTGAAAAACCATTAAAAACTCGACATTAATTTTACGTGATAGCCCTACAAAAAATAAAGATGGATGCAATCCAGGTATTAAACACATTTTGTGGAATTCAACCAATGAATAAAGTTGAGGCATCTGTCAATACAATTTTGCGTATTTTAATTACTTTCAAATCAACTACGTAACACATGCATTGTATTGTAATACTTTCAAGCAGGGATGTTACGGAGCTTCGACTCCGACTCCGTTAAGTCGGAACTTCTGATTACTATCATACGTTCGGTTCCGACTTCGGTTCCAATACTTTTAAATCGGAGGTTTTATTCGGAGGTTATTAAAGCACAACATAGCGGCGGCGGCCTGCCGACTGTAATGATCAGCGGGGTAATTGCATTTGCACAATTTTGAAGTATATTGTTAGACCATTGCTCCATCCACTAATTTTGTTACACAACGCGACTTTAATAAAATTTCTAGATTATTTAAACCTCAGAATGAAGTCTGGGAGGACCTCTTATCCGAATGGCAAAGTAGGTGGGATAATTCCATCAAGGGCCGGCACCTCCATCTATTCTTTCCATCCGTTGGCGATCGGCTGGCTAAGACATGGCTGGAGGTTGACCACTGCGTTGCCCAATTTCTCACAGGTCATGGCAACTTTAAAAGTAAACTGTATTCTTTTAAACTTGTTCCTTCCCCTTTGTGTCAGTGTTCTACATTGAACTTACGACTTCCGTGGTGCAGCGGTCAACACGCCTGCCTGCGACATGGAAGCCCCGGGTTCGATCCCCGGCCAGGTCATGATGGAAAACGATCTTTTCCTGATTGGCCTGGGTCTTGGATGTTTATCTATGTATGTATCTATTATAAATATAGTATTGTTGAGTTAGTATCCCGTAACACAAGTCCCGAGCTTACTTTGGGGCTAGCTCAATCTGTGTGATTTGTCCGTATATAAAAAAAAAATCTGTGAATTTGAACAGTCCGCACATCACATTTTGTGGGAGTGTGTTCTTTGGCAGAATGAACGCAATATTATGTTAGATAGTGTACAAGTTACATCCGGAGTCGTTTATTATACGGACCTTGTAGAAACTAGAACCAATTTCCGTGCGTTCAGGCGCTTTTGCCATGCCTATTATTGGAATCAATTGTAACAGCTAATACCTACTTAGGACCCATTAACTTAATCAAATTTTATTCCGTGGTGTTTGGCAATCTGGGCTTCTCCCAGTTGCAATAATGTCCCTTTGTGCCGATTGGCCTAGTTCTGTTCTGTCTCCTGCTTGTTATGGAGGGAAGTGGAAAACATATCTTTTTTCTTACTCCTCCGCTATTCTCTTCTGATTAATTTCGTTGCGGGACCCAAGACAGTTGAATCGTTTCTCCGGGACTCGTCGAGCTTCATTGCTCGGCGTTTTTCTGGCGGTCTCCACTATTGATTCTGGCTTTCAGGAGTTGCAGTGGGTGGGAAAAGTGTGGCGGGTTTTGTCCCATAAAAAAAAGACCATTGCTCCATATGTTCGATAAATGTGATGTGTGTACTCAATAACGTAAATAACGCAATGAATGTCTTTCATCTGTCAAAATGTAATCCATTGCTAGTATTGCTACTGATAGTATGTTACGTAATTACCCTACTGGTTCATAAATATCACGCGGGAATTCCCCGACTCCTGCTACGTCACTCTATAGTCAATTACTTTTTCACTTGTTATTTGCTTTGATTTTTCGCTAGTTTTGGATTGATTGATTTAATTTGTTTCAAAGCTTTTGTTCATTTAATTTAATATAACATGCTACTTCGAGTTTTAATTCACTTCATTCAATTTCTTGTTCATATGGAAATATGCCAATTTTCTTTTCACTATTTGTGTTGAATTTTACAATAAAAAGATTAAATGAAAAAACTGACTGAATAATATTTTTTGTGTTTAAATAAAAAATCTCTCTCCTACCACCACTTCTGACCCTGCCTCCGCCTCCGGTTCCGACTCCGATAAATCAAATTTAAAAATTCCGACTCCGGTTCCGATATAACTACCTCCGTTACATACCTACTTTCAAGTATGGAATAAATATAATATATATGTATGTACCAAAAACCTTAACCTATTAGGAAATTAACTTACATGTGTGTCATATTTCATTCAAATCGGTTAAGCGTTCTATGCAAATCATAAATATCTAAACATAAACAAACTGTTTAGATTAGTAGGAAGTAGGATTATTACTTTTATGAAAATCATCTATGTAGAAAAGTTTATTAACATCCGTCTTTTAGGCGCAAACTACTCGTTGCCTAGCAACGGTTTGTTTACCTCTATTATTGTTATAGTTTTGTAATCGACTAATATGGCGTCGTTATGATTTATCACTTTTCAATAATTGACACTCCGTTTCATATTAATGAATGTTCCAATTGATTAGCAATTTTTTTTAATCATTTCTGCTAATGAGTTTTATAATAATGGTAATATGACAATATCATTCTATCACCATTACATTATGAGACGACTGAGATAATTGATCGATCAGTATGAATTCAGCAGATTACGAATTTTTAGCACAATGACAATGGAATCGTGTTGTAATGACAAATTTATAAATATAGCAGACTAGGTCCCGTGTTATGACGTAATTAAGCTTAGTTAATTATTCATGATAAAGAATACAGTGTGTGTAGTTGAGTCGTGTCTTGGAATCATTCGGTGGATAGCAAACTTTGTATTACATAGTAGGTATGTTAATTTAACATCATAACTACATGCAGCCTGTTCTCCTTATAACATTTAATTTTAATTAACTTGACTGTTTTCAATTACAGTAAGTATATACAAGTTACATAGTAAACTTACCTACTGTAGCGAAATAAAAGAGGAAACGTCTTTGCTCTTTGCTAGAAAACGTTTTATCTTTGTTTTTTAAATGCAATATATATATAGCAGAAACTTAAAATTTGGATAACGACACGACAAATTTAGAAAGGGTGTTAGTATGTGACATATAACATATAATTCGAAAAGAAATAAATAAAATCGGCCAAGAGCGTGTCAGGCCACGCTCAGCGTAGGTTTCCTTCCTAGAAAGGCTTTATAAAGTTCTACTATGACTGTCAAAGATCTACGAATAACATTAGTTACCAACGGCTTAATGCTTTCCGAAGCACGGAGAGATCTAGGTCAATAAAGATGGTCACCAACCGCGGGAAACTAAACTAATTTTAAGTTAAGTGCTTCTTTTTCTTTCCATTTTTTTTTTTTTTTTTTATTAAAATATAAACCAGCGCTTGACCGCAATCCCGCCTGATGGTAAGCAGTGACGCAATCGTTGATGGTAAAGCGCACTAGTTTATTAAGAGCCTATTCACTCTAGCCTTGAAGACACTCAAATTGTA
Source organism: Sesamia inferens (assembly GCA_037179545.1). Lineage (NCBI taxonomy): Eukaryota > Metazoa > Arthropoda > Insecta > Lepidoptera > Noctuidae > Sesamia > Sesamia inferens. The sequence goes on along the minus strand of CM073921.1, from coordinate 16,970,056 downwards.
GTCCGACGGAAACACCGCCGCCGGCAGATTGTTCCAGTCCCTCGTTGTACGCGGTATAAAGGACGAGGCGAAACGCTACGACCGGATCGTAGAGGTGTTAACAACATAAGGGTGGAAACTCGCCTTACGACGGGTCGTCCGATGGTGGAACGGAGATGGGGGAATTAAATCGTGCAAGTCCCTCGCACACTCTCCAGAATGTACCCTATAGAACACCGAAAGGCTGGCTACTCTACGCCTGTGCTCTAGGCTTTGGAGACCAACTCGAGTTAAATCAGGGTCACCAATCAGCCTCTTCGCACGCCTCTCCACTGAATCCAAAGTGGCCAGGTGACACTTAGCAGCACCAGCCCAAATGTGGCTGCAGTACTCCACACACGAACGGACCTGTGCTATGTACAACATTAGAAGCTGCCCTTAAGAAAAGAATCTTTTCTTTAAGAAAAGGATCATCATCAACCTTTTTATCGTCCCACTGCTGGGCACAGGTCTCCCACTTATACAGAGAAGAATTGAGTGTAATCACCACGCTTGCTCAATGCGGGTTGGCGATTTCAGACTTAAAGAAAAGAATAGAAGATAACATTTTAGTTTAATCCTGTCAAATTAAGATACTCTATAGACAGTTTAGACGCAATTATAAACATGGCGACTAAAAACACGCCAGTTTACGTCAGGAGCGCACTAGTTTGACAGGTCTAAAGTGACATTTTATCTTTTGTCCTTTTCTTAATGGAATAGAAATAAAAAGATGCTCTGACCTTAAATTTAATTTAGTTGGTAAACAAGGGAATCGGGTCCAATGCCAACCTTCTCGATTTACCTTATTCGATCGACCTCTGAGGCTGTTAGCCATGGGCCCCTCACTCATCATCATCATCTCAGCGTTAATCCCAGTCGTATCCGAAGCTTTTTCAGCTTTGGAGTCTGGGGTCCGCTTTACCAGACTAACTACTGATTTTGGCTAAACTTTGATATTTTCCGTGAAGCGACTGCCGTCTGACCTCCACAACCCGAAGGCGATATCCATAGAGATATTAAGCGATATCGAAGCATTGCAGTTAGACCAATTGTTAGACTTTTGAGGGCTCCAACAACCCGTAACGACTGCCACTAGATGTTCGTATGGCAACCGGGACCAACGGCTTAACGTGCTTTCCGAGGCACGACCAGAACAGTGCAAATATTCATATTCATGCATACAAGTATTTGCACTGTGCGGGGATCGAATCCACGCCTCTAGCGCACGCCACGGAGGCTGCCATGGGCCCCTCACTGAAAACTGGAAATGTATAACTTCATATGTCATTGCTTAAACCTACAGTAGATGAGGAACAATGTTTCTGTTACTACGCACGTACCTAAATCTTCAGTCCAATTAACAATAAGACAACAGTGTTAATTGAACATCTCACGCAATTTCAAAGAATATAAGATAACTCATAAATCATTCTTATACAAAAAATGCAATAAAAAACATAAATAAATAATTATATGTCTACAGCGTAACATTCGTGTTTGCGCGTGCGCACATTTCTTTTAAAAGTCTATGATACATCATAATAACAGTCATCCACGATTTCAACACCTCACGCCATTTTTAAAGTTACTCTAGATTAAATTTTTATTAAGTTATTGGTGCAATGGCGCCGTTTTTGTTGGTCACTAACTAAACTAATTTTAAGTTAACTGCATCTTTTTCTTTTTATTTCATTAAGAAAAGGACAGATGATAAAATGTCTAACTGCAATGCTTCGATATCGCTTAATATCTCTGTGGATATCGCCTTCGGGTTGTGGGGGTCAGACGGCAGTCGCTTCACGGAAAATATCAAAGTTTAGCCAAAATCAGTAGTTAGTCTGGTAAAGCGGACCCCAGACTCCAAAGCTGAAAAGCTTCGGATGCGACTGGGATTATCACTGAGATGATGATGATGAGTGAGGGGCCCATGGCTAACAGCCTCAGAGGTCGATCGAATAAGGTAAATCGAGAAGGTTGCCATTGGACCCGATTCCCTTGTTTACCAACTAAATTAAATTTAAGGTCAGAGCATCTTTTTATTTCTATTCCATTAAGAAAAGGACAAAAGATAAAATGTCAGTTTAGACCTGTCAAACTAGTGCGCTCCTGACGTAAGCTGGCGTATTTTTGTCGGCATGTTTATAATCGCGTCTAAACTGTCTATGGAGCATCTTAATTGACAGGTCTAAACTGAGATTTTATCTTCTGTCCTTTTCTTAATGAAATAGAAAGAAAAAGATGCAGTTAACTTAAAATTAGTTTAGTTTGTGAACTACAGGATCGGCGCCGATGTCAGATTTTTTTTTTTAAAGTTTAACAATGAATTTGAAATTCTGCAGAAATACTTCTTTTGGTGGGAATAAACCTCTCTCAAACGTTTAATAGGTCGTATGCTTCATCAGAAAGTTCCCTCGGCTTTCATCAGACCCTCAGGCCACCTTTCGCAGAACGTTTGCTGCAATTCCCGGCGAGTGATTGACATAGGTACTCGTATATTGTTTTTTTAAAGAATCCATGAACATTAATTGTTTCATATAAATGGCAATAGGTAAGTATATAATAGTGATAGCTATATAAATTTAGGCTCGCCCTTTATTCATAAACGTTGCTTAAAGTTAAGTAGTGATTAGTGACTGTTTAACCATACATTTTTGAAGTTTTAACGTCATTTAACTGTAATCATAGTTTATGAATAAACACCATAGTCTTTAAGAGTTTTATTCATAAATGATGATTAAGGTTAAGTGAAGTGCAAACGTCAAAACTGTATTTATTAATTTTATTATTTATGTACCCACAACAAAATACATACGAATATGACAAAATTAAGATCTGAGTACCTACAAAGGTGCTGCTTTGTTCTTAAGAAATTTATCATCTAATCTAATTTATGTATCGTTAAACAGTCGCTAATCACTAGTTAACTTTAAGCAACGTTTAGGAATAAAGGGGTTTAATCGTTTCCTGTTGGAACTTAAACATACCTACCTATCTGGGAAAGTGTGTTTTTGAGGTGTAATAGGCATAGGTACATCTGTCAATCCCCCTAGGAGAAAACAGGCGTAACTTATTGTAATAATAATCATCAAAAATCGATACTACAGAATAGATATGTAGGTAAGCGTGTGATAGGTAGGTACGTTTATCTATAAACTTTTCTCAAAAGTCAGTCAGTTATAATCTAAGGAGGCCATTGCCAAGCCTGACAAAACACTTGAAAGTGAGCAGAATAATAAAATCTGTAGATTACAACACGACAGCTGACAATAATCTAGGTATGCCTAAAAGAAGGTTAGGTTGAGTAACGATCTCCGCAGGGTGGCTGATACTAATAATTTATGGGAAAGTTGGAATTAATTCGCCGAAAAAAAAAGATTATTTCAAAATTCATTAGTAAGTATTGTTATTATGATGATTATGTTTAATTTCATATTTTATTTGGTCATGTGTTTACTGGTAGTATTACATGGACATGCGACTGCCTATTTGACTTCCACAACTCAGTTACTGGGTAATACTATACCCCTTGGTAAGACCGGTGGTCTGACTTTCTGACTTCTGACGACCCGTACCCGAGGCACGGATGGGTCTCGGTATGTAAAGAGATCAGTCCACAGACCAACCAAGCCAAGCGTTGCTTAACCTGTTCAATCGTTTGCAGTTGTTATTACTTTGCCAGGAGCTCGACTAGTAACAAATCAATAATTGATATAACTAATATCTGCTAGATAATAATGCTAGACTTGCCTTACAATGTATTTAAAGCACAAATCAAATCCAAGCTTTGTTCAAAGGCATATTATTTTTAAATGATAGGAATAGCTGGTCGCTCTGATTAACTCAGGACAATGTTTGTGTTCTTTCTCCAGAATTAACTTACTGATACGTTATATGAGTTCATATAATTTACTTTTTTACAATACATAAATATGTAAGCTGTCCCGCCCTTTATGCCTGAGGCTTTTATTTAAGTAATAAGTTTTTAGTTATTTACATTTTCATTTAAATTTTCATGAAATGAATAATGAATCGGAATATGATTATATATATATTGTTTTGCTTTGCTGGTATTTTGGCGTGGTAGCTGGCATATGGTAAATAATTTCATTCTTGTTATATTTTCTTGTGTTCATCACTATACATAGTATTATATAAAGTCATGTTTTTTTTTTACATGAACCTGTGCTGCTGGGGAGTTTCTTCCGCCACTTCTTCCCAGCAAAAGCACTAGGAAGAGTCGATGGGTGGGCGTTTTGGGGGACTGTCTTATGTAATATTGACTTTCAGAAAGTGCTGATTCTCAGCCTAATTTGAATAAATGACTTTTGATTTGATTTGATTTAACAGTTTTCTATTTTTTAATTCTTTTTATAAGCATTAGTTATTATTGGAAGTTAGTAAAGGGGAGATCCCTGGGCCCATCGTGTTCCACAAGTATTGGCCCCAGGGATTTCCCCTTTTAAAATTAATTCTGGTTAATATTACAAGTACGAAATGTTGATAAATAAATTGATAGCTTCATTGTAAAAGTGCAGTGCAAACATGTTCATTACAAGGAACTAGGTACTTATGTACATATTGGAAATTCACATTGTTCGAAACATAGAAGGCGTTAACTGCTAACTAGGAGCATAAAGATAAACTTCAATATAATAATATAACATAAAGAATTATGACATTTTGTTTCAACCACAATAACTCCCTATAAAACTATAATTACTGGTAATTTCAACCTAGAATGGCATTCACGATTACCTAATGGTAGACTTTCGTTTTCAGTTATCTGTGGTAATAAAATGTACAGCACCCTAATTGAGTAACGCACCATTACTATAAATTGGTATCATTTAGAGGCATATTGCTAATCCATTCCTGAATAAATTAAAAAAATTGTCTTCTCCGCAACTTAAATAACGCAATGAATGTTGTTGAACTGTCAAAATAAAACTCATTGCTAATGATAGTGTGGCCGCAATTACCTTGCTGAATGCTATTTTTTATCACTTCTTTGGTGCAAATTGTTTGAAAAACTGTTTAACCTTACTGCCTTAATTTTATTTTCATAATCCTTCAACTAACTATTTACAGATTAACGATTTAATTAAAAACAACACAAAAGGATATTTATGCGTCGAAATACTTCGTCTATAAATATACGTCTGCGTCGCTGTCATCCGGAAACTGACAGCATTGCACTTTGAATGGCAATGAAAGATTAGCCCGCTACCTGGTCACGACAACTCTCTAAATATTTCACGTACAGGGCCAATTATCTAGGTACTTCGGTAACCCATGTAGCGTATATGAGACGGCCACTAAGATCAAGTCGTTCCTAGAGCTGTGGTGGCAAAGCGCATTGATGTGGAGTTGAGTGGGGCGCCAGCCTGTGTTACCTATTACCTACCTATTTGGAATGATTTGGTATCCTTCCTTTAGTAACCAAGTTGTACAAATTGCTCAGAAGTGAAAAGGGCCTATAATTTTAAAGCAGGGATTCTACCTCTTTCCGATGTTTGTGAGTGGCATTGGGTAACGGAATTCCACCTCTTTCTTATGTTTGTGACTGGTTTTAGGGTATTTTCGTCATCATATGGTTTTACTCCTTCAGACTTATTCTAATCTCGTACAAATTGAGATCAGTAATGTCTTCGATTATTGTCAAAATTGTTCTCGAGTATTTTGCCGGATTCGTAACGGGTTAGGTACCTACTTACTGGTTGACGTCTATTACAACTGTCCATAAAAACTCAACAAGATTTTACCCAATAGTACTGATTGTTTATTATTATCTATTAAAAATTAACAACCAACAGTTACAATACAAAATATATAATACATACAAATATCCACATATAAATATAGATAATATTGCAGTCCATGTAACCTAGCTATTATATTATACACTAGCTGCGCCGAGCGGTTACATTACATCTGCGTAGGTTTCGATATGTTTTTTTTATACAGAATGGTGCTGATAATACGACAATAAATTGAACATCGTGTACCTCAACACATTCTCAATCTCATCATCATCATCATCATTTCAGCCGAAAGACGTCCACTGCTGGACATAGGCCTCCCCCAAGGTTCTCCACGACGACCGGTTCTGCGCCTCCCGCATCCAGCGGTTTCCCGCGACCTTCACCAGGTCGTCGGTCCACCTTGTCGGGGGCCTACCCACGCTACGTCTTCCGGTGCGTGGTCGCCACTCGAGAACCCGTCGGCCCCATCGGGCATCGGTCCTACGGGCAATGTGTCCAGCCCACTGCCACTTTAGTGTTGCAATTCTTCGGGCTATGTCGGTTACTCTCGTTCTTCTGCGGATCTCCTCATTCCTGATTCGATCGCGCAGTGAAACCCCAAGCATAGCCCTCTCCATTGCCCTTTGAGTGACTTTGAGCCTTCTCATAAGGCTCATTGTTAGCGACCACGTCTCAATTCCATAAGTCATCACTGGCAACACACACTGGTCGAAGACTTTTGTCTTGAGACACTGCGGTATTTCGGACGAGAAGATTCTTCGTAGCTTCCCGAAAGCAGCCCAGCCGAGTTGGATTCGACGATTGACCTCTTTCTCGAAGTTGGACCTTCCTAACTGGATAGTTTGTCCCAGGTACACGTAACTGTCAACAACTTCGAGAACAGAGTCTCCAATCTTCCAATCTACCCAAAAGAAAATCATATAAATATATCCATTATCATCATTCTTCACATGACCGCCGCATCTAGCGGTACTAAACTTTAATAATAATGGCGCCAAATAGCAAGTCGATACAGGACCGCGCTGTCGTCCGCTGATCGGAGGTCATTGAAGCAATATTTTAAAGGTGTTCTATTCCGTTTGCAATTTTATGCGTTTTAGTTTGTTTGAAATTTTTTTATTTTCTATACTAGGTTTTTTCTATGTTTTAGGTTTTTTCCTATGAACCAGCATAGTCTCTGTTTTCTTTTATTGTCGTATTATCAGCACCACTCTGTATGCTCCGCTCCTATTGGTCGCAGCATGGTGTTATATAGCCTAAAGCCTTCCTGAATTAATGGGTTATCTAAAGTAAAAATAAATTTTCAAACCGGACCAGTAGTTCCTGAGATTAGCGCGTTCAAACAAACAAACAAACTCTTCAGCTTTAAAAAAAAATACCTATTTATATTTTATATAAATCTATCTGATGAACATTTAATTATTTATTAGGATACAACCCAATTATAAGCCTAGGAATGAAAATAATGTAGGTATTAGAAACGATTGAAGTGGTATTAGGTTTTTTTCTTGACTAATTCAACGACATAGGTACTCACGTACTTGATTATATTAAGATGCCATTATATTCATAATGTGGCATCACAACTCAGTGGTAAAATAACAGGTAACTTTTTGAGGCCAGGTGCCTCAAAATATTTCAGAAATAAAAAATAGGTATTCAAGACGAGACTTTTGAAAGTAACGAGTTTGGTGGTTATTTCGATTAACTCTAGATAACAAAATGTTTGGATCTAACTTCACGTTATTGTCGGTATATTGAATGGAATGAGCGGCCATGCCGCAACGTGCAATTACAGTTCGAAAGTAAACGCGACAATACTCCGCTCTCTCCAGTCAACACCTGGGACAATATACATTTTAATACAGTCATGATACTTTTAAATAACCTTTTTTATCGTGTTAACGTAATAAACATTTTGTGCCATTCTTCAACACGAGAATAATAAAAATATTAATATATTATGCTACTGTTCACGAGAACAATTATTGTCTAACAAACTGCTGTCAAATGTCTCCACGCCATCTTTGAATTACGAGAATGACGAACAGCACAATTTCTGCAAAGATTAAAATGTATCCTGTATGTATGTAATTAACATTGTCGCGAAAGCAAAAATTATACATATAAAAACGGTAATGTTGTCCAAGTTAATTTACCTTAGGCGTTTTAAATACACAGTTTTATGTATGAATTCAGAAAGTATGTATATTTGATGTGTACTGCCGGCCAATACAACACGCATTACTCCATTTTAACAGAGCATAAACTAACGTTAATGTCTCCAATATGGAAGCTGGAAAATTTAAGGAATTTTGTATCAATTTGTTTTATTGAAACATATGCAGGTAGCATAATTCATGGTATTCTATTGCCGTACGTAAAATATCACTCGAAAGAAGACATTTCAAGTTATGCAATGTTAGACACACCATCCAATCAGTTCTTGACCTCAAAAAACCTGGTTTTACCGCTCCTTATGAGACGGCACTCAGTTCGGAAACAACGTCCATATTTTGCTTAAATTGTGGTATGTACAATACAATTACGACTGGTTTTCTCCGTAATTCTCGACCATCTCATATTTTGCACAAAAAACAGTTTTTATTTAAAAAAGTCGGTGCGTCCGCACTCAACAGGTTTATGGCGTATCTTTCATATATATTGTATGGAGATAAAACCGGCTTGTGATGCCATAAAATTTTGTAACACATCACAATCCATTAAGTTTATTGACAGCACTTGAAGTGATAAGCAACACGAGGCGCTGGTGGATCACCGTCCCTAGCTCAATTTCGTGATAACATATTGTCTGTTAATCATTTCATTAATTTCATACTACAAGGAAAAACTATAACTATATCTTCGTAGTATGATCCTCATGTCTAATGGTTTATCTTATGTCAATCTGATATTATCTCTCTGATATGGCTAGGCTTAAATCTTGAAATTATATCATATTGAATTTATTACCCATTGTTCATTTTCTTGTTAAATTTGCCACGCTTGACGCTGTCCACTTCACACAAAACCTTGTAGATAGTTCCTTTGACAGATATCCATTCCTTTTTGCAAGACTGGCCGTTGAACGCTGTTACGCCATTTCAACCTGCTTTTGGTTGGACCCGATATAAAAATTGCAGTATTTCGTTTTGCGTTGAAGATAAATTATTGCGAAACGTAAACCTGTCTGATATGGTCAATCATATTGCTTTCTAGTAGGTCGCATAGGTAATTATTAGCTTAAATGGTCTAGATATTGCACACTCACCTTATTATGCTTGTGCTTCCAAAGCTGGTGGGCGTTTCTAAATATTATTTCGAGGTTTTGACTTAGGGTCGGTTTTTTTTATCCTAGTTAGTTAAATTCAACCAATTGTTAAAAATGGTTATGCTGATCTAGCATAACCATTTTTAACAATTGGTTATTATTCCGTGGGAATATCTATTCGGTGTAAACAAAAAAGATGTACTATCTTAATTTGTACAAAATAAAACAGTTGTCTGATAACTATGCGATTTTGAAACTAGGGTAACACAGTGTTTTCGATAAGCTTTGGTACCTAATTTATTAAACTTGTGTTTAGGGTGCCAGCATGGACAGTGTCAGGTGAGGACCTAAGATCTGTACATGTTGCAGTAGTTACCAAGACGAGCACAGTGCGTCATCATTAACTTACAAACTGATGTTGTAATTGTGTCTAATATAGTATAGTGTATGAACATATTACACACTAAAGCTAAGCATATGAATAAACACACGTTTTCACCATTTTTATCTCTTGTTAAAGATGGAGAAAAGTGTGTTTAAGTAAATCTTTTTATAAATGGTTATGAATATATTACTTTATTAACTTTAATATACGAATAAAATCTATAGTAATTTTTCAGTCTTACTATAGTTGTAGCGGTACACAAATAAACACCGCGTCATATTGACGTCACACGATTTCTACATCTCGCAAACAGAGTTTACGTTGCAACTAGCATACATATAACTTCCCAACTTCAACAAGTGCCAAGTGGCAAGTGCCCTCCAGACATAACACCCGTCTAGTCGGAGGATCCTCCCTTTCCTGTGGAAAATGAGTTAACTTTACACCCTGTTCCTCATGACTCCACATAGGACAATTACAGGAGCCACTTCATGACCTTGAATTTGCATTCATTTAAACTCGTGGGAGTAATGGAGCAAAGTATATATTTTATTATATAATTATTTTGGTATTAGGTAAGTGTAACATAATGATGAATAATTTAGAAATAACGCTAGTCGACGTAAGGGCGTGGGGAGGTTATCCCAACAGAGTCGCCTATTGAGCCTATTGGATACTTGTCTTTGACATCTTTAAAGATAAATCTTATGATTATGAGATCATTCAAAGTAGACATTATCACAATCAAACTGTGTCACCGTATACCCGTATATAAATGATATTGTTTTTTGGAGCTCCAGGGGAGATAAATAAAAGATAGTAAAATATAAATAAAGAAGGAATAAGTGATAAATGAAAAAGATGTATATTAACACGATGAATTTTATCCATCATGGATCTCGTTTGATACTTGTAGTTTAGATAGTAATTGATCATTTATATTCTGTAATAATACGGATTTAAACCAAGGATACAATACAATAGGGTAGTTGATTTAAAAAAAAACTAATTAGTCCGTCAGTCAGATTTCAAGACAAAAAATGAAGACGACACAGTGCGTTGAAAACTCGTGACGTCACTGCACGCTAGACTTTTTAGCGAGGAGTGACGTCACCAGCCACCACTCCTGATCATTGATGCCTTTTATATTTGACAATATTTTTTGATTTGATAAAACAAAATATACGTATCCAATATTTTTCTATAATCTGAATGACTGACTAAAAGTAATAATTTTTTTTTACCCAGGAATCTTCCCTATTATGGTCGTCTATGCCAGTTTTTCGTAAAAAAAAAAAAAACTATCAATACCATTACGATAAGTTCTCTTGAAACATAAATATAAAATTATGAAACTACAGGATGTCGAACATTAAGATTATCATTATTATTTTAAGTTTTTAAGATACGTAAATATATTCAAAGACTAATTTGTTTAATATTTATCTCGTTGTATCTGTTTGATTTCTTTTAGAGTGTAACATCAATGTCGGATTTCATGAACACTTTTTGCTAGCACCTGAAAAAGTACTGCTGAAGAAAATACACAAGGCAGTTAGTTATTTTTTGCTAAATACCTCATTAAATGATTTGCCTTACAATAGTGGATTCTAACACTTTGTATTTAATATAAAAATCGAACAATAACAAGGATCGCCTTCGGTTTTGTTGTTCTGCAATACGTTTGCCTTGACCCACTGGATCGTCACAGTGCTGCCATCTTATCCAAATAAATTATTCTTTGTGCGTTTTAATAGTTAAACGCATACGTTTTAAGGATAAACCTTACAGTTTCGCATATTAAGTATGTTGTTGATTCTGCATTCCTTTGCGGTATTCGGAATGTGTTTATACGTATTTTTATATAAATATTTAAAAATGTACAAACCTAACTTAATATGTAGGTACATAGAAAAAGCTAAATAATAATATATTTATTTTATGCAAACCAGGTATTACTAATAAAAAAATGGTTCATACATGTTTGGGAGGGCATGCAAAATAAAATAAAAACAAAATGTATTTAACATTTTGTGTCGATGAACTGTTTCAAGCTATAAAAATTATGTTGCTCTACCAATGCACTCAATTTCCGCTTAAAACAGTACCTTGTACTTAGCAATTTAAAGTTACCAGGCAATTTATATAGGTATACCCGTATACATCCGTATACACATAGCTAAGCAGCATTTGCTATACTTTGCAAGTGTAGTAGCATTACATCATCATTTCAGCCGAAAGACGTCCACTGCTGGACATAGGCCTCCCCCAAGGTTCTCCACGACGACCGGTTCTGTGCCTCCCGCATCCAGCGGTTTCCCGCGACCTTCACCAGGTCGTCGGTCCACCTTGTCGGGGGCCTACCCACGCTACGTCTTCCGGTGCATGGTCGCCACTCGAGAACCCGTCGGCCCCATCGGGCATCGGTCCTACGGGCAATGTGTCCAGCCCACTGCCACTTTAGTGTTGCAATTCTTCGGGCTATGTCGGTTACTCTCGTTCTTCTGAAGTAGAAGTAGCATTACATAGTACCTACGACCCTATAAGAGTCTCGTCGGTTTCTAAAACATATATCGCTTGCTATTTTAAACAACTGTTTATGGTTCCACACAAATATGCATATTTCATAGGTATATAGAAAAGGCAGCGGTCACAAACAAACTTTTTTTAAATACTGGTTTCCATGATGCTTTAGATTGGAGTCCGTGTAGAGCTATACACTTTTTTTGAGTATAAATGTTCTATGTTAGTCAATGCTGTTGCTCCACATTACAATTCCATACCGCAGTATACATTCTACTTATGTATGGTAAACTAATATGGCTGTTGTTAAATTAGTAACTTGTTATACTTCTCTGAGCGCATATATAGTACAAATTAACTTATTTTACTACAGACATTGGCACCGATTCCCTTCACAAAGTAAATGGCATCTTTTTCATTCTATATCATTAAGAAAAGGACAGAAGATAAATTGTTAGTTTAGGCCTGTTTAATCCAGGCCAGGCGTAAATTGACGTGTTTTTAGAGTTTTGGCGGGAATGCTAAACTGAGTTTCACGCTCATTTTTTATTGGACTTTTTAAATTATTTATAGCGTTGTTTACTAAATAAAAGTGCGTGATTTATGTAGTAAAAAGTGCATTCAGTAAATAATTCATAAAGAACATTAACATATCGCAACATAGTGGGCTCATCATGACTTTGCCTCAATCCTCCCTCGTAGACGGTTCATGTGGCCGTCTTTTTCGACATGAATAATTCATTACTTACGTGAAATTGGCTAAATGCAGTAACCGTGCGAAGTCAAAAAAGAAAGAAATAATCGATAATAATTGACGTATTTTTGGTCGCCATGTTAATAACCTCGTCTATACTTTTTATGGAATATCTTAATTTGGCAGGATTAAACTAAAATGTTATCTCCTATCCTTTTCTATCTATTTCACTAAAAAGGAGAGAAGATAAAATATTTGTTTAGCCAAATAATTAAGATATTCCATAGACAGATTAGGCGTGATTTAAATATGGCGACAAGTTTGAAGGAATAAAATAAACTTAACTTAAAGTTAGTTTAGTTTGTGGATAAGGGAATCCGCGCCATTATCTATATGCTTTTTCCAATTTAAAAGATCATCAATATTAACACCCAGAAACTTAGTCTGTGGTACAGATTTTTTTATCTGCTCTAGTCTGAACAGGTAGGTACAAATAAGCGATCAAAACAATAATATAAATGATCTTCCTGGCGACCGCTTCATTGGCGCGAAGACGTACCTAACAGATTCCAGCAATCTTATCTAATACCTAAAGCTTGGATGAATATGAAGAACATAATAATACATATGAATCCCAATTTTGTCCCATCCGTATACAAAATACTACGCCTACAACCTAAAGCTTGTGTTTACACAAAATCAAAAATAATAGAGAAAAAAATTATAGCTAAGTTCTATGTGTTCCTTTTCGTCAGTGGCGGGTAATATGAATTAGTAAAATATTACTTTCTGGTCTAAAGGCCTTCGCAAATAAATCGCTACTCAATTTGCTAATGTCAAAATTGACAAAATAGTGATCATGTTCGTTCAGTTTTACTAAAAGTTGGAAACCAAAAACATTAGTTTTACTACCTTTTACAAATGTAAATATAGCTGTATATATATATAATACCTGTCAGACCGTTAGCTTTCTGGCTGAGGACTTCCTTGACTTGAATACCTACTTTATTTAAGAAGAATTATGCTTATACGCTGTATAATTCTAAGTACCATGTAAGTATGTATGTTTGTTACTCTTTTTTGTCCATGATTGTTTATTTTTCAAATGTAAAACAAAAGTAAAAAAAAAATTCCACCAATATACATTATGGAATGGAATGAAGTATTGAGTATTGCGTATTACCTTCGCATATTAAAGTAGGCTAAAAGATTCTTGTTACACAAATGTTATAGTTTAAACTTTCACAACACCTAATTTGTATCCTTTTTAAGTTTTTTTTTTTTGTCGTGACACTACATAATAATATTATCCATTTTTAGGACTGTCTTGTTTTACGTAAGCTTCGTAAGCTTTAAGATCAACGTTTGTCAATATTTACTTATATGGGTTGTGGGTGTGGGGAATTTAAAGGACATCATTGCACAAATTGTTATTTATATATGAGATTTTGTTTGGAACAAACTCTTAAGCAATCTCTTCAACTTTATAAATTTATTTCAAACTAGCGGCCGTCTGCAACTTCATTCACGTGTAGTTAGTTATTATGCTCGGCTCCCATTGGTCACAGCGTGATGTGATATAGCCTTAAGCCTTCCTGGGTTAATGGGCTATCAAACGCAAAAAAAACATTTTCAAATCGGACCAATGGTTCCTGAGATTACCGCATTCAAACAAACAAACAAACTCTTCAGCTTTATATATTAGTATACTTAGATTAATTATAAATTTTAATTTATAAATTCATCGACAGTAATTTAAGTTATAAATTCAGTCCTCATAAGATATATATAATATAAGACGAGAAAAGCTTTACCAAAGGGTAACGTACCTATATAACCTAATAACGGGTCCATATTTGTATATTTATATCAACGCTGGAAAGCGATTTTGTCGTATCTCAAAAAAAGGCAATTTTGTTTTATTGTATTGCATTATACAAATTATGTACAAAGTTGAGAAATAAACAATTTATTATTATTATTAATTCAGAAATAAAAATTTCTATGATACGACATAGACTTTTTCTAAACTTTTTTCTGAAATAAATTATGCAATAAAACAAAATTGCCTTTTTTCGAGATACGACAAAATTGCTTTCCAGCGTTGATATATATCTATATAGACCCGTTACTGGGTTTTATAGGTACGTACCTACAGTCACTTCATGTAAAATATTGGTTATTATACATTTATCCTTCTCTCTGTGAGAGGAGACCTGTGCCCAGCAGTGGGACGATAAAAAGGTTGGTGATGATGATACATTTATATTATTTATTCTATAGCATATATCTATACTAATATACATATAAAGCTTAAGAGTTTGTTTGTTTGAACGCGCTATTCTCGGGAACCGAATTGAAAAATTATTTTTGCGTTGGATAGCTCATTAATCCAGGAAGGCTTTAGGCTATATAACATCACGCTGCGACCGGAGAGGAGCATATAAAAAAAACATATCAAAACCTACGCGGGTGAAACCGCGAAGAGTTGCTAGTTTTATATATTAGTATTCTGTCAAATCCGATTAGGCTAGAAGCAGCAAGAAGCAAATAGGAAAAGTTAGAAAGGTGATGTCAATTGTCAATTTAAATAGACAAACACCATTAAAACAAAAACAACAATAATTTAATAAACAGCGCTTTCTCTCTTATCCAACTGCCATAATGCTATTATATTGTGAACCGGTGTTAGGATCTACTTTCATATGTCTATTACGAGACTGATTATGAACCACATCGCGTAACGTTGTCTATCAAGGTAAGGACTGTCTTCCTTCCTATTCCTTATATGACGTCTTTGACATTGATCAGTGAGTGGATATTAGTCAGCAACTGGGTTTTACACACCCAGTAAAACTCCTTGTCAGCAATTCTGTTAAATAAAACCAGAACCTATCTAGTCCGTATAGATAGGTTCTGGTTTTGTTTAACAGAATTGCTGACAAGGAGTTTTATTTGGTGTGTAAAACCCAGTTACTGACTAATATCCAGTAACTGGATTTTGAAGATCAGATTGGCAAATGCTTTGCTGCATCTGGACTGAAGGCTGATCACAGCATAATTTTTAAAGCCTAGGAGATGATGTCAATCTCTGTCAAAACAACACAATGGCGCGGATTCTGTCGTTCACAAACTAAACTACACTTCTGGATACATCTATTGGCCCACCTTGCATTTTCAGTTTCGTTTGGTCCTAGTTAAAATTTTATATTAGGTCGAGCAAAAAGTTTTTATGCAGTTTTGAACCTGGCACATTCACAATTTCATTCAATAGTCTTTTTTTGAATTTCGACACAGAATTTAAAGAAACAAAAGAGAATTTGGAGCCTGTTTGTTGATATCAAACAATCGAATACTAAGAAAACTTGATTTTATTGGTTTACTTGGATTTAATTCTTGAAAAAGTGATTGGTTTTGCAACAAACATTACTTTTTACTTACTATTAACATTAAGGTGAGGTTCTATCAATAATCTATGGATACTTCACCTGAAGTCGCCGCCCAAGCTGTGGCACTTATGCAGGCCGGACACAGCCAAAGAAATGTGAGTGCTCAACTTAATTTAAGTCGATCTGCGGTCCGAAATGTTTATCGGAGGTACCTAGAGCCTGGCGCCTTTGTTCGTCGCCAAGGAAGGCCACGATCTCGGGTCACAACTAAAAGACAGGATCGATTCATCGTGACGACCAGCTTGAGAAATCGTCACACTTACCTCCATTAAGATACAAAACCAACATCGCGACTTCCACGGAGTATCTGTGAGCGCTCGATCTGTTCGGAGAAGGTTAAAAGAACGCGATATGGTAACACACAAGCCAGCTAATGGTCCCAAACTAACGCGAGCCCACCGAACAGCGCGCCTTCATTTACAACGCACTCATTTAAATTGGACACAGCAAGATTGGAGCCGTGTACTCTTCTTTTCTGATGGGTCTAAAATTGTGTTACATGGCAATGATGGAAGGAAGAAGGTCTACCGACGTAAGGGGAGCGTTTCGCACAATGCTGCTTTGAAGAGAGGGTTGCTTATGGCGGTGGCTCATGGACTGTCTGGGGCGGTATATCCGCGAGCGGCAAAACTCAACTTGAGGTTGTGACAGGACCACGGCTGCCAACATTAAATGCTGAAAGGTATATTCGTGAGTGCTTAGAACCTCGCGTGATACCATACGCGGACTATGTCGGCCCAAATTTCCTTTTTATGCATGATAATGCAAGAGCCCATACGGCCGGCATCGTCAGAGAATATCTTCGGGGTGTGAACATCACAGTTATGGACTGGCCAACCAGACGCCCAGACATGAACCCCACTGAGCACATGTGGGACGAGCTAATAATATGTGTTAGGGCTCGTCAGCCAGTTGCCCGACGATGCAGGAGTTGACAACTCCCATAGAAGAGGAAAGGGAGATGATCCCTCAAAATTTCATAGAGCGGTAGATAAACTCTATGCCTAATCGTATGAGAGCTGTGGTAGATGCCCATGGAGACAACACGCGTTATTAAATTAAACCTTTATTTGTCGATCTCCGTGGCGCAGCGGTCATCACGCCTGCCTGCGACTTGGAGGCCCCGGGTTCGATCCCCGGCCAGGTCATGATAGAAAAACGATCTTTTCCTGATTGGCCTGGGTCTTGGATGTTTATCTATATATGTATCTATTATAAAATATAGTATCGTTGAGTTAGTATCCCATAACACAAGTCTAGAACTTACTTTGGGGCTAGCTCAATCTGTGTGATTTGTCCATATATATTTATTTATTTATTTATAAAACATGTTTTTATTCAAAAATCAATTGCCTTTAATAAAGCGCATATCCGACTTGTTAGGCGTAGGTCCATGTCGTATGGTATTCTGAATTCAAATTTAAAACAATACGATCGAAAATTATGGTAAAATGTATCAGCTTTAAAACTGCATCAATAGTTTTTGTTCAATCTAGCAATCATATTCCGGTAGGGGCCATCGAAACCTAAACTCTAAGGTGGGCCAATAGATGTGTCCAGAAGTGTAATTTGTGAACAACTTAACTTTAAGTTATGTGCATCTTTTTCTTTCCATTTCGTTAAGAAAAGGTTAGAAGATAACATTTTAATTTAATCCTGTCAAATTAAGATACTCCATAGACAGTTTAGAAGCGATTATAAACATGGCGACTAAAAATACGCCAGTTTACGCCAGAAGCACACTAACTTGACAGGTCCAATGGCTCCCAAAAAAAAAAAAAACAATTATTACTAATTATATCTACTTACAATCAATAGTTAATCAAAATTGATAACAAAAAATCATGAATGTCAAACATATTAAAAAATGCTAAAAAAAAAAGCAACGAAGAACAGTAACAAACTACAATAATAATTATCATCTAATCATATTATAAAGTGTATTAAAAGTAGTTGCGTTTGAAACCCATCCTTGCATAGCTTTATGCGAAAGGTAACAATCGTATTAATGAAGAAGTCACCATAATACACACATCAAAAGTGTCTAGGGATCAAGCATTTTTATGCGGATTTCTTGAGATTGAGATGTGGCTTTGTAATAAATTTATGATTTTATAAATTTATATGGATCCTTTTTGGTGCATTTCATAATTTGAATCAGGAACTGTGAATCAAATTCGAGTAAAAGATGAAAATCAGCTGTCAATATTTTCCCTATAAAAACATACAACGCATTGAAGACATTATTAGTGCTACTGTTTCCCTACTACTGATTAAAACCAACGTTATTATGGAGCGGCGACGTCATTTAAGCAGGGAAGAAATGCTCAGAGCCGTGGAAATGATAGAAGCTGGTTCCCGGCAACGTACTGTGGCTTTAGCTCTGAATACAAGTCAGAGTGTTATCAGTCGACTATGGACACGTTACCGAAGCACTGGTACCGTGGCTGAGCGCCATGGAGGACGGTATCGCTGCACCACACGGAGACAAGACCGATACATTCAAATCTTAACTCGAAGAGCTCCAACAATAACCGCCATGATGTTAGCCGTGAGGCTTCATCACTCTTCAGGGAACTTAATTAGCGACCAAACAGTCAGAAACCGCTTGCATGAAGTGAACCTTCATTCCCGAAGACCGCTACGGGTACCACCTATAGCAATGCACAATCGTAGGATTCGATATCAATGGGCTCTTGAACACAGAAATTGGGCAGAAGAACAATGGCGTTTCGTGTGCTTTTCTGATGAGTCTCGTTTTGGTATGAGACCGGATACAAGACGTATACGACACTGGAGAACCCCTGGACGCCAACAGCGATTAAAATCCTGCCAGGAAGTCCATCCTTATAGTGGTGGAACCATCATGGTATGGGCGGGTATTTGGATCGGCGGAAGAACTGAGTTGATTTGGATCAGAGGCAACCTCAACGCTTAAATTTATGCTGAGACGATTGTATCAGACGTCATCGTTCCTCTACAAGTGCAAATCGGTCCCTTATTTCAGTTAATGCATGATAATGCACGACCGCACACCGCAAGAGTTGTAAGACAGACTCTCGCCGCAGCTAACATCAATGTCCTGCCCTGGCCTGCTCAGTCGCCAGACTTGAACCCGATTGAGCATGCATGGGATATGCTACAGAGAAGAGCTCTGCCGAATATGGAGGGTATCCAGTCGCAAGAAGACCTTTTTTTGTTGTTGCAACGAACATGGGCGGCCATTCCACAGCGTGATTTGGATGAACTCATTTTGAGTATGCCAAACCGATGTTCTTGTGTTGTTAGTGTTCGCGGTAGAAACGCGGATTATTAATTGTTTAAGTTACCCAATAAAATTTTAGAGAAAACTGTTATTTCAGTCTTTTTTTCGAACTTTTGTGTTAGTGGTTCAAATGTCAAATATCCCTTTATTAGGAAAATGGCAAATTTCTTTATTATTGCAAAGGTGACTTGGTTTATCGTTACTGTGACAAACGAAAACACTTTATTTGATGAATCCTTAAAGAAAATTTTAATTAATATCAATCAGGAGAAAAGTTATTGCAAAAATATATGTTGATCCCTAGACACTTTTGATGTGTGTATATTGTGAACAACTTTACTTTATAATCTATCTCGCACGATTGTTACAACGTCAATTACAAGGTCGTAATTACAAAGTGACAATGACATAACACATCTTTTAGACTTTAGTACGGACGAGAGCAGGTCAAGCTAAACGAAACTGTCAAATGTTCTCAATCATCCTTAAGCCTTAATGCTTTAGCGATGAAGTTGAAAATATAATAAAGTATTTTGACAGATTGTAGTATCTTGATGTTTTGTCGTCTGTAGATGTATGATGTAAGTGCGACATGTTGAAGCTGAGGTGATAATGCTAGACCTCACCTGCGGCTCGGGCTACAAGAAAGCAGAGGCTGTAATTATCAAAGCGCATATATCTCATACATTTTATAAAATATTTGCGAGGAATATAAATACCCACACCATATTTTAAAATAAAAACAAACAGCGAAAAGAAATAGCGCGCAATAATTTTTAATTCTAACAGTATAATAACAATACATGTAGGTAATATTTTACTTATTAACACATTAGCGACGCGCGCGTATCAGCGCTTGTTTTTGTGCAAAGCCACAAAAAACAGTCGGTAATCCTAATAATATAATTAACAATTTTCTGTGTTTGTTACAGATATATAGTTAGCAATTTAATTGAATTAAACAATTAAATGATTATCTCCCAAAATGAATTTTATTCATAAAATACTGACCACTGTTCTGACATAAAAAATCTTTGCTAAGATTTTTTTTTAAACTACCGCTTTAGAATGAGCATCCTGATAAATGTTCACTTTATTAAAAACAAAAAAAAAATCGTGCATTTTACATTACAATAATAATAACACAAGTGCATTATCAGATACAATACGATATTGAGATTGATGAAATAAGAGACCATAAAAGAGAGAGAAACAAGCAAAAGTGTAAAAAAATGTTGTTGTATACCCTCAATCACATTCTATTTTCGTTATTTTTTTATAGGTGAGATGACACCCCAAGATAGTTAGGAGAAAGCTAGTTAGATGATGTAGTTAACCCTAAAATTAAATTGATCAATCGATCGATTCTGCAAAAATCTTACAGCTCACTATTTGCGCAACTGTTCAACTATTCACAGTTACGCGAAGTGAGATTATAGTGAGCTGTCAATAGTGTCAATCCAGCTCACTCTACTAAGTTTTCACGGTAAGAATGTAATATTAACACGACCAGGAAAAATTTACCATAAATTGTAAATGAGCTAACAGCCGATCAATTCTATAGACATCTCACTGTGACTTGTCATTATTGTCAATCCCTAAGGCTTGACATTCATCAGGCGAAATGACAGACTATTTTCACCGTGAGATTTTATTAAACAAACCGGCAGATGGTTTTCAATATGTGTATGTAACTTCACTTGTATGCTATTTATAACAAAATATTAGAGGTCAATTACTCATATTCAATGCAACGTGTCCTCTCAATCTAACAATAAACTCTCAAGCGGCCCACACTCTCCGCAGACGCTTGAATCCAATAATTCAATTGTGATTACTATTGTCACATTCATATTGAATTAGTCATTGCCTCATTGGGTTCCTTGTCGTTGATTCATATGCTAAACGCTTCCCAGCTATTTTCCTTAACTTATTTTCAAATGCCAACGAACTTTGTTGAAAACAATCATTGGAACAAAGATGTTACAATAAAAAACTACAAGTTAGTATATATATTTGGAATTTATTTGTTTTGTATGTAAAAATCAAATACAGCACGTGCTTATGAGACGGTGTAATAAGAGCCGTTTTAGTTGTTACTACAGTAAACGCTTTTAGGACCAAGACAGTTTGTCTTTAACTTTTGGATGACTTTGACAATATAAATGACGTCATTTGTCACGTTTTTGTTTTATAATTATGATTTTAATACATATATCAGGGACGAATAAAAATACAACTCCAAAAAGAGTATTGTATTTACAGCAAATATTTTTACATAGGTATGTAAACATAATTGCTCTAAATACAATGTGTTATTAAAATGATATATTATGAAAGATAATTAGGTACTTATCTTTCAATTATTCCTGGTGTAATGGTGCTGTTAGGGTTGCTTGCACAAGAAAGCCAACTTCTTGCTGCACCATCTCGACACAGCAGTAACAGTATCTTAATTTGCTACCCGGTTTGATTGTCCATTCCAAAATCAATGGTTAAGGACAACCATAGGCCTCAGTTGTAGGAGTTGGAGTGTGGTTAGTAAACCATAGTAACATAATTTTCGATACGAATATTGTTACACTAAAAATAGAAATGCAACATATAATGTTAGTTTAGTTCTGTCAATATATGTATATTGTGCGGTGGATTATGACTTTCTTAATATATTTTGTGATTATAATTATATAAACTACATATATGATGGCTATCGGAAATAAATAAATAATAATAGGGGTAAATAGTCCGCGAGGCCTAAGGCCTGAATTCCTCGTACCCTGATGTTGAGGAATGCAGGCCAGGACCCAATGTACTACATTGGTACATGTGATCGACGGACGCAACCGACATCAACGCAGGACGAATTTAAGTCTAAGCTGAGCTTTGCATTTGTGTGTGTGCACATTTATAATGTAGGTGTGATGATGGACTAGAGTGCGACGGGACCTTTGCATGGTTTAAACCGGTTTATAGGTACATACATACAACTGGCCTAAGGCGCGGCGCGTCCCTTACGCGTCGCTACTCAGCCGCGCATCTTTCACAATACACCTTTTTTACTGTAGTGCGATTCTGTAACTATCTAACAGTAAACACTTAGGTGAAATGATCACGGAGTGAACTGACATTCCAACCAAAGGATTGACACTACTGACAGTTCACTCTAAGCGGTATGATTTTTGCAGAATCCTTTGGCTGGTAACAACGTTATATATTTAATTTTTAAACTTTGTTAATAATTGTAGAATTTTTGAATACATATAAAATCCATATAAAATCATATAAAATCCATAAAAATATTCAAGGCTGCACACTCCGCCCTTCCTGATGACAACTTCAGAATTCCGTTGACGCACCCTCGGATCCTACGCATAGGAGATGCTGCTTTTTTTTTACAAAAGGCATAAAAGTCGTCGACTCTTGCTTTGGAAAACAATCCCGAAGCGCTGCAAAATCGTAGGAACTCCATCATAACTCCTAAGGCCCGGCGAAGAGTATCCGGATTCCGGTCCATAGAACGGCACGGTGTAAAAGCTTTGGCAGTAGACCCTAAACAGTGTAACTATTACGTCTGCTGTGCACCTTGTAAATGTATGCCAGCTTCTCCTCCCGCTCCTCCTCCCACTCCTCCTCCCGCTCATCTGCATCAGATTTGAGGTTCACACCTAAGTCAATTAGTATGATGTCAAAACTTTTTCTGGCTTACCTTTTCTGTGTATTAACGTAAAAATGTAAAACCTTAGAACATTTTCATGAAGCAGCAATGGTTAAAGTTATCCCCATCTGAAAAATTGGAATGAGGGAATGAGGCTATAAAATCTTTCCCGAAATGAATTCCGTGATGAGGCCGGCGCGAGTGACTGTAATTGCTTCGTGGCTTAATCATAGTATACAATCCAGTTTTTTCCAGTTTCGCACATTGCATGTATCGGTTGTAAGAATTCGAGCTATGGCTTGCCCCAAATTTAACACGATAATTGCTCTCCCACTTAGTTTTAATTAAGCCTACGATCTTTAATGAAAGATTGGACACAATGACTCTCAAGTTTCACTCATATTTGGGTTGCTATGATCATACTCGCACGCTTCAAAGAAGTTGAGTAAACGTATTAAATACATATAAACTTATTAAAAGTATTGTTTTGGCTTAATAAACTTTGTTAAAATAGATGAATAATATTATGAAACAAGAATTCTTTATTTGCTGCAGATATATAAATATCTCCAGTTGTAAAAGTTTGTAATTTTATGTCTATAATTTACATACTAAATAATTATACATTAATACTTAAAAGTATTTATTTATTTAAAAAAAAATCAAGCATCTATGTTCTACTAGATTTATTCATTAAGATATGATATAAACAAAAAAATTAAAAATAATAAATGAAGTCATATTGTCTTTAAAGTTGAAATGAGTATAAGTACACCGAAAATAAAATATTATAATAATATCGTCTATTTTTAATAAAGTTATAAAAAATTGCTTGTAACAAAAAAGTAATTTGATGTTGAATTATATTAGCATTATTTAACATACGATTGAAGTACTGGCTAAGGATTTTAGACAAAGAATCCGTAATACTTTAAACAGTAAACACATGCGTGTCAAGTGATAACTTAAACAATGGACCCGTGTCCCTTGTTCAGTAACTGTTCTAAACTAAATTTAAGTTCAGTGCATCTTTATTTTTCTATTTTACTAAGAAAAGGATAGAAGATAAATTGGCTTGTATCCTAAAAAATAATTTAATGTCCGTCAGATAGCTTTATAAAAAATATTGAACACGTATTTTTTATTTTTTCTTTTATTCAAATACTTAAGAAGATATATTGATTTGAAATGTTGCATGACGTCACGCCATGGTGCAAAATATAGAACGGCGTGACGTAATTAGCCCCCACTCTGTAACTTTAATACGCTATATCTCAGTAATATTTGGTAATTACGACAAAATAAAAAATACGGGTCTTAATTTTTTTTATTATCTGTAAGACGGACTAATTATTTTTTTGATTTTCATACCTTGGATACATCCCTATTGTAGATTTAGTCCTGTCAAATTAGTTTGCGCTTGACGTAAACTCACTGACAGTAGAAATGGCTTTCAATTTGTTCGTTCAACCACATTCATTCTGCGTTGTTTTTTGTGTGTGCGAAGGTGCGTTGACAGATTTTTTATGATATCAAACATGGCTGTCATGACAGCAATATCCTTCAAAATAACTCATTTTATTGTGATTAAAAGTGTTATTTTCGATGATTTTCTTATCAGCATAATTATTAAGTTCCTTTAAAGAAGGTCCGCTACTCAATAACTTGAATCTTTTAAACAATAAGGCATCTAAAGAAGGAAATATAAAGTTGCTGGTTCCTTTTGATTGACTGTGTTTAAATTGCACAGCGCAATAGTATGAGTTTGCGCGGACTTATTGATTTACTGGACACCCTCGCAGAGTGGGAACCCAGACTGGAACGTTATTATAAGATTTTCAATAACATCCCTAAACATATAGTTACTTACTAATTATAGTGTTTATTTATTATTACATATGATTGAAACCATTACTTTGTTTAACAACAGCCAGAGGTGTGTGAATTTTTTAAATAATATTGATTGGATGTATGAAAGTCGTTGTGGCCTAGTGGTTAAAACACCAGCCTCTCAAGTATGAGTGCGCGGGCTCGATCCTGGTCAAGCAATTACCAATGTAACTTTTCTAAAGTTATATGTACTTTCTAAGCAAATCTTGGACACCAACGACTGAAGGTGAAGGAAAACATTTTGAGGAAACCTGGACTAAGTCTGAAATCGCCAACCCGCATTGAGCAAGCGTGGTGATTACGCTCAATCTTTTCCTGTATGGAAGGAGACCTGTGCCCAGCAGTGAGACGATAAAAACAAGGTTGATAATGAATGAAATGTATGAAAAAATACGAACTTTCAGGGCGAATGTCAGTGTTCTCGCTATTTCCATTGTTTTTTTTTTCTAATTAAAATGAAGTATTAGATTTTTCCGTCTGAAATATCTCAGTCGCAGTCCGAAATCTGGTTCTAGGTTCTGCCCGGTAGATGGCGGTAGTCTCGAACGTATTAAAAAAACATAATTGGTAAAATGTGGGTAAGGTGCACCTACCTGCCACCAGGGAAAACACGCGTAATGTTATAATGACATTGAATCAACTTTCTGATATTTTTCTGCACCTTAATAGGGATGTATCCAAAGTATGAAAATAAAAAAAAAAAATTAGTCCATCTTATAGATAATAAATAAAATTAACACACGTGTTTTTTATTTTGTCCAAATTACCAAAAACTACTGAGATATACCGTATTAAAGTTACGGAGTGGGGGCTAATTACGTCATGCCGTGGTATATTTTGTATAACGGCGTGGCGTTATGCGACATTTCATATCAATATATTATCTTCCTAAGTATTTGAATGAAATAAAAAATACCTATACTTTTTATAAATCTATCTGATGGACATTAATTTTTTTTTTTTACGATACAACCTAATTACGTAACACACTATTGCTTTCACTTTGAATCATTTTGCCAATCCATTGCTCCATATGTGTTATTAGGCGTTTCTATACAGTATGTTACAAAAACCCTGTCCGACCCGTGAAGGTGTTGTTAGGTATCGTTAGCTGATTCTACTAATGCGTACATAACCTGGCTAAACTAAAAAAAAAATACCCCCTTAAAAATAAATAACTTAAATAAAATAAATAGGTAATTTCATGGCAACACAGGCACAGGTCATGACCTCAGTTGACCTCATGCATGTAGGTATTGGTAGTCTAACCACGTTTATCGACTCTAGAAAGAAACAATGGTACCTACTTAGGCAGCTCGTGAAAAGAACTTTTTTTTAAGTAGAAAGGTCGTCTGACCCTCCGAATGTATCTTCGAATTTCATTCGATGAGCACAATGGCTGTGGCGGAGATGTTGTTCCATATTTCGTTCACTAAGAACGATACCGGCCTGACACCGTCCCACGAGATTAGCACGGTGTTTCACAACGTTAGTCCACTCCTACCAATCCACTGCTCGCCGAACTGATAGTGGAGGTACTCACGTACAGGTCGGCAAAAATATGGTGGGGCACCGTCATGCTGGAACCACATTGACCAAGAAGTAGTCACATCCGAATCGTTCAACACCTGATCACAACACAACACAATTGCAGTTTCACTAGGTACCTTCCATCAGCAGGTTACATTACGTTAGAAAACTATGTGATCACACAATAAACGATACGTCTACACGGACGCCATGTCTACGCGAAACTAATAAATTTAAAATAAAAATGATTTTTATTTCATAAAAATAGGTACTCTAACTGCACGGCGGTGCCCTTTGACTAGAGGTGTGAAAGTATTCAAAATATTTCTCGTATCGATTTTTGGTATCAATTTTGTATTTCAGAATTTCACGCATCGATTCAACATCGCATGGCATTCTTTAGATTTTAGAACTTTCACATAACTTAAATCAGGTGAACTTAAATGCTTTACATTGTTTATAATATTCTCCTAAAATCGTATTTCATAAGAACTTTCTAGTTCCTATTTACTAATAATAGGTACTTGTGTTACAATATTGTTATGAGTAATTAATCGATAATCAAAAAAAGTACTTTTACCATTAGGTAATCTGTGTTTTTACAACAAATCATTCGGCCAGGTACAGTTTCGAATAATATCGACAAAAACAAAACGTTATTACGCAAAAATTAGTACAGCTCTAATTATTCCTTTGCCGCCGTCGGCGGCTAGACACACTGACGCCGCTAAAGAACCTAAAAAAATAATCAAAAGAAAGCCGACAATTATAAGGTCTAAAATGGTGTTTACACTTTTTTAAATTTCCCGAATTTTGGGGAAGTTACAGGGTAAAAAAGATTATTTCAAAATTCATTAGTATTGTTACTATGATGATTATGCAAAATTTTATATTTTATTTGGTCATTTGTTTACCTAACCCTTATTATCCTTGTGGGTCGGACAGGGTTTTCGTAACATACTGTATAATTATTATTTTTTTGTTTCAGAAACTCCCTTATCCAAAGGCGGTGGGGTTTATAGTCACAAATGAGTTCTGCGAAAGATTTTCATACTATGGAATGCGAAGTAAGACTTTTCTTTCATTACTTACCTATACGTTTTTTTTAAACCGCTTTCAGTAAAATTTTAGGCTATGTATACAGCGAGCTTATTTATTTTCTATTCCAGCTTATGTAGTATGTTGATAATTTAATCACTGTTATTCACACAGCACCACAAACTAAAGTGAAAAGAAAAATTAAGGAAATAACTACAAGAAGCAGACTCGACCCGACATTAATGTTATTTTCATTAAAGTTATGATTTGCGATGGTAAAAAATTTGGTGTCAACGACCTCTGCAGTAATTGCGTAGGAACAGTATCTTGGATTTCATTTTGACAATTCAACGGCAAAAATATAAGTTTCGAACAGCAATGGATTAACAATAAGCTTCAAAGTAATAGTAGGTATGTTGCGCAATAATGGTGCAAATCCTGAAGTATGAGTATAGAAAACTAGTCTTGTTTTTTATCCTATATAGAAATTGGTAACATCATGGAAATTTTTCACCACAGCTTATGTTACTAAACTTCTAATTCAAGTGACTACAATACAATAGGTGACAACAATAGACAGTTATATTATTATTACATAATATCAACTATTTCTGGGATTGTTGGTGAACTTATACCTAACTTGCGACTGTATAAGTCCGTGGTCATGTTTTCACAGTACCTACTCAGGTTTATTATGTTCAGTTAAGATACCTACTCCATAGACATCTCATTTCTCAGTGATAGGCCGCAACATCGGCTGCAGGCAGAAGTCCACCCGCCAAACAAAGTCTTGTCGCCAAGCGATTCTTCGTGTTCCAGCACGATGTCTGGTGAAGCTGAACGGTGGACGGGTCTGAGCAGTTTTTTTACGATATATGCCGGATACGATACGCCAAATGTGTAATGTCGGGAGTTTTGTCATGGGGGTCTCCAGATCAATCTCCCTTTGGCGCAGCATCGTTGGTCCTGTTGTTGGGCTTAACATAACATCACCTCGCTCAACTGCCGTCCTCCTTCCTATTCACTCAGTGAATAGGCTCTTAACAAACTAAGCCGCTTTACCATCAACAATTGCATCACAGCTTACCATCAGGCGGGATTGCGGTCAAGCACTACATTAAAATTATAAAAAAAAAATGTAGTGTATTCTAAGCACTAGCGAAATAAAATTATAACAAAACACTAATTCTATTTTAGTTACTCTCGAAAACCTGAACTACTCGTACCTACTTACTTACATATATATACCGAGTGGCGAGTAGTGGCATTAAATTACCATAACTATTTCTCTAAATATTCATAAATATAAATAAAGCTATGCAGCTTTATTTTTAGTGACACGTGCCCGTTTAAAAGTAAGACTCATAAGACAGTGTTTATTACACCGCCTGGTTTTCATTCACGTGCGGTGTGCGTGGCGGATACGCTTGCAAGTTATAACAATGAGTATTGCTTCCAATCCAATGGAATACATTTTTTAAAGTTTTAATAGAAATAGTTACTGATTTCATTTATTAAAGTTTTAATAGAAATAGTTACTTATAGTAAGCAGTGATTCAATCGTTAATGGGAAAGCGCACTAGTTCATGGTGAGCATATTTACTCTAGCCTTGAAGACACTTAAGTTGTAATTCTGGGGGGAAAAACCGCCGCAGGAAAATTGTTCCAGTCCCTCGATGGTTTAGTTAATAATAAAAACTTTATTGTTCAGAAAAACACTACAATGCCTATTTAAGTAGCACTAGCTTCCACACTAGGATTCCCTGTGGCGTGGAGACTAGTCTCCTTCGTCCAACAACATTATTAGATAGGTTCATGCATAGCATCGGTCGGTATTGATTATTGATGTGACAAAAATACGTTGTACTTCCAAACAAATTTTGCTAAAAAAATATGTATCAACTTGTTTAGTGTCTATTATTTAGGATTTTAAGATTTTGTGGTGTACCGTGTATTGTGTGCATATGTGATGAATGAGTGAGTTAAGGTGGGTTTAGATCAATCAAACGAAGTCCACAGAGCACTCTCCCTGCCAGTTTTAATAGACGAAAGTCGACTGCCTTAATGGGTTTCGAAACCATCTGTCTAAGTTTCCAACTATGTTGAGATCAGGTCCCAGTCTATAAAAATGCAGCTGAGTGTCAATATTTTACATGGAACGACTGCCTTTCTGACCAAGACCCAGTAGAACGAAACCCTTGGGACTGAGTGTCAAACTTACGGGCTTCTGATGACCTGTAAGTACGGGCAA
Source organism: Sesamia inferens (assembly GCA_037179545.1). Lineage (NCBI taxonomy): Eukaryota > Metazoa > Arthropoda > Insecta > Lepidoptera > Noctuidae > Sesamia > Sesamia inferens. Next base: position 16,940,322 of record CM073921.1, on the reverse strand, counting down.
TAACAGTTGACACCAACGGCTTAAAGTACTTTCCGAGTCACGGAGAAGTCATGGTATCTAAAGACCCAGCACGGAGCGATTTTCTTATTAATAATTATAAACTAGTGCTTAACTGCAATCCTGCCTGTTGGTAAGCAGTGATGCAATCGTTGATGTTAAAGCGCGCTAGTTTATTAAGCCTAGCCCATTTAAAAAAACTTAGTGAATATAAAGAAAGACGGCAGTTGAGCGAGGTGATGCCATGTTAAACCCAACAACACGACCAATGAAGCTGCGCCGGAGGGAGATTGACATGGGGACCCTCCACGACCAAACTCCCGACACAACAACATTTGGCGCATCGTACCCGGCACACATCGCACACAACTGCTCAGACCCGCCCACTTCTGCCGGCAGCCGATATTATGGCCTACCACCGAGAAATCAAACTCGACAAACTAGGTTTCAAAATGCACAGAATTACGTAGGCCGCACAAGTTTGAAATCTAAAATATACCCGATACCCATCACATTTGTGAAGACATCTAAACAAACAAAAAAAAACTGGTTTTTAAAACTGCATTTCATGTAACTAAACTAGCAAAAGTCGTTGACTCCAAATAATAAAATTATGTTTGTTGATTAGCTATAGGTTTGTAGACGTGTTATAACAGGACTGATTTTGCAGAACTGATGCTTTTAATAACAGCAATACAATGCAATGCAATATTCTAACAAGAGTGCGCGTGCGATTATTAGTAAACATAATTCTAGCTTTATGGCGAGTGTTATTTTATTACGACCGCTCCAGCGACTTTGTTAACATAAAACATTTTACATAAAAGAGATTACGTTTACTTATACTGTAATATGTACTTGTTCATTGTTCCAATGATATGATATGTGTTAGTTCGATTTTTTTCTATGACAAGATGTAGACGTCACTTGTTACGAACTCAAAATATTAGACTTTTATAAATCAATAGAAACGGAAACTAGGTGGCGATTATTAAAATTCTAGTTACCAATTGAAGAAGGAACGTCCGTATTTTCTTTCTTATTTTAATTAATTTCCAGTCAAGTCTTATTTTAATTAAGATTCAATCAGTAGCAATCAATATGTATGTAGTATGTTAAGAAAACCCTGTCCGACCCATAAGGATAATAAAGGTTAGGTAAACACATGACCAAATATAATATAAAATTTCACGTAATCATCATAGTACCAATACAAATGAATTTTGAAATAATCTTTTTTTTTCCCGCGAATTAATTCCAACTTCTCCGAAATTTGGTAATTTTTAAAAAGTGACAACACCGGTATTATTATGAGCGAATAGCGATGCGACCACGTGCCGCGTGCCCTGCCGCCCGCCGCCTCCGCCGCCGCGCGCATAAGGGTGGATAACGCAGATTTATTATTGTAGTGGATTTTTTTTTTAAATTTAGCCCGGTTTTGTATGCATTAGTAGAATCAGGTATCGATACCTAACAACACCTTCACGGGTCGGACAGGGTTTTCTTAACATACTGTATAAGTTTTAAAGTTAAAATTTTATGTTCAACAACATTCTTTGCGTTATTTCTGCAATGGTTTAGCAATATGCTCAAAACTATTGCCATTGATAATAATAGTTTAGGCAATTAAGATACTGTACCCTAATTACGTAACTTGCTATTAGTATCAGTCGGAATTATTTCGAAGTATATTACTAATTCTATCGTGGTCGCCTAGTGGTTAAAACAAACCACAGCCTCTCAAGTATGAGTGCGCGGGTTCGATTCCAGGTAAGGCAAATACCAATGTAACTTTTCTAAAGTTATATGTACTTTCTAAGTATATCTTGGACACCAGTGATTGAAGGTGAAGGAAAACATCTTGGGGAAACCTGGACTTTAAGTCTGAAATCGCCAAGCCGCATTGAGCAAGCGTGGTCGAATGAAATGAAATGAAATTTATTAAAAAAAAAACACATAGAACATCAATGAATGTACAAAAAGTCTGTTTGTACAGTATGTTAAGAAAACCCTGTCTGACCCATAAGGATAATAAAGGTTAGGTAAACACATGACCAAATATAATATAAAATTTTACGTAATCATCATAGTACCAATACAAATAAATTTTGAAATAATCTTTTTTTCCCGCGAATTAATTCAAACTTCCCCGAAATTTGGTAATTTTTAAAAAGTGACAACACCGGTATTATTATGAGTGAATAGCGATGCGACCACGTGCCGCGTGCCCTGCCGCCCGCCGCCTCCGCCGCCTCCGCCGCCGCGCGCACAAGGGTGAATAACGCAGATTTATTAAGTTACCTCTTTTTGCGAAATAATATTTATTTTTTTAGGTGGGTTTTTTTTTTTATTTAGCCCGGTTTTGTATGCATTAGTAGAATCAGTTATCGATACCTAACAAGTAACAACACCTTCACGGGTCGGACAGGGTTTTCTTAACATACTGTATAGTATTAAAAATCTTAATACTTACTGTAGTCTAATACATAATATAAATCTTTAACGGTACGATCTAAAACTAATGTTGTGACCACCCGAACTAGGTTTATTTAAACCTGTGTTTCAGGCAAGGATATTTGATGGCTATAATAATAAACATATGACAAAAGTATTTAAGACTAAGCAATGAAAAATTGTCCTAAAAACTTAAATAATACATTAACTCTACTTATTTATTAGTATATAACTTAACTTACTAAACTACTCATTTTATTTTAATACCTCCAGCATTTTTTTCCGTATCTGTGTAACTGAGGGTTTGTAGATATTCAAATATGATTGTTGTTGACTGTCAAAATGAAACTCATTGCTTCTGATAGTGTGATACGTAAATACCTACTACTTTTAATTACGTATTTACTTACTACTGGTTAAGTATAGTTTAGACAGCATAATTATGGAGCCAAACATTTTCTTCACGATTTACAAACATAGCGAGTCGAAAGCCGTATGTTTTCAATCTTCGCTGGATGCGTAGGTACCACCTCCGTCAGCATCCTACAGGCTGCTCCCATCTACAGGTGGGATGAGCCATTATAGGAACAGACTACCAGTTTCGAATGTAATAATAAAATAGATGATTGGTCCAAGTCTTCTGGATTTCCTTTCTCATTCTACCACCATACAATCCCGTAGTACTTACCAGGGATGTTACGGAGCTTCGACTCCGACTTCGTTAAGTCGGAACTTCCGATTATTATCGTACCTTCGGTTCCGATACTTTTAAATCGGAGGTTATTAAAGCATACCATAGCGGCGGCGGCCTGCCGACTGTTATGAAAAGCAGGGCAATTGCGTAACGCACTATCAGTAACAATGGGTTTCATTTTGACAGTTCAACAACATTCATTGCGTTATTTACGTTGAGTACACACATTTATGAGCATATGGAGCAATGAACTAGCAATATGCTTCAAAATGATTCCAATTGATATTAATAGTGCGTTACGCGATAGGGGTGCAGGTTCATACATATCACACGGGTAATTCCCCGACTCCTGCTACGTGTACTCTACCGTGCATTTTTCGCTAGTTTGGAGTCAACACATTTAACCTCTTATTCATAAACGCTGCTTAAAGTTAACTAGTGATTAGCAATTTTTTAAACATACATTTTAGACGCTTGCAGGTCACTTAACTTTAAAAATCGATTATGAATAAACCCCTTAAACACTGTGGTGTTTATTCATAAAGGATGATTTAAGTTACGTGACGTTAAAAGGTCAAAAATGTATAGTTAAAGAATCGCTAATTACTCGTTAACTTTAAGCAGTTTTTATGAATAAGGGGGTTAATTATGTTTCAAAGCTTTGTTAATTTAATGTCATGTAATATGCTACTTTGGGTTGTAATTAACTTCATTTAATTTCTTGTTCATTTAGAAATATGCAAATTTTCTTTTCACTATTAGTATTTAATTTTACAATAAAAAAAAATTACTGAAAAATAAAAAATCTCGCTCCTACCACCACTTCTGACCCTGCCTCCGCCTCCGGTTCCGACTCCGATAAATCAAATTTAAAAACTCCGGCTCCGGTTCCGGTATCTTTCCGATATATTACTACCTCCGTGACATCCCTAGCACTTATCTATCTAATCTTGTGTTAAGCGCGTCTACAACACACATCGTATTAGACAGACACGCATGAACGGCCATATCTATGCTATTTTCGACCTAGTTTCAATAAATGAACAATATTATCATGTGAAATGTATGTCGCATTTCGCCATAGACTATTTGTTATCGATAAAAAAAGACTTAGGTAATAGAACGTATGTTGTATTAACAATAAATCTATTGTACCTACCTACTATTGCGTTGCGACTGTGTAATCGTTACCTCCGTGAAAACTTAGCTGAAATGATCATGGAGTGAGCTGTCATTCTAACTAATTCTAGGAAGAATTGAATTCAATTGAGTTGAAGCGAGTTGGAATCGAACAGTATAGGAACTATTCGTTCCCAACTCGCTTCAACTAACTTTTCGCGAAGAGATTTTAACAGGATTAAGCTCCAGGTGGATCAATGCTATGCGATTTGGTGCTTACACTTATAGAAGTTATGACAGACAGAGTCGGACAGCCTCCTTGGCGTAGCGGTAGCGAACGTGGCCGCTGCGCAAGGAGACGCGGGTTCGATCCCCGTACAGTGCAACAATTTGTGTGCATGAATATAAATATTTTTCTGGTCGTGCCTCGGAAAGGACGTTATGCCGTTGGTCTCGGTTGCCATACGAACATCTAATGGTAGTCGTTCGTTACAGGCTTCAACAATAGGCTATTTGACAGATTTATAATTTCTATCTTGAATTACTTGGTTGCGGTTAAGAAGTTCACTAAAAGTATTATTTTTAAATCTTATTCCCATTCACCATTCCCCCCCATTCACCCGCGTATGTATTGCCTACCGCACATGTATTAATTTACCTCCTTTTGCGAAATAATATTTTTTTTTTTGGGTATTTTTTTAAGTTTATTCAGGTTTTGTAGGCATTAGTAGAATCAGTTATCGATACCTAACAATACCTTCATGGATCTGACAGGTTTTCTTTACATATTGTATACAGTATGTTACAAAAACCCTGTCCGACCCGTGAAGGCGTTGTTAGGTATCGATAACTGATTCTACTAATGCATACAAAACCGGGCTAAACTTAAAAAAAAAAATCCCCCTAAAAAAATAAATATTATTTCGCAAAAAGAGGTAACTTAATAAAGGCGCGATAACCACCCTTCGCCTGCCGTCCGCGGGGGGCGGGCGGCAGGGCATGCGGCACGTGGTCGCATCGCTATTCGCTCATAATTATACCGGTGTTGTCACTTTTTAAAAATTACCAAATTTCGGGGAAATTGGAATTAATTCGCGGCAAAAAAAGATTATTTCAAAATTCATTTGTATTGGTACTATGATTGCGTAAAATTTTATATTATATTTGGTCATGTGTTTACCTAACCTTTATTATCCTTATGGGTCGGACAGGGTTTTCGTAATATACTGTATAATTAATTATTTGAAAAGTTTTTTGGTGAGCTAACCCTTTTTTAAGGTAGAGTGAAGTGTAAGATAGAGAGAGACAGTGGTTATGACTTTTGATTGACGACTTTGATAGTTCAATTTTCCCGTTGTATTCGTAGTGAATGTTGATTTGATTTGGTTGTGTTCCGGAGCTTTTAGTGCCAAAGCGTCGTTTTTTACGCCTCAACAATCACAACAATAAAACTAATCTAGATGCAACAAAAGGTAACAAAAGATATGCTGCCGTATGTTCGGAATTCATGTTTTGTATTTCTTCGCAGTCAAATGGTAGATAATGTATTCTATTTTATTCTATTTTTGTTTATGGCAATGGTGCCGATGTCGACAATTCTGCCAATGTCTAATGTACTATGAGAAAACGTGCGAAGGCAAAGAAACAAACAATAAAATAAAAAACAATTCTAATTCAATAGATAATGTAGATACTTTAGCTTTATATACATGACACGTCAATCAAATGTCAGTGTCAAAATCTTGTTTGGCTTTTTGCTGACCACCATATTTATTAATAGCTGTGTTGCACTCCTTGGCCGATTCAAATTTAATGTATATAAAATCTAAGCCAAAATATAGAAAGAGATGTTATACTATAGCCTTCCTGGATTAATGGGCTATACAACGCAAAAAGAATTGTTCCAATCGGACCAGTAGTTCCTGAGATTAGCGCGTTCAAACAAACAAACTCTTCAGCTTTACATATTAGTATAGATTAACATAAAAAAAACAGTTAACTTACTTTAAGTGTACATAACTAACTTTAACTTTAAGTCGTGGTGGAATAGTGGTTAAAACACCAGCCTCTCAAGTATTAATGTGCGGGTTCGATTCAGGTCAGGCAAGTACAAATGTAACCTTTCTAAAGTTATATATATGTACTTTCTAAGTATATATGGACACAAATTACTGAAGGTGAAGGAAAACACCTTGAGGAAACCTGGACTTTAAGTCTGAAATCGCCAACCCGCATTGAGCAACCACGCTTTATTAGGCTCAATCCTTCTTCTTCTCTGAATGAGAGGAGTCTCATTCAGAGAAGAAGAAGGATTGAGCCTAATAAAGCAACTAAGCGACTAAGCGACTGCTGAGCACAAGTCTCCACTTGTGCCCAGCAGTGGGACGATAAAAAGATTGATAATGAAGTGTACATAGTGCTGGCCCAGGCTCCATACATTTCTGAAACATCTTCTTTGACAAATTCTAGTAGCTTGATGTTCTGTCGTCTTTACATAAAAGAGAACTGGCGAAATGATTTTTAATAAAGGTGTGTAACACGAAAGAGCAATGGTCCACTGGAAGGTCTTGGTGCGGAAACCAAACTCGTAACATACCTAGAACATATTGTGTATTATGCTATTGTAATGCACATGTAGTATGTTACGGCTTTGGTTGTTCTGTTATCCTCGAAGTTTCGATAATTCTTTTAACCCTATGGTTTTAAGAATTCTCGAGACTTCGAGGATAACAGACATAATGTTATGTTATGTTGTTTCTATAATACATTATTATTATATTACATTTTTTTTATTATTAGGAATTTTTATTTATTTTAGCAAAAGGGTGTTTGTCTTTCACTTTAGATTCTACACTTTTGTTAAAAACTATTTTACTTTACTGTAGGTATGTGAGCAGTGAATAGTTTTACATGAAAAGAAGAAACTACGCTTTAATGGCAGCCAGCAAGGTAATTGCGAAACTCTCTATATTCAATGCGTAATTACGTTGTGGAGCATACATATTTAGCAAAACAATGAGCAATGGTTTAGCAAAACAGCTAAAATATTAATCATATTGATATTAATAGTGTGTTAGGCAATTAGTGTGTATGTTTTACACACAATCGGTGAAATTAAGATATATTAAAAACTCAAACACTTAGGAGCGTATTACAGAACCTTAATCAAGATCTAAGCTTCAATCGAGACTTGAGTAAATCTTGAGTTTTGAGTGAGGTTCTGTAATACTGACCGGGGTTTATTCATTAACGATGATCAAAGTTAAGTGATGTTCAAACGTCAAAATTGTATAGCTAAACAGTCGGTAATCACTAGTTAACTTTAAGCTACTTTTATGAATAAAGTTAATTCATAGTACATAATTTTTATGTAAATATATACATATATAACTACGATAAGAGTAAAGCAAGTATGGTAAATAAAAAAGTTAATCAAATAACGAAGTTGCACGTCTGATACGAACGTCACTGAATGACCTAAATGGCATTTAATGCGAAGGGTGTGGACAGTGAGAGAGAGAGTAAGGCTCGATAGCAGTTGCTATGTGTGAGAGAGAGACCTTTAACTAAGCTCATAATTGTAATATGACGTAATAAAATAATCATTTCAATTTCTCAAATTAGGCTGAGAATCAGCACTTTTTGAGCGTCGTTATTACATAAGACAGTCCCCCCAAAACGCCAGACCTTCGCCACTTGCTATTGCTTTCGCTGGGAAGAAGAAGTGGCGGAACAAACTCACCAGCAAGTCAGCTATCTGTTCATTAAAAAAAACACATGACTTTATACAATACTATGTGTTTATTTTATTTTATAAATTTTTAATAATTATAAACTAGCGCTTGACCGCATTCCTGCCTGATGGTAAGCAGTGATGCGATCGTTGATGGTAAAGCGCGCTAGTTTATTAAAAGCCTATTCACTCAAATTGAGCGAATAGGAAGGAAGACGGCAGTTGAGCGAGGTGATGCAATGTTAAACCCAACAACACGACCAACGATGCTGCGCCAAAGGGAGATTGATCTGAAGACCTTCCACGACCTAACTCTCAACACAACAACATTTGGCGCATCGTACCCAGCACACATCGCAACACAACTGCTCAGACCCGTATACAGAAGAAAACACAACACGATATAATGTAATTATCGTTTACCTGCAACTTCACAATATTGGCACTTCTATGTTGACCTCATCAGGTTTCATCCATGTTCCATGTTTCAACCACACAGTATAGAGGAAAAAAGGCACCAGATACAAAGTTATATAAAAACGCTTAATTCCAGTCGATCGATTCGCAGTCACGTTCAAGTACTGTTTGGGGTAAATACAAGCGATCTTGGTTATGATGACACGGCCATACACCCAACATCTTCTCACACAAGCGGCAAATGCTCGATTCCCATAAACAAAAACGAATCGTTTTCTATTACCAATTGTAACATTTTTAATGCCAAGCATATACCTACAGTATGTTAAGAAAACCCTGTCCGACCCATAAGGATAATAAAGGTTAGGTAAACACATGACCAAATATAATATAAAATTTTACGTAATCATCATAGTACCAATACAAATGAATTTTGAAATAATCTTTTTTTCCCGCGAATTAATTCTAACTTCTCCGAAATTTGGTAATTTTTAAAAAAGTGACAACACCGGTATTATTATGAGCGAATAGCGATGCGACCACGTGCCGCGTGCCCTGCCACCCGCCGCCCGCGGAAGTGTGATTAACGCACATTTATTAAGTTACCTCTTTTTGCGAAATAATATCTATTTTTATAGGGGGACTTTTTTTAAAGTTTTTCCCGGTTTTGTGTCCATTAGTAGAATCAGTTATCGATACCTAACAACACCTTCACGGGTCGGGCAGGGTTTTTTTTAGACCTACTTCCTTTTTAGAGGGTCAAATATGCAATGCTATGAGCTCTTTACTTCATTATTTGATGTCGGCTTCCCATCTAACCAATTGCCTGTGCTGAAGTGCCTATCTATCCCCACCACCCAGTTACTGGGTGATACGATGCCGCTGTTAAAATATGTTGAGAGACATTCGGCCCTCTGACTAACCATATTTAACGACTGTGAAAGATCTGCAAATGACAGCCGGCGGCGAAAGTACGGAGGGGTTCCATTTTGGAGGGGGATCGAAACTGATTGATAGTCACAATTGTTTTATTTCACTATCAGGTGTCTTGAGGTATATAGGAGGCATCTGAAAGGCTAAGAACTAGAAGTAAGGTTGTAGTTATGATAAGAGCATTGTATCGATTCGTCGTTGACGTCATTAGATATATTCATAACTAGATGTTATCCACGTGTTTATCTTTGTGAATTTCTGAAGATTTATATCATATTTTGTGTAACTTGAACCGTTTACGTAGCGCACACCACGGAACCCTCAAAGATTTATGAAAGAAAGATTAACTTCCTCGATTATCTACATTTTCTACATTCTCTCCTATTGTTCGTAACGTAATGTTATATAACCTAAAATCTTCCTCGATAAATGGACTATCCAACACAAACTTTTTTTTTCAATTCGAACCAGTACTTAGCGAGAGATTCCAGAGATTAGCGCGTTCAAACAAACAAACTCTTCAGCTTTATAGTATTAGATAGAGGAGAAGATATATTGAAGAAGATCGTATCGTGTAAATACTTGGACATATGTAATTATGTATATATGTAGATGTATTTAAAATGAAAAATTAACAAGTGCTGAAAATAGAAAAAGAAACTTTTTAACCATGACCATATTTATTTTAGCATCATCATCATAATCAACCTTTTTATCTTCCCACTGCTGGGAACAGGTATCCTCTAATACAGAGAAGTATTGAGCGTAATCAACACGCTTGCTCAATGCGGGTCGGCTCTTTTAGCATAATTAGCCTCTAATTTTACCTCTGTCGAAACACAAACCTCTCTTCTCAGAGATCTCTCATCGTGAATTCTAGAACATATCGGCTTCCTAACGTTTTCCTTAATTTTTCTTTTAATAACTGTGATTATTTTGGAGCATAATCATCATAATTTTTCCATTCCATTTCAAATCAGTTCAGACTAACCAAATAATGAGACGGATTAGTCTAACATACAACATCGTAATGACACGTCAATTTTCAAGTTTCTTATCATAGACACATGCATTAAAAAGGTGTAATTTTAGAGTTATTATCTATGGTATGTGTGTGCACTCCGATATTTTTGTCTCGTTGATTATATCTAATATCTCATTGGTGTGCACAACAATTATAAAGGCTAAATTTAGTCAGTATAAAAATATGCACAATCGCACAAATGTTTCAAAAATGATTAAAGAAATTTGTGAGAGAGTAATTTCGAAACAAAAAAATTAAATGAAAACGAACGTATAAAAACGAAAAAGAAAATTTTCGGTTTTAAGTTCAATTTTACTTTTGTTTTTGTCCAAAAAACGTCCATTTCCAGTCACATTCCAAATTTAAATACGTATAAATTCATTGAAAAACGACTGGAAATGAAAATACGGCGAAATGCTTAACAATCAGTTTTTCAGATTCTACGTTTTAATGTATCTACTTTACTTTTGAAACCACTTCATCTCCACTTCTTCTATCTATAAACATAGACATAGTGCTTTGTTAAGTATGTCAACTACAGAACCAAATGCGTCTATTAAATATGTCACATGCAGAACCAAATGCGTTTATTTTCCGCTTTGTAGGTACGCGTCGGTACGCAAAACATGCCATTCATGACATTGACTACACAACGAGCCGTTACTAATTACTGACCCCAAATATTATGTAATAAAAAGTTACTTAACATTGAGTATTTTATTACTGCAAACAAATGAAATTAAGTACTATTTAAAAAATGGAGATCCATCTTGGCACATCTTGGTAACAGTTTACGCAATTAAATTAAAAATAATATCATACCGAAAATGACGCAATCGTATTGACACTTCATCGACAACATTAAAAAGATATTATGTATAAGGAAATTAGTAGAGACCAGGAGACGTCACAAGTCATTGTTTTGATCCGATGTATCTGGCAGGGTCACAGTATTCTTTTTTGAAGGTTCACATTAATTGCAACCGACCAACCGAGACTCTTGTCACACGACTCGATGTGAGACTTGTTTTGTTAAAACTCGAGTTCACGCATCAGCATTGTGATAATATTATCCTATGCATGATTGCCAGACCTAACTGTATCGGTAACGTCTCCATCAACAAGCTGCTAAACATAAATTTCGTACCTAGACACCACATCATTTCTTCTTATAATTGAGGTCAGAAAAATGTAGAATAAATAAACATTCCTAGAAAATATTGGAAAAAAATGTCAGCGGATTAATATCGTATGGTCGCTATAATTTTGATTCGAGTTACAAAATAGCAGGTGCAGCAAATGTAGGTAGGAGTGTGATTTGTGATTACTGCAATGATGCGTTTTAGATATCTTGAAACAAATCCAGCAAAAAAGCATTCTGTTTCATACATGAGATTCTTTGAAGAAACGATCACCATTGATGTTATGCGGAAAATAACTGGAATTACTGACATATCTTATAGAGTACATATGCTAACTAAAATGACACTAGATTGTTGGTGGATGAACCGAAGGCCAGTTAAGCAAACCAGTCCAGCAGGGAAACACGAGTATCGGCAAGCGTAGTGTGAGCCCCCAGCTAGGAACAACCGTCAACCTTAGAAAGGTGGTCGGGCCAAACTGAATGCGAAAGGATAAGTCGTTGAGGCGCAGCCTGGTGGCCTAAGTCCAGCAGTAAACTGCGATACGCTGGGTTGATAAACATAATTTTCAGATATTTCTGAGGGTGTGTTCTTCAGCAAATCCAAAATGTATTCTAAAGTAAAAGTAATTTGCACGCAGATAATTACGCATTGTTGACGTCACATTGCCCTAACCTAGACGTGATTGACTTGTAATGGGATACTTAATATCGTGTCCTGCGTATCCTATCGTCTGACCATACATACCGAGCATCAGCAGATGACAGCTCAGTTAGAGTGGAGAGATACTTGCCGGGTGCTTGGGCTAGTAAGGAATCAATCCGGTCCCTAAGGGAGGCTATGGTAGAGCGTACTAATGTTGCACTACAGGCAGTCTTCGAATGGGGCAAAGCCAATCTTGTAAAGTTCACCTTGGCTCCTGCTTTTCGGAATGTATCCTTGGAGTGCATCGACCGCCTTCAGCTTTAGGGAGTTGAGATTTCCTCGAACCAAAACAGTGCATTGTAAGGCAAAGAATAGCAGTGCTATTCTGAAATCCTCAATGAAATCTCACTGTGAAAACTTAGGTGAAGTGCGCTTAAAATGAGCTATCTATAGTTTCGATCCCTAGCATTAATTGGAATGACAACTCACTCCACGATTGCTAGTACAAGTTTTAACTCTGTGGTGTTACAGAATACCGCTGTAGGATTGCTTGCTTCGGCCAACTTGGGGACGCAGTCTGAAAGACTGTTTGTGTTGATGTTAAAATTTCAATCCATCAATGAAATTTAGATTTTTATCAAGGAAATAATATTTGAGCATCGCCTACATATGTCAGTAAAACAAACGACCTTGTATAACACTAGATTTGCTCGCCGAGTAACTTTTATGGTCTTGTAGTAGTCGTTTCGTTCATTGAAGGCCTTCAAATCTGAATCGGTATTCATAATTCCAAATAGCACTAGCACCATAGTATTTTGAAGTTAATTCCATTTGTTTATCTATCTATTCTAATATATAAAGCTCAAGAGTTTGTTTGAATGCGCTAATCTCGGGAACTACTGGTTCGATTTGAAAAATTATTTTTACGTTGGATAGCCTATTAATCCAGGAAGGCTTTAGGCTATATAACATCACGCTGCATTCAATAGGAGCGGAGCATAACTAACTCCACGCGAACAAAGTCGCTGGCGGCCGCTAGTACATTTTAGAGGTTAACAAATTGTTAGCCAAAATAAATTAATATTGAACAACGGACATTTAATTGTATAAGAATTACATTTTTTAAGAGCAGTAATGGCGCAGTAATAGCTACTGCGACTTTCGCGACCGTGATTCGAACCTTGACATGCGTTTTACTTGTGTAAATTATTTCATCACCACTGCTCTGAAAACTGTGACAGCAAACATTGTGAGGAACCCAGTCGTAGAACCAAATATTCGAAGACATGTGACGTTTACCGACCACCACTGGACGCGCGAGATGATATATGGGCCACTCTCTCTCAGAGTGTAGAGGCCTGTGTCCCAGAAGTGCATTATGTGCTGATTATATATTTTATACTCAAATACAACCCGAGACTTGCCCAAAACCGAAAGCCTCAAGAGCTGCAGCCATTTTTATGATCAGTATAGAATGGAGTTCTACTATAGATCCTGCTTCTATACGCAATTGAATGATTTTGTAGCTTTGCTTTTTATAATAGAATATTTTGATAGATTTCTCTAAAAAACCCTATGAGAGATATCCTCAAAATTCTTTCTAGTTAGCCAGCTGTTGCGTACTTATCAGAATATAGTTAGAAGTTAATGATAATTATAAAGTTCTATTGACATAAAGAGTTACATTTAATTTGAAGCCCTGGATCCCATACTAGGTGGTAACTATGTTACAGGAGACAAAGTGTGTCAGAGAAATTAGCATAACAAAGCAGGAATCTAATTCAAGCTGGAGCTGAAAACTAAGTCTTTGGCGGTGTATTAACATCTGTGCTTGCGTCTTCGGTTACCTACTGTAATCTACTCGTATATTCTATACTATCCCACGGCTTAGCCAATATTTTTTCCAAATAACCAGGAGAGGCTTACCTTTAAAAAATCTACTACTACTAGTTTTAGCTACTTGTACTAGCTTTATAAAGGTAAGCGCACTGTATCGCATTTCAATAGAAAACAAGAGGACTAAACTAATACTACTGTGAATAAATCAATCGGCGCCAATGTTTCCTGTGGCAAACTGTCGTGTTAGACAGGAAAAGAGAAAAGGGAGGAGGGAGATAAAGAATCTATTAAAACAACAAATAAAACGTAAAGATAAAAATATAAATATGAATATGAATGCATGAGGTGGGTGAGGTGAGAGAAGATAAAATAAATAGTAGATAATCATCAGCAGCGGTCACGGTGAACACAGATGCAGAGCAGCAGTTGAAACAGCACAGGTAGGTTGGGACACAGCAGAGCAGTGGAGACAGCAGTAGAGAGCCCCCCTCGGAAGCTGCAGACGAGTGCTATACGCAGTGGCACAGCCTCTTGAAGTCAGTAACCATTCGAAGGCAAGGGCGGACGAGTACCGCAGCAGGAACGGCTTGACAACCAGCGCAGGAATCAGAAAATTCCATCTTGTTATTTTTACAAAATGTGTGATAATAAGGAAGGAAGTTTTCTCTATTGCGGTGCATCATCATCAACCTTTTTTTTAATCGTCCCACTGCTGGGCACAGATCTCCTCTCATACAGAAAAGGTTTGAGCGTTATCACCAAGCTTGCTCAATGCGGGTTGGCGATTTCAGACTTAAAGTCCGGGTTTGCTCAAGATGTTTTCCTTCACCTTCAGTCATTGGTGTCCAAGATATACTTAGAAAGTACATATAACTTTCAGATAAGTTACATTGGTACTTGCTTGACCTGGAATCGAACCCGCGCACTCATACTTAAGAGGCTGGTGTTTTAACCACTAGGCCACCACGACATTGTGGTGCGACCCATCCTAATCTGACTCAGCTTTAATTGTACCATCTTGTTTCAGCAATCCTATCACTGTACCTGCGAGACAAGCTTGGATACAGCGACAATGGCGCCACAGTCATTTACCACGTGTTCACTATGTTCGCCTACTTCTTTCCACTTATCGGTGCCATGATCGCAGATGGCTGGCTGGGGAGGTTTAGGCAAGTATATTTTATGCTAGCTTTACTAAAGACAACTTCCAAGTATCGGGTCGTGACACAGTGGAACCGATTTTTTCAATACTAATTTCAACTGACGACACGGTTGGTGTAGTGGGTGTGTTCGACTTCTGCGCTCCGTGTCGCGGGTTCGATCCCCGCACGGAACAAATATTTGTATGACCTACAAATAGTTGTTACGGGTATGGCCGTTTGTGTCATCATCATCATCAACATCTCAGCGTATGATCCCGGTGGCATTCGCTTTCCTACAATTTATTACTCCTCCATTTCGCACGATCTCTGGCATCCAGTGGTTTGAGATTGTTGGCACACACGTCATCTCTTACATCGGGCTAGCTGTTTGTGTGTGAGCTTAAATGTTTGTAATCGCACCCACGATACAGGAGTAATTCCTAGTGTGAGAAAATATGAAATTATATTAAGTACATATATGTTCTCTGGTCCTAAGAGGTTAACCCAGAGGTGATCGATAGACTTTGGCAGAAATACTGACGGCCAACCTTACCAAAATACGAGACTACATTATACTATGCACATTTTCTACTTTGGATATGTAAAGTGAAATATTATAATAGCCCACTTTCGAAATTCTACTTAAAAACTGACCAACAAGCTTGTATGAACAATTTGTATAATCACGCTCAGCATATACATATTTAACTTTGTTTTATGTACAAAAAGGTTAGTACCTAAGTACTTTTCATCTGTTCTGTGGTAAGTCAATCAAAGAAAGTTAGTTAAATGCCGTCCCTATGTGACTAATCAAAGAAAGTGAGTCAAGTCACTGACGATTAGGACTGGAGACACACAAGACCTTCACTGGTGAAGTTTAGTAAGGATAATATATATTTTAAACTAACGATACGCAATTTTCGTCCGAACAAATTCGTTCGAATTGACTAATAACCGAACAAAGTGTATCTACTAAGTCTGGACTTACACACCTTTACAAAATTTAACAAAGTGTATCTACTAAGGTGTGTAAGTCCAGACTTACACACCTTAGTAGATACACTTTGTTCGGTTATTAGTCAATTCGAACGAATTTATTCGGACGAAAATTGCGTATCGTTAGTATAAAATAATATTATCCTTACTAAACTTGATAAATCGGAAAGTGAGTTTGTTTGTTCCGCTTTCACGCCGTAACTACTGAACCGATTGCTTTGAAAATTTGCAGACGTAAAGTTAGAAGTCCGGATTAAATAATAGGGTACTTTTTATTCCGGAATAAATTTATTGCCACGGGAAAATTTAAAAAGCGCGAAATAACCGAATTCCACGCGGTCGAAGCCGCGGGCTGAAAGCTAGTTTTAAATAAAGCCGACTCGCATAAATAAATTAATTTCGTGCGAATTGACTAAAAAGCCATTTTGTTTAGCGACCCATTGTTGTGTGTGTAAAAAGCCATTTTGTTTAGCGACCCATTGTTGTGTGTGTTTGTTGTAATAAAGTTTTTTTTTTGCAGAACTATATTGTATTTATCGTTAGTTTATGCAGCCGGGAGTACATTAATATCAGTCAGTGCAATGCCGCAGCTCAGTCTGCCTACCATGTGAGTGTCATAATAATTGTACGAATGTTATTAATTACGATAACGATAGATCAGCACCCTAATTGCGGATACTATTACTATCAATTTGAATCATTTTGAAGCAAATTGCTAATCCATTGCTCCGTATGATCTAAAGATGTGTCTGCTCAACAAGGTAAATCACGCAATGAATGCTGTTGAACTGTCAAATTGAAACCCATTGCTACTGATAGTTTGTTACGCAATTGCCCTACAGCTTAAGTAGCGGTTGCTCCGTGGGTGGGTAAACATTTTTACATACCAAATACCCCTCCGTGCCTCAGAAGTCGTGGTCACAGCTGTCATTTTCATGAATTTGTAATAATTGATTCGGGTCGTCAGAGACCTGAAAGTCTGAAAACCAATCTTTGCAAGCTGAAGGGATATCTTGTAATTTAATAACTGAATTCTGGAGGTTAGAAAGGCTGTCGCTTTATGTAAAATGGAGTTGCTCAGCTAAGTCGACCCCTACATAATAGGGAAAGGCTTGGCAGAGGATATATACTAATTTTCAGATTTCCAAACAATACTAGACACAAATTTTTTCTTTTATCATATGAACAAAAAATGAAGACGACAAAGTGCGTTGAAAACTCGTTTGACGTCAATGGACGATACACTTTTTAGCGAGCAGTGACGTCACCAGCCACCACACCTGATCTTTGATGCCTTTTATATTTCTCTTTTTTCTGTAATGTGAATGACGGACTAATTAGTTGTTTTTTAGTCAAATACCCTTTTATCTTAAGCTCGACGTTAGAAGAATTACGTCGTATGTGAAGGTCGTCGGACCAATACCTACGATCTAATGCTTCTTCCGTCGAGCTGTAGATACAGCCTAATGCTTCTAAAATCGAGGTTATTATTTAATAACGCGATTGTTTTCTAAGTACCGACGACAGCAGATCAACCCAGTCGAAACTGTCAAATATTTCCATTCAACCTTGAGCTTTAATGCGTGAGCGATAAAGTTGAAAATCTAATAAAGAAATTTTACTGACTGAATTTGGCAGCAGCTTGATGTGCTGTCAGTTAATTTTTTTGTTCAGATCTAATACTATGCTCTTTTCTTTCAGGGAATTTACTATCGTGGCTCTTCTGCTAATAGCGTTCGGGACAGGAGGCATTAAACCTTGCGTGTCCGCCTTCGGAGGGGACCAATTCAAATTGCCTGAACAGGAGAAGTACTTGGGCTACTTCTTCTCTCTCTTCTACTTCGCTATCAATGCCGGCAGTCTCATCTCTACATTTTTAACCCCCATATTGAGAGCTGATGTCCACTGCTTCGGTGAAAATGACTGTTATTCACTGGCTTTTGGAGTACCAGGGATATTAATGATTGTGTCTATCGGTAAGCGACATCATTTTATTTTATTTATTTGGGACAAAAAACAGTTATATGTTACAATATTAATAGTGGGCTAAGGTATAATCATTATCATCATCATCAATCTTACTATCGTCTCACTGCTGGATACAGGTCTCCTCTCATACAGACAAGGATTGAGCGTAATCACCACGCTTACTCAATGCGGGTTGGCGATTTCAGACTTGAAAGTCCAGGTATCTTTCGCGTCGGTCCAGGCCATGGCCCAGAGACAGAGTGCATAGCAGACCGCCACCTACTTCTGCGAAGTAGTGATGCTGGCAAAGGAGGGCGGGAATTCCAGCGCCCTCACGCTTCTAGCCGCCGCAAGAGACGCCCTGGTCGACGGGTAGACAAGGCCCGAGTCGACGCCGCGTTGCGCCTCAAAGAGATGTCAGCACATCGTGACGGGGTCCACGAAGACCGATGCCTCCTGGGTCAGGGTTGCCGGTTGGTTAAGAAAGAAACCGTGGCCCCGGCGCATAGTCAAATGAAGAAACACGGGTGGGTTTTAGTCAGTAAAAGTCTGACACGCTATTCCACTCCGCCCAGAGCGGCAGAGGTCATTTGATGATTTCCCATCCCAAACAAAAAAAAAAGACATAATTATTACACTTAATAATTACATTATAATATTCTTGCAAGTCAAAATATCTGACGACTGATATGTTAGCAACTGGATTATTGATATTTAGAAGTTTTTAGGTCAACGCTGTATTCATACCTGTTGCCATATAAATATATAACTAATTATGATCATTATAATCTAATGATAATATAAGATAATTCAAAGAGGTGAACATTCTGACTGTAGCTTCACAATATATATTTGAAAATCTTATGTATGTACATAAAAATATATATATTATATGATATTCATAATAGGAATAGAATTCAGGAACAAACACAGTCTTGCTGTACATCACACTCGTCTCCACAGAGTAGGCAACTCGTTCATGGCTCAATGTATACACTTTTACAACAAGCTTCCTATGGACATTCGAAACTTACCCATTAAACGATTTAAAAGCTATATAAAGGCCAAACTTTGAAAAAAGAGGTATTATAAAATCACAGATTATTTAGAAGACAATAAAGCTTGGGACTGAGTTGCTCGCTCTGCTAAGCATTAATAACAATGCTTAGCAGAGCGAGCAACTCAGTCAGTCAGCAATATGCTACAATTATGACATTATAAACACTGTTTTTTTTTTAAATTACGTACATTATTGTAAACATTTTCTTTTTTAATGTCTGGACTTGAAAAAAGACGATGATCCCTGAGTTTGTTTCGGCTATTTCTTCTCAGAGGTAGTCAGTTAGGAAATTCTGGCTCCATCCAGTTTAAAAAAATATGACGTGTAAAAGTGATCAGTGATCCTACTTGCTTATTAAACGATTTTATTTCATTTCTAATCTTATACTGACTTTTGTAATTAATAATAAAAATGATGTAACTTCTTAAGCAAAACAGATCCTCATGCTGTTTACATATTAACTTCTATAACAATGTAGGTGACAAAGTACTAAAAAAACACTTTATTAAATCAACGCGTTTTTTCGTAGATTTGCTACGATTTTTTTATTTGAATAATATTTCTGCAAATTCTTGAAATTGAACTAGAATTCGCTACAATAGTTCCAGTTTGCGGGATAGATGGCGTTGTACTTCCTGCTGCATCTGGCTACGGACGCTCGGTTTTGTTAATAAGAGCCGTATATAGTCAGAGCATCTGTTATACGCAGATGAATCGGAATCGTATGATAAAATAAAAGTTTTGTGATATTTTGGCAGGGCAGTACTCTCTTGAGATTACTGGGCGCCCTTGAATCTAACTTAGTAAGTAACGACAAGTCCCGGCGTTTTCACGTTTTGGTTACCGGTTTACGTGTACCTATGTAAATCCGAAACATTTGTCGACACTGTAAAAAGCTAGGTATTATAATAAATGAATAAATGATGATTATTTATTTATTTGCAGTGTTCTTTGTGGCTGGGAAAAAACTGTACATAATAAAGCAGCCCGCTGGAAATGTACTTGGGAAAGTGTCAACATGCATAGGTGTAAGTATACAACACATACATAAGTACTACGGACGTACCTAATTATTAGCTTAGGTTTCTCAAATGGTTGAAAGATGGCAGGCTTGAAAGAGCATAAGTAAATACTGAGAGGATAGCTCATGCATAGTAAAAGTGCATAATGCTCCACTCTCACTCTCTCTTCACTCAGCCTACTAAGTCGATTTCAGGGTATGAGCACTATTGTTATTAAAGAAGTTATAATAATGACGTTAACTTTATTGTGTAGTAATAAAATAATTATACTAATTATTTATTTCCGTAGCACGCAGTAGTCAAGTCATTCAAAAGCAAAGAGAAGCGCGATCATTGGCTGGATCACGCTGATGACAAATACGACGCCAACCTCATCGATGATGTGAAGTCTCTCCTCAGAGTTTTGGTGCTTTTTATCCCGCTGCCGGTCTTCTGGGCTCTGTTCGACCAGCAGGTAAGGAAGCAGGACATGTCTATGTGAAAATGAAGGAGAGAACATAAAGTCTTCTAAAAATATCCTCGGTTGTATATCGTGTCCTACTGGCTAGTAAAGAAGGAGGATAATTCAGCAAGAATCTTCGTTACCGATTGCTAGCTGTACAACGAGTACGGGGCATTTGGAATCGAATTTCAATTTAGCCAAAGATTTTAAATTGCATTTGTACGCAATTACGCATCCTAAATCTCATTGGATTTTATCTCTATATTTCATTCAGCCATATTAATTTTGACTGCTTATGATACTACTCTTCATAAGCTTTTTTATGAGTATTATTTTTCTTTGGTTCATAGAACGTTTCTTAATACAATAATAATTCGAAAACCTAAAACCTACTAAATGTATAAAGAAACCCAAAAGACTGTCATTTTGGGCAATAATTTCTTTGACTTAATATTTTATTTATTACATCAATCTTATATTATAAGAAAATATATATCTTCAAGTTTACAAATACCGGCTGGAGTCCGAAATTTTTTTTTTCTGGTGTCTGATGGGCGAAAAATGGCTCTTATCAACCTGCCTCCTTTTTACTAACAATAAAATTAAACTACAAATATTACCGGTATTGTATATTCCATAAAAATATATTTGGCTGTGTTCAATATAATATTTTATTCCAACACAGGGCTCCAGATGGACCTTCCAAGCAGATCGAATGGAACAGGACATAGGGTCCTGGACATTAAAGGCTGATCAAATGCAAGTGCTAAATCCTTTGCTCATTCTACTATTTATTCCTATTTTCGAAGTGGTAGGTATCAATCTTTTCTCTATATGTATTTAGAAAGTAAATATTACATTCACAACAACTTAAAAACATCGAATTATTTTCAGGCGATCTACCCGTTCCTGACTTGGTTGAAACTTGTAAGGAAACCTTTACATAAAATGATATGGGGCGGTATCTTGGCTGCGTGTGCCTTCATTATCTCCGGAATTGTAGAACTTCATTTACTGGTAATACCTACTTCTGCATATGATTGGCTTTATGAAAAAACAAACACATGTTAACAGTAATTAAATTTAATCAAACCATCTAAACAGCAGGTGTTAATAAACTCTTGCTTGCTAGTTTTAGATAACAGGATATGAGACAGTTTATAAGGGAAGTATTAAGGCAATACAGATACATATAGGTACAATAGTTTTTGCCCACGGCTTCGCTCTCGTTAAATTCGGGGTAACACGGTTAAGGCGGCCAACCGTCCCGCATTCAGCGGGACCGTCCCGTAATGCTAGACGAAATCCCGCTTTGAAATTATTAGTAAAATAATCCCGTAAAACGTTGTGTGGGTCCCGTATGTTCCGCATTCCTATATTTCTATTATATTATATCATTTATATTTTTCTGTATTCCTATTTTAGGGGTAGGAGAAAATTTCTAAAAAAAATTGGGTATTGCTTTTCGTTGGAAACAAAGTCTGTGTACTGATTTTTAACTGGAAAACTGCAAAAAAAATGTCTTATAAAATTTGACCCCCTCTTTTAAAGAGTTTGGATGGATTTACCAAAAAATGATGCACTAGTCTGTACACCGATTTTCAGCTTTCTAAGTACCTTGAAAAGAAATGTTCCATACAAACTCCCATTTTTGGGAAGTGGGTGTCAGAAAAATCCAAAAATTAGCCTATGTCCCTCTCCATCCCTTCAACTACCGCCACTTAAAAAAAATACGTCAATTCGTCGCCCCACTTTGCCGTGAAAAAGAACAACAAACAAACAGGCACAAACACACTTTCCTATTTATAATATTAGTATAGATATCACGTTAAGTCTGTCTGTTGGAAGCAAAAATCTCTAAAAGAACTGATCAAAAGATTTCCCTACAGCTAGTATGGGTTCGTGTAATGTATTATTATTTTGTTGTTACAGCCGACTTACGGAACACCTGTTTCGGTAGGTTTAGCTCAATTGAGGGTGTACAATGGATTCAATTGCAATTTCACGCTTAACACGGGGCACCTGAACACACTTGAAGAGAACACAACCCGCAACATTGAAATCGGCCCGCTCTCGGTTTACGAGAACCTCCAAATTTTCGCTGATGATTTCGTGGATCTACCTTATTATCTACAAGGACAGCCTGCCACAGAATGCGCTGATATACCATCCAGTGGGTACTTCCATCTGAAAGAAAATACAGCAAACTCATTCTTTATAAATAAAGAAGGGCTATACAATTTTACTGACAATAACGACAAAGCAATCGACGGAGTAAATGTTAGGTAAGTTTGATTATAATCTAGATATTTTTAATGCTATAGCTCGTCATGCTTCGGTCTACAATTCTGTTCCTTATAAAATCTTTCATAAATGTCATTCCAGAATCTGTATATTGAAAGTTCTGGTTTAAAATCGATCGTTGTAAATGATTTTCTTATGAGGAGTACTTTATTGCCGTCTAAGCTCATAGGCGGCCATGTTGTGTTGCCAAGATAAGTTCTAGGGGTCGGATTGCCATATTTAGCAAAGTTGGTCCATAATTCTGACATTTCTTTAATAAACTCTTTGTCATTATTGACATCATCGCGATTCATTTGCACATAGTTTTCCCAAAGTGGTTCACATTTGAGCACGTAACATATCTCATCGCCGGTCGCCACTCCTTTTACTTTAGTTCGTGATTCGCCAAGTGAAGTTGCTTTCACAGCATTAAGAGATCCTCTATAATCGAACTTGTACATATATATATTTGCGTCCCCATTAACTAATTTAAGGTACGTTTTAATGAACTTTATTATGGGATATTTAATTAGATCTGATGTGTATCTCAAGAAACTGTCAAGTGATTTTTCAGTAATACCACCTCTAAAGTACCGGTCTTTTATTTGTTCAGAAACACGCTTGTAAACTTCTGACGTACTGTTGTAACTGCATCCGTCACAAAATGGCACCAAAAATTTGAAAAACTTTCTAAATAATCTCAGGTAATATGGATTTTGTATAAACGGTATAACTTCGGATATGCTTTCTTGGGTATTGAAACCTATCAGTAAAGGCTTTAATTCCTGATGTTTCAAAGTCCCATAAAACTCTTTTGGCGTCCGTATCAGTAAAGCGTCTTTAGATTTCGGTTCAAGAATAGGTGTAAACGGTACTACAGGTCTCTGATAGTTTTCCATTTCCAGGCGAGTGTAGATACTTTGCGAAGCGTCAACTAGTTCTTTAGTTCCAGCTTTACTTATTATCAAGTGTTTTTTACTGAGTTCCTGTTTTAGTCTGTCTCGTTCTAATTTATGGTCTCCTTGTAACACAGAAGCAGAGTAAATCGCACCACTCTGTAAAATAATCTTCGAAAATAGTTTATTTGCTTCTGTGATCAACAGCAGTGATATGAACGTCGCTGCCGAATTACTGCCCATTAATGTAATTTTCTCTTTATCACCACCAAATTTCTTTATATTCGTCCTGATCCATTTCAAAGCCATGACTATATCTTTCAGCCCCATGTTCGCATTAGCGTCATCGTCTTTAAGCTTAAGAAATCCGAATACTCCTATTCGATGTGTTACAGTCACTAACACAATGTCTTTGTCGATCAAGAAATCTGCCCCGTGAATATGACTGAAGGATGAAGAGAAAGCGTATCCGTGAAGCCAAACGATGACAGGTTTCAGCTTAGTTTCTCCGTTTTTGGGAATTTCAGGGGTGTAAATGTTTATATATAGACAGTCTTCAGCTCCAAACAGCCCATGTTTGTGAACGATGTGCGCTTGTGCACACGCCCCGTGGAATTCTGTCCTTGCATCGTAAGCATTATCCCATTTTCGCACAGGCCGGGGATTCTTAAACCTTAGTTTTCCGATAGGAGGTTTCGCGTAAGGCACTCTGTAAAATGCAAAGTAGAGTCTTTTACTAAAAACGGTGGCCTCTCTATGACCAATTAGTGTTCCTTGTTTGACCTTAACTTCGATATCGTAGGATTTGATCGATGCAAATAAAACGAATAACATGTATACTTCTCGATGCATCATGAATTTGAACTGAAGTTTTTTGTTAGATAAGGTGTTGGTTATCGAGTTGCAAATTAATTTCACTCAACTGGCAATTGTTTACGTTAGCAGAAATTCAATATGTAGCTTATACTACTTGGAACACAACTATTATCATGGTTTACCCGGCACCGGTTTTCTTTTAATTAAATCACTTACTGTTTGAGCTCGATAACTTTTGGCTTTTTTTTCCAAAATTGAAGATTGGGAGTGCTACCAAAATGCCGTAACTTTACCTAAAGAGAAAATTCAGAATGCCGCAATAAAAAACAATCCAACAACGTGTTTTATAACTGACTGCGCGAAAGCGTTGACTGGGTTACGTTTTGTAAAAGATGTACCCAACTTTGGCTCTAATTTCTTATAACAACATACTAATGCTTTTTATTTGTTTTAGGTTTTTAGCCAACCTAAACAGAGAAGTAGATATAAGTGTCGTCAGTAAAAAGCAGAATACAACGTTATTGAATATTCAAAGTAATGATACTACTCAGAACAAGATTGCTAAAGGAATGAGCGATGTGCTGGTCGCAGGGAATGTCGTTTTGAGAGATTTTAAATTTGAATCTGGGGCTGTGTACACGATAAACGTCTATGAAGACTCTTCTGGATCTTACGTAAGTGTTTAAAGTGTTTTTACTTTACTTCAAAAACAGGTTATCACGTTTTAAAGGTTAAACATTATGCTCGTCACCATATTCACAGACCTGTAACATTACACTATTAATGGAGGCTTCTCTACCTGTCATCCAAATCAAGAATAGAACTGAGAGTGTTCGGCACCGTAATCCAAATATGTAAATAAATAATCTTCAAATGAACCTGAAACTGGGAATCAGTGAAAACACAAAATTATACAATACACTTCCATATTTCAGAACGCAAACGTCGTGATGATAACGCCTCCAAACAGTATCCATATTTTATGGCTGATCCCCCAGTATGTGGTTATGACTATGGGCGAAGTGATGTTCTCCGTTACTGGTCTAGAATTCTCATTCACACAGGCCCCAGCCAGCATGAAATCAGTATTACAGTCAGTTTGGTTGCTCACCGTTGCCTTTGGAAACTTAATCGTCGTACTTATTGTTGAAGGCAACTTCTTGGACGCGCAGGTAAGGTTTTCATAAAAGTATACATATGTAGGGGAGAGTAGGTTATATCGTACTACCATTTTAATCGTACCACTTCTAAATTTCCCACTTAATGAGTATTTTTTTCTACACTGGCCACACCAAATCGTGGCACTGCGAAACCCCCCGCCAACCGCCAGTAGTAATTGATGTGAGTTGACAACTGTACGCGTGAGTGAAAAAAACATTTTTTTGTCAATGTTAATGCAAATATTGTCGCAAGTTCGTAAGGGTATAACTCGTAAACAAGGTAAGATATAGATACAACGTTTTTTTTATGCTATTACAATTTTATACTAGATTATTAGTGGTTTTTGTTGCGTGGCTAAGGTTTGAGGTTAAGCCGGACTGTTGCTTTTTTTTGTGAATGGCCGTGTTCGTTAAATCGTACCACTTAGTAGTTGGGTAAATTGTACTGGTACGATTTAGCCGACTAGTGTAAAGGTACTTATATTTTACTGACTGTATTTATATTGTTATAGATGACGGACCCTAAAGCTAAAATTAAATATTACAATTGGAATAAGGAGGACCTAGAAAGGGCTATTGCAGCTTACGAAAAGAAAGAATTAAGTTTGAACAAAATTTCAAAGACATATTCTATACCAAAACCCACAATTCTACGACATGTAAAAAAGAAAAATAAGATTGCTGTTGATGGAAAAATCCAAAAAGGGAGACCGGTTATCTTTGATGTCGAAACTGGCAATAGCTTGGCTGAGCATATTCTTCATCTTGAACGACACATGTTTGGTCTAACAATAAGCGATATTCGACGTCTTGCATTTGAAGTTGCTGAAATCCATAATATTCAGAACAATTTTAATAAAGAAAAACGGATGGCTGGCAAAGCATGGTTCTACAAATTTATGAAAAAGTTCCGTTCGCTGTCGGCGATGGTTACATGAAACATGTACTTCCAATCCAGACATTTGCGATGGTTGTTTCCAATAAGAACCACGCACAATCATTATATTTTTCAGTTACGTTATTAATATATTTTATACTGTATTTTTTCTCTTGATTATTATTGTTAAATGTTGATTGATCTCAATACTATAGTCCAATCATTTTATTGTGATAAGAAAGCTTATAGATGTGTTAACAACATTGATTTTTCACCTAAGTGTTAAAAATAATGTCCCTATTACTTAAGAGGTAGTTACTTATGCTTCAATATTACCCATAAATAAAAATAAACAATAAGATTGAAAATTTTAATGTCTTTAATTGAGAGGTACAACTTAAAGATCTATGGTACGATTTAAAAACTCGGTGGTACGATTAAAACGACGAGTCGGCTAAATTGTACCGATGGCAGTCCTTCATAAAAAAGCATTTTTAAGGATGTTAGAGTAAACGTATGGAGTTGATTTCTCAGTATTAGCAAGATAAAATATAAAACTTTATTTTGCATATCAATTAATTATTGTAAGTCTTATCATAGTCTAAATATTTAAGTAAAAGTGAAAATTGGTACGATATAACCGACTCTCCCCTATATTCATTCAGGGCGCAGCTTTGGAAGGCTGCTCATTCAAGGAGTACCAACGATCTTGTGAATGACCCTTGAAACTGCTTTTATGCGAAAAGCTCAGGATCGGTCGATGTGACTCCTATTGAGAGAGGGCTATGTCCAGCTGTCCTAACTACAATATTGTAAATGCAAAATTATGTGTAAAACGGCCGAATACACTGTTCTAGTATCTCTTCTTTCCTCGTGTCTTCCAAAAACGTAGGCATAGGTACAAGGTGGTTAGGTATCATAGATACGGTCTAAATCTTCCTGTGACAACTGAGAAACGGCACCCTAAATGTACTCACAAACACAATCAATTAATTTTGAAGAGTATTTCAAATCCGCTGCTGAATATGTTTGAAAAACTTATTGCTGCTGATAGAATGTTACGCAATTACCCTACTCATCGCCTTATAAAAAGTAATCGGTATACATTTGATATATTAACTTGAGAAATAAAAATTTCCTGTTGCCAGCCAAGCTGTAATTTAAATCCAAACTTCGTATAACAACAAAGAGTTTCATAAAGAAATGTAGTAAAACAATGGACCTATCATGTTATGCGGCGCAGTGTTTAAAATTTTTATGGTTACCAGTATCATAAAAAAAAAACGATGAATGGCGAATTTGTCAATTTGGTTTTTTTTTAAAGAACTTTTGCTTTACGTTACGTAGGTACTTACCTAAAAGAGTCAATTTTTGTGCTGTCTGACACGGAGATTTTTAATTAATGCCTTGACATGACCCGGTTCATTTCTTACGAACGTAGAACGTAAAAGTGGCCTTCAACCGGTTAATTGTTCGTCGAATCAATTCCTCCGCTATAATAGCATCCAATCATCACCACAACAATTTTTAGTATTCTATTTCTTGGTAAGTAGTATACCATTGTCTTGTTATTATCTGTATAAACTAATTAATGATATTTGTTCACAGTGGAAAGAGTTCTTCTTATTCGCGGGTCTGATGTTGATAGACATGCTCATTTTCACAACGATGGCTTTCAAGTACAAATATCATGAGCTAAGGTCCAGCGAGGAAAATCTGGCCATAGAGGAAATCAAGCTGCCGGATAAGACGACCACTCAAGACAAACATGCGATGAACTAATTGTTAAATTATTAATTAAACTTTTTATTATTGACTACGTTGTTATTTGCTTATTGTTCAAACAGCCTAACGAAGAAGGTCTTTAATATTAACCTCTTATTCATAAACATTACTTAAAGTTAACTAGTAATTAGTGATTCTTTAAGCATACTTTTGACGTTTCTACGTTACTTAACTTTAGTCATCGCGGTAGGTCTGTGGATGGACGACCATCTTACATTCCAAGACCCCCCATGCCTCGGATAGGACGTTAAGCCGTTGGTCTCGACTGCTGTTCATAGATCTTTGTCAGTCGTTACAGGTCGTCCAAAGTCTGAAAGTCAAACTACCAATCTTACCAAGAAGTATCGTCTTACCCAGTAACTGGATACTGGAGGTCAGATTGGCAATGACTCCATGTAGAATAATGTACATTTCACGTAATTAATTAATTATTAAATGTAAGTGCCTTTGAGAATTTTAAAACCTTCATTTGTTTTAACACAAATAAACTAAAATATGCAACAAAATGTGACCTACCCTAGCTATAACTGTGCGACATATTTTACACGAACACATGACATTATCATAATTCTGTTGAACACGCATGAAAGAACAAGCAATAGCAGAGGTTTAACATGCAGCTATCAATCAATAAACGATTTCCAGTGAAGACAGACCAGGAACCATAACCAATCTTGCATGACGTAGACAGGTGTTGTGCGAAGCTTTCGTAGTTACAACATAGATCTGCCGAGCGAGGAAAGTTGCTATAGAAGAGTCAGTTTAATTTTAAAGATTTTATTGCACAGATTTTGAATATTTCGTTTTCGTCGTGAATTTATCGTTTTTTTGCTTGACTGCATTCGCGCCTGATGGTAAGCCGTGATGCAATCGTTGATGGTAAAGCGCACTAGTTTATTAAGCCTATTCACTTAAAAAACTTAGGATTAGGGAGGATGACGGTAGTTGAGCTAGGTGATGCATTGTTAAACCCATGACCAATATGACCAACGATGCTGCGCCAGAGGGAGATTGATCTGGAGACTCACCACGACGAAACTCCCGAAACAACAACATTTGGCGCATCGTACCCGGCACACATCGCAACATAACTGCTCAGACCCGTCCTCCGTACGGCTTCAGCAGACATCATGCCGAAACACCACGAATCGCTTGGCGGCAAGAACAGGTCTGGTGGGTGGTAACTTCTGCCGTCAGCCGATGTTATGGCCTACCACCGGAAAAATCGAAATAAATAAAAGAAATCGTGGTACTTGACTTGTTCCTACTTTTCTTTTATCTATGGTCTCGTTTCAAAGTTTTAATGTTTTGGAAGCTTCAAATCTTTGGATTTCAAATTTTCCGTCTTTAGGTAATTTTTTTTGTGTATTCTACCTCTCTTTGAGTATTTTCTTTTAACATCTTTATCAGACTTGAAAAATCCGCACTACAACAATAAAATAGTACTTATCACCTTTGACAATGAAAAAGATTTTTTTTCCTATCTTTGTTAATGGTGTAATGAAAGTTACTTTTTTCTACATAACAACAAAATTCCGAGGTTTTCTTGAAAATTTACGTTTTGATTTTTGAAAATTGACTTGTTGGTTAGTTCACAAACTAAACTAAATTTAATTATTTTTGTTACATTAAGAAAAGGACAAAAGATCCGTATTACTTTAGTCCTGTGGCGCCAGTGTCGGCTTGTGTAACCAAGTCGATCGATATAGAATAGGAATGTTTCCTGGGTAATAAAAAATGATTCTATTTAGTCCGACATTCAGATTATAGAAAAATATTGGATACGTATATTTTGTTTTATCAAATCAATAAAAATTTACAAATATAAAAGGCATCAAAGATCAGGAGTGGTGGCTGGTGACGTCTCTCCTTGCTAGAAAATGTAGCGTGCAGTGACGTCACACAAGTTTTCAACGCACTGTGTCGTCTTAATTTTTTGTTTATATGAAAAAAGAAAAAATGCGTGTCTATTATTTTTTGGAAATTTGACTGACGGACTAATTAGTTTTTTTTAGTCTACTACCCTATTGCCGACATTTACCATGAATTATTCATAGGTTAAGTTAGTTGAACTTTTACACCATAAAGTCAAGAATCAATCAGGTCAACCAGCATCCTAAACGCCTGGACAACTTCAGTCACAATTTCAATAATTTCGTAGAATACCGCTAGTCCATTGTTGCAGGTGTTTGATAAATTAGTCTGATCAACAACGTAAATGACGCAACGAAGGTGATATCGAAGCATTGCAGTTAGACCAATTGTTGGACTTTTGAGGGCTCCAACAGCCCGTAACGTATGGTCCCGGTCCCAGTCCCGGTAATGGACCCAGTTGCCATACGAACATCTAATGGCAGTCGTTACGGGTTGTTGGAGCCCTCAAAAGTCCAATTGGTCTAACTGCAATGCTTCGATATCACCTTCGGGTTGTGGAGGTCAGACGGCAGTCGCTTCAAGGAAAATATCGAAGTTTAGCCAAAATCAGCAGTGAAGACTGGTAAAGCGGACCCCAGACTCCGAAGGTGAAAAGCTTCGGATGCGACTGGGATTAACGCTGGGATGATAATGACGTAAGGGGAAAACCTGCTGTCTTGTATGGATCAGATTGTTGGGCCCAAAAAGTAATGAACGAAAGGCATTTGCATGCAGCTGAGATGAGAATGCTATGAGGGATGTGTAGTGTTACACTAATGGATAGAATATTAAATGAGTAGATACATAAGAGGAAGTCGTGGTGCCCTAATGGTGAAAACACCAGCCTCTCAAGTATGAGTGCGCAGGTTCGATTCCAGGTCAGGCAAGTACCAATGTAACACTTCTAAAGTTATATGTACCTACTTTCTAAGTATATCTTGGACACCAATGACTGAAGGTGAAGGAAAACGTCTTGAAGCAACCTGGACTTTAAGTCTGAAATCGCCAACCCTCATTGAGCAAGCGTGGTCATTACGCCCAATCCGAGAAGGATTGGGCGTAATGACCACGCTTGCTCTTTTTGTATGAGAGGAGACCTGTGCCCAGCAGTGGGACGATAAAAAGGTTGATAATGATGATGAATGATGATAAGAGGAAGTCTGAAAGAGGCACCGATTGTTAAAAAGTTGTCATGGTATGGGCACGTGTCACCGAGATATGGTGAAAATATTGTGAGGAGAGTTTTGAGTAAAAATGTTGATATATAATTCGGAGAAGACCAAAGAAACGATGGGTGGAATGTCTGAACGATGATATGGTTAAGAAAGGCGTATAAGGAGAAGACGTGTAATAAAGAAGTGTGGAAGAAAAGACATATTGCGCCGACCACAAATAAATTGGAATAAGGGCAGGAGAAAGATGATGAACAGTTTATGGAAAAGCTGAAAGTCTATTGGGTCAAATAAATGCTAATAGGAATATCCTAATATCTATTTTCCTCGAATACTAGAAAACGGTTGGACCATTTTGAAATTCTTTCTTTGATAGAAAAGACATTATTTCCAGGTGGTCTCATTCTTATGATGACAGATTCTCATG
Organism: Sesamia inferens; assembly: GCA_037179545.1. Taxonomy (NCBI): domain Eukaryota; kingdom Metazoa; phylum Arthropoda; class Insecta; order Lepidoptera; family Noctuidae; genus Sesamia; species Sesamia inferens. The sequence continues at coordinate 16,908,365 of CM073921.1, read as the reverse complement.
ATGGGATCCTGGTAAAATTGATGTAACTTGTACTAATATTTCAATCACTACAGATGTGTCTATCTATCTATACCTATAGTGATTTGGTGCTGCGGAACTGATGATTAAGACCACAGACAAATGGAATTACTTAATGATAAACTATTACTAAGATATACCCACAATGTGAATGATAACTTTAATTTCGAATTCTGTTGACCCTAGCTAAAAATTAAAAACAAAACACGTTTTAACGAAAAAAAGCACACTATAAAGTGAAAAATAAGTTTACTTTCAGAAGTAGTAAAGATAGCAAAAAAAAACTAAAACACAAATCCAAAGACTTACGTTTTAATTTTTTAAGTGTGTGTGAAATGACATAAAATGAAATCGATTATTAAGCAAGATTACTTTTACACGTCATATTTTTTTAAACTAGATGGTGCCGGCATTTCCTAGCTGACTACCTCTGAAGAAATAACCGAAACAAACTCAGGGATCATCGTCTTTTTTAAAGTCCAGATATTAAAAATGAAAATGTTTACAATAATTTACGTGATTTTAAAAAAAAAAACAGTGTTTAAAATGGCTTAATTACACATATTGCTTAATAACAATGCTAGCAGAGCGAGAAAAGTGTATAAATTGACCCATTAACGAGTTGCCTACTCTGTGGAGACAAGTGTGATGGACAACAAGATTGTGTTTGTTCCTGGTATTTATATTATGAATATCACGTACGAGGGTGGATTGAAAAGTACTCAGCCTAACCAAGAAAATAAACACATACTAAATCAGTTATATTTTTATTTTTCTACATAATCACCATCAAGTTCAATACACTTTTGCCACCTCCCCTTCCAAGCATTTAGACCGTTGAAAAAAAATGATTCTTCCTTAGAGTCAAAATATGCGTCTACAGCTGCTTTGAACTCGTCGTTTGTCTAAAATCTTTGACCTCCCAAGTGCTTTTTTAGGTTAGGGAACAGAAAGAAGTCTGATGGTGCCAGATCAGGTGAATACGGCAGATGCGGTAACAGTTCAAAGCCACAGTTGTGAATTTCAGCCATTGACTGTACTGACGTGTGAACACGGGCGTTATCTTGATGAAACAGGACTTTTCTTCTGAGCATTCCTCGACGTTTTTCTTTTATTTCCTCTCGTAAACGACGTAGTAAGGTGCAGTAGTAATCATAGTTTATAGTCTGACCTCTTTCAAGATAATCAATCGTAATCACACCTTTCGAGTCCCAGAATACTGAAGCCATCACCTTATTTGAAGACAAAATCGACTTAGCCTTTTTAGGGGGTGGTGAACCAGGTCTTCTCCACTGTTTCGATTGTTGTTTTGTTTCCGGTGTACAGTAATGAACCCATGTTTCGTCCATAGTAGCAAAACTATTGCCCATAGTAATAAAAAAATCATCTGCATCGACTCCAAACAGTCGCGTGAAATAGTCAATCGTGTCCTTTTTTGTTCGACTGAAAGCAGTCGCGGAACCCACCTCGCAGACACTTTGTGGAAACCCAACTCGTTGACAATGATGTTCTGAGTTCGTTCATAAGAGATGCCTATAATCTCGGCTATCTCTCTAATTTTTAATCTGCGGTCTCCCATTATTAAATCAAGTATTTTTTTAATATTTTCGTCAGTAGTTGACGTCGAAGGCCTTCCAGAGCGGGGTTCATCTTTCACACTCTCTCTCTACCACGCTTAAATTCTGTTATCCATTTTTTGATGGATGAATATGACAGAGCACAATCTCCTAATGTACTGACCATGTCATCATGGATGGCTTTTGATGATAGCCCCTTCTTATGGAGGTACTTAATGACGGCACGCTGCTCGATTTGCTCCATTCGCGGAAATTATGTCCGATTACTTTGTTAATAAATTTATAAAATCACAACTAATTATCGCACACGTTTCGAACTTCACACAATGAACTAGTCTGAATTGAACTAAATAATGTGGGTAGATTTGATTTTTAGAATTTAATGGATCTGTGTTAGGCCGAGTACTTTTCAATCCACCCAGGTATTTTCTTAAAATTCGATTGAATGTGAATGGTAAATTCCGAAACTATGAGGAATATTCTAAAGCGTCAATTTTATTGATAATCAAAAATGCGTAATTCTATTTTTGAAATATATTGGTATATGTATTTCTGTTGTCGCTTTCTATTTCGAATACAAGATTTGTCACTACTTAATACCTGCAGCCTAATCAGTGAACACGTTTTTGTCAAATGTTTGCGACTTGTTGGGATCGTTTGGAAAATATAAAATTTAAATTTAAAATTACTTCAACTGCGGTCCAAACGATCCCAACTGATTTGATCCTAAAGGATTGCGACTATTTGCTGTCTATTTGCTGTGTCTGCGTTTTAAGTTAAATGTTTTAAAACATTTTGCAACCCTAAAAAATAAAACATGGCTGAACCTGTCATTATATAGGGACATTTTTTTGTCATCGTTACTTAGCCATGTTTGCAAATTATTTTTATCTATCCAAGAATCAAAACCCGTTGATTATGGAAAAAGAACACACATTATATTATTACAACATCCGATAGTGTCTCTAGTTATGAAGTAGGGAAGTAATGAGAATGACATACGGTCTATTGAAACTGACTATCTGAGTAACTGTTTAAAATTATTGCCATTGTTCTAATACATAATTGGAATCGACGTTTCAAGGTTTTTAAAAAATACTTATTATAATTCATAGGTACGCGTTATTTTAGATTTCATTTTTCACTAAGCACCGAAGAAGAATTTACAAAATCTAAGCAGGTAAGTTCCAGTGACCTCGCTGGCACAGGACCATACCTACATACGTTGCAATAAAATTTGAGGCTAAACTACTGGGTCAAAATGTCCTATACTGGGCTATAATAGACTGGGACTCTATCGTAACGAAGTAATAGGTACCTAATAAAAATCAGAATTTAGAACAATGTTTTTAAGCTGACTGCGCATCGTATTAGTAAAAATACTGATGATAATTTTGAACAAGGTACAGGTAATGTAGATATGAATACTATAACTAAAATAATAATCAATCTATATAGTCCATGACACACGGCCACAGCCGACCTATTTAAAAATCGCTCAAACATTTGCACGTTACAAATACGAAACGACCACAAAAAACCCACTTGAAATGTTCAATCTGTTTAGCTAAATGGCGTTAACATATTAGACAATTAGTTTTGGGTAATTTGTGTGTTGTTCCCATAGGACTGTGGTAGTTTTACTGTGCGGTTAAGTGTGGGGACGGGGTCACGGGTCGCGTGTACTTGGCCCCTCTTACTGCAGTTTCTATTAAATGGGGTGCAATTGGGGCTATGCTCAAAGTTTTATTCAAGCAATCCGTATAATAATTGATGCTCAAAACTTTAATATTTGTCTACTTACTTCTACCGTTAGAGGATCAACTTTCTGGTAAGTACAAAAGTTACTTTGTTTTTTGTTCCATGCTACAAATGTGGTTACAATAACTGCAATGCAGGCCTGACAGTTTAATTGACCTTGGATAATTTTTATTTCATTGGCGGACGATATTTTCTGCTTTTCGGAAATCCTAAACGCACAAGTGAATGAAAATGTTTTAGAAAACTTTACAGTTACTTACTGTTTAGGTAATAATAACATGCTTAAACCTATTATAATAAATGCGAAAATGAATTTTTCCTTTTTATACCTTCAAATCAATTTTTTAAGGCAACTATACTTCTCTTTTTTTTTGTTTGGATAAACAATTTTTGGTGAATATACAATAATAGTATTTTAATCATGAGTGTTATGCTATTAATATTAAATATTTGAATAAAATTGGCACACATATGTATATCCTCAACAAAAAAAAAATACATAGGATAGTTTTCACCCGGGCGAAATCGCGGGCAAAAGCTAGTTGAAAATTAATATTTATTTTCTTCAGCAAGTACATAGCCTTTTAGAAAGTAGTAGGATGCCTAAATTATTAATGTACTTCTTAAGTAAGTAAGGTAACAAAAAAAATTGGTTCTCAACTTAAAACTTTGAGAGCCACCCTCCACCGATGACATGTTCGAATCTGTTCCCGACTTGTTAATAATTGCGTATAATAAATGCTTAAATACAACAAACATAGAGATAAATACGGGTGGGGGTGTCATCACAAAGGGAGCGATTTAGTTTCCAGGCAATTGAAAAACTGTACTGGCACTTATACTTTTATCTTTTAGGAATCTAGAATTTCGAGATCCGATTTCATACTAGCTAGATCTTTTATGGCGTTTTAATTACGGTTATTAGATATGTAGAGCTTTTCACATGGCCCCGATTGCCTGGTTCATAAACTTATCACATGGCCCCGATTGCCTGGTTCATAAACTTATCACATGGCCCCGATTGCCTGGTTCATAAACCTTTCATGGCCCCGATTGCCTTGTTCATAAACTTTTCACATGGTCCTGATTACCTGGTTCATAAACTAAACTTAATTTAGGTTCAACGCATCTTTTTCTATCAATGTCATTAAGAAAAGGACAGAATATAAGTATTATTATAATCCTATTAAATTAGTCCGTGCCTGACGTAAATCGGTGTATTTTTAGTCGCAATGCTATTAAGTATTAAGTATCTTAAGCTAACACTAGAAACCAACACACCACCTATTATTGAGTTGCTCGTTCTCGTTTATCGTTCTGGGAATTTCGACCTGAAAAATGAACCTCGCGGTCTTCCGAAGACTTTGGTCGACAATAACGAATAAAAGGCGATTGTGGAAGCTGATGATACACAATCCACTGCTCAATTAGTAGCAGCTTACGACGTTAGCGTCAAAACAATATCGGTCCATTTGCGTAAAATTAACAAGAAAAAAAAAAGCAAATGCATATGGGTGCCCCACGAACAATGATCGCCGTGGGAATACGTGTCGAGACGTGCCTTGCACTGCTCAACAGACACGCAAATGAAAGAATTTTAAACCTCATTGTTACCTGCGATGAAAAATGGATTCTGTTTGATAACCGCAAGCGCTCAGCAAGTTGGTAGCGTAGCGGTGCCTACAACGCAACATATTAACAAAGCGTCATACTGACGTCACGCGAATTCTGCATCTCCCATTCAGAGTTTTCTGTGCAACTAGCACGAATGTCCGACCTTCTACTACACAGCAGACGGTCCCCAAGTTATAAGACCTGGGGTTGGGAGGACTCCATCATCCGCCCTACTCACCAAACCTTGCACCTACAAACTACTACTTTTCCAGAATTTGGATAACTTCTTTTTTGGTTTAAATGTTTTCATACAAAGCGGCAATTTCATAGGTAAAGGCCTAATATTAATCTGCTAATCTTTATCAAAAATCTTTTACACTATAAAAACACTTACCAATAAGCCATTTAAAGCGTTTTCATCAGTACCCAAAGTTTGTCGATTTTTTGACGTATCCATGATGACGAAAAAGATTGAAATGCGATGAAAATGTAAAACTAATCAATAAACAAATGACTACTTTTTCAAAAAGACTCCATATGTTTAAAATAAAATTAATTTGAAATTAAAATTCTTAGCCAAACAAAAATTATTTTGATTTGAAATAGCCAGTACTGCAGAACGGTAATTTCATAGGTTAAGACCTGTTATAAAACAAGATACCGAGATTTAATAATAAAAATAAATATGTCTATCCATTGTCTTTAAGTGTTTGAATAGATACAAAAAGCTAATACCTAATCCCAATAATGCAAAGAGATATAATACAGGTACAAAATTGAATGTATTTGTAATAACGTTATTATTTTAACAAATTAATGTGAAGGTATATCTTTTCCTTTTAACATGTTAAAATATTTGTACGCCAGTCTATAGCGAAATATGTGACCTCGATGACCTTAATTTACCATGTTTTAAAGCAAATAAACGCCTTGTGGTTTGTCAATAAGTGTGACAAAAATTAATAAGATGTATAAGCAACATTTTTTAAATTTGTGAAAAAAAACCTCATATCAAAATTTTGTAGCAATTTTTTTTTTTTTACTATACGTGACGGTAACTCGAACCCAAAGTTCGAGTTCATTTTCGAACAGGATAGGTAATTTAAAGAAAAAAACGAGCCGGCCTAGCGAGTCAGACTAGCGCACGAAAGGTTCCGTATCATTTTCTATACATTTGTTAGTTCTGTTGTTGATATAGTGGCAACAGACACACATCTTCATTGAAAATTTCAACTGTCTAGCTATCACGGTTCATGAAATACAGCATGGTGACAGACAGACGTACAGGTGCCTTTGTGTTAAGTTAGGCTAGTGTTATTATTAAAAGAGGAGGATAGAGGAACTCCGTCAGGTCCTGGTGGCGGACTGGCGGCAGAGGCTTATGCGCCCTACCGCCGGCCTCGCTACCGTCGAGGCGATCCGGCCAGTACTCGACGACTGGCTCGGGAGGAGGCACGGCTCCCTGTCGTTCAGGGTGACGCAGGTACTGTCGGGGCATGGCTGCTTCGGCAAGTACCTGCGTCGCTTAGGCAGGGAGCCAGACGCTCGGTGCCACCACTGCGTCCAATGCGGGGAGGACACGGCGCAGCACACGCTCTCCGAGTGTGTAGCTTGGGAGGAGCAGCGCCGTGTCCTCACAAATGAAGTAGGAGGCGACCTGACGCTGCCGGCAGTAGTGCGGAGGATGGTCGGCAGCTCAGAGTCGTGGGACGCGGTGGTGTCCTTCTGCGAGGACGTGATGTCGCAGAAGGAAGCTGCGGAACGGGAAAGGGAGATATCAACTCCCTTCCCGGGCCGCAGAAGACGCACCGGGCGCCGAGGAAGGGCGTATAACGCCCTCTTCCGCCCCCCATGAATGGGTCCAGGGGCGAGGGAAATGGGGAAGTCCCCGCCCCCCATTGATGGACCCCGAGGCGGAGGCGCGCGCCTTTGAGGCGATGCACGGGGTAGTTTAACACCCCACTACCCCGTGCAGGAGACGAGGCCCGGACAGACCGGGCCAGCACGAGGGTGTGGGGCCGTGGAAGAATTTAGACTCCCGCGGCCCCACGCGCGCTCGTGATAGAAGACACACCGGGGTGGTTTTAGTCAGTAAAAGTCTGACATACCCCGTCGCCCACCCCAGGGCGACGGGCATCCTATGAGAATTTCCACCCCGGCAAAAAAAAAAAAAAAAGTGTTATTATTAAAAGGATTATTATTATTAGTGTTATTATTTTAGAACAATGATGGCCTTTCGAGTATGCTATGTCAAACAAAACAAAAGATTCGGTTTTCAAATTTAGATTTTTTTATATTCTCCTAAAGGTTTTATTTCCAAAAAAGAAAATGTGTGAAATTCACACGTGGTAGAAGAAAAGCGTTCAAAAATTTTTCGTTTCAAGATAAAGAGACTGATTCTAATGTAAGAAACACTGTTTAATGCTTCCTATCTCATTTCTTCCGTCTGTCTCTTTTTACTGTTGCTTTTTAGTTTCATCGACCTACTACATATTTGAATTGTTTAAATGGTAAACTGTTTTTGGTAAATTGTTTAAGTGGTAACTTAATAAATGTGCGTTAAAAACCCTTCCGCGGGCAGCGGGCGGCTGGGCACGCGGCATCGCTATTCGCTCATAATAATACCGGTGTTGTCACTTTTTTTTAAATTACCAAATTTCGGGGAAGTTGGAATTAATTCGCAGGAAAAAGGATTATTTCAAAATTCATTTGTATTGGTACTATGATGATTACGTAAAATTTTATATTATATTTGGTACCTAACCTTTATTATCCTCATCAGTATGTTAAGAAAACCCTGTCCGACCCGTGAAGGTGTTGTTAGGTATCAATAACTGATTCTACTAATGCATACAAAACCGGGCTAAATTTAAAAAAAAAAAACCACCTAAAAAAATAAATATTATTTCGCAAAAAGAGGTAACTTAATAAATCTGCGTTATCCAACCTTCCGCGAGCGGCGGCGGAGGCGGCGGAGGCGGCGGGCGGCAGGGCACGCGGCACGTGGTCGCATCGCTATTCGCTCATAATAATATCGGTGTTGTCACTTTTTAAAAATTACCAAATTTCGGGGAAGTTGGAATTAATTCGCGGGAAAAAAAGATTATTTCAAAATTCATTTGTATTGATACTATGATGATTACATAAAATTTTATATTATATTTGGTCATGTGTTTACCTAACCTTTATTATCCTTATGGGTCGGACAGGGTTTTCTTAACATACTGTATATATTGTTAAGACACCGCCTGAGGAAGTCATATATTGCTCTTATATATGGCTCTTTTCTTCCGAATAAAATGTATAACTGCATTTCAAAAAAAAACTGTTTGCATAGTGAAGTTGTTTGAATAGTGTTTAAAAAACAAACTTTGACTTTTTTATAAATGCTAGGTACGGGATTACATGCAAATGTGCATGTATGTGATATCTGCTGTATGATTTAATGTCCATCTCACTACGAAAACTTAGCTGAAGGAAGCGTGTAATACGCTCTCATTCCAACTCATCTCTAAAAACCGTTATTACTAAAACCAAGCTAACGCAACCTAACTTTTCACCATGAGATGTTTACAAAATCGAAACCACTAGATTCTCGTAGTTGGAAGTTGGAATCAGAAAACAATTTGAATTAAACTTATATTCGAAAAGTTGTTTGCATTGTACTCGAACAGTATGATGTCGATAACACTGTTCAAAAGTAGTTGGCGACACGGATTAATTAAGTGCCGTCAGAAAAACAGTTTTGGTAGAGGCGTCGGTACTCGGTTCCGGGCACTTTGAGAGGCGCGTGGCGGCCGTGCGCCGGCTGCCGCTTGACACGCGGCATGCGCTTTGCACACAAACTCAGGACCACGTGGTCCTCATGGTCTTATGGACTCGCTGGATAATCCCCACCCAACATATGCACCCAAATAAATAAATTAACTTAAGCTGGTGGTTTGTAGTTTTTTAAAAGCTCGGTTTTTTATTAAATTAATTATTATTAAGACTCCTGTGAAAAATGTTTTTAATTCTTTATGTAAATCGCTGCTTGACAGATTTATAAGTAAAAAATTAACTCAATTGACAGTCTCTTTTTTTAATAGGACCAATGCAGAATAAGGAACTCGAACCCAATAAAATTTAAATACTACCAGTTGCACAGATTTTACTCACGTTTCCTGGCTTTGAGTAGCATCAGTATTTCGCTCGTAGCATTCTATTTAGTTAGGTACCTATCTACAGATTGAACAACCCTTGTAGGACCAGCTAGGCGCCAGTTCCAAATATAAACTTGTACCTACACTAAAAATTAACAGAAATAAACAGAAACATTTCCAAAAAAAAAGTGCTCCCTTTCATCGTTATGACATATTTTGGGTAACTTGAATGGACTATGCAGCGCATACAATGATCATCAACCTTTCTTTTTTATCGTTCCACTACTGGGCATAGGTCTCCTCTCATACAGAGAAGGATTGAGCGTAATCACCACGCTTGCTCAATTCGGGTTGGCGCATACAATGGACGCCCTCAAAGGTCTTCACCGGTTTTTCCATATTTTCTACTGATTCTTCGCTCCTACTGGTCGTAGCGTACTGTTATATAGCTTAAAGCCTTCCTTGATAAATGTACTATAAAACAGAAAAAGACGCGCGTCCAAACAAACAAGCTTTATAATATTAGAATCTATACCTAGATATCTTTGAATTTGTAACTCTTATAATCAGCTACCTCTCTTTATTAGACTTGACTTTGAAAGCGTTTCATTTCCACTGTGTACCTACGTCAATTTACCTCATTCTCTCAAATAAGACGGGAAATGACCAATCTTTGCGTTACGCTCGTGAATGGGTGCTGATTGTGGTGACTGGTCCTCTTGCTGAATTAATTACCATTATTATATTGTAACCACGGGTACCTATAGTTTTCAATGATTTTACACATAACAATTTAATATAATGTTTATTACTTTGCACATTAATGGACTTTGGAATCAAGTTCTTTTAACGGGAATCAGCAGTACGGCTTTTGGCGAGGTTTTCCCGCCATTTCTTCGTGGGGATGAAGTTCATCTAAATTTATGATTATTAAAAACAATTTAATCAAAGTTTTCCCCTTCGGAAATTTTCGTAAATTATCTACTTAAGTCTACACGTTTGGGTTGGCGGGTTGAAATTGAAGCTCAAATCGACAATTTATTTAACTTACACGGTTCAATGCACACAAGAACCCACAATACAAACTCAAACCGACATGAGATCTCACGCGAGACACTATCAAACATGGTCGTCTGGGGCGTGGTCGCGGCACGTGCCGGTCGCGCGGTTCCACACTCGTAGGTCGCGGGGCCGCGCGTCTCCGCGACAAATCAATTACAGGGTCGACGAGGGCCTAACTTCCGAGCAGAATTAGCAGCAAATTATAGTAGTTGTGGATATTTCTTGTTTATGAAAGGGTGCCTCGCTAATTTATAGTCATGACAAATTGCAGCTAGTTTGCTGCGAGTGTTTTGTAGCATCATAAAGAGGAGTCATTCTCACGCTCCAGATTTTATTAAGTGTTGATATATTAAATAGTTGGATGATGTTTATTGCAGTTTAAACAAAATAAAATAAAGTTTATTTATTTCTACTTTTCGCACAAAGAAATGTACGGACGACAGCAGGTTACCAGCAGCTACCCGAAACTCAAATACTTATTCCCGATCAACCATGCGATTTAATACTTTAGAGATAAAGTTGAAAATCTAATAAAGAAAACTGACACATTGTAGTAGCTTGATGTGCTGTCATCTGTACAGTGACGGACTTAATGTCTAAGGCAGTCTCTACCAGTCAACCATGGGAGGTGATGAGATTAGATTGCAGGTGCTTTGGTTGAAAAGAAACAATGATCAATGAACAACAATGATGAGTGATGTTTCTTTTTGCTATTTAATCAAATACTTAAATCATAATTTCATCCGAAAGTACTAACAACAGCTTGAAAGGCCGCTAACAGTCAGTTTTTAAATGCGTTTGAAACTGGTTTCTGTTGTATCATACATCACTACTCTGTAGTCGAGTAACTAATACCATCTCTATGTATTAGTGTCTATGAATAGAGTCTATAGTCTTGTCATTGTAACTTAGGATCTGACCTGGAAGAGGTCGATTATAATGTAATAATAATACAAGTGAAATAAACCAGTCTAATTATCTAAAGTCTTTAATATTTACCAACACAAGAATCATACATGGTGTCAGAAGTGGGATCCGACACATACATGGTGTCAGTAGAGTGAAAAAACCCAATACGAAGAAAGAAAATTCAAAAAATGCAAAAGTCGGATGGCGTCGGTGGCAGCCATGACACCGGTACTACAATGAACAATGGCTTGAAGGCGCTTAGAATATCGTCAGATGCAACAAACAACAATTACGAAACCTGGAAGCGTTGGTGGCAACAGTTCGAATTATACTTGTTGGCAACAGGTTTGGACAAGTCCGGTGAGAAACGCAAGATCGCCATTTTATTACATCACATTGGTGAAAAATGCTTAAATATTTTCAACACATTCAACATAAATATTGGAGAAAGCACATTACATGACGTCAAAGCCAAATTCGACGAATTTTTTCAACCCAGAAAAAATATTACCATGTATCGTTACATGTTTTTTACCACACGTCAACAGAAATCGGAAAGCATCGAGGATTTCTTAACCGATCTCGAAAATAAGAGCCAAGATTGCGAATTTGGAACGCTCAGAGAATCTCTTATCAGAGATATTTTTATCGCCAACTTGAGTTTGGACTTAGCACATGTACGTCAGAGACTGCTGCAGGAACCTGATCTGACATATCAGAGGATGCGAGAGCTAGCTAGGACACTCATCGTCGCACAGCAGGATGCAGACCAAATTGTCAAGAGGTCCACTAGTGAAGAGTCTGAAAAAGTCATGCATCTGCGTCGGAGGAGCCGTGGTCGAGCGGAGCGTCAGCGACGGCGAGCTTCACCAGTCAGTCAGCAGGGATCCAGCGCAGGGAGGTCAAAGTCAAGTCCCAGTCCTGAGAAGCGCTCGAAGACGTGTAGCCGCTGTGGACAACACCACCGCTACAAATGTCCAGCGCAGGGAGCTAAATGCAGGTCATGTAACTCTTATGGTCATTTTGCAAAATTTTGTTACTCAAATAATAAAAAAGTCAGTCATTTAGAGTCTTTTAGTTCAACTGGTAGTCAAGATAATTTTGTTGGAATTTTAAATTGTCATAACTTCAGTCATAGTTATAAGTCTAGTCAATATAATTGTCATTTAGAGTCACAAAGTCATCACAATCAAAATCATTACAGACATAGCAGGTTGTCATACACACAGTCACAGTCACATCCCAAGTTACAATCAACGGTCAGGTCGCACATAGGCCAGTCGCAGTCAAAGTCTAAGAGATCTCATGAAGACTCATCTTGTCATAAAAAATATCCTGTGTCATATTTCTGTGATGAAAGTGGTGATAATGTCATATCTGAGAGGTCAAATAAAAAATGCCTCAGTGATGAAAAAAGTCGGGTGACTGATAAGTCCGAGAGATCTCATGAAGACTCATCTTGTCATATGTCGTATCTCAATGATGAAAACACTAAACAGTCTGAGAGATTCACAGTCAAGTCAAAAAAGTCAAAAAGTCTTAGTCGAGATTCATATCTTAATGATGAGTACAGACACAAGTCTGAGGAATCTCACACAACAAACACTTGTAGAATTATTACAGCAAAGTCAGCACATAGTAAACAGGTCAATACAGTCGAGTCAAAACAAAACAAATACTATTCTAAACAGTCATGGAACATAAACATTTTAGTTGGTCATACACAAATTAATTGCATTATTGACTCGGGAGCTGATATCAACATTATGTCAAAGAGAACTTTTCAATTTTTGAAATGTCAAAGTCAAATGTCACTTGAGAAATGTCAAATAAACGTTAGTGGGTTTGGTGGTATATCAATACCCATTATGGGCAAAGTCAATATAAAATGTAGTTTATCTTTAAATAATAGCACTATTAGTGTAAATATAGTGTTTATAGTCGCAGATTTAGTTTGTCCGAATGTTTTAGGTCTACCAACTTGTGAAAAATTAGGTATAATTCAAAGAGTTTTCTCTGTGTCTCAACAAAATTTTAGTGAACAAATTCTTACACAATACAATGATGTATTTCAGGGTCTTGGATGTCTACCTCAAGTCTGTCGCCTGAAACTCAAACCTGAAGCAGTGCCATGCGTGGATGCTCCGAGAAGGGTACCCTTCGCTTTACTGAACAAACTGCGCGATGAATTGGATCGCATGGAGAAAATGCAGGTCATTGAAAAGGTTATTAAACCTACAGAATGGGTGAACAGTATAGTCATAACAGTCAAAAGCACGGGTCAGTTACGAATTTGTTTAGATCCTAGAAATTTGAATAAGAATATTATAAGGGAAATTTATCCACTTAAGTCAATAGATGAGATCAGATCTCAACTAGCAGGAGCTGTTTGTTTTTCTCATTTAGATGCATTTTCAGGATTCTGGATGCTTAGACTAGATGAATATAGTTCTGATTTATGTACATTTCAAACACCTTTCGGTAGATATAAATATTTAAGGTTACCTTTTGGTATTAATGCATCGTCTGAAATTTTTCAAAGAGTCATGATGAATTTGTTCGGTGATTTAGAAGGAGTTCTAATATTCATCGATGATATTTTGGTATATGGACCAAACGAATCAGTACATAATGAGAGAGTACATAAAGTCATGCAACGAGCACGTGAAGTCAATTTAAAGTTCAATAAGTCTAAATGTAAATTTCTAGTTTCAGAAGTCTGTTTTTTAGGGTATGTTTTTAGTAAAGATGGTGCCAGGGTTGATGAAGAGAAAGTAAAAGCAATTGTCAATATGCCCACACCAAAAAATGTCAAAGAATTGCAAAGAATATTAGGTATGATCAATTATTTAGGTCCCTTTATTAGCAATTTGTCTCAAAAAACTCAAATTTTAAGAAATCTTTTGAAGAAAGATTCAGTCTGGACTTGGGATGAAAATCATAGTCAATGTCTTAAGAGTTTAATTGATGAAATTACAAATTCACCAGTTTTAGCTCATTATAATCCCAATGTACCATTAGTCTTGTCAGTCGATTCGTCAAAGTCAGCATTAGGAGCAGTCATTATGCAGAATAATAAACCTATTGCTTATAGTTCAAAAACATTAACTCAAACTCAGTCAAGGTATGCTCAAATTGAGAAAGAATTGTTAGCCATTCAGTTTGGTTGTGAAAAATTTCACCAGTATGTGTACGGTCATAAAGTAACTGTTCATACTGATCATAAACCTTTAGTCTATCTTTTTAAAAAGCCATTACATGATGTACCAGCAAGATTGCAACGTATGATGTTAACTTTACAAAAATATGATTTGGAAGTTATACATGTTCCAGGTAAAGAAATGTTTATATCTGACACTCTGTCTAGAGCAGCATTGAAAGAACATTATATACCTGAGAATGAGTCAGAAATATCTTGTCATGTCAATTTAATGCATTCAAGTCTAGCAGTCACAAAGGAGTACTGTACAAAATTGTTACAGAACACTAAGAAAGATGATACTTTGCAATTGTTAAAAAAGTATTATTATGAAGGTTGGCCAAAAAATAAAAATAATGTCAGTCTGTCAATAAAACCATTTTGGAACATACAAGCTGAAATTCATGTAGTCAAAGATTTGTTGTTCAAAGGGTCAAAATTAATAGTACCACAGTCAATGTATAAGGAAATGTTAGGTAAAATTCATGAAGGTCACCAAGGTATAAATAAATGCTTAAAACTGGCTAGAGAGTCTTTGTACTGGCCAAGCATGTCAGCTGATATTAAAAACTTGGTAGAACAATGTTATGTATGTGCACAATTTAAACCTAATAATCCAAAGGAACCACTAAAAAATTTTGAAATAAATAAATATCCATGGCAACAAGTAGGTGTTGATTTGATGTATTTTGATAACCTTACTTATTTAATTGTCACAGATTATTATTCTAAATTTATAGAAATAGCTTTGTTAAATAAAAACAGTACAGCAAAGAATGTAATAACACATTTAAAGTCCATTTTTGCTCGTCATGGAATACCTTTATCTTTAGTGTCTGATGGTGGTCCTCCTTTTCAGTCATTAGAATTTAAAAATTTTATGCATGAATGGGACATAGAACACATTGTAACTAGCCCATATCATCCACAGTCAAATGGTCAAGCAGAGAGTTCAGTCAAAATTATCAAAAATATGTTAAAAAAATGTAAAAGAAACTCATCTGATCCATACATAGCTTTATTACAGTATAGAAACACACCTAAGAATAATTTACCATCTCCAGCTCAATTGTTAATGTCCAGGAATTTAAGAAATAACATTCCTATGTCTTATAAGAAATTAAAACCTAAAGTGGTTACATTCAAAAATTATAAAGAATGTGTCAAGCAAAATAATAAAAATAAGTCTAAATATTATAATAGAAATACAAAGTCATTGTCATTATTGTATCCCAATGATCATGTATACTTTAAAAGAAAGCCTGATAGCAATTGGGAACAAGCCATTGTCAAGCTAAGGTTGGCTAATAATAGGTCATATGTCGTTGAGGATGTCAATGGAGTTAGGTATAGGAGGAATAGGGTTCATTTAAGACACAAATATTCTCCTATGCTATCCAATTCGTCGCAGGGGAGAGAGGAAGGTAACAGGCAGGAGTCTAGACCTCAAGAGCTCTCATCTCAATCCTCAGTCAGTCAACATGTAACTCGTTCTGGAAGAGTTGTAAAGCCAACCAGAAGGCTAATTGATGAAATAGATTAAGTAGAACATTGTATCCTAGATTAAGACCTAACCATAGGCTTAAGTCATTGTCTAAATTGTAACTGGGTCAGGTCTCTATAATATTGTTTGTCAAGGGTTAATTTAAACTTAAACAGGGGGGATGTTGTATCATACATCACTACTCTGTAGTCGAGTAACTAATACCATCTCTATGTATTAGTGTCTATGAATAGAGTCTATAGTCTTGTCATTGTAACTTAGGATCTGACCTGGAAGAGGTCGATTATAATGTAATAATAATACAAGTGAAATAAACCAGTCTAATTATCTAAAGTCTTTAATATTTACCAACACAAGAATCATACAGTTTCTGCCAGCGACTTCACGATACAAAACTGCAGACACTATTTAGGAAAAAAATATTTTTGCTCTGGTGGCAGCCAATATATAAAAAAGATGAATTGAATATCGCTTCTTGGAAATCGACCTTAAGTTTTAAAGAAGTTATTGAAGCTCTAAGCTATTTGCTTAGTCCAAAGTCAATGCATTTATTCGAGTGTTTTTTTTTATTACTATTCTAACAGATAGTTTATAGATATAGAACCTCAAAAATCTACGCTAAAAGATACATTTCAGTTCTCCCTCTTAATTTAACCATATTTAAATTAAAATAAAACGTTATATGGAATTAAAATAGAGTAAAAGCCTGAGATAGGAATAAAAATAATAATAAATAAAATATCAGTCACAAGAATTTTGTCATTAAGAAATCCTTTAATGGTATGCATTTGGTGAATATCTGTTCAAAATTTTAACAAAATCTATACGGTAATATCCGCAATGCTTGCAAAATCATACTCATACTATCAACGTAAGAATCGGTCTAGGTGAGAAGCTCTCTTGCTACGTTCACTTCTGTCATGGGTACGATGTACGGACGAAAGCAGCTCAAGCTGCCCAAAATTGTCAAATATTCCCAATAAACCATGAGCCTTGCTGCTTTAGTCATAAAATTGAAGGCTAATAAAGAAATTTGACAGATTGATGAGATTTGTAGTTTGATGTGCTGTCGTCTATACATAAAAAAGAGCACATAACTATAATAGCAATCTTCTCCAATCTGTTTAATAATGAATAACCTCAGACGTCCATACAGTTTTTTTTATGGTTAGTAGTTGTTCCTCGTCTGGCTGTGTGTGAAGGTATGTGCGTTAATATGTGTCTAAACACACCCACGTTACAGGAGAAATTCCTTGTGTGGGGTATCGTTTAATAAAAATAAAAGTAACAGTAAAGAATAAAGAAAACCTCTTCTGACACAGCTCCTCTTAATTACCTACGTATCCAAATTCAAAAATTTTATTTCTGTTAAAACACATAAATATCCACATAATGTTAGTAAAAGTAAAGCTTAGCCTAATGTTAGTAATAAATTAATTAAAGTGGGTCTGGACTCTTATCTACCTACGTAAGAAGGTCGAGTCCCACGGGTCTGAAAATACATTCAGGATGCCATTGGAGGACATGACCGCGGCGAACCTGTCGACCCTCGCCTTCGCGAACATTCCTAACGCGCTAATGCGCCGTGGCAACCCTAAAAGCACCCTGAATGCGTTATTGTACTGTACCGTAATTATACCTCCAATATTGAAGCTACTAACTACAAAGGTACGTGTTTATGGACTAATTAGAGAGAGTGACGACACGATTGGTGCAGTGGATGAGCGATCGACCGATGAATGAATGATGATGTATACCTATAATGTAATATGCTAGCTTGTTAATTAAGGCTCGACTGATATGGGCTTTTAGTTCTCGGCCGAGAGGCGAGAATGAAATAATATCTCGGCGAAAACGAGAATAGAAAACGCGTAAAAAAATATTTACCAAATTGATTGTTTTAGTAATCAAAGTTAAATAATATTCTAACATAAAAAAGCAATTTTTCGGCATTTTCGCTCTTCAAAGAGTGTCTCTCCCTCTCGTCATACTATTGTCTAGGTTTGAACAGTTATTCGCTTGCTATGCTAGTAGGCGGCACAGTTAAAAAAATATTTGCTGCAGGCCTAAGCACCTTATAAGGTGACGGAAACCAATACTCAAAAATAGTGGCATTTCCTTGCAGTCTTGGCTCTCCAAGAAGGCTAATTAAAATATCGATAATGACCGAGAATCTCGGCTAATCAGAGCCGAGATTCTCAGACAGAGCTCGATCGAGCCTTATTGTTAATTCATTAAAGCAAACTTTCATTTCATTTAAAGTTTTATTACAAAACTTGATAACACCCGGGCAACTACTCACCCACCTTAGAATTAAACAGAAAATGTAAGAGAAAATGAATTATTAAAATCCACATTATTGCTCAATAGTTTTCTGCAGTCTATACCTGCTCGAGACTCTCGAAGCTCAGCTTTAATGATGTACTTAAACAACTCCACTCAATTTTATTTGTAATATAAAATAGCCTTCAGGCGTATTCAAGGGTTAACGCGAAAATCATTTTCTGCTGTAAAACAAAACAAGACATCGAATGAAACGTGCGAGTTAGCTATAAATCAAAATGCTATCTTTTTCTTTCATTGTTCGCTTCAGTGTAAGAGGTACTGAGGTCTGAGTGTGTTTTATATTTGTGGAGCTGTCAAGAACACCCGCTCATCCGCCAATGAGAGAGCCGGACCAACATCGATCCGTGTAGGAGCCCCGACCCACCGAACCATTTCTTTCCTCCATTCTCTTGATAAATCGACGTAGGTACCTACAGATTTCAGAGTCGGCAAACATAAACCTTGGATAAAATTGGATTTTAGATTCATTCGGTTTTTTTTTTCAGCGTACCGGCTGGTGTGGTTAAATGGATTTATGAGAACGGAGAGATATTGCAATTAGGTTCTGTAACTTTTGCAATGAAATTCCTGTTACTGGGAATATATACCTTTTTAACTGAGAATGCATTAGTTGGACCTTTTGACTTTTAACTTTGTATTACCCGGAGACAACCAACATTAATTTAACATTTTGAATATTGGTCTGAACAGGTTACGCTTTAAATGTACATTTCCATATCTATAAATTACCTTTGGTAATTACCTTTACCTTATTTTGGTAGGTGGTAGGCCATAACATCGGCCGCCGGCAGAAGTTACCACCCACCAGAAAAAGTCTTGCCGCCAAGCGATTTGTCGTGTTTCGGCATGATGTCTGGTGATGCCGTACGGAGGACGGGTCTAAGCAGTTGTGTTGCGATGTCTGCCGGGTACGATGCGCCTAATGTTGTTGTGTTGGGAGTTTGGTCGTGGAGGGTCTTCAGATCAATCTCCCTTTGGCTCAGCATCGTTGATCGTGTTGTTGGGTTTAACATTGCATCACCCAGCTCAACTGCCGTCTTCCTTCCCATTCGCTCAGTTTTTTCTGAGTGAATAGGCTCTTAATAAACTAGCGCGCTTTACCATCAACGATCGCATCACTGCTTAACATCAGGCGGGATTGCGGTCAAGCGCTAGTTTATAATTATTAAAAAAAATATATATATAAATTACCTCTATAAATAAAACAACTGCTATTTTAAATCTGAGTATTTGGGAACTGGGTAAACGAAAAGCCTTTGTAATTAATAAATACGAGTAGGTCCCTTGAGATCCCAATTATCTAGGTTTATCTACTCTGTATTTTTTGTATTTTAGTTATCTTCGTAGCTTAGGGCAGATAATACGTAACTTTAACTTATAAGAGTAGCTCCTACAGAAAATTTTCAAACATATCAACTTATTGACAATATTTTAATGAATAACTTGATAGATTTGTGTTTCCATTGCTTTTGCAACTGAGATTTTAATCTACACACATCAAAAGTGTCTAGGGATCAAGCATTTTTATGCGGATTTCTTGAGATTGAGATGTGGCTTTGTAATAAATTTATGATTTTATAAATTTATATGGATCCTTTTTGGTGCATTTCATAATTTGAATCAGGAACTGTGAACCAAATTCGAGTAAAAGATGAAAATCAGCTGTCAATATTTTCCCTATAAAAACATACAACGCATTGAAGACATTATTAGTGCTACTGTTTCCCTACTACTGATTAAAACCAACGTTATTATGGAGCGGCGACGTCATTTAAGCAGGGAAGAAATGCTCAGAGCCGTGGGAATGATAAAAGCTGGTTCCCGACAACGTACTGTGGCTTTAGCTCTGAATACAAGTCAGAGTGTTATCAGTCGACTTTGGACACGTTACCGAAGCACTGGTACCGTGGCTGAGCGCCATGGAGGACGGTATCGCTGCACCACACGGAGACAAGACCGATACATTCAAATCTTAACTCGAAGAGCTCCAACAATAACCGCCATGATGTTAGCCGTGACGCTTCATCACTCTTCAGGGAACTTAATTAGCGACCAAACAGTCAGAAACCGCTTGCATGAAGTGAACCTTCATTCCCGAAGACCGCTACGGGTACCACCTATAGCAATGCACAATCGTAGGATTCGATATCAACGGGCTCTTGAACACAGAAATTGGGCAGAAGAACAATGGCATTTCGTGTGCTTTTCTGATGAGTCTCGTTTTGGTATGAGACCGGATACAAGACGTATACGACACTGGAGAACCCCTGGACGCCAACAGCGATTAAAATCCTGCCAGGAAGTCCATCCTTATAGTGGTGGAACCATCATGGTATGGGCGGGTATTTGGATCGGCGGAAGAACTGAGTTGATTTGGATCAGAGGCAACCTCAACGCTCAAATTTATGCTGAGACGATTGTATCAGACGTCATCGTTCCTCTACAAGTGCAAATCGGTCCCTTATTTCAGTTAATGCATGATAATGCACGACCGCACACCGCAAGAGTTGTAAGACAGACTCTCGCCGCAGCTAACATCAATGTCCTGCCCTGGCCTGCTCAGTCGCCAGACTTGAACCCGATTGAGCATGCATGGGATATGCTACAGAGAAGAGCTCTGCCGAATATGGAGGGTATCCAGTCGCAAGAAGACCTTTTTTTGTTGTTGCAACGAACATGGGCGGCCATTCCACAGTGTGATTTGGATGAACTCATTTTGAGTATGCCAAACCGATGTTCTTGTGTTGTTAGTGTTCGCGGTAGAAACACGGATTATTAATTGTTTAAGTTACCCAATAAAATTTTAGAGAAAACTGTTATTTCAGTCTTTTTTTCGAACTTTTGTGTTAGTGGTTCAAATGTCAAATATCCCTTTATTAGGAAAATGGCAAATTTCTTTATTAATGCAAAGGTGACTTGGTTTATCGTCACTGTGACAAACGAAAACACTTTATTTGATGAATCCTTAAAGAAAATTTTAATTAATATCAATCAGGAGAAAAGTTATTGCAAAAATATATGTTGATCCCTAGACACTTTTGATGTGTGTACTTACCTATATTATATATTAATACCTAATTTCATTTATATATTTTCATAGCTAATATTAGCTATATAAATGCAAAAGTAAAACAAGTGGATGAAATAAAATTATTAAGGATATATTTATAAAGATTATTGACTAGTATTATATATTAATCAATATTAGCTAATTACTCTCTTTTTGCTTATGTATTTATAACAGAACGTAAAAACTAATCCTTCAAATACAGGCATTTCTGTACATAAATGGAAACTACTTGAAATGCAATGTAAGCCAAAATTATATTTAAAAAAACTAATTTCTTTTTTATCATACGGTTCTAATTCTACCGGAATTGTAACAAAATATCCATAGACAGCGCACAGACTAAACCTCTGGAGAACAACAAGTCACGGATACCATTTATAAAAACAATAAGTTCATATTTGAGTTCTTTTGAGGTATCTACCGTATTCGGTCTTTTAGTAATTTCACGACCTTTAAAATAATCCACGTTCGAGCGGTTACGGTTGAGCTTAATCATTCAATGAATTATTCGATGACTTAGTGTTGAGACGTAAGCCCCGCCCCGCCTGCCTTAATTGTCGAAAACTCCACCCCAACAATCGGGGATGAAATACTCACTCGCACAAGCCGTCGTCTATTGTCAACACATTATGAACGTTAAAGTCATGGAGCTACGGAAAATTTTCATGTAACCCCAAGAAATGTCATCATCAAACTCACACAAATGTGGTCGTGGGGTAGGTGAACACCCCTCATAGTATAATATTAGATCGCCAGCGGTCCACGCAGATTCAGTTGGATTCGATTTTCGGACGAGGCATAACCGCGGAGCTTTGTTCCCGATTAGAAAAATGTCAGCTACCAGAACTCAGCTTGCGGACTCATCTACGTCACCACCATTGAGGTATGTATTTTATATCAAGTCTTTTTATAACACTATTTTTTTAAATATGTATACTTACATTGGGTTTTTATTTCTATTTAAATTTGGAATTTATAAATAATAATAAAATTCTTTAATATAAATATAATAGATACTTTTTCCTCCCTGTTATTAAATTGCGAGATCCATGAACTTGAGAACAACCGGCAAAGCGATTGTGAAGTAGGTATCGTTTTTTCATCTGCAAATATAAATACTCTATTTATTTACCGATTCAGTCTTTTAAACTACTAAAATCATTTATTATCAGTATCTACCACGTACGTAAACAAATATCGCTCACCTAGTAACGTATTGGCATTTCCGCAAAAAAATTAGAAACTGAGTTTATTACATATCCTTAATATTTATTATCGTCTGTAGTAGTACCTCCAACTCGTTGAACACTACGTTTAATTTCTAGTATAGACATAAATCTTTAAAAAAATAAACGATTCATTCAAATTCATCATTCGAACAAATTAATTCATTAATTAATTTTAATCTAAATTTAATCTTTGATCCTAGTTTCTGTAAAATATTAAAAACGTAGATATGCCGATATATTACTAGGTGAGTCATAGGTAGGTGTATTAAATAGACATTAATTAAGAAATTCTTATATGAAAGTGTTTTTTATGTAGGAACAATTGTTTAATTATTCATGGTCGTAATTAAATTATCTAATGAAATATACTTTGAACCAGGAATACCTTTTTTATTCAAATCATCTTAAAAGCAATGTTTACCTACTTTTGAAATAAATACGCTATCCACGAGAAACTCGTGTGTAACATTCAACAATCTGAAGTTTAAATTTTCAATTAGCAATAATTTCTATTGTTTATTTGTACTCAGTGATTCCCGTCGGTTGGATTACTCCGGCCTGAAATTTGCGTATGCCGACGGGTCTGACGATGAGGGCACTTCACTGACCTCGGAACTGCCCTCTTGTGTGTATGCTGCAGCCAGGAGCCGACTGCAGCTGCCTCTTGCAGCCTATGTGCATCAGCACACCCGGCAGCTTCATACAGGTCAGCATCGTTAGTATTCTTGTCTTATCAACACTTTAAAATGTGCTATCTCTGCGATTATCTTTTGTTTTAAATACTGTGCAATTTGTAGTGTATTTCTCCGTATTTTGTACCTCCGTTTCTATTTAAAGTACGTAACTTTATAATGTAACCAACATAATATTTTTACGAGGAAAAGAATCTTTTGGCTGAAAATGGAAATTTTAGCTGAAAATATTCCATCGGAAGAAAATCATTACCTATCGGTCTTTTGAATTTCAACACATATCAGGATCTGTCTTCATTATTTTATGTTTTGTAATTATATTTGTTTTGTTGGTAGTATCAGCGTATTTTTATTTATTTAGGTAACGAACAGCGATATATTTTATAAACATGAGTATTACATATTATTTTATGGCCAATTATAGGTTTCCCTTATAACTGGGATGTATAATTTAAAAGCATGCAAACAGACTAATGCCAAATAGTTCCAAATAAATATATTAAAACGATACACAAGGTTCTACAATACATAACATGGTTAACAATATATGACTATTATGAAATAAACTTAAAATAAATAAGGTTGGAAATTGATAGCAAAAGATAGAAGAAAAAGATGAAGTAGATTAGCTGCTTGGCACTTGTCCGCGTCTGTAGTTTCCACTATTCGTTTTTGGAATGTCAGTTTATTATACTAAAAAAATCGAGTTTTGAAAACTCTGAATTATACCTAAGTATATTGCTCAAACTTAGGTATAACTCAGAGTTTTCAAAACTTGATTTTTTTTACTATAATAAACTGACATTCCAAAAACGAGTCAGTACAGAATTGCTGGCATATTAGTAGGTAAGTGCCTAGGAACGTGCAATATTGGTTTGTGATTAGTGCGCCATAGGGGAGTGTATTATCTGTGCAATCAACTCCAGGCAATCAAGCTGTCCATTGATTATATCATAGAGCAAGCACATGTCCATCACTTTACGCCTTCCTTTGAGTGTTAGCTGACCACAGGATCGACAGCTGTCTTTGTTACATATCGAAGGTTTACTAAGGCAATAATTGAAATGGTTAATATTTTTTATTTATATTATATTTTATATATTGGGGGGACCTGATTTAGCATGCATATTCTAAAACGCTGCGCACATATGCATGTAGGTAATGTTTGTAAATATCTTAACAAATATACCTTGATAATTCACAATTTGGGCTTTATTTTTATGAAAATTCCATCAAAATTATATGAGTCAACAATAGGCTTACGTGTGTAACTGATACATTCACACTTTGCAACGTTATCAGTGGTCTTGTTTTTAGAGTAATAATAGCGATTAAGATCCTCTTGAAGGGTCTTACAACAGGTGATATTATTTTACTAAGTATTTTTTTTTTTGTGTCATCAGCGTACCTTAATTGAACAGAGTGTTCAAAAGAATCAGTGATATCAAATAGATTTAGACCACTAGGAATTTCAATAAAGTTGGAACGGTAACTTCCAAGAACGAAAGCTTGAGAACGTTTAGATAAATATGGTTATACCCATCGCAAAAGATCTCCACGTATACCCAGTCTGTAGAGTTCACCGAGCAGGATGACGTGACCCACACGATCAAAATCTTTTTCGAAATCTGTGTATATCACATCAACCTGTCCCTCACCCTCTGTTGTCGAGTTGGTCGAGCGTTTCTTTGAAAAACAGTGTTGATTGCAGGAGATTTTACTGATAAATATATTGATACTCGTATATAGCATTGTATACCAGTTTTTCAATAACTTTATCAATAGTATTTAATATAGAAATACCGCTGTAATTTCCTATTATTGTCTGTAAATCCTATTTTTGAGTTGGAACAATGAGAGCTTTTTTCCGTTGATTTGGAAAGGTATCTTCTATTAAAGATGTATTCAAAATAGCACAAATTGGTGGTGCCAATGATTTTCCACAGTTCTTACAAAATACAATTAGGGGAAGGCCGGGCGAAGTGGATACCTTAAGGCAGTGGTCGGCAACCCGCGGCCCGCGGGCCTCATGCGGCCCGGGGCCCTCTTCTCTGCGGCCCGCGACTGTTTTGTAAAATAAACTACAATTCCAAACATGATAAAAAGAAAGATATTTTAATACAACTGTAAAATCATTTCACTCACAATTTTGGCGACTTTGAAAAGGTTTCTAGTGGAATGATGATTTTTGCAAATCCTTTTTTCATGTGACATTGAGGCTGTACCATGTCATTTACAAATGTACGTGATTGATCTTCAATCTAATGACATTCTCAAAAACTGATCATCAGATCTGATCATGAGATCAATGATCGTATTAAGTTCTATGACAGCTTGCCAACTGATTTTGACGATTTGTAAAGGTTTGCTCAACAGTTTATTACAATTTTTGGTAGTACTTATGCGTGCAAACATTTTCTATTCCTAATTATAAAAAAAAAAAACATGCTTCCCGACCCGACTTACAGATGAGCACTTGAAAGCCATTCTTAGAATTTGAACAAATATGAAATCTGATGTACAAAAAATAGCCACTCAAATACACACGTCACATTGAAAGTATATGTACAAGTTCATATTTATGTTTTTTATCTCTCGCGGCCGCTCCGCAAGTTCGATCCCCGCGCTGTGCAAATATTTGTTTAAGTACATGAAAATGAATATTTGCACTGGTCTGGTCGTGCCTCGGAAAGCACGTTAAGCCGTTGGTTGCCATACGAACATCTAAAGGCAGTCGTTACGGGTTGTTGGAGCCCTCAAAAGTCCAACAATTGGTCTAACTGCAATGCTTCGATACCGCTTTCGGGTTGTGGAGGTCAGACGGCAGTCGCTTCACGGAAAATATCGAAGTTTAGCCAAAATCAGCAGTTAGACTAGTAAAGCGGACCCCAGACCCAAAGCTGAAAAGCTTTGTATGTGACTGGGATTAATGCTGAGATGATGATTATGTCGCTGGCATAATGCAAAAAAAAAGAAAAGTAGTTAAGTAGTGTTCAGTGCGAGAGTTCTTCTCACTCATTTGAAAAGTATGTATTGTATGTCCGCACAGTATTGTGTGTGTAATAAAGAATATTTATTGATAGACCCGTTATAAAAATTATGTAAAAGCGCGGCCCATCTCTGCCTCATTTTGTCGGCATGTGGCCCGTAACTGTCAAAAGGTTGCCGACCGCTGCCTTAAGGTATTTAAGCTAAGGTCATAGCAGAAAAGGTGTACAATACAAAAACAAAATAATGATCACAAATCAGTCTTTATTTATTGCTCTTACAAATACGAACATCAGTTACCATTAATATTTAAACAATAATCAACTGCAATTAAAATTAAAAAAGTACGAAAGTATTCATTTTTAAAAAACTTTAAAGATTTTTTTATGGGAAACCAAGCCGTGCCCTAAATTATTTAACTCATCAAATAGTTGATGGCTAAATAGCGGCAAAGGGTTACTATTTACCAATAACAATTTAAAAGGCTGTATTCAGAGTGTTCATTTGTTTTGTTCAATTTGAAAATAGACTGTACGGTTAGCGCAGTGGTTGAGCTATTGACTGTTGCGTTGCGTGTCGCGGGTTCGATTCCCGCACGGAACAAATATTTTTATGACCTACAAGTAGTTGTTCCGGGTCTGGCCATTTGTGTATGTGGATACACGATACAGGAGAAATTACTAGTGATGGGCAAAGTTTAAAAAAAAATGTTTTCACCCGCATAAGATGCGATCCAAATAAAAATTACTGGGTTATTCCTCGTTTTAAACAATCCATGTGCCAAACTTCTTTATTTAATTACTATAAAAACTGTAACATAATCCTTTCATAATTTTCCTTGCGTTGCGCCTACTAGTTTTTGATTATAATATATTATCACTAGTATAGGCTATATGCACATTTATACATATATGAAAACAGAAATGACTAATATTTATTTAGTGTCCTTTTCCTAATGAAAAAGAAGCACTAAAGTTTAGTTTACTTTTTTGTGAACATCGGGCCGATGTTCAATTATATATGTTTGGTATCGTCATAATGGTGCAATACCAACTGAGGAACACAGATTGTAGACTAAGTGTATTATAGATATTATATTAAAATAACTACTCCAACCAGATGCCCTGCTGGAGCCGTCAGCGGAGCCCGAGTATCAGTGCGGAGGCTCCCCGTATCGCGTGCAGCGAGCAGCAGCGAACGTGCGGGAGCGCCGTCGTATGCTGAGGTCCGGACCCAATGGGTATCCTTCTTATTTGTTGCACGTTCCTAAATCTCCTTATTTATACTATACAAATAACTTCGATTTTATTATAGTAACTATTGAAATGGACACTTAAAAGTGTTCACTTACTAGCTTCGACCTTGGGTTAAAGCATGGAAATTTAGTAGGTCCAAGAGTTCCTTAAGTGATTGGGGTGATACCAAAGTGGTACTCACTTTGGTATCACCCCAATCACTTAAGGAAGAGTTTGTGACATTTCCTCGGTGGTAGGCCCTAACATCGGCCGCCGGCAGAAGTTACCACCCACCAGACAAAGCCTTGTCGCCAAGCGAATTGTCGTGTTCCGGCATGATGTCTGGTGAAGCCGTACGGAGGATGGGTCTGAGCAGTTGTGTTGCGATGTGTGCTGGGTACGATGCGCCTAATGTTGTTGTGTTGGGAGTTTGGTCGTGGAAGGTCTTCAGATCAATCTCCCTTTGCCGCAGCATCGTTGGTCGTGTGGTTTGGTTTAACATTGCATCACCTCGCTCAACTGCCGTCTTCCTATTCGCTCAGTTTTTCTGAGTGAATAGGCTCTTAATAAACTAGCGCGCTTTACCATCAACGATCGCATCACTGCTTACCATCAGGCAGGATTGCGGTCAAGCGCTAGTTTATAATTATTAAAAAAAAAAAAAACATTTCGTTCCTTCAAGGAACATAAGATGAAAGTTTATATTCAGAATGTTAATTATTTGCCGAAGTCTTGCATTTTTATAGTTCGTACTGTTACGATTGCCAAATGCACCCTAAAATGCATAAATAACCCAAAATACTAAAAGATTAGCAATAAAGCCCTCTACGTCACAAAAGTGCTTAATCAGCACTTTCGTCACAAGTACAACCCTAGTTCATCAATTAGGCAGTCTGCGTTCAATCTTTATCGCGAGCACATCTCTTAGACGTATCAGTTCGTTGTGTCTGTATCTAAATACTAAATATAGTGTTTTAATCAAAAAACGTTTTTTTAAAACCTCTCCGACGTTTTCCCGTCTAACAATTGGTGGCAGCGCAAAAGGATTTTTAAAAATTCTGGAAAACGCCTCAGACATTCAGTGTGCAAATCATATGTGCCGAACCAGACTCATTCTATATCCACATCTTATCTACTAATTCTAAATCCTACTAAATTCAACTCTTACCCGTGTGTGTACTTTCTGTGAAATACCGCGAGTTCAGAGTGCAAATCCAGTTCCAGTGTTCCTGAAAATCATTCAAGTACTTACACCATCCCTGAGATCAGGTGATCATGTTCCTGTCTCTTCTCGTCGCCGCAGCTGTTATCCTGTAAGTGAAATCAATATAATAACTCGAAATCCAGTGCAGTGCCGTGTGTTCAAAATCATAAATAAAATATAATCCAGTGCAAAGTTACAGTGAGACTTAGTGATAATATCAGTAGTCTAAACATCCGAGCTTCTACGAAACGGAGCGCTTATCAGCTCGACTCGACGACGCCCGCTAACATTCTTAACATACATTGTAACCGTTGTACTTTATTATTTTGTATTCTATTTTATTAACTTTGTTTCGATTTATATTCTGGCCTATATGCCAACCGAAAAACCTGAATCAAGGACAGAGCTCGTTACTCTGTCAGAAAAAATGGAAACAAATATTCTTTTCATGTTTATTAAACCCTTTGACGGGTCTCGAGAGAAACTTCAATCGTTTCTCAATAACTGCGAGAATGCAAACAAACTTGCTTCAGCAACTCAAAAACCTATTTTATTAAGTTATATTCTAAGCCGACTCGAAGGAAAAGCCGAGTCAGCAGCATCCATAAAGGATTTTAACGACTGGGAACAGGTAAAGTCCTTTTTACAATCCCAATTTGGGGAAACGAAACATTACGCACATCTATTATCCGAATTACAGGAACTCCAACAGCAGCCAGATGAATCTGTAAGTCAATATTCTCTCAAAATTGAGTCTTGCCTAGCCAAATTAATTACTGAAATTACATTTTCCAATAAAAAGAGAACCGAATTAGTCGGTAAAATATCAGCCATGGAGGATCTAGCCCTCCACTCATTTTTAATGGGGCTTTCACCCAAAATTTGTAATTTAATTCGCATGAAAAATCCTTCCACCTTGAATGAAGCCATTAACTTTGCTATCTCGGAGGAGAAAATACAGGCCCTACTATCAAAGAGAAGGAATTTAAATCGTCCTCCGCAAAAACTGAATACTACTCAAAATCGATCTAAACCCAATACAACTCATAATTCAAGTAAACCCCAGTCTTCTCCACCTATATGCCGATATTGTAAGTTTGAGGGTCACACCATTGAAAATTGCAAAAAACGCCAATATAATAATAAAAAATACAAATTCAATCAAAATGACGATTCTACTCCGCGACAAAGTAATACACAAAACCATGTCAACCGTATCGATTACGACAACGAACCTCAAGGTTCTGTAACCGACGAAAATCATTTAAACGAGTAGTGGGCTCACGACGGTGTCACGTGGGGCCCAGCCCTCAAATTCTATATCCGCCTTCGCGCTCAAAAGACACCCTTTCCAAATCCTCTGTATCCGCTGAACTCAAGAAGTCAGCTTATTTTAAATCCTCTGTATCCGCTGAACTCAAGAAGTCAGCTTATTCTAAATCCTCTGTATCCGCTGCACCTAAACAGTCAGCTTATTCTAAATCCTCTGTATCCGCTGTACCCAAGAAGTCAGCTTGTTCTAAAACCTCTGTATCCGCTGCACCTAAACAGTCAGCTTATTCTAAATCCTCTGTATCCGCTGTACCCAAGAAGTCAGCTTGTTCCAAATCCTCTGTATCCGCTGTACCCAAGGAGTCAGCCTATTCTAAGTCCTCTGTATCCGCTGTACTCAAGGAGTCAGCCTATTCTAAATCCTCTGTATCCGCTGTACCGAAGGAGTCAGCCTATTCTAAATCCTCTAAAACTTCTGTATCTGAAGTACCAAATTCTTCTAAATTTACTGAGTCTACTCTGAATCCAATTGCGGGTTGTTCAACTTCTGAAATACAAAAAAGTATTATTTATGAAATTACTTCTAATTCTACGAAAAGATACGTACCTCATGTTACCCTTAAAATTCCGTTAAATAACCGTAGTTTAAATTTCTTAGTCGATACCGGATCCGCTGTGAGCTTGATAAAAAGAAATTCAATAAAATCAATGCCCGTGCTTCAAAACCAAATCATTCAACTGAAAGGTATTCACAACACTAACGAAACCATACCCACCTTAGGTCATTTCCAATTGCAATTATTTCCAAATTCTGACATTGCATATCGTTTCCACGTAGTTGAAAACATCGATTTAAATTATGACGGCATAATTGGAACTGACCTCCTGAATGATTTAGACGGAATTATTGACTATAATACCGACACATTACAAATTAGTAATATCATAACAAAATTAGAATACTGCCAACCCGTATATAAAATCGCACCCCGTACCGAAACTATTATAGAATGTACTGTTAATAATTCTGAGCATCGACAAGGACTTATCCTTGATCAACATATTTCCGAATCCTTGTTAATAGCAAACTGCATCGTTACAGTTAAGGATAATAACCGAATAAATATATCGGTTGTCAACACCTCTGAAAAACAAGTCACAATCAACTCTGATCTAAAATTAGAAATACAACCCCTCGAGGTGAACTCTTTCCAAATCCAACCAAACTCTGATTCTCCTAAATCTTCCACAATCAGAAAAGAAGAAGTCCTAAACATGTTACGGGCTAATCATCTCAACGACGAAGAAAAGTCGTGCTTATTCGATATCTGTTCTCAATACTCTGACATTTTCCATTTACCCGACGATAAATTGTCAACCACCGATCTCTTAAAACACGAAATAAATACGTCCCCCTCAGAACCTATCAATGTCAAATCATACAGATTTCCCGAGGTTCACAAAAAAGAAGTTGAAACGCAAATTTCTAAAATGTTGTCCCAGGACATCATTCAACCCTCTGTTTCCCCTTGGTCATTTCCAGTTTGGGTCGTCCCTAAGAAAATAGATTCCTCTGGCCAGAAAAAATGGCGCATTGTCATTGACTACAGGAAACTCAATGACATCACAATCGGCGAAAGTTATCCTATCCCTCAAATCAATGAAATACTAGACCAATTAGGGCAAAGTAAATACTTTTCCACCCTCGATTTATGCTCAGGTTTTCACCAAATATGTGTTTCTAGCAACGACATTCCTAAAACCGCGTTCACTGTTCCTCAAGGGCATTTTGAATTCAAACGCATGCCGTTTGGACTAAAGAATGCACCCGCTACTTTTCAACGGCTTATGAATACCGCTCTCGCCGGACTTCAAGGCATTCATTGCTATGTCTATCTCGATGACGTAGTAATATATTCACACGATCTCTCATCACATTGCGATAAATTGTTAAAAGTTTTCGATAGACTACGCAAATATAACCTTAAACTACAACCCGACAAGTGCGAATTCTTTCGCAAAGAAGTCGGTTACCTTGGTCACATCATAAGTGACAAGGGAGTAAGCCCTAATCCTGAAAAGGTCAAAGCCGTGTCTCAATTTCCAATTCCTAAATGTCCCAAGGACGTTAAATCATTCCTAGGTCTAGTATCTTATTACCGCCGTTTCATCCCTGATTTTTCTAAATCCGCTAAACCTCTCACTACATTATTAAAAAAGGATGTCCCTTTCTCTTGGTTGAATGAGCAACAAATAGCTTTCGAAGAACTAAAAGGAAAACTAATTTCCGCTCCTATACTTATATATCCTGATTTTTCTGAGCCCTTTGTGCTTACCTGCGATGCATCAAATTATGCAATATCAGCCATTCTATCCCAGGGCGAAATCGGAAAGGATCGCCCAATCGCGTACTCATCAAGAACGTTGAATAAAGCAGAAACCAATTACTCCACCACAGAAAAGGAGTGTCTAGCCATAGTATTTGGCACCAAAATGTTTAGGCCATATCTATATGGACATAAATTCACTATAGTAACAGATCATAGACCATTAAAATGGTTATTCAACTGCAAAGATCCGGGATCCCGACTAGTTAGATGGCGCTTAAAACTAGAGGAGTTCGACTACAAGATCGAGTACAAAAAGGGTAAAATCAATAGCAACGCTGATGCGTTGTCTCGATTCCCCGTAAATCCTGTTCAAAATAAAGATGATAATTCTACGTCCAGGCGGAATGACGAAAATCAATCGCCTAATTTTAGTCCTATAACTCTAGAAGATCTTGATATACAATTACCTTCTATACCTCTGGATTCTGACGAAGTTCCGTCGGTAGACTTGTTAGACAATGACGATTCCTTCACAGACTTTCTTGGTCCTGAAAATAGGGATGACTTACCTGAAAATCCAAACCTTCTAAATCCTACCGTTGATGATAATGCTGAGGAGCATCCATCACTAACTTCTAGTTCCGATGAAAACTATTCCAAATTCCTGAAAACAATGTCCGGAAAACAGTTTAATAGTAATACCAAAATTATAGAACATAATGAAAATATTTTCAAAAGTAATTGTAAACATATAGTTCTACCTACTTCTATTGACCTTGATACCGCTAACCCTTATATAGAGGAAATTTTAAGTGAAATTGAAAATTCCTCAGATCTCCTAGGTAAAGAAAGGACGTTGTTTACTTGCCTACCCTTTGAACATAAATCTAAAACCTTCTATTTCCTATTTACAAAAGTCTACCATTTCGATAGTTGCTCTTACGAAGACATCTATAAAAGTCTAATAAACCTAAAACATCAAATACTCTCAACATCAAGGGAGGAAATCATAAATTTAGCTATTACTAATTTCCGTAATCCTTTCGATAAACATGACTGGCTAAAAATATATAATATGTTCTCCTATATCTTCAATAACTCGAATGTGTCTATTGACATCTATCATAATTCACTAATATTTCCGACTCCATCTGAAATAAAGAAAATCCTTAAGGAAAATCACGATATCCCTATCGCTGGACATCTAGGTACGGCGCGTATGCTAAATAGAATAAAAGAAAGATATCATTGGAAAAACATGCGTTCAGACATCGAATTATACATAAAAAATTGTTCACAATGTCAATCGAATAAAGCCCTAAGGCAAACTAACCGTTCACCTATGCAGATAACTACTACTTCCACGAAACCCTTTGAGCGGCTTAGTATGGATCTCGTAGGCCCACTTCCGGAGGCGGGCCTAACAAGACTTAAGTTCATCTTAACTATGCAAGATGACCTTACTAAATTTTCCTTTGCATATCCCATTGCAAATGCTACTTCAGAGGACACATGCGAGTGTCTCGTCCATTTCATTTCCTTATTTGGGATTCCAAAGATGATCCTTACAGATCAAGGGACCAATTTTACTGCAGATATGTTCAAGAAAACCTGCGAATTCTTAAAGATTAAGCAAATCTGGTCATCCCCTTATCATCCCCAAACTCAAGGTGCGCTTGAGCGCAGCCATTCTACACTCAAAGAATATCTTAAGTCTTATGTCAATGAAAATCATACAGACTGGCATAGATACGTATATACCGCAATGCTTGCCTATAATACGTCAGTCCATGCTTCTACAAATTTTACCCCATACGAACTACTCTTCGGCCATAAAGCCTTCATCCCTGATTCTGTTTACGAATTACATTCCCAAACGACTTATCCCGAATACATTAAATTCCTACACCATCGATTAAAACTGTCAAGGGAAAAAGCCCTTCAAAATATTCAAAAATCAAAAGAAAAGTCGAAGGAATATTATGATAACCACTCTCGTCCCGTACAGTACAAAGTAGGGGATTACGTATACCTAAAGAATCACGTAAGATTGCGAAAAGCCTTATCACCTATATGGAAAGGTCCATATAAAGTGGTTAAAATTAATGGCCGCAACACTTTAACTCTATTAATTAATAGACGACATGTCACCCATCATTACGATGAGGTAAAACTAGCTCCTAGGTCTTATACATAAATCTTTATTTTAAATAGTACTTAGTGTAAGCACAGTAATTAATAATATTACACTAATATTACTTCTATTTCCTTGCAGTAATCCCTCGACGGGTCAAAAAATTCGTTAAACCCCTGACGTTCTCACATATTACTAATTTACATCATATACTTGATAATTTAAAATCACTATGCGAAAAAAAGCAAAGCTCTTGATTATGTACAATGCAATAATCTTTTCCTACCTCTAGTAACTCGTTTCCAAGACATTAAAAACCTAACTTATATTTCTAAAGAATTAGGAATACGATCCCGTATTTTAGAATTAACATCTATGATAGAAAATAGCCTTCTAGCTTTATCATTCAAGGTCGAAGATATAGTGAACTCAGTTATGTTTGGTAGATCAAACATTCTATATCCATCTATTCTTTCACCGATAGAACTTTATACTCAATTAGTGAATAACTATAGATTCATCTCGAACTCTAGACAGTTACCTGTTCTCCTAAGTCTAGAAAATGTACATATTATTCTAAATATATCTACTATATCTAGTTACTATAGCAAGGACCAAATAGTGTTTGTCCTTGAAATACCTTTGATTAAACCTCAACATTTCTCATTGTATCATAACTTACCTTGTCCAGTGCCTTACGAGGTTGACAACCCTGTATCTTATTCAACTATCATCCCATCCTCTAAATATGTTGGAATAACTAAAGACAAATCAATATATTGTAAACTTGACGAATTAAGAAATTGTAAAATCATAAACAGTGATCACTATCTCTGTGACACGAGTATATCCTATTCTGTCGCCGCAACTCCCTGCTGTGAAACAGAAATAATTAGTAAAGTACTAACCTCGATTCCAGAAATATGTAAAACAAAGATTTTTCATGGTCAAGTTAGTATCTGGCAGCCTCTTCTAAATAACAAATGGTTATATGTAATGTCGGAAAAATCTAAATTAAGTATTGAATGTAATGTGAATCAATTAACTGAATTAGATATAAGTGGTAGTGGCATATTATACTTACCCAAGGGTTGTATAGCATATTGTAAAGATACACAATTAGTTTCTCGAGACAATGTTAATGTCCTAATAAAACCTGTTAAGACAAATTTAAACATAATTAATGACTCATGCTGTAATAGATTAAGTTTTAATAATATTATACCTAGTTTACCTTCTATTACCTTGAAAAATGTAAACTTAGACTCTGTCGCTTATAATCCTGAAATGTTAAAAAACTTAGACAAAATCATTGTAAAACCAGAAAAACCTCATATTGTCCAATATGGTAATTACTATTCCGCTATAACTATTGTAACTTTAATTTTAATAACTCTGTATCTTCTGTACAAAATCTGTAAAACTGATACGTTTAGGAAACTATATCGTTTTAATAGAAACAATAGCGATCCCAAACCAATTGACGAAGAAATTAATATTCCCCAAATTATACCAGCTCCCACTCTTCGAATTGGGTAATCCTAATATATTCTAATCTTCCCGTAAACTTCACCTTAAAACGTGTAGTTCACTCTAAATCGGGGGGCTGTTACGATTGCCAAATGCACCCTAAAATGCATAAATAACCCAAAATACTAAAAGATTAGCAATAAAGCCCTCTACGTCACAAAAGTGCTTAATCAGCACTTTCGTCACAAGTACAACCCTAGTTCATCAATTAGGCAGTCTGCGTTCAATCTTTATCGCGAGCACATCTCTTAGACGTATCAGTTCGTTGTGTCTGTATCTAAATACTAAATATAGTGTTTTAATCAAAAAACGTTTTTTTAAAACCTCTCCGACGTTTTCCCGTCTAACAGTACGAACTTCAGTTTTCCACTAGAAGTGTGATGAAGTGTCTCCACTCTGGAGTTACTTTTTGTAGAGAATCGGCTACAAGTGTTAGTGGGCAACAAAATAGAACCTTAACTAAGGACACATTGCTGCCGGGGTTTGCGGGCGGCGGGCAGTGGGCGTCTCGCCGCACAGTAAGGACCAGGCTCGGATCGATGGCGTGTTTTGCTCCATGTGCGCCACAAAAAGATTCAGTCTACGAGGAAAGATGCCTGCCAGGGCTGCAGGTTTTTCAAAAGAGATAGCGTTCTGAGATTTCAGTCAGCAAAAATCTGACACGCCCTTCCGCTCCACCCAGAGTGGTAGGTCATAATGATTTCACATCCGCAAAAAAAGACACATTACTGCCGAATTGGCTTGAAGTGCGTTGCATTATCATATAAAAAGTGCAGTGAGTTGGTTCAAAAAAAATTTGCACAAGAGATGAATTAACTTATTTGCAATTGAGTTGTGTGTGAATTCGAAAAGCAATTAGTATCTACGAAAATTGTTCAACTGTTTTACTAACCACTTCTCGAGTTCGCTTCACAAGCTATAATATTGGTGTGGTGTTGTGATTTTAGCAGTATAAACTCGGCGTTCGATGAACTGCGTGTACACGTGCCCACGTTCCCGTATGAGAAGAGGCTCAGCAAAATCGACACGCTCAGACTAGCCATTGCTTACATCGCTCTACTGAGAGAGGTAAGCGTCTAACTTACAAGTAGTTTACAGTAGAACCATATTCATTATGACATAATTATTTTATAGATTGCCTCTTCATATTTATAACTACTATCATGAATTTCAATGATAATTATATTGGGACAAATAGGGTAGTTGACTAAAAAAACTAATTAGTCCGTCAGTCAAATTTCCAAAAAATACTAGACACGTATTTTTTCTTTTTTCATATAAACAAAAAATCTAGACGACACAGTGCGTTGAGAACTCGTGTGATGTCACTGCACGCTACACTTTTTAGCGAGGAGTGACGTCACCAGCCTCCACTCCTGATCTTTGATGCATTTTATAGTTGTCAATTTTTAATGATTTGATAAAACAAAATATAC
Source organism: Sesamia inferens (assembly GCA_037179545.1). Classification (NCBI taxonomy): domain Eukaryota; kingdom Metazoa; phylum Arthropoda; class Insecta; order Lepidoptera; family Noctuidae; genus Sesamia; species Sesamia inferens. The sequence continues at coordinate 16,871,113 of CM073921.1, read as the reverse complement.
GTATCTAATATTTTTCTATAATCTGAATGACGGACTAAATAGAATATTTTTTTTTTTACCCAGGAAACATCCCTTATCTCCTCTCTCCGAAAGGGAAAGTGCTATAAACTAATACGCAGGCCTAGTGTGGATTGGCAGATGTCACATTTCTTCAATTTTTTTTTCTTCTAATACGTGTAAATTATTTCTTCACCGGTGTTCTCAAGACATTGAGGAGGGCTTTCTCACAATGTTTCCCTTCACCGCTATTAACCGGGCACCAAACCAGCCTTACGTATTTCGGCAGCTCCCATGAAGTTATTAGTTACGTTTGATGAACCAAAAACACTTTCCTTAACTTGAGAATGGAACTCAAATCTCACACTCAACTGTAGTGTTTGCGACCGCTAGACAACTAAAGCAAGGAAGCAAGCCGTACGGAGGACGGGCCTGAGAAGTTATGTTGCGATGTGTGCCGGGTACGATGCGCCTAATGTTGTTGTGTTGGGAGTTTGGTCGTGGAGGGTCTTCAGATCAATCTCCCTTTGGCGCAGCATCGTTGGTCGTGTTGTTGGGTTTAACATTGCATCACCTCGCTCAACTGCCGTCTTCCTTCCTATTCGCTTCGTTTTTCTGAGTGAATAGGCTCTTCATAAACTAGTTCGCTTTACCATCAACGATCGCATCACTGCTTACCATCAGGCGGGATTGCGGTCAAGCGCTAGTTTATAATTATTTTAAAAAAAGCAGTGCTCAGCTCTTTAAAAGGGTCTCCAGGCCTCCGTGTGGAGCAGTCATTCCCTTCCATGTTATAGTACGTAGCGGTACCACGCTACCTACAAAAAACGCAAAAATAAACAACTCGTCATACTGACGTCACACGAATTCTACATCTCGCAATCAGTTTACCGTGCAACTAGCATACATACAACTTCCCAATTTCAAGCATTGGGCAAGTGCCCACCAGACATAACACCCGTCTGGTCGGAGGATCCTCCCTTTTCTATGGAGGATGAGTGAACTTTACTCCCTGTTCCTCATGCCTCCACAAGTACAATAATATAATTGCGTCATTACCTTGTATCATCAATTAATCAAAAAGTCGCATCATCATCATCATGCGTGGTCGCCACTCTAGTACCCGTCGGCCCATCGGGCGTCGGTCCTACGGGCAATGTGCCCGGCCCACTGTCACTTTAGTGTTGCAATTCTTCGGGCTATGTCAGCTATGCTAACAAGTCGCATATTATGAATTAAAAAGACGATTTTCGTGCGTCACACTCCGCGTCAGATTTGATTGTCGGATGCGGTTTTCACCCTTCTCTGATTTCTAAGTCTCTTAATAGTCAGTCGCTAACAGCTTTTAATAAATATCGAGTTAGTTATCAAAGGCAACGTGATTAAAACGTTACAGTAGCTAACAATGGAACTTATTTATAGGTATTGGAAGCTGATTACGATCCGTTAACCTACGTGGAGAAATGTCTTCGCGGCGAAATAAAAGCAGATCGAGCTCATTGGAATACCAGTGGTAAGTGTATCAATACCTATCATTCATTAATTTATCATTCCCATTTTATTCCAACACTGCAGTTGGCTTGTATTTCACATCATTGTTTTTTTTTAAATACATTTTTAGTCTATTTGATACTTACACAAATAAAGTCAAAAAAAATATTGATTTATTATATTCATAAATTTATTTATTTTATATAATTTATTTATATTTACATAAAAATATCGATTTACAATTGATAATGAGTCATCAGTTTTGATGTAGTTTTGATGGAGATGGACACACAGTCCTCTGAAATATTTACCTAGGTACCTAGTTATTGACATTTTCGGGTCTTAGAGGTGTATGTAATAATTTAAAACCCATTGCATCGAGAAGTCTTGGTTCTAACAATTAGACGGTATAAAAAACATATGTTTTTTAGTAATACATATTAATGTATCCGTAATTATACAATATACATATACATATGTACATCGATGTAGCCTAGTGTTTAAAACACCAGCCTTTCAAGTATGAGTGTGCGGATTCGATTTCAGGTCAGGCAAGTACCAATGTAACTTTTCTAAGTTATATGTACTTTCTAAGTATATGTTGGACATAAATCACTGGTTTCTCAAGGTGAAGGAAAACATCTTGAAGAAACCTGAACTTTTAAGTCTGAAATAGCCAACACGCAATGAGCAAGCGCGGTGATTACGCTCAATCTTTCTCTGTATAAGAGGAGGCCTGTGCCCAGCAGTGGGACGATAAAAAAAGGTTGATGATGATGATGAATTATACAATGATCTTAATTTGAGGTTTAGTTTCAATCTTCTTTTCGGCAAGAAAATGATCACTTAGGCTACAACCGCAACACATTCATTAGGTATGACATCACATAAAAAAAAAATGTTCATAAACTCAGTTGAATACCGATATCTATAATAAGTGGGTCACAACAATAATAATTGTGGTATTAGTATAATATCCATACCTTGTTTTGTTATTTTAGGTATACAATAACAAATATGTAGGTAATGAACGGTTACAAGAGCATGTTTTTTATCTAGGAATCTTCACAATTTTCATAAAAGTTTTAAACGCACTCGCTCCGCGCCTACCTAATATTTCCTACCTAATTATTGCTGACATACTTATGTCACCAATACCTGGCCTGATCTGGAACCCCGATTCTCTGTAGGCACCGTAAAAATAAATGCTTCTCCAACAGATTCTGCCATAGGTAAATATCAAGCATCATTTAAAAATAATTCGTTTTCTTTTGTTTAGACTTAACTGCCAGGTTGTCCTGGATCAACTGGGAGAATCTCGGAGTGAATCCGCAACGACGCAGCGTTCTAACATCTCTCGCACTCAGTTCCGACAATATGCAATATGGACACAACTAGCTTGACCTAACATAGTCCTGATAGCATGGGCGTACCCAGCTTCTGGCTTTTGGGGGGTAAGTCAGACTTTTAGGATCAGAGCTTCCCCCTTACAAACTACACAAGCACATCTATATGAAACAATACATATTTGTAGTGTAGTATATAGGGCAAATAGACGCAAATGATCCTGTATAAGTTCCCGTCGATACTTTGATTAGTAATTGGGGGAGTTCATACATGTTGTGCGATATTTCCAGGGAAGGGGGGCTACAGCCCCCACCTGCCCCCTGGGTACGGCCATGCCTGACATACATGTTTTGTCGAAATATTCTGTTAATTTTTTTACAGAATGTAGTTACGTATGTTCAACCCACCCGACGCGCTAATAGCTTGCGCAGACGAAAGATTTTTGTCCACGGACTTTTTTGTCCGCTAAAATAGATCGCTTACTATTGTATCGAGTAACGCATACGAGGGATTAAAAGTACCGAGGACATGCAGAGATCGGACTGGATGAGGATTTCCCAAATAAAATAGAACTCGGATGACACCGCGTTGTGTGCTCGATAGTGACGGGCAACAAATGATCGCACACCATGTGCGTTAAGTTCGTGGTAAATCCGCGGTGGACTCTTTATTCGCGGAGCGTACTTTTTTCTCCGCCGCGGAGAAAACTCCGTCGTCTGTGCCGGCCCTTAAAGTTCTATCTCTATATTACCTATCTAGTCTTTTAAAATATCTTTTTAGAAGTATCACTGCGAATCCATTTTTGTAGGTGATTTTTTCGTTCGTTACTGTCAGTCTCATGATTAACGAGGGCGCTGCGCGGACCGCCTGTCGCGAGCGTCAGTCGCACGCCGACGTCTCCAGGCGGCAATGTAAGCTTTCAACTACGGCGGCGCATGCCTTAATACACATAGTAGGTATATACATACAGTAGCGAAACGCCTTTAATATCGGGCGACACGGCGGCCCGTTTTTGTCGACAGCTGTCATACGCAGAAGTTCTATCGAAATGGAAAATAAAATGCTCAGTAAGTACCTATGTACTAAGTATAGCGAAATAAAAGAAGGCACATCTTCGCTAAGAAATTTAAAATTTTGATCTTATTTCATCGTGATGATGATGTTAGTATGACGTTATTATAACTATTAAGGTAAAAACAACAAATTATTAAAAAAAAACCAGCCCCCTAATCGGCGAACGCATTTTTGTCAAATGTTTGCAACTAGTTGGGATCGTTTGGACCGAACGGACCAATAGGCGGTCCGAACGATTCCAACTGATGCCAACTAGTCGCAATCATTTGACAAATATGTGTTCGCCGATTAGGGGGCTGATTAATGTGAGTAGCAAGATGAAGAGTAAGTAATGTTGGAGCTGTCAATACTGTCAATCCCTTATAGCATTAGTTGGATTGGAATGACAGCAAATTCTACGTGTTTTCACGTTTTTTGACCTAACCAGTGTAACTATTTTAGTGTATTATACCTACTTAATGGCGCCGATTCTGTTGTTGCAACTTTTTCTTTACATTTCGTTAAGAAAAGGACAGAAGATAAAATGTCAGTTTAGACCTGTCAAATTAGTGCGCTCCTGACGTAAACTCGTGTATTTTTAATCGCGTCTAAACTGTCTATGGAATATCTTAATTTGACAGGATTAAACTTAAAAGTTATCTTCTATCCTTTTCTTAACGAAATGGAAAGAAAAAGATGCACATAACATAAAATTAGTTTAGTTTGTGAACAACAGAATTGGCGCCAATATTTGCAACAAGGAAAAATCTAAATAAAAAATCAAATATGTTCTACGGTTGCCTGGAAGCAACAACCATCCTGAAATAAATCGCATAAACTATAAGGTCGACCTTTTGTACAGACGACAGCACATCAAGCTTCTACAACCTGTCAAATTCCTTTATGAGATTTTCAACTTTATCGCTAAAGCATTAAGGCTCAAAAGTTGATTGGAAATATTTGACAGTTTCGAGTAGCTTGATCTGCTGTCGCCCGTACATATATTATTTTGCAGTTTAGATTATGTAGGTACCTATGTGGTTTTTCCCGGGTCCTCCTTCACCTGCAAGGGCCACGGGACTGTCACCGGAGAAATGGCCATCCATTAAATACCTCATATTGCTTTTTATGCACTTTGTAATCTCCATTTTTCGTATTAAGTACTTAGGTACAAAAGATTTGTAATTTATTCTAATGATTCTAAGTAATTTCTAATGTCGGATTAAATACCTATCTAATATATATAATATTGTTATACATATATATTATTAATGTTAAAATTCTGTGCAATATCTAGCGTTACGTTATTTGATTAGCCCTTAATTTAGTTTATTAATAAATAAAATAATTTACTCTCGAGATCATGGTTTTATTTCCTTCACTTTAAGGACACACAATTACACTTAAACATTAAATATTATAACATTAGGTAGGTATATAAAAAATACAACATGTAAAAAAATTAAAAACTCAACTCTATTAAACACTTGTAATATGAAACAAACTTGTTTTAAACCAAATATGTAGCAATATCTTATTTATGTACAGTAAGAGTCAAAAGTGAAGTACCACTATTGACACGTACCTATTATTAGTGCAATAAAGTTCAAAAATGGTAATGCACTTTTGACCCTTACTTACATAAAACAGTTAAATATGTAGGAATGCTTTTTTTTTTGTGGAAAAAATATAAGTTAGTTGTTGCTTAGATAGATAAAATCTAAGAACACGTCGTTATCAGAATATATTCATTTTCACATATTACCTTCCAACACAAGACAATTCTTTGCCAATATCTTCTTGATCTTAATTTTAGCAATTCTTTATATCACTAATGGCCCCGATTCCCTTGTCCACAAACTAAAGTTTAGTGCATCTTTTTCTTTCTATTTGATTAAGAAAAGGACAGAAAATATTGATCATAATATACAGGTCTCCCAAACTGATAATGCGCTTAGAAATCTTCGTCACTGTTCGGCAACGGTCGTATTCCCCGAGCGTTCGGAAGAAGATATGTATATAGAGTGGTGCACTTAACCACTGTGTGTGTGACGAAGATTTCTAAGCGCATTATCACTTTGGGAGACCTGTACTATCAAATTACTCCGCGGCTGACGTAAATCGATGTATATTTAGTCGCCATGTTTTCTAAACTATAACTCGCGCGAATTGTCTGTGCATCTCGCTCTGTGACGTCATTTGACGGACGGTACCGTTTGCAAATGTTAAAAACATCTTTTTTCATATTAATAAAACGTCGTTTTGACGATAAAACGTTATAATACTAGCCTACTAGGTCATTTTCCTCATGACATTTTGCAATTAAATAGTTACTTATGGACTGAAATATAATGTTGGTGCAACCAACAGGCCTCGCTTACGCGTCGAAAATGTAAAAAAAAAACCCAAACTTAATAAAAAACAATAACTCAACAAAGCAAAAACTCCACAGGAATTGCAACAGGGATTTTAAATGGTATTTAGACAATTATAACAAACATGCTATCGCTACCAACCGCTTACGACGAACGTGGGACGCCGCGCGGGGAAGCGGGAGAGGGTCCGCCTTCCAGCGAGGTGCACAGCTAACTCGCGCGAGTGGTATGTATGGATTATTTAAGTGCATGATTTAATTCCCCCATTTCCGTTCCACCATCGGACGGCCCGTCGTACGGGGAGTTTCCACCCTAATGTGGTTAACACCACTACGATCCGGACGAAGCGTTTCGCCTCCTCCTTTATGTCGCGTACATCGAGGGACTGGAACAATTCGCCAGCGACGGTGTTTCCGTCGGACTACAAATTGTGTGTCTTCAAGGCTAGAGTGAATAGGCGCTTAATAAACTAGTGCGCTTTACCATCAACGATTGCGTCACTGATAACCATTAGGGGTTGCGGTCAGGCGCTAGTTTATAATATACAGTATGTTACGAAAACCCTGTCCGACCCACAAGGATAATAAGGGTTAGGTAAACAAATGACCAAATAAAATATAAAATTTTGCATAATCATCATAGTAACAATACTAATGAATTTTGAAATAATCTTTTTTACCCTGTAACTTCCCCAAAATTCGGGAAATTTAAAAAAGTGTAAACACCATTTTAGACCTTATAATTGTCGGCTTTCTTTTGATTATTTTTTTAGGTTCTTTAGCGGCGTCAGTGTGTCTAGCCGCCGACGGCGGCAAAGGAATAATTAGAGCTGTACTAATTTTTGCGTAATAACGTTTTGTTTTTGTCGCTATTATTCGAAACTGTACCTGGCCGAATGATTTGTTGTAAAAACACAGATTACCTAATGGTAAAAGTACTTTTTTTGATTATCGATTAATTACTCATAACAATATTGTAACACAAGTACCTATTATTAGTAAATAGGAACTAGAAAGGTCTTATGAAATACGATTTTAGGAGAATATTATAAACAATGTAAAGCATTTAAGTTCACCTGATTTAAGTTATGTGAAAGTTCTAAAATCTAAAGAATGCCATGCGATGTTGAATCGATGCGTGAAATTCTGAAATACAAAATTGATACCAAAAATCGATACGAGAAATATTTTGAATACTTTCACACCTCTAGTCAAAGGGCGCCGCCGTGCAGTTAGAGTACCTATTTTTATGAAATAAAAATCATTTTTATTTTAAATTTATTAGTTTCGCGTAGACATGGCGTCCGTGTAGACGTATCGTTTATTGTGTGATCACATAGTTTTCTAACGTAATGTAACCTGCTGATGGAAGGTACCTAGTGAAACTGCAATTGTGTTGTGTTGTGATCAGGTGTTGAACGATTCGGATGTGACTACTTCTTGGTCAATGTGGTTCCAGCATGACGGTGCCCCACCATATTTTTGCCGACCTGTACGTGAGTACCTCCGAAATATGGAACAACATCTCCGCCACAGCCATTGTGCTCATCGAATGAAATTCGAAGATACATTCGGAGGGTCAGACGACCTTTCTACTTAAAATAAAGTTCTTTTCACGAGCTGCCTAAGTAGGTATCATTGTTTCTTTCTAGAGTCGATAAACGTGGTTAGACTACCAATACCTACATGCATGAGGTCAACTGAGGTCATGACCTGTGCCTGTGTTGCCATGAAATTACCTATTTATTTTATTTAAGTTATTTTTAAGGGGGTATTTTTTTTTTTAGTTTAGCCAGGTTATGTACGCATTAGTAGAATCAGCTAACGATACCTAACAACACCTTCACGGGTCGGACAGGGTTTTTGTAACATACTGTATAAAAAAAAAATATCTTAATTTGACAAGACTAAACTAATATGTTATCTTCTATCCTTTTCTTAATGAAAAATTCGTTTGTGAAGAAGAGAATCAGACTCATATCATATTTAAATTCATTTGTGAAAATAAACAGGTCGTATTTTTATTATTGCAAAATACTTGCAAGTTGGAGCCATGAGTGATATACTCAAGAATGCATCTTGCAAGTAGGTGCCTACATATTTCAGCACCTAATTCCTAACTTAAAAAGCAGATTAAAGAAAAAAAAGATCCGTAACGGTTCCTTTTTGGCGGATCTTTTACGGATCTATTTAACGTATTAATTTTAAATTTATAGATAACATTCTTTAAGGCGAAGGGTAAGGCGCACTAGCGGCGCCAATTGCCGCGAGTCTGACGGTTCACCATTATTTAAAATAAATCCGATATAGTAGCTAACAATTTTAAGCAATTGGGTTGTATCCTAAAAAATAATTTAATGTCCATTAGATAGATTTATAAAAAAATATTGAACACGTATTTTTTATTTTTTCTTTCTTTCAAATACTTAGGAAGATATATGGATTTGAAATGTCGCATGACGCCACGACGTGGTACAAAATGTACCACATCGTGACGTAATTAGCCCCCACTCCGAATCTGTAATACGCTCTATCTCAGTAGTTTTTGGTAATTTCGACAAAATAAAAAATACGGGTCTTAATTTTATTTATTACTAGCTGACCCTGCAAACGTTGTTTTGCCATATAAATAATAGATTAAATTACTAAAATGGCTATTAAAAAATAAAGGTTGATCGCAGAAGGGTGAAAATTGGGGATTGTATGTATTTTTGTATGTTGTATCATAAAAAAATAGAAATTAAAAATTTTGTCTAAAAAATAAATAAAAAAAATTAGGGGTGGACTACCCCTAACATTTAGGAGGATGAAAAATAGATGTTGGCCGATTCTCATAGATACCGGATAAGCACAAAAAATTTCATCAAAATCGGCCGAGCCGTTTCGGAGGAGTTTAAGTTCGAACACCGTGACACGAGAATTTTATATATTAGATCTATAAGACGGACTATTTTTGTTATTATACCTTGGATACATCCCTAATGTTTTCGCTAGTGTGCCTTACTCCTCGGCAACAAAAGAAAATCCCGCCACGCAATGCAAGTCGAAAGATGTCTCAACTCTACTCAAGATCGAGCGCAACGACACTTATTTTGTAAGAAAGTTAAGATCCGTATCCGTATCTGCGGATCGTGACACCAAATATCCGTATTCAGATCCGTATCCGCGGATCCAGGTTTTTGACGATCATTACATCACTAGTAACTACATGTGTCCACCATGAGACATGGTTACCATCGACAAATGCTGGACTTTGTAATAAACTCATGCAATCAATACAAATAAATAAAATTATAAGGTCAAAAAACCACTTTTTTCTCAGTTCTTAATGAAAATATTTACGGTACTTATAACAAAAAGATCAATTGATTAAGTTACATCACAAACGCTATACATACACAATTTAACACTACTTGACTTAGGCAATCAGCCTAAACGAGAAAATTTCTGTTAACAAGACACATACCTAGTAGGTACCCATTATAGATCCGGAATTTAATATAATTTTCGAATTTTGTCGTTACACTAGCTTTAGATCGTATGTGGTCGTTGTCTTAGGACCTATACATTCGACCTAATGCTTCTAAGGTCGAGAAATATTGCGGATTGATTCGGTAAAAATCTCACCGAGAAAAGTTAGGTGAGCTTTGAGTGAGCCAATATGTCAATGGCAAATGTCAATAGACTCCATCCCTAAAATTTGTTGGAATAACAGCTGAAAACAGATGGTTGGAGAGTTGCGCTGCTATACATGAGTTGCATATAAAAATAAATAAAAATATATACTGACAAATCACACAGATTGAGCTAGCTCCAAAGTAAGTTCGAGACTTGTGTTATGGGATACTAACTCAACGATACTATATTTTATAATGGATACATAAAGGGTATATCTGACATCGACGCACAACGAGTACCATGGATCCAGTACATGATTCTGGACCCTCCAGTGGTGGAATATTTCGTCGGCTTTTTCATGATTTAAAAAAATATATATGTAGTTTTTTTCTCTTTAGACCGTTCATAATTACTATACTATAACCCAATAAGATTTTAAAGTAAAAATTAATTAATTCGCTATTTACATAAAAAAGCGCAATGAAAACAAATCTCGAAAAACTATCTTATCAGCTGATTTAATAGAGTTCACATCAGGGGTCAACGTCATACCTACAAACCCACACGACGGTACGCTTGCAACGTTCTATGGCCGGGCCGACGCTTTTTTTTAAACATTGTGAATTCTGTAACCGCTCATTAACGACATAAATGACTATCTTAATTTTATTAGTGGCATGCGATGTAGCCTTTTCGCGAAGTTTGCGTCATGATGTCAGATACACCTTGTATATAGATAAACATCCAAGACCCAGGACAAGCAGGAAAAGATCGTTTTCCATCATGACCTGGCCGGGGATAGAACACGGGGTCTCCACGTCGCAGGCAGGCGTGTTGAACACTGCGGCACGGAGGACGTCCATAATACAACGTTATTTTTTGTTTATGCGAAACCCGAAACACGTGTCCAGTATTTTTAAGTAAAGAATAAATGTACAAAATTTGAAAAAGATATCATGAAATATCACAAAGTTATGAGCTTGTCATCTTACTTGGTTGTCCTAACAAAAATATGGTCAACGCACTGCTCGCCCGCCCGCGCCCTAGGCGGTGCGCCACAGAGGGCGGTGCATTGACCTGTCTCATGCGCCTAGTACTATGATCTCAGCTGGGCCCGTCAGCTGTTGCGAGCTCGCTAACCACACTGCAATAATTTCCAAACATATTTGGGAAAAACTATAACATGGTATAAAAATGATTGGTATTGATCACGTTGCTTATTCAGAACAAACTATATTAAGGTTTCGTCTATAGAAAAAATAACGTTAGGTATGTGTAAATATAACAACAAAAATGACTTCAAAATAAAATAAGTTAGATTATAAATATCTTAGCTACCACAACTAGTGTAGTAACCTGTACGGTTGAAGTATATCCATCTGTATACAACTTAGGTCTACATTATCCCTTGCTAACATCAACACGACTTCAGTCTTAGTGTTATCCTTAACAATTTTTACAACCATCATTTCATTACAGGCCTCTCAAAGTGCTACTAAATAAAAAATTGACCATAGTAAAAATATTTGCACCTGCATAATTAATTAAACCTTATAATATATACACTTATACATCTAACGTTAACTGAATTTGAGTAAAATGTTGTATTGCTAAACGGACAAAGATGCAAACGTTAATTATCAAAAATCTAGCCTTTTTAAACTACTACACATTATTTCTCAAGCTTACTATTGTGAGTTCCAATATTAAACACTTGACTAGGATTGAGTTTTAATATGACAGGAACACATACTAAATTGACAGAACATAGTAAGTCTGTTATTTTCACAATACATTCTATATGTATTTATAGTATTTTAAATAAATGGATAAATAAATAGAATAAACAAATCTGCTGATATTGATATCAGCAGATTTATTTATTTTTTATCAGTTTCGCCAAAAAGCAATTATTTTTGTGTAAATCATTTTTCTTTGAAAACTTTATGTCAATTACCGTATCTACTGTACATAAAAAACAAGAATCATAATACTAATTAATCTAAAACAATGTACAACATTAAAAACTAGCTCCTAATTTTTGGCCAGAGCGCTACCAAACACTGTCTGATTTTCATTACTGGCAGTAAGATGCATAAATGCATAGAATGACTTCTCAACACGCATTCAAAAATTTTAATAAACTAGCGCGCTTTACCATCAACGATCGCATCACTGCTTACTATCAGGCGGGATTGCGGTCAAGCGCTAGTTTATAATTATTAAAAAAAAATCTATACCCAGAGAGTAAGCGCCTCCTTTGTGTCACAAGTGCATAGCACTAATTTGACAACTTTGGCAGATAATAGACCATAAACAATTTATAAATAAACCTCGTTTAAGGCCAGTCTTCAAGACCGCGTCGGACGGTATGCCAAGCTAATCCCGTGCCGGTCGGAGCATGGCCAGACGGCAGCAAAACATGCCTCAAGAAAGTTCTGCCCTGAGTAAGTCCCAGAAAGAGGCGCCAATTCTTTCTTTTTCCGAAATCGTACGGATTCCTGTAAGTGCCGTTTGTCAATTTTCGCAGTTTCTCGTTAATGTGTGCTTCCACGCTAGTTTCTCCTCGGCCGATGTTCTTCCCGTGGATGATCGTTAATGTTCCAAGTGCGACAAATACGGAGAGGCATGTCACGGCCATAAACACAACCGCTTTTCTTTTATAGGGATGTGCGCAGATTCGTTGAGCTTCGGTGATGGGCGGCACGGGCAGCTTATGTTCTCGAGGAAAGTTGAAGGAATCATCGTACTCCACTATCACCTTCACCGGCACCAAGGCACCCGTCTGGTTCAGCCGGACTGGATGGCCGATTAGATCGGGATCATTGTTTGGAATAATACCACCTGGAAACACAAACGTTGTTATCATTCAAATAAATATTAAGCTCAATTTATTATCTGATCTGGGTATGGAATCCTGCCATGCCCAGCAGAGAGACGATAGACGACGTGTGATCAGTTTAATGTGGGCTTACAACAAACGAAAATTAAGAAAATAGTTGCATTATTGTTTCATCAAAATATAAATAACAAATTACCTGTATCATTGAGCCAAATGACTTTATATCCAATATCAATGCCGGCGGTAATGACGAATCCTACGCCTACGACCATGTAGACCATGTAGAGGAAGAAGAACCGTGCGTTGTAGTAGCCGACACAGTTGTTGAGCCACGGACAGTGGTGGTCCATGGCCAGCACGCAGCGGTCGCACACCGAGCAGTGGTGCGTGCGCGGCGGCCGTGGGGAGATGCACCGCCGGCATATACTCGCTGCGTCTGATATCAGAGTGCTCTGTGGAAATATAACGTGCCCTTTTTATGAATTAATATCATTAGAAAAAAAAGAGGTACTTTGCCATTAGCCTGCCCTCGGTTTCGGACGGTGGCATACTTCAAAGAGGGAGCGAGTTGAAAGATATAAGCCTAAAAAAGAAAGACACGGTCAAGCCTCTATACATATTATAAAAATTGCCTCCGCGCCTCGGAAATCATGATAAGCTGTAAGTCCTATCTATAATTTGCAGATCTTGAACCATTATATAGGTAATCTCATAGTATACAGGCTGTGTGTAAACACCGGTGCTCATGAAATCAGTGGTTTGGTTTCACTTTCAAAACGTAAACTCAATGAAAAAATAAAACTTTTTTTAAAATGTCCCTTTTTTCACGTACTTATTTTCACACTAGCCGCTAGCAGATCATATGTTTCGTGAACGCTAAGGGTGAACGACCGCGCCTCGCCGCGGCCCTCTCCGTCTCCCCTCAGTTCGGCGCAGCCACGATTTGGGAAGGACGTGCGTGCTCGCAGCGCATCGCTCGCGATGCGAAGTCCGAAGTCTGCCTGTCACAGCTCATTTGTCGTGCAGTGTGTCTTATGTGTGTCGTGTATGTATGTGTGTTATGTAGTGTAATATTTTGGCGTACACAAAACTACAGTGGACCGAAATGGTTCGGCTTTACGCCGTGGCGGGCGATAACCTGAACGAGGCCCGAAGAATTTACGTATTTACTATGTTCATAATGAACATTACGGGAGCCAGGTAAATCACATACGGCACGGACATCGAATACGGCAAAACAGTTACCACCATCGTTTTTCATCGTCTTTTGAGGTTAATGTCAGTGTACATTATTCAATCGATGTAAATTTAACAAGTAATTTTTAATGAAACTGTAGATAAAAATGTGATTACCTTTTAAATACCAATGCCAGGAAAAGTTTGAAGGGAAAGTTACATCACAGGTTATGTGCATGGTGTTTTATTGGAATTTAGTTAGTTAAAACTTACGTAGGTAGAAGTTAGAACGGACGGCCAGTGCAAAGGTCAGCGCCCTTTGCACTAATACATACCTCGGGCGCATTGTAGCTACGTTACGTTTACGGCCAGTATCGGACAGAAACTTTTTAAAATTTTTGAAAGAAAAAACGTTTATTTATTTTTCAATTCAGATAATGAACATTTTTATAATTAAGAAAACTACCTATGGTTTTAGTGTCAAAGGTTTTTACCCTTCCAGGCTGTACCTATATGAAGACAGTTGGTCCAGTGGCTTGTGATACTCAGAAACAGGGTTGTAGAAAAATCAGGTAGGGAGTTATTCCTTGCAAAATTCCGGCATAGCTGAATACCGTCCCGATAATTGGAAACCAACACAATATAGTAATGACATGATCATTTCAATGGTCTGCAGGGTAATTGCGTAGAACACATCTAAAGCAATACATTTTATTTTGACAATTCAACAACATTCATTGTATTGTTAGCATTGTTGAGCAAACACATTTTTCGAACATAGTGAGTAATGGATTAGCAATTGCGTAAAATGATTCAAATGAACAGCAATAGTCTTTTACATAATTAAGGTGCAGCAGGGTATCGGCGTCAGCGTAGTTTGTTACGCTGACGACACGCTGGTTCTGGCAGAAGGGAAGTCGCACCAGGCGGCGGCTGACACAGCGACCCTCGGGTGTGCGACAATCGTCAACAGGATCCGGCAATTAGGACTCGAGGTGGCCCTGCAGAAGTACGAGGCCATGTGCTTTCATGGCCCTCGGAATGCGCCACCGTCGGGTTCCCAACTTCCCACATAACAGTAGGAGGGGATCACATCGGCATCGGGTCGACGATGAAGTACCTGGGACTCGTCCTCGACAGCCGATGGAACTTCGAGGAGCACTTCCGACGTTTGGCACCCAGACTGGGACGGGCCGGGGCTGCCCTGAGGCTACTCCTCCCCAATCTAGGGGGACCAAACGCCTCCTGCCGAAGGCTTTTCGCGGGGGTCGTGCGGTCCATAGCCCTTTACGAGGCACCGGTGTGGGCGAGGTCGCTTCGCATCGAGGAAGCGACCAGCCTGACCGCGTCCAGAGGGTCATGGCCGTTCGGCTGATCCGGGGATACCGCACGGTCTCCGCTGGGGCGGCGAGCCTCCTTGCCGGATTGCCGAAATGGGATCTGAAGGCCAAAGCCCTCGCCCACATGTGGGAGTGGCGAGAGAAGGCAAAACGCCAGGGTATAACTCCGCTGCTGCGAGTAATCGCGGTACGGCGGACAGAGCTCCGACGGGATCTCATGGCGAAATGGAGAGTGCGCTTGTCGCAATCCAGTGCTGGGCACGCCACAATAGCGGCGGTAAGTCCCCTTTTTGAGGAGTGGCTAGAGAGGCCCCACGGCGCCCTCACCTTCCGCCTGATGCAGGTCCTCACCGGACACGGTTGTTTCGGGAGGTTCCTGTTCCGTATTAGGCGGGAGGAAACGCCAGGGTGTACCATTGTGTGGATCGCCCTGAGGACACGGTGGAGCATACGGTGGAGGTCTGCCCGGCTTGGGTAGAGCACCGCCGTGACCTCGTAGCCGCCAACGGCGGCGATCTCTCGCGTCCGACCCTGGTCCAGGCCATGGTCCGGAGCGAGAGTGCATGGCAGGCCGTCACCTCCTTCCGCGAAGCAGTGGTGCTGGCAAAGGAGAAGGCGGAGCGCGTGAGGCAACGGAAACCCAGCGCCCTCACGCCACTAGCCGCCGCAGGAGACGCCCTGGTCGGGAGACGACACCTAACTCCCAGCCACCGTAGGCGCAGGCCTGCGGGCGGTGAGCAGTGGGCAGCTCGCCGCACGGTAAGGACCAGGCCCGAGTCGACGGCGCGTCGTGTTTCACGCGCGCCTCAAAGAGAAGCCAGCACATCGTGACGGGGACCACGAAGACCGATGCCTCCTGGGTCAGGGTTGCGGGTTGGTTAAACAAGAAACCGTGGCCCTGGCCGTCGCACAGGCAAGTGAAGAAACACGGGTGGGTTATAGTCAGTAAAAGTCTGACACGCCCTTTCGCTCCGCCCAGATCGGGAGAAGTCATTTGATGATTTCCCATCCCAACAAAAAAAAAAAAAGAAAGGTGCAATAGGGTAATTGCGTAACAGACTATCAGTAGCAATGGGTTTCATTTTGACAGTTCAACAACATCCATTGCGTTATTTACGTTTTTGAGCTGATACATTTTCGAACATATGAAGCAATGGATTGTCAGTTTGCTTCGAAATAATTCTAATTAATAGCAATTATGCAATTAGGATGCAGGTCTCCTTTTATAGATCAATTTTTCATAGTGATGCCTGTGTATAACACTCATGTTTGAATTAAAACTTACCGGTGGTGGATAGCCAGGTTCAGTGACAACACCCTTGTAGTAATGAAATACAATGTTGATAAGCAGCCAGTTGCCAAATATGACTAGAAATACTGTAGTGTAAGGACATCTTTGCCACCAATATGGCAGCCCCACCCAATATGCAATGGCTACCACAGCACTTGTCAATACTGTGACACAGAAAACAAACACCTGAAAAAAAAATAGTATAATTAGCTTATTTTTTATTATTGCTAGTGACTTCATTGAGTAATTTTTGCTATCGCAGTTGGATAAAAAGTATTCTTTGTCCTATCGTAAAATTCTAGCTTACCTTATACTAAATTTGCACTGAATCAACTGAGCCAATAGACCACTGGGCCAAAAAAGATTTTAGAAGTTTGAGCAATACCAAGTGTTAGTACCTATTTTATAAAGTGAAAGTAGCCAACCAGAATTGCTGAAACAAGCGAGTTTTCTTTTTGTTAAAATTTAATACCTCATTGTACCACAACATGTTTTTCTTCAATTATCTTCCATATGACAAAACGCTGGTACAGTCGTCTTACGATGTTACGTGGATAACAAATGTCTTGCCATGGCGCCTCCGCCGGGCCGGAACAAGCGATGTAGACTAAAGAAGTGCTGGCTTGACGTTGTAAGAGATGCCCGAGATCGTGCGAAATGGAAGCAAAATCCATGGATACTACCGGGATTATACGCTGAGATGATTTCCGATATGACAAAAAAGTTACACCTAAATTTTGCACATAATCTGGAGCATGTTGATTTCACCTAGTTGTAGGTGTTATAATTAGTATATCTTTTCTTTGAAATGTAGTATGTCATTGACATATGTTAATAGGTGGTCAATCTGAGATATTAATTTATCATTGCCTAAAAGGAGCCGCATACCAAATCTTACTGATCTTATCAATGTAGATTGGTGGGGAGTTTTGTTACTTCTTTCGGCCCAGTATTTGAAGTAAGGGTATCTTCCCCAAGACCAGTAAAGCTATTTGATGTCACAATTGGTTTGCTTAGCCAGTAATGATTTAGTTTAGGACTTTCTCTGAGTCTCTTTTTCGAGTGAGAAACTTCTTTGAAACCATCAACATTTTCTTCCAGGTTTGAGGTGCTTTCTTCAGTAAGGTCAACATTAGCCATATTAACATTATACATATGGAGGATTTTGTAACTCAATTGTGTGGTAATAATTAATTCTAATACAAATTGTTTATAAATGGTAATAGTAATCAAACAATGTAAACATTTATGCATGTTGGCTTGGATGCGCGTGCAACAAACCACAGACTATGTTAGGAAATGCTGAATTTCAAATCGGAACTAGATATATGTCATTTTTGAGGATGATATTTTCGTAGTTTTTATATATCCCGTATTTTATTTTTTATATTTTTGTTTGTGTTTGTTTAAACTGTACTCTCACGATTTACAATTGGATTTACTTTTTATATCTTTTTATTATTACTTTTTTTATTTTTACTGTATTATCGGTTTGGTGCTGCTTTTAATTGTTTGTTGCATCGGGTGGCGTCTGTACGTCGACACCGGCTGTCGCTGCAAAACCAGCGCTGGGCTCTGTTTTTGGATAGAGTCACAGCATAATGCTGAGCGACAGCCGTTTTGCGTGGATGTGACGCATGTTTCCCTCAACTATTTCTTATTTTTTATGATTTTGTAAACTCTTGCGTCATGTTTATTGCAAATAAATGTTTTTCTTTCTTCTTTAAATAGTTGGTAAAGGTTTAGCAGAAGGACTTTGTGAAAGTGTTTTGCTCGTAAAGAGAGCTTTGTGAAACAGTAGCTGCGTAAAGTGTTTTTTGGCGGATCTTGATTGCAAGGACTTATCCATCGTATGGAAGAATTTTTCCTGAATGAGGCCACTCTAGCCCGTCACAGATATGACACTGACAGCAGCTGTCATTTGACAATGATAGAAATGGAGTAATAATTTAAATAATTTGAGGGTAGAAGATTTTCCACTAAGATGATAGCAAGTTTTAATTGCTATTTTTAAGATGTTTTAGCTAATTTTAGCACTGGATAACAATAACACACTAATATAAGCACTTAATCTACACGTTGGTAGCGTCACGTCACTAAAGTCACGGTTTTTATAATTATTTACAGAATAAATTTGGAAAGCACTAAGCGCTTTGGACGAAATTTGACAGCGTAAAGTTAGAAGTCCAGATTAAATAATGGAATATTCCCAAGGGAATTCCACACAGGCAAAGCCGCGTTCGGAAAGGTAGTAAAAAAGTAAGTCTAGACCAAGTGCAGAATGATAAAAATTATCACTAGCCAAGCAAACATTATTATATAAACAACATGAATTCATAAACTAAATATGGGAATAAATACCCCAAATTTTAAAAATGCAGAAGTAGCCTGAATGGATTTGAATTAAATTTGGCACACAGGTAGACCATATCCTGGGTTTGAAGAAAGGAAACTTTTGGTTAGTTAGTGAGCTATAAAACTTACTTTTCCAAGATACTGGGCGAAGTTATCAACAAACCAAAACACTGGTTCCAACAAGAAGTCTATCGCGTAGCTTTGGCTCATGTGATCATTGTAAGTAAGAGAGCGAACAGTCAGCAATGCTTGAGCTGTTTTCCAAACCATATAGTCTCTGAAATTTAAGCATACCATTGTAATAATTATTAAACTACTAATATTAATGAATTCTGTGTACTTACTTTAATCTTCGAGACAACCCTTGAAATCGCCATGTTATGATCACCATTTTGAAAGGTTACAATTAATTTATGGGAACAGTAACTAAAAGTTTGGAATAGTTGTATTTGTTTCAAATAAATACAATTTCATTCCAAAAATTAATAGAGGTTATATTTTTAATTTGTAGAAATTCTGACTGTCAGTCAGTGTTGCTAGTACGATAAACTATTCTTTGACAGAGACGAAAATTGATGCGAGATATGGAATTAGCAGGTAATTCATTGATGATTAATTGCACTCGTTTCATAGTAAAAGTAATATATGTATCTGCTGACATCGTAACGCAAACTTCGCGAAAAGGCTACACCGCATGCCATTAACAAAATTATGATAGTCATTTATGTAGTTAGTGACGGGTTACAGAAATAACATTGTTTAAAAAAAAGTGTCGGCTGGGCCTTTAAACGCTGCAAGCGTGCCGTCGCACGTGTTTGTAGGTATGACGTTGACCCCTGATGCGAACCCTATTAAATCAGCTGATAGGATAGCTTTTCTAGTATTATTCATATTGCGCTTTTTTGTGTAATTAACAAATGAATTAATTTTTACTTTAAAATCTTATTGGGTTTTAAAAGTATAGCAATCGTGAACGGTCTAACGTGAAAAAAACTGTATATCATTTAGTTTAAATTGGGAAAATGCCGACGCAAAATTCCACCACTGGAGGGTTCAGATTCATGTACTGAATCCATGGTACTCGTTTCTGCGTCGATGTCAAATACACCCTTTATAATACCAATAATACATAGTCTAGTGACCCCTTAGTTACTTGGGTCAAAATGGGATGTGTCTGTTTAGCCCAGTCAAATTAGGTAAAAAAAGGGGTCAACCTCGGAATGAAAGATAATAAGCTGCAAATTGGTATGAACCTTTGTTTTGTCATTCTAAATGTTGTCTCAAAAGTCACAATCGTTATCGTGTCCGCGTCTCAAGATATCCAAGGTCAAAGGTCACAAAAATCGGTTTTTCGCGAATATCTGGCTTCCTATCGGTTAAATGAGATTTGCATTTATAATAAAAGTTGTAGGCTATAAAATTCCCTACAACTTTTGTCTAAACTTTTTTTTCATACGACCAACCGTTTTGAAGTTAGAGCGCGAAGAGTGCACATCGTACAGTCATATACGGCCTAATGCAAGGTCAAGCGTGAGTTATGGTTATCAGTACGTTATAAAGTCAATTATTTACTTGGAAATTATAATTATTAAACAGTGCCCATTATTTATGTACTAACTATTAATTATTTATATTTAATTAAAGTAAGTAACTTGATTATTTATATATAATTATTCATATTTAACTATTTAAGTATAAAATATTATTAATTCTGGATTATATATTTTAGTTTTATTTTAAGTTAAAATGATAGTAAGAGTATATATTTTACACATATTTTTATTTATTATTAAATACGGCATAATATACATTTATCAAAATGTGAGTTCAAATATCAAAAGTATCTTTGTTGATTTTAATTGTAATGAAATTGGAAATGGAAGCTAATTATATTCTTCTTCTTCGTGGTCTTCTTCTTCTTGTCGCTCAAAAATGTTCGATTCATTGTCATCATCCTCATTATCTGTCATGTTCATCTCCAAACCTTCCAGAATATCGGGATCATATGTATTTTCTTCATCGGGATTACTTGGATACAGTGAAGCGTTGAGACAAGCTTGTCCGTTGCACTGGCCGCAAGCTAAAGAACATTGTAGCCCTGATTTTCTGCATCCACAGCGGGAACCACAACCATTTTTGCAATTGGAAAATATTACGTTTAGTAGTTCGGCTGGTGCTGGAGGTAATAACGTTCGTATGGGCTCCAGGATTTCATTTTCAAGCATCCAGCCCCATTCTTGAGGTTCTAAGTCCTTCCCTAACCCTAAAAAGTAAATAATTGACTTTATAAAGTACTGATAACCATAACTCACGCTTGACCTTGCATTAGGCCGTATATGACTGTACGATGTGCACTCTTCGCGCTCTAACTTCAAAACGGTTGGTCGTATGAAAAAAAAGTTTAGACAAAAGTTGTAGGGAATTTTATAGCCTACAACTTTTATTATAAATGCAAATCTCATTTAACCGATAGGAAGCCAGATATTCGCGAAAAACCGATTTTTGTGACCTTTGACCTTGAATATCTTGAGACGCGGACACGATAACGATTGTGACTTTTGAGACAACATTTAGAATGACAAAACAAAGGTTCATACCAATTTGCAGCTTATTATCTTTCATTCCGAGGTGAAACCCTAATTTGACTGGGCTAGTTGAGATATCGCGCTTTTTAATATTTTTTTTAACATATGTCACAATAAGGAATAAGGAAAATATATATTCAGGAAGGTGAGATATTCGCTACATAGGTAGGTAAGTGATTCACGAAATTTTTATCTTATGAAGTTAAATGTGTTTCGGATTCTAGGAAATCTTTCAAAGGTCGTTGAATCATTGGCTTGTTAGAAACGAAAGACGTTGTTGCTGTCATTCTCGTTAAGACTGAAAATCTGATAACCAGTCTTACCAAAAGGTCTCACATTGTTTGGCATTTTGGCTCCAATGAGTTTTGCTGGACCCGAATGTCATTGCAGCGGTCATTTCTTAAGAAATGACCGTTACATTAGTTTCAATCTCATTTTAACTGTCTTAGCAATCATAATTAACGTACACAGTGACCGCGTCGCGTTATATCACTGCATCATGGTATCGAAATGGAAATTAATTCTAAGCGCCTTGAAATAAGATTCAAAATAAGAATAACTGGATTAGTAATAAAATCCTTTGCTATATGACACGCCGTGTCGTGCTGGCAGTGGGCGCCGGCCCTAACTGGGTCGTGTAAGTGCCCGGCGACCATTTTCGGCATCAGTATTTTAGGTGATAAAAAGCATTATACATTAATATCATCGTGCTTACTTTTAGTTTGCGCTCACATAGATTTAGTTCAAAAATGTATTTCTTAATTAGTGGATTCAATTTAATTAAGTTGCTAAGAAAAATGTAGTAAATCAAGTTAAGGGAGAGCGGCCTCTCCTGGCACAAGTGTTTTCAAACTTAAAAGGAGAGGTCAACCCCAATTTTGTTTGTACCAACTTAGTTTTTCAATATTTTTAATTTTTCATCATGGCAATAAAGTGGAAATTTCAATATTATGAACGTAGTAAAAAAATACCGCTTCGGTATGCTCGAAGCATCGAGCTTTGAGGATGCTTCGGGATCCTTCAGTACGCAGTCGCTCGCCGCGCCGCTAACGCCGAGACAACATTCGGAGGTAGCTCGGCATGTTTAAGGACGCCTCGTCATCACTTAGAACGTTGCAGCATGCCAAAGAATAGTTTCAGAGTGTATGAGCATGCATGTAGGGATGCCGGAGGATCATTTCCCTTGCCGATGCCTTTTCGTTGCAGCTGTATCTGGTTAAGACTGAAAAGTAACCCCAACACGAGACTGATCTCGGTAGGATGACATCTGCCTAGTCTTATCCCAATAAGACCGAGATCAGTCTCGTTGGTTGGACAAAAGGTGCCAAGGTGAAAATTTTAGTAAATTGTTCGCCTTGGCACCCTTTGTGTGTCTATACACACAATCATTGTAAGAATCAATATAATCAAACGTTGGTAAATCTAAATAAATAAATTTCTAGACGGAATAGTAGTTTGAAATAAAAAGTAAAGGCAAATAAATAAAAAAAAGAATTTATTAGGAAACAGTGTCATATCTATGTATAAGACATGATCGCTTTACAAAACCGTTTATGACTATTTTTCTGTACAATGTTTTAAATTTAAATTCACATCACAGCAACCTTTTCAGCTTTGTTGAACGTAATGAAATATTTTGTTCACTACTCTCTCTATGTAACTATGTTATGAACTACAAACTCAAGAAAATTAGCCATACAATGATCTATTGATAATGAGATCATTTATATATTAAACAATGTTATTCCTTTGTTAAGTGCACGTCATTACGTGGATAAGTACCGAAGGAGACTATATTAGCGAGTCTTTCAATCGATTATTGATGTACTAAGGTGAGTGTATTCGTATTACAGTCCTTTCTAGTTATTTTCACTCTGATTTTGCATCACTTAGGAAATCAGTGCTCTCCATTTTTTCTTGCACTGTCAAAGTACCCACTTACCACAGGCAGCACTAAGTGGACCTCTATGGACTTGGGATAAGGATCGCGTACATTTCAGAATTAACTAGAGATTTTTCTGAGGCTTATGAGTATCATAATCTAAATCATACCTATACAGGTTCTTTGCTGCCTCCACATAATTAATGGCTGAACTTTTAATTGCAGATTAAAAAATATATTTACATAACTAGTCATTTTTAAACTTGAAAGTTAACATAACGCTTATTCTAAATATTTCGATGAGATCTTAACTTTGCGTTTACTATCATAATTTATAGACGAAAATTATAATATTATCTTAGACTTAATTAACTGAGTTTGCATGTGCTCAGATTCATGTTAATACATAATTAGGTTTCAGGTAATGTTAAAATATTCCGAAGACTTGGTCCTATATAGTATTAACTCTGCCTGTTTCAACATTAGGTACATAACACTCTCTTAAATACTTAAAGTATAAAATTATTTTTTTTAACATAAATTTTGCCATAAAAACATCTGCTTATACCGTAACACCTAATTGCTTATTTACATTTATTTACTATTCGTAACAAAAAGTCAAGATAAACAATTCGTTGAGACACATTCTCCTAAAAAGATAACTATGAGTTTTGAGGTGGGATATCAAGCCTTGCTTTTTTACCAAATAATTCAGTTTTAGTGCCTACATCGAGGGTATTTCTCAAAATTCAACTCTTGCGGAACCGCTCACAGTTTCGTATTTGAAGTTCCACCTCAAACACTCACCACCCTCACACATACAGGTCCTTTATTAAATAAACTGGAGACCCTCAGATTGTTAAGACTTTTCTACTATCCTTTACAACTGTAAAAGATTTTATTATACTTTGTTATTTTTTAAACAGAAAAAATTAATTGAAAATAATTAAAGTCTCCAGTGTCTGTAGAAGCCCACAAAACTTTTACAGTAACGTATCAAAGGTCAAGTTTTCTAAACTCTGTTAGTTATTAATGCACTAATACACTACTATTAGTTTGTAATGTTGTTTTTGTACCCACATAGGTACTATGATATATAACATGATATTAAATAACTAAATTGAGTTTAGTGAAGTTGACCCATTCCTTTTACTTAGTTTATAAGACCGAAGATATCTAATGCTTTATCTGAACTAAATCTCTAATTACCTATTGTTGAATCGTAACTGATATTGGCAACCTACACAAAAGCATTTTTGATTTCATAGAACAAAAAATACACAGTGAAAAACATATACAGTGCTCATTTGCGGAATGGAACTGTCTACCCAGGAAAATAAGAGAAAAGCAGTTCTGTGAAAAAAGGTAGCAATGATTACCCAGCGGGAATAGCAAAAAGTGAGCGAAGTCGTACGTTGTTGTACACTTGACGACATTTTAAATCAATGGTCAAAAAGATGGGGACAAATTAATGAATTCTTATTATGGATTTTAAAGTAGTCTTTTTTTATAAATTATAAACCAGCGCTTGACCGCAATCCCGCCTGATGGTAAGCAGTGATGCGATCGTTGGTGGTAAAGCGTGCTAGTATATTAAAAGCCTATTCACTCTGGCAAAAAAAAAAAAAAATCCTTTTAAAAATATATTAAGTATTTTCCCGAGTTATTGGAATGCGCAATACAAGAAAAAAATACGTCAATACTTTTGGAATACATGTGAAGTCATATCAGTTATACGAAAAATGTTCAATATTTTACATAAAATTAGTAGACAATGAAGTAAAAATGTACAAAAATGCAATTAAATAAAAATTACAATTGTAATGGTCGAAGAACCCGAAAGCTTAATATTGCCTTAAATTTTACCCCATTCTAGTATTTTGCCAACTGAAAAAGAATTATATATAATAATAATAACTTGGTTAATGAAATTGTGCAGTTTGATAAATGAAGGTGTTCATTCATATATATATAAATATATTTAGTAAACATTATTTTATATTTATATTCATAAAAAAAAACTCACTGAAATAATAGGGTGCTTCTAAACGAACCATATTTCCAGGCAATATATGGCTGCAATTGTACCCCAGAAATACTTGCAAATAGGTCTGTGTCTGGGGTCAGGTCTGGGTACTCTGGCAAATGTTACTGTAACACTTTTCTAATTATTCTTTATTGGCTGTGTAACAGTTAATACTACCGGCTACAAAAATGTATATTATTATTATTATTATTATTTAGAAACACCTCATAAATTTACAAACATTAAAAAAACTTCACTAGCAAAGGAATCCTTGTATATGGCATACATTTAATTTGAAGTAATTTAAGAGCAAATATAACGATACTTGGAATGTATTATATCTACATATAGTCACGACTCACTACACTTCACAATATTAAAAAGCTAATTTCTAAATTTGACAAATATGATAGAAAAATTCTAATAGGAAGGTCGATTTATGTTCAGTAATTAAAGAGTAAGAGTAAAATCTAACATCTAGTTAGGAGGAAGGTTACACTAGACAGTTTTAATCACATTAAGGACCCTGCAATGTATTAGACTTGAGGTTCAGTCACCTACTATGGTTTGACACTGGTCTTACATGCCCGGTTCCCTTATCTTACCGAAAAATTTAGCAGTACCACTTATATCAAAACGGTTAATTGGATCGTTTTACGCGCCAATGGAGCTTGTTGGTTCTGTGCTGATTACAGGATATCTTGAATTCAGAATGCCTCGAAGGTCCATATACCAATGCCAAAGACAACGGTCGGTAGACGCAGGAACCAGACGATAGGGAACTACAATATACCCTGTTGTTGTTTAGTAAAGGAAGTGAACCAGTAAATTGTTATCAAAAACTGTTACATAGCTATGAAATATGGCGGTATTTTATATAAATCTAGCACTTACTAGTATATTGTTGTTGGGTAGATTCTATGTAAAAAATATTGTTAGTCGCTATTGAAAGAAGGTTCGAAATGGTGAACCTACTACGTGAATAATACATTGTAATACCACTACGGGAGTTTCAGGGAAGAAAGACTGAAATTATGCTCCTCTGCGCTCGATTATTTGGGTTTCATCGGCAGAGACGGTTCTTCGCAGACTTCGTGAGTGCGACGTGCTGGGATGATCATGGTCGACTGCGTCCAGAGTGCGCGCCACCGCCATCATTCTCTTAACGAGGCAGTTCGTGGACAGGATGAGTACCTGTAGGCACAAATTAACGCTAGTAACACGTGTGAATGTTTGTTTGTAAAACTTCAGAAAGCCGAAATCTGCAAGTGTAATACTAAAAAGTGCCATGCGTGGTCGCGTACTATGAATTTCCTAACCATTATTTATACAAATTAAAACAAAACCGAACTCTATCTTAGTATTTGATGTTATAGAGGCAAAAGAAATACGTCGTCAGTGAAAATTTCAATTGTCCAGCTATCACGATGACCCCTGGTGATAGACAGACAATGGAGTCTTAGTGATGGGTCCCGTTTTTACCTTTTGGGTACAGAATCCTAAACAGCGGAGAAACTAAGAAGCCAGTCCGATTAATTGGAACCATGTATCAAGTTTTTATAATCTACCCATGTAAAGGAAATGGCTAAACTGAAGTATGGAAGAGACCCCGCAATGAAAACGCATGTATAAACACGATTCCTAGTAATATATAATGCTGAATAGCTGAAAGTAAGTAGTTCGTAATTAAAAAGGTTTAGGAACTTTTCATATCTGCACAATACTGAAAATAATATCGCGTAACTCCTACGAAAAATGTACAAAAACTTCAAACAAAAACATTGCTTGAAGTTTTTGTACATTTCTCATCTTGACGTTTTAAGGCGTCTGTGACAATTTTTACTGATAATTGTGTTTCTCACTGGTGATTTTGCGCTAAGTTACTTGAAGTAAATATCGCACCTTTAGAACAATAGAGACCTAATTCGAAATTTGAAGATTTCAATGTTGACTCATACAATTACCTTGCAAGACCACCAGGAAAAGCACGAGTCCTTTTCTCTGTTTTACTGTTCAACATTGTTGCAACAAGTTCAACATCTCAACATTGAAATCTTCAAATTTCGAATTAGGTCTCTATTGTTCTAAAGGTGCGATATGTACAAAGAGGTAATTGCAAGAAAAGAACTTGATACAACGGATTAACGATACTCCCTGATCTTGTCATGTCAAACCAAAATAATGAATAAAAACAATTGAAAACCTTTTTTAAATTTATTAGTTCAAGAATATTATAAAACATTTTTAAGCACTAAACAATTCATGAATGAATATATAAATATTACGTGTTAGTATGTAGGTAATTCATATTCGTTTAACCGAGCTGGGGCAGCCCTTTAGCCATCTCTTTTGTGTGAAATAAAATATTTATATTTAGTTTTCAGAGTTTACACTTATTTTAATATCTAAATGTATTATGTACACGTAAGGACAGCATACCTTAATCTGTGATCGTAGCGGCAAGACGGCTACAAGCCACCACAGCCACGACGGGCCATCAGTGCTCTCCCACCAACTGTCGTCGAAAAACCCGTGATGCTGCAGGACTCCGAACGCGGTTTCGATATCGGCGAGAACTTTGGCGTTCAGCCGACTCAGCCACAGTAATGCTTTGAAAAGGATGCGTTGTGCCAACACCTTGATATCCCATGGTTCATAGTATTCTGCAATGACGTCGGTAATCGGCACGATACGGGCGACATCACACCTGTATACATTCATTATTCGATGTCATCATAATATACGTAAGTTTTCGTGCGTTTCAAGTTTAATAACCCGGTAACGTAATCAGGCTTTACACAATAAGGCTAGTTAGTGATACAAATATATGTTTAAGCTTACCCGTCCCTGACTCCTCGTTCGATGACTTTAAACCGCGACAATCCTACGGTGGATAGAATGGACCTGCCATCCTCCAAATGAACGCAGTCGCGCACCTCCAGTATCTGCAAACAACACATAAATCACGTTATTTACAAGTATTTACGTATGAGAAACAGAGTGTAGAGTTCACTCATCCTCCATAAGAGGGAGGATCCTCCGACCAAACGAATATTATGTCTGGCGGGCACTTGCTCAACAATTGATTTTGGAAAGTTGTATACAACATTATTTATTTGTTTATGCGAAACCTGAATACATCATGTTATATTTTTTCCCAAATACATTTAGAAACTGTTCAGTGTGGATACCTAGCGCGCGCACGCAGATAGATCACAGTGTTTGTGCGTGCGAACAGCTGACGCCAGAGGTCAACGCACCGCGACCGCCCGCCCTAGCAGGGCTATTTTTGAGACAACTAAGTAGAGCAAGCTCATAATTTTGTAATATTTCATTTCAATGTATCTTTTTCAAATTTTGTACATACGATTCTTTACTTAAAAATACGGGACACGTATTTCGGGTTTCGCATGAACAAAAAATGTGGTGTATGGTTATGGTGTTGGTATGTGTATGGTGTAGTTGCACGATGAACTCTGCCTGCGAGATGCAGGATCTGTGTGACGTCGGTATGACGCGTTGTAGATACCGCTACACAAGTATTGTTATTACTTTGTTTGTCGGTCTCCGTGGCGCAGCGGTCAACACGCCTGACTGCGACGTGGAAGCCCCGGGTTCGATCCCCGGCCAGGTCATGATGGGAAACGATCTTTTCCTGATTGGCCTGGGTCTTGGATGTTTATCTATATATGTATTTACTTTCTATTATAAAATATAGTATCGTTGAGTTAGTATCCCATAACACAAGTCTCGAACTTACTTTGGGGCTCGCTCAATCTGTGTGATTTGTCCGTATATATTTATTTATTTATTTACATATTTATTACACTCGTAAATTATCTCTATTACAAACAACCTCTCTTTATGCCTAGTTTCTAGAGTATTCAGATAAAACTCAATAGCTATTGATTCGACAGTTATCTATTTTAGCGAATTCTTTTTTAAATGTGTGTTTGTCAAAAACGCGATATCAAACCAATACACTATCAAGTAGATAAACTCCAGTTAAAACACTTCAGAAGCCAGGCATACCTAAATAACTGCCTCAGTTTAGTATTTTGAATGTATTTCTGGTTATTGGTAAGTAAGTAATCTTTAGAAGTAAATGAATTGATGAAACCATAGTTTTAGCATTTTGAATTATTAAAACTTTATTACAAAAATGAAAGCTGCAAATTAACAAGTTTACAATACAGTGTAATTGAAAAAAAATTGTTATAGTTCAGAAATTTTGTCTCGTGAAATGATTGCATCAACCAAAGCAAAGTTTTTAACTTGTTAC
Organism: Sesamia inferens; assembly: GCA_037179545.1. NCBI lineage: Eukaryota > Metazoa > Arthropoda > Insecta > Lepidoptera > Noctuidae > Sesamia > Sesamia inferens. The sequence goes on along the minus strand of CM073921.1, from coordinate 16,841,454 downwards.
AGATTTTGATAAAACTTAAATACTAACCGTGCCATAGTCCACATAGTCCTGCCCTTTGTCGCACGCAACCATGCCGAACCTTCGCGAGCCTGACTCCAGGACCCGCCTGATCATCAGCCAGTAGCGAGGGTCGAATATGAACAGCGGACAAGGTATTCTACATAAACATATAAGAACATCGGTTAATATCTTGGTTGAAGACAAGGGTGTACCCCTAAAAAAATTTATATTATTTCGCAAAAAGTGGTAACTTTAAACAGGTGCGGTAAGCAATCCATGCGCGGAGGGCGAGGGCGGGGGCAGGGCACGTGGTCGCATCGCTTATCATAATACCGTCAAAATTGTGTTGTATCCTAAAAAATAATTTAATGTCCATCAGATAGATTTATAAAAAATATTGAAGACGTATTTTTTCTCTCATTAAAATACTTAGAAAGATATATTGATTTGAAATGCCGCATGACGTCACGCCGTGCTACAAAATATACCACGGCGTGTCGTTATTAGCCTCCACTCCGTAACTTTAATACGCTATATCTCAGTAGTTTTAGGTAATTTCGACAAAATGAAAAATACGAGTCTTAATTTTTTTTATTATCTATAAGACGGACTAATCATGTTTTTGATTTTCTTGGATACATCTCTACTACAAAATTTCGGGGAAGTTCGAATTAATTCGGGGGAAAAAAGGATTATTTCAAAAATCATTAGTATTGTTACGATGATGATTACGTAAAATTTTATATAAAACTAGCTGACCCGGCAAACGTTGTTTTGCCATATAAATAATAAAAAAAATTTAGGGGTGGACTACCCCTAACATTTAGGAGGATGAAAAATAGATGTTGGCCGATTCTCATAGATACCGGATAAGCACAAAAAATTTCATCAAAATCGGTCGAGCCGTTTCGGAGGAGTTTAAGTTCGAACACCGTGTCACGAGAATTTTATATATTAGAAGACTAGCTGACCCGGCAAACGTTGTTTTGCCATATAAATAATAAAAAATTTAGGGGTGGATTACCCCTAACATTTAGGGGGATGAAAAATAGATGTTGGCCGATTCTCATAGATACCGGATAAGCACAAAAAATTTCATCAAAATCGGTCGAGCCGTTTCGGAGGAGTTTAAGTTCGAACACCGTGACACGAGAATTTTATATATTAGAATTATATTTGGTCATGTGTTTACCTAACCTTTATTATCCTAATGAGTCGGACAGGGTTTTCTTTACATATTGTATTTTATTCACGATGTTGCGTTTTGAATATTCTCCATGATCATGGCATGTCTAAGGTGATGGCTGCATGAATGACACGCATGTTTTTCGAGCTAGATATTAAAACCGGCCAAGTGCGTGTCGGACTCACGCACTAAGGGTTCTGTACTATTGATTTATGAAATTTAAGGATTTAAGATGTTTGTACGAAAGATTACGCTGTAATAAGCGGTTTACGATTTACGAGGTATTAAAAAAAAAACTACTTACTAGATTTCATCCAAAACAATTTTCGTTGGAATTTTTTATAGTAATGTACATCATATGGTGTTTTTAGACTTTTCATTTTCTTATTTTAGAAATTAGTTACACCAACTTTTTTCCACTTTGGAAGCGTCTGTCGTGCAAACTATTCGGTTTAGAAAAAAAATATTTTAGAAACCTCCATATCATTTTTGAACACCTATCCATAGATCCTATGTGTTTGATGAAAAAAGAATTTTTGAGTTACAGTTCTATGTATGGGGAGCCCCCAATAGTTACTATTATTTTTTTTTTTCATCAAAATCTTAATGCGTTTCACAAAATACATCTACCTACCAAGTTTCAACAGTATAGCTCTTATAGTTTCGGAAAAAAAAAATGGCTGTGACATACGGACGGACAGACGGACAGACACACATGACGAATCTAGAAGGGTTCCGTTTTTTGCCATTTGGCTACGGAACCCTAAAAACTGGGATGAATTCATGAACCGAATTGTAACTGGACACTCGATGAACTAATTTCGATTATGTTAACAAACTTTGACGCAGGACGAAGACGGTATTACAAGATCAAAATAAGGAGTAGAGACATAGACTAGATTTATAAGAGGCCGTTATTAATCACATAAATTTGGTCCTCATTCCAAGACAAGTGTTGCTTACTGCGAAACAAAACAATTCAAGCTCACTGTGGAGGTATCATGCTCCTTCACACTTATCGACTCGAGCGTTGTCCATTTAGGGGATGTGCTAGACTACAAAATTATTTTCCTCTTTTTTAATTTTTATCTTTTTGAATGTTTTTTTAGTCTCAGCTTTTATGTTGATTAAAATATGTATGAAACACTAGGGCCATGGGGTCCGAGTGCACATCTGTTATTCCAGGATATCGCCAAACGTCTAATCGACTGTTCACGTGACCAGAGGGCTGGGCTATTTTTTGGCCAAAGAATCAGCATTGCCATATAACATGGCAATGCTGCCAGCCTTTTGGGCACGTTTCCTGTTGACAGCGATGCGGATGAATTTTTTGATGCCCTCTAGTTACTTCCATTCCTCTTTTATACATATACTTGTACATATTTTTATTTTTAATTTATAGGTTAATCTGTATTAAGATAAATTTGTATGATATTAAATAAACATCAATAATGAATTACAATTGAAAAAAAAAATATGTAAGAAATTGTGTGACTATTTATTTTTGTAAAATTCTGAATATCGATTGCAAGCGAAAGTCAAGATAATAAGGTACTTACGACGGGTAGGCGACTGTGCACACAAATATAGGAATGAGATCGGGTTCCATAGGCAGCGGCGTGACGTTAGCGTTAATACTTTTCAGCGCAGCTTGCACGAACGATGTGTTTCGCGTCTGGGAAACAAATAATGTGTACATATTAGAAACTGGTTCTATTGCATTAGACACAGCACCCTAATTGCCTAACTCACTATTAATCTCAATCTGAATCATTTTGAGGCGTATTACTAATCCTGATCCATATGTTAGTTTATGTACATATACCCACAACGTTATTTTTGTTTATACGAAACCTAAATATACTTTCTTCAGAATAAGCAACTGAATATATTCCAATAATTTTTACACCATGTTAATTTTTTCCTAAATACATTTAGAAATTGTTGCAGCGTGGACCATATTATTGAAGGGACAGCCAAGTAGGATAACAAGCTTTTTGGTTTTTAATGGTATCTTTCTGAAATTTCGTACATAGATTCTTTATTTAAACATACTGGATATGATAGATGATGATATGATATGGATATATATCGGGTTTAGCATAAACAAAAAATAATGTTGTATAACGTAATTCAAATTCAAACTTTTTATTTCAGGCAAGGCCTATATATTCTTAGTAAAAAAAAAACTTATCCTGTAAGTAAAAAAGAAACCGGGATCAGTTGGCGACATGAATGTGTGCACGCACATGTCTGTCCGCCCAGAGCCTAATAAAAGGTCCGTCGACCTTGTCCGCCAGTGTAGCTAGGATACTGTTCGGGCCGCCCCGAAATCGCAGCAACATCGAAGCACACCGTTTGCGTATGATGGCATAAAAGTTATCAATTCGCGCTTCCGCGAACATGCCTGATGGACTGCCAAACCGAGGCAGCCCCAACAACATCCTCAGGGCATTATTGTACTGGACGCGCAGACCGTTGTAAGCCTTCTGCGTAAACATAACCCACAAGCTGCACGCATAAAACGACTGGCAGTAAGCTCTAAAGAGCGTCAGTTTTACCTGCTCAGTACACCGCGCAAACCTGCGAGCAAGCATATCGCATCGGACTGCCAACGCCCTGCGTTCCCTATCTATATCCTGGTCATCTGTGAGAGAATCCGTCACCACATGACCGAGGTAATGTAACATACATTACCTTGACCTTGTCGAACTGTCACATTGAAACCCGTTGCTACTCATAGTGTGTTATGCAATTACCATCCTGATCTTTAGTTTCTAATAGCCGAATCACTAGGGCGTAGGTTAGGCTTGAAACGTGGGCTTTACGATTGTTTCGTCCAGTAGGCCTAGTATGAGTTTTCATTTCGAAACTCGATCATCGATATCGAGCGCGTTAGACTCAGCGATTGACCCGCTTCAAGGTCTTAAGAACTCTCAACCAATGAGAGCGCCTAACGCGCTTGATATCGACGATCGAGTTTCGTATTGAAAACTCATACTAGGCCTACATAGCCGGTGCCGCATATAACAAACGTGTAGAATTTGGGTATTTAATGCATTTAACCGGGTGTCCGGCGCCCCCGTGCGTGTCAAGTGTAATCTAGTTAGGACTAGGGTTGCCATACATCGGGAATTTTTCAGACATGTCCGGTAATATAGTGCTTTGTCCAGAATGCGGGAGGAAAATTTATGAATCAACAAGGTTGGCGGGCCCGAGTAAAAAAATCAAATTTGTTTTCGCTTTACACACATGCACGATATACCTATTGCGAAGAAATTCGTAAATTTGATCCGAAGTCTGGAATTTCAATTTTTCGATCTGGAAATCCTAGTTAGGACCAGACAGCCAATCGATTCTGTAAAGATCTTACCATTGAAAAGTTGGCCGAAAAGAGCTTAGAGTCAGCTGTCAATAATCTCAAGCCCCCTAGCATTAGTTGGAATGACTGCTAACTCGGTGCTCACTTAACCTGCACTGCTGTCTACTTTGCCTTTAAATGCACATACGTACAGACGTAAAAATGTAACGGAGATATTTTATCGTCCACTATAAGCTTGTGCGAACCTGAGGTCATGCTCCAATTGCGGTGGACCGTAATCCAATAGGCAGGCCCAACGGTTTTACATATTGAATGCTACCAATTTACTTACGTTATAATTTAACGTGTTAAAAGCAGTAATATGAAATTATTTACCAAAGATAATTCTACCTGCATTGTTCCGATCTCCAGATATTTCAAATAAATTCGTTTATCATTTTTGGAAATTGGAATGTACTTAACGCTGTTCCTCAGTTTTCGCTTCGTATGTTAGTATTATAATTGTATGTTAGTGCCAATGTCGATGCAATATCGGCTGTTATTGTTTTCAAAACTATTTTGGCTACTGTTTTGGCTATATCAAACTGTGTACGCAGAAAGGAACAAAAACATGGTCAACACGAAAATCGACAACTTTGTTCGCACGAGCCCACCATCAAACATTAGAAATATGCATTATAGAAGCATGCACGTGCGAACAAAGTGTTCGATTTTCGTTTTCACCATGATTTTGTTCGTTCGTGCCTATACGGCTAGCTTAACTATTACGTCCTACATAAACAAAAGCATTATAAGCGCGGGCGCGAGCGACTTGCTACACAAATTGTGAATTTTAACAGAGCCGATACAATATTTAGAAACTATGAAACTCGATGTGAGTTTCAAACAATCATACCTTCCTTAGCCATGGACTGCTAATTGCGACACAATTGATTTAGCAACACGAAACTTAATACTGTGTTATTTTAGTAGAGGCGCAATCAAATCGAATTAATTAACTTCAATGTACATTCACCATTTGTACTTTTAATTCAATAAATATCACTAATATTCAATGTACAGACGACAGCAGGACATGCTACCCGAAACTGTAAAATTATGCCTTAAAGCTTTAGCGATAAAGTTGAAAATGTGATAATGAAATTTGATAGATTGTAGTAGCTTGATGATGTAGTCTGTACACTTTCGAAATAAACAGTTTTAGTACTTACTTCTGGCAGGGCGAAGGTTATTAGGTCACGTAGACACAGAGGGCATCTCTTGCCATAGTCCAGCGTACGTTCAAGACATGTGCGGCAGAACATGTGTCCGCAGGGAGTGGTGACGGGGTCCGTGAAGGTGTCGCAGCACAGAATGCACTCCATGTCAGTAGGCTTGATCCAAGCGCGCGACGTTGCCGACAAGCGACGCACAGAACGGGTCAGTTGCGTCGTTAAACTCCGCGGGTCACGATTGTTGCTCAACACAGTTATCGCCTACAATTATTCAATATAATCAGTAAAACAATTATGTATCAAGCAATAAAGTCATATTGACGAAAGGTTGTTGCACCTTATCATTGGTCTTCCATTTTCTTAAAACGACGTAATGGCCAAATAAATATAGCGTTTATATTAATATACAAATTTAATTAAAAGACCTTTATCTGGTGCCATATTTTTTTTGATCCGATAATAATCTGACGAATTACTTTAACCTTGCTGCATTTTATTTGTTACACAGGTGTCCTTTGTGTCTAGAATACGATTACGTAAAGTACATACATTATTGTAACAACCTATCTATCGATTCAGAAGCCGATTTTAAACGACCTGTTTTAAAGTTATGCATTTATTCTGTTACACCTCGTGCATTATGGTTTCGGAAATTGTTTATGTCAATACATGATAGCGTTGTTATTAAACTTTGACGTTGACTGCATGATTGGGGCCAACAGTTTCGTCACAGTCTACGCTGAACCGTTATATGTTGAGTCATTGAACGGTTCAATGCAATCGCTGCGAATTGCAATAGTTTCGGTTCTCGTAATACGCCTAAGTAAACAATGATAAGGGCAGAGAGCGCAGCTATAGCTTCTAACTTTAATGAAAAATCTTATGCATTTAAGTCTTGTGCAATTTAAACGTCTTGTGGTTCAGTTTTGTTGACTCTTTGGAGATCTATGCGTCCACGGTATTTAATGAGACTTTTGTCGTGCAGTGGCAGACATCCATAAGTTGCTCTTACTACTATAGTAATCTGTAGAAACCGACCTGAGCTAGAAGTACCCGCGCCTGCCGCAGTTCTGTCTCACCCGCGGCGGCCGCCAGCGCGAGGTAGGGCACGGCCTGACGGTATTGTCCCAGTCGAAGCAGATCCAAAGCATGGTTGAACCGCGCCTAGATAATACAAGATAACAATCATAATATTCAACTACGAGAAAGTACAGAAAAACAATCGCTTTGCTTAGTTAACATCACTCGCCTCATGATGTCATTTTCACTAAACCCGTATCTTTATTTATAAACTGGCGGGTCAGTTCAACGCCCTGAAGTCATTCAAATGTTCGCTAAAAATGACATTGTATTAAGCATTATGTTATGATATTTGATTTGCTCTGCTATGGATGGCGAAACGTGATTGACTTATCAATGTAAAGTAAGTGCATGCATGTGTCAATAAACAAGTCATATAATGATGATGTTTAATAATACACGTTGTTTACCCGAGGTGTCATTGGAATTCGCTTAGGGAACCCGAAGTCGGGAGTGCCCGCCCGCGCCCGGCGCCTCAGACGAATATGGCTCCGACATGAGCCGCTAGCACCGATCACTGCGAAAGACATCCAAATTCGAAATAAAGTGAAGCGTAAAACGATGACGTTTATCTACGAAGGACAACGTACTTATTTCAAGTTTATAGTGTTTTAGTCATTCGATGAAACATCTACATGTACCTTTTCTAAAGACGCCGCCTAAGAAAAATATTACAAAATTTGCAGAGCGCATATGTTGTAGTTATATGACAGAATCGAACTTAACAAAGAAGCCCCGTACGTCTTGTGACATTTCGTCCACACTGCTACATAATACGCTGTTATATAAGCAGCAAGAGTCAGAGTTTGTGTTACGTTACGTAAGGCGGCGCGAGTTGCGAGCGTAGAGCGTGTTGCTACGACTACTACTCGAATCTGAAGCAAGCCAAGGTCGCGATCACTGCAATCGGTGACAGTTATGTGAAACACCGACTATGGTTTATTTATTGCAATGTTTCACACGGTATTGTGTGTTTTAGTAGGTTTGACACATGCCTGTGAATTTAGGCATAACTTAAGCAATTGGATTTACGCAAATGGATTTTTAGTGTTTTATGATTTTGTTTTTTTTTTTTTTATTGTTTACTGCAATAGTCTAGTTACATTTAATTATGTTATCAACGATATTTTAGTTTCTACCACAAATTTGAAGAACGTATATAAAGTGCAGTTTTTGTCCTCAAATCTCCGGAGGAAGAGTTCATTTTTAGTTATTTAAGCGTGACAATATTTCAGAATAAACCATTTTCAAAGAACAAAATCAACCCGTTGCATATGTAGTATCGCATGAGCGCACGACGATGTCGATAAGTGCGCGCGTGTCGACGACAGGCGGTTCTCACACATTGTGAACTCCGAAAATTAGAAAAAAAATAACCTACTTATGTTATTACTTATTGGTGTCGCGAATCAGTAGCATAGTTGCCTCCTTAAATACAAAACGGAATGTATAATGTCTTGTATAATGGAACATTTGTAAAATGAGGATACTATAAATTATTAAAACTTGATTGAAAATATCGTTCAATACTGCAAAACAAGTTAGCTATTTTTTATTATTTTACTTAACGCAACCAAACATGACTGATTAATTATTTTACGATTACAAAAATTACAACATCAATTTAAATGGAGATAGTAAATCGCTGTTGTCGCATGCATTGCAGAAATTAATAATCGCGTTCACAATGAAATCATTCAAGTTCGCTGCTGCCACAGCACGGTTGACAACGACCTAAGCCTTTCATGATCAATCCTATATTACGCGGCCAATTGTTACGTATTTAATTTTACAAATTATGTAAGAATTAACAGAAATGGCTACAGGATGAGCGGTGGAGACACAAAATACGTATGTGCGTGTAAAAAGTACGATATTGAAAAACTTTCCATTCATTTATCCACGCAGTACTAATTAAAATTGCTGTGATTGGTTGCTAATTAAGTTGGTATTACTATGTGGGGAGTTACTGATAGGAATTTAAAAAAATCACTAATTATCAATATTTTGACAACTTGCGCAAAATGGAAAGTCAAAGTTGAAATAGATGATTATTAAAATCGTAACCGATATCTAGTAATAGCACCTCATTAGTATAAATCTGATGCATTTGAATCGTTAGACGCTAATACTGACTTAAATAGTAGCCACATTTGATCGAGCTCGTCTTAGTGCAAGTTTTCCCAAATAATAATGATTCACATAGGTCTCACGTTGCCCTTGTGAGCACACAAAATTAAAAGGTTATCTACCTTTTAATTTTGTGTGATCACAGTAAGGTTATCAATAGTATAACCCTACTTATCTACCTTTTATTTTACATAATAATTACCTACTACAAATCCGGCTAACGGTACGACTGCGGACTGCGCTTTTACTGAGAACATTCACCCATAATACATGTAATGCTTTTTTTCGAACCCAGAACTCCGCTCTCCTATGCGCTGCGATCACTAAATCACCGACGCAATTCGTAACCTACATTTATCTGCTCAAAATTTCTTAATACATGTAATACAATTTCATGTCGGACAATTAAGAAAGTTGCGCCTAGGCTAAAGGACAAAGTTGGACAGACTCAAAAAAGCATTTCTTAAATATCTATTGCGTGACGTTTTTAACTGAAAAGTGAACTAAGTTAGTTTTTCTTTATACGAAACCTGAATATAGTTTGTTCAGAATAAGCAACTGAATCGATTCTAATAATTATTACACCAAGTTATGTTTTTTCCCAATTATATTTTAAAAGTGTTGCAGTTTGGCTACCGAACGCATAACAGTTCACAGCGGATCATACGTGTCCTAGGGCGCTACGCAGAGGCATATGGTCAACGGGCGAGCGGCCCGTTGACTATATTCTTGTTAACATGTAATATAACAAGCTCATAACTTTGTTATTATTCATGATAACTTTAGTTCTTCATATAAAAAATACTTAAGATAAGTGTTTCGAGTTTGGCATATACAAAAAATAACATTGTAAATTAAAGGCTTCTGATCAAGTAGGCCAGTCGAGTACTTGCGTCACAAGGTACCTCACTACCCTATAGAAAGCATTTAATGAGGGCACTTAATAGCGGCCAGTTATGGCACCAAAATATGTGCCAGTGATGGAAGGAAGGTTTTCAACAAATTTAGTTTTAATATTGCAGTCAGATTTTTAATAGCATGACCATGCGCTTGTTGGTATTAATTAGACTACGTTTTCCTCCGACTTTGTATCCCTGGCTCGATTTACTCGTAAAACCAGGCTAACAAATGATTAATTAGCAAACTTACTGAAAAAAATTACCGAAACAACTTTTTGTTTTTTCGGTAATTTTTTTTCAGTAACTTTTTGGCTGTAACTAAAATGTTTTTCAAATCAAGCTATTTCATTATTATTTTAAAATGTCTCGTATAGTCGGAAGCAATTATTTTAGTTCAATCTCAGTTTCGAGAACTTTTGGAATCGTCTTCTCAAGCATTTTATTTTGATGCACCTACAATCTACATGGTCATGGTACTATAATAAATAATATAATAAATATTTTTTTAAACCTATCCCTACAACAGACGAGTCGATAGACACCTTATAAAGAAACAAGTTGTAGAGTATAAAGAAACTGACATACAATGATAGATAATATAGGCATAGACATGTAAGAATAAAAAATATAATATTTACAAACAATAAACCCGCCTGTATAAAAATGTAACAAACTGAAAAGGCAGAAACAAGTTGAACAATCGCAGTTGGGGACTGTCCTATTTATTTATTTATTTTTTGGCGTGGGAAATCATCTAATGATTTCTCCCGCTCTGGGCGGAGCGGAAGACGGACTAAAACCCACCCGTGTTTCTTCACTTGCCTGTGCGACGGCCAGGGACACGGTTTCTTTTTTAACCAACCCGCAACCCTGACCCAGGGACTGTTCCATGGAACACTTATTTAGCAAAGAGGTGAATTTTCAGTTCGATAGATTCTTTTGCCGATGGGTTTTTTGTTTGTAATCATTTTTTTTATTTCTATCTTTTTAGTTTAGAATATTTAGAATCAGTGTAAAAAATCCTTCATTTTGATATCCCGCTCCAAACGCTTGGTAGATTTTTTTCTTTTTTTACCTCACAATATGGCGTCAAACATCCGCTAATTTGTTTTTTTTTTTTAATGTCACTTATCTAAGAACACATTGGCTATTTAGTGGAGCGCCTGGAGCGTCAAAATCATAGAAACCTCAGACTTCCGTTACAGTAGATGAAAAAAAAAAACAAAACGAATGTTTAGCTAATAACATAAATAAAAAAGTTTACCAATTTAAAATTTGTGCTTTTGATTTTAAAATTAAAAAAATGGATAATTATAATAATTCAAATAGTATGAGGCATATTATTGTGTAAAATGATTTTGTATATGAAAATTAAGTTCAGGTATATTTTTATATATGCATAATAAGTGAGTAAATGTAGTAATTCAAGGAAAATCGGAAAAAAAGGTAACATTTAAAATAAAATTTTTGTTTATTAAGGCATTTTACATTATTGATATATATCAAATATTTTCTTCCACTTCAGTCATTTGAATGGTAGGTAAAGTATTAAGGCAGCTATCTCGGACGGACAACTGTCGGACGCACAACACGGATTTAGACCGGGTCGAAGCACAGCCACCAACCGCCTTAGCTTTATGACGAGAGTGGTACCAGCGGTGGATGCTGGAGTGCAGATTGACGCGGCTTATCTTGATTTTAGAAAAGCATTTGACACCGTGGATAATGACATCTTATTAAGGAAGCTGGCCGAGGTTGGGTGCAAGCCACCATTAGTACAGTTTTTTGCTAGTTACATGAAACATAGGCAGCAGTATGTCGACTACAATGGTTGCGAATCTAATCCGTATTACACCAGATCCGGAGTGAGTCAGGGCAGCAATTTAGGACCTCTGAAATTTTTAATTATGATAAATAATTTACCGGAAGTCGTCACACATGGCTCTTGTTTGTTGTTTGCAGATGACCTCAAGTTGCTGCTTGAAATTAAGAATGAAGCAGACTGTAAGTGCTTGCAGGATTACATTGATAGGGTAGTTCAATGGAGTCATGAAAATAAGTTGTATTTCAATGTGTCAAAATGCTCAATAATAAGTTTTACTCGCGCGCGTTCACCTCTGCTTCATGAGTACATGCTCGAAAATACTACATTAAAACGAGTCACACAGGTGCGTGATTTAGGTGTTTACATGACCCCCGAGCTATTGTTCCGTGAGCACATAATTAAGATTTGTAAGAAAGCGTATAGAAATCTAGGGTTCTTATTGAGACAAACACATGATCTCACAAATATCTCTGCAGTGCGGGCCCTATATGATGCATTAGTCAGAAGTCATTTGGAGCACAGTGCAATCATATGGGCGCCTCATGAGAGTAAATACTCACTAATGCTAGAACGTGTGCAGAATAAATTCACACGTCACTTGTACTATAAGTTGTATGGAGTGTACCCGTTGTATCCGTTGATGTATCCCTCTCTATTTGTCTTGGGCATGGTCGGGTACAATCAATTGAAGGTGCGTCGAGAGTTTACCCTTGCCACGTATCTGGTGAAATTGATTCTGGGACTGGTACATAACCCTGATGTACTAAAAACAATCAGTTTCTGGGTGCCAGACAACTATGTAGGAAGGCGGCGGCGTCAGCCTCTGCTGGCGGTGCCAGTGGCTAGGACGAATTTACTGGCAAAGGCCGCGGTCTCGCAAGCTATCCGAGGTATAAATGTTGTGCACGAGCAAATAGATATTTTTACATGTCAGCCGAGTGAATTCACAAAGATTTTGTTATATAATTTGTGTTATAGAGATAGATAGATAAATGATGAAAGTAATAATTTTATTTAATATTTAATTAGGATATTGTAAGGTTTTTCAGTTATTATTATTTTATTTTTTGTTTTGTTTGAATAAGTATTAAGTTTATTCTGGTGTATGATTCACTAAGTATAAGTAGATCTGTAATGTATCAAAATACCTTGTTATCGTATTGGGTCTTAATAACCTGTAATGTTAACAGAGAGAGGATAAATAAATAAATAAATAAATAAATTCAAATAGTATGAGGCATATTATTGTGTAAAATGATTTTGTATATGAAAATTAAGTTCAGGTATATTTTTATATATGCATAATAAGTGAGTAAATGTAGTAATTCAAGGAAAATCGGAAAAAAAGGTAACATTTAAAATAAAATTTTTGTTTATTAAGGCATTTTACATTATTGATATATATCAAATATTTTCTTCCACTTCAGTCATTTGAATGGTAGGTAAAGTATTAAGGCAGCTATCTCCGTTACAATGTAAACATGCTACACTACAATATAAACCACTCTTCCGACATCCACAAGCAGCTCCACACCCCTTTTTGCAATTGCAAAATAACATTTGCAGTAGATTATCCGGTGCTGGTAATTGGTTCATGGTTATTGGGATGAACATGTTATTGAGATACTTCCACCCCCAATCTCCAATATTTATGTCGTTTCCTAACCATATTTGGGTTTGCAGGTACACTCTTTTCAGGTGTTCAATTGCGGCATCAGTTGTAGGTGGTAATGATGACAGAATAACACTGGTATTTTTGGTTGTAGCTTTAATGAAAAAATTGTATCTCAATGTATTCAAGTCTTTGATTTTTGCAGGAGCTCCATATAAAGCCAAAATACATGCTACACCTGCTTGAAATATATTATTGAAGTCTTCGTTTTTGTTTTTAAATATTTTTGCGAATTCATGCAAATCATGATGTTTTTCAAAATTTTTGGCAAACTTAATTTTTCCTTTATTGAAAAATGCCGAAGTAGTGTCACAACCCGTTAAGGAATGTAAAAAAAGAATATGTTCTTTACATTTTGGTAAAGATTTCTCTAGACTCTTCGAAGAAAATATTTTTTGTTCGACCTTGCCTAGGGATGGTTTTAGAAAATATATTTCACGACTCTCATCCGCTAAAGCCGTTAATATAACTAATACGTCAATATCTTCTGAAACTATTACAACATTTTTTGTTTCCAAATTAATTGCTGTATCAACAATTAATTTATCTGCATCACTTTCCGCTTGACATGTAAAAATATTGTTGTCAGCTAATTTTATTCTCAACATCTATCAAGCGACTTTTATTATTGTTATTTGACAAAAATGTATCTTGAGCGATTTTTAAAGGCATATCTGCGTTGAATTCAATATCTGCACATTTATTTTTCAATGCGCGACGATTCCGTTCGGCCGATTTAATAGAATCTATCTTATATCCGTCGAAAACCACGTAGACATTACTATTATAATTATTTTTTTGACAAATTAAATTATATGCTGGAATATTAATTTTTTATATGTGAAAAAATTAATATTCCAGCATATAATTTAATTTGTCAAAAAAATAATTATAATAGTAATGTCTACGTGGTTTTCGACGGATATAAGATAGATTCTATTAAATCGGCCGAACGGAATCGTCGCGCATTGAAAAATAAATGTGCAGATATTGAATTCAACGCAGATATGCCTTTAAAAATCGCTCAAGATACATTTTTGTCAAATAACAATAATAAAAGTCGCTTGATAGATGTTGAGAATAAAATTAGCTGACAACAATATTTTTACATGTCAAGCGGAAAGTGATGCAGATAAATTAATTGTTGATACAGCAATTAATTTGGAAACAAAAAATGTTGTAATAGTTTCAGAAGATATTGACGTATTAGTTATATTAACGGCTTTAGCGGATGAGAGTCGTGAAATATATTTTCTAAAACCATCCCTAGGCAAGGTCGAACAAAAAATATTTTCTTCGAAGAGTCTAGAGAAATCTTTACCAAAATGTAAAGAACATATTCTTTTTTTACATTCCTTAACGGGTTGTGACACTACTTCGGCATTTTTCAATAAAGGAAAAATTAAGTTTGCCAAAAATTTTGAAAAACATCATGATTTGCATGAATTCGCAAAAATATTTAAAAACAAAAACGAAGACTTCAATAATATATTTCAAGCAGGTGTAGCATGTATTTTGGCTTTATATGGAGCTCCTGCAAAAATCAAAGACTTGAATACATTGAGATACAATTTTTTCATTAAAGCTACAACCAAAAATACCAGTGTTATTCTGTCATCATTACCACCTACAACTGATGCCGCAATTGAACACCTGAAAAGAGTGTACCTGCAAACCCAAATATGGTTAGGAAACGACATAAATATTGGAGATTGGGGGTGGAAGTATCTCAATAACATGTTCATCCCAATAACCATGAACCAATTACCAGCACCGGATAATCTACTGCAAATGTTATTTTGCAATTGCAAAAAGGGGTGTGGAGCTGCTTGTGGATGTCGGAAGAGTGGTTTATATTGTAGTGTAGCATGTTTACATTGTAACGGAGATAGCTGCCTTAATACTTTACCTACCATTCAAATGACTGAAGTGGAAGAAAATATTTGATATACAACGTGGTTCAGAAAGGTGAAACAATACTTTCAGATATTGAAGTATACCTTATAAACTTCAACTTGACCTAGTCATAAATTTGAAATTCTAAGATTTTTTTTTTCCTACAAAATAAATAAAAATATTTATTAAACATTTTGTCGACAACCCTAAACCTACGCTACAGCTGACGCTACGCGCCGACTAGCCGAGCCGTCTGCTAAATACCTACATACATTATACCTACTGGTTCGCGTCAATAAAGACACTTACGTAAATATGTACCTACTCACTTATTTGTCCTTAAAAATCAGTCTTGTTTTTCCTACCAGGCAGGCACGTCTGAGATTCGCATTCAGATAAAACTCAACAACATGATCAGCCAATTAAATGAAATACAAACCAATAAGGGAATAAAAAAAGATTAACAAAAAAAACAATTAATAGCCAAACTTTTAATATTACATTAAGTACTATGACACACAATAACATAGGTACATACCTACGCTAATAATAAACCACATCACAAATAATCCGATAAATAAATACAGCAATACAATTTTCAATGCAAGTAAATCAATTTTACTTTTACGCAGCATCGTACAGACGACAGCAGGTCAAGCCACCCGAAACTGTCAAATATTTCCAATCAACCTTGAGCCTTAATACTTAAGAGATAAAGTTGAAACTCCAATAAAGAAATCTGACAGATTGCAGTAGCTTGACGTGCTGTCGTCTGTACACAAAATAAAATAAAGTCTAACATTAGGTCTTTGGCAAACAGTGAATGTACCTACTCTGTAAACCTCTGCCAACACTTTCGGCTAGAGTAAGCCTGACGATGATTATGTTATGTGTTAAAATGAAAACAAAGATTGGTAGGTACTCCTCTTAGCGCAACAAGTAACCCTACCCAGTACATTATTACAGGATAATTTGTTAGGTAGTAAACATTTTGAACACTCACTCATTCATTTCTTTGCAAAGAAGTGTTTTATGATTTGATGATATTTATGTAAGCCCTAAGGTACCTTACCGTGTTTTTACATTTTTGAACCAAATTACCGCGCTTGATCATGCATTACACACACTGAAATTGTACCTCCGTGTAAGCTAGTAGGTACTGTCCAGTAAGTAGGTCTATGAAGTCACTGCACTTAAGATAATGTAGGTATTAGGAATTTAATATCACAAAAAGATCTTGGTATAATTTTATGAATCACAGACTTTGGGTTGTCGTCGTTTATAAAAAGGGTTCGAAATAACCACCTCCATTTTCTACACACAAAGATGTTATACGTAATAAGGACGATCGAGCGTTCCTTAACATGTCCGGGGTTACCGAAGCAAACGCCGTTTCAATTTTAGATTTCATCACGTCTGATGAACTACACACTTGCGAATAAACACAATTTTTTACGTAAACCCACAAAAAAATCTCCATTGATGTAAGGTCCGGGGAACGAGGAGCCAGGATATAGGTCCTCCTCTGCCAATCCACTCGGTAAATTGTTCATTTAAGTAGTCTCGAACAGGCCGCGCGTAATGAGCTGGTGCACCATCATGTTGAAACACAATTTGACAGTACATAAGTAGCCACAGGTAAGTTTTCGAGGGTCTCTTCCACAACTCTTGCAAGTACATTCGCCACACCAGTGTATGGTTCACATTAAATACAGCGGCAGCTCGAAGAGTACTAGTTCTAGGTTCGTTGCTAAAGTGCTCGATAATCTGTGTCTCCAAAGCGGTGCCAGAGCGAGAACTAGGGCGTTCCTCACTCGCAGAACGATGGAAGGAACTAGTACTTTGCAGCCGTAGACACATGTTCCTGAAGCACGTATACGACGGCAGGTGTCGCTGATCAGCGGCGGGTTTCCCGTCAACAAACCGTTGCTGGTATAAATTTCATGCTCCATAGATGCTATCTCCAGCAGCACCAACACAGAGAATCATAGTATTCACTGTTTGAATATTCTTCATCACGACAAGGTATTTTGAAAACCGTTGACAACACGTAACGCGGAACAGAGCAATCGCAAAGCAGCGACTTCACCTCGGGACGATTAGTATGCAACTAGTCATTTAGTCAACGTCAATTCGGGACTCGTTCGGGACTTGCAAAAAATTAATAAAAAATCAAGAATAGGTAGTTACCTAAACCTACGTACATTTTAGGGTTCCCTTTACCGAAAAACCAATAGTGACTGATATTCTCATCTACAGACACACCTATGCAACTAATTAAGATTTTTAACAATTAAATAAAAACAATAAGTATTCTTAATCAGTTTTGAATCTAAATACGGTAAGTCAAAACTTATTACGTTTGTAATTTTCTAACGAGAGGTGATTATACCCATTCCTTGCATAAGTTAAAGTGTCAAGTACAAGCAAAGGCTTATTGTAATTAAATGGGCATATTTTTACTAAAACAGGTCCAGGACCCCACATTGAAATAATTAAATAATATGAAATTAAAACAATATGAAAGAAGTTAGTTATTAAAACTATATTTTATACGGAACCACTTTATAATGATGCTTTTATTAGTGGGCGTGTCAAAGGCACCGCTGGTTACTCGCCGCTTGGCCTTTTATTGGTCAATAATTCTTTATTAAATACCGACAATCCACGTTGCCTAAAGAGATTAAATATACGATGTAAAATAGACACGACATTGAAGTGTTTTCTTGCTTCTGAGAAGCTATCCACGACTGATCTGAGCATGAAAATTAAAAGATCGTAATTAATTATTGAAAACAACAGAGTTAATAGTACCATTAATAGGGGTAGATGCAAGAAGATTTCATTGAATTTACTTCACATTACAAAAACTATGTTTTTTATAACACTGATTAGATGAATAAGACGATAGGCATTAAATGTACCGATACAAATTAGTCGACTCTGTTTTATAATCTTTAAAATTGAATTTTAAAGTTATTTCTAGGGTCATCACTGCGAAGTTTTCGTACTAAACTTCAATGCAAAATAATTAAAAAACCCATGCACTTAGGTACCTCACACCGGTGCCATAGGTATACAACATACATATATTTTATATACTGAAAGTATTATTTCATATTTCTGAAACAGATTGTATATCAATAATGTAAAATGCCTTAATAAACAAAAATTTTATTTTAAATGTTACCTTTTTTTCCGATTTTCCTTGAATTACTACATTTACTCACTTATTATGCATATATAAAAATATACCTGAACTTAATTTTCATATACAAAATCATTTTACACAATAATATGCCTCATACTGTTTGAATTTATTTATTTATTTATTTATTTATCCTCTCTCTGTTAACATTACAGGTTATTAAGACCCAATACGATAACAAGGTATTTTGATACATTACAGATCTACTTATACTTAGTGAATCATACACCAGAATAAACTTAATACTTATTCAAACAAAACAAAAAATAAAATAATAATAACTGAAAAACCTTACAATATCCTAATTAAATATTAAATAAAATTATTACTTTCATCATTTATCTATCTATCTCTATAACACAAATTATATAACAAAATCTTTGTGAATTCACTCGGCTGACATGTAAAAATATCTATTTGCTCGTGCACAACATTTATATCTCGGATAGCTTGCGAGACCGCGGCCTTTGCCAGTAAATTCGTCCTAGCCACTGGCACCGCCAGCAGAGGCTGACGCCGCCGCCTTCCTACATAGTTGTCTGGCACCCAGAAACTGATTGTTTTTAGTACATCAGGGTTATGTACCAGTCCCAGAATCAATTTCACCAGATACGTGGCAAGGGTAAACTCTCGACGCACCTTCAATTGATTGTACCCGACCATGCCCAAGACAAATAGAGAGGGATACATCAACGGATACAACGGGTACACTCCATACAACTTATAGTACAAGTGACGTGTGAATTTATTCTGCACACGTTCTAGCATTAGTGAGTATTTACTCTCATGAGGCGCCCATATGATTGCACTGTGCTCCAAATGACTTCTGACTAATGCATCATATAGGGCCCGCACTGCAGAGATATTTGTGAGATCATGTGTTTGTCTCAATAAGAACCCTAGATTTCTATACGCTTTCTTACAAATCTTAATTATGTGCTCACGGAACAATAGCTCGGGGGTCATGTAAACACCTAAATCACGCACCTGTGTGACTCGTTTTAATGTAGTATTTTCGAGCATGTACTCATGAAGCAGCGGTGAACGCGCGCGAGTAAAACTTATTATTGAGCATTTTGACACATTGAAAAATTTTTGGCAAACTTAATTTTTCCTTTATTGAAAAATGCCGAAGTAGTGTCACAACCCGTTAAGGAATGTAAAAAAAGAATATGTTCTTTACATTTTGGTAAAGATTTCTCTAGACTCTTCGAAGAAAATATTTTTTGTTCGACCTTGCCTAGGGATGGTTTTAGAAAATATATTTCACGACTCTCATCCGCTAAAGCCGTTAATATAACTAATACGTCAATATCTTCTGAAACTATTACAACATTTTTTGTTTCCAAATTAATTGCTGTATCAACAATTAATTTATCTGCATCACTTTCCGCTTGACATGTAAAAATATTGTTGTCAGCTAATTTTATTCTCAACATCTATCAAGCGACTTTTATTATTGTTATTTGACAAAAATGTATCTTGAGCGATTTTTAAAGGCATATCTGCGTTGAATTCAATATCTGCACATTTATTTTTCAATGCGCGACGATTCCGTTCGGCCGATTTAATAGAATCTATCTTATATCCGTCGAAAACCACGTAGACATTACTATTATAATTATTTTTTTGACAAATTAAATTATATGCTGGAATATTAATTTTTTATATTTTTCAATCAAAAAGTGAAAAAATTGAAAGCACAAAAAATTATTTGGTAAACTTTGCAAGATATAGTATAAGAAAGAAAATGCCACCTCAACCAAAAAAAATCATTCACTGTAGCAATTTTCCGAGGTCAAAACCCCAGGCGCTCCACTAATTCTAACGATAGACAAATGTGGAAATCCGTTTTGCTGTACTGGAGATACAAGGTAATAAAGAATATTACATAAACGATACGCGCTAAAAATATAACCCTTCCTGGCAGTCGGGTAAAAACACAACTCCGTCTTCATCGACGCGCAGTGGAGTAAGTCTAATCATTGACTACACGAACGGTCGCAATAGGGTATTGCCGGAAACAAATTTTGGCAATGTTTTTCAATTAGAACGTTAATTGCATCATGCTTTCGCAATCATAACATTATGACATATTTCCTATTTATTTATCTATTTATAATTTTGATTCTACTTACACTTGTTTATAAAATTAAATGCTAAGGACTTTAGTTTTTTGGTTAATTCTCAGTTTGAGGTTCAATGAAGTCCGTGGAATTCAAAATATCTCGAAAACTCTTTCGAAATCACATTTACTGCAATTACTTATATTATAATTATTTTATCATAACTGACGCTTGATTTATTTCTTAACATGAACCAAATTACATATTATGCAAAGGAATTCATATGTAGGAAGTTTAAACATTATGCTTAACTAGTAAGTGGGTGAAGGCCACAGAACAACTATGTTAAGGATACTGTTTTAAAGTCCTTTTCGTGTTTCTTCTAGGAATTAATTTCTGCTTTAGAAATGAATTTAATAATCTAACTACTCTGTTAAAGGAACTGCTAGCCTGGGCCTCCCTCATATTTCAAGGATATTCAAATAGCAGGCAGTTATAATATAAGCCCAATCACAACCACGTTTAATGGTGCTACGCGCCTACGCTCACGACCAGGCCTAAAAAAATACAATGACTATAAAACATAGAGGACATTTGGACGCCAGCACATCAAGCTGTGATAAATTCTATATTAGATTTTCAACTATATAGCTAAAGCATTAAGGTTCGTGGTCGATTGGGAAAATTTGACAGTTTCGGGTACCTTGACCGCTGGCGTCTGTACTTAGTGAGTCATCCGAGTGGGCTTATCAATAAAAGATAAGCGCTTGCAAGGGAATGGTTTAGTTAAAATCCGTGTTTGACGTCAGCGCTGTACTAAACTGCCAGTAATAGTGGGCGCCGAGTGAGTACTTGAGAGCTATATAGCGGGCGCAACGTAACCTGCGACCCAGCGTTCTCCATTGCATCGTCGACAATGTCGTTACGTAACAACAATGTAACAAACAAATGGCCGATTTACATAATAGCCTTGTCGGTGCGCGATTATCGTCGTGTAAACGCCCACGCGAAACAGACGTGGCGCTGCTGTAACGCGCCTTTATTATTATATTGTTTAAATAATATTAATAGTAGTATAAAGTATCCCGTTACATTAAATTTAGCTATATTGTGGTTAATCTAATGGTATGCGATACTGCATTACGAAATATACCACTTTTGGGATACAGAGAATTATAAAGGAGGGCTGCATATAGCAATTTTTTGTTAAGTTCCTACAACATACATAATAAAAATGAATACTAAATAAGTACAAAGGATATAATTAAAATATTTTGGTCTTAAATTAGCAACTAAAAGCGTGCGAAACCTCATAGAAATATGAGCTGTACACTGTACTGGTACACGGTAGCACTGGAAGTAGGGGAGAGCCGCCGCCCAGCAGTGGGATGATAAGCAGGCAGATTAACAGGTGCATTGTAAGAAGTGACACACTACGGAAGCCTGCCCAGTGCCTGTAGCTCTACCACGAGTTTACACACAAAAAACTCTGTACCGTCTCGTACATAGCATTACAGTGATGGACCAAAAAATTAGGTTACACCAGTTTTATGACTTATTAATTATTTATGGTGTTTAAAAATTTAAATAAATAGTATGTTGGTTCATTTGCAAAAGGGTAGGTATATTGGAGGAGGGCTATGCTTGGGGTTTCACTGCGCGATCGAATCAGGAATGAAGAGATCCGCAGAAGAACGAGAGTAACCGACATAGCCCGAAGAATTGCAACACTAAAGTGGCAGTGGGCTGGGCACATTGCCCGTAGGACCGATGCCCGATGGGGCCGACAGATTCTCGAGTGGCGATGAGGTATATTGATATAATTTTATAAAGTGTAAATTTATTTATTTATTTTTTATAATAGAATAATACTATGAGTATCTTA
The DNA here is from genome assembly GCA_037179545.1 of Sesamia inferens. Taxonomy (NCBI): domain Eukaryota; kingdom Metazoa; phylum Arthropoda; class Insecta; order Lepidoptera; family Noctuidae; genus Sesamia; species Sesamia inferens. The sequence continues at coordinate 16,819,071 of CM073921.1, read as the reverse complement.
TATTTATTTATTTTTAATGTCGTGTCGTTATGACGATATTTAAAAAAATCATTGAATTCGTACTACTGATTTAAGTTTTGTGCCACAGTCTCCTTTTTCACTGATAAATATGGATCTACGTGAAACAGAAGTTGTTCGAATCGTAACTTTGTTACAAACTAGAACGAGCCAGTAAAATTTTTAACAACGTGAAGTGAGTCGAACAACGGTTCAACATGTTTACAAATAGTATGTGGCCGGTGGCTACACATAAGACTTCGGCAAGTAGAAACACATCTGAAAGGGATGATTAAATTGTAGACTCAGTAAGCCTCTGAACACGACTTCATTCTGGAGTAGAATTGCAGCACCTGCTTAAAGATACCAGAGGTATCGATGTCAGTGAAACGAGAATCAATAGATCCTAAACTTAAGACAGCTCATAAGTTAGTAAGGAATATTGTTCCTGAACACAATGACTGGACTTTAGCACAATGGACAAGTAATCTTTTCTAATGAATCCCATATGGTCGCAATAGGGAATATCGTAGACTGGGAAAATGAAATGCACTTTGCACAAAGGGTAAGCTTTGGGAGACGGTTCAGTTCTGAGGAGATGCGAACATCGAACTTAGATGCCCGTAAAGAGTTGGTTATACGATAATGCCCGCCCCCACACTGGTATAGTACCAACGAAAACAAATCAAGCTACTACAATCTGACAGATTTCTTTATTAAATTTTCAACTTTATGCCTAACGCATTAAGGCTCAAGGTTGATGATGCACGGATAATTACACATTAGAGATTACTTACGAGAAGTAATGATAGAGGTTCTGGACTGGCAAAGACGATGTCCAGACATTTTATAAAATTTAGAGTCGAGCTAAAAAAAACATTGCTTTTTTTAAATTACGAAAAGCATGCTTTACCATTTTGAAAAGTGGCCTAATTTTATTATACAAAGTTATTTTTACTCTGTACGAAGCCTCAATATAGTTTGTTCAGAATAAGAATCGATTCCAATCATTTTTACACTATGTTATATTTTATCCCAAACACATCTAGAAATTGTTGCAGTGTGGTTACCGAGCGTACAACACAGTCGACGGCAGATCATAGTAGTAGGCACTTGCGCATAGCTGGACAGGGCGCCGATTTAGGCGCGAGCGGGCGATGCTTTGACCATATTTTTGTCGGGACAACCAAGTAAGATGATAACAAGATTATAACTTTGTGGATTTTCATATCTTTTTGAAATTTTGTACATAGATTTTTGACTTAAAAATACTGGACACGTGTTTCACGTTTCCCATAAACAAAAATTAACATTGTATGAAAAATTCTGACAGACACCTTGGGGTCACAGAAAGAAATAAAATTCGTGCTCACGACACTACACAGTTAAGAACCCTAACATGTCACTAACGTTACACCATGACACAATAATGACATACATATAAGGAATAAAAATTCAATAAACATTAAATTACCTTAAGTATTTCACTAACTGCCAACCTTTCTATTTAGTCGGATTATTGACTACCACAACATTTTTAGCATAGGTGATATCCTAGTGATATCACCTATGCTAGTAGTATTTTGAGCACATAATAATTTCGATTCTTTAATTTTTCTTATTACTAAGAAAGAAAGAAATAAAATTTTAAATGACACGATCACCATCAGCAGGATCAGGATCAGCAGGCACTAAACTTGATAGACCGTGTAAAATAATAATAATGATTGCATCACGAGTGCCAAAATCTATTCGATATACGTTTATACGCTAGTAAGCGTAGCGAGTAAGTTTTTGATGACAACTCAAGGTATGGGTTATTAAGTTAGAAGTTTTTACACGAAGTTTTTATAAAGAAACTAAGGACAAACGTTTCAAGGTTCTACGCAAAATGGCTGGATTACTTATACAACAGTTTCAAGACTTCGCCACTTTTACGTAAACATTTTTCAGGTACTTATAGTAGGGGTATAAGTTGGAAGTTTTTACAAGAACTTTTTACAAACAAACAAAGAACTGTTTCAAGGCTCTACGCAGAATAATTGAATTACTTATATAACAGTTCTTCAGTTTTGCTTATTTTACGTAAACATTTTTAAGGTACTTCTAGATAACAAAAGATTACAAATTCTGTCCAAAATGACATCTAATCTACAGGCTGCAGGGCAGGCAAAGGCAGGAACTTTGAAAATATGCCATTAATTACGTTAATATAATTAATTGAATGTTCATTAAAAAACTTCGCAGAGGATTTATTTTAATGACACCGGTGTAAGCACGGTCCGTAAGAAGACGACCAGTTGATCGGGCCCCAAATGGTCATAGCCATCCAACTAGTCCGGGGATACCGCACGGCTCCTTGCCAGATTGCCGCCATGGGATCTGAAGGCTAGAGACCTCCTTACATATGGGAGTGACAAGTGACGAAGAACGCCCGCGAGCAATCCCACTACAGCGGACAAAGCTCTAGCGGGGTCTCAAGGCGACAAGTCTCCTATTAGAGGAGTGTCCTCACCGGACACGTTAGTTTCAGGAAGTTCCTATTCCGGACAAAGCGGGAGGAAACGTCAGGATGTCACCATTGTATGGATCACCCTAGGACACGGTGGAGAACTGCCCGGCTTCGTAGCGACGATCTCTCGCATTCGACACTTGTCCAGGTGATGGACCGCATGGATGTACAAGAGTGCATGACAAGCCATCACTTCACAATGCTAGCAAAGGAGGAGGCGGAGTACGTGGAGGAGAGACGATCAGAATGGCGCAGGTGCCGCCATGGTCGTCGGGAGCCAGCATCCAATTCCCGGCCCTCGTAGCAGAGGGCTTGCCGGCAGAAAGCTGTGGGCAGCTCGCCGCCTGGTAAGAACATCGTGACGGGATCGATGTGGCCCGCCAATGGCTACCTAGGTCGCAGGTTGTTCGAAAGAGATATCGCGACCCAGGCCCAGGTAAGTGAAGGATCACGGGTGGATTTTAGTCAGTAAAAAGTCTAACACGTTCTTCCGCTTCATTACGAGCAGGAGAGGTCATAGTTAGATGGTTTCCCATATAATAAAAAGGATTGATTTTAGTGATACTTTGAAATTGAGTGATTTGATTGACTCTATACGAAGATAGACGAATGAGACGAGTGTAGAGAGGTTGTGCTTTGTGTTTTTTGTCTCAAAGTTTTCTGTTGAGTTGAAGAGAGCGTTCCTTTTATTGGAACCCCAATAAAAGGTACGCTCTCCTCCACAAATAAGAATGTTAAAAAGAAATTCAAACGCAAACTAAATGGAGACATTGATGTAGAGTAAGAGTACTGAGGCCTTTAACCTACAGTGAGAATACAGAGGTTTTTAATAATAAGAGAAATATTAAAAGACGTAAAAAATAACCCGAAACCCCTATTAAATAACCTTTCATGTTACTCAGACATATAGGTAGTCATTGTTGGAAAATAGTGTGATATAAGGGTGAAACCTTTGTAATACAGATGAATAATGTGACTTGCCTTTGTGAGTGATTACATAAGATTTTATAAACCGAACCGGGCTGTTTATGTAGCCACAGTCTTCGAGGGCAGTGTAAATTAAACCCAATAAGATTTTTAATAAGAAATTCAAAGTAACATTTTTATACATTTTCCGCGGGGCTTCAATGCCCAACCACAACGGGCTTTACGTAACTGGCCTCCCTTGAGTGACTTTCGTGACCTGTGCCACGCGATAAGCAGGTGATCAACGTACTTTTTTCTTTTGTTCAAAGATTGGCAAATAATTAGGAGATTGTTGAGAAATGAAGAATATTCTTATAAAATAATTAACCATGTTGCTACGACGAAATTATATGTTGCTAAAGAGAAATTAATGTCCTGTTGAATTATTTCTTTGTTGGATTTACCCTGATAACCACATAAATAGTGTTTAGCAATTGTGTTCTATACCTTTTTTTTTTAATAATTACGAGTATAAACTAGCGCTTGACCACAATCCTGCCTGGTGATAAGCAGTGATGCGATCGTTGATGGTAAAGCGCGCGCTAGTAAATAAAATGCAAACGTCATAACAAATTCTGAATATAACATGTTTTTTTAAGTTGTTATGATCTAGTTTATATAGACAGAGTGTCAACAACGTAATTAAAGTCTTCGTTTCGAAATAATAATTAGGTGTACGCAGATTTGTGTAAGTAATCCCTGGTGCATGCATTATGTAGCCAACGAATAGTTAGTACTGACAAAACATCAATAAAAAAAAATGCCCAGCAAATGACAACATTAGATATAAAACAAACATTAAGCACAAAAAAGAAATAAATAATTTAAAAAAAAAATAAGTCTAGACGTTTTTGCGATTATTCTTGTAACAATTGCAACTATGATACACACAAAAGCACAACTGAACAAAAATAATGATTCACTAAATGGACATTCGCTTAAGCATTGCAATAAAAATACCAAAAGAAGCAACTTTAAAAATAAACCTAAATTATAATTAAATAAGTGTACAAAATGAAAACCAAACACATTAAAGTTGGAACCACAATCTATGTTCATTCATTTAAATAAAATGCAACACTAAAAGCGTTATTGTTGCACATTATATAGACTTTCGCAAAAAAGAAACAACACTATTTTTTAATACTTACACGGTGGAATTAGGGCTGTTTCATCCGACTCCATCGGCACTACATCATCTATATCTTCTGTGGTGAACGCTGCAGTAACACTAGTCGACCCCGGCATGGTTCTAAAGAGACAAAATTAAAATTGTAATAATACACCGCAAAAGAAATTAGATTAGGTAGTTTCTAGCATGAATCTTACCTGGATGATGGTCCGTCAGATGTTGTCTTCCCAATTAGGTCCCGTATCACAATGTTTACAGGTAGTTGGTTAAATGAATCGTTTCCACACGGGCATGTGATCGTATCAGTCACACATCTAAAACAAAAACACCAGAGTCAACGTCTAATGACAATTACAAAACAATTTATTAGCAGAACATGAAAGCATATGAAGCAGAAAATGAAAACAGATACATACCGAGAGCATCTCGTGTGGCCACATTTTCCCGTCACGGGACATATAGGAAGTAACCCGCAGTTGAGACAACCCATGTCGCTTTCATATATGTTTCTGATGCAGCGAGCATATTTCACAACTCTAGCAGCCACTTGGCTCGTGAGACGAGTCGCGGCAGCCAGTCTGTGACCAGCATGGAGACGGCGCCTAGCCAGTGTGGGCTCAGGAGTTGATAAATCTTTTCTACGGGTGGAGGTCATTGTGAGCCTTGCGGAGCGTTTCACCATTATCGGGGACAGTTCGGCTTCGGAAAGCCGTTCACGTGAAAAATTTGTCCGGGACACTTCGGGTCCTGTTATCGCGTGGTTCATTTGTTCACCTGTTTGATCATTATGGTTCTGCCGATTCAGTGACATGTCAGAAGAACGTCTCTCAGGAGAACTGGAGTGCTCACGCGGGAGGGGATCGGGGTAATACATCATGTGAGGATAGGATGGACTCGCAGGTCGCAAGCAACTTGTGGATGCCATTTCTGTTGATCGCACCGACAATACCTGCTGACAATAAAACGTTTGTATCGGAACTTATGGTGAAACTTAACATCAAACTTAAATAAGAAACAACCGACCACGCCCAAAGATAAACCATACTAAGTAAACATTTAAAAAGTCAATTAAAATGTCACATTAATGTTGTCTTAAGCATTTTAATAATTTTGTGAACACTCGAAAGACAAGTAATCTTTTTTCTTTTCTAGCTTGATTTAATTTTATCAGTTAGTAATCTGCTTTAAATGGAAGCTTCGGTTTATGTATGAGTAAAAAGCATGCAAAGTATATCTAAAATCGCTTAAAAGTTTTGGAAAAGCATAAATGTAGCAATTAAAAAAAATACGAGTGTGCTTATGACCACACGACTGAAGTGAAACTTCTTTCGCTCCATCTGTATGTATATATTTATATATATATGTGTGTGTGTGTACAATATATACATGTATACACATATACATATATTAATCTAATATATAAAATTCTCGTGTCACGGTGTTCGACATTAAACTCCTCCGAAACGGCTCGACCGATTTTGATGAAATTTTTTGTGCTTATCCGGTATCTATGAGAATCGGCCATCATCTATTTTTCATCCCCCTAAATGTTAGGGGTAGTCCACCCCTAAATTTTTTTTTTATTTTTTAGACATAATTTTTAATTTCTATTTTTTTATGATACAACATACAAAAATACATACAATCCCCAATTTTCACCCTTCTACGATCAACCCTTATTTTTTAATAGCCATTTTAGTAATTTAATCTATTATTTATATGGCAAAACAACGTTTGCCGGTCAGCTAGTTTTCTATAAATATTTAAATTTATTTCATGGTTTCATTGGTAAATTAATATTTTTGCATAGATCTTCTATTTTTATTGAAAAAAAAAACTCGTTGTAGACCTTGTAGTACCAAGCTCGCGCCACGGGCGCCTCTGTGCTTATATCCCCCACTTAACTTCCGTTCGCCTTGCCCGATCACTTTTCGTAACGCTTACGTCACGCGTTCGCCAGCTTACTCCCCAAGTCAAGCGTGCGTAAAGAAGTTTCACTTCAAAAACTATTTAACATACTTAAAAATTTGCGTAAAAAAATAAACGAGTGGAGCAATGTAAAATAGTGAACTTGGCCCAGAACAGAGAAACCTGTTGCGCGGAGGCAGCGAGCTTAGCTCCGAGTGGTCCGACGCAAAGCGAGCCGATTGCACCTCGCACCTAATAGATTTATGCAACCGACGTCGCGACCGCTACTCGCAGCGTTGATTACTGCACTGCGCCCATCCGTTCTGTTCTTTACTTCGATATTTAGGTCACTCGTACAATGCAATAATTAGACTTCTACTGCATAACGGAATCCTGACGATAGTAGTAACTTTAAAGGTGTAAATACCTCGCCAGAATACCTTAAAAGCAACATACAGTAAATACAAAATATATATACATACGTATTTAACATTATCTGAATCTTTTTTGGTGTATGTATTTAATTAAAATCTCTGAATATTTTTTTTATAATCTACTTAATGATTTAAAGATATTAAAAAGTGAGAAATTTACTCTGCATATTAAAATCAAACTATAATGTAAATATGACCAACCCCAAAAGCCAATGATGATGATCGTAATTAAGAAAACATCCAATAGATAACACACAAAAACAGTTGCTGACTTTATAAAAATATGCGACCGCACCTTGCTAGACAAAATTGACAACTTACTTGAAAGCGTACTGTCTGCACGCCATTCCATGTTACAATAAATCTTCAGGGTCTTCTTAATAAATAGCTGGGAAATGAAAAGCGTGGCAATGCGGTAAGCGAAAACAAAACAAAAGCAGAACAACTACATACAGGGAGGAAATAAAGAATTATGCCTGACAGGAGTTCTACTGCAAGAGTGTGAACTAAGTAGCCTTGACCCAAGCAGTGCTATAAATGAATAATAAAAGTTTGAAGCCATGCTGCTTCCCACCGCTCACCTCTGTACAATCACATGGCAACGGACGCATCGTCGAGGATCTCTGGACCGCGGCCTAGAAGTTTTGATTTCATAGACTGTGAGACACTCGGATACACTTAAAATCAGTTCAGATTCTACACGCATACACTCGTGATGGTCCTCATTTCACTACCACTCTTCTCAGTCTGTAGAAGAACACTGAGCTCTTTCAATATTATGTGAATGTAACGTCTAAGTGAGCTGGAAAGTCGTACATACACTGCGACATAAACATATATATCATTGTAACAGATAGCACACTTCTAAAATGTATATAAAACTTGGAACTGTATTATTATTTATTCACAACACCTGCTACGGCAATAAGCACATTTGATGTTGTCAGATCGACTGCAAAGTGAAGACTGAATACTGAACTGAATAAGACTTACGTATGTATTGAGGGATGTAAATAACAACAAGTCAACAGGTGCGTTTGAGGCATGAAACGTTTCATCTTGTGATTCCTGAAACAAAACAATATTTTCATAATCACATAACCTTTTCTAGAATACGATATATTAAAAGACGGTGATATAAGTTTTACCTAATTTTCCAAGTAAATAAGCCTATTAAAAGCTATATAAATTATAATCTATTTAAATAATTGCAGCGGTTTCAAGGAAAAAAGCATGTAAAGTGATTGGTTTCTTAGACATAGGCGTATCACTATACTCCTCTGTCTCCTCAAAGCCGCAAAAGGCTTTGAGGATCGTCATATAATATTGTTATTCTATAGCAGACTCTAACAACTTATCGTAGTAAGGTCGGAACGGTATAGATATTAAACTTCTAGACCAGTCTTCCCGTTCCAGAAGTTAAATACTGGGCATATAAATTTTTCGGTCAATTTTGGACTCTCAAATAAACGGAAAGAATAGCCCAACACCTGAATTGCGTAAAAAACAATCAATCACAACCTAAACAAATCATTTTGACCATTTATTTATAGCTATTCCATTGCATTATATTTTCGAAGATTTAGTTTGTTCAACAGTGTAAACAACGGAATAAATTGTTTCGTGTCTGTGGCTAGTCGAAAAGTAATATAGTGTTAAAATTATAGGCATATCATAAACAGGTCTAATATAATATTCCGGAGAGCTTCAATGTTAGCTCCGTAAACAACGATCAAATAAAATCGTACAAATTTAGAAATACGGTACTATCTCTAAACATTTGGACATTCATTTACTATTTACTTTTTATAAATTGGTATTCCTTCTATACTAGATAATCGTAAAAAGAATATTGTGTTATACCAATACCTAATCGATTTAAATTGACGTAAGTAGGTACTTGTCGCCATTTTTATTTGGACATTCGATTTGATTTTTTTTATTTTCAAAAAAACTAACAAAAATAAACTTAACTTAAGGGTAAAGCTTAAGTTAAGTTTATTTTTGTTAGTTTTTTAGACCTAAGGCACAGATATAAATATAATACCCTTAGAAGGCCCAGTACCTAAGGCTAGTATTATATTATATGTGACTTTAAATTTGAATAATTTTAAGACGCCACTTCATTATTTTAATAACTATATTGACTATATCAGAGCCAAACTTGATAAAGGATAGAGGTAAACAAACCGTTGCTAGACTAAAAGTCAGATGTTAATAACCTAAACATAAATGATTTTCATAAAAGTAATAGTCCTATTTCCTACTAATCTGAACAGTTTATTTATGTTTAGATATTTATTGATTTGCATAGAACGCTTAACCGATTTGAATGAAATATGACACACATGTAAGCTAATTTCCTAATAGGTTAAATTTTTTAAATACATATATCTTATAATTAGTTCATACTTGAAAGTATTACAATGTATGTGTTATGTAGTCGATTTGAAAGAATTAAAATACGCAAAATTGTATTGACAAATGCCTCAACTTTATTCATCGGTTGAATTCCACAAAATGTGTTTAATACCTGGATTTCATCCAACTTTCTTTTTTGTAGAGCTATCACGTAAAAATAATGTAGACTTTTTAATGGTTTTTCGAAATACCAAGTTATTATGCATGCTATTTTAGTGATTCTATTGAAATATGCTGCAATAGGAATTTGGCAATAGGAGATTTGTAAAACGTGAGTTGTGATAACCCTAAATTGGTTTGTTTACCTCTATTTTTATGGAGCTAAGCGATGGTATTGAGAAAAGATGAAAGTACCCCTGAAAAGTCATTTTGGCAATGAACTTAGATGATATTTTTTTAATAGTCTCAGAGTTCTACAGAAAATTTTTTCATTTATAAAAGGTCAAATTAATTACATAGTTGCTAAAGCTTCATAGATAATGTTATAAAACCTTTATTACGGGTTCACCGACCGCTAACTAAATAGTAGATAGTACGTTTTAGGAGTAGTGTTTTTTATCTTCATTAGGTAATTATTTGATATCCATGACGTCTGTTTTGTTTCGCCAATATGTTCTTGTACGTAGTGTAGTTAAATAAAATAATAATAGGTCTTTTATATATATGTTTTCTAAAATGAAAAACCGCAAATGGCAATAATTGAAGTCATATAAAGGAAATTCGTATGTTTATATGTATTCCATGTGCTATTTTATTGTTTAAATACTTCCAAGTACTATTGTGTTTTCGTGTGGTTTGCAATAAAGGTAATGCCCTGCTTCTGCTTAGGACGGTTTTGGTCAAGTTTAATATTAATGAATTATACACATGAATTTTTCGGATCACTATGTGACCGCGTCAAAATCCGTTGCGTAGTTTAAAAGAACAACGAGGTCATACGAACACCAAAAACGTCTTATTTTATTCAATGGTATGTCACCGTATGACTGAACAGAGCGTCAGAGCCACGAGGAAGATACACGGGCGATGCCAATGCGTGGAGTGCAGTAATTTCGACGCTCGGGCGTTACAACGCCGACGCACCGTCCGCGTTTTTAAATGACAATCCAGTGTAACCTATGTGGTTGTCGTCTGCTTAACTGGACTTATCTATGGATGTCTCAATCAACTTAGGCCTCCAGCTAAAGGAAATTCGTCGACAGCAACGTCCGTGTGGCTCCGCCTTTAGTTTATAATCTAAATAATATCTCGTGAGATAATAAATTGACGATAAATTGTGAACTGCACCATATCGATACTCCATGCTTTCGATAGAACCACTCATTATCGATAGTTTATAATCTATAAATTACGAACCGTTAAATTGCAAACGGTCCTGCATTTACGTACCGAGTGCCGACAGAGTTCATAATCCGTCCGATTTTATAATTCTTAAAACTCTTGAGCAGTTCCTGTTTTGGTCGCTCTTGGAGTGGGTCGCAGTAACTAAGCTGAGACACGCCGCAGACTAAATCGGTTAGGTTAGAACTGTGAACAACCGCACGCAAGCCGAGCGAGCTGAGAGCGAAGCTGTGATTGGGGAGCGCTACTTCCAAATTAGTTGCGGTTACTTCGCCATTTAAACTAAATGACCAAGTACCGCAACCACTCCTCACAGTAAGATGGTGCAGGTCTTGTACAGTATCGAAAAATAATGCTTTAAATTGTAAATAGTTTGTTTTAGTTTGCATTTTTTCGATAATTCATAACCTTAAGAGCTAACGATGTTCATAATGATACGGTGATGTAATAATAAATAATAGCTCTTTGCGTTGAAGAATGAAAGTCGTTCGGCAGCTGTCACGAGATTATTGTGATAAGCGACTATTTTTATAATAACGTAACGCAATACGTAGACTTTATTAGCTACAGATCCCATTCACGAATTGAATCTTATTTTTTATTACTGAGAATAAAATGAACTTTTTGAACGTCAATCTTACAGAAGACAGTCCCCAAAACGCCCACCCATTGACACTTCCTAGTGCTTTCGCTGGGTAGAAGTGATGGAACAAACTTCCCAGGAGCACAGCTGTCTGTTCATTTAAAACAACACGTGACTTTATTCAATAATTTGTAGGTACAGTAATGAACACATGAAAAAACACCAACAATGAATTTATCATAAGTATGCTAGCTAGCCACGCCAAAATACCAGCAAAACAAGCATCTAGTACTAAAACGAAAAAAAAAAACAACTATCTGATGCAAGGACCTAAGTATATTAGGCTATTAGCAACAAAAGCTGACGTGTCACGATGACGAATAACTACAGGAAATATATTGTGAAGGATTGTACGGATTCATTTTTGTCGATCATGTCACCGTCCGGAGGAATCAACGCTGTCACATGTTCATGTTATTATTTCTGGCTGTTCTTATCTGGCTAAAGAAGAATACTTGCGTAGGCACAGTCATGTAGCTAGTATTATGCACCAGCAACTTGCTCGTAAATTCAATCTTGCGGAACCAGGAGTACAAGAACCATTGCAGTAAACACAAGTTACAACAACACACACACAAGTCAAAAGTTACAAGTTCAAAAAAGAATCTTCACGAAAGTTGAAATATTGCGTTGTATTGGAATTGTTCTATTACCCTCACTAATGGCCTATTGTAACAAGACATAGCGGTCATAGATTATCTAGAGCATCGCGCAATGATTGATATAATTATTATAATACATACATACCTCAGTTATCTGCCAGTCAAATCCTAAAGTTTAAAAAGTCTAATATCAAAGTTAAAATCGATCTAACCACTTCGGTAACTAGCCCGAACAAACGGACAGTTTAGGCGTCACATTAAAGTTTTTTTTTGTTATATGTAGGTATTGTATATACCTACTTTCATACGTATTTAATAAGAAGCCGTTATTTTGGCGTTCAGACGATTTATTTAAATCATTTACAAGCACTTTTGAATACTCAAATTACATAATTTACAAAGAGTTTAAATTTATTTGTACAATGAAAAGATTGTTGAGATGTAAATGATATTATTATATAACTATACACACAAATGAAAATAAACTTGACATTATTATTATAATTCTGTTACTCATTACAATTATCTAAAGAAATCACAAGACTAATGACTCCAACGACCAACAAGATCACTGACCGATAACGTCGCGCGAAAACTTCATTACAATTTATTATCTGTAAAATTCAGTTTCGAACTAAATGGTGGGTAGGTACCTATTTTATGTAGTCTAACAGCGTTAAGTACCTATAAACGTGATTTATTTAGGTCGTATGGCATCTCTGCCCTAAGGTGTATGACTCATAATGTCATATCGATTTGTATGATCTGTGCTGGCATTTGAGCTAGTCGCTTATCAGTAACAACCGTAATGAATCCTGAAAATACATAAATTAATCATCCTCTTGGGTGTGTAGTATTGCCTACAACGATTCTTACGCAAAACGAAGTAAGCGGTGGGCTTACATAATGTGACCTACTGGCCCACTGACTCTGTGCCGTAGCGCATGCTTCGTTTGCACTGACTAGGTACTACCTCCTACTTGCCGCTTCATCGTAACTATTGCAAATGGTAATGGTAATGATAAAAGTATTGGAGAGCAGCACCTTTTTTTGAGGATAGGAAGTCATCAATTGACTTCTCCGGTACTGGGCGGAGCGGAAGGGCACCCGTTTTTCTCCCTTATGAGACAGTACCTTTCCGAGCAGTCAGCACCGTAATTGCGTAATGCAGTATCAATCTCAATTAATAATTTTAAAGGATATTGTTATAACCCATCGCCACATAAGTAAATCTCTTCAACAAAGTAAATAATAACGCAATGAATGTTGTTGAACTGTCACAATGAAACACATTGCTTCTATTTTTTCGGCAGTTGGTGTCTTTGGTTTTTGTATTATGCCAACGACTTGCGCGATTTCTCAATCTGAGTCGACGGTATTTTTTGGAAAAGTTTTTACCCGCACCGATCTGTTTAGACTTTTCGGTACCGGGAATTCGCTTCTACATGCTAGAATTCTTATATAATTACCCTGCAGTTATTTTCATTGCGAGTTCCATTGTATGAATGTTGCGAGTTATGTTTTGAATTCAGCCTACGGTAGGTCCATTTACAGGGAATCAAGCAGAAATATATAAAAACAAACACACCTTTTAAAGTTTTAAAATGTTCCGAATCCAATGGCTGCCAATTGGACCCTAATACTGTAAAGTATGGGCTTAATAATTGCCGGAAATAAGTAATATTTAATTAATTAATAACGGATGTACCTAATCATAATAGGGAAAGACTTGAAATTTTCAGTGTTATAGGCGCTAGATCAGGACTCGCAACCGATCCAACTCCAGCGTGGAGTAAGACAAGGAGATGTCATATCTCCCAAATTGTTCACTGCTGCGTTGGAAGATGTCTTCAAGTTCCTGGACTGGAAAGGACTTGGCAATAACATCAACGGCGAGTACAACACTAATCTCCGTTTTACAGATGATATCGTGGTCATGGCGGAGACCCTGGAAGACTTGAGTAAAATGCTCAACGACCTCAACAGAGCTTCCCAACAAATGGGTCTAAGGATGAACATGGATAAGACGAAGATCATGTCGAACTCTCATTTCGCACCCACTCCAATTCTAGTTTTTTGTTTAACAATTTATAAACTAACGCTTGACCGCAATCCCGCCAGATGGTAAGCAGTGATGCGATCGTTTATGGTAAAGCGCGCTAGTCAATTAAGAGCCTATTTACTCAAAAAAATAAAAAGGGCGAATAGGAAGGAAAACGGCAGTTGAGCGAGATGATGCTATGTTAAACCCAACAACACGACCAACGATGCTGCTCCAAAGGGAGATTGATCTAAAGACCCTCCACGACCAAACTCTCAACACAACAACATTAGGCGCATCGTACCCGGCACACAACGCAACACAACTGCTCAGACCCGTCCTCCGTACTGCTTCACCCGACATCATGCCGGAACACGACGAATCGCTTGGCGGCAAGACTTTCTCTGGTGGGTGGTAACTTCTGCCGGCAGCCGATGTTATGGTCTACCACCGAGAAAAAGTTGGTTGCTCTGCAGTCGAAATTGTTGACGAGTATATATACCTGGGACAAACAGTTCAACTAGGTAGGTACAACTTCAATAAAGAGGTGTCTCGTCAAATCCAGCTCGGCTGGGCAGCGTTCGGGAAGCTACGCTACATCTTCTCGTCGTCCAAGATATCGCAGTGTCTCAAGACTAGTCTTTGACCAGTGTGTATTGCCAATGATGACTTACGGAACTGAAACGTGGTCGCTCACAATGGGCCTCATACGAAGGCTCAGTCACAAAAAGGCAATGGAAAGAGCTATGGTCGGAGTTTCTCTGCGTGATCGAATCAGAAATAAGGAGGTGCGCAGAAGAACCAAAGTCACCGTCATAGCTCTTCGAGTCGCTAAACTTAAATGGCAGTGGGCGGGGCGCATTGCTCGTAGAACCGATGGCCGATGGTGAAGTAAGGTTTTAGAGTGGCGGCCACGTACTGGAAGACGCAGCGTACTGAGGCGCCCAACAAGGTGGACCAATGACCTGGTGAAAGTCGCGGGAAGTGATGGATGCGGGCAGCACAAGACCAGTCGTTGTGGAAAGCCTTGGGAGGCCTGTGTCGAGCAGTGGACATCTATAGGCTGAAGAAGAAGAGAAGAAGATGATGATTATGTTGGTACTAGCTGCGCCACGCGGTTTCACCCGCGTAGGTTTTGATATGCTCCGCTCCTATTGGCCGCAGCTTGATGTTATATAGCCTGAAGCCTTCCTGGATCAAGGGTCTATTCAATGCAAAAATAATTTTTCAAATCGGTCCAGTAGTTCCTGAGATTAGCGCGTTCAAACGAACAAACAAACTCTTCAGCTTTATACAATCCGCGTGAAGCTGGTTATGCTCCGCTCCTATTGGTCGCAGCGTGATGTTATATAGCCTAAAGCCTTCCTGGATTAAGGGTCTATCCAATGCAAAAAGAATTTTTCAAATCTGTCCAGTAGTTCCTGAGATTAGCGCGTTCAAACAAACAAACAAACTCTTCAGTTTTATACAATCCGCGTGAAGCTGGTTATGCTCCGCTTCTATTGGTTGCAGCGTGATGTTATATAGCCTAAAGCCTTCCTGGATTAAGGGTCTATCCAATGCAAAAAGAATTTTTCAAATCGGTCCAGTAGTTCCTGAGATTAGCGCGTTCAAACAAACAAACAAACTCTTCAGCTTTATACAATTCGCGTGAAGCTGGTTATGCTCCGCTCCTATTGGTCGCAGCGTGATGTTATATAGCCTAAAGCCTTCCTGGATTAATCGGCTATCCAACGCAAAAAGAATTTTCCAAATCGGACAAGTAGTTCCTGAGGTTAGCGCGTTCAAACAAACAAACTCTTCAGATTTATATATTAGTATAGATATAGCCTTATTTTGCGAGTCCACCTTATCTCTGCAGTAAACCTATTTCCAAAAAGGGGCGTCGTTTGAATAGTCTGATAGGAAGACAGGAAAGTGATGTAAAATGTTCTAATTATCGATATTTCACAACGGATTAGAGGTGCTTCGGCGATGGTTTACGTTGGCGGGTTGGCCCGAAGACCCAAAGATTGGTGTGGCTCTGCTTTGCCGGCAAAGCAATACAATAACTGTATCTGTTCTGTGGGGGCGTTTGTCTTTCACAATAATGACGCAAAATGCTTTAAAGTCAGATTAGTGAGACGCTAACAGCTCTCCAATTTAATATTATCCAATCACGGACAACATATAAAAGAAGCAGAGTTACTTCCACTTGTTGGAATTAGCTTAGCACTCAGAAACGTCATTTGAAAATAATTAACTATTGACTTTAATTGGCAAGATTATTTAGGCGATCTTGGTTTATTTACTATGGGTTCTATTGTTTATCTTCAAGAGTAGAGTAAGAAGGTTATCTAAAAGTTATTCACTTCTGGCATCACCACGGAATAAAACTAACTATAAAATAATTATATGTATTAAAATCGGTTATATTATTATAACATGTGTATACTAACAATTGGCCAGTTTTTTTTATTTTTTTTTTATTAAATACAAGCACAAAACCCTTAGTGTAAGAGTCTTAACTCACACTTGACCGGTTTTTTGTAAATATGTAATGGTAAGGAAGCCTTCGTGGGCAGAGTCCGATTCGCACTGGACGAGTTTTTTTAAATTGGTTCTCAATACCGCAAAACATAAAAAAAAAAAATGCTTTTTATAGGTAGTTTCTATCGACGATATCCTGAATCAATCATATTAGTCGTCCCGTAGCTGAATTTTATCAACATGCTGTACCGTCAGAAAATAACAAAACCTGCGTAGAATAGGTACTTATGTAAATTGTTTCATTTGTAGGTGTTACATAACTTTGAACAAGAACAAAGGTGACGCACTCGGACACATACCCGATTCAAGTTTAGAGGTCAATCAAGCCTCCTTCTAGAAGCTTCTACGACGACGACTTTGAAGGCGCCAGACTCACGATTAGTAATTAAAATGCTAATTAGAAGTGATTACAAATCATGCCAGGTACTAAGGACTCAATCGATTGTGTGAGACCACGATCTCTCAAAAGCAGTGATCGTTACGATTACGTAATAAAGTTGAATATAAACAACTTAAAAATATAATCCTTGATCGAGAAAATACCTAATATAATCCTAAAACTAGTTTCTTGAGAAATAGTTTTCAAGTTCAAACATTGTTAGCGAATCATCTTGTTTATACCTTGAAATACACGTTTGTATTTACAAAATTCAAGAGATACCACTAGTTAGATAGTACTATCAATTGGCAATTAATCCCATTATTCATATTTATTTCTGACTATTCGGGTAAATTTGTGGGAATTGACTAATAAGCGAAATTTACTTTTAATATGACGAATGAGAATACGTATAGTACGAAGTGCTGTTGATTTTTAGATGCTGTTGCTGTTGCCTTGGTGCTGTTCAATCAACAGCACCAAGGCAACAGCAACAGCATCTAAAATCCGTATACGTATTCTCATTCGACATATTAAAAATAAACTTTAGTATGACACATAAAACATTTTAAGAATGACATAATATAACCTAAGGGTGATTTTATTTTTAAATGATTGCCGTCTTTCTCTTCTTGCTTAGCAAGAATCTTTTTTTAGCTGTTTTCTTTTTTTTTTTTTTTTGCCAATTCGGTTTTTTTCTGCACGTATTTTTTTTGCGGCACCTAAGGGTGATTGGGCCATAAAAGTTGAGCCATATCATTCGACCATGTGATTTCCTGTAATGAATACCTGAACATATCGTATGTCATAAGGGGCAATTTGGTTGAATAATAAGGTCCTCATTACCATAACCTACTCTTGAAGATTCCTCGTGACTCTTCATACATAAAGCGAAAGTTTCATGGATCTATTGTAATCATTAAGATTGACAAGAGACTTGACAGCGTTAATTTTAATTATCGAGTTGATCAGCCTCTCGGATTACAGATAAGGTTGTCACACCCTCGTTTAAACTAAACGTGGTAGTAATAATAACGAAGGAATTTAACATCGCGGGTTACTTGAACGAGATGGTCTGTTGTCCTTGTCATCATCTTTTCAGCGTTAATCCCAGTCGCACCCAAAGCGTTTCAGCTTTGGAGTCTGGGTTCCGTTTTACAAGTCTCAACTGCTGATTTGGCTAAACTTCGATATTTTCCGTGAAACGACTGCCGTCTGACCTCTACAACCCGAAGGCGAATCGAAGCATTGCAGTTAGACCAATTTTTGGACTTTTGAGGGGTCCAACAACCTGTAACGACTGCCATTAGATGTTCGTGTGGCAACCGGGACCAACGGCTTAACGTGCTTTCCGGGGCACGGCCAGATAAGTGCAAATATTCATATTCATGCATACAAATATTTGCACTGCGAGGGGATCGAACCCACGCATCCTTGCGCAGCGGCCGCGTTCGCTACCGCTAGGCCACGGAAGCTGTCGGGTGTATAGTCTGTTCTTCTGGTAACTATTTTTTTTAGGATTATCTCACTTCTCCCACTCTGGGCGGAGTGGAAGGGCGTGTCAGACTTTTACTGACTAAAACCCAGCCGTGTTTCTGTGTCATAAGGGGCAATTTGGTTGAATGAAAGCGGGATTCATCTTGTATGTTAAGTAATAATAGCACAGTTCCGCCGCGAACGTGTGCAGAATATGGCAATAACCCCTGCGACAGTTCATTATAGCGGTCATTGCGAATTCCATCTACAGTTGTGCACACATCTACCTACTATGACTATGATGTGGTGTCATGTCTATAAATACATAATTTTGTTATATGTACGAATGCTAATCCTGTGTGATAAGACGGAGACTCGTGTTCCAACTGTGAGTGTGACCAGCTAAATCACCGTAAATATTTTATCTACCTACTACTTGCATGCATGTTAAATGCAGAAGGGCATTTCGACCAAAAGTAGTACGAAGTGGAACCAGTCAGTGGAATATTAGAAACAGACTGTCAGCTGTTGAGGTGTTTCCAATATCCCACCCCTTACTTAACCCATGAGTGCACTTCGATCGCGACCTTGAGTAGTTTCGTAATTGAGGCGCCTTAGGGCCTACACAGAAGAAAGAATTTGTGTGAGATGGTATTTGCGGTGTCACAAAGATAGTAAGGTCTACATTCTGTTATCAAATATATACTGTTTACCATTTTAACCGACAAAACAGTGAGTTGCAAAGAAACTGTAGCCAGACACGCAAGTACCATTGGAACGCGAAAAATATCGCAGATTTATTATTAACCACACGAAAATCTACTAGAAGAAAGCAATCTATAAGTAAAATAATGTACAAAATGCAAAAAAAAATAGATTAAGATTGTTAATAATTGTGATCATTCTTAGGCCGCTTATTTAATCACACAATAGATTGCGTTGCCTTTAGTCCTCAACCCTAGATCTTCGAAGTAACTTAAAATATATATATGGTTTGGTTAGTAAGTTGGCATTTACTACCTGCTTATCCACCTCCCAGAGGACAAGGTCAAAGAACGGAGTGTATTTACACGGGTCAAACGCGTATTTGTTTGGCCGGTTTGTTTTGTCAATACAGAGAAGGAAATTAATTGACAAGTCGAAAGCACCAGGAAAGCCCGCGAAATTCAAATTTACTTACGAGTTTTGCAATATTTAAAGAAGGTAAATTCTCGTACTTTAAGACGATGATCTCGCCATCAAACAACTGTTGAAACGGATATAAATGTAGGGAAATTAAGATGTATTTTTGATAAATTGAGACTGACCAGGCAGGAGCAGTGGTGGCCTAGTGGTATCTGCCGCGACTTACAAATTGTAGGTCGTAGGTCCGAAACCCCGACAGGCGATTTACTTTGTGTAAATAATTCTTCACCACTGCTCTCAAAACGGTGAAGAAAAACATCGTGAGAAAACGGCATCTTCTAGACTCTAGAGGCAAAACTTAGATGACATGGGAAATCTACCTGTAGGCCTAGTATGAGTTTTCAATACGAAACTCGATCGTCGATATCGAGCGTGCTTGGCGCTTTCATTGGTTGAGAGTTCTTACGACCTTGAAGCGGGCCAATCGCTGAGTCAAACGCGCTCGATATCGACGAACGAGTTTCGTAATGAAAACTCATTCTAGGCCTACAGTCCGTACGGGGCCCGCGTGTTAGATAACGGCCCACTCCCCCTCACCGAAAGGAGGCCTGTGTACCAGGAGTGCGAACATTATAAGCTAATTATGTACGAGGCTGAGATCTGTCTGTGAATATTCTTGACTATTCTTAACATTACGAGAATCGCCCCACTGGTCAGTGACAGGCTGCATGTTGGTTAAAACATGATTCGCAACTGTAACAAATACTTACGTATTTACAGAATTATATTAATTACAATCATCAATATAACTTTCTAACTTAATTTTAAGTTTTCAGTCCTCCAATGTCACGATCACAAAATATTCATTCAATAATTTAATTTTAAGGTTGTGAGTTGTATGAATGAATTTAATGATTAAAATATTTATAATTCTCTAAATGTTACGACCGCATGTCATATTTACCATTCAACCTAATAGTAAATAAATTCAAATTCCGCTGGTTGCCCCCATAAGCATATTGACACCCTACGAAAAATAATGCCAGCTTTTTTGTTAACATTCAACTGTCAAAAAATTACAGCTGTGATTGTGAAGTTTTTTTTTTTATTAATTATAAACTAGCACTTGGCCGCGATCCCGCCTGATGGTAAACGGTGATGCGATCGTTGATGGTAAAGTGCGCTAGTTTATTAAGAGCCTATTCACTCTAGCCTTAAAAACACTCGAATTGTAGTGTGACGGAAACACCGCCGCCGGCAAATGAATGAATTTTCCCTCCTTACTAATTGTCAAGACTGGGGTGTAAGTAATGCGTATGAATCGACGACAGAACTAGAAGGAACCTACTATTCATTAAATAAAATAACAGAAAATATGTAAGTATCAAAATTTTTTATCACACAATATTGAAAGAAAACAACACTTGCAAGCCGGCGCTGATAATCGCTGATTTAGGCAAGTAAAGAAGTAAATATCCAAAGAAAGATACGTACTTGCTGCGCGCGGATCCTAATCACCTGTAATTTTAGACTGAGGTCTAGAGTAAATTTTCTTCTAAATAAAATTACCTCCCATGGTAAGCAAGATCATCGTGATTCGTGGGCCACCATTTTTATATGTGAGATATTACTTGTTACGTAAAATTAACAAGTTATGTAAATCTAAATGACATCAATGTGTCAATCCAAATTGGTAACAAAGCGACCAAGAACGAGATCATCACTTCTGAATGCTGCAAGCGCATTAACAGCCCAGAAAACCAATCAAATTATATAATAATTATGCAATTTAGTGTGAACAAAGGTTGGCGTCGGCTCGGTACTTGTCCTCGGCCGGCCACGGCGGCGCCGCGCCCGCAACGTCGTGTTTATGTTTATCTTGTTTACACGCCAGCGGATTTACATTGCGCGCGCTCCCTTACAGTTCTGTTTTTACATTTGTTTTCCATCCCTTGATTTTCAACCTTACATAATTCCCTTACGTAACGACCGCGTGGCGAAGATAATACCTACCTTCCTCACTCTGCTAGGACCTTCCGCCATATAAAATTACGTAACCGCAATAGTATTTTTTTTTGTCCCACATGTTTAATTTTCACATAAAATGCCGGTATAAGTATGAGAAGACAAGTATAATTATTTTTGAAATTTCTTACCTCTTGTAATTCCTGCGGAGTAATGTATTGCCCCATCCGTCGATTTGGCCACATGCTTAAATTAAGTTTAAAACGATATCTTTACGAGTAACAAGAATTTAACGGACAGAGCAACAAAACTTCCACAACGACCGCTACCATCAACACTATGTTTTAAACTGAAGTTGAACGACTTACGACGAATATTTTGGGCAATAGCCAGTGTTGCCAACTCTAATTTTTAAAAAGGCGTAGACTAGTAATAGAAAATTACGTAGATTTAGTAAAATTGACTTACTAAAAGTTCGTAGATCTACGTATTTTTTTTTTTTCAAGGTAAAATGAAGAAGTTTGGGTAGGTGAAATTAAATAAAATGAGTATTTTGATATACCTGCACCTTGTAATCAGTCATTGGTGATATACTTAGAAAGTACATATAACTAAGAAAAGTTACATTGTTACTTGCCTGACCTGGAATCGAACCCGCACACTCATACTTGAGAGGGTGGTGTTTTAACCACTGGGTCACCACGACAATTTATACATATTTTTGTTAAAATATTCTATGTGTTCGTGAGTAGGCTCATTGATGTTCTTTTCAGGTCACTTTTGGACAGAAAAGTAAGCCTGTTAGTGTGTCAGTAGTAAGTCTGTTTCTGATGTCATTTTTCATTACATTGATCGACTGAAATCATTACAGGCACTGACGATCCTCTCCTTATCCTTAATCCTCGTTTTATGTACCTAATTAAAATATCGGTGCCAAGAGGAAGCGCTCTTCGTTATCAAAAATAGATTGTCACAAAAAATAGAACCGAATCCAATCTATCGGTTGAATTTTGAAATGTAATACTTCTTTGAATAGAAATAAACACCTATCTATGTTTTGGATAGTTTTCACGCGGCCTCTGACAGAACAGAACATAATATGTAATTCAATTCAATTCTTGATTAATGGCCTTTGTGAGATAGACGCCCCAATTTTGCCAATATCACGTACAAACGATTAATAAACCATCAAACGCTGGAGAGTATTTAGCGCGAATTAAAATAATAATAATATATTTCTTGTTATGTTAAAAAATAAAAAATATTTCTTCGCAGATTGACAGTATAATAAGATCTCAGATTATGGATACGAAAATGACTATATCACGACGGACAGTGAAGGAACAGTGAGAGAAAAAAAAAAGTTACAGCTTAATTTTATTAATTTCAATAAATTTGCATAATATGTAACTGCAAATTTGTCTCGTCTGACGGCGCCGTAATGTTTCCGCCAACTGTCACTGTCAATTTCATGTTGTTTTTCTTGTGATAAACTAAATTAAATTTCTGAGAAGACATGTTCAAATAATAAATGTTATACCAGTATTTGGATAAAACCAATGGATAATAATAATAGAAAAAAAGAGACCGGAAACTCTTTGAATGACAACAACTTCCTTTCCTTTAAAGGAAACGCAAAGGTTTAGAGCCCATACAGTCAAGTACAAAGATGCTAGCGCCCCCGTAACTGTGAGAAAGACAGTGCGACAATATAATTTTTGCATCAGTTTAGTTACTTTGCATACTTTTACAAATTGACTAAAAGTACGTAGATTCTGGGACTGAAAGTCGTAGGTTTTCAGGAAAGACCTAAAATACGTAGATCTACGTAAAAAGACGTAGAGTTGGCAACGCTGGCAATAGCATCATCACTATTGGATCAAAATAGGCACAGATTCACAAGTTTACAGCCTTATCGTAACAAATTTAATATACTCTGTGATAGGGACCACAGACTATAATTATGGTAATAAAAATCATAGATATGTACTAATGGACATGCCGTACGCGTATAATCTGGAGTCATTTTTTGGTTTTAAATGAGTGAGAGAGATGGCCTATGCTTTCTGTCTAGCACCATCTTTCCTTATAGATGATTGATAATTTTAAGAGAGATAAAGATAGACGAAACTACGTTTGCTCTCTTTCTTTCGGAGTGCCGGCATGTCCATTAGTATATGTCATTGATAAAAATTTCGTTGGCTCTTAAGGTGAACGTCGATGGTAGCCCTCTGTTCGGTTGTTTGTGATGTGAGCGCCAAGATAACCCGCGAAATTCAAATATTTTTAAGTATTTATGCAATTAGTATAATTTAGATTTTTCAGATTACTGTCATTTTGAATAGTGGATAAAATATAATTGTGAATAATATTTTATTAATTTTGTTTAGTAAGTGAAATGCAGTATAATGTTTTGAGTTTATAGAGGAGAAAGATGAAAAATATTATGGCAAATCAAGTATTGTCCTACTTTTTCGTTAGTTAGTGATGAATGAAAATAAGAACTTGTCGTTTCATTCGTAACTATACCACTTGTTATCAATAGCTAGGCTAATAATAACATACGTAATATTGTGTTTATACATTGTGTATACCCTAATTGCAAATTCATCGTTGGCGTTACCAATTTTTCTAAACGAATACCCACTTTTATGGGAAATCTGTATTCTGGAGTATGTATCCTAACTAACTTTATGCAGTGAAATTTGGTTAAGTGGGACCTGGATAAGTGAGAAACCTCCATAACTGGAACTCCCTGAGGTCCCAACACTTTGGCACTGAATTACCTCTGTTAGTGGGACGAGGTAAGCCTATATATCTGGGATTTGTTCTTTCGGTTTATCATCATAGTTATCTCTATAACTGAGACAGCGAATAAATTTTATATGCATTAACCTCTGTAACTGAGATAACATTGTTTGTTTACTCATTCTTATTCTACCCACAAATTCCACACGTAATTCCAAGTACGTAAATACAAATGTTGAGCTTCAATTACCTTCACTTTTAGTTTCGCTTTACTATCATTCAGATGTTTATTTGAAAAATGCCAAAACGAAAGCTATAATCGTTATCATTACGTGAAAAACTGAAGTTAATATCCGTTTATGAAAATGGGAAGGATTAATGAAATTATGGCTATTAATGGAACCCTCTGTAAATGAAACAGATATTTATTTACACCTGTATATCTGAGACACTGGGTAAGCGGAATACCTCTAATAAGTGAAACGACATTGCAGGTCCCTTGATGTCTCACTTAATCAGATTTCACTGTAATAGTTCTTTCCCTATGAAATAGCCGTTCTGCAGTACTGGACATTTCAAATCTTAATAACTTTTGTTTGGCTTAAAATTCTAATTTCAAATTAATTTTGTTTTAAAACATGGACTAATGATCAGGCTGTACGGCTCTGTACCGTTGCCTTTCCGTATGGGAAAAGAAGAATACTACTTAAATTAAAAACATGGAGTTTTTTCCAAATATAATCATTTGTTTATTTATTAGTGTTAATGACGAATAAAAGGCGATTGTGGAAGCTGATGATCCACAGTCCACTGGTGAATTAGCAGCAGCTTTCGACGTTAGCGTCAAAACAATATCGGTCCATTTGCGTAAAATTAACAAGATAAAAAAGCTTGACAAATGGGTGCCCCACGAACTCGATGATCGCCAGCGCGAACTACGAGTCAAGGCGTACCTTGTACTGCTCAACAGACACACAAATGAAGGAATTTTGAATCGCATGGTTACCTGCGATCAAAAGTGGATTCTGTTTTTTAACCGCAAGAGCACATCAACTTGTTGGATCCTTGTACAGCACCTAAATAATGTACTAAACGAAAACTTACCCCTAGAAAAGTGATGGTGACTGTTTGGTGGTCTGGCGCCGGTGTAATTCATCATAGCTTCTTACCAAACGGGATGAGCATTACTGCAGATGTATACTGCGAAGAACTGAACACAATGATAGATAAACTGGCACACCTCCAACCAGCATTGATCCATCGCTCC
The DNA here is from genome assembly GCA_037179545.1 of Sesamia inferens. Taxonomy (NCBI): domain Eukaryota; kingdom Metazoa; phylum Arthropoda; class Insecta; order Lepidoptera; family Noctuidae; genus Sesamia; species Sesamia inferens. Next base: position 16,793,585 of record CM073921.1, on the reverse strand, counting down.
TCTTCAATGCTCCTGTACGACAACACACGACCTCATACAAGAACTGGGGTTCGAAGCTCACCGTCATCCCCTATATACTATGATTTTTAATTCGAGTCAGAAAAATGTCAATTCCAGTATTGCAGGTTTAGGTTTTTGTCCCAAATAAATAGTGATGTGGTAAAACGAGAGTATACTATTATTAAAAGTTAGTCGAGATTACATTTTTCAAATTGCGGGCGAAGCAAAGATTATCCGCACGCCTCTGGCGGCGAAATTTAGAAACTGTCTAAGAACGACACTTTGTTTGTTTATTTGTTGAGGTTATGTTAGATTATTCAGATGGATCACGATTATTTAAAGAAACCTGTTGCTAATAAAAGCAGAAATACGAAATATTGTTGCGTTCCTCAATGTAGTACTTACGGAGATACGGGAATAAGTTTTCATTTATTCCCAAAAGACAAAATAATGAAAAAATGGAAGACTGCTTTAAGAATAGGCAAGCCAATTTCACCATCAATGAGAGTTTGTTCTCATCATTTTCAAACTTCAAACTTTTTTCCGGGCAGTAAGTATATTTATGTTTTCTTTATTTCATTTTACATAAATTATATTTATAAGTATTTCATAAGTTATTCATTTAGTTTACGCCAAGGCGAGTTTCTCGTCAGATAACGAGATTATGTTTATTGTTCCAGATTCTAAAAGGCAGAAGTTGTTTCCTTATGCCGTACCGTCTCAGAATATTCCTAAAATAAGCTCTGATAAAGAAGTACCATTAGTGCAAATAAAAAAAACAATTGCTCGAGAAAATAGGGCTGTTATTAGACACAGGAAAATAGTGGAATCAAATAAAGAGCTTGGACTTGCTATTGAGAATGAAAAAACTAAATTTGAGGACAATAATATAACTGATAACAACAGTCATCATCATGTCAAGACTTCATCGACACAAGTCAATTTAGTGGATTACAGAAATTATCGTCCCCGAGAAGATTGGAGTTTAGCTGACATTCTTTGTGACAAAGAACCTTTGGAAAAGTGCACTCAAATGAAATTTTCTTCCTATGTGGGAAGAGGATAGATCAGCTTTAAAGCAATTAACCCTCTCAGATTTACTTAGTAGTGATATGTATTTATTTACTTTTACGCGTATTCATTCAATAGAACTTTTAGAAACATTGGTGACTTGTGTTAGTGAATTGGCCTTAGATGCTCCAACAAATAAGAAAATGTTATCTGTAAGAGACAGAGTTATATTGACAATGGTAAAAATTAAACAAAATATGTCATTTAGAGCCATTGGTGTTTTGTTTGGTATAAACAGGCAGACATGTTCTAATTATTTTAATAATATGTGCCCCATGCTGAGTAGAGTACTCAAAGTTATTATTCCTTGGCCTGATATCGAAATGATCCGTAGCAACCTACCTAAATCATTCCAAAAATATAAAAATACAAGAATAATATTCGACTGTGCTGAAACTGTGATTGAAAAATGTAAATGTTTAAAATGTAGAATATTGACATACTCTCAATATAAAAAAAAACAATACAGCCAAGTTTAATATTGGAATAACTCCTCCTGGACTTATAACTGAAATAAGTGCATCTTATGGTGGTCGAGCATCAGATAAACATATTGTAAATAAATCATGAATCTTAAATAAATGCGAGTTTAATGATGAAGTGATGGTGGATAAAGGATACAGGATTGAATCCGAGTGTAATGAAGTTAGTTAAAGATATTAATTGAATAGTTAGTACAAATGACATTTGATTAATTATGCAATGTACATATTTACATATTAATGTTCTTGTTACAGCGTCTGCTTCAGCTTGTAAGGCCTCCTTTCTTGAGTCAGAAAAAGCAGATGACCAAAGAAGATGCAATCCGCACTGCAGAGATTGCACGGGCAAGAGTGCATGTTGAGAGAGTGATACAGAGATTACGACAATATAAACTTCTATGTGGACCATTACCATGGTCACTGGCGTCTTATTTTGATGATATATTAATTATTGTTGGTGGTCTTACAAATTTGGGTCCACCAATTATTCACATTGATAAATTTATGTAGTTATTATATAACCGGAAGGGAATTTTGTAAGAGTGGCAATAAATTTTTACAGTGAATAAATAATTTAGTACACAGAGTTGTATTTATTTTTATTCAAATTCAGTCATAATTTGATCCATGGTCGTTAACTATTCTAGGAAGAAATTTCTCAAAATAAACATTAACAAGACATACACAAATTTCCAAAATATGATTTTCATCAAATGAAACTCTTCTTACAGCTAAATCTTTTCCTATTTCAGAGTAAACTAAATAATCACAATTTGTAATACCTGACAATAACATGCCTACTTGCATTTGAGTATAATGCTGAGTATTTTTTTTCAAATTTTGATTTTTATCTAATATAGGAATTGCATTCATTTCTATCAGTTCATCTGCAGTTAAACGAGTTCCTTCCTTTAATGTCTTAATCTCAATATTTGTAAGAAAATTTCCATCTTTATCCATGGCAGTACCGTCTAGACTTGCAGAAAGCCATGGTAATTCTGGTCGAACCAGCAATCCAGACTCTAAAATCATGCAGCTATAACGCTCTGCATATAAATCTCTTGCGACTGCTTCACAGCGAAGGCCTCTGATAGTATCTTCATTCCCAAGAAAATTACTGTGAAAAACCTCTTGATATCTTTTATCCCAATCAGCATTTTTATTAGAATAATAAGTAAACTGGGCTCTCGCTTTGGAGGCTGTTAGTCTTACTTTTCTAGCTTTATGCCAAAAAGGAGTACCCTGCTCAGCATTGATTATTTCTGTACTTTGGTCTAATGATACAGCTACATATCTGTTGTAAAATTCAAATTCATTTACTTTACATGTCTTCAACTTTTCTTCAGACAGTTTTCTTAATATATTTATTACCCGCCACGAATTAAAAGTCAATAGTTTTTCAGGAAATTTTGTCTTGTCTACACTTGCAACACTGAAGTGGCAATGGGCTGGACACATTGCCCGTAGGACCGATGCCCGATGGGGCCGACGGGTTCTCGAGTGGCGACCACGCACCGGAAGACGTAGCGTGGGTAGGCCCCCGACAAGGTGGACCGACGACCTGGTGAAGGTCGCGGGAAACCGCTGGATGCGGGAGGCGCAGGACCGGTCGTCGTGGAGAACCTTGGGGGAGGCCTATGTCCAGCAGTGGACGTCTTTCGGCTGAAATGATGATGATGATGACACTTCTACTAATTACCCTTTCACCATTATCAACAACTCCATCACCTCTTCGCATTAGACTTGTAAATAAAGAATATTCACTGTTTGGTGCGCCTGAAATAAACAACATAATTTTAGAAACTTCATTTTCGTTTGTAACTGTCCATTCAATCTGAAAATATAATTTTATGAAATTGATGTTTTCCAGGTAGGTGCCATATTATGCTTTACAAGTATTTACTCTGCATTAACTTCATTCTCCAACGACTTTCCATCTCTTCAGTGACTTCTGGCATTGTTTTCACATAGATGTCCCTCTGTCCTTTCACATGGCACATTTCAGACAAAGATTTTGCTTCATATTCCTTCAATGCTGTAGTTTTAAGTGTACCCCATTGTTTCTCAATGTCCGTACAACTCAGGTCCTCCAGATCTGCCTCCTCAGTTCTGAAAAAGAGAAAAATAGCTAATCATTTACAATTATGGTCTAGTACTTATATAGGTAAGTACTTTACATTATCTATTACCTGACTGTAAAATTGTTACAGACAGACAGTCAGAGTAAATTAGGTACCTACTTTAACATTATTTTATAAAATTCATAGTGCATATGGATGAGGTAGGACAAATGGATATAAAAGTAATTGACCAATTTACAAACCTTGAGAGATAAAGCATAACAGCTAATATGTGTTTACATTTCTCTGAAGCTCCAGCAGGACAATCGCAGACCTTTGTGACTTCTTGTTCATTATCACCAACTAATCTATTTCCATATTCTTGAGATACATCTATCCACAGTTTTATAATGGCTGGATGTTTGGAATTTAATCCCGACGTTCGTAGTACCAGTGCTTGTACATGAATTACGTTATTATTTTTCTCTTTTTTTCCAACCGAAATCACCATTCCACTCCGTAATAATTCTTCACCAGAACGCATTGGTTTTGTGTATCCTGCAGACGCATTAATTAGCATACATCGACTATTGACAACATAATTATTGTCTTAAACAGCAAAATGCCACGTAAATCTTATTTGTATTTATTATTTATGTTTTTCCCTGACGTTAATTGTAACGAAAACTGTCAAAGTGTCGTTCTTAGACAGCTTCACAATTTTGACACTAGAGGCGCTAGTTAGAATCTTTGCATCGTCAATATATATAAATAAAAATACAGGGTGGACCAAAAGTCCACCAAAAAAGAAGGGAAGTTTATATTTGAAATAATGATAAGAAAAATAATTACAGTAGGTAGATTAAAACTGTTTACTGTTTTCGATGGAATACGAAAGGGGAATTTATTTCTTAAAAATCATATCATCCATATGCAATGAATTTCAATCTCAATATCAATTCACTATTCTGGCATCTCCACGACAGAACGATTTGCTTTAAGGAGTACTTTCGATGGACAGAGTAAAAGACAAAAATAAAAATGTTTGTGTTATAGAATTATAAAAAAATAATTTAAAAAAATCATCAACTCGAAAAAGTGAGAAAAGTTAGTTACGCTAGATACAACTTGTAGGTACTATTCGGAATGGACATGAAACCGCCTCAAAGGAAAGCACTGCATTTAATGTTCAAACCATAATAAGCTCTCGCACGTAGTGATAGGGCATAAAACAGCTTATAGGCAACAATCCAAAAATTCACCGCCATGCCGACAAAAGATAAAAATGTTCAAACCAAAAAAATCTGTCATGTGCGTTAATACGGTATAAAATAACTCAAATGTACCAATATAAAAAAAAACTACCGCTAAGCATTCAAAGGCAAATGTAAAGTAAAATAAGCTCTCAACTGTAGTGATACGACATCAAGTAGTGTGCGCGCAACAATTACAAACAATTATCTTAGATAATAATTATATTTTCGTGTTCAGTAAATTGCAACTAAAAAGTATTTATGATAGTCCTAAGTCCGTAAAAGTATGAATGGATAATAGTTGAAGCACGCGGGTCAATGGCCCCGCGCCATTCGGCTGTAGATTATCAGGAGGTTACTTTTAGTTCGTGCTCACTTTCGAGTTTTTTTTATCACTATGTTAAATCTGCCATTTCATGTTTCTAATATTTTATTTATTGATGAAACTATTGTATTATAACTATTATACTGACCGACCTTCTGACAATTCAAAAGTGCCTGTAACTGGTTTATTTGAAATAAATGCTTTGATTTTGATTTTTTGATTTATTACTAAGACAAAACCGTTTCGCTGCGGGAAAACTACCATTAAAATTCCACGCTGTAAATATAAAAGAAATTATAAGATATGATTTGATTAACTGTTTTTTATAGAGTCTTGTTTTTTTAAACGTAGTGAGAATAAAGGAAGAATGAATTATATTTGATTTATTTTTGTGAAGTTTTTACTACAGGATCCCAAGAGGTACTGCATCCTATTTATTTCATATTTACAACAGGTTATGGACCCAGAATAGGTGTAGCAGTAAGCTAGCTAGAATGAAAAATGTTATAGGAAAATATTTTATAAACTATTTGAAGAAGATGAAGAAAATATTGATTATGAGTTTGAGAGGGGAAGTCTAGAAAGAGAAAATGAAAATTTTGATGTTGAAGAAACAAAGAGGAGCGAGTTTTCTCCTTTTGAAGAAGAACGAAATAATGCTGAAAAAAATGAGGTCTTTTAAAATTATATGGGGAGTCAAATGAAAAAAAAATAATATTTAGCAACATATGTTGATGATGGAATTCTAATTGGAAATAGTGAAAAAAGAATTAAATAAGATACCTGAAGGACTGGAAAAAGATTTTGAAATAAGAATATGTGATAACTATTGGAATTAAAGGTATATAAATATATATAAAGGTTGGAGAAAATTAAACTTCTGGACACATCTATTGCCCCACCTACCACGAGTTTAGGTTTCGATGGCCCTACCGAAATATGATTGCTAGATTGGATAAAAACTATTGATGCAGTTTTAAACCTGATACATTTTACCATCTTTTGCGATCGTATTGTTTTAAATTTGAATTCATAATACCATACGACATGGAGCTACGCCTAACAAGTCGGATATGCGCCTTGTTAAAGGCAATTGATTTTTTAATAAAAATCATGTTTTACCAAATAAAGTTTTAATTTAATAACGCGTGTTGCCTCCATGGGCATCTACCACTGCTCTCAAACGATTAGGCATAAGAGTTTATCAACCGCTCTATGAAATTTTGACGGATCATCTCCCATTCCTCTTCTATGGCAGTTTTCAACTCCTATATCGTCTGGGAAACTGGCTGACGAGCCCTAACACGTCTTTTTAGCTCGTCCCACATGTGCTCAATGGGGTTTATGTCTGGGCTTCTGCCTGGCCAGTCCATATTTGTGATGTTCACATCCCGAAGATATTCCCTGACGATGCCGGCCGTATGGGCTCTTGCTTTATCATGCATAAAAAGGAAATTTGGGCCCACATAGTCCGCGTATGGTATCACGTGAGGTTCTACACTCACTAATGTACCTTTCAGCATTTAATGTTGGCAGCCGTGGTCGTGTAACAACCTCAAGTTGAGTTTTGCCGCTCGCGGATATACCGCCCCAGACAGTCCATGAGCCACCGCCATGAGCAACCCTCTCTTCAAAGCAGCCGCCAGCCTCTAGTTACCTCCGATAAACATTTCGGACCGCAGATCGACTTAAATTAAGTTGAGCACTCACATTTCTTTGGCTGTGTCTGGCCTGAATAAGTGCCACAGTTTGGGCAGCGACTTCAGGTGAAGTATCCATAGATTATTGATAGAACCTCACCTTAATGTTAAGAATAAGTAATGTTTGTTGCAAAACCAAAGATATCAATCACTTTTTCAAGAATGAAATCCTAGTAAACATTAAATCAAGTTTTTTTTAGTATTCGATTGTTTGATATCAACAAACAGGCTCCAAATTGTCTTTTGTTTCTTTAAATTCTGTGTTGGAAATTAAAAAAAGATATGGGGGTTACCGGTTTACCGGCGCGGACCAAAACCAGAAGTGGGGACCGCTTCGGCGGTCACGTGCGGCGGGTCGGCCACCACTCCAGGTGGCTGACGTGACCCGAACTCCGGGTCACCGTCGGGCAACCGGGTCTCCTCACTGAGAGGAGCTCGGGGCCCCGTTTGCTTCCGGGCAAACGAGTGGGGCTAAGAGAAAGGACAGCTCGCTAAAAAACCCTTGGCTGATGCGTCTTCTCGCACACGAAGACGTACCCAGCCGCCGGGCCCCTCCCTATGGAGGGCCCACTGTGGCCCCGCCTTCTGGCGGGAATCGCCGGCGGGGAATTGGTAGGCAGGCATGCTATTTCCCATGACCCCGCCACTAAGGCGATGTCGGTGTGCCGCTGTTCGGTTTTAGTGGGTATTCCCGGCTTCAGCTGGGCGAGTCCCACACACGCCCTTCGGGGTATGGTGCGTAAATGTCATTTCCACAGCAAAAAAAAAAAAAAAAAAAGGATAAGGTAGGATAAATTAGGATAACTTAGGATAGAAAGTTACTTAAGACTAGGCTGTATGGCGTATTATGCCTTTGCCTTTTCCGTTCCTCTGAACGGAAAGAAGAAAACAAAAAAAAAAACCCTTTGGGAAGGAGTTTTGGCGGGAAAACGAAGATGAGTGCCACGCTCATTTTTCATTGAAGTTTTAAATTATTTGTAGTGTCGTTTACTAAATAAAAATGCGTGATTTATGCAGTAAAAAGTGCATTTAGTGAATAATTCATAAAGAACAGTGAAATAGTGTAACTGTTGAATAAATACATGAGTAAACCCGAATGTTAGGTTTTATTTAACTAATAAAATGGAACCGAATACTTTTAGTAGATTGGCATATATCAATTATATGACAACAGTCTGGATTTCTTTTTAAAATAACCATAAACTACTACATTCTTCCCCCCTTTCTTAATCTTGAACATAGTCATTCAGGTAGGCTGGAGGTCGCTTAAACCGATTAGAACGACGCGGTTCAACTACTGGTGTTGAGTGGTACGATTCATCAGCAACAGGGGAAGAAGGAGGCGTATTGTACGTATCTGAATCTGTCGTAGTTGTAGATTCTATCTGCTGTTCTGCTTTATCTTCATGGCTTGCGTTGTTATCATTATCAGATGGCATAATATTAGGTGTAGCAAGTCGGTGATCCGGCAGAATTAAATCGCCTCTAGGAGCAAGGTGACGATTGGAAACTGTCAATTCTCTACCATTAGAAAGTCTTATGGAACTGTAATATGGATTAGGTTCCAGAAGGTCAACTTCTTCTACCATTGGATCATATTTGCTAGCTCTAATGAATTTCTTTAAGAGAACCTTTCCTGGTTGCAACCACGATGGCATGGATTGTCCCCAAGACGATCGTCGTGGATGGTTAAACATTCTTTCGTGAGGAGTAGTATTAGTTGACGTACATAGAAGTGACCGAATGCAATGGAGTGCTTGAGTAATAACTATCTCCCACTTAGCTATTGAAAGATTTTTGTCTTTTAGTGCAAGACGTATTGTTTGCCAGAGAGTTCCGTTAAGGCGTTCTACCTGTCCATTACCTTGCGGGTTATAAGGGGAAGATCGGCTTGTAGATATTCCTTTAGAATGTAGAAATTCTTTAATTCCAGCTGACATGAAAGACGCCCCTTGGTCTGTATGAATGGTTGCTGGCATTCCAAAAATTGAGAAAATATCAGTAAGATGTTTAATAACTGTCTCCGTGCTCATATCTGGGCATGCGTAGGCAAATGGGAACCTCGAATATTCATCAATTACTGTTAAAATATATTTATTGTTCGTTGTCGATGGCAATGGTCCTTTAAAATCCAAAGATAATCTCTCAAAAGGCGTAGTTGCTTTAATTAATAGACCAGTATTTTTATTAAACCTTGGTTTTATCTCCGCACAAGTTGGACAAGAGTTTACAACTTTTCTGACATCGTCACTGGTAAACGGTAGGTTTTTAGATCTTATCCAGTGTGTAAGTCGTGTTATACCAGGGTGACAGAGAGATTTAAGTAATTCTTGAAGGCGATTTTCTGTTGTGGCTCCACATACTTGTCTTGATAGTGTATCAGCTACAACATTAAGATGTCCAGGGCGATATTTGACATCGAATTTATAGTTTGATAATTCCAAACGCCATCGCTGGATCTTGTCGTTTTTTATTTTACTTGCATGACCTTGGAACATGTATGCTACTGACTTTTGATCGGTTATTAGATAAAATGGACGACCTATTAAGTAATGTCTCCATTTCTTAAGACTTCCTATAATTGCGTATGCTTCCTTTTCAATTACAGGATATTTCTTCTCGCTTTCATTAAGAGATTTTGAAAAAAAATGCTACCGGTCGACCATTTTGTGTCAAAGAAGCCGCGATAGAATAATCTGAGGCATCTGTTTCTACAGTGAACGGTTCTGTGGGGTCAACTGCTGCTAAAGACGATTTCAAAATGATCATTTTAATTTCTTCAAAAACCTTCACTTGTTCTGCGTTTAAAGGGTATGTCTCTACCTGTGTTAATGGATGTAATTTGGAAGAAAAATCAGCAACCCATTTTGAGTAGTGAGAGAATAATCCTATTACTCGTCTTAATGATGCTGAATTAGTGGGTACTGGTAAATCACGTAGTGGCCGTAGGCGTTCTGGATCTGGCTTAATGACTCCATTGTTTATATTGTAACCAAGAATCCTTAAATCAGTTATAGAAAATTCACTTTTGTCCTTGTTTATTGTAAGTCTAAATTTATCTGCAATTTCCATGAATTTTTGAAGTTTTTCATCGTGATCTTTCTGATCTTTTCCGCAGACGGTAATATCGTCCAAATATGGATAAATACCTTCAATAGATGACTTCCGAATGATAGAATCTATGGCGCGCTGAAAACAAGCCACTCCGTTGGTCACACCAAACGGAATACGACGAAATTGATATAAATTTCCAGCGGCTTCGAAAGCAGTAAATGGTTTATTTTCCGGTATAATAGGAATTTGATGGTAAGCAGATTTTAAATCAATTTTGCTAAATACTCTATATTTAGATACCTTTGCTACGATTTCTTCGATGTTTGGTAATGGGTATGCATCAAGGTAAGTAAATCTGTTGACAGTCTGTGAATAATCAATGCACATTCTCTTTTTATGATTTGTGTTTGATGTGATCAGGACCTGGGCACGCCAGGGCGAAGTGCTCTCTTCTATAATATTATCTTGCAGTAATTTCTTGACTTCTTCTTGTATAAATTTGCTGTCCTCGCCTGCAAATCTTCGTGATTTTATTACGATAGGTTTACATTCTGATGACATATTTTTAAATAAATTGACAGGCTCAATGTTAGCTTCTTCTATTGCAAATAATCTAAGCGGAGGATGGTGTCCATTAAATTGTATTTCTAGTGCGGAGTACTTTCCGAGAACATCGTGTCCCAGTATGACATGGCAACAAAGATTTTTCATGACTCGAAATAGTATTGCAGGTATAACTTGATTGTTTATCTTCAGTGTTGCTGAACATACTTTAGTTATTTGTGATGTATGTGATGAGGATGCCATCGATACTTCCTGTCTCCAAGGCATGGTTTTCAAATCATACTGCTCTACAACATTTTCATCAATGAAACTTCCAGTACTTCCTGTGTCGATCAAAGCCTGGAGTGATATTCCGTTGATGGCAACTTGAGTTTTGCATTTGTTGATGCCACTGGCTGCCAACAGTAAACAAGAGGTGATGTCTTCATCTTCCTCAAGTGAAGTGATAGCAGCGTTCACACTGCTACTTCTGCAAACCTTCGCAAAATGACCTTGTTTACCACACTTGAGGCAGGTTGCCTGAGATGCTGGACATGACCGACGGGGATGACGTGAATTCCCACAAAAATAGCATTTATCATTCCTTTGTGATTTAGGAGGTTCAAACTTTCGACTTTGATTCGAAGTAGTAGTGGTTGATGGAGTATCTGTTGTAGAAGCAATTTGTGAATTGTTGAAACTTTGACTTTGGATCTGAGCAGATTCGAGAGAGCGTGCTTGGTTGTGGGCTTCGTCAAGAGTGAGTTTCATATTTTCAAGGAGTCTCTGTCGAATAGTAGGAGAACCTAAGCCGGAGATGAAAGAATCACGTATGTATTCATTTTCGTATTGACTTGCAGTTACCGCCGAAAAACTACATTCTTTGGATAAAAGTTTCAGAGACTGTATGTATTGATCAATTGTCTCGTTCGGCTGTTGTTTACGTGAAGCCAAATTGTGGCGAGCGAATATTTCACTTTTTGGCTTGATAAATAAAGTGTCTAATAAAGAGATCGCTGAAGAAATTATTAGATTTGTAAGCAGCTTAAGTTGTATTTCGTCTTCCGTTGCATTGACTGCATCCAAAAAATTAATAAATGTTTTCTTCCAGTGTAACCAGAGCGCAGAATTTTTGTTGTCAAGCGGGTCCGCTTCCAATCTCTCCGGCTTCAAAAATGTTTCCATTGCATTTATTGAATGTGTATAAATATTAGTTAAATAAATTGTTGAATAAATACATGAGTAAACCCGAATGTTAGGTTTTATTTAACTAATAAAATGGAACCGAATACTTTTAGTAGATTGGCATATATCAATTATATGACAACAGTCTGGATTTCTTTTTAAAATAACCATAAACTACTACAGTAACATAGTGGCCACATCATGTTTTTACGCTAAATCCCTCCAAATCGGCTACACGCGTGAATCGAAAGGAGTTAGTGCTTGTTCACGTATAAACGCGCGGGCGCGGGGGCGGGTTCGGGCGCGGAGACGTTGCGAGTTCGTGTTCACATTAGCCGCCAGGCGTTTGCGCGATTGCGATTCAAGCGACAAGTTCAAACTGGTTGATCTTACCTGACGTCGCGGGGTAATCGCGCGCTTTGCGGCTAGTTTAACGTGAACACACACAAACATCTCTCGCGTTTGTAATTGCAGCGAGCGCGCCGCGCGCGCCGGTCGCCTGCTAGCCCGCTACTTACACCGCACGTGCGTTTCATACGTGAACACTTTGATATTTCGTCATTTGTTTGATATTTCGTGACCGAGCCCGCCACCGCGCCCGCGAGTCTACGTGATCAAGCACTTAGTTTAGATTAAGTTAAGTTTAAATTAGGATAAGTTTGAATAAGTTAGAATAAGTTAGAATATAAACTTACTGAAGAAAAAAATACTTATGACTAGGCTGTATGGCGTACTATGCCTTTGCCTTTTCCGTTCCTCTGAACGGAAAGAAATGAACCAAAAAAAAAAAAAAAAAACTCTTTGGGAAATTGGAATACAGCGTATTGTAGTACTTGGTTCTGTGGCGTAGTATGTAAAATTATATAGTCTGTGCAGCGCATTGAATTCACTCATAGTGTTTTTTTTGTGAAGTTGCTTATTTTATCCACAGTTTTTGTAAACGCTTTGTCTTTAATTGGTATTACGTGTTTCGAACTTGTTTCTAAAACTATTCTTATCTTGGATGCGTAATGTGATTGATATGTATTGCATTTGTAAATAGTTATCGACTACAAATTTGACGCAGTGCACTGTGTTCAGTTTCCAATTACCTATTCGCAATCCCATCGGACTCTTATTGTATCTTGATGGTATCAATCGAAACCCTGTGTTAGTATTGAAGAACAGTCGTAGTTGATAACTCAAATAACACGGAAGTTTGTTGTAAACTCAGTCGATTCTGACCCTGTTGCCTGTTGTGTCTGGTGGAACAATTCGCCATTGCGATGTCTAAAACGTAAAGATTGATTGGAATCCAGTGCTGACTCCAGAAATAAGTGCCAGCACCATGGACGATGATGGAGATGATAAGGATGATACGAAAAGGTATATCAACTTCATTGAATTAGTTGCATGAACCTGCATACATAGATATAGAAAATCTGATTTATTTTTAATTAAAATAAATATTTCTTTATAATACAACTAATAAATGTCAAATTATAAAGTGCTTCCACAACAATAGCTTGAAGATTTGAAATCTTAATTAAGTATATTTAAACATTCTTTCATTGTGTTTGTCAGGAGGACTCGTAACTTGAGTGAGAAGAAGCGTAGAGACCATTTCAACTTGCTGGTCAATGAGCTCAGTGCTATGGTGTCCACTAACAACCGGAAGATGGACAAATCAACAGTTCTCAAATCCACTATATTCTTTTTAAAGAATCATAATGGTAAGTACCATTCTTTTTTTAACCAGTTTTCAAGGTTATAGATTTATTAGTCCTTGTAAAGAAATAAAATGCCTAAAAATACAAGTAGACACATGATGCCTATTGTTTGCCCATCCTTACCAGTTTGCGTGATGTGTATTACACCATAGTGTAATGAAAGATAAATTTGGATCACAACTCCTCAGCCAATAATTGAACTTGAAACTTTGCATGTTGGTACTGATTTGATCTGAATGTTAAAAAACTGATATTCTGCTACTTATTACACTACACAATCAACAGTGCCACATGCAAGCAGGCAGTTCACAATCACTGGTTGTCCCTGTTATGCACCCTGTTTCTTATTGCAGTAGTATAGGAAGAAGAAGCATGAATATCAAATATTAATAATGTTGAGAAAACAATACTGTGGATCACCAGTAGTCCGACAAACATTTTGCAGGGCAGTGTTGAACTATCGAGTTTGTCAGATTATAAAGTACTGCCTATGTCTGATATTTTATTTAAAAAGAAGACCTTGTAATCTAATAAATTACAAATCCAATGATAAGATTACAAATCATACTTCTTTACATATGTCAAATTTAGTGAAATGTAAAAGTGATCAGTGATCCTACTTGCTTAATAAACTATTTCATTTCATTTCATAAGAAGCATGAAAATATTCGTTAATTTGCAAGTACATATATGTAATAGACAATGTCGGATCATAGGGGGTGCCATATTAGCCAGGGGCCGGATTACCAGGGCTCCCCTGTAACAGTAAAGTAAACCAAGTTGAGAACAGAAACAACATAACAAAATGGTTATTATATTGTTTCTGATCTCTATTTTGTTGTAGTTTTATTAACCATTAAAAGCCCCAACAAAATCATTGTATTGTACAATTTTCACAGATGCACATAGGAGTATTTCTATCTAAAATCCGGTCAAAAGTCGAATTTACGAAGTAAAATAAAAACCTATTAAAGCTACACATTTTTGCAGCTCAATAACCGGTCCATTGAAAAAAGGACACATTTGTTACTTAGGTAGTCGACCCTCCCTGCACAAACAGTCGGAACCCAGTTGTTGTCTAAGTCGCATGTCTTTGTTCTCAGCACTTATTAATTTCATTGTATTAGAGTTTGAACTGTATGTTTTGTGTGATAAATAGTGGGGAAAAAACGTTGTGAATATGGAAGTACAAGGTATGTAGATTATTTTAACATAATTATTTAATAGTTTATGTTTCATTTATCCATCTTATTCATAAAAGCTGCTTAAAGTTAACTAGAAGACTAAACATACATTTTTGACCTTTTAACATCATTTAACTTCAATCATCGCTTATGGATAAACCCCTTAATCATCCTTTATGAATAAACACCACAGGGTGTTTATTCATAAAGGATGATTTAAGTTAAGTGACGTTAAATGGTCAAAAATGTATTGTTAAAGAATCGCTAATCACTAGTTAACTTTAAGCAGCGTTTATGAATAAGGCGGTTCGTGTTTAGAATTTTTTTAAAGATGAACCGAAAATTTCAAATAAACTGTAAAATATTTTATTAAATCGTGTTTTTGTTTACTTGTCAAGGCTTGTCAAACCTTTATTTTTGTATTAATATGTTGCCAAGAATATGCTTTAGTAAAATCTATAAAAAAAAAATTGCGCTTACCTGCGCCATTTTTATTTTTAATTATTTGAAGATGATAGTGTAAAATGGGAATATATTTGACTTTACATTGTTTTATTCTTTATTTTCAGATACTGTAAAATCAACTATTAGTTTTACTAGAAAAGCTTTGTACGACATCATGCGTGAGTGTAAAGAAAAGAAAATTGAAGAAAAGTTGGAGTTTTTGGGAACAAAATTAATTGAAATCACCCAATGCCCTAATGATAAAAAAACTAGTTTGGATCGTACTCTGAGATTTTTTAAGACTCAGTTCACACAAAAACGGGTAGCAGCAAGTCGTAAAGAAGAGCGCTTCTTACTTAAATAATGACATATGGCTCAAATCGTCTATTGAATTCCAAAAATTTTGTGCAGAGTTAGCACAAAATTTCATTTAAACCAGGTCACCCAACAAAACCTTTTGAACAATTAAGTGAGCGCAGTAAGCGACGAAAAACTAGTGGGATACGAAAGCAAATGCCTGCTGAAGAATTAATATACGCTGCTGGAGTCAGTCAATGCAATATTGGAAACACTGATGCATCAGTTATGATAAAAGAATTAGTGGCATCGGCAACAAGAGCGTTAAAAATTCGTAAATCTTACACTTCATCCCAAAATAAGTGTGAAAAAAAAACACGCCACAAGAAGCACTGTCAATTTTCGTTGAAGATGACTCCACGAGAAGGCAATGAGAAATTCTTTACGATGCTAATAAGAGCATCTATCCATGTTACTCATTAATACAAAAGGCAAAACAGGATTGTTACCCCAGTGTAGAAACCATACGCGTCACTGAAACGTGCATGGAAATCCAACTGCAAGGATTATTAGGTCACACAGCATCTCATCTGTACAAATACCTTGCAGAGGTAATAGAAACGTGTACAAAGGAAGAAAGAGAAAATATGGAACTTAATAATGGGGAATGGATGTGATGAATCGCAGCAGTCACAGTTTAAGCAAAAGTTTCAAAATAGCTCAGATAGTGACGCTAATTTATTTCAAAGACTAATAGTTAATTTAAATGATGAAATTAAAATAATTTGGCAAAACCCAATGCCATCTTCAGTTAGATTCTGTAGGCCAATACGGATCAGATTTATCAGTGAATCTAAAGAGGAAATAAGTTATTTTAATGGCCAATCAAAGAATTTATCAAACACCGAAATTACAGCTCCTGGTGGAATAGTGAAAATTAAACATATGATGCTGTTTACAATGATTGATGGCAAAGTATGCAATGCTGCTACTGACACAGCATCAACTATGCGGTGTTATATTTGTGGACATCCTTCAAAACATTTTAATAAATTAGAAGAAGTACAGGACATAAATGTCGAAGATATGCAGTTTGGAATATCTGTACTTGACGCCAGAATAAGGTTTTTTGAGTCTCTGCTTCACTTCGCCTATAAACTCCCATTAAAAAAATGGCAGGCACAATCACCAGCAGAAATAAAAACTGTTAAGGAAACGAAAGAGCAAATACAAAAAGATTTTAAAGAACAAATGGGACTGCTCATAGACGTGCCTAAAGCAGGATTTGGGACCACCAAAGATGGAAATACATCAAGAAGGTTTCTTGCAGACCCAGAAACTTCATCTCACATTACTGGAATTGATTAAGACCTGATCAAGCGATTTAGAGTAATATTAGAGGTAATTGCCAGCGGAATCAGTGTCAATATTGAAAAGCTTGCTTCTTACGCCCAGGCAACAGCCAAGTTATATATATACTGATTTGTATGAATGGTATTCTATGACACCTACAATTCACAAAGTCTTGATACATGGAGCTCAAGTCATAAGGCATGCTATCGTTCCTATTGGTCAATAATAGAGTCGTGAGGCCCGTAATAAAAACTTTAGGCAGTATAGGCTTGATTTTTCTAGAAAATTTTGTAGAGAAAACTGCAACAGAGACATTATTAACAGATTGTTGTTAAGTTCCGATCCTTATTTAAGCTCTATTCGGCCAAAACCGCAATTGAAAAAGAAAAGTTTTTTGAACAAGGTGCTTGATCTTATGGTCGCAAATGCGCCGCCATCTTTACCATCAACATCAACAGAAGACAACATCAGCTGCGAAGATATAGATGAAGACGATGAAGATGAAGAACTCAATTAAGATTAATTTTAAGAAACTAAGTTAAATAAATGTGTTTTATGGTATATACATACTTTTTGTTATCATTAGAGATTATTAAAATCGTATTACAATGTTTTTATTACTAAATAAGTCATTTGATCATTTTGACCGGATTTTACGTGACAATACAACTATGTGAGATGGTGCAATTGTATTTCCACTATCGGTAATACAAATGCACCACCTGTGAAAATTTCATGTTTAGCTGTCTTATGACATGAGATACAGCCTGTTGATAGACAAACTCGCCAAAAAGCCACATATATCTTTATAAAGCGAGCAATAAAGAGAAAGATATGTAAACAATTTGGGAACGCCTGTTTGCCCTCCCGAAAGAAAGAATGTTTACAGATTCAATGATATGGAACATGGAACATTGGAATTAATCCAATAATTAAAAATGGAGATGACTAAAAAACTCATTATAATTTTTTACTTTTAACTAATTGGCTAATGTGACATGATTCATTATATTTATTTACTAATTTCTGGCTTAGGTACTTGTTTGTGTGCTTTAGAAGCTGGTGACTATGAATGTGATATCTAATAGAAGTTTGAAAGCATAAGACATATTTTGCCGGCCCCAAATTAATTGTGATAGGGGCAGGAGGAATAATGATGATGAAAATGTTGTATTTATTTTCTTCCTACAATTTATCTTATACTATGTTCTATATTACTGGTTTGGTTTCCGCACTCAGTCCCTTCAGTGGACCATTGTGCGTGGACCATGGCGGCCTTTGGCGGATTATTCCAGCCAGCCCACCTCCCTCCAGAAGCCCATCAGGTCTCCTAGTCTGTTGAGAACATCTGTGTAAGATCTTGGTGCTCCTATGGTTTTGTTTCTAATTTGGGTAACGCCTGTACACTCGAAGAGTACATGTGCAACTGTCTCGTCAGCCTCTATGCAGGCTCTGCACAGAGGGCTGTCCGTTATGCCTATTGTGTGGAGATGCTTATTCAGCAGGCAGTGGCCCGTAATGATCCCCGTCATCAATCGTAGGGTTTTCCTATCCAGGCGCAACAGCCTTTTGGTTAGCTTGCCATCTAGGGATGGCAAAGCCTCCTTGGACTGCCTGCAGCCCGGTGACGAGGACCACCAAATCTCCGCTTGTTCGTAGTAAAAAAAAAAACTATTTTTATTCCATTTTTTATACTTGAAATTCAGGTTGGAAGAAGAAAATAAAGGAAGGATTTATTTCTTTCTTTCAACCTACAGTTTTCTGGTTTTTATACTTTTCTTCATACAATAAAGCGCTATGGCTATAGGATAGAAAAATTAAAAGACTTGACACAGCAAAGTATGGTTTTGTTTAGGTCCTTTTTTCAATTGTCAACCATTTTCTTATGATATTTTTGTTTTAGAAATTACTGTTAGATCAAGAGCTCATGATGTCCAAGAGGATTGGAAACCACCATTTTTGTCGAATGAAGAGTTTACATATTTACTGTTGGAGGCTCTGGAAGGATTTGTAATGGTTTTCTCAGCCACCGGTCAAATCTTCTATGTGTCAGAAAGCATCACATCTTTGTTGGGTCACAATCCCGTAAGTTTTTTGTTATTATGTTTATAATTTTGAATAAAAATAATTGTGATTTATATTAAACAATAAGGAGCAAAATATTCAATGCTGAATGCATTAAAATTGTTGTGTTATTGTTTTCAATTAACTAACTTGTCATTTATTTGCAGGGCGATATAGTGAATAAAAGTATATTTGACTTGGCATATGAGGAAGATCGGCCAAGTTTATACAATCTATTGCAGAATCCAGGGAGTGCAACTGACATAATGAACACAACTTCCGGTAAAGGTATGTATAAATTTATAAAACAAAAAGGCCCGCCAAGTTTGATTTTATATATTTTTTTTTAAATTCCGTATTTAGTATTTATTGTTATAGCAGCAACAGAATTAAAATAGTCTCCAGATAGTTGAAATTGATCTAGCTTCTAGAGCAGTGGTTCCTAACCTTTTCAATGCCACTACCTCTGTGAACAAATGGGAACTGAGGTTACCCCTAGTTAATTTAAAATAATTAAAAGGGGTCGTTCAAGTATTACGTAAGCACTATTGGGGGTCTTTGTTTTGTTTGTTTTGGATGACATGGGGGGTAAGGGAGTTTAGATAACGATTACGTCATCCGTAGTTATTTACTTTTTTACACGAAGTGCAATCCTCAGATTATCTCTGCTTGAAATGTTTTGAACATAAGATTATAATATTTTTGTCCCTTACTCTATGTTGAATACTGTATAAGTAATATTTAAATCTCTTTTCTTATGTTTAAAATTATAAATATTATATAACATTATAAATATGAAAAGATACATTTATAATTGAGAAATGTTTACGTAAGCATAGGGGAAGGGGTAAGAGTTTTGCTTACTTTTGCTGACATGGGGGATGGGGGGATAAATAATTGTAATAAATCTGCTTACGTAATACTTAAACGGCCCCATAGCACACAAACGAAAATATGTTTGTTATGTAAGAAATTGCACGTTTAGGTAACTAGTAAAGTAATACTGTTATAAATCTCGGAGTTAACTAGTGTGAAGGTTGAAATTGCTTTGCATTCGATTGTTATGCTCATCATTCAGACGGTTTCTTGCTTTTGTGCAAATGCGATTGTGGCTGCTTGCCATCCTTTGTGACTCCCCTAGAATCTCCGTTTTACCCCTGCGGAGATAATTACCCCCAAGTTAGGAACCACTGCTTTAGAGCTACAGCCTGGTGACAGATTGATGAACAGACAGGCAAACAATAGAGTCTTAGTCTTCGGTTTTTACTCTTTGGGTACTGATCCCTAAAAACTTGTTTAAAAGCCATATATTTAAAGCGGAGGGGTAAAGAAATCCCGTGACTTTGTCGTCGTTTCGGGGCTAAGGCAAAGTATTCAACAAACTTGTTCCAAAGATTGTAACAAATTTTGTATCAAGTTTTTTTTAGGCCAAACAAATACTAAGACTTCTTTTAAACAATATTTCCCCGCACAGATTTACAAGAAACCACGTGTTTCGTCTGGACTGTTATTGTTTTATTAACATTTCTACTATATAAATTGTAAGGGCTTCATTACTATTTTAAACATCTGAAGGCGATTCTCGTAATATAAAACGTTTGGCGACAAGTAAATGTCAAACACTTGTAAAAATGAAGGAAAGTTTGGTGATTTTTGGTAGGTTGGAACAGATCAGACTGAACGTTTTTAAAATTACGAGGATTGCCTCCTAAGTGGTTACGTAATCTATTTAAGAAATGTAAACCTATGCTAGCTTATGTTGATGCTGTGTTTCTTTATTACGTCGCATAATGACGGTATAACCTATGTTAATAATATAGTATTAGAAGATCGGAATGATCTCATTTAATGGTGTATCACCACATAATCGCGTAACACACTATCAGTACAAATGGATTTCAATTTGTCAGTTCTACAACATTTATACCCTTGTTTGCGTTGTTTAGCAAACCCATTTTTCAAACACATGAAGCTTTAGGTTAGCAATGTATGCTTCAAAAATAGTATTTTACGCAGTTTGGGTGAGATAGAGCTTCTCGACGATCTGTTGACGTTAATAACTTTAATGTTTTATTATGAACATTGTTATTAATCATGCGACATTATAAAAACTTTTGATTGAAACGCTTAGCGCCATAGCGATATATATTAGAAGTATTGCAATTATGTTTGAAATTAAGCGATTTCGGATCTTAGTATTTAGAAAAGTCACACTACAAGGCCACAAACATCCAGACCCGGAACAACTACTTGTAGGTCATACAAAATATTTGTTCCGTGCGGGAATCGAACATGCGACACGCAGTGCAACAGTCCATAGATTGGCCACTGCCCTAACCGTAAAGTCAATTGTAGCAGCGACCTACATATTTTGGATACTCTTGCATCTAGATCGTATCGGTTGAACGAACCTCTGACCTGCTTTGTGAAATACACATCGCTCCAATGTAATATTGATTTGTATTTATGCTGTCCACTATCAATGTTGGCACTATACAACTGTTTACTACCGTCCCACCGCGTCGCATCGCATAGCATTGCATCGCATCGCATCGCATCGCATCGCATCGACTCGCCTCACCTGCTCGCGCTTTTACTTAGATTTTTTCGCTGTGCGTTCTTTCTATTTTTTCTTTGCTCGTCTACTAAGGGCCGTAACGTGCCGTTAAATAGTCTGTAACCTTTCAGTAAAATGGCTATCATATACAGAAACAAAATTGTACAAGTCGAAATAGTTCCAGAAATTACCACGTTCAAAACTCTTCACCTTAAAGTATTATATTTATCTATAGACTTAATAAAATTTAACCCAAATTTTCATCCTAAGAGTGGATCCCCGTTATATTGGCTGGCTTAATCCACTCTATTAAAATAGAGACGTTGATATGAACCCTACCTATGTATGAAGTTTTTTTTTTTTTTTTTTAAATAATTATAAATTTATTTTGTTATGTATACTCACTTTTTCTGCGCATGTCCACAGAGAAAGCAAAAATACTGCGAAGTAAAAAAAAGTGCTGTGCGACTTTCTATGCAAATAATTCTCCTACTTCGGCCACATTGCCTTACGAATTCGATTTCAAAGCGCTCAGGCTGCTT
The DNA here is from genome assembly GCA_037179545.1 of Sesamia inferens. Taxonomy (NCBI): domain Eukaryota; kingdom Metazoa; phylum Arthropoda; class Insecta; order Lepidoptera; family Noctuidae; genus Sesamia; species Sesamia inferens. Next base: position 16,771,762 of record CM073921.1, on the reverse strand, counting down.
GAGTGTTCGCCATTCTATAAGAGATGTATAATTTTAAGATCTAAAGTACACAGTTAACAGAGTTCCTTTGTAGCCTGTTATTCACGTAAATTGAAGTAGGATTATGTTAAAGACAACGCCAGTGATCCATAGAAAGCAGTAGTGGGGTAGAAATGAGCCGACGGACGTATGACTCTTAAGTCACGGGTTCTATCCCAGTATTTTCCTGATTTGAGTAAATAATATCATCCGCTGTGCGCAAAACGGAAGAAATAAATTGCAAGTACATGTCCTGGAACCAAATATTTGAAGACATCTCACATCAACCAAACCGCAACTAGGCCCGTGTGGTAGGTTACTACAACCCACTCCCTTTCAAAGAGAAGAGGCCTGTGCTTCAACAGTAGGAACATCGTTATAAAAATAATTGCTTATATACAGAAATAAAAGACTACACATATTGCACTTTTAGCGTTTTCATTTGATTATAAAAAGGTAATAAGAATCATTTTGTGAGATGGTGTCCACAACTCCACGGTAACGTGTGTATTTTGCTTACGGCTTAGGGATCATTAAAATAATATTGTCCTAATTTGTCCTGTGTATTTTAATTCCAACAATTGATCCGAAATCATATTGCCAGTAAAATGTTGTTTACTCTTGTGCTTTAACTCTGTTTACACTAAAAATTGTAAATGTGTTTTATGACCGTAATGTAGAAGCCACGTTCGATTTCTTTTACATGCCTAACCATGTTGTATTGCCATATAATCCCTATGATGGTACTGACTAAGCAATATGATATTTCACGTCACACACATACCTAATAAGCAGGATCACTTTGAAGACAGGAAATGTGGAAATATTGTACATTTATTCTATAATATGTGTATTACAATAGATTATAGCGATTCTTATTATTTATTTTTTATGTACGTGATTTTCAATCGAAGGTTTATCTGTTTTAGAAAACGAAATACACTTCCAGTGTCATCTTAAAAGAGGAGCATTGGACTTCAGAGATGAAACTATTTATGAACTTGTTGTATTCAATGGTCATTTTCGTGAGTAGTAATTTTTATATTTTTTATTCCTATTTAAAATAAAGACAATAGATTCCACGCACTATGGTCCACTGGAAGGACTAAGTGCGGAAACCAAGCCCGGTAACATAGAAAATAGAAGGCAAAAGATCGAATATTAATTCGATCTTTTGATATAATATTATCACCAAATCAAAATGGTGTAGAACATGTGTCCATGAACCGAACCATGCTCATGCATATACGTGACATCTGCCAACCCATACTGAGTATTCGTGGTGGTTGCTACATCCTCCTATAAATTCTTTTCGAAGAGAGGCCCGAGTCCTTACATTGGGAACATTATAGGCTAATCATGAAACTGTTGTACAGGGTGTATCTGACATCGTAACTCAAACTTCGCGAAAAGGCTAGACCGCATGCCACTAATAAAATTATGATAGTCATTTATATCGTTAATGAACGTTACAGAAATAACAATGTTTAAAAAAAGTGTCCGCTCGGCCTTTGAACGTTGCAAGCGTGCCGCCGTGCGGGTTTGTAGGTATGACGTTGATCCCTGATGTGAACTCTATTAAATTAGCTGATAAGATAGATTTTCGAGTTTTGTTTTCATTGCGCTTCTTTGTGTAATTAGCGAATTAATTAATTTTTACTTTAAAATCTTATTGGGTTATAAAAGTATAACAATTATGTTCGGTCTAAAGTGAAAAAACTACCTACATATCTTTTTTTTAAATCATGAAAAAGCCGACGAAAAATTCCACCACTGGGGGATTCAGAATCATGTACTGGATCCATGGTACTCGTTTGTGCGTCGATGTCAGGTCCACACTTTATAAACCATACACAGTAAATTTTTAATTTATAAATTTGTATTTTCAGGAACAAACATGAATCCATTTGATAATGATCAGATGCCTAGTTACAACACCGATCATGAATCAAGGTAAGAATATCTTTAATAAAATTATATTTATATTATTATAGTGGCTAGGAAAGCATTGCAATCAATACATAGTATAAAACTTTTTTTTTATGTATGGACCTCTCTCGCGCTGTACAAGGCCGGAACCCGAATCCATGTTTCTTTATCCGCATAGCAGGTGGCGGGCCTGGCGGTCGAAAACGAGTTCAGAGATAACAATGCCTCTATAAAAGAAAATAAACCAGATACATGTAACTAGTTCATTCAAATTTATTCTGAGCCATCTTATTCCGCCTCCGTCCGTGTATCCGAACACGGCTATAACATAGAGGTTGATTATGGTCGTGTTTGTCAGGTTATTGTTCGTATGCACTGGGCGGCTGTACACCCCTGTGCTGATTCGCGATGTATCGCTCGTCGACTCCAGCCACAGTGAGTTCACATCAGAACACAGTCTCGAATGGAAGTTCCTGTTTCTGGATCACCGCGCCCCACCCATCATCGGCTACCTACCATTCGAAGTACTTGGCACCTCGGTCTATGACTACTACCACTTTGACGATTTAGAAAAAGTTGTCACGTGCCACGAGGCATGTGAGTATATTTAAACAAATATTATCCTAAATCATTCATGTATATTTATTTATTATTCCTACACATGTTGCCGAAATACGACGAAGTACTGTATGTATCACATTTTTAAACACGCATGAAACGAGGATAATAAAAAAAGGCCCGACTCCAATGATGTTTTTGATATTTTTTGTGTAGAAATATGTGTAGGAAAGATAAAAAGTCGACATCTTAAAATGATGAAAGTAAAAAGCATTAAATTTTTTACAGTGATGCAAAAAGGCGAATTAACGTCGAATTACTACCGATTCTTAACAAAAGGGCAACAATGGATTTGGCTTCAGACTCGCTTCTACATCACGTATCACCAGTGGAACTCAAAACCTGAGTTCGTAGTTTGCACCCATCGAGTCGTTAGGTAAGTGTGCATTTAATGTTTGATAATCACTACCAAGATTACACAGAAGTGGTTTTTATTTAAAAAATCACATCGATGTAGGCCAGTCCTTTTAGATCCTACGATAAACAGGGAAGCAGACAAACGTTTCAAACTTATCACATCCATTTTTGCGTCAGAGGTGAACGAAATGCTGACAATATAAGTTATCTAGTAAGCTACAGTAATTATAGAGCATGTATAACTACCAACTATTAATCTCAAGCGTCGACTAAATAAAATAACGTAAGTTCAATAGGTAAACTGCCACTTCGCTCCTATGCGTCATTATACAATATGTAAAGAAAACCCTGTCCGATCCGTAAAGGTATTGTTAGGTATCAATAACTGATTCTACTGATGGATACAAAACCGGGCTAAACTTAAAAAAAAAGTATTATTTCGCAGAGAGAGAGAGGTAACTTAATACATGTGCGGTAAGCAACCCTTCCGCGGGCGGCGGGCGGCAGGGCATTCGGCACGTGGTCGCATGATATTCGCTCATAATAATACTGGTGTTGTCACTTTTTTAAAAATTATCAATTTTGGGGAAGTTGGAATTAATTCGTGGGAAAAAAAGATTATTTCAAAATTCATTAGTATTGTTTCTCTGATGATTAGGTAAAATTTTATATTATATTTGGTCAAGTGTTTACCTCACCTTATGGGGTTTCTTTACATATTGTATAAAAGGTTATGGTTTAGTAAAAGTAACTTTTTGGATACTATTCTTAATGAATGAAATTTCGTCATGTTTGCCATAGGACTCCATCATCAGTGGCCCAAATTTGAATTTTCAAGGACGTCTGATTTGGGGAAAGTCCACAATTTCTTAGTCAGATTTGCCTATTTAAGTCATTATGGGTTAGGCCACACATGATATATATATACACGCCCCTAAATATTATTTTATTTTTGGCCCTTTTTTGAGACCTGAAAGTGGTCTCCTGACAAAGTGGTCTACTTACTCAGCTATCAACCTTTCGCCCTGAATATGCTTGCACAAAAACCCTGTGGGCTTCCTCACTAATATATACCTAATAATATACTACACGTGCCTCTGAATAAGAAGCGGCTTTTTATTCGTATTTTCCCATACATTATGCAACGTGTTGTAGAACCGACGTCATAAAAATGAATTTTGATGCCTGTTTGCGAACTATTTTGAATATGTTGCTAGATTCCTCTGGAGGTGGGCATTGTTGACTTTTTATTTACAATCGTATAAATAATATAATAAGCCAGCATAATAAAAAACCCTTTATTATGCTGTTCTGTTATATTGCAGTTCAGTATAGTATACGCATGTTAACAATATTAAAATAAAGTAAAAAAGAATGACACCTGCTTAACATTACTCAGATATCTGAGTAATGGAAAGCAGGTGCCATTCTTTTTGCCACTATACTGAACTGCAATATAACAGAACAGCATAATAAAGGGTTTTTTATTAAGAGCGCTCGAAAATTTAAATGAAATAAAACAATCTATTTAAGTGATATTATCACAATTTTTATTACATTTAAAAAAATATTGAATGTCATTGTGTGTGGAAAATAATATCAGCCAAATGGCCACCACTACTCCGCTATAGATGGTATATTCTGATGGACCAGTTTTGAAGGACGTCTTCGCATAAATGGGGCTCAATTTCACGAAGAACGCGAGTTATGTTGGCCTTTAGGGCAGCAATTGACTGTGGTTTATCTGCATACACTAAAGATTTAAAAATAGCACGTAGCCCTACAGAAAATAATCGAGCGGTGTTAAGTCACACGATCTCGGGGGCCCGTTGATGTCGCCATCACGCGAGATGACGAAGCCCTCGAACTTCTCTTTCAATAAATTTAATGATTCCCGTGCTGTATGGCAAGTGGCACCGTCCTGTTGGAACCACATGTTTGTAAGATCCATACCACCTACCCTAGGCCACAAAAAAATTGTTATCATCGTCCGATTTCGGTCGCCATCGCAACGTACGGAACGTTAGGCGAATAGAGCACTGATTTTGATAATAAATTTTAATAATTTCTACGCGTTGTTGAAGCGTGTAGCGTTCCATGGTGAAATGTCACGACTAAATATGTATTCATGCCAAATTTGACAGCTATCGTATTACCAAGATGGCCACTATGCGCTGTCAAACTTCGAGCGTCCCTATTGAAAAACCTTTTATATAATATTGTAGCTACAATATAAAATATTTACAAATAATAATAATGCAATATTTATATATTTTTATATTTTAACTATTGGTAATGGTGATGAATACTTAAATCATGACCGATTTTATTGAACATTAAAACTGCGTCATTCGATTTTGAGAAATAATTTCTCTAAGAACTAAAATTGTTAATTTTCACAAAAAATCACGGTCTATATTATTGCACCGACAGATGATGTCGCTAAGGTTCTAATTCGCGGAAATCATGACATGACACATTGCAAAGGTAAATGTTTATTTTTAATGCAATATTTATAATGCATTATTATTATCTATGTGTTATATACATTACATTATTATTATATTTAATGTTGCTGTTATTTGCGTTAAAAAATAAAATAACTTTGACTATTGACGTCATGAATCCTAACCGCCCTGTTAATAGTAAAACCTTATATGTATAATCTTTACCAAAAGTCTACAGCGATCCACTGCTGGACAAAAGATAGATCTCCTAGCCTGTGAAGATCATCTGTCCACTTAGACCGAGGGCGTCTTACGTTTGTCGATTGGGGGTTTCCATTCAAGAACATGTATAGACATGCCTAACATGCGGGTTATGATATGCGACGCGGGCGTAAGTTAATCGAGTCAAAATAGATATTTAAATTACCTAACCTGTAATTAATTAACATTGCGAGTAAATAAAACTTTTACATAGTTGTATATCGCTAAAGTGGTTATGCATTTTTTGCTAAGTAGTATAATAATAATGAATATAAACATCGGGGTGACATATTCTAAACAGAAAAATCCCCGTAAATAAATAAAGACTTAAAAAAAGGTGCACGTCAACTTGCGTCGAGCCTAAGGCCGATTGTACACGGCGTCAAAACAATCACACCTCCGCGAAAATAACGTACAATCGTTATTATAACTACTACACACGCATTACTCCCATCAATATTTGGTGTCATATGGAAGCCCATTAAAGACACTTAAAAAAAAATCAATTCTATTATTTTTTATTGGAACAGTGCAAAAAATTATAAAGTTTACAAAACAATAAAATCCTTAATTAAAAAAAGACGAATTACACAAAATAATATACTAAAGTTTCTTAAAACTAGCCTAAAACCTAATGTTATCTCCCCGTGCCGGTTGACGGCTTCCAGACGCTCCCTCATGGATCTTACCAGTTTTAGGAGCTCTTCTTGAGGGAACCATACCGCAATAACGGCCTCTTCGAGCTCCTGAAGAGTCGTGGGAGCGGGATCAGCAGGCTGAACCTTGCGTTTTAAATGGTCCCAGAGGTGCTCTATCGGGTTCAGATTTGGACTTCTCGCTGTCCACTGTATGACAGAGATCCTAACCTCTTGAAGGTAAGCGCGCACAATTAATGCAGTGTGAGCGCGAGCCTTACCCAGGAGCACCTGCAGTCTGGGAGACGCTTACAAGGTTGGTGTTGCCGTCGGCCGCCATGCCGGCCCAATACATACAGGAACGACCCCAGTATTCCACCGTCTCTAGGATGCAGGCTGGGGCGAAACGTTCCCCTAGTCTTCTGTACGCTCTTCTGTCGTCTGTCATTTCAGTAAACGCACGTTCTCGTTTCGTCTGAGAAGAGAACCTTTCGCCACTGGTCAAGGGTACAATAGACGTGGTCGCGAGCAAACTGCAAGCGGGCTCGCCAATGCTCTGCGGTCAAATTTCGTCCCGTAACAACTCGGAGCTGCTATCTTATTCTTCCTCAGTCTTCGTCTAAAAGTAGTCAGAACCGCTGACGGTTGTTCTGCGAGCTGCCCGGAGCTGTTGCATCCATGAAGCAAATATAGAGAGATGTTGTAATTAGATTACATGTGCAAGTAACACATGAAATGTGATACCATTCATAGCATACAAGATAAAACACAACACTTCATCCCTTTTTACTTAAAATTATGAAAATAATACGAAAATACCACCGTTTACAAATTTGTGCACAGTACGAAACGAACGACGAAAGTACACTCACTAAGGTCACGCCCACTGTGATGACGTCTAGGCCTAGTTGAGAATCAGGATGCACAGTTGCTTAGGCCGCCTCCTCTTTGTATTTGCAACTAAATAGCATTAGAGAACCGATTTCTCAGAGATGTCGATACGTACGATACGATCTCCAGGAACCGCTGGTATACTCTGCAAACTAAAAAACGGCTGAAGTCAGTTGCCAAGCGACATCACAGTGCCGCATCTCTGATTGCAGTAGTGCAATCACTTGAGCAGCTTCATTTGCAGTGGGATCCATCGTCAAGGTGTTTTTTCTTGTGCATGATCTTCTCATGTGTCCTCTTCAACGGTTGAATAGCAAATGACCCCCATTACCAGATAGTATTCGTTATGCCCTCGTAAGGAGGCGCGGCGAACTCGAACATTGGTCCACTACTGCGGACCCCTCACTTTGTTCGGGGACATTGGCCTGCAAGATGTTTGATGCGCGTGAGTTGCACGCTTCTATGTGAGTGATTGCAGTAGGGTTTTCTGACGCGCCTCACAGAATTCACTCAATTCTGCTTTCTTCACGATACAGAAATATGGGTGTAATTAGTCCGATTTCCAGCCTGTATTAGCCCTTTTATACCACTAAAGGTAGCACAAGTGTGGTGCCGGGCTTAGAATAGTACCGTGCCAACCTAACTCTCACCAGGGAAGCGGGAGCAGCGCTTCTCCTGTGGAATATCAAATCACTGCGATCCCCAACCCGCTTGCCAAGCGTGGGGATTATGGCAATCCCCCAATGATGCACACGACACAGCCCAGGCCCCTAGTCCCCGGCAGCTCCGTTATTCCAGTCTACGGTAGCGGATTCGGTTACGGCGGTGCAAGGGCTGCGAAGAATCTCCGGAAGAGATCCGGCTACCATCACCAACGACGACCTTTGGCCCTGGCAGCATATAACACGCGCACACTACGGACCGATAAGAAGGTTGTCGAACTGGAGGAAGAACTGAGCCGGTTGCGCTGGGACATTGTGGGTTATCTGAAGTCCGAAGAGAGGGAGAGGACTCGATAATCCTGAAGTCCGGCAACCTGCTCTATTTCCGAGAAGGCGACCAGCTGTCCCAGGGTAACGTCGGGTTTATTGCCCACAAGTCCCTCGTGAACAACGTTGTTAAAGTCGGGAGCTTTTCGACTCAGGTGGCGTACCTTGTACTCAGAATAACCAAACGATATTCGTTAAAGGTTATACAGGTCTACGCTCCGACGTCTAAACACTCCGACGATGAGGTGGAGGCTATGTATGAGGACGTCAGTAGAGCCATACATTCCTCCAAAACCCACTACACTGTTGCCATGGGTCACTTTAACTCAAAACTGGGCATGCGAGAGGCGGACGTAACGAAAGTGGGGCAATTTGGAATTGGAAATCAGAATCCCCGAGGTCAGATGCTAATGGATGTCATGGAAAAGGAAGGACTCTTTGTGAAGAATTCTTTTTTCAAGAAACCGTTGCACCCCAAGTGGACCTGGATTAGCCCCGATGGTCAGACCAAAAACGAGATAGACTTCATAATTCATCGCAAAAAGCAATTCGTCGTGTTCCGGCATTATGTCTGGTGAAGGAGGACGGGTCTGAGCAGTTGTGTTGCGATGTGTGTATAAAAATTATGAAATGAAATCGTTTACGAGGGTTAAACTGAAAGTTCTTAGAAAATCAAAAACTGATAACATTAGCCCGTTATTAGTTTTATTATATCTTTTCAAAATATTGTCCATTCACGTCAATACACCGTTGCATGCGATGGAACCACCGGGAAAAGCACTTTGCCCACTCGTCCTTAAATGGCATCGCGATACGCAGCCACCGCTTCTTCAGCATTCATAAACCGCTTTCCTTTAAGTTTTTCTTTAATTTTTGGAAATAAATAAAAATCACAAGGCGCGAGGTCGGGACTATACGGCGGGTGACCCAGTAATTCAACGTTTGATGTCGCCAAATAGTCGATCGTTCGCTTGGCGGGGTGCGACGAGGCGTTGTCGTGGTGAAGGAGGATCCTACTGCGAGGTCGTTTCTTTCGAACTTTTTCCAAGACAAGTGGCAAACAATTGGTAGTGTACCATTCTGCAGAAACTGTTTTTTGATCCTCTAACACAATTGTTGCGAAATGACCTATCCTTCCAAAGAACGAGGCCACCATTTTTTTCCCGCACTTCGATCTCTCTTCACTTTAGTTGGCAACTCCTCGAAAGGAAACACCCACTGAGCAGATTGTCTTTTGGTTTCAGGATCATAACAGTAAATCCAGCTTTCGTCACCTGTTAGTATGTCGAACACAGCATTTGAGTTAAATCTTTCAATCATTTTACGGCACCAATCCACACGATGGAGTTTTTGAGCCTCAGTCAAATTATGAGGTATCCACCGGGCGCAAAGCTTCCTGACCGCTAAATGTTCGTGGAGGATTTTTTGCACTCGACTCATACCGATGCCTAAGCTTATCCGAATCTGCTGATAGGTCACTCTTTTGTCAGTCTCTATCATACGCCGCACAACACAGATGTTATCTTCAGTCGTCGCCGTAGAAGGCCGTCCCTCACGTAAATCATCAGTGAGATTAGTGCGACCACGTTTAAACTCATTAAACCAGTTGTAAACAGTCGCACGAGATTTGGCTTCATCGTGAAAGGCCAATCGTAGTCTATCATAACTTTCTTGTTGACTTCAATGACATCGAAAGCCATAAAAAATCATTGCACGAAAATTTTCTCGTGTTAAATTCATGTTGACGTGACACAGACAATTTTTTTTCAATTTGCCGCCAAATCGTATAACTAATCACAAATGAATGAAATATATACTCAGTAATATTGCCAAAGAGTTCTATTTTCAAATTTTAGAATTATTTTTTTATTATATTTTTTATAAGTGGCCAGTTCTAAGAACTTTCAGTTTGACCCTCGTATTATGCAAGTAGGATCACTGATCACTTTTACACGTCATATTTTTTTAAACTAGCTGAAGCTGCATTTCCTTACTGACTACCTCTGAGAAGAAAAGCCGAAACAAACTCAGGGATATGGAGCGTGTGTTAAACTCTCGCCTTTTGACATACCTGGAAGGTAACAATCTCCTCAATGACCGACAGTACGGGTTTCGCCGCTATTGGTCAACTGGGGACCTACTAGTGTAAGCCATTCACTTGTGGGACGAAAAAAGGAGCCCGTTCACCTTGGCTCCTACTTTTCGAAATGTATTCTTGGAGTGTACTGACCGCCTACAGCTTTTGGGAGTCGAGATATTCTCGAACCTAAACTTTTGGCGGTTCATTGGATCCAAGGCCAAGGTGGCTGCCAGGAACATTGGCGTTATCGCAAAGGTCCGGCGGTACTTTCATACCAGGGAGCCTCTTAATGTTTTGTTTGTTTCTAAATTTGGGCTGGTGCTGCAAAGTGTCATTTAGCCACTTTGGATTAAGTGAAGAGGCGTGCGAAGAGGCTGATTGGCGACCCTGATTTAACTCAAAACGGTCTCCAAGCACAGGCGTAGAGTAGCCAGCCTTTCGGTGTTCTATAGGATGCATTTTGGTGAGTGTGCGAGGGAATTGCATGATTTAATTCCCCCATCTCCGTTCTACCATCGGACGAGCCGTCGTACGCCTCCCCTTTTGTACCGCGTATATCGAAAGACTGGAACAATTTGCCAGCGGCGTTGTTTCCTCCGGACTACAATTTGAGTGTCTTCAAGGCTAGAGTGAATAGGCTCTTAATAAACTAGCGCGCTTTACTGTCAACTATTGCATCACTGCTTACCATCAGGCGGGATTGCGGTCAAGCACTAGTTTATAATTAAATTTTTATGTAAAAGAAAATATTTACTCGTCAACCCTTCCATTCCACGTTCGGCAACGAGGGGAGGTCTTTTAAACCTCCCCTCGTTTTCACGGTGACACGGTGTTGCAAAGTCGGAATAAGTTGTTTGTTTTATATGTATGTTCTTTTTTGCGCCATGTCTACCACATAAAAAGTATATACTTTTTTCTTTTGAACGAAAAACATTTACAATATTTTTATACGGCCTCTGGTGGAGCTCGTTTCTCTGAAACATTTCGCAATCCTTTAAAGTGTTTCCTGGTCTGCTAAGTTACTACGCTGTTTTAGGAAATAACCTTTCCTAAGTTTTTACGAAACCTTTAATGTATGGTGTTTTTATTTTACTTAAATTATTTTTGTTACTTAGGTTAGAGAACATAGGAACACATTAATCATTCAAAAATATGTTCGCGTTGTGTCCGGGTTAGTAATACCTGTAATAATGTGTGCTCAGTCTGTTACGGTGTGTGTAAGAAGTTGTAGAGCTTAATCACTAACGGCGCGGGGTCGCCGTTGCAGGGCTGAGGCCGACCTACAGTCTCCATGATAATGAGCGATCCACACAATGGTGACACCTCGGCGTTTCCTCCCGCCTAATACGGAACAGGAACAACCGTGTCCGGTGAGGACCTGCGTCAGGCGGAAGGTGAGGGCGCCGTGGCGCCTCTCTAGCCACTCCTCAAAGAGAGGACTTACCGCCGCTATTGTGGTGTGCCTAGCACTGGGTTGCGACAATCGCACTCTCCATGTCGCCATGAGATCCCGCCGGAGCTCTGTCCGCCGTACCGCGGTTTCTCGCGGCAGCGGAGTTATGCCCCGGCGTTTTGCCTCCTCTCGCCACTCCCACATGTGGGCGAGGGCTTTGGCCTCCAGATCTCATGGCGGCAATCCGGCAAGGAGGCTCGCCGCTTCAGCGGAGACTGTGCGGTATCTCTGGATCAGCCGAACGGCCAAGACGCTCTGGGACGCGGTCAGGCATCGGGCTGGTCGCTTCCTTAGCGACCGCACCCACATCGGTGCCCCGTAAAGGGCCATGGACCGCACGGCCCCCGCGTAGAGCCACCGGCTGGAGGCGTTTGGTCCCCCTATATTGGCGAGGAGCCGCCCCGGCTCGTTCCAGTCTGAGTGCCAAACGTCGAAAGTGCTCCTCGAAGTTGCACCGGCTGTCGAAGACGAGTCCCAGGTACTTCATCGTCGACCCGACGCCGATGTGAACCCCTCCTACTGTTATGTAGAACCCGACGGTGGCGCATTCCGAGGACCATGAAAGCATATGGCCTCGGACTTCTGCAGGGCCACCTCGAGTCCCAATTGCCGGATCCTGTTGACGATTGTCGCAACCCCGAGGGTCACTGTGTCAGCCGCCGCCTGGTGTGACCTCCCTTGTGCAGAATTTCTAGCCTTACAGACATACCGTTAATCGGTGGGTGCAGTAGGTCTTAGTCTATATTGAGGTTTGATATGTGCTCATTTGACGCCGACCAACTTTCGCTTTTGCGGAGTTAACATGTACTTGTGAAACGTAAAATAATCGAGTTCCTGCGGTTCTAATGTGGCTGACGTAAAAGCTACGTTATAGTAAACATAGCTCACAATTGGAATTTTAATGTAGTTATGTCTTTATATACACTAGCTGTGTCCGCGCCGTCGTTCGCATGGATGTCGTATTCATTTTCTACTATATGTTTTTTTTTTTTTTTTTGCTAAATAAATCTTTTTACTGCTTGCCACACCGCAGCAATTTCAAATATTAGGCGAAACAAATTGAAAAAAGACGATGATCCCTGAGTTTGTTTCGGCTATTTCTTCTCAGAGGTACTCAGTTAGGAAATGCCGGCTTCATCTAGTTTAAAAAAAAAAAGTATGACGTGTAAAAGTGATCAGTAACCTACTTGCTGAATAAACGATTTCATTACATTTCACTTGACATTTAACAAATATTTAAAATATTGATAAAAGTCACTCAAAGTCACTCAAAGGGCGATGGAGAGGGCTATACTTGGGGTTTCACTGCGAAGAATTGCAACACTAAAGTGGCAGTGGGCACATTGCTCGTATGACCGACCCCCGATGGGGCCGACGGGTTCTCGAGTGGTGACTACGCATCGGAAGGCGCAGCGTGGGTAGGTTCCGACAAGGTGGACCGACGACCTGGTGTGGGTCGCGGGAAACCGCTGGATGTGGGAGGCGCAGGACCGGTCGTCGTGGAGAACCTTGAGGGAGGCCTATATCCAGCAGTGGACGTCTTTCGGCTGAAATGATGATGATGATGGTGATGATTGATAAAAGTATCGTACATATACTTATACTTTCATTTAGTAAGAAGCTGTTATTTTGACAGTACAAACAGCCACTTTATTTGTTTGTATAATTTTATGTAGATTACTGTCATAGGTTCAACGGCACAAACGGATAAAAATTTTTTTTTTTCTTATTCTCAGCCACGCGGACATAGCCAAGAGCATGAAGCAGGAGAGTGGAGAGGGTGACACTGCGAGCGAGGCAGAGGTCAACACAGGCGTACTGACAGACGCCCCCTCTGACGACGCCATGGTGTCAATGTCACCTTCATACATGTCCGAGGCTAGCGACGCTTTCGGAACTTCATACCAACCCCTGTCACAGGTTAGTGTATGTTTAATTATTAAAATGATCAGTTTTTTTTTGTAATTAATTATAAACTAGTGCTTGACCGCATTTCTGCCTGATGGTAAGCAGTGATGCAGTCGTTGACGGTACAGCGCGCTAGTTTTTTAAGAGCCTATTCACTTCAAACCGCTTTATCCAGATTTTAATTAAATTAGCACTCGGAGCCTCCCTAATTTGCCGTACACCATACTCAGAACAAAATAGTCGCCTGACAACTACGTACGAACGAGAGTTTTCGTAAAATGCGCGCACGCAAAATGCGCGACGCTTCCCGTCGAAGTGACTCATAGTGACTAAAACTTCATGAACCGCGCTACCCAACGATATCGGTCTCCCCTCGCCCACGCCCCTTCTACCCCGCAAAAAAAGATGATGCAATATGCACGTTCTATTGCGCCACCCTGTATAATGGATGAATTTTTCGCATCTAGGCCCTCGGTGGTAGGCCATAACACCGGCCGCCGGCAGAAGTTACCACCCACCAGACAAAGCCTTGCCGCCAAGCGATTTGACGTGTTCCGGCATGATGTCTGGTGAAGCCGTACGGAGGACGGGTCTGAGCAATTGTGTTGCGATGTGTGCCGGGTACGATGCGCCAAATGTTGTTGTGTTGGGAGTTTGGTCGTGGAGGGTCTTCAGATCAATCTCCCTTTGGCGCAGCATTGTTGGTCGTGTTGCTGGGTTTAATATTGCATCACCTCGCTCAACTGCCGTCTTCCTTCCTATTCGCTCAATCTGAGTGAATAGGTTCTTAATAAACTAGTGCGCTTTACCATCAACGATCGCATCACTGCTTACCATCAGGCGTGATTGCGGTCAAGTGCTAGTTTATAATTATTTAAAAAAAAAAAAAAATTCGATAATATGAGGAATAGCGTAAATTACTCAAGAATTCTCGGCCGCGGATTGTTCGAAAAAGATTCCGTAGTCCCCGGAGTACAGGCAATTAAAGGATCACGGGTGGGTTTTACTCAGTAAAAGTCTGACACGCACAAATGACCTCTCAATGAATGAATGATTGATTGAATGAATGAATGATTTCCCATGATTTCGCATAAGAAAGAGTCGTGATCCATTTTAAAGAAAATTAAAACTGCGTCACAGATGTTTTGAAGTTATCTAGCCAGGAATCGAACCCGTTGATACCCGTTGATGTACTATATTATTACACAATTCGATAATTTCCCTAATATGGATCAAATTATGGGATGATCTAGAATGTAATACATACCCGGGTGGTCCGATAAGTACTTAGCCTCTCCGTCCGATGGGGCTGCTATCGCTAAAAAATCATAACATCGTGTAGTACATTTCAACAGACGGCTACAGTCAAAACTTCAGCCTAATCGGACGCATTGTTTTTTTTTAACAGCGTTTTGAAGCGGTCGTGTCCCCGAATTTTAAGAAAATGGAAAAAGAGCAATATCGTTCGGTGATACGATTCCTGTTTTTGGAAGGGAAAACGCGTAGTGAAATTAAAGAGCGTTTAGATGCTGTATATGGTGACTCTTCTCCTTCGATGGCCACCGTTAAAAATTGGTTTAACGAATTTCAACGTGGACGTACGTCGGTTTTTGATGACCCACGCCCAGGTGCCCCGAAAACGGCTACCACGGAGGAAAACGTCAAAAAAATCCACGATCTCGTATTGGCAGATCGAAAATTGAAGGTACGCGAGATAGCTGATATAGTAGGCATATCAAAAGACCGCGTAGGGAATATCCTGCATGAAATTTTGGGTATGAGAAAGCTGTCGGCGCGATGGGTGCCGCGTTTGCTCACTCCGGAAAACAAGCGAAATCGTGAAACCAGTTCAGAGCAGTGTTTGGCGCTGTTTCAGCGCAATCCGAAGGAGTTATTGCGGCGTTTCGTGACTGTGGACGAAACATGGATCCATTGGTACACACCAGAGACAAAAGAACAGTCGAAACAGTGGACTGCACGCAACGAACCTGCTCCGAAGAAGGCGAAGACTGTGCCGTCGGCCGGAAAAGTGATGGCCACCGTTTTCTGGGATTCTCAAGGTATAATCCACATTGACTACCTGGAGAAGGGCAAAACGATAACAGGGATATATTATGCTGAATTATTGGATCGATTCGATATCGAATTAAGGAAAAAACGGCCGCATTTGACGAAGAAAAAAGTGCTCTTTCACCACGACAACGCCCCCGCTCACACCGCCGCCGTCGCAGCGGCTAAGTTGGTCGAATTGCGCTACGAACTGCTGCCCCATCCACCGTATTCGCCAGATTTGGCTCCCTGCGACTTTTTCTTGTTTCCCAATTTGAAAAAATCACTCGCCGGGCAAAAATTTCAGTCAACTGAGGAGGTCATCGCCGCTACGGAGGCCTATTTTGCAGACCTCGAGAAAAAATATTTTTTAGACGGGATAAAAAAGTTGGAGCATCGCTGGACTAAGTGTATAGTTAGTTAGTTAGTTAGAAGGAGATTATGTAGAAAAATTAAAAAAAAAAAATTCAAAATTCGTCGTTTTTCTTTAGTAGGCTAATTACTTATCGGACCACCCTCGTACATATAATAAAAAAAGATCCTATGTATACAAATATCAAATAGTACAATAAAGAATCTTAAGATTAACCCCCTTATTCATAAACGCTGCCCTAAGTTAACTAGTGATTAGCAATTGTTTAAACATACATTTTAGATATTTGCACGTCACTTAACTTTAATCATCGTTTATTAATAAACCCCTAAAACACTGTGGTGTTTATTCATAAACGATGACTAAAATTAAGTGACGTTAAAAGGTCAAAAATGTATGGTTAAAGAATCGCTAATCACTAGCTAACTTAAAGCGGCGTTTATGAATAAGAGGGTAAGTGTCTGTAACTGTGACGCCATTCACAGTCTAACATTGGACTTCTAAACTGCCTAGTTTGGAAGTCCAACGTTTGATTGTGAACTATGTCACAGTTCAAACAATACATAAAACGAAGTCGAAGGAGTAATTAATTAAAAACATTCTTTAAACTTTCAGCCAGCGTCGATAAAGTCAGCTTCGGCGTGCAGCTCGACCGGCACGGTTGCGACGGTCGGCACGGCTGCCACGGCTGCCACGGCTGCCACGGCTGCCACGGCCGGTGCTGCGTCGTGGACACGGCCGTCGTACCAGCGCTTCACGGGCTCCGATGGATCAGTGTCCGGCGATTCCAGGTCGTCGCAGCGCAACTCAATGCGCGAGGTGAATATTTTATTAATTTGCTAGTCTCTGGCCACTACTATATCCTACGTTCGTTTTTGTTTGTATATCTACTACGACTACGTAGGTAAATGGTAGGTGAGTGCACGGCCTCCCGCGCTTGCGAAACCCGGTAGTGATCGAGAAATTATTTGAACGTTTTTTTTTCATTACGACTTAGGTTAGAAAACATGATAATACTCGTATTTTCCTTATTTATATGTAATAAATTATACACAATAACAAAGCTGAGAATATGGGTCATGATTATAGAATATTATTTCGAATCCTATATTACCTTTTCATGATGAAAATATAAAATTATTACCTTTATTTATGTCTTTTCATAGGTCAACCATAACATTTTTGTCACAAAACTTCACAATTATTCACAAAAACCACAATCTCTCTACATCAGTGATAACACTAATACATTACGCGACGATTACATGCATTTGTTTGCATCATTTGTTTACGAAACAAAAAACGGGGGCATTTTGTAATTTGCCGACGGAACGCGAACTACTGGTTACTGAGTTTCGGGCGCAAGAGGCGTAGCGTTAAGGGTTACCGGGTTATTTACTTATTTAAGTTAAAACTGAAAATGACATGCACTTATTGAGGTGACGGTCACAGTTATTGAGATCTGCATTCAAATCATAGTTACACGCATCACGGTAAATTACCGCAAAGTTTTACTGACTGTACAAGCATTTCCTTATTTGGGGATAGGAGAAAGTTTTCCAACCGATACAGAGCGCGTAATAAGTATGTAAAATTTAATCTAGTGCAATTTTCAAGATCTACATCTACTGATTATGTCTGGATTTTAAAAGAGACAGTAACCTCGTGAGTTTTATTTCGGCCGTACTTCTCAGAGTAGTCGTATAGGATACTAACTCATTTATTTTTATAAAATATGATTGTACTTATACAACGTGTAACATAAAGGGTATATACATACCAAGGGCATGGCATCTTTACATGACATCAATCGATATTGTAAGGGTTTTTTAATCCTATCTCTTTATGTTAGGAAGTTACGAGAAAAAACACCGCCTGTGATAGGCTACTACCATACTAGGCGCACAGAATTTTTGAAGACATTTATCGTGATTTTGCCAAGTAATGTGACGTGTAACTAGTAGTTATTAAGTATGTAGTGTGGTGCACGTTTGTTATGATTTGAATTTAAAAAACATGGAACCGTAAATTTTGTATAAATTTTTTGAGTATTTTATTTTGAGTTAAAAATCTTCCGATATCATTTGATATCATGTAAAGATGCCATGTCCTTGGTATTTTTTTTTAAATGGGACAAAACCCGCCACACTTTTTCCATCCACTGCAACTCCTGAAAGCCAGAATCAACAGTGGAGACCGCCAGAAAAACGCCGAGCAATGAAGCTCGACGAGTCCCGGAGAAACGATTCAACTGTCTTGGGTCCCGCAACGAAATTAATCAGAAAAGAATAGCGGAGGAGTAGAAAAAAGATATTTTTTCCACTTCCCTCCATAACAAGCAGGAGACAGAACAGAACTAGGTCAATCGGCACAAAGGGACATTATTGCAACTGGGAGAAGCCCAGATTGCCAAGCACCACGGAATAAAATTTGATTAAGTTAATGAGTCCTAGCTGTTACAATTGATTCCAATAGTAGGTATGGCAAAAGCGCCTGAACGCACGGAAATTGGTTCTAGTTTCGACAAGGTCCGTATAATAAATGACACCGGATGTAACTTGTACACTATCCAACATAATATTGCGTTAATTCTGCCAAAGAACACACTCCCACAAGATGTGATGTGCGGACTGTTCAAATTCACAGTTCGATGTAGAGCACTGACACAAAGGCGAAGGAACGAAAGTTTAAAAGAATACAGTTATATGTATATGTCCTTGGTATGTATACCCTTTATGTTACACGTTGTATAAAAGTGTTTATCTACTCTCCAAGTCGTTCTCCTCATTACTGAGGGTCGTGATGTGTCCCTGTGGAATTATCCTCTTCTTCACAATAGTTCGCCATTTGTTACGGTCCCTGGCCGCGAGTATAGCATCATACAGGTCGGTGTCCAGAGATGAAAGAATTTGGTCTGTCCACCTTATTGGACTGCGACCTCTGGAACGTCGTCCATCCACCTTCCCAGTAACCATCAGACGTTCGAGGTTATCTCCATCCTTTCTGGCAATATGGCCGAAATACTCCAAAATTCTTCGAAGGCAGACAGAGGAGAGTCTTATTGTGACACCCAGCTCTCGAAGGATTGATGCATTTGTGCGGAATGCTCTCCAAGGAATTTGAAGCATCTTCCTCCAGCACCACATCTTGAAAGCGTCAGTGCGGTCTCGATCGGCTTTCTTGATTGTCCAAGTTTCTGAACCATAGCTGAAGATAGAGAAGATGAGAGATCTAACGAGTTTCATCTTAGTTTTCCGTGAAATGCTGCGGTCACGCCACAATTTGTGAAGCTGAGACATAGCATTTTTGGCCATACCTATTCGTCTCCTTATTTCCAATTCACATAAAAAATTGTTGCTTATACTAGACCCCAGATAAATGAAATTGTCGACTATTTCTAGATTCAGCGCTCCAGTTATCACCAGCTTATTTGCGCGATCGACAACCATTACCTTCGTCTTTGCATGGTTTATTCTGAGGCCTAGTTCCAGGGTGATGATTGTGATCCTGTTCAGAAGATCTGTCATTTCTGACTCATCAGCTGCCAGCAGCGTGGTATCATCAGCATAACGTAAATTTGTCAGCTTAACGCCACCAACAGTGACACCTCCGTGCCAGTTCTCACATACCCGTCTCATAATGTATTCTCCGTAGATATTAAAAAGCAATGGAGATAGAATACACCCCTGTCTAACACCCCTCCCGAAAGCAAATGGGTCCGAAGCAGAATTATCAACCCTAACAACACCCCGACCACTAGCGTATAGGGACTGAATCAAAGCAACCAAATGTACAGGTACTCCAAGTTCTCCAAGAACTCTCCACAATGTCGACCAGATAACGCAATCAAAGGCCTGACTATGATCTATAAAACACATGATACCGGGTCTGTTAAACTCGTAGGACTTTTCAATCAGTTGGCGAACATTAAGGATCTGTTCACGTGTCCTACACTATTTCTCTCTCCTTCCCCTTACTATTCCATCCAAAGGTTGTCTGTAAAAGATTGCTCTTAGCGATAAGACCCCCCATTGTGTCACCCTTTGTAAAATCTTTATATTTATGTTTCTGTAATCTATATGGTGTACCTAATAAAGAGTATTCTATTCTATTCTATTCACAAAGCCGGCCTGCTCCTGAGGGATCTGCCACCCAAGGAAGTGGTTGATCCTGGCGTTTAAAATATACAATATGTAAAGAAAACCCCGTCCGACCTAAAAGGATAATAAATGTTAGGTATACACATGACCAAATAAAATATGAAATTATATGTAATCATCATAGTGACAATAGTAATGAATTTTGAAATAATCTTTTTTTTGCGTGAATTAATTCCAACTTCCCCAAAATTTGGTATTTTTTTAAATAGTGAGAACACCATTTGTGACGGAGCGAATAGCGATGCGACCACGTGCCGCGTGCACTGCCCCCCTACACCCGCGCATGTACCCCTAACGTGTTGCCGACCGCACATGCATTAAGTTACAGGTCTCCCAAAGTGATAATGCGCATAGAAATCTTCGTTACTGTTCGGTAACGGTCGTATTCCCCGAGCGTTCGGAAGAAGATATGTATATAGAGTGGTTAAGTGCATAAAAAGTGGTTAAGTGCACCAACGGCAACGGTCGTATTCCCCGAGCGTTCGGAAGAAGATATGTATATAGAGTGGTTAAGTGCACAGATTTCTACGCGCATTATCACTCTGGGAGACCTGTACCTCGATTTTTCGAATTAATATTTATTTTTTTAGGGGGATTTTTTTTTTTTAAGTTTAGCCCAGCTTTGTTGACATTATTAGAATCAGTTAACGATACCTAACAATACTTTCACGGATCGGACAGGGTTTACTTTACATATTGTATAAAAGGACTTTGCTAGCATGAGATATAAAATGAAACGATCAATTATTCTGCCCTTTTTTATGAAATGGCAGAATAATTGATCGTGTCCAATCGCATGGCCAAACGCCAGTTGTCCAGGTGTCATTGCATATATCGTGTATCGCGTCAACTCCAACCGGGCCCATGGCTTTAAAATTTCCGCTGCAAGCTGGTCAGAACCAGGAGCTTTTTTTACCTTAAGAGCTGCTAATGCCGCTGTAACTTCGGATCGTAGAATACAGGGTTCGTGAGCTATTTTGTTCAAAGTAATTGGTGGATCTGGTGATGTAACATTATGAGGATCCGAGTAAAGTTCTGCGCAATATTGCTGCCACTTTTTTGTGATTGCGCTGATTTCATGAAGTGGGGTTCCATTTTTATCCTCAATGATCCAAGTTTTTGGCTTGAACTGCTTGGTGAGGAGCTTTACCTTTTTAAACAGGTCAGAGGTCTGTAATCTCAGCGCATGATCTTCTATTTCTTGGCAGATTCGACCGATGAAATTGTTTTTGTCTCAGCGACTATGGGACTGGATCTTTGTGCTAAAATGGAAGCTCAAAACGATCTTAACGTGATAAATGAATGGTTTTTATATAACTTACTGACCATTAATACCTCGAAAACATCATATATGATATTTGCAGCCAAAAATAAAAAGATTCCACCCCACGCCCCTTTAATCATTAATAACCTAAGTATCCAAAAGTCCACTACCGAAAAGTATCTTGGTCTACTATTGGATGACAAACTGTCGTGGAAACCCCATATCGAGCACGTAAAATCCAAACTTGTGTCATTTTCTGGAGCTCTTCGCAAAATGGGAAACTGTTTGCCGCTTAAGATAAAACGCACTATCTACAATTCATTAGTAAAACCTAATTTAGAATACCTGATTGAGATTTGGGGATCGGCATCCAAGACTAACCTAAGTTACATACAGAGGACCCAAAGCAAAATTATTAAACGGTATTATTGTTATGACTTCCTCACACCTACTAAACAGCTGTATGAAAAAACTAAAATTTTCAATCTCCGTCAACTATACAATTACAATACTTGCATACTAGTAAAAAAGTTTTTAGATAACACCACACAAACGAACATTCAACTTACAAAAAAGACATACACACACAGCCTAAGAAATAGAAACGAAGTAGTTCTGCGTTTTCCTAGAACAGTATGGGAAAAAGAACTTTTTATACGAAGGGGTCCAGTTATATAACAAATTGCCAAATGAAATCAAGGAGTGTAGAAGCATGAATATTTATAAAAGAAAACTAAAGGAATATATTACGCTGAACGTAAGTTGTACATAAATACCCTGGCAACATACTATGAAATACTTGGTAAACTAATAAAGTATTAAATACGATTACTACTTGTAAATCAAGAAAATTAAGCATAAAAAACATGTACTTATTTAAATATATTTAATAATAACTACACCTAAGTAATAATTACAACATAAAACTAACACACACTTTATAGCCAAAATTATAAAATGAAACACATTAACGATCACCGGTCTCTGAGACTATAGTTTGTTGCATACATAAGCACATCTACACAATAATTTGCTCAAAAATCATCAAATAAGAGGGTACCTCGGTTTCTAATTGGCCAGCCGTATTAACTTGTTTGTAAATGTACTATGTAACTACCTACACTTTGGTTTTTGCTTTCTTTTCGTTTTACCTATTGTGTATCTGCATGCTGCGTCACTAGACGAAATAATTTGTGCATTAAATGTTAAATCTCATATAAGTGAACTGTATTATGTTCTTTTTGAGAAATAAAGTTCTTTAAACCTAAAACAAAAAGTGTTTATACAAACATAAAAATAAAATCGTTTATCATACAGGAAAGTATGAAATTTATTGACCCACGACCGAATTCTGAAGAAAATCGAATCCATACCATTCAGTGTTCTTGGTTTTTGGTTATTTTGGTTTATTTATTATTCTAGACATTCTTGTTTATGGCTTGGAGCTTAGAAAGGCTGACGTCGGTTATCGGATTAAGTTAAAGTCCTCTAAAGATAATATTCGAAGAAGAATATTTATTTCTTACTAGCTGACCTAGATAACATTATTTAATTATTTTTTTTTCATTTATTTTTAAGATAACTGAGATAGTAACACACTGTGTTAGTAACAATAATCTTAACCTGTGTTAGTACCTTAAACTTAATTAATACAAAACTACACACAATTAACACACTCCACCCGTGCTCAGTATGCTCATTGGTCACGCAACACATGGAGTTCAGTGAACCTACTGAGTAGAACGGTGTTGTTTCTGTCGCCAATCATCCTCAGTACGCTATTCGGGCTCCTCCGTACCTACTCGTCACACCACCGACGCATCTTTTTTACGCATAATTGCATAGAAGTCATCTACGCTGGCGTTCGCAAACATCGGATGCACTGCAATAACGAGGGAGCCGAAACAGGGCCCTGAACACATTATTATATAGGACGCACAAGGCATTGCTAGCTTTCCGGGTAAAGTTCGCCGACAGGCTGCTCGTGTAGAACGTCTGGCAGAATGCCTTGAATATAGTTATTTTTCAATGATAAACCATCCATACTAATATTATAAATGTGAAAGTGTGTTTGTTTGTCCTTCCTTCACGCCGTAGCTAAGTAATCAATCGACCTGACTTTTGGCATACAGTTAGTTGAAAAGATGGAGAGTAACATAGGCCACTTTTGGTCCTAAAAAAAACATCAAGTTCCCAAGGGAGATTACTGGAATATTTGTATGTGTACACCCAATATATCCTTCCTAATATTATACATCGGGAAGTGAGTTTGTTTGTACCACTTTCACGCCGTAACTCCTGAACCGATTGCTTTGAAATTTTGCAGACGTAAAGTTAGAAGTCCTAAATACTAGGCAGGATTAAATACTAGGGTAATTTTATCCCGAAAAAATTTGATATTCCCGAGAGAAATCTAAAAAGCGCGATATAACCGAAGTTAACGCGGGCGAAGCCGCGGCCGGAAAGCTAGTAAGACATAAAAGAAACTGAATATGCATATCAAATTTCATAAAATTGGCCAATCCGTCTCGGAGGAAAAGATGGTCGCGGCATAGGCTATTCTTCAACATAAAAGCTTGATGAAATGGATCTGTAGTAATCTTTGAAGTTAATCCACGGCTGTGGTATTCTTTAGTTTAATATTAATTTGGACCTACTTTGCAGCAACCGCATAAGAATGCAGAAACGGCTCTAGCCCCGCAGCACGGCATGGGCGCGCAGTACTTAGACCCAGCGCCGTACATGAGCGCCGTGGGAGTTCCAGGCGTAGTGCCACTCGCCATTCCCTCCATGCCCGTCATCGTCTCGTCCGACCAAGCTCAGGTGCAGGTGAGTTTCGCCAAAATCACTTCCCCTATAATATATCTACATTTACATAACTTTACGATCTTCTAGTGGGTACTATTCCACAGATTCATGTAAGCATGATTAAATATATATGTCTATTGATTTCGCTTCGAATCTCAGTACAAGTAGTTAGGCTTCCCAACGCACCCTATTGCATGATACAAGTTAGTGGCTGTGGCAGGAGCAGTTGCAACAAAAGCACGAGAAGTTGCAGCAAATGATAGTCAGGCAACAGGAGGAGCTGCGGCAGGTAAAGGAACAGCTGTTGCTAGCCAGGCTTGGCATCCTCCAGCCGCTTATAAACGTGAGTATGCAATTTTGTTTTTTTTTTTATTTTTCATGTTAATTGCGATTTTCTTTGTATATGAATCATGTTCATCTGTCTTTATTTTACGAAATAGTACATTACGAGGGGCTAAAATGCCCCAATAGGCCATTATATACGGGCTTGTAGGAACTACAGGAACATAGGGTTGTACCGTTCAGTTACATATGTACATACATAGCGTGTTATTTCTGTATAATTTTTAATTAAATATAAATTACACAGTCTTTAAGTTGAAATCGAGTTACGGTGAGTTTTAGCGCCTTGTACACACTCTACTTTTCACTACGACTGCGAGAAAATGAAATAATTCTATGTAATATTACGGCCGCCAATTAGAATAAAACAATAATTGTGATTAGAGAAAAATTATAAGGCAAATGTTTTATTGTTTTAATTTTAGGAAAGGATAGCGTCATAGGTTGATCCATCAGGTTAAGCTAAGGTTGCCGTTGTTGTATCTGTGGATGGCTGACCATCTTTACATTCTGAGTCCCCTTTGTGCAACGGAAAGAACCTAACACAACAACGGCTTACGTTGGTCCGGACTGTTATTTAATTTGTAGATTTATGACAGTCGTTACGGATAGTTGGCAATCCGACAGTCTGATAACTGCCAAGTAACCGGAATGTGTAGGTCCGACAGGCAGTCGCTCCATGTAAAGTTTTCATATTAAACTGCATCCGGTTAGATAGAAAACTTTTTTTTTTGTTCCGGGGTGAAAAATCCTCACGGATGTCCGCCGCCCTAGGGTGGGCGACGGGGACTGTCAGATTCCTACTGACTAAAAACCACCCCGGTGTCTCGCCCGTCCGGAGTCCGGCTGGATCCCTTGATTCTGCCGCAGAGATAGGAAGCCCCCCAAGATGGGAAAAGCGAAAAGGTGAAACAGCTAAAAAAAAAGGTTAAGCAGGTAACAATTAAAAACAAAAAATCGCTTTGGTACGTTACAATGGCGGTCTTTTTTTTAGCTAAAAGAGTGGATACTTTATTTTATTACCGCACCAATTTCTCTAATTTTATCTAAATGAATTGTTGCAAATTAGTTAACCGATGTGTAGTTAATGTAATAATTATACATTAGCCATAGGTCTGGGAACATCCTGCATTGTCTATTGGTAAGGTACGATAATCACGCTTTTTAATATTGTGTCATAGATATTTTATGCTTTGAAAAATCGATAATTGGAGCTTCGTTTATATACAATGAAAAATGACTGTAAAAGGTCTTCATATCATTGGGTATATATAGCATACATTTATCTATAGAAAAATGATCTTAAAAATAATTTGTTCTGGACACGCTTCGCTTGTATGAAAAGAAAAAAGAAGTATTTAATGCGACTCGTACAGGAAGATCATAAAACTAAACACAATCAAAAACAAATTAATAATATATGAAAAATAAAATAATAATAATAATGGATCAGAAAGATTATGAGAGAATGAACGTGGAAGCTGCTCGCTCTGCGAATCAGAATGTACCATTCTGTTGCATCACTATCCATGTTTCAATTTCAAGAGTTCACCTCCATAACGTATGTTAATGTCACCTTTAGGTTCATACTTCATAGTAACATTTATATTACAGTACATTGATCAGATCATCCACCACCCAGCATAGTCTAATTATTGATTGTGTAGCCTTGAGCCTGTAGTAAAAAAACAAATGATCATTGCACGACTACTTCATCACATTGTTATTATCCTAAATTGAAAACCCAGGTTCAAGGTCCATACGTGAATGCAGAGGATATTCAAAACAACCAGCGTTTACCGGCACAAATAGTTTATGATGGGGGCACTACGCGTGCTAGCACCGGTTACCCGCAGCAGCAACCACCTAACTCCGGCCCACATCAGCATATGCCGCAGTAAGGGGCCGCACCTGCCTCCTACGTCAACAAGCAGTCATTTGGTGCTGCACTGAACCATCCGAATTCAACAGAATAGTGTTATTATTTGTAGATTTAAGTTCAAACACTTACCATAAGTACACTTGCCAATTTTTTAATTATTATTATTTATAAGAAAATCGCAGCTCTGTTGATTGTTTAAATGCTTTTGATGACGGTGCAGTACCTTGTGGATTATACCAAAATGAATGCCAACAATTGTTTGCTTTGTACACGTAATATTTGATATGATTACGTTTTGTTTATCGTGACGTGCTCAGGCGCATCGTACGTTTCAACGAGGATATGTTCATTGATTTATATGTATATTACTGTTTCTTGTGTTAAAAGGCTGTGCAATTTCTAACAAACTATTTATCTTTATAGAAAATGTACAACATTATTTACATGAATTTTAAGTAATTATTTGAAATACTTTATTAGTAGGTACTTTATTCAGTACATATTGTTTGAAACAATTTGTTCTATTGTAACTTTTTACTTATTTGAATCAAGAAACCAAAGTGTTATTATGTTTTAACATCTACACGTTATTTGATTCGTATCCACAGCGTGCCATTTGTCGTGTTTTCAGGCGTTTCATAGAAAGAACATGTTTTGTAAAATATAATTTTACATTTTATGATCTCGTTACTAAATTTAGTGACTAGTTGGTTTTTTATTATTTACATTACGTTGCTCATGAGATAGTGGCGTTCGCAATCTGTGAAATGTCAGGGGTTGAAATGGTTTATTTCTTTTATATACAAATCATTAACACATTAAAGTGTTAAATGTAAATATTATATACTTTGTTGGATTGTGTTAATTGGATTTCTATTAAATTACATTATTTTGTATAGTTTTGTTACATTTGTTAGGAAAATTATTTTTTTATTTTGCGCACTTGCGTTTTGGGTTTGTTATATTGTTATTTTTACTTGTTCCGTATTTTTAACATATTCTATTAATGAAGGTTCATTTGAAAATTATCTTACTTTCTCTTTACTTGATATTATTACACTATCAAAATTAAGTAGATTATGGTGAATTTTATCGGCTTTAGTTAGCGGGAATACTTAAGCAAGTGTATTAAATTTTCCATAAATCATAACCGATAAGATGTCAATTCTAAATAAATCGAGTGGCCAGTTAGGCGGTCGTGGGATTCGTACAAAGTCGTGGATATTATCAAGCTCCTCATGCCGAACACCGTGAGTTGATATGGTGTGCATACCAGTAGGTTAATTACGTAAAACACTATTAGTAGCAATGTGTCCATTTTGACAGTTGAACAATATGCATTGCGTTATTTACATAGCCGACTAGAAAGTAAGCAGATGCATTTTTCGAACATATGCACCAATGGACTAGCAATAAGCTTCAAAATGATTCCAATTGATAGTAATAGTGTGTTATGAATAGGGTATTTGACTAAAAAAAACTAATTAGTCCGTCATTCAGATTATAGAAAAATATTGGATACGTATATTTTGTTTTATCAAATCAATAAAGATTGACAAATATCAAAGGCATCAAAGATCAGGAGTGGCGGCTGGTGACACTACACTTTTTAGTGAGCAGTGGCTCGCTAAAAAGTGTAGTGTCCAGCGACGTCACACGAGTTTTCAACGCACTGTGTCTTAATTTTTTGTTTAAGAAAAAATACGTGTCTAGTATTTTTTGGAAATCTGACTGACGGACTAATTAGTTTTTTTTAGTCTTATACCCTATTAGCGTGCAGATTTGGTCGTACTACAGCAGGTAGATGAAAATAAACCGTGAGTGACTACGTGTTTTGTGCGACGGTACACATCGCATGGCAGTTCGGGATGTGAAGCTCTTTTCTTTGTCATACATTAAAATGTCTGTACAGATACTTAGGATTAGGTATTTACTTTAAGTATATGTCAGTAGAGTACCTTTGGATGAATGTTCCTTCAATGAATGAATGTTTTAACAATCAACTATAACAGCGGGATCGTTGTTACTACCATGAGTTTTCATTACGAAGACTCGATCATCGAGATCGACCACGTTTGACTCCTCGATTGGCCCGCTTCAAGGTTGTAAGAACTTTCAAACAATGAGAGCTCCAAACGCGGTCGATGTGTATGATCGAGTCTCGTAATTAAAACTCTTGGTAGCCACACAGTTCACTTTTCGCAAGACACTTTCTGTCTCTGTCTTCTTCCTTTCTGTCTTAACAGAGAAAGGAAGTGTTTCGCTTGTATAGATGATAGTAGTAATTAGTTATTTACTAATAGGGCAGTTTTTTCAAGTATTGGTACAGTCAACAATAAAAAACGTTTAACACTAATGCTTTCCAAATCATAATTATTAAACATTTTATTAAAATCGACGCCGAAGTGACATTTAATTAAAGAATAATACTTTGATCCTTTCTCTTTCTTCTTTAACTCTTAGCTTCTGTTATAAATCGCCAAAAAGTACATTATTGCTTCATATCATGCTAATGGATTTTTGTTGCCGACTGTACCTCTGTAGTACCTAAACAAATAAATGCGACCTGAAATTATGTTCTTGTTTAAGTTTCCATTTTCTATATTATGTATTTTAAAACTGTTAATATATTTTAGTTACGTAAGTCCAGAAAGTTGCCAGGTTTCAAAAATGTGATGATTTGGTCAATGTTCATTTGCTTTTATTTTTACTTCCATTTATTTTTGCTATAAACCTGTTTTCACTATTGTTTAATTAGCAAGTTTAAAGGTAATTTAGTAATAGTTTTGTGATTAAATATATGATTAATTTGACATCTGTAAGAAAAATAACGATTTATATTTGGCTGTTTGTGTAGGTATGTGAATTTAAAATTTAAATGTTTGTACTCGTAAATTTACCCACGATACAGGATAACATTTGGTGCATTGTATAAAAAAAAATTACCTGATAAGGGACATGCGAAATATGTTACATTCATAAATTATCATTTAACTTTATGCCTTTATCTATGAAATGGTCTATGAAGTAGTAGGAGGGTGGAAGGCGATAAACCTGGTATTTAAAGTACCCTGTCCCTTAATATCGAAATAAGCATTACTCAAATAATATTTAAGAAAATCGATTACTCTATTCGAAAGCAAAAACAAGATAAGTACAATTTAATACGATTACAATCTTTCCACCCTGTATTCATGTTGTTATTAGTACATAAAGGCATTTACATATTTCACACATTATATAAGAATTGGTTATGCAATTCTTATATAAAGTCTTAACTCTAGGAATATTATATACCAATAGTTTCATTCAGGAAAATAACCTGTTAATGTTATAGATTAACAAGTTCCACCAAAAATGTGTAAAATAAGTATAGGGTTGATTGATGCTTACTTACAGTGTAGGCAATGGATAGCAGAACGTATTTTTTCTTTTAGCTTCTTTATTATTTTGTGTAAACAGTGAAGCGGGTAGTTCAATACTAGTCGCCGCTGACTGGAACCTCGGCGCATAGTGATGTAAAACATACAGCTTGTGATCCAATGTAACACGTAAAACATTTCGTGACCATCTTTATCACGTAATTATTAAATAAGCGACTTAAGAAAAAACGTTTGTTTTGTTTAACAATATCAACTTACTTTATACATTACATACAGAGTGGTGCTGATACACAAAGCTATAGAATAATTCATAGGAATAATTGTAAACTATAGAAAAAAAACCTAGCAACAAAAATAAAAAGAAGAAAATTTCAAACAAACTAGATCGCATAAAATGGTAAACGGAATAGAACATCCTTAAAAATATTGGATCACTGACCTCCGATCGGCGACAGCGCGGTCCTGTATCGACTTGCTTTTTTCGCGCCATTATTACTTAAGTTTAGTGGCTACCGCTGGATGCGGCGGTCATCAACCTGTAAGCCTTTCCTTATCAACATGTACATCATGTAGAAAAAGTGAAAAATTAAAAATAATTTCCTGAGACTAAACTAATGGATGTATTTATATGATTTTTTATGGGTAGACTGAGAGTGTATTGAGGTACACGATGTTTAATTTATTGTCGTATTGTCATTACCACTTTGTATACATTTATGTAGTTTATATATATGTATTTACGTTTCTCTTTAACTGTTATATATGAAATTATTTCTCATTAATATGTATAAAATATGCTTTAGTCCATGTATTTTTTTATGTCAGCACAATTCGTCCGCGGGTAGACAAGTTCATACACGTGGACGATTCCAATAAACGCGGTGTTGTGGTGCAGAAATAAAGGCAGTCGACTGAGTCACGGGTAATACGTTTTTGTTATAGCATGTATACAAGGGTCAACCTCGGGACTGACGCGGTTAAGACCACCGACATGTACCAATAGACATGCCTTAGGGATGAGAATTGTGGCATTCCGAAAGAAAGAGAGGAAACGAAGTTTCGGTTTATCTTTCATCATTATCAACCTTTTTATCGTTCCACTGTTGGGCACAGGTCTCCTCTCATACAGAGAAGGATTGAGCGTAATCACCATGCTTGCTCAATGTGGTTGGCGATTTCAGACTTAGTCCAGGTTTCCTCAAGATGATTTCCTTCACATTCAGTCATTGGTGTCCAAGATATACTTAGAAAGTACATATAACTTTAGAAAAGTTACATTGGTAGGTACTTGCCTGACCTGGAATCGAACCCGCGCACTCATACTTGAGAGGCTGGTGTTTTAACCACTAGGCCACCACCACATATATATCGTGGTCTATCTTTATTTCTCTAAAAATAGTACTGTAGTTAAAGAGGAAAGAGATAGTGCTAGACCAAAAGCATATCCTTCTCTATCACTCTTTTCAAACCAAAAAAATTACTGTAGATTATAGGCGTACGGTATGTCCATTATTATATCTCGATGGTTAAGACCACCGCGCTGTTAGCGCTTTAGA
Organism: Sesamia inferens; assembly: GCA_037179545.1. NCBI lineage: Eukaryota > Metazoa > Arthropoda > Insecta > Lepidoptera > Noctuidae > Sesamia > Sesamia inferens. The sequence goes on along the minus strand of CM073921.1, from coordinate 16,740,359 downwards.
AGTTAACTTGAGACCAAAGCTGTCCCGATCCCCGCGCTTTCAAAATCGACGTCCTACGTCATCGATACGAAATCTTAAGTGAACTCTTGCGGGTTTTAATTGTGTATTATCGTATAAATAAGCTGGAATAGATAAAGCGTTGCCATCTCAATGAATGCTCCTTTTCTTATATAGGTTGTATCTGACATCGACGCACAAAAGTCTTTTTTGTTGTTTTTTTTTGTGTTTTCCATAATGGACGCTCTTAGCGTACAATATATTTCTGCATCGTTCTCACACGATTGATTTCAAAATGAATGGTGTAATCAAATATTTGTATCAATAGCTTGATAATTTAAAAGAGTGTCCATGGAGTTTCTTGCCCGTTCTTCTGCATAGGTACCTACTCTTTGTAATGGAAAACTAGCTTCACCTTACTGACTGACCGACATTCTGACAATTCAAAAGTGCCTGCAACTGGTTTATTTGAAATAAATGCTTTGATTTGATTTGAAACGAGTACCATGGATCCAGTACATGAGTCTGAACCCCTCAGTGGTGGAATTTTTCGTCGGCTTTTTCATGATTTAAAAAAATATACTTATATGTAGTTTTTTTCACTTTAGACCGTTCATAATTGCTATACTTTTATAGCCCAATAAGATTTTAAAGTAAAAAAAACAATTAATTCGCTAACTACATGGAAAACCTTAATGAAAACAAAACTCGAAAAACTATCTTATCAGCTGATTTAGTAGAGTTCACATCAGGGAACGTCATACCTACAAACCCGCACGGCGGCACGCTTGCAACGTTCAACGGCCGAGCCGACACTTTTTTAAACACTGTGAATTCTGTAACCGTTCATTAACGACATAAATGACTATCATAATTTTGTTAGTGGCATGCGGTGTAGTCGTTTCGCGAAGTTTGCGTTACGATGTCAGATACAGCCTGTATAGCAGAAAAACTAGCGGCAACAGGATGTTCCAACACCGGTCTCTGTCGCCAACATAGTTATGTTGCGTAAGCTTTTTAACAACGACGGACGTGTAGTAGGTACATTTAGAGAGTTACAGGGTATCGCCAAAGTAAAGCATCGTGAAGTGATATTGTGAGTTAGAAGATTAGCATATGTGTATGTGGAAAGATGATTTTTTGAAAATATTCGAAATAAATTAAACTATGAAATACAAATACTCGTCTTTTATTTGAATAAGTACCTACTAACAATACAAATGGCAGCAACTGTACCTACAGGCGGTTACATTGTTTAATTTAACACTAAATCTTACTAAAGCAAATAACAAGATGCGCACAAAATATACCTACAGACGACAGCTCATCAAGCTACTTATAATCTGTCAGATTTCATTATTAGATTTTCAACTTTATCTCTAAAGCATTAAGTCTCAAGGTTGATTGGAAATATCTGACAGTTTGGGATAGCTTGGCCTGTCGTCCGTACATATTAATCAGTAACATCCAAAAATGGAATTACAAAACACTTGTAAATCTTACTAAAGCAAATAACAAGATTGCATATAAAGTAATATTCAAAACTGGAATTACAAAACACTAATCTTTTTACATAAACATTGCCTAAAGTTAACTAGTGAATAGCGAATGTTTAAACATAAATTTTTGACGTTTACACGTCACTTAACTTTGATCATCGTTTATGAATAAACCCCTTAAACATTATTGTGTTTATCCATAAACGATAATTAAAGTAAAACATTCGTTAATCACTAATTAACTTTAAGCAACTTTTATGAATAGAGAGGTAAATATTACTAAAGTAATTAACAAGTTTCGCACAAAATAAACTTACATATTGATCAGTAACATTCAAAAATGGAATTACAAACCAATCGTACTTGAGGAAAAAAAGACTATTAGATATGTATTAAGTATTTATGTATGCAGCTCGATCTGATTTTTGGTAGCTTTTCATAGTCCTAAGATCACTAAGCACTGCAGAATATAAGACCACTCACGACACGCATGGGTGGTTGTATTTGTTCACGGGCTATCCTGTCCTCTGGTCATTCGCCAGTAGTAACCCTTTAGCTGTATTAGATCAGTATGAGTGCCGCGCTCCACAATTTTACCTGGGAACAACAAAATAACATATATTTGTGTAACTTACAGCATTGTGTATGCAGTAGTCACCACTCATTTAACACATTGATATGTAGCCACATTATCCCCACGTGTAGCGATGTACTATTTACATTTCCTTATACATGAAGCCAGTCTGTGATCAGGTGATCTCCTGAAGTTGTCTTTATGATTTACCGTAACAAATTGTGTCAATCCTATTAAACGACTATTTCGAAATATTAGTCATAGTACAGTCAATCTGCAATTTGAGCTCCGAAAAATGACAAACCGGAATTTGACTTGATGAATCGTTAGAGGGGCGAGTAATAAACTTAATGTTAGATTTCCGAAGTCCCTCCTCCTGCTGTTTTTGAGAAAATCCAAAAATATTTTGAAATTGATTTATCTCAGCAACTATAAGGGCTAGCGAAAAAAAAACTAAAAAAAAAAAAAAAAAAAAAAAAAAAAAAAAAAAAAAAAAAAAAAAAAAATTGAAAAAAAATCCATTGTTTAAAAAAGTTTTAAAAGTTTAAAAATTGAAAATTATGTAAACATTTCAATTCATTGATCTATCCATGAATTGTGTGACAAACACCCTACAGCAAGGCACATAATGTACGATTTGTACACTTCAACAAGCTTCAGCTCGGAAACGGTGAGTTTTACGAAAAAATGTTTTAAACAAAAGTTGTAGCTAATTTTGTGACAAACAACTTTCTCATTTACATTATTGTAAAAAAATTGTTATTTCATAATGAAAATGGCAAAAAACCAATTTTTTCAAACTTTAGCGCCATCTAGCTTTTGCAGTTTAAGTCGGACGATGTCACTTCAATGAAAGAAAATGTAGTCCTAAGTGTCCTTAACAGTTTAAAAAAAAAAAAAGGTCGCTAGCCCTTATAGTTGCTGAGATAAATCAATTTCAAAATATTTTTGGATTTTCTCAAAAACAGCAGGAGGAGGGACTTCGGAAATCTAACATTAAGTTTATTACTCGCCCCTCTAACGATTCATCAAGTCAAATTCCGGTTTGTCATTTTTCGGAGCTCACGGCTTTTTTTTCGACATATTGACTGTACTATCAGATTATATGGACGACGACGAACAACAAATTGCAACTAATGTAAGAAAGAATTTCGTGGACTACAGGGGCTTTGGCAATGAGAAGCAAAATCCTACCCTTATCCAGTACACAAATAAGGTCAGCATCTTTGATGGTGGAGAGCCGATGAGCAATTGTTACACACGTGCGACCCTTAGCTGCTTTTTCCAGCGCCTCAGACACGACCTGCAAAGATAAATAGAATCGGAGTAAATAAGTAGGTACGTAAGTACCCTAGCGCTGAAATACCTAAACTTGATTTGAGGAACGAAAAATATGAATGCCTTTTGGTACACGTAGTTTCTAAAAATACTACCAGAAGGTGTGTAACAAAGTATTTCATTATTTTTTAAAGAAAAAAATATGTACTATTTTGTAAATGTACAAAAACTAAAATATCTTGCACAATTGTTAGTTAAAAGGCGTATCAATCTTGTTATTTCGTCGGCATTCTGTTCAAGTATAGGTGCCATAATTTCCGATCTCATGTCATGATATACAGACAGAAAAGAATCGATTTTTTGGTAGGTACCGTGTGCGTTCGCGCAGCGGAATGTTGTTGAATTTAAAGATTTTAGATATGCAGATATTTAGTGTATGACGTCGTATAATTGTGTATGGTAAAAAAAAATTTGTGCACGCAGCCATTGTGGAGAAATTCGCAAAATACTGATTCCGCTGGGCGAACGTTGTCCTGGCGGAACTTTTTTTAATCCTTTGACTTTAGAAAAAAGAGATGTGTCCAAAAATTAGTGTGTATTTGTGTGTAATTGTGTATGTATGAATAAAATTTGTGCATGCATAAACTTCGGAGATATTCAAGTTTCCGCTGCGCGAACGTTTGGCCATTAGCTAGTTTTCATATAAAGCGCTTACATAGAGAGCTGTAGATTTTTACATACTTTGTTTTGAATTTGTGTATATTTGTTTAAAAAAACAGATTTAGAAAAAATCGTAAGACTTAAAAGATAAAAATATAAACGTAAAATACGCTTATTTGGTCTTAGTTCTTAAAGTATGCACTTTGGGGTCTAGATTTTCACGTTTATACAAGCCTTGTAAGTGTCTGCAATATATTGCCAAGTATCAATGATGTTCCTTTAGTAATTAAAGAGTTATAGGACAATTTACCATGACATAATCACTGTTTACAAAGCAGTCAAATATCACGACATTCTAAAGGAATTGCATGGTAAAATGTATGCCAATAATTAGTGTATTCATTCAACTATTCACATGCAAAATTTCATGTCATTAAATTCAGTAATTAATGAAATACAATTATAAAACTGACGAAGCATCGAAAACCTACATAACCCGACCAAGTTCGGATAGCTATAAAAAAGCGGCCGTGCAATATATTTAGGTAACATCCCAAAATTTACAGTATAATACCGGTATCGTATTGGTATAGATGATAACAAAATTGTTTCGATATAATATAAAGGTCATTTATTTTTGTACACCTATTTTTTTAAATGTATTTGACTATGACAAAGTAGGTACTATTTACGTAGTTATTTTATTTAAGTATGCGCTTGAGACTTGCAAAGTGCATACTTTAAGAACTAAGACCAAATAAGCGTATTTTACGTTTATATTTTTATCTTTTAAGTCTTACGATTTTTTCTAAATCTATTTTTTAAACAGATATACACAAATTCAAAACAAAGTATGTAAAAATCTACAGCTCTCTATGTAAGCGCTTTATATGAAAACTAGCTAATGGCCAAACGTTCGCGCAGCGGAAACTTGAATATCTCCGAAGTTTATGCATGCACAAATTTTATTCATACATACACAATTACACACAAATACACACTAATTTTTGGACACATCTCTTTTTTCTAAAGTCAAAGGATTAAAAAAAGTTCCGCCAGGACAACGTTCGCCCAGCGGAATCAGTATTTTGCGAATTTCTCCACAATGGCTGCGTGCACAAATTTTTTTTTACCATACACAATTATACGACGTCATACACTAAATATCTGCATATCTAAAATCTTTAAATTCAACAACATTCCGCTGCGCGAACGCACACGTAGGTACCGATTTTATGTAAATCACTGTTCTATCAATTCTATCATGAACGTCGAAGATCTTTTAACGATACCCAAAGTACAAAAATAGCTTTTGTTGTCACTGTTTACTGCATAATTATTATTGAAGATGTATTTTTTTTATCTTACCTTTTCACTGGTCGCGTCCAGTGCTGACGTTGCTTCGTCAAGCAGCAACAGCCGCGGCGACCTGATGAGCGCACGCGCAATACACACGCGCTGCTTCTGACCACCTGACAGCTGAGCGCCGCCAGCACCTAGGTTTGTGTCGTAGCCCTAGAAAAATATAACAGTGGAGTATCTTGTCATTGCTATTTTGCTTTTATTTTGGAAGTATTAAGTACGGTCGTAACAAGATTCGATTAAGACGAAATGTTTCGATAATGTACTTAGGCATTTTGTAATAGCGGCTAAGATTTAACTTAGAATGAGAGAGAGAGAGAAGTGCTGATTCTATTAAAATATTTTGCTCAGTAATTGAGATGTCAAAAATTAAGTTGTTAATCTATTTTTATTGACTTTTTGTTGACTTTTCGTTGGCTTTTATTACTATCAAAAACGGAGACCACCGCACACGAGTAATGAAAAAGTGCAAAGGCCATGAAGTGAGTGTGATGCTTGGCATAGCATTACGACGACGGATTTCGATGTTATGCATTTGGTAGACCAAATGCGTAACATCGAAATCCGTAGTAGGAAGGTTCAAGATGGCGGCTTTAGGGTCAGAGAGGTGCGCGTGAAGTGGAGTTGAGTAGTAGGTACATCTAACTTATCAAGGAGGTGACCGATGGAGTAAAGCTGACCAAGTGGTGGTAAAGGTTCGGTCCATGAAACCATGGCCGTCCAAAAGCGCACTGGGTAGACGATGTCGTCTAAGCCGTGGAAAACACTTGGATAAGAGTGGCACAGAACCGGGAAATATGTCAGAAAAAGGGAAAGCCGGAAAGTTTCAAACACATGTAACTACAGTGACCTGTCCGGGGTATGCTGCGTCTAGCAACAAAAAAAAACAACATTTAGTTAAAATTACTTACCATAGGAAGTGAAGAGATGAAGCTATGTATATTGGCTGATTTGGCGGCTTCAATGATCTCATCCATGGTGCATGTTCTGGAGTTGTCTCCGTATGCAATGTTCTCTGCTAGCGTGCGGTCAAAGAGCACCGGCTCCTGTTGTACCACACCTAGCTGGCGACGCAGCTGCGGCAGTGTCAACGATGCACGATTGTCAAGGCTATCCAACTCCTGGTAAGGTGAAATGTTTTATTTACCTATTTATCAATTTATTTCGAGCAGACCCATTGTGTTAGTAACAATGCATCTACAAACTATATTAATAAAACATTTACAAATACAATAACATGTGACATCATTGCTGTAAGGTGATAGGCGCAGTCAAAACCTTGTAGCAGTGGTGATGGTATGGTTTTAATAGTTCAGTTAGGCGAAATTTATCTTAGGGCAGGCGAAGTCTTTGGTCTCCGTCGACGCTGGAACTGCAATGCCTAATAGCTATACCTACATACATAGGATGTTTGTGTTTTCTCAACTTTGGGATAAGGGTTTGTTTATATGAGTTTGTATTATTTTGATGTGTCAGTGCTCTAATTGCATAAAACATTATTAGTAATTCATTCAGTGAGTTAAAGTTGTAATGTAAAGCGCTCTACCTACACATCAAAGCCCGGCGGCATATGTCGGCAACATTTTACCGGCGGGCTAGGTTAGCGGCTTCAGTCATTGCAAGTTGTAAAACTTGGCTGGCGGCATGTCGGTGGCTCGACATCAGAAACTTATTTGGCAGATAAAATTCTAGTACGTCACTACAGCTGAAATGTCGCCGGGCACCTGGCCCTTGCGTACGCTAGCCGTCTGCAACCCGACGGCATGTCGGTGGGCAACAGGCACGGTCCAAGGTTGCCAACATGCTTCTTACAACATATCCCGTCGGGTTGTGTCGGCGGGCTGTGCCGCCGCACACACTAAAGCCGCCAGCCTGGCTGGCGTGGTGCGCCTAATGTTTAAGTGTAAGTGTAAGCCGCTAGACGGAGACGGGCGCCCCGTCTGTCCTGTACCTAGGTATGTCTTGCGTCGCGACGCTCTATACATTTTGTATGAAAGGGACGCGGTAGAGACGACAGTCCGCGCACCCCTCTGCGTCTTACGTCTTTTCTGTGTGTCTAGCGCCTCAATGTAATGTTACTTATAATGTATTCAAGCTGCATGCATAATATAATATAGATTCACTGATAATTTTAGAGATTTCAAATGTGTTGTCGTAAATGAACACATTTTTGCGCTTAAACTTCAAACGCTGGCTGAACCCTACGAGATGGATTAAAATAATGTAGGTACTACAGTATTGTACACCTTATATTCCGATCACTTAGACAACTGTAATAAGTAACAAAAATTCCGACGAAACCAAATTTCTTCAGAGTATCTTCCATACAAACAGACGGGTGTTGTGTCATATACTGCTACTGGACGACTATGATGTTGTTGTGGAAACTTGTGTTGGGATTACTCTCGGTAGCCAACAGATTATCTTTGTGATGAGTAGGTTTCAGTAGGAAAGAGACAGCAGCTCGATTCAATGTGTCTTAAACGTACAAAGCAACAAGGTTCTTTCTTCATCATCATCATTTCAGTTGAAAGACGTCCATTGCTTGACATAGGCCTCCCCTAAGGATCTCCTCGACGACCGGTCCTGCGCTTTCCACATCCAGCGGTTTCACGCGACCTTCACCAGGTCGTGGTCGTGGTCGGTGCGTGGGTAGGCCGGTTTTTTCGGTGAGCAGTTAAGGAAACAAAACTTACATATTGAGACAAACAATGGTTACTTCGCACTTTTAATATATAGATAAGTATTACGTTTCTAATATTCATATGAATTTACATTTATAAATACAGTCAAATATGTAAAAGTAGGTAACTATAATCCATACACGAGTTGATATGTATTCTTCAAATAATTATATCTAATGCCAGCCGTGCTTTTTCTTTGGTTTTGGAGGTGGCGGGGGCGGCGGCGGAGGAGGTGGATTTATTCTGAGTTCTCTTTCTCTTAGTCTGCGTTCTCTTTCAAACTCCTTCATCCTGATTAGATAGTCATCCTTTTCGCATACAAGATAGGCATGTTTCTCGCAGTGACATTTGACCACGAAAGGCATATGTTTGTAACGGCAGACTTGGTACTTCAGCAACTGATCAGCGCAATAGTCTCTGTATTTGAGAGGTATTTTCGCAGAAGAGAGTTGGTCAGGGGTAGCGGCTGATGTCCGTATTTGTCTTTTGTAGGAGAATCCTTTGTCAATCGGAAACGTTGGTTTGTCGTTCATATTTAAATTCAGGTGTCTTGTTGCCGCTGTGCCTAGTATTTGACCCATATTCGTGGAAAATATGGTATGGAATAACGAGAGCTCTTGACAATAGTCAATTTATACCAAGCATGCTGATTAGAATCTTAATTAAAATAAAATATTTCTCTCACTACTTGGTGTATTTGACAAATGTCAAAAAGTTCAAAAGGCTTTTGATATCGGCAAACACTGACAGCTTTTTATATTTTTATGGCTAGTTAGTACTCATAAGTCAGCATGTAGTTTAGGTACATTGACACACAGAAAAGTGTCTAGTAAATTTTCCTGGCTTTTTCTGTATTAGGGTAGTTCAGTCGATTTTTTTACCTTAAGCGACTGCTTTTTTGATCCTAACAACCTAGCTAATGGGTACAATATTCCAAGGTAAAATATATAGTATGTGTATAGCTAAGTACCATGGTCAAGAGTTGCTAGATAGAGAATTAGAAGTAATATAAGAACCACCTTGTTATATTGTCACATAGTTATAAGCATTATACTATAATATAAAGAGAGAAAAAGCATAAAAAAAAGAAAATACGAAGCGAACTTAAATCACCATGTTTTTTTTTTGCTTGGAATATATTCAAAGTAGAGTGCACGAAAAAAGATAATCCAGAAACAAGGGCTCTGATAATGTCAGCGGACACACGCGGCAGGAGTGTGGTTTTAGCCGGTAAGAGTTCGACACTGCCCAGACTGGCTCACTAGTGAGGCAGCCTGGGCGTCTCATGATTTCTCATTTCGGCCTTAATAAAAAAAAAACCCTTGAAGTGATTGCTGAAGAATTAGAAGTAATATAAGAACCACCTTGTTATATTGTCACATAGTTATAAGCATTATACTATAATATAAAGAGAGAAAAAGCATAAAAAAAAGAAAATACGAAGCGAACTTAAATCACCATGTTTTTTTTTTTGCTTGGAATATATTCAAAGTAGAGTGCACGAAAAAAGATAATCCAGAAACAAGGGCTCTGATAATGTCAGCGGACACACGCGGCAGGAGTGTGGTTTTAGCCGGTAAGAGTTCGACACTGCCCAGACTGGCTCACTAGTGAGGCAGCCTGGGCGTCTCATGATTTCTCATTTCGGCCTTATTAAAAAAAAAACCCTTGGTAGAAGTGTTTTTTTTTTTGTTTTTTTAAAGCCTTTCTTTCCCTTCTTGCATAGCAAGAAATCTTTTTTGTTTTTAATCTTTTATGTTTAGCAGTTTAGTTTCCGCTCGTAATTTTTTGCGGCTGTCCATCTTTTACGGGTCGCTCTTTACCTGTTGCGTACTATTTTCTTTTTTTTCTTTGTTTATATATATTTTTACTTATTTACTATATACATACTTTTTATTCTTTACATTGTCTTCTTATCTTATATTATTTACATACTTATTTATTACTATTTCTACAATATTTCTTACACTGTCATATTTCTTGCCAGCAGCTTGCCGGCTGTACTGCTATCTCGTCCTGTTGCGCTCTATACTTATTTTAGCCACCTTGAGGCAAAACCGCTCCAGATACGACCTGGAGTGCTTATCTGCCATTATTTCGGCGATAGTTGTCTGTGTCAAAATTTTTCCCGTACTTACTTCCAGTGGTAGAAGTGGTTGTCAGACTAGGCTTCAAAGCAAAACGCACCACATGCAGCATTTGTAGGTATAGGACATATTAATATAAAGAAACACACGGGTATAATACTCACAATTTTTCCGGAGTCAGGATCGTAGAATCTTTGCAGCAGTTGCAGCACTGTGGACTTGCCACAGCCTGATGGGCCGACTAGCGCAACTGTCTTGCCAGCCTCCATTTGCAGGTCTATTCCCCTGAGGACTTTCTGATGTTTTCGCGTTGGGTAACTAAATTCGAGATCTTTTAGTGAGAAATTTCCGGTGGCGGTCTGTAAAATTAAATGAATTGGGTTCTTATTAACAGATTTACCTACAAAAAATATTATTTTCAAGACTTATGAAAAGTGATGGGTAATTTCCAGCAGATTTATTTATTTGTGTTGATCCAGAATATTATTGTAAGTAAAAATAGTTACCCAATCTTTCCTTTCGGTGACTCCTTCTAGAGTTCTGACTACAGGTTCTCTTTGTATCAGTCCCAATATCCTTGCTGCTGCGGTTTTGGCGGAATTGAAGCTGGGTGCATATACCAGTGTCTGACCAAGCATGTACGCTCCGAACATGACGGATTCTGTTACTCTGTAGAAAGATTATAAAACGATACTTGGTTCAATTAGCAAAGAAATTGTAACCACATCATTATACGCAAAAATTAGGCGATTGTTATCTAGGACATCTAGGTAACTTCCTTATAATTTCACTTTGCTATTCAAAGAGGCAATGGCCATAAAGGATACTTACAAAAGAACAACTTTATATTCCAATTCTCCCTTTGAGATGAGAACAGCACCGTACACAGTCGCGCAGCAGAACGCTATCAAGGGCACGTAGAGACCAATGCCCAGCGCAACTCCTCGCCAGCGGGATTTGTTCGCCACAGCATTACAGGCTTCCGTCAGCGATCCTTGGAACTTTTCTAGGAATACTGTCTCTATACCTGCAAGAAAATAATAACCAATAGGAATTTAAGATACGTATATGCATCAGAGAATCCAGATATCCTATCTCTTCCAATAATTACTGCTTGCTTACCTAAACTCTGTACAGTTTTAATGCTCACAACGGCTTCTGTTGCTATGCCAGTCGCACTTTCCATGGCGGCCCGCTCATCGTCTTGAGATTTTTGTGACATTTTGGCTTCTAGCCAGATGCTTCCAATCATCTATATTAAAATTATGAAAGCCGTGATATATGCAATTACACTTTAAGGTAGAACTCAGAATCGATAAAATATGTTATCTACTTACTATTGGCAAAAATGCAGTTGAAACAAGAGTAATTTTCCAGTTATAAAATAATCCCATTAAGATACCGATGACTACAGAACTGATGCCCTGCAAGATGAGACCAATTCGGAGACCGGTAGCACCTTGCACCTCTGCTGCGTCTCCACTTAATCTGGCACAAAGGGCTCCAACGGTGTTGCATTCTTTATCATAGTATCCTATTTCCTGTGGGACAAATCATTCTTCTTAAATACACCCCGTGCCCGTCATAAATACAACTCCTGGGCCAGAATATCGTAGGTACTAAATATTTTTTTATCCATTGATATAATATATCAATGTTTTTATTCAAGGAATTATATTTTACTATTACTAAAGGTAATACTATATGTACCTGTCGAAGTAAAGCTTTAAAGTATGCTTCTCGAAGTCTAGTAGTCATCTTCAGACCAGCCGTTGTGAAGGTAGTGCTCTGAAGACACATAGACACTCCAGCAATCGCTGCCACGACCACGAATAGACCTGCATATAAATCACCCAAGAACAATAGTTCCCCACGATCTGTCAATATGAAAATCTGAAAAAGACCAATTATTTACCACAAAGAACAATATCAATAGGTATAAAACTACTAAAGAAACAAAATACATTTATGTGCGGTGCTCATAAAGCGTAAAAAGAACACAAAAAACAATAACAAAATTGGAGGGAAAACATGCGTCATTTTCTCACAAAACGACCATCGACAACACTAGCTGTTGGTGCTAAATGATAACTATGTTGAAGAAGAACTCACAGCGCTAGTAAAACCGAAGAGCAACGCAAAGGCGGGGAAGCAAGCACCCTGAATAAACGCTGCTATCGCACCAATAGTAATATACATCCATTCTGGAGAATTTAGCTTTAATATATCCCATCCGCCTACTGGTACAAATTCCTGCAAAGTGAAAGACACTAGAGTACACTATATGTCTAGATAGACCATATTATGTATTATTAAGCCATTTATACCCATTTATTTAGTCAATCAAATGTTTTAAACGTTTATCATGGACGCACTCGGATATTAATCTTTCATCATTCATCATGATCATTTCAGTCGAAAGAAGTTCACTATTGGACATAGGCTTCCCCCAAGGATCTCCACGACGACCGGTCCTGCGCCTCCCGCATCCAGCGGTTTTCCGCGACCTTCACCAGGTCGTCGTTCCAATTTTTGTGGGCTCTACTCACGCCGTGTCTTCCGGTGCGTGGTCGCCACTCTAGAACCCGTCGGCCCCATCGGGCATCATTAGTCTTTAATAAATTGGTTTTAGGGGACTGTAATTTAGCATACCTCCGCGGATAAGTTAGGTATGCCTTCAGCCACATCCCGAGACCATGTTTATAAAATAATATAAAGTAAGTACTTTTCTTTTTTTTTTTTTTTGCCGTAGTGGAAATCCTCATAGGATGCCCGCCGCCCTGGGGTGGGCGACGGGGTATGTCAGACTTTTACTAACTAAAACCACCCCGGTGTGTCTTCTATCACGAGCGCGCGTGGAGCCGCGGGAGTCTAAATTCTTCCACGGCCCCACACCCTCGTGCTGGCCCGGTCTGTCCGGGCTTCGCCTCCTGCACGGAATAGTGGGGTGTTAAACTACCCCGTGCATCGCCTCAAAGGCGTGCGCCGACACTCGCGTGCGCCTCCGCCTCGGGGTCCATCAATAGGGGGGCGGGGACTTCCCCATGTCCCTCGCCCCTGGACCCATTCATGGGGGGCGGAAGAGGGCGTTATCCGCCCTTCCTCGGCGCCCGGTGCGTCTTCTGCAGCCCGGGAAGGGAGTTTATATCTCCCTCTCCCGTTCCGCAGCTTCCTTCTGCGACATCACGTTCTCGCAGAAGGACACCACCGCGTCCCACGACTCTGAGCTGCCGACCATCCTCCGCACTACTGCCGGCAGCGTCAGGTCGCCGCCTACTTCATTTGTGAGGACACGGCGCTGCTCCTCCCAAGCTACACACTCGGAGAGCGTGTGCTGCGCCGTGTCCTCCCCGCATTGGACTCAGTGGTGGCGCCGAGCGTCCGGCTCCCTGCCTAAGCGACGCAGGTACTTGCCAAAGCAGCCGTGCCCCGACAGTACCTGCGTCACCCTGAACGACAGGGAGCCGTGCCTCCTCCCGAGCCAGTCGTCGAGTACTGGCCGGATCGCCTCGACGGTAGGAGGTAGGGCGCATAAGCCTCTGCCGCCAGTCCGCCACCAGGACCTGACGGAGCTCCTTTCGGCGCAGCTCGATCTGTCGCTGCACCGGACCGGAGCCCCGTGTCCGCTCTTCCTCGCGCCATTGATACAATGACGCGAGTACTTTCGCCTCTAGGTCCCAGGGCGGGGATCCGGCCAGGACGCAAGCCGCCTCGTAGGATATCGTGCGATACCCGCGGACGACCCTGACGGCCATCGCCCTCTGCGGCTTGCGCAGAATGGCGAGTGTTCCGGCCGTCAGGTCCATCGCCCACACAGGGGCCCCATACAGGGCCATGGACCGCACGATTCCTACGTACAACCGCCTACAGGCGGCGCTCGGGCCCCCCATGTTGGGAAGCAACGTTGATAGCGCGCCTGCTGCACCCATCAGCTTGGGCGCCAGCCGCCGGAAGTGGGGTCCGAATTCCCACCGGCTGTCGAGCACCAATCCCAGGTACTTCATGGTGAACTCGACAGCTATCCGGGCCCCACCGACCACGATATGTGATCCCGGCGCCGGCGCACGCCGGGGGCCATGGAAAACTATGGCCTCCGACTTGTCAAGGGCCACCTCCAGGCCCAAGCGCCGGATGCGGTTCACCACCTGTGACACCGCAGCCGTGGCTATCAACGTCGCTTCCCTGTACGAGCTCCCCCGGGCAGTGACAAGCGTGTCGTCCGCATAAGACGTCAAGTCGGCGCCCGACGGGAGCTCGCCTCTCAGCACCCAGTCGTAGCCGATGTTCCACAGGAGCGGTCCCAAGACCGATCCCTGTGGAACACCGCACGACATTTGGTGCCGACCGGCACCGTCACGTCCCCGATAGATGACGCATTTGTCCTCCAGATAAGCCCCTACTATGCGGCGGAGGTAGGGAGGCACCCGATGGTATTTCAGGGCCTCCCTAATACAGTTCCAGGGTAGGGTGTTGAAGGCGTTGGAAATGTCTAAAGACACCGCCAACACCACCCCACCCCGGGACACCGTATCCTCCGCCAGGGCTCTCACGCGCATGATGGCGTCTATCGTGGAGCGCCCCCGACGAAAACCGAACTGCGATCTGCGATTATGCGCTCAAAAAGTTTGCCCGCCTCGATAAAGTAGGTACCTACCTCAACTTCCTGATCCTTTGTATCACCGTCTGCTTTATACAAAAAGCTCTGGATGCCGATCGATAAAGCCGAAGTTATGGAACTTCGAGGAGAATGCATCCATTCGTGAGATTCTGTCAATTGTAAGAGTGTTTATTATTATTTAAAAACATCTCAGTCTCATAGACGTCATTGTTTAACACTGTTTTTAAATCTTCGTGGCCGTTTCGTTGCACATCAAGTTTTTCTACGGCTTTCAATTCGGAATTAATTTGTTTCTAAAATACCGTAACAATTAATAGCTTTTATTTTGACAGTTCAACAACATTCATTGCGTTATTTACATATGTTGTAGAGCAGACAAATTTTTCGAATATATGAAATAGAGAATTAGCCTTCCAATAATTCAGATTGGATAGGTAGTGTAGGTATTACGCTGTTAGGGTACCGGGTACTGTATGTTACCTACCTAGTACAGAATTTTGTTTGTTAAATCGTGTTCTCCGGTCATCTCTTTTCTTGTCCATACGGACTACGGAGCCATTAACGGCGCCTTCTTCTGGTTCGTCTTCCAACAATTCGGGTAAAGGTTCGGGTTCATCAGCCTTATTTGTTTTAACAAGCTTGTAATAGAAACCTGCATTAAAATATTAGTTAGATTGTTGTCATTTGTTAAAAAATAACAGAATATAAAGTTTGTTTCACCTTTAGTTTTCATGAGTTCGTCGTGTGTTCCCTGCTCTACAATTACTCCCTGATCCATGCAAATGATACGGTTCGCGTTTAAAATAGTTGATAATCTGTAAGCAAGGACACAATGATTTATTAATAAAAATAGACTGCAAAGTGCTATATGTAGATAGATGCAAATTGAGTTAATGTAGTTGTAGTTAGTTAGTTAAATTTAAACCTATAGGTATTCAGGATAAATACAACGGCAATTGTATGTTTTTAGTTTTCAATAAACTGTACGTAAATAAAATAAATAACGACACCTACCGCCTAAAGAAACCCTTTTGATGTCTCAAGTGATCAGCATTTAATAGGTAGGTATTACGTATAAATACCTATGTGACACCATGATTGTAGTTCTTCCAGTGCTAGCCCTGTCGAGTGCGGCCTGGACCCTGCGTTCGGAGTAAGAATCGAGAGCCGAGGTCGCCTCATCCAGCAACAGCACGGCCGGATCGCGCAGTAGTGATCGGGCGATAGCAATGCGCTGCTTCTGACCGCCCGACAGCGACGCGCCGCGTTCGCCTATCACTGTGTCGTAGCCCTGATAAATAACATTCAAATAGAGTATAATGGTCTATGTACCACAGGGGTTACATAAAGTTTTCTCCTTAATTAATTATTAACTCTAGATAGGTATCTAGAGAAGATGGGTACAGACCTTAGGCAAATTAGAGATAAATTCATGGGCGTAAGCCAAAGCTGCAACCCTCTGTACTTCTGGCAAAGTTGCTTCTGGACAAGCGATGCGAATGTTTTCGAAAATAGTTCCATGGAACAATACTGGTTCTTGACCTACAACACCTGAAAATCACCAGGTTGTCATTTAGTAAAATTTTATGGAGCATAGCAAATATTTCTGATTGGTCTTGAAGACGATATGGACATGGAGGGCTTTGGCGGTCAAAGGTAATATGCTGACCCGCAGATTCTCCCGCTGCTTGTATTAAGTCAAAATGGCGTTGTTTAAAGCATATTGTCAAAACTTTTATACGAAGAATCTGTAGGTCCGACACACCAAAAGATCGCTGGGCGTTCTGCGCGACCATTGTAACATCTTCAAGATGATATTGGGTGTGCCTCGCTTCTATAGTGCTTTTATTGTGTTCGGGGCTGTTACAGCTATATTTTACTGACGGGATCCATGCCGTCATTCGTAAGATTAAATAAACTGTATCCCTGATTTCCAAAATTCGTGGAAGCTGCAACGGAATTCTGAAGACTAGCAGAAGTCTTCTCTAATGTGGAGAACCTATATTGAGGAAGTTTAAATTGTATTTCAATTTTATCTTCCTTAAATTTTAATGTATTTTAATTTCAGAGCTTATTTTGGTATTTATTTTCTCTAAGTAGGTTTGTGTAAACACTTTTACAATTCATTTTTTTCTTCTCTTTTTTTACGTAGATTGATGGTGGATAGGTCCTAGATTATATATTATTTTTTAATATTTCTTTTATGTTTTTATTTATGTTTAATTTAAATTAAATTAAATTTAGTTTTTAATTTTGCAGCAGAAACGCTGGGTACAAATGTGTGCCATGACAAATGCAAACCTAATGATGAACGAAGCCATCCTATGTTAAGATTCTTCAGATCTCTCCCGTCTAGCTTGACAGAGCCTGTATGGGGGTCGTACAGTCGTTGTAACAACTGCAATACTGTAGATTTCCCGCAGCCTGATGATCCGACCAGAGCTACGCATTCCCCGGCTTTTATATTGAGGGAGAAATCTTTTAGAACCTGTAAAAGAACATTAAAGAGTTTAGATTTATTACAGTTTGTTGGCAAATGACGGAACTATGCATAACCACAGTGCTTTTGGCGTCCATAATTGTGATTTATAATTCAAATGGTCTTCCGCCGTCATCCTCCAGAGAGTACCTATATTTTTCTGTTTTCTGATTATTAATATTATAATTCCTTGCTGCATTAGGGAGGTACCTACACTATATCAAGCGTGAAACAAGCCGATATAATAACATTTAACTAAAAAAAAGGAGTGTGCTTATGACCACACGACTGAAGTGAAACTTCTTTCGCTCCATCTGTATGTATATATATATATATGTGTGTGTACAATATATACATGTATACACATATACATATATTCATTATCTATAAATATTTAAATTTAGTTCATGGTTTCATTGGTAAATTAATATTTTTAAAAAACTCGTTGTATAGACCTTGTAAGCTCGCGCCACGGGCGCCTCTGTGTTTATATCCTCCACTTAACTTCCGTTCGCCTTGCCCGATCACTTTTCGTAACGCTTACGTCACGCGTTCGCCAGCTTACTCCCCAAGTCAAGAGTGCGTAAAGAAGTTTCACTTCAAAAATTTCAATTATTACTGAATAGAATATGAATTTATAACAATATTTAATTCATACAACGCCCTCTTTTTGAAAAATTTAATTGATAGTCTTTTATCTCTGTGATAAAGTACATCGGCACTACGGGAGGTTGCTTTTCAAATTAAAGACTTACTTAAACTAGAATTAAAATTATGCGTCCCAATAGGGGGACGATAACAGCACAACACACACAATTCCTAACCTAACTAACCTATAAGACACGGCCTGCTCGCCAACGATTGAGTGCGCAGCACCAGGTGAGTCAGTGGGATAGGGCAAGTGGATTTCCTCGGGGCCAAAAGGTCGGGCTCTTCCTCCTGATTCATGGGACCCCAAACTCGGGTAGTCCACGACCTCTGGTTCCCGAGATAATCCACGGGGGGCTGAGGTAACTAAAGGGGGTCGGGGGGGCATAGGTTTCGTGGGGTTGCGGGGGGAGGGGGAGAGGGGGAGTGGATTCCCTCGGGGCCAAAAGGTCGGGCTCCTCCTCCTGATTCAGGGGACCCCAAACTCGGGGGGGGGGGGGGGGGGTCATGCAATATTTACATGAGCCAACTGCTTGTTTGTAGTACAGACGAAATAGGACCCACTTAACTTCCGTTCGCCTTGCCCGATGATTTTTCGTAACGCTTTCGCCAGCTTACTCCCCAAGTCAAGCGTGCCTAAAGAAGTTTCACTTCAAAACTTCATACAAACATTTAACAGTGATTTACTTCTATACATAAATATGTCAACGTTATACCTACTCCTGATCGCCTGGGTTGTGAGAGTATAACGAGCAGTAGGATGGGTACGCATTGTATACGAAACTCAATCGTCGATATCGAGCGCGTTTGGCGCTCTCATTGGTTGAGAGTTCTTACGACCTTGAAGCGAGCCAATCGTTGAGTCAAACGCGCTCGATATCGACGATCGAGTTTCATAATGAAAACTCATACTAGGCCTACTGGCCGTGCCGCGAACACCGAGAGGCACGGGCGCGCTATATCCGCAGACGGTCCGGAGCAAACGAGTAGCGAGTTAGTGTAATAGCATCATCGATCCCACTATTAGTAATTTTAATGAGAAAACTACTACCAAAACAATACTTTAGATTTATTCCCTACAACTGTATTCAACTATTCTATCTACAGATAAGTATCTAAAGAATATATTAAGATTTCCCTGATTCCGTCACATAAAAATAGTCTTCAACAACCTACCTGGACGTCAGGTCGTGACGGGTAGCTAAAACTAACATCTTCTAACGATATATTTCCCACTACTCTTCTGGGTGAAACTCCCAGTGAGCTGAAGCTGTCTATCAATGGTTCTCTCTCCAGCAGGTAGAAGATGCTGGCGGCCGCGCCTCGGGCTGCTGAGAACCCCTCGACATGAGGTACACAGAGCGTGATGGACTGCGTCGCCATGTACACATTGAACAGTACCTGTGGCATATTGATTAACTTTGTACATGGAACTTCTTGATATTATAAGTTACTTTTTGATAAAAGGTTCAACCCCTCGTATTTACCATTAATCAGTACGTCATTTTTTTCTCTCGTAAGTATTTGGGCAGAATGGGGAAAGTATCACATATGCAAATACCTATACTTACACTGAACACAATTCCTACTACGTATCTTCGTTCCTCCTCTGGTTTATCACGGTCTTCAAGGACTAGTCGGATGCCGTACACCAGCCCGATGGCGTTGAGACAGTACGTAAGCACCCAGTTGAAGCCGTTGCCGACGCCTGAGTACAAACCTCGTTTTCGCCCATACTGCTCTGCTGGCTGGAGTAAATCTCGGTATCTGTAACGGTTATTTGTATAGGGTAAGGCCGGGTAAAGCGAATACTGCAAAAACTCCTAAATTATAAGTTTTTCATT
This sequence comes from Sesamia inferens, assembly GCA_037179545.1. NCBI lineage: Eukaryota > Metazoa > Arthropoda > Insecta > Lepidoptera > Noctuidae > Sesamia > Sesamia inferens. The sequence continues at coordinate 16,720,629 of CM073921.1, read as the reverse complement.
CAATATGGTACTACTATTGCTTTTGGCCATCTTGGTTTCATCATCATCATCATCATCATTTCAGCCGAATGACGTCCACTGCTGGACATAGACCTCCCCCAAGGCTCTCCACGACGACCGGTCCTGCGCCTCCCGCATCCCGCGGTTTCCCGCGACCTTTACCAGGTCGTCGGTCCACCTTATCGGGGGCCTACCCACGCTACGCCTTCCGGTGCGTGGTCGCCACTCGAGAACCCGTCGGCCCCATCGGGCATCGGTCCTACGGGTAATGTGTCCAGCCCACTGCCACTTTAGTGTTGCAATTCTTCGGGCTATAACGGCTACTCTCGTTTTTCTGCGGATCTCCTCATTCTTGATTCGATCGCGCAGTGAAATCTCAAGCATAGCCCTCTCCATAACCCTTTGAGTGACTTTGAGCCTTCTTATAAGGCCCATTGTTAGCGACCACGTCTCAATTCCATAAGTCATCACTGGCAGCACACACTGGTCGAAGACTTTTGTCTTGAGACACTGCGGTATTTCGGACGAGAAGATTCTGCGTAGCTTCCCGAAAGCAGCCCAGCGAAGTTGGATTAACGATTGACCTCTTTCTCGAAGTTGGACCTTTCTTAACTGGATAGTTTGTCCCAGGTACACGAACTGTCAACAACTTCGAGAACAGAGTCTCCAATCTTTATGAGAGTCGGAACAACATGGGCATTAGACATGACTTTCGTCTTGTTCATGTTCATTTTAAGACCGACTCGCTGGGAGGCTCTACTGAGGTCTTCGAGCATTGTACTCAGGTCCTCCGCGGTCTCAGCCTTGACTACGATATCATCAGCAAACCGAAGGTGTGTCATGTACTCGTCATTGATGTTGATGCCCAGTCCTTTCCAGGCCAGAACCTTGAAGACATCCTCTAATGCAGCGGTGAACAGTTTCGATGTAGATAACATCTCCCTGTCTGACACCACGCTGCAGAGGTATTAGTTTCGAGGTCTGGTCCTGTATTTGGACTGACATGGTGGCGTTTTCGTACAAACCCTTCAGCGCTTCAATATACCGATAGTACTTGGCACCGCTGGAGAGACTGCAGTACAGCCCAGGTCTCGATCGAATCAAAGGCTTTTTCGTAGTCTACAAACGCCAAGCAAAGGGGTAGATACTCCTCGGCCTTCTGTATAACCATCTTGGTTTAGTACGCGGCAAACATCGAAGTGAGGGGCTGCGTCGCGTCCCGTCCGCAGAGTGAAGATTTGTGATTTCGAAAAAAAATAGTGATTTTCGCGGTAATTACATTGATCATTACTCCTTTATTACTAGTTCTTTATTTTTAGGAATCTCTTAATTCGCTAGCGTAGCAAAGTAGGTTGTTATAGTATATTTAACAGAAAATCAGAATTATTAGTTTTTGTATGAAATGTGTTAAACTCAAAACTTACCTAGACGGGCAAAGTGAATGGGGCATAGTGGATACAATATCCACTTCCATATACACTATCCGACATAGAAAAAATACGGCTAAAAAGGTTAAACAGCCAGAGAAAATGTAATAATTTAAGGACATTTTATGCGTTTCTTGCGGTAACGTGTATATTGAAGAAAACAGTAAACAAGCTGAAAATTGGATTCAATGTGACATTTGTCAACAATGGTGTCACAAAGATTGTTCTGTTTTTGATGACACTCAAGGATATATCTCAGACAAATGACAATCTTAATTTTATGATCAATTTTTTTTTGTTTGTCATAGTTATTTCTTTGTTTTCAGAGATTGAATACGGGTATCCTCTTTGCCCAAGTACTGTATCCACTTTACTCGGGGTACCGGGAAAAGCGAATACATTCGTACTGTTTTAAATTTTAAGCGCAGTTGATTATTGTTACAATATTAATGTTAAGATGTAATATGTGATGTAATTGTAAGAGCATTTAAGGTCATAGCAACATAAGGTCATAAACTAAAATAATGATCACAAATCAGTCTTTAATAAATAAAGACTGATTTGTGATCATTTTTTTTTGTACTGTATACCTTTTCTGCTATGATCTTAAATACCTAGGCCGGGCAAAGTGGATACCTTATATCCACTTTGCCCGGCCTTCCCCTATCTTTCAATGCCAATGAGGAGGATTTCATTTCTTAAGTTTTAACATACAATTATTACTTTTTATTCTACCAGCATGTGAAGCTGCTAACAGCACCCTAATTGCGTAATATATCATTTTGAATCATATCGTTAAAGCATTGCTCCATATGTTCGAAAATCAAAAAGATATTGAACTGTCAAAGGAAAATCCATTGCTACTGATGGTGTGTTACGTAATTACCCTGCGGGCCTTATTTTAAATAATTAGCTCATTTAAATTTTATATAAGATACAGATCCAAAATTTCAGTTAAATTTTGGATCTATATTTTATAAACCGATATTCAATAAGCTATTGCTGCTCAGTTTCTATTAAAAACTTGGAAGCCGCGGCGTCCTGCTTGTAACAACTATGGGTAAATCGACAAAATGTCGTACCTAATAATAAATCTTTCTCTAATGTTATGATTTTAAAGACTGTATGGTAAACCATTTATTTATTTATTTAATCTTTCGCACATGAAATGTACAACGGCGGACTTATTGCCTTAGGCATTCTCTACCTGTCAACCACAGGTGGTGAAGTGATAAGATGTACCTAACCGTTGATGATAAAAAGTTTAAACTATCGGTAGAATATAAAAGATCATTACAAACGACATATAGGCTATTGAACAGAAAGATGTAGATCACATTAAGAAAGTAGTTATTTTGAAGTCTCGAAAAATAGGTATATCTTAATTTTAAATTTGGTTGGATTAGGTGGATATAATACCTAAGTATTAAATATTTATTACACAACGTAGAAAAACAGATCGTTATTAATGTAGAAATTTTACAATGGGTGGTCTTATCGCTAAAAGCGATCTTTAATACAACAATTAGACGGATTAAGAAAGTAGGTACAAAATAGTACAAGTTACCAGAAATGAATGGTTATCACATAGCTGAACGTAATAGACATATTAAATTACTTCATTTAAATATTGACCAAGTTTATGAAATTGCTACTAGAAGACAACGATTGTAGCCGATAATTGAGATTAAGGGCCTTAGTCTCATTTAGTAGCGTAAAATGGTCACTTTAGGAAGCTAATTTCTAATTAACGGCTTGGTTTTGAGATTTGAAAAAAATATATCTTGTCTATTGATTCATGTACAACATTTACTAAAGATGATTTTTTCGTAGGATTTTGCCTTTTGCCTTAAAAAAATAGTTACCAAAACGCTATTTTTGGCTAATATTCGTTATTACTTCTAAACGGCATTGATGTGTGGAAATATTTTTACACTGAAAAATTCGCGGTTAGAAGTGCTACAGATATGCAAGAGCGTATTTAAATCCATCAACATTTGCCAAGAAAATATCCTTATTTTGAAACATAGGTTTAGAGGTGCTCTGCGCGGGCGCGGGCGGCAGTCGTGCGTTAGCATTCAGACGGGAGGGTTGTGTCGCTTGCTGCTCTGCTCCGGCTATCGCCGACTACGCGTGGTTGTCTGTGTGAGTGCAAATATTTACGAGCGAATCGTGTCAGTGTACGTTCATAGATTAGCTCGCAAATGAGAATTGAAGATGCGTCTGGTGGCGTAAGTATCTATCTACCTATAATCTTGTATTTATACCTACATATTACTGTATTTTTCTTTATAATTACTATTAGCTTTTGTAACCATTTTTCTTTTACAATTGAAGTTAAACAATTACGAATTGTTCCAGGAAATCTAGAAAGAAATCTTTAGACTTGAAAGGCAATAATCCGACTAACTACATCCGCTGATAATATAGAAGACTCTATTCAGGTGAGTAAACACTCGCACTTAGATTATAATTTATAGGTTTGTAAGGAGATTTAAAAATAAAAATCTTATTAGAAATTTACGTAACTTGAAAATGTGATTTTTTGTTTATGGTGATATAAACCAAAAATTAGGACTCAATTAAAGGTTTTGGTGTAAAAACAGTTTTACAAAAAGTTTTGAGTTGATAGGACTTTTAGTTTTTGCGATATTAGCAAAAATGTGTAATAAAAACTCTTACTTGGATTATTTTAAATGATTCTTCCTGTAAATATTTCATTTCTATATGTAATTGTTTAAAGTAGCCGAAGCCGATGGACGCGGGCTGGCGGGCTTGGAATGTCACAGTTATCAGTAAATTTTTTTGACGTCCTCCGTGGCGCAGCGGTCAACACGCCTGCCTGCGACGTGGAGGCCGCGGGTTCGATTCCCGGCCAGGTCATGATGGAAAACGATCTTTTCCTGATTGGCCTGGGTCTTGGATGTTTATCTATATATGTATCTATTATAAATATAGTATCGTTGAGTTAGTATCCCATAACACAAGTCTCGAACTTACTTTGGGGCTAGCTCAATCTGTGTGATTTGTCCGTATATATACAGTATGTTAAGAAAACCATGTCCGACCCGTAAGGATAATAAAGGTTAAGTAAACACATGACCAAATATGATATAAAATTTTACGTAATCATCATAGTACCAATACAAATGAATTTTGAAATGACTTCCCCGAAATTTGCTAATTTTTAAAAAAGTGACAACACCGGTATTATTATGAGCGAATAGCGACAGCGATGCGACCACGTGCCGCGTGCCCTGCCGCCCGCCGCCCGCGGAAGGGTGCTTAACGCATATTTATTAAGTTACCTCTTTTTGCGAAATATATTTATTTTTTTAGGGTGATTTTTTTTTAAGTTAGCCTGGTTTTGTATGCATTAGTAGAATCAGTTATCGATACCTAACAACACCTTCACGGGTCGGATAGGGTTTTCTTAACATACTGTAGGATATATATATATATATATATATATATATATATATATATATATATATATATTTTCTGTTTTTCACAAATAATATTGTAATAACATTTTTCGACTTACAGAAAAGAAGAGAAAGAAACCAATCGACAGAACTTAAAAGTTTAATTTGCTTTTTAGGTCGAACACTAACGCAGTTGATTCTAGGTCAAACATCCATACAGAATGTCGTCAAGAAAATGATAATATTATATATCTCTATGTGCACAAAAAAACGATGCAAGTTCCATCATCATCATTCAGGTAAAATTATGCCTGCATGTCCTACAACCTATATTTTTAGTTTACAAATATATCATATACCTGTAAAATTATTTTTTTGTTAATTCTTAATTAATTTTTCTTGATAAATTCTTAATTCCTTGACATAAATCTCTAACAGTGTTGCAAGGGTTAATTAAAATGTATCTTATATCTTTTTTTAGCTCAAAATATCACCAAAACCTCAACAAATCTCAAGCTTGTTTCATCGAAGGGCGACGCATAATTAATATTGCTTACTTTTATTCAGAACTAAAGAAAATTGCCAAGCACGGAGAATTATAGACTGTGGTTTAGGATCTGTAGATATTGTTGGAGAACGACAAGTGGGACTACATTCCCTATTTATTTTGAAATGCCGTATGTGTATGGAAACATTTTGCACATCCTACAGAAATCAATATCAGCTGTGCAGTTGTAGGAACAATAGATATAGACTGTGGCCATTCTCAACTGCAAGAAATTTCTGCAGCTTTAGATATGCCTATAATCTCGCATGTTATTTATTGGATCGAAGAATTAAAATTTAAAGATTTTAAAATAACTCGTGTTTTATTTGAAACCTCATTACGACGAAGTACATTCAATCCGACGTCACTGACACAGTATAAATAGGGTACTATCTCTTTATGGAAAACGGCCGAAACTAAGCGCTTTGTAATCTCAAGGCATCTATATAAAGCACGGTTAGCGCAGCGGTTAAGCTATTGACTGCTGCGCTGCTTGTCGCGGGTTCAATTCCCGCGCGGAACAAATATTCAGAACATGTCCTACAAGTAGTTGTTCCGGGTCTGGCTGTTTGTATCTGTGAATTTATATGTTTAAAAATGCACCCACGATAAAAGTAATTTCTAGTGTGGTTCAACGTTTTTTTTTTTTTTTTTTAATAAAAATATCACAAAGTGCCTAGTGCGCGTTTGGTTTACGTTAACGCGATGAACTCGTTTATGTTATTCGCATTAGTAATTAATTCAAGGACACTGCAAAGACATGATACTCATATACTGAAAAGTAGTGAAAAAAAAATTCAAATATGTTGAATCGGTAGATATTACCATCTACCATTATTTTTTATGTGAATGTTATGATATATTATAATGTGTGGGTACTTGTTTTCCAAATGTCTGTCAGTCTGCGATCGGCCATTAAACTGTGTAACGAGCACTCCTTGATTTTATTTAAACATTGATCAAGAATACTAAAAATATATTATAGTACGATATTACCATTTATTAATGCAAAATATACATTTATCGTCTTGCATCCATACCCCCGTCTGAAATCGTAGGCACAAATCGCGACCTACACGCGGCTTGTCTGCATCTCTGGATATTCTTTGATTGTCGTTTTAGTTTAGCGCGCCACCGCGCGCATTTTACGAATTCGGGAGTACGGCGTTTAGCTCCGCCCACATGCACAAGGTCATTGAGGCTACTATAACCGTTAAGGCAATATTGTATTATTATTGTAGCTAACTAGCGTGTTATTGGATATACACGTTAATACTTGTTACTTATTTACCAAGTATTAAAATAAATAATATGAGTACATATCTATTACTCATAATTTAAATCAAATTATGAGTAATCATTACATAATTATATCGGCGCATAAGTATTTACTTTCCTAAGTTGGGATAAACTTAGACTGTGTCGTGATAATTTCTTAAAACATCGACACGTTTCTGTATAAAATACGTGTATAATGATATCGGCGTGTAAGGAATTTTCTTTCCTAAATTGGGATAAACTCGTCGACCAACTCGATTCTTGGTGTTCCGGCATGATGTCTGGGTGAAGCCGAATGCGGGACGGGCCTGAGCAGTTGTGTTGCGCTGTGTGCCGGGTACGATGCACCAAATGTTGTTGTGTCGGGAGTTTGGTCGCGGAGAGTCCCCAGATCAATCCTCTGGCGCAGCATCGTTGGTCGTGCTGTTGTGTTTAAGCAATGTTAAACCCAACAGCACGACCGCCGATGTTGATGCGAACTGTTTTGACAGGTGATGATAGTTTTGAACTTTTTCTTACCTCTTAACTTCCTTATCCTCTCCGCCGAAAGCCGCAACGGTTTTTATAGACTTCAGTATCTCCTCAGCATGTTTTCCTGCTTGGCTGTAGGATTCTAACTCACGTGTCGAAGATTTTGTCTCATACTGGAACAAAAGAACAATCCTACTTAAGCTAAGGCGATTGTTTAGGTGCAAGCAAAACTAAGATACTACCTGTACCTGATAAGTGTTAACAATCTGATAAGAAACATTTATAAAAAAAAAGTTAAGACATTTATTGTACTTCTTTTCCTCAGTAGCCAAAAGCAGTGTATCTACAAAAAAAAAAAACCGGCCACGTGCGTGTCGGACTCACGCACAAAGGGATCCGTACCATTGATTTATGAAATTAAAGGACTCGAGTTATTTGTATGAAAGATTACACGGTAATAAGCGGTTTACGATTTACGAGGTATTAAAAAAACTACGTACTAGATCTCGTTCAAAACAATTTTCTTTGTTAGTTTTTATAATAATGTACTTACATCATATGTTTTTTTTAGATTTTTCATTTTCTTATTTTAGAAGTTAGAGGGGGGGGGGGGGGGGCACCTACTTTTTCCACTTTGGAAGCATCTGTTACGCAAACTATTCGGTTTAGAAACAAAATATTCTAGAAACCTCAATATGAAGACCCATCCGTAGATACCCCACACGTATGTGTTTGATGAAAAAAAAAAATGAGTTTCAGTTCTAAGTATGGGGATCCCCCAATATTTATTATAATTTTTTTATTTTTGCATCAAAATCTTACCGTATATTTATGCTAAGAAAACCCTGTCCCGTGAAGGTGTTGTTAGGTATCGATACCTGATTCTACTAATGGATACAAAACTGGGCTAAACTTAAAAAAAAATCCCCCTAAAAAAATAAATATTATTTCGCAAAAAAGAGGTAACTTAATACATGTGCGATAAGCACCCTCCCGCGGGCGGCGGGCGGCAGGGCACGCGGCACATGGTCGCATCGCTATTCGCTCGTAATAATAACGGTGTTGTCACTTTTTTTTAAATTACCAAATTTCGGGGAAGTTGGAATTAATTCACGGGAAAAAAAGATTATTTCAAAATTCATGAAAGTAGATATAGAAAAAATTTAAATTATTGGTTTACAAAATTTTTATTTTAAGTACGTACATTAATAATTCGGGCCCCTCGTTTGTGGAATGCATTGCCAATTGAAATAAAACGTGCGCAGTCGTTTCATTAATTCAAGAGACTTGTGAAGGCACACTGCTTGTTGTTATGATCTTGTTCAACAAACACATTTCGCTAATTTATTTGTTTACTTGTTATGTTCATTATCTATGTATTTATTTATGTATATGTATGTATTTGTGCATCTAACTTAGTATATTGTAGTAATAATATTTGCACCAACGACAGTCCCATTTGTGGTTCGGGAGAATCTGTCCATTCTTCGGTTGCCTGGAAGAGATCGCGTAAGCGACAAGGCCGCCCGTTGTGTTTTTTGTGTTGAATGTTTTTGCTCGATGGTTGATCTTCGATGTACAATAAAGAATACATAAATAAATAAATGTAGGACACTTAGTAAAAAATATTACCTTCTAGTAATGAAAATTAAGGAGAAACAAATTCTATTCCGCATTCCCGTCTCGCACTAGTTGATTCTTGACCATTTCGCACTCAAACGTTGTCGTAATGCGGTTCATAGAATACATCTACCTACCAAGTTTCAATAGTATAGGTAGCTCTTATAGTTTCTTAAAAAAATGGCTGTGACATACGGACGGACAGACGGACAGACGTTCGTCTTCTCGGACGGTTGTCGAGCGTCGCAGCTTTTTATTTTATAAATACGTAAATAGACCTCCATTATAACCAGTGATCGGAATAGGTAAAGTGATTTCCCGTAATTGCATAACGAAATCACAACATGGATATGCCATATTTCCGGAAAGTCCCAGAATAAGTTCCGGCAATTGCTTACATTTCGTGATATGTGTAATCAAATAAAAAAACATTATAAGTAAGCAAAAAATGTATAATTTTAGTAAAATTAAATACAATCATTATAACAAATTCAAATAAATGATTTATGCGTTTAAAGCTAGTAGCATAATTAAAAATAAAATGTAATTCTCTTATTAACATTCGTACAGAGTGTGAAAATATTGTATTAGTTGATGGAATTTTTAGGAATAAATCAAGTCATGAAACTGCATAGCTTAATTAAAGAAACCGGTTCGCTCTCGAATAGAAATGCAACTGTATGAATTTTGAAATTTTGACCTAAATTCAAACACCTAAGTGGATTAGAATTGTTTCTACTCAATAACGTCAAATTCTGGCACTTGGCGAAGGGAGCAGTTTCATGCTGATTTGCCATTAAAAATTCCATCTAGCCCTTTTTTAAAAACAACCTTCCAATTACTAAATTAATTTTTTTAGACTGTTTACCATTACAATTAATAATTGTGAGTTTCTCAATGTGTTCTAATTTAAATCTGTTTCTTTTAACATCTAATATACACTTATAGGTCGAAAATGAGCGCTCAACATTTATAGACGTGAATGGAGCATATTTAATTCATATGAGCATGAATAATAACTCTGATAATACATAACACTCATGAATAATATTCTTTTAGAGTTGCTTGTTTACTACTATAATATTCGTCTATATATTTTATATCATTTTGAAGGTTTGGTTTTTCCAAAACATTTTTGGCGTTTCGTATAGCCATAGCGACAGAGCTGCTCAAACATGAAATAACATCTTTAATTTTATCGAAATGTTGAGCGTAGTAGGATGCTGCCTCTAACCAAGTGCCGCATCTCGTAATAACTGGTTGTGGTAAGACAGGATATTTTTCTTTCATAATGTTTATTCTGCCTGGGGCTTTTAAAAATACTTTTTAGCATTTGAAAAAAAAATATCTACATCGTTTTATTCTAGTCTTATCTGCTCAGACAAATGATGCGTGCGCCAAACATGTCACGTGTTTCATTTCAGGTAGTTTTTTTTTTTAATTTGGCTCAGCAGAAAGCATGTATGCTACACTGTCAGTGCACAGTATTAATATATTATTGACTTTTGTCTCAAAAGAGTCTTGCCATAAATTTTCTAAACACTCTAATACAAATTGTGTGGTTGTCTGACCATTTACTGATGTTAATACTTTACAAGCAATCAAATAAGGCCGTATAACTTTATTAGAAGGATCCAGAGGTTTTATTAAAAAATGAACAATATATCGACCTAAAGAATCTGTAGTCTCGTCCAATGATATCCATAATTTCTCATTTTTATTTTCTTCAATAATTAAATTCAGTTTATTCTTAAAATACTTAACTAAATAAACTTTTCTTAAAAGCGATTCGTCAGATATTTGTCGATTAGTAGAAACGCAACAACAAATACTGCATACATATTTTTTTTTTAAATCGATAAATGCCGGAATTTTCATTTGCGACCAAGGAATGTTGCCGAAATGTCGAAGTAAAATTCCTCTTGCGTCTGCTTAACTTTTCCTTGATGCACTGCGCCTTCAATATGTTTGGTAATGTTGCTCTTACTGATAGCTTTCGTATGGCTCTCGCACTTTGTACAATAAACAGTATTACTAGCAGGATCGAAAATTAATTCAGAATAATTCAATATCCACTTTTGCACTGTTTCGGCGTTAAGGTTTGCCATGTTGTGCTCTTTTACAGATATACAATCTTTCTTGTACGTCGATTAAAACAAAAATTAAAACATTTCAAAACTGACATTATTATATACGACATGGGATCTGTAAAGTCGTAATGTTAGGTCTCCATTACGCAACTCCGTGGATCTGTAAGAGTGCGGCCGGCTGAACGCGCGTTCACTAAAACTACGATAGCTCTGAAATTAAAGAGCGCAGCTCGACACACCGTATATCACTTAAATCGTTATGAAATAAGCTATATGATTTTCTATAGTTTTGAACAGTTTTATCGTGGAATCTATTGTGATTCGAAATGGAAATTAGGGTTAGCTACTTTTTCCCAGTTTTTGGTACAAAAGTCGTAAAGTCGTCATTTTAATATTTTTTTCCAAAGTTATTGTTTTATTTACATAATAACACATTATTGTACAATAATCAGGTAAAATAACAGACACTTCCATACATATTTTGCATCTGCAAGCTTAACAAAAATACGGCTTAGATAGTCAACCCGTACACCTGCCGCGTCCGTTGACATAAACGCTTTTTATTTTTAAAAATTTCGATAACAAACTTTGTTGAATGTTTATCATGTGATGTTTTATGCCTTTCTTATTCTTTCTGTATTTAGTCTGTGTAAGTTAGAGTAAGAAAAGTATACTCTAGACAGGCAATATTTGTCATTTAATCCGACCCGATCCACGAAATCTCCAGGAGATTCCTACCGGACACGGGTTTTTGACAGAAATCTCCTGGAGATTTCTTAACATACGGGAGGTACGAATGCGACGTTGTTGCTTCGCGTGTTGCCACGATTTCTATTCAGTCAAATTCAAATTGCAACGTTGCCGCTTGGCGCCACGGGATGTAATCAATATTTTCTTGTTAAATATTTGACTCATATTTTTTATTAGTTGGACTAATTCTAGTCTCGATTCTGAACAAACTTATTTAAGGTTTTGCACTTATAATTACTTACACGTAGTATAAACGCCTAAAACTTTATCAAATAAGAAAATTAATATTAGCTCTGACCTGAACGAAATAACTTCAGATTTCTTTATTCATATTATATTTACTACACCATATTATTTTTTACGTACTATTATATAACTCTGGTCACCTACGCCACAAATTATGCATAGTATTCAGAGTAGATTGGTTTTTTAGCCTTATATATACCCAGCTTCATCTGGTAATTAAAAAATATTCCGGAAAATAATAATACCTAATTTTAAAATTCCATATACTCGGAGGCATATCCATATTAACATATACGTTACAGATCAATGACCCCAAATCACTCTACCTATTCCGATCACTGGTTATAACTCCGCAACAATTGTGCGAAGTCGGAAGATACGATTTCTTTTGGAACTTAAACAGTAACGGAAACGGAGGCGAAGCACCGTTGCAACCCTAGTTCAGATTAGTATTAGTTCTATCTAGCGATAGAAGTACTCGGTAGTGACTTCAGCTGTAACAACAATGGTTACGTGGACGTTAGTAAACTGATTAGATAAGTCTTGTTCAGAAAACTAATCAGGGTACTAAGGAAGAGTTAATAATATCTTTTATTATGAAAGTGTATTAGGTAAGATCTCAACGGCTTAACTCACCAATGTAAACACCATTGGTGAGGTTAATAAATGTCCAAGATATTTGTATCAACATTCTTAAGTGGGCATTCGTTGAGCTTAATTGTGGGCAAGTAATCTAGACACCTCCTTGCCTGAAAGACCATGCATTCGCTCTTCTTCGTGTTATACAACAAACCATGTTCCTCAGCAATTAACTTCGACACCCCACAGACGGAGGCGCTCAGCAGCACCATGTCATCAGCATAACTGCTATTATTAAGGCACACACCCCCAATATGGCAACCAACATGCGTGCTGCTGAGCCCCTCTATTAGCGCATTAATATACAGGTTGAAGAGCTTAGGAGAAGTTAGCCCTCCCTGTTTCACGCCACACTGCAAACGCGGGGGCTTACTCGAACCCGTACAGGTTCGAGTAAGCCCCCGCCCAACGAACAACGTTGACCTGATTGTTGTACCAGTATTTAAAGATACGGGTCAGTTCATCTGGCACTGATGCTTGCTGCAGTTTTTGCCGTAGCAAGTCATAGCAAACGAGGTCAAACACCTTCGATAGGTTATGTAACTGACAACTAATGAAAGCCATCCAATTCGAAAATTTAAATAAATATGATTTATCACCATCGTGAACATTATCCAAGTACACTTTTTCAGGATGCCTGCCATCTGGAGAAACTGATTAAATTACTAAAACTATACTTACATTGGACAGGTATATAGAAGCGGCCACGGAGAAAGGCATAACAGTGATACAGGCAAGTGCAAGTTCCCATCCCAACGGGAGGGCGACTCCGATGCAGAATATGGCAGTGCCAACCAGGTTGCCAACCACTGCTAACTTCTCACCCATTCCTTCCTTCAATTTCATTAAGTTTCTGCAAAAAAATTATTGGTTTAAACCTAAAATTTTCTATGGACTGATGAATGTTTCTATAGGTTAGCTAATTCGGATGTTTCAATTAATTTTTAGAATAAAGAAAAACTACTAGGACGGCAATTCTTGTAATTTTAAGAACACGTGATCTTTGTTTTAATCGGTAAAAAATCCTCGGATTTTCATATATTTTAAATATACATAAGTATCTTCTTTAATTATATTTTTCAGGCTTGGCAATTTTATCTTACAAATGCGGTCGATATTTATCGTACTTTTTATTAAGTTTTCGAAAATTTTATTAATTATCCAAGTTACAAATATTCTGCTTTCGGTATTCAAGATTGATCTCGACAGGTACCTTTAGATAATCCTACAGAAAAAATATCGAGAAATCCTCTGTGACCAAAATGGTAGGGTATTTATTTGGTAATATTAGAGAGACACTGGCAGAGTATCAACATCGGATCTGTTCCAAAAAAAAAAAAAAATAGACAATTAGTAAGTTGTCAGTTTATGATTCATTAGACTGTTACCATCATAGTAGCAATGAAATCCTAAATATACCATATTGTTACCATACGCTTTTCGAATTATGTCAAACTTCTTGCAAATGAACGATAAGATATAATAATTATAATTATAATCAGACATATACCTACAAATATGTAGCTCATAATGCACAAATGAAGATATGTAGGTACTGAAAATATTGTTCACTATCAGGACCCTAATTGCGTAGCACACTATTACTATCAATTTGAAGTAGGCATATAGCGAATCCATTGCTCCATACGATCTACTAATATGTCTGCTCAACAACCTAAATAACGCAATGAATGTTGTTGAACTGTCAAAATGAAACCCGTTATTACTGATAGTGTGTTCCACAATTACTCTGCTGTTTATGTTTATACGACAATATGGTTCTGATCACTATATCGACCACTAATTGAAACGTTGAGAATTATATTTGCAAGAAAACTTACTCTGACATCTTTGATGCAAGGTTAAATTCATTATCCGTATCGAACCAGGCCATGTCCTGTCGAAGAACTGCCTTCAAGAACTTCATGCGTATCGTTGTGATCTGTGTAAAACATCAAAATGAAAATATGATAAATATTTGGGGTTGAAACACTAGGGCATTGGAGTTCAAGTGCTCATCGCATTTTTCGGGAAATCGCCAAGCGCCAATGACCAAATGTCTGGTCTATTTTTAGCCCAATGAATCAGTATTTCGTGATAATGCTCCTTTGGTCACTTATGCCATTGACAGCGATGTGGACGAATTGTTTGATGCCCGTTGAGCCTTATTCTTAATTTTTTTACTTGTGTAAATATGTTCATATAATAGATAATTTAGTGTTAGCTAGTTTATTTCAAATGTAAAACAAAGATCTAATTTGAATCAAAAATCAGTGTCTTTATTACTGCCAGCGGAGTATACACGTACTTGTCTCAGCGAACTCCAGCTTATGAGAGCCACGGAGACAGCGCAGCACAGGAGAGAAATACCAGCAGAAACGAACGAGCCTATCACCATAGCCGTCGCATCCTTTACCAGAGCTGCCATATTCTGCTCGTTAGTTGCATTATTCCTGCAGAAAATCAATTAAATTAGAATAAATGACGCGATGAACACATTCGTGGTAGGCCATTCTCCAACATGAGACATGGCTGGGACTACAAAAACAAGTTACGTAGGTCTCGATTCCGCTGGAATATAGGGGATGTGTAATGTCTTTATTTTATAAAAACGATCAGTAAAGTACTATTATAACAATGTTGTTACTACAGTTAACTACGGTAATTGACTGAAAGAAAATAGATCGAAAAGATTTATACCAAAGCCATTAATTAAAATGTATATAAGCAATGGATCTCCAAAAGATTCCTCATCACCATTTTGATTTCATAATAACAGAGTGTCCATTCTATTTATAATAGTTTTTGTGAGCCATAAAATATTACTATCCTCAAATAGTAGGTAATAAGCCAATTAACTGGGCCAAACTTGGAGGTGTTGTTGTGTAGAAGATTAAATAAACATGTTCCTAAAGAAATATTACTTACAGTCTTTCTCCTCCTCCAAAAAAAGATAAAAGTGGCATGTGAGAGCTCATTTTCTCCTGAAAACTGGTGCGCTCTACAAACGCTGTGCTCAATTCTCCGATCTGAATCAGGTTGTAGGCTATTCCCCCGCCGCTAATCGCAGCTATGAAGATACCCAGGTATGTCGCAAAGACCTCCAGACACGTCCCATATCGAAACTGCAAGAAATAAAAGTTTTTTTTTACAAAACAAACAAATGATTTCGAAACAAAACACTACGAAGTCCACACTATGCGGGCAAAGCACCCTAATCGCAACACACTATTACACGCAATTGGAATAATTTGGAAGCATATTGCTAATCCAATGCTGCATGTGTTAAAACATGTGTTAGCTCAATAAAGTTATTACAACGTAATGAATATTGTTGAACTGTCAAATTGAATCCCATTGCTACTGATAGTATCTTACGTAATTACCCTGCTGGTCTCTTCTCTCTAAGAGGGTGTGTCAAGTGCGGGTTGGTAGTTGTCTCATGTTTTTGAATTTCTGTTCTAGAATATACTTACGGTGTTCCTTACGAGCGACGTTTACCTACTTTAAACCTTTTTTGGACCAGTGATCTTGAAATAATTAACACGTAACGTGGGACGCCAATCAGAGATCGAATTTATAATGTAGAACTCGTAGTCGCCGCCGTTGCTCCAGTAAATTTAAAATTTTATTTCGAAGGTAAAATAAGATGGATTAGTTGACTTAGGGCAAGTGAGTTTAATGATACGAATAGCTGAGGGGCTTCGGCCTCTGATTCGGAGCTCGTAGACTTCGGGTTCAAATCCCTGACGATATAGTGTATTTTCCTTTTCCGTGTGCAGTTTCTGGCCTGCCATCGGACGCGTCCCCAGGTGGCGGATAGGGGAACGGCCCCCAGATATGGGGGTTACCGGTTTACCGGCGCGGACCAAAACCAGAAGACGGGACCGCTTCGGCGGTCACACGTGCGGCGAGTCGGCCACCACTCCAGGTGGCTGACGTGACCCGAACTCCGGGTCACCATCGGGCAACCCGGTCTCCTCATTGAGAAGAGCTGGGGGCCCCGTTTGCTTCCGGGCAAACGAGTGGGGCTAAGAGGAAGGACACCTCGCTAAAAAACCCTTGGCTGCTGCGTCTTCTCGCACAAGAAGACGTACCCAGCCGGGTCCCTCCCTATGGAGGGCCCACTGTGGGCCCGCCTTCTGGCGGGAATCGCCGGAGGGGGATTGGTAGGCAGGCTCTGCTATTTCCCATGACCCCGCCACTAAGGCGATGTCGATGTGCCGCTGTTCGGGTTTAGTGGGTATTCCCGGCTTCGGCTGGGCGAGTCCCACACACGCCCTTCGGGGTATGGAGCGTAAACGCATTCCCACAGCGTCAACAAAAAAAAAAAGGGTAAGTGAGTTTATATTCACTAAGTTCTTTTGAAAGGGCAAATATTAATATTTAATTCAAATAATAAGAACATCTTTAACTAAGAAAAAACGACAATTAAACCATTTATATATATATATAAAAAAAAACTTTGAAACAAGTGTTGTTTTTGGTCGCGTTTTCAGAGTTACTAAAATACTTTACAAGTCCTGAAACATTTGTAATGATTAGAAAACCAGCCTGTATAAAATTAAAGGCATTTAAGGATATGACGAGAATTCTAGTAAGTACGTCTTATAAATACTCTACTCGTGTATCAGAATTAAAAAATAATGTTTTATATTTGATGTTCGGTTGTAGTGGCTGAGCGACCGACTCCTCCGCTGCGTGTTGCGGTTTTGATCCCCGCACGGAACAAATACAAGGTGTCTCAAAAGAAAGTTCACATTTAAATCTTTTTTTAAAAGAAAAGTCTTAGCTTTATTGAAAAAATGTTTATTTTATATTGAAGTACACTGTTTGGGAATTTATTTTTTAAAAATAACATCGTCCAAATGTAAACCGTTGCGCTCTCGGCATTCATTTAGTCGGGCACTAAAATTGCCTATGACAGCTCGGCAGGTAGTCTCCGTGATGGCTGCCATTTCATGACGGATATTTTCTTTTAATTGTGCCAGGGAAGTCGGTTTATTAGCGTAAACTTTTGATTTGACATAACCCCACAGGAAAAAATCCATAGGCGTTAAATCGGGACTCCGTGGAGGCCAATTTATGTCACCTCGCCTGGAGATTAATTTGTTCGGAAAAATTTCTCGAACTCGAGGCAGAGATCTGTTGGACGTGTGTGAAGTTGCTCCATCCTGCTGGAACCATGTTCTTTGGTTGTAACTAGGAAAGTTTTGCAGTTGGGGTACGAAAAACTCGTCTAACATCTCCACATAACGCTCTGAATTCACTGTGAGTGTGCGTCCCCTTCCATCTTCAAAAAAGTAAGGGCCGATAATTCCTCGCGCCGACATCGCTGCCCATACGGTGACTTTGGGTGAATGTAGCGGTTTCTGATGTTTTTGTTTTGGGTTGGTTGCACTCCAGTAACGACAATTTTGCTTGTTTACATGCCCATTCAGGTGAAAATGGGCTTCATCGGAAAACAAGATGTTGGTGAACGTTGGAAAGCGCTCAATCATCTGATTTACAAAGGCAAGCCTCTGACCAGCATCTTGAGGCTTCAGTTCTTGCACTAACTGAATTTTGTACGGGTGCAGCTTTAAATCTTTGTGTAAAATGCGGCATAATGAAGATCTGTGCACATTTAAAGCAACAGCACGCTTCCGAATCGAGAGGTTTGGATCATCTTGAATAAACTGAGTAACACTGTCCACGTTTTCGGCTGTTCTTGATGTTCTTGGTCGCCCAGATTTTGGTTTCTCCAGAGTTGACCCAGTCTCTTCAAACTTCTCAACCCATTTTGCAATGAGACGAGTGCTAGGCGCATCATTTAAGTGACGAATATGTCGAATACTGCAGAATTTTCTACGCGCTACAGTCGCCGAATTACCGTTTTTGTAAAACTCACGTACGCACAACGCACGGTCCGCACCAGAGAAACGCTCCATAGCGACTAAATTCCCAAGAGCCAGACTACCGACTGACATACCCCCCGCGCCCCTCAGAATAGTTGCTTTCGCGTAATAAGATAAGCAAATGTGAACTTACTTTTGAGACACCTTGTATTTATATGACCTACAGGCAGTTGTACTGGGTCTGGCTGTTAGTGTGTGTAAGTTTAAAAGTTTCTAAATAAACGAACCCACGATACAGTAGGCAATATAAAAAAAAGAAAGAGAATTGAATACTTACTATTTCAAAGAAAGATATTTTCAGTTCATTGTCCTCCGCTGGTCTGAAAAGTGAATGTTTTTATTCATGTGGTACAATAGTACAGTACACTACTACTACATTAAAAAAAACCATCTAGACAATAAAAATAAAGATAGCAAAACAAAACAATAATAGGTCAACACAGAAAGTTACTGTTAATCTATAGATATGCGACAAAACTTCAAGGTCGGAAGTATATTCAAAGGAGATGTTTCATTTTGGGCCACCACTATGTACGCTATATAGATAAAAAGGAAAAATATAAAAGATTTTCATAAAAATACTACTAAATTAATTTGAATAAAAATACCTACAAGTATATATAATTAATTATTTGAAACGTTTTTTAGTGAGATAACCCTTTATTAAGGTAGCCATTACAGTGGTTATAACGTTTGATTGGCGACTTTGACAGTTCTATTTTCCCGTTGTGTTCGTGTCGAGTGCTGATTTGAGTTCATTGTATTTATTTAATGGGCCGTATGTTCGGAGTTCATGTTTTGTTTTTTTCGCAGTCATATGGTAGATAATATAGATACGATAGCCTTTCTTTCTTTTATTTCTTTATTTTATGGCTTTGCACGTTTGGCTTTGTACATTTAGCCAATGTTACGTAATTATGAATTATTAATGTCGAAGAAGACGGCCGCGTGACCCGTCTTACGAGTGAGGTTTGGGGCAAAGTCATGATGTGGCCACTATGCTGCGATATTTCACTGTTCTTTATGAACTATTTACTAAGTGCACTTTTTGCTACATAAATCACGCACTTTTATTTAGTAAACATTATAAATAATTTTAAAAATCCAATGAAAAACGGGCGTGACACTCAGCTTGACTTTCCCGCCAAAAATGACTCCGTCCAATAGCCATAGATACATGACACGTAAATCAAATGTCACTGTCAAAATCTTATTTCGCTTATTGCTGCCCACCATATTTATTAGTATGTACCTAGTTGTTTTGCACTCCTTGGCCGAGTTAAATTGAATCTGGGAAATTAACATTAAAAACAGTTATCTATAGGGTAACTATACCTAGCATTAAGTGTACAATGTGCTGGCCCAGGCTCCATACATTTCTGAAACATCTCCTTTAAAGGCAAATAAAACGTAGATAACGTACTGTTAAGTTTGCATGAATCTCACAAGTCAGAGGGTCAATTCGTGTTCACAGTCTGACCCCATTCTCATTCTCTCAAAACATACATAGTAAGTCGTGGTGGCCTAGTGGTTATATTCCAGGTCAGGCAAGTACCAATGTAACTTTTTTAAGTTATATGTACCTTCTAAGTATATCTTGGACATCAATGACTACAAGGTGAAGGAAAACATCTCGAGGAAACCTTAAGTCTGAAATCGCCAACCCACATTGAGCAAGCATAGTGATTACGCTCAATCATTCTCTGTATGAGAGGAGACCTGTGTTCAGCAGTGGGACGATGAAAAGGTTGATGATGATATATTTCCCTACATTTTGACATGTTTTTGGATTTGTTTCTCGCCGAGATGCGACTATAACAAGATTATGAACGTTTTAAATTACAGGAGTTGGGCTATCTTTTACAGTGTTATGAATTACTGCCGACAGCAGATCAAGCTGCCGGAAACTGTCAAATATTCCCAGCTGTCCACACCGATATAAAACTTATCCCTCTTATGATTTTGAATATTTAAAGTCAATAAGTACAACTATACTATATGTGACACTAGGATACCATGACCGAGGATACGGTTACTCGCTCTTCACTACAGTGAGCGTACACCTTATCATTTTGTTTGTTGTAGCTGTATTGTATAGTAAAAAATCATCCAAAAAACAATTTCCCGATACTTTTTCCTGAGTACCGTTCAACAAAACGCATCTCTTCAGTCTCAGGTCCATTAAACGAGCGTTCAAACAATGTTCAATTTCTCTCAGAAATGCCCGAAACCCTAAGTCTTCTTTTAACACTCTTTTCGCCGTGGTTCTGTTTAACCCCATCTGAAGGGCCAATCATTTCCACTTCACAGCTTATTCATGCGTTACCGCAGCGATGCAAAGCAATAACTGCAACACGGTCTTTTTTTTGGCTTCGCACGGTGTATGCCTTTAGCCAATGTCACGTAATGAATTTTCATTCATGTCGAAAAAGATGGCCGCGTGATATGTCTGCGAGGGTGATTTGAGGCAAAGCCATGATGACTTTTTACTACATAAATCACGCACTTTTATTTAGTAAATAACACTATAAATAATTTAAAAGTTCAATGAAATATGAGCGTGACACTCAGCTTAACTCTCCCGCCAAATGAATTGAAATCGTTTATCAAGCAAGTAGGATCACTGATCACTTTCACATGTCATATTTTTTTTAAACTAGGTGGAGCAGGCATTTCCTAGCTGACTACCTCTGAGAAGAAATAGCCGAAACAAACTCAGGGATCATCGTCTTTTTTCAAGTCCAGACATTAAAAATGAAAACGTTTACAATCATTTACGTGACTTAAAAAAACAGTGTTTAAAATGTCATAATTACGCATATTGCCTAATAACAATGCTTAACAGAGCGAGCAGCTCAGTCCCAAGCTTTTTTGTCTTCCAAATAATCAGCGATTTTATAACATCCCTTTTTGCAAACTTAAATTGGTACGTTTCGAATGTCTAAACTCTCCTACCGTCTTCTTTAAGCGTAAACGCTTCGTATTCAAAAGTGAGTAAAATTCTAAAAAGTACAGAGGTTTTTTCACGAACAATTGAAATTCGAATTACTTAATTGTGCCTGTGTGTTTAAAAAACTTAGTTATAATAAACATTTTTGTGGCCACCATTAAAAAAAAAAAACTGTTCTCTGTGTTTATTATGACCTGACTAAGTATTTTTAAGTTTCTATGTTAACACAGTATTTTAGGTACATATGTAAAATAAATGGATAAATAAATAAGTAATATTAAACCAGTCTGATTCTTTTTCTGTTGTCATTATATTACTATAACTTAGAATGGAATACAATTCAACTGAAATAAAACCTTAACTTAAAACATCTGAACGCAACAGATGGATCGGCAGGTACCTAGGTTTTATTTATTTTATATATGTACTTATATTCGTAAGTCATCCATAATTACAGTTTATTTAATTTGCTATCAAGGTTCATGGTATTCATGTTATAGAGAAATTCGCATGGTTACAAAAGGATAGAGTGAGTAGGCTCATAATAAATTAGTACATCATAGCACTTTACCATCAACGATTGCATCGTTGCTTACCATCAGACGGAAACGCAGCTAAGCACGGATTTAAAATATTGAAATAAAATCATATATATATATCACAATATAAATATATATAACAATAGAGAACACGGGTGAAATAATAATAAATTATATATTAATAAGCATTAACAAAGTTAATAATACATTCGCTCAGAGTACTGTATTTAGACTTACTTTTCCTGTTTTTTTTTCTTAAATCCCATTTTACATTTGAATTTTTCTTACTTTTTTTTAGTTAACTTAATCGTCACAATAAATTAAAAAGAATGATTAACCTCGCGAACGCTGGAAATTATCTTGTGCCACATATAAGTTATAACTAACGTAGACGCATAATCTACATGTATTTATATATTCATCGTGTTATCTGCGACAATTGCACCGCCGCTGAAAGCACTGTAATTATATTTGTATAGATCCATAGTGACTACATTTGTTTGCTTAGTTTTAAGAATTTACTCTAGGAAATACCACATCTTCAAAGTATTTCCTGGTAAAGGTCATATTAATAATATAAAATTAATAATATAAATCATTTATTTCCATACCAAGGGAATCATCATCATCATCATCATCTCAGCGTTTGTCTCGGTTGCATCCGCGGCTTTTGCCCGGGGTCCGCTATCCGGCACACTCTCCTCCATTTCGTGCGATCTATAGCATCCTGTGGTGAGAGATTGTTGGCACGCATGTCATCTCTTACAATGTCAAGCCAGCACTTCTTTGGTCTACCCCGCTTGTCCCGGCCCGGCGGAAGCGCCATGGTAAGACATTTGTTACCTACGTAACGCGCCGGTTTTCGTAAGACGTGGCCGTACCAGCGTAGGTGACCCTCTTGCAGCAGTTTGTCTGCTATGTCACGGACACGAAGACTGCCCCGGATGCGGGAGTTCCTGATGCGGTCGTTCCGCGTAACTCCACACATCCACCGCAGCATATTCAGATCCGTGACATGCATGTCCTGCTTTTGACGCTCAAGCACAGGCCTCACTGCCATACAGAAGGACAGGTCTAATGATGGTCTTATAGACCTTTCCTTAAAGCTTAACCAACATTTTGGGGTCACAAATGACACCTGTCACCTCACGCCATTTTGCCCAAGCTGCGGAAATGCGTGCCCTGACATCGCAATCATGTCATCGGACGCGTGAAGTACAGACCCCAAGTATTTAAACTGGACTGTGTGTGACATGAGGTCTGTCGTGTTGCTGGCCATGTACACGGTTTTCGCCACATTAAGTTTCTGACCTCCGTTCTCGAGCGAGTCCATCCACGCATTCACACGCCGCACCAACCGTTCCCTTTCCGTGTCTGCCAGCGCGATATCGTCAGCATACATGAGCAACCAGGGAGGTTGCTCAGTGATCTTGATGCTGTCCCACAAGACGTCTAATATCACGCTGGACAGAAACGGACTAATCACGGATCCCTGGTGGACTCCGACGATGATGGGGAAGGGTTTAGTGTCGCCAACAGCAGTCCATACGACGGAATCAGAATTGAGCTACATATCTCGAATAATTTCAACATAAGCTTCTGGTACCCCTTTGGACCTCAGTGCCCACCAGATCACCCCACGGCGGACACAGTCGAAGGCCTTCTGCATATCTAGAAAGAGCAAATGCATAGGCGTGTTCTTCGATCTGTATCTCTCCATGGTGATCCTTAGTGCGAAGATAGGATTCATGGTTCCGTAACCTGGACGAAACCTATGTTGACACTCCGAGACAGCACACTCCTGCCGGATCCGGGAGTCTATAATCCTCTCGAAGATCTTCATGTTATGGGACATAACCTTTATATCGCGATAGTTATCACACTCCTGACTCAGTCTCCAACATTCTGACTGTAACTTAAGTATATATATTTGAAAATCTTATGTAAGTACACAAAAATATATCGAATTTTATTAAAATACGCGATATTCATAATATAAATACCAGGAACAAACACAATCTTGTTGTAGGTACATCACACTCGTCTCCACAGAGTAGGCAACTCGTTCTTGGGTCGATGTATACACTTTTACAACAAGCTTCTCACGTCTTATGGGATTCTTCTCTGGGGAACTTGTGCGGACATCAATACCATCTTTGTTTTACAGAGAAGGGCTGTTCGAGCCATTTACAACCTTGGTTCTAGAGATTCTCTAGAGAAAAATTCAAAGAGGTGACATTCTGCTTCACAATATATATTTGAAAATCTTATGTGTGTACATAAAAATATATCGAATTTTAAGAAAATACGCGATATTCATAATATAAATACCAGGAACAATCACAATCTTGCATAATTCATCACACTCTTCTCCACAGAGTAAGGCAACTCTTTCTTGGGTCATTATGCATATACACTTTTACAAGAAGTTTCCATGGACATTCGAAACTTACCCATTAAACGATTTAGAAACTATATAGACTTTGCAAAAAAGGGTATTATAAAATCACAGATTATTTAGAAGACAATAAAGCTTGGGACTATAACGTAAATTATTGTAAACATTTTAGTTATAACTTATATGTGGCACAAGATCATTTCCAGCGTTCGCGAGGGTAATCATTCTTTTTAATTTATTGTGATGATTAAGTCTACTAAAGAAAGTAAGAAAAATTCAAATGTAAAATGGGATTTAAGAAAAAAAAAAAAACAGGAAAAGTAAGTCTAAATACAGTACTCTGACCGAATGTATTATTAACTTTCTTAATGCTTATTAATAATTTATTATTATTTCACCCGTGTTCTCTATTGTTATATATACATGATTTTTATTCAATATTTTAAATCTGTGCTTTGCTGCGTTTCTGTCTGATGGTATTCAACAATGCAATCGTTGATGGTAAAGTGCTATGAAGTACTAATTTGTTATGAGCCTTTTCACTCTATCCTTTTGTAACCATGCGAATATCTCTATAATATGAATACCATGAACCTTTATAGCGAATTAAATAAACTGTAATTATGGATGTCTTACATATAAGTACAAACATACAAACATAAAATTATTAAAACCTAGGTAGATGCCGATCCATCTGTTGTGTTCAGATGTTTTAAGTTAAAATTTTATTTCAGTTGAATTGTATTCCATTCTAAGTTATAGTAATATTATAATGACAACAGAAAAAGACT
Organism: Sesamia inferens; assembly: GCA_037179545.1. Taxonomy (NCBI): domain Eukaryota; kingdom Metazoa; phylum Arthropoda; class Insecta; order Lepidoptera; family Noctuidae; genus Sesamia; species Sesamia inferens. The sequence continues at coordinate 16,695,561 of CM073921.1, read as the reverse complement.
CAGACTGATTTAATATTACTTATTTATTTATCCATTTATTTTAGACATGTACAAGACTACGTTAACATAAAAACTTAAAAATACTTAGTCAGGTCATAATAAACACAGAAAAATCTTTTTTTTTAGACTGATGGCCACAAAAAAGTTTATTTTGATTAAGTTTTTTTTAAATTATGGGCACAATTAAGTAATTTGAATTTCAGTTGTTCGTGAAAAAATCTGTCTACTTTTTAATTTTTTTCATTTCATGAATTCAAGAATTTTACTTACTTTTGAATATGAAGCGTACACGCTTAAAGAAGACGGTGGGAGAGTTTAGACATTCGAAACTTACCCATTTAACTTTGAAAAAAGGGGTATTATAAAATCGCTGATTATTTAGAAGACAAAAAAGCTTGGGACTGAGCTGCTCGCTCTGCTAAGCATTGTTATTAAGCAATACGCGTAATTATGACATTTTAAACACTGTTTTTTAAGTCACGTAAATAATTGTAAACGTTTTCATTTTTAATGTCTGGAGTTGAAAAAAGACGATGATCCCTGAGTTTGTTTCGGCTATTTCTTCTCAGAGGTAGTCAGTTAGACAATGCCGACTTCATCTAGATAAAAAAAAATATATGACGTGTAAAAGTGATCAGTGATCCTACTTGCTTAATAAACGATTTCGTTTCATTTCAAGTTAAGATGTTTAATTTTTATCATAATATCTCGTTTACTTAGTATTTAAATTTGACCATTTATAATAATAGGTATTCTCCCTAAATGCAACGTTAGATAGTCAGAATAAGTATTGCATGTCCAAATACTTAAAGTATTCTCTTTCACTGCAGGAACTGGTAGGTACTTAAGATCGAAACGCACAAAAATATGTCGCGAAGCAAAGTGCCAATGATGCCTGCTTGTTGACCGCCAAAAGAGTTTATAGAATAGTATAGAATTTTTTTTTCTATCACAGACCGGAGTCTAAGTCAAGGTTAATTACAATTTTACATTTCCTTCTTATTTCTTTTATAGTTAGGTTAAAATCAAAATTCCCGTGTGCTTTGAGTAAACATCACAAAACTACAAAGTTGATAAGTAGATGCTCATTGTGCAATAAACTAGTACCTAATATTGTTAGTCATCAAAATATTATCGTGAATCTTCTTTATTCATGTTTTTGATTAAACTTAGCGCCAGATAAATACCTTATCTAAAAATGAATGAATGAATTTCACCGATCCCAGCGTGGTTTGACCAGACAAGATTTTTTTTTTTTTAATAATTATAAACTAGCGCTTGACCGCAATCCCGCCTGATGGTAAGCAGTGATGCGATCGTTGATGATAAAGCGCGCTAGTTTATTAAGAGCCTGTTCACTCAGAAGAACTGAGCGAATAGGAAGGAAGACGGCAGTTGAGCGGAGCGATGCAATGTTAAACCCAACAACACGACCAACGATGCTGCGCCAAAGGGAGATTGATCTGAAGACCCTCCACTACCAAACTCCCAACACAACAACATTAGGCGCATCGTACCCGGCACACATCACAACACAACTGCTCAGACCCGTCCTCCGTACGGCTTCACCAGACATCTTGCCGGAACACGACAAATCGCTTGGCGGCAGGGCTTTGTCTGGTGGTTGGTAACTTCTGCCGGCGGCCGATGTTATGGCCTACCACCGGGTAAATAGTGGAATGAACCCCTAAATTCGCACTATTCGCGCCAGGGCGCACAGGCAATTGAACAAATACGGCTTGGTATTAATGCGGGAGAAGTCATTTGATGATATCCCATCCTTAATAAAAAAACGAGAAGACAAAGGCCGCGGAATTTGTAGAAAAGACGTGCGCGTACTACAGGATATGATTTTAGAGCCATACTAAATAAGTCAAGGCATACCGTATTTTTAGTTTATCTTCTGATACAGGATGGCAATATCTTTGGTCAAATAATTAAGTAAAAGTTAAAAAATAACCATTAAATAATCTATCAAATAATAAACTTAGTAACAAATTTACCATCTTTTACTATTTTTAACTGTTGGTTGAATTTAGCTACGGATCAAAAGATGATTCTGACTGCTCATAGTGTCATAGTCTTAGCTCATAGTCTTTTGTTTTCAATCTATTTTGCACTCAAAATTTTAGAGATTGGACCTTAGTCTGCCATACGTTATGATTATCATCACATCTCACCGAATCTGTCACATTGTATTTTTACTTTTGATGAATAAGTGTAATTATTTTCCTCAAATTCGAGATAAGCGTGAATACCCAAGATAATGAGATAAGTTTAACACAAAATGATGTAAAAGGTATTTGTGAAGGTCTTTTGTTAGTCTTAATGACTTGTCTAAAATGTCAAACATTATTTAAAGTTAGTTTACCGCATAATTTGTTTGTTTCATCTTGCTATCCCTTAGAAAAAATAAAGACCTCTGAAACATTTTAACACATGAAGTGAAATCTTTGACATATAATCCGGAAAATGTAATGAAATAATATGATGCAATAGTAATTATACTCACTCAAATTTTTGGTGAACCATTGCGCAATCTGTTAGCGTTTAGACGGTAAAAATATGACGCAACTTGTGCTATTGTGCAATACTATCTATTTATTATTCCCTCGGGCCCGCCTCCAGTGTCAGTTAAGTGGTTGAGTTGAACAGGTACCTATCTCTTTTTAGTTTATCAAAGACTTTATCCATTAACTTTATAATTAGGTCATGTTAGCTATTAACTAAGTAACAGTATGCTGATAAGATATTTATGTAATAGTGGTACCTATAGACATTAGGTACTGATTACTAGGTGTAACACGTGCCTACAGAGCAGTCGATGACAAGATACCGGTCGCAGTGATAATTGTCTTTTAAATTATTTTTATTAATATTGATGATGTTAACCGAACCGGTTAAAGTAAGTTTAAATGAATAGCAACTACTTGTAATATTATTTTCAATACCTAGTGTTAAAAAATAAGGATTTCATCTTAACATGACGCTGATGCAAAATAAAAAATGTGGGTCGTCCACGCAAATTTAGAATGCCAATGTACTTATATGTTTTTTTTTTTCTATTTCACGACCTTCATTTAAATTGTGTTACATAATTTGTGACACATCTGTTATCTTATAACGCAATCTAAGTTTTTCCCTGTCACAATTCACACAAATCTACGTTTGTTAGCTTACCTATGTATATCTAATCAGTATTATCATTTCATGATTAGTACAATTACTAAGCATTTGCATATCCTAGGTAGGTAATAGGCAAAGACATTAAATTTGTATCTTAAATCTCTTAGTGTAGTATTTTGCGTACGGATTGCCGTGGAATTAAATATAAGATATTTGCTTTCTTGTAATTGGTTACTTTTAGTAATTTATTCAAGAATTATTTCAGCTATTTTAAAAAGACCAGCCTTAGTGTACCGTAAGCATGTTAAACACTATTGTTGAAAGAAAAAAGCGACCTGAGAGATTTCCTCCAAGTATAAAGAAAATCATTGAAGAAAATTCCGCTAAAATTTCGTTCGCTGATATGGTAAAACCCGATCAGAAATAATTATTTGCCTCCAATGTCGACTTTTCACATGTGAATAGTCGATTTTATTTTTAACTCTGGTCATTTTTTTTTTAAATAAATTATAGACTAGCCCTTGACCGGAATCCCGCCTGATGGTAAGCAGTGACGCAATCGTTGATGGTAAAGCGTGCTAGTTTACTAAGAGCCTATTCACTCTAGCCTTGAAGACACTCAAATTGTAGTCCGACGAAACCACCCTCGCTGGCAAATTGTTCCAGTCCCTCGATGTACGCGGTATAAAGGAGGAGGCGAAACGCTTCGTCCGGATCGTAGTGGTGTTAACAACGTAAGGATGTAGGTGGAAACTCGCTGTACGACGGGTCGCCAATGGTGGAACGGTGACGGGGGAATTAAATCATGCAATTCCCTGGCACACTCCCCAAAATGCATTCTATAGAACACCGAAAGGCTGGCTAATCTATGTATGTGCTCTAGGCTTTGGAGACCGTTCCGAGTAAAATCAGTGTCACCAATCAGCCTCTTCACCCGCCTCCACAGAATTCAAAGTGGCCAGGTGCCACTTAGCAAATGTGGCTACAGTACTCCACAAACGAACGGACCTGTGCTTTGTACATCATTAGAAGCTGCCCTGGTGTGAAGTAACGTCGCGTAATACTGCCTATTTATCAATAAGCCTTTTTTTACTTTATGTTATATATTTTTTTAAATGTTGTCTTTAATAGTTGTAATCAGTAAGTATAAGTAAACATGTAATCCTAACATTTTATTGACACGTCATTTCTGTGACAAATAAGTTCGACCTTATTAAAAATGTATGTATATGTACCAAAAAATGTTTGCAAAGTTGTCTTACGATTATAATAAAATGTATATTAGAGCATACTATTTTCCTCAATTTTAAAATATACATAATTAAGGTACTTAGATAAATTATTTATTATATTTGTCTTAATTTTAGATATAATCATTATGTATAAACACTCGAGTGAGATATTCGTGACATGCAGTACATAACTTTTAAGCACTATAGTTCGAGTCCTAGGTTTTACAGAGCAACAATATAAAAACGCATTGCTAGACCTAGGATCGCCTATCGAATGGTACAGGTCTCAACAATTTTGTCAGCAAAGTATCGACATCGAGATTTCTAGAAACTCGTCTCCGGTGAATTACAGTAGATACCTACTGAATGTACTCGAAGTTATGCGCTATTATTATTGATTCTGGACGGGTTTGGAATGTTTGATCAGCTGATCTATATAAAGCCCCGTGACGCCAGCGGGCAGTCAGTCTACATTCGACTAGCGATACGAAAACAAGCGACAGTTAAGAAGCGATCTTTGAGAATACCTACCGCGACCACTGTAATGAGAACTTTCAGTACTATATGAAGTAACATCTATAGTATTATTGTGTGTTTACGACACAGACTTCGTGGACGTAAGGGAAGACTTCGGTGCGACATCACCTACGTTCTACTTATCGTTGCCGACGATCGACTGTACCTTCGTTGCCAATAAACTTCGCAACCCTTAACCGGCGTTTTAGTAACCCTAGCCCGTAACAATATTATAAACTATTGCTGATGGTAACCAATGATGCTATCGCCGTTAACCACGCTAGTTTATTAAGAGCCTATTCACTTTAGCCTTAAAGACACTTAAATTGTAGTCAGACGGAAACACCGCCGCTGGCAAATTATTCCAGTCCATCGATGTACGCGGTATAAAAGGCGAAGCACGTTGCATCGCCCGGGTCGTAGTGTGTCAACAACGTAAGGATGGACACTCGCCGTACGATGGGTCGTCAGTAGGCCAGCACGTTGCATCGCCCGGGTCGTAGTGTGTCAACAACGTAAGGATGGACACTCGCCGTACGATGGGTCGTCAGTAGGCCTAGTATGAGTTTTCATTACGAAATTCGTTCGTCGATATCGAGCGCGTTTGACTCAGCGATTGGCCCGCTTCAAGGTCGTAAGAACTCTCAACCAATGAGAGCGCCAAACGCGCTCGATACGATCGAACGAGTTTCGTATTGAAAACTCATACTAGGCCTACTGATGACAGAACTGAGATAAACAAAAATGCATCCTATAGAACACCGACAGGTTGGCTACTCTACGCCTGTGTTCCAGGATATGAAGACCGTTTTAAACCAAACCTGTTCAGTTACTGGTGGCGTCAGTATTTAGCTATACTGAATATTTAACATTATGGTAAATTTCATATTTATGTAACATAAATGTGTCGTATTATTTACATAAATGATACTCACACACAAACATCAACTGAAACAAAGTGCCTGCAGAATCAGAACAATCAAACTTCAAATAATAAGTACCTCGTTACGATTTTTATTTCTTAATGAATTATACCTATATTAAGATATTCTATTGTAATTTATAAAGCCCTCTTAATTTTTTAACGATCCCAGCAACAATCTCTAGTCACATCTATAAGACATTTTCGATGAGATTAAATGCTAAATATACATAAGAATTTCAAATTCCTTAATGATGTCGGAATTCACATTCGTTCATTCACATTACTTAAATTATGTCAGTAGAATATAAATTACGTAAGTAGCTATGTATCACATATCAAGAAGATAAGCAACTCGCTTCATTTATCGTCCATTTAAAATGATTTATTTTCAGATAGTAGATTTGTACATACAAACACTGTTACTTAATATCCGTAAATATCTATCCAATATGATTGGTCAAATTTATGGTAGTTTAGTAGTAGAAAATGTGATAGTGTCTTAAATACACAATACTAATCCGTGAACCTGTAGTAAGCTATAGATGAGTGACTTATATAAAATAAAATACATAACATGATTGTAAACCCAATAATTTTATTTGAATACTAAAAAAATAAATAAAACTCTTCTAACTATTGACAACAAAAATAAACAACACAGTTAATCTGCAAAAAGAAAGCTTTTCGGACAATTAAATGGCATGTATATCTTCCACGAGCTAGTATCACTTCATTAAGACGATGTTTCATGCTGTAAACTAAATGTCTAATACAGCTTTGGTCTATGTTTGACCATTCTTTCACTAGTACACTTCTTAACTCATGTAAGGTAGCTGCATCTGGAGCGAGTCGTTTAACGCATCTCCCTAGCTCGTCCCATGAACGCTGTATGGGATTTAACTCTGGGATACGAGCTGGCCATTCCATGCAGGTGATAGCGCTGCTGGTGATGTAGGTGATATTTTAAATATACCTACGCGTTGAGTCAACGCGTATATTCAAAAATATCACGATGACCAAATGTGTATTATGAATTTGCGGCAATATTCACTAGGAAAGGTTCAACAAACTCATTTGAAATCTTCTTTATGTATCTTGGAAGCCGTCAAAGAACCGTTTTCTATAATCACTAATTCCGTACAACTCTCTGAAGACAGCCCAGTTCATACCATTATTGGCCCTCCACCGGATGGCACCTTTTCAAACACACTTGACGATAACGTTCACCTGTGGGGTAATAGGGTAACACACTATCAGTAATGCAGCAATAAGTTTCATTCTGACAGTTAAACCGCATTCATTGCCTTATATACGTTGTTGGCCAGACACATTTTTCGAACATATAGAGCAATGGATCACCAATATGCTTCAAATTGATTCCAATTGATAGTAATAGTGTGTTACACAATTAGGGACCCGGTCGCCTATGTGCATGCTCTCCCATCGTGTGTGGCTATACAAAATCTAGACTCATCCGAAAACATAACCCTGGACCAATCTTCATCTGTCCATCGGATGTGTTCTCGAGAAAATCGCAACCTGGCAACTCGATATTCTCTGAGCAGTTTAGGGTCATTTGTTGGCCTATAAGGCTTTGTATTAACATCACGAAGTCGCCACAGGATCGTATCAGAACTCACATTGTTGCGGTGACCTGAACAGCCATGAGATGTCGTTTCTTAACAGTACTCACGATGAATCGGTCTTCTCGTACAGTTGCGCACCTTAGCCTACCATTACTTGGTCTTCTGATGTTCATGCCGGTCTCTTGAAATCTTTGGACCTAGGATGAATTAACACCTAATATTCTAGCAGTAGGTACTCCGCTGACTTCTTCCTTCATGTACCATGGTGATAATTCGTGTAGGTACATTCTTCAGGATATCTTGACATGTTGATGCACAAGATACTGTGACGAGGTCAAAAAGCTGTATATAATGACAGCTTAGTTTGAAACAAAACTTTAAAATACTAAAAAACGAAATTTGATTTGTTTCAAAATTTAGAATTTCTTTTTTTTAAGCTATAGTTTGTTCAAATGAAACCTTTATTGAAATGAGCGCCACTCATTTATGAGCCTTATATATGGGCCTTGCCTGAAATAAAGAATTTGAATTTGAATTTATCTCCCTATAACATATCATTTATACATGTTTTTATGGATCTATGTACATAACTTTGGGAGATATCGCGGTTTTGCGGCCCAATGTAGGTATACTAGAAGCACAAAGAGAAGACAACGTAAGGAGACAATTTCAAGGATAGCGATTGTTTAGGAGTTTAGGATTTAAAGCGTTCTTTCTGGTTTTATCGAAATTGTTTTAAGTCTCAGACTAAAATCGCTGTTGCACTTAAGGACGAACGGTCAGAAGGACGGACAAAAGACACATTTCGACATTATACGGGTTCTGTTTTAGCGGTGGATAGGTTCAAGTAATTCATGACTAATACATCCTGTTAAACTCAACACCGATTGGTGTTCTTAGAGTAGAACAACCTTTTTGATGACACAATTGGCTCAGTGGATGAGCGATTCACTGCTACGTTGCGTGTCGCGGGTTCGATTCCTGCACTGAACAAATATTTGCCAGACCCGAAACCACTACGTGTGCCATCACAGGTAATTGTTTCGGGTCTGTCTGTTGGTGTATGTGACTTTAAATGTTTGTAAACGTAATTATAATAGAGCAGTAATTCCTATTGTGAATAACGTTAAACCTAATTCAGGCGTCTTTGAGTAATACCGACGAATAAAAAAAAAATACCGCCGAATTGAGAACCTCCTCCTTTTTTGAACTTAGTTAATAAATAGCCTATCTATTTGTAACATTGACTTGAAATAATACCAAGTGCCGAATTCTACTAAAACGTGCTCAAAAAGACTGTGATACCTAAAGAAGGAGTAAAAATCCCAACTATAAAAATTATCTCATACCCGTTCCGATTCATCAAAAAATCTTAGCAGCGCCATCTCTCGGGAAATTATGTTACTAATTTGTACAAACTAGAAGGGTTATGTATGTGGGATTTTTGTTGATAATTTTTGAAAGGAGATATGTTTAGAATAATAAAACATGTAAACTAAGAAAAAAATGCTAGCGTACATATATGTATAAATAACAACTTAATTAAATTTTGTTTAGTATAATTTTTCAAAAACTGTTCAATTATAAAATTTCCAGTTCAAAATAATTTTCCTAGAAAGTCTTTATGAATGTCCGATATGGATCGGGTTTCGCCTCGTCTTTTATACCGCGTACATCGAGAGACTGGAATAATTTTCTAGCGGTAGTCTTTCCGTTTGATTACAATTTAAGTGTCTTCAAGGAATTAATAAGCTTTTGAATAAGTTCGTAATGAAATTGCATCAATGCTTACAAGGCGGGATTGTGGTCTAGTTTATAATTCATATTAATGAACAGTTCTGCTATTGAGTTTTTTTTCATATTTTTTAAACTTATGGTTTAAAAACTAGCGGGTTGTAACATTTCATTTTACTTTTGGAGCGGTTATTTCTAAAAATAATAGAGGTTTAAAAAGCAACAAATTTAATAAACCCCCATTCATTTTTAAATACCTATCCAATAATACTTATATCACAAGCTAGGGTGGAAATAAAAACACACCCTAATAAAATATTTTTTCCACTTTTCATTTTACCACTTTGTCGGTATGATTCATGTAGATAGATATTGGTACCATATTATAGCTTTCTAGTGCTAATGATCACTGAGATTATTCGCGGACAGACGACAGACTTGGCGAAATTATAAGGAACTTAAATCAACGTTTATGAATAAACATTAACGATGATTGAAGTTAAGTGACGTGCAAACGTCTAAAATATATGGTTAAAGAAGCGCTAATGACTAGTTAACTTTAAGCAACGTTTATGAACAAGGGAAGACACACTATATTATACCATTATTACAAGAATTGTTGACTTGAACATATCTCTTTTATATTATCTACGTCACTTCAATACATGGTGACCCTACCGGGATTGAATTCAATTCAATACATTATAATATATATAATACACTGTGTATACACATAAAATATAGACTTTCATTTACGTCATATTTAAAAGAGAATAGTAACATTTAATGATTACCTTTCGCACTGTCTCACATCTTCCTTGACCCCATACAGTGGTATTGTTTCGTAACACTTGTCTTCATTCATTATAATTGTTGCGAAAAATTATTAGGCAATATAATACGCTACCATGTTGCTATGATTGCTATATATATATAACTTCAGGAAATGAATCAGAATTCATATCTATAACTTGTATAATCTGTGATAATAATGAATCGATAAAGAATGGATATCAGTTGTTAACAATACTTAGTCATCGATCGCTCGTTGGTGGTCGTTATTTTGTAGCTTCTCTGTTCTGTCTGCAAACTTAGGCCGTCTGGCTGGCCATTATTATATTACTAGTAATGAACTGTTTATTTATTTTATCTGTGTCCTCAAGTTACGGCTATAAGAACAAGGCAGAATGTCAGCATATGTAAGTGGCAAGGAGCATTGTGCCTCGAAACTTTTATTAAAATATTAAGCTCTATTTAGGTTGTTGTTATATATTTCTGCTTGAGTTTTGCGAAATTGTTGTGCTGTGCAGCTAAATACATAAAACAGTCGTCTTCCATATTGCTCGCGATATATAAATAATGATATAACGCCAAGATTACATAAGACGAGGTTATCCCACACTTAATTATTTAAGCCGTAGACCTAGGGATCACTTCGTAGTGCTACGCAGATGAACTCGCGTAGCGTTGTAGAGGGCCTACGCCGTCGATATTGCTACTAACATCTTGAAAGCTTGAGGTGCAGTAGTGTGATGATTTTTTGATTTTGTCTAAGACCTACTTAAACTTGAGGGCTGACTTCCCATTGTATTAAACAGCTGATTTTAACCAACTTCACGGAGGCTATGTATTTGATTCGTTTTTCATTTGGTAGAGGAAGTTTGCCACGTGATTTATATATCTTAAAATATAGGTATATAAACCACGTGGTGAACGTAGCCTGATATCAGTGAATGAATGAAATAGTAGAAGTATTCTTGACAGATTTGTCAAGAATACTTCTAATAATTCATCTCTAGAGCAGTTTTTTTGAGATATTTGTTGCCGCTGAGATGGGGCTGCTCCAAGATTAATTATAAAAAATTCACATTTTATATTACAAGAATTGATTCTATTTCAGAGGAAGTATTTAAAAGAGCTAATTAAATTAGTTAAACATTTTGGAAAACGTGTATTACGTTTTCCAAAATTTTGCACTTGTTAAAGTGTAATCTAAAAACTTGTAAAACAACTAAGGTTATTTAGACTCTTCCGTATATGAGTAATATGTGTTGAAAAGAACGATTGAAAATATTATGAGGAAATTTTATATTACCGTTCACACATCGCATTTTAATGTTAATTTACTTTATGTACATTCTAAGAGCTGTCAAAAACGGTTTACCTAAGCTTACCAGCTTGTTTTCAGTATATACGCGGGCCAATACACACATTGGGTTTAGAAAGAAACTATCTCACTGGCATGAGACACAGAGACGACATTCTGTGGAAACAATTTTGTTTTCTAAATCTTGATGCGCTATATTGACAGTCGCGTTCTAAATCTTGATGCTTTGCATTAATTTAAATTAGGTGCATTTTACCGTTTACCTTGACAGTTTGCGCTGGGATCGACCCCGCGCAGGCTCAAATATTAATATTCATGCTTACAAATATTTGTACTGGTCTAGTCGTGCCTCGGAAAGCACGTTAAGCCGTTGGTCCCGGTTGCCATACGAACATCTAATGGCAGTCGTTACGGGTTGTTGGAGTCCTCAAAAGTCCAAAAATTGGCATATCTGTAATGCTTCGATATCGCCTTCGGGTTGTGGACGTCAGACGGCAGTTGCTTCACGGAAAATAACGATATTTAGCCAAAATCAGCAGTTGGAGTTATAAAGCGAACCCCAGACTCCAAAGCTGAAAAAGTTTCGGATGCGACTAGGAATAACGCTGAAATGATGACGATGACATGCTACAATTTACCTGTAACACTATAAAATATAAAATATCTGTCTAAACCATGTGCGGATGTCTTAACTAACCTAGCCTTGATCGTTGCCAAATGCCAAGATATTATTAGTTTCAATGGTGACGTCACCGGTCGAATGCAATATTTTTAAAATATATACATGATGAGAACACGCGTCTTGATATAACATTGTGAAACATTCATCATCATGTTACTTTTTATATAATTTCATTAATGAGTAGATAACAGAGGAATGTTGTCAAATTTTCAATAGTCACGCTGTGTAATCCTCTGTGTGGCTTTATTATTATACGTCTCTCGTTCTAAAGTTATCTGTGAGGTCGCGGAGTACGATAAGACCAGTTTTTTTTTATCTTTAAAGTAAATATACGTGTTATATAACTGGTGAGTAATATAAATAATTCTTGCCCTTATCACTCCATGAAATCAAAAGGATCAAAAATAAAACAAGAAAATATTACGATCAATATTTTAATCTAACTTAGAAATAACACTTATACTTTTCCTTACTTATCTTATTAAATTAGTTAGCAAAACTCAGTAGATGTTATGAATATATTTAAACACAATAAATTAAAATGATTTGTATAATTTTTGTTTGGGGTCGACAACCGCTGGTAGCGGTACTTGATTTATGAGTTGGCAAAATAAATTTACTTTTGTTTTACTTTTCACGTCTGCGAAATTTACACAATAAATCTGCTGTTTATACTGATATCACCCACAAGTATTGCTAGATAATTTAATTTTTCCTCTCTACGATGCCCCGTCAACATTCAGCACATTAGTCTTGATGGAATGCGACCCCTCTCCCGCTTCCCCGCGCGTCGCCCCGCATTCGCCGTAAGCACTGAGTAGCGATAGCATCTTTGTTACAATTGGCTACAGTTTAAATCCCCAGGTGTTATTACTGTTCCTGTGGAGTTTTTGCTTTTATTTCAGTCCTATGGACTGAAATATAATGAAATTTAATCGCTGATACATGACAGTATTATGACGCTTCATCATCAAAACGACCTTTTATTAATATGAATAATCTAATTTTATTGCAAACGGGTGACGTCACAGGGCGAGGTGCACAGCTAATTCGCATGAGTAGTAGTGGCAGTTTCATTGATCTCACTCCACTCAAAGTTATCAATAAAATATACCTAAATACACGTATTAGGTACAGTGCCTCTTTACTAAATAAACCTGAATATAACAAAAGATTGAGAATCACTCGAAATACTTTAGTTCCTCATGCGATTTCCAACCGCCTTAATTTGTGAATATTAATATACATATATTATTAATTATATTTAATTGTTGATGGACATATCTTATTTTCTCATTAATGTTGATATGATGAATACTGTCCTACCTTATTCATTAATAGTCAAATAACTTTTGTCTGAATAATAATTATGACAGTTTAGAATAATTATTTTCTATATACCTGAAAGCTGTCGCACGGCAAAATTTTTACTTTTCCTTTGAGAGAACTCAGACTATTGAAAAATTTGCCTGTATAAAACAATAAAAATCTATCTAATGCATTTTTATTTTAGAAAACATAAATAAAATTATAAAATAGGCACTATTCTAAATATAGAAAATATAATTGAAATATACATTGTTATCTATGAACAATCTTATTATGGTCGACCCTAATATTTGGCTTTACTTAAAAATAGTATGACAATACAAATGCAATACGGTTTGCTTGTCGTGCTTAATACTGACAAATTGGAACACTTACGATATTCCCTTTTTATTGTTTAGTACAAATTTATTCTTAAATCTAAATGTCGGTAGGAGATCTTTATTACTGAGAGGAATGAGGAATACTGTTTAATTTCCAACCGGTTGAGATTTCCTGATGTGATTGTTATTCCTTTGCAAACGAGTTCCACGAACAAAGAGGGATCAAGCCATATGTTGTCCTTTGCACATTTTCCAGTAGGCACCCCGTTGGCTGAAGAGTTCGGAGTGGGTTCCACGTTCCACAATTTTGCCTGAAAAAAAAAGTTTTAGTTTGATGGATTACAAAAATATGAATTTAATCAACATCCTTTTCCTAACTGGTTCAGGTCAAATTACAGCCTAACTGTATGCAGATACAAGAAGAAGATATCAGTATCTATTATACGTGCAGAGACCTGCTTATATAAGCAGGTAAGGGTATACACCCTTGGTAAGATTCAGACTTACGTTCTACGGGGGACCCAACCGACTGTCATAGATACAGATTTATGGATGACAGCCAGAACCATAAGCTTAATCACCTTACCGACGCGTGGACGGTTCGCGTATAGTGACGAGGTATACGAGACCAGGATCCCTAGTCTGCTATTTTTTTATAAATTTTTCATTTCAACACGATTCCATTCTTAATGTGCTAAAAAATCGTGATCTGCTAAATGTATAATGCTGGATAAAATATCGGTCAGCCGTCTCGTAATGGAATGGTGACTGCCAACATTGTCGTATTGCCAATATTATAAAACTCGTTAGTAGAAATGATCTTCTAAAAACTACTACATTTATTGACATATAAGATTGACCACAGAAATGTCATTATGACGCCATTTTGTTACCAGATAAACTTGTATAAATCGATGATTATGACATCATTGATCGATCCAGAGTGGGGCTCTATAGTCTCCATGGAGCAGACGCGGTAGGCGTAATTGAAACCGATCGATCGACTGATCTGAGCTGTCATGACTTTGTCATGGACCCCTCTGAAAATTATCAAACTGATAATAAACACGAATAATATTATATAATAGTTGTTAATTTATACCTTTATCCAGTACACAAATGAGGTCGGAATCTTTAATAGTGGAGAGCCGATGAGCGATTGTGATACAAGTGCGGCCCTTAGCTGCTTTCTCGAGAGCTTCCGATACGGCCTGAAAATATTTCGTTTGAGAAACGAGTCAACCCGGTTTTCCCGGTCTACTGCGATATGGGCCAATCCTATCGCAGCAGACCTAGAAAAGTAGAGAGAGGGAAGGGAGATGCGACTGCAATAAGAGCCAAATTTTGTATAAGAAATAAAATTCACACGTGCCAACGACACGAAGAAGAAGATTGTTATCGAGTTCTTGCTGTCGAGTATAAAATAACAGTGTAAGAATTAGTATAGTCCTATCAAATTAAGATATTCCATAGAGAGCTTAAACGTGAGTTAAAACATGTCTATTAAAATACGTTAATTTACATTAGATGACGACTAATTTCTCAGGTCTAAACTAATATTTATCTGTCTTTTCTTAACTAAATACAAAGAAAGAGATGCACTGAAGTTAAATTGTGTTTAATTTGTGATTGACGCCAGTGTTTAGCTAGTTTTGAGAAAGGTAAAGCAACTAACTGTCAGTTACCTATTCATTGTAGTTATTCCAAGAGTTGTAGGATTTAATTTTGTTACAGGTTTGCCTTACCCGTTCGCTGTTCGCGTCCAGTGCTGACGTTGCTTCGTCAAGCAGCAACAGCCGCGGCGACCTGATGAGCGCACGCGCAATACACACGCGCTGCTTCTGACCACCTGACAACTGAGCGCCGCCAGCACCTAGGTTTGTGTCGTAGCCCTGGAAGCAATTTAGGACTTCATTATGGTCAACGGTACCATGGTCAAGGGACTTCGTCTACAGGCGGCGCAACTTGGAAAATTCCTGGCATCACTAATTGCAAGCACATTTCAAAGGCGCTGGTTTTAAAAGCCGAAATATGTATACATTGGCAAGTTTCTACCAAGTAAGTAATACGGTAATATAGTCGTGGTGGCCTAGTGGTTAAAACACTTCTTAAGTATGAGTGTGCGGGTTCGATTCCAGGTCAGGCAAGTACCAATGTAACTTTTCTAAAGTTATATGTACTTTCTAAGTATACCAAGGACACCAATGACTGATTAAAATGTGAAGGAAAACATCTTGAGGAAACCTGGACTTTAAGTCTGAAATCGCCAACCCGCATTGAGCAAGCGTGGTGATTACGCTCAATCCTTCTCTGTATGAGAAGAGACCTATGCCCAGCAGTGGGACGATAAAAAGGTTTCGAGGGGGCCTCGCGCCAGATATTTGTGTGCATTGCTTCAAAGTAAGAAAAAATAAAAGTAAAAAAGTTATAAATTGATTTTTATGGGTTTTTTTTGACATATTCAGTCATAATCAGACACAAAATTAAGCAACAACAGGGTTTTAAGTGACGAACATTATGCTTTGGAGCAATATCCCGTTAAAAATGACAACTAAATCAAAAAATCAGAAACTGTCAACATTTTGAAATATGTTAACATGATATTTTACCAATGCATAGATCAATATATTGGTATTGTCATCTCCACTTTGTTAGGTTAAATTAATTAGAGGTCGCCTTTAATTTTTTATTAATTTGAATCTTATTTGTATTTTTATCAATAAAAACTTGGCAGAACTCGCGAAATTTGTCTTGCCCACATTAAATTTATATCTTGCCCGGCCTTTGTCTGCAGCTTGTACAGATCTGCTCGCATTACTACATCTTTTTCTACTCATCATAAGGCACTGCTGGATTTCACCATCTTTGCTTCTCTCTCTTTCTTGCTTATACCTCATGTATCTGTCTTCCATAGACTTCCATTTTTCGTATTTGGGTTACTTTTATTCCCCTTAAATTACTGGGCAGTAGTATTAAGCATATTACTTACTTTAGGCAGAGAGACGATGAAACTGTGTATATTGGCAGCTTTGGCAGCAGCAACCACCTCGTGCATGCTGACCTTCCTATGATTGTCTCCATAAGCGATGTTCTCTGCGAGGGTACGGTCGAATAGAATAGGTTCTTGCTGTACTACGCCAAGTTGGCGACGCAAGCGCGGCAGGGTTAAAGATGACCTGATGTCGCGGCTGTCTAGTTCCTAGAAAAAATTTAGATAATTAAATTAAAAAAACCATTTATTCTACTACCAATCGACACGTTTTCTTACAAAATGTTTAAAATATAATTTTTTAATAATTGTCTTACAGGTGATTGGAACCATAGATACAAGAAAGTCTTTGCATAATTAAATGAAATTGCTAGACAGGGAAAACAGATGAATGTCCTTTCTTACACCACATGTTATAAATATCAATATGTCTTTCTGAGTTTATAAGTCGAGAACCACTTGCCACTTACAACTTTAATTCGTGTAGTTACGAGCGCAAAAGAGAATACATAGGCTAAAGGAGTATGAAGGATTGTATTAGGTGTTCTTTAGTTAGGTAGGTACTTTTACTTTCTGTTATTTTTGCATTACCTACTCGAGTGGTGCGTGGCGATACATACTATATTTTTTTGCAGTTGTAGGCTTTGGACTGCAGACAAAAGATTTCATCATCATCATCATCATCATTTCAGCCGAAAGACGTCCACTGCTGGACATAGGCCTCCCCCAAGGTTCTCCACGACGACCGGTCCTGCGCCTCCCGCATCCAGCGGTTTCCCGCGACCTTCACCAGGTCGTCGGTCCACCTTGTCGGGGGCCTACCCACGCTACGTCTTCCGGTGCGTGGTCGCCACTCGAGAACCCTTCGGTCCCATCGGGCATCGGTCCTACGGGCAATGTGTCCAGCCCATTGCCACTTCAGTGTTGCAATTCTTCGGGCTATGTCGGTTACTCTCGTTCTTCTGCGGATCTCCTCATTCCTGATTCGATCGCGCAGTGAAACCCCAAGCATAGCCCTCTCCATTGCCCTTTGAGCGACTTTGAGCCTTCTTATAAGGCCCATTGTTAGCGACCACGTCTCAATTCCATAAGTCATCACTGGCAACACACACTGGTCGAAGACTTTTGTCTTGAGACACTGCGGTATTTCGGACGAGAAGATTCACCGCAATGTAATTTCCCAGAATTAATAATGATGCTATATTGTATGTACCTAAAGCCACTTCAAGACACCATACTAACCATATGGAAATGATCTCAAAGATTATCTGTCTACCTATATATTTTATTAGGTTCCCCCCTTAGAAAATTCATAATAACAGCTCGGACCTTGGAAGATGGAGTCGTGATACCCGCGTAGTGCTCTCAGCCGTTCGGCCTGCGCCTGACCTCTCTGTTCGGTTGGGTCCGATTGCTGTCCCATAGACTACAAGAGTGAGGGATGAGGGAGTGCCTATGTAAGTACTAGTTTTGCTTGTGCACTATAATTTCTCTCGCACCGAAGGATAATCTCCGATAAGATTAGTTGCTATGACTTAAATATGGCCTGGGGAATTTATACTACACCTACATATGCACAATAACAAATGATAAAAAACAATTACCACATTCATGACAAATCGCGTTACATAGTATGACACGTTTCCCCTGTTACATTACGTAGGACCATCGTAGGACCCTAATTAAGGTTATAAACATAATTTTATTAGTGATAAAGTACATACGCAAGTACGCTTATCTTTAATTTTAATCGTTCTATTGCTATCATTAAGTGACGAATAAAACCACAATAATTCGTAGTCAACATAGTAGATACAGAAATGTATAGAATATGTAGGTACCTATAAGTATATTTCCCACTATCATCATTTACCCAATGTATTCCCAACAATCCCAACTATGTGTGTTGGAATCAGCTTCCAGTCTACCTCAGCAACTGCGTAATCCCAATATTTTTATGGGGTGATTCAGTACATACAGTTCAATATTTTATATCTTTGCTAGTTTTCAAATTCTTACCTATAACAAGTCAGGACACATAAAGCTTATTATTAATAACTTTTTATGTCTACCCATTGCTCATAGAAAACTATATTTAATGACTTGATAACAGAGATCAAAATAGCATATTCCTGTGACCAATGCCGCCTAGAAATTAAATTGAAATGTTTCTAATGTCTTTGCCATTTTAGAAAATAGAACATTTTTTTTAATCTATGGTACTTACAATGTTACCGGAATCCGGATCATAAAATCTCTGCATGAGCTGCAAGACGGTGGATTTACCGCAGCCTGAGGAGCCAACTAAAGCCACTGTCTTGCCGGCGTCCACCTTCAGATCAATGCCTTTCAGGACCCTCTGGTGAGGGCGGGTAGGGTAACTGAACTCTATGTCACGTACGCTAAAGTTTCCAGTGGCAGCCTAGAAATAAAACGAAATACCTGAATAGGAAGAGGTGAATAGTACGGTTGTACTGCTCTAGTGTACACCGATGGCTTTAAACATAATTTGCAAAGTTTGTCGGGTTGCGAAAACACTAGCAATATCAAAAGCTTTTATTCTGACACCTTATTTCACTAAATTCATTATATTATGCACGTCACTGAGAAAAAAATCTCGAACATACAATAATTCATTAACAGTATCATTCAAAATCATTTGGATTAGGGCGCTTTACCATCAACGATCGCTTCACTGCTTACCATAAGGCGAGTTTGCGGTCAAGCACAAGTTTCTAATTATATAAAAAAGGCTAGTTAAATATTTTCAAGTTGTGATTTAGAAGACCCATGAAATAGCGGATGCGCCTTTTGCATTCATCAAGGCACATCACACATGCTACTTGTTTATCAGACCCGAGGATTGAACTCTGCAGTCCGATCCTTTAACCATCTCGCCGTGAAAACATAGGTAAACTGAGCTTGGAGCGAGCTGTCACTTCAACTAATGCTAATTGACACTATTACAGCTCACTTTAAGCGCTCTTCACTCAACTTTAGACGACGGTGAGATTTTTACAGGATGGACCGGCAGGACACTTTTTTCTACCGTCCTTGCGAGCAGCAGCAAAGTATCCAAGGTGTAGCTACATATGTAGTTATAGTTGAAATACAGTAGGACCTTGATTATCCGGACCTCAGTTATCCGGATTCACGATTATCCGGACTGCCAACCGCGTCGAGTTTATTCTGACATGAACGTATCGGAACTGGCATAACGTCTTGCGAGCCCCAGCATAGTATGCAAGGTAAAAGGCAAAAATATGTAGTTATAATTGAAATATATGAAATATGCTAATATCAATAATCTTATTTTGGAAATGGTCATTACCCAATCCTTTTTGTCCCTTATTCCATCTTCTGTCTTAACCTTGGGCGTTCTTTGGATGACGGATAGGATTCTTGCTCCACAGGACTTCGCTGAGTTGAAACTTGGTACATACACCAACGACTGACCTAACATGTAGGCTCCGTACATGATGGCTTCGTTGACCCTGGAACAAAAACAGAGCTTAGTTAAAACGAGGACACATGAAGTTGAAGTTTTTATTTTTAAAGATGAAGTGCACAGCAGTTTTTATACTTTAGAGAATGTTATATTTAAAATTTGTTATCTAACTTTCTTTTTTATCGAATTGTAACAAAATTATGAATGGTTAGTATGTTTCAATTTCATGTAACAAATTGCATCTCTGTTCTCTCGCTTTCAGACTTCGACGCATTCAGTAAGAGCGCTTTTTCTCTGGGTATAAAAGAAAACAATAAGCAGTTTCTCTAATTAAAGCCACCTGCTTCGTAAAGGTAAGTAGATCCAAACTGTTGGTAATGTTAAAAGAACTAAACCAGTGATGTTATAGCGAAATGTTAACACAAATGTTAACACAGCAGCTATTGTTTATAAACAATAGCAGCTGTGTTCTATACGATCAGAAAACTTTACTGAATAGTTCAGTAAGCAAGAACCATATTAGATTTTTAATGGGAAGGCGAATATGGTAGAGATTACTTACAGCAACACAATCTTATATTCGATGTCTCCATAGGCCACCAAGACGGCACCGTATACGGTGGCGCTGCAGTATGCCATGAATGGCACATACACTCCCAAGCCGAGGACCAGGCCCCTCCAGCGAGTCTTCTTGGTGACAGCCGCACAAGCCACAATTAGAGAATCTTCAAATTTTTTCAGGAATACTTCTTCAACGCCTAACCAAAAGATATGATAAACATTAATTCTAGGATCACAAATTCAAAACTTAGATTTTTGAATAGGATCCTGGTGACGCAGTAGATAGACGTCTAATTAAACTGAATGAATACGTCATTACTGCCCCGTTGCTCTAGAGATACTGCTCAAAAGTTCTACTGGGATTGTTTACTAGAGTTGTAGGTTGAGCAAAGTGTAATTAGCTTTGTCTATCTGGAATGTTGCTCTCAGAATATGCTCGCCCTCTATTACGTATTCTGTGTGCTACATAGAGTATAATTATATACTATATAGACTGAATATTTAAAGTGGGCATGGACGGCTAAATTCGAAAGTAAGAAAAATAAAAGCAAGAAGTTTCAATGGATTCGCAGTCTTAATTTTGAGGAAAAGTGAAACTAAATCTTTGGATTTTTGAAAAAAACAATAATTCTAGGCAGTCTTTGATTTTGTTCAAAAAAACTATATATTGTGTTACAGAGACTGCTCCTTACCTAAGCTATGAACTGTCCTGATGCTGACGACTGCTTCGGTTGCTATGGCTGTGGCTTGTTCCATGGCCGTACGTTCATCCACTTGAGACTGCTGCGAGATCATACCTTCCAACCATATGCTGCCTACCATCTACATAAAAATGTTTATGTGAAATTGTTTCATAATAAAAAAAAACTTTATTGAGGTTAAGTCAAAGTTTATGATAGAAACTTAAAAAAAGAAGAATACAATGTGAAAAATAACTAATTTTGGAAGTGGGTGGCATGTACCTACATATGTATATTAGTAACTTTTCACTGTGCAGTGTTCTTTTTTAGGAAGTCGGTCTTTTTTAAGTTTTTCTATCATGAACTTTGACTGAACCTCAATAAAGTTCAAAATACATACACTAAGTACACAAAAGATAGATTTCGTTTGTAATTAAGAGGTATGTCTACATACGAATGGCACCATACTGTGGCAGAGTTACAGTTAGGACTTTTTAAGTTTAATCGAATTAGATACTAACCAAAGGTAAAAAAACTGTCCCAACGAGAGTTAGTTTCCAGTTATAGCTGATCGCCATAAGGAAGCCCACCAGCACAGAACTTATTCCCTGCAGTATAAGACCTATCCTAAGTCCGGTAGCACCTTGCACTTCCGCGGTGTCTCCACTCAGCCTTGCACACAATGCACCGACCGTGTTAGTTTCTTTGTCGAAATACCCTATTTCCTGAAATCAATCGACACCAATTTTGTATTATTATTATCGGACTTGGCTTTTATAATACAGGTTCAGCAATATGAATACGGCAATGCCTAAAGTGTGCTTGCCTACTGACTAACTTTATTAGGAGTGAGCTCGGCACACTGCTCGTAGAAAGGATCTGGCGACCGCGAACATGAAGTTCTAGGTCATTGGAAGGCTTCCCACATCATGGACCGATGACCTAGTAAAGGCTGCAGATCGCAGGGCGAGCGATGCATGTGGGAAGCACAGAACTGGTGGAAGTGGTGCTTGGGGGAGGCCTATCCAGCAGTGTACGTCTTTCAGAGCAATCTTTGGAAGATATCGGTTGCTGTTAGGCTGTAGTTCCACTCCACAAAAAAAAAATGTTGGCCAAGAAATCTCATTACTTGTTTCAGTAGAGACGAAAAGTATTGTTGCCGTAATCGCGTGGTCATTCTCAAACCAGCTGTAGTGAAGGTGGTGCTTTGCAGACACATGGACACACCAGCGACAGCAGCCACCACAATGAACATGCCAGAGTAGAGATCCGCCAAATAAATTATTTCTTTTCTGTCGTCGAGAATGAAAATCTGGAAATTTAAAATGATTTTTAATACAAACATACTCATATCCTGTTATTTTTCCGATAGCAATGATTATTCTTTGAACGACCAACTATTTTATTTACTCTGTTAAAACTATAAAATAATATTTTATTATTATCTAAGGTTATTTAACAATTTCTTATAGATAAGTACCGCATGCCCCATACAAATAATAAAATACCTAAACTAAATGGCATGGCACAGAAGGCTCGTTTCTGTAAAAATTGAGAGAAACAAGATCTGATTACAGACCGATAGACAGACAACGGGAGAATTGAAACTAAATCAAACTTGTAAAATAATTGATGATCAATGTATACTTACACCACTGGAAAACCCAAAGAGTAGAGCAAAGACGGGGAAGCAGGCGCCCTGGATGAATGCTGCAATAGATCCAACTGTGATGAGTGGCCATTCTGGTCCGTTTAACTTTAAAATCTGCCAGTCGCTTACTGGTTTAATTTCCTGGAAACAAGCATTAGTAGTATACAGTAGCTAGAAAAGTATACATTAATAAATATCATATGAGTTTTTAGTACTAAACGGATGTCGAGAAGCAAAAACAAAACCTTTCGGTAGAAAGGATTCATACAAGAACATCGAAACGACATTAATTATGCCTAGAACTTAATATAAAACATTGAACTAACATCCTCCTCGTCATTTTCTTCTTCGGACTCATAATCAGCGTTATACACGAAGTTTTGTAGACCAGCTGACACGACGGAGCAAATAGAACCGCGGGGAGTCATCCAATCATGGGAATCTGTTAACAAAGTGTAGTAGATATTATTTATTAAATATTGTTTCTTTGCTTGCGACGACAATCAGCATCTACATCGCCATAGGAAAATGAGTTACAGTTGTATGCTAATGTCACGGACAGTCGCTCATCGTATTCACGACGACAACGAGGACGATCATCCGACTGGTCGGGGGACCGTCCCTTCCCTATGTACGATGTGAGACTATGGCATCCTTTTACTTATACCTCTCTAGACTCATTCATAAACTAACATGATAAGATCTAGACCTAAGATAATAGTCGTTCGACGCCTGCAAAGTTTAGTAGATCCAATTTTTAGTGACGAAATTGTTTTCATATAATTACGTAGCACATTTACAGTCATCATATCAAGCGTTAGTCCCAGTTGCTATCCGCTTTAGCAGTCTAGCTGCTGATTTTGGTTAAACTTCGATGTCTGTCTGACCTCCACAACCCGAAGTCGATATCGAAGCATTGCAGTTAGACCAATTGTTGGACTTTTGAGGGCCCCAACAACAACAGCTGTCGTAAATAATTGCAGTAACACATTTACAGTAAAGTCTATCATTCAAATCCTTGATCCTAATTTATGTTATTTCTACTAAAAATGTATACAGTGGTAACATAGTCTAAACTTTGATTGGGGAACAGAAAGCTGTTTTTCCCAAAACACTATATGTTTACATGTTTGGACATGTTTAAAAACTAATAATAAATCGTCATCTTTTTTCATTTCTTTAGTCTGTTTTATGTAGTTGTTCAAACCTCTTTTTATGGAGTGATGCCTGTGCAGTCGTCTGTTTGACTTTCTCTTCACATCGGTACGAGGTGCTAGTTCTCCGATTAGTTCTCCGTTTTCTTCACCATCTCCTTCCTCAGCTACTGTTTCAATTTCTTCGGACTCCTTGACCTCTTCGCCTGTTGTTACTAACTTGTAGTAGAAACCTGGAATAGTTAAGGTAGAAGGATTAGGTCGATAATCTGATGTATAATTTATCTTAAAATATAAAACTTGGAGGATTATGAAATAGATTTTTGGAATTTGGTTTAGATTCATCACTCAATTCATTTTCGATCTTGACCTACATGTGGATCAAAATAAGCTATAAAGTTATCGCCTGTTCAGAATCAGTGACCATTGTGTATCGATTTCAGATCTCTAAAATATGATTAAAAACCAGAAAAGCACCTTTCGTTTTCATTAGTTCTTCGTGCGTCCCCTCCTCCACGATGGCTCCTTGGTCCATGCAGATTATACGGTTAGCGTTAGTAATAGTAGACAAACTAGAACAACCAAACATCAGCCATTACTTTAATTACTACAAGTTCTTTCTGTTTTTCCCGTAGACATTTGAACAACACGTACTTTGGATATTGATCATTTGTATGCTATGTGAGCTTGTGATCAATGAACCGTACATTACTATTTAGCCTCGATTATTCCAGGAACTGGACCGTCAATACATGAGAATGCAACGTGTATCCATAGGCAAGAAAACCACGATGATAATGTATGCACAAGCGTTAAGACGATGAATACGACAAATAAAACCAGCAGGGTAAATAGGTAACACACTACCTATCAGTAGCAATGGATTTCATTTTGACGTTTAAACAACATTCATTGCGGTATTAACGCTGTTGACAGTTTGAAAAATGTGAACTTATGGAGATAACAATAGACTAGCATAAGCTTAAAAATGATATCAATTGATAGTAATAGGGTACAGGTTTGTAAGTAAAAAACTTCAACCAACCGATGGGACACCATTATGGTAGTTCTGCCAACACTGGCACGATCGAGAGCAGCCTGCACCTGTCGCTCTGAGTGAGGATCCAGAGCGGAAGTGGCTTCGTCCAGCAACAACACGGCTGGCTCGCGCAGCAACGAGCGCGCGATGGCGATGCGTTGTTTCTGACCGCCCGAAAGCGACGCACCACGCTCGCCTATCACTGTGTCGTAGCCCTGAGGTCAAACCAATATATCACTTCTTACTTTCCTACCAAAGTCTGTAGGGGTACTGGGCTCTATAGGCCAAGCAGCTGTTACTTACTTTGGGTAGGTTTGTAATAAAGTCGTGCGCGTACGCCATTTCTGCTACAGATTGTACTTCCTCCCTTGTGGCTTCAGGGAAACCAATGGCGATATTATCAAAAATGGTGCCACGGAACAGAACAGGTTCCTGACCTACCACGCCTGTAATAAATCATTTTGTAATATATTATGAACAGTTTGTATGATAAAAAAAAACAGGTTTTAGCTTCAATACCAACCTAAACATGACCGCAGCCATGCTAAATTAAGACTTTTGACATCCTTCCCGTCAAGCTTCACTGATCCAGAAAGAGGATCGTAAAGTCTTTGGAGCAGTTGTAGTATAGTTGATTTACCGCAACCAGAAGAACCAACTAAGGCTACACATTCACCAGGTTTGATTTTGATGGAGAAACCGTTCAGTACCTGTGGAATATTGTTAACGTTATTTTTAACTATTTTAGAGTGATACTGCGTTTACATACCATATACAGGATGTAGCCGACATCGTAACGCAAACTTCGCGAAAAGGCTACACCGTATGCCACTAATAAAATTATACGTAATGTGCGGGTTTGTAGGTATGACATTGATCCCTGATGTGAACTCTATTAAATCAGCTGATAAGAGAGTTTTTTGAGTTTTGTTTTCATTGCGCTTTTTTGTGTAATTAGCGAATTAATTAATTTTTACTATAAAATCTTATTTGGTTATAAAATATAGCAATTATGAACGGTCTAAAGTGAAAAAATCTACATATTTTCTTTTTAAATCATGAAAAAGCCGACGAAGAATTCCACTGGGGTTTCAGAATCATATGTACTGGATCCATGGTACTCGTTTGTGCGTCGATGTCAGATACACCCTTTTTGTAAGTAAATACGGTATACCATAGTAAGAATCCTTGAATAAAACACAGGAATTATAAACCATAGATTTAATTATGGGTTTAATTATTTCATACTCAATAAATATTTTCTCTATGTTTTACGCGAAAGAATATTTGAGTACCTATACATATGATGAGTAAGTATAAAGATAATAAAAAGTCAAGTAAATATTATGTTACCTTCACTTCAGGTCTCGATGGATAGCTAAAGTTAACATCTTCTAATGTTATTTCTCCTATGACTCTTCGAGGAGAGAATCCAGTTTGTTTAAGGCTGTCGATTAAAGGCTCTCGGTCTATCAGCTGGAAAATGGAGAAAGCTGCACCTCGAGCAGCTGCAAAGACTTCTGCGTGTGGTACACAGAATGTTATCGACTGAGTAGCCATGTAGGCGCTGAATAAGATCTGGAATAATTTAACATCAATGCCCATCAAAAAGAAATGGAAGGAAATACGTATGTTGATATCAGTTACATATATCGGTTGGAGTCTCGCACAGATTACTAACAATGCATTACAAACTCACTTCAGTGCTATATGGTACTTTTGATATTCTTCTTCATCTTCTTCTTCAGCCTATGGATGTCCACTGCTGGACAAAGGCCTCCCCCAAGGCTTTCCACGCTGACCGGTCTTGTGCTGCCCGCATCCATCGGCTTCCCGCGACCTTCACCAGGTCATCGGTCCACCTTGTTGGGGGCCTTCCTACGCTGCGCCTTCCAGTACGTGGTCGCCACTCCAGAACCTTACTGCCCCATCGGCCATCGGTTCTACGAGCAATGTGCCCTGCCCACTGCCACTTAAGTTTAGCGACTTGCAGAGCTATCTCGGTGACTTTGGTTCTTCTGCGGATCTCCTCATTTCTGATTCGATCACGCAGAGAATCTCCGAGCATAGCTCTTTCCATTGCCTTTTGATATTACTTGTATATAAATCTTTGTTTTATTATGATCTCGTAAAATCGTGCAGTGCTTGAGTGGATCGTGTATCAAGGTTCCTGACCTACAACGCCTGTAATATCTACACCTACCTGCCTGTAATACTTACACTGTATACGACTCCTACTAAATACTTCCTCTCACTATCTGGACTATCCCAGTCCTGAAAGACCAGCCTGGTGCCGTAAGTGAAGCCAATAGCATTGAGGGAGTACGTGAGTACCCAGTTGAACCCGTTGCCAAGGCCAGTGTACAGGCCTCGCTTACGACCTTGCTTTTCGGCAGGTTGGAGTAGTTTCGTATACCTGTAGAAGTGCAATTATTCCTGTAGTTGCAAAACGTGATTCTATTGTAATTGTAGACAAGAAGGTGTAATTTTTTGACTAGGTTTAGACATGGACTATAAAGTATAGACAGACCGCTGAGGAATGTGAATGCGCATTTGTGGGAGACTCTATCAATAGGGATGTTTTCTGGGTTAAAAAAAAAATATTCTATTTAGTCCGTCATTTAGATTATAGATAAATATTGCATACGCATATTCTGTTTTATCAAATCAATAAAAATTTACAAATATAAAAGGTATCAAAGATCAGGAGTGGTGGCTGGTGACGTCACTGCGCGCTAAAAAGTGTAACGTGCTGTGACGTCACACGAGTTTTCAACGCACTGTGTCGTCTTAATTTTTTGTTTATATGAAAAAAGAAAAAATACGTGCCAAGTATTTTTTGGAAATCTGACTGACGGACTAATTAGTTTTTTTTTTTAGTCAAATACCCTATTCTGAACGCACCTATACTTTCCACATCAATCAAGTTGAAAGATAAAACAAAATTAACGTGAAAAATTATAAGGCAACAAATACGCACGAGAAAAAAATTATGTCAATGTCTTGTCAATCGCTATCATATCATTGACAGGCACTCATATCATTCTGGTTCTTTATAAAATTTTCAAACTTAACTTATTGAATATAACTTAATTCCTAACTTAACTTATATACTTACTTAACTCGTAAAACTATGATCAAACCATGATTAAGTTGTTGTTGCATACCTGTCAACTTCTTTGTTTTCTCCGTTGAATGCCACTATGGTTCTTACTGATTTCAATACTTCTTCCGCCTGTTTACCTGCTTGACTGTATGATTCCATTTCTAATATCGACGATTTTGTTTGATACTTGAAAGAAATATATAAAATAATTAAGATAAATAATAATGCCAGGATGACTATTTATCGAAACGGATTGGAGAAAGCAGGTGGCAACAGGCAATCATCGAAAATACCCAGATTTTCTCTATCTTAGAAAGTCTTCGGACGACCGCGAGGTTCATTTTTAGGGTTCCGTAGCCAAATGGCAAAAAACGGAACCCTTATAGATACATCATGTCTGGCTGTCCGTCTGTCCGTCCGTATGTCACAACCATTTTTTTCCGAAACTATAAGGGCTATAATATTGAAACTTGGTACGTAGATGTATTCTAGAAACCGCATT
The DNA here is from genome assembly GCA_037179545.1 of Sesamia inferens. NCBI lineage: Eukaryota > Metazoa > Arthropoda > Insecta > Lepidoptera > Noctuidae > Sesamia > Sesamia inferens. Next base: position 16,666,874 of record CM073921.1, on the reverse strand, counting down.
AAGATTTTGAGGCAAAAATAAAAAAAATATAATAAATATTGGGGACCACCCATACTTAAAACTGAAACTCAAAAAAATGGAAAGCTCTTCAAAAATAATATTGAGGTTTCTAAAATATTTTTTTCTAAAATAGTTAGCGTGACAGACGCTTCTAAAGTGGAAAAAAGTTGCCCACCTCCCTCAAACTTCTAAAATAAGAAAATGAAAAATCTAAAAAAAAAACATATGATGTACATTACTATAAAAACTACCAACGAAAATTGTTTTGAACGAGATCTGGTAAGTAGTTTTTTTTAATACCTCGTAAATCGTAAACCGCTTATTACCGCGTAATCTTTCATACAAAGAACTTAAATCCTTTAATTTCATAAATCAATGGTCCGGAACCCTTTGTGCGTGAGTCCGACACGTCCTTGGCCGGTTTTTCAGGTCTAAGTTCCTAGTTCGGAAGCGAGCAAACCAATAACAGGAGTTGCGTTGGTTTATAGTGTTAATCCATAATCGTTGTTGATGTTGCGTGCCGCTTATGCCCGATGTTGCGACTATGGTAGGTACTCATATTTCATACTTTTATTCGAATTTTTAACATGATGACGATAAAGGTTGAAATGCGGTTAAAATGTTACACTAATCAATAAACAAATGACTACTTTGGAAAAAGAAATCCAAGTTTTAAAAAATTAAATTAATTTGAAATTAGAATTATTAGCCAAACAAAACTTATTTTGATTTGAAATGGCCTGTACTGCAGAACGGCAATTTCTTTTATAAAACCCTATTATATAAATGTAAAAAAATTTAAGAGAGTGACACAATGGGCGGTTTCGTGGCTTAAACAAAACAATTGTATGGATCATGGGGTATCATATAGATACATTTATCTCTATATAAGTAATATGTACTATTACTACTATTGTTTTGACGAAGACGTATATAAGTCTGGTGTATCAGATACATATACAATAGACATATATAATATGTTTAAAAGTACAGTCCACTCATAATTATTTTATCTCTGACAAACACCTTTATTGTAACACACATAAAGATCACTGTGATTTTAGCAGTGATGCAATACCGAGGTAAAATAACTGTGAATTGACTGTACCTACAACTAGTCATATTTTACTTACATTTGTCAAAATAATAGAGACACCTATTGAGAACGGCATGACAGACACGCAGGCTAGAGTCAGCTCCCAACCAAGAGGGAAAGCAGTACAAAGACAGATGATGGCTGTCCCCACCAAGTTGGACACCACTGCCAACTTGTCGCCCATACCTTCCTTCAAAGCCATCAAGTTCCTGGAAAATAAAAGTGGAATATATGTATTTTAGGTCCAGATAATTGCCAATCGCTTTCATAACGTGTGCAATACAACACGTTTTGCAAGCGATTGTCAATTGTCGTATTTATTTATTTATCTATTACAATCAGTCAAATTTCTTTATTAGATTTTCAACTTAATTGCTAAAGCACTAAAGGCTTAAGGTTGAATGGGATAATTTGACTGTTTCGGGTAGCTTGACCTGCTGTCGTCCATATCAATCTCTAATTTAGTCAAACAAAAATAGAATTTGCTTTGGTTATGTTTGTTTGAGTTTGAATAACATGACATTTCCAGAGTAGGACATTGTCCTTTTGTCACGACAAAGGAGTATTTTTATATGATCATAAAGCAGTCTAATATGTACCTAATAAGAAGAAATTATTAAAGCTATTAATGACAGAATCCGTGGCGTAGCGGTAGCGAATGCGGCCGTTGTGCAAGGAGGCGCGGTTTCGATCCCCGCACAGTGCAAATATTTGTATGCATGAATATGAATATTGGCACTGTTCTGGTCGTGCCTCGGAAAGCACATTAAGCCGTTGGTCTAATTGCAATGCTTAGATATCGCCTTCGGGTTGTGCAGGTCAGACGGCAGTCGCTTCACGGAAAATATTGAAGGTTAGCCTAAATCAGCAGTTAGACTGGTAAAGCGGACCCCAGACTCCAAAGCTGAAAAGCTACGGATGCGACTGGGATTAACGCTGAGATGATGATGATGATGATTTAAGCTATTAATTAGAATACACGTACATACCACCACGAATAGCAAATGTTAAGTTAAAGGATGATCAGTCATAAGACCTTTCTTTGAATTTACAGCAGTGGTGGCCTAGTGGTATCGCCCGCGACTTACCTACAAGTTGCAGGTTCAAACCCCGTCAGGCACTTTAATTTGTGTAAATTATTTCATCACCACAGCTCTCAAAACGGTGAAGGAAAACAACGTGAGGAAACCGGCATGTCCTAGAGTCAAGAACTTCGAAGACATGTGACATCTACCAACCAGCACTGGGCCAGCGTGGTGGATTACGGCTCACTCCCTCTCACCGAGAGGAGGCCTGCGTCCTAACAGTGAGGACATTATAAACTAGCGCTTGACCGCAATCCCGCCTGATGGTAAGCAGTGATGCGATCGTTGACGGTAAAGCGCGCTAGTTTATTAAGAGCCTATTCACTCAGAAAAACTGAGCGAATAGCAAGGAAGACGGCAGTTGAGCGAGGTGATGCAATGTTAAACCCAACAACACGACCAACGATGCTGCGCCAAAGGGAGATTGATCTGAAGACCCTCCACGACCAAACTCCCAACACAACAACATTTGGCACATCGTACCCGGCTCACATCGCAACACAACTGCTCAGCCCCGTCCTCCGTACGGCTTCACCAGACATCATGTCGGAACACGACGAATCGCCTGGAGGCAAGACTTTGTCTACCTTTGTGGAAGGTAACCGAGATAATTCATTAAGAATGCATTGAAATACAAAACATGAACACAGCCAGACCCGGAACAACAACCTGTAGGCCAGGGGTGGCCAACTTGAGTAGACCTAAGGTCTAGTGTTTACTAAGGAAACTTTGTGCGATCTACCAAACACTAAATATTCCTTGAAATCATAAATGAAACAATCATGAATGTAATAGTCGCGGTGGCCTAGTGGTTAAAACACCAGCCTCTCAAATATGAGTGCGCAGGTTCGACTCCAGGTCAGGAAAGTACCAATGTAACTTTTCTAAAGTTATTTTTACTTTCTAGTATATCTTGGACACCAATGACTGAAGGTGAAGGAAAACACCTTGAGGAAACCTGGACTTTAAGTCTCAAATCGCCAACCCGCATTGAGCAAGCGTGGTGATTACGCTCACTTCTCGCTCCTTCTCTGTATGAGAGGAGATCTGTGCTCAGCAGTGGGAAGATAAAAAGATTGTTGATGATAAATGTAACAGCGTAGTTTAATACACAATCATGGCTCACGTGTTAGCACAATGTACTTGCTGTAAAGCATGTATATGTTGGGTTAGTCTTTTTTGTTGTTGTGTTTTTTTTTGTGTTTTTTCCATAATGGACGCTCTTAGCGTACAATATGTTTCTGCATCGTTCTTACACGATTGATTTCAAAATGAATGATGTAATCAAATATTTGTATCAATAGCTTGATAATTTAAAAGAGTGTCCATGGAGTTTCTTGTCCGTTCTTCTCCATAGGTACCTACTCTTTGGAATGGGCGACTAGCTTCACCTTACTGACTGACCGGCCTTCTGACAATTCAAAAGTGCCTGTAACTGGTTTATTTGAAATAAATGATTTGATTTGATCATATATTTTTTATTGACCAGTCTTAGTAAGTTCTGTTTATATCCCATTTGAGATCGTTTCCTAAAATTTATTTAACATAACGTTAAAAAATCGGCCCTGTATATAGTGTGAGCATTGCGCCTGAGCTTTTTTCACAAGTTTAATTAATATTATCAACTTTAAAGTTGGAAATTTCTAACCTTAAAGAATCCAATGTATGAGGCGTCTGTCAAGCGAGAACCGTGTTTATTTTCACGCTTCCCGCTTATTGGACATTGCATGCCGAGAAGGAAACACTACGAGTATACTGTGTATAATAGAGGATAATATAGCGATTTAAAAATGATACAAGATGATGCTGCAGTAGTTGATAATATTTATATTTTTTGCCTGGCTATGATCGACTGGACTGGCAGCCGCGATCGACCGGTTGGCCACCCCTGCTGTAGGCCATACAAATATTTGTTCCGTGCGGGAATTTTACCGCGACACTTGGCTCAGCAGTCGATTGCTCAGCCACTGCACCAAACGTGTCGTCCATATTAGCTCTAGCATCCTAATTGCGTGACACACGATTATTATGAATTTGATTAATTTTGAAGCATATTTCTAATCCATTGCTCTATATGTTCGAATAATGTCTTTGGTCAACAACGTTAATAAAGCGATGGATGTCGTTAAAATGTTAAAATAAAACTTAGTGTCTATGAAAGATAGTGTATTATGTAATCAGCCTACAGATTAATACCTAAAATTCACACAATCGCAACATTGCCAATGTTAAGGTTGAGAACTATAGTACAGTCAGATTTTGCGTAATATCATGCCCATTTCCTATGTAGGCTTAAGCAGAGGCAACTTTTAAGAGGTATAGTGCGCCCACATTTAGGCAGTAATGTTTAAGGAAGCGACTCTACTGGGTCTGGGTTGCGGGTTGGTTAAAAAAGAAACCGTGGCTCTGGCGCACGGGCAAGTGAAGGAACTCGAGTGGGTTTTAGTCAGTAAAAGTCTGACACTCCCTTCAGCTCCGCCCAGAGCGGGAAGTTCATTTGATGATTTCCCATCTACAATAAAAAAGGAAGCCACTCTACTGCCTTCAATCAGGTACGAATTTGGATTCCGGCCTACTACCGCCGTCCGAAATATTGTATTGGCTTCCAACCTGTGTACAACCTAGAAAACCTCAAGCTCAGCAGTAGTGCTAACTTTATTTTAAAACGCGGGTCTTGAAAAACGCAGAATAAATCATATTCATAATTATACTTATATGTTTCTGAATCTTGTACTAAATTCCACCGTGTATAATGTTCGAGACGAGTATATTTATTTTAACCCTGTGTCACTAGCCATTCGTCAAAATGACGACGTGTACCTCGCGTAGTTAGTGTTTCCGTAAGATCCCGACCCCGGCCACGCCGCCCGTTTTCAATACCTTCCTAAGTCGCACCACCAGCAAACGCTTATTGCGGATATACAATAATTAGATCGGGCTATATCGAGTGAACGTGGTAAAATTTACGAAAGGTACCTTTCGTAAATATTACTACTTAACTATTTTTCAAAGTTGTGCTTTTATTTATTTGTCAATTATTTTCAATAATGATTAATGAACACATTATTTTAATGTTATAATAAGATGTAATAATTACTGTACTTCATAAATGACTAAAAGATTTTAATCAGTTTTACAACATGATATTTGTTTTTTGTCCTGATTGAAATGTATTTGTTTCTTTTTATACTTTCAGATGGACTTGAGTCAAAATGATAAAACTTGGGAATGGGTAGCTAATTCGGGAACGGAGTCAATCCCCGGTAATTAAACTCAGTTTTCAGAATCCGGGGAAGGTAATCATTTAAAGACAGATTCATGTTCAAACTGATGGAAGCGACGAGGATGCCGCAGATAGTTCGGACAATGTAATACATACATAACATACAATACATGATCAACCCACCATCAACATCAATTCTAAAAAGCCCGAAATTATTCAATTCTATATAATTATATAAAAGGTGCGGTTGAAACTGTGGACCAGATGTGCTCGATCATAAGTACTTAGCCATGAGACCAATCGATGGCCGTTGATTGTTTTATGACAAAATAAATTTGTCGATAGTGAACACATAATATGTCATCCACATATCTAATGAGACCCGAAATGGAAAAAAGCCCATGAAAAGAAGGCCTTTTGCATTAGAAATGCCGGACGAACTGATGAAGCCTTGGCTGCATGACAGATTTCAGAAGATAATTTTGCAACGAAATTTGAAGCAGAGAATCGCGAAGATCTTGAAATTTTGATGACCCTCAGGAAGGTCCTAGTCAAGACGTTCCTAGAACTCGCAAAATTTGCAGCTACTGTCCTGTAAAAAACGTCGTATGACCACAAACTTCTGCAAGGGCTGCAATAAAGACGTTTTTAGGGAGCATATTGTCTATGTGTAACCATTGTTCAATGTAAAATATTTATAAAACAGCTGATATCGTTTGATTAAGAGACAACTAAGACTGCTTACTAAGTTCCTTTTATGTCATAAATAAAGTTGATTAAACAAATATTGGTGTTTCAATTTGTCGTAAAATTTACGAATGGTTACTGATACCTAACGTTACTCGAAAACAAGGTTAGTGAGCTAGGGTTAAATTGAATCGTAATTTATATACGTTTAGTCCATATGTTCGTGAGGCTAAAAGCTCTTGTTATGTAACACTACTTACTCAGACATCTTTGAAGCCAAGTTGAATTCGGAGTCAGTGTCAAACCAGGACATGTCTTGTCGCAGGACCGACCTTAGGAACTTCATCCGTATTCGAGTTATCTGAAACAAAAATAAATTATAGGAGGGTTACTACTTAATTTCTATAAAGAAAGGTACCTTTTCTTTTTTTGTTGGTATGGGAAATCATCAAATGACTTCTCCCGCTCTGGGCGGAGCGGAAGGGTGTGTCAGACTTTTACTGACTAAAACCCACCCGTGTTTCTTCACTGGCCTGTGCGACGGCCAGGGCCGCGGTTTCTTGTTTAACCAACCCGCAACCCTGACCCAAAAGAAAGGTACCTTGATTGATATACTATAACTGTCAAAGCATGAAACAAGTTAACAGGTCCGTAAATTATTATCATGAATTCAGCATACGATTCCCGATCGCTCTTATAGTAATTTCTCTTTGGATTTTGATAAAAAATTTGAAAAATTAAAATTTTTGAACGGTGATTAAATTGACTACGTCATGGGAAGGCGTCCGTATAAATTTGCCGGTGCCGATCGGAATCATCATTATCATCATCTCAGCGTTAATCCCAGTCGCATCCGGAGCTTTTTCAGCTTTGGAGTCTGGGGTCCGCTTTACCGGCCTAACTGCTGATTCCCGCTAAACTTCGATATTTTTCGTGAAGCGGCTGCCGTCTGACCTCCCCAACCCGAAGGCGATATCGAAGCATTGCAGTTGGACCAAACGTTGGACTTTTCAGGGCTCCAATAACCCGTAACGCCTGCCATTAGATGTTTGTATGGCAACCGGGACCACCAGCTAAACTTTCATAGCGCGGGGAGCGAACCCGCGCCTCCTTGCGCCTCGGCCGCGTTCGCTACCGCTACGCCACGGCGACTGTCAATGCCGGTCGGAATCATAATATGCTAAATTAATAATAATAATTTGCGTAATAGCTAAGGTTTTTTACGGTGCAGGTAGTGTGAAATTAGTGTCTAAGGCTGTCATTTACAGAACAAACTACTCTTGCTAAGTATAATTATAGTGTTACATACGAAATTTTTTACTCGGTGGTAGGCCATAAGATCGGCTGCCGGTAGAAGTTACCACCGGCGTGTTGTTCCGGCGTGATGTCTGGTGAAGCCGTACGGAGGACGGGTCTGAGCAGTTGTGTTGTGAAGCTTGCCGGGTACGATGCGCCAAATGATGTTGTGTCGGGAGTTTGGTCATGGTCCATCCAGATCAATTTCCCTCTGGCATAGCATCATTGGCCGTGTTGTTGGGTTTATAAATTTGCATCACCTCGCTCAACTGCCGTCTTTCTCCCTATCCACTAAGTTTTTTAAGTGAATGGGTTTAATAAACTAGCGCGCTTTACGATCAACGATTGTATCACAGTAGGCCTAGTATGAGTTTTCATTACGAAACTCGTTCGCCGATATCGAGCGCGTTTGACTCAGCGATTGGCCCGCTTCAAGGTCGTAAGAACTCTCAACCAATGAGAGCGCCAAACGCGCTCGATACGATCGAACGAGTTTCGTATTGAAAACTCATACTAGGCCTACTGCTTACCATCAGGCGGGATTGCAGTCAAGTGCTAGTTTATAATTATAAAAAAAAAAAAACCTTTATGTTATGATATTAAGGTTATTTTTTGTAAGAAACGCTACTTTACATACGCCTCACTAAAGTGACGTCCGTTAGCTACTAAGTGCGGTAACTGCTGTGAAAGCCTTATTATCGTGAAAACTTCACCTAGTTTTTAAAATATGATCGCCTTGTTAAAATAATTATACCAATCAGAGAAATATTTTTTTTTCGTTTTTAATTTTAATTCTGTATAGATCAGTTTATTTATAAGTATAAATGGTAATACATTGTGTGATATTATTCAACTAGAAAGGAAAATTCTGCAAGAAAGTGCAGATAGAATTAAGAGACAAGGTCCACCATAACCACTGCAGGAGTATAGCACTGTCTTCACGACTGCTGCTGGAAAACTTGAGCATCAACGTGAGGCGTCGACTCAGAGTTATGAACATTCATTCACAAACAATTCATCCTTCATATAGAAGAAGAAAATTAGTACAAATTACCTACAGGTGAGTTTTCAAACATTAGCACTCGTGGTAGTAGCTAGAAAGGATGCCAAACAAAACAGATAATTAAGTAAGTTCATGTCGTATACGATAGATGTTGATTCACTAAGCAAAAACAGAGCTTTTTTTATAAAATTTAAACTAGTGCTTTACCGCAATACTGCCTGATGGTAAGCAGTGATGCTATCGTTGATGGTAAAGCGCGCTAGTTTATTATGAGCTTATTCACTAACCTTGAAGACTCTTAAAACTGTAGTCCGAAATTGATCCAGTCCCTCGATTTACGCGATATAATAGACGAGGCGAAACGCTTCGTCCGGGTCGTAGTGGTGTCAATAACGTAAGGGTGAAAATTCATCGTACGACGGGTCGTCCGATGATGGAACGGAGAAGGGGGAAATAAATCATGTAATTCCCTTGCACACTCTCCAGAATGCATCCAATAGAACACCGAAAGGCTGCCTACTCTTCGCCTGTTCTCCAGGCTATGGAGACCGCTTTGAGCTAAATCTGGGTCCTAACTAGCCTCTTCGCATGCCTGAATAAAGTCATTCGAAGTTCAATTAGAATAAGAACATCACCCTTATTATAATCAGCTCAACCTGTAGGTTAACGCAAGAAATGGGCAGTCTACAGCTGTGTTGGATAAGTACCCAAACTAGGGTGACATATTTTGATCATAACGCCTTGAACTCCACTATCGAGTCGCCGAGGTCACATTTATCAGTAAGGAGGCATTATTTCGTTTTCGTGCCCGATATGAAGCTCTGCGAGTCAATCAGTAGTAAGGTCATCAATTTAAAGCAATTGGTTTCATTCGTGTTTTGTAAAGTTTGTCCCCGTTATTTGACTTATTATACATATAAATTTATTGAGCATCGGACAAATGTCATAATAATCATACAAAACATCGAGGCCTGGGTACGATGCAACATGGCAGGCAAGCTATTATAGACTCAGTTTATTTCATAGGAAAATCATCATCATCATCTCAGCGTTAATCCCAGTCGCATCCGTAGCTTTTTCAGCTTTGGAGTCTGGGGTCCGCTTTACCGGTCTTAACTGCTGATATTGGCTAAATTTCGATATTTACCGTGAAGCGACTGCCGTCTGACCTCCACAACCCGAAGGCGATATCTAAGCTTTGCAGCTAGACCAATTGTTAGACTTTTGAGGGCTCACAACCCGTAACGACTGCCACTAGATGTTCGTATGGCAACCGGGACCAACGGCTTAACGTGCTTTCCGAGGCACGACCAGACCAGTGCAAATATTCATATTCATGCATACAAATATTTCCACTGTGCGGGGATCGAACCCGCGCCTCCTTGTGCAACGGCCGCGTTCGCTACCGCTACGCTACGGAGGCTGTCAATTTCATAGGAAAATCTTTGGATACAAACAATCAGCATGTGTTCTGAAGTTACTTAACATCATGCTAGGAGCGATAAAACACGAGCAAAAACAGTATCCAAGAACGAAGTAATAACGTGGATAAGCGATTAGATGCGAATGAAAGGGATCAAGAAATTTTAGGCGGAAAAACTCGCAGAGAAAAGCTATAAATGTAAATTAGTTTTCAACATTGAGTAGATAAGAGAATGAGTTAGAAAATAGGTGATTATCTCATCTTCTAACTAAGAATAGCAATTATCTATATGATTATAGCAATAAACTTAATCGTAAGATTAGGTTCATTGCCAACAACATTAGGTAAGCATTAGATATTCATACAATCATTGTAAGCCGTCTGTCACCAACGACTTAATTTATCTCAAGTAAGTATGTATCAGTAAGGGCCCGACGAACGATATCTATACATATATGTATATAGAGCGATTACGGACCCGATACACATGTTGCACCCAAAAGGACATGTAACATTTAAATGAGCCCTTGTTACATTACCCTCCTTCCTCTGATCAGAGTGATCTTCAAATCGTGATTATGCCACCCACAGCTCTGGACTACAGTGCCTAGGAATTATTAGTGAATTCCATACAAATGGGATTGTAAATTGATACTAAAGGACAGATACATTCAAAATATTAATGTCCGTTAGTAAAATGTATGAAATTATATGCTTATTTTTCCTGTTTTTTATGTATCCTTCCAGCTCAAGACTACCTCAATGATGCAGCCACATTTGGGCTGGTGCTGCAAAATGTCACCTGGCTACTTTGGATTCAGTGGAGAGGCGTGCGAAGAGGCTGATTGGCGACCCAGATTTCAACTCAAAATGGTCACCAAAGCCTGGAGCACAGGCATAGAGTACTCAGCCTGCCGGTGTCCTATAGGATGCATTTTGGTGAGTGTGCGAGAGAATTGCATGATTTAATTCCCCCATCTCCGTTCCATCATCGGATAACCCGTCGCATGGCTAGTTTCTATCTACTACGACCCGGACGAAGCGTTTCGCCTCCTCTTTTATACCGCGTACATCGAGGGACTGGAACAATTTGCCAGCGGCGGGGTTTCCGTCGGACTACAATTTGAGTGTCAAAAGAAAGTGAATAGGCTCTTAATAAAATAGCGCGCTTTACCATCAACGATTGCATCACTGCCTACCATCAGGCGGGCTTGCGGTCATGCACTATTATAAAGTATATAAAATAAATTAAACGGCAGCAGAACGAATCCTTGTCACAAACTACATCACCTTCTCGTTTGCGCTCTGTGTCCCAAAAATGCAGTCAAAGTTTCCAACATCGAGAGAGTGGGGAAGTTTTGGACCAACAAAATCTTAAATAAGTCATAGCAGCGACACGGCGAAGAATATTTTCTAAATGAAATACGTAATTTCTGCACAATTTTCAGAAATGAGCTGTTTTAGGTTTTTTTTTTTCATAATACTTACAGAACATAATCGACATAACACGCGTATTTGCAATACAGTTTCAAATGAACGTTATTGAGTAGCACTATACTGATAAAGACAATTGCATCTTTAAATGGTGGTACATAAACAAAAGTAAAACGAATAGCATTTAGCTCGGAGTCCAGTTCTTTATGAGTTCTGATTGAGTTAACGCTCCGCGGTATAAATAATGCCTGGGTCGCCGGTACCTACTTTTCTATGATAATACACAACATTGCAAATACCTGAGTGAATATATTGCATACGTTTTAGGTATTAATGATTATTAAATCATTATTGATTGCTTTGCACCTTAGGACCAACTTGGAAGCTTTTAGTAACAATGGCTCTTTCGAACTCAGTATATTAGTAAGTGACAGGTTTATGAGGTAGTTCTGTGTTCATACTCTTCACCTTTGAGGTATACTGATCCTTAGCCGCAATCGAATCACCTTTATTTTAAGAAGAAAGTACCTTGTTTCTTATTCTATCAAGTGCAAAATTCCCTTTATAAAAATATCAAAATATACCTCCGTCTTGCAAAGAGGTCGACATATCATTTGCTACTAGAGTCACAATGAAGCTTAATATGAAGCTGTAAATTGTCTTATGTCAGTATGTCTGTTCTATAGATTAAGATGATAATAACTCTAACACACAACACCGTGGTGCAGTACTAAGGACGTTTACGAGCTTTAAACGAAACTTTTTCTGAAAATCCACGTTTTAAAGAACAGTGGATACGCAATTAGTTATCAGTCTTACCCGGGAATTTTGATAACAAGTAATTAATTAATAGACTTTGTAAGAAGTCTTGCACTTGTTCTGTTTTTTCTCATGGTCAAACTACTAAATGAACGAAACTGTAATAGTCTAGTTATTGTTGCTTAGCTGAAATCGCACTTATTTCAACAGTGTAGCTGCATGGAGTGCCCACAGTAATTTATTGGCATTTTTTGTTGATGTAACAGTTGTTATCATGCTGTTATTAATATTGGAGTCGTTTTAAACTCCTCTTTTATATTGATGACACAGTTATTTTAAGGTAGACATATAAAATGGTGGCCGGAGCTAAATCGCTGGTCTGTCGTACTCTAAAGGTGCTGATGCCGTTCTGATGGCCATTCCTGAATGTGACGTATTGTGGATGAATGGAATAAGCTTATGCGTGAATGTTTGGTCTTCTTCTGTGCAAGAAAATATGCGAGAGAGTCCACTGTTCTTTGTTAGTTTTTAGTAGTTTTAATAGCAGTTTTTAAGTTACCTATATGTTTGTTTCTATGCTAATTAATGTCATTGGTGTGGTAATAAAATAATAAGGCTTTGTGAAAAAGGGATAGCGCTATTCATCCTGTATAGCTTCATCTTTGTCTGACACTGGCAATGACAATGACGGTTTTAAATACGTCATTGTCCCACTGAATTTCGCATTTTGGCAACAATCAAAAATGTACCGTTGGTTGTTAGAATAAAAAAACTATTTTTGCAAAAGCAGCGATTACACCAGGATTATTAATTTATTTCCACAAACATCAATTCAAATTAACATTAATGTTAATTATATTGATTGAGATCATGATATTTTTACGATTATGTTTTCTCGCTCAGAGTAGATGTCATTAAAGATTAGAAGTGTAATTATAATTTGCATAGGGCGGGACATAGCAATGAGTAAACATAACAATACTCCGCGATTAATGAGTGGTGCCCAATTATGACATAAGCATTGACACCTGGCTCCGCCAACGTTGGACTTGGCCCAACTCCCGTCTCCCAAGATCTTGGAAAATAAGATTAGATAAGCTAGCATTTCTTCTTGAGTATATTATGCCAAAAGTAATAGGTTCCATCAAAACCAATGACTATTATTTTTTTTATTTTATAAGTGCCTAGCTGTAGAGGCAATAGGAAGAATGCCTAAGTTACAGTTTCAAACGTAAAAAAAAAATATTGTCACTTAGAAAAAAGCTTTTTTTTCCGTTTAAATTAAAATAAAAGGCTTTGCTAATACTTACTATCTTTGTGACACCATAAAGTATTATGCTCAATCCTTCTCTGTATGAGAGGAGACCTGTGCCCAGCAGTGGGACGATAAAAAGGTTGATGATGATGATGATAAAGTATCTATCAAAAGGCGTGATTCATTTGTTCATAAATTAGTATAATTTAAATTTATTGCATCATTTTTTAATTCATTTTTAAAAAAGACGACTACCGTTTTTAGACGCTATGTTTTTAATCGCGTCTAAACTGTATATAACTAAGGACTTAAACTAAAATCATCTAGGTGCCTAACATAATTTGGACGTCACATACTAATCTATGGACGGATATATATGAAGTCGTGGTGGCCTAGTGGTTAGAACACCAGCCTCTCAAGTATGGGTTCGATTCCAGGTCAGGCAAGTACCAATGTAACTTTTCTAAAGTTATATGTACTTTCTAATTATAGGAAGAAGATGAAGGTGAAGGAAAACATCTTGAGGAAACCTGGACTTTAAGTCTGAAATCGCCAACCCGCATTGAGCAAGGGTGGTGATTACCCTCAGTCCTTCTCTGTATGAAAGGAGACCTGTGCCCAGCAGTTGGACGATAAAAGGTTGATAATGATGATAAAACTGTATATGAAATATCTTAATTTGACCAGACTATAGATACTAATATTTAAACTTTTGCCCTTTTCGTAAAGAGAAAGATGCAGTGGGCTTAAATTTAGTTTGTGAGCAAGATAATCGGGGCCAGTTTCGGCGAAAAACACTTTTGTTTTAACGTAAGTATAAGGTATTTACAAACATATAAAAACAAACAAAAAAAAAAAAAATCTCGTGACAGTATTTATGAATTAGTCATAAACGTACTGGAGGTGGATCATCTAAATTCTAAATTAGAAAAAGAAACATTGATGAAAGGAAAGCAGTATTTAGAGCATTGCCATTAAATCTGCCGCATCAAAACATATCTATCGTTATTCTACGATCCACGACCGTATATGACACGCAAAGTAGCGATCAATGAATTAAAATAGATACCTGTCGCAATGCGCTCCAACTGATGAGTCCCACAGACAGCATGCAGAAGATGAGTGATATTCCTATACTCAGGAACAGACCAATGGCCATCGCCTGTGCATCTTCGATCAGGGCAGCCATGTTCTCTTCGTAGGATGCATTAGCACTAGACAAACCAAAATGGACCTGATTAAGAAGACAAGTAGATTGACGGAGGAAGATTGAGTTAAAAGTCAGAAGGCCTAAATAAAAACGTAAAAGTCATATATAACTATCAATCTTAACTTAGGGAAATTAGAGGTATTTTTAAATAGATTGATGCTGAGACAATAGATTGACTGTGAACGTAATTAAAATTCGCTTTTTAATGCCACTTAAATGGGATTGGAGGAAACGTGAAGATGAATTTATTTTGTTATCATCCCCAACAGGATGATTATTTGCAAGCGCAAATACAAGCGTATATCCTCATTCGACATTTTGTAGGTACTTAATTGACGATTTATTCATAATGCGACTTGTTCCGAACGTCATATTCGTGTCTAATTCTGTTTAAGTTCTTGAAAGTAGAGCTACACGGAAACTACTCGTATATAGGCCATTGGTGAAAGACACAATGGCGTATAAAATCCATGATAAGGATTTTTTTTAATTATTAAATTGATCAAATAATTTAAAAAAAAATCCACCTTTGACAAAATCATTTCCTCAATAAATTGACTCAGTAGGTTTTATTTTTCTATTTTTATGTGAAGGTAAACCAATACTCTTAATTATAGAGATACCTCGTACGTACTTAATCTCTCAGTAATCGCCCAGGGTTACCTAAACTGATGAAAAATCTATTATTCCAATAAGGAATTCTCAGTAGTGGGTTGGAGCCAGGGCTCAGTCCTATTACACGGGACTTCATACTAGGCAGGTTAAAAACCATAGTGTCTACTACTACCAGGAGCTATGTTCGATGTAGGGGGGACTATTTTATTCCAAAGATTATGTCACTTACAGCCTCCTTCCTCCACCAAAAGCGACGGTAAGTGGCAAATAACTAGTCAGCCTCTCCCTGTAAGTGGTTCTTTCGACAAAAGCAGTGCTGAGCTCTCCGATCTGCACCAGATTGTAGCAGACGCCCCCTCCGCTTGCCATTCCGAAGATGACGCCCATGATAGTTGCCATGAGTTCCGTACATGTTGCATAGCGGAACTGGGGAGAAACGTTATATTTTATTAGACTTATTTTTACAATCCTTATAGTGTATTGTAGAAACGGTTGATGGGTGTACTGACGATGGATTTGGTATTGGAACAAAACGACAGCGAAGGCGGCCGCTGCGCAAAGAGGCGCGGCCTGGGGGGTCGATCCCCATGCAGTGCAAATGTTTGTATGCATGAATATGAATATTTACACTGGTCTGGTTTTGTCTCGGAAAGCACGTTAAGCCGTTGGTCCCGGTTGTCACACGAACATCTAGTAACAGTCATTACGGGTTATGAAGCCCTCAAAAGTCCAGCAATTGGTCTAACTGCAATGCTTCGATATCGCCTTCGGGTTTTGGGGAGACGGTAATCGCTTCACGGAAAACATCGATCTTTAGCATAAATCTGGGACAACGCTGCATCTGGGCAACTAGACTGGGATTAACGCTGAGATGACGATGATAATGATTTACTTTAATACGTATATCAAAGTAAATCATCTGCATCATGTGATTAGCCTTTCCTATCTATGTTGTGGTCGGCTTTAAGTCTAACTGAATTCAGCTGAATATCAGTACTTTGAATGGAGTTATTCCCTATCAGACGTCCACGACCCAGTTACTGGGTACTATGGATACCTCTGGGTAAGATTGGCGGTCAGAATTTCGGACTTCTAACGACCCGTAACGACTGACAAAGATCTAGAGCTAAAACCAAAGGTTTAACGTTGTTTTCAAGGCACGGAGGGGTGTCGGTATGTCAAGATAGTCACCCATCTACAGACTAATCACGGCTAGCGTAGCTTAACCTGATCAATCGAAATGTGTGGTTATATTATTTAGCCACAGAGCCCTTCAAAATAAATACAATATATCTGTCAAAGTAAGTTATTGCAGTATAAATAGGTATCAATGCACTATAGATATATTTGCTTATACTTACAATTTGATAGTAGCGGAAAGTTTTTTGGGCTTCCTTCTTTCTGAAATAAATAAAAACAATAAAAGTTGTAAGCTGTCGAAGTGTCGTACGGAGGTCCGGGGTTGCGGTCAAGCACATGATTATAATTATAAAAAAAGTAACTTTAGATTTATATAGGTGTTTATTTGTCTTTTTTTTTTTGCACGCCATGAGAAATGGCAGACATGTCGTGAGCCACTCTTTCTCAAGATCCTACATGCATGAGTTTTTTATTCTGTATGTATGACACATGTTTGGGCAAATAAATTTCTTATTCTTATTCTTTGCCTACTGTAATAGAACAAATAAGTAATTACATAATCACAAAGTTTTATTACTGCAAGTTCTCAAATGTCAGTTAAAACTGACCTGGTGTTCCAGAGACTAATTATCTTCAAGGTTACGACCTTGAAAATAATTAGACTCGGGAATACGAAACTATAAAATATTATGAAGGCAATCATTAAAATTATTTCAATAGAACGCTTTGTATGTTTATTATATTTACTACTTTGCTTGAGCAGATTAATGGGTATCGCGTTAAAAGAAGCTAAGAGGACAACGTTGTTTTAAATTATAGTAAAACGTTTTAAATTGAAATTAAACGTTGATTCAGCAACTGAAACGAGTGTACTAATTTAGATTGTATTCTTTGCTTCTAAAAGATGAATATAAGTGCGCTTGGAATAGGCGCACAAAACAATCAATGTATTAATGTGTGTTAGTAGGTATTACGTCAGTTTCAGTGACCAAGAAAAAAAAATTCCTTATTTTTAATTCGTGTTTTTAATTATATATTTCTTCTATTTTTATATAATATTATACAATTGGGAATTGAGAGAAGTAGAGAAAGTTCTCAAAGAAGTCACTAACTAAAATTTAATAATTAATATTAAAAATAATTCTTAGTGGCCAGGAAAAATAAAAATATTAAAAAACAGTTACTTACTCTAAAAAATAAAACAGTAAGCTAGGTACTTTAAACACTAAGACTATGATTCAAATTGTTATTGTTTTCCTGTAACTTAATCGTAATAATCCTAGTCTTATGAGAGGAGACCTGTTCCTAGCAGTGGGACGATAAAAAGGTTGATGATGGTAAATAGTAATAATATTTGTACTATATTGTGTATCTACTAAACACAATAAAATAAATACATATTTATATGGGACGTCCCATACAATAAAAATATTTCTTTTTTGCTGTTGCTATTCTGCCGATTCACACCTGGTCGGTTTACTTTTCAAGATCACTGATTAGCCTGTTTTAAACGTAGTATTTCGAGCCTCTAGGGTGTAATGATGACATTTCTTTTTGTTCTATACAAAACATATTTTTATCATCAAATGATTTTCCAGTAATTAAATAAATTGTGACAAACGAGTCTACCAGACTGCCTCTATTTAATTCGATTGTAGAAGTAAAATATTTACAACGATAACATTCGCTTCGGTAAATAATTTCTAATCACAATATAAACATAGACATTCGTATAGACTTAACAATAACTGAAGAAATCTATCGCATTCGCCATAAATAAATAAAAGAAAAACTTACGTTTCTTTTTTCTTCTTTGAGCCCATTGTTGTGAATTTTAGTTTGGGGCGGCGGGTGAGACCAAATCGGGAGGCGTCCACTAGCCGCCAAAGCCCGACTTCAACTGAAGAGACTCCCTGAATTTTTCTGTACTTACGTTGCACGCGACGGGAATCATCTTTATTTACATATACTTCTCATAACTCCACGTCAATACGGAGCATAGCCTTATGTCGCAAAGATAAAACAGACAACAACGTCAACTATACTATGTTGTGAATTTTAATAATAATATTATTTTATTATAATTATTTTATAATAATTCTATAAATCATTGTGTCGGTTGCACCTTTGCTAATAAAATAATTTTAGTTGCTTTTAGATGGTGAACATGACTTATTGCAACCCTTACTATATTTTGATTAATCTTTGCTTTCCTGAGCGCACGTGTAATGAACGACGAACTGAAAAAATAAATCAGAATTTTCAAAGAAATTGGTCAAAGGGCACTAGTTCAAGTATTATATACTTGCCCTATAGGAACTGATTTTAAAAATATATTATATTAACCACATTTCTATTGAGTATTAGCCTATTAGCATTCTACTCAGTATTTTTTTAACCGACTTCAATAAGGGAATATTCTTTTTTATTTAACACGCTTTTATTAATGAAATAAGGATGTTTGTGAGTTAAACGTGGCAGTAATTAGTTTACTGCGCAGTGGTGATGTGTGATTGGTGGATTATCATTCTTCTTAATTGATAATCAAATAAAGGTTTTATGAAGGCGATAAGGTTAATAATAATGTGAAGTCTACTCTGAGAAGAAACACCGAATAAATCATCTTTTTTTCAGCACCGGCTTCGTCTAATTTTTAAAGACTTTTGCCATATACTGGCGAAAACATAGTTCTCACATTATTATTAACCTTATCGCCTTCATAAAACCTTTATTTGATTATCAATTAAGAGGTTAGTCTGTTTTTAAGGTCTGAAGTAAGACCTACAGAGGTCACAAATAAGATTTGTGAAATCAATTGAAATGTCCTACAAAATCTGGACTGATATCGTCTCATTTACTAGTTATATGATATTGATAAATACCTAGATATAAAAAGAAGCGGAATTTCCATAAGGTAAGTACAAAAGAAAGAAAAAGGCCAAGGCCCTGACCTACGGCAGCCAACCCGCGCCTGCGGCTGACAGTATCTGAGTTCAATAATTAATGGAGCTCTCACAATTCAATTCAATGTAAATATAAAACTGATAGATACAGAAATACATATTTTCAATACGAAATAGTATTATTTATAGCTTGTTACACGTTTGTGCTGTCAAATCAGCAAACTTGTTCTATAGCGGAGACTGCTAGATTATATAACATAACATCATGCCTGCATTCTCCGACGGGTTAAGCAGAAGTGTACTTTCATTACCTACACCAATATTTCGCCAGTTATGTTGGAAAAGGTTACGTCATAGGGGGGAGACAATTTCCCTTCATTCAGGCACGCATCCGGACACCGCTTGACCTTTGGAATAGAAACCAGAGTCTCAAGTTAGCAGTAGCGCTTGAGACCACTAGGCCGACGAGGCAGACCTGCCTAGATATAAGGAGTAAGGTGCTACCTTTGGTAAGATCTTATGTTTGAAGCATATGCAAAAAGGCGATCGAATCGGCTTTTAGCCTGATATCAGACGGCGTGTTCGCGCACTGGATTTTCAGTCAACCGCTAAGCGAGGAGAGTTGAAAATCAAACTGTGTGTTTCGGATGTGAAATGATACGCTTCGTTGGATTCTCAATTGTTGATTATACACTGAGCGTTAAAAATTCAGTACGCGATAAAATCATGTCGAGATAATTTTGCGTCCATATGAACATTCTCAATGCCGACAATTTCCTATTTGAAAAACTTACCCTACCCAGTTGCCGGAAGCAGCATTCCACGCTTTGTCGTTGTATTTGTACACGAAATGCAGTAAAATTCGAAAATACGTTGGTTTGCCAATCAACATTACTTACCATTTTTGCAAGAAACAATAATGTTTTGCAAAATGATTATTGATTGTAATTATAATTGTAGGTTTAAATTAGGAAAACACACCTATTCTGTAATCATGTTTCGAATATAAAATAATCAATACCATACACTCTGAGCAGCTAACCCGATCGAATGAAGTAAATTTGATGCTGTTTACTGCTGATGCTGATGACGCACGGTCAGTTCGTTAATCTCATAAGACAGTGCCACATATGGCCATAGGTAACAAATTTAGGGCTAAGTGCTGTCAGTGTTTTCCGCGATGTGAGAAAATGGGCGTGTATCGTCTTCATTTAGTATATGGTTATTTTTCGTGTAAAAATGAACAGCCGAGACAGGCATTTAGTCAATTTAGTTCAAAACGATACCAGAGAGCGGCAGCGTACCTAATGAGACCGAAAAACATGACCATCGCCACGGTATGAGTTTATAATGTAATAATAACACCTACCTTATTTCAAATACCTATGTATGCACTATAAATATGAATTATATCTACATATGCGGTGATTTAAAAAAAAACTTAAGTACCTACCCATTTATGTACCTACTTAGTTTTCTTCTAGCCCACGTGATAAGTAAAACTAACGAGTGTTTTTTTAACTTTTTTCAAAATTATGTTCATATTATTATTAAATTAGTTATCTAGTGTTCGAAGTGTAAGTATTTAATTTCGACAAAATAATATTTTAAGTGGCAGTTTCGATACGCGTTACATGTTATGTCAGAAAACTATAACTATTAAAGACATTTACTGAATCTACAAGTTACAACACTGTTCTATGCTATAAACCTGCTTCATTAATGAGATTAGATTTATGTTATTTGTTATTTATTTTGCTTTCATGATTAATTTCAGAGTCTCCTGTGATAGCCCACGCGTGCACTGAAGAAGAACAGAAAGAAAGGGCTTTAAATAAGGCTCGACTGAGATCTTGTTCTCGGTCTCGGCATTCTCGGCTACAAAACCAACCGAGAAAGGAGGTGGGTTGATAAGAGCCATTTTTCGCCCATATACACTCGAAAAATTTCGGGCTCCGGTAATTTTTAAATGTATTTCAACTGAATACTTTATTGCATTCCATAATGTTACATAATAGTTCGTATATTAAAGTATAGGACATAATAAGTGTAGGATAAATCAATTATGGACCCTGCAGGGCACAGGAAAGTGTTTTCTTTATTATTTTACAGGAGAGAGGATGAAGGCGCTCTTGTTGAGGAAAAGAAAGGAAAAATGGTATCATTAACGAACAGTATTTTATAATTTTATGGTATTTATATTTTATAGAAGTATTTACCTAGTGGTTGGTTAAAATTTATTTTTTTATTAAATGTGGAATCGTCTAATATTATGACTATTAATTATAATAAACTACTTAAGTATTTATAATTTCACTGTGTAGGTATTGTGGAATGTTATTAACATAAATTGTGCACTCATAGGCTCATTCAATTTTAAATTAAAAGGATTTTGGTGTTTTCATACTCTTTTATACTCTCTTGTAAACTTTAAGATATGTATTTTCTTGTATCATAAGATTGACGTGATAAATAAAATTTTCCCCCTTATTCATAAAAACTGCTTAAAGTTAACGAGTGATTAGCGATTCTTTAACCATACATTTTTGACCTTTTAACGTCACTTAACTTAAATCATCCTTTATGAATAAACACCACAGTGTTTAAGGGGTTTATTCATAATCGGTTTTTAAAGTTAAGTGAGCTGCAAGCGTCTAAAATGTTTGTTTAAAAAATCGCTAATCACTAGTTAACTTTAAGCAGCGTTTATGAATAAGGGGGAATAAATCAAAGAAATTATTGCCCAAAAAGACAGTGTTTTGGGTTTTCTATACATTTTAGTAGTTTAGTTTCAGAAGCATTCCATTAACCATATTAATTTTAACCGCCTACGAAAGTTTTTTATGAGTATTATTTTATAAGAAAATACATATCTTCAAGTTTACAAAATACATTTAAAAATTTCCAGAGGCCGAAACTGTTTTTTTGAGTGTATGATGGGCGAAAAATGACTCTTATCAACCCACCGCCTTTGTCTCGGTTCTCGGTTAATTATAGCCGAGATTCTCGGTCAGGACCGAGACTGTAAGTAGCTTTCTTAGAGAGCCAAAACTGCAAATAAATGCTAATATTTTTGAGTTTTGGCAAAGTAGGTGGGATAATTCCATCAAGGGCACCTTGAGAGGCACCTCCATCTATTCTTTCCATCCGTTGGCGATCGGCTGGCTAGGACGTGGCTGGAGGTTGACCACTGCGTTGCCCAATTTCTCACAGGTCATGGCAACTTTAAAAGTAAACTGTATTCTTTTAAACTTGTTCCTTCCCCTTTGTGTCAGTGTTCTACATCGAACTGTGAATTTGAACAGTCCGCACATCACATCTTGTGGGAGTGTGTTCTTTGGCAGAATGAACGCAATATTATGTTGGATAGTGTACAAGTTACATCCGGAGTCGTTTATTATACGGACCTTGTAGAAACTAGAACCAATTTCCGTGCGTTCAGGCGCTTTTGCCATACCTATTATTGGAATCAATTGTAACAGCTAATACCTACTTAGGACCCATTAACTTAATCAAATTTTATTCCGTGGTGTTTGGCAATCTGGGCTTCTCCCAGTTGCAATAATGTCCCTTTGTGCCGATTGGCCTAGTTCTGTTCTGTCTCCTGCTTGTTATGGAGGGAAGTGGAAAAAATATCTTTTTTCTTACTCCTCCGCTATTCTTTTCTGATTAATTTGTTGCGGGACCCAAGACAGTTGAATCGTTTCTCCGGGACTCGTCGAGCTTCATTGCTCGGCGTTTTTCTGGCGGTCGCCACTGTTGATTCTGGCTTTCAGGAGTTGCAGTGGTTGGGAAAAGTGTGGCGGGTTTGTCCCAATAAAAAAAAAAAAAAAAAAAAAAATATTTTTGAGTATATGTTTTGTTCGCCTTATAAAGTGAGGCCTGCAGCAAATAAATTTTTAACCGCTACGCCTACTAGCGTAGCGAGTAAATAATAGCTTAGCAAAGCTGGACAATTGTATGACGAGAGGCAACACTCTTTGAAGGGCGAAAATGCCGAAAAATTGTTTTTTTCTTATGTTATATTATAATAAAATGTTACTTAATTTCGATTCTTAACACAGTTAATTTTGAGCATATAAATGTTTTTTTCAGGTTTTTCTGCTCTCGGTCTCGGTTTCGTCCGAGAACGAAAAACGTCGAGCCTTAGTTTTAGATGATCTATCACAGTCCATGTTACAAAATTCTCTCTCACGGAGCGCATCCAGTACCTTAATCCATACTAATATTATAAATGTGAAAGTGTGTTTGTTTGTTTGTTTGTCCTTCCTTCACGCCGTAGCTAAGCAATCAATCGACCTGATTTTTGGTATACAGTTAGTTGAAAAGATGGAGAGTAACATAGGCTACTTTTGGTCCTAAAAAAACATCAAGTTCCCAAGGGAGATTACTGGAATATTTGTATGTGTCCAAATATCGTTCATATATATAAACTAATAAAGCAACGAATCGACTTGATTTTTAGCATATAGTTAGTTGAAAGTAGTTTGTTGAAGGATTGAGAATAACATTATTTTATAATTTTTTATAATAAAACTACTACATGCCAAAAAAAATGAAAACAACAGAAAATAAAACTGCAAATACAAAATAGTTCACCCAAATCATACTAGATGGCGCTGCTTGACGTTTAGAACGCGCTATCGTTGCGTTTTTCTTTTTTATCTTAAGGCGCGTTGTTACTCGGCGCGTCATCCTATAGTATTTGGGGTACCTATATTTCTGTATTACATTTTCGTTATTTCTGCTCTTAATTTGAGTGTTTCTGCTTTTGGTTTCCTCTGATTTGCTTTGCGATTTGGTTTTGTTGTTTAGGATTTGTCTTTGATTTCATATTGTTAGGATTAGGATTGATTCGCTTGCCTTGGTATTGATTTGCATTTCGATTAGGATTTGTTGTGTTGGCTTTTCGTTTGTTTGTTTTGATGCATTTTTATTTATATTTTTTGTTAACCTCGAAAATGACTCGCAAACGCAAGTCTAACCTTTCCAAGGTATCGTCTCAAGCTCGCGCAAAAAGAGTTGCTCGAGCTCAAGAGTCATCATACGATTCGAAAGTAAGAAGACAAGAACAAGTAAAGCGTCTAGCCGCTTTAAGAGCCGCTGAATCACCTGCTCAGACTCAACAAAGGCTTGAAGAACGGGCCATGCGTCAGGCCACAATAAGGGCTTCTGAAACTGCTACCCAAACCAGACTCCGCCTGAACAGGCAAAATGAGCATCAAACGATTTTGAGAGCTGCCAAAACGTCTGAACTAACTCAACTCCGTATAGATGAACCAGCCGAGCGCCAAGCCACTTTGAGATCTGCCGAAACCCTTGAACAGGCACAGGCTCGAAGAAACGCAAATTTGGAGTTGCAAACGGCGCGTCGTGGACTTATGGAACGACATACTTGGTCTGTGTTTAATAATGCAGCATTTTATTACGACCACTCAGTTAACTACACGGATCACAGACTCATAATTATCGGGCCCATGGACAAGGCGTGTCGATTTTGCAATGCATTAAAATGGAAAGATGAGACTGCAGGCATGTGCTGCTCCAATGGAAAAGTTTCCCTTCCATTACTCGGTGAGCTAGAGGAGTATCTCAGAACTCTATTCTTATGTGACACTGATGAATCGCGTCGCTTTATAAACAGGATAAGAAAGTACAATTCGTGTTTCCAAATGACGTCTTTTGGAGTCGATAGGGAGATAATAATGCCCGATTTCTCGCCAACTTTTATAGTTCAGGGCCAGGTTTATCACAGAATAGGTTCATTTTATCCGGCAGACAATGAACAACACAAATTCTTGCAAGTTTATTTTATGAGTGAAGAAGAATGTGAGGTAAACCGCCGCTGCCAATTTATTCAAGGTGTCGAAAGAGATACTGTATTAAAAATACAAAGAATGTTGCATGAGCATAACCTTCTGATAAAAAGGTTTAAGACAGCATTAGAACACATGCCTCAAGATAATTATAAGGTAGTTATCCACACTGATCGGACACCACGCGGCGAACATGAGAGGCGCTATAATGCACCTGTGATTAACTAGATCGCCGCCGTAGTGTGTGGTGACCAGTACTTATCACGAGACATTGTTCTGCGTTCGCGGGATAATACTTTGACACGGGTAGCCGACACTCATAAGTTTTATGACTCCCTGCAGTATCCATTGATTTTTAGTAAGGGTCAGGAAGGGTACAATTTTGAAATATCGTTAATTAATCCAGTAACTAAAGTTCCGCTTACCAACAAAAAGGTATCGTGCATGAATTTCTATGCTTATTACATGATTGTCCGACGAAATGATTGTAACATTCTCTCGCGATGCAGACAACTACTCATTCAATTTTTAGTAGACATGTACGTCAAAGTTGAAAGTCGACGACTCCGCTTCATTTCCCTTAATCAACAAAAACTCCGAGTAGAGAATTACATCTACTTGCAAGGTGCTGTCAGTAACGATGCCAATGTAAATCCAAGGGACTTGGCCAAAATGGTTATTTTCCCTTCTTCATTTGTTAACAGCTCCCGCTACCTGCACGAGTACACACAAGACGCATTCGCCTACGTAAGAACATACGGCCGACCAGATCTTTTTGTTACTTTTACGTGCAACTCTTCCTGGAAAGAAATAACAGAAGAATGAATACCCGGACAAAGAGCTACTGACAGACATGACCTAACCGCTCGAGTATTTCGACTGAAGGTTCAGAAGTTAATGGCAGTAATGATTAAAGGAAAAATATTCGGCGATGTACAATGCTACATGTATTCCATAGAATGGCAAAAACGAGGCTTACCGTATGTGCATATTCTGATTTGGCTAAAAGAAACACTGCGCCCCAACCAGATTGATGATATCATAAGCGCTGAAATTCCTGATCCAGTCGAAGACAAAGAGTTGTATGACACAATCGTCAGAAATATGATTCATGGTCCCTGTGGCTCGCGAAACGCTGCATCACCTTGCATGAAAGACGGAAAATGTACGAAACAATATCCCCGAGAGCTATTAAAAGAAACAGTGCATAACGATGAAGGCTACCCGTTGTATAGACGCACGGCTCCCGAAGATGACGGGCGGTCTGTTAGTGTAAACGTTCGCAGCGGTGCGTTCGAAAATCTAGATAACAGCTGGGTGGTACCATATTCCCCCATCCTATGTAAAATATTTAATTCGCATATTAATGTTGAAGCCTGCAGTTCCGTCCGGGTGATTAAATATGCAAGTACATAAATAAGGGAAACGACCAGGCCATATTTAATCTTAGAAATGAGGGTGGGGCGCAGCCTGTTAATGAAGTTCAGTATTTTCAGGCAGGACATCATGTTAGTAGCAACGAGGCATCGTGGCGGCTCTTTGGATTACGCCTGCATGAAAGACACCCAACCGTCACTCATCTAGCCGTGCACTTGGAAAACGGGGAACGCGTCTATTTTAACGAGAACAACTTCCAAGATAGAGTCTCATCTCCGACTAAAACCACACTTACAGCCTCTTTTGAGCTTTCTCAGATCGACCCTTTTGCAAAAACGTTGCTGGATGTTGAAGTCCCCCACTATTACACTTGGAACGTATCAAGAAGACAGTCGAAACGCCGCGTTCAAGGCTCACCTGTAGAAAATTGGCCTATGGTTAAGGCATCAGATGCCCTGGGTCGTATAAATACCGTTAACGTTACAAATTTTGAATGTTTCTGTCTGCGTTTGCTGCTACACCACGTCCGAAGTCCGAAAAGCCACAGAGATCTTAAAACTGTCAATGGTGGAGAATGCGCAACATATTGAAAGGCATGTGAGGCTCTGCGTCTGCTAGAAAATGACAACCATAACCAGCCCACCCACCACTTTCAAGCGACACACTAAACGACGACATCATTAGCGAACTTAATTACGATGCCTTCGCGTTGGAGCAGCAATTGACCGAAATGGTTCCTCAGTTACTTCCGGAACAAAGTCATGTATTCGAACAAGTGTTACGGCAATTAGATTCACAAAATGGTGCACTGTTGTTCCTTGATGCCCCTGGAGGAACTGGAAAAACATTTTTGTTAAATTTGTTGCTGACCCATGTGAAAAAGGACAAGAACATTGCGGTTCGCAGTGGCTTCCTCCGGAATAGCAGCTACGTTACTGCACGGGGGCCGCACTGCGCATTCTGTACTAAAACTGCCCCTTAATCTAACTCAAGAAGAGATACCAATCTGTAATTTTAGCAAAAAATAGCGCTAGGGGTACGTTGTTTCGTCAGTGGAAACTGTTAGTGTGGGATGAATGCACAATGTCACACAAAAAGGCAATTGAGGCTCTTAACAGAACTCTACAGGATATTAGACATAATAAAAACATCATGTGAGGAATGGTGGTACTACTGGCTGGTGACTTCCGCCAAACTCTACCAGTGATCCAAAGTGGCACACCTGCAGATGAAATAAAAGCCTGCCTCAAATCGTCAGCGTTATGGACTAATGTCCAAAAATTCAGCTTGACGAGAAATATGAGGGTGCACCTCTACAATTATGTAGCCACGGGGCGCTATGCAGACAAACTGTTAAAAATTGGAGACGGACAGCTGGACACAGATGCCGAGGGCTATGTGTCACTAACGGGGGACTTTTGTAACGTAGTACAGAATGATGTAGAACTGATTGGTAGGGTTTACCCTGACCTACAGAATAATATAAATGATGATTCGTGGCTATGTCAAAGAGCAATACTTGCTCCAAAAATGACACTGTTATCCAAATAAATAGTGACATTCTTAAAAATATTCCTACTGAAATTACAGAGTATTTGTCAATAGACACCATCATGGATGCAAAACAGAGTAGTTCATATCCTGGGGAGTTCTTAAATTCCTTAGAGCTGTCAGGTGTGCCCTCACATAAGCTGCAGCTAAAATTAGGCGGTCCGGTTATGCTCATGCGTAATTTAGATGCACCGCGATTATGCAACGGAACAAGGCTTCGCGTCACACAACTTGGGTGGAACATTATTGGTGCCACAATTTTAACAGGGGCAAGTAAGGGCGAGAATGTGATGATCCCTCGGATCGTTATAATTCGCACGGATCTTCCATTTCAATTCAAAAGGTTGCAGTTCCCACTCAAGCTCAGCTTTGCCATTACTATCAACAAGGCACAAGGTTAGACACTTCAAGTAGCCGGCGTACACTTGGAAAAGCCATGCTTCTCACATGGGCAGCTCCACGTGGCATGTTCGCGAGTATCCAATGCTAGAAATTTACATGTCTTAGCTGTTAATGGAAAGACCCACAACATTGTTTACACTAGCGTGCTTAAATAGTGCTCTGTTCTATATACATGATTGATGTGTTTTTGTTCCTGACAAAAAATTTCTAATTCCACGCGAGCGAAGCCGCGGGTAAAAGCTAGTTACATAATATAACTACTATTAGTCTCAATCTGAATCATCCCAAACTGACTAACTCTTATAATCAGCAGGGAATAGTAGACTGATACAGCCTTATTATACAGAACCGATTTGATATTTATTCCGAATTCTGCACATAGATTTACTTCGCGTTTTAACTTTATAACTTCGCAAAAACTTTACATTTGTCGGAATAATGTTCAAAATATAGTACCTGGCTGGAAAATTGCATGGTGGCATGGTTTAAAACCAAGCTTATTTTGTGATTCAAAAATTCTTAGACTATAATTCAGCAAAGATTTATATTTATCTTTATTTATTTATTTTTTTAATAATTATAAACTAGCGCTTGACCGTAATCCCGCCTGATGGTAAGCACTGATGCGATCGTTGATGGTAAAGCTCGCTATTTTATTAAGAGCCTATTCACTCAGAAAAATTTAGCGAATAGGAAGGAAGACGGCAGTTGAGCGAGGTGATGCAATGTTAAACCCAATAACACGACCAACGATGCTGCGCCAAAGGGAGATTGATCTGAAGACCCTCTACGACCAAACTCCCAATACAACAACATTAGGCGCATCGTCAATTTCGTGATTTTCTCTGACCTTAATCAATCAGGAGAATAATTCGTTGTTGTCAATGTCTTTCTCCAAACAATAGATAGATATTTTGAAATACAAACTCAATACGTCAATGCGGTGGCGACCTCAACTAAAAAAGAAAGTTCCCGTTAGACATGGTGCATAAAACGATTAAAAACAAAAATAACATGTTTAGTTGAGTCATTAATTATTCATAGTATTTCTTTTGAAATTGTAGTAGTATGTTAATAATATTTACGCAATTTAAAAAGTTTAAAAATTATATTATGTACAAGTCTATAAAGTAGGAATGGAAATAATCACTGGGGATAAAAAAAATTCGTCTGCTTCACTGTCAACATGGAATGTGCCCAAAAGGCTGGCAGCATTACCACGTTGTATGGCGACGCTGATTCATTGGCCAAAAAATATTCTCGTATTATTGGAGTAAAATTTCAGGCCCTACGTTTTAAATTTTTGTAAATATGTTTTTGCATCTCGGTTCCCTAATTAGAGGAGACAATTTTTTCACATTCGTCCAATTTCCACGACAACCACTCTACTCATTAGTTTTGGAAGGCTTGGCTTCCGTATAATTGATATTGTAAGCGCCTCGTTCCTATTCTCGGTCTACAACATCGAAAAGTTACCTACAAGAATGTTGATTTCTGCTGAGGTTGACTCTGAAGTGTCTTGAATGACTGTTAATGTGAACGGTGAATAGTGGCTTGTCCTGAGTCCTCGATTTTTCAGTTAAAGTAGGATGAGCCTCTCTGAATGTTAGTACGGAATAAACTTATTAATATATCCATCAAAACTACTACTACCAAGAGCATGTCTATCTGCTGACTGTGAGCAAATGGGAGTCGGGTTTTTGGCTTCTGGCGCTACCCTCAACTTGAGTGCATCTTGCGGAACTCCACATCGCTGTCAAAGTGATGAAGCAGTCGACTGCCTCGGACACTCTGGTCTAAATGAAACAAGGGCGCTGGACGGATTGCACGGCATGTCAGCATTAAAAAGAAATACGAAATCATTCATTATCACAATTAGCATAATTATTATTCAATGAGGCTTGTTTGGAGTCTATCTTTAGGCCAAAATGCCTGTAATAGAGACTTCTCTCTTCAATAAGATCGCCTCATTATTTTTATACTAACTTAAGAGTTACTATTAAATTTGATAAATCAAATTTATTATAATTAAAAAATTATGTAATTATTTAAAAATAGTATTTATATATCTATATATATATATATAGGCAGTAAATGGAATTAATTTTAACAATTAAGTTAACTAACAATAGGTTTCACAATAATTTTTTTGCTCTATGTGGAGTAAGTATAAATTATTTTTTAGAGTAGCATAGTAAAGTGTAGAATGGTGTAGTGTGGTGTGGTGTGGTATCTGTCGTGTAGTTTAGTGTGAAGTGTGTCGTCTAGTGTTGTGAGTTGGGTGTGGTTTATTAGTAATGCGCATGGGATGAGTTTCTGCTACTTATCATGTTTCAGAAGAGCCTCACAGTTTCCTCGTAAGTAAATGTTTTAGGCAGTGTAAGAGAGAAATGCGCCTGTAGTTGTTGCAGTCGTCTCTGTTTCAAGTTCTTCGATATACTTTTTACTACAGTAGGTTTTGTCATGCATGTATTCGGTTTTTAGATACTTTTCATTCTTGAGTAAGTCGTGTTTCAATATTAAAAATATATTAGAAAGAAATTTGCTAATAAAGTAAATCCTCAAGAAGTATGTAGGAGTGGTGTTTATGTTTAATAGTTTTTCTGTTTTAACTTTTTACCTCACTTGAGTAGGTAGCTATTAAATTTCTCTCATAATTAATCAATTGATTTTAGTGGGTTCTGTACGTGGCGTTGTAAGTGATTTTTATTGTTTCGTTATCGTTCATATAACCGTAACATTTTGCAATGTATTTCTTATTTTAATAGCTCTTGGGAAGCATGTGGCCACGGCTGTTTGATGCGTTTACTGCTTGGAATATTTTACATGGTAATATTGTTATTTACAACGTGAGTTGGTAGTTACATCAATAAAAACGTTGATTGATAGATAAGTTTGGGTCAATACAAAATAATATCTCTGACCATTTCCTTACCTGTAAATCTTACAGAGCTTGTTCAAAATTTAGCATGAAGAGTTTATTTACGATAAGAATTAGCTTATCATCAGAAATACAACCTCCATTTCTATCTTTTTTCCCTAATAAGCAAATGTGTCATCGATGTTCCAGGTCACTCAGAAAGTATTGCGACAAAAAGTATTTATGTATGAGAAACTGGCCAGTTATAACTTAGTTAAACAATATGATTATTTATAACTAATAATAAGTACGTTCCAAATTCAAAACTTCCCTCCACATTTTTTGCGAGCTAATTAAAATTATCATATCTCTTTGAAAAATGGATTTGCGTCGAGACCATTTCCACGCTATGATTTTTTACGATTTCAAATGTCGCCTGAAACCAGACGGATCGCACGATACACTTCAAATAGCATTCATGGATGAAGGCCCTTCTAAGGCAACCGTGTATTGGTGGTATAATGAGTATAAGCGCGGTCGACTAACTTTGGGGGATGAAGAAAGAAGTTGTCGCCCTTTGACGGCTGTTACAGAAGAAAACGTGCTAGCAGTGAAAAGTTTGATCCAAGACAATAGACAAATTACATACCAAGAAATTTAACATAAACTGCAGATTGGATCAGGACGCCTTCACGGGATTCTACACGTGCATCTTCGGTTGCGGAGGATAGTTTCACGTTGGGTGCTGCACAATCTCACCGATGCTCAGAAGCAGGCACGGGTGGAATGGTGTCATGATATGATAGACAAATTTGAAGCAGGCTTGTCTCGGCGTGTTTACAACATCGTTACAGGTGATGAATCTTGGATTTATTAATACGATCCAGAAACGAAGCGCCTTTCGACAATTTGGGTCTTCCAAAATGAATCAACGCCTACCAAAGTGAGGTGATCTAGAAGCGAGGCTAAGATTGTGATCGTGAGCTTTTTCAGTTTAACTGGCTACGGTGTCTTTACAAAACCAAAAAAAGCATTAACGCTGGATGGTATATTACCAAATGCTTGACAGAAGTTTTCTCTGTTGTTGTGAGCAACAAGCAACCAAAAAAACAGGGCTCCGCGGGTCCGCAATCAAAACTAGGGACTTCGTGGATAGTACACCGGTCAAACTCCTGGGACACCCGCCTTACAGGCTTGACCTAGCACCGTGAGACTTTTCTTATTCCCAAAAATAATAGATCAGCTTAAAGGGATACAATTTTCGTCGCCGGATGATGCGCTGTCAGCGTTCGAGAAGGCTGTAAACGAGGTGTCTGCGGCGGACTTGAAAAAGTGTTTCGAACACTGGTTCTTCAGGCGGATGAAATTTTGTATAGAGGCTGGTGAAGAGTACTTTGAAAAGATTTAATAAAAATAAATGAGTGTCCCACGAATATCGAAAAATGATAATATATTTAGACTGTTTACTCTTGAAATCTTAGGATGACTAGGACTCTTTCGGCCTTTAGCCATAACAAGGTTTATTTTTATTTCCAGGTTTAAACCGTCGAAGTATTTTTCAACAAAATTTAAAAAAACTAATTACTCACGTCAAACACAAGATTAGCTTGTAAATTTTGTATTAAGAACTTGTACTTTGTGCTCAGAATACGAGTACAGTATATAAAAAAAACAGCAACGGGCTGGAATCGAAGGTTTATGATTGGACTAAAGTTAGCCCAATTTTATTGTTTGGGATGGGAAATCATCAAATGACCTCTCCCGCTCTGGGCGGAGCGGAAGGGCGTGCCAAACTTTTACTGACTAAAACTCACCCGTGTTTTAAGATGGCTTGTGTTTGATATTGTTACGAATGCACCTTATGTCGAGGGCATAAGGTTCAATATCGCGTGACATGCAGTGTGTAACTTTTAAGCCCTATAACTCGAGACCTAGACTTTGTAAAGGTGTAATATAAAAACGCATTCCTAGACTTAGGGTGGCCTATCGACTGGTACAGGTTTCATCAATTTTGTCAACTAAGTGACGACATCGAAATTTCTAGAAACCCGTTTCCGGGAATTACTGTAGGTACCTACTGAATGTACTCGAAGTTATGCGCTATTATTATTACGTCTAGATGATTCTGGAATGTTCGATCAGCTGACCTATATATAGCGCCGTGGCGCCAGCGAAGAGTCAGTCTGCATTAGACTAGCGATACGAAAACAGCGACAGTTAAGAAGCGATCTTTGAGAATACCTACTGCGACAACTGTAACGAGAACATTGAATACTGCGTGAAGTAACATCTGTAGTGTTATTGCGTGTTTACAATACGGACTTCGTGAACGTAAGTGAAGACTTCGGTGCAACTTCAGCAACATTCTACTTGTCATTGCCTACAATCGACTGTACCTTCGTTGCCAATAAATTTCGAAACCCTTAACCGGCGTTTTAGTACCCCTAGCCCGTAACAATATTAATGTTAATGTCGTCTGCAGTAATAATGTTTTTCTGTGATGTTAGAGTATTTAACTGCACTCTTAGATATTCAACATCATCCGTCGGCCCTTATCTCAGTCAGGGTGCCAGCTGTTTTAGAATCCAATGGCTTTGTCACATGACGACGGAACGAGGCCAGGAGCCCTAGGCTGCTATTTTTATAAATTTATCATCACGATTTCCATGTCTATGTGCTAAAAAAATTGTAATCTGCTAAATTTATAATGATTGATCAATTCGGTAAGTCTTCTCGTAATGGAATGGTCATAAAATGACATTACCTTATTACCCTTAGTAGAAATGATTTGCTAAATACTTAAAATTGAACATTTAAAAAAAATGAAGTGTAATGTCAGTGATTGACCACTGAAGAGACATAATGCCGCCATTTTGTTAATAGATTATATAACTTGTCAAAATTGATCATTATGAGATCACTGATCGATCATTATGACACTACTGTAATAGCAGACTAAGGCCCCAGATGGAAAGACCATTATGCCTTAGAAGTTGGGTAGGTCATTCTCATAGGACAATGGACTGTGCTGGGGCGGCTGCTGCAGGTTGTATTTTTTTTATATTGGTAAGTGTATGTTGGCAGCTTACCAAAAACAGCAATCCGATTCTGTAATCAATCCAACGTGAAAACTTTAATGCCTCATTATTGACACTTTTGACAACTCACTCTAAGCTTACTTCACCTAACTTTTTACGAAGAGATTTATGCTGAGGTTTTTGGCGGGAAAGTCAAGCTGAGTGTCACGCTCGTTTTTCATTGGACTTTTAAAATTATTTATAGTGTTGTTTACTAAATAAAAGTGCGTGATTTATGTAGTAAAAAGTGCATTTAGTAAATAGTTTATAAAGAACAGTGAAATATCGCAGCATAGTGGCCACATCATGACTTAGCCCCAAACCTCACACGTAAGACTGGTCACGCTGCAGTCTTTTTCTACATGAATAATTCATAATTACTTGACATTGGCTAAATGCACAGACCGTGCGAAGCCAAAAAATAAAGAAAGAAGAAGATTTATGCTAGGTACACCAATCAAATACATTTTCGAATTCACCACTTTAGTTGATGATATAGCGTAGTGTAGACTAGATTCTGAAATACGCTAAAAACTAACATTCCAACCTGTTACCGCTTTTTAAAAAACTGTTTGATCTTTATAATGTAGGAAAGCTCTTGATGAACATTAGAAACTAACAAATCACAGTTACTTCAGCATCGCATTAATGATTCGTGCTGTTGCTTGTGTCTGTGAGTCTGTGTGGATGTTAATTTACAATCAATTGTGTGGAGACAACCTCACGTCTGGTTCAATTACAAACGCTTTCAATACGGAGCCGCTAGTAATTGTCCATGACAGTATATGTGCACAATAAATTGCAAGACGTCAGAAACATGGTCGGGGTCGTCCATGTGTCCACTTACACTGCTATTGTAGGGAGAATTTGTTGGTGTTTTTGTTTATTTCTAAAACTTTTATTTACTTATTGTTCTCTTGTAGCAGGGCAGAAGTTGGATTGCACTGATTTTTGTTTTATGGCTATGTCCAAAAAGCACAGTGCTGCACAACTTTCGCCCTGCTATAAGAGCTACTGGTAGCTTACCTTTTATAGCAGGACAGGCGCTGATATTGTGGAAAAGGCAAGCACAACAGTTATTTTTCAAAAGGTTTACATGGTGGTGTTTAACACAGCAGAGCCGTGCAATAGTGAACTTTTTAAAAGCAAGAACATTAAACAAAATTTCCAGAACATACATTCTTCCTCATATTTTCATCTGATTAGCCACACAATTGACATCCTTACAAAGTTGTCTCATGGACAGTCGGTTGATATGTTAATACGTCAACAACCAACTGACATGCAGTCACCCAGTGATTGTTATATTTGTATTAACATTGGAACAAATATTTTTATTGAGTCGTAAGTTTCGAAGCAATTGAAACAATATATAAACAAGGTTAGAGGTGATGATTAGGTCAAGGCAAAGATATCATGGAGACTGAAAGTGCATGAAGAAAACTTATGGAAATATACTTCGGAAGGTGAATAAACCTCACAAGAAAGTTAGAAACAATCAACAACCAAGGTTATTAATAGATGGGTAGACAGTTAATACAGAGTGCGTCCTAAGTATTAATAGATTACGTCATCAATATGTTCATAATACATATATCTATTGAGAGTAAATTTTCAGTAGTACCTTGAATTCTGCACATGGTTTTAAACCCTCTAAAGTAGAAATATTTCATTGGTTAGAAATATTAGATAGTCATCTAATTAGACAATTTGTTTTTTTAAATGTTATAAACTAGTACTTGACTTCGATCCTGTCTAATAGTAAACAGTGATGCAATCGTTGATAATAAAGCGCATTAGATTATTATGTTTTATTTAGCAAGCGCAAGCGCATTAGATTATTATGTTTATTATGAGTTGGATTTTCTATTTTGCATGATATTGCTAATACTTTTGATTATTTATTTATTTAATGATTGTTATTTGTTTTTTTTTTTATATATATTTTTAATAATTAATGTGATATAATTATTAAGATACTTATAACCTAACTAGTGGCACTCATTATCATATTTTTTTGTTAATATGTGGATAATGTAGTGGGCTACAATATTACTAATATTTTTAATTATACTTTCTGTGTGTGTATTTATATTGTTGCTGTTTATTGTCCCTAATTAAATAAAATAAAATAAAATTATGAGCCTATTCAATCTAGCCTTTGAGACCGCTGTAGGCAAATTCTTCGAGTTCTTCGATGTATGCAGTATAAACGCCGTTCCTTTGCAAGACCGCCAAATCAATTAACCACCCAAAGTTTAGGTTTGAGGAAATTACAACTGCCAAGAGATGTAGGTGGTCAATACACTACAAGGATACATTTTAAAAAGTAGGAGCCAAGGTGAGCGGGTCTCCTTTTGGCGGTGAAGAGAAACACAT
Organism: Sesamia inferens; assembly: GCA_037179545.1. Taxonomy (NCBI): domain Eukaryota; kingdom Metazoa; phylum Arthropoda; class Insecta; order Lepidoptera; family Noctuidae; genus Sesamia; species Sesamia inferens. The sequence goes on along the minus strand of CM073921.1, from coordinate 16,630,283 downwards.
GTGTTTTAGCGGCATTGAATCCCACAAGATGGGTTTGTTTCACCCAATTTCACACTAGAGAAATCTAAGGAGGTAAACGATTCGAGGGCCTCGCCCCAAAAATGGGTGTCCCACTAGACTGATTGCGGCGAAACTCCTACTACCGGTCACCGAGTTGATATGTTACATTTCAACTATGCGGTGAGGAACGAGTTTAATACATACATAATCTTGCAGAGTATAGAGGTTATTGAAATCTGCTGATAGTGGGTAGGCATGACTAGATTGTCTCGGGCTGCACTTTGGCAAGCTTTCAATGTTAGGGCACTATAATAATTCTAAATGAGAGGCGATACAAGCGTGTCAATTCAGGATACATCATCATCATCATCATCATTTCAGCCGAAAGACGTCCACTGCTGGACATAGGCCTCCCCCAAGGTTCTCCACGACGACCGGTCCTGCGCCTCCCGCATCCAGCGGTTTCCCGCGACCTTCACCAGGTCGTCGGTCCACCTTGTCGGGGGCCTACCCACGCTACGTCTTCCGGTGCGTGGTCGCCACTCGAGAACCCGTCGGCCCCATCGGGCATCGGTCCTACGGGCAATGTGTCCAGCCCACTGCCACTTTAGTGTTGCAATTCTTCGGGCTATGTCGGTTACTCTAGTTCTTCTGCGGATCTCCTCATTCCTGATTCGATCGCACAGTGAAACCCCAAGCATAGCCCTCTCCATTGCCCTTTGAGTGACTTTGAGCCTTCTTATAAGGCCCATTGTTAGCGACCACGTCTCAATTCCATATGTCATCACTGGCAACACACACTGGTCGAAGACTTTTGTCTTGAGACACTGCGGTATTTCGGACGAGAAGATTTTTCGTAGCTTCCCGAAAGCAGCCCAGCCGAGTTGGATTCGACGATTGACCTCTTTCTCGAAGTTGGACCTTCCTAACTGGATAGTTTGTCCCAGGTACACGTAACTGTCAACAACTTCGAGAACAGAGTCTCCAATCTTTATAGGAGTCGGTACAACATGGGCATTAGACATGACTTTCGTCTTGCCCATGTTCATTTTAAGACCGACTCGCTCGGAGGCTCTGCTGAGGTCTTCGAGCATTGTACTCAGGTCCTCCGCGGTCTCAGCCATGACTACGATATCATCAGCAAACCGAAGGTGTGTCATGTACTCGCCATTGATGTTGATGCCCAGTCCTTTCCAGTCCAGAACCTTGAAGACATCCTCCAATGCAGCGGTGAACAATTTCGGGGAGATAACATCTCCCTGTCTGACACCACGCTGGAGAGGTATTGGTTTCGAGGTCTGGTCCTGTATTCGGACTGACATGGTGGCGTTTTCGTACAAACCCTTCAGCGCTTCAATATACCGATAGTCTACTTGGCACCGCTGGAGAGACTGCAGTACAGCCCAGGTCTCGATCGAATCAAAGGCTTTTTCGTAGTCCACAAACGCCAAGCAAAGGGGTAGGTTATACTCCTCGGTCTTCTGTATAACCTGCCGTAGCGTATGTATGTGGTCTACTGTGCTAAAGCCCTTTCGGAAACCGGCTTGTTCGGGTGGCTGGAAGTCGTCAAACCTGCAGGCGAGACGAATACAACGATTCAGGATACAACTCAGGGGCAATAGCCTAGAGAACAATTGCTGCTAGACCATCTGATTCACTAGTTTTATTCACATCCAGACGATATAGTGCTCCCAGAAAATCGAATTTGTCCGGTACATAGCCGAATTTTCTCGGTGGCAGGCCATAACATAGGCTGCCGGAAGAATATAAGTACCACCAGACAAAGTCTTGCCGCCAAGCAATTCGTCGTGTTCGGGCATGATGTCTGGTGAAGCCGTACGGAGGACGGGTCTATGGCAGTTGTGTTGCGACGTGTGCAGGGTACGATGCGCCAAATGTAGTTGTGTCGGGAGTTTGGTCGTGAGGGTCTCCAGATCAATCTCCCTCTGGCGCAGCATCGTTGGTCGTGTTATTGAGTTTAAGATTGCATCACCTTGCTCAACTGCTGTCTGCAAACTTCCTTCCTATTCACTCAGTTTTTTGAGAGAATAGGTTCTTAATAAATTAGCCCATTACCATCAACGATTGCATCACTTGCGTACCATCAAGTGGGATGGCAGTCAAGCACTATGCGCTTATGAATATAAAAAAAAAATGGCTCTTAACTCTTGATACAACTAACTTCTTTCATAAGGGGCCAGGCTAATATCTGATCGGCATAATTTGCCATTGACTCTATGGTAGCCAGCGAATTGTGAAATTACTGACGGTTTTTTGCAGTTTGTAGATCAGTGTCAGGTAGTATGAAGATAAAAATACGATTCATAAACGTAAAATATGGCTATGCTATACAAATTATTATCATTAGAATCAGATATTACAATTCCTTGGGTTATGTTTGCCCTGGGGGATGAAATCGGGGCCGCGTCGTCGCTCGATTCACGTTACTTGGTGATGCCGCCCGCGGGGTGATTGCGTAACACGCTTTCAGTAGCGGTTTCGTTTTGACAGTTGAACAACATTCATTGCGTTATTCTCGTTGTAAAGCAGACACATTATTCGAACATAAAACCAATTTACTAGGAATAATTTTCAAAATGAGATTGCTGATAAGAACGTTCACAGTCGGATCTATGTCTTAATCTCTCAAAAATACGTCTAATTTTCTTACATTATGACAAATTTTTGATATTGGTTTGTTGCCAAAGTGAGCCTGCGACAAGATTTTGAATGTTTTAAATTACGGGATCCAGCAAGCAGCGTTAAACAAAGAAGTTAATTACCAAGTAAAATGACGTCTAGTCCAAATTTTACTCAAATCACAATTGTCATTTTTGGACACTGGCTATAATTATAGTTGTCAATATCTTGACATCTATTTTCCGAAACCGTACTCTATTCAGAAGGCTTTGGTTAAAAGGGACGATTGTTGAAATCAATTGAAACTTGGATATTGAGTTTTCGGAAATATCTGTGTAGTGAAAAGTGTGAGGTTAATAAAAATTGAAAATCACATAGAAATTTGACTGTCCGCACCGATGATTACCTGTTATTAGTTGCGATTTGCTTTTTAACAGGCGCTAGGCGTTTTTAAAAGTATCTGAAATATAGATACAACATACAAAATACCTATTTACATCTTGTATTTGAATTTTTTTTGTTTTGTATCTTACATTTAGATGCATTTTCTGGTATCTTAGTGTTAGTAGTTTGAAGATACTTTGTTCCCCAAGATAATTTTACTATAATAACATCTGAATTGTATTGCATGACGCAGGAGACACTACAGTTGCCATGTATTTTACGCAAGGCGTTTTAAATAGGGACAGTTGAAGAATGTATACATAAATTGTACTTGCACAAATACTTCAACGTTTGCAGTTCATTTAACTTTAAACATCGTTTATTAATAAACACACCAGTGTTTAGGGGTCTTTTCATAAGCGATGATTAAAGTTAAGAGACGTGCAAAGGTCTAAAATTCATGGTTAAAGAATCGCTAATCACTAGTTAACTTTAAACATCGTTTATGAATAAGAGGGATAGTGTTTATTTAACCTTCATACGTTCCTCAAAGTTACCGACGTAAACGGGCTTTGGGTCTTATTTGACCCAGTGCTATGTTGCCTTAATTTACACTCAATAATTGCATAGTAAATATCATTGATGTTTATAATTTAATATGAATAACTTATTAATAAAAAAAACTGTTAGTTTAAGTAAGTTTTTATTAATATCAAGTAATGAACACAGAACAAATTTTGTGAAATAATAACAAAATCCTATTATTATATCCAAAACAAAAAGTTATTATTACTTATCACATGTAGTACATAGAGTACCTAATAGTTTTAGAGTGCTTTTTACATATAAACTTTTTGCACGCAAGGCAAACTAATCCCGTTTTATTATCTGTTTTTGGACATAATTGGCATCTACTTCTCTTGGTCGTTGTTTTCCCTGTATTGTTTTCAGACTAGACTGAAGATGATGGCTGTGGATCGTCTTGCGTTGAATCGCGTATATTTTTTGCAATTTCCGGTGAAAATGGTGTTGGAGGAAAAGTTTTCCGGGTTAAATATTCCAAACATTACTTGTTGCAGAATCACATAGCACCCAAAACGTTATGCCATTTTTTACCGGTTTTGATGGCATATATTGTCGGAATGGGCACTTTTCCCGGAATACGACTAATTGTTCGTCTATTGTCACATTTTCGAAAGGATTATAAATCTTCGGTAATACCTCAATCCACTGATTCCACAGCTCACGAATGGGAGCAAATTTATCCGATAGTCGCCGATCATTTCGAGTTAGTCTATTATCAAACCTTATAACTGTTGATATTTTTTTGAATGATTTTTGTGACATAGTTGCTCCGAATATATGTAGGTCTACTTTTTTTAGAATCTCATAAACTTTCAGTACTTTCGTTATTTCATCAAAAAACACACCAGTTGACAGGAGGAAACCTATGAATGCAAATAAATCCGTATTATCAATATCAGTCCATTCTTTATCAAATACATGTCTTCCCTCCATATTTGTGTAATACAAAATAGTGTGTATCAACAGAGGCGTAAAAAATAATTCAAAACTTGATCTTTCTTCTTCTGTGATTCTTGAAGAAGAATGTCTAGTCAATCCTGGCATCATGCTGATGATATTTTCTCTAGCGGCTCTTCCTTGACTGCTTCCAAGCGGTTTTTTGGAATAAGTTATTTGGCCATTCTTTGATGTCATTCTTTCAGAAAGATCAAATGTACTTACACTCTCACTAAAACTAGTGCTAGATGAAGCAGCATTCTCCACATGATCCCCCAACTCTGAACACGGTTCTTCTTCATCGGATACTCCATTCAAAAAGCTCTCAATCTCACTGTCCCTCATTTTCAAATATAAAATAATACTCGACCGTAAAACACTATGACGTTCTGTGTACTCAAAACTATGATACTGCTTTAGCAGTATAACTACAAAATGGAGGGTAATCCAATAACAAAAATGGAACTACAATCTTTTAATACGTATGGTCAATTTTGACCCGAGGACCATAAGAGTATAAAAAGTTGTAAATTAAATATTACAATATACTTTTATAAAACAATCAAATATTTAAATTGACCTTAAAACTTCAGAAAAAGTCATTAAATATCAAGTGTCAAATAAATATATTAAAAGAGAAAACTTAGTTTCTTTCCTAAAATGGGTCTAAATTGACCCGAAGACCGTATAAAGGTTAAACAATTAGTTTCATCATTAACCTCTTATCGTCCCACTGCTGAGCACACGTCTCCTCTCATACAGAGAAGGATTGAGCGTAATAACCACACTTGCTCAATACGGGTTAGTTAGTTTATTAGAATAAAAAAATGTTCAGTAGCAAAGAAGTAAACTTATTCATATATTTTAATTTATAAATATATGTTATCTTTCGATATTAAAAACTTATATAAAAAAAAAAGTAAGTAAATCACTTGCCTCTCTCTATGACAGCAAGGAAATTAGTAGGTATCAAGAGAATAAAACAATGAAACAGGCCCCGCCTCTAAGTAAGATATGTTATGAGTCACGCTGATCTTTTTGGCGAAAGATAGGTACCTAATAATAGTAGTTAAAATAATCGTATTTTGCATAATAATACAATCAAACATTTTGAATTTAAATAAATAACTTGTTATTTTTATATGAATGACTCTGCACATTTGCAATTTTATAATGTATTTATTAATGTTGTTTAATTTGTAGTACGGTTTTACGAGGATAGTAAAAAAGAAATATTAGGATATTGAGCTGAAAAAAGAACTATTTATGAAGATATGCTAAATAAATAAAATGTTAGTGTATTTTTATTAAATTCGCATGAAAGTATATGCGGTACTTATAACATTGTTTTTTGTCATCCTGTCTATTTGTTTTGGCTAATTTCCGAAACGGCTGGAAGTATTTGACGGGTCCTATTCCAGGTTTTTTTTTATAGAAAAGTCATTGCGCAAAAAACTGAATTCTATAAAATGCTAAATCACACAGGTATTATCAGCACAGCTCAATCTCCTCTAGAATACAAAAAGAAGCTATATTTTCCATCATTTAATTTGAACGTATCACATACAATGCTTCATGTGTCTAACGTGTCTAACCGACGACTGTTACCTGCTAAGAAGTTTTTACTAAGATATTTATTATACCTATTCCGAATGAAAAATAGTAATTACGTAGCTCTTACGAAAATAAAACAAAGTTAAAAAATTAAAAATATAGTAACTCCAGTAAATTGGTTTTATATGAATTAATAAACTAAAACTTTTTGTTTTAAATTAAAGCTAGAAATGATTCTTTTGTGTCCTGTCTGTAAATTTTCTAGACTAGTTTTGTATCTTCTACCGTCAAGGTGTAAGACAATGTAAGTGTATAGAATTCTTCTAGTAAGTAGCTAATCTATACTAATATATAAAGCTGAAGAGTTTATTTGTTTGAACGCGCTAATCTCAGGAACTACTAGTCCGATTTGAATTTTTTTTTTGCATTGGATAGCCCATTAATCCAGGAATGCTTTAGTCTAAATAACATCACGCTGTGACCAATAGGAGCGGGGCATATAAAAAAAAAAGTGGGTGGAACCTTGTGGCGCAGCTAGTTAGCCCTAAAATGTTGGTAGAAGTCCTAAAATTGCAAGCATTTGTGGACTCCGACTTACGCGTCGGGGGTTCAAATCCAATGAGGCGCTTTTCCGTGTGTCAACACATTTCAAAACTTTGAAGGAAAATGTCGTGAGGAGACTGGGATGTCCTAGAAACAAAAATTCGAAGACATGTGATATTCCCGCACTGGACCTGCTTGTTAGTCATTTTCTCTCACAGAAATGAGGCTTGTGCCCTGCTCAGCAGCGGGAACTTTATAGGCTAATAGGCTAATTATGTGTGAATGAGAGGTCTACTACTGCCCTGTGTGGTACCGGGCTTAGAATAGTACCATCCCATATCCTCCCGTGGGTGTCGTAAGAGGCGACTAAGGAAAATCTCACCAGGGAAGCAGGCAGCAGCGCTTCTCCTGTGGAATATCTAATTACTGCAATCCCCAACCCGTCTGCCAAGCAGAGAGATTATGGCAAACCCCCAATTTCAAAAAGAAATTTCTAAGCAGGACAGCCTCAGGACTGACCCAGGTTTGAATGAATCGGAAAACCTCCTACAGTATGGTTATAAATGATGTAGGAAACATCATACCTACATACTCATTAGCTGCGCTCTTTTTTGTATTGAAATGCGATACGCTGCGGCTGTTGGTACCTAATGGCTGATTGTAGGTATAAACTGCATTTTACTTTCATATTTTTGTTAATTATGCGACTTTATTCCTTCATTTTCTCCTAAACAAAGGGTCCCTTTCGGAACCTTCAATAAGAAAAAAATAAGATCTACTTGCACAACAAATTAATAAATGCATTTAGTATTCAAATTAATTATTCTGTCACTATCACCTTCTAATAATTTACAGGAGCAGAACAATATTTTAACGTCGCTATACATTAAACGTAGGTATGTATTTCATGGTCTGGGCGGGTTTAAAAAAATAATTGACTTCGAAAATCGTATTTTTCCGAGCTACCTTTTAGTAAACAATCACACGAACTCTCCCCAAATCATTGTCAGCCGTTGTCCACTGACAACGGCTGACAATGATTTGGGGACGGTTCGTGTGATTTTTTTTTTCAACTCATGGAGGTACTTCTTCGCCAAATTTCTATGTCACTACATAAAATTTGGTGAAGAAGTACCTCCATGAGTTGAAAAAAAAAATTCTATGGATGAGGGGTTTTGGCGGGAAAGCTAAGATGAGTGCCACGCTAATTTTTCATTGGACTTTTAAATTATTTATAGTGTCGTCTCTTTGAGGTTTTTTTAAACGGGTAAAACCAAGGTTTGGGTGTAACATTAGGCTGTATTGCGTGATAAAAAGCACCTTTCCGCTTACTTGTATTTTGCCACTGCACCTGCCATGTGAATAGCAAGTTCTTTTTTGGAAGGCTCAGCAAATCATAACCCTGGCATTTAAAATATTTGAGGTCAGCGTCTTGGGACATGACAGCGTCCTTAGCAAGAGCATCGACCCACTCGTTTCCTCTTATGCCACAGTGGCTTGAAATCTAAACCAAGTGGACTGTTTTAAGGTTCTTGGCACAAGATAAAAGGGACTTTTTGATTTGGAGCAAGATTGGACTGTGCAGTTTGCTCTTCAGAGGACTTTGCTCCAAAGCTTGCAGGCAACTAAGGGAGTCCGTGAAGATGACACCAAAATGTTTGCTATGGGCTTCTATAAATAAACAAGCTTCCAGTATGGCCATGCACTCTCCCGTAAACACTGATGACTGTTTAGGGTATCTAAATTTAAACACGATTTTTGAGTTTTGGTAATATACCGCAGCACCAGTGCAGCTTGAATCTGAGAATTTAGAGACGTCCGTGAAGAATATCTCAAAATTTCGCCAGTGCTCACCAACCGCCGCATAGAAAATAGAGTTAGCCGAAGGGGACTTTTTAGGTATGCCGATATTATAGAAAGTGTCAGGTTTAAAACATATGGTTTTATAGTCAAAATTGTAAGAATGGAGATTCGGAAACTGAGCGATAGGAGAATCTAAATTTTGGTACCAACCAAAAGAATTTACAAACAAGGGGACTTCTTTATGTTTCCAATAATTAGAACATCGGCATGTGGTATCCAGGTCTTTCACTCTTTGAACAAGCGGGTGAGAGAATTTAGTAGTGATTCTAGCCCAAAATCTCGACGCTAGATACTGTCTTCTCAAGGCCAAAGGTGGCTCAGCGCACTCTACCTGCAATGCGTAATTGGTGAGGATTTCATACCACCCAAAATGATCCTTGGCACTTAGCCTGAATACTTTTTGGTGTATTATAAAATTACAAAGAAAGTGGCATTGATTTTTATATATGACGGCGCGTAACTGGTTAATTTTGAATGTTGTGATGTGTTTTATCGTATCAGTATCAATTGACCATAAATTACTATACTATTTTTTGAAGTCTATTAATCATAGGCATAAGGATAGGTAGTTTTGGTGGATCATAAAATTACAAAGAAAGTGGCATTGATTTTTATATATATATATATAGATGAGATGATGATCGACCGTTCACTGAATTCATTTGTTACAAAAAATGTGATAAATGAAGAACCGCTCGACCGATTCTGTTCAAGCTTCACATAAACCATCTACTAATTAGTCAAAACAAACCCTAAATATTTGGTTTGGATAGGTGTGGCATTGATTTTTATATACATATATAGATTGCGCAAATTTACTGTCTCGTCTTGCGCTAAGTTTTACGTAGTAAAACTGTCAAATAGGTACTTTTGACATTCGGGAGTTAAATTACGGAGTAACTGTCAACTAGACGTAGCGAATGTAATAATAATTGTTATTTTTATATTTGTGCAGTCCTATGTATAAATAAATAAATAAATATATACGGACAAATCACACAGATTGAGCTAGCCCCAAAGTAAGTTCGAGACTTGTGTTATGGGATGCTAACTCAACGATACTATATTTTATAATAGATACATATATAGATAAACATCCAAGACCCAGGCCAATCAGAAAAAGATCATTTTCCATCACGACCTGGCCGGGGATCGAACCCGGGGCCTCCACGTCGCAGGCAGGCGTGTTGACCGCTGCGCCACGGAGACCGACAAAATGTCGTTCGTCGTATGTCTCATTTGAACTATGAAAACCGTACTTAAGAGGGAACTCTATATACAAAAGTATTCCACTGTTTTCATCGTGGATAATGCTTTTAGAGCAATTTTTTTCCACAATTTTACACCGTGATTATACGTGCCCCATATCATTAGATTTTTTCCGAAACTTAATAAATTAAACAAATACGATACTCTAAAATCGCAAAAAGTTACCCATTTTTACAGTTATGTTCAGATGACTATTAGACCAATCTGGTAAGTTTTTGACAAAAAAGAAAAACGGTATATTTTTCCTCTAAAATTTGATACAAAAATAATTGTGATCTGTCGTGTTCTGAAAAAGAAAACAGCAGAATACGAAACATCTTTTGGTCAACGTTTTTGTAGGTAAAATCAGCCTGAGCTGCCACTGTCCTTTTCGCACTTTATCGGGAGAGGTTGGAAGCAGCATATTTTTTCTCAAATACACTTCTCGTCAGAAAAATCGAAACACTTCCCTTTTTATGGTTTCTATCCTAATTTTACACAAAAGAGTATTTATTCCATGAAAAAAAACACATCATGTATGCTGTAGCTGGCAGTTTGGCCATTAAAAAGGTAAGCGAAAATTTTAAATTCAAAATTAGAATTTCTATTGTTTATCTACAAACGAAATGTACCTATTACTGTTTTGAAACACATGTGTGTTTAGAGTTAGGGTACATTTCACCTTTGTAAACTAAAATTTTGCGTTTATCTTGAAAAGTTTTGTTCTTTTTTTGTTTGCTGCAGCGTCGACACGTCTAAAAACTTTTTTTTTTGTAAAAAAAAAATGGACACGTCACCGGCAGAGGCCGTCTAAGTGGTGGCATTACTGGAATCTGGACCTAGTCAGCGTGTTGTCGCTGAAAGATTGCATCTAAGCCTGTCATCTGTTCATAAAGTCTACAAACGCTATCGACAGGCTGGTTTGATCACGCGCCGTTCAGGATCTGGCAGGAATTGCGTTACTTCGGAGCGAGATGATCGATTTATTGTAACAACTTCTTTACGAAAACGACGCCTTAACGCTTTTCAACTACAGCAGCAGCTTCATGTTGGACGTGGTGTGGCTGTAAGAGACTCTACAATTAGAAGAAGATTGATTGATGTCTGGTGAAGCCGTACGGAGGACGGGTCTGAGCAGTTGTGTTGCGATGTGTGCCGGGTACGATGCTCCTAATGTTGTTGTGTTGGGAGTTTGGTCGTGGAGGGTCTTCCGATTAATCTCCCATTGGCGCAGCATCGTTGGTCGTGTTGTTGGGTTAAACATTGCATCACCTCGCTCAACTGCCGTCTTCCTTCCTATTCACTCAGTTTTTTCTGAGTGAATAGGCTTTTAATAAACTAGCGCGCTTTACCATCAACGATCGCATCACTGCTTACCATCAGGCGGGATTGCGGTCAAGCGCTAGTTTATAATTATTAAAAAAAAAAATTGAAGGAATCTGGATTGGTACCGCACAAACCAGCAAACGGGCCGAAATTAGCTGCAGACCATCGGACAGCACGGCTTAGATTTGCACGTGAGCACCTAAATTGGTCATACGTCCAATGGAGCAAAGTCTCTTTTCTGATGAGTGTAAAATTATGCTATATGGTAACGACGGAAGGAACAAGGTCTATAGAACAGATGGAGAACGCATTGCACATTGCTGTATTGAACAAAAGGTCAGCTACGGTGGCGGTTCGTGGAGGAATCAGCGCCGAAAGTAAGACAGAGGTAGTGTTCGTGTCTGGGCCACATCTGCCTGCACTAAACTGTCATCGGTACGTCGAGCAGTGTCTTGAGCCTCAGGTGATGCCTTTTTTTTTGATATGGCATCTCGTAGTTGACCTTGAGAGGCCGTGACTACTTAACCGGACTTTATCAGGTGATGCCCTTTACACATTTTATTGACAACGGCTTCAAATTCATACACGACGATGCTAGGGCGCACACCGCGGGCGTCGTACGAGATTATCTTGCTGAAGTCGGTATCCCCATTACGGAATGGTCAGCAAGAATCCCAGACATGAATCCCATCGAACATTTATGGGATGAGTTAAAGAGTCGTGTCCATGCTAGAAATCCGGCCTCGGAATCACTCAGCCAACTGCAGAATGCGATCCAAGAAGAATGGAATGAAATGCCTCAACATTTGATTGTCACTCTCATCCGATCCATGAAGAACCGCATGGAAGCAGTCATAAGAGCTCGGGGAAGGAATCATCATTATCAACCTTTTTTTATCGTCCCACTGCTGGGCACAGGTCTCCTCTCATACAGAATAGGATTGAGCGTAATCACCACGCTTGCTCAATGCGGGTTGGCGATTTCAGACTTAAAGTCCAGGTTTCCTCAAGATGTTTTCCTTCACCTTCAGTCGGAATATCAGTTACTAAATAAACTTTCCTAGCTGTTTTTTTTTCATTTATATGTATTGTTTAATTCATTTCCTTCATACTCCATACAGGGCAAAAATTACCTACTCGTTACCAAATACGAATCCTATGAAAATTTAATTTGAATTTAGAACATTAACATTAGGATTTTAAAACCTCTTTTTATTCACTATTAAACGACATAATATGACATATATTTCTAAATATGTATATCTCTCTGAAAATCCTTACATAATATAAACTCGTAACCCCTTTTGATTTTTTTGTTAAGAAGTGTATATTTAGAAATTGTTGTAGTGTGGTTAACGAGCGCACAACACAGCTGACGGTAGATCATAGTGGATGCGTACGTCTAACCGTACAGGGCCCACCCGTGCCAAGCCGTAAATTGCGCTGGCGGGCGAGTGGTGAGTTCACCATATTTTTTTGGGACAACCAACTAAGATAACAAATAATAAATAAATATTACTTTGTGGTTTTTCATAATATATTTTTGAAATTTTGTACTTTGATTCTTTACCTGAAAATACTGGATACGTAATAACGGTGTATAACTTGATAACATAGAAATTTTCGAAACCTTAGTTCCGTAATTCGTAGTGCCCTCTCTATCAAATTCAATGCCAACATCCATTACATATTTGGGCAAAAAATCATTGATAAGTATATATTTTGCCAATTTTCTATAACTTCAACAAAAACAAGTCTGCTTTTATAATTAACCAATCATACCTTAGCAAAAACTAGTGCTACATGTACAAGAAAATCTTAGTAAACGATAGCGTATTCAATGTGAACCTATTAATATGTGATATGAAGAAAAACCGTGTGTAGCCAGTGAAAGCCGCGCCGGGCACCTGGGCCCTGAGTATGCGCATCGACCTGTTCGGCGAACGTGCTGATAACCGCCGCACTTCCAACTCGAAAGTGATTTAGATATTGTCTCTTTCAGATATCGTTATAATACTTTGTTGTGTGACTGTGTGTGCCATGTGTGTGGTCCCAGCACGTTGAGTGATTCTGAGTGTTTTATTTTAAAATTAACATCAGTATTTAATTTTGCACACATAGGTACTTACCTTATTTTCTTGTTATCAGTAAACCAAAATCTTAACGATTATTACAGTTTTATGTAAACACTGCGTAATTCCGAAAAAAATATTGAAAAGTGGAACATAACACGCATTTGACAAAAAAATGTGTTCATTGACCTCACGCCTGTAACAAAAGCAATACTAGTTCGCACACGCGTTCGATAACATAGATAATAGACTTCAATCGTAGAGTAAATGATTTGGAAACGGAAACTACTAAACTAGCCCTCGTTATCAGTAGCGCAAGAACCTAATCACTTTCATTGCAACCCCGCGAAGGAGGTCGCAGGCCGCGCGCTATCACACACGCAGTCCGTCGCGCGCATTGAGTGCGCGCAGGCGTGCGCCATGACAGTTCCGCGCCGGCACCGAGTCGACCCCGCGCCGTGACCGAGGCCAGGCTAGCACACGCGACCCCCGGCAGCAGCCGGGAATGGAGGCCTGCTGCGCGATCACAGCTGCCGAGGACGTTGTGGGCGACCAGGTACGGTGCCCGTGATCCAGTGACTAAGTGTTACCGTAGTTCCTAGTGCTCCTCTGATACGAGATAACTTGTGCCGCTCCGTCCTGCTCCGTATGCGATCCAACTTGGTTTGTAGAGATACTCTTAGAACAACGATTGGTTTCGTTCGTAACTAGTTTTTTAAAGTTATGCGGGAAAAGATTTTCATTTCGGGAAGGTTATTTTCGAGCAATTTCCTAAATAACTTCTTTCGGCGAATACGTTGATTTGTTTAAGAAAATATTCAACATAAACATTAAAACTATAGACACTATCTAGCTAAATCTACCTCTTTTTATAAAAAACCTAGTTATCCTGAAAACTCGCGCATATTTTCAGCAGAGTACAGAGTACAGACATCCAATCTGAGCCGCTACGCGCCCGCGCCATTTTCCTTCCATTTTTTTTTTATTTTGTTACCTTATTTTTCCATATAAATAACACTAATACAGATTGTTTATTTTTGTGTGCAATGTCTATAAGCGCATGCTAAGAACACGTTCTTTTAAAATATGTATATATTTTTTCTTATAAATAAATAACACTAAACTGTGTCTACGTATTCCAAGGCGCATTTACGCAATCAAATTTCACTTTACAATACAATCTTTTAAATATAATAATGAATATTGATATAATCGCGAAGTCATGATTAGGCCATTATTAACGTAGCGAAATTTACATAAATATGATAAACATACATACTATGTTCAAATATATATCTACTAAAGTACTAATATACCAAATTGTTTACAAGTTAGCATTATTTATAATTTATTATAGACTCTCATATGTATGAGTAGCGGAAACTTAAGTGCTGTTTAACGCCGTACTTAACACTTAAATAAATAAAGATAATAATAATAACTACTTGCCATTTAAATCTTCATAATAGAAAACATTCAACCCTGAACCATTCTTCGTCATAAGCCAAACATATGTAAAATTAAAAAAAAAAACAAAACTTATAGAGAAACGTAAAAAATGTATCATTACTAATTTATACTAATTTAAATACTAATAATAAACATGTAACGTTCATTATAATGTCGGTATTCTGTTTGTATTTTACACAAAATCGAAATGGCTACAAAGGCCTGCTTACAAAAGACATCAACGCCGACCGACGGCAAAACGTTTTCATAGCAACATCACTTTTCCTTTCAACTTACATTCATTTAAATAGTTAAAGCAAATTATATTCACTTCACTCTTCAACACTGTATTACAAATATAATTAAACAGTTAAAAAAAAATAATTTGCTTAAATATTAAATTTTCGCGCATTCGAAGGAAAACAATATTTGTTATTTTATTAAAAGCGAATTCATTTTTGTAGATAGATAATTATTAAACTATTTTTATTAATTATAGTTAGTTAGTATTTAGCAATTTTCGCGTGCCGCTCATAGAGTCATATCTATTTATATTGAATGCCATAATTCTTCAGGCATGCAGTAAACTACTACAACTATTGGTAGTTATTAAAATCGAGCCACATTTGTCGAAACAGCTTGTACAATAATAGCATTTATGCATTAGCAATCAAAATAAGCAAGTCGTTGTTTAAATGAAATATTAAATCTATCAAAAACATCTAGTTCCCGAAAAGTTCAAAAAAGACGCCGCGTATATATTTTTTTTAAATCATGTCATCCGTCAAAATAAAATGGCCGTTTAAATTCTTTACAAAAAGCAGTATCCAAAATATTCATGTTTATATCCGAACAAAGAGTTTATTGATAGGCCGCGGGCCGCAGTACACCGGCCACGCAACTTTTCAAACCGAACTTACTTATATCAAACGGAACATCCGATTTTTCTATAGATTAAAATACAGTTAGCGTCGTCTGTCTGTCGTGTGCAACTGTCAGTGGATTCCAAATTTCTTATTATCATACCGAACTGCCTCGCAGAACGTTCTCCCTAATATCCTATCAACATCTACCCTTGTTAATAATCTAATAACTAACTAGTAATTCTGTTCTGTCCTTTTCTTTGTGAAATAGAAAGAACGAAATGACACTGAACTTACTACTTATTACTGGCATGAACACTTCCAGAAGGGAGCTGTATTGGTGGCAGCACCCTAGTTAATTCTGTAATCGAACAATATTGCTGTATTCCTATTTAAATGGTGTCAGCTAATACTAAAAGCACTTGACATTTTCAAATTGCCAATGAATCAATAAACGGCAGATACAGAATTCAGAACACAATTTAGCCTAGCTTAGCTATTGCTACCTATTCTCCTAAGTTCAAAGCGTAGTTCTATTCTCTGATACCCATAAGAAAGCCTAGTTTTTTCTGTTTATAGCTTTGCAAATACTTTGCGATCATTTAATCCCATCCCGAATAAAATGTTTTACTTACTACAAACCTTCTAAGTTATAACTTGTAGGCTTATCGTAAAAATATTCCGCCTTATTCATAAAAGCTGCTTAAAGTTAACTAGTGATTAGCGATTCTTTCACCATTCATTTTTGACCTTTTAACGTCACTTAACTTAAATCATCCTTTATGAATTAACACCATAGTGTTTAAGGGGTTTATCCATAAGCGATGATTAAAGTTAAATAACGTTAAAAGGCCAAAAATGTATGTTTAAAGAATCGCTAATCACTAGTTAACTTTAAGCAGCTTTTATGAATAAGGGGGCCTATGTTAAGCAGTGACCATTTTTGTTTATTATATAGTCCGTTTTGAACGTCTATATATGATAACATCTTATTAGCGCTTTCCACGTCGCATATGAACCTCCCTGTAATTAAATATTACAGTCAATAAATATCTATTTCACGTAAATGTCTATGATATGTAATTAGCGTTATATTTCAACGATTATTAGATTTCATGTTAAATTGTCTTCTGTTGAGTTGAATATTATTAAGCAGAGTGAGTTAAAGGTGGAATTGTCTTAAGTAATAATTATTCCTTTATTTATGTGTAAAAACATTGCACTTTTAATGTACGTTTACATGTCCCGTATGCCTGTACTTTCATGTCTTGTAGGCCAATCAGCATCGGCTACGACCTTTGACGACTAACAAATATTGTCACCAAAAAAAAAAATGGTTCGTTCTAATACGAACGTTACATTGACCGTCACTATCACTATCACTGACAGGCTCAGACATCAGTCCTTCGGGACAGATTAGTAGAATCATGCCTCCCAAAAACCAATAATTCTCCTTCTGATTACATACATGACCGTCTCGCCTTAGGCAGTAATTATAGTTACTATGTTAAAACGTTACTGTTACAACCACCAAACACCGGTTTTGCCGGACTTTTACGACGACAGGCTGGGAAATAGTAATTAACAATGAAGATTTAAGTGTTAAGAAGATGACCACAGGAGTTATACTGCTTAGTTTCCAATCGTATCCTGTGATTTGTTAGTTATTTATTTCACACACATTAAAATATACATACACAACTAACAACACTAGGTGCTAAATTAAATAACTTACTTACCATGCCTATACCCTAATTGTAGTGACACATCAGCGGAACCTACGACGCCGAAAGCTCAGCGGCTGAAGTATCAGTAGCAATATTCAGTTGTTATGACAAACCAAACGGTCAAAACGCGGCGTCTTGTTAAGCGCGCTACGCGACGGAAAATTACGTGCCGTCATCGTCAGTCAGTCAGTGTCGACACTTTATGATGTGTGGTTTCTGTGACGTACCTGAATTGCCCAGAAAAATGTATTTCATTAGAATATTAGCTATTATAAAGGGCTTAGAAGACGTTGCCGGTCTTCGTTACCGCCACGCGCGCGATGCACAACACACGCTGAACGTTCAGCTACGCCCGCCGAACTTTCGGTCGCGCAACGCATAGCGAGATGTGTCGCTTGCTATGCAAAATACATTAAATGCGTTTTAGCTGAGAAAACCGCCCGAAGGGAGGTTAGGCCCTACGCCGAACACGGCGTAATTGCGACTCATGTGTCAAAGAGTATTTGAAATACACTGCGAGCGTATTTAGCCGAATTTTCGGCACCGTACGATTTACAGAAGTGTCGGGACACTAAAAAATATTATTACTAATACTACTAATAATAATGAATTAAAATACACATATCAATGAATATCTCAGTAAAATAATATCCAACGAGATAGTACAGATCTGGCGTATTGAGAAGTTTTAAAAATATGATTTTAA
Organism: Sesamia inferens; assembly: GCA_037179545.1. Lineage (NCBI taxonomy): Eukaryota > Metazoa > Arthropoda > Insecta > Lepidoptera > Noctuidae > Sesamia > Sesamia inferens. Next base: position 16,612,387 of record CM073921.1, on the reverse strand, counting down.
GGCTTTCGATGTTGATTTAAGTTGAAAGTATTAGGGCAACTCGCGAAATTCTTATTTTATTAGGATTGTTGTAATTTTCAGGTCAGTATTTTCTATGTCTTATGATCTATATACGATTCGCGGCCGTACCGAATATTTATTTACAATATTATTTACAAGTAATCGAAATCGCACAACAAATTTCTAAGATTATATTATCCTATTAAAAAAGGCGGTTCAGCCACCATTTTAAACATTTAAACTTATAATAAAAACTATGTATTTCTTTTCCACTAAAAACATTTGATAATAGTTAATAGGACCAAAATCACAATAAGTACAGACGTCAAGCTGAAATATTTATTAGATTTTAGATTTAATTGCTAAAGCTGTAAGGCTCAAGATTGATTGGGAATATTTGACAGTTTAGGGTAGCTTGACCTGCTGTCGTCTGTACATATGGTACCACTTCGGAATAGGTTCTAATGATTCACATTTTCCCACGGGTTTAATTAAACCCAACTACCAAACATCATCATCGTCTCCTTAGCTTTTTCCCAGCAAAGTCATGGTCGAGGTTCAGTCTAACTAAAAGCAGAACCCAGTGATATGCAGAAACCAGTGTTATACATAGAGGAACTGCCTATGAGACCTCCACAACAAAACTAACTAATAGATGACATAGAAAGTATGATAGCATCGTTCTACTATGTAAAGAATAAAAACAAACAGCAAACTGATTAACTATAACAGGTTGTGCGTCCTAATTATGAACAAGTTACACATCATCATTATCAACATCTCAGCCATATGAAGTCCACGGCTGGGCATAGGCCTGTCCCAAGAATTTTCAAAAAGAACGTCATCCAGCGCTTCCCTGCGATTTTGGTTAGATCGTCCGACCACCTAGTCGGTGGGCGTTCGACGCTGCGCTTGCCGGTACGATTCAAGAGCCTTTCTGCCCCATCGGCCATCGGCTCTACGAGCTATGTGCCCCGCCCACTGAAACTTCAGAGCGTTTATCCGCTTATTTTAAATATTATACGTTAGTTTCAAGGTGCACTGTCGTGAAAGTTATTTGATGATCACGTGGGAAATACTTCCGAAGGGTACCTTCTGCCGAAAGCATCTTGCTGACTAACATATAATAAAGGTATCAGAAATCCTAGTATTATGTTAAGAAAGTAAATAAGGAGTAGGTAAGTAAGTAAAAGGCACATATGCGTTACCCTTGTCAGTAACGCATATAAATTTTTACATATTCTACTTTTAATATGGAGCCATTTTTTTTATTAAAATTATAAACTAGCGCTTGACCGCAATCCCGCATGATGGTAAGCAGTGACACAGTCGTTGATGGTAAAGCGCACTAGTTTATTAAGAGCCTAGCACTTTCACTCTAGCCTTGAAGACACTCAAATTTGATGATGATGATGATGCCATGATTTCGTTACTATCTTAGATAGTTAATAATTTAATATTCCTGAGGATAGGTACTTTAGGGAACCCCGCATGACCATTTAGTGGAGACGGTTACAAGTTCATTAACCTAATGATTATTTTCAAATTTGATTGAATTTCGCATGTATCTCTTACCTGAAGCACATGTGGTCGTTTAATATAGGAAATGTTTGTGTTACAGATTGTCCCAGGCGGCGGTCGTTGGGGTACTCCACACGCCGCCGGCCTTCTCGACTCTTGGTTTCAGATGCAGGTTAGTAAATAAGAACAACCAATTCATACATAATTTCGTTTTACTCACAGTTATTTAAGCTTTTAAGTCAACTTACGCACACAAAACTTTAGCCAAAGTCTACTAATAATGACAAGTTTAATCGAAAGAAGTAAATTTGTCATATTTTTGTAAGAAATAAAGCGAACACTACTTTTTAGATAGGTTTGAATGTTTGACACCATTGAAAGTAAGAGAAGATTATAGGATGAAATGATGTCAAATCATCATCAATTATCAATGATGTCACTACCTCTTGGTAGTGTTTTTATTTATCTATTTGTTTAACTAATAAGGCTTAATTTTAATTATACGCTACGCTGATAACTGTCACAGCAAAAACACGTCTCCGCGAACCGCATCTTTATTTAGTTTTAAATATATTATTATTTTCCAAATAAATCTACTCTATCTTTTTTATTGTGACTTTAGCAGTAACTCTTTCTGTGGCGGATGACTAGATTCATCTATAGGTACTGATGATGAGGTGTCTAACAAATTATAGTTAATTCAGAAAATATATATTTTTTTTTAATAAATATAAACAAGTATTTGACCGCAATCCCGCCTGATGGTAAACAGTGATGCAATCGTTGTTGGTGAAGCGCGCTAGTTTATTTAGCCTATTCACTAAAAAAAAAACTTGAAATAAGAAGAGAAGCGGCAGATGAGCGAGATGATGCAATGTTATGCTCAACAACACGACCAACGATGCTGCGCCATAGGGAGATTGATCTGGTGATCCTCCACGACCAAACTCCCGACACAACAACATTTGGCGCATCATTACCGGCACACATCACAACACAACTGCTCAGACGCGTCCTCCATACGGCTTCACCAGACATCATGCCGGAACACGACGAATCGCTTGGCGGCAAGACTTTATCTGGTGGGTGGTAACTTCTGCCGGCAGCCGATGTTATGGCCTAAAATCGAGAAATTATTTTATATTATCCTAGGTGTAAATCTACACTGGTGAGCTATTCTCCTGTGGGTCGAAAGAAAAGAATGCGTCTATAAAAACTTCACGTATAAAAAATCTATATAAATTCAACTTTACTTATATTCAAACAAATCCCCTTATTTGCCGTAAAGAGTCTTGGTTATCTTCCAATTACTATAAAATTTATTGAATAAACAAAAGGTTATCCTTACAAAAATTCAACAGGCGAGCACAGAAGAACCGACAGGAATACGCCAATAGAATGGAAACGTAATGAATAAGCACACTTTATCATTACGGTTAACCCATAATATATTAAAGTAATACTGGATTCTGTTCCCTATACTGCGAATTTAAAGTTTAATTTTGAAACGTCCCTTCAGTATCGGCAATAGTGAGGACTAATTTTCATGCGGCACACGGTGGTGACATTGTCACGTATAAACGACATGTGTGTATATCTATGTACGTAGATCTAATAATAATAAATGTGTTGGTATCATAAGAATGCGTCACTGTGGCTTATCATTTATCTAGCGTCGCCAGTGTTGAGCTGTGCAGTACCTTCCCCTAGTACGTTAACACATTGTCGAGATCGGCTGATGTTATGTCCTTGAATTTCCCGCACTGTCTTAACAATTCAACGGAAGTACATATATATTTGCAGTTTTGCGGTCATCTCTTGTAAGATCGAACTGTTTTATCTAATCTATAGACAATTAACTGGTTGGTAGTTATTCTCAAATTAAAGGAAATTGATTTAATGTCTCCAATAGGGATGATTCCTGGGTAAAAAAATGATTATATTTAGTCCGTCTTAGATTATAGAAAAATATTGAATACGTATATTTTGTTTTACCAAATCAATAAAAATTGACAAATATAACAGGCGTCAAAGATCAAGAGTGGTGGCTGGTGACGTCACTGCTCGCTAAGTTTAGAGTTTTCAACGCACTGTGTCGTCTTCATTTTTTGTTTATATGAAAAAAGAAAAAATACGTGTCTAGTATTTTTTGGAAATCTGACTGACGGGCTAATTAGTTTTTTTTTAGTCAACTACCCTCCTCAGAAAAGTACTGTCAAATACCTAGGTATGCACATCGACAGAAGACTTACCTGGCGAGAACACATAAAAACCAAAAGAGAGCAGGCAAACATAAAATTAAGAAATATTCACTGGCTTATGGGTAGGCAGTCATCACTAAGTCTGGAAAATAAACTCCTCATCTACAAATGCATTTTGAAACCTGTATGGACATATGGTATAGAGCTCTGGGGATCAGCAAGTCACTCTAACATTGAAATATTACAGCGTTTCCAAAATAAGGCACTAAAAACCTTAAGTGCTGCACCTTGGTTCACAAGAAACGTTGAGGTACATGAGTACCTAGAGATCCCAACTGTCAAGGCGGTTGTAGAAAGTTTCTACAAACGATATAAAGAAAGACTCCAACGTCACAAAAATAAACTCGCTGTGAGACTTCTAAAGTCCACAGACTGTACCTACAGACTCAAACGGGCACGAATAGCGTCAATCTAACCAGTACTGGATAGCAAATAATGAGATTATGCATCGCTGGGTGTGAACAATCTCTCACTGCCAGATAAAGAAACAACCCATCTGATTAAAGCTTAAGGGCTGATTGCAGATTGAAGAAAAGAGGATTAAAAAAAAAAAAAAAAGTCAACTACCCTATTAATCAAACAATAGATTTTCGGGATGAAGATTAATCTGTGCTAATATAGCAAGATTGTTCTTTATGATGTGAATGAATGGCATCCAAATCCGTAGAACCATTACGACATGATGGAGTACTAACATTCACCAATTCTTTTGCTGTTATAAATTGTGCGCTGCTTATTACCTTTTGTCTTGTTTGTTACCTACAAAATGTCCACATACGTACGTCACATATTGTCATGGGACTCGTAAAACTTACGGGAGTTAATTAATAACTGTGTATGATCTAGTATAGTAAGCTTTATTACAATGCCATTTTAATTTTCAACAAATAATTAAGTTAGAGTTAGAGTTTCTGTAGAAATTAAATTCAACATCAAACGGTTAATCAATTACGTTGTCACGGCTTAATTTGCGTCTACTAATTTGTTGAATCGGTTTATAAAGGGTGATTAGGCTTTTCAATACACAGACGTGGTTGTAGTTAGAATGCACAGTTGAGTGGAGTCAAAATGTTTGAAAGCAACTAAATGACAGATTACACCAATTTACACGGAACATAAAGTGTGGAGACATTGTTGGGGCGCAGGCACCGTGGCATGTATGGGAATCTGCATTATGTAACGCGGGCTCTAATAGAGCATGTCAATTTCGATTTATACGCTTCAAATTTTTTATAGTTTTTTGCCAAAGAGTTCGGTTGTCAAAACTCGCCTCGTTTTGATGCACACAATTGGACGTACTTATGCAAAATGGATCCAACCCACAAAAACAAATCAACTTAAGTATATGCAAAAAATATCCAAGCCGCACAAAAGTACAGGAATAACCAAATTATTTAAAAGGAAATTTAAAACAAACTACTGTCATGTTATTTTAATACATCAATTTTACTTTAAACTCTATTTTCTCAAAAGCAAGTTTTTGGGGCAGGATCCTTTTTGCATAACTACGTTCATTATTATACTATTACAGCATTCTAATCGAGTTACGCATTATTACTAGCAATTGGAATCATTTTAAAGCATATTGCTAATTCATTACTCCATGTCTTCGAAAATATGTCTGCTCAACAAAGTAAATTACGCAATGAATGTTGTTGAACTGTCAAAATCAAACCCATTGTTACAGATAGTGTGCTACATAATTACCCTATAGGTCTACTTGTGTACGTGATAAAAAGTATCCTTTACCCTAGCAAATGATACATTTTATTCAGGTAATATATTTCTGAGTGGCACAGGATGTGGATTTCCATTCTATTACAATATTTATTATTGTTGCTCGCAGAAAATATTGAAAATTATGAAAACTGCCATGCCAAAATCTTCTGCATTTTTTGCATATACTCGTAACACCAGTAACGACCAGTAGTATAAAATAGCATGTGTCAGGAATTAGGCATTCACCTGTCATATCGCGACTGTCGACTGTCATATAGCGCATGCACGGTTAGCGCAGTGGTCAAGCTATTGACTACTGCGCTGCGTGTCGCGGGTTTAATTCTCGCACGGAACAAATATTTGTATGAGTAGCTGTTCCAGGTCTGATTGTTTGTGTATGCGAGTTTATATGTTTGTAAACGCACCCACGATACAGGAGAAATTCCTGTGGGGACAACGTTTTTTTTTTTAAAAAAAACATATATATCAGTTTGTGGTATATAGTTATGTTGGTTATTTGTTTAAAACTTCTCACTGCTACTTTGCAATTTGACTGTAAAGTTGGCTAAAAATAAGAGTCAAATTCCTGCAGCTTTATTAATTATCAGGTACTTTATGAATAATTTAATTTAACATCTTTAACATACATATGCTGCAATTTATGCTCGGTGGTAGGCCATAACATCGGCCGCCGGCAGAAGTTACCACCCACCAGACAAAGTCTTGCCGCCAAGCGATTTGTCGTGTTCCGGCATGATGTCTGGTGAAGCCGTATGGAGGCCGGGTCTGAGCAGTTGTGTTGCGATGTGTGCCGGGTACGATGCGCCAAATGTTGTTGTGTTGGGAGTTTGGTCGTGGAGGGTCTTCGGATCAATCTCCCTTTGGCGCAGCATCGTTGGTCGTATTGTTGGGTTTAACATTGCATCACCTCGCTTAACTACCGTCTTCCTTCCTATTCCCTCAGTTTTTCTGAGTGAATAGGCTGTTAATATACTAGCGCGCTTAACCATCAACGATCGCATCACTGCTTACCATCAGGCGGGATTGCGGTCAAGAGCTAGTTTATAATTATAAAAAAAAAAAAAAATATTATTAAAATTATAAACTAGCGCTTGACCGCAATCCCGCCTGATGGTAAGCAGTGACGCAGTCGAAATATAATTAGTTGAAATACACTCAAAAATAAACAAGTAAGGCCGGGTTCCCACTACGCCGGACCGGCAGATCTGCCGCGCCGGTAAATCTGCCGGAAGAGCTAGTGGCTGTACAATTTATATGAAGCTATTCACATTATCCCGGGTCCGGCATTTTTGCCGAGCCCGGCATTTCTACCGAACGTTTTGTCACTACGAATTGCCGGTAGAACGACCGGGCCCGGAGTAATGTGAACGAGTTTGTGCCGGTATCTGTCCCCCGCTCGCCCCGCTCGTGCTCCCCTCGCCCCTCCCGTGTTCCACTCACGTCATTCGGCTAGGTCCAAATTCAACTGAGGACTGTCTGAATTTCTTCCGGGATCCGATGTAATGTGAACACTCTGTCCGGTGTCCGGTTTTCGGCAGATCTGCCGGTCCGGCGTAGTGGGAACCCGGCCTAAGTGTGAAAAGGCACTATTTGTAGGTGTTTCTTGTTATTTTTTGCGAAAGCTTCCTTCCTATTCTTCTTCTACTTCTCAGCCTGTAGTGGTCCACTGCTGCACAAAAGCCTCCTCCAAGGTTTTCCACAATAATCGATCTGGTACTGCCCGCCATTACGGCCATATATTTTATTAAACAAAGTTATACCACTGATTGCCTAATGCCTCATTCCTCTAGTGATTGCAAACTGCAGGCGAGAGATCTTGTGTTCGTTTCCCAGGTCGGTCAATGTGTTATTGCATTTATCTAATGGGAGCTTTCTTAGTCAGGTCAGTCTGTATTTGTGCCGGGTTGGAACAGGCCAAATTTAGAAGTCAAATGAAAATACGTCCCACTAGTTAGCACTAGCACAACGATGGCTAAGTCTGTATGTCTGTATGAGGGGGAAACAAATACTTCATTATGTGCATTTTTCTGTGACTAAATAATATTATAGTTTGAGTTGAAACGCAGTGTCCTGTTACAAAAATTACGTGTTGGCCAAGCAGCATTATCAATAGGGCCTTATTGTTAGTTATGAACGTCGTTAGAATATTGCTAAGTGGAGTTCAGCAAAACAAATTTTGGGCACCAACGCATGACTGAAGTTGCGATCTTGTGCCCTATATTTTAGCCATAATTACTGGAAAATGTTCAACTATCCCTAGGTAGTTATTTTTTCATAAATACACGTACAGAACACATCAAGCTACTTCAATCTGTCAGATTTCTTTATTAGATTTTTAACTTTATCTCTAAAGCATTGAGGTTGAAGGTCGATTGAGAATATTTGATAGTTTCGAATAGCTTGAGCGGCTGTCTTCCGTATAACGGTAAAGAAAACAGTCCCAAACCAATTCCCGTATTAAAAACATTCAAAATCTAGTCGCAATCTCATCTCAACAAACAATTAATGTCTAAAACTTGTCAAAAATGTTGGGGAAAATACGGGTATTATTGACTGAACAGGACAGCTTTCAACCAGACTGTGAACGTTCTTAAAATGAGGAGGATTTCTAAACAACCATTGTACAACTCAAAACTTACCCAAACTCTACAAAAAATAAATACTAAATTGACATATTCCCAGTGGATGCATACAAAGGGTGTAAACCCCAATTATCATCGGTCACACAGAGACGATTTTTAAAAATGAACCGTGTAGCTGTCGGACTAATGTCTCTTTTTTAAGAGACACGTGTTTCAGTTCTTCATTGACACATCCCCTTTATAGTCTAAGATCCGGCTGCAGAATCAGTGTACCCATCGAGTGTTTGCTGAAAACCAAATTTTTACACATATTTATGATTAGGAGAATTTATATCCACCAGGTTGCCTATCAAAATATGGCCGCTAGTATTTTTAATTAAATTATTAATAATTCATAATCCGTAAGAAATTTTACTGACATGTTTTTTCAATGAAATGTCGTCTATTTTACGGCAATATCACACAGAACACTAGCATCTGACGCATGCGCAATGGCTTTAAACTGTCCGACAGCTGGCAATTGCTATCCTCGTCTGAATAGTAGTGTAACGCGCTAGCTCTCTTTCACTCTTCTTTTAATATTTTCTTTATTTAACAGTCAGTAACCCTTATTTGCGGCCAAATTTAATTAGGCAACCGTATATAATAATGAACAGAAAAAAAAATAGCTTTAATTTGATTTATAAAATATGAATGTACGTTGTGGGTGTATAAATGTAACAAAATCATACCTGTGTATACCTGGCTGCGAAGAGGTGCGGCCAGGTGCGCAACGGCAACCATGATTTTTCAGAGTCTTCATAGATGTTACCGTAAAATAGACGACATTTCATTGAAAAAACATGTCAGTGAAATTTCTTACGGATTATGAATTATTAATAATTTAATTAAAAATACTAGCGGCCACATTTTGATTGGCAACCTGGTAGATATAAATTCTCCTAATCATAAATATGTGAAAAAATTTGGTTTTCAGCAAACACTCGATGGGTACACTGATTCTGCAGCCGGATCTCGTACTATTATGTTTTAAGGTCAAATCTATCAACAGCATTTTTTTCACTTATTTAGGGATCATACACAGTCAATAGTTTTTTTATGCGTAGCTGTACTTCATAAGAACTCTTTGTTTATAGTTACTACAAATGCATGACAGAAACGCAATTTGATTATGAAAAGTGATTTGTTTTTAAGGAACAGTGAATTTCTTACTAAGTTACAGGTCTCCCAAAGTGATAATGCGCATAGAAATCTTCGTCACTGTTCGGCAACGGTCGTATTCCCCGAGCGTTCGGAAGAAGATATGTATATAGAGTGGTTAAGTGCATAAAAAGTGGTTAAGTGCACCACTCTGTATACATATCTTCTTCCGAACGCTCGGGGAATACGACCGTTGCCGAACAGTGACGAAGATTTCTATGCGCATTATCACTTTGGGAGACCTGTACACATACACTTAATATTTACTTATACAATATTCTTCCCTAATATTCATGCTCGTACACATTGTTGTTATTTTGTATGTTCCCGTTAGACTCAGATACGTACAGACAACAAAAAAATTAGATTAGAATACATAATTAATTAAATCAAATTAAATTGCAAAATTGCGAATGGTTCTGAATAAGGGAGGAAATCCCATTCCAAGTAATATTGAAGTGCGGTACCGTTGTTATCAAGAATATTGATTACAGACTCAGCGGTTAGTAACACCGTTTTTTAACGCCTGTTTATAAGTAAATGTAAAATGGAAAGTTCGTTTTTCCTATTGCACCGAACGTAACACAGGTGTTGTAATTTAAACCTGATAACAGCTATAATAGTCGTTCTAACTCATTGAATAGGATGTGCATAATCGGTTTAAATAGCACGATTTAAAAAATATATATGTATGTTTAAAAACACTAAATAAAAAATAAGCACCGCGGTTTCACGCGCGTAAGTATTAGTAGGTAATATAAAAAAAAAAAACTAGCGGCCGCCAGCGACGTCGTTCGCGTGGAGTTAGTTATGCTCCGTTCCTATTGATCGCAGCGTGATGTTACAAAGCCTTCCTGGATTAATAATAGGCTATCCATCGCAAAAAGAATTTTTCAAATCGGACCAGTAGTTCCTGAGATTAGCGCGTTCAAACAAACAAACAAACTCTACAGCTTTATATATTAAAAAATAGATAGACACCTATTCTCAGGCCTTCTTCTCCTTCTTCTTCAGCCTATAGAGGTCCTCTGCTGGATAAATTGCTTCCCCATGGCTTTCCACAATGACCGGCCTTGTGCTGCCCGCATCCATCGACTTCCTTCAATCTTCACCAGGACATCGGTTCACCCTATTCTCAGGCCTAACGAATGTATATATGACATTACATAAAAATCGGTTTGGCCGTTTTGGAGGAGTTTCAGAACAAACACTGTGACAGGAGAATTTAATATATTAGATATGTTGCCGCGATGAGCTTTAAACAATACACTTACTTATACAGGTCATCCAGAGAGAACTTCCGTAATAATTAACCTATATAATCGTTCACAGTCTGATCTCAGTATCAATCTGTCAAAAATACGTTGAATTTCCTTATATTTTTGACATTTGATTTGATTTGACAGATGATGGCTACTTTTTTTTATAACTTGAAACTAGTACTTGACCGCAATCCCGCCTGATGGTAAGCAGTGATGCAATCGTTGATTGAGTTTAATAAGACCCTACTCACTCAAAAAAAAAAAAAAAATTGAGTGAATAGGAAAGAAGCCGGCAGTTGAGCGAGATGATGCAATGTTAAACCCAACAACTCGATCAACGATGCTGCGCCAGAGGGAACTGCCCTCCACGAACTCTCCAAACTCCCGACACAACAACATTTGGTGCATATACCCGGCTTACATCGCAACACAACTGCTGAGACCCGTCCTCCGTACGGCTTCTCCAGACATAATGCCCGAACACGACGAATCGCTTAGCGGGAAGACTTTGTCTGGTGGGTGGTAACTTCTGCCGGCAGCCGATGTTATGCCCTACCACCGGGAAGTAGATTTTGAACGACACTGTTGCAATTGGCCTTCTGCATAGCACAGCGAGACGAATGATATTTCTTAATTCAATAGGTACTTCATTTTTTTATTAAAACATTACATTTGCAGTTAAAAGTAAAAGCATCCAAAACCAATTAAATTTTTACGCCATCGCGACGACATTAATGGCAATAAATTTGAAAAAGACAATAATATAAACCGGTGCTGGGTGAATAAGATTGTTTTATAAGAATCCGTACTATGGGATATTAAAGCCCATTGGAGTGTGTAGAGGAAGTCGCAAGATTGTCGTTATTAGTCCGAGACCACTCATGTGCATCACCACGTAAATTATAGAAATACACATGCATTTAAAAAAAAAAAAAATATTTGTCCAATTACAAAAGTCTATTTGTGATTTTATTAAAATTCGTATCAACTTTTACTGTTGATTCTGTAGGTACTATTAACCTATATATATTATATTATTATGTTTGAAAGTATGTAAAATAATAGTACCTATGAGAAGCATTTTCATGAAGTTACTTTATAAATTAATAATATTATGTATTATGTTTAGATATCATATAGGTAATGATAATGAAATCTTAAATAACAGGTAATAAAAATGGATTTCTACCTACACAGGTAACTATATATGATATACCAATGTATATAACTAGTAAGCACAACAAAACCTTTCCAAGAAATAGTATTTTTTACTTTTTTGCCGTCGGTACCGTGTGTAAAATAATATTAAACGCACCATTAGAGCTGCGCGCACTGTGACATCGCCCATTGTTCTGTTCCGCGGGGCGACTCTATGATTTTTCTATTCTCAATAATTGTGCCCGCCAGACGTATCATGGCTTGTTTTAACTAGGGGTTTTGAAACGGACCAGGTTTTTATTTATTCCTAAAATTTTACAAAAAATAATAGATATGTGACACTAGCTGTGCGCCGCGGTTCACCCAAATAGATTTCGACTAAAGATAGAATTTTTCAAATCGGACCAGTAGTTCCTGAGATTAGCGCGTTCAAACAAACAAACAAACTCTTCAGCTTTATATATTAGTATAGATATATGGACGACAGCAGGTCAAGTTACCCGAAACTTTCAAATATTCACAATCAACCTCGAGCCTTAATGCTTTAGAGATAAAGTTGAAAATGTAATAAAAAAAATCGGACAGATTGTAGTAGCTTGATGTGCTGTCGTCAATAGCAAGCCGCACTTGGGCCGCGTGGTGCATTACGGCCCATTCCCTCTCACAGATAGGAAACCTGTGGCCCCTGATCATGCCGCTATACTAGGACTATAATGACCATAATAGTTTGAATAGTATTGAACACTCCAAGAATTACAAATTTCTCCTAGTCTATGTACAAAATCATGGCAAAGAATACATACTTAGAACACATATTTAGAAGAGATAACGTTGAAGACTATACTAGTATAAACTGTGTCACTATAACAGAAAATTACCTACAGAACATCTACTCTTGCTAAAAAATCTAAACTGCTGCATATGTACATGAAATCAGCACCTTAATTCTCGATCAGTGAGTGTTATTTTATTTTAGTCAGTCAGATCAGTATGATCACACAGACACGCACACAGGCACACACGTACGCATGTTCAGTTTTCTTTCCTTTTCTCTTTTTCTTGCTTACGTCTAAATAAAGACCCATTAAGAAAACCAAAATGATATGAAATAAACATATTTTATATATAATTTAATTTTTGTCTCACAACGTAAGGGACAAAAGTGGACCACTTTTGACACTTATTGTTAGTGCAATAAAGTTCAAAAGTGGTACTCCACTTTTGAGCCTTACTGTACATGTTGTTATTGCGTGGCTATTTGTAAGTTGACCTACCTTTGTAGAATTACAAGATTATAACCCCCGAAAACCAACCGATTGATTTATTTTAACTAGTTTTAATAATAGAATTAAAAATTTCATTGAAGCCTACATTGTAATTCTGTTCCTTATACATAAGCTTCTGTTCGCGATTTCGTTTATAGCTTAACTTTCGGTTGAATTAAACATTTTGTTGAAGTCTAAATTGTAATTCTGTTGCTTATAAGATTCTGTTCGCTATTTCATAGCATAAGACTAATTTCCAAAAGGTTTTTCCAATTCTATTGGAAGAGTCAGGGATTAACGCTTTTATTATCTAATATAAATGCAATAAACTGAAAGGCTCAGCTGTATTGTGATTATATAAAGTTTTCTATCTGCATTTGGAAAGCAGGTTGCTGATTATTTATTCCCAAAATAAAGTTCCCGAAAGATTGTGATATTGAAACTGTTAACTTGCGTTGAATTAATTAGAATGCGCAGTGATATTAGCCTAAGTTTCAAACAAAACAGACAAATATTACGGAAGATAAATACTAAAGATTCTTCATCAACTGAATATATATTTCAAAAGCGTGGTAATAACTTAAAATCGCTCCCTGTTATCGTCTCTAAATAATCAAATTTCAAAATTAAAAATTTCCCCGAACCCCACTCTATAAAACTAACTCTTACATATTAATAACATTTCACACTTCAATGATTTTACTCAGTTGCGTAAGCGCAACGTAAATGAGATTCATATTATGGGGGCGAGGGGTCCAGCGGGAAACGGCCTGGCGGAGGGGGGGGGATGTAGTGACAGGATTCACGGTCCAACTGACGAGCACAATGATCGCGCTCAATCTGTGATCGATTATGCCATTATGTGTACCTACGTACATACGTCGATGAACGTGTATTATTCTTCAACCTATATGTATAACTACAGTTCAGTATTATTCTATTTAAGGGGGATGCGCTAGGTAACCCGCATTGATTTTAATTTTCTTCTAAGTCCCTAATACAACTCCCTAAGTTCATATATTTCCTATTCATTCAACACCTCACTCCCTTTGATTTACTATTGTTTGAATTATAAGTATATATTATGGTAATAGTATGTACATAATTATGTAAAAATACAATATGTAAAGAAAAAAAAAACCCTGTCCGATCCGTGAAAGTAACGTTAGGTATCGGTAACTGATTCTACTAATGCCTACAAAGCCGGGCTATACTTTAAAAAAAAAATCCCCGTTAATAAAATAAATATTATTTCGCAAAAAGAGGTAACACATTAATACATGTGCGGTAGGCAACAAATGCGCGGGCGACGGGGGGCAGGGCACGCGGCACGTGATCGCATCGCTCATAAAAATACCGTCGAATATGGTGTTGTCACTTTTAAAAAAATACCAAACTTCGGAGAAATTGGAATTAAATCGCGGCAAGTAAAGATTATTTCAAAATTTTATTAATATAGTTACGACGATGATAACCTATGTAAAATTTTATATTATATTTGGTCATGTATTTACCTAACCTTTATTATTTTTATGGGTCGGCCAGGGCTTTCTTTACACATTGTATACGCATACGCATCCTATGATGACATCGCATCCTATTTTAGTATTTGTGTAAGTAGATTAAAGTTTTTTCTTCTGTTTTTCATTGTTTCTATCAACCAAACTCATGCCATCCAACTCTTCACCTACCTTAGTTGACTAGTAAAGTCCGCCGTTGCACCTTTTTGTGTGAAAAGGTTAAATCCTACTAAATTATAAATGTGAAAGTTTAACTACTGAACGGATTTGAATGAAATATTTCATATATATGGTTTAAAACAACCAATAACATATGGGATATTTATCCCAATATTTCAATGGAATCGAAACCAATTCGGGTGAAACCGCGGTAAAAATAAATTCCCACTTAAGAGGGGACTCTAGTGGCATTTTCTCCATATAAACGTATTTTGCTGTTTTCTTCGTGGATAACGCTTTTAGAGCAATGATTTTTTTTTACAATCTCACACCTTGATTATACGCGCCCCTATTATATGATTTTTTCGAAAACTTAATTAATAAAAGAAATATGATGTTTCAAAATCCCGAAAACTCATTTTTACTGCGATGTTCAGACGACTATTACACAAATGTGATAAGTTTTAGACACAAAAGAAAATAATAGAGGCATAGGTACACTCGTCCTCTAAATTTGGAAATAATTGAGATCTGTCGTGTTTTGAAAAGGAAAACAACGGCATACGAACTATCTTTTGGTCAACGTTTTTGTAGGTAAAATCAGCCTGAGTTGCAATTATCCCTTTCGCACTTTACGGGGAAAGGTTGAAAGCGGCGCGACGGCAATAGTTTCTTCAAATACCTATTTTTCAAATTCCTCGGCACTAGAATCCACTCTTAATGACTTCGATATTACGATAATCGAATTGTCAATCAATATAATAATCTGAATATAGAGGTAATCACTACATAGTATAAAACAAAGTCGCTTTCTCTTTCCCTATGTACGATTGAATCCTTAAAACTACTCAACCGATTTTGTTTTTTTTAATAGATAGAGTAATTAAAGATGGAAATGGTGGAGAAATATATTTTTGATAATATTAAATATATAATAATATATAATATTATTTTTGAGGTTTCTAATGTGATGTCGTAAGTAATTACATCTTTTCCGCGTTTGCAGTGAAACGTAGGCTGAACCCATCAAAATAATGTACTGAATTTTGTGCACATTGAAAAGGTCTACGGAAAAGTTCGCGATGGTATATGTCTATCTCCTATGGATATCAATAGCATATTTTTGTCATTAACGTTTTACGACAAATATTGGCTAATTTTCGAAGCGATTTTAACCTATACAGCATTAATCCTTATCCAATTTAATACGTTAAATATATTGTTGATTTAATATAGATCTATATCGTCCTTTACAGCATATGATTTAAATTAATATTTTGGAAGATATTACAGATTTAAAAATCGCGGTCTCGGTTACCTTACGCATCTCCCTTAAAACACTACCGGCATCACCTGCACCAATACATATATTACAGTTCATCATAAATTATTCAGAAAATTTATCAAGATTTCCGTTCCTGTCTCTCATGCGTATTCTTGTGCTTGCTATTCGAACAATGTATGTTGATTACGCACATTTAACGACAAGAATTCAAATATACTTAATTTTCATTTTATTATTCCATCCTTATCTGGGAAGCTTTGCAATATTTCAGTATTGTTCTAAATAAACAATTGCCGAGCGAATAGAATCCATGTTCTTTCACACACGTTTACTGATATGAAATTCTAAAATTTTCTTAGCCGTATGCTGATTGCAATACGCTCATATACAAAACGGTTTCAGGGCGTAACCGGATGCCGACATTTTCATGTGCATTTTCCTAAAGTAATTTACAAACTCAAGTTGTTGTTCCCGCAAGTACCTTCTTGATACCTACAAGTATAAATCTATTGATAAATAGATAAAGTCCGCGAAAACATGCCATAACGTACACCATATTAAGAGATATGAAGGTATGGTAGATATCGCTATATCAAAAAGTAAACTAAAGTTAGCGTCGGTTACTTAGAATATTTATCGCTGTAAAAACACGTAGTTGGTACAAGTTTAAGTGTGGCCTGTTTACCGATTGATTCATGCCAAAGAATCCTATTGGCTGACTACAACATAAACAATGTTTCAAACAATATTTTAGTAGCGCTTTTCCACTCGCCATTGTGTTAGTGTCGTACCTACGTACTTTCTATGAAGTCCGCGTGGTAGGCTCATAAACAGCCTGATACTTTATGACGTTTTACTGCTGCTATTTTAATTGATGAGTTAAGAAAGAAGAAGTCCGTTCGAATATCGATAAGTGTTAAATCACAAAAGCTCTAAATACCGTAAATATAATTTATGGCTGATGTTTGAAATAACCATTTAGTTCTGCTTAAACAAAACATAAACTATGCTTTTTACGTCTAATTATTTATCGCAGAAACTATAAAACATGACGAATGGGATAATAAACAATGCTTAATATTTAGAAAAAATGGAATTCATTTGGAAAAAGTTGTTGAAACCGCTTTCACTGACTAGAATCAATATTTTACTTAATTGCTAAATATGTTCAGTGGCTCATTAAAAAAAGAATATCTTTGTGTAACTGTTCACTAACGAGACAGCGGATTCAAATGTCAAACGAACGTACTTCACTAACTTACATCATCTAACTCTGACTCACTCACTTCAGAGTAGACTCCATTATTTTTTACATACATTTTTATTGTTCTTTTATGACCAAAACCGGCCCGAGATGGAGATGTATAGAATTATAGCTCACTGTATTAACTCTATTTACGATCTATCAACTTCGCATCTAGTTTTTAACCAAAATCAGAATCTGCCTCTTTCTGCGTTTTGAACGCCGTTTCAAATTATTAAGTTATTTTCTAAATTCGATGTAACGCCGCACATTTATTTTCTTCCATAATTAAATTTCAATTAATAACCTATGCCGTTTACATCCATACAGTTCGATCCTAGTTAAATACTTAATAAAATGTAATCTTATAAGCAGTTAAACTATCAACAACGATTAACTATAATTGAATTCTTATGTGGAATATTCTCATTTCTGGATTCAATTATCCAAAGAAGGCGAATAATGTCTTGTAGTATTTTTTGTGAATACCGTTTTGTGAGTATTTATTACTGAAGTTGCGGGATGGTGTCGGAACAGTTGAATGATTACAAAGCGCGCGCTCGCCGCTTGTCCCCGTTCGGGGCAAGCACAGGTGCACCGCCTTATTAGGACCCATCTTTAAAGTACAGTTCATGAATATCTATGGCTTTTATTAACTTGCGTTTTAATGTGACTTATATATTATATTTAACTCCTTTAAACGTATGATGTTTATGATTAAACTTCGTTAAGTTAACAGTGAGAACTTTATTGCGTGTTTTATGCAGTGCTAATATTAAACAAATGTCTAAATCTAAATATTTACTTATGTGAGTCGTAAATGTAAAATGATATAGGTACACTGTAAATTTCTTGGAACGGAAAACATGGACGTGACAGTAATACCTATATGTTTTATATTTAAAATCTGGGTATATCTTGTGTATAAAATTCTCGTGTCACAATGTTAGTTAATATATATTCCTCCGAAATGGCTTAGCCATTTTTCATGAAATTTTAAAGTCATAATTAAGGCCTAAGTTGGCAGGGTTGTCTACCCCTAACATTTTAATTTCGTCGCAATGAAATGTGGCATTAATTAATTTTCAGCCTTCTACGATCAACTCCTTTTTTAAATCGCGATTCTAAATAATATTTTCGAGTAATTGCAAATGAACGTAAGATTATAACGAATGTAAATATTTTATTAAGTTGAATAATTATTTTATAAATAACTTAATTAATTTATAACATACATAGGGCAAAACAATCATTACTGAGTACTTCATAAATTTCAAAATTCTTACTGACTGAGACATCAATCACAATCTACACCGCTGCGCTGGTTTCCGAAACATCCAGGCACATTAAGAAAGGATTTTTCGAAATTTCACCCCTAAGAGAGTGCAAATGATGGGATTTACTCGGTGGCAGGCTATAACATCGGTCGCCGACAGAAGTTACCACCCACCAGACAAAGTCTTGCCTCCAGGCGATTCGTCGTGTTCCGACATGATGTCTGGTGAAGCCGTACGGAGGACGGGTCTGAGCAGTTGTGTTGCGATGTGTGCCGGGTACGATGCGTCTATTGTTGTTGTGTTGGGAGTTTGGTCGTGGAGGGTCTTCAGATCAATCTCCCTTTGGCGCAGCATCGTTGGTCGTGTTGTTGGGTTTAACATTGCATCACCTCGCTCAACTGCCGTCTTCCTTCTCGTCGTTTTTCTGAGTGAATAAACTAATGCGCTTTACCATCAACGATCGTATCACTGCTTACCATCAGGCGGGATTGCGGTCAAGCGCTAATATATAATTATTAAAAAAAAAAAAAAAAAGATTTTGTTTTTACCAAAAAACTTATTCTTTGAGTTGATACGTCTGAAATTTGGAACGATTATATATTATATACCTAATGTAACATTTTTTGGAATTGGTGGTTTCGAGATTTGTATGAAAAACGCCTTTACGCGCGGTCCGATATACTCGAAACTCAGTATTTATACCTATTATCGAAAGTAAAAAACAATGTGTATCAAGGTTTTTCGAAAATGTATCAATAACAGAGTGAAAAGGGATAGTAAATATAGAGATATGTTTTATTTTGAGTTTAAACCCTTCCAATATCGTTTTATTTCATCCAAAATAGCCATGCCTTTGGCTATTTCCTAAGCTACCTATATTTTTTTCTGTATGTATGTTTATTTGTTCCGGCTAATCTCCAAAATGGCTGGACCGGTTTTGAGTGAACTTTCTCTGGCAGATAGCTGATGTTATGGAGTAACATATTATACCTATTTATTACTTAGGCAAGTTTTTTTTGTCCCGGTAGCATGTTCCCGTGGGATTATTTCCGAAACCCTCGCCGGAGAAGCCTCAGGCAGAACCTAGTTACCTATATGTATATCCTAGATTAGAAAATGATTATATATATATCCTTAAGTAGGTATATAAAAAGGAAGAGTAATAATCAAAGGGCTTTAAAAACGTGCCCGAAACAGGTTGTATGGCAATTTTTTTGGCCACAAATATTCTATCTCTATTGTCACATGAAGGGTCGACCCACCGCTTGGCGATATATCGTAAGTCAGTAATATGCAAAAAAAGTTTATTACGACAGTCGCTAATAAAAAATTAGAACATTTGTACTTGCGCAGTGTCATGCGGAAGATTGTCACTCGTTAGGTCTGACTGCTCGACTGTTAGATACAGATTAATGGCTGACCCGCGCTGATACGTGCGTTAGCTTCGAGATTAGAACCACTCACTCACGTAGGCACATCTCACCGCATTAAGATACAATAAAAACTTTTTAGTGTTCACGTCGTACAATTTACGCTTTCTTTGTAAATACCAAAGCTTCTAAGTTTTACCCAGTTATTATTATTAAACGGTTTTATCAACCATGAAAATAGGAGTTCGCATACTTAATAAGGAACAGCCGCGGAGTCGAGGCAGGCTTTATTACAAAGTCTACCGAGCGCAGACAATCTAGGTTAGGGCGACGCGACGCGACCCCAAATCGATCTTGCAATCTGAGGCGAGGTACGCGAGTGCGAGCGAGACGGCGCATGCTGACCTAGAGTAGCAGGTTGGGAATCCGGAAGGTATGAAGAAACCGGCTTCACGGTGCATTTTTCCATTCAATGGAAAGCTCTACGTATACT
This sequence comes from Sesamia inferens, assembly GCA_037179545.1. Lineage (NCBI taxonomy): Eukaryota > Metazoa > Arthropoda > Insecta > Lepidoptera > Noctuidae > Sesamia > Sesamia inferens. Next base: position 16,592,051 of record CM073921.1, on the reverse strand, counting down.
TCGCAAACAGTTGATATTTAGGGATTTTAAAATTTTCTCAGACAGGCAAACAGTATTTTTTCTCGTTCACCAATCACCACTGATGATAGGTTTCCAAATGGCTTTTAATTTAATTTTTAAATAAACAAGAAATACTCCATAAGCGTTCATAAAACATGACAAGCAAGCGTCAACCATAACGATACCTAATTCGAGTAAAAACCATGTACTTACTTATTGTAAAAATGTATTTCAGAATTATTTGGTTCACTAATCCAACTGCCGTTAAATAAGCATTGATCTGCGGAAACTGTCTATCAAGTAATAAGATACTACCTGTTAACTTCGACGCTACTTAATTAGTAATTATAATTGTGTATGATGTTAACATTACCTACAATACCCACGTACAATATACATAAGCTAATACAATTACTTACTTCAGTTTAATAAAAAAATAAAGAAGCAATCACTATGATTGTTTCTTCAATATATTATTATATGCTATGTAATTCTTTCCTTTTAACCAATAACCAGTCGCAACACCCGCTAGCCACATAGGCCTCTGTTAATTTTTGCCCTTGCAGAGCTCACTAGAAGCATCGCGAAGTAATCATTTCCATTTAGGCATGTGTACCCTGCTCATCCCAAATTCATATTCGAAATCAAAACGGTAAGTTACCATTGGATTGTTTTTCAGTATGAACTTGATAGCTAATATCATGTGAGAAAGTTTTCAAGATGAAAACATACTTAATCCATGCGCTCTTTTGGAAAAAGTGAAATAAATACTCTACTCTGGTCAGGCGAAGCATCTCATCCTAAATAAGCGTATAACATAACAATTTAGCGTCGTTGAAGTATTGATAAGGGTCGGGGACTGCGCGGTCGCTTTCTACCCCGCGGCGCTGGCGTGCTGGCGGCGGTACTACTTGCCACATTCCTTGCCCGCGGCTACCTCACACACGACGCGCGAAGCCGACCACCAACTGTAGGAAGACTGGAAGTCGTAGAACACACCATCTCCTTATCTGTCCAACTTGCACATCGCTGACATGCTTCATAGAAGAAAAAACAATACAACAAGAACAAACAAATACTGTGATTTGAAACGTGTATAGTGTTTAATCCCATCACTGGAACACTTTGAGGAGAACCTAAGCTCACAATGATTAGTAGGTTAATGTTAATAAGACACGTGGCAAACTCAAAATAAATTACTGAAACTAAAAAGTGGCAGTAAAATAAAATACACAAGTCAAAACACTGAGACATAATGTGCGCAGTGAATTATAATCTATCCTGTTGTATATTAATGGAGGCAGGGCTTAAGTTATCATAATGTGGGGCACGTGTCAGTTTTTTGTCGATCGCAACTTGTGGAATGAAGCAGAATGGGACTTGTGGTCTTGTGATACTACTCCACAGTCCACCGGACATAGCTAACAACTTTTTATTGATACACAATTAATGTCTCAAATTTTTATGTGGAAATTGAATCGTAATAATCGAATCAAACAGCTTTGATTTAATGATCGATCGCTAACGAAGTGAGCTCCGAATTAAAATCGTGATAATGAGAAAGTGGTGTTTTTTATGTTTTTAGAGATTAATATTAAGAATTAAGCAAATTTGGCGAATTTTAAAGATAATGAGCATGAGTTTTGCCGTGAAGTATACTCCTGATCTGCCAAATGAGTTTACCTAATCCCAAGTGGCCGAGAGTCGGGACGACATGTTTGATGCAGTGACTGAACTCGACTGTTGCGCTACGTATCGCGGGTTTGATACCCGCAAGGATCAAATATTTATAAGACTTACAGGTTGTTCCGGGTCTGTGTTCGGGTGTGTTCGGGTTTGTGTATGTGAGCTTATGTTTATATATGCACCAAGTTTTATTTAAATATATAATATATACAGTATGTTAAGAAAACCCTGTCCGACCCATAAGGATAATAAAGGTTAGGTAAACACATGACCAAAATATATAATATAACATTTTACGAAATCATCATAGTACCAATACAAATGAATTTTGAAATAATCTTTTTTTCCCTCGAATTAATTCTAACTTCCCCGAAATTTGGTAATTTTTAATCATGTGTTTACCTAACCTTTATTATCCTTATGGGTCGGACAGGGTTTTCTTAACATATTGTATATCAAGGAACTTATATCTAAACTGGGTAGCTTCACAGTAGCTCTCTGTCCTTGTTGTGTAGGGTGACTATTATAATGGGGGCATTATGAGGAATGTACATAAAACATTTTTTTTTTTTACTTATATTACCTGAGATTTTTGGAAGCGAAATTTTTAATTTTATTATTCTAGAAATTGATAAATAAATGAAAGATGTATTTACATGTTCTATCGACACGAATATCAAGGAGTATCATCACAAATCTGTGGTTTTTGAATAGTGGTAAATTGTTTTCAAACATTAAATAAATAATAAATGGTACGCAGCACAGGTTCAGGAGCGGTAGATTTTTTTTTTATAATTATAAACTAGCGCTTGACCGCAATCCCGCCTGATGGTAAGCAGTGATGCGATCGTTGATGGTAAAGTGCGCTAGTTTATAAAGAGCCTATTCATTCAGAAAAACTGAGTGAATAGGAAGGAAGACGGCAGTTGAGCGAGGTGATGCAATGTTAAACCCAACAACACGACCAACGATGCTGCGCCGAAGGGAGATTGATCTGAAGACCCTCCACGACCAAACTCCCAACACAACAACTTTTGGCGCATCGTACCCGGCACACATCGCATTACAACTGCGCAGACCCGTCCTCCGTACGGCTTCACCAGACATCATGCCGGAACACGACAAATCGCTTGGCGGCAAGGCTTTGTCTGGTGGTTGGTAACTTCTGCCGGCGGCCGATGTTATGGCCTACCACCGGGCAGTAACTTTTTTTGTGGTGGTTTAACCTGAAACAGAAAAACAAACGTAATTTTTTAGTTACAATATATAGTAAAGAGCATACGGTCACGTGAAATGTTAGACGTACATAGACCTACAGCGCTCGCATCATGACTGACTAATAATAATAGTCTAGAGCATTGAAATTTTGCACATATTAACATTCACATGTTAGTTTCAATCAAAATCAGTCAAAATTTGAATTTGAAAATTTTGTGTGAACTCCTGGGATACAGGCCTCCTCTTGGTGAGAAGAGTGAGCCATATTCTACCACGTGGGCTCACTTCAGGTTATTAGATGTGACATGTCTTCGAAGTTTTGCTTCTAGAACATGCCGGTTTCTCACGATGTTTTCCTTCACCATTTTGAGAGCAGCACTGATAAAATAATTTACACAAAAGTAGAGCGCCTGGTGGGGTTCGAATCTACGACCTACATTTTACCCACTGCCCCATACTTACAAACTCACTAAGAAATAATTTGGAAATTCATCCCCTAAGTGGTTAAACAAAGGTTTAAAAGTTAAAATTTCACAGCGGACGAAGTCGCGGGAAAAAGCTAGTTAACTTATAAGTTTGACATTGCGTCAGTTGGTATTAAACATTAATACTAAATTACCACAGGGAATATTGACGGGATAGCACTTTTTTAAGTTTTGAACTAGAAACATGTTTAACGATATCTTCTGGTCTGCAATGGAGACTGCAAACAACAGCATAGTTTGGTAGTTCTACTTGTATAACATCAAGCCACTTTTTCTTCCTCGTCTTATTACTAGGTAGTCTGCAAGAAAATGTTACACGTCTTAGATTGCCGTACAAAATCCATGTACCTTTAAATAAATAATATAAATTTAGGGGCACCCTACAAACAAACACTATAACTTTTATATGATTACTCACTATGGCAGCCATTAATTGAACACTTTTCAACATCTTTAAATTACAGAAATTGTTGGTTTCAAACAAAATTAAGAAAAAACCACTGGATGACTGATGCAACAAATTAAATATTTGCCGCCCTTTTAGCCAGCTGAAGGTATTGCCATACTTCGGATGAGTAATTACTATTATTCGTTACAACTGTATCTGTGGAGTAAATACGCAGTTATCAAGAACCTATGTTTACTTTATTATAATATTAGCAATAAAAAATCATTATAAAAATACTAATATAAATGAATGTATATGACTTATTATTTTTTTATGCTCCCATAAATTAAATTTCATATTTTTCCGAACCTGAATTATATTTTATACGGGTATCACTTAGAAAGAGGGCAGACAGGACAGAGGGCTACTAGGACGCTTGCTCCCTCGGACCGCGTTCTCTTTAAATAAGGTTTTATTTTCGATCGACCTTACTGTTCTTGCAATAGAGTCTTCTTTTAAACAAGACACTTATGCAAGTACTCATTCCACTTTATATATGAGTTCCTTGATATATATATATATATATATATATATATATAAACTTCTATTTAATTCAGGTTTTTAGGATCCACGTAGCCCGACCTCCTACATATTGTCATGCCATTGATATCATATAACATCATAGAACCTATCAATAATTGCCAATTGATCACCAAACCAAAGCTTATTTCATGCTACGGTCTAGTTTCTCTTTGCAAGTGCTGTAGGCTTAAATTGCATTAAACAAGACGTGAACACAAGCTATTAGGATAGGAAAAATGGTCGTGACGCAACTACTTTCCTTTACTTGCTGCAGATACGGAAGTGTGACACATTGTGTATCTGATGTGTATGCCTCAGCAATAGCCATAGTGTAAAGTTGGGTTGTAGTCGTGGTGGGCTAGTGGCTCAAACACCAGCCTCTCAAGTATGAGTGTGCGGATTCGATTCCAGATGAGGCAAGTACCAATGTAACTTTTCTAAGTTACTTATATGTACTTTCTAAGTATATCTTGGACACTAATGACTGATTATAAGTTGAAGGACATCTTGAGAAAACCTGGGCGTTAAGTCTGAAGTCGACAACCTGATTAAGCAGGCTTGATTACGCTCAATCCTTCTCTATATGAGAGGAGATCTGTACCCAGCAGTAGGACAATATAAAAAGTTGATGATGAAAATTGGGTACAATTAAAGGTGAATATGGACGGAACTAAGAAAGGCATGTCCTGTTCATATCCTTCAAAGCTCACGTTTAATTGTGGTTGCATAATGACAAGTTTGTGTTTGGGTAGCTTTTGTGCTTAATGTATTATATAGGTACGGAGATATAATCACTCTCTTATCAAAGCATCAAATAAATTACTTAGAACCTATTGAACGTATATTAAATTATAAATTTTCTGTTTGTGGCTGTTAACATTGTCTCGCTGACAGCGGTTGTGGACAAGTTTCCTTCCTCGTCACAGTTATAACAGTGTCATCGACTTGGTGCCTTTACTCTATTATTAGCTTTGGTTATCTCTTATTGACACATTCAAACGACTTATCGGTCGAGCCAAGTGTCCAAAATGCCGTTTCACAAGTCACAACATGCCTCCTTTTGCACACTGTCATTGATTTTATTTAAGACATGTCTGAAGAAAAATTTTGCTCATAAGCTCGAGTTTTAATATTATGTGAGCAAGGATACTTATGCAGTATATTTCTTGTCCGATTCATTTGATACTAATGTAGTCTATATTTTTGTTCCACCAATTCAAATGAGTTTTTTGTTTATCTAATTTATAGCTCTACTTTAATTCTTGAGTTATTTCATTGAGAAGTTTTATAGGTTTTTGGTCTTTACAACAGTAGGTATATTCCGTGTAGTTTAGCCGTTAACCTCAGTAGGTTTTTAGAAAATAATAATTCTATGATTTTTTAAAATTATATTTTAAAAAAATTATAATGAGGAGGTCCTCAATTTCGAATGTATTCCGTTTTGTTTGTTACTTCAGAACTTACAACTGTTTGAACTGACTTTGATCATTCTTTTTTAATTTGAATGTTGATGCTTCCCGTGTGGTCCCATTTCAGTGTAGTCACTTCTGATAAATCCATAAGAATCATCGAAATTTTCACAAGATTTAGGTAGGTATAGAATTTATAAATCTTGTGTAAATTTCGATGATTCTTTAATTATTCGAAAGTAGGTACTACTTTCAGTTTTGTCCCATAGAAATTTAATTTAAAGAAATTGCCTCCTTTGTTATTCACAACACATCATCTGCCTAGATTTTCCCAACTCTGTTGGGGTCAGCTTCTAGTCTGACCGAATGCAACTAGATATTAGTACTTTTCAGAACTAAAGAGAGTAACATAAAACTTTTTTACAAAAATAAATGACTTCCAATGAAACATTTTAGGCTCTTAATAAAGTAGCGCGCTTTACCACCAACGACTGCATCACTGCTTAGCATCAGGCGGGATTGCAGTCAAGCAATAGTTTACATTAAAAAAAAAATACAAAGTGAAAAATAACCAATTTCGGAAGTCAGAGGCAAAATAAATAACACAAATCAAACACTGACTTCCGAAATTAGTTATTTTCACGTTGTAATGTTTTTTGATCGGCAATTTTCTTGTTTTGTAAAAAAAAATGTCATTTTGCGAGTTGTTTTAAAATCTTACATTGGGTGCGTAATTGTTGTCTTGCGGGACGTGTGTTGTTGACTTTTCTTGAACAAAACACACCGTTACTCGGATCGTGTCGCGGCTGCCGTGTCGTGTTGTGTCGCGTGCGGAGCGCGGCAGGCACTCGCAACCTGCCCGCGCGCCTCCAAGAAAGTGATCAGGCGGCGACTATTATAGACTAGTCACCTGTCAGAAATGACAAAGTTAATGCTTATATTGCGGTTGTAATATGGAGATTTGGACGAGCGAAAACATATTACGATTATATTTTTATTTTTGACAAACTAACTGGTAAAAAATATTTTGAATGATATCTAGACGAAAGTAATTGTTATTTACTTTTATAGCATATTTGTTTGTAAAGGCTCTTTCCCTATACGAGCCATTTCACTAATTTTCATATTGCATTGTATCTCATTACGAACGTCTGCGTTATGGTAAATAAAAACGAACAGTCCTTTTTTAATCTTAGCAAAGAGTTTTTAATATCAGAGAAGTGGCCAATATATTATGAAAAAAAAAACTTTGTGAAAACTTATATATATAAAAATCAAAGCCACTCTCTTTGTAATTTTATAACTCAAGTACGGACTCACCTATCCAAACCAAATGTTAAGGCTTTGTTTTGACTAATTAGTAGATAGTTTATGTGTAGTTTGAACAGATTCGGTCAAGCGGTTCTTCATTTATCACATTTTTTTGTAACAAATTAATTCAATGAACGGTGGATCATCATCTCATCTATATATATAACTATATATAACTTCTATATATACATAAAAGTCAATGACACTTTCTTTGTAATTTTATAATCTAATAATAATATAATAAGTTTTTCACTGCTAATCTGTGTGTAATGGCACCAGATTAGCAGTGAAAAACTTATTACCAAATTTAATTGAAGCTACGATCCTTACCTACTGGTAAATCAAAAGGAGAAGTTTTTTGATACTGCGTATCCCTATGATCCCAATTGATATGCCGTTTGACTTCAAACGGTGACAATATCCTGTGCGTTTATCATTTGCTATGATGTCCATCAACAAAGCCCAAGAGTAAACATTTCACGTTTGTGGTCTGAATTTGGAGGAATTATGTTTTTCAAATGGCTAACTTTATGTTCCCTGTTCGAGAGTCGGTACCCCCAGCCGTTTGTTTAATAATCTAAATGTCTTGGTTCTTTTTAAATTGCTAGCAATAAAAAAAATATTTTATGTTTGAATATATAAGTTTGATGATCCAATAAATTTGTTTTTGTTATTTCACTTTATACGTAACGAAGCACGTATCGGTCCGCTAGTAATATATAACAAATAAACATGTAATTCAATTAATTTTTATTACACAATTAATCTGTAACAAAAACACAAAAATATTAATTTACTTTATTAGCGATAACGGCTGTTTTTGTATATTTGCCATAAAAAAGCACTGATGCGCGCACGTCGTTTATTTTTTAACAAGTAATAATTATTGTACGCTATTTCTTTTCGTTATTTTGTTTTAATTTTTTCAAAGATTTGTCAATTAATAAATTTACGTTTACTTATTTCCTCGAAAATATGTTATAAAAAGACGTATGACACGTAGGTGTGTCATACGTGTGTTTTAATAGATTACAGACTTTGCTATCTTGTAGCCGTCTTCTGCGTCTTGTGCTAGCAATATCTCCTCTGCTGTAATTATCAACTTACCGTACTTATATCATATTGTAAGTACCGTAATATTCGTACAACAGTAAAAAGAAATAGGCACTATTAGACAATGTTTTGTTCATTTTTGTGACCCTTAAAATTTACGTAGGATATATCGGTACTTCTTCACTTAATTCAAATCGATTCATATAAAGCGATCGCGCGAAATGGAGGAGAATGAGTAGAAAAGTGGACCCCAGGCTCCAACGCGAAGGCGCATATAAAGCCCAAAGCTAAGCAACTGAAAAGTTACAAATCAGTTTCGAAACAGCTTTTGCCATTGTATTGGATGTTTGCCGACTTCAACCACTGGGTTAATAAGCAGGCCTGTGTCCTGAAAAGTGCCGAATACAAGTAGTTTAAATTTAACAAATGAGGACATTGTTATACGATTAAAAGTACGAAGCCGGTTAAGCAGCCGCACAATCTACCAGAGTTCGCACATAATTCACGTCCGACATTTGATTTACACATGCGCTTAAATGGTACTTACTTTAACTATTTTCCTTTCTTCAACTAATGCGGCCAAGTAAATTTACAAAAATACATATTAGGGTCGCTGTGTGAGCCCAACAAACTTGCAGTCGATGTGTCGCGTCTGCGCATGGAAACGCCCGCGCCGCCCTCATGCCGCAGCTCGAATGTTGGTCAGGCGGACCGCACACGGCAGGTTAACGTACCTGATAAACAGAAACACCGCCGTAATGCCATTCAAGACTTAACAGCCTTTTTAGACAGAGTGCAACCAATAACTTAAACGCCCGATATGGTGTGTTTTTCGAAAAGCACCAAAAAACTATAAACAATGTTGTGCAATTGCGAACGGTATTCTTAAGTGTAGGCAAGTGAAGCAAAGTGTAGGTGTTGCCGACAGATAGCGCAGACGTTAGCTGTGTCATGGAATTCCACTGCTAACGTATTTAACGATTACGAAACTTATCATCGCATTATTTATTGAAACTTGAGCTGCTGAAGAATTTGAACTTCATTTATTTTAAAGCGGACAAGTTGCGACTGAGTCGTACGTATCTTACATACATATTATGTAGTTATTCGCTACAAGTGGATAGTAGTTTTGAAAGCTCCTTTATATTTTTTTAGGACATACTTGTAGACTATGTTTTTCAAATAATAATATAATCGAACGCTCTCTGATTTTTAGTAGGTTATTACCTTTGTATTCATGCAATCTACGCGCTTACCTTTCGGAAATGTCAAAGTTCTGTCGAGCGAACCTTTAAACGTCAGTCAAAAATGAAGTCTTACGCAGTAAAGTGACGTGAATTGTATAGTAAACAAAACGAATACAAAAAAAAAACATATTAATAGGTAACTAAGATGGTGGGTCGCCAACGAAACCGAAATGGCGTTTCGCAATACTGAAACTAAATGACAAGCAAGTGGTTGTGCAGCTTTTGTGCTTAATGTATTTGGTAGCTGAGTACTGAGTAGATAGGTGTAATGTCGTGACAATGGTCGGAATTTGCGAGACTCGTCGCCAGTGCGCCGCCACTGGTCGGTCTTGACGTCGGGTCAAACATTCTAAATGTTCCATTTGTATGACGCAATGTGCCTCGAACTGGATTTGCACTCGTCTTACCAACACTGGTATATTTTAAACCAACCGCTATATAAATAAGGACGTGCTTTACCTGAGTTCTACTTCTAGATCTTAATATGTTAATTCGATAAAACCCTGTAATAGTGCACTCAATTCGAACACCCTTATCTCTCACCCTGTCTCTTAATAAATTATGTATATTGTGACAAGAATAATGTTGACTTGAACCAATCAAATTGTCTGCAGAACTGACTCAGGAAATAAAAAGCCCTTAAAAACTGCATCCCTTTCTTCATTTTCCTCATGTACGTTAAGAATTTTTGCAAAATTTCATTCATAACTCTGAACAAGAAGCGCTAACTACTGGCACAAGTCGAGTGAGACTGTTGTAATGGTTCAAAGTCGATTGCTAGTTCAACACTAATCAGTCGCGAGTGCTGTCGCTCCGGAGAGTTATTGAAAGTGTATCATTGTGAAGTAGTCGTGGCCGCGTTCACGATTGCAACACTACGCTGGTAGCAGACAGCTTGGCGCGCCACTTTTTTTTAAATAATATCTTTTTTCTTGACAAAAGTCGGACATGAGAGGCGGGAGCTGAAGAGGAAACCGTTGACTTTCTTTTTTATAGCCTCCGAGAATGTAATAAATTGGATGACTGTTAGTGGTGTAAAAGGTTTAGAATTACACTGTTACCTACGTATGTAGGTACATACAAACATCTTTGTTTCAGAAACGGTGGTTGACAGCTTTCGGAATACTAGGATTCCGTACTTTAATACCTTTTTAACATAAATCCGTTCATCTGTTAAAAAGGTTTTTTTAACTATTTAACGACTTACGTAGAAAATGGCGATGCATGACTTAGACTTAGGTACGTACACATAATTATATCGGCTGTCAAGATTCAATTGATCCAACGCTAATTGTTGGCAATTTTAGTGTACGTTTTAATTCCTACTCTTTAGGTGCATCTTTATATGCCAGCTGTAGTTTTTATAATATTACCGATGTTGTAATAAACAAAAGTAATATTTTAATAGCATGCACTTTAATGGCAGTTAGTTAATGCTAAAATATATAAATAAATATAATACATATACAGTCTTACTTGTTGTGACTGTGTAGATAGAATGTTTTACTACAAAATAAAAAATAAAACTAAAGATAAATATGTATAATATGATCGAATTAATTTCCTTTTATTATATTATTTTTAAGTTTCAAAATATTCGCAATATATAGGAGGATTCTGTGTTTGTTCTTATAATGTATGTATCCTCAAAATCAATGACTCACTAAATTTGCTCTCCGGAATGAATTAATTATGTATACATATATAAGAAATATTTTATTTTATACTACTTATTTGGTACATGTATTAAAAATATTTTAGGCGATGACTCACGCCAAACATAGCGTATTACGCAATACTCGATACTAGTTCTACAATAATAGCCATAGATTAACTTATAACACAAGGTGACTCAACGGGGATAAAAAAATCTCTCATTGAAACATAGACATTTTTTATAAAGGCATATGTATTTTTAAAAATATTGAAATTCAATGTTTTTTTTATAATAATAAGAAAACTATCATTTGCTGTGACATAAATTAATATATTTCAATCGGATCAAATCTTGCGCCTTCGGGCTTTAGATCACATCCTAATCTGTAGCAGACTCTTACATTAGATTGTTTCTGCCTGTTCAGAATGCCTGCTAGCAGGTGGTACTGCCGATACATGTACTCCTTGGTCATCGCTTGCGCAGAAAACATGGCTCTACTTCGCTGCAGTATTACACTCTTGGGGCCCCACGAGGAGTCTATTCCGACTTCTTCGTGTAATGTATTTTTATATAAAGCTATCAATATTCTAGTAATGACCACAAGTATCGGTAATACAATATGCAAAAGTAACAGATACCACCCTATTAAGTGGCCCGTTGATTTATTCCTAAATAAAAACGCCGCATAAAATTCATTAAAAAATACATACACCAGCAGTACAGCCGAACACAACCAGCAAGCTTTCACGAAAGCATTTGGCTGGATCCCTTGCATGAAGTGTACATCTTCAGAGAACCTTTCCAGGCCATACCATAACACAAATACTATGATCTCTAGCAGAACCATGAATATAACAATTACGTTGAACACGTTTTTAGCGTCTATTAAATAAATTAAAATCAAATTGCCTAACATAGGAGCTGTTCCAATATACAAAGCCACTGTAATTAAAAAAGCGACCAAACCCGAATTTCTTTCTATTTTGAGGTATCTTTTGGACATCATTTCTAGAAAGCCGTAGACTATACTAATTCCTATAGTCATTGATGATATTGCAATATAACTATAACTGATTATTAACCAGAAAGATGTTTGCTCGTACACATGTAATAATCGAGGCAACTTTTCAAAACTATTTGAAATTGCATAATGCAACATATGAAGTGGACTGATATCATACTTGAACGAATATGGGCAGGTCATCATTACAACGCTGCAGATTCCGACTATTGTAACGCAGGTTGTGATAACGACAACGATGACGGTATTGGAGTAGCAAGCAGCTCGGAATGATGATCTCGAGGCCCAGCCAAAGGCAAGGCCCGAGCCAACATTGACACTGTACAGCACCGTAGCTACAATATTCGATAGATTAAAGTCCTTATTGAACTGCCTAAAATCAGAGTCTAGAGCATCTTTATATTTCACCACTATGCCCTTTTGCAACATGGATCCTATCAAGAATAAAATACGAGCGGATACAGGATATAACGTACCAAATAAAAAAATCCGCTTCATAATTTTTTTGCTTTTAAAGCAACTGAGACACACATAGATCGAAATCAATCCAGAACCCAGACCGACGCGCCAGGGCAGATGGAATCTGTTGTCATCGAGTGCCAATATATGAGTTCTCCAGTATTGATATTCTGGAAATGTTTTGAATAGTGCGGCACAATACGGCAGTGGATGTCTTCTCTTCAAGCAATCCATATTGACAGTGTAGTTGAAGTTTAAAATGTCACAATTTGACTTGCTCCAATTTCCACACGTGTAGTAAGGAATAGGGTTTTCGAAGCTTATCAGGAAATAATGCACTACAAAGGAATTTGTGACGTGATTGTAGATCACAAACATGATTTGCCAGGAAATTTGAACATATCCAAGGTGTGACAAGCAGGCCCGAATGTTCCATACTTCAAGGCAATCACGGCCTGTGAACTGTCCCACCACGGTCTCCATGTACAGTAGAGGTATCCCGACCACAATGTAAATCACGACGACCATGAGTATGTTTCCCAATGCTCCCGCGACAACGGCCCCAGTTGGTAGGTACAGAAGTGTATGCGCTCCTAAAGTTTGAGCGAGCATTGTTAGTAAACAGATTTTCCTTGAAAACACACTATCATCGTCTGTATTGTCGCTAATCGGCATCATTAAAAATAATTTTATCTGTTATACTGAAAAATGTATTATTTATGTTACAAAACTCAGAGTCGTAACCAACATGATTACGGAAATAAAAATAATACCTAATTCAGTGATTAAAAAGGAAAGTGTTTATAACCAATCTATAATACTGGATGAATGATATCATGCCTCCAAGCATGACCTAGCACTATTCTTTTGTCTAACAAGCAGTAACTATTGATACATAAATTCCTTTTATCACAGTACTTTTCACAACTAAAAAGTGTAAAATTAAAAAAATCCGCGACCAAACATAAAAAAGCATATTTAATAAGCGTATTGGTCGAATTGAGTAACCTCCTCCTTTTTGAAGTCGGTTAAAAAATCAGATAAATGTGAAGAATGTTGTAAGAAAATAGCGGAGAGATAGAAAAGGCCCATTTCAGAAAAAAAATGCGTGGCAAATAGTACCTGGCGTGTTAAGTACAGATTGGAAATTCATGTATTTATGTAGAATATATACTCACTTGTGGGGCGAGGCCCTCGAGAAAAATGGGGAAGCGATTGCCGTCTCCCTTGATGTCTCGAAGGCCTTCGACCGGGTATGGCACGCTGGCCTTTTGAGTAAGCTTTCAGCGTACGGCATTTTCGCTGGCCTGACAGGCTGGGTAAAAGACTTCCTGACTGGACGATCCCTCCGAGTTGTTGTCGACGGATGAGCCCATGTCGACCAATGCCGGTGTTCCTCAGGGGTCTGTTCTCTCTGCAACTCTGTTCCTGCTACATATTAACGATCTGCTGATGCCCGGTATCTATGGGTATGCAGATGACAGCACAGTTGTAGAGAGATACCTGCCGGAAGCTCGGGCTAGTAAGGAACCAATCCGGTCCGAAAGAGAGGTCATGGTAGAGCGTACGAGTGCTGCACTACAGGCAGTCTCCAAATGGGGCAATGCCAATCTTGTAGCATTCAATGCCGCCAAAACACAGGCGTGTCTTTTCACCGCCAAAAGGAGTCCGTTCACCTTGGCTCCTACTTTTCAGAATGTATCCTTGGAGTGCACCGACCGCCTTCAGCTTTTGGGAGTTGAGATTTCCTCGAACCTTAACTTTGGGCGGTTCATTGAGTCCAAGGCCAGGGTGGCTGCCAGAAAACTAGACGTCATCGCGAAGGTCCGGCTGTACTTCACACCAAGGCAGCTTCTAATTTTGTACTGTATTTTGTGGAGTACTGCAGCCACATTTGGGCTGGTGCTGCGAAATGTCACCTTGCCACTTTGGATTCAGTGGAGAGGCGTGCGAAGAGGCTGATTGGCGACCCAGAGTTAACTCGAAACGGTCTCCAAAGCCTGGAGCACAGGCGTAGAGTAGCCAGCCTTTCGGTCTTCTATAGGATGCATTCTGGTGAGTGTGCAAGGGAATTGCATGATTTAATTCCCCCATCTCCATTCCATCATCGGACGACCCGTCGTACGGCGAGTTTCCACCCTTACGTTGTTGACACCACTGCGATCCGGACGAAGCGTTTTGCTTCTTCCTTTATACCGCGTACATCGAGGGACTGGAACAATTTGCCAGCATCGGTATTTCCGTCACACTACAATTTGAGTGTCTTCAAGGCTAGAGTGAATAGGCTCTCAATAAACTAGCGCGTTTTACCATCAACGATCGCATCACTGCTTACCATCAGGCGGGATTGCGGTCAAGCACTGGTTTATAATTTATAAAAAAAAAAATTATCATAAACAACATGGACGGTCTATACATTCGGAAATTCGGGCGTTGCTAGTTTTCTTCCTACTAATAAATATCTTACATATATTACAAAACATGTATTTAACAGACAGTATAATTCGTATTCGATTTATACAGGGCCAAATTAAATCCTCGCAGACCTGTTGGGAATCTACATGTAATCAGGATAGGTATCACACAAAAGAAAATTCTGATATTTTATTGTACTTTCACCGTCGGCTGGTAGTTTCCGTCTGTGAAGTGTAAAGAAATAGAAACAGATTTTTGAAAAATATTTTTTTGTTTTGTCATTTTTCTATATCGATATCCATCACAGCTGCGGCGTTTTGGTAGCTGTAATTTAACGCCGTATATATATATATATATAATCAAAACGTTCAAACTGATTGAACTTTCATAAAACTACCAAAATAGGGATGTTTCCTGGGTAAAAAATGATTCTATTTAGTCCGTCATTCAAATTATAGAAAAACATTGGATACGTATATTTGGTTTTATCAAAAATCAACAAAAATTGACAAATATAAAAGGCATCAAAGATCAGGAGTGGTGGCTGGTGACGTCACTGCTCGCTAAGAAGTATAGCGTGCAATGACGTCACACGAGTTTTCAACGCACTGTGTCGTCATAATTTTTTGTTTATACGAAAAAAGAAAAAATACGTGTCTAGTATTTTTTGGAAATCTGACTGACGGACTAATTAGTTTTTTTTTAGTCAAATACCCTATTACCACGACCTGACTATCATTTTTTTCAATGTTACTTTAGAAAATCCTACGTCATGTATATCCAACACCAACCACCCGAGCTAAAGAAAGCACTATGTAACTTAATACATCAGTGAAAATTTCAAGTAATATTATTTAATCATAGAGTAATGTTCTTCCTAGTGTGGAGAATAGCTCCCCGGGCAGGTGTCTACGAGATAATGAAATTGCATTTGATAAACTTGCTGCAGTTTCACTTATGCTGCGATACGACGCTAGGACTAGTTCCACTTGTAGCTAATGTTTCTACAAGGCTTTCTTGTTTCACACCAGACTGGTGCGCTCATAACCACAGACTCTCCTATTTTATACTTTAACGACAAATTTTACGCTCAGATGACTCTATTTACTACGATATAAAATATTAATAAGAAATACTGTTTTGATTGCGTCCGATAACTATGTGCTGTAAGTTTCATTTATTGTACTTATCTTTGTGCTTATTGTAAATTTGTATGCTTTTACTAAGGAGTTGTGAAAGGACCCATCAAACAATGAATAGAATATCAAATGTTAATCTTTCGATCGGGTTATTTTTATTTTATTTAATAATTATAAGCTAGCGCTTGACCGCAATCCCGCCTGATGGTAAGCCGTGATGCGATCGTTGATGGTAAAGCGCGCTAGTTCATTAAGAGCCTATTCACTCAGAAAAACTGAGCGAATGGGAAGGAAGTCGACAGTTGAGCGAGGTCATCATCATCATCATTTATTTATTCATAATGGTAAGGTGATGCAATGTTAAACCCAACAACACGACCAACGATGCTGCACCAAAGGAAGATTGATCTGAAGACCCTCCACGACCAAACTCCCAACACAACAACATTAGACGCATCGTACCCGGCACACATCGCAACACAAGTGCTCAGACCCGTCCTCCGAACGGCTTCACCAGACATCATGCCGGAACACGACAAATCGCTTGGCGGCAAGACTTTGTCTGGTGGGTGGTAACTTCTGCCGACGGCCGATGTTATGGCCTACCACCGAGATAATTTGGCCAAAGGAAACAAATCGTTTGGCGTAATTTTATAAAAATCAGGAAAACGAGTTTCAGTTTAATAACATAATAGGGGTTTCAAGATGTTAATAGCAACACACTGAGCAGTTCATTCTATATGTATATTTCTGCGTACGTAAAGTATAGTATAAATTGTAAATCCGTAATTGGATTCAAGACTAGTTTATACACTTATGATGTAGTAGTTTGAAAATCCTCTATGCGAGCGCAACCACAGTCATGCGTTCTAAGTTCCTCCCCTCCACACGCAGAATGAAGCGACGACATCTATACTAGAGTTTATTCACCCTAGCTGAAAAAATTATACTTTAAAAATTATTCATGAATCTATTTTGTATTTTTACCAACCTTTAGTAATCCTCGGATAGATTGTAAAATAACTAAAATTCTAAATTACTAATACTAATTTTCATAGAGCTTTTGATTTCGTGAATAATAAACAATGTAACTAATGCGATGGCGTGTTTATTTAGCGCGCAAAGCAAAGTTGAAGATGAAGAAGATATGGGGCTTTTCGCTTTAAAAGACGGTTCGTCCACTTGGTGGACGACTGTCAAATGCAGCAGCAATGTTAGTTATTCTTGACTCTGTTTTAAGAACGACGCTTTTAAGTCTTATTATTATTAGATCATGTATGTATAATATCTAAGAATGAACTTCCTAAATATCTCCTCGCAGGATCTCCATATGTTTTTGTAGCTTTCATGTGAAATAGGTGCACAAATCTATCGAATATCTTAGGTTGGAATAAGGAATAACTTGCACAGTTATTCTCGATGTACTTAGTTTGTTCGTTTACGAAGATGATAATCACCTTATTGCATTGTCCTTGCGGACCTCTAGCTAGATCCTAACTATATATATATGTACACATTTCACTCGTGTTTCCTTTCAATGAAATAAAAGAGCAAATAAGGAGTTTTGATAAAATATGCTTTCTCTTATGATGAGAACCTCTCGATAAAGCCTTCACATTATACAAATTAATTAAAGTTCTCATTGAGCATCGTCGTAATATTTCGATAAAGCAACCTACTACCTACCGTATAGGTCGTCAGTTTAGGACCAGGAATGCCACACAGATCCGACAATAATCCTCCTTAACAGCAGAAATACAGTTGCATTAAAAATACGTGAAGTAATAAAAATATGCTGGGAAGTACTAGGAAATGCAAAAGCCGTTCGACAAGTGGCTTAAAGACGATATCTGTGAAAAATATGCATCTTTTATTTACACAAACATTTTTATCTGTCGGCGTATCTTATCAATATTTCTGCAATGTAGCAAAGGTAGATAAAGTGGTTAAAACCAACTATTTTGCGAACCCCACCTTTGTTTGATGACCCACATTCGATTTGGTTAATTATTTTTAACTCTACTTTTACACGTGACGACGTTTTTAAAGCCGTGGAACAGATAAAATAGAAATACCAATGGGTATGTGGCAAAATGGAAACAGCATAGGTGCTTGATGTTTGTAAAGTAGTCAATACCTATGTAGGCCGTTGCAGGCACAATCTCGTAAAATGGAGGACTATATAGATCCCACCAATACGAAGTGTGAGTGAGTGCTCTCCAATAGAATGAAAGCCTTGGGGGAGGCCTTGGTCCAGGAGTGGACGTCTATAGGCTGAGAAGGAGAAGAATACTAAGTGCAAATGCGGTGCTCTTGGGTAAACCATATCTCATAATGTTGAAGTCCCCAAAGGGTATATATACTATACCTGAAGTACTCCTCAGAGTCCTAAAACGTCACTGATGTCTCGACATCAGTGGCGTTTTAGGACCTCTTTAAAACGTCACTATTGTCTCTGTTGATGTGGCCACCTACTGGACACAAGTTGACACAACACGTTTAACATAACCGATTCTAAAAGAACCAGGGAATGAGAGCAGTGAAATAATAATTAATATTGCTAAGGTACTTTAAGGAAGTTTTAACGAGTTTAGAAATTCGATTGAACTTTACATATTTCAAGTCCAGACCGCTAAAACACTTAATAAAATTATTCTGAAGACTGTAAATTTTCTAAGGTTTCTTTTAAAGTTTTTCGGTAAAACTAATGGCATAGGTTAAAAAAATGTGATTTAAAGACAAAAACTTAGCAGTTTTCTTAAAACAATTGTCACGATTGTGGCGACCACGCACCGGAAGACAAGCTTGGGTCCCCCGACAAGGTGGACTGACGACCTGGTGAAGGTCGCGGGAAACCGCTGGATGCGGGAGGTGCAGGACCTGTCGTAGTGGAGAACCTTGGGGGAGGCCTATGTCCAGCAGTGGACGTCTTTCGGCTGAAATGATGATGATGATGATGAATTGTCACGATTAGAATAACTAGGATTATGCAATGTGTAAATAAATATTTTGGAGATTTAACCCAGTATACGATACTTAGTGATAGCTCGAAAATTTAGTTTATATAATAACAGGCAAGTTTTATAGAATTCTATCTCTAAGAAACACGAGTGGGAACGCATTCTCGTCGTATCTGATCTGATAACAGATAGGTAAAGAGTGTTTGACCAGGAAGCTGGGAAAGAAAACCATGAACTAAAAACGACAATATTGTTGTTTCATAGGTCCACATACACTATATAAAAATATTAATCCATTATTTAAGTAGTTTTAAATGAACGTAATATATTAATCTACAAAACTCTTGACCTGAGCACGGTTACCTTCAGGGTGTGACGTGGGGCGATGAGTTGATGTAGATAAAACCCAAAAAAAATGCACAGATCTTGCTCATCATCATCATCATTTCAGCCGAAAGACGTCCACTGCTGAACATAGGCCTCCCCCAAGGTTCTCCACGACGACCGGTCCTGCGCCTTCCGCATCCAGCGGTTTCCCGCGGCCTTCACCATGTCGTCGGTCCACCTTGTCGGGGGCCTACCCACGCTGCGTCTTCCGGTGCGTGGTCGCCACTCGAGAACCCGTCGGCCCCATCGGGCATCGGTCCTACGGGTCTCGCTCATTGAGTTCTTAAATTTCCGCCTCGGAGTTTGCCAAATACAATATTTTGGGTGTTGAAACCAAAAAGAAGGCTGTCAGGCTCAAAAGGGCTGGACAGGTCACATCAGCCGTATACACGATGACACTGGGGAAAGGCGATGGTCTTTTCTCAGCGTCATAGTGTATGTGGGTACCCATTGTGTGGAGACACATTGGGTGTCTGAAGATGGAAGGCGCGGGTGAGGGCGGACGGGAAAGAGATCGCGAAACGGTCTGGACGCATATCGCGACGGCTGGGTTGACATGGCACTTGTAGAAAATGCCTCAAAGGATTTTGGGGGGCGTTTACCCAGTAATAAAATAGTATAAAGTAATAATACATATATAAAAGTCGTAATAATCTTGTAATATTTGTTATTTAATCTCCATATTATGTGTTTACTCGTAAGTGCAGTGTTATCGACAGAAATTTATCTTCGCACGTTGAGTGACGACGCCGTTTTCACGCCGCCGTCAGATTACCGATACTATTTGATACAGTTTATTTTTACTAATGCAATTCATATTCCCCGTCTATAACCATCTATATCATAAGACAAACACTCGTAGATAACGTAGTGGGTAAGCGTATACAACATACTACACACAATCATTAATGATTACGATTTTAGCGAGGCGCAATTTTTCAACAATTTGTGTAAAAGTGGCAATGTCGACGTATGATTCTATATCTGATTCTTGATAGTGATAAGGTACAGCCATACACTATCTTACAGATTTTTTTGGGAATTTTGTATCAGACAATACTTTTTTTTTCCATCCTATCTTTCACGGTTTTAACAACTGTAGTCTATCTAATTTCAAGCATATATGCTTTTCTTTATTTGTTTTCAGCGTGCTGTTTAAGCGTAATTGCCATTCAATACCAACCAACTGTTCTTTTCTCGCTTTTACTTCAATAGTATTCAAAGCGCAGGTGAATTCGGTCCCCCATCTGACCTTAACTCCCACGCAAACCAATATGGTAGCATTAATGTAACGGTGTCGCTGTTAACTGCTTATCTACATGACAACTTAGATGTAAGAATTAGTAATAGCTCAAAAATGGGTCACGGTGACTATACCATGGCCAATCCAGGTCACAGAGGTTGTTCAGGCTTGCAATTTTTAAATCAAACCGTCGCGTCGTCCGCCATGCTATCTTTATTGGAGATCGTTTACCTCGTAAGGGATAAAAGCGGGAAAGATAAATCTCTAATCTCTGTGATTTTTGGTTTGCGATATCAAATTAAATGCTCACTTTGTGCTCCTTATTAAAATTGGACATGCTTTAGTAATCGCAGATAACTAATTAGCGAGGGATTTTTTTTTCAATTAATACCTATATTTTTCCGCAACGCAGTGGGGTGAATATAATATTATCGACCTTTTAAAAGTTATTTATTCATATTAGGCTAGAATCAGCATTTTTTGATTGTTAATATTATGTAAGACAGTTCCTCAAAATGTTTAAAGTTGAGGTATCCCAGTTGGTTAGAGGAAGGCATACCTACCGAACAAATTGTAGAACTTTCTGTAAAACAATTAGTTGTTTAGAGAACAAGTTTGATAAAGGCACTAAATATTTTAGTTTCTAGAATATTACAACCAGCAAGGGGAACACATTTCACGACCGCTTACAAAATCCTCCTTATAAGTAGAGTCGTACGTTGTTATCGGACTGTGTATCTTAAACAAACAGTACGCTAAGTCGGTGTCGCGGCCTGCTATTGATTTTGACTGATAGAATCGCAACGTAACTTATAGTTCTGGCAAACAAACCTTTCACAGATAGGATGAATGTCACTCTTGACATTCAGTTTTAACTAGAAAGAAGTTCTAATTAAAATTGAATAGTTAAGTGCATAAAAAGTGGTTAAGTGCACCACTCTATATACATATCTTCTTCCGAACGCTCGGGGAATACGACCGTTGCCGAACAGTGACGAAGATTTCTATGCGCATTATCACTTTGGGAGACCTGTACACCATAACAAACAAAGAATCAAACTCTTCAGCTTTATATATTAGTATAGATATGTTATCGTGCTACATAGAGACTGTACAGCGACCCTTAATGAAAAAGTGCGGACAAGAACCCATTTAGGTAAATCAGTCGCTATACAAGCATAAGTCATCATCATCATCTTAGCGTTAATCCCAGTCGCATCCGAGGCTTTGTCACCTTTGGAGTCTGGAGTCTGGATTTTGGCTAAACTTCGATATTTTCCGTGAAGCGACTGCCGTCTGACCTCCACAACCCGAAGGCGATATCGAAGTATTGCAGTTAAACCAATTGTTGGACTTTTGAGGGCTCCAACAACCCGTAACGACTGTCTCTAGATGTTTGTATGGCAACCGGGACCAACGGCTTAACGTGCTTTCCGAGGCACGAACAGACAAGTGCAAATATTCATATTCATGCACACAAATGTACGCACTGTGCGGGGATCGAACTCACGCCTCCTTGGGCAGCGGCCACGTTCGCTAAGGTTCTATAAGCATAAGTACCTACTGAAAATAAGCATTCTGAGTTCCACAATGCTTTATGCTTGCAAAATGAATGTTGGAAAGCATGGGTGGAAAGCTTTTTTTTAATGCTTACCTATACAGTTTTTGGTTATGAAATGCTTTACCGCTCTTTTTAACCGACTTCAAAAAGGAGGAGGTTACTCAATTCGGCCGGTATATATGCTTTTTTTATGTTTGTTCGCGGATAACTTCGTCGTTTATAAACCGATTTTGATAATTCTTCTGTTGGCAAGAAGACATTCCCAAGGTGGTCCCATGATAAGGAGATCGGGGTTTGATGGTGGAGGACCAGAGAAATCAAGGGGAACTTTCAAAAATCGTAGGGGCAACCAGTGCGTTTGTAAGTTTTTGACCGGATACAGCTGAACAGTACTTTTCATAACTAAAAAGTGTAAAAAACACTATAAAGTGAAAAATAACTAATTTCGGCAGTCGGTGTCTTTGGTTTTTGTATATTAATTTTTGACACCGACTTCCGAAATTAGTTATTTTTCACTTTGTAGGGGTTTTTGAAAGTCGGTTGTTTTTTAGGTAAAAAAAGTTTTTATATTATTTTAACGTTAGGTACCTACAACTATCACAGTTAGCATTTCAGATTATGTTTCATAAAATTAAGACACATTAATAAAAAAAGTATTCAAACATAACATTCCTTTATTCATTCATTAACGCTACTTAAAGTTAACTAGTGATCTGAGTCTGTTTCACCACACATTTTTGACGTTTGAACGTTAATTTAATCATAAACCGTCAAAAATAAACCGTCGTCGTTGCTCAGAAAATAACACATATTTTTCTCGGTTTTCTCTGTTTTTGTGAAAAGTGAATAAGTTTAGAAAAAACAGATAAAAATTCTCAACCTAATGAAAGTTCTCTAACACAAACATTTTAATTTGTCACCACAATTTGGTAGGAAATCACAATAGTTAGTCTACCAGCTGTGCAAATAGTCTACGGAACTATTTCATTATCATATAATACGTCTTAGAAGTATAAATGATAATAACAAACACAATGTAGTGAAATACCGAATGCTTCTGAAGAGAATATTGGAATCGTGACTGTGTCGCTGGCTGCACTATAAAGAACCCTAAGTGACGTGAATAAAGTTACATTTGCATTGCACGTTTATCATTTTAACATTTCACTATCGATAATGCTATCCTACTCTGACGTGGGAGGCGTGATTTGCTGTTTCAAGCCGAATAACGCAGTGCAATAGAGGGACCGATAGCTGTCCTTGTTTAGCATGGCGGCGACCTATGACCTAATGTATCGATTGTGGTGAATGTGGCCACCACGGTAAATCGATTAATTATTCGAAGTAGCTGGACCGATTAGCTATTCTCAGTACGCCGATTCGTATGGTACGGTGCGATTTCATTTATTTTTCCTTAAGTTATTTTACATAATTTGAGAATATAAACTTTTTTAATCTACTTACACTGAGCCACATTAATGGATCCTCTTGAGAGGAGACTTATGCCCTTCCAGGGGGAACACTATAAACTAAGTTATTTTTTTATTATTATTTATATTTTAAACTATATTTTATTAAATTTGTATAAAATTATATTCTTTAAATAAATCAACTTTCACTTCCCGCACCTACATCTTATTTGCAAAAGTTTTTGATTAAGTCTGGTGTATAAATATACTGCACAAAAAGTACGATTGACCGTTCTAATGGTTGACTACCCTCTTTTCTATAGGTATTGTAATAAACACCAGAGTTACCCCTATCTATAATCCTACAGTGCACTCTAGTGCGGGTATCAAGAGACCTCCATTCAAAGTGGAAACACTTGGAATATTTTAATAGCAGTAGTAAATAGGCTCACTGGGGTAGCTCCTAGCTCGTTATATTTTCGAAAGTAAGATTTATAAAGTACGGAACCACGCTGTGTAAGGTGTTTGCTATCACACTTAGATGTTGGAACGCCCGCCGGACAAACTGGCAGCCTGGGATTAACACATGAATGTACTTTGAAAGCAAGGACGGTAATTATACACAGTTATGCGAATGTATTACCTAGGTAATTAATAAACTAATAATCCGCTGTCAACCTGTTAGCTTAATAAGTAACACAGGTAAGTCCAAGACATAGTCGCGATTTCGAACAATATTGAATCCAACGTTTTCAACAGGAAAGTCAACCATAGGTAAATAGAGGAATAAAAGCATGAAAACGTAAAAGGTAATTGCGTTAAAATAACGCAAAAGTTAACAAAAACACAAAAAATAAAACGGCTGTCGCTCATTATCCTACTACCCTATGCAAAACAGAGCCCCAATAGGTAAATATTTGAAAGTAGGTCGTGAAAAACAGATGATAAATTCCTAAAATGTAACGTTTGGTTACTGTTAATTAAACCAAAAAGATCTGCCTGCTTAACAATGTAAATATCGCAACGCAATAAGTAAAATAATTCCTAAAATGTAGCCTTTTGGAATTAAACCAAAAAAATCTGCCTGCTTAACAATGTAAATATCGCAACGCAATAAGTAAATGTTGTTGAACTGTCAAAGTGAAAGGTAATTCTTTTGATATTTTATTAAGTATAAATTAAGAAGTCATCAAGACACCAACTGAGTTGGGTTCCTCCTACAATAAACGTAAAATGGGAAGTTAAAATGATAATAAAACATTTATAGAAATGAAGGGTCTTGAGTCCGTATTCCAGAAGAAAACTCGAGCATTGATCTCTGATTGAACATTACTTAAAACTAGTTTCAACCAATCAAATGGCTTGAAACGAGTTTACAAGTAATGCTTGAGTTTTGAGTTAGCTTCTGGAATACGTGCCTAAGAGATCTGTCTATTGAAGGCTTTGAAAAATATGGGTGGTCCCTGGAAATATAAATAACAGTAATTATCTTCAATAAACCAATGCACTCATTACCAATTTATATATTCAAAATAATATTTAACTCGAGATTACCATATTATTACGGACGACAGTAGGTCAAGCTAAGTACCTGAAAGTGTCAAATATCCCCAATCAAACTTGACCCTTTATTACGCTTACTTAAGCTTTATAGAAGATATTATGTTTGTGATGATTATGCTTCTAAGTATATCTTGGACACCAATGACTGAAGGTGAAGGAAAACATCTTGAGGAAACCTGGACTTTTTAAGTCTGAAATCGCCAACCCGCATTGAGCAAGCGTGGTGATTACGTTCAATCCTTCTCTGTACAAGAGAGGAGACCTGTCCCCAGCAGTGGGACGATAAAAAGGTTGATGATGATGATGATGATGTTTGTGATTGTTTGAGCATGGAAGTGTTTAACCTAAACTATGTTAACGTGGCAGTAAGACTATTATGATCTATAATACATACCTTGAGAAGATTTCTAGCCTCTAGCTTAAATACCAATAAAATACCAACCAATACCAATACAATACCAACCAATACTGCTTCTTACTCAATCACGAATCTCCGTCAAAAATGGTTCCATAGGACTGAGAAGAATCAGGACGTCAGCCAGGCATCAGACATGAAGTCGCGATTATTAAAAAATCGACTAGCCAAATGCGAGTCGGTTGAAAAATTTACAAAAAAAAAACACATTTCTATTTGGGTTTTTCAATGTTTATCTTTATTTTATTTTTAATATTGTCGTAAAAATAGAAATACACGCTCTGTAATTTTTTAACAGTTTATTAATTAGGGTTCATGAAATACATTCCGCTAACAGACAAAATACGAACACCGTAGACTTTGTGCTTAATAGGCTTCTGTGGAACCCTGAAAACGCAATAGAATTAATTTTGACCGAGAAACCAGTTGTGAAAAGGTATCACATTAGTTTTCAAGCTAGTTTTACTAATAAAGTACTCAACAGTAAGATCTGCTCTCAAAGTGATAATACCGAAAACTTGAGGCTTTTGCAAAGCAAATACAATTTAGCAGTGATAATTATCTAAGATCGTAACAGGTTGACAGCCCTAGATAATTCAAAGCATTTCACTCTACCAAGTGAAACGCGTTTCGAAACATACATAGGTAACATAGACGTACGTACCCTAAGCTGTTTGCTCGAAATTGCCCCTGGTTATGCATATGTATCTGCATCAGCCCTATATCTTCAAATTCACTGCTGTATGATAACGTTTTGCTGTGATGTTATTACTCACTTAGAACTATAATAATATTTTGATTCGTTTAATACTAAATATAGGTATTATCAACTCTATCACTGGAAATATCGATGATTCAGAGATATTTTCTCTGTTCTGACTCGAGACTTTCTACAATACTACCATGGGTATATTAAGTGTTTCTTTATAAATACTTCATACTTTTACATGTATACGTTTTTTTTTTTTAAATTAATAGTATTAAATTTCAGTCCTCAGTTTGCCATGGTTGCCATTACAATCATAATTGTATGGCACTTAACAACTAACCCGATGAGGATTTCTGAAATTAAACTATGTTTTCCAAGGAGATTAAGGAGATCTCCGTGGTATAGCTGCACCCTGTGAGAAATGTAAATAACCATAGGTAATACTAACTTTATCTAGAAAGTTACTAGATGTAACTCGTATAGCAATCCGAACAATCTATATACTTATATAATTTTATTTATACCAACATAACACAAAGTTGTTGGAAACAATATCTCGACTCAATATTATTGAATAAGAGTAAAAGTTCACTTTAACAAGTTGATAAACGCTAAACGCTGAATGTTCAGGATGGGCCACAAAAGTGCTCATTTTACTGCCCCTGCTAAACACTGGCAGTCACATTGCTTTTATATCCCATAACAATGACATACGATTATTGCACATCGTCGATCCGACGATTTAAAGTCGTTTGCTGTTCACCCAAAAACAATTATTGTGTAATGGTCAAACGACCAATGGGATTTCTTTTTTGTTATTTTATAATTATAAACTAGTGCTTGACTGCAATCCCGCGTCCATCGGTAGCAGTGATGCAATCATTGATGGTAAAGCGCGCTAGTTTATTAAGAGCCTATTCACTCTAGCCTTGAAGACACTTAAATGGTAGTCAGACGGAAACACCGCCACTGACAAATTGTTCCAGTCCCTCGATGTTCGTGGTATAAAAGACGAGATGAGACGCTTCGTCTGGATCGTGCTAGTATCAACAACGTAAGGGTGGATACTCGCCGTCTGACGTGCGATGATGGAACGGAGATGGGGGAATTACGTCATGCAATTCCCGCGCACACTCTTGAAAATGCATCTTATAGAACACCGACACGCTCACTACTCTTCGCCTGTGCTCCAGGCCTTGGAGATCGTTTCCAAAAACTAGTTTTATAACCATATGCTTTAGATCAGCACATTCGAAACCGTAAAAAAACATCACGAAGTTAACCACCATTTTACCTGCCGCACGACACCACTAACCCCTAAACATTTGTGCACATAACAAAAGCAACAAGAAGAAAATATGAGCCATTGTCGATTCAACGAACATTGACTATTATCTTTTCGATGACAAATGAGCTCAAAACTCTGCGTATCATTGTACGACTGCCTTAAAGCAGTGCACGATCGAAACTTTAGCTAAGCGCATTATGCATTACTGCATCACTGAGCAAGCGTGTAAGAAGTCGCGAGGAAAACACGACGATGTAAATAGTTGGATTTGAATGGCTGTGTCGATTGTCAAAGTGAAGGGTAAAGCCGATTTAGATCGGACAGATAGAATAACATGCGTGATGCTAATTCAAAATTTAAATGACGTGTGCTTGTGCGCATACAATTCGAATTCCAAAAGAACGAAACTTAAGTTGACAGATACCTTGTCATATTGATACAAGACGAATATTTGAACGTTAAGCTACTGTGCATTCCTTAAATTCTGCCTATCTCATTATTTTCTCATTATCATATCGAGATTACCCGCAGTATCGGTCACTCAGTTCACTCGGTACGTAGCGTATTGATTATAGTAATTAATTTTATCCCGCATGACCATTCAATAAAACATTTCGGTCGTGTTAAACTTCATTAAGACTTATATATATCGATGACATTTTAATATCATCAAGCGGCGTTAAATTGTACCATAAAACATCATCTGATGCTTCCAGCCACTCTTGATTCGTTTTGTGACATTCATGAGCAGCAAATGAATATTATCTTCACATCAAACATAATTATGTTTACAACACGTGTTGCCGTCTTATGACCTGCGTGATCAATGATCATATATATATATATATATATAACATATTTTATTTTAGTGAGGCTGACCACCTAAGTATTTACTAAAATCGTGTAAATTGTGGTCACCATTAGATAGTATCGTAAAAATATCAATAATTTAACACCTTTACATAAAGGTGCCTACCAAATTACCTAAATTAAAAGAACACCATGCGCCGTGAGCAAATTTAAAAAAGAGATTCATAATAATTGATAATAATATAAAGGCTTATATTATGTACTACACACGTATATAAGTTTCTCGAGATCAGCAAACGAGTGGTTTAAATAACAGTAATTTTAGCAAATATACAATTACTTAGGACTTTAAGAGGTGATTGGGGTTCGAAATCAACGAAGTTTTCACCGTAATTACACGTAGGCCGAGCGTTTACAGGCTTGTCAAGTTTACGGGAGGTGATAGGCCACACACGTACCTTACTCGAGCGTGCGATCATCAACCAGCGATTAACGACCGGCAGAAGTGTAGAACAACGATCACAAAGGGCCATTGGTATTGCCATCATGCTTGGCAGATTGGTGACTCGGATGTGTATTCTAGTCACGATCGCCAAGTCGTCCGGACTTGGTTGGTGCCTACAGATGTCTCGCAAAAGCTCTCGCAAGTTATACGCTCTTGTGATTGTTACATTTACTGTAGATTGACTTTTGAGAATTTCATCACATCATGAATATTTTGTTTCCATTGGTATTATGCTAACGACTCGACCCTGCTTCACACCAGTGCAATGGGGCATGCTAGAACATTGCTCTGTTATATTTAAATATAATGTGCAAATAAACCATCCGGAATAAACGCTTTAAATGATGGTTAAAGCCGCATCAATATCAATTGACTGATTAGAAAAATCTTAATGGTGAAATAAACCACACACGAAAAGTCTTTGTTTGATTCTATGTACATAGGTACATCAACTCATACGGGGTTAAGTATATATACTGTTTGAACAGAAGAAACGATTTCATAAAACCCTATAATTTACACCCAGATCTCTAAATACTGGGTGGTCTTCCATCGATCACGTGATCAATGTGGTCTTCATATTGGCGATGCCATACTGCACAAGCGAGCAAATTAAATTATGTGTGCGCATCCATCGCGTACGGCATAGAATGTGGTGGTCCTGCGACTCAGACGCAAGATCGCAATAGATTGCAGTCGCGTTGTGGCACTTAAGCTGTGAACTCTCAAACACTCTTGAGTTACGCTGACGTGACCTTCTGCTAAGTAAAGCGTTTTGCTGAACTAGGAAGCCTAGATTCGCACGCAGACTATTAATGATAAAAAATATTTATAGTCCCGAATGTTCAGATCAAAGTTTATCGAGACGAACATTCTTCTTTTCTAATTATTCTACTAAAACTGTGTAAAAACATTTTACAAACTAAACTACCTACAAAGCTGCAGTTCTGTTCAATTAATATCTAATAAATCGAAATCTAATCTTTTTATTCAACCCTCTAACACGCGATAAATATTTCATTAGTTATTGCAATACACACCAATAATAACACTATTTAGAATTAGGTACCGGCTTGAACTGTGCACAAGTGTTGAATGGTTGAGCTGTCTCAACAAGAGCGAGAGCTCACAAGTCGTGCCTCCAATTATCCTGTCACGCTTTTCAATATTTATGTAATCTATGTTATAATTTATGTAACGTAATTTTAAACAGGCATCGGGTTTACCCTTATTACTCAGAGCACATTCCCTTATATTAAAGCTATAAGCTTAAGTTTAAGTATTTGATTTGGTTGAAATTTATACCTATAAATTTGTAGATTTCTTACACTTCAGGAACTTCAGGAAGTCACTTCAGGAACCCCAAATAGGTAAATAAGGTAGGTAGGTAAATAAGTAAAAATCTAGATCGTTACAGTTACATAGTTTAGGTTACTGATAGCATCTAAGTCAGTAAGCAGATAGTTAAAATATACCTAATACGAACGCTACTTAATTGAAAATACAACCATGTGCACTAATAACTCAACACAAATAGTCTGACAACATGCAGACGTTACAATAACTAATTCCAGTTTGGTCATTCGATTCATTTAGGCACAATATCTAATGAAAAAAGTAGACCAGACCGCTGATCGGAATAACTGCGTTATCTGTCGATCAATCTCACCACCTGCCCGCTCAGCAGTAAATCTTCATTATTGTATGTTTTTTTACCAATTTACTGTTATAAGCGGAGTAGTAGGTACCTATAGCTGCGAGCTTCAAATCGATCTTCTTGTAGAAACGATTACAAACCGATGTAATTATGATGTATCGATGTTTCTTAGGCCCCGCTTTAAGGCTGTTATTTTTGTTGATGATTTTTATTATAAAATATTGCCATGTAGGCTTTGAATAAGAAATTTATGCTTACGAGTATAGTATGTGTGTTGGAGATGGAACTTGAGCTTAAAGACTGTTCACTTGTTGTTTGTTTTCCGATAAAGTACTATAAACATACCACTTTTTGAAAGACGATTTATTGAAATAGACTAAGGAATTGAACCCACAGAAGCACATTAGGTCAGCAACGATAACAATAACTGAAACAGTACCTACATAACAGTACGAATACTTACTGTCGGCCACTTTTACCGACTCGACTATAGCCTTCCTTATTAAGACTCGACTAAATCCTTTTCGGTCACATTTAATGACGCACCAGTCAGTCTCAGAACCAACCAGTTTGATGGATAGCAACTCTATGTTTTGTACACCCGACTAGTATCTACAGAACTAATCACTGTAGCTAGAAAACTGTAAATCTATAAGTTACTCAACTAGTGTTTTGTCAATAATAAATACTCTTTATGTAATAGGTTTTTAATGAATCGAATCAAATTTTACTGCCCGGTAATATCATAATTCGCTATTAGCATTGCCTATTATTTGAAGTGCCTATTCAAGCTTTATGCTAGGTTATTACATTCCAATCAAATAGTAAATTTGTCTCCTTTATGAGAGGCTTCGTAACAATAGTAGGTACATATCGCGTTTTGTTGGCATAAATAACTGAATTATCAGCTTAAACTCATTGGCATTGTATGTCAAAAAATTTACTTTTACATTTCTACATAATCAGTTTTAGGCAACTAATTCTAGGATACTTGACACTTATAACCTACTTAACTAACTCCAAAGAGAGTATTAACAAATTATAAAATTTCCAAAAATCTTTTGATGTAGTGGAAAAAATGGTGCCGAGTCATGTTACGAGAACCGGTTTGATTGACGTCACTCTTCACTGTACGATTCGATAGTTTTGATAATACATAGTAACAAATCAATATGTCCTAATAAGTAACTACCTACATTATTATAATTATAACACGTGCCCGCGGCTACTTAGAGATATACTTTACGATGTTTCTCAGCTCACTAATTAACGAATGGAGTACTTACGAGACTAGTTTTCTGAAGTAAACTTATCAAGAACTTACTTCAAATATATCATCATCATCATCAACCTTTTTATCGTCCCACTGCTGGGCACAGGTCTCCTCTCATACAGAGAAGGATTGAGCGTAATCACCACGCTTGCTCAATGCGGGTTGGCGATTTCAGACTTATATAAAGTCCAGGTTTCCTCAAGATGTTTTCCTTCACCTTCAGTCATTGGTGTCCAAGATATACTTAGAAAGTACATATAACTTTAGAAAAGTTACATTGGTACTTGCCTGACCTGGAATCGAACCCGCGCACTCATACTTGAGTGGCTGGTGTTTTAACCACTAGGCCACCACGACTTCAAATATTTAAATACATATAATTTTTCACATCGATGTCAAAATACCAGTGTATCTAAATGGGCAGCGGAAAAGATTTTTCGAAAGATATAGTTCCATTACAATCTGGCTAATCCATATTTATTAGTAAACTGTCGCGTTTTATTCCGCTTTTATTATATTTAAGTAAACATAAGAAGTGTGTTGAAATCGTTTATGATGATATGTAAATGCTCTATATGAATAATAGTCTGTCCGGTAGTTTCTTGCTCATGAACCAAATTCACTTATTGCCGTAAGTACATATGACTATTTCCTTTTCTAACACTTTCTCTCAAATTAAGCTGTTTGCTCATATTTGCCCAAACAGTTATTCACTAATTACCCTTAATTAATCCTTCAGAAGTCTACAATCGTCATAAAACTTTAATGTATTTAATAACAAAGCCTAAATTCCCCTCTAAAGGTTTTATTGATTAACAGTTCTGAATCTCCTTTAACTACGAAGACAAACTGTTTAAGTAATTTGATTCAACCAATTTTACCATTTCACTAATCATAAAATAAATACAAAATGAAAAGATATAAACAGGAAACTAGCATTTTAATTTGCGCTTATACCCCAGATGATGTCATGTATCATCGCTCGCAAAAGCGAAATGATTTAGACACTTTCCACTTAGACCTTTCTTTTATACTCCTCTCATTAGGATCTGCGCAAATCTGAATAAAAGTCAGCCAGGGCCGTAGGTCGTAGCAAGGATGACTACGCGTATACCATCTAGTACGCATAAAACTGTAAATATTTCATGTTCTGTACGGAAGCTGAACTAAGCTTGACAAGCCGAATCTTTAGTTGTGTCAATGGAGCACTAAAATAACAAAAGGACCTAAGCAAAAATACATACATATTTACAACCATATTAAACAGTTCCAGCAGTTCCCGTGTCAAAATGATGATATTGAGAATTTGTCTGTTCAACATAGGCCACCAGCACTGCCAACGTAACTCGCTTGCTTGGAACCATGTTGGAACACTTGACGTGTGTCGCAAGCACCGCTGTGCGCGAGCGTCCGCGACACCGGTTGGAGGCGCGTGGGCGGCAGCATCGTTTTCCCATGTCCCGCGACCCAAACAGTTATATCAATAATACAGACCGATGGCTTACATATCGAACGCTACTTACATGCTACTCGCAGATATCACTAAAATAAATATAAATATTTTTGACGACGACTGTGTGTGTGATGCCTCTACTGCATTACTTGTATAGACAACGCGTGTGTGTACTGTCAATAACATAACTTTTGACTTTCTTGCGTATTTTAAATCACGGTGCAATGTTTCTGGTACATAGTGGTACATAGGTACATAGTGACATCGTCTTTCTAACTCCTCAGTCGTAGCTTGTCGTATCGCAATAGAAAAGTGGAGGAGATAATATAGTTATAGTCAATCTACTTCCAGTGCGTACATCGAAGCTATTTAAACCCAGTTCCACATTAGCAATTCAAATCTCGTTATCTTCCCTTATTCCCGCATTTGTGAAATGTCACAAAAACTATTTAATTAATTATTACTAAATTAGGAATGTCGTTATTTCTAGGGTTGTGAGCTGTGCATGGCCTGGATTCGTTCGGAATTTTACATCTGTTATGTTTCTCGTAATTAAATATTTCTGTGAATGATTTTATTGTATCTAACCTCAGATCATTGACATTTATTTCTTTAATTTAAGTACTGATTTTTTTTAAATATTTTTAAACTTAAACTCCGTGGCGCAGCGGTCAACACGCCTGACTGCGACGTGGAGGTCCCGGGTTCGATCCCCGGCCAGGTCATGATGGAAAACGATCTTTTCCTGATTGGCCTGGGTCTTGGATGTTTATCTATACATGTATCTATTATAAAATATAGTATCGTTGAGTTAGTATCCCATTACACAAAGTCTCAAACTTACTTTGGGGCTAGCTCAATTGGTGTGATTTGTCAAAAAAAAAAAAACGAATGCTTGACTGCAATCCCGCCAGATAGTAAGCAGTGATGCAATCGTTGATGGTAAAGCGCGCTACTTTATTAAGCACTTTAATCGTTTTTAGGTTTTAACAGCACACAGTATTCTTAAGAACTTTTTTGCTTAATATGCACCTAAGTTTGTTGAATAATAAACTACAACATCACAGATACTTAAATCAATTAAATCGATTCACAAGACATAAGCAATTTTATGTCATTAATATTGTTCACACATTTTCCGATTTAATTGGATATACAGTAAACGCTCAAAACTCCAGAGGCATGCTAAGGACTAAACTGCGAGCGCGCAACCAGATAACACACACTTGAACTGTTGTCGCACTACGCGATAGAACATTATATCTCTTCATTTAACCCCTTCTTACCATTGCATTACTAAAATTCGCCTCAGTGTCATGTGCTGTTAGTTGTTTGAGCTAAGCAATGGGTTATGAATTACAATCACTTGCTGACGACAATGGTACATGTATATACTTGAAACTAGAAGGACGTAAGTCATATTAAATGCCTATGGACTTTTGCTCGACACTGTACAACTTAATTGACTACATTTTATTAGATTTTCTTTTACTGTAACATCAAGTATCCAAATGGTTTATTAGCTTCATAATCAAAACGCAAATCTTTTCCAAATCAACCGTTAGTTGGGTTAGTTTATGTAAGTATTCTGTAAAACGTTTAATACTTTCTAATAACAGAGTGGCATCCCTGTGATATGGCTCGTCATGTGAATCAGTTCAGATTTCCACTTGACAGCCGAGAGGCTCGAGTACGCTTCAGTTGTAACTCAAATATTTACTGAGAAAGACTTACAATAACACGAATAGCTATTAAATGCGTTTCGCTATTCATTCACCAAGTTATTGTGATTTCATTCTTTGAGCTAATCGTATTTTCCACTTTTAATGCTTACTCCGCTAAAAGGTAATTAATACGATTATGGCAGATTGAGCGTTGGTTAATAGTTTAGGTTTAAACAATTTATTGTGCATCGTATAAGAGACCATTGAATGGTTAAACTTATTATTGCAAATAAAAGCTTCAGTGATAGCAGTTCTAAAGTCAATAAAACTAAAAGTCTTTATAATATTTTGAAGGACACAGTATATACCATTCTATTAGCAAATAGTTCGAAGTTCGTAGTGCCGGCCACTTGTCCTACGCAATATTGTTCGGTTCGTGAGAAATCCTTTAGCTTTGAGTGGGTCGATTGCAGACCATAGGATAATTTAAATGAAATTATTGCATCTATTAACTTCTATAGGCTAAAAGTCACTGTTCTGCGTTAAATGCATACGAACACAAATTGTTAAGTTATCGTAAGGTAGGGTTTATTCTATAACAGTTTTGACCCTGGGGTCCTTATCTACCGCAAGTGGTTTATAAACATTTTCCTCTCTATACCTTACACGGATGGTAGAGTGGTAGAAAAGTCCACATGATCTTTTGAAAATTCCAGTCAACATTCAGTTCTGAAGAAATACTTTGTTGTTTTTGCCGTAGATATCCATGATACAAGAACTTCAAGATAATTTATATCCTTTATTTATATATAGATATCAGTGCATTGGAAACTGAACTGTTAAGAAGGAAAACTAAAATTGCGAGTAATCAAAATATTGCAGTTATCATTTATGTAACACACACAGGAGGTCACAAAGTTTCTTATCTGGTGTTAGCAGAGCTGTGGGTCTCAAGTCTCCCTTAGACAGTTGGCCCTAGAATCCATCTAAAGCAATAATGAGTCAGGATAACGACCGCTATAAGTAATTACAAGTTATTAGTCTGTACTTACAAGCCCGTAGTAATTCGATTTCCTTGGTTAATTCCACTTTGGTGGTCTTGTAGCATGAACTACTGCGCAATGTGATGCTAACCCTGACTCATATTTTACTATCCAAAATCTTATAAGATAGACTTAGTTTTCGTGATAACTTTGTGCCACAGCTAGCTTAGTTAACATTAAGTTGTTCATTCTGAAACTGCCTTAATAATCACATTTCCAATCGCGTCTACTTTACCTATCCCAAATCCATAGCTGAGACGTAATCATATCTCAATCTCAATAATATGAATTAAATTCTGCTTTAATCAACAGAATTTACAATCAGTATTTGCTAAATTAATCGAAATATATGTAAATTATAAAACTTAAACTGAAAATTAATTGATTAACTTAGACGGTTAACTTAGTATAGTGCGGGGTTTTTCTACTATGACGTATAGCGCTGACCTGTTAGAAATGCAGTAGTATGCTTGGCATCTCAATACAGCTAAAAAATTATAACCAATAAGAGTACTTATTTTAAAACTGTTGCGTACCTATATAGACCATTCCTTAATAAAGCTTCTATTTGGTGGGAAAAAAATATAATACAAAGCTAGCATTCTAGTAGTATTTTGTTTTTACTTTTCTCTCTTATTGAGAACATACAAAAAACCAGCCCATGTCAGTAATGCACTCATCAAGTGAAATATTAATATTTTATATAGTTTTGGTATTTCTATTAGAAAGAACAGAGTTCACTTACAGTATCATGTTGGTGCTCTTACCTACAACATTCATGTGCTTCTTTTTGGCTATTACCTAAAAATAAATTTCAATGGCAATCCAGTTAAATTTTACTGTCTTGATGATTCAGTTTTCGGTTGTAATGAAATCGACACCATGATTCTGTAACCATCTTACAGTGAAACCTTTGTTGAAGAGAACTCTCGTTCTAAGTAATGCTTGGGATTGACAGTGGCGCCGATTTTGTAGTTCACAAACTAAACTAATTTTAAGTTATGTGCATCTTTTTCTTTCCATTTCGTTCAGACAAGGATAGAAGATAACATTTTAATTTAATCCTGTCAAATTAAGATACTCCATAGACAGTTCAGACGCGATTATAAACATTATAAAGATACGCCAGTTTACGTCAGAAGCGCACTAATTTGACAGGTCTAAACTGACATTTTATCTTCTGTCCTTTTCATAACAAAACAAAAAAGAAAAACCTGCACATAACATAAAATTAGTTTAGTTTGTAAACAACAGAATCCGCGCCACTATTGACAACTCATTCCAAGATCACTTCACCGATCGGCTGGAGCAGTATCCAATCAAAAACCGAACAATAACAATTATCGAAATCCTTTAAAATAATTACTCAGTTAAAATAAGCATAAATTGTCAGCTGCTTCTCCCAAATACATTCAGGGGCTCAACTGTCCTCAAAAAATCCAAGGAATCCCATTGCAGGGCTACAAATTATGTGAAGGAATATCTACCTATACGTAATTGCCGAAAAATTGTCCCGAGAATCGAAATGTTGGCCATAGCAGCTTCTGACAGTGGCGGTTGTCCGTTACCTCCGCCGCTAAAACGGTGACATCACCGCACAGCCATGTTAATACTCTACAATACCTACATACTCGGTGCGTTATTGTCATTAAAACTACGAATTGCATGGAGAATAAGCAGTTAAAGATATTAACTCATCCCGCTACAGCTATAAACCCCAGTCTTGGAAGTGGGGTAACTATAGCCGTTTCCGCTTGCGTCGGAATGTGCACTTAGTACGATTGTGCTTTTCGTACATCCGTTGTTATGTGATTTCTATTTATGTTAACTTCTATAACTATTTAGCAATCTGTGTTACAATCGATGTATAAATAATTTAATCGAAATATCAAATCTAAATGATATTTCTCAATCTTCTTAGCAACTTTTAAAGAAACATTTTCAAATACAATGGCATTATCGTCGAAAATATACAACAGATTATTGTGTAAGTTAGACACGTTCGTCCAACCAATCCGAACGAATCTTCTAATCCGTTGAAGTACCAACAAGTCTCCGAATGTAAAGTTTTTGTAATTTATGACCCCATGCTAATGAGGTATCAATGGCCCTGGTGCCGTTATGTCCATTCATAAAATTTTGCGGGCGCGCAATCTCTCCAGCAGTCTGGCCAACTAAACTGTAAGTTTTTATCTTAAACAAGTTTCTGCTCGCGATTTCGTCCACGTCTATCCATGTTTTCTCGACTCATCCCTTCACATCACATCACTTTTACGCCTAGGGCGCTAAATAAAACAGTAGAAGTTAAACTCTTGTTCGTTTGGTTTAGTTTCAGTCCCATTTCAGTTTTAACTTCGATTGAGTGA
The DNA here is from genome assembly GCA_037179545.1 of Sesamia inferens. NCBI lineage: Eukaryota > Metazoa > Arthropoda > Insecta > Lepidoptera > Noctuidae > Sesamia > Sesamia inferens. Next base: position 16,553,675 of record CM073921.1, on the reverse strand, counting down.
TACATTTGGTCAGATATAATAATTAAAACTAAATAATTTATGAGTGAATAGAAACGTTTAGACGTAAGTTTGGCAAATGGCACAGAAAGAGTAAGCTTTGTTTCAAGTCTTTGACAGCGGTTACGTTCCAATTGTAATCCAGTTATGGTTAAATCAAAAGCTTAGCGAGCTACGAAACATAACTCAAGTTTTGTAAATAAACTTGTAGGCCATATAAATATTTGTACCGAGCGGGAATCGAACGCGCGACACGCAGCGCATCAGCCGATCGCTCAGCCACAGCACAAACCGTGTCGTAAATTAGTTTTATTATACGTATAAAACAATAAGTTTTTAAATTCTCCATCATTTCGGATTTTTTGTGTTTTACAGACGTATCTACATATTGTGGAGGCACGGAATTGTTATAGGTGCGCTCGACGGTTTCTCCTTCCGTATGTAATCAGCTCGAATGAGACACTTCACAACCAGTTACAATTGATGGCTCTGTAACTTGTCCAATCTCAACATGACACCAATCGGACATATTTTGACAGTAAAACTGTTTAATTTGGCCTGCTCATTTGATCCCTGAATATGTAGTTTAAATCATCACAGTTACACCTTACAGACACTCTTCGAAACTGATTGATTAGCTCAAATCTGACGTTATCCACCGTGGGTTTTTTAAAGTAGAAGTTACGACCCATTATGACTTACCTATATCGAAACTTATGAATTTTAATGTAGCTCCGAGCGAAAATATAAATTTGTTATATTTGTCGTATTTATTTTTTGTATCTACTCAATGTATGCAGCGCAATTCTAACGACCTAATATATTTCGGTAAATTAAATACAGAATACAGATTTTCTATCTTAGAAGGTATAACAAACTCGCTATCAAATAATTAAACAATATCTAAATGAAATTCATTCTCGTGATTAAGCGATCAGTTGTGAATCGTGACGGACAGGGAGACAGATAGATGGACATGGACAGCTCAACCACGCGGCCCTGCGCCTGTCACAATGTGGTACCATTGTCTACCTGCTAACAATATTGTTAGAGACACTTCAATTCCTTATCTCATACTTCTAATACAATAACAATGATTACTATGTCTCGATCGTGTTAAAACCTTTTATTGTGGCATAATATATATAAATAAAGTAACTTGTTAATTTACATATTTTGCGAGAAACCGCTATCTTAAATTCATGATTTATTTATTTACCAATAATTAGGTGATCCTTAATCCATTAACAAAAAAGTGAAGGATAACTTAATAACTTAATGGTATATTTAAGTACACAAAGTTACTTGTAAATACGATTTTTTTGAAATAATTATGTAATATTGATTCGCAACAAGATCAGCAGCGTGATAACGAAGATCGTTATGTGAATGGGCGCTGACTACGTTCAAGATTCACAGATCATGGAAGAAGAGACTATAACTGGAATTACACTAATCCAGAGGTCAACGACTTGCTTAAAACTTTTTGGCCTTATCAAACCTCAACTTCCTTTCTGGAAAGGCAAAAATGCACAATCCTACTAATGACGGAATCGTGCCCAGCATACTGAGTTAAGACCTCGATAGGATCTGTACGATATTTCCGGCAATGCGTGGGCGTCATAGGTTTGTTCCCGAGACAAAATTTGTGGAAAAAAATAACTTCGCACACTCTTACTCACCTCACTTCACTTCCTCTCAACATGGGATCATAATCTTTAAACCTACCTACATAGATGAAGCCTTTCGTCATAATCATTTTTCCATTTTGAACTTTATTCTGCAGGTTACTAGGTACAATTTCATATGAAATGTTAAGAATATTTAAGACTTTTTGGGTGCCATTGTGGAAACACCATTCATTGAGACAAGTAACGGGCTAATAGTAATCTCGAGTCTTGGCAACGCCATTCAAGAGAACGCGTATCATCGAGGTGAATATCTTTAAATTATGATTTGAGGTGATTAATTATTTAGATATTTGTAGAAATTTTATAGAGTATCAAACATAAACACAATTTATTTAAATAAACTTAATTTGTCACATAGATATTATTTTGTGCTTAATGATTTATGATTAGGTAAATATGTGCCGTTAACGTACATAGACGTTATTCATAACTGATCATTTAATGCGCTTATTGCAGATTATAACTTTAACTTCAACAACTTTATTGACAACGTAGTTTACTGTAAATTCAAATTGAGTAATTATTTATTAAATAAATAAAAGCCTAGAGACACGGGCTAAAATAAATTACAACAATTTGAATAAAATAACAATACACCTACTTTAAAAGTATTTCGTTGGTGAATATACATGACGTGTGTTTGAATGTATGTAGAGTCTCCGACAGCGTGCGCTTGTATGTGGTAAATCTTGTTTTATGCTTAGTTTGTGTACGTAAATGTGAGCGGGTTTGTGTGTGTGAGTCGCGTGCGCCGCATTCCTTCGCGTACTCATTCATACACTCAAAGACTTCGAGCCGTTTATTTGTCTACCTATATCTTTTTGTCTTAGTTTGTTATGTTTTATCCGCATACAAACATAAAATTATAACTTAACTTTTAATTAACACGAATATACATTATTAGAGAATAGAGGCGTGACACTGTGTAATAGGAATATAAAGAGGTGGTATGGAAACATAATGAAGCCGTTAGGTCCGTCGCTAATACGACATGTACATGCATTTCATTGTTCGAGCTATTTCCCTAGTGCCCTACAACTACTTTCACTGGTATTGAATACGAAATCGCTCCCTCTACTATCAGAACGAAACTAAACTGTAGTTTATTCTAATCCAAACTAATTTGTGTTATTTAGAATTCTAAATGTGTATGAATAACATGTTAATTAATTCAGTCTGATTATAAGTAATGGATTTCAAACCTCATCAACATTAATCGTATTATTTATGTAATTTCTTCAACTCAAACGTGCGTATATGTTTTCAAATGAAAGAAAATTAAATATAACAAGCCGGTTTACTTCAACCTTTCTAATTTGTGTACCTGCCTATCCAAATATAATTAAATATTGAATAGGTACTTGCTGAAAGTAAGAAGAATTGGTGTAGGTTGTATTTTTACAAATTCGTTGACGTAAACCAACCATCTTAATAATATTATTCTGGCAAAGAGTATAAAATCCGTAGTCATAACCACGCATTCCCTTGGTCAGAGACATATACCTTAAACTTAACAAAATAACGTCTAACGGCACATTATGTGCTTACATTATGTATTCATAATTATTCACTTCCAAGTGTTCACTTGACGATTTCCGCCTCGCGGCCCAATCACGGCTTAGGGCGGGCGGCTAGGGCGGGGGTGTATGTAATGACACATCGATACCTGCGCGCGCAGGACCCACAGAGAATGTCATTTACATGCAAATAACATTCCTGAGGGCACTGATGTTTCAGGACTCTGCATGAATATGCTAAGTCGGAATATAATATGAATAGGCCTATTTGAGGGTACTTAAAACTGCATATTATATTATTATGTACTTTAACTGCGGTCTACAAATTGTAAGTTTTGACGAAGGTAATACTGAAAAGTTACTGAAAACCACTACTGTATTTATGTTTTTCATGATTGCTGTCTTGATATCCAGCTGATACTACGAAACCAAGGAAAAGGCTAAGAATCTACAAGGTTTTATAGACGTAGAAAGCATATTTTGTTTTCCACTGCTTAAATTAAACGTCTTGATTAATTTACACTATCAGTGGTGCAAGCGTTAAATCTATAACCTTTCCATTTTGCTATAGGTACGCGCGACTTTTTTACACCTATCAAACCAGAACTATCCAGATAAAATTCATAGAGTCGAGTAGGCATTGGCCCAAATAAATTGACAGAAAAACAATATAGCTGACAATAAGACACATACAGTTTTCTTGTTTTCCTTAAGACTTTTTATACATTTTCGTCCCGCGGATGATTCATCCTACTGTTTCATCAATAAACACTAAAGATCACCCATCTTTTATTATGTAAAATAACTTGTATAACGTTACGTGATGTTATTGAAATAGAATCATACCGATGATTCACATCATTAAGTGCTAAGTTAAAATATGGACATATTATAACTACTTAAATATTTCAAATTTATAATTATTTCAATCACTGAGACACATCGTCTACGACGGATGACTCATGCTGACGTCACCGAATAATTAATTATATATTTTACAAGTAAATAAACCGACACAAAGTGAATATTGCATAGTTACTGCTAAATTGAATTAATAAGCTCGCAGCTCATGTATTTGTATAATTAAGCGCATATTTCAGTTCTATTATTGTATTAAGCTCGGTACTGTCATAAAGATGAAAATCTTTATGACAGTAGCACACAACTACTTCCTACTCGCGTACCAACATGACCTCACGATGTCTGCATACAGCAATGAAAATGAAACGATTCATACCCTCCGCTGTACAAATAGGTATAGTCTTCACAATCATCCGATCTACCTGTTTCTAACATACTCTACGTAGTTATAAGTAGCCTGAACAGAGGCAGTACTGCACGCATTTAGAACATTGACCGTAACATTTACATATTTACTGAGGAAGCAAACCAACTGGCATATTTATCGGAGTTGGACGCACTTAGGATTAATATAAAACAGTTAACTTATTTAAGATAAGGCTATAAACTAACAACACTATTACTTACTTCTACTTCAGCATTGACTGTCACGTCATTATCTGATATCGCTGCATTACCTACTACCATTTGCCTCCATCTATATTCTCTATAATAATTCCCACTACCCCATACTGCTTTGTGTTCACATCATGGCCAAGGGAAAATGAACTAAATGTTCTCAGATCCTAGGTATATAATATCTTGGTAGCGACCCACCACCTCTCACCTCCTTGAGTCCATTCAATTTGCGCCAGAACACGAGTTATGCGTTTTTTATTGCAGCCAACTATAAAACTGCCGTTTCGATTATTATGAAGAATTATTTTTTAAGATAGTATGAAAAATCGATTACTTCTGTCCTGCTACTGGGTTCTCGGTGTGTCTGGAAATGTGATAAGTAAACACTCAATATTGAACACAACTATGTAGATTCATAAGTTAGGGTTGCTACGCTCGCGGATAGAAAGTAAGAAAGTGAAGCAGACAGAAAGACCAATGAATGGGCTTCGCCATTATTATTATCTACTTATTTATGGGCAGGTAGCAATAACGTCAACTCAATAATAGCTATGCCACAAACCTACAATAGTTTATCGCCTAAGGTACTTACGTGACTTTCGTGAATGCGTGCAATGGAATTCTGTTATTTTGACAGATCAATGAAATCATCATTTTGGTGCTCCAATTTATTTGTGGAACATGTATTTTGCTTCCATAGTCATTTCTCTATTAGAAGTCATCTCGTTATTTACTGAGTGGACACATCATTTAAATAATAATATGTTTCATTTAAGACTAGTATGATTGTAATATTATTATTGAGTGACAATTAGGAAAATATAATATTTGGCATTGAACGTGGAAAGCCTGTAATAATTATTCTTAAATACCCAACAGAAAAAACCAGAAAACAATATTGTCTACGTATCAACAGGAACAACAATCTTCCATGCATACTTCTTGGATATAGGGTACTAGTACCTCAATTGCGTAACGGATATTTTTTTTTATTTTTTCCAATTGTATAATTGGAATCATTTTGAAGCTTATTGCTAATCCAGTCCCGAAAAATGCGTCTGTTCAACAAAGTAAATAAAGCAATAAATATTGTCGAACAATCAAAACGAAACTCATTGCTATTAATAGTGTGTTACGCAATTACCCAGCAGAATATAAAGTGAAACAATAAGAATCAAATCAGCTTCATTTATATAAAAAAAAAGTAAAGGGGTCTACCTTTACTTTTTATGATTGATGCCAACACCCAACTCTGCAATCGTCTACCTTTAAAAAGCATTAACAGAATTTTTGGCTGACAGTCAGTTCAAATTAGTAATTATTAAAAATATTACTTACGTTCTGTACAAAGTAATTACTAATCTACATCCTTATTCAAAGCTGGATACAAGATACCTAGAAAAAAATGCTAAAAAATTTACAATTTTAAAAATACCTGAAGTGGTCGCCGGCATAACTTACTGCGACTGCACTACGGCCATTAACAGAATATAATCAATAGTCATGTGTTGTTTACCCTTGCTAATTACCGAAAACGGGCACTAATAAACATCACTCTTTACTATTATTACTTTTTATTAGCTATATTGCTATATTGCCGGAAATGGCAATATTGCTATATTGTGGAAATGATTCGAGAAATTTGAAATGCTATCCTGTTCCAGTTTTTTAACACTTTATGGTTTTTGGAGCATTAATGTTCCCAAAGTAAGGAATTATCTTTGATATATGTATTTTTTTCTGGACTTGCCATTTAGAATTGATTTTCAAAGAGGCAAATGATGAAAACCCTTTTGTTTCATATACAATTGAAAACTCAGAGTAGATGACTCCAAGTATAAGTTATTTTACTTTTGAACCTAAAGTTAATATGAAGTTAGCGTGGAGTAAGTACCGCTTTATAGCTACGATCAAAAACTGACATAAACCAACTGTAAAAAGCTCATTAATCATGACAATCGAAAACGACTTTATGTGACTCTACCGAACAACGGCCAAGCAAAAGTTATTGATTGGTGACAAAGTACTTAGCGAAACTCTTGATACCTACTCGAGATTTGAAAGATTATAATTTTCTTCAATATCCGAATCTACTAATTTAAAAAATTAAAATTTCTACGCTTGGATATAAAAAGTTATAATGTCTCGATATTCTACTGTTTTCAAAATATCAGTTTCTTTCACTGGTAGAAAGCTACCAATAGTGTATCTGCTACATAAAACATATCCGATTGACATAGGATATATTTCATAACATAATTGACAACAACGAGCATGCAGTATTAGGCAGAAATTAGTCTAGTATACAATTATAGTATTGAATAAACCTTCCTTAATATTGAGTTTATACCCACACTTTTACAAGTCATTATTAAAAATCCATATTTTTCCATAACGGGAAGGTAACGCGGACGAAATTCGAGATGTGACCACAGCGAGGTGGCGAGCGTGCCACAATCCATTACGGAGTCGAGCAGTAGGCACGGGCAGGGGCGATCCGTCCATTAGCTAATTAGTAGCTCGGTGCCCACCAAGCCACCGGCGACCCCCTTCTTGCCAGATTGTTACCTTCTTCGCTCGCTAATTGACTTTCCCGACTTTTTACATTCAATTTAAATATCAGTTTTCGCCATCAAATTCATATTGGTTTTACTAAAGTGCTCTTTATTTATAGAGATTGCCGATCCCTAATAAGTTATAATTATTTATCGGATTCGGATTGTGTCCTCTGGGGAATTATGTAATTACCTATAAGTAGGGAGATTTGATGTACGGGTAATATATATTGTTCAATCATATAACTATGATATTTAGACCACTTTAAAATATTATTAAAATTGCAGTGATTCATATGTTAAAGCCGTGAGATTTAAAATCAAGTAATGGCGAGATTACTGACATCATTAGATTAATGATACATCCCAGTATGCTGAGAGCCTAATATTAGTGACTAGGTAGCAAGTTACTCAATAGTCGCAAGCTGTATGTCTGCCGTAGACAGTCGACGTGGAGCTGACGTAGCGCCGTAAATGAATAATCGATAGCCGCGGGCCCCTCGTAAAATCACACCTTTTCACAATACTAAAGTATTTAACCGCAACCACAATACATTAAATTAAAAAGTTAAACTACCCCCGCAGTCGTAGCATCAGACTATCTTTTAATGAGGTAATGGCGATCCGACAGGGGTCGTGTGCTCGGCACGCGAGCGACCCCCGCTCTCTAATAATTTCATTATTATAATAAAACGGAGTCAAACGTGTAAACGAGGGCACGTGATTACTGTGACCCTCTAACTACTGATTATTGTGACAGCTTGCCATAACTTTGAATCATCGGTTCTGCCAGGTAGAAAAGCATGAGACTTCACTATAAGATGCTATTGTTAACGCTATCTGTGAGTGAATAATTATCTAATACTTACTTAAATTTTTGACTAGATGGGTATTATAGTTGATCTGTATCTAGATTAAATTTAATGAAACACCAGGCAAATATTTATTAGCAAATCTATAAAAGGAATCGGTCATGTACGCAACACGCCAACATTCAATTTAAAAACTACATCAGTAGGTACACGTTGCCTAGAGATGTACCCGATAGTCATGACAGTTAATTTATAAAACGATGAGTTACAAGCATTGCCCAAAAACTGCTCAGCGGGCACAATAAACATTATGGGCACATTCATTAATAGCTGACCGCTGGCCGCTGACAAACGGTGCCTCTGCCCCCTCCTTCTCTTTACCCCATTATCCCCATGAACCCCTGTCTACCCTCCCACGTTCCTCCTTCCATCTCCCCATCTCCCCACTCGGCCAGGTGTAAAACTGCCCGGTCACGGAAAGACAGACATGCGATGCGGCTAATATGTTTTTATTATTAAAACTATACGTATTGCTCATCCCTCTGGCTGGCGAGGGGATCACCCATGAATATTTATACGGTGATTTGTTAATAGCACAGCCGCGGTAGTTGTCGTGTGTAACTTACGCGACATTGCAGAGTCACAGTCTACAGGTAAACGGAAACTCTCGCCACGAATTTTCGAACATGTCATCTTTCCAAACAAAGCACCACGGGACAAGCAGGACTTGTAAATATCCCTAAAATATCAAATTTAGTTTTTATTTGAACCTCGACCGATAAAAATCTTCATCTTAAATCATTCTTCTTTGATTTGGTAACTTTGTAACGAAGATAGACAGGCACACGTTTATTCCAAGAAATCTTTTTAACAGTACATAAATCTTACACAGTGTCCTACATGTCGACACTATGGATATGATTCAAGCGCTTTCTCAACGAATTCACTTAGTAATAACATGAAAGCTAACTGGCGTGAGTAATACAGGAAAACATGTACCGAGTAATGTCAACTTTAGTAGCGTCCTAATGTGTGGATCTGGCCGTTATCTTGCCGACTGTGGCGCGGCTCCCGCTTGCTGCTTCACCGCAGAATCTGATTACTGATTGTATGAAAGTTAGGCTCCAACATGCGTCAGGTACGTACGCAACTTGTGCAACACAGGCATATAACGTTCTGTTCGGTACCACGCTGTCGTGGGAATCAAATTTTCATTAACTTTGCAGACAAATGTAATATGCCTTTAACTGCTGTTGACTGCGAATGTTTGTACGTGCTTTACTGCTTTCGCAACATTAAGAAATGTGTGCGGAAGGAAATGAAAGTATGCAGGAAATACTTGAAGTCTAACATTATTCAGATGGATATTTTTATTTGCAAACTAAGTATACGCCGTATGTAATACTGTGAATTATTTTATTGTAGTCTATAAAAGTAATGTTGTTTTTTCATGAAGTGGCACGCGCTGCCGGCACGCGGCTGCTCACTCCCTCGCGACATTTATTTAAGTCCTACTAAGGCAGTCTTCTGTTAGTGAAATTGCATAAATATTGTGTTTATATTGTAATCGAGCCCGATAAAGTCCGCCTAAGCAATTATTCGGTAATAGAAATCCTAAATAGATATGTACTTAAATTTCAAAACAAAATAATACAGTTATATATTAGGTACGTGGCTAAAGATCTAAAGGCCAGAATTTACGAGGGTTATGTATGCACATAGGTACATACAAAACGCCACTACGTTAAAAGTAAACAGTAGTTTGTAATAAGATAACAAACTACTGTATATCTTTGTGGTTTCGCACATGAGATTATCCTGAGCGATGAACATTATACACGACTGTGACGCATATTTTTCTCAATTAACTTATTTTTTTTTATTATTTTATGTATTATAATACACACTGGCGTCGTATTATACGCACAAGTGCACTTTTTCCTGCTTTCTATTCACACAAGATACTAAATAGGATACTTTTATAATATGTCGCCCACTAAACTTCATTTTATACCAGTAATACCTTAAAATGTCGTCGAGTAAACAGGAGGTACACAAACCGTAAATACACAGTATGTTTGGCGGGGTCCCCTGGACCCTTGCCAGCCGCCCCCGACATTTAGCTAAAATTATGGGAAATGCAAACAGTACTCAAATTACATTTTCATTCGTCTAGTAAGCGTCACCGCGAGGCACGTGCTGTTTCAACAAACCGTGAATCTCCCCTTTATGATAATGGTTGTTTGTTGTATTATTTTTCCGATTAAAAAACTATACCTATCTAAGAAACTAGAGACTTCCATACCTTCCATACATTCCAAATGTCCTGTAACTGTTTTCCCCACTAGTAGTAAAGTTTTGTATGTAAATAATGTATTTAAATGCGTTAAATATAATTCATACTTAATCCAGCCTAGTCCCGTTGTATTTTACATTTTTATTTTGTCATTAAAAACACCAACGGGACACAACATGGTGGTTTTATATTAAAATGTATTCTAAGCAAGAGCGACCCCCACTTCGGTGGGCGGTTCTTATCGATCCGCCTAACGCCGCCCGCCCTAGTCCGCCCAACCGATAAATATGGCTCCCGACTCCGCGGCAATGTGAGCTCACTGCCTATAAAATGTTATTACTATTAGTTATTGTCGTCATAAGTTTTAGGGGTACCTAGTGGATGATAAAAGCCTTACTTTGTATATAACTAAAAACGAACATGCTAGAATTTACTTTGTTTTAGGCGATTTCCCCGAAAGCGTTTAATATTGTACGCTTTGCTTGTTTGCCTTTCTTTTAACAGTTTTATGGTTTAATTGGTTTACCTAACTTATGTGTTCAGTATTTTGATACCGGAAAGTCTTCTTTCGATCAACTTTACCTACACCATAATCTCATCCCTCTTGCATTACTTTGCCCACAAATTAGCATCATTTCGTCGTCTGAGGTAGACAACACACCTCTCCACGCCAGAGGCGTAAGCTTTAACTTTCTGTCACACAAGAGCTCTACGTGCACACTATCGTAAAAATTCAATAAGAATCGGAAGTACCAGCAGAGCATTGTGTGACCGGCGCGTCTCACAACACGGCACGAGCCTACAATAATGATAATCGTCACTTTGTGAATTATGCCGATTACCTACATCAGCGCACAGTTTACTGTTAGTCAAGAACTTTTGTTTGCAATATGAACTTTACGACTTTGCGTTAAGATGGCTACGCGTGTAGTTTAATTGTTTTATATAGTATGGTGTGCGTATGGAAGAATGGACCGTCGTGGGCGTAAGTTGAATTATGGAAATAGAGCGATGACAGTCGACGAGTCGCGCTGTTCAAACAATGCTATAACGGTATGAGACGGCAATTTTAATTCTTTTCATATGAGGATACATTATTGAAAAGGTCATATTGTCTATTGAGGGGTAGTTAAGGCGACACCGCTTCGCCGAAAGTGCGGCCGTATATTCCAGTCATGAAAATTACTTATACAAGCGACTATGTTTACCACAAGTTAAACTACTAATTTAATAAATTATAAAGTGTTAGCGAAAAGCTTAAAGCTTTACTAAAGTTAAAATGTTAAGACACTTTATTAAAGTTAAAATGTACTTTAACGCTACTTCGCTAATAGTACGTCTAGTTATTAATCTAAGATCATAAAACATGGCAATAGTCATAAAATTTTGATCGACATATCAAATAGTCGATTGTCATAGTGTCCCCTTAAAGCTAATTAGCACACAGTCCCGGGGGTCACGGCGGGAAGGTTTATGTGTACTGCCTACGTACACAGCGTGCCCTGAACTCCTCTGACCTTTTACATTTCCTGCTACCGCCGCTCGACAGTTTTTCATTCAGAATAGTTTTCTTGACGTGTATTGATGGTGAAACTTTCATAATTAATTCCGCAATAAGTATAATGCGCCTTAGATACATACATTTACCAGACATCTATAAATGAAATGACTATGACCTAAGTAAACTAAACATAGCGATACTAAACAGCCGATATTGTGACGCGTTTTATAATTAAAAATTTCTTTAGCGACTTTAAGCACTTTTGTTGGATGACCCGACGTACCGTGATTGATTTCTGTTTTCACTTTTATCGTTGGTATCTGATTTTTTTTATTTTATAGTTTCAACTGTATCGTGTTAACTAACGTAAGTAGGTATTCTTTCTAGATGTAACCTACTTTTATTTTTGACTTGGCAACATCTGTACGTCAACCATGGATACTTTTCGCTGACGTCTGTCGTTGAATTGCTAGTATTAATACTTTATTGTACAATCAAATTGCGATGTGACACACTTACAATACATTGAATGATTTATATGTAGATTTGATACGAAGGAAACAATTCCAACACATGAATACCTCTAGGTTTGTATATATGTTATTACTATTCTTCATTGAATTTAGCTTTATCTCTGGTTTATAGACTATTAAGTAATCTTTTATGAAGTAGGTAGGCGTCCATGCAGGAGAAAATAGAATTACTTTCGCGAATAGCTGTTCAACACGCAGGGTTGTCTATATGCATACCTACATGTAGTCATTGCATAAACATAAGTCATTAAAAAGGATTTTCAAAGTATTTTTTAATTGGCAACAATGTTACAAATATCAAACTAAATGCATAAACTCTGTTTGGTTTCCGACGCGTAACATAATTTAGACCTAGTAGTAGTAGGATATAACTCTGTTTGATGATATTTTAGGCTACCTAATATTGTGTACTTATCCAACCATAGTGATCCAATGGGTCTCACTTACTAAATCGTAATGTTTCTGCCGCATCGCTACATTTGCTACGGTTTATGCTCTCTGTTGTAGCCGCAAACATGCTATGTTGCTACGAGGCTCCAAAAAATTGTACGCATCAATAGTTTCAGTATGGTTACGTTATGTAGGTACAACGTGGCTGCGTGGCACAGAGCATAATGGCAAGTAACTTCCTAAGCGCGTCAGCGCGTCCACCATTGGTCGGCGGCGCGTAGCACGTGCGCTCCGTCGCGACGCTTCACCATTCTATTTATGAATGCGTCCGCCATCAACATCATTATCTCAAAGAGGACCAATCACAACACGAGATTTTTTTTCAACACATTTTCCTAACTAACGCCGTTCCATTTCATTATACCTATTACACGAATATTTATGCACTTTCGCACTATTCGTCTGAGATATAAAACAGATAACGTCAACGTGTATATAGAGTGTGTATTTAATTGATAAGAAGTACAAATATCTGTAGTTGTATCACCTCCGTATTTTCTTTGTACCTAATCATTATCAGTAAATATATCCAAGTATTTTCCTTTTGGATTTATTGAATACCTGCCTATATTTTCAGCCATTCACATGAGCAGAAGATAGTGCTGGTATTCTCGCTGATATTATTAAATGACAAAGATCGATTGTTAATATACTTACGTAGACAAAAACAATAAAATAGATAATACCTTATCAGAGTGAAAAAATATCTTATAGAAAAATATCAGAAGTTGTAGAGCCTGGTCATTAAATTGAATTCTCTGTTAATGGTGCAAGCGACCTCCCTAATATAAACTTTAAGACCTGCAAGTAGATTGGCGCTGAGGCACTTGCTTCATTCAGCGGTAGAAATAAATAACAACAACAATCTATTAGATTTGAGATATAATCTGGTGCAAGTGCGTGTTTCATCACTGGCCGGTGCAAATCCGCGGGAGGTTCTTTCATTTCACAATAGCTGTCTGTTCGCTATAAGCCGACTGATTTAGCTGGCTTCGTAAATGAGCTAAACCGAAGCGAATACGGTGCTTGGCGTACCGCCCAATGCATAGAATAAAATTAACTTTGCACACAGACATGTCGTAACTCTTCCGACTGTAGAACCTAAATGCATTTTAGTTTCTAGACTCCTAAAAGCTACACTTCTTATTAAATAATCTTATTGAAGAAAACATATTGGCTTTGAAGATGACACTGATTGTTATGACCTGTCAGTTGATGATGTTAGGTATATATAACAGATGGTAACTTCTCTTCGCTTCTTTTTCAACTAAAATGTATTTATTCATGAACCGCGCATTTCACGAAACGAACATTTTAACTATAAAATGTTCGCTTTACAATAAATCGTACATAAAACCTACTTCAGCCTAAACATTGTACCTGACATTTGCTCCATGACAAAAAAAATCCAAAAACTAATTATCCGATAACTGATCCAAGGAACATAAAAATGTAATAGTTGTATTAAAGGTGCCAGATGCGTTGTTGTTCTGCACCAGTATAGTCTATGTGGTTGTTGCTTAAGCTCGTCTAGTCGCGGTGGAGGAGCCACTGCGCAATCGTTCGATCCGCAAAGGTCATGGAAGGAATTCGCGCGGTCCGGCGCTCTTGCGACACCCCACGCTGCTCCAAAGAGGTTCCGACCGCTGCCGACCTAACTCACCGATTACTTTAACTCTATTTCACCTGTTCGCCAGTAAAAAACGTATCGATTACTGAGTATGCACGAAGTGCGTTCTGTATTCAAGTAAACGCATACTTAAGGTAAGCGCACCTAATCATAGGTAAAGCTGTCAACGTAACACAATAGGAAAGCAAACAGATAAAATACCGCATAAAACTTATCAATATTTACATATTCTATCATGGCATGGACTAATAGGAAATTACTTCACAACACCTTTACCTCGTTTAGTTGGTACGTATCTAGACACAATATACATATATTACAGTTTAACGATTTATAACACCGTCTAATAAACATTTCGCTATAACTTGTTAGTTTCGATAATTTTCTAAGTAAGTAGAACGCTAAAACTGAACACAACTATCGATAGGTAAACAAAAAATGATGAGTTAAAAACTAAGCAAATGACAGTTATTAGATAATTTTGCTACCTCTTTTAATACCTTTCTAAGTTTTTACAATCTTTTCTTATCCCATGAAATCAATCAATGTAAATCTACATTCCTACTTTCATAGGAATATGCTAGTTCTCGAATTGTTATCTGATTGTTTTATACCTCTTATTTTCTGAGAGATCTTTTAAACTGTCTCTAAATACACATTCCATTGAAATTGGTTCAGTAGTTTGTGTTAATAGTCCATAAAACATTAATTCAACATCATTCACTTGCTTTTATTCCTATTTACATATTTTGGGTTAACGCAACATTATTTATTTATTTATTATATATAATTAATTATAACGGCTTGCGCCAATGACAGTGATTAAGGTATACAAACTTAATACTAAACATAAAACTAATATAGATAAAATTAAACATATTACATGAGCAAACATAATTCAAGAAAAAATAACAAATTAGAGATCAGACATAATATTTAACTTAGGAAATTAAAATAAAGTAAAATAAAATCGAAAAAGTTATTACAACATATACCTAAATTATTTAAAAACAAACATATCTTTCGCAGAACATTACACAATGAGACATGATCACCCTGAGTGTGTCATTAAAATATCACATTCCGAGGCTGCTTCCATTAAGGAGTTTAGGGCACCTGCATGCGACACCACGGGGATTGCGCACGCGACACAAGCCGGCAATGGGATGTGGTAAACAGTCGATGTCGTCGAGAAGGCCTGTGACGCAGTAGTTGTCAGGCACATAAAGTGTTATGTAGCTCCGGAGAATCCACCATGCCCCTCAAGACTTTGTTTGCTATTCAAATCTAATCCCTGGCTCTAAGCACTGAAACGGAATTATATCCTAACACTCCCAGCAGAAAATGAGTAGGATACATAAGAGGATAATATCCGTATATCTTCTTATATAAAAAAACACAGGAAGGCTTTCTGAACCTTCTCAATCAACAATTCTTATGTGGATTCATGAGGATTCCAGACGGCTGCAGCAAATTCTAATTTACTTCTAAAAAGACAGTTAAATAATAATTTGATGACAATAAGATTCTATACAGTTAATCATTTTGGTTGTCAATCCCTTTCCAACCATATTTAAAACGAAAACGTATAATCGTGGTTATTTCTATTACACTGATTGCTCTAATAAATATAGATACTCGGGTTTGCTATTTATGTACGTTTTACGTAAATACGTCTTAAGAAACTTTCTAAGAGCTATCAAGGAATTGGTCCGTCACTGCTCAGAGCGAAGGGCGCAACAACAGTGCAGGTGTACAGCCGCATATAGCTAGCACTTGCATTTAAGTCCAAACTACAGTCCACGTTGTGTCTGTAGAAGTTTTACTACAATTAGGTACATTAATTTTATTGTCACTCGTAAACGGCGTACAGTAATTTAAGGTATAGGTGGTACTCACAACAAACGATGTTTAGGGATTGTAAATACTTTCCAAATTTCTACACGTTTTTATTATTTTCTAAGCATCTACATATATAAATGATTGCTTTTCTCTTTTGTTACTTCTGACAATACTTTAAAATGACAAAAAAGGTCTTGACATTTTGTGTCGACACAATTTAAATTAATTTCGATGCTAGCTAAATCTCATCCCGAAATGTGTATGTATGAAATGATCTGATATGAAAGCTCTTGCTCGTCACCTGCGCGTGCGCGTGGGTTGCCGCCATTGTATGCAAATCATACTCCGCGCCGGCGCAGCAACGCTTACCCACCTAGCACGGAGAAATTGTTCAAAATTGTGTAAATTCATAATGTTAATCGAAACTTTAATCTTCTTAAGTATGATTGATGTAGCCAATCAGTTTCAGAGAATATCCGTGTCGTTCATGTCGTTCGAGTCTTATTTACTATCAATAGCATCAATAGCAATGTCGTACAACAGTTCAACAGTTACTGGCGCAGATTCTCTTGTTCACAAACTAAATTAAATTTAAGTTCAGTGCTTTTCTTCCCTTATATATCATTAAGAAAAGGACGGAAGATAAAATGTCAGTTTAGACCTGTCAAGTTAGAGCACTCCTGACGTAAACTGAAGTATTTTTAGTCGCCATGTTTATAATCGCGTCTAAACTGTCTATGGAATATCTTAATTTGACAGGATTAAACTAAAATGTTATCTTCTATCCTTTTCTTAACGAAATGGAAAGAAAAAGATGCACTTAACTTAAAATTAGTTTGGTTTATGAACAGCAGAATCGGCCCCAATATTTATTTTATTGCTTATTTCAAATCTGTAATAGGTATTATCATAAAACACGGCCATACTTCACTATAGACAATAACAGTTTAGTGCTGAAATCCAATAACTCGAGAAGCATTGAAACTATATACTTATTTCACAATATTTATACCCAATTAAAGCCTAAATAATTCTCCCTTTGACTATAGAATAGCTTTCTTCTCTTTGTTTAACAAATCTCTTAAACAAAATATCTATCACACCTTTTCTTAATTGAATAACACAGCGGTACCTACCTATGTAAGTACTTATTCCACTTCGCAACCGATCACTGTAACCATTCAACGTGATAATTTTCTACAGGTTTATAAAGACGTTAATAAATTCATATGTTTATTGCCCTTTAAGCTACTACGACTTCTTTGTAGTCAAAAGCTTTACACATTAAATCAAGAGAACTTTCTAATGTGTTATTAGCATTTGAATGGGATTTTCATAATACCAACACGATAAGGATCTGCATATCACCAAACGATGTCTATTTGTTTTGTTGCAGACATCTGAGCTAGAGTCGCTGCTGTGTAAGCAGGAGGGTGCCTCACTCGCGCCCGCCCACATGGACCTTTTCGACGGCGGAACCTCCTCACGCGACGATGCCTTCCTCCGGCCCGCACTGTGGGAGGACATCGCGTCCTCTATCAGGAACATCGACCCTGAGAACGCGAACATGCTGGCGCCACTCGGCTCCACACACGTTAAGCTGGAGGCCGACGAGGCGCTTCTGGAGGAGTGCGCCACCCCGCTACTCAGTCCCCTCGAGATCAAGACGGAGAGGCTATGCGCGCCGCCCACGTATGCGCACCCGCAGCCGCCACAGCACGCTCCGCAACACCAGCCCAATACATCCTTCGCCAAGTACCCCCCATCGCGACTCGTCTACATGTCCCCGCTGACGCCCCCGAGCTCCGAACAGGGCAGCCCCGGGAACACCATGCAGGTAAACCACCACTCGAGTGAGCTCGCGCGCTTGCGTACGCGACAGATGGTACCATCTATTGCATAGCGATCTATTAATGTCATGTCATTTATTCTTTTGCAGTAAAGTCATGAAGGTAAAGAGTTGAGTCGGATGTCATTTGTTATAACGATTGTAATCAGGACGACGGTAAGGTCCTGAATAATGTATGTGTAGTTAATAATGTTGGTTTGATACGTGCCGATGAGTAAGAC
Organism: Sesamia inferens; assembly: GCA_037179545.1. Taxonomy (NCBI): domain Eukaryota; kingdom Metazoa; phylum Arthropoda; class Insecta; order Lepidoptera; family Noctuidae; genus Sesamia; species Sesamia inferens. The sequence continues at coordinate 16,535,302 of CM073921.1, read as the reverse complement.
ATTGGCTAGTATGTATAAGTGCAGCAACATGTGCGTGTTATTCGCAGGGCGCAGGTCGGCGCACGCCGCCGCCGCCGTACCACCCGCCACCGCTGCTGCGGGCGCCGCATGCGCCCCCGCATCCCGGGCCGCACCCGCATCACCATCCCCAGGTGACTACCACAGAACTATTCTAAGAATTGTCTAGAATTATCACTTACTTTCCTTAAAGATTAGGCAATTAGGCAATTGATTGATATAACTATTCAATATTTAGACCAAGATGACTCTTTTAAGGTTCCGTACCCAAAGGGTAAAAACGGGACTCTATTACTACGGTTCATTACTACACACATCAAAAGTGTCTAGGGATCAAGCATTTTTATGCGGATTTCTTGAGATTGAGATATGGTTTTGTAATAAATTTATGATTTTATAAATTTATATGGATCCTTTTTGGTGCATTTCATAATTTGAATCAGGAACTGTGAATCAAATTCGAGTAAAAGATGAAAATCAGCTGTCAATATTTTCCCTATAAAAACATACAACGCATTGAAGACATTATTAGTGCTACTGTTTCCCTACTACTGATTAAAACCAACGTTATTATGGAGCGGCGACGTCATTTAAGCAGGGAAGAAATGCTCAGAGCCGTGGGAATGATAGAAGCTGGTTCCCGGCAACGTACTGTGGCTTTAGCTCTGAATACAAGTCAGAGTGTTATCAGTCGACTTTGGACAAGTTACCGAAGCACTGGTACCGTGGCTGAGCGCCATGGAGGACGGTATCGCTGCACCACACGGAGACAAGACCGATACATTCAAATCTTAACTCGAAGAGCTCCAACAATAACCGCCATGGTGTTAGCCGTGAGGCTTCATCACTCTTCAGGGAACTTAATTAGCGACCAAACAGTCAGAAACCGCTTGCATGAAGTGAACCTTCATTCCCGAAGACCGCTACGGGTACCACCTATAGCAATGCACAATCGTAGGATTCGATATCAATGGGCTCTTGAACACAGAAATTGGGCAGAAGAACAATGGCGTTTCGTGTGCTTTTCTGATGAGTCTCGTTTTGGTATGAGACCGGATACAAGACGTATACGACACTGGAGAACCCCTGGACGCCAACAGCGATTAAAATCCTGCCAGGAAGTCCATCCTTATAGTGGTGGAACCATCATGGTATGGGCGGGTATTTGGATCGGCGGAAGAACTGAGTTGATTTGGATCAGAGGCAACCTCAACGCTCAAATTTATGCTGAGACGATTGTATCAGACGTCATCGTTCCTCTACAAGTGCAAATCGGTCCCTTATTTCAGTTAATGCATGATAATGCACGACCGCACACCGCAAGAGTTGTAAGACAGACTCTCGCCGCAGCTAACATCAATGTCCTGCCCTGGCCTGCTCAGTCGCCAGACTTGAACCCGATTGAGCATGCATGGGATATGCTACAGAGAAGAGCTCTGCCGAATATGGAGGGTATCCAGTCGCAAGAAGACCTTTTTTGTTGTTGCAACGAACATGGGCGGCCATTCCACAGCGTGATTTGGATGAACTCATTTTGAGTATGCCAAACCGATGTTCTTGTGTTGTTAGTGTTCGCGGTAGAAACACGGATTATTAATTGTTTAAGTTACCCAATAAAATTTTAGAGAAAACTGTTATTTCAGTCTTTTTTTCGAACTTTTGTGTTAGTGGTTCAAATGTCAAATATCCCTTTATTAGGAAAATGGCAAATTTCTTTATTAATGCAAAGGTGGCTTGGTTTATCGTTACTGTGACAAACGAAAACACTTTATTTGATGAATCCTTAAAGAAAATTATAATTAATATCAATCAGGAGAAAAGTTATTGCAAAAATATATGTTGATCCCTAGACACTTTTGATGTGTGTATATATAGTATTGTATAAAGTCATGCGTTATGAACACACTGCTGTGCTGCTGGGAAGTTTGTTACGCTACTTCGTCTTCCCAGCGAAAGCACTAGGAAGTGTCGATGGGTGGGCGTTTTGGGGGACTGTCATATGTAATATAGACGTTCAAAACGTGCTGATTCTCAGCCTAATTTGAATAAATGACTTTTGATTTGATTTGATTCCAGTTTCCGAATGTCTGTCTGTCACCAGGCTATATCTCATGAACTGTGATAGCTAGACAATTTAAATTTTCACAGATGACGTATTTATGTTGCCGTTACAATAATAAATACTTAAAAATATTGGATATATTTTTAATTTTTGTATCAATAATGGCACGGAGAAGCATTTCAGCGCTATTCCGACTAGTACTTAGTCGATTCTTGTGAATATTTCTTACATAATGATGAATTCAACCAAGTTATCTGGTATAACCATTTACTGTGAACAGATCGTTAATCATAAATGAATAAAGTAGTTCGTTCCGATGCAGACGATGTCACAACCGGTGCCAATGCCGCAGCCGCCATCGCAGCCGCAACCGCAGGTGCACCACGCGCCGATGCAACACTCGCGACTGTCGCACGCGCACCATGTCAAGTACAACCGGCGGAACAACCCGGAGTTAGAGAAGAGGAGGGTGCATCACTGTGACTTTCTAGGTAAGATTTTCTGTACATCATTACTTCTAAGATGAAACACCGAAATACGACGCCTACTATAACGGTAACAGGAAGCTTCAAGAGAAGTACGAAAGGCTGAATATTATGTTGGCAATGAAATATTGTTTACATCAAATTGTGGTCAATGTCAGGTCAATTATTCCCAGAACATCTGGCACAATGGGCAAAGTGGAAGGAAACATCTGAACGAGGGCCGCACAACCACGTGGAGAGTTACCGCAAGGCCTAAAAAATAGACCATAAAAGTGAATGCTAATTTATAGAAATACAGACTTCTCTTCTAATTAGTCGGACTTACATGTCAGATCGTATGTATATGATCAAATCTCTCTTGTCCATTGTTTTTTTAAGTAAAGGAACTGTTCCCAAGTGGATGTTAATATGAAAGTCTGTACGAAGCCGGTTAAAAGTGGATCACGGCCCACCCCTCTCTCCGAGAGGCCTATGCCCCAACAGTGTGAGATTTGTTTATGTTTATCTTGTCTAAGTACAAATCAGTGCAATACAAAGTTCATTGCCCGTAATACTATCTAAGGTAAGCAGAAGGTACAACAAAGAAAACACAAGAACTACTCTAGAAATAGATTTCTTGCTAGTTAAGTTTTACGATCTGATTGGCCAAATTGTTCCACTGACCTCGAGTGAATTTAAGGTTTTATCTTTGTTCTTAATATAAACACTCTATTTTATCAAACGCTGGACTAGAAGCAAAACATAAAACTCTTTATATGAGGAAATAGTTAGGTCACAAAAAAACATCATAATTCTAGCGGTACTAGCGGACTAAGACTAGGATAGGAAATATTATACCTACACGATGGTAGGCCATAACATCGGCTGCCGGTAGAAGTTACCAGACAAAGTCTTGCCGCCAAGCGATTCATCGTGTTCCGGCATGATGTCTGGTGAAGCCGTACGGAGAACAGGTCTAAGCAGTTGTGTTGCGATGTGGGCGGCTTTCATGCGCCAAATGTTGTTGTGCCAGGAGTTTGGTAGTGGATGCATTCGGGCGTCCCCGTAGTCTCCAGATCAATCTCCCTCTGCTGCAGCATCGTTGGTCGTGTTGTTGGGTTTAGCATTGCTAATACTAATGATACTTTGGTGCCTTGGAAAGTATATGTAGCTGTTGGTCTTACGCATCCCTTGACTGACGTATCGGCCGCCTCTTAGGACAGTGAGGCAAGCGATAGTGTGCCCCTGTCTGCGCGCACTTTTGTTCATTATGTAAGTATATATTTTTTTATAACTGTAAACTAAAGGCACGTATCACACCGCCAACTTCCAAACTCCTGGCTATTAATAAGATATTCCTAATGGAAAAACACAATAACGAAATGTAGTAATCTAAGCCCGACAAATTTGGCCGTTTCCACAACATACCTACATACATTTTAACAAACCGTTTTTATAGTTCTATTGCCAACTCAAGTTCTACAATAGACATACTTAATTGCAATCGATAACTAAAGTTAGAAACTCTATGATACCTAAAAACCAAACTATTTATTACAGGATGTACCAAGGTCTACACGAAGAGTTCGCATCTAAAGGCGCACCAGCGAATACATACAGGTATTAATTACACTTTTATTTACCTGAGCCACTGCGAAATAACTGTCCATAGCCACGTGGCATTGCGAATATCCACTGTTTGTACTAAATACATCAATTTACACGTGTTTAAAGAAGTCATGCATTTTAATTTAACTCGACAATCTCCTTTATACGTACGTGGACTACTCAACGGCCTAGCGAAAGTAACAGATACCTATACCTAATGGCAACAATGTACCTAAGAACTGCATTACGAGTATCGTTTAAATTTCACCGCAGTATATTGTCACTTGTCCAATTTATTTAACACAGCCTTCTTACTAAGTTACTAGCTTTCTAAAAACTAAAATTTTACTTATTACATAGAACTTACTTTAGTATTGTAACACGCGGTGAGTCCTTTGACTTCGAATAAGAAAGTTACTGGAAATACAAGGAAACGGGACTTCGTCTTATTTCAGTACCTACTACAATTATGATAGGTATCTGCTGCATCTATGAATCTTGATCAGCATTCAAGATTCATCGATGCATTGCATGTATCATTTTATAGTATTGACATTTTTAGATAAAGCTAACTGTAAAGTAATATGGTCTTATATAGTTTGTAACCACACCATAACCTCATTTATAGTAGGTAATATTGTGGGAATAATTTTACTGCGACAGCTAGTCCCAGTAGCAGGTCAAAATGTAGTTACTTACAATTAAAATACTGTATGCCTAGTATGAGTTTTCATTACGATGAAACGCGCTCGATATCGACGATCGAGTTTCGTAATGAAAACTCGTAGTAGGCATACTGATGCGGTTATTCACATTTTCCGACATAGCTTCCGTAAAATAAGTTATTTTTTTAAACCACTCGTGCTTGTGGCGTTTTATGGTTCCAAAGTAAAACTGAGTATCAGCAAGCGTAATGTAGGCACCCTGCAACTAGATGGACCGACGGCCTAAAACGTAGTAAACAGACTGCTAAAATTAAGTGGCACATTGCTCGTAAAACCGATGGCCGATGAGGTAAGGTTTTGGAGTGGGGCAGTAAGTTTCTGGAGTGCGGCCACGTACCGGAATACGCAGCGTAGGGAGGCACCCAACAAGGTGGGCCGATGACCTGGTAAAGGTTGCGGGGAGCCGATGGATGCGGGCAGTACAAGACCGGTCAGTGTGGAAAGCTTTGGGAGAGCCTTGTGCCAGCAGTGGACCTCGATAGGCTGAAGAAGAGAAAGAAACAGACAGCGTGTTGCGGCGCAACCTGACAAAGAACTATGGTGTAACTAAACTAAATCTGTAGGCACTATTTCGATAGTCACAGATATCAGTGTTATATATACAATGTGTAAAGAAAACCCTGTCCGATCCATAAGGATAATAAAGGTAAGGTAAACACATGACCAAATATAATATAAAATTTTACGTAATCATCACAGTAACAATACTAATGAATTTTTAAATAATCTTTTTTTCCCGCGAATTAAATCCAACTTAAAACAAAAAAGTGACAACACCGTTTTGACGGTGTTATTATAGCGATGCGACCACGTGCCGCGTGCCCTGTCCCCCGTCGCCTGCTGAAGGGTTGCCTACCGCACATGTATTAAGTTACCTCTTTTTGCAAAATAATATTTATTTTTTTAGGGGGATTTTTTTTAAGTTTATCCCGGCTTTGTATCCATTAATAGTATCTGTTATCGATACCTAACAATACCTTCACGGATCGGACAGGGTTTTCTTTACATATTGTATATATCGGTTTGACAGGTTATCTGAAACCAAGTATAAACAAGGACTTATCTCTAACTTTTAAATAAACCACGCAGTACATACTAACAAAATGTACGGTGTAATTGCCAAAAAACCGCGTGCGACTATAACGCACACAGATTACCCACTCTAAAAATTTTACTAGTAGGCCTGTGTTAGGCCTGATTTGCCCCAAGGGCCAGAAGCTGGGTAAGCCCATGCTTCTGACAGCTTTAATAAAACACCGACGGTACGAGATTAAGCATGAGGCTTTTACTTTTAAAACAACCTGTATGTTCATGCAAACGTGAACATATGTTAGTGAAAAGTGTTACAGTTTACGAAACTATATGAAACTTACTTATAAACAAAGTGTTTGCTTGCGCATATTTTAGCTGCCATTGTAGCAGCTACCATGCATGCATGCACCATGGTTTGTTGCGAGAGTAGCTGTGAAAATGTAAACAAAAGAATCATATGCGTGCCTACGCATGGAAATTCGTAGCGTCTCTTACAAATTGAGGAGTACTCTGATTTGATTATTTGAATCCTTAAACTAGAAATTCTGATTTCTAAATCACATTTAAGATTTTAATTTTATTTAGGTTAATTTTATAACCTAAAGTTTAATCAGAAATCATTTTTTAAAGTTATTCAAACAATTAATTGTTATATATTAGAAAACTACTTTAGAGTGTCGATGTCAGAATTTAACATAAACAGCCTTTTTTTTTACATTTTCATCAGTTACTTCTCGAACAGACATTAGCATGCATGGTTAGTAGTGATAGAGTGACCTGTGTCCTTTCCTCAGGTGAGAAGCCGTACACGTGCCAGTGGCCCGAGTGCGAGTGGCGATTTGCGCGCTCGGACGAGCTGACTCGCCACTATCGCAAGCATACGGGCGCCAAGCCTTTCAAATGCGCCGTCTGTGAGCGCTCCTTCGCGCGCTCCGACCACCTCGCGCTGCACATGAAGAGGCACTTGCCCAAGACGAACAAATGACACGCGAGGAGGGGCGGGGACCAGCCGCCCGCTCCACATAACGCTCAGGTATATATTTCACATTCTCCGTTACTGGCGGACCTTCACAGTTCGTATTAGCTACGTCCTACGAGTTCGATGATATTATTCTACTCCAAATGACACGCGAGAGGTAGCGGGGACCAGCCACCCGTTCCTCGTTGCAGTCAGGTATCTATCTCACACTATTTTCAGTCTCCTTAGGCCCTAAACTGTAGTGTCAATTAGTTTCTGCAACTTGCACATATTATGGTTAGCAAGACATATTCAGAGTGCTAGTACTGATAACTAATGAAAAATTTTGTTATATGCAGGTAGTCAAACCTAAAATTTGTAGGAAGCCAAGCTACAGTCCTTTCACTTCAGTTTTAAAAATATTTCACACAAGATAATGCACCTTATGAACCTAGAGCTTTTGATAAATTGTATAGGTACCTTATATTAGATAATTTCGTAAGATGCAATGAATAACCAGTAATTCTATTTTGATATATAGTAAAACCAGCTTAAAACAATTTCTCAGGAACCCCACCAAAAACACGTCTTAAGCGAGAAAGCGTATTATGCGGGATAGGGAAAATAAAACGAACGTACTACATATTTATTTTGTTCTTATTATTTTAAACTATGTACATTCAATACATTATTTAAAATAATCACTCATTTTGGTTTGACAGAAAGATTATGATTGACAATTAAAAGATTTTCAATATAATTCAACTTTTGCAGTGCGTCTTGACTTTGATATAAAACAGCAACATAGCCTCTTGAATCATTAACAGCTGTTAATGCCTGGGCGTTTGACAAAACCGCAGTTGACTCATCTTAATAATAGAATTATGCGTCTGCATTTAATCGGGAAGTGGTCATCTAAAGCTTTTAACCAATTAATGAACCGAATGCCGGTCATCCAAGCTCGAGATTATGCATCATATGTTACGGGGAGCGATCTTACATTTTTGAAACAACGTGGATTTTTTGCTTTGCCAATCACTAGCAAACGTAACTTTTCTGACTTATTAGAATTAGCACAGGCCAGAACAGTCAGTCTCGCTTTACTTACTTTACCACGATGACAAGATTCTCCCTTGAAAACATAGGATTTATCTGGCATCAATGGCCTGAGCGCGGGCGTATTAAACGGGATGTCGAATCGTATCAAGTGTTAAGAAATGTATGAAAATATGTCTCAAGTTGCTGGGACTGGCGTAAAGCGGCGTATTATGCGAGAAACCGTATTAAGCGTGATCGTATTAAACGGGTTATACTGTACTTATATTTAAAGCGGACCCTAGACTCCAAAGCTGAAAAGCTTCGGATACGACTGGGATTAACGCTGAGATGAAGTAGACTGTACTTATATCTAAAACGATCCCAAAATAGTTGTAAAAGGGCTGATGATGATTTGTAATATATTTTGTTCATTTTTTTTCGTTTTCCAGGAGGAATGTAGTGAGAGCATCTTCCTGGAGTGTGACCTGGACACTACTCTGATGGAGACGTTCTACGGCGTACTGTGACCGAGCGGTGCCTGCCACCATATCACCGGCCACGTCTGTGTGAACCATGCTTATTGTATATTTTGTAAAAGCGAAGCTGTCACCACTGTGTTTCTGCCCCTTCAAGTGTCTCGACTGTGAAGTTTCCAGTGAATATACAAAAATATAAGTCAAAAATCTTCCATTATTACACAGTGGAACGAGCTAAACGTGTTCAAGCATTAATATTTGCACACCAATCATCAGTTAACCATTACTATACGATTCTCGCTAGTAAAGTCCCAATACGTACAACACAACAGCATTACCAAGGAAATCGCTTTACATAATATATACCTTATTAATTGTAAATGACTCAATTAGTCATGATACAGAACCCAAAACACCCGTATTTTATAGATAACTATATGATGTAAATTAAAAATGACAAATATTTTAATGCAGCGGAGTTTGCGACACCGTTGCTAGATGCTCTATGTTACCTGAAATATTAATCTAACTTACCCTGTTACTGAAGAAATCAGTGAAAATTTCACGATATTTTTTAACAATGTCTGTTTACAACTAATATCAATTATTTGTAAACTGGTTTAGAGCTACTTCATATGTATTTTAAACAGATTCAGCACTGCCTTTGACTTTCAAAATACTATATTTTACCAGTGTCGTAACTTCCATCCCTGTTTTAATTCCTAATTTCAGTAATTAAGATATCAACTCATTCTGCATTCTCAATCGTCCAATAATAAAATATCGGCATATATTTCTAGAAAAGAATGATAAAGATTCCCAAAAAAAAATTGCTCACTACAACAGCAATGGTGTCTGTAAAAAAAACTTCGTGAATTAAAAGCTCTAAGTATTCATTAGATATGATTAGTTAATTTATCGTAAGTTAATCAATAAGAGAGCAAGGAATATCCAAGATATTATCTTTTAATATTATTATTGCATAAATATCAGTAAGTAGATGTATGTTAGTATTTAATATACGGACGCGTGTTTCAATAGTACGATCTCAGTTTCGATTATATGTGTTTTACATAAATATTTAGAAAAACTTCGATGAAAATATCGTGAATAAACAAGTGTCCGAGAATCAAAGAATCAATAAAATCGAGGACAATTTGACATCTACCCGCACTCTGCCCCCGAAGTATGTCCCTCTCTCTTCCTCTCATCGAAAGGAAACCAGTGTCCCAGCCATAGCAATATTATATAGGCTAATAATGATATTTTTGTCAGATAGTGAAAGCTTAATTTAAATGGCCACACACGTTTCTAGCATTCGAATGTCTTTAGACGCTCCATTAATAATATCACTTCGCTTGAAGGTATGTACAACAGAGTTAATTGTAATTATCAGAATTATCAACAATAAAAAAAATAGTTTTGATAAAAAAACTAAGTATGAGATCCTAAGGTCGTATTATTGGAACGTTCAAATTTTACACTTTCTAGTCTCGATTTATTAAAGTTTGTTTTTCTCACATTGTCATATCACCAACAGGTTGCCTTTACAATTGTCCGGCAAAGTGTACCAACATATTTCATCGTACATAGTATATTTTATGATATATGTATATTTATTGTACTTTCTATTATAATAACAGTTTAATTACATTGTAGAAAATTAATAACATAGCGTCTAATATAATGTTAACGTATATCTTACGAAGTGCTTTAGGCAAATTAGTGAGGAATGTCTTGAATCAGCCTTATTGCCTCCGTCCAGTTCGCCCGCTCGCAAGCGCGGGCGCACAATCGACCACATTAAAACTTTTATAACTAAATCTTTTAATATTTACTATAACGCAATTGCCATCTTAAATAGTCACTAGTGTTTTGTGCTATTGTAAGTTATACTTACCTAATTACGTATTGTCAAAATGTAGAATTTAATTAATATTAACGCCTTATATTTGCAGAAATATATTTTCATTTTGATATAACGCTTCTTGCCTCTGTATTTATAGATCACTTTGTAACTGAACCAAGCCTGTAAATATGAATTGTCATTTATCACTTAACTTGTATGAAATACTAATTCGCACCGGTTCCCTTGTTCCCAAACTCAATTAAATTTAACTTCAGTGCATCTTTTTATTTCATTAAGAAAAGGACAGAAGATAAAATGTTAGTTTCGACCTGTCTAGTTAGTTAGTTTAGACCAATCCGCTCCTTGCGTAATTTGACGTATTTTTGGTCGCCATGTTTATAATCGCGTCTAAACGTCTGTCTTGATTTGACAGGATTAAACTAAAATGTTATCTTCTATCCTATTCTTAATGAAATAGACAGAAAAATATGCACTAAACTTGCTATTAATTTAGTTTGTGAACAAGAGATTCGGCGCCAATATGCTTAACTTAATATGTATCGAGAATATCATCTGAAACCTCCTTTTTTGCTGGCCTAATCTTGAAAGTACAGGTTACTGTAATACCATGTTATAACGGTAGTTTTATAACATTTCTTATAAAAATGTCTAAAAAACCAACTTAAAATCTTTTTAATTTATACGAAACTTAAAAGACGTATTTCAGAAGTTGCCTGTACTTCCTCCGTGTAACCAATATCCTTCATGTACCGTATAATGTGTCCATTCATTTAAATAGGAGTTGAGTGGCATATCCACACATACTGTAAACGCACTGTATCTTGCCACTGTTTCTTGCATTTAATCGTATGTGTTTAAACTTGCGCAAACTCTCTAACTTTATGAAAATGGAACCAAAAGGTACTTATATTTGTGCTATAATTTAATTCTACAACGTTAATGTCGTTGTAATTACATAAAACAGCCTGATTTTCGTATAAGGATAATTACCCCTAGTCTGACATGTAGTTGTTTCACGAGAAACTATTTAAATAGACTAGAGAAGTGACATAACAGTCATGATGCCTTTTGAAACGTTACAAAATTTAATGAGGCCTTAAATTTAATGACTTAATTTACGAGAGTAGATGATAATTTTAATATTAAAAGAAAAGACGAGAGCTGCATGCAGTTCTGTTTGGGCACTCTTGAAATCAGGTGTTGTAGACACTTGAGGTTGTCTAATGTGCTGACTTTCTTGAACCGAATAATTGCCATAAACATGTAGGTAGATGCCATATTTTTAATTAAAACTTAATTTTAGTTATTATGAACAATCTGTCGTAAGCTCGTCTTTCTGTATAAAATCGTACCTCACTATTTTCTGTTCTTGCTTATTTCTTATAGGTACTTACTATTGTTTCAGTAGCTATACGATTATGTTTGTATCATTTCACGTGTAGTGTTTATTTTTAAGTGCATAGTTAAGTATGTTGACTAAGTCACAAGATAATTTATTACCAATGACGTGTTTTTAAATTCTTTTTTATATACCTATTTTTTATAGTTGAGTGTAAAAAGTTGAGATATATTATATTGAGGAAATAGATATGGATTTTAATGTGTTTAAATATATAGTTTGTAGATTTTGCCAGGAGTGTGATTTACTAACATTTTGTTATTTGCCACTTATATTGTCGTAATTAATTTGTTCAACGTTGTTATATGAAAGTACATTGCAGTATTTATCACCCTCCCATCATCTTAATTATATTTAAAAAACCCTTTTTTACATTTTTTTTACATACAATGTACATCAACAATGTCCCACACTACGTGTGTGTACTCTCTTTTCGGACCAGCTGGGTAATTACGTAAGATACTGTTAGTGCAATGGGTTTCATTTTGACAGTTCAACAGCGTTCATTGCGTTATTTTCGTTGTTGGTTCACACAACATTTCGAACATATGGAGCAATAGATTAGCAATATGCTTCAAAATTATTCCAATTGATAGTAATAGTGTGTTACGCAATTTGGGTGCCAATATAGCCTGAATGTACAGCAACGACGAACACAAGTACAAAAGGGGAGAGCGCAGAAACATCCAAGTATAAGTATAGTATTGAGATCTTAATGTTATCTATGAGACTAAAGGCTGATTTGCAGGGTGGCATACAATAAAATTGATGCAACAAATGACTTGCATCGTCTAAATGGTGTTTAGACAACGCAACTTTTATTGTTGCTTCAACTTAATTGAATCCATAGGCAATTAAATTGCACCGTGAAATCAGTCTTAACAATAATTCCGAAGATTGAACCTACGTAGTGTCTGTGTATAACTCCGGCTTTCTGATATGTGACAGAACAATTCTACTTAGGTGCCAATATTTAATCCGTAATAGATGCAATTAAGTTTCTAGTCACAATTTATCTGCCACAAGAACTTCTTTAATAAGAGTGTGTTGGCTGGAGTAACGGTTCTCCAGCTTCCTCATTCAATACGCAAACCAGGTTAGGGTTTCGAACTACAGTCAGAAAATGCTGCACAAGATACCTACCAAAAAAAATTAACGATATTACATAAACAAAGTTGAAACTACGAACAAAACATGTAAGTATATTGCAGTCACCCCAGCTGCTCGTGTTATATCTTCCAAACTCTAACCCCATTGGTTTGCATGTATGGGATGAGGAAACTGAGGTGACGTCACTTCAGTAAATACACTATACGACTCATACTAAAGAAGTTTTTCAGCAGCTAATTTAAGTTTGGGAACTTAGATTGCGGCTACTATGCCTTAAACATTGGCATTACTAAAATTATTCTATCACATATTAGGAAGCTAGGAGTTATACACACCCGCTACATAAGTTAAATCTACGAAATTATCATTAGTCTCATAGATCTAATATTTATTCTCAATGCCATACTTATTTTTCACTTGGGTATTTCAGCGCTCTCCCCTTTTGCGCGTCTTTGTCGATGCTTTAAATTCAGGCTATATCGGGTCTGAAAGAAGTGTGAATGTTTCCCTAAAGTGTGTCCAATTACTAAACTAATATTAGTTGTGGTGTCAATCTCTAGCATCAGTCAAACCTTCGCTTCCTTTACCGAATTACCTAAATTCATTCATTATTGTTATGTTACTTGGTGAAGCCATTGTTTGGTTTTGTTGCCTCCCACTACAATTAACCTTCTAATGTACTATTAGGTGGTAAATACTGTAACGATTTTTTTTATTCAGCAGCTGATAAAACCGAAGTGCCTTTTGCAGTAGAATGTATCAATATGAGTAATATTCTGATGAAGATATTGTACCATTGATATGTCTTGTTCATACTATAGAGGCCATTTATTTCAAACAGAATAAATATTTTTCATTATAATTAATATTTCGAAGACAAACAGTTTTTGCTCTTAGCGTCCACGCGTTTCCAACTACATACCAAGTGTTTCCACTAGCTATCCAGCGTAACGTAGCGAAGGAGCGCTGGCGCAGTGTACATGCACCACACGGTGTAGGATCTGCAGTGCTTAGACTTACTTACGTAAAAGTGAAGAAAGTAATTCTTTGAAAAATGGATTCCGGAACAACATGTATTGTGTAGAATTTGCTGTTTATTTATTTTGTGGATTGGATAATATGTGATTATCGAAATACCAAACGAATCCGTCACGATTTCACCAACCTAATTGATGAAAAAAGTGACTTATTCGTAGACTTAACGCCTTCACTACCCCCAACACTAAGCGGTAATGCGCTATTCTTTCATATAACTAATACTTTTATGGCCAACTTGTTTAATTTAATGGTGGCTACATGATTTTATAGTTAAACCGAAATAAACTAAATAATGGTGATAAAATTATAATGAAAAATATATATGATACACCTCTTCTCATCAAACTACTTGCACGCTTTTATAAATTGCAACAATCTTTAATAGAAGAATAAAAACTGGGTACTTTACGTGGATGTCAATGGTACAAGGTAATTCGTAATTATTTCGTGCTATATCCACTTTGTATGATACCAAGCTATTCCACGAGAGTAACGACTGTTACCTTCACATTTCAGAACAAATTAAATTTAGTCACATTTATAGTTGTTTATTATTTGAATTTATTTTTTACCCTTTTCCCTTGCAGATGTTTATGACTGAAACTCCATTAATACAGTGTTTAACAGTAATGAGGAAGGTATTGCCTATTTGGCTGTTTCCAAGTATGGATGGGATTCTGGCTATTAAGTTTTCTTAAAGCTTCCTTCATGAAAATCGGTCATACAATGGGCTAAAAAATGCTCTGTGTGAACACCATATGCGGCCGTAATGCCTAAAAATTTCAGCCGCATGCGATGGTCTTCTAGGAAACTGTATAATAACAATTGAAGAGTGTTGCTGTTCCGCAGACAGACTCTAACGTAATTATATACTGGTAGCTTCTTTACGGGAAGTCAAAACCTCTAATAAACCCTTTAGAGAAAAGACAGTCGAGAGGTGTCGTGGGATACGTGGTTGCAACGAAGTGTTTTTACACTTGACGAATGAGATACCATAAAAGATGTAACATTTTGCTCATTCGCCAAATGTGAGAGTTCATCTGCGATCAGGAACTTCATTCCAATCAAAATAGTAGTGGATACACCGTACACAGAAAAATAAACAGGTATATTATAAACCTATCAAAATGACCACGGGAATCATTCACTACTTGGCGCTTCGAATTCAACCCAAAGATCGTTGGAAAAAGTAAACTAGAACCGACCTTTAAGACACTAACCTCTTGAAGAAGGATTATGTTTCACAATGGACGATTCTATTCATAATATAAAAAAATAGAAAATAGAATTTCATACTAGTTCGGAAATTGAAGCTGTGTACCATACCTCTCCTCCTACCTCGGTTAGATGTTTTCGGTCCTGTCGGATTACGTGCCCATCAGGCCTAGAAGAGAGAGTGTATTTGTGTCTATGCTCACACGTGTAGACTTTCATCATTCGCACCAAAGGCTTTATTATAGGCTCTCTTTGTAGGGCCTGTCTGGAGGCCACTAGGGAACAGTATAGGCTTTAGCCTAATGCCTAAACCGTTCCCTAGTGGATTAGTGTCTACAATTCCATCATCATCCTGAGATGATGATGGAATTAACGCTGGGAACGGATTAACGCTGACGTAAATCCCAGTCGCATTTGAAGCTTTTCAGCTTTGGAGTCTGGGGGTCCGCTTTACCAGTCTAACTGCTGATTTTGGCTAAACTTCAATATTTTCCGTAAAGCGACTGCCGTCTGACCTCCACAACCCGAAGGCGATATCTAATCATTGCAGTTAGACCAATTGTTGGACTTTTGAGGGCTCCAACAACCAGTAACGACTGCCATTAGATGTTCGTATGGCAACCGGGACCAGAGGCTTCACGTGTTTTCCGAGCATATTCATGCATACAAATATTTGCTCTGCGCGGGGATCGAAACCTCGCCTTCTCCCGCAGCGGCTGTCTACAATTAAATAATTTAATTCTAATTATTTCTATATTTTATGTAACTTTTACTGTGTAATATGTTTGTGGTTACACACTGACATAATATGAAACAAAGATTGTAGACAAATAATTGAAGTGCTGATGTATAAATACATACAAAGTATACTCAAGTACACACAGGTGTTTAGAAGTGTTTTTATATTTTTTCAACAAGCGGATTTCAAGTTTGTGACAAGCTGGTCAGTGTGTTCATATATCTTATGTTGATTGTACCATATAAATAATTTTAAGAAGTCAGAACAGATGTTGTGCTTCGAGTGTGTGTAAATTAACTTAAAATTTAATAAGGATAGCCCCTTATTTGGTCATATTAAATTATAGATAGCGGTCCCTCATCCTTTTCACCATTTTGGTGTGAAAGCCGGTTATAATATACCGTAATGGATATCAACTATCACAACGGCCGATATATCAGTCAAATCGTTAGTCATCAGGTATTGTTGTTTGACAATAGATCTGCTATCCGTTTATGGAGATTCCTAGGACTATTATTACTCGTAAGGTCATATTGTATGTCTCTAACACACTAAAACTAGTGAACGGATTTAGATGAAATTTGGCACACCGATAGTTTATGACTAGGAATAACACATAGGATAACTACTTTGAATCCTGTTATTCCCGCGGGATTGAAAGATACGCAGGTGAACATTATCGAAACATTAATTCGATACCATTAATACATAATAAATGTACCTAAATACATCCATATGCGAATTCGAAGCAAAGTCTCAGCACTGCACTAAGGCGATTATCAGACTGCCACACATCATGATGCATGTTGCGTGTTTGTTGAACTAAATGAATGCGCGTGAATTCATTTTCTGTGTGTTGGGGTGTGCGTGTTTTCTATACAAACGAAGATACAAGCAACGTTAAAAAACCAAAATTTAGGGGCAAAGCTGCATGTTGCGTGGCAATGTGTTAATCGCCTAAATTATTTCCTTTTTTTTAAGACGGTCTGGCGGAGTATCTGAAATGGATAAGTTAGCTTTGTTAGCTAGTCAGATAACAAAATAAGCAGGCGCTGATGAGAGTACCTAAGTGTGTGTTAAAAGTATACCTGTGAAGTACCTTATGTTTTGGCTTTACCATTTGCTACATACCATTATATACATCGTCCTCTATGTACGGACGACAGCAAGTCAAGCTACCCGAAGCTGTCAAATATTCTCCATCAACCTGCAGTTTTTTTGTCTTGATGGGAAATCGTCAAATGATGAAATGGCGTGTCGGACTTTTACTCCCACCCGTGAATCGTGATTCTTCAATTGCCTGTGCCCCAGTGCCACAGTTTCTTTTTTAAGCAATCCGCAACCCTGACCCAGGAGGCATGGGTATTCGTGGACGTCCCGACCCGTCACGATGTGCTGACATCTCTTTGAGGCGCGCGTGAAACACAACGCGCCGACCATCCGTTCGGTTCTTACCGGGGTTGCGAGCGGCGAGCAGTGGGCAGCTCGCCGCCCGCAAACCCGCGCCTACGTTGGCCGGGTGTCCGATGTTGTCTCCCGACGAGTGTGTCTCCTGCAGCGGCTAGAGGAGTGAGGGCACTGGGATTCCCGCTCCCTTACCTCCTCCTTTGCCAGCAACACTGCTTCGCAGAAGGAGGTGACGGCCTGCCTTGCACTCTCGCTACGGACCATGGCCTGGACAAGGGCCGGACGCGAGAGATCGTCGCCGATCGCCACCACAAAGGCACGGCAGTGCTCTATACCCAAGCAGGGCAGACCTCGACCGTATGCTCCACCGTGTCCTCAGGGTGACCCCCACAGTAGTGAGGACCTGCGTCACGTATGGGCGCCGTGGCGCGTCTCTTTCCACTCCTCAAAGAGGGAACTTACTGCCACTATTGTGACAATCGGCATGAGATCCCGCCGGAGTACAACCTTCAGCCTTAATTCTGTAGCGATAAAGCTAAAAATTTAGTGAGCAAATTTGACAGATTGTAGTAGCATGATGTATTGTAGAGTGCCGTCTGAACATATAATATGTCAACAGGTACGTAGGTACTATCATCCTACATATCCAGAATCCTAATTAATATAATGTAACGGCACATGACCATCATCAGAAGTAGTTAGCGGTACAAAAGCATCATCTGGGGATGCTCCGTCTTTATATAGCGAAGGATCCATTGTAGGCGTAGGTTATCGGGCAAGGAGATAATCAATTATGACGATAAACTTATTGTAAATTGGAGTGATCAAACTGTGATTTAACATTTTGATCACTCCAATTTACAATAATTTTCCTAAGAAATAACGTTCCACTTGACACGAATCGCACATAGAAGATATCCGTTGACCAGCTGTCACCAGTCCCCGTTAACTCTTCTTTTGTGCCAGTGTCGGGTGTTTCGTTTAGGAATCACGACTCGATTACATTACATTTCGTTCAGAAATTAGAAAATCGATTAATCGGAAAACTTAAAACTATATCGATATCAGACGGTGCTCAACGCCGACAAATGCGAAAGTAAGTTTGATGGTTTGTTACGCTTTGCTTTCACGCTAAAACTGCTGATTGGATTTGGATGAAATTCGACACAAATATACCGACAGATATACCTAGTGGTTAAACACTAGCCTCTCAAGTATGAGTGTGAGGCTTCGATTCCAGGTCAGGCAAGTACCAATGGAACTTTTCTAAGTTATAAGTACTTTCTAAGTATATCTTGGACACCAATGACTGATTAAAAGGTGAAGAAAAACATCTTGAGGAATCCTGGACTTAAGTCTGAAATCGCCAACCCGCATTGAGCAAGCGGGGTGAAATTTACACTCAATCCTTCTCTGCATGAGAGGAGACCTGTGCCCAGCAGTGGGACGATAAAAAGGTTGATGATGATACCGTGACCAGCAGTACGATTCTGTAAACATCTCATTGTAAAAACTTAAATGAAGTAAGCGTGGAATGGGCCATCATACCAACTAATGCTCGGGATAAACACTGTTGACAGCTCTCTCTAAACTCACTTCACCCAACTTCGAATCGATCAGCTGGATTAGGGTATACCTACTTCGGTGCAGCGGCAGATCGAGCTGCGCCGAGAGGAGCTCCGTCAGGTTCTGGTGGCGGACTGGCGGCAGAGGTGCCACCACTGCGTCCAATGCGGGGAGGACACGGCGCAGCACACGCTCTCCGAGTGTGTAGCTTGGGAGGAGCAGCGCCGTGTCCTCACAAATTAAGTAGGAGGCGACCTGACGCTGCCGGCAGTACTACGAAGGATGGTCGGTAGCGCAGAGTCGTGGGACGCGGTGGTGTCCTTCTGCGAGGATATGATGTCGCAGAAGGAAGCTGCGGAACGGAAGAGGGAGATCTCAACTCCCTTCCCGGGCCGCAGAAGACGCACCGGGCGCCGAGGAAGGGCGGATAACGCCCTCTTCCGCCCCCCATGAATGGGTCCAGGGGCGAGGGACATGGGGAAGTCCCCGTCCCCTACCGATGGACCCCGAGGCGGGGGCGCGCGCGAGTTTCGGCGCGTGCCTCTGAGGCGATGCACGGGGTAGTTTAACACCCCTCTACCCACTACCCCGTGCAGGAGACGAGGCCCGGAAAGACCGGGCCAGCACGAGAGTGTGGGGCCGTGGAAGAATTTAGACTCCCGCGGCCCCACGCGCGCTCGTGATAGAAGAGACACCGGGCTGTAAAAGTCTGACAGACCCCGTCGCCCACCCCAGGGCGGCGGACATCCTATGAGGATTTCCAACCCGGAAAAAAAAAAAAGAGGGTATACCTACTTGACTTACTAGACTTAAGTTCCTGTGTTCCCTAAATGGGGCAAGGGCTAATTTACATAATTCAATAACAAATTCAAACATATCTATATAATTAAAACATATTTAATTAATACATAATTACAGCAGTACGTGCACAAGTTTAGCATCTTGTTGTGCACATGTTGCAGATTGGCAAATAATCAACCACGTGAGGCCGACAAGCGAAAGTAAGAATCACAGGAATGCGGCAAAATGGAAATGCCGTCGTGAATGGAACAGCGACAATTACATTCCCGATGGATTCGCGTACAGAAACACAAGCCGTTTGGCTCTGTGTCCGTCGGCATTTTCTAGGAAAACTTTACTATGCAATTCTCTGAATGACAATAAACTTGCTTTCAAGAAACTGGGCATCAGTCATGTTAATTCATAAAACAGTTAAGTACTAAACATTTTTATCGCTTAAGTGAATTACCACCACGTTTTCCAGGAGTATTAATTTTTATAATTGGTCCTGCAAGTACTGTTTCATATACCTTTTTTTATCGTGGGTAAATCTTCAAGGATACCCTCCGTCTGGGAATAACGGAGGGTTATGGCGGACTCCTACCGACTATGACCCCACTATTCCTTCCCCATGTTAGGGACCTGGGATATACTTGTACATTCACCGCAGCCCCGCCTGGTAAAATTAAAAAAAATATCACAAAATTAGGTATAGTAATTTTATTCTGAGAACACAAGCACAAGCACGTAACTAGCACATACAGTAAACAAACCGTCATATTAAACAATCTCGTATCCTAGCCGTACTGAGTTATTTAAATGTAACAGTTGGGTTTTCACTACTCTGTGAAGATACCTATATCAAAATTTTCATTATTTTCATATTGAAACTATATGTATACTATGGCATCCTACAGCCTGCTAAACTGCTTCGCCTACGTGGTGCAAGTTTGAAGGGGAAAACGGAGAATTTGGTGGAAAGGTAGTACCTAGGTACAGTAAAAATGATTACCTGAATTTTGCTATTTTTTTAATCAAAATCAAAAATCTTTTATTCAAATTAGGCTGAGAATCAGCACCTTTTGAACTTCAATATTATATAAGACAGTCCCCCAAAAACGCCCGCCCTTCGTCACTTCCTAGTGCTTTCATTGGGAAGAAGAAGTGGCGGAACAACCTCTCCAACAGCAAAGATGTCTGTTCATTAAAAAACTCATGACTTTGTATAGTAATGAACACAAGAACAAATATTGTTCAAGTCAATATTAATTAATTTAATTTAAATATTTTTTAACCATCGACGAGAACCGCCATTAAGAAAATCTTTACTGTGTACGCTATTACTACACTCTGGTGGCCGAATGATGAAGTATCATACCCTTTTAACCAAAAGGGAATTGCTTAATTGCATGAGACAATTAATTGCCCCATCTCCGTTCCACCATCGGACGACCCGTCGTACGGCGAGTTTGCACCCTTTCGTTGTTAACACCAATACGATCCGGACGAAGCGTTTCGCCTCCTCCTTTATACCGCATACATCGAGGGATTGGAATAATTTGCCAGCGACGGTGTTTCCGTCAGACTAAAATTTGAGTGTCTTCAAGGCTAGAGTGAATAGGCTCTTAATAAAACAGTGCGCTTTACCATCAACGATTGCATTACTGCTTATCATCAGGCGGGATTACGGATTTCACTTTGCCACTAAGGAAACAAACAACGACCATTGGCATAATGTGGACGCTAGTATGCAAGCAGAATTAAGTGCTGCAATCGTATTGAAACGCTGCCCGATTCAAATCAGTATTTTATGAATTTCTTGTGCTTCGTAAATTATCTAGCTGTTGATCTCTGAGGTTTGCTCTTCGATTTCGAACCAACCGAGCCGTTTCACGGGCTGCCTCCCTTTGCTCTTGTGAGTGAGAAGCACGAAATTGAGCCATACCTACTAATGCAGCGCTTTTCACGTGCAATTTCTTGTTCTTCTTCAGTGCTTTCATTCGCAATATTTCGATTTACATGACATGGTAATTTTTTTGACGATATAATATGGCACAGCAATACAATATTAGAAATTTTAAGTTGAAGTTTGCTTTGTGGCTTTTTATGAGAAATTTTAAATAGGCAGAGAGTATTTATATTCCTTGCGAATGAATGAAACAATAAGACATATTTTTAGGGTTCCGTAGCCAAATGGCAAAAAACGGAACCCTTATAGATTCGTCATGTCTGTCTGTCCGTCTGCCCGTAAGTATGTCACAGCCATTTATTTCCGAAACTAAAAGCTATAGGTATACTGTTGAAACTTGGTAGGTAAATGTATTCAATCTTTCATACAAATAACTTAAATCCTTCAATTTCATAAATCAATTGTACGAAACCCTTTGTGCGTGAGTCCGACACGCACTTGGCAGGTTTTTTTAAATATTCTCAGCTGTCAGTTGCATTTTGTTATATCATTTTTAACAAATGAAGCGCTGATTTATATTTTGAATGAGCTGCCACATTTTACGTCACATCACAAGAGAATGACGGGAACGGGATAAAAAGCTAGCTACCTCCCTACCAATTTTCAGCCAAATCGGTTGAGCCGTTCATGAGTTATTAATAGTGTAACTAACACGACTATCTTTTATATATATACTAGCTGACCCGGCGAATTTTGTTCCGCCTTAAAGGCAATAAATATCACATCATCACATTTTTTACTTTTTCAATTAGGAACATTGTAAATAAAAAAAAAAAATAACATTCCATGATTTTTTTTGTCATTTATTTATTGTAGCACCTTGTGAAAGAAATTATGAATTTCTACTTGTGCTTCGTAAATTATCTAGCTGTTGATCTCTGAGATGTCGTAGTGGCCAGTGGCAGTGGGCAGTGGAGAGGCTGGTGTTTTAACCATTAGGTTAAAACACCAGCCTCTCTTGTATGAGTGCGCGGGTTCGATTCCAGGTCAGGCAAGTATCTTTAAATACTGAAATTGCCACCCCGCATTGAGCAAGCGTGATTACGCTCAATCCTTCTCTGCATGAGAGGATACCTGTGCCCAGCAGTGGGACGATAAAAAGATTGATGATGATGATGATGATCTCTGAGGTTTGTTCGCCGAATTCGCATTGTCAACGGAGCAGTTTCACGGACTGCCGCCTCCCTTTGCTCTTGTGAGTGAGAAGCACGGAGTCGAGTCATACTAAGGCGGCACTCTGCACGTGCAATTTCTTGCTCTTCTTCAGTGCTTTCATTCAGAATATTTCGATTTACTCTTGCATTACGGCTTTGTCGAGAAAGATTTGATGGTCTTGGTCGCGGCATGGTATTTTTATTGATGAAAAATGGCACAGCAATACAATATTAGAAATTTTGAAGTTGAAGTTGGCTTTGTGGCTTTTTATTAGAAACTTTAAACCAGCAGAGAGTATTTATATTCTTTACTTTAAACGATTACTTCAATTGGTTAGACTTTGTTTAAAATATGCTCAGCTGTCATTTGTTTTTTGTTATACCATTTTTGGTATATGAATCGCTGACTTACATTTTGAATGAGTTGGTTTGTTATTCCATGTCTTATGTCACGTCACACGGGAACGACGGGAACGGGTTCTTAGCTACCTCCCACCAAGATTCAGCCAAATCGGTTCAGCCGTTCTTGAGTTATATATAAATAGTGAATAAGCAACTGAATTGATTCTAATAATTTTTACACCATATTATATTTTGTCCCAAATACATTTAGAAATTGTTGCAGTGTAGTTCCGAGCGCGTCACGCAGCTTACGATATATCATAGTATTGCGCGCGCGCAACAGCTGACGCTAGAGGTCAACGAACCGCGCTCGCTCGCCTGCGGATCTTTGACCATATTTTTGTTGGGACAACCAAGTAGAATAGCAAGCTTATATTGGGACAACCAAGTAGAATAGCAAGCTTATAATAACTTTGTGGTTTTTCATTATATCTTTTTGAAATTTTGTACACATATTCTTTACTTAAAAATACTAGACACATGTTTCCTACTTTGTGGAGGTGCAAGGTACCTGGGTAACACAAAAGTGTAAGAGAAGTCGAAACAATAATGCTCATTCATCATTATCAAATCATCATAATACATGAAAGAAGTTTTATTGTGCATAGTTTGTGGACGTGCAAGGTACCAGGGTAGCACAAAAGTGTAGGAGAAGTCGAAACAATAATGCTCATTCATCATTATCAAATCATCATAATACATGAAAGAAGTTTTATTGTGCATAGTTTATGGACGTGCAAGGTACCAGGGTAGCACAAAAGTGTAGGAGAAGTCGAAACAATGAAGCTAATTCATTCCCACAGGATCGACGGGAACGGGATAAAAGGTATCCTATGTCTTTTTCCTACTGTTAGCTACCTCCCTACCAATTTTCAGCCAAATCGATGGAGCCGTTCTTGAGTTATAAATAGTGTAACTAACACGACTTTCTTTTATATATATAGATTAGTTTAGAAGTGTAGATTACGGGCATTGTAAACATTGCATATTTATAAATCTCTGAATACACTGGTTATACTCACACCCTTAGCTGAACTCTACAGCAGACTCTCAGGGTCTGGCAACATGTAAAAACCATTCACCACCATCCCATCCACCTGTCTGGCTATTGAGGTAATATTTTTTTATTGGTCTCCAAATAAAGTATGTATATAAAAAATTCAGCTTTTATACTATAACGAAAGTATAATTTTAATTTAGTACAGTTTAGGGTGGCCTAGCAAGGGGTAACTGTGAAAAATGTCCGGAATGGTTAACGTGATTTCAGGATATCATACGTATCCTGTAGAAAATTAAAAAAAAATGAACTTTTTACTTTAAAGAATTTAAGGCACTATTTTAAACACCTTTTCTAGCTTTTATCTGCCCAAGTAACCACAATCAAAACTTTATAATCGCGGGTCGTTCTTACCTGTATTGAATACATACATATATACTGGGAGATTTTGCCTGCTTTGTGGAGGTGCAAGGTACCAGGGTAGCACAGAAGTGTAGGAGAAATCGAAACAAAGAAGCTCATTTATTCCCACAGAAACGACGGGGAGCGGCATAGAAAGTCCTATGTCCTTCTCCTGGCTCTAAACTACCTCCCTGACAATTTTCAGCTAAATCGGTTCAGCCGTTCTTGAGTTATAAGTGGAGTAACTAACACGACTTTCTTTTATATATACACACATCAAAAGTGTCTAGGGATCAAGCATTTTTATGCGGATTTCTTGAGATTGAGATGTGGCTTTGTAATAAATTTATGATTTTATAAATTTATATGGATCCTTTTTGGTGCATTTCATAATTTGAATCAGGAACTGTGAATCAAATTCGAGTAAAAGATGAAAATCAGCTGTCAATATTTTCCCTATAAAAACATACAACGCATTGAAGACATTATTAGCGCTACTGTTTCCCTACTACTGATTAAAACCAACGTTATTATGGAGCGGCGACGTCATTTAAGCAGGGAAGAAATGCACAGAGCCGTGGGAATGATAGAAGCTGGTTCCCGGCAACGTACTGTGGCTTTAGCTCTGAATACAAGTCAGAGTGTTATCAGTCGACTTTGGACACGTTACCGAAGCACTGGTACCGAGGCTTCATCACTCTTCAGGGAACTTAATTAGCAACCAAACAGTCAGAAACCGCTTGCATGAAGTGAACCTTCATTCCCGAAGACCGCTACGGGTACCACCTATAGCAATGCACAATCGTAGGATTCGATATCAATGGGCTCTTGAACACAGAAATTGGGCAGAAGAACAATGGCGCTTCGTGTGCTTTTCTGATGAGTCTCGTTTTGGTATGAGACCGGATACAAGACGTATACGACACTGGAGAACCCCTGGACGCCAACAGCGATTAAAATCCTGCCAGGAAGTCCATCCTTATAGTGGTGGAACCATCATGGTATGGGCGGGTATTTGGATCGGCGGAAGAACTGAGTTGATTTGGATCAGAGGCAACCTCAACGCTCAAATTTATGCTGAGACGATTGTATCAGACGTCATCGTTCCTCTACAAGTGCAAATCGGTCCCTTATTTCGGTTAATGCATGATAATGCAGACCGCACACCGCAAGAGTTGTAAGACAGACTCTCGCCGCAGCTAACATCAATGTCCTGCCCTGGCCTGCTCAGTCGCCAGACTTGAACCCGATTGAGCATGCATGGGATATGCTACAGAGAAGAGCTCTGCCGAATATGGAGGGTATCCAGTCGCAAGAAGACCTTTTTTTGTTGTTGCAACAAACATGGGCGGCCATTCCACAGCGTGATTTGGATGAACTCATTTTGAGTATGCCAAACCGATGTTCTTGTGTTGTTAGTGTTCGCGGTAGAAACACGGATTATTAATTGTTTAAGTTACCCAATAAAATTTTAGAGAAAACTGTTATTTCAGTCTTTTTTTCGAACTTTTGTGTTAGTGGTTCAAATGTCAAATATCCCTTTATTAGGAAAATGGCAAATTTCTTTATTAATGCAAAGGTGACTTGGTTTATCGTTACTGTGACAAACGAAAACACTTTATTAGATGAATCCTTAAAGAAAATTTTAATTAATATCAATCAGGAGAAAAGTTATTGCAAAAATATATGTTGATCCCTAGACACTTTTGATGTGTGTATATGTCGGAGATCGTCGATATAATTTTAATAGAAGTTGCTGATTTGATTTACGTAGTAGAGGGGCGAACGCTTGTGACGTTATTTTGTGATGGCGTCACATAGACAGAGTCGCTTTGGGAAGTGGGGTTCGTTGAACGGTCACTTTGCATCGAGACGCGGACCAAGGCACATCTCCGAACCGAAACTGTCGGTTTGCCTATTCAAATTGTTATTATGAAGATTGGAGGGTATATCTACACGTCGTGCTTCAATTCAAAACTCACCTACGAAATGATAATGATTTGTTCTTTTTAGAAGGTTTTTAAAAAACAGTCAAAAAAAAATATCAAAATGTTATTTTTGCTATTCTATTCTTTCTTGTCTCTTAGAGCAAGAAAGAGTGAAAACATGTATTGTCATTTCAACATTATACACTAAAAATTAATTCACCTTATTTGGATTTTTTTTTTCATTTATCTCATAAATCAATGTTCGGAAAAAGCCACGCTCCTTTTTTTTTAAAAGTACCCTTTGCCCATATTAGAAATTACTCCTGTAGGTGGATGGGTGTCTTTACCAAGATTTAAACTCACATACACAAATATATCCAGATCCGGAACAACTACCTGCGGGCCATACAAATATTTGTTCCATACGGAAATAGATCGCGCGAACACGCTATGCAGCTGTCGATAGTTTAGTCACTACACCGACGATATTGGTTGAAACAACGTTGTTGCAAAATCTGTCAGAATTTATAAATAGGATTCAACACACATCACTAACCTGCGTATGATGTATAATTTTGCCTACATGGTTCTAATTCTTCCACACAGCGTCATTTTAACAAGTAACCTGTCAGCGGACGCTAAGTGGAAAACGGTAACAGCCCTAACAGTTTGCACAAACAGACAACCGTTATCACCCACTTTATTTATACATGATTGACATGTCTACTCGCATTTCATGACCATTTCTATTCGGATTAGGACCAGTGAAACACACTCCCTTACTTCAGTTGGCACAAATGACCGAAAGATTGCTTTAGACAGTTAGTTACGTACAAGGGTCGTTAAGAAGAGAAGCCGTTTAGAAAAAATGGCATTCAGAACATGGTGGTTAATCATATCGGCGTTGGTGGTAGCGGCTGCAGCCATCAACATCCACAGAGTCAATAAGGATGAGCTCGATAGATTTGATGAAGACGATGCTTACGATGAATACGACCCGCTAGAGAGCAACAATGTGACTGAAGTCAATGGAAGGAAGGGGAAAATATGTAAGTTACCATTTTTGCATTTCATTGTTCTGTTAAGGTCTCGACTTTTTTATTCTCGAGAATTATTTTAACAACTTGTACAAAGCTATGCGAACTCTTTTATATCATAGCGCTGAAGCAATATTTGTTTCCCTTTAATTTATGATTTTTTAAGATCAATGTAAACAAAAGCTAGGCTACCCAATTCAAACTTACCAACGTCTAACCGCACCTACCTATATTATCTTGCTATACAGAAACTTTATTACAAAAAAAAACAACCGACTTCCAAAAGCGACTACAAAGTGAAAAATAACTAATTTCGGAAGTCGGTGTTCCGAAATTAGTTATTTTTCACTTTGTAGTGGTTTTTGCAAGTCAAATGTTTTTGTTTTTGGATAAAAGTTTTATTTTACACTTTTTAGTCGTGAAATGTACGATTCAGCTGCATCCAGTCAGACTGGTCGCTGCCGCTAATATAGTTGGGAAAAGGCCTATAAACAAACAAAGTATTTTGTTTACTTGAATTTTTACCCGTAATGTTGATTAAAAAACTAGTTACGGAACCGATTTCTATAAAATTCCTATGAGACGAAACTGAAAGTATGAGCAATGCTAGACATGCTTGATTGTTGCATAAACATGACGAGTAGATTAGTGGTTGTCCTATGTTAAACTTCAATGCTGTAAATTTTCGAAGAATTCCCCCGACTGCCTATGGTCTTCGTCGTCAGATTTACTGCAGACTATCATTTTACCTATATAGGAGCAAAGTTCTCATCAATATAAATGAATTAAGTCCAAACACAACGTAGCTACTGTGGTTTACAGTAGATTTGAGGAGTTCCCTTAACTGTCCTTCGTCCTATCCTAATGACAATGTGAAGCTCATGAACAAATTAATCAAGCACAAACACATGGTAGCTACTGTGAATCGTTAAAGAGTTCCCTCGACCAGTGGCGTAGCTTGGGGGGGGCAGGGGGGGCCATGGCCCCGGGCGGCATATGAAAGGGGGCGGCGGATAAGGAAAAAAACATTGCATGAACAAGAAAAAAAAAATATTCCAAATCACATCGAATCCAGACTGTAAAAAAGAGCTTATGAAGTCCGGCTCTCTGGGACTATTAAAATATATTATTGACTCCAAACTTGAAGATGGCTTGCCAAACATTGTAATTATGTTGAGAATTTTTTTAACGTCTGCCGTCAGCAATGTCAGTTGTGAGAGAAGCTTTTCTAAACTAAAGCTGATAAAAAATTACCTTAGGTCGACTATGTATACGTTGAGGCTAACAAATCTAGCTATACTGGCAATTTAAAATGAGATACATTTTGATATTGACGATTGTGTAAAAGATTTTGCTTTGAAAAAAGCACGAAGAGTTCATTTTTAATCTATTTTTTTTTTAAAGTAATAGTAATAAAAATATTTAAGGAGCTTACTTACCCCTCTAAAACTAGTGCCACAGATAATCTTTCGTGATTTCTCTTGTTACAGACCGAAATAAAAAAAGTGGTTTGAAACTAGTTAAAGCCATATCTAAGCTACTTTTGAAACAGTGTATCTAATATATTCTGCAAGTTCGAAATTCAAAATTATCATTCAAATAAATCATTACAGAAAATATCAAAACCGATCGAATTCAAACAAATCATTACAAAAAATAGCTTCGATACATCTTATACATTTTTCAAACCACTTTTTTAATTGCGGTCTATAACAAGAGTAATCAAGAAAAAAATATGGTGGCGCTGGTTAGCTAGGGTACAACCCTTAATAATATTAAGCACATATTTTATTCCTTCTAAGTTCAATGAGTACTATGTATAATTTAAGATATTATTTACACTCAATTGACAAATAAATACTTTAATACTTGTTATTATTATTTATTGTTATACACCTAGCGTTACATAATAAAGCTGAGCCATTTAAGAAAATCAAACTTTCTGTGCGTTTCTTGTGCAATTGCTTCTCTTAGATGTACTTACAGGGTTTTTCATTAAGAGCACTAGAACATTGAAATGAAATAAAACAGTCTGTTTAAGTGTTATTACCACAATTTTTATTACATTTTAAAGAATATTTAATGACATTATGTGTGGGAAATAAAAACAGCCAAATGGCCACCGCGACTCCGCTGTAGATGGTGTATTCTGGTGGACCTTGAAGTCTTGAAGTGAATTTTGAAGGACGTCTTCGCATAAATGGGGCTCAATTTCACGAAGAACGCGAGTTATGTTGACCTTTAGGGCAGCAATTGACTGTGGTTTATCTGCGTATACTAGGCATTTCACGTAGCCCCACAGAAAATAATTAAGCGGTGTTAAGTCACACGATCTCGGGGGCCAGTTGATGTCGCCACCACGCGAGTTGACGAAGCCCTCGAAATTCTCTTTCAATAAATTTAATGTTTCCCGTGCTGTATGGCAAATGGCGCCGTCCTGTTGGAACCACATGTTTGTGAGATCTATACCACCTACCCTAGGCCAAAAAAAAATTGTTATCATCGTCCGATATCGGTCGCCATTGACAGTGAGTGCGGCTCCTTGTGCATCTTCGAAGAACTAAGGGCCGATAATACCGCCGGACCAAAATCCACACCAAACAGTTACTTTTTCGGAGTATAAAGGCACCTGATAAATCTCCCGCGGATTTTCATCGCACCAAATCCAGCAATTTTGTTAATTAACAAAGCCGCTTAACTAGAAATGAGCCTCATCAGTGAAGATGATTTTTTTTGCAAAAGCAGTATCAGCTGCCAGATGCTCTAACGCCCAACCAGCGAATACATGGCGCTGCCTGTGGTCATTGAGTTTTAGCTCTTGAGTTAATTGGACTTTATATGGATGAAAACCCAAATCTCGGCGCAAAATTCGCCATGTTGATGTCGCAGAAAGACCCAGTTCTTGCGCACGACGCGGAATGGATTGTCTGGGGTTTTCTCGCACACTGTCTCGAATGGCAATAATATTCTCCAACGATCTTGCGTTTCTTTGAGGTACAGGAACTGCTTCATCGATCACCGACCCGGTTGTCTCAAATTTTTTTATCAAAGGACTGATTGTGGACTCTGCAGGACGGCCATAAACGCCATAAATTCTACGCGTTGTTGAAGCGTGTAGTGTTTCATGGTGAAATGTCACGACTAAATATCTATTCATGCCAAATTTGACAGCTATCGCATTACCAAGATGGCCGCTAAGCGCTGTCAAAGTTCGAGCGTCCCTATTGAAAAACCTTTTTTTTTTTTCCTTCTGAAGCAGTGCATGGTAGTTTCTTTTGACTTGCAACAAATAAGGTGACTTTAAATTATTTATAATTAAAATAAAGGGCGGCGGATTTCCGGACGGCCCCGGGCGGCGAAAAGCCACGCTACGCCACTGCCCTCGACTGTCCCTCGGCTCCATCATCAAATCTACTGCAGACCTTCACAGTACAGTTCTCATCAATATAAATGAATTAAGTCCAAACACAAAGTAGCTAACGTAAACCGTTGACGACCCAACTAACATTTTTGTCATATAATCAAACATTTATATGACCTTGAGTCTTATTAAAGTTGTATTACAGTATTTTTGTTAACTCTTAGTCGTGTACTGGTGCATTATGTGTCCGATAGTCATATACGCTTTTCGTCGTATAATAATGTCGTATAGACGTTATTGCGACCTTTTTATACAACCGTCATATAGTAGTGTCTACGACGACTTCTATAAAACTAACTTATACAACTTTTCGTCGTGTAAACGTTTTCATCGTATAAACGACGTAATACTGTCAATTTTGTCATATAATTACCTTTTAAACAACTGCTATACGGATAATAATTGTTTAGACGTAGTATTTGTAACCATTATATACCTATAAGTCGAATAAGTATTACGAGAGCAACCTTTATACAACCTAAAGTATTACAAACATGCTAATACGACCGCTATTTAATTATTACTCATAATAGAGGTTTATAATCACCTTACATACAACTTCCATCATTTTGAAATTATATTTAGGTATTTACTGTTTGCTACAACAAATGGATTGATAAAAGTGGAAAAGTTCGCTTCGAGCACGTCCTACACACGTACAAAGTAATAGAACTCAAACTGATAGTGAAGAAAATGTGAAGGGTTCCGTATCACATTTAAATGTAAATTTAACCAAAATTCTACGAGTAGGTACATCTTGCAGTTCATTTGCCGAAGTTCAGGACTCTTGTTCACTTTCCAAATTTGAAAATAGTTATTCATAGTCCAAAAATGAAGTTACCGTCAATAAAGACACCCACAATGACGACTTCAGAGACCATTATAAAAAGTGGAGGCTATTGATTTTAATATTCCCCAAATTGTATTAAAGCAATTAAATGATTTGAAACTTAAGGAAAGATGTTTTGTAAATCTTCATATCCAAATATATGAGAAGGAAATTTCGCAAACTGAAGTCATACCTATATTAGTTTAGGTACTGATATAAAGTGTCAGTTGGTTAGTGTGTTATTCATACATTTAAGAAATAGGTAATAAAAAAGGCAGTAAAAATTATTGAAGTATTTTGTTTTTTTATTATTCCCAAGAAAGTAATTAACATTTCAAGTTTGACGAGACTTATTAATTAGAAATAAAAGCAAAGATTTCAAATATTGCTAGTTTTTGGAAAAACTTAAATGGCTTTTTGAATCATAGATGTCAAATATGAAATATTATACAAAATCAAACCTTCATTTATTTTGCCACATTGAAACATCTTATGAAGCTAATAATCTTACAATAGAACATATAAAATTATGGTGTATTTTCTAGCTCTACATTCTGGACATTGCATTGATTTTCAACTGGCTGCTGATTATTTTCGTGCAACACTTTTGCTTCCTTTGGTTAAAACTTTTCAACATCCTTGTGGGGTTTACCTAAAACAAAAGTATTCTAAGATATAGGTATGTCACGCAAATCGGTTCTTAAAATATAAATGCCTAGCTAACTTAGTACAAATACATCCTAATTGAACAAAGTTAGTTAGGCGTTTATTATGTTATTATTGATCCCTAAATCAACTGTCATGGCGTACTCGAATGAATGAACACGCAGTTATACGTCGGGAAGTTATGTAGTTGTCATATAACGCAGTCACATTAATAATAAATTAATAGAAATATGTGAAAACATTAATATTTCAAAAGTGCGTAAAAAAATTGTTAGAAACTTACCTCATATTAATCAGTAAACTTGATTGCGCAATGTTTGACAACTGATGAAATAGTTTTATCATCTCAAATAACAAAGAAAATATACAATATTAACTCTGCTGTCAAAAACACTGCCATATTATATTAACGTGATATGTTATAGAATTTGTTCAAATAAGCACACCTTTAAATGACAATAACACAACTTTATATTGGATAAAAGTCATATTGTGAGCCATTACTCGACACGAAGTCGAATACACGTCGCGACAGTTGTTCTTACACGACATGTAGTCAAATCGCCGACGTAAATATGACTACTATGCGACTTTACAGGACCATATATGACTATTACACGACACTCTTAGCGACTTAAGTTGAATAAAATGGGCCCTAATGCGGTCGAGTAAACGTCCTTATAACGTTTATACGACTATATTATATAACATTAAGTCGCCAACAAAACGTCTACTCGACTTCCTAAATGTTAGTTGGGGAGTTCGCGGAACTGGTCTTTGTCTACATCATCAGAGCCCTTATGACAGTTACAACCTTTCTAGAGTAACGTTCTTATCAATACAAATTAATCAAGCCCAAACATAAGGTAGCTGCTGTGAATTGTTGAGGAGTTCCTTCGACCTCCCGGCTCACTCATCAGATCTACTCCAAACCTTTATTTAAAATACTTAATCAATATACTAAGAAATGCTCTAGTCGCCCCTACGATTTTTTGAAAGGATCATCAGATCCTGACCTGGTAACTATGGCACCAACTGGAAAGTATACCCTTACAAATAAAAAAAGAATTTTGCAAATCGGTCCTGGCGTCTTAAAGTAATCGGTGAACTTACCTACCTAAAAAATAATAATAAAAAACATAAAATATTACGACGAATTGAGAGCCCCCTGCTTTTTTGAAGTCGCTTAAAAAGTACTATTTGACAGGCACGTCTTGTAAGCCAAACCTACGGCCAGGAGCGTACACATACCTCTAAGTTTTTGCTCTTGAACAGCTCATAGTTGGTATACTGCTACTTTTCTTGTTCCATCCATCTCTTACATGTTTGCAAGACTTCAGATGGTGCTATCCGCTGGCCAGCTATTTCAATATAGATATATATTATAATAATTGTTTGGGTCATTTTATTAATCTCCAAGCCTTTTCTCAAATGTCATGGGTCGGGTTAGTCGTTCCAGTCTTACCAAATGCAGCTGTATGCCAGAATTTTACAAGGAGCGACTACCTTTTAACCTCCAGAACCCTGCTACCATTCGGGAAAACGATATTCGTTAGTAAAACTGAATGTCAGACTTTCGTTGGCCTCCCTGTAAAAATCCAAGAATGCCACCCATCCCCCTAATCGGCGTACACATTTTTGTCAAATGATTGCGACTATTTGGGATCGTTTGGACCGAACGATATAGCGGTACCTACAAACGCCACATGGAACAACACGTCACACGAATTCTACATCTCGCAATCAGAGTTTACCGTGCAATTAGTATACATATTGGCGGTCCAAATGTTCCCAACGAGTCGCAATCATTTTACAAAAATGTGTTTGTCGATTAGGAGGCGGGATAAACGTCTTGACATGCTATCCGAATTATTTGTGTAGTCTTTTAAGTCTTTCGCTTCGAGATCTTACCAGTTTTAGACTTTTAGCCACACACGACAAAATAAGACAGTTTAACAAAGCTGCTACATGTAGGTACTTAAGTAGACATGTGGTAAGATTGACTATAATACACACATCAAAAGTGTCTAGGGATCAACATATATTTTTGCAATAACTTTTCTCCTGATTGATATTAATTAAAATTTTCTTTAAGGATTCATCAAATAAAGTGTTTTCGTTTGTCACAGTAACGATAAACCAAGTCACCTTTGCATTAATAAAGAAATTTGCCATTTTCCTAATAAAGGGATATTTGACATTTGAACCACTAACACAAAAGTTCGAAAAAAAGACTGAAATAACAGTTTTCTCTAAAATTTTATTGGGTAACTTAAACAATTAATAATCCGTGTTTCTACCGCGAACACTAACAACACAAGAACATCGGTTTGGCATACTCAAAATGAGTTCATCCAAATCACGCTGTGGAATGGCCGCCCATGTTCGTTGCAACAACAAAAAACGGTCTTCTTGCGACTGGATACCCTCCATATTCGGCAGAGCTCTTCTCTGTAGCATATCCCATGCATGCTCAATCGGGTTCAAGTCTGGCGACTGAGCAGGCCAGGGCAGGACATTGATGTTTGCTGCGGCGAGAGTCTGTCTTACAACTCTTGCGGTGTGCGGTCGTGCATTATCATGCATTAACCGAAATAAGGGACCGATTTGCACTTGTAGAGGAACGATGACGTCTGATACAATCGTCTCAGCATAAATTTGAGCGTTGAGGTTGCCTCTGATCCAAATCAACTCAGTTCTTCCGCCGATCCAAATACCCGCCCATACCATGATGGTTCCACCACTATAAGGATGGACTTCCTGGCAGGATTTTAATCGCTGTTGGCGTCCAGGGGTTCTCCAGTGTCGTATACGTCTTGTATCCGGTCTCATACCAAAACGAGACTCATCAGAAAAGCACACGAAACGCCATTGTTCTTCTGCCCAATTTCTGTGTTCAAGAGCCCATTGATATCGAATCCTACGATTGTGCATTGCTATAGGTGGTACCCGTAGCGGTCTTCGGGAATGAAGGTTCACTTCATGCAAGCGGTTTCTGACTGTTTGGTCGCTAATTAAGTTCCCTGAAGAGTGATGAAGCCTCACGGCTAACATCATGGCGGTTATTGTTGGAGCTCTTCGACTTAAGATTTGAATGTATCGGTCTTGTCTCCGTGTGGTGCAGCGATACCGTCCTCCATGGCGCTCAGCCACGGTACCAGTGCTTCGGTAACGTGTCCAAAGTCGACTGATAACACTCTGACTTGTATTCAGAGCTAAAGCCACATTACGTTGCCGGGAACCAGCTTCTATCATTCCCACGGCTCTGAGCATTTCTTCCCTGCTTAAATGTCGTCGCCGCTCCATAATAACGTTGGTTTTAATCAGTAGTAGGGAAACAGTAGCACTAATAATGTCTTCAATGCGTTGTATGTTTTTATAGGGAAAATATTGACAGCTGATTTTCATCTTTTACTCGAATTTGATTCACAGTTCCTGATTTAAATTATGAAATGCACTAAAAAGGATCCATATAAATTTATAAAATCATAAATTTATTACAAAGCCACATCTCAATCTCAAGAAATCCGCATAAAAATGCTTGATCCCTAGACACTTTTGATGTGTGTATTTGGTATGGTCGACAACGATATAGACAATTATATTAAAGTCTTACTTTTATGAACTGACATGGTGCCATAGTTACGAGGTCAGGATCTGATGATGGAGGACCAGGAATATATTATGTTTGTAAACGCACCCACAATACAGGAGAAATTCCTAGTGTGGGATGTTTTTTTTTTTTTCTAATAAAGAAATTAAATATTTATCTTTGTATCATTGCAGTGTTTCCTTTCGTCAGCATCGTGCGTTTCGCGAACACAGTGTGTACTAGCGCCAATGCTATGAACGGCACGTGTCTGGCAAGGAGAGAATGCAACAATCTCAACGGTACCATCACGGGCATCTGCGCTACTAGGAGGGGCCGCTGCTGCGTCGGTAAATCGACTGAATCCATATTATATTCATTGGAGTCAGAGCACTCAGACTTCGACAGGCTCTGCTAAGGCGTAATGGCGCCGATAACCCTTGTTCACTTCCATAACTTATTCACAAGATTAAAATTATGTTAATTGCATCGTCTTCTTTCTATTTCACTAGGAAAACGACAGAAGATAAATATTAGTCTAGTCCTGTCAAATTAGTCAGCGCCAGACATAAATTGATGCATCATCATCACCCTTTTTTATCATCCCACTGCTGGGCACAGATCTCCTCTCATACAGAGAAGAATTGAGCGTAATCATCACGCTAGATTGGTGCATATCACGTCCAATTTGTCTATAGTCTCTAAATTTGACAGGACTACACTGATGTTATTTTATCTTCTGTCTTTATCTGAATTAAATATAAAGAAATAGATACACTGAACTTAAATTTAGTTTAGTTTGTGTACAAGGAAATTGGTGCCAATTTCAGAACTTTCCATTCCATGCAAACCAAGCGTGTCACAGTTTTCTTGCCCTACGGCCTACACTTGGCTTTACTGTTTTTATGTATTTCAGTGTCTCGCTCTTGCGGTGCCACGACGAACGTGAATAACACGTACTTCATGAGCCCCGGTTACCCGGCGGCGTACGCCGGCGGCCCAGCCTGCTCCATGATCGTGAACCGGTGCAACACTAACGTTTGTCAGGTGAGCCAAGCATAACAACATGCTTGTATTCTTCAGTCAGCTAGAGGTGTGCCTTGAGTACACCATAGCGCTTGTAAACTGGGGCAAACCTATTAGCATCAACCGGGGGAAATTATAGACTCCAGCCTGCTACTGAGAAATTCCAGATGGCAACACCCGATAATACTTACTTTGTTGATTGACCCCGCAATTGAACCATAAGTAGATCAGTATGCTCACATCACTAGATATTATAAAAATTTCCCTTTGTCCCTTTGTATGATTAAATCTTTAAAACTACGCAACGGATTTCGATGTGTTTTTTTTAATAGATAGAGTGATTAAAGAGGAAGGTTTATATGTATAATAACATCCATTAAATTTTTGGAGAAATACTATTATTTTTGAGGTTTCTAATGTGATCTGATAAGTACCAATGTTCAACTGAATGGAGTAGAGTTGATCCCTGTCGAGTCGACAGTTTTTCTTGGATTGACTATTGACTCCAAGTTACAATGGGGTCCTCACATTGAGAAGCTGTCGGGTAGACTCAGTTCTGCCGCTTATGCTGTTAAGAAAATTAGACAGATAACTGATGTGAATACAGCCAGAATTGTTTATTTTAGTTATTTTCATAGTCTTATGACTTATGGGATTCTTCTCTGGGGAACTTGTGCGGACATCAATACCATCTTTGTTTTACAGAAAAGGGCTGTTCGAGCCATTTACAACCTTGGTCCTAGAGATTCTCTTAGAGAAAAATTCAGAGAGGTGAACATTCTGACTGTAGCTTCGCAATATATATTTGAAAATCTTATGTATGTACATAAAAATATATCTAATTTTAAGAAAATAAGCGAAGTTCATAATATAAATACCAGGAACAAACACAATCTTGCTGTACATCACACTCGTCTCCACAGAGTAGGCAACTCGTTCATGGGTCAATGTATACACTTTTACAACAAGCTTCCCATGGACATTCGAAACTTACCCATTAAACGATATAAAACCTATATAAAGGCCAAACTTTGCAAAAAGGGGTATTATAAAATCTCAGATTATTTAGAGGATAGAGAGGCTTGGGACTGAGCTGCTCGCTCTGTTAAGCATTGTTATTAAGCAATATGCGTAATTATAACGTAAATTATTGTAAACATTTTCATTTTTAATGTCTGGACTTTAAAAAAGACGATGATCCCTGAGTTTGTTTCGGCTATTTCTTCTCAGAGGTAGTCAGTTAGGAAATGCCGGCTTCATCTAGTTAAAAAAAAAAAAAAAAAAAAAAGAAAAAAAAAAAACATGACGTGTAAAAGTGATCGGTGATCCTACTTGCTTAATAAACGATCGTAAATAATTAAATTATTTCGCTTTTGTGGTGAAACGCAGGCTGAACCTTACGAGAATAATTAATATAGATCTATATATCGCCCTTTCTAGACTATGATTTAAATTAACATTTTAGAAGATATTACTAAAAACTGCGGGGCGTCGCGTGTACAGCGGTACACGGCGCGTTCTTCATGGTTTTTATACAATGTTCACAGTTTTTTGTAGTGTATTTAGTATCAGCATTGCACCCGTGAGAAGCCGGGGCGGGTCGCTAGTTCATCAATATACACTGGGACATATAGAAAAAAAATAGATTAGTCTTAAAAGTAATCCTTCATTTCTTATAGTTCTGCGACATCTAATTAAATTAGCAAGTGTGTCTACCTGTATAACGTATCTATACTAATATTACGAATGCACCTTTTGTCGATGGCATAAGGTTCAATATCGCGTGACATGCAGTGCGTAACTTTCAAGCCCTGTAACTCGAGAGCTAGGCATCGTAGAGGTACAATATAAAAACGCATTGCTAGACCTAGGGCGGTCTATCAAATGATACAAGTTTCATCAACATCGTAAACGAAGTGTCAACATTGAAATTTCTAGAAACTCGTTTCCGGGAAGTACCTGTAGGTACTTGCTGAACGTACTAGAAATTATGCGCTTTTATTATTAATTGTAGAGAGGTCTGGAAAGTTGCATCAGCTGGCCTATATAAAGCGCTGTGACCCCTGGCTGGAGGCTTTAAATTCATTTAAGGCATCCACAGGAAAGTCTGGTTAAGTAGTCACCTCTCAAAGTCAACTACGAGATGCCATATCAAAAAAAAAAAAAGAAAAGCGCACGGTCAGTCTGCATTTGACTAGCGAAGAGGAACAAGCGACAGTTAAGAAGCGTTACCAAAGAAGATCTACAGCGACAACCCAACGAGAACTTTGAGGGCTACGTGAAGTAATATCTATAGTGTTGTTGAGCGTGTACGATACGGACATCGCGGACGTAAGGGAAGACTTCGGTGCGACATCAGCTACGTTCTACTTGTCACTGCCTACGATCGACTGTACCTTCGTTGTCAATAAACTTCGTAGTCCTTAACCTTTATTTTATTGCCCCAGCCCGTAACACTAATATATAAAGCTGAAGAGTTTGTTTATTTGAATGGGCTAATCTCAGGAACTAATGGTCCGATTTGAAAAATTCTTTTTGCGTTGGATAGCCTATTAATGCAGGAAAGCGCAGCGCAGGTGATACAGCTAGTGATACATAAAATCAGCCTCAAATATTGACAATACTGGAACTAAAACAGCTTTAACAAAAGAATAGATACGGGCAGGTTGGTCGCGGGTGTATAAACATTAAAGGGTGTATTTACCTATAAACAAAAACTAACGTTTTAATGTTTAAAATGAATGGTTAAACAGTCATTAACCAGTAATTAAAGAAACGTTTATGGGGGTACAAATAAGTTTCCGTTTTTAGAACATGCGGATGAGCATTATCAGGTAGAAGAATAATTTTGTCATATTTGGGCTAGTAATGGGCGCGTTTTTCCTCTTCCTTCTATCTTCCTCCAACAATGCTTCCAATTCCGTGTCTTTGTATGATTTCGGTCTTCCACTCCGTTCTTTGTCTTCACAGTTTCTAAACTTTTAAAACCACTCACGACAACTTCTCTCTCTTAAAGCAGCCTCGCCATAAGCTTCTACAAGCAATCGATGGGCCACAGCTGCAGATTGCTTCAAATTAAAGAAGTAACAAAAGTTCCCACAAATGACGCTTATTCGGCAAAAATAAATATGTAATTGAATAAATAAATACTCTAATTGTGTGTCATTACCAGATGTCCAGACTTACGATATCACATTTTAAATCTAACCATTTCAACACAACCTCTTAGTGAAAACATTTATTTATTTATAAAAACTCTTACCTCCAACTACCCTTACAGATCTGCTATCCAATACCTCCTTAATCTAAATCTTATAAGTATAAAATTGTACACTTTAACTAAAAACTTAACCTACGTTGGAGCTACATATGATATGTAGTGTAACCTTTGCGAATTCACTCAAGTTGCACCACAGTACATCAACTCTCTCATGAACTTCGTTCACTACCCGCATGGCTCTAATAAGAGGATATTTCGCCGGTAGATTGGTTCTGGCCGCAGGCACAGCAAGCAAGGGCGGGCGTCGCTGCCTCCATACATACCGATCTGGCACGCAGAGTTCCAGGTGCCGCAGCACTCCCGGGTTATGCCCTTCGCCACGCAGTAGCTTCACTACATAAGCTGCGAGCGCAAAATCCCGTTGCACCTTTAACGTGTTATAGTGTAGGCTACATGAGTGAGTAAAATGGATATAACATCTTTTGTTAAACGGCGGAAACTTATTTGGACACCTAATATAAAGGAGTTCAGTGCCATTTTGTGAAACCTTAATAGTGTACTCCTAATTTGTAGATAGCTACTAGCGATAAAGTACTGCAGCCACATTTGGGTTGGTGCCGCAAAATGCCACCTGGCAACTTTAGATTGGCGACCCAGATTTGGTTAAAAACTGTCAGCAGCCAGTCCGCCTTCTATAGTATGCATTTTAAAGAGTCTGCGCATGAATTGCACGACTTAATTCCTCCATCTCCGTTTCATTATCGGACGACTCGTAGTACCACCACTACAATCCAGACGAAGCGTTTCGCCTCGTCTTTTATACCGCATACATTGAGGAGCGAAACAATTTGAGAGCGGCGGTCTTTCCGTGTAACTAAAATAGACTCTTAACAAACTAGCGCGCTTTACCATCAACGATTGCATTACTGCTTAACATCAGGCGAGATTGCGGTCAAGTACTTGTTTATATACTACTATAAACAAGTCGTGGTGGCCTAGTGGTTAAAACACCAGCCTCTCAAGTATGAGTGCGCGGGTTCGATTCCAGGTCAGGCTTGTGCCAATGTAACTTTTCTAAAGTTATATGTACTTTCTAAGTATATCTTGGACACCAATGACTGAAGGTGAAGGAAAACATCTTGAGGAAACCTGGACTTTATAAGTCTGAAATCGCCAACCCGCATTGAGCAAGCGTGGTGATTAGGTACGCTCAATCCTTCTCTGTATGAGAGGAGATTTGTGCCCAGCAGTGGACGATAAAAAGGTTGATGATGATGACTAGTTTATAATATATAAAAAAAAAAACTAATCGCATCCTAATCTTGTCCTAACATTGTTTATTCCTTTAGCTTCGTATAGACTTCCAAGACATGATGCTATCACAACCTGATGGAGATGGGAACTGCGTCACTGATTCCATATCAGTGACAGGAGGCAACACAATCGTGCCCTTACTCTGCGGAGACCTCACTGGGCAGACCATCTTCGTGGACTTCAACGGGGACGCCGCA
Source organism: Sesamia inferens (assembly GCA_037179545.1). Lineage (NCBI taxonomy): Eukaryota > Metazoa > Arthropoda > Insecta > Lepidoptera > Noctuidae > Sesamia > Sesamia inferens. The sequence continues at coordinate 16,493,646 of CM073921.1, read as the reverse complement.
ATCACCATCATCGTCACGGCCACCTTGGCGACAGTCTTCTCAAGGAGGTGGAACATTAAGCTAGTCCAGCTTGGATGCGACTGTCCTGGACTAGGTAACTATTATTTTCGTTTATATGGCATTATCTCGATCTATCCTTGATACATTCTTCCTGCCCTAGTCGTAATTGAAGTGAGGTTGGTGCAGCTCTAGCCGTATCAATCTATGGGCGGAATATCTTCTTCCAAAAATCTTCATCATGATTATTGTATCGTTCTAGCTAAGTAATCTTTTCCATATTTTAGTTTAGACGTTGCCCCACCCCTTGAATTTCTTCTGTATCGTGGGTACGTTTACAAACGTTTAAACATACACAAGCAGCGAGACCCATCAATAGTTACTTTGACCTATATCTAGTCTTAGCCATCTTTATAGAAACTCATACTTTCACCGCATGACCAAGCCATTAATAACCTGTTAGGTACCTCACTACTTCTGAAACACTGGCGCCACACTCAGGCCTAACTATTATTTACAGCTCCGAACGGCTGCCTCCAATACTATACTGGCATAACGGGAACCATCAATAGCTTCAACTTTGGAAACGCTGCTAACACAGTTCTTAGTGCGTCTCTGGTCACCGGTACCCGACAGATCGTGAACTTGAACTACGGCATATGCATTAGAATGGAAGCGGGGTATTGTGCTATTCAGTATGCACAGGTAAGGCATATAATCATTTAATTAGAGTGACCATAGCTCTGGCCTCTGGACTTGACCACATAAAAGTAATCTTTATTAATTAACCTCTCTTATCCTGTGCTAGGCCGCCAACGCGTTCTCATTTACCGTGACGGGCGACGTGGAAGGTGCTGACAACACGGTACTCGGTACGGCAGTAGGAGCTGTTAACGGCGCTAATTGCCTGACGGATTTCGTGGTGATACCCAACCCTATCGTGACAGCCACTGGTTTAGCAGCAGGCACAGACCGCTTCTGTGGACTCGGCTTCGTCACAGTGCAAAGTAAACTTTTATACTCACTTCCTTTTTTATTTTCTTTTTACAGCTGTTTTTATTCATTAAATAATTATTTATACACACTTCAATGTACGCCACATAAAAGATAAAAGTGCAAACATATTTGAATTAGTTTAAATACCTACTCATAAGAATCTATCTTTGTACTAGCCCTATCGAAAATGCTTTGCAAAAGTAGGCCATAGGAATTTTAAAAATACTGGCAAGTCACATACATATAAGTACATAGAAGGATGGCTGCTGGTGAGAATCGAGTTGAATGGCGTAAAATAGGAGGACATACGTCCAGCAGTGGACTGCTGCAGGCTGATGATGATGGGCAAAAAAGTTTGGGTCATTCTGTGAGTATAATTATATTATAGGTATTATTGTTGTTTCGTGTGTATGTAACTGTAGTTTATTCCACAGCCGGAGCGAAGCCATTCGTTCTGTATGTGGTGACGGACGCCAATGAAGGAGCGACGGCCGCCACTCCACCCGACATCGCCAACCGAGGATTCTCACTAGCATATACTCAAATAGCTTGCTGATATGCTGTCTTGGTGTACCAACTTCAGATCTTCGTATTAAGGCTACTATACATCGCGGCTGCCTCGTCTTTAGTAAATCCGTACCGTGGGAGGCCGTAGGACCAGATACACACACGTTTTTCTTGCCGTGAAAAATGTTGTTTTTTCGCTTTGTAGTTCTTCAGTGTTACATGGATAACTATGGAAGTTTTTCTTTTTAATTTTTATTTATACGCAGTACAGTGCCGTATACAAAGCCTTCTCTTCTTCCTTAATCATTGTAAACGCTCTAATCGTTTGTTGTATGTGATCCAAAGATGTGATCTGTTCAGAATACAGACAATATGGTGCAGATTCCACTGTTCAGATTCATCAACTCTATGACTGCCTATCAAAAGGCGTAAGGCTTATTTATTTTTTTGAGAAAGGCGACAGGCAAAGTCTCTGAAAATGTCTCATATTTAGAGATTAGGCATTCAAGGATATTTTAAATTGACTAGCTAAACCAATATAACAAAACAATTTTTCTCAACTCGTAATTCAATGAACAACGATCATCGACCTGCAAAAGAAATTAAATCTATTTAATATTATTCCATCGTTTATTAGACATCGATATACACATATGCGTGTCTAAGGGGGTAGCTAGCCAATTTAAAATAACTCTGCATAAATTCCCTGTGTCTATATGACTGATCTGTGGCTACTCACAGTTCAAATCAAACGTAATCTTAAAAATGAACATAACAATGTAATTTATAAACAAGTAGCCTCGTTTAAAGTTCTGTTTTTCTATGCGCCGTTTTCGTTGCGTGTACATAATATTTATTTAGTAGATAAGTTATAACTATGTATCGGCCAAATTCGATAAAGAATAGAGGTAAACAAACCGTTGCTAGACAACGACTCGTTTACACCTAAAAGGGAGATGCTAACAACATTCTTAGACAGATGAAGAATAATCCTACTTTCTAAATGTAAATAGTTTATTTATTTTTAAGTAGATATTTATGATTCGCATAGAATGCTTAACCGATTTTGAATGAAATATGACACACATATAAGCTAATTTCCTAATAGGTTAATTTTTTTATACATACCTTTAGGTACATATAATATATGTAGTTCATACTTGAAATAACTATAATGCATGTGTTATGCAGTTGATTTGAAAAGTAGTTAAAATACGCAAAATGTCTCAAATTTATTCATAGTCTGAATTCTACAAAATGTGTTTAATACCTGGATTTCAGCCATCTTTTTTTTATAGGGCTATCACGTAAATTTTATGTCAACTTTTTTATGGTTGTTCGAAATAGCAAATTAATATGCATGTTATTTTAGTGATTCTATTGAAATATGTCGCAACAGGAATTGCTGTTATTAAGCAGTTAGCATGTAAAAGTCGATAATCATGTAAATAACAGGAGATTTGTAAAACATCAGTTATGATAACCCTAAATTGGTTGGTTTACCTCTATTCTTTATCAAGCTTGGCACAATATAGTTGAGATTTGATTTGAAAAGAATACTTCAGCCTAAAACATATAGTTATCGTTTTCTTTTCGACATTTAGTAAGAAGTAGTTAGAAATGTTTTACACACGCAGGTATCAACTTAAACTTCCATATTAAATTATTGAAGTAAATAGTTGAAATAAATTATTGAATATTAATCAAAATTGTTTGTCTTATTGAACTATTTTTTTGTATATGCCACGCCCACTCATATTTAAGTTTATAATAATAAATGGGCTTCAAATATGAAGCCTATCTTCTAGTCTTGACGATAACAGCGTGAGAAAGCGCCATATGTTAGAACCATCAATTGGAACACGTACAACACATAATACACGACATGCAAAAACCACAATGGGCCCGTGTGGTTTATTACAACCCTAATTTTCCTACTGACTTGTGTCCCAGCACATTATGGATTATTAAAATTATGCTAATCTTGAAAAAGGTTCTAGTAATTGTACATAGTTTATACAAGTAATATATAAAACGTTATTTTTTCTTTATCACGAAACCTGAATACAGTTTGTCCATAATAAGCAACTGAATCGATTCCAATAATATAATTTTTACGCCATGATATATATTTTTCCAAATATACAGCGTGGAATTTTAATGCTTGTTTTCCCGCAGCGAACCGGTTTTGTCTTAGTAATACAATGGTTTCATCAATAAATAAAATATTAGAAACATGAAATAGCAGATTTGACATAGAAAAAAAAAACTCAAAAGTGAGCAGAAAATAATAGTAACCTCCTGATCATCTACAGCTGAATGGCGCGGGGCCACTGACCCGCGTGCTTCAACAATTATCCATTCATACGTTTACGGGCTTAGGACTATCATAAATACTTTTTAGCTGCAATTTACTGAACACTTTTAATGAATTTAATTAAAGTGGAATTAAATCACAATTTAATTCCATCTCCGTTCCACCATCGGACGACCCGTCGTACGGCGAGTTTCCACCCTTACGTTGTCAACACCATTACGATCCGGACGAAGCGTTTCGCCTCCTCCTTTATAACCATCGAGGGACTGGAACAGTTTGCTAGCGGCGGTGTTTCCGTCGGACTACAATTTGAGTGTCTTCAAGGCTAGAGTGAATAGGCTCTTAATAAACTAGTGCGCTTTACCATCAACGACTGCATCACTGCTTACCGTCAGGCGGGACTGAGGTCAAGCGCTAGTTTATAATTTTTAATAAATAAAAAAAACACTAAAATAAAATTATTATCTAAGATAATTGTTTGTAATTTTTGCGCGCAGACAACTTTATGTCAAATCACTAGAGACGAGACCTTATTTTACTTTGAACATTTATAACGAACTTTGAACGCTTAGCGGTAATTTATTCTAAGTTATTTTATACCGTATGACACGCACATTACAGATTCTTTTTGGTTTGAACATTTTTTTCTTTTGTCGGCATGGCGATGAATTTATGGATTGTTGCCTACAAGCTATTTTATGCTGTATCACTATGCGCGGGAGCTTATTATGGTTTGAAGATTAAATTCATTGCTTTCTTTTGAAGCCGTTTCATGTCCCTTCCGAGTAGTACCTACAAGTTGTATCTAGCGCAACTAACTTTTCTCACTTTTTCGAGTTGATGATTTTTTTTTCAATTATTTTTTATTATTGTATAACACAAACATTTTTATTTTTGTATTTTACTCTATTCATCGAAAGTAGTTCTTAAAGCAAATCGTTCTGCCGCGGGAAAACAACCATTAAAATTCCAGCGTGTAGGTATATAAAAAATAATGCAGTGTGGTTACCGAGCGCACAACACAGTTCTCGGCAGATCATAGTGGTCCTAGGCTAGTGCTCACTGCGGGGCGGGGCTCCCATCTCGTTGTGCGGAATGCAGTATGTCCTAAGTAAAGATAACATGTTTTAAGTAAATTATATTACTACTTACGACTGCGTTTACTATTAAATTTCATAATAATATCTACTTACACTTGACCGTTACGATAGTCTAAAGCCTGCCAGTGTGTTTGAAAATGTTATCACTATATAATCACAAACAAACAAACAGAAATTATTATCAATAACCGCAAGCCGACGCGCGTCGCTGCGCGATGCGGGACAACCAGCCAGTTGCAATCATTTGACAAAAATGTGTTCGCCGATTAGGGGGCAGGTCATTGCGGAGTAACAAGCTCATAACTTTGCGACTTTTCATGATAGATTTTAGAAATTTTGTTCATATAACGTAGTAGAATAGAATAGTATAGAATAGAATACTCTTTATTATGTACAGCATATAGATTACAGAACATAAATAAAAATATTTTACAAAGGGTGACACAATGGGCGGTCTTATCGCTAAGAGCGATCTTTTACAGACAACCTTTGGATGGAATTCTAAGGGGTAGGATAAAGAAATAGTGTAAGTAGTCTACAGTGTACCTACTAATTACATAGATGATACAATAAATATATACGTTAAGTGTATCATACTAGTTTAAATAAATTTATAAATCTAATTAATAAATATCATACAAGAGCACATTAAATATAATAATATGTTTAAAGAGAGAGGAAGTGCTTTTTTATCATAGTTTTAAAAGTAAACAGTGTTTGAGCAGGCCTTACGGACATGGGCAAGTCGTATATAAATTTATAGTAACCAATAGTGCAATATCAACCTAATATCAAATATTGCTATTAGGTTGATATTGTACCAACCCCAAGTATATTGAAATAATTGGCTTGTATCCTAAAAAATAATTTAATGTCCATCAGATAGATTTATAAAAAATATTGAACACGTATTTTTTATTTTTTCTCTCATTCAAATACTTATGAAGATATATTGATTTGAAATGTAGCATGACGTCACGCCGTGGTGCAAAATTTAACACGACGTAACGTAATTAGCCCCCACTCCGTAACTTTAATACGCTATATCTCAGTAGTTTTTGGTAATTACGACAAAATAAAAAATACGGGTCTTAATGTTTTTAATTATCTATAAGACGGAATAATTATTTTTTTGATTTTCAAACCTTAGATACATCCCTATTGCAGGAGAATAATAAGTGCTATGAGACTGTTCTATTTCCAGAATATGCTTCCCTACTTCCTTCTTACATTAACAACGATGGCCATCTCCTTCATAGTCCGTCAAACAGCTGTGCGCCGCAATTTTCAACAATGACGACACTGTTGGCGCTGTGACTGAGCGAATGACAGCTACTATTACGATTCCAGCACTGAACAAATATTTTAATGCCTACAGATAGTTGTTAAGAAAATGTATGTTCGTCAAAAAATGTACACATACAGTTCAAATAAAAAATATAACAAGGATGTGAATGTTACCATTCTTCATTACAAGAACCAAGTGAAAGGTGAGAAAGAGAAACAAATTAAATATCTTGACTTAGCACACGACGTCTTGGTTAATGGTCTGATAGCTAAAAGTATTATAGTCTATTTCTCAAGGTTAGAAGGTTGGTTCAACGCTTTGATTCTCAGAAAGCAGCACTCCTCATTTCGGCTCGCATCTTGAGAAGGTTCCTGTCTTTATAGCTCTAACCACCGGCAGCTTGTACCCAGCTCCCGATACCGATGGCTCCTTTTTTAATTTTTAGATGATTAAAAAATGTTGTTAATAAATAAGAAAAGAAACAAACGAATATAAATAATCATGTATTTAATAACAACTTTAACTAAATAATAAAATCACAAGTTAAACAACATATTTTTCTACATTCTTCTAAGTTATTTTTGAAACAGGCACAAAACTACACACGTGTCTATGTCTCGTGAACTGGTGCTGATAGCTAATAACTAATAATTAGGCTTCTTGTCTATAACTCAAAGTTTATATTCCCATAAAGCTTTAACAATCCGCACTCTAATTGCGTAACGCACTATTACTATTAATTTGAATCAGTTTGAAGCATATTGCTAATTCATTGTTCTATATGTTCCAAAAATATGTTTGTTCATCAATGTAAACAATGCAATGAATGTTGTTGAACTGTCAAAATGAAACCCCTTGCTATTGATAGTATGTTCCGCAATCATCCGTATGACTTTAGTATAAACTATGAGAAATATATTACAAGAAAGGCACAAGCAACTTCAAATATATTTCGAACAGGATAATATTTTAATAACATAAAAAAAAAATTAAACATTTTGTTTCGATCAAACTAAAATAAACTGTTAAAAAAATAAACTGTTTTACTATGGAAGTAACTAAAAAGTACATAATTTTGCCATTTGTGAGAGCAACGAAGGCACAAAGGCGGACTTATTGCCTAAGAAGATTATCACTCTGCCACGCATCAAACTCATGTTGCGTGTCTGTTGAACTAAATGAACACGCGTGGATGTATTTTCCGTGTGTTGAATTATGGCATAATTCAACACACGCATAGTCACTATGCATGTTTTCTATATATTATAAACTCGAGATACAAGCAATACTTTACGTCGCTTGGTGCTTAAGTATTATAGTAGCTATAGTTGGGCATTCTCTACCAGTCAACCGAGAGTGATGGAGACTGGAGAGATGTTAAGTTATAGTTTGTGATACACATTTTTATACATCAAGAGTTGTATCATATTTTACATTATAACTCTTAATGAAAATATTTCGCAGAAGTGCAGTTATTACTTTTAAATCACCATCGTAAGTCTAGCCTTCCCCTAACAATATTCTGTTCGAGTTCCTCCAGGTCATCCGGATGCAGTGAATACTAAAACTTTACAAGGAGTGTATGTTTAGGATGTCAAAATAAAAGCTTTTTAGTAAATGCCCACCAGACAAAGTGTTGCCGCCAAGTAATTCGTGTTCCGGCATGATGTCTAGTGTAGCCGTACGGAGGACGGGTCTGAGCAGTTGTGTTGCGATGTGTGCTGGGTACGATGCGCCAAATGTTGTTGTGTCGGGAGTTTTGGTCGTGGAGGGTATTTCCCTCTGGCGCAGCATCGTTGGTTCTGTTGTTGGGTTTAACATTGCATCATCTCGCTTAACTGCCGTCTTCGTTCCTATTCACTGATTTTTTTTTTTTATGAATAGTTTCTTATTAAACTAGCGCGCTTTACCATCAACGATTGCATCACTGCTTCCCATCAGGTGGGATTGCACACATGACACAAGCACTAGGTTATAATTATAAAAAAATGCATACCTATGCATTTGAAAGTATTTACAGAAAACATAGCAAAGTAATTTCTTTTTCCATCTAACGTCCAAAAAGGCTTCACTGACGTTAGTCAATGTTATCTAAAGATATAATAACATCCTTTCGTGCAAGCGTGCAATTCACACTTGGCTGGTGTGTCAGATTACATCTTGATTAGAATATCATTACAATTTCAGGAGTGTGTTACTGTGTGTATGTTTATATGTGTTTAGCCATGTGGCACCCGGTAGAATAGGCCACCCTCATTCTTACCGGGATGTCATAGAAGGCGACTAAGGTAAATTCCGTGCAAAGTCACCAGCACACAGAGAAGGAAAACTCTGCAATTTATACTAAAACTCTCGCCAACCCATCTGGCAAGCGTGGTGAGTATGGTATTTACCCGTCATGTTATTGCTGGAGACCCGTGCCCTTGCAGTGGGGACGTAAGTGGACTGATGAAGAAGTGCGTATGTACGTACTTGTTCACCGATGGGGAATGGAAAGGCAAATTTTATTAAGGTCATCATCATCAATTACCTTTTTATCGTCCCACTGCTGGGCACAGGTCTCTCATACAGAGAAGGATTGAGCGTAATCACAACGCCTGCTCAATGGGGGTTGACGATGATGTTTTCCTTCACCTTATAATCAGTCATTGGTGTCCAAAATATACTTAGAAAGTACATCTAACTTAGAAAAGTTACATTAGTACTTGCCTGACCTGGAATCGAACCCGCACACTCATACTAGAGAGGCTGGTGTTTTAACCACTAGGCCTCCAAGACCCCCAGATATGTAGTTACTCCGCGTAAAATACTTGGAACCGATTATTATTCAGCTGCAACCGATTAAGACTGTCAGACAACCTTCACATAGTTGCGGAAAGGCTAAAGCATATAATGATGCCTATATATATAAAGATTGATAAACCTTTATTCTAGGAACATAATGACGTTTGACCGTTTACACACACATGTCAAATAGTATTAACCTGTACGGTGTGCTCATATTAGCCGCTGTGCCATTCATTTGCCACAGGCGAGTATCATGACTCTACAGCGAAACCATTGCAGCGAAACCGCAGTATTCCCACCGTGACTTGTCCGTTGGACGGCAAGCGTAACAGAAGCAAAAATGCATATACTAACGCCCAGATTTGATTATGATTATTTATTGTTATCTCCGCGCCTAGCCCACTATTTAGTTTGAAGTCGTTTGTTTAAAATCTAGCATTCGACACATTCATAAAGCAAAACCTTTTTTTTTATTTTAAAGTAAAAAACAATCTATGCCCTGTCCATTTGGTAATCCGTTTGACAGATGGAACAAATGATTGCAGCAACACAATATACACCATAAATAAGATATGGCAGGTTACATATTTATTGCTTTGCGTATTTTAAAATTAACTTTACGTATTCTGGAATAATGTACGTTTTAACAAAGCTGACAGAAATCGGTTAACCTAATGGACTAATGTTGTGATATGAGAGGTTTCCCGACGATAAAAAGGCATGAGAGGTCCGAAGTAGACCTATATTGTATGTATTACCAAGTCGAATGAGTTCCTAACACTTTCAGAATTCCTTATGCCATTTCCCATCATCAATTTCGTGTCAGATGTGTTAGATTTTCTTGCGGTGTAAGTATCGTGACGTCTTGGGAATTCACTCAGACTGTACAATTCCTAGTTCGCAGAATACAGGCAAACTACTCGCTACATAGCTACTGTAGGTATGCCCAAAATATTTTCTAACAACATTCCTAAGTCAACTAGTAATTTTGCTGAACAGTGTTGACTTGAGAATCTTTAATAAATATCTTAACGATATAGAATATCTCGAAGTTGCATATCAACACCAAAACACGAAAATAAAACAGGTTACACATAACGACCCAGCAGCACCATGCAATCAAGCAAATGAATTACGATGAAACTGGTTGCTTCATCGTAATTCATTTGCTTGATTATTTAGGGTAGGTTTAGTTTAGGGTAGATGACAAGTGGCCGAAGTGCAGCAAATAGTCGTAATATGTAACCGTTTTTTCAATGTCCTCCTAAGCATGCACGGCGTTTACTTTACCCATTCTTGTCTGAATCTCATTCTTAGTGTCGTAGTACCATTTCCCGATTGCCGTGTTGTCCTTTAAGTCTTGGAAGGCTCCACAACCTTCAATACTGCTGAGGACTCCGAAAACAGTGATGTCAGCCAGGTTGGGTCGGTCGCCGCCAAGGAACGGCGTGCCTTTCTTTTGGACCGCAGCCATCCAATCGTTTACAGCGTCGTAAAGAGACTCGCGAGGGTCTTCCTTGATCTTGTGCCTGAAAGGTGTACGTATACAAGGTTAAGGCCGTGTGAAAGATCAAAGTAGCGGATGGTAGATGTATATTGAACAGAGTAATTTGGAAGAAAAGCGATTTGTCGTGTTCCGGCATGATGTCTGGTGAAGCCGTACGGGGGACGGGTCTGAGCAGTTGTGTTGCGATGTGTGCCGGGTACGATGCGTTTAATGTTGGTGTGTTGGGAGTTTGGTCGTGGAGGGTCTTCAGATCAATCTCCCTTTGGCGCAGCATCATTGGTCGTGTTGTTGGGTTTAACATTGCATCACCTCGCTCAACTGCAGTCTTTCTTCCTATTCGCTCAGTTTTTCTGAGTGAATAGACTCTTAATAAACTAGCGCGCTTTACCATCAACGATCGCATCACTGCTTACCATCAGGCGGGATTGCGGTCAAGCGTTAGTTTATAACTATTAAAAAAAAAATACCTGTGTTACCTACTCATTTACTTGCTACAGACAAAGCCTCAGGAAATACTTTCCAGGCCACCGATAGTGCTGATATCTATAACATAAAGATTGCCGTAGAAAATTCGACTCATAGTTCTGGCGCTGACTTTAAGAGTGAATGTGGACGTTACTGTCCTTGAATAGCTTCCACTCCTCCCACAACATGGATTTGAACCATCCTTTTCTTATATTCGTTTACTGGGTGTATCACATCCACCATTGGTGGCCTGGAGGGCACTTGCGACGTTGCCACCAACTTTCGGAAGACAAAGCCTTCAACATTTACTCACATATGGACTTATTACCACAAGAAGTATAAAAAGAGACAATACCTAGTCTTCAACCTCTTCGAAATCAAATACATGGCGGCGGCTCCAATGTAGACCATGAGGTTGCATTCCCAGGCGGGAAAGAACTGTCTCCAGGCACCAGCCTGCTCGAACCACTGGAAGGTCTCTAGGGCTTCTCCTGGAGTTCTGTACACATTGGGAGACAGCGTGTTCACGAGCACGCAGTCCGCCCATTGGCGCCATTGGCGCTCTTCTCTATAACACACAAAGTTAGGGTGACTTTAGGCGAAGTATCCTCAACATCATATCAACAGAATGGCATCCACTACTAAAATAGTTATCCATCATGCGTCGCCACAGCTTAAGTTTGGATCTATGTCTGCTAATATAGGCCATATTAGCAGACATAGATTCCAAACGTACTCTACATTCTACCTTTAAAAACAATAATAATAAGTTTATTTACTATCGACACCATCCCGTAAAGTTTTGAATTACAATTTACATTGTATATGCTATAGATATTAGATACCTATGTATTTTAAAACGAAGTTTTATTTTCAACCATCTTGACAGTGCCAGAAAGTATTGCGACAAAAAGTTTTTATGTTGAGAAACTGACCAGTTATAATTAATTTAAAAAATATGATTATTTATAACTAATAATAGGTACGTTCCAAATTCAAAACAGCCCTTTTTGTTTTTTTCGACCTAATTTAAATTATCGTGTCTCTTTGAAAAAAGGATTTGCGTCGAGACCATTTTTGCGCTATGATTTTTTACGATTTCAAATGTCGCCTGAAACCAGACGAATCGTACGATAGACTTCAAATGACTTTCATGGATGAAGGCCCTTCTAAGGCAACCGTGTATCGGTGGTATAATGAATTTAATCCTAGATCAGTACCCTAGGGTACAAATGAAAAAAAAAACAGTAAAGGAGAATGCCGAAACCTGTACCAAACGCATATAAAAAATAAATTTCGCTTAAATACAACACTTTTTGACTCATCATTATCATCTCAGCGTTAATCCCAGGCGCAGCCGTAGCTTTTTCAGCTTTGGAGTCTGGGGTCCGCTTCACCAGTCTAACTGCTGATTTTGGCTAAACTTCGATATGTTCCGTAAAGCGCCTGCCGAGTCTGACCTGCACAACCCGAAGGCGATATCGAATCATTGCAGTTAGACCAATTGAATTAAACACTTTTTGTCTAACATTACCAAAATATGAATCATTATTAAATCCGCGTTGTTATTTTGATTTGTTGCTGTTTGTTTATGTCCTTTTTGTCCGTGGAGTTGAGCTTTGTTCCTCTGGGTCGAAAGTATGTTTTTTTTTAAATCAGTGGCAGTTCTTTTTCGGTATCTCTTGAAAATATACATAACTACGATTTTAGGTGAGTAATCAATCTTTTGCATTAGCTAGCTATATTGCGTTATTGCGTTGCTGATAGTTTATTTATTTATTGAAACTTATAAACACTTAGAAAACGAAACATATTTCCCTTATATATTATAGTGAATGGTACCTTTGCAATATTTTAGGCGGGTTTTTTAAAAATATAGTTATGAGGAATATTCTCAATACTGCAAATTCGAAAACAAAAACGCTTAATGCCAATGGTAATATTAAACAATAAGTTATGCGCTATTATTATTACGTCTAGACGAATATTCCAGATTCGTCTAGACGGAATCGTTCGATCAGCTGACCTATATATAGCGCCGTGACGCCAGCGCAGAAGCACTCTGCATTCGACTACCGAGGCGAAAGCAAGCGACAGTTAAGAAGCGATCTTTAAGAATACCTACTGCGACAAACCAGCGAGATTTTTGTGGACCATGTGAAGTAACATCTCTAGTGTTGTTGTGCGTGTACGATACGGACTTTGTGGACGTGAGGGAAGACTTCGGTGCGACATCAGCTACGTTCTACTTGTCATTGCCTACTATCCACTGTACCTTCGTTGCCAATAAACTTCGAAACCCTTAACCAGCATTTTAATACCCCCAGCCCGTAACAATACTTTCGCCCAACTTTGTCATACGTACAGTGTTTCTCGTAAAACTCGCCGCTGGAGTCGGAATAATTTTGAATATTGTTGGAATCAATTCTATGATACTACTGAATACATCTAACGCCACCGGTAAACAAGTTTTCAAGAATAGACGAACTTATCTGAAGACTCTAGCTTTTGACCTTATGAAACTTCACTTAGATTTTTATATAAAACTTTGCCGATGCATCTCCAGATAAATATTGGAGGTATATTAGGAAAAAAGCTGTCTTCTTAATCTCCGACCCCTTCTAATTCCAATTCTGGAAGATGCTCATTTTGTCCCCCCAGGACAAATGACCACAAATCACGCACTCGTTGCTATAAATGTAAAAAAAAATATAAGTATGTTTAGAGCACCAGACAAAGATTTGTCAAAATTGTTAAAAAAATGTTTCGTTTATTTTGCCTAATTGTTATTATTGACACTGAAATAAGTGCCATAAATTTAGTTGTGTATAATGTGAATAAATGTTTATTCTTATTCGAAAATGATGTTTATTTGTTGATTTACAGGGGTACACCAGCACCCCAGGGTACTGTTACTGGTACTGTCGACTAACTTTGGGGGATGAAGAAAGAAGTGGTCACCATTTGACGGCTGTTATAGAAGAAAACGTGGTAGCAGTGAAAAATTTGATCCAAGACAATAGACGAATTACATACCGAGAAATTCTCACCGATGCTCAGAAGCAGGCACGGGTGGAATGGTGCCATGATATGATAGACAAATTTGAAGCAGGCTTGTCTGTTTACTGTTTACGACATCGTTACAGGTGATAAATCTTGGATGTATCAATATGATCCAGAAACGTAGCGCCAGTCGACGGTTTGGGTGTTTCAAAACGAATCAAAGCCTACCAAAGTGAAACGATATAGAAGCGGGGGTAAGATTTTGATCGCGAGCTTTTTCAGTTTGACAGGGTACTTGGTGTCAATTCCTTTACGAAACCAAAGAAGCATTAACGCTGAATGGTATACTACAAAATGCTTAACAGAATTTTTCTCTGTTGTGAGCAACAAGCGACCAAACATAGGCCTCCGCGGGTTACTGCTTCACCACAAGAATGCGCCCGTCCACACCGCAATCAAAACGAGGGACTTGCTGAACAGTAAACCGCTCAAACTCCTGGGTCACCCTTCTTACAGCCCTGACCTAGCACCGTGTGAATAACTAAAAACTGGTTCAGACGCATGAAACTTTGTATAGAGGCTGGTGGAAAGTATTTTGAAAACATGTAATATTAAAATATATGTATTCTTCTTCTTCAGCCTATGGACGTCCACTGCTGGACAAAGGCCTCCCCCAAGGCTTTCCACGCTGACCGGTCTTGTGCTGCCCGCATCCATCGGCTTCCCGCGACCTTCATCAGGTCATCGGTCCACCTTGTTGAGGGCCTCCCTACGCTGCGTCTTCCAGTACATGGCCACCACTCCAGAACCTTACTGCCCCATCGGCCATCGGTTCTACGAGCAATGTGCCCTGCCCACTGCAACTTCAGTTTAGCGACTCGCAGAGCTATGTCGGTGACTTTGGTTCTTCTGCGGATCTCCTCATTTCTGATTCGATCACGCAGAGAAACTCCGAGCATAGCTCTTTCCATTGCCCTTTGTGTGACTCTGAGCCTTCGTATGAGGCCCATTGTGAGCGACCACGTTTCAGTTCCGTAAGTCATCACTGGCAACACACACTGGTCAAAGACTTTAGTCTTGAGACACTGTGGTAACTTGGACGACGAAAATATATGTATAAATAAATATAAAACATTTTTTTACCACAGCAAAATTTTCTGATCGTCCCAAATTGTCTAATCATTTTTACTACCAAACAACGCCTTCCAAAAAGGCAACTTCCATGACAATATAAATAATAACGAAACGGATTTTTGTTTCTACATTTCGTCATTAAAGAACAAACAAAACAAATATTTTTGACGAATGTAAACAAATGAGAGTTCAACATTCAGAAAAAGCTTATACTCGTAAAGCATTCATAATTCTCCTGCCCGTATCAAAATTTATTTGGGTTCGGCCAATATAATTGTCTCGAAAAAAGCTTACAAAGCATTTTTTATATCAAAGGTCACCCTAACTTAATAGAATCGATTATGTTTGTTTTATTCCATTTCATAGAAAAAAACATTTTGAGCAATATATTTGAGCCAAAACCGATAAAGAATAGAGGTAAAGAAACCGTTGCTAGGCAACGAGTAGTTTACGCCTACAATACAGATGTTAACCTTTTCTCAATAGATGATTTTCATAAAAGTAATAATCCTACTTCCTACTAATGTAAACAGTTTATTTATGTTTAGAAATTTATGATTTGCATAGAACGCTTAACCGATTTGAATGAAATATGACACACATGTAAGCTAATTTCCTAATAGGTTACAGTTTTTGATACATACATATATACATATTATACTTAGTTCATAACATAGTTATTATACATAAGTATTACAATGCATGTGTTATGCAATTGATTTGAAAGCAATTAAATGCCTCAATTTCATTCATTGGTGGAATTCCACAAAATGTGTTTAATACCTGGATTTCATCCATCTATCTTTTTTTATAGGGCTATCACGTAAAAATAAAATCGTCTTTTTAATGTTTTTTCGAAATACCAAGTTATTATGCATGTTATTTTAGTGATTCTATTGAAATATGCTGCAATAGGGATTGTTAATAAATAGCTAGCATGTAAAAGTCGATAATCATGTAAATAAGCTGATAGATTTGTAAAACGTGAGTTGTGATAACCCTACATTGGTTTGTTTACCTCTATTTTTATGGAGCTTGGCGTTGGTATAGGTATAACATCCAGGCAACACTTACATTTCAAGAGCTTTCTCCTTTTCATCAGGTACATTAGCTTGATGCATGATGAAGTACTTGTTAGCAATGTCGGTGCTTTCATTGCCCGTGTTGTTAACATACTTCGTGACTGGATAGAATTTGATAATCTCCCGCAAACCAATCGATTTATCTTTTAAGTATGTTTCTAGGACGGATATGATGGCTGTGCTGTCCAACAGTTGCTAAAATAAGAAGTATTCGTTTAACATCATGGATTCAAATATGTATATGTATATTAATTACATTCAGAATTAACGCAAATCTCCCTCGAAACTTTCATTATAAAAAAAAGTTTTCTATAAAGCTCAACAAATGAACAGGTCATTGATATGTAGATAAATAGCGTCCTCTCGCTCTCGGCAGTTCTGAAACATTGAAACATTATTTACCTGATATCCGCCATCAACTTTGGCAAGCACTATGGGCACTTTCTTGTACCCTGACCACTTGATGGCCTGGCGAAGGACAGCGTCTACCTCCACGATGTCATAGCTGATGCCGCGCGCATCTAGGTACGAGCGCACCTTACAGCAGAACGGGCATGTCCGGTATTGGAACAACGTAAGCTGCAGGTTGCTCGTATCTGCATCATTTATTATCTAAAAGAAAATAAGTAATAATAATTATGTCAGATGCTTACTATCACAAGCAGTGCCAATACCAGAAAACTCTATAACATAAGAGTTAGTAATGATTGGATAATAGGATTTTGACTCTAAAATTGTACTAGAAAAATCGTTCCCTACCGTAGACAGACCTAAAGATAAACCGTGACGCAAAAAGAGACAAAACAAAAATACGTCACATATTTAGGGTTACCGCGTGAGGAAAATCTTGTAAAATAGACAAACAGAGAATCCCGATAAAGTAACACAGATATATCAATTCTCACGGTAAAAGCATAATTATGATATAATTTATGATTTTTTTATGATCTAATTTTGACTGACTTATATAATATTGGTTTAATTTATAGTTTATAATACATTAGTAATTAAGTATGAAAATGTTTAATATTGTAATAATTTTTCTTTAAATTGTGTAACTCTATTATTTTGCAAGTCCTATTGTGACAAACGTTGGAGCTTAACATTATTTTATCACCATGTATGCACTTTTTATGTATGTACACACACATGTGTATGCAAATAAAATCTTATCTTA
This sequence comes from Sesamia inferens, assembly GCA_037179545.1. Taxonomy (NCBI): domain Eukaryota; kingdom Metazoa; phylum Arthropoda; class Insecta; order Lepidoptera; family Noctuidae; genus Sesamia; species Sesamia inferens. The sequence continues at coordinate 16,476,286 of CM073921.1, read as the reverse complement.
TCTTAAATTATAAATATCATTATACTTAATTATAAATATCATTTCATAGATTTTAGTAACATGTATTTTGTGAATAAAACAATTTTTCTTTAAATATCCCTCACCACACAAACAAATAATCTCATTTTCGATTTCATTATAGGTATTAGTTAGGATTAGGATACACACAAAGTGGGTAATCATTTATTGAACAGTTGGCAATACCCAAATTCTGAAGTCAATTTCATAAAAAAAAAATTTTAGTTTTGTGCTTTTTATCAATGAATTTACATCTAGAGTACATTATACACAAAGTATGAAGAATATCACTTTTACACCTTAAAACGCTACAGCCCTCCTTGACGTTCCTTTAATGATTCATTAAATCTTAAATTGTTCATAACATGAAAATAATAACATAATTTTTTAAACATAAAGCACTAAAAACCTGAATTTTTAAGATGACGATAACTATCTCCACGTTAACTGTCAGACTTTGTTTTGCTAAGCAACTATGTAATCGCGGCATGTTGAAACAAAAATTCTCATCCTTCTGTCTCATTTCTAAGGGTGCTTACATAAAGAAACAGGTTTCCGGGACAGACAAATCTGTGCGGGTCAGTACCGACCGGTGCAGGGTCAACTTGCAAATAGAAACGAACACGTTTAAACCTGTTTCTTTATAAGTGAGCGCATAAGTAAACAAGTAAATATTATACCTGCACCGGTCGGTACTGACCTTCACAGATTTGTCTGTCCGGGAAACCAGTTTCTTTATAAGTGAGCGCATAAGTAAACAAGTAAATATTATACCTGCACCGGTTGGTAGTGACCCTCACAGATTTGTGTGTCGGTAACCTGTTTCTTTATGAAAGCACCTTTAAAAAGACGTCGGCGTAATTAGCTCTTTTACTTGTCTGAATGCGACAAAACACATTAATTTACCTTCTCTGTCTAAGTTCCCTACCGACTATTAGTCCACAGTGTTCCACAAATTCGCAAGCTGTTAAATGAAATTATACAATATAAACGTATCCATAAATTATTTTACATAATATTACCATAAAGTCGCAATGCCAAACAAGAAAATATGTTATTAGCAGTCTCGGCCGATTCGGATGAGTAATCCCGAAATTATATTTTTCGTTTTGAAATTCCATCTTGGAAAGTAAATCAAACGATTTTTTAATCCATGAAAATACGTATATTATGTAATGCAACAAAACACATTAATTTACATTCTCTGTCTAAGTTCCCTACCGACTTTTAGTCCAGAATGTTCCACGAATTCGCAAGCTGTTAAATTAAATTATACAATACAATCGCAACCATAAATTATTTTACACAATATTGCCATAAAGTCGCAATGTCAAACAAGAAAAGATGTTATTAGCAGTCTCGCCCGATTTGGATGAGTAATCCCGAAATTATATTTTTCGTTTTGAAATTCCATCTTGGAAAGTAATCAAACGATTTTCTAATCTGTGAAAATACGTAAATTATGTAGTATTCAAAGTATAACGACATGTTTATTCTACAAAACATACTTAAATCACTTCATCTGTAAGCTATTAAAGCGTAAAGCATGACCTAATTACCGATAGAGTCCGGTGCAGTCACGGCGGATAACCGACGTACAATCTAATATAGCTCAGAAAAAACCGGCCAAGTGCGTGTCGGACTCACGCACAAAAAATTCCGCAGCACTGATTTAAGTGTATGAAAATTTAAAGTTGTATGAAATTGTTATTTGTATGAAAGATTACACGGTAATAAGCTGTTTACGATTTACGAGGTATTAAAAAAAAATATTACTAGAACTCGTTCAAAACAATTTTTGTTGGTAGTTTTTATAGTAATGTACATCATATGTTTTTTTAGATTTTTCATTTTCTTATTTTAAGTTAGAGAGGGGGGACCAACTTTTTTCCACTTTGGAAGCGTCTGTCACGCAAACTGTTCGGTTTAGAAAAAAAATATTTTAGAAACTTCGTTATCATTTTTAAAGACCTATCCATAGATACCTCACACGTATGGGTTTGATGAAAAAAAAAATTGAGTTTCAGTTCTAAGTATGGCGAGTCTCCAATACTTATTATTATTTTCAACAGTATGGCTCTTATAGTTACGGAAAAAAATGGCTGTGACATACGGACGGACAGACAGACATGACGAATCTATAAGGGTTCCGTTTTTTGCCATTTGGCTACGGAACCCTAAAAAAGAATATTTTCTATCATCCGGGTGGGGCTATCAATAAGACAGAATATTTCTAAGCAAAATAAAAGTAAAATATGGCTACCTAACGGAGCGTTCAAGTATTAGGTAACCCAATTTTTGACCCCCCCCCCCCCTCCCCTCTTTTAATGCACCGTAACGTTTTTCTGTATCCCCCTCCCCTTCTCTAAACGTTACGTAACACTCAAGTGATAAATTTTATCCTAAAGTCGTAAAAAGTTCTGTAATAGTTTTTACATTATCCCAAGTGTAAAAACTATTACTGTAGGCCTAGTATGAGTTTTCAATACGAAACTCGTGCGATCGTATCGAGCGCGTTTGGCGCTCTCATTGGTTGAGAGTTGTTACGACCTTGAAGCGGGCCAATCGCTGAGTCAAACGCGCTCGATATCGGCGAACGTGTTTCGTAATGAAAACTCATACTAGGCCTACAGAACTTTTTACGACTTTAGGATAAAATTTATCACTTGAGTGTTTAATTTACTTACTAAATAATATTTTTTTAGAAACAATGTTACGTAACGTGATTTAAGACTCCCTCCCGTGCCTGTAACGCATCGCAACGTTTACGAGACCCCCCCAAAAGTGCGTTACGTTATACTTGTACGCTCCCTAACTAGGTATATTATATCAAACTCCTAAAATCAAAATTGTTATTTAAAGAACATTTTCAGTCATACTCCTAAATCACTAATATGGAGCAAAATTCGCAATAGATATTTTTATTTACTTGTGTATCCGTGGATTGGCTCAGCATCTGGTGGAATATTCGCTATAGGCTTTGCATTTGGGACAGCACTGCTTAACATCATTAACAAAGTTTCAGAAGGTTATATATTATCACAATATGCAGCAAGATCGCAGCTGCAGTGACACAGTGTCAGTAAACTAAAGGCATAATGCGTATAAAATTTTAAGTGTGTTCGTAAAATAGTCCGCTCAGCTTAATGGCAAGTACATTAGGGCACACGTGCATGGGCGTACCCAGTCCTGGCCGAAGGGAAGGCAAGTCAGGCCTAGGGGAGTAAGTCAAATTTTGAGAGTGAGTAATCTTTGTACGCTTTAATTGTATCAGTTTTTTTTTTTTTTGGCAATTACACCGTACATTGTTAGTATCTATTGCGTGGTTTATTTAAAAGTTAGAGACAAGGTCTTAACCTTGTTTATACTTTGTTTAGTAATTAGGGGAGTTCATACACGTTCTGTCAGATTTCCTATTTCCTGAGGGGGGGGGGGGGGAGGTTGCCTCCCCCTCTTGGACGAAAATGTCATCAATAAAACATGTGAAGCTGGAATAGAGACTCCTTGTGGTCTCATCGATAATTTGGTCGTTAAGTGCGTGGTATTCGCCGCTAGGACGTCAATTTTGGTTCAGTTTTAGAACCAAGTGCAAAGGAATCATGTCATTGAATTCCTTTCTGGCAAATGACATATTTTGAGGTGCCAAACGGGGCGAAATGGCGTTGAATGGCACACATGCCATTGGTTCGCTATCTCTGGTCTACTCTAAATGATACACTCACCGGCATGGAAACTTGGCCACAAGGAAATGCACTATATTTTGGTTTTCAATGTATTTTTGACACTAAAATTCTAGGCTTTTAGAACTTGAAAATCAAGAACTTCACTAAACCAATAAGTTTATTCGCTTAATTGGCCACTTTTGCAACATTAAAGAATTTTACACTATCAATTTAAAAACACTATAAAATAAAAACTTAAATTAGATTTATTGTCTCTACGTTTTAGTATTGGGTGATTCCTCCTCTAACCCTATTAACGATTGCATTAGATCTGGCATGCTTTGAATGACGTTTGTGACATCAACTTGCGGTATGATTTTCCAAGCAGTCAGTCCTGCATTTTGAGGTTGAGTAAGACTGGGGGGGGTCTATGGGCTTTTAAATTCACTTCAACTATATGTCTTCAACTCTCACGCTCACTAACATTCACGCCTCTTGCTATTTGGAACCATTGGCGTATCTCAACAGTGGTCAGATAGCGGTTTCTTTAAAATCTTAATTTCAAAGACAATAAAACAGTAGTCCGATGTGCATCTGACGCCTCTACTGCCTGACCTGCGGGAATGGTGCACTGTCTCATGGTATAATTTTAGGGCATACTGGATCGACGAAAATGGTACATTAAGCATCACAGCAACTTGACACTATGTCAATCCTTGGTCGATCAATGCTTTAGTCTGTGCAGCTTGTGCTGGTGTTAATGGCATTTTAATCGAGATTAAAGCACCTTCTATTAATCAATTAAAAGTACAAAACAAGAATAAGTCAATAAGCAAACCGTAAACTCTACTACACACAAATTTAAAGTTGCAACTTAGTCAATCCATCTAAAAGTTCAAAATTGCACCATAGTGCACAGAAACATAATGAATTACCCTCAAGAAGTAAGAGTATATATTTTTTGACCTACCCTCATAAGAAACAATCATTGGAAACATTTTCCCCCTTATTCATAAATGTTGCTTAAAGTTAACTAATGATTAGCGATTCTTTTATTATACATTTTTAACCTTTTAATGTCACTTAACTTTAATCATTGTTTATGAATAAACACCACAGTGTCTAAGGGGTTTATTCATAAACGATGATTAAAGTTAAGTAACGTGCAAATGTCTAAAATGTATGGTCAAACAATCTCAAATCACTAGTTAACTTTAAGCAACATATAAGAATAAGGGGGTTAAACTTTTGGTTATAGCCAGTATTTGTAAGATGAGCGCTTGGCCAACATTCCGTGCTGCTGAGTGTATGTTTCAAATACAATAACCATTATATTATCTCATATCAATACTGCTCCACCTAACATATAGGTTAAAACACTACAAGTCATAACCTATATCAGAAACAAGGCAATCATACAAGGCCATCCTATCGATCAATAGAAGACTAAATACCTATATCTAATGAAAATTTATGTCTGATCTGTGTATTCTAAAAAGTACTATACAAAACTTGTTTGCTTTATAGGTTATCTATAATTGCGATTTACTTTAAGCCTATTTTCTCATCAGAACACATTTATAAAACTTCTAGCTTATTAGTATTTAGGCTCAAATAATACACGTAAAGTTTGGGGGTGACTCAAGTGTTACATAAAAGCTTGGGATTAGTTAACAGCTGACAGAACAATGAAAAAATGAGCTTACTCGATAATGAGCTTCGTACTCGGGAGCCTCCTTCAAAAAGGCATACTCCTCAGTCTCTCCTGGTTTGAAAGTCTTTTTAACATTCACTTTATAATGCGTGTAACCTCCATAACCTGCGCCGAGGAGGACACCGATACTAGCACTTACTAGGGTTAACTTTGATGTCGATTTAGGAAGCCGGCTTTTAGTAGAGAATAATATTTTCGACAAATTCACATTCTCTCTAAGTGAAGGCAACACAAGTTTCTGTAATATTGTAAATGTCGGCTTCCACATTTTAGTTCTAATTAGTTTACGATCACATGAAAATAAAGTATGGATAATGCGATGCTGCAGTCCAGGGGGGGAGGGGGGGGCGGCAGTTGCCTACATCGAGCTTGGCAATGAATGAAGCAGCGTCATCTACATTATTGGGTATTGAAACATAAATATATGTTTCAATACCCAGTTTCGTCTGGTCCGCAATAGATGTCTCTGTAATAAAATTTTAACCTAATATAATGTCAGTTTAAATATATTAAAATCTTCATATAAACAATTACATAATTATATTTATCTATAATATCTTAAGTTCTTTAAATATAATGGGAATATTAAGCTTTATATTCACTTGTATTAACATCTGATTCTAATTTCAATGACACCCTGTGAGTAAAATGGTCGCCATAGTCTGCGCACTCGCTTGACGGTTTCTCGATTGTTTTCTGTGTCTTTCCTAGTTTTTGAGAAAATACCTTCGTTAAACGTCGAGTCGAGATTAATCCTCTGTTTCGGTACCAAGATAATCATTCAGAAACTGTTAATACTACGCACTATAGACGCTATTTTGTGTTGTGACTGCAGAAAATGTTGTTGTTTGTGCGGGAAAATAAAATATGAAGGCGATGATGAAACGAAATTAGCTGCTGTTAATTATTATAATAAGCACAACAATTTTGAAAATAGATAATGAACTTAAACTAATCAATTGTTTCATGAAAACCTAATTATGCATTTAGCCTGTACTTTACCGTACAGAATTTTGTTCTTATTTTCTTGATGTGAATATTTGATTTCCTAAAAAAAATCAAAATCAATTTTATTTGTATAACATAGGTAGTGAATACAGTTCTTAAATTTATGTTTATAGGTCGCTATGTTATGCTAAGAAGCGTACAAATACCTGCATGCAAAACATTAACATTTTTTAGTCAATCATGCTATATGAAAAAAAAAACACAAATTATTAATTATGTAATGTCAAAATAAATGATAAATGAGTAAAAACAATGTTATAATACGGACTAATTTCGCTAGTCAAAATAAATAAGTCTACATTAATTTGTCATTTAGGAATTCATCATCATAACATTTCTCCATTAATAAATGTTTTAATTTTGTCTTGAATTGTATAATATTCAAATTTTTTATGCCAACCGGTAATTTGTTGTAGATGCGCGGTGCCATTCCTAAAACACTCTTTTTTACTAAAGCAGTATTACAACGCTGATTTTTTAAAACATTTGCATATTGACTACGAATAGTAACATCTTGTAACGTTGACACCGTTTCAAACAATCTTATGTTTGTCTTGACAAAAACACTAATTTCATAAATGTACAATGATGGTAAGGTTAAAATTTTCAGCGACTTAAAAAATGGTACACAGCTATCGTCAATTTTCAGACCACACATCGATCTTATGTACCTTTTTTGTGCCTTAAATATGACATCTTTAAATATTGGTATTATTACAAAATAATATTCCACAAGAAAGGCCTGGGAGTCCGACTTCGAAATTTAATTTGTAATGAGCTCCAAAGTTCATTAAATATTTTGTGAAGCATAATGAAGTCCATTTTTTCTTACGACTGATTAGTGTATCCATATTATAATGAAACCTATCAGAATAACTTGTTATTTTTTTATCCAAGTGATCTCCGTAGCATATATGGTAAAGAAACCGCTTCTGGACACTCTCCTGCCGCTTGATATAAATATCGGAATGTGGATTCCATACGATAGAATCCGCTTGGGAATGGAGGTCTTAAAATCAATGTGGCGAAGACGTTGTACATGGCTAGCAATACAACAGACCCTACGTCTGTGTGCATAGGCGGAGACATGGTCGAGTGCACAGACCAGATTACCTAAATACTTGGGGTCTGTAGTCCACGCGTCCGGCGACATTGGTGGGACGTTAAGGCACGCATTTCCGTATCCTGCAAAATAGCGAAATGGCATGAGGTGACAGGTGTCATTTATGACCCCAAAATGCCGGTTAAGCTTAAGGGACAGGCCTATTAGATCATCGTTAGACCTGTATGGCAGTGAGGCGTGGCCTGTGCTTAAGCGACACAACCAGAGCTGGATGTGTGGAGTTACGTGGAAAGACCGCATCAGGAACTTCCGCATCCGTGGCAGTCTTCGTGTTCATGACATAGCAGACAAACTGCAAGAAGGATGCCTACGCTGGTACGGTCACGTCTTACGAAAACCGGCATGTTACGTGGGTAACAAATGTTTTGCCATGGCGCCTCCGCCGGGCCGTAACAAACGAGGTAGACCAAAGAAATGCTGGACGTTGTAAGAGATGACATGCGTGCCAACAATCTCACACCACGGGATGCCAAAGACCGCGCGAAATGAAGGAGTAAGTGTAGGAAAGCGGACCCTGGGCTCCAAGCTCCAACGCGAAAGTCGCTTATGCAACCGGGATTATACGATGAGATGATTATGATGAATGTGGATTCCATAATACTGAACTATATTCTAACAGTGAACGAAGTAAAGTATTGAAGAGCTTTATTTTTGTAGATGGTTTCTTAAATTCTCTACTGTTTCGCAATACAAATCTTAGTACTTTAAAGGATTTAGAGGCAATGTTTAAAATATGCACATCAAATTTTAATGCTTGATCGAGTTGAACTCCAAGATCGCGAATAGTGGTCAATTTCATAACTTCAACCCCGTCGTATTTATTCTGTAACGCCGTTTTGCTACGAATAAACTGGATGTAACGAGCAATATGGTCGTCTGAACGATGATGTGGTTTGGGTGTCACCACCTCATAGTTATGCTGTTATGTGAGTGTGAACGTTTATGATTGTTATAACACATGGAAGTAAAATTTCAAGAAATACATATTAAGACGCCTTCATATATCCATCATGGTTAGTGTTATTTTCGTGCGATAACGATATTATCATGGTCGTCGTAAAGTCGTAGAGCTTATAATTTATAAAAGCGAACATTTCTTGGCTCCATCTAGAATTTTTTTCTTTCTAGGCATTTTTTCTTTTATTGCATGCTTAGGTGCAAGCAAATGCAATTGTCAAAAATCAAAAGTCATTTATTCAATTTAGGCTGAGAATCAGCAATTTTGAACGTTAATATTACATAAGACAGTCCCTCCAAAACGCCCGCCCTTCGCCACTGCGTTTTTCCTCTTCCGGCTTCATTATCATTATTTCGTCCATAAAACTCGTTGAGCAGTGTGTCTAGCACCCTAATTGCGTAACACACTATTACTATCAATTGGAATCATTCTGAAGCTTATAGCTAATCCATTGCTCCACATGTTCGAAAAATATGTCTGCTCAACAACTTAAATAACGCAATGAATGTTGTTAAACTGTCAAAATGAAACCCATTGCTACTGATAGTGTGTTACGCAATAACCCTGCTGATTGTTTTCATATGAGTTTGTCTAATTCTTAATAAATAAAGTGTCAAAGAGATGTGGCCCATCTCTTTGACACTATTAATTATGATGCTACCACGTGGGGAACCGTACCTACAATAGGTGATTCATTGAGAGCGAGCTCGTTTGCGAGTGATCAACTGATCTGTTCACCGAAACATTCACTATTTGACGTAGGCGTCGCTAAAACGCATCCCGCGGATTCTTGAGGCCTCTCAAGTTCAATAAGTGTTGATGCTGGCCATGAGCATCTGGGGCGGACTTTGCATATATTAAAATATACTAAAACTACATAATACTTTACAAACTAATATATGTTTGTAATATTAAAACAAATTAACTGATTACCATGTTTATCTTAATACGAAATTGAAATCTATTTTATCGCATAATCGAATAAAATCGATTCATAAAATCATCATAGACAAGATTGTATTCACAACAATACTTTTCACGTCTTTTGGTTTTGTCGCTATGTCTGTTGTACGACCTAGCCAGTGATTATGATTACCTTTTAGCTGATTTCCCAGAATTTAGTGGAATTTTAAAATGATTTGTTTTATTATTTCTTTTCTATCTTCAGTGAAAATGTGCTTAAAGTTGTAATGATATTTTAAATGCGGTAGACTTACTACTCGCGCCATAAGTAAGGTAATTGTCGTTTCACATCTTGATTGATATTGGCGCGTTAGTGATTCCGAAATGTTGACTAAGTGCGTTCAACTGCGCAGTGTGGAATAATTCGTTATATCTTCAGGCTCTTGGGAATGCCCAAAGCATGCCATCGACGTCGCGGTCGAGGGGCTCCGGGCGCGGGCCGGACGGCGCGCCTCGGGCCCAAGTCATAGCGCCCATGTCGGAGCGGCAGCAACTGGCTCTAGTGATGCAGATCTCATCACAAGACGCCCCTCCAGGTTTGATGCTGTACAAAATCGTAAAGTTTTCGAGTCTCGAGCTGGTTGATCTGACTTCCCGCCAATTTCGTGTTTAGCCGCTCCGACCCCAGCAGAAGAGAGAAAGCGAACTAGGCAGCAGCGCAACGAGCGCGGTGAGACCCCCCTGCATGTAGCTGCCATCCGAGGCGACCATGATCAAGTTAAGAAGCTGCTCGACCAAGGGCAAGATCCCGATGTGCCTGACTTTGCTGGTAACATATTTCATTGTTCTATTATTTTCCTCCATTTTATCCATGTTTCTACTTTCTTGCTTCCAATTACTAGTATGAAATTTATTTGCTTACTTCCGTGAAATCAAGAAATACATGTTTGAGACTGTTTGATGTTGAATTTTCAAAGTCAATGTTTGCTGTCATATTCACTCATTTTGTATTGATGTTTAGTTCATATATGTTCACATACACAAATAGAAACATTAAACAAAACTACAATTAAGTTCAAGCTAAACAGAGCAAATGTGATGTAAATATCAAAAAGTTAATGATTCAAATGGTTATAGTGTAAGCTTGAATTTAAGTATGTTGTGATGAATCCTCCCCTTGCACAAGCATGATTAGTTTGTATGGGGTGGTTAACAAGTACTAGTAATGTTAACAACATTTCTAGCATTAGAAAAGAAATATACAATATCGTTGCAAAGTAGCCATACTAAAAGATAATATGACCTTGGTCAAATTTTTTTTTGTTTATCAGTAGCAACAAATATGCATTTAATATCAAAGTGATTTAGGAATTGACATTTAACTCAACAGGTAGCAAAAATTGTAGCAAGATTATCAACATTTCATCATCAAAAGGATTTAGCTTATTTGGTTTAGCAAAATTTTAATACTAAATAAAATTTTAAATCATAGGGTGGACACCACTTCATGAAGCTTGCAGTTATGGGTGGTACCAAGTGGTAGTGGTACTTGTGAATGGTGGGGCTAATGTCAATGCTAAAGGGTTAGATGATGATACTCCTTTACATGATGCCACTACTTCTGGCAATCTCAAAATGGTCAAATTTCTCATTGAGCATGGAGCCGATCCATTTGTCAAGAATACCAAAGGGAAAATGCCATCTGATTATGCAGCACCGCACATCTTTGAGTATCTACAGTCTTTGAAAGGTATGTTTTCCTAATTCCAACTATTATTTATTTTAATTTGATTGTCTAGTATGGATTAACATGTTTGGCAGTGTCATATTACAAAATGCTCTTAGCAAAATTTAGGTTTTCTGTATTACTTTTTTGTTTCACTTTTATGTGTTTAAAACATTGGCAAAAAGATGAAAACATTTAGGTAATACAATAAAATCATCATCTCACTGAGCTAGGCAAATCAGATTGCACTTTTGCAGTTGGATAGATTTTGGGCTATTAATTTATTTTTCCACTTGCTTGTTTCATGCTGTATCATAATGCATTTTAATTTGTACTAGACAATCTTCAATTAATATGGACTTGTTTTTATAGGGACTTGTTAACACAATTCCTCAAAATGTAACATACTAAAATTATTGTAAGGGTGACATTATGGTTAACTGGTACTACATAATTTACACAATCTGATGTTTTTATTTAAATAAAACAAGAACTAGTCATGCTTGTCTCGAACACACTAAATGTTTGCTTCATATAATTAGAAGCTTTTAATTACATTCTAATACTGCTGACTGTTCTTCTCATATTTGTCATTTACTGTTGTATGTCTATAGACTAAGCATGTTATGTTATTGTTCAGCCATAGACTGCTGAAGTAGAATAGTTTTAGGGTGAGAAAATATCAATCTGCCAGTGTTTTGATACTTTCAGCCCATAGTTATGCATGATGACTCATTATTATTTTTTGTGATATGGATCGATTGTTAAGAATATGATAAGATTATTAAAACAATAATAATAGTTTGTTATTGTTCTCTCCATGGGTAAGTATATTTTAGAATTGATTGAATTTAACATAAATTACCTAAAGTTTACCTTCCCCAACCAATTAATACCATGTTTTTTGTTTGAGGTCATTGACAAACATATCGATATTCAAAATATAAGCAACATCTTATTGCATATTTGCCAGATAGTATGTAGTATTTTAAAAAAGTTTAGCTGGGTACTTGAAGATAATAAATTTTTAGTCTTTGACTGTATATTAGTCTGGATAACAGACTAAAGTAGTTGATACCATAGAAAATTAGATTGGATAGTGATCGACAAACTAACTTTTTGATATAATTTTTTTATGAGCTCCATCATAAAACTTTTTTTTTTATAATGGAGTTCATAAAAAGCTAGTTCATAGAAACCATCTGAGCCCCGAGATAAGTGCCTAGTTTAGGATCATCCAATCTGATTTATACAGTAGTGAATTATGAAAATATAAATAATTATATTTTCGAAGTTCTCTCAATGGCCTATACAAATATTGTAATATTGAGTGACGTCTAGTGCTTAGTCAATTTACGAGTGCCCCTCCCTAGCAGTGTAACAATTTTATTACTAAACCGATTTGTGAGTTAGTAGAGTACCTAGTCCTACCTACTCTATGATTAAATGTGAATGGTCCATCTCCACCAAAAATTTAAAAGAAACTCTGTCTCGTTACTGGAAAGAATATATATTCTTTTCTGCTCATCAAATGTTTGATACTGAATTGCAACCATGTACGTCTAAGATCCTATTTATTAAATTAACCTTTCTCATTCTTAAAGGACATTGACAATGTCCGACGTCTTCCGTTCCGTTTACGTTTATTCAAAGAATATCTACTCAGGAATATACATACAGCTATCAGCTATATATTTCATTTATCAATACATTGTAACACATTAGTACATACGTCTAACAACTTGTACTTTGCATGACATGAAAATCGTGGATCGTACCTTTAACATATAGGAAAAATGGAAATCTTTCGAGATTTTCGAATTTATATGTATAGGTGATTCTAGTTTTACCTGTCTCATTGTCTAAACAGAATCACCGTAAAGTCTTTAATTTGTAGTCATCAACATGCTAAAAGTTAGCCACTGCTAGATATCAAGCCCTGCAACTGTTTTACTGAACAAACTACAGGTTGTGGGCTTTTCCACAACTTATGCAATGTCGGATGTTCACCTCACCCAAACCTGTAATGGTATGGTATGTGATCCTGGGTCAGATACGCAGGTCATATCTACCTGTGGATGGATGTCAGAAGATATTTTCACGAGGGCTTTTTCCAAGCCTTCTAGCGCGATACATACTTACTGAATATTATGAATCTAGATTATATTCTAGCTAAATTTTAGTGAATTCTATTTACAGTATGTACATGAACCATCGTGAGTAATGATATCGGTTATATAATACATGTTTGACATTCTTCAAGCATGCAACCGACCACCGCCGTCTGTGAATCGATCCTATATAATCGGACAATTTATTAAAAATGGGTCACAATAAGCGATATGTCACTATATGCCAATCATTATACCTGACAACGTTTAAAAGAGTTTCATATGAAAACCAATCTTCACATTAAATTAATGTAAGATGTTACAGCAAGTAACATAGTTCTCACAGGAGTGCTGTTCAATTATACAATACTAAGAAATTGAATCTATGCTAATATATAAAGCTGAAGAGTTTGTTTGTTTCAACGCGCTAATCTCAAGAACTACTGGTCCGATTTGAAAATTCTTTTTGCATTGGATAGCTCATTAATCCAAGAAGGCTTTAGGCTATATAACATCACGCTGCGACCAATAGCAGCGGAGCCTATTAAAAAAAACATCGAAACCTCCGGTGAAACCGCGGAGCGCAGCTAGTTTATCTATACAATGCGAACAGCTTTTCCAATATACATCACTCAAACATTAGTTTTCGTCAGCGATGTAATCCCTTAACTTGTAATATGCTTGGCTACATAGGCCTTGTTTAATACAAAATTTAAATTTCATTTAGCTTTGTTGTCAACGGCACACTTATAGTTTCAGTAAACTTTCACGGCACACCAGTAAAGAATTCGGTAGGCGTAAGTATATTAGAAGTCTTGATTTAGGTGTAACGGACTAGGGGTCCTATTGATATCGTTTAGGTTGGAAACCCTCATAACCAACCCAAAGAAAAAACGTAATTGTTTATTAATAATTATTGTGCCTAACTATTGGGTGTTTTTTTTTTTTGGAGAAAATAAACTTTTTATTATTATTATTAATTATATTAATAAGATTTAAATAACATGATATAATCAATTAATGTGATATTTGAGCCTGGCGTGTGGAGCAACGGCTTTTTATTCTTGGGCGAATATTGATGTTTGTTGGGTAAAAAAAATTGATTCTTTTTAGTCCGTCATTCAGATTATAGAAAAATATTGGATACGTATATTTTGTTTTATCAAATCAATAGAAATTGACAAATATAAAAGGCATCAAAGTTCAGGAGTGGTGGCTGGTGACGTCACTGCTCGCTAAAAAGTGTAGCGTGCAGTGACGTCACACGAGTTACCGTATTGTCAACAAACAAACTCGAAGCTCTTCTTCAATAGATAGCAGACGTTCGCGATTTTTACTTTTTATATTTGTCAATGCTGAAAATCTTTGTTCGCATAGGTTAAATGTCGAAAACTGCAAAAGGGCAATAAGAGCTTTTTTACTTAATTCTGGATATTCTGCTGAAACATGTAACCAGAACTTATTTACATTCAATTCCTATAGTTTTAATAGCAAAGTGCGGTCATTTTTAACTCACAAAACTGTTCTTTCGCTTCCAATTCAAAACCAACCAAGCTTTTGAGTGAAATCTTGAACGGGTCTCTTACCTAATCAAAATTCTCAACCTCGATATTGGAAAAGTGGTTTATATTTTTTTCTAACAATTCTAATGAATCTCATAACAAAGATCTCATTCTAGAATCCTCATTTCTTGACGCTGTATTCGAGAACACGGACAGAGTGCCCTGGCAAATATGATTTTTCCATAGCTTTAAATTTTCTGCGAAACCTTTTATTTTATCTGGTGACGTCAGGATATTCTCATTTCGTCCCTGCATACCTGCATTTAATTTGTTAAGATGTTCGAATAAATGTGCCAAGTACGCCAATATTGTGCACCACGTATCGTCGCTGAATAAATTAACAAACTCTGATGTCTCCAATGTGAGGAATATTAATAACTCTTCGATAAGTTCATACATGCGGGACAAAATACGTCCTCTTGAGAGCCATCTCACCTCGGTGTGAAGAAGCAACATGTAGAGGGCTGCATGATGCATCCATGTCTTGGCAAATTTGTTTAAATAATCAAGATTTAAATGGACGACTTACCCTTACTGCATCTTCCAACACAGTTTTAAAATCATTCGGTAGAGTTTTTGATACCAACGCATTCCTATGAATAAAGCAGTGGGTCAGAACAATATTTGGATTTCTTTCTTGCACCAAAGTAACGACCCTTTTACAGAACCAGTCATTGAAGGTGCTCCGTCGGTACATATTCCAATACAATCGTTCCATGATAAATCAGAAGATTTCAAATATGCATCCAAAACATTAAATATGTCTTCACCTCTTGTTGTTTCGGGCAGTTCTTTGCAACAAAAAAGTTTTTAATAAAGTCATCTTCAACGACCGTACATATAAATGCCAGCAGCTGGGCCTTCCCACTTATGTGAGTTGATTCATCAACTTGTAAAGCGAATGTAACATTTCTTAGTTTTTCTATTAATTGTTCTACAATATCTTCTGACATGTGTTCTATGCGCCTGCTGATGGTGTTATCTGAAAGAGGAATTTTCAACACCTCCTTTTCAGCTTCAACCCCAAATAAAGTCTTCACAATCTGACGACAAGCTAGCAAAACTAAATTTTCTGCAATATTATGTGTGTTTTTTTTTTTTTTTTTGCTTTAAGCTCCGCCACGTGTTAGCTTGCCTCTTGACACTTATCAGATATAGTCTTTGTCGTGGTAAGACTTGTAGATTGCTGGGCTTGAGATTTCAGTAAACGTTTAAAGTACTGTAGGTCCTTGTCCAAGAGATGAGAATATTTTGTAGGGAGGTGTCTCTTTAATTTGCTAGGGACAATTGCTTCATCGGATAATTTTTGGCCGCAAACAAGACAAGAAGGGTTTGGTTCGTCTTTGTCTCCTGTCCAACTAAACCCCAACTTTAAATAGTCTTCATGGTATTGTCGTTTAGTATTCATAACTTTTTAACGACGGGTTTTTCGAAATGTTTTTTTATGACAGTAATTAACATCGCGGCACACCGGTTGAAAAAGCCTGTAGTAGCTAGACCAGCAGCTGGACGAGATTGACCCAGCGTGTGGTAGGGGTTCTAATGAGAGGATCCACTAGACTCGTGTGTCCCAGTCTTCAACATCCAGGATTGCTTACTGCATCAATTCATTTATTCAAATGTAATAAAAGCAGTAGGTAACAAAAAATAAAACTTCTTACCTCGGTGATCTGATTCTTTGCTTTAAATCATGACGATTTAAATGCACAATCTCGTTCACACATACCTTTTTTGAGAAATTTGTTTTTAATTTTCACAGAAAGTAAATTGATACATTATTTTGGAATACAAAATAAACGGTTTTAGTCTGCCTTTTGTATGCTCAATTGTGTCTCCTTAATAGAAAAAGGAGATTTTAGTTTAGGTTGTTGTAGTTCAGTAGAAGTAGTAACGGTCCCAACTTGTGAGTGGTAGGTCGTGTGCGAATCGATATAGGTAATGTACTGGTCTATATAATGGTGAGCTACCGAAGTGATTTCAGATATTTATGCCGCCAGTGGAACATAGAACAAAATTCTAAACTGTCAGTTTTTTATGCTGACATAGTGATGTCAGATTTTTTTGATATCGCGTTACCAAATCCAACAGAATTGAATAGGCAGCAAATTTTATTCGAAAAATCCAGCTGGGTACTTTACTTAGAGCGCTTTTCACAACGAAACGTGAAAATTACCGCAAGAACATTTCCATATTTATGCTATCTGATAGATACGGTATCCTATATTTTGGCGTTGCTTGACTCGTAATACCAAAGACATTAAATTGCAATAGACGGCACATAACTAACAAAATCGTAATCCGATACTTGTGTCCTAGTAGTCAAAAGTCTCTTAGTGTCGTACACCTTCGTGTCGAGCCGCAGTTTGTCCACCAAAAAAAATATTTTCTAGGGAAATAAATTTATTAAAAAAAAACCGTTGTCCCACACTAGGAATTTCTCCTGTATCGTGGGTGCGTTTACAAATACATAAACTCACATACACAAACAGCCAGACCCGGAACTACTACTTGTAGGTCATACAAATATTTGTTCCGTGCGGGAATCAAACCCGCGAAACTTATTATTATTATGGTAAAAGACTGGATTTGCCTTTTTATTTACGTATGAATTATTTATTATTACTCAGAAATTAAAGTTAAATAATGTTCATAAATAGATCTAGCAAATGGGTTAATGTTGTAATGTTTATTACAAAATTAACTCATTTGCTAGATCTCTATTGCTGAGTAGTTCTACTACTGCCTGTTG
Organism: Sesamia inferens; assembly: GCA_037179545.1. NCBI lineage: Eukaryota > Metazoa > Arthropoda > Insecta > Lepidoptera > Noctuidae > Sesamia > Sesamia inferens. Next base: position 16,458,752 of record CM073921.1, on the reverse strand, counting down.
GCATATCATCATCATCATCTCAGCGTAGGGTCCCGGTTCCACCCGCGGCTTTCGCGTTGGAGCCCAGGGTCCGCTTTCCTACACTTACTCCTGCCTGTACTGCCTGTTGGCATGCGATGTTGTTTATCGATAATATTGTTTCAACAAATATTAAATAACACTTAAAATAAAATCGTTGTTCAATAATAATCATGTAATTACACTTCTGGACACAAACAGCCAGACCCGGAACTACTACTTGTAGGTCATACAAATATTTGTTCCGTGTGGGAATCAAACCCGCGAAACTTATTATTATTATGGTAAAAGACTGGATTTGCCTTTTTATTTACGTATGAATTATTTATAATTACTCAGAAATTAAAGTTAACATGAACATTAATGTTAACGATGTACGCGCCCCAGTACAGCACGTACATTTACCGCGGTCAGTCACGGCTTATACCACAAAGAAATCTCCGACCACTCCACAACAAAACTAAGGAACTTACCTTAGGACACCGTGGGTTCCTTCGTGGGATGAAATACCGGAGAATCGGCGCGCGCGCCGACTTACAATACTGTCCGGATGGCTTCCACCACACTTATTGTCCAATATTGGCCCATCTTAGTTTATGTTTCGATGGCCCTACCGAAATATGATTGTTCGATTGAACAAAAACTATTGATGCAGTTTTAAACCTGATACATTTTACCACCTTTTTGATCGTATTGTTTTAAATTTGAATTCAGAATACACAAGTCGGATATGCGCCTTGTTAAAGGCAATATAAAAAACATGTTTTATCAAATAAAGGTTTAATTTAATAACGCGTGTTGCCTCCATGGGCATCTACCACAGCACTCATACGATTAGGCATAGAGTTTATCAACCGCTCTATGAAATTTAGAGGGATCATCTCCCATTCCTCTTCTATGGCAGTTTTCAACTCCTGTATCGTCTGGGAAACTGGCTGACGAGCCCTAATACGTCATTTAGCGTCTTTCGTCCCACATGTGCTCAATGGGGTTCGTGTCTGGGCTTCTGGCTGGCCAGTCCATAACTGTGATGTTCACATCCCGAAGATATTCCCTGACGATGCCGGCCGTATAAGCTCTTGCATTATCATGAATAAAAAGGAAATTTGGACCCACATAGTTCGCGTATGGTATCACGTGAGGTTCTAAGCACTCACGAATGTACCTTTCAGCATTTAATGTTGGCAGCCGTGGTCCTGTAACAACCTCAAGTTGAGTTTTGCCGCTCGCGGAAATACCGCCCCAGACAGTCCATGAGCCACCGCCATAAGCAACCCTCTCTTCAAAGCAGCATTGTGCGAAACGCTCTCCCTTACGTCGGTAGACCTTCTTCCTTCCATCATTGCCATGTAACACAATTTTAGACTCATTAGAAAAGAGTACACGGCTCCAATCTTGCTGTGTCCAATTTAAATGAGTGCGTGCGAAATGAAGGCGCGCTGTTCGGTGAGCTCACGTTAGTTTGGGCCCATTAGCTGGCTTGTGTGGTACCATATCGCGTTCTTTTAACCTTCTCCGAACAGTTCGAGCGCTCACAGATACTCCGTGAAAGTCGCGAATTTGGTTTTGTATCTCAATGGAGGTAAGATGACGAGATATGTCGAGCTGGTCGTCACGATGAATCGGTCCTGCCTTTCAGTTGTGACCCGAGATCGTGGCCTTCCTTGGCGACGAACTAAGCCGCCAGTCTCTAGGTACCTCCGATAAACATTTCGGACGGCAGATCGACTTAAATTAAGTTGAGCACTCACATTTCTTTGGTTGTGTCCGGCCTGAATAAGTGCCACAGCTTAGGCGGCGACTTCAGGTGAAGTATCCATAGATTATTGATAGAACCTCACCTTAATGTTAAAAATAAGTAATGTTTGTTGCAAAACCAAAGATATCAATCACTTTTTCAAGAATTAAATCCAAGTAAACCAATAAAATCAAGTTTTCTTAGTATTCGATTGTTTGATTTCAACAAACCGGCTCCAAATTGTCTTTTGTTTCATTAAATTCTGTGTTCGAAATTCAAAAAAGACTATTGAATGAAATTGTGAATGTGCCAGGTTCAAAACTGCAAAAAAAAATTTTGCTCGACCTAATATGACATTTTAGCTAGGACCAAACGAAACTGAAAATGCAAGGTGGGCCAATAGATGAGTCCAGAAGTGTATAATTTAAATGCCAATAAATGAACAAGTGCTATTGTTCCTACATGTAGGTTTCTATTATTGTGGGACTAAATAAATTCCACTTAAAAAAATATATTTATAATGATTGGAGCGCTCGTCAGGTATACACATGTAAGATTTTAAATTAAAGTAGAAGGCCCGTAATTACCAAGTTAGGTAAAAGTGTTTTGAGTTTTATATTTTGTACGTACGCTAGGTGAACTGATCTATTTGCGTCAAATTCACTGAGCAGAGCAATGGATACTGAATAACAGACAAAAGAGCCTGGATGACATTTGGATCTCTGGATTAAACATTGATTAACATTTGGATCTTGATACGATAATTTATTCATTTGTATTTAAAAATAATTTTATACGTAAATAACTTGTAAAAAATTGAATTACTTATTAATTTAAGCTTTTAAAAAATTCTGAAGGTACTCGTTTCAATCTATTCAAACGCGAAAAATAATAGTCTTTTATGTTAATTCAATATTGTGTGCGTTCGCGCAGCGGAATGTTGTTGAATTTAAAGATTTTAGATATGCAGATATTTAGTGTATGACGTCGTATAATTGTGTATGGTAAAAAAAAAATTGTGCACGCAGCCATTGTGGAGAAATTCACAAAATACTGATTCCGCTGGGCGAACGTTGTCCTGGCGGAATTTTTTTAAATCCTTTGACTTTTGAAAAAAGAGATGTGTCCAAAAATTAGTGTGTATTTGTGTGTAATTGTGTATGTATGAATAAAATTTGTGCATGCATAAACTTCGAAGATATTCAAGTTTCCGCTGCGCGAACGTTTGGCCATTAGCTAGTTTTCATATAAAGCACTTACATAGAGAGCTGTAGATTTTTACATACTTTGTTTTGAATTTGTGTATATTTGTTTAAAAAACAGATTTAGAAAAAATCGTAAGGCTTAAAAGATAAAAATATAAACGTAAAATACGCTTATTTGGTCTTAGTTCATAAAGTATGCACTTTGGGGTCTAGATTTTCACGTTTATACAAACCTTGTAAGTGTCTGCAATATATTGCCAAGTATCAATGATGTTCCTTTAGTAATTAAAGAGTTATAGGATAATTTACCATGACATAATCACTGTTTACAAAGCAGTCAAATATCACGACATTCTAAAGGAATTGCATGGTAAAATGTATGCCAATAATTAGTGTATTCATTCAACTATTCACATGCAAAATTTCATGTCATTATATTCAGTAATTAAAGAAATACAATTATAATACTGACGAAGCATCGAAAACCTACATAACCCGACCAAGTTCGGATAGCTATAAAAAAGCGGCCGTGCAATATATTTAGGTAACATCCCAAAATTTACAGTATAATACCGGTATTGAATTGGTATAGGTGATAACACAATTGTTTCGATATAATATAAAGGTCATTTATTTTTGTACACCTATTTTTTTAAATGTATTTGACTATGACAAAGTAGGTACTATTTACGTAGTTATTTTATTTAAGTATGCGCTTGAGACTTGAGATATAATCTAGGTATATTAATCAGGTTCAAATACAACAGCAAATGAATACGCGCGGGCCGCGGCTAATGAAAACATATTGCCCTCTCTTTTCTTCAAGGATGGAAGTACTGTTTCAAGCGGGAAGCCGCCTAACGCTCGTTGCGCGCAGCGCGTTGTCTATTGTTTCACACTAGAATATTTTTGATCAATTCATAACTACAATAGTAAAATCCATATTACAGAACGTCACTCAAAACTCCAGCTTCACTTAAGTCTCGTTTGAAGCCTTTTGATAGGTTAAAACTAGTTTTAAGTAATGCTCAAGTATTACTTAAAACTAGTAAGTGAAGCTTGAGTTTTGAGTAACGTTCTGTAATGCGGACCTTAGACTATTTAAGCAAAGGACTAGCCTTAAGCGTACCGCTTCAATCAAAATAATTCTGCATATTTTGATGGGGTGCGGGGGAACACGCTCACTTAAATAAGCCACAACCAGTACAACAGTATAGACCATCAATTAAAAAATCGATTGAAGAAGTAGTTTTTTTTAAGTTATTAGATTGTTTGATACACTAAATTTGCAAAGGGGAACGCTCGTCTAGTGCATTGGTTAAAAAGTGTTATAAGCTACAATATGATAAATATTTACCTAAACAGTAGTACTTACTTGTGGTAATTATTTAATATCCCTGGGGGTCTATAGTAAGAATCCTGATGCGTCAAATCTTCAATAGAAATTAGCTGTATCAATTTTATTTGCCTAAATTAATATATCTAGATTATATCTCAAGTCTCAAGCGCATACTTAAATAAAATAACTACGTAAATAGTACGTACTTTGTCATAGTCAAATACATTTAAAAAAATAGGTGTACAAAAATAAATGACCTTTATATTATATCGAAACAATTTTGTTATCACCTATACCAATACAATACCGGTATTATACTGTAAATTTTGGGATGTTACCTAAATATATTGCACGGCCGCTTTTTTATAGCTATCCGAACTTGGTCGGGTTATGTAGGTTTTCGATGCTTCGTCAGTATTATAATTGTATTTCTTTAATTACTGAATATAATGACATGAAATTTTGCATGTGAATAGTTGAATGAATACACTAATTATTGGCATACATTTTACCATGCAATTCCTTTAGAATGTCGTGATATTTGACTGATTTGTAAACAGTGATTTTGTCATGGTAAATTGTCCTATAACTCTTTTATTACTAAAGGAACATCATTGATACTTGGCAATATATTGCAGACACTTACAAGGTTTGTATAAACGTGAAAATCTAGACCCCAAAGTGCATACTTTAAGAACTAAGACCAAATAAGCGTATTTTACGTTTATATTTTTATCTTTTAAGCCTTACGATTTTTTCTAAATCTGTTTTTTAAACAAATATACACAAATTCAAAACAAAGTATGTAAAAATCTACAGCTCTCTATGTAAGCGCTTTATATGAAAACTAGCTAATGGCCAAACGTTCGCGCAGCGGAAACTTGAATATCTCCGAAGTTTATGCATGCACAAATTTTATTCATACATACACAATTACACACAAATACACACTAATTTTTGGACTCATCTCTTTTTTCTAAAGTCAAAGGATTAAAAAAAGTTCCGCCAGGGCAACGTTCGCCCAGCGGAATCAGTTTTTGGTGAATTTCTCCACAATGGCTGCGTGCACAATTTTTTTTTTACCATACACAATTATACGACGTCATACACTAAATATCTGCATATCTAAAATCTTTAAATTCAACAACATTCCGCTGCGCGAACGCACACTTCAATATTATAGATAAATTAGCGTCACGCGCTAAGTAGAAACTAAGAATTAGCAAACAAAAGTGCAAAAAAATTACTTATTCTAAAAACGAATTGCAATCGACAGTTGTAAAAAAAACTGTTTTATGACATAACAGATCAACTTTACACAAATACTGTAATAAACTGACACATTTCACGCTCTTGGATAGGCTCTATGGATGTTTATAATCGGCCCTGTGCACTACACTGTGTGCTGCGGTTCATCCACTCCGACCCGCTCCAACTTGCTCTGTCAGGCGTGAAATGCTGAAGCGAAGCTAAGCTACTCATAAAATCACGAGTAACTTTCTAATAAATTAAGGAATGATAATATCAGCCTATTGCATAGAACCTCTTCACATACATAATGAGAAGCCACGAGCATTAAGCACCACACTTGCTTTAGACTAGTTCGTAACTTCTGACTTAGGTATATTAAATACTAAACCGCGGCTTCATTAGCATGGGTCGCGGAAAATATCCCACGAGAATGCATCACCGGGATTAAAAATACCGTTTGTATTCATTCAAGTATAAACTGAATAATTAATTTCATCTAAATTCGGTATAAAACATCGATATAAACAACCACATCGTAACAACTGCATAATATTAATTACATACCTAATTACTTAGTAGGTACTGTTTTAAATGAGGTTCTCTATCTAGCTTGGGTGAATTAAATAATAACACAATTGATATTCAACTTCTTTACTATTTTATTTTATTTCCTCACAATGTTTTCCTTCACCGGTGTTTGTAATGTCCAAGATGAAAGAAAAGAAAGCAGAAAGTATATATGAAATGGATAATTCTGGGTACTCTCCCGGGTTTAAAGCCACAACTTCGTGCATGATAGGCAAGCCTGAACCACTGGGCCACTTTCTAATAAGGTTCACGTAATTTAGCTTTAAAAGAGTTTTACATACTTACGTTTGGCGTGTGGGCGATTGAACATGGGCTTCCTAAACTTTGGGAATGCTAGGGCTAGGCTTAGTCAGCAAAATAAAATATGTTATCACTCGAAAAATAATATCACAGTATCCACACTAAGTTTTTTTTAAACCCATGACATTTTTTTTTTCAGAATGAATGTCATTTTAAGCGATAGTTATACTCTGTCTATAAAGTCATAAAAATAAATGAGGGCGCTGCGGTCGTGCAAATAGCAACCCTGTTGACTTGTTTTACCAATTAAAAGTATTCCAAAACATTATAATTGCTTTCATCATCTGATTCCAAATATTCTTCGTTAAAAAATATATTACATTGTAAGCTGCGTCACTAACGTCTCCGCTACTGCTGTCATCAGCCTGCTAACTTCGCTGCGAATAACTGACTCGTTATATCTTGATATAGGGTTCACTCCCACATTTTCCTGAAATTTTAAAAATAATAATGTGCAATTTCTATTAGAAGATGGATAGCACTAAGTTTGGTCGTGGAGATCAATCTCCCTTTGGCGCAGCATCGTTGGTCGTGTTGTTGGGTTTAACATTGCATCACCTCGCTCAACTGCCGTCTTCCTTCCTATTCGCTCAGTTTTTCAGAGTGATAGGCTCTTAATAAACTAGCGCGCTTTACCATCAACGATCGCATCACTGCTTACCATCAGGCGGGATTGCGGTCAAGCGCTAGTTTATAATCATTAAAAAAAAAAAGCGCAATGTAAACAATCCTCATTGTAGTCTTAAAATCGTTTACTTAGTAAATTTGAAACTTCTAGTAGATAAAAACAAACAGTAACATGATTACATTACCTGTTTAAGTAACTGTTCTAAGCATAAATACCATCCATACTTCATAAAATTTGTTCAGCTTGGTGTACTAAAAAACATTGATGATAAACTATAAAAATAATTTCGCGGGCTCCAATCTGGTTTCATTTTCTCTTATTTAATAGAATTGAAAATTAATACAAATTTCAATAAATAATAAGTCACAAAAAAAAAATCGATCGAATGACATTCGAGGTAGGTACTTATATTTACTAAGAGTTAGTGTTGCCCTACTTTTAAAATTGTTAGTTTCAGAAAGATCCATTTTCACGACTTTATAGACCTATACCTTACCCATCTCTTACTGTACCTGAACCATTTTTTTTATATTATCTGCATTTTTTAATACAAGAGTTACCTGAATCTATCTACATATACGAAAGATTCTACTGTAGCATAAAAACTTGTGTAAAGATAGTTATGATTTTGTTTTCAATGACTTATGACATCTACATCAGGTATTGATTTTGTGAACATGGTCGGATAGTACTTTTTAATTGCATTACATTATGAACTAGTTTCTGTAAGGCATATGACAAGGTGGATCAAAACATGGTTTTACAATAAAAGGGATTGTAATGCTTTCCATCACTAGAGAAGTTTTTAGCGTGACATCTGGCGTTCCGCAGGCGTCGATACTGGGTCCATTACTTGACGTAAAATCGTGGTTTCCACCTGAAGTTGTTAAAGTATTTCATAAAATAAGGACTGTTGAGAATTGTGTTAAATTACAAGAAGAATTGATTAAATATTTATGTATAGGCTTCAGAGTTGAAGTTACACTTTGAGCACATCCATGGGTTTTAAATTGTATGGCTTTCTAAGATGGACCTGCAACCCCTTTCAAATCAAATCAAATCAAAGCATTTATTTCAAATAAACCAGTTACAGGCACTTTTGAATTGTCAGAAGTTCGGTCAGTCAGTAAGGTGAAGCTAGTCGCCCATTCCAAAAAGTAGGTACCTATGGAGAAGAACGGGCAAGAAACTCCATGGACACTCTTTTAAAATATCAAGCTATTGATACAAATATTTGATTACATCATTCATTTTGAAATCAATCGTGTGAGAACGATGCAGAAACATATTGTACGCTGAGAGCGTCCATTATGGAAAAAAAAAACAACAATTTAGAAATTAAAATACGCCGTAGCAGCTAAGAGATGACCAGTCCCCTCTGACGGCGTCCGTTCACGAACATGACGTATGGATCAGCATCATTCAGCTCAACCATATTGAAGGGAACCTAATGACCCAACACACACGCCACCACCAGCGAGACATTAATTTTATGAAACCTTCTAAGGTTCTTATTTCTGTACAAAACAGTTACTTGATTTCGGGTGGAACATGTTTGGAACCAATTCTACAATACATAATTAAGAAATGCATAAGAGGTGGTCTTCAGACTCTTCTGATTTTCCCTGACAACTCTTTAGAGATTCATCATGATTCGGTCGTATCTAAGGCTGGAGAAAAGGGAAAGCTTTTTTGACCACGGGTTTAAACGAAAGCATTAGTGTAAAAGTCATTAAAATTGACGTGACTATTTTTTTCTTTTGTGTTTGTTGACTTCATTATATTTTTTTGCTGATGGCAACTACACTGTCGGTGTACGACAGGAATTACTCGATCGGTGTTTAAAACCAACTCGAGGATGATCTTTTTTTTAAAGGTTTAGGTAGATTGACTTACTGGCGTCTATAATTTATTGATACCTATCCAATTATTTGAGTAAAATTAACTATCAAAAACCAGTCGAGAGCGTGTCGGACCACGCTCAGTGTAGGGTTCCTTAGTTTCCGGTCCGTCACAATAAAAAAGAGAGTTAAAAAAGAAGGCTTTTGTTACATTGAGTTTCACACTAAGTACGGAATTCTAAGAACAGGCCCAGGGAAGACAGTGATTAATTAATTTATGGATAATTAAAACCCTACAATACTAATTACATTAATTAACTTAATAACTGCTACTAAAACTAACATGCCACGGTGGACTCTCTCGCTCTCGCATCTCTCGTGATAACTTAAGAAAGAGTTATAGATTGAAAGTATTCTATAGCTCACACCCGCCCCGAACCCATCATCATCAACCTTTTTATCGTCCCACTGCTGGGCACAGGTCTCCTCTCATACAGAGAAAAGGATTGAGCGTAAACACCACGCTTGCTGAATGCGGGTTGGCGATTTCAGAGTTATAAAGTCCAGGTTTCCTCAAGATGTTTTCCTTCACCTTCAGTCACTGGTGTCCAAGATATACAAGAAAGTACATATAACTTTAGAAACGTTACATAGGTACTTGCCTGACCTGGAATCGAACCCGCGCACTCATACTTGACAGGCTGGTGTTTCAACCACTAGGCCACCATGACACCCATTAGATCAGGAAAAATCTTATAGCGCGAAGTAGCCCAAAGTACAGCGCCATCACTCGTGATTATGTTACTAATTGTTACAGACTAGCGTTATGCATGTTGGATTTCCAGTGGTAAATAAATTCTTACATATACGGTTAAATTACAAATTTAATTTAGAAATTATTATTAATCTTATTAATTCTTATCTACTCGTACACTAATTATAAAGCCGAAGAGTTTGTTTATTTGAACTCAAATCTCAGGAAGTACGGGTCCGATTTGAAAAATTCTTTTTGCATTGGGTAGAGCATTAATCCAGGTAGGCTTTTTTTAGGCTATATAACATCACACTGCGACCAATAGGAGCGGAGCATGTAAAAAAAACTTAAAATATTCTATAAAGTTTTGATTTTTTTTTTTCATATATTTTTAAGTTAGGGTAAATTATGTAAGAGTAAAGTAAAAACGAATGTGTCCCACATTTGTTTTTACTTTTGGAGCAATTATTTCCGTAAATATTAACATTATCAAAAAAATATTTTAGTGAACCCTTATTTTTTAAATACATATTCAAATATAGATCACGCATGGGGGTTGAAATAAAAAAAAAAAATCACGCCTCACTACATTTTAGGGGGCCTACGCTTAATGTATCCCATTAATTCTTTTTTTTTTTTTCACTTTTTACTTTACCTCTTTGTCGGCGTGATTGATGTGGTGCATATTTTTTGTTATCAAATTTGAGTTACTAGTTACGAGTAACGGTTCCTGAGATTATCCGCGGACGGACGGACCGTCAGACAGTTGACTACGGAACCCTAAAAAGTCCGACCTTGTTTCCGCGATGCGATGATTTATTTTATTATACTGGGTTTATTTATTATGGATATTGTGTTAGCCATTTATCTATATATCTTAATTATTTTTACTTAATCATTGATTTATGTTATACATATATTATACTAATGTATAAAAAAAACTGGTTTAAAAAAAATCTTCTAGAACTACACTATGATTTCTAATTCCAGTCAGAAAAATGACAAATCCAGTGTTGCAGGTTTTTTGTCCCAAATAAATAGTGATGTGGTAAATAGAGATTTTACAGTTAAAAGTCGAGATTGCAGTTTTTTATTCAAATTCAAATTGCGTATATGTATGTAAATAAAAATTAAAAATACAGGGTGGACCAAAAGCCTAAACATAAACATATTCGAAATAATGGTAAAAAAAATAATTACAGTAGGTAGATTAAAACTGTTTATCGTTTTCGATAGAATACAAAAGGCGAATTTATTTCTTAAAAATCTTATCGTCCATATGCATTCAATTTCGATCTCATTATCAATTCATTATTCTGGCATTACTGCAATCAATGAAATTTTCGATAAAAGCTTTACATGTTTTTGTTGTGTTGTTTTGGATTTCTGTGCGAATACGATCTTTTAATTCGTCAACTGGGTTGGTGTAGTAAACTTTAGCCTTAAGATATCCTCAAAGAAAAAACCCATTGGGTATAGATCCGAGCTACGAGGCGGCTAGTTAATGTCCCCTCTATTCGATATCACTTTCGGGCCAAAAAAAATCTTAAGCTGCCCTTGACGATTTATTACATATATACTTATATACAGTGTTGACTGTATATAAGTATATATCTCGTTAATTAAAACTTCATTTTTGAATCTAATAAAGTAGTATGGACTATCATGAAGAAATTAATTCGGAGTGTTTTGAAGAATGGCTTAAAAGCATTTTGCCAAAGGAGATGTTTTATTTTGGGCCACCACTATGTACAGGAATAACAAAACTGTTAAAATAAAAGACGTAAAAAATTTATTTGAAGAAGGCCCGAAGGAAGTGACACCGGAAAATAGATGCCATAGAAGTTGAAGACGAAATGTGTCAACTCTACCACATCATGGATGAATGTGTGGATTCATTAATTATAAATGTAACTGATTCCGATTCCAGTCGTAATAATTAAAAAAGTAAAGAATAAGAACGTATAAAATGATTTGTATTGTTTTACTTAATTCCTCTGAATCTCTTTAAACATTTTTTCCCCAGCTCTTGTAATAATGTAGTGAGTTTAATGTAACGTCCATATTTCTAAAATCTTATTGTTAAATACGGTATGTATTACATATTTACAATAAAAACAACTGCTTTGATACCTAATAAAATAATGCATGACTAAATGTCTTAAGTCTATTGATTGCCGAACATCACTATTATAGCGGGTCACCCTTTTTCGTATTAGTGACAGTTGCCCTTGTCATTTCTCTGACTCGAATTAAAAATCTTACTTTAGAATGAAACTATTGCGTTATGACATAAACGTTAAACGAGCTGTGCTACGCGTAAAGGAACGTTTGCGACGCGTTGAGCGAGTAACGTAACCGCGTGAAGTTCGTGCGCTATCGGTCTGTTCGTAGAACTGTCTAGTCGATGTCGCGTCCGTGTCGTTCCTTTTCTTAGGAATTTTTAATAGATTATATAAACGTTCTATATTTTTACAAAGTTGTTGGCAGGCAACATTATAACGTTATCAACGTTACAATTTTGTATTTTTCTAATATGAGGTAATTATTTACTTAACTGATAATTTGCTAAAAATGTTATATTATTATTATAGGATAATATTAGTACTTGAAATGGAGCGGTTTGGGGCGTGTTGCTTGGGCTGTCGAATGATGGCCGATTCTTGACGCCAACTTCGTGGCGGTCTTGCGGACCGATTTAGCATAAGTTTTTATTGTGGAAGAATTTCAGTTTACGGACGAGTATAAACTCTTCAAACTGTCGGACTACGTGAAATGCAAAGGAGGACGCTCTCGCACAACAAAGGGGAGTTCACGTTTACTCATTATTCGCCATAGAGAGTTTACTTATATCATGATGCACGCCGCACATCATTCGCGATCGTGCTGTGACCCCTGCGTAAACTCATATTGAGTATCTGACTGACGTGACAATACGATTATTTTAGAAAACACTCAATTAATGGATTGTCGAACTTGCAGTGATAACCAGTCGTAGTACGCTTTATTTAAAAGAATTTGTAAATAAACTGCAGAGGTGCTGAGGTAATTACGTTTCGAAGTGTCATTACTAAAAATTATCAATAGGTTCCTTGTATTGTAGGTAAGTCAGTTTCTGTGCAATTAGGGAAATATTCGTAATTTAATGTATCATTAAATATTAATTATTATTTAACTAATATACGTTTTCTTTTTGCTTTCTGACAGTGTTTCATTGTCTTAGTTTAATTATAGGATTGTGTGATCCTAGTTATTTTTTTTTTATTTTTCTATTAATTCTGACAGTAACCTAAGTTAACCCTTTTAAATTCAATTAATTGCAGGTCAATGAATTCTGTACAAAGAGGACAATAACTGAAAATTGACATCAATCATTGTCAATGTTATTTAAGCTGGTTCATTGTTTTACCTCAAACATAGTATTTATCATATAATAATAATTCTTTCCAAGTTTTGTTAAAAGTTTAACAGGATAACACAAACTCTCTTGAGTTGTCTTGAGTTGAGCTGTGGTTAAAACAAGAATAGCTGCACTCTTGTGCAGCTATTCTTGTTTCTTCATAGGACAAATTACTAAATTGAGTATTCATACCATCGCTGGACTTTACCTTCACGGGTATTTTTTGCCATAAATACTTAAAACTATTAATACCTCAACTTCTGGTTTGAATAATTATTACATAAATTTAATAATACCTCCACTTTTGGTTTGAATAATTAAATATGTAAAGTTAATAATACCTCCATTTTTGATTTGAATAATTAAATACGTAAAGTTAATAATACCTCCACTTTTGAACAAAGAAACTCATTTTGTTATCTATTTATTAATTTATGTTATTGAGGCAAAATATGTGATAAAAACTTGCTGCTATTTATTTTTAATGACAGTTGAAAGATGGTCATTTATGTGATAAACCAAAGGAAGTAAACATGATTTATATTCAGAAATTTATTTGGAATAGTCTACATTATTTTGGTTGAGTAGATATAGACGAAATGTAGTTTATAAACTTTAAAAGTTTACATTCCTTTTTTAGAAATCTGTAAAATACTAACCTTCATTAACACAATTAAAATACACCATGCAGTTTAAATCCTGAAAAGGATTTTTATTGGCATTATTTATCGCTCCAATTTTAATCAAATTAAATTTTTTACTATATTAGATTATTAATAAAAAGATGTTTGCTGTTTTTGCAAGACCCTAATCAGCTGCAATTTCCATTGATACTCATGCAAAATTCATTTATGCTTAAATGCTGGTTTCGCCTTGAAATTCCTCATTTATTGATCAATGAAAAAGTAATGCATATTACTTATTATTTTTTGCAAATATCTAGCACATCCAACTTACAAATACATGCAACAATTTATGCCTATCAATTTGAAAATTTTATTTCAGCTTATTAAAGAAACTACTGTAAATACATGTCACAGGAAGAAGTTCCTATTTATGTGGAACATATTGGTTTATGTAAACAGATAATAACGCGAGAGCAACACACGTCAATCGGGCAAGGGATGACAGCGTCAAAAAAGGTTGCAATGCCAGTGGTAACAGCGATTGCAGTAAGCGGAACAACATGGAGACCCTAGCCCAGGGGGAACATTTCGATGGCAAGGACATCACCACACAGGAAAAAGGGGGCGCAGCCGAGACCCGAGACGGTTAGAGGCATAAAACCTTTCGTATTTTGAGAGCGTCGAAAACCGGCGCAACAACTATCAGCCAGACGGCTACGTCGTGTTATTGACTAACATAGCCGCGATGTTAAAACTCCTACTATATTCTATACAGACTTACATATTTTCAATATATAATCTTTTATTTTCTTGCAGCATAATTAGTGAAAACTATAAGATTAGAACCATGGTCTATTCTATCTGTTTGTGTCTGTATGAATGTATGTTTGTTCGTAATGTAGCAATGCTCTTCTAATATGTGGGCACATATTAGAAGAGCATTGCTACATGTCATGTAGCTTATAGCCAGATCTAGATACTTTATCTCTTTGGGTTTAATAAAATAGAGGTGAAAGTAAACCCCTGTAAGTATTGATTAAATATGAAGTGGAAACCTTAATATGTTAAACATAGGTGGGAAACAAAATTCCATTACCTATGAAAAGAAGTAACACCATTCAATATATCATAATATAAAGTCTAAGATTCCAGTTGTCTGTTTCTTTCCTATTTTTTTGCATTAGAGTTTTAAAACCACTAACAATGATTTCCAATGATAACACATGTTGTTACAAGTTTTTGAGCACATTTTCAGTACACAACTTGTATTTTTTTTTTTCAGATGCTAATCAGCTAAGTAGCGGGGTGGTGTCATCGACTCAGGACGACTGCATCAAACGGCCGCATGAAGACGCTGACAATGAAGCGGCCGAAGACGACGTTTCCAAACGAAAGAAACGCAAAGAAAATGAAGAGAAGGAGCCGATGGGAAAACCGGCTCCAGTGGCCCGTGGCGGACCCGGACGGTGAGACTTATCACACATCTATTATCAGAAATAACAAAAACCTACCAAGGAACGGGCGTCAAGGTGTTCTCGCAAGACCTCAGCATAAATATATCTGGATATATTTATTCTGAGATCTTGTCTAGGGGTCTGGACTCCTAGGGGTGCTCACACGGTTTATCAAGCAGAATGAGTGGGCATAACACCGACAGCCCAAGTCATAAAACCCAGGAGAGTTGTGGTCACTCGTGTTCGCTTACTCACTGGCAGCGCTTCAGTCCTCTAACTAATCCCTAAAGCAGGGATGCATCACATCAAGTTTAATACTTGAAAATCACGACGCACTCGAACGGGTAACCATATCAGACCGCAACACTGACACTGCAGCTGATGAGGTGGCTAGAAGGGCATCAATAAACATCTCCACACAATAGGCATTGTGGACAGCCCTCTGTGCAGACCCTGCATGGTGGATGACGAGACAGTTGCCCATGCACTCTTCGAATGTACAGGTGTCACCCAAATTAGAAGTAAAACCATAGGGGCACCAACAACTTACACACTTATCTGGAGGGTGGTGGGCTGGTTGGAATAACCGCCGTGGCCCATTGGTCCACTGGAAGGACTAAGTGCGGAAACCAAACCCATAACATAGAACATTCTCACTGAAATGTTTAATCTAGGCCACAGTTTATTTCACATTGATGACCCAGTCCCAATGACGTCAATAAAGGATGTAGGCTGTTTCATTTAATTGCCATGTGCTCATGTCTATATTTTAACATTGATGTATCTTTTTTTTGGGCATTTACAGTATCCTTACCGGCAGCAAACCACCAGGGCCTGCGAGTAAGACAGGCGCAATACCACTGGGCAAAAACAGCGGCGGACAGAATGTAAGCAAGGGAGGAGTCACTTCTTCCGGGAAGGGAAGCATGCAAGCGCAGGGGAAAGGAGGCGGCAGCTCTAAGGCCAATGCACAAGGCTCACATCAAGTAATAAATTTGTTTTATAAGTACAATAAATCAATTTTAGATCTCATGAACTACTGAACAAAGAAAGTATTCCCTCTTAATCATAGCATGATGAAATGAATGATTATGTCAATAAATCGCACATCT
Source organism: Sesamia inferens (assembly GCA_037179545.1). Lineage (NCBI taxonomy): Eukaryota > Metazoa > Arthropoda > Insecta > Lepidoptera > Noctuidae > Sesamia > Sesamia inferens. The sequence goes on along the minus strand of CM073921.1, from coordinate 16,442,498 downwards.
CTCTGAAGATAACTCTAATTTCGTGGATGTGTGTATACTATAACACACTTAGTTTTATAAGTATACAGCACGTTATTCAGGCACTTTAGCATTTTTACACCTTTATTCTTGCCAAATTGCTCTTTAGTTGCTTAAAACGTACTTGTAGAATTAAATCCCTCCTTACTTCTCATACAAGTCTCTCAACCAGGTGCAACACTGCCTCTTAACAGATCCCTTTAACACAAACATATGTAAAGTAAGTTTAAAAATTGTTTAGACTAAGCAACACTTAAACACAGAATCACCCACTAGTGCACATGTGTCTCTAACGCTGAAATAACTAGATACCATGGTACAGGGTATCCTAGTGACTAGCGCTACTTCATTGCACAACATATTTATTTTAATTTATGTTTTACTTTCTTTTGTTGGTTGTGCTTATCCTGTCATCTGAATATTTCTAAATATTTTTTTATTATTAAATTATAGGCAGGTGTCTAACAGAAACATCCTTTTGTTTAGGGCAAGTCTGGTGGAGGAAAAGGTGGATCTTTACAAGTAGGCAAACAGGACAGAAAAAGCCCTGTGGCTAGTCCAAAGCCGAGCCAAAGCACCAAGGATAATGATGGCGACGATGATACGAAAAGCCACGAGTCGGCGCCCAAGGTCCCACCGCTCAAGATCGTAATACCCGGCGGCGCGGGGGGATCTGGCAGTCGGAACGAGCAGGAAGGCGATGGTAAGACTCAATAATATTTTTTGACGTAATAATTTTTTTTACTTAATATTTTTTTTTACTTCCATTTTAAAAGTAACTCTCCTTTGCACATCACCTGTGGGGTCAAAATAGTAGAAAAAAAAACGAGTCCCGTATTTCATACACAGCATAATATAATTTTGAAACCTTACAACCTGCCTTTATATTTTTCCCTTGAACTAATTTTACTGGGTTAAACAGGTCAAAGGGGGAGTGGAAAGGGTCGTGGTAACGCATCGACGCTACCCTACGTTATTCCGTGTACGAGTACTGACACGGGACAAACCTCGGATAGCTCTGACGGCACCTCGGATGACAAAAGAGGAGAAGGTGGAAAGGTAATAGACCCTTTCTCATTTGAGAGATTTCTAATTTTACAAATCATTCGTGTGTTAGTGTTCCAGAATGAAAAGCCTCCTTTTTATTAAAACTATAATTTAATGATTATTCTAAATACCTGAACTAACATATACTCATAAACCTACTTTTCGTCCGAAGGCTGGACAGAGAGTCCTCCGTTCTCATAGGACGAATGACGGGGATAAAGATAAGGAGAGGACGTCCCCTCAGACAGGGAATGACAGCCGCTCTGGGGCGGGGCAAGCTCAAGCTAGCTTGAATGCCAATAAAAGTCCTACACCTTCGGGCTCTGTAAGTACATGAGTAGTTCAACTTTTTAACAATAGTAGTTAATATAACTCACACGATCCTTTTGAAAATGTTTAATCCCTTTAAATTATATACAAAGATTTTATGAGTACACAATATCAACTCTCGCTTTTTATTTTAGGGCCAAGATAACGACCACACTGTCTCATCATCAACTTCAAGAGGGGAATGTAAGTAGCAACTACTAACAATAGTCAGGTTGTTCTAACCAGCAGAACGCAAAATGATATGCGTGTACTATCTGCGCATATCTAGTCTGGGCGCGAGATCAATAACCATAAAGTACTCAAAAGAAATCACGTTAGATGTCTTTTGAGCAGTCTGGTATTTAATAATTTTTTTTTTTTTTTGCACTTTCATTGTTACATTTTTATTATATTTGACAGCTTCCGGCCATGTGGAACTGCATCCAAGAAAGAGAAAAATTAAAGCTTCAAAAGATGGACACTCTCGTGATCAGTCAAAGAATGAGCCTTCTCATGATTCCAGTGCCAGCCATAATATCACTCACTCCAATCCGTATCAAATGTATATTCATATACGGAAGCAGGTTTGTTACAATTATATTTAAAACTTCTGTGTATATTTTGTTATTAAGAAGTTTGTGAATAATTGTTTTGTTGTTTTACAGATTGATCGTCGCCAGAGAAGCTTATTTCCCGTGAAACCAAAGCCTCCAAAAGATTTTAACAAATACTTGATGAATCGGTGCACATACACACTCCAGGGAAATGTAAACCCTGATCCGCAGGTTGAAATACCACCTAATTTGCCAACCCAGATGGCCAGTGAATTTGTTGCACAAGAAAAGGAAAGGTATGCCCATAAATTTTACTTCTGTTTTTGAATTTGTGTCTAAATCTGTATCATTTTGATATAATTTTCGTATCTACAGAACGAGATTGCGTATACAACACCTAGTAGAAAAAGAGAAGCTGGTGTTGGCAGTCGAACAAGAAATTTTGCGCGTTCATGGGCGCGCCGAACGTGCTGTAGCAAACCAGGTAAAATTTGAACATTATTTGACACTTAACTCACATAGCAGCTTTAAATTATCACCCAAAACATTTTTGCATACAAATTCTACAATACACTTACGATAAGTGATGTTTAAACGAAAAAAGTTTTCTTTTTTTTCTGTAAATCTTCACTGACGGTGAATGGGCAGGAGCTGTCCAAAACGCGCACGCACAAACGAAGCGACTCGGTGATACCGATATTCGTATGTATCAATGTAATTAATGGCTGTTATTAGCTTGCCTTTACAGTACATGTATTGGCCGTAGTGTTTAAAAAGCCCTGTTTCCTACTATTTACCGCCTTTAATGTGACGCGTTTTCACTGTTTTACCATAAAAAAATAATATTGCTTAGATCAACCAATTATATTTTCTTTACAGTCTCTTCCTTTCTCTGTATGCACAATACTCAGAGACAAAGAAGTATACAATGTATTGGCTCCAGAGCAGGAAGAGAAGCGCAACGCGCAGCGCTCCCGCTGCAACGGCAGACAAATTAACTCTTGGCTTCAAGAAGTCGATGATAAATGGGAAAAGATCAAGGTATATTCATAATTTCTCGTCATAATGCAACATTTGAATCAAAATGATATGTAATAAAATACAATGTATTTGAATTACAGGAAGGTATGCTTCGGCGTCAACACACAGAAGCCCAAACTCTGCATGCTGTGCAAATCATGGGATGGGAATGGAAATTAAAGGAGTGTGGCATTTGCGACTACAAAACAACGCCCAAAATTGATCCGGTGCATGTGCCTCAAATACATGTGTCGAATTTTGACTTGCCCGCTTGAATTTAAGTTCATATTGCCTGTGTTCATGTCAGGTCTTCACGTTTATCGTGTTGGCATAAATAATATTATGTAGTTAAGTTTTTTAATCATCTAATGAAGTTATAACATCGATTGGTAATAAGAATCAAGCGGAGCTACAAAATTGGATTTTAAATATCTAAATTATCAACATCTGTTGAGCTTTCTATTCTCCCGCGCACCAATTCCGATAACTTGTTATCTGTACTCTTGAACGATAACAACCTTGTGCATATAAATAACTCGTTATTGGAAGAAGGCCGAAAAACTAAAATTTATTTTTTTAGAGCTATCACAAGGACAATATGTGTAATTAAATATTATATTTTTAAATTGTCCTTTCTTATGGGTATCAGAGGTGTCCATACATACTACACATCAGTTGAAAGGTTGACATAACGTAAAAAATATAGCCTGCAAACAAGTTTCTACTACAAATAATCATTCAGGAACTCTTACCCAGGCCATTTATGAAGATGTGTGGCTGTATGTATGAAACTTTTATATCTATTTGTGTTTGTACTTTTAATTAGCCTTAAAATATGGACATATAGTCTTACAGGCAGTCTCTATGTTAGTGTTCAGAAGCACAACATGCATGCTCAAATTTGATTGAAGTAAAAACGTTTATATTTTTTATGTAGGTGTTAAATTATATAGTAAAAATCTGACTAATTATAAATATACCTATAAATTAAAATTGCCCAGAAAATACCATCTGTCACCTCCCAAATACAGGAAGCCTGTAAGGCTACACATTGCAGGCAGTGTTATAATGATGTCCATACTTAAAGGTTAAAGTTGTTGATTCATGTATTATATAGTTGTAATTTCTAATTCGTTTGAGCTTGACATTCAATTTTATTTAAAGTTTTAATTGTAAATTTTTATTAGAAATTAGCTGACCCGATAGACATTCTGTCTAAATTATGATTAATTGTAATTATTCTGCGAGTTTGTATTTTTTTCCCAAATAATTTCTTTTTTCCAATTTACGAGTTTGTATCGTGAGTCAAAATGAATACTATCTCGAACCAAACTAGGAAATACGTATTTTATTTTTCATTGCAATTAAATGTAATTAATTTTTTAATTCGAGAGTAACTGTGATTATTTTGCATATTCGTAATTTTTCAAATTCCAGAGTTTCCTTGGATCGTGGAACAAAATTAATACTTGTAACTCGACCCAAACTCGTAAATCGTATTTTATTTTTCATGACAATTAAATGTAATGAATTTTCATTTAACATAGGAATTAATACAAACCAACTTGATGGAGTTGGGTTGTATTAATTCGAGAATAAATATTTCGAAAATTAACAAAAACAAAAATAGCCAAATTATTCCAGCTGTTTCAAGATGTGTTTAGCAATAAACGGCACTTCATATTAATTATAGATTAGATATATTAATTTGACAAAATTAACGAAATTATGAATAGTTTATTTGATATCTTATGTTAAGATTCGTAATATGCAAATTTATTAGAATATTTTAAAATGCGTTTTTACTACTAGGTTTCATTCATTTAGTTGTATATAAGTTGTGTTGATTAAAAGTTCTATAAGAATTGTGTAGGCTAAATGTAGAAAGAAACCATTAGAATTCATGATCTGTCATCTTCATCTTAATTGTTAGTAGTGTGTAACAACACTAATTGTATTGGCGTATTTCATCATAGCTACTATGTATAAATCAAATTCGGTTAATTATCCCTATCTGACGATTTCATTTATTATTTTACCTTTGGTCCCGCAATCCTCAAGATTCCATGTAAAAGCGATCGTCGCGTTCACGTCGCTTTTGTTCCGTGAGCATGAACTCCGTTGAGCTTACAGGATGTTTTTCGGTTTTCCGCGAAGAAGCGATTGGCTTTTAATAGGACGTGGCCTCAAGAAAAACGCGAGGAGGACACGCTGGGCCGCAAGACAAACTGATTCTAAATCAATTTCTAATTGTTTTTATAGATGTACGAAATTATTGACTCAAAATGGACTGATGATTTTATTGTAATTATTTGAAAATTATGTATTTTAACCATCAATTTTATCAATTAAAACTCTTCTTGAGTTGAATCAGATCTCAATCAAAAACTGTGTTTAATTAATCACCCCACAAAAAACAAAAAAAAAAAAAAACAGTAACAACCAGAAATCTACACATCATATTTATTTAAATGTAACTAAAATATCTACATTTCAACACATTAAACTTTGGGGTTGCTTTTTCAAAATAGGCAACTGTTATCTGGGAATAAATATGGCTTTTGACAGTTTTTGTATCATCATCATCATCATCATCATCAACCTTTCATCGTCCCACTGCTGGGCACAGGTCTCCTCTCATACAGAGAAGGATAGAGCGTAATCACCACGCTTGCTCAATGCGGGTTGGCGATTTCAGACTTAAAGTCCAGGTTTCCTCAAGATGTTTTCCTTCACCTTCAGTCATTGGTGTCCAAGATATACTTAGAAAGTACATATAACTTTAGAAAAGTTACATTGGTACCTGCCTGACCTGGAATCGAACCCGCGCACTCATACTTGAGAGGCTGGTATTATAACCACTAGGCCACCACGACGTTGTTTTTGTATAGAAAATATCTTTTTTTTTTCTTCAAATAGTAGTTATCGCTCTATTGAAAAATCAGCCCTAATTGCAGAAGGCCAATTCGCGTAATTTAAAAAAATTTCAAAATGTTTTTGAAGACTATCGTTTTTTAAACCAACGAGAATTGACCCTCTGCGAAAACAACTTTATAGTTATTATATACATGACTTTTCAAGCCCTGATTGCGTAACACATTTCAAATCAAAATCTGAAGAATTAAGTAACACATCGCTTCAAATGATAGAAAAATTTGTCTGTTTAACATAATGTTTTAGGCTGTCAAAATGAAAGCTATGGCTAAGCTTAGACTGTTATGCGAGTAATACCCTAATCACTACACTACACAGGAAGCAGTTTACTCACTTCACTGTTATCACTGAACTACAACATTGCCATTAGGTTACCTATGCTACGAAATAAAGGTACTCTCGGTGGCAAATGGTTACCACGAATGGCGCGTGACTGTACACTTAATAGCCTGCGCAGACGAGGGATTTTTGTCCGCTGTCTTTTTTGTCTGCTAACTGTATCGAGTAACGCAAACGAGGGATTAGAAGTACCGTGTACAAAAAGTCCCCCGAATAACCGAGGTATCCCGAACCCGCGAAAAAAGTACGCTCCGCGAATAAAATGTCTACCACGGATTTACTGCAAACCCAACGCACAACGTGTGCGGTCATTTGTTGCCCAGAAATGTAGAGAAGTGGGAGCACACAACGCAGTTGCTTCTCCGAGTCGCACGAGTTCTATTTTATTCGGAGACTCGCCCGTACTTTTGTCCGGTCCGCTCTCTGCATGTCCTCGGTTATCCGGAGGACGTTTTGTACGCGGTAGTTTTAATCTCTCGTTTGCGTTACTCGATACAGTTGTAAGCGATCTATTTTAGCGGACAAAGAAGTCCCTCGTCTGCGCAAGCTGTAAACCATTCAACGAAGATATATTCAAAGTAATAGTTACATGTATTTACTTTGAGCGAACACGATGTAGCGGCGTAGCAGTTATACCGCTTGACAGTCATCAGTATCAATAAATAATTTCACAGCGATTGTGTGGCTCCCCTTTTAGTCCCTGGTTATCTCACTTTGCTTTTAGGGCGCTTGGTCAATAATATTCAATCGTAGGTAGGGAAGCATGTTATGTTCAGCAATTAATTAAAAATATCTTTAATTCTGTTTTAAACACTCAAATTGTTCATGACTAAGTTTAGTCATTACCCTACATAAGTCTTAGGACTAATTTTTGATTTTTCTATCTACATAGGTTTAAAGGCGCAGTTTCCTTAAAAATGCAATAAACTGAAACACATAATAGATACTACTTAATTACAGTAAAGGTAACTTCTTAACAAAATAACGACGCCACATAAATGCCGTTAGTATTGAAAGTGAATACCAAGTGACAATATAGGAAAGATGTTCGTTTCTCAAAGTAACTCTTGTCTGGTTAGGGATAGGCCAACCCTCTGGCGGGTCTGGTATGCCTCTAGCATCGAGCCACACTGGGGCACAGCCAAAATAGGCACTCATCTGTTCTAGATCTCTGAAACAAAACAACGTAGGTAACTAATTACTAGCCTGATTTCTAGGATGAATGTGTCAACAGCATAATAATAACTTATCGATAATTACTGATTCTTGCAAGTAATACCGACTTAGTATTTTGACTCTGTGACACTAAGCATGTTCCTAAGTTTCTTGGACATGGAGGTTTTGGCAAAGTGCTTAGAAATACATAACCTCCTTGACTCAAAAGTTTAAGGCTGGAATTAAAGTTAGATTTCGTTTTATAATAAGATGGAAAGGGTTCCTAAGTTGTATCTGCCACAACAACATTATGAGGCGGCACTCATTGAACAGACTGATTAAAGGATAATTAATGATCGTTTGTAAGCTAGAATACGGCTCACACTGTGACCAGAAACAAACTCGTGCCGTGCTAGCTACCCTCATCATCTTAATGCGCCATTTCAATAGTTGTTATGAATTTTATTTTTATCTTACCGTGAGAACCATGACCCCTTTTCTGGATTGTTCTTGGGCATGAATGGCGCTCGTTTTTCTGTTAACCTCACTACACCAACTAATTCAACTTCTCCCTTTATCAAGGATGCCTCTCGTTTCTCTTTTGGTCGCAGACTTTGGTGGATCCAGCCGCGGTTGATCAGAATAATTTCTCTGTATTAAGAAGACATTATTAATAAAGTTTGCTAACAATATAACTATAGTTAGCATTTTGCTAATAGAAACCTCTATGATAGAGCTACAAATGAATGGTAATATAGTAATAATGTAAAAGCCATCCTGAAAGGCTTGTATTCTGCAGTTTCGCATGACCAAATGTTTTTAGTTAAAAGGCTAACCCAGATCTAATTATTTATTATTATTATTTTGATTATTTTATATTAGTGCAAAACAATTCATTCTATGCAAAAGTGAATGCATAGACAACTGGTAGATCTAATCACTCTTCTGAAATGGACATTGAAAAGCATTAGTGGTTAGTAGCTATAGTTTTATCAGTGTCCTTATTTAGATGTCCAAATTAAAAAAAAAATAGAAACAATAATCTCACCCTGTTTCAGACAGCTTGAATGGAGTTATCACCAGCCACCCTTGATTCTTTTTAGGGTCAGACACTAGAGAGCCTGACCTGGGAATTGGCGTGTCTATCTCAATCAATGCTCTGGGTCCAATAAGAAATTCTTTGTCATGAAGAAACTGTCCTTTGACTTTTACTGGTAAGTATTCCATCCTTTCTAGCTCTGTAAAACTGAAAGTGTAAAGTAGCTGTACTTGACAGTAAGCAGTGCGTGTTCATATATCCAACCAATAGAAAAAAAGGAAAGGTAGGTAGTATCTCCAATATTATAAAATTAACCTGTATTTAGTTTTACGATCTTACTGTATGAAACACATACATATAAATACTTTTCCCTCTTTCTAAATCGAAATTTTCTTGCAGGATGGACAATAAATTTTCCTACTGCTTATCAAGTGTGTCAATGTATTACAAACCCCTTGTATAGATATAAAATATCTAATAAGATTTTCACATTTAAAGATTCAATCCATAAGTAGTAACATTTAATTGCGATGTTACAACATAATCATTATACTTGGTCCACTCCATATAATATTTTCCATTCCCTCTGTAAATATGAAACAGTCCTAATCTCAGAGAACACCCAAACTAATGCACTAAAATAGAAACTTGTATAGGAGAATATGTTTCTAAGAAGTGAAAAGATAATTTAGATTATAACTAATCAGAACACAAGCAACAGCTTAGATTTGACTTAATTTTCAATGATTCAATGCTAAATCTCAAACCTCATGGCTCTTAACTGTGCACAATAGATCACATTAACAAACCAGTTGGCACAAAATAAACATCCAAATAAATTGTTATTTTTAAGAGGAATGATATCTGCTGCTACTTCAAAAAAGACTTACTGTTTAAGCTCAAGGCGTAATACTATAATACTTTGTATTGAAAAGTTATTGGAAAGAAATTCTAGCTTCTTCTGTTCTGAGTTCTGACTCATTTGCTCAGTCTTCTGATGGCAAACCCCTTTCTATGGTGGTTTTAATATGCGTGCAGGTAATGGACTATTTTCTTGCTTAAGAATCAACTATTGACAATCCCATGTGAGTATAATCCTATTGAAGCAAGTAAAAACGCGCGGCGTAGTTAGTAGGTACATAGATAATAATGTTTGTTCATATTCTGTACATGTGTTCATATTACTCCACCCAGTCATTTATTTCAGTAAGAAGATCTGTTTGTTAAAAGATAAATCTGATATGATCTTGACTGCATGGTTAGAACAGTGGTTAAGGTATTGACTGCTGCGCCGCATGTCGCGGGTTCGATTCTCACACCGAACAAATATTTGTATGACCTACAAGTAGTTGTTCCGGTTCTCACTATTTGTGTTTGTGAGTTTATATGTTTGTAAACGCATCCATGATACAGGAGAAATTCCTAAAATGGAGCAACGTTTTTAATAAAAAAAAAAAAAATGTAATTTACCAATTCATCATAAGGTTCTAACTTGACTTGTTAATTGTTGGCTGTTAGACATGTCTCCAGTCTCACAGCCGATAATTAGCAAATCCTCTTACAGCAAAGCGCTTCGTTTAAACACACTATAACACATGAATATAGTTTATGAAATACTAACTCGCTGGGCATTACACTTGGTGTTGCATTTGTTTTAGCTTGCATCATGTCAATCAGTCCCAACTTCCATTGTAGACGATATACCTGCCAGCAGCCCAAACCAAAAGAACTGACAGGAATCATCTAAAATAAACATAATAAGAGTGAATACATACCAACTATTTATAGCAACATTTATATACCCATTAGATGATTAGAGAGTCAAGGGATTTCTATGAGAGCAGACGTCCTGATGAATTAACCACAGTCATCTAATGAGATCATAAATAGCTCTACTTAATAAATAATCCCATCAAAAAACTTTAAGGAAAATAGGCTACTAACATTTGTACACTATGAAACAACAGCCCATTTCATCTAATCTCTACTAATATATAAAGTTGAAGAGTTTGTTTGAACGCGCTAATCTCAGGAACTGATTGAAAAATTATTTTTGTATTGTATATCTCAATAATCCGAATAGGACCTATATTAGGAGATATATTTTGAGGTTAAAATATTCAAATTACTAACTCCACGCGAACATAGTTGTAGGCGACCAGTAGTCTAATTTAAAAATATTAAATACTTATTATTAATTTTTGAGCTAGAGTAAATGAATTCTGGAAATGATCTTACCACACATTCCACATGCACTCATATGAAAAGAATCAGACTGTGCTTGAATATAGGATGTTTCAAGCCTTGTCACACTATCCATAATAATAATGTGTGATATTTTCATTTAGAAGTGAGAACTTCTTTAGAATTTTGTGATTTAAAAGTTGATGAAACAAAAAAGCATCAGTAAAAAGAGAGAAACAAATTCATAAAATTTAATGTTGGACAACATGAGATAGGAATCATAATCCAATATTTTTTATCCAGTCACTCATTATTTTCTTCTGGAAGTCTAACTATGTCTGAATGCATGCATGCTTTTATTTAAATTATTAGTCAAAAATTGTCTTTTTTTAATAAAGTTTAGTAGCCATAGGAAATGGGCTGTTATTGTAGAATGCCTAAAATTTCATATTGTATAATGGTTTCACTGCTTAAAGGTTCTAATGTAGAGCTAAGCCCCTAACTCTACAAAATGCATGGCTCCAAAAATTTCCACTAATAAGCAATCTTACACAAAGTAATTTCTTCTATTCTATTGATTTTGGTCTCTACCAAAATCGCTCACTCTTGAATAGAGAAGTTTCTATGACAGGTATTGCTCATTCTTGCCTCCAAAGCTACACAGAATTTAACTTGATTATTTTGAGTCCTAACTATCCCCATTATTAATAAACACTGCTTAAAGTTAAGTGATGTTAAAAGGTCAAAAATTTATGATTACAGAACCGCTAATGACTAATTAACTTTAAGCAGCGTTTATGAATAAAGGGGTATATCTATAGCCGCGAAGTGATAACCCCTAAATTCATTTAATTATACATACATCCAAAATCAAAGCTTATACAGTTAAATCGAAGAAATACATATTTAAGGTTATTATTTTCTATTAAATTCCATAATTATATGGGTTTTTTGTACTTTAGATTTATAATAGAATGTACATACCAGTAATATCCATTTGAAAATTTCTCCAGGCTCTTTTTTAGGTTTAATTCTCTGGGACCTAAAAGCATTAGCCATTGCCGTATTATACCGTATCGTGGTTCTTATCCTAAATGTTACGTTAGGGCAAAAATCATAGTAATTGTTCACTAAAGTACGCGTCCCTCTATAAAAGTTCCGGAGCAATGTCGACATTTTAAAGTTTTATATTTCTTCTCGCAGTAAACTTTGAAATAAAATCATCGATTTTAAAATATTGACAGATTGATTTGACAATGACATAACACTGACAGTATGATAACTACGATAGGCAACTGCTTGGAACGAAATGTTATTGTCACAGATAATGTTAAAAACGTTGTGTGAGCTTACTAGAAGTAAAATAAATACCATATTTTGTAAAGCTAGCTACGTACACACCAGGTAGAAATAGTGTCTGTATTAATTTTTTTTTTATAAATCTTAAACTACTGCTTGACTGCAATCCCACCTGACGGTTAGTAGTGACGCAATCGTTGATGGTAAAGCGCACTAGTTTTAGTTATTAAGAGCCTACACTAGCACTCTAGCCTTGAAGACACTCAAATTGTAGTCAGACGGAAACACCGCCGCTGGCAAATTGTTCCAGTCCCTCGATGTACGCGGTATTAAAGAGGAGGCGAAACGCTTCGTCTGGATCGTAGTGGTGTTAACAACGTAAGGGTGGAAACTCGCCGTACGACGATGGGTCGTCCGATTGTGGAACGGAGATGGGGGAATTAAATCATGCAATTCCTTCGCACACTCACCAAAATGCATCCTATAGAACACCGAAAGGCTGGCTACTCTACGCCTGCGCTCCAGGTTTTGGAGACCGTTTTGAGTTAAATCTGGGTCGCCAATCAGCCTCTTCGCACGCCTCTCCACTGAATCCAAAGTAGCCAGGTGACATTTTGCAGCACCAACCCAAAAGTGACTGCAGTAAGTACTCCACACACGAACGGACCTCTGCTTTGTACAATATTAGAAGCTGCCTTGGTGTACGCCAAGTTTCCTGGCAGCCACCTTGGCCTTGGACCACATAAATCGCCCAAAGTTTAGGTTCCAGGTAATCTCAGCTCCCAAAAGCTGAAGGAGGTCGGTGCACTCCAAGGATACATTCCGAAAAATAGGAGCCAAGGTGAACGGGCTCCTTTTGGCGGTGAAAAGGCACGCCTGTGTTTTGGCGGCATTGAATGCTACAAGTTTGGCTTTTGGCTTTGATTTTCATCTTATACACATGTCATGTGAGATGTTTTTTTAGAATAATGGTTATATTGTGGTCACATATTCACGAGCCATTACGGTTATCGCTCTATTGTAGGTAATATTTGATGCAGTAGGGTAATTGCGTAACTCACTATTAGTAGCAATGGGTTTGATTTTGATAGTTCAACAATATTCATTGTGTTGTTTATTTTGTTGAACAGGTAGGTACATTTTTAAACACATAAAGCAATAGATTAGCAATACGCTTCAAAATGATTTAATTGAGAGTAATAATGTATTACCCAAATAGGTTGCTGGTCATTACGTACTACTATTCGTCCTCCGTGGCGTAGCGGTCAACACGCCTGCTAGCGACTTGGAGGCCCCGGGTTTGATTGCCGGCCAGGTCATAATGGAAAACGATCTTTTCCTGATTGGTCTGGGTCTTGGATGTTTATCTATATATGTATCTATTATAAATATGGTATCGTTAAGTTAGTATTCCATAACACAAGTCTCGAACTTACTTTGGAGCTAGCTCAATCTGTGTGATTTGTCCGTATATATTAAATTATTAAATTTCTTGGTCCCTTGAGATCCCAATTAATCAGCCCTCTAATCGGCGAACACATTTTTTATTCAGTTATAAACTGAAAAGTTTCAATGAGTCCCCAAAGACGTTGCACCCGCGTACGTTTCTAATGTTCAATTAACGATCAAGTATGATATAGTATTGGATCACGTATGTGCGGATAACAGCAGGTCTTGCTAACCGATACTGGCAAATATTCCCAATCAATCTTGAGCCTTAATGCTTTAGAAAAGTTGAAAATCTAATAAAGACATCCAAAAGATTGTAGTAGCTTGATATACTGTCGGCTATACAATGATTCACTTGAACAATTAAGTGCGGAAACCAAACCGGACCATAACATAGATCTTATATTAAAACTTGCTATCATATCGGTATTTGTAATAATCTTTTGAGACCTTTTTAAAGTTTATACAATAAACTTAGCGTCCTGGCTGCCAAAAACATATTCAGCACTCTAAGATTATGTATTAGGTTGCTAGGTGTACGATTGAAAAGATTATTATAATTAATATTGCTGACGGGGAAAAGCCTTGATAGTAAAGTTTATGGGCGTACATATTGTATGTATGTTGCAGCCAAATGGTCAAATTAGCAGTATAAAAAATATATTTTTTATAAAATACCTACATAAATATCCATGTAGTGTTAGTACAAGTAAAGCTTAGCGTAATGTTACGTATGTAAGAGGGGCGAGTCCCACCGGTCTGATAACACACTCAGGATGCCATTGGAATTTAATTTGAATTCAAATTGTTGTTAAGATGCCAGTAATAATTGAATAGTGCGGACGACAGCAGGTCAAGCTACCCCAAACTGTCAGATATTCCCAATCAACCTTGAGCCTTAATTCATTAAGGATAAAGTTGAAAATCTAATAAGGAAATTTGACAGATTGTGGTAGCTTCATGTGCTATCGTCTGCAGTTAATGAAAATATGAAAATGAATGTGATTTGTTTATGCCTTACAACGGCTTTGTGTTACGGCTCATCCTTAAGCTTTGAATTAATTGAGAAAGGCCATACAGAATATCTATACGAATCAAAATTATCCAAATCCACACTCACGAGCTATCGCTCACAAGTTCGCTTTTTAAAAGTTGGCTGCTGCCACAACTGCTACCTTTCAGTAGCGAGTGATAACTTAACTTCTGGAAATTGTTATAAAAGAGAGAAAAACGAAGAAAAAAAAAATAGTTTCATTTTTAGACCTCGACGATGTCCAATTATAACGGGATATTGTTGTTTCAGAAATATTTTAAATAAATAGATGTACGCATTTTAAATAAATAGATAACATTATGTAATGTAAGACAATGCTACAATTCAGAAGCAATAGTATCAACATCGGTCGATATATGGCAGAGAAGAAATATGTTTAGTTTACACAGGTGTTGCGAATCGATTAATCGAAAAAATACAAATCTATGTGGCACCCGCGTTGGCACATTTTGTAGACACGTAGCCTACCACACGACGCTCGTATTAATTATCTGTGAATAGATATCATACGCGAGGGATGTCAAGTGTCGATATAAAAAGTTAATGACATACGATTGAGACAATTCATTGCACTTTTTTATGACTTCTATGTTTAGTAAGTTGTTCAATATTTTTATCAAGTTCAAGACAAAATCTCACTTAAACAGTTATAAAACAAGGCAGTAAACCAACGGGCATAATTATGCCTGCTTTATTGATATTCTGATGCCGCGAGCGCGGCAGCTAGAGATGTGGGTCCCTGGTTTCGATTCTAGTCCTGTCGCTTTAGCAGTTGACACCGAAACTGTCCGGAAAACCGGAAGGTCTCTTCGAAATTGACCCCGTAGTAAACGTCATTAACTCAGACGCGTAATACCGCAATAACGTAATACCGCGTCATAATCCCCCTTATTCATAAACGCTACTTAAAGTTAACTAGTGATTAGCGATTTTTTAAACACACATTTTAGACGCTTGCACGTCACTTAACTTTAATAATCGATTATGAATAAACCCCTTAAACACTGTGGTGTTTATTCATAAAGGATGATTTAAGTTAAGTGACGTTAAAAGGTCAAAAGTGTATAGTTAAAGAAGCGCTAATCACTAGTTAACTTTAAGCAGTTTTTATGAATAAGGGGGATTGTTACGGACGCCCGATACAGACACCGAACCCTGCGGAATCCCAAACATAATCTCAATACCTTCGGTGAATGATGCCTCAGCCTACATATCAAGGCTTTGACCGTTGGACCACTGTTTTTAAATGTTTTTAAAATGATTATACAAATATATAAAAACACTGTTAGTAAAAATGAGTTTATAAAAATATAATCGATAGTAAAACCGAACGATATCGTATCGTACAACACTATGTTCAAATCGCTGGTCACAGAATTTTAGGTTTAATCATTGAAGCGTCAAGGTTCGGAAGTAGCGCACGCGCATATCGACATGGCGACTAAAGCCGGTGGAGGCGATACGGTGATAATTCTATTTATAAGCATTTAACATTTTATAATTATGTACCTATCTTTATGTACATTTTTTTGCGATTCAATATTTTTGCTAAGCGATTATTTTTTTAACTTAATACTCAATTTTATGTATTAGTTTTAATTGCCAGCTGGTAGTATTTTTATATAGGTAGATACCCGAAATTGCAGTTAGCATTATCAACATCTGCCTTGCCATTGCTATTTTACTTAGACTGCCTATCTGACCTCTACAACCCATTTACTGGGTATCACACTGGTACCTACTGGGTAATATCATGCCCTTTCGTAAGATTGGTCACTAGTGGACAGTCTTACCAGTATTAGAGGTCGCTATACGTAACGGCTATCAAAGATCCAGTATTGACAGCCGAGACCAAAGGCTTTCCACCGCGAGGCATGGTTAGGTCTTGGAATGTGTACATACATGGTCACCCATCCAAGGACTAACCGCGGCAAGCGTTGCTTAACCTAATCGATCTAAACGTGCGGAGTGTTATTGCTCACTAGCGGCCGTCCGCGTCTTCGTTCGCGTGGAGTTAGTTGAACAATTTATTTTAACCCCAAAATATAAAGCATAAGTACTTTTTAAATTACTACCCCTTCAAACAAATATACACTCTTCGGCTTTATATATTAAATTATAGGTTCAATCATAACTTGAAGTTAGCGCATTATCTGTGTTTTTAGAACAACCCACATCTGTAGTCCAATATGGTCCGGATAATTCTATACTAGGCTATAACTGTAAACCGGTGTTCTCCCCAGTGGCTGCAATGGCTGGTTCAGACCAATGACATCAAACAGCTGTGGGCGGCTCAGCCCACATACATTCTCTCGCAAGCAGTCTATATTCTAGCGGGACTTATCACGCTGCTGCATGGTATGTAAACCTCTTTATCTATCTATGTCTTTCAGTTGAAAGAGGTCCACAACTGGACATCCACACCACAGCCCTCCCGCATCCTACGGGAGTATCTTTTACCTGTATGAATTAATAATTTGAACACGCATTGTTTTTAAAGCGCTGGTTTAAAAAAAAAAATTGCAACTACTGCAATAAATTAATAAATAAATGATTCGATTTCACTTACCCCAATTTTTACCTTCTGCGACTTCTGTGTCCAATTTAATCAGTTCTATTTAACACTCTTTTGTTTTACCAAATTCTTAATTCAACTACACACATCAAAAGTGTCATGCTCAATCGGGTTCAAGTCTGGCGACTGAGCAGGCCAGGGCAGGACATTGATGTTAGCTGCGGCGAGAGTCTGTCTTACAACTCTTGCGGTGTGCGGTCGTGCATTATCATGCATTAACTGAAATAAGGGACCGATTTGCACTTGTAGAGGAACCATGACGTCTGATACATTCGTCTCAGTATAAATTTGAGCGTTGAGGTTGCCTCTGATCCAAATCAACTCGGTTCTTCCGCCGATCCAAATACCCGCCCATTCCATGATGGTTCCACCACTATAAGGATGGACTTCCTGGCAAGATTTTAATCGCTGTTGGCGTCCAGGGGTTCTCCAGTGTCGTATACGTCTTGTATCCGGTCTCATACCAAAACGAGACTCATCAGAAAAGCACACGAAACGCCATTGTTCTTCTGCCCAATTTCTGTGTTCAAGAGCCCATTGATATCGAATCCTACGATTGTGCATTGCTATAGGTGGTACCCGTAGCGGTCTTCGGGAATGAAGGTTCACTTCATGCAAGCGGTTTCTGACTGTTTGGTCGCTAATTAAGTTCCCTGAAGAGTGATGAAGCCTCACGGCTAACATCATGGCGGTTATTGTTGGAGCTCTTCGAGTTAAGATTTGAATGTATCGGTCTTGTCTCCGTGTGGTGCAGCGATACCGTCCTCCATGGCGCTCAGCCACGGTACCAGTGCTTCGGTAACGTGTCCAAAGTCGACTGATAACACTCTGACTTGTATTCAGAGCTAAAGCCACAGTACGTTGCCGGGAACCAGCTTCTATCATTCCCACGGCTCTGAGCATTTCTTCCCTGCTTAAATGACGTCGCCGCTCCATAATAACGTTGGTTTTAATCAGTAGTAGGGAAACAGTAGCACTAATAATGTCTTCAATGCGTTGTATGTTTTTATAGGGAAAATATTGACAGCTGATTTTCATCTTTTACTCGAATTTGATTCACAGTTCCTGATTCAAATTATGAAATGCACCAAAAAGGATCCATATAAATTTATAAAATCATAAATTTATTACAAAGCCACATCTCAATCTCAAGAAATCCGCATAAAAATGCTTGATCCCTAGACACTTTTGATGTGTGTATATAATTCCTGGTTATAAACTATTTGTGTGTCAAGTTTCATTCGGGTACGTTGCGTGGAAAAGTAACAAAGATCCATGCACATATGTAGATACAATCCATACACCCTCACAAACTTTTATTAAGTCACGCGTGTCATCCAAGTTCAAGTTGGCGAGCAGCATCCTAATTGCGTAACGCGCCAGTTGGAATCATTTCGAATCATATTGCTCCATGTGTTCGAAAATGTGTCGGCTCAACAACGTATATAACGCAATGAATGTTGTTGAACTATCAAAATGAATGAAACCCATTGCTACTGATGGTGTGTTACGCAATTTGGAGCCACTTTTGTCCCCTTACGAATCATAATCTATTTAACTTAAAAGCACATTTGCTGTATATATTTTGAGATCTCCTAGCTAGATATACTAGAATTGTAAATTTCATAGATATAGCTCAAACGGTTATTTACAGATAGTAACGTCCAAAACTCGTCATTATTTTGACTAACTGACATAGAAATCAAAACCAAACCCACTTCTGATGACCTAGAAAGTTCAATCTTGGCATTCAGCTAGGTAATTGTGTATATACCTAGAACGAAAAGAAAATAAAAAAACAGTATTTTTATAATATTAAATATGTATTTCAAATATTTTAAATTTTCCAAATACTAGAGGTACTAGTAGATACCACTAAGCGTCTTTCTAAAAGCTGTTATTAGTAACTTTTCTCATATTTATTTATAGGATCTTATTAATTAGGTTTACATACTTAATAATTTTCACATCATTATTCATCATCATCATTATCAACCTTATTATTTATCGTCCCACTGCTGGGCACAGGTCTCCTCTCATACAGAGAAGGATTGAGCGCATTCTGTAATCTGTGATTGAGCGTAATCATCACGCTTGCTCAATGCGGCTTGGCGATTTCAGACTTAAAGTCCTGGTTTCCCCAAGATGTTTTCCTTCACCTTCAGTCATTGGTGTCCAAGATATACATATAATTTTCACATACGTCATCTTGTATAAGTATTAGGCGAACTTTATGTTTTACACATGTTATTGTTTTATGTTGTAAAGTACCACTCTTCTAAATATTTAATTTGCTAGTATAAAATCACCCATGTCAAATGATAAGGTTCAATAGAACAATTATTTGCTGTGTTAATAATTCTATATTAAAAAGACTATTCCTATATTTTGGTGGTAATAATATATATTGTTAATAGAAAATAGGATTTTAGGATTTAGTAGGAAGCAGGATAGGATTTACACATTTTCACTAAATACATTAAATAATAGATAAATAATTTAACAATTAAAAAGCTCGACTGCCTAAAAAGTGAATCAAACTACATATAAAAATAATACTGAAAAGACAAAAACAAGTAGGTACTGTAATAAAAAAAAAAATCTATAATAACTCAGACAGTCGGGACCCATTAAACACTAGAACGGCTCACACTCCAATAAAGGCGGGAGAAAACATGGGAAACCGAGAAAATTTTAATTAAAATTCATACCTATAGGTGAAAGCTAAAGGACCTTAAGTCCATTTTTTGTAATTTTTGTTTTTTTAAATATTCTTATTCAGTATACCCGTATTGATGAAATGGTAGAAGACATTAGTTCCTACAGGCACTAATTCCGTAGATATCAAATGTTAACAACATTAAGTCCCTAAGCATAAAAAACTAAACGATCGTATGATCACTTAATATTGTTAACTATTTTAAATAAGCTAATTGTTCACAAGGTACGGAAAAGGAACCTTGAGAGGCAAAATATGAAAGACACGTGCAAGCAGCAAAGACGGCATTATTTAAAAGCTTTAGATCGACTTCATTGTGGAATAAATTCTAACTGTAAGATGATCACTGTCGACTTACAGAAATGTTTACCCACTTCTCTACTAGCGAACAGTCTGTTTATTTCGTGTGAATAAGAAATCATCAAATGACCTCGGGCGTGTCAGACTTTTACTGACTAAAGCTCATCCGTGTTTCGTCACTTGCCTGTGCGCCAGGGCCACGGTTTCTCTTTTACCAACCCGCAACCCCGACCCAGGCATCGGTCTTCGTAGACCCCGTCACGTTGTGCTGACATCTCTTTGAGTCACGCGTAAAACACAACACACCATCGACTCTGGTCTGGTCCTTACCGCAAGCAGTGGGCAGCTTGCCACACGCAAGCCCGCGCCTACGGTTGCTGGGAGTCCGATGTTGTCCCCCGACCAGGGCGTCTCTTGCGGTGGCTAGAGGCGTGAGAGCGCTGAGATTCTCACTCCCTGACGCGCTTCGCATCCTTTGTTTGGTAAGGTGACGGCTTGAATACAACTATAACAACAACCCGACACATATTACTAGGCTACATAGTAGTATCTGATTTGGTGAGCTTGTTGTAAGGATTTCGCGCATTGCTTTTCGAAATTCTTTAGCTCATCAAAACTGTTGTGCTCATCAAAGGTTTTAAAAATTAGGTAGTGCAGTGCAGCGTATTACCGTATTACGTTTAAACCAGGCAGGCTGTTTTATTTTTATGTAAATAATCAAACACTGTTGCTCTCAAAGCGGTAGCGGAAAAAATCGTGAGATTACCGGCATCGAACCAACAAAATTAGGACATAATACCTACCAGCCCGTATTAGGCCCACTTGGTAAATTATAGATCTTTAAGGGAGAAGGCGTCCTAGGTGGACATAAGCAGATTATGCTTAGGTATGCAAAAATATAAATAGCCCATGTGAAAATCGAGAAAACCTGAATGCGTTGGATGCCTGACGCACAGGTCCGGTCGTTGTTGCGATGCATATCCAACTATGGACATTATTAGCTTAAATTATGAAAGAATCAAGTGAGACTATAGATACTACAGCATTGGAAGTTACTCATGATTTATTTCAGCTTTCAGGAAGGGTGGTAGATGGCCGTACCTTTGGTTGGCCACGATCCTTCACGGACTCTTCACTGACAATTTCTGGCATTTTGCTCTACCGGAATATGACAACTTCTGGCACTCTCAGACCCCCATCGTCTTCTTGGGAGCTAGATTGCCTCTTCATATAATCTTCTTGTGTGAGTATTGATACCTAGCTTTCACAAATAGTTCATGTCATTTTTGTTGGCGACGATGACAAAAGTGCAAAAATTATATTCCAGATCCCGCATTCATCTACCACGCCGTATACGCGGTGTCCAGATTGAATCTCCCGAAGTACGCCGAACCTTTCGCAGTAGGTCTAGTAACGGTGCTCGTGGACATACCCTATGACATCACAGCTGTCAAGTTTGTCCACTGGACATGGCATGATACCGACCCCAATATCTACGACCGTCACTACTGGGTGCCTTGGAACTCTTACTACTTCCACGCTTCATTTGCTGCTAGTTTCTTCTACTTCTTCACTGCAAGCAGGTCTTGGTTTGCGCCGAAAGTTGCGCAGTGGGATGCAGCTGAGTAAGTAACTTCTTCAAAACTATTCTATATACACATTGACTATATAAGTGCTATATTAATATAATTAGTCTATAATGTTCACAATGAATACTGTGCTCGGCTACCAAACGTAAGTTGGTAGGGCGGAATGGAAAGGCTGGACGGAAAGGCGGAACAGAAGAGCGTGGCAACTGTCACGCTTTTACCGACTAAAACCCACGCGTGTTCCTTCACTAGCCTGTGCGTCAGGGCCACGGTATCTTACAAACAACCCGCGGCCCTGACAGAATGTTTCTGACCTAATGTACATATTTAATATCTTCTTTACAGTAAAAAGTCTGAATGGAAAGCGGTGTTGGTCTCGTCTCTGTTGGGCATGCCCGGCGGCGTGCTCATGTTCATCCCCCTCTACCATCCGCTGCACGATATCTACAAGATCCACTCGGAGGTGACCTTCTTCTTCCTCTTCGCTATCTTCTCAGTCATCATATTGACTGGACTCCTGAGCAATAGGGAGAAGTGTAGCAAAAAGTATGTTTATACTATTTTACAAACTACCCTAATGTTTTCATTATTTCGATATTTTAATATTTTTGTCAAGACTGTTTAAAAGAAAATGTTTAATATTATTATTAACTATTAAGGCTTTTGCCTTTCCACCCCATTTTCACTCAACGGCGAAAGATTAACGCGCTTCTATTTTATCTCACAATATTAAATCAACTCAACAAAATGTTAACTGATCTATCTGTGTCATCTGATCTATGATATGATTTTGAGCAAAAAATTTTATTTCCGAAGGTTGACAACAATCGACTACGTGCTCATCTTACAGCTGGCGTTACATTACTTGCTGTATCTTAACATTACGATCTTCTTCAACCCTGAGCAAGAATGGTCCTTGGGACTACATGAGCCTGTAGGACCATGCAACGAAGTAGCGACCCTCACCACACCATTTGGACAGGTAAAAATATTTTCTAACAAAATAAGCACTTCTTATTAATCAATTACTTACCAAAATATGTACTATACTCTACTATATGCTCTTATTTTGCAATGGCAATGTAGCTCATATTTTGGTCCTATACGCTCTTATTTTGGTAAGGCATTGATCTTGAATCAAGGTCTACAAAGTTAGTACCTTGGATACCTACATAAGCTAGGTTCGTACTTACTTATCAAAAAACAGATAAGGGCTTAGTAGATAAACAATTAAATTCCTCTGATATATTATTACCGAAATTATTAAATCTTTATTTGCAATTTACTTTTGTTTTATAAATATCGCGTCTCTTATGTGGCATGTCTGTTGACCGCAGTCTAAACAGCTGGTTACTTCTTGATTCAATTAAAACATCCTATCGTCTAGATTAGTGGCTACTCGTGTACACTACTTATATATTTATTGATATTTTTTGTTTTCTAAAAAACGTTTCGCGTACATCAAGGGACTGGAACAATTTGTCTACGGAGGTCTTTCCGTCTGATTACAATTTAAATGTCTTCAAAGCTAGAGCCTCTTAATAAACTAGTGGGCCTTACCATCAATGATTGCATCACTGCTTACCATCAGGCAGGCTCGCGGTGAAGCACTAATTTGTAACGTTTAAAAAATCATTTTTAATAGTTACTTGTTATGTTTATCTATATATTATCTTACGCGATAAAGACATTCATTAGCACATAATACATAATGATTATTATTACTAATTCCATATGCTCTGTCTGTTACTATGCAGATAATTGTTAAGAACCCATATCAGTGATTTAATATCACTTTTTTACCATGTTTATGGCTCATGGTTTATAGTTGCAGTTTCCTTGTTACTAAATCGCAATATCTCATAACTCGAGTCTAGGAATTTCTTAGTCGTTTGGACGTCCTGACTTGCCCTCTTTTTACGTGTACATTCTGTCAATGTGTGTACCTAGGTATAGCGCAACACCCACATATTGACAGAATAAATATATATCTAGATAAAGAATATATTGTTACGAATGCACCTTATATCGATGGCATAAGGTTCAATATTGCGTGACATGCAGTGCGTAACTTTTAAGCCCTATAACTCGAGACCTAGACATTGTATAGGTGCAATATAAAACTCATTGCTAGACCTAAGGTGGCCTATCGAATGGTACAGGTTCAAACAATTAAGTCAACAAAGTGTCGACATCGAAATTCCCAGAAACTCGTCTCTGGGGAATTACCATAGGTACCTACTGAATGTACTCGAAGTTACGCGCTATTATTATTACGTCTAGACGAATCTGGAATGTTCGATCAGCTGACCTATACTATAAAGCGCCGTGACGCCAGAAGCAGTCAGTCTGAATTTGACTAGCGATACGAGTACAAGCGACAGTTAAGAAGCGATCTTTGAGAATACTTACTGCGACAACTGTAAAGAGAACTTTGAGTAGGTACTACGTGTAGTAACTTCTGTAGTGTTATTGCCTGTTTGCGACACGGACTTCGTGGGCGTAAGTGAAGACTGCGGTGCAACGTCAGCCATTTTCTACTTGTCATTGCCTACAATCGACTGTACCTTCGTAGCCAATAAATTTCGTAACCCTTAACCGGTACTTTAGTACCCCTAGCCCGTAACAATATAATTAAATTATAATATCCTAGATCTATTGTAGAATATAGGCATCATGTATTGTAATTTTCATGCTTTAGTAGTTAGTCTACTAACAGAATACCATTACTTACAACTCAAACAACTATGTTACAGGTATTGGAGAAGCGTAAATACTTCTGCCCAACCGACTTTAACGAGGATTATTTCGATTTTCACTGCGTTAAGGAGCTACCACGAAACGGTGCCACCTGGTATGTCATCTGCGGAACGCCTTTCGAGTATGTATTGCTTATAACTTAACGGGCTCTCTTTGTCTAAGACTGTTTTTAAGAGGGGATTCTACACTTCTGGACACATCTATTGGCCCACCTTGCATTTCAGTTTCGTTTGGTAATAGCTAAAATTTTATTTCAGGTTGAGCAAAAAGTTTTTATGCGGTTTTGAACCTAGCACATTCACTATTTCATTCAATAGGTAGTCTTTTTTTGAATTTCGAACACAGAATTTTAAGAAACATAAGACAATTTGGCCTGTTTATTGATATCAAACAATCGAATACTAAGAAAACTTGATTTTATTGGTTTACTTGGATTTAATTCTTGAAAAAGTGATTGATATCTTTGGTTTTGCAACAAACATTACTTATTCTTAACATTAAGGTGAGGTTCTATCAATAATCTATGGATACTTCACCTGTAGTCGCCGCCCAAACTGTGGCACTTATTCAGGCCGGACACAGCCAAAGAAATGTGTGTGCTCAACTTAATTTAAGTCGATCTACGGTCCGAAATGTTTATCGCTTTGTTATGACTGGCGGCTTTATTCATCGCCAAGGAAGGCCACGATCATGGGACATAACTGAAAGGGAAGATCGATTCATCATTTCTCAAGCTGATCGTCATCAGCTTGAGAAATCATCACCTTACCTCCGTTGAGATACAAAACCAACTTCGCGACTTCCACGGAGTATCTGTGAGCGCTCGAACTGTTCGGAGAAGGTTAAAAGAACGCGATATGGTACCACACAAGCCAGCTAATGGGCCCACCTTTTTTTTTTTTCCGGGATGGAAATCCTCATAGGATGCCCGCCGCCCTGGGGTGGGCGACGGGGCATGTCAAACTTTTACTGACTAAAACCACCCCGGTGTGTCTTCTATCACGAGCGCGCGTGGAGCCGCGGGAGTCTAAATTCTTCCACGGCCCCACACCCACGTGCTGGCCCGGTCTGTCCGGGCCTCGTCTCCTGCACGGAGTAGTGGGGTGTTAAACTACCCCGTGCATCGCCTCAAAGGCGCGCGCCGACACTCGCGCGCGCCTCCGCCTCGGGGTCCATCAATAGGGGAGCGAGGACTTCCCCATGTCCCTCGCCCCTGGACCCATTCATGGGGGGTGGAAGAGGGCGTTATCCGCCCTTCCTCGGCGCCCGGTGCGTCTTCTGCGGCCCGGGAAAGGAGTTGATATCTCCCTCTCCCGTTCCGCAGCTTCCTTCTGCGACATCACGTCCTCGCAGAAGGACACCACCGCGTCCCACGACTCTGAGCTGCCGACCATCCTCCGCACTACTGCCGGCAGCGTCAGGTCGCCTCCTACTTCATTTGTGAGGACACGGCGCTGCTCCTCCCAAGCTACACACTCGGAGAGCGTGTGCTGCTCCGTGTCCTCCCCGCATTGGACGCAGTGGTGGCACCGAGCGTCCGGCTCCCTGCCTAAGCGACGCAGATACTTGCCGAAGCAACCGTGCCCCGACAGCACCTGCCCACCCTGAACGACAGGGAGCCGTGCCTCCTCCCGAGCCAGTCGTCGAGTACTGGCCGGATCGCCTCGACGGTAGCGAGGCCGGCGGTAGGGCGCATAAGCCTCTGCCGCCAGTCCGCCACCAGGACCTGACGGAGCTCCTCTCGGCGCAGCTCGATCTGTCGCTGCACCGGACTGGAGCCACGTGTCCGCTCTTCCTCGCGCCATTGGTACAATGACGCGAGTACTTTCGCCTCTAGGTCCTAGGGCGGGGATCCGGCCAGGACGCAAGCCGCCTCGTAGGATATCGTGCGATACCCGCGGACGACCCTGACGGCCATCGCCCTCTGCGGCTTGCGCAGAATGGCGAGTGTTCCGGCCGTCAGGTCCATCGCCCACACAGGGGCCCCATACAGGGCCATGGACCACACGATTCCCACGTACAACCGCCTACAGGCGGCGCTCGGGCCCCCCATGTTGGGAAGCAACGTTGATAGCGCGCCTGCTGCTCCCATCAGCTTGGGCGCCAGCCGCCGGAAGTGGGGTCCGAATTCCCACCGGCTGTCGAGCACCAATCCCAGGTACTTCATGGTGAACTCGACAGCTATCCGGGCCCCACTAACCACGATATGTGATCCCGGCGCCGGCGCACGCCGGGGGCCATGGAAGACCATGGCCTCCGACTTGTCAAGGGCGACCTCCAGGCCCAGGCGCCGGATGCGGTTCACAAGCTGTGACACCGCAGCCGTGGCTATCAACGTCGCTTCCCTGTACGAGCTCCCCCGGGCAGTGACAAGCGTGTCGTCCGCATAACACGTCAAGTCGGCGCCCGACGGGAGCTCGCCTCTCAGCACCCAGTCGTAGCCGATGTTCCACAGGAGCGGTCCCAAGACCGATCCCTGTGGAACACCGCACGACATTTGGTGCCGACCGGCACCGTCACGTCCCCAATAGATGACGCATATGTCCTCCAGATAAGCCCCTACTATGCGGCGGAGGTAGGGAGGCACCCGATGGTATTTCAGGGCCTCCCTAATACAGCTCCAGGGTAGGGTGTTGAAGGCGTTGGAAATGTCTAAGGACACCGCCAACACCACCCCACCCCAGGACACCGTATCCTCCGCCAGGGCCCTCACGCGCATGATGGCGTCTATGGTGGAGCGCCCCCGACGAAAACCGAACTGATTGTCGTCCAGGTTCGGCCCCTCTCTGCACAAGTGGCTGACGAGGCGATCTGCGATTATACGCTCAAAAAGTTTGCCCGCCTCGTCGAGCAGCACTATGGGCCGATACGCGGACGGCGAGTCCGCGGGGCGCCCCTCCTTTCTGAGCAGGACCAGCTTCCCCTCCTTCCACACACTGGGAAACTGACCCTGCTCGAAACATGCCGTGAAGAGCCCCCTCAGCTGGGGCTCTAGCTCCTTCAGAGCAAGGACGAGAGCTCGGCCAGGAACTCCGTCGGGTCCGGGCGCTTTGTTCTTGGCCCGGAGCCGCGACACGGATGCTCCCGTCTCTGCTTGCGTCACCACGGGGACATGGGTGCCCTCTTCTTCTGGAGAGTCTGTGGCTGAGGGTGAAACCATCGTCGGGGGAACATGTCCCGCCCGCTCAGGGAAGAGGGTGGATACCACCGCCTCCAACAGCTGGGGTTGCATACTTTGCACCAGTGGGGGCGCCTAGGGACGCAACTTGCCCCGTACTCAACGGTAGGGGCGCCCCCACGGGTCCCGATCTAGGGACCCCAGCAGCTCTTCCCTGGCCCGCGACTTGGAGTCGCCGATGGCCAGCCACAGAGTCTCCTGGGCCGCGCGGTACACCCCATACCGCGCGGCCTCCTCGACGGGATCCCGTCGACGTCGCCTCCGGTAGCGCGACGGCGCAATGTCGTCGTTCCACCAGTACACGTTGCGCCTTGCGGACTGTTGGCGGACGCGGGGCATGGACGCGTCGCAGATCTGCGTCATCGCCCCGTGAAACCGCAGCGCCTCCGCTTCGACGTCGACGGGGCCGTCCGTCGCAGACTCCCAAATCCAGGACTGGACTATGGCAGCTTCCTCGAGTAGCTCCCTGTCGAGGCGCTTAAGCGCCCAGCGCGGCCCACCCTACCGCGACCCCACCGAACAGTGCGCCTTCATTTCGCACGCACTCATTTAAACTGGACACAGCAAGATTGGAGCCGTGTACTCTTTTCGATGAGTCTAAAATTGTGTTACATGGCAATGATGGAAGGAAGAAGGTCTACCGACGTAAGGGAGAGGGTTTCGCACACTGCTGCTTTGAAGAGAGGGTTGCTTATGGCGATGGCTCTTGGACTGTCTGGGGCGATATATCCGCGAGCGGCAAAACTCAACTTGAGGTTGTTACAGGATCACGGCTGCCAACATTAAATGCTGAAAGGTACATTCGTGAGTGCTTAGAACCTCACGTGATACCATACGCGGACTATGTGGGCCCAAATTTCCTTTTTATGCATGATAATGCAAGAGCCCATACAGCCGGCATTGTCAGGGAATATCTTCAGAATGTGAACATCACAGTTATGGGACTGGCCAGCCAAAAGCCCAGACATGAACCCCATTGAGCACATGTGGGACGAGCTAAAAAGATGTGTTAGGGCTCGTCAGCCAGTTGCCCAGACGATGCAGGAGTTCAGAATCAGAATCAGAATCAGATATTTTATTTGTAGAACATAGGTAGGTAATACAGATGGTGATGTCAATATAAAATGAACACTATGTCTTGCCGTCGGCGTACAATTTCATAGAGCGGTTGATAAACTCTATGCCTAATCGTATGAGAGCTGTGGTAGATGCCCATGGAGGAAACACGCGTTTGTAAAATGTATCAGGTTTAAAACTGCATCAATAGTTTTTGTTCAATCTAGCAATCATATTTTGGTAGGGGCCATCGAAACCTAAACTCTAAGGTGGGCCAATAGAATGGAAAAATATGTCCAGTAGGCCTAGTATGAGTTTTCATTACGAAACTCGTTCGCCGATATCGAGCGCGTTTGACTCGGCGATTGGCCCGATTCAAGGTCGTAAGAACTCTCAACCAATGAGAGCGCCAAACGCGCTCGATACGATCGAACGAGTTTCGTATTGAAAACTCATACTAGGCCTACAGAAGTGTAGTTGCTGTTTTCTATACAACCGTATTGCGCTGTTTTCTTCGTGGATAACGCTTTTAGAGCAACTATTTTGACGTGATAACGTCTATTAAATCGGTATGCTGGGAGTCATTCGCGAAAACTGCGTAACGGCCGAATCTGACGCTACACGGAGTCCACGCCTACTAAAACTAACCTTAGCCTTGTAGCTTTAGAGTGCAATATTATTTACCTAAAAGCACGGTTGTAAACAATTAGTAGCAGTTTTTCGCGTGCATGATTAAAGCATTGATAGCCGAGTGGTGAAACGCTCGGATTAATATCGACTCACTCAAGAGGTGCCGCGGATCGATTCCTGACGGCAACGGACGTTTTTTATCCTTTTTAATTTTTAAATTTTTCCTTTTTAATTTTTCTTTTTCTTTTTTCTTTTTCTTTTTGCTTTTTTTTTATTTTTTAGAAAATTTAAACAAACTATTAAATAAAAATATAAATGTTATACATTACTTTATTTTAAATAATTTCATTGCACCCAGAAAAAAATACCATGTAATAGACGTTATCACGTTCAAATATCGGCAGTAGACGGAGTTCTACAGACAGCCAATTTTTTTTTTCTACACTTTTACACCTTGATTAAACGTGCCCCTATTATTTAATTTTTTCCAAAACTTAATCATTAAATGAAATATGATATTTCAAAATCCCGAAAAATGACCCATTTTTACCAAGATTTTCAGACAAATGTGATAAGTTTTTGACAAAAAAGAAAATAATGGAAGGATAAGTATACTTCTCCTTGATATAAAAATAATTGAGATCTGTCGTGTTTTGAAAAGAAGAAGAACAGCGGAATACGAAACGTCTTTTGGTCAACGTTTTTATAAGGTGGGTGGACCATGGAAGGCCATGCTCCTTTGAAGGCCAACTATTAAAAAATCGTAGTTATTGACCATTAAATACATATTCCTCCTACTACACACTAAGATCCTACAAACTAAAGGCCACAAACGTGGCGGCGTGTCGATCGTGTCGCTATAGTGGCAGTGCGATCCAACGTTTCGGAGGCTTCGGTCGCCGACGTTACAATTGTTATTCGCGCGCACAACAAACCGTAAATTTTTAGTCAATAGCCAATTATTATTTCATGTTTTTTTTGTGAATTGTCATATTAGTACATGTTTATGGTACTAAAGAAAAAAAAACGTAGCTTTGCCTCAATTTACATTAAAATATTGGTAGTGTTCCTAGGAAAGCCGGTGGTTCCTTATAAGGCCAATCAAAAATTTGACGGTTGGCCTTGCTATGGTGCATGGAACCACAAGGAACATTCACAAATCCTGAACAAATGAACTCTTACTTTTTGGTTATAAATAATGAGAAATTGTTATAATTATAGTAGTTTGTAGTATCTATTATTTATTATAATTATTAAGACAAAGTTATAGGCATAATTATCAATTTTGGCCTTAAAAAGAACGGACCCATATGAAGGCCATTTTTGATAAAAAAAAAAAGACTGTAATTTATTTAAGGCGGCAAGTTATTTAAGGCCAATAAAATACTCATTATTAATATTTTTAAATAATTTATATTAATAGATTCTTAGTTATAGAATGGTGTTCAAGTAAAGTTCGTAGAGTTTTTTATAGATGATAAAAATATATTGAGCATTTCGCTTAAATAATGGCTCTTTATGTAGTTTTAGTAAAATATATTCAATGTTACAACTCTGTTTTTAAGTTTAACGACAGATGTATAATATTGGCCTTGTTTGGAGCCGTGTTACATGCAAAGCCATTTGGAAGAACTTTACAAAACTTAAATTTAATAAATGTTGTTAAAAATTACGTAAAAAAAACAGTTTTTATACGGTTCACAATAAAACAAAGTTACTTACTTACTTACTTCATAATTTGTTTCCTTCATTTATCCAATAAATAAACGAATTAAAAGTATTTAATCGTTAGAGTGGCCATGGCCATCCATGGCCCACCCACCTTAGGTAAAATCAGCCTGAGCTGCAACTGTGTCTTTCGCATGTTACGGGGAGCGGCGGCAATAGTTTCTTTAAATACCTATGTTTCAAATTCATCGGCACTAGAGTCCTTTCTTAACGTTTTCTCGGTGGTAGGCCATAACATCTGCGGCCGGCAGAAGTTGCCACCCACCAGACCAAGTCTTGCCGCCAAGCGATTTATCGTGTTCCGGCATGATGTCTGGAGAAGCCGTACGGAGGACGGGTCTGAGCAGTCGTGTTGCGATGTGTGTCGGGTACTATGCGCCAAATGTTGTTGTGTTGAGAGTTAGGTCGTGGAGGGTCTTCAGATCAATCTCCCTTTGGCGCAGCATCGTTGGTGGTGTTGTTGTGTTTAACATTGCACCACCCACTCAACTGCCGTCTTCCTTCCTATTCGCTCAGTTTTTCTGAGAATAGGCTCTTAATAAACTAGCGCGCTTTACCATCAACGAACGCATCACTGCTTACCATCAGGCGAGATTGCGGTCAAGCGCTAGTTTATAATTATTTAAAAAAACCACGCTAAGCACGCTAAGTTGTAATTTAATTTTATTTATATTTGTGTCTGTAACCTACTAACACTAGAACTGTTAGGTACTAACCTTATGGACTCCGGTCTGAAATAAAAGTATTCTATTCTATTCTATAGTAGTCACCATGCTTGGTGATGTCAAATAAAGTTGATCTTTTGAAAAGTACGTAGCTTCCCAAGAAGGAGGCCTATTAACATTGGCCACAATTCCCTTGTACTACAAACTAAAGCGAATATTAGTTCAATGCGTCTTTTTCTTTCTGTTTCGTTAAGAAAAGAACAGAAGATAAATATTAGTTTAGTCCTCCCAAATTAGTCGGCAACTGACGTAAATCGACGTATTTCAGTAGGCCTAGTATTAGTTTTCATTACGAAACGCGTTCGATCGTATCGAGCGCGTTTGACTCCGCGATTGGCCCGCTTCAAGGTCGTAAGAACTCTCAACCAATGAGAGCGCCAAACGCGCTCGATACGATCGAACGAGTTTCGTATTGAAAACTCATACTAGGCCTACTGTAGCCATGTTTTTAATCGCGTTTAAATTGTCCAAGAAGTCCTATCTTAATTTGACAGAATACTACTACTCTACAAATATTTTGTCTTCTGAACTTTTATTAATGGAATAGAAAAGGATGCACTGACCTTAAATTTATTTTGTGTAAAAAGGAATCGGCGTCAGTGAGTGGATATGTTACCGGCCAAACCGGATTTCAGGACAAACTAGTTTTGCCTAAGCTAAACTAGTTCTTCCTATACCTCTTTTTGGCAGGGAATTAAATGGGTATAAGTAACCATACATGGAACTCTTTTTCAGAAACCGTGCTGAATACATCACCGTGATATCAACAATATTAGTGGTGGCCGCTGGAGTTTTCTACAGTCTCTACTTTAAGACCGGTGGAGGCGTAGAAGTCCCAGCTAAGAAGCTGAAGAAGAAATAAATTGCTATAAGTTTAGGTTTTAAGGCCCGCTTGTACCACATATTGCGTAATGCATTAAGCGCTGAAAATTTTATATAAAATATCATTCTATCTCCGTCTTCTTCAAAAGAAAGACAGAATTGGGGCGAGGTATTAAATACGGTTATAAAATATTGTAGGCGTAAACGAATTTAGCTCTTGTATGTGGTTGCAGCGGCAGCTGGTAAACAAATAAATATGTTTTGTGTGTGTTTCCGTTTTTGTTAAATACAAAGAAATTTAAATTATATTATTATTAAGGTTTTGTGAGTGTAAGTTATTTTTTTAAATGTTTGTATGTATGTACCTACGGACGACAGCAGGTCAAACTACCCGAAACTGTCAGATATTCTCAATCTATCTTGAGCCTTAATGCATTAGTCATAAAGTTAAAGATCCAATAAATTTGGGCATCTGTACTGGCTTCAAAAAGCTGCGATACGACTTTAAATGAATTTAAACTGATATGATTACCACCAAGTGGCGTTATCTCACAGGTAAAATATCTTAATATTATAAATGTTGTCTGCCATGTCTGTGTGTTGCCAGTGATAACTTACGGAACTGTGACGTGGTCGCTAACAATGGGCCTTACCTATAAGAAAGCTCAGGTTTGGGGTTTCACTGCGTGATCAAATCAGTAATGAGGAGCTCCGCAGAAGAACATAGCCCTGACACTGACATAGCCCGAAGAGTTGCAATACTTACCAACCACCGGCCAATGCTCGATGGCGCCGACGGGTTCTCATGTGGCGACCACGATACCGCTGGATTGCGGGAGGCGCAGGACCGGTCGTCGTGGAGATCCGGGGGAGGCCTATGTCCAACACTGGACGTCTTTCGGCTGAAATGATGATAACTGTGGTTCATCTGTAACTATGTGTGTATGTCACTGAACTTCTGCTAAACAGCTTTTGTGTGTTTGTGCAAGTCCCTACGGGGTAGGTAATTGCGTTATAAACTATCAGTAGCCATGG
Organism: Sesamia inferens; assembly: GCA_037179545.1. Classification (NCBI taxonomy): domain Eukaryota; kingdom Metazoa; phylum Arthropoda; class Insecta; order Lepidoptera; family Noctuidae; genus Sesamia; species Sesamia inferens. The sequence continues at coordinate 16,408,980 of CM073921.1, read as the reverse complement.
CTTCCATTGTGAGTCTTCAAAACCATCATTATGATACTTATGTTTTTTCTTTATAATTCATTATGAAAAGGATTGAAGATAAAATGTTAGTTTAGTCCTGTCAAATTTAAATATACCATAGACATTTTTTTGGTTTTGTTTGTTCCATTTAGGTCAGAGACCATACTGCCATATCTTCAGTAATTAATTTTCCTAAATAACTAATCTAACTTAACCTAACCTAAACCTATCTCCTTTCGTTTCCCGCGTGAACCAACTCTGAGGAAGATTTGGGACAAAGTCATGATTTGTCCACTATGCTACAATTTCAATGTTCTTTATGAATTATTCACTGGATGCACTTTTTACTACATAAATCACGCGTTTTTATTTAGTAAACGACACTATAAATAATTTAAAAGTCCAATCATTAGCGATATTCGACATTATTGTGAAATGAAATTTTCAAAGAATTTCTATGATTTGTTACACGTGTTATTGGCAAAATTGTGGTATCTATTTCACAGAGGCCATTGATAAAGAATTGAGGTTGACTAATTTGACTGAGCTAAACTACTTACATTTGTCTTCTGTCCTTTTCTTAATGAAATACAAACAAAAAGAGGCATTGAACTTAAATACCTACAGTTCAGTTTGTGGACTAGCGCGCTTTACCATCAACGATCGCATCACTGCTTACCATCAGGCGGGATTGCTGTCAAGCGCTAGTTTATAATTATTTTTAAAAAAAGAACAGAGGCTTCGGCTCCACTGTCCTTTCGGTCAGCTAGCAATTTATTTATAGGGGTATATAAATAGGTGATTTTCATTAGTATTTGATAAGAGTAGGTAACAGTGGCTTGTGTCCTGAATACGTGAACTAAAAATTTTGAGTTTTTCCAAAATGTCTTAAAATCTACTTTGAGAGTTTGCAATGAAACTCATCTGGTAGATGAAGAAGTAGTAACAGCACGGGTGTCTTTGTGTGAACAATTTCAAACTTAATATTTTAGGTTCTATTGTAATCATGATGATAATGATTGAAAACCAATTTTCGAATATCATTTAATCAGTTAATGATATGACATGCAATCACATAAATTCCCTTACTTGCTATTTTATATTGAGTGACTTTGGGAGTCTAACTCAAACTATACCTAGTTACCCTAAGAATTCAATAAATATTACCAAGTCAAAACGTATAAAATATCAACAAAATGGCGTAAACGTCGTACAAATCATGGTGGCTAATAAATTATAATAAAAGTTTTATAAACAATATTTACGTAGGATTATCGATTGTAAGCCTTTAGTGGACTGTAATACGTGTTACTTCTTTCACAATATCCACATCACGCCTGTAATGCCCGAAAGGTTATAAGATATCCTTATAAGTATATAATTTTGCACAAAATACTGTAATTTTTCGATTGCAAAAATCGTTGTTTTTCATAACTGTTGGCAGGAATTTCAAATTATACATTGTGTAATTTTATTGTATCTGTTTATTTGTTGTTTAATACATTTCCTGCTGTTAACAGACGACTGGTCACAATACAAGTACCTAATTGGTGCTTGTACACAAAATGATTTTTTTAACCTTGGTACTTACTAAGCTCACTGTATGTAAAAGCAATATAAAATTAAAACCTGTAGGTAACTAATGATAATTAATCCACAAGAAGGCCATAAATAATTCTGCGCTCGTTAAATCTAGGACCTATCCTAGGGTAGGTTTACATATTAAGCTACTTCTTATATTATTTCAACATTGTGCTCCACAAATAAGTGCATTCAGATTATAAGTATCTAAACCTTATTTTTTTTTTTGTTTATTCTAATTCAAAATCTTTGTGCAGAACAAAATGAAGACAACCTATCATAAACTTAACATCGAGATAAATCACAACCCATTGAAATAAAAGATAGGTATGCCTTTGTCTAAGATAGCCCAGGTGCCATGATACTAGCAACTAAGCTTAAGAATTTTTATGCATAAATATCAGGAAACTGTCGATCTTCCAGTCCTAAAATGTCGTATATAATTTACTCGAATAATAACTAAATCACATAACAGCAATAAATACTAAAACTAAAGAACTGTAGCAATTCAAATTAACATAAAATAAAATGTCCGAAATATTTTCAGTCTACAATATAATAAAATTTATATTAAGAAGCACCTATCTCACAGGTAGGTGGTTAAAGTAATTTGGATTACTTTACACAACTATTATAAATCACCAAGTATAGAAATGTGAGCAGTCGGCTACTAAAATACGATTACGCGATTATATATGATTCCTAATTCTAAGCAAGTATACGTGAGATTGCATCTTGTATACTCGACACTGGTTATATTTAGACACAGAATATTATGCAAAAGATTATAGCAATAGTTTACATATTATGGAATAACTGAATATCTTTAAACAATATTCACGCACAAACGCAGTCTTACTGACTTAGGTACATCAAAGTTGTTATAATTATATCAGAATAAATAAAGAAGCATAATAAATTAATCAATTTCATATTAGGCATATTGTGATGACAGTAAAGTATCATTGTATGATACAACAATAGGTAACACAAATCAGAAATATAATTTCCTTTTTTTAAACTACCCGGCAACTATAAATAAGAATTTGATTTTTGAAGTCAAACCCATTTTAATATTATCTATATCACAATCAGTTAACTGACAAAGAAAACCGATCCTATCGATTTTTGACAAAAATGTAAATGCCAAACGTTAACAAACAATATAAATAAGGTACTTCTTACATCTTAAACTATGAGAACATCCTGTAGTTGTTTAGTAACTAAATATTACGTTGTTGTAAATCAATATCATTGACTTTGTATCACTTAATAGATATCCGATCACTATGCGGTACCTCTATAAAGCATACCGTTATATGATCGAAGATAATATAAGTAGAGTAATTCGAGTTTTTTAACCATATTGGTAGCCACACCCTGTGCAAATTGCTAAATTTCTAGCTAATTTAGATCTATCGAGTGATTCGTGAAGTCAATGATGAATACATTACACAAATACTTGCATACAGTAGTACGTGTTCAAGGCATGTGACACTACTTTTAAGCCATGTTTAAACCTCCCACAATATAGTTATGAATATAATAATAAGCAATGAATATACCGCTGGTAATAAAGCAATAATTGTGAATGTATATGAAATACAAGGCCTAGTTGAAAGAGCTGCGGACGGATATTCAAGCTGGACTGGAGGAAAGCTAAAAGTAATTGGGTTCACATTCAAATAAGAGACAGTCAATGCATTTGAAAAGGAATGAAAAAATCAGTTCAGCGCAACTCGCTGAGGACAGTTTAGTGGCGGGTCTGGAAAAGCATGTCCACGATGGAGGGGTCTGCCAGGGTGGACGTGTCGCCAACGTTCTTGTCGCCCAGCGCGATCTTGCGCAGAACGCGGCGCATGATCTTGCCCGAGCGGGTCTTGGGCAGCCCGGGTGCGTGTTGGATCACATCAGGACAAGCAAAAGCTCCAATCCTGGACCGGACTCGTTTTTTCAAAGAGTCGACTAAAGCAGCATCAAATTTGGCACCTTGATTCAGAATTACGAAACAGTAAAGAGATTCTCCCTTGATGGGGTGTGGCTTGGACACCACAGCGGCTTCAGCCACATTCATATCTTCAGTGAGGACGCCCTCGACCTCGGCGGTGGACATCAAGTGCCCCGACACGTTCAGCATGTCATCAATACGGCCAGTCACCCACAAGAACCCATCCTCGTCTCTCTTGGCGCCTGGAGACAATAGACATCGTCATGTTCTAAACTCATAGGTAGAAATTAATGTTATAGTTTTGAAAGTCGTAACATTTATAAAGGGCCGGTGTTATTATAAGCAGATTAATTAATAATATTATCAACCAATTAATCGAATCTTTAAAACTACGTCAATGGCGCCGATTCTCTTGTCCACTAACTAAACTAATTTTAGTTAAGAGCATCTTTTTCTTTGCATTTCGTTAAGAAAAGGATAGAAGATAACATTTTAGTTTAATCCTGTCAAATTAAGATGCTCAATAGACAGTTTAGACGCGATTATAAACATGGCGACCAAAAACACGTCAATTGTACGCAGGCGCGTGCGCTCCTTACAAGCAGAAAAGCTCTGCATACCCTAATAGTCTTCTAAAATTATAATATACTGTAAAATAATTTATATACTACAAAGTTAAAACTAAAAGACTTTGTTAATCAGTTATTGATAACACTGCCATCTATTGGGCCTAGTGCTAACGAGACACATTAGTTGCCTTAGGCGCGACACCCGCGCCTCTTACGGCGTAAGCATAAACAAAATGTGCCTCTTCCGTATCTGTCTGTGTATAAAATTATTTGCTTGTGTGCCTAAACTGTTGTGTACGTGTGCGTGAAATTTCTTTGGGTTTAAAGCCCATGATAAGCACAGCTTCTAATAATGCGACGAATTTAAGAAGTTCAGAAATATAGCATGATTGTTGTTCGTTCAAATACCTTTTTATTTTAGCAGCTTATGTTGTTTCATTATTGGTGTTTTTGGGTTAAATATGTATTGATTGTTTTAAGCGGAATTGAATATTCATTTATTTTAGAGTTTTTGGTTTAACACAAAAGAAAGGTTGTCTTTATAAAAAGTATTATGATAATTATATGTGGTTAGCAGGTTGTGTAGTGTGTACAAATAAATTGTTTTGTTTCTCGTATAGGTATATTATTTTAAAACACGGCTTTGACAGTTCGACGTTATAAAAACTTAAAAGACCTTAAGTTTTTCAACCTACTTGCTTTTGAATTTCAATACTATACTTTATGTTGTAATAATTTTCCTGACGTTTACAAATTAGCAAAATTTAATAGTTATGATTCCAATGAGTAGTGCATTACGCATATTTATGAAAAGCCAAAGCAGACTCATAGATTTGTCTATCTGTCCATTTTAAAAGAACTTTTAGCGATTTCAAAACGATCTTATATATATTTGATTTTTACAGAGTTATTTAAAAATAGATAGGCGCGTTGATTTAATTTATAGATAGTGAAATATTTTTTTTTAGTTTTTTGAGAAATAAATTATTACTTATTTACAGTTGAGTTAGTAATACCATTTCATTGTATTTTGACAGCCTACATGGCGTAGCGGTAGCGAACGCGGCCGCTGCGTAAGGAGGCGCGGGTTTGATCCTCGCGCAGTGTAAGTATTTGTATGCATGAATATGAATATTTGCACTGGTCTGGTCGTATCTCGGAAAGCACGTTAAGCCGTTGGTTTCGGTTGCCATGCGAACATCTAGTGGCAGTCGTTACGGGTTGTTGGAGCCCACAAAAGTCCAACAATTGGTCTAACTTCAATGCTTCGATATTGCCTTCGCGTTGTGGAGGTCAGACGGCAGTCGCTTCACGGAAATTGTTGAAATTTCGCCAAAATCAGCAATTAGACTGGAAAAGCGGACCCCAGATTCCAAAGCTTTGGATGCGACTGGTATTAACCCTGAGATGATGATGATTTCATTGTATTCATTTGGGCAAATAAAAAATACCTAATACCCCACGTATATCATTTATTTGACTTGTTCTTATCATCAATCACATACTTAGATGTTCATTGTAGCCACGCACAAACATCAATTCAATGTTGACATGCGAAAAAGTACGCGACTATGTTAAATTGAAACTACGTCTAAGTTACGTTTTTTAAGTTTTACCATATATAAGCACAGAGATTTGGATAGTAGGTATATTTATGCATACCCCCAATAAAATCTTTGTGCACGCCCCTGATTGTACGTCAGGAGCGGACATTAGACAGGTCTAAAGTAACATTTTATATTCTGTCCTTTTCTTAATGAAATACAAAGAAAGAAAAAGTTGCACAGAACTTAAATTTAATTTAGTTTGTGAACAAGTAAATCGGGGCCATCAGCTTATGCTTAAAATAATAAACGATGTTTTTATACTTAGGTATACTTGCTGTAAAAGCAAAACATTTTGCAATGGGTAAAGATAATATTTTACATTATATTCTCGTTGAATCGCCAAGATATCTTATTGTACCTACTAAGGCTGTAAGAGCCTTCCGTATTACCTACTATTATAATTATTCAATTCTTACCATCGCCGGTGCAGTAGTATCCAGGGAACTTCCTGAAATATACGTCTTCATAGCGGTTGTGGTCTTGGAACAGGCTGGTCATTATGCCAGGCCATGGGCGGGCAAACACCAAATATCCTTCACCGGGGCCTTCAACCACTTGGCCTTCCTCGTCGATAATGATTGGCTCCACGCCGAAGAATGGGAAACCCTGCGACATTAGATATAAGATTCAAGTTCACTTGTATGGAGTAGGTAAAAGATGTCTTTATTGGTTTGAAGGACTTACGGCAGCGCCAGGCTTCATGGGGGTTGCAGCAGGGAGGCTGGTCAGCACGTGTCCACCGGTCTCAGTTTGCCAGAAGGTGTCCACGATGGAGCAACGGCCTTTACCGATAACATTGTAGTACCAGAGCCAAGCCTCGGGGTTGATAGGTTCTCCCACGCTGCCCAGTACGCGGAGAGAATCCAGGTTATGTCTACAAAATACGTGCGCAAGTTAACAACATAAAAAATTCGCAAATTAATCAAATACGGTTAACTAAAACACGTGGAGACAGTATGAGTATCTACCTATTTAAATTCATTATCGAAATTCAAAGTCGAAAATGGACAGAACTGCGTAACCTCTCATTATAGGTACTCAAAGCATTTATTTTAGATAAACCGATTACAGGCACTTTTGAATTATCAAGAGGTCAGCCAGTCAGGAAGATGAAGCCATTTGCTTACTTGTATATATCGATATAGTGAGCCTGTGGATAGTGAGGTGAACAAAAGTGTAACTTGTAAGAATATTATGCGAAACCGAAACACGTGTCCAGTATTTTTAAGTAAAGAATCTATGTACTCGTATATACAAAATTTAAAAAAGTTAGGTATAATGAAAAATCAAGTTATGAGCTTGCTATTCTACTTGGTTGTCCCAACAAAAATATGGTCAAACTCCTCTCGGGCGGGCGAGCACGGTGCGTTGACCTCTGGCGTCAGCTGTGGCGCGAGCGCAAGTACTATGTATCGTAAGCGCTCGGTAACTACTCTGCAACAATATCTAAATACAGCGTGGAATTTTAATGGTTGTTTTCCCGTAGCGAAACGGTTGTGTCTTAGTAATACAATCGTTTCATCAATAAATAAAATATTAGAACCATAAAATGGCAGATCTTACATAGTGATAAAAAAACTAGAAAGTGAGCACCAACCAATAGTAAACTTCTGATAATCTACAGCGAATGGCGCGGGGCCATTGACCCGCGTGCTTCAACTATTATCCATTCATACTTTTACGGGCTTAGGATTTTCATAAATACTTTTTAGCTGCAATTTACTGAACACGAAAATAAAATTATTATCTAAGATAATTGTTTAAAATTTTTGCGCGCAGACTACTTTATGTCGTACCACTAGAGTCGAGAGCTTATTTTACTTTGAACATTTATAAAGCAGCAACGCCTTTGAACGGTAGTTTTTTTGAATGCTAGTTTGAGCGGTAATTTTTTGTATTGGTACATTTAAGTTATTTTATACCTTATTAACGCACATGACAGATTTTTTGGTTTGAACAATTTTTTCTTTTGTCGGCATGGCGTTGAATTTTCGGATTGTTGCCTACAAGCTGTTTTATGCCCTATCACTGCGCGCGGGAGCTTATTATGATTTGAATATTAAATGCATTGCTTTCCATTGAGGCGGTTTCATGCCCATTCCGAGTAGTACCTACAACATGTAGGTAGCGTAACTAACTTTTCTCACTTTTTCGAGTTGATGTTTTTTTTTTATTTTTATTATTTTATAACACAAATATTTTTAATTTTGTCTTTTTCTCTATTCATCCAAAGTACTCCTTAAAGCAAATCGTTCTGCCGCGGGAAAACAACCATTAAAATTCCAGCGTGTATATTTGGGAAAAAAATATAACATGGTGTAAAAATGATTGGCATCGATTCAGTTGCTTATTTTGAACAAACTGTATTCAGGTTTCGCATAAAAAAAACATTGTACAGTTATAGGAATAATGAAGCAGTCTGTCGTTTAGCAGCGCCATGTTCCATGATTGATATCATGTAGTTAGCCTGTCTGATCATGTTAACTTCCTTCTTGTATCGATCCCATAAGTGGTGGGCTTATGCAAAGACATTTATTGTAATGTTCGCATGCAGTTAGCTCCAATTAGGTTAAGTTAAGTCTCGACCTAAGCTAAATTACATTCGAGTTTGCATGCATCAATCAATAATGGATTGATTACTAGATGTAGCAAACAATTTTCCCCGTAACTACCGGCAATTTATGAGCTTCTGGAATTGAAACCTAGTGAAAGACGGACTGACGTGACTCATAAGCAGTTTATTTTTTGACATTTTATTAGTCCACAAACGCTCTCGTGACAAGGGAGTGTCAAGTCGAAGTGTCAAGAGGTCAGTGTATCATAAAATGGTGATCGAAATCAGCATACGTTCAATATAAAAATGGACCGCCTTTTGGCTCACTGCATAATGTACTATAATTCTGTAATTTTAAACCTATTCATACGAACTAATGCTTTTAAGGTCGAGCATTGTAAGAGTGACGAGTTCATATCTTTTCTTCTTTGCTTTCTTCTTTATCTTTACCAATTTATTTACCTATGTACTTATGTATCTGACATTGAACGCCTCCGTGGCGTAGCGGTAGCGAACGCGGCCGCTGCGCAAGGAGGCGCGGGTTCGATCCCCGCGCAGTGCAAATATTTGTATATATGAATATGAATATTTGTACTGGTATGGTCGTGCCTAGAAAAGCACGTTAAGCCGTTGGTGCCGGTTGCCATACGAACATCTGATGGCAATCGATATGGGTTATTGGAGCCCTCAAAAGTCCAACAATTGGTCTAACTGCAATGCTTCGATATCGCCTTCGGGTTGTGGAGGTCAGACGGCAGTCGCTTCATGGAAAATATCGATGTTTAGCCAAAATGAGCAGTTAGACTGGTAAAGCGGACCCTAGACTCCAAAGCTGAAACTTTCGGATACGACTAGGATTAACGCTGATATGAAGAAGACTTATGTACCTGACTATTTTACATATTTATAAATTATTGTGACATCTTTTTTTCTTAACTCCTGTTAAACAGAGCACCTCCCATCCTATCTCTACATAACTCTTTGTTGGCTGGAAGAGAATGTAGGCCTAGTGCCTACATTATTGTGTGTAAGAAGTTTAAATAAATAAATATCTTTTAAATAAGCTGTTAGCAACATTTTGAAGAACTTTTGTGTAGGTAGGTATATAAATTAATAGGTACTCGAAATAAAATCTGTCGAGTGTCACTAATATTTCGAATCAGCTAGCAGCTGCCGATTTTGCTGGTATTTGTGAAGCTCGAATAGCCCATCTGAAGGAAAAAATGCGGAGACACCGAAACCGAGACGGGATCTCGGTCGAACGTTACTTAGCTCCTTCTTGACGTGAGTCCAGGTAATCAATTAAGCAGGCGTGTGGCCCATTGATTGTTTGTATTCTAGTATGTCAGATGCCTCACAAGAGACGCCAAGTCAAGTAATGCCAAGAAGATAATGATATCCTCTCATTTGTCTTCGTGTTACTAGTGTTCATACGTTTCAAATTAGGCCATCAATAAAAGCTTTTTAGTCACTTGACGATGTTGATTTATAATAAAAACCTCCCAACCGACTATCGATTATAGTGGCTAAGTAACAGAGTTTAGCCAAGTACGCAGGTGATATTATAGGGCAGAATATATGATGTATCCCTCCTTTTTGACTGTCATACTCCGCATTGGACAGAAATTAGGCACGTCTGGGGAGAAATCAGGTACAAGACCAACGGCTTTACCAGCTTTCCGAAACACGGGGTCACATAAAGTTAAAACTTTGGGTTTCTTCTCACTAACAGACTAGCTAACTTGGACTTACCTCTTGACCAAATCATCCCCGAACTTGGTGAGGGCCCTGATGGCAGTCGGAGCAGTGTAGAACTGTGTCACCTTGTACTTGGCACAGACCGACCAGAAGCGATCATTCTCGGGGAAGAACGGGGTCCCTTCGAACTGAAATGGGGATGCATCATGGTAATATCTCTTTGGTAAAACATTCTTAAATGCAAATGATGAATTTGGGAGGTCTTTGTCTGTGCCTTTTTGTACATTGCATGCATGATTCAGTGTAAGCTACCTCGGTCGACCTCGGGATTTCGGGAATGTCACTTAAAGTGTCCCGCTGTAGAAACCTTTTTATATCAGAGCTTTTTCGTCTTTAAAATATCGCGGCTATCTATCTATAAAATAACATTTTAAAACACTTAAGTGCGACCGGATCTATTGAAATGAAATATTAGACTTTATTGAATCAATACTTAATCGTTGTATTCGTAAATCAAGTTATTACTTCAGTTCCTAGTTACATTGTTTCTCTACTAATAACAAGTTGGTTCCTTGTACTAAGCTGCAAGGTTCTTTTCATAGTCAATGTTAAATTCTTAACTGATAAAGAATTAATAACAAAGAAATGACCTGTGAGCATAAGCTGAAAGGTTAAAGAAATTAATAAAGTAAAAACTTTATGTTTATCGTTATGTCATTTTCTAAATTACAGGCCCGTGATATGAAACTGCAGATATATTTTTAGGTATATTATTCAAATATGCAAAATAATGATGACGTATCGATGACACGTGTCGTAACAATATGAGAAACACTACGAATGTGGATGTCATCCATGAAACGTATCTAAGAGAAACGTCGAACCTGATAGATGATAAAGTATCAAGTGAAGGTGACTTCAATATCAAAAACAATAACGAGAGGGGAGTAGGAGACAGCAGGAGATTAGTGTTACAAATAATTAAATGAAATTTTCAACTACAAGAATTAACTGATCCGATAAATTACCTAGGTATACGATAAAATAATAAGTGATACCAATTTAACGATCTTAAAAAACACAACAGAAATCAACGATTTGAAAACACAAGTTTGTAACCTCTTTCTGGTGCGGCGATCTTGTCCAGATTCAGGTTTTGGAAAAAAAAAATATTGTAACGAAATCACTAAAGGTTCGTCCCTGTGATCTAATCAGCGACAGAACGGTTATTTTCGTATTCACTAATAGGGATGTATCCAAGGTATGAAAATCAAAAAATAATTAGTCCGTCTTACAGATAATAAAAAGAATTAAGACCCGTATTTTTTATTTTGTCGTAATTACCAAAAATTACTGAGATATAGCGTATTAAAGTTTCAGAGTGGGGGCTAATTACGTCACGCCGTTCTATATTTTGCACCATGGCGTGACGTCATGCGACATTTCAAATCAATATATCTTCCTAAGTATTTGAATAAAAGAAAAAATAAAAAATACGTATTCAATATTTTTTATAAAACTATCTGACGGACATTAAATTATTTTTTAGGATACAAGCCAATTATAGAGGCATGACTAAACTCTGCTTGTGAGATGCAGGATTTGCGCGATGTCAGTATTACGTGTTGTGCGCATGTAAAGGCAAAAATAAAATTTTAATTCAATTTCATGACCTGCTGATATGCTTCTTAAATAAGTCTGACAAATAATAAAACTTACCATGACAGAAGTAGCTCCATTGGCCATTGGTGCGTACACCACGTAGGTGTGTCCGGTGATCCAGCCGACATCCGCGGTGCACCAGTAGATGTCCTTGTCGCGGTAGTCAAATACGTAGCGAAATGTAGACGCAGCGTACAACATGTAGCCTGCGGTCGTGTGCACCACCCCCTTTGGCTTACCAGTGGACCCACTGACGCAAATAATCATGATTAGACACAATTCGCAAGTAAAGAGAGGCCTATGTCCAGCGTTGAGAAAAGTCAGGCTGTGGATAATAATGATGGTGATGAAAAATAATTCGATCAAAGTTAAAAAAACAACCCAATATTTACCTGGTGTACAGCATAAACAGAGGATCATCAGGGGACATCCACTCTGGAGGACAGATGGTCGACTGACCCTCTAGAACATCGTGCCACCAAATATCTGTATCGTCATTCCACTTGTACTAGAAATAAAAGATCAGATAAAATATTTATTCAAGAGTTCCATCTTTAAAGACAATGATAATAGACTACTTACTAGTAGATACCAACTACATAATACATACATACACACTACATAATACATAGACACTACATAATACATACACACTACATAATACATAGACACTACATAATACATACACACTACATAATACATACACACTACATAATACTTACACAACAATATATATACTACACTAACTTATACTTACAAGGGCTCTTACGTCATCGGGAAGTCGTCCGCAAGGCGTGACTCTGTCTAGGTGGGGAACCACGATGCACATGTCAACAGTATGTTTGTATTTGCTCCTGGCTTTTTCCAAAGCATCGTCGCATGTGGTCTTAAGGACGAGCAGCTTCTCGCCGCGCCAACCGCCGTCAGCCGTCACTAGGGCCTTAGCTTTGCAATCAGCCATGCGCTCTGCCAGCGAGTCAGCAGAAAAACCCGCGAACTAAAAATATGGGGTAGTTGAAGTTAAAAATCCTTAAAAACTGTTATTCTTTTGCTGGTTACTGTGTTTCTTGTCAAAATTAAATAGAACTTTAATAAAAACTAATTGCTTATGGGGCCGATATCAAAAGCGATGTCTTTCTTCAAAATCATTATGTCATCGGTGTAAAACTCACCACCACGGAGTGAACAGCCCCGATTCTAGCGCAAGCCAGCATGCACACAATCGTCTCCAAGATCATGGGCATATAGATGGAGACCCTGTCGCCCTTGCCGATGCCGCGTTCGCGCAGGCCATTAGCGAATTGGCACACTAAGTCCATCAATTTCATGTATGTAATTCGGCTGTAATCCTCTGGATGGTTGCCCTCCCTGTAAAGGAAATTATATTAAACAAATGCTCCGGTAACTTGAAGGTACTGCTTATAAAGGCTCAGACGGTGATGATGAGATGAGCCAGACTCATTCAAAAAGGCAGGTTTTCGGCAGCTGTGGAGAGGAGAACCTAGCAAATAAAAAAGAAAAAGACTAAGATGCGTATACATATGTTCACCCATAGACTATTATTTCTATTTCTCAAGAAAGTCAGGAAAGTGAGCGTTTGTGACATTGTGAGAGGCTTGACGCTAGACCGTATTGTAAAAACTAATTGGACACGCTCTGTTTCATTTCAAATTAAGTAATACATGCATGTTCTGTAAGAGGACATAAGTAGTAATTATTGCAATTCGAATTTCTTTGAAATACCTTGTATTTCAAAGTCGACCCATTCGTCTCGTTAAAATTAGATGAGCAAACCCTTCAATCTCAATTTTCATTTCGCAATTGAGTATTATTTGATCTGCCCTTCCCCTGCACATCCAATTTGGATGATCCATCTGAAGTATCCGCGGGCGAGGTCCAACGGATATTGGACGGGATTTCTCTTTGTGCTGCCTGTCTACCGCTCAGATTAGTGTGATTGAGGGGAGCACATGCAAGAGGCTTATAGAATCGATACACGCGGTACTAAATATTAATTTTGTATTTCTTGTTTTAATGCCAACGTAAATCAAGGTTTTTATAATCTTCCTATGTTGTTAAAGTTTTGTCTAAATAATCGTAACAAGAGTTTATTTATCTCTATGACATGCGATAATTTATCGAGCCTTAGATCTGCGTGAGCTGCGACTTTATCTCGATAGCTTGTATCCCTTATATCTTTGGGAAAGTACCGAACTAATGACGCAAGCACACATTCCTGCATATTACATAAGTGTTTCAAGAGATGCGAGGACGTTGTTACGATTCCTTTGATTCCATATCATACTCTTGTTATGTAATTTATTGGAATAAGAAGGAAACTAAGTACTGTCAAGGTTTAAATACTAGTTTGCCTAGCTCTGTCAAGTCCAAGACTAGTACTACCTTGTCGTATACATGAATGGAACGCATTCATTACACCTTGGTTCAGTTAAAATGCAATTTTATTTTCTCAGCACAAGTGGTATGAACAGTTTTAAGAGCTATCTCTAAAATGAGATCTTATCATGAATCTGCGTCTTTCGTTTACTTTATACCTTCGCATAAACGGCGCTGTTACAAATCTTTAAAACATTGACAATTGCGTTATCAATGACACTTAACTTTTGAAGTAGTTTTTGATATGCCTGCAGGAAGTTTTGACGGGAAACCTAAGATGAGTGTCACGCGCATTTTTCATTGGACTTTTAAATTATGTATAGTGTCGTTTACTAAATAAAAGCGAGTGATTTATGTAGTAAAAAGTGCATTTAGTAAATAATTCATAAAGAACATTGAAATATCGCAGCATAGTGGCCACATCACGGCTTTGCCTCAAATCTCCTAGTAGTCGGCAAACGCGGCCGTTTTTTCAACTGTCATTGGCGATATCCGCCATTATTGTGAAATAAAATTTTTAAAGAATTTCTATAATTTGTTACACGTGTTATTGGCAAAATTGTGGTGTCTAACGACAGAGGCCATTGAAGAGTTGAAGTAGTATTCACTCTTAAGAAAAGAAAAAAGAAAGAAAGAAATATAAAATTTTCAAAGAATTTCTATAATTCTCTCACAAAGGCCATTAATCAAGAATTGAATTGAATTTCTATAATTTGTTACACGTGTTATCGGCAAAATTATGGTATTTATTCCACAGAGGCCATTGATCAAGAGTTGAGGTTGAATCTCACCTTGAAAAAAGAAGAAGATATGTCTGCAACTCTGTTTATTCAGTTCTATTGATTACAATTTACGAGTTGCGAAAACATTGTCAAAGTATGTATCAAATATTGTCAAAGTTTCTACACGAGTTACTTGTGAGTTAAGAACAATTAAATGCTCTACCAGTCCATAAACATTTTCAGAGCACTGTTGCGGCTCCCGCCTTCTAGAGTAGTGCTGCAGGTTTGCGGACGCGCATATAGATGACTTTTATGCAATTATGCGAAAGAAAAGAGCGTCACTACTGAAAGTACTGAAACCTGTGCAAGAGAGTAGCAACAGCATCTTGAAAATGATATCAGATATGAGATGGGTTGGACGCGGTTGTGTTCAAGCGATTCATCAACCTGCATGTGAGAGATGACGTTTGATAATGCGTAATTGTGATTTAGTTTATCTTCTTTTCGAACCTGCTAACTTAGTATTTTAAGTTGTTTTTAGTTTCTATTTGTATAGAAATTATCATAATTTATTAGGTATATATTTATTATTATAATTTGCCATAATAGGGTGCCAATTCAAGTAGGGAAGAGAGGGGCTTCGAGTCAAAGCCTTCAGTCTTTGTCAAAAATAGGTTAACTAAAATTTATATCCCGAGATGTTTATTAAAAATATTTTAATGAAATATCGACGGTATTATTGTTAAGTGTCATTTTAATATTTATGCTAAATAATTTTCATGAGATTTCCGGTGGCACGTATTGCGCTAACGCAGTCAAAACTTATCGATTGTTGTAATAGGTATTTGTTGTCATTTGTAGACAGGTGGAGAAACGAGAAAGGTACATATCAGTGGCGAAGGGTGAAATTTTGACAAAGGGAAGCCGGTCCAAAAAAATAAACACTTAAACACTTACCTACTGCAGGATATCTTGGAGGAGGTCTTCAGATAAGAATAATATGAAAAGCCCCACCTTCACCTTACAAAAAAGGACTGATGATTTGATAACAATGTCTTTCAAGTATGATAAAAGCGGCTTTGTGAAAAGCCTTTTTCGACGTGCATCTCTATACCACACATGCATGCTTGTTAGTAAGTACTAAGTTAAATAAAATAAAAAATTATAAAAATAATAAAGTGTTAAAAACCGAACCACACAGACACCGATCCAAAACCAACAAAAATATTAAGCAAAAATAAAGCAAATTATACACAATCACAACGTTATTTATATTCTAATGCAATGCGTCTGTTTTTTTTTAACAAAATGAGCTAAAATGTTGTTATAAAAATTCGGATTACTTTTAATTTTATTAAGCAAATTTTTTTCAATTGACATGATAGCCAAATCGGACAATCTCTGCTCTTTTTGGCAGTTTCGCACATACGTGTGAATGCGTTTTAAAGCAGAAAATGACCGCTCAGCTGAAGCTACTGAAATGGGGAGGGTCAGAATTAAACTGCAAAGAGTCGAAACTTGAGAAAATGCGTCTTTCAAAGACGAATTAACAGTAACAGCACTCTATATGAATTAAAGCCATAATAACAAACAAAATTAACAGTATTTAACCAAATCTGCGATTAAATTACCTTACAGAATCCGTCACAGTTTAAATAACACAAATATTAAAAACAAACGAAAAACTCACGCACCATAGGTAGGTATAGAACGCTATCTCGTAGTAGCGTGGTTTCTGTCTCTTTCTAATAGAGGAGAGGAGAGAAATACAAGCCGCTCGCGGGCGGCTTATATTTATCAAGTTTTACCGCGACGGTTAGCGAGAATTAGAAAGAGATGGACTGACACGCTCTCTCTTTTCGCGGCATAGTAAACCGTTGACATAGGTAAGCTGAAATTCGACGGCTTCCTTCAAGAGAACTACGAAAAGAATTACGAAAAATTGAAGCGCTGATTAATTTACGACTAGGTATAAAATGAAATGTGATACTTAGGGTATTGCTAAAAATTGCGATTGCTATTGTAAATCGCGCCGGCATTTGATTAATAATACTTTGTTAATGAAATAGAATGTAAATACTTTTGTATGAATATGGAACTGATTTTTGAAAGGTAACCCGGTGGGAATCGGCTTGTATGGACTCTTCGCCACTGGTACATATGTCTTCTCTTACGCGCATTGAAGGTGAAGATGTGATCAAAGAACGGAAGTGTAATTCCAATATAATTATACAATAGCTACTTACACACATTTTATAGTTTGAATGTTAGGTAAAGTAATTAAACTAGTAAGGGAAAATAAACTGCAGACATAAAATTCTAGACTGTGTGCCCTGTAACTGGCCAGCAAAAGTAGCTTTAACTACTTACTTAATTGATGAATTAAGGAGCTAATAAATACATACATACTGTCGGCAGCAAATGATCTTGAGATTAACTTAAGATAAAGGTACCGACGATTGCACATCAAGCTAATACAATCTGTCAGATGTCTTCATTAGAATGTCAACTTTATCTCTTAAGAATTAAGGCTCAAGGTTGATTGGGAATATTTGACAGTTTCGGATAGCTTGAGCTGTTGTCGTCCGTACATTAACAAGTTTTACATTTCTGATCGAGTAATAAGGTTGAAAAAAGAAGTTGAAAGTTGAATAATAGCCTGTTCGGCATCTTGTAATAGAACCTCCTAAAATATTAGGTATTCATGTGGTAGAGATTGCTTTAGTAATAAGCAGAATACGTGCTAGTTACATGACTATTTTCTTCAAATAATTAAAATAAACAATACAAACAAGGAAGCAATTTTAATTATTGTTCAAGTACCTACAATATTTAGTTATTGTCATGTCACGAATCAACCGTGATACATGACTGGTTGTTACTACGCCACGCAAGCTTTTTTGATTATTATTTCTCCTGAGATGCGGATATTGGCATGAAATAATTTCTTATGACAGTACTTAGGTATTAGTAATAAGTTCCGTTCTTTAAGCAGGGAACCTTGATACCGAACTTACAAGCTAGCACCATTATAGCAACATTATTTATGTGCGCAAGCAAACCGTTCACTCCATGACGCGTTGCACTCATAGATTAAAGTAAATACCTAACGGAAAAACGTAAACTCTAAACACGGCAGAAAACCTCCCCGAGTGCTCGGTAGCTGCTGGTCTTCGGTTGCGATCCCCGAGGACGAGCAGATCCTGGGCCGGTGCACCCTGGGCGTGGCCAACAATCCCACGAGGGGATTGTTATCCGCGGCGAATTTCTGCCGGAGCGGAAGACTCGCCACCGAGGGCTCTCTTTCTGCGCTCTGCAGCTGCAGAATGCATGAATAGGGAGCGAGGTGGGGTAGACCGCAGGCCGTTTTTACGCGGTCTAGGGTCCAGGGGCGAGGGACTTGGGGAAATCTCCGCCCCCTACTAGAAACACCAGCCCGCCGCTGGAGAGCGCTGGCGCGCGAGAGTGTCGGCGCGCGCCTCAGAAGCGATGCACGGAGTAGTTTAACACCTTCCTATCCCGTGCAGGAGACGAGGCCCGGAAAGACCGGGCCAGCACGAGAGTGTGGGGCCGTGGAAGAATAGTGACGGAAGTGACACCGGTTTGGTTTTAAGTCAGTAGGAGTCTGACGGACCCCGTCGCCCACCCCAGGGCGGCGGAAATTCCTTGAGGATTTTCCACCCAGGTACAAAAAAGATGTTGGCAGGTACCTACTGTACTTGCGTTTGTGCAACAAGGTCTTTGTCTGAGGAGGTAGGAGAAGGGGGGAGGGTTTAACTAAATATCGATAGGGATCCCCCGAAGGTGACACATGATCGGATTTTAATTCAATATAAAGGTAAACGATATTAAAATGTACTTAAATAAATTCAGCAGAGGAATTGCGTAACACACTATCAGTAGCATGGTTTCATTTTGACATTTCAATAACATTCATTACGTTATTTACGTTCTTGAACAGTAACATTTTTAAAACAAATGGAGCAGTGGATTAGGAATTGGTTTCAAAATGTTTCTAATAGATAGTAATGGTGTTTTCGGCAATTAGGGTGCAGAGGAGTAATTTTAAGAAATGTTCATACTATCTCTGTGTTAATCTGTTAAAAATTCGTTTACTTTCGGGACATTTCGACATGCTTTTCCACCAGATTTTGAACGCTTTAAATTACGAGAATTGGCCTTCAGATGATGACATTAGGGCCTGTCAAACCATTCAGTTTTACTATGTTTCAACTTTATCTTAGTTGTGTAGGTATATATTTATTTATAGATTACGTTATAATTAATTAAGTATAAATAGTTTTTTTAGATGTTTCTATATGTGTTTATTTGTTTGTAAGTATATTCTCCTAATATTTGTTTAGTTTATATAATTTTATGTATTTATTGTCTCCTTTACTCATTCGCACGCTGCCTTCATCTCTCTATCTTTTGTTCTGTAGCATGTAGGTACATATGTACGTTGGAAGAGATATCTTATGAAATAAGCATCTGCTCTATACCTATTTTTCTGTTGTGTCCTTGTACGTACATAAATGCTTAGATAAAATTAAGGTAAGTAACGTTTTGGTAAAGTAGTTATGAGATTTAAAAAATATAGTTTAGACTCGCTTGTTCTTTAAGAGGGTCGACAGGCCAACACAACGAATAAAATGTGTGTCAGATTAAGTACCACTGTACCTAATTTCCATGACCTTGATTCATTGTATGTCTGTTCTGTTCTTAACTCAATAAATACTGAATGGTAGTAATCTAGAGGCTTTGTATCGAACGGAGACGATTTAGTACACTGTGTTGCCGTATGCCTACAACTGACAAGGTGAGGAAGAGATATAATGGGCCAAATGTAAAAACTATTCGCGATAACATTAACCTCATCACGCAGTCACTGATTAATTAAGTACGGAATACCGCACTTAATTACTTTATGTAGGTAGGTAACTATCTGCTTTAACTGATTTAGAACAGTTTTTGGTAGATTCATTGTTATGACTTCCAATTCTTGTTAATTTTCCTCTACATTATTGGGCGACTGCGTTCTGAGGAGAAATTTCGATGGATTGTTTGGAAAATGGGGTGCTTTCCAATTAAATTATATTTGCATGGCATTACTTTGTTATTTTTTAAATTTAACTGAGCAAATAAAGAGTTTTGTGCGATTATGTGTACATAACGTACACCTACCCAATCGTATATGTAATACCTAAATCTAAATCTTTTACGTTTTCTATCACCCAGCCTAAATCATGGGGAGTTCATACCTACAAATGGTATGATGTAGGTAGGTATTAGAAGATACATCTCTGTTAACCATTTCACTGATTTCAGGCGTGGTGACTGTGTTATGCAAGTCTCAGACGTCAGCATAACACTTCATGTTTGACTAACCTTATCAAAATGACAAGGAAAGTTAATAGTTTGTATTATATCTAAGAATTCTACTGCAAATACTGATGATGACTCGTTTACAATAGAAAATAAACAAAGTAGAGTTTATCAAACTAATTCATAATTATCACATCAATAACGTCATTTTTTTTTAAATTATATACTAGTGCTTGATCGCAATCCCGCCTGATGGTAAGCAGTGATGCGCTCGTTGATGGTAAAGCGCGCTAGTCTATTAAGAGCCTATTCAATCTAGCCTTGAAGACACTCAAATTGTAGTTTGAAGGAAACACTGTCGCTGGCAAATTGTTCCAGTTCCTCGATAAATTTGAGTAAAATACACCGTGTAATTTTAGTAGATAGCCTACTTCGTCAATCCAATCACTACCAAGGGCACGCGGAATGAAGCGGCGACATCTTTACGAGTTCATTAAACCTGGCACAAAAATTAGTAAAATTTTATATTTTTTAAATTTTACACAATAATAAAACTTTTACTAAGTAATTATTATAAGTAGAGTAAATTTAATTTAAAAGTAGGGAAAATTCCACGGTATAGTTTATCTTCAACCTCTGATGAGTTATTAGGGATGTTATTAATTTGACGCGAGAGGCACGGGACTGAAAGATGTGATCCCATTCCCAAACATCATTATGATAAGTTCCTTTAAATTCATCTCGATGTAACCTCTATTGTTTTTACACCGGGGACTTTACCAATTATTTACATGCATTTAAAAACGCCGATTTTATTGGACGGAAACTTGTGGTCCGACAAGGAAGTTGTAAACTATGTGCTGCCCAAATGCTATGGACAGATTTCTGACAAATGCACTACAAAAACTAACGCAGCGAATAGCGAAAATGAAATATCTTGGGCTACTACATCATCGACATGTGGCCTAAGATAAGCAACACACGACCAAGATACCTATGTGACCTGAAGTATCATGGTCCAAAAACCTTCTAAAATGGCGACTGCAAATATTTAATATAACTGCGGACGTCATTTAGTCAAACAAGAAGCCCAAGAAAGATGTTATACAGAAGGTGACAAAACACATGGACAGGATACAGACAGCCCACAATAGACAGAAAAACAAGAAGTCAGTTGAATAAAACAAGGTGGTGAACGTATAAAGAGAAGACATTAGATACTAGGAGCTGATAATTTACGAAGCAGTCTTGGCTGTGTTTTGCGATCGCTGCTTTGAAATGCATTTGTATGCAGCTTAAATGCACCAGCTGTCAACGTTCTCAAGTAACTGCGTCAATATGCTTAAGCATTGAAGAATATATTTTGTATTCATTTTAACTTATCTTGATGGGAAAAGGTGAAAAGGTACGTATCTACGGCTCCTCTAACAACATGTTTTTGTTATGGTTTTATGCAGATTTGTCGTTTCCGCATGCGATTTTCAGCATCACTTAGAGAATTTGTTCCGGAAACTTTGTGTATAATACACAATTACTGCATGGTTATCGATATAACTTCATCAGCTGTCTGGCGGGGGAGACTGTAACTGCTGTATTGATTTAGCGTTGGATGTTTCGAAGGATGAGACAGGTAGACACGGCGGGGAGGGGTTGCAAGGGGAGGTTGAACGCATCCAGTGCGTCAAGAACATTATTGCATTGCGCGCGCCGTAATGCTGGGAAATCAATCAACGGAAATGCACGAGCTCAATTTCGCTCCGCCGGGAGAGGTCAAAGTTCAACAAGGAACATGATAGATTATAATAATATGTACTTAGGAGCTGTTAGCATGAGGGGCCCCTTGCATTGGACTATCAGTTTAGAACTCTAAAGAGAACGGTTGACTAGAAAGCCTTTTGTGGAGTTTCGAACATCATCAATAGTAAGCTGGTAAGAGAGTCGTGCTAGCTAAATGAAACAACAGGTGGGATTATAATTCCATTACTTTCATCGATGATTGTTAAAAAGTGGCAAAGGTTTTCGAACCTATTGTTGCTGTCCCAACCATGAACATATTGTTGTAGGAGTAATCAATAATTTTGGTAATGATAAACGCACGTGGCCGACCAGTAAACAAATCGGAAGTGGTCGCGATTTAAATTCTTTGGGAATTCCAAGGAAAAGGCCATGTTATAAACATATACATATTTATGTAACCACAGCGATGTAGCTACGTACTTAATACATGCTAATATGTATTAATTACGTCCATTTCATTGTAATTAGGTGGTGAACTGTTATAGTAGATCATCTAACTAAACCACTAGGTACACTAATTTGCAACATGAAAGTCATTGGCTGTTATTTTTCTTTTATATACATGTAATATTAAATTAAATAAATAAAAATTTTAATTTACAATACTAAACAAATAAATAAAGATGTGTACAAATAGGTAGTAATAAGTACCCAAAGTGTGGGCATGTATAGGCAGTTATAGTTTTCGATGATTGTAAATTCGTCAATGCACAATGTTACATTTCGCTGTGCACTCAGCTTGGAATTATTACATAACATAAAGGTATCAATATTAATAAGCGTGTTCCGCTGGTGTATTCTGTAGCTGTCTAGCCTGTGGAGAAAATCAATAAGTTCGCGCGCCGTCTCAGTGCATTGCCGCTCAGCTGTCTATTGATTTTGGAAGCTATGCTAACAGAAAGTTACTTACCAGTAGAATGCAATTCTGTCTCCATAGCCGTTCCTCACGTTCCTATCCAGCACGTTGAAGCAGATGTTTGTCCTGGAGCCCTCCAGCCATTTCACGAATACCCTCCCCAAGTTTATATTAAAATTGTAAGACAAAATATTTCCCCGTTGGTATGGTGTTTGCCAATAGAATTCATTCGCTAATTCCGACCAAAATGATTCGGGATCTTCGAGCGATTCCTTGTGCATTCTTTGATATTGCTCAAAGGAAGGTAAACGTGATTTTTCGACGACATGGTCGGTCGGCTCATATACGCGCGACGACATCGCGGATAGCGTCGTTGAACGGTCGCGCTGGGATCAGAGTCGCGTTAGCGGACGTGCGCGCGAGCTCGCGGTGTGGAGCCGAGTGGCGAGTACTGAGTAGCGGAGTAGCGACTGACGCGCGGTCGATCCGGCGAGTGCTGCTGCTGGGCGTTTGGCAGGCGACACTCGACCTGTAATCGCACTGAGATGACGCACGCATGCAGCGCGCATGCGCGGCCTGTGCGCACCTAGCTCAAACTTACAAAACCCACGCCAAATCAGTCCAAGCGCTACTCTTTCGATATTTAGGCACACTAAAACTGAGATTTATGGTATAAAGTACCAGAATTTAAAAGAAGCTGCCTTTTCACCGGCAATAAAGTCATACCCAGACGAATACGGAGATGTTGCTACAAATATGGACAACAATTTAAAATAAGTCTGTGGCTGTCCTGGGTCAGGGTTGCGGGTTGGTTAAAAAAGAAACCGTGGCTGTGGCACAGGCAAGTGAAGAAACACGCGTGGGTTTTAGTCAGTAAAAGTCTGACACGCCCTTCCGCTTCGCCCAGAGCGAGAGAGGTCATTTGATGATTTCCATCCAGAAAAAAAAGGGTATCACGCTGCGACCAATAGGAGCGAAGCTCCACGCGAACGAAGACGCTGGCGGCCAATAGTAGAACATAATATTGGAGAATCAATCTGTCTAGCCTGCTCCCAACTACGTTGGGGCCAGCTACGCGGTTGCAGCTGAATATCAATGATTAATATAGCGAGTGCCTATCTGACTTGAGAATATACTAATCTAATGAAAGATTGCAGTAGGGGTGTTCATACTCTTTAAAATAAAACATACCTACGATATAACAGATATGATTCTTTATTAACATAAACTTATTGTTTACTTATTCTAAACCGCGAATCTAAAGCGTACGTGATGACCAGTCTTCTTGTGTAAGCTATAATGAAATACATAACTTTATAATCAATAATATTATAAGTAAAAAGAGGCAGATGTTATACACGTTTCGGAACACGACTAAATTTGGCTAATTAGCTTAGTTTTCGTGTTGTCGTCTCTTCCCTCCTTTCACGCTAGTTCTTCCACGTGTCAGGTACTAGAATAGCATGACATAGTGCCGATTTTCAAGATCGATTATTGGGTAGGTAACATAACCAAATCTTTTTATTTGTAATATCATTGTCCATAATTTTGTAAATAAAACTCTTAACTAACCAAATTTGCATTAGCAAGACTTGATACTTTGTTGATAGATAACTGTTGTTTGAATGTTCGAGTCGGCATGATTCAAAATCAAACGTATGTACGAACATGATTAAGCTAAGGAAGATGGCGAAGTAAGCGTGCTGATTAGCACTAGTGGAATGAGGACTGACTATGTCTGGTAATTGCTACGCATCGGCATTGTTGTTCAACAAATATTGTTAAATAAGCTGTGTCTACCCGAAAATATTTGGAGTTATAACCTTTGCTAAGCGTGCATACAAGAAGGAAAACAATGGCCTCAATTCCCTTGTTCGCAAACTAAACTAAATTTAAGTTAAGTGCATCTTTTTCTTTATATTTCATTAAGAAAAGGCCAGAAGATGATATGTCAGTTTAGACCTGTCAAATTACTCCGCGGCCGCGCCTGACGTGAATTGATGTATTTTTGTTCGGTTTTGTTTATAATCGCGTCTAAACAGTCTATGGAAATGAGTTTGGCGGGAAAGCCAAAATGAGTGCCACGCTCATTTTTCATTGGACTTTTAAATTATCTATAGTGTCGTTTACTAAATAAAAACGCGTGATTTATGTAGTAAAAAGTGCATTCAGTGAATAATTCATAAAGAACAGTGAAATATTGAAGCATAGTGGCCACATCATGTCTTTACGCTAAACCCTTCCTAATCGCCCTCACGCGGGAATCGAAAGGAGTTAGTTTAGATTAAGTTAAGTTAGGATAAGTTTAGGGTAAATTAGGATAAGTTAGGATATAAACTTACTGAAGAAAAGTTACATAAGACTAGGCTGTATGGCGTACTATGCCTTTGCCTTTTCCGTTCCTCTGAACGGAAAGAAGAGAACAAAAAAAAAAAGTCTATGGAATATCTTAATTTGACAGGATTACACTAAAATGTCATCTTCTATGCTTTTCTTAATGAAATAGAGAGAAAGAGATGCACTTAGCTTAAAATTAGTTTGTGGCCAAGAGAATCGGTGTCATTATGATATTTTAGAAATAGTTACTATTATAAAGTTCATCTTGGTCTCAAATAAAATCACTATGTGAACTAAATATATCATAAACACGACCGGAGCAGCTTATAAAGCCGCTCACAGTCACAATAAGCAATCTTGTGTAACACAGTGTTATTGATTTTTCCAAAAACAGGATACAGAATTATCCCATTTTCTTTCAAAAATACGTCTACAGAAACTAACTGCTTACATAAACCGTTAAGACAGTACGATTTCTTTTTTTTTTTTTCAAGTATTTACGTACTTACGATCATAATAAATACTTATTTTTATTATAAAGCATCTCCTCTACCGTCATAAAATAAACAGACAATTATAACATTAAACAACAATACTCAAATACAGACTCAAAAGAAAGTACAATATAATTATTATTATACAGGGTGTATCTGACATCGTAACGCAAACTTCGCGAAAAGGCTACACCGCATGCCACTAATAAAATTATGATAGTCATTTATGTCGTTAATGAGCGGTTACAGAAATAACAGTGTTTAAAAAAAGTTTCGGCTCGGTCTTTGAACGTTGCAAGCGTGCCGCCGCGCGTGTTTGTAGGTATGGCGTTGACCCCTGATGTGAACTCTATTAAATCAACTGATAGGATCGTTTTTCGAGTTTTGTTCACATTGTGCTTTTTTGTGTAATTAGCGAATTAATTAATTTTTACTTTAAAATCTTATTGAATTATAATAGTATAGCAATTATGAACGCTCTAAAGTGAAAAAAGCTACACATATATTTTTTAAATCATGAAAAAGCCCACGAAAAATTCACTCACTAGGAGGTTCAGAATCATGTACTAGATCCATGGTACTCGTTTGTGCGTCGATGTCAGATACAGCCTTTATACCCGGGTCCACGCAGTCGAAAATATCATCATGTATACAGGGTGCCAGGGAAACGCTTCCGAAAACGAAGACAGGTGATAAGGCTAGTGATTCTCGATACGATACCATCAAAAAATGAGGATTTTTTTTTAACAATTTTACTTAAGCATTTTTCGTACACTATGCTGTGGGAACAGTTAAATGAGTTAAATAAAACCATTATTTGCGATTAAACATTTTTTTTTTCTTTATAACTCTAACAAGCAATGCATTCGTAAATAATATCAGCTGACTTTCGCGCATTTCGAGTTCAAAGACCGCGTGCGGTCACCGACATCGCGACAGTTTCACGGCTGAAACCGAAGCGCGCGTCGCGCGACGTGCGATGCGCCGGCTGACTATTTTATTTATTTATTCTTTATTGTACACCAATCTTCCTAAACTACTAACCTTCACTCGATCGCTTGAAGCAAATGTCTTTTCAGTTCAATTCTACCTAGTTGTGGGATATCTGCTTACGGCATCGGCGGCATCCATTCGTGCAAGGATCGTAATGATTTTCCCCTTTAACAGGGTTACAATTTTATTTTGATCTGAATGTTCAAATTTACAAATCAGAAAAATCCAGTTTACTTTGCTTAACCTTGAGGCCCATATCGAAGGTACTTAGATACCTACAGTGTCGTGGCTGTAAGGCCATAAAAATCCTTTGTAAAGCGCCGCTAAAATAAAGAAAAATAAACATTACAGAGGCGTCAACAGTTTTAAATTGATGGACATGTTGTGAATTTAATAACAGTTTTGTATTATGTCGATAATCGATAGTAAATGAAATAAAGTAAAAGATCGCTGACATCAGCTGTAATTGACTAAAAAATTTTCATCGCATGTACAGTTTTTGAATTTGAACTTAACAATGTAATTAAAGTCACACGATGCGTGCTCGTTTATTACAAGAACTGGATCCTTCATTTAGTAAGTAAACCTAATCAATTTAAAGTGAATAATTAAATTAATTGAATCTAAGAAACCAGTTAAATCTTATTTAAAAGTTAGAAAATGAAAACAGTTTGTAATAAAGCATAAGTACAATTTCCTAACAATTAAAATCAATTGATTTCTGATCTCGTAATTATTCTTTTAGCATTTTCGCCTCTGTAAACACACCGCTTTGACCGCGGGACTCCCCCAAAGCGTTTGACCTTCATAGTACATCTTTAGTTAATAATTAGTGTTCCTTGCGACTCGGTTCGTGAGCTTGTGCGTTACGTTTGTAACCGATTATTTAATTATTGTTTTGTTAGTTTTAAATTTGTGTTTAGTTATTAGGTATTGTTACGTTTTTAGTGCTGTTTTATTCTTTTTAGTTATAACTTTTTGTTGTTTTAAACAATGCCTGAGGCATACGTGTACAGTGCTCGTGAATATGGTCCGTCAACGTATGGGCTGGTATTTTTAATGGATGAATTCTAGGACCAGTGTTTCTACCGCCGCGCCTCAATGGATCAGCATATCTTAATTTTATAAATGGACATTTAACTGATATGCTAGACAATGTGTCTGTGGCTGAATTTCTTCGAGCATGGTTCCAGCACGATGGCACTCCACCGCATGTTACGCGTCCCGTCCGCGAGCGTCTCACTGAGCTTTTTAATGACTGCTGGATCGGAAGGCCGTTGGACTTCTTTTTATGGGGGTATGTAAAAGAAAGAGTGTTTGATCGGGAATGTGACAGTGCTGATGAAATGCGGGGCAGAATAGTGAGTGTTTTTAATAAACTACGTGAAGAATGTGTTCACGGATCGACACAGCGACGGGCCCGGCTTTGTATTGAAATGAATGGAACTCAGTTCGAGCCAAACCTCATAAGGTCGCAAAGGATTTAGACAGGTACGTAAAATGCCTCTGTCAGCTTTTTACAATGGACTACAATTGCGATTTTGAAAGTGATGTTTGTAAATTGCGTATAAATCGGCTCTTTTCGGCGGGTGATAAGCGCGGGCGCGGTAGTGCGACGTCGCCTTGCGTGTCAGTGACCTCACGTTTCGTACGCTATCCAATGCTTGTTTACGAAATATGAAGTCTTGAAAATAATCAATTTAAAGCGAAAGGTTATTGGTATCCGTTTGCATTTAGGTTGTATATAATCTACGTTCTGGCTTCGGAAGCGTTCTCCTTACACCCTGTATAACTATTCACTAAATGTACAATACAGTATGTTACGAAAACCCTGTCCGACCCACAAGGATAATAAGGGTTAGGTAAACAAATGACCAAATAAAATATAAAATTTTGCATAATCATCATAGTAACAATACTAATGAATTTTGAAATAATCTTTTTTACCAGCGAATTTACTGTAACTTCCCCAAAATTCGGGAAATTTAAAAAAGTGTAAACACCATTTTAGACCTTATAATTGTCGGCTTTCTTTTGATTATTTTTTTAGGTTCTTTAGCGGCGTCAGTGTGTCTAGCCGCCGACGGCGGCAAAGGAATAATTAGAGCTGTGCTAGTTTATGCGTAATAACGTTTTGTTTTTGTAGCTATTATTCGAAACTGTACCTGGCCGAATGATTTGTTGTAGAAACACAGATTACCTAATGGTAAAAGTACTTTTTTTGATTATCGATTAATTACTCATAACAATATTGTAACACAAGTACCTATTATTAGTAAATAGGAACTAGAAAGGTCTTATGAAATACGATTTTAGGAGAATATTATAAAGAATGTAAAGCATTTAAGTTCACCTGATTTAAGTTATGTGAAAGTTCTAAAATCTAAAGAATGCCATGCGATGTTGAATCGATGCGTGAAATTCTGAAATACAAAATTGATACCAAAAATCGATACGAGAAATATTTTGAATACTTTCACACCTCTAGTCAAAGGGCACCGCCGTGCAGTTAGAGTACCTATTTTTATGAAATAAAAATCATTTTTATTTTAAATTTATTAGTTTCGCGTAGACATCGCGTCCGTGTAGACGTATCGTTTATTGTGTGATCATATAGTTTTCTAACGTAATGTAACCTGCTGATGGAAGGTACCTAGTGAAACTGCAATTGTGTTGTGTTGTGATCAGGTGTTGAACGATTCGGATGTGACTACTTCTTGGTCAATGTGGTTCCAGCATGACGGTGCCCCACCATATTTTTGCCGACCTGTACGTGAGTACCTCCACTATCAGTTCGGCGAGCAGTGGATTGGTAGGAGTGGACTAACGTTGTGAAACACCGTGCTAATCTCGTGGGACGGTGCCAGCCGGTATCGTTCTTAGTGAACGAAATATGGAACAACATCTCCGCCACAGCCATTGTGCTCATCGAATGAAATTCGAAGATACATTCGGAGGGTCAGACGACCTTCCTACTTAAAAAAAAGTTCTTTTCACGAGCTGCCTAAGTAGGTATCATTGTTTCTTTCTAGAGTCGATAAACGTGGTTAGACTACCAATACCTACATGCATGAGGTCAACTGAGGTCATGACCTGTGCCTGTGTTGCCATGAAATTACCTATTTATTTTATTTAAGTTATTTATTTTTAAGGTGGTATTTTTTTTTTTAGTTTAGCCAGGTTATGTACGCATTAGTAGAATCAGCTAACGATACCTAACAACACCTTCACGGGTCGGACAGGGTTTTTGTAACATACTGTATAATAAAATTACTATTATAAATATTCTCTGCCATGTTTCTCGACCTCTATAAATTGCAATAATATCCACAAGAGGTCAAACGTTAGGTACTTACTATAAATTAGTCCAGTGCAGTGAGGTACATTTTGGTAACTTAAAATATTGGGCACTTATTTAATACATTATAAATAAATAAACAGTAAGTTTATCTTTTAAAAATAATATTAGTTAAAACTACTATAATTATAATTCCAATCGCGCACGATAATATTAAGGTCCGTGCACGGGATGTGATAAGTTAACGAGATCTTTGTAATATCGGAAAAAATTAAAAATTAAATGAGTTCTTGCGCGATAACACTTGATCCAAAAATATATTACTCTAAAGCATGATAAGTTAGTGTATAATGTATGTGTTCCATGTCATTGTCTATTATTTTGAAATTTATATAAATTAAAATGAAACCGATGATGTTACTTGTTACGTCATAATTCGTTGTCAACTAATTGTATATAATTGAGTGTCAATGTCCTATGTATTGTATATTCTTTTACTCTAAGGTGAATCAAAACCTAATAAATAAAAAGATACTGTG
Organism: Sesamia inferens; assembly: GCA_037179545.1. Classification (NCBI taxonomy): domain Eukaryota; kingdom Metazoa; phylum Arthropoda; class Insecta; order Lepidoptera; family Noctuidae; genus Sesamia; species Sesamia inferens. The sequence continues at coordinate 16,378,603 of CM073921.1, read as the reverse complement.
ATAGCGAGTTAGTCATCTCCTTGATTCACTTGTGAAAAGCAGCCTCCTGAGGAACTTGATTAAGGCCCTCTTATAGTGCGGTGTTAGCTGCCTCACCCCCCGCTAAATAGTAATGTGTCGAACGTAAAGACGCAGCGAGCGAGCGCACGCGCCGTCCGCCAAGTTAGCCGATGCCAGAGTTGAACATGCCACAAAGCAGCATCATTATGGAATGGTGTTGTATAACTATACCATCATCATACATATAAAGTGGAAAAACAAACGAAAAAAAATATAAAATAAAATAAAGAAATAAATTATGAATGACGAAAATAGATTTAGGAGAAATAAAAATAAATAACATGTCAAAGATGATTCATAATTATTACAATAGTTTAAAAAGGATAAAAATAAACACTGAGAAAATAAATAATTATTTTAAGGGAAAAAATTTAATGACTGTCAAATTGTTCATATATACCTATTACAATTGAATAGAATAATAATAATTTCACAATTAATTGGAGAAAAGTGTATTTTGAGCTGGTCAAATTGTTTTCGTATTTTGAAATAAAATTTATAATAATAATGTTAATTTGATTATAAGACAAAAAGCATTTTTATTTTCTTTTTCGCCATACCTTACCTACTGCAGTTTCGAAGCTTTGTGGCATGTTCAACTCTAGCAATGGCTAGCTCGGCGGATAGCGCGCGCGCTCGCTCGTCTCGTGCGTCTTTACGTTCGACACATTACTATTTTGCGGGGGGTGAGGCAGCGTGTTTATACCGACACAGCGCACTACAAGAGGGCCTTAATAGGCGAACTGACTTGATCTTCAAGTGTAAAGTCGAAAAAGAACGTATTATGTCAATGTGTTCTGTAATCAAGTTTCTTGACTGTATAATGAAAGTAGGGTACTACTATCATTTTAAACGCTCGATCACTATTTATTTGGCCCCATGGTTAAGGTCTTGTCATTAGATATTGTCTTTCCTTCACATCACACTTGAATATACGCTAAGTGGCTAAGGACATGAGTCTCCGGCGGCGTAGCTTGCGGCCGCAGCGCTTCCATGCGGCGGTGAGGCAGTACACCAGCGCTATGATAGCCAGAAGTGACATGGCACGACTAGTCACACTCGGACTCTGGTGCTCCGCGCCACCAAGACCGCGCGATGGCGCTGCCCCAGCACCACGCCATGTCCGCGGCGCAGGCTCGGTACCCTCTATCTCTGGAGCACCTGTAAAAGCAATTTCGTTTAACTCTTATCTCATCGTTCCGCATGACCCGAGAACATTGTCGGCTGACCACAAACCTTCTGAATCTGTTTGCCTATATCTTGTTAAGTATTATACCTAATATTTGATTTAGCCGATGAGATGCAACACTATTTAAAATAAAAACCCCATATCTACAACATTTCCAGTAGATACGGACACATGTGATACGATGCTGACGCTACGTTTAACATTAGAGAGGTCGTCGACGAATCTTTATTCTATCACGTGCCAAACAAATGGAAATGAAAAATAAAATGCCGGTTATTTAGGTATTATGGATCTCTGCAACATTAAATGATAACAAAGCAATATTAAAATGTAATCTTTATATCGAACACACAAACTCATTACATGACCCCTTTTAGTTAATACTCTATTTCATTCATCTATTCTTATTTGCGAAGCGGTCGTGAGTACTACGCAGTACGCACCCTTTGCCCCAGACCTTGAGGCCCTCCAAGGTTAGTGTACATACACGAACGGTGGCCCCTCTCGACATAAATCCCTTCACATCAGCTGTACCGTCTTTGTTGTACTTGCCGTTGCGAATAGCCTTTCATTCGTCCTTTCAAATTACAAGACCACGGCGAGTTTATTAATTGAGTCCGTACCGGATTAATATCACCCTTTTATATGAAACGAGATCTTTTATATCATTTTGTTATGCAAAATTACATGCGAGTTATTTTGTTGATGTTTTTTTTTTAAATCGGATAAGTATTACACATTCAACAACAATGTAAAATTGCTCGTCTTTTCAAAGCGTTAGAATACATTATTGTATGTCTTGTCATTGTTACATAGTTTCCGTGTTCGCCTTGTCTCTTCGCACAGTTTTTTTATTCTTCCCGATTTACAATCATAACAGACATTACGCTCATTATCACATCACAGTAATAAAAAAATATATAATCATAATAAATACACAAATTAATTAATATGTCAGGAAACAATAATTATTTGATGACATGTGACGGGTACAGTGGCTGAGTGATCGACTGCTGCGCCGCGTATCGCCGCGCTAGTTCGATTCCCGCACGAAACATACAGGTTGTCTCAAAAATCGTCGATAAACCGGAAGCAGGAGATAGACCAAGTCATTCCAACTATGAGAAAAAAGAAAAAAATCTTGACCCCGTGGTTACGAAAATATAAGTATTTAAACAAAAAAAAAAAAAATGGGACACCTGTATGTATGTATGGCCTTTTGGCGCGGAAACCGGCCTTACGAGGCCGGTAAGCCCTGAGAGTGGCACGGTGATTAGACCTCCGGGCCGATCCCGTGTCACTCTCAACGCAGGGCCCGAGGGTACCCGAGTGGTTTTAGTGGGTATTCCCGGCTTCGGCCGGGCGAGTCCCACATACGCTCGTCGCCTAGCTAGCGACGGGTATGGTGGGTAAAGGCATTTCCACACGTAAAAAAAAAAAAGTCTGTGTGGCCTACAGGTACTTGTTTCGAGTTTAAATGTTCGTAATCGTAAACACACTCACGATACAGGAGTAATTCCAAGTGTGGGATAACGTTTAAAACAATATGAGGGATGTGGGTAGCATTGAACCAGTCCACGTGGTAATGCTAGTGTTTGAGGGTGGCTTATGTTAAGCAGTAATAAGTATGAATATCGTGATGAATCGTTACCAACCGTAGGGTAATTAATTTTGTAACACGCTATTAGTAGCAATGGATTTGACTTTGACAGATCAACAACATTCATTGCAGTATTTAGAATAGAATAGAATACTCTTTATTATGTACACCATATAGATTACAGAACATATATTACACTTCTGGACACATCTATTAGCCCACCTTAGAGTTTAGGTTTCGATGGCCCCTACCGAAATATGATTGCTAGATTGAACAAAAACTATTGATGCAGTTTTAAATCTGATACATTTTACCATCCTTTTCGATCGTATTGTTTGAAATTTGAATTCAGAATACCATACGACATGGAGCTACACCTAACAAGTCGGATATGCGCCTTGTTAAAAGCAATTGATTTTTTAATAAAAAACATGTTTTACCAAATAAAGGTTTAATTTAATAACGCGTGTTGCCTCCATGGGCATCTACCACTGCTCTCATACGATTAGGCATAAGAGTTTATCAATCGCTCTATGAAATTTTGAGGGATCATCTCCCATTCCTCTTCTATGGCAGTTTTCAACTCCTGCATCGTCTGGGCAACTGGCTGACGAGCCCTAACACGTCTTTTTAGCTCGTCCCACATGTGCTCAATGGGGTTCATGTCTGGGCTTCTGGCTGGCCAGTCCATAACTCCAGTCCTCCAGTCTCTAGGTACCTCCGATAAACATTTCGGACCGCAGATCGACTTAAATTAAGTTGAGCACTCACATTTCTTTGGCTGTGTCCGGCCTGAATAAGTGCCACAGCTTGGACGGCGACTTCAGGTGAAGTATCCATAGATTATTGATAGAACCTCACCTTAATGTTAAGAATAGGTAATGTTTGTTGCAAAACCAAAGATATCAATCACTTTTTCAAGAATGAAATCCTAGTAAACATAAAATCAAGTTTTTTTAGTATTCGATTGTTTGATATCAACAAACAGGCTCCAAATTGTCTTTTGTTTCTTTAAATTCTGTGTTCGAAATTAAAAAAAAAAAAAGACTGTTGAATGAAATTGTGAATGTGCCAGGTTCAAAACTGCATAAAAACTTTTTGCTCGACCTAATATAAAATTTTAGCTAGGACCAAACGAAACTGAAAATGCAAGGTGGGCCAATAGATGTGTCCAGAAGTGTATAAAGATTTTACAAAGGGTGACATAAAGGGCGGTCTTATCGCTAAGAGCGATCTTTTACAGACAACCTTTGGATGGAATACTAAGGGGAAGGACAGAAATAATGTAGGTAGTCTACAGTGAACTATTTACACAGATTATATTAACTATAAATTTGTACGTTAAGTGTATCATACTAGTCTAATAAATATAATACATCTAATTAATAAACATCATACAAAAGCAAATAAAATATAATGACATGTTTAAAGAGAGTAAGTGCTTTTTTATAATGGTTTTAAAAGTGGGTACAGTTCGAGTAAGCCTCACGGATACGGGCAAGTCATTCCATAGTCGAACTGCTTGTACAGTAGGCCTAGTATGAGTTTTCAATACGAAACTTAATCGTCGATATCGAGCGCGTTTGGCGCTCTGATTGGTTGAGAGTTCTTACGACCTTGAAGCGGGCCAATCGCTGAGTCAAACGCGCTCGATACGTTCGAACGAGTTTCGTATTGAAAACTCATACTAGGCCTACAGTAAAGGATTAATCGTAGAAACTTTTTCGCAAAAAAATTCATACATATGAAGCAAGAGATTGGCTATACGTTTCAAAATGATAGTAATAGTGTGTTACGCAATTAGGGTGATGGTTACAATAACAAAATTAGGTATTAGCTGAAAGAAAAGTTTTTCTAAAAATAGTTCTTTCTTCTAATACACTAAATAATTAAGAAATTTTGCCCCAACAAGTGCTAAAATTTTCTTCCTTTTATAGCCATTCCAATCACCTGCCAATTTTGTATCTTATACAACGTGTAACATAAAGGGTATATACATACCAAGGGCATCGCATCTTTACATGATATCAAATGATATTAGGTTTTCAACTCAAAATAAAATATTCAAAAAATTTATACTAAATTTTCGGTTCCGTATGTTTCTTAAATTCAAATCATAACAAACGTGCACCACACTACATACTTAATAACTACTCGTTACACGTCACATTATTTGGCAAAATCACGATAAATGTCTTCAAAAATTCTGTGCGCCTAGTATGGTAGTAGCCTATCACAGGCGGTGTTTTTTCTCGTAACTTCCTAACATAAAGAGATAGGATTTAAAAACCCTTCCAATATCGATTGATATCATGTACAGATGCCATGCTCTTGGTATGTATATATATACCCTTTATGTTACACGTTGTATAGGGATGTTGGTACTATATATAATACATAGTATAGAAGAGGCTAAATAATAACAGCCGTATAAGTCTATCGATCCGGTTGGTCTGTGGAAGGGTGACCATCTTTAAACACTTGATGGTATTTAACGATGGTCGCGTCCGTGCCTCGGAAAGTACATTAAGCTGTTGATTCCGGCAATGATTCGTAGATTTTTGACAGTCATTACGGGTACCTAGTTAGAACCCTGAAAGTCTGAAAACTAGTCTTACCAAGTGTCTCGTATTGCTAAGAAAGAGGGTTGTGGAAGTTAGATAGGCAGTAGCTTTTTGGTATTCAGCTGAGTCCGGTTAGACTGGAAGCTGACTCCAACATAGTCTCTTTTCCTTAAATTTTGTGATGATGTGGTCAAAGGAAACTGGGCCAATAGCGAGTGTTTACAGTAGTGACTATGTAATTTTTATTATTCTTTTGTATCTAATACATACACCAACAATGTCTAGGGATATTACATGACTTCTTAACTTAAAAACGATTTACAGTATAAAACAAGTTTGTATATAAAATATTTTCTTCGCCGCCACGTCTTTTGAAATTCAAAAATATAAAAAACAAAAAATCACAGAAACAAATTAATATAACATTGAAGTTTTGAAAAATTAAAATCGTTGTTCCACAGGGATCGGTCTTGGAACCGCTCCTGTGGAACATTGGCTACGACTGGGTGCTGAGAGGCGAGCTCATGTCGGGAGCCGACTAGACGTGTTATGCGGACGACACCCTCGTCACTGCCCTGGGAAGCTCGCACAGTGAAGTGACGTTGATAGCCACGGTTGCGGTGTCACAGATGGTGAACCGCATCCGGCGCCTGGGCCTGGACGTCGCCCTAGATAAGTCGGAGGCCATGGTTTTTCATGGCCCCCGACGTGTGCCGGCACTGGGATCACATATCATGTTCAGCGGGGCCCGGATAGCTGGCGAGTCCACCATGAAGTATCTGGGACTAGTGCTCGACAGCCGATGGGAATTCGGGTCTCACTTCTGGCGGCGCCCAAGCTGATGGGTGCAGCGGGAACGTTTTCATCGTTGCTTCCCAACATGGGGAGCCCGAGCGCCGCCTGTAGGCGGTTGTACGTGGGAATCGTGCCGTCCATGGCCCTGTACTGGGCCGCTGTGTGGGCGATGGACCTGACGGCCAGAACTCTCGCCGTTCTGCGCAAACCGCAGAGGGCGATGGCGGTCAGAGTCGTCCTTGGGTATCGCACGATTTCCTACGAGGCGGCTTGCGTCCTGGCCGGATCCCTGCCCTAGGACCTAGAGGCACTCGCGTCATTATACCGATGGCACGAAGAAGAGCGGACACGTAGCTCGCGTCCGTGTGCAGCAGCAGATCGAGCTGCGCCGAGAGAAGCACCGTTAGGTCTTGGTGACGGATTGGCGGCAAAAGCTTCTGCGCCCTACCTGCCTCGCTACCGCCGAGGCGATCCGGCCAGTACCCGATGACTGGCCGAGGCATTCGGAGACTGCCTGAAGTGCAAAACTCGTTCGCTCTACCATAGCCTCTCTTTCGGACCGGATTGATTCCTTACTGGCCCGAGCACCCGGCAGGTATCTCTCCAGAACTGTGCTGTCATCTGCATACTCATAGATACCAGACATCAGCAGATTGTAAAGAAGTCAAGTTTATATTGTAATTTTATTTGGTAAGAAGGCTGTTACATCTTCAATTTCATTATTTTTAAAAGAATCGTCTCTTATTTTTTGGGGCTAGTCCGTGCCTTTCCAATCAAAGTTTGCCATTCAGATGGTGCGTAAATGGTTCTGTATAAATCCTTCTATTCTTGCGAGTCTACTGGCATCATGCTATGTCTAGGAATGAGGAAGTTTATAGTCAGGGTTTCAACAAAACTCGCATGATATTACATTATACAGCATCAAAATCATGGTTTTATTTTTATTTTGTCCTGCGTAACTGCGACAAGTATTTAACTGACGTTGCATAACTTATTATCGTAAATGCCAAGTAGGATGCTTGCAATAAAATTATGAAGCTAGCTTCATAATTATTATACCGTAAGTGGCAGGTGTTATACTTACGATCTGTCTGTCGGTGGAGGTTACGTTAAAAACTGAATGGATTGTAACTTACGTATGGAAATTTAGAAATGAAAATAAAGTTAGTTATATTTCTACTTTGAACTCTAAAGTAAGTGAAATAAGATGCAAAATCAGTTCATATAAAAAAAGTTTTTTTTTGGGATATTTGGCGATGGCGGGATTTACATCAGAACGTTCGGCCAGTCGAGATAGGGAGCTGGCTGCTACTCCAGGTTTTAGTGACTATTTTGTGACTCATAAAGATATCAGCCAAAGAATTTGTGACAGAACAGTTCGAAAGTTACCATTTATTTATAGCCGAACGACCTGATATCAGAAAGTTCGGTCAACTTGAATCTCCATAGCTAACATTAGACTTAGATATTAGATTTAGATTAGTATGGAATCATTTAGACGTCATAGTGAATTAGAACCCCGCTTTCAAGCACGGTAAATTATAGAAATATTATTTTTTGCACCCTATCAGATTACTATCATTGATAGAAACTTCATATAAGACTAATAATGATGAAACTGTTAGTCGTTTGGTCGGATATTGGATATCCGGCCGAATATAGAGTAATCTGAGTGAGCCCACGAAGGTGAGATTCGAAATAAGTCAACACGAATTGAAATTAATTAAGATGAAATAGAGAAGTGATACGACAATCACTGAGTTCTTGTGTCCTTGCATATGGACTTGGTTCAATGTATTCCCGGTCAAAAAAGGCATGAAAAAGACTTTATTAATATGTTATTTATCAATGTCCTATTAATCCAAGGCATTTATTACATGTCGAATTATCTTTTGCCCCGTGTGGTATCGGCCTTAGAATAGTACCAACCCAAATCCTCCCGTGGCTGTCGTAGGAGGAGATTAAAAGAACTCTCACCAGGGAAGCGGGCAGCAGCGCTTCTCATGTGGTATATTTTATTTATTTATTTAATTTAGGTTCGCCAACAGTTTCTACAGATATTTCACACTTTACAAATACATACAAATTATTGACTTTAATCTATTTTTTTTTTATGAATTATAAACCAGCGCTTGACCGCAACGCCTGATGGTAAGCAGTGATGCGATCGTTGATGGTAAAGCGCGCTAGTTTATTAAGAGAATATTCACTCTAGCCTTGAAGACACTCAAATTGTAATGTGACGGAAACACCGACGCCGGCAAATTGTTCCAGTCCCTCGATGTACGCAGTATAAAGGAGGAAGCAAAACGCTTCGTCCGGATCGCAGTGGTGTCAACAACGTAAGGGTGGAAACTCGCCGTACGACGGGTCGTCCGATGATGGAACGGAGATGGGGGAATTAAATCATGCAATTCAAGGGAATTGCATGATTTAATTCCCACACTCACCAGAATGCATCCTATAGAAGACCGAAAGGCTGGCTACTTTACGCCTGTGCTCCAGGCTTTGGAGACCGTTTCGAGTTAAGTCTGGGTCGCCAATCAGCCTCTTCGCACGCCTCTCCACCGAATCCAAAGTGGCAAGGTGACATTTCGCAGCACCAGCCCAAATGCGACTGCAGTACTCCACACACGAGCGGACCTGTGCTTTGTATAAAATTAGAAGCTGCCCTGGTGTGAAGTACCGCCGGACCTTCGCGATGACGCCTAGTTTTCTGGCAGCCACCCTGGCCTTGGACTCAATGAACCGCCCAAAGTTAAGGCTCGAGGAAATCTCAACTCCCAAAAGCTGAAGGCGGTCGGTACACTCCAAGGATACATTCTGAAAAGTAGGAGCCAAGGTGAACGGGCTCCTTTTGGCGGTGAAAAGACAAGACTGTGTTTTGGCGGCATTGAATGCTACAAGATTGGCATTGCCCCATTCGGAGACTGCCCGCAGTGCAGCACTCACACGAACTACCATGGCCTCTCTTTCAGACCGGATTGTTTCCTTACTAGCCCGAGCTTCCGGCAGGTATCTCTCCACAACTGTGCTGTCATCTGCATACCCATAGATACCGGGCATCAGCAGATCGTTAATATGCAGCAGGAACAGAGTTGCAGAGAGAACAGACCCCTGAGGAACACCGGCATTGGTCGACATGGGCTCAGATGAGCATCCGTCGACAACAACTCGGAGGGACCGTTCAGTCAGGAAGTCTTTTACCCAGCCAGTCAGGCCAGCGGAAATGCCATACGCTGGAAGCTTACTCAAAAGGCCAGCGTGCCATACCCGGTCGAAGGCCTTCGAGACATCAAGGGAGACGGCAATCGCTTCCCCATTTTTCTCGAGGGCCTCGCCCCACAAGTGAGTGGCATACACTAGTAGGTCACCAGTTGACCGATTGCGTCGAAAACCGTACTGTCGGTCACTGAGGAGATCGTTACCTTCCAGGTAAGCCAAGAGGCGCGAGTTCAATACACGCTCCATAATCTTGCAGAGTATGGAGGTTATTGAAATCGGCCGATAGTTTGTAGGATCGGCACGACTACCCTTTTTGGGCACGGGCTGCACGTTGGCAAGCTTCCAGGACTTGGGCACTATACCAGTCCTAAATGAGAGGCGATACAGGCGCGTCAATACAGGAGACAACTCGGGCGCACAAGCCTTAAGAACAATCGCTGGTATACCATCTGGACCACTAGCCTTATTCACGTCCAGACGACACAATACTCTCAGAACCTCCTTGTTTCTAATGCGAACCTCCGGCATTGAAGTTCCGCAATGAGGTAAATTAGGTGGAGTAGCACTGCCAGTGTCAAGACGCGAACTATGGGCAAAGAGAGATGCAAAGAGACCTGCTTTCTCTCTCGCCGTATGAGCCAGTGCTCCATCAGGCCTAACCAGCGGAGGCAGTGTGGGCCGACAGAAGTTCGCCTCGACCGATTTGGCTAGGGACCAGAAATTTCTGCTACCGGAAGGGTGCGCAGAGAGCTTGTTACCAATGTTAGTAATGCGGTCGAAGCGAGCCTTCTTAAGCGCCTTTTTGTAGGACTTGGCAGCACGGTTAAAGGCTCTCTTCTTTGAGCTTAGATCCAGAGCTCTGCGGTCACGAGCTTCAACCCAGGTGAGGAATGCCGTGTGCTTACGCTGTTCAGCTTGAACACAGTCGGCGTTAAACCATGGGCGAGCCGAGCCACCGACGGGCACGTCACTGAAGGGGATAAAATACTCCATAGCTTGACGCACCACGTCGGTTATAGCGTCCGCACAACTCGATGGATTGCTAGAAGAGAAGCAGATCTGCTGCCAAGGATAAGACGCAAAGAAGTGGCGCATCTCATCCCAATCTGCTGACTTGTAATGCCATATTCGCCGCTCACCACGCGAGTCGCAATCAGGTGGGGAGAAGGACGTCACAAACTTCACCAGACAGTGGTCTGAAGTTCCTAACGGTGAGGAAACTGTAACAACACATCTGTCCGGATCAGTGGTCAGCAGAAGGTCCAGACAATTGGCGGTATGACCAGCCACATCAGGCACCCTTGTCGCTTCTTCCACCAGCTGGGAAAGGCCCATTGATAGCGCAAAGTTTCGCGCTTCTCTCCCAGCGTGGTCGGTCCTCTAGTAGGGGAAAAGCCAGTCTTGGTGGCAGGCATTAAAGTCGCCCAGAGCGACGAACTGTGCGTCAGGGTGCCGAAGCAGTGCATTGTTAGCAGCCACACTGAGGTGGTCAAATAGTCGAGTTGTCTCCTGGTCACAGCTGTGAGATCGGTAGACACAGGTGTAGACAATTTTGTCCACACCAGTGTCAACCAACAGCCATAAGGACGATAGATGAGAGTCTTCGAGGTGACGGAGACGCCGGCAACAGATGTCATTGCGGACATACACACAGACCCCGGCACGCTGCAGGAAATGATGCTCCAAAGAGTATCCCGGGTAGTTGAGGTATGCCGCATCAGACGGACATCTGATCTGGGTCTCCGTCAAGAAAAGTAGGTGGGGCTTTTCAGTCTCAAGGTGGTGATGGACTGCATCGATATTGGAGTGCAGACATCGAATGTTTGAGAGGTGCACTTTAAATGAGAGGACGTGCGCCCGCTGTGCACACCTACTTTTCTTTTTAAAACTTTTCATTTTAATATACTGAGTGAATAGGAAGGAAGACGGCAGTTGAGCGAGGTGATGCAATGATAAACCCAACAACACTACCAACGATGCTGCGCCAGTGGGAGATTGATCTGGAGACTGCGGGGACGCCCGAACCCCCCCCCAGGGATCGCCATCGGGTTCTCTCGTCTGGTCGCCAACCGGCACGATGGGGCCACCCTGGGATTTTTCGCAGTTGGCGGGGCAGCCTTTCGTGTGTGGCTGGCACACTACTTGGGCCCCCAACTACCTGCAGTCGGCCAGCGGAGCACCGTGCTTCGGATCCACCTACCCTCCAGGACCAAACTCCCAACACAACAACAATTGTCGCATCGAGCCCGGCACACATCGCAACACAACTGCTCAGACCCGTCCTCCGTACGGCTTCACCAGACATCATGCCGGAACACGACGAATCGCTTGGCGGCATGACTTTGTCTGGTGGGTGGTAACTACGCCGGCGGCCGATGTTGTGGCCTACCACCGAGGAAAACTGCACAACTAATTACAGGGAAACACTACATGCTAAGTGCTCTTTGTAATTGTATTAATGTAATTGCTTATATTCTAACCAGACTACATTAATGACGTCTGACAAATGTCAATATTGAGTCAGCGTGGACGTCAACTAGGTCGCTGCGTTCGTTTAGCAGTTGTACATGCGAGGTACAGGTGAATTAGCACCAGACACTGTATGGTGAAGAGGTAGAGTGGAGGGTGTTATGGGTTTACGAGGTGGTCTACGTGGTACTCTGAAGTTGAACCTACACACCAATAGGCTATTTGACTGATTTATAATTTCTATCTTGAATTACTTGGTTGCGTTTAAATACGTATTTAGTAAGAAACATGCAAATAAAAATTCAAAATTCAAATAAGCTGCCGAAACGCTTTATTCTGCAATATGGTGTCGCGCTTTGTAAGTGACGTCACAAATTTATAAACGATTTTCGGTTCCGCAGTGGTGTTCGTGTTCAGATGTTATTTGTCAGTCAGAAAACAAAAAAAAACCACAAAACGCTTCAAATATCGTTAAAAATCTTCTAAAAAATACTAAAACACACGACAACAAGTGTTTATGAGCGTATGGCGACATCGTGACATTAGCCAATCCGGATCGTTTCAGAATATTTGGCGCGAGAAACAAAATGCCAAAAATATTTTTGTGTTTTTGGATATATTGATTGTTATTATTTTCATTAAAACTCATGTAAATGACATAGACAACCCTCATTTTATGCATTTAAAGCAAATAATCACAAAAATATTCATACTGTCAAATAGTCTATTGTAGGCAGTCAATGGCGTTATTGAGCAGTTTATTGTGAATCTCAAATCCAAGAGTTCCCTTCGAGCTTCCACGGTACTCATATTGTAGCAGCCTAATTTGTCAAGGTAGGAGAGATATTTAAATTCCCTTCCTTTTGAGTACCCTGGGTATCGGATAAACCTTTTTTGGGACTCTTTCTATCCGCAGCGAGTGGGTTGCGTAGTGGGGTCTCCATTTCACACTGCAATATTCCAGGATCCTTCTTACAAGGCTAATGTAGAGAACTAATTTAGTTTGTGGACGTTGAAATATCTACCCATTACGAATGACAAATCCAAGCATTCGGTGGGACTGATTATGTTCTCAATGGGTGGTACAAATGTTAGTTTAGAATCCATGATAACTCCCAGATCTCTCACTACGTCCACCCCGCATAAGTTCACTCCATTTATTTGATACACCGAATTCACTGTATCTATTTTCCTGGTGAATACTGTGATGACTGGTTGTTTCTTTATAATAAAAAAAGATGTGTGTTTCTCTTATGTCAAGGAAATACTTTTTTTTTTTTTTTTTTTTTCCTTCGCCCATTTTGGGCAGGCTAAGATCATAGACCATACCGCCTCGTCATCAGTAATCTTTTTGCATAAAAGTAAGGCCAAAGCCGTCTTCGTCCTTCTTGTCCAAAAATAAGTAAGGCCTTAGCCACGTCTTCGGTTATTTCGTTCTTGTCCAAAAATAAGTAAGGCAGAAGCCTCGTCTTCAGTAACATCCATCTTGAAAGGCCAAAGCCACGTCTTGAGTATCTATTCATATTCAATTATTATTCTAAATCAAAAGAATATGGTGTCATATCCATGTATCCGTCATAAACCGTGTAGTAATGTTATGTCAGGGTAATCATGTCCTTGTAACAAGACGGCCCAAACTGTTAAATGGACCATCCAATGCTGTTAATAAATTTATAGAGTGCTGTATACGTATTGTGATTTTCCAGCAAACCATGAGTGTCGCGCGGGATGCTTGCTGGCGTATTATATATTTCCAGTAATTCACCAATTAGGGGAATTCTTTCCAAAGCATATGCAGGGCAATTAAAAATTATGTGATCAAGGGTCTCATCACTTCCCGAGTTACAACTGGTGCAAGTAGGCGATGCTATTATATTCATCCTGGCTAAATGTGCATTAAATCTGCCATGACCAAATCTAAGCCGGTTTATAGTGGTAAAAAATTTCCTGCTCTTCGTAACACCAGATTTCGTAAACCAAGCCGCAGAACCGACTGTTTGATTAATTTTATAATACCATTTCCCTTTAGTTTTCAATGTCTCTTGCCAGTTCTCATGCCAAATACAGGTGTATTTTTCAGTAAGGTTGCCAAGTAAGTCAGAACTTGGGATGGCAACATGTTTTGGTATTGCAATGTCGTTGTCAATGTCAACAATAACTTTGGCGAAGTAGTCTGCGTTTTCATTTCCTGCAACTCCTATGTGTGAGGGGGTCCAAATTAAACTAATATTAAATCCTCCAGAACAAAGTTCAGCATATAAAGTCCGGATCTCGTAAATAGTATTCCTAGTATTGGCGTCCAGTTTCGGATTTTGTAAGGCCATAAGAACACTCATGCTGTCTGATATTATGAGCCAACTGGTGTGCTTAAGATTCTTTTCACATATATACTGTAGAGCTGACAGAATTGCTAGTGATTCTGCTGTAAATATAGTCATGACTCCAGGCAACCGAACTCCATGTCCAACAGTAAGATGAGGTAGATATATAGCTAATGAAACATATCTGCTGTTCTTAGAACCATCAGTAAATATATGCCTGTGCCCAGGGAACTGTGCAATCAATTCGTATACATCTTCTTTACTTTTAATGTCACGGTTAATGTATATATCCATAGGCCAGAATTTGCTTATATAATTACCAGAATAACATGGCCATTTACCTTTACATTTTTCTATTTGATATTGATCATCAATACTAATAAAATTGGAAAAGTCATGAAGTATAAAGGGGACATTTACAGAATTAGAGGGACTGTACACTCTATGATAAAATAATATTTTTTTTAATAAAGGATGATTTTCAAAAGATAAAAGCTTGAGAAGATATTTTGACTTTAAAAACTGAAATCTTATATTCAAAGGAGAAGTGTTACACTCAATTTGGAGTGAATTAATTGGAGTAGTCTTCATTGCACCAGTTATACATCGAAGATTGTGATTCTGAAGAATCTCCAATTTGCGTACCAATCTCTGATCAGACCCAAAGCACAAAAATCCATATTCAAAATGACTACGAACTAAAGATTTGTACAACATTAGCAACATTTTAGGATCAGCTGCAATTGACAGTGACTTTATAAAATTAAATGCTCTATTAGCTCTGCCTAGCATATAATCAATGTATTTAGTCCATGAGAGGTTGCTTGTAAAAATTATACCCAGGAACTTTACTTCGTTCACTATGGGAAGAACATTATTATTGTAATAAATGTGTAAGTCTGTTTCACACTCTCCAAACACTATAACTTTAGATTTTTCAGGACTAATATCTAAATTAAGATAGTAAAAATAGTTCTTTAACTTTTTCAAAGCTGTGTTTAGAATAGTTTCCACTGAATTTATATCTGATCCTGAAGCATAAATAACCAAATCATCTGCAAACTGTAAATTTGTCACTTCTGGACCCAATACAATGTTTAATCTATGTAAATAAAGTAGATAAATCAATGGACTGAGGATGCCACCTTGACATACCCCCTTAAATGAAAAACGTGGCCCTATTAAGCATTTATTTACTTTAACATATACTTCCCTACCATGTAAAAATTTGAAGATCCATATTATAACTTTTTCAGGAATACCAAGGGCAGAAAGTTCACCACACAAAACATGTAGATTGATGTTATTAAATGCACCCACTACATCAAAGAAGACACCAACAAAATAATTGTTCATTTTATTAGAATTGTATATATCTAATTGCAAATGAGAAATGCTATCACGAGTTGAGCAACCACGTCGAAAGCCAAATTGATTGGATGGTAATAGACTATTACTTTCTATATAAAATTCTAGCCTTTGTTTGATTAATTGTTCGAAGGTTTTTCCCATGCATGACGTTAATGCTACTGGCCTATATGATTCTGCTTTGTTTCTCACTTTGTTAGGTTTAAGTACTGGAATGAGGCAATCTGTTTTCCATTCATTAGGAATGATCATTTTCTGCCAAAGTAGATTAAATACTCTTAGTATGTTAGAAAGTGCCTCAGTTGATACATTTTTCAACATTTTATAAGGTATTCCATCAAGGCCAAAAGCTGAATCACGCCTAGAAGATATTGCAGATTTTAATTCCTGGAGAGAAAAAGGATAAATCAAATATTCATAATGCGTTGAAGTAAGTACTTCAAGAGGAATTGATGGATTTGGCCCCTCTACTGTATCTGGAGTGTATTTTTTAAGAAAATCAAATGCCCAACAAGAAATATTATTATTAGGAGGTGTAAAAGTTTTATTAAATCTTTTTGAGATTTGCCAAATTCTAGATAATGGAGTAGTTCTATTAAATGACTCACATAGTGAAATCCAACTTGAATATCTTTCTCTTTTTAACACTAACTTTTTAAGAGCTTGTAATTTTTTAAACTCAATATATTTTTCTAATGTGGGATTGCGCTTGAATTCTATATAGGCATTCCTAGAGTCTTCTACTGCTTTAGTGCAATTTAAATTCCACCATGGTAGAGGGATGCGTTTTTTACGATTATTATTTATTAATACTGTACCAAATGATGTAGCAGGTTTTATAGTTGATGGTAGCGATTTACTAACAGCTAAATTTAATAGCTTTATTAAGTCACTATATGACTGCAGTGGGTTCTCTAGATTAATTACAAAATTTATTAACAAATTATCAACACTCTTCTTATATATTTTCCAATCAACCAAGTTAAAATTAAAATTTTGGGGTAGATTTGAAGTTATTATATTATGTGAATTATTGTAATTGTTATTAATAAGTAATCTTGTAATTACAGGTAAATGATAACTACCTAAAGGATCATCATAAACAGTCCAATTACAAGATAGTGAAATTGAAGGAGATACTATAGTTAAATCAAGCGCATTTCTCTGCCACCTATCAGAACCTACAGTAGTCATTTCTCCATCATTTAATAAAACCAAATTATAGTCATTAATGATGTCAAGCACCTCACGACCTCGGATGTTCATGCTGTTACATCCCCAAGCCGAATGATATGCATTGAAGTCTCCACCCAACAAGAGAGGAGAAGGAATACTACGAATTAAATTATCAAACTTAGCCTTTGTAAACGAACTATTTCCAGGACTATAAAAACTGACAAATGAAATTTCTTTATTGTTGCTACATTTTATACGAATTGCTATATTTTGTATGGCATCATCAAATAAAGTATCTAATTTACTAAATTGTAAACTGTTATGTATCAAAATGGCTACACCATTGTGTGCATTACCTGAATCTAATCTAACTATGTTATATCCTTTAATACTAAATCTCATGTGAGGCTTGAGCCAAGTCTCACACAATAGAGCTACATGTATGTTATTCTCATATAGAAAATGGGTAAAAGCAAGTTTGTTACTATTGATGCTCTGAGCATTCCACTGTACAATATTTAGCTGATCCATAAAATTAAGGTTTACTTGTATTATTCTGAAGTTTTGATAATAACACTTCTTTTATGCTTTGAGTGCAAATACTCTTCTCATTGTTTTTATTTTGAGATATTAATGTTACTATTGTCTGTACTAAAATATTTAAAATTGGTTCCGTTTCAATAAGTGACTGTAATTGTTTAGCAGGACTGAACTTTGAAAGAGGTGGATATGACTTTTCATTAAACAAATCTGCATATGCTTTTTTATTAATTTTATTTTTGTTTTCTTCTACTTTTTGTTTCTTGACTGGGCACAGTGCTGAAATAGCTACATGCTTACCTTGACAGTGGCAACATATCGCTTCAGTTGACGGTATTAGGCATTCTTTATAATTATGGTCCTTAGAACATATGGAACATCTCTGAGTGTTTTTACAAAATTTAGCTATATGGCCATACCTTAGACACTTCAGGCATTGTTTTACTGGCGGAATATATGGACGTACTTCAAATCGCCAGCTGTTCAAGTCAACACTATCGGGCAAAGCTGCACACGAGAATGTGATAGACACCGTCTTCGTAGGCTGAAAGGACACCCCCCCACCTTCTGAAACAGTGCGACGCATGAATCTTCTAATAGAGATGATATTTTTTGTGCTGGAAATCGCTTTATAAATATGTTCGTTGCTCAAGTCAATGGGGACATGCATAATAACACCTGTATTTTCTGTGGAGGCTGCAGGAATACTGGCTTTTAATTTAAAACTATCTAGAAATTTACGGTTCATTAAAGCTGCATTGGCTAAACCAGGCCGTTCGAAAATGACACCAATTTTGTAACGGTTCATGCGTAGTAATTGTTTGACACCCTTGTTGTATTTTTTAATGTTCGTTGATAGAGACATCATGTCTCTTTCACCAATCGGGATTACATCTATACTCTCTAGAAATACCACATATTCAAAGTTGCCCCCGTTTTCAGGATATGAACGAATATAATCTGGTATCCTGTATTCACGATATTTGTTTTGTTTTTCGTCGGCTACAGAACCGTCTGAAGAACTTGAATCCCCACCATCGTCTTCAGAGCACAATGATGGGGGAGAAGATGAGTTATCCTCTTTTTTTTTCCTTTTCTTGGGGTTCCCTTTTGCACCCATTTAATACAAATATAAACTTATTGAACTAATAAAATAACTAAATTGAAAATTTTTTTCAAAAAAGGCGCCCTCTCTTTATGAATTTCCCGCGCTTTTTTTCTCAAGGAAATACTCTGTTTATTAAATTAAATGATATTTAATTTATTATTTATAATAGGTTATGTGCCAGCGTAAATACACACATCAAAAGTGTCTAGGGATCAAGCATTTTTATGCGGATTTCTTGAGATTGAGATGTGGCTTTGTAATAAATTTATGATTTTATAAATTTATATGGATCCTTTTTGGTGCATTTCATAATTTGAATCAGGAACTGTGAATCAAATTCGAGTAAAAGATGAAAATCAGCTGTCAATATTTTCCCTATAAAAACATACAACGCATTGAAGACATTATTAGTGCTACTGTTTCCCTACTACTGATTAAAACCAACGTTATTATGGAGCGGCGACGTCATTTAAGCAGGGAAGAAATGCTCAGAGCCGTGGGAATGATAGAAGCTGGTTCCCGGCAACGTACTGTGGCTTTAGCTCTGAATACAAGTCAGAGTGTTATCAGTCGACTTTGGACACGTTCCCGAAGCACTGGTACCGTGGCTGAGCGCCATGGAGGACGGTATCGCTGCACCACACGGAGACAAGACCGATACATTCAAATCTTAACTCGAAGAGCTCCAACAATAACCGCCATGATGTTAGCCGTGAGGCTTCATCACTCTTCAGGGAACTTAATTAGCGACCAAACAGTCAGAAACCGCTTGCATGAAGTGAACCTTCATTCCCGAAGACCGCTACGGGTACCACCTATAGCAATGCACAATCGTAGGATTCGATATCAATGGGCTCTTGAACACAGAAATTGGGCAGAAGAACAATGGCGTTTCGTATGCTTTTCTGATGAGTCTCGTTTTGGTATGAGACCGGATACAAGACGTATACGACACTGGAGAACCCCTGGACGCCAACAGCGATTAAAATCCTGCCAGGAAGTCCATCCTTATAGTGGTGGAACCATCATGGTATGGGCGGGTATTTGGATCGGCGGAAGAACTGAGTTGATTTGGATCAGAGGCAACCTCAACGCTCAAATTTATGCTGAGACGATTGTATCAGACGTCATCGTTCCTCTACAAGTGCAAATCGGTCCCTTATTTCAGTTAATGCATGACAATGCACGACCGCTCACCGCAACAGTTGTAAGACAGACTCTCGCCGCAGCTAACATCAATGTCCTGCCCTGGCCTGCTCAGTCGCCAGACTTGAACCCGATTGAGCATGCATGTGATATGCTACAGAGAAGAGCTCTGCCGAATATGGAGGGTATCCAGTCGCAAGAAGACCTTTTTTTGTTGTTGCAACGAACATGGGCAGCAATTCCACAGCGTGATTTGGATGAACTCATTTTGAGTATGCCAAACCGATGTTCTTGTGTTGTTAGTGTTCGCGGTAGAAACACGGATTATTAATTGTTTAAGTTACCCAATAAAATTTTAGAGAAAACTGTTATTAAAGTCTTTTTTTCGAACTTTTGTGTTAGTGGTTCAAATGTTAAATATCCCTTTATTAGGAAAATGGCAAATTTCTTTATTAATGCAAAGGTGACTTGGTTTATCGTTACTGTGACAAACGAAAACACTTTATTTGATGAATCCTTAAAGAAAATTTTAATTAATATCAATCAGGAGAAAAGTTATTGCAAAAATATATGTTGATCCCTAGACACTTTGATGTGTGTAGTTCATAGTCAATATAAATATGTCATATGAAAAATTACGTGGACGTGACAATTACGTCGAATGGAAATTTGTGACGAAAAATGCAGTGATTCATGACAATTTATGGATCAGCATATGTGGTTATGGTAAGGACGATACTACAACGTCCGAGGTAAGAGATAGACGTGACGAAAAAGCAAAGACAAAAATTTGCTTGGGCGTCGAGAAGTCTTGTTTCTCACATTTGATGTCGGCAAATAAGACATAAGATGCCTGAGATTCACTTGCACGTGCCTATGATAACCAAGGTCTCGGTTCGAGAGTGAGAACACTTCAGTATTTGTGTGCTGTCAAATTGGAGAACTTCGGCAGCATGGAAGCGTACGTCAACGAAGTTTTATCGCTAGCGCAGCAATTGGCGAATATGAATAAACCCGTTGATGACGAGTTTCTTGGTGCGCTGATGCTCAAAGATGACAGAGCTATGAGCCAATGATCATGGCACTGGAGCATTCGGGAGCTGCTATTACGGCCGATCTTGTCAAATCAAAATTGCTGCAGGATCAACGGTGGACTTCTCGTGGAGATTCTAGTGAGTGCTTGTCATCAGTGATAAAAGGCGAGCTATTACGAGTTACTTCGGAACGAGGAAAGCGCAAAAGCATAAGGACGAATCAAAAACGAAGAATGTTTCTGGTCGAATGAAAGAACCTTGGTACTGGAAGTGTAGACAAAGGGCCATCTGAAGAAAGATTATCGGAACAAGGCTGGTTCTTCAGGAAATTGGTTTTTGTCAGCATACATGATGTATCTGACATCGCAACGTAAACTTCGCGAAAAGGCTACACCGCATGCCACTAACAAAATTATGATAGACATTTATGTCGTTAATGAGCGGTTACAGAAATAACAGTGTTTAAATAAAACTGTCGGCTCGGCCTTTGAACGTTGCAAGCGTGCCGCCGTGCGTGTTTGCAAGTATGACGTTGATCCCTGATGCGAACTCTATTAAATCAGCTGATAGGATAGTTTTTCTGGTATTGTTCACATTGCGCTTTTTTGTGTAATTAACGAATTAATTAATTTTTACTTTAAAATCTTTTTGGGTTATAAAAGTATAGCAATTATGAACGGTCTAAAGTGAAAAAACTGCATACAATTTTTTTTAATCGGGGAAAAGCCGACGCAAAATTCCACCACTGGGGGGTTCAGAATCATGTACTGGAACCATGGTACTCGTTTGTGCGTCGATGTCAGATACGCCCTTTATAATACTGAAGCGTATTCAGATTCATGGTGGTTCATTGATTCGGGAGCAACTAATCACATGACTAGCAGACGCGATTTGATGACGGACTTTAAATCGCGAGGTGGTTACGTCACGATTGCTAGTGGAGATCAACTGCAGTGTACAGGTATAGGTAACGTTAGGCTGTCGGATAATATAATGTTGTCTAACATGATGAATGTACCTAAACTGTCTTGTAATCTTATATCTGTTTCTCAATTGATTAAGAATCGTAAATCTGTGAGTTTTGATAGTAATAGTTGTACAATTTCTAAATCAAGTGTTTTTTTAATTAATGCTTATGACGTAGGAGGTGCGTGTAAACTTCAGACCTGCTGTCTAAGGGCGAATATATCTATTAGCACTGCGACTTGGCATCAAAGACTTTGTCATTTAAGTAGCAATAATGTGAAGCTATTGAGGCAGAGACTTGCTAATGATATTAGTTTTCAGGACGACCCTTGTAAAGATGTTGCTTGTGAAGTTTAAAAGAAAAGCAAGCTCAATGGCGGATGCCCAGATGCCTAGCTTGTCAACCAATGCAGACGGTGATCTACAGGAACCAATTATTGATGGACCAGCCTATAATTTGCGGCCAAGATTGCCAAAAACAATGTCCATACTAGAAGTCGAAGTTTCCGAGCCAACAACTATAAAACAGGCTTTACAGTCAAGTGATAACAAGCTGTGGAGACAAGCTATGCAGGATGAGATCGATTCATTTAATAACCATGAGGCTTGGGAGCTTGTTGATAGACCGGCTGACAAGAATATTGTCAAGAATAGGTGGCTATTCAAAATTAAACGCGATGCTAATGGAAAAATAGCATGTTATAAAGCGCGATTGGTTGCGCGGGGTTTTACGCAGAAAGTAGGAATTGACTATATGGAAATTTACTCTCCAGTTGTACGAAATAGTTCGTTAAGAATGTTGTTTTATCTTACAGTCGCGCTGGATCTGAAGATTGATCATCTGGACGTCAAAACTGCCTTCCCGAATGGTAACTTGAGTTAAGAAATTAAATGGCTCAGCCGGCCTTCCGGCTGAGCCATTTTTTCCGGCTGAACAATTTCTTAAATCAAGTTCATTAAACCAAACGAAGAGCATAAGGTATACATACTCAAGAAAGCAGTCTACGGCTTAAAGCAGGAGTCTCGTGCCTGGTATGACAAGGTAAAGCAAGTTTTAGTCGCAGAAAACTCCACGCAAAACAAGCACGAAAGCTGTATCTTCAGTCGTCGGGTGGGTAAGCGTACCATTATTATTGCGCTTTATGATGTTGACGATTTTTTCGTTTTTTATGATTGTGACATCCTTGCAAATAAGCTGAAAATGTCACTGAAATCGTACGTCACGATAAAATACATGGGTGAAGTAAAACACATGTTAGTAGAAGATAGATCGTACTAGTAGTGAGTTGAAGCTGAGTCAGAAAAACTATATCGAAAAGATATTCGAACGATTCGGTACGAGTCACTGTAGTGTCTAAAACACCCTTAGACGTAGGTCTGAAGTTTTCTGATAATGTTACGCACGATAGTAGTCTGCCCTATCAGGAGTTGATAGGTTGCCTGATGTACTTGTCTGTGACCACTAGACCAGACATTTCATTTGCTGAAAGTTTTCTAAGTATGATGGCCGCTATACAGCGGAACATTTTGCAGCGTCAAAACGTGTATTACGTTACTTGAAGGTCACGATGAATTTAGGTCTTGTGTACAGGAAAAGCGATGTAAGTGATAAATTTCGTATCTACGGATTTACTGACGCTGATTGGGTTAACGGGGCTGATCGTAAATCTTACACGGGATATATATTTAAGTTAGGCAAAAATGTTATTTCCTGGGGTTGTTACAAACAATCTTGTATCGCACTTTCGTCTACCGAGGCGGAGTATATAGCTTTGTCTGAAGTTGCTAAAGAAGCGGTATACATTCTTGCGATTCTTGGTGAGTTGACAGGTAGATGTAATGTTGATGTTAAGTCTGCAACTCTGTATAGTGATAACCAGTCTGCTGCAAAGCTTGCTACTAATCCTGTGTTTCATAAACGGTCTAAACATGTGGACATTAGGTATCATTATATTAGATATGCTTTTGATAATAATGTCATTGAGCTGAGGTATATGCCTAGTGAACATATGTACAGTAAATATAATGCACTAGAGGCCGCCAGCGACTTCGTTCGCGTGGTTTAGCTATGCTCCGCTCCTATTGGTCGTAGCGTGATGTTATATAGCCTGAAGCCTTCCTGGATTAATGGGCTATCCAACGCAGGAAGAATTTTTCAAATCGGACCAGTAGTTCCTGTGATTAAAAAAAAATGTGTGCTTCTCTTATGTCAAGAAATATACTCTGTTTATGTAATTAAATGATATTTAATTTATTATTTATGACCATCTCTGCTATTTATAGTTTTACTTAATTTATCGGGCATCCTCCAGTAAAAGTTTTTCAACTTTTTATCTTCCGTAGAGGTAGTAACCGGGCCGTCCGAGCGAGTGCCATCTTCAATACTCTTTTGGCGAATCTCTCTCTACTCTACTTTCAAGCGAATTTAAAAGGTTAAATTCACTTGACCACTTATGTACTGTAGACAACATAGGTGTAGAATTTTGGTAAATAGCCACAGATTCTTCATTAATATTGACTTTTTCCTTCTTTGGTAAGCAATTTAATAACAGCGCAGTGCTCGATTTAATAACAGCGCAGTGCTCGATTTAATAACAGCGCGGTGCTTGATTTAATAACAAAATATAAACTAGCGCTTGACTGCAATTCCGCCTGATGCAGTGATGCAATCGTTGATAGTAAAGCGCGCTAGTTTATTAAGAGCCTATTCACTAGCCTTGAAGACACTTAAATTGTAGTCCGACGGAAGCACCGTTCGAAATGGCGAAATGCTTCGTTCGTATCGTTGCGGTGTTAACAACTTAAGGGTGGAAACTCGCCGTACGACGGGTCGTCCGATGGTGGAAGGGAGATGGGAGAATTAAATAATGTAATAGCAGAAAAAATATCGTAGTTATATTTACTTACCAATACTTTTGGGGTCAGTAGGTTGATGTCTCGGTGCGAGGGTCCTTGCTGATGGTGGTGCGTGTATAGGATGGGGATCGATCGGCGTCGGAACGGCGCATTCCGGCACCGGCCGGGGTCCACTGCCGTCAGGTGACAGGACCCTTGAATAAACGTGTAGGCGACCGCCTTCGGCGCGCTGAGGTAGTTCTGATGGTGGTAAATGTTCAATAATGTAAGAAAATTTCTACACTTTCTAAACGATAGGTCACACGACGTATTTCCTATCAAACTACTCTGTGAAGGAACACCAAAACTTCTTTTAAAGTGCCATAACATTTGTGACGCGAGTGACTGAGACTAATGTAATATTTTTTACAGCAGAGTTCACTGTTCCGTTGCTCAGGGGCGTGGCTTTTGAGCACCCTGAAGTCAATCTATCGGTTGGAAAAAGTATCGTTATCGTTTTCTACACGTACATTTTTTAGACTAGAGTTTGAATTTAGGTATATTAGTGGCAAATGTTTGCCACAAACCGAGCATAAATTAATACTCGGGTGATGAGACTGAAACAGTAAATTTCGGTTTCAAGCGTTGTAATTATGTTATGATAATAATGTGGCTTTTAGTGTGTGCTAAATAAACTTGTTTTTTCTATATATTTTCTAAATAAAGTTATTTCCGTTCTTTCTTTTTACCTGAAGGTATAATGTGTACATCCCGCTGTCGATGCTGGTGCGGAGTGGCGGCGTCCTTGAGGGAGGACGGCAGGTGCCCCACCAGGGCGTACTGTAGCGCGGCCAGTAGTAGCCAGTGACAGTTGCGGGCCGCACCGCCCTCCAGGCACGACGAGTCACCGTACACCACTAAACGACCGGCCTGGAAGAAAGTTACGCTATTATTGGTTCAAAGATCGATAAATCTAATAATGCACTTGATTAGAAACAGCTGCCATTTTTTGCTTTTACTTTGGAGAGTCAAAGTTATTTATTTCGTTATTTTAAAGTGTCAAGCTACCTAACCTTAGGGACCAAAATGGTCTTATTCCTTCTTCTTATGATAATCAAGACTTTCAAAAGCTTGTCATAATATCGACATTTAAACAATCACAAATATTTATCGCACTGTCAATACAATGGTAGTGGATGCTAATCCACTCTATGTACGGACGACAGCAGGTTAAGCTACCCTAAACTGCCAAATATTCCCAATCAACCTTGAGTTTTAATACTTTGGAGATAAAGTTGAAAATCTAATAAAGAAATCTGTCAGATTGTAGTAGCTTGATGTGCTGTTTTCTGTACGTAGTCTGTAGGCGCCCCAGTAAAGCACGTACATCTACCGCGCATTTGTCACGGCTTATTCAACAACAAGGTCGGCCTACACCACAAGTAAATTAATCTCCGACCACACTCTGGTAAATCTACGGGACTTACCTGGGACTCAGTGTGCTCCGTCGCGAAGTGAATTCTCGGCGAGGTCGACGCGCGCGCCGACCTTACAATGACATCCGATGTCTTCAATTCACTGACTGTCCCATACCAGTCGACACACCAAGTTCCCTTAATAGGGCACCAAACCTCACCAACGTAAGAAGTTATTTAGCAGTGTCAATCACGCCCGACAAAGATCGCCAATGAAACCACGTTTCCGATTCAAATTCAACTCAATTTACAGACGTCACTGTTACGTTTTATAGTTCAAGTAAATACTTCAAAACACGGGCAACAATCGCGACAAACTATACAAAACGCGGCCGGTGGTATTTTTCCCGAAAATCACTCGTCCGAAACACGCCACGCATGCGAGGATTTCGTTGGTAAGTTCAAGCAACGGCCCGCCGTACGCGGCGGGGTCTCAACACGTTGTCTTAAGAGTTCAAGCAACGACCGCTGCCGGCGCGGTCCCAAAACGTTGTGTTAATGGCGGCGCATCACCATAGACAATACTAAATTACGCTCATCCCTACGGGTCGCGCCGTCGATCAAACTCGACTAACTAACAATCGGACTTGACCGATAAACTAGCGTAAACATAGTCGGTCCCATAAGAACTGGCCTGATAGGTATAGTTCTAAGTACGCGACATGTGCTACATGTTGTCTTGCATCAAATAGTACATTTATCGTGTACTTAATATAAGAAACACGCATCGATCTGAAATTCTTAGTATTAGTTTAGCAGGCATTTGAATAACGAGAGTCGTGTATTTCATCAAAATGTCAAACACTGAGTATCGAAGTGTCATAAAGTTTCTACCCAACGAAGGTTAATCCCCTGCCCAAATAAGAGAACGATTGGATGGCGTGTATAAGGAGTCTACCCCCTCCTACAGCACAGTGAAAAACTGGGTGAAAGAGTTTCGCCTCGGAAGAGAAACCGTCGAAGACATTGGCCAAGTCGGCCAACCTGTGGAGTGCTCACTCCCGAAACGAATGCTCTTATCGAAAAGGAGGTTCTGAATAACCGCCGTTTGAAGATTAAAGGAATTGCAGCTGGGCTTAGGCTCTCTAAAAATACGTCGTGTGATCCTTGAACATCTTCATATGAAAAAAGTGAGTGCAATATGCGTACTGGAATTTCTTTCAGCGGTACAGACACAGGAAAGAGTGCACTGCGCTTCGAAATTTTTGGATCTTTGTGGCGAAAATTCAAAGACTGTGATCGAGCGGCTAGTGACTGTTGACTAGATCACAGTCTTAGTCGTTCATTTTAGTCATCATAATACATGTATTATGATGTGACTAAAATTGACGTGCATAATCTTTTGGGATTTTCATGGCATTTAAAAGGTGGATTTTAAAGAATGTAAGTAATACAGTCGTGAACGGCGAATATTATACTTCTTTAATATATAAATTACGAGATAAGATAAAGGAAAAACGAAAAGGCAAGCTATCTAAAGCTGTCCTATTGCTCCATGACAACGCCCCTGTTCATACCGCAGGTGTTTCGAAGGATAAATATAGTTCGCCAATGCGGGTCTACAGAAGTGGCACATCCACCTTACAGTCCAGACATAGCTCTGATTTATTTCTAAATTTAAAGCGGAAGAGGAAGAAAATGGCGGCCGTCTTCGGAATTTTGAAGGCAAAACTTATTATTATTTAATAAGGGTTTAGAGATGTTGACTCACAGATGTCAAATGGTCTTAGTATTCTTATTGATTATATTGAAAAATGAAATTGGTTTCGTTTCATTTCCTTCATTAGTTCACAGTTAGGCCTTTTCATTATGGGACCGTCTATAACCCGCGCAGATAAAGAAAAGATCTGAAATTGGCGACGGATACTTATGGTACGGTTGACAAAACATGTTAGGTTCTTTCTTCCATTTAGAAAGGTGAAGGGATCCATACCCGTAAAAATTACAATACAAAACCTGTCCTAAGTAGTTAATACAATGATAATTAATAGATAATAAAATGTCAACGTTAGTATTAAAAACTTAACGAAAATAAATAACAATCAAACGTAACGCAAACAAACTCAACAAAAACAAGAATATCAACAAAAACAACAAAAAAACAGACTTTACCGGAACGAAATTAATGATAACTCGGAGTGCGTCAAAGTAGCTTGGAAAGCGAATCCTGACTGATTGATTGATTCTTTTTTTTTTTTTGCAGCGCTTACTTCACTGTGTGAGTATAGACAACGATAGAGTGAGCGAGAACGCATGCGAGCGGACGCCATTTGCAGATCTATTTTCTATCTGCGCGGGTTATACGTACCTAACTACTTATTCCGATCTCTGGTAAACACAGTGTGTATTTAATAAACGTAGTTTTATTTACTGACCTTCGGGAGCTTTTCACTAGTGTCGTTAGAATAATCTCTTGTTTCACCATCAGTTTGCAGCAGTCCTAAAATTGGCACGTCGACGGTCTGCCCGCCACCCGACGTGCCGCCACCTCCGCCCGGCTTTTCGCCGGACATTATCTAAATAACACAATATACGTACAGTGTGGCTACCAAGGTTTTCGTTACGAGACTCGATCACACGCATCGACCGCATTTGGCGCTCTCTTAGTTAACGAATTCTTACAACCTTGAAGGGGGCCAATCAATGAGTCAAACGCGGTCGAGTCTTCGTAATGAAAACTCATGATAGACACATTGTCGTCGGGCAAGTAACATGGCCTCAGTCTTTGAGGTGCATTTTACCCATCTTTGACTTTCTTCACAACAGATATGTATTAAAATAAATAATGGCAATAACCTTAGAGTAATAAAAGTGGCATTTTTTTTGCCCTAAGTACTATTTTCTTAAACTTACTCTCACTAAACCAAAACCGGTCAACTTAACTGCTTGTTGTGAGTATTATGGCCCACTTCCTGTCACAGAGGTGACATGTAATCCAGTACTGGGAATATTGTAGGCTGATATTTTTTTAATGCTTTCTTTCTTTCTTTTTTGGCTTCGCGCGGTTTGTGCATTTAGCCAATGTCACGTAATGAATTATTCATGTCGAAAAAGACGGCCGCGTGAACAGTCTTACTAAGGAGGTTTTACGTAAAGTCATGATGTGGCCACTTCTTCTTCTTCAGCCTATGGATGTCCACTGCTGGACAAAGGCCTCCCCCAAGGCTTTCCACGCTGACCGGTCTTGTGCTGCCCGCATCCATCGGCTTCCCGCGACCTTCACTAGGTCATCGGTCCACCTTGTTGGGGGCCTCCCTACGCTGCGTCTTCCAGTACATGGGCGCCACTCCAGAACCTTAATGTCCCATCGGCCATCGGTTCTACGAGCAATGTGCCCTGCCCACTGCCACTTAAGTTTAGCGACTCGCAAAAAAAATCGTCGAATCATTTAATGGTTAAGAAAACACTGGGAATCGGTGTCATTTTCTGTCTAACATTACTACTCACTTGATGGCCCTGGTCACTCAGTGGGGCTGTAATAAGGATCCCATGCTCCGGGAAACTGTGAATGTGGGTACCACTGGCGTAGTACATCGGATGACCGCCGAGCTTGAACGCGCCTTCAAATACGCGGTCACCTAAAGCAACCTGAAGAAACACATTGAAGTTAATAAGGGCCTGGCTCCATTTTTATCGAAATATTGTTTGATAAAGTTTGTTGGTGTAGCATCACAGGACCGAAGTATGGTGAGCTATTCAAGTCAGATTTTAGGGTCGAATCAACCCCGGCTACTTTGTCTTACAAACTTCACAAGCACATCTACAGTATGTTAATAAAACCCTGTCCGACCCGTGAAGGTGTTGTTAGGTATCGATAACTGATTCTACTAATGCATACAAAACCTGGCTAAACCTAAATAAAAATACCCCCTAAAAAATAAATATTATTTCGCAAAACGAGGTAACTTAATAAATGTGCGTTAAGCACCCTTCCACGGGCGGCGGGCGGCAGGGCACGCGGCACGTGGTAGCATCGCTATTCGCTCATAATAATACTGGTGTTGTCACTTTTTTAAAAATTGCCAAATTTCGGGGAAGTTGGAATATATTCGCGGGAAAAAAAGATTATTTCAAAATTTATTTGTATTGGTACTATGATGATTACGTAAAATGTTATATTATATTTGGTCATGTGTTTACCTAACCTTTATTATCCTAATGGGTCGGACAGGGTTTTCTTAACATACTGTATATGATACATCAGGTATTTGTAATGCAAATAGACGCAAATGGTCCTGTATAAGACCCCGTTTATACTTTATTAATTAGGGGAGTTCGTACATGCTCTGCAACCTACCCCCCAGGTACGTTTACGAGCAATACTCTATAGTCTCGTTGAACTAACGAAGAAGTAGAAGCTTTTTTTACCTGATACATGCTTAGCAAGTCATTCAAAGCAGGCACGTTAGCACCACCTGTTTCAGGTATCCACCTGAAATACAATTAATATCTTATGAATTTGAAGCGTAAATTTGACGTGTTAAAACCATTATTGTTCCGCTGTGAAAACGGGATAGCGCTATTCATCCTGTATAGCTCCATATTTGACATATCTGACACTGTAACAATGATGGCTTTAACATGTCATATTAACCAGTAGTAGAAATCAAATTGAAAGATGTCATAACTAAAAAGATAACCTACTAGGTGAACCGGAGTTGGAATATAAAGGTTAAAAAATAAAGATTGACTATTTTTTTTTTTTTATTTAAATTATAAACTGATGGTAAAGCGCGCTACTTTATTAAGAGAATATTCACTCTTAGCCTTGAAGACACTCAAATTGTAGTGTGACGGAAACACCGCCGCCGGCAAATTGTTCCAGTACCTCGATGTACGCGGTATAAAAGAAGAAGCGAAACGCTTCGTCCGGATCAACAACGTAAGGGTGGAAAGTCGCCGTACGACGGGTCGTCCGATGGTGAAGCGGAGATGGGGGAATTAAATTATGCAATTCCCTTGCAAATTCGCCAGAATGCATCCTATAGAAGACCAAAAGGCTGGCTACTCTACGCCTGTGCAATCAACATTTTTTTCGATAAAACGATTGCGAGGAAAGTTCCTGAAGGATTTGTGTGAGGGTTTTTGTCCAGAACGATACAGTATATCAGCGTTATTTTATCTTTATACTAAACCTGAATATAGTTTGTACAGAATAAGCAACTGAATCCTAGGGCCCCCGACGTGTCGCGCCGCTGTAGGCGAGAGCGGGTGAGCGGCACGTTGACCATATTTTAGTTGGGACAACCAGGTAACATAACAAGCTCATGACTTTGTGATTTTTCATAATTACTTTTTGAAATTTTGTACATAAATTCTTTACATAAAAATACTATACACGTATAAATACACGTGTTTCGGGTTCCGCATATACAAAAATAACGTTGTATAACAAATAATAAGAAACACTTACCATTGTCTTGTGTTTTCGTCATAGAATTTAACGTGTCGCAGTAACGAGGCGTTGTACCAGTCAGCGAACACAACGAGCGACATTCCCGAGTCGACGGCTTTCTTAAGAGCTGCCATTTCTTCGGGGAAATACTCGTCTTCAGGATCTACCAGAAGCAACGCGCCGTATAGTGAAGTGTCGATACAGGTTAGGGGGCAGCCTGTATATGAAATAATTAGATTTTAGTACAGGAGCCGTACTATGGCGTATTAACGCTAACATTAATAGTAATAAATATATACGGACAAGTCACACAGATTGAGCTAGCTCCAAAGTAAGTTCGAGATTTGTGTTATGGGATGCTAACTCAGCGATACTATATTTATAATAGATACAAATATATCCAAAACCCAGGTCAATCAGGAAAAGATCGTTTTCCATCATGACCTGGCCGGGGATCGAACCCGGGGCATTCACATCGCAGGCCTATTGTGCACTTGTGAAAAAGGGATAGCGCTATTCATCCTGCATAGCTCCATCTTTGTCTGCTACTGGAGCAACGATTGTTTTCAACGTCATATTGGTTGTGTGTCTCAGATTTTAAAATCTGACGTTCAATTCTATAAATTGAAACGTTCAAAATATGGTCGCCGTCGCATCCCAGCGGCAAACAAATGTCAAAAACTTATCAATACGTTGAGAAACTAGAGAAATTTTGGACATAATAGGACAGATACGACTATAAATGTTCCTAAAGTTACGAGAATTACACATCCGTTTTCTTGACAGCTCTGCACAAATTGCTCCTGACTGTCGCGTTTAAGATAATTTTTTATACGATTTTGTATTTGCTGCGGACGACAATGCCACAAATTTCAAGCTGATTTTGGATGACGGGTTTCTACATGCGGTAACGCCTTTTTTCCAGGTTTGGAAAACCGTAAGATTCCGACAGACCCACCGCCCTGGGATGGGTGGTTGGGTCTGTCATTCTCTTATTGGCTAAAACCACACCGGTGTTCCATTTCACACCTACACCAGGGGTTGCGAGAACGAACACTGCTTCCGCATACCCCGATTGGTGCTGGTCCGCCATTGTGAGCCTCCTCGGGTCAGGGGGGAGTGAGGTGTATGACTCCCCCCGTGACGTTTAAGAGGGGCGCGCGTGGAACGCTCACGCCACCGGTACAATGACAAGAGGACCTTCGCCTCCAGGGCCCAGGGCGGGGAGCCAGCAGTAGGCAGGCCGCCTCATAACATGCCGTAATCCAACCTAGAAACCTAGCCTATGCCTAACTCAACCTAGAAGAGCGACGTATGCCAACTTCCCTATATTGGCGGGTTCTGTGCTTCTTGCACCCAGTGGATTCCCGCTTCATTGGTAAATATTCTGGTGATTGAAGCCATCTTGCACCGGACCTATCTTTCTGTGAGCAAAAAGCCTAACATACATAAACTTACGACCCATGGTTGGTAGTCAGAAAGCTACGATCCTTACACATTCCTTTTGCTTATTTACAATCATACATCTGACCATACACGCACACTAGTTGCGAAAACTACACCTGACCTTTCTGTGGAACCCAGGAAAAATAGTCAATAGAGAAGTCAAGCTGTAGAAGACACAAGTCGTCTGAAGCTGCAGGATTGACGGTTATACGTTCTCCCCAAGGCACAAGAATCAGAATCAGACAGCAGAGTACGTATAACTCTATTGATTTTTTTTTTATTTTGGCAGGAGTCCTCATGGATGCCCAGACTGCTTCACTAATGAACCAGTCCGGGCAGTGCCGTACTCTTACCGGTTAAAACCAACACCTGCCTTTGCTCGGTGTCCCTCTGACATGATTAGACCTTTTCAAGCTTTTTGTGTGTGTTGGCTTTCTTATAGGTTTTTCATATTTTTCGGGCAGTCCCATTTTGGGATGTAGGGATTCCTGTAGGCGGGGTCAGCCTTATTGCGTCGTATTTTGTAGAGTTTTATGTATTTTATTGACACATAATGCTGTTTAGGTTTAGCCTTCTGTTACAAGGATATGTAAAACTTACCCATAACCTCGAGATAGAATCCATGTTCTCGAAGGCGGCGGTACATATCGCGGAAATTAGTATGCACGTGGTCCGCGTGCCAGTCTAGTGGGTCGTGCTTAGCGCGCAGGTCGTCGCGCGGGAAGTATCCACCAGGGTAGCGCAAGCTATGGAACTGGTCCCAGAGAAGCCGCCGGGAACGTACAGGGACTGGGATGACGCGTGCGCTGTAAAATTACGTAACATTAACTTATTTTTTCTTTTAATCCCGTGAATAGTTGTATGTTTTGGACTTTCTTTTTAACCTTTTGAACGCCAATCTACATAATACGCGATGTGTCCTCCAGCGCCACGTTACAAATTTATAACGTATCTATAGTAAAACGTAGGGATGGGATTAATGTCCTATCGTCAAATAATATTATACGTTTAAATTAATGTTTATTCACCAATTTACGAAGCTAAATAAAAACTGTAACCGTATTTTCATATTTTATTTTATTTCATAAAAAAATCAATATGAAAACTTGGATATATTTCCTATAATAAAGAAAAGAATTATAAATTTATTAGACGTGTGTTCTAGAAGTTCACATCCCTATTTGTCTCCAAATGTAATCCTTTTACTTCATATCAAGTAGTAGGCGCTCGAGGCACGTCAAAATCCTTTCTGATATAAGGATGTCTTGTCGACGTATTTCTTGTCGATGTATTTCTATGATATTTATTTTTATATTCACTGTGGTCGAGTTACACGTGCATAAACTCAACCGATTCCTGCATAATTTATTTCGTTTAGTTACAACAAATACAATTAATAGAAGCTAAATA
The DNA here is from genome assembly GCA_037179545.1 of Sesamia inferens. NCBI lineage: Eukaryota > Metazoa > Arthropoda > Insecta > Lepidoptera > Noctuidae > Sesamia > Sesamia inferens. The sequence continues at coordinate 16,344,481 of CM073921.1, read as the reverse complement.
CGTGGTTTTCTACATTTTTTAAAGTTCCGTAGCCAAATGGATTCTTACAGATTCGTCATGTCTGTCTGTCCGTCCGTACATCACAGCCATTTTTTTCCGAAACTATATGATCTATAGGTACTGTTAAAACTTGGTAGGTAGATGTATTCTGTGAACCGTATTAAGGTATTGATGCAAAAATAAAAATAATAATAATAAAGATTGGGGGCCCCCCATACTTAGAACTGAAACTCAAAAAAAAAATATTTTTCTTCAAACATACGTTTGGGGTATGCATGGATAGGTCTTCAAAAATGATATCGAGGTTTCTAAAATATTTTTTTTCTAAACCGAATAGTTTGTGCGACAAACGCTTCCAAAGTGGAAAAAAGTTGGTCCCCCCCCCCCCTACCTCTAACTTCTACAACAAGAAAATAAAAAATCTAAAAAAACATATGATGTACAAGTACATACATTACTATACAAACTACTAATGAAAATTGTTTTGAACGAGATCTCGTAAGTAGTTTTTTTTAATACCTCGTAAATCGCTTATTACCGCGTAATCTTTCATACAAATAACTTTAATCTTCCGAAATAACTATTTTAAAATTCCGATTCAGACTTGAACAACTCGCAATAATTCGTCATATTCACCGTCACAATTTTTTTTTTGTAAAAACACGTGCGTCAACTGAATACAACAACAAGCTGTAATCATTGCACTACACTAAAATGCACAAAGTCACTATGACCTTGAAACCTGTCCGGTTATGACGTCACAGAGTTACTTCTATACAAGTCGGTGGCCTGTGGGGAGTGACAAATTACTAACTTTGTAGGGATGGGTTTTTCAAACGGTGTTTCACTATCGACAATGATTAGAAAACCTATTTATTCTTGATTAAGGTGAATAAAACCTAGTTTATGGTTTACAATATTTATAAAATATTATTAATTCACGTCATTTTCTTGCAATAATAGTATTTATGATCATTTCGACGAGATGAAATATAGCGAGGTCTTCATCATGTCCCATCACTGGCTTACTTGATATCAAGTAATTGGCGCTGGGGGCATTAAAATATTTTCTGGCGTTTTTGTTTCTATTGAAAATAAAACTAATAAGAACTTATTATGCGTGAAAAAGTTAAAAATACAGTTGATAACAGTGCAATTTTCCATAAAAACAAAATAAAAGGTCTTGTAAAAGTCGTAAATTGATTTTATACTGTGATTACTTCTAATCAAGTAGTGGCGCTGAGGGCACGAAAATCTCGAACTTGTATAGAAGTGATTGGCGTTCAAAAGGTTAAGTAGTAAGCAGTGAGCAGTGATTACTTAAAAAAAAGAGGTGTCAAAGAGATATCAGCACATCGTGACGGGGTCCGCGAAGACCGATGCCTCCTGAGTCAGGGTTGCGGGTTATTTAAAAAAGAAACCGTGGCTGTGGCGCATAGGCAAGTGAAGAAACACGGGTGAGTTTTAGTCAGTTAAAATAATAATAATAATAATTTATTTATTCATAGTAACAATGAGACATGGTTATTTGCAGTACATGAAGGGCTAATACATTCTAGAAACAGAAAAAAAAAACAAAGAACATATAGTACATAGACATACAAATACTTGGGCGAGGCACTGATCTCCTAGCTAGATCACCAAGTGGTCTGTGTTAAGGAGAAACAGATTCCACTCCCTAGTAGAGTAACAATAACATTGCATATTTTTGAGCTTATAATATAGACCCATTGGGATTATCAATTAGCCACGTGGTACGGTTACACAAAAATAAGTGAAAAAAAAAAACAACATCAAGTGAAAAAACAAGGCATTAATATTCTAAAATGTGTAGTTTATAAAATGTGTTGGAGTGTGTATTGTTATGTGATGTGGTGTGCTGTGCTGTAGTGTAGTGTCTTGTACTGCGTAGTGCTGTGCTGAGGTATAATGTGGTGTATTGTATTGTAGTGTGGTGTGGTGTGGTGTCGTGTATTGTATTGTAATGGGATGTGATGTAATGTGGTGTATTGCGCTGAGGTGAGTAAAGATGGTGTGCATGCCAATAAGTATGAGTGAGTACATTAATTAAAAAGTCGAAAGATATGTTTCAGTCTCGTCGTAGGTTTTACCGAGGAGGAATGAACGAAGCACAGTTTTGTTTTTGGTGTAAGGTAATTCATAAATAGGTAAACTTAAACTAATTTTGTTGTATAAATGTGGACCGAGATAGTAAAAAAATCTTTTAGTAAATGTGAACTTAGGAGGTGGAACACAGCAAATGATATCTTTGCGACGCTTGGTGATTTTAGTAAAAGGCGTTTGTGAGTGTTGGCGTAGAATGGTTTGCAGAATGAAATGTGTCTTACATTGAGGACGTTACAGTTTTGGTATAGTTCTCTGGTTGGATACAGAAAGGGCCTAAATGTTGCGATTTTTAGTATAGCTCTGTGGGCCACTTCCAAAGGTTTGAGAGCAGTTTTGGGTGCGCCACCCCAGCAGCTAATACAATATGTAATAATTGACTGGCATAATGCATAGTATACACTGCGAATAACAGTTTGCTTAGCAACGTGACGAAGAGTTTTGAATATATACATCAGCTTTCTCACTCTACTTGTGAGTAAACTAATGTGTGTTTTGTAGTTAAGATGCTGATCTAAATTTATGCCTAGGTATTTAATATTGTCAACTACGACAATACTGGGGCATTGACATGAAGTACCTGAATATGAGTTGTGACAGGAGTGGGCTTTCAGGTAGATCGGAATATTTGGTTGTGAGGTCGATGAGATAGAAAAAGCAATCAATTTCGTTTTGGCTGTGTTAAGTGTGAGTGTGTGAAAACGAAGCCAATTAAAGGCAGTATTAAAACCATCTTGTGCAATATTCTGAAGCTCGGACCAAGAATTAGCATAAAAAGTAAGGGCAGTATCATCTGCAAAAGACACAATTTTCGAATTATGAATATTAAGGTTGCATAGGTCATTTATGAAGACGAGAAAAAGTGTAGGACCTAGGATACTACCTTGCGGTACTCCGTAACAAATGGAAAGGTCATCGCTGGTGTGTTCACCAATTTTCACCATTTGTTGTCTATTTGAGAGATAGCTGGCGAAGAGATTAAGCTGCAGCCCTCTGATGCCCGCTCCCTCTAGTTTTAATAGAAGAGTAGAAGTAGGAATGGTGTCAAAGGCCTTGGCGAGGTCAAGAAATACTGTTAGAACCTTTTTGCGATCGTTGATTTTCGCTACAATAAAATCAGTAACTTCATGTACAGCATCACAAGTAGATTTATTTTTTCTGAATCCGAATTGCTGGGAAGAAATTATTTTATTTTTCTCGAGAAAGCTAACCAATCTTTTGTTAATAAGGCGTTCAAGTACCTTCGCCTGAGCAGGAAGTATAGCTATGGGACGGTAGTTGTTAAATGAGTTCCCATCTCCACCTTTGAAGATAGGGTGAATAATAGCTTTTTTTAAGGCAGAGGGAAAGTTACCAGTATGAAAGCAGAGGTTAAAGATGTAGGTCAAGACAGGCGCCAGAGCGCTGCGGTATCTCTTCAATATGGTGGGAGAGATGCCATCGTAACCAGTGGCAGCGTTGGATCTGAGCGAATTAATTACAGTTTCTATCTCATCGTTATCCGTTTGTTCCAATACAAATGATAGTGTAGGAGTAGCAGTGTGTGTGGAATTCATGTTGAACGTATTGTGCTGGTTGAGAATATTTTCTGCAAGACTTTTACCTACGTCAACGAAAAACTTGTTAAGATTGTTACAAGACTGTAGTGGAGTATCCGAGTGTGAAAGTAGTTGTGTAGATGAATGCTGTTGTTTTTGTGTATTTGTAATTTTCTTTATTGTTTCCCATAAGACTTTTGAGTTATTTCCAGCTTTATCAAGCACAAGCTCAGATAAAATCTGATACGCCCTTCCGCTCCGCCTGGGGCGAGAGAGGTCATTTGATGATTTCCCATCATTAAATGACCTCTCGCACAGACTGGGATTAACGCTGAGATGGTGATGATGATGACTTACCGTATAGGTAGCGTGAGCGTAGCATTTCTCATCATCTTCTCCCCGGAGTCATCATCGCTCTCGATCGTAACGTTCACGTGACCCTGTCGAATTGTAAACACAATGTTATCTTCTTTACATTCCAAGACCCCTCCGTGCTTCGGAAAGCACGTTAAGTTGTCATTAGTAGATTTGTGACAGTCGTTATAGTCGTCAGAAGTCCGAAAGTATACCAAAACCACCAGTCTTACCAAAGGGTATCGTATTACCCAGTAACTGGGTTGTGGGATGACATGTCAACCTGTCCTGCATCTCCCGCATCAAGCGGTTTCCAGCGACCTTCACCAGCCCCCTAATCGGCGAACACATTTTTGTCAAATGATTGCGACTAGTTGGGATCGTTTGGACCGAACGGACCAATGGGCGGTCTGAACGATTAGGGGGCTGGTCGTCGGTCCACCTGCGTCTTCCGGTGTGTGATCGCCACTCGTGAACCCGTCTCATCGTGATCAAATCAGAAATGAGGAGATCCGCAGAACGAGAGTAACCGACATAGCCCGAAGAATTGCAACATTTAAGTGGCTGTGGGCCGGGCACAACGCTCTACAATAATGAAACAATGAAAGAGATAGGTTATTTTTTTATTCATGTATGTCATTTTCCGTCTCATGTGTTTTGTTCTTCCTTTCCTCTTTTTAAAATTCTTTGCAAAGTTTTCTTGAACTTGGGATACTATTTTGCATAATCGACTGTATATTTACGAGAGTTAAATAAACACAATTAAATAAATAGTGTTTATTTTAAATTATCCGGCATTCGGCATTATTTTACTATTCGAATGTAAACGGAAACGTAAGTCATTATTCGGATAGTAATTTTTTACCGGGACAAATACCGGAAGTAGGTTATCACTGCAGGGTATCCAGTATCTGGGGCTAAATAATAGTAACAACCCGTTTCTTCGTTAACAGTTAGAACAGAATACTCTTTATTATTTATACCATATAGATTACAGAAACATAAATATAAAGATATTACAAAGGGTGACACAATAGGCGGTCTTATCGCTAAGAGCAATCTTTTACAGACAACCTTTGGATGGAATACTAAGGCGAAGGAGAGAGAAATAAAGTAGGTAGTCTATAGTGTACAGGATTTACATAGATTATATTTATATAATAAATACCTCAATAACACCATCGAAGTCAGCTCCCTCTTCGAGTACGGAGAAGCTGAGTGCTAGCCAGCCAGACCAGGGCCAAAGGATTTGACTGTAGTCCACCGACACTGAGAGAAGCACGCCGTGTGGTAAATGCGGGTACCATGATACAGCTTTCTATAACGAGAAAACATATTCAGTGAACCAACGAGGTGATAGCGTAAAACACATAAATTGATCGCAATGTATATTTTAACTGTTCATTGCATTGTTGGCATTGTTGATTGGAAGAATTTTTCAACCCTATGAAGCAATGGATTAGAAATATTTCACAAAACCCTCAAAATGTATTTTTTTTCTCCTATATCTTGGGTGCGTAAACATATAAACTCATAGACACCAACAGCCAGACCCGGAACAATTACTTTTAAGTCATACATCATTTGTTCGGTACTGGAAACAAACCCGTGGCACGCAGCACAGCAGTCGATCGTTCAGCCACTGCGCCCACAGTTTCTTCTATTTTTGAAAGCACATATATTACGTTGTGAAGGTACAGAGTTATTAAACAATGGTCCTTAAAATATCTCAGAATTCTTATATTCGGATCCGGATCCGGACACTCCATACAGACGACAGCTCATCAAGCTACTACATTCTGTCAGATTTCTTTATCATATTTTCAACTTTATCTCTAAAGTATAAGGCTCAAAGTATTAAGGTAATCCGTACCTCCCATTACATCCTAGAATAGAAGAAGAAATTGTAGCGCTACAAGTAACCATCGGTCTCTGTTTGTTCCTTTTGAAGAATATATGGTTAGATTTTGAAACTAGACGTATTTTGGACAGTTTGAGGCCGAGATTAATCATCAATAAAAATCGCCCCTCAGATGTCTTTAGAAATCATGTCACGCTATGCGTGCTGGTTGAAGAACTTAGTATTCAAATATTGCGGGACAGGCGATGAGTAAGATTTCTAAAAGACTAGCTTTCCGCCTGCATGGAGTTCGGTTATATCGCGTTTCCAAGAGAACTCTTCAAAAGTCCAAAAAGGAATCAAAACTAACCTATGTTATTTCTCAGGGTCAACTCTATCTTTGTACCAAATTTCAATAAAATCAGTTCAGTGGTTTAGACATGAAAGCGTAACAGACAGACAGACAGACAGAGTTACTTTCGCATTTATAATATTAGTAGGGATTAGCTTTCCGACCGCGGCTTCGTTCGCGTGGTTATCAGTCATTTTGCGCTTTTTAGATTTTCCCGTGGGAAAATTTTTCCGGAATAAAAAGTACGTCTGCAAAATTTCAAAGCAATCGGTTCAGTAGTTACCGCGTGAAAGCGGAACAAACAAACTCACTTTCCGATTTATAATATTAGTAAGGTTAATAGAAGAATGTAAGTCGTGGTGACCTAGTGGTTAAAACATCAGCCTCTCAAGTATGAGTGCGCGGGTTCGATTCCAGGTCAGGCAAGTACCAATGTAAATTCTCTAAAAGTTATATGTACTTTCAAGTATATCTTGGATACCAATGACTGAAGGTGAAGGAAAACATCTTGAGGAAATCTGGACTTTAGTCTGAAATCATTGAGCAAGCGTGGTGATTACGCTCAATCCTTATCTGTATGAAAGGAGACCTGTGCCCAGCAGTGGGACGATAAAAAAGGTTGATGATGAAGGTTAATAGAGATAAGAAAATATTTGTTTTATTTTTCCAAAGCGCTTTTTTAATTTATCTGATTTCTGTTTAATGCCACTTAATGTGATATTGCGTCATTTTCTTTTTAAAGCCTAATAGACCAATGAGGTGAGTTCACGTTGATGTAAAAATTATATACAAATGAGTTTGAAGATTAAACATACATTTATGCTTATATTCATATTTATGACTTCTTCACAACAATGCAATTCAAATAAAAAACAGGTGTGTGTGTGTGTGTGTTTTTTATGAATTATAAACTAGCGCTTGACCACAGTACCACCTGATGGTAAACAGTAATGCGATCGTTGATGGTAAAGTGCGCTAGTTTATTAAGAGCTTGAAGACACCCAAATTGTAGTATGACGGAAACATCGCCGCCGGCAAATTGTTCCAGTCCCTCGATGTACGCGGTATAAAAGAAGAAGCGAAACGCTTCGTCCGGATCGTAGTACTGTTACGTTAACAACGTAAGGGTGGAAAGTCGCCTTACGGCGGGTCGTCTGATGATGGAACGGAGATTGGGGAAATCAATCATGCAATTCCCTTGCACACTCACCAGAATGCATCCTATAGAATACTGAAAGGCTGGCCACTCTACGCCTGTGCTCCAGGCTTTGGAGACCAATTTCGAATTAAATCTGGGTCGATCTGATTGCCGATCAGAATCTTCGCACGCCTCTCCAATGAATCCAAAGTAGCCAGGTGACATTTCGGAGCACCAGACCAAAGTTGGCTGCAGTACTACCGGTCTAGGTAAAACGAAACACCGTCAGAAATGTTTACGGTTGATAGCATCATCATCATCTCAGCGTATAATCCCGGTTGCATCCGCGGTTTTTCATGTTGGAGCCAGAGGTCCGCTTTCCAACACTTGCTTTTCTTCTGTTCCTTTTCATGTTTGGCTTTTACGAGTGCGACTGCCGTCTGACCAATCAACCCCGAAGGGGAAGCCGGCGTCATGGCCCCTTCCGTAAGTCAGCAGGTGCACCGTCTGGCAGGTGGGGTTCAATATTGTTGGCTCCAGAAAATGCCTATTTCTATCATTGTTTTAAGAGCAGTGATGATGAAATAAAGTACCTATATGAAATAAAACGCCTACTTGGCTTCGAACCCACTTCGAACTCGTAAGGGGCCGTTACCGTCAAATACATAATAAGAGTAGTTAGGAAAACAAAGTTTTGTAGATTTTTATGAACATGCTGAACCGAATATAGGACTTCTTCCGGTCGGCATGAAATAAATGTTAGAAACCCCCGCCTGCAGATACCTCCAGCACCACAGGTATCGGTAGCCGTACCAAAGATAGGGCCTACACCAGTATGGCACTTAAACCCATTCAAACTGAAACTTTTCAAACACAAGCTGCGGCAAAAATATGTACGGATACCTACATGTAATCGTGAACTCACATACTAAGGAAGAAATTAACGAAAAGAGCAACCTGCTACGAGGGTATAGTACCTATAATTAATTCTGCCTTATGAAACGTTAATTAAATACAAGCCGTTTGCCGGATGAAAAATCGTATCGGAAAAAATGGCGACCTATGTCAAAGGAAATGAAATATAAAGTGTCATCATGTTTAGAGGATGAATTTAAATTGTTAGTCGGACTTAGCCAGTACTATCTACAAAAACAATACGGAATAACTATAAAAATCACGACTGTTGTATAAAATAGTTACTTTATTCTGTTTTTAGTATTAACTGTTATATTGGCATAACGGAGCGCAACGATACCACCGTGCTTCCGCGTATCAGAACGGGGAGCGAGGAGCACTCGCTATCAAATTGGCAAGCTAGCAAGTCATGGCCAAGTTCTTTTAACGGTCATCAAATATAAGACAGTATTTAAAGTAACCCCCGGGGGGGATTTAGGCCTCAAAATTTAAATTAATAAAGTCAGTCTGCCAGTGAAGTGTATCGACGTCTTCTCGTGATCTGGTCCGATGGTCTACGAAATCCGCATTAGTAGGCCTAGTATGAGTTTTCAATACGAAACTCGATCGTTGGTATCGAGCGCGTATGGCGCTCTCATTGGTTGAGAGTTCTTGCGACCTTGAAGCGGGCCAATCGCAGAGTCAAACGCGCTCGCTATCGACGAACGAGTTTCGTAATGAAAACTCATACTAGGCCTACTGAAGGTTGGAGGTAAGTGTTTGCCGCCTTTAGTACCTAAGTCAGAGAGATATATTCCGAAGGCATCATTCTATCAGACATTCGTTTATGAATTTCTATTATATCGATATCCAAAATACAGTCCACTTGAATCTTATTAGAAATCTTTCGTGTTAAGTGTAATGTTGCCGCCACAGCAGCAAAGGAAATACTTAGACCATCTGTGAAAACAAGCGACTACGACTACCTGTTGCCGATATTATATTAACGTTCAAAAATTAACGTTAGTTGTATGGGATCCCACTAAAATATTTTTTATACACTTTTTTTAGTATTTTTTGTTATCATCGTCATTTCGGCCGAAAGACGTCCACTGCTGGACTGCCCCAAGAATCTCCACTATGACCGGTCCTGCGCCTCCCACATCCAGCGGTTTCCCGCAACCTTCACCAGCTGCGTTCCACGTTGCGTCTTCCAGTGCGTGGTTTTGGTTATAGCGGCGTAATAAATGTGAAAATGTCACCTGAGTAGCTAGCACGTTTTATGAGATATATAACCTCGTGACAAATGGACAGTGGAATATAAAAACGGGAGCTCACTAGTAGGGAGGTCCCACTTTTAACATTTGGGTGCGGAGCCCTAAAAAAAACTGCAGTGGAATTCTGCAACCATCTCATCGTGAAAACATAGGGGAACTGAGTGCGTGACGGGGTCCACGAAGACCGATGCCTCCTGGGTCAGGATTGCGGGTTGGTTAAAAAAGAAGCCGTGGCCTGGCACACAGGCAAGTGAAGAAACACGGGTGGGTTTTAGTCAGTAAAAGTCTGACACGACCTTCCGCTCCGGTGAAATCATCTAATGATTATTTCCCATCCAGAACAAAAAAAAAATAAGTTTGAAGGTTAATATTTGACAGTTTTGGGTAGCTAGACTTGTCGTCCGTACATAGAGCACGATGTATGTAAAGAAAATGGTAAAGCCAAAACATAAGGTACTTCGCAGGTATACTTTTAACACACACTTAGGTACTCTCATCAGGGCCTGCTTATTTTGTTACCTGACTAACTAACTAAGCCACTCCGCCCAGAGCGGGAGAAGTCATTTGATGATTTTATTGACAGAATCATTTTAACAAAATCGATCAGCTGTTGTTTCAAAGTTCATGCTTCTAGACCCAACGCACTAAACTGTGCGTTGCCTTTCAGCGAACGAATGACCGTTTATTTATCTATATCATCATCATCATTATCAACCTTTCTATCATCCCACTGCTGGGCACAGGTCTCCTCTCATACAGAGGAGGATTGAGCGTAATCATCACGCTTGCACAATGCGGGTTGGCGATTTCAGACTTAAAGGCCAGGTTTCCTCGAGATGTTTTCTTTCACCTTCAGTCATTGGTGTCCAAGATATACTTAGAAAGTATATATAACTTTAGAAAAGTTATATTGGTACTTGTCTGACCTGGAATCGAACCCGCGCACTCATACTTGAGAGGCGGGTGATTTAACCACTAGGCCACCAGGACTTATTTATCTATAAGTATGCAAATAATTAAAACAAAAAAAAAACTGTTCTTATGTGTTTCTCTGCATTTCAGTAATCTCCGAATCCGCTGGATTGATTTTGACGGAACTTTCACTGTTTATCTAGTTATCGTATATAGTACAGTAAGAAGTACAGTCGGTCTCCGTGGCGCAGCGGTCAACACGCCTGACTGCGACGTGGAGGCCCCGGGTTCGATCCCCGGCCAGGTCATGATGGGAAACGATCTTTTCCTGATTGGCCTGGGTCTTGGATGTTTATCTATATATGTATCTATTATAAAATATAGTATCGTTGAGTTAGTATCCCATAACACAAGTCTCGAACTTACTTTGGGGCTAGCTCAATATGTGTGATTTGTCCGTATATATTTATTTATTTATTTAAGTAGCTATATACATGTTACATATATGTAGTATAATAAGGAGTAAATAGGGTTACTTTTTTTTAGAAAAAAATCTACATTGAGTCCTGCGCAAACAAAAAGCCATGAAGCCGTAAAATCATATACGAGTACATTATTTCTAAGGGCATTTTTGTGTGTGTACGTCATAACTTCATGTATACTTTATCAATATACATAAATGAGGCATAATTTTAAAGATTTTCTGGATCGGTACACCGTAAAAATACACAATTTACTCACATGTTAGTGGTTTTTGGAAAATTTACGATTTAAAATACCGTGCGAATACTCCGGGTCACCTAGACTAGTATATTTATTAGGTTTTAAAATGTATTAAGTAGACAAGTGACACATACCACTCTACCGGAGACTCCCAGTCCGTTGATGACGGTCACATTAGCGATGGTCGGCTGCGCGCTGTAGTACAGCGGCTGAGTGCAAAATGGCCACATGTACTGGCACTCTGTCAGGTCGATGTAACTCGGGCTTAAAGACGCTTGGGGCTCATACTTGCGAAGGAACTAGAAATAATAATATTACAATTGTATTCTATGAAGGGCATAAGCAGAAGTGTATACATAAATCAACTTTATAGACAATTTTTTTTTTTAAATATTTGTTAGTAACTGAGCTCCTAACATTTTTGTTTCATTTACCGCACCTGATAAGCACTAATAAGGTCGAGTTTCCCGTGTCCCTGCTCGAACATGTTCGGGCCGTGCAGCCGCAGCGCAGTCATACATAGAGCTTGTTTGACCGATGCCGGCGTCAAGTTATGTCGGGGTACTCCACTTGCTAGCAACGCTATGGCACCGGCTACAACGGGTGACGCTACTGATGTACCTAGTGGGGAAAAAGGTAACAAATGTTTGGTTGACAATAAATATTATCATATAAGTTGCAGAGCAGTAATGGCCTGGACATAACATTCACGTGTTACAAGTTCCACGTCCTCCAGACCTAGGCAGGTTTGTGTAAGTTATTTCACTATCACTGCTCTCAAAACGGTGAAAGAAAACATCGTGACCAAACCGATATATTTATTCAATACATTATTGTGAATATACAATGTATGTGTTACAGGATAATTGGAAAAAGCAACTGCATTAAATGGCTCGCGATGCAAGCGGGCCACAGCGTGTCATTGAAATAAACGCGGCCCGCCCCTATTTTGCAAGATTTTGACTACAAAAATATATCGAGATTTATTTATTATATCAAGTTTAACATAAATATAATAAACACAAACAAACACCTTCTGGAATACTTTCTTGTAATGATGATAAACATCGCATCAAAATCCTTTCCTTGGTTTAAAAAACAACGCGGCCATACCTACAGGCAGACACGGAAAAGTGATTTTAATTTATAATAAATATATGGAGATGCCTACCACTGAGCGAGCGACATCCTCCGGTCACACTCGAGCCCCTCACGCCGCTGCCGTAAGTCACAATATCCGGCTTCATGCGACCATAACCCTGGAAAATATACCTAATCAGTTGGTTTGCAAGACATGATGAACGCGTGACGTATATTTTGAGACGACAAGTAAACATCTCTAAAAATAAACGCATAGTAAACAGATTCAAAAAGCAGACGCACAAAGCTTGATACTGCGTCTCATTCATATCGATAAGTACTTAAGTAGCATTATTAAATGTGTCCAATCACAGTTCAATTTAATACAGAGAGAGAGGAATGGTTTGAAAAATTTGATTTAGACAAATTATAGCTCAGAGTCATGAATTCAGTACTCTCGAAACCTAATACTACGGCGAATATACGGTCCCCGACAAGGTGGACCAACAACCTGGTGAAGGTCGCGTGAGGAGCAGGACCGATCGTCGTGGAGATCCTTGGGGGAGGCCTATGTCCAGCAGTCTTCGAGGACGTCTTTCGGCTGAAATGATGATGAACCCTAATACTGAAGAAGATTGTATTCTGTTCAAGTTATTATCAGTTAAGTTATACTAATGATGTAACGATCCGTAAACTAATGATAGTAATCGGATTGACATACCTACATATAGTATAAAGGTCCCAAAACCAGAATAAAAAAATAGTAGCATTATTTTGTGAACTCTAATCAACCAGAATGCGATTAGATAGAATGCGATAGCTACAAATGAAATCAAATTATGATAATCAGTAATTGTTATAGAGCTTAACTAATTAGTTTTAAATTATTATTAATTATAAGTAAGTATTTCTACGCCTAATAGCAAAACATACAGAACCTATATAAATGTTGTAACATTTGATACAGTGTGTAAGCCCGTCTGCACGCACCGTCTTGTCTGCGCAGTCCAGGCCTGAGCAATCATGACTGTATAAAAAGACGGAACACCGTAGAGTGGCCACACGTGCAGGTAAGCTCGTGAAAACGGGACTGTGCTAAATGTGTTTTGAAAGCTCCATACATATATACCTAATAGAATAATGCATAGGTTCTCTCCTCTTTTAACTTTTCAATCATTAAATTATATGCTGTATTTTTTTTTTGTTTCTATTTGAGTACCTATTCCTTGCTTTTTATTTTCCACAACGCAGGCAACGATTTATACAATTCTATGAATTGTGTTAAAAATTCCATAGAATAATTCCTAACAATCCTAACATCGGTCATTTTTGGATTTGTGACATGTTCTTTGTCGTAAAATAATTCGTAAGACTGATGCGCGGCTTGAATGACCGGCCAGACGCAAGTAATACCGTGCAGGCCAAGTTTGCGCAGTCCAAATCTCCAGCAAGTCAATGATTGCACAAGCCGCGCTTTCGGGACTGCGCGAGCTACCGTCTTGCCGTCCAAACACACGCGCTTACCTGCGCTAACTGGTTTGTACAGGCATGCTCGCAGGTAAGACGGAGCTTGTAGACCGGCCATAAGATTCTGATTCTACACTTCAAACGACACCTCAACTCTGATAGACCTCTGCGTGACGTATGATAGCGAAGGCATTAAATTGTGTCTGAGTTGTAGTATTCAAAGAGGAAGCAATTATCAAAAATAACAATGATCAAAAAAGAATTTTGTAATCGTAGTTGTCACAAATAGTGATCGAGAGTACTGAAGCAATTTTCACGTGAATTATATTATTCCTTTTCATAGCTGTCTATATTTAGTTAATAATAGAGAACGTGAACGAACCGTTTGCTAAAATGTACCAAAGTTTTCAAATAACATAGTAGAGATAAGTAAGTACTAATATAATATTGCAAATTACACTTTTATCATCCTACTTTTCAAAAAACTTTGGAATCTATGTACCTATCTATGTAATGAATACAATATCCAACTACGTTGTTCATTTTAAGACAATCCATATTCTTTATAATCATGTGAAACTCGCATCTATAAGCAGGTATGAGCGTTTTGAATTTTTACTTCGCTATAAAATGGCGTCCATTCCTAGGTTATGGCGCCGATTCTCTGGTGCACAAAGTAAACTAATTTTAAGTTCAACGAGTACAGTTCAGTACGACAAGAATAGAAGATAACATTTAAGTTTAATCCTGTCAAATTAAGATATTCCATAGACAGTTTAGACGGGATTATAAACATGGCGACTAAAATTACGCCAGTTTACGTCAGGAGCGCACTAATTTGACAGGTCTAAATGACATTTTATCTTCTGTCCTTCTCATAATGAAATAGAAAAAGATGCACAGAACTTAAATTTAATTTAGTTTGTGAACAAGGGAATGGGGGTCAATTTGGAACAAAAATATTCCAATGTAAATATTAGATATACATATTGTTCGCCACTATTAGTACAATAAGTTGTAGTATACTCGTACATGGTGTAAATAGAAACATCATAATAATATTACCGACAACTAAGTACACGCTAAGTACATTCTGCACATGAACCAAAAACAATTTCTGGGAATGACTTTCTTACGTAATGCGCAATTACCCACAAACGGTTATCTTTACAAAAACGCCAGTAAAAGTAATTTTGACCCCCAATATGTCATAACCGGAAGGTTTCCTGGTATAGTCCAGTTTAAAAAAAATACAATGATGGGGAGTAGAAGTGGCTTCGTGTGACTTATCTCTTTACACCCTTTATGTCATATTGCAAAATAAAAATACTCACATGCGGCAGTTCCCAAGTAGTCATGCCTCTGGACGAGAATTTGGCAATCCTGTCGTCGAACCCAATGCCGCCTACTCCAATAACATCCATCTGATCTGCTGGGTTGTTCAGAGTCCCGTACAGAGGACCGTCGTTACCTATCGCTGACACCATTATCACCTAAGAGAAGTTTACATTTTAACAGGATTGCCTGAGGAGTGCTAATGCTGGTGCAGTAATACCGAAAAAGAAACACTCAAAACCGTTTGTAAAAGATTATGGTATATGTACGATGGTAGGATTAGGGATAAGTAAGGACGACAGTATGTCAACTACCCGAAACTGTCAAATATCCCACTCAACCTTCAGCTTCATGCTGTAGTGATAAAGTTTACAATCTATTAAAGAAATTTGATATACTATAGTAGCTTGGTGTGCTGACTTTTGTACAATGAAAGAAGAAAGAAACAATGTTCAGGGTGTAATGTAAATCGCTGTAGCAAAGCGATGCATGACTGTATACATTTAAAATTTTACTTGTTGTACCTATATAAAATGTAAAAATTTACAACCACGGACAAAACTACTGTTACCAGCACAAAAACTAGCCATTCTTTCTTTAGCGTTTAGTTGATATCAATCATACTACCGTTAACAATGCGAAACAGGATAATGCTCAAAGCGGAAACGACTGCCGAGCTAGTGTAAGTGGATCACAAAGATATTTTTCCGATAAAAAAAATAAATTATCTGAACTGGAGTAAATGTCATATTGTATTCAAGTTCGTCATTTTGTGAGACTTATTGTCAGAATCGTTAGCGTGAGGATGAGGTACTTTTTTATTATTAATAATTATAAACTAGCGCTTGACCGCAATCCCGCCTGATGGTAAGCAGTGATGCGATCATTGATGGTAAAGCGCGCTAGTTTATTAAGAGCCTATTCACTCAGAAAAACTGAGCGAATAGGAAGGAAGATGGCAGTTGAGTGAGGTGATGCAATGTTAAACCCAACAACACGACCAACGATGCTGCGCCAAAGGGAGATTGATCTGAAGACCCTCCACGACCAAACTCCCAACACAACAACATTAGGCGCATCGTACCCGGCACACATCGCAACACAACTGCTCAGACCCGTCCTCCGTACGGCTTCACCAGACATCATGCCGGAACACGACAAATCGCTTGGCGGCAAGGCTTTGTCTGGTGGGGTAACTTCTGCCGGCGGCCGATGTTATGGCCTACCACCGAGAAAATGGTACTTAATTGAATATGGCTCAAACGTTAGGTATAATATTTTCTATGAGTGGTTAGCAGCGTTTTTAAGTGGACATGATTGTGTGGAAAGGGACAGGGAGTGTTTTGCCCTGCAATGGGGGTACAGGCTAGTTAGACATTAAAAAGGCTAAGTAGATAGAAAAAAAATATTGTTGAAAACAATCGACATACGGTTTTTTGGTAGAGTGACTCACCTTGTTCGCACTCAGCTCCCATACTTTGTCGACGAACGGGTGATCCATGAAGTCCGGGCCACCGATACTGAGGTTCAGCACATCAATCTTACGCATGATGGCATAGTTGAACGCGTCCAGGAACCATGAAGTGTATGAAACCTGGATTCATCACTATACTTTACAAATATTATCTATTGTATTTCATTCATCAGTAGCTTAACCAGTAGACAGAATACACATGTTATTGAAGAGTCTATTGTTTAATAATAATAGTACCTACTTTATTAACACTTGAACACAACTAAGTACATATTGTTTACATTATATTTAACGATAATGTTGTGTTAACTGTGTAAGTGTTATTGACTTATATGTATATTATAGAACAACGAACACTCAGGGATAACACTTTGACCTCAAGTTGGTCCAGCGAGCTACACAGTGTCAATAAGAGGCCATAGCAGCGTTTACTGGATTGGTTGCTACTAACGTGGTGCCCAATAATAATAATAATAAGCCTCTTATCCTGAACTGCTTTCTTCTTTCCTTGTATTTTGGTTTTCTCTTTAGTTATAAAATATCTCTGAGTTCAGTGTGCCTCTTGGCAAAGGCCTCCTCTAACAATTTTTTTTCAATGCTTCTTCAAGTTCTGATAAGATTTCAGTATGCCTAGTATGAGTTTTCATTACGAGACTCGATCGTCGATATCGAGCGCGTTTGGCGCTCTGATTGGTTGAGAGTTCTTACAACCTTGAAGCGGGCCAATCGATGAGTCAAACGCCCTCGATATCGACGATCGAGTTTCGTAATGAAAACACATACTCAGCCTACTGGTGTTCGTAAAGTATTTAGAGTTTCTATGTATAACTTGTTTTCATTCCTTTTGTTTTTATTCTTGTTACAGGTGAATGGTCTAACTCTAAGTCTTCCGAGGAGACCAGCCGTGGTGGAAGACTTTTTGCTGATTATTTGTGTATATAATTAATGGTTGGTGTATTTATCATTTGATTGCGGTGGTCCGGGGGCATATTTAGTTTTATGAGAGATTTTTTTGTGAGTCACAGCTTGCTCTTTCTACATAGTTTAGTATGTTGGGTCTTACGATTTCTCTAGTATGTGTATTGGGTAGGAACGTGGAGCTGTACTAATAATCTAACTTTGAGCTAGCTATGATAAAAATTGGTAGCAGTAAAGAAGGATTTAGTGAACTAACTGTGAAAATTCTTATGTTTTATATCAAGAAAACTGAAATTTGTGGCGTACATATTCAACAGTCCACAAAATTCTCTGTATTACTTATCTTATCATTTAATTAATTAAATCACGCCGCTACATCAAACCTTGACATCACTTTCGTTAATTTCTTGAGTTTTCTGATATGATTGTTTCATTATCAATTACAATACCACTATATTACAATATGCTTTTATAGGTACTTTCAAGATTATAGGTGCTAGTAAATACTTCCTGTTTAATAGCTAGATTAAAGTACACTATGCTTTAATGTTATGAATTTTATATTAAATTCTGCAGTCTCACCTTGCTCAAAATTATATTTTAAAAAGATTTAAAACTTAAACATCATTTTCACATTCATCTTTAACGAATCATTTTTTGTTTTTCTCGAAGTTTGAGTTAAGTAGTCGTTTTCATTTTTAATCACCTGTTTTCAACCATAAAATTTAAACACTTGCCTAAAGCGTGCCTATTTTCAGTATCGTCAGTGTTACGTCAAAGGTCATATAATAATGTCTTAAAAGGTGTTTAGCTTAATCAACTGACAAATGCGGTTTTATGGTAGTTAGGTTAACATTTGTTTGTTGAGGACAATTCTACCAAAAACCTACCTCCTTAAATTGCACACCCATTCCAGCTTCGCAAGGGCGCAATGTACGGTTATATGTGGCGAAATCATCTTTTTATATGGTTAGTCATTAAATGACTTCTCCCGCTCTGGGCGGAGCAGAACGGCGTCTCAGACTTTTACTAACTAAAACCAATCGTGAACCGAATCTATAGCAAATGTGGCGAGATCACAATGAAATATAATTTACAGGTCTACCTGTAAATTATATTTCATTGTGATTCCCTAAGGTTAAGTGCATAAAAAGTGGTTAAGTGTACCACTCTATATACATATCTTCTTCCGAACGCTCGGGGAATACGACCGTTGCCGAACAGTGACGAAGATTTCTATGCGCATTATCACTTTGGGAGACCTGTATGTGGTATACTAAGTTATTTATAAACAAATATAAATGTACTGTACCTACACAAAATCTTTCAGGATTAAATACTCTAAATAATGTTGATAACAGCATCTTAAATACATTGTTTTCTTTAGAAGGACTAAGCGGTCAGGCATGCGAGTATAGTAGACACGAAGAGAAGATGTATATTACATACCTGATTGTCAGTGAAAACTCGAAAAATGTGTAAATCTGCATCAGGGGCAAAGCCGAGGCAGTCAGATCTGGATGCGATCACGCCGGCAACGAAGGTACCGTGGCCTAGTGCGTCGTCCAGAGTGTTCTCTCCTGTCCAGTCTGTGCGCTCGCGAACTCGCCCAAAGTGAGGATGGTTTCGAGCCAACCCCGTGTCGAACACAGCTACTTTTATGCCCTCACCTGAATAATAAGCATTGTAAAAACAATTAAGAAAGGAGCAGCATCACCGATTACGACGTAATAAAATTGATGGTACTTAGAAATTTTTGCCGAGACCGGAGCAGTATTGCATCATATAAAATACGGGTAATCAGCTGCATTTGGTTAGATCGGAATTCAATCCTAATATAGTGGAGAAAAGGTAAGGTAGATGATAAGGATCTGAGCATCCTTGAAGGTAGCTTCTGTTAGCCGGTATACCTATTTCCTGTCTTCGTCAGCATTCTTTTTGTCAAGACATATTCTAGAAAATAAGTTAAATATATATCTGGAATAATTAGTCACATAAGGTACTCACCAGTTACACCAAGAGACCAAAGCAGGTCCGCCTTTAACACCGATGTTATTTGACGTGGCACGGTCCGTAACAACTTTCTGGATGTGTAGCCACCATTCTGCTAAAAAGTTACATATGTAATTTGACCCTCAAACACACTCGCAAAATATATAATACACAACCCAAATCTTACCTACAAATACGCAACCATTTTTACTTGGTTTCAAAATGCGGACTTTCAACATTTTTTTTTATAATTTTCAGTTTCGTTATGATAATATGAATAAATCTAATTCTTTACCTCTCGCGGCTGCCTGAGGGAGTGCAGGCCACGCACGCGATGATTGCGCCAGCCCGCATATAGGCACCCAGCTGGCCCACAATCATCCTAAATTATAATAAGAGTTTAAACAGGCATTAATGTATCATACTCACACTAATAACAATAGTACAACACAGCGGTTTAAAAGTAGAATGCTACAATTTTTACATGCAACAAACATTTTGAAAACTTCGTGCATCACAATAAAACAAACGCAATAGGGTATTTGACTAAGAAAAACACATCATGTCCGAGTGCACATCTGTTGTTCCAGGATATCGCCAAACGTCTAATCGACTGTTCACGTGACCAGAGGGCTGGGCTATTTTTTGGCCAAAAAATCAGCATCGCCATACAACGTGGCAATGCTGCCAGCCTTTTGGGCACGTTTCCTGTTGACAGCGATGCGGATGAATTTTTTGATACCCTCTAGTTATTTCCATTCCTCTTTTATATACCTGTACATATTTTTTTTTTAACTTTTTAAATTTATAAGTTAATCTGTATAAATATCCTGTCAAAATAAAATACTCCATAGACAGGTGTAAACTAAAAAAAAAAAAAAAACTAATTAGTCCGTCAGTCAGATTTCCAAAAAATACTAGATACGTATTTTTATTCACCACTGTGGCTGGTGACGTCACTGGTCGCTAAAAAGTGTATCGTGCAGTGACGTCACACGAGTTTTCAACGCACTGTGTAATCTTCATTTTTTGTTTATATGAAAAAAGAAAAAAAAAAACGTGTCTAGTATTTTTTGGAAATCTGACTGACGGACTAATTAGTTTTTTTTAGTCAAATACCCTATTGTCCTTGATCCTGGCCGTTAATATGGCGCAGACTTTTAAAATAAGTCTGACTATGGAGTATCGTTTCTCTCACTGCATCTATGTATGTGCTCTGTTTCAAAATTTCGGTGTGCCATGATAACTACCCAGACTGGAGGCATGTTCCCTTAAGTACCTCACGGATATACTTGATGGTTCGTGTGACCTGCCGCTGTGCGGTAACTCGTTTAACGGCAGGATGGTCTTTCAGAGCATCAAGTGCCTTTCTGCCCCCATTTTCAAGAATGATCACATCAAAGTCACTTGGATACTCTGTAGCAGGGTTGTTGCGCCGCAGCAGCGTCCAGTTTGATACCTGCAACAATCAGTCTTTGTTAGAATCGGCAATTTGCAATTTGGTACCTTATTTACAATATCATCATAACTATTAACTTCGTTTATGCTCACGCTTTTGTCCGTGTGAAATTCCATGTTTCCCCGACCCACCTACTACCCAGTCGCATCGTAGACTGCCCGTTATTATTTTTTTTATCCCTTAGCAATATTTCTGACTTTATAAATTTGAGCTCAGGTCTTATGAGTGTTAATGTGAGATTGACTAACCATCGCCAAGTTTTGTACAATCAAAAGCAAAACACCCAACTAGTAGTTACAAGGATTAGTGTGATGTATGTACAAATTACAATTAAATGTAACACACCACTCAATGCTAGCACGGCAACACAGTCCCGCTTTACCAAGACTCATGAGTGGCGACTAGACGTGCCTTTCCCTTTGAGCTGTGTGTAGGTACCTACTGATATTTCGGTGGTTTCACTCTAAGCTCTAAAGCTTCTATACGTAATTATAGTGAACACCTCAATTAGCACTATCAAACAAACAAATTCTCCAGCTTAATTATTAAAAGAGATACGTAGATATTGACTATTAAATAACAACACCATTTGGTCTTATTAATCTTGCCAAATGAGATGAGGACAAATTTCAGTTCTACGAAAGAATTAATCATTAAAAAAACAACTGTTGATTAATGTTCCAGAGTACATAGCTCTGGAATAAACATTAAACTTGTATCATACAGACAACGGACACAATATGTCCTCAGTTAACAGCAATTATCAAATAACTGAGACTCAATTAACTGTAACTAAGTCCCTAGATGCGTGCTGCATGCGATAAATGCGTGTGTCACTTGAATTGGCTTTTTACCCTGGGGAAACTTAAAGATCCTCGCCGATATTGAGGGCTTCGCTCCTGGAGAGGATCGATTCCCTTACTCCTTCATTAACTACTTAAGCCGGTAATAAGACCCGACAATATTATCTGGACTTCCTAAATTTATTATTTACTTGTTCGAACAAAGGTTTAATTGGAGAAATAGCTTGGATTCCCAGTCACACTCGGATATGACAGATAGACTCAATGAGAAAATTTACTACATCTAACCCGATGGATCGGAAACAATGCGTGGTGCATAGCTACGAGTTACGGTATGACACCAAACAAGCTTTAGAACTCGTGGTCAGCATTATGACATTAAGTACGAAGATGGAGAAGTGTGTACTACGCCAGTGTTCAACAAGCGAAATACTTGGTTTTTTATGTCCAAAATTATCCAGAAGAATCCAGTATTTCTATTTAAAATCAGTGTTCGTGACAGGTTTTGGTGCGAATGTAATCTTGATAATGGAAATCTAGACGATATATTTTTCTCTTGTCCTTTAAATCCACAATGCTTTGTCTTGTACAGACGATAGCATGTCAAGCTACTACAATCTGCCAAATTTCTGTATTGGATTTACAACTTTATCTCTTAAGCATTAAGACTCACGGTTGATTGAGAATATTTGGCAGTTTCGGGTAGCTCGACCTGCTGTCGTCCGTACATATCTAAGCTTGCTAAAATCAAAATCCCACTTCCTACAAACTTCCACTCTCTCTTGACCAACTTTTCTACAAAACTAATACAAATCTTGTATTTTTTTATAAATTATAAACTAGCGCTTGACCGTAATCCTGCCTGATGCCTGATGGTAAGCAGTGACGAAATCGTTGATGGTAAAGCGCACTAGTTTATTAAGAGCCTATTCACTCTAGCCTTGAAGATACCCAAATTGTAGTGCGACGAAAACACCGCCGCTGGTAAATTGTTCCAGTCCCTCGATGTACGCAAAATAAAGGAGGAGGCGAAACGCTTCGTCCGGATCGTAGTGGTGTTAACAACGTAAGGGTGGAAACTAGCCATACGACGGGTTGTCAGATGGTAGAACGGAGATGGGGGAATTAAATCATGCAATTCACGCCAATTAGAATATTATGTTATAATCATAATACATACACTGAATTTGTAATTTAACATGTATATGTATTGTTATTTTCTAAAATCTAAAATAATTATACCAATTCTTAGAGAACGAAGACCTTAACATTCTTGGAATAAGGATTCTTTTATCTTTACTTTGTATCAAATGATTAAATTTGTATGAATACAAGTAAAACTTCGATTTTAAATGTCTTTACAAACAACAGGGTTAAAATAACAATAATTTCCGTAGTTTTAAATATTTTTGAGATAAAACATTACCTATATTAAAAATGGTACAAACTGATTCATTAAACGATACCAAACAAACTACACACATCAAAAGTGTCTAGGGATCAAGCATTTTTATGCGGATTTCTTGAGATTGAGATGTGGCTTTGTAATAAATTTATGATTTTATAAATTTATATGGATCCTTTTTGGTGCATTTCATAATTTGAATCAGGAACTGTGAATCAAATTCGAGTAAAAGATGAAAATCAGCTGTCAATATTTTCCCTATAAAAACATACAACGCATTGAAGACATTATTAGTGTTACTGTTTCCCTACTACTGATTAAAACCAACGTTATTATGGAGCGGCGACGTCATTTAAGCAGGGAAGAAATGCTCAGAGCCGTGGGAATGATAGAAGCTGGTTCCCGGCAACGTACTGTGGCTTTAGCTCTGAATACAAGTCAGAGTGTTATCAGTCGACTTTGGACACGTTACCGAAGCACTGGTACCGTGGCTGAGCGCCATGGAGGACGGTATCGCTGTACCACACGGAGACAAGACCGATACATTCAAATCTTAACTCGAAGAGCTCCAACAATAACCGCCATGATGTTAGCCGTGAGGCTTCATCACTCTTCAGGGAACTTAATTAGCGACCAAACAGTCAGAAACCGCTTGCATGAAGTGAACCTTCAT
Organism: Sesamia inferens; assembly: GCA_037179545.1. Taxonomy (NCBI): domain Eukaryota; kingdom Metazoa; phylum Arthropoda; class Insecta; order Lepidoptera; family Noctuidae; genus Sesamia; species Sesamia inferens. The sequence continues at coordinate 16,320,723 of CM073921.1, read as the reverse complement.
TCCCGACAACCGCTACGGGTACCACCTATAGCAATGCACAATCGTAGGATTCGATATCAATGGGCTCTTGAACACAGAAATTGGGCAGAAGAACAATGGCGTTTCGTGTGCTTTTCTGATGAGTCTCGTTTTGGTATGAGACCGGATACAAGACGTATACGACACTGGAGAACCCCTGGACGCCAACAGCGATTAAAATCCTGCCAGGAAGTCCATCCTTATAGTGGTGGAACCATCATGGTATGGGCGGGTATTTGGATCGGCGGAAGAACTGAGTTGATTTGGATCAGAGGCAACCTCAACGCTCAAATTTATGCTGAGACGATTGTATCAGACGTCATCGTTCCTCTACAAGTGCAAATCGGTCCCTTATTTCGGTTAATGCATGATAATGCACGACCGCACACCGCAAGAGTTGTAAGACAGACTCTCGCCGCAGCTAACATCAATGTCCTGCCCTGGCCTGCTCAGTCGCCAGACTTGAACCCGATTGAGCATGCATGGGATATGCTACAGAGAAGAGCTCTGCCGAATATGGAGGGTATCCAGTCGCAAGAAGACCTTTTTTTTGTTGTTGCAACGAACATGGGCGGCCATTCCACAGCGTGATTTGGATGAACTCATTTTGAGTATGCCAAACCGATGTTCTTGTGTTGTTAGTGTTCGCGGTAGAAACACGGATTATTAATTGTTTAAGTTACCCAATAAAATTTTAGAGAAAACTGTTATTTCAGTCTTTTTTTCGAACTTTTGTGTTAGTGGTTCAAATGTCAAATATCCCTTTATTAGGAAAATGGCAAATTTCTTTATTAATGCAAAGGTGACTTGGTTTATCGTTACTGTGACAAACGAAAACACTTTATTTGATGAATCCTTAAAGAAAATTTTAATTAATATCAATCAGGAGAAAAGTTATTGCAAAAATATATGTTGATCCCTAGACACTTTTGATGTGTGTATTTTCAAGAAGTGCATTAGTTAATTTACATGTTGTATATTTAGAAAACCACCACAGAGTGCAAAGTTTACACCAGCAGAATAATCAACAAGTTAATCTATGTTATCAAAGAAAACAAAAAAAAAACGTTGAATTTGCTCTTATCATTCCAACAAAGTTTAAATATCAGATTTTCTATCTCTTTAACATCAACTTTATAAATACAACTGATGTCCTCCTTAAATAACAGAAGTGTAATATGGATGAAGATATTACATTTCTCTCATCACCATTAAGACAGGCTAACAACAAGTATGCCGTCGCAAAGCAAAAACACAACAGCAAACAGTTTACCGTGTATGTTATCATGTCATCTAATAACATGACATGATAACATACACGGTAAACTACAGTAAAAACAATCATCAACTTGAAAGGATAAAGAACACAAAACAGGTTAAGGGTTTAATATCAATTAGAAGCCTAAATACATTATCCAACTAGAATATATTGCAATAATAATATCACTGAGACTCAAAAATTCGCAATGTATGTTCGCAATATGGAAGGAGTGATAGGCTATAGAGAAATACTGCACTTGCATACTGTGTGAGCATACATGTTCCATAGCCACTCATTTAATATCTACCACATACAGAATGGAAAGAAAACAGCACATGAAGAGGCTTTTTTCCTCTACTATGTAATTGTTGAATGGTGTTCCAATGTGAATAAATAAACAAATAATAATAATCATTACCGCAGAAAACTTTGACAATAGGGTATTTGACTAAAAAAAACTAATTAGTCCGTCAGTCAGATTTCCAAAAAATACTAGACACGTATTTTTTGTTTTATCAAAACAATAAACATTTACAAATATAAAAGGCATCAAAGATCAGGAGTGGTGGCTGGTGACATCACTGGCCAGTAAAAAGTGTACAGTGTTGTGACGTCACTCGAGTTTTCAACGCACTGTGTCGTCTGCATTTTTTGTTTATATGAAAAAAGAAAAAATACGTGCCTAGTATTTTTTGGAAATCTGACTGACGGACTAATTAGTTTTTTTTAGTCAAATACCCTATTTAAATGTACCTGTAGATGGGGTTATTGGCAATAAATAGTTTCGAGTTTACAGTGTTAAAAAGGAAGGTAATATTTGTAGAAAATATATTTGAGATCTGAACTGATTATATGTTTCCAAAAGTTATCACAATTTATAATATGACCATATAGTCAGACATATTATATCAGACTCAATTGAAGCAATTTCTACAACACAAACATCATAAAAGTGTATTAGACGAGTTAATTCTTGCTACCTGTGACCCATGAATGAATTCAATCATGAAATTAATTCACAGAATTCTTAATTATAACTAAAGTGAAGAGTTTGTTGCCTTGAATAAGCAGATTTGAACTATTTTTTGGATGATTCTTTTTGAATTTGTTAGATTCCTGAGGAAGGTTAAACATTATTTAACATCATACTTCAACTCTTAAAGAAGCAGAAAGATTAGGGAATATGAAGAAACGATTTTGAGGATGGGCCATGTAATTCAACAGGCGGTGAAGGAGTTTTATTAATTGTATATTGGTACCAGTATCTTATGATATCTATGTTCTATGTTACTGGTTTGGTTTCCGCACTCAGTCCCTTCAGTGGACCATTGTGCGTGTGCCCTCTTATGATATCTACAAGAACAATGTTTTGAGCAGAAGTAGTACTCAATAGTTAAAAAATGTGCATTGTACATGCACCTAAACCATTGAAATGAATACCGAAGTCTGTTATATCTGATAGCTATAATGTGAAATCCAAGTTAATAAATGGACTTAGCTTAATCTTTAAGTTGTCACTGTTGCACAATAGGGAAGTTTTATGGGTAAAAAAATTGATTCTATTTAGTCCGTCATTCAGATTATAGAAAAATATTGGATACATTACATAATTTGTTTTGCCAAATAAATAAGTATAGACAAATATAAAAGGCATCAAAGATCAGGAGCAGTGACTGGTGACGTCACTACTCGTTAAAAAGAGTAGCATGCAGTGACATCATACGAGTTTTCAACACACTGTGTTGTCTTCATTATTTGTTTATATGAAAAAAGAAAAAATATGTGTCTAGTATTTTTTGGAAATCTGACTGACAGACTAATTAGTTTTTTTTAGTCAACTACCCTATTGTCAGATTGTGAATGTAAGAGTAAGATGGGAAGAAATCTTCGCCAAAGCATGTAATAAGTAACATTTAAACATCTTGTATCATCTTTTAGGCAAGCAAGCACCATCGCCAACTTCATCATAGCTTAGCATGAGATAAGATATTGTACTATGAGAATTTCATGTGGATAAGCAAATAGTCAACTGATTAATGAGAAAACACAGACATAGATAACATAATTATTCAGCGCAAACAAAAGACAGCACCATACATAAAAGCATAGTCGAACGATAGAAATTAAGTACATGAATATAAAAAATATATAACAAAAAAAAAACATAGTTAAATAAATAAAGTGAGTAAATCAAAGTGCAGTATTCATATCAAAGCAGCAATATAGCTCAGCAGGTGTCAGTAAAATTAACCTGACACTGAGTACACTGATATAAATGTAAATGGTTCATGTCTGAACCATTTTTTATATGTTATTTTTTACATAATATTCACATTCTTATTCATGTATGTACTCACATATTTGAGCAAATAAATTATGTTTTCTTAATACAATTGTAAACAATAATGTACATCGGGGTTAAATTAACATGCCTAGACGCAAAACAGCCACAATCACAATAAGTATACAATAATAATTGGCAACAATAATAGGTAAACAAATAAGTAAACCAATAAATAGATTGAGGTACTGATGTCTGTTTTTATAATGGTATAAAATATTTTATTTTTGTTATTTTCTTTTCTTTTTAGCACTGCACTAAAATGAAACTTGTTCATTGTTCTGTTTATATAAATGAACATTTATATTTGGCTGAACATATAAACAGGGCAGCAAAAATACTAAATGCATTGCAGGCATTTGCTATTTTTATTCTCTTTTGTTCAGCTATAAATATTTTAATGTACTTAGATACATTAGAATAAAATAATAATTATGGTTGACAGTAGTACAACTTAATTTTTCTCAAGTAAACTCACCCCTGCATTCCTCAAAGCAGCGCTGACATAGTTCTCTCGAGTCGATCGTGGGAAATAACCCTTGTAAGTTATTATATGTTCACTATTCACTATATCTGAATCAAATTCGTAATCAACACGTTCAGATCCCGTAGAATTACACACAGAATCTATATTTATCCCTTCCTCATCGCCAAACGCTAACGGTAGTAAGTTGAGACCGAATAAAATAATTAAAAGCTTCATTCGGGTCAACCCCATGTTTGTCGTATATTATTGATATCATTGAAGTGCATTATTGACTTAAATCACACTTAATCCTGCTACAAGTGTACTAATAATTCAACAAGCAACAATCCATATAATTTCTTTTAAGTTATCGGTAGTCAGCACTTCCTCGCCAAACTGGAAAGTTGTAAGAATTGCCATCAAAATTGTTGAAAAAATATAAATACCTATCACGGAGGAATGTCAAGTCAAGTTTGACGCTTATTAATTTGACAGCAGATAGAATGACAGCGGCATGCGACGGTGGTTTTTTTTTGGTCTACTTCTAAGGCAGAGGCATAGTACGCCATACAGCCTAGTCTTAAGTAACTTTTTTCTTTTTTTTTTTCGCTGTGGGAATGCTTTGTTTACGCACCATACCCCGCAGGGCGTGTGTGGGACTCGCCCAGCCGAAGCTAGGAATACCCACTAAACCCGAACAGCGGCACACCGACATCGCCTTAGTGGCGGGGTCATGAGAAATAGCAAGCCTGCCTACCAATCCCCCGCCGGCGATTCCCGCCAGAAGGCGGGCCCACAGTGGGCCCTCCATAGGGAGTGGCCCGACTGGGTACGTCTTCTTGTGCGAGAAGACGCAGCAGCCAAGGGTTTTTTAGCGAGGTGTCCTTCCTCTTAGCCCCACTCGTTTGCCCGGAGGCAAACGGGGCCCCCAGCTCCTCTCAGTGAGAAGACCGGGTTGCCCGACGGTTACCCGAAGTTCGGGTCACGTCAGCCACCTGGAGTGGTGGCCGATCCGCCGCACGTGTGACCGCCAAAGCGGTCCCCACTTCTGGTTTTGGTCCGCGCCGGTAAACCGGTAACCCCCATATCTGGGGACCGTTCCCCTATCCGCCACCCGGGGACGCGTCCGATGGCAGGCTAGAAACTGCACACGGATTCAGTTTATATCCTAATTTATCCTACCTTATCCTAGCTTAACTTAACTTAGCCTATCTCCTTTCGTTTCCCACGTGAGGCCGACCGGGAGGGGTTTGGGGTAAAGACTTGATGTGACCACTATGCTACAATATTTCACTGTTTTTTTATGAATTATTCACTGAATGCACTTTTTACTACATAAATCACGCGTTTTTATTTAGTAAAAGACACTATAAATAATTTAAAAGTCCAATGAAAAATGAGCGTGGCACTCATCTTCGCTTTCCCGCCAAAAACCTCACAATCATAGACATAACTAATGGACGTGCCGTGAGTGAGTACCTAGACGTGGTTGTTATTTCACGTAACCAGTTACAATAACTAGCGACGCGATGTGTAACTGAATAACTGCTTACGAGTCAAATTAAAAAGTAGTTATTTTTGTAAATGCGTTATTTCATACACACGTTATGCCGTAGCTTGTAGCCGTATCGTGTATCACACCGGCGGCGCGCGTCGCTGGTTATTGTAACTAGTTACGTGAAATAAGGACCACGTCTAGTTTCGTTTCGTGTGTAACTGTATAGTTGGTGGTTATTTTTAACAATCCCAGTAGCTGAATTAAAATAACTAGCTACAAAAATAACTTGTTTTGTAACAGGTTACGCCGATCAAGTAACCGGTTACATTACGTTTCTTGAAAAAGGCGTTACGACCCACACCTAAGAGTACCTATTTTTATGAAATAAAAATCATTTTTATTTTAAATTTATTAATTTCGCGTAGACATTGCGTCCGTGTAGACGTATCGTTTATTGTGTGATCATATCGTTTTCTAACGTAATGTAACATGCTGATGGAAGGTAGTAATTGCAATTAGCTGTGTTGTGTTGTGATCAGGTGTTGGACGATTCAGATGTGGTGGTGGTGGTGTGGTTCCAGCATGACGGTGCCCCACCATATTTTTGCCTACCTTTACGTGAGTACCTCCACTATCAGTCGGCGAGCAGTGGATTGGTAGGAGTGGACTAACTTTGTGAAACACCGTGCTGATCTCGTGCGACGGCGCCAGGCCTGTATCGTTCTTAGTGAACGAAATATGGAACAACATCTCCGCTACAGCAATTGTGCTCATCGAATGAAATGATACATTCGGAGAGTCAGATGACCTTCCTACTTAAAAAAAGTTCTTTTCACGAGCTGCCTAAGTAGGTATCATTGTTTCTTTCGATAAACGTGGTTAGACTACCTATACCAACATGCACGACGTCAACTGAGGTCATGACCTGTGCCTGTGTTGCCATGAAATTACCAATTTTTTTATTTATTTATTTTTAAGGGGGTATTTTTTTTTAGTTTAGCCAGGTTATGTACGCATTAGTAGAATCAGCTAACGATATCTAACAATACCTTCACAGTCGGGGTCTCACACAGGGTCGGACAGGGTTTTCTTTACATGCTGTATATGGCAATCAAACGCTTCCGGAAAATGTTTGAAGGTAAAGAACTCGTCATCACCAATCAACAACGATGAATTATCTCAAGCTCAAGAAAAGGACAGTATGTGTATACCAACATTATCCCAACAGACGAACATAAAACTCAAGAAAATCGTCTTACCAATATTCTGCGAAACATCAACGTCACATGTTCGTCCATACTTAACAGCCGACTTTCGTCGCATAGCTTTCAATTCCGTGCACAGCCCAAGCCATCCAGGAGCTACTAGGAACTACACGGAAGCTGATGCAAGAGCGATTCTTTTGGCCTTCAATGAATACCGACATCGGCGAGTGGACTAAAACATGCGATTCGTGTCAGCTCTCCAAAGTATAACGACACAATCATAGTGACATCGCAACATTTCCACCGAGTGAACGATTTCAACATATTCACGCTGATATCGTTGGACCGCTACCTACATCAGCGTGTGGATACAAATACTTGCTCACTATGATCGACCGATGCACACGATGGCCCGAAGCTGTACTACTTCAGGAGACAACCGCTAAAATCGACGCAAGAAAACTTTACGAAGTTTCGATATCTCGTTTCGGTTGTCCAAAAAGAATTACAACCGATCAAGGACGACAGTTTGAAAGTCGACTTTTCCAAAACCTCGTACAATTACTCGGTGCAGAAAAAAGCCGCACTACTGCGTACCACCCGCAGAGTAACGGGATTGTCGAACGCTGGCATAGAGTCGGAACCGAAGCTATGATAATTACCTTCGGTTCCGATACTTTTAAATCGGAGGTTATTAAAGCATACCATAGCGGCGGCGGCCTGCCGACTGTTATAAAAAGCAGGGCAATTGCGTAACGCACTATCAGTAGCAATGGGTTTCATTTTGGCAGTTCAACAACATTCATTGCGTTATTTACGTTGTTGAGCAGACACATTTATCGAACATATAGAGCAATGGACTAGCAATAGGCTTCAAAATGATTCCAATTGATAGTAATAGTGCGTTACGCGATCGGAGTGCAGGTTCATACATATCACGTGGGGAATTCCCTGACTCTTGCTACATGTACTCTATCGTGCAATTTTCGCTAGTTTTGGAGTTAACACATTTGATTTAATTTGTTTCAAAGATTTTGTTCATTTAATATCCTCCTTTGGGTTTAAATTAACTTCATTTAATTTCTTGTTCATTTAGAAATATGCCAATTTTCTTTTTGCTGTTTGTGTTTAATTTTACAATAAAAAATTTAAATGAAAAATTATTGAATAATGTTTTTTGTGTTCAAATAAAAATCTCTCTCCTACCCGGTAGTAGCCCATAGCATCGGCCGCCGGCAGAAGTTACCACCCACCAGACAAAGTCTTGCCGCCAAGCGATTCGTCGTGTTCCGGCATGATGTCTGGTGAAGCCGTACGGAGGACGGGTCTGAGCAGTTGTTTTGCGATGTGTGCCGGGTACGATGCGCCAAATGTTGTTGTGTTGGGAGTTTGGTCGTGGAGGGTCTTCAGATCAATCTCCCTTTGGCGCAGCATCGTTGGTCGTGTTGTTGGGTTTAACATTGCATCACCTCGCTCAACTGTCGTCTTCCTTCCTATTCGCTCAGTTTTTCTGAGTGATTAGATTCTTAATAAACTAGCGCGCTTTACCATCAACGATCGCATCACTGCTTACCATCAGGCGGGATTGCGGTCAAGTGCTAGTTTATAATTATTTAAAAAATCCACCACTTCTCACCCTACCTTCACCTCCGGTTAATCAAATTTAAAAACTCCGATGCCGGTTCTGGTTCCGATATACCTACCTCCGTTACATCCCTAGTTTCTACATAAAGACTTACAAACATGTAGCCATGTGTTTGTACGAGATGACACCGTCCGCAAACCTCTGCAGCATCCATACCAAGGCATACATGATCATCGAACCTAAAGAAAAATACTTTAGACTCAACCTAGAAGATGATCCCAAGCATACGAACAGCGAGACCAATCAAGCACCTGCAGCTACCACAGACGAGCAACCCAGCCCCGCATACGAGAGAACAACATACCAGATCAAGCAGGATCGTCAAGACGCCACCACGCTACGTACGCTTCGCTAAGGAGGGAGTACTGTAGCAGCTGGAACCTTCACCGACCAATCGTTACCCCACTATTGCTAACATTAAGTATATTGTCCATGGAGTTTCTTGCACGTTCTTCTCCATAGAGATTTACGCTTTGGAACGTGCAATTTACAATTTAGCTTCACTTTTCTTGGACTGACCGACATTGACTATTGAAAAGCATCAACGGATGGTTAATTTGAAATAAACAATTTTGATTTTGATTAAGCTAATTTTATTTAAGTCAGGGCATAGCTTGTAAGAGACATTCTTGTTCACACTCTCGGACATTCTGATACAGATTCTTGTACACATTATACACATTTTACTCATTTACAAATATACAAGACACAACCTTCATTCATCTGGAGTTTTAATTACGTAACACGGCGTACGCGCTACACATGGAAGAAGTTTTATTGTGCCTAGTTTGTGGAGGTGCAAGATACCAGGGTAGCACAAAAGTGTAGGAGAAGTCGAAACAATGAAGCTAATTCATCATTAAATCGTAATAATACATGGAATAAGTTTTATTGTGCCTAGTTTGTGGTGGTGCCGGGTACCAGGGTAGCACAAAAGTGTAGGAGAAGTCGAAACAATGAAGCTCATTCATTCACACGGGAACGACGGAAACCGGATAAAGCCTATGTCCTTAACCCAGTTCTTAAACCGCTTTGGCTGAAAATTGGTAGGGAGGTAGTCCCTACCAATTTTCAGCCAAAGCGGTTTAGTCGTTCTTGATTTATAAATAGTGTAACTAACACGACTTTCTTTTATAGATATAGATTTCTATCAAAATACATGGTCTCACTACCAAAACGTGAAATGATGTCTATTGAAAAATTTCCTAGTCTTAATTAACAACAGCCAACGATTCTAATTTCAAAATAATCCGTATTATTGTCAGATGATAATAAAAACTACCTATAAAATTCTATTCTACAACATTTTCAATGTTTACTTACCAAAACCTACGTCCTACGGTCCCTTGAAATGGTTATGGGACCGTAAACCTACGGACGGACGGATGTAGTAGGAGTAGCTTGGTGTGTTGTTGTCTGCTCAAAATTGTTAAAATAGAATTATTTTTCAATTTTTCAGATGTTGGTTGGTTTCTCTGTAAAAAAGTTTGTACAAACTGTTAAAGTTTATGTATAGAAACTTTTTGTAGTGCAATGTGTGTCACCATAGAAACAAAGCTAAGCTGTTATCTTGTTTTGTCATATATATAAAATATACGAGTATTGAACATGAGATCGCGTTTTTCTTCCAACTGATATTGTTTAAATCGAGATTAATCATCTCATAATAGGTTATGGACCCCTTTGCTTTCACTTAAATATTTGTTGGAAACTAAGCATGGAGCTAAGTAAAATACAAATACGTAAGCTTGATGTAAATAACTGGATACAATGGAAGTACCGCATGTCTGCTCTGTTACGGGGCATGGACGGACTTTTGGATATTGTTGAAGAAGCCTGTAGCTGAGGGCGGTGATGCTGATTCTGCGTCCGCAGTGGCTTTGACGAACTACAACACACAGTTGTCGGAGTATGTTAAGCTGGAAAGTATTGCGTTACTACTAATTACAAATAACATATCAGATGAAATTTTAGACAAGGTGATTCGATTCTCTCATCCTAAGGACGTATGGGATGAACTGCATAGACTCTATGACGGTGTCAATGAAGACAAGTTATACGAAGTATGCATGGAATTCTTCAAATTTCAAAAGGATACTGCTGATGACATGGCAACTCATGTATCAAGGTTGAAAAAGATGTGGCATAAACTGAATCAGGAATTATTAAAAGCTGAAGAAAGTAAGCAATTACCAGAAATACTTTTAATCTGCAAGATTTTAGATACACTGCCAGAAAGTTATTTTTCATTTAAATCGAGTTAGATGTTGATGTCCAAGAAAGACAAAACTGTAGAGAATATTACCAGCCAACTTTTGTGCGTATGAAAAAGCTCTAATAGGAAGCATGGAAGGCATGTCTAGCGAAGCGCTTGTCATGAAAACAAGAAAGAAGGGTGTTGAGAAACAGAAGGAAGAGTCATCAGGAAATAAAAAAGCTACAAAGTTCAGATGTCATATCTGTAAAGAGGTTGGTCACTTTAGGAAAGATTGTCCAAATAAAACTATTAAGGAAGATAGAAGGAATAGTAGTGATAGCACCAATATGATGGTACTACTAAATCTGTCTAAAAACAATATCCAAGATCGTGAAGCATGGTTTGTTGATAACGGAGCAACTCACCACGTTACGATGAGAAGAGATTTATTTGAAAGTTTTGAGCCCTTCAGTATACCTTACACTGTTACTACGGCTGATGGAAATGTAATAGAAGCCATAGGAAAAGGAAAATTAGAATAAAATCTAATATTGGAAAAGAATTTTGCCTTAGTGATGTCTGGTTTGTTCCTAGTATTAGCAAGAATCTTTTTTCAGTGCTAGCGGCACAGGACAAGAATACAAACAGTGTATTTGAGTCACGAGTAACTATATGCTGTATTAAAATGAATGGAATAGTCACCGTGACAGGAACCAGAACTAGGTATGGTGGGTTATATAAGCTGAATTGCGAAGCAATTAAACCGAAGGTAGCTGCGTTGATTAATGCAGTAGATGCCTTGCAGCTGTACCATGAACGCATGGGCCACTAAGATAAAAGGCATGTGAAAAGTCTTATAGAACGAGAATTGAATATAAACCCAAAGGATAATGGCATATTGTGCGAAGGATGTATTTTTGGAAAAACTCACAGACAGAAGTTTGGGAGTAGAGAAAAGGCTAAAATGCCTGGAGAACGCATACATTCGGATGTTTGCGGTCCTTTTCCGCTTTCAGTCTCAAAGTATCGATATTTCGTCCTTTTCAAAGATGAACAAACTCGTTTTCGCTACGTCTACTTCATGAAGACAAAATCTGAAGTACCTGAAAAGCTGAAGCAAATGCTGGCAGAAGCTAGAGTAGCAGGACACACAATTAAAGAATTCCTGGGTGATAAAGGTGGAGAGTTCGACAATGAACAAGTTAGAAAAGAATTAGCGAAATACGGAATACACCAAAGACTAATAATGCCGTATACGCCTGAACAGAATGGGTGTAGCGAAAGAGAAAACCGTACGATCGTAGAGTCAGAAAGAGCTATGATGCATGCTCATGAAGAGTTGCCTCAACAATTGTGGGCGGAGTTGGTACAGACTGCTGTTTATGTTTTGAACAGAACAGGACCAACTTCCGTGGAACACAAGACTCCGTTCGAGCTTTGGTCTAGGAAGAAACCACGGATAAAGCATCTTAGAATTATTGGCTCGGGTTGCTATGCACATATTCCTGAGCAAAAACGTAAAAAATTGCATAAAAAGGCTACGAAATGCGTACTGGTTGGATATGATAATGACAACGGGTATAGATTGTGGAACAAGGAATCAAAATACATAGTCAGGTCAAGGGATATCATATTTGATGAAAAGCCATTGGAAACGAAATTCCAAGAGCTAGATGAGGAGGTCACAGAAGTGGAAATTCCCGTTCAAATAAGAAGGGAGTATATAGTGACTCCCAATAGGATCAATAATCAAGTTACGATCGATAAGGAAACGAATAGTCCGGTTATAGAAGAAGACAATTTTGATGATGCTTTATCGACTCATGAAGTATCTATTGAACCAAGGGGAGGAAATGATGTTGATAATGATGATCTGGAGCAGATGGTTGGAAATGATGACGTTAATGAAGATGAAGATAATCTTGAGCAACTCATTAACGTACAGAGTGATCGAATTCTGCGAGACCGATCGTTGATCAGACATCCAGACAGGTTCAAAGATTATGTTATGGTTGCCAATGGATTTTTCGAACCAACATGTGTTACAAGGAAGCAATATTCAGTAACGAAAGTGAACTTTGGAAGAAAGCCATGGACAACGAGATAAATTCTCTTAACGATAATGACACGTGGGTTTTAAAAAAAGTTACCAAAAAATAGAAAAGCAATACCATGTAAATGGGTTTTTCGCGTGAAGCTGAATGCTGATGGATCAGTCGACAAGTTCAAAGCAAGACTAGTCGCTAAGGGTTTTCGCCAGAAAAAAGGAGAGGACTATGATCAAACTTTCAGTCCTGTTGCGAAAATGACTACGGTGCGGACTGTGATTAGCGTCGCAGCAAACGAAGGTATGAAGATATGTCAGTTTGATGTATCGACGGCATTTCTATATGGAACACTTTCAGAAGAAGAAATTTATATTAAGCAACCCGAAGGCTACGATGATGGTTCTGGAAGGGTATGCTTACTGAAGAAAAGTCTCTATGGGTTAAAATAAGCCCCGAGATGTTGGAATCAGAGAATTCTTAGTTTCTTCAAGGAAGCTGACTTTAAAATCAGTGAAGGGGATACTTGTTTATTTGTAAGAGAGAAATACCACCGGAAATTGATTGTGGTTCTCTACGTTGATGATGGGCTAGTAGCTGGAACTGATCAAGAACTCATTGATGAATTTATTGAAGAGCTGAAGAAAAGGTTCAAGATAACAACCAAACCAGCTACTTATTATCTAGGTAGAGAAGGTATTGTAATAGTAATAAATCAAACATCTTATGTTAAGAAAGTTTTGAACAGGTTTGGAATGCAGGACTGCAAACCTGTGACTACACCAATTACCAAGGAGGACATAGGCAGACAGGCCTGATATTGCATATGCAGTAAGTGTAGTGTCAAGGAGTCTGGAGAAACCGACTCAAGCAGATTGTATCAGAGTAAAACGTATCATGAGATACCTTCAGTACACAATTGATCTCGGCATTATGTATAAAAGGAACTATAAAATTGGAATTATAGAGTCGTACAGTGATGCTGACTATGCAGGCGATATTGAAACTAGAAGATCGACTTCTGGAGTAGGTACTTTGCCTATATGCCGGAGGACCAATCTCCTGGATAAGTCAGAGATAGCAAAGTGTCGCTATTTCGACGACGGAAGCTGGTGATTTGCCCAGAGCTAGGCTTCGTAAGCTTGTGGATATTATGGGACTACATTGAGAGAAGGTGTTAAAGTTTATGTATAGAAACTTTTTGTAGTGCAATGTGTGTCACCATAGAAACAAAGCTGTTATCTTGTTTTGTCATATATATATATAAAATATATTGAACATGAGATCGCGTTTTTCTTCCCAACTGATATTGTTTAAATCGAGATTAATCATCTCTGATTTGTTTCATGGAGTCTGACAATATAATAGGGTGTAATTTACTTCATGCTCAGACCAATAAAACCTTAAGCTAAAATTTGACAGATGACAGATAAAAATAATGTTAAAATATAATGGTTATTTTATTATACATACCAAATCAATTTTATATTTTTATAGTACTTTGTTTGTAACATATTTATTTATAATGGTGTTTACTTTTGAATTACCCTTTTTGCACTGAAATACCCGCATTGTAATATAATACATTATAATGGCCTACAGTTTAGCTCCTAGATTTCCACCACCTCCAAAATATTTCGCCCTTCTCGATCCTGGTTCGTATAGTTATGGTGAGAGAAGCAGAAGAAAAAATAATGCAGCACCGTTTCTCTCTAAAACTCCTCGCATCACGGATGGCGGTGCTAAAGTCTGGACTCAAGCTGTATATGACCAGACTTTACCAAGTAATATCCCAAATTGTGCATCAATGCTTTCAAAAAAGCCAAGATTCCCCTATGAAGCCTTCAGTGAGGAAGATTTAGAAGAAATTTTGTGTAAATGTGGAATTTCATCTTCATGTGAATGTCCCACTGGAAAAGAAATACAAGAGGAAGTGGCATGTCAAGGTAAAATGAAACGAAGACTTTTTAAAGGCATCGTACCTCGATCAGCTTTAGGCGACGAAGGCTTGTCAGCACCGTCAAGAAATGACCATGGTTTTAATATATCACCACAGGGTACGCAACATCGCATGAAGGATGAGATTAAAAAACCTTGTCCACCGTTCTATGATACTACAGTGTTTGAGTCTACAACTTTTTATCAGGGATGCAAATGGAGTCATAGAACTGCGAGAGAACAAAAATCTATTGAGATAACACCTGGTCCTGCAGATTATCATCTTGAAAGGGAGCCTACAGTCGATGAAATTTGTGCAGAAAAAATTCGCGCAATGAAACGAAAAACTACGAAGCAATTGCGTTTTATGGAAATAGTCCAGCAGAGAAATATATTAGAAAATCGTCCTAGCCCTGCAACATACAGGCCCATGTCACCTAAAGGCACTGATCTTCAATTTATAGGATCAAAAGCCAAAAGATTTCTAAATCCTAAATCAAAATATGATATAAGTCCAGGACCAACAGATCATTGTTTGCGAAGAGATTTTGATGCAATAATTCCTCCTGATGAACTCTGTCATGCTAAGCTACCAAAACCAGCTTGTTTCGGTGTGAAAGCAAACCGGTTTAGAACTCAACGCGAAGAAGGGCCAAGTCCAGCTACATATCACGTCAATACGAAACTATGTAATTTTGTAAAATGCCCTGCTGCGCCTTTTGGAAGTTCGGCGAAAAGATTTAAACAAGACATATTAGAGGAAAGCGACGATGATGACATAATACCACTAGATAAAAATAACCAAGCTAAGCCTTGTATTTTACCATCGTGGGAATTCAGATCCAAAACTATTAGAATGAAATCTTTAGTTAAAAAACTTGATGAACCAAGTCCAGCAGATTTACCTTTAAGTAGATTAAGTAATAAAATATATTCTCAGTTTCAGTCACCAGTCCCTTTTTCTTCTTCAGAGGAGCGTTTATTACCGTGGTACTCTTGGATTCCTGTACATGGGCTATTAGATACACCTGGACCTGGCTATTACTGCTTAGAAAAGCCAAGATGTTATCCCGCTATTAAACGCGGACCATTATTTCGATCTAAACGTTTTCCAGATATTCGTGAGAGAGCTCCTCCACCAAATGAATATAAAATTTGTCACGGTATAGAAACAATACTAGCAACTCATAACCATAAATTAAAGTGTAACATAGAAAACAAACATAAATTTAAATGGCAGCAACCAAAACAAAAAGTGGTCTTGAGTTTAGAAGAACGAGAAAAACTTTTGCTCGCTAAATGTATATCTATATTGGATACAGGTGATGAAGAACACAGTAAATCAGAGAAACAGGCCGAGGGCGAGGATGTCTCCATGACTCATAAACCCAAATTGTTGAAATCATTTTTGTATGCCTACCCTGTGCCAATAGTTAATTAATATTTTTAATAATGAACTTGTTAAATTTGTTTGACCTTTTGAATTATATTATGCAGGATAAGTATACTTAAGAGTTTTCTGTCATTTGCGCTGTTAACAGAATATCAATCAATTAACTTAGCTTTTGTCCGACTATTTTCGGGTCAACTTTATAACCGAATGCAGCAGAATACCAGTTGTAGCAGCCAGCTGCTACACAATCGCTGCTACACAATTCCGACGGGACACGACCCGACGACCCGCTGCGAAGGGTTCCTATAAATCACACTAGGATCGCGGAAGTCATGGTAGCACATCTGTTGACCATCGTCGATGTGCGTGGGAAACTATAGCGAGCTGTCTTGCACGTGAACTGAATTGGTGCGCTTTCTACACCGACCAATCCCACGCCGCGGCCTCCCTCGATCAACGAAAGCGACATCGAGAATGCACGCGCCACCCCGAGAATTTCTGCGGCACAGCAAGCTGTTTTCCTATTGGTTACCCCACTATTGTATAGAGTTTGCTAAGTTATTTAAGTTAGTGCATAGCTTGTAAGAGACATTCTTATTCTCATTCCTGTTCATACTCGTGTACATTATTATACAAACGTTATTATACACGTCATACACATTGTACTCTTTTACATACGTGCAATACACAACATTCAATTCATCTGAGTTTTAATTACGTGACACGCCCTACGCGCTACACAGTAATTCGCATGACATGGAGTGACTGCCTATCCGAATTCCACAACCAAGTTAGTGGGCAAAATGATACCCTTTGATTAGACTAGTAGACGGTCATTCAGGCTACTGGCTGTATTGTTGTATTTTTGGAGGTACACTTCAAATTGGTGACCGACGTGATACAAGCTCGGCGGCAGTGAATGTGGAACCGGAGTGCAGCAGTAAGCCACACTGAGATTTTTCCTTGTCGCTTTCAAAGACGCCGCAACGTTCCCAGGCTGGTTTTACCATTAACCGCCGGGAAATTAGCAGTACGTATACAAACCTTACGACAAGTGGTCGGTTATAAAACAGTAAACTTTAACTCTCATAACTCATCTCAGTATTCTCAGTGTTCTTCCTACCATTGTTTACTAGCTTTAGTGATAGTGATTAAACTGTTGTTCCCGTATCCACGACTTTTATTTAGGAGTGTACCTCCAAATATTCCTTTAGATTTTTTTTTTTTTAATAATTATAAGAAGTACAAGAACAGTTATTGCATATATTGGCGCATAGTGGAACGGCCCCCAGAAATGGGGGTTACCGGTTTACCGGCGCGGACCAAAACCAGAAGTGGGGACCGCTTCGGCGGTCACACGTGCGGCGGGTCGGCCACCACTCCAGGTGGCTGACGTGACCCGAACTCCGGGTCACCGTTGGGCAACCCGGTCTCCTCACTGAGAGGAGCTGGGGGCCCCGTTTGCTTCCGGGCAAACGTGGGGCTAAGAGGAAGGACACCTCGCTAAAAAACCCTCGGCTGCTGCGTCTTCTCGCACAAGAAGACGTACCCAGCCGGGCCCCTCCCTATGGAGGGCCCACTGTGGGCCCGCCTTCTGGCGGGAATCGCCGGCGGGGCATTGGTAGGCAGGCTCTGCTATTTCCCATGACCCCGCCACTAAGGCGATGTCGGTATGCCGCTGTTCGGTTTTAGTGGATATTCCCGGCTTCGGCTGGGCGAGTCCCACACACGCCCTTCGGGGTATGGTGCGTAAAGTCATTTCCACAGCGTCAAAAAAAAAAAAAAAGGATAAATTAGGATATGAGCATTTCTCTTTTTTTTTGCCATTACACATTTGTGGAATGTCCCGTGATTTTGTAGATGAATAACTTTGGTGTAATCTATAAATTGCTAATACTGTTTTACTTAGAAGCACTACTGTAATTCAAATTTACAGAAAAAATGTTAGCAAATAATATATATATCATACTAAAATAAAAAATCAACTAAATATAAACTGTCGAAAATTGTAATGTATGAAAATTCGTATGTCCCAGTCTACCAATCGCAATTTCAAATTTAAATGTTTTGATATAATTCAAAGAAACTATTCTGAGATTTTGATTATAAATCGTATTACAAGGTAAAAGGTTTTACGTAATATTTCCTTCATGGTAATTTGGTTATAATTTTACGGTTATTAATTAATTTTAAACATGTCCCAGAGATAGTTCCAAAAATGGATTTCAGTTTTTGTTACCCAATTTAGACATGCAAATTATTAAGAAATATCAATTTAGTTATATTTTTTGGAACTAGCAATAACGTAGATCTCACAAAATACCGCCATATCGATGTATTGCGTCAGTTGCTGTTCCGAAGTTTGAAATATGTACACATACCCGTTTAAGAGTGAATCTCATTCCGGCTTTTGTTATTGCTGTTTCAAGGTAAGTTGGCAATATTTACCCACTCTTTTTATCATAGTGTAATAGTTATTAGCTTCGTATAAAATTTAGTGTATAATAATAGCCGTAACTGTAATTTCAACTACCAAAACAATATTTCGATAAAATCAAACACTCGTTTCGTTACTTCCTTTTTTGTTACTTTGGGGGTAGTAACGTATAAGCAGAAAAATTAAGTAACAAAAACGGAATCATAAAGCTATGTTTACAATTTAACAGCACAACAAAATGCCACTAACTCCGGCAGAAAAAATGAAGCGTAATAGAAAGAAATTAAAACAGAACCCGGATAAGTTGGAAGAAATAAAAAAGAAAAATTTAGAAAGAATAAAATCAAAATATAAATATAAAAATTATTGTCATTATTGTCATATAAAATGATTATAATATTAAGCTAAATATTTCCATTTTGTTAATTTGTTCTTAAATAACAAAATGACATAAGATTGTCAAGTTAGTATGGAATTAATGTTAAATTTAAAAAAGTGTCAAAAATACGTAACGGCGGGTCTGATTAGGTATAAATACAGTTTATTACAAATAACCATTGTAGACGCAACCTTGTGTTTTTTATTTTGTTACTAATTACTCCTTTTTTGTTACTGTCCCAAACAACTCCCGTCTTTAAACTCGCTTTTGTATTTATTTATTCAATATAAATGAACATTACGTGTATAAAATATCAATTTTGCTAAACATTTTTATAAAAAAAATAAGCAAATTCTTTTAATTTTGTATATTTTTCATATAATCAAAACTTTTAATTTACTTTAGATTAAAGGTAACAAAAAAAATGTTAAAGCACCCAAATTTGAAATATTTGTCGCTATTCTTAGTAGTCCTTTGCGATGATTTTATCAAACTTATCATGAATTTTATGAAACAGAAAATTTAGCTACAGAATTTGCAACTTCGAAGTTTTTTTTTACCAATTAAGGAGTAACAAAATAAGAACACTTAGCCTACCTTGATTTAGATTTTTATAAATTTAATACAAAAATCTTAAATCAAACAGAATTCCTGTAGAAAAGTTAAAATACTCATAAAATAATTTATCTGATTTCATGACCAAAAAAGCGATATAGTGTGTTTTTTTTTATTGGCGATTTTTTGAAAATATGGCAAAAAATAAGAGAAACGCTCATATAAACTGAAGAAAAAAAGTTACTTAAGACTAGGCTGTATGGCGTACTATACCTTTACCTTACCTTTTCCGTTCCTATGAACGGAAAGAAGTAAACCAAAAAAAAAAAAAAATATGAATATTTTGGTACGATACGAAGCACGAAACACAAATTTATATTTACACACTATATTCATTATTAAATAATATCTTATTCGATGTAAAATGTCAAGACTAGGTGCGCTGCATTTGACTCACCATACCGGATCCAAACATTCTGGAACAGTTATTTTTTTCCATGGATCGGGTAAGAATACCACATAATAATAACCTAATGGCTTATACCTTATCGCAATTATTTAAGTTTATACACAATGAAACGTATTATACACCTTGAATCATGATTCCAAATGAATCTTTAATAAGGTACCCACAAATTTATTGGCCAATTACACGACACACCAAAAAAATCCTTATCTAAATAAATGGTAACCTCTAACTCTGTAATAGAAATACATAATAATAAGAACTAGCTGATATTAGAAAAGAAACTGGTTAAAAAAACAAAAGCATATGATTTCAGGATCTTCAGGTGCTGATATGAAAGAATGGGTAAGATTAATGGTATCAAATTTCTCATTTCCTCATATCAAAGTGATGTACCCAACTGCACCACTACAACCTTACTCTCCAGTGGGCGGGCAAATGAGTACAGTCTGGTTTGACAGAGCTGGTATTAATCCTAATGTGCCTGAAAAATTGGATTCCATTGCAAAAATGGAAGCAGAAGTCAAAAATCTAATTAAAAATGAAAATAATGCTGGAATACCTACTAATAGGATCATAATTG
This sequence comes from Sesamia inferens, assembly GCA_037179545.1. Lineage (NCBI taxonomy): Eukaryota > Metazoa > Arthropoda > Insecta > Lepidoptera > Noctuidae > Sesamia > Sesamia inferens. The sequence goes on along the minus strand of CM073921.1, from coordinate 16,300,296 downwards.
GTAAGTGTCTGATACCTCTTATTAATCTGGTGTTAAGTAGGTAATGTTAAGGTGAATGGTACTCCATTTACCTTACATTGCACAGGCAACTTCAGCAAGTGGCTTATGAAATTCAATATTTCTTAATGTTTTTTGCAATTTCCAGGTCAGTGGTTTGTTATACAAATTATAATTTGCAACAGTAGTAAATAAAATATATTATACAGAATTCTAATCATTAAAGCCAACAATCTACTACTTAATTAGTTAAATTATTGAAGAAAAGTACATCTTTAAGTCAAACTTTGGATGTACTGTATCATCTCTATTTTAAACATTTGTCATTATTTGACCTTTAGCAATGACATGACGATAGATAAGTTTAGCTTATATAGTTTCAAGATAATCACTGCTTGTGATATTCAAAACCTCACTATGTTTATTCATTGCATAAGCCATAAACATTAATACTATCAAAATTTATTTACAGGGGGATTTTCTATGGGTGGTGCATTGGCATTACATACTGCATACAGATTTGATAAAAATGTTGCTGCAACATTTGCATTCAGCTCATTCTTAAATAAAAATTCAGCTGTTTATAGTGAGCTGAAACAGTCTTCTGAAGTTCGGTGTAAGTATTAACTCTTCTGAATTTAGCATTACATTGGCGTTGTTTCCTTAGTTCACAAACTAAACTATTTTTATGTTTATTGCATCTTTTTTTTATCTATTTCATTACAAAAAGAACAGAATTTAGTCCAGTCTTTGTTTGCGCTTGGCGTATTATAAGTAGCAATGTTTTAATAGTGTTTAAACTTTACCTTCTGCCCCTTTCTTAATAAAATAGAATAAACCTAACTTAATATTTCCAATCTAAGTTGAGCATTTTGTTCATTAATTAGTCCGTTGATGCCTTAGTGCATCATATATATCTTATAAACCCTTGTAGCTGCTGCATACCAAGGTACGATTAGCCAGTGCAGCCCATATAGCAACTAACTCAGTTGCATAAGTTGCCATAATCCAAAATGGAAAATATTTATTTTATTATTTACCTGTGTGAAATATATGTTATAATTGTTTATGTAGACTACACATGAAAAGGAAAATTACCACCACCACCACCAATTACCATCTGGAAGAGAACAAAGGGTATTGCCAACTTGTAGATTAATGTTCGCTTTAAGGTATACTAAATGGTATGTTAACAGGTAAAGCACAAACACCATAAGGGTACCTTTATACCGTTTTGGTATGGAACACTATAACACCTATGTTCCATTTAGGGTTGTGACGGAGTATCGCCCCCGCTTCCGTTACTGCGGAAGTTCCGCAAGAAATCATATCTTCGCTTCCGCCTCCGCTTCCGCACAATTTTTACGGAGTTATAACGGAAGTTTATTTACATATTTATAAAATAAATAACGCGCAACCTGCGACGCTCGACAACCCTTCAGCCGCGTTTGAGCGCAAAATGGTCAAGAATCAACTAGTGCGAGACGGTAATGCGCCAAATACAATTTGTTTCCCCTTAATTTTCATTACTAGAAGGTAATATTTTTTTACAAGTGTACTAATATTAATGTACGTATTTAAAATTGTTTTAATTAACCATAAATTTCAGTTTTTTTTATATCTACTTTCACCTCCGCCTGCGCCTCCGTTAACCTCCGCGTCCGCGGAGGTGAGATTCGTCGCCTCCGCATCCGCCTCCGCCTCCGCTAACAAGGCCTCCGTTACAACCCTAGTTCCATTCCAATACTGATCTGTGCAGAGTTAAATATACACAATCTGTCCCCGCAGAAATGTGTGTGACTCCACATCAATATGTCTTGAATATTAGCGTTAAAAAATAACTTTTTTATTTCTTACTTTTAAATATCGGCCAATACAATATATATTTATAATTACTGCGACACTAATTCCACAGCTCCTTCAAATTTTATCCTAAAATGTTTGTACATAATTAATTGTACAAAATGTTGTAAAAATAAATCATTAAAATAATTTATTTAGCACTAGCTTTCCGAACGCGACTTCGCCCGCGTGAAATTCGGTTGCATCAGGCTTTTTAGATTTTCTCGTGGGAATCAAATTTTTCCGGGATAAAAAGTACCCCTGTTAATTCAGACTTCTAACTTTACGTCTTCAAAATTTCAAAGCAATCGGTAGTTACGGCGTGAAAGCGGAACAAACAAAGAAACAAACAAACTCACTTTCCGATTTATAATATTAGTAAGGATTATTTTAGCCATTTTAGTGACAAAGGGTTGATGATCTAATGCATAAACACATTGAAATACCATTTGTCTTTAACATGACCACAAACTTAAAAAAGGACTATGACTTACATATAACCATGTTTTATTAATCATTACAGTGCCACCTTTACTCCAAATTCATGGCGACAATGATGATCTGGTTGATTTAGAATGGGGCAAGGAATCATTTAATTCACTAAAAGAGCTTGGGGTTCAAGGAGAATTTCACGTCATGGAGAGATTGGGACACTCATTAAACAAACGAGGCACTAAGTTGATAAAAGAATGGATTGAGAAGCATTTGCCGGAAATCTGAAGTGTGTCTAGTGCAGTAAGTTCCTAGGATTTGTATTATATCCTTGCAGGACCTACTTCTTATACAAATTAGTCTTCTAACATAAAATGTCAATAATTTCCATGTGAAAGGGCGAGCGTCTGCTCGCCATGAACTGCCAGTTCAGAACTGGGCACAAAGCCAGACTCTTGGTTGCTACTGGGAAATTCCTCATGCTCAGCAGTACTACTAGCTAGACTAACGGGGCAATCAGTCGTAGTTCTACATCTTTCTTCAATTTATTTTTAAAATTAAATAACTTAACCTGCAATTGATTTAAGTGTTGCTAATCAAAGGATTAGCAACAATTAAATCAATTGCAGGTTTTTAAATCAATTTTATAGTATCCCGCCATTGACACGTTATCGTGCTAGGACGAACTAATTTTTACTGGCTTTTGCCCGCAACCTGGTTCAAGTAATAGTCGTAAGACACTACAATAGTAAAATAACAGCCGCATTTCATGCCCACGCCGTTGTTACGTACTCGCTTAGCGTTCTTTCAAACCTTTGAAGTGAAAAATTTCATTAGCGGCGTTGTGCACTTTTTTGGGATGGGTAAATTATGTTAAACTTGCGTGAGGACAAGTGACCAGATCGAAAATTCAAAGATTTGTAATGCGCCCCTCTTTTTCTACCGCGCTACGAAAATGTATGCTCCTGCTGTTTCTTTTAAGCGATGTTACTGTATTTTACCACTTAAAAGATAGTACTTTTACGTTGATAAATAAAGCAATTAGTGCTGAATTATTTCCTAACCATTCTTTAATATTCAAAAAACACACAACGTTAATGTCCAAGTTTTCACTTTCAACTCGTTTTTTATCCGGCTGTGCCAGTAAGCGTTGTTGTGTCATTATAGTGCCTAACAGCCTTCTTCAAGAACTTGCTATCAATTGCAGAAATATTACTTTTATTCCGACTGGTGGTTTCAGAGATTAGCGTGTTCAAACAACCTATACAATGTTTTTTTTTTAATGCGAAACCCGAAACACTTGTCCAGTATTTTTAAGTAGAGAAATATATAAAAAAAATTCAAAAAGATATCACGATAAACCACAAAGTTATGAGCTTGTTATCTTACTTGGTTGCCCCAATAAAAATATGGTCAGCGCACTGCTCGCCCCGCCCGCGCCTGAAGCGGTACGGCGCGGGGTGTTCCTAGTACTATGATCTACCGTCAGCTGTGTTGTGCACTCGGTAACCACACTGCAATAATTTATAAATGTATGTGGGAAAGAAATATAACATGGTGTATTCTGAATAAACTATATTCAGGTTTCGTATAAAGTAAAAATAACATTGTAGGTATGTATAATTTAGTAAATTACCTAGCATAACATCATTTTATTTTTGTTTTAGTCCAACGTGTCTTCACGAGTACATTGTATCTACCGGCCCATGGCGCCCTTGGGATAGATTTGATACCAACGGTATATTGTTTGTTACCTAGTTTTATGCATACAATAAATCTAATTAGGTATATTTATTGTAATAAATACTTTGATAATAAAGTAGTATTTACATATCATGTGCTAGTCCTTTTCATTTATGAAGCTTACCTTTCGTGTATAATGTTTTATAAAATTGCATTTAAATTTTCGTGCATTTCTAACTTGGAGAGAGTTCTAATGATATTTTTCTGCTAATTTTTAATGTACACTCTTTATTCCTGCGAATCTTAATATAGGTGTATAAATTACGTGTCACGTTATTCGTCCGCGATGGACTCCTCAACTACTCAACCGATTTTAATCAAATTTGTACACCGTGTTCAGTTTGATACAACTTGAAAGATAGGAAAGCTTACATCTCAATTTATGATCGCAATATTATTTTATTGCAAATTATTTGTCTATATCAGTTATGAAGGTCGCTGTAACGTAAGGCGTTGATCTCGGTTGCCATACGAACATCTCGGGTTGTTGAAGCTCTTAAAAGTCCAACAATTGGTCTAGCTGCAATGCTTCGATATCGCCTTCGGGTTGTGGAGGTCAGACGGCATTCGCTTCACGGAAAATATCGAAGTTTAGCCAAAATCAGCAGTTAGACTGGTAAAGCGGCCTCAGACTCCAAAGCTGGAAAGGAAAACCTTCGGATTGTCTGGGATTAACGCTGAGATGATGATGATGATTCATAAAGGTCGCCATGTTTTTTTTACAAATGGCATCTATGTAAAAAAGCATGATGGTGCCCATGTCTGTAGTTCTTCTACCATTCCCCTTAAATAGTTTACCTCAGACCAACAAAAAAAGAAAGACAGAACCATCTGTGCTACGCGGTGACGCAACCAAAAGGAAGCCAGTATGGCCATAGGAAGCCGGCCGCCCGCCAGTCCGCCTCACAACTAATGACAGCGCGCTTCATTCTTTGTTTGTAAAGAAAAAATTAAAATATTCCGTCTTGTGTTGTTAAATGGTGCAAAAATAATTCATGTGCTCAAAAGAAGCCTTGTGGGATTACTTTTCACAAGTAAGTATTTGTGAATACTTATTTAAATTACGACAATAATCTATTATTGCTTTAAATTATTTCGGAACACAAAACCTCTAGCTATCGGTGCCAGTGTTGCATGGAGGTCACAGGATTTTTTTCCCCATAATTGGGTAACTTACCCTAGGATAGGATAAGACGGGCTGGTTTCCGCAGCTCCACGACAAAGCGCGTATTCTGCTGAAAGAACTTATGTAGTATCGTATTAAATTGATTATTGACCTTTGACATGTAATTTATATATTGTAGAATTTAAAAATATACTTGCAAGGAATCATCATGCTACTACTGCAGATGTCATTGTTACTATTGGTTACTATTGTAACCATATTTTTTGTGTTCCAATAATTAAATAATTTTTCATTTTCATAAATTTAATAAAATAAATAACTGACCGAAATAAACTTCGTTTAATAGAAAAATCACATTCCAATAATGAACTTTTAAACTATTATATTTTTGTTTTATCACGCAGCTTGGCCCCTTATCATGTTATAACAATATTTTTTTATCATTCATTCATCAAAATGCGTTTACTAATTAGCCAACGTAAAATTAAAACTCTTAATCAAAGGGTCAGACGTTTAAAGAAGAGAAATGGATCCCTGAAAAATATTTCAAAGGATTTAAAAGAAAAAAACTTTATTGATACAGACGTCTCCAATATGCTCGATGAAAATATAGTGGCAGCAGATTTGTTTAATAACATTAATAAAAAGATTTTAAGAAAGAAGATAAAGTATTCTGCTGCAATTAAAAGGTTTTGTCTAACTCTGAATTTCTACTCACCGAAAGCATATGACTACGTGCGAAAAACGTTTCAGACATGTCTGCCACACCAAAAAACTTTATCTAAATGGTACGCTCACATAAATGGAGAGCCTGGTTTTACAGATGAAGCGTTTACGGCTATTAAACAAAAGGCTGATGCAAGCGAACGTCGACCAATATGTGCCCTTATATTTGATGAAATGGCTCTGAGGCAACAGAAGATATGGGATGGTAAAAAATACCTAGGATTAGTAGATATGGGCACCGGTACTTCTTCTGACTCAGCACCGTTAGCATCACAAGCTTTTGTGTTTTTGTTGGTGGCAATTAATCAACGTTGGAAAATTCCATTAGGCTATTTTTTAACCAATAGTCTTACTGGAGAACAAAAGGCTAATTTAATTAAAATGTGCCTCATTAAATGTTTTAACGCAGGTGTTGATGTAGTATCCGTAACCTTTGATGGGCATGCAACAAATTTTGCTGCCATGGAATTTCTCAATTGCAATGTGAAAGATTTGCAATCAATAAAGACAACATTCAAACATCCGTCTAATGATAGAGACGTACACTGTTTCGTGGATCCATGCCATATTATTAAATTAATTAGAAACCAATTGCAATGTAAACAAGTGTTTTTGGATATAAACGGTAAATTGATAAAATGGGATTATTTTATTCAGCTCAATGCTCTACAAGATGATGAAGGACTCCATTTGGCCAATAAATTATCAAAAAAACATTAATTTTCGAAACCAGATAATGAAAGTTAAATTAGCCGTCCAACTACTGAGCAGGAGTGTAGCTACTGCATTAAAAATTTGTAGGGAAGACTTAAATCTAAAAAATTATGAGCAATCTGAGCCTACAGAACAATTTATAAAAAAGATAAATGATTTGTTTGATATATATAATTCAAGAGCTATGACTGAATTTGAATACAAGAAGCCAATAAACGCCAGCAATAAGGATGAAATTTTCATATTCCTCGACAGTTTAAAAGAATATATAAGAAATTTGAAGTTGAAAACAGTCACTAAACGAAGTGTCATGAAAGATGGGAGAAAAACTTTTGTTATAACCCGATTTTATAAGCCTTTATTGGAAACGAAATGTAAAACTGGATTTTTGGGTATTTTAATAAACATTGAAAGCCTTAAATCTATGTTTCTACAACTGATTGAAAATGAGCATTTATTAGTTTTTTTACCGATGTATAAATTGAGTCAAGATCATTTAGAGATTTTTTTCGGGTCAGTCAGAATGCATGGTGGTCACAATGACAATCCGAATGTCAAACAATTTAAAGGTATTTACAGGAAGCTTCTTACCCACCTGGAATTAAAATGTTTATCAACTGGCAATTGTGTACCATTAGAAAATATAGCTATACTAAATTGTGATTCCGCTACACAAATAATAAATTCCACCTCGGTGTCCTATCGTTATGAGGAGGAAATTGAAGATGCTTCTTTAGATTGCCTGGAATCAGTAGACAATATTGAACATTTGGCCGGCTATTTAGACGTCCCAGATATAAACGATTTCAGAAAATATGTAATTGGTTACATAGCTGGTGGAGTTGCTCATTACCTGGCAAAAAAATTAAAATGTGAGCCATGTGTAATTCGCCTACTGACTTCTGAGAGACATGATTTCCATAAACTGATCACTCTAAGAGATAAAGGTGGTTTAAGTTTTCCTTCTTTTGATACATACGACATATGCTGTACGTGCGAGTTAGTTATAAGAAAAATTGTAAAAGAAGGTATTATTATTACTTCCGAAACTCAGCAGAAATATATTTTATCACAAATCCTTAAGAGATTTATTGGCAATAAACATACTTTTGTCAATTTACAAAATGAGCATAACACGTATGGCATTGAGCACCAAACAAATTTAATACGATCTATTATTGAAAAATTTATAAATATAAGATTCCATCACATTGCAAAACAAGAATCTATTAAAAACAGTTGTGACACGAAGCGACAATATTACAAAAAATTAACACAACATAAGGGACATTAATTTTAAGTTAATATTATAATAGAAATAAAATGTGTACCAATTAACAGGTTGGATTATACATTCCATTTAAAGGCTCAGTCGCAAAATGTCTCTTTCGCAAACTGTCACCTTCATAAAATGTATCTCCCTCATATTTTTTTTTGTCGCTTTTTCAAACCAAAATTAACTATGTAACTATTTTTCGGTTTAAAGAAATTTATTTCTCATAAGAACATACAGTCAACTTATAATGAGATACAAAGTAATCACAATGAATACAAAAATTTTCCTCCAGAGTATTAACAGTTAAATTATAATGTACATATATGTTTCTTTAGCATAAGTTCAAATGTGTTCATGTTATCGCTTTCTTTAATATTGTCCGGTAATGCATTGAACAGCTGTGTTTTTATTTATTTGAAAATCGAAATTTTAATTATTATACAGTTCCAGTATCTAACCAATCCAAGTCTGTGTTGTAAGTCAAATTTTGTAATTTTAACAAGTGTTATAATAAAACTGTTTAAGTTAATATAATTTGTTCATCGATTTGAAAATATTATGAATAAACAATTGAGATTTAAATTTTTTGTTTGACAGTATTTCGATTAAAGAGCACACAAATACCCCACCTCTTCCTATCGAAACCTTTGCGTATTAGTAAAATTGTTTGTCTAGGTGAGGATGCAACTGAAAACATACTCAGATGAGAGAGAGGGAGACTGATATTATTTAGCATCCCGCGGGCTATGAGTTAAAAACTTGTAAAAAAAACTTTCTCATTTGTATCATATGATTACTATTAATTAACACTGAAATTGTTAGGAATAACCTATTCATCTGCATTTATGCAAATAAACATTATAATAATTTTTTAATAATTATTTTGTAGCACAATATAATTGCGATAGGATGGGAGATTGGGAAACTAGGATATTGAGTTGGCAACATTAGTTTCTTGCACACAAGCGCACGTTTTACACAGATGTCGCAAACATCGATTGACATCGGCTTCACGTCATTATTAGTCAACACTCTGTCTTTCTTTTTTTGTTGGTCTGAGTAGTTTACAACAATGAAAATCTTGCAGTCGTTAGCCACAGCAACGCGTGGCCGGGTCAGCTACTGTGAATATACCTAATACTCAGCAGCAAATTCGTATAAGACAAGTAGCAGTCTGTATTCGTGCTCAGTTGGAGGCAAGAGTCGTGATGAGTGTATATTCAAATTAAAAATACCACCCTTTATACCCCCAAACATTTTTTTCTGCTTATTTATCGATACCCATATTCTGTTTTGATCTTGTTTAAAACCAATTTAAAACAATTAGAAAGACAAATCCGTGTAAATAAACATTAACACACTGTGTGTATTTTTTAGAAGAGAAGAACTTTGAATAGACATATACCTACCTTACTACTCCCCACTTACTGTAAAACAGGGATGTTAAGAATTTCATATTTTAGACATTCTACGCGAATGCGAATGTACGAATGTTGAAAAGGGACAAAAAAAATATTAAGGATTAAAAAATATTATTTCTTTTAATGTTATACAGTGTATAACTAATGTACCTATACACACATTTATATATTTTTTTGTTTTTTTATATAAACGTTGCCCCACACTAGGAATTTCTCCTGTATCGTGGATGCGTTTATAAACATAAACTGATATACACAAATAACCAGACCCAGGACAACAATTTGTAGGTCATACAAATATTTGTTCCGTGCGGGAATCGAACCCGCGACACGCAGCGCAGCAGTCAAACATATAACCACTACGCCAATCATCATCATCTCAGCGTTAATTCCAGTCGCATCCGAAGATTTTTCAGCTTTGGAGTCTGGGGTCCGCTTTTACCAGTCTAACTACTGATTTTGGCTAAACTTCAATATTTTCCGTGAAGCGACTGCCGTTTGACCTCCATAACCCGAAGGCGATATCGGAGCATTGCAGTTAGACCAATAGTTGGACTTTTGAGGGCTGCAACAACCCGTAACGACTGGCATTAGATGTTCGTTTGGCAACAGGGACTAACGGCTTAACGTGTTTACCGAGGCACGGCCAGACCAGTGCAAATATTTATATTCATGCATACAAATATTTGCACTGCGTGGGGATCGAACCTGCGCCTCCTTCGGCAGGGGCCGCGTTCGCTTCCACTACGCCAATCGTGCCGTCAAATATACACAAACAAATTTGCTGTTTGTGTATGTGAGTTTAAATGTTTCTAGACGCACACAAGATACGGGAGTAATTCCTAGTGTGGGGCAACACTTAAAAAAAAATCTCGAAACTGTTAATTCATTTAGATAATATTACCTGCGTATTCATTGATCGACAAGTGACACAAAGTAACAAACACGCGATGAGGACCCGCTAAGCTCCGCTCACTCCTGGGTAACTGGGCTCGCCCTCCATACACACGCATTCGTTAAACATTCGCATTTTTTTGATGCGAATACGTGTGATGAAGTGATTGAAATGATGTTGCGAATGCTAACGTGGACATTTGTAACATCCCTGCTGTAAAGATCTCGTTTCCCGTCAACTGCCAAACAAAATATTGCACTACAAGGTAAATTTGACGAGTGGCCAAAATTGGAATTACCTCCGCTATCTTATCTTTTCATTTCGTTTCTCGAAAAGTTTACAAAAGCGCCAACCTGTCAACGTCATTCTAACGTCAACAGATCCTGTAGAGTGTAAATAGAAGGATACCATTCAACTAAGGGTCTTGAAGAGCATTGGAAAGAGAGCATTGTCGGTAAACGTCGCCTTGCCCATTCTTCTCTATGTGTTGGACTGGGAAACTAGCTTCATATTTCTGTCTGACTGACGCTTTGCCAATTTTAAAGTGCCTGTTTTTATTTGAAATACAAGCTCTGAGCTTGAAACACTTGACTTTTTTAAGACTAGTCTGTAAATACTTAATTTTAAAGACCCCTATTATATTGTTATACTCTTTGGGAAGGACAAACTAATCACATGAATTTAATACAAACTCGTTGAAACGTAACAGCGACGTCACATATACTCTTTGGACATCCCCAACGTCAAGTGTAAATTCAATATCAATATTAATTATATTGTCATAATCTTTGAGTAACAAACTGATAACTGAGATTTTTAAAATGGCTCCTAAAAAGGATAAGAAATTGGAAAATGCTGAAAATGTATGGCGAAGCATTATCGAAGAAGCGCCATTAGACGAAGAAAATTGGAAGGTAAAAGTAATTCTTATCGAATCTGCGGGTGGTGAACAGGAAAGGATATATCTAAACAATTTTGAAATATACGCAGCTGAAGAAAAAAGATTTGTAATAAAAAATATTTGCAAAACTGAGACAATTTTTATGATCAATCAACTTGGAAGTGAGAAAAAAATTAAAGATGCAAATTTACGAGTTTTTGAAGAATGTCAATCGTACCTTGCAGATAAGAAGGATATTCCGCCTGATGTATTGGCTTTGGTCATTAAACATCTTATTTTGAAGATGAAAGATGAATATCTTTATATTAAGTCACAAAGACTTGAAGTAAGACAAGGTATGCAAAGGGAATCTTCTACCATGCTAAACAAGGCAGAAGTAAGAGGTTCTGTAAGTGCAAGAATAGAAGAATCTCCACCTCCACCACCGCCCCCAGTTAAAGGCAAAGGAAAGGGTGATGGAGAACCTGAAAGTCCAGAAGGCAAGAAATTCAATACGCAACTCAGAGTAAGGGGTGAAGAATGGAGAGACAAAGTATACGTTGATGATTATCCTACTGATGGACCGAATCTCTACGTTGCTGTTACAGGCTTTATGGAACCGTATCTACCGGGGAGTCTAGTAAAAGTTGGTATCCCTTTAACTGCAGTTGTGCAAATAAGAATTGACCCAACAACGACTACAATACCATCTAGCTTATTAAGAGCTACTAAAAGAGGTCAAAGTCTCACTGAATTATTAGCTGAAAAATCCCTAAAATTTTGGGACGACATTCAACTATTGCGAATACAAAAAGAAACCGCAGACGATTTCAAGAACACTGCTTTTATTGTATTCAAACCTCCGTATTGGAATTCAGATGACCTTTCTGGAATCCCTGATAAAATTTATGATGAGCTCTGTTTCCTCATGTATGACATCCAGGACTTATCCAGGCAACACGTTCATTACCAGGAAAATATGAGTATTTTGAATATACCCGAAGACAACAGCAACAAGTATTTCAACGAGCATTATGAACAAAAAATTCAAGATATACCTTTAGAGTGTGTAACCATTTATTCCGTATTAGATGGTATTCTTCAAACAGCTTGCAGCAGCGATCAAAATTTAGATGGTGAGCAGACCAGCAGAGATTCTTTGTCGTCTGCAGTTACTTTGAATGCACTTCCTAAAAATACATCTGAACAAAATAAACTAGAAAATACGGAAAACCTAGTTAAAAAAATTTTCAACACACTATGCAATACAGAGAATAATAAAAAAAAATATCGTCTTACTTACGGACAAGAGTATGAGGAAAACAGAGAGCCAATTGTTATTAATTATGGAGATTTTGCTAAATATAAAACTTTTCACTTAGGAAATATAAATTTAGACAACATCGTATTTTCATCTCTGCTTGGCATGCCCATCAATAACTTATGGCGAACTCAACCACTTCCGTGTGGCGAACATGAGGCCAAAATTAATTTCCATGTAAATGTTCTATTGTCATGTTTTGAAAGAGATGACGTTGAAACGGCTGAGTTAAATAGACTTATTCATTTATTAGCTTGTCGCAAATTGTATATCAATCGGAGTTCATTGAAGAAGCACCACTTACCATCATCGACCATAACCGAGTTTAAGAAAAAATATCTGAAGCGTAGTGTACTCGCCGAGCCTCTACCCAAAAGTCCTTCAATGGTAACTAGCAACCATACGTCTCCTTCTTTCCCATCAATGACAAAAAGCGTAAATGAATACGAAAGCGCATATTCTCCTCCAACAGATCAAGATCCTGAAGTTCAACGAATAAAATTACTGTTTGACTGTCCGGATATAAGTGAATTAGTAACAGCTGCAGAAATAGAAAACAACCAACCCATGCAGCATAATATGATCGATGATTATGACTTTTTTGAAGATCTTTCCGGAAATTGCGCTTTCCAGGTTATGCGTGACGCTTTCAATAAATTTAACTGTGTCGATTACAAATATTGTCAGGTGACAGATTCTTACATACTAATGTTTCATAACAGTCATGATAATGAAGGTATAGCACGTGAGGAGTGGCGTAGTCATTTACCAACACCACTTTGCTTGCAAGACTTTTTTGATTTTATTTTGGACGAGCAATATGAGTGGATACAATATGAAGAAAAAATTTATGATGAACAACTATTAATGGAGGCACGATCGGTATCAAAAGATTTTATTGATCCTCATGCGTTACAATCTTGTATAGAAACGACTGATGTCGAAATGGATCTTCTGATGGAGGGGTCTTTAAAATATGAAGAAATTGTTCAACTTGAGGAAGTTGAAGCCCAGGAAACAGAATTTACAGAATCAGCTCCTACGAAGTCACCAACATCATTTGATACAGAATCTAAAGCTAGTAAAAAAACTAGGGCAGCATCTGCACCAAAAGCAACTAAACACAAAAAGTCTTTCCACGAAACAGCAGATGCCGAATCTATAGAAATTCCTGCAAAACCTTTCTTAGGTTATGATTTGGGAGATAGAAGGGTCGAAGTATTTGGTAAAGATGCCATATTTTTTTCTCGAGACGGCACTAAAGTTACTAGTATGTACAGTTTAACAATTCCAATGAACTATGAGTATATTGTTTTAAATATTTTACCAGGTAACAGTTATAATGAATTTTGGGTGCATAAAGCTTTAGGAGAGTATGTAAAACCAGAAATCAAAGATAATTGTGACTCGTTTAGGATAACAAGTAAAGATCAAGTCCTGATATATATCAAAAAACAGATCTACAAAGTCGGCTTGCATGCTGACTCTACTACAGACAACCTTGTGACATCTGAGAAAAAAGAAACATTGAAGACAGCTGTGGATGGACAATCCACAACGGAGGTAAAGCAAGAGACGAAACATTTTCATAGTCTTTATGTTTCATGGCCTAATGGCATGGTCACGGAGACAGTATACGAGGATAACTCACCAGTTATTTCTCACATCAAGCAATATCACACTTGTCCAAAGCCAGTTCTTGAGGAGGAAATGCGTTGTATAAGTTTAAACGGGGAAGTTATTATTTTTAAAGCTTCGGGTGACATTGAAGTACTTAAGCCTGATGGAACTTGCATTAAAATAATCAAATATTATAAAAGACCTGTTGCGGTTGTCGTACCAGAAACTCTGGTAGAAACTCATGACGAGACATTGGAAAAAGGCAAAAAAAGTAATAAAAAATTAAACAAAAGAACCTCTAAAGTTTCTGAGCCGGTGGAAGAAATAATTGACCAAACACCAACTCAATATGAAACTGTAGTAAATGAATTTGAAATTATTGAGCCTAATGGCCTTAGACAAAAGTGGATTGATGATACTGCTTTTGATATAGAAAAACTACTTATTAAAACTGCAACTGATTATTGTCTGGGAGAAGTTTTTTCTAGACGCATGGATGGAACAAATATATTGATGAATAAAAGTGGTCTTCATAGCGTAACATTCCCCGATAAAACAAGGATTGTTACATCTTATATTGTTGATGATTTAGAAATATATCCGGAATGGACAGAAGTGGAAATGGAATATTTTGAATTGTTTGAACCTTATGTTGCTAAAGCTCCGGGGTCCATAGGTTCGGAAAAAAGTAACGGAAGCAGTGGCACTTCAGTATCAAAAAAAATGGAGGAAGAGGAAATAAAAGAAAAAGAAAGAAAAGATGGTTACGTTGTCATTCATATTTTATACACTATCGAACATCCGAATCTGAGTACAATCACAATAAACAACGTCAATGGAACAATATCTGTGGAATCTCCAAACGAGACAGTGGTGGTTGTTGATAACAATAACAATTATGATATTAAACTTGATAATGAAACGTCAGCTTATTTTGATGGGGAAAATTTAAATATTTCATATGAAGCCTGCTCTGCATGCCGTGCTTTTACAAACTGTAATGTAACAATTATGCCTAATGAAGAAAATAGCGCAAATAATAAAATTGAACAAACATGGTTGAAAATGACGGACTCGTTTAATACAAAAGTCATCGTCAGTGAAGAAGGTGCTATAAGCATATCAGATGAACCATTTTCATCTGAGGAACTTCATACAGAAAATATGGAAATTGGAAACAGAAACTCCAGTGAGACCGAAGAAAAAGAGCCTGATGGCAAATCCGAGAGTTCTCTTGTATCTCATGGAAAGTGTAGGGAGCGGTACTTAGCAAAACATATAAGATTTTTCATCTTAAGACGGTACGTAACCTGCATAAGTTCCTTGTGACTATATCAAGAAAAAAATATATATAATGATAGGTAACATTTATATCCAAGAGGCCAATAGGGCCACCAATATCCTGCACAAGAAACCGACCCACGACCTCGCCGCCGAGGTCCTCCGCGACGCGCCTCCACAGCTTTATTGCCCTCTCCGTCCCTTGCCCAATGAAGGCCAGCCCCCGCCGCAGCTGAACCAGTAAATATAATGTCCCAACTATGACTTCTGAGTTTGTTTCGGAGTTTCTTCTCAGAGCTAGTACTAAGAAACACCGCGGTCATCAAACCACTAAGAACCTTTTCGATCCAGCCGTCCCTTGCTGTCCTCTCAAGCGACGCTCTAAGCCAAGGTTCGTACCCTTAGGGCGGAGTCGCTCCTTGGTTTGAATTTAGTTTTTAAGTGCCCCTGGCTGGAGGCTTTAATTGTAATTATGGGATCTACATGATAGTCCGGTTAAGTCGTCACGGCCTCTAATGGTCAACTACGAGATGCCATAACAAAAAAAGGTAACATTTACTTATATAGAAAAAAAGTGAAAATTTTAAATCTATATTATATCATAGGCATATCGACTTTAACAACCCTTGAGTTTGTCCAGCGTAGGAAAGCACAACTTAAACGCTGTGTCTAAGAAACAAAGAAGTCGCGTAGATGCAGATTTTCGCGGGGACGGATACATACTAGTTACTGACGAGAAAACAATATTGTTAGCTCTGTTACTAAATGTTATGAAATGGCATGAATAAAAAGGCAGTTATGAAGTTGGTAGGTCTATAGTGTTTTCGGTTTGCTGCCGGTTTAAACCGCTCAGTAGTTATTGAAGAACGAGCGGTTACTATGTCATCATCTCAGCGTTAATCTCAGTCGCATCCGAAGCTGTTTCAGCTTTGGAGTCTGGGGTCCGCTTTACCAGTCTAACTGCTGATTTTGGCTAAACTTCGATATTTTCTGTGAAGCGACTGCCGTCTGACCTCCAATACCCGAAGGCGATATCGAAGCATTGCAGTTAGACTAATTGTTGGACTTTTGAGGGCTGCAACAACCCGTAACGACTGCCATTAGATGTTCGTATGGCAACCGGGACCAACGGCTTAACGTGCTTTCCGAGGCACGACCACACCAGTGCAAATATTCATATTCATGCATACAAATATTTGCCTCGTTGCACAGCAGCCTTCCTAACTGGTCAGTTAGGCGCGGGGACTAGATAACACTCAAATAAACAGTCAAAAACCGTTGGCCAAAACAAGAAAGCCAACAAAGAAACAAATCGTCCCATTTATATTTTATTATATTTCATTGGTGTAGGGACTTGAACTGTGCAGAGCTCCTTCACCGGGCGTTAGTGGAGGAATATAAACAAACTTGTCGTTGGCAACCGTGGTGTTCTATCAACCAATACGACACATTTGGAGATCATCGAAATCTCATTTCTATTCTCACCCCAATTCATCTCACGGAACCTGAGGTTTGGCATTTGCATTAATATTATATCTGAAGTTGTTGCAAACAAGTCAACCTGTCTATACTAATATAAAGCTGAAGAGATTGTTTGTTTGAACGCACTAATCTCAGGAACTACTGATCCGATTCGAAAAATTCCTTTTTGCGTTGAATAGCCCATTAATCCAGGAAGGCTTCAGCTAATAGGAGCGGAGCATAACAACAATTTAAAATGTATGCTGTATATTTTGTGGTTAAAATGTAATATTCAAATAACTCACTCCACGCGAATGAAGTCGCGGTCGGCCGGTAGTCATACATAACCAGCCAAGAATGTTCCCACCTCTGGGGACACAGGCCTCCCCTCGGTGAGAGGAAGTGGGCCATATTCTACCACGCTGGTCCAGAAGTTGGTAGATGTCACATGTCTTCGAAGTTTTGCTTCTAGGACATGTCGGTTTCCTCAAGATGTTTTCCTTCACCGTTTTGAGTGTAGTGGTGATGAAGTAATTTACACAAAGTAAAGCGCCTGGAGTTCGAACTGATGGCTTAGAACAACTTGTAAGTCGCGGCCTACACCACTAGGCCACCGCTGATCTCTACAACCTATCAATTATCATAATATGCCCAAATTATCATATTGCATTGAAGTCCATTGCAATTAAATCATCTCAGCCACATGAAGTCCACTGCTTCACTGTTCCACTGCATCACAAACATAGGCCACCTCCAAGGATTTCCAAAAAGAAAGGTTGGGCGCGGCCTGCATCCAGCGCTTCCCTGCGATTTTGGTCTGATCATCCGACCACCTAGTCGGTGGGAGTCCGACGCTGCGCTTGCCGGTACGTGGTCGCCATTCAAGAGCCTTTCTGCCCCGTCAGCCATCGGCCTACGAACAATGTACCCCGCCCACTGCCACTTCAACAATCTTAATACGCTGGGCTATGTCGGCGACTTTAGTTCTTCTACGGATCCCCTCATTCCTGATTCGATCCCGTAGATAAACACCTAGCATAGCCCTCTCAATATACTTAATAATTTATCTCAATTTCTCTTGATCATAATTTAGCGAACTGTCCAAAAGCAATCTTTATTCTGTGATTTGCCCTCACAAAGAATATAAATAGCAAACTCATTCTGAAGATGCGTATTGATTGATAACTGGCTTTAATCTAATATTCTGAAGGCTATCTTACCGAAATAACTAGATACGAAGTATCAAATGTAGATATTAATAAAATTTAAAAAAGCATACTTAAGCGAAATTCACACGTGGCAGAAGTGAAACATTAAAAACAGTTGGTTTTAGATGATGAGACGAATGGAAAATTTCCGGAAGAGGATATTGTAGGTTTTAGTAATGATCACAGAGATACAAAGTACGATTACTATCTATTATATAAAATTCTCCTGTGACAGTGTTTGTCCTGAAACTCCTCCGAAACAGCTGTACCGATTTTAATGAAATTTCGTATATCTATGCATTCGTTTGGCATGAGAATAGGTTTTTATCTCTTTTTTTATATTACTACTATTTACGCGGGGCGCTGCTAGTTACACTATATTTGTATACAGACCTATATTACAGGTCTCCCAAAGTGATAATGCGCATAGAAATCTTCGTCACTGTTCGGCAACGGTCGTATTCCCCGAGCGTTCGGAAGAAGATATGTGTATAGAGTGGTGCACTTAACCACGCTTTTGGGAGACCTGTACATAGATTTATTCAGACTCAGATTACATTTTCGATAAATGTTACAAAAAGATAGCTTTTTGTAACATTTACATAAAACATATACTATATATACCAACTATACCTACGTATGAAATATCTTCTTTTTTTTAACGGATTGAAACTGCAAATAGGTATGAGCTTTATATCGCGTTAACTAAATACATTGACTACATCGGATGGTCCCTATAGTTGAATTAGTAGCTGTGTACCTACTTGTAACGTAAATGTGTAGCGGTGGCCTAGTGGTATCGCCTGCTCACTTACAAGTCGTAGGTTCAAATCCCATCATGCGCTTTACTTTGTGTAGGTAAATTATTTCATCACCCCTGCTCTCGAAACGGTGAAGGAAAACATCGTGAGGAAACCGGCGTGTCATAGAGCCAAGAACTTTTTTTTTTTAATAATTATAAACTAGCGCTTGACCGCAATCCCGCCTGATGGTAAGCAGTGATACGATCGTTGATGGTAAAGCGCGCTAGTTTATTAAGAGCCTATTCACTCAGAAAAACTGAGCCAATAGGAAGGAAGACGACAGTTGAGCGAGGTGACTTCGAAGACATGTGACTTGTCGTCCTCCATGGCGCGGGCTCAGCGGTCAACACGGTTCGATCCCGGCCAGGTCATGATGGAAAACGATCTTTTCCTGAATGGCCTGGGTCTTGGATGTTTATCTATATATGTATCATAACACAAGTCTCGAACTTACTTTGGAGCTAGCTCAATCTGTGTGATTTGTCCGTATATATTGTCCGTATATAAGTACTTATTTATTTATTTATTTATCTACCAACCCGTACTGGGCCAGCGTGGTAGATTACGGCCAAAAGGAGGCCTGTATCCCAGCAGTGGGAACATTATGAGGTAACTTAACACGTACTTACTTATTTTTTTTACACCACTTTTGATAAAATCTCCTAACAAATTGAAACTTCACTGCGGCTGGAATCTTCCTGTCAGGATTGGTGTAAGAAAACTTTAAGTTGACGATTTGTAACATTCAGCTTTGGGACGGCAAAACAATTAAGTAGGTACAAGTTTGACTAGGCTTACCAATTGGTACTTCTTTTTTCAGAAATGGCTGATGGAATCAAAACAGGCTAGCAAACCCAAGTTTTTGACGTATAAGGACTTAAAAAACGATCCAGGCAAAGGTTTTTACCATTGGATGAGACCCTATGAGAGATTTGTGCCTCAGCCTCTAAAACCGGATAATGTCCTGCCAGAGAGACTGCCCAGAGCTTACATCCTCAGGTTTACTATATTTTCAAATCCTTAACATCTATTCAGCCTCGTGTTCGTATGAGTATCTGTCATCAATTTTAAATATCGAACGGCGAAACTCAATTTCGTTCTTGAAAAAAAATTATTTAAAACAAAATGAAAACTTTTACTTTCAATATTGTTTGTTTTTGGTATTTTTTTATAATTACGTGCTAATTAGGAAAAAAATGAGTCCTTCAAGTGATGGTGATATAAGCTGCACTACCGATGCGATGAAAATGGAAGCTGAAGTACCAATTAACAATATATTCCCTGGAAGTTCTAATTTACAGAGATAATCCTTGTAATGCAAGGTTTATTCTACTTACCTCACAATCGAGATGTAAAGCTGAGTAGTTAGCTCGGGTGTTAGCGTCAATTACAACCCTTGGCTTCTAATCTACTATTAATCACTACCTTGGCATTACTTACTACGAGGTTCTACATAGCATACTATTGATTAAAGTTATTTGAAATACCTAGAGGTTGTCAAGTTTTGCGTTAGATAGCCCATTAATCCAGAAAGGCTATATGCTATATAAAATCACGCTGCGACCAATAGGAGCGGAGCATATAAAAAACAATTTGAAACCTACGCGAGTGAAACCGCGTAGCGCAGCTAGTTATACATAAAAAAGTTCCCAGCCACACAAAATTTTGGGGAAGGTGGCCTTTGATTCTTGTGTCAGTGCATAGCTACATCAAATAGCTATTTAATATATAAGACCAATGTTGGGAACTGAATACAATTTAAAATAGGTACTTTTCAATTGTTGAAATTAATTGTGAAAGAAAGAGGACACCCTAATGGAGTACATTAGGGTTTCACGTTTTCCTTTAGGCTATTCGTTCCAGCGAAACTTGTATAGAAAAAAAAGAAAGAAAGAAAGTATATTTATTTAGCACAGACTCGACACACAATAAGTACAATACATTTAGCACAAACACACATCGGGTAGCAACAAAAAAATATTTAAAAATAATAAAATATAATAAAAAGTAAAAAAAAAAAAACTCTTAAACCCTTGTGTAAAAAAATAGCAGCAAAGTGTGCCTCGTGACTGCACCAAAAAAGTCCAGTTCAGCAAAAATGCCAGACAACTAGTGCCTGACGCTGATTTTCAACTGAACCTGATGTGTGGTGACAGATATAAAACAGTTTTAGACAACAGCATAACGCGTGAACGCGTATCCAGGATTATTTAATATGAAAATGAGAATTTTACACGAGTTCATATAATTGTTATTTTTTTACAATGCAACATATTTAAGCTCTTACGCCCTTTATGCCTGGAGGCTTTTATTTCAGTAATACGTTTTTACATATTTAGGTTTCTATTTTTAATGTTTTTTTTTTTGCTTTGCTGATATATTTACGTGGCTAGCTGGCATGTGGTAATGTAATGTTCTGTGTTTTGTTATGTTAATACTTTTACATGCATAGTATTGTATAATTAGGTGTTTAACTGAACAGATGGCTGTACTTTTAGGTAGTTGGTCCCGCCACTTCTACCCAGCGATAGCACTAGGAAGTGGCGAAGAGCGGGCGTTTTGGGAAATGTCCCATGTAATTGATGTTAAAAAAGTGCTAAGCATTTGGTTGTATTTCTTTAGATAATTTTGGTTCCAAAACCATACGTTATTACACTAAAATTATAGCTTAACAAAATCCACAACAGGACTTTAGAACAAGAATGGGATGACGAAAAAAGGAAACAGCTAAAGGGCGCTAGGGAGCTCCTCACAGCCGTGCTACGATACCGGTGCATCATGGAAGCTGATTGCGAAACTATTCTGAACATCCCCATTATTGACCCCAGGACTGAAGACGAGCGACGCATCGATGACGTCATACAAGCTTTGGCGCATAAGTATTTTATCTATTCACTACCATAACTTCAGGCAGGGGCCAACCTCCGTGGCGTAGCGATACCGCACGCGGCCGCTGCGCAAAGAGGCGCGGGTTCGATCCCCACGTAGTGCAAATATTTGTATGCATGAAGTGACCAGTGCAAATATTTGCACTGGTATGGTCATGCCTCGGAAAGCACGTTAACCCGTTGGTCCCGGTTGCCATACGAACATCTAATGGCAGTCGTTACGGGTTGTTGGAGCCCTCAAAAGTCCAACAATTAGTCTAACTGCAATGCTTCGATATCGCCATCCGGTTGTGGAGGTCAGACGGCAGTCGCTTTACGGAAAATATCGAAAGTTAGCCAAAACGAGCAGTTAGACTGATAAAACGGACCCCAGTGTCCAAAGCTGAAAAACTTAGTATGCGACTGGTATTAAAGCTGAAATGATGTTGATAATGGAGGGGCCTTCAGGCGGGGGTCACCGTGTGTGTTTATCTGTTGAGTGAAAATCAAAAACTTTAAAAGATCATGTGAAGTGAGTTGTTATTCCACTTGATACAAAGGATTTACACCACATATTCGCCAACGTTCACTCAGTGAGTTTTTTACAGAATTGATCGGCTGTAGGTATTGTGCAGGAGTAAACTAATTTACCTAAATATAATCCCTACTTCCCTACTAATTTTATAAATGCGAAAGTAACTCTGTCTGTCTGTCTGTTACGCTTTCACGTCTATACCACTGAATTTATTGAAATTTTGTACAAAAATAGAGTTGACCTTGAAAAATAACATAGGATAGTTTTGATTACGGATTCTCTTGGAAACACGATATAACCGAGCTCAGGAGGAAAGCTAGTATTATATAAATCTATCTTCTGTCCTTTTCTTAATCAAAAAGAAAGTAAAAGAAACACTGAACTTAAATTTCGTTTAGTTGGTGACCAAGTGAATCGGAGCCCAATATCTTTATTATTAACAGAATTTACGAAGACCTGAAAAATCGCATTGCTGACGATATCCAATCGCGTGCGAAGCTTACCATCACCACCAAGCCGCCAATGGAACCAGAGGAAGCTTCGTCTCTCGAGGGAGAATTTGATAAAGGTAATATTTATGAGGCTTCCGGTGACTGGGACACACAAATCGGTCTAGGCGTCTTAGAGTAATCAGTAAACATACTTACATAAAAAGAGATTGCGGCGAATTGAGAACCTCCTCCTTTCTTTGATGTCGGTTAAAAAATATTTTTACTCAATTGTTACTTCGTCGTTTGACTGTACATTATTTGATATCAGTTATCATTTATATGAGTGGTCCTAGTCGCCGGAAGAAAATTATTTAATTTTTATGGATCCGGCGACTGGGACCGCGGTCCTAGTTAATTGCGGTCCCAGTAGTCAGAAGCCTCATATTTATAACTAATACAACTGAGTTCGTTTGTTAAACGCGCTGATCTCTGGAATTACCCATTAAAAGGCTATAAAATATACAGGATGTTTCTTGTAAAGTATCAAGCCGATGCCTGATGATAGGGGAATGCCATACATACCTATTGAACCCCCATATTTATGTTCAGCGATTTTTGTTAGTTTCGAGGTATACATTTTATTTGACCATTTTTCACATACCTACCTACTGCAATTAAAAATTGTACCTACCTATAACTTGTTTGTCTTAACATTTTTCATACTTCTTTCTTTATTTAAATCATTATTACCTAACTACAGTTTTTCCAGGCATAATAATTGTCTTTCGAATCTCATTGTCAGCTACAAATGTTTTGTTTTTTTTTTTCTGAATCGTACAAAATGGAATTTTCTAGTGTGAAATTAAAATTCAAATATTGATATTTAGTATTTCTACTGAAAGTAAGTATACTCAAGGAGCAGAAAAAAGTTAGAACGAACGCTAAGCGAAAATGAAGCCATAGTGCGGGCCATGGACCTTGCTGATGAAATTTCACATGAATGAAGACTCAGGCAGAAACTAGCACCTGGTATTATACAATATGTAAAGAAAACCCTGTCCGATCCGTGAAGGCATTGTTAGGTGTCGATAACTGATTCTACTAATGGATACAAAGCCGGGCTAAACTTAAAAAAAAAATCCCGGTAGGCAAACCTTCCGCGGGCGACGAGGGGTAGGGCACGCGGCACGTGGTCACATCGCTATAATAATACAGTCCAAATGGTGTTGTAACTTTTTTAAAAATTAACAAATTTCGGGGAAGTTGGAGTTAATTCGCGGGAATAAAAAATTATTTCAAAATTCATTAGTAGGTATTGTTACTATGATGATTACGTAAAATTTTATATTATATTTTTTCATGTATTTACCTTACCTTTATTATCCTTATGGGTTGGACAGGGTTTTATTTACATATTGTATAATATTTACTGCATTTACTGTCGTCACTCATGGGTAGGTATACTTTACCCCATCAGGAATAGAGTGGTATGAAAGCAACGAATAATTATAAAAAATATGTAAACTGCGGCTGGCTATCCCAATCTGACCAAATTCGAATGACAAAATGACAACGAAAAAGCGACAGATTCATACATATCGATGACTTTTACTGAACGTATTAAACCTAAACCGTTGTCCGTACAGTCGCGTTCAAACGTTGTTGACAAATATGACCTAATATTGAGTCTAAATTGTAAAGAAATAAATAATAAAATAAAATGTCTTTTATTTCCAGTTCATTTAAATTTCTTAGAATCAATAACATAGAATAAACTGTGTAGTACTCTAACTGTATAACTATGTGTTTTGTTAAGTTTATTCTATGTTATTTATTTGTCTCTTAGACACTTATTTTTTTTACATTTGTTGAAAAATGGATACAGTTTGACCGAATTTCTAAGTCTATCTTAAGTGCCTATAATTTTCAAACTGCATGACGTAGATTTTTTTTTATTTTTCTCATGATGGCCACAATCAATCCTGTCATCCCGTTTCGGCTTGACGTTGCGTTCTGGGACACCCTATATATTACATGCACCTTGTGACCTTGTGTGATTAAATGAAAGAGCTTGTTGATTTCGATTTTTTTATAAGTGTGTGTTTCTAATATCAATGTACCTAATCAATGTACCTAACACTTACACACGCTATCTTTTTTTTTATATAAAAAAGAGGTCTTTTTCTGTTTGTTCCTAATCTTCTGTCCTAATCTGTTCTAATCTTCGTAACGGCAGAACGCGACTGTACGGTCAACAGTTCAAGTTTAATTTTGGACAAATTAAACTTATAAAAAAGGTCATCGATATGTATGTTACAATTATTTTCATTTGGGCACATTTACAGCTTATTAGTTATTAGGTTCACATTAATTATGCGTTCTATTCATTTATGTTTAGAAGCTACTTTGATGGGCATACCCAGCTTCTGACCTAGGGGAGAGCCAGTCAGGCCTAGGGGAAGGCAATTCAGCCCTTTGTAAAATTTTTAGAGTGGGTAATCTTTGTGTGCTTTAGTCGCATGCGGTTTTTTGGCAATTAGTGTCTACTGCGTGGTTTATTTAAAAGTTAAAAATAAGTCTTCGTTTATACTTTAGTAATTAGGGGAGTTCATACATGTTCTGCGAGGTTTCCTCTGGGCAGCTGCCTCCCTTTGCCTCCACCTGGGTACGCCCATGGCTGCTTTTCTGCTGGGGTAACTTACACCCTAGTCAATGATTCAATCATTGATTCTACGGCTGGTGACAATCCGTGTCAATGCATATGTCGCAGCCAAGTGGCTCAATTAGCCGTTTAGTCATTCGCCTGGCCTTTGGACGTAGTGCTCGCATCGTTTCGCTCTCTCAGCTCGCTCGTGGTTAATCACAGTTCTAATCTAACCTTTAACTAACTCGTTCATGGGTCAATGTATACACTTTTACAACAAGCTTCCCATGGACATTCGAAACTTACCCATTAAACGATATAAAACCTATATAAAGGCCAAACTTTGCAAAAAGGGGTATTATAAAATCTCAGATTATTTAGAGGATAGAGAGGCTTGGGACTGAGCTGCTCGCTCTGTTAAGCATTGTTATTAAGCAATATGCGTAGTTATAACGTAAATTATTGTAAACATTTTCATTTTTAATGTCTGGACTTTAAAAAAGACGATGATCCCTGAGTTTGTTTCGGCTATTTCTTCTCAGAGGTAGTCAGTTAGGAAATGCCGGCTTCATCTAGTTTAAAAAAAAAAAAAAAAGAAGAAAAAAGAAACATATGACGTGTAAAAGTGATCGGTGATCCTACTTGCTTAATAAACGATTTCATTTCATTTCATTTCATTTCATTTCATTTCATTTCATTTCATAACCTATTTGGTCGTGGAAATCTGGCTTAGTTACTACGACCAAATCGACTCGCACGCGATTGGTTACAATTACCTAGGATTCAAAGTATAATTTGTTGAATAACATTCAGGCCGTTGCTGTTAGGCAGATTACCCACATCTAGTTATCTGGCGAAATGTAGCTGTACAGCTACATTTCGCCAGTTATGAGCGAGGCTATTGCTATAACCCATGCACAAAGAAAAGACTCCGGGTTGCCACTGAGAAAGTTTGGATGGAAAAACCCAATAACACGCTCGTACTCAGCATTAGCGCAGGACATAGTGATTGTGTGGTCTAGTAAACGAGACAGTGAATGTACCTAATAATACCTAAAACTAAATCTGTTCAGAGGATTTGGATGAAGCAAAAATCTTAGACGAAGAACGAGAAAGTCAACTGAAGCAAATTGACGCAGCTGAACCCATGAGCTCTGCCCTGCAGCGATACTGGAACCGCCGGGCCGAAGAGTATAAAGAGGAGCAGTTTTATACGTAAGTGTCTCACTTCATACAGGGTTGGTGAGATAACAAGATTAGATTTTTTTTTTAAATAGGCTGTAAGAACTTGACACAGTCTTCAGGAACCTCCTCGAGTGTTTACGAGCATGCACTCTGATATTATTTTATGAATTTGATTTTCTGAGAAAATCGGGAAATTGGTGTGATTTAGTGTTAATCTGAAGTCAGTCTAAGCCATGAGTGGGCATTAATAGTATTTTGTTCATTCAGATACCTTCTACGCGAGGGCAGTGTCCCTCCATACTTCCGCAATGTTCTCGGTGGCGCGATATGGTGGGATATCAACAACGCAACCGCTGAGGCGGTCACTCGGGCTGAACGGAGGAAGATGCAGTGTGTCTGTGCCGATAATGAGGCTACTTCGTTCACTGAAAGCGGTGAAAAGCCATGGATGTAGGTAATTACTTTGCGCACTGAAAGTGGGGCTCTGTCCCTCACGATGGTTACTGTTTTTGTAAGCATGGTGCTTTTTAGTTTACTTACCTATTTATTTTTTTTATATTTTTCATCCTAATTAAATAAAGAAAATAATTATAAAGACTGATGATGTAGTTTCTTTGAGTTGGGATCCTCTTGTTTTTCCGTAACTTATTCAATGTTATCTTTTTCCTGCTCTGGTTAGTTTTCTACGTTACCATAGTTTTCTCCAGTTTCAGTTTGCTATGGATTCGTGGTTTTACAAATCCCGTAGTCCATTCGTCATTTTTGCAGATTCCTACGAAATTTCCACACGGCTTGCACTAAGTAATTTACATTTGCATTTGAGTACCGTCAAATAAAAATTGGACTTGCACTGATACAAGTCCAATTTTTTATTTGACGCGACTAAGCTAATATTTTACTGTCGTTTTCATAATTAAATAGAAAGAAAAATATTTACTGAGCTTAAACTTACTTTAGTTTAATTTATATGGAAGGGAACCGGCGTCATTGTAAGTAGGTAGGTACCTATTGCATAAATTACCTTACTAACCTAGCTATTAGAACCTTTGGTTTTAAACTCACGTTCGTGACTCAACAATCTTAAAAATTATCTATATTTCTGTAGTTAATAAGTATCATAATATTCTAAAGAGTATGTAGGTACAATAAGGGGTCAAAAGTGGAGTAAGTACTACTTTTGACACTTATTGTTAGTGCAATAAATTTCAAAAGTGGCAATGCACTTTTGATCCTTAGGTACTGTAAGTGTAACGGGGGACACTCCAAATATAATATAAAAATTTAAGGAATCATCATAGTACCAATACAAATGTAAGTATTTTGAAATAATCTTTTTTTCCCGCGAATTAATTACAACTTCCCTGAAATTTGGTAATTTTAAGAAAAGTGACAACACCGGTATTTTTATGAGCGGATAGCGATGCGACCACGTGCCGCGTGCCCTGCCGCCCGCCGCCCGCGGAAGGGTGCATAACGCACAATTATTAAGTTACCTCTTTTTGGGAAATAATATTTTAGATGGATTTTTTTTTTTAAGTTTAGCCCGGTTTTGTATGCATTAGTAGAATCAGTTATCGAAATTTCTAGATCGTATATTTTTTAACTTTAATATCGCTAGTTTGTATTAATACTTATTTTTGGCATACTTGTGTTTGGATGAAAGTATAATTTTTAAATATGAGTCCTTAACAAAATTAATTATTATCACAAGGACTTTAAAGAGATATGATTTGTATGTCAATCGGTCATATAGTGTCGGAGATAATAGAAAATTACTAAAACGAAAAATGCCCCTCTGAACGTTCACGAATACAACTTATACTTTCATCCAACACTTCTGCTCTGCACAATGCACATGCTTTGTACAAAAGTTTTACTCATTTGCTCATAGATGACGTTGTGCCAATACGTTACTTTTCTGAATCACTGTTCATAATTTTCGCGGTTTGATTTGATGAAATTTGCCTCAATTATCCTGTTTACGAACTTAACTAAATTTGAGTTCAATGTATCTTTTTCTTTCTATTTTATTAAGAAAATGACAGAAGATAATTATTAGTTTAGTCCTGTCAAATTAGTTTACGCCTGAAAAATTGACGTATTATGCCATGTTTTATCTTCTGTCCTTTTCTAAATGAAATAGAAAGAAAAGTTTGTGAATTAGAGAATCGGGCATTGGGAATTCGTCATTGGCCTCGTCATCGGCCATTCACAAACTCAACTAATTTTAAGTTAAGTGCATTTGTTCTTTCAATTTCATTAAGGAAAGGATAGAAGATAACATTTTAGTTTAATCCTGTCAAATTAAGATATTCCATTATAGACAGTTTAGATGCTATAATATATATAATTAATAATATGTAAATAATTTATAAACATGGAGACCAAATATACCTAGGCCTGGAGGACTAGTACTGTTCTGTCTTCTGCTTGTTATGGAGGGAAGTGGAAAAAAATATCTATTTTCTTACTCCTCCGCTATTCTTTTCTGATTAATTTCGTTGCGGGACCCAAGACAGTTGAATCGTTTCTCCGGGACTCGTCGAGCTTCATCGCTCGGCGTTTTTCTGGCGGTCTCCACTGTTGATTCTGGCTTTCAGGAGTTGCAGTGGTTGGGAAAAGTCTGGCGGGTTTTGTCCCAAAAAAAAAAAGACCAAATATACCTACCTACGTCAATTTATATCAAGAGCGGACTAATTCGGACAGGTCTGAGCTAACATTTTACCTTCTGTCCTTTTCTTAATGAATTAGTTAGAAAAAGATGCACAGAACTTAAATTTAATTTAGTTTGTGAACATTGGGACAAGTTTGTAGTTTGTGAACAAGGACATCGGGGCCATTTGAGCGATCTAAAATGCTTTGATGTCGTTCTATTAGTTATGATTCTTTGATGTCAGAAATACTTCTTTTCGTTCGTTCTCCTCTTCATGACTCTGGTGTAGGTCGTTATTTTCTTTGAACGCGCTAATCTCTGGAACTAGGCACCAGTCTGATAAGAAGTAAAATATTTTTCATTTGATAGCCCAATTCTTGACATCACGTTATGAGTCTTCAGAGCAGAAGAAGAAGAAAAACAGTCCGAAAGAAGAAAACGTTAAGCTAAAACGATGTAAGTAATAGTATCCAAGTAGCGACACGATGTGTTGCGACCAACAATTAGTTCTGACCCGACCTCCTTGTATGTACCTAAATACGTCCTCCTTATTGCACGCGGATGTAGTCCCTCGCAGAAGCTAGTAGGTAATAATTAGGTAGGTACTTAACTATTACCTACTAGCTATACTAGAATTTCGATGAAGTAGGTTTGCAAATACGATACACTAATGTAAAAGCGTGTTAAAACATCGCGACTTAAGTACCACCGAACCCTTATTGGGCTATTGACAGATAGTACAAATTATAATTGCCAGATATCACATCAAATCGCTACTGATATAGATTAGGTATTGGGTAAGTTACAATCGGATGAATAAATTAATGCAAAGTGAGCAGAAATTCCTGCATAGATAGGTAGGTACCAATATTCCTCGCACGTAATTAGCGTGGGGTACCTAATTGTATTTAACACGCTGTCAGTAGCAATAGCGAGAACTACTACGAGGCAGGTTTTCACTTATTTTATGTCCTATTTTTTGTACCATCCTATAAGTAGAATTTACCTACTACCTCGCATCCCGCTTTAACTTTCATCGAATCTTGCAACGATAATAACATTTGGATTTACTTTGAACTTTCGGCACTAAATGTCACCGTCCATGAGGTTCAGTCATCTCCAGATTTTTCTCGGTGGTAGGCCATAACATCGGCCGCCGCAGAAGTTATCACCCACCAGACAAAGCCTTGCCGCCAAGCGATTTGTCGTGTTCCGGCATGATGTCTGGTGAAGCCATACGGAGGACGGGTCTGAGCAGTTGTATTGCGATGTGTGCTGGGTACGATGCGGCTAATGTTGTTGTGTTGGGAGTTTGGTCGTGGAAGGTCTTCAGATCAATCTCCCTTTGGCGCAGTATCGTTGGTCGTGTTGTTGTGTTTAACATTGCATCACCTCGCTCAACTGCCGTCTTCCTTCCTATTCGCTCAGTTTTTCTGAGTGAATAGGCTCTTAATAAACTAGCGCGCTTTACCATCAACGATCGCATCACTGCTTACCATCAGGCGGGATTGCGGTCAAGCGCTAGTTTATAATTATTAAAAAAAAAAAAATGTGCGTCCTGAGGGTCAAGCTTATTTACTATCTTCCACTTTGATAAGTCGATAGCTTGTGAAATTGCATCTTGTTATGTCCCAATAAACGTTTAGGTAGGTAGGTACCTAATGGATATAGCCGAGTGGTGTCCAAATTCACTCTGATCACGCTTTGAAAGGGCGTGATGATTGAGATACTTACTCAAAGCGTTTGGTGTGGAACTAAGAACAAAACGTTCTCTCCACGACTTGGTTCGTCGGGTGATCGAGTCATTGTTATATTTAGTAGATTCGTTGAGTGAATCGCTGTGGTTTGGGTATTAATAACCGGCTCGTTACTCATACGTGTCGATGCCAATAAATAACAGAAATTAACCTGGATTATATATCTAACCAGCGTTTATTTATACGCATGGCTTAGTATTATTTGCCGAATTTATGTTGGCAATGGCGACCTGCTGTTTAATGGTTAGTGACAATCAATTAATTGTGTATGAGATCTCACCGGCTGGTAATCGGCCACAGCCGATTGGTGTCTCAGCTTAGAGCGGTGTGGTGTGGCCTAGCACACCAATTTGTGTGAAAACGAATGGCGGGAGAGTCAGTGCAGACGAAATCGTCAGTTGTTTTCCCCACCGCTTTTTCCGCTGTGACGATGTCAGCCAGTGGCAAAGGAGCGCGGCGTGCGACGTGATTGGTTCGCGGCGCAACCAATGTGCGCGGCTGAAACCCGTCTGCCCTAGGCACGAAAGGGACCGCATCGACGCCGGGACAGTCCGTCCCGGGCCCTTGCGAAGGATCGTGTTGTCGACGCGATTTGCATGTGCCGCAGGTTGTTTGTCAACAAATGTAATTTTCTATTGCTTATACCATTTTCGCGGATGTCGCAAACGTGTCACGATAACTCTAGATTGTTTGTTCATGTGAGTATTTAATCACATTTTTTTGTTTATACTTTATGACAAAAGATGGCGTTAGGTGTCGCGTTGAACCACCGTTTTGTTGAACTAGTTCATATGGGTATTTGTATTGTGATCATGTGAGTCAACCTTTATCAGAATCCATACACCCTTGTTTATTAGTTTCTTACATAAAGTGACTCATTACTCCGTTACTGCATGAATTCGAGCTGATATAATGTGTGGGTTAGTTTCTCAAATGTGTGGGAATTCGTGCCTACTGTTCTGTGTTTGATTTGGATTTATCTATCATGACAATAAAGGGTAGGTACGTGAGCAATGTTACCAACAGAAATATTTCTAAATAAACAATAGAATTCAATTGTCAATTCGAGGCAAACAACTACTTACCTGAATTAATGTTCGTGAACAGATTTACTTAATGACAAATCAAAATTGGGACACTTTTAGGTACCTATACCTGCTTCCCTGTCTATGTTCGATTAATAAACCGTTTCAACAATTTCGTGGATTTCCATCTATGTATAGAAAGAAGAAGAATAAAAACCTTAATCTGAAATAAAAATCGGGGCCTCGGGAAAAAAAAAATAAATATGCATACTTAGAACATTCTAAAAAATAAGGACCTGTTTCATACCTAGTATCCGAATAACAAACAAACAAACCTTAAGAACAATAGAAAGGGCACTGATAAAGAAATGAATCACAACTTGCATGAAATTCTGCCAAGTTGTTTAACGGGAACTTTATCGAAGTTCCCGTTAAACAACTTCGGGTATAGTGAAACAGGCCCTTTAAGACAAATAAAAATACCAACGAAAATGGGTCCACATTTCTTGTGTCGCCGAATCATATTTGCATCTTTCCTTAATGACCTGATACTACATACATTCAAACTACAGTTGTTTATACCTACTGGTGGCACTTAACCACGACGTATCTTTACGCTCTCGAATATTATGTCTTAGAATGACCCTCGATATAAACCCTTCTTCACCAATACGAGGTTTCTAAAACCATCACAAATTATAGGTTGAGGAAATTAGAACCTTAGGGGACGCTATCCAGCGGAACGGAATTTCGTTCTACGTACCACGATACCATTCATTATTCTTATTCACAACTGATTACTAAATCCATTGCTGGTCGGATAGGAATCTTATAAGTTAGAAGTGCTTATAAACCAGCATTGTATTGTTTGTATTTTAAGTTGGAAGTTGTAACGCGGTGCAGGAGCAATAGGAGTCTGGTTGCAAGAGCGCGACAAAACACGGTCGGGTTTCCGTCAATATCCGTGGAGCAACGACACTTCAACGCCTGCTTGTACTGTAATTATCGTTACCTACTTATATAAGTATTCATTGTTACTACAATCTATAAACAAATTGTAGGTATTGGAATATCACAAGCACGTAGCCACTGCATCATAATCAAAACTACCTATAGAGAAACTCATATACTTAGTTTCCGACGTTTCATAATTTGTGTCAACACAAGTTATGGGTTTTTGTTTCAAATTACATAGTTTCCCTCTTCCACTAGCAAAAATATTTTATACGAATTCATAGTTTTAATTCTCATAAGTACCTATAACCAATGTAAAGACCCCCGACATGACAAATCTTTATCAATCCAAGTCATGATTCAGTATTTTCAGTAACTAAGTACTAATATTATTATTTAAAGCATTATTTTCTAATAAGTAGATGTTGACTGTGCTGTTGTCGATGGGTAATTGATCTTTCATCCAGATTTTGATAGTACCTATGTATTTGGTTTTGTTTTATGTAAGATTCAGTCCTGTACTCTACAGTCTGTTACAATTCTTTCTACTTTGTGCATGGCAGTTCGGCGGCATAGCAGAATATCATAGCAAAAGCATTTTTCGAATTAGATTATTTGATTGTGTGGATTTCTGTGTCTAGTACCTACAGTTCGTTACCTATTGAATAATAGTTACCAACATTCATACAAAGGCGAACTTATGTAAATAAAACTATTGTTGACAGGCCATGCATAATTTACCTTTTCATTGTAGACATAATCCAAGGTAGCGCATTTGGGCAAGACTTACTTTATTATTGGTCTGACCGTGGGTAACCTCTATCGTAACAAATTGCCTAACACACGAATTCTCAAACGATCAAAGTGCTTTTTGAAAGTCTTTCTATTGCCACAGCAACTATGCTGACGGATGTGATAACGACCATACAAAATTGCATTGCTGTAATTGAGACGAATAGAATGTTTTACTAATTAGGTACCTACTACCTATTAAAGCACACCGTGAGTTTGATTTCGCCTATTCCCCGAAGAACCTTAATCGTATGAATCTAATATCTTAATCGTCTGAATTCATTTCACAATAATATAGTCACATCACGATATACTCTATATAATATACTCACATCTGTAGATTATACCAAAAAGAGGAACTAATCTAAGCTCATCACATCACCGTGTAGTCCTTATTCGTCGATACTTTAAACTATTTTCTTAAGTGTCAGTCAAAGCTCACGCTGCGGAACCCAATCCATACAAACTCACACTTAACGTGACTTAACCGGTTCTTTTAGACGTGACAAGTGGCGTCTCACTTCGCAGGCTGGCATGCACTGAAAGCTGCCATTAGGTACGATGATTAAGTTGTTTATCCTGGCCTGTTCCTGCTAACTCGGGAAATGAGAAATCTTATTGTTCCGTTGTTTTAGATTAATACGAGGTACGGGTAAGTGGGTACATAAATAGCCAATATTTTAATCAAAGTGATTCTTTGACGACTTTTGGACATGTCTCATGTTAGTCATGAGTTAGGTAGGTATTGCAGAAGGTTGTATTTTTCTATCCATAGTTATATTTATTAAAAAGCTTGATGTTATTGATTTAGTTCCGTATAATAAAGTCTCTTTGTGTTTGGTAGCTTGGTAGGTCGAATTACAAAAAGATAAAAAAAACCTGTCACTAGAGGGCGCAGCTAGCTCGTTTGAACAATCGTAAAACCACTTTAGCTACTTTTTGTTGCCCGAGTTACGATGTAGGTAGCCACATGACCGATTGAGGATTTCGAGTTTTACTTTGTTTTGAGAAAAGTGGTAGATAGGTAGATACTTACTTACGCCTGCTTCCCAACTTCGAGATATTTTTACCAAATCGCTTGCAAGTTTGCCGGCGGCACAAGACGATTAATGCAATTTCACAAAACGAAGTCCGATTTAAATAAAACAGACAATAAGTAAATATCTATCGTGTGAAAAAAATGTTCGCGCGCACCTGCTGTGTAATATTCCTATCGATCACATTGCAATGCAGCTACCGCCACTAACGCATGGCCATGTGATACTAGGAAGCGAATAAAATTATGCACCTCGGTAATTTCGCTTTTTTTTTTAATTATTATAAACTAGTGCTTGACCGCAATC
This sequence comes from Sesamia inferens, assembly GCA_037179545.1. NCBI lineage: Eukaryota > Metazoa > Arthropoda > Insecta > Lepidoptera > Noctuidae > Sesamia > Sesamia inferens. The sequence goes on along the minus strand of CM073921.1, from coordinate 16,265,364 downwards.
CCGCCTGATGGTAAGCAGTGATGCAATCGTTGATGGTAAAGCGCGCTAGTTTATTTAGCCTATTCACTAAAAAAACTTAGTGAATTGGGAGGAAGACGGCAGTTAAGCAAGGTGATGCAAAGTTAAACTCAACAACACGACCAACGATGCTGCGCCACAGGGAGATTGATCTGGAGATCCTCCACGACCAAACTCCCGACACAACAACATTTGGCGCATCATACCCGGCACACATCGTACGGTTTCACCAGTCATCACTTAGCGGCAAGACATTGTCTGGTGGGTGCTATCTCCAGCCGGCAGCCGATGTTATGGCCTACCACCGTGAAAACTGAAATCGCTTTTACTGAAGTAGCTTCATACTTACCTATATACCTAGTCGGTTCCAAAGGTCTCTGACGAAAGCTTACACATACCCTGTTCAGGCCATAACTAGAGTACCTATTCAACTTTTTCCACAATGCATATTAAATTGTCTTACCTACTACTAACTTATATACAGATAGAAGAAAAATAAGCAGCACACTAATTGCGTAAAACACTATATTATTATCAATTGGAATCATTTTGAAAAATATTGCTAATCCAATGCTCCATATGTTCGAAAAATAAGTCTGCCCAACAAGTTAAATTACGCAGTGAATGCTATTGAACTGTCAAAATGAAACCCGTTGCTACTGATAGTGTGTAACACAATTACCCTGCAGGTCAAGTTACCCTAAACTGTCAAATTTTCTCAATCAAATTTGAACCTTAAACGTTTTAAATGAAATTGAAAATCTATGAAAGAATATTTAACAGATTGTAATATGTTGGTGTGCTAAAATCTGTATACGACATACGACGACGAAAATTAAGACAAAAACAGTAGATAATAACAACACAACTCCTCTAATCATACTTACAAGAAAATAATTAATAAATAAAAAGTTCTGATGTCAATCACAGGTTGGTGAATATGTAATTGACATACTTAATCTTAGCAACAATTTAAAACAATAGAACTACTTGTTTTTGATTTAGGTAAGTATGTAAGTTTAAAAGAGAAAAAATTAACTTGAAACAAATATCAATAAGGCGGAATAAGCCTGATTATTTAAATGTCTGTTTGGAACACTGTGCAAAAGGGTTTGGAACTAAACTAAAGCACATATCCAAAAGGATAAATTGCTCAACACACTATGGGAAATAAGTTACATAATAACTATATATTGACTTTCATTAAGACATTTCGACAATATTTATTGCGTTACTTACGTTGTTGCAAACAAATTTTTCGAACACATCAAGTAATGGATTAGCAATAGATATATCCTTCTATACAATAAGTATATAAAATACATCCCATCTGAGATAGCGTATCTCCCATGTTGCTTCTATAAGTGGGCGCTGGAAAAAATCTTGTTATTGAAAATCTGGTATAGCTATACAGTATGTTAAGAAAACCCTGTCCGACCTGTGAAGATGTTGTTAGGTATCGATAACTGATTCTACTAATGCATATAAAACCGGGCTAAACTAAAAAAAAATCCCTAAAAAAATAAATATTATTTCGCAAAAAGATGTAACTTAATAAATGTGCGTTATGCACCCTTCCGCGGGCGGCGGGTGGCAGGGCACGCGGCACGTGGTGGCATCGCTACTCGCTCATAATAATACCGGTGTTGTCACTTTTTAAAAATGACCAAGGAAGTTGGAATTAATTCGCGGAAAAAAAAGATTATTTCAAAATTCATTTGTATTAGTACTATGATGATTACGTAAAATTTTATATTATATTTGTTCATGTGTTTACCTAACCTTTATTATCCTTATCGGTCGGACAGGGTTTTCTTAACACACTGTACCTATAGAGCTATTCATCGAACTCAATTAAATTAGGTTAATGCCAACTTTTTTTAAGAATTAGTATTATTTATATAGACGTTATCGAAGCGAGACGATACTAAAGGCCTTTTTTTGGTACTCGGTGATCGGCAGGTACCTACCGATCTATTCAAAGCCGCATCTTTCGTAACCGTTATTCGTATGGACATCTGTGGGCTATTCCCAGAACACGTAAGATATAATTATGCTTTCCAAACAAACCCGTGCTGGATATTCTCGAGAAGCTGAGAGTGTAACTTCATGGGATTCCATACACTTAAATTCTACTTGAGAAAATATAGAAGTTTTAAAAAAACAAGTTCTGGCTCCATATGATATTAAATTTATTTTAATGAAACCCTGAATTGGTGGAGATATTTTGAGACTTCAAAGGATCTCAAAACTTCCTGTAAGAGAATGTTGCTTATTTTAAAGGGGAAGTAATGGATATAATGATAATTATATCTAATATGCTATTCCTTCACAACTAATATCTCACCTAGTGATATCAAATGAAAAAAAAAATCAATTTGTTGTTTTTTCACTTTATTGAAAAAAAAGATTAAAAAAATCTTAGCATCGTTGCTTTTTTTTTCTAAATTTGGTTTTTTTTTTCTAGCCTACGTTTTAGTTCAATTATAAATTAAATTTGTAATTTGTGTAATAAATCAACACATTATTTATTCATAATTCACTACTTCCAATAATAAATCACAAATCACAACTCAATTTTTTTTCCATTTATTCTTCATCGTCAATTTCCCCTTACACAACACAAATATATGATTTGGGGACTTCTCTATCGTTGATGTTAATATCAATGAATGTTGCCAATATTTTTATGAAATTTTGGTCTTCTTCTTCTTCTTCTTCAGCCTATGGATGTCCACTGCTGGACAAAGGCCTTCCCCAAGGCTTTCCACGCTGACCGGTCTGGTGCTGCCCGCATCCATCGGCTTCCCGCGACCTTCACTAGGTCATCGGTTCACCTTGTTGGGGGCCTCCCTACGCTGCGTCTTCCAGTACGTGGCCGCCACTCCAGAACCTTACTGCCCCATCGGCCATCGGTTCTACGAGCAATGTACCCTGCCCACTGCCACTTAAGTTTAGCGACTCGCAGAACTATGTCGGTGACTTTGGTTCTTCTGCGGATCTCCTCATTTCTGATTCGATCACGCAGAGAAACTCCGAGCATAGCTCTTTCCATTGCCCTTTGTGTGACTCTGAGCCTTCGTATGAGGCCCATTGTGAGCGACCACGTTTCAGTTCCGTAAGTCATCACTGGCAACACACACTGGTCAAAGACTTTAGTCTTGAGACACGCCAAAAAATTTTTGGTAGGTACTCGTACTTACTATTTTATCAGAAAAGTACCGCAGGTTCAAGAATAAACCTAACACTATTATGTACTCTTAAGTATTAATTATTTAACGGTAAATGCCATAAAATTTCAGATTTCATGCTCTTTGAAAAAACAAGGTCCCGAATAAAAACAGATTTTTTTTCAGGTTTTTTTTTCTAAAGTAAAAAAAAACGGTTTTTTTTACAACACTAATCTCACCTTATTCAAAGTCATCCCTTTACATTCAGACCAGAGAGATTTGAAGAAAAGCGAGATAGTAGAAGCGGATTTCTAGATAGGTATACCCGAACCCTGTGGTACAGACGACAACACGTGAAGCTACATAATCTGTCAGATTTCTTTATTAAATTTTCAACTTTATCATTAAAGCAGTAAGATTCAAGATTGATTGGGATTTTTTTGACAGTTTAGGATAGCTTGATCTGCTGTCGTCCGTACCTACTCCAGATTTAGCATCCTACTAATAGTATAGACATGAAAGTTTGTATGTATAGATGTTTGTTACGTTACCCTTTTACGCAAAAACGACTGTACAGATTTGGATGACATTCGACAAACAGAGCTGTCAATAATGTCAATCCATAGATATCAGAAACAAATAGAGTATCAATCTCTTAGCATTCGTTGGAATGACAGTTCTCCACGCTCAGTGTAACTACCAAGAGTTTTCATTACGAACTCGATCATACACATCGACCGCGTTTGGCGCTCTCTTGATTGAGAGTTCTTACAACCTTGACGCGGGCCAATCGATGAGTCAAACGCGATCGATCTCGATGATCGAGTCTTCGTAATGAAAACTCATGGTAGTCACACAGCACATATTTAGCCGTGTGTTCGTACAGATCACTTTTTAGGGGCTCGAAAACCTCAATTAATAATAACTAGACTTATGGAGGGATTGTGTCGCTGGGAGTATGGACGGCAGCAGGTCAAACTACCCGAAGTTATCAAATCTTCTCCATCAATCTTGAGCCTTAATGCTTTAGAGACAAAGTTGAAAATCTTATATAAAATATAATAAATTGTAATAGCTTGATATGCTGTCGTCTGCTCCAAACGTAAGCATTAATTGTTCTTTCACCTAAAAACGGTGTATACAACTAGATAGTGATCGTCCATTCTATTTTGTTCATTTCCATTCCATTTTATTGTCTTAACTAATTTCTACTTTCCATTAAAATCGTTCCAGAATTAGGTACCAATAGCCTGTATTCATAGTTCTCTTACGTCTGCTTTCGCATCACTATATTCACTATTCAAATCACAGTAAGGGTTTCTATTGGGTTGCTACCACTGATAAGTCTGTCAAGATCATTGTGATCTTTATTCTCATTACAATAAGGTCTCTGTACGTTTGCTTATGTCAGAGGTAAAATAACTCAAAGGATGTTGCCGTCCGCCGGCGTGCGTTCCTTTCTACATTGTACCCGTCCGACTTCAAAGCAATAGTGGCTTAGGCATCTTCTGGGCATGGCCGTCTCGTAATAGATCTCAGCCTTTACTTATTATCACACTTTTGTTAGAATACAGTTGCACAGCACAGTCTAATTAATCCCTGCATAACATACATTAATTACTGCAAAGTCTCAATATTGATCCTGAAATACAAAATAACCTTTTTAGTCATTTAGTAACTATTAAATTGCTAATTAATTGACCACATATGAAATTTTTTAGATGTATTTTTAATTTATTATACATAGATATGTTTGGAAACGTGCCCACGATACAGGAGAATTTCCTAGTGTGGGGCAACGTTTAAAAAAACATGAAATTGTAATGTTTAATTAGATACTAGTAACCACAAAAAGGGGTATGTATATCAAAAAAAAGTTACTGTATGTCTGTTACCTACCCTCTTTTGTTAGAAAGTTGCACAGCACAGCCGAATCCCATAATAATTATTCAATATTGTTCCTAAAATACAAAATAACCTTTTTAGTCCTTTAGCAACTATTAATTGCTAGTTAATTGACAACATATGAAATTGTAATGTTTAATTAGATACCAGTAACCACAAAAAGGGGTTGATTTCTAGTTTAACAGGATGCAGCTTACAATAATGGTCACTGGTTCTAATTGTATAGGAAACCATACAATTAGCAGCAGTCATCTGCGACAGGAAAATTGTGCATAATAAGGTGTTACAAGTACCTACCTATAATACATTCCCTATCCTCTTGACATATGGTTATGAATAGTGAACGCATTATAAAATGTCATATTTCTTTATTAGATTTTCAACTTTATCCCTTTTATATTAAGGCTCACGTTTGATTGGGAATATTTGAGTTTCGGGTACCTTGACCTGTCTGTAACTCAGCGAAATATATATCCACAAACTGGTAACTTCATTGAAAAAGATTATGGTGTTTGTAGCATAATCGGAAAAAGCGTAGTTATGGGATCGGCTTGCAGAATAAATGTAGAGTCTACTTAGTCCAGCGTAGTAATTTCCGTGATTTTAAGAAAGTTCTCAGTCTGATCTCACCATCAATCTTTCAATAATATTTCTAATTTACATTTATTTTAACAACTTTTGGACAACTCTTTGTAGTCAAGATGTGACTGCGACTAGATTTTGAACGTCTGGAGTCTTGACTATGACGAGTGACGTGTTACTACATTCATTGAACCGTTGTGAAAAAGGGATAACGCTATTCATCCTGTATAGCATCATCTTTGTCTGACGCTGGAACTATGATGGTTTTAAAAAGGTTATAGTACCCCGTTTGATATATGGAACAAATGACTCATGACCACTGTAAAGTTTATTATTTCGCATTCCTGAAAAGAAAAGGGTTTACATATACTTTTTGACTGATTTTGAAGTCTGAAATCGCCAACCCGCGTTGAGCCATCTCCAATCCATCTCTGTAATGAGAGGAGACCTGCGCCCATCAGTGGGACGATAAAAAGGTTGATGATGATGATGATACTTTTCGAAGGACATATCCAACGGCTCTATAAATAAAGAAATTGACAAGTAAAAAAACATCCCCCTTTACGCAAATTTTTGAAGTTACTGACATCTTTGTGGGCGTGGTGTACGCATAGATAATTAATAGATTATCATATGTCAACATCCTTATCGAGCGACTGAGCATTTAACATGTCGGTTGTCACATTGATGGAACGTATGTCAACAATATAAGCTATGCATACGACATGGTACCTACGTCTTAGTTCATCGATAAGTGAGTTGAAGAGGTAGCTATCGACCTGCTAGACCTATGCAGAGGAAAATGGCTTAAAATATTTCTTTTTTTTTTATAAATTATAAACTAGTACCCGTAATCCCGCCTGATGGTAAGCGGTGACGCAATCGTTGATGATAAAGCGTACTAGTTTATTAAGAACCTATTCACTCAAGCCTGGAAGACACTCAAATTGTAGTCTGACGGAAACACCGCCGCTGGCAAATTGTTCCAGTTCCGCGATGTACTACGTGGTATAAAAGAGGAGGCGAAACGCTTCGTCCGGATCTCGTGGTGGTGTTAAAACGGGTGGAAACTCGCCGTACGACGTGCGATGGGGCGTCCCCTCGCACACTCACCAAAATGCATCCTATAGAACACCGAAAGGCTGGCTACTCTGCGCCTGTGTGTATAACTCGAAGAAGTGTAAACTTCTTATATTTAAAGCACTTAGGCAGCAGCCGCCCTGTGTTCCGCCCGTAGCTCTTGACGGTGTAGTATTAAAGATTGTGAATAGTTTTATTCTTTTATTCACCTTGGTCACGTTAGGTATTACGAGGGACGTAAGATGGTATAAAGAGGGTAGGTACGTAAGATATTGTCTATAAGAAGCAATGCTTGCAGCTTCACTCGTTGGATTACAGACGTCAAAGTTATCTTTTTATGGCGTTCTTTCAGTCTTTTTATAAGAATGTCCTGTACACGTCGAGCCTACAACGTTCTGCCTGTTCCACGTATACTTTTGGGCCTACCTTAGCATTGTATTGGTTCGAAAATGTTCGTACAGATAGTTTTCATGCCATGTAGTTGTGGAAGAAAGTGGGCCTCCTTACTGCAGCACCTGCATGATTTTAACTGCCTACAACGTTGAAAGTAATACTAATTATCGCTGTTGGAGCGGTCTATCCCTTTTAGAACCTCTGGATGGGGCCTGTCCTAGGTCAGAATTAATTATAAGTAGGTACCTAATTTTCTCGGTGGTAGGCCATTGGCTGCCGGCAGAAGTTACCATCCACCTGACAAGTCTTGCTGCCAAGCGATTTGACGTGTTCCGGCATGCCGTCTGTCTACTAGCCGTCCAGAGGACTGGTCTGAGTAGTTGTGTTGCTATGTGTGCCGGGTACGGAGCGCCAATTGTTGTTGTGTCTGGAGTTTGGGGTTGTGGAGGGTCTCCAGATCAATCTCCCTCTGGCGCAGCATCATTGGTCGTGTTGTTGGATTTAACATTGCAGCACCTCGCTCAACTGCCGTCTTCCATCTTAATCACTCAGTTTTTATTTTAGTGAATGGACTCTAAATAAACTAGCGCGCTTTACCATCACCGATAGCAAAGCAGTGATGCTTATAAACAGTTGTTTATATTTATAAAAATAAAAAAAACTTACTGTGAAAAGTTTTAAGTTTTTATTGGTAATAAACGAAAACACTAACAAATTTATGAAACTTGTCTGAATAAAAGAAAAAAGAGTTATTTAATCATGCAAAATAAAGTACAGCTTCTTAGTACCCGGGGTTAAACCGCGCTATGACACTCAGGCAACATAGGCTTGACCTTATTTTTACAACGGTAACCTGAAAACAAATACCTATCGGATAATCAAGAATACTTACTTAACGGGTGTTAATCTCCACCCTATTACTGTCATATTGCTAATCCATTGTTCCATATCGTCGAAAAAGATGGCTGCTCAAAAACGTAAACAACGAAATGTATAAGTATATTAAGTTGTTGAAAAGTCAAAATGATACTCATTGCTGTATGTCGCGCAATTACCCTACTGGCAATCTTTTATCGAAGTTTCAACTCCAGCAGAGAAAGTATGGTTAAAATAAATCGGCCAGCGAAACTGTTGAGGATAGGCTATCGATTTCTAATCCCGATAAAATATAAATGTATTTTTTGGGTTTCGATTATTTGTATTGAAAGCTGAGGGTCCGGGGCCGATTTTAAAACCAGGTTTGGTGTCTTTGGTTGCAAAATATTTCACTTTGAGTGATTTCTAGACGGTTTTTCGATTATTCGTCCATAATTTGAGCATCTATTAATACGACTCTATCACAATAAAAGGGGAGAAATGTGGAAGGAGGGGCGAGTTGTCATAGGAGAACCCTAGATCGATTATATCACAGATAGCTAAAGAGCCGTTGTTTCATTAATTAGTATCGCCATGGATACCGTCTGGGGATCCACTTATGATGGTTGACGCTAAGAGTATAGATAGAGTAATATGTATTGATCATTTAGTTTTTCTTTTGAGTTTGTTATCTCGGCCTTTTTTCTTCTCTGTCATCACCCTACCCTTTCTCAAAAACCTTAGATTTATCCTTTTTTTACTTTCTGTGCTTTTATTTTGCTTTCAACAATTTTTCTTTTAACATTCCAAATACTGTCAACGAGTAGATTATTGTTAAAAAAAACAAAAAATGTGACTTTATAGGTAGTTCGTTAACCTCTACCCAACTGTTGGAACCATTTTGAAGCTTATGGCTAATCAATTGCTCCATATGTTCGAAAGATGTACCTGCTCAACAACATAAATAACGCAATGAATATTGTTGAACTGTGAAAATAAAACCCATACCCACACACTATCAGTAGGATAGTGTTACCTACGCAATTACCCTGCGGATTGGCTGTGTATTTGTGTAGACTTTACACAATGGGGCTCCCGAAGGGCTTCTAATTTCGTATTGTCGTTTCAACCAGACACCTGTCCCGATGTTATAATGCACTGTAGACGTAGGTATGTAGGCACTGAACCCTCGTAAATACCTACATTTGTAAACTTAACAAACTTTCTAACAAGATTTATTAAGTTTGAGGATTAACTGTTCCGATTTAGATGGCATTTGGTATGCTTGAATATTGAGGTAAACAGGACAGGATTACGAAAACAAAGAACTCAGCCAGTAAAAGGATGAAATATGTCGATGAAATTTGTATGAGAACATCCAAAAACCACGCGAAAGAAATCGCGTGTTTAAACTTTCTGTAACCGTACTTTTGAAAACTTCAGTTTCGTTCGCCAACTAGCAGCAAACTCCAAATAGAAACAAAATCGATATGCAAAGCTCTTAAAACTCGTAATGACATTGAGGCAACCAGCAGCCTAATCGGCGAACAAATTTTTGTCAAATGATTAGACGACTAGTTGGGATGGTTTGGACGGCAGTTGATATTATTTTAGTGTTACATATTCGCACCCATACATAATCTTAGCTTTACTAATGTCCATTTTTTCATAAAAAACTATTCATTGTTTACTTTCTCATGTTTTACATCATTTAAGCATTAGTTATAGGCTTTTGAATATTATTAAGAGTTACATTTAAGTACGTTCGCCACATAACAACACTAAAATAATATTGATTTGAGTTACAGCAGTTGATTGCGGTCCAAACGATCCCAACTAGTCGCAATCATTTGACAAAAATGTGTTCGCCGATTAGGCTACTGGTCCTGCAACATTTCGTTAGGCACGCTATAACCACGGAGCGTGGTGCCTCCGGCTATAAGTGAATCTATTCTACCATTTCCTCATTTCCGCACAGCACTGCCAGGCTAAGTGCAAGCTTACTAGAGGAGTAAAATTACTAATTAACTTGGTAAGCCTGGAACTGTCACGATGCCTTGCTACAGGATTCGCTTTGTTCGATAATTTGTGTGAGCAACATTAAAAGGTCCAACTCTCTTCTTGACTTTTGATCACATTTCCTTTTCGGAAACCTTATTTGGAATATTCTGAGGTTTATGTTCCTCAGAATATGTGGGTATTTGTAAACACTTATGGGAAAATGAGGTAGTGAATGTTGACGTACATATCTTCTGTATCAGGTGTGAAGACTATTGTTTGTTATATAGACTAAAGACATTGTATGATGCTTTAAAAAAACAACGACACTATGATCACAATAATAGAAACAATACCTGACGACCCAAATGTAAGTGTCGGATCATATACATACCTACATATTATTTAGTCTTGACTTCTATTTATTGTATTGAGTTTCATCAGAATCTAGTTAGAACTGAACTTACAACTTTACTCTCAAAGGCAACAAATCAATAACCACCACAAAGTTGCCTAGTAGTGTACCTACTTAATAACTAAATAAGCTTAGTAGTTGATTCCCCGTTGAAATTGCTAACTAAAACCATCAAAGTGCATCAAAACAGAGTGGAACTAATTGATAATCCTCTCTAATACTATTAATATGACTACAAAGGACTACCTTAGGTTAGTCTTAAGACAGCTAAGCCTGCATCAGTTAGCATTACATATTAGTACTCTCGTTGACTTTACCTAAACTTTAGGTAAATCTAATTATTGAAAAACTACGCCCTTCAGCATAAACTGCAGATTGGATCAGGAAGCCTTCACGAGATTCTACATTTGCATCTTCGGTTGCGGAGGATAGTTTCACGCTGGGTGTCGCACAATCTCACCGATGCTCAGTAGCAGGCACGTGTGGAGCAATATTTGCTTCATGCATGAAGCTTTGTTATCCAGGTTTAATAAAAAAAGCAAAACGACGGGCTAGACCGTCATACACATGCAACTGAGATACTGCTTAGAGGGATTTATGAGGAATGGATAGAATACGAAATGAGTATATTAGAGGCAGTCTGAAAATGGCACCTGTAACTGAAAAGTTACGTGGAAATCGATCGTCATGGCATGATAGGGAATAACGAGGAAAGTTTTGGGTATGCATTTCGATGTCTATAAGAGAAAGCGAAAAACGAAGAAACGATGGGTGAACTCTGTGAATGATTATATACATACATTTTCGGTGATAGGCCATAACATCGGCCGCCGGCAGAAGTTACCACCCACCAGACAAAGCCTTGCCGCCAAGCGATTTGTCGTGTTCCGGCATGATGTCTGGTGAAGCCGTACGGAGGACGGGTCTGAACAGTTGTGTTGCGATGTGTGCCGGGTACGATGCGCCTAATGTTGTTGTGTTGGGAGTTCGGTCGTGGAGGGTCTTCAGATCAATCTCCCTTTGGCGCAGCATCGTTGGTCGTGTTGTTGGGTTTAACATTGCATCACCTTGCTCAACTGCCGTTTTCCTTCCTATTCGCTCAGTTTTGAGTGAATAGGCTCTTAATAAACTAGCGCGCTTTACCATCAACGATCGCATCACTGCTTACCATCAGGCGGGATTGCGGGCAAGCACTGGTTTATTATTTATATAAAAAAAAAAAAACATATGTATGTTGTATGTAGTTAGAAAGCGGATGAGTATTAAGACATTTTACACCGACCCCAAAATGTATTGAACATGAGAACATGACGGTGATTAGATTGACCTAATGACTAGATTTTGTGATTGAGGCTTAGATCCTTATATTGTATTGTTTTTGTACTCCTCATTTTCACACAGTAGGATTTGTATGTGCACTTATTGATTTCTATCAATAAACCTGCATAGGTCTACTACCAATTATTTATCAATCTTAATTCTTAACAAATATTGATTATTATTTCTTACATCGTGAACAGGGTTATGCACACCTGCCCGCGGCTTCTTCGCCCAGATTACTGCATGCGTGCACGATATCTACTTGATTAAACTACGCTGAGCTACAAAATCGCGTCGGCATCCGTATAGCATTATTATTAAATGCAGGCTGCAAGCTTCGGTAAGAAAATCTTGGATGACAAATTAATTCTTCTTGCATTGAGTAGGTACTGACATCTGCATATTTGTGGCAATAATTTCACACTGGTGCCGATGCTCTTTTAAAACTAAACTAATTTTAAGACGTATTTTTTTTTTTTTTGTCTATTTCACTAGGTGACCCGTACAAAATATTCGCATAGCATAATTTCAATCGTAAATTTTTGAAAAAACCACTGAAATGTGAGTATTTGTATATTTTTCCGGTATAGCGGCACAGAAAAGCATTAAAATGATGAATCATTTAGGTATTGATATTGATAAAGTATCCTGCCTCCGTGGCGTAGCGGTAGCGAACGCGGTCGTTCCGCAATTTTCGATCCCCGCGTAGCGTAAATATTTGTATGCATGAATATGAATATTTGCACGGGTCTGGTCGTGCCTCGGAAAGCACGTTAAGCCGGTGGTCCCGGGTGCCATACGAACATCTAATGGCAGTCGTTACGGGTTGTTGGAGCCCTCAAAAGTCCAACAATTGGTCTAACTGAAATGCTTCGATATCTCCTTTGGGTTGTGAAAATATCGAAGTTAGACTGGTAAAGCGGACCTCAGACTCTAAAGCCGACAAAACTTCGGATGCCACTGGGATTAACGCCGAGATGATGATGATGATTGATAAAGTATGAAGGAAGTTTCACATACCGACAAAAAAGCCCTTGAGAAACATCTGGTTATGAATAAAATAGATAGAAAATAAGTATTCGTTTAGTACTGTAAGTACTTCAATTAAGCTTGCGTCTGACGTAAATCGACGTATTTGTAGTCGACGTGTTTTAAACTGTCTATGGAATATCAAAATTCAAATAGAAAGAGAGAGATGCACGGAGCTTAAAATTAGTTCAGTTTGTGAACAAGAGAATCAGCACAATTATTAGTACCTTGATGTCATGGCTGTAAGAGCGATTTTCAAATAGCAAGTTTGACTACAGAGCGTCATCTCCGTCACTCACACTCGTTTGTCTCTTTCGCCCGGTTGCTGACGTTGGTGTTGCAATAATAACACTGTCCTCTAACAGTTTCCTTTACCACTTATTTTGCATCATTATCAAAACCACAGTGATATTTATTCTCGTTGCTATAGGGTTGCTGGTGTCATTACTGCCGAGATTCCCGTCAGAAAACTGTGACATTTTTGTCACTGTTCTATCTCAGGGTTACCCTTACCTACTGAAGCAACTTGGGGTTTATTAATAAATAATGATAAGTTACGTTTAGAATAAGTGACATTTAAACGTCAAAAATGTATGGTTAACCAGTCCCTAATCACTAGTTAAGTTTAAGTAATGTTTATGAAAAAAGGGTTTTGTTCCAAAATCAGAACTACGGTTACAACAGCCGCTCTGATTTGTAGCTAGATTCTTCTACAGATGAACCTTTTTTACGGTCCCTAGCGGCATAAATCCGTTTGTGTTTATGGTTTAAAAATTGGTTATGCTCTCAAAGTAATTGACAGACACATCTAAGTATAGGTAGGAGTTTTGGCGGGAAAGTCAAGCTGAGTGTCACGCTCGTTTTTCATTGGACTTTTAAAATTATTTATAGTGTTGTTTATTAAATAAAAGTGCGTGATTTATGTAGTAAAAAGTGCATTTAGTAAATAGTTTATAAAGAACAGTGAAATATCGCAGCATAGTGGCCACATCATGACTTAGCCCCAAACCTCACACGTAAGACTGGTCACGCTGCAGTCTTTTTCTACATGAATAATTCATAATTACTTGACATTGGCTAAATGCACAGACCGTGCGAAGCCAAAAAATAAAGAAAAAAAAAAAAAAAAAAAAAGTATAGGTACGTAGTACATAGGTTTACACAGAAAGAACTCAATCGTTACAATACTAGAGTTATTTAATGATTAATGCATATGAGTAACCAGCGTACATAACTATACATAAAACCACTTTTTTTTTTCAATTATTGCTGCCTGTCTGCCTGTTTGTTCCGGCTAATCTCTGAAATGGCTGGACCGATTTTGACGGGGATTTTATTGGTAGCTGATGTAATAAGGAGTAACTTAGGCTACTTTGCTATGTACTTTATGGATCCCGATATTCCCACGAGATAGAAACATAGGCGAGTGTAACCGCGGGGCCCAGTTAGTTTGAAATATATCGGGTTCTGTAGGTCAATCAACGTGTTCAGCCGATCATAGGCCTCTCCTAGGTTGCGCCACAACATCCTGTCCTCCTCCTCCCACATCCAGTCTGAATTTTTCAGGTCGTCGGTCCATCTAGCTATCCGACACTGTCTACTGCACTGGCCTTCGATCCTTCAAAAAAAAAATTGGTTGCCTGTAAAGTCGGTATACGGGCGAAAGTTTTACGTGACAACGACTTTGAGTGGTAAAATAATTTTAGTGTGAATATTCATTCGTATAGAAAATAAACAACTAAAACGAAAAAATATAAAGATAATATAAACATATTATATATAATATATCATTAATATGTCTGTCTCTCTCGCTCTTAGGCGGGCTAACCATGCCCGAGTGGAAGGGACGCGTGCCTCTCACTCGCTCTCATTGTGAGCGGAGCGTAACGCAGTTTCTTGAAGTGTCACCCGGCAAACCAATTTATAAGACGTTGTCACGTCAAAATGTCCAGCTTATTGCCACTTTAGTTTACTTACTCAGCCAGCTCTGTCGATTATGCGATTCTTTTTCGGGTAAACTTTCTATAGATATCTCATAAAATGAAAAGCTTATTTTATATCATTCCTGAAAATAATTTAAAAAAGAGGCTTAAGATATAGTTAAAGATAACTTTATTTGTTGTTGTCACTTTTTTAGGGACAGTCACTAAAAAGGATAGTATAGGGGTAGTATAGGCATGGGCGTACCCAGCGTCTGGCCTTGAGGGGCTAGTCAAGCCTAGGGTTGGGCAAGTCCGGCCTATGGGGGGCAAGTCAAATTTTTTCAGTGAGTAATCTTTGTGCACTTTAGTCGGACACGGTTTTTTGGCAATTACACCGTACATTTTGTCAGTGTGGTTTATTTAAAAGTTAGAGTTGAGTCCACATTTATACTTTGTTTAGTAATCAGGGGAGTTAATACATGTTCTGCGAGATTTCCGGGGGGAGGGGGGGCAGCTGCCCCGCAGCTACCGAAACTGTCAAATATTCCCAAAGTTGAAAATCGAATAAAGAAATCTGTCAGATTGTAGTAGGTTGATGTGTAATATGCTGTTATCTGTACTTGTAAAGCAATAGTTTTTAATTTAGAAAAAGATAGTTTTTCTACCACCATTTGGTAATTTGCTTAAAACATAACCATAAGTCATATCTCAATAGTACTCATTCCTGCCAACTCGTGTTACAATGACCATTTCCACACGGCTAAACCGTACTACAATGAAACTTTTTTATGGCTATGGCATCAAAAAAACCACATATGATTATGCCAAAAAGCGCACGTATTTGCGTCTCAACTAAACATCGCATGTTATTAGGCTGTATGGATGAATTGCCTTTGCATTTCATTTGTGGGATTATAACAACAAAACAAAATTGCGCGCGACGCGCTGGTTTTGCCGTTTGCGCCATTTTTAACTTTTATCTGCATTTATAAATAAAATTGTTTTGAAAATGAGTTATGTCAGTGGTAATAGCGAAATGGACGATATTTTAACGCCTCCTGAAATGAGAGAAATAGCTATGGAGACCACAAAAGAATTGCTACCACATAAATCAAGGAATAAATATAAAAAGTTTTACCAATTATTTCAAGGTCGTAGAAAAAGTTTTGTATGCCACTGCCGCAAACAGCTATTGTAATAGTCGTCCTGATCTATTGTGCCGTCACTCTTATTACAATAGCTATCATTGCTTGACAGTGGCATAAATAACTATTCTGTAATGGCAAAAACTACTTTTTTAAATTCAAAATAGTTTGTTTTCGAAGTAAACTAAGAACAAAAACATAATGAATGTAGTTATCTAAATAATGAAATTTAAGGGTACGCCACAATAGCGAGGCTAAGTCCCCTCTTTGAGGAGTGGCTAGAGAGGCGCTACGGCGGCGTCCTCACCTTCCACCTGACGCTGGCCCTCACCGGACTCGGCTGTTTCAGGAGGTTCCTGTTCCGAATAAGACGGGAGGAAACGCCAGGGTGTCATCACTGTGGGGATCGCCGGAGGTCACGGTGAAAGAACTGGCTTGGGCGGAGCATCGCCGTGTCTTTATGGCGGTGATCGGCACGATCTCTCGCGTCCGGCCTTGATCTAAGCCATGTTCCGGAGCGTGAATGCATGGCAGGCCGTCACCTCTTTCTGCCATGCAGTGATGCTGGCAAAGGAGGAGGCAGAGCGCGCGAGGGAGTGGGAATCTCAGCGCCCTCACATCTCTAGCCGCCTCAGGAGACGCTCTGGTCGGGAGACAACATTGGCCCCCGGCCATCTTAGGCGCGGGCTTGCGGGCGGCGAGTCGCCAAGCGCGGGTCGACGGCGTGTTGTGTTTCACGCGAGTCTCAAAGAGGTGTCAGAACATCGTGACGGGGTCCACGAAAACCGATCCGGGTCAGGGTTGCTGGATGGTTGAAAGAGAAATCGTGGCCCTAACGCACAGGCAAATGAAAGAACACGGGTGGGTTTTAGTCAGTAAAAGTCTGACACGCCCTTCCTTTGCGCCCAGAGTGGGAGAGGCCATTTGATGATTTCCTATCCACACCAAAAAAATGGGTAAAGAAGTAATCATAAACAAAATATTACTTAGTAGGTAGTAATCAATACTTAGTGACATTTCCAAATACATTTTTATTTTCTTTACTAACGACTTAGAGTCACCAGCCATGTCTGCTATCTGCCTTTGGGAGTATGCTAGAGTATGTTTTTATTTCTATTTTTGTTTTTTTTTAGTCAAGTCGCACCTTCCACAATTCTGGAAGCAAAAAAAATTATTATTATTATGAACACAAAATATTAATTAAGAACAGTATTAATTACTTTATCATATAATTTTGTAGCTTAAATACGTAAATAACTTGTTTAAAAACTTAAAATGCCTTTTCCACTTTTGCTGCTCTCACGTAACTTTTTTTTTGTAATAAATAGACCATTTAACATCCACACAAAATTTGAGTTATACATAGAGAAGTGGCGGTCGTAAAAATCTAAAAAATAAATTCCTAATTTAATTCGGTGTTTCCGTCACACTACAATTTGAGTGTCTTCAAGGCTAGAGTAAATAGGCTCTTGATAAACTAGCGCGCTTTACCATCAACGATCGCATCACTGCTTACCATCAGGCGGGATTGCGGTCAAGCGCTGGTTTATAATTAATAAAAAAAAAAACAGTCAAGTGCACCCAAAATAGGCAATTGATAAAAAATATGACTGTCTCTAATAAATTGACAACCCATTGTATATACCTAGGTGTGCACTGTACACTGTGCATATACAAATTCCAAGAATCTGCATTTGACAGGAATCCTACTTTAGTAGTTAGTAAACTTTACAATTCCGCGTACTTTACTAACTACCTCATAGTTAAGTACGTGGAATTCAACGTTCACTTGTTCATAGTTTGTACTGAGTTATTAACAGTGCACTCAGTCATTTTATATTATGTCAAATAGAATTCATCATATTTATTATAAATTATACGACCCAACAGATGTTATCCTGTCCTATCCAAAGAAAGAAGTTCATATAAAAAATCTATAGAAAAAAGAACATTCACATTTGGCCGTATATTATTTCATCTTGGAAAAATTTTCGTGTTCTTACTATACACGCTGGAATTTTAATGGTTGTTTTCCCGCGGCAGAACGATTTGCTTTAAGGAGTACTTTCAATGAATAGAGTAAAAGACAAAATTAAAAATATTTGTTATAAAATAATTTAAAAAAAAAATTAAAAAAATCATCATCTCGACAAAGTGAAAAGTTAGTTACGCTACCTAAAAGTTGTAGGTACTACTCGGAATGGGCATGAAACCGCCTCAATGGAAAGCAACGCATTTAATGATCAAACCATAATAAGCTCCCGCGCGCAGTGATAGGGCATAAAACAGCTTGTAGGCAACAATCCGAAAAATCAACGCCATGCCGACAAAAGAAAAAATGTTCAAACCAAAAAAAATCTGTTATGTGCGTTAATAAGGTATAAAATAACTTAAATTTACCAATACAAAAAATTACCGCTCAAACTAGCATTCAAAAAACTACCGTTCAAACGCGTTGCCGCTTTATAAATGTTCAAAGTAAAATAAGCTCTCGACTCTAGTGATACGACATAAAGTAGTCTGCGCGCAAAAACTACAAACAATTATCTTAGATAATAATTTTATTTTCGTGTTCAGTAAATTGCATCTAAAAAGTATTTATGAAAATCCTAAGCCCGTAAAAGGATGAATGGATAATAGTTGAAGCACGCGGGTCAATGGCCCCGCGCCGTTCAGCTGTAGATTATCAGAAGTTTACTATTGGTTCGTGCTCACTTTCGAGGTTTTTTTTATCACTATGTTAAATCTGCCATTTTATGTTTCTAATATTTTATTTATTGATGAAACGATTGTATTACTAAGACAAAAACGTTTCGCTGCTCGAAAACAACCATTAAAATTCCACGCTGTATATTTAATTGAGACGATTATATCTTATTACTATTACGGACAAATTTTCATCCGTCTATTCACTCACAAGTGTATGGACTTATATTTTTTAAAACAGGACGTAAGTACCTTGATATCTACAGGTTTTTAGGGATGAAGTTACTGTAATAACCCCAAAACCGTTAACTTCTTGTTTTTTTTTTTATTATTATCAGCTAATTGTAGACTAGCTTACTTACTGCCTTTGCTTATCTACATAGTTATTGCTTACCATTTTTTTATAAAGTACAGATGACAGCACATCAAGCTACTACAAACTGTTAAATTTGTTTATTCGGTTTTCAACTTTATCTGTAAAGCATTAAGGCTCAAGGTTGATTGGGAATATTTGACAGTTTGGGGTAGCTTAACCTGCTGTCGTCCGTACATAATTAACTATGTCACACTGACGGGGGTTTTGGCGGGAAAGTCAAGCTGAGTGTCACGCTCATTTTTCATTGGACTTTTAAAATTATTTATAGTGTTGTTTACTAAATAAAAGTGCGTGATTTATGTAGTGAAAAGTGCATTCAGTAAATAACACTGAAATATCGCTGCATATGTGACCACATCATGACTTTGTCTCAAACCTCCATCGTAAGACGGATCACGCGGCCGTCTTTTTCGACATTGAACAATTCATTACGTGACATTGGCTAAATGCACAAACCGTGCTAAGCCATAAAAGAAAGAAAGAAAAAGATGTCACACTCATGACAACTTTTGGATCTTCATAGAGTCACTAATAGTCAATTAGAGTTCATTCTGGATTTAGGCCTACTCCCTTCACATTAGATTGTCATGTGCTTTTAAATATTTTTAGGGAATCTACGAGTATACAAATCTGTTAAACGTCAATTTTATTCTACGAATAAAAATCACATAAGAAACAGCTTCAAGTTTTTATAAGTTTATGGCTTTAGTTTCTTACTGGATTTCTGTACTTAGATATTGCTAGCGCAACTTTCCCAAGTACGACTGACTACACAGTTTATTCGAATAGGAACAGGATATTATTTGCAAAACGACACCTTAGAAAACTTTTAACAACTTACTAAAGAGATCTGCTGGAGTTTCTTCTCAGAGTTCAGACATCGAGAGCCTTGAGAAGCTTCTTGCAGTGTGCTGTAGTCGAATCTTCTTATCGAACAAACTTCTTAATGTCAAAAGTTTATATGTTTTGCTGCTAGTAATATGAAGTTTGTTGTATTTGAGATACTGCTCCATATTATAAGTTATTCAATGCACCCCAATCTCTTTGTCACTAAATTTATGTGCAGTGCATCTTTTCCTTTCTGTTACATTAAGACAAGGATAGAAGATGAATATTAGTTTAGTTCTGTCAAATTAGACTAATATTTTATCTTCAATCCTTTTCTTAATTACATTATTTTAATTTACAAAGAAAAAGAAGCATTGGTCTTAAATTTAGTTTAAGTAAAATTTAGTTTTAGTTTTTGAACAAGAGAGGCGATCCTGTCATTTTAATTATATTTAAGGATTATTTAAGTACCTATTTGATTTTACAGGTATGGGCAGATGGCCCGTCAAAACATCCTTATGTAGTGGTC
The DNA here is from genome assembly GCA_037179545.1 of Sesamia inferens. Lineage (NCBI taxonomy): Eukaryota > Metazoa > Arthropoda > Insecta > Lepidoptera > Noctuidae > Sesamia > Sesamia inferens. The sequence goes on along the minus strand of CM073921.1, from coordinate 16,245,093 downwards.
CATCCCATTTTACAAAGGGTTAGGTATACAGTAGCGGTCTTTATTAATATGCAATATATCTCGTTGAATGATTCGATGCCAGTGGAAATTTTAACGTGAACGGCCTACACACAATTATTTTATCTACATGTAAAGTGGAATTTAAAAGGTGACATAGTTCACACTGGAAGCCGTTTACGAGGCTGCCCTTTTTACATTATAGGCTGCGGGGCAGTAGCAATCGGGTCATTTCGACAGTTCAATAATATTCATTGCGTTATTTACGTTGTTGAGCAGACAGATTTTCGAACACATGGAGCAATGGATTAGGAATATGCTTCGAATTGATTCCAACTGATAGCAATAGTGTTTTACGTAATTAAGGTGCTGATTATGCAATTACCCTTCTCACGAGCATGCATGCGTTCCATTTTATCTATGCTAGTCATATTTATCCAATTGGAACTCTTTATTATCTTGTGGACAAGCACAGGGTAGCACATACCTATGTAGTAGGCAGTCGCCTACTTACTCAGCGTTCAAGTTACTTTCCATTTATCTCAAGTGCATACAGTCATGCTCTAATCATGTACTTCTACAGGTATGTTCTATTCTAGATAGAAAGAAATAAATTGTAGCAAAATACTGCTTTAGGTTGGGTTTCATTTTCTAACCATTTTTATTTTTACATTAGCGAATGACTAAATTTTTACACCAGTATTACCATTATGATCTACTGAACGGCAGCCTAATCGGCGAACGCATTTTTGTCAAATGATTGCGACTAGATTGGGATCGTTTGGAGCGCAGTTGGTATAATTTTAGTGTAAAATAATATCAACTGTCCAACGAACTGCAGTTGATATAATTTTACTCCAACTAGTCACAATCATTTGACAAAAATGTGTTCGCCGATTAGGATACTTCAGCATAACACATAGGACACTTTATCTCGATATTATCACAGGATTGAATCTATACGGGTGCAACCGCCGGAAAGCCAGTGGCATTAACATCATCAGTAGCTACAGACAGATAGTACCTAAACTTTAGATATGTTGATGGTCTTTTTGTATGCTGACTGGGAGCGTCATTAGATATACTCGTATCGTGATATATACCCACATTGTGGATAGATAGCAGCTTATCGGTTTATGTTATCGTTTGCCACAGTGACTTTCTTCCATAAGTATCTTGAATATTATAACCAAGGAGTTTGTGTCTGCTAAGAAATGAGTTTTTTTTTAATATTATATAAACTAGCGCTTGACTGCGATCCGGCTCGATGGTAAAGCGCAGTAGTTTATTAAGAGCCTCACTCGAGTCTTGAAGACACGTTGTAGACAGAAGGAAAGACCGAGAGTCCTTCGACGTACGCAGTATAAAAGGCGAAGCGAAACGCTTCATCTGGATCGTAGTGGTGTCGATAACGTAAGGGTGGAGCGTAGGTACACTTCTAATAGTGCAGAAAAATTGTATTATTATGACATATTCCTATAGCGTTTTTTTCGTAATTTTAACGATATCCATATTTTGAACAGTTTTATAATAAATTATGTGGTAATTTCGTAATGAAATAGTGAGACCTTTCATCTCACTTGGTAACTAAAATGCACTAGCGGGCTCGCCCATGTAATGTTAATGTTTGCAGCGCTCCCTCTCCGCACGTCGCACAGCCCCAGTACTTAATATTAAAACAAGATATATATAGACCAATAACTAAGACCACTTTTTCGGAATATTTTATTTCATTTTCATTGTAATCATCCTAAACCTCTCTTTCTTGTTACAGCTCCGGGCTCAAGCCTGGAAACAATGTCAAAGAAAGTAAGTACAAAATTCACCTAATTTTTATTCCGAAGTCACATAAAGTTTCAATCTAGGTATTACATATTTCAAAAAAAAAAAACATCAGTTATGAGCTTTGTTACTCACTTCTTCATAAATGAAGTTTTCGTAACTGGCCGGCTCTTGTAACCCAGGTATAGGTACATACTTACACTTAGTTCAGGAGTCAGGGACTTCACACTTTTTTGTATCAATTTTTGTGTAGTAAAGATTATTATTATATATTATAATACTTTCATTCTACCTCAAGTTAAAAGCTGGTATGTGATAATCAGAATTGATTGATCAGTACTGTACTACCATAATATAACTAATTTTATTGATATCTTAGCAAACTGACCGTCCGACCAACCGTTTAGTCAGCCGCCTGGCCTTTGGAAATAGTGTTCGCGGTTGATTATAGTTGCCCTGCAGGGTAATTAAATAAGTAATACACTATTAGCGATGAGTTTCATTTTGACAGTTCAACAACATTGATTGCTTTGTTTACGTTGTTAAACAGACACATTTTTTTAACATATGGAACAATGGTTAAGCAATTTGTTTCAAAATGATTCAAATTGGTAGTAATAGTGTGTTATTCAATTAAGGGGCTGATTTATTCACTATATTAAATATCATTCCGGCCGTTAGCTGCGTTTTGTTAAAAGGCTAGGCGGTTTACTAAATGGCTAATTAAACGAATACCTGTAACACACGCACATGGATGATGATCACTAAGTTTCAACGTAAGTAACAAATTGTTTGTTTTAGCTAAACTTTTTAATGAAACTTTGTTCAGAACTTTCACAACAGCAAAACAAAAAGGATGTCTAAGTCAAGGCATTGATAATCCCTTCATTGTTTAGAATGATAGAATTCGCTACGATTTTTCTTAGTTTATATGTAGATGGTATTGTATTTAACTATTTAGTACGTTTTTAGATGTCTCTTAAAATATGATATATGTATGTAGAATCTAAAATCCTGAGTCACACAGAGTCTTCACTCACATTAATATTCTGTGTTCGCTATCTTAAAGCCCAAATGCATGACAACTCAAAGTACCATTGATATTTCAACCCCAGTAGTTCTATCCTAATGTGACGAAGATATTATCGTAACGAAATACCAGGCGACGTTGCCACACTTATCACCCCTAACATGTGACAGCGACGTTGCCAAATCACAGAACAAAATGTTCCATGAGTAGCTAGATTTGGGATTTTGTTCGGAGCGTCCCTTTTTTACCTGCCTCAACTATTGTTAGAAGTTTTTTGTACCGGCTTAGAACGATAATCTGTGTGCTGGAGAGAGATACGTTATAGGTAACTTTTATAGGGACCTACATAAGTTTTAATAAGCTCTTGTAAGCCTTCAATGAGCCTAAATTCTAAATAAAAATATTTTATTACTTAATCTAACCTATGAAACGATAGAAGCTAGATTAGATTACAATTGGTTGTGTCTTATTTAGTAGAGACAGGAAGAAACTCCACGGCACTTGTTTTTTTTATAATTTTAAAATGTTTTTCAATTAATTTGTATGAGAGGAGAGCATAGGCATGTCAACAGTACCAGGTATTTGTTAAAATGGTCTACAAATCTAATGTACGGACGACAGCAAGTCAAGCTACCCTGTCAAATATCTAATCAACCTTGAGTTTTAATACTTTAGAGATAAAGTTGAAAATCTAATAAAGAAATATGACAGATTTTAGTAGTCTTCTGTACAAGACTTAACATTTATATAAAAATACTAGCTGACCGGCAAACGTTGTTTTGCCATATAAATAATAGATTAATTTACTAAAATGGCTATTAAAAAATATGGGTTGATCGTAGAAGGGTGAAAATTGGGGATTGTATGTATTTTTGTATGTTGTGTCATAAAAAAATAGAAATTAAAAATTTTGTCTAAAAAATAAAAAAAAAATTTAGGGGTGGACTACCCCTAACATTTAGGGGGATGAAAAATAGATGTTGGCCGATTCTCATAGATACCGGTTAAGCACGAAAAATTTCATCAAAATCGGTCGAGCCGTTTCGGAGGAGTTTAAAGCCGAACACCGTGACACGAGAATTTTATATATTAGATTTTTACAAAAAAAAAAAAATCATGCAACTCCCTCGCACACTCATCGAAAGGCTGGCTACTCTACGCCTATGCTCTAGGCTCTGGAGACCGTTTTGAGTCAAATCTGGGTCGCCAATCAGCCTCTTCGCACGCCTCTCTACTGAATCCAAAATAGCCAGGTGATATTTCGTAGTACGGGCCCAAATGTGGCTGCAGTACTCCACACACGAGCGGACCTGTGCTTTGTACAACATTAGAAGCTGCCCTGGTGTGAAGTACCGCCGGACCTTTGCGATGACTGAACCCCCCAAAGTTTACGTTCGAGGAAATCTCAACTCCCAAAAGCTGAAGGCGGTCAGTGCACTCCAAGGATACATTCCGAAAAGTAGGAGCCAAGGTGAACGGGCTCCTTTTGTCGGTGAAAAAACACGCATGTTTGGACCGGATTGATTTCCTACTAGCCCGAGCATCCATCAATATCTCTCCACAACTGTGCTGTCATCTGCATACCCATAGACAACGGGCATCAGTAGATCGTTAATATGCAGCGGGAACAGAGTTCCAGAGAGAACAGACCGCTGAGAAACAGCGGTATTAGTCGATATGGGCTCAGATGAGCATCCGTCGACAACAACTCGGAGGGAACGTTCAGTCAGGAAGTCTTTTACCCAGCCAGTCAGGCCGGGGGAAATGCTGTACGCTGGAAGCTTATTCAAAAGGTCAGCGTGCCATATCCGGTAGAAGGCCTTTGAGACATCAAGGGAGACAGTAATCGCTTCCCCATTTTTCTCGAGGGCCTCGCCCCACAAGTGAGTGGCATACACCTAGTCACCCCTGTTGCTGTTTACGTAGGTATTTATTTTTTGTGATACTATAATAATTATTTCATTTTTTTGATAAAAATGGCTTCAATTTCGGACACGCAAATTGAAAACTATTTGCAAGGTATTGTTGATGCTAGTTCAGATGATAAGTTGGCCACTTCGATATTTCTATGGCAGGCTGGATCAAGGTGCAATCAATTCTATGGTGCTTCCGCTAACCACACATGAGACGACGTTTAAATACAAATCCGCGTGAATTAGTAATCACTTTACGTGACATTCTAAATATCATCGAGGCAAATCTCGACAGTAAACCCCCCGAAAAGTTGAAGAAACAAGCAATGTGTGCACTTTGCCCCAGAAAACGGGACAAAAAGTTAAAACCATCAGCAGGGTTGTACTGAACATCGTAAGGATGTATGTTTAAACTGCATTTAACTGAAAAAAGTAATATAGGTAACAACTTTAATTTTTTCCCTATTGTTATTATTGTTACGGGCTAGGGCTTATACCGGTTAAGGGTTACGAAGTTTATTGGCAACGAAGGTACAGTCGATCGTAGGCAATGACAAGTTGAATGTAGCTGACGTTGCACCGAAGTCTTCCCTTACGTCCACGAAGTCCGTGTCTTAAACACACAATGACACTACAGATGTTACTTCACGTAGTACTCAAAGTTCTCTTTACAGTTGTCGCAGTAGGTATTCTCAAAGATCGCTTCTTAACTGTCGCTTGTTCTCGTATCGCTAGTCGAATGCAGACTGACTCTGCGCTGGTGTCACGGCGCTATATATAGATCAGCTGATCGAACATTCCAGAATCGTCTAGATGTAATAATAATAGCGCATAACTTCGAGTACATTCAGTAGATACCTACGGCAATTCCCGGAAACGGGTTTTTAGAAATTACGATGTCGTCACTTCGTTGACAAAGTAGATGAAACCTGTACCATTCGATAGGGCACCTTAGGTCTAGCAATGCGTTTTTATATTGTGCCTCGGAAATACCTAGGACTCGAGATATACCCCCTTATTCATAAAAGATGTTTAAAATTAACTAGTGATTAGCGATTCTTTAACCATACATTTTAGACGTTTGCACGTCACTTAACTTTAATCTTCGCTTATGAATAAACCACTTAAACACTGTGGTGTATATTCATAAAGGATGATTTAAATTAAGTGACGTTAAAAGGTCAAAAATGAATGGTTAAAGAATCGCTAATCACTAGTTAACTTTAAGCAGCGTTTATGAATAAGGGGGTTAGTGCTTAAAAGTCATGTACTGCATGTCACGCAATATTGAACTTTATGCGCTTGACATAAGGTGCATTTGTATCATCATTTATTAATTAGGTACATAAGTGATTGATCTGAGTGAGAGAGTGTTATTTTATTAACCGACTTCAAAAAGGAGGAGCTTACTCAATTCGACCGGTATATATTCTTTTTTAATGTTTGTTCGCGGATAACTTCGTCGTTTATGAACCGATTTTGATCATTTTTTTCTGTTGGAAAGAAGACATTCCCAACGACCACCTTGGGAATGTCTTCTTTCCAACAGAAAAAAATTAACCCACCACCCAAGATAAAATGATGATACGAATGCATCAGGGTTTGATGGTGGAAGACCAGAGAAATCAAGGGGAACTTTCAAAAATCGTAGGAGCAACCAGTGCTTTTGTAAGCTTTTACATTAAGTATTTTAGCGTCAGCATCCAGTCTAACCGGATGCAGCTGAACAGTACTTTTCATCGCAACTAAAAAGTGTAAAATAAAAACTTTTTTTAAAAAAAAAACAACCGACTTCCAAAAAACTGTCTTTCTTTTTTTTTTTTTTTTTGTATATTAGTTTTTGACACCGACTTCCGAAATTAGTTATTTTTCACTTTGTAGTGTTTTTTGGAACTCAGTTGATTTTTTTGAGTTTAAAAGACGGGGTTGATGCGTAACCCCTGTCGCCGTTTATAAATAGGTACATAGTAAGTGTTGCCTGCGGTTAAATCCAGTCTCTTGTCTTCATTTTGTGACGAGTAGATAGTGTCCTACGTTAAACTTCAATGCTGTAAATTTTTAAGAATTCCCTCGATTGCCCATGGTCTTTATCATTAAATTAACTGGAAACCATCATTTTAACCCATATAGGTGCAAAGTTCTCATCATTATAAATGAATTAAGTCCAAGCACAAAGTAGCTAAGTACTGTATATGGGTGCAAAGTTCTCATAAATAGATGTAAATTAATTAAGTCCAAACTAGGGTTGTAACGGAGCTTCGCCTCCGCCTCCGTTACTGCGGAAGTTCCACAAGAAATCCTATCTACGGTTCCGCCTTGGACTCCGCACAATTTTTGCGGAGTTATAACGGAGGTTTATTTACGTAGGCATTTATAAAATAAATAACGCGCAAGCTGCAACGCTCGACAAGACAACCGTCCGGCCGCGTTTGAGCGCCAAATGGTCTAGAATGAACTGGTGCAAGACGGGGATGCGGCAAATACAATTTGCCGCATTCCCGTCATGAATATTAAGGAGAAACCTTAATTTTCATTACTACATAGAAAGCAATATTATTTACTAAGTGTACTACTATTAATGTACGTATTTGTAAAAGTATAAAACTTGTTAAAAAAAAAACATAAATTTCAAACCTCCGCCTCCGTTAACAAGGCTTCCGTTACAACCCTAGTTCAAACACAAGGTAACTATTGTAAACCGTTGAAGAGTTCCCTGAACTGGCCTTTGTTGTAATTGGCCTTTGTTAATTACAGTCACAACCAATCTACGTGTAAAGTTCTTATCAATACAAATTAATCAAGCACATACACTAGGTAGCTGCTGTGAATCGTTGAGGAGTTCCCTCGACTGTCTGGGGTCTTCATCATCAGATCTACTGCAGACCTTCATTTAAACCCACATATTTAGGTGTAAAGTTCTCATCAATATAAATGAATTAAATCCAAACACAAAGTAGCTACTGTAAAGCGTTGACTTGTTGAGGAGTTTCCTGAACTGGCGTTTGTCTTCATCATCAGAGCCCTTATAACAGTCGCAAGCTCAACCCATTTAGGGGTAAAGCTCTTTTCAATACAAATAAATCAAGCACTAGGTAGCTACTGTGAACCGTTGAGGAGTTCCTTCGACTGTCTCCCGGCTCCATCATCAGATCTACTCCAGAGCTTTATTAAATTGTAGTGTTTTAAAATACTTAATGAAAATACTTAGAAATGCACTAGTCGCCACTACGATTTTTGAAAGTTCCCCTTGATTTCTCTGGTCTTCCATCCTCAGATCCTGACCTGGTGACTATGAGACCACATGGAAAGTATAACCCTTTCAAACAAAAAAGATTTTTGCTAATCGGTCCAGACGTCTTAGAGTAATTAATTAATACATAAAAAAAGAAAGATTACTGCGAACTTCCTCCCTTTTTTTTTTAAGTCGGTTTAAAATATAGAGAAGTCTATCAAAACGAGAGATGAAATACGGAAAAAATTACTGACATATCTAGTGACATCATTGCCAGTACTACCATTAATAATAATAACCTAACTAAGAAGCAGCTAGGATTATTCACCACCAACTTCTGCATTCTGAAATACCATATTATAAGTATGTGCCCGACCCAGTTCTTGAAAATCACCTTGTCACGCTGCCTTGTTATGCTGGGATAGGTCTAACATAACTGACAGGACTTCTGTTGCAAATAAGCCTGGTATAGAGGTGATAGATCGATTAGCGCGCCGCATAATTTTTGTCGATGTACCATTCCACATGACGGGAATCTTGTGAAAACTGAGGAGAAACAAATAAACATCACACAATTCTTCCATCTCGCAAACAGAGTTTACTGCGAGATGCAGGAATTGCGTGACGTCACTATAACGCGTTTTTCGCATTATGGCGTTATAGGTAGGTACCGCTCATGTCCAGGTTCGGGTTTGGTTCGTTCGGAATCAATTCGGATTTCGTTTGATTCGGTTCGGTGCGAGTTTGGTTTGTCGATGTCACCAATATGGAGGTATGAGCAACAGGGTGTAAAGTACACTCCTCCTCCATAGAAAAGGGAGGATCCTCCGACCAGACGTGTATTGCATCTGGCGGGCACTTATGTACCGATTGATGGCGTGAAGTTGCGAGATGAAATAGTTGCTTGACGTCAGTATGGCGTTATTCGTAAGTGACGTTGAAGGCACCGCTTGAGAAAGCCTGTCTTATCTTATGTCTTAAGCCTGTGATTTTTTATTAAAGTCACATTTGATGAGGGTTGTGAATTTTCAATCGCTAAAATCTATAACTTGCATTAACAACTTGTTATAAAAGCGAGAATTAACTACAACTAGCTAGCTAATCTTTATTTAGGTAGGTATCATAATTCAATTTTTATTACATTATATGTATTTATATTATGGGAAATACTTCTCACTTTGAAAAGTTCAAAGTTTTTAACCACTTTAAAAAAAAACCGGCCCCATGTGCGTGTCGGGCTCACGCACAAAGGGTTTCGTACCATTGATTTATGAAATTAAAGGATTTAAGTTATTTGTATGAAAGATTACGCGGTAATAAGCGGTTTACGATTTACGATGTATTAAAAAAAATACATAAGTACTAGATCTCGTTCAAAACAATTTTCGTTGGTAGTTTTTATAGTAATGTACATCAAATGTTTTTTTAGATTTTTCATTTTCTTATTTTAGAAGTTAGAGGGGGGGGGGGGGGGCAACTTTTTTCCACTTTGGAAGCGTCTGTCACGCAAACTATTCGGTTTAGAAAAAAAAATTTTAGAAACCTCAAAATCATTTTTGAAGGAAGACCTATCCATGGACACCCCCACACGTATGTGTTTGATAAAAAAAAAATGTGTTTCAGTTCTAATGGGTATGGGTAGCTCCCAATATTTATTATTATTTTTTTTATTTTTGCATCAAAATCTTAATGCGGTTCATAGAATACATCTACCTGCCAGTTTCAACAGTATATCTCTTATAGTTTCGAAAAAAAATGTCTGTCATACTGACGGGCAGACGGACAGACGGACAGACAGTCATGACGAATCTATAAGGGTTCCGTTTTTTGCCATTTGGCTACGGAACCCTAGCTAGAAGCCAGAGTTCGTATATCAATTTCTTTGGATTCGTTTAAAAAAGACACGATCTACAGCACCTGCCGATCCTCACAGCAAGACACAATCCTGTGGAAGTTAGCAAAGTGTAGGTACAAACCTAGCTGCCTAATTTTCTCAAAATCCATGAATTCAACTATTAGTTTAATAAACACTTTTTAATTTTTTTTTTTTCTTTGAAAAATGGTTTTTGTTTATCATTTTACTAATGTTTAATAGGTATCGGATAGATAGATGGTGGACCTGATCTTTGTAAGACAACTAAACCATGGTATATACTATAAATAGGAAAAAGCATTATTAAGACTCACTCCCATCTTAACTAGAGACCCCGAAGACGTTTACTTTGAATGTATCTTGGATAGTACAAGATGAGCAGCTTGTATAATTTACAGAACGCGTTCGAGAGGGTCACAGAAAATATCAATTGCATCCTGGAATTTCTCCCGGGATTGGAAAATATGACTGATGAAGTGACGAATTTAGCTGCGTTTATCGTCGACTTAACTTTGATGAAACCTGGGCTAGTGGCGTCTTTGTAAAATCTCATTCGAATTAAAATGTGACATATGGTTTAGCATGTTTTTTCATAGATTTTGCTCAATGCTGGTAGTACAGATTTATACATAGGTATTAAATATGCCTATTAGGGGCAATAGGGTATTTGACTAAAATAACTAATTAGTCCGTCAGTCAGAATTCCAAAAAATACTAGACACGTATTTTTTCTTTTTTCGTATATCTAAACAAAAAATAAAGACTACACAGTTCGTTGAAAACTCGTGTGACGTCACTGCACGCTACACTTTTTAACGCGCAGTGACATCACCATCTCCTGATCTTTGATGCCTTTTATATTGGTCAGTTTTTATAGATTTGATAAAACAAAATATACGTATTCAATATTTTTCTATAATCTGAATGACGGACTAAATAGAATCATTTTTTTTTAAACCCAGGAAACATCCCTATCGTGTGAATAATATCTCCAATTAACCTAAAGGAAAATCCCCCATAAATCTTCAGTGTTTTTGTCAAGGCTTTAGGCGAAATAGGCTTGAAATATCCTTATTAAAGTTCTATTTAAGAGATTTAGCTAATATCGATAATGAGGGGAGAGAATTTGTAAGATCTATTGGGATGTTGGTAAATCATATCTCTAGTATCTCAACAACTATATACCATACCAACACGTATATACCACAGGTATGTAAAATGGTTTCATGATAAATTATAAATTTTCGAAACAAGTCATTGTGATCTCGCTGCTCGCATTCGCTCGTTTATTTAATTACCTGCTAATTTATTTTATTACCTATTAGACATACTAATTTTGATATTATTTTAGATTTAGCATTAACCCAGACTCTTGCTTTTTTTAAATAGTTTCTAATATAATTATGAAGTGCTTGTTCATATGTTAATGGATCCCCGGGAACTTGTGAATTACAAAAAAATATCTCTGTTTTCTCTATAGCCAACAGTGGGTGGCCCAATTTCAAATGACATACTTTTTTGAATTCTCGGCAAATAATGTATACGTACCGTCGTTAATGGTAAGGTATTGTGAATAAAAATTAACTGTTTAAAGATAGATAAAAATATTATTCTTTAATATTGTCAATGTATTTTTGGTTAAAGGTTGAAACGATTTATAAATAAATGTTTTATTGAAATCAAATGATTGTCATTAGGTGAAGTCAAATGATTGTCACTAGGTGAAGTCAAATGATTGTCACTAGGTGAAGTCAAATGATTGTTACTAGGTAGGTAAGTAGCATTAAGCATACTGGTGAACCAGTATGGTCAGACCAATTACGGATGAGTGATTTTCGAATTAGGAAGTTCAGACGACAGCCTGCACATCATGCTACTACAATGTCTCAAATGTCTTTAATAGATTATAAAGGCTCAAGGTTGATCGGGAGTATTTGACAGTTTGGGGTTGCTTGACCTGCTGTCTTCCGTACATTGTCGTTGCATAAACCTATGGTTACTGTTATGCTAGTTGCTTCATTAAATCATCATCACCATCTTAATTTTCTGCCTAGCCTTACCTATATTTATCACTTACCTAATCACACCAAACAAAAACGAATTTACTATCTTTAAAAAATTTACTTTTTCTCAACCTTTCTTCTATTATAATCATTTTATGACAAGTTTGATGCTGGTAATAAACAAATAAGAAAGTTTGGCCTTTAACCTTTGTCCATGCTACCTTACATAAGTGATCAACAAAGCAGGTAGTGCTATTTTTTTTCTTTATGTCAGAATATACAGTATGTTAAGAAAACCCTGTCCGACCCATAAGGATAATAAAGGTAAACACATGACCAAATATAATATAAAATTTTACGTAATCGTCATTGTACCAATACAAATGAATTTTCAAATAATCTTTTTTTCCCGCGAATTTATTCCAACTTCCTCGAAATTTGGTAATGTTTTAAAACAGTGACGACACCAGTATTATTATGAGCGAATAGCGATGCGACCACGTGCCGCGTGCCCTGCCGCCCGCCGCCCGCGGAAGGATGCTTAACGCACATTTATTAAGTTACCTCTTTTTGCGAAATAATATTTATTTTTTTAGGGGGATTTTTTTTTAAGTTTAGCCCGGTTTTGTATCCATTAGTAGAATCAGTTATTGATACCTAACAATACCTTCACGGGTCGGACAGGGTTTTCTTTACATATTGTATAAGTAGGTTACCCTATTGAGGACATTTTGTAAGCACTGGTAACTGAAAAAATTATTAATCTTCAGTGAAAATTGCTACATACATAACATCAATAGTGAATATTATGTGTCAGGACAGTGTTTTCAGAATAATTATTATAATATGGTTGTACAGGTTATGCATACATAAGGCATGCACTGTACTACCTAGCTAGATCAAAGAATGTGGGCGTGCTTTGATCCCGGATGATTAGCGCCCAGGGTTGTACAAATTGTTTATGGCTCAATGGTTACCATGGCGCAAGCTAGGGGACGAATTGTAAAGAGCAAAAGCTCCACAATTTTCAAATAGAATACAGACATAAATGATCATAACATCGTAGTAAGAAAATAATTATAAAAGTCTCGTATTTCTTATCCTCGCACCTTTTGGACCACCGCTGATCGTTTCGAAACCAGTTTTTCATACGTTACATTTGATTTTCAATTTCAGATTCTATCTATTACTTACTATTATGTTGCAAAGTTGTAACATCTCTATCCTTTATCGTTTGTTATTTAGAGCCTTACCATATACATGCATATATGTTTCATAAAACTAGGAAGGTTTGATCAGGTTTAGGGAATGTTCAGGCACTATTTGTGTGCTACTACGTATTTTGGACTATCCAAGTTTCGGGGAATTGACGGATTACCAATAGGACGCTCATACGAATTTCCAATTTGCCTTTCCAACAACCAATAGCTCCAAAATTATTCGCCTGTATTTCCTGAAATTCCGGGGCTGTGTTCGGTTAGCTTTTAGAATTCATAGGTACGCGAATTCTAAAAGCCAAAACACAACACTGCCCGGAATTTCAGGCAATACAGGCGAATAATTTTGGAGCTAGCAATTTCACATATTTGTCGGTTTATTCATATCGCCAGTTTTCCTGATTGGTCAGTTACTGCCGCGTAAACTAAACATTAAAAAACGCAGATGTATAGGTAGCCTCTAGGATCTAAGACTAACTTTGATACTCAAAAGACTTTTTTGAAGGTTAAGTCAAGGAATCAATTGTTTAATGTTTATTACTTACAAAACCGGACAACTTCTCAGTAATTTCATAACATTTAACAGACATTAGCCCTTGACATTTATAAACTTCAACAAACTTTGGACTCAATTATCGATTTAAGAAACTATTTTCTTGAACTTATCCGGAAACGTAAACTGTCGGTCATGTGGTTTCCTAAAAGTCAATTACTCAGTGGTCATTATAAAGCTTATGCGTGTAAGTTAAGCGTTTAAAATCGAGATAATCGGTCACACTTGACATTCACTTTGTTTTCGAAATTATCACCATTTAAAGAAATGCGTAAAGAGCTGAACCTTCGCCCTTTACTCATTTCTTTAACAATTTATTTGAAGAACAAAAATAAAGTTCAATAAGGAACTGCCGATCGATACTGTAAAAATGTCACCGTAAAAAATTATATGAAGCGAGCTTAGAGGGAACTAATTTTTAAAGAAAAATTATTTTAGGGAAAAATTTTATGACTATTATTATACTCATAGGAAGACAAGGCTGAATAGCGTAGCAACCTGTTTTGTCATTGGGCTGAATGCATGATGTCTATTGCCAGCATGATGGTTAGATGTAGGTACGCGAACTTTTTGAAAGAGTGAAGAGTTCTTTTTTTAATTACTTACGGCCCTAGGGCTTTTCTAGCTACATTATTATCCTGGAGCGCTAATTGGTCACCTACAAGCTCCATTTGGGGGTAATAAGGACCTACTTACCGAATATGAGAGATGTAAATATATAATCATGTTTCACTGGTTTATAAAAGCTGCTTCAATCTGGCTGCCATCGTATGTATGGCTCATACAGTGCGGTGTTTTCTTGTGCCTATCTCCCCTTGGCTCCCGTATCCTTACTACATTTTTTTTTGTTGAGATAGGTTCTAATCTTAAAGTGACGTCATGTTATATGATCGAACACCGGAACCGAGTCTGAAGACCGCAGATAACGACGCCCGCTCTTCTATCTAATTAAAAGGAATTGATTTTCCATCTTGCCTTAAAGGCTTTTGTTTCTTTTTTGTTGTTAAATATACAAGACGTGCTCACCATTTCGCTGTCGTGCATAACGAAAACAAATTGGTTTTGATGGGTGTGTATTTTAAAACACGGGAGTTCCGCGATAAACACAATAATAAAAGTCAGTCCAGTCAAAATCGGTCCAGCCATTTCGAAGATTTGCCGTAACAAACAGACAGATAGACAAAACTTTTGTAAATGGATTTTTTGCTATAAGTACCGTATGTGTATATTTTCATATGCATTTAGTAAATATCAGTTACTGCATTACAAACAAACACTTTATTTATTTTAAGAAGTATATAGACTTCGGGTCACTAGGCGTATTTACTGCATTATGTCCCGTACTTTATAAATTAGACACAGATAATACGCAAATTGAGACTCCGCAAGTTTATCAAATCATCATTCTCTTTAGCTCAGTTATCGAATAGTCCAATAATCCTTAAGTCCAATCATTTAAAAACCAAAAGGATTTAACTGCAATCTGGCCTGAAGGCTAATGAAATGAAAAATTAATTTACTAAGTGATGATACTGTATCGTCCGACGGAAGAGATTATTCGGAGTTAATTAATAAAAATGCTTTGTGTTTAAGAAATGTTGGAATTGGAAAATTAATCATTCATTTTTATTATAGGTATTTACTGGCTGTGATTGAGATTTCGTTCACGTACTTTGTGTGCATATACTTAAAACAAATTAGATTCCATGAGTTTTATTTTTGCACGATAGCCTACTTTTTTTGGATGATAAAAGTAGTGGTCTCAGTTACTCCTTATAAATCTTCTAGTGAAAAACAACAAAATTATTATACCTAAGTAAGTATTGACATTTGATACAGGCTAATACTAAATAAACGTGATTTATACTAGAAATATAAAATTTCTCATACCTATCTATTGTTTTACCAGTGACAAAAGTTACCATGACAGCGAAACAAATACTATAACCTAACAAAGTCTAACAGAAAGGTTCTGTTCAAAGAAATGATTATTTTTATTGTTTGTTTTGTTCTGGCCGATGGGTCTAACAATTCTTGGAAGAGTCAACTAGTCACAAGAGCAACTTTTAACATCCTTTCGGATGTCTTGGTCTCTCATAGTCTCATGGTTTACAATCGGCCGCTCAGTTCCATTATTTGTTGAGAATTATGTTGGAGATGCTTGGACAAATTATCAGTCTTATTTCCATAGTCACAGTAGTTGATATTTTTTCACGTCAGCTGAGTGTTAAATTTTTTTGTTTTTTTTTTTTACAGTTTTGTTACACAGTTTCTTTTTTTTTTTTTTTATCAGTTCATCACAGCTGAAGTGAAAAATGTGGACTAACTTTATGAGAGCTCTCTTGATGTAAAGAGACGCTTACATGCTTCAACCTCCCTCCTTCAGAGGGAGGTTGAAGCATGTAAGGAAACTAGACCATAATAAGGTATGAAATGAAATGAAATCGTTTATTAAGCAAGTAGGATCACCGATCACTTTTAAATGTCATGTTTTTTTTTTTTTAATGAAGCCTTTTGATGAAGCCGACATTTCCTATCTGACTACCTCTGAGAAAAAATAGCCGAAACAAACTCAGGGATCATCGTCTTTTTTCAAGTCCAGACATTAAAAATGAAAATGTTTACAATAATTTATATTATAATTACGCATATTGCTTAGTAACAATGCTTAGCAGAGCGAGCAGCCCAGTCCCAAGCTTTTTGTCTTTTAAATAATCTGTGATTTTATAATACCCCTTTTTGCAAAGATTGGTCTTTATATAGTTTTTTAAATCGTTTAATCGAGTTTCGAATGTCCATGGGAAGCTTGTTGTAAAAGTGTATACATTGACCCATGAACGAGTTGCCTACTCTGTGCAGACGAGTGTGATGTATAGCAAGATTGTGTCTGTTCCTGGTATTTATATTATGAATATCGCTTATTTTCTCAAAATTCGATGTATTTTTATGCACTTACATACATCAGATTTTCAAATATATATTGTGAAGCTGCAGTCAGAATGTTCACCTCTTTGAATTTCTCTCTAAGAGAATCTCTAGGACCAAGGTTGTAAATGGCTCGAACAGCCCTTTTCTGTAAAACAAAGATGGTATGAAAAAACAAATTCCGCATAATCTTTAGAAAATATTTACTTTTGGCCAGTTTGAGGCATCTGAAATAGACAACTACATTACTTCACCAAAATGTTTCGCAGGGAATTATATAATAACTATTTAATTTACTTGATAAATGATATGATAACTATTGATATTTAATTACTGATATTGAATGCTATAATAACTATTATATCATTCGAGCTGCCTGCCACCCCTGTTAACTTATTTATATGTATTGTGGGAAATCGTAATGCAGTATCTGCATCTAAGAATATAGCTGACTCTACTGTCACATACAAAGAGATACCATGTAGTTATATGGCTGTATTGCTGAGGCATTGAAATCAGACCTGCCATGCCAATGACAAACAGTACATGTACTTAATTACGGTACCTATAGGTACAAAGTGCATCCTTTCTTCATGTTGTTAATCTGCTTCCAACGCGTTTTATTCTTACTTATCATACACTATTACTTTATGGAAGTGGGCATGGTTTATTGTCTCTATTCGTGGATAAAAAATTGCTAAGTACCTACACGACATAAAATACCAGTTTATCGTACGTTTAACCTCCAGCCTACCAAGTAATGAAGTTTAGCGATCGTTGGTCTTCAAGGTGCTCGTATTATTAAGTATAAAACTTTGTGATACGTCACTTCGGCGAAACTTTCAAAGTCGTCTGATAACCTCGGTCAATGTCCTTTATGTCATTTTAAGAGTTTAAAACCGAAAGTTTATCATTCACAAAACTGTGTGGGAGCATCGAACTCGGGAGGTACCGAGAGAGTGCCGAGGGGCGAACAACCCTCCGATCGATTCAGCGTGTTTCGTCCCTGGTGCCCCGGTGTGCAGTGCTGATACTGGCCACGAAGAGCTGACTTCCAAAATATTTTATATCAATGTTAATATTGGCATTGTGATATTATAATATACTAGGCAATTTAGCATTGTTTTATTTTTTTTTAAATATCTTATCTCATTGTATTTTATTTTGTTTATATGTAGGTATGTTTTTTTTTTTAATTTTATTGTCTCTAATTTTATGTCATCATCATCTCAGCGTTAATGCCAGTCGCATCCGTAGCTTTTCAGCTTTGGAGTTGGGGGTCCGCTTTACCAGTCTAATAGTGCTGATTTTGGCTAAACTTCGATATTTTCCCTGAAGCGACTGCCGTCTGACCTCCACAACCCGAAGGCGATATCTAAGCATTGCAGTTAGACCAATTTTTAGTTTTTTGAGGGCTCCAACAACCCGTAACGACTGCTACTAGATGTTTGTATGGTAACCGGGACCAACGGCTTAACGTGCTTTCCGAGGCACAACCATATACAAATATTTGCACTGTGCGGGGATCGAACCCGCGCCTCCTTGCGCTTGTCTCTAATTTTATGTAATTTAACATAATTGGACCTATGTGTAATAGTTATTAGTATTGGCAAATATTTTGAATGTATGTTGCAATCTGTAAATAGAGTTGGTTATTAATACTAATAAAAAAAATAATGACTTTTTATTTGAGGCTATAATTGGATGAAAATATTTGGAAAAGTCACACGACCTTTGAAGAATTGACAGATCAACTTTTTAAAAAATAACAACCCTTTTCTTATGCGTACGTTGCAGCAAACGACCAAGGCAATGGTTTGTGGAAGTCACAACTTCATATTAAATTATCAAATTATAATATTATTTGAGACACACAGTTTTTATAGTTTATCAGAAAAAAAATTAAGCTCAGATTTAATGTTACCTACTATAACGCATCAAAAAAAGAAATACATTCTGTAAATTAATGTTCATCTGGCCTAATGCCAGAGGTCTTATCAATATTTTAGATATCCTTAAGACATATGCTGCAAGACTGCACTGTAAAAATATATTCAAAATTGAACTCGTTAAAAGTTCTACTTATACAAAACTGACGTCCGGACGAAAAGCATCATATTTCACAGATAACTAGTAAAATTTCAATCTGTCAAACATAAAACTTTGAGCTCTGTTTACAGCCCTCTCGACCATGGCTATCAAACTGTGCATATTAACATAAGGAAACTTTTTATTAGGTTACATATTTTACCACCGAGCTTTAACTCAACATTGTCACGTACTCTGATAAACTTATCAGTAGTTGTTTACAATCCATATCACTGATAGCGCCCCGCTGTGTGTCAACTTACTTTTAGGCAACTTTTCCTCAATTAGTGCGCCTTTTATAATTATTCTTTGACGAAAACAGCTGTGTCGATCGGGTTCATTGGCCGCTGGGCCGACACCCACGCGGGTGAGTAAGCGAAACAAAAAATGCAGAACTGCCTGAGAAAGGACGAGACAGGAGAAGAACGTTGGAGGAGTAAAGATGAAACAAAAAATGTTGCGTTTGGTCCGGAATAACAATAAGTAACGTAACACCGTGTTAGGAGGAAGTCGCCTAGTGCGTGGTTGCGCTGCTACGGCGGCGACACTCGCCTTGCCGGGCTAGACAGTACACTATTAGCAAATTAATAATTGTCTTTAGAGTCCATTTGTGATATAAAAAAAAATAGGAATTACTGTATAACTACGTGTGCGTTCGTAGTTAGATAAAAACGAGTAAGACTAATTCAATGGATTTACTAAAATTCGTATCCGATTTTGGGTAATAAGCACCGCTCGGAAATAATAGTGTAAACTGTGTGGCGGGGGGATCGGCAGGGCGATGCCCCATGTCTATCGATTTTCCTCCCAATGTAGTTCAACAATATCCAATGATTCAAAATAAGTATGTGAATTTTCGTATATCACATTGGTAATAATCCAATTTTAGAGTACAGTTTGCTTATAAAAGTAAGTATATCTTTACTAATACCTACATATTAATAGAGGTAAGAATGGCGCCGAATCCGTTGTTCACAAACTAAATTAAAATTAAAATCTTTTTCTTTTTATTTTATTAAGCAAAGGACAGAACATAATCCCCTTATTCATAAAAACTGCTTAAAGCTAACGAGTGATTAGCGATTCTTTAACTATACATTTTTGACCTTTTAACGTCACGTAACATAAATCATCCTTTATGAATAAACACCACAGTGTTTAAGGGGTTTATTCATAATCGATTTTTAAAGTTAAGTGACCTACAAAATGTATATTTAAAAAATCGCTAATCACTAGTTAACTTTAAGCAGCGTTTATGAATAAGGGGGTATATGTCAGTTTAGACCTGTCAAACTAGTCCGCTCCTGACGTAAACTGGTGTATTTTGGTCGCCATGTTTATAATCGCGTCTAAACTGTCTGTGGAATATCTTAATTTGACAAGATTAAATTAAAATGTGTTCTTCTAACCTTTTCTTGCTGAAATAGAAAGAAACTTAACTTAAAATTAGTTTAGTTTGTGAACAAGAGATCCGGCGCCATTGTTTTCATTGAATAGGCGGCGAAACTGAACCGATTTGAAAAATTCTTTCACCATTAGAATCCTACATTGTCTATGACGCACATAGGCTATAAAATATTTAAAATATAATTAGGAATCCCTTTGATTACGTCGATAGTGTAATAGTAGTAGTAGTCGTGGTGGCGTAGTGGTTTATAACACCAGCCTCTCAAGTATGAGTGCGCGGGTTCGATTCCAGGTCAGGCAAGCACCAATGTAACTTTTCTAAAGTTATATGTACTTTCTAAGTATATCTTGGACACCATTGACTGAAGGTGAAGGAAAACATCTTGAGGAAACCTGGACTTTATAAGTCTGAAATCGCCAACCCGCATTGAGCAAGCGTGGTGATTACGCTCAACCCTTATCTGTATGAGAGGAGACCTGTGCCCAGCAGTGGGACGATAAAAAAGGTTGATGATGATGATGATGACGTCGATAGTGTAACCCAACGTGTGAAAAAAAAACTAAAATTCCTTTACGCTGTGTAAGAAATTGACAATTAGAGCAAAGTGATGTAGGTACTAGAGTTCTAAAGAGAACGTCAATGGCGTCGATTCGTTTGTTCACAAACTAAAATAATTTTAAATTAAGTGCATATTTTTCATTCTTTTTCATTATGAAAAGGATAGAAGAAAACATTTCTTTCTTTCTACTTCAACTCTATAAATGGCCTCAGTGGTTAGATACTACAATTTTGCCAATAACACGTGTAACAAATTATAGAAATTCTTTAAAAATTTTATTTCACAATAATGGCGGATATCGCCAATGACAGTTGAAAAAACGGCCGCGTGAGCCGCCTACTAGGAGATTTGATGCAAAGCCATGATGTGGCCACTATGCTGCGATATTTCAATGTTATTTATGAATTATTCACTGAATGCACTTTTTACTACTTACATAAATCACGCGCTTTTATTTAGTAAACGACACTATAAATAATTTTAAAAGTCCAATGAAAAATGCGCGTAACACTCATCTTGGCTTTCCTGTCAAAAACGAAGAAAACATTTTAGTTTAATCCTGTTAAATTAAGTTACTTGTTAGATAGTTTTGACGCGATTATAAACACGGCCACCAAAATACGTCAATTTATGTCAGATTTGACGTTAGTTATTATACAGTATGTTACGAAAACCCTGTCCGACCCATAAGGATAAGAAAGGTTAGGTAAACAAATGACCAAATAAAATATAAAATTTTACATAATCATCATAGTAGCAATACTAATCAATTTTGAAACAATCTTTTTTTTTCCGCGAATTTACGCTAACTTCCCCAAAAATAGGAATTTTTAAAAAAATGACAACACCATTTTAGGCGGTATACCTGTCGGCTTTCCTTTCATTCTTTTGTTAGATTTTTTATTTCTTTGGCGGCGTGGCGCGTGAGCGTTGTCGGCGACGTAAAAGAAATAATTAGAGATGTACTATTTTTTGCGTAATAACATTTTTTTTGTATCGCTATTAATCGAAATTTGTGTCTGGTTGAATAATCATTTATTGTAAAAACACAGATTAGCCAATGGTACAAGTACTTTTGTTTGATTATCGATTAATTACTAATAATATTATTATAACACAAGTATTAGTAAACAGAGTCGAGAAGGCCTTATGAAACACAATTTTAGTAAAATTTTACAAATATTTTAACAGTCAATATCATCGATATTGAGACAGAAACTGAAATTAAACCTTTGGCATGGTTTTCATTTACAGCAGTGTACATAACTAATTTGAGTTCTGTAAAAGTTCTAAACAATTCCATGCGATGTTGAATCGAGAATGATAATTGAAACTATTATACTAAATCGGTATCGATTGAAAAATCAATATTTTGATTACTTACACATCTCTATTTGCTCAAAGCATGCCGCGAGGCCAGCCGCGTAGGTACCTATTTTATAAAATAAAAATCATTTTTACTTTAAATTATCAGTTGCGCATAAACATTGCTTCCGTGAAGACTATTCGTGTATTGTGATCATGTCGTTTTCTAACGTAATGTAAAATGCTGATGGAAGGTAGTAGTTCTGCAATTAGTTGTGTTGTGATCAGGTGTTGGACAGCTGCTTATTGATTCATGTGGTGACACGACGGTGTACCACCATATTTTTGTCGACCTGTACCGGGCTGTACGTGAGTACCTCCATTATCAGTTCGGCGAGCAGTGGATTGGTAGGGGTGGACTAACTTTGTGAAACACCGTGCTAATCTCGTGCGAAGGTGCCAGGCCTGTATAGTTCTTAGTGAACGAAATATGGAACAACATCTCCGCCACAGCCATTGTGCTCATCGAATGAAATGATACATTCAGAGAGTCAGACGACCTTCGCACTTAAAAAAAGTTCTTTTCACGAGCTGCCTAAGTATCATTGTTTCTTTCGAGAGTCGATAAACATGGATAAACTACCTATACCTACATGCATGAGGTCAACTGAGGTCATGACCTGTACCTGTGTTGCCATGAAATTACCCATTTATTTTATTTAAATTATTTATTTTTAAGGGGGTATTTTTTTTTTAGTTTAGCCAGGTTATGTAGGCATTAGTAGAATCAGTTATCGATACCTAACAATACCTTCACGGGTCGGACAGGGTTTTCGTAACATACTGTATAGTTCGGACTAATTTGACAGGGCTAAACTAACATTTTATCTTCTGTCCTTTTCTTAATTAAATATAAATAAAAAGATGCACTGAACTTAAATTTAATTTAGTTTGTGAACAAGGGAATATCTTTTAAAAAGTTCGCGATGACATATGTTCAGACGACAGCACATCAAGTTACTACGATCTCTGTTTTTTTTTATTCGATTTTCAACTTTATTTCTATGGCTTTAAGCCTCAAGGTTAATTGGAAATATTTGACAGTTTCGAGTAGCCTGACCTGCTGTTGTCCGTACTATAATACATCTAACTGTTATAGTTATGTAACTATTATTAACAACGTTTAAAGTCGATAGAAATTCCGATCGAAATTTAACAATGTAATCCTAACCTTTTTACAATAGTATTCATTCTCATCAATACCTGTTGATTACTTTTTGCATTATTGAAATCAGACATTCCAATTTCCATTCAAAAGTTATCACGAAATTAAAAACCTCAATATAGGCATAAAATATGGGTAAGTGTGCCACCACGCCGATGTAGCTCCACGCATTGTTTATCAAATTCTATTTAAGACTCCTTTGAACCGTTGCTAGCTAATATTCTATAAATTGACTGTATTTAATTTTGTCTGCTTTAAAAAAAAAACCCTCCGAACAGTAGGTATGCCTGGAAAAAAGAAAATCACAACTATGGAAACATACCTTCTTCCCAAGCGAGATTAGCAAAACTACGTCTATTGTAAAATCTTCTTCTAAAAATTTAGATCGTCTCGATGTATAAGAGTGTAGGCATCACAATCGGCTAGCCGCTAGAGAATCTAGCGCCCATTTTTGTCTAGTAGACCTAAATGCGAGATCGTCACAGCTTTACAAACGACTGTCGAGCGCCGAGCGCTACAGCGTCTTGCTGAAAATAGAACTAAGTACTTGCAAACGCGAACAAATGTATGAATGTAGCGCCGAATGTTCACTATGTCTTGCAGAACAAAATGCAAGTTCGTTACAGCTATATGAACGACATCGACAGTCTAGCAGTCAACTGTCAAGCGCCCAGCGCACGCAGCGTCTTGCTGAATGGCACAGAGATCTAGACAACGGTCCTTAACAACTAGGACGCGCAATAGAATTTTAGCTCATGGTAATAGATCGGTATTCAGTTAGATACGATCCTCAAATTGAATATGCTCTTCAAAATAGCACCCAAATTGGAGGAATTAAATTTAAAGAAACTTCAATGGAAATTATTGTAAAAGTGAAACAAATTGAGTCATGAACGTTTTAACTGGCAAACTTATAACTTATTACTTAATTTGTTCATTTAATCATTAGTGTACAGACAAAAAAAAATCAAAACAGAAAAATGGTACAGAGGTAGGTAATGCGGTAGGTAATGCTTATTTGTTAAGAAATCCTTCTGCGAAAGGACAGAAAATACAGAGATGTAGACGGCGCAGTGTGAAAATGAAAAGGACAAAAAGATAATACCAAAACAAAAAAAAAAATATATACAAAACAAATATGTATTTAGAACAAGTTTTTTTTTAATTTACATTTAATTTTGTTATTTGAAGTTTATAAATTGTAATTGTGGTGTAATTAAATGGACTACATACAGGGTGTAACTGACATCGTAACGCAAACTTCGCGAAAAGGCTACACCGCATGCCACTAACAAAATTATGATAGGTATTTATATCGTTAATGAGCAGTTACAGAAATTACAGTGTTTAAAAAAAAGTGTCGGTTCTGCCTTTGAACGTTGCAAGCGTGCCGCCGTGCGTGTTTGTAGGTATGACGTTGACCTCTGATGCGAATTCTATTAAATCAGCTGATAGAATAGTTTTTCTAATATTGTTCACATTGCGCTTTTTTGTGTAATTAACGAATTAATTAATTTTTATTTTAAAATGTTATTGGGTTATAAAAGTATAGCAATTATGAACGTTCTAAAGTGAAAAAAACTGCATATTATTTTTTTTTTAATTGGGAAAAAGCCGACGCAAAATTCCACCACTGAGGGATTCAGAATCATGTACTGGATCCATGGTACTCGTTTGTGCGTCGATTTCTGATACACCCTTTATATGTATGTACAGTTTTATGAAATTTTCTTAATTTACAGTGTATAACCAAAAAGTAAAAATGAAATCCATTGTTGCGAAGTCGGTACCTGGCCGCTAGTTACCAATAAAGATTATCGGACATTGGTTTTAGCAGCGCTCATGTTAGTCGATAGAGAACACAAATTTTCGCGAAGTCTATCCGAATTAAATGGATGGATGAGGATGGATGGATGCGGGAGGCGCAGGACCGGTCGTCGTGGAGAACCTTGGGGGAGGCCTATGTCCAGCAGTGGACGTCTTTCGGCTGAAATGATGATGATGATGATGATGATGTATGTATGTACAACATGAAACATGCAGAGCAGGTGTCCTAGTAGTATCGGCCGCGACTTATAACTTGTAGGTCCTAGGTTCGAACCCCATCAGGCGCTTTCATCATCATCATCATCAACCTTTTTATCATCCCACTGCTGGGCACAGGTCTCCTCGTAACTTTGTGTAAAATATTTCATCACCACTGCTCTCAAAACAGTGAAGGAAAACATCGTGACCGGCATGTCCTAGAGCTAAAAAAAAAATACCTGGGACATGTGACATCTACCATCCAAGCTCTGGGCCAGCGCGGTAGATTACGGCCCACTCACATTCAACCTGAGACCTGTGTCCTAACAGTTACTATAATGTTCTCAAAATTATAGTCTACTTAAGATGATGATAATGATAAAAAAAAACATTTTTTTTTTTATTTAACTTGTGTTGTATGATGAAACATGCAAAATAAAAATACTAATAACAAACAACCATCATAATCACCCAGTATGTTTTATTTCCATGTTCTGCAATTGTCCTTGGGCACTTATGTATAAGCGGTATTAGACTTTAGACTCTAAAGTAGTCCCAGTATGCTCTAAAGTTTAGAGCATAGGTACTGGGAGAAACATCGGGTGCTGCCTCCTTACCATTTAAAATTGTCTAAGTCTTCGACCCCTACGCCTTCAGATACCCAAAGGTCTCCTCGAGATGTATCAAAAAACAAAGGTTTAGTTTAGAAAATTAATTCCCTTTGAAAAGATGTAGGTAAGTACATATACTTACAGTATGTTAAGAAAACCCTGTCCGACCCGTGAAGGTGTTGTTAGGTATTGATAACTGATTCTACTAATGGATACAAATCCGGGCTAAACATAAAAAAAATCCCCCTAAAAAAATAAATATTATTTCGCAAAAGAGGTAACTTAATAAATGTGCGGTAAGCACCCTTCCGCGGGCGGCGGACGGCAGGGCACGTGGCACGTGGTCGCAACGCTATTCGCTCATAATAATACCAGTGTTGTCACTTTTTTTAAAAATACCAAATTTCGGGGAAGTTGGAATTAATTCGCGACAAAAAAAGATTATTTCAAAATTCATTTGTATTGGTACTATGATGATTACGTAAAATTTTATATTATATATGGTCATGTGTTTACCTAACCTTTATTATCCTTATGGGTCGGACAGGGTTTTCATAACATACTGTAGATAGGTAGCTAGTAGAATTATTTTTATCATGAAATTAGGTAAAATCCGGAACTGTCAGTGAGCGAGTCTGGTTTGCATTGTCCGTTGTTTTATTTCCGAAACTACTAATTTTTTAAAAGCTCCTAAAATGGGCACGGTAAAAGTTAGACATTTTTATTGTCTGTGCTATCGAATCCCTCCAACGAATGTCACAATTTCATTGAGATTTTTGTTGTTTGTTTTGAGTGTGACTATTTTGTCTAAAATCCGACAAACTCTTTTGTAAAACTTTGCTCGGCTTATTTGAACATTAATTTTCATAATTTAAAAAGATTACAATCTATTTGCAATCTCATCTCCTCGAGAAACAAATATCAAAATTAGGAAACTAGCTTTCCGCCCGCGGCTTCGCCCGCATGAAATTCGGTTATATCGCGCTTTTTATATTTCCTTCGGGAATATCATTTTTTTTTTCAATAAAAGGTAACCTGTAGTTCTTTCACATGGTCTAAAGATTGTCTGTGCCAAATTTCATCAAAATCGGTCGAGAGGTTTAAGCGGGAAAGCGTAACAGAGAGACAGACAGAGTTACTTTTGCATTTATAATATTAATATGGATTGTAAGTAATGTTGACAGATTGGAAACTCCGAAACTTGCATAAGACTATGGACGTTCTTAAAATTACGGGAAATGCCTTCCTGTTCGTTTTTTAAATCCAGATAGTAATTTGACAATAGTAATGTCAAACTCTCAATAAGCAAACACCAAACTAGCGCTTGACCGCAATCCCGCCTGATGGTAAGCAGTGATGCAATCGTTGATGGTAAAGCGCGCTATTTTATTAAGAGCCTATTCCAAACACCTAAAGAGATGAAATGTCAGATTACTATCTTCTCGTGTTCAAATAACGTAGTACATACAGGTAACTCTAAGTAGAATTAGGTATTTTGAATTCGTGTCGTGTCTGCTTCCATAGTTACCTACGTACCTACATTCTCAAATCAGAGATATTTGGGTATGAATCAACTAAAATTGTTTGTAGGTACACGTCTACCTACAAACAATGTGGTGATTACGCTCAGTCCTTCTCTGTATGAGAGGAGACCTGTGCCCAGCAGTGGGACGATAAAGAGGTTGATGATGATGGTGATGATGACACGTGTACCGGGTTCTTTCGGCACCTGCTTGAGATAGACCGTGAGGCGTTGTAGGTAAAATATTTGTGACATCAACCTATGTAGGTAGGTAGTATCTAGGTACAGACGACAGACCAAAAAGTTACTACAATCTGTCAGATATCTTCATTATATTTTCAACTGTATCTCTAAAGTATTAAGGCTCAAGGTTGATTGGGTATATTTGACAGTTTGGGTAGTTTAACCTGCTGTCGTCCGTACAAAGTATCTACTTGAAGTTTTCTACCGAGCATTTCCTTATTAAATTACTAGCCTGCTGCCTTTCTCAAGCAATAACCTAACTAAGGCACCTTCAGAAAGTTAAAAGCACTCTTCTTATATTTATTATACCTAGTTAGTTGACTGCTTCCACTCGAAATAGTCATGGTTGGCTTTTCTTCTTTCTACGACGTCAACATAGAGATACATAGTACATTGCAGATACGTGGGATACTCAGAAAGTATAGCGATAATAAGAAAAAAACACATAGTGGTGTTGACAATACGACAATAAATGAAAACACGAATAATGCTGGTTCATAGGAATAATCTTAAACCATAGAAAAAAAAACCTACCATCAAAAATAAAAAAAATAAAATTTCAAACAAACTAAATCGCATAAAATTGCAAACGCAATTGAACACCTCCGATCGACAACAGCGCGATCCTGTATCGACTTGCTTTTTTCGCGCCATTATTATTAAAGTTTGGTACCGCAGGATGCGGCGGTCATTAATCTGTAAGTGCTTCCTTATAAACATGTAAATCATGTAGAAAATGTGAACAATTAAAAATAATTTCCTGTGACTAAACTAATGGACATATTTATATGATTTTTTTATGGATACAGTGAGAATGTGTTGAGGTACACGATGTTTAATTTATTGTCGTATTGTCAGCACCACTCTGTATATGTAGGGTAAGTCCAGGATAGATGCTCCACTTTTCGAAAATGCTTAATAACTCCGAAATTTATAATCTTAGGCAACTATACTTTTTGCAGGGGATAGACGAGGTAGGATAGATGGAGTAGGGGAGAGAAGGAGTCTCTATAAAAACAAAAGTAAAATCTATCAATTTTCATAGGCATATCTACTCATAGAAAAAAATTAGACATTATAAGCGAGAGAAAAAATATACTGTTGAAAGTACTTTACGAATCTTATTTTGGCGCCTTTGGTCGCCGCGGAAGATTTTAATTTAACTCCAGATGAAACGCGTACGCTCCCGTCAACAGTCCACCCGGCATCGAGGTTTGCAGGGGGAGAACAGGGAGAACTCGTTACTTATAGTAAAATATAGTTCACAAAGTACTTCTAACATATTGAAATAAAAATCGAGTCATCGATCCCAGTGTCCCATCTATCCTGGACTTACCCTACATATACATATTTTTATTACATCTTTTCAAAGTACTCTCCACCAGCCTCTATACAAAATTTTATACGCCTGAAGTTTTCGTAACACTTTTTCCAGTCCTCCGCAGACACCTCGTTTATAGCCTGCTCGAACGCTGACAGCGCATCTTTCGGCGACAAGAAATGTATCTCTTTGAGCTGATCTTTTATTTTTGGGAATAAGAACAAGTCACACGGTGCTATTACCACCCTCCTTACAACTCTAGGTCAGGGCTGTAAGGAGGTGACCCAGGAGTTTGACCAGTGTACCTACTGTCCAGGACCTCGTTTTGAATGCGGCGTGGGCGGGCGCATTGTCGTGGTTTTGTCACTTGTTGCTCACAACAGAGAAAACTTCTGTCAAGCATTTGGTATACCATTCAGCGTTAATGCTTCTTTGATTTCGTAAAGGAATTGGCACCAAGTAGCCAGTCAAACTGAAAAAGCTCGCGATCAAAATCTTACCGCTTCTAGATCGCTTCACTTTGGTAGGCGTTGATTAGTTTTGAACAACTCAAAACCTCGACTGGCGTTTCGTATCTGGATCGTATTGATAAATCCAAGATTCATCACCTGTAACGTGGGCGTAAACACGCTAAACAAGCCTGCTTCAAATTTGTCTATCATGTTGTTACGAATGCACCTTATGTCGAAGGCATAAGGTTCAATATCGCGTGACATGGAGTGCGTTACTTTTAAGCCCTATAACTCGAGACCTAGGCGTTGTATAGGTACAATATAAAAACGCATTGCGGTTTCATCAATATTGTTAACAAAATGTGGACATCGAAATTTCTAGAAACTCGTCCCCGGAAAGTACCTGTAGGTACTTGCTGAACGTACTCGAAATTATGCACTATTATTATTAATTCTAGACAGGTCTGGTCGTCGTAACGCCAGCGCACAGTCAGTCTGCAATTGACTACCGAGACGAAACAAGCGACAGTTACGAAGCGATCTCTGAGAATACCTACTGCGGCAACTGTAACGAGAACTGTGAGGACTGCGTGAAGTAACATCTGTAGTGTTATTGTGTGTGTACGACACGGACTTCGGTGCGACATCAGCTACGTTCTACTTGTCATTGCCTACGATCGACTGTACCTTCGTTGCCAATAAACTTCGAAACCCTTAACCGGCATTTTAATACCCCTAGCCCGTAACAATATCATGGCACCATTCCACCCGTGCCTGCTTCTGAGCATCGGTGAGATTGTGCGGTACCTATCGTACGATTTGTCTGGTTTCAGGCGACATTTGAAATCGTAAAAATCATAGCGCGAAAATGGTCTCGACGTAAATCCATTTTTCAAAGAGACACGATAATTTTAACTTTAACTTCAACCCTTGATCAACGACCCTTGTGGAAGAGACACCACAATTTTGCCAATAACACGTGCGAATAATTATAAGTAATTTGTTACAAAAGAAAATCTTCTACATATCAGTCATTCTTCAAAAAAAAAAACACTGTAATTTTAATTAGCTCGCAAAAAAGTGTAGAGGGAAGTTTTGAATTTGGAACATTATTAGTATAATCATCTTTTTCAAATACTAAATTCATAAATTGTAACTGGCCAGTTTCTCATACATAAAAACTTTTTGTCGCAATACTTTCTGAGTGACCTGTTATAGGATATACGTAGTTTATTTACGGTATACATGGAGACAATTTCGAAAATTACAAGGGGAATTATGCGTTACTTACATCCACGCAATCCACGCGGTTTGGTATAACAGCAGTACCTAATAAAGTACTTACAGACAAAGGCACTGACTGGTGTTTCAATGTAAAATTAACTCGACGAAGGTTACTAAAGCCTTTGGTCACGGTTGATGCTGATAGCTGAACTTCTTATAATCTATTTATTTTATTTTTTCGTTCAGTAGATATTTGTTTGCATAACAATTAATACGGTTTATTGTAAAAAAAACACGGTACGGTTATTGTTCTATTGTTAGAAAAATACAGCTACACCCAGTGGTTTGATGTTTGAAAAATAGGTACCCCTCTTGACCAATTGGACATTTAAAGTTTCAAGATAATTTGATAAGATAGCTAACATAAGGTCACGACAGCAGGTCAAGCTACCCAAAACTGTTAAATGTAACCCGAACTGTGTAATCCCATATGACGAACTAATGCTTCAGATTATCTCTGAAGCTTGAAGCTTTGAAGTTGAAAATTTAATAAAGAAATCAGACAGATTGTAGTAGCTTGATTTCTGTACCTTTTTAGTAGAAAAAAAAAAATCCATTTCTTTGAGAAGTAGTAACGATGGATATTGTTACCTATACAGTATGTTAAGAAAACCCTGTCCGACCCATAAGGATAATAAAGGTTAGGTAAACACATGACCAAATATAATATAAAATTTTACGTAATCATCATAGTAACAATATTAATTAATTTTGAAATAATCTTTTTTTCCCGCGAATTAATTCCAACTTCCCCGAAATTTGGTCATTTTAAAAAAAGTGACAACACCGGTATTATTATGAGCGAATAGCGATGCGAGTGCGACCACGTGCCGCGTGCCCTGCCGCGTGCCCTGCCGCCCGACGCCCGCGGAAGGGCACTTACGCACATTTATTAAGTTACCTCTTTTTGCGAAATAATATTAATTTCTTTAGGGGGATTTTTTTTAAGTTTAGCCCGCTTTTGTATCCATTAGTAGAATCAGTTATCGATACCTAACAATACCTTCACGGGTCGGACAGGGTTTTCTTAACATACTGTATATGTACGGACGACAGCAGGTCAAACTACCCCAAACTGTCAGATATTCCCATTCCCATACAACCTTGAGGCTTCATACTTTACAGATAAAGGCGAAAATCTAATAAGGGTTCATCTAATCTAAGGGAGTTTTTTTCATTGGACTTTTAAATTATTTATAGTGTTGTTTACTAAATAAAAGTGCGTTATTTATGTAGTAAAAAGTGCATACAGTAAATAATTCATAAAGAACATTGAGATATAGCAGCATAGTGGCCTCATCGTGACTTTGCCTCAAACCTCCCGCTTAGGCGGTTCACGTGGCCGTCTTTTTCGACATGAATAATTCATTACGTGACATTGGCTAAATGCATAAAACGTGTAAAGCCAAAAAGAAAGAAAGAAAGACACGTATTTACATTCTCATTGGAGCTCTTAAAAACCTATGAAATTTTTACTTGAAATTGGCACTAAGTCATAACTAGTGCCACACTACAAAAAAAAAAAAGGAAATCTGATATATTGTACCTATATCGGGATTTTTAATTCGAATCAGAAAAACGACAAGGGCAACTGCCACTGATACGAAAAAGGGTGACCCGCTACAATAGTGATGTTCGGCAATCAATAGACTTAGACATTTAGTCATGTATTCTTTTATTAGGTATCAAAGCAAGGTTACAAGAGCTGGGGAAAAAATGTTAAAAATGTTGTTTGAGACTCAGAGGAATTAAGTACTTAAAACAATACAGATCATTTTATACGTTTTTATTCTTTACTTTTTTATTTCGAATCGGAATCAGTTATATTTATAATTAATGAATTCACACATTCATCCATGATGTGGTCGAGTTGACACATTTCGTCTTCAACTTTTATGGCATGATTGATGCACTTTCCCCAAATTTCCGTTGTCACTTCCTTTAGGCCTTCTTCAAATATGTTTTTTACGTTTTTTATTTTAAAAGTTTTGTTGTTCCTGGTGACGTACTCCTTTGCTTGAGGCCTTGAACCCAAACTAACTCTATTGGGTTGAGCTCACAGTGATAGGGGGGCAGACGCAGGATTGTGACACCGTATTCAGCGGCCAAATCTTCCACAGTATAGCGTTCGTAATTAGTATTTTGTAACTTTACTGGTTCCATTAATTGAGCCTTTATCGTTGCAGTTTGATAATAAATTTGTTTGTCATCAAACCACTGAATAATATCAGCCTTCCGCCAGTTTCAAGTGGGGATACGCTCGACTTTTCTAGAATGGTACGGTGCGTTATCTAATACCAGCACCATATTTGCCTTTAAATTTGGCAAAATGCTTTTAAGCCATTCTTCAAAACACTCCGAATTTATTTCTTCATGATAGTCCATATTATTTTTATTCGATTCAAAAATAAATTTAAATTAACGAGAGTTGACTGTATACATGTAAGTATGAATGAATCGTCAAGGACAGGTTAAGACTTTTTAGGCCCGAAAGTGATATCGAAAAGAGGGGACATTAACTAGCCGTCTCGTAGCTCGGCTCTATCCCCAATAGGTTTTTTCATTGGGGATATCTTAAGGCTAAAGTTTACGACACCAACCCAGTTGACGAATTAAAGGATCGTATTCGCACAGAAATCCAAAACAACACAACAAAAACATGTAAAGCTTTTATCGAAAATTTCCGCTCTACATTGCATCCAGGATAATAAATTGATGGTGGGATTGAAATTGATTACATATGGATGATACTCGTATGATTTTTAAGAAATAAATTCCCCTTTTGTATTCTATCGAAAACAATAAACAGTTTTAATCTACCTACCTACTGTAATTATTATTTTTTTCATTATTTTATATATAAACGTACTTTTGGTCCACCCTGTATTTTTATTTATATAGGTACATATACGCAATTTGAATTTGGATAAAAAAATGCAATCTCGTCTAACTTTTAATTGTCTATCTATTTGAGACAAAAAACCTGCAACACTGGAATTGTCATTTTTCTGACTCGAATTAAAAATCATAGTGTAGTAGTTTGATGTGCTGTCACCTGGTACATTGTCAAAATACTCTTTCTGAGTCTGTTACGTAATTAGGGAGTACTTCCCCCCTCACTTTCTACTTATACCTAAGTACAGGCAGTTGTACGGAGGACCGACACCCTAATTACATACATACCTATATTTAAATAATTACAAAGAAAAATTGGCAAAATAAAATTCTCATAAATCAAGATTTAATTTCAATTGAATATACGACAGAAAAAAATTATTTTAATAAAATATCTGAATTGAAGAAAATCGAATTGTTAAAATGAAAGGAATTGTCATTCCCAGCGTGATACTAAGCATTATCGGATATTACACTAAATTTATCTGGATCAGTAAATTTATAATTTATTTTCGCACCTACTTTCTATGTGTCTGCGTTTTGCACGTATTCATGTTCGTGTGCCTATACGTACATACCGTCATATCAGCGGGATGGGTAGGTAGGTAGGTATTACAAAAGGGGGTGGCGGCGCCCCCATGTAACGACAATGCAAGCGGAATTCCTTGTAGAATTTCTGAGGCCGCACCGCGCCGCCGTTATTGCATAGTTGAAAAACCAGTTCTTACGTAATTCCGCGAAGCCATGGGAAAATAAAAATAAATATATTTTTTTCGTATATTTGATCCAGCGTTTGATATGCTTCTTGTAGCTGTGACACGAACATTAATTGGCGATCAGATAAAAATTCTCGTAACTTATAACATTCAGTTATAGTCTCATCTCGACGACAAAAAATAAATGTCAAAATTTAGGTAAATTAGAGTTTTTTTTGACAGGCTGAGTTTTTGATAACCACCCTGAGGGGTAGTTCTCATTTTTATAAGGACTCAGTATAAACTCGGTAGAAGCATGATGAGTCATTCTTCTACCTACCTACTGTTCTATCGCAGCCTGTGACCTACCCTAACACACGATAAACAAGTTCAAGCACAATTTACAGCTTTTGATTACCTACCTAATGTAATGTGTATTATGATTCTACCAAGGGCGTACCCAGCTTCTGGCCTAAGGGGGGAGGGGGAGTGCAGGTCAGATTTTTAGGGTCGAGTCATCCCCGGCTATTTTATCTTAAGTATAAACTACACAAGCACATCCACATAAATCATAAGGTAGGTATTTTAGGGCAAATAGACGCAAATGATCCTGTGTAAGGCCCCGTTTAAGTATACTTTGATAAGTAAGTTCGTACATGTTCTGCGAGATTTCCATGCATGATTCTAATGGCATTCCCCCCCCCCCCCCCCCCGTTAGCCCTGGGTACGCCCACGGAACCTACCATTTCTTACTACATTATTGGCAGAAATCTAATATCACCTTTGGTTAGTTTAGTACGGAATTTATGATTTTTCACACCCGTAATATACAGTATGTTAAGAAAACCCTATCCGACCCATAAGGATAATAAAGGTTAGGTAAACATATGACCAAATATAATATAAAATTTTACGTAATCATCATAGTACCAATACAAATGAATTTTGAAATAATCTTTTTTTCCCGCGAATTAATTTCAACTTCCCCGAAATTTGGTAATTTTTAAAAAGTGACAACACCGGTATTATTATGGGCGAATAGCGATGCGACCACGTGCCGCGTGCCCTGCCGCCCGCCGCCCACGGAATGGGGCATAGGTGTGCATAGCGCACATTTATTAAGTTACCTCTTTTTGCGAAATAATATTTATTTTTTTAGGGGGATTTTTTTTTTAAGTTTAGCCCGGTTTTGTATGCATTAGTAGAATCAGTTATTGATACCTTACAACACCTTCACGGGTCGGACAGGGTTTTCTTAACATATACGGGTGTGAAAAATCATAAATTCCACACATTCATAAGTGCCACACGGCAAGCTTACAGTATACTGTAAGCTTGCCGTGTGGCACTTTTCGTAGCTGTGTCTAAAGACCTCATATAGTTTTTCAGTTTTATAGGTAGGTACAGTTCGCTGCTGATTATCCTTGACCAGCTGCTGTGAACTTACATTTCACCGTCATCGGTTACAACAGTAGATAACACAGCATAGTCCTGTCAGAAGTAGCATTAGCATATGGCTGTATCTTACAATATAGAAACGAGTTTCTCGCAAGCCTGCCATCGTTAAAATTTATAGTACCTACATATGATAATAAAATAAGAATAAATCTTAAGAGTTCAGAAATAAAAACACGTTCGTGCTACTACTGGGGATATTTGGAAATGTAAACGCCCTCAAGGTTGGAATCTACAATATCTAGGTATATACTTTTCGATCGATGGGTGACATTATTTCGCCCTAAATTCTATATGTATACCTAAAGATACTTTTTTTTATGGGACAAAACCCGCCACACTTTTTCCCACCCACTGCAACTCCTGAAAGCCAGAATCACCAATGGAGACCGCCAGAAAAACGCCGAGCAATAAACCTCGACGAGTCCCGGAGAAACGATTCAATTGTCTTGGGTTCCGCAACGAAATTAATCAGAAAAGATATATATAATATTAATGATATCTATATTTTGCTAGTTGAGCACATAAACGTAAATGTACTTACTGGACAAGAACCAACTTCTTTAATATAGCGTAATCATTTCCTAATTCCTGCATTAAGTAAATGTTGATCAAATTGTCATTTAACAGGTATAATTGTACTCTCGGAATCGCAAATTTGCAGCTGCCAACATAACCAGTTAAGTATTTAGTTGCCGTCCTGTACGTACATAATGTCCCATATTATCATGAACTGGTGCTACCTACACTCCTACCTACATCTACGTAACGGAACCTGTTTGTACGGAAGCCCTAACTTCAGGTGCACAACTCGGGCATTCGTGCGTAATTGACCATTGAGCATTGGCCTAATGTATTCAGCAGTGGATAGGTACGTTAAACCGAGCGTTACAAATCTCGCAAACGACCATAAAGTTTCTTTCTATTGTCGTTGCAAGGAGAACCAAGCTTAACAACACAACATACGAGCATATAGCGAATATTACAGTACTACTCGCACAAGTTAACTGTGAACCTCGCTGGAATGCGACCCTCCTCCCGCTTCCCCGCGCTACGCTCCGCATTCGCCGTAAGCGCTTGGTAGCGTTAGCGTTGCTACAATTGTCTAAATAGAAATACAGTTTAAATCCCATGTTGTTATTACAGTACCTAAGTATCTCAGCTTTGTGAAGTTTTTTTTATTAAATTTGTTTTTGTTTTACTAGTTCGACGCGATAATGAAGCCGCTTGCACCAACATTATATTTTAATCCATTATGTACCTATCAATTTAATTGCAAAAATCATTAGTAAAATGACTTAGTATTTTGAATTCATGACGCTTTATCATCAAGACGACCTTTTATTAACATAAAAAATAAATGTAATTCATATTTTTTTAACATAATTCTAATTTTTTGCAAACGGTACCGTCCGAATGACGTCACAGAGCGAGGTGCACAGTTAACTTTAGTTAGGTAGTCTGTAATGTTCAATCAAAGTTATTTATTATTGGCTCGATGTTCACAGTCCCGTCAGCGCTTCCAATGCTCGCAGTATAGATGCACCTAAACGGTTTATCTCGAGAATCGACCTTGTGCAATTATTTTGATGGTGATTAAATATTCATTCTCGTGTCTCGGAATCACCTTACCGCTATAGCGTGGATTTAGACCTTGTGAAGATCCGATAAATAGATAAACTCTCGTAAGTCTCAGCTTTCCATTATAGTGATGATCTAATGTTGATTAAACCTACTTATCTGGTTAGTTAGCCATGTTTAATGCCGATCTTACCAGGGAATGCATAACACGAATGAAGGTAGACCATACTACAAACTCAAATTAATAGGTAACTTCTTTAAGTACCTTTAATTAAATTTGCTAGGTAGGTACTAATACTGTAGCTTTGTGGAAAGAACGTAATATCTAAAAGCTTGTGTAGTTTCCACTGATTTTGATCTATAGGTATAAACGTGTATGAATGTAATTTTGACTTTATAATAATTATTTTCTTTAAATGAGACCAAACCTCTCTTAAAAATCTAAAATGAGGTGTGAATTATACAATAGTCTTTCCAGTTATTTCGGGTTTAAGTGTTACATTTGGCGCGAAAATCGTGTCGCATACCCCGACTCATTACGAATAAGTATACCAGATTTCAATAGAGTTCATTTCTCCGCAATTACCTACTTGTATTATAACATGCGAGAGCCTGAGGGGGCTGAAACAGCTGATATATCTTTTTTCTCTTTCTCTCTTTAATTTATTTATGTGGAACTTTATACATCTGTTTCATTCTCTCCCTCCGTCAATTGTTCCGTCTCTTTTCCTTTCTCTCTCTCTTTTCAACCGTTTTCCAGTTTTGGCTCTTTTATGAGATTTGTATTTTTCTAATATGTAGCTGCCCTTACTCGCAGCCTTGCCTCAATAATAAACTAACGTTTCTTTTTCTTTTACCACAAATGGTCCCACGTACTTACCATAAATCAGCAGTTGGGTGTATGTTCTATAGAATCCCCATGGCACCATCATACATAATATGTATGTATCTATACAGTTGCATTTAAAGAGGGTCTTGTAATTTATAGAGGGTCCAGGCGACGCCTTTTCCCGACACCCCTAGGCTGTAATGAACTACACAAATTAGGGAATATTTTAATTAGGAGCATTTTCGACTTTATCCTTACGAGTTTATAGATTTAGACAAACACACTGGAACGGGATGCGGCATTTGGAATTCATTATGACGACCACGTTTCCATCACCATGCAACCATCTATTAATATTTTTTAGGAATACTTAGACAACAATAATGATTTGGTTAAACCTAATCAGGGAAGTGACTAAAGGCTCTTAGGTGGTTACCTGAGAGAGAGCTTTTAGTCGCTTCCCTGTTTCATTGCAGTCTACTTTTTATAGGCACATCTTTAGCAGTTTATCATCAGCACTTTCTGGGGCTGCTATGGTGCTATTTTGACATGTGGCACACGGTGGTTATTCCATTCATGCACTTAAGCTCATACTTTTTCGACATAGATACGAGTCTGTTTATTCTATAGACTCTAGTATCCAATATTTGTTTTTTGCACGATGTGCAGTCTTCCTGTTATTCCGACCTACTTTGTGCAATACCTCTGATTCTATGATTATTTTTCTGATCTGATTTAGTCGTTGCTCTTTACGTCAGAAGAGCAGTTACGTTGGTATTACTATTCCATTTTGATACCTATCAAAGTTTTGAGGTTAATTCATAGATGGCGCTTATAGGCTCATCTGCAGAGTATTAAGGAGTACAATAGATGGCGCTGCAATAGGAATTAAACAATGTAAATCTTGCTTTTTATTTTAAAAAAGCCAAATATTTAGTCTCTATTTTTGACAAATAACTACCTTCGAACGACTAACTAAGAACTGCACAATAATGTATACAATAATTGATAAATATGGAAAAGGTGGTAACACATAATGTGAGTGAGCGAGAGGAAAATAACAATAAAATTTCTAAAAACAATTCTACACGTACGTTATTATTACGAGTTGCGGACTCATGGTAGATCTGTAGTACCTAACACTTATCTACATCCCACTGGAAGTGTCAAGAAATAGGTAGTTATGGTTAGAAATAGAAAGTAGTTTTATAGGTATTAGGTACCTACTCTTTAAAATTAGGACTGCGTCTTAATGTTTACCATGTAAAGATGATTATAAAATATAAGTACTACATATTCCCTTATTTTTTAATTAATTTCTTTTAGTTATTTACGTATTTTAGGGAACTCATTTGTAGGAAGTCAAACATATGTCTATAAATATAGGTACCTAATAAAAAGAATGAATACTTACCTATTTCATGAATGTGTTGTTAGACAATTGCATAACCTTGGCGCTGGGGTGATGTATGTAAGTAGGGGAGTCATGATTGTGAACGGTAGGGAAAGGGGGTCCTAAACCCTAATGACAGTGGAGTGAGTGGAGAAACCCTTGGGGTTGTAAACTGAAGCCAAGCCAGCCATTCCAAACAGCATAAATTTACGTGCCCAGCTTACTACATAACTGTCTTAGCTAGTATGGTAAAAAAGCAACAGGTATTATTGCTTTCGCTTGAGTTCATTCAAATTAAACCAAAAAATAAACAAGATTGAGATGGATTCAAGCACAATTTATTTTATGTATTGATAAACGGTTAGAGGTCAACATGATATAAAACAACTAAGGTAGAAGTTACAACTAAAGTTGTAAGCACCATACCATAACTAACTGTTTAAAAAAAACGGTCGGTGATAGGATAAAAAGGTGCGGTGCAACGACGAGGTAATGTTTTTACTAACTCTGTCTCTTTCGCAATAAGGAGTAAGAAAGAGAAAGAACTGGTAACAATAATAATAATCGCGCATACGCTAATTTCGTCCCTCGCGCCCTTTCGAGTCGTTCTTGGCAACCGGTTTTGTTTGTGGAACGGCCGTAAAACGGTTGAACCAATGAGGAGCCGAGGTTCACAGCGGGCGTACCATTGGTGACGGGTGATAGAGAGCGTTGCAGCTCGGGGCTGAGCGGGGCAGCCATGGGCAGCGCGGGGCATGGGTGCGGCACGCCGGTAGCGCGCGCATTATACAGCCGCAGTCGTGTTTCGCCATTCGAAAAGAAGGTTATTGTTACAATGACACGGGCACCGGACTATCGATAAAGTGTGTTTGTATGTCGTTTTCGTCGATAATAAGTGTTGTGTTTACTTTCACCCGTGCGAATGTCTCGATCCTCACCTTTTCGTTTGTTTTTTCTTTTAATCATTGCCGCATGGGACGGCGCTTACGTTTCAGTTAACCTTTTATTTTGAAACGATGGAACGTTGTTCTTATGGTTTTTACACCAAAAGGTATTTTATGTTATTTATTTAATTTATGATTGCGATCTGTTGTGAGTGAGTGCATCGCGTGTGGCTATACATGGTGAACAGACTTGCCTAGGCAATGGTTCGTCATCACAGTGAAATGGAGCCATATAAATTGAGCTAATAACAAAGTTGACTTCGGCTCGTAATGCATAAGTGAAGGAGAAAGGGTGCTGCTCAGTGTCAGTAGTATTCAATTCGATATAGCATATTAACACAATATTTCACATATGTTACCTAATACATTATATGTTTTGAAAACTACATAAGTCTCCAGGCTTTGTTGTAAAACTGATGGAGAAGCTTCGTGGTTATTATTATTGCAACGCTTCGGGGAAAAGCCGACATTGTGAGGCTCTCGCACTCGAGGGTCGACAGCCGAGGGGAGGGAGGGCGCCGTCTGTCTGCACACATGCAGAACCGGTTCGCGCTCCGACTCCCCTAGTGGGCTTTTATGGTCTCTTTCTTTATTATGCCACACGCGTTCGCATAACGCTCTCTCGCTCGCACGTTTTCATTATTTTTTGCTTCCCCTTGTGAAATAATACCAGACGGACCGTTTTTATTTAGGTGTCTGTCCCTAAATAGGTGTATAGCTTAATGCCTCTGGCACTGATGGTAAGTAACACAAAAACACGTGGCATGGCTCGGTTGTCAATAACAAACACACCTAATATTGCACTTTATGGAATTGTGACGTATGGTATTGGTAAATTTCCTGGACTGTGCCGGGCGATAACTAATTTAATTACTTATAATAAATATCAAGATAACTTGGCTATTTACAAACTTCATTTTACTTAGGTAGATGCAATTTATTTTGACATCACTTCACACTAAACTCCTGCCTCCCACCTTCAACCCTCCAACCTTAAAACAAAGTTTTGTCTAGTTGACATACTTTTAGTGCTTAATTAACTTGTAAAGTAGGTAATTGAAAAGTTAATCAATGTTAAACACGATCGATAGATCATAGATGAAATCAAAATTAAGGAATAGGTAGGTAGGTAACTTTTAATGTTGACAAATTCACCACTTCAAAAACCTTTGGGTTACCGGCTGTTTTCGGCCAATAGGTCATATCTAATAATAAATATTTTTGATAATAGTGGCACGAGTAATGAGGTACCATTGTCCTTCAACGATCATTATTGCATTTTTATTAAAACTTCTGAAAAAGCTTAAAGCTAGGCTAAAAAATATATCAACATACGAATTGAGAACCTGCTCCTTTTTTAAAAAGTGAAAAATAACTTTGATTTCGAAACAGTTTTGTACTTTAGCTAAGTACACACTTTTGAAAACTAAAGTTACTTACCTATAGGTATTTAAAACTTTGTCGTGTTTTTGAAAGTTTCTTTTTATTCTAAGAAAGTTTTCTTTTTTCTTTTTGAAGGATATCTACCTCACACAAATTCGTATGCATTATGTTGCTAAGTAAATAACAATGAGCGGAAGTTATTATTACATCAACATACACAACACGTGCAAAATTACGTAATTATTGAGGCTACCTATAACCTTATACATAATGTATAATAAATGATGGAGTTTACGGTTGTAACGGAGGCGGAGGTGGATGCGAAGGCGACGAGTCACACCTCCGCGGATGCGGAGGTTAACGGAGGCGGAGGCGGAGGTGAAAGTAGATATAGAAAAAAAATTAAATTTATGGTTACCATCAATCTGGTTAACTTTGAAAGATAAATGCGGTATTTTACACAATATTTTAAAATTTTAACCCTGTCACACCAATGTATTTTATTTTGTTAGTGCTCTCATAACACTTTACATCCGTAAAGAATACTGAAATTATCTAAAAACTAAAAACTCATCTGTCCATAAAAAGACCAGATTTTCTAGTCTGTCAAAGTTACCGTCGTTCATGGGTCATTGATAGAAAAGCAGTAATAATTATACAGTAGGTATGTTAAGAAAACCCTGTCCGACCCATAAGGATAATAAAGGTTAGGTAAACATAAGACCAAATATAATATAAAATTTTACGTAATCATCATAGTACCAGTACAAATGAATTTTGAAATAATCTTTTTTTCCCGCGAATTAATTCCAACTTCCCCGAAATTTGGTAATTTTTAAAAAAGTGACAACACCGGTATTATTATGAGCGAATAGCGATGCGACCACGTGCCGCGTGCCCTGCCGCCCGCCGCCCGCGGAAGGGTGATTAACGCACATTTATTAAGTTACCTCTTTTTGCGAAATAATATTTATTTTTTTAGGGGGACTTTTTTTTTAACTTTAGCCCGGTTTCGTATCCATTAGTAGAATCAGTTATCGATACCTAACAACACCTTCACAGGTCGGACAGGGTTTTCTTAACATACTGTACCTATTTTGAATTAATTTGGGTAACATTGGTTTATGTTTTTCTTATAGGTAAATAGGAGTAACTGTCGACATAAAACCATTAATTTCCAGTTTTGTCTTGTATGCCTATTTTATAAAATAATCAAATCAGTCGTAAGACGTTTGGCATTGTTATACAAATTTAAAAACACGTTTTAGACTAAATTTATTTTAAAAAAAGGTCGGTCCAGTCTTAATGACAGCAAGCATAAACTTCAAATAACTTTTACACAAAAAAAAGCTTGCTGTCATTATGACTGGACCAACCTTTTTTTTTTACTCGACGAAACTAGTGTCTCCATGCGATTTTGAACAATAACCGTACTTACATATTGGTGTCCAATTATGTTTTAAAATAATTTCTCTTATTCTTAAACAGAATTGCACACAAATATCTACGGTTAAAAAAGTCGTGGTGGCCTAGTGGTTAAAACACCAGCCTCTCAAGAATGAATGTGCGAGTTCGATATTAGGTCAGGCAAGTACATACCTACCAATGTAACTTTTCTAAGATATATGTACCTACTTTCTAAGTATATCTTGGACACCAATGACTGATTATAAGGTGAAAGAAAACATCTTGACGAGACTTGGACTTGTAAGTCTGAAATCGCCAACCCGCAATGAGCAAGCGTGGTGATTAGGTACGCTCAATCCTTCTCTGTATGAGAGGAGGCCGTGGCAGTCTTCGTGTACTCTGGTATGGCCACGTCTTACGAAAACATGTTACGCATGTTACGTAGCTCTTTCCATGGCGCCTCCGCCAGGCCGGAACAAGCAAGGGAGACTAAAGAAATCAAGCCAGCTTGACGTTGTAAGAGATTACATGCGTGCCAACAAGCTCTTACCACGGGACGCTAATTAAGATCGCGCGAAATGAAGGCGAATGAGTAGGAAAGCGGACCCTGGGCTCGAAAGCCGCGGATGCAACCGGGATTGAACGCTGGGATGATGATGAATGAAATATGTTGGTACATGTTGGTATCTACAGTGTTTGCGAGCTACTTGGTGCAATTTTAAATAAGAGAAATTGTTCAAAATCTCAAGTAGACGCTAATTTCGTCTATTAAAAGGTCGGCGCCGTCTGAAGCATTAAATGGCTAGATA
The DNA here is from genome assembly GCA_037179545.1 of Sesamia inferens. Lineage (NCBI taxonomy): Eukaryota > Metazoa > Arthropoda > Insecta > Lepidoptera > Noctuidae > Sesamia > Sesamia inferens. Next base: position 16,201,134 of record CM073921.1, on the reverse strand, counting down.
TTTGCAGCCTAATTACTTAAAACATCCTGTGCATTATTATGAAACAAGGGTGTGACTTGCTTCTTAATTTGGTAACACAACGTGCACATATCAAATACAGCGTGTGATGGACGGTTGGACTCTAATTGATTAATGCGGTCGCTGTGGCATTACCTTTCATGATTATAATACCGACTGAAAATGGTAAAATCTATTCCATGTGAAAAATTCGTCTGTTCGATAGTAATTAGGCAATCTAATAATGAAATATTTTTGCAAATACAAAATAAATGGATGGAATAACAGGTTGATCTGAGTTTTAATCAGGTAAAAAAAAGTTGCCTTAGGGATAAGACCGCCCATTGTGTCTTCCTTTGTAAAATCTTCATTTTTAACTTTTGTTATTTAATGATGGTGTCCAAGATATACTTAGAAAGTACATATAACTTAGAAAAGTTACATTGGTACTTGCCTGACCTGGAATCGAACCCGCACACTCGTACTTGAGAGGCTGGTGTTTTTTTAACCACTAGGCCACCACGACATATGATTGATTAAAAGGTGAAGAAAAACATCTTGAGGAAACCTGGACTTTAATTAAGTCTGAAATCACCAACCCGCATTGAGCAAGCGTGGTGATTACGCTCAATCCTTCTCTGTATGAGAGGATACCTGTGCCCAGCAGTGGGACGATAAAAAGGTTGTGGATGGTGATGGTGATGATTTAATGATGTACATAATAAAGAGAATTCTATTCTGTCAAACATTTTGACATTGCTTGTCGCCAAAATGAGACTGCAACTAGATTTTGAATATTTATACGCTATTAGCGTGTAAGCAGTTTCCCGTCACGTTAAAAGTAGGATGCATATGTTGGGGACTTTTGCCCTAATAACATATGAAAAAAAACCGATCAAGTGCGAGTGATGGATTTGCATTAAGATGAAAATTTACACATGCACAGTATCGATTATATCAAACGGGCGTAATAACGCTATGGAACCCTGAAACAATCGCAAAGCGTAAATAAAGAATAATGCCCTTTTCAAAAATTTGTGCCCTGCCCCCTTATGATCCCCTACCCCCTTCCTTTTCTCTCTTATGATGTGAAAGAAGCAAATCAGTAGGGATCGAATTCGGTAATGTTAGAGACCTCATTTATTTTCCAATTGTTTGTCTCCCTATAAAAGCCGCTGCAATTCTGTATAAAAATTGTATGCCTACTTACCCATTTCCCACAAGTTGTTTCGCTATATCAGTGAACGGTGCACGTGTGTGCATTTATCGCACATTTACACGTTTAACATTATATTTTTGAGACAGGTTTGTAGAATAAGTTCTGTCAGGAAGTTATTGAAGCGCTTTTTTTTTTAATAGAATTTCTTGTTTATAGAACTGGCATCCACCATTATCGACAAAACATTTATTAACATCAAAGTTCGGTTCATTCCAGGAGACGAAAATTTTAATTCATCTCAATTTATGCTCGGTAGGTATGTAGGTACTATCATTGTAAAATATCGACAACAAAATTTATCTAACAAGTCACGGTGGAGCTGCTAGGGAAATTCCTTGTGAGTTTCTCACGGCACACATATTCTGCGATTATGCTAACCAGTTACGTGAAAAAAAATGATGCGCAACCGATGAAATCAAAGTTCATAGCGTCCGTAACTTGTGGCTGAGAGTCAAGAGTGGTTATAGTCCGAGACAGTTGTGCGAGTGGCCAGTCTGAAGAGCTCTCACAAATCAACCGCGAATTCATACCATTTGAATCCAATCAACTCGTTTAGTTTTGCACTCAAAGATAGCATTAGTCCTTTTTAAGTTGTTATATCGACAATCAAGACAGTTACATGGAATAATAGGAGGCTACAACGCGTGCGGTTTCAGGACTACAAGTGGCACGTGCCACAAATAAGAATAAATAAAGTTGAAATAATTTAAAGAAGCTCTTTCTAATGGTTTCTTTCTTTCTTTCTTTCTTTTATCTGAATTATGACAGCGGTATATGGTATATTATGGTAGCGGTAGCCAACGCGGCCGCAAGATAGCCCGGGTTCACTCCCCGCGCAGTGTAAATATTTGTATGCATGAATATGAACTGGTCTGGTTGTGCCTCGGAAAGCAAGCTAAGCCGTTGGTCCCGGTTGCCATACGAATATTTAATGGCAGTCGTTACGGGTTGTTGGAGCCGTCAAAAGTATAACAATTGGTCTAACTGCAAAGCCTCGATATCGCCTTCGGGATGTGGTCAGACGGCAGACGCTTCACAGAAAATATAGAAGTTTAGCCAAAATCAGCAGTTAGATTGGTAAAGCGGACCACAGAATCCAAAAGCTGAAAAAAGCTTCGGGTGCGATTGGGATTAACGCTGAGATGATGACTATCTGACATCACCTTCGTCAACCAAATTTTTGACATTTATATCACTGGGTAATAATTAGAAGCAACTTGTTCGCCCTCTCCAAAAGTTACTATACTGATTGTATCTCGTGTACCTATTGTTTTTTACTCTGTGTTAAATAAGTGTACCTATTTTATTTTCTTTCGATTACTGTTAATTAGTAAGTACATGCTTGTTTCTCTTCTGTTATGTTACAACACAGAAATCGCCATGTTGGTATCTTTTCTACGCCACACTGGCTTCCCAGACTACCTACTTGCTCCAGTCAGGCTGTAGAGAAAAGGCCAAAATAAAGACAGACAATACCATCTAGTTTTCATGTTTTCCTTGAAACGAAAAGTAATCTTAGAACCTGAAATATTGGATGTGGGTAGTACCTACCTATAATGGCATACCTTCTCTGATACATCATCCGGGTATAATTATTAGAAGTTAATATACATTGAGTATGATAATTAGGTACACTAATAACACGTAACACACATACTGCTTGTTAGGTCACTCCCGAGGTGATTGCACGGAATGAACTTCATTGATATTCATTTAACAGTTGACCAGCGCAAGTATTGTGAATTAGGAGTGACAATGTATCGCCCACAGATCACTAAACCAATTTCCTCATTTAACTCTTGTATCTTGGTAAGGATATCGTCAGGTTAAGAGGCTTCATTCAATATTGTTTGATTTCATTTGAAAGATATCTTTGATCCCTGTTTATTGCACTGCATGTATTTTGCGTGTCATGTGCCTGGATTGACAGTAATGAACAAACTTTTGGATTTATTATGAGGAATTATACCTCGTGCTGGTAGCTACCACCTAGGCCCCGATCCACGAAGTGAGGTTCTCACTCAACACGTTTGTTTGCGTACAAATTAGTGTGAACAGTGAGGTCGCTACAGGGTTTAGAAGCCCTTTATTAGATGAAATTACTTATTTTCTTTTAATATTAATTACTCTTTTTGTTTTGTCAACTAATTCGACAAATCTACTACCATCTGCTACTGACTGTCGATTAGGTACCAACAGTAGCAAATGGTAATAGATTTGTCATGTAAGTTTAAAGCTAATGCGAACGGAGTAGAAGCCTACCTCTACTCCGTTCACATTAGCTTTATACATGAGTTACATAGAAATATTAAAATAAAAACAAACAAAGAAGACCGAATAACGAAAAATGGCAAATAACCAGTAAGATAGCATTCACAACTATACACAAGTGAGACAATCAAACACAGCTACTTATTTTGGCAGAAACCATTATAATCCGGAAAATTTAAATAAAACTCTGCTGCCATAAAGGTTTTTAGCTTATTAGGAAATATTTCAGATTAGATCGACTTATAGTAAAATGTAAAGCGTTCCAGGTGTTGACCATCTCTGATTCTTTTAGGTTTTAACCTTAACACCTGTAGCTTAAATAAAAAAAACTAAATAAGATAATTAATTAAAAGCCTCCTAAATTCAGAAGATAGATAGTTAAAATAGGTTGATTTAAGTATAACGACTGGTATATAAGTTAATTACAATAAATTTACCATCAATCCTACTGTAACAAAGCATAGGTACCTAATATACTGTATAAGGGGGATATTATTCATAAACACTGCTTAAAGTTAACTAGTGATTAGCAATTCTTTAACCATACATTTTTGACCTTTTAACGTCACTTAACTTTAATTATCGTTTATGAATAAACTCCTTAACACTGTGGTGTTTATTCATAAAGAATGATTTAAGTTATGTGACGTTATAAGGTCAAAAATTTATTGTTAAAGAATCGCTAATCACTAGTTAACTTTACGCAGCGTTTATGAATAAGAGGGTATATGTATACTTACATGTTGTCCTTTTATAACAAAATGTACACTGTATACATATTGTCCTTTTATAACAAAATGTACACCTTCCGTCTAATGCTGTCCCGAATGGCTTGTGTACGGACGACATCAGGTCAAGCTACCCGAAACCACAGATTACAGAATACTCCGAAACTGTCAAATGTTTCAATCAACCTTGAATCATAACGATTCAGTGATACAGTTAAAAATCTTATAAAGATATCTGACAGATTGTAGTAGCTTGATGTGCTGTTGCCTGTACCTATTGTGTTAGTGTCATTAAAGTCAATTCTGCCGTCGCGTTTTTTTTTTTGTGGATGTGCACTTGTAGACCAACTGTCTCCAACTCTCCTCTGTGTCAACTGTTTCCTTTAGGTACGATATTTCACCTCGCTATCTGTAATTAGTGTCCTCGTTTTCCAGACTAAATAATATAAGCAATGTAATCTATAAATCCGACATAGAAAAGGTCTTAAAGTGCATATCAATTTCGTTTAAGCCTATGTCCAGTCCCAGACTGCTAAAGTATTCTTATACTTGTAAATTCTGGCTATAGGTAAATGCCACTTACTCTTTCTATGGATGGCATTAATCGAGTCTACCATAGCTTCACTGTGCATTTCAGAAGCGCTATAAAGCACTTCTAACCAATCAGTTATCTGAAGATGTTATCAAACCGACTAGAATGCCAAGGTGCGCCCTTTTGTTGTAATCAATCCAAAGTTTTCTCCTTTTCTATTAGGTAATTCCAGAGAAACTCTTGTTGAAACGCATTCACAGATCTCCACAGTAAGTGAGTGATTATCAAGACATCCTAGCCAGTTGGCCAAATTCAGGGCAGCAAATGTGATGAAGGCTACGCAGCGCCTACTGTCGCCAGGACAACGCGGCGGTTGAGACCGACTACTTGAAGGATTTTTATAATTATGGGTTAATTATATTAAACTGGGGATGTATTGTGTACAAAACAGTGTCTTAAAAGCATTATTAATGTCTCCACGATATAATTATTTTTATTTGTAATGGTTCGTAGTTATCACTGTATTACCTTTCAAATCAATGCTATCGCCCGAATTATTTATTGGCTGTTACATAGGTTACAAACGTTTTTACCATTTGGTTTTGAACCTCATCAGCATCATCATTTCAGCCGAAAGACGTCCATTGCTGGATATAGGCCTCCCTCAAGGTTCTCCACGACGCCCGGTCCTGCGCCTCCCGCAATCAGCGGTTTCCCGCGACCTTCACCAGTTCGTTGATCCACCTTGTCGAGGGCCTACCCATGCTGCGTCTTCCGCTACGTGGTCGCCACTCGAGAACCCGTCGGCCCCATCGGGAATCGATCCTACGGGCAATGTGCCTAGCCCACTGCCACTTTAGTGTTGCAATTCTTCGGGTTATGTCGATTCCTCTCGTTCTTCTGCAGATCTCCTCATTCCTGATTCGATCGCGCAGTGAAACCCCACGCATAGCCCTCTCCATTGCTTTTGTTTCGAACGGAACCCGAAAGTATTGTTAAAATGTAGACAATTATCTAAAACTCCTGAGATTTAAATAGGCGCAGACGCCAGCACGTCAAGCTACTACAATTTGTCACATTTCTTTGATTTTCAACTTTATTACTTAAGCATTAAGGCTCAAAATTGATTGGGAATATTTGAAAGTTTAGGGTAGCTTGAACTGCTGTCGTACCTACGTAACCTCTTTACAAGATAGTTTTGGTTATTTGAAGTAAATAAAGTTTTCAAAATGTTTCAGTCATTGCACCCGGTTGTTAGAAATACCTAATTAATTAATAAAAAATATTACTAAGTATGTAATCTATTTTATAATTTATTTGTCATGTAACTTTTGCAAAAATACTTGTTAAAAAAAAAGACTAAGAGTAGGACAGATTTCGCATTTTCAGCCTTGAACGAAATTTTTAATGTGACTATAATTCCAAGCGTTTGGATTTCTGTGATTTCAACGTTTCTATGGACAGCAGCGTTTAGCTGTTATGTGAATAGAGATACTACTGTCACTAGAGTGCCAAGATTTGGAAAAAATCCTTTTAGTAAAAAACCAATTAGTTGGCTTGCAAGATGTAACCCACCATTTCTATTTTTGTGTTTTGTTCAAAAGTCATGAAATTCAATTTAATACCATTTCTTAGCAGTTGGCAACATCGCATCGGATGAGTTTCATAAGGAGTTTTGGCGGGAAAGTCAACCTGAGTGTAAAATTAAAATTGTTGTAAAATTATTTATAGTGTTGTTTACTAAATAAAAGCGCGTGATTTATGTAGTAAAAAGTGCATTCAGTGAACAATTTATAAAGAACATTGAAATATTGTAGCATAGTGGCCACATCATGACTTTACCCCAAACCCCTCTTAGTCGGCTCACGCGGGAAACGAAAGGAGATAGGTTAGGTTAAATTATGACAAGTTGGGAAGTGAAAATTCATTTTTTTATTTATTCATTTTTAAATAAATTATTAAAAAAGAAAATTGACTTTCATAGAATATCCTCAGCAAAAAAAAAAAACAATAAATTGTAAAACATATGATAGTGCTATATTTTTTTTTCAAATCATAATAGTTTATTATTTTTTTTACCGACAAAACGAAAACATTTTTTTTTACGCTGGCAACTGAACAGAACTGTCAGCCGTCAATGTCAAACAAAAAGTTGACTAACTTCACACTATGTTGAATTGTTGATATTCTTTTGTCATTTTTTCTTATAGTTAAGTTTCTGACTTTCTTATAAGTTTATAAATAATGTAATTGTTGAAATTGTCTTTCTTTTTTTTGAGTGTAATTTATTTCTTCTGATAGTTTAACAGGATAATAATTACTAAACATATAGTTGTATTCTGTAACTAACGACGCTTCGAACGTTGCACTCATGCAGGACATTTAGCATAATTTACCTACCTTCCTACATTATTGTTCAAGAGAACTCTATTTAACTTAGTCATTGTATCAAGTGCATTATTAAATACGCATTCATTGTTATAGATTAAATGGCACAAGTTTTCAGGTTTTTTACTTATAATTATTTACTATAACTTAAGCGTGCTAAGTTACAGACCATTTTCGTAAAGTTATTAAGTAATTAATTTAGTTTTTGCCCACCTTCATGGGAAGAAAGTGTGAGTTTAAGTATGTATGTTTTGAGTCTATTTGTGTCTTGTTCCGTGTGTTTTCCTTTTGTTATTAACTGGAACTGTTATTAATATATTATCTATGTAGTACTAACAACACACCATAAAATTAAAATAACAACTGTTTATTTAAGATATTTTTATTTATTTGTAGGTCTGAAATCCTAGACAATATACAAAAGAAAAAGGACCAGGAGAAGGAACCTCAAATTCAAAATTACCAACAGCAGCTTGTTAAACCCGTTGATAAGCCATTACATTCAGCGGAAGTGCCCAATGCCAATGTACCAGTGACACAGCATGTCCCAGCACAGCAGTTGTTGTCCCCTTCACACACATTGGGCCAGTCTGTGCAAACTAAAGAAGACTCTAAAGATAAATCAATAAAAGTTGCAAATTCAACAACTATAACTTTAATAGAAAACGGTACTCTTAACGGAGAAAAAGATAAAGACAACACTTATCATAAAAATTACTTCACTTTAGAACCTAAAAATGAAAAAAAGGATGACTGCAATAAGAACAGTATTACAATAACCAAGACTGCTCTAAAGCAGTCACCTGGTGGCAGTCAGGCTGAGAAAAAAAACCAAATCAAAACTGCTAAAAGGCCCCTGCAGTACTTAGAAACTCTTGCTGAGAAGGCTGGTATCACTTTTGAGGACAAATACGAAGCAGCAAACACACTTTTAGCTTTAGACAAACAGAATAGCACTAATAGAAGATTGCCAGAGTTGAAGCCACCAAAGTCAGAGCCCGATAATCATAATCAGCAAGAGGAATTTAGATATAGAAATCAGAAAGAAGAAGATGATAAATTACAGGTAAGGTTTTATTACAAATCTGATATTATATTTACTATGTCCTGGATGAACTAAGTGAGGAAACCCAAACCCGTAACATAGCAGAAATATTTTCTGTGTTAAGGATTTGGTTACCTCAACAGTCCTTTTAAGGGAGGCAGTCTGTCATTATTCTACCCAGCCAACTTTCCTCCAGAAGTTGTTTACCTCTCCAGGCCTATTGAAAACATTGGTTTAAAATTTGGGTGTCCTATGAGATTTTCACTTAATTTTCGCCTGTGTACTCAGAACGCTTAAGGAAAATGATAAAAAAATTACAAATAGCTGGTAATTAACATGTAAAATATTGGTTCATAGCTGCATCTGGTTACCTCAACTCAGTTACAAAATGGCTAGGCACATGTTGATGAGGATATAATGTGTTTTGCATTTAACTACATGACAACTAAACAACAGTTCCACAACATTCATTGCATTATTTATGTAGTTGAGCAGACACAATTTCGAACACATGGAGCAATGGATTAGCAATATGCTTCGGATTTGTTCCCACAGATAATGTGTGAGCAATAGTGTGTTACGTAATTAGGGTGCTGAGTATAGTTAGTTAAGGATAAGTAACTGAATTGATTCCAACTATTTTTACACCATGTTATATTTTTTCCCACATACATTAAGAAATTGTTGTGGTTACCGAGCGGACGACAGATCATAGTACTTGCGCGCGCGCCACAGCTGACGCCAGAGGTCAACGCACCGCGCTCGCCCGCCCGACCGGATCTTTGATCATATTTTTGTTGGGACAACCAAGTAGAATAGCAAGCATAGCTTTGTGGTTTATCATAATATCTTTTTGAAATTTTGTACATTTTTTCTTTCTTAAAAATATTGGACATGTGTTTCGGGTTTCGCATAACCAAAAAATTATGTTGTGTAATAGTTAAACTACAATCGTTTTCAACCAATGACATCAATTAATTTTAACAGATCCAACAACAAATAATCCAGCAGCAGCAGCAACAACAATTGCAGCAGTTGCAACAACAGCAACTGCAACAGCTGCAGCAGCAGCAAGCTTTACAGCAAGCGTTGCAGCGACAACAACAACAAGTTATACAACAGCATATTAAAAATCATCAGGATCAGCAAGAGTTGGTAAGTTGAATGATGATGGACAATGTATAGACAACCTTGTAGCTTACGACCTTAAGGTTGAATTTCACCTGCATATCATAAAACCATGTTTCAATCTTAACGAATTTTTAATTATGGTATGGATATACAATAATTTTCCTATATGTGCTAATGTCTAATTGATTTGGATACATGTTTTTGTTATTCAATTTCAAACTGAGTTCTTGAAAACTCTTGTCTTACTAATAATACTTTTTTTCAAATAATTCACTGCCATTCACACACACAAGGAGTAGTGGCTAGACTACTCCTTCACATTTACCATTGTTCATCCACACATTCACCTCCATCCAATGCATGCTCGTTACTGTTATATATATATATTTTTTTAGTGCACATACATGTTACTGTGTTTGCCTAGTGACCTACTACATGTTTTTATAAAACCTACTTCAGACACCAGCTCTCAGAATGTCATTATACAGGGTGTATCTGACATCGTAACGCAAACTTCGCGAAAAGGCCACACCGCATGCCACTAATAAATTTATGTTAGTCATTAATATCGTTAATGAGCGGTTTCAGAAATCAGTGTTAAAAAAAATGTGTCTGCTCGGCCTTTGAATGTTGCAAGCGTGCCGCCGTGCGTGTTTATAGGTCTGACGTTGACCCCTGATGCGAACTCTATTAAATCAGCTGATAGGATAGTTTTTCTAGTATTGTTCACATTGCGATTTTTTGTGTCAAAATCTTATTGGGTTATAAAAGTATAGCAATAATAAACGGTTTAAAGTGAAAAAAACTGCATATTATTTTTTTTTTAAATCGGGAAAACGCCGACGCAAAATTCCACCACTAAGGGGTTCAGAATCATGTACTGGATCCATGGTACTCGTTTGTGCGTCGATGTCAGATACACCGTTTATAGTTCAAAACTGTTACAAAACCACTGTGGGAGATTTATTTAAATAAACTTGTTAATCACATATCAATGGTTTTTTAAGAAATGCACATGGCTTGTACAAACGACAGCACGTCAAGCAACTACAATCTGTCCTATTTCTTAATTAGATTTTCAACTTTATTGCTAAAGCTTTAAGGCTCAAAATTGATTGGGAATATTTGGCAGTTTAGGGTAGGTTGACCTGCTGTCGTCCATACCACTGCAGCAGTATTGATTTTGAATGGAGTTAGTTTATAAAATCCTGCAAAGAAGCTGTTATTTTAACAGCATTAAACTAGTTAACCTAATTAGACATTATCTGACAACACTGGCATGGGTATAGCATTAGTCACTGGGTTATGCTAAAAATAATACAGAGTGCTATGATAAAAGTACTGTTTTCCTCTCAGCTACAGAAGCAATTTCAACAACAACAACAACAACAGCATCAACAACAACAGCAGCAGCAACAACAACAGCAGCAACAACAGCAGCAACAACAACACCAACAGCAGCAACAGAAGACAGAGTTGATTCAAGTTACGCAACAGGGCGAGCAACAACAGCAGAAGTATTTGCAGGTATTTGTTGATGTAAGATTGTTGATTTGATAAAGATTTGACATCATTTCATCAACCACTCATCATCATAAGCTCATATCATTTTTGTTTCGACCGTACAGCCCACTAGAGTTAACTTGAGTGTTCCCTCAGATGACGTAAGCGCGCGGCACTGAGAGCTCCATGGCGAAAACGGTAACAGCATGGTGGCCGCCACTTGTAAACTCTTGCGGGTTATACCCATATTGTCGTGATGACCGATAGTTGTTTTGTATTTAAATGGAGCGCTAACGATGTACTACAGCAGGATAAAATATACTGGAGACTGCAGTCGTCAAAGGATAAAAAAAATGTTCCTTTATGTGTTAAAAAAATGCTTAATGTTACAACTAAGTACGTACTAGGTAATCGTGGACCATCTTTAAGAGGTATTTTATTCGGGATAGTTGAGCCATCGTGTCTTTGTTTTACAATATCAATCATCATCATTTTCATTCAGGATGAATTTTCTGAACGAAATCATAGGTCAAGTGTTACGTTGCGTGCTTACGTTCTTTTGCGAGATCGGTTTGCAGAGGAAAGCCAGGTTTGAGACGCTTGTCAGGACGTACTTATTTCGTCATCCCACGCACCCGCGAACACTATGTTTCGATCTATCGTTTCAAATTCACTTAGTAATGTATTATCATCATCATTCACAGCCCGAATCTAACCTACTGTTGTAGACCACCCTTTGCTTTCGCCACTTTCATCGGACTCGTGCTAATTTCATTCACAAATTCGAACTCAAGAATATTATGTACTTAATGCGAAATTATACCAGTTAATCATAAGTACACGCAAGCCCGCAGGGTGATTGCGTGCCTATCAGTAGCAATGGGTTGCATTTTGACAGCTCATCAAAATTCATTGCGTTATTTACTTTGTTGAGCGGCACTGGATTAGGAGTATGCTCCAAAATGATTCAAATTGATAGTAAGAGTGTGTTAGGCAATAGGGGTGCTGGTGGAATAAACGACAGTCCATGCCTTATTCAGGTGCGTCGTAATTTTTTAAAGATGGATTTACGTTTCTATTTTAAAGTCTGAACAATAAGAAACCATCTTAGATAATATAACACTGGAGAAAACTTAGCGAAATACTATGAACGGAAGATCTCACTTTTGACGGGGTTGCAGTAGCTAATAAATACATCATCATCATCTCAGCGTTAATCCCAGTCGCATCCGAAGCTTTTTCAGCTTTGGAGTCTGGGGTCCGCTTTACAGTCTAACTGCTGATTTTTGCTAAACTTCAATATTTTCCTTGAAGCGACTGCCGTTTGACCTCTACAACCCGAAGGCGATATCGAAGCATTGCAGTTAGATCAATTCTTGGACTTTTGAGGGCTCCAACAACCCGTAACGACTGCCATTAGATGTTCGTATGGCATGATTTAATTCCCCCATCTCCGTTCCACCATCGGACGACCCGTCGTACGGCGAGTTTCCACACTTACATTGTTAACGCCACTACGATCAGGATGAAGCGTTTCGCCTCCTCCTTTATACCGCGTACATCTGGGGATTGGAACAATTTGCCAGCGGCGGTGTTTCCGTCTGACTACAATTTGAGTGTCTTCAAGGCTAGAGTGAATAGGCTCAATAAACTAGTGCGTCACTGCTTACCATCAGGCGGAATTGCGGTCAAGCGCTAGTTTAGAATTTATAAAAAAAAAACCGGGACCAACGGCTTAACGTGCTTTCCGAGGCATGACCAGACCAGTGCAAATATTCATATCCATGCGTACAAATATTTGCACTGCGCGGTTGCGGTAGCGGGTAGCTAATATAACACAAAAAGCAAAGGCTTGTTGCTCGGAAAGGGAATTCTATACTATCGATACTTTTATCGATATACACTTGGAATTTTGCTTGAATCCATGAAATAAAACAGCTGATGCATGATATATTTTAATGTATATAATTTACTGCAATTAAATAGTCTAAAAACGATACATATACTAATCTTAATAGATGGGCGGTTCATTGAGTCCAAGGCCAAGGTGGCTGCCAGAAAACTTGGCGTTATCGCAAAGGTCCGGCAGTACTTCACATCAGGGCAGCTTCTAATGTTGTACAAAGCACAGGTCCGTTCGTGTGTGGAGTACTGCAGCCACATTTGGGCTGGTGATGCTAAGTGTCACCTGGCCACTTTGGATTCAGTGGAGAGGCGTGCGAAGAGGCTGATTGGTGACCCTGATTTAACTCGAGTTGGTCTCCAAAGCCTAGAGCACAGGCGTAGAGTAGCCAGCCTTTCGGTGTTCTATAGGATATATTTTGGGAAGTGTGCGAGGGAATTGCACGATTTAATTCCCCCATCTCCGTTCCACCATCGGACGACCCGTCGTACGGCGAGTTTCCACCCTTATGTTGTTAACACCTCTACGATCCGGACGAAGCGTTTCGCCTCCTCCTTTATACCGCGTACATCGAGGGACTGGAACAATCTGCCGGCGGCAGTGTTTCCGTCGGACTACAATTTGAGTGTCTTCAAGGCTAGAGTGAATAGGCTCTCAATAGACTAGTGCGCTTTACCATCAACGATTGCGTCGCTGCTTACCATCAGGCGGTCAAGCGCTGGTTTATAAATAAATACAAAAATAAAAAAAGATAAAATAAACACTTGTACGGTTGGAGGAGCCCTTCCCCGTCAGCAACGATGTTATAATAGAAAGAGACACTCGTTGTAATGGAAAGAGTAAGAGTGAGAGAAGTTGCAAAGAGGGTCATAAAGCTTATTATTCGTTACGCGACGATATCTGCCAGTTTACTCGTATTGCATCGCAACCCACATTTAAGAAAAAAGTTGAAATAAAAGTCTTAATTAGAAATTGGAATCCTACTATCCTACCAATATTACTAATTCAAAACCTTGTGAGGATATTTGTTGTGTATGATAGGATGTTATAATGGATGTCTCTTTCACGCAAAAGCTACTGAATGGGTTTGGATTCAATTTGGCACACAGATAATTTACTAGAGGATACTTTTATCCCGATATTTTCACGCGAGCAATAACGTGGGTGTAACCGCGGGGCTCAACTAGTGGATATTTAAAAGACAACATTGAACCTAAATATGGATTCATGCCATATGATTGAATCCAAATTAAAACATGATAATACTCATGTTTTAATTAGAATTCTAAGTAAATATTTATATTTTATTATATGACATGAAGTATTATTTAGAAAATGTATAAGTATATAAAGGTTATTGCATTATGTAAAGGAGATAACACCCTCATACAAGTATGGCCTAGCATGGACAATAATAAAACAATATAGGTATGTAATAAATAGTGTCCGCCCGAAATTTCGATTTCGGTTTCTGTTTCGGCCGAGTTTCGGCCAAAAATCAAGTTTCGGTGGCAGTTTCGGTTTCGGCCAAAATAGGCCGAAACTTTTGCCGAAACCGAAACTTATTTCGAACGTTTCCGCACGATCGCGTTCGCCTAACTTCGTTTCCCGCGGCAAGATCTCAAAATTGTTTCTGGTCATCCATAACACAAGGGAAAACCTTAATTTGGGTTCCAGGACAATGTATGTGATGTTGTCTCAATTTATATTAAAAAAAAATACCAATACATAGTATTTAATGAAACAGTAACTAATTAATAATGTGGTAACTAAAAAATATAATCTAGCTGCAATGCTTCGATATCGCCTTCGGGTTGTGCTTGTGGAGGTCAGACGGCAGTCGCTTCACGGAAAATGTCGAAGTTTCGTCAAAATTAGCAGTTAAGCTGCTAAAGCGGACCTCAGACTCCAGAGCTGGAAAAAGGCTTTGGATGCGACTGGGATTAACGCTGAGATGATGATGATTAAAATTTTGCTACGAAAACTTAATTTGTCAAAATAATAAAAATGTTATTAATAGATATTTTTTTTTATAATATGTTAAATAAATGATTACAACAAACTTAATATACTGTGTTGCCATTAATGCAAAATAATAGGTACCTAAAATTCTCCAAATTTCAGTATTTTAAGAAATTTTATACTTGGACACGTGAGTTTCGGTTTCGGCCGAAACTGAAGCCCTGGCCGAAGATTCGGTTTCAGTTTCGGTTTCGGCAGAAAAACCAGTTTCGGTCGGACACTAGTAATAAAGGAATATTTGTATTCCAGAGTCCTGAATATATTTTAGTACTCCAGAACTCATTGGTGCCGACATAGACATTTAAGTTGCAAATTCTAGAGTATAACATTTTGACTTTTAAATACTACTAGGTAGCTAGTGAGCATGCACATTATTGTGAACATAAAATAATGGTCATCAATCGTGGAGTAATTCAATTTTCAACCGAATCCAACAACTGCCTCCTTAAGCGAGACGTTGCTATATCACATTAATTGTAGTGCTGGTTCCACCAGATAAAATTCCATGAAAGTTGGGTTCGATCGAGAAAACGAGCAGTAGATAACAGCAGATATCCAGAAACAAAGCAAGCGACATTATGAAATCATTCAACATGCGAGCCACAAAAATATAGACTAGAATAACTTAAATTGTTAATTGTAAAAGAAAATAAAAGACGTCCAGTCTTTGTCATGACAGTCGATACAAAACCCGTGACACACGTACCTAGCTACAATATGTATGTAAACATACATATACTCCTTGAGTTTTCCATGGGGGTAAGCAGAAACTATAACATACACTTACCTACTAACATTTTTGTCCCAGCTAATCAATTTACATGACGGAGTAACCTTCCTATGTCATTGGCAGAATAGTCAACATCGGCTCCACTTGCCATAAATAAAAGTAGAATGGAACCTTCGTATATATACGTCAGTATTTGAACGCTTTGTACAGCACATCGATTCATGTTCACTAAGGTCCGCGCGCCTTAAAGCAATTAACGCATTAGAATCGATTTGAAAGCAAATTTTGACGTACTTTTATTTTAGCTCGTTTACAGCGAGAGGTACATGTTCGTAAGGCTTCTCCAATGTTATATTATCTCAAAAAAGGATCAAGACCGACGCAACATTGATTCGTAAAATTACAAAACCGGAATAGCTGTATAAATGTCTAATATGTAAGTTTATTGTATTTATAATTAAAAATATTTTACTGCTTATAAACCACCCACCCCTATATACCTGTAGGCTTCCTAAAGAGGGTGACTTGCGTCCTTAAGACAGATTGGACTGATTGCAATACGATTTCGGGTCGTGACACCCGAGTCTTTGGCGAGCAGCGTCGTCAGATCGCGAATCGCGAATTGGCAACCTTTTATTTCATATGTTAACGGTACTTAGGTGCATGTTCAGCTGCAGTAGACTACTGGTTGATAGCTATTCAGCTACTGTGAGGTTAGTTAAAAGTTAAAACTGTATTTAGGGGTTCAGGGATTGGACGCAGAGGAATACCGGCTCTGCATTGCTTTGAGTGTGTGTTTTTTTGGTATTTAGCCGGTGCAGTACAACGTACCGGGCATTGGCGAAATCAACCTGAGCTTTCTGGCGTCACCACAGAGTAACGTCAACCTGCTCTTTGACAAGAACCAGAAGACAATGAGCGGGGAAATCAAGCAGCAACAAGTAAGTCTCAACCTGATTTACAGACAAGTTTTGCGCCCATTTCAAATAATCTGTATACTATTAAATTAATGAGGGTGCAACTAAGTCGTTCCAATCAAAAGAAGCCCTATTTTTAAAGGCGCAAAACGTGTTCAGTTCTTATTACAAAATTGAAAGTTTAGAAGCCTAGGAGTCTGTGAGTGGATAGTTTTAAGCTGTGAATGATATATGTTGATGATTTAGAACAGTACTTAATTGTTTTGTCCTGTAAATCTTCTATCTGATGATGAACTCGTGTTCCGGCATGATGTCTGGTGAAGCCGTACGGAGGACTGGTCTGAGCAGTTGTGTTGCGATGTGTGCCGGGTACGATGCACCAAATGTTGTTGAGTCGGGAGTTTGATTGTGGAGGGTCTCCAGATCAATCTCCCTCTGGCGCAGCATCGTTGGTCACCTCGCTCAACTGCGGTCTTCCTTCCTGTTCACTCAGTTTTTTTTTTTTGAGTGATTAGACCCTTAATCAGGCGGGATTGCAGTCAAGCACTAATTTATAATTATTAAAAAAAAACTTGTTTGTTTCATATAATTGAAATACATAGCGCCCACGTTCTTATTAGGTACATACTACATACATATATCAATTAACTTTTCTGAAGATCGAATTGAGAGATTTCAATTCACTTATGTATATAATACTACCTCACAATAAATGCCAAGCGTGGGTAGGTTAATCAGAACCTATTCAGTTAAAAAATAAGTATTCCTCGGATTATTAAGTACATAATTATATTTATTATTTTTTTACAATTTATTTTATTTTCAATGCGATTGAACGGGCTATATTATATTCGAATTCATTAGATATCTATTATGCTTATACGATTGCTCGTCGAAGATATATTATTAATAATTTATTTCGTGGAAATTCGCCAAAGGAGAACAGAGTGACTTTCCGGGTACTTTCGTTCGAGTGCAATCAATAAGTCCATTTACCTTTCCGAAGCGGTTGTTATACTTGTTCTAAGAATAGTAACGACAATTCATTGTTGAAAAATGTTTAAACCCTTCAAACACGAGGACACTGTAGTTAGTATAATTACAGAGCGAATTTTATTTTGAAGCCAGTTTTTTGGTAGATTCTTAACTAATGACAAAAACGCCGAAAGAAAGAAAGAGTTAAAATTAAAATGATATCCAACCATTTTAGAAAAGTAACAAACAAAAAAAAAGAGCACTCCGTGTTCTCGAATAGGTTACTTATTAGTGTTGCATCGATAAAAGTACAGATGACAGCACAACAAGCTGGACTACAATCTGTCAGATTTCTTTATTAGATTTTCAACTATATCTCTGAAGCTAATGCTTCTGAGATAAAGTAAAATTATCTGACAGTTTGGGGTAGCTTGACCGTCAGTCGTCATCGAGGTCCCTTGTTCATAGCTTCACGAATTAAAGACTTGTAGGCTGAATTATGATCTCCTGGTCCAGCGACAACACTTCTTGTATTTATGCAAATTAAGTAATAATTTTCTTTGGATCAAAGTGTGAACCAATTTCCAAACTACATAATTCATAAACATCTATTCTTCTGCGCGACGACTATCCTTTCGACTTGTTTGTTAAAACTACGTATTGATGAAACAAAACTAAGTAGTAAATATCGTTAAAAAAATATACGGGCTTTTCATGCCCGCTTTTGCCCATTTGAAAAAGGAATTTTGCCTCGAAATTGTGTAAATACACCACAAAATCGTGCAAAATAAATATTGTCAGTTTCTTGGAAAAATACATATAATCTCTATTTTATAAACGATGAATCTGAGTTTAAATATTGAGTTTGTATGTTCGGTATAGCAGATAGCTAGTCAATATTTGAACCCCTTTTTTTTTTTTAATTAGAAATTACAATCCCTTAAAAACAACCTAACAGTTCATACGGGCTCGATTTTGAACACTTTGTACTTGCATGATCGTCAACATAAAGACTTCTTTTGAACTGAAGTTCATTTTATTTTAATCTCTCTTTAGTCGCTCGCTAACAATGTGGAGGCGGGGTTAGTTATGGGCAATTTTAGCAATTATGCTTCTACGGTTTTATGTAATCAAAATATGAAAGTGATCGAGGACTATTATTATTTATACATGATCCGTATATATATTCAAAGCGATCAAATTACCTTGTGAAACTTGGCAAAGATAAAATGGTGATGGTATAAATATATCAAAAAATAATGCAATTATTTAACTCGTAGGCTTTTTGCCATTGCCAACGGTGAGCCGTTAGTCTGTCACTTTTATACGAAATAAGTCGTATCCTGAGAATTAGTATTTTTTTTAATTATTGTAAGATTTACCATAGTAGAACTAAGGCGTCAACTTTATTCCACGGATAAAAAAATCTCCGTTATTTGACTACGCTAAAGTGCTCTTAGTGTAGTTAGTTTTTTTTTCTCGCGATTGTAGAGGAAATTCTCATACTAAGGAGCGATTTCTTAGCGTTCGTTTTTCCGCTTCAATATGAGTGCTTTTGTATAGGACCATAAATTAGGACTGTTTAAAGGAAACGCATAAAATGGCTACATAGAAAATGTACTCAACGCTTGGATTACCTATCTCGTCTCAAACTCAAAATTGTGTTTTTAAATTACGATGGACCATACAGTGACATGAATTCGCATTTCGCGGAATGAACAAAAAATATGCTGCAGGTGGTGAAATAATTGTGCACCCATTTTTAAGGTTTCTGAGTTGAATACTTCAAGAACACCACAGACATTTTGTTGGCTGCTAGTACTAGCCAACTTTTACCCACTTTGCTTTTCATAATAAGTGCCGATATTGATTTAACTGGAACACGTCCTCTATCAGCGGCAGCATGGTAGTATGTAATTGTAACCTATTATTTTTACTCTAGTTCTTTAAACATATTATTCCAATTACATACATTAACATGCATTTTTGAAAAGGAACTGCAGGATTAAATACATTTTTTTCGCGTTTGTATATGCTAGGTTTTGCTTTTTTAATTTATTATACACCGTTGTAGGATAAGTCATGCAAAAACATTTTTTCTCTTTATTTTCTCATAATTCATCCAGAAGATCCGAATTTACTTCTAGCTAGGCTTTTCTCTATAACTCGCGATTTTCGTTTCCGTGAGTCGTATATAAAAATCACGCTGCTTTAGAAATTAGTCATCAATAATAATTAATTAAAAAAAAACTTCAAAGCTGCGTGGGAAGCACCAGACGCAGCAACATTTTAGGGCTACTCGGTAGTGCAGTGCGATGCGCGCTCGAAACCAGACGTGCCTCACTGCGCCGCACAAATTGTAATTCGCCCCGAGCGCGGCGGTAGCGGCCGCTGTTGTTAAAATGGTTTCTAAATCAAGAAGCTGTAGGAAAGAAGTCTTCGCGTTCCTGTATTACTATGTGGAAGTCGTGGATGAGGTCAGTGTGATGCAGATCTGGTACCACCTGTTTAGGTGAAGAGCACAGGGCCTATGAAATATTGTTTCAATCTCCGGATAGGTTCAACTGAATGCTCTCTCTATTAGATAGCATGGAATGGAGTCTTTATACATTATTATAATTATGTGATTAGAAAAATTAACAGGCGTGTTTAGGAAAAAAACTAAACATTATTTTAACGCCTTAAAAACATTGTTTTGTGGCGTAAACGCGTAAAGACTTATGAACATGTATGTATGTTATATACCTACATAAGCTACCACATAAAGGTATTTTTAATTTCTAATTGCAACCAGTCGTGGTGGTTGAATACAAATTAAAATATATAAACTCAAAAAAGCAGGTTTTTCGTGACCGTGTTGTTACAGAATTATAATCCTTGGAATAAGCCTTTAGCCTCAAATGTCATAATTTCATGAAATACCCATTCAAAAAAGCTATTTGAATGTAGAGAGTTGTATTGAAGGTTTTAATGATTATAACGTTTTAAATACATATTTACAACATTAAATTAATGAAATACTTAGGTATGTCGATATTGAAGGTGCGGGCTGCAAAAGCTAATTCTAAATTTATTTTCTAATACACCGGAAATATTTAATCTTCTAACAAAGACAGCCCACTTCATCTATCTAAAGATTTCTTCTATTAAACTTATATAGAACTTTGTGATTTGTGAAAACTTTTGAGGCTTAATTAGGTTTTTAGATTAGAAATGAGGCCATCACCATCACCTGCTTAACCATTTTTTCTACTCTGTTGGGGTCGGCTTCTAATTTAACTGTGAATTCTACTGAATGTCAGTACTTACATGGAGCGACTGCCTATCTGCCCTCCACCCCTACCCCTTGGTATACCCCTTATATACCCCTATATATATCCCTTGGTAAGACTGGTTGGCAGACTTTCGATCTTTTGACTGAGTTTTGGCGGGAAAGTCAAGCTAAGTGTCACGCTCATTTTTCATTGGACTTTTAAAATTATTTATAGTGTTGTTTACTAAATAAAAGTGCGTGATTTATGTAGTAAAAGTACATTCCGTAAATAATTCATAAAGAACAGTGAAATATCGCAGCATAGTGGCCACATCATGACTTTACCTCAAACCTCCCTCGTAAGACGGTTCACGCGGCCGTCTTTCTCCGAAATGAATAGGTATGCATTACGTGACATTGGCTAAATGTAAACCGTGCGAAGCCAAAACAGAATGAAAGATTTTTTGACTATCCGTAATGACTGGTACGATCTACGAATGACAGCTGGGTCTCGATGTGTAAGGATCACCTATCCCTAGGCCAAACACTACAAAAATGTCGTAACCTGTACCCAAATTGTGTAACACACTATTACTATCAGTTAGGATCATTTCTAAACACATTGCTAATCCATTGCTTCATGTATTCAAATATGTGTGTACTCAACAACTTAAATATAGCAATGAATGTTGTTGAACTGTCAAAATTAAACCCATTGCTACTGATAGTGTGTTACGCAATTTTACCCTGCAGTTTAACCGCTGTTATTATTAAGCGACCGGTTCTTTACGGGGCTTTCGTACTTTATCGAAAGCCTGTGCAACATGGAGGGTAACTGTGGTGGAATATACTTCTTTGTCTTTCATAAAGTGTTCTTTAAATTATATTAGTAATTCTTTGTACGCATACAGTGTTGTTATCTAAGGCATAGGCTCTGTTGCTAAAGTGTCAACATACGTATGTTGACACTTGCAAATTTGTCGAGAAACTTAAATAGTCTTTGTTGGAATCGAAATCAAA
This sequence comes from Sesamia inferens, assembly GCA_037179545.1. Classification (NCBI taxonomy): domain Eukaryota; kingdom Metazoa; phylum Arthropoda; class Insecta; order Lepidoptera; family Noctuidae; genus Sesamia; species Sesamia inferens. The sequence goes on along the minus strand of CM073921.1, from coordinate 16,179,500 downwards.
AATTTCTCCTATCAACTCATATGTTTGAGACGAAAAAATAAAATATACGAGCAGATGTTTTTCCCTAGCCCTGCCCTGAATAATCCACCTGTTGATATTGGCACACTCTGTAAATCATAATCTCTTCTATGGGCGAAATATTAGCGCACGTAGAATATGCTCTTACGGATGAAAAATGACCAACACTTTTTAAATGAAAAATAAAAAAATGTTTTATTTCCAAGCCAAGTAATAAAAAGCGAATCTTTTACCAAAGCGTATTAATAGTTTTCTCAATTCAATTGATTGTCGTTGCAATTAAAATATTTTGATGACGTAATGATCCTTTTGCCTATCAGAAAGCTCGGAGAAAAAAAAAAATATTAATAAAAAATATGTTGTTAAGATTTAATTGTTATGCTTTTGAATATTAAACAATTAAATATGGAACTAAAATACACTTAATACCTATAATACGTACCATGGCTCACTTAACTTATTTGTTAAAACTAACAAGAACGTTACGGTTTTCCTCGGAGGGAAGCAATCTATGAATATGCCACGTGCCAATGTATCTAAGAGTAAAGAAATCTTTTCATCGTGAATAATAATGTTTATCCATTTGCGCACACAGATAGTAGACGGTCAAACGCAAGTGGTCCAGCAGCAGATGAGCATGGCACAGCACGAGCCCTCACAGCAGCACCACCAGACGGTCACCGTCGTGTCTTCGATGCCAAGCAGTATGTCTCATCAGGTAAGCTTCGCCATCAAACGTTAGGTTATAGACAACAGGCAATACGGCGGACGGAAACTTGTACAACTTGACAAGATGTTGACCAAGATTGTCAATCAAGTTCAAGATCACTAACCGTTTTAGACTGGCCGCACATTGACTACTGTCTCCTGAGGAACTAATTCCTTTTTTCAATTTTGTATTGACCTCAGTAGGGTAATTGCGTAACTACTATCGGTAGCAATGAGTTTCATTTTGACAGTTCAACAACATTCATTGCGTTATTTACCTTGTTGAGCAGGCACATTTTTCGAACATATAGAGGAATGGATTAGCAACACGGTTCAAAAAGATTCCAATTGGCAATTTATAGTGTGTTACGCGAATAGGGTGCAAATTAGTACAGTCGTATGGCAAAATCAAAAACAAATCAAAATTGTTTATTTCAAATTAACCATCCGTTGGTGCTTTTGAATAGTCAATGTCGGTCAGTCCAAGAAAAGTGAAGCTGAATTGTGCGTTCCAAAGCGTAAATCTCTATGGAGAAGAACGTGCAAGAAACTCCATGGACAATCTTTTAAAATCATAGTAGGGGTTACATTTCTTCGTTACATATTTCTGTTGCTTTTATCATGTCAGCATAAATGTTGATGGCATAGTTGCTTGCAGAAGCCTACGCATCTAATAATATTAAGCAGTGTGGCTTTTTGAGATGAGGCAGTAACTACGGTTTTCTTAACCATAGTAGTTACAGGAGAACGGTCTTAGGAGACTTTTCAGGCCAGTATGGATAGGTCCTTACTGCCTAGTTTCAAAAATTCACGCTTTACAGCTGTGTTTATTTGATCTTAGCGTTGTCGCAGCTACTGGGGTAGGTAATCAGTGTTGTGGATACCCGAGCCGAACGACCAAACAGTGGCTCGCTCAACCACCAGTTCTATCAAATATATAATATATAAAAAATAATAGAGACTGGTCGGCATGATGATAAAAAGCATGTGAGAATATCACACACGTAGAAATCTGCCGCCAGCTTTATAATTTTTTACTCACTTTGTTCTAGCTTGCAATGGTTTTGGTGGCTTAAGTACTCTTGACAGGTTCATCTTCAGCATCTTTTATTTTGAATTCAATTAATTGACGCACGCGCAATAGATCAAAATAAAAATAAAAACAATCGGCCAAAACTGTCAGTCTCAGTACCAAAAAGTCTAGTAGGTAGAGTTAAGAGAGTACAGTGAGTATTGTCATACTTATATCATTGAAAGTTGCAATGGCTCGTCTGGCGTTGTTGTTCAATATTATCGACGAGGCAAACCGTTTACATGCGAGAAGGCAAAGGCGAAAAAAGATTTCTCACAACATCCGGGAATGGATGTGGGAGACGAAGAATTTAAACTTATGTTAGAAGAAAGAACTCTGCACACGAAGAATCCAATTGAGGTGAGTTACCATGTCTGCTCTTTTGGATGTTTGGACATGTAATGTGCGTGAGTTCACGTTGTGTTTTTGAAATGCCACACCGCCGCCATTCGCCTTTGACAAACAATAAGTTCAGTCAAAGCCAACATAGTGTCTCATCCCCTTGAGGCCTGTTTGCTGATTGCACGATCAATCTGCTTTACCGACGCATTCTATAGGTTGTCATATGACAAATTGTAACCATGTCTTGTGCTCATGTACCCCTGGCGTCGAAAATTTTCATCAGTTATAAATAAAAAACTGACTTAAGACTGACGACTGAGCTGTTTCATAGAAAAGTACAATACCTATTTGATCAAAATGTATGATACAGCTTATTTTTAGGGTTCCGTAGCCAAATGGCAACAAACGGAACCCTTATAGATTCGTCATATCTGTTTATCCGTCTGTCCGTCCGTATGTCACAATCATTTTTCCCGAAACTAAGAGCTATACTGTTGAAACTTGGTAGGTAGATGTATTCTATGAACCGCATTAAGATTTTGATACAAAAAATAAAATAATAATAATAAATATTGGGGCTCCCCATACTTAGAACAGAAACTAATAAAATTTTTATACGGTATCTACAGATAGGTCTTCAAAAATGATATTGAGGTTTCTGATTTTTTTTTTTCTAAACCGCATAGTTAGCGTGACAGACGCTTCCAAAGTGAAAAAGTTGCCCCCCCCCCCCCCCTAACTTCTAAAATAGAAAATGAAAAATCTAAAAAAACATATGATGTACATTACTATAAAAACTACCAACGAAAATTGTTTTGAACAAGATCTAGTACGTAGTTTTTTTTACCTAAAATACCTCGTAAATCGTAAACCGCTTATTACCGCGTAATCTTTCATACAAATAACTCAAATCCTTTAATTTCATAAATCAATGGTACGGAACCCATTGTGCGAGAGTCTGACACGCACTTGGCCGGTTTTTTTAAAATTAGGTAGGTAATTTATGTTCAGTTCCGCTACCAAAAGATTTTAGGTTAATGTCGACTCAATATTAATATTTGTATGCTATTTTGATCTTTATTATCAAGTTATTAAATATAGTTTTCTATGGTACTCGGTAATTAAAATAAAATGAAAACGGACGAAATCTTAACACTTTAAAACGTTTGCAGTGTACAGACGACAGCACATCAAGCTACTACAATCTGTTAGTTTTCTTTATTAGATTTTTAACTGTATCATCATCATCAACAACCTTTTTATCGTCCCACTGCTGGGCACAGGTCTCCTCTCATACAGAGAAGGATTGAGCATAATCACCACGCTTGCTCAATGCAGGTTGGCGATTTCAGACTTATTGAGTCTAGGTTTCCTCAAGATGTTTTCCTTCACCTTCAGTCATTGGTGTCCAAGATATACTTAGAAAGTATCATTACTCCACATTACATTAACCAACCGTTACTCTTTTAAAATGATTCCAATATTTTGCATACATTAATTATACAGTATGTTAAGAAAACCCTATCCGACCCGTGAAGGTGTTGTTAGGTATCGATAACTGATTCTACTAATGGATACAAAACCGGGCTAAACTTAAAAAAAAATCCCCCTAAAAAAATAAATATTATTTCGCAAAAAGAGGTAACTTAATAAATGTGCGTAAGCACCCATCCGCGGGTGGCGGCAGTGCACGCGGCACGTGGTCGCATCGCTATTCGCTCATAATAATACCGGTGTTGTCACTTTTTTTTTTAAATTACCAAATTTCGGGGAAGTTGGAATTAATTCGCGGGAAAAAAAGATTATTTCAAAATTCATTTGTATTGGTACTATGATGATTACGTAAAATTTTATATTATATTTGGTCATGTGTTTACCTAACCTTTATTATCCTTATTGGTCGGACAGGGTTTTCGTAACATACTGTATAGTAAGAACTGTACCGTTATTAAATACGAATATACTAGAATATAAAAAAATCGGTTATAACAATATCATCCAACCCATAAATAACCATAGACTGTTAGCACTTAATTATGACGTCATCAGCCGGAAACATAAACAACGTTGATAATTAAAAATTTAATACTCGATTGTAAGTCGTGCTTGGATTCGATTTTAATTGGCTCGAGAATATTCTCTATTGAGTTGTCATAGAAAGCAAGTAGCAAGTGTGGGAGTAAACCCGATGAAATTTTAATCATATCAAATTTTCATACTAATTCAATAAGAAAAAAGATATTGAGAACAACCTACCCTTACATACAGTTGCTTGCTGGTGTTGTTATTTATCTTTTTGTAACCGAACAGCTGTTTTTATTTTTACCCGATTACAAGAGTCCTGTCCATGTTTTTCTATTTTTCTATTTTTAGAGTTTGTTTCATACAAAGTATTCCTTCATAATTATAACTATTTACCACCTCTATTACACGGTAGCTTATAGAAGTTATACAAGTTGTTTTGTTATGTTTTGAAGAATCTTTATAGCCATGATGATGGTTACACATTATGTAAAGAAAACCTCGTCCGAGCCATAGGGATGATAAAGGTTAGGTTATATTTTATTTCATGTGTTTACACATGACTAAATAAAATATGAAATTTTACATAATCATCATAGTAATAATACGAGTAGTAAAGATTTTTGAAATAATCTTTTTTTTCCGAAATAAAAATGAATTGTTGTTCGTTAGTCTGGTTAAAACTCGAGAACGGCTGGGCCGATTGAGCTGATTTTGGTATTAAAATGTTTGTCGTAATCCAGGGTAGGTCTAAACGGTGAGCAAATAAGGAAAAATGATTCAATAATAATGATGAATGAGCGCCATTGTTTCGATTTCTCCTCTACCCTTTTGTGCTACCCTCGTACCCTGAACCTGGAAAAAGTAGGCAAAATAAAACTCGCTCACAAGAGCAATGGGAGGCAGCCCGTAAAACGGCTCAGTTGATAATGCCAAATCGTCGAGCAAACCTCAGAGATCAACAGCTAAATAAATTACGTAGCACGAAAGAAATTCATAATTTCTAATGAATTGTTGTTCGTTAGTCTGGTTAAAACTCGAGAACGGCTGGGCCGATTGAGCTGATTTTGGTATTAAAATGTTTGTCGTAATCCAGGGTAGGTCTAAACGGTGAGCAAATAAGGAAAAATGATTCAATAATAATGATGAATGAGCTTCATTGTTTCGATTTCTCCTCTACACTTTTGTGCTACCCTCGTACCCTGAACCTGGAAAAAGTAGGCAAAATAAAACTCGCTCACAAGAGCAATGGGAGGCAGCCCGTAAAACGGCTCAGTTGATAATGCCAAATCGTCGAGCAAACCTCAGAGATCAACAGCTAAATAAATTACGTAGCACGAAAGAAATTCATAATTTCTTTCACAAGGTGCTACAATGACAAAAAGATGTAATAATGCCTCCCTTTGCTCTTGTGGGTGGAGCACTAAGTCGAGTCCTATTAAGGCGGCACTCTTCAAGTGCAATTTCTTGCTCTTCTTTTGCTTTCATTAGCAATGTTTGAATTTACTCTTGCATTGCGGCTTTGTCGAGAAAGATTTGATCGTCTTGGCCGCGGCATGGTATTTTTATTGATGATAAACGGCTCAGCAATACAATATTAGAAAGTTTGAAGTTGAAGTTGGCTTTGTGGCTTTTTATTAGAAACTTTAAACCTGCAGAGAGTATTACTATTATTAGTATTCCTTACTTTAAACGAATGCATCAATCGGTGAGACTTTTTTTTAAAGATGTACGGTGAATGGGATCAGGGTAGCACAAAAGTGTAGGAGAAGTCGAAACAATGAAGCTCATTCATCATTATTAATCTAATATTACACGGATGAAGTTTTATTTTGTCTACTTTGAGGAGGTGCAAGGTACCAGGGTCGCACAAAAGTGTAGAAGTCGAAACAATGAAGTTCATTCATTCACACAGGAACGACGGGAACATGATTACATGGTAAAAAGGATATCCTATGTCCTTCTCCCAGTTCTTAGCTACCTCCCTACCCATTTTCAGCCAAATCGGTTCAGCCGGTCTTGAATATAGATTATCCTAATTTAAAAAGTAGTAGGTAAATAAGATCATGTCATATTGCCTTTAAGGCGTAACATAGTTCGCTGGGTCAGCTAGTACTATAATAAATAATATTATTGCCAAAAACGTACTGTGGTTGTCCTTTAAATTTACCCCAAACAGGCAAGTTTTTGGTAAAACTTTTGTTACAAATATAAGCCCGTTACGAGTTTGAATCCAGTTTTAATTTTGACAGTCGTCTTTTGATTTAGGTCTTAAATATGTTTTTAAAGAACTTTTAAAAGTTCGTGACAGTTATTCTTTATCCTACCTTATATCAAATCAAATAAGATAAAATCCGACAAGTCGAAGAAAATCACGAAGTCAAGGCTTGCCTCAATACCATAGATAAATGAAGCGTGAATGAAATGACGTTTGATGTAGGTGCAGCAGCAACAAGCTGGGGGCGGGATCCAACAGCAGGCGGGCAGCATTTCTACTATGCCGCCGTTGCAGAGCTTACCACCGAACACACAACATCCTCAACAGATAAGGTAAAAACTATCCATCACTTACCCTACTTTAAAGATTTCTTTAACTTTAGTATTTCAATTGTATTATCTACTAGCAAACCGCCCCGGCTTGGCACGGGTGCAATGCTGATACTAAATACACTACAGAAAAACTGCTGCAGAAAACGTTGTATAAAAAACATAGCGGCCCGCAGCTCCCGCCGGTACTGCCAGAAAAGCGACGCTACGCAATTTTTAAATCTGTAATATCTTCGAAAATATTCATTTAAATCATATGCTATAATGTGAGATATCCATAAGACATAGATATATCCTTCGCAGAATTTTTTTTAGACCTTTTATTAATGTTTTAATTTAGTACATTATTTTGATAAACCTCGTAGGGTTCAGTCTGCGTTTCACTTCAAACGCGGGAAAAAGTAATTATTTACGACATCACATTAGAAACCTCAAAAATAATAGTATTTCTCCACTATTTAATGAATGTTATTATACATAAAAACCTTCCTCTTGAATCACTCTATCCATTTAAAAAAAACCGCATCAATATCTGTTGCGTAGTTTTAAAGATTTAATCATACATGGGGATATAGGGAAAGAGAAAGCGTTTTTATTTTATACTATGTAGTGATTCGAAATTAAAATTTAAATATTTGGTGGAAAACGTTTGTCTGCTTTGATTCGACATAGTAAGATCCATTCTGCGAATATTATGTATATGACGACATAAGCGACGGCGGTGTGATAAGGTCGTCACCATCTTGAAGTAGTAGTAAGGGCTCCATTTCGTAGGTGTAGTTCCGAACGAAAGCACGAAGTGTAAATATACCCTCCAATCTTGACAATAACAATTTATTTAGGCAAACCGACAGTGTCGCCCCGGAGAAGTGCCCTATTCCGCGCCGCAAAGCGAAGTGATCGTTCGACAATCTCCAATTTCCAAAACTACTGTCCACGTGCCGCCATTACGAATAACGTCACGGCGTTTGCCCTACTACTACACAAATCAAATGAGCAACTTTTATTGAAATGATATCGTTATCCACGACATATATATGTTAGGAGGGACCAAGGAGACTTCTAATCCAAATACTTAGTATGAGTTTTCAACTGGGTATTAAAGGCGAAACCAGAAAGTGGAGGCAGAACAAAAATGTTGCTTTATTTGTCAAAATCATTGGAAAAAGTTCCTCTGTATCAAAATGAGAGGTATTATTGGGGGACCTGAATTTATATTAACCATTCCTTGCTTATAACAGCATGGGTACAACACATGTCATGTATTAACCGTCCTTATTTTTCCGAACGTATACCTACGCATTAGGAATACAGACAGGTTAATATGAAATTAAAATAAGGAGTCCACAATGTAAAATTAGGGTCATGTATATAGTGAATCCATTCTACAGATTCTACTCAATATTTTTTATATAATTATGTTAAATTCATATTTATGTGTGTAACACTTCGATGACATGATTTTGGTACTTAAATAAATATGAAAATTAGTAGGATATTTTGTTTGTATGTTTGTCCTCTATGCCTTCTGAATTCACTGATCAGATTAAGATGCAACTTTGGAAAGGTGCTTTTTTTGGTTCTTAGCTTTCTTATGGCCCGTCTACACGCTCCGTCTTACCTGCTAACATAGCATGCCTGTATAAACCAGTTTGTGCAAGAGCGTGTGTGTGGACGGCAAGACGGTAGCTCGCGCAGTCTCGAAAGCGCGGCTTGTGCAATCAGTGACTTGCTGAAGTGTTGAACTGCGCAAACTTGGCCTGCACGGTATTACTTGCAACGTGTGGCCGGTAATTCAAGCTGCGCATCAGTCCTACGAATTATTTTACGGCAAAGTACACGTCACAAACCCAAAATTACCGATGTTAGGAGTTATTCTAAGGAATTTGTAACAAAACTCTTAGAATTGTGCACATCTTTGCCAGCGTTGTGGAAAATAAAAAACAAAGAATACTCAGTTAGAAACAAAAACATGAAGCATATCATTTAATGATTGAAAAGTTAAAACAGGTAAACCTATGTATTATCCTATTATTCAAGTTCTGTTTGGCTTCTCAAAAATGTGTTGGGTGGGTGTAGGTATATTGGTATGTTGGACGCTTGTTTGCTTGTTGCTTTTTTTATCAGCAGACAATAGAATTTAATGCTCCTAATAAAAAAGCCTCTTTTGTTGGCCACATTGTAACGTTGTGTGTGACAAGCTCTCAAAACACAACTAGGATTGCACAGTCCAGTACCTGCACGTGTGGCCACTGTACGGTGTTCCGTATTTTTATACAGTCATGAGCATGACTGCACAGGCCTGGACTGCGCAGGCAAGATGGAGCGTGTAGACTGGCCATTAGGGGTTTATAAGAAATAAAAATTAGGTTAAGAAGACTAATACAAAGATACACACATCATATAGTTTAATACTTTTCCAAAATGGTAGTACATAATCATTTTGGCAATTTTTAATCAAACAAAGAATAAACTGTTTTAAATGCTTATGGTAATGTATACTACTTGTTTAGTGCGGAGTGGGGACACAGCCGCGTGCAAGTGATTCAGCAACCGTTACAGAACAGCACGTACTTGCAACAACTTTACAATGCGCAGGGGCCGTTACTGATGCCGGGAAATATTGCCCTGCATCCCGGCATCAATTCGCAGCAGATACAGGTATGTACATAATTATATTTAGGATACCAGGAAGCTTGATATAAAAAAATACTTCGTTTTAAATTAAAGTGTCATTGCATTACGCCCTACGATAAGCGCGGTTGTAACAACGTTCGAAGCGGGAATTCATCTTCTATCGGAAGTTTTGTTTTTTTCCTTTGACGTTGGTTAGGTAGCCTATTTAAGGTAGTCGCTTCTTGGAAAGATTGATAAGGTTGAATGAAATGAATGAGGTTCCTGTTCTTATTCTATTCAGTTTGATTTTTGACATCAAATGAACCAGTTGTGATTTGTGCACTTACTTAATCTACTTTATACTGCTCCAGTAACCTGTGCATACTACTACCAAATTGGAGGGACGGAAAAGCGAAATTAATATCATGTGTGTGATGATAAATTATAGTGATAGTCAAAAACGTCCTGATCAATTTTCTTTTTGTAATTCTAATCCTGTTGTCTAGGTGATCGCCACCGGGAAGCCGTTTCAGGGTAACCAACTAGCCCCCCATATGCTAACTTCGCAGGGCAAACAAGTCCTGCAAGGACAGGCCGGTAAGTTCCTACTGCAATAGATTTAGATATTATACTTCTAGGCAGTCCCACAGGGCGCATGGATTATATTTTATTTCCCCAGCTAGAAAAATATTATAAATCAATATTTCAAATTTTAAATACTCCCTTATGTTTATCAAAATTGTCTATAAACTACCTATTTGTATGTAAAATATGTTTATTAACATTATTTAATGTACGCGATACTAACGCACTCAGCCATAAACTATTCAAGTACTACTAAACTATTCAACTGACATTCATCAAGAGGCGGTAACCGTTCGACACGCTAACAACTTCACAAAGCATTTTAGAGCTTGCAGGCGCGTTGATACCACCGTATCGTGGTAATTACCTACATGTATTTACGATAGGAAGCTTCTAAAAAATGGCTATATCAATAGTTTAAACTAACATTATGACATCCAAGAAAGATTCAGTGATAAAAATCAGGTACTTTATGTTACATAATTCGACAGTTCGTTGTTAATATACCGCTAAATAGTCGCGCATATCCGCGTCAGCTGTAAATCTACGCCGTCGGCTTGTCGCTCGCTGTAAGTGCAACAACTGATAAAGTACCGACCACCACGCTGGGTCGATTCCGACCGTATGTGATTCATAATATCCTACGCCCTTTGACACCTCAGGCCATAAAATATTACAAGTAGCAATTTAAGTAGTAGGTCTAATATGTTCAATGAAGTTAGTTTTTCTCTATTACACCAGCCAAAATGCTAGTTAAAGAACTGCTATATACACAATACATCGCATCCCAGCTCATCACGCTCGACACTTCGCCAGTAACATTTTGTATTAGCGCACTTTCCTAGTTATTCTAAACATATAAAATTCCAGTAAAATATAACAAGGTCATTCGCTACTTTCCGTGCCGATCAGAACTTCAAGTCTATTTAGTTTTTCAGTAAATTTTACAGGTCTCACTACATATCAGGAGCAAGGTTTATAAAATTTTCAAAATGTTTATTATGAGTTTCGTGATTGAAAATGTGAATGTACATTAATTTCATGAGGGAAATTCCTTTAATTTTTTTTTGTTTTTTTTTTTAGCAATATATGTATCTTAATTGGCAATTCCACATTTAAACATTTATTTAAAGCTTTTCTCTAAGTTTTTGCAACGTTTATTTATATGATCAATGCATAACGTAGGCTTATTAATTGTTCACATTGCAAGTACAGCTTTTTATTAGCTTCCCACACATTGTATAATACTTGAGTCATTACATACTTACATGTTAGTATATTGATATATTATGCTACGATTCACGGTTTTTTTTACATTCATTTTAAACCATTTTAGCTCATCATCATGCTCAGCATTAGTAGCCATGTGATGTATTTGTCCAGTATGACAGGTTGTAGATAGTGTGGTATAATGTTGTTATTTGTGTCGTCAGCGCCATTCCCGGGGTACACGACAATCCCGGCCATCCCGACCACTCAGAACCAGACGTTCGTCTTCAGTCCTCTGGGCGTCATCAACTCGCAGCCGAGCATTTTGCCTGCTCACTCGCAGTCCACAGTCTCTGGCATCGGACAGCAGCAGAAGCAAAGTGACATGCATAAGGTAAGATCTTTTCACACCTCGTGCTTACTAATGTCATGCACCTATCCTAAAAAAAAATTTAGTGTCCTTATCATATATACCTAGAGATATGAACCTAACTAGAAATCGGAAATTACGGCAGTATATAACTGAAACTTATTCAAAATCGGCATTTTGTGTAAGTTTAGTTACTAGCAATTCTGTAAAATATTTTAGTTTCTCTATATTATTTTTTAACAACGTTACTTTTTTATATGCGTGCAACAGTATTGTTATGTAAACAATTTAGGTACCAAACTTCAAAATGGTATCATGAAAAATCATGAAGTTATGAGCTTGTTGTGTTGCCTGGTTCTCCCAACAAAAATTGGTCAACGTACCGCTCGCTCGCCCGCGCCTGCAGCGGTGCGCGTCGTCTTAGCTGTTTATTGATAATAATTTTTGTTGGTATTTTAATTAACTAGTGATTGTTATCACTAGTTAATTACAATACCAACTCTTCTTTTGCATCACTCAGGCTTAGTGTACTATGTGTACTGAAAGGCATATCCAACCACTATATCAGCGCCCGAATGTCAGACCACTTTAATAACCAATAGCTTATATTGGTTATTAAAGTGGTCTGATTGTATAGATGACAGAACATCAAGCTACTACAACCTGATTTTTTTTTTTTACTTTTTCGAAATATTTAATTAGAATCTCGATTAAAGAATAGGGGTTGGTGATAGAATGGTGAAAATTTAGGGTTATATATATAAAAATATTAAAAAAGGTTCAAAATTAAAAAAAAAATGTTAGAGTATCCCTATATGAAAAATATATAGTAGCCGATTCTCAGAACTACTATAAAATGACATGAAAATCGGTCAAGCGTTCTAGAATACAACCGAATTCTATGACTAAGTAAACTCAGTGTTTTATAGGCCAACTTGACTTTCCTTTCCATCCACCACTTCGGGAACTAATCACTTTACCTGAATACCGCAGTGTGGCGCCAAGGGGACTACTAACAAGGCTGGCGGGACCGGTGGAACGCAGACAGTCCCAGTGCAGGCACAGTGCGTGCAAGTGTCACAACCCGTGCTTGGGACACAACAACCAACACAAGCACAGATCATCAGCCCATTGCAGGTACTACTAAATTATTTATTTTAAATTGTTAAAGGTCTATACACGCCCTGGTTTTGAAACTAATGCTGTGGATTTAAGCTAAAAAAAAATAGTCTTTAGAGGTTGATCAATCCGGTATGTTAGTAGACCTTTAACAAAATTATGAATTTATAGTTTTTAGTAACTTGCTTCGTCAATTTTCCTCTGTTTGATTTTAACAATACATAGAGAAAAAATGTTAATTTCTAGTTTGGAAAAATTTACGAATAAGTATCTACTTGATTTTAGATTATTAATGTGTCTTTATTAATTGATCACATGTAAGTTTAAGGCATTGGCGAATATTTTAGATGCATTGCAGCTCAAAGCGATTTTACTTACATTTTCTGTATTTTTCGACTGAATTTACGTATGTCAAAACAGTTATACTGGATATTTAAGAAATCACATGAGTGGGCAACTCGCGGGTGGACAGACACAAAAGTGTTACCTGAAACGATAATTACTTATTCCTTTTTACATAAGAGAAGAGGGCGTTATGTATTTTAAGAATAAATAGGTCTATAAAAAATCATAATGCCGACCTGAACGTCAAGATACCTATAGTGACGTATTCTATTATATGGTATATTTATAAATTGGGATCGCTTGCTATAATTTTGATTATAATTGAATCCTAATTGAAAAAAGAAGCACCAAGTTAATTGGATAACTTTATAAATTTTTGACGAACTCTTATTGGCGAACTGCTGTAATTCAATAATAAATGTAAATGACACGTCATCATCAACCTTTTATCGTCCCACTGCTGGGCACAGGTCTCCTCTCATACAGAGAAGGAGCAATTACTCTTGCTCAATACGGGTTGGCGATTTCAGACTTAAAGTCCAGGTTTCTTCGAGATGTTTTCCTTCACCTTGTAACCAGTCATTGGTGTCCAAGATATACTTAGAAAGTACATATAACTTAGAAAAGTTACATTGGTCACACACTTGCCTGACCTGGAATCGAACCCGCACACTCATACTTGATAGGCTGGTGTTATTACCACTAGGCCATCACGACATCGAACGAATGGCAACTATTTGTTACCCACGGCTATGCATGCGTTCCAGGATGAAAAGTAGTATGTGACATATATTATTCGATAAATTGGGATTGGAATCGAATTATAAGTGGTGGGATGCTCGTGTAACACACTATTAGTAGCGCAGATTTTGATTTTCATAGTTGAACAACATTACGACGATGTTATTTACTTTGATGAACAGATACATTTTTGGAACATATGAAGCAATGGATTGGCTATATCTTAAAAAAATATTAATGATAGTATGTTACGCAATTAGTGTGCTGGTAAGTATAACAATAAATAGCTATTCAGCACCAGCCCCCTAATCGGCGAACACATTTTTGTCAACTGATTGCGACTAGTTGGGATCGTTTGGACCGAACGGACCAATGGGCGGCCCGAACGATACCAACTGATTCCAATTAGTCGCAATCATTTGACATAAATGTATTCGTCGATTAGGGGGCTGGTAATGATTCACTTGTCGTAAAACCCTTAATTATGTGCGTTTTGTTTGTGCGGAATAAACAACTTTTCTTTCTTTATTAGTAAAAAAAATTGTAATTATTTATGCAAAAGTTTATAATTACATATTTATTATTTATACAATCCATTTAAATTACTTGCTTGCTTAAATAATTGTATTTCTCTTTTTTTTTTTTAAATTTCAAAGAATAATATGGGTCTTTACCTTATTCAAACCTTTCTTTCTTTTCTTTATTAGTAAAATTATTTAAGCATACAATCCATTGGAATTTTGTGCTTAAATAATTGTAATTCTTTTTTTCACAAAAAATGATATGGGGTTTTACTTTATTTGATAGCCTGTAGTCATTATTCATACAGTAATCTTTTTTATTCATTGTAGAAAGATTCACAATATTGAGTAATAACAACAACAAGCACAAATTCAAATAGCACAGCATAATATGGTATGCTATTTCAAAACATCATTATTATGTAAACCGGTCTTCACTCTGGCCTTTTTAACTAAAACATTTACTTGAAGTTGTTTTCACTGTATGTAATACAATAATGAAAATGCAGTTTATTTATTACGGTTTATAGCGGCGGTATTTATAAAAAACCTATAGAGTTAATATAATAGTTTTGTTGAAAATTGCTTTAGTGTTATTTCTCCACCTTTCCTTGCATGCTTATATGTATAATTATCCCAGCAATTTATTTTATGACCTCATATAAATAGTAAACGTATCTGATGTAGCGATTAATAAAATGTATAGTATCATTATGTATATTTTCTATGTACTGATGGATATATAATTTATTGTCTCACAAAGTGGTCTGTCCCGCAGGCTGGCGGTCAGACGATGCAGTTTGCGCCTTGGCAGATCTCGGGCGCGCTGCCTCAGGTTTGGGCTGGGGGCCTGCAGGCAGGCACCCTGCCCGCCGGGGGCCTTCTTGCCCCCAACCCCATCTTTATACGTGGCACCCAGCCTGATGCTCCTCCCTCGATGTTTATACAGCATTCACCCCAGAACAACGTGCAGCATACCAGTTAGTATACCAGTTGATATTATGTTTATTGTCTTATATAAGTTAAGCTGACTTGAATGATGTATGGTATTAATAAGATCATTTAACTAGATCCTTCATGTACATATTGTTGTCTTCGTTGTAACTAATGCGAATCTTGTTTTACATTGCCAAGCGATTATAAACTTTATATTTATTGGATTTTAGTTTTTATTTAATTTTGTAGACTAACTCATCTGTCTCGTGGCTTGCGCTTATAAGATATAAATAACATGCACGTCAAAACTTTGCACTGTATACAATAGTCACAATTTGATGGTTATTTTCAGGTGTAAGTGTAGCATGTGCTACGTCAACGACATCGAAGCCACGTGCTTCGTCCGATGGGCTGTTGAAGGCGCCGCGCCCGCTGTCAAACATTCTACCATCGAGCGGCATCCGACCTGGCCCTGCGTCTTCCGTTTCCACGCAAACCAACGCCAACCAAGCTCAGAATCAGGTCGGTTGACTTAAAATCATTGTGCATTAAATGACTTCTCCCACTGTTTGCGGAGCGAGAGGGCCTTTTACTGACTAAAACCCACCCTTGTTCCTGTAGGCCTCAGTTTACCACATTTTAAGTAAATTAAGCATCAAACATCTCCATATGGCTACATAGAAACGACAAGAGAAGCAAAGGAAATTCTCTATTAGGCTATATACAAAATCTGTTCCAATATTTTTAATTACATGAGAGAGAGAGAGACTGGCTCATTACTGAAATTCTTATGACGCTGAAGGTGCCTTTGAAAAATATTCGCTAAAGAAACCTTCTTGAGTAGTGGTATGCCCTCACCGTTACTAGAAGGCAAAACCGAAATTAAAAATGATATTGATTATTATTTTTAACTTATTCAATTCAATTTTTCACTAAAGGAATATTGCATTGTAACTCTGTATTTGTCTCAGGCAAAGCAACGTGGAAAACCGGGCGTTCGTTCGCCGGCGCCTGCCGCCAAGCAAGACGCGGCGAATCAGACTAATAAGATGCAGCATCAGATACAACAGCCAAAACAACAGTGAGTAAACTTCCTATACTTGTTCCATAGCTTGACCTCTCCCCGCAAACCGCTTGTGTGCTACTTTTTCTGATCAATGGTCTTATTATATGGATGGTTATATTTTATTCTGACCATCCGGTTCTGAGCATCGACGGATGTCTAATGGACGCAGTTGCCTATAACTCGACCTGAGAAATCCAAGTCTGTGACTTCAGACAGGTCTCTGACTCTGGATCAGGTCCAACCATAATTCAAGCATGTATTAAATATGTAACCTGCAATGAGAAATCATGACTAAAATTAAATAAATAATATTAAATGTTCAGCAATGTTTCCAACCTAGCATGTGCTTTTTTTATACACTTTACACCTTGAACATAAATACAATATCCGCATTTTATACATTATTAGCAGCAAAGACGGCGCCGCGCCATTAAAGGGGGGGATCAGGTACATTTTTTTATTCATATAACTTTAACCTGTTGGTTAGATTTACTAACTTTGTTCCTTGTCTTTTTTAGGCTACTGTTGATGAACTCTGGCCAGATGACTCAGATCACAAGCGTGCAAGACAAGTCTAAGACTATACAACAACAGGCTTTGTTGCAGCAACAAGCTATGCAGGTCACTATGGTATTATTTTACATTTTTGTTAGGTTGCTACTACACTGCGATTGAGCGATATCAAGGTGACTTATATCTGCGAAGACGTTTTGGTCAGCGAACCATCGCAATCTAGTTGCAACTTTGTAAGAGTTGGATCAGCGTTGATACCGTTGTCATTATGTTACAGCAACAGCAGCAGCAGCAGCAACAGCAACAACAGCAGCAACAGCTGCTTCAACAACAGCAACAAACACAACAAATGGTGCATTATCAGCAACAAGGTAAACTAACAACATTTACTAAAGATAGGTCGTTGATAGGTATTCATTGTTCATTCACGCAAGTCCATGAAATATAACATTATGTATGAATATACTCTGTTAAATTTATTTAACGAGTTAGCAAGAAGCAAATATTTGGTATACAAATAGTTGCTGGGTTTTTGTGCATGTGAAATTTGTGTTTGTGAATATATAAACTATACAAGCAACATTTCAGATTACCAAATTCAGGAAGACACTCGTACTACTTTTTATAAGTAATAAATTCATTCTGCAAATAGAACAAAATTACACAGACAATAACACTACCCTACAAATAAGTATCAATGTTAAAGGTCCATTTGTACAAAAAGAGGTCTTTGACCTAATATAGTCCACAATATTTAAGGCCAGGGGCGGGACCATCGTCACGGAACTCACATTTATTCTTAGATAAATTTATTTATAAAAATAAACGTCAATTCAATAAGCTTAGTTGGTCCCAAAATGATTCAATCGGATCTCATAGGCATCACAAACCAAGAATCCATACAGTCGCGGAATGAAATGGTTTTGTATCTTTAGTAGAGGTGGACAAAGTAAACCATTATTATGATTGGAACATTTTCTCCTCGAACATTGAAATAATTCGAAACACTAATATGCTTCATTTAGCTTATTTGAATCATCCGCTCAGAAGCTATAAAATACACAATGTTACGTATACATTACTCGCAAAAACGATCTTATAACGTATTCTAGGTAAGCGCCTTAGTAGTCATTTTTACGCGCATGGATGTGAAAACGATAATCTGCAAAAATATGAGTGATACACATCTGATTTGGTAGGTGTTTCTGAGCTGTATTGATTGTAATTATCCATCTATTAAACCAATCATCCATTTCAACCTTTTCGTCCCGCATGTTCACATTTGAACAATCAGAGATTTAGTTCAGTTTTCTCGTGCAGGTATGTCGCTGGGTATGCAACAAGGTACTATGCCCGTAGGATCGGTCGCTCAGACTCTACCCATGGCAGGTATACCGCAAACTATATCTATGGTGCAGCAGATACATCCTGTGAGTATCATGACGGTAATAACTATTGCTAATTATATACGTTGTGTGGCTTTTGTACACATTTTATGACGTTTATAGTAAAAAACAACCCTAATATAGGGCTTGATATTGGTTTACTTACAGATCAAAAATATCTTAAACGTCACGAAATTTCATCGAGAAATAAATGGCTTTTAATTTAATGATTAAAGACATTGAGTTTTTTCCTAACCTGGAGGTTGTCTGTTCCACAGTTGAGCGGTATGGGTCAACCTGGCGCTCTGGTCAGCCAGCTGAGTACGTCGCAGCCGCAAAGTGTACAAACTTTGCAACAACCACAGGTAAGATTTTTACGTATTATAAACACTTTCATATTTGATACTTCCTAGCTTAAAGCCAAACTAGCATAAAATTCACGTTTTGTTTCCATATTTAACTGGGGCTTGCACAAAGAACAAACAAGCAAAAAAAGTCACAAATGGTCTCATTAATTGTGGAACATATATGTATTAAAATCAAATAAATGACTTTTGACTGAATGTTTCAGACGCTGGTAGGCAGCGGCTTGGTCCAGACATCCGTTGGCATGACCGTTCAACAACAAGCTGCCCTAAATCACTCCGCATCCATGCAGACGGTGAGTTCAGAGTCGAACACACGAGGTCCGATCTCGGACTAGCGGTGTTTTTACGACAAGGCTTTATAAGAAATTGAAATTTATTAAGTCCCCAAAAATAGATATAAAAAGACAAGAAAAAAAAAATAGAAAAAAGTTATAGAAATGACGCTTATTTCATTAGAAAGATCTCATCTAGGATTCTATTTCGTTCTTTTAAATTAATTTTCACATGTGCGCATTTTATTAAAGGCCCCCTAAACAGGGGAATCTTTCTTTTCTGTTTGTTGAACTGGATAAAACTTTTCTGGCCTTGTTCGTCCTAACACTGTGAAGCCTTCTTTGGTTTTAAAAGCATGTTTGATATGGAACGAGTTTGGTTAGAAACTGAATAGGTTAGAACTAACACTGAGAGTGTGCAGGTTAAATAACCAAGTAGGATCTAATAACGAGTTAAATTAATAAATAGTACAATGGTGCCCAGGATAGTAATTACAGAATCTTAGTTGTTTGGAAGAAGCATGGATCTGAAATAGACTGTTTTATTTAGATCTTCGTTAGAGCTCTAAATTGGGTTCAATGACGACAATTTATTAAGGTCCCAATATCACACAAGAATCTTCTGGCGCTCGAATGATATTGTTGTTCAAAACTTTTGGTATTGTTTTGTGAAATGTTGCGAAAAAGTAAGACGGTGCTAGTTCCGATTATAGCCACGCGCTATAAGATCTTTGTATGGCCAACAACAGAAGTCGATTAACACTCGTTTTGGAAACCATAAGTCATCATACTAAGCAAAATATTTTAACCTTAAGATCGTAATCGAAATGACATTTAAAGAACAGTACTCTGACTCTTATTTCTTTCTTTAACTGTTTTTATAAAATAGCAAAAAGTACATTAACGATTCATTTCATGTTAATTTACTTTTGTTGCTGACCATCCAAGTATATATCCCTTTACGTTACTAATATATACCTATGTACTGTCTAAATATTTTGTCCAGGTTATTGATACCTACGTAACTATGTATATATGTACCTTTATTTGAGTGGTGAAAACTTTGGCAGTCGGGACTCGCGCTTGATGGGGCGTCGTTGCTGACCTCGCCCCTCGTGCAAGTCTCTCCGGCGTTATTGCACCATGAGGT
Organism: Sesamia inferens; assembly: GCA_037179545.1. Taxonomy (NCBI): domain Eukaryota; kingdom Metazoa; phylum Arthropoda; class Insecta; order Lepidoptera; family Noctuidae; genus Sesamia; species Sesamia inferens. The sequence continues at coordinate 16,159,595 of CM073921.1, read as the reverse complement.
AGCAAAATACGAACCTCGCAAATGTTCCTTAAAACATCATCAAATTATTTATTTTATCATCTCTAAATATATCGGTCAAATTCATTATAATAAGGTAGTTGTAATGTAGATTTGATGGCAACACTATCGGGTGTTTCTTGGTGGTGAAATAATCACTCTGAATGTTTAAATAATCTAACATCTATGCGATAAGATACGGAAGTTCTCTCGTAAACGTGAAATTGTTATGTTTATGAGAGAACTTCCGTATCTAATGATGTTAAATTTAATTAAATTCCGCATAGATGTTAAATTGCCGCCAATAAAATGGCCGACAAACAAAACAAAAACAATGGTAACAGGTTCACCGCGGATCTTCAGAGCCTTTGTTAAAAAAGCATTTCTCCCCTCTCTCTTTAATTTTTTTTTTAAATTAATATTTATTATTATATGTATTTGCTTTAATTTCATATTTTTATTTATATATGTATTTATTTAACTTAATATGCTAAATATTATGTGTATATTAATTGTATAATATAAAAAAATAGTACACTATTGTGTGCTATTTTTCTACCTACCTACTCTATTTGTCTCCCCTTGGTATTCCACCCCAAAAATTGTCTGTTAAAGATTCATATTTATGTGTACTTTATATTTTGTACTATGATCGTTGGGCGTTATTATGTAATAAAAAGTATTCTATTATTATGTTCTATATGTTATTATTGGCTACAATAATTTGGTACGATAGTGCTGCCATCTATATGTATTAATTGTATCGATTCCTAACTCTGGACCTTGACATTTTTTTCATCTGCATTGGCTTCATCATTAGCATGTCCAATTTTAGTTGCTCGATTGAATTTCTGTTTAGTAGAAAAACAGCGGCACTTCTATGAGACTTCATAGATAACTAAAGTGTTTAAGTAAAATATAATTTCATTAATTTTTTTTTTTTAAATTAAAGTATAAACCAGCGCTTGACCGCAATCCTGCCTGATGGTAAGCAGTGACGCAATCGTTGATGGTAAAGCGCACTAGTTTATTAAGAGCCTATTCACTCTAGCCTTGAAGACACTCAAATTGTAGTCCGAAGGAAACACCGCCGCCGGCAGATTGTTCCAGTCCCTCGATGTACGCGGTATAAAGGAGGAGGCGAAACGCTTCGTCCGGATCGTAGAGGTGTTAACAACATAAGGGTGGAAACTCGCCGTACGACGGGTCGCCCGATGGTGGAACGGAGATGGGGAATTAAATCGTGCAATTCCTTCGCACACTCCCCAGAATGTATCCTATAGAACACCGAAAGGCTGGCTACTCTACGCCTGTGCTCTAGGCTTTGGAGACCAACTCGAGTTAAATCAGGGTCACCAATCAGCCTCTTCGCACGCCTCTCCACTGAATCCAAAGTGACGTGTGAAAACACACGAACGGACCTGTGCTTTGTACAACATTAGAAGCTGCCCTGGTGTGAAGTACTGCCGGACCTTTGCGATTACACCAAGTTTTCTGGCAGCCACCTTGGCCTTGGACCCAATGAACCGCCCAAAGTTTAGGTTCGAGGAAATCTCAATACCCAAAAGCTGAAGGCGGCCGGTACACTCCAAGGATACATTCCGAAAAGTAGGAGCCAAGGTGAACGGGCTCCTTTTGGCGGTGAAAAGACACGCCTGCGTTTTGGCGGCATTGAATGCTACAAGATTGGCATTGCCCCATTCGGAGACCTGAAGTGCAACACTCGTTCGCTCTACCATGGCCTCTCTTTCGGACCGGATTGATTCCCTACTAGCCCGAGCATCCGGCAGGTATCTCTCCACAACTGTGCTGTCATCTGCATACCCATAGATACCGGGCATCAGCAGATCGTTAATATGCAGCAGAACAGAGTTGCAGAGAGAACAGACCCCTGAGGAACACCGGCATTAGTCGACATGGGCTCAGATGAGCATCCGTCGACAACAACTCGAAGGGACCGATCAGTCAGGAAGTCTTTTACCCAGCCAGTCAGGCTAGGGGAAATGCCGTACGCTGGAAGCTTACTCAAAAGGTCAGCGTGCCATACCCGGTCGAAGGCCTTCGAGACATCAAGGGAGACAGCAATTGCTTCCCCATTCCTATCGAGTGCCTCGCCCCACAAGTGAGTGGCATACACTAATAGGTCCCCAGTTGACCAATTGCGGCGAAACCCGTACTGTCGGTCACTGAGGAGATCGTTACCTTCCAGGTATGCCAAAAGGCGCGAGTTCAATACACGCTCCATAATTTTGCAAAGTATGGAGGTGATCGAAATCGGCCGATAGTTGTTAGGATCGGCACGACTACCCTTTTTGGGCACGGGCTGCACGTTGGCAAGCTTCCAGGACTTGGGCACTATACCAGTCCCAAATGAGAGGCGATACAAGCGTGTCAATACAGGAGACAACTCGGGCGCACATGCTTTTAGAACAATCGCTGGTATACCATCCGGACCACTAGCCTTATTCACGTCCAGACGACACAGTGCTCTCAGAACCTCCTTGTTCCGAATGCGAACCTCAGGCATTGAAGTACCGCAGTGGGGTAGAATAGGTGGAGTAGCACTGCCAGTATCAAGACGCGAATTATGGGCAAAGAGAGATGCAAAGAGACCTGCTTTCTCTCTCGCCGTATGAGCCAGTGTTCCATCAGGCCTAACCAGCGGAGGCAGTGAGGGCCGACAGAAGTTCGCCTCGACCGATTTGGCAAGGGACCAAAAAGATCTGCTACCGGAAGGCTGCGCAGATAACTTGTTGCCAATATGGGTAATACGGTCAAAGCGAGCCTTCTTTAGCGCCTTTTTGTAGGACTTGGCAGCACGGTTAAAGGCTCTCTTCTTTGAGCTTAGATCCGGAGCTCCGCGGTCACGAGCGTCAACCCAGGTGAGAAATGCCGTGTGCTTACGCTGTTCAGCTTGGGCACAATCGGCATTGAACCATGGGCGAGCCGAGCCACCGACGGGCACGTCATTATAGGGAATAAAATATTCCATAGCTTGACGCACCACATCGTTTATAGCATCCGCACAGCTCGACGGATTGCTAGAAGAGAAGCAGACCTGCTGCCAAGGATAAGACGCAAAGAAATGGCGCATCTCATCCCAGTCTGCTGACCTGTATCGCCACATTCGCCGTTTACCACGAGAGTCGTGATCTGGTGGGGAGAAGGTCGACACAGACTTCACCAGGCAGTGGTCTGAAGTTCCCAACGGTGAGGAAACTGTTACAACACACCTGTCCGGATCAGTGGTCAGCAGAAGGTCCAGACAATTGGCAGTATGACCAACTACATCAGGCACCCTAGTCGCTTGCTTTACCAGCTGGGAAAGGCCCATTGAAAGCGCGAAGTTTCGCGCTTCTCTCCCAGCGTGGTTGGTCTTCTGGTACGGGAAAAGCCAGTCCTGATGGCAGGCATTGAAATCCCCCAGAGCGACGAAGTGTGCGTCAGGGTGCCGCTGCAGTGCATTGTCAGCAGCCTCACTGAGGTGGTCAAATAAACGAGTTGTCTCCTGATCACCGCTGTGCGATCGGTAGACACAAGTGTAAACAATTTTGTCCACACCAGTGTCAACCAACAGCCATAGGAACGAGAAATGAGGGTCTTCGAGGTGACGGAGGCGCCGGCAACAAATGTCATTGCGGACATACACACAGACCCCAGCACGCTGCAGGAAATGGTGCTCCAATGCGTATCCCGGGTAGCTGAGGTATGCCGCATCAGACGGACATCTGATCTGGGTCTCCGTCAAGAAAAGTAGATGGGGCTTCTCAGTCTCAAGGTGGTGATGTACTGCAATGAGATTGGAGTGCAGACCTCGAATATTAGAGAGGTGCACTTTGAAAGAGAGGACGTGCGCCCGCTGTGCACACCTACTTTTCTTTTTAGACCTTTTCATTTAAAAAAAAAATTGAGTGAATAGGAAGGAAGACGGCAGTTGAGTGAGGTGATGCAATGTTAATCCCAACAATGCGACCAACGATGCCGGGCCAGAGGGAGATTGATCTGGAGACTGCGGGGACGCCCGAACCCCCCCAGGGATCGCCATCGGGTCCTCTCGTCCGGTCGCCAACCGGCACGATGGGGCCACCCTGGGATTTTTCGCAGTTGGCGGGGCAGCCTTTCGCATGTGGCTGGCACACTACTTGGGCCCCCAACTACCTGCGGTCGGCCAGCGGAGCACCGTGCTTCGGATCCCGCTACCCTCCACGACCAAACTCCCGACACGACAACAATTGGCGCATCGTACCCGGCATACATCGCAACACAACTGCTCAGACCCGGTTCCGTGCCCAAAGATTAAAAATGGGATCCTATTACTAGCACTCATCTGTCTGTATTTCCTGAACCATGGTAGCTAAACAGTTGAAATCACATTTATTTATGTTGTCGCTATAACAACAAATACTAAAAACGGAACTTTTTTATTTGTATAAATAATAGTACGGACGACAGCAGCATCAAACTACCCGAAACCGACAAAATTCCCAATCAATCTTGAGCCTTGACGCTTTATGGCTAAAGTTGAAAATCTATTACAGAAATCTGACAGATTGTAATGGCTGGATGTGCTGTCGTCTGTACAAACCCTACCTTCTTACGAGAGTCTGCTACCGCAGTTGGGCATTTTTTTTAAAATATGGTTTCTTAGTTGAATGACTGATTTCAGTAAGTAGAACGTAAATATTATCCTCATTATTGAAATTTTTGTTCTTGATGCATGTAACATGTACGTATAGCTAAAGAGATCATCGTTGAATATGTTTTTGTTGTCCATTTACGTTGTACGTTTGTATGAGTGTACGGATATTTATAAAGTCTATGCATGTAGTTACGAAGAAAACCCTTTTTTTTTGTTTCGGATGGAAAATCATCAAATGATCTCCTTATGTTAGCATGTTGTATAGAGCAAGTGGAAGATATTGGCATTTTTATGAGCGTTGCGCAGTGCCAGATCGATAAGCGATACATTTGATTCTATATCTGGGCTCTATTTAATAAACCTTACCATTTGTAAGTATGGAATATAAATATATTTTCCTAGTTGATGTGTAAATTTAAAAGTAGTCTTTAAATTTGTTATTTTAACAACAACAGTCCTAGAAAGTTGGCTGACTAAGTTATTAAATAGGGCCCAGTACAATATAATCCCGCCCTCTCTGCCGTGCATAATTATTTAGTAATTGCGATTATGAGCATGATGTATTTCTTTAAGTAGGTATCTAAATAGGAATGCGAATACAAGAGTGAAATCACTGATCAGATCAGCCACTTACAGATATAAAAAACTAGTGCGAGAAGTCCGCTTCCAAGACTCCGCCTAAACTCGCGATGTCTACGTTCTAGTGGACTTGTGTATGTAACGTGTGAAATGCACTTTTAATGAAAAGCACTTGCACTTGTGTCAAAATAAATGTGTACACGATTCTAATCTGTAGGTTCATGAGCTGCTACACACTTATTCGGGACATTCTGATGCGACAAAACCGTGCTGCTGATATCAAATATTGTTGTTATCTTGTAGGGACCTGTGGAATGCCTACGCAGGCAAATCGTCCGGCGGGCTAACCGAACAGGGGCGAACCACGCCAGTCGTTTCCGGAGACTCAGTATGGTCGTACACCAACAATCCTTCTGATAATATTGTATTAGGGCAATGTGAAAGTAAAGTACAGGGTCGGTGTAAGACTGGTTTCACTTAGGTCACCACCCCTAAAGACGTGACCCTGAATTGAACATTAAAATTATATCAAACAAGTGTTGGACAGTAGTGACGCAGTTGTAATTGGACTTTGAACTCGGTGACTGGAAGCGATTCCCTACCGTACAACGGAAAGCAGGTAAATCAGAATGGCTCCCGTCGATGGAGGCAGAGTCAGGGAAACTAAGCTCGGCGAGAGGTTATAAAATGGCAGTTGGCAATACAGCACCTGGTCGCCAGAAGTGATGAAGAAGAGATAGTATATGGAGAGATGTTTTGTCAAAAATGAAGATGCTGGCGCTGGAAGTGGCTACACTACGTCATGAGGTCAGCAAAGGACGAACAGCCGCAACGCCTAGAGGAAGGTCAAAGGACAGCACAGATGGAGGCGCCCCAGCCCCGCAAGGTCAAAGGACAGGCACCTACTGTGGATGAGTTTTATATGAAGGATGGGTTGTCATTTTGCCGGTGTGCAAAGCAACCAGGGACGGGCGCCAATTATTAGAAAGTTAAACAGAAAAAACCCTATACCATCCGCAGAGTAATGGGATGGTCGAACTGTGGCATCACAGCATGAAAGCGGCACTAATTGCAAAGCTAGGAGACACCTCGTGGAAAGACAAATTACCTACCGTTTAAAAGCGGCGATTCGAAATGATACGGGGATTAGTGTGTCACAATTAGCATATGACCAAGGTGTCAGGATGCCAGGCGATTTTTACGACTAAGGTAGAATCGCCGAATTATGAGTATGTGGAGCAAGTACGTAAGACTTTTGAATGATTTAGCAGTCGCGCAGGAAGGCGACACGCACTTATTGTTACTACGAAACGAAAGTTATGACATGAGTTACAATATTATATCCTCAATTAACACCATGATCACAGATCATGGTGTTAATTGAGGATATAATATTGTGGTATATTGTAGTGTTGTACGTTTGATGAAAATAAAGTGTATAAGTGTGATTAAAATATATCATTGGTGTTAAGAAGAGTTTGACAGTTGCCTGAGTAATCTAAGTAATCTGTTATTTCAAATGTAACAGGTAGTGATTGTATTATTAATAACTAAGTACGCGCAAAACAGTGTTTGATTGTAAGCAATGGAGTTCCGTTGTCGTAGTCAAAACAAGGCCCGAGACTGGCGCCTATTCAGCTGAACGCGCTTATCGTGTAATGTAACACGGGAACATAAAACATTGTTTTGCACGCCAAAGGCGAGTCGCATTATATTTTCTTAGATTTTAATAAATTTTGTGCTTATAATTATTTTTGTTCCTTTACTTTAAAAAAAAAATGCCTACGCAGGCGAATCGTCCGGCGGGCTAACCGAACAGCGGCGGGCCAAGCAAGTCGTTTCCGGAGACTCAGTATGGTCACGCACTTGTAATCCTTCTGATAACATTGTATTAGGGTAATGTGAACCTAAACTACAGTTTAATAAAGGTGAACATGCAATAATTGCTTTAAAATATTCCACAAATACTTCCGAACATGTATTTTGTCGCATCTGTAATACGTGCACTGATATAGGTGGTAAATGTTCTGCAGTTTACGCTACAAGCCACGCATGACATGCTGCCTCTGGTCTAGTGATAATAACGCCTGTGCTAAGCATGACTTCTAGTCTGATTCCCGGGTCTGGCAATATTATTGAGGTTTTCCATCTGGTAATTTCTCAGTATCTACCCGGAGTATATTTATGCCCGATTATGGCTTTGGGCTCGCCTTCTATTACTTGAAACACAAATGTAGGTGCACGAGCACCTCTGCATAATCCTTTGGGAAGTATATGTGTTATGATCTTATGTTATGTATAGGTGTCAAGCAACCTGAGTGTTCCGCAGTTGACGCTGCAAGCTGCACAGGGTACGGTGGGCCTCATCGCCGCGCCGGTGCAGGGCTCTGTGATGCCGCTACAGCCGCCCTCCACGCTCGTAACGCACGCTAAGACCGAAGAAGATAAGGCACAGCCGATATCGTCCACACCGGTACGTGTATCAAATAAATGGTATTATTGCCCCGCGTTTACTGCAAGGTGTAAAATTAAAGCTCTTTCGAACCGGCACAAGCGGATTCCTCAACCGCTTTCGACGTCGTTAACCTTCGCTACTTACCTTGCGTCATAATGATTGATAAGTTTGACACCTTTCAATCCAATTTTTATTTACCCACTGTAATGGCTCTAATAGACCCCGGTGCTGCAAATCCAGCCATCTCCGCAGATCGTGTCGGAAGCCTCTGACTCCACGACCACCACATTTACCGTCGCGCCCGTCACCACTGCCTCTACAGCTGACGCTGCCGTGGCCACCAGCACTACTACCATTGGTAAGAAACCAACCTATACAATAACTTAGTTAGAATCCTAAATTCATTCACTGAAAGGCAATATAAATATTGAGTAAATTGTTGCATCTAAAAGCATATCATAATCTATTGTGTAGTTTAGAGCAAACCGTACAAACAGTCACGAAAACGACTTTATTCTATGATATTTAAAGAATAAACTCGTATATAAATAAAAACCATCTACAACTCATATACTGCTACTCAGGAGCGGTGACACCCATGGAGATATCAAAGTCGAGTCCATCGAAGAAAGAAACCCAAAACACATCAACCGACACCACACCCGCTTCAACAGCAACTACGGTTGCTACCAGCACCGCCCCGGTACCGAGCAGTGCGCAACAAACTACACCAGTTGCTCCACAGGTAGAAAACTATAAATATGATAATAGGTTGCAGTCAATTGAAGTTATAAAGTCAATTACTATAGTTAAAAACATTAAATAATTAGCCGCAATCTTATTTCTGCGACAATCACTGTCAAAAATGTAGGAAAATTAAAGGGTTTTGGACAGTTTGGGAAAGTTTTTTGAAAACGCCCTCTGTTAGCCAATATTAATGGCACAAAACAGTTAATGACCGAAAGTATGTAAATTCGGAAAATGATTGAATAACTTAAATCGCCGAAAACAGTAGATGGTGATCATCATCGGTTTGCCTTATACCACACTGGAGCAGTTTGTAATGGTTGATGTTATTAATTGCTCACAAATGAACTTATTGCTATTTTATATAAAATTAGAGCCGATCAATCAATCAAGGCCTGTCACGCGCTGCGTCCTTTCTCAGTTTAGTTTTTCCAGACAACTAGGCGTTGGAAAACTAGCACTCCATAATGACGTTTACAACTTTAGGTGGTGACAACAGCAGCGTCGTCAACATCATCATCGTCAACAATGACGGCCGCCATTGCGGCGCCGGTATCGTCTGGGGGATCCACAGCTCTGTTCAAGAGTGCGCAGTGCACTCCCCGCCACATGAGTCAGCAGGCGGCCCACGGTCTGTATTGTATGAGCATCTTTATGAACTACTGTCTTGTTTGGGTCTCATTTCATATTATAGCTACTGTTTGAATCTTGAACTTCCATGGAAAATTTCCCCCCAGAACTCCCAGGTTGGAAAGCAATTCGATACAATGGATATGGTAAAATATGTCAAAATATCGACTTTAATAAAGTTTCGATAAGTTGACAACTGCTTTTAAAGTCTATTTATCAGTATAGCTATATCTTTAGATACGCGGCCGAAATTGAATGTTCAATACATTACTCGAAACAGCGACCTCTGTTAACGCCAACCGTAAGATCTCTGTAGCATTGTATATCTTTATACGAGAAACGACGACCCAACCAAGACATGCATTATGCTTGAATTTTATGTTGCTTTATTAATCCTCCATATATTTATACTCAACAGATATGTTTAATAACGTTACAGACAAGGGGCTCCCGAAAGCTATGGTAAAACCGAACATATTGACGCATGTCATCGAAGGATACGTCATTCAAGAAGCTGGCGAACCATTTGCTGTAAGTCTCATGTTCCTTGACATATGCCCACAGCTCTGTCAGAGCAAATTGATCAAAATAATCCATTTTACCAAACTTCATTCTAAGTAGTTAAATACCATCTCGCATCTGGGATCTTCTTAGTCTGTCAATTTAGTTAGCACAAAATTTAGCCATGACTGTGTTCCCAGACCATTACTTCCAAAAACGTAACCATAATTCTCAAGTGGTTGAATACGAAACAGATGGATGTAAAAAAAGCATTGATTAAATTAATAAAAACGTCGTATTATTTGTTACATTTGCGGCATCAGGACTATTATTATAAGGTACTGGTATTTCGTTCCTTGATGGCCTAAATAACTGATAGATAACGAGGCGTTAGTTTTTTTGGAACGAGTAATGCTAAGGCTTGCTCTGTTCAACTGTAACACCACGTTTTGCGACCCTTCCTAAATTGAAAACACTGTTTATCAACCACTACATTTCAAACCTATATGAATGGTGCCCAAAAATAGTCTTTGAAGTAATAAATCAGTCCGTAAATATAAAAACTCCCACTTTGACACCTACGGTCGCGGACCAAAACTATTTATGTACTTGCTTTTTTTGGTGTTTCTTCTCACATATGTGAAACACAGTCTGACCCTGATAAAATTCCTGGATTCGAGGCCATCACGAGCGAGAGACACTAAGTGCGTATTTTGAGTTGCCTTTTGGAATACGGACCCAAGTCTCTTGTGTTATCGCTCTTAGATCTTTTCAGCCACTGTAGTTGATGAAATTACAGCATTAGGTGTGGTTAAGATTTTAATCCCGCGACTGTACAGTTAACCGCTCGTCATTGGCCACAGTTTGACATTGATAGCGTCTCTATAACTTGAGGAATAAAGTAGGCGGTCGACTGTAAATGTTATACATGTAATTATATCAGCAATTGAACGCCATAGGTAATTGATATGTAGAGTAATTTGGTGCAGGTAAACCGGCCCCTCCGCGACTGGGTCGACAAAGAACAAGACAAGGAGAACAAACTGCCCTCCTCTGATGATGGACCACCGCGTAAGTTACATTGTTAGTTTTTTGAAGCGATATGTGTATTTAGTGTATGTCATAATGCGGTAGGTTGTGGCTTACCGCTTGCTGCACATGTCCATATTTATTGTGTCATATAAAAGTTATTATGAAAAAGAAAAAAAACTGTATGATGACAAATAAAACAAGTAGCAGCATTTTTTTATTATTATCCAGCTCTTATCTCAATTTATTTGGGGACGGCGCAACATGCCTTTATCTTCCATACTTTTCTATGATACGTCATCTTGGCATTCACCGAACACAAAAATTGAACAACATTAACAACGCAATTGATTTTGTTACACTGTCAAAATTAAAGCCGTCGCTACTGACACATACACACACACTCTCTCTTTCACTTTCTCTCTCTCTCTCTCTCTCTCTCTCTCTCTCTCACACACCACACACACACACACACACACTTCATTGTATAATTTTCATGTTCACAATAGCCAGCTATGTATGTATCATAATGTATGGGTTGTTATTATGACATAGCGCCTCTTTGTTGATTTCAAACCATCACCCAAGGATCATTAAATTTACGTAATAATGTAAACATGGTAAGACCATCCCATTCCTCCACAGTTATCTCAATAACTTTTTTAATATCAGGTAAGAAGCAGATGCTGGACCACAGTCCTAGCATGGCTAGAATCAGTTCATCCAACGAGAGTGGATCTCATAGTCCTGCGAGCAGCAATACGAAAACCGAGGCAGCCACAGCTACAAGTACTGCAGAAGCCGCTAGCACAGCTAGCTCAGAAGCCGCGCAAACACCTAAGATACCCAACGCTAATAAGTGGAGTGTAAGTTTTGGAGGCTGTTCTGATTATCTCCCTCGACTCCAGGACTCATTAATAACCCAGAATCAGGTTACAGACACTGTTCTCAACTTTAACGCTAAGGCTCGCCGAATAGTAACACTAAACTGTCGAAAGTTAGCGATAATGTTTAATGTTGTTTTTTTTTTACTTCTAAACACAATACTTTTGTAGTGCAATTCGCTTACGACAAATCGCTTAGATTATTCCCATCTAAAATCCTCAAAATGAACTGAAGACTAATATTTATGTTAATAAATAATCGAATAACTCAGATATACACTAGGTAGGCTGAAAAATTCAAATTTACTTAGTTTTTTGCAATTTGAAGGTCATTGTGAGGTTGTATGTTAAAATATGATTTGCGACCGTACCAAATCGGCTTTACTTACTCTATTTTGTAATAATTTGTAATTTGGTTTAAATTTTTAAATGGGTATTTTCGTAGAATAAATAATCAACATTTATATTTTCATAACTTGCTGCGCTCATATAGTTTAATCTGTTTGCGTAAGTCTCGATCCGGTAAGATTAGCAGTACAAGAGTTTTTCTTTGTCCTTATCCAGGTCATGTTCTACGCATTTGCCAAATTTGATCCAAATCCGTTTAGCTGTTTCAGCGTGAAAACATTATAAAGAACCATACAACAAATCATTTTTTTTTTCTTCTTTTTTGTTTATAATTTTAGATTAGATTAACCCCTCCGTTCATAAACTCTACCTAAAGTTAATTAGTGATTAGCGACTGTTTAATTTACATTTTTGACGTTTGAACGTGCTTAACTTTAATCGTCGTTTATGAATAAACCCTTATGAGTATTCTACCCATCTGTCTATCAATTCGTATTTCTTCTTACAGGTATCAGAAGTATGCGACTTCATTCGCAATATACCCGGATGCGCTGGCTACGCAGACGAGTTCCTCATGCAGGAAGTAGATGGCGAAGCTTTGCTGCTGATTAAACCGGAGCACCTCGTCATGGCACTGTCCATGAAACTGGGACCCGCACTTAAGATCGTCGCCTGTATTGATGCCCTGCGACCTGAGAGCGAGCAGTCATCGCATGAACATGACTGAGGTAATTGTTACTGATTATACACAATAATATTATAGGTTATAAACTAAATACACTATCACGAACAAGTTTTATATCAGTAAAACATATTTTGTAACTTGTTCAGTATTTCCAGAGATTAACTTTTACAAACGTACATACTACAATGTTATTGACCAGGAGGGGAATTCCACTAATTTTAAGCACGTTCATAGTCTGATCTCAGTATCAGTCTGTCAAAAAATACTTCTAATTTCCGTACATTTTGACAAGTTTTTGACATTTGTTTCTTCGCCGAAATGAGCCTGCGACTAAATTTTGAACATTTTTTATTACGAGAACTGACTAAAAGCTTCACCCTTCCCCCTAATAAAGTTTTTTTTACTCGACGATACATTTATCACTTTAAACATTTTAACGTAACTTGTAATGTACATATATTCACACTTATTAGTTGTATTCATACTTTTATTAGGCCTATTTGTACTAGAATGCGTACTTTGACCTGTAGGAATGAATGAAATATATGTAGTACGAGTACAAAAAATAAGTGTATATGTACATCACAAACTTTGGCCTTTTATGTGTATAGGTTGAAAGTTTTCATGAATATGATTGTTATCTTACATGACAGCCTCCGTGGCGTAGCGGTAGCGAACGCGGCCGTTGCGCAAGGAGGCACGGGTTCGATCCCCGCACAGTGCAAATATTTGTATGCATGAATATGAATATTTGCACTTGTCTGGTCGTGCTTCGGAAAGCACGTTAAGCCGTTGGTCCCGGTTGCCATACGAACATCTAGTGGCAGTCGTTACGGGTTATTGGAGCCCTCAAAAATCTAACAATAATTGGTCTAACTGCAATGCTTAGATATCGCCTTCGGGTTGTGGAGGTCAGACGGCAGTCGCTTCACGGAAAATATCGAAGTTTAGCCAAAATCAGCAGTTGAGACTGGTAAAGCGGACCCCAGACTCCAAAGCTGAAAAGCTACGGATGCGACTGGGATTAACGCTGAGATGATGAAGATGATGATTGTTATCTTACAAGAGTTTTTCTTTGTTCCAGAATTACTTAACGCGTTCTTCGCTAACAATTTGTAAATTAGTGTTGAGTCGAAGAATGCGTTTACAAAAACAAGTTGGATTTTCATTATCAGTGTTGAACTATAAATTACGGGATACCCTTCCGTCTCACTTTGTGTAGATTACAATACATACATGTCTACATGTATATATACAATTAACACTTTCACTCCGAAATAACGTAACTTTTAATGGTATGTGTTCGCGCATAATGTTTTATATCTACTGTTTTTTGTTTAGTGTAGTATTGGTTGATAGTTTAGGCCTTAGTTTGTGCAGAAACCCTCTAAATACTTCACTTAATCAAGCAACTAAGTCTGTCCCGAAATACAGGGCATAGCTATTCGCGACATGACATCCACTCGCCGTCAGCGAGTTTCCTCGATTCTTACGATAATGCCATAGGCAACGCGAATATATAAGATCTAGTCATTTACTCGCATTGTTTTATTATCTTTATATACGTACTTCAGCGCATTGTGGAACAGTTAGATAAATATTCTTTATAAATACCCGCTTTTTCCACGTTTATTATAGTTGCACAGCCTATCAATTATAAAAGGTGTTATGTACTCTTTATATGTACGAACGACAGCAGGTCAAGCTACCCGAAACTGTCAAATATTCCCAATCAACCGTAAGCCTTAATGCTTTAACGATTAAGTTGAAAATCTAATAAAGAAATTTGACAGATTGCAGTAGCTTGTTGTGCCCTACAACAAATGTACAATTTGTTGTTTTCTGCAGTAAACTTAGCCTTCGAACTTTCAATCAAGTACTATAATCAATGTTTCAATGTTACCCGTTTTACAGTTCACTGTTAAGATAAGCCAGTAGTTGTTGAATGTACATCTGTATTCTCGTTCTCACACACCTTTGCAGCGCCAAGTTGCAGCGTCGTTATATCTGTCAAATAGCCGTCACCCAGTTCGTAACATTACTCATAATTGGCCAGAAACATTAACGCGTTTCGTTATAAATTCGGATAATGTTGTGGTGCACTTAGGACAAATGTCGAAAGATCCGCCTATCTAGTGATAAGTTTACTTATTTAAAATGTACTTAGTTTTTAATTACCTTGTCTCTCTCTTTCATCGTAATATTTCATTTGGAATTAGTTTTTTTATGCAAAAAATTGATTATTACTTATGTTAGCTGAGTTATATTTATCCTTTTCGTCCTTCAAAGTTCCAATCCTTGTACTAAAATTGTGTTCATTCAGGAACATACTGCAACGGGTGGGCGTTAAACTACCGACCTTTGGCGTTCTTCAGTCTGACGCCTGCGCCGCTGAGCTTTTTTAGACATGCAAAATTACCTTCATACACATTTAGGTTTGTTTCAATTTGTCAAAATTTTAAATGGGTAAATTATTTCATCGGCTGACGCGTGGAGATACATTGTTAAATTCGACGATTAAGATGTTAGGAAAGTACTTCAAAGTATAGGTTTTATGATTATTATAGCTAATAACGTGGCTTCGGCAGACGATCGACTATTTATGGATGTTTAACTTTATCGACACCAGTTAATAATGATCCTGATGATACCTTAATAATGATCGACAATATAAAAATCGTGATAAAATTTAGTTAAAACTATAGTTTTTTGTTTTGTTATTGATTGTTATTACGAAAATATGTACACGTGCAAAGACCGAACTTGATACAAAGCACGCGATACAATAATAATAGACTGAGTTGTATGGTAATACTAAGCATTAAACTCGATCGTCTGCCCAAGTCCTAAGTTAGTTGTACTATATGAATGTTGAATGGTAGTTACTGTTGCAACACTAGTACATCGTTCATTAGTTAGTATATTTTATGTTAATCTTTATCAATAATGTTAAAGTAGTAGTATCCTAATGTACATTTTATTGTTTTGCTTTAAATTACAGTTAGTTGATGTAACTTAAAGTTTTAAAAAATAGACGGTGAATCTATGTTTTGTTCACGAGTATATTTATGACAACTACAAAAATACAACTGCTATAGTAACACTTTCACTAAATCAGCAAACAACTTTTACATCTGCGGTACTACCAAGTTGTCTTTTTTGGCTTCTGAATTCAGCTACATATGTGTTTGTAGATATTAAATAACACATAAACTATACAGCGATTATTTGTAATTATTATTATTTAATTTTTGTATATTATTATACATATAAGTTCGAAGATAATGTTCAATTTTGGAATCATTACTGTTCACTTGTTATACACCATGGCCTATGTATGTAAATATTAGATTGAATAATCTAACATAGTGTAAACGAGTTGGAATCGTGTCGTGGTTTGTGTACATATTGAGGTTAAGGTAGGCACATACCAAAATCGGGTCAGTAAATGTATAATCATCACAATAATTATGTAATAGTTTGACGATTTTAAACTGGGATTTTAAGTTAGTATTCTAGATGTCGCTTCGAAAATAAATATAGTAGAATGAAAATTTACAATACAAAATTATTATTTTTTGTTCTGCAATTTGTCATGGACAACATAATTATTATTATTGATTGATTGATTGATATTGTATGATAATATAATTATTATTAATATTTGTATACTATCAATGCATCGTTAAACTCAATAAATGTTTGTTTTTAATACAATTTAATGTAGTACCTAGTTTTGTAGATTAATCATTCAACTTTGTTCATATAACATACTGTAAGTAATTTAATTGTGTATGTATAAATAATAATCGGCTGGAGGACTGCCATGCGGTAACAAGTACATTTTGTGTGCTCATGTTTTTTAATACTCGTTTTAGAATTATGCTATTTGAGTATGTAGTGGATGTATAAACTTTTAAATATTAATATTGATAGATCATACGTTTAACTTTAAATGTTGTAAGTATTGATGATGTGACTACACCATTCTGCACGCCCTATAAATAAGTAATTAGAAAGTTTGAATGTCTCTGCTCAAGAAGGTGCAGAAGTTGATTCTTGGTACATTAAGGAAAATAAAGTAAATGAGACTGATATAATGTTTTTAATTTATTATAAATACATACATTTCTTCCATAATCAAAGTCTGGTAACTTCTATGTTTTAGATACATTTCTTACATTATCTAATATTTTCTGGTAACTTCCATGTAAACTAAATAAGGACGCAATTATATAAACTTAACTACGTTATAGCGTAAACTAACGACTTCATATACAAGAATGCTGACAAAAATTACACAATTTAAAAATGGTACATATATATAAGCTTAAATTATGCTTACCATTATAAAAACAATACTGACAAGCAAAAATTTAAAAAGAAGATACTTATATTGTATTATGAATCCGATTCATACCGACTTTAGTCCCAAATCGTGTCCTGTAATATTCAATATATAGCTTTATTATTCTACCTTCATGAATGAAGTACTAATATATTATTATTCTGATCACATAAATAGGTAACACACGACATACATAGCAAACAGTAAAGTTTCGTATTAATTCAGTCCAGTTGCATTAATATTTTATAGGTAACTATGAAATGGAAATAACTTCGGACTGTAATAACCCAGTCAAAGAAGCAACCAAGAGAATGAGTAACGCACATTCCGAAGCTAGCCTTTATTGTTCGACTGGGCTATTTACAATAGCAAACTCCGACAGAAAGGTACAAAGCAACGAAGGCCTTAGAACTAGAACACTGGTGTATCTGCTGAGGACACGCTGCATTGTAGTTAACAATAAGTGAAAGTTCACTCGTAGCTTGGTAAGAAGGCGTCGTCTGGAGCTATCCCGTACCTGTACTGGCTATGACTGGGAATAATGTCGTACTTGCCGATTAGAGTCTGTTTCTCCTGTCGTCGTCCCGAGTTAAGGGGCATTACGATCAGTTTGTCGGTGGGCGGTCTCAGTTGCGGACCTTTTAAAAGTTTCTGAAAACAACATTAGCTGTTCGTTCTTGGGCTAATTATTTATCTATGTATGTTAATGATGTGGTTGATAACCTTTTCCATAAAGGTTTATATAGGATATGCAAATAACCAGACCGCGAAAACGCAGTGTTTCTTCAAGCAGTTGCACGTCTAGGTACTTAATGCCCCCAAGATTTTCTGGAGGTATGGAGACCGGTGGTGCCAACCGTGTGTCTTGTGTGACCTAATAATCCGCCTGCGATGCCCTATTAAAATACGTACATACATATTTTGTTAATATGTTGAACACAATCATGTCGTCAAAAATAGATACTTAATGCAAATAAGACTAACCCACGATTCAAAAGATTTTAAGCACATCAGCAGATGTGCTTAAAAACTTTCAACGATTTTGATGGGATTCATTGGAGATAGCAATCTCCAATGAATCCCATCAAAATCGTTCCAGCCGTTTAGAAGATTAGCCAAAAGAGACAAGCAAATTTTTTTTATAGGTATATAGCTACATGGTGCTTATACGCTATTTAGGTTACTATTACGCGTTTATTAAAATCTGTTATTTTGATATTAGAAACAGACACTTCAATTAGGAAAAAGCTTACTTATTCTGCGGACTTATTCTGTCCTTTCTATTTTTTTTTTATACGAAAACTGCAGCGTACGATCTAATTTAGACTAGCGTGTTAGTGTTATTCGCTTCAAGTACCTTCTGTTAAAGTAAATAATAATTATCAAACTTATATAGAAACCATAGCAATTGCATTTCAAACCAAACCCAAAAACAATACTACGATTATTATTATTATTAAGCTAATAAAAAGTTTGGCATTACCTTGGAACTCTCCAAGTAATCAGTCGGTTTGCTGGCAGGCAGAGGTCTGATCATCATTTTTGTTTTAGCAAGGGGAAAATTAGGGGCCTTGAACGATATCCAATACATAGACTGGCCCCGATTGTCTTCACTCGAAGTTGAATATTTTCCGTTGAGATTACTGGAAGAATGAATAAATTTAATTAAGTAGGCAATGATGGCAGCTCTATTGTATCCGGCTAGATTTTCTATAAAGCTACTGCGAAAGGCTGATACATCATTAAGTATTCACCATCAGTCATGCGCAATAGGGTATTTGACTAAAAAAACTAATTAGTCCGTCAGTCAGATTTCCAAAAAATACTAGACACGTATTTTTTGTTTTATCAAATCAATAAAAATTGAAAAATATAAAAGGCTTCAAAGATCAGGAGTGGTGGCTGGTGACGTCACTGGTCGCTAAAAAGTGTAGCGTGCACTGACGTCACACGAGTTTTCAACGCAGTGCGTCGTCTTCATTTTTTATTTAAATAAAAAAAAAGAAAAAATACGTTGTCTTTTGGAAATCTGACTGACGGACTAATTAGTTTTTTTTAGTCAAATACCCTATTGGAGAGACAGAGAGCACAGCGTGCAGTGTGACTACCATGAGTTTTCATTACGAGACTATCATACGCATCGACCGCGTTTGGCGCTCTCATTGTTTGAGAGTTCTTACAACCTTGAAGAGGGCCAATCGAGGAGTCGATGTCGTTGATCGAGTTTTCGTAATGAAAACTCATGGTAGCCGCATTGGCCTCTCAAATTACACATCCTTCAAATAGATTCGAAACTCTCAACCAGCTCCTATCAGCCCCTGTGAAGATCATCGTGCCACCAAGGCCGTGGGCGACCTTGGGTTTGCTTATCTTCACTCAAGAACACGTCTACCACAACGGTAATCGGTTCTACGGCTAATATGGCCGAATCTTTGTCTCTTCGACTTGCTCATGCCGTGAGCTATATCGTTTAGCTTGGTAGTGATCCTTCAGAGAAGATCTAAGTATTCCATAGCTTGCCTAAATAGGATGTATTGCTTAGCATGAAGATAAATTGAGAAAAGGTAACAAGAAAATAACTTTCGTCGAGTTGTAGTGAGGATGACTAGCGGGGAGAACTAGACGAAGCTATTTTAATACACCCATGCATATACCTGTTCTGTCCACCTGTCCGTTTGGACTATGCGGGGTTCAAATCACCCTGGAGTCTCAATAATTTTATATATCTAATGTGTATTGGTCAACACAATATAAATTGTAAATGAATAAATAAATGAAATGAAATTCTATGGTTCTGATAGCGCTTATGCTCATCGCTCATACTTACATATTACCTAATACTCATACAAGTCCATAAGTCACTTTTTTTTACAGCAACTAACAAATTGGGCATAAAGATATCTCACTTATACCACGATCATATAAGTCTTTTTGTTCTCGATGGTGATGGGATGATGATGTCCATCAAAATATGACCTCTCCCGCTCTGATCGGAGCGGAAGGGCTTGTCAGAAGTGTGTGAAGGGTTTACTGACTAAAATCCACCCGTGCTCCTTCACTTGCTTGTGTCCCAAAGCCGCGCTTGCTTCGTGTCTGAATATAGGAGTCCTATTTGTCTCGTAAGTACCTATTTCGAGTTTAAACATATTTGAGATTCACCTCTTGTCACATTCCTTGTACCACCAAGCGCCACCGTGTTCGGTAGCACAAGCGCCATCCTTCCACTCGTCATTGTCAACATCATAAGTAGAGAATTTTTGACCAGCGTGATACGAAAGTGAATCGCCTGAAAAGCAATAATTTTGTGTTTGGTAAACGCTTGTACCTATGTCGTGGTGGCCTAGTGGTTAAAACACCAGCCTCCAAGTATAATAATAATCATAATAGTTTATTGAACACTCCAAGAATTATAAATTTCTCTTATTCTATATACAAAATCATGGTAGTTATATATTCCTTATTTATAAGAGATAACGTTGACGACTATACTGGTATCAACTGTGTCACAGTCGTCAGTATGAGTGTGCGGGTTCGATTCCAGGTCAGGCAAGTACCAATGTAACTTTTCTAAGTTATATGTGTTGTAGATACTGGCTAATCAATGTTGTGCAGACCTATTTGTTATTTTGTTTTCTTTATTACGAATATTCTTTTTAAGTATTCTATATTCTAATAATATCTGTTTTACCTAGTTACTTGATTATAAACACTCATGACAGTAACATATATTTTCCCTCTTTTATTCACAAATCCTTTATATTTATGGACCTTCATCCTATTATTCCAACAATATGTACTTTCTAAGTATATCTTGGACATCAATGAATGATTACAAGGTGAAGGAAAACATCTTGTGGAAACTAAATAAAACTTCTTAACATAAAACTTCAGGTACCTATTGTAGTACAGACGACAGCACGCCAAGCTACTAAAATCTGTCAGATTTCTTTATTATATTTTCAACTTTATTACTAAAGCATTAGGGCTCAATATTGATTGGGAATATTTGACAGTTTAGGGTAGCTTGACCTGCTGTCGTCTATACGTTTGCTTGGATTATTGTTGACATTCATATTACTCCAGTATTGCGTTTAGTAATAAGTAGGAGTGTGTTTTATAAGTCTGCTAAAAAACATTGAAAGAGGGATTTTATTCTTAGAATTTGAACCCTCCAGTATTATGCAAGCCGAAACTATCAAGTTTAAACGGACGACTGAGCGCCTTCCAGATTTAATTATTTAAACGGACGGCTGAGCGCCAGATATAATCATTATGCAAAAAATGGCGAGTTCTGATCATTTCAAGATATCATACAGACCTGCAGTCCCGTAGAACGTGCCGAGCGTGCTGATTCTGTAGCCTTCCTGTTCAGGTCCTACTGTGAACACCGAGTAGCCTGCGTAAGCCTCCTGCTCGTGCTGCGTCTCCATCTCGATTCTCAACTCGTACAGCTTCTGATTGGTGAGGTAGTTGAGCTTCTCCAATCCCAGCCAGAACTCGCCAGCAAGGTTGCCGAAACCATTCTGATAGTCGGACCAGCCTTTGTAAAAGTCTTGAGAACCATCAAAACGGTTTTGGAACACCTGGAAAGGAAAGTAGATCATCATCATCATCATCATTATCATCATCATCATGCCAACAAGCTCGATCCTGAGCAGTTCTCCGCCAGCCATTACCAGCCACCTTTTTGATGTCGTCTCTCCATCTCGCCCAAGGGCGTCTTACGCTACGTTTGCCGAGACGCGGTCTCCACTCGAGGATTCGTTTACCCCAACGGTTGTCGGTTCTGCGGCATATATGACCAGCCCATTGCCACTTCAGCTTGCTAATCCTCTCAGCTATGTTGACTCTGCGACTCTGGTTCTCTGTCGGATCACCTCATTTCTGTTGCAGTCCTTCAGAGAGACGCCCAACATAGCTTGCTCCATAGCTCACTGAGCGGCTTTAAACTTGTGGACTAGTCTGAACGTGAACACTAATTCACGTCTCGGCTTCGTAAGTCATGACGGGTGGGAGCTCAGGTTGAAGATTTTAGTTTTCAAACATTGGGATATGGGCGACGAAAATACCCGCCGAAGTTTACCAAATGCTGCCCATCCCAGCTGGAACCTTCTATTTGCCTCCTTCTCGAAGTTGTTTTTCCCTAATTGCAACGTTTGCCCGAGGTATACATATTCTGAAACAACTTCGAGCGGCATTCCGTTTACGGCAACCGGTCCCGGAGTGACCCGTTCATTGAATATAATTTTGGTCTTATCTAAGTTCATCCGGAGACCGATGCGTTGGGAGGAGTCAGCTAAGCTGGCCAGCATTTGTTCCAGCTCTTGCTGCGTTTCCACCATGATGACGATATCAACTACAAATCGCAAGTGTGAGATATACTCGCCATTGATGTTAATGCCCCGACCCTGCCAACACCATCGTCTTACACATATCCTCGAGGGCATTGGAGAACAATTTGGGAAAAATAACGTCCCCTTGTCTCACTCCTCGCTTAAGAGGGATATGTTTAGTCTGCTGGTTCTGGACTAGGACGGACATTGTGGCGGCATCGTAAAGACATCTCATCACTTGGATATATCGCCAATAGACTTGGCATCGCTGCAAAGATTCCATCAACCTCGTTAGAACTCAGTGCCCTCAATAAGAACATCTCAAAAGCGGTACAGCTACAGATACAGGAAGCGATAGAGCTAAACCGGGGGTCGAAAGTCTTCGTACAAAAGCTTAGGAGGAGCCATCTGATAAAGCTGACGACATCGGATGGGAGAGTACTTGCGGAAGTTGAAACCTTCTATAGTCAGCTGTATACCTCGTAAGCGCCTAAACCAGTTCCCCGCAACGAAGATTCCAGAACCACTCTCGGATCTATGCTAAAAGAGCTTCAGCGTATATTTAATTCTACACTTTTTTCGAGGAGGACTCCTAAGGCATGGAACAAAAGCGTAGTGGTACTGACGAACTATAGACCCATATCGCTTTTGAGCCAAGTGTACAAGCTGTTTTCAAGAGTGATCACGAACCGACTAGCGCGCGGACTGGACGAATTCCAGCCGCCTGAGCAGGCCGGGTTTCGAGGAGGATTTAGTACCATAGACCACATACACACAGTGAGGCAGATTAAACAGAAGACCGAAGAGTATAATCAGCCCCTGTGTCTAGCATTTGTGGACTATGAGAAGGCTTTTGACTCCATCAAGACCTGGTCTGTTCTGGAAGGTAGGTAAGTAAGGAAGTATTTAGCTAGTTTACGTAGGTACTGCTCTCAATGCAAGTATTGGTAAAGCAGGTATGGGGGGAGATGTGTGCATGTCTTTATTATCCGAAGTATACCTACTTGTAATAAAACTGATAAATAGCTGTTATAAATAAATATTTATTCCCTTAATCTAATAGTATATCTGGCGCCACTTTGAGTTTCATAGTACTTTAGTATCTATCTAAAGCTGATAATAATTTTAGATAATATTTATTGTGTACCTAAAGTATTTGGGATATACACACGAAGCCCCCGGAGAATAAACGAGAATCTAAGTGCCTTTGCGGCGGTTTTGAAGTTAATCCATGTTAGTAATGTATAGATTATGACGAGTTTTGTTATAGGTATGGTTAAAATTTTTATGGGTCTATGCTACCATTATTATTTGCAGCAGTCTTCGTTAGCTAAGAAGGCTTTAAATCTAAAAATTCACCAACACACTCAATATTAAGGTCGCGATTGAGCAGATCCGAAGATCGAAAGTGTTCGTCTAGCAAATAGGGAGGTCAAATAACTGAGGACTGTGCCTGACAGAAACAATCAGAACATGCTGTTTTCCCGTCGCAACCAAAAAGTAAGTCCGAGTCTCCGAGAGTCTCCGAGTCTCTTTATTAATAACTACTTTCAGTTGAAGGTAAAATGAGCGAAGCGCTGCTAAAGTACGCACCCTTAGAAATAGAACTTTTTCAAAGTAAGCGATCAAGTTCAAGAATGGTTACGTAATAAGAGAAACTCGTAGAGTAAGAATGAAGCAGTTACTTTTATTTATTGTGTTCATTTTCATCACAGTTTTGAAACGACTATAAAGAAAACTTTCGGCAACAGGAATACATCATCTGTGAAATTTTCAAATTTCAAGAGAGACAACACGCCTACGGGGATATAAAAAAAATCATTTGCTGCACATGCCTCGCTCTATCTGTACATACATCCATTTGAGCTGATTTTTTTTAAAATTCTAAATTATAAACTAGCACTTGACCGTAATCCCACCTGATGGTAAGCATTGATGCGATCGGTGATGGTAAAGCGCGCTAGTTTATTAAGAGCCTATTCACTTTAGCCTTGAAGACACTCAAATTGTAGTTTGACGGAAACACCGTCGCTGGCAAATTGTTCCAGTCCTTCGATGTACACCGTATAAAAGAGGAAGCCAAACGCTTCGTCCGGATCGCAATGGTGTCAACAACGCCGGAAACTCGCCGTACAACGACGGGTCGTCCGATGTTGGAACGGAGATGGGGGAATTAAATCATGCAATTCCCTTGCACACTCACCAGAATGCATCGTATAAAAGACCGAAAGGCTGGCTCACTTCACCTTACTGCCTCATCGGTCATCGGTTCTACGAGCAATGTGCCCCGCCCAATACACCCGATTTTTGCGACTCGAAGAGCTATGTGGGTGATTTTGGTTCTACTGCGGATCTCCACATTTCTGATTCAATCGCGTAGAGAAACTTCGAGCATAGCTCTTTCGACCTTGACCCTTCCTATGAGGCCCATTGTGAGCGATCATGTTTCAGTTCCATGTGTCATAACTGGCAACACGCACTGGTCAAAGACTTTAGTCTTGAGACACTAAGTAGACACATTGAGAACACATAAAACATAAGTAAGACGTAGGAGGTCTTGAGACATAAGTAGATACTTATAAAAATTTATTTACCGTCCAGCCCCCTCCTGCGGTGGTGAGGTCGCATAGCACGTAGAAAGGCTCCATGTCGTCTGGCCTAATCTTGTAGATGCCAGACACATTGAAGCCTTGTACCTGGATCTCATGGCAGTCTGTCGGGTAGCGTTCCGATCGGTCCACTCTGCCGCTTCTGCTGTTAAACAAGGTTTTATGACTTCACATAACATTGAGATTTCCTTATCATATGTATGCCATCAGGTCAAGCTACCCGAAACTATCAGAATTTCCAATCAAACTTGAAACCTAGAGCCTAAACTAGCTATAAAGATGGAAATCTATTGAAGAAAATTGGTATGTTGGCCTTTGTACCTAGAGATATTATCTAAATATTATCTCTATGTACAAAGGCCAGCACACCAATTTTAAATTCTACCAAACAATTACATAATATGTAATCGTTTCTATGATACTGAATGAGAGTTATTTGATTATTTAACAAGCTCTTGAACTTACTTGCAGTCACACTTCTTATTACTTTTCTGTTCACGAATTGTTTTTCTGAACTCGTTAACAAGAGACATCGTGTCTACAGTATACGCGGGGGTGTCCATTCTGGAATAATACAAAAAATGGTAGGTTGATACATAGGCTACGTTACACTTACAAGAGTCATAACATTGTCATAGTTGGGATCATACCTATCGGATATTTAGGTATGTAAATTTTTTGTAATCATAATAAGTACAAAGTATGGATTCCATGTAAAAATTCGCGAAAGTGCGGCATAATGTCGGGTCTTATCGCTTAAAACGACCTTTGTGTAGATTATAGGGAGAAGGAGAACTGCAAATAGTCACGGCATAAACCACCAAGACTTCACTACACTAAATATTTATTACACTCATTTCACAATTACCTCGCAGTGATTCCGTGAAACCATCCAGATCCATAACTCCGAAGGTTTACAGCTCGAGCTCCAAAATCGCTTCAAATGCCTAGCAATTCTAGTGGACGAGTATAATGACGGGTTTATAGAAGTTGGCCGTACGGTCGTGACCAAGTTCTTTAAGACCCCCCGTACAAATAGAATTAAAAACTCCCGGGCTACACTCTCGAGCTTATGGATGATAGACGTGAGATGGTTTTGCGTTCGTCAAGTGATGCTTGCAGATACCGGCACCTCAATAAGCGGATCTCAAAGTCTCTGAATGAAGCGCGACCTACGTCGGTATAATACCGAACGTATAACGGACGCTATAGAGCTGTAGGAACATACATACAGATCATATCGGACACGCAGTTTTATTCTACCTAAGAAGATTCCTCCTCCAAATTGGTGATCCCGACGTGATATAGGTTCCAAACATAGGTTCCAAAGTTTTCGCAAGAGATCTGACTATTGGGCAAAGCCGGACAAGACGTAAGTCATGTCTAATGCTCATGTTGTATCAGCTCCTATAAAGATTTGTAGCAGCCCAGCCAGATGCTGCACATATTCTATTACCCGCTGTGAAGGGTCGGCTATTAATCACACTAGGATCGCGGAAGTCATGGCGTTCGTACCGACCGCCCATCGCGAGGTGCCTATTAATCTTACCCCGGCTAACATCTGTTGAACAACGGTCAATGTTCGTGGAAAACATAGCGAGCTCTCTTGCACGTGAACTGTGAGTTGGCGCGCTCTCTACACCGACCAATCACAAACCGCGGCTTCCCTCGATCAACGAATCAACATCAAGAACGCACTCGACACCGATTTCCTATTGGTTACCCCACTATTGTTTAGAGATAGCTAGTATTTAAGTGAGTGCATAGCTTGTAAGAGCCATTCCATTCGATTCCATTATTGTACAGCATTCCATTCTATATTAAGACACATTCACGCTATTCCTGTTCACACTCTTGTTATATATAATTATCTTACATCACGTTATTGTACACGTTATATACATTGTACCCTTTTACTTACGTGCAATACACAACGTTCGATTTATCTGAGTTTTAATTACGTAACACGACCTACGCGCTACAGATTCGAGACTCTGTTCTTGAAGTTGTTGAAAGTAACGCGTACCTGGTACAAACTATCCAGTTAGGAGGGTTCAACATCGAGAAAGAGGTCAATCGTCAAATCCACCTCGGTTGGGCTGCTTTCGGGAAGCTACGTAGAATCTTCTCGTCCGAAATACCGCAGTGTCTCAAGACAAAAGTCTTCGACCAGTGTGTGTTGCCAGTCATGTCTTATGGAATTGAGACGTGTTCGCTAACAATGGGCCTTATAAGAAAGCTCAAGGTCACTCAAAGGGCAATGGAGAGGGTATGCTTGGAGTTTCACTGTGTGATCAAATCAGGAATGAGGAGATCCGCAGAAGAACGGGAGCAATCGACATAGCCCGAAGAATTGCAACACTAAAGTGGCAGTGGGTCAGACACATTGCCCGTAGGACCGGTGCCCGATGGGGCCGACGGGTTCTCGAGTGACGATCACGCACCGGAAGACGCAGCGTAGATAGGCGCCCGACAAGGTGGACCGACGACTTAGTGAAGGTCGCGGGAAACCGATGGATGAGGGAGGCGCAGGACCGCTCGTCATGGAGATCCTTGGGGGAGGCCTATGTACAGTAATGGACGTCTTTCGGCTAAAATCACGATGATATCGTGAAATATTAGTAGGTAAGTAACTAATATCTCATGAAATTGATATCAAGTAGAGGTTCAAACATTCTTAGATATTGTTATACTTACTATTACTTACTCATAACACACTGTTTTTTCAACAACTAGAACTGTGAGAAAATTTAATTATAACATAGTAATGTGTATTATGCTGTCCAGTTTTTATAAACATAAACACTACTATAGATTTAGGCGCGTTTTCCTTACCTACAAATGAAATATTTTTAACTTTATGTGCTTTGATTGTAGAGGGACAGATACATATGTGGGTATAACTTAATACTCAGTTTGGTACATTAGAAGCAGGTGGCCTGCTCTCTATAGTAAAAGTGCGCAGTGCTGTACAAGCCCGGCCTTTTTGAAGTTAAACTACTATCAATTGTATTTCATTGGCATTAAAGTTTATTTTAGAGTAACTAGCGCATGGAAAAAATTAAAAAATGTTTGACGCTGCTCCCGTCCCGCCCCGGCCGGTCGATGCCGCCGTAAACGCGACGCCCCGCAATTTTTAAATCTGTAATATCTTCGAAAAGTTTAATTTAAATCATATGCTGTAAAGAGCGATGTAGATCTTTATTAAATCAACAATGTATTTGCTGTATTGGTAAAACTCGCTTCAAAATTAGCCGATATTTGTCGTAAAAAGTAAATGACAAAAAATTATATTGTGGGATATCCATAAGAGAGAGAGATATATACCAGCGCGGACTTTTTTGTAGACTTTTTCAATGTACACGTACAATATTTAGTTCATTATTTTGATAAATCTCGTAGGGTTCAGCCAGCCTTTCACTGAAAACGCGGAAATAATGTAATTATTTACGACATCACATTAGAATAGTTCTTTCACAGAATTTAAGGATGTTTTTATACATATAAACCTTCCTCTTTAATCACTCTATCTATTTAAAAAACCGCATCAAAATCCGTTGCGTAGATTTAAAGATTTAATCATACAAAGGGACATAGGGAAAGAGATAATGACTTTGTTTTATAATAGTACCTACTTATATGTAGTCATGGGGATGCTCGATTGAGTACAGTACGGTGTATTTAACGGGTAAAATTGTTCGAAACGTTGTTTTTTCAATAATAAAGTTTTGAGGCACTTTCTGCATTGCCAGCGTACTCTTATAACACATCGCAACTGTATTTCAAACTTCTGAGGATAGTATCCAACACCAGCTTGAGCTAAACCTGGTACTGCTGAAGAAGATAGTCGAGCCTAATATTGTTTTTTTTTTGCCGCGAGTAGTACCTTGCAATTGCTCGTAGAAACTACAGTTGGTCCACATGATCACTGTGACTCATTACATGTAAACACCCGAAATTTACAATATCTTCCATGTAGCGAAACAAAACCCGCCAAGATTTCTTTACGTGAATTGCAATCGTATACAGTCAAATCGATAGATTTAATTCATCCGCACCAGCCATAATTTTCGATATAAGTTTTTACTTGGGTGATCTCTCCAAGCTGCTCTTTTACTATGTTCTGTACCTATATCCAACACGTCAGTGCTTTTTTAAACAGAAGAATATGTAAAGTGAGCGCTTAGGCCGTACTAGCTGCTCTTGTTGTTGACGATGATTGTTCTTTGCCTTTTCAACTAATGATTCATTAATCATCGATGTTATCGTCATTGGCCCCGATTCCCTTGTTAACAAACTAAACTAAATTTAAATTTAGTGCCTCTTTTGAAAAGGATAGAAGATAATATGTCAGCTTAGACCTGTCAATTTAGTCCGCGCTTGAGGTAAATTGATGTATTTTTGGTCACCATGTAAATAATTGCGTCTAAACTATTTATGGAATATTTTAATTTGGCAGGATTAAACTAATATATTATCCTCTATACTTGCAGTGAACTTAAAATTAGTTTAGTTTGAGAATAAGAGATTCGGCGCCATTGTCATTCTGTATCCTCATCACAATTAAAACCTCTACATTACCAATCACATTTCATGGTGACTTGACAGAAATCATATCTTTCGTCATTCTGATTCTGGAAAGTTTGATAATCACAGAAAATCTACTTACTTAGTCGGGTATGCTCTGTTGTACTGCCTATTCTTGACCTCGGATATGGTGGCCACTATTGATTCCACCCCGCTCTGTACAGTCTTCAAGTGGCTCTCCAGGAATGAGAGCCGCGTGTCCAATGCAGCATCCATGTGGTATTCTACAT
Source organism: Sesamia inferens (assembly GCA_037179545.1). NCBI lineage: Eukaryota > Metazoa > Arthropoda > Insecta > Lepidoptera > Noctuidae > Sesamia > Sesamia inferens. Next base: position 16,129,994 of record CM073921.1, on the reverse strand, counting down.
CTCCTAAAACATCAGAGATGAAAAAAAAATTACCTCATGTTGCATGAAGTTAAGTTGAGTTTTTAGATGGTCATATGCTCAAGTTTGATTTGTAAATATCATGTTGTTCCTACAAAAACACGGTTCCGGTGTTTCAATAAAAGCTAAATTACATACATAACTAGGTATATTTAAAGCACCCAAACATCAACTGGTAGTTAGTAATGTATCTCGCTGGTCGTCCTACTTTTTTCCAGGGTGAATCCTCATGGACGTCCGTCGCCCTGGGGCGGTCGGCAAAGTTTGTAAGATTCTTACAGAATTTAAACCACCCCGGTGATCCATCTCACACCTATGTCGGAGGTCGCGGAAACGAATGAGACTTCCGCAAACGACTGGAGCAGCACAACACCATTGCGGGCCCCCTCAGGTCAAGGTGAGGTGTGACTCCCCCTGAGACGTCTAAAGGGGCGCGCGTGGAACACTTCGCCACGGGTCCTGAGTGATGTCTGGGGCGCGACAGGTTAAGTATTTGGGGTAACCTTTCATAGTCCTAAACTAAATTCATTACATTGACCGGATGATTTGTGTAAAATTCGGTACAAAAAAGCTAAAAAGCCTTTTCGGACTTTGCATAAGTACAGGAAATGGAGGGTTGGAGTTAAGCTTTATAAAAGATTAGTTAAAGCTCGCAACTTATAGGTACTAACTTTAATCTTTCACATTAAACACCTAGATAACTAAGAGATCTTTTTAAAGGCTACAATAGGTACTTACATGACCGGTAATCATTATGTTCAGATTCCTCTAATCTACCCACTAAAACCATAGCGCGCGCAGCTACATTTTCAAGATTATCGTTAAGGACGATTAATATACAAGTAAACTGAAACAGAGCATTTCTACCGATTTGCTTGTATCTGTTCAGATGTCTCCGTGCATGCTAAGTTTCAGTGCATTTTTATACAGCATTACAGTACGTTACGACCCGCCTCTGCCTCAAATGTGATTTTTGATTTAAATATTAATGTATCATACACATAATCCTTACGGAATAAATGCTCTACTTAAATGATAGTGAAAATCTCATACAATGGTGCAGTTAAACAGAACTATGCGACATAGGACACGCACGGAAGGCACTTTGATTGATTAATAGAAAAATCTATAAAGTAAAAAGTCAATTAATAACGTATCGCTGTCTACTGTTGTACATATTGCGATCATCTATACTAATATATAAAGCTGAAGAGTTTGTTTGTTTGAAAGCGCTAATCACAAGAACTATAGGTCCGATTTGAAACATTCTTTTTGCGTTGGATACCCCATTAATTCAGGAAGGCTATAGGGTATATAACATCATGCTGCGAGCAATGGGAGCGGAATATATAAAAAAAACATTTCGAAACCAACTCGGGTGAAACGTGTGGCGCAGCTAGTAAATAATAAAGTCACTACCGATGCGTCCTTGTACAAGAACTTGTGTTATACATAAGGTATTTCGCTATCATTGTGCATTACGTGGCATGAGAAATACTGCAGCTTTTAAAAATGTAGTTCATGCAATAATTTTCTCGGTCTACCTATAGCAGAACTGCGAACTGCTCAATAAGGCACCGAGGTAGTGCATTATCAGCGGCCTCACTAAGGTGACCAATTAAAATACATATATTAAAACATCGACCTTATTAGCATAAAACCGTGTTTAGCAGTTGTTTAGGCTAAACACCTTTTAAACACAACATTATTATACGGAGTTTGACCTAACATTGATACGTGACCTGACCCTAGATACGTATCTAGGGTCAGGTCACGTATCAATGTAAAAACACGTGTTTTTGAAACTCTCGACAGTCTATTCATAAAAACATAAAGCTTATTAGCCTCCTAAACACATGATAAAGACGATTTTGTGGTAGTGGGTAAAGTGATTGTGTCCAAAGTGATTTTTGATTGTAGGTATAAACTATGAAAAGTTAATTTTTATGCACACTCAAATATGATCATCATCATTTCAGCCAAAAGACTGGACATAGGCCTCCCCCAAGGATCTCCACGAGGAAGGATAGGACACGAGAAGGAAGCCGTCGGCCATATCGGTAATCGGTCCTACGGGCAATGCGCCCGACCCACTGCCACTTTACGCGTTGCAATTATTCGGGCTACGTCGGTCCCAAATGTAATACAAAAAGTATATACATTTGAAAATACCAGTGTAAAGCCAGGATTATTGTTTTATAAAAAAACCTATAATTATAATTTTGTAAAATGAAACTACAAATGGAAAAGAAGGGCGAAAATTTAAAAAAATATCGGAGGTATCAAACAAATAAGCATCGAAGAACAAGGCAGAATAGTCGACATCGGCTTCACTTGCTATAAATAAAAATAGAATTGAATAATTAAACGTGACTACTGTACCTGTGCCGGATAAACTGGCGCGCGGATTCTTTTCCACAGCATATTTGATAGAAGTCACGTCAGACACCAGTCCGTGGATGACGGACTCGAATTTTTGAGAAGAATCAGCTCGCACCGATTTCGAAATATTATTTAATAGCTTCATTATGGCATTAGTTTTCTCGTGAACTTCAATGTCCAACCTGTTCAGTCTAAACTCTATAGCCTCTATTTTCTTAAGATATCTTTCGCTTGAGGTTATGCTTTCCATTAATTTTTCAATGACAATATCGTTATCACTGTTAGATTGTGCCCCAGCTGAACGGGTATAATTTTCCCGTTTCCCGGGAAGCATAGCATCGTTTAGTTCCTCCTCGTATTCCTTCTTCCATAATGTTTTGTCAGCATCTTCGTTTTTCCGACGACCCCGCTTATCCCTCGCCACTTCACCGGATATGATAGTAAGAGTGAACAGTCCGATATGCAGTAGCGTAAACTTTGGGAACATAATGCGGTGTGTGTCCCAAGTGTGGTGTGAAACGACTGGCGATTGATTTCATCGTCTCCGGCCCGACATGCAAGCCAGTTTAAATAACTACGTGAGAACTAAATAAAAACAATCCGTGAAATGACATGCTTATGCAGTGAATCCCCGATAATAATGATTCGCACAGATGTCTCCTACTAGAATGTTGACACTATTTCTCACATTGTTATGATAATATTTATAATACGTGAATGTACTTACTACAACAATGTATTAAATACGATGTCCCCGTGTTTCGCAGACAGAAACTTCATATAGATTTTCACAAATCAAATTAAATGGAAAAATAAATAAGATAAAAATATAATATTGTTTTTCAGAAAATGTTTCATATATTATTTGGTTCTTACATATTTATCAAATATGTTTGTTTCAAGGACTAGTTGAAAAAATAAGTTGATTAAATTATTTTTATGTTGAAGGATATTAAGTAAGATTAATCCATAAGTGAATGGTAATCAAAAGGCCAACGTGAGGACACGCTAGCCCTTTAGTAAGCTTCCGGCGTACAGCATTTGCCCTGGCCTGACTGGCTGGATAAAAGACTTCCTTCCTCAGAGTTGCTGACGACGGATGCTCATCGGAGCCCATGTCGACTAATGCCGGTGTTTCTTAGGGGTCTGTTTTCTCTGCAACTTTGTTCCTGCTGCATATTAACGATCTGCTGATGTAGGGAATCTATGGGTATGCACATGACAGCACAGTTGTTAAGAGATACCTGCCAGGTCATCGGGCTAGTAAGGAAGCAATCCGATCCGAAAGATATGGTAGAGCGTATGAATGTTGCACTCCAGGCAGTCTCCGAATGGGGCGAAGCCAATCTTGTAGCATTCAACGCCCAAAGGAGCCCGTTCACCTTGGCTCCTACTTTTCGTAATGTACCCTTGGAGAGCACCAACCGCCTCCGGCTTTTGGGAGTTTATATTTCCTCAAACCTAAACCTTGGGCGGTTCAATGAGACCAAATGCCCTTTGTCTAACATTAGAAGCTGTCCAGTAAAACAAAGGGCAGATCTGTTCGTGTGTGGAGTACTGCAGTCAAGTGACTGCGGTACTCCACACTGGCACGGGCACTGATAAGGGTTGGTGCTGCAAAATGCCACCTTGCAACTATGGATTCGGTGGAGAGGTATGCGAAGAGTCTATGGCCTGGAGCACAGGTGCAGAGTAGTCAGCCTGTCGGTTTTCTATAGGATGTATCATGGAGAGAATGCGACGGAATTGCATGATTTAATTCCCCCATCTCCGTTCCACCATCGGACAACCCGTTGTACGGCGAGTACCCACACTTACGTTGTTGACACCACTACAATACGGACGAAGCGTCTCGCCTGTCTTTTATACAGCGTTCATCGTGGGGCTGGAACAATTTGCCGGCGGCGGTGTTTTTATGTGACTACAATTTAAGCGTCTTCAAGGCTAGACTGAATAGGATCTTAATAAACTAGCGCGCTTTACCATCAACGATTGCATCACTGCTTACCATCAGGCCGGATTGTGATCAAACTCTAGTCTATAAAATAGAAAAATAGTAGTGTGTTATGCCAGATAGAGATTTTAAAACATTATTTTGTTCCTCTCATACCATAATCCCATAATATAATTAGAAATCGTCTTAGTCAAGTGTAGACAGTGATTATTTGCCGTTCCACTAGCTAAATTTTACTAGAACTTGTATTTGAAAAGAAAAGACTAGATCTTGCAAAGGCGATACAGAAACGCAAGATATGGTCTCCTATGGTCACAAAACTTGAGTGGACAGGAACAAAAGAACTTGTCTTGAATGTAATTTTTTATATAGGTATATTGTCAGTAATAATTATACCAGTATTACTAGTAGGTAATTCAAAAGGAGGAGGTTTTTCACAGGGCAGTGTGTAAGTGTGTGTGTTTTTCTTACGTTTTTCTTTATTTATCTAAACGACTTAAATATAGACAATGCTGATATGATAAACGTTGTAGATATAACAGCCATAATATTTTATGAGGATTCGTGGGAATATGCATGTTACTCACATATTGTACCTACATGCATTGTCTATGTTTAAGTGTATCGGGCCTTCAATTAAATAAAAACAATCTGGGCAGAAACTTTCTCAAAATAATATTAAGTACAACACTTGCCTACTGAAAACTTAACTATAGGTATTGTTTAATCAAAGACTGCAATAGATCCTGAACATCTGAAACTAAACTATACTACTTAAAATTTACCGCTTATTCGTAAACGTTGCTTAAAGTTAAATAATAATAAGCGATTCTTTAACCATACATTTTTGACCTTTTAACGTCATTTAACTTTAACCATCGTTTATTAATAAACACCACAGTGTTTAAGGGGTTTATTCATAAATGACGTTAAGTGATGTGCAAACGTCTAAAACTATGGTTAAACAATCGCTAATCACTACTTAACTTTAAGAAACGTTTATAAATAAGGGGGTTAATGTGTATTTCCATTTGTACTGTACTATACGCTGTTTACTGGAAAGCAGTTTCAGTGACCACCGAGTAAATTCAAGACAGCAAACAATAATATGGAAATATTACAACTGATCCTCAATAAAACTTTTCGGAAAACCTGAAGACCTGTCGTCGTGACAACACGTTTAGCTTCCACAACAAAATACAAACTTTACACTGCCGGACAAAGGCCTTCCCCATATTCGTCCAGCTATCTTTGTGCTGTGCCTTCTCCGTCCAAATGCCCATGAACGACTCCAAATCATCACGCTAGCGTTTCTAAAGCCTGAAAGAAAAAAGAAACGCTGGCATGATATTATGTCATCCCGAAAAAAATTGTGGTTCCCGAAAGATGAACAAAGTTTGTTCACGCCTAAGCGCATGTCATCTCAGAAGTCCAGAATAAATAACAGCATATATTTTATCCCAAACAAATTAGCGGTTCCCGAGGGATGAACAAGCTTGATCTTCTGAAGTCACAGAAGACGTCGATGACTTTAGACTTGAAAGTCCAGGTTAGGTACCTCAAGAAGTTTTCCTTCACCTTGTAATCGGTCATTGGTGTCCAAGATATACTTGAAAGTAAATATAACTTAGAAAACTTACATTGGTACTTGTCTGATCTGGAATCAAACCCGCACACTCATACTTGAGAGGCTGGTATTTTAACCACTAGGCCACCACAATTTACTGGGCCACCACGACTTACGCGAATATATTAACGAAAATTATTTAATTGGCTCTCGTTATCATTTAATTTGGTTTATCAGAATATTAAATTGGTTCTGTAAAAGTTTAATTACTCGGAACACCAGTGGTCGGTTTGTTTTGAACATGGTGAACTTTTTACTTGGTCAGTAAAGTGGATGCCCTAAATATATTCGATTATGGGACAGCAGAGCAAACCAAATTCACTAGGAACAAAATGTTAGACCTTTGAGATAATTCTTAACTGTGTCTATGTAACACAAATGTTCTGAATGATGCTGAACGTGAAGCATGGAGAGAATTTGTGTTGGTAGCGAAAACATTTTTACTTAACTAAAAAGTATATAAGTATTTTTTGTTGGAAAGGAGATATTTTCAAGGTGGTAAGGTCCCATCTCTAAAGCCATACATAATAGCTCTAAAACTCACTACAGCATTATCAAGCGGGACTTTAACGCTAAGCTTGGGAAACGGAGCGGTGCAGAGCTCGGACTGGGAAATTTTGGATCTGGGCGTCGGAAACACCGGGGCCACATATTAGCTGGCTTCATGGAGAAGGAGGGACTCTTTATGATAAACTCCTTCTTCAAAAAGCGTGAATATTGAAAGTGGACTTGGATCAGTCCCGACGGGGTCACCCAGAACGAGATAGACTTCATCATGACGATAAAAAGGCACATATTCAATGATGTCTCAGTGATCAACTCGCTCAAATGCGGCAGCGATCACCGTATAGTCAGAGGCACATTGAATCTGAACATAGTGCTCAAAAGATCTCGCCTAATGAAGTCTACGCTCCGGCCCGCATCCATCCAGATCCCTAACTCCGAAGGTTTCCAGCTCGACCTCCAAAATCGCTTCGAATGCCAAAGTGGCGACGTGGGCGAGTACAAATAGAATTAAAAAACTCTCGGGCTACACTCTCCAGCTCATGGAGGACAGGCGTGAGATGGTTTTGCGTTAGTCAAGTGATGCTTGCAAATACTGGCAGCTCAATAAGCGGATCTCAAAGTCTCTGAAGCGCAACCTACGTCGGTGTAATACCAAACGTATAATAGAGGCAATAGAGCGAAACAGAGGCTCTAAAGTTTACCAAGAGATCTGACTATTGGGCATAGTCGGCTAAGCAAGCCGTAGACTGACGACGGCAAGATCATAACGTCTAGACCCGAGCTTCTGAGGGAAATCGAGAATTTCTATGGACAGCTCTACACTTCGACGACAAAACCCGCATTAAATCTCGCTGAAGACCCCAGAGCAAGATTACACCGGCATTACACCGAAGATATCCCGGACGTCAGGCTGCAGGAGATTCGATTGGCTTTTAAACAGCTTAAAAACAACAAGGCGCCGGGCGATGATAGAATAATGGCTTAGTTACTGAAGGCGGGTGGTGAACCGGTGCTTAGGACCCTTCAGAAGCTATTTAATTTCGTTATAGTCAAAAAGACCACCAAAAAGTGTGACAACACCCTTTTGAAAAACTACAGACCCATCTCACTTCTGAGTCATGCCTATAAGTTGTATTCGAGAGTCCTCACGAATCGTCTAGCCTGCAAGTTTGACGACTTCCAGCCTCCCGAACAAGCCGGTTTCTGAAAGGGTTTCAGCACTGTAGACGACATACATACGCTGCGACAGGTTATACAGAAGACCGAGGAGTATAACCTACCCCTTTGCTTAGCTTTTATGGACTACGAAAAAGCCTTTGATTCGATCGAGACCTGGGCTGATATCTCCAGCGGTGCCGAGTAGATTATCGGTATATTGAAGCGCTGAAGGGACTAATACCTCTGCAGCGTGGTGACAGTCAGGAAGATGTTATCTGCCCGAAACTGTTCATAGATGCATTGGAGGATGTCTTCAAGGTTTTGGACTGGAAAGGACTGGGCATCAACATCAATGGCGAGTACATTACACACCTTCGGTTTACTGATGATATTGTAGTCATGGCTGAGACCGCGGAGGACCTGAGTACAATTCTCGAAGACCTCAGTGGAGCCTCCGAGCGAGTCAAGACGAAAGTCATATCTAATGCCCATGTTGTACCGATTCCTATAAAGATTGGAAACTCGTTCTCGAAGTTGTTGACTGTTACGTATAACTGGGATAAACTATTTAGTTAGGAAGGTCCAACATCGAGAAAAATCGTCGATTCCAACTCGGCTGGCCTGCTTTCTGGAAGCTACGTAAAATCTTCTGGTACAAAATAGCGCAGTGTCTCAAGACAAAAGTCTTCGACCAGTGTGTGTTGCCAGTGATGACTTATGGAATTGAGACGTGGTCGCTAACAATGGGCCTTATAAGAAGGCTCAAAGTCGCTCAAAGGGCAATGGAGAGGGCTATGCTTAGGGGTTCACTGTGCGATCGAATCAGGAATTGAGAGATCTACAAAATAACGAGAGTAACCCACATAGCCAGATAAATTGCAACACTAAAGTGGCAGTGGGCCAGGCACATTGCCCGTAGGACCAGTGCCCTACTGGGCCATCTGGGATTGGCCCGACTGGGACTGGTGGGTAGGCCCCCGACAAGGTGGACCGACGACCGAGTGAAGGTCGCGGGAAACTGCTGGATGCGGGAGGCGCAGGACCGGTCGTCGTGGAGATCCTTGGGGGAGGCCTATGTCCAGCAGTGGATGTCTTTCGGCTGAAATGACGATTATTACTTTTATGAAAATCATCTATGTAGAAAAGGTTGTTAACATCTGTCTTTTAGGCGGAAACTACTCGTTGCCTAGCAACGGTTTGTTTACCTCTATTCTTTGTCGAATTTGGCCCAACTATAGAGCGGCCAATGCGGGTTGTGCATGAGGAATTAGAACTTCCGTTATGTATCGATGCCCAGTCAGTGAGCCGTTTTCAATGAAGACTAACTCTGTAGGATCTATTGAATTTATTCCTGCCTAAAACATAACAGAGATCCCCTATCATAAGGTGTGATTTCTTCAAAACATGCCTCTGCAAAGCGTTCTACTAGATTTCTTGGCACTCGCTGACGTCGATCTTCACCGAACAGATATATCCCGGCTTCATCAGAGAAAGAACCCTATTCCAATCTTCTTCAAAACTCGGTGCTCACGAAGTAATTTGGGGCCGCGGGTCGGGTGGTGACTGCGTATATTGGCAACGAGAAGCCTCCTCCTGACTGTCCATAGACTAATATGTTCATTTCTTACTTCTTAGAGGTTGTTCTTAAGATCCACATACGAAGATTTGCGATTTCTCAATGCGAGACTCACCGGAAAACGATCATCCCATGGTTGGGTACATGGTTTTCTTCAAGAAACAGGCCTTCTCTCGAAGGAACCAGTCTCCTGATATAGCTGCCAGATCCTTTGGACCGTCGACCGACTAACATTTAGCCTCCTAGCCTCTAAGCATTGGCTGCAACCCTCTTCAAGCAGCGCGATAATTTTGGTAGATTTTACCACTTTATCTACCATTTTTGATACAGCCAAACAGCAATAAATAGCTTTGATGAAATTAATACACACATCAAAAGTGTCTAGGGATCAAGCATTTTTATGCGGATTTCTTGAGATTGAGATGTGGCTTTGTAATAAATTTATGATTTTATAAATTTATATGGATCCTTTTTGGTGCATTTCATAATTTGAATCAGGAACTGTGAATCAAATTCGAGTAAAAGATGAAAATCAGCTGTCAATATTTTCCCTATAAAAACATACAACGCATTGAAGACATTATTAGTGCTACTGTTTCCCTACTACTGATTAAAACGTACGTTATTATGGAGCGGCGACGTCATTTAAGCAGGGAAGAAATGCTCAGAGCCGTGGGAATGATAGAAGCTGGTTCCCGGCAACGTACTGTGGCTTTAGCTCTGAATACAAGTCAGAGTGTTATCAGTCGACTTTGAACACGTTACCGAAGCACTGGTACCGTGGCTGAGCGCCATGGAGGACGGTATCGCTGTACCACACGGAGACAAGACCGATACATTCAAATCTTAACTCGAAGAGCTCCAACAATAACCGCCATGATGTTAGCCGTGAGGCTTCATCACTCTTCAGGGAACTTAATTAGCGACCAAACAGTCAGAAACCGCTTGCATGAAGTGAACCTTCATTCCCGAAGACCGCTACGGGTACCACCTATAGCAATGCACAATCGTAGGATTCGATATCAATGGGCTCTTGAACACAGAAATTGGGCAGAAGAACAATGGCGTTTCGTGTGCTTTTCTGATGAGTCTCGTTTTGGTATGAGACCGGATACAAGACGTATACGACACTGGAGAACCCCTGGACGCCAACAGCGATTAAAATCCTGCCAGGAAGTCCATCCTTATAGTGGTGGAACCATCATGGTATGGGCGGGTATTTGGATCGGCGGAAGAACTGAGTTGATTTGGATCAGAGGCAACCTCAACGCTCAAATTTATGCTGAGACGATTGTATCAGACGTCATCGTTCCTCTACAAGTGCAAATCGGTCCCTTATTTCGGTTAATGCATGATAATGCACGACCGCACACCGCAAGAGTTGTAAGACAGACTCTCGCCGCAGCTAACATCAATGTCCTGCCCTGGCCTGCTCAGTCGCCAGACTTGAACCCGATTGAGCATGCATGGGATATGCTACAGAGAAGAGCTCTGCCGAATATGGAGGGTATCCAGTCGCAAGAAGACCTTTTTTTGTTGTTGCAACGAACATGGGCGGCCATTCCACAGCGTGATTTGGATGAACTCATTTTGAGTATGCCAAACCGATGTTCTTGTGTTGTTAGTGTTCGCGGTAGAAACACGGATTATTAATTGTTTAAGTTACCCAATAAAATTTTAGAGAAAACTGTTATTTCAGTCTTTTTTTCGAACTTTTGTGTTAGTGGTTCAAATATCAAATATCCCTTTATTAGGAAAATGGCAAATTTCTTTATTAATGCAAAGGTGACTTGGTTTATCGTTACTGTGACAAACGAAAACACTTTATTTGATGAATCCTTAAAGAAAATTTTAATTAATATCAATCAGGAGAAAAGTTATTGCAAAAATATATGTTGATCCCTAGACACTTTTGATGTGTGTATATAAAATTTGAATGAAAGTCGATGTTAACTTCTGGAACTTTTGCGCCAAAAATGTAGGATAAAAAGGGGTTTTCTGTAAAAATGAGCATGAAATGAAAATTTGAATTCAGAACGTACTTTTTTAAATATCACAGCATTTTTTAAACCGGCCAGTAACGTGTGCAAACGCTTGAAACCTTTTTAGTATCGTATCTTTTTTAAATTAAAGATGAATTTTGCAAATGAGTGTAAATATTAAAAAAAACAAATATATGTATGAAAAAACAAACAAAATTTATCAGAAATATTTGAAATTACATTTAGGTATGTACACGACAACTATGTACAGGTTTATATGTATTATATTTATTGCCAACCTTTTGGCCAACCAGTCCAGTTCTTCCCGTCATTTTTTCTCGGCCTGCCACTCGATCATTTCCTGTCATTTGAGAGTCACACTGAGTGGTGACTTTTGGATATTGCTGTCCTGCCACACAATGAGATAGACATGACCAGTCCAGGTAAACTTTTCTGGCTGAGAAACTTCTTTCCCCATAAGTAGGAACAAAAATGTATTTTTTTATGTACTTGCCAATATACCATATAGCAGCCCACATCGTTATAAACTAGGTACGTATAATATAATTATTGTCTCCACTGAGACAATGCTGAAATGAATGATTGAATACTCACCAATTCTCCCATAAACAAAGAATGATATTTTTACGAGTTCATTATCTCTTATGTACGTATATTTATAACTAAGAAATTCGCGACTTTTTAGACAACACGGTTCTCGAATACCTACTCTGTCACAAGATCCGCGAGTTAATTGTTAGCGTAACATACCTATTGAGTTATCAGTAGCAATGACTTTCATTTTGTTGGTTCGACTACTTATATTAATTTCAGGGACTTACCTAGGCTGTTGAACAGACAAGTTCTTCGAACGTATTAAGCAATGGATATTGGCGATATCCATTGCAATTCAAAACGAATCAGATTGTGTTACTCAATTAGGGTACAGCGTCATATATTGTTCCTAAACCTACGTTCATGTTTGTGAAATATCATCGGGCAGGTGATTAATTCTTGTAGGTATTCTTTTGTTTTTTTTTCATCCCCAATTCATTGAGTTTCTTAGTGATCCTTTTACTGCTAGCAGATAGGTACATAGTACGTAGGTACAATGAACAAATTATTAGATTAGTCGTCCTAATCGGTATAATAAAGTTAGCGCCAAAATAATATAATAGCGAAATAATAATAAATAATAAGATTCTCACCGCGCAATTTAGGATGTCCGTCTACTCTTTCAGACAAAGACTGCTTCAAGGTGTCCAAATCTGTCTTCACATTTTTTAAAGCTTTCTCCAGTAGTTCAGAAGACGATGCCTTGATTGTTCGTAGCATTTCAGACAAATATTTAAGGATACTGTTTGTTCTTTCATGGAATGTCATATCCAAATGGGTCAGTTTGAGTTCCACAGTTTCGATCATTTTCAAATATCTCTCGCTAGCCATCAGAGTGTCCACAAAATTTTCAACGACGGCATCCCCCACATTTGATCGGGATACTACTTGACTTACATGTGATCGGCCTGTCGTCGGTACACGAGTAGTGTCAACACTTTTCCTCGTAGGATAAACAGAACCCTCTCGCATAAAAGCCGATCTTTTAGCCGTTGCCAAAACAAGTAAAGCAACTAGTACAATTACATTGGACCTCATGGTGCTGGAAGCACTGTTTCCGTGCGCAATACTTAATAAACTGGCAGGAGTGGGTGGCACAGGTGTTTAACTTAGAGCAGACTTATTTAAAAAACACGCAGCAGCCATTGTACAGATCACAATATCATGTATATAATGTCCTCAATGAAACGTAATGTAAGAACCTATAATATTTTGTGTTGTGAAAAAGAAAGATGCAGTTGATTCAATTTCGGCCTGCCTTTGTAAGAAAATTTGGTGGGTCACACCACACATCACTGGTACGGTGGATCGCACATTGTCTCGCGCCAGGCAACGGGGCGCAGAACTGTGCCAGCGCACGCGACTTTTTACATACAAATAAAAAACGCGTTTCCGCTTTCGGAATTCAGTTCTATTGCCCGCGCCCTGCCGCGCGGCGCATAGTAGTTTGTGGCCCGCCTTACACTTTGACTTCTCCTTCTTTTCTTCCTCTGCTTTTTTGGGTGCGCAAGTCACCCCCTGCCATTATATTGATGTATGTGAATGTACTTATGCGAAAACGGTAAGTCATAGATATGTAGTTTTTTTTTGTAATTATTCAATAGTTTATAATCTCGCGGGATGGATTATAAAATAATGAAATTCATAATTGTACGTTGCCTTATAAATCATTGATCAAGCTGGGGCCATAGTTTTTTCATAGTTTATGAAAAGTGGACTTTAGCCACCCAAATGCATAGTTCAATATATTTTTCATCATTACCTATTGTCCTAGGGTGCACTTACATATACTGAGATAACCATAGGTCGGTACCTCATTTCATTACGTTATACAAGCTACCACTGCTTACCATCAGACGGGATTGCGGCTAGTTTATAATTGTAAAAAAAAAACACCCGGATATAGTTTGTTCAGAATAAGCAACTGTATCGATTCCAATAATTTTTGCACCATGTTATATTATTCGCAAAAATATTTAAAAATGATTGCAGTTTGGTTCCCGAGCGACAGGCGCACAATATAGTTCACGGCAAGACATAGCGCTTACTAGGCGCGGGCGCACAGCGGTACGGGGTCTCGCCTCGTTGTCCAGGGATGAAAAACGTTTTAAGTAAAAATGTTGAAGGTAAATTATTCTATATATATCTTCGCAGGGGGGCAATGCTAATACTAAATAAAAACTGAAAGTATAAAAAACATAGTGGCTCCCCGCTCTCGCCGCGCCGGCCTGTCGGTACCGCCGCAAACGCGACGCTTCGCAATTTTTAAATCTGTAATATCTTCGAAAATATTCATTTAAATCAAATGCTGTCAAGGTTATTTTGTACTAGAAGCAAGCCTGGTTTTTTGAAAACACAAATCCATAGTCTCTGGCGTTTATATAAAATGAGTAAAACAAAAAAAATAATCATACGTATTTATTATTATATGTTATAACGATTTTTTTTTACCAATGAATAGTATTCCAAAACATAATAATTGTTTTCATCATCTGAATCCAAATATTCTTCGTTAAAAAATATTTTTACTGTCAGCTGCGTCACTAACAACGTCTTCGTTAATGCTGTAATCAGTCTGCTATCTTCGCTTAGGCGAATAACTGACTCATCTATATCTTGATATAGGGTCCACTCTCACATTTTCCTGAAAGATTAAAAAAAAATATTATTATGTAATTTATATCAGAAGACGGATAGCAGATATTATTAATTTCCAAAATGATAAAATTAGTTTTTGAAATCTGCGGTAAATTTAATCACCCAAAGTATCAAAAGTAAAGTCGCACTACAATATGGTCTACTTATATTTTCAATCTAACCTATAAATGCGCAATGTAAACAATCCTCATTTTGGTCTGAAAGTTCTAGTAAATAATAACAAACAGCAACACAAATATCATCCAAATTTGATAAAATTTGTCCAGCTTGGTGTACTAACAAACATTGATGGTAATCTTTAAAAATAATTTCCCGAACTCCACTCCGATGTGTTTTTCTCATATTTAACACATTTCTGCGATGTTTTGTCTAAATGGAATTGAAAATTAACAAAAATTTCAATCAATAACAAGTCACAAAACAAATCTGTGGCAGCTGATGACATTCGATGTACTTACTATGATTTAATGTTGCCCTCATCATCATCATCATCATCAACCTTTTTATCGTCCCACTGCTGGGCACAGGTCTCCTCTCATTCAGAGAAGGATTGAGCGTAATCACCACGCTTGCTCAATGCGGGTTGGCGATTTCAGACTTAAACTCCAGGTTTCCTCAAGATGTTTTCCTCACCTTCAGTCATTGGTGTCCAGGATATACTTAGAAAGTACATATAACTTTAGAAAAGTTGAATTGGTACTTGCCTGACCTGGAATCGAACCCGCGCACTCATACTTGAAAGGCTGGTGTTTTAACCACTAGGCCACCACGACTTGTGCCTTATATTATGTTGCCCTACTTTTGATAAATTTTAGTTCCCCTAACATTAATTTCATGACTTTGTAGGACAGACTGTTCCATCACGGACTTGTTTGTAGACCTTTTCAATGTGTAGGTATAATATTTAGTACATTATTTTGATAAATCTCTTAGGGTTCAGCCTGCGTTACACTGCAAAAGCGGAAAAAAATTAATTATTTACGACATCACATTAGAAACCTCAAAAATAACAGTAATTCTCCACAATTTAATGGATGTTATTGTACATGTCGTCGTCAGCGACGGCAGAGCGGTAGGGTCTTCAGCATCTTGGTTTGATGGTAAATCCATCAATGGTGGTCCATTTCATAAGTGTAGTTTTGAATTAAAGCATAAAAGTACTCTGTGCACGCCTCCAAGTGAAGTGACCGTTCAACAGTCCCCACTTTCCAAAACGACTGTCCATGTGCCGCCATCACAAAATAACGTCACAAGCGTTTGCCCACTACTACGTAAATCAAATCAGCAACCTCCATTAAAATTATACCGACATACATATAGGGGGAAGTGAGGTAGATTGATGCAGAAAAAATCAAAATCAATTATTATGTCGATAAATGACATATTTTGGCTTAATTTTCAAGTCAACATTTAGCTAAATGTATAAATATTATAATGGCAAGGCTAAAATACTCGTACTTTAAGTAGTAACAGAAAATAATTGTTGCGATTTTTGTAAAAAATGGCTTTTGGATCATTCTGCCCCACTAACGGGGCACTTATATACATTACTTGGGGCACTTTAATACAAAGTGGAGATTGACTGAAATTGGTTAAATTATAACACTTTCATGAAAATAATACTTTATTATTATGAAAATATTGTAATCAGTTTTATAAAGTAATGGAAACTAGACCCAATTCTTCTTCTTCTTCTTCTTCAGCCTATGGATGTCCACTGCTGGACAAAGGCCTCCCCCAAGGCTTTCCACGCTGACCGGTCTTGTGCTGCCCGCATCCATAGGCTTCCCGCGACCTTCACCAGGTCATCGGTCCACCTTGTTGGGGGCCTCCCTACGCTGCGCCTTCCAGTACGTGGCCGCCACTCCAGAACCTTAGTGCCCCATCGGCCATCGGTTCTACGAGCAATGTGCCCTGCCCACTGCCACTTAAGTTTAGCGACTTGCAGAGCTATGTCGGTGACTTTGGTTCTTCTGATCACGCAGAGAAACTCCGAGCATAGCTCTTTCCATTGCCCTTTGCGTGACTCTGAGCCTTCGTATGAGGCCCATTGTGACATGACCAAATCAACAATTAAGAATTTCTGAATTGACCATAAATCCATGACTATGCGTCATGGATTTATTTGTTTAGATAAAAGGATAGTCCGTTAAGAACAATTCAGAAATTCTTAATTGTTAATTTGGTCATGTCAGTCCGTTTGTCGTTTGGTCATGTAAATCCATGACTATGCGTCATGGATTTATTTGTTTAAATAAAAGGATAGTCCGTTAAGAACAATTCAGAAATTCTTAATTGTTAATTTGGTCATGTCAGTCCGGAGTCCGGTCCAATCAGGAGTTTTATAATGTAACATTACATGCTCAAAATTATCAAAGAATTCAGCCACTGCCTTATTAAATCCAAAACTTCTTGCGGCGTTTGTATTTTCAGGCTTTCTTAGGCGTGAGCTCCTGATTCCTGTTCCTATATCCTATAGCCCAATATTGCATCCTAAATATTGTGCATACTCGCAAGCTAATGTTAAAAGTTGCTGCAAGGATAACCCATAATGCATCTTGCTGCAAGTCAACAAATATTCTGAAAAAAGTTTCTCTTGCTGGACAGTAAATACTTGTATACTTTGACCCATACAAATTAGAAGATGATGATTGGTTTCCCCCAGAAGCTTTTCTAAACCTTTCAACACGATGTTGTAGAGTTGCAGGTTTGATAGCATATTTTTCGGCTGCTTGTCTAATGGACAAGGACCAACACAAGGACATGGACCTTTGAACAGCAGTAACAACTGCTCAACTTTTATCAGTAATAGGCTGGTATTATTATATTTATAACGAAGGTCACATTATTATCTATGCTTTCCGTATATTTACTTAATAAGATGTACGGACTTTGCACCTATATATTTTCTATCCAGTTAAAAAAGGCGTAGTCTTCATTAAAACCAGGTTTGCTTCTAGTACAAAATAATGTACTAGTATCAAAATGAATTCAGTCACACTAACAGGGTTCCTAAATGCACGACCGCTGCGCCCTCATTTATTTTCATGACTTTATAGACAAAGTGTACATGATAAATGTCTACCTACACTTGACTGCTATATACGACAGTCCAAAGTCTGCAAATGTGATGAAAATTGTTGTCACTAGTTAATTACAACACATACCTAATTTTATTATCAATGAACGCAAGACTACACCAAATAAACTTTTTGTAAGGACAACTAAGTAACCTTACAAGCTTATAACTTTGTAATTTTTCATGATACCTTTTTAAAATTTTGTATATAAACTTATGCATTATATGCTCCGCTCCTATTGGTCGCAGCGTGATTTTGTACAGTCTAAAGCCTTCCTGGATTCATGGGCTATCCAACGCAAAAAAAAACATATCGGTCCAGTAGTTCCTGAGATTAGCTCGTTCAAACAAACAAACTCTTCAGCTTTATATATTAGTACAGATAAAAATCATGGTCACGTATTTCAGGTATCGCATATGCAAAAAATAAGATGTATACTATACGAGGTAGTTTTACTCGTGGGCTTTAGCATTATATAGAAACCGGTATGTATTACACTCTAATTTTCACTAAAATTGCGAGCCAATAGGCTATTTGACAGTATGAATATTTTTGTGATTATTTGCTTTAAATGCATAAAATGAGGTTTCTTTATGTCATTTACATGAGTTTTAATGAAAATAATAACATTTAATATATCCAAAAACATAAAAATATGCTTGGCACTTTGTTTCTCGCGCCAAATATTCTGAAACTATCCGGATTGGCTAATGTCACACATATACACTTGTATCATAAACACTTGTTGTCGTTCTGTGTGTTCTCAGATGTTTTAGCGTTTTTAGAAGATTTTTAATGATATTTGGAGCGATATGTGATATTTTTTTGTTTTCTGACTGACAAATAACAGATAAAATCGAACACCACTGCGCAACCGAAAATCGTTTATAAGTTTATGACGTCACTTTTAAAGCGCGACGCCATATTGCTGAATAAAGCGTTTCGGTGGCTTATTTAAATTTTGAATTTTTATTTGCATGTTTCTTACGAAATACGTAACTAAAATTTTAAAAAAAAATTGGTCAACTTCTTAACCGCAACCAAGTAATTCAAGATAGAAATTATAAATTTGTCAAATAGCCTATTGCGAAATAAACTACGGCCACAAATAGGAAACATTCCGCAAAACTCGGCGCAGAGGCCCGCATAAGCACATATAGTAAACAGACCACCAAATTACACAATCTCGTGTCCTTGTAGAATTGACTATTTAAATGTAATAAATAGGTATTCACTATTCAGAGAAAATATGTATATCAATCATTATCAAAAGCTTCAAGGACGTGGTGCGAGTTTGAAGAGGAAAACAAAAACGTTCCCACGAAAAACGTTCTGCAAAAAACTAGCCAAGTCTCGATGGAGCTGGTTGTTTGTCTCTAAAAAGTAATAATCTTGACAAAGTTGTGCTAAGTCTAAGGTTCCTTACTGCAATTTTCTTATTATTATAGTTAATGTGGTATGACTTGGCCGTTGAAGGGTAAACAAGGGTACAAAACCAGGTGCGTCCAATTACCAATACCAGTTGGGCTATTATCTCGCTTAACAAACATAGGAAGTAACAACAGATAATACGTGTGAATAAAATTGCCTTGTACCCACTAACGTAAGTACATATAAAGAATGTTCAACAGCCAAGTCACATAACATTAACTATAATAATAAAAAAATCGCAGCAAAGAACTTTGGACTTGGCACGACTATGTCCAGATTTCACTACTTTTTAGAGATAAACAACCAGCTCCATCGAGACTTCTCTAGTTTTTTTTACAGAATGTTTTTGGTGGGATTTCACCTCTTTTTGTAGAAATCTATTGAGTTCTTTTATTAGATTTTCTTATTTGACAAGGTTTTTTGTTTTTGTTAGGGGAGGCATTTGCTCAGCAGTGGGGCACTGTAAGGCTAGATTAAATTAGATGATATGTTCCACTACGCTGGATTTTTGCAACGCCAGTCTATCTTTTATGTAAGTACCAATAGTAGAAGGGGGTATTACCATATCTCTAATACAGCTGACACCAGCCAGCTTTCTTTCTTTCTTTTTTTTCAAAAAGAAAGAAAGAAAGAAAGAAAAAACGTTTGCTTACCTTCGATTTATGACATCAAATGAAGCGGCCCACCAAGTTGATTATTTTTTGTAAAGGCAGTATGTCAAACTCTAATAGTTTGGTTGGACTCTTGTGTTTTCTAATCAGGGTCACCAGCCAGGTACGATCTTTGATTATCCTAGTTTTTATATTTTCCCTTAATTTGGCAATTAAACCCTAACTGTACCAAATTTCAGCTCTCTAAGTTTATGAGAAGTACTAGTTATATTTTGATGGGAAATTTAGAATAAAACAGAATATGTTTTTTCTAAAAATAATAAAAATCTTAAGATATCGCGTCAAATCGTCCCTATATTTTTTTTCAATTTTACGGTAAGGGCCCGTGGCTAAATAACTTTATTCATTTATAAATACTTTCTAGTACTGACAATAGCAGGTCAAGTTATCCTTGTCAAATATTCCCAATCAACCTAGAGCCTTAAAGCTTTAGTTGGAAATCTAACAAAGAAATTTACATATTGTAGTAGCACAGTACCTAGTAGTTTGATGTACTGTCGTCTGTGCCTACAGCACAAAATTACATTGTATAAAAATATATTCAACACTACAAAATATTTTTAGTGTCTGTAGCGGTAGAGTATACTTTGCTGAAACAGGTTGGGTGAGGAGATAGATTAAGACAGAGAAAGAAACCCACAGCACAGTTTGTTATGAGATATTGCACAGTAACGACTCTACCTATTTCCCGTCAAAAGTCCAACGAACAAGTCCTCATCTTTAGCCTGCTTTTACTGACCAGCCGGAACAAACTAAATATTATAAAACTCAACCCTGACAAGGAAAGCAAACTTGTTCGAAAGAAGAAAGTAATTCAGTAAGATGCTGGTAAGGATCTCCACCGTACCTTCGAAATTGTTTTGATAGCTGGGATACCATTCACTCCTCATCTTCTCAGCCATACACGAAAAAGGTGGAAGCGGAAAATCTCAAACTACGATGGTCCAAAAGGACATAAGGGAGAAAATGACGCCTAAAACCGAAATTAATGGTGTTTGGATATTGGGAAAACCGAACAGCACATCGGGAATAGCCGAGACCAAAAAAGAAAGAGACATAAATGTTCCAGTGTACTCTTGTGAAATGCCAGTCAAGCCTGTTTGAACACCGATTTATTGTTCATAATAGGGTATATAAGCACAGTTCACTTCCCATATATTCTCTCCTTTTTACAGTATCACGTCACAGAATGGTAAATCTAAATGGTAAGAAATAAATACTAAGAACTAGAATGGATCCAGTATTGAGCCCTGCAGTGTACCTAACTAAACAGGTAACCTGGAAGATGACATCTAGTAAATAAAAATTTATATAAGTTCAGAGTTTCATTTTGGACACATACATAGTTTACGCAAAAGATGGATTATTATGATTATTTCATGGAAGATATGCATATGTATAACAAAATTACATAGAAAATCCATGGGTGCCCAGTTCATTTGTTTTTACTCTTCATCCACCAGGACTACGAGACTGTCACTAACTTAAAAGTCTGTCTTTTGAAATATTTTTATCATAGTCCTGCCACATTGGCTAGTCGTTAATTTTAGATTTCACTTTATTAAAGCTACTTGTATATACTTCCGTTTGTCTTATCTGCCAAAAAACGAAACAAAGTGACAAAAAGGCTAATATCTAATACTCAAAGCACATAGAACATTTGTTATCTATGACGGTGTTTTATATAAAAATGTCATTTACGTCGAATCGGCGCAGGAGTTTGTTTGTCTTTATGTTTCACGAATAACAAGGGCATAGTTCAATTTCGTAGATCAAAGTCTAACAACCTAATAATCTTTTAAAAGAGAATTTAGTGTCAGTATCATAAGAACGATTTTGAAATGAATCCAATTACGCAAGTAAGTGAAATTTCTTTTTCTAACCTAGATCTAAATATAATATATTAAGTATGTCAGGAAAATATTTTAAGCAAAAAGGATTATCGTAACTATTAATTAACAAGTTTTTATTAAAACACTTTAGTGGAAAATTGCGCAACGACCCTGATATAGTTTGAAGTCCAAAGTCCAAAGTCCAGTTACATATATATAATGTCAATGAAAGTAAGTATATTACTTCATTAAATGCTTACGGTATTAATTGACAAGAACGTTACTTTTAGTAAATATGATTAAAATCAACTTTTTCCTTTATGAATAGTTAATTATGAATATAAGAATCTGCACCATGATGAATGTCCAACAAAGTGAATATCACAGAACTTAAATGACAAATACTATAACACTATTAATCTGTCTACTAATCTTGCCATTTATAAACAAATGCAAAAAAAAACCATATCCTTTTGCAAAATAGAATGTTATCTAGGGAAAGATTTGCGAAATATCTATACCACATTAGCAATTTATTTTTAAAAAGGAAATAAATATGTGTACATAAAAAATAATTTAATTCCTACACATTTATGTGTATACTTCAAATTATGAACTTTCAAACATTTTTCTAACTTTCTCAATTATGATAGTCACATTGATATCAACTTAACTGCTATTGCAATCAATCTGTTTTATTTTTATTTTATTTCTAATTCAAATGTTAATTTCGAAGAAGGCATTTTCTATGTGTCCAGCTCTGGAATATGATTTCATAGACAACCTTCATTTATTGGACTTTACCTTTAATTCAATGCTGAGCGTTTTCTAGAGACATTATAAGTATGGACGACAGCAGGTCACGCTACCCCAAACTGTCAGATATTCCCAATCAAACTAGAGCCTTAATGCTATAGAGATAAAGTTGAAAATCTAATACGGAAATCTGACAGATTGTAGTAGCTTGATGTGCCGTCTGTACCTATATTAAATGTTTCCACAATGAGCTGGCAGAATATATCACCTGATTGTTGCCCTATGTAGCTAAGATCACTTTACTTCATGATAAGACAAAGTACTTAAAGTAAATACTGCCTTTGCAAAAGATAAACAAGAAAATTTATGATTGCTATAAACCATTCCAAAACTCAAAAGATTATATTTTATATTCACAATATATATTTTTACCTACCTACTTTATTATTAGTATTACTGAGAAATTAAATAATCTATCAGTGACTTCCAACAACAGTTATGGAACTTTATATAAAAAATTGAAAATATGTCCTCTATAGGGCTCTCCGGAATTCTCTTTTAAGTATTCAGGGAATCAATTGTTATAGTATGGACCCAAATATTTAAATATAAAAACAATCCTAATAAGCTTTGCGTCTATTCATGTTTTTTTTTAAAGTTACCTTAGTATTTAATATTTTGCCTTGCCATTACAAAATTGTTTTTGAATATACATGTTGCATAATTAAAATTTTTACATGGAGCTAAGAAATAAACCAATTCCCATATTTATTTTATGGGGTTTATTCATAAACATTGATTAAATGATGTTCAAATGACAAAAATGTGTGGGTACTCAATACCATGACTACTCCCTAGTTAACTTAAACATTGTTTAAAGGGATTATGTTTTGTTTTTGATAGATATGACAGGTTGATTTTTACATCATCATCAACATTTTTTTTTATCCCACTGCTGGGCACAGGCCTCCTCTCATACAGAGAAGAGCATAATCATCACGCTTGCACTATGCGGGTTGGTGATTTCAAGTTCAGGTTTCCTCAAGATGTTTTCCTTCATTCAGTCATTTGACTCCAAGATATACTTAGAATATACATATAACTAAGAAAAGTTACTTTGGTACTTGCCTGACTTGGAATTGAACCCGCACACTCATACTAGAGTGGTTGGTGTTTTAACCACTAGGCCACCATAACTTCATATGTTACATATTTTCAACATAATGCAGAAATATAGTTAAACTTGGAAATTAACAGGCATGTAAATGTCAGCTTCAAAAACATTATGTTATTAATTAAATTGATCAGGATTAATTATTCTAGGAAAGTTTGTTAAAAATATAAATGCCATCTTGAAATTGCAGTTGGAACCCTGTTTATAATTTGCTATTATGAAAATGTCCTATGTACCTACTTCCCTAGAATCTGCACTTCTGCATGCATCCATAGACATGATTTAATCATATAGGAACATTAACATCACTTACATGTCTTACCAGCCTTACCAAATCTTGGAGTGGGAATCTAGCTGCAAAAGCTCACCTTAATTTGATGTTGAAACAGGAAATAATAACAACAGTTCTGAACAAAAACCTAAAACTTGTCAAGCCATAAATTCTGTATTTTAATTGTGCAATAATACAAGTTATGATTTGCAAACAAATTATAAACAGCAAGAACAATTTAAACCCTTATGCTTAGACAATGTTTTTAAAATTTTAAAATCCTATCACTTATAGCGAATGCCCTTCTACGCTGTGCCTTATTATTTCTATAAATAATATTGCGACTTTATACTCATGTGCACTTTACCTGGATACATTATACCATATTAACCTTATTCTAACAATGTCAAAAAGATTATCATTTTATATTTACAATTAATTTGCATGTCCCTATTGCAGCTCCCTGAAACAGTACAAATATGGGGTGTTCAAATCCATTTAATAGTTTAAACTACAACCATTTCAAACTATTTAATCTTGTAATAATTAGTTTCAATTTTATATTTTGTATTTCGAATATTGGAATTGATTCAATTGCTTATTCTGAACAAACTATATTCAGGTTTCGAATAAATAAAGAATAACGTTGTATAATAGTTGTAAATACGTAGGTGGGGCTTACAAGAAAAAGTTTCGATATTACTGATCTTTCCTCCTTTGGAAAGTATCTAACCAATATGATCAGATAAATAATCTACCCATTGAAAAGCATGTAACAATCTTTTTGGTAGGTATCATCTTTTATGAGTTAAGAAACCTTAATATAAACAGGTTTATTTGCTGGAATGTCAATCTAATAAAAGTAGGTAGTTATTTGTAGTGTCCTTTGTATCTGTTATGGACATCCACGCAAGTCATCGTGGCTTTTCAATTTATGTGATAACGACATTTAACACGTTAAAATACTCTCTTTTGTAAATTATCAAGCATGTATATGAAAACCTTCTCGTAAACTGAACACTTAAAGTGAGATCTCCATTATTATGCGCTTATGTTTATAAGAGATTCACTAAAGATCTGGGGACAATGCGGAAGAGATGCAATCTTGTCTTATCAAGATTTCATAAGTACAACGCAAAGAAAAGAAAACGAACACAATCCGGGAAATCTTAGTTATTTCCTACCAATGACGGCACGGTTGGCGCAATGGTTAAACCATTTATTACTGCGCTGTGTGTCGCGGTTTCGATCCCCGCACGGACCAAACATTTTGTATGACCTACAAGTAGTTGTTCCGGAACTGGCTGTTTATGTATGTAAGTTTATATGTTTGTATACGCACCCACGATACAGGAGAAACTCCTACCCTGGGGCAACAAACATCGCCATCAAGACGTGCTGTAAAAAACCATTCACTAAATTTTCAGGTGATCCGCGCCTCCAGGCCGATCTACAGAAAGCTGTCGACTACAGCTCCGGTCGCAGCCGCCAAACCCCTGCCGACGACTGGAATGTGCTTTGGTAAGAATTTTTATTTTGCTACCTATCATCAATAAGGATACACGGCCCATGCGAAATAGGGTTAAAATCTGTTGGCAATCTCAAGACATTTCCTATAAGAGGATAGCTTATTATTATAAGGGCGCTTAGGAAATCGACTCTATCTGTTCAGAATCCCGCGACAGATATTATGTGTAGGTACTATACACGTTGCTATTAACATCAGCAAAGTATCAATTCAAATAACAATTTTTTTTTTATCATTTGACACGCGACATTATCGTTTATATTGCCGAGGTATTTATTATCCAGATTTGGTGGCACACTTTTACGCAAGCGGCATATTTCTCTATTTTAAATTGTTATCGATGAATCATTACATTCAATATTCGAAATTTCTGATGATGGTAGGTATTCAATTACCTCATCTTACTTATAATTAATGACGATAATATCAAAATAAGTCCAACGTACAAACGCAGAGGACTCCACGACTGATAGCGTGTTAGGTGCAGTTATGTTTGCATGCAAAGTACAGCAGCCATCCTGAATCATCAGTTCACGTTGACAACTGCACTTAATTATAAACAAATGATCAATGATATACGTGTGCGAATAACACGAGTGTGGGAGGACACGCATTTATTCTTCTTTGAATTTAATTGACCATTGCAAGGACAAATTTTTGTTTTACTTCTTGCTTTGTAACTCAAATCTTGCATTAGACGCACATTAGATAACCAAGAATGTTATAAGTTACGAGGTCGCTAGCTTTTGCTGAACGCTTGTTCAGCTCTACAGGGGTTAAACTTAACTACTCGGGCACATTGTTAGCGCTGCTATACATTGGAAAAACTATCTTTGCATTGTATATATTAAATTTCTTACTATCCTATAATTGCATAGCACATTTGTGAGCACTGTGTACTTGCTTTAAAGTTACTATTTACTGGGTAGGTACGTCTTTCATTGACTTTAATGTGCTCTGTGCTGCTGTGAGTATGTTATGCTCACACTAATCTCCTCACCACCTATGGTTGACTGGTAGAGAATGCCTAAATAAATAATGTCTGGTGGTGGGTCATCACCAGCGAGACGTGTGTGTTGAATCATTAAGTTCCCTTTAAAATATTACTAAGTAAGACTAAGAACTTAATAATCAAATTAATTATACGCAACTGCAAGTCCAAAAACTCCATAACCACTTGCTTCTGGCTGATGTGATGATGAATGAAAGAACGAAATATGACAACAGATTTTTTTGGGACACGTGCTAAATCCGTTTTCGTCCGTGGACCAACAACCCTTTGTAATTAAGTCAGCTTCCCACGGCTTGTGATTTGACGAACTTCGTCCGAAGTTTGTTGCATAATATTCCATTGCTTCATATTATGTTCGAAAAATGTTGTTTACTCAATAACGTAAATAACGCAATGATTGTTGAAATGTCAAAATCCCGCAGTACTTAAAACTTAATAGTTACACAGATTTTACGCTATAGCGCTGCTGTATATTTTTTATTTATACAGTATGTTACGAAAACCCTGTCCGACCCACAAGGATAATAAGGGTTAGGTAAACAAATGACCAAATAAAATATAAAATTTTGCATAATCATCATAGTAACAATACTAATGAATTTTGAAATAATCTTTTTTACCAGCGAATTTACTGTAACTTCCCCAAAATTCGGGAAATTTAAAAAAGTGTAAACACCATTTTAGACCTTGAAACTGTCGGCGGCGTCAGTGTGTCTAGCCGCCGACGCGCAAAGGAATAATTAGAGCTGTACTAGTTTTTACGTAATATCGTTTTGTTTTTGTCGATACTAACTGCTCGAATGATTTGTTGTAAAAACGCAGATTACCTAATGGTAAAAGTACTTTTTTTGATTATCGATTAATTATTCATAACAATATTGTAACACAAGTACCTATTATTAGTAAATAGGAACTAGAAAGGTCTTATGAAATACGATTTTAGGAGAATATTTTAAACAATTTAAAGCATTTAAGTTCACCTGATTTAAGTTATGTGAAAGTTCTAAAATCTAAAGAATGCCATGCGATGTTGAATCGATGCGTGAAATTCTGAAATACAAAATTGATACCAAAAATCGATACGAGAAATATTTTGAATACTTTCACACCTCTAGTCAAAGGGCACCGCCGTGCAGTTAGAGTACCTATTTTTATGAAATAAAAATCATTTTTATTTTAAATTTATTAGTTTCGCGTAGACATTGAGTCCGTGTAGACGTATCGTTTATTGTGTGATCATAATAGTTTTCTAACGTAATGTAACCTGCTGATGGAAGGTACCTAGTAAAAATGCAATTGTGTTGTGTTGTGATCAGGTGTTGAACGATTCGGATGTGACTACTTCTTGGTCAATGTGGTTCCAGCATGACGGTGCCCCATCATATTTTTGCCGACCTGTACGTGAGTACCTCCACTATCAGTTCGGCGAGCAGTGGATTGGTAGGAGTGGACTAACGTTGTGAAACACCGTGCTAATCTCGTGGGACGGTGCCGGTATCGTTCTTAGTGAACGAAATATGGAACAACATTTCCGCCACAGCCATTGTGCTCATCGAATGAAATTCGAAGATACATTCGGAGGGTCAGACGACCTTCCTACTTAAAAAAAAGTTCTTTTCACGAGCTGCGTAAGTAGGTATCATTGTTTCTTTCTAGAGTCGATAAACGTGGTTAGACTACCAATACCTACATGCATGAGGTCAACTGAGGTCATGGCCTGTGCCTGTGTTGCCATGAAATTACTTATTTATTTTATTTAAGTTATTTATTTTTAAGGGGGTATTTTTTTTTTTAGTTTAGCCAGGTTATGTACGCATTAGTAGAATCAGCTAACGATACCTAACAACACCTTCACGGGTCGGACAGGGTTTTTGTAACATACTGTATATACATATACAGGCTGTCTCAGAACTCAACTTCAAGCCGAAACGGGATGACAGGATTGATTGTAACTATGAAAAAATCAGAAAAAAAAAATCCCATGCAGTTTGAAAATTATGGGCATTTTAGAAAAACCTAGAAATTTGGTCAAACTGTAACCATTTGTTCATTTAAACTTTGGAACCGTTCCTTACCCTAAATAACATTTCTAGAACCACACACAAAAATAATGACACAAGTGCTTTAAGTTTTCCAGAATTAAGATTATTTGTTAAACTATGAATAAAATTTTCAAAATTTGTCTAACTTGAAAGGCCCTCCTTAAAAAAATGTGCCTAAGTGCCTTGGCAAGTGTCATTAAGAGTTTGCGCATTTAATCAAGACTGTAAAATGGTGCAATACTTGTTAGTTTCATACAAAAGAAACGAGTAAAAACATAGTAACCCGATTTTTACTAACCCATTTTACTTAGTTCAAATGTTTATGATTCGCACAAGCTCTTGGTAGGTTCTTAATTTTACGGCAAAATGATGAGAGAGATGGATAGTGGCCAATATAATAAATAATCAATCCTATCACACCGTTTCGGCTTGAAGTTGAGTTCTGGGACATCCTATAAATATTTATATTATTATATTCATTACTGTACACACAATGACGATCACTCACACACTACCATATTTTCTGTTTCTTTTCAGAGCTTAGCGAGGAACAGAAAGCCTTACAAGACTTGGCTCGCAAGTTCACCAGGGAGGAGATCGTGCCAGTAGCGGCACAATACGACAAGACCGGAGAGTACCCATGGCCCATCGTAAAGAAGGCATGGGAGATTGGACTAATGAACGGGCACATCCCTGAACACTGTGGTAATGACATTCAGTACCTCATAATGTGGCTAGAAACCGAATGAAAGTATAAAGGCGATTTTACCGCTTTCAAGGGGTGTCATTGTCAATATTGATGAACACTGACATTTCTTAAACACTTTAGTTGTGCTGGTCACGTTCGGTTTCATCGGTGAAATTCGACCTAAGACATGTCGAAATATTGCAGTGATGTGAAAATAGGTACCTACCTCTTTATTGGTCTTTTAAAAGCGTCAACTATAAAATTCTCTTAATAAATATATCATGTCGTCGTCGAGTTCACGTATGCAGGTAATGGAATAAACATGTACTTATTCGCGATAGGTATATTGTGACGGCCAGAAGCAGTTCAGTCCAGGAAGTCAGTGAAAAAATAAATAGTATGGTTCTGGAAATCTTGATAAAAAATTTCTAGAATCACATTATGTATTTATTTTTGATCACTGCAAAAGGTTCAAATCAAGCCTTTAACCGTATGCAGTGCGAGAGAGCAACCACGGTATAAATAGCCACGTACAGACTGTTAAAATAACAAAGACTTCACTAATACTAATAAAACAAAAAGAAATAACTTTGTGAAATGGATAATATATATTTAGTGATTCGATATTCTTTTAAGGTAGCTAAACTTTTACCTGCACTGCGTCCGTGCGATAGTAATTTGTATTGCTACGTAACAGCTCTAAAAAGATATATGCCTAGAACTGGTGCAATTTTATTATTAGAGAGGTATTAAAAATATGTATATTATTGGCGAAATTGTGCACAAAATATGTGTAGTTTGCTTATCTTTATCTTTATTTTTAGCCATTGAGGCATGTGTATCTCTTACAGCTAACTATATCTCACACATAGTTGAAATCTACGTTAGTTTTACAGTTTTGAAAGTTCTCTCTCTTTATTGAAGGCGCTATCTAGCTAGAAAAACTTTTTGCTATCAAATTTGAGACTTGAAAATAAAAGAAAATTCAATATAAAAAAAGAAATATTGCCCAAAGTAGAAATTTTTCATAGAAGCAGAGCTTTCATCTGTTGTTTGAAATTGCTCGAATAGTTCGGAAATCTATCTATGGAAAATACTTTGTATTTTATTGGGTTCTCTCCAATTTATCTCCAATTGAAGTTTCATTTCAATATCAATTCAATGTAGCAACAGGAAAATCTTACCCAGTGAAAACCCAGAAGAACCAGGCCTTTCGCCGAATAGAATTTAATTGATAGCGATGAAAACGTAAAAAAAGAAATAAAAGAAGATTTGATACGTAATGTTTTCGATACAATTTGAATCGATCCAGATTATGCTATCAACTAAGCGACAATACTTTTATTTCTTCTAAGAGAGACATTTACTTCAAACCCTAACAAAAGGAAAACATCTTAGATAAACAGGGTGTATCTGACATCGTAACGCAAACTTCGCGAAAAGGCTAGACCGCATGCCACTAATAAAATGATCATAGTCATTTATGTCGTCAATGAACGGTTACAGAAATCACAGTATTTAATAAAAAGTGTCGGCTCGGCCTTTGAACTTTGCAAGTGTGCCGCCGTGCGGTTTTGTAGGTATGACGTTGATCCCTGATGTGAACTCTATTAAATCAACTGATAAGATAGTTTTTCGTTGCGCTTTTTTGTGTAATTAGCAAATTAATTAATTTTTACTTTAAAAACTTATTAGGTTATAAAAGTACAGCAATTATGAACGGTATAAAGTGAAATAAACTACATACATATATTTTTAAATCATGAAAAAGCCGACGAAAAATCCACCACTAGGGGGTTCAGAATCATGTACTGGATCTATGGTACTCGTTTGTGCGTCGATGTCAGATACACCCTTATGTAATATATATGTACGACTGTTCGAAGTTCTTATTAGCTGTATTAAATGATATTATGTTAAATGCCATTCCATCAATTAAAACCAATAGTAGAGTAGTGATAGACTATATTCTCCGAGCGTGGATATGGAAAATCCACACGTGACCGGAATAACATTCCACAAAGCAGAAATTTGATTTGTGCCAGAGGACCGGTCTGTTGAACTGATTACTACCTTCCAGGAGGAATGGGGGTCGGAGTTGTAGACAATTGCCTTATGTCCCACGAGATTGCTTTCGGGTGTGCTGGTGTAACTGCCACCATCACTGCCAGCACCGTCGGTGTAAGTCTTGTGACATTGAAATTTTGACAACATCTACACCTGGACTTCTGCGGTTTTCATGGAATAAAGCTTTTCACCAAATATATCGGTTTTAATATATATTAACT
The DNA here is from genome assembly GCA_037179545.1 of Sesamia inferens. Taxonomy (NCBI): domain Eukaryota; kingdom Metazoa; phylum Arthropoda; class Insecta; order Lepidoptera; family Noctuidae; genus Sesamia; species Sesamia inferens. Next base: position 16,098,744 of record CM073921.1, on the reverse strand, counting down.
GCTTCTAACTTGCGAATTTTATAGGATCTTGTGGCAAATACATAATTCTATGAGTTTTATTTTGATTGTCGACGACAATTTGCAGGAGGATTAGGCTTAGGAGTTTTAGAAAGCAGTCTCGTGTGCGAAGAGCTAGCGTACGGTTGTTCAGGGATAATGGCAGCGTTAACTATCACGGAAGTCGGAGTAAGCAACCAAGTTACTGTAATGTGGTTCATTTTTATACGGTGATAGCATGTGCTCATCAATTCTATCCTTAAACTTCTTAATTCCAGTTTTACGATTGAAAGTTTGTTTGGTTTGGGCAAAATTTTTGTCATGCCATCCTTCAAAACGTTGGTAAGGAGACATTCAATCATATCAATCATTATCTTATTGATAATAGTTTTGCTGTAGTCGTTACCAGTAGTTAATATACTCTGTAAATTATTCACAGATAGTATTCATAAACATCTTTTGTAATTAATTTCTGAGTCCAAGATACTCCCACTTCAAAATCGGTGATATAACGTGTAAATAAATTGCAAAATATTTTTTAATATCGAGCGCGATATAAAGCGAGTATATGTTTAATCTTATATGCAGGGTTTGATGAAAAACGAACAGACTGTTTGAGCTTCTGGAGTAATTTCAGGGGGCATTGGGAACTTCGGAGTGCTGGATGAGTGTATTGTAGGCGAGGAGATGGCTTTCGGATGCACAGGCATCACCACAGCCGTTGGAGGCACGAACTTGGGAGTGAGTCGCTGTTATTTCAATCGGCTATTATAACTTCTACCTGAGGTGCCATCAACGTCGGTTACTGTATAATGTCTAAAATAAACTTCGTATTACTTTACTAATTAAATATTTTACAATTAAAAAAAATACACGTCATATAGGTAATGTGAAACAACAAAAATATCGTAAAATAACAACAATTTGAAATAGGAGCTTCCTAACAATAAAGAACATTCACTGACTAAAAATATATTTAAATGATAATTCTCACGGAAGTATGAAAAAAAAAACATGCTTGGCCCAAAGTAACTTATCATTTTTTGAATAGGTAAACGTAAAAAAAAAAATGCCACAGGCAGCATCATCAAATCGAAGGCTACATTTATACTAAAAGTAACATGTAAATTCAATTTGCCAAACGTGTTTTTTTTTGAGTTTTGTCCTTTTCACAAAACTTTTTATTAATCAGGAAAATCATCAAAAATTGCTTAAATATTGCATGTTATGGGAACACGTGTTTAAATATCTACTTACGTGGTATTTTTTCCAACTTATATTTTTCTAGTATGTAAAATTTATTAGAAAAAAGGTATGAACAATACACAACAAAAAAAGATTTAAAACAACCAAACGTATACTAATAACTTCAATATCGTTATCGTTGCTAACATAATTATTATAGACATCGGAAAACTGTTACAAACAAAAACTGACAATAATAAGAAAAGGGGAATTATTTGGTTATAACTCAGAATTATTCCAAAGTTGAAATAGAATCCCTGTAATGTTTGATTACAAAGGTATAAATGCACAGTTTTCATTCTCCCATTACACACTCTAAATTTTATTCTGTAATAATCACTACATAACATAAAACAAAGTCGCTTTCTCAGTCTCTATGTCCCTATGTGTAATTAAATCTAAACTAAAAGGCACATTATCTCCGAGAGTTTTCACCTAACAAACAGAGAGTACTTGCAAAGACTCAACCTTGTAGCCAGGATAATTCATCAGCAACTTGTTCTTGAATACAACCTTGTGGAATCAAGTGCCGTACTACAGGCATATGCCTGACCCAGCTCTTGAAAATGGCGATATCACATTGTACTGTTATCGATACATCATCATTGACAGGACTATTGTTGCCAATAAACCTAATACAGTGATGGTAGATCGATAAGAGCGGCGTGCAATGATTGTCGACATAACCATCCCGCATGATGAGAACCTCGTCAAACCCGAGAAAGATAAACACATCAAGTATTTTGACTTGGCTCGCGAGACTGTCGACACGTTGTACATGATTCAGCAACCATTGTACCGATAGTCGTGACAGCCAATGGCTTAATAGCCAAGAGCTTCGACCAACACCTCAGGACGCTCTTGTTAGGCAGCTGGATCAAGGGCTTGATTTAGAAAGCGGTAAGGGAATAACCACTTTTTAAGCTTTTGTCCATAGAAAACAAAGATTTTGTATGGGATGCGTACGCTATCGTCCCGTTCATTTTGTTTGGTGGACCAGAATTTCGATTCTGTAACCATCTCACCGTGAAGCAACGACTTAGGTGAAGTGAGCGTGAAGTAAACTGCCATTCCTACTAATATTAGCGACTGACGCTGTTTACAGCTCACTTCATTTGACTTCTCACGGTTTTACAGAATCTGTCGACAGAATGCATAGCCAAGAAAGGACGTGTTCTGGTTTTCCAAAGTAAAAAGTGACTGAACGTAAAGATCGCGTATTCGCACGAGCTATCTTTTTAGTTAGGACGCGGAGTTGGGGTGTTGGTTTAAGCTTCTAAAGACATTTCAGGCGGCGTTGGAACCTTCGGAGTGCTGGACGAGTGCATAATTACCGAAGAGCTGGCATTCGGATGCACAGGCATAACGACTGCGCTCGACACTACCAACTTAGGAGTGAGTCCTGTTATTTCAATTGATTATAAAATATAAATTGATCTACCTGAGATGTCATTTGCGTTTCTAACTATTTACTCAGGAGGTCATGTATATATTTACTGCTTAATATATACATTGCTTTTGATTTCACCTTTCAATATGTTGGATAGCACACAAAAGTGTCTACCAAATAATTTGACACAATAATTGTTTATTTTACAAAGATGTTAAGAGTTATAAATCAGACTGTTTGAAGTGAGCCGTCAATAGTCTTAAACTGTAGCATCAGGTGGTATCTATCGGCTTGAGATTATTTTTATATGTTGATTAATATTAAGAGGTCTGCGATGTACCGTTAACGCATTTCAAAATATGTTCTAATGTATCATAATCCATTTATCGATACTTCTAGATGTACAAATAAGTTCAAGCTTTCTCTACTTTCCTTTCGGAGGTTCCTCTCTCTCTCTGAGCCCTGGCTGTTAACTACGTAGGAAAAAAATCCTCTGCGATGGCTTAGGTACGTCATTTGTGTAGAAGAAAAGTCTATCAGTATTTTAAAATACGATCAGAAACATACGTTTAATAAAATTGCTCTATAAGTAACCCTTGGATCAATATTGTGACGAATAGTCACAAAACAATTTAATCACAGTAAGATCTTCTGCACAATGAATATATAAGAAATAATGCTGATGATATACGGACAGTACATTTGACCTTCTTGAGACTTTCCAAGGGGCGTTGGTGGAAAACTAGGCGTAATACGAAGAGTGTAGGTGTCGCCACCGAAAGATGGTATTTGGATGCACAGGCATTACCATAGCAGTTGTCGGTACCTCCTTAGCTGTGAGTTATTTCAGTGATCTATAATGGTCCTTTTGTGGTGTCATCAAATACTTACTTTTAAAATAGCTTAAGAAATTAATAAAATGGTTTCCTGTTACAATGAACTTGTTTACCTTATTTTTTTGTTTTAGTTATGGATAACAACATTTATTTCTAGTTATTTTAGGAATAGAATATATGCATAGTGGAAATAGGTAGAGTTTAAAACTAAAACGAAATAAGTACGTAGTCAATATTTGCTGAACTGATGTTCGTTTATCAGAACTCGCTAACAATAAAAAAAAAAATTAAGTAATATAGAGTGATAAAATGCAATATCGCAAAATTTTACTTTCTCAAACCGAAACAAAAAATATTAAATCTGCTTTAGACTTTTAACCATTGGCAAAAACGGTTACTTGTTACCACAATCGAAATAAATCTAACTTGCACGTGAATGTGTCACGATCATCCAGGTAACAAAGTTAGTCCAAGCGACAAAAGTCGAGTTGAAACATGTCAGCTCACAATACAAAATCACTTACATATTTCAATAAACTTGGGCGGTATAATCATGGGCATTCAGCTTCATCTCATTTTAATTGTGTGCGTATTGTAAACGTCAAAAAATTGGGTGTACCTACCCAATGTTATTATACTTATGTTATTATTTGCTTTTCAATGTTAACAAAATGTGTTTATGAACCACAATAGGGTAGATGACTAAAAAAAAACTAATTAATCCGTCAGTCAGATTTCCAAAAAATACTAGACACGTTTTTTTTTTCTTTTTTCGTATAAACAAAAAATTAAGACGACACAGTGCGTTGAATACTCGTGTGACGTCACTGCACGCTACACTTTTTAGCGAGCAGTAACGTCACCAGCCACCACTCCTGATCTTTGATGTCTTTTCTATTTGTCAATTTGTATTGATTTGATAAAACAAAATATACGTATCCAATATTTTTCTATAATCTGAATGACGGACTAAATAGAATCAATTTTTTTTAACTCAGAAAACATCCCTATTATTGTTCCGCCATTATCACCTGCATTCAGTCAGGGCGGAAACACATTTTTGTGTTGTGGTGTCTCGTGACGCAGTTCTAGCCAATACAAACTCTTTTGTATTGGACGTAACGCTGAATATATTCTTTTGATTGGTTAGACCCAAGTCACAAAACACCACTAAAATGTGGGTCCGCCTTTATACTGCATCTGATTCTGCGTGTAATGTTTATGTGTTGTTACGCTACACAGAATGCAATCATGTCGTCTATAACTATAGCTGTGATTCGTAGGCAATAAATGCACAGAGGAAAGTAGATGTCGACAAGAATAATAAACAATACAAACGACTCATTTATTGCTCGGTTCCTATGAAAAAATCGAATTATTTTGATTAATCCTGCCGAAAGGTAATAGCCATCACAGGTGAAATTATCATACGAATATATTTACATGCACAGTTTAGCAATACAAAAATGTAACACAGCTAAGCAAAGCCGAGTGCTTTGGACATCATAATAGGTAAAGATACCAAGACAAGGGTTATTTTTTTTTTATTATAATGTATTGTGTTGTGACATTGATGATTCTAAATGTATACACTGTACAACAGAAATCGCCGTTAATAAAGAGAATACCGAATTCGCTTCAACGTATTCGTGTGAGCTTTGTGGTCATGTAAGCACCAGGATTTTTTAGACAAATATAATTAAAAAGAAAATTTTAATGCTCAGTGTCGTTGACTTTCTTATCCCATAATGCTTCCCCATTAAGCTTATCAAGTGTTGTTTTCTCCAGGTGGTATGAATATGGATGTATTTGACGGTTGTATGGTTGCCGAAGAATTGGCGTACGGGTGCACTGGCATTATGACTGCCATGGAAGCAAGTGGTCTCGGAGTGAGTGGCCCGTGTGCCATGCTTAGCTTAGCATGTGTTTCTGCACGAACCATCACCGCGTTCCGATGCACATAATACCATAGCCTCTAAGACTATATGCTTCATTAACCTTTCAACTTCCAGCATGCACGTGTGATTTCTATTCCCATTTCCTACTTCCATGTAACAAGCACTAATAATTATTTATTCCTTGAAAACTATAATTTTAATCATTGATTTCAAAAGAAATCAAAGGTCATAAAATGGAAAATAAATTCAAACAAAAGGAGAAATCTAATAAATAACTTAAAACAGTTGAGCATTTTGGTAGAATTAATTTTTTATTTTACTGACAAACTAACAAGTATCCTAATAATAAAATACTAACATATAATACATCTTTTATGATAACCTAACAATTTGCACGGTTTTCAGTTTCCTAATATAGGTACGTTATGGCATCTCATTTATAGTAGATAGTTATTTCAATGTTTTTTTTTTTATATAAAGAACGAAGTGAATAATTATTTGTTTGGTATATCGTTGTACTTGTGTTTCAGCAAATGCCCGTCATTATTGCTGGCAACAAGGAACAGCAGAAAAAGTATCTTGGTAGGCTGATAGAAGAGCCCATCGTTGCTGTAAGTACATTGTAGGAACAAATCTTTCTCAGGCAAAAGTATAATCATGACGTATAAACACCCGATGACATCATTTTTTACTTAAAATCTGGTGTGCGTACTACTACCCTTATTAGCATATTTAAACGTCACTGTACCTTTATAGTATCTAAGGCTTTGTTTGTTTTATTATTTAGGCGTATTGTGTGACTGAACCGGGCGCTGGATCCGATGTAGCCGGTGTCAAGACCAGGGCTGAGAAGAAAGGAGACGAGTGGATTATCAACGGACAGAAAATGTGGATCACCAACGGAGGGGTAGCCAACTGGTATGCCTAACTCTTTGTACATATCAATAGCTCTCAGGCGCAATGGAGTCAAAAGACTTTATTGAGAAATGTTACGAGGACGGGTTATGCAAATCGGTTGCATAAAAAATAAACTACATATTTTATATTTTGCATTAACATTAGGCACGTTACAAATTCAGGTATTTCGTATTGGCACGAACCAACCCCGACCCCAAGTGCCCTGCTAGCAAGGCATTCACCGGTTTCATCGTAGAGAGGGATTTCCCCGGAGTCTCTCCTGGACGCAAGGTAAATAAACAACTCCACGCTTATTACAATTCGTAACTTCACGCATAAATCTTAAAAAACAGAAAAGTAAATTGTCTCTAGTGCTTGATAATTGATGAAAAAAAAGGGTTAAGTAAGTGTCTACATTCAATATCTTTCCTAATCCTCCTCCTCAAGTCGTTCTCCTCATTACCGAGAGTCGTGATGTCCCTGTGGAATTATCCTCTCCTTTACAATAGTTCGCCATCTGTTACGATCCCTATCTGCGAGTATAGCTTCACGCAGGCCGGTGTCCAGAGATGAACGAATTTGGTCAGTCCACCTTATTGAACTGCGACCTTTAGAATGTCGTCCAGCCACATTCCCAGTAACAATTAGATGTACGAGGTTGTCTCCATCCTTTCTGGCAATATGGCCAAAATATTCCAAAATTCTCCGAAGGCAGACAGGAGAGTCTTATTGTGACACCCAGCTCTCGAAGGATTGACTGATTTGTGCGGAATGCTGTCCAAGGAATTTGAAGCATTTTTATCCAGCACCACATCTCGAAAGCGTCAATGCGGTCTCAATCGACTTTCTTGATTGTCCATGTCTCCGAACCATAGCTAAAGATTGAGAAAATGAGATCTTTCCTAACACTAATATATCTATGAAGGGATGGAATGTTTTGTTTGTTTCACAGGTAACAAATTACTCCGGAGCTAATGATCCAATTGTAATAATTTTCCCTGGTAGCATGTTTCATTATTTGTGAGTGCTATAGGTTTTAAAATATATTCATATCTTGCATTTTAGCCAATTTACTGCAAGTTTTGTCTAGCAAGTCAGAAATTAAAACAGATTTGTTTTTTGCATGCGCTGTCTAAACATTGTATATGGGTAAACTAAATATATGGCCATCCTCACCCTAATTGTGTAACATACTACCTATTACTTTCAATTAGAATCATTTTCAAGTCTATTGCTAGTCCATTGCTGTTAATATTCGAAAAATTTCTTTGCCCAACAACGTAAACAACGTAATGAACGATGTTCATCATTATCTCAACGTTAATCCCAGTCGCATCCGAGGTTATTTCAACTTTGGACTCTGGTGTCCGTTTTTACCAGTGTAACTGCTGTTTTGGCTAAATTTTTATATTTTCCATGAAGCGACTGCCGTCTGACCTCCACAACTCGGACGGCGATATGGAAGCATTGCAGTTAGACCAATTGTTGGACTTTTGAGGGCTCTAACAACCCGTAACGACTGCCATCAGATGTTCCTATGGCAACCGGGACCAACGCTTAACGCTTTCCAAGGCACGATCAGACCAGTGCAAATATTCATATTCATGCATACAAATATTTGCACTGCGGGATCCTATCCGCGCTTCCTTGCGCAGCGGCCGCATTCGTTATCGCTAGCCACGGAGGCTGTCCAGTGTCCGTGAACGTAATGAACGTTGTTGGACTGTCAAAATGAAATCCATTGCTGCTGTAGGTAACGTGTTACGCAATTATCCCTAGGTAACATAAATATTTCTATCCTTCATATTATTATTACTTATTATTCTTAAAAAACCCGTAAAAAAATCCGGCACACGTTTGAATGAAAATATAATATTTAAATACTTATAAAAGTAATTTGTTTTATGATTACAAGGGCATAGAGACAAGATTTGCCCCTTGTAGTCTGTCAATTCTTCATATATTTCCACCAGTGCTTGACCGCAATCCCGCCTGATGGTGAGCAGTGATGCAATCGTTGACGGTAAAGCGCGCTAGTTTATTAAGAGCCTTGTCACTCAAAAAAACTGGATAAGAAGGAAGACGGCAGTTGAGCGAGGAGATGCAATGTTAAACCCAACAATACGATCAACGATGCAGCGCCAGAAGGAGATTGATCTGGAGACCCTCTACGTCCAAACTCCCGTCACAACAACATTTGAAGCATCGTACCCGGCACACATCGCAACACAACTGCTCAGACCAGTCCTCCGTACGGCATCACCAGACATTATGCCGGAACACGACGAATCGTTTGGAGGCAAGACTTTATCTGGTGGGTGGTAACTTCTGCCGACAGCCGATGTTGTGGCCTACCGAGAAAACTGATTATTGTTCTATTCTTTTATATTGGGTTTATTTCTTTGATGTCATAAATACTTATTTTATATTCCTTCTGTTCGAAATTCCTGTTTACGATTGTTTCTATCTCTAGTTAGGGTAATAATAATAAAAATAATTCTTAAGAGTTTGTTTGTTTGAACGCACTTATCTGGCATTTGATTTATGGCCCTAACTTCTGAAAGGCTATTTAACATCAAACTACGACTTTTGGGAGCCAAGCAGAAAGAAGAAACTGAAAACGAACTAATAGCGCGGGCAAACGTTGCGACAGGTCGGGTCGGAGGAAGCAAAAATTTCACGTGAAAATTCCAGCGGCCGATTGCACTGGACCCAGCAGACTTATGAACTATAAACGAGTACAATCGGTCATTGTCGTTTTAAACGGAGTCAATTGCACCCTGTTAGCAACCGATTGGCACTAATGTCGCTTTGATTGATCGCTACCAGATTTTTAAATTTTCATTTATTCCTTTGCATTGTATAAACAAAAGATAGTTTAAATAGCTTCTGGGCTTTATTTTTCTGCGTCCTTATATACCTATTCCAGGAAATCAAAAACTTTGAATGTTAATAAACGGGTATATAAAACCAATGGTTTAACTAGTTTTATTTAAACACATAACTACGAAACGATCCGGTTACTATTATTTTGATCTTACAAAGGACAAAATTTCTTAAAATACGCGTAATTACGAGTATGTACATGCTTATTGTTTCACATTTAGGAACAAAACATGGGACAGCGTGCTTCAGACACTCGTGGCATCACATTTGAAGACGTACGTGTGCCCAAAGAGAATGTTTTGATTGAAGAAGGAGCCGGCTTCAAAATCGCCATGGGAGCGTTCGACAAGACTCGCCCACCGGTAACTTAACTAATAATTTATTTAACTATACGGTGGTTAATGGAAAATCTCAAAGTCGATATAATAGGACTCGGGCTCTCCCCAAGGCCTGTTACACACTGTTCACTTTGAGTTATGCATGTGTATCACCAATATGGAGTAGGGACAGGTGAACACAAGGCTGCAACGTTCAAACAAAATACAGTATTATTTCAACCCTATTTTACCATCGGAATAGACATTTAAATTGACGTTTTCTTAGAAGTAAGGAATCGATCGTGCTTAACTGGGCTAATAACAGACTGTGGGCAAGTGTTCCAATTACAAGATGTCGGCGAAATGTCACTGCAGTAATTATGATACACCTATTCGTTTGTTTTGTTTGGCTGAAATGCAGTCAATCGTTGTATTGAATCCATATTTGATTCGTGCATGAATTATATCACGTTTCACGATTAAATTGCAGTATGATGACCAAAATCTAATATTTGTTTGAAAATTTGTCCTGAATCAATAAATACCTAGGAGATAAGTACGCAAAAAATCGTTTAGCAGAACTTGGGGCAGGCCTATGTCCATCAGCGTTGTCTTTTAGCTTCATAATGATGATGATGCTAATCTTGAAAATTACGGAATTTTCTCGGCAACGTTTTCTGTTTTTAACTTTTTATACACACACACAGGTAGCCGCTGGAGCCACAGGCCTGGCACAGCGCGCCCTAACCGAAGCGACTAAGTATGCACTGGAACGCAAGACGTTTGGCGTGCCCATCGCCCGGCACCAGGCTGTGGCCTTCATGCTGGCTGATATGGCCATCGGCGTCGAGACAGCACGTCTTGCATGGATGAGGGCCGCTTGGATGGCTGATCATGGTAACTCTTTTACCGCCTAAGATGATATACAGGCCTACCGGTCCACGTCATAGTAGTTAGTGCTGCCAAAGGACATCTGCAATATCAGACACTGGCGTGCGTTGCCATCCCTGGGCTAGATTTGACCCAAAATTGTAGTGCAGCTTGGCGATAGCAATGAGTGTGGTAGTACTATTTCCGACGACCTACTTCGCAAGCTCTACTATGGCTAACTATTGACATTGATTGCTATGACTACACTACGATGAAAAGTATACACATTAGACAGGACTTGAGAATTTTACTTACCAAATAAAAAATCTAAAAGAAGAATACAAATTTTCAGATGTTAACACCATAGTTACTCAAAGTAATTTTGTTCACCGCCCACTTAAACTATATTGTTTTTTCTATGGCCTCTTTATTTTTTTTTGCTTGCCGTCTGTCGCTACTCTGAAACATCAATTGCTACCATTATATTTAAATAGAAGGAAGATAGATGTATAATATTTTCTATGGGGCTTCTACTGCCACCCTGAAAGTCTCGAAACGTCCACGAGGGGGTGTTATCGGGTGATAACACCCCCTCGTGGGTGTTTTGAGAATTTTACCAACGTTCGTCGTGTCACTTTTTCTTTTGTTGACGTTAGGAAACTTTCTAATTCTGTCGATGGAAATATGGCTCTGAGATTGATTTGTATGTACCATGCCAGCGTGGCAATGTCTGATAGACTAATATTTTTGGAATTAAAAACATAAAGAACTTGTCACTTAATTTCTAATATATTGTATTATGCACCTACATACAATTTATACCATGTACACAAAAAACAATTTTGTATATAACTTAATTGAGTAATACGAAGTGTATCTAGACATGCAGCTATGCTTATTGTGTGGCATGCCTCGATATTTGATCAATAGTATCTATTTGCAAGCGCGACCGAATACATCAATCTAAAAGGCCAATGCGAATAAGTAGGGTAAAGTATTTATAGTCACATTGAAATACGGACCTCGAATCCGCAGCCGAAATGTGCAAATATGGGTATAATGAATTATGTATTTGGATTTTTTATATAGTACATAAGATATTAATGCCCTCAATCCTTTGTTCTTCATGATCGAAAAAGAAAGAATTTATTACATACATTATCGAGTAATACTATAAAAATCTGACCACTTTGGTGAAGTTTAGATTGAGTTGTCAAAATTGACAGTACACTCCACGCTCACTTCACCTAAGTATTCATATATTTTTTATACGACAGGTATCAGAAACACGGTCCTCGCTTCGGTGGCGAAGTGCCACGCTTCCGAGGTCGCCAACAAGGCTGCATCGGACGCCGTCCAAATTTTCGGCGGTAACGGCTTCAACACCGAATACCCCGTCGAGAAACTCATGAGAGACGCCAAGATCTACCAGATCTATGAAGGCACATCACAGATCCAGAGACTCATTATCTCCAGGGAAATCATCACCGCAGCCATGCAATCTAACTAAATAAATCGTAAATTAATCACGGCCTAACCGGAGTTCCATGTTTTTATTATTAAGTTGTATAACAGATACGTACAGTATTGTTCATGTAAATCAAGATGCAAAAATTATTTAAAAAAACTGAAACGTTCAATATATTTTGTAAAATAAGGATTTAATGATTATTGCTCGCATTGTTGTGCTTGAATTTCTCTGTCATAAGTATTGGAAAAAATCATTGTACATAAAATTATTTGCTATTTCAAATTTGCTTTACTGTACTGTTAGAATGTGTAAGTGTTTTTAAATGGTAATTTCATTTCGTGCTCGAAGTATGTTAGGTAAAATAGAGCATTATTTATATGAAAACCAACGGCTTTGCTCCATTTAAAAATGTATTTGAATGCCTAATAAATTTCTTGGTATTTATTTCGACTTTTATTTTACTTTACACAACACATTTTCCCCTGGGAGAAATCTATTTTGGAGAAATCTGGTCTGAAGCATCACAATAACAGGGGGAAACACCTGTATTTTAACCGATGACTCTAGCCAACCAAACGACTCTGGGATTTTACGTTTGTCTCTAATTTAAAATTAAAATTGATTTAATGATTAAACATAGTACTTTGGCCTCGACAGACCCATAAACGTGAAATCTCATTGGACAACTTACAATCTAGACCGTAGGTATGTGACCAGTTTGACACAGTTATTTCGTTTAAAAAGCGTCATAAACCGCTTAAAATATTAGTACTATTGCCGATGAAATTTCACAAATAATAAGTACGTACATACATATATAATTTATTAAGTATTCTGTAAATCGGAGTTCGTTTTCTACCTCACGAAAAACACGACATCTATTGATTATTGCCGAAACTACTACCTAAACTTAAGATAAACCTAAATACAGTGCAGATGGCGTTACACAGCACCGGAAATAACACGATATTTAACTTCATTTTATAATTCAGAATAAAAATATTAAACATTATCATGCAAAAGACAATTAAAATTATAAATAAAATTATTTATAATTAAATCATAATGTATATCCAGACGTTTGTTTATTAAGATATAACACAGCAATCATGCTCATAAAGATTGACCTACATTCGGAGCCCTTGTGAAAGGATTGTGCAATAGAAACGGTCATTTATTACACAACACGGCATGTTCATAAGCAAACGTAGTCATTTTGCATCATTTACATGTTTTTTCTTAAAGTAAAGCAGGAGTAACCTGAAATAAACACACAAAAAGAACTAATTTTGTTTTTCATTATATTATACCAAATTTTACGATTGCTAAAATTAATTAACATATTTTAGGAATAGAGAAATCATTTTGGATTATTTATTTGGAAAATAGGTCATGACACAGTTTTTTTTTCTAATTGGGTTATTTTCTCACTGCCCTTTACCGACTTAGTTCAATGTCAGTCATGAGTACGGTTGCTCCATTGAACCTGAGTTATGTCGGTCGGAATATCAAAGTGTAAGTGAAGTGGCCTAGAGACCTACATTTTGTTTTTAAAACGTATTATCGCTTTTAAGCGATATTTTTGAGATAAATCATATCCGCATACGACGTAGGTGAAATATTTTAAGTTGTCTGGGCGGCATTATTCTGTCGCCCTGTCCAATTATTTGTGTATAATGCACGAAGACGCTCCAAAAATGAGTGTAGCGCAAAGTCTAGCCGCCTCCACGAGCCAGGAGAAGAGTGAGATCGTGACGGATGTCCCCGTGGACTATGAAATTAACTGTGTTGAACTAAAACCGACACAAACTATTGAAATGGAATTAAAACTTGCTTATGCGAACCCCACTAGCGGTAAGTATCCCATGCACTATTGTAATTACACTTGTAGATACTCTATTATTTAGTGAACGTCATCGTTCTTCAAGAAGTAATCGAATATCACTCAGATTTGAGTAATAAAGTGACAGCATAACTGAAACTCATCTTTATAAATTGATTGATGAATTAATAATTGTTAATTTAGAGTCGTTTTCAGTACCAATATATTATTCAAATTGGAGTCTACTAAGATTAATTGGGGACATGAGGTCTGATATATAAATACCTGTACGTAGTGAATAAGAATATCATTAGCTATTCAAAGAAGACAAGTGTTGTATAATAATACGCACATAGATTAGATAGCTACATAATGTATATGCATTGTAGAGTCTACCTGCTCGTACGCTCGGCTGCACGGTGTGGCAACGCCGCATTGGTTTTTTCGCGCTATCCTGCGATAGTTGGCTGTGTGAAATAGTGTTTTAAGACTCACTGAATAATAGTGGCTCATAGAACGTGTTTCGAGAATAGTTTGATTGTATAATAAACTACATCACAGTGACTAAATGTACATAAGTACACTGTCAAACGGCTGTGTGGATTTGTATTCAATGGGTGGCGTGGCATCGCATTTTGATTTCATTTGGTGTCAGTAGGACACGTTTACTGCTGCAGTGGCTCGAGCATGGCACTCCGATTGTTACACCATATGAAATAACCGCCCCGACGTGATACACTTACTTACCAGTCACTGCGTACTCATAGGAACCAACCATCGGAGTTCGTTCATTCGTTTTGATATTCGACAGATTGCCTGTCATAATGACGCGTTGTTGCGAATGTTTGGATATTTTTAGAAGTAGAGCAAATGAAGTTCTGTTTGGGATCTGAGTGAAGTCTTTGAAGTGAGGCTTCTAGAGATAAATGTTGAACGACTTGCACCAGCTCTTCTCGCGACTGCGTCTACGAGAACCGGATCTGAATCGGAAAATAACAAATAATCTGAAGATACAATAGTTCGAACAGAGATACTGAATATTCAAGCTTGGAACGAATCCTAAGCAATGTTTGAATTAGAGCTAACTGTAATTTGACACAAGGTGCGATAGAACGCTGAAAATGCACATCAAAAGATTTAGGTTACTTTAATCACTACATGGGTTGAAACTAAGTAGTAAATTATTAGCAGAATTACCTGAGGTTTTAGGTATAAAAAATATATTAGGCACTCTAAAATAATAGTTAATGCAAAGCTATCGGTGAGTGATACATTTACTTCGTGTAAATAGTGGGCAACCTGTTGTTATACTCACTTACCTACTAACATTTTAAATCTAGCATGAAATATAATTAAGTATCTACTTATATTGCCTTTTATTTCGCACTGGATCAAGGGAATAAATGAATACTGCCTACGTTTTGCAAAGCTCTTTATTTCTTACTTGCATATCTAACTTTTGTTGATTGTACGTGAAAGAAAGATATGTGTAGGTACGGTACATATTGCATTTAATCAATTACTTCATTAATAAAAGATTTAAACACATTGACCAATATAGTTTTACTGAAATCCAAAAGGCGTCCTTCATGTTTGTTAAAATATCTAAAAGATATACCACACATGTCACGAGTTCGCTTACGAGAAATATAGGTAAATCTCTCACTTCGTAATCAACACACATCCCACGTATTCCTTTATGCGTTTCGTATGATTCATCCTTGTAAAGGATATGGATGCGCTTTCGGTAAAGCAAGTTATTATGTAATAATGAATGACGATTCAAAAATTCGTCTGTTTTGTGAATCAGAGAAAAACCAAATTGATTGCTCTCTTTTATAACATTGAGAATGTTTTCCATGATAAGATCCAAGGAACAATAACTGTTTTTACGAAGTCAAAGAGTTCGACTTATTACCCACAACAGCAGACGCCGAATATATCAAGCGCTGAATTCATAGGCCAACTCTTTGACTTTGCTAAGCAAATTTGGTGTTTTATACGAATATGAACCTTATACTTGAATAAATAAAGTTTTTCACTGGGGATTTGTGTGCGTGTCAGTAAACCTCAAACATTGCGTCAAAATTCAAATTCCTACGTAACATCGATCTTGAAAAAAAAAACTGTGTGACAGACGGCAAAAAAGGATGGATTCTGAAAAACGTAAATGGTAGAAGTAGTTTTGTAAATAAGTAGTACTCATTTGATATAACTTAAATTTTATGAGAATTAATACAAGAAATAATAGTAATTTAAAAAACTTGCTTCTGAAAACCAAACACGTTAAAATAATTCTAATAGAGTTCAATTAATACTGTATAACATACTAGCAATAATCCTCAATAGTCAAAACAAATCCTTTCAGGACTGCAACATTCGCTAGAATATAAGCCACCACCCATAAAATTAACTACACGTGTTAGCCTCCACCAAGCTAATTAGTGATTACAGAGAAATAGGTGCCTAAGATAGGTACGAATCTAGTACACGGGTTACGCGTATTTAGGTTTGAGGCATGTGCAAATCTTCCTCTCTCATTCAATTGGCCACGTGCATTATACTACTGTTGCATGATGGGTGGCTTTGTATTGCCGAGAAGGATTTTATCACAAGTGGTTATATCCTGTACATACGTTTTCTAGATTAACTCAAAAATCAAGGCGTAAATACTACAGGATTGTTCTACTAAAGCTCCTTGTGTAACGGCGAGGAAATACTATTCACACAGTATCTTTTTCCGTTGCCAAGCAGCATTGCTGTAATCCAGTTTGAAAGATATTTGTATCGATTATATTAGGCACATAAGACTTTACACACTACATCTCTAAGCTTGTTAACGCTGCGGCACACTCCTCTATATTATGTACTAATTACAGCATAATTACAATGTCCGCAACAACAACCTTTCTATAGAGAGTAGTAGTTCAAGAACGACCAGATACAAGATATGATATATGTATTACAAGGATTTGTGGGTTCCCCGTCCCAATGTTCATTGACACATTTTGTCTATTTTCATTTACCTAGCTTTCCATTGTTATGACACAGGTAAAGACGATGCATTGTTTTCAATACATATAGGGAAAGCACGGAGGCATGCTCCGTATTATAATTATATGGATTAAATGACAATTGAGTGCATGCCTTTAAATGAGCAATGTTGGAGCTAATTTGCAACATTTTTCTTCTGATCCTACTTAAATCATGACGAACTAGTTTTCTGTCTTATCGATAAAGTTAAAAATGAATCTGATAAAGACAGAACGTGCCGATCGCCCAGAAAATCGCTTTTTAAACAACAAGGAAGGCGTGCTGCGAAAAATATACACCCAAGTACGTACTATCAAAATTCGACCCCCTTTCCAAAACAACTACCCCTCTTCTTCAGCCTATAGATGTCCACTGTCGGATAAAGGTCTCCCCCAAGGCTTTCCACGCTGACCGGTCCTGTGCTGCCCGCTTCCATCGGATTCCAGGTCATCGGTCCACCTTGTTGGGGGTCTCCCTACGCTGCGTCTACAAGTACATGGCCGCCACTCCACCGGCCTGATGAACCTTACTGCCCCATCGGCCATCGGTTCTACGAGCAATGTACCCTGCCCACTGTCACTTAAGTATAGCGACTCACAGAGCTATGTCTGTGACTTTGGTTCTTCTGCGGATCTCCTCATTTCTGTTTCGATCACGCAGAGAAACTCCGAGCATAGCTCTTTCCAATGCCCTTTGTGAGACTTTGAGCCTTCGTATGAGGCCCATTGTGAGCGACCACGTCTCAAACAACTACCGGTTTTTTTTTTATTTTAACCCGTGTTTAACCTGAGCACTGTCATACCACTTTAGAATTCCAATAGAATATAAAACTTTTTATTATGTACCTACACCATATAAATTACAGAACGTAATTATAATAAATGAATTAGGATGTTGTTCCTAAAATTTTTTATGTTAAGTGCTACATTCGTTTTGTTGCCTGTTTGTTTTTTTTTTTTTTTCTATTTTATAAAGGCAACCCTACAATAACCCTAGCCTATGACATTAAATCTACCTCTGTAAATTTGTATACTTTAAATTATCTAACTTTCTTGTTAATGAATTTAAAGATTTTCGTAAAAAAAAGAATATTGCTAGCAAGTGTTACAGTTGAGCATGATCCTTGAGTAGGCAAAGTGTTATTGGGTTTAGCCATCCATCATTTCCCAGTCGCGGACCGAAGTTTAGAATTGAAACATGACTGGGATGTGATTGTATAATACTAGTGCACCCTGCCTTACTCTTTGGAGAATGCAGATGATGCTATGTTATGGCTTCATATTCTAATTCTAGGGGTACAAGCCATGAAACGTGTCTAAGTTGTAAGTTGCCATCTGATGACAAAACTGTGACAGTTGTTAATTTCGAGAATATATGAGTGTCGAAAGGTAGCATACGTGACTGAGACCGTCCCAAATGCTGCTTGAAGTGCGAACGTGTCGATCGTCTTACATGGCATCGATGATCGCGGCATGCATCTGTTGTTGACGACGCCTTTGTCTCACAAGACAACCAATCCGCCGTATCCCTGCATTACCGCACCTAAATGACAGAAGTATCTAGATATTCAATAGTAAATTGTGATTCTCGTGCCACATGGTGAACTTTTACTTGTTTCTGATAGCATGAGTAAAAAGTATTTATGTGATCAAATGTATTTTGTAGTTCTGTGCTTTAAAAGAACAATAAACTGAAATCCAAACGATAGGTTTTCTGACCTATTTTCTAGTCTGATTAGAACAAGATTAACATTTTCTTACTGTAGGTTTATTGGTTGCAGGTAATCTTAACAAAAATATAGGAATTGGGTTGTATCCTAAAAAATAATTTAATGTCCATCAGATAGATTAAAAAATATTGAACACGTATTTTTTATTTCATTCAAATACTTAGGAAGATATATTGAATTGAATTGTCGCATGACGTCACGCCATAGTACAAAATATACCATGGCGTGACGTAATTAGCCCCCACTCCGTAACTGTAATTCGCTATATCTCAGTATTTTTTGGTAATTTCGACAAGATAAAAAATACGGGTTTTAATTTTTTTTTATTATCTACTAGTTAGCTTTCCGCCCGCAGCTTCGCCCGCGTGGAATTCGGTTATATCGCGTTTTTTAGATTTCCCTCGGGAATATCAAATTTTTCAATAAAAGGTAGCCTACGTCCTTTCTCAGGGTCTAAAGATTGTCTGTACCAAATTTCATCAAAATCGGTTGAGAGGTTTAAGCGGGAAAGCGTAACAGACAGACAGAGTTACTTTCGCATTTATAATATTAGTATGGATAAGACGTACTAATATTTTTTTGATTTTCATACCATGGATACATCCCTATTATCACCTTGATGCTATCAGTAGATAAATAGATTGGTCAACGCCTACTTGCTCTTTTTAAACATTTAAACGTATCTTTAAACCACAGGTGGAATAAAATAGAGCAAATCGTTAAAACATATCGGCTGAGTAATCATTACTGATAAATCGATTACTATAACCACAGATAAAACAATCCACGCATAAGGTTTTAATACATGGGTACGTATAGTTATGTCGATAATTCTACCTAGTGTTTGAAAGCAGATCCGGTTTTTAGAAATTAGGTATCTGTAATCTCTGCTTAAGTATGGTATGGTGTTGGTTAGTTTATCGACCTTGTCCAGGACCGCAAAACAGGTAGTTGTTGTTTTGAATCACTACCCATTATTTAAAACATGTCAACGCAGATGATTCGATTCTATTTATTAGCCTATCCACTCTATTCTCTCAGCACTATGAGGCAGATGATACGTTAGCACAGAAGCATTTGGAACAAAGTTTTTGAGTTAAACTAGTAATTTGGCATAATACGATCAGACCACCATTCAAATATATTGTTTTGACTTCTTTACATTACGTTTACCTAAAATACATTAGAAATTTGCTAAGACGCTTAACTCGCTATGTGGCAGTCATTTTTAGGTAGGTGTATAATAAAATTTGTTATTTATATATTTAAAAACGACGAATTCATTGTCGACTTAAATCATTAAATATAATTTGATGTCTAGTATCTGAAACTATCAAGTTTTGGTGGTCCTTGGACGTGTATTGTAAAAGAACGCATAACAATGTACTTACGTTGCACAACGAGCGGCTATCACGTTGCTTGTGTTTGTTACTCTGTGTTTATTTCAAGGCATTGCTTGTGAACGCAGTATCACTATATAAAATCCAAATTGAATATAGAATAGAGGTAAACAAACCGTTGCTAGGCTACTAGTAGTTAACGCCTAAAAGACAGATGTTAACAACCTTTTCCAGATAGATGATTTTCATAAAAATAATAATCCTACTTCCTAGTAATGTAAACAGATTATTTATTTTTAGATATTTATGATTTGCATAGAACGCTTAAACGATTTGAATGAAATATGACACACATGTAAACTAATTTCCTAATAGGTTACATTTTTTATACATATACCTACCCGACATCGTAACGCAAACTTCGCGAAGAGGCTAGACCGAGACGTTGAAACTATGAAGTTGACCCCTGATGTGAACTCTATAAAATCAACTGATAGTATAGTTTTTCACGTTTTTTTCACATTGCCCTTTTTGTGTAATTAGCGAATATTAATTCGCTAATCCTATAAGATATTAAAGTAAAAATAAATTTATAATTTTTAAACTTAATCTTATTGGGTTATAAAATTATACAGTATGTTAAGAAAACCCTGTCCGACCCATAAGGATAATAAAGGTTAGGTAAACACATGACCAAATGTATAATAATAATATAAAATTTTACGTAATCATCATAGTACCAATACAAATGAATTTTGAAATAATCTTTTTTTCCCGCGAATTAATTCCAACTTCCCCGAAATTTGGTAATTTTAAAAAAAGTGACAACACCGGTATTATTATGAGCGAATAGCGATGCGATCACGTGCCACGTGCCCTGCCGCCCGCCGCCCGCGGAAGGGTGGTAACGCACATTTATTTAAGTTACCTCTTTTTGCGAAATAATATTTATTTTTTTAGGGGGACTTTTTTTAAGTTTAGCCCGGTTTTGTATGCATTAGTAGAAACACCTTCACGGGTCGGACAGGATTTTCTTAACATACTGTATAGCAATTATGAACGGACTAAAGTGAAAAAAACTGCATATTTAAAAAAAAAAAATCAGGAATAAGCCGACGAAAAATTCCACCGTTGGGGGGTTCAGAATCATGTACTGGATCCATGGTACTCCTTTGTGCGTAGTTGTCAGATCTACCCTTTATATTATACTAAGTCCATACTTGAAATTATTAGAATGCATGTGTTATGCAGTTGATTTGAAAGTAATTAAAATACTCAAAATTGTATTGACAAATACTTCAATTTTATTCATTGGAATTCCACAAAATGTGTTCAATACCTGGATTTCATCCATCTTTCTTTTTTTGTAGGGCTATCACGTAAAATTAATGTCTACTTAATAATGATTTTTCGAAATACCAAGTTATTATGCGTGTTATTTTAGTGATTCTATTGAAATATGCTGCAATAGGAATTGTTAATAAATAGTTCAATTCTTCTCTGTATGAGAGGAGACCTGTACCCAGCAGTGGGACGATAAAAACGTTGTTGATAATGATAATGGTGATAAATAAATAGTTGGCATGTAAAAGTCGATAATCATGTAAATAACAGGAGATTTGTATAACATGTGTTGTAATAACCCTAAATTGGTTTATTTACCTCTATTCTTTATGGAGCTTGGCGTTGGTATAGTATAATGTACTCTTAACGGAAAAAATCTAATTAGAATCAAAATAAAATTATGTACCTAGCTAACCTAAATTAAATCCATTTTTTTTTCTTTAGTCGATTTGTCTTTGCCGAGGACCGTGAGTGTTCAAATATGTAAATATTTTTAATTTAGTATTTTTTTTTTCATCTCTTTCGACTATATTCTGGGACAATTCGTGCCTCATGCCTGTCATTAAGCCTCGATATTTTTGTTTCACATAATTTTGACCAAATAGGCCACAGAAAGCCTATTTGGCTAAAATTGTGTCATAAGATATTCTGTGCAGTAAAACAGAAGCTAATCGATTTGTTGGGTAGCATAAAATCGTGGAAATTGATATGTAGGCTGCACAGTGTGGAATGGGGTGTTGAGGGTGCCCATAGTTCAGTATCGATTTCTCAACGTAATTGAGGAAGACGACGTAAGTCTTAGCACCTGACGGTTTCCAGTGAAGCAAACTGCTTATTTGATCAGCAAAAAAACATTTAACTCTAAACGGTTAAATCCGATGGGTCAATAGCCAGGAACTAGCAAATTTGTATGACGCTATTTTGGTATTTACTCGTGGCTTGTAAATTATACTGATAAATAAATGATGGGTCACAATGTCCGCTATTAGTGCCAAACACGCACAGGTAACAGTGATTAGGTGTACCTTTGTGCGGTGACGGTACTAGGTACCAAATTAATAGAACGAATTTGCCTAATTAGAGTAATTATTTGCTCTAAGCTGGAAAATACGCCTACGAGTACCAACCTATCTTCACTTAAATATTTTTAGTGATAACGACATCAGATATTTTGTCATACCTATAGTAAAAATGTAGTTCTAGTTGACTGTTTTAAGTTTAATGAAACATTGGATTTTGTCTGCAGATAACTTGAGAAACAAGATTTAGTATCACTTTAAATCTTTACTTATTCTGATAACGTATAGGCGTCAGCAAGTTAAGCTACCAGAAACTGAAAAGAATTCCTCAAGCGACATTGAACCTTAATACTTTAATGTTAAAGTTGATATCTACTAAAGACATTTGGCGTCTGTACATAAAGAATTGTACCTACTTGTAGAGATGTTTTTAAAATGATCTAAATACTGTACGAAAATAGTTTTAATACAAGAAGCGCGGCTCGTACTTAGCTGATTTTTTATTTAATTGTAATCTTGAATGTGGAGCAAGGTTGGTGCGTTCGACTAACATTAAAATAGAACAAATAACTTACAGCACGCACACTTCAATGTACACAGCGTTCGAACTAACTACTCCACTGTTTAATTTATTTATCTCATTTTCATTTACCGTCAAGAAATACATTATCCTGAGACCTCCATCACAAGTACCTACTTTGATCACGTTACGATCAAGACTATCATGGTATTTTTTTTCACATACGTATTTTGAAACATGTACTATCTATACAGATTCCCTGTGCCAGAACAATATTAATTTTGTAGCAGGGTTGATAAAAATCGTGATTTTTAAAAAAAAAATCAATATAATCCGATTAATTTGATTTAAATCGGATTTATTTGATTTAAATCGGATTTTTTTGAAGTCTTTTATTTCTTGTCTTTTTTTTTTTTAAATTTAATAGTCAAATTTTCATTAAAAGGAAAACAACATATTTTGGGTTAATATTATCAATACAATTAAGGCGTTGAAAAAATTACAAGGAATGTAATAACTTACGGACTAAAAAAGAAACTTGAACAAATACTTATGCTAAGTATTAATAAACTTAGTTAGTAAACTTTATCATTCTTGAGTTCATTCAAAAGGAAAACTAATTTGGCTGCCTTCTCGGTGCTTAATCTGTTTCTTATTTTGCTGTGCACTAAATTGAATACCGAAAATATTCTTTCGATCCTAGCCGAAGAAGCAACTGTACTCAGCAGTTGCTCGTGTGCGCGCCGTAATCTATGTCGAAGGATTTCCCCAGATAATTTTTGGCCGACTTGGTTGCAGTAAAAATGCAATGATTTAAATCATTGATTTTAAAAAAAGAATCACTTGATTAAAATCACGATTAAAATCACTGATTTAAATCATATCAACCCTGATTTGTAGTACTTTTACAAGTATAGAGTATGAATTATAATAATTAAACTCTACCTACAAACTAATATGACACCTACATAAGAGCAGTATGACGTCCATGGTCAGATTTATTTCTGTTGATTGGTGTCCTGTACCTATTTATTTCTTCTGACTGTATAAAACTGTAAGTAGTTTGGGAAACAACAGCTCTATACTATCAGTGGACCTCGTCTGTGACCTACTGACCCAGTTACGCGTCAGAGTAGCAATCGCTTGTATCGTCCACAAACGTACATCCAGTAGTCTGTACACATCACACTGCTACACGGACACACACACACACGTAATAAAACACGCAATACACAAACACACACAATCATACTGGATTTAACTACATTTATCATGTAGGTATGCTACAACTACAATACAAACTACAACAGATTTAAACAATTTCCAATTATTTACACATTTCAGATAGTAACTTAAATAGTAATTATTGTACGTAACTATGCAATCATTGTTATCTACTAGTAATTTAGGTCATGCGTTGCAATGTCGCAGAAAATTGTGTACCATAGTTTTTGCAATAGCTATATTATGGGGCTTTAAAAATAGCCCTCTTGTACATAAAGCTAATTAATAAAGGCTTAAAGCGGGCTTCATTCTGATGGGCCAGTAAAAATAATACGGATGACGCCCAGCCCTCGTGACCTGGCAGGCTGGCACACATCAGTTGGCGCCGACAACTGCGACATACTTTTCATGCCGAAATTCCTAATTTACCCGAAATGTGCTATCAAAACACTTTAGATACAGGCTTAATATTGAACATTAGTAGAAGACTGCGCTAATTTTTTTTCGTTTTTATGTATCTGTCAATGTTAAGCTCACTGAAAAAATAATATATTCTTGTTTAAACTGCAAAGTGTTCATATTTTCAGATATAACTCAATTTCAAAGCAGATCAACACAAGCTATAAAAGAAATCATAGTTGCAATATATACATATTTGTAGTAAGATTTACACGGCGAAAGTCATATCGTTTTCAGAATACAATTTATTCATACAGTTTTTTTTTTTAAAGACTTTGTAGTTAAGTTTGGCTCTTGAATACTGTTTCAATAGACAATGTATATACCACCTGATGTATTTTTTATGTGCTTGCATAAGCCTTTCGCGTGCGCAAAATAGTTGAAAATACGTATGTACTTTGAAGTGGAGCCCGTAATACCCAATGGTTATTCACAGAATTACCATGGAAATTTTACCATATGGCTATGGAAATTTTATTCACAGAACCACTGCATAAACCTCTTCCTCGAACACAAACCACCCACTAATCATCAAAAGGTGTTTTCATTGACCTCTCTTACCAGAATCGCCATCCTTAACCTAAATACATTTTTTGTTAAGTGTAAGCCCCACTTAACTCACGCCAATCATACAAATACGAACATTGGACGACACTTATAGATTGTTCTTATAGCTAAATCACTTATCTGTAAATGATAATATATGTAGGTAAAGCTAAAGCTTACTAAAATTATAATGCAACGTATTGTGCACGTAATGACGACTGCAGCGTCTGCAACTCATCATAAAATTTACTTTCAAGGCCATATCATCCAAACTTAGGTCCGTATTCCAGAAGGAAACTCAAGCATTGATCTCTGTTTAAACATTACTTAAAACTAGGTTCAACCAATCAAATGGCTTGAAACGAGTTTAAAAGTTATGCTTGAGTTTTGAGTGAGCTTCTGGAATATGTGCCATAGATTGTTAAAACCGGCTAGTTTTTCTTAAACAATACTCAATCTTTACTCATACTTTGATCCTGGCTCTCTGAAATACTTGCGGGAACTCTCGTCCACGGAATGAAAAAAAAAATCTTTGAAATATAAACACTACTCTACTAGGAAAGAATGAATAAAAAAAAATGAGCTTGTTTCATTACTAAATTCTGCCAAAACCGAAAATTTATTTTTCCAGGTCTTTTTGCTCTCAGTTACTTATATGTCTAAAAGCGAGAGTTTCTCAATTTCATTTTGTAAATGGTTAGTATCAGCTGTACATATACCTACGTATACAAACTGAGGCGCATCATAAAAACACACCTTTATAACTCACGAAATGTGAACTTTAGTGACTATCCTAATTCAGGCGTGTTTGAAAGGAGTTTTAAGTAACAAACAAAAATACAAACATTAAAAAAAAAAAAATTGTGTGTCTATTCTGAAGTGATAAATTTGTAGTACTCAGCTGCCAATTTCGACTACGTAGTATTTGGTGTATTATTTGAATAATTGTTATCAAATTTGTTTAAAGTTTAAAAAAATATTTATTTAAAATTGTAGTGAAATAACTTTTTTCGTAGCAGGACAATAATATTCGATTCGGCCGTGTGCCTGTTCGATACGATCATTCGAAAGTGTCACCTCGGAGTAGACCCCAGAAAACCCACCCGATCGTTAGCTACTGAGTGGTGGATACGTAATTATCATAAGGCTTCCCGATTTAGGCAATGAGGGGCCCATGTCCTTGATATTTCGTAATCAGAAACTGGTAGTTTTTCTTTTGAGATATTTAACAACTGTAAAAGTATGTTATTTTTGGTTTAATTAATTTTTACAATATGGTATTAAAGAGTGGGTATGTAAATACAAAGGAAATTCTCTAGACGAGGACGCGAAAGTTCTAGCTTTGGTCGAAAAGATGGCGTCATAAACCTATCCTTGGAAATAGGCGGATGTGGGCTGTACTTACCTATACATAGATACACTATACATAATGGTATTGAGAAGAGCTTCTAGTTCCAAGGTTTCGCCACTAATAATAACTTTCTAAGCAAGATGAATAGTTAAGTAGTCACTCTTCGAAATGTTACTACATATCTACAAACTTTGCTGACTTTTGAGAGCACTGAAAAGTGAATTGTTCAACTTGTTGGAGACCGATTTAATTAAAAAAAAAATTAGAAAATTAAAACATTCTGTCGCGTCTGTTCAGGCCGAAAGTTGATCCCGACATGTACTACAATTTCATTTGTACATTAACAACAAACAAACAAAATACAAATAAAGATCGATAACTGTTTAGGTTAAAAGAACTTTAAAAAAGAAGTTGGATATTAATATTAAATAGCAACGGATTTGGAAACAACATCATTACGTATCAGAAATTCAAAATTTCATGCGAGTAGAAATATATCTGCGCAAACGAACCAGAGTAAACAACAAAATTAAATTAGATTCCTACCTATGTGAACAGACTGTTGCATTGAAATAATTTTACATAAAATATTCTGTATATCAGTAACCTATTTTCCATCGAGGATCTACGTTTTCCATTAAAATTCGAGATTGTTTATGAAGTTGCGTATTCTAACTTTTTTCCTCTTTCGTCTTCAAAGGCGATATTGTAGTAAACCTATGTTTTTGACAGAAGAGAAGGTTTTCAGTTCTGCATCATACCAACCACGCGTGATCTGTTTGCTGTAAGATATATTCAATAAGAGGACGTTGGTACAGAATCTCTCCCGCACGTCATTCGGTTCAGTGTTATTTTAACAACTATCATCGATTTATTTTCCACTACGTTAATATACTATAATTCTTTTCTGGGTTGGTTTCTAGTGAAACTGGATGTAGCTCGTAGCCAGTATTTTATACGGAGCGACTGTTTATCTGACCTTCATAAGCTAGTTATTGGTTAATATGAAACCCCTTGGTAAGACTGGTTGTCACACTTTCGGGCTACTGACAACAATTAACGACTGCCGAACATCCATGAATGACAGCCAATTTTTTTTCCTGGTCGGAAAATCCTCATGGATGTCTGCTGCCCTGGGGTGAGCGGCGGGGTCCGTCACTCTTACTGACTAAAAACCAGCCCGGTGTTCCATCTCACACCTACACCGGGGTTGCGAGAACGAGCATTCCTTCTTCATTCCCCGATTGGTGCTGGCCCGCCACCAGTGACGTCTAAGAGTGGCGCGCTTAGAACACTTCGCGCCGCCACCTCCGGTCCTGATATACATCAGGACCGGAGGTGGCGGCGCGAAGTGTTCTGGGGCAACAGATGTCCCAGAGTCTGTTGCCCCTGGACCTATTTAGCGGGGCTGAAAGAGGACGCCCGGTGCCCCTGCTGCGGGCCGGGGGACGAGATCTTTGTCTCCCTTTCCGCAGCCTCCTTATGCGAGACGACTGCTTCGCAGAAGGAAACCACTGCATCCCAGGACTCTTCGCTGTCGACCATCGACTAGATTACGGCCGGCAGCGACAGGTCACCGCCTACTTCAGAACTGAGGGCACGGCGCAGCTCCTTCTAACGAATAACAGTCTAGACCAACGGCTTAACGTGCTTTCCGAGGTACCGACTGGTCTTGGTACGATGGTCATCCGTTCACGGACCAACCGCGGCAAGGGTAGGTTAAACCTGATTTATCGAACCGTTATCTTAGCCACAATTTAAAACATCGGTGGTAGGCCACATCGGCTGCCGGCAGAAGTTACCACCCACCAGACAAAGTCTTGTCGCCAAGCGATTCGTCGTGTTCCGGCATGATGTCTGGTGAAGCCGTACGGAGGACGGGTCTGAGCAGTTGTGTTGCGACGTGTGCCGGGTACGATGCGCCAAGTGTTGTTGTGCCGGGAGTTTGGTCGTAGAGGGTCTCCACATCAATCTCCCTCTGGCGCAGCATCGTTGGTCGTGTTGTTGGGTTTAAAATTCCACCACCTCGCTCAACTGCCGTCTTCCTTCCTATTAACTAAGTTTTTGAAGTGAATAAGTTTAATAAACTAGCGCGCTTTACCATCAACGATTGCATCACTGCTTACCATCAGGCGGGATTGCAATCAAGCGCTAGATTATAATTATTTAAAAAAAAAAAGATGTATAGTTTCTACCATGGATTCCATGGCGAGCTTGTAGCTATCAACCGGGCTTAGTTTAGTTAAGTTTATTCCTATACATATATTGCCGCCAGTTCAAGCCATATTATGGAATTCCATAATATGTCGTTCATAATTGTTTAAATGAACTTTGGGCTGGTTACAGAAAATCACATAAATGAAATAAGTATATTGTTCAGATAACGCGGCTGTTTTCGCATTATTTTTATCTAAAACATCCACCAGCTTAGTCATCTTGTAAACAACTTTTGCAGTTAACTCGCGACTCAGACTCGATTATTGAATATATCAACATTTTCCCATATATTGGAACAGCAGTACGTGGAGTTTTGTTACTTTATTATTATGTAACGAATCTAATGTAATCCATCAACCAATAATCACACTGACACGTCGGGTTTTTGAAACATTCATGAAGATAGGAAGGACGTGGTGCAGGTTAAATGCGGAAATATCAAGCTATTATGCATTCCCAATACCTCTTGAATAAAACAACAACCTTGAAACTTAGGTTTTCATGATGGTTGGTACTGTGTCGTTGTTAACTGATCACACGGATAAAAAAGAGACGAAAATACGATTTGGTTTAGAGTTTTACTATAGACATTTTGAATAATGTATAACGACACGGGTTAATAACTTCTATGGTAGCAAGTTAGCTATTTGTTTAAAATCTCACCGCCAACCTAAAAGAGTTCACTGTGTAACTAGTAGTAGAAGTGATGGTACTCTCACTTCATAAATTGTAAATAAACAGAAGATAATAGGTACGTCGATATGGAAACAATTTCCTGCAAAGTTGGAGCTAGCTGCGAAAAATCTATTTGGGTTGCTTCCAGATAGCATTGCATTGTTATTTGGGTTGCAACAGTTGTAAACCAGCAGTGGTATCATAATAGTGGTAACTCAGCTAAGAGTACTTTGTGATTATGTGCTAAACGAAAGACTAATAACTGAGAAATAAGATCCATTAGAGCATTGACAAATTATCTATCGATTCCAACTCTCAGCTAAAACGGCGAATAAAACGATATATTTCTTCAGTTCAAACCTTATTTTTAGGTACGTATAAAAACGTATGTGGCTTTAATAAGAGTAAAGATTCTTTAATTCATATTTTCTACAATCGTAACGTGGGTCAAAACAAAGTGCTATACTGCTTTCAGTATATTGATTTACTTCGCGGCTAAGTGTCGGTAATCCGTTTAGTTGGCGTGAAA
Source organism: Sesamia inferens (assembly GCA_037179545.1). Lineage (NCBI taxonomy): Eukaryota > Metazoa > Arthropoda > Insecta > Lepidoptera > Noctuidae > Sesamia > Sesamia inferens. The sequence continues at coordinate 16,069,129 of CM073921.1, read as the reverse complement.
TGGACCATCCTCTTATGCCAGCTACGACTAACGACATTAAGTGCGGGATGTCGGTCATTTTCAATTGAATCTTGAAAGACCCTACAACCAATTTTTTTTTTTTTTTTTTGCTTTCACTAGAAGAATTTTATTATTTATTGCACTTCGTATTGACCGTATGGTGCATGGTATTGGTCATAACTAAGTTTTGAATAAGTATACCTTCCTATTTTATACAATTTTTTACACGTTTAATACTTATCATTTTTGCTTAAAAAGGCTTTAGATTTATTTAATCAATAAAGTGCAAAAAAAAAAAAAACAATCAAACAGACATTCATCACATAAGCGCGATGTCCTCTAAATCAATGAATCAATTGGCAAAAGATTTACAAGGCAAACGGACAGACGAACTCATCCTTTTTATTAATCGACTTTAATGTTTTTCTTTGTGTATGAGATGATTGCTTGAAGACGTTTCAGTTTATTAAATTGCTAGTAGAAAGTAGTCAATAGATGAGCCCGGAGTGAGATTTTTTGTCATATGCATGTAATTTTCTGAAAGAATAAATGTTCCCCTATAGTCCAGTATACAGTCCATACTTTGACTAGTTATATGCAAAATAAAATTATAATTTATTACATTGAGGTGTGTTCTCTACAGAATGTCATGTTTTTACCCACATATTATGTATGAGTTCCTTCAGATAATTTTATTAACATTATTAAGTATGGTGGTTAAATATTCACAAACATGTACTGCTATATCTTGATATGTGCACCTCATCTTTCAAATCGTCCCCTGTCCACTCCTGTCAATACGTAGATAAGCACGTTTAAACAGAGTGCTTTTTACGCAACTCCAGACACGTGTGCAGTCTTATTTGTATGAGCTTCTTTGTCTCGTGGAGTTTGCCAATAACTTAGCATGTCTTAACCTCAATTCAAATTTCTATCCTTTTTTTGCCATTGCATATAGGGCTGCCGTTTTTAGATAGCCCTGTGCTGCGAAGAAAAAATGTTAATACAGCTCTCGTTTTAAAATGAATGAGATTAAATTACTAAATAATGTGTTTACCTCCAAATCTTGATTTGTAAATTTTGTATTGAGCAATTAATTCCTCGTCATTATTTAGTTATGAAATTACTTTCTTCGTAGGCTTATGACAAGCACATGAGTGTAATATTGTGCGAGTCTGACTGTGCACAAGTAACTTTAAAATAGTGAGGCAGCGTCCGCTTTTTGTGTATTCAAAACGACAGTTTGAGTGCTATCTGTGTCAAGGTGCGGATCGACTCTTGCGCAAACCGTTTTTAAATACTACGCCCGGTTGCGAGGTAATTAATTCGATTCAGTGTCGCAACGAGCGATACTCGTAGTTTTCGAGTATTTAAAATATTTTTTGTAAAATGGTCTTCAAAGTTTTGAAACTTTATTTAATTTTATGTATATTTGCTTGCCAACACTTCAGTGCATTACTCAGCTACTTGATGTCATAGCGTGCTGTAGAGATATAAATGATGACATCAGCGGCATTTAACTTAACACATCGACACGCTATAACTTGGAAGTCTGTAACGGTATATTGCTAGGCGGTGATTACAAAATTGATTCACCTTCGAAAGTCGCCAATTTGTAGCTTTCCGTGATGAAATTCCAATGAGACCCCATGGAACTTTGGCTTTTTTTTTCTGAACCTTTTTGTGGCTTTTGAAGGTGGAAGTAGTGGTTGTTTATGCCATATTTCAAATTCTGACAAATTTTACTTAAAAGTTACTTAATTTCTTTAGATTTTCTACTATTCCAGATATTGCACCAACAAATTCTAAAACCATAGCCTTAAATATAAATATTGATTGATCTTTGCTTTGCTTGATGTCAAAATAAATAGGCAGTCAACAATGCCCCCTTAAGAGCTCGATGGCCCTGCTCTCGATAATTCTCCTTAGATGGCTCACCAGCAGACTAGGTCGAGGAGAGCAACTACGATGTCAGTGTCATGATTTAATACACGGACCTGCCTAAAGTATCATGTCCATTGCTTGCTTTACTGACTTTGTTCTCGAACATTTAGAAATAAAAGGACGGTTGAACAGTATTTAACTTCAATTATCGTATTTGTTTTCCGAAATTGCTGTTTGATGGTAAAAGGCAAAATGTGTGGTCAGTCTGTTAGACATATATATTGCATATATAACATGTTTTAATATAGTTTGATGACCACCAAACATTTATTTACCAACCAAAAAATATCCGATTTATCTTATCATTCAGGCGACAACTACACGTAAATTACAACCTGAAGTAATTCTATCGATGATTTTACATATTTATTACATAATTTACTATATGACTTCAGAAAGAATGTAAGTGGGTATCTTTTCTTGCTTGTCTAAATTTCTAGAACATTCCAAGAAGGTTTTTAACGTAAGGCAAGTTTATTTGTTTATTTTTGTGCGAAGAAAATACAGAAGAGAGTCATCAAATCTCGACATAAAATATATTTAAAATGACAGTGCCGACTGCTCTAAATATTAAATAAACTTAATTTTGTAATCTAGGAATGACGTACAGCTAATGTAATCAAAACTTGTAGCGAAAGAATAAGGTAAAATATTCAACCATTTCTGATAATTAATAAAAAAGCACACTACGAGACTTGATACCGACTCCTTTCTTTTACAAACTCCGATGTCTAAAGCGTGTGATCTGTGTACCAACACAACATAACCTTCGCACAATCTCAACGTGTTGATTCAAGGTAAAATTGTCTCGTTATTGTAAGACAAACCTCTTCACAGATATAAATAAGAAAATTGTTATTTCAGATCAATCATTTAAATTGATATTCATTACAAATTCAATGGTGTTAGATCATTCCCTAACTATTCCTTCTCTGTATGAGAGGAGGCCTGTGCACAGCAATGGGACGATAAAAAAAGGTTGATGATGAGGGGATCATTCCCTAGCCTTTTTTCAACTATGCTGGGGTCAGCTTCCAGTCTATCCGGATGCAGTTGATTACCAGTATTTTACTTAACGACTGCCTAGCTGTCCTCCTTTTGCGATAAGTCCTAAATAATCGCAAACATGAATTATTAAATATTAGGTTCATCATCATCATCAACCTTTTATCGTCCCACTGCTGGGCACAGGTCTCCTCTCATACAGAGAAGGATTGAGCGTAATCACCACGCTTGCTCAAAGCGGGTTGATGATGAGGAAAACCAAACCTGGATCATGGTAACGAAACTTATATAATATTTCTTGAAAATGGAATGAGTATGTGAGTATTCAAATCAATCAAGCAGATAGGTAGGTAAGTAGTACTTAATAAGAATTGCCAAAATAAAATCCAGACTTGATAAGTATTATGGTATTATATACGTAGTCACTACTCCCAGTATTCTAAAAGGCAGAGGTAGCTCGACTCCTACAATTTACCCTGGTATTCGATCTAACCTAACCTGGGTTAAAGTAAAATTCACATTTGGTGATTAGTCTGGCATTATTTCAAAATTAGGTCAAGAACTTTTCTTCATAAATAAGGTTTTAACGAAAATAAATGAATTTTTAGGAGGCCCTTAAGATATTTCGTTTTTTTTTTTTAAATTCTGCCGTATCACCATGATACATGTCAAACGTAAGGAATATTGCGATGTCACAAATATGTTGTATAATAATTGTCTAGGCAACTATTTATACATAAAGCTAACAATTTATCAAAACTGCTTTTTTAACCTTATAAACTGTACCTAGTAACTATAACTGAAAAAGTACAAGGGGCAACTAATTTAAATATGGGCACAACAATTACAGGCAACGAATTACCTATAGAATTTAAAATAGGTATGTCAATTTTCGAGAAAATCTGGCTGGGGTAACGCACCAATAAATTCACCCCATCTACGGAACATTTCATTATGCGTAGTTCGGCACGCAATTATCCAGTTTTGTTTTTAAAAAAGTTGGTAAAAGAGAAATACCTCACGACTCGCAATGCAACTTTATCATCTTTGCGAACCTTTTAGGAACGTTTAGATTCTCCAGAGGAGTTAAAGAAATATTTTGGAGCGCATTTCCAAAATCTGTGCGGACGCTGTGCTGTTCAGCATAACAGCTTCTGCGCGAAGCTGTTGTGCTTATCTCTTGTCTCAAGGTGTAACGTCACCATGTTCACGCCGACTACAATGGCGTTTGACCTTCGCCTACTTATTCGCTCGTTCGGATCGAGCCACTGGGCGAATCTTTTCAAAACATTTATATCTGTCTCTTTCCTTCATTTTTAACTGTGATTTTACACATAATGTGTTACAAAATTGTCGGTGATGTACATACATGCTCACAAACGCTTGGTTTAATATGTTCATGGTTAGATTATTGTAGAGTCATGTTTGAACTGTCATGTTTAGAGTCATGGTTGTGCCATACCTAAACTAAAGGTACCATTATAAGCGCCAGAGCTGCATTCGTATCATATGAGTTATGATAAATTTCCCGTAAGTAGACGTCGCGATAAACCTTTTGTAACAAATAAAAATACTAAAAGCTGGACTGGACAGTATGGGTGTTCACCCTTAAGCAGTATTATTGTATAAGGACGAAATTCCATATTCGGATGCTGGAACTACGACTGTGTGAAGCTGCGAATAATTTTATAAAAACTTCAGACACTCATGTAGTCATAAAATCTTGTGTATGTAAAACTTTAACCGGCTAACGTTGTGTTGTTGGTCCTTTTAACATATTGCACCGGTAAGGTTCATTTAAGGAAATATAAGATATATTTGTCCCATAGTAGAGGGTCCTTTGTTCTTACATTGTTTCCATACTTCTCATTTTTATTATTAGTCCAGGAAGTAACTAAAAATACTGATTGCTAAAGCAAATTGAAGCCAAAGTGCTAGTATTGATTTAGACAAAACAGAGGAAACGCAATATTATGTAATTTTATATTCAGAAACAAACCGCCAAAGATTTGGCGAGTGAGTATGAGTTGAAATGTTTGTAAACACACCCCGATTCAGGACTGATTTCTAGTATGGGACGTTATTTTTTTTAAAGTAAGCAGAATAAAAATATTATGTAAGTATAACAAATAGCGCGTCGCATGCTGGTGGCCTATCATATCAGACCAAGCTATATGTATAGAATCACTAGCTTAAAGGTATAGTTAATATGTGACTAATTAAATTGAGCTTAACCAATTTAATACTCCAATAGTTGAATGCTACAAAAATGTGCTGATATTCACCTAAGTGCTATTATGTCGCTCTGCATCATTATAAACATGTATTGCAAATCTAAATTTAATAAGCGTCTCGACAAATTTAATTCGTAACTCTAGTTCACACGTCCTCACGTGTGTGGTACGAGTTATAACTCATAAGTGTAATTTTATTGATGTATGTACATAACATACTGTGCGCGTTGTATTTTAGAACAGTCACCTCAGACAGACTTTATATATTATTAACCAAAGAAAAAACTGCACGTAGCACGAATGACTTTAAACAAATCCACGTGTTTATGTCTATACATACTCTGTTGTTGTGACCTACATTATTCTGTCCACTGCATTTCTGTTATCCTCTGTCCTGGTTTTTATAAACTTGACCTACTTGCAGCAATATATATGGCTGTTTAAATGATATAAACACTGCGCATGAATGCACTATTAAGTGGTGAACACGATTATGCGTATGCAATGTATGCATTGCGAGTACTCTTATGCTAGTGTGCTAGTGCAGGCGACGCATTCACGGTTACGTCAAGGGTAACACGGCTGCATAATAGTGGCCATACGTTAGCTATCTATGTATACTATCTAGCATCTATGTTTATATAAATATAACGAATGCTTCGAAATAAGTTCTTAGATTCTTTTACTAATGCTGCAAAGGGCCTGTCCAATTTTTTTTTTTCAATCAATTCTCACCTGTTATGTTTGGATATGCGTCACAGAAACTAGCGGTGTTATCTATTTCATACTTTTTTTTAAGTTTTGGTAAAAATATTTTTTATTTTAGTGTGCATTTACTTCTCAAGCGAACAAATCTTTCTAGTTGTTGTCTGGAGTAATAGAGTGAACACATTCCAAGTAATGATCATGCCAAAAAAAGACTAGTGCATATGATAATATTGTAGTATCTATTGAACGCAGACTATTTTAATTACATACTTTTGTTGCGTATTTATTGACTTGGAAATCAAAAGCTGTCTCAGGTGATGACGAAATACCTAGATCATATTTTATTGGTTGTAAATTTTGACTAACTTCTACAGTAAAGTACTTACTGTCCGGTCAAATATGTTCCCAATACCAAGCGCGAGCCTATTCAGCTGAATCTGGTTAGACTGGAAGCCAATCCAAAGGATCCAAAGGATGAGCAGGTGATGATGAATAAGAGCGATCTTGAATGAAGTACTAAACTAACAGTTGAAAAGTAAAACATTTTTAATGGGTATTAAAATAGATACTACCTAATTATACACAATGCTTCATTTAGGCTTTCTAGTCAATGAAATATAGCTATCCTATTTTAGAGTCTTGGCTGGATAGATGGAAGAGCAAAGGCAGAGCTACCCGTGACCCGACACCTCCCACCCCAAACGCCGGCTGGGGACGCATTAATGCGATCCCCCCTGACCTACTTTTCAAAATGATCATGACCTGTCCATCGTGCTCATCTGGAGTTTTATCAAATAATTTACTCGGACCTTTACCAACACAACACAATCAGCACGAAAAAAAAATGAATTCACCAAATTATGAGGAATTGGGAGTTAAATTAGTATTTAAGCTAAATTATCGAAGAGGAAAAGTATATTTAGACTTGACATGTGTTTGAGATGAATACATCAAGACTTCCTCACACATCAAGAGATCCTACATGAGACATACCACAATTTCGAAACGTACAGAAATATCCGTTCAGGAACGATCGTTAACTCCCAGTTGTTTAAATCCCCCTGACCTAGTTTAGTATAAACTTGGCCCATATACACGTCGACCCCAGACGTTTCTCATACCGATGTTATAATGAAATACTTCTATTATAACTGTGCTTAAAGGCACAATGGAATTGCTGAGTATTTTGTAACAAATACCTACCTACCAGTTAATGTAACTTGTGCTGATTACTCACTAAATTCTCGCAACAAACGTACTCAGTACTTATTAAAGTTTTATTTCATCTAAAAATAATTATAACGTATTGTTAAGGAAAAAAGTTTTTGAGTAAACTTCGTTTTAATCATTCGACACGTATTTACCTACGGAGTTAAACTAATTAATTTACCAAGCGTAGCGTGACCCACTTTAGTATTGTCCTGACTCTTACAGGAAAGCTGTAAATAGTAACTAGACTGTAAACAATAAAGTTGTACTGTAAATATCCTATTTATAATATTTTTATTATTAATTTGAATACGGAGAAGTTGGCGTTGTAGTGTAATGTAAAGGTCCGAAAATTTGTCTACAAATAATATATATTATATAGGTACAGAAATATATTACACTTCTTCTATTCAGCCTATAGAGGACCACTGCTGGTCAAAGGCCTCCCCCAAGGCTTTCATTCCATTAGTGGGCATAGCATTAATGCCGTTAGTCTAATCAAAATTAATTAAGTATATTTGTAAAAAACTTATTATTTGCAAAAAAAAAAAAAATTATTAGAATCATAGATCTGATGTGATCATTATCATCCAGTAATCATATTTAATTAAAATCATCATCTTTTTTCCGGCTCAGCTACTCGCAATGACAAGGCCAGATTGTTCCTTTTTTCTAAAACAATGACAAAAACAATGCAGCCTTACCTAGAAAGGTCAACTTTAAAACAATGGTAAAATTAAATAGTTAAGATCGATTGATACTATTGAATTATTTGTTTCACGGGTAGTTTTATAACAACAACAAAATCCTTGGCACAGTCGTCTGGTACTAAAATGCGCAGGAAGTGCATAATTATTTTCTAGTAACATTACATTAGAATAGTGACGTTGTTCAAGAGACGTGTTGTGGAAATCCCACTTTATTTTGTCATATAAGATGTCTCATTTTTGACAAGACTGTCGCTGAGTTCAAATTGTGGCTAGATTTTCAACGTTTTTAATTACAGGAATTGGCCTACAGGTTATAAGCTCTTTATTAAATTGAAGGTTTCAATTAAGTAGCACAACTTACCTACTAACTGCCCATGTACGAGTGAATGCGTCCTCTTGCTGGATATTTAATTCTATCATGTTACGTCAGCACTTACTAGTACACCCGAATTCTTCTTCTGTATAGCCTTCTTGCCAATTGTGTTGGGGTCAGCTTCGAGTCTAACCGTTTTCAACTGAAAACAAGTATTTTACATTAAGAGACTGCCTAACTGTCATCAACCCAGTTACTGTATTACATGTTCATTTTATAAAAGTAATCTATCGTAGGATTCGCGATATTTTAAAAAAAACTTATTCAACCTCCCGTGCAGATAAGAAATAAAAAGAAATGAAAACCCACTGCTTCGAATAAATCCAGTTAGATGAAATAAAATCGTATAAGGAAAAATCTATTACTATTTGCAGAAACTGTGTCGAGGACGATGAAGTTAGCTAGAAAAGAGATCGATCCTCATGTATGTTTGAAAATTGAACTGCTCCTCATATATGCATTCTATTAACGACACAGCAGGTAGGTATTACATATTTATTAAACAAAAAGACTATTATCATGCACGAGCTCACGATGCTTATATTTGGGGTAAGAAAAGTTATTATATAAATGCTAAATACATATCCATCTCGTAATTACGTAACACACTATCAGTAGCATTGGGTTTATTGTTGACAGTTCAACAACATTCATTGCGTTATTTACGTAGTTGAGCCAAACGATTGTTCAAGCAATGGATTAGCAATATGCTTTAAAATGATTCAAATTGAGAGTGAATTGTGATACGCCATTGAAGTGCAGGTCTTTAAAACAAGGGCGGGAATTGAGGAGAGTAGACAAGATGTTTTCGCCGCCTTGAGCTTCGAGGCTCGACTTAAGATTGTTACTGAACTGTTGACCTATATTTATTGTAATTTTCTGCAGCATGAGATGGCTCTAGATCTAACGATTTCGCTGACCTATTTTATGAGATCTAACAATTTCGTTGACCTATTTTATGAATACATATCGTCGCTGGAAAGCGATTTTGTCGTATCTCGAATTTTGTTTTATTGCATAATTGAATTTAAAAAAAAAATACTACGTCGGAAGATCCGATCAACGTATTCCGATGTTTCTTTTTTATTTTTTCCGATGCTTTTTTCTTTTTTCTGAATTTCAATTATGCAATAAAACAAAATTGCCTTTTTTCCAGTTACGACAAAATCGCTTTCCAGCGTCAATTTATGAATATTACACTAAGATTTACCGCTCGGCGCATTTCCATTATAGCAAAACACTGTAATACAATTAAAGATAACTTTTGAGGTTCTTTCTTTTATCTTTCACCTTTCATTTTAACGCTGATCATATTAGTGTAGAAATATTTCATTTTATTAATCACGAAAGAGTTATTCCACATAGAAAGATTCTGTAACTGAAAGTCTTTGTGAGAGCTTTGTGAATGATGCCTGTAGTTTTCCGCTGTATCGTGTCAAGGCCCATCAAGAACTCGATCGACTATCCTTTTGGGACCACTGTTCCATGTAAGATAGTTACGATACGTTTATGAGTATCGCTCCCGTAATTGACATATTACAAGCAGATTGTTTACGCGTACTGCCAATTTTGGTGTCATTGTCTTAACAACCTGGTATAATGGTGACGTAACCACGTACATAGTACATATTCAGTTTGTATCTGTAGCTTGCCAACTCATTAGTCGCACAAAAATTGCTACATAAGAAATAGGAATACTTTTGCTTCATACGTAATAACAAATTGTGAGAAATCCAAACATTTGGAATTAAAACATTATCCATGCAATTCATCATAACATATCATCATATGCGAATCTATGATAAAAATACTTACATCCTACGTGTAAGAGTTCAATTTAAAAAAAAAAACATTTTTCGTACTCATTAGGCCTAAATTATGTCCGGACACGAAATAATGTTCACAAAAATTATCACACCGAATGTACCTTTCATAAAACGGTGCTGAAAGGGAAAATATAGAAATTTTCCTATTAGGATGGATATAAAAGTAATTATTATTTCAATTCAATTCATTATTGTTGTATGTTAACAATTTTGCGAAAATTAAAATTGTAGGGGTACCCAAGGGAAACTATTCACAAATAACTTGAATAAATAATAAGTAGTTTCAAATAGGGTTGTAACGGAGCTTCACCTCCGCTTCCGTTACTGCGGAAGTTCCGCAAGAAATCGCATCTTCGCTTCCGCCTCCGACTAACATAACGCGCAAGCTGCGACGCTCGACAACCGTCCGGCCGCGTTTGAACGCGAAATGGTCAAGAATCCACTAGCGCGAGACGCGAATGCGGCAAATACAATTTGTTTCTCTTTAATTTTTATTACTAGAAGGTGATATTTTTTACTAAGTGTACTACTATTAATGTACGTATTTAAAAATAAAAAAAAAGACTTGTGGCACTCGGGGACTGCCGCGGTAAAGCTATTGCATAGCATTTTGTATCAATTTATGCAATTATAATTATTTATTTATTTTATTTATGCAGTATTTCTTTTTCTTTGATATTAATTGGTGACCGATAAGAAAACAATTTTTTCTTTTATTAAATAAATAAAAAGTTAATATTATTTAAAATATTTTTATTATTTTACAATACATGTGGGTTTTATTACCTTACAGTAGCTGTTGGTTATTCAGGAATATTTATCATTGAAACTATAGGTTTATGATAATTGAAATAAGAAACATAAGTTTGCGACTTAATATCCTCTAAATACCTAGAAAATACCGTGTCAATGGTGGTCCCATATTTTGTTGTGGACTCTTGTGGATCATTATTCATTTTCAAATTCAATGTTTTTGATAGAAAAGTTGTCAGCCGCTCTGATCGAAGGAAAACATCTTGAGGAAACCTGGGCTTTATAAGTCTGAAATCGTCAAACCGCATTGAGCAAGCATGGTGATTACGCTCAATCCTTCTCTGTATGAGAGGAGATCTGTGCCCAGCAGTGGGACGATAAAAAGGTTGTTGATGATGAACGGCGTCGGTGTCGAATTATTTGTTATCAATTTAATATTTTCGAGCTGATCTTTAGTAACATAATCACTTCTGATTGCGTTAACATCTGACCGTAGAATTAATAAATCCTTCATCAACTTCTTTACGTACGTTCTACGTAGTCAAAGCAAACTGGTGGCAATTTGTGAAGGTCATATGCCACAAAAACTGGGATTGTTCGGGATCCGTGATTTTAAACACCGTAATCGTATATTTTAGGTCTTTCTGCTTTTTGTTCTTACGCCTCGATACATGTTTTTGTCTTGTCTTCGTAGAAACAAACAATAACTTTTTTGCCTCATCAATGTCTTCCTCAGAAAAAGCCGACGAGCATATTTTTATTAAACTTTCGTTGCTTCGTTTCCGAGATAACAATATTACAACTCGTACACTTAAATGTACTCGTATTAACATTGTTCACCGACATCTTTCTGTAATATTTTATTTAATAAAAACTTCAACTTCAACTCTTGATCTGGTCCCTGTGGATAGATACCACAATTTTGCCAATAACACGTGTAACAAATTATAGAAATTCTGTAAAAAAATATTTCACAATAATGGCGGATATCGCCAATAACAGTTGAAAAAACGGCCGCGTGAGCACTTTTTACTCTATAAAATCACGCGCTTTTATTTAGTAAACAACACTATATATAATTTAAAAGTCCAATGAAAAATTAGCGTGACATTCATCTTAGGTTTTCCGTTAAAAAAAGCTATTTTATAAAAACACTACTAAATTAATTACTTAATAATTAATTATATGAAAAGTTTTTAAGGTAGCCATGACAACGTCGATGACGTCTATGACATATCTCTATAGAAGACCTATTTCAGAGAGAAAATTAATCGCAAGTTTAGCACATCGCCACTATCAGTAACATGGCAAGTGTGTAGAACTGAGTTCGCGCCCTGCAATATGCATGCTCTTTTTGAAAATCTATAAATTGTTTTCAAAAGATGTAGTCGCACGCACACAAACATACCGTGCCGAAGACTGCCGAACTGAAACGACGTTAGACGATGGCCTTCAAGCCACACCTCCGTGCCCGTCGGAGTGGGGAGCGTGAGGTTTTTTCGTTACGGAATTTCTGGATTCGGTCCCCGCGCTCAAGGCCCGCGATAGAAGCTATGCAATAGCTTAAAAAAAAATGTTTTAATCCTTATTAATATTATAAATGGGAAAGTGAGTTTGTTTGTTTGTTCCACTTTCACGCCTTAACTACTAAAGTGATTGCTTTGAAATTTTGCAGACGTAAAGTTACAAGACCGGATTAAATAATAGGGTACTTTTTATTCCTGAAAAAAATCGATATTCCCGAGGGAAATCTAAAAAGCGCAATATAACCGAACTCCATGCGGGCGAAGCCGCGGGCGGAAAGCTAGTTAACCATAAATTTCATTTTTTTTCTATATCTACCTTCACCTCCTCCTCCGACTCCGTTAACCTCCGCATCCGTGGAGGTGAGACTCGTCGCCTCCGCATCCGCCTCCGCTTCCGCTAACAAGGCCTCCGTTACAAGTGTTACAACCCTAAGTTCCATAATAGGACCTAAACTAAGTTTACAATTAAATTAATAGTCGCCTATGGACTTCACAGGTTTCCTATTTATTAGTTTTAGTTTTAGTAATACATCAACTATTTCCATTGAAGATTATTGACTAATGATTTATTTATTTTAAATTAATTGCTAAATACATATTCAGCAAGGTTGAAGTAACTATGTAGATTTACCTTTCAACTCTGTGCAATACACAGGACCTTGAAACAGAAATGTTTCGTCAATTAATAGAAATTGAGATTTATTTTGTTGGTGAATTGAATTAACGTTTAATAACAGATATGAATGTAGTTATACACTCAAGGTTGTTCACAAAAACGCAATTTTACAAGGTCGTCAATTCTACAGAATAACAATTTTTATATACGTAGGTAGCTAGTATGTTATATTAACGTATCGCTGATCTATTTTATACTACATATGTCTATTGTCTATGGCTGCGAAGTTGTAGGGTTACCTACTACACAATTTTTGTTTTATATAAATACTCAATCTTATTATTTACTTAATTCATTTACAAAAATGTTATGTCACGTAAAATGCAGAGATTTTATTTAAATAACTGTTTCCATATGAAGATGTAGATTCGAGCAGATTGCTTTTTTTGCCAAAACTGAATGGTAGCTAACTTTTGCGTAGGTTGTTGCACCACCTACAGCTAAATGAACTTGTACAGGCCATGATACGTTTGTCTGATATTTTTTTTTTGTCTATACCCATTAAGGCAATTGTAGCGTTAAGGTTCCAGCGGTTTCCTTCCCTTCAATCGGGACGACGTTTACTACGAGCTATGTTTATCTGTGTACATATACATAAGATTACACGCAGGTAGGACGCATACGACCTCGTCAGACCAAAAGCAGTACCACTGTCACTGGGTAAGTGTGTCAGTGTGCCAGTAGGGCGCGCGTCATCCGCGTCCATGCCCCCCTCCCTCGCGCGCACGCCCCCTCTCCTATCATCCAAGGTCCTGAGACACTGCAGCTAACATTATTTAACAAATCAACAATTTCTAAATAAGGGTTACGGAATATTTGAGAAGCAAAACATTCAGTACAATTTTTCTCGGGTGAAATAAAAGCAATAATTATAGCTATATTATTATAAGCAAGCATAGAAGAAAAACTCATAAAAAAATCAATCACCTACAAAAATGTAACCCATATACAAATTATATGATGCTAACAAATTTAACATTTAAAGAGAATTTACTTCCACTTGGTTTCGGCTTTAGTAAAGATTTACTAAAGCCGAAACCATGTGGAAGTAAATTCAACATTCATAGATATAAAATTACAGTGAATAATAGAAGCATTACTATTACCAAGAACATATCCTGATAGTGATGATTAATACGGTTGAGGCGGACGCGGATGCGGTTTCGTAGCATGGCAATCTCAACTCTAGTTTACTTACATTGTTTCTAGTACTCACAATCAATTCTTGGGTTGAGATTTTTTTAGCTAATTCCAACTTTCCACTCCAACTTGCATATTATATCCAAAAGCATATTGCGCGTTAAGTAAACGAAGGTAATTAAAACAATTTAATATCCTTATCCGTCTCAATAAAATGAAAACAATACCGAAAATATTTACCCTCTTGAGTTTCTCTTGAGACCCACGCTACAAAACGCGTGTTATTCTCCATTCAAGGCTGGAGCATTAAGCGCACACGGTATTATTACACAACGAAAATCTTTTTTACAACAAAAACAAAGAGACTTCTTATAGAAAGAAACAATACAAAATTAAAAAAAAAAAAAACATTTTTGCCACTTTTCACAGTAATATACAACAAAATCCTTTGAAATCAACTTTTCTTTATTAGGTTTCTTTTAATTTGCTAAAAGAAACACAATCAAGGAAAGTTTCCACATTAATTTAAAGTCCTTGTTCTATACTATTGTTGCTTTAATTAAGTAATATTTTCGACGCATTTGTGACGTGAATTTTCCTCGTACATATTTTTAAAAAGTTTTTACTTACAAACAAAATATTTTAAAAAGCTAATATTATTTGACTATTCAAATAATAATATGTACTTTCAAGTATATAAAGAAGAAGGGAAATAATCAAAGTGTATCAAAATATTAATCAGCATCACTGTCAATAGGAAACGTGCGCATAAGGCTGGCAGCATTGCCCTGAGGACACGGTAGAGGTCTGCGCGGTTTGGGTAGAGCAAAGCTCGTAGCGGCGATCGGCCCATCCAAAACAAACAAAAAAAAAAAGGCTGGCAGCATTGCAACGTTCTTTTGCCAGAAATTAGGTCAGCAGTGCGATTCTGTAACCATCTTACCGTGAATTAAAGATGGTTACGTGGAGTGAGCTATCATTCCCAACTAATGCTAGGAATTGCCTTAATAGCACACTTCACCTAATTTTTCACGGTGAGATTTTTACAGAATCGATCGGCAGCTCTCTGGACACGTTAAAGAAGACTTCACCAACCAGTTAGCGATATTCCCCCTTATTCATAAACGCTGCTTAAAGTTAACTAGTGATTAGCGATTCTTTAACCACACTTTTTTAACCTTTTAACGTCACTTAACTTTAATCATTCTGTATGAATAAACGCCGCAGAGTTTAAGGCGTTTATTATATACAGCGTTTATGAATAAGAGGGATCATCACGAAATACTACGTGTGCCCCCTGATAAGGTTCCAACTCATGAAGGTGGACGATTTAAAAAAACCGGCCAAATGCGTATCGGACTCACGCACAAAGGGCTCCGTACCATTGATTTATGAAATTAAAGGATTTAAGTTATTTGTATGAAAGATTACGCGGTAATAAGCGGTTTACCATATACGAGGTATTAACTCGTTCAAAACAATTTTCGTTGGTAGTTTATAAGTAATAGTACATCATATGTTTTTATTAGATTTTTCATTTTCTTATTTTAGAAGTTAAAGGGGGGACCAACTTTTTTTTCACTTTTGAAGCGTCTGTCATGCAAACTATTCGGTTTAGAAAAAAAATGTTTTAGAAACCTCTATATCATTTTTGAATACCTATCCATAGATACCCCACACGTATGTGTTTGATGAAAAAAAAAATTATTGACTTTCAATTCTAAGTATAGTATAGCCCAAAATATTTAGGTATTATTATTTTTTTATTTTTGCATCAAAATCTTAATGCGGTTCACAGAATACATCTACCTACCAAGTTTCAACAGTATAGCTCTTATAGTGTCGGAAAAAATGGCTGTGACATACGGACTCTATAAGGGTTTAGTTTTTTTGCCATTTGGCAACAGAATCCTAAAAAGGCATTTTTACTTAGGTCTTTTTTATTTAAGCCTGTCTCCTTAATGTTGCCTAAAGCCTGTCTTAAAAATATTATGAAGCAATATCTTCCCCAAAAAGTAATTAAAAAAGACACATTATTTTTGCAATATTAGATTCCGGGTTCGGGAATTCTCATTTGCGATATAAACGTGAGCCTAATAAAAATTAAATAAAAGCAATTTAAACTTTTCTTCACCCATTGATAAAGTTACCTTGTTCGTCAATCTTTTTTCCTTGTTTTTTTTTTTCTGGAACAACACAAACATTTAAATGTCAACAAGTAACAACCAATACAAAAATAAATTGTTCCCACAATGAAATGGGTAAATTGAGAAGAAATTTTAGTTAGTTTTTTTTTTCTGTTTGGAAGTTTTCCGAAAATTGATTATGCTTTTTGCGTTGAAGTACGGGTTTAATTCAGCATTCGTCTTGATTAGAATGTCTTGTCCATTTCAAGTTCCAGCCGCCATCTTATGGTGGATTTAATTTTTACACCTTTATAGCAGTGATGTAATAAAATTGCAATAGTTAACTAATTAGCTTGTTGCTAGGGTGTGGTCTGGGCATGTCCGCATGACCTACTTTGTAGAGAACTCCGACATATAAAGGACTGATTTTATGCGACGTCAAAGTTGTATTCATAACGATGCTAGTTTTAATTTACAATGCACTCATGTACTCAAAGTTTCCAAACATATAATTGGCTATTTTAACTACCCACATTTCGAATGTGACCTACATAATATGTTATATTCTTCTTTTTGACAAATATTACTTCTACAATATGTTAAGAAAACCCTGTCCGACCCATACGGATAATAAAGGTTAGGTAAACACATGACCAAATATAATATACAATTTTATCTACTCTCATATCAAAAAATTAAAAATATAAAACTAAAAAGGAGTTTATATTGACGTACTTTACCCATAGTATATCGAAAGGAAATTAAAAAAATTAATTATAACATTATTTCTCTAACAAAATAATGTTATAATAAAATTTTTTTTCATTATCGTACAGATTACAAACCATAGACTGCACTATTTCATTTTTTATATGTGGCTGCGCGCGCTTTGGCGCGTGCGCGATGATGCAGGGTGCAGAATTATGGCGCCAAATACGTTTTTTTTGTATTGCAAGTCGTTGTTGTGTTTCGCTGGACACATAATTGATTATTATTATTTCTTAAAATGTTAAGTGACAATGAAGAAAATTTGACGCCGCCCGATATTTTAGAGGCTGCGACAGCAGTCAGTCTTAATTTACTACCAATTAAGTCAAGAAAATTATACGATAAATGTTATCAAGATTTTTTAACATAGAAAATTAATAAAAGTGCTACTTCATATATTCAATACAATGTATGAGATTAGATAAAGTAGTGTATGAAACTGTACATAATTAGGTATTATTACACACTCGTGTGATACTATTAAAAAACTTGCTTCGCTCGTTTTTTAAACTCACACTCGTGCATAATATCCTTCATTATGTAACAGTTTCATAAACTACTATTACGTAATCATCATAGTACCAATACAAATTAATTTTGAAATAATCTTTTTTTCCCGCGAATTAATTCCAACTTCCCTGAAATTTGGTAATTTTTAAAAAAGTGACAACACCGGTATTGTTATGAGCGAATAGCGATGCGACCACGTGCCGCGTGCCCTGCCGCCCGCCGCCCGCGGAAGGGTGCTTAACGCACATTTATTAAGTTACCTCTTTTTGTGAAAAAAAATTTTTTTGTTTTTAGGGGGTTTTTTTAAGTTTAGCCCGGTTTTGTATCCATTAGTAGAATCAGTTATCGATACCTAACAACACCTTCACGGGTTGAACAGGGTTTTCTTAACATTCTGTATAGAACTTATAATAGCCACATAACGAAAATGAGACAATTGACAAGCAGTTTAAGCGTGGAGTACCTAAAGCCTCATTGTACTCATGAACGAACAAAAACATGGTAAACACGAACATCGACGAATACGTTCGCACATGCGTGTATCTAACGGACATCAGACATTGTTCGTATGGTACGCTCGTGTGACAATGTGTTCGATGTTCATATTTTTGTTCGGTCGCGCTTAATGTCGTGGTATAGGCTGAACTATTTAAAAAAACAAAAAATACGTGTAGTATTTTTTGGAAATCTGACTGACGGACTAATTAGTTTTTTTAGTCAAATACCCTATTGTAATAATAATGAAGTAATACAACATGGGAACAGCTGCACCGAACTAGGTGATAAACCTAAAACTCGGATGTTGATGATACGAGTACAAATGCAAATGTCACGCTGACATACACAGAAAATGTTAAATGAGTACTGTGTAGGTCACATGCATTAACGCTAGGTAACTAAAAATATATGCCTAATTATTAATTACCGAAGTCCGGAAGTCGTGGTGGCCTCTACAAGCTCTAAAAGACCAGCCTCTCAAATATGAGTGCGCGGGTTCGATTCCAGGTCAGGCAAGTACCAATGTAACTTTTCTAAAGTTATGTGTACTTTCTAAGTATATCTTGGACACCAATGACTGAAGGTGAAGGAAAACATCTTGAGGAAACCTGGACTTAAAGTCTGAAATCGCCAACCCGCATTGAGCAAGCGTGGAGATTACGCTCATTCCTTCTCTGTATGTGAGGAGATCTGTGTCCAGCAGTGGGACGATTAAAAAGGTTGATGAAGAAGTCCGGAAAACAACATACATTGTAGTTGCGAATGACGAAAACTGACAGCAAAATCCTGAATCAACAACCATGTCGACTGATTCACTGTTGACCTGCGTTATCAAAGCACAAGGCTAGAAGCCCCAGTCACATTTCAATTTATGTCGGAATTGATTACACGCATCATTGTAGACATAACTTTGATAAAATGTCACTAACGTCGTTAAAAAACAGCAGGTTAAATGGGAATACCTGATTGAATTTCTTTGACAATAGTCACAATTTACTTGGAATAACTACCGCCTAGGTCAGCATTGATTTTGTTGTAGATTATGCCTAATCTCAGCTGTGTAAACCAGGCCTTAGAGCCTACTGGCACGTTTTATTATTTTTCATTGTGTTCTATTCTATTTTTATTTTATTTGAAAGCCTTGTTTACCTTAGCACTTACTTCAATATAAACTTTTCACCAAACAACATCTTTCCTTTAAAATATTTATTTACCACGGTGCCACGAACCCCGTCGACCTTTATATCTACAAAACGTTATCAGCACGAGATTGTGGAGTATAAAATCCGTGTGTGAAATATATACAAAAGTGTATTTTTTTGGAAAATATTGTTTTTTGTATTTTTTTGGTGTGCGTAAACATGTCACATGATACTGGTGATAGTAATGTTGTGGCGAAGTCAAGCTCTTCGTCATTACCAACCTTTGGCTTAAGAAACAAGGAGGGTTATCCGACGTGGAAGTTTAAAATGAGAAACTACCTACTCCACGAGGATCTCTGGTTTGCCGTTACTGGATACCCAGAAGGTGACACAACTCCTCAGGCTATAAGGGTAAAGTACGATACAAAAGCTCTTGCTAAGATTTGCCTAACTGTAGATGGTGCAGCTATAACTCACGTTAGAAGTGCAAAGACTGCATCGGAAGCGTGGAAATCATTACAGAAAGCTTTTGAGGATAACGGTATAGGACGAAGAATAGCTCTTGAACGTAAGTTGTACCGCTTAAGTCTCGCAGATTATGCAGACATTGAACAGTACATAAATGCAGTTACTTCAACTGCACAGGATCTTGCAGATATTGGGAAGGTGATAGAAGATACGTCGATTGCCGCTATACTTTTAGGTGGACTCACTCCAAAATATGAGCCCCTCATTATGGCGCTTGAAAATTGCAATGTTGATGTAACTACTGACCTGGTAAAAACGAGACTCCTTAATGAAATGTCTAAAAGCGACACAATCTATGTGCTTCGTCCTGTTGTGGTGTACAGGATTGTGAACGAGATTTATGGCACTCTGACTATCTGAATACAGCTTAACTGGCGTAAGTTTACCTGTTATTTCATGGATAAAACGGCGTAAATAACAAGCTTCTTTAGTAGCGGACGCAAGCGCCATATATTCGGCCTCTGCAGAGGAGAGCGCTACCGTGGGTTGTTTTTTCGACTCCCATGACACAGGTGCTCCACCTTGTACAAAAACATAACCTGTGTATGACCTTCTGTCGATCGTACAGTTTGCCCAATCAGCATCACAGAATCCTTTTAAGAGTTCTCCATTTTTTCTATAAACCAATGAGTAGTTGAGAGTGCCTTTCAAGTATTGTAAAACTCTTTTTGCAGCATTCCAATGCTCTTTAGTATAACACGTATTAAATTGACTGAGATAGCTCGTCGTATACGCGATATCTGGTCGTGTGTTTACAGACAAATACATAAGAGAACCAATAAGAGTTTGGTATGGAAAATTCTCACTAACCTGATCATCACAACGCTTTTCCATCGATTTCTTTACAAGTGGAGTATTTACCGTCTTACACTCTATCATATTAAATTTTTGTAGTAGTGAACTTATGTATGACGATTGATTAATTTCTATAACATTTTCCTGTATATTAAAATTCAGGCCTAAATACTTTTTCAAAAAACCCAAATCTTTTAGTGAAAAATTACTCGACAAATCCTTTTTGACAATGTCAAATGTCATTTCAGAGTAAAAAAATACTAAAAAGTCATCGACAAAGACACTAAGAATAACGAGTTCCTTATCAAAAAGTTTAGTGTATACGCAAGGTTCAGAAGGAGTTGGAACAAAACCTATTTTTAAAAGTGTTTCATTTAACTTTTTATTCCAGGCACGCGGTGCCTGTTTTAGGCCGTAAAGGGATTTCTTTAATAGGCAAACCTTACTTTCGCCACCCTTTTCTATGAAACCAAAAGGTTGTTCCATATAAACTTCCTCTTCCAAGTTTCCATTTAGGAACGCGGTATCTACGTCCAAATGTTTTATTTTTAAACCAATTTCTGCAGCCAACGCAAATAAGGCACGTAGGGAAGAATGATGAATTACTGGCGCAAACGTTTCGTCGTAATCCACTCCTTTAACTTGCTTAAAACCTTTTGCGACCAGTCTAGCCTTGTATTTCAGTATATTTCCACTAGCGTCCTTTTTCAGTTTATAAACCCACTTGCATGGTATTACTTTCTTGTTTGGTCTGTCAACAAGATCCCAGGTCTTGAGCTTCATAAGAGAATTGTGCTCATCTTGCATAGCATTTTGCCATTTTTCGGCATCGTCAGCATGAACTGCTTCATAGTATGTCGTCGGCTCATCCAAATCATCAGACAATACATTATAAGTAAGAAAATCTGGTGGTTTCCTGTTTCGTGAGGGGTACCGACGCTCCTGGATAAATGGCTGCTCTTCCAAACTAGCTGGTTCTTCATCAAAACGCTGTGTGTTTATTGGTGAAGACGTTTCAGCTATAGGGCCGATACTCTCAACACAATCGTGAAATTCAATTTCATTTTCATCTCTTTCAGCATTTTCTTCAAAAAGTAAAACTGAGTCCGACTGTACCTCAGGTTCCATCTTAACTGAATCTGACTGTACTTCAGGTTCATTCTGCTTTCGTTTCAAAAATGTAAAGCAGTTTTCAAAAAAGGTTACATCCCTAGATTTTAGGATTCGCCGTGGGTTAGAAGGATCTCTAAAAATATAACTATTTGGATCTTCAGAATAACCCACAAAAATAGCTTCTTCAGCTTTCATGTCCAACTTTTTTCTATTACATGAAGGTATATGGACAAGGGCTCTGCATCCAAAAATTCTTAGATGACTAAGATCACATCTTCTGCCACACCATTTATCATAGGGTATATCCCCACTTAAGGCTCGATGAGGGGACCTGTTTTTTAGGTATACAGCTACGCGAAATGCGTCTTCCCAGTAAGCCTTAGGTAGTGAGCTTTCAGCCAGCAGCGATCTCGCCTTCTCGGTTATAGATCGGTGGGTTCGCTCTGCAACTCCGTTTTGTTGAGGGCTGTAAGGCGTCGTTGTTTGATGCGCGATACCTTTTGATGAAAGATAATCAGCAAAAACTTTATTAACAAACTCTGTGCCGCCATCAGTCCTAATCCTTTTTATTTTAAAACTTAATTGATTTTCAACTAAAGTTTGAAAATGACAAAATTTATCTTTTACTTCGGTCTTTGAACTTAAGAAATACGCAAAAACTTTTCGGGTATAATCATCAACTAATGTTAACATATATTTATTACCTTGAAAAGAGGTTGTAGACATAGGTCCACACAGATCACAGTGGATCAACTCTAAAGGTGAAGTTGCTCTATTAAAAGCTATCCTTTTAAAAGGTTTTCTTGCTTGTTTGCCTTCTACACAAGCGATGCAACTTGATTTATCTACGACGGAAAATTCTACCCCTACCTGGTGATTCTTCAACCGATTCATGCCTATTCGACAAAGGTGTCCAAGTCTCTTGTGCCAGATTTGATACGTATCCTGACAGTCAGAGTGCTCATTTTTTGTTAAATAATTATCAGCCACAGTGTTGGAAACATTTGTAGAGCCATTAAGTACATACAATCCACCACAGGGCGAAGCATGAAGAAGCGAATCACCTGTAACACAAAAGGTATCATTTTTATAAAAGTTACATCCATTTTTATTAAAAACACATATAAAACCTTTATATCTACAAAAGATTTGGATTAGGTACCTACCAGTTATCGATGTATTTCATTCTTAAAAAACCAATAAAGGAAATCTCTTTAAAGCACGACAAGATTTGTTGGTTATTCATCAGCTATTCAGTCCTAAAACTGTTTTAGTTCTCTGAATATTTTCTAAAATATTTAACCCTCTCAATTTCTTTATCTCAATTTTTTTTACACAAAACAGATACGAGTGGTTGTAGAGCGAATTTGAAAGCAAGCAATAGTCAATTAACAACGACACCAACCAATTCCAGACGAAAATATGTAATCACCAGATAGTATAAAACAAAGTCGCTTTCTCTGGCCCTATATCCCTACATATGTATGCTTAAATCTTTAAAACTACGCAACGGATTTTGATGCGGTTTTTAATAGCTAGAGTGATTAAAGAGGAAGGTTTATATGTATAATAATATCCATTAAATAGTGGAGAAATACTGTCATTCTTGAGGTTTCTAACGTGAAGTCCTAAATAATTACACGTTTTTGCTTACATTGCAAACGCAGTCTGAAAACCCTACTAAATTTAGTATTGCAGACATTGAAAAGGACCACAGAAAACTCCACGATCGTATAAGTATGTGTATCTCTTATGGATATCCCACAATAACATTTTTTGTCATTTACGTTTTATGACAATTTTTTATATATTTTTTTTTATGATAATGGCTAATTTTCGAAGCCGTTTTAACCAAAACAGCATTAATTGGGTTGTATCCTAAAAAAATATTCAATGTCCATCAGATAGATTTATAAAAAACATTGAACACGTATTTTTTATTTTTCCTTTCATTCAAATAGTTGGGAAGATGAGCCCCCACTCCGTAACTTTAATACGCTATATCTCAGTAGTTTTTGGTAATTTCGACAAAATAAAAAATAAGGGTCTTCATTTTTTTTTTTATTATGCATAAGACGGACTAATTATTTTTTCGATTTTCATACCTTGGATACATCCCTATCCTTATCCAATTAAATACATTGTTGATTTAATATAGATCTATACATCCATTTACAGCATATGTGCTGTAAATGGATGTATAAATATACATTTAAATCATAATTTAAATGAATATTTTGAAAACATTACTGATTTAAAAATTGCGGGAACCGACCGGCCGGGTGGCGGGAGAGGGCGGCGGACCGCTGTTTTTATATACAACTTTATAGTTTTTCTGTAGTGTTATTATATAAAGAGTCAAATATAATTCATTACCTACATACTTGTGGGTCCTTATCGCTACTGAAACTATAAAAATTAACTTCAACTCTCAAGATCAACAATTGCAGTTAGTTAATGTTTTAATTTCAATGTAAGTTAATTTTTAAGTAAGCTTTCAAAATTATGATGGGTATCAAAACAAAAATGTTATTTCAATATGTCTGTATTTCAATATCTTCCTATCATAGACAATCCGGTTCAGCAGGGTAATTACGTAACACACTATATTCAGTAGCAATGGTTTTCATTTTGATAGTTCAACAACCCATATCGTCGGCCCATCTGGTGCTTGGGCGGCCTCTAGATCTGGTGCCTTGCGTCCCGTTCCATCTTACCGACCGTAAGGTCCATCTGTCGTCTGTGTATCTTGCTAAATGGCCGGCCCACTTCCATTTTCTTTGTAAAGCAAAGGTTGACGCGTCGGTTACTTGTGTATACGAATATCTGCATTCCTAATTCTGTCTTTGAGTTTTATATTAAGGCGACGATATGGTAGCGATAGCTGGTCAAAGCTGGCTGAATACTGCTTTAGATAGAGAGAGATGGAATACCTTGGAGGAGGCTTTCACCCGAAGGGGGTTCATACAATAACGTCACATATTAATCATAGTAACTAAAATATTAGCTCATAAGTATTACTTAACCTTATTGTAAGAAATTTCAAATAAAGCTTTATTATTATTATTCCTCGTTATTTTTTTAAAATATCTCACATCTCTGTGTGGTCGAATTTGGCACGGGCCGAAGCCAAGTGCTTTTAAGTAAAAAAAGATTGAATTAAATTATGTATTTAAAATAAAAAAATTCGGGTTAACCTGCACGTGTTAAGAATAACTGCTTTGTGTAGTAGAAGATAAGTAGACGGGCTAATGTTTAATGTGTTATTAGGCTATTGTGTAGGGTTTTCGGGATGACATCTGTGGTGGATATTACGATGAGGATATATTATTATTATTAGTTCAACAACATTCACGTCGTTGAGCAGACATTTTTCGAAAACATTGAGCAATGGATTAGCAATATGTTTCAAAGTGATTTAAATTGATAGTAATAGTGTGTTACGTAATTTAAAATAGGTTGGAGACTCGTAAATTCTTGAATGACTAAGTCCCAAGTTTTAATTCCAGGTTCATAAAGTTAATGATTAAAACTAAAACGTAAAGGAGGTACAACTTAGAAAGTCAATCGAGTAGTAGATACTAGATAGCATGCAAAGCGATAAAGTTAAAGCGATGAAGGTAAAAAAATCCTTCAGGCTAGTTGAAATAGTTTGGAGTCGAAGTCAGGTTAGATTACTCAATACGTATACCGTAAAATGGGGTGAATAGGGACAAAATCGAACTTGTCACTGAAATTAATCGATGTTGTAGGACGAATGCAATATTGATAACTCTTTCCAAGGGTTTCCGGCAGTTAATACTTTTCGTAAATGTTAAAAATATCCCCATAATTAGTTAAAATTTAGATATTTTAACAAAAATATAGGCTGTCCCTATTCATACTTGAAGTGGGGTGACCTGGAACGAGACATGGGTAACTTGGGAAAAACTAGTAGGGTTGTCTCTTTCCTATTTAAAAAAAGAACTAATTACCTTCTGCTAAAAGATTAATTTTCTTAATTAAATTAAAAATTTTTGGAAATAAAAATAATACAATAAATCTAAAATCTTTTATTGAAATAAAAGAACATAAATATTTAATATTCTTCTATAATTTGCGGTGAAACGGACGCTCGGCATCTTTTTATGTTTTGGCTAATTCGTAATGAAATTTTGTTTTTGTTTCTTTGTAAAAAACTTTTTACAAAATCTGGACCAGGTAAAGTATCTCGAAATCTTTTCTCAGTTATGCCAGATCTATCTAAATAACCTTTAACCAATACCCTCAGGTCGTAAGTATCTATAGGGTATCCCCACTCAGCACAATGATTAAGATTTTCGACTATGTATTCCTCGGCTTCTGCATTTAAAACTGGTTGACCTCCTGGCTTTTTCATAAACCTGGTGTTATGTCTTTGTAAGACCGATTTAGGAATATCATATTTTGCACTAATATTTCCCAGTGATAAATTTGAACTATTATATATATCAATTCACGATAATGACGGAGTAATAGCGCCACATACAAACCAAACAAAAAACATACAGTCGAATTTAGGACCTCCAGGTTTTTTTTAAGTTGAAAATAAAAGCGTAAACAAATTTAAAGAATATAGAAACCTATAAATGTAAAATATTAAAATGCATAAAACAACGAAGACCCATGTATTGTTAGTTCCACACACTACGTATTTTTATTATTTGTAGGCTTGTTTTTTAAATCGTACAAGTTCGTACCTATGTATCTCTTATTACTTCTCATTAGTTCGCCTTGTACGCATGCCTGTATATAAGTTTAAAATAAATAAAATGAAAATGCCTTATTTTAATAAAAAGTGAAATCCTGCAAAACATTGCGATAAAATGTTCAATTCATGTTGTAGCAACCCTGACCCTATTCAAACTTTACCGTTCCTAATCAACTTTCATATGTCCCTATTTACCAAGTATAGCCGACTCTATTTGTACTTTAGCCGTCCCTTGTCACCCCGTTACCGTATTTATTCACCTCGAAAAAATAAACAATCGCAGAGGTTTTAAAGAAAACGATTTCAAACAAAAACTATGTAAAATCTAGACTTATCTCTTTTTGTGTAGCTATTTGTGTAGATATTATGTCGTTGGCTAACTTCACACGTTGTCAAAAAACACTAGGATTTTCAAAAACGGTCAACTTAAGGGACAATACCGCAACCTCACATCTACAGTCTTATTGGAAAGAAGATTTTTGACACCTTTTGCTAACTTCACAATGCTTCGGTGCTGCCAGTTAGAAGATAATATATTCTACTTTTAGAAGAAAAAAAAGGTAGCAATTGGAAGTTCTTGTTTTTTTATTTTGTGGCTTCGAAACTAGATTCCTCGATTTGACCCTATTTACCCCTGAGTCCTTATTCACCCCGTTTTACGGTATCGTATTTATATAATTTTTATATAGGATGAGTAAGGATAAAAACTGCCAGCAACTCGTTACATAATAAATTAACTGTGTACAACGTGTTTACTTTCTAAGTGTATCTTGGGCAACAATGACTGATTACAAGGTGAAGGAAAACATCTTGAGGAAACCTAGACTTTTAACTCAATCCTTCTCTGTAGGAGAGGAGGTCTGTACCCAGTAGTGGGACGATAAAAAGGTTGATGATGATGAACGTGTTTAAAAATTAATTTTGTGTCAGTGTGACGTTAATAAACAATGTGACAAATAATAAATCGTTGTCCTTCTTTATCACAATTTATTATAACGTATCTTCTGCTTCCATACTTTTGCCTTTTAGGCTCACTATTACCTACATATATTATGTGTGTATCGTAGTGGCCTAGTGGTTAAAACACCAGCCTCTCAAGTATGAGTGTGCGGGTTCGATTCCAGGTCAGGCAAGTACCAATGCAACTTTTCTAAAGTTATATGTACTTTCTAAGTATATCTTGGACACCAATGACTGAAGGTGAAGGAAAACATCTTGAGGAAACCTAGACTTTAAGTCTGAAATCGCCAACCCGCATTGAGCAAGCGTGGTGATTACTTTCAATCCTTCTCTGTGTGAGAGGAGATCTGTACTCAGCAGTGGGACGATAAAAAGTTTGATGATGATGATGATGATTATGTTCAAAATTTGGTCTGGTCGTGCCTCAGAAAGCAAGTTAAGCCGTTGGTCCCGGTTGCCATACGAACATCTAATAGCAGTTGGTTACGTATTGTTGCAGTCCTCCAAAGTCCAACAATTAGTCTAACTGCAATGCTTGGTTATCGCCTTCGGATAATGGAGGTCAGACGGCAGTCGCGTCACGGAAAATATCGAAGTTTAGCCAAAATCAGCAGTTAGACTGGCAAAGCGGACTCCAGACTCCAAAGCTG
Source organism: Sesamia inferens (assembly GCA_037179545.1). Classification (NCBI taxonomy): domain Eukaryota; kingdom Metazoa; phylum Arthropoda; class Insecta; order Lepidoptera; family Noctuidae; genus Sesamia; species Sesamia inferens. Next base: position 16,041,206 of record CM073921.1, on the reverse strand, counting down.
AATAAGCTTCGGATGCGACTGGGATTAACGCTGAGATGATGATAATTATGTTCAAAATTTTCCTCATTAATTTTTCGTCTGTCCTGCGCATCACATACCTATACCAAGACAACAGATTTTCACACAACTTTAAGTCACCGGTGCCACTTTCAGACTTATTCTTATTGCCAACCACATTAATTTGACAAATAATAAATACTCATCAAATATTAAAACAATATATTGGTCTATTTTGAGGAATACGTAAAATACTGTATTTATTTTTAAAATTTATACGTCGTTTAGATACACGTACAAGACAATAATATGTTACGTCGCAGTGCATTCACTAGTATTTACTTGCAATACATAATTATTATACATATATGCAATAAGTTATTATTATTCCATTTTAAAGAGATGTTGAAGCAATGAAAGCGACAATTGATTGAACTCCAGTTCATTTCTCTGAATTGGCATTGTCAAACGACTCAAGTGCTGTGTCCCGATTTAAAAGTCCTATAATAATTGCCAATACAGACTGCGTAGACTTTGAATTACTTCATTAACCCTTTTCAGGGTTCAGTACCCAAAAGACGTCTAACGTCAATCTCCGTCTGTCGTATGTACCTAGATATTTTTTTGCAGGTTTTTGATATTGTAGTGTGTACAGTTAGCAGTCTTGTGGAAGTGGAACGTTTTAATTGACTTTATAAAAATTTAAGTCAAACGTTAAAGAAACGTGAGTTATATTCTATCAAGGTCAATTAAGTATTTCACAAGAAAAAACTTTTTTTTCCAAAAAATAAGAAACAGGCTTCCTAAAGAAAAGTTTTCACCTTTATTAACTTCCTGGTTTTAATTATATAAACGCACGCATAAATTTTCCCCCTACAGTATTCCGGAGTCTAAAGTTGTGAAACCTATAAAGAATTAATTAATTGGTATATACTGAACCAAACTTTATTTTAACAATCACATAAGTATGTTTATTTTCTCTTTTAACTGTGAATAAACTCTGTCGCATATTGATGGCGATATATTTCAACCATTTTTTTTTTTTGTTTCGAGTTGAAGGACCTGTATAGGTTTTGTTTAGATTTGCGTGTAGTTATAGAAATATCGTATTTTCGTTTTTAGGTAATATATAGAACGTATCTGATATCGCAGATATGGCAAAGGCGACCGTAGCCACTTACCATAGAATGGTCTGCCTGACCTATGACCTATATGCAATTTTTCATACAATGCAAACATGAAAAGTTCTAAACTAAGATTCGCTTACGAATTTAAGAAAACACAGAATACCCAAAAAACCGTTACTTATTTGGCTTCTAATACACACCCATCGAAGCTGTTCCAAGCTAGCTGAAGAAGGTGGAGGATAGAACAAAAGACATATCTATCCATGTCTTGTTACCTTCCTTGAAAAAAAAAAACGCATATATCTATGTTCTCTTCTCAATAGGTAATTAAAAACGAAAAATAATTACTCTCTGCACTCCTAGGTTCGGGGTTCTGGAATTGTCAATTACGATATTTATAAACGTGAATTGTTCCTTGATATTGAAGTGTTTCCAAAAGAGAAATTTATATTAAATATTTTGTCAGTAAATTGTGTAAAATCCATTGTATATGAATGAGTAGCAAACGGTAAAATGTTTCTGTAATGTATTAAAAACTTCCAACGATTTTGAAGTAGTTTCAATATGGCGAACGACGACGTGGGCCGCGCGTACGTTTCTTTTCCATTTCGAAGGTTACTTGATTGTGCAAGAGTTGACTCCGATGTGCAACCAGAATATCCAAAGAACAAAAGTTTTCAGTTACTCTACTTATTTTTTTGTGCGTATTTGCGGCTAAATAATTTTTTGTTTAACCATGTGATAGTTAATATTAATATAACCTTATTACTATATTAGAAACATTATAATATTTATTAACATTATATTATTAAAGACACCTCATCCAAAATAATTCAGGTTAAAGGTATATGTAGGTATTTTGGTACCTACCTAATGCCAAAAGTACGCAACAAAGCAATCGATTATACCTACTTGTCTAAACCTAGGGGACTCTGTGGTAAATAATAAACTATTATACTCGTAAGAATAAAGCTTTTGGAGTTGTAATGTTTAAAATATTTAATATTATAACTCAATAAGAAGTAAGCTTTTGGAGTTGTAATGTTTAAAATATTTAATATTCCGTCTCTGCGCTTACAACTGTTGCCCTTTGGCGAAATTGAATTTCAATTTATCTTGATAAGTGGGACACGCCGCTCGCGCATGTTGCAATACGCGCTCCAATGAATGTGTTCTGCGGGGACGTCACTGTTGTCTCGCTACCAACAAACTCCTTTGTTACCTATTTTATTTAAATGCAACATAAGCTAAATGCGTGTCACAGTTTGACGTACAATAGAAGTAGCTATCGCAAGAGAGGGCAACCATCTTACCTAAATCGTCGATACCGTCTTATTCGAAAAACACTCTTAAGGTTATTTGTAACTTGGTCAAATTGCACAATGCGTTTAATGCTATATAACAATTCACATTTACATTCAGTTTACATTGTATTAGATTATCAACAACATTCTGTGACTGACGTCTGTTACCCAATCACTTCATATGACCTTGCTAAGTTAGGCAACCCTACATACAACTCATAACTCGTCCAAACATGAACACAATATCAATATTTTATGACATACGTATTCATAATGTCATAATTTTATTGTTGGTAATGTTCAAGTCGGTCAGCAACCAGCATCAGTCATCTTTAATGAACACAGGACATTTCATGAAGTTCTCACTGACTTTCGTGGCCCCATGCGTAAACATGCCAAGCTTTTGTAGCCCCCATAAGTGTGAAGATAAATAATACATCTATTGGATTCATCAAAATTGGTGCTTTCAGGCAAATGATCGTTATCCGTTGTTTCCTTACAAACCGCGCAATCGTTTCTACAGACAACCTTGTGCCACTTGCACATATGCTGCACAATTACAATTATACATATCTGCTTACACATTTTATATTAATTGTTCTTAATTGATGTAGTACCTTGTGCACATGCGGAGTAAATCACTCGTTAATATTTGAAACTCCTGTAGGTCTATTGTATATTAACCTAGATATTAATTATTATGAAATTTCACAGATGATTTAAGGACTAAATTAGATAATTATATTAATAATTTCAGCTATAGTTGCCTTAAATAAGAATCTTTGATTCCAAATTTCTTGGAAATCCTTAGTATTAAAACTGTTTACCACAAACTGGAACCTTCAGCATTATAATTTATAAACATTTGAGAAGTTTTGTTATTAATCTGTATAATTTGTTTACTATTGCACAGTAGAAAGCAAGGCTATGCTATATGCAGAAGCTCATACAGGTTTTATCGTTTGACTATAATTAACAGCTAATTTATATATTAAAAGTTTGGTCCTCTTTAACTGATAATCATTGCAATATTTTTAAGTTTTCCCTTCAGAAGGATGAGATCACAAACTCGCCTGACAGGACGATCAACAGAAAAGATAGTCGCATAGGGTTCGGAACGCAGAGAAGAAATAAGTCTTAAGAATTTGTCTATTCTGGGAATCATGAAACTTTTTGCTTTTAGCTTCTATGTCCAAGAGTGCATATGGAGCCCTTTTTAGGGTTCCGTAGCCAAATGGCAAAAAAACGGAACCCTTATAGATTCGTCATGTCTGTCTGTCCGTTAGTATGTCACAGCCATTTTTCTCCGAAACTATAAGAGCTGTACTGTTGAAACTTGGTAGGTAGATGTATTCTGTAAACCACGTTAAGATTTTGATGCAAAAAAAAAAAATAATAATTAATATTGGGGGCTCCCCATACTTAGAACTGAAACTCAAATATTGTTTTTTCATCAAACACTTTTAATACCACGTAAATCGTAAATCGCTTGTTACCACGTAATCTTTCATAAAAATAACTTAAATCCTTTAATTTCATAAATCAATGGTACGGAACCCTTTGTGCGTGAGGCCGACACGCACTTGGCCGTTTTTTTCTAACAAGGCTCCGCTTTAAGTCCGTCTGTTATCTTTTGAACCGTAAAAGATAGATCAGATGCTTCATTGAGGTTATGGCCGGTACAACAAAAACAAAAAAATACATGGCTGTTAGACATGGTAGGATTAAGTTAAGCCTAGCAGCTTTTTTAGTAAGAAACACTATGGTCTGCTTATTCTAAAAGTGTCCGGTGTGTTGTTGGAAATTTTCTACGACAGTTACTGAACAACAGGAAAATGTCACTAGGTATTTTACCAAAATATCAATACGTGAAATATTACGTTTGTAACTGTGGCGGTTGATCTGTGTGCGTAGTCCCCACTACGGTGCGCGGGCGCCGCATCACTTGAGTATTTTGTAATAACGCTAAAATCGTGGTAACCAGGCCAAGGCTCCGCTTATTTACATGTATGTGAGAAATAGCGTTCTCACTATTCATATAATCATATAGTATGGTAGGTATAGGTACAGAATAAATGTATATATTTTGTATTAGATTACGAAAGTGTAATAATAACTTTTGTAATCTGATTTTAAATGACACATGGTGAACTGACTACTAGAAAATGGTATTTTGATTTTACTAATATTTAATTTAATGCCAGATGTCGGGTGTCAGTCATATACATAATGAGTCTAGGTTATGAAATCTTAAATATTTTCATAAATTTAATTATTATGAAACCACAGATAAGTATTAATACATTTATGATTTTTCCTAATATGCTGCTAAATGTAACTAAACCCTATGGTAAAAGGTCTAAGCTTAGTTGGCTGCAATGAGAGATTTACATATGTAAATAAAACTATGAGGCCTCTACTTTTATTTCAATTGATCTCTTTTATTTATGCCGATATCGCAAAGATATAATTAAAATACCTAGTAGGTATGCGGTTATCACACGTTATCTATTTAAAGTTTGATTACAAACAATGTATATAAATAAATGTTTATCTGAGTCTTGTACTGAGCGCTATGTTGTGTGTGTGTTGTGCGCTCGAGATGGGCGTGTGTGCCATGCGCCCGCGTTGCGTATCGACGACGAGCTTTGATAAATAAGTGGGTCACCGCCTAATTATGCTTAATGTCGTGCCAAGTTATGCGTATCGCTTCTGATGCATTAATGCTAATACATTCTGCTGGGTGATTGTATTCCAGCACTGCATTCAACGCTTACGATACACAATAATAATGACATGAGTTGAGCATTTCTGTATAAAATGGAGTGCCGTAAATCTACATTACACACCTTAGCACGCGGAAGTAAACATATATCAAAAAAATAATTTGTCCGTCTTATAGATAATAATAAAAAATTAAGACCCGTATTTTTTATTTTGTCGAAATTACCAAAAACTACTGAGATATAGCGAGTTAAAGTTACAGAGTGGGGGCTAATTAAACCGTGGCGTCATGCGACATTTCAAATCAATATTATCTTTCTAAGTATTTGAATGAAAGAAAAAATAAAAAATACGTGTTCAATATTTTTTATAAATATATCTGATGGAAATTAAGTTATTTTTTAGGATACAACCCAATTGTAAACTCAACTTTATTTTACTTATTATGAAGGCATTAGAAATGTTATAAAATTACCAAGTAAAAGAAAACTTAAGAGAATAATACATATGTACCTAACCTATAGAACCATTCCAACTACATGCAATAAATATTGAGCAGATTACCTTATAAATTTCCAAGCAATCCTTTAAAAACATAAGTAAGGGATGCCGTCATATGTAGTAGTATCTGGCGCTTGCACAAATGAAAGAAACAGGAGGTAGGCCACATCGGCTGCCGGCAGAAGTTACCACCCACCAGACAAAGACTTGTTGTGTCGGGAATTTGGTCGTGGAGGGTCTCCACATCAATCTCCCTCTGGCGCAGCATCGTTGGTCGTGTTGTTGGGTTTAACATTGCACCACCTCGCTCAACTGCCGTCTTTCTTCCTATTCACTAAGTTTTTTAAGTGAATGGGTTTAATAAACTAGCGGGCTTTACCATCAACGATTGCATCACTGCTTACCATCAGGCGGGATTGCAGTCAAGCGCTAGTTTATGATTATTAAAAAACAAAAATAAAAAAACAATAATTGTTTATTTTACACAACAAAATGTACATAAAAAACAAAATATTTATACAAATATAATGTATCCATACGTCTCGTACTTGAACATATAAGTTATCAATTCTGTCCATTGCTTGAAGGCAGGGCCAGAGACCAAAGACAACACACATTAATTGACATTGACAATACAAATTAACCGTGATGCGCCCGCGGCACTGGCAGATTACAAGAAAACAAAAAGTCAATCGCAGAGTGGAAAAATAATTACTTTTGTGAGAAACAAACAACGATAATAATAAGCAATGAGCTACAAATAATCCTGATCGTCCTCGGTGAATCTTCTTCCAACAAATTTGATTGCTGGTGAGAGTTTCGTAAATATAAACCACTAGATAATAAAAACTACATATTTCACATGCAGTTTTATACGTTATGCAGATAAATGGAGGTTGGTAATATAATGCGAAATCATTATGGTTTCTACTGAAACTAATAAAATACCAGAATTATAGTATTGATTATTTCCACACTGGTATTGAAAAATTTCAAACAATAACCAGGATCTTGGTATTGGAAGTTCTTCTTTGTCTCGTTGAAAGCTGGATCATTATCAGTGTACTTTGTCTTGGATTCCTTATCATCGCGTTTTATTCCGCCGAGACTTGTTCTTGGTCGATATCTCAATATCTTCAAAAAAAAAATTTTTTTTCCTCTAATGCCCTAAGTATATCTCAGTTTATTGGAGTATGTTCTGATTATTTTTTTCTTTAGTAAATCTTGATTAGATGTGATCTCAGAAGTCACATCTAATCATCATTTAATTCGGTTGTATTACCTACAAACGCCGCAAATAAACAACGCGTCAAACTGACGTCACACCGATTCTACATCTCGCAAGCAGAGTTTACCGTGCAATTAGCATACATACAACTTCCCAACTTCAACCGTTTGGCAAGTTCTACCGCCAGACAAAATACCCGTCTGGCCGGAGGATCCTCCCTTTTCTATGGAGGATGAGTGCACTTTACCGCCTGTTCCTCATGCCTCCACAACTGCATGTTCGTATTTACATAAGCAACCTACAACAAGTGTATCTTGTACAAATAAAATAGATCCAGCCGATCTATTTTCTAAAAATCTCTCCGTAAAAACAAAGTTGAAATAATCTATAATGCCGTAGTATATCAGGAATCGTGTTACTGAATAGATCAGAAGATCTAATTGCTAGCTAATGTCAAAATCATTCAGAATATCACTGGTACAAGTGTCTAAAATAAAACCAACACCAAATAAAAGTAATCGATAAGTAGTACCTACGTATAAAAACTGCCAATAAAATAATAATTGTTCCGTGTACAAACCACACTACTTACTCGTCGACCTTGCAAAGCAGGTAGAGAGAATGAAAAGTTGAGGTATAGTAGGTACATAATATAGGATAATACATATATGCATAGTAAGTACAGGGAAATTATACGGAAACCAGACAAACGGAAGTTAAAAAGTTTCATGAAAGTAAAAAGTAACAGTACCTACACGAAATTTCAAGGAAATTATATTTATTTGTATGTTTTAAACTGATTACAATGTCAGAAAATGGATACTATCTTCTCCTCTAATAAGTATGTACATGTGTATATTGGAGTTAAGAGCGTTTAGACGGAGTGCGTTTATGTCTAAGGATTAGTAGTTATAAGCAACAAAACGATGCTAGAAACATTAAATATAAACTCAATTTGCTCCATTTTACAAATACATAAAATTGTCACATCTGTATAAAAATCAGACGGGGACACTTGGAACCGTCAAGCGGTATCGGTGCTCTACTTTCCGATTCTAATATTTCCTTTTCTGCCTTTTCATGCAGTACCACAATACAGAGCTAATAGTCTGTAGTCCTACACTAGCATTTATAGCAGTACTTATTTGAAATAGTGGATCTATGTGCATGAAAATAGGAACTGCCCGAAACATAATTGAACACTCGTTTTCTCTGTGTAATAAACAAACGACAACGTTGGACTCCTTCCAGAAATGTTCATTACGAAACCATGTTTATATAAAAAAAAAAAACTTCAAATGTGCTATGTAAAAAAGATGGAGAATGAATAAATAAGAAAGAGATAGAAAAAAAAAAATGAGAAAGAAAAGGAGTTAGTACCCTCTCGCTTCTTTGTTTTAGATCTGTCGCCAACTATGTAGCTGTTTCCCCATTAGGGGTGTACTGAATGCCGGCGTTATAAAAGACTCGTGAAAGAGAGCTTTGATGCTGTTTGATGTCCACTTATTATCTGGTTAATTAATCAGAAGCTAAGCTGACAACAAGAGTGTTAAAATTTCTACCTCAATCGTAAACCGACCAAAAGTCAATAAGTAAATAGATACATTTTACAGTTATCGTGTTATTGCAAAACAAATGGCTGCTTGCAAGTAGGTCCGCAGCATTACAAATAGTAATTTTAAAGTCCAAATGATCGTTAGTGTTTACGTTCTGCCCTATATATTAGCAAGTCATATGACAATATGAGAAGTACTTTTGTAAAAATGCGCACCTAAATAGAAATCCTGTCCGTCATCTTGTTACAATTATTCATTTCTAACGGTTTCGTGAAATATTCTTTACTTATAAATGTTGCCCTATATTTTGCTTGTAGTGAATGCACTGTAGTCTATGTATGAGCTTTATTTATTCGTTCAAACAAAGAAGACGTGTACGACGTAAATATAGCTTGTAATAGGCAGGTAACAGATAAGGTTATAGCTAATTGCAGCTTCTACGTGGAGTGAGAAAGAATTCCTAATACTTTTTCACACAGTAAGTTATCTTTTTAAATGAAATGGTTTATCAATCTGTAGATTATAACCCAGTCCCGAAAATGTTTTAACACGATTTTAGCTTCGTACTGGAATCTTATAACTTTATTTTCACCTACTTCTACAAGTCTGATCAACTTGAAAATTTACACAGGGGTCAAGGAGCGACGATACATACAATAAAAATAAATAAAAAACGACTTATTAGTTCGATTGCTATTAAACCTTGTATCTTTAGTTTTGTTTTAAACTATAATTTATTTAAATTAGGAACCGCATCTTTAAGTGAACGCGGTCAGAGACAAAAACCTCCGTAGCTGCTCCTCACAGTTGCGTCCGCTTGAGGTTTGATTTCGAGGCAATATCCGGATAAAAACTACATATTAACCATGTGTATGCCAAATTTTATACAAACTTTCACGTTCATAACATTATTGTAGGATGTAGGATAATAAACCTGACACATTAATCTCTGGAACTATCGACGGATTCGAATTTTCTTTTTATATTGAACGCCCACTTCTTGAGAAGGGTTATCTATTTAACACATTATAAGACTCTTAGGAAATAGAAAAAATAAAAACAATAAGGCACCCTAGTCTGCTATTTATATAAATTTGTCATTCCAACACGATTCCATTGCCATTTCATTGTCAGTGTGCTAAAAGTTCGTAATCTGCTAAATTCATAACGATGGATCAATTATCGGCTTGGAATTAATGGAATGGTGGCAGAATAACATTGCCATTATTATAAAACCCGTTAGTAGAAATGATTTTGTAAAAACTACTACTCAATTTGAACCCATATTAATATGAAGTAGAGTGTCAGTGATTGACCACTGTACAGTCAGAATGAAACCATTTTGTTTCTAGATTACGAAACTTGTCAACATTAATCATTAAGAGATAACTGATCGACCATTCTAACACTATTGTAATAGCAAACTAATAGGGCCCCAGGAACAAGGCTAAGCGAAAACGAAGTTAAAGCGTAGCCGAGCACCGCCGTGTCCTCGTGGCGGCGATCGTCAGCGATCTCTCGCGTCCAGACCTGGTCCTGGCCATGGTCCGGAGCGAGAGTGCATGGCAGGCCGTCACCTCTTTCTGCCAAGCAGTGATGCTAGCAAAGGAGGTGGCGGAGTGCATGAGGGAGCGCGAATCCCAGCGCCTTCACGCCTCTAGCCGCCGCAGGAGACGCCTTGGTCGGAAGACAACATCGAACTGCCGGCCAAAGTAGGCACGGGCTTGGCACAGAAGCCTTTGCCGCCAATCCGTAACCGATACCTGCCGGAGCTCCTCTCGGCGCAGCTCGATCTGCCACTGCACCGGACTCAAGCTCCGTGCCCGTTCTTCCTCGCGCCATCGGTATAATGACGCGAATACATTCGCCTCGAGCTAGGTCCTAGGGCGGGGAACCGTCCTGGACCTGTAGCCAATGTAACGTCGCTTCGTAGCAAAGCGAAATTGAATACCAAACCAACCAATAACGAAAAAGATTGGCCACGTGACGCGATAAATCACGTAGTCAATCGTTTTCGCCAGTGTAGCTACCATGAGTTTTCTCAACGATGTACTACAGTGTTTTATTTATTTTTTACACCATTATAACGATATCAGCATCTCTTAAACATTATAATTAATAACCATAATTAACAAGATCAGCCCCTCTGCTGAGCTTGAGAGCTTCATGTTGTAAACGATTACATCATATAGAGTCTATATAGATCGTGGCTTAGAATAACAGTAATGCTTTTCGATATTGCTATGTCGTAAGATTTATTGAAATATTTGTATTTTAATAGCGCTGTATCACGTTATAAAAATGTTTTTTTTTTTTCCAAAGAATGCCTTAACCAGGTACGGTTCTATCTATCGTTCGGAAGAGCCCCCTATTGGTCCCGAACACACAAACCTCCGCGCGCTGGCTCACTACCAGGTTCCATCAGACCCCAGAATGAAGATATACGACTCCCTTAATTGATTATGTAAAAAATTATTTTATCCATGAAATCTTATGAATGTAAGTTAATTAGGAGATTTGGATAAAAAGATAAAATATTAATGCCACGTAATCAAACAAAATTTACCTCACAAGTTAATAGTTAACCTTGATTAAATTCAAGTTTTTAAATAAGATGTTCGCCATATTAATAATAAATAAATATATACGCACAAATCACACAGATTGAGCTAGCCCCAAAGTAAGTTCGAGACTTGTGTTATGGGATACTAACTCAACGATACTATATTTTATAATAGATTATAGATAAACATCCAAGACCCAGGCCAATCAGGAAAAGATCGTTTTCCATCACGACCTGGCCGGGGATCGAACCCGGGGCCTCCACGTCGCAGGCAGGCGAGTTGACCGCTGCGCCACGGAGACCGACAAATGGTGACGAATGGTGATCGACATAAAATTGGGGATTTCGAACATCCAACTCCAAGGGCATGGATTAATACCTACATAATTATGTGATGAATTCCTCCATAGTGCAATAAATAAATAGTTGTAATTGCTAGTTTTTTTTTTTTGTCTAATGTCGAGTTTCGTGCCTAACTACATTTTTACTTACCTATTTTATATTTTAATTTTTCATAAATTTCACACATACTTGGATCTTAACTTAATATTCAAAGACCGGTGTAATAACACGTCTTAATTCGCCACTATATAAATTTTGTTCAAGATTAATGTTTTTTTTTTTAATTGAGTTGATGTGCGAAAGCGTTTTAATTTCGATTGACTTGACTAGGGAGTAATTAAGATGTCAAATGTCAGAAATTAATACACACATCAAAAGTGTCTAGGGATCAACATATATTTTTGCAATAACTTTTCTCCTGATTGATATTAATTAAAATTTTCTTTAAGGATTCATCAAATAAAGTGTTTTCGTTTGTCACAGTAACGATAAACCAAGTCACCTTTGCATTAATAAAGAAATTTGCCATTTTCCTAATAAATTCCTAATATTTGACATTTGAACCACTAACACAAAAGTTCGAAAAAAAGACTGAAATAACAGTATTCTCTAAAATTTTATTGGGTAACTTAAACAATTAATAATCCGTGTTTCTACCGCGAACACTAACAACACAAGAACATCGGTTTGACATACTCAAAATGAGTTCATCCAAATCACGCTGTGGAATGGCCGCCCATGTTCGTTGCAACAACAAAAAAAGGTCTTCTTGCGACTGGATACCCTCCATATTCGGCAGAGCTCTTCTCTGTAGCATATCCCATGCATGCTCAATCGGGTTCAAGTCTGGCGACTGAGCAGGCCAGGGCAGGACATTGATGTTAGCTGCGGCGAGAGTCTGTGTCACAACTCTTGCGGTGTGCGGTCGTGCATTATCATGCATTAACTGAAATAAGGGACCGATTTGCACTTGTAGAGGAACGATGACGTCTGATACAATCGTCTCAGCATAAATTTGAGCGTTGAGGTTGCCTCTGATCCAAATCAACTCAGTTCTTCCGCCGATCCAAATACCCGCCCATACCATGATGGTTCCACCACTATAAGGATGGACTTCCTGGCAGGATTTTAATCGCTGTTGGCGTCCAGGGGTTCTCCAGTGTCGTATACGTCTTGTATCCGGTCTCATACCAAGACGAGACTCATCAGAAAAGCACACGAAACGCCATTGTTCTTCTGTCCAATTTCTGTGTTCAAGAGCCCATTGATATCGAATCCTACGATTGTGCATTGCTATAGGTGGTACCCGTAGCGGTCTTCGGGAATGAAGGTTCACTTCATGCAAGCGGTTTCTGACTGTTTGGTCGCTAATTAAGTTCCCTGAAGAGTGATGAAGCCTCACGGCTAACATCATGGCGGTTATTGTTGGAGCTCTTCGAGTTAAGATTTGAATGTATCGGTCTTGTCTCCGTGTGGTGCAGCGATACCGTCCTCCATGGCGCTCAGCCACGGTACCAGTGCTTCGGTAACGTGTCCAAAGTCGACTGATAACACTCTGACTTGTATTCAGAGCTAAAGCCACAGTACGTTGCCGGGAACCAGCTTCTATCATTCCCATGGCTATGAGCATTTCTTCCCTGCTTAAATGACGTCGCCGCTCCATAATAACGTTGGTTTTAATCAGTAGTAGGGAAACAGTAGCACTAATAATGTCTTCAATGCGTTGTATGTTTTTATAGGGAAAATATTGACAGCTGATTTTCATCTTTTACTCGAATTTGATTCACAGTTCCTGATTCAAATTACGAAATGCACCAAAAAGGATCCATATAAATTTATAAATTCATAAATTTATTACAAAGCCACATCTCAATCTCAAGAAATCCGCATAAAAATGCTTGATCCCTAGACACTTTTGATGTGTGTACATGGAAACTAGAACATAAATTTAAGCGGTAAATACAGTATGCAGTGTTTATAATAATGATTTATGCTTTTATAATGTGTGTATTATTCGCTTCTTTTCTGTCATCTAAATCATTATTAGTGGTTTTCTGAGCCACTGAATTGATATTATTCATCTCGACAGATTAATCATCAGATTATGTCCCAGCAGTCATAGCTCGTAACAAAGTCCTCAAAAGATATTCCTGCAGATATAACTGTATTCTATTCATTGTATACTCCTAAACTGCTTTCTAAGAAACAATGGTGTACTTACACTGTCGGCGAATTCTTGAAGTCGGGTAACCTATTTATTCGATCTATAGAGGTCTATTTTTTGTAATTCGAACTATAGAGTCTCTCATATAATGTAGTTGTAAAATAAAACATTGTTCGATATACAAAGGTAAAAGGAGGTGGGTTGATAACGAGCCATTTTTCGCCCATCACACACTCGAAAAAAGTTTCGGACTCCGGCAATTTATCAATGTGTTTGTAAACTTGAAGATATGTATTTTCTTATAATATAAATATGAACCAAAGTAAAATAATACTCATAGAAAGCTTATGAAGACTAGTATCATAAGCAGTCAAAATTAATATGGTTCGAACGCTTCTTAATACAATAATAATTCGAAAAATAAAAAAAAACGACTAAAATGTATAAAAAACCCAAAATACTGTCTTTTTGGGCAATAATTTCTTTGACTTACTTTTTTATTTATCACGTCAATCTCATATTATAAGGCATGGCCATAACCCTGAGGTTTTTAGCAAGTGGTGGTTTGTTTGTTGGATTGCAATACCTTTTTAGTGTCAAAGCAATCTATTTCAAAAATTGTTCGCGAAACATATGATGCCTTGGTAAAGGTGCTCAAAGAATATATTCAGGTATGTTAAAAATGCTTTATTAATCAAAATTTTAGTAAAGTACAAAAAAGAACTGGATCCCACAAATATCTACGGTTTTCAAATAACTTAATTAATTCGATACATTTCTCACTATCCATTTTGCCGCGTGCCGAGCACACGTACGTCCGTCTCCACTGAACGCACGCTCATCATCTCTTTGAGCATGGCCATTTACCGACACGATTTGATTCGCTGTGCGGCCGCATCGTTTGGTTCAAACCCAGCTTAACAATTGTCATAGTGTATTTTAGTTCCCTACGAGCCATAGGTATACCAAACTTCAATTGGCTTCGTTTTCCTTTTTAGGGTTCCGTAGCCAAATGGCAAAAAACGGAACCCTTATAGATTCGTTATGTCTGTCTGTCCGTCTGTCCGTCCGTATGTCACAGCCATTTTTTTCCGAAACTATAAGAGCTATACTGTTGAAACTTGGTAGGTAGATGTATTCTGTGAACCGCATTAAGATTTTGAAGCAAAATTTAAAAAAAAAAAAAATATTGGGGGCTCCCCATACTTAGAACTGAAACTCAAAATAAAAATCAAACACATACGTGTGGGGTATCTATGGATAGGTCTTCAAAAATGATATCGAGGTTTTTAAAATATTTTTTTTCTAAACCGAATAGTTTGCGGGACAGACGCTTCCAAAGTGGAAAAACGTTGGTGTGTCCCCCCCCCCCCTAACTTCTAAAATAAGAAAATGAAAAATCTAAAAAAAAAAAACATGATGTCCATTACTATAAAAACTACCAACGGAAATTGTTTTGAACGAGATCTAGTACGTAGTTTTTTTTTTAATACCTCGTAAATCGTAAACCGCTTATTACCGCGTAATCTTTTATGCAAATAACTTAAATCCCTTAATTTCATAAATCAATGGTACGGAATCCTTTGTGCGTGAGTCCGACACGCACTTGGCCGGTTTTTTACATTTTCGACGCGATAGTGAAGCCTGTTGGTTGCACCCACATTATATTTTAATCCATATGTAACAATTTAATTGCAAAACGTCATGAGTAAAATTACTTAGTATTATGAGTATAATTTACGCTTTAACATCAAGACCTTTGATTAACATAAAAAAAAAAAAATATTTTTTTTAACATAATTCTCATTTTTGCAAACGGTACCGTCCGAATGACGTCACAGAGCGAGGTACACAGTTAACTCGCGCGAGTTATACACAATTTATGAACCTTCTTTGGAACACAATGTCTGGTAAAGTCCTTAATCTTTATATGTATAAACTGAGCTGCATTTTTTACCAATTCAGATACAGATTTTCAAAAATGTTAACTACATATTTGCCACAAATATAACACATTGTATTCGTATTATTTTCGTAATTTATCCTTGACTAAGACACATACAGAACTGATGAAATGGCGAAAACAAGCTACTAAAAACGAACACTTATTAAGTAAAGGTAATTTTGAAACTGTACAAATTTTGTCGTAAGTACTAATAAATACTACTTTTTATATTTGATGGCAATAAAAGTTTAAAGTTATAACACAATTATGCACAGGCAACATTTTTTTTTTGTTTTGTATCTTTATGATATTTATTTTTACTTTTTACATAATTTCAGCAAGAGCTGATTTTAAAAAAAAAAAAAAACAATTTCAGTTCGCTGAAACTGAAATTGTTTGTTTTTAGAATTGTAATAATAGTATTACGTGTACAAATATGTTCCCGTCGTTTTTTTTTTTTTAAATAGAGGTTTATTCCGGAAGAACACAACATTGTTTTATTCAAAGTATTGCCTTTTTTTTTCAATCTTTCTGGCAGCATTTGGAAACCACGTCGAAAGAACTGTTCATCTTTTGTAGCTATCCACGAATCGACCTAATTTTTATTATCTTAATATCTTGTAAAATACTGCTCAGACAGGCTATGTGCCATCGACCGAAACAGGTGATAATCAGATGGAGCAATATCTGGTGAATAAGGCGGGCGAGATAGCACTTCCCAATTAAGTGTTTCCAAATAATTCTTAACCGGCACCGCAACATTATCGCGTAGGAGAAAAATTTTGTCATGTCTGGAGTAGTAATGAGTGCGTTTTTCCTCCAATTAATGGTCCCAATTCCGTGTCTTCGAACAATTTCGGTCTTTCTCTACGTTCTTTATCTTCCACATCAAAGTCGCAATTTCTAAAATTTTAAACTTCACGACAACTTCTCCCGCTAAAATCGGCTTCACTATAAGCTTCTACAAGCAATTGATGGGCCTCACCTGCATGTTTCTTCAAATTAAAGTAATAAATCAAAAGTACAAAAAGAAATATGTGATACTGATACAGTCACTAATAATATGTAGTCTAAATGTATGTTTTTACCAGATGTCCGAAGTTACGATATCACATTTTACATCTTACAATTTCAACGTAACCTCTTAGTGAGGACATCTTTAGTTAAAACTTATTGGTACACCTATTTATTACCTACTTTATACTATAACTTTCGCAGTATGTGCATATGCATCGCAGTATGGTAAACGATGTCGCGAAGACCATTAAATATCGTCACAGTAACTACTCTATTTCGTAGTAATAATCAATTTCACTCGAAATACACACATCAAAAGTGTCTAGGGATCAACATATATTTTTGCAATAACTTTTCTCCTGATTGATATTAATTAAAATTTTCTTTAAGGATTCATCAAATAAAGTGTTTTCGTTTGTCACAGTAACGATAAACCAAGTCACCTTTGCATTAATAAGGAAATTTGCCATTTTCCTAATAAAGGGATATTTGACATTTGAACCACTAACACAAAAGTTCGAAAAAAAGACTGAAATAACAGTTTTCTCTAAAATTTTATTGGGTAACTTAAACAATTAATAATCCGTGTTTCTACCGCGAACACTAACAACACAAGAACATCGGTTTGGCATACTCAAAATGAGTTCAACCAAATCACGCTGTGGAATGGCCGCCCATGTTCGTTGCAACAACAAAAAAAGGTCTTCTTGCGACTGGATACCCTCCATATTCGGCAGAGCTCTTCTCTGTAGCATATCCCATGCATGCTCAATCGGGTTCAAGTCTAGCGACTGAGCAGGCCAGGGCAGGACATTGATGTTAGCTGCGGCGAGAGTCTGTCTTACAACTCTTGCGGTGTGAGGTCGTGCATTATCATGCATTAACTGAAATAAGGGACCGATTTGCACTTGTAGAGGAACGATGACGTCTGATACAATCGTCTCAGCATAAATTTGAGCGTTGAGGTTGCCTCTGATCCAAATCAACTCAGTTCTTCCGCCGATCCAAATACCCGCCCATACCATGATGGTTCCACCACTATAAGGATGGACTTCCTGGCAGGATTTTAATCGCTGTTGGCGTCCAGAGGTTCTCCAGTGTCGTATACGTCTTGTATCCGGTCTCATACCAAAACGAGACTCATCAGAAAAGCACACGAAACGCCATTGTTCTTCTGCCCAATTTCTATGTTCAAGAGCCCATTGATATCGAATCCTACGATTGTGCATTGCTATAGGTGGTACCCGTAGCGGTCTTCGGGAATGAAGGTTCACTTCATGCAAGCGGTTTCCGACTGTTTGGTCGCTAATTAAGTTCCCTGAAGAGTGATGAAGCCTCACGGCTAACATCATGGCGGTTATTGTTGGAGCTCTTCGAGTTAAGATTTGAATGTATCGGTCTTGTCTCCGTGTGGTGCAGCGATACCGTCCTCCATGGCGCTCAGCCACGGTACCAGTGCTTCGGTAACGTGTCCAAAGTCGACTGATAACACTCTGACTTGTATTCAGAGCTAAAGCCACAGTACGTTGCCGGGAACCAGCTTCTATCATTCCCACGGCTCTGAGCATTTCTTCCCTGCTTAAATGACCTTGCCGCTCCATAATAACGTTGGTTTTAATCAGTAGTAGGGAAACAATAGCACTAATAATGTCTTCAATGCGTTGTATGTTTTTATAGGGAAAATATTGACAGCTGATTTTCATCTTTTACTCGAATTTGATTCACAGTTCCTGATTCAAATTATGAAATGCACCAAAAAGGATCCATATAAATTTATAAAATCATAAATTTATTACAAAGCCACATCTCAATCTCAAGAAATCCGCATAAAAATGCTTGATCCCTAGACACTTTTGATGTGTGTATTTTCAAACTCTATGTTTCGAACTAGATATAAGTACAAAGGCTCTAATCATGGTCTCCAGTTACGGTCTGCCTACACCCAGGATCTTGAGTACGTACTCGTACATCTATTGTATACTTAAGTGTAGAGTTTCGTTTATTAATCAGTTCATCACTTGGCTACTTAGATCATAAACCCAAACCGTAGCTAGACGACTTAAATTATTGTTTATTTATACGACCTCAAGATCGATGATAAAAACTAAAAAAAACAACCGACTTCCACAAAAAATAACACTACAAAGTGAAAAATAACTAATTTCGGAAGTCCGTGGCAAAATGAATGTACATAAACCAAAGACCATGTATATTCATATTTGCCACCGAAATCCGAAATTAGTTATTTTTCACATTGTAGTGTTTTTTTTTTGTGGAAGTCGTTTGTTTCTGTTTTTTTTTTTTTTTTTTGTAAAAAAGTTTTTGTTTAACAATTTTTAGTTGCAAAAAGTACTGTTCAGTTGTATCCGGTAAGACTGGACGCTACCGCCAACATAGTTGGGAATACGCTAGCAAGCAAAAGACGCCTTTTTTATTTCAATGTTTACCCGTAATAAATACCAAACTACTGAACCGATTTTTTATGAAATTTCTCTGGGACCGGACTGAATGTATGAGTATTGCTAGAGATGACACGATTACGCGACTTAATTTCAGTCTCTTGATTTTTTTGATTGTCGCATCAGCATCGCGAGTAGCAGTGGCTAGTGGTTGTCCTACGTTAAACTTCAATGCTGTAAATTGTTGAGGACTTCCCTCGACTGTCTATGGTCTTTATTATCAGATCTACTGCAGACTTTCGATATAACCCACATGGATGCAAACTTCTCATCAACATAAATAAATTGAGTCCAAACACAAGGTAATAATATACTGTAAATTGTTGAGGAGTTCCCTGAACTGACCTTTGTCTTCATCATCAGCTCCCTAATGACAGTCACAACCTATCTAGACGTAAGGTTCTTATTAAAAACTTTTCACAACTATTGGGTTGATTGTTGAACTTCAGATTGGGTTATTATAAAGTAAACCAGTATAATTTTTGTGAAAAATTGTCTATTGAATTAGGAAATGACTTCAAAATCCTTCGGATTGAGATTAAAAGTGATTAGCTTTACGCTGAGCGGGCGGAAGTTTTATCGACAGAATACTAATCTATAAAGATATCTATAAAATAAATTGTTACATAACTAACTTTTTGGCACCATTGCTGATATAATTTATAGTTTCCATAATATTTACCTATAGTTTCGAGCAAATTGACCAGCTAGCGTCTGTACATGTAGCGATATTTTTATTAGACCGGTTAACAAGTTTGCCAAAATTAACTATGCAACTTACGTTCTTAAAATTTAAAATATTTTCCAGTACTTACATAAATGTAACTTAACATTTTGCATTGTGTTACATGGAAGTAAAATTACAGGGCCAAAAGTAACGTATATAAATAAAATGTTACATAACTAACTTTTTGGCACCACTGCTGATATGTAAAATAAAAATATTTTTAAACTAGCTGTGCCCGCGACGTCGTACGCGTTGACGACGAAACTTATTAATGAGTTTTTGTGTAGTTACGTTATCTATCGACCCTACTGATATCACTACTTATGTCCCGGCGCGAGTCCTTTGTGGCCAATTACAAAAAAGTTAAGACTGTCTTTTTAGAAGAGCCTAACACCTAGCGCCTACCTACACTTATATGTATATAGGTACTAATAAATAAACAACATCCCTAAAAACTGATTCAAAATTTAAAAAAATTCTGATGATAACTAATCTAAACAAAATAACTAAACACTAATTACATACATTCTATACGAACGTCTAATCCTACCTAATATTATAATAAAATAACGAAAATATTAAATAATAGTTATTATTATCGTAGTGTGTGAAATTGTATCTTAAGATAAAATGTTACAGTATCTTAGCCGTGTATAGCGCTCCCTTATTTTTGTTTCAGGGTGGAAAATCCTCATGGATGTCCGCCGCCCTGGGGGCCTAGTCTGTTATTTTTTATAAATTTGTCATTCCAACACGATTCCATTGTCATTGTGCTTAAAAGTTCGTAATCTGCTAAATTCATAATAATCGATCAATTATCTCAGTCGTCTTGTAATGGAATGGTGATAGAATGACATCGCCGTATTGGCATTATTATAAAACCCGTTAGTAGACTGGTGTCTTTCCAACAGCTCTCAAGACAACTATTGTTAAACCACTTTACAAAAAGGTACCAAGGAATTAAGCAATTATAGACCAATCGCCTTAATCCCAATCTTTTCCAAAGTTACAGAAAAGATAATCTATGAACTATTTGACAAGTTTCTAACGAAATACATCATTTTATGTGATGAGCAGAAAGGATGCAGAAAAAACAAGGGCATAAATACAGCTATTTTTAAGTTACTTAAAACTGTATAGAGAACGTCGATATAAGAAATCCAATATGCGCAATCTACACCGACATGACTAAAGCATTTGATTGTGTCCATTATGAAACACTTATCTATAAGCTTGACGCATACGGTATTAGAGGAAATGCCCTAAATCTCATAAAATCGTACCTCTGTAATCGATACAATACACGGAAATCAGTAGAATTTGTATTAAAACTAAATACGAAAGGAAGTATTTATCTCAAGCCAGGGTTATTAGATATGGTGTACCACAAGGCAGTGTACTGGGCCCACTCTTATTTCTGCTATATATAAATGACCTGCTGTTTTATTTGCTGATGACAGCACAGCTTTAATAAAAAGTGATGACGTAACAAATTATGAGGACAATATAAATAGTACCCTTAAAGACATAATACGATGGCTTGACATGAACAATTTAATAATTAATTTATCAAAGACAAATATAATGCACTTCTACCAAAGACTATCTGTACAAAATTTGACCATAGAATATAATAGACAAAAACTGGAACAAGTAACAGTTGCAAAATTTTTAGGAATATTAATAGATAGCGAGTTCACATGGAAACCTCATGCAGAAGAGGTGTGTAAAAAATTAAGTACATCTGCATATATTTTATTCAACATATCCAAAAAAGTGACTATGAAAACAACAATTATGGCATATCATGGTATAGTAGCATCAGTCTTACGATTTGGAATTATATTCTGGGGTAATTGTTGCATGAGAGAACAGGTCCTGAAGGCTCAGAAACGCTGCATAAGAGCTATGTGTAGTCTTAAAATGACAGACAGTTGTGTGCCAGGGTTTAAGTCTCTGAAAATTTTAACTTTTCCATCACTATACATTTTGGAATTGGCTGTTTTTGTAAAACTGAATAAGCATGAGTTTGTAACAGTATCAGAAACTAGGAAAAGACCTATAAGAAGCCAATATAAGAATTTGTTAAGAATTGACGGATGCAATACTGCATTGTTTAAAAAAAGTATTTTTGGCATGGCTCCAATTGTTTTTAACAAGATTCCCAATGAAATTAAAAATTACCCAATGATAACATTTAAAAAGCAACTTACAGCTCTTTTATTAGACAAATGTTATTACTCTGTAAATGATTTTTTAAATGACTCCTCTCTTCCCAAATAAATATAAAATGTTAATAATAATAATAATAGTTTAATGATTCATTTTAATGTAACTATTCAAAATTTGCATGCCTAATTTAAGGTAGATAGTATAAGGGTCTGACATTATGTAAACATCATTATTTTGTATACCTACTTTCTGTGCAAATAAATATAATTGAATTGAATTGAATAATTGAATAGAAATGATTTTTTTTAAACTACTACTCAATTTGAACATTTATTGATATAGAGTGGAATATCAGTGATTGATCACTGGTAAGTTATAATGACGCCATTTTGTTAGTAGATTATCAAACTTGTCAAAACTGATCACCGCGGATGACTTAACCTACTACACACTTATTATTTGCGGTTGGTATAATAATCGGGTCTAGGGATCCAACCGCAAAATTTAGATTTGTTTCTTATTGTATATTTTTCCGGGATAAAAAGTACCCAATATAGTGCCCACGATATTAAAGAATAATTTTATTATACCACGTTTCATCGTAATCTAACCGATAGTTTTTGGGTGATGCCTGAACAAACATTCGTGTCGGTCTAATTCCCCTGCCATTTATTTTTTACATATTTTCAATGCACAGAATTTATACTTCAACAGACTTATTATAAGCATAGAATAGATTTCCCTTAACATTGGGTGGAAGACTTTTCCACGAACTAAGCAAGCCGTGTACGTCGTGGTGGCCTAGTGGTTAAAAGACCAGCCTCTCAAGTATGAGTGCGCGGGTTCGATTCCAGATCAGGCAAGTACCAATGTAACTTTTCTGAAGTTTTATGTACTTTGTAAGTATATCTTGGACACCAATGACTGAAGGTGAAGGAAAACATCTTGTGGAAACCTGGACTATAAGTCTGAAATCGCCAACCCGCATTGAGCAAGCGTGGTGATTACGCTCAATCCTTCTCTGTATGAGAGGAGACCTGTAGGCCTAGTATGAGTTTTCATTACGAAACGCGTTCGTCGATATCGAGCGCGTTTGACTCATCGATTGGCCCGCTTCAAGGTCGTAAGAACTCTCAACCAATGCGAGCGCCAAACGCGCTCGATATGGACCATCGAGTTTCGTACTGAAAACTCATACTAGGCCTACTGTGCCCAGCAGTGGGACGATTAAAAGGTCGATGATGATGAAGCAAGCCGTAAGTACCGTAAGCTTGTTATCATTAAAAAAAAACACACAAATAAAAAATGTTTACAGTTTTTGTTGACTTGAATTAATTAATAATCAATTTTTTAACTTACTGGACAGACATTCACATATTATAGAGTAGGTACAAATCTAAAAGTCGTGAAAATTGTAGGTAATTTCGTGATGTATTTTTATCGAGTTTTTGTTCTTCTCTTATGTTATTTTTATTTTATACTCATGTCTATCAGTTTCAAGAAAGATCATATTGAAGTTATTTTGGTTACACAATTCATTATTTTTTTCTGAATCCAGTCTATCAGTAATCTTATTGTCTAATAATGTAATATTATTTCAAGGCAATTCCCAACCCCGCCATCGCGTAGGTTGTGGTAATTCCTCGGGGTAACTGTGTTAGGTACTCATTACGAGTTTTATTACTTATTATCTTCTCATTTTGTTATGATTTTTGAGTCTAATTAAGAACTACAATTATTCATCATTATCATCTCAGAGTTAATCCCAGTCGCATCCGAAGCCTTTTTCAGCTTTGGAGTCTAGGGTCCGCTTTACCAGTCCAACTGCTGATTTGGCTAAACTTCGATATTAAGAACTACAATTACTGTATGTATAAATATGTGCTTCTGGATGAACCGGAAGTTACACTAACAAATCACTTACATCTTGATATAAAAGCACTTTATTGAATTAAGATGGTAACAGTGGCGGACCACCCTGACTCTGAGAGTATTTTCTTTCATACAGAAATATGTGATACCTTGTTAACTTATGCAGAAGGATCAAAAAGCATTCGAAAATATCTCGAAAATTTTAGTATCCAGTCTCAATAAACCATTTATACAAAAGTAGAATACTTAAGCTTTGCAAGCTGCCTTCTAATTATACTGAAATATTTTGACCTGTTGAAATTAAATAAAAAATACTTCAGATTTGGACCAAGATCGACAAACTGATGTTAATTCCAGGAAATAAATTATTGATAAGAAATGATGATTTTTTTTAATGTTAATGTAACATGTTTAATGTATTTGCGGTCGTCGTACCTACCTACATTCAATAAACTTCATTTTCAGCTAACAATTTTTACTTTAATAATTGCTTCATTTTTTGGTACTTGTTGTAAGTTGTAATACCACGTACATAATAGGAGTCTTAGTCTTTTAAAGAAAATTACTTTAACCTGAGTTTGTTTATAGAGCCATAAATTACAACTATATTGCTTTTGTATTTTTGTAGAAGATCTAACAGTAAACTTGGGCACAATGGATGAGGGCCTGTTTTTAGGGGCTTTTGTTTCTTTCTCCGTTTTGAACTTGCCGAGTAATTTAGCAGGAACGGGTAGGATTATTTTATTTTGGTTATTTTAATGACCGTAATGGTTGTCGGCAAATAAAAATGTGCGAATCATTCAAAATATTTTCGTTTAAATGAATAGAACATTGTTTGACTTTTGGAATTTCCGAATTCATAATGTTCGTCTCCTGTTTGGTTCAGTTTTTTATTTTATTAATTAGAACCCACATTAGTGTCTATATTATAGATTATCTTGAGAATCACTGTCGATTTCTTTGATAATTAGTTCGTAAATAAGTAAATCAGCGTCATTGATCCATTAAATACATATTCATGGAGCAGCCAATCGATTCTGTAATAACCGCTAAAATTTAAGTTATGCAGTGCAAATATTTGTATGCATGAATATATTTGCACTGGTCTGGTCGTGCCTCGAAAAGCACGTTAAACCGTTGGTCCCGTTTGCCATACGAACATCTAATGGCTGTCGTTACGGGTTGTTGGAGCCCTCAAAAGTCCAACAATTGGTCTAACTGCAATGCTTCGATATCGCCTTCGGGTTGTGGAGGTCAGTCGGCAGTCGCTTTACGGAAAATATCGAAGTTTAGCCAAAAGCTGATTTTGGTTAGACTGGTAAAGCGGACCTCAGACTCCAAAGCCGAAATAGCTTCGGATGCGACTGGGATTAGGTAACGCTGAGACGGTGATGATGATGATTAAAGTCATTAAGTCCGTCTCTGTACCTTTCATGTGCGAAAGGTTAAGTAAACAAATAAATAAATCCCATGACAGCTCACTCTACGAGTATTTCAACAAAGTTTTTACGACGAGATGGTTACAGAATCGCACTGCTTGCTGCATTTAAGGTGAATGAGCAGTTGTAACATGCGAAATTAAATTAATCTTACGTTTTTTGTCATTTTCAGGTCAGTGTCAGGCTGTACATTGTTTAAAATTTCATATGCAACCACAACAGGTTACGTATATACAGAATTATTTACTACATCTTTCTAAGCTAGATTTGTATCATAAGAACAAATCAGAGCATCTTTTTTCTTATGTTACAAATCTAACTTAGAATGATGTATTAATATGATTATTTTATTATTCTGTAAATACGTACTTTTCTGTTGTAGTCGGGAATCAAAATTTTGTTCAAGATATAACCTAACACTTACCTGAACGTGTTAGGTTGTAGTGGTGTGTGTTTGTAATGAAAACAACGTAAAATAATTCAACGGACTATAACTGCACATTCACCTTTAGTTTAATTCACAACTATTAATCACACCTGGTTTTTTTGTAGAAACTTGATTTAATTTGTTTTTTGTTGAGTGATGGTTGACCTTATATTAAAGTATCTTTGACCAGTAGGCCTAGTATGAGTTTTCATTACGAAACTCGATCGTCGATATCGAGCGCGTTTGGCGCTCTCATTGGTTGAGAGTTCTTACAACCTTGAAGCGGGCCAATCGATGAGTCAAACGCGCTCGATATCGACGATCGAGTTTAGTAATGAAAACTCATACTAGGCCTACAGTGAGGTAATTGCGTAACATATTATCAGTATTAATAGTTATCATTTTGACAGTTAGACCTTCATTGCGTTATTTACATTGTTGAATAGAAAACTTTTTCGAACATATGAATCAATGGATTAGCAAATTCCATCAAAATGATTCAGATTATGATTGGGTGTGCGTTACGCAACTAGGTTACTTATTTTATTATCACATTTCATATTAATTAGCAAGGTAGTGGGAGTAATTCACTATAAATAAATTGAAATATTTCTGCTAGTTTCATTAATTCTATTCAAAAGATTTAGTGAGTAACGCAGCTGTTATGTCTTTCCCGAAAACAATTAGTGCTGGACGGAACTTACCTTGACTGGGCATTCACCGATATTGATAAATAAATTCGGCCAAGAACGAATCAGATTTACGCACGAAGAGTTCCGTACCATTATCTAGATAAAGATAACTTTATTTTGCAAACATGGGTAAAAAAAATGACAAAAAATAAATGTATATATAAAAAACAAAAATCTTTTAGTATTTGTTGTTATAACGGTACGATATTGTCTAGCTGTCACGATTCATAAGGTACTTACACCCCGAGAGTTTTACTCGATCCCGTTTTTGCCTTTTGGGTATGGAGCCCTAAACATCTAATCGAACGATTTTTATGATTCATTGAATTCACTAACGACCAAGTTAATACAAACAGTCCCAAGAAACTTCACAGCAAAAAAAGATTCTGCATAAATAAAGTAGGGAGATAGTTTTAAATAATGAAATACGAAACGAAATATTTCATAGCTATTTACCCATCTACAAACAGTATCTACATAACACAATGTGTTGCATCAGTATAGTAACGACATTATTACATGTCATTAGCATTGTCAAATTTAAAATAACTAAACAGATGAAATCTATCACTGTCACTGAAATAAGGCATCTGAAAGTTAAATTGTTGCGAAACGCAGTGAAATCGTCTCATCCCAAAATCAGGTCGCCCGTTTCTTTGCTATCGGGTTGGGTAACCTAATTTGTTATTCAAGCATCTGTCTTATACTTGTCTATGTACGAGATAACATTACAATAATGCCTTTATTTGCTGTAACGGGAGAATAAGTTACTAGAATTTTGTTATATGTAACTACAAGTTTACTAATATTTTTTTTAAACATTATGAACTAGTGCTTGACCGCAATCCCAAAAAAGAGTCCCAGTCCTTCGTTTTTCATGAACGAAATTAATACATTAATGAAATAACAAATACGATGTTTACAACAGCTTAGTCATTATACAAGATGGTTTAATTACAGTTTTGATATTCTATTCTAGTTCTATTTAGCCCCAGTTAACTAGCTCAAGGCAAAAAAGAAAATATTTATAATGAATATTAATAAAAAAATTTCGGTTAGAGATATATACATTCTTAGTACTTATTGCCTTTATTATATAGTTATTTTAGACGACACGATTAGTGCAGTGGCTAAAAGTTCGACTACAGTAGGCCTAGTATGAGTTTTCAATACGAAACTCGTTCGATCGTATCGAGCGCGTTTGGCGCTCTCATTGGTTGAGAGTTCTTACGACCTTGAAGCGGGCCAATCGCTGAGTCAAACGCGCTCGATACGATCGAACGAGTTTCGTAATGAAAACTCATTCTAGGCATACTGCGCTGCGTTTTTCGGTTTCGATCCCACACGGAACAAATATTTGTATGGCCTACAGGTGTTGTTCCGGGTCTGGCTGTTTGTGGATGTGAGTTTAATATTTGTATACGTACCCACGATAGAGAAGTAATTTACAGTATGAGGGCAACGGTAAAAAAAAAAATAAGCTATTGTTAGATATAATATACAGAATCAGGGTATCTTTGCAAACAAAACTCAAAACAAATTAAAGAAAAGTATGAAAAGAATATCGTCGTCGATAAAAGAAACAATACAACCCGTCATCCGAAAATGGCTATTTATGGCAGTTAAAAGTATCCTAAAATGAATGTGTAGTTTAGACAGTAATATTGCTAAAAATCTGCTTTAAATAAATTGTTTTACGACCTGCCTTGTTATGAGTTTGGCGCACTTACCCTTTATAAAAAAAGGTCAGGGCTTTAGAATGAAAAATGCATCTGGCATTATTTACCGGCCATTATTTTTATTAGGGCACCCATTTCTCTTCCAATACTACTTAAGTGTACTCAGCAGCTCTCATGTGATTCCAGGAACGAGCTTTATCATTGACCCAGTGACCCATTGCACTTGGCTCCGAAACCTAAATGTTGGCCCCGTTTGCGCGGCTCCCCGACTCAACCCTCTAAACTGTAACCATCCGCCCCACGCCCCCCTAAATTTCACGTAACCCCTATAGAAATAGTACGTAAATTATAACGACATTTTAAGTGTGGATTAATTCTTCAACCTTTTCCCTCTGTCAACCCTCTCTTTGACCTAATACAGTAAACGTTTATAAGCTTAGTGACTGATATGTAGAAAAATTGTATAACCAACCCAGTTGAAGTCGTATAATTTCGTAACCGGAGTTCTGTAGTCTCCTTCGCGTCGTACTATTAAATGTATTCGTAATACAAAGTTTGAGTAATGAAAGTTTTTAATTTTCTCTATCTAGTAACGTAACGTAAATGGAACCGGGCTTTCCCCAAATTTCACCTCCTTTAATGTTGGAAATAAATTGGACAGAAAAGCAATTTTTTTAGGAGGGCTTAATCTCGAAAATCGCCCGATTGTTAAGTCATCTACTTATATATTATCATTATCAACCTTTTATCGTCCCACTTCTGGGCACAGGTCTCCTCTCATACAGAGAAGGATTGAGCGTAATCACCACGCTTGGTCAATGCGGGTTGGCGATTTCAGACTTAAAAGTCCAGGTTTCCTCAAGATGTTTTCCTTCACCTTCAGTCATTGGTGCCCAAGATATACTTAGAATGTACATATAACTTTAGAAAAGTTACATTGGTACTTGCCTGACCTGGAATCGAAACCGCGCACTCAGACTTGAGAGGCTGGTATTTTAACCACTAGGCCACCACGATAATTATTATCGATTAATATCGATCTTCGATTATTCGATCGGTCGATTTTCGAGATTAATTAGCACTTGCCGAGGTTGATTCATGGATCTATCAATAACACCCCGGTTCCAAAGCATGAGGGGCCGTGCTTTGGAAAGCATGTGAAGCAGTTGGTTCAAGTTATCATTCGTAGATTTTTGACAATCGTTACAGGTACACTCAAAAGTCTGACAACCAGTCTTGCCAAGGAGGTCTTACCAGAAGTAAGATAGCCGGATGACAAATTTTGGTCTGTATCTGCACCTGGATAGACTGGGACCCGACCCCAACAAGGAAAACGACTAGGCAGATTGATTTTCAAAACGGCAATTTTTTGACGGTTTTTATTATTTACTTGAATCGTTACTGCGCATGTCTTGTTGCTATTTTCTTTTCAATTCGCCATGTAAGCTAAGCAAAGTAGCGAAACAATATTAGCAGTAAACTTGATAGCAACGCTTTAGAATTTGTGCGTGTGTGTTAGGACAAGCTCTACATATATCTTTTGTCAACCTTTGAAAGTGCACGTCAATTTCTGTTTGCTGACGCAATTCCTTCAAATAGGTACCATTCGAAATTCTGATCTTTTGATTAAACGATTTTGGGCCTTTAAATCATAAAATCACGTCTGTTTAAGAATATTAAGCTTAAAAGCTCCTATTTTCACGTCCCTCGCCATCCGGTCCTTATGAAAATTATCGTTCATAATTTTAGATTCCCATAATAACCATTGAAAAAGAAAAAACTAAATAGCATCATTATGGAAAAATAAACAAGCATACGAAATAAAATAAAACCAGTTCTAAAATTAAATAAAAAAAAAAATGTACCAATTGATACAAAACCAATCAATATATCATCCAACTAAACGGTTTATTAAATACAGCGTCGTGACACTAATGCTTTGTAAACCAGTGTTATTACCGCAGTATTACGATACGTTACATCAACATGCGTCATTGGACGGAGAAAGTGTGACGTCAGTTGCGCGCATGAAGAAAGCATTGCGCGTGCGACTCTGCGAGCACTCTTGCTTTTGTTGGAGGCCGTGGCGTCTGTGCGATAGCGAAAACGGCATGCTTCGGGTATACCTACCTTGCTGTCGCTTTTCATCCGGTATTCAGGTCTTGATTATGAAATCGAAACTATTGAGTCATTGTAGATTATTATGCACGATATGTAGTTTCATGTTTGACGTTCTAAAGACGTAGTAGTTTCGTTAATTATTTAATTTTCGAATCATTCAAGCCTTTTATCAGTTTTGAAAACATCAGCAACAACTACGCTCCTGTGAAGTTAAAAACCGGGAAGACTCTTTAAGCAATTGTCAAACGAGGTCGGTAGATGTGATTTTTTTGGCATTGTGTAGCTCCGTTTCAGATGATAAACTGGACGGGTAAACTTGAAGAGTAGTGCAACATCATAGTTAGTATTGATGTCAAGCCTCGTTCGATGGCGATGTGTTTAGTACGGTAGAACACGTCGAATCAAATTACATTGCGAGTACAAGGCTGTCACAGACAGACAGTCACTCGTTCGTGACCTGTTGACTGATTTTAACAAAATCCAGGTCAAGATCTTTATTTCGCTTTTGATATTGAATGGCTCTCGTTTTGAGTCGAAAATTACCTACGTAAATTTCGAATACGTAATTGCTTATTCACTAATATCTTGCCATACGTAGGTGTATGTCATTAATCATACATAGAGCACACAAATGATTGCAATAGAATAATTTGATGAGTAAATATATGGTTTTTTTTTAATACCTAATATTATGAATCCTGTAAAGCATCACTGAAGAAATATCAGCCCATCAGATAGACTTGTGTCATGAAGTGCTCTTCCACGAAAGCTTTATTTGACTTAGTTCAAAGCAATTTTATTGTTATAGACCATAATATGTTTGAGAGTGATGAAGTCCCTAATAATAAGATTTGTTCAACTATTCAACTTTATTTTTCTATTCCCCTCTATATTGGGCATTATGTCTTTTTCAATGTAATATTACAATTACACACACGTTTCACTGCACTGAGTATACTTTTTTGGATAGGCAGGATCAGAGATCGTGTAATCTTTAAAGACAGGAAACTCTCATGAGTCTCTCAATATTCTTGTACGTTGTTTGATCCCGTCTTATTTCTTGTCAGGTGTAGGGAAAGAACCATTATAACTGTTTGTCTCTGTATCCAAAGGTTGTAGCTGCTGGTAGAAAATAACTGCATTTACTCCACCGTCCTACATTTCTGTGCTTGAAGTATTAAATCAATAAGCCAACGTCTTAACTAGGTTGTAGCTCTTGGTAGAAAATTACGGCATTTACTCCGCCACCGTGCATTTCTATTCTTGAAGTATTAAATCAATAAATAATAACAGAAATGTGACTCCGACAGCAAAATAAATCGGGCCATGCGTTATCTTGCAACTCGGATTGGAATTTCTCAAAAAGTATAAAATTTACAACTACCTAAAATATAAATATACCTACAGAAAGTACGTTTCATGGTGATTTAAATTTAAAATGACTATGAATTTATTCCAAAGTACGGTCAAGTTAAATTGTAATTAGGCAATAAACACAATGCTAACAATTTGCTCTGTTTTGACTATACATGTTTCGCAATTCGCGTTCTTTTTTCCACTTCACTTTATTTTTGCTATCACTTGCGGTCAATAATGGATTCGATACCTCAGGAAGCAACTGATCTGTACTACAATACTACTTTAAACAGACGTTGCGCCACGTGAGGCAAAATTTTACATTGTGGGGTTTCCTCCACATCTTCTAGGGCATCCTAAAGATACGGAATATGTACGATATTAATTAATAATATACAAGTTTATTACTTACTATCTAAACTCCAAAAACACAATCTTATTTAATTCATTTGGACGGTGTGATGGGACTATCTAATGAACGGAAGGATATTTTTGCCCAATAGTGGAAAACAAAGTAAAGTAAAATTTTGAATATTTTAGTAAAAAATAAATCCTAATGTAACCTAAAAATTCTTTAAAAATGTAATTCACATTTCTAATTTTATTTATTGCTAGCTGCACTCCGCGATTGCATCCCGATAAGTTTTGATCCCATGAGAATATCAAGATAAAAGATAACCTACGTGGTTCTTACATATATCTATATTATATCGTGGTATTTATATATAACTATGTGCATGCCATAATATGCATGCATGTAATAATACAAATGCGTTCAGTAGTTTTTACGTAAAAGAGTAACAAACATCCGACCATCCATCCAACCAAACTTTCGCGTTTATTATGTTAGCAGGATAGGATAAGTAGACGACATCGACAGAAGTACCTATTTGATCACAGGTGCATTCTCGATACTAAATAATATCACGCATGACGTCTTGGTCGGATAAGTAATTGGCGGTGTTACACTTGTATGTATTGCTGCAGTTACGTATGCGTACAGCGAACACAACTCATAATCGAATGCAGCGCAAACGTAAACATTAGCTCGGTGTTCGCGGCAACCCTGCCCTGCTGCGGCACTGCGCGCAACTGGGTCAGTGGGCCGCCCCCCGCGCCGTCCTCCACCCGCTCGGTGGCGCAACCGCGCGAACGCGCACTAACATAGACCTGGATCGCGGGAAAGTGGGTCACCGACTCACTTTCACTTATTACATGGGCTCCTAATCGTTTTCCATTGTGCGAACGGGCAGGGGCCTGCGGGTGGCAGCGGGGCGCGCATGCGGGAGGCGCCGGCACGCGCGCCGTTGTCGCCGGCCGGTACCCGCCAGTCGATCGCGGTACCTCCACCGAGCGGCACGTGTGCCGCTTGTTGCTAAATTACTCGTTGCGATCGTAACATACCACGCGCTGTCAACACTTGTACGAACAGTAGTAATAATTGTTACTTTGGTGACTGACACAACGCTTAAGGCCTGTTATCTTCTTACTCCGCTCGTATTGAACAAAATGTGTTGGATTTATGTGCTTCCTACTATAGTGCTTGAACAGGTGCAGCCCGCGAGCGGTAGCTAGTGTTGCGGCCAGACCGCTAGTGAACTCTGTGACTGTGTGAACGTTGATGGTTGCGGTTGAACGCATCCTTAGGGATTTTTAATAAACAGCCGCACTGAGCGGCCGAGCATGACGATGGACCAGCAGACAGGCCTCATGTCCCTCAATATGTCCCCGTTTGATCTGAGCCCTGGTCCTGAAGGGTCTGGCTCGGGTGGGGGTCCCTCAGGTGCATCGCAACAATACGTGCCGCAAGGCGCCGCTTATCAATGTGTTCCCGAGCAACAATCTTTCGCATACGCCAATCTGGATGCTTCATATCTGTTTCCAACAGGCGCCGGTGGTGAGCCAGGAGCTTATTTGCCAGCAGCCGGAACAGTGTGCGACCAAACTGACACCAAGGATGTAATCGAAGAACTATGTCCCGTCTGTGGAGACAAAGTTAGCGGTTACCACTATGGACTATTAACGTGCGAGTCCTGTAAAGGGTTCTTCAAGAGGACCGTTCAAAATAAAAAGGTGTACACTTGCGTCGCTGAAAGAGCCTGCCACATAGACAAAACACAACGGAAGCGCTGTCCATTTTGCCGCTTCCAAAAGTGCCTCGATGTTGGCATGAAACTCGAAGGTGAGTAACTACTTTTAGTGTCTTCTCATATTAGCAAAATCTTTTTGTTTATAATAGATAATGTCAGCTATTCACATCATCATTTCAGGCTGAATCTATCACAATTGGACTATTTGTCGCAACTATTGGTCTAAATAGGATTACATCATTTAACCCAATTTAATACAATATGACCTGGAAATAGTGCTTCGTCTATGCTATAATATAGAATTGACGAATACAACGATTCCCCCACCGACCTTCACCCACTTAGTTGTAGAGGTCGACCCTGAGACGCTACAGGGGGTGTCTGAAACTGAGATTGATAAGAGACTGTTTCCCGTCAATAAATATCAGATATATCAGAGGTTTAGTAAGTAGGGTTATAGGGGAAATACATAGTATAGTTAAATTTAAAATCCGATATAAACTATTTTGTCTGCAATAAAATCTGCAGCTATATACGTAGATTTTTTGAAAATCCATTGAACTTATTAGATGGACATTTAGAACAAATAATGGGAATCTTCTTATTCACGCCATTCTACTCATTTATGCCATTTTAAATATTATTGCCAATACGTCGCTAAAAGTAGTCGTAGTTTTAATGCAAATTCAGATATTATAGATCACCACAAACAGAAAACCCGACAACATTGATTCATCGAACAAGTGATCTTTCAAAATATAGACTGTGTCATTTCCGGAAAGTAGATTATGCCGATATTGCAAATATAATTGCATTACTTACTAATTACTTTACTGTTGTAGTTTCACAAAAAATACTTGCTTAATACAATTAATTAACGTTATCGATTACCATTCTAGTGACACAAATTGGTCACGGTTCACTTCAAAATAATTTACAGACAAAATGAACTAATTAGCTTAACTTATTTAAGAATATTTACTGGATGTTTGGGTAATTATCTTGCCAAATAAAAATTAACAGGTTTGAACTAAAGTCCTTCAAAATTGTCAATAATATTGATAGATTGAGTTCAGGACCTAAGTTGTCATTAAAGCAAAGAATAAGTTTATTGCGTAAACATTTGTAATGATTACCAAATCCAGATTAAAGTAATTAGCTGTGCTACAAAGTACAAGGAGATGTTTTGTTTTTTATTTTGAAGGAAATTTATACATTAACTTGTAGTTAGCCGATCGCGTGGGGCGGAGCTTGAAGTGCGGATCGTTCTAATTTTAAAACGCGCGCGGCCGCAGAGCGCCCTGACCTACTTGCGAGCGGGGCCGCGATGCGGCGCGCGCGCTGACTGTGTTAGTGCGTAATGCTACATTAATTCGCCACTGTGTGCGTGAGACATTCGCCATTGCGCGTTTCGCCAGATGCTGTGATGCTTGCAACATCTAAAAGTTTAAAATTTACTATAGAAGCCCAAGTAGCATTTTAAATGTGCCCAAATTGTGAACACTACCAATTGTAGTCATTTTATCGAAATTTTGATTATTTTTGTAATTAATGCTTACGACATAATTCTTTCAAATTCTGTTTGTACTGCATTAAAAAACGCCGAATAAAATATCAAGCGAACCAAGCCGACCGAAGACTCATTGAGATCGTTAATGATAGTAAATAATACGATTAGGCCAATTTACTAAGTTACCGAATACCAAAATTGTAAATACATAATATTTATATTTATGTATTTTTTAAATTCTGCAATAAATTTTCAAAGTCCCACAAAAATAGACTACGACAATTATTAACGAGCATACAATAGGTATTGTCGTATTTACAAAAACTTCAATCTTTGAAATTACAAAAGTAAACAAAGAATATTTATCGCAAGAGTAATATGTCAGATGACACAATTCACACAAATAGTTGCCTGACCCGAATAATGGGTGTTGCGAGAGCCTCGCACCGCCTGCCCGACCTGCAGCAAGCCTTGTGCAATGCCACCGCTACAGCACCCAACCGATGGATTCTAAAAGGCTTTTTATTTAATGAATAGTATTTTGACGAATCGCTACACTTATTTCACAGACTGTATTTTGAATAAAAATGGTTATGAGAAATACACACTAAGGGCTAATTTCCTTAAAAAAGGGCTGATAGCTTTATTCGAGAAATTATTTATACTAAACTTTGATATTTGTTTCATAGAAAAATTGACAAACTTCAATTTATTCCTCGAACAAAAGCTATCTGGTGATGGAAAAATTTGCCTAAGATTTAGAAAATCTGGCACGATATCATTTTTTATAACGGAAATAAATAATTCACTTTTGCTTCAAAAACTATAGGCCATATTGGGTAAATCAGTGCGCTGCCACCATGTCCTATTTAGCCTTGTCTGAGTCAGTAGTAGTCTAGTTGAGGTTATATTCCGGGAGTTAGTTATTAAAATATTGACTTTCCAGTCTACCTAGGTTAGCGTCTGTAGCCCTTCCCGTTTTATAATAGTAATGTAAGTCTGCAATGCGAGAGATTACACGAGGCTTACATAAGCGCCTTCAACATGTACTAGAGTTGCGATATGTTGCTTCACTTTGAAGTTAGCAAAAAAAAAAAAAAAGTTAACATGGAAATGCTACTAAGATTTCTATAAAATGTTTAATATTTTATCGTAAAGTTGCATTATATCCTATTTGTGTAGTTCAGAGTCTAGTGGGGGTTGTGGATCGGGCGTGCGCCAGCGACTGTATCGTGCGTTTCGACACAATCGACCGTCGTCGGTGGAGTACACTGCGCAAGCGCCGTTTCACAAGACGTTCGGTCGACCTGTCGCAATGGGCTACCCAAATGTGACCTGGACACGTATCACGTTACTTGTCCGTGCATACATACAAAATTTAATAAATTATTGCAAATTGTGTGAAATTATGTATGTGTATTAAGAGAAACAATTAACTTTTCAGACTCAAAAAGTACCAACTGCGAAAAATAAAGCTACTGGTAGTATGTATTTCTTACAATTAATTAAATTGGTATGCCAATAGTCAATCCATAGAAGACATTACATACTTATCATTTGGAGCTGTGCACCGTATCATCGAACCTAATAAGTTGGCATCATGATTTAGGTACGAGTTACGGCAACAACCTTTCTGACAGTTATAACATGACGTTATGCATTACAAATGGTTATCTTCGCAACTTGTTATACGTCACTATACTATTCAGCTGCGAACTGGCTATCATAGTAGTTGGGGGAAATGAAAGAAGCAATTATTAAAATTTTGCTCTGCTCACATTCTTTGTTGGCAGAATAAACGGCTAAATGGAAGTCGGACTCGCTCACTATGTTTTCCTTTGTCAGTATAACATAAATATAAGTATAACAAGAACAAATTTTAAAAATGCAAAATCTCAAAGAGAATTCTGCACTTATAAAACTGCAAAATTAGTACATAATTCTCTTTGAGATTCTGCCATCTTATTTAACGAACTACTTTTATGTTTAAAATTATTCAGCCCTACAAAGCTCTATCATTTTCCTACTGACTATCGGACAGGCACACAGTTCGCGTAGGCTTAGGAATTGCGTTTTGGGTTTTTTTTATTTTTGGTACTGGTTCCAAACTTTGCTTGCGATGGTCTTTGCCAATAGACAGTCAACCTGACCTTATAGCCTAACACAGAGTTTATAGACCAGCTAATAATAATTTCATTTAACAAGATTAACGTTCTGTAAATGCCGGTATTTAGACAGACTAATTAAATTATTTCCCCAGTACAGTGATGCGACCGCGGCCGTTAGTACGGTGCAGCGGACCACGGTCGAAGTATAATGATGGTTGTTACACGGCCTGCTGCTTTTAGTGTTCACACTACTTTACGTAATAATGCCAGGGCTTTATTCCTCTATGATATTTTTTACGTAATAACTTAATAACTATAATTGATTTTGTAGTTATATATATTGTATTTATAATGAAATATATCAATATCAGCCCTATTAAAGGACTTTTAGAACAGTAGATTACTTTATGCTCCATTTATCGTGACTTTTTTGATCAAATATTCTGTCTTGTACTCAAAATGGACAGTACTTACCCTATTCCTAAACCTACTTAGATTGTCTCATGCCTGCCTGTCACAATACGTACTACTTTATATAAATTCCAGTGACAGATGCCAGCCGAATTTTTAAAAGTCGGGAGTCTAAGTAAATAATATTATAATCACCGAATCATTTAATTTTCTGACAAGAAACGATTGGTTGTTGTTGATGGTGTCTTAAACTAAGTACTAATTAACAATGTCCCACTGTTAAGCTAGATGTACATTTTATGAAGTAGTTACGTCAGTAGTACAGCAAATTAGGAAAGTTGGTAGCCATTTTCTGTCACTAGAGGCACAGTTAACCATTTCTTCTGAACTACAATGACCACGCTGCTAATGACCACAATAATATTCAATACACGTAGCAGAATTAATCTAATTCGCAATAGATGCATTTGCCCCAATTGGTATGTTAAGAAGTATATTCCAATTGGTAATATAATTACTGATGATGGAGGAGGACATTGATGATAGGACATCTCAAGATCAGCTGATAAAACCATAACATGCACTTGGTAGTTGCTGGACGCTTAATGAAGGGGGTTGGACGGCCGCGGGCAGCGACAGATGTTAGATCACAATAAAAACTCACGCGCCAGCCGACTATTTCGGCGCGCTGCCTTGACCCGAATCGAGTGTTTCAACAGAGCGGCCTCGTACACCGGGCCTTTCTATTTTTTAGGCATTACCTGTCGTATTATTACGACAGTTCTACCAACGCCGCCATCTTGGAAGGATTTTGGTGCGCAGGCGCTTCAAGTACGCCTTCGTGGCGCAAAAACCGGTTTCGGTGCGTAAAATTATGTTACAAAAGTATGCGCATTATAGCTTCCATCATGACAATGTTTATAACTACATTTCTACTACCTACATATAATAAATTTTTGTCAAACCGTGTTCAGTTAAAAAGATGCGCCTACTGGACATGCTGCAGCTGTCTGGCATGGTACTTCCTTTTAACTGCATTCAAATCTGATCAGATTCTTACTGGTGCTAAATTCTAATATGTATTGATGAGATCTTGACACAGTTCGGTGGATCATCGCGGGTGATTTATCTAGGTTGTGTAACGATCGCCGCTGCCGCTATCTGGGCGCGCGATCGAGTGCGTGCGGGCGTTCGGATGCGATCGGCCAGTTCCGCCGGTACTCGGACGGGAGGGGACTTACAGAGGAGAGGAGGGGCACTGCCAGCCTTGACCAAGTTTCACCGACTCGTCGGTACAAGGAGCGATCCCCACCTCTTCCCGTCCTTTCAGTACATACTATTTTTTATCTCGTTGACACGATTACTTCATTTGATGGCCCTGACGCGTATGCCAAGGTCGAACATTTGGTAGTGGCAGGTATGAAGTTTAGAGTTTTGTGCGAGGGTAAAGGTGTCTTCGCTTCTGTCCAAAACGTCCGCGCATCCAGATACTATTGAGGCATGATCCGTTTTCGTGACCTCTTTTCCAAGGTCGACCTTGACCCATCTACAACTGGGGCAGTTCTACAAATAACATCAGAATCCGAGGTGAAGTCAGACGTATGTATCTATTTCTGCACACCGGCTGTTTGTCACAGCGACGTATGTTTTTGATTTGTAAAAATGACCTTGACCTTGATCTAGTTTAGTCGTGTTATAAACGACTGACCTCGTTTACCACATTATCGGCTGCTATACGCTATGTGCTCATTATATTTTAACATTAGATACTTAAATCATCGTATTGAAGTTTGCTAGTGCATATGCGAGTCATATCATTACAATATTTTTAGTTTTTTCTCAAGTCCCACCAAATGCGTCACACAATTTTTCGCCTCTATTCACGTAATCAGTTCTGAATGAAGCCGCTTATATGTTAATTTCCGCTAAGATTTTACACCACAATTGAAGCACAAAGAAGCATCTGTTGACAAAAATGCTTGTAAAAATCATATAAATCCAAAATAACAATCTTCTCATGATAAAACTTGTTAATAAAGGCAGAGCTAACCTAATGGTGGAATATTAGAGTAATTTTTTAACATAAGTGTTACTCTTTTACGAATCTGCTAAAACAGCGCGTCAAATTTTGTAACCTCGTTTTAAGATATTCTACTTTATGTTTGATTTTTGATTTGTTATCAAGCTTGGTCTTGTTATTATGTGGCAAAAAAGATAGTTCGATAGCTGTGACATTGTCTCGTAACCCAAAGGCGGATTATTCGGCTATTATGTTAAATCAAGAAAGTAATTTTTTCAAGTGTGTAATGATGATATGATAAAAATAGTAATAGCTTTTACTTGAAGAAACATTAATTCAAGTTCATTAAAAATATAACAGTAATATTATTATAGTACATAAATACATATTTCATAAATGTATTTCTTCATAAAATATTACTTGTAAATTAATTATATTTTACATTACAAGAGTAACAAACTATCAGGTATTTACTGTACCTACGTGAAAAAAATGTAAATCAATATTGAAGCAACCAGGCAGGACTTGAAGCATATTTTCCCGGGAAATTCATAGATGGACTAAACAAAATTATGAAACAGGTTCTTTGAGAAGTTCGTAACTTAATACCAGCTGCAAAAATGAAATCTTCTAAAATCTAAGCAAAAGTAAGTCTGGTCTTAATGATAGCAGTTCAAATAAGGATCGATTAGCATCTTTTACTTAAAAACATCATGCTTCAATTTCGATGAAAATAAATTTACATTTGTTGCCGACCTTATTCTCTTTTTTTTCTTGTTTTGGATCATCACATGACCTCTTCCGCTCTGGGCGGAGCGGAAGAGCGTGTCAGACTTTTGCTGACTACACCAGACTGACTACAACCCACCCGTGTTCCTTCACGTGCCTGTGCGCCAGGGCCAGGGTTTCTTTTTTAACCAACCCGCAACCCTGATCCGATGATTCGTGGACCCCGTCATAACACAAACACAAGGCTCCGTCGACTCGGACCTGGTCCTTACCGTGCGGCGAGCTGCCCACTGCTCACCGCCATTTGTCGAGGACCTAATGAATGATTGATGACTCGCAAGGAATGTATACATCGAGGACTTGCAATTATAATTTTTTAAGAACGTCCTTGATATACAAGTTTTTTTTTTAATCAGTTGAAGGTTCTTCTTCTTCAGCCTATAGAGGTCCACTGCTGGACAGAGGCTTCCCCCAAGGCTTTCATTACATCGAGGGGTTTGCCATAATCCCCATGCTTGGCGAATTGGGATCGCAGTAGTTGGATATCACAGGAGAAGCGCTGCTGCCCGCTTCCCTGGTGAGAGTTCTCTTAGTCGCCTCTTACGACACCCACAGGAGGATACGGGGTGGTACTATTCTAAGCCCGGTACCACACGGTTTAGGGGATAGTTGCGGCTTATGTAAGTAATACATTTAAAAAAGATAAATCAGTTAACTTCTATATACATACGATGTCTATGCCCGACGCCGTGTTTCATGGTTGATGGTTCATTTTGTTTTTCTAAAAGTTTGAGCTTCTGGTGTACTGAATTACTTGAAAATAGAAGTGCTGTTTGATTAGGGACTCTCATGGGAACGTTCAGTACTGCAGTGGTAGAATAAATATAAGTACATATCAACATCACCCTTAACCCTAAAAGTTTACTATAAAACCTAGTGGATACTAAAGAAAAAAATTGTATACTTGACGTAGAGGAAAACCATTATCTACAATTCAGGAATTGACAGAGTTTGACGTCCAAAGACGGAGAATAAGAAGATAAGACGGCTGATAAATAGAAAAAAAGCCCATAAGAGGACTTGAAGCCGTCCGGCCTCTGTATACGCGCATATGCGCATGGGCAGGGGCGATTAGCAACCCAAAATTGTAATCGCTTCCAATTCAATAGTTATAGCTAATTTTACTGTTAGCGTGACCATTTTTCTACTATGTTGGATTCTTTCTTTCAGTGTTCATTAAAGGATCTCAGAAAAACGCTATTCCCATGTACTGTACGGATTTAAGTTGTACTGTGTACGGGAGTGCAGCAAAGTATTGCCGAACTCTAGTGATAGGACCATGAGGCTAAAGTCATTTCTTTTTTTAATTTGGTCTAATCATTGCATATAAATATTTAACCTTGCAAATCATTGAGAAACAAGATTTACATATTATTTGTTCAAAATGTAGAGTGAATCTCACTAATAATAGACTCCTGTTTTACTCGTTATAAACGAATGCGTACAATCCTTTCGTGAAACGACCCGGTCTGCAATACGAAACTGATGGAATTGCACACAGCAATGCTTAATCCGTTACGCTTGCCGTCTCTTTTGAACCCTTTACGAAACCCTGTAAGTCTGTCTTTATCGCTCGGTGGCGCGTTGGCTACAATAAAAACTGGTTGTTATTTTTAACTCGTGAGTTGGGCGGACTGGCGACTTA
Organism: Sesamia inferens; assembly: GCA_037179545.1. Classification (NCBI taxonomy): domain Eukaryota; kingdom Metazoa; phylum Arthropoda; class Insecta; order Lepidoptera; family Noctuidae; genus Sesamia; species Sesamia inferens. The sequence goes on along the minus strand of CM073921.1, from coordinate 15,999,221 downwards.
CTGAAAGCCCCTTTCCGTTCCAGGTTAATGTTAAGTATACATATATATTTGCAGATTTCAATATTTATTTATTTTGGTCCACCCAAACACACACTTTTACACTGGACGTTGTAAGTACATAAGGGTAACATGTAATTTTAAAAGGTGACAGAGTAGTGTAACAATCACTTATAGGTGAACTCCACATGCATACAAAAATGGAGTTGTACAAAAATTAAACTAAAACTTAAACTGGATCGTTGAAAAAAAAAATACATTTTTCATTTATTGCCAGAAAGTGAGTGCTAATTTAAATCCGGAAGATATTTGTAAAAATGTTATATACATCATAAATTAATGACGATTAATTAGTTCCATTATCATAATCACCAAAACTCGACTTTTTGGAAATAAAGTATGATGCCAAGAAATGTATGGAAGCTGTGTCAGATTACCATTATGAACGAAAACCGAATGAAATGCTCTATTTTCATTTCTTATCCGATCGGAGTAACCGAGTAAATAATATACTAGAGTAAGCTATCTTTACCACTATAGCTACACAAAAGAGTCCTTAAAGAAACTTATTAAATTCTTAAGTAATGGCTAACAGTATTCACCGATTTTGGGAGAACTGGCATAGTAAAAAATAAAAACTTTATTCCTTAGATGGAAAATCTAAATCGCTTGCCAGCAAACCTAAACCTTTTTTTACTATTTAAACGAAGCAAGTACCAAAATCTAAGACAAAACCTGGAGTAAACAACAACAACCGGCATCGAAGGAGTAATAAGAAGAATACCTTAATAATCTCAGGACAGTAAAAAAGAAATGGAGCGCGGTCACACACGATCGACTGCCTTTTTTCGTCATGTTTTTTATTATTATAACTATAAATATTATTGTGTTATTGAAATGATATTTCTCTGTGTCTCTTCTATGAAAATAAGTAATCAAATTCGGGGGTCTTATCATTTTCTTAAATAAATAATTTGATAGCATAAACTCTCTATTTTTCAACTGACCATTAATAAAGTTCTACAATATACTCAAGAGATCAAGAATTTAAGTTTAGCTTCTTGAATGTACATGTTTGATTATTTGTTTGCCCTAATCCCATTTATTTGAGGTGGGAGTAAAATTAAGTCTTCTTTCATTTTGTCTTTTATTGGCCATTGTAGTAGTCTCCTCATATCTAGCAAAATCTTCTTTCATACATTCCATCCATATTTTTTTTCTTACTAGCTATCATTCTCAAAACTTATGTTTAATTACGAATTCATTGCAAAAAATAAATTCTACGTAAGAATTTTAGGAAAACACCAATATCTAAATGAAAGAAGTAACACAATTTTTACAAAAAGGTAATATTACAAACATTAAATAGATCAAAAAACTGAATAAGAAGATATAATGGGGCCGCTAAGTATAACTATTACCCAATATAATTTTTAACAATTTTCCGAAACGGTCTCGTTCTCGGCTGTCTTTACCTAATCAAATTCAAGACTTAATATTATCCATATTAAAGTATCCATTTTTCTCTATATATTAACTTTTGGGGTTGTATTTGTCGAATAGTAATTCAAGTATGTATTTTTAGAGCAGGGTATTTAGGAGAAAAAGCAAAAGCAATGATGATAAACAACCATGCTTTAGAATTAGTGGATAGCTATATATTTTTTTGTCAGAAACGTCACAAATCTACTCATTTGTGACTTTCTGACATTTGTTCTGACAGGTACTTCTTGGGGTGTACACCCCAAACATTAACTTAAAATATATGTATATAATGGTGGTCAAAATTCTTGTTGACTAGTTGTTTTATTTACGACACAGTGCGAATTCACGTTAATATAAATTGCAGAAAATATAGAATCAATTACTGAAAATTATAGATAATTTCTAAAAGTCTACGCCGATACGATACACATCATCCAATATTGCAAATAAAAACAAAATTTCTAGTTTACAATGTTTAAAATTGCTATCTTGGACTAACAATGTAACGATTAAATTATACGAGTATAAAGAAATAAATACACGAAAAGAACTAATTACATTAGGAACAGTTATTGGACACTCACAAAGATTCCATTACTTCTGACAGTTATTTTATAAATAAAATTGAAGATGTTTAGATTACAACAACAACATGGGTCACATACTTTGATGCAAATAATATAATTACAGTTGGTCGAAATCTTTAGTTCGATGCACGCTACCTTATAGCTTGTATCGAACTTAAGATTTTTACGAAATACATGTTGGCACGCACTGTAATGAAAGAATTAATAGAGAAATATGTTGATTGGGTAGTAATTTCATCATCATCATTACCAACATTTTAATCGTCCCACTACTGGGCACAGGTTTCCTCTCATAGAGAGAAGGATTGAGCGTAATCACCACGCTTGCTCAATGCGGGTTGGCGATTTCAGACTTAAAAGTCCAGGTTTCCTCAAGATGTTTTCCTTCACCTTTAGTCATTGGTGTCCAAGATATACTTAGAAAGTACATATAACTTTAGAAAGTTACATTGGTACTTGCCTGACCTGGAATCGAACCCGCGCACTCATACTTGAGAGGCTGGTGTTTTAACCACTAGGCCAATAATAATAAATAATTGCCATTGGCCAGTAATTTACAGAGATGGATCTGTGAGCAAGAAAGGCTTCATTTTATGATTGCAAGCAAGAATACTATTAGATGTTAAAGTACATATTTGGAAATGTGTGTATTATGTCGTTGGGGCTTGCGTTGCTATCGCGGAAGCACTATCATACATCAAAAAGATTGATGACAATGAAGTTCAGACAGTAAGAGTATCTTTTATAGCTCAATGCGCTAGTACTCTCTAAAATAGTAGGAATTCACGGAGAAAAGGGTGGATCTGAGGTTGCGGTTCCTTTGCACATTGGAACACATCGTAATTAGAATACGGATTGATTAGCAAAAATTTAAAGTACAGAAAGACAATAGCCATATTATTCAGAAATATTAAGAAAATAATATAACGGACGTTTTATGATTTGTGAAGGGAATATTTCAATCAGAGATCATAGGAAAAGGGCATATAGTACAAAACTATCCACTGTCAGTCTCCATGTATTAACCGAAACCGATTATTATAATTTGTAACGCACAGAATCAGTACCGGGCATACTCCAGCAAACATTTTGCCTTTTTAATGAGAAAAAAATCTTCCCAAAAAAGAAACACTAGTGGAATAATACATGCATGTATATCATTTGTTGGTGCAATGTATTGAATTTAATGGAGTGAGATGAATTGTTGGAAAAATTACTATCTGATTATTTGGACATCACATATACATGTGGATAGTATAAAAGACCAAATATATAAATCTATTGTTTATAGGTCGTGGTGGCCTAGTGGTTAAAGCACCAGCCTCTCAAGTATGAGTGCGCGGGTTCGATTCCAGGTCAGGCAAGTACCAATGTAACTTTTCTAAAGTTATATGTACTTTCTAAGTATATCTTGGACACCAATGACTGAAGGTGAAGGAAAACATCTTGAGGAAACCTGGACTTTAAGTCTGAAATCGCCAACCCGCATTGAGCAAGCATGGTGATTATGCTCAATCCTTTTCTGTGTGAGAGGAGACCTGTGCCCAGCAGTGGGACGATAAAAAGGTTGATAATGATGATGATGATGATTGTTTATAGAGAACCCATATTTTTTTCGCAATAATTACTTCAACTGGTTGTCATTTCATTAAGATGCTTTTGTGTATGTATTTCATATTTATATTATTATGGGGACACGGATAAATATAGCACAATGAGAGGATTATTCAACTTTATTCCTGGAATGCAATATCTTTGCAAGAAAGCGAATATCGAAGGGATGATGTTCGTAAACGTTTTTAGTTAGTGTTTTTTGAAGATGATCTTAAACCTTGATGCAGTAAATCTATATATGTACTTGAATACATTTAATGCATATGATATTAACTTCTATGAAGCAATATTTATAACTTGCTAGTACTAATGGTTAATTAAGAACATTGAATACTAAAATGTCAGGCAGTTTTGTGTACAAAGAATCGGAACAAACATAAATTGCTGGTACCGCGATTCGCAAGGAGCGCCGTTCGGAATTTGGAATTCAGCCAGAATCATAAAGAGCGGTCGACTCCGCGTGCGTTATGTTATGAGCCCACCGTCCTAAATTTCAAGCCCATATTATTTAATATATTTATTGAATGTCAAACAATTGCTTACAGCATTAAAATGTGTTGTAAGAATAACACACGGCTAAACATAAACATAATAATCTATTAACTTTTGAACTAGCCGGTAATAACGAATGCGATTATAATGAAATGTGTTATGTAATAATTCTTTAATCATAAATTATAATTATTAGGACGCGAGACCTAACTCACAAACTCTTCGATGTCATAGTATTGTAAATTCCCATTTAAAAATCTTTAGATATTCCTCCCCTAAAGTGAATAAGGGATTGTAGTCTGTACGAACTCGGAGTCCATTTTTGTTTATAGGGTAGATAAATTTGTAATAAATTATATAATTTAAGGTTAGGATAAAACACCAGCCTCTCTCTCAAGTACGAGTGTGTGAGTTCGATTCCAGGTCAGGCCAATGTAACTTTTCTAAGTTATATTTACTTTTTAAGTATGTCTTGGACACCAATGACTGATTACAAGGTGAAGGAAAAAATCTGGTCTTTAAGTCTGAAATCGCCAACCCGCTTTGAGCAAGCGTGGTGATTACTCTCAATCCTTCTCTGTATGAGAAGAGACCTGTGCCCAGCAGTGGGACGATAAAAGGTTGATAATGATGATGATGATGATGATGATTTAGTTCTTGACTACAGCCCTGGAGTAAATGAGTCCAATCCTACATACCTAATTATATTTCATGAATTTTATTTTTGTTTCAGCCGTTCGAGCTGACCGCATGCGCGGCGGGCGTAACAAATTTGGGCCCATGTACAAACGAGATCGCGCCCGTAAACTTCAGATGATGAGACAAAGACAAATCGCTGTGCAGACTTTGCGTGGCTCCCTTAGCGACAGCGGTTTGGTACTAGGCTTCGGTTCTCCTTACACCGCAGTACCAGTTAAACAAGAGATACAGATCCCACAAGTGTCATCTCTCACGTCATCGCCAGAATCATCACCTGGGCCGGCCTTGCTGGCTGCGCAGCAGCAGCCACCTCAGCCACCGCCGCTGCCCGCCCACAACAAATGGGAAGCACATTCGCCACATTCAGCGTCGCCGGACGCGTTCGCGTTTGACGCACCAGCCACAGCAGCCGCCACGCCATCGAGCACAGCCGAACCCACAAGCACTGAAACCCTACGAGTCTCACCCATGATACGCGAATTCGTACAAACTATTGATGATCGCGAGTGGCAGAATTCGCTATTTGGGCTCTTGCAGAGTCAGACTTACAATCAGTGCGAGGTCGATCTCTTTGAGTTAATGTGCAAAGTATTGGACCAAAATTTATTCTCACAAGTGGATTGGGCGAGAAACACCGTGTTCTTTAAGTATTTAAAGGTGAATTAATAGCTAAGTATGAAATCCTGTCCCAAATCCTTCAACCCTATCCCGGTGTACACCAAATTTTGCTTGCGAATGCGACGCCATTGCGCTGTGCATTGTGTATTTATTACATTTGATTGTAACGCATTGCGAATGGTTATAGTGATTTGCGTACTAACAGATAGTAACTAGTTACGATGTGGTTGTGTGCGTGTAAGGGGCGCGTGTGACGCAGCGGGCGACGCGGTGCCTCTCGCAATCGATACGCCGCGCCGCCCGCGCCGCGCCGCACCAACTGGGTCAAGTTCCTACGACAAGCGTGCCGCCTGCCACTGCGGTCGTACTTAAATTCCACATATATTTACTAAAAATAATACACACAAATGAAATACAAAAGTGATATATGTATATGCCCGGGTTAAAAAGACCAAAACAGTAAAAAGTTGCTTATGAAAATATTTTCCTTGCCAATTTTTGTAATCAGGATCTTTCAGTAAAGTCTCGTACGGTTAGTACTACATATTTAGATGCTTGTTGCGATGAAAATAAAAAAGGAATGTTACACCGTGAGATGTCTCATAACGCATGACAAGCGGGAGTTCAAATAATCAGCAGGAGTCAATCAAAGAGGAGCGGGAGTAAACCGGCGACGGCGGCGGCGGCCACCGCCGTACCGTGGTCGTCGTACGCTTACGCAAGAGCCGCAGTCGGTCATGTGGGCGAGCGACGTTGCCACTCTGCGCTCATCGCTACGTCTCACTCCCACAGACAGCCTCCACTTCATAACTAGCAATTTTTGTTTGTGCTAAAATGACGCGGACATATTTACGACCCATTCTCGGAATTAGGACGGTGGTGAACGTAGATATTTCACTGCAGACATACTGTTTACGGAAATCATAGCATTTGAAATGACTTTTTGTATCATTCAATTAATCAGAAAATAGGTCACAGTGTGGTTCATTAATATTTTTGGCTTCTGATCATAAAACAGCATCAGCATCCGTTTTAATAACACATGCGATGGGCTGTAGGTGCACTAAGAGCGCGCGTACCCCTCGGGTATGAGCGGGCGGGAGAGATGTTGATGACCTAAGCTTTCCCCAGACGGATGTGATGTAACGGTGCGGGCACGCGGGGCGGCAACGCTGCACTTTCGCCGCCGCACTTGACACACTGCCCGTGGCCGAGTTGCCGCGAGAAAGCACTTTTTACCGCGACGCGTAACCGTCGGTAACAGAGACGTAACAAGTTCTGTGGCCTTTCTTCGCTTTCTCTTACGTAATACTAATTGCGATTAGTCACATAACAGCGCGATGAACTTGAGCTGCCGCGTATTTTTATAATGATATCGAACTCGTATATATTTTAGGTTATCGGTTTAATGTCATATCTAAGTATTTGAATAATAAAAAAATGATATGCATGGCGTAGTTAAAACAGTTACGGGTTTTCAATGAAGTAACCAATTCAAAGGAGATTTTACACGAAATTAGATTCATGACAAAATTTTAAATAGTTCACTTTGAAATAATTTTGTAGTACATTAACTTTGTAAAAATTAGTAGCCTTTCACTTTCATTACGATTCGATCTTCTGCGGTCTAGACATTAGCCAAGTCTTAAATTTCGAAACTGTCAATAACGATAACTAGTATAGGGACCTACCTACCTCAGCGGGTAGGTGTTCGGCATTTTGTTTACTTGTGCAACGATTTAGTAGGTATAATAAGTATTATTCTGTTAGATAAGTAACTGGTTTAAAAAACATAGGATCTAAAAATATCAGTGCTTGTAATGTGTCAAATAATTTCAAACGTTTTGAATTGACAGAAAAAGGTTAAAAACAATCTTTAGCTCTGACTACCAAATTCATGAAGCGCTGTAATTAACTGCTGTCGTATGTAGGTATTATAAGCCATTATATATTGGAATGAAATCATACAAGTGGCCTGCTCACCATAAAACTAAGTAGATCTATATAACGCGAAATAGTTTACAGTTCACCTAGATAACTATAAAGTTACGAATTTATCTGTAACTATAAGCCGTAGATCCAATAAGACTCGACATTGGTATCTAAAGTTTTGGGCACGCGGCAATTCAAGACGACTTTGACCCACTTCGCGCACTACCGATTACCAACAACTCAGTTCAAGATGGCCGCCCAAAGGGAGTGTTTACTGTACTAGATTCGAAACGGCAAATGACTCACTACCATTCTCCGCAATTCTGTGCTCTATATCAATGAAAATAGAAACTTATATTTAATACACACGCGTCCACTGATTGTTGGCGCATTATGCCGTATTCCTAGGGTTAATAAAATTGAAAAGTTTGAACAAAATTACGTTTTAATTTAAAAATACAACAATGAAAGACGGTCATTTTGTTAATCAACACGAGTGCCTATAAACACAAAGTTTATTTTTTACTTTTTAAAACGGTAATTTCATAATTACATTATAAGTAAATGTCAATGCCATGATTTGGCCAAATAAATAACTTAATGTTTTATTCATTGCAAGTTGTATTTCATCGTTTCGATCTCAATCCATCGTGTTGAGCAAGCAGCAGGCGGTGTGGCAATGCCTCCGAGCTCTAAAATTCAGTTGTAACATTTCGTAAACGGCAAATTTAACGCACTCGAGCTCCGCCCCGTGTTTTCTAATGCAACTCAATAAAATGTAGGTCACAGAACGACGTCGTCGGTTGCGACTGTCAGATAATATTTTGATTACACACGATACCTGAATTAGTTTGATACTGAAAATGACGCGCTAACAAAAGCAAAACATAAGTTTCTTATCTTTAGAACGTGTAATAAAAAAGACGGCATGCAAAAGTAGAATTTAAAAATTATAACTAAAAAGAAGAACAATGTACCTACCACAGACATATCGTAACTCCTATCTGCCTCCAATTTTTGCCGTCACTAATAGTTTATACAAATCTACCACGGGAATTGCACTTTTTGCAATAGTATTGTAATAAAGGGGTAGTTACTAATATACATAATATTGTTCTATAAACCATGCTCAGCGTTAAAGTGACCTACATAAAGCGAATTATTAGAACTGCCTCTATATTACTATTTATAGTATTTACCGTATCACACTTGCTAAACGTTTAATATTCTATTGTAATATATCTTTAGTGACGACAAACTTCAATTCGAGACCTAAGTACATCGCAAACGATTGCGAAGAGTGGGTTATTTCGCCCTGCATGTGTAGCAATGCGGTTTTGACTTGTTTCAGGTTGATGATCAGATGAAGCTATTGCAGCATTCGTGGTCCGACATGTTGGTGCTGGATCATCTTCACCAGAGGATGCACAATGGCTTGCCCGACGAGACTACACTTCACAACGGACAGAAGTTCGACCTTCTTTGCCTGGGCCTCCTAGGAGTACCCTCGTTGGCTGAGCACTTCAACGAGCTCCAGAACAAACTAGCAGAGCTCAAATTCGATGTCCCAGACTACATATGCGTCAAATTTTTGCTTCTATTAAACCCTGGTTAGTATTTTTTATAATGATCTGAATATCTGTTATTTAGGTAAGCTTTATTTATTGTGTGCCTAGTAAAGAATCTACGGATGCTCTAATGCGAATTATTTTCTTTGTAGTGTTAATTACTTGTTTTTTGTTTTATGAAATTCTTATTTGTTTTAAATACGTAAGGTTGTGTATTTACACGATTTTGTACATCAATCACTACACGATGTTGTTTTTTTTCTTGAAGGTTTTTCTTGACGTTTCAGAAGTGAGAGGCATCGTAAATGTGAAATGCGTCCGAGATGGTTATCAGACAGTTCAAGCTGCACTTCTCGACTACACGCTGTCCTGTTATCCTACGATACAGGTTAGTAGTCCAGTTTCCGGTATTAATGGAGACTAATTCGTCGAATACCATCGCACTAGTCGATGTCTTCGTATAGAGTCTACATCTATCTAAACGAGATTGCTAAAACCTAATTGATCAAGAGATTTTAAATTTTCAACTCAACAATTTAAAATCTCGATCTTATATAGTTTTGATTTTTAGACTGTATAATACCTATACACCCGACCGATCCGAGCCATTTAATTTCACGCTCTTTTTATTTAGGAACGAAATTCAAATTCGTCATCAAGCCAATTTCAACTAGTAAGTTGAATGTTATAAAATTTCAGGACAAATTCGGCAAACTAGTAATGGTTGTACCTGAGATCCACGCTCTAGCGGCTCGAGGAGAGGAGCATCTATATCAGCGGCACTGTGCCGGCCAAGCCCCCACACAAACCCTTCTCATGGAGATGCTGCACGCGAAGCGCAAGTGAGTGTGTTTTTCAAATATATTGTATTCGTCGCAGTGACGTAGTCTATATTCATTTACATTTCATCTCTAAACAAAATACTTCCTAACCTATTGTGTCGTTCTGCTCATAGTTTCCTATAAATCATTTCGGTTATATTTTCAATATAGTTTATTTCCTAATGGGGACCATATCTTTAGAGTGACTCTTCATGTTAGCAAATGAAATGCAACATATATCTCGTTCTAGGCCGAACGGAGGTGAAATGGTTAACCGGAATGCCGAGCACACGTCGACACTTGACCGATTGTATGTTATTCTATATCATATCAAACTTTAATATATTTATACCTTATATTTATGCAATACACTAGTGCCTCATAGAAGGATCAGCTAATAATGTTGGTAACTACATTATCTTGGGAATATCGAGTCTCTATGTGCTCTACATATTTATTAAACACACAAAGATAAGGTTTAACATATTACCGCCAAGGTTGTGGAAATAAATAACGAATATTTTGAAAACACGTATGCATTGTAGGATTAATTAAATCATTATAATTGATATGTTTATTGCTGATAACTATTTCTATCATTTAACTACATAAAACTAGAAGTCAATAAGTGTTAGCCTAATAGGTTAACGCTAATTCCCGTCACATTTATACTATATATAACCTCTTAAATTTAGAAGTTAAATAGATTAAATTAATATTAGATTAAGAGTGGTGAAAATTATTTGAAGCAAAATTCAAATTTTCTATTTGAGACTCCATATTTTATCGTTAATTACATAATTTTTTCAATCCTCACAAACTTTTATTGGCAGTATACCTATGAAATAGGCACTGAAAGACACATGTATTTTACCTAGTACCAACAATATTAGCTATAATAGTAATGATATCTTTTGTATATATCAATTACTGGATTAGAAATGCCAATTCAGAAAATATAATGTTGTGAATGAGAAAAGTAATAAATAATATTATTTCTACTTGGCAACTCTGTTCCAATATTTATATTTGCACCACGCTTTTGTAGTTTATCACAATATATTATTTATTTATAGTCATAGTCTGTAGTAATCTTCTTAAGCAAATAACATTTTATGAATATGTAGTTATGTATGTATTTATACTAGTAACTAGCTAACCGCCCCAGACGTACCATACCAGACGTTTCATAGAAAAAAGGATCATTCTTTAGAACTTTCCAATAAAAATCTAATTCATACTAATATGAATAAGATAGCCGTATGGGTGGGTCCAGCCGTTATTCGGTGCACTGCATACCCACAAACAGCATTTCATCCGAAAATACGAAATTGTAGCTTATTTTGGTAAAAATGTTAAATGTTTGACATAGATTTACCCTTTAATGTATAAAATTATACAATTTATTAATAATGTACATACATAATGTAAACAAAGGCTTGATGTGACAACGTATGTAGCTAACACTTCTAATTTAATAAAGCGCTACGTACATAGGGGTTTTTATTAAATTAGTAGGATATAAATAATAACATTCTTGTTGACCGTAACAAATTTTGGTGCTAACTGGTGATACTTAAGTAGTTCACTCCTTTAGACTTATTAGAAATTAGTAAGTAGTTACGAGTATGTATATTTTTTTTATGTTATATATTTACGTCAACCCTACCTATATTTTTATACATCTATGTTTAGATATTTTCTTGTTAGAATATTATAAGAATGTGGCAAAATTCCCATAATAGTCGACTTGGAAAAAAGGTTTTGTGTTTTCTATCCCATTATCTATAGTAAAGGTAACTCTTGGGATTCTTCAATGTGGTAAAACTTTTTTGGAGAGAATTTTCTCGGAAAAGAATATGTTAGTTCATAATCAACTAATGAGTTACGTCTGAAGAAACCTACTAATGCTTAAAGTGGCTACTATCCTTAAAGTTCAGGGCAGGCACTAATGTTAATCAAATCCTAAATTGGGAAAGTGAAATATTTTCAATTCACATTTACAATTAAAGAAATACAACGCTTTTAGAAAAAAACGATTAGAATTAGTGGTAGATACCACTTATAGCATTTAGAACTAATAAATCACCACTTAAAGGAGTGTATCGTTTATATGCTTGAATTCGAACACGCCCAATTATGATAGCCAAGGACGAGTAGTAAGCTTTCTTGTACTGTACATTTAATGCTACAGTTCCCTTTTTGTTGGACAAATTATTAAAAAACAATAAAAGAAGTTCTACCGGCTCGACGCTGGGATTTGAAAACCGTTTTGAAGCGATTTGATTAGTCAGAAGTAAAGCTACTACACTACAAATTATATAGAAATAAAACATTGAATATTCTTGCAGCTGCTATAAAGCCGTACCTAACCTAGTAATTTACATCAGTATGCCATCGCGTGAAAATTAAAGTTAGGTGAAGGAACTCTAACGTGAATGCATTATTATGTAAATTCTGCACCTATTATTTAAAAAGAAAATTTTGCTAGTTGTTCCACAATCGAAAATAGGAAAATATATATTGTAATATCAACATACATAAAAATTCATAGGTATGGACACAGAACCTCCATTTTAGAATTCGGTTGAAAATATACAGAATGAATTATTCAAGTGAACGTGGTTGATCACATCGGAAGCTTTGAGGAATAGCGAAAAGTACTCAAAGGCGTCAAGGGTTCGATTTTGATGAAAACTAAAGTGCATCCTTGGATTTTTGAAAAATCGATAGGTATTTATAGTCAAGAATCACACATTTTGATTTTAAATAAAAAAAAAAATGTATTTACACCATTCGATAGTACCCCTATAAGGATCGAGTTCTGGCATGTGGCATGATAAATGGCTAACTAAAAAGAAGTGGTCATTTTTAACAAAAATACATTTTATTTTTCTTTGTTACCTATAAACCTTAACAGATTATTTGTTCAAAGTCATGATAATTGTTATCAATACATAGCTGCGTTCAGAGTTAAAATATTGATTCCTTTTAAAATATTGTCCAAAGATTGTTTCAATCCATGAATTGCCATACACGTGTTTTTGTAGATATCGTTTTTCACGTATCCCCAGAAAAAAATATCTTAAGGAGATAAAGATCCGGTGTCCCCTTGCTGACAACGGCATAGAACCGTACGTTGCAATAAATAATTCGCCAATCTGCTAAGTCTACATCTTTACTATAAAGCTATTATAGGCTGGGCCATCGGGCATCGGCTATCTTAACTGCGAAAAATTTTTACTTAGAACTCAATGCTGCGAAGTTGACTTCCACTGCGGTTGTTAATAAAATCATCATCACTTCGAAGATTATACTTGTCGAAGATAACACTTCCCAAAATTGAATCCTTATTGCACACTATTGAATGGTGTAATAATTATAATAAGTGGTCGTATTGCGGCGCTTAAATACTTGAACTTGTTTTGACGAAAGAAAATACACGTAGTTAATATACAGTAGGTATGTTAAGAAAACCCTGTCCGACCCATAAGGATAATAAAGGTTAGGTAAACACATGACCAAATATAATATAAAATTTTATGTAATCATCATAGTACCAATACAAATGAATTTTGAAATAATCTTTTTTTCCTGCGAAATAATTCCAACTTCCCCGAAATTTGGTAATTTTTTAAAAAGTGACAACACCGGTATTATTATGAGCGAATAGCGATGCGACCACGTGCCGCGTGCCCTGCCGCCCACCGCTCGCGGAAGGGTGAACGCACATTTAAAGTTAAGTTAGCATGTTTTGCAAAATAATATTTATTTTTTTAGGGGGATTTTTTTTAAGTTTAGCCCGGTTTTGTATCCATTAGTAGAATCAGTTATCAATACCTAACAACACCTTCACGGGTCGGACAGGGTTTTCTTAACATACTGTACCTATATACCACTATAGATTGTTTTTTTTTTTTTTTACAAAATAATGTAATATAGAAGCCAAAGGTATTTTGTTACCTTAATTTATCGATTAAAGTATTTCGACATTTTTGAAGGAAACATGTAGCAACTAGTACCTATATAACTTTACAAAAACTAATATATACTGGGCCATAAAAATAACGGGTCACTTAGAAAAACTGGGATATCGCTCAATGTTATGCACATAGGTCCGTAAATACGTATATAAATAATGTTATACGCAGATAAGTGACGCTTATTTCAAACAAAGTTTCATTTGAAAAAGCTATAGCTTAAAAAATAAGAATTTCTGAATTAAAAAAAATAAGAACTTTCGTTTCAAACCGAGCTGTCATTCTAAACTGCTTTTTGGTCTGGATATAGTATCTTATGCATCAACATATCAATGTCTCCTGATAAATGTTCACGAATTATCACCATGGTACAAGAAGGAATCAGTCAGCGGAGTACTGTTAGAACATTAGAAAGTCATATATATCAGTCGAGGAGTTTCTTTTTCCAAGGTACACAAAGAGTACTTCACCGATTTCAAGAAACTGGCATGAACATCAGAAGACCAGGGAATGGCAGGCCAAGGTGCACAACTGTACGAGAAGACCGATTCATCGTGAGCACTATTTTAAGAAACCGACATCTCACGGAGTTCTCCACAACAATGTGAGTTATGACACGATCCTGTGGCGACTTCGTGAATCTGATATAAAGCCAGCAAATGGCCCTAAACTGCTCAGAGAAAATCGAGTTACCAGGTTGCGATTTGCTTGAGAACACATCCGATGGACAAATGAAGATTGGTCCAGGGTTATGTTTCCCAATGAGTCTAAATTTTGTTTATTCACACACGATGGGAGACGAGTACAAAGGCGATCAGGTGAACGTTATCATCAAGCATGTTTTGAAGATAAGATGCCATTCGATGGAGGGTCAATAATGGTTTGGGCTGGGATATCTTCAGAAAGTTGTACGGAGTTAGTGATTATAGAAAACGGTTCTTTGACGGCTCCCAGATACGTAGAGATTTTAAATGACCATGTTAGTCCTTTCCTGGTGAATATGGGCGCAAATTCCATTATTATGCACGATAATGCCCGACCACATAGTGCATATCACCCGCATGGAACGATCAGCTTGTAGCCTAGACCTTTAGGATTTATCCCATAGAGCATTCATGGGACGAGCTACCTTACGTGAGTTAAAGAGTGCACCAGAGGGACTCTCCGCGACCAAACTCCCGACACAACAACATTTGGTGCATCGTAACCGGCACACATCGCAACACAACTGCTCAGACCCGTCCTCCGTACGGCTTCACCAGACATCATGCCGGAACACGACGAATCGCTTGGCTGCAAGGCTTTGTCTGGTGGGTGGTAACTTCTGCCGGCAGCCGATGATATGGCCTACCATCGAGATAAAAGATAAAATTTTTGTCAAAAAGTAGTGTTTGTTGTTGTTTTTTTTGTATTCAAATAAAATTATTGAGTTTACAAACATGTTAGGTATAAGCTAACATACTACAGTTTCCCAGATTAGTGTTGTGTATTTATGAAACTATTTTTGCGACCCAGTGTATTTTACACAATTGTGTAAGTTTTGTGTAGTTTAATACAGGTTTTTTTTTGTTTATTTTACTGGTTCGATCCCTGACAGAAATACCTTCAAAAATCCAATTATTCAGTTTTACATCATAAACGAAGCTATTCCCCATAGTTTCGAATATGGCAAACCAAGCCCACTTTCAAATTCCAATACAATATTTAATTTACAAGCCAAGTTTACATTATTGATTTTATTGTGCTGATCAAAATGAGGATGGTCTCTTAGCAGACGATCTGCTATGAAAGACCATAGTACTAGACATTAAGATAGAATAATAATCTAGATATTATTATGGTAACGCTAAGTTGATGAACACCGGAAGATATCTTATAGTTTATCTAATAGTTTCGAAAAGGCTTTATGTCAGGCAATATACAGCCATGTAAAGCTTTGTAAATAAAGAAAAATATGTGTACACTATAAGAAATTGCTCTGTGTGTATCAGGTGCGGATTCCTGCCTAGCGACGCGATTGAGCAACAATCGCCAATATAGAGTAAGCATTGTCGTAATAAATACACCGAGACCATCCTCGCACTTCTTACTTGCACATTTTAAAATAATATTATTCTAATTTATGATTTTGGCACATTTTTCACTGCAAGTTATTATAATTTTACTTTTAGTCTATTGTATGGTTACAGGCTCTATCACATTAATACCAACGATAAACCATATATATATGTATTTATATTATGTTGTATATTACGCGAATTGGCATACTTTAAAATAATTTTAAATTAACTGGTGTATGATAAAATTATCGGTTTTATACGGATTTTTGTCAGATTCGAATTCAGGCTGGCAAAAGTACATAATTCTTCTCAATGCGCGCGCGATTATGTTTGGGTAATACCAGAGATTTACATTCGATACGTGTTTATGTCATACATAAGAAATGACGTCGACACTATACTACCAGGTTACGTAACCAAGTTGTGAGATGGATTAAGAAATCATTGGTGGGCCTTTAAAACACATAGCACCAACCAAGTGGGCACTGTTGTATTTGTAACAATTCGTAAATAAAAACATCCAGCAACGTTTGCATATTAGTATTTAAAGTTTTATCAAAACATTTAAAAAAAAGAAGTTTAAATTAGAGTCGTAACTAAATAGTTCATAAATTCAAGTTCTAAGCAAAGTTACAGGATTACTAATCGCACGCGCATTTCATTATAATGAAATCACGAAAAATGTTCTCACAACACAATGACTATACAGGTGAGTTTTTCATAGTGGTATTTCAAAGTGAAATCCGAAATAGAGCGATCGAAAGAGTTAGTTACATACAGAATTCTGCAGAAAAGAAAATATCTATTCAAATTAATCGAGAGGACAAAAAAGAACCTTGCAATAAAACACCTGTCTTTATTATTACAAATCAAACAACTATATGGTGATTTTTCCAACGTGCGATCAGTGGAATTTTGAATTTTAAAAATTTCCTACTTTATTTTGTATATTCAATTTTATTCCACGAATAAATTTAAACGCTATATTATGCGGCAAGTTAAGGGAAAGCTTACCAGACACCCATCCTGTCATTGCCGGGGTTATTTTGTGTGGCATATAAAGGTTATCCTCTGTTTATTTCTTTTTAGTTTCGGATTGTGCCTTGAAGTTTTACCCCAAAACTCAGCTGTATAATGTTGTGCAAATTTTCTTTTTTTTTCACTAATATTGCCTTACCACCTTTTATTTTGTATTTTTGGTTTTACTGAATTGGCTTTAAAAACTTGCTAAGAATACCGAACCGTAACGTACTCACCGCCTTTATTCAGGACATGCATGATGCATTAATGAATTTCAAAGTGTGTACGACGTATATTACGAGTCGGTCACTTAGTTTCCTTTTGGGTCGGTGTATGTTAAATTGTTTATTTGACACAGATACTAACACATAACAATTTCTGTTTACAGATCTTGAAGAGCAACAGACCACAAAGCGCCAAGCGCTGCCGACACCACATCAGATAGAATATAATGCAACAAACTTTACTTATTAGTTAGTTTTAGTTCATAATTTGGTGTGTGATTATCAAATGTAAGTTATTGCGCCGAGCGCCGGCCGGCAGAGCCGCGCGTGCCTAGTCCGATACAGATAAAACAAATATTTATCTACCTATTGTCTGTAAAATAATATACAAATATTATACACCAGTCTTGTGTAGCTATGGTTAATTTATTTAGCAGCCTATATCGTGTTACTTCAAAATTGAGTAAGTACATTATATAACTAGGTTCTCTTTAACTCCGGTGCGTAATTAAAGGGAAATATTACAATACATATTTTAGGAAAGTGTCTGTGATTATTAACGAAGAAATTTGATGAAAACCGTTTTTAATGTTAATTAAAATGATCATTATGTGTAATATAATTATAAATGTTAGTTGTACTAAGTACCATACGTACATACAATATGTTGTGGTCGCGCAACGCAACCGGCGATGCCCGATTTTATTTCTTTTTTGACGTTACTTATTAAATTTACGGATTATCTTCTTTTTAAGACTATAAAGCACTTTAAAATTGAATGTATATTAAATTGTCTTCACTGATATAAAACGTTGTGTTCTATTATAGCTTGCATGTATCGCGGCGAGTGATTGTTGACGAAGTGAGAATGTTGCAGAGCGACTCTTGTTAAGTATAGATATTTGGCTTGATCGAGATATGGAAGAAATTTTATCGAATGTTGATATTGATCTATGTGTATTATATAATGTAAAAATTAATCGCAATTAAATCCATCTAAAAATTTACAGTTGTTCATTAAGAAATGTTTATCTAAATGTTGTATAAATTTAATCAAGTATTGTTTTATTGGCCATACCAGTACAAAATCAAATTATAATCCTTGTAAATAACATAAGCACATTTTCAGTGATTTGTTCTACTTATGAGTGTGTAATTATGTAAAATATTTCTCAACATACGTTCAAGAAGCCTTAAAAATCATAGATTTTTAAAATATATGGGTACTAGCGTCTATCGGCTGATGGCCGAGGAAGGCGATGTATTTTTATATAAAACATATTGTTCTTTATTAACATATATAATATGTTAACTGAAAGTACATGATTTCGTATTTTTCTAACAAATAATATAGTAGCGTACGTAATCAAGTGTAAAGATCTACTTTTGAAGTGGAAGTGATTATACATAATATTGGATATAAAGTGTTATCATATACATGTATGTAAAACTGTCATAACGACGTTACAAATTTAATTTGAGAACGTTTTCTTTTACAACGGTGTCAATTTGATAGAAGAATATTGCCCATTAGACAAGAGTTTGTTTCGACATCTGCGCATGAAGGTGATGAGGAAACGAGAGGGATGTGGTCCGTATAGCTTGGGAAACCGAGCGGTAGACGCTTAGTAAGTACACTTGGTACCTCTACGTAATTTAACGAATCATTTAAGTAATTATTAATTGTGATTTGTCTATTTCGGTTTAGAAAGAATGATTATAATTCAGTTTTTGTTAATGTAATATCAATGCACCAAGTGCGAATGTTTAGGTAGTAGGTTGCGTCAACGAGTAGTGTATGATTATAAATAACGATGGTTTATTCAGTTTGGCTTAGGTTTTTTTTTTTTTTATCTAAGCTCTCATATGTACAAAAACTATGGCACCGTATTTTATCTACAATACCGTCCAGTGAACACTCAGGATAACACTGTAATTTTATTATCATGTTGTTTTAAAAGTCACGATTTATAGTTTCGATAGACATAACGTGATACTAGTTGAAAAATACAGGAAAGGTACAATTTAAACAGTGTATGGTACCTATATATTTGAATAAACAAACAACTTTAACAAAAAGTTCCTTGAAAAACGTTTTATGTGGTACAATTTTTTAAAATATACACAGGTCTTGAATTTCTCAAATGAACACTGTTGAAAGTTTTATAAACATTTATTTACGACTATAACAGATTTAAGTTATTTGCCGTATTTAATATCAGCATATTTAATTAAATAAATTAATACATTTTCATTTTAACATTTCGTCTAGAGTTTTATAAAATCGACGACCACATATTATATTATGTAAATAGTAGAATCGTATGTGTACGTCTTGTTATAACTTTAATGCTAAAATAGGTACATAAAGAAGCTCCGATGTAGGAAGAAACTGTTTGGAATAAGCACGTACTGATTGTGACATTCATTTCATTCATAAAAGTAACATGTTTATTAATACAATGACACTTATCAAGATACTTTTCCTATGAATGATCTTGCAATCGTTCTTAATCCAAAGTATTCTTCGTTAACGTCACTTTGATTCTAAATCGCAAACGATGAATTGAAGTAACTCGCAGCTTCTCAACTATAGGCGCTTTATCGAAGGCAAAGCTGATCTGTGATGGTATGACATAGTTAAGTACATTAGACGGTGTAGGGTCATTATTTCGCTACTTCTAGCGAGCACAGCGATTAATTATGACCAATTTTAAACGAAACACCCTTTTGTCCAGTGCAGCTTTAAAATAAACCTCGTTCATCGACACGGTTCATGGTTGTCGTCGGTGAACAAAACATTCATACTTAATACTATTTTGTTAGAAACGAAACATTAGCACCACTAGTTTGAAAGCCGTTTACACCTCACTGTTTGATTCCTTCAATTAGATTTGTGAAATTTTTACCAAACATGTTACCATTTTAAATATTGTTATTTAATCATCAGTCACATGGATATTTTTGCTTAGATATACAGTATTATTTTGATAGATATATTATTCAAGCAACCTTCACGTTTCTAATTCAAGGAGTCGCATCACATTGCCTTGGAGCAAATGACTTCCTGCAATGCATACACTTTTACTACAATAATAATAATAATATAGTATTTTGATTGATTTATTATCTTGGCTTTTTTGCATTGGACAATACATATTGTATATATAGGAATCCAAAATGCTTCTTCAAAAATAATGAACTTTTCATTGTTTGGGCTGGAGTGATTAAGCCTAAACTTTTATACTAACACAGTTGATTGTATCTGATTCAAAATTTAACACTAGTTAGTAATAATACCTATTTATGTATCAGTCAACTGATTTAGTCTACAAGTTTCAGACAATAAGTAATAATCAAATATTATACATTCGAATAAATTATGAAGTGTATGCATAGTTACGTAGTCGCCCGTCAGCTAGAGATGTGTGCCATTCATTGATCGCTAGGGCCAGCGCTGATTCAGGATAGCGATCACCCGACTGGCTGCCCCCAATAGGTGTCCTAACGCGAGTCATATTTAAGTACAACTCGTAACGAACAAAGGGTACATTCTCTGACATTTAAACGGTTCAACATTAAGGTGCCAGTGTTCATAATGATTAGTTCATGTTAGTCGATTAATTTGCTGTTACATCTTTTGTCATTCGCTTCACATTTGATTAATGAACTATAATTTTATCATATTATATATTTAATTGATTTTAATTCTTTAAATATTTAATTAATTTGAATATATTAAATCTAAACCTACTATTTACATATAAGTTTAGACTTTAATGTGCAACGTAAAGTTGTATTTTAGCGTACGTTATGTAAGTAATATCTATATTTATGACTTAAAATTATAAGTATTTTAATGTTAAGGTACACGATGAGTGTTCTATGTAAATGTAAATTTTGAGTTCAATTAGAATGTAAGTGATAGATAGTAACAAACTACGCAGCGGCATCATCGCGTCTCCGTGTCGCCACGGCGTACTCGTGGGGCGCGGTGCTCGTCCGAGTCTGGCACTGTTACTTCGCTCAGATTCGCTCGCGCAGCGTAACGTATCCGTACCCGGTCTTACAGACAGTACCGCGGACAACGAGCGCCGCCGCGTCCGGTGGCGTGTCCGCTTCACTCGCATGAAATCGTTTCATCATCACGTGCTTTGCTCGATATTAACTTGTTAGGTGATCGGTTGCTGATGACTATGTACGCGTCGCACACATTCCAAAATATCGCTAACGTAACGCTAAATGACGCGCGTAGACAAAGCGTTGCAATTTGTAAGTTTACCACTTTGTTGTTCATTATCGATAAGTTAGGATTAATCTCAGTCGATGTTGTTTAACTTTAGTCTGTGTATAGTATTCTCGTGGTTAAGTTTATGTGAGGATGTGAATTTGAGCGAATCGACAGGCCTCAGCCTGAAGGGTTCATAGTAGCTGTAAATCTAAGTACCTAGTGATAATTTCTGTTGCACCTAACTTTATTTCGCGTCTGCCGTGTTAGTTCTACTTTATAAAATGTACATATAGATAGGGCGAGGTATATAGTTTTCATTCGTCTTTAATGGTTATTGTTGTATCTGAAAACATGGGGTTGGCAAATACCAATGCAATACCGCATTTGCTGTTGATAAAATAAATCAAAAACTGATACCATCTTAGATGTATGGCTATATTTATGTGTTACTGTTATAGAAAGTGGCTGGATCATGGATTCGAGGCCAGGGTTTATGATGCGGCTGAGCTGTTAGCTTAAGTTTGTAGTAGTATACGATACCGTGTTTCGGACACGCACAACGAGCCCGGTCCCGAATCGTGTCGCTAGCGCCACGACTGGAACACGACCCTCGCAACTCGGTCCAGTGACCGATCTATAGTTATTAATGTTATTATAACATAAGTACACCCAATGTTCAGCCACGAAGGCTTATTGTGAGGCTGCTCCTATTTTAACTGAACAAGTGTTCGCAAATTATTTAACGTAGGTCTATTTAAACGTGACACGTATAAACACCACATCACTGCTAACATCACTTATTGTTAATTTTCATATAATAGATGTAACGAGAAAATGTGAACTTGTCACGGCACGACTAATTATCACACACTTCCTGCTAAGGACTTAATATTGATACTTATCGATGTCATTATTACTGAAAACGTCACCAAAATGCAGCTTCCTTTGAAGTTCAGTTAGAGTGGAGCAACCAGCAGTAGCTACCACATAATTATGTACCGTGTCATTACCTCACATTTGCGTCTTTTATACAATATAAAGTAATAGTTATTGTTGTCGCTAAATCTTTAAACGTATTTTTATTGTCATTATTGTTTAGCGGTGTCATTAAGTTTAAAACACAATGATCTATTTTTAGATGGCAACATAGATGATATGTATTGCGGTGTGTGATGTCGCCCGAGCATCTTCAATGTATTTATTTTCATGGTGATTAATAAATATTGTGAGACGCACGTACGCGCCGGCGGCGAGGGCGTGCGCTCGCGCCGCCGCCCGTTATTGTAGAAATAAATGATATTTTCGTTTAAATAATATTTCTTTTATTTATTTCTCTTTAAGCTTATCTTTTTGTGCATTGTAAATTATTATACAAGAAAAAATTCTGTATTAGACCACCATGTCATTTCTGATCTCAGGTTTCATTCAAGGACCCATCGATTCCGGGGCTGACTGAAACCGTTAATTATTTGTTGTTTGTTATGTCAAAATAACAGATTCTTACTAAACGAAGTATCGGTATCTACTTATAAAAACACCGGTAAAAATATGTGGATACCGCGTAAAATATATGGACCCATGAAAACCAAAATGCACGCGGACATACCGTGGACACAGCTAGTGGTTCTCTAGACTCCCAACCCAACGCGTTGTTTTAAATTGAGTATACGATATGTAAAGAAAACCCTGTCCGATCCGTGAAAGTTTTGTTAGGTATCGATAACTGATTCTACTAAAAAATATTTCGCAAAAGGAGGTAACTTAATACATGTGAGGTAGGCAATGCACGCGATCGCATCGCGCATAATAATATCGTCGAAAATGGTGTTATCGCTTTTTTTAAAAATACGAAATTTTGGGAAAGTTGGAATTAATTCGCGGATAAAAGATTATTTCAAAATTTGGTCCAGGTCATGTGTTTACCTAACCTTTATTATCCTTATGGGTCGAACGGGGTTTTCTTTACATATTATATATTTACTCACAGGCTGTTAACGGCTCTTTATTACTACACTGTCATCTGCGTGCCTGTTCGTTATTTATCATAGGGCTGTATCTTAGGAACATTAAGTACCTACTTAATACTAGACAGTTACAGCTGGAGCATGTATAATGCTCATTTTAAAGAGTCTAGAAAAATTTAACTTCAGGAAATTGAAATGAGGGATTACGATTAGATAATCCCTGAAATTCATTATGACCAATGTTTCACATTTTGCATCATTATTAATTAAGCTACACACTCGTTTTTAATAGCCTTTCGTTAATAGCCTGCGCAGACGAGGGATTTTTGCCCGCGGACTGTTTTGTCCGCTAAAATAGATCGCTTACAACTGTATCGAGTAACGCAAACGAGGGATTAAAAGTACCGCGTACAAAAAGTCCCCCCAATAACCGAGGACATGCAGAGAGCGGACCGGACAAAAGTACGGGGGAGTCCCCGAATAAAATAGGACACAACGCACATTGCGGACTTTAGTCCGCGTTGTGTGCTCGCACTTCTCTACATTTCCGTGCAACAAATGACCGCACACCATGTGCGTTGAGTACGCAGTAAATCCGCGGTGGACTTTTTATTCGCGTAGCGTATTTTTTCCTCCGCCGCGGAGAAAACTCCGTCGTCTGCGCAGGCCCTTATAGGGATTTTCGCGAAATTAACAATTTGTAAGTGACTTGGCACCTAAATTGGGACT
Organism: Sesamia inferens; assembly: GCA_037179545.1. Lineage (NCBI taxonomy): Eukaryota > Metazoa > Arthropoda > Insecta > Lepidoptera > Noctuidae > Sesamia > Sesamia inferens. Next base: position 15,975,200 of record CM073921.1, on the reverse strand, counting down.
GGAATCTATAAAGTACGTAAATCTTGTGAAACAAGATGACATTTGTCTTAAAAATAACATACCATGTTCCTATTTTTCTTTCTTTCTTTGCTTTATGTTTGTAAGGTCAGGCAGTAGTATATCAATAGAGGTACCTACACATACCCACTTAAATCCTATATAATAGAGGGCAAACCTACTACCATCAACTGGGCCCAAATACAGACTCTTACTTAGAAATTTCTAATGAAAAACTCCACAACACTGCCTATCCTGAGAACCGAATCCAGTGTAACAATTGAATAGGACCTCCTTATCTCCTATTTGATTTTTCATGTAATTGCAAATCTAACGACAAGGTTGGCCCAGTATTTGGCCTACAAGTAGTTGTGAGCGGGTTTAGCTGGTTGTGTATTACATGTGAGTTTGAATGTTTATATGGATAAGCACCCACTTAGACATACCATTCGTAGCACTTAATTAGTTCCGCTCAAGACAATACAAAAGTTGCTGCCTTCATAACAATTATAACGACTAGGATGTATAGTTTTTTCAGAATAAGCAACTGAATCGATTCCAATAATTTTTACACCAAGTTATATTTTTTCCCAAATATATTTTAAAAATGTTGCAGTATGGTTCTTCTTCTTCAGCCTGTAGAGACAAAGGCCTCTTCCCAAGGCTTTCCATAATGACAAGGCTTCCCGCGACCTTCAGCAGGTTATCACTCCACCATGTTCGAGGCCCCCCTACGCTGCGCCTTCCGGTAGGTGACCGCTACTCCAGAACCTTACTCTCATCGGCCATCGGGTCTACGAGGAATGTGCCCAGCTCACTACCACTTAATTTTAGCGACTTGAAGAGCTATGTCGGTGACTTTGTTTCTTCTGCGGATCTCTTCATTTCTGATTCGATCGCGCAGAGAAACTTCGGGCATAGCTCTTTCTAGTCCTTTGCAGTGTGATTACCGAGCGCACATTACAGTTTACAGCGGAGCATAGTATCCTAGGGCCCCCGCCGCGCCGCTGCATTCCCGAGCGTTAACCATATTTTTGTATGGACAACTAGGTAACAAGCTCATAACTTTGTGATTTTTCATTAGGTATATCTTTTTATTCTTTACATAAAAATACTGGACACGTGTTACGGGTTTCGCATAAACAAAACATCATCATCATCATCTCAGCGTTAATCCCAGTCGGATCCGGGGTCCGCTTTACCAGTCTAATTGCTGATTTTGGCGAAACTTCGACATTTACCGTGAAGCGACTGTCGTCTGACCTCCACAACCCGAAGGCGATATCGAAGCATTGCAGTTAGACCAATTGTTGGACTTTTGAGAGCTCCAACTACTCGTAACGACTGCCACTAGAAGTTCGTATGGCAACCGGCACCAACGGCTTAACGTGCTTTCCGAAACACGATCAGACCAGTGCAACTATTCATATTCATGCATACAAATATTTGCACTGCGTATATTCTGCGTTGTATTTATTGTGACCTGATACTACATTCAGTTGAAACTTGGGAAATAATTCAATATTAAATAAGTAGTATACATATATTATCAAGCCAAGAAGTGGCATCATACGGTAATTTACGCAATTGGGAACATCCGCGTGTGTAAACGGTTCAGTGAAGTCTACCTGTGAACGGCCTAGCATTGTCAAGCGCGACATGATCACAGTTTAGTTATAAAATACCATAGGGCTTGTTTTATTCGACGGGTAAGGTACCCATAATGCGCTAATATTTCTCCAGTTATGTTTATTATCCAGACTCCGGTCTTAAACTGAAAAATTACAAACATAAATACGCACTCGACGTCACGCTCAGCAGTCGCGTTTGCGACCCCTACACCAAAGAAACAGTCCAAAGTCGCTCCTAAGACTGGATAAATGATTCTCCTACCTACACATAGTATGATCGAAGTGTATGTACCTGCACTATCAAAATTTAAAAACGTTATGAAGCGAGTTCTTGTCCACAAAATTTCTAATATAAGTATATCGGCTTTCATATCTGCGGTCCACGGCACTTACAAATCAATAAGTAAAATATTAGCCCCTACACTGATTAACTCTGACGTGCATTGCTTCTCTGAGGCTATGGATGCCTGGTTACTTTGCCCGAATACAGATCCATTTCCCAGAAATAGCGGGATAGGCAACTCTACAGAACGGAACAATTTACTTGGCTCGTCTGCTACTGATTATAGACAGTTGTAAGACATTATTATCCTTCCTATTCACTAAGTTTTTTAAGTGAATGGGTTTAATAAACTAGCGCGGTTTACCATCAACGATTGCATGACTGCTTACCATCAGGCGGGATTGCAGTCAAGTGCTAGTTTATAATTATTAAAATAAAAAAGTTCCTATGACAGAAAAATAATGTCAGTGTATAAAAACATTAACAACACTAACATGCATTGTGTTATCACCAGGAAATCAAATATACAGGAGGATCTGAAGGAGGTTTTTTATAAGTACCCATGCGTTAAAGAACTAGTGCGATTTCATGAAGAACACTAAAACATTAATATTTAGGAATCTTTAAGTGACAATCCATAATACAAACACATGGGCGTACCCAGCCTCTGATCTTGTGTCCCATTTTAGGGCCAAATCGTCCCCAGCTATTTTGTTTTTCAAACTACACAAGCACATCTACATGGAACATTAGGCAAATAGACGCAAATGATCCCATATAAAGTCCATACATGTCGTGCGGATTATAGAGATTGGGATTGCACTCCCTAGGTACGCCCATGTACAACCATGACAATCTATAAAGCTAAAGCGTTTGTTTGTTTGAACGCGCTAATCTCAGGAACTACTGGTCCGATTTAAAAAAATATTTTTGCGTTGAATAGCCCATTAATCCAGGAAGGCTTTAGGCTATATAACATCACGCTGTGACCAATAGGAGCGGAGCATTACCAACTCCACGCGAACGAAGTCGCTGGCGGCCGCTAGTATTGTTACGGGCTAGGGGTACCTACTAAAATACCGGTTAACCTTTTGAACGCCAATCTACATAATACGCGATGTGTCCTCCAGCGCCACGCTACAAATGTATAACGTATCTATAGTAAAACGTAGGGATGGGATTAATGTCCTATCGACAAATAATATTATACGTTTAAATTAATGTTTATTCACCAATTTACGAAGCTAAATAAAAACTGTAACCGTATTTTCATATTTTATTTTATTTCATAAAAAAATGAATATGAAAACTTGGATATATTTCCTATAATAAAGAAAAGAATTATAAATTTATTAGACGTGTGTTCTAGAAGTTCACATCCCTATTTGTCTCCGAATGTAATCCTTTTACTTCATATCATGTAGTTAGCGCTCGAGGCACGTCAAAATCCTTTTTGATATAAGGATGTCTTGTCGACGTATTTCTTGTCGATGTATTTCTATGGTATTTATTTTTATATTCACTGTGGTCGATTTACACGTGCATAAACTCAACCAATTCCTGCATAATTTATTTCGTTTAGTTACAACAAATACAATTAATAGAAGCTAAATACATGGTTTTCTACATTTTTTAAAGTTCCGTAGCCAAATGGATTCTTACAGATTCGTCATGTCTGTCTGTCCGTCCGTATCTTTCCCGAAACGTATTTTTTTCCGAAACTATATGATCTATAGGTACTGTTAAAACTTGGTAGGTAGATGTATTCTGTGAACCGTATTAAGGTATTGATGCAAAAATAAATATAATAATAATAAAGATTGGGGGCTCCCCATACTTAGAACTGAAACTCAAAAAAATTTTTTTTTCTTCAAACATACGTTTGAGGTATGCATGGATAGGTCTTCAAAAATGATATCGAGGTTTCTAAAATGTTTTTTTTCTAAACCCAATAGTTTGCGCGACAAACGCTTCCAAAGTGGAAAAAAGTTGGTCCCCCCTCCCCCCCTACCTCTAACTTCTACAACAAGAAAATGAACAATCTAAAAAAACATATGATGTACAAGTACATACATTACTATACAAACTACTAACGAAAATCGTTTTGAACGAGATCTCGTAAGTAGTTTTTTTTAATACCTCGTATCGCTTATTACCGCGTAATCTTTCATACAAATAACTTTAATCCTTTAATTTCATAAATCAATGGTACGGAACCCTTTGTACGTGAGTTTGACACGCACTTGGCCGATATCTTTTTATTAAAATTACTGCTTTACACAGATGTTACAGACCTATTTTTAATGGTTTCGCAAAATACTCACAATTATTTTTCTGGTTTGTACAAACTAATAGAAAACGGAAGAAAATTCCTGAAACGGAAGTTGACGACTTAACGGAATGTCAAGACGACCAACTATTATATCAAAATTCAGATTCAGACTTGAACAACTCGCAATAATTCGTCATATCATCATAAAAAAAAAATTGTGACGGTGATCACAATTTTTTTTTTTTGTAAAAACATGTGCGTCAACTTAAGATGTAAACATTGCACTACACTAAAATGCACAAAGTCACTATGACCTTGAAACCTGCCCGCTTATGACGTCACAGTGTTACTTCTATACACGTCGATGGCGCGTGCGGGGTGACAAATAACTAATTTTGTAGGGATGGGTTTTTCAAACGGTGTTTCACTATCGACAATGATTAGAAAACCTATTTATTCTTGATTAAGGTGAATAAAACCTAGTTTATAGTTTACAATATTTATAAAATATTATTAATTCACGTCATTTTCTTGCAATAATAGTATTTATGATCATTTCGACGAGATGAAATATAGCGAGGTCTTCATCGTGTCCCATCACTGGCTTACTTGATATCAAGTAATTGGCGCTGGGGGCATTAAAATATTTTCTGGCGTTTTTGTTTCTATTGAAAATAAAACAAATAAGAACTTATTATGTGTGAAAAAGTTAAAAATATGGTTGACAACAGGGCCATTTTCCATAAAAACAAAATAAAAGCTCTTGTAAAAGTCGTAAATTTATTTTATACTGTGATTACTTCTAATCAAGTAGTGGCGCTGAGGGCACGAAAATCTCGAACTTGTATAGAAGTGATTGGCGTTCAAAAGGTTAAAGGGTTACGAAGTTTATTGGCAACGAAGGTACATTCGATTGTAGGCAATGACAAGTAGAATGCTGCTGATGTTGCACCGAAGTCTTCCCTTACGTCCACGAAGTGCGTATTGTAAACACACAATAACACTACAAATGTTACTTCACGTAGTACTCAACGTTCTCGTTACAGTTGTCGCAGTAGGTATTCTCAAAGATCGCTTCTTAAGTATCGCTTGTTTTCGTATCGCTAGTCGAATGTAGACTGACTCTGCGCTGGCGTCACGACGCTATATATAGGCCAGCTGATCGAACATTCCAGAATCGTCTAGACGTAATAATAATAGCGCTTGATAACTTCGAGAACATTCAGTAGGTACCTACAGTTATTCCCGGAAACGGGTTTCTAGAAATTTCGATGTCGTGACTTAGTTGACAAAATTAATGAAACCTGTACCATTCGATAGGCCACCCTAAGTCTAGGAATGCGTTTTTACATTACACCTATACAATGTCTAGGTCTCGAGTTATAGGGCTTAAAAGTTACGCACTGCATGTCACGCGATATTCAACCTTATACCCTCGACATAAGGTGCATTCGTAACAGTATTATAGAAACCCCTAACTGTTAGTTGAAGCTTGGGAATATTTTAAACAGCGCCATCTAGCGTTGTTTATGTATAACCTACAAACATATAACTTCAAAATCGGATCAAAATTAGAAGCAGTAAATAAATTTACTCTAAGCCTAGCCCTAAAGATTCAGACAGACTACGTGCTGCTCACTCACCTTTATTGCATTTATATGTCGTTATTTTATTTTATTTTGTCCATTTTATTTTTGTAATACCACAATAATATTGATTACTTGTCTGATTGTTAATACCTATCTATGGCTCTTTATATGTAATTAGGGGTGGAGACCTGGTGTCCTAAAATACAAGCATATAGCTTAGCTTAGGCACCAGTCTCCCACAATATGAAAATTGTATGCCTTAAATTTGTAATTGGTAGGTGTAAAACATGTATTGTGGTGAGAAAATAAATAAATAATTATTATTATTATTAATCCCCATTTTATAGACCTCTATGTATATACGCACATATTAACACTGCGCTGCGTAATTGAAATAAACACGCATTTAAAAATTTTAATTAAAAAATAAAATATCATCATCATCAACCTTTTTATCGTCCCTCTGCTGGGCACAGGTCTCCTCTCATACAGAGAAGGATTGAGCGTAATCACCACACTTGCTCAATGCGGGTTGGCGATTTCAGACTTAAAGTCCAGGTTTCCTCAAGATGTTTTCCTTCACCTTCAGTCACTGGTGTCCAAGATATACTTAGAAAGTACATATAACTTTAGAAAAGTTGCATTGGTACTTGCCTGACCTGGAATCGAACCCGCACACTCATACTTGAGAGGCTGGTGTTTTAACCACTAGGCCACCACGACAAAAAAATAAAATAAAAAAATAAAATATCCTTACTAGGAATTACTTCTACGATATAGGAGTAATTCCAAGTGTCAGGTAACTTTTTTTTTAAATACGGTGTAAGTGTTTGCTAACATTTAAACTCTCATACACAAACAGCCAGACCAGGAGCAACTACCTTTAGAAAAATATTTGTTCCGTGCAGTAATCGACAATTTTAAACTCTAAGCGCACCTATCGTTGGCTTAGCCACTGCGTCAAACATGTCATCAAATAATATGTGAATATGTAGGAAAAATATAAAATTACACTTAAACACATTAAAGCATATTAAACATACCCATTAAACAATTAAAAATAAATTCTTCTAGTACATTATTTATGTCTAACAAAATCTACAATAAGTTTAACCTGAATACATTAAAGAAAGAATTCCAAATAATATATTTACACCCGGGTCAATTTAAAACAATTTCTAATAATAAAAAGCTACTACATTATATGGCAATAACAACAAAAAATTTAATTTAAACCACTAAAATACTGTACAAAAATTAAAAAATTACTATGCGAAATAGTGCACTTTAACTAAAACTGCTCTGCCGATCCCTACTCCGCGGCCGACCGTCACGCGACATGCAACACACAGACCAAAAAGTTTGAGACGATGTAATAAGTTTCACTTTTAAAATGGTACTCTATTACTAAAGCTTCACTGTTTGTCTGTCTGTCACCAGGCTATATCTCACCCACTACTACGATCCGGACGAAGCGTTGCGGTTCGACAACCCTCGTCTACCGCGTACTTAGAGGGACTGGAACAATTTGCCAGCGGCGGTGTTTCCGTCTGACTATAATTTAAGTGTCTGCAAGGCTAGAGTGAATAGGCTCTTAATAAACTAGCGCTCTTTACCATAAACGATTGCATCACTGTTTACCATCAGGCGGAATTGCGGTCAAGCACTAGTTTATAATTAAAAAAATGACACTCATCTTACGCAGTAAGGAAAACTACTTTTATTGTATCTTTGCCAAGGGCGGATCCCGGGCTCTGGGCTGGGTCCAGGAGGACCCAACGCAGGAGGATTTTACTTAAGTACTTTCAATATTTAATCGATTTAGTATTTTAGTATGTATTTCCGCAAAGCTATATACATTCCTCTTCTGGACTCAATAGTGACCTACCGAACCGCCTCTCTCCAGAAATACTTAATTTGTTTCAGGATCCGAGTAAAGTTCTGCGCAATATTGCCGCCACCTTTTTGTAACTAATGCCATGAAATATTACAGATTGTTACTAGATAGTACTCCAGTTTCGTAAACGAATATCGCCTGTAGATGGTGAAGTGGCAACGGAGACAGGATATACCGCAGTCGATTTCTGACCTTATTTTAAATTGCGATATTCAAATGTATCCTAATATAAGATTTTTCTATGTATTAGGGTAAAAGCCAGATAGTTGCCACACTTTTTAAAAAGCTCCTTTAAAAGTGTGTACTAACATATTTTTTATTCAAAGTGTATTCTCAAACATAGTTCATTAATCTTCTAAGACACCCTATTTATAAAAAAAAATATGAGTGTTATAAATTTTGAGTAAATCCAGTTTAATATGACCTCTAAAAAAGAAGATGGTTCGGGGGATACTTGCCCAATGTGAGGATAGATGCCAGTCTGTTTGTTTTTCAAATAAAAATGAACTTTAATTATTAAATACAATCTTTTATTCAGTATTAATAAAAGTTGAATTATAAAATTATAACAATAATAGAATCCAAAACAGTAAATAAGCGTCTAAAATAAAATGTAATCTTATTATTTATTTTGAAGATAGAACAACAAACAAAATTAGAATTAACTTTGGCATTAGCCCCTATTAAGTACCTAAGTATTCAGTCCTTATAACTTACTGAGATCCTTAGTACTTAGTACTAAGAGAAGTTAAATTATTACCTAATCAATACTAATATTAGTATTTATCTTAAATATTAAAAATATGGTAAGCAACTTAGGCATTAGCATTGATTATCACCAGAAGTCAAGCTTTTCAACTTGCCACATCTCATGCAATGGTTTTTGAGTGGTGAATAAGTTTCATGCAACCACATTCAACACGTCTGACATTCAATCCAATCTGATTTCGATTTAGTTAAATTATAATTTCCAAAATATTCTACACAATAATCGTCAACTGAAACTTCTTTTCTGGTATTTTCTATTTTTGAATTAACATTTTTTACTTTTAATATATTTTCATTGTCTCCAATAGATGTTTCGTTTTTTTTTTGCCTTTGACTAGTAGCCCTTTAGTTGCTTTTAATTGAGATATTTTTGAATTTCTAAAATTTTCTTCATTTTTACTGTTAGAATTGTAGATACGAGCTTTTCTTTTCCTTAGAGCCGTTCCTTCAGTCAGTTCAATAAAATCTGTGATTCATATCATCTTTTTAAGGTTCAAGAGGATATGCCATAAATCCGGGATATTTCGTTGATACTTTTTATTTTCTATTTAGTTCTTCGAACGCAAGTGTTAAAATGATATTTCGTTGTTACTTTTACTTTCTATTTAGTTCTTTGAACGCAAGTGTTAAACTATCTTCTGTCCAGTTGATGTGGCCCGTCGCCACGCCTTTCATTTAGACTTGAGAGGCATTTTGCTGTTGAGTATTTATTTTATTTAAGATAAAGTATAGTCAAACCAAATAAAAAAATCAACAAGAAAAGAACAGGAAAAGCAAATGAAAAAAGTAACTAAGAAACAAATCTGTCTTTGCTTGTTAAATGTATAGTTACGGACAGTTGCCGCAGGGCCACAAACCGCAAAAGATAATAGGGCAACTACCCGATTTGATACTTGCCCTTTTTATTTATGAAATAAATAAAACATATTTAACAATAAAACCTATTACAGGTACAATTTAAACTCTAATGCTTTCAAAGATATAAATTTTTTACTGAAATCGCAATCAGTTATAAAAATATTTAACAGAGATTACCTACCAATATAATTCTGGCGCTCGTCAAAGTATCGCCGCGGAAGATGTTTTCTCATACGGACAAAACACGTGCCCCTACTTCAACGGCATATGCGGCACTGAAGCCAGCGTGGTGGACGCTATTAATTATGATCAAAAAGAAACACTCTCAATACGTCTAACATAGAGCATTTGAAACTGAGGCATGTATCCGTTCGAGGCAACTATCCGGCTTTTACCCTATGGCTACACTACCTGTAGGCCTAGCGCGTTTGACTCAGCGATTGGCCCGCTTCAAGGTCGTAAGAACTCTCAACCAATGAGAGCGCCAAACGCGCTCGATATCGACGATCGAGTTTCGTATTGAAAACTCATACTAGGCCCACTGTTAGTGTAGCAACAGCGGAACGATCTTTCTCTACGTTACGAAAAATCAAATCATGGCTAAAAGCTTCAATGGTTGAAGAACAGCCAACCGGACTGGCACTTCTCCACGTCCATAAAACGTTTCAGAAGAAGACGTAAAAGAAAAATTTATTACATTATTAAATTAGATATTTTTAAGTACTGATTACTTATTAATAAAATACCTTCTTTTTAGTTGTATCTATTATTATCAAAGTATAATTAAAACTGCTTATGACTTCTTATATGACCTTCCGCCTCCCCCCCCTGGCCTGGCGCCAAAGAACTAACAACAAGTACTAACGGACTTTAGAGTCGCACTTGTTTGTATATCGCTCTCATCTAGTAATATACTGGTAAATCTGAAAAAAAAAATGTGTAACTGAATTAATTTTAAAAAAGAAATAAAACCTTAAAACTTATTAGTGTCTTTACTAATAACTCGAACCCGTCGAACAGTGCGTTTAGTTACTAGTATATGGACATGTATCTGTAAAAAACGTAAAATTAAAGCATAAATTAAATTTATATAATCTTTTAACCATGTTTCTGAAAAATATGAAACACGTAAATGTGCCGATATATTACTAGCTGAGCGATATACTTAATCAATTTCAAGATCTAGGTGTATTATAATTTGAAACTGATAAAATTGTATAACTATTCCTTACTCACTGTGACTTAGCAAGTAAAATCGGTAAAAGATAAAACGTGCCAACACTAGTATAGCTTATCTAGAATATAAACCTAGTAGATAAGGATCCACTAGGTTTATATTCTAGATAAACTATACTAATGTTGGCACGTTTTATTTTTTTGTAAAGCAGCGGTCGGCAACCACTTGGCAGGCAAAGGCCGCATGGTAGCCAATTAAATCGAAGGCGGCCGCAGTCATGATATTGTAGCGGCGCCTACAACGCAACATAGAACAACGCGTCATACTGACGTCACGCGAATCCTGCATCTCGCAATCAGAGTTTTCTGTGCAACTAGCACGCATACAAGTTCGCGACATCAACCGGCGGGCAAAGTGGCTCGCCAGACAATCCCAATCCGGTCGGAGGATCCTCCCTTTTCTATGGAGAGCTCATACCTCCACAATATTAACCCTATAAGGCTAATATATGTATCTTAGTCAAATGTCTGGATGTAAAGTATGTATTTAAGTATTTAATATTTGTAAATCCTCTGTTCTGATAATCAAGTCTGATATCCGTAAAATAAGTGCTTGAGCTGCTTAGTATGGAATCAGATCAATGTATGAGATTTTGTATGGATTTATAAACAAAAATTAAACATTCTAGAGCCGCAAGTAAGACATCGCTAGATCGATTGCTGAAACAGAGTCTAAGGACCGTATTACAGAATCTTGCTCAAGATTTAAGCATTACTTAAAACTAATTTCAACCAATCAAATAGCTTCAACGGGATTTAAGTAAAGCTCGAGTTTTGAGTCAGGTTCTGTAATACGGACCTAAGACACAGCTAGAACTTTCTTTTGTAGGAAATGTTAGGCAAAGTCGGGCTCATTACAGTTTGAATGTTTTTTTTTTTATTCTAGAAGGCGGAGAATAAAAGCTTTACGGCAGAACCACTAAATCAAAGGTATATAAAAACTGGAGAGTAGTAATAGTAGAGAGCTAGCGGGTGTATCCGTGCGTTATTTATTTATTTATATTAATACTGCTTGCTGCAACTACAGTGTAGGTACACAGAAGCAAGGCAACAACATAACATAATAAATAGTTTATACTGAACTGTATGTATGACAAACAAAAAAGGAAAAGGGTAACTGTAGATACTGCTTCTGAAACATTTGAAACACTTTTTTAATAAAACCGTTTTTTTTAAGAGTTTTTTTTTTAGTCCAGCCTATTTTCAAACAACGTTACAACTTCCTAACGCATTAAGAACTCTATTGTTTTAATTTAAATATGGAAACCATAGCCGAACGCGTACATACTATTTGTCTTTTAAACGAAAATAATGTTATTTAAAACAGAATAAAGACTAACATTTCTGAGAACACCAACTTCATTTGAATCTTTGTATTGACTGTTTTTAAAAGTGCATATAAAATTTCAAAGTAAATAATGAATAATCTACTACAGATACAATATATACATAAAAACACATTTAAAAATCCAAGGTACCAATAAAGTAAGTAATAGGAAAAATAAAATAAAAACGAATTCTAAAAACAAATGTTTATTTATAGTATATTATATTAATGGAAAATATACAATATATATGTATTATATATATATACTACTAACTATAACCTCGTGTTGTACTTGTATAGCTACAATTCTACGGACAGTTTTGTAAGTGCACAGTACCTAGGGCTGCATCCTGAGTGAGCCATCGAGACGTATGGTCTCACCGTTAAGCATGGGATTCTGAATAATGCTTTGGACAAGCAGAGCAAACTCCTGAGGGTAACCCAGCCGAGGTGGGAATGGCACAGTCGCTTCCAAACTCTTGATAGCTGGTTCAGGGAGCATCTCCATCATTGGTGTGCGGAATAACCCTGAAAGTCAAGAGGTCACATCCATGAACGAGTAACAAATCAATTCCTTCTATTTAGGTCTTGGTTCCCAAATCCCTGTATGAAAAATGAGAACAAAAAAGATAACTTGTATCATATATGATGATCGAAAGACTCACACTACTTCACCGCTAAGCCTTGTCCATTAAATTCCACCAATAATGAGCACTACTCTTTTTTTTTAATTTAAATTCATCCTCCAAATGGGTTAAAGTTTATATCGAAGTGCGCAGTTTTTTGCTAATGGGTACCACCACATGGCTTATACAATAATAAAACTTTACTAACCTGGTGCAATAGTGACTACTCTTATGCCCTTCTTGGCAAGATCTCTGGCTATAGGCAATGTCATGCCCACTACTCCGGCTTTTGAAGCTGAATAAGCAGCTTGACCAATCTGGAATTTTTTTAAAACTATTTAGCTAACCTGCATCCTAATTGCGCAAAACAATATCAGGAGCAATGGGTTTCGTTTTGAAGGATATTTCTAATCCATTACTCCGTATGTTCGAAATTGTGTCTACTCAACAAATTATAATACAAATGAAATGAAATGAAATCGTTTATTAGGCAAGTAGGATCACTGATCACTTTTACACGTCATATGTTTTTTTTTTTTTAACTAGATGAAGCCGGCATTTCCTAACTGACTACCTCTGAGAAGAAATAGCCGAAACAAACTCCTCTTTTTTCAAGTCCAGACATTAAAAATGAAAATGTTTACAATAATTTACGTTATAATTACGCATATTGCTTAATAACAATGTTTAACAGAGCGAGCAGCTCAGTCCCAAGCTTTTTTGTCTTCTAAATAATCTGAGATTTTATAATACCCCTTTTTGCAAAGTTTGGCCTTTATATAGTTTTTATATCGTTTAATGGGTAAGTTTCCAATGTCACTGGGAAGCTTGTTGTAAAAGTGTATACATTGACCCATGAACGAGTTGCCTACACTGTGAAGACAAGTGTGATGTACAGCAAGATTGTGTTTGTTCCTGGTATTTATATTTTGCTCATCGCTTATTTTCTTAAAATTCGATATATTTTTAGGTACATAATGGATGTTGTACAACTATCAAAACGAAGCCAAAAGCCGGTAGGGTAATTGCGTAACACTCTATCATATCATTGGGTTTCATTTTGACAGTACAACAATATTCATTGCGGTATTTATTTTGTTGAAAAGACATATTTTTCGAACATATGGAGCAATGCAATAAGCTTCTTTGATTATAATAGTGCGTTACGTAATTAGGGTGGTGCAATTAGGCTTGGGATTATTTATTTATTTATATATTCGTTATTGTACACCAATCAAACATCGAACAAAAACATTCAACACAAAAAACATATAATGGGCGGCCTTATCGCTAATGCGATCTCTTCCAGGCAACCAAAGAATGCAAATGTGTTAGACAGGCTCCTGGCTACTAAGTAAGAACTTGGCTTATCGCAGTCAGTTCACAGGTGATTAACCATTTTACGCCAAAGCTTGGGAAGAATGTACAGTCAGATCTTAAAAAGCTAAGTCACTAGCTAATATGACTGTCCATCAATCATACCATAGAGTATAGACCTATTTGAACAACCCAACTAAAACATAGTGATTACTTGCTCTGTGAACCCAACAACTGGTTTATTAAAATAGAATAGAAAATCAATTATTGCAGGTATATAGCACCTGTTAAACACAACATTTTAGATAAAATCAAAACAAATCAAACTAAATAAAAAAATAATAGACATTTATTTTACTTGCAACAACTCTCGACCTTAGAAGCATTAAGTCGTGTGTGGAGGTTGTTGGACCTATACTACCACCAAATGCTTGGAAGGTCGAGCTATATCCTTGCCTATTCCGGATTTGGAGAAAATCCTCCAAATCAGTTATTATAATAATTATTTGTAAAGTTACCTGTCCATCAAATGCTGCTACACTGGCTGTATTCACAATGACTCCGCGCTGTCCATCAGCATCGGGAGCATTCTTCCCAATCAAGCCAGCAGCTAGCCGGATCACATTAAAAGTTCCTATTAAATTTACCTGTAATTTAAAAATAAGAAATAAGTAAAATTAATTATTAATAAGTGCGATGGAAATTGCATTTTTTCTCATTTATTTACTAAGGAGCAGAATGGCAAGAATTTAAATTATACATAGGTATGTACTTTGAATTTTTTTTTAAGTTTGTCTATGCCTGTTATTTTTTAATAATAATAATCTTTATTGTGACAAATACACTTGATTTATGATAAATATAAGAGGAGATGTACAATATAATATGAAATATCTACACCAATATATTATAAAGATCATGTCACCCTGTCTCCTAAACTAGGTAAAGGAGATGTTTCAGAAATGTATGGAGCCTGGGCCAGCACATTGTACAGTTAATGTTAGATATAGTTACACTATAGTTAACTGGTTTTAATGTTAATTTCCTATATTTTGGCTTAACTTTTATACAGATTCAATTTAACTCGGCCAAGGAGTGCAACATAACTACTAGTAAATATTGTGGTCAGCAATATGCGAAATAAGATTTTGACAGTGACATTTGATTGACGTGTCATGTATCAAAGGCTATCGTAGTTATATTTCTACCATATGACTGCGAAAAAACAAAACATGAATTCCGAACATAATAGCCCATTATATAAACACAATCAACTCAAATTACCACTCGACACAAACACAACGGGACAATAGAACTGTCAAAGTCGCCAATCAAACGTCATAACCAGTGTCATGGCTACCTTAATAAGGGTTATCTCACTAAAAACCATTTCAAATAATTAATTATATATACACACATCAAAAGTGTCTAGGGATCAACATATATTTTTGCAATAACTTTTCTCCTGATTGATATTAATTAAAATTTTCTTTAAGGATTCATCAAATAAAGTGTTTTCGTTTGTCACAGTAACGATAAACCAAGTCACCTTTGCATTAATAAAGAAATTTGCCATTTTCCTAATAAAGGGATATTTGACATTTGAACCACTAACACAAAAGTTCGAAAAAAAGACTGAAATAACAGTATTCTCTAAAATTTTATTGGGTAACTTAAACAATTAATAATCCGTGTTTCTACCGCGAACACTAACAACACAAGAACATCGGTTTGGCATACTCAAAATGAGTTCATCCAAATCACGCTGTGGAATGGCCGCCCATGTTCGTTGCAACAACAAAAAAAGGTCTTCTTGCGACTGGATACCCTCCATATTCGGCAGAGCTCTTCTCTGTAGCATATCCCATGCATGCTCAATCGGGTTCAAGTCTGGCGACTGAGCAGGCCAGGGCAGGACATTGATGTTAGCTGCGGCGAGAGTCTGTCTTACAACTCTTGCGGTGTGCGGTCGTGCATTATCATGCATTAACTGAAATAAGGGACCGATTTGCACTTGTAGAGGAACGATGACGTCTGATACAATCGTCTCAGCATAAATTTGAGCGTTGAGGTTGCCTCTGATCCAAATCAACTCAGTTCTTCCGCCGATCCAAATACCCGCCCATACCATGATGGTTCCACCACTATAAGGATGGACTTCCTGGCAGGATTTTAATCGCTGTTGGCGTCCAGGGGTTCTCCAGTGTCGTATACGTCTTGTATCCGGTCTCATACCAAAACGAGACTCATCAGAAAAGCACACGAAACGCCATTGTTCTTCTGCCCAATTTCTGTGTTCAAGAGCCCATTGATATCGAATCCTACGATTGTGCATTGCTATAGGTGGTACCCGTAGCGGTCTTCGGGAATGAAGGTTCACTTCATGCAAGCGGTTTCTGACTGTTTGGTCGCTAATTAAGTTCCCTGAAGAGTGATGAAGCCTCACGGTTAACATCATGGCGGTTATTGTTGGAGCTCTTCGAGTTAAGATTTGAATGTATCGGTCTTGTCTCCGTGTGGTGCAGCGATACTGTCCTCCATGGCGCTCAGCCACGGTACCAGTGCTTCGGTAACGTGTCCAAAGTCGACTGATAACACTCTGACTTGTATTCAGAGCTAAAGCCACAGTACGTTGCCGGGAACCAGCTTCTATCATTCCCACGGCTCTGAGCATTTCTTCCCTGCTTAAATGACGTCGCCGCTCCATAATAATGTTGGTTTTAATCAGTAGTAGGGAAACAGTAGCACTAATAATGTCTTCAATGCGTTGTATGTTTTTATAGGGAAAATATTGACAGCTGATTTTCATCTTTTACTCGAATTTGATTCACAGTTCCTGATTCAAATTATGAAATGCACCAAAAAGGATCCATATAAATTTATAAAATCGTAAATTTATTACAAAGCCACATCTCAATCTCAAGAAATCCGCATAAAAATGCTTGATCCCTAGACACTTTTGATGTGTGTACTTGTATTTTTATTCAAATTAATTTCGTAGTAATTTTATGAAAATCTTTTATTTTTTTCCTTTTTATCTATATAGCGTACATAGTGGTGGCCCAAAATGAAACACCTCCTTTGTATCTTAGGAAAGTTGTTGGTTTAAACGCTGGCATTAATTAAGAAATACTCTAGGTGCAATGATATCATAAAAAATAACTCAATTTATGTGACAAGTATTTATCATTGTAATCTGGACTCACCTACCCATCATTAAAAAATACTGATAATATATCATGTGTACTTATGTAACTAAATTGTTTTATGTTTTTGATAAGAATTGTTTCATTAAATCTGCCTATCCCTATTTCAAATAACAGTCACATTTGACTAAATATAAAAATGTTCAAAATCTTCTTGCTTAACAAATTACTGAATATGTTTAGCTCTAAATA
The DNA here is from genome assembly GCA_037179545.1 of Sesamia inferens. Taxonomy (NCBI): domain Eukaryota; kingdom Metazoa; phylum Arthropoda; class Insecta; order Lepidoptera; family Noctuidae; genus Sesamia; species Sesamia inferens. The sequence continues at coordinate 15,958,001 of CM073921.1, read as the reverse complement.
TATTTATTTCCCAAATTGTTTCTGTCATCTTTCAAAAAATAACAGAAACAAAAAATGGTTTAATATTGTTTAGTGCTAAAAATATTTTAGTGACTCGTGGTGCAGTTAGGGGTTTGATAGGAAAATTATAACTACATACATACCTCAATAGTCTTTTGAAAAGATTTCAGATCAAAGGGTTGATCTTTTTTGAAATTGTAGACCCTTGAAGCAGTAGCCACTCCAGCGCAGTTTACAACCACATCTAAACGGCCAAACTCATCTATGGTGGTCTGTAGTGCGTTATTAACATCTTTTTCTGAAGTGACCTGTTAAAATATTTTCATTGCATGCTTATATTATTGGTACAAAAAATTAAGTAATAATTATGAATAACAACAACTGAATATAATTATCCTACTACTTATGTTATAAATATGTAACTGGAATTTGGTCATTAATGTGATAAGCTTTAAACAATTCCATGTATTTCCACTTTTGTTTTCTCAAACAGAATAATTCATATATTTATTAAAGCAAATAAAGAACTACACCAAAGCTGATAAGAGATAAAGTGTTTATTTTTCCCCATGTCTACCCTTTGGGCTAGACTCGGGTAATACCATGGTTATATGGACATGATTAAATGCTGAAAGATTCTTATTAAAGCTAATATTTTTTATAACATTTGATTCTTTATCACTATTAAGACTTATTGCTACAATAGTTTTTGATAGATTCCAGTACATTATGACTTGCAATTTTCAGAAACAAGGTCAAGCACCTTAAGAGTATAGCCTTTTTGTTTCACTTGGCTATATTTCAGAACAAATTACAGATGTATAATCTTGGTTAGTCAATTCCAAATAAATGGGCAAAAGAATGAAGAGGATGGTGATATGAAGAACTAGGTTCAAGGTTAATAAACATTTTTACAGACCATTTTATATGTATAGTCACTTAGTCAGTAGTCTGCCTTACTTCGGATAAACTTTACTTTATGAAGCGCTGAAGTGGGCGGCAAGACTTCTAGGGTTGAAAGACCTTGGCCTAAGACACCTCTATGTAAAATTTCTAATGATGAAAACGTATGGGTTTTGAGAAATTAATTCACTTAAATCATGTTAAATTCACAAATAAAGTAAAGCTTAACCCTTACTTCATATAGATAGATAAGAAACTTTTATACTAGTGCTAATACTCACATCAATTGGCACAAATGCAACATTTTCTTTTAGCTGCTTTGCAGTCTCTTGTCCAGAACTTGTAGGTAGGTCACATATCACTACTCTTCCACCCTGCTTCAATAATTGTTCGACAGTCGCTCGGCCCAGCCCCGATGCCCCTCCAGTCACCAAACCAACTAGACCCTGGTATAGGTAATAGCCAATTAGACACTATTGAAATTAGAAAACCATTACACAAATGGACTTTTAAAATTAAACAAGTACAATTATTAAATACGAGTCCATACGATGTGCAATGCAAGTCGAGAATTATATTGATCTTCTATTTTTATATCGTTCGAGAACTGAATTTCAGATTCATTCGGAAATCATTCAGACTTGATTTGTGTCATGTACTTTTTAAAAACTATTCTAGATTCTTATCTTGCACTAGTATTCTCTGATAATAGTAATTAGTACTATAACTTACTTTAAACATTTTAAATGCAAAAATACTCTTTTTAAGGTTATCTTATAATGTTATCAGTTTGAACTCCACACGACTCAACAACTAACAAGTCGGCTGCTCGCGCAAGAAACCAACTATTACATTTATTCAGTACTGTACAAAATTCTTCCATTCATTATGTTTACGCAATCAATACTAATCAAAGAGTATACAATATAATAGGGTCTTAATTTACAATTCAATAGATAAGTACTGAAATAATTTTTTTTTTTTTTTTCCTTCTTTGGCAACTGAGCCGGTTTCGACTATTCTGCCAGTGTCATGTGGTGACGGCAGCAAGTAGTCAGGCCGTCGAACTTTTCCCTTCGTGGTAGGTGTTAGTATGCTGCATGGACAAACACATGGGTTAGTAAGACAAAAAATCTAATATACAAGAACACATGAGACAACAGTTAAACTAGTTTATAATATATACAGACTATTTACACACAAACTACGCACCAATTAAAATTTTAACTCGTTCTCTTTTAGGAATTTGGACAAAAGGTTAATTAATTTAGGGGAGAAGTGGGAAAGTAGGGTATGAAAATTAGTTGGGAGAGGGATGTTGATTTGGGGGATTTTTGAATAGAGGTCAAAAGATTTATTATTACGGGAGCAGGAAAAGAAAATATGGTCTAAAGTACCATCCCCAAGACCGCACTCGCACAGGGAATTATCCCGGACGTGGATCTTTTTTAGGAACACTGGGCTACAACAATGTCCGAGTCTAAGTCTACACAGTGAGGAAACATCAGGGGGGAGACAGTTCCCTTGAACGAACGTGTAGCAAATAAAGTTGCGCCATCTAGAGTTCTTGACCTAAAACCATATCATAGATATCTCTTTAAACAATTTGAAAAATAAATATTTTGAATTTTTATGAAAAAATACGATAAATTTTTAATAATTAGAAGGAGATCATTTAAATTACCAATTTAAATTAAATTTCCTTTTTAAAAATCCTTGTTCTGGCAACATTATCAGATCATTTTGTTAATTGGTAATAGGAACCTAACATGGTTTACAAGTAGGGTTACCAACTATTTTCACAAAAAAACGTATAAAGTGGTTTGGATAGGAAAAAAATAAAGTATTAGGTAGAAAAAAGTATTTTTAAAATTTTATGTTTTTATTACATTAAAAACGTATTTTTGTGTGCTTTTAGCACATGAAAACAATTTTTTGTCATCTTTAAAGGTTACAAAGCTTGCTTGACAATTAACATTTAAAGGAGAACGGCCACGACCCACAAGATACATAAAAAGATACATAAAATAATTAGAATATTATATTACCTACACAACAACTCTCGCTTGCATTGTCTAGCGACACTATCTTGCTAGCTCACTCACATCCACTTATCTAATCACTTGCTTATTTTATTGTTATGGCCTGACTTACCTAATACAATAATCATAATAAATAATGTGAATTGGGTATTGATAAGTTTACTAAAAAAACATTGTTTGCCTCAAGCGCCAGCTAAGCAACTACTATAGGCAAATAAAATATGTTAGCCACTGAATTTAGCTATGATCACTAAATCAGACGCTAATCAGAAGCTTTGTTTACTAAATCAGATCTAAAATCTGAAATATAAAACTTTTGTGCCGAGCCTGGGTTTTTTGGCCATTCTCCTTTAAATAAATAACCAACTCGTTTTGGATTAAATTTATTGATACTCTATTTTTCTCTTCTCGCCACTTTAGATTTATTAAAAAAAAACTCTTTGCTAAAATCGTAGGAACACAGAGAGTAGGTAAGAAATATTTTGTTCATTTCAAATTATTTCCATTATCCGTTTTAAACATTTCGTTCAGCAATTACAAATCGTTAAGTACCCATAATGAGTATTTTGTTTTACGCATCACAGTAAAGGTTAAAAATAAAGTATTTTCGCATACTTTATTTGTAAAAAAGTAGAATTACCAAAAATAAAGTAGAATGTATGGTTATGTGGTTGGCAACCTTATTCACAAGATGGCCACTAAGCCACTTTTTCATTTTATTTGTCAAATTGTCTTAGCGTAAAAAAATTTGATTCTACAAGACCCGATGCCCATTAACAAGTTATTTTGTTTAATTTTCTTATTGTAATGTTTTGCAAATGTTATTGTAATGTAATGCAAAGCATAACAACAAGAAAATTAAACATAATAACTTGTTATTGGGAATGGAACTATGCTTATGAATACTTATATAGCTAAGTATACGTATGTATAGCATACATATAACTCGGTCAAGAACTCTAGATGGCGCTTCAAAATTGCTTGCATAAAAACGTCTCGAGAGGGCTCTCTTTTTACCTAGTATTATTATACTCTTTGGGAAACATACTGAAATAATAAATTCACGATAACATTTTGACATACCGACTAACGTGCGTGACAGAAAAATGGGTGACAGACGTGACATGACAGTCTGTGATTTTTTTAAAAAGTTTTTTGGCATGGCTCCTTAGTCTTCGTGCCGTAAACAGACCGTGTGGGTTACATTGAGTGTGGTTACTATAATATATGGGGATGTGAAAAAGTAATTGATTGTGAATCTGTCATTAGGCGCTAAAACTATCAAGCTGTTGGGTGAACTTACTCGTGATCAAGGAACATAAAACTGTCCACGAAAGAAACAATGTTTTTTCAAGTCAATACCCGCGAGAGTATGCCCCTGAGACTTGTTTATTGTCATGGCTAAGCAGACTTTTAGGAAACTGTAATTGTTTAAATTCGAACGGGATATCATTAGGTATGAATGGGATTCGTGGTATAAATACAGTTTCCCCTTTCGCACAGTTAATATAGTGGCTTCCAGTATATTGCGATGTAGTACGCTTTCACTTGCAGTCTCATACCGTTATAAAGTTTTGATGTTTTTTAATTTCGCAACAGCACAATTGGAGTAGTGCCTACAGGCAGAATCAGCTTATGATAAGACAAACCTGGTGTTTTCAATGAAATTAAAAATTCTAAAGGGTGATTAGTAGCGTCATTTGTATTACTTAACTACAGTATTGATCGAAGTATAGACCTTTTCTTAGCTCTCAAACGACATGATCAGGATATCTTTGATAGCTGCCGCTTGATCGTTCTTTTGTGTAAGTATGGCACGGTCACATAACCATTAAATAGGCTTGTTATGTTTTGTCTGGATAAACTTTAGACAGCAATTCTTTTACTGTAGTAACAACTCTGCACAATTCTTCCAGGATGCTTATTATTTCATTTAACGATGGAAAATCACCATTAGCGATTTTATGGAGGAGATCTGATTGTAAAAGTAGTATTAGCAGTTTGACCACATTCGAGTAATGTAGCAGCTTTGCCGGACGACGCAACGCACGACGGGCAATGTCGTGAGTACTTCTTACTTACGCCAAAAGTAAATTAATAAGGAAGGTTTTACCAGTTCCATCTGAAGCGCCTGACGTAGAATATTAGACCGTCATTTGCATAACACACTTGTGATAATTTTATTGTAAACTTCCATTGCTCATCATTATTTTTTTTTATTGCGTCATCTAATTCCACTGTATCGTAACTGGTGTCCTTCACGTACCTACTCTCTATTTTCAAAATGTATTGATGTCATTGGCTGAGGTAATCCATACTCTTAGAGGACGGCCGCCTTATGATAATACGGCATCCTCTAATAACGACAGGAAATTTGTGAAATATCAGGTCCTAGGAGTGCTTTACATCTACGTCATCGTGCCTTTCCAGTTGTTTTTTAAAGTCTTTAGAATAGAAAGGTATTCTTTGTATTTTTCTCAAAAACATATGGGGTCAGAACCCTGGCAGAACAGTAAAATGATAGCAAAAAGCTCTTGAATCATATGCGGAGTTGGCAAAGTGCTGCCTCTTCAAGAGCTGAATCCAAATGTCGATCATCTTCGAGTAGACCTAGATAGAGCCTTGCACTCGGATTGGAAGTTGACATGTAAGTGACCATCTACAGCATTCTGTATTGTTTGGATGAACAGTATAAACTCTACCTAAAACGTGTTCTTTTGTGACCCCTGAGCATCCTTCCATATTCCTCTCTTCCTTCTCTGAAATGATCGATTGTTCCAAATGTAATTTTCAATACGCAGGGGTCTTTCGAGTACTTATAGCAATGTTTTTGCAAAGTCATCTATCTACGTTACACAGATCGAAAAAGGAGGCGAGTGTAGTTGTAGGAGAATTACTCAATTTGTCGCCCAAGTTCTGCTCATTAAAATAAATTCTCAATTTAGAAAATGGACTGCAAGGAGGAAAACGCTCTTGTGTTGGGTACGTAACCCGAAAACGAAAAGTGTTCGTTGGGGATAAGGCCCTTGTTCTCGGCGTAGGCTCTGAGACGCTTATATATTATAAGCCTCTCGTAAACCTTACAGAGGACTTTAAGTAAGCTGATGGGACGGTAGCTGGTAGGTTCGGCTTTGGGCTTACCGAGCTTGGGAATGCCTATAACAGTGGCTTCTTTCCACCTTAGTGGGAAAATGTTGTTCCCCATTGCAACAGTGAAGATGGTGGTCAAGAGGATGACCAGTTGGGCTGGGAAGAGATGGACCACTTTGTTGGTGATGCCATCAGAGCCGGGCGCTTTCCTGGGTTGAAGACCTTTGATGATGTCCTGCACTTCATCAGGAGTGATGTCAACGGGCGGGAGGAAGGTTCCACATTCGACTTCAGCGTCGATCTCAAGGAGATGAGCTTGGTCTACTGGTAGGAGGCTGGGGGAGCACTGAGCTTCTGTCTAGAACACAACAACAACAAGATAACAAGGCTGAATGCCTTGCCTCCTGTCTAGGAGGCAAGGCATTCAGCCTTGTCATCGTCGTCGAAGACGATGGTATTGTCAGGGCGAACCAAGGGAGGCATGGTGACAACTTCTTTGGATTTTAATTTCCTCTGAAGCTCCCAGAAGGCTAATTCCTCCAGCAGCTTATCCCAGCTAGCTTCACTTTTTTTACAGTTCTCTGTAAATAGCGCATATGGGCTTTGTTAGCTTCGTAGGGGAAGTTACTGTAGGCACGGACGGCCGCGTTCTTCTCGGTCAGCAGTTCACGCAAGCCAGCTGGGAGTTTCCAGCGACAGTTTTCTGTCACTGTGGCCTCCCTTGAACAATCGTTCAAGACTGACTGTACGTGATCCGTGAAGGAGTCGATCGCGGCTGTCGTGTCCGTGATAGACTCGAGGCGTGCAGGTATGGGGTCCAAGTGGGGGGATGTGATGGATTTCAACCGATCGTTTACTTTCCTCCAGTCCGTTACCACTTTCGTCTGGGGTACTTGACCTGGGTCAGAGTGGCCAGTACGGGGAGCCAGTCGGATGATGACTGGGCGATGATCGGCCGATAGCTCTGGTAGTGCTTCTATAGTGTCAACCGTAGGTTGACGTTCTTTAGGAGCGCTACGGGGTCGGGGTCATAGGGGAAATGGGTGGGAGCCAGCTCTTGGAGCCTTTGAGGGTTCAGACGCTCTGGTGTCTGGCTGCCAGGAGATTCACGCTGCTGGCGTGCATTAGCCCGATTGGCTAATTTTGGAGAAAATGCCCCAAGGCCCCTAAGTCCTACACTTAGGGGCCTTGGGGCACCCTCGATAATTGGCCGTGTGGCCGGTGGTACCGCAGAGGACACAACTAGGTGGCTCTGAGTAGAGCGCGCGGTCCTTAGGCCGAGGGCAATCGGCTGTGCCGTGGTCACCCAGACTCTTCACGCATCAGGGTTTCGCATGACAGTGAGCCTAAGAGCACCCGTAAAGTTGGCACCTGTGGCATTGGCCAACAGTGTCGTTCTTGTGGGGCTTCTCGATGATAATTCCGGTTGGGGAGCAGATGCTCTTCACCAGGAAGAGGCGGTGGTGGGTGGCTCCTTCCACGGGATGACAGATCACCAGGATCATGTCGTATGCCACGTTTCCACGCGCCTTATGCATCCCGTGGACTTCTTTCACAGGGATTTCCTGTGCTGAGAGGCCCGCCTTGATGTCGTCAGAGGGGATTTCTTTCGGGACGCAGCGGTTCACCACACGGTTGAGGCGCTCTTCAGGGAGGGAGTAGGTGTGGAAGGCCACACCTCTCTGACGAAGAAGCTTCGTCAGCTTCCTGAAGTCCCTGGACGTCAGGACTGAGACCTTGATGCCAGTCTGGGTCGACTTGGCACTGGTGAACCTGACCTTCCTGTCAGTGCACCAGGACGAGACGTTAGTGCATTTTTTTTTAAATAATTATAAACTAGCGCTTGTCCGCAATCCCACCTGATGGTAAGCAGTGGTGAGATCGTTGATGGTAAAGCGCGCTAATTTATTAAGAGCCTATTCACTCAAAAAAACTGAGTGAATAGAAAGGAAGACGGCAGTTGAGCGAGGTGATGCAATTTTAAACCCAACAACACGACTAACGATGCTTCGCCAAAGGGAGATTGATCTGAAGACCCTCCACGACCAAACTCCCAACACAACAACATTAGGCGCATCGTACTCGGCACACATCGCAACACAACTGCTCAGACCCGTCCTCCGTACGGCTTCACCAGACATCATGCCGGAACACGACATATCGCTTGGCGGCAAGGCTTTGCCTGGTGGGTGGTAACTTCCTGTATGAAGACAGGCAGGGGAGGGGGGACTTTGGAGGCGGCTCGGGGGGCCAAGCAGGCGGAGTTGATGTCGCGGCGCGCGGGGCGGCGGCAGTGTTAGAGGGGACAGGGGTGAGGGTGGTTAAGCCACTGACGGAGGTAGCGGCTGCCAGTTTTGGGGCCGGATTTGAGGAGGATTTCTTCCTCCGCCTTTTACCAGAGGCGACCGTGAATTTGGGTTCGTCGTCCGAATGGGTCGAAGGAGATGATTCCTCAGAGGAGTCTGAGGAGTCGGTGATGAGCCGTTTGGCCGAGAATACCTCAGTGGCCATTGACACCTCGGTTTCTATGGGAGCGGGCTGGGGAGCTGACTGCTGTAAAACAGTGAATTTTTCGCCATATTTGGCGATGAAATCCGTGTCCTTTTGGAGGACCTCCTTTACGAAAATGAGGATAGCCTGATCCGTGAGGGCCGGACTTGCGTCCATATTCCTACCCCCCGGGTGGATTGGCCCTCCCTGTCTGGTATAGACAGGGAGGTGTGGACCTATGGGTGAGCTCTAAGCTTGTAAGCCGTTGCCAATCTTATAGTGCAACGGGGCCCTGACCGGTCTTGACCGGTTTAGTGCTAAAGGTGTAGATATACCCTAATGACACTAGGTGAGTAGCTGAAAGGCAAAACTGTACACCAGTTCCGACTAGGAGGCCCCCCTAAGGCCGGAGGTCTGGGACCCGTCCATCTGACTGCCTAGCCCTGAGAGGGTTAGGTTAGGGAGAGCCGAGGACCACGAAACTGTGGTTCTTAGAGTCCTAGAGGCCTCTAGAAAACAAAACGTGACTGTCTATGAAATAAGAAAGTCTTGAAAAAGACTGTTGGTAAAATTATTCAACCAGCGGTCGAGTAAACTATAGAGTCTACGGGCGACCGACTAGTTGACTAAAACAGACGGGCCGACGGCTTGCGTGCGGCGTGAGGAGACGTGAGTGCGACGTCACTGGCGACGATCGACAGCGATATGCGCGCACCATCGGAGCAAAGCACTGCAGGCATACAGGAGGGGCGGTTGAGGCACGAGCGACAGCGAGGCGGTTGCGGCACGAACGACAGCGCGGTGATAGCGGCACGAGCGACAGCGAGGCGGTTGCGGCACGAGCGACAGCGTGGCGAGAGACACGAGCGGAGCGGCGGAAGACGTGCGCTCGGGGCGAGCTCGAGGCGTCGAATGATAACTGTTGAGATTCTGCGCTGGCGTCACGGCGCTATATATAGGTCAGCTGATCGAACATTCCAGATTCGTCTAGACGTAATAATAATAGCGCATAACTTCGAATACATTCAGTAGGTACCTACCTTAATTCACCAGAGACGAGTTTCTGGAAATTTCGATGTCGACACTTTGCAGACAAAATTGTTGAGACCTGTACCATTCGATAGGAAAGGCCATCCTAGGTCTAGCAATGCGTTTTTATATTGTTGCTCTTTAATACCTAGGGCTCGAGATATAGTGCTTAAAAGTTATGTACTCCATGTCACGCAATATCGAACCTTATGCCATCGACATAAGGTGCATTCGTAGCAATACATAAAAAATAAAAAAAACAAAAGATTATGACGAATTGAGAAGCTCCTCCTTTTATTTGAAGCCGGTTAAAAAATAGCGAGCGCAGTTTATACACTGGCATGAACTTGCAATTCTGAAATCTTGATCAGATCCGCCACTTCCATCTCCTTCAATTTCCGTATTTCTGTTTGTTTAATTGGGCACCTTATAGATCACTCACTCATCACCAGGGTGGGGCAAGGCCCCAGTGTGGCTTTGCCCATGCCTGTGGGATGCCATCATCTCTTTTATGATGCATAAAAAAGTGGTGACAGCACTGCTTCTGTCTGAACAATGCAATAAAATTCAAAAAGGAGGTTTTTTTTATTTAAGTAGGTATACAGTCGCGGACAATTCGTGAATAAGATACTAAACGCAGTTACTGGTTTCTCACCAGTAGTTACGTTTAGTTTTTACATTGGAATTTGCTTCGTTCTTTCGTTCGATCGCTATGTTATAGACAAGACAAAGTTGGAGTAAAAACCATACGCGAGTAGCGACGAGTAGTCTGAATCTCTGTTAGTAGTTTTGTTTCGTAATTTTCCTGTTCTAATTGAAAAAGAGGGCGTATTTCTCTAATTTAAATCTTTAAACCCCTAAAATTACGAATGCCTAATGTTCAATACTTTGCGTTGGTTTTATTTCGTTGTTGAAATATATGTAAAACTATTTGCTCCGTGTGAATTGTGTTAACTCCAACCGATAACTTGAGGTCTCTTGTAGCAATTATGACATGACAGCACTGAGTACGTCAAATGATCTAGCGTCCAAGAATTTTCAATTGAATAGGGCGTGATGATTTTAAAAGTAGTTAATGATTTGAGGGCTGCCCAGTAAACGGGTTAGTCTTACTCATAAGTGAGCGAAGTATTTTGTAGGTCGGTGAAAAGATCTGACGTCGTGTAGGTGTTTCGTTATGTGGTACGAGCAGGCTGTGTTATGAATGAGGAGGCACTGTTGGCACGGGCTTCCGAGGAGCGGGAGCGCATCTTCCAGCGATACGAGAGAGGTCGGGAGAACCTCGTTGGACAAATAGACCCTTGGGAAGACCCGGAGTTTGAGGAATACCACAAAACAGATAGGTATGAAACTATTTCATATTGCGAATTTGCATATTATTTTTTTCATCTAATGTCAATTATTATTTGGCCTTCGCTTGTAAGATCTGCTTGCTTGAAGATGAATATACCTGAAATGGTTCTTAGAGACCTGTATTTTTTTCCATTTTCTCTTTTTAGTAAATCATGTTGCGTTTCTAGCATCACTGCTTTGTAAGATCCATTGATTTCATTGTAGTCAACATCTTTATTGATTATTGCTAAAACATAATAAAAGAATCCTAGTAGACCTCATTTTATTGCAAGGGATTCTGTTATTATTTATATAGTTTATTATTATCACTTAGTGACTTGTGTATGTTATATTAGTAAACATTATGCTTCAGCATACATGTTTCTTATATTGTTCCATATGAAGCTCAATTTGAAATAATTTTATCCATACTTACACTAGATTTATGGATCTTTGAACAACTTTAGCTAGTGAGCAGAGTGCTCGTAATTACTATTTTTGACTTTCACTATGGTCACTTAACTCTTTCTTATAACGTAGTTTCTGGTATACGAGACGCTGTTCATGGTTTCAATTTCACAATAAGGATACTCTACCACAGATAAATATTAGTACCCTAAATGAATCTAGTCACAGTCTATTTGTATTCCTGTATCCATTGTGGCAAGGTAAGCTATCACATTTATCATAGTAGTTTGGGACAATTTTGATTACTTATTTATATTTAAAATGCTATTATAGATTAGTTGACATTGTCATGCTGATTTCACACTCTGTTATTATGAAGCAAGGTTGGATTTTATTCAACAGATAAGATGGACTTCTGTTTGAGTCAGTTGGTTGTGATATTTTCCACAATATGACAAAATGCGTAAGCTTGCATTTTTAGTAATTAATACAATACCTTAGGTTATACGATGAAACTCCTACTTTTGGTACAACATTTACGAGTATGGTAGTTTATGACTAAAGTGATAATACTCATTGTTCAGAAATTTTGCTAAATAATGAAAAAATCCTAACTCCCTAGATTTACTATTGTACAAAATCAAAATCCAAAGTAATTTTTCCAATTTTGCCTGAATGTCAGCACTTTTTGAAAGTGAATATACATAATATAGTCCCCCAAAATACCCACCTTTTGCCACTTCCTAGTGCACACTCATAATTCTGGTTATAGGATCAAACAGCTGCACCACAAGGTTTCACCTACATTTTTTATGCCCCGCTCCTATTGGTTGCAGCTTGATGTTATACCCAAAACCTTAAAGCCCTGGATTAATGGGCTATCCAACACAAAAAGAATTTTTCAAATTGGACTAGTAGTTCTTGAGATTAGTCTGTTCAAACAAACAAACTTTTCAGCTTTATGTATTAGTATAGATATATATTATAGTATGCATGTGTATACAACCTAACTTGTAATGTAATGTACTTGTGTAACTAGGGTTAATTTAGACTTTTTTTTGTTTGTCATTGTTCTTCTGAACCAAAGCACCTGCCTTTGAATTTCTTTCCCACCCTTGCTGGACATGTTGTGAATGCCTGAGGTATTAAGTCTGCTATTGCACCTTTTTTGCGAAATGTTTAAATAAATGAATAATGCTGATAACTCGTGTAATAGTTGCTAAGTTGATAATAAAGTTGTTAACTGGTGATTAGCGACTGTTTGACTGTACTGTTTTGATCGCTGAATGTTACTTAACTTTAATCATTGTTTATAAATATTTATTGATAAAAAATTATTGACCCATGTGGTACTGGGCATAATATAGTAGCAGCCCATATCCTCCCGTAGGTGTTGTAAGAGATGACTAAGGGAACTCTTACCAGGGAAGCGGACAGCAGCTCTTCTCCTGTGGAATAACTAATTACTGCGATCCCCGACCTGCCTGCCAACTGTGGGGATTATGGCAATGTGCTCCAATGGAACGAAAGCCTTGGGGGAGGCCTTTGTCTCGCAGTGGAGCTGTATTGGCTGAGAAAAATTATTGAAGTGGTTTCCCTTTAAATTGATGACCTCTCCTCACATGTTTGTCGAAGTGACACCAACATTAGTGGATATAAATATCAAAAAATCCATTTATTATTTTGTCAATCATTTCATATCATACAGCATAAGTTTAGGTGTCAGCTTTGCTATTATAATCCCTGGTATTATTGTTTATTATACAAAGCTGTGCTACTGCTGCTGTGCAATTTACTGTGATATCTGCTAGAATATTAAACAATATTTTGTATGGCTCTTATTATTTATTTAAAGTAACCAAGGCCTTTAAAAGAAAGTAGTTACACCATGGTAGTCATTTAAGTTTATGATTCAAAAAGTGATTGTACACTCAATAAATACATAAATACTTAAAGCTTTTAAAAAGAAAGCTGAGCTGTGCTAATATTACATACATGTTATGACAATGTTATTATTGATAAAGGTGCCAGTGCACCTTTTCACTAATTAAACAAAATTTAAGTATTTTTTCTATTTCTTTAAGAAAAGAGGAGAAGATTGAAATTATACCTGTCTGATAGGTACAGAATATAAGGCTAAAAATTTTGGAACTTCACCATAACTGATTTTTGCAAACTTATTTATATTGCTAAGTAACTTGAGCCCTACTTGTTTAGCTGATAAAGCTGTGTGGCGAATATTTCTTTTAATTTCAGACTGAACTATCGTTTTTATAGCTAGAGTTAATTTACTTGCAGATATGGATTCATACATGATGAGCGCTTGCCGCAGAAAACAGGGCCCCAGAAAGTCAACATTGAAGTGGAGAGGGAGAAAAAATGGGTCAAAATGCTTAGTAATTGGGACTCACCAACTACCAAAGAAAAATTGCATAGGCGAATATACAAAGGCATTCCAAATTCACTTCGAATAAAAGTTTGGTGCAAGTTGATGGATGTTAACAGAATTAAATCAGCTAATCCAGGAAAATTCCAAGAAATGCTGAAATTAGCTAAACTTTGGTCCACAGATGTAAGGCAAATAGATTCAGATGTGAACAGACAGTTTCGAGAACATCAATTTTATAGAGAAAGATATTCAGAAAAACAATGCTCATTATTTAATGTCCTTTGTGCTTATAGCATGTATAACTCTGAAGTAGGTTACTGTCAAGGTATGTCCGGCCTGGCTGGGGTACTGCTCATGTATATGGATGAAGAAGATGCATTCTGGGCCTTGGTTGTGTTACTTTCGGATAAAAAGTATGCTATGCATGGATTATACATAGAAGGATTTCCAAAGTTAACAAGGTTCCTGGGGCACCATGACAAAATACTCACAAAATTTATGCCAAAATTAAAACACCATTTTGACAAGTTTGGTTTAGATGCCATTCTGTATTCTCTCAAATGGTTCTTTGTCTGTTTTGTGGAAAGGGTGCCATTTAGCCTATGCCTTAGGGTCTGGGATATATATCTGCTAGACGGAGAAAGAGTCGTCACTGCAATGGCTTATACAATACTCAAGCTGCACAAAAAAGCAATCATGAAGTTAAATGATATGGATCTTATTGTTAACTATATTCAGGTCTGCTGATTTTCTGTGTAAACTTTTACTTACCATGTACAATCTTGTATTAATATCCGGCTTGGATATTAATACAAGATTGTCTTTTGTAAGTGAATAAGATATTAAATTTTTAGGTTAAGCTACATAAAGACTTTGGGTTTGAGGACGACATAGTAATTTATCATTTAGAGCGATCAATGGAAGAATTGAAGCGAGCTAAGCTTGACTATCCTGGTCCTCCGCCATCCAACGAGCTTCCGAAGCGACAGCTTGGAATGTTTGTGGAACCTGACAAAAAATCGAAAATTGGACAGCGGGCAGAAAATTTTTCCGAGACTGAAAAACAGGCCAGAGCAACTGTGATATTGAGGTAATGGTCTAAAGTATTCATTGTATGAGCGAAAACCTTCCTTAGCAAGTTTGGTCTGCATCCAGACTCAAAATGGTAGGTACTCATTAATGAAAAGAATGCTTACAATTATAGTAAGTTACAAAAGACGCGACACGTTCTGAAATGCATTGTGGTGAAAGTAAATTTGGATTTTGTTGTACTTCAATAGCACTTGTATTGTTTCAGACGTGAAAAGGCTGCAATGGAATTGCAGGAGCTTCGGGTCTCACAGAGTGACACAGTGTCAGGTAATTTGGAAGCATCTCTACCCACTTCGCGTACCACCTCCGACGAGAGCCTTGGTTCCGACCAGTTCACGCATTTATAAGACTTGCTCGTTTACATTGGCATAATTTATTGAGGCACAGACGTGAATACGTGATCTCTTGATTTTTATTTGACAACTAGCAGTTGCCCACGACTTTGATCGTGTGAAATTTCTTAACTACTACCTAAGATTAAGTACCTAATCTTTTAAAGAATTAGGCTATCAAATGCAATATTATCTAATGTATAAAATCGTCTATAAAATGTTTTTTTTAATAAATTTGAGTAGTTTCAGAGATTAGCGTGTCCAAAGATACTCTCAAAATTAAAATATTCACAAACTGTACTTAATCTTATGTGCCAGTGTAAAATAAGGAAGTTTTTAATCGCTTTTAGACAAGTTTAATTATGTTCGTTTCTTCATTCGCTTTTGTCATTCGGAATTTCCGTCGAGATGTACCAGAATGTTCAGAGCTACTTTTCTGTAGCTGTAAATTATTTCGGCATGCTCTTGGATGCCTCACATAAACCACATTTGCATGATATTCACATTGTATTTACGGTAATCATCGATGCATGTTCTTGACTGATTTTGCACAATCTTGAAGAGACGTGGTCTAAGACCACTGGGAATCAAAATTTATGACGAAATACATACTTATGTACTGTTGGAGCAATAAACGTATGTTTTCATTAGTCATAGTCTGTGGTTGTATTAATGTGAGAATGGCTAAGAAAATCCACAATATATGTAGGTTCCACACCTTCCATATCACAAACTATTGTTTAGATACACCAATGTGTTCTGCTTGAGACCATTTCACTGGTGTGCTCTTTTGTAGTCGTTCAGTATGTTGTCTTGGACAGGTACCAGCCAAATGCTTCTAAAGTAGTGTGTGTTTGGCATAGCTTTAGGTTGGACCAACTACTCTTAGGTTTTCTCGGCAAATCAAGATGTAGTAGTTTGACTTAATAAGTACAAATTAATTAAAACATGCCCGTTACATAAATAATTATGCAGGATAGTTAATGAAGACTGTCAGATATGTAAATGGTAACTAAATCATCAAACAATTATTACAACCACATTTGCTCCACGTTTGGAGATTGTGTTTGTTTAATGATAGCAAAATACTTATAATTTTAATAACTGTGCCACACTATTTGATTTAACTAAGTCTCTTTGGTTCGAATTATAATACAAAGTATGTGACAACATAAAAGCATGGTTTATTTTAAAGGTATAATGAAATAAAAATTTGTGTGGCTTTTACTTTACATTTTTAGCACTTATTTTTAGATTATAGTTTAATTTATTTTATCAAATGATTGCTTAGATAGTTGTTTTTGAAAGTAGTAAGTAAAGTAGTAAGATGAGTTGAACGGGCAATGGACGATATTCTTTTGTTACATTTTGAGTCGAAATAAAATAAAAACATCACTTGAGTAAAAATTTCAAGTTATTAGTTTGAGCTTTTGGAATTGATTTTTATATCGTTTGAAAAACGTCAAACATAGCATGAACTGAAATGCTCAGAATTAACTTCCGATTCGCCTAACCACCTATAAAATCATGTCTCTCGCCTACTACTTGTAGCAAATCTTTCTAACATGAGATTGTCCCGTTAAGCGACACAGGTTTGCCTGTTCGTATTGTTATTTTATATCGTTTATGTTTTATCTGATGCTTCATGATCATTATTATCAATATTTTATGTCATATTTGGCCAGGAAACTTTTGAAGTATTCTCTTGATATTTTGTCCATCGTCCTGTGTTAATGTTGGTATTTCATGTTATTTCCAGTTAGCAGTTTTATAATGTTAATAAATAGATATCATACTTACTACAGTTGAGGCAAGCCATAAAACTTAAGTTATTTCAGCTACATCTCTGTTTGATACCAGGATAGCAACAATTTTGTTCGCCGTTTAATTCCGTAGTTTCGCTTTTGTCACTTTTCACAGTTATTTGTAAAAGTATAAGTACCTTTCGTTAGTCAATCAGGTATAACAAAGATTGCTGTTTGCAATTCGTAATTGTAGATAAATATTTATTTGAATCGGTTTTATATTAGATTCGGGATATTTTATTTTGTAGTTTGATGTCCTGTCATAAATATCTTTTTTGTACTTATTTCCACACTCGTACAGATTCATTTCCATCGTGCATTTTCTACTGATGCGATGTATCGTCGGCTACTTTAATCTGACTTTACAATAAAGGATACATTGAAAGTTGAAGACGGACGATGAAGATGCCAGTATACGAATGCGGACACACCTTATAGCATTCATTGCTGTAGTGTGGAACTCGTCGATAGTTTAGCGTACAATTAAGTCTTTGGTCTAGATTGTTAACAAAAGCAAACTTGATAATTTTTCATTTACGCTCCCCTAGATTGTTAACAAAAGCAAACTTGATAATTTTTTCATTTACGCTCCGTTGCATGTTTGATCCCTTGATTTCTGCACACACGGCGTCTACTATAGACGAGTTTGACACTGCACTGGCTTGCAGGTTTTTATGTACTTCACCTCACGATCAGCCAGAATAATGGCATTCTAGCCATTAATCATATTTTGTTTTAGATTTAGACATAGAGTATATAATTGGAACCTGTGCACTAGCATGTTGATTGGTGGTATGGAGGTGGGTTTATGTCATGATTAACACGAATAAAATGACACGCATTTAACATGGCTTTTCTTAAGATTTGAGGAGCTTGAGTTACAAATATTGGACCGGAGTCCCTTAATTTAAGGCATTCCGTGTGTAGGTAATGTAATAATAAAATACCTAAATGTGATTGATTAGGCTACTAACTCCTCAGATCTTAAGATTGATCCCCGGCTTCCTGCATTGTTTGTGCTACTTCTCATAAGATAACGCTACGCCCACTATCTATTCTGTTTAATAATACTTACAAAATTTATTAAGCTTTATTTTTACTATAACCTAAACATCGGGCTTGCGTTACCGCCCAAAACGCACTTAATGACGTATTTTCAAAACTTCCACTTCGTTATTACATCTGCTTCAAACGAATCTCTGCTCAATAGTGTTTATCGATGATTTTGGTTCACCTCTATTTAAGTTCTTGCATAAACCCACCCCTATCATCCGATGTTTTCAATTGATCATTGGGTACAGTAGTAAAACTTATTTAATATAGTTTTAAGTTAAGATCGAGAAACCTCCACAATATGACCTGAATTTAACCCATGGGAACAAAACGATAAATTAATTAATAAACAGATTCAAAACTACTGGAGTATTTTAGTTGATACTATTCGATATTATGAATTTACCCCTCATTGTTTGTTTTTCTTTTTTGCACTGAGTGAGCCAAACATACTTCGTAACAAATTACGAATTTCATGTCGATCTTTTTTGGTAACTTTCCTCGAAGAACGAGAAGAAACGTGGTTGAACTTTGATAATTAATGTAATTGATGATGGGCAACATATTGAATATCCCGAGAAAACATAACTATATTGTTTTCTTTTTAGTTTTGCCGCCTGTGGTGGTATGAGGAACGCCAATAAATAAAAAACAAACAAAACATAAACTGTAATGAATGGTACGTTTTTGTCGTATATTTAGACATCACATACTGTGCATTACGTAGACACAGCACACATTGTATATCTTATCAGTGTCGCTTTTAGCTGTTTTTTTAAATTATCACATTTAAAATGATTTTGTTCTCAGTATGTTTTTACTTATTACCGTAGATAAACGACACCAAATAAAAATATTACGACACGTAACTATGATTCTGGTACTTAATTTTATTGAATATCACGTTTTTAGGTATATACTTATTTATCAGTTATCATAGTTAATTAATACTATGAAGATTTTTCTTATAGATTCGAGGTACTCTCGATCAGTAGGTACATTATTAATGCCCTGAAAGAGGACAGTAGGACATTATTTACATAGATAAACCTACTGTATATCAACAAGCTACCAGTGCGACCACGTTAATTATAATAGCTCTCATCCTGTCTTTGGCCTCTTAGATAAGAATGTAACTGTATAGGATTTGCTAAAAGTTCAGACTGCCAGACTGATTTGATATGATTGGCAACGTACCAATTCATCTCTGCAACGTTTTTTAAAGAATTTACTAAGCCATTATTGTGAGTCGTACATAGTAAGCCCGTGGCTTTCCTCATTGATGCATAGATAACAGTATTTAAACATTTTTCTTCAGATCATAATAATTCTCAAAACGGCGTCCCACTCCATACGTCTCGCGCATCAATGGACATTCACCTCGATTCCCCTGTCTTCTCCACGTTTAATATGCAACGGAGCGAACCTCACAGCTACCTTGTAAATAAGAGTAGTAAGAAAATGAGAACACGAAGACGTTAATCCCTCTATGCCTTCCTTTTTTATTATTTTGATGTAAATATGTACTTATGTAATCGTACAATAGATATGTCCTCAATAAATAAGGCAAACTTATAACGTATTTTTGATTTTATTGATAGAGCTACGAGCAGAGATTTCGCATTGAGGCTCGAAATTTTGCATGTGCGTTTTGTGTTACACTACATACATTGGTTTTGCTTGACGTTGTGTGCCCAATAAGGTAAGAACTAAATTATATATATTTTGCATGAAAGTTTTGCTTTGTGTTTTCTGTACGCTATGCATAAAAAGCTAGTGGCTATGAAGGGATTAGCACATTGTTCATCAGTCATATTACCAAGTTCAGAATCTTAGTAAATTAGTAAATTATATATAGCCATACAGCAAGTCATGGGGTTAAAATATCTTAATCTTGCCAATATTGAGGAAGAATCTGGAAATTTAGTAAATTATACACTTCTGGACACATCTATTGGCCCACCTTAGAGCTTAACCCCTATCGAAATATGATTGCTAGATTGAACAAAAACTATTGATGCAGTTTTAAACCTTATACATTTTACCATCTTTTTCGATAGTATTGTTTTAAATTTGAATTCAGAATACCATACGACATGGAGCTACGTTTCGATCGTATTATTTTAAATTTGAATTCAGAATACCATACGACATGGAGCTACGCCTAACAAGTCGGATATGCGCCTTGTTAAAGGCAATTGATTTTTTATTAAAAAACATGTTTTAACAAATAAAGGTTTAATTTAATAACGCGTGTTGCCTACATGGGCATATACCACAGCTCTCATACAATTAGGCATAGAGTTTATCAACCGCTCTATGAAATTTTGAGGGATCATCTCCCATTCCTCTTCTATGGCAGTTTTCAACTCCTCCATCGTCTGGGCAATTGGCTGACGACCCCAAACACGTCTTTTTAGCTCGTCCCACATGTGCTCAATGGGGTTCATGTCTGGGCTTCTGGCTGGCCAGTCCATAACTGTGATGTTCACATCCCGAAGATTTGCCCTGACGATGCCGGCCGTATGGGCTCTTGCATTATCATGCATAAAAAGGACATTTGGGCCCACATAGTCCGCATATGGTATCACGTGAGGTTCTAAGCACTCACAAATGTACCTTTCAGAATTTAATGTTGGTAGCCGTGGTCCTGTAACAACATCAAATTGAGTTTTGCCGCTCTCGGATATACCGCCCCAGACAGTCCATGAGCCACCGCCATAAGCAACCCTCTCTTCAAAGCAGCATTGTGCGAAACGCTCTCCCTTACGTCGGTAGACCTTCTTCCTTCCATCATTGCCATGTAACACAATTTTAGACTCATCAGAAAAGAGTAGGTACACGGCTCCAATCTTGCTGTGTCCAATTTAAATGAGTACGTACGAAATGAAGGCGCGCTGTTCGGTGGGCTCGCGTTAGTTTGGACCCATTAGCTGGCTTGTGTGGTACCATATCGCGTTCTTTTAACCTTCTCCGAACAGTTCGAGCGCTCATAGATACTCCGTGGAAGTCGCGAAGTTGGTTTGTTTCTCAATGGAGGTAAGGTGACGATTTCTCAAGCTGGTCGTCACGATGAATCGATCCTGCCTTTCAGTTGTGACCCGAGATCGTGGCCTTCCTTGGCGACGAACAAAGCCGCCAGTCTCTAGGTACCTCCGATAAACATTTCGGACCGCAGATCGACTTAAATTAAGTTGAGCACTCACATTTCTTTGGCTGTGTCCGGCCTGAATAAGTGCCACAGTTTGGGCGGCGACTTCAGGTGAAGTATCCATAGATTATTGATAGAACCTCACCTTAATGTTAAGAATAAGTAATGTTTGTTGCAAAATCAAAGATATCAATCACTTTTTCAAGGACCAAATCCAAGTAAACCAATAAAATCAAGTTTTCTTAGTATTCG
Organism: Sesamia inferens; assembly: GCA_037179545.1. Taxonomy (NCBI): domain Eukaryota; kingdom Metazoa; phylum Arthropoda; class Insecta; order Lepidoptera; family Noctuidae; genus Sesamia; species Sesamia inferens. Next base: position 15,936,633 of record CM073921.1, on the reverse strand, counting down.
ATTGTTTGATATCAACAAACAGGCTTCAAATTGTCTTTTGTTTCTATAAATTCCGTTTTCGAAATTCAAAAAAAGTCTATTGAATGAAATTGTGAATGTGCCGGGTTCAAAACTGCATAAAAACTTTTTGCTCGACCAAATATAAAATTTTAGCTAGGACCAAACGAAACTGAAAATGCAAGGTGGGCCAATAGATGTGTCCAGAAGTGTATATAGCCATACAGCAAATGATGGGGTTAAAATATCTTAATCTTGCCAATATTGAGGCAGCATCTGGAAATTTAGTAAATTATATATAGCTATAATGCAAGTCATGGGGTTAAAATATCTCAATCTTGCCAGTATTGAGGAAGGAAATAACTGGCAACGAGAATTTTTCGCGGTGTATGACTGAATTGTATTAATATGATGTCTCAGAACGTTCGCTGCGGATAGCGGAGGTCCGTGTCGGATGGTCCGCGTGCGGTTATATATTTTTGTAGTAAAATCCACGTTTTTTGGCACGGACTGTCTGTCGCAGATTACATATCAAGTCTGCCTAATGCAGCGGACGGCCTTAAGGTTAATGTTTTTTATATAATTGGCATATCTTTGTTCAGAGCACAGCGGGGTTGCGGGGGGCATCCGGTGTGACGACTCAGTGTCTGCTCTCGGGTCGCGACGGTCGCTGGCGGACACGAGCGTGACAAGCACGGCGGACCTGAGCGTTTTCTCGAGCGGACGCTCGCATGCCATGGACAACTCGCTCGACACGCATTCAAACGTCAGCGACGACGCCACTGGGTCAGATGGGTGAGATGTTTTGTAGCAGTAGCTTGCACTCATTACACAAATAACGCTTCAAAGATAAAACGCCCCTTGTTCACCAATTTTTGTTTGTGCCTTAGAATTATATATGCTGTGTATCGGCACAGTCAACAGTTTTGTATGGATTACTCAAGAAGCTTGATGTCATAAAAGGTGCAAAAATTGCATTACACTGAAAAAACGTGTGTGAAGAAGTGGCCTTAGGGTGCAACTGGACCAGTTCATCGACCATATCGTACCACATGTAACGCATCGTACGTAACGCACCTTGTATCTCGACTGTTAGTCATCGATCAATCACTATCTAGTTGCACCTTTAAAATGTTTATCGAAGTCAGTGTCAAAATATTGGGCACGAACACTCAAAAAATCTGAAAAACTAAGCAAAGTAAACTATTCTTCAAGGTCCAGCTGTGTGTCTGAATGAAAACAGCACGCGACCACTGTTAGTTTTATATGAATTTTATCAAAAAGGGATACAGTTTAATTTTGTTGTTCAGAGTCCCTTTTGTTTTGATGCTGACTGCACAGCCGGCCCAAGCGAACCTTGAATACACTAATAACCATGTCACGTTATACGACCTAAAGGTGAATTAAGAAACAAGTCTGTCTGTGACAAAGTTATGAACGCTTTCATAAGGTGACGGAACCCACTCCAAGATTAGCAAACAATGAATCAAACATTATTTGCTGGTTTTGGAGGTTTATCAGGCGTACTATAGTGTGTCTATAAAGTCGTGAAAATAAATGAGGCCGCTGCGGTCGTGCATATAGCAACCCTGTTGACTTGTCTGAAATCATTTTGATACTAGCACATTATTTTGTACTAGAAGCAAAACTGGTTTTAATGAAAACACAAATCTATGGTCTCTGGCGTTTAAATAATATGAGTAAAACAAAAAAATAAAAACATTCATATTTATTATTATATTTTGATCAATGAAAAGTATTCCAAAACATAATAATTGCTTTCATCATCTGATTCCAAATATTCTTCGTTAAAAAGTATTTTCTTTGTCAGCTGCGTCACTAACAACGTCTCCGGTACTGCTGTCATCAGCCTGCTACCTTCGCTTAGGTGAATAATTGACTCATCTTGGTATAGGTTTACTCTCACATTTTCCTGAAATTTTAAAAATAATAATATGTAATTGCTAACATAATTCATTTTAAAAGCCGGTGGTAAATTAAATCACCTAAAGTATCAACTTTTGCAAATCATACACAAACATAATTGCAATCTAACCTATAAATGCGCAATGTAAACAATCCTCATTTTAGTCTTAAAATCGTTTACTTAGTAAATTTGAAACTTCTAGTAGATAAACACAAACAGTAAAAAGATTACATACCTGTTTTACCAACTGTTCAAGCATAAAAATCATCCATATTTGATGAAATTTGTTCAGCTTGGTGTACTAACAAACATTGATCATAAACTTTAAAAATAATTTCCCGAGCTCCACTCCGGTTTGTTTATCTCATATGGAACACATTTCTTCGATGTTTTGTTTAAATAGAATTGCAAATTAATGCAAATTTCAATAAATAGTCACAAAACAAATCGATGACTGCCTTACTAAGATTTAGGTTCGTATTCCAGAAGGAAACTCAAGCATTGATCTCTGTTTGAACATTACTTAAAACTAGTTTCAACTAATCAAAACGCTTCAAACGAGACTTTTTTTTAGTGGTATGGCTCCATCGATGACCGATGATTCTGCCAACGTCAAGGTGGAGAGAACAAAAGTAATATAATATTATACGTAGTGGATATCGACTGTTGATCGGTAGTATTAGCGATGGTTCTTCTTTGGGCTAAAACAAACACAAGACAACACAAATATTAGTAAACATAAAGGTTGAAAAAGGTTAAATTTTGATTTTGTTAAGGGAAATAAACTTATATAAGATTTTAATGAATGGGGTATGAGCCAATGTTAAAAGGAAAGGCAGGTTTACAGGACGAGGAGTCTGTTTAGCAAACGAGACTTAAGTAGAGCTTGAGTTTTGAGTGACGTTTTGTAATACGGACCTTAGTGTTGCCCTACTTTTTAAATTGTTAGTTTCAGAAATATCCACTTTCACGACTTTATAGACAAGGTATACCTGATTCAAGTCCTTCACATCTGTCAAGGCTAATTTATTCACGTTAACTTCTAAAACTTGTCCAACATAATTCAGGAAAATACGTTCCAGTATAATACAATTACGAAAACGAGCCAATTCAAATTAGATCTACACCACACTGTTAAATATAGTAAATTAATAAATGGGAAAGTAGCTCATGTCGTCTTATCTGTCACGTTTGTCTTTATTTATTTATTTAATTAGACATACAACAAATGTACAGAGGCGGACTTAATGCACCGTACACCGTAAAATCTGAACAGTTTTCTATGAAAGACAAGTAGACCATGATCTATAGGAGATGATGATGATAGGAGATTTTTGATTCCGGCAGTACATTCCCGTGAGTTAATATCCGAACCCCATTCGGGCGAAACGGCAAGGTAAACCTGGTTAAAATAATGATTTGTAATTTTATACATAATTATCAGCCTATGTCCTATGACATTCTCATTGCTGCGACACAAGCCTCCTCTGGGTGAGTGGGAGCCTATTGTGGTTTGGTAGCCTGGAATCCTCTCCCTACGATGTATATTCTTTCACCATTTTGAGAACAGTAGTGATGTAAGAATAGTTTATAAAGTAATGCGCCTGTCTGAGTTCGAACCTACGACCCTCGTAAGTCGCTGCCGTAGCCACTGGGCCACCACCCACCTAGATTTTCCAAGCATTAAATGAAAGCTAATGAGAAAAGTCATAAACATCATACTTTGTTTGATTTATAAGTAGCACACCGGGACATCGGCGGCACCCTGCCATACTTTCAAGTAATATTGAAGCAAGACCTATCTTGTATGTACCTTGATCCTTTCTCTAATGATTCTGCTTCAGCCTGGTTTTGAGCTACGCTAGAGCTATCCAAGTTAATTTTAGTAAGTTGATTCAATTTTTATCCTAGGCGGAATCAAAAATATAGAATTCATTTTCAATAACCTTTATTGCTAATACTCTTTTAGTGCGGGCTATGCTAATTTTCACTTAGTTTGCACATACGGTATAATAATGTAGTTAATGAACTCGTAAAATGTTATCCTCTCTGTAGAAATGCATCGATTTCCTTGATATAAAACCAAATGATTACTCACGTTTAATAGTTGCGTTTGTTGATTTCAGTTCGGGGATATGCGGGCTGAGTATACAGAGGGCGCCGTCTACAGCGCAGTCCACACCGCGCGCGACGCCGCACCCTCCCTCGGTATCGCCCATGTCTGATGACGTAGTGCGCATTCACGTCACCTACAATCCTCTCGCTGGCAGCCCGCACCTCCATCCCATTAGCCCCAATAAGTACAAAGCCTACAATAACGAGGAACACCACAAACCCGTCTCCCTCGGATTCTACACAAGCAACGGCTCTACAAACCTACCATCAGACAATAGAATCCGTATCCAAGTGCCATCTGAGGAACTCCTCACGCCCGTCGTTGACTCTGGGAGAATTATCACGCCACGGTTCATCGAATCTCATTCGGAAATGTATGATCTTAAATAGAATCTTTTTTTTTTATCTTTAATAATTCTTTGTCATACACAATGGCCAGTTATTTTTAACATTTACATTACTTTGTAATTTAACTTTAAATTGTAATTAATGTCAGTGATTCTCGCTATTATTTAACACAAACCTTTTGTACAAAGTAGGGTTCTGTATTAGGGTTTAATTTAACATAAATATTAAAAGACATGGAAGCAATAACGTGCTTGTTGGTGTATTAACTTGCTTAACTTTTTCAGTATCTTCGCATTTTTTTTCTGTATGAATGTAGAATCTACAGTCTGAAAGTTGTATGAATTGAATTATAATTTATTTTTTATAAATTACACTGGGAACACGTTGATAAAGCCGGTTTACACTTGCACAGTATTCATTTCAAAGTATTTTTAAGTGAATCAGATGTGACTCTAAAGGTGAAATGGATTCATTTACATTAAACACAGCAATAATCAGGTTGTACTTACTTGCATGTTTATATATACATATAACAATAAACAATATGCATTTTCAATACATAAGAAGCTTTATACTATAATTCAGATTTTCTTACTATAAAAGGATTATTTATTGATAAGCCTTAATTTGGTATCAAATAAGACTTTTAATGTCGTGCTTAATAACTCGTTGTTCATATATTCTGCTGCCTTTTACGTACTTAATAGACCTGTTATATCCATTTTCCATCTTACAACCTTGTTGTACAATTTAAATTAATTATAAAAAAATAGTTCATGTATCTAAACCGCCATAATTGTAATATTATTATGTATGTACAAATATTATTGGAAATGAAATATTTTGCAGTATGTATGTACTAGAATTCGTAGGATATGTTGTGGGTGTGTGAAAACATTAGTATATAGCAGTACAGTGATGGATAGAATCGGCTAGAGATACTATGTTAGTGCTAATGAGAGAATTTTTATGACTCAGTGCAGTAATATTTAGCTAAAGTGGCACAGCTATACACATACGAGGTTATCGAATAAATAATTGCACGTTTTCAATTATTTATTAATTTGCATTGCAGCGACAACAAATAGCTGTCAGAAGAATGGGAGTCGTCTATTTGAATTAGAACGGATTTCTCTAACGGCGGATAACTTTGTTCGAAGAATAATTTTGGACAGTTATATCATTCAAAAGATGTCAAAGTCAATTTTATCTTTCGAATAAAAAATATGTGGCGATGGAAATATTAGCCCTTAAATTGTCAAACTTTTCCCCCCTTAATACAAATCATGGTTTTATTTACATCAGGTACCACCGAAATAAAAATCAGGTTTAAATTTAAACCACCATATTTAATTATGCACGAAACCATTCTTCTTTCTTTCTTTTATGGCTTCGCACGGTTTGTGCATTTAGCCAATGTCACGCAATGAATTGTTCATGTCGAAAAAGACGGCGTGATACGTCTTACGATGGAGGTTTGAGACAAAGTCTTGATGTGGCCACTATGCTGCGATATTTCACTGTTCTTTATGAATTATTTACTGAATGCACTTTTTACTACATAAATCACGCACTTTTATTTAGTAAACAACACTATCAATAATTTTAAAAGTCCGATGAAAAATGAGCGTGACACTCAGCTTGACTTTCCCGCCAAAACCCCCACGAAACCATTATAGAAATGCAGTTTTGCATAATAAAATGACAGCACTGGATTAACCTCAATAAAGTTCGAAATACGAATTACTAACACCTATGTGTACAAATAAATAAATTTGAATTTGAAAAAAGGTTAATTCTGGACCTAAACTTGGGTTTCGTCTTGTAATAAAGGGGTTTAAGGTTTTGATTTGGGAACGGCTTTAAAGGACTTTCTGCATGACAGTATTCCTTTTATAATCGAATCAAACAACCATTTGCTCTATTCGACTTTTAAAGGAATGTTTTGCCAACAATATAATTTAAAGTAAATATCAAATGTTAAATCAATAAACGGCACATAGGTTACAAACCCTTTCGTTTATTTATGAGATTATACCGTAGCATTGACGGCTAACTTTTCTACTTGCTTATACTGTTCATAGTTTTTCACAGTATATTATTTTGTATTTCATCTATTTATCCATTTTTGTATTAAACGCCGTAATCTAAAACTAGGTGTAAAGAAATTTTAATGTTACGATAGGTTTTAGATTCCTTTCAACTAACTAAGTGAGAAACGCAATAATGTTCAATTGTTACTTGAGAATATTTAATATAAATAGTTTTAAGATTACCTATGTCTGTGTAGAGTGAACACATGTTTTTGGGTCAATATACATGTAAAATAGCATTAATTATCATACATGCTTTGATGAAAGCACTGTTGCTAACATTTTATAATGACAGGATTAATTACTTTAATTTACAGTGTTAATTTTATTAAAGTTTGAATAGATCTGTATACTTTAGTTTAGCTAGATAAGTATTATTTAAAAAAAAATGAATGCTCTTTTTGAAGGCTTGAGCAAAATACATGTTCCAAGCGACTGTTGCGAAATATATCTAGTGCTGTATGGCTCGTTAAACAAATAAAAAAAACTTTATTTCAGATAAAAAAAAAAAGAAAATAATAGCTATGTATTCGCGCCAGCCTTGTAGTGGGACATTTTTCTTGATATTCCACAGAAATTGAATTTAGAATACGCAATAATATTTATCTTCTGTCCTTTTCTTAATGAAATGGAAAGAAAAAGATGCACAGAACTTAAATTTAATTTAGTTTGTGAACAAAGGAATCGGCGCGATTAAGGATCTTCCATAAACCGTTATTTAGGTATAAATTGTGACAACTTTATTATCTTATAGCTATAGGGATGTTTCCTTAAAAAAAAAATGATTCTATTTATTCCGTCATTCAGATTATTGAAAAACATTGGATACGTTTATTTTGTTTTATCAAATCAATAAAAATTGAATATAAAAGGCATCAAAGATCAGGAGTGGTGGCTGGTGACGTCATTGTTCGCTAAAAAGTGTAGCGTGCAGTGACGTCGCACGAGTTTTCAACGCACTGTATCGTCTTAATTTTTTGTTTGTATGAAAAAAGAAAAAGTGTCTAGTATTTTTTGGAAATCTGACTGACGGACTAATTAGTTGTTTTAGTCAACTACCCTATTCTCAAATTTAGAGATGAATCTCACAAGTGGTCGTGTAGGGTCTTGTATAAAATTAATAATATATTTTTCTGGATTCTTGAATTAAGAAATTGTAACTTCCATTGTTACCTCGGATAAGGTCTTAGATATCCTGTGATAAACGAATATTATCTGGCACTTTATAATGTCACTCACAAGTTACTTGCATAATTAGACAATATTGATAATTCTCATTAAAATTTGCGCAATTAGGAAACATAGGCGTCCAAATTAAAGATCAATAAAACTTGTGCCATTTTTAAATTTAGGATACTAAGTATTCCTTTTGTTATGTTAGTCAATACGATTTTGTTTATTTTCTTATTATTTAAAAAATTTTGCAAATATGCTGTATTTCTAGTATTGCAGTACTTAGTTTGAACAACAGCGAAGAAAGATTTAATAACGTCCTGCTTTGTACACCCCCTTTGCCTGGTGGGTCGCGATTTAACTCTCCGTACGGAATGTGGATCCGCGCGAGAGACAAACGCATCACTTTATTGTTCATTTATTTTTTTAAATATGTGTATATTTGTTATTTATCACTATAATATTGAAGCTATTGAAAAGACTATAAAAATCAAGCAATCGAATAAAATAACACTCGTTGAAAATTATACATATTTACATTTGAATAAACTTCTACAAAGTGTGTAAGAAGAGCTTCAAAAGTCAACAATACTCTTCATGCACAGTTCTTTGCATTGTTTTCCGATGCATTGGACTTGGGAACCTACAATTTGATATCCGTCCAATTACTTTATAGACTGCAGATAATTATTCGGTACATAAAAACTTAATAAGCTTCGTATTTAATTTAAAATGTTTATATTTTAGCGTATCCTTTAGTAAAGTGTAATTTATTTACATAACTCTATGAATACCTTTTTGGATAAGCAATACAGTCATTATTTTTATTATATTTGATTTGAATATTTTGTAATTTGTCGCGTTTTTTATTAGCGTAATTCGGGGTACAAACGAAACAGCTGTATTTATTAAATTAATATTAGATATTTTGATTAAAATACGATATTATTTATATATGGTATATATCTTTAGGTTAGTATTTTTTTACTCACTCAAATTATTAGTTATAATGGGACGATTTATCCTACATTTAAAATAAAAAGACACTTGTATCATTTGATCACACTACTGAGAATATTTATAAAAATAAGAATATTTCTGTGGTCTTTCTCAAATTCCGTTTATGGCACACGTGTTATTATTATTAAAATTAAACAATATCACTGCCAATAAGTAAGAAGGCAAAAAAAAAAAAAAATAGATACTTGTTAAGATCCCTTTATCGTGAGTCCTAAACATTAGTGTGAAATTAAAATATAAAAAAAAACCCGTGGGTATAGGTACCCGTTTGTGTATGAGGTGCTTGTGGAATATTATCGGATTCTAAAAGTTACGTTATTGTAACTAATCTGTATGAAACATTTTAGAATTCCTTGTAGCATACCCCATATGTCTTTTAGTTTTACCCTTCAGTGCATAAAATTATATTAGCCTTGATAATAGGGAAATCAGTGGTTTTAGGTGAAATCTTGATAGTTTGCGAGCACTCGTTGAGTTACTTATTAATGTTTTAGGTAAGGTCGGAACTTTAGGATAGCTGTCGTTAAGACCGAACATAATCGCTAAAACTTACCCATCGAATGTAATCTTTAATATATTAAAGAGATGAAATCAGGAATTGTGTTAATCTTAAAAAATAATATTTACTAAATTAGAGTCCAGCTGTGACAATTAGCACTCTGATCGTTGTATGCATAGATGTCACTTATGTATAAGACGTTGTAACGTTTGTAGGACTTTCCGAGTTCAAATCAGGTCCCTTTTACTAAAAGCAATAATTTCTTAATAACCTGTCACAAGTATTAGCTTGCAAAGCTGTCGCTAAAATGGAGTCACGCCATGCCTTAAATAGCCGACTTTCAAATGTTACATCCTCTGTGACTACGTCTGTTATTAGAACCACAGTGAGAATAGTGCCTGCACGAATTTCGTTGTTACTCTACATACTTAGCTCTTGACTTATCGTGTTTTAATAAAATTTATGATAATGTTGTTAACATTTTACCTGAAATTTCGTATAAAATAGTTATTAGACTATGTGGTCAGCATTTGCAATATTGCCTATTGTTAAACACCAGGAATGCTTGTCATTTGGTATAACAATAGAACTTGTAATATAAGTATTATTTTCGTATCATATTTATTTTGTAATCTATTTTTTGGTTTTAGTAGTAAGTTTTTAATTTAATCACGTAGATAGTGTTAGTTTATTGATTGAAATGGAAGGCCTGTATAATTTTAATTTATAAGAGGTGCTGAAAGCTTGTTTGAAAGTGCACATAGAAAACGTGTTGATGTTGAGTGTCGTGTAACCATGTTTGGAGCGTTTAGATTTGAATTTGGGACTATGCAATGGTCTTTAAAATGAGTGTAGTTTATGTATGTGCATTTATCGTATATTTGTTTCGCAGTACGACTTTACTGAGAGTCAATATAGTGTAATGTTTGTGTAAGACCACATTGCGTTTGAATACAGTTTGTCAATGTTGGTTGAAGATACGCTCAGGACGCTTATTAGTAAGCAATATTCCAGATATCAAGGTTATTAGAGGGCGAAAGCATTTACACACACAGTTCAGCATATTTTTTTTATCTAGTCGTATCTCATGATGTCATTTAGATGCTTCATTCGTGTTAGGGAGAATTTCTAATCCGACGATCTACACGTGTTCTCATAATTATGTACTAAGGAAGTTCTCGCTAGAAAAGAAATGGAAAGAGCTTGAACAGAAAAATGCTGATAATTAAGTGCGTGTACCTATATGTGATTTTTCGTAGAATCGTTCATCATGTATCACGTAAACCTGCCTTGTATATTCACTAGATACTACTGTTAAATGACTATTAGTATAATTTCACGTGGTATTTTGAATAAAAAATATTCTCCTATGATCCTTTATAAATGTTCAGGATTTTTGAATTTGCTCGACCAGTGGCGTAATATCTCTGAAGTTAAGACCCCATTTAATTCGTGACTTGGTCAACTAGCCAATTTTCAAATAATTGCTGTAGTAAGGTACCTAATAACTAGTACATAAATGTTTCTTCTGGGACAAGATTACTTCACAGACAATGAAAATCATCATCATTCTGCAGCCCATATCTCAATTTGTTTGGGGTTGGCGCAACCGGTCTTTTTCTTCCATATTCTTCTATTAGCCGCTATCTCAACAGCCGCCCTCTGAAAGTAGCAATATGAATACAGCATTACCCGCACCCTAATTACGTACTTAACACACTATTACTATCAATTGAAATCATTTCGAACCATATTGCTAATCCATTTCTCCATATGTTCGGAAACGTGTCATTTTAACAACGTAAATGACGCAATGAATGTTGTTGAATTGTCAAAATGAAACTCATCGCGACTGATAGTGTGTAATTACCCCGCCGATTCTTTCCTTCGTATTGAAAATTCTCATTGTTACTTACCGTACACTCGTACCAGATTCGATGTAACCGATTGTCCGTGCCTGAGGCGCTTGTCACTGAAATCCGGGCCATCGATACTTTATTTATTAAGTGTTAGATATTATTACGATAAATTGATAATTATTAGATCTATACAATCGTGAAAGGTTTAGCCGACCATGGCAATAGTTATCTAGTTAGATAAAACAGTCAATTTCAATTTACTAAACCGAAGTCATTTTACGAAGGAAGGGAGTCATAGCAAGTGAAATTATGAATCAGGTGTAATAACTGTTTGCTGAATGTTCACGTGATTTCTGCCGCTTAATAGCGTTAATTGAGCGAGAGCGAGAAATACGCTCGCGTTGAACCACACGCGCGCATGCGCACTGAAAGGAAGAGCATTTAATCATGAGAACGTAAATGCTCTTTCTTTGTGCGGGCAACTCGTTCTACTGAATCGCGACTGGGCGATAGGACAGGGACATATGCACAGGAAAACGTTGTACTTTATGTACGTATAGATTTCAAGGTAATGAGACACGATTTATTTATATTACTTACCTATTTTTGTTACTGACTCTCTTGCGAGTCTCATAGTAGCGAATCCTGAGCATAGCATAATGCGTATATTCGCCATTTTCTATTGACTCTGTATCGTCAACATAAGGTTACCGCCTCCAAAACTAAGTAAGTCATTCATGTATTATAATATTTCATACGAACTTAATGCATGTTCATAGAACTCTTTAGTTGATTGCTGATATATCGTTAAGCTGACTTTGGAAGAAGACGTCGTCTATAAAATTATAACTTAATTAAGCTAGCAGTGAGCTCTCTTGAAAATATTAGTGGGGATAGACACTGTTCATAATAAATATAATAATTTTCGATATCGTTGTTTAATTTTCTGTTTTTTCCTACCTACCTACCCAGATATGTTTGTTTGATCTAAGGTATTTTAATAAAACTAGTAAACATACAGAGCTTATAAATGGTTTATTTGCGTAATTTAAGATTATAATTAAATTACAAAATAATATCATATAACTGATAATATTTCAAATTAATTGTTATTAATGTTTGGTGCGCTGCGGTTTTGAACAAAACAAAATTTAGTTTAAGTACCTAAAATTAATTTTTCTACATAATTTATTTAAGAACAAATAGGAACTTCATTGGGTTTGTAGCGACATTACGCCTATAAATTTTGTAAAAAGTGTATACATATGATTCATAAAATTTAATTAGACACCCTCATAAAATTCTTAACAAAAGCGACTTGATTTATAATATATAGTATATTAAATAATAATATTAGATCTCAATTTTAAAAATACATTATCAAATGATGGTCATCATAATATATATTTCTCGAGTCTTCGAGACATCAGAATTGTAAAAAGCGAAAATGGACTTATTAATTGATATCAACACTAAGTAAGGCCTCGTACCAGATATTTCTCGTCTGATTATCACAAGCGTCTGCATGTACTTATTGTTATTTCAGTTCTTCGGCATATAATCTTTAAGACTATAATTAAGTGCAGATTTAAAATTGAAATTCGTAAATGCACTTAATATACACACACATTTCTATAAGTAAGTAATGTTACAGTAATTATGTATAAAACATTTAAGCTTACAATCACTAAATGCAAGATCCCAGTCACCAATATAAGATAAAATGTTCAGTTTTAATGGAGGGGAGTTAGACTAATGAAAGTTTTTGTTCATATATACTGAAAAAGATATCAATGAAATGATATTAAGTACTGACACAACACTATACTTATGATAAATACATATATGTATGTTCGCTCGCTATTTGGTCTTTGTTTAATATACAAAATACTTATCTATCGTGTACATGGTAGCTCATTTTATTTGGGACCCACAATCATTGTTGCAACATTATCGTGCCTAGGTTTACATAACACATACAAAATACATGTTGACTCAAATACCTATTTCTAAGTACTTACACCATTTAACAGTATTCACTTCTGATTTGGGAATGTAATAGCCATTTTATATAATTTTAACTTGCCCCAATTATAATACCTATGTACCTATAAAATATATTTTATAAAATACGTAGCATAAAAGGCAACATCAATATCTATAGTAAAAAGTAACAATTTCCGATTAATGAGGTGGAGCAAATATTGACATCATGCAATAAGTAGCACCATTTGTTAGCAGCGTGACCCATAGTTACCAATACAACAGAATTTTCACGTCCGTTTCACGAGACATTTTGGTCGAAATAGTATTTCAAGTATCTGGATAACGAAATAAAGTAACGACCTCGACACTTGACTACTTGTACACTTGACGACTCGAAAGTATCACGCGCAAAAGTGGTATAAAATAATCTATTCTAATTACTAAGCTGTACGCTATTATCTATCACACATTAACACAGAATCTTTGAATTAAAGGCTGTGCACAAAAGTGTTGCCTTAGTTACTGTACACGCGTATAATATCTTTAATGGCATCTTTAGTGCCGAATATGAGGGCGAATAGACCAAAGATTAGAACGATTATATTCTTCCAAATGAGATATTTGTAAGGTCCAAACCCGATATCCCAATAGGTGATAACTTCGATGAAGGCAGGCGCAATTAGTCCGAGTATAGAGAAGCAGAAAGCTCCAATGACGCCCATGAATGGTCCAATGGTAGGAACAGCCACGGCTAGCAATACGCAAGCAGTGACCATAATAGTCCTCATGATGTAGTCGGCGAGGTCTGGGCGCTTCGTGAATTTGTCTTTGATGCTGTTCCACATGATTTCGACGCACACGAAGAACTGCAGTCCATATGTGCAGTACACGGCAATGGCGATAGAGATCTTGACGATTTGGGCAGGGCTGTAAACAATAAGATATGTTTGGACTAAGTTCTCACTATTCAAACGAGCACTAATAAGCCAGTGACTAGATAGTAGAGTTGAAATTATGACTCGATTAGGGAATTCGAATTAGGGGCTCGAATCTTGTTGTATTCCGTGAAATAATTATATTAGTGCTTGTTCACGTAGAAACGCGCGGGCGCGGGCGCGGGTTCGGGCGCGGAGACGTTGCGAGTTCGTGTTCACATTAGCCGCCAGGCGTTTGCGCGATTTCATAAGTTCAAACTGGTTGATCTTACCTGACGTCGCGGGGTAATCGCGCGCTCTGCCGCTAGTTTAACGTGAACACGCACAAACATTTCTCGCGTTTGTAATTGTCGCGAGCGTGCCGCGCGCGCCGGTCGCCTGCTAGCCCGCTACTTACACCGCACGTGCGTTTCATACGTGAACACTTTGATATTTCGTCATTTGTTTGATATTTCGTGACCGAGCCCGCCACCGCGCCCGCGAGTCCACGTGATCAAGCACTTAGCCTGTTACTTTCTATGCGGGAAGATTGGAGTAGTTGTAACCAGCCTAGTATTAGGTAACGGCCCTGACTAAGTAGCTCGTGGGATCGAACCCAAGTAGGCACTTTGTGCAATTATTATAATAATTATTTATTTTAGGTAAGATACCCATAATTTCACATAAATACAAATACACAGCAGACATGAAACAGTCAAAAAATATACTAAAAACTTTCATTAAATCATTCTAATTACACAAGTATAGTTGACATCACATATAAATACATATACACATACACATATACGTAGACCTGTCAAATTAGTCCACGTACTATCCAACTAACTTATTACATTCTGTCCTTTTCTTAATGAACTATAAAGAAAAAGAAGCACTAAACTTAAACTTAGTTTGTGAACAAGACAATCGGATGAATGACTCGCTCCATCGCAATGAGGAGGCCTGACCTAGTAGAAGTTCACTACGCTGTAATTAAGCTACGAGGATGAGCAAAGAAATACCTACTTAATATATGTACATCAGTTGCATAGGTACTTACACTTCAGAATTTTCCAAGTTCAAAGTGATCGAGTCGCTGACTCCCTCCCCATAGCGAAGGTATCCGAGGAAACCAAGAAGGATGTACACTAAGGTGACACCGCTCATGCCTTTGTTCAGGACGCCGCATGTGCCGAGCATGGAACGAGGCGTCTTCATAGCGTTTTCCAGAGGCATTACGACACCGATGGCTTCCATCGCGAAGATACTCAGTGAAAAGAATTCAGGCCATTCTACAGGTTTTTTAAAAAGCATCGATTGAATGTTTTCAGTCTGAAGTTCTCCAGTTCCGACCAGGTAGTAGAAGGTGATTCCAAGTCCAAGACCCATGAACACATTAGCGATCATAGACACCGGTGCGAGGTATTTGAGATTGCGGATCCATGCCATGAAGATGAGCGGCAGTAATAGGGCGATGATAAATATTCTTATTTCAACATTTTCTTCTTTTTCGTTCATGTAGTACGCCACGACCTAAAAGAAGGACATAAAAACGATCTTATTTGTTTGTTTTTGGTTTTGGTCCTTAATAATTATTAGGTAGTGCAGTTCAGTTAAGTTTCAAATTAAAGGCAACACTATCTCACCTGCAGAATATTTTTAGCGACGATGACGGCGTACACTGAGCAGGTACCGAAGTAAGTCAAGAAGAGGCTCACTAGTATGAAAATTCTGAAAACAAACGTTCAGTTAATGCTTCGCTGCTAATGATTTAGCTGAGAATTGGATGTCAACGATTTTTCGTTCAAGAGACAAACATGAATACCGAATAAATTACAGAAAAAGAACGAACCTGTATTAAATTGTCTCGTATTATAATAATTATATTAATTATCCTACTTAGTTTATAGATAACTTATTAGGATGTGGTAAAACAGTCCGATAATCCAACATTAACTAACAGTGGGTATAAATATTTTCTTTGTGCTTGTATTGTGAAAATTTTAGTTCACCTGAAAGCATTGCCCCATTGTCGAAGCCGCTGCGGTCCATTCTCAAACGCTGCCTGGCCCACTTCTGGGAAAGTCATCTGAGTTTTTCTAGTTTTCTTGTATAACACGTGCGCGCACTTGATCTGTTGACAAATATTTTGTTTTATGAACAAGGGCTGTATAAACACGTTGAAGGCGCAGCCTGAGTTGCGAGTCAATAGGAGAAACGATAACCGGGTGAACGTCACAGTAAACTAAAGTTATGGCGCGGCCAAACTGTCCGCCCAGCAATGAACGGCTTTTGGCTAAAGGAAACATTTGTTTGTTCGACTAAAAATATTTGGAAGTTAGGTGGGTTGGTGGGGGGCCCTGACCGTCGCAAGAAACACGGGTGGGTTTTAGTCAGTAAAAGTCTGGCACGCCCTTCCGTTCCGCCGAGAGCGGGACAAGTCATTTGATGATTTCTCATCCCAACAAAAAAAAGGTGGATTTTTGGGTAGGAGTTCTGGCTCGTATTGAGACTTGAAACAGCATCTGTTCTGCGGTTATTGCCTGATCGTTACCTAGGTATTTATTTATTTATAAACAAATAATTTCGCAATGCAAATGCCAAGTTAGGGAGCATATAGTAAGCAAGCAATTGACTGTCGCAGAATAAGAAAATATATTAAAAATTGCATGGCAATGAATGAAGTATACTTACGAGGATGTAAGAGCAGTGAGTGCAGACAAGCGCAACCAGCATTGTGAAGAAGATTCCGGAAACCAGCCCAGCGCACTTGAACGCCTTAGGCATAGCCAGGATACCCGTACCCAGTGACGCCTTCAGCAGATGTGTCAAGGTGTCCATGTTTCTGAAACATCACCAGAATCCCTTGGTAACATCGAGACGATTGCTCCGATATTTATATTTCTAAACGTGTCTTGAGGAGGGAGTGAGTCTTATCGCTATGTCAAAGAATAAAACTGTAATTAAGTCTAAACCATACATAGTATATCTACATTTACTAGAATATATAGATAGGTATACAATAAAAGTGGCATTTGCAAAAGATATAACTACCGTGTTCCGGACGATTTACATAAACTTCGTCCTGATTTTCTGACCATGAAACTAAGCATTTTTCATTATGGACACATTAATAAATTCATTTTTTTTTTCATACAAACTAAATACATCATCATCATCTTAGCCACATGAAGTCCACTGCTGGACATTGGCCTCTCCCAATGATGTCCAAAAAGAACGGTTGGACGCTGCCTGCATCCAGGACTTCCCTGTCATTTTGGTCAGATCATCCGACCATCTAGTCGGTGGGCGTCCGACGTTGCGCTTGCCGGTACGTGGTTGTCATTCAAGGGCCTTTCTGCCCCATCGGCCATCGGCTCTACGAGCTGTGCCCCGCCCACTGCCACTTCAAAGAGCTAAGTACATACCTTGATGTAAATCACCCGATATGCCTTTATCTCTCTATCCGTAGCATTTGTTAAAATTTTCATTTAAATTTGACTAAGCGGCAACATAGGCCTGTGTAAGATCCTCTCTTATTATACAGTATGTTACGAAAACCCTGTCCGACCCGTGAAGGTGTTGTTAGGTATCGATAACTGATTCTACTAATGCATACAAAACCGGGCTTTACTTAAAAAAAAATTCCCCCTAAAAAAAATAAATATTATTTCGCAAAAGGAGGTAACTTATTAAATGTGCGTTGACCACCCTTCGCCTGCCGACCGCGGGGGGCGGGCGGCAGGACACGCGGCACGTGGCCGCATCGCTATTCGCTCATAATAATACCGGTGTTGTCACTTTTTAAAAATTACCAAATTTCGGGGAAATTGGAATTAATTCGTTGGAAAAAAAGATTATTTCAAAATTCATTTGTATTGGTACTATGATGAATACGTAAAATTTTATATTATATTTGGTCATGTGTTTACCTAACCTCTATTATCCTTATGGGTCGGACAGGGTTTTCGTAACATACTGTATAGGTAATTTCTTTTTAAGGAATACCTCCCTTTTCAGGTTTGGTTTGTAAAAGAAGTTTATGGATAAACTGAAGAACACGGGGAATATTATAAACATTAAACGTATAGGAGATCAATGTCACAATCATAGCAAGATTTATAAAGGAGCTAGGAAAGGAGGATCTGTTTCTCAAACAGTGGTGTGAACCTTGAATTGATATCTGATTATCATCAGGTTAATAGAATTCAAGAAAAACATGCTCTTTTTTCCGCCTTATTCATATTAAATTATGGAAAAGATCAAAATTTTACAAGTCCCCCTTTCGACGTAGATACTTAAATCAATTTATCCATTAGAATTGTTGATTTCAGAGAGACAAGGCTTTTGTGTCTAGGCTTCCTATTTGGAAAACGCTTTAAATATTTATGGCATAGGTAGTATAAAATCTTGCAGAAACAAGTAGCAAATCTAGTACCCCTTCAGGTAATACATATAATTATATGTACTTATATATTCTTTTTGACAGTCTGGGACTGCTTGAATAAGCAAATCTTCTGAATTATGTAATGTCTGCATAGTCTATCTTTAGGCCATCGATTTGCTTGTCTTATTGACGCAAACTGAGCAAGCGGGTAAGAAATCAGCCAATTACTGTATCTAAGAATATATATTTTTTCAGTCTGCGCTGTTTCTTTTCTTGGTAAATACCTCCCCAGGGATCTAGATACGTATTAGTGTTTACGCTGATACATTTTGATTTATGGTAATCAAAATGTATCACCGTCATCAGCGTAAGTACAGGGCCGCGTGGTGAATTTGACTCGCTCTATCTCACAAAGATGAGCTCCACGTGACTTGTGTCCCAGAAGTAATATCTTTATAGACGGATTATGCTTCTTATTACCTATATTTTGTTGTATTTTCTGATTACTTAGCAGTACCTGATGTGACTAGGTACATGTAATTATCTAACTGTGTAACTGCAGGGATCCTCTCGTAAGCCACAGTCATAGACTAAACACAAATTCCATTGTGCCTTGCATTGGTCAGGTGTTAATAACGGGGAAAGGTTGTACAAGTTTACAAACATTTTATAGTAGAAATATTTTTTTTATGAGAAATAATGAAGGGATTTGTAATCATTTATAGACTTAATTGAAATAAATTTGAATTGTCAGTCGATCCACCTGTTAAAAATAGTAACTAATAAATATTGTTTTAACTATTAGTTAATTATTTGACTATTAGCAATGGTATTATAACATCAATTGGATGAGTTAACTACAGATCTAAAAATACAGTTGTAGCTAATTGTAAAAAAACGAGTAGGGGATTACCTAAGTAGGTAAGTAACATTTCCGTTAGAATACACTACCGGCCCTTAGTAGATTTAATAAAGATTTATCTTCTGTACTTCTCTTATTGGAATAGACATAAAAACATGCACTGGATTTTAGTTTAGTTAGTGAGCAAGGAAATCTCCTGTTCACTAACTAAAGTTCCATACTCTTTTAGTATGTGTTAGCGAGAGAAACGTCACCTCATTTTAAACAGGAAAACGATTTAGGTTAGCGTTTTGTATGATAGTAAGAAAAATAAGACTTGATAGCTGCACAAGGAAGTAAAAACTAAAAGATAATAAATACATAAAGTGTTAAACCTATGATCAAAATCGTGAGCATAAGGTGGAAGTGACATCACCCCACCGGCTCATTTCATATCTTCCAAACGAAAGAAGATATGATTATGCATACATATTATGATTTGATATGAGTATAGCTCAAAAATATAAGGCATAGTAGCTTCCATTGGCAAAAAAAAAAAAAAAAATGATTTCCTGGTCAAAATACTCTACTATAAGGTATTTTTATTAAACTGATAAATATGTGTAAGCAGGAGCATCATGACAGCACCCCAGTTGCTCAAGATATCCTCCGATCGAAAGGTGATATGGTAATAGCTCAATAATAAGGAATAACAGCCTAAAAAAGCGGCACTAAAGAAGTATTCTATCACATATGAGGAAGCTGGAGTTATACACACTAGCAATTCGCATTAGCAGTGAATTATGTGTAAATATTTCGCGTGGCAGTAATAAACATACCTATTGTTTAGGCATCAACGATTATATAATTACTTACATTTTTATAGGTTTCTAGGTCACCATGTAGATATAATAAAATGCATATCTTTGTACAAATACTAACCTACTGAAATAGTTTTATTTATTCGTAGCTTCTTCATTAGATATGTGTACATACTTACAGGTAGTTCTTAGGATTAGTTTTCGCTTTACAGACTTCCGAGGGAAGGAAATACATTGAAGAAGATAATCAATGGTAGTGAAATTGCCCGGTACCAGGGCTAGAAAAATTTAGGATGTAATCTCTAATTGGCTGGTCCTATTATGGGGCTGTCAGTAATATTAACTCATAAAAATATATAAGCAGAGATATCTGTAAAAGGGAGAAAAAGAAATTGGACGGAATTTGTTTCACTTTCTGCTCCGTCGAACATTAAAGCCAAAGAGTTGCGAAGGCGTGGTAAAAAGTGAATAGATACTTACGAAGTGGGATTCTCCAACTTTCGTTCGCTGAACGGGTCGAAATCGCCTGACTCCGGATCTTTTGTCATGTTGTATCTAAGCAGAAAAATTGGTAAAATTAGTTATTTAATAACACTCCTGTGTGATGACTAGAGATCGGATATTACGGCACTTATATACATAAACATGAACAAAATGCTGACGAAAGAAGTTTGGCTACATTGGCATACATATTACCTACCTACGTGTACCGATAGGCATATCCATAATTTCTTTCTTCAAATCAAATTTAGGTATTTCTTTCTTTCTTTTATGGCTTCGCACGGTTTGTGCATTTAGCCAATGTCACGTAATGAATTTTTCATGTCGAAAAAGACGGCGTGATAGGTCTTACGATGGAGGTTTGAGACAAAGTCGTGATGTGGCCACTATGCTGCGATATTTCACTGTTTTTTATGAATTATTTACCGAATGCACTTTTTACTACATAAATCACGCACTTTTATTTAGTAAACAACACTATAAATAATTTTAAAAGTTCGATGAAAAATCAGCGTGACACTCAGCTTGACTTTCCCGCCAAAAAACCAATTTAGGTATTTAAGCGCCGGAATATCCGATCTTTAGTGATGGCGTTAAAAATATTATTTAGAATTAAAGAAACTTAGGCGAAATCTAAAAGGATAATCAATTTGACGTAAATATGGCACAGAATCTAATATTTTAGTAACGTAGGTACTGACTAGCCTAGACCATCAGAAATTGAAATAGGAATCTCTAGAATTTAGAAGGAAGACTACTTATGCCTATTTCATCAACTGAAAGTAACAGTAGGCTTATTCAAATTTATTTGTGGTTGGTAGAACACCTCTCTTCTTTCTTACTTTACTATTTTTCGTCATCTTACTAGTCATATCGTTCATATACAGTTCATCCATGACAGCCTCCGTGGCCTAGCGGTAGCGAACGCGGCCGCTGCGCAAGGCGGCGTGGGTTCGATCCCCGCGCAGTGCACTATGAATATTTGCACTGGTCTGGTCGCGCCTCGGAAAGCATGTTAAGCCGTTACCGGTTGTTGGAGCCCTCAAAAGTCCTACAATTGATCTAACTGCAATGCTTCGATATCGCCTTCGGGTTGTAGAGATCAGACGGCAGTCGCTTCATGGAAAATATCGAAGTTTAGCCAAAATGAGTAGTTAGACTGGTAAAGCGGACCCTAGACTCCAAAGCTGAAAGCTTCGGGTACGACTGGGATTAACGCTGAGACGAAGAAGAAGACAGTTCATCCATTATTGATTTCCTCTACTCTAAATACACTGTCTCATTATCTATGTGCTTCAAGTCAAGCGTTTAGATTTGTTTTTATCGTCATTACCTAAATATCATGACTGCGGAGTTTCGCTGGTTAATTTAATTTGACCCTGTAGAATCATGTGGTTACTGAGGGTCATCTCTCCACAGGTTGGAATTTTAAGAAAGTTGAAATTATTTTGTTATACTAACTTGTTGACGACTTTCTCCTTCTTCTTTTCATCCTGAGACAGGAACGTCTCCAGCTCCTGCGGCGCCACCGCGTTGCCATTTGTTTCCTAGAACAAAATATATTTTTTGATGACGTATACAGGTTGTGTGTGACCTCATTACACTAGGGGACAACATACTCTAGTTTCTGGGGACTGAAGCTTCCATTTTTAGTACATCGCTAAGTTTTTTCTTTTTCATGGAAACCGTTTATTTATTTTTATATATTGGTACTTTACAGTATACCAAAAACATACATTACATAAAAATATCTACAATCAACACTACAATCGCTAATGCAATCACTTCCAGGCAACTTTTTAACGTTTTAGGCTATGCTTGAAAAATGTCATACTCTTATTTAGATTTCGTCTGAGCCATGTTCAGAAGGTTAGATATTTAGGTGACGGGTTAGTTTTAGGTGGTTTTTGTTTTGTGATAGTTAGCAGATGTTCGTGTTAGATGTCTATCTAGTCTAAGCTATTCTATACCTTCTATCCTTTTCTTAATTAAATGCAAAGAAAAATATGCACTGATGTGAAAACAGGTTTCGTTTTTCAATTAAAATATTTGATTAAAAACTGTGTTGTATATATACTTAATTAAATTATAAATATTGTACCAAATAAGAGAGATATTTAGTTTTCTTAGTATTTTTTTTACACTACCTCTTAATTTCGTGTCTAATGTTTAAGTGGTTCGAGGTTGCAACTGAACGGAACCCGAGAAATTTCAATGCAAAGGAGTAAAAAAATAAAGAGTATTCTATTCTATTCTATTCTAATAATTTAGAACATTGCCTAATTTAGATTGAACTCGGATCCGAATCTAAGGATTTTTCCGCTGTTTTGTAAGTAAGTATAGACGACAACACATCAAGCTACTACAATGTATCAGATTTCTCTATTAGATTTTCATTATTTCAAAATCAGTAAGGTTTAAGATTGATTGGAAATATTTGACAGTTTCGGGTAGCTTGACCTGCTGCCGCCCGTACGCCTCACACGGAGTAAAGATATGTACAATTAAATAATTGTTGCTCTGATTGCCCCTGACATCACACCCAGACATCACAGGGCCCTATCGGAATACCTACCAGTCGAAGCATTATGCTGAGATAGCGACCTTTTGGCCTTTTATAGGACTTTCTGAATATTTTCTCGGTGGTAGGCCATAACACCGGCCGCCGGCAGAAGTTACCAC
This sequence comes from Sesamia inferens, assembly GCA_037179545.1. Classification (NCBI taxonomy): domain Eukaryota; kingdom Metazoa; phylum Arthropoda; class Insecta; order Lepidoptera; family Noctuidae; genus Sesamia; species Sesamia inferens. Next base: position 15,913,470 of record CM073921.1, on the reverse strand, counting down.
CCACCAGACAAAGCCTTGCCGCCAAGCGATTTGTCGGGTTCCGGCATGATGTCTGGTGAAGCCGTACGGAGGACGGGTCTGAGCATTTGTGTTCCGATGTGTGCCGGGTACGATGGGCCAAGTGTTGTTGTGTTGGGAGTTTGGTCGTGGAGGGTCTTTAGATCAATCTCCCTTTGGCGCAGCATCGTTGGTCGTGTTGTTGGGTTTAACATTGCATCACCTCGCTCAACTTCGGTCTTTCTTCCTATTCGCTCAATCTGAGTGAATAGGTTCTTAATAAACTAGTGCGCTTTACCATCAACGATCGCATCACTGTTTACCATCAGGCGGGATTGCGGTCAAGCGCTAGTTTAAATTATTAAAAAATTAAAATTAAAATCTTTTTAATTTTTTTTTTATAATTTATTTTTATATTTAATTACTTATGTTTATTTTAGTTTTATGATCTGCCTGTAAGAGTCACAATAATTATTTACCTTTCTTTCTTTTATACCCATTCGATTGCGTTGATGTAGGTAAAGTTTGTAATGACTAATGATATCGACTGAAACTGAATAGGCGCCGTCTAGTGACTACTATAAGTAAAACAATAATTCCATACAAAGTGACGTAAAGTAAACTCTAACGCAATATAATAGGTATAAAACCTCGCACTTTATGATTAATAAACAAGTACCTAATATCTACCTGTATGAATAGATATACGATAATGTGATTTCTAAATTGAGTTTCTTGTATAGGTATAAGGAAAATAGTTTCCTTAAGTTTTCATCTTAAGTCAGATGCATATTACTGTGCCGTGTAGTGTGGTAACGGCTTCTGACGCAGTGTTATCCAATCAAAATTCGTTGTTATTTGACGTAGTCGTGACTGTAGACATTTGATTGGTATATCCCATGGCACAACACAACACGACACGACACAAAAATGACTGTGGCTTTAACGTTTTCAAGTTTGTTTTGAATCTAACGCTAAGTGAACCTTGAAAAAGATCATTATTTGTTTGACTAACTAATGCGGATTGTGCGCTGAGTCGCGTGAAATAAGTACAATAATGTATCTATGTATCTATAACGTAATACTTGTAACGCGTGAAACCGTTTACTCGAGGTTATATTTAGTCTTTTATCTTTTAGGGTTAGTATTAACATCAGTATAAATATATTAATTACTTATATATTTACGATTAGGTGCAGACGATACCACATCCAGCTATTACAATCTGTCAAATTTTTAACATTATCGTTAAAGCATTTGGCTCAAGGTTGATCTGGAATATTTGACAGTTTCGGGTAGCCTGTCATACTGTCATCCGTACCTAGGTATAGTTTTTCATAAATACCTACTTACTTTATGACAGAATCCCATTCATCTTTATTTTGTCCATTTGTATACTCTTACAGGCATTAATAATGATGTCAAAAACCCTAAGTAACCTATTCATGGACGATATTCCCTAATTAGGACAGTTGACACTATGACTTATGGGTCAGTCACTTGACGGTTCAATAAAGTGTTACCAACCTCATGTTATTAAGTATGTTGTTAGTCTGACACCATTTCATTAAGTTAGTTACTTGAACAGTTTCTTCATAGTTAGTAGACCTTATACAGGGACTTAGCAGTATGCGTGTCGGATGTAGTGTTGATGGCGTTAGCATTAACAACATCAGCTATGCTGACGACATGGTGCTGCTGGGTCCGTCAGCGGGGTCAATCAGAGAGTTGCTACACATGGATTAATATATAATGTAAAGAAGTGTGAGTACATGGTCTTTGAGGTCGGTGGCAAATGCCGTGAAGTGGGACCCGAACTACTTCTAAACGGGTCGGTAATTAAAAGGGTATGCACCTTTAAATACCTAGGCCACTTTCTTTCTGTCGACCTTAAGGACCATGTAGACATAGAAGGGGACCGCAGGGCACTTGCTGTCCGGTGTAATATGTTGGCCCGTAGATTCGCTCGTTGTACGGACCTAGTTAAAATAACTCTTTTCAAGGCGTACTGCCAGAGTCTGTACACGGGTAGTCTATGGGTCAATTACACTAACAAGTCGCTGGATGTCCTGCGCATCCAATACAACAATGGCTTCAGGATGTTGTTGGGACTTCCTCGCTACTGCAGCGCGTCGGAAATGTTTGCGCTTGCTCGTACCGACGGATTTCACGCGATTATGCGCAAAAAAACAGCGTCACTTCTGCGGAGAGTGAGAGACAGTCCCAACAGCATCCTAAGAACGGTATCGGAGAGTGTCGGCTCTCCAATTATAAAGCAATTTATACAGAGGGTGGTGGGTACTAACACTAGATAATAAGTAGTTTTTCTTTTTGATGTTACTAACACTCTATGGATTATCTGGTCCGAATTAAAAACCTTTTTATTTATAGTTACTTATCAAACAAAGTAAATTACTAATTTTAAACTTTATGAAATACTACATTTCCGCACGCGGGGGTTCTCCTGCGTGAACTTCTGTTATATCGCGCTTTTTAGATTTCCCTCGGGAATATCATGTTTTTCCGGGATAAAAAGTACCCTATTATTTAATCCAGACTTCTAACTTTATGTCTGCAAAATTTCAAAGCAATCGGTTCAGTAGTTACGGCGAGAAAGCGGAACAAACAAACAAACAAACTCACTTTCCGATTTATAATATTAGTAAGGATTAAAAGAATGCAGACAATGAAACTATGGGCGATTGCCTAAGTAATAAAAATCATCGTACGATTGGACACTGTTAAACAGAAAGGCCACAAATAGTCAAATGACATTAAGTAACTACATTTTAAAATGCTTTATTTTAAAATTGCTATTTTGAAAATTATTGTATTCTGTGTGTTATCAATAGGTACCTAATTGAACTTCAAGAGCCAGGAAGTTCGAAAAACTGATGAAAATGTTGTTTTTATATCAGTGATCATGAATTTAACTAGTAATGTAATAAGTACTAATAATAATTATATTTAAAATTCGGTAACGTTAGCTAAATTCATATCACTGTTTTGGAATGGTATCTAAGCTACTAGCTAGAAGAAAAGAAGATATGTATATACCATTTTGATGTGTTGTTAGCCGTCAGTTGATAGCGATATTCCCTCGTCAGCTCCTGTCAACAAAACAAACAACATTAGTTATCACATTATCATACGCTACATAGCTAATTAGCGTTAACTTATTTACAAATCATCCAACTAAATTGAATTTGATGTTCGGAATACCACGAAGACCGATCGTCAGTCGGTTTAAAAAAAAAAGGTTAATGAAAAGTAAAGTAAAACACGTTTTATTATAATTAGTTATTTATCATATATAAATAAGTACGATTTACATATCTACCTAACTACAGAAGTCACTCGTGTACTCATGTCATTAAGTCGTAGAAGTTATTACCATAAAGTTATTTAAAACGAAAAGCGTCATTGACCCCTAATCCCTTGTTCACAAATTAAATTAAATTTAAGTTAAGTGCATCTTTTTCTTTTTATTTCATTAAGAAAAGGACAGAAGATAAAATGTCAGTTTAGACCTGTCAAATTAGTGCGCTCCTGACGTTAACTGGCATATTTTTAGTCGCATGTTTTTAATCGCGTCTAAACTGTCTATGGAGTATCTTAATTTGACAGAATTAAACTAAAATGTTATCTTCTATCCTTTTCTTAACGAAATGGAAAGAAAAAGACGCACATAACTTAAAATTAGTTTAGTTTGAGAACAACTGAATCGGCGCCAATCTCTTGTAACGTGGTAGGTTTACCGTCCGAGGCTGAATAATAAACTATTTTTATGTGGTTCCTAAGTACAGATGATAGAAAGAAAGAAGAAAGAAAATACATTTATTTAGCACAGATTAAAAGACACACAATACATCAGATAAAGACAAACATTAAAAAGTAAAAAAAATAGTAATAATAAAATAAAGTAAATTGTGATAAAACAAATTAATATAGAAAACTAGCAGGAATGTGTGCCTCCCGGCTGCGCCAAAAAGGCCCCGTTCAGCAAAAATGTCAGACAACTATTGCCTGACGCTGGTTTTCAACTGAACCTGATGTGTGAAGTGACGGATGTAAAACAGTTTATACATAGCAACGTGACTTGTGTATGCAATAAAAAAAGGATAAAGAAAATAAAAACAAAAATAAAAATACTTAATAAAATAAATTTATGTTATATAAAAACAATGACGTGTGTATATGTATATGTATAAAAATGTGATTATGAATAGTAAAATAGAAACAAAACTATACCAGTAAATAAATATATAATTCAATGCAAGCTATCTGAAACTGTCAAATATTCCCGTTCAATCTTGAGACTTACTGTCTTAGAGATAAAGTTAAAATCTCAGAAAGACATCTGACACATTGTAGTGGCTTGATGTGCTGTCATTTCTACAAATAGTAGGTATTACTATATTCTATTCTATTTTTGTTTATAACAATGGTGCCGGTGTCCACAATTCTGCCAATATCCAATGTGCTATGAGAAAGGTATTACTCTATTATTGATTACTGGTTATTCAACGAATTATCCTAAGCTATAATAAAGAATATTATCCAAGGTTTTATAATGTAACTAATCTGGATATGCCAGTTTCTCTTCAACAAAACATAAAAACACGTTTTCGCCCGCAGACGATATAACATAATAAATAACTCCGTTTCAATGCACTGTAAAAATAATAGTTTCATGCACATTATTAGGTCGGGAAAAACAATTGCCCTTCTCACTATGTATAGCTAAGTTGGCCAATGGAAAATTAATTTAATTAGTAAAATAATAATCTAATCAAAAGCTGAATTTTTGAAACTTAAACATATAATTATAGATAGTTTAATTATAAATAAGCATGGCAAGATTGCTTACGTAACGCTTATTTTTTTTATTGGTCGATAATATTATTGCGTAAGTCATGCTAAAACACAAATACTGTACGAGTTTACGAAGATCAAGGTTGCTTGTGCGCGTGGGCGAATCTGTACTCTACGAATAGTACGAAATTTGTCTGCCAGACTCATAATAAAATATGAATAGTATATTCGGTTTTATTATGTGACGTTTAAATTTTGTTATACACACTTCTGTTACACGCTCTTTGTACGCACCCGTTTTTCTTGCTGTGAAAAAACTGCGGTTTATTCGCCGTGTGCAGATAATATACGTCATTGTTGTTACTTTTTACAAGCTTGAGGACGGGCAAGTCTTTTTCTACGGCGCGGTTAATGCCGTAAAGAAACCGTACCGTGTGCGACGGGCTTTTTTGTTTTTAATTTCGTTTGTCCTTTTGTTTGCGTTGTGACGTAATTCTAGTCATAATGTACTTATTTCTTCTTCTTCTTGTTCATCAGCCTATAGAGGTCCACTGATGGACAATGGCCTCCCCCAAGCCTTTAATTACATTGGGGGGATTTGCTCCCACGTTTGGCAGGCGGACTGGGAAACACAGTTTGATATTCCACAGAAGAAACGCTGCTGCCCGCTTCCCTGGTGAGAGTTCCCTTAGTTGCCTCTTACCACACCCACGAGAGGATACACGGCACATAATGTATTTAATATACGTATTCTAAATTTGTTATGGTGAAAAAAACCTATGCAACAGAGGACTCCAACTTCAAATTATTTAATTTAAATAATGTTATCGAATGCCGTGTTATCGTCCACAAACTAACAAAGTGATATCAACTTTTTATTTTATGCAATATTCATCTACGTATTAATAATATTATATACTGTTACACTATGTGAATAAAATAGTAAAAACTTATTTAATTCACATTTCCTTATGTTATCTTCTTATACTTAGTATCAACGTTAGGTACACCATGCTATGAAAATCTTAAGCTATTACTAAAAAAAAAAAAATACAGAAAAATAAATCGGTGCAAGATGGCTGTGCAAATAATTCTTACACTAATTATTAAATAAACAGTTATCTACCTATAATATTATCACTTAATCACACTGTATATAGTAGTTTACTTTGAGTTAACACAGACATAATAAAATATTAATAATTAAATATTCGCACTAAATAAAAATTAGATAAATCTACAGATTTGAGTGACTTACTTCAACTCAAGTGTTTGACGTAGTTGAGCTCTCAATAAACGTGTTGCCTTCCCAATAGTTTACTCGCGACTGATGATAACACGATCCGTGAAGCGTCTAATATAAACTACATATATCAGCACGGCCATCAGGGACCTCGTGATAATAACTTGACATAAAGTTGATAGGCGGCACCAAAGGGCACACGAGGTGTCTCTCGTGTGCACTTTGGTTTGGTGCCGGCTTTGCCGCCTATCAATTGTATATCAAGTACATATAGGTAAGTGTAAAAAGCTTGGGCCAATTTGGCTTCATCTCGAGGCTCTTTAGCGCATTTCAACTAACTTTCGTGGGCAGGAAAATAAATGTGGTGAAGCCCAGACGTGCTTTTTTTATTCGTTCATCAGTCGGTAATAGGGTTTTTGACTAAAAAGAACTAATTAGTCCGTCATTCAGATTATAGAAAAATATTGGATACGTATATTTTTTTTTATCAAATCAATAAAGATTGACAAATATAAAAGGCATCAAAGATCAGGAGTGGTGGCTGGTGACGTCACTGCGCGATAAAAAGTAGGTATACAGTGCAGTGACGTCTCACGAGTTTTCAACGCACTGTGTCGTCTTCATTTTTTTTATATGAAAAAAGAAAAAATACCTGTCTAGTATTTTTTGGAAATCTGTCTGACGGACTAATTAGTTTTTTTTAGTCAAATACCCTATTCTAGGAATTTTAAAAGCTTTCACAGCCTGCTGGCTAATTGCGTAACATACTGTCAGTAGCAATGGGTTTTATTTTGACAGTTCAACAACATTCATTACGTTATTTACGTTGTTGAGCAGACACACTTTCCAAACGTATGGAGCAATGGAATAGCATGATTCCAATTGATAGTAATAGAGTGCGACACAATTAGGGTGCCGATTTCAGTTTCAATCTGTCAATAATACGTCTAATTATAAAAACACTAGCTTTCCGCCCGCGGCTTCGCCCGCGTTAACTTCGGTTATATCGCGCTTTTTAGATTTCTCTCGGGAATATCTAATTTTTTCGGGATAAAAAGTACCCTATTATTTAATCCGGACTTCTAACTTTACGTTTGCAAAATTTCAAAGCAATCGGTTCAGGAGTTACGGCGTGAAAGTGGTACAAACAAATTCACTTTCCGATGTATAGTATTAGTAAGGATATATTTGGTGTACACATACAAATAATCCAGTAATCTCCCTTGGGAACTTGATGTTTTTTTAGGACCAAAAGTAGCCTATGTTACTCTCCATCTTTTCAACTAACTGTATGCCAAAAATCAGGTCGATTGATTGCTTAGCTATGGCGGGAAGGAAGGACAAACAAACAAACAAACACACTTTCACATTTATAATATTAGTATGGATTCTGACTAGTTTTTGGCATTGACCAAAAAAAAAAAACTATCGGGGTTATTTCAAAAGGTTGTGAAATAGTTCGCACGTGTTATTGGCAAAATTGTAGTGTCATCAATAGTTGAAGTTGAGTTAAGACTGCGACTAGATTTTGAAGGTTTTTAATTTTTTTTAAATCTTCTGATGGCTGATATCTTCAGCGCCATATAACTTTTATTCGAGAAATAATATTAACGTTTGACAGTTTTTGTAAGCAATACCTTTACCTAAATGATTAAAAAATTTTCCTCGAATAAAGTTATAAGATGATTGAAAAATAAAAAAACACTGTATTATACTAACTAAAGTATGCCAGTACTCGGAATTGTCATGTCTTAGTGAAAATAGGAACACATGCGCTAAGTATGCGCATTTCAAAATGCCAAAAATAAATAAAATAACAACATATTATTAGTTAGCCTATGTACTTAGATATTTAAACTGCTATGTGTTTTTAATATGTTTTTATTTTATTTATTATTTAGATTTTTACTGAATGTGATTCTGGAAATGAAGTCATACTTATTTAAAAACTACCTACATAGATTAATGCACACATATTTTTAAATTTTACGGATGGGGCGTAATTATTGACTTCTTAGCCTGTTTTTTTTTTTTTTTTTTGTTAACCTGCGTTTGTGTGAAATTTGTAATTTATGAAATTAACTTGAAATGATTATCTAGACGTATGTATGTCTAGATATATGTCAAGATTGAGTAGGTACATTATACAAAAACCTTATTTTTTCAAAGGATATTTTAGAAACTATTTTCCTCCTACCTACCCAAACGAGGAAAACAGTTTATAAAATATCCTAAAAAAAATAATTAGACACAGGAAAATATGTAAAATAACTGTAAGGTTTTGCCTTCTTATACTAATCTCAGCATTTATCAGAATACTTAAATGAAATTCAGGTTTCAGAATTCAGGGAAATGATTTTAAAATGCACATAAGTTTTGATGATACGTACATACTACTACAGAAAAACTGTGAATTAGGTAAATCACATGAGTTTTTTTTTTTATTTATAATATCGGGACTACCTAGACCCGATATTTTATTTCCATTTTCATGTGATCTTTTTACTATGGCCATGATTTATCACTTTAGCTTAAGCTATTCTATTAGCGTTTATGGTTCTGACAACAGAATTTTAAGCTTCAATTCTCATTCAAATATCTATTGTATGTATGGTTCGCTTATTTATTTTCTCTTTGAGAGTTTTGTTCGGCTATATTCATTAGATTTTAGTAATAGAGTTCTTTTGAATCTGATCGTATTAAATGATATCAACGATTTCCTGTAACTCTAATGACGCGGATAATCAATGGGTTTCCGTAATATGGCATCGAAATTTAAGTAATGTTGTAATATTTATGTAATAACTGAGAGATAAAGTGATGTATTAATGTAAGTAAATCAAATTCAATTTGATAATAATATCGAAATATTGCTTTTTATGACTTTATCTGGATTGCAAAACAACTTGTTTGTTTTATTGAGCTATCAAACTGCACACGAATTGTGTAACATACTACAATCTGAATGATTTTAATGGATATTGCTAATCCATTCATTCATCTTTAGGCTATAGCAGTCCACTGCTGGACATAGGCCACGAACTGATCATTTGTTGTTTCCACGGTAGATACGGTTCTACAGGTCCGACTGGAACGCTTCACATCCTAGCATAGTTTACAATATATTTGGACGAAACCTAGACTTCATGAAACGAGTTCTTTTAGATTATTTTTGATTTTAATTTATCTTCCTATAATTTTTATATAGTTTCTTATGTTGTTTCTGATGTTAATTTATTTCATGCTTTTTATTTTAATCGTACTGAATATTTAATTAATTAAAGTTGATATTCAGAGAGCCTCGAATTATGTGTTATCACTACCGGTGTTAAACCTGTTGATCACCGAGACATTTCTGAATATAGTGCTTTTTATCCGTCATGATGACTATATCTTATTTTTTGTCTTAGTGTCGGGACTTGATCACGAAGGCCCCGTTTCTCAGGGAAGTTAATAAGCATTTGACCTCTATGATTCCTACAGGTACCTAGTAGAAAATCCCATGAGAACGTTAAGTATACCACGGAGTGGGCCTTAGTGGTGGAATGCAAGGCTTTGGAGATGTCCTCAGACATTTCCACTACTTCGCCATCAATGCGCGGTGAGATCTCGGTGCGTAAACCTAATCCATTATTGAGATTAATTCTACTATACTATTAATAAGTTGTGAATTGGCTGCAAAATAATAATTTGGTATATTTCAACAAAGAGTAATTTACAATCTGGATCTAAATAAATACAATGAAAACTTTATTAATGAAACAAATGTGGATTAACACAGAAAACATTTTAAATGAAATTATAACCACCCAAATCGGCTTAACGACGTAGTGGTCTATAGCTTCAAGATTGAGATAAGTATGGAATTACATTCAGGAACAATGCCACGGGTATGTAGATAATATAGATATAGTATTTAATTGCCAAAAAGGTCCATAAGGACTTTATGTCATTTACTGATGTGACTTTGTATTGTATTGATTCAGACTTATAACTTATGTACTGAAGAAAATAATATATTTGTACACAAATTTATATTTATTGTAACACAGGTATTAGAATAGATCCTATTGTAATACCTGTGTTCACAAATATAGATTAATTGATTGTCATTCAAAACACTCTGTAGCGATCGTCTGCTGCGATACCAGGCCATTCAATAGATTCCTGCTTGCACATGTGAAATATTATCTGGATAGAATATGGCTAAATGGGTAATGAGGCTGTGACCCAGACAGGTTTCTGTTCTTTTGTGGACTTAATTTTAGTTGAGGTCAAGTGTTTGGGGACTCTTTCCTCGTGTAGCCTTTATGTCTAGATTGTTTAACTCACAATGACAGGTCGGAGGTATGTATTTTGCCATTTGAAAGGAATAAATTAGTTATACAGGATATTTGCGGCAATTTCAAACACGAAGTGGGGTAGCTGTTACATAATGATTCTCAATTGTAATTCTCCAAGTCTAAATTCTAAAAAATAACCGTGCATTTTATAATTGGCGCGGTATGTACTTACATACTAAACTAGCCAAAAATCTATATCTAACCTGCGTGAGGATTATTCCTGCCTGCAGCTGCAGCGCGTATTATTAGGTGACCTAAAAAGGTGGTACTCTTTTGCTTTACTTACGAAAGCAGCTGTGGTCATCAGTCATGCACGGAATTTTAAATATTCAAAATGTATTCAAAATAGTAACTATTAAAATGTCTAACGTAAGTATTATATATATTAGTATAAATTTAGTAACATTAATTAGCTAAATTAAAAAAATTATTTCTTATACTCGTATTTACTCAAATTAAGCGAGTTGTCTGTAGGTAAATTAGCGAAAATAAATTTAATTACTTTGGCACTTATTCTATAGTAATTGTTGTAACTAATCCTATATAAGCCAACGTAGTAAGCGGAAACCGGTTCGCTTCAGCTCTTATGGCTGACATACATGCGATCATGAACTAAAAATTAATTTGTAAAGTATTAAAATTTATGTTGATTTATGTTGCTTAAATTTTAAAAATAAACTCGATCGGAAGTGTTTTTGAATGTTATATTCTAGTCGTTTCTGGTACCATCATAAAATCGAGCAGAAACATTGCACCACCGTGAGAGCTTGCGTCTTCACCTAATTTAAGTAACCTAGCATCGTCGAAGGACGCAATTGTCAACGGCCTGATATCGCCTTCACTGCTGTTCCCCGAGCTAACGTCCACGCCAAACGCGCAAAAATCCATAAACCGGTGAGGGCCAACCATTATTATGTGTCCGATATTTATTCTAGCATTTATGGGCAAGATCTTTCTTGTCTCGTCGTCAAGGTCGTCGTGTGGGTCAATCTCTAAAGGGTGACGCACGTTCCTGGTTGCGAATGTGGATTAGTAACAATCGTACTTTGTTAAATTTTAGATTAGACCATTATTTTCTGTTTGTCATCCAGTTTTTGTGATTCATGTATTAAATAAATGAATTGGCTATACTCATTTTGTCGCCGACGCCTTGACGTTGCAAATTTTTGATGTGATGTACAATTATAGAATCAATCAACTTATCAGACCATACAATGTAATAGGATCTGACAGATTCTATAATCTGATAAGTACTACACGTATGCGGACTACGCGCGAAAATCTTTGTTAAGATTACATATAGTAAAAAGATTAAGTGACGAATAGGTAAGTGCTTTAATTGTATGCAGCATAACAGATTCACAAATACACGCAGCCGCCTCAGACGCGTAATTAACACCAGAAAAGTTCGTGGAGTTCTTATGTGAAAATGTGAAAAATATATAACTATAAAAAAATCTATGTGAAACCAAATCGTCCAAGTGAAAGTGTACCTAATAATAGTCAGACACGCAACAGCCGATTCATCACTGATTCACATGCACAATTAAAGATGTATGTTACGTTGTTATAATTGTGACCAAAACGAACATTACGACAAATATTGTTCGAAACGAAGTATGACCGATGATAACAAAAATAAATCCACGACTACCCCCGAATTTACCAATAAATCCGTGCCTGAAGTTGTGTGCATATTATAAGCAAGTTGATCACAATGAGGACACTTGTTTTACAGAAGAGCCGTTCTGATTGATAGTGGTAGTGATCTTGCCAAAGTGTTTCTCATGTCGCATGAATCAAAGTCTATGTAAATATATTGCATGGTTTAGGTGGAATAGAAATGCGTTCAGATTGTTTCGTATCTTTTTCCATGGAATATTGTGACGTCACCTTAGAGGTAAATCTGTATGTTGTTGACCGTGATTACTTTAGTGCGCCAATGCTTATTGATACAGATGTACTAAGTAGGAAAGGCATCGCATACATGCGAACTGGCGAGAATAATTAAAATAGTTCGCTTGTAAATAACTTCTTGACACAGTAAACCAATTGTGCAACTTGACTCGATCAACACACAACTGTGTGGTGAGGAAAAAGAGCGTTTAGCGTTTGTGCAGGTGGTATTCAAAATACTTTCTCAGTGATATAGCTAAAACTACCATAAAAGACGGAGAGATGCAGTTTCAGCTAACTAGTGAGAAACCTGAAAATTATCGACCATATTATAAATTATTATCATACGACGAAAAACGGTACTGGTAAACACATAACCAAATATAATATAAAATTTTACGTAATCATCACAGTAACAATACAAATGAATTTTGAAATAATCTTTTTTAACCGCGAATTAATTCCAACTTCCCCGAAATTTGGTGTTGGTCTAAAAAAGTGACAACACCGGTATTATTATGAGCGAATAGCGATGCGACCACGTGCCGCGTGCCCTGCCGCCCGCCGCCCGCGGAAGGGTGCTAAACGCACATGTATTAAGTTACCTCTTTTTGCGAAATAATATTTATTTTTATTAGGGGTTTTTTTTAAGTTTAGCCCGGTTTTGTATCCATTAGTAGAATCAGTTATTGATACCTAACAATACCTTTACGGATCGGACAGGGTTTTCTTTACATATTGTATAGGTACAAAAATGCTCTAACAACTCTTACTCCTATTATAGAAGAGAATTGGGACCGACTTTGATGATTCGTTTTGGTTTTATAAAAAAGAAAATGATTTACGAGACAGTAATTCAGAAATTGTGGTCAGTTTTTATCGATTACACCAAGTTTAGATATTTCTCACAAAAGATTTTACGCTCTGTTACTTGATTTCTAACGCGTTGGCTTGCTGATGTGTAAAATGCTCTATAATAAGGGTATAGAGTCGTGAGTTCGTGCCGAAACGAACTCACGTTTACATAGCAAACTCGGTAATAGCAACATTTTTGTACAATAGACCATGGTCTATTGTATAAAAATGTTGGCATTACGACGCCACAATTTGTCAATCTTCATGAAGATTGGCAAAAAGATAGTTTACAGGATGTTCATAATTTCAAGAGTTTTACGTTATATATAAGAGGCTTGCTTCTTTCTCCTTTATTGGTCGACTTAAATAACCGCTTTTCGACAAAGGCCTCCCCCAAGGCTTTCATTCCATTGGGGGGCAATGCCATAATTCCCACGCTTAACAGGCGGGTTGACGATCGCAGTAATTTGTTATTGCACAGGAGAAGCCCTGCAGCCTGCTTCCCTGGTGAGAGTTCAACTCAATGTTAATAAACAACTAACTAATGAGTGAGAGTGAGTGTGAGTGAGTGTGAGTGTTAACTGATGAGTTCCCTTAGTCCCCTCTTACGATACCCACGGGAGGATATGGGTACCTATACCTAACTATAAAAAAACTACTTCAATCTTTACAGAAGTGTAGTATATTATTGTGTCGACAATTAATATTAAAAGACCCAGCAGTCTAATTGGTAACATGCTATGAACCATTTTGAAGAATTTTGATAATCCATTGCTTCATATGATTGGAAAAATAGTCTGCGCGAAAACTTAAAAAAAAAAACGCAATGGATGTTGTTGAACTGCCAAAATAAAAACCATTGTTACTAATAATAGGTTACGTAATTACCGCTGTTCCAATATATAAAACAGTACGACACTTTAAACAATCTATAATGATACAAATGCATAATGTCTTTCAATTTCAATTCGTTCAATGTCCCCAACGAATTAATCGTGGTTCGGTTGTGTGAATGAAACTTACAATTGTACAACAAAGTTATGCCATAGTATTACTACAACATTTATCGGCATTGTGTGGAGTACGTCATTACGTCATTGCCATTCTGATTAGAAAACCATCCTTCCCGCAAGTTTACCTACTGGGCAACTAAATGGGCACTTTTGTAGCAGTCCCAACCCTGCCGAATTTATGACTTTAGTTGTCAAAACGTAGTAATGATTTGGCGTGGGTTAGTTGCCTAATACTGAGAAATCTTTTCCTGCCTTGAATTTGACTGTCATGACTGTTCGATGATTTATTCTCCAGAGGCGCTAGTCATTCTGTACACTATTCTAATTTTATGACAAATGTTTGCTAAAATCATTGGTGTGATAACTGATAATGTAGGCAAAGAGACCTGCTCGTGCTTAACTAATTCCATAAATGGACACTTTTAATGCATTCCTGATAGTAATGAGTTATTAATTACTTTATTATTATCTATGTACAAACAAGCAGTTAGGCGTAATAGAAATAGAATATATGAATAAGCTGAAAGATAACAATTCATGATACAAGCGTAACGATCTAACTGTATTCAAATTAGTTTGGACATTACGCTACTAATTACTGTTGCTTCTAAATCTGAGGGGTAATTCTCGTAATTTTAACAGTGTTCACAGTCTGACCTCAGGCTCAAGCTGTCAAAAAATACTTTTTCACTTTTCCTACATTTTTACTTTAGATTCATAGATGTCTCCGCCTTGAAGTGTGAATGTGGTGGAGCTGTTTAGCAAAAGATGTGATTGTGTGACGGCAGAACACGACATTATGTGTCGTGTTCTACCGGCTGCACGTTACAGGAACTGGTATACGACAGTGATGGAGAATTTAGATGGTCATCGACATGTTATGAAGCATTACTGGGTATATTCTACTAACATATATCTACCATCTATAAGAGACTAAAAAATTACTTTAAATTTAACAATTGTCACTCTGTCGGTGAAATTTGTGTAACGAAGAACTCGTTTATTTAACTCAAAAACATTTTTTTTTAATTGTTGAACAAGTGAAACAGCGTTTAATTTCTCTGATAAGCTCGCCACATCAACCGTCGCAAAAGGAAATTGGCATACGGCCCATTGTCTGAGACTTCAATGCTTCGTCGTTGACGGGCACGAGCATTATCATTGTTTGGATGATAACGTGTTTAAGTGATAATTATGATCTGGTCTGCTATCTTGGTGACCCACAGGGCATCGGCTGTATCATTATTGTGTTAACAAAGGAAACAATCAATTAACTCATGACAACAAACAGTTGATAGGTGTAGGGTCACTATGTTGTAATTTGAAGAAGCCTTATGCAGTGTGACGAGACTTTCCTGCTGCAATGTTGTCGAATCTACATTTTGTGATGTTCACGACTGTTATTCTGAGTGACAATTTGTAGCGTTTGCGACAAGGCGTAGCGTTCTCGGTATTGGAAGTGGTGATATCGTTATCAGTCCCCAGCAATTAGACGATAAACGATGTGAATTTCGGTGTAGTTTACCTAATTAATAGGATACTATTAATAGTATTTACCTACTATTACATTATTAAATTAACCATTACAGTAACAACCTACCTACTGTTGAAATTCTTAATGAAGACCGAGAACCTACTCGGTTGAGAAATTTCGCTTGAAGAGTTTATTTATTCATGTGTATCGTTTTACAACTGTCTACTAGATATGCTATTAATAGATCAATCTATAATTATTAACTGAACTATTGCTGCTAACCTTATAATTAAACGTAGAATCAATAAAGTTATTCCCGCCGACTGGACACTGAAGTAATTGCTCATTTATTATTCATGTAGGTAAGTAAAACCTGTATCGGTAATCTGTTTATTGTTAAAATGATAGGTATGCTACACATTAGGTAATAGAAGCGGTTTGCGGTTTCCCTATTTTAAACTTTACTGTAACATGACGGTAACTATGTACCCTCAGCCCTCGAAAGTTGTGAAGAAGCGGCAATTTTCAAACAAACGCCTTTTCCAATTCTTGTACCTATGTCACTTTTGGAACTGTATTTTTTTTTTTCAAAAATTTCTTAATGGCGTACCTAACGGGAAAAATATTAAGGCAAAAGTAAATAAAAATCCTAAGGTGCATAACATATTCATTCCCTGACTCAATCGTTATTTGTCTCAACTTCATATAGGTAGGTACCTATACCTACGCCAAGCTCCATAAAGAATAGAGGTAAACAAACCAATTTAGGGTTATAACAACTCACGTTTTACAAATCTCCTGTTATTTACATGATTATCGACTTTTACATGCTAACTATTTATTAAAAATTCGTATTGCAGCACATTTCAATAGAACCACTAAAATAACATGCATAATAATTTGGTATTTCGAAAAACCATTAAAAAGTCGACATTTATTTTATTAGATAGCCCTACAAAAAAAGAAAGATGGATGAAATCCAGGTATTAAAAACATTTTGTGATATTCAACCAAAGAATAAAGTTGAGGCATTTGTCAATACAGTTTTGCGTATTTTAATTACTTTCAAATCAACTGCATAACACATGCATTGTAATAGGTACTTTCAAGTATAGACTAAGTATAATATATAAATAACAAAAAATTTAAGCTTTTAGGAAATTAGCTTACACGTGTGTCATATTTCATTGAAATCGGTTAAGCGTTCTATGCAAATCATAAATATCTAAACATAAATAAACTGTTTACAATAATAGTAGGAAGTAGTATTATTACTTTAATGAAAATCCTCTATGAAGAAAAGGTTGTTAACATCTGTCTTTTAGACGTAAACTACTCGTTGCCTAGCAACGATTAGTTTGCCTTTATTCTTTATCGAATTTGGCTCAAATATAAATGTTTTTTTTTTTAAGTTATAGGGTAGCTTAACTGCGATTCCGCCTGATGGTAACCAGTGATGCAATCGTTGATGGTAAAGCACGCTAGTTTAATCTAGTCACTTCCCCCATATTTATAAAAGTTTCTTAAAGTGAACTAGTGATTAGCGATTGTTTACCTATACATTTTAGACGTTTGCACGTCACTTAACTTTAACCATCGTATATGAATAAACCCGTTAAACACTGTGGTGTTTATTGATAAATGATGATTAAACTTAAGTGACGTCAAAAATTAAACAATGTATGGTTAAATAATTGCTAATCACTAGTTAACTTAAAGCAACGTTTATGAAAAAGGGGCAGAATCTTTAAAGACACTTAAATTGTAACCTGACAGGAAGATCGTCTCAGGCAAATTGTTTCAGTCCCTCGATGTACGCGTTATAAAAGACGAGGAGAAACGCTTCGTCCGGACCGTAGCGGTGTTGTGTTAATACCGTAAGGAACGTAAGATATATTCGCTGTACGACGGGTTGTCAGATCATGGATCGGAGATGGCGACAAGTGTTAGTGAGTTCATAATTCCAACGTAACGTATTCAATACGAGTCAAGATGACCTACGGACTATGCGCGTGCAATCCCTAGCATTAGTTGGGAATGTCAGCTTATTTCAAGGCAAATAATTTTAATGTCTTTGTTTCACGGTCATTTAAGTTTCTACGATGTGAAGGTTGCAGAAGCGAACTATTGATTTTTCGCGAAGTGCGACGACATTGTGTGTTATCTGTGGAATGTTAAGACGTACTGATATGCGCACACGCACTAGGGTTGCAGGACTTTCAAGCCCAACATAATAATAAATAGTCGTTGTTTTATATGTTTTGTCTATCTCGTATTTAGCCAGAATATGAAAGATAGTCTAAAAAGTTTTATTAGAAACCTGACTGATAACTTAAACATTAACCCGCTTATTCATAAAAGTTGCTTAAAGTTAACTAGTGATTAGTGACTATTGAACCAAACATTTTTGACGTATTAACGTCACTATACTTAAATCTTTTTTCTTTCTTTCTTTTTTGTCTTCGCACGGTTTGTACATTTAGCCAATGTCATGTAATGAATTATTAATGTCTAAAAAAACGGCCACGTGAACCGTCTACGAGGGAGGTTTGAGGCAAAGTCTAGATGAGGCCACTATGCTGCTATATTTCAATGTTATTTATGAATTATTTACTGTATGCACTTTTTACTACATACATCCCGCACTTTTATTTGGTAAACAACACTATAAATAATTTGAAAGTCCAATGAAAAATAAGCGTGACACTCAGCTTAACTTTCCCGCCAAAAAACTAATCATTGTTTATAAATAAACCCCGTAAACACTATGGTGTATATTCAAAATACCTACATACCTAATAGCTGTGTTTAATCGTCATTCAGTTTTCGATACTAATTGTGAATGCTATGTTAGCTTTGATTACTTTGTCGATTTTCTTTAGGTATTTTTTATTGTTTTGTATTCGTTCTTAACATTACCTAACGAGTTGTTGTAATTTTAAAACCTTTAATTATTTAGTAATACGGATTGAAATCATCTCTTCTTTAGCTGGCTGTACAGCGTCATACAGCCGATTAAATATCGCATTACCAGTGACGTAGAAACTTGCTTCGGCGCTTCCATTCACTCATTGAGGCGGTGACATCCGACACTGGGCGACGCATAAACCTTGCAACGAAGGGAAGCCATGTAAGTACCACGAGATACCGTTAGTTACGTTACTATCGAATGACACGGTATAAGGTGCGACCTAAACCAACCGTGCCGTGCTACGAATACCAACTATTACCAGGAGCCTTAAAGTTTATTGAACCCAACAAAAAATATATATCGGTAAGTAGATCGTGAATTTTGCACGTGTGAATGAAATGTCAGGCACTTTTTATAGACCTAACTGTATATAAATAAAATTATACTGGGAGCAGCACAAAACTTATACTGCCAGCAATGACGGCCCTATTTTAGCTGGCAAAAGACTTACGAGTAGGTGGATTTGAAAGCAGGCAGGCGAATTACTTTGTTCAATTTAATTAATCACCACTGTTTTTACATTATTGATAAATTGTAATGTACAATGATAATTGTGTTGTGTAAGGATGATGTAAAGTAAAATCTACAACAGACAGTGTTATCGGTACGACAAAGTTATTTTCTAGTTCACAACGTGACGACATTACCTACCTAAATAAGGTAGGTAGTGGCGCCGCTTTAGGTTCAGTACATATGTTTCTTTTTTAGGGTTCCGTAGTCAAATAGCAGAAAACGGAACACTTATAAATTCGTCATGTCTGTCTGTCTGTCTGTCCGTCCGTATGTCACAGCCCATTTTTTTCCGAAACTATAATAGCTATACTGTTGAAACATGGTAGCTAGATGTATTCTGTGAACCGCATTAAGAATTTGATGCAAAAATAAAAAAAAAAATATAATAAATATTGGGAGCCCCCCATACTTAGAACTGCACCTCATTTTTTTTTTCAAACACATACGTGTGGGGTATCTATGGATAGGTTTTCAGAAATGATACCGAGGTTTCTAAAATATTTTTTTTTCTAAACCGAATAGTTTGCATGACAGACGCTTCCAAAATGGAAAAAACTTGGTCCCCTCCCTCTAACTTCTAAAATTAGAAAATGAAAAGTCTAAAAAAAACATATGATGTACATTACTATAAAAACTAACAACGATAATTGTTTTGAACGAGATCTAGTAAGTAGTTTTTTTTAATACCTCGTATATCGTAAACCGCTTATTACCACGTAATCTTTCATACAAATAACTTAAATCCTTTAATTTCATAAATCAATGGTACGGAACCCTTTGTGCGTGAGTCCGACACGCATTTGGGCGGTTTTTTTTTTCATTCAGAAAAGGACAGAAGATTATCCGTACCTGATTGCCGAAGATGAGAGAGTAATATTTTTCATTGTGTATGAGCTTATATACATATCGACGAGTCCCAAGAACAAAGTCCTATATTCAATATTGTCTTGTTGCAGTGGGAAGCATTAAAGTTAAGAGTCTATTAGAATGCAAAAAAAAAAGTAAATTAATACAAAATTATGGTAAAGGGTATTTTCTTTCACCATAATTTTCTATTAATTTTATTTATTTTTTGCAACTTAATAGATTCGCGTAACTTTATTGCTGCAACTAGACAATTTTGTAAATGGGACTTTGTTCTTGGGACCCGTCGATATGTCCGTATATTTCTTTGACACGCCCTACTGCCTGAACGGCTTGGCGGATTGTACATGCGAGGCGTCATTTGATTCATCGTGATTGTGTGAGTGATACCAGATATATTGAAATTTCTAGAAAATTAAAATGCTTGATTTTTGGCGTCAATATGAAATAAATACCTGGGAATCTTTCTCAATACATAAGTATGTCACAAAAACATTTGTGTATACATTACGAGTATGCAAGATAATACAAAACGACAAAAAAATAACAAATATGAAATAATTGTGCACTTTTGTACTCAAGTCTTAATTTTTTCATATCCTATCATATATGTATTTAATTGTGTGTTCATAAATAATAAAATAAATATTATTTTAAAATATAAGTACATATTAAATGTGATCACAGTGATCAATTCATGTTCCTGGGAAAACATTTATGTGCTTTTAAGATACCTTTTTAATTTGCAGTTAGGTATATTTACACAGCCGGGATTTTTGTTTTCTTAATTAAATAAAATCTTGGCAGTAGAAATGTTTCCATCAAGTACAATTTCTCAATGGAGTATTAATTTAACAGAAGTAAACCAATATCTTATTTTCTACACTTTTCTCAAAGATTTTTTTAATCCCTTGTACACAACAGTTTTTCAAAATTCTCTTCCCACAAACTGAACTGTTTAGATTAGTTTGCGAACAAGGGAATCAGAGATAGTGTCATTCAGACGAAAATACGTTAACTTCCTTCTACTTATATAATATGTAAAGAAAACCCTGTCCAATACGTGAAGGTATTGTTAGTTATCGATAACTGAGTCTACTAATGCCTACAAAGCCTGGCTAAACTTAAAAAAATACCCCCTAAAAATAAATACTATTTTGCAAAAGGACGCCATGGTCATAGCAATATATGTGCGGGTAAGGTAATATAATAATACTGTAGAAAATGGTGTTGTCACTTTTTTAAAAATCCCAAATATTGGGGAAGTTGGAGTTAATTTGCGGAAAAAAAGATTATTTCAAAATTCATTAGTATGTTATTATAATGATTATGTTTTCATAAAATTCATATTATATTTGGTCACGTGATTACCTAACCTTTATTATCCTTATCGGTCGGACGGGGTTTTCTTTACATATTGTAGAAACGAAGAACAGTCAAACCCTGGACATGGACATATTATAACCTACATACATAATTTAATCAGCCTATTGAGCCTATACAGCCAGGGTGCCTGCTGTGTTCACTACCTCGTACCAGTCTACCTCGCAGGCCCACTGTAGATTGTTACCTACATGTCTTCGAAATTTCACTTCTAGAACAAACCTGTTCGCTTTAAGTGTTGTCCAATAGATATAGGGTACTCCTATAGAGTAGGAGTCAGGAAATCAAGTACAGACTGTTTTGTACTTGATTTCCTGACTCCTACTCTCAAAATAGTGACACTAAATTAAATTTAAGTTCAGTGTTAAGTGTCAAGATATTTATTCTTTCTATTTCATTAAGAAAAGGCTAGAAGATAAAATGATAGTTTAGACCTGTCAAATTAGCCCGCTCCTGACGTAAATTGATCTATTTTTGCCATGTTTATAATCCGAAACTACATATCTTCGGAGTATCTTAATTTGACAGGATTTTAAAGTAAAATTGTAAAGAAAAAGATGCACATAGCTTAAAATTAGTTTAGTTTGTGAACAAGCTAATCGGCGCTACTTAGTGTAAAGTTTTTGTCTGGGTTTAAAAAATCCCCCTTATTCATAAACGCTGCTTAAAGTTAACTAGTGATTAGCGATTTTTTTAAACATACGAGTACATTTTAGACGCTTGCACGTCAATTAACTTTAATAATCGATTATAAATAAACCCCTTAAACACTGTGGTGTTTATTCATAAAGGATGATAACTTAAGTGACGTTAAAAGGTCAAAAATGTATGGTGAAAGAATCGCTAATCACTACTTAACTTTAAGCAGTTTTTATGAATAAGGGAGTATAATTACAACTCATAAGGCGGATTCGTAAGGTGTTTTCTAGTTATAAGCGCAAATGAAGAAAGAAACTGCGTTTCAATATAATTATGTCAAGATAAGGTAAGGATGATGGTAGCTCGCACGTGGGCCTACCTACGTAGGGCGTAGGATACGATACAATCTGCTGCTGACACCTCAAGGCTACATCCCCTTGGTAATACCACCCACCCGAAATCTATACATAAATACCTATTCAGTCAAATTAATGTCGCTTTCAGTATCTGTGATCGTATCGTTCTTCTAAATTACGGAACAGATTTTGATGAAATTTTCATCATAAATTGTTGATTGTTAAGGTATCTCGAACAATCATGTTTTGTCATATCGTAAAAGCAATGCGCCGTTAGTAATTTAAATATACTAATAATTACAAACTGCGCAGCGCCAATGGAGAAAATAGAACGTTATGGTCTAATTTAGAAATATTGCTATTGTTACGGGCTAGGGGTACTAAAATACCGGTTAAGGGTTACGAAGTTTATTGGCAACGAAGGTACAGTCGATTGTAGGCAATGACAAGTAGAATGTTGCTGACGTTGCACCGAAGTCTTCACTTACGTCCACGAAGTCCGTATTGTAAACACACAATAACACTACAGATGTTACTTCACGTAGTACTCACAGTTCTCGTTACAGTTGTCGCAGTAGGTATTCTCAAAGATCGCTTCTTAAGTGTCGCTGTTTTCGTATCGGTAGTCAAGTGTAGACTGACTCGGCGCCGGCGTCCCGGCGCTATATATAGTCCAGCTGATCGAACATTCCAGAGTCGTCTAGACGTAATAATAATAGCGCATAACTTCGAGTACATTCGGTAAGTACCTACGGTAATTCCCGGAAACGGGTTTCTAGAAATTTCGATGTCGTCACTTTGTTGACAAAATTGATAAAACCTGTACCATTCAATAGGCCACCTTAAGTCTAGGAATGCGTTTTTATATTACACCTAGAAAATGTCTAGATCTCGAGTAATAATGCTTAAAAGTCACGCACTGCATGTCACGCGATATTGAACCTTATGCCCTCGACATAAGGTGCATTCGTAACATTGCCCCCTTCTTAGTCATGCTCGTCCCGAGCATGATTTGATCCATAATAGCGAGCTAGGCGGTCTACGTGTACGATCTTCAGCTTCCCTCTAGGTCCTTTCTTTATCCGGTAGGTGACATCGTTTATCCTCGTTACTATCGTGTACGGACCCTCCCATTTGGCTTGAAATTTCGGACTCTTTCCTTTTCTCCTAATGGGATTATGTAACCATACCAAAGTTCCCTCTTCAAATCCGGGCACGTTAGCTTTGCGGTCGTATCGGATCTTCATTCTCTCACTGGTTTTCAGACCATTCTCTCTCACTAGCTCATGTATTCCATCTAGTTTACGTCGGAGGTCGGCCACATAGTCGACGGCTAGGATAGGGGTATCGGGGGGTGTTCCGGTTAGTGCATCTATGGGTAATCTAATTTCTCGGCCGAAGTTGACTTTCGCCGGTGTACAATTTGTGCTATCATGTGTTGCAGAGCGGTATGACATTAAGAAGAGTGGAATGTATTGGTCCCAATCCCTCTGGTGTTCTTCAACTACTTTGGCCAAATGATTCTCTAGCGTCTGGTTGAATCTTTCGACCATTCCATCTGACTGAGGGTGATATGGTGTTGTACGAGTCTTATGTATCCCGAGTAGTTGGCAAACCTCTTGAAATAGTGAAGACTCGAAGTTTCTACCCTGGTCAGAGTGTAATTCCAAGGGAACGCCAAATCGACAGAACACCTCGTGAACTAGCTTTTTGGCGACGGTATGAGCTTCTTGGTTGGGTACTGCAAAAGCTTCTGGCCATTTGCTGAAATAGTCTTGCATGACGATGATATACCTATTCCCTTCTTCAGTAACAGGGAACGGCCCAGCTATATCGACAGCAACTCTTTCCCATGGTGCACCAACATTATACACTTTCAGCCGACCTCTGGCCCTCGTTTGCGGTCCCTTTACTGAGGAGCAGGCTACACATTTCCTACACCAGTCCTCTACGTCTTCGCGGCAATGCACCCAATAGAACCTTTTTCTCACCTTCTCCAGAGTTTTCTTTACTCCTAGATGTCCTCCGGATACTCCGTCGTGCACCTGTCTTAGCACCGACGCGACCTTCTCACAGGGGACAACTATCTGTAAGGCGACCTCCTGTCCACTAGGTGATTCCCATTTCCTCTTCAGAACTCCATTATCAATTATCAGGCTGTCCCATTGAGCCCAGTAACTTTTTGCTGTTGGACTAAGCGCTGATATTTCACTCCAAGCGGGCCTCTGGCCACGTTTCTTCCATTCGATTACTGTCTTCAAGTCACTATCTTCCTTTTGTGCCTCTTCCAATGATCGATTATCCCAATCTTCATCCAAAGCGTTCACCTGGATAATCCTTACGTTCTCTTTCTTTTCCTGTTTGGCACATTCTTCGCAAGGCCGTCTAGATAAAGCATCAGCATTATTGTGTGACTTGCCTTTTCGATGTTCAGTGACAAAGTCAAATTCCTGCAGCTGCTCTATCCACCTTGCTACTTGCCCTTCTGGGTCTTTGAACTGAAGCAACCACTGTAAGGCAGCGTGATCGGTGCGAAGTGTAAACTGTCTCCCAATCAAATATTTCTTGAAGTGCTGTAAGGTCTTAACAACGGCTAGAAGTTCTCGGCGGGTAACACAGTAATTTCTTTCTGGCTTGGAAAGACATTTGCTGAAATATGCAATAACGACCTGCCGATCTCCTTGTGTTTGAGAGAGAACTCCTCCAATGCCAACATTGCTGGCATCCGTGTCCACCAGAAATCGGCCTTCCCGACTAGGGTAACCTAATACAGGAGCCCCACACAAGTGAGTTTTGAGTAGCGCAAATGCCTGTTCGCAGTCAGGATTCCATTCAAATTGACACTTTTCTTCTGTTAAACGATGCAACGGTTTCGCTAACTCGGAGAAGTTCTTCACAAACCGACGGTAATATGCACACAAACCCAAGAAAGAGCGTACCTCAGTTTTGTTACGAGGGGTAGGCCACTTCGACACGGCTTTTGTTTTTTCAGGATCTGTTCGAATTCCTTGCGCCGAAATAATGTGTCCTAAGTATCCAACCTCTTTCTGGAATAGTGTACACTTACTAGGACTGAGTTTTAAATTCGCTTCACGCAGTTTTTGGAACACTTTCTCCAAATTGCGTAGGTGCTCTTCGAAGCTTCGTCCCATAATGATGATGTCATCCAAATAGACCAGGCATGCATCACCAAGCAACCCCACCAAAATGCGCTCCATTAGGCGCTCGAATGTAGCTGGAGCATTGCACAGTCCAAAAGGCATGACATTGAATTGCCAGAGGCCGTTCCCAGGACCAGTGGAGAAAGCGGTCTTTTCTTTATCCTGCTGACAGATTTCCACCTGCCAGTATCCACTTTTGAGGTCAACTGTGGAGAACCATTTCATGCCACTTAGCAAGTCCAAAGTGTCATCTATACGTGGCAGAGGATAACTGTCCTTTTTCGTGGCATCATTCAACATCCTGTAGTCAACGCAAAACCTTGTACTGCCATCCTTTTTCTTGACTAGTACAACTGGAGATGACCAAGGGCTGGTGGATGCTTCTATAATCCGGTTTCTCTCCATATCTCTTAACATTTCCGTGACTTCCTGTTCTCTTGCAAAGGGAATACGACGTGGTCTCTGTCTTATCGGCTGTGTATCACCCGTATCTATATGGTGTTTAACTAGCCCGGTCCTTCCCACGTCACCGTCGGTCTTCGCGAAGATGTCACGGAAGTTATGTAACAGTTGCTTAACTTTGTGACTTTCGAACTTGTTTAAATTGCCCTTACAACTTTCGAGTAGTGTCGATACATGTTCCTGCCACTTCTTATCAAGTTCCTTTTCGTGCACCTCTGTTTTTCTCAAAAATGCTACATTATCGCACACACCCACCATGTGGTTCTTTTCGAGAATTATTTCTTTGTTACTAACGTTGATTATGCGTATTTTTGGTTTATCGGAAATCATCGTCAGTGTCCTTGCCGTTATCCAGTCTGGGTGATCTCCAGAATCCTCTATTATAATACAACGTTTGCGGGATCCTATTGGTGAAAATCTAATATCTACTAAAGTTTCTGATCTTGGCGGTAATACAGTTTTCCTTAAACAATACGCTGACCCTTGTTTTGCACCTTGAAGAAAGACTTCTTGTTCTGGAAAACTCAATACTCCTTTTGCTACATTAAGGACGCACTGTTGTTTCTTCAGAAAGTCCAGTCCTATTATGCAATCATCTGTAATATTCGCTACTAAAACAGGATGTGTAAATGTCTTATCACCCATTTTCAAGGTCACATTCGTTTCACCAAGGACGAGCACTGGTTGGCCGGTGGCGGTTTGTAATCGGCATTGTGAAGACCCTCTTTTCCATGCTATGGTCCGAGGAAATAGCTCCGGTCGTGCAATAGTTCTTGATGCACCAGTATCCAATGTGAAACTGCATGACTTACCATTCAGCTCTCCTTCTATAATAAGACTGTTTCCGTCACCCACTTGTGATACTGTTATAATGGGGGCTTCACGTCGACCAGCCAGTACTCGCCCCATAGCCCTGGCTGTTCCTAGTTTAAATCCTCTGCTTCCACCTGTGTCCCAGAAGTAGTTCTTCCTTTAGACTTCCTGGGACAATTGATCCGAATATGCCCCTTTTCGCCGCACTCATAGCAGGTTGGTCCTTGCCGAGTTTTTATTATTGGGGTCACCTCACGAATGCGGTGGTGTTGTCGGCTATCTTGACGTACTGCTTCCACCTCCAGAGCGTGTGTCAGGGCTGCCTTAAGAGTCTGATGGTGACCCAGGCGAACTGCAGCCCTTACTTCCGCATCTCGGATTCCATCAGTAAACGCTTGCACCGTAGTAGTATCAATCAATCCCGGTGTTGATACATACGCCCTCCGAACAATACGTTCTACTTCCGTTGCCCATTGTTGCAAACCCTCACTGCTCTTCTGTGTGCGGTCGCGAAGTTGAGCCCTGTAGACATGTTCGAGGTGTTTCTCTCCATATCTAGACTCCAACGCTTCTAACAGACAGGCTAGGGTATTGCAATCGCCGGAAATGTTCTCGAGGATTTGTACCGCATCACCACGCAAAGCAAGCGTAAGAGCGGTTACCGCTTGATTGTCGTCCCAGTTGTTGGCTGATGCGACCTTTTCGAATTGAAGGCGGAAGGCCACCCATGACGTTGTTCCGTCAAAATGAGGTACTAGGAACGTCGGCAAAGCACTGGGTACAGGAATCACACCTTTAATACCTCCTTTTTGTACTCTTTCTATTTCTTTCCCAAACTCCATGATGGTATTGTCCAGTTTCTCTAAACGCGCATCATGTTTGTCTATACGAGCATCGTGATTGTCTATACGCGTATCTTGATGGTCCATACGCACTTCTTGTTTGTCTATGCGCGTATCTTGCTGGTCCATACGTGCATCTTGTTGTGCTGTTTTTACTCTAAGTTCGTTGACCTCTTCTTTGGTGTTTTCCCATTTTTCGTTTAATTCTAATACCAGCTGCTGGGATTCCTTTATTTGTGCCTGGGTTTCTGCCTGGGATTCTGCTACTATGTTTTTTATTTGTGCTAGTAACGCCGATATATCGAATCCGCTACTGCCGGGAATAGTGGTGGTAGTAGGCGCACTTACATTCGTCGGTGGTACGACGGCCGCATCTTCTACGGGTACAGGGACACCAAGCGATGCTTCCTCTTGACGCGCCAAATCCATCGCTGCTTGTCGTCGCGTGCGTACTCTTTCGTCTTCCCTTGGCGTGACCGGCATTCCGCTTCTGACACCAATTGTTACGGGCTAGGGGTACTAAAATACCGGTTAAGGGTTACGAAGTTTATTGGCAACGAAGGTACAGTCGATTGTAGGCAATGACAAGTAGAATGTTGCTGACGTTGCACCGAAGTCTTCACTTACGTCCACGAAGTCCGTATTGTAAACACACAATAACACTACAGATGTTACTTCACGTAGTACTCACAGTTCTCGTTACAGTTGTCGCAGTAGGTATTCTCAAAGATCGCTTCTTAAGTGTCGCTGTTTTCGTATCGGTAGTCAAGTGTAGACTGACTCGGCGCCGGCGTCCCGGCGCTATATATAGTCCAGCTGATCGAACATTCCAGAGTCGTCTAGACGTAATAATAATAGCGCATAACTTCGAGTACATTCGGTAAGTACCTACGGTAATTCCCGGAAACGGGTTTCTAGAAATTTCGATGTCGTCACTTTGTTGACAAAATTGATAAAACCTGTACCATTCAATAGGCCACCTTAAGTCTAGGAATGCGTTTTTATATTACACCTAGAAAATGTCTAGATCTCGAGTAATAATGCTTAAAAGTCACGCACTGCATGTCACGCGATATTGAACCTTATGCCCTCGACATAAGGTGCATTCGTAACACTATAATTTAATAAATATGACTGGAGACGGGGATCTATAGAGAACAACAACCAGAATACGAAAAAGAAAACTATTGTGCGAGATGGCGAAAACAATGCGCTGTGTACACCCAGCGCTACATAATAAAATCATAATAAATAATCTAAGTATGATTAGATTGATTAAAATACTCTTATCAATTCAAAAAAACAAGGTCAAATGTAACAAAAATTTTGGTTAAAGATTTGGCTGACAACTAAGTAACAAAGATGGCCAAGAAATATAAACAGGAGTCGACAACTTTGAAGGAGCTGATGACCATATTTTCTTTCAGATTAATATAAGAGATAATTTAAGCTAATACAAGATAATAAAGTATTTAAGATATAGAAAGCAAATGTTTGTTTTTTCTACAAATAAATAAACCACTCAACTTTCTACTGAACTACCTTTCTTGTATCTTTTCGTTGGGAATAACATACAACCACAGACATATATTATAAGACCAATGTTATTTTGCCAAGACAGATCTGGGACAACACTGTATACGGATCATGCACGTAGAGTGTAGACGAAACATTCAGTATGTTTAGTTTCAAAGATTTACTTGTTGTAATTGTTCTAGCTGTAGCCGCCGTAGGCGATCATTCTTGAGCATTTTCATTTGATTGTAAAATATGGTTCATAATATCAATCAGTAAAATATTGTAATATTGTTGTGTATTATTAAGAATAAATGACTATGGACTAAAAGTATTGTGCAGATTATTGTCACGTCAGACAATTCTGAATATAGAACTGACCGTGTAATGAATTTTTTAGAAAAATAAACAAACCAGGCTGTTTGCTTTTGCGGTACATGAAACGTGATACCTACACAAATCGCGGTTACTTTGTGAAAGTCTGCGGTACCTCTTTCAACGAAACAGAAACTCTTTTCTTAAAGAAAAAGTATCCTCGAGTTCCTAAATTTGAACTAAAAGTTTTCCATGTCATGATGGAAAATACAGCCTGCACACAGGTGCCTTAATAGGGAAACATGAAAATGCTATTTGAAAAAATGTAACCTGAAGGTTCCACGTCGCCTCGTGCTATGTATTCTTATTTAATTATACATAAGTAATCGAACTGTTATATTCAAAAATCATCGACGTCTTTCGGCTGAAATGGTGGTGAAAACTCGATACATAGTCGCAGTTAACGGTACCGAATCGATTGTTACTTTTCCTAATAATTTGTGAAAGTTTTGTGGATCGTGCTATCGTTTTGTCAGACAGTAAAGTCACTCATTGTGGTGTCAGCGAGGCAAATAGGCTCTCTTTCGTTCTTCGTAGCAATTAAAATCACAGTGTGAAACAACCGAGCATTAAAATAAATATTATTCATTACACGCGTGCCCGTTGACGGCAACCTGTCAAACTATCAAGGCACTGACGTCTTCAAGGAACCTTCGTACATCGAAGTATAGCGGAAGTTTTTAGCAGTGCAAACCTTACTTTTGTAGGTATGCTAATGTCTTAGTTTAGTTCAGAATTTCATATTCCAAATTTGACTTGGGTAGGGACCTATTACCGTACCATACTTTTGAGTAAGGCTTACGATTCCATGCTACGGTTACCATATTTTGAGGAATGGTTAAGATTCTACGCTACGATTCCCCCCAAGGTACAAAGAACTTCCTATCGTGTTATGAGACCCAATAAATTGATTGTAGAGGTCAGAATAGTAGCTGTTAGGTGTTATTTACACGATTTTTGAGGATTGGGTAGACGATGATGTTCTCAAAAATATGTTGACATATGCAGTGATTTACTTTCCACGTTTGTAACTTTATTATACAATCCCCCTTATTCATAAAAGCTGCTGAAAGTTAACTAGTGATTAGCGATTCTTTAAACATACATTTTAGATCTTTTAACGTTATTTAACTTTAATCATCGCTTATGGATAAACCCCTTAAACACTGTGGTGTTTATTCATAAAGGATGATAACTTAAGTGACGTTAAAAGGTCAAAAATGTATGGTGAAAGAATCGCTAATCACTACTTAACTTTAAGCAGCGTTTATGAATAAGGCGGAATATGTAAAGAAAACCCTGTCCAATCCGTTAAGGTATTGTTAGGTATCGATAACTGATTCTACTAATGCCTACAAAGCCAGGCTAAACTGAAAAAATGCCTCTAAAAAAAATAAATATTATTTCGCAAAACTTAATACATGTGCGGTACCGCACATGTATTAAGTTACCTAAGGTAACTTAATACATGTGCGGTAGGCAATACCATGCGCGAGCGAAGGGGGGCAGGGCACCCGACGCGCGGTCGCATAGTTCATTGATAATACACAATACCGTCAAAAATTATGTTGTCGCTTTTTAAAAATTACCATATTTTGGGGAAGTTGGATTAATTTGCGAAAAAAATAGATTATTTCAAAATTCATTAGTATTGTTACTATGATGATATGTAATATTTTATATTTTATTTGGTCATGTGTTTACCTAACCGTTATTATCCTTATGGGTCGGACAGGGTTTTCTTTTCATATTGTATATTGTAGCTATTTATATTTTCAAGAGAATTAGCGAGATGGTGCATCAGTCCAAATAAAAAGGGACACATTTTGCTCAATTACGCAAGTGCTATGCAGTTACCTATGTACTACGGATTCCTCAAGAATTTTTCATATTTTCACAATAAGGCATCAAGCGACCCATACCTTTGTACGAAGGCATAATAATTATGCCTTCGTAAACAAACTTTCTTTGTCTTATCTTGCACATATAACATTGTCTATGCACAATTATTGTGCATAGACAATGTTATATGTGCAAGATAAGACAAAGAAAGTTTGTTTTTGAAATTAATATCGTATCGGGCGCTATGCCAAAACAACCGAATGCATACGTATGATATTCAGCACACTGGTATAAACTGGTGGACTAACGTAGTATCTACATCGTAATTCTTCTATATGGTCGAGCACAGCACATCACAATGATGTTTTTTTTTTAAATATTTTAAATTCCTACTAAGTAGCCCCCTTTCTCATATTATTTATGCCTTTTCGCAATATTCTTATTGGTTTATGACATTCTTGAAAAGTAGCAATAGAAACATGGGTAGGTGTCGGTAGGTAGGTACCTAATCATTGATAAGTTCGAGGGACTGAGAGTTAACCTTATCTTCATAAAATTCGGATAATCCAATCGAATCTCGAACATATGTATAAATTGTTTTGAACACAACATTAATATCTTTAGACAGTTTTGAGCACAAGCCTGACAGCCTCCGTGGCGTAGCGGTAGCGAACGCGGCCGTTGCGCAAGGAGGCGCGGGTTCGATCCCCGCACAGTGCAAATATTTGTATGCATGAATATGAATATTGGCACTGGTCTGGTCGTGCCTCGGAAAGCACGTTAAGCCGTTGGTCCCGCTTGCCATATGAACATCTAGTGGCAGTCGTTACGGGTTGTTGGAGCCCTCAAAAGTCTAAGTGGTTTAACTGCAATGCTTAGATATCGCCTTCGGGTTGTGGAGGTCAGACGGCAGTCGCTTCACGGAAAATATCGAAGTTTAGCCAAGATCAGCAGTTAGACTGGTAAAGCGGACCCTAGACTCCATCTACGGATGCGACTGGGATTAACGCTGAGATGATGATGAGTTTTGAGCCCAAGCATAACGGCTGCAAGTTACATATGATTCGAGCCCAAGCAGGCACTTTGTGTAAATTATTTCAGCACTACAACAGCTCTCAAAACCAAGAGGAGATCTCCGTAAGAAAACTGGCATATTCTAGAACTAAAAACTAGAGGACTTGTGGTATCACCAACCGTATGGTGGATTAAGACCCTCTTACACAGACGAGACCTGAGTCTTAGGAGTGGAAACATTATAGGTTAATTATGCTGATGATGCTTGATTTACCATTGACCTGCGTGTTTATTACTTCGCTACTTAAGTGGGCACATAAATATATGTCATTTGTGTATACACGGTCGTACAAGTGAGTTATTATGAGCATATGTATCAGAGTTATAACAAAGGACTGACGACGATCCTTGAGGAAAATACCTCTTTTATTTGAGGTGAATTCCTTTATTTATAGAACAGAATTGAGTTTGAGACTCTTTAGCGTTTTCATAGCTTTTATTTTAAGTTCGGCTACCAAACTCATTATTGGCCCTGATTCTTTAGTTCACAAACTAAACTAAATTTAAGTTCAGTGCATCTGTTTCTTTATATTACATTAAGAAGAGGACAGGAGATAATATGTTACTTTAGACATGTCAAATTAGTCCGCGCCTGACGTAAATTGATGCATTTTTGGTTGTTATGTATACAGTATGTTACGAAAACCCTGTCCGACCCATAAGGATAATAGAGGTTAGGTAAACACATGACCAAATATAATATAAAATTTTACGTATTCATCATAGTACCAATACAAATGAATTTTGAAATAATCTTTTTTTCCAACGAATTAATTCCAATTTCCCCGAAATTTGGTAATTTTTAAAAAGTGACAACACCGGTATTATTATGAGCGAATAGCGATGCGGCCACGTGCCGCGTGTCCTGCCGCCCGCCCCCCGCGGTCGGCAGGCGAAGGGTGGTCAACGCACATTTAATAAGTTACCTCCTTTTGCGAAATAATATTTATTTTTTTTAGGGGGATTTTTTTTTAAGTAAAGCCCGGTTTTGTATGCATTAGTAGAATCAGTTATCGATACCTAACAACACCTTCACGGGTCGGACAGGGTTTTCGTAACATACTGTATAATCGCGTTTAAATTGTCTTCGGAATATCTTAATTTGACAGGATTAAACTAAAATGTAATCTTCTATACTTTTCTTAATGAAATAGAAAGAAAAAGAAGTACTTAACTTAAAATTAGTATAGTTTGTGAATAAGAGAATCTTTTTTTTTTAATAATTATAAACTAGCGCTTGAGTGCAATCCCGCTTGATGGTAAGCAGTGATCCAATCGTTGCTGGTAAAGCGCGCTAGTTTATTAAACCCATTTACTTAAAAAAACTTAGTGAATAGGAAGGAAGACGGCAGTTGAGCGAAGTGGTGCAATGTTAAACCCAACAACACGACCAACGATGCTGCGCCAGAGGGAGATTGATGTGGAGACCCTCCACGGCGAAAGTCCCGACACAACAACACTTGGCGCATCGTACCCGGCACACATCGCAACACAACTCCTCCGTACTGCTTCACCAGAAGCCGCGCCATTATCTGCCTAGCCTTTTCGGACCGGATTAAGCTAAATACCAGTATTTTACAGGGAGCAACTGCCTATCTATCTGACTTCCACAGTTAATGGGTAATATGATTCCCCTTGTTAAGACTGGTGGTCAAACTTATGGACTTCTGAGGACCCGTGACGACTGCAAAAGAACAAGAACTAGAAACAATCGCCGGGACCAACAGCTTAACGTTCTTTCCAAGCGACGGAGGGGTCTTGGGATGTAAAAATAACCTGATCAACCGATCTGTACGGCTGTTAATATTTTACCCACAAGCATAGGCTATCAGACTAAAACACCGAAATAGGTCAGGTTCACCGAATACCAAATGACTTTGAAACATATACTAATTATCGGGAAAAGATAATGAAAACCACACGGGATTCTTATCAGTTATCAGTTTACCGCTACCTACCGGTAAACTATATACCTATGACCATAACAATTCGCATTTTTACTACATGCTATGTATTTGTTCACGTCATTGCAAATTATTATCAGCAGGGTATTTGGGTAACACACTATCAGAGGCAATAGCTTCATTTTAACAGCACAACATTCATTGCGTTACTTATTCATTGCGGTATTTGGGTAACACACTATCAGAGGCAATAGCTTCACTTTAACAGCACAACATTCATTGCGGTATTTGGGTAACACACTATCAGAGGCAATAGCTTCACTTTAACAGCACAACATTCATTGCGGTATTTCGGTAACACACTATCAGAGGCAATAGCTTCACTTTAACAGCACAACATTCATTGCGTTACTTATTCATTGCGGTATTTGGGTAACACACTATCAGAGGCAATAGCTTCACTTTAACAGCACAACATTCATTGCGTTACTTATTCATTGCGGTATTTGGGTAACACACTATCAGAGGCAATAGCTTCACTTTAACAGCACAACATTCATTGCGTTACTTATTCATTGCGGTATTTGGGTAACACACTATCAGAGGCAATAGCTTCACTTTAACAGCACAACATTCATTGCGGTATTTGGGTAACACACTATCAGAGGCAATAGCTTCATTTTAACAGCACAACATTCATTGCGTTATTTGCGTTGTTGAGCAGACACATTTTTCATCCTACAACTCATGCCATTAATGAAAATATACCATACATCTGATAAGATGAAGCACTACATAACTTTATTAATTTTCTCTCAAAGTTAGGTACAACAATATGGACGTTTTGGAGGACCTTATGGAGATTTTTTAAATGATATTATTTGAAAAACCTATATAACTATGCACACTATTTTGTACTAGAAGCACAACTGGTTACTGGTACTGGGAGTAAATAAGAAAAAAATCATACATATTTATTATTATATTTTTAACGTGTTTTTACATAAGAAAAGTATTCCAAAACATAATAATTGCTTTCATCATCTGATTCCAAATATTCTTCGTTAAAAAGTATTTTCATTGTCAGCTGCGTACTAACAACGTCTCCGCTACTGCTGTCGTCAGCCTTCTATCTTCACTTAAGCGAATAACTAACTCATAATACATATCTTGATTTTAATTCCGAACATGATATAATTCATTTTTAAAATCAGCGGTAAATTAAATCACATAAATTATAAAAACTGCTACACTATGGTCCACTTATATTTCCAATCTAACCTATAAATACGCAATGTAAACAATCCTCATTTTAGTCTTAAAATCGTTTACTTGGTAAATTTGAAACTTCTAGTGGATAAAAACAAACAGTAACATGATTACATACCTGTTTTAGCAACTGTTCAAGCATAAATATCATCCATCTATTTTATACTAATTAATATACATATTGTAAAGCTGAAGAGTTTGTTTGATTGTTTGAACGCGCTAATCTCAAGAACTACTGGTCCGATTTGAAAAATTCTTTTTGCGTTGGATAGCCCATTAATCCAGGAAGGCTTTAGGCTACATAACATCACGCTGCGACCAATAGGAGCAGAGCATAACTAAATCCACGCGAACGAAGTCGCTGGCGGACGCTAGTATTTGATAAAATTTGTTCAGCTTGGTCAGCTGTACTAACAAACATTGATGATAAACTTAAAAAATAATTTCCCGAGCTCCACTCCGGTTTGTTTTCTCACATTTAACACTTTTCTTCGATGTTTTATTTAAATGGAATAGAGATGTATCCAAGGCATGAAAATCAAAAAAATAATTCGTCCGTCTTATAGATAATAAAAAAAATTAAGACTCGTATTGTTTATTTTGTCGAAATGACCAAAAACTACTAAGATATAGCGTTTTAAAGTTACGGAGTGGGGGCTAATTACGTCACGCCGTGGTATATTTTGTACCACGTGACGTCATGCGACATTTCAAATCAATATAATATCTTCCTATGTATTTGAATGAAAAAAAAATAAAAAATACGTGTTCTATATTTTTTATAAATGTATCTGATGGACATTAAATTATTTTTTAGGATACAACCCAATTGAAAATTAATACAAAATTCAATAAATAAAAAGACAAAACAAATCGATGACTGCCGATGACATTCTACAATTCAACTCGTTAATCACTCATTAGCGACTATTTAGCTAAAAAGTTCAGTTGTTTCATTCAATTCTGTGTAGTTTGGAAACAACTCATTCAATTGGATCAGGTCATTCACTTCATTACAAATACAGATTCGATAAAAATATATTATCTCGTAGATATTGCTGTAATCAATTAAAAAATACGCGAAGTAACGTTAAAAGAATCGACCTTCACAAAGTCGCGTCAGCAGGATTATGTTCTATCAAATTGATACGCCTAAGCATGATTTGACGATTTCATGAGCATCAAGCAAACGTGTTCGAGACTTTATTATTCGTCGCACATATTTCACTATAACATCATGCCTATTTCCACCGTAGGGACAGACAGTAAACCCAGATTTCGGATGTTTACGCCCCATATAATAGGGGTAAGACTATAAATATCATCATTCAGTTATGAATCATGACTAAACTTAACCCGTATAATGCCTACTGAAAACAGTTTAGTTTGTATGCAAGCACGAGCGCTTGCATACAAACTAAACTGTTAGTTTTAGCCGGATAGTCTACACAATTCATTCAGCATCGTTTCGAGTATATTTTTGTCATGAATCACTTCATCATCATTATTATTTTAGCTGAAAGACGCCCAATGCAGGATATGTCCGGCATTGTGCTTCAGCTAAAATACCTACGTCATATCTCGAGATAAAAACTCTTTTAGAGCCTTTTTGCCTGTCCACTAAACTAACTAACTAACATTTTATAATCGAGAGCCTCGGTGGCTGTCGATTATAAAATGCCCTCAGATAATGAAACTAAACTAAAACTAGAAACTATGCCAATATTTCCCAGATAATTTTTTTTTTAATCGATGTTTTTTCTGGGTCTTGAAAGATGTCAATTAACCGACCACACACAAATTTTTGGTGGTCTAAAGGGCTTCCGCACAAATTAGAGACTTCTGCAATTTACTACTTAAGTACCTATAGATTATAGAACAATTACTTATTAATGACATATTTCTAAACTTCCTTATTATCACTAATTCGATAATTTGTACATCACAATCTGTTGTATCTAAATTGAAAATTCGATTATTTCCTGAATTTCATCCTTCTAAGTACTTACGATTGACTTATTGCCTTATGTACGGTTCCTTTATAGTTTATAGGAAACACATTTAACTATCAAACTGGGTACATAAAATTTTACCTAATTTTACCCGAGATTGCTATGTAGGTACATATTTTGATATGCGAAGTTCTATTCTGCAAAGCCACGAAGTCATTGCTAGATTTTGACAGAGAATTACTTAATATAAAAAAACACATTGTAATTCCATTGAAATACTATTTATCAATTACACATAGATATTACTTGTAGAATGTAATAATTGTATTCATTTAAAATAATCTTGAGATAAGATGTATGTGCTTTTGCGGAGACGTTGATAAACGGTCAAGGACATTTGTACCGCTTGTTATTAAGGATCTAGTTTGGAGAACAACACTGCCAATAGCTCTCTTTCTAATACTGTGAAGTAGTTAGCTACCGAAAATAAATACAATCAAAGGAAGAAAGTGTGCAAATGTCGTCACTCATGCCTTCATCCATTATAATTATGATGCCCATGTTTTCTTTTCCATACTTCTTTTTATTCAGTAGTCATCCCTTTTCTCACCATATCATCGTTGTTTTCGTCCTCCCTTATAGCCCACATTAACACTGAAATCATCCTCACGATATAATTTATAAGTAAACAGACGAGATAAATACAAATGCAACAAGGCATTGCATGACGTCAGCAAGCGAAATCGATTATTTACTCTCATCATAAGTCATAACATAATATTTATTTATCAAACATTTTAAATTCAGATATTTATGAAGGATGAAAAATATTGATTGAAACATAAAATTTAGGAAAGCATAGACAAATAATTAATAGTAACAAGGGCCTGCCGCTGCCCAAAAGTAGGACACCGTAAAAAGCCCAGTCTTTAGTTAGACGTATTAGAAAGAGATTGTACTATCAACCATTAAAAGAATGAATTATGATGTTTTTAAGCAGCTATTTACTTATTACTAAAAGAAAATACTAATCATAGACATATAGATACTTACCTAGTTGTCGATCGAACCAGTCAGAATAAGCTTCCCCGACCTAAGTAAACTAATAACTTAGCTAGTTCAAACAATGGTAATTTAATGCTTTCTCATCATTATAACTCAACCTTTCCTTACTCCGCCGTTTCCCCTTATATTCATGGCGATTCAGTTGGAAAATTACTAGGTCAACTTGCAGGTGCATGACTTGGCTAGCAATTCAGTCTAGTTTATAACACATCAATTTGTGTATCGAACCTTAATATACTCATAACGTTCTTTGAAATTTCTGCGGCATCAAAGCCTCTTATATTTTTGTTAATAGCCTATTACTGACGGACTATTCAATCAAGAGTATTGCAGTTGGACAGATTTTGTATAGCAGAAAATATTTCACACACATGTTAATTGTTCGGATAGAAAACTTGACAATTTGAGACATGGTGTTTAAAATGGTGTTTATTTTGATGACTCATTGACGTATCTTCGACGAACGCTACGGGGAATGTTACGCCGCGCCCGACGCTACGCCAAACGTTTTTTTTTGTTGCAAATGAAGCAATTTCAAAGCCATAAGAAAGTTACTTTGAATTATTAAATAATTATTTTTCGCCCACAAGGTATTTTTAAATACGTCAGCCTTCGTCTTACAAAGTAGGTCAGGTTGTCTGTTAGTAATTATATGTATAGGTCTGTGAGCAATTAGTAAAAGGAATATATTAATAATTATGTCTTGCGAAGAGTAATGTTTTTGTATTGGCCACTCTGATAGGAGCTCCAAAAAACATTTTTTATATCATTCCAGTAACTAAATAGTGTCTACTAAAAAATAACGCTTCGCTATTGTCATTTGCATTTCAGGGCTATCTGTATCTCCTTCATCAATGAGCAACGACATTCAAAGAAATGAATATTAATTATAATGTATTATGTAGATAAGATTTTGATATTATCAAATAATATCATAGATAGAAGGACAAGCGACTGAAAATCACGCTAATTTTCGACAATTATCTAAACTTAGTCGTGTAGTGCATAAGGACTAGTGACAACATACGGCCCCTTGGGAGAGTTTGAGGTTTCCGTGGGGGCAGTAGAAGATTCAGATAAAATAAACCTATCCTATCCTAATATCCTATCTCTCGACACGTAAAAACACAAGTTCAGGTACCTCATCATCATCATCATCAACCTTTTATCGTCTCACTGCTGGGCACAGATTTCCTCTCATACAGAGAAGGATTGAGCGTAATCACCACGCTTGCTCAATGCGGGTTGGCGATTTCAGACATATAAAGTCCAGGTTTCCTCCAGATGTTTTCCTTCACCTTCAGGCATTGATGTCCAAGATATACTTAGAAAGTACATATAACTTTAGAAAAGTTACATTGGTACTTGCCTGACCTGGAATCGAATCCGCAAACTCATACTTGAGAGGCTGGTGTTTTAACCACTAGGCCACCAAGACTGACGTACCTAGTTAAATATAATCGAAACAGTAACTATTAAGGAAATGAGGCTCTACAAAAAAGAAATATTTTTAATGTGGCGGTGGGTAAGGTAAGGTTGAGAACCTGTTATAGATGAGGAGATGTAGGAGCAATATTGTTTGTGCCGTTCACTTTAGAATGTTCATCGAGAAAACTATCTGAAGAAAGAGTATATTTCGCAATATTTGATATTTCTCAAAGTTAACAACGCAATAAAATAATAATTCTGAAATTAAATATAAACCTACTTACAGAAAATAAATTACTTAATGATTGGTTACGGATAACTTGGCTTTACAACACGGAAATTTGTAATAGTTACACACCTTTCACATAAATCTGGGTTCGAATGACCGTCTTGTAGTAACTAGAAAAGCCGCTACGAGCTGTAAAAATCATCACTATCTCGCTCGCTTTTCAAAATTATGTTGTGAACGGCCTTCCAGTTATAAATATGTATATGCAGATAAATTAAGTATCTCATACTGCTGTGATAAATATTGTTGTCCAATACTAGTAAGTTTAATAACAACAATTAAAAGTTTTTGTGTATAATTTTCTTGGAACTGTGATGATTTAACATAACGGCATGCAACTGATAATGCATTACTTTTTATTACAAATGACGAGGGTCTAACAGCGAAGCAGACATGATTACAGAGTGGTTCAGTGCACTTTTAACGAATATTTCGTTACTTTAAAAAATCTGGGATCTGATCTGATTATAATAAATTCATGGAGGGAACTATACCTAATTTTTTTTTAATGTCTTTTTATCAAATGCTTAAATTAAACTTTCGTCAGCATTTGGTGAACAACAAGTTGACTCTTGAAAGACGTCAACCAACATGCCATATATTTTTACCTAATACATTATCAAGGTTGCAAATTTTGAATGATTAGATGCAATTCCCGACACTAGTCGGACAGATATTGCGCGGCAACCACATGCAAACCTTCTTCCGTTTTGGTACGTATCAATCAATCACATTAGTCCGTAAATATCCGCTACTAAACATGGAGAAATTAGCAGCAATCATGACGTACATGGACAAATGTAATTATAACATAACATTACCACATCACTCCTTTATACGACGAAGTTAACGGCAGAGATGTAGCTCAGATATCATGTCCTAAGTACGTCAATTAATCGGCCTCAGAAACCGGGTTGTTAAACTGAAAAATTCCTAACTAAATAAATATTTAAGGCAATTTTCTCGACCTGGGGAGTGATTCTAGGTCCAGCAGACGCGTTCGGATTTTTAGACCAACTAGGTGCTGTGTATGCACTGTCCCAAAATGGATACTCGTAGGCACTTAGCAGCCGATCCTTCAGCATATTATGGTGTCTTGATCTCATCTTACACAGCCTACGTGGGTGGTCTGTAGCGTAGTGTTTGCCACCTACACAGCCTAATGTTTAATTTAGAAACTAAAGGCGGATGCGCTAAGGTAGCTAAAGATTTGTGATTACTACAATATCGGGTTTTGATACCCACAGCTTTTAATTGTGTATATATATTTGTAAATCTTATAAACTATCTATACTATAATATATAAAAAAAAAATATATATATAAAAACAGTCGATTTTGAAAATTCTTTTACCAATACAAAACTACGTTGTGATTGTCATGGGCTATAAGTTAATCCGAAAACATGAAAGGGTTTAGTCCGAGTAGAATTTCATGAAACGGAAAATGTTTTCCGCCCAATGAAATGGACATGAGTCAGCTAGTTAGAAATGAACTAGGCGAAAGTAGTTAGCTCGCTAACAGCTGTAAAATAATTAATTGATTTTTGAAAATCAATGGTTGTAAGAGTAGGGTAAGACCAAGGAAACGACGGGTGGGTGTGTGAATGATGATATTATTTAGAAAGTGGTGACCTACCCAGATGACGATTGAGAGAAGAGTATCGTAGAAGAAGACATGTTGCGTCGATCAAAATAATTGGGATACCGTAGGATAATGATGATAGGCATCTATGTTTCAAATATGTTTAGTAATATATCCCATTGTAATAATGATCAAGCTACAGAGTAGGTTACTAATACCAGTCTGCAAATTTTTTGTAGCTAAGCAAAAAATGAGTGGAATAGCTTGTCCATTACTTTTTTCTATCAAAGCACGAGAATACATGTAACGGGACTGCTTAGTCAGATTGCAAAAAAACATAAAGGATGATGTTTAGAGAGTTCAAACGAACGTAGCAAAGAACTCGTTTAACTCCATTTCTTGTGGTGGTCTAACCGAAATAAGATTTGAAGTTAACAATTTTTTATAAGAATTAAACACGTGGCAATTCATAATTGCACCGTCATAATATTAAACAAAATACAATTTTTGTGATACGAATACATATGTATTATAAATTACATACACCCTAATAGTGGTCTCGTAGAAATCGGTCGGTCATGGGCTCATGATGAGTCATGGTGTACCTATAGCTTTTAGTGTGATGTAGAAGATTGTAGAAAACGTGTTGACGATTTTATAGTGTGAATGTAAAGGAATCGAAGAAACAATGACTTGACGGTGTAAAAGCTTTATTAGTCTCTACTGAAATATCGACTAGAAATGAATTATGTAATAAGTTATAATAAGTAAATTACGATAGAGGCAGGAAAGGAGGTTGATGATGACGATGGGCTAGTCGTAAATATAGACTGTGAACATACTGTAAAACTATCTGTTAATATTATAATACATTCTGTATACAACTCACATTACTTACAACAAGGATTAATTGCCGCTTATAAAAATGTTTAAACCGTTACACCTACATAGTAAAATAGCGTTTATTTTTTTGATAACACCAGTTTTATACGGTTCTATCTGGTTTGT
This sequence comes from Sesamia inferens, assembly GCA_037179545.1. Classification (NCBI taxonomy): domain Eukaryota; kingdom Metazoa; phylum Arthropoda; class Insecta; order Lepidoptera; family Noctuidae; genus Sesamia; species Sesamia inferens. Next base: position 15,870,526 of record CM073921.1, on the reverse strand, counting down.
TAGTACATTGAAAAGCAGACAAATGAAAGTTTGGCGTTACAGGTAATCATTTGACCTAGTAGGTACTGTGCCAAGAGTCCAAGACCAACGACCGCACTAGCTGCGGCCTACGGGAGAGCAAACTTTAGGTAAGTAGGTAGGTTCGTATATATACTACATGCCTACATTAATAAACTTTGTCGAAGTGCTAAATGTGTTGTTTAGTTATGGAGTAAAACTAAATATTGCAGCATTGCAACATTTGCAACAAGTGGGGAGTGTTGCCAGGTTTTGTGTTGATTTTTATTGGTAACTAGATGCCTTACAAAATAGGTACCGTTAGATGCAGTTCATGTTGACGAAATAGATTTACCAATATATTTGTTATAAAATAAATAAGTAAAATTAATTACGATGAACGCATGCATAATTATTAGATATAACATATTTACCATGAAAAATCTTTGTGTATTATTAATTTATTAGTAAATGGATTACAAAAATACAAGCTGTATTTTGAATAAATGACTAATAGCTGAACTACATTTTGTGACAATCTGCCTACGTGTGTTAGTGAAAACTAATAACAAACGATCGTAAAGCTATTGTAAATTATACAAAACGGTCATGTTAGCAGGTCGCTATTAACAGCTGAATAAACTCCTTTCTAAGTGTGGTACTCCGACATTCGACGACATCATAATTGTTACAAGTCAGCTCTGACGTCCCTCGATACAAAGTAAGTAATTATTTGTTTTACTTAACAAATACAATGATAAGCTCATTGTATTTGGTCGTTTGACTTTCATTAAAAAGAATCGCGGTAACATTTAATAGGTGTGCCAAATTTTTTGCGTTTTTTAATTATATATCAAATTCAAATAGAATTTGATATCTATATAATCTTTGCAATAATGACATAAATCTGGACAGAAAAATATCTAAATGATGTTTTTTAATGTTAAAAAAAGAAGTTTAGAGAATGAAAACATATAGGTTACGAGTGCAAGAGTTATATAACAGATTAAATAGGTTTATCGTATTAATGTCAAGGAACAACCAGCTGCAAGTAAGCTCGTAAACGTGCATATTTATGTCGCCACGGAACTGCAGACAGATGTGGGCTTGGCCCGTCTGCTGCCAGGCGCGCAGCCACACGCTGGCAACCGGTTAGCTGCACTATAGTTTGAATGTCAAGTTAAACTGAATGAAATTTGTTTAGTGATCGTCAACAATGCTCATTCGCGCCCTTTATAAGCGTTGTGTCCACGAATATTGACAAAGCGATTTAACACAGAGATAAGAATTTAGGACAGATAACATACTTTTATTTACATTATTTAACACGTGTTCAATATATTTTTTTTTATAACTCTTCTCTAATAATTCCAGGATAATGCGACGGTGAATTAAGTTGTAACCAGATGATACACGTTGCTGATGCGACTCTGCCAATTCTTTTACAGGAACGCATAAAATAACATGAGAACGATGGCTAAAATTACACTGAATTGAAATTCTTTAGAAAAAAAAAAATAAGTGTAATTTAAAAACGTCCATATGTGACGATAAAAAGCTCTCGTAGATTTCGACCGAATAAATGGAATCTAAAACGTGTCAACACAATTGAAGCATCAAGTTACGGTTTTTAAATAATACCAAGTATACACGGTACTCACCTCTGTCTATGTCTGTGCCGGCTGCCGAGCAACGGGTTATAGGTTATAGCGAAACAATTGAAGCACTGGGCCACGTGCTTTATATTTAGCGAGCGGAACGCGACCGGCTGACTCGCGAGTTAAAATCAGAATGAACCGATGAACGATGCCAGAGCAAACGTACGCAATACGCATGGCAGTTCTCCGTACAAGCAACCGAGGCGGATTGTTGCGTCATAGCGCACCGGGACTGTCGGCGCTCGGCGTCTTCATGTGCGTGTAATGTCAAACCGACCGAGGCTAACCGACCAAGTGGTCGCGTCCCGTTTATTTACGTGGCGCCATACTATACTCTAACCTCTTTCATTTTCGGCAGTATTACCGCCAACGTTTACGTATCGGATGCGACATTCGACTTTTTCGTACAAATTCTGTCAACCGTTTCACCGTGACGTATTGCTAAAAGAAATTTGGCTTGGGTTCTAGGCTCGTAAAAATCGCTTAGGAGTTTTGTCGTCAAGATGTAATAATAGCCCCGTATTGTAAAGAACGGTCTGTTTGTTGACAACTAGTTGTTATAGAAACCAACTATTTTTGAGTTATGATTCATAGGTGTGAATTTAGATCGCACAGAATTTTAAGGATTACGAATCACGTACCTTTGTACGACCATAAATATTACCTACAAAAAAAAAATACATCTAGGTACAAGTTATGTACCCGGCATAAGATTTTCTAAAAATGAATTGGTATAAGTAATTTTATGTTAAGTAAATATTTTTAAGAAGATTGATATGTAATAATCTTATTAAATTAAATAGAAAAATCAAGGAATTTTATATTATATATTTTATTATTAGCTTAATTATTTAAATGAGAACTACTAACATATTTTAAAGAAACTATAAATAAATGTTAAGGTCTATTAATTTGTACTATATTATTATAATTAAATGTCGGAATTTTAATTTAGTAATACTAACTTAAACTAAAAGTAGGTTACGCTAGTGCATTCGAGTTGCCTAGAGAGCGACCTTGAAAATGTGCGCCAAGTTGCGTCAGCTTCAAGGGATTTGTTAAAAATATTTGTTACAATCATCCTTGTTGTAAAAGCGTGGGCGGGAGTGTATAAATATTTATTCATAATGAATGTGTGGTAGTATCAGAATGGAATAATAAGTATTTCATAAGACTCGTTATTTCTTCATTCATTTTTTTTTAAATGAATAGTTTTTATGTCTTTAATACTTTGCCTTAAATTGGGATTTACTATTGTATTGTGGGTGCGTTTAGAAAAAATTAAACTGACTCTCAAAAAAAGCCAGACCCGGAAGAACTACCTGTAGACGAATCAATAGTAATTTGTGATATTTTATGAGCAGTGGTAACCCAGTGGTGATATTTGTAGGATGGGTCCAAACCCAGCCAGGCGTTACTTTTTTTAATTATTATTATTTAACCACTGCTTCCCCGGAAATCAGCATGTCCTATAAACAAAAATTCAAAGCCACGTGACACCTGCGAAGCCGCACTGGGCCTGCTTGTTGGATTACGCCCCACTACAAGTAAAGTAGGCCTGTGGCATTACAGTGAATATGTTTATTCAAATAAAAAAAAAATCTGAATAAAATTGGGCAGAAAGCTAAAATAACAATTACTAACAGCTTGTCACATGTACACTTGACAAGATGTACATAATTGTTATTTCAATGATAACTTATCAGCCTTAGTATAAAACGTATAGTGTAGCTAAATGCATTTATAAAAGACACAAATAATACAAATCTTCAAATATTTAAAATAATAAAAAGCATGTTCTCTGAGCAAAACAAATGTTATGAGCATAAATATCTACACTACGTCATTGTATGCCTGCATATCAAGGTATCAAAAGCTGTCAAATTTCTACTTTATCGCTAACGAATTAAGGTTCAATCTTTATTGGGAAGTTTTGACAGTTTCGGGTAGCTTGACCTGCCAATTTAATCGATTTTTTATTACCTAGAGTTCAGTTAGTGACAAGAGTATTTCATTATTATATTTATGTATGTATTTCCTTGACGATAAATATAGAGTGGTGATGACAATACGACAATAAATCAAAACACGAACAATGCTGGTTCATAGGAATAATCTGAAACCTTCTCTCTATCAAAAATAAAAAATGAAAATTTCAAACAAACTAAATCGCATAAAATTGCAAACGGAATAGAACATACTTTAAAAATATTGGTTCACTTATCTCCGATCGGCGACAGCGCGATCCTATATCGACTTGCTTTTTTCGCGTCATTATTATTAAAGTTTAGTACCGCTGGATGCGGCGGTCAATAACCTGTAAGCGCTTCCTTATCAACATGTACATCATGAAGAAAATGTGAAAAATTAAAAATAATTTCCTGTGACTAAACTAATCGACATATTTATATGAATTTTTTTGGGTAGACTGAGAATCTGTTGACGTGCCTACACGATGTTTAATTTATTGCGTATTGTCAGCACCACTCTGTATACATATTAGCTTTTGCCCGCGGGTTCGCCTACATGACATTATCAAAGGGGAACGTACAAAAAAGATTAAATTGTCCTAGTTGCCAATCATCTCTATCACTATCAATATCACAGCATATTTTAAAACAAAGTGTCCCCCTCGTGTCTGTCTGTTCGCGATTAACTCAAAAACAACTGCGCCGATTTTCATGTTGTTTTTACCAATATACATGGAGGGAGGTTTTTATATATTGATTAAAATATAAGGATACTTAGTAATCGGATACAATCCATACTAATATTATAAATGCGAAAGTATCTCTGTCTGTCTGTCTGTCTGTTACGCTTTCCCGCTTAAACCTCTCAACCGATTTTGTTGAAATTTGGCACAGACAGTCTTTAGATCCCGAGAAAGGACATAGGCCACCTTTTATTGAAAAATTTGATATTCCCGAGGGAAATGTAAAAAGCGTGTTATAACCGAAGTCCACGCGGGCGAAGCCGCGGGCGGAAAGCTGGTAAAAAATAAAGACAGAAAGAACACTAAACGAAAACAAAGTACTTAGTAGGACGGGCGAGCGGGCCGGAATTCCACGAGGACGAAGTCGCAGGCAGAAGCTAATTTAGTTTAAAACTATCTATACGTCTAAACACCTAAAAATAACCGAATCAAGTAGGAAAGTGCTCTAAAACTGTGGGTCGACAGGATTCGCAGAAAATAATACACGACGCAAAAAAAGTTTAAAAGCAAACAGCTTCATATAATTATTTTTTTTTTCAATAAACTACATATACATACACGCGTGCCTTTGTTTTGTCGTTTGAAGAAAAAACAAACTCGAACCATTTTTTACTTTTCCATTTGCTCAGGAAATTACGTAGCACAGTATCAGCAGCAATGGGTTTCATTCTGAAATGAAATGAAATCGTTTATTAAGCAAGTAGGATCACTGATCACTTTTACACGTCATGTTTTTTTTTTTTAAACTAGATGAAGCCGGCATTTCCTAACTGACTACCTCTGAAAAGAAATAGCCGAAACAAACTCAGGGATCATCGTCTTTTTTCAAGTCCAGACATTAAAAATGAAAATGTTTACAATAATATACGTTATAATTACGCATATTGCTTAGTAACAATGCTTAGCAGAGCGAGCAGCTCAGTCCCAAGCTTTTTTTGTCTTCTAAATAATCTGTGATTTTATAATACCCCTTTTTGCAAAGTTTGGCTTTAACATAGTTTTTATATCGTTTAATGGGTAAGTTTCGAATGTCCATGGGAAGCTTGTTGTAAAAGTGTATACATTGACCCATGAACGAGTTGCCTACTCTGTGGAGACGAGTGTGATGTACCTACAGCAAGATTGTGTTTGTTCCTGGTATTTACGTTATGAATATCGCTTATGTTCATAAAATTCGATATATTATTATGTACTTACATATCTAAAATATATCGAATTTTTTGACAGTTGAACAATATTCATTGAGTTATTTATAGCTTCAAAATGATACCAACTAATAGTAATAGTGTGTTACGTAATTGGGGTGCTGTTATTATAAAATTTATTCCAACCTAAAGTTCAAAATATTTGATGTGTAAGCGTCGACTGCTTCTTCACCGGACTGTAACCTTTGACTACGAAGACTTTACTTAATATTAGGAAATGTAAAGAAATCGTTAGGGCTTAGATCAGTACTGTATGGAGGAAGGTCAAGAATTTCTCCTTTTTCCTGCTTCAAATAGGTGTATAGCAATCGTTAGACGAGCGCTGTGTGAGTTTGCGTTGTCGTGGTTCAGGATGCGTCACTTTGAGTTAGATTTTCGAAGTTTGGCAATGACTTGTGCTAAACAAGGTTTTGTATAAGTACCACTTTTCGTTAATCGTTGTACGATATGTATTATGTATGTAAGTATATGTTATTGTTGTACGATAAGATCTTCAAGTGCAATAGTCACAACGTGGCCGGTGTTGTGTGCTTTGCGAATGAACAGGACCGTAGGCATAGATTCAAAATTCGTAACCACTGATGATGTCTTAGACATGATTTGACTCTCTTCGGTTGAACCTTTGCAAAGATTTCTTACATCATCTGACGTGGGCCGCCTTGTGATCGTAGGAAAGTGGTTACGGTATCCAACGAAAAAACTAGCTTTCTCACACCAAGCGCTTCATGCAAGATCCTCTGAATGGCTATCCCTGAGAAGTCTAATAGTCCCCCTATCTCTCGATACGTCACATGACTAACTTCGAGAATTAGTTGTCTCACAGCGATGATGTTATCTTCAGTGAAGGAGGATTTTGGGCGTCCTTCGCGAGATATGTCACAAAGACTAGTATATCCACCCTGGAAACCTAGGCGGACTGTGAAACTCCGGTAGCGTTTCACAGTCCGCAGACATGGGAGATGAGACATCACTGAACACAGATGTTAGCTCTTCAAAACATTGAATCCGTGTCAAGCCTCTTCTAAAGTTGTAGACAATTATTTCATGAACATTTTCGATAGAAAGATTCATTTTCGTACGTAACCTGACGGATTCCAATCGACGCTGTGTATAAATAATAGCATTAATCTTTCTTTTCTTTAGAGTGAATACTACTTCAACTCTTCAATGGCCTCTGTGGTTAGATACCACAATTTGTTACACGTGTTATTACGTGTAACAAATTATAGAAATTGTTTAAAAATTTTATTTCACAATAATGGCGGATATCGCCAATGACAGTTGAAAAAACGGCCGCTTGAGCCGACTGTTAGGAGATTTGATGCTAAGTCATGATGTGGCCACTATGCTGCGATATTTCAATGTACTTTCTGAATTATTTACTGAATGCACTTTTTACTACATAAATCACGCGCTTTTATTTAGTAAACGACACTATAAATAATTTTAAAAGTCCAATGAAAAATGCGCATGACACTCATCTTAGCTTTTCTGTCAAAAAACAGCTTTAGGTAATCCTATTGCTTTTAACTGTTTTGAGATAAAAAATTAAAATCTTTCGAATATAGAACAGTTCCAAATTCAAATTTGCCGAGAAATATTGAAACGACAGAACTTCTAGTACCTGAATAGAAAATATTATATAACCTACATAGTAGGTACGCAAAATACGCGTATTGTCGTAGAGTTGCCGAGACTACCTAACGCGTATTAACCTACCACTTAGATTAGATTACTTATTACCTATCACTTAGATTTACTCGTATATACCTAGGTTTGTACCTCATGCCACGTTTTCGAATAAATTTTAATGTAATTAATAGAAAACAAATAGCTCATTTATCAAATTTAAATTCATGCAAACATGCAAATTTAAGTTGAATTCAATGCACTTCATTTTTTTAAGAACAGACGCGAGCATGTCAAGCTACCCGAGACGGTTAAAGTTTCCCAATCAGCTTTGAACCTTAAAGCATTAGTGATAAAGTTGAAAAACGATTAAAGAAATTTGTCAGATTGTAGTAGCCTGACGTGCTGACGTTTGTAGATACATACAATACGAATACAATTACTTATAGGTACACGTATTTGAATTGTTGGATTAATTTAAATTTAAAAAAAAAAAACATTTGTTGACCAACCATTTATAAGTGTTTTAAGTTAGGTAAGTAGGTAAGTGGTAAATATTATATTCCACGAACCTTGTCAAGTATGTATAATTATAATATTATAGTTTACCCTTGTTGACAGCCTCCGTGGCGAAGCGGTAGCGAAAGCGGCCGCTGCACAAGGAGGCGCGGGTTCGATCCCCTCGCAGTGCAAATATTTATATGCATGAATATGAATATTTGCATTAGTCTGGTCGTGCCTCGGAAAGCATGTTAAGCCGTTGGTCCCGGTTGCCATACGAACATCTAATGGCAGTCGTTACGGGTTGTTGGAGCCCTCAAAAGTCCTATAATTGGTCTAACTGCAATGCTTCAATATTGCCTTCGGGTTGTGGAGGTTAGACGGCAGTCGTTTCATGGAAAATATCGAAGTTAAGCCAAAATGAGCAGTTAGACTGGTAAAGCGGACCCTAGACACCAAAGCTGAAAAGCTTCGGATACGACTGGGATTAACGCTGAGATGAAGAAGATAGTTTACCCTTGTTACATTAGAAAGAAATTCATAAATTATCACTTCTCAAACAATCTGCGGCGTAGTTTCAATTGACGACATTTCATTTTTGTAACTTGAATGTTGTATGACATTTTTTAAATGTTGTCGCTTGAAAAGTAGTAAAAATTTAAGTTATTATGTTGGCTGAACTGTCACACTTGTCTATAGAAGTATTTTTATGTGAGCCAATCACAATAGGAATAGGTTTGAACGACGTAAAGTCAGCCATGTCGCTTATGTTCTGACGTCGGAACATAAGACACGTCGGGAGCAAATCTCTTATGTTCCAACGTCGGAACATAAGACACGCATTGGAAAGTAAATTAAACAGTCTAGCGCTAGTGTTTGGGTTATGATATAGGCGATATTGGCACCGATTCCCTAGTTCACAAACTAAATTAAATTTAAGTTCAGTGCATCTTTTTATTTATATATCATTAAGAAAAGGACAGAATATAAAATGTCAGTTTAGACCTGTCAAATTAGTGCGACGTAAACTGGTGTGCCTGACGTAAACTGGCGTAATTTTAGTCGTCATGTTTATAATCGCGTCTAAACTGTCTATGGAGTGTCTTAATTTGACAGGATTAAACTAAAATGTTATCTTCTATCCTTTTCTTAACGAAATGGAAAGACAAAGATGCACTTAACTTACAACAGAATCGGCGCCATTATGTACTTTTCATTCAAAATTTCCAGTTGGAAATTCGTTGTAATCTAAAAAGACGTAAGCTCCAAAGTTACGGTGGACGGGCGATAAAACCTTGGCTTCGCTGTGACCCATAAATATCTGGTACCTATCTAGATGTCGTTGTCTGCTTGTCAAATCGTTGGCACATAAACTTGTGTGTTTTATCAATTAAGTTCGTAATTATTGTTATTTGCAAGTGTTATTATCCACGTTCTGTTATTATTAAATAACCAAGATAGTTTCGGAAAGATTTCTAGCCGATATCAGACATTGACATTGACAATTAAGTGACATTTATCACTTGATGTTTTCATCTAAAACATTTAAATGCTAAGGCGAAGGTAACTGCTTCATTATACCGTATAAGTGATGTCACCACATGTTCTGTGATTTTAATTTTTTACTCGTATAAAAAAATTAAATAAATATATTTGAACTCAGGATAAAAAATAAAGAAACGGAATTGTTGTTTAAAGGTCGTGTCAGTTTTGAAATGTCGACAATTACCTAATTATTACGTAGCAAATTAAACTTTCATAAACGACTAACGTTTATACAATAACTTGCTTGCCAACTGTTACTTTTACCAATTTAAATGTAGTGAAATATTTCAGTTAATATAACATATTTAAAGAAAAATAAAATAAACCAAATATTTAGTAGGTAATGATGTCGTCTTTAAAATTTAAAATTTCTATTATTTAAGTCAATTGCTTAGTCAGTTAACAAGATTTCCAACTTTGGTGGTTGGTTTTACATTTAAAAATTTGTTTCTGGTGTTAGACATGGTGTTCACAATTTTAACCTAACTTAGCTGTATCAATTTAAAAAGGTAAAGTATGTTACGTAGAAAATTTCACTCAACTGTTAAGAAAAAAAAATATAAATTATTCGGACTTAACCTATAGGTCTGTTTACACTTGTAGGTGCGCATACGACAAAAAAAAATTATTCCGACCGAATCATCATCATCATCATTATCAACCTTTTCATTTTCGCACTGCTGGGCACATGTCTCCGCTCACACAGAGAAGGATTGAGCATAATCATCACGCTTGTTCAATGCAGGTTGGCGATTTCAGACTTCAATTCCAGGTTTCTTCAAGATGTTTTTCTTCACCTTATAATCAGTCATTGGTGTCCAAGATATACTTAGAAAGTACAGTAAGGGTCAAAAGTGGATTATCACTTTTGAACTTTATCGCACTAAAAGAGTCAAAAGTGGTACTCCACTTTTGACCTTTACTGTAAATAAAACTTAGAAAACCCTCATACTGGAGAGACTGATGTTTTAACCATTAGGCCACCACGACTTAATGCCTTAATGAAATTATCTTAGGTAATAATTTGTCGATTAAAATGTCCAACAAGGAGCATCAGTGGCCTTGAGGTATCAGCCCCGACTTACTAGTTATATATAGGTAGTTGTTCGTAAGTTCAAACCCCATCAAGCGCTTTGTGTCATCACCACTGCCCACAAAACGGTGAAGGAAAATATCGTCAGGAAAGCGGCATATTCTAGAGCAAAAAATTCGAAGACATGTGACATCTACCAACCAGCACTGGGCCCACGTTGTAGATTACGGCTCACTCCCTCTCACCAAGAGGAGGCCTCCGCTAATGTCAAGACCAGTCTATAATTTTCTTATACCTGAGTGAGAACATTGTTGGCTGATTATGTAATGCCATGTTAAGTAAAAAGATCTAAAGAAAATGTTTTTGCTACAATCATTACAAATGTTGCATTAGTATATTATCAGCATAAAAAATACGACCCTTACTGTGCGAGTATGACTCGCGCACGTAGCGCATTAGTATATTATCAGCATAATAAAACGATCCAAACTGTGCGAGTATGACTCGCGCACGTAGCGCATTAGTATATTATCAGCATAATAAAACGATCTAAACTGTGCGAGTATGACTCGCGCACGTAGCGCATTAGTATATTATCAGCATAATAAAACGACCCAAACTGTGCGAGTATGACTCGCGCACGTAGCGCATTAGTATATTATCGGCATAAAAAATACGACCCTAACTGTCCAAGTATGACTCGCGCACGTAGCGCATTAGTATATTATCAGCATAAAAAATACGACCCTAACTGTGCGAGTATGACTCGCGCACGTAGTGCATTAGTATATTATCAGCATAAAAAATACGACCCTTACTGTGCGAGTATGACTCGCGCACGTAGCGCATTAGTATATTATCAGCATAATAAAACGATCCAAACTGTGCGAGTATGACTCGCGCACGTAGCGCATTAGTATATTATCAGCATAATAAAACGATCTAAACTGTGCGAGTATGACTCGCGCACGTAGCGCATTAGTATATTATCAGCATAATAAAACGACCCAAACTGTGCGAGTATGACTCGCGCACGTAGCGCATTAGTATATTATCGGCATAAAAAATACGACCCTAACTGTCCAAGTATGACTCGCGCACGTAGCGCATTAGTATATTATCAGCATAAAAAATACGACCCTAACTGTGCGAGTATGACTCGCGCACGTAGCGCATTAGTATATTATCAGCATAAAAAATACGACCCTAACTGTGCGACTATGACTCGCGCACGTAGCGCATTAGTATATTATCAGCATAAAAAAACTACCCAAACTGTGCGAGTATGACTCGCGCACGTAGCGCATTAGTATATTATCAGCATAAAAAAACTACCCAAACTGTGCGAGTATGACTCGCGCACGTAACGTATTAGTATATTATCAGCATAATAAAACGATCCAAACTGTGCGAGTATGACTCGCGCACGTAGTGCATTAGTATATTATCAGCATAATAAAACGATTCAAACTGTGCGAGTATGACTCGCGCACGTAGCGCATTAGTATATTATCAGCATAATAAAACGACCCAAACTGTGCGAGTATGACTCGCGCACGTAGCGCATTAGTATATTATCAGCATAAAAAATACGACCCTAACTGTCCAAGTATGACTCGCGCACGTAGCGCATTAGTATATTATCAGCATAAAAAATACGACCCTAACTGTGCGAGTATGACTCGCGCACGTAGCGCATTAGTATATTATCAGCATAAAAAATACGACCCTAACTGTGCGAGTATGACTCGCGCACGTAGCGCATTAGTATATTATCAGCATAAAAAAACTACCCAAACTGTGCGAGTATGACTCGCGCACGTAGCGCATTAGTATATTATCAGCATAATATAACGATCCAAACTGTGCAAGTATGACTCGCGCACGTAGCGCATTAGTATATTATCAGCATAATAAAACGACCCAAACTGTGCGAGTATGAATCGCGCACGTAGCGCATTAGTATATTATCAGCATAAAAAATACGACCCTAACTGTGCGAGTATGACTCGCGCACGTAGCGCATTAGTATATTATCAGCATAAAAAAACTACCCAAACTGTGCGAGTATGACTCGCGCACGTAGCGCATTAGTATATTATCAGCATAAAAAAACTACCCAAACTGTGCGAGTATGACTTGCGCACGTAGCGCATTAGTATATTATCAGCATAAAAAAACGACTCAAACTGTGCGAGTACGACTCGCGCTAGTAGCCTATTAGTATATTATCAGCATAAAGATGAATTGCATCACTTGAAGTGGCAGTAGATGGGGCCGACGGGTTCTCGGGTGGCGACCACGCACCGGAAGACGCACCGTGGGTAGGCCCCCGACAAAGTGGACCGACGGTTGAAACCGCTGGATGCGGGAGGCGCAAGACCAGTCGTCGTGCAGATCCTTGGGGGTGGCCTACGTCCAGCAGCGAACGTCTTTCGGCTGAAATGATGATGATAAAAAATACGACCGAAACTGTGTGGCTCGCGCACGTAGCGCAAAACCTTTACCTATAGAAAGAAAAATAAACGTTCTTTATCAGCATATGTGAAAATTTTAACTGTTTAGCCATCTCTGTTCATGAGATACAGCGTGTAATAATAACAGGATTCCCTGTTTTACCCTTTGTTTACGGAACCCTAAAAAGCCAATAGTTTTACAAAACTATAATTAGTGCTACCGTAGTAGGTAAAAATTCATTAATATTAATCGATTGTGTCCATTGAAAAACAGTGTTTTATCTCGGATAGCAACCGGATCTGAAGCCTTCACATATTGCAATCATGTCGAAGTCAAAAGGTGTATCTAATGACTTAGGTACCAAGTACCGTAATACCTACGTAATCTTCCTGAGCAAGAGTACCTACATAAAATAATAATGCAAACAGTATGTAGGTATTGACGCCTAATCGTCATCGGTCATAAAACGCAACGTATCGAATGGTGGTGGATAAGCTACGGTCTATACGGTGTTTACGGCATACGGCGGTATATACGGTCTAATAGTACGGTCAGCTAGAAAAACGCGGTCAAATAAAAAGTAGATTCAAAACTACCATACACATTCACAAAACATTTTTGAAATCGATTGGATGATCCCGGAGATTAGCGTGGATAAACATCGTGGATGGACATGGAAGTCCAAAAATCTGGCAAGCAGTCTTTTTTTATATTAGCATAACTAGTGCTTAACCGTGATTCCGCCTGATGGTAAGCAGTGATGCAATCGTTGACGGTAAAGCGGACTAGTTCATTAAGAGCCTTTCACTCTAGCTTTGAAGACACTTAAGTTTTCTTCAGACGGAAATACTGCCACAGGCAAATTGTTCCAGTTCTTAAATATACGCGGTATAAAAAACGAGGCGAACCGCTTCGTCCGGATCGTAGTGGTGTCAACGTAAGGGTGGATCCTCGCTGTACGATGGGTCGTCCGATGATGGAAAGGTGATTGCAGAATTAAGTCATGCAATTCCCGCGCACAATCTCCACAATGCATCCTATAGAATACCGAAAGACTTGCTTCTCTACGCGTTGGCTTTGTGTTAGCCAGTTACTGAGTTGTGGAGTATAGATTTTTTTTTAAATAAGCAAAATTTATATCGTTACGGTTTCACTCCAAAATTGTTTTGAATTGATTTAAATTGTAACGCATGTTTCAGGATCATGACGTAACATTTGCTATGAAGCCGTAAAAATGGTGCATAATAAGGTTATACAATAAATTGTATATAATCGTGAAACGTGATAACGTTATTTTTTCTAAGCATTTTTTTTCAAGTTCGTATGAACGTAAATAAAGCAAAAGAGTAAGTGAGACTCGCAGCAGGAGGAATCATAATTTCTACCTAAATTTATGAATATATGTTATTTATGAGCAAGGCCGAAAATCCAATGGTCCTGCTCCAGTGTGTACCATGAGTTTTTATTATGAGACTCGATCATACACGTCGACCGCTTTTGACGCTCCATGCATTTGTTGAGAGTTCTTACAACCTTGAAGGGGGCCAATGGATGAGTCAAACGCAGTCGATATCGGTGATTGAGTCTTCATAATGAAGGCTCATGGTTGCCACACTGATCTCTCACCAGTCGTGTCGGATGCCATCCCATCGAGTGTCAGCAAAGACGGTTTGCGCGTACACTTGTGCGGATAGTCTCCGTCGAGACTGGCCATAGTGACCATAATGCGGACTGGAGAATATGATTATGTAAGGATTTGGCTGTTTTTAAAGAAACCTGGTGATTACGATTCTTTATATTTACTGGCTTACCGCTTATTTATAATTTTAAACGAAAGACATCTAAGTACTGCACTTTTACCCAATTCTATTTAAGCCCCTCAAAAGGAAAAACCTTTATAATCATTCTTTTGTCCGTCTGTCAAGACTCTTTCACAGAAACGCGTGAAGTTATCACACACAAATTAGTATCAAATACCTAGGGATAAAACAAGGTATTAATGCTCCGGAATAAAAATCCACAGGGTAATTTTCATTGACTTACAAATAAAGAAATTTGGCAAGAAACAATGTCATAAAGGAAACATTCCGCTAATTGCAAATTTTTTAGTTACATTCACGGAATAGATAACGTCTTTCATCTGTTCTGTGATTACATTAGTACTCGAGACCGACTGACAAGGTTCCTCGTTTCTTTAACCATGTTATTAGATAACAATGTTATTAGATCGAAATTTTGACGCATATTTTTAATGATAATACAGGCATGTACTATACATAAGGATGTTATGAAATAATGAAACATATTTTATTATTGACCTTCCTCAAATTGGTATGTAGGTACAATATGTAACGAAAATCCTGTCCGATCCATGAAGGTATTGTTAGGTATCGATAACTGATTCTGCTAATACCCCTAAAAAAATTATTTAGCAATAAGAGGTGACTTAATACATGTCCTGTAGGCTATACATGCGCGGGCGGAGGGGGCAGGGCCCGCGGCACGCGGTCGCATAGCCATTCGCTCATAATAATACCGTCAAAAATGGTGTTGTCACTTTTTTAAAAAATACCAAATTTTGGGGAAGTTGGAATTAATTCGCAAAAAAAAAAGATTTTTTCAAAATTCATTAGTATTGTTACTATGATGACTATGTAAAATTTCATATTTTATTTGGCCATGTGTTTACCTAACCTTTATTATCCTTATGGGTCGGACGGGGTTTTTTTACCTACATATTGTACATTTATTAGTTTTGAAATAAGAATTAATTAAGTAAGTAAATTATAGATTTTACCTGCTGACCCAGCAAATGTTGTTTTGTTACCTACATTATATAAATATTTTATTAGAATATTTCCTAGAAATAATGTAGGAACTTAAAAAAGAGAATTTAGTAGTGGATGAATGAAAAAAAAAAAATTAATGCTATAAAAAATGTCAAGGGTGCATAACCCCCACTCACTTAATACACACTCACTTATTACAGGTATTCAACATAGACAGTAGCCGATTCTCAGACCTACTGAATATGTATAATCCATACTAATATAATAAATGTGCAAGTGTGTTTGTTTGTTTGTTTGTCCTTCCTTCACGCCGTAGCTAAGCAATCAATCGACCTGATTTTTGACATACAGTTAGTTGAAAAGATGGAGAGTAACATAGGCTACTTTTGGTCCTAAAAAATCCTAATATTATAAATCGGAAAGTGAGTTTGTTTGTTTGTTTGTTCCGCTTTCACACCGTAACTACTAAGCCGATTATTTTGAAATTTTGCAGACGTAAAGTTAGAAGTCCGGATTAAATAATAGCTTTTTTATCCCGGAAAAAAATTATATTCACGTATGATAGTTAATTGACTTCATTATCAACCTTTTTATCGTCCCACGGCTTGGCACAGGTCTCCTCTCATACAGAGAAGGATTGAGCGTAATCGTAAAATTAAATGACTTATGAAATCTATAATTTATAATGATAACCCTATATCGATCGCCTATAATGGTTCCGCTGCAAGGACACAGGCTCCCAAAGCAAAGGCAAAGAACGAGAGGGAGAAGGAGTTAGCACTAATCCACCAAGCCCCGTATGGGTTGCTAGATGTCACATGTCTTCGAATATTTAGTTCTAGGACATACTCGATGTTTTTGATCACATTTAATGATATGTATTTTCAAATACAGCTACAAACATAATGTCCTTAAAATCAGTTCTATTTTCCATTGACTCCCATAAGACACAATCTACAGATCGCCGTCTGGTATATATACGGACGACAGCGGTTCAAGCTACCCAAAACTATCAAACACTCCCCATCAGCCATGAGCCTTAATAATTTAGCGATAAAGATGAAAATCGGATAAAGAAATTTGACAGCTTGTAGTATCTCGATGTGCTGTCGTCTGTACAATCCTGAGTTACCTGCGTTAGTACAGACCCTCGTTTTGCTTCGTTTAAGACTTAGTTTTAAATTATGATGATGTTCTTTGGATTTATGGAAGAGAACGTAAAGCTACAAAAATCTCTAGAGGAGCTATTTTAGCTTTCTCAACGGATACAGATTTTCTGCAGCTACTTACTTACGTAACTAGCCAGTTTTCATTCGGAACAAAGTTCCTGCCTGAGGCCTCTTTCATGCTTAGCTCGAGTAATGACTTAGCTAAGCAGGTCAAAGTGCGATGAACGAGCAAAATACATTCACCCAATTCCAATTTAAATATGTAAAGAAATACGCTAGGAGCCAATATTAGTGGGTCTTACATTCCTATGTAAAGCGCTGCTAGTGAATGAAGCTTATGGAAAAGCTACACAACTATGCATATAAATGGTCAATTTTAGTCTGTTTACACGATTTACCCAAGGAATAAAGTCATCATTTTGGAAGAATGTACTTTCCAAGGCTATTTCATCAGTATCAGCAACTTCGTCCTTGTCTGCAACATGGTGGAACTTCTTTCAAAATTTTGGCTATCCAGCTCTTTTTTTTAAATAAATTATAAACTAGGGTTTGATCGCAATCCCGCCTGATGGTAAGCAGTGACGCAATCGTTGATGGTAAAGCGCATTAGTATATTTCTTAATAAACAAGTGTGCTTTTTAGATTTTTTTGCTTTTAAGGCTAGAGTGAATAGGCAAGAGCTTATTCACTCTAGCCTTGAATACACTCAAATTGTAGCTCCAATAAATTGGGCTGGTGTGGTGAGCGAGTGAGACAGGACTTTTATCTGTATATGTGTTGATTTCAGTCGCACTCGAGTATATGGACCAAAAACCTTAAAAACATGGTTGAAACAGACATTGACGTGGTAGACGGAGGACAGTGCGTTACAGCAGTGGAACATGGATAGACTGAGTGGCTTGACAAATTATTTATGAAAAGCCTATCAATATTTTCTACCCCAGTGCAGCAGCGTTGCTTAGGTAGGTGCGCAGGAGCATTGGAGAACATTTTTCAGTATGTAAAGTAACTAGCGGCCGCGGACGACTTCGTCGGTGTTTTTTATATGCTCCGCTCCTATTGATCGCAGCGTGATGTTATATAGCCTAAAGCCTTCCTGGATTAATGGACTATCCAACGCAAAAGAATTTTTCAAATCGGGCCAGTAGTTCCTAAGATTAGCGCGTTCAAACAAACATACTCTTCAGCTTTATATCATCATCATCAGCCTCTACTGATCTACTCCTGGATATAGGCCTCTTCAATGGCACGCCAACAAGCTCGATATTGCACAGTTCTCCGCCATCCACTGCCAGCTTTTTAATATCGTCGCTTCATCTTGCCCAAAGGCGTCCTACGCTACGTTTGCCGAGACGCGGTCTCCACTCGAGGACTCGTTTACCCCAACAGTTGTCGGTCCTGCGGCATATGTGACCAGCCCATTGCCACTTCAGCTTGCTAATCCTTTCAGCTATGTCCCTTTATACTTATGTTAGTATAGATTATCTTTGTGCTCGGCAAGCGCTTCGATGACTTGTTTAGAATGTGGTATTTATATTGCCAAAACGACATAGGTAGGTATATGGTAGGAAAAGGAGATCAAACTTTATTCTGGACCCGATTCCCTTTTTCACAAACTAAATTAAATTTTAGTTCAGTGGATCTTTTTCTTTCTATTTCGTTAAGAAAAGAACAGAAAATAAAATGTTACTTTAGACCTGTCAAGCGTAGGTAAATTGAGGTACCTATATGTTTTTGGTCGCCATGTTTATAATCGTGTCTAAACTGTCTATGGAGTAACTTAATTTGACAGAATTAAACCAATGTGTTATCTTCGTTTGGTTTTTGGCGGGAAAGTCAAGCTGAGTGTCACGCTCGTTTTTCATTGGACTTAACTAAACTTAAAAGTAATTTATAGTGTTGTTTACTAAATAAATGTGCGTGACTTATGTAGTAAAATGTGCATTTAGTAAGTTCATAAAGAACAGTGAAATATCGCAGCATAGTGGCCACATCATGACTTTGTCCCAAACCTCACTCGTAAGACGGGTCACGCGGCCGTCTTTTTCGACATGAATAATTCATAATTACGTGACATTGGCTAAATGCACAAACCGTGCGAAGCCAAAAAATTAAGGAAGAAGAAAAATGTTATCTTCTATCCTTTTCTTAATGAAAGATGCACTTATTCTAAAATTAGTTTAGTTTGTGAACAAGAGAATGAGTGCCGTCATTTATAATTTGCGCAAACGCTATGGCACCTATTATATTATTATGCATGCCCATGTCTCTTATATTTAAGATGAGTTTATTATGATACAAACGTTACCTATCTCAAGTTCAATCGACAGCATAACGTCGATTTTTTTAGGTAAGTTAGTATATGTGTGTACCTATACTTAAAATTAAAATCAAAAATAAAATAAAAGCTCGAACTAAGTAAAACTGCTATTTTGTAACTATGTTGTACCTTGTACCTACCATAATAGTTAGCAAGTAAGTACCTACCTCATGATATCCCTAACCTTTTTCCAACTAGGTATGTTTGGGTCGTCTTCCACTGTAACCGGATGCAGCTGAATCATCATCATTTCAGCCGAAAGATGTCCACTGCTGGACATGGGCCTCCCCTAAAGATCTCCATGACGAACGTTCCTACGCCTCTCGCATCAAGCGGTTTCCCGCGACCTTCACCAGGTCATTGGTCCACCTTGTCGGATGCAGCTGAATACCACTCCACAACCAAATTACCGGGTAAAACGGTGGAAATCCTTTGGGTCTTACCAAAGGATTTCCACCGTTTTACCGTTTTATGCTAGTCAGAATTTCAGACATAAGTATAACAGCTGTCAAAGGTCCACGAATGTCAGCCGAGTTTAACGGTTTAACATTAAGGCTCCACCGAGATATGTTTTTCGTTCTCGGCCGAGACCGAGAATAAAATAATATCTCGGCCGAGGCTGAGAACCGAGAGCGAGAATAGACAAAGAGTGAAAAAAAATTAATACTTACTTATAACTTTTTAATATACTGCTAACTGCTTAACAAAATTAACTGTTTTAATAATCAAAGCTTAGATCATCATCATCAACCTTTTTATAGTACCACTGCTGGGCACAGCTCTCCTCTCATACAGAGGACTGAGCGTAATCACCACGCTTGCTCAAAGCGTGTTGGAGATTTCAGACTTACCTAAAGTACAGGTTTCCTCAAGATGTTTTCCTTCACATTGTAATCAGTCATTGGTGTCCAATATATACTTATAAAGCACATATAACTTAGGAAAGTTACATTAGTACTTGCTTGACCTGGAATCGAATCCGCACACTCATACTTGTGAGGCTCGTGGTCTTACCGCTAGGTCACCACGACTACTTACTTGACTTTACAGACCACCTGAATGTAAAGTTTAAATAACATTATATTATAATATAACATAAAAAGCAAATTTCGGCTTTCAAAGAAAGTCGTTTCTCGATAAAAATTGTCCAGCTTTGCTAAACTGCTAAGTTGTGCACTGGCTACGGTAGTAGGCGGCGGAGACAAAAATTTATTAGCTGCAGGCCTAAGCGCATTATAAGGTGAAGAAAAAAAAATAATGCATAATATTAGCATTTCTTTGCAGTTCTGGATCTCTAAGATAGTTACTTACAGTCTCGGTCAATACCGAGAATCTCGGCTATAATTAGCCGAGAACCAAGACAAAATTCTCGGTTGGGTTCGTAGCCGAGAATGCCGAGACTGAGACCGAGACTGAGACCGAGACCGAGATCTCGTTTAAGCCATGGGCGTACCCAGGGGAGGGGGCAGGGGAAAGGCAGCAGCCCCCCTGGAAATATCGCACAACATATATGAAGTCCCCTAATTACTAATCACAGTATAAACGGGGACTTGTACAGGATCATTTGCGTCTATTTGCACTACAAATACCTAATGTTACATGTAGATGTGTGTAGTTTGTAAGACAAAGTAGCCGGGGATGATTCGACCCTAAAAATCTGACTTGCCCCCCTCTAGGCCAGAACGTGGGTACTCTCAAAATTGAGCCTTATTTAACATTCTTTCTGAGACACGGAGGGTCCTAAAAATGTAAAAAGGCAAGCGAAGAGAGAATAAGCTATTTCTAAAGATCGACACTTAAGTAGGTACCTAACTACCACAGGAAAAAATCATGTTTGAATGTCCTTTTATTAAAATAAATCAATGACAATTCCCAGAAATACAAACACATGGCATGTGGTGTATGTGTATTAGCAAACTACATGGCGGTATATCTGAGTATTGACAGTAAACCTACATATATGAGGGGTACCTATAGTTTCAAAACCACTAAGTCCAGTGACGTTAAAAATCCGGGAATAGAAAATTTGTGATAAATGGTTGTAGCATTATTTAAATAATTATGTTTCTATGCCTTTCGACAAATTGATCGCTTCACAAACATTTTGTAACTTATTCATTAAATTAACATGAAACGATGGGAGTTGCTAGAGACATAAAAATATTACTAAGTACGTGTAAAAAATGGACTTTACGGGTTTTGAAACTTTACCCCTCATATGTAAGGTCACTTCCACCACAAACCATTGTATGAATTTAGCGCTAACCGAATTTAAAACATCATTTCTATTTCTGTCAATAGTTTGAAGACGTCAAAACCAGAATGATGTTTTAAGTTCGTTGGTGCCTTGGAGTAAAAATAAAATACGTTTACCGCTTTTCTCATTTAGAATTTGTGGTGCAAAAATCTACCCTAAGGTAATTTCAAAAGCTTATAATTTGAAGCTTTTTCAATAAGGTGCACACGTGGCAACTATAGATGTAAGTAGTGGACACAATTGTATCCCGATGAAGGATGAATTTTTGGGGCGGCCAAAAAGAAGAACTATGTATAAATATAGGTCTTTGGTATTTATGTATACATATATGGAGCAATCAGTAGTAGGTACAAAGTATATACAGTAGGATCGTGAACTACACTATGATTATGGAACTCAGTAACGGTCGAATCAGGTTTCAACTTTTGAAATTAGGTTTCACTGAATTACTTTTACTAGAACATTAATCTTTGAGCCAGGAATAGGTGAACAAACTACGAGTTTCCTTCCTGCAGGATTTACGTTTTATTAACTTTAACGACCCATCAGAAGGGCTGAAGCTGAAACTGTCGTTTAAGAAATGTTTCAAAAGATTAAATGTAATAAATTATTTATCTCAATGAGCTGTGGTGGCCTCTTGGTGATGGCTGAGACTTACGATTCGAAGGTCGTAATTCGAACGTAGACAGGCGCTTTACTTGTGTCTAAATTATTTCATCACCGCTGATGCAAAAACGGTGATCGAAAACGTCAGATAGAAAACGGCTTGTCTAGGAATTAAAAATTCGAATCGCACTAAACGGAATAACCTTTACTATGACCTCGTGAGTGGCTTACGGCAGCTATTTTCCAACGGTGGGAATATAGCTTATTATGTCTAGTGAGCCACCATCTTTAACTAAAAGGTCGATAATCGAAGGTTGTGTGTACACCAGTTCCAGGCTCACCAAAACAGCGAGATATATATATGCGTGACACACTATCTGTTGTAGGGGGTTTCATTTTGACAGTAGGCCTAGTATGAGTTTTCATTACGAAACTCGTTCGTCGATATCGAGCGCGTTTGCCTCAGCGATTGGCCCGCTTCAAGGTCGTAAGAACTCTCAACCAATGAGAGCGCCAAACGCGCTCGATATCGACAGTCGAGTTTCGTATTGAAAACTCATACTAGGCCTACTGTTCAAAAACATTCATTGCGTTACTTACGTTGTTGAGCAGACACATATCTTAGAAGATATGAAGCAATGAATTAGCAATAGCCTTCAAAATTATTCAGATTGGGTGTGATAGTGGGTCAAGCAATTAGGGCGCTGATCTAAAATAAATAAAATCACAGTCACATTGCACGGTCTAACTGTGTAACCAGTTAGTATATGAGTGGGTCTAGTGCGAAGGGCAGGTTTGGGCAAGTTCATTGCCGTCCGCATTTTTGCGCGGGCGCCACCCGAGAGCGTCTGATGCAATATTCACTGGCTGTTGACATGAGCGCTGGGCATTGCCGGTTCAATAGTCAATTACTCAGAGCACGCAACATGTTAGAGATGCAGACGCACGAACTGCTGGCAAATGCACACTTTTACTTGCTACAGAATTTGTTATGTGTGACTATTCGCTACGGCGATAGTTTACATTTAAATTACTCACACTTGCTGTAAGAGCTAAAAATAAGAATTCATTTTCCTAAAGTATATAAATGTCGATGCTCCCAAACCAATATACATTTTGGTAATTTTAAACATAAAAATTATGATAATTAAAGTTGTAATAGATAATCATTTTTTATTATCCTATAGGTACGCAGGATAGGTTTGAGACGTGGTCGCTAACAATGGGCCTTATAAGAAGGCTTAAGGTCGCTCAAAGGATAATGGAGAGGGCTATGCTTGAGGTTTCACTACGTGATACGCAGAAGAATGAGAGTAACCGACATAACCCGAAGAATTACAACACTAAATGACAGTGGGCAGGTCCGGTTATTACCCGTAGGACCGATGCCCGACGGGCCGACGGTATAGGCTCCCAACAAGGTGGACCGACGACCTAGTGAATGTCGCGGAAAACCGCTGGATGCGGGAGGCGCAGGACAAGTCGTCGTGGACATCCTTAGAGGAGGCCTATGCCCAGCGGTGGACGACTTTCGGCTGAAATGATAATGATGATGACGCAGGATAGAATAGCCACTGGGGAAAAGGGAAGGCTTCTGCAGAGATCACAGGGATGTCTTACGTCATCTCTGGCTATGTTGGCTCTTAAAACACCTGTCCGGTAATTGCATAACACAATATCAGTAGAAATGGGTTTCATTTAGACAGTTTAACAACATACATTACGTTATTTACGTTGTAGAGCAGAAACTTTTTTGAACATATGGAGCAATGGATAAGCAATATGCTTCAAAACTTTTTTTTTTATTATAAATTATAAATGATACAAATGATGGTTTTTTATAAATGATACAAATTAAGTGTTTTATGTAATTAGAGTGCTATGCTGCCTCGGCGGCGATATCCATCGAGATCCAGTGAATGTGTCTTTTAGTAGGTAGTCTTTTTTAGGGTTCCGTAACCAAATGGCAAAAAATGGAACCCTTATAGATTCGTCATGTCTGTCTGTCCGTCTGTCCGTCTGTCTGTCACAGCCATTTTTTTCCGAAACTATAAGAGCTATACTGTTGAAACTTGGTAGGTAGATGTATTCTATGAACCGCATTAAGATTTTGATGCAAAAATAAAAAAAATAATTTTAAATATTGGGGCTTCCCATACTTAGAACTGAAACTCAATAACTTTTTTTTCATCAAAGACATACGTGTGGGGTATCTATGGATAGGTCTTTAAAAATGATAGAGGTTTCTAAAATATTTTTTTTCTAAACCGAATAGTTTGCGTGACAGACGCTTCCAAAGAGGAAAAAAGTTGTCCCCCCCCCCCGCTCTAACTTCTAAAATAAGAAAACGAAAATCTAAAAAAAAACATATGATGTACATTACTATAAAAACTACCAACGAAAATTGTTTTGAACGAGATCTAGTACGTAGTTTTTTTTAATACCTCGTAAATCGTAAACCGTTTATTACCGCGTAATCTTTCATACAAATAACTTAAATCCTTTAATTTCATAAATCAATGGTACGGAACCCTTTGTGCGTGAGTCCGACACGCATTTGGCCGGATTTTTTGTCTCTTGTGTAGCTTGGATGGATACTCAAAATAATATTGAGATATTTATTTAACCAGAAATAACGTCTATTTATATGAGACTAAATCTGAATACAAGTTTCGTGTGGTTGAAGTGTAATGAATCTATTGAAAAAATCTGAAAAATCAGCTGAACGTGTTAGGTTCAGGAATCAATCACAATACCATCCATATTAAAAACACTGCTATTCTCGACCTTATTTCTATTTCTTTTACCCAGTCCGCAGTCGTAGAATCTCACGAGACAATCACAATATAGCAACGGAGCCGGGCTGATGAAGGCAATCTGTGTCCTAAATCACTTTAGACGAAACTAGGTCTGGGACCAATAAGGCCGTTTGACATTTAGCTAGATAGGTACTAACAATTATAATTAATTAAAATCTCTTGAAGAAGCACGTGCTGGAATCAAACTGCTAAGAATTTTAATGAGCGACTGGAAATCTTATATACAGTGGGTGGGATATTATCAAATGATCTCTTCCGTTCTGGGCAGAGCGGAAGGGCGTGCAGAGATTTTTTCTGACCTAAACCTACACACCAAAGAACTGCGCTCAAATGTCATAATTACATAAAACAGACATTCAATAGAGTAATATGAGAAATAAGGTAAAATAAGAAAACTTGACTTTGGTAGACCAGTTTGACACTTTGCCCTAAGAGCATATGCACCAACAACATATGTAACCATATCTCAGCAGAACCCTAGGAAGGCAAGGTTTAGAACAGTAATAAAAGCCTTATTCTATATTCATTTTTATTACATAAGTATCTCTATTCCATTTATTTTCAGTTGAAGTTATTTTTATACAGCTTATATGAAAATTAAATCTAGGTTAATATGTAAAATCGACTTGAATGGGCGAGGTTCTTTTAATAGTATGGGCAACATCTGGGTCTTCTTGCCTTTCGCCTCTTCGGTAGTATTCCTTGACAGGTCTTGCAGGGAACGCAACAAGGTAAGTCTTCCTCTTCGCACTGGATCTGTATACATGCATGAGTTGCTGGCTTTGGTTTGGCCGGCGCGCGAGGTGTCACTAATTCCACCTGCAACGAATCGACGAGTTTTGATTTGACTGGGGATGGGGATAACTAGTCATTATCATGTACCTATAACCCAAGTTCAGTCAATGTTGGACACTATAGCACAAGCCTTTCTAGCACCAGCTTTGGACCACTTTTAGCTGCGTCAAATAATAAAGTATCAGTGTGTAAGTTCTACTGATCGCTGGTACAGACGACAGCACGCCAAGCTACTATAATCTCTCATATTTCTTTATTAGATTTTCAACTTTATTGCTAAAGCTGTAAAGCTCTAAATTGATTGGAAATATTTGACAGTTTTCATTCGTACCATACGCTGGTACCGCTGGTATTGCGCACGGACTCGGTTAGCAGAAACCGTTGCTTATGAGGTAAATAAAGGAGCTACAGCTGTATTTGAAACCACATTTCAAATCAGAAGTTTAAGAAATAGGTAAAAGAAGTATGTAATAAGAATCACATTTTCTTACGCAACTAAATGTGGATAAAAGAAACAAGATATCTTTGTTGACCGGCGAACATGCTGTGCTAAACACCCCGGAGCAAAGAAGCAAGCAGCGGGCAAACGAAGGGGTTAAATTGTACTAACACGCCTGGCTAAAATTTTAGTATTTCACTTACAAAAAGTGCAACTTGCACATGTTTCACGTTCTACGTTTTTTTAGGTATAAAATCGTTTACATTCAGTAAACGATCTTATACCTTAAAAAACTTAGTTAAAAAATATTTGTAATTTCATTTAACAAATCAAGTTACGCAGCAAGAATTCATTAATTTGTTATAAATGAAAAATGCTTATATCCGTATTCTGAACATGTGCAGGGTAATTGCGTAACATACTTTTAGTAGCACCTTTGCTAGGCTATTAATGTTATTAAATAAAACTATTTTTTATTTTGACAGTTTAATAACATTGATAGCGTTATTTACTTTTTTGAGCAGACACTTTGATGTACAGTTTCGCTTGAGAACGGAGGTCTGAAACTCAACCGTGTACTTGGTCAGCAACACAACAGACCCCATGTCTGTGCGCATAGACGGAGACATGGTCGAGTGCACCATAGCATAGTTTAAATACTTGCGGTCTGTGCTCCACGAGTCCGGTGACATTGATTGCGACGTCAGGGCACGTATTTCCGCAGCTTGGGCAAAATGGCGTGAGGTGACAGGTGGCATTTGTGACCCCAAAATGCCGGTTAAGCTTAAGGGGCAGGTCTATAAAACCATCATTAGACCTGTTCTCCTGTATGGCAGTGAGGCATGGCCTGTGCTTGAGCGACACAAGCAGGAGCTGCGTGTCACGGAGATGAATATGCTGCGGTGGATGTGTGGAGTTACGCGGAAAGACCGCATCAGGAACTCCCGCATGTGGCAGTCTTCGTGTCCGTGACATTGCAGACAAACTGCTCCTGCAGTTTGTAGGCGACCCTCCTGGGTCGCCTACGCTGGTACGGACACGTTTTACGCAAACCGGCATTTTATGTGGGTAACAAATGTTTTGCCATGGTGCCTCCGCCGGGCCGGAACAAGCGGGGTAGACCAAAGAAATGCTGGCTTGATGTTGCAAGAGATGACATGCGTGCCAACAGGTTCTTACCACAGATCGCGCGAAATGGAGGAGAATGTGCAGGAAAGCGGACCCCGGGCTCTAACCGTGATAAACGCTGAGATGATGATGATGATGATGACTTTGATGTATGGTTTGAGTATCTTCAAGGCTAGAGTGAATAGGCTCTTTATAAACTAATGCGCTTTACCATCAACGATTGCGTCACCGCTTACCATCAGGCGGGATTGCGGTCAAGCACTGATTTATAATTTATAAAAAAAACACATTTTTCAAACATATGGAATAATGATTCAAATTGATATAAATAGTGTATAATGTAATTAGGGTGTAGGTCGAAGTTTATGTATTAAGTTCATACAACAATAATGTAAACAGTAAAGCATCAATTACACTCGTTATTACAATATCCCGTTTAGCCATGACATGTCTTTCTGTAACACAACACGCAGTCTGTGTTCAGCTTAACATTCACTTACGTCAGCCATAACATTGCAACCATTTTGGCAAAGCTTACATACCATTCCTTAGGATTCGGTGTTCATACAAGGTAACAAATAATTGCAACTTTTTATATGGGATGACTCGTTTAACTGCATGCTTGCGATTTCTGGGAAACAGAAACTACCTCGCTTAAATAATAAATAATACATGACATGACCAAATACATGCTTTAGTTCCAATGATCTGATCTTCACAAGTGTTACATTGAGTTGACATACTAAGTAGGAAAATTTAAAAACGAGCCCACAAAGGACGGTGATAAGTAAAGAAAGAGTTATAGATTCCAACTACTCTGTAGCTCATAACTCGTTTAACAGCGCGAAGTAAAGCAAAGCAAAGCCCAAAGCCTAGAGCACAGGCGTAGAGTAGCCAGCCTTTCGGTGTTCTATAGGATACATTTTGGGGAGTGTGCGAGGGAATTGCATGATTTAATTCCCCCATCTCCGTTCCACCATCGGACGACCCGTCGTACGGCGAGTTTCCACCCTTATGTTGTTAACACCTCTACGATCCGGACGAAGCGTTTCGCCTCCTCCTTTATATCGCGTACATCGAGGGACTGGAACAATCTGCCAGCGGCGGTGTTTCCGTCGGACTACAATTTGAGTGTCTTCAAGGCTAGAGTGAATAGGCTCTTAATAAACTAGTGCGCTTTACCATCAACGATTGCGTCACTGCTTACCATCAGGCGGGATTGCGGTCAAGCGCTGGTTTATAAATTAATAAAAAAATAAAGAAAAAAAAGTAGTCAAAAGCTTTTTTTTTTTTACTTTGAAAGAATATACATTCAAGATAATAAAATATGTAAACTAAGATAGTAAATATGCTTGCATAAACGGTTAAAGTACAAACGACAGCACATTAAGCTACTACAATCTGTCTGATTTTCTTATTAGATTTTCAACTTTATCTCTAAAGCAGTAAGGTTTAAGGTTGATTGGGATTATCTGACAGTTTGGGGTAGCTTGACGTGCTGTCGTCCGTGCAAACTTAGTTCAGAAATTATTTTTTTTTAAATTTTTCAAAAAGTGTTCAACCTATCAAGTTCAAATTAATTTTCTTGTCTTTATAAATACTTCTGTGATTTTAAACTATGGTTCAAAAGTTACGAGGGAGAGGACGCATTTTTTTTTACTTTTGTAGAGATTATTTCCGAAAATAATAACAAAATCAAAAAGTGAATTTAGTAAGCCCATATGAATTCATTTTTGAATACCTATTCCAACAATATATCACACTTAGAGTGGAAATGAAAAAAAAAAAACATCCCCACTTAACGTGTATGGGGTAGGTACCCTAATAACACATTTTTTTCCACTTTTTATTTTTGCACTTTGTCGGTGCGATTGATTTACATATGTATTAAATAAATAAATAAATAAATATATACGGACAAATCACACAGATTGAGCTAGCCCCAAAGTAAGTTCGAGACTTGTGTTATGGGATACTAACTCAACGATACTATATTTTATAATAGATACATATATAGATAAACATCCAAGACCCAGGCCAATCAGGAATAGATCGTTTCCCATCATGACCTGGCCGGGGATCGAACCCGGGGCCTCCACGTCGCTGTCAGGCGTGGTGACCGCTGCGGCACGGAGACCGACGTATTGGCATCAAGTTTCAAATTCTCTCTAATGGCACTCACTAAGATTATCCGCGGATGGACAGACAGACAGACTTGGCGAAAGTACCTACTTATAAGATTCCAAGTTGGCTACGGTCACGCTCAGAGTAGAGTTCCGTAGTATCCTGCTAACATTCTTTAAAACTAAAAAACAAACTGATTATTTAAAACTCCCACCCGCTCACATGCAGTATTGGGTGTGTGTGTAGAGTTTTAAATAATAATGATAATATATTTATTTGCCTTATACACGGTATACAAAGATGGTATAAATAGAATTCAGAACAAGACATATATTGCCAATATAAGATAAGCGTGCACATTTATCAGGATGTAACTGACATTAACATTTTTTGTCAATGAAACCCTTAACACTATAAAACTATTCACAGATAACCATTCGTACATTTTCTTTTTCAATATTTTGGTATTCACATTTTTCAGATCATTTGCTAATTTATGATATAAACGTACACATATTGCAAGGCAGCTTTTACTATATTTAGCCCTGGAATCTCATTTAGTACGAGCCTGTTGGGGTCTCGTCAGATTCGGACACAAAGGAGATATTTCATTTTGGGCCACCACTATGTACAGTATTGAGATAAAAAGGAAAAAAATAAAAGATTTTCATAAAAAATACTACTAAATTAGTTTGAATAAAAATACAAGTATATATAATTAATTATTTGAAACGGTTTTTTAGTGAGATAACCCTTTATTAAGGTAGCCATGACACTGGTTATGACGTTTGATAGGCGACTTTGACAGTTCTATTTTCCGGTTGTGTTCGTGTCGAGTGTTGATTTGAGTTGATTGTTTTTATTTAATGGGCTGTATGTTCGGAATTTATGTTTTGTTTTTTTCGCAGTCAAATGGTAGCCATAATATGACACGATAGCCTTAGATACATGACAAGTCAATCAAATGTCACTGTCAAAATCTTATTTCGCTTATTGCTGACCACCACATTTGTTAATACACACATCAAAAGTGTCTAGGGATCAACATATATTTTTGCAATAACTTTTCTCCTGATTGATATTAATTAAAATTTTCTTTAAGGATTCATCAAATAAAGTGTTTTCGTTTGTCACAGTAACGGTAAACCAAGTCACCTTTGCATTAATAAAGAAATTTGCCATTTTCCTAATAAAGGGATATTTGACATTTGAACCACTAACACAAAAGTTCGAAAAAAAGACTGAAATAACAGTTTTCTCTAAAATTTTATTGGGTAACTTAAACAATTAATAATCCGTGTTTCTACCGCAAACACCAACAACACAAGAACATCGGTTTGGCATACTCAAAATGAGTTCATCCAAATCACGCTGTGGAATGGCCGCCCATGTTCGTTGCAACAACAAAAAAAGGTCTTCTTGCGATTGGATACCCTCCATATTCGCCAGAGCTCTTCTCTGTAGCATATCCCATGCATGCTCAATCGGGTTCAAGTCTGGCGACTGAGCAGGCCAGGGCAGGACATTGATGTTAGCTGCGGCGAGAGTCTGTCTTACAACTCTTGCGGTGTGTGGTCGTGCATTATCATGCATTAACTGAAATAAGGGACCGATTTGCACTTGTAGAGGAACGATGACGTCTGATACAATCGTCTCACCATAAATTTGAGCGTTGAGGTTGCCTCTGATCCAAATCAACTCAGTTCTTCCGCCGATCCAAATACCCGCCCATACCATGATGGTTCCACCACTATAAGGATGGACTTCCTGGCAGGATTTTAATCGCTGTTGGCGTCCAGGGGTTCTCCAGTGTCGTATACGTCTTGTATCCGGTCTCATACCAAAACGAGACTCATCAGAAAAACACACGAAACGCCATTGTTCTTCTGCCCAATTTCTGTGTTCAAGAGCCCATTGATATCGAATCCTACGATTGTGCATTGCTATAGGTGGTACCCGTAGCGGTCTTCGGGAATGAAGGTTCACTTCATGCAAGCGGTTTCTGACTGTTTGGTCGCTAATTAAGTTCCCTGAAGAGTGATGAAGCCTCACGGCTAACACCATGGCGGTTATTGTTGGAGCTCTTCGAGTTAAGATTTGAATGTATCGGTCTTGTCTCCGTATGGTGCAGCGATACCGTCCTCCATGGCGCTCAGCCACGGTACCAGTGCTTCGGTAACTTGTCCAAAGTCGACTGATAACACTCTGACTTGTATTCAGAGCTAAAGCCACAGTACGTTGCCGGGAACCAGCTTCTATCATTCCCACGGCTCTGAGCATTTCTTCCCTGCTTAAATGACGTCGCCGCTCCATAATAACGTTGGTTTTAATCAGTAGTAGGGAAACACTAGCACTAATAATGTCTTCAATGCGTTGTATGTTTTTATAGGGAAAATATTGACAGCCGATTTTCATCTTTTACTCGAATTTGATTCACAGTTCCTGATTCAAATTATGAAATGCACCAAAAAGGATCCATATAAATTTATAAAATCATAAATTTATTACAAAGCCACATCTCAATCTCAAGAAATCCGCATAAAAATGCTTGATCCCTAGACACTTTGGATGTGTGTAGTTGAGTTGCACTCCCTGGCCGAGTTAAATTGAATCTGTATAAAAACTAACCCAAAATATAGGAAATTAGCATTAAAAACAGTTAACTACAGCGTAACTATACCTAGCATTAAGTGTACAATGCGCTGGCCCAGGCTCCAAACATTTCTGAAACATTTCCTTTGCTTTGACAATTAATAAATTTTGATACTGTCTGACAAATATACATAACTACATATCTCATACTTATATAGAGTAAGCCCGTTTTTAGGATTCCTAAAAACGGGCCTAAAAAAGACACTGATAACTAAAGAAAGAGTTATATATTCCAACTATTCTATAGCTCATACCCGTCATGACCTCGTGAACTCAGGAAAAATAGCCAGCTCTCGGGACGTTAGGTTACTAATTTATACAAACTATACAAGTTATGTATGTTGAATTTTCGATGGTAATTTTGGATTGCATGAACCGATTTGGATCTTTAATATTTAACTCATACGTTATTGACACCACTACGATACGAACGAAGCATTTCGTCTCGTCTTTTATACCGCGTACATCGAGGGACTGGAACAATTTGCCAGCGGCGGTGTTTCCGTCTGACAACAATTTAAGTGTCTTCAAGGTTTGAGTGAATACGCTCATCAACAATTGCATCACTGCGTATCATCAGGCGGGATTATGGTCAAGCATTAGTTTAAACCTTCTTCTACCTTCTCTGTATTAGAAGAAACCTATACCTTGGAGTGGAATATCTAACAGACTATGACAAATACTCCACTGTCCTTCTGTCTATCTGTCTGCCATCAACTGTATCTTATTATAGCTAGACAGTTGAAAGGAGATGGCTAAACTGAATAGTATAGTATATGTACAGTCGTGGTGGCCTAGTGGTTAAAACACCAGCCTCTCAAGTATGAGTGCGCGGATTCGATTCCAGGCCAGGCAAGTACCAATGTAACTTTTCTAAAAGTTATATGTACTTTCTAAGTATATCTTGGACACCAATGACTGAAGGTGAAGGAAAACATCTTGAGGAAACCTGGACTTTAAGTCTGAAATCGCCAACCCGCATTGAGCAAGCGTGGTGATTACGCTCAATCCTTCTCCGAATGAGAGGAGACTTGTGCCCAGCAGTGGGTCGATAAAAAGGTTGATAATGATGAAACTGAAGTATGGAAGAGACCCCGCAATGAAAAGTCATGTACAAACATTATTCTTAGCATTATATAATGGTGAATATCTGACAATTAGTACTTTGTAATTAAAAAGGTTTAGGAACTTTTCATATCTGCACAATACTGTAAACAATATCGCGTAACTCCTACGACCAAGGTACAAAAACTTCAAACAATAACATTGCTATGAACTTTTAGGTAGGCGTTTTAGTTTTTTATAAGTTTTGAATTAGTGCTTGACCACAATCCCGCCTGATAGTAAGCAGTGACGCAATCGTTGATGGAAACGCGCACTATTTTATTAAGAGCCTATTCACTCTAGCCTTGAAGAAAATCAAATTGTAGTCCGACGGAAACACCGCCGCTGGCAAATTGTTCCAGTCCCTCGATGTACGCGGTATAAAGGAGGAGGCGAAACGCTTTGTCCGGATCGTAGTGATGTTAAAAATGTAAGGATGGATACCCGCTGTACGACGGGTCGTTCGATGGTGGAACGGGGATGGGGAATTAAATCATGCAATTCCCTCGCACACTCCCTAAAATGCATCCTATAGAACACCGAAAGGCTGGCTACTCTACGCCTGTGCTCTAGGCTTTGGAGACCGTCTAGAGTAAAATCAGGGTCACTAATCAGCGTCCTCGCACGCCTCTCCACTGAATTCAAAGTGGCTAGGTGACACTTAGCAGCACCAGCCTAAATATGGCTGCAGTACTCCACACACGAACGGACCTGTGCTTTATACAACATTAGAAGCTGCCCTGGTGTGAAGTACTGCCGGACCTTTGCGATAATGCCAAGTTTCCTGGCAGCTACCTTGGCCTTGGACTCAATGAACCGCCCAAAGTTTAGGTTCAAGGAAATCTAAACTCCCAAAAGCTGAAGGCGGTCGGTACACTCCAAGGATACATTTCGAAAAGTAGGAGCCAAGGTGAACGGGCTCCTTTTGGCGGTGAAAAGACACGCCTGTATTTTGGCGGCAATGAATGCTACAAGATTGGCATTGCCCCATTCGGAGACTGCCTGTAGTGCAAGTGTGCAACGAGTGTTGCACTACAGGCAGTAGGGAATCAATCCGGTCAGAAAGAGAGGCTATCCTCTCTTTCTGACCGGATTGATTCCCTACTAGCCCGAGCTTCCGGCAGGTATCTCTCCACAACTGTGCTGTCATCTGCATACCCATAGATACCGGGCATCAGCAGATCGTTAATATGCAGCAGAAACAGAGTTGCAGAGAGAACAGACCCTTGAGGAACACCGGCATTAGTCGACATGGGCTCAGAGGAGCATCCGTCGACAACAACTCGGGAGTGACCGTTCAGTCAGGAAGTCTTTTACCCAGCCAGTCAGGCTAGGAGAAATGCCGTACGCCAAGGCTAAGGTACTTAAGAAAAATATACAAAGAGGTAATTGCAAGAAAAGAACTTGTTACAACGGATTTACGATACTGCCTGATCTAGTCATGTCAAACCAAAATAATACATAAAAGCAATTGAGCAACTTTTTGATGATGAATTTATGCTGCCGATATAACAAGCAATAGTAATAGAACAGTCTTTTTATTGGATAGGTCCGTTTCGGTCCGAATCTGATTTGGCCGGTTTTATTCTATAGTCATAAAACTACAATAAACATACTGACCAGAAAAACGCCAAAATGTAATCTCACCTCAATATTTCCTGTGCGATTCGGCTCATCAGTTTGCTTTCCAATCTTGAGGATGAAGACATCTTTGTCTGGATGTAAAACTTTCTGCGCTTGTACACCCTTGGGGGCGTCTTTAGGAGTAACATTGCATGTATTGCACATCGTCGGATGGGCCGGGTTCATCGCATACACCATCTCTGAGTTCAGAGCTGTCCTGTGTGTGAGTGACTCACAAATGTCGTCAGGAATCTAAAATTAATATTATTATTTGTTGGTCTATCGGTTGCAAACGTTACTACGATTTCATTTTATAATAGATTTGTAATTTGATTTATGCCGCTGCCCTTTTGTTTTCTAAATCAAAACTCATAACATCACAATTATTTTTAATTAATTATTACCTAAGGCCCTTAATAATTATGTAGCCAAATACACTCGAGATCGCGATGCCTTTAATTTTTGTTATAATACAAAATCCTCTTTAAACCATAACAGCAGCGGTATTTCAGTGGTATCGGCCCTGATTTACCAACACGTAAATCAGGGCCGATACAGTGTGTAAGGTTGAACCCAAACAAGCACTCTATTAACACATTAAGAAAGTAAGAAATAATGATTTATTAAATATGATTGTTTGTGTATATTTAATTATATGACCACTGCTTTTTAATGGAAATAGATATGTGATAGAAACAAATATTTTAAGACATGTGATAACATCAACAGCACAGAACCCATTGGCGTTTGCGCGTTGGTTAAAAAAGAAACCGTGGCCCTGGCGCACATACAAGTGAAGAAACACGAGTGGGTTTTAGTCAGGAAAAGTCTGACACGCCCTTTCACTCCGACCAGAGAGGGAGAGTTCATTTAATGATTTCCCATCCAGAACAATAAAAGGACCTATATGGCGTACTTCAGCTCATAGCCCCAATAGGAGGGAACATTATGATGCTATAAAATCTTTATCCGACTCAAAGTTGTGATTGAATCGTCTAACTGAAAGGAATTCTGATCGTTATCGAGACTGACACGAAATAAGAGAGAGAACAACCCTGGGCATAATAGAACACACCTGAAAGTCCAACCTGTTTGAAGGGCATACATTTTCTCCACATATCATGCCGCAGGTTTCCGAGCAGATGGACCCATCTTCATCACAGGTACAGCTCTGCTGCAACTTTAGCTGCGACGGGGTTAGTCTAGGTGGCTTCGCTGTACTCTTCGGCACTCGTATTTTTACCTGATATACACAGTTATTTTGATAAATGGTAAAAGTAGAACTAAGGATTACATATCGAGACCTCTCCGTGTCTCGAAATATACGGTAAGCTGTACGACCCGGCTGTCATTGACAGTTTGTTACAGGTATTCAGCAGCCTGAAAACCTGACAATTTGTCTTGCCAGGGGGTACCGTATTACAAAATTACTATGTTTTAGGGATCGGATTGGCAGTCATATACAGGGTGTATCTGACATCGTAACGCAAACTTCGCGAAAAGGCTAGAAGACCGCATGCTATTATTAAAATTATGATAGTCATTCATGCCGTTACTGAACGGTTACAGAAATAACAATTTTTAAAAAAAGTGTCGGCTCGGTCTTTGAACGTTGCAAGCGTGCATCTGTGCGGGTTTGTAGGTATGACGTTGATCCCCGATGTGAACTCTATTAAATCAGCTGATAAGATAGTTTTTCGAGTATTGTTTTCATTACGCTTTTTGGCGCAATTATGAACGGTCTAAAGTGAAAAAAACTACATATATTTTTTTTTAATCATGAAAAAGCCGGCGAAAAATTCCACCACTGGGGGATTCAGAATCTCGTTGTCACTCGTTTGTGTGTCGATTTCAGATACACCCTTTATAGAATAGAAACAACTAAAGACATGACAAAGTGAAACGACAAACTGAGAAAGGTTGAAGGAATTCGATGTATCCACGAGAACGGTCGACGTGGTTAACTGGTTATGCTTGCAAGAAGGCCAACTGTTAAGCGTCAAGCAGTGGCAAGCGAGGATCTATGTTTTTGCTCAAAAGACGCAAATATGTACCTATAACTATCTGGGAGGACAGGGGGCATTTTTTTAAACCATGTACCCATGTATGCCTGTAAACCCTGTTTCCGAGCTACTTCCTTGAGGATAACTATCATTATACAAATACACATCAAATGCATTAATGAAAATACAGGTTATAAAACTATGTATAATTTAGAGTATGATACTCTGTTTGGTCAAACTCAACTACACTTAATCCCTGTAGTCGCGCGTGAGCTAGGGGCAACATCTGTCGTCCGTGTGCAGTTTCTGGCCTGCCATCGGACGCGTCCCCAGGTGGCGGATAGGGGAACGGCCCCCAGATATGGGGGTTACCGGTTTACTGGCGCGGACCTTAACCAGAAGTGGGGACCGCTTCGGCGGTCACACGTGCGGCGGGTCGGCCACCACTCCAGGTGGCTGACGTGACCCGAACTCCGGGTCACCGTCGGGCAACCCGGTCTCCTCACTGAGAGGAGCTGGGGGCCCCGTTTGCTTCCGGGCAAACGAGTGGGGTAAGAGGAAGGACACCTCGTTAAAAAACCCTTGGCTGCTGCGTCTTCTCGCACAAGAAGACGTACCCAGCCGGGCCCCTCCCTATGGAGGGCCCACTGTGGGCCCGCCTTTTGGCGGGAATCGCCGGCGGGGGATTGGTAGTGCAGGCTCTGCTATTTCCCATGACCCCGCCACTAAGGCGATGTCGGTGTGCCGCTGTTTGGTTTTAATGGGTATTCCCGGCTTCGGCAGGGCGAGTCCCACACACGCCCTTCGGGGTATGGTGCGTAAAGGCATTTCCACAGCGTCAAGAAAAAAAAAATGGGGCAACATCTGTCGGCTGAACGATAAGAAAACTGAATGGAATTTCAAGACCCCCATCTATTGATCCTTATACGACAATTAGTTTTACAAAACTATGCATGAAATACTGTCATGATTTATTATTATATTATATGTATTAGCTAGCCTAAATAAAAGTTCCATGATCAGAACCTCGTATAGTTTCTGGTTATGACTAATCACAGAAAGTCGAATCATTATAGCATCTCAGTTTTCTATTCACGATAAGTGCTGTAAGCATATTGTTCAAGTATACATATATCATTCTATAATAGGGTCTGTAGGATTATTATATATATTATAATAATATCTGGGCCTTTTAGGATGTCTATATCTATTTTATACACAAAGAAACCGTTGTACACTTGACATACCTCATTGCCATTAAAAATAGCACTTATTTCTTCATAAGGCTTTTTAGCCTTTGGTGGAGGAGGAGCTGGGGCTTCGGTAGTTGCCATATTAAATAGCAATATACTATTTGCCTACTAGGTATATCACCAAAAATTTAGAGCCAGTTAATTCGCGGATAATTTTGTATGCCCGTTTGAAAGAATGCTTGTCTTGTCTTGTCAATGCTTGCTTTGATAAGTGTCACAGTAGTTGTTTTTTTCTGTCCTTCTTCATTTCTCTTTGTTTAAATACAATTTCAATCAATTTTATTTATATATATATCCTTTTCTAGGGTTTGCCTTTGGCAAAGATATTTTAGATGGTGGATATTAATGCGTCTTGTCACGCAGGCGTACCACTGTACAATGAGCGACTTTTGACCACTAGGACATATCGGTTACGATTTTGTGCGTATCCTGTAAATAATACAATGTTTTTGGCTTTAGACCATTTAACTTAGATATGTATATCTTAAAGTCTTATCTTGCGTATGGGATGTTTAAGAAGTCCCTACCTAAAGATGAAATTGCGTAGATTTGATCATGCATTTTTGCCTATAGGGATTCACATCTTTAGCATCCGAATGAATATGCATGTAAACACGGCAAAAAAAAAAATCGCCAAGTTCATTCCATTTGTCATCCTCTCGACATTGTTGACATTTTTTCAACAGATTTATCTCGAAGTGCCTAGACATTATTATGTAAGCAATTGACCGTGAATACACTTTCGGAGTAGTCGACTCAGTCACTAGACTTTCATGAAATGCGTAAGATAATAAAAATGTCTACACACATGTAACGAGTGGTAGGCCGCAGTCTACTTTTGAGAATTAGTCATAGAAAACTATTAAGTATTACGACTACTCTTCTGTCAACGGGAACGACATAAGCTGTTTTATTAACCGTCGCACAAACTATTGTATATTAATATTAATTATAAACGGCCTATGATGTCTTGCAGGGCTTTTGCCCTCGCTACTTTCTTTAATCTTCTTTCAGTTTAAAGCTGCTACAGAACACTTCATGTTGACTAACTCCTTGTCAGGCTCATCCCGCCATCTCCACTTGTGCCTTCCGTGATGTCTTTTGTCACTAAGGGGACCTATTAGGTCGTAAATTTAGCTCCTTGATCGTTGACATGGGGCAGATATGTCCAGTGCAATTCCATTTTAACGTGGAAGCTTTCCAAGTGACATCAAAGAAAGAAAGAAGCTATTACCTAGAGATATTTAATATTTAGTAGTGTGTCTAGTAGTCTTATTAATCATTAGGCCACGTATAGACTGGTTGGTGGCTTGCTTAACGCCTAGAACCCATTGTCTTCTCATCCATCGATACACTCCACTTGACTAGCGAAGGTGCCAAGCGCGTAGCGTACTATGTGCTTGGCGCCTAGCAGCAAAATGAAAAACGCATACGAAACCTACGGGTTTCACACGGTACGCACACGGCATGGCAGCTCGCTAGGTTCTCAGGTTCTAGGCGATAAACAAGCCACCCCTCTCTCCATACTACGCCTTAGATGATCAGTGATAATGTGGTATGAAACATCACCAACATTCAGTCAGAAGACGTTCTCTAGTTAACTATATCCACTAGAGAACGTATTCATCATCTCTAAAGCTACACCTAAATTAGTTTAAGCTTCTAGCATCCATGGCATTATTTTCAATTGTCAATTCTTTATTGAGTAGCATAACATATACAGTTGGTAGGA
This sequence comes from Sesamia inferens, assembly GCA_037179545.1. Taxonomy (NCBI): domain Eukaryota; kingdom Metazoa; phylum Arthropoda; class Insecta; order Lepidoptera; family Noctuidae; genus Sesamia; species Sesamia inferens. Next base: position 15,830,975 of record CM073921.1, on the reverse strand, counting down.
AATCATTATATTAATCACAATTATGGACTCTATCATTCACAGCACAGATCAGGCAGGAGAGACGATTTCTTTATTATTATGAATCTTTCGACCTTCCTCAGGTCATTATGTTCACCTTGTGGAAGGGCCAAGCTTTGTCTTTCATCGCGATTCTTCCAAAGTCCAAAATAAAGCAGTAAGTAAAAATAAAACAGGGACAAAAAATCTAATCATTATCGTGTGCAGTTGCATCTCTGCGTTTGCAGATGATTCCCAGAAGAAGTCAACAGATAATCACCGTCCCTGTCAGCGGCAACACGTACCTATAGTACATTCCATATCGGAGAACGAACCGAAACCCTAACAATGTTGGGCTGAAGTATTTTTTTTGTAACTTCTCGGTAGCAAGGCAGACGGCAGTTTTACTGCGGTTGAAGCATTGGGTCGTTTCATATTCAAATTTTAATTTTATTAATGCTAAGCAACAGAAAACAAAACATTAAAAAAAAAAAAATTACAAAATATAACCGTTCCCTGTTGCTTAGAATTTCATACCAACATATCACACCACACTGTGCCACACTACACAGTGTATCGTGTATCGTGGACTATGATGTACATACATACTTAACATCTGCCGAAATATGTAGGTATCTAATATATAAAATTCTCGTGTAGCGGTGTTTGTGGTTACACTCCTCCGAAACGGCTTTCCCGATTCTCATGAAATTTTGTGTGCATATTGGGTAGGTCTGACAATAGGACAACATCTATTTTTTATCCCCCTAAATGTTAAGGGTAATCCACCCCAATTTTTTTTTTTTCAATTTTGGATTTTTTTTTTTAATTTTATGTGCTTTAGTAAATACATATAACCCTGAATTTTCAACCCTTTACAATCAACCCCTATTTTACTACCGCTATTTTTGTTTTTAATAATTTCAGATCTATATCCCCCTTTACAGCATATGATTTAAATGAATATTTTCGAAGATATTACAGATTTAAAAATTGCGGCGCGTCGTGTTCCGGCTGGGGTAGCGGGAGCAGCGGGAGCGCCTGGCCGCTTTTTTGTATAAAACGTTAACAGTTTTCTGTAGTGTAGGTATTTAGTATCAGCATTGCACCCGTGTGAAGCCGAGGCGTGTCGCTAGTAGGTATATCTATAAACACATAGACCTTCTCCGTTGGGTAAATGGGTAATATGTATATTTATAAACACATAGACATACCTCGACCTTCTCCGTTGGGTAAATGGGTAATATGTATATCTATAAAGACATAGGCATACCTCGACCTTCTCCGCTGGGTAATATGTATATCTATAAACACATAGGCATACCTCGACCTTCTCCGTTGGGTAAATAGGTAATATGTATATCTATAAACACATTGGCATACCTCGACCTTCTCCGCTGGGTAATATGTATATCTATAAACACATAAGCATACCTCAACCTTCTCCGTTGGGTAATATGTATAGGGTGAGATGTCCAACAGTGAACCAGTGGTACACATTGAGCCACCGTTCTTACTTTGTAAATGCTTCGTTTCCAAACCGTGCTTGGACACGAATATACTCAGTTTTTACTGCGCCGCCTGCTGATAAGTTGGGAACTAGCTAGCGTCAAAGACATCCGTGTGGCGGATCGCAATACGATTTTCGGCGATAAAACGCAATAGAACGTAATTATTACCTTTTCGTATTACTTCTGTTATGCGTACTTTTATTATGTGACATTTATTATACCTAATATAGCGTTTATTAGGCTATCGTATGCAACTAAAATCACTACAGTAACTCTTTTCATTTGTTTTTAACATCACCTTAAACGTTGAATGGTGGGTGTAGTACACAGTGAACCGCGAACATAGTTATAAAATTGTTGTTGTTTCAGTATAGGGCGAATCAAAGCAGCGCCTAGGAAAATTGGAGGCCACACAAAAGAACTCATGTTGCAAGCTGTATGATTGTTCGGTTGGTAAATATTAAAGACTTTAGATAATTAGACTGGTTTATTACACTTGTAGAATTATATTATTGGAAACGACCTCTTCTAGGTCAGATCCTAAGTTACAATGACAAGACAATAGACTATATTCATAGACACTAATACATAGAGATGGTATTAGTTACTCGACTACAGAGTAGTGATGTATGATACAACATCCCCCCTGTTTAAGTTTAAATTAACCCTTGACAAACAATGTTATAGAAACCTGACTTAGTTACAATTTAGACAATGACTTAAGACTATGGTTAGGTCTTAATCTAGGATACAATGTTCTACTTAATCTATTTCATCAATTAGCCTTCTGGTTGGCTTTACAACTCTTCCAGAACGAGTTACATGTTGACTGACTGAGGATTGAGATGAGAGCTCTTGAGGTCTAGACTCCTGCCTGTTACCTTCCTCTCTCCCCTGCGACGAATTGGATAGCATAGGAGAATATTTGTGTCTTAAATGAACCCTATTCCTCCTATACCTAACTCCATTGACATCCTCAACGACATATGACCTATTATTAGCCAACCTTAGCTTGACAATGGCTTGTTCCCAATTGCTATCAGGCTTTCTTTTAAAGTATACATGATCATTGGGATACAGTAATGACAATGACTTTGTATTTCTATTATAATATTTAGACTTATTTTTATTATTTTGCTTGACACATTCTTCATAATTTTTGAATGTAACCACTTTAGGTTTTAATTTCTTATAAGACATAGGAATGTTATTTCTTAAATTCCTGGACATTAACAATTGAGCTGGAGATGGTAAATTATTCTTAGGTGTGTTTCTATACTGTAATAAAGCTATGTATGGATCAGATGAGTTTCTTTTACATTTTTTTAACATATTTTTGATAATTTTGACTGAACTCTCTGCTTGACCATTTGACTGTGGATGATATGGGCTAGTTACAATGTGTTCTATGTCCCATTCATGCATAAAATTCTTAAATTCTAATGACTGAAAAGGAGGACCACCATCAGACACTAAAGATAAAGGTATTCCATGACGAGCAAAAATGGACTTTAAATGTGTTATTACATTCTTTGCTGTACTGTTTTTATTTAACAAAGCTATTTCTATAAATTTAGAATAATAATCTGTGACAATTAAATAAGTAAGGTTATCAAAATACATCAAATCAATACCTACTTGTTGCCATGGATATTTATTTATTTCAAAATTTTTTAGTGGTTCCTTTGGATTATTAGGTTTAAATTGTGCACATACATAACATTGTTCTACCAAGTTTTTAATATCAGCTGACATGCTTGGCCAGTACAAAGACTCTCTAGCCAGTTTTAAGCATTTATTTATACCTTGGTGACCTTCATGAATTTTACCTAACATTTCCTTATACATTGACTGTGGTACTATTAATTTTGACCCTTTGAACAACAAATCTTTGACTACATGAATTTCAGCTTGTATATTCCAAAATGGTTTTATTGACAGACTGACATTATTTTTATTTTTTGGCCAACCATCATAATAATACTTTTTTAACAATTGCAAAGTATCATCTTTCTTAGTGTTCTGTAACAATTTTGTACAGTACTCCTTTGTGACTGCTAGACTTGAATGCATTAAATTGACCTGTTTACTATGTGTTGACTTTGCTGTAATAATTCTACAAGTGTTTGTTGTGTGAGATTCCTCAGACTTGTGTCTGTACTCATCATTAAGATATGAATCTCGGCTAAGACTTTTTGACTTTTTTGACTTGACTGTGAATCTCTCAGACTGTTTAGTGTTTTCATCATTGAGATATGACATATGACAAGATGAGTCTTCATGAGATCTCTCAGACCTATCAGTCACCAGCCTTTTTTCATCACTGAGGCATTTTTTATTAGACCTCTCAGATATGACATTATCACCACTTTCATCACAGAAATATGACACAGGATATTTTTTATGACAAGATGAGTCTTCATGAGATCTCTTAGACATTGACTGCGACTGGCCTATGTGCGACCTGACCGTTGATTGTAACTTAGTATCTGACTGGGTGTATGACAACCTGCTATGTCTGTAATGATTTTGATTGTGATGACTTTGTGACTTTAAATGACAATTATATTGACTATACTTATGACTATGACTGAAGTTATGACAATTTAAAATTCCAACAAAATTATCTTGACTACCAGTTGAACTAAAAGACTCTAAATGACTGACTTTTTTATTATTGGAGTAACAAAATTTTGCAAAATGACCATAAGAGTTACATGACCTGCATTTAGCTCCCTGCGCTGGACATTTGTAGCGGTGGTGTTGTCCACAGCGGCTACACGTCTTCGAGCGCTTCTCAGGACTGGGACTTGACTTTGACCTCCCTGCGCTGGATCCCTGCTGACTGACTGGTGAAGCTCGCCGTCGCTGACGCTCCGCTCGACCACGGCTCCTCCGACGCAGATGCATGACTTTTTCAGACTCTTGACTAGTGGACCTCTTGACAATTTGGTCTGCATCCTGCTGTGCGACGATGAGTGTCCTAGCTAGCTCTCGCATCCTCTGATATGTCAGATCAGGTTCCTGCAGCAGTCTCTGACGTACATGTGCTAAGTCCAAACTCAAGTTGGCGATAAAAATATCTCTGATAAGAGATTCTCTGAGCGTTCCAAATTCGCAATCTTGGCTCTTATTTTCGAGATCGGTTAAGAAATCCTCGATGCTTTCCGATTTCTGTTGACGTGTGGTAAAAAACATGTAACGATACATGGTAATATTTTTTCTGGGTTGAAAAAATTCGTCGAATTTGGCTTTGACGTCATGTAATGTGCTTTCTCCAATATTTATGTTGAATGTGTTGAAAATATTTAAGCATTTTTCACCAATGTGATGTAATAAAATGGCGATCTTGCGTTTCTCACCGGACTTGTCTAAACCCGTTGCCAACAAGTATAATTCGAACTGTTGCCACCAGCGCTTCCAGGTTTCGTAATTGTTGTTTGTTGCATCTGACGATATTTTAAGCGCCTTCAAGCCACTGTTCATTGCAGCTCCGGTGTCATGGCCGCCACCGACGCCATCCGACTTTTGCATTTTATGAATTTTCTTTCTTCGTATTGGGTTTTTTCACTCTTCTGACACCATGTATGATTGTTCGGTTGGTAAATATTAAAGACTTTAGATAATTAGACTGGTTTATTACACTTGTAGAATTATATTATTGGAAACGACCTCTTCTAGGTCAGATCCTAAGTTACAATGACAAGACAATAGACTATATTCATAGACACTAATACATAGAGATGGTATTAGTTACTCGACTACAGAGTAGTGATGTATGATACAACACAAGCCATGTTGCTAGTAAAAGATGGACGTTTCATATTTAAAAACAAAAAACATTGTCAAAAACATTTAATTAATAAAGTTGATTACTTAGTAACATTTACAAGGCGTTTTATTGCTTTACCTTAGTTTTGTAGCATAAATAGTCATAATTTATTGTAAAATAAATAGGAAGCTTCACTGAATACATATTGGTTCACTGTTGACCTGGCCCCGGTTCAGAGTGTCCCACGTGGTGGACTCAGTGAGCCATTTGCCATCTTTTAAAAAAACTTAAATATATACCATCTTGTTCCGTTTGGTTCTAAAATGAATATGCAAAATTATAGCCAGATATATGGAAAGTCCTCTGGTAAAAAAAAAAAATCATTATCTTTAGAAACAGCTGAGCTATGAATGTGCAACTTTTTCATGGTTCACTGTTGGACACTTCACCCTACCTATAAACACATAGGCATACCTAAACCTTCTCCGTTGGGTAATACGCGTCCCGCGTTTTCATCAGTATAAGTTTCGAACTTTCGATCCTGTGGATATATGAGGGTAAAAAATCCTATGTGTTATTCCTGGTTATAAACTATGTGCCAAATTTCATTCAAAACCGTTCAGTAGTTGTTGCATGAAAAAGTAACTAACATCCATACATCACCATTTTAGCTGAAGAACGTTCAATGCTGCTCATATGCCTTCCGCATCCAGCGCCCGCGACCTTCACTAAGTCGTCGGTCCACCTTGTTGGGGGCCTACCCACGCTCCGTCTTCCGGTGCGTGGTTGCCACTCGAGAACCTGTCGGCCCCATCGGGCATCGGTTCTACGGGCAATGTGCCCGGCCCACCGCCGCTTAAGTGTTGCAATGCTTCGGGCTATGTCGGTTATTGTTGTTCTTCTGCGGATATCACCATTTCTCAGCATCCATACATACATCATCACAAACCTTCGCATTTATGTTATTAGTTGGATTAGTAAGAAATAAGATAGTTAGAGTACCTAAGTAGTTGCAAACGTAAACTCCTGCAGAGTTCTTTTTTTTTTATTAATTTATAAACCAGCGCTTGACCGCAATCTCGCCTGATGGTAAGCAGTGACGCAATCGTTGATGGTGAAGCGCACTAGTTTATTAAGAGCCTATTCACTCTAGCCTTGAAGACACTGAAATTGTAGTTCGATTGCTCCTGAGCATGTTGTTCTACAATGTAACCATCACACCGTGGAAACTTTGGTGAAGTGAACGTGGAGTGATGTCATTTCAAGTAATGCTAGGGATTAGTAACAACCCTTAGTAGTAGTCGTAGTCGTGGCGGCCTAGTGGTTAAAACACCAGCCTCTCAAGTATGAGTGCGCGGGTTCGATTCCAGGTCAGGCAAGTACCAATGTAACTTTTCTAAAGTTATATGTATTTTCTAAGTATATCTTGGACACCATTGACTGAAGGTGAAGGAAAACATCTTGAGGAAACCTGGACTTTATAAGTCTGAAATCGCCAACCCGCATTGAGCAAGCGTGGTGATTACACTCAATCCTTCTCTGTATGAGAGGAGACCTGTGCCCAGCAGTGGGACGATAAAAAGGTTGTTGACGATGATGAGTAACAACCCAATTTAAGCTTACTTCATATAACTTTACAGTGAGAATGTTACCGTATCGACCGGCAGGGTTTCATTTCCAGATCGGGTATCGAGTAACTAGGTTCTTCCATCAGGATAATGTGGCAGTCTGGAGGCTTGATTTGTGCTTTGTGGTTGATTGCAATCCATATCACATGGGGCTTAACAAAGCTGGCGGATACTAGTTACAACTCTACCTAAATTTAATATAACTTTGGGGTTAAAGGCGTTTTATTCATCATTTTTCATCGGAAAACCTGATATTGGAGATGCCGATGCATTCCACTAGTTTCTACGATAAATCCTTTACTGTACAAGCAGTTCGGCTATGGAATGACTTGTCCGTGTCCATAAGGCGTGCTCAAACTCTGTCCACTTTTAAAATTATGATAAGAAAGCACTTCCTCTCTCTTTAAACATGTCATTATATTTTATCTGCTCTTGTATAATATTTATTAATTAGATGTATATATTTAGTTACACTAGTATGATACATTTAACGTACATATTTATTGTATACTCTATGTAAATAGTACACTGTAGACTACCTACACTATTTCTCTCTCCTTCCCCTTAGTATTCCATCCATAGGTTGTCTGTAAAAGATCGCTCTTAGCGATAAAACCGCCCATTGTGTCACCCTTTGTAAAATCTTTTTATTATAATTTAATCTCAGAAGCGGATTGAAAACAGACTACAACACAGTATAAATCACATGAACCAATTTTTGTGACAAATAGCTAAAAGTATTACAGTATATTACTCCGTAAGACAGAAATAAGATACGTAAAAGTATTACCTACTACTGGGTACTACCACTAATTTGTCTATCATCAGCGAGTACCTAATCAGAAAATAAGTCAGTAAAAACACATCTCGGCCTTAACAGGAAAAGTAGTTAAAATGAACTAATAACTACATATGTAAGTATACGTCATATTTTAGTGAATAAAATATCTTCCTAACAAAAATATCTACTAACTGAACTTAGAGTTATGAAGATAGTGGAAACATAGCTTACCTCTGCTTGAACCAAAGCATGGATGATCAGGTGCCCGATTAAATACATAATATAAAAATATTAGATAAATAAATCAAATTCGGTGGCCAAAGGAACGACTTATCACTGGTAGGCTAAGGAAAGACCTACCTATAGATTAATCCGCCTTCCACAAAGTCTTTTCCGTGTCAAGTATCGGTATTTAGTTTACGAGATTAACGGCTTAAGACGTGCTGAAAGCATGAGCCAGTAGGTAAGGTAATGGCGAGAATCGCCTTGAACCATTCGAAAGGAATTAAGTAACTTCACAAGATTGAAATATAGGTAGGTATAGTATGTCTATAAAGTCGTGAAAATAAATGAGGGCGCTGCGGTCGTGTATATAGCAACCCTGTTAGTGTATTGAATTCATTTTGATACTACCACATTATTTTGTACTAGAAGCAAACCTGGTTTTAACGAATACACAAATCTATGGTCTCTGGCGTTTAAATAAAACGAGTAAAACGAAAAAAAATAAATAAATAAATAAATAATTACATATTTATTATTATATGTTTTAACGTTTTTTTACCAATGAACAGTATTCCTAAACATAATAATTGCTTTCATCATTTGATTCCAAATATTCTTCGTTAAAAAGTATTTTCTTTGTCAGTTGCGTCAGTAACATCGTCTTTGCTAATGCTGTCATCAGCCTGCTTTCTCCGTTTAAGCGAATAACTGATTCACCTATATCTTGATATAGGGTTCACCCTCACATTTTCTTTATTTTTATTTTATTTATTAGGGACAAAAAACAGTTACATGTTACAATGTTAACAATCTAGATAATGTATAATACAGTAAACAAACATATAACCCACACCAATGTCCACGGAATCACATTGTTTGTACAAGACATAAGGAAACGGACGTATACAGAAGGAGACAGTGAGAAAGTAACGAATGATAAAACTAATGATAAAACTAAACCCTAAAAATCACACAAACAAATTCAAGACAGCGTGCCCCGTCCAGATATGGTCCATGGGCACAATCACGTCACATCAAACATCAGCAAGAAACAGTAAGAGTTAAGGATTACCAGAAAGTAAATCAATAGCCATTTTTCTGAACTCGCTCTGGTTAAGAGCGAAAATATCTAAATTTGCAAAATAGGAATTATAAATTTCCAATAATCGGCGAAGAGAAGCCCCCTCCCCAGCATTTGTTCTACATTGCTCTGTGTAGAACAAGAACAAGCGGGTTGCTCGTACTTCACGCCTACTTGCAATTCTAGGTACCACATAACATATTTCATTTGCAAGCTCCAAACAATCAAACCTGTTGTTGCATATGCCAAACAGCATCACAACCATAAGCAGTGTACGCCTGTGCTCCAAGCTTAATATTTTGTACCGATTTATCAGATCCGCATAGGAAATCCTAGTGTGGTAACACTTATAATGTGTGGTGCGAAGAAATTTTTTCTGTACCATTTCTAGTCTGTGCTTATACTTTCCGTAAAATGGGCTCCAAATGGGCACCGCGTATTCTAACTGAGAACGGACTAACGTTTTATATAGAAAGAGGAAAGTGGAAGTCTTTTTAAATTCTTTACAAGATCGCATTACAAAACCATACATTTGATAGGCTCTATTAATTATGTTGTCAATATGGATGTCAAAATGTAACTTACTATCAAGAAGTACTCCAAGATCACGTGTGCAATCGGTTCTGTTTAAATTTATGTCACCCAGCGTGTAGGGAAAAATTATACTTGTTTTGTTTTTGGTAAAAGAAATATAATGACATTTTGGCAAACTGAGGTGAAGTTTATTTCTAAGACAATATTGCGAAAGTCTGCATAGATCATCTTGTAATAGGACACAGTCCTGCATACTTGTGCAGGATTTAAAAATTTTGATGTCATCAGCGTACATAAGGAATTTAGAGTTAACTATACAGGACTTTATGTCGTTAATGAACAAGATAAACAATAAAGGACCCAAGACCGAACCCTGGGGCACCCCGGATTCTACAACTGCGTATTCAGACTCGTGTCCACTCAGACTCGTTCTTGAAAGATTAAAAATAATAATATGTAATTTCTATCAGAAGACGGATAGCACTAATTTTAATTAATTCATTTTTAAAATCAGCGATAAATTAAATCACCTAAATTATCAAAACTGCTACACTATGGTCTACTTATATTTCCAAACTAACCTATAAATGCGCAATGTAAACAATCTTATACCTTTAAACGAGCAATTCTTGTATATATATATATATATATATATATATATATATATATATATATAATTGGAATCTCGGAAACGGCTCCTACGATTTTCATGAAATTTTGTGTGCAGGGGGCTTCGGGGACGATAAGTCGATCTAGCTAGGTTTAATTTTCAGAAAATGTCTTTTTTCCATGTTTTGAGGTACTGAACAATTGCTAAACTTCTCATAAGAAGCTAAATTTCGGCACTGTCCTTAATGATACGAATAGCTGAGGGGCTTCGGCCTCTGATTTGGAGCTCGTAGACTTCGGGTTCAAATCCCTGGCGATATAGTGTGTTTTCCTTTTTTTTTGGAGTTTAAAAAAAATAATGATGGCGTTGTCTAATGCTTTTTATTACATTTTATTGTTTTTTCTTTTTTTTTTTGGAGTTTTAAAAAAAATAATGATGGCGTTGTCTAATGCTTTTTATTACATTTTATATATTTGGAAACGGCGTCAACGAATTTTCTTTTTCGTTTATTAAATTATTAAACCAATGGAAGAAATTTTGTTTTGCCTGATTTGTGGAGATGCAAGGTACCAGGGTCGCACAAAAGTGTAGAAGTCGAAACAATTGTGAAAGAAATGATGTTGTATATAAACAACAATATTTTTTGTTGTAAATATATAATACCTGGAAGAACTTTTATTTTGCCAACTTTGTGGAGGTGCAAAGTACCAGGGTATCACAAAAGTGTAGGAGAAGTCGAAACAATGAAGCTCATTTATTTTAAAGATCAGCCTGAAGGAGCAGTCGAATTTACAACAGAATTTCTCAACAGTGTCAACATTTCAGACTTGCCACAACACGAACTGAAATATCAGTATTATTATTATTGCTAACCTTATGATACCTTGCACCTCCTCAAAGTAGGCAAAATAAAATTAATCCATATAATATGATTTAATAATAATGATGAAGTACCTGGGCGAACGAGCTTAGCTCGGCATCTTTTTTTGTGTTATAATTATTATTATTGATTTATTTACATCAGACAATTGTTCATAGTCTTCATAAAAACAAATATAAAAAAATAAAAAAATTAAACTGATAATAATTAATATACACACATCAAAAGTGTCTAGGGATCAACATATATTTTTGCAATAACTTTTCTCCTGATTGATATTAATTAAAATTTTCTTTAAGGATTCATCAAATAAAGTGTTTTCGTTTGTCACAGTAACGATAAACCAAGTCACCTTTGCATTAATAAAGAAATTTGCCATTTTCCTAATAAAGGGATATTTGACATTTGAACCACTAACACAAAAGTTTGAAAAAAAGACTGAAATAACAGTTTTCTCTAAAATTTTATTGGGTAACTTAAACAATTAATAATCCGTGTTTCTACCGCGAACACTAACAACACAAGAACATTGGTTTGGCATACTCAAAATGAGTTCATCCAAATCACGCTGTGGAATGGCCGCCCATGTTCGTTGCAACAACAAAAAAGGTCTTCTTGCGACTGGATACCCTCCATATTCGGCAGAGCTCTTCTCTGTAGCATATCCCATGCATGCTCAATCGGGTTCAAGTCTGGCGACTGAGCAGGCCAGGGCAGGACATTGATGTTAGCTGCGGCGAGAGTCTGTCTTACAACTCTTGCGGTGTGCGGTCGTGCATTATCATGCATTAACCGAAATAAGGGACCGATTTGCACTTGTAGAGGAACGATGACGTCTGATACAATCGTCTCAGCATAAATTTGAGCGTTGAGGTTGCCTCTGATCCAAATCAACTCAGTTCTTCCGCCGATCCAAATACCCGCCCATACCATGATGGTTCCACCACTATAAGGATGGACTTCCTGGCAGGATTTTAATCGCTGTTGGCGTCCAGGGGTTCTCCAGTGTCGTATACGTCTTGTATCCGGTCTCATACCAAAACGAGACTCATCAGAAAAGCACACGAAACGCCATTGTTCTTCTGCCCAATTTCTGTGTTCAAGAGCCCATTGATATCGAATCCTACGATTGTGCATTGCTATAGGTGGTACCCGTAGCGGTCTTCGGGAATGAAGGTTCACTTCATGCAAGCGGTTTCTGACTGTTTGGTCGCTAATTAAGTTCCCTGAAGAGTGATGAAGCCTCACGGCTAACATCATGGCGGTTATTGTTGGAGCTCTTCGAGTTAAGATTTGAATGTATCGCTCTTGTCTCCGTGTGGTACAGCGATACCGTCCTCCATGGCGCTCAGCCACGGTACCAGTGCTTCGGTAACGTGTCCAAAGTCGACTGATAACACTCTGACTTGTATTCAGAGCTAAAGCCACAGTACGTTGCCGGGAACCAGCTTCTATCATTCCCACGGCTCTGAGCATTTCTTCCCTGCTTAAATGACGTCGCCGCTCCATAATAACGTTGGTTTTAATCAGTAGTAGGGAAACAGTAGCACTAATAATGTCTTCAATGCGTTGTATGTTTTTATAGGGAAAATATTGACAGCTGATTTTCATCTTTTACTCGAATTTGATTCACAGTTCCTGATTCAAATTATGAAATGCACCAAAAAGGATCCATATAAATTTATAAAATCATAAATTTATTACAAAGCCACATCTCAATCTCAAGAAATCCGCATAAAAATGCTTGATCCCTAGACACTTTTGATGTGTGTAGTACTTTGATTTGATATAGATGACGTTTACATTCATGGTACACGAAGCCAATGTTTGGTTTGAGGTTAGACCCAGAAAATTGCTCTTAAAATATCATGTGTCTTTTTTACACGAAAATGACAAAAAGAACATTTAAAAAAACGCTTACGAACATTTTAACTCCACGAAGCCGTGACTCATCTCAAGAAGCAGAAGAAAACCTCCATGAAAACAATCTGATTTTCGGTCGTCCCACACGTGTTTGTCAGACTTCGCACAGTGAGGACCCATTTGAAGAAGAACTTGATGAAAATCATCAGGTTTCCGCTCATCTCACACGTGCTGCTAAAGTAAGATGCTTGCAAAACTTAACTAACATTTTAAGAACAGAAAGGTCTTATTTAGATGTTTCACGAGAGCGTGCAGCACAACGTGTGGCCGCCGAAAATGATGAGCAACAGGAGCGACGTCTGCAAGATATGCGGCAGCGTGCGTCAGAACGTGAAATGATTATTATTAATGAAAACCCTCAGCATACCCGCAATATAGTATGGAAGGACGTATTAGGTTAAGACCTTAAACTATGTATTGATGATAATATATAACTGATGTAACTGATTGTTAAACTATAAGTACTTATTTATAATAAAATGTTAAACTAAATTGCACTCGTAATTTTATATATAAATAACAGTTAATAATATTTTTTTATTATTATGTCGGTATGATCGAAAAACATTAGTCAAAAAATATTATTTAAAAAATTCGTTCGTTATGTATTTTTTGTTTTGAAAATATAGAGACACGCGATGTACCTAACAAAAAAAAAAAGATGCCGAGCAAAGCTCGGTCGCCCGGTACTCTTCATTAAACGACTTCAAAAAGGAGGAGGTTACTCAATTCGACCGTAGATATGCTTTTTTATGTTTGTTCGCGGATAATTTCGTCGTCTATGAACCAATTTTGATAATTCTTTTTCTGCTGGAAAGAAGACATTCCCAAGGTGGCCCCTTAATAAGGACATCAGGGTTTGATGGTGGCAGTTTTTTCATTAGGTATTTTAAAGCTCCACAATATAAAAAGAGCCTGGAGTAGATCTGATGATTAAGGCGGGAGACAGGCGAGGGAACTCCTCAACGATTCAGAGCAGCTACCTTGTGTTTGTGCTTGAATAATTTGTATTGATAAGAACCTTACACCTTGATGGGTGTAACTGTCATTAGGGAGCTAATGATGATGACAAAAGTCAGTTTAGGGAACTCCTCAATGATTTACAGTGGCTACCTTGTATTTGGACTCAATTCATTTATATTGTGGGTTATAATGAAGCTCTGCAGTAGATCTGATGATGGATCTGAGAGACAGTCGAGGGAACTCCTTAACAATTCACAGCACCTACCTTATGTTCGTGCTTGATTAATTTGTATTGATAAGAACTTTACGTCTAGATGGGTTGTCACTGTCATTAGAGAAAAGAAACTCCTCTAGAATTTACAGCAATTACCTTGTGTTTGGCTTAGTTTGTATTCATGTGGGTGATCCACATGGATGCAAACTTGTCATCAATATAAATGAAAGTCTGCAGTAGATCTGATAATAAAGACCATAGACAGTCCAGGGGAATCATCAACAATTTACAGCATTGAAGTTTAACGTAGGACAACTATCAGTCACTGCTACCCGCCATGCTGATGCGACAACAAAAAAATCAGGAGACTAAATTTAAGTCACGTAATCGTGTCATCTCTAGCAGTGCTCATACATTCAGTCCGGTTCCAGAGAAATTTTATAAAAAACGGTATTTAAACCAAAATTAGGGGGTAACAAATTCAAGTAAACAAAATGCGTCCTTTGCTTGCTAGCCTTTTCCCAACTATGTTGGCGGCAGCATCCAGTCAGATCGGATGCAGCTGAACAGTACTTTTTGCAAATAAAAATTCTAAAATAAAAACTTATAAAAAAAAAGCAAACCAACTTTAAAAAAAAAAAAACACTACAAAGTGAAAAATAACTAGTTTTGGAAGTTGGTGCCAAAAACTAATATACATGTTCACGATCAAGATGTTTTTGGTTTTTATATATAAAGACTACTAAATTAATATATTTTTTGTATATATAAATGTAAACAAAGTGTGTAATACTTCTTGGTTTAGTCTCTAAGGTTGTATTCTATCTATGAAGTTGTAATCTGTGAAGCGATGACACATGATAAAGAGGTTAAGAAAAACCTGTGAGGATTGTTATAATGTAATGAAGAAATGGTGAAACAATATTTTTAAATGTTGTTTCTCTTTTCAGAGCAACTCAATTCTGGCTATTGTTTTACTGTACCCCATATCTAAGGATAATTATATTAACCACCTTATGAAACAACATTTAAAGCTATTGTTTCACCATTTCTTCATTACATTATAATAATCCTCACAGGTTTTTCTTAACCTCTTTATCATGTGTCATCGCTTCACAGATTACAACTTCATCGATAAAATACAATCTTAGAGACTAAATCAAGAAGTATCACACACCTTATATAAATTCGAATATTGTAAAAGTTTTTATTTTAGTCTTAAAATCGTATACTTTGTAAATTTGAAACTTCTGGTAGATAAAAACCAACAGTAACATGATTACATACCTGTTTTAGCAGCTGTTCGAGCATAAATATCATGCAAGTTTGATAAAATTTACTACTGCCTACTGACAAACATTAAAAGTAATTTCCTGAGCTGTACTCCGATTTGTATTTCTCATATTTAACACGTTTCTTCCATGTTTTGTCTAAATAGATTAGAAAATTAATAAAAATTTCAATAAATAACACAGATACATATAGTCACAAGACTAATCTATGACAGCCGATGACATTCGATGTACTATGATTTAGTGTTGCCCTACTTTTGATTATTTAAGTTCCCTAAACAATAATTTCATGACTTTATACACAGGACTATACAGACACACTGGTCCCAAATACTTAGTCTTAAAGAAAGTTAAGTGCAAGCAGAGTTTATGTAAAAGTTTGCCCTATGAAATATAAAGGCGCTTTTCGGAAGGCCACCGCACTCGCCAGCAGTAACGTTTTCCAATCGCAATGACAGACCTTATCAATTATTTTGCTTCTGACAGCAGCAACCCTATTACTCATTTTTTATGATTAAAGGGTCACATACTACAAGAATGTCTAATAAAAACATCCTTGTGAGCAACAAGCACACAAGTTCATAACGCTAACAAGTGAGTTTGGAGCTAATCAATTGAGCGATAGTCTTGCAGTTTTGAATAGGTTTTATTTTAGATGCATCGATACCAATCGATATTAATTTACCAATGTCAATGTCAATTGGTTAGGTACCTAAAGTTTAATGAATTCGTTCGACAAGCTTCTGTCCGCCACTACGTTCCCGTGAAAGGGGACTGAAGTTGTTAATAAGGAGCCTGGCATACCTAACATCGCACTATTATTTTTTTTAACTTTGTACTTTCTTAAATTTTGTTGCATGGCTATTTGATTATTTTAAACTTAAAGTGTGATTATTTCAAACTGTAATAATATCTAAGCAAGTAATACGCAGAAACATTGTTTTCCGCACAATATGCATAAACTTCGTCTCAAGCATTTAAATTTAGTTTTAATCAATGGTTTAGGTAATGCTTGATTGAGTCTAGTAAGGTTCTATAATACTATTTATATATATACATACATATAATATGTAGCGTGAGACGACAGCATATCAAGCTAAGTACCTACTAAAATTTGTCAAATTTCCTTAAGATTTTCAACTTTATTTCTAAAGTATTTAATCTTTCAAGGTTGATTGGGAATATCTGACACTTTAGGGTAGTTTGACCTGTTGTCGTCCGTACATACTATCCCCCTTATTCATAAACGCTGCTTAAAGTTAACTAGTGATTAGCGATTCTTTAACCATACATTTTTGGCCTTTTAATGTCACTTAACTTATATCTTCACACACAATGCACAATGGTTAAGGGCTCTATCCATAAACGATTTTTAAAGTTAAGTGACGTGCAAACATCTAAAATGTATGTTTAAACAATCGCTAATCACTAGTTAACTTTAAGCAGCTTTCATTAATAAGGGGGTAAGTAAGAAAGACTAAAAGTTCACACCATGGAAATAAGCATTTTTCATCTAGGATACTTTTTTATGATTTATTTTTTATACCAATTTAAACACCTTGCCGCAAATGAAGATAAACATGCCGCTTCATTTCTTTTTTGGAAGTATTTAATAGATTATATATTAAAGACAGGTAATGACAGATAGATAATTGTATTAAGCGGCAACAAAGACGTAGTTAAGATCCAAATTTCTTTGTAACAAAGCCTTTTTAGGTACTACTTAATTAATTAATTTAGTTAGATTTAATTTATAAAAGCTATAGAAAGAAAAGTTTGCCAAAGTAAGTTTATGGATAACGTGTGATAGTAGGTATGTCAGCCTTCAAAACCCTTTCTTGTTCCCTCGACCACCCCGGCCTCGCATCGCAACACTTGCTTACACTATTTTTATGAGTTATTTGGAAAAAAACCAGGAATTTTCCCATTCAAATATATAAGTACTGAATAGATAGAAAGGGTAGCTGTAGTGGGCACTATGTCCTATTTATAAAGTCATGTTTTCAAACATTATCTTCTATACTAATATATAAAACTGAAGAGTTTGTTTGTTTGTCCGATTTGAAATTCTTTTTGCGTTGGATAGCCCATTAATCCAGGAAGGCTTTAGGCTATATAACATCACGCTGCGACCAATAGGAGCGGAGTATAACAAACTCCACGCGAACGAAGTAGAAGTAGAAGAAAATTTGCTTTACGGTTATATTTTTAGTTTGCTGTTAGGTATATATTCACAGTCGAGCTGTTTTGTTTTGTTAATAATTAAGTTTTACTAAAACTAACTTGTTATCTAATGAGATATTGATGGCAAGAAATAAATAACCCCACCAAAAACATTGAATATAAAGTAGGTTGCCAAAAACTTAAGTAACAAATTAAATAATAATTTGTAATGTCGTTTAAGGAAAGTAAGGTAAAGACAAGCCCCTACAAACCTGACATCTTGGCCAAAAAGGTACGGCTCGAATAGTAACCCTAATAGAATACCATCAATCCGTAAGTAGTTCTACAATACTGCCGATTTTGCTAGGTTAGGCATTACCCAACTTGAATTTAACCTTGAGAATAAAATTTACTTAAATATTTCAAGGTGAACTGATTGAAATACCGTTGCAATGAAAGAAAATTCAGAATCTCGAACCCAACACTTCTCTGCCCAAGCCCAACAATTTAAGTGGCAGGGCGGCTCCCAGAACAGACTGTTGCAGTTGATGGGACCGAAAAGTTCTGGAGTGGCGACCGTGTACCAATAGAGGCAGATTCGGAGGGCTTCCCACGGAAAATACAAAACCTGTGGAAATGAACGTGCTTGGGGGTGACCTATATCTGACAGTGGACGTCTTTCAGCTAAAATTATGATGGCGATGATGACTTGCATCGCTACCACATATGTATGTATTATTTATAACAATAAGGTGCACTCAGAGGAGGTCCGAAAGAATATGTTCTCAATTGCTTTTATATTTAAATTAAATACATAATTGAAACAAACTGAAAACAATCGATTCGTAAAACATGATAACTTAGAAGGAGAGTATAAGATAGCAACAGTAGAGAAAATTTTTATACTATAATTTTTGTGATTTTTTACTATTTTTATTTTTTCCTCTTCTTGCTTTACAACAGGTGCATGGTGGGGGTTCTGGTTCATATTGTGTTTCCCTAGTGTCTAGGCGACCCAGCGGTCTTCTGTCGGGGTACTTCGGTGTGACCAGCTCAAGTTCCATTTTACAGCGCCGGTCTCCAGTAGGGCCAACTTTGGCAACCTGAATATTGTGTAAAAAAGAAAATAGTTAATCATGGGCGATTCTAACTCATCCATCTCTTTCAACATTACATAAGCAGCCTATAATGTTCCCACTGTTGGGACACAGGCCTCCTTTCGGTGAGAGGGAGTGGGAGTGTACGCTGGCCCAGTGCGGGTTGGTAGACACATGTCTTCATCATCATCATCATCATCATCATTTCAGCCGAAAGACGTCCACTGCTGGACATAGGCCTCCCCCAAGGTTCTCCACGACGACCGGTCCTGCGCCTCCCGCATCCAGCGGTTTCCCGCGACCTTAACCAGGTCGTCGGTCCACCTTGTCGGGGGCCTACCCACGCTACGTCTTCCGGTGCGTGGTCGCCACTCGAGAACCCGTCGGCCCCATCGGGCATCGGTCCTACGGGCAATGTGTCCAGCCCATTGCCACTTCAGTGTTGCAATTCTTCGGGCTATGTCGGTTACTCTCGTTCTTCTGCGGATCTCCTCATTCCTGATTCGATCGCGCAGTGAAACCCCAAGCATAGCCCTCTCCATTGCCCTTTGAGCGACTTTGATACATTTTGATTTGACATGTCTTAGATATATGTATTTTTTTTGTCTTTAGGATATGCCGGTTTCCGCACGATGTTTTCCATCACCGTTTTGAGAGCAGTGCAGGTGATGAAATAATTTACACAAAGTAAAACGTCTGACGGGGTTCGATACTATGACTTACAACTTGTAAGTCGCAGCCGATATCACTAGGCCACTGCTGCTA
Source organism: Sesamia inferens (assembly GCA_037179545.1). Lineage (NCBI taxonomy): Eukaryota > Metazoa > Arthropoda > Insecta > Lepidoptera > Noctuidae > Sesamia > Sesamia inferens. The sequence goes on along the minus strand of CM073921.1, from coordinate 15,811,539 downwards.
ACGTAGCACTAACGTTATATATAGCCCAGTCATATTTATCCTCGGTGGTAGGCCATAACATCCGGCCGCCGGCAGAAGTTACCACCGAAGTTACAACTAGCCTTTGCGCCGCATAAAACCTATCAACTTCTACTAAAAGGTAATCTTAAATCATTGCCTACTATTAAATTTAACAACGTTCCCATTAAAAAACAGCAATCCGTATGCTACCTTGGTATGATCTTAGAAAGGAATTTTTCATTTATCGAACATACATACAAAAATAGTTGGCGAAAAAGCTAAAAGTAACTTTTATGCCCTAACTAGAATATCCAAAGCAACTTGGGGTCTATCATTCCTAACTTTAAAAACTATATATGGAGCTACCTACTTAGGATGTATGTGCTACGGTGCACCTGTTTGGGCCGATAGGGCCAGTATAGGGGCGGCACGACGTAAACTGCTTCAAAGCCAACGTTTGGCATTGATATTTTTATGCAAGGCATATAGAACGGTCAGTACTGAAGCCTTACCGGTACTGGCAGGTGTACTTACAGTCGATCTTGAGGTACAGCGACGTGCTTCAATGTACTACTCCGTGAGGGGGGAGGCCATGGACACTAATTTTGTTACACAACGCGACTTTAGTAAAATTTCTAGATTATTTAAACCTCAGACTGAAGTCTGGGAGGACCTCTTATCCGAATGGCAAAGTAGGTGGGATAATTCCATCAAGGGCCGGCACCTCCATCTATTCTTTCCATCCGTTGGCGATCGGCTGGCTAAGACGTGGCTGGAGGTTGACCACTGTGTTGCCCAATATCTCACAGGTCATGGCAACTTTAAAAGTAAACTGTATTCTTTTAAACTTGTTCCTTCGCCTTTGTGTCAGTGTTCTACATCGAACTGCGAATTTGAACAGTCTGCACATGACATCTTGTGGGAGTGTGTTCTTTGGCAGAATGAACGCAATATTATGTTGGATAGTGTACAAGCTACATCCGGAGTCGTTTATTATACGGACCTTGTAGAAACTAGAACCAATTTCCGTGCGTTCAGGCGCTTTTGCCATACCTATTATAGGAATCAATTGTAACAGCTAATACCTACTTAGGACCCATTACCTTAATCAAATTTTATTCCGTGGTGCTTGGCAATCTGGGCTTCTCCCAGTTGCAATAATGTCCCTTTGAGCCGATTGGCCTAGTTCTGTTCTGTCTCCTGCTTGTTATGGAGGGAAGTAGAGAAAAATATCTTTTTTCTTACTCCTCCGCTATTCTTTTCTGATTAATTTCGTTGCGGGGCCCAAGACAGTTGAATCGTTTCTCCGGGATTCGTCGAGCTTCATTGCTCGGCGTTTTTCTGGCGGTTTCTCTTGATTCTGGCTTTTTCTGTTGATTCTGGCTTTCAGGAGTTGCAGTGGATGGGAAAAGTGTGGCGGGTTTTCTTCCTATTCGATCAGTTTTTCTGAGTGAATAGGCTCTTAATAAACTAGCGCGCTTTACCATCAACGATCGCATCACTGCTTACCATCAGGCGGGATTGCGGTCAAGCGCTAGTTTATAATTATTAAAAAAAAAGTCACTTTAGGCAAAAAAATGGGCCAATCTCGGAATTTGAGATAATAAGCTGGAAATTCCTATACAGCATCATTTTGGCGTTCTAAAAGTTGTCTGAAAAGTCTCATATTATCTCGTGTTTGCGTCGTAAGTTATTCGAGGTCAAAGGTCACGAAAATCGGTTTTTTGCAATTATCTCGGTTTCTATTGCTCCAATGATGTGAGCACCTATTATCAAATTGTAGAGCATAAAATTTGCGACAAATTTTGCTTTCATTCATCATTACATCATTTCATCATTAGAAAATATCATCAAGTATCAACATAAACTAATTTGTATTGTTTATTACTTTATACATTGTATTGAAAAAATATTAAGTATTTGCATCTTTCCTTCTAAGCATTTATTTGTATATATATGGCTAATATTTACATAAATTAAAAAGCTAAAAATATAAAATTATGTACAAGTATATAAAAGAGGAATGTAAATATCTAGAGGGCATCAAAAAATTCATCCGCATCGCTGTCAACAGGAAACGTGTCCAAAAGGCTGGCAGTATTGCCACGTTGTATGGCGATGCTGATTCTTTGGCCAAAAAATAGCACCGCCCTCTGGTCACGTGAAGAGTCGATTAAACGTATGGCGATATCTCGAAATAACAGGTGTGCACTCCGACCCCATGGCCCTAGTGTTTCAACCCCAAACGGCTCGAACATATAGGTTCCAATGAGATTGGAGTATTTCCGCCGTTTGAGGTTTTCCGCACTTGCAGCAGCCGCTGCAGCACAGCTCACCGTATTTGGAAGATGGGATGGCGCAAGGGTGTCAACACACGTTGCATCCCATACCAAAGGTCTACCTACCTTCCAAGGTATTACAAAAAAAAAAAAAACTGAAGGTGATTCTGTGAATGTAGTGCGTAGTTTGAAATCTTTAAAAACTGCTAGTATCTAAAGAAATGATGGTCACATAGACTTATTAAATACTTTAACCTCTGTGAATGTGGATGTCGAGTGTCGGAAAGTATCATCATCATTATCATTATCAACCTTTTTATAAAGGAAAGTATACATCAATAAAAATTCTATATCAGCATCAAAACGACGACCAGAGGAAGGTGAACCTTTACCATCATCCAGTGTACCTCGTAAAAAAAGGAATGAGGTGTTTGATTTTAAAGTACTGTATTTATTTTGTGGTCAAACACCTGACCTAGCAGCAGGGTTAAGAAAAAAAAGAATAGTATCGACGAACAATCAGTAAAGTAAGTACTCTGGAATTCAAAGACAATGTCATTAAACGATTACAACAATACTCACTACATTATTTTGTGATTGTAAGAATGGTTGTGGTTTACGCTGTGGATGCAGAAAATCAGGCTTGCAATGCACTTTAGCTTGTGGAAATGCAATGGGCAAGCTTGTCTCAATGCTGTTGTATTGCAAGACGATCCCAAGGAAGAAACTGCATTTAATCCAGAAATTTTAGAAGGTTTGGAGACAATCATGCAGGTAAACGAAAATGATGAAGACGAAATTGAAATTTTCAGTTTCCCAGAAGATGACAATAAAGAAGAAGAAGAAGAAAATTGATATTTTTGAAGTATAGATTTAAAAAAATTTAAATGTACATATAATTTTAATTTTAATAGAGATGTATCCAAGGTATGAAAATCAAAAAAATAATTAGTCCGTCTTATAGATAATAAAAAAAATTAAGACCCGTATTTTTTATTTTATCGAAATTACCAAAAATTACTGAGATATAGCGTATTAAAGTTACGGAGTGGGGCTAATTACGTCACGCCATGGTATATTTTGTACGACGGCGTGACGCCATGCGATATTTCAAATCAATATATCTTCCTATGTATTTGAATAAAAGATAAAATAAAAAATACGTTTTCAATATTTTTTAAAAATCTATCTGATGGACATTAAATTATTTTTTAGGATACAAGCCAATTGTAACAAAAGTATATTCAGCTACTAAATAAAAATTGACTTAAATTATATTTACTTGATTTATTTCTATTTACAATCTATCTATCATTCTATTTATTTACAGTCTATTATCGAATAAAATTAAATGAATTAATAATCTATATTATATATACTTAAAACATTATTCGATATAATATATTCAGTAATAAATAATACAAATTATGTATTGTTGATACTATTGTAATGATTTAGTAACTACATATACAGTATGTTAAGAAAACCCAGTCCGACCCGTGAAGGTGTTGTTAGGTATCGATAACTGATTCTACTAATGGATACAAAACGGGGTAAACTTAAAAAAAAAATCCCCCTAAAAAATAAATATTATTTCGCAAAAAAGAGGTAACTTAATAAATGTGCGTTAAGCACCCTTCCGCGGGCGGCGAGCGGTAGGGCACGCGGCACGTGGTCGCATCGTTATTCGCTCATAATAATACCGGTGTTGTCACTTTTTTAAAAATTACCAAATTTCGGGGAAGTTGGAATTAATTCGCGGGAAAAAAGATTATTTCAAAATTCATTTGTATTCGTACTATGATGATTACGTAAAATTTTATATTATATTTGGTCATGTGTTTATCTAACCTTTATTATCCTTATGGGTCGGACAGGGTTTTCTTAACATATTGTATACAAGGTATTGACCGAGATTCACGGTTGACCTTGTATTACAGTACATATGTCTGAGCGCTGGGTGCTCTCCGCTCTCTATCTCAAAAACGGTTGACCTTATAAAACCTTTGACCTCAAATAACTTACGACGCAGACACGAGATAATATGAGACTTTTCTGACAACTTTTAGAACGCCAGAATGAAGCTGTATACGAGTTTCCAGCTTATTATCTCCAATTCCGAAGTGAAACCCTAAAGTGACTGGACATACTACAGAAATGAAAGAACACATTTTAAATCATTTGGGGAATAATGGGTTCACAGGTTCAGCTTTCGTCGTGGTGACCTAATGGTTAAACACCAGCCTCTCAAGTATGAGCGTGCGGGTTTGATTCCAGGTCAGGTAATTACCAATGTAACTTTTCTAAGTTATAATATGTACTTTCTAAGTATCTCTAGACACCAATGACTGATTAAAAGGTGAAGGAAATCATCTTGAGGAAACCTGGACTTTAAGTCTGAAATCGTCAACCTGCATTGAGCAAGCGTGGTGATTACGCTCAATCCTTCTCTGTATGAGAGGAGACCTGTGCCCAGCAGTGGGACGATAAAAAAAGTTGTTGATGATGATGATGTTGATGATAAAGTTCAGCTTTCAATCATACACTGCCGGTCCGAAATCAGTCTGTTGTCTGTATAACTAGATTATTACTTTTCGGTTCAGTCAGTAAATTCAATCCTGTTATCACTTATCACAATTGTATGGTATTACCTTTAGAACAAAAACATCTTTTCTGGGATGTAAGACAGCCTGTGCAGTTGCTGGTGGAGGCACGTTCTTCGGTATATAGTTACAAAGCCATGGGCACGGTTTATCTCGCACTTGTGTACCTTGTGTAGATTTTTCAGTCATTTTTATGTTCACAAAAATTTATTATAAAATTAAGGGCGTGCCTTAAGGCACTGGTATTTGAAGATGTGACAATACACTTCAAAGAGTAATACATTATTTCAATACAACAACATGTGCCAGAATGTCATTGACTTATCTATGGCCAATCGAGGCGGTAGGTATGGTTTATGATCTTAGCCTGCCCAAAGAGGGCGAAGGAAAAAAAATATCTATGGCCAAAAACTCATGGTTTTTTTTTTACATGACTGGTAAGGAAACATTTTATCCCTTTTTCTTTTTTTCCCGAAGGAGTGTGCCAGACTCTTACCGGCTAAAAAACCTCCTATGCGTTCGTCACCTGCCTTTCCGGGGTACCGGCTCCTTCCAATTCTAGGGCACCTCCGGCAGGCCTTGACCCGTCGTCGCGAGTTCGACAGGATACCTAACTCGTGCAAGCAGCCCTCAGCGGCTGCTCTCCACAACTGAGTGGCGTGTGAGAACGCGTCATAACGTCAACTCGGCCATGTGACGGACGTTGGACTCCCCGGGTCCTTCGCCCGTCGGTCATTATCATGGTGTTTAGTGAACACCCTCACTTCACCTAAGTTTTCACTGTGAAATATAGTTGCGAAATAGGTATACCGACAGCTATCTAAATATTGTCAGATTGATCTCTCGGTGATTAGTTGATTGACTTCTCGGTGGTAGGTCATAACATCAGCCGGCTGAAGTTACCACCTACCAGACAAAGTCTTGCCGCCAAGCGATTTGTCGTGTTCCGGCATGATGTTTGGGAAGCCGTATGGAGGACGGGTTTGAGCAGTTGTGTTGCGATGTGTGCCGGGTACGATGCGCCAAATGTTGTAGTGTTGGTAGTTTGGTCATGGAGGGTCTTCAGATCAATCTCCCTTTGGCGCAGCATCGTTGGTCTTGTTGTTGGTTTTAACATTGCATCACCTCGCTCAACTGCCCTCTTCCTTCCTATTCGCTCAGTTTTTCTGAGTGAATAGGCTCTTAATAAACTAGCGCGCTTTACCACCAACGATCGCATCACTGATTACCATCAGGCGAGATTGCGGTCAAGCGCTAGTTTATAATTAAAAAAAAAAATCCCTCGCTCAACTGCCGTGTACCACCTATTCACTTCGTTTGTTTTGTGTGAATATGGTCTTAATAAACTAGCGCGCTTTACCATTAACGATTGCGTCACTGGCTACTGCTTACCATCAGGCGGGATTGCGGTCAAACACTAGTTCATAATAGGGTATTTGACTAAAAAAAAACTAATTAGTCCGTCAGTCAGATTTTCAAAAAATACTAGACACGTATTTTTTGTTTCATCAAAACAATAAAAATTGACAAATATAAAAGGCATCGTCTGTGCACAATGAAGTGATTTTGTGCAACATCTTTTTATAGAGAATATATTGAAAATGTAATATAGTAGTCTGAAAGAAATTGTTATAGTGAACATGTGAGAATAAAGGAAAAACTGTTTATATTTTATTTTATTTGTTTTGAAGAATTTTATCACAGGATTCCAAAATACTGCATCCATCTATAATAAATTATAATAAAAACAGACCTAACTGACTGCTCTCAGTTCACGGTGACAGCTACCAGGCACCCAGCAGTCCACGATGCGACACACAGATATTTAATTTGATATCTATGATGCGACAGTTAGCAGACGGCCAGCTACCCACACGCCGAGTGCTCTCGCTCTTCGCGATAGACACAATTCCCGACTCACAAAGCGCAAACTAGTAATTATTGCTATTGACTGAGCGGCGGTCTGCTAATTTTTGATGCTAAAGTAAAATATATAATTTATTAAATATTGCTCTTTAGAGCAATATTGATTGCCCAAGGCAATGGAAGCCCTTAAAGATAAATAATTTTGGTTAAGAACAATCTCCAAAGGTTGGAGCACAGGCGTAGGATATTTTTGCCTATTGATGCATTTTGAAGAGTGTGCACGGGAATTACAAGACATAAACTCGCCATCACCGTCCCATCATCGGACGAGACGTCGTACGGCGAGTATCCACCCTTATGTTGTTTACCGCTACGATGCGGACGAAGTTTTTCACTTCGTCTTTTAAATCGCGTACATCTAGAGACTGAAACAAATTTGCCTGTGATGGTCTTACTGGATAATTACAATTTAAGTGTTTTCAAGGATACAGTGAATAGGTTCTTAATAACCTAGTGTACCTTACCATCAGTAACTGCATCACTGCTTACCTTCAGGCAGGATCGCAGTCAACCACTAGATTACAACGTAGAAAAAAAATTGTCGTTTCCACTTTTCCCTGATTCTCCACTCCTATTGGTCGCAGCGCGATGTTATACAGCCTTTAAGCCTTCAATTCGAACCAGTAGTTCCTAAGATTAGAGTGTTCAAAATTCAAACTCTTCAGCTTTAGGATTTTAGTATGTATAAGACAAAATTTGTTGAACACTGTCATGCCCCTAACATTGAGATAAAAATCATCATCATACCTCATAAAAAGGATCATCGGACACGATTCTGTACAAATCCCACGGAAAGTTAATTGATGTCAACTTTGAGTATGAGATGCTTACAGAACCGCACTGCAGGAAGCTCTCAGCGGCACTAAATTATTTATTTATTTATTTATTTAAACTTTATGCACAAACATTGCACAATGGCGGACTTAATGCCTTAGGCATTTTCTACCAGTCTACCTTGAGGTGATGCAGAGACAAAACATGGTAGGTGCAAACAAATTAAAGTTAAAAGAGAGAAAAAAAAATTATAATAAATACATAAATACATACATACAAAATATAAACAGAAGAGAGAGTTAAAAAAAAAATCATAGATAGAGAAAAGAAAAAAAATAATTATAAGATTGAGAACAAAAGTGGGGATAATATACCGCCTTGACGGACGCCAGAAACAGCCTCACACCAGTTAGAAGATGAATCTCTGGCCAGAACTGCTTGCTGACGCCCCCGAAGATACGAGGAGAACCAATCCAGAACCTCGGAAGAGACCATAACATGGGAAAGGATGGATAAAAGGACTTCGTGATTGACGGTATTGAAAGCGTTCGAAAAATCGATCAAAACCAAAATGGAGACTTTGGTGTCTTCCATTCCCCGCCTTATATCGTCAGTCACTTTAAGCAAAGCAGAAACTGTGTTGTGACCGGGCCTGAACCCAGATTGGAAAGGACTAATGAGGGAGTTTAGCTGAATGAAGTGGGAAAATTGCTTGTGGACACAGGCCTCAAGCACTTTAGATAAAAAGGGGAGGATAGAGATAGGACGGAAGTGGCTAAGAAGGGTGGGATTGGGAACTTTAGGTAGAGGACAAACATGAGCTTTCCTCCATACCGAAGGGAAGTCACCAGTAAATAGGGAGAAGTTAATAACATGGGAAATTGTAGGAAGGAGCGGGTCGAGAGCCGTCACTATCATATAGCGGCTGATGTTGTCGCAGCCCACGGCTTTAGATTTAATGGATAGGATAATCTTCTTAATCTCTTCCAGGTCAACGGGGGTGAAGACAAAGGGGGTAATATTGGGGCGCGTCAGACCAGTAAGGTAGTGAATAGTTTGACATTTGGTATGGCTATCAAGAGTAGGCGCAGTGGTGAAATGACGGTTTAGTTCTTCCAAACTAAACGTATTAGGAAGGTCTGAATGCCGCGTTTTGCTAATACCTAGAGTTCTAAGGAACTTCCAAATATCGGCAGGAGAAGAAGAAGTGATATTATCAAGAATGTGGCGGCGTTTAGCGTTGCGTATCATCTGGTTACAACGGTTGCGAGCAGTTTTGAAGAGAGTCCAGTTATTCTCCGACCTATCCTTCTTAAATTTCCGGAACGGGGTATTCGGATGGCTATGCGGCGTAGGGACCGCTCCCTACGCCGCATAGCCATCCGAATACCCTGATGCATCCATGGAGCAGGCGGCCGCTTCAGCTTTACTTTCCTGATGGGAGCGTGAGTGTCGTACAATTTGACAACAGCTAAGTTAAAAATATTTATCTTGTCATCAACTGTAGTAGCTTCCTCCAAGGGCGTCCAGTCAATATTTGCAGCATCATGTATTAGTTTTTCAGTGTTCATCCGCGCAAAGGCACGCCTGTACTGGAATTTAGGTTTTGGTTTTGGGGGCTTAAGGACATAGGACAGGAAAATAAGGTCGTGATGAGAAAAGCCAGCAGCGGTATGTTGACCATGTGAGGAAACTAGGGAAGGATTAGAAATGAGGATCAGGTCGAGCCAGGTATCATCACCGACAGTGTTGTGATGCGTTGCTTCCAGTGGCAACACGTGCAAACTAGCTGACTCAACCAGTTGTAGGAGTTTGCAGGACCGAGTGGAGTTAAGGGCGAGGAGGTTGGTGTTGAAATCTCCCATTATTATGTGATGTGCGTACTCCGAACCCAAAGATTCCAGGATCGATTCGAATTCGATGAAGTAATCAAGGGAGGGGGGGCAATATACAACTCCAATAATGGTTTTAGTTCCTTTAACACAAACCTCAAGAAAAAGAAACTCAGCCGAACTATTTGAGGGAGAAGTAGCAAGAATTTTAAAAGTATAAGTAAATTAGTATAAGTAAATAATTTTTGTTAAATGATTATTCAAAAATAATTATTAAATAAATTTTAGTTACACATTATTTTGTTAAATGACCTGGATAACATTCATATATTCCACTTAATTTATACTCTATGTAGGTACTTAACAACCTCTCAAAATGGGGTGCAGCTACCTTCATTAAATTCCTTGATTTGCAAAGCTCAGCGATCACAGTTACTATTTCTACGTGCCTTTTATCCTGCGTAAGTGGTGTCCATTGCTTTGACTCGGCCAACTTAGGGCAGAGATATAGTAGAGGTTCCAACAGACAAGCATATCGACATGGTTTGATTGCTTTGTTTTAAAACAAAGACATTAAAATTATTTTTAAAATAAGAGAAATTGTTAAAAATTTGATGGTGACGCTAATTTCCGGCCAGGGTTGCGGGTTGGTTAAAAAGAAACCGTGGCCCTGGCCGTCGCACAGGCAAGTAGGAGGAACACGGGTGGGTTATAATCAGTAAAAGTCTGACACGCCCTTCCGCTCCGCCCAGAGCGGGAGGTCGATGATTTTCCATCCAAAACAAAAAAAAAAATGAATGTGCTGATACTTCGGCTAAATATGCTTGTTACATTGTGTAAGGCGCCAAGCGCACAGTGCGGCCGTAATGTTCGCTTTACTTCGCTACTAGCAAGTTTACTCGTTAGTCTCTAGGTCTAAGGTGCTAATCAAGCTACCTGTCAGTATGGACGTAGCTTACGGCCGCTGTAACTGTGACGTAGCCTAAAGCCACATTCACACTAGTACGTAACCGGCCACACTGCGCGCTTGACGCCTAGCATGTATCAAACGTTGTTCTGTCACTAGGTTCTAGGTTTTTAGCAACCTCTCGGAGGGTATCGATATGAATGGCATGCGATTGGAGATGTCTATGTCCAGCAATGGACATTAATTACAAGTCTTCAGGGTATCTGTAAAAGCGCGTAGTGTACTAAAGTGAGTTAAAATATGACAGAGTGAGTGAGCTATCCTTGACATTTCGAGTGTGCCAACTCACTGTTGTTTCACTTCAGTTTAGTAGAATCAAGTATTTGCTTAGAATAAGTAGCTTATGTATACATGCTTTGCACTGTAGAGTTGTTCAAAACGGCTATAAAACAATAGCACGCTACAGACTATAAACTATTAATTTCTAGCGCGCTATTTAATGCGCTATGTTATAGCACGTTATAAATAAGAAAGCATGTGGGCGTCCAGCAGGCGCGATAATTATTTCAACACGCTAGATTTCGTTGCACGTTACATTACATATCGTTCTTCGTTACACAAACCGCGTGCTATAAAAGCATATTTACATTTTTAGATCATAAGGGAGAATTGTTTTCTAAATTAGAAAAAAATCAAAAAATATTATACGCTATAATATGTTTTTTCTTTAAGTGAGCCTTTAAATTGGTTATAGTAGTTTTAATGGACAACTGTCGGCGACTATAACTACAAATAGCAGTCTTGCTGCCGTCTACGGACTTTTCAAAGAAGTTTCAAATTGGCAAACCACCACCTTTGCGATTAGACATTTTTACATAGAGTTACCTTTGCACACACTAATCGTCACTTACTTCGTTTTGCAACAGAATTTTATACTAATATTTACAGACACTAACAAGCAAGATCGCGCGCTATGAAAATAGCGTGCTGCGACAACAAACATACATAGGCGTCAGTAGTCCACAGCGCTCAAACGCGATGACATTCAATCAATTTCATTCATAGCGTCATAGCGTGATAGCGTTGTAACGTCCACCTACCTAGCGTACGCTATGCGCTACGAGGAAATAGCGTTCTATTGAATGGCGCTATGCGCATCTCTACTTTGTCTGTAAACGGCCATCAGCGATGAGAAAATAACACAGGCGCCCCAATTGTTAATTCGCTCACAGTGCATGAAGCGTGTCGCTTTAGCATGTAACTCTGGCCCATTACACAAGCTATGAAGCTATACACTCAAGCAACACGCTTAGGGTAATTCGACCTCAACGTCATGATACTTGAAACGTCACCAAGCCTGGATAAAGTGTGTTTATTATAATAGTACTTGATTGTATAAATTGTCTTATAATATATTTAACTAGTCCTGCAGTTTTCACTTAGGTACAGCAATTTGTACAGCTTAATCTGCAACAATTTGTAAGTTTATAGCGGGACGCTGAGCAGCACTTTTTTGGTGAGCATGGTGCAGGTGGGCAGAGCAAAGGCGGGCAGGGCAGAGGCAGGCAGGGCGAAGGTGAGCAAGGTAACATGCAGCATCTACGTGGTTTACAAACATACACCGGGCATTTGCGAGTTCTCCTGGGAAAGACCGAGCGGCACCTTCTCGGTAGACAGGCAGGCATACTGCAGCACCCAACGCAAGGGCCGGGAACGCTACGACACCGTACCATAGGGCAAGTTTTTGAGCGATTTAAGCAAGGAGATATTAACTTGCGATGCGCTCCTATTTTCGGTCGGCATCGAATCTTACGTTGTTTCCTATATCCAACGGGGCAAGGCCGCGGCCGTACGCATGGTGGACTTTTGCAAGGTGTAGAGCATGGTGAAGTACTACAGGGTGACTCGCTAGGTAGCGCACAGAGAGCCTTGCACGGTTTTGGTGGACAAGGCCTGCATCGCGGAGGCCTGCATGGCCTGCATCGAGGTGGCCGACACGGCTTGCATCGAGGTGGCGGGCATGGTCTGCATCGCGGTGGTGGACGGCAAGGCCTGCATCTAGGCAATCGAGGACAGAGTCTGCATCTAGGATACGGTCGGCACTTAGGTGGTAATGTGCAGCTTGTTCCGCAAATTGGCGACGGTGGACAAGGAATGCATGTCATGCATTGCACCGATGGCGGGCATGGTGATGGCGGGCATGGTGATGGTGGGCATGGCCTGCATCGCAGTGGTGAGCACGGCCTGCATCGCGGAGGTGAGCATGGCCTGCATCGCGTAGGTGGGCATGGCCTACATCGTGGTGGCGGGCATGGCCTACATCGTGGTGGCGGGCATGGCCTACAACGTGGTGGCGGGCATGGCCTACATTGTGGTGGCGGGCATGGCCTACATCGTGGTTGCGGGCATGGCCTACATCGTGGTGGCGGGCATGGCCTACATCGTGGTGGCGGGCATGGCCTACATCGTGGTGGCGGGCATGGCCTACATCGTGGTGGCGGGCATGGCCTACATCGTGCTGGAGGGCATGGCCTACATCGTGGTGACGGGCATGGCCTACATCGTGGTGGCGGGCATGGCCGACATCGTGTTGGCGGGCATGGCCAACATCGTGGTGGCGAGCATGGCTTACATCTTGGTGGCGGGCATGGCCCACGTCGTGGTGGCCGGCATGGCCTACATCGTGATGGCGGGCATGGCCTGCATCGTGGGGGCGGATATGGCCTGCATCGTGGGGGCGGACATGGCCTGCATCGTGGGGGCGGACATGGCCTGCATCGTGGGGGCGGACATGGCCCGCATCGTGGGGGCGGACATGGCCTGCACCGCGGTGGTGAACATGGCCTGCACCGTGGTGGTGAACATGGCCTGCATAGCGGTGGTGAACATGGCCTGCATAGCGGTGGTGAACATGGCCTGCATAGCGGTGGTGAACATGGCCTGCATCGCGGTGGTGGATATGGCCTGCACAGTGACGACGCAGGAACGCAAGGTCTAAAAGGCTTGCAAGGTCGACATGGCTTACCGCAACATGATGGCCGACTGCACTTTCTACATGGCGACCCACATGGCCTTCTACAACATTTGGCAGGCCTGCACGGAGATGGACGGCAAACTATCATTTTGCATTTAGATGGTCGACAGCTAGGGTCGGTAAGCAGACAAGGTGTCGCACATGGCGATCCGCAAGTGAGTGGGCGGTTTGGCGGCGGTGTCCACTCTAACATTAGTTCATTCCTTGCCAGTGGAGCTCCGTTCATTCTACGAATTATTAATTCAAATACACCCCGTCGGGGATTAGTCACTGTAGAAACCTTAACAGCTGCTTGATCATCGGCATTTGCTCCTGATGCAGCAACAATACATTTAGGCCCTTGACATGGTTCCCTTCCGTACACAGGACATGGTTCTCTAGGACCAATTTTAATATGAGACACAGTCGCAGCCATATCGCCTTTAGTGACGCCAACTGTACCAGGGCAGGGCTTTTCCTTAATTGAAACGGTCTTTCCCTTACATTGTCTGTAACACTGTGTGCTTCTCAGCGGTTGAGATTGTATTGATGCGCAACTCATTTCCGGAGGCGCCGTTTGAACATAGGAATTACTTTTTATGGTAACATGTCCTGGTTTTGTACGACCCATCCCCTTTTCGTCCTTTTTAGTTGCAACATTGAAAATATCGGAGTATCTTAATGGTTTATCCATTAAAAAATTTCTTGTACTGTCTATTGTCGATGATACATCACTTATAGAAATTTTACTAGTATCGTAAACGTAATTATTGTCAGCCTTACTTTGACATGCTTGCAAGCATTTGTTTACGGAAGCTGACGCCTGAGACCCAGATGTACGACGACGGCAGAGATCATCAAACAGTGTCACATATACGGCAGTTTCTTTCTTCCCAAATATGCTCTTAGGCATATCATTCGAATTTTCGTTTTGGTATTTTGGGAAATGGTTGTAAGACTTAGAAGCGTAATCTACTTTATCAGAAAATGAAACGCTGCGTCTCTTAGACCTGAGGGCACAAAATGATATTGCCGAATGATCTAACTTAGCTTGAATTGATTCCGTGGAGAATTCCGGTTTATCCGTAAATGATCGTGAATACTCCTCGACTATAGCCGCCGTTTCAGAACACGGTATAGATGATCCCGTAATGGAAAAATTGATGAAATTGTCTTCTACATGAAGAAGTCTCAATTCCTTGTTTGTCGATTTAATTTCCATTATTTGCTCTTCCGTCAAATCTTGATAAATCGGCAGGCTCGGCTGGACACCTAGGACGAGTTGACTACAGTTTATTTATGTTAGAAATGAATAAAAAAAAGGCAGTTATAGGTACCGGCCTCAATATTTGAGTATAGAATATAGATTATTTCTAGATCGTAATAGAAAAAAACAAACCCTCTTTACTTGCACAAGAATTTAATTAATAGATGGATACATAACGTAATTTTTATATGTTAACGTTTACGTTTAGGAGATTTTGATGAACAACAATCTGGACAGGTGGGTAAACATTGCGCCGTGCGAGTGTCTTTCACAGGTACAACTTTTTCTCGATTTACTGCAGGTGTGATGAATTGGTATTCAAATTTAGTTTTTCGACCTGGCATTTCTATAACTTTTCCAATACGTAGTTTAATCACTTGTTCTGGATAGTCATATACAACCCCAGGGTACTCCTCTGCCGTAGTTGGCAATAGCTGGCCGGGTTCGTCACGGGCTACGTCTCCCACTCCGTCAGATGTGAAGTGAAAGTGAGCTCGTTGCTTGTGGTTCATACCGCAGCTATCCGATGGCATTTGGAATATGACCTTGTTCCCCGTCGGGCAGCAATCTGCACAATGTCGTGATTTATCAGGCGAATAATAGTTATGAAATTTCAGTAAAAATATATATTTAAATACAAAGTCATGGAGAATTTGGAAAGAATAAATAAATAAATGTTATAATAATGTAACAAGTTTCAGTCTAATTAAATTTGGCGTTTCCTTTTTCCTTTACAGATTTGACACGTTTGCATCCTTGGACAACAACAGTGACACTCTGGATCGGTTGCGGTTCTAATGTTTACTTTACGGACTGGTTGCATCTTGTCTGGACCTTTAGGTGTAACAAGTTCCAATTCTAGTTTACACTTCCTATCACCCTCCATAGCAGTTTTTGCCACTTTCAGTACAAAAACTTCTTTATTGGGATACTCGTTTTTAATATCTCCGCGCGCTAGCATGGCTTGCTGGCCGTGCTTTTGTGCCTGGAGGCATCCTTCAGTGGTGCAAGTAAACTGCGTGCCTTGCGGCCGCACGCCGCCGCAGCATATTGCCTCGGTCGGTAATGCTAAACTGATTTTATTTTTTCCGCAAGGTGGTAGACAAATCCCCTCAGTTTTCGTTTTCATATATGGACTTTGCATAGCACAATGGCTCTGACTGATCTTCTTTATGACAGCTGTGCTGGCTGGTACTTTTATCTTTAGTTCGTTGCCACCCAAATTTGATCCCATCTCTTCAAAAGCTTTACTGGGACCTGGCCATCAACAAATTGATTCTCATGCATTCAGCTATCATAAATTCGCTTAAGTAATATACATACATACATTTAAAACATCTTGCCTTGAACACTATATTTACCCTGACTAAATACTACATACTACTAACGGGGCCTTCTTATACTGGGAGTACGATAAATTGTATTTAATGTTAATAATTATTGGATCAAAGTGATACTTTGATCCAATAATAATTATGAACAAAACATTTTTCTGTTTTCTTTCTCACCTTTGGGAACGTGCAAACAATACTGATCCATGTTTCTGCAGACCATAGGTTGTTTAGGAGGTGGCCTAGGGCCAGAGCAATAGCAAATGTCGTCAGGATCTTGACATGGTGTGGAATTATAAGGATCTGGAGCTGAAAGGATTTATTTGCATAAGATTTTATAACGACAGTGTTGAAATGAACAAGATTAAAATAATGCTTACAAATTCTTACCTATAGGACAAGGACCGCCACTGTGCCCACCTCCGTGTGATTGACAGGGAGGACCACTGCCTGGTGGGCCTTTGCCAGGTGCTATGGCGGCGCCACAAACACAAGGGTCTTGGGAAGTTTGGAAATCCCTCTGAGGATTGCACGACCGATCCACGATAGAAGGCCCTCGATCAGCTCCTAAATTAGGTGGGCCAGCACCTTGGAATCTTGTAATGATTAATTTTCCAAAACAAGAGATGCGTAAAAACATGGCAACGTCTCCAGTCGGTTCGCCGTCTGGGCCAACGATTCGAAACGAATCCTTCAAGGCTTGGCAGCTAACAATCGTAGGGTCTTCCAAAAACTTATTACGTGATTGTACAAATTCCTTCGTCATATCTATTGTTGCTTCGCCCATTATTATTTTAGTTGGCAGACAACCACATGGAAGAGACTTGTGAACTGTTACCTTTATGGGGAAGTTACTCATGGCTTTTGAAATATCACCTTCTTGAAGAGAAAACAGACATGACTTGCCGCTGTTGAACGTTTTTACAAAGGGTCCCCCACTTTTAGCCACACAAGCCCCAGGGTCATCGTCACATATTTGAAGGGGCTCCACTGATGGGGCTGCAATAGTCACACAGGTCCTGAAGTCCTTGTCGGAAAAACAGGGACTCTTCACAAATGATATCTTGTCGATGAGTACCTCCAAGAGGAAGAGGCCACCGTCGTGCATCTGCGTCATCGTGGATTTTGTTAGGGGATGGGTTTTTAAATTTTAAAATGTTTTTTCAAAAGATTTTCATATTTATAACTTTGACATACTGCACAAACAAAAGAAGATGATTTGACATTAAAGAAAATTTCTTTCAGATTTGACGCTTATTGCAATGAGTCTAGTCTTGAAAAGTACTCTATTATACTCTTTGTGTAAAGTTCAGGGAGGTGTTTTATATAGATCGGCAGCCTAATTGTCTAAGTATTGAACTCAATTTGAATAATTTTGAAGCATATTGCTAATTAATCAACGTAAATAACAAAATTAACGTTGTGGAACTGCCAAAATGAAACCTAGGTAGAGTGTACTGACATCTCTTTTAAGCGCGCGTGAAACACAAAGCGCCATCGACTTGGGCCTGGTCCTTACCGCGAGCTGCCCACTGCTCGCCGCCCGCAATCTCACCAGCCAAATCTCGGCCAGTAGTTCGATGTTGTGTCCCGACTAGGCCGTTTCCAGCGGCGTCTCGAGGTTTCAAGGCGCTGAGATTCCCGCTAA
Source organism: Sesamia inferens (assembly GCA_037179545.1). Lineage (NCBI taxonomy): Eukaryota > Metazoa > Arthropoda > Insecta > Lepidoptera > Noctuidae > Sesamia > Sesamia inferens. The sequence goes on along the minus strand of CM073921.1, from coordinate 15,793,959 downwards.
CTCAAGCACTCCACCTCCTCCTTCCAGCATCACTGCTTCGAAGAAGGAGGTGACGGCCTGCCACGCACTCTCGCTCTTACTCTCCATACCATGGCATGGACCGGGTCCAGACGCGAGAGATCGCCGCCAATCGCCACCACGAGGACACGGCGATGTTCTACCCAAGCCGGGCAGATCTCCACCGTATGTTCCACCGTGTCCTCAGGGCGATCCCCACAGTGGTGGGTTCCCTGGCGTTTCCTCCCGACCCAGAACAACTAATTGTAGGCCATAAAAATATTTGTTCCGTGCGGAAATCGATGATGATGAGATCCCGCCACAGCTCTGTCCACCATACCGCGATTTCTCGCGGCAGCGGAGTAACGCTCCAGCCTTACTCCGCTGCCGCGTGCCTCCTCTCGCCACGTTTTGCCACATGTGGGCGAGGTCTTTGACCTCCAGATCCCATTGCGGCAATCCGGCAAGGAGGCTCACGGCCTCAGTGGAGACGGTGCGGTATCCCCGGACCAGCCGAACAGCCATGACCCTCTGGGACGCAGTCGGGCATCGGGCTGGTCGCTTTCTTAGCGCCCGCGCCCACACCGGTGCTCCGTTAAGGGCCATGGACCGCACGGCACGTAGCTGCGTAGAGCCTCCGGCAGGAGGCGTTTGGTCCCCCTGGATTCGAGAGGAGCCGCCTCAGGGCAGCCCCAGCCCGTTCTAGTCTGGAAGTCAAACGTCGGAAGTGCTCCTCGAAGTTGCACCGGCTGTCAAGGACGAGTCCCAGGTACAGGTACCCTCCTACCGTTATGTGGGATCCCGACGGTGATGTGTTCCGAGGATCATGAAAGCACATGACTTCGGAATTGTGCAGGCCCACCTCGAGTCCCAATTGCCGGATCCCTTTGGCGATTGTCGCAACCTCGACGACCGCTGCATCTGCCGCCGCCTGGTGTGACCTCCTTAGTGCCAAGACTAGCGTGTCGTCAGCGTAACAAAGTACGCTGACGCTGATAAGGAGGTCGGCGCGAACGGGCCCACCCTTGCGTTCTAACATTGCGGGCATTGCATCCTCGATGCAGCCATCTTCGAGCACCGTGTGCAAGCTTTCGACCCCTTAAAATGCCGAAAAACATCTGGTCGCTCCGATCATATGCCCTAGCTACTGGATCTAAGCATAGTGTGTAACAGAGAGAAAACAAATGTAAGAAATTGCTAACAACAAAAATATCAGACAACTTTAACAAACCAAAGGGATAAGACCACGCACTTACCAAAGGAAGAAATCACAACTGAACAGAGTGCGAGAAATATATAAAAATGCCATAACATACTTTTTTTTTTGGTGATAAATATTCAAATCATTTTTCTGCGCTCTGGACGGAGCGTAAGGGTGTGTCTTTTACTGACTAAGGTCCATATTACAGAACGTCACTCAAAAGCTTTACCTAAATCGCGTTTGAAACCTTTTGATTGGTTAAAACTAGTTTTAAGTAATGCTTGAGTCTTAACTAATGTTCTGTAGGTAATAAGGTAATAAGTATCATCCGTGTTCCTTCATTTGCATGTGCCTGCTTCGCAGAAGGAGGTGATGACCTCCCATGCACTCTCGCCCTGTACCATGACCTGCATTGTTCTTGTTCGTAGATATTTATAATTCAAGCAGAAAAACTACATTATGAGAACATTGTAGTGATTTGGTATAAATACCATTGAACACTCAGATGCAGACTTTAAAAGTTCGATCCAGCCGTCCCTTGATGTTCTCTCTAGCGACACCCTAAGCCGAGGTTCGTTTCCCACAGGGGGTGCCCTTAGCGTGTAGTCGCTTAGCTTTTAGTAGCCCTGGCTGGAGGCTTTAAATTCACTTAAGGCAGCCACAGTATAGTCCGGTTAAGTAGTCACGACCTCTCACGGTCAACTACGAGATGCCATATTAAAAAAAAAAAGATGCAGACTTAACTACTTCTTTGCCAGCAGCAAGCCTCGAGCCGTGCGCACGCGCGCCTTTTTACGTTTTTCGCGTCAATTCGTATTCTAAACTCTGTTTCTTTTATTGAACTCCCGCCAAAGCGTGCTTCATTATGTTATTTTTTTTGACATTGGCAGAATAGTCGTTTTGTCGTCCTCCGTGGCACAGCGGTCAACACGCCTGCCTGCGACGTGGAGGCCCCGGGTTCGATCCCCGGCCAGGTTATGATGGAAAACGATCTTTTCCTGATTGGCCTGGGTCTTGGATGTTTATCTATATATGTATCTATTATAAATATAGTATCGTTGAGTTAGTATCCCATAACACAAGTCCCGAACTTACTTTGGGGCTAGCTCAATCTGTGTGATTTGTCCGTATATATTTATTTATTTATTTATAGTCGACATTGTCAGAAGGTCGGTCAGTCAGTAAAGTGAAGCTAGTCGCCCATTCCAAAGAGTAAGTACCTACCTATGGAGAAGAACGGGCAAGAAACTCCATTGACACTTTTATATTATCAAGCTATTGATACAAATATTTGATTACATCATTCATTTTGAAATCAATCGTGTGAGAACGATGCAGAAATATATTGTACGCTAAGAGCGTCCATTATGTAATTTGTATGTTAGAAAATATTCAAAATTATTTAAACAAGTTTGCTATATGGCCAAGTCTCGTTACTTGAGTTCAAAGATAAAAACAGTAGTAATGTAATTAAAACGACTTGGAAAATTATTAATAGTGAAAAGGTCCAGTGATAGAAATACTGACTATAGCCTGAATATTAATGGCAACATAATAAAATCAGACTCGCAAGTCGCTGAGGTGTTTGAAAATTTCTTTTCGGATATTCCTGTTTTAACTACTAAATCCCTAAACTCATCACCTTCTGTTGCTGAGTCTTTGCTTAAAGAAAATGTTAATGTTTGTAATTCGGAATTTCATTTTGAATATGTTACCAGTAAAGATATAATTAAAATCTTTCACACTCTCAATATAAAAAAGACTGCTGACCTGTGGGGTCATTCGGTGGAAGTTGCTAAGTCTATTATTGATATTGTGGCACCCACTCTAGCGGTTATCTTTAATACTTATATTGACTGTGGAGAGTTTCCTGATCTCATGAAAAATAGTAAAATAATACCTTTGTTTATATCAGGTAGTACATCAGACCCCACAAATTATAGACCTATTTCTGTACTACCTACCTTTAGTAAAATTTTTGAGAAATTAATTTTAAACCAAATGCTAAGTTTTTTTAATAAACATAAATTATTACATAGCAAAAAAGTTCGGTTTTACAAGGGGTCGTTCAACTACTGATGCCGGTGTTGAACTTCTAGGTCATATCTATAATGCATGGGAGGATAAATGCGATGCCTTGGGCATTTTTTGTGATTTGTCCAAGGCATTCGATTGCGTTCTTCACGAGACGTTAATCAGGAAACTCCGCCACTACGGGATCAGGAACTCTGCACTGGATCTTATTACATCCTACTTGAGTGGTAGGATTCAAAGTGTTGAAGTTAATGGAAAAAGATCTTCCGGATCTTTAGTAACAATGGGAGTCCCACAGGGGTCAATTCTTGGTCCCTTTTTGTTTCTTATTTACATCAATGACCTGCCGTACCTCATAAAGGATAATTACGATATAGTGTTGTTTGTAGATGACACTTCACTTTTATTTAAACTTAAACCTCAGCAGCAGGTCACTGATGATGTAAATAGCGCGATCTCCAAAGTAGTCCACTGGTTTAATGTTATTAATTTACTCTTAAACGAGAAAAAAACCAAATGCATTAAGTTTACTCTACCTCACGTTAGGCAGGTGAAAACTAAAGTGTTGATAAAGGGCGAAGAATTGGAATCTGAAGACAGCACAGTGTTCTTGGGTATAACTCTGGATGTTAAGCTTCAATGGGGTCCACATATAGAAAAATTGTCAAAAAAACTAAGTTCTGCTGCATACGCAGTTAGAACAATTCGTAATTTGACTGATATTGAGACGGCCCGTTTAGTGTACTTTGGCTGTTTCCATAGCGTAATGTCGTACGGCATTCTGTTGTGGGGAAATGCCACTGATATTCAAACAATATTTGTTTTGCAGAAACGAGCTGTTCGTGCAATTTATAAATTAAGTCCGAGACACTCTCTCAGAGAAAAATTTAAAGAGATTAATGTACTGACCGTGCCGTCTCAATATATTTATGAAAATCTTTTGTATGCTCATAAAAATATAAAATTGTTTAAAAAATACAGTGATGTCCATAATATAAATACTAGGAACAAGCACAAATTTATTGTACCTACAACAAGGCTCAAGAAAATAGGTGGCTCTTTTAGATGCCAATGTATACATTTTTACAATAGACTTCCAGAGGTGATTCAAGATCTGAGCCTGAATAAATTCAAATCCTTCATTAAATAAAACGTCATTTTTTGTTTATGCGAAACAAAGCAACTGAATCGAATCCAATCATTTTTACACCATGTTATATTTTTTTCCAAATACATAAATAGAAGCTGTTGCAGTATGTTTATCGAGCACGAAACGTAGCTTTTACTGTAGATCATGGCCCGCGCAACAGCTGACGCCAGAGGTCAATGCACCGTTCGCCCGCTCGACCCGAGCGTGGTCCATATTTTTGTTGGGATAGCCAAGTAGGATAACAAGCTTATAACTTTGTGGTTTTTCATGATATCTTTTTGAAATTTTGTACATAGATTCTTCACTTTAAAATACTGGACACGTGTTTTGGGTTTAACTGACATTAACTGATGTCTTAGTGGCGCTTTTTTTTTTGGGTGGTTGCGTAATCATCAGATGACCCCGCTCTACGGACGTATGCTCTTGCGGACGGGTATGCCAGACTAAAATCCATCCGTGTTCCTTCAATTGCCTATGCACCAGGGCCACGGTTTCTCTTTCAACGAACCAGCAATCCTAACTCAGGAGGCCTCGATCTTCGTGGATCCCGTCACGATGTGCTGACATCTCTTTGTCGAGCGTCGCAGTTTGCGCATTATTTATTTTACAAATACGTAAATATCTCCGTTATAACTCCGCAAAAATTATGCGGAAGCGGAGGCGGAAGCGAAGACACGATTCCTTGCGGAACTTCCGCGAATCGTATCTTCCTACCCTACTTCCACCGTATGACACGGCGATCCCCATAGTGACACCCTGGGTTTTCTCCCGCCTTATCCAGAACAAATGAGTCTATGTCTTGCCTTTGTGAACTATGAGAAAGGTATTGACTCTATCTATCTATATCTATATCGAGACTTGGCCTGTTTTACAGTGTCTGCAGCGATGAATAGGTATATGTTAAATAAAATTAAGGGACTAAAATTTCGAAAGAACAGTCAAATGGATTTATGAAGATTATATTTTAACTTTACATGCAACGCGGTAAAATTTAAAATGATCGATGAAAGTGTATATACAGTATGTTAAGAAAACCCTGTCCGATCCGTGAAGGTGTTGTTAGGTATCGATAACTGATTCTACTAATGCATACAAAACCTGGCTAAACCTAAAAAAAAAATACCCCCTAAAAAAATAAATATTATTTCGCAAAAACAGGTAGCTTACATGGCAACACTGGGCGGCGCGGGCGACGAGGCAGGTCACGCGGTCACGCGCTTAACCGTAGCGGTGCCGATAGGTCATGAACTCACTTGACCTCATGCACGACCTTCCACACTTGCATATGGTTAATAGTGCCTAGCTCTCGTGTCACAGTGGGGTCCTCGTTGAATAATTCGAGCACCTGCTTTTCAATATCCGGATCGTGGATGCGTGGTCTCCCTACACCAGCGACCCACCATGAGCTTCAATATCACTGCGCGTTACGTATGCGCGATTGTACAGACGTCGTAACGCACAATCACACGGGACCGGGGTACAAAACGGATCTCATAGTCTCTACGAGCTTCACTCACATCCAGACACATCAGCATTTTAAATTACATACGTTAGAAAACGAATTGATCACACAATACACTAAACGTCTATTCGGAAGCAATGTTTAATTCCAAGTAAAATGATTTTTATTTTATAAAAATAATAGGTACACAGGTGGCGGTATTCTTTGAGTAGAGATGTGTAAGTATTCAAAATATTGACGGATCGATCCATACGATATACTCGTAACTGTTAAGGTATCGATTTAGTATTGCAGAATCTCATGCATGGATTCAATATTTCACAAAAATCAATAACATGCCAAAGTTTTAGTTACAGTTTCTGTCTGAATGTCGATGATATTGACCGTTAAAATGCTTTACATTGCTTATAAAACTTTACTAAAAGAGTATTTCATAAGACCTACTCCTTTCTGTTTACTAATAGGTACTTGTGTTATAATATTGTTATTGTTATTATAATATTGTTATTGTTATCGATATGAAACGAAAGTACATTTAACATTAGGTAATCTGTTTTTACAATAAATCATTCAACCAGCATTGTTTTACACTAAAATTATATCAACTGCGGTCCAAACGTTCCCAACTAGTCACAATCATTTCACATAAATGTGTTCGCCTATTAGGCTGTAGGTACAAGTTTCGATTAATAGCGATAAAAAAACGTTATTGCGCAAAAATAGTACATCCCTAGTTTTTTCTTTGAGGACGCCGAAAAGCTCGCCGCGCGGCGGCTTCACAGACGAGCGCCGCCAAATATCGAGCATAAATTTACGCATTAATATCCAATAAAGAACCAAACGATGATACCGACGAAGGCACATTTTAAAATTTTATCTAATTTTGAGGAAGTTGGAGTTAATTCGCGGAAAAAAAAGATTATTTCAAAATTCATTAATATTGTTACTATGATGATTATGTAAAATTTCATATTTTATTTGGTCATTTGTTTACCTAACCTTTATTATCCTTATGGGTCGGACGGGGTTTTCTTTACATATTGTATAAACTGAATGTAGTATATAGTGCAGTAGTACATAAATTTTTAGGATAATAACGGTGAAAATGAAAAACCGTTAATTATTTGATAAGTTTTCACTATAATGTAACTATTTATTTGTGGTTATGTAGAGAGTTAGTAGTCGGCCTCAGGTTCTTTTAAATTAATCATTCAAATTGACTTCTTGCTTCCCTTTGGGCGCGAGGCACGAGCGCGAGGCCCCTTTGGGCGCGAGGCCGTGGGCGACGGCCCACTCCGCCCACGCCTAGCTGCGCCACTGGCTTGACGTGCTCTTGTCTGTACCATATATACATTATTTTACCAATAATACACACTATATAACTATTTACAATCAAATCCACTTTACAAATGTTTACATTTTATTTACAGGCACGTACAGATTTCACGTCACTGATAACAAAACTAAAGTGTTAACTGCGGAAAACAATGTCAATATCAATGGGTTTCATTTTGACAATTCAACAACATTCATTGCGTTATTTACGTGGTTGAGCAGACGTATTTTTTCGAACAATGGAGCAATGGATTAACAATATCATTTATCACGATTTAGATTGCGATTGATAGTGCTGCCAATTCCTTTATTCATAAACTAAACTAAAATAATTTTCTTTCTAATTCCTTAAGGATATAAGATAAAATTTTAGTTTTGTTCTGTCAAATTAAGATATTCCTTAGTTTAGACGTGATTACCTATATGTCATCTAAAAATACATCAATATACGTCAAACGCGGACTAATTCGACAGGACTAAATTAATATTTATCTTCCGTCCTTCTCTTCATATTGCAATAGAGAGAATAAGTTGCAAGGGAATCGGTATCGGTAAAACCTGGCATCTTTAATTAAAACTATAACTCACTCGGCCAGCTCTCAAGGTTCGATGACGGGGTCCACGCAGACCGATACCTCCTGGGCTAGGATTGCGGGTTGGTTAAAAAGAAATCGTGGCCCTGACGCATAGACAAGTGAAGGAACACGGGTGGGTTGTAGAAAGGTTCGATTCGAAGAGAACCGTGCGCTCGAATTAACCACACATAATTTACAAAAAGATGCTAAAAGTACGACGTACTGTGAAATTCCCTGCTCAGGTAAGTATAGTGTTTTTTTCAATAACAAAAGTGATACCTAAACTATTTCTTGTTTTCTCTGTGAATAAATTCATTGTGAGAATTTGCGAACGATACAATCGTATTTAACAGGAGGGTAGTTCTGGTAGTACCAATTGCATGCTTCGTTGTGAAAAGGTCGTCCGACACTGAAACGAAATAAATTTGGTGTTGTCAGATTGCTCAGAATTCAGTTCTGAGTAAACACATGCTGTCATACAGTAAAAAACTTAAAGTAATATAATAGTATCTGTATAGAGGACAGCACACCAAGTTACTACAATCTATCAGATTTCTTTATTTGATTTTCAACTTTCCCCTTTATTCATAAAAGTTGCTTAAAGTTAATTAGTGATTAGCGAATGTTTAACGATACATTTTGACGTTTGCACATCACTAAACTTTAACATTTGTTTATGAATCGACACCATAGTGCTTAAGGGGCTTATTCATAAAAGAATATTATAGTTAAGTGATGTGCAAACGTCAAAAATGTATGGTTAAACATTCGCTAATCACTAGTTAAGTTTAATCAGCGTTTATGAATAAGGGGGTTTATCTCTAAGGATGATTGCGAATATCTGACAGTTTCGGGTAACTTGACCTGCTGTCGTTTGTACATAAACTAAATCTGTAATTGAGGCTATTTACAGATTTAGAACTTGTTTTACCCACCCAAAAGAACATTGTAGTGGTGACTGCGCCCTTTCATCAACCGCGATTTTTCACCGAAAAATAAAAAGTATATTTTCTCAGCCTTTTTTGTACAGACAGCAGAACATCAAACTTACTAAGACAATCTATCAAATTTCTTCATTATAGTTTCAACTTTCTCGCTTAACCATTAAGTCGACTCAAGGTTGATTGGGAGTTTTTGACAGTTTCGGCTAGGGGGACCTGCTGTCGCCCGCCTGTATAATATTCCTAATGTACACGTTGGCAGCGTTGGAGGTATAAGCACCTCTGGCAAGATTTTAACTAAAAATAAGGTTTTTTTTTAACATCTCAACATCATAAAACATATTTTGGCAACTCCCTATTCATGTAAAAACGCCACCGGCTGGCATTGACCTTTCTTCTTATTTTTTTTTTGTCGTAGACATTGAATTTGTATTTTAATTGACCCTGTAATCACATCAGCACTTACTTATCCATGGAGGCTCGTATTTCTTCACGCGTCAATGTGGCAGTTAGGTCAGGATAATACTTCCACCGCTTCTGTCCCGGATCTTTGGCCCAGGCCAGTTGAAAGGGAGTCAGGGCTGGTGTGCTCATGTTTTTACAGTCGCGACAATGGGCGCTGAGAGGTTTCTGTTTTTACCAATGAAAAATGATTCATGGTTAGACAAGCGTCTGTTAACTTGGAAGATCTCACTCCTATGGGGGTTGACAGAAACAACACGCACACATAAGCCATACACGCTTACCTACATCCGCGATATAATCGCGTAATAAACTAACATCATTAATGGCTTTCAACAGTTCCACAACATTTATTGTATTATTTACATTCCCGAGGCAGCAGTCTCGACTTTAATAACGATCATTTTACGACCGACCGATATTGGTCGCAAAGGACTTTGTAATATAGTTTTGTGATATTAGGTATTCTCGACTCTCAAAATTATCGATTGTCATCGGTAGTCTACCGACATTATTACACAAAATAATTGCTTAGTAACTTTTCTTTGAATAAAAATGTATAAATATGCCTTCGTAGATATATCGCCAATAACATGCGTCATAAGAGACTTATATGCACTCTAACAGTGACATGGATCGTCCCCTTTTCTATTATGAAAAGTCTAGGCGCCGTTTTTCGTATTGTCTTACACAATGTAAGGCGGGATTTTTCTTTATAGATTAAAAGCTACTAGACTTCGTAACCTTCAATACATTAGCTCCGCTTGCAAGATCTTATTGTTTGATTAGGAAAAAAAAATAGAATATTATTATCATACTTATAAATATACAATACCCGTGTGGTGCCGGGCTTAGAATAGTACCAACCTATATCCTCCCGTGGGTGTCGTAAGAGGTGACTAAGGGAACTCTCGCTAGGGAAGCGGGCAGCAGCGCTTCTCCTGTGGAATATCAAATCACTGCGATCCCCAACCCGCCTGCCAAGCGTGGGGATTATGGCAAACCCCCCCAATGATGTACACGACTCAGTCCAGGCCCCTAGCCCCTGGCAGCTCCGCTATTCCAGTCTACGGTAGTGGACTCGCTTACGGCGGAGCAAGGGGTGTGAAGAGTCTCCGGCAGAGATCCGGCTACCATCACCAACGACGACCTTTGGCCCTGGCAACATATAACTGAGCCGGTTGCGCTGGGACATTGTGGGGTTATCTGAAGTTCGAAGAGAGGGAGAGGGCTCGATAATCCTGAAATCCGGCAACCTGCTCAATTTCCGGGAAGGCGACCAGCTGTTCCAGGGTGGCGTCGGGTTTATTGTCCACAAGTGCCTCGTGAAAAACGTTGTTAAAGTCGGGAGCTTTTCGACTCGGGTGGCGTACCTTATACTCAAAATAACCAAACGATATTCGTTAAAGTTATACAGGACTATGCTCCGACTTCTAAACACTCTGACGATGAGGTGGAGGCTATGTATGAGGACGTCAGTAGAGTCATACATTCCTTCAAAACCTTCTATAGTGTTGTCATGGGGGACTAACGCAAAACTGGGCATACGACAGCCAGACGGGACGAAAGTGGGGCAATTTGGAGTTGGAAATAGGAATCCCTGAGGTCAGATGCTAATGGATTTCATGGAAAAGGAAGGACTCTTTGTGATGAATTCAAGTGGACCTGGATTAGCCCCGATAGTCAGACCATGAGATGGTCACCGAATGCCTCGGTGAATGCGTAGATGTGGACGACTTAGTCGTCCACGTCACAACAGCTTTGTGGAAACTCTCCAAACGGAAGCGTCCAAGTTTTACAAAACCCTCCGTTCAAAAGGACAGAAAAAGATCTCCGATGCCACCCGTCGGCTAATGGAAGAAAGATGGGAGGTGGTCTTAAAATCCCCTGATGACGCTTCGCGAATCAGATGCCTTAATAGACAAATCTCAGTCTCTCGACTCGCGATATATGCCAATTTAATACAAATTGTATTAAAGATGCTATCGAGCGGAACAAAGGCTCCAAAGTGTTGGCACAAGATTTGTCTGTTGGACAGAGCCTACTTGCGAAGCTGAAGACTGGGGATGGTAGGATCGTCACTTCCGAGCCCGAGCTTTTGAGTGAGATTGAGAAATTCTACGGAGAGTTATACACATCAACACGCGCACCTGTTGTAAGTCTGGCTAATGATATTAGAGTCAGACTAACCCGACATTACACCGACGATATCCCGAACGTCAGCCTGTACGAGATTGGTATGGCCCTGAAACAGCTCACGAACGATAAGGCGGCTGAAAGTTGGTGGCAAACCGGTTCTCAAAGCGCTTCAGAAGCTATTTAATTCCGTCATTCTTAAAGGCGAAATGCCTAAGGCGTGGCATAGTAGTGTGGTGGTGTTGTTTTTCAAAAAAGGTGACAATACCCTCCTGATAAACTACAGACCAATATTCCTCCTGAGCCATGTCTACAAGCTGTTTTCTAGGGTCATCACGAATCGTCTCGCTCGCAGGTTTGACGACTTCCAGCCTCCCGAACAAGCAGGCTTCCGAAAAGGCTTTAGCACCATAGACCACATACATACGCTGCGGCAAGTTATACAGAAGTTCGAGGAGTATAACAAACCACTATGCTTGGCGTTTGTGGACTATGAGAAGGCCTTCGAATCGATCGAGACTTGGGCGGTGCTACAGTCTCTCCAACAATGCGAAATTGTTTGACAAAGTGTTTGAATGCCACCATGTCAGTCCGCCTCCAGGATCAGGACTCGAAACCGATCCTACTCCAGCGTGGAGTGAGACAAGGAGATGTCATATCTCCTAAATTTTTCACTGCTGCGTTGGAAGATGTCTTCAAGTTCCTCGACTGGACAGGACCTGCCCCCTAATCGGCGAACACATTTTTGTCAAATGATTGCGACTAGTTGGCAACAGTTGGGTTCGTTCGGATCGCCCATTGGTCCGTTCAGTCCAAACGATCCCAACTAGTCGCAATCATTTGACAAAAATGTGTTCGCCGATTAGGGGGCTGGAATTAACATCAACGGCGATTACATCACTAATCTCCGTTTTGCAGATGAAATCGTGGTCATGGCGGAGACCCTGGAAGACTTGAGCCAAATACTCAATGACCTCAGCAGAGCTTCTCAACAAATGGGTCTAAGGATGAACATGGATAAGACGAAGATCATGTCGAACTCTCATGTCGCACCCACTCCAGTTCTAGTTGGTTGCTCTGCACTCGAAGTTGTCGACGAGTATATATTGCGGGTTGGAAATCCTCATAGGATGTCCACCGCCCTGCGGTGGGCGACGGGATCTGTCAGACTTTTACTGACTAAAACCACCCCGGTGTCTCATCTATAACGAGCGCGCGTGGGGCCGCGGGAGTCTAAATTCTTCCACGGCCCCACACCCTCGTGCTGGCCCGATATGCTCGGGCCTTGTCTCCTGCACGGGGTAGTGGGGTGTTACAACTACCCCGTGCCTCGCCTGAGAGGCGCGCGCTAACACTCGCGCGCGCCTCAGCCTCGGGGTCCATCGAATAGGGAGCGGGGACTTTCCTATGTCCCTCGCGTTATCGCCCTTCTTTAGCGCCCGGTGCGTCTTCTGCGGCCCGGGAAGGGAGTTGAGATGTCCCTCCCCCGTTCCGTAGCTTCCTTCTGCGACATCACATCCTCGCAGAAGGACAGGATGTGCGTCTTTACCTGCGTCCTACGACTCTGCGCTACCGACCATCCTCCGCACTACTGCCGGCAGCGTCAAGTCGCCTCCTACTTCATTTGTGAGGACACGGCGCTGTTCCTCCCAAGCTACACACTCGGAGAGCGTGTGCTGCGCTGTGTCCTCCCCGCATTGGACGCAGTGGTGGCACAGAGCGTCCGGCTCCCTGCTTAAGCGACGCAGGTATTTGCCGAAGCAACCGTGCCTCGACAGTACCTGCGTCACCCTGAATGACAGGGAACCGTGCCTTCTCCCGAGCCAGTCGTCGAGTACTGGCCGGATCGACTCGACGGTAGCGAGGCCGACGGTACCGGATCACCTCGACGGTAGCGTGGCCGGCGGTAGGGCGCATAAGCCTCTGCCGCCAGTCCGCCACCAGGCCCTGACGGAGCTCCTCTCGACGCAGCTCGATCTGCTGCTGCGCCGGACTGGAGCCCCGTGTCCGCTCTTCCTCGCGCCATCGGACAATGACGCGAGTACTTTCGCCTCTCGGTCCCAGGGCGGGGATACGGCCAGGAAGCAAGCCGCCTCGTAGGAATTCGTGCGATACCCGCGGACGACCCTGACGGCCATCGCCTTCTGCGGCTTGCGCAGAATGGCGAGTGTTCCGGTCGTCAGGTCCATCGCCCACACAGGGGCCCCGTACAGGGGCATGGACCGCACGATTCTCAAGTACAACCGCCTACAGGCGGCACTGGTTGCAAACAGTCCAACTAGGTAGGACCAACTTCGAGAAAGAGGTGTCTCGTCGAATCCAGCTCGGCTGGGCAGCGTTCGGGAAGCTACGCTACATCTTCTCGTCGTCCAAGATACCACAGTGTCTCAAGACTAAAGTCTTTGACAAATGTGTGTTACCAGTGATGACTTACGGAACTGAAACGTGGTCGCTCACAATGGGCCTCATGCGAAGGCTCAGAGTCACACAAAGAGCAATGGAAAGAGCTATGCTTGGAGTTTTTCTGCGTGATCGAATCAGAAATGAGGAGATCCACAGAAGAACCAAAGTCACCGACATAGCTCTTCGAGTCGCTAAACTTAAGTGGCAGTGGGCAGGGCACATTGCTCGTAGAACCGATGGCCGATGGGGTAGTAAGGTTCTGGAGTGGCGGCCACATCCCGGAAGACGCAGCGTAGGGAGGCCTCCAACAAGATGTACCGATAACCTGGTGAAGGTCGCGGGAAGCCGATGGATGCGGGCAGCACAAGACCGGTCATCGTGGAAAGCCTTGGGGGAGGCCTTTGTCCAGCAGTGGACATCTATAGGCTGAAGAAGAAGAAGAAAAAGATACTTAATAAAGAACTGATGTCAAAACGCCATACCTACACTAAACTTACGAGAGCGGGAAATTCTTAAGTACCTAATAATACCCATGTGTGTACTAAGTACTAACCTTATCCTTGTGGAGAATTTAGACAAGGTTAATTTCGCCGGACAACTTTGCCCAAAAAAATGTGCAATCGCTTACGATTGTTCAGTTTTAGTCACCCATGCCGCATGTGACTCTTCACCGCACGACAAAAGCCGAAACCTACTCTTGTACTGTGAAACTTGTGCTGTCTAGCCGAAAGCCCATTGAAATGTTAGTTTTTCGCCTCTAGACGTAAATCGTGCGGCGTATTTATTGTCCTAAGCCAGCATTATATTACTGTATTCTTTTCGGTCTATTGGTTAACTGGTAACACTTTCTCACCTTATATTCTCCTTCTTTTTGCAACATACCGTCACAGGTATGAGTTCGTCTATACCGGACACAGTCCAGGTCGTACTGGTATGAACGAGGAAATGGATCCTGATGAACTGTAAACACATTCGAAGTAATTAAAAGCATCTTATATCTTGTAGATTGTAATTGTGAATGTAGGATGTTTGGTTAGTTGCTTTCGTAAAAAACCGATTCCAGCCAATCTCCAAGTATGATGCAGTATAAAACACATTAATCGCAATTACGAAAAAAAAAAACATTTAAATCTTAGAACTTGGTGTTTGGACTTTTATATACTTTAATTAATAAAGCAACAGAGTTAATAACTTACCAGGTTTTATAACCTCTGTGCTTAATCCGTACTTCTGATAGGAATCGTGAATTGTATAGTCGTTGACGCCTGGCTTATCTACCCAGAACGCCTTGTCTCGTCGTACCATATGCTCTATGACTGCATCAGGCAGTTCGCTTATTGTTGGCCTACATTTAAGACAATTAAAAAACCATTTCATTATAACAACCTTAGTTCCATAGCATTGTATCCACTTAAAACATAGTATGCCATGCACATGAAATGTAAAAAATCTATGATGCATAAGTAGTTCAGCACCTTAATTGCGTAATACACTATTGGTCTCAATTTGAATGATTTTGAAGTATATTGCTAGAGCTTTTTGGCGGGAAAGTTAAGCTAAGTGTCATGCTCATTCTTCATTGGACTTTTTATTTATAGTGTTGTTTACTAAATAAAAGTGCGTGATATATGTAGAAAAAAGTGCATTCAGTAAATCATAAAGAAAAATGAGATATCGCAGCACAGTGGCCTCATCATGACTTTGCCTCAAACCTCCCTCGTCTCCTCGAAGAGGGTTCACGTGGCCGTCTTTTTCGACATAATTGAAAATTCATTGCGTGACATTGGCTAAATGCACAAAACGAGCGAAGTCAAAGAAGAAATAAAAAAAAGAGTTTATTGCTAATCTATTGCTCTTTAAAGTTAGGTATCAAAGGTATCAAAATTAAACCTATTGCTACTGATAGCGTGTTACACAATTGGCTTGTATCCTAAAAAATAATTTAATGTCCATCAGATAGATTTCTAAAAAATATTGAACACGTATTTTTTATTTTTTCTTTTATTCAAATACTTAGGAAGATATATTGATTTGAAATATCGCATGACGTCACGCCGTCGTACAAAATATACCATGGCGTGACGTAATTAGCCCCCACTCCGTAACTTTAATACGCTATATCTCAGTAATTTTTGGTAATTTCGACAAAATAAAAAATACGGGTCTTAATTTTTTTTATTATCTATAAGACGAACTAATTATTTTTTTGATTTTCGTACCTTGGATACATCCCTATTAGGCAGAATCACACGTTTCGCTCATTCAAGAGTCGCAATGGGTTTAATTTTGACACTTTAAAAACATTCATTGCGTTATTACGTCTTGTGACTGCATCAAAACACAGATATAGAGTAAGTATAGGATGTTTAAAATAAAACAATGTTGTTGGTGTTCTATAGGATGCATTTTGGAGAGTGCGCGCGGAAATTGCATGATTTAATTCCCCCATCTCCGTTTCATCATCGGACGACCCGCCGTACGACGCCTATCCACGCTTACGTTGTTGACACCACCACAATGCGGACGAAGCGTTTCACCTCGTCTTTATACCGCATACATACATCGAGAGACTGGAACAATTTGCCAGCGGCGGCGTTTCCATTTGACTACAATTGTAAGTGTCTTCAAAGCTAGAGCTAATATGCTCCTAATAAACTAGCGCGCATTACCATCAATAATTGCATCAATGCTTATCATCAGGCGGGATTGCAGTCAAGCACTAGTTTATAATTATATTAAAAAAAATGAAAAATACTTTATAAACATGAGTTATGAAGTATGAACCTTGCTGGTACTTCACAAAGTTCTCTGGTGAGAGGCGCCAGATACATGGCAATGCTTTGCTGTGTCAGGTGGGGAGGGCAGCCAGGGTTCAACGCTTCATTGGTAGTCACCGTGCGAGACACATTGGCAATAGTATAACTGTGAACAATATAATATATGATAGATTTATGTCAATCTATACTAATATACAGAGCGGTGCTGAAAATACGACAATAAATTAAACATCGTGTACAACAACACATTCTCAGTCTACCCATAAAAAATTATACAGTATGTTACGAAAACCCTGTCCGACCCATAAGGATAATAGAGGTTAGGTAAACACATGACCAAATATAATATAAAATTTTACGTATTCATCATAGTACCAATACAAATGAATTTTGAAATAATCTTTTTTTCCAACGAATTAATTCCAATTTCCCCGAAATTTGGTAATTTTTAAAAAGTGACAACACCGGTATTATTATGAGCGAATAGCGATGCGGCCACGTGCCGCGTGTCCTGCCGCCCGCCCCCCGCGGTCGGCAGGCGAAGGGTGGTCAACGCACATTTAATAAGTTACCTCCTTTTGCGAAATAATATTTATTTTTTTTAGGGGGATTTTTTTTTTAAGTAAAGCCCGGTTTTGTATGCATTAGTAGAATCAGTTATCGATACCTAACAACACCTTCACGGGTCGGACAGGGTTTTCGTAACATACTGTATAAATATGTCCATCCGACAGTCGTTGTGCCGAAACGTTGACAGCTGGTTCAAGCACCTGAAACAGAGAGAGCATTCGAACACGGTACGCGGTCAGGTTGTTTCCTCCCTCTGTAGCCCCATAGTATGAGCGCATGACATTTTCGTTGATGGATTGTGTCCATCTCATGCGCTGCACACTTCCGCCGGGAGCTGGGACCCTGTCAGAAGCCGATGGGCCTCGAGGTCCTAAGCGGTCCGGCGGCCGGCGTCCTCCCCGTCGGCGAACAGGTGGTGGCGTCGTCGGCGGAGAGAAGTACTCGTCGCTCGAGCTCGACGCAACTGCCGCGGCCGGGGTCGTCACAGCACTTACAATGGCGCTGGAGACCGGCGGCGGCGAGGCAGAGCTGAGCAAATATAGGAAATTATTTTTCATTTTTCACATTTTATACATGATGTACATGTTGATCGACCGCCGCATCCTGCGGCACCAAACTTTAATCGCGCTGTCGCCGATCGGAGGTCAGTGAACCAATATTTTTAACGGGTGTTCTATTCCGTTTGCAATTTTATGCGAATTAGTTTGTTTGAAATTTTCATTTTTTTATTCTTGATGATAGGTTTTTTTCTATGGTTTAGGATTATTCCTATGAACCAGCATTGTGCGTGTTTTCATTTATTGTCGTATTGTCAGCACCACTCTGTATAAAGCTGAAGAATTTGTTTGTTTGTTTGAATGCGCTAATCTCAGGAACTACTGCACCGATTTGAAAAAATCTTTCTCAAATCGGAGCAGTAGAGGAAGTAGGAAAGGAAGCAGTAGGAAGGCTTTAGGCTATATAACATCACGTTGCGACCATTAGGAGCTGATCATAGAAAAAAACGCGTGTGATACCGCGTGGCGCAACTAGTACTGAATAAAATGTTAATTCGCTAGGACACGGGACTTTTAAGACTCGTGAATAAGGACATAGTATCCTCCTCTAAATACCTCCAATACAGTTCTGGAAATGATTGGCGGAAGGTTGGGCTGCTCGTATATTGAACATTGCTTTAGTAGGCATGTTGCTCACTATATCCGGTAACTTGCTTCATATGTTGTGTTGTATGTGTACTGTATGGATGTTCAACCCCTTATTCATAAACGTTGCTAAAAGTTAACTAGTGATTAGCGATTGTTTAACCAAACATTTTAGACGCACGCAACTAAGTTAACTAGTTAAGTGAAGTTAAAAGGTCAAAAATGTATGGTTATAGAATCATTAATCACTAGTTAACTTTAAGCAACGTTTATGAATAAGGAGGTAAATTTGAAATAAATTATTTTAATTTATTTAATCTATTTGTGATTAAAATTTTCCTCAGTGCTTTCAAGTAATTCAAAATTTCAAGTAAGATTTTTAAAGTCGAATCTCCACTATTTTGTCTTACAAACTACACAAGCACATTGAATTAGGGGAGTTCATACAGGTTCTGCGAGATTTCTGGGGAGGTGGGGCAGCCCGCGGGGGGGGGGGGCAGCCTCTGGGATGGGAGGACCCTGGATGTGGCCTAACTACTATCTATCGATAAATTGAATGCATGCTGTTGAATACTTAGTAAAAATTGAGCTATTATGCCAACACCCCAGCTGCCAGATAGTGAACCTGTGAAATCAGCCTGAGCGAGCGAAAAGGTCTTAGAGTAATGCTAGGCGATACAAGGCATAGTGTTGGTAAATCATAAAAAGTGAAATGACGTTTTATTTACTTAGCAGGATCGTAGTCACCATATTTCGCGACGTTACTTGCAGGAGTGAGTGGATGACGTAGTTTTTGCATGTTTAGGCACTGGTAAAAATTTGATTTTAGAAATATTTACAACAAGTCAAATATGTTTTAGTATAATGTACTCTGTGCATGTTTTGTGGTTTATTTATTGATTGATAGAATTTGATGTTTAAAATAATGACAGTGCTTTTTTTAATTAAAAACTAGCAATGATATTTTGTTTCGGGTAATTGGACTTAATAGTATTTACCTAAATTTAGACAGCCTCCGTGGCGTAGCGGTAGCAAATGCGGCCGCTGCGCAAGTAGGCGCGGGTTCGATCCCCGCGCAGTGCAAATATTTGTATGTATGAATATGAATATTTGCACTGGTCTGGTCGTGCCTCGGAAAGCACGTTAAGCCGTTGGTTCCGGTTGCCATACAAACATCTAATGGCAGTCGTTACGAGTTGGTGAAGCCCTCAAAAGTCCAACAATTTGTCTAACTGCAATGCTTAGATATCGCGTTCGGGTTGAGGAGGTCAGACGGCAGTCGCTTCTCGGAAAATATCGAAGTTTAGCCAAAATCAGCAATTAGACTGGTAACGCGGACCCCAGACTCCAAAAGCTGAAAAAAGCTTCGGATGCGACTGGGATTAACGCTGAGATGATGTCGACCAAACGGTTGGTTGGTTACAAAAACCATTTGGAAACTGATAAAAAATACCGCGTTTTGCTGGGATAGAATAGATTGCAATGCAAATCTTAATCATCATATTGTAAACAGTTATCATTAGTTTATTTCATGCATCATCATTTACTTGTAAAAGCCAAATTCAATAAAGAATAGAGGTTAACAAATCGTTGCTAGGCAACGAGTTGTTTACGCCTAAAAGATCGAAGCATTCCAGCTAGATCAATTGTTGGCCTTTCGAGGGCTCTAACAACCCGTAACGACTGCCATTAGATGTTCGTACGGCAACCGGGACCAACAGCTTAACGTGCTTTCCGAGGCACGACCAAATATTTGCACACCGCGGGGATCGCACCCGCGCCTCCTTGCGTAGCGGCTGCGTTCGCTAACGCTACGCCACTGAGGCTGTTACCAACCGTTTGGTATCTGACATTAATCAAAAATAAAAATTTTAGTGGCCCTTAGGGTAAAACTTAGTTTTCTTACCCATTGTTTTAGTAACGAGGTAGTTCATTCAAGTTATAAGTGTAGAGGCGTACTTAGTCGATTATAAAACTACAATATAACTGTGGGATTATTGGTACTTGCATAACTTGCAACACTGATGCTCGGAAATTTCAGTTGAAAGCGCGCTTTGTAGTGAGCACAGAGTAATCCGTAGTCGGAAAAACCGGTGAAAACAGTTCGTATACAACATTTTGTAAATATGCTAAGTAATTTAAAAAAGCGGCTAAGCGCCTCACTCTACAATACTACAATTAGACGAAAACCGACTTCTGAGTGATTTCTAAAGTATTGATCCATACATAAAAATGAGGAAAATCCTGAAACAAGGCTGGCTCATCAAAAGAAGACACCTCAAATAAAGTCGCTGGCATTAGCCAGCGACTTTATTTGACTAAATTCAACTCACCATTAGGTGAGTTTAATTTCAGTTTAATTATTTTCTTCACATATTAAAGTTTAATTTCATATTTTCTGGAAACTTCAGATAAGTTTTTCTATTAAGTATTTATTTGTTACCGACACGTTATACATCATGTAATGTAATTAATACACACCCTCATACACCCCAATTAGAATATTATAATCATAATACATACACTGAATTTTTAATTTTTATTTGCTTTGTGTTTTATTAATTTTGTTATTCTTGGAGAATGAAGACCTTAAATGATTATACAATTTTTACATAAAAAAAATAACATTTCAGAGCTGTAATAATTATTTTACATTAAAAACTTACAGAAAAATCAACCTTCATCCGTATTTCAGCATAGCAACATAGCTGATAGCATATAGCAGAATAGCATAGTTGAAGTACAGGCGAAACTTTTTTTTTTTTTTTTCAACTTTATCTCTAAAGCATGAAGGCATATAGTTGATTTGGACAGTTTCGGGTAGCTTGACCTGCTGTCGTCCATACAAACATACACCTACACTAGCGTAAGGGCCCTGAGCCGAACAAAGCAAGAGCATATAGAAAGAAAAGAGGAATATTAGTATTAGGTACTTCGTCTTATACGCCGCGCTGGCAGTCTACTCTCCCTCCATCTTACATCTTTTAATATCAGGTCATGCGTCTATCCCAAAATGTGCATAACGCCGTCAAAGAAGTTTTGACTCCAAAAATATATCTGTAAATATACATAGCTTAGGGAAATGACAATACAATTTCGAAGGCGACATCAGACCGCAACATTTGTTGGCATCGGTAGTGCCGTCCCACGACAAACAACACAGAATACCTTGTTCTCAAAACTCAAAAAAAAAAAAGTTCTTCTTTTTTTCCTATTCTACTAAGAAAATGACTGAAAATAAAATATTAGTTTTGTCGTATCAAACTCAAATTCAAGTCGTCTTTTTTTATATATTAAAAATTAGCGCTTGACCACAGTCCCACCTGATGGTAAGCAGTGATGCGATCGTTGATGATAAAGCGCGCTAGTTTATTAAGGGCCTATTCACTCTAGCCTTGAAGACACTCAAATTGTAGTGTGACGGAAACACCGCCGCCGGCAAATTTTTAAATAAGCATACACTTTAATAACGATAAGCTAAGCATACATTTTACTAAGCATAATATGTCAATGTAATTAAGTTGGACCGACTAATTTGACAGAATTAAACAAATATTTATCTTTTGTCCTTTTCTTAATGAAATAGAAAGAAAAAGATGTACTGAACTTAAATTTAGTTTAGTTTGTGAACAAGAGAATCAGCGCCATTGGCAGATCAGAGAGACGCTAAGGGCCCATGCACACGTACCACGACAACGCTGTAGCAGCGACTAAATGTGGTAAGCAGTGGTGACGTGCGCATAGTTTCGTCATAACTTCTTGCAGTTATATTGCAGTTGGGTTGTTAGTAGTGTCCGACCGAAATTTCGGTTTCGGTTTCGGTTTCGGCCGAGTTTCGGCCAAAAATCAAGTTTCGGTGGCAGTTTCGGTTTCGGCCAAAATAGGCCGAAACTTTTGCCGAAACCGAAACTTATTTCGAACGTTTCCGCACGATCGCGTTCGCCTAACTTCGTTTCCCGCGGTAAGATCTCAAAATTGTTTCTGGTCATCTATAACCCAAGGGAAAACCTTAATTTGGGTTCCAGGACAATGTATGTGATGTTGTCTCAATTTATATTAAAAAAAATACCAATACATAGTATTTAATGAAACAGTAACTAATTAATAATGTGGTAACTAAAAAATATAATCTAGCTGCAATGCTTCGATATCGCCTTCGGGTTGTGGAGGTCAGACGGCAGTCGCTTCACGGAAAATGTCGAAGTTTAGCCAAAATTAGCAGTTAAGCTGGTAAAGCGGACCTCAGACTCCAGAGCTGGAAAAAGGCTTTGGATGCGACTGGGATTAATGCTGAGATGATGATGATTAAAATTTTGCTATGAAAACTTAATTTGTCAAAATAATAAAAATGTTATTAATAGATATATTTTTTTATAATATGTTAAATAAATGATTACAACAAACTTAATATACTCTGTTGCCATTAATGCAAAATAATAGGTACCTAAAATTCTCCAAATTTCAGTATTTTAAGAAATTTTATACTTAGACACGTGAGTTTCGGTTTCGGTTTCGGTTTCGGCCGAAACTGAAGCCCTGGCCGAAAATTCGGTTTCAGTTTCGGCAGAAAAACCAGTTTCGGTCGGACACTAGTTGTTAGTAGTTGCGTTGTGGTTGTTGGTCTTCAAACATGAACTTTGCAGTTAATGTTTGCAGACAAATCAACTTTGGCTGTAACAACGTTGTCGCGTTGACTCCGATTCATAAACGCGGATGTAATTGGTAGAACCCACACCACACGATATGATTTTGACGCTTAAGGGCCTTAGTCTCATTTAGTAGCGTAAAATGGTCACTTTAGGAAGCTAATTTCTAATTAACGGCTTGGTTTTGAGATTTGAAAAAAATATATCTTGTCTATTGATTCATGTACAACATTTACTAAATATGATTTTTTCGTAGGATTTTGCCTGTTGCCTTAAAAAAATATTTACCAAAACGCTATTTTTGGCTAATATTCGTTATTACTTCTAAACGGCATTGATGTGTGGAAATATTTTTACACTGAAAAATTCGTGGTTAGAAGTACTACAGATATGCAAGAGCGTATTTAAATCCATCAACATTTCCCAAGAAAATATCCTTATTTTGAAACATAGGTTTAGAGGTGCTCTGCGCGGGCGCGGGCGGCAGTCGTGCGTTAGCATTCAGACGGGAGGGTTGTGTCGCTTGCTGCTCTGCTCCGGCTATCGCCGACTACGCGTGGTTGTCTGTGTGAGTGCAAATATTTACGAGCGAATCGTGTCAGTGTACTTTCATAGATTAGCTCGCAAATGAGAATTGAAGATGCGTCTGGTGGCGTAAGTATCTATCTACCTATACTCTTGTATTTATACCTACATATTACTGTATTTTTCTTTATAATTACTATTAGCTTTTGTAACCATTTTTCTTTTACAATTGAAGTTAAACAATTACGAATTGTTCCAGGAAATCTAGAAAGAAATCTTTAGACTTGACTTGAAAGGCAAAAAATCCGACTAACTACATCCGCTGATAATATAGAAGACTCTATTCAGGTAAGTAAACACTCGCACTTAGATTATAATTTATAGGTTTGTAAGGAGATTTAAAAATAAAAATCTTATTAGAAATTTACGTAACTTGAAAATGTGATTTTTTGTTTATGGTGATATAAACCAAAAATTAGGACTCAATTAAAGGTTTTGGTGTAAAAACAGTTTTACAAAAAGTTTTGAGTTGATAGGACTTTTAGTTTTTGCGATATTAGCAAAAATGTGTAATAAAAACTCTTACTTGGATTATTTTAAATGATTCTTCCTATAAATATTTTATTTCTATATGTAATTGTTTAAAGTAGCCGAAGCCGATGGACGCGGGCTGGCGGGCTTGGAATGTCACAGTTATCAGTAAATTTTTTTGACGTCCTCCGTGGCGCAGCGGTCAACACGCCTGCCTGCGACGTGGAGGCCGCGGGTTCGATTCCCGGCCAGGTCATGATGGAAAACGATCTTTTCCTGATTGGCCTGGGTCTTGGATGTTTATCTATATATGTATCTATTATAAATATAGTATCGTTGAGTTAGTATCCCATAACACAAGTCTCGAACTTACTTTGGGGCTAGCTCAATCTATGTGATTTGTCCGTATATACATATACAGTATGTTAAGAAAACCCTGTCCGACCCGTAAGGATAATAAAGGTTAAGTAAACACATGACCAAATATGATATAAAATTTTACGTAATCATCATAGTACCAATACAAATGAATTTTGAAATAACTTCCCCGAAATTTGGTAATTTTTAAAAAAGTGACAACACCGGTATTGTTATGAGCGAATAGCGACAGCGATGCGACAGCGATGCGACCACGTGCCGCGTGCGCTGCCGCCCGCCGCCCGTGGAAGGGTGCTTAACGCATATTTATTAAGTTACCTCTTTTTGCGAAATAATATTTATTTTTTTAAGGGGATTTTTTTTAAGTTAGCCTAGTTTTGTATGCATTAGTAGAATTAGTTATCGATACCTAACAACACCTTCACGGGTCGGACAGGGTTTTCTTAACATACTGTAGGATATATATATATATATTTTCTGTTTTTCACAAATAATATTGTAATAACATTTTTCGACTTACAGAAAAGAAGAGAAAGAAACCAATCGACAGAACTTAAAAGTTTAATTTGCTTTTTAGGTCGAACACTAACGCAGTTGATTCTAGGTCAGACATCCATACAGAATGTCGTCAAGAAAATGATAATATTATATATCTCTATGTGCACAAAAAAACGATGCAAGTTCCATCATCATCATTCAGGTAAAATTATGCCTGCATGTCCTACAACCTATATTTTTAGTTTACAAATATATCATATACCTGTAAAATTATTTTTTTGTTAATTCTTAATTAATTTTTCTTGATAAATTCTTAATTCCTTGACAAAAATCTCTAACAGTGTTGCCAGGGTTAATTAAAATGTATGTTATATCTTTTTTTAGCTCAAAATATCACCAAAACCTCAACAAATCTCAAGCTTGTTTCATCGAAGGGCGACGCATAATTAATATTGCTTACTTTTATTCAGAACTAAAGAAAATTGCCAAGCACGGAGAATTATAGACTGTGGTTTAGGATCTGTGGATATTGTTGGAGAACGACATGTGGGACTACATTCCCTATTTATTTTTAAATGCCGTATGTGTATGGAAACATTTTGCACATCCTACAGAAATCAATATCAGCTGTGCAGTTGTAGGAACTATAGAAATAGACTGTGGCCATTCTCAACTGCAAGAAATTTCTGCAGCTTTAGATATGCCTATAATCTCGCATGTTATTTATTGGATCGAAGAATTAAAATTTACAGATTTTAAAATAACTCGTGTTTTATTTGAAACCTCATTACGACGAAGTACATTCAATCCGACGTCACTGACACAGTATAAATAAGGTACTATCTCTTTATGGAAAACGGCCGAGACTACGCGCTTTGTAATCTCAAGGCATCTATATAAAGCACGGTTAGCGCAGCGGTTAAGCTATTGACTGCTGCGCTGCGTGTCGCGGGTTCGATTCCCGCGCGGAACAAATATTCAGAACATGTCCTACAAGTAGT
Source organism: Sesamia inferens (assembly GCA_037179545.1). Taxonomy (NCBI): domain Eukaryota; kingdom Metazoa; phylum Arthropoda; class Insecta; order Lepidoptera; family Noctuidae; genus Sesamia; species Sesamia inferens. Next base: position 15,768,195 of record CM073921.1, on the reverse strand, counting down.
TGTTCCGGGTCTGGCTGTTTGTGTCTGTGAATTTATATGTTTAAAAATGCACCCACGATAAAAGTAATTTCTAGTGTGGTTCAACGTTTTTTTTTTAATAAAAATATCACAAAGTGCCTAGTGCGCGTTTGTTTTACGTTAACGCGATGAACTCGTTTATGTTATTCGCATTAGTAATTAATTCAAGGACACTGCAAAGACACGATACTCATATACTGAAAAGTAGTGAAAAAAAAAAAAAATTCAAATATGTTGAATCGATAGATATTACCATCTACCATTATTTTTTATGTTAATGTTATGATATATTATAATGTGTGGGTACTTGTTTTACAAATGTCTGTCAGTCTGCGATCGGCCATTAAACTGTATAACGAGCACTCCTTGATTTTATTTAAACATTGATCAAGAATACTAAAAATATATTATAGTACGATATTACCATTTATTAATGCAAAATATACATTTATCGTCTTGCATCCATACCCCCGTCTGAAATCGTAGGCACAAATCGCGACCTACACGCGGCTTGTCTGCATCTCTGGATATTCTTTGATTGTCGTTTTAGTTTAGCGCGCCACCGCGCGCATTTTACGAATTCGGGAGTACGGCGTTTAGCTCCGCCCACATGCACAAGGTCATTGAGGCTACTATACCCGTTAAGTCGGTGTGAATAGACTCATACATTTTTGTATAAATTAGCGGCCATCCATTTGGTGTCTTTGTGGTAGGTATGTGTAATCGTGCCCTATTGATGTCTAAGAATTTCTTGGAAACCCTTCTATAAATTACGACAATACTCTTGCGCCCACGCGGTTCCTGTAGACGTCTATTAATATACGTCTCAATCACAACAATGTAATGGTTGCCTAATCAAAATATGGCAGGATAGATAAGAAAAGCTTCTTCCGCTTGCTTTATGATTCACGGCATTGATATAATATTAAACTAAGGTAGACAAGTCACTAGCGCATTAAACATGAAGATTGAAAAGATTGTAATTCTAATCTCTTGCTTTAGTCACTCTCGATACTCTCGTTCCGTCCGCGCGTATGTCGTGGTGGCTAAAGAAAACTTTGTCCGCATTCTAAATGCCGTTTTGTGTGATGCGTAAATGCACGAATTATTTTAGAAAAGCCAACAAAAGTCATGGAATCTCATATCATAAGTAATTATTCCAAAATATTTAGATAAATAATATACTTTCAATTATTTTGTCAAACATTCTTACAAATGACGCTTAGGCCGACCATTGTAAGTAAAAAAGAGAGAGCTAATGGGATTTCTTGCGAGAGTGTAAAGGACGCGAACACATTAGACATAGATTAGTTGCACAGAAGCGATAATGTTGATGGTGACTTTAACACCTACAAATACAGTTCTGTTTCACTTTATTTTCGCGCCTGTGTCCATAGTTACAATTTATGAATATCTTATTGCAACAGTTAAGTAAAACATTAATAAAATTACTTGTTTATTTTGCTTTGCTAAGTAATAGAGTCAAATGACATGAAATTATTAAATAGGAAAGTGTGAGTAGATATTAAATGAGCATAAAGTATATAATAATAATAATATAAATAAATATTTTCTACGCTCACGCTCACACCAATTAAATAAAGCTACATACTTTGGAGCTAGGCTAATTTGTGTGAGCTGTAAAGGCTTGTGTACATACTTACATAGACAAATATAATAGAAATATATACAGAATATTTGCATTGCGTGCGTATATTACTTGTTTATTTTTTGTACATCTTCTTCATAAATGTCATACTCACCACGCTTGGCAGATGGGTTGGCGAGGCTTATTCTATTTAGGGCATTGATATAATATTAAACAGATATGATATATTCTAACAAACTAACCGAAAAAAATGTGTCAAACATTACATACAATATAAAAAAAGAGAGAGCTAATTGGAGTTCTTGCTAGTGTGACACGCACGCGAATGCATTAAACATAGATTAGTTGCACAGAAGCGATAATATTGATGGTTTACTTTATTATCGCGCCTGTGTCCTTAGTTACAATTTATGAACATCTTATTGCAACATTTAAGTAAAACATTAATAAAATTATGTGTTTATTTTGCGTTACGAAGTAATATACTTAAATGACTTGAAATTATTAAATGGGAAAGTGTGAGTCGATATTAAATGAACATGAAGTATATAAAATATTAGAGCTTGAGGTAAAGCTTCACATAGATAAATATATATTTATATAGAAATATATACAGAATGTTTGCATAATGATTTACATTTGAAAAATTAAAATAGGATTTGATTTAACGGAAATAATTTCACTAATTACTATGTTTAATAATTGTTTATTTTATTGTATTGCATTGGATTTCCTTTAATCACAGTCACAAAATATTAAATACACTTTAATCATGTATTACAAAACTTCAATGGCAAATATTGAAGTTTTGTAATACTTGATTGAAGTATAAAACAGTTCATAAAAAAAACTATATGCACCTAATTGAGCAACTCTGTTATATGTATTTCCTATCTGCATTTTTGTTATTCTTTGGCAAACTTGTCATGATTGGTGCGCTGTTTCCATTTAAGCGCGAACGACAAACATTAGCCATCTTTTTCTTCTCTATGCTTTAGATTACGCCCCATCTCACTCACACTGTACCAATGTACTGAAATGTACGCAGAATAAAAAATATGCATGTGTGCTGCTGCTGTGTTCGGCACATTTTTTTCGGTTAGTTTGTTAGATAAAATTATCATATCTTAGTACAGTCAATCTGCAATTTGAGCTCCGAAAAATGACAAACCGGAATTTGACTTGATGAATCGTTAGAGGGGCGAGTAATAAACTTAATGTTAGATTTCCGAAGTCCCTCCTCCTGCTGTTTTTGAGAAAATCCAAAAATATTTTGAAATTGATTTATCTCAGCAACTATAAGGGCTAGCGACCTTTTTTTTTTTTTAAACTGTTAAGGACACTTAGGACTACATTTTCTTTCATTGAAGTGACATCGTCCGACTTAAACTGCAAAAGCTAGATGGCGCTAAAGTTTGAAAAAATTGGTTTTTTGCCATTTTCATTATGAAATAACAATTTTTTTACAATAATGTAAATGAGAAAGTTGTTTGTCACAAAATTAGCTATAACTTTTGTTTAAAACATTTTTTCGTAAAACTTACCGTTTCCGAGCTATATAGGTGAAGAAGTGCAGTGAGCAGAACAACGGTTCTTTTGTCACTTTCACCGAATACGTGGGCATAGTTTGGACAATGGACCGGTTTCTAACATCTGCCAGATGCTCTAAGAAGCGTACAAAAAAAAAAAAAAAAAAAAAAAAAAAAAAAAAAAAAAAAAAAAAAAAAATTAAAAATTATTAAAAATTGAAAATTATGTAAACATTTCAATTCATTGATCTATCCATGAATTGTGTGACAAACACCCTACAGCAAGGCACATAATGTACGATTTGTACACTTCAACAAGCTTCAGCTCGGAAACGGTGACTTTTACGAAAAAATGTTTTAAACAAAAGTTGTAGCTAATTTTGTGACAAACAACTTTCTTATTTACATTATTGTAAAAAAAATTGTTATTTCATAATGAAAATGGCAAAAAACCAATTTTTTCAAACTTTAGCGCCATCTAGCTTTTGCAGTTTAAGTCGGACGATGTCACTTCAATGAAAGAAAATGTAGTCCTAAGTGTCCTTAACAGTTTAAAAAAAAAAAAAGGTCGCTAGCCCTTATAGTTGCTGAGATAAATCAATTTCAAAATATTTTTGGATTTTCTCAAAAACAGCAGGAGGAGGGACTTCGGAAATCTAACATTAAGTTTATTACTCGCCCCTCTAACGATTCATCAAGTCAAATTCCGGTTTGTCATTTTTCGGAGCTCACGGCTTTTTTTTCGACATATTGACTGTACTATCTGCTTAATATTATATCAATGATTACGCAAAACTCAGCGCAGACGCCGCCATTAGCAAATACAAAAACCACCATATTGCACAATCTCATATCCTTATCGTACTGAACTATTGAGTTATTTAAACCTAACAATTGGGTACTTATTTACTATTCTGTGAAGATATATATAAATTTTCAATTTAGACTCAATACTATAGCGTTCTATGGCCATGTTAAAGTAGATGAACTGAAACTGCTTGGAGAACGTGGTGCAAGTTTGAAGGCGAAAAAAAGGATTTGGTGGAAAAGTATAACATTGAAAATAATTAACTGGATGTCGCTATGTTTTTAATCTTATTCAACTTAATAAAAATTGGAAAACAAAATGCCATTACATTTTTTACCTAGGCGATAATACTGCCAGAGCACTCTGGTGGCCGAATATTGCAGTATTATCGCCTGTTAAAGCTCGCCATTAGTGGCAGCACTGTTCAATGTGTATAAACTGCTTTTGTTTTAGGTAGTAAACCTGTGTGTCTGTCGAAATTTTCACAAAGTGATTGAAAAGTATATATGTAAATGAGATTTGGACTCGACGATGAGCATCAAAAATATAAATTCTAGCATTGATGATCAAATAAATGTAATCACACCTACCTCGACTATAAATTATGTAATAGTAGTACAAGCGCCTGTATGATTTCGAGTTTTTACCATGAAATTCTTTATGTTAAAAGTACACATTATTATCATCTTTGACAAATACATGAGTCTACGTATTTTTACAGTCAACATCTGAGCAACTGGGAATATTATTTAATTTAGCGTTTGTTTAAAAAAGTATAGATAGGTAGTGACAGTTAAATGTCAAATTCTTCGGTCCGTATTACAGAACGTCACTCAAAACTCAAACTCTACTTAAGTCTCGCTTGAAGCCTTTTGATTGGTTGAATCTAGTTTTAAGTAATGCTTGAGTCTTGAGTAATGTTCTGTACTACGGACCTTAGATGATGAACAGCAGCGACATCTGAAGTGAGTGCGTGGCAGTTTTAGCCTCTGCAGACATAGAATATAATTGTTAAAAAATATGTAATCATAGCTATTCTGGCATTACAGTTTATTTGCTAAGCTTTTTCATACCACCATAATAATTTCGTTTTATATTTAATCATTTTTACTCCACATGTTATATACCATACTTTATAACAACTTCGTTATTTTTTAGTTCAATTTTAGGCGATTGTAATATCAATACAACATCTGTGGTAGGTAGGCAGCGCTTTGACACACTTACGCTTTATATTCATTATCAAAAAAAAAAAAAAAAAAACAGAAAAATATTAGTAGCGAGGTGAACGTTCAATGTTTGTGAATGTACTTCACAATCACAAAACACTACTAATATGTGACTCATTACAGTTTGATAGTAAAGTTATAATTTAATAAAAGCAATGTCAAGGAATATTGTTTTCGAAGGGTGGTTAACAAAATCTCCACCGAACAGGCGTATTTGGCGAACGGTGAGCTCAACTTTAGCTTGGCATATTACCTTTGTTGACAGAGTAAGTGAATATCGGGTTTAAAACATAATTGGCTCTAATTTTTTTTAGATCGTAGCTGCTTTCTTAGCTATTAATTCTAAATACTGGACGAATTTGTGTAATGTTTTCTTTTTTTACTACAGAGATGGCGCAGGCGCTGGTTTGCCTTGCGGCAGTCAGGCGAACTCCCGGGCCAATATTTTTTAGATTATTATGCTGATCGCAACTGCCGTCGTCTCAAGGGCACTATAGATCTGGACCTTTGTGAGCAAGTAAGTGCATAAAAGTGAATGTTCAAAATATATATTTATAAGAATGTTTATACTACAATATATAACAGCAGAAAGCAATAAATATTAATAATAGATTTTGTAAAAACATTTGTCATTCTAACTTGCTTATCTTATAGAAAGAAATAAATGTCTTCTATCACAAATAAGTACCGACAATAAACTGTCAGGATTGTTGTTGTTAGCACATACCACTCCAACTGAATTCGTTAGTAGTGTGTTGTTCTAACCAGATGGGAAGAGATGTATCCCATTCCCTTAATGTAAACCGAGTTAAATGTGTGAAAAGGTATTCCTGACATCAAACTAACTCACCCAGCTCTTAGTTGAATGTCAGGAATAGCTTGATTTGTACTAGATTTGTGCTTAGTTTTGAACCTATACTAATAATTTAATTTAACCATAGATTGGGCTTGCAAGCTATCACTTAAGTAGCCTCGTAGAATGGTGTTTAGAAAAAACATATTATTTAGACTTAGCTATAGCACACAGTATTGCAAAGTCTAATCTGACTAATCCTTTCAATGAGTCATGAAAAACTGAAAAAATTACTCATAACAAAAAGAAGTATAATCCTGAAATTATATAAATTAACTCTAAACATACAATTCTGAATTCGACATCAAACCCCAGAGGGGTAACTCTGATCTGTCATAAATATGGCCTACAGTTGCTCAACGACAGCATTAGTTGCATCTCTTTCTGTAGCAGCATCTCTTTCTACAGAAGTGGTTTCATAGAAACCAGTAGTGTTGTTACTGAAAACCGTTGCAATTGGATTGCACAGAACTACCTGTAATAGCTACAAAATCACCCCACAGTGGGATGGCTGCATGTATTTATATGCTAAATTTAAAATGTGAAACTAACACATACATATAAAGAAACAAGTAAGATTTTGTTAATCATAAATTATCTATATTCTCATATAAGAATTTGATTTTTTTGATAATGTTACTATGTTCATAAAGTTATATCGATACCTAAATTTGCAAAGCGGCTAAGTTGAAATTTAAAAAGATTTTTTTTGTTTAGCTCTTAAAAACAGGGTAGGTTTTTAATTAATAGGTATAAAAGAGTCTACATTACCAATAATACTAGGTTAGGATATTATCTACCAGTATTATATAAGGTTTCAAGCATCTCCTGAAAAAATTGCTTATATGGAGTTAGCCGACTTGTGAATTAAGGTATCAATATCTTCAAAATAACAGTGTTGTCCAATTAGTCTTCGGTTGCTATAATATATGATAATGCATGAGACAATAAACATATTCTGTTCCCCATAACCCTAGTTATGGGTAACCAGACTAGGGCCATTCTAATTCCATGCATCTAGCTCCTGTCTTTTCATAGGTGCCCATGTTGGTTTATGTGAAATAAAAATATTTTATTTTTCATTTTACCGATTAGTGTTCTTTTCTTTACTTATTGAAATGGTGTGTTTTGATAATAAATATAATATAATGGAAAATGCATACCAACTATTCAAGACTGAAATAAAATTAAAACAATCTTTTATTTATATAATTACACCAATCTCCATGGCCTTTACATGATTTGGCTCAATGGTCCACTGTAAGTATTAAGTGTGGAAACCAAACCCATAACATAGAACATGAACATTGGCTAAGATAGTGTTTGGACTTTAAAGGAGACTGTGACTTTTTTCCAGCCTTAAAGTATTCTGATAGGAAACGTCAACCTCATCTAGTTTTAAAAATCTGATTGACATGTAAAATGTGTTTGTTCAGACGACAGCAGGTCAAGATACCTGAAACTGTCCGACTGTCCTTAATGCTTTTGAGATAAAGTTGAAAATCTAATAAAGCAATTTTACAGATTGCAGTAGCTTTATGCGATGTCTTCTGTACAAACCTACTTACAGAAATATTATCATTTAATAATAGTTGAGCAAGTATTGCTGTCTAATTTGTGCGTAGGACAACTTGCAATAAAAAGGAGAAAAAATGTATTAATTTCTTAATTTACACACTTAATTTACAATTTTTTATTGAAGTATGTAATAAACTTGAATGAAACATGTATGTAAATTATGAAATTATTACATATACTAAAATCCAATGTTAAAATTATAAAAAATAATGAGTTTTGAGGTTGAATGTCTATTTTTAATTGTTTTGCTTCATTTGAGTCTGCCCATTTACATTATTCAAGAAAAATCCTAACTGGCGCTTATAAAGAATAATGAATAAATTCCTCTGGTTTGAACAATTTTGATGTTTGCTAATGGTTAAGAACTGAGCTGAAATTCCCTGCTTCTTCAGTTTGTAAATATTGTGCATAAACATGAAATTTGAGCAATATGAATGGCAATTTTGTGTTCCTCAATTTTGCGGCGTCTGTTTTTCAATAGTTGACAGCCACACTATCAAATTAGGTCTGAAATCTGTAATCTACTTGTGAGAGGTAAAAATAATTGAATAAAAACTTAATTACTTGGGCTGTTTACCTGGCGAATACCTTTACTGCTCGGCAATTTCCCCACAACCTAATAGTAAGCACCATAGGTTTGCTTAATTTCATTACATTAATAATAATATTTGGTATGGGTTTTCTCAATTAGCTGTCAACCACTGTATAATAAAATCAAAGATTCATTGTTTTCTAATAGGTACATCAATAAATGTTGTTTTCGTCAAATGGAATGCTTCATAATGAATGTGCTGATATAAATTATTCCCAGTCAGTAGGTGCATGCAGTAGAGCAATGGGTGGAAAAATAGGCACATATCATTGTCAAGAGTGGAGTGGCAGACATAATAATCATTACATGTTTTTCGATTATTTATTGACAAGCTAAATCTGGTTTCTAAATAATTTCATAATATTACAATATGTGAGAAGCTGTCGGGTAGACTCAGTTCTGCTGCCTTTGCTGTTAAGAAAATTAGACAGATACTTAACTGATGTGGATACAGCCAGAATTGTTTATTTTAGTTATTTTCATAGTCTTATGACTTATGGGATTCTCCTTTGGAGAACTTGTGCGGACGTCTATACCATCTTTGTTTTACAGAAAAGGGCTGTTCGAGCCATTTACAACCTTGGTCCTAGAGATTCTCTTAGAGATAAATTCAAAGAGTTGAACATTCTGACTGTAGCTTCACAATATATATTTGAAAATCTTATGTATGTACATAAAAATATATAGAATTTTGAGAAAATAAGCGATATTCATAATATAAATACCAGGAACAGACACAATCTTGCTGTACATCACACTCGTCTCCACAGAGTAGGCAACTCGTTTGTGGACATTCGAAACTTACCCATTAAACGATTTAAAAACTATATAAAGGCCTAACTATGCAAAAAGGAGTATTATAAAATCACAGATTATTAAGAAGACAAAAAAACTTGGGACTGAGCTGCTCGCTCTGCTAAGGATTGTTACTATACAATATGCGTAATTATAACGTAAATTATTGTAAACATTTTCATTTTTAATGTCTGGACTTGAAAAAAGACGATGATCCCTGAGTTTGTTTCGGCAATTTCTTCTCAGAGGCAGTCAGTTAGGAAATGCCGGCTTCATCTAGTATAAAAAGAAACGTGACGTGTAAAGGTGATCAGTGATCCTACTTGCTTAATAAACGATTTCATTTCATTTCATTAAAGAAAACTCTGTCCGAAGTGAAGTGGGTCATGAAGATATTGTTAGGTATCGATAACGGATTCTACTAATGCTTACAAAATCGGGCTGAACTTAAAAAAATCCCCCTAAAAATTAATATTATTTCGCAAAAGGAGGTAACTTAATACATGTGCGGTAGGTAATTCATGCGCGGGACAGGCGAAAGGGGACAGGGCACGCGGTCGCATCGCTATTCGTTCATAATAATACCGTCAAAAATGGTGTTGTTATTAATTAAAAAATTACCAAATTTTGGGGAAGTTGGACTTAATTCGCAGAAAAAAAGATTGTTTCAATATTCATTAATATTATTACTATGATGTTTATGTAAAATTTAATATTGTATTTGGTTATGTCTTTACCTAACCATTATTATCCTTATGGATCGAACGGGGTTTTCTTTACATATTTTATATAATTACATATATGTATGTATAATCATAATTATATCAAAGTTTTAAGCCAAAGGTTATAAAGCAATAAAACTCAACTTAGTGACGAAGTGTGTATATAGGTAAATATCATATATAGTCTAGTATTTCCCCATCAATAAGTTATACACACCCAAACTTATGATAATTACAAAAATATTTGAAAAATCTATTAATAAATTGTTTATCATCAGTTTGTGGTAAGTTGTATCACATTTTGAATAACATTTTACCTGTTCTCATAGAGGCATATAGCAATATCCTTAATATGCATTAGCTGGCAAATGAAACTCTTGTAATTTCAACGTCAATCGAATGACGTTCCTTTTGACATTCTAATTCCAGACTTTTATCACTATATCAATGACCTCTACATAATAGTGTTGACTACAGTAACTGTCTCTACATGATCTGGTCATCCATGATTATATCTGGACTTTAAAAGAGACCCCTGAGTTTGTTTAGCCATATTTTCACAGGGTAGTCTGTTAGAAAAAGTCGACACCATCTAACTTATCTATTAGTTGAAGATCCGAAAATGGACCAATATCAGATACAGAGTCAAGCATTTTTTATGAGCATTGTTGTCTGTCAACTTGTATTAGGTCTGCCTACATAGTGTACGTTCTATACAATTTTAAAAATACATTTCAAATAATTTAAAAGAAACTTAAATTGCAGGTACCCCCTGAAATATTTTAGCCATATTTTATTTTAGCCATATTTTTTTATTTGCTTGGCGTGTCTAATATTATAATTTTGTCTTTCACCTGTTTTATATTATAATGTAATCATAGATATACATATTATAGACATAGCACTTACAAGTTTTTCATGTCCTTGAATAGTTTCCTTGCGTCTGTGGAGGTTCTATATCGCTCACCTGGTAATATATTTCTCGGTGGTAGGCCATAACACCGGCCGCCGGCAGAAGTTACCACACACCAGACAAAGTCTTGCCGCCAAGCGATTTGTCGTGTTCCGGCATGATGTCTGATGAAGCCGTACGGAGGACGGGTCTGAGCAGTTGTGTTGCGATGTGTGCCGGGTACGATGCGCCAAATGTTGTTGTTTGGGAGTTTGGTCGTGGAGGGTCTTCAGATCAATCTCCCATTGGCGCAGCATCGTTCGTGTTGTTGGGTTTAACATTGCATAACCTCGCTCAACTACCGTCTTCCTTCCTATTCGCTCAGTTTTTCTGAGTGAATAGGCTCTTAATGAACTGGCGCGCTTTGCCATCAACGATCGCGTCACTGCTTGCCCTCAGGCGGGATTGCGGTCAAGCGCTAGTTTATAATTATTATTATCCGTCACCAAAGTAGAATACAGTAGGAATTAGCATATAATACTACTAAGCTAGACTATTAATGTTGTGACAAGCACTTCTAAAGTCGTGAAAATGTATCCAACAGCTACTTTTTAAAATTAAAACTTCCTTAGGTGCTCCTTCAGTTCTTATTACAGAACTTTACTCAAAAGTCAAGTTTTAAGCTAAATTCAACCAGTGCAATGGCTTTACACTAGATTTCAGTTATACTTGCGGGCCCAAATCGTGATCAGTAAAGTAAGACTCAAAAGCAGCACCCTTTCACCAGCATAATGCATAAGGCACCACCGATGGTAAATGAATGGATCATTTTCTCAGATCTCAGGCAGCTTGATCAATTGGCTCAGCCAAGAATAATAATTATATGAACTCATTTAACCTGTCAGTAGAGCTGATTCCGGAGCGACAAAACATTGTCATTTTTATTCACTTTTAACAACTGTTCCTATGAAGCCGGTAAACGAAGGCTTTCGAATGAATTTAGATTTTATTGTAGCTTTAAATGTATTAAAAGATAAATGGAGTAAAGAAGAGGGAAACTTTTTATAAAAATGTTATACAGGGACCAATTAATGAGCTATGAACCTTATAAAGCCCGCTCGTATTATGTCTTTATTTCTAGTTCTGTTAATATAATAATAATAACATAATAATAATAATTTATTTATTGATAGTAATAATGACACATGGTTATTTGCAGTACATGAAGGGCTAGTACATTCTACTAGTAGAAACAGAACTAGATGGTAAAGCGCACTAGTTTATTAAGAGCCTATTCACTCTAGCCTTGAAGACACTCAAATTGTAGTCCGACGGAAACACCGCCGCTGGCATACTGTTCAAGTCCCTCGATGTACGCGGTATAACGGAGGAGGTGAAAAGCTTCGTCCGGATCGTAATGGTGTTAACAACGTAAGGGTGGAAACCTGCCGTACGACGGGTCGTCCGATGGTGGAACCGAGATGGGGGAATTAAATCATGCAATTCCTTCGCACACTCCCCAAAATGCATCCTATAGAAGACCGAAAGGCTGACTACTCTACGCCTGTGCTCTAGGCTTTGGAGTGGAGACCGTCTCGAGTTAAGTCAGGGTCACCAATCAGCCTCTTCGCCCGCCTCTCCACCGAATCCAAAGTGTCACTTAGCAGCACCAGCCCAAATGTGGCTGCAGTACTCCAGTACTAAAGGCTAAGAAAAACATTCTTATTTCCGCTGTAGAAAAAATCAATACATGAGTTAATGTGTATAATAGGTACGAATCGTGACGTAGGTTTACACGTGTTGGTGTTCGGAAATGCACTTGGCTAGTTTTGTTTGTACGGACGGAAGTCGTTATGAAGTAAGTACTAATTAATAAGATTTTCTTAATATTATATATTTTTCCGTTAATTTTCCTTCTGGACGAACACACGTCTCATGCTCTTCCCACCTATCTCTGTCCAGAGCTGTCAATGTATTATTATATGCAGTTACTAATGTAAAATACTTATTTTGCTTAACCTAGACACGAGATTATTGAGTAAAACAGAATTTCAGATTGTATTAATTACCTAACAACAGTTAAATTACTGTTGTGCTCACGAAGGTGAGATAACTTCAAGTACGTACTTCGTCATCATCATCAGCATCAACTTTTTTATCGTCCTACTGCTGGGCACAGGTCTCCTCTCATACAGAGAAGGACTGAGTGTAATCACCACGCTTGCTCAATGCGGGTTGGCGATTTCAGACTTAAGTCCAGGTTTCCTTAAGATGTTTTCCTTCAACATGTAATCAGTCATTCGTGTTCAAGATATACTTAGAAAGTACATATAACTTAGAAAAGGTACATTGGTACTTGCCTGACCTGGAATCGAACCCACACACTCATACTTGAGAGGCTGGTGTTTTAACCACAAGGGCACCACGACTGATCACAGAAGAATTAGGTGCTTTTGCTATTGCCTTTATGAGTGCAATTTGCGAACTTTCGACAACTTTAAAGTCGTATGTTATGAACAAACAGCCTTGTAATAACTATGAACTTACTTTACTGAATTAACGGAGGGTTCTATATGACTAATATAATATAGATGGAAAAATATTACAGTTATTAGTATTTTTTGTTACAGCGCCAATAGCAAATTTCAACTGTCTATCCATTACGGCCTATGAGATTGATTTCTCCCACGTAAGTTGCTGTAAACCACCAAATTGCGATTTTGTTTCTTAACGTATTTTATATATTTTTCCTGTGAATCCAAAAAAACTATAATTTTGAGTAGGTATGTGACGCATAATGTCATAAGCTTTCAACTTTTCTGGCCTAACCACGGTACGTGTGCGCTCCTCATACCGCACACCGTCTCCACAGTAAAACATTGTAAATAATAATACTGTAATCACATAAAACAGACGTTCATTGTTGTAAGTAGCATATAATACGACTGAATGCAGCTTTTTTGTTCCAGTGCGTCAAATACAACAACTTGCAAAGAGCATACATACACCACAATAAAGTGTTGCAATATCAAAATCGCCGAAATCTTTGGTACTTTTAAATCTAATCTTGTAGTAAACTCTAAAGTAAAACTAAACTATATTCACGTGCTGAATTTTATTTAAAATTCAGTTTTTATTTCCAATTGTGTCCTTGATTTGCTCTCCTATAAGATTTCCGTTTATCGGTTACGACAACTTACATAGGTAGGAGCCATCGAGTTAAAGCCTGGTGACAGACAGAATAACAGACAGACGAACAATGTAGTCTTAGTAAACAGAACGCGTTTTTCACAGAACGCTAAAAGTAATAGTAACTATTAATTCAATAAAGAATCAATATCTTTCATAATTAACACTGCTTAGTAATTTATAATTACTAGAACATTCAGGATATTATTTTGCTAAATCGTTAGTCATTCAAAGATAAAGATTTCCCAGGTAACATTGCTAATCATAATGAAACAGTCGCTAATCATAACTTACCTTTAAACAATGTTGATAAATAAAGCACTTTATTGTAGTATGACTGAACAAAACGTAATCAATTTATTATATACCGTTAGGTTCAGTCCGCATGAAATTTCTTGTTTTTACATAAAAATACTCGTGTATCCTATAGCTGTGCCCCGTTACTTAGTTTTAGCTTAGAATAGTTTCTGCCTTTTTAATTTTGCTTGGTAGGCTGCCCGATTTCGCTACATCAACAACATAAAACCTACGTAGCGAACTCGGTCTCCTAACACTTTTTCAAAGGCGCAGTTATGGATAGTTTGCTTTAAGAAATAAAGCTGGAGATCTCGTACTTTTTAGTAGATGCATGTTTTGTAAAGTCAGTCATTTATTTCGAATAGGCAGTACTGATTCAAATTTTACAATAAAATTGAATTGATTATATCGGCCTCTTAGAAACGTACTTTTTGTATTGATATAAATGGGCAAGAAAGTCCATAGGTATGTACTGAGCGTAGGTATTCAGAGAACCCTATTATTAGCTATACAATAAGACACATAGTCTGTAATATGAAGGGTGTTAGAAAACCCATCACATAAGCGTCGCCTACGCTTTCTGTACATCAAGTAACAATGCACAAAAATTATTGATACGAAAAAGGATTTTTATTTTAGGTGTGAAAATTTCTTCTAGGTACGCAATCTAACACGCGCAAAACATTCTGCTTATGAGTGAATGCGACGGTACGTGGTAAAGGGGTCGTGGGTGTATTTAAATTTGCGTTAAATCACTAATAACAGAGGTGTATATATGCAGTTAGTTATGTTTAAATCTCAAATCCAGACACTGAAATTCCTGAAAAAAAAAAAACCCATAACAATTTATTCGACCTGGGAATAGAATTCTATGCTCAGCATTAGCGCTTGTGACCGCTAGATCAACGGGGCAGTCCAATCTATATAGCATCATA
Source organism: Sesamia inferens (assembly GCA_037179545.1). Taxonomy (NCBI): domain Eukaryota; kingdom Metazoa; phylum Arthropoda; class Insecta; order Lepidoptera; family Noctuidae; genus Sesamia; species Sesamia inferens. Next base: position 15,753,149 of record CM073921.1, on the reverse strand, counting down.
ATCTATTGTGTAGTTTAGGTAATTTTAGCGGACACACAGATATATACGAAGTCACATTACATAAGACATATATTTTATCAAGGAAATGTTAGGAATAAACTCAGAGTAATATGTAATACACCATCAGTATCAGTGGGTTTGATTTTGACAGTTCAACAACATTCATTGCGTTAATTACGTGGTTGAACGAAAAAATTCGTCGAACACATAGAGCTATGGATTAGCAATATGATCGACAATCGATCGTGTTTTACGCTCTTAGGATGCTGCTTGGTCACCTCCACCGGGAACAATCTGAAATGTAATTCGAAAATAAATAGTTCTGTGCCAGTTTTGTTTATTTCTAAGATATAAAAAGTATACTTGTACTCAAACTCACGCCCTCTTTCTGTGGAGGTAGGCAGAAACCATAGAACGCCACCAGCTACGATCCTTACGTATCCCTTTTGCCTCGTTAACTCGTAAATGTACTTGTAGTTGTTTAAAAAAAGTGCATCAGTCAAACATATTCTTGTAGGTGGATGCAGGTCTCCACATGGAGCGCCATGGCCAGACTCCTCTGAACCCGAACCTCCGTGGCTCCGTCTTTACAATCCAGACTCAGCGCAGAACGTATCACCTTGAGGCTGAGTGTGAGGCGGAGATGGAAAAATGGGTAGACGCCATTTGCCGAGTTTGTGGTCTGCGCGCTACTGAAGATACACCGCCTACTGCAACGACAAGGCATAATGTCTTGGGTATGTTATTTTATTTATTATGTCGCTCTTGCGTAGTATTTGCTTATGAGTAAAAGTTGTATTTGTTTGAAGTACACAATTGTACTTGAATGCAGTATCATAGATCATAATTCAGATATATAGAATTATATTTTTCAGTGATCAATCGTAATAAAATAGTCCTAAATAAAAATGCTGGTTGCAATGCATATGAACTTTGTCATGTATATTTGTGTTTATTTTAGTCTAATTGAATGTCTGATTTGTTAATCGACAGATAATTTTGATTCGTGGTATATAATTGCCGTCTGACAATTTTTGCATGTGAGATCTGTAAAAAAATTACTAAATTATTCTACTGATAAAATTATCTGTTGTTGGAAAATCAACTCAAGTTTATTTATGATATAAAATAAGAAACTCTGATAGGTTGTAAATATAACTTAATTTTAACTGTAAATTATTGAAAGAAATAAAAATGATTTTGCTGTAGCTAAATCGAAAACACAAAACGATAATGTCAATCAAAAAGAAAAAGAGAAGTAAAAATTTTAATGCGAAGTTGCATCAAATTCGGAACTTAATGTAAGATAATTTTGCGCGTGGGAGTACCTAGGTAGATTATACCGCCCCCCGTGTAAACCACGATAGCTTGTCAACCAAGCTAGCCTCTCAGTCGGCTCCCTGTTCGCGCCGCAGGTAGTCACATCACATTTACTGCCTGATCGTGCTGCCTCATTACAACACTTAACTCTCTCCTAAGGTAAATTATATATTTTTTAATGTTATAATTTCAGCAGTCATAATATTTTATAAAATTGTTTCTGATATATACCTTAATGGATATATTATTTCTCTAGTTTTGTTAAATTTGGTTTTTCGTAACTTTACAGCAGCAAGCAGATATAATATTTTGTCTTTTTAAATTAAATTTTCTCGTCTGCTTTTTTTTTTTTTTAATATTTTTAATGTTTCATCCTAGATTCCCTAGAACTTATCATGGAAATATCACTGAAATGGGGTACTAATTAAACTGTTATATTTCTTCCTTATTTTTTGTGAAGTTTGGAGATATTTGTTTATTTACTCAACGATATTGTTTTGCAAATATTAGACTTATGTGTTTTATTATGATTTTTCTATAGTAACCTATTCATCTAATACGTAATATGTTCATAAAGCCGTACGCAAAGTACCTGCATTGTTGTGGAATTGCGGACACCAATCCGTATTACTTCTTATTAACTTCATTGAGATAGAAACTTTGTAATTCGTTTTGAGTAATTCTCTAGTTTTAGGAACTTTAATAGCGACTTAGCGTTGATGTTGTTTAACTTAATACGCAGTGTAGTTTATTTTTACCAGTCTATGAAAACATTCTCCTGCAGAATTTATAAAGTTAATTCTGATATTAGTATAGCTGTTTTGCAATTTTAGCGCACATGGTTTATGAATACGCCTTTGCACAATTTAAACGTACTTACATGTTATTTTCTGTTAAAGTCAGTTGAAATATACTCTGGTTAGCTGTGCTTATTCATTTGCAATGGTAAATACTTTATGAAAGCTGCGTAAAATAGCAATAGCGACCGATTCCGTTTCTTTGTTAACTTAATAGAGATTGTGGTGTACCTAATTAGTGCCAACGACAAGAACTCAGTACGGGGTGTCAGCAGCATTATTTTACGTTTTGAAACATGATTTCGGTTTTTAATGTTTTATTTACTTAATATTTTTAATCACAATATGTGGTTTCAGCCGGTTGTTTTTTTGTAATTTGCTAACTCCTGCCAACTCCATTGTATAAAACTTTTAATTATTTTAAACAATGGGGTTTCAGCTGGATAATTTCATAGTTAACTTAATAGCGATTGTGGTGTACCTAATTAGTGCCAACGACAAGAACTCACTACAAGGTCTCAGTAACATTATTTTACGTTTTGAAACAAGATTTATGTTTTCAATGTTTTAATTACTTAATATTTTTAACCACAATATGTGGTTTAAGCGGGTTGTTTTTTGTTGCAAATCCCATTGTTTAAAATTTTTAAACATTCTGAAACAATGGGGTTACAGCTGGATAATATTTTTTGGTTTATTTGTCTCATTGTTTTACATTTGTTTTGGTCCGTTTTGTTCCTCTTCAAGACTAGGCTTGATTTCTTTAAGGGTTTGATACTCAAAGGGAACTGTGTACTATTACTAAGTAAGACTCCACCGTCCATGCTGTCATCTTGCTGTATTTCATGAATCGTGATAGCTAGACAGTTGATTTTTACTACTGTTATCTCTACAATAACAAAAAATAAATTCATAAATGTATATATTTATACATACGGTGACGTGTGCGTCCCACTGGCACTTGGTTGGTTTTTTATACTAGGGGGTCATGATTCCTTTATATAATGCTGTGCTCACAACTTTTGCACTTATAAGGGTGACTTGATTTCATGCGAGAGTAAATCACACTTTAATACATATATGTGTTTGTATTGTGAATTAAATAACGCTTTCGAGGCCGGAATCAACCCGCGCTTGAGTTCTCAACGTGTGTGATAAGAAAGCTCTAAATTAATAATAGTTGAGATAAATCTCTATGCCTCAAAGGTTTATAATAATAACCCCCCTTTGAAAATATGTTTCTTGTACGGACGACATAACCAGATGTCGTCCGTACAGCTACCCGAAACTGTCAAACATTCCCAATCAACTTTATTTACCTCTAAGCTTTACACTATGTGTATCTAAAACATCATCGAATGATATGAAAATACTGTTAATTTTGATTCAGTATATTTAAAAAAACAATGTCAAAATTGCGTTCAAAGTAACTACTTATCCGATCATTTTTCCTCTTCTGTACCGTTCGTTTTTATCATATACAACTGCATACCTCTGAGTGTGCATATCATGTGTAAAGAAAACCCCGTCCGACCGATAAGGATAATAAGGGTTAAGTAATCACATGACCAAATAAAATTTGAAACTTTCCATAATCATCATATTAACAATAGTATTTTTTTAAAAAGTGACAACACCATTTTCGAAGGTATTATTGGTAGGTACCTTATATGAATGAATGTACACTACTGGCGGCATTTGTTTGACCGCGTGCCGTGCTCCCTGTCGCCCGCACATGTATTGCCACGTGAGCTACCTCCTTTTGCGAAATAATATTTATATTGGGGGTATTTTTAAGTTTAGCCAGGCTTTGTTCATTTGTAGAAGCGGTTATGGACACCTAACATTACCTTCAGGGATTGGACAGGGTTTTCTTTACGTATTGTATATGTTCAAATATTTACAGTTTTACCTATATTTTGCAGTGACAAACGGCGGTTCATACTACATATATACAGGCTAGTTTGTGTTTAACAAATTGTTTTATTGACACACAGATATCTATCAAAACAACTTGGCCGCCATCGCAGCAATGAACGATCAATATGAGTGCGTTGACGGTACCGGCCCTTACATTCCCATATCGGAGTGCATCACTGGCGTTCGAGCCCAGGTAAGTGTTACGTACTAGGTATGTCTTCGTACTATGACAAATGTTATATTTACGCTCCACGAAGTGAACTGCTTTCAGCCATCCGAGAAAAATTAGTCTAGATATAAATGGAGGCTCAGTGGTAGCGCTAGGTACTCCTTAATCAGGAGATGCATCTTCCCCACTTAAATATTAGAAATTTAATTAGATCAATATTTATGATGTTTTACGACTATCTGTCGTGATGATGCAGTTGTTAAAAGAGCTCGCCTTTCATTTGATTTCATGAGGTTCAAATTCAATTAAGTTGCAATAACAAGCCTATATTGTCTCTCTGCAGGGAAAGGCCTTTTTTTTTTACGCAATTTTGAGAAATTTCGAAGTTCCGATACTTGGCCTGCCGCAGTGGCGTCGTGCGTTTAGTGGGATCCAATTGGTGGTTCTTTTAGACTAATTGTCATATGAAGGCCAATTCTACTAATTAAAAACGTTCAAAATCTAGTTGCAAATCGCAATTGTCAAATGTTAAAAAGTTGTCAAAATGATTCCCTACATTTTGACATTTATCTTTTATATTAGAAATATCCTTTTTCATTCCTCTACTAATCTGACAAAATATAAAAAGGTCCAATATAACATCTTAATTTTATTGTTTTTACTGTTTATTATTATTATTATTTATGTACACTCTTGCTTCTCCAATCCACTTTTGACATTGGCAGAATAATGGACATCGGCTTCATTTGCCATAAATAAAAATAGAATAATCTTTTGACAGATTGAGACTAAGATTATACTGTGAACATTCTTATAATTACCAGAGTTACCCCTCTGAAAAATAGTTTTGAGCTTGTTATCCTACTTTGCAGTCGCAACAAAAATATGGTCCATGCTCCGCTGGGGCGGGCGACCAGTGCGTTGACCTCTGGCGTCAGTTGTGCGCATTACTATGATCTATCGTAAGCTGCGTGGGGCGTTCGAAGAAATAAGCAGTTCCTTTGTACTCAGATCTTCATTTTGTTGTATCTATATGTATTTTATTGTGTGTACATAAATAATAAAATAAATAAATAAATAAATGGTGTAAAAATTATTGGAATTAATTCAGTTGCTTATTCTGAACAAACTATATTCTGGTTACGCATAAACAAAAAATAACGTTGTATAAAAAGAAGTTATATATTTAAAAAAGTAACAAAAATTAGAAAGTTCCTTAAGGGGCCAAAAGGCTCCTATCTCAGCAAATAGCTTCGACATTTAAGAGTAAATGTCGCAGCTCTGGTATTCTGATAGGACCTAGTGTGATGTTACGGATGGTCCAAATTATTATTCGAACATAATAATCTTGACAAATAAAAATAAGAATTACTTGTTTGGATTATATTTAGTAAAATTTAACAACATTAATCGAATCAACATTAATTTGAAAACGTTCATACTGTAAATGTTTCAAATCAATTGTTAGGAAATTGAAATAAGGTTCCTGTCTTTTATGATATGGGCGAGTCATAGTTTAAAAGATGTTTACTATTGCATAGTAATTGTAAATATTATTTTAATGTAAATAGTTTTTCAGTGCGAAATGCGTATTTATGTGGAAAAATTTTGATAACAATTAATATATTTACTACCTCATAAAGGTGCATGAAAGCCATATAAAACGCGAACGTTACTTAAAAATGCTGTGAATATTTAAAGATTCAGAAATGTAGGTGACCGATCCAGTGTTTTATCGAACAGCTCTAGTCGAATGGTGAGTTATGATATTATATGAGGAACTGACCTCATTGCAAAAGTGCAATAAAAAAGAACTTTGTGTAGTTTTTGCATGTAAAAATGCTAACGGCAAAGTGTCAGATAGGTACCGTTATCTCGCAGTCTTGAGTGAACGATTGTAGTCGTCCAATCAAGACCAACGTTTACATAACACCTCGATTGAACCTGGTAATTTTGAGTCTGCAATAACTGAGTAATTCCATCGCATGCACAAAAGTAACAAATATTGTTTCTTATTTGGAATAAAACCATTCATTTATAGACACATTCAACATTTAGCCTATCACAATATTTTTGTAAAAGCGTTGATTGATTTTATCTATTTTATTTTATTATTTCATTTGGCCGTGGAAGGTCTTCAGATCAATCTCCCTTTGGCGCAGCATCGTTGGTCTTGTTGTTGGGTTTAACAATGCATCACTTCGCTCAACTGCCGTCTTCCTTCCTATTGGCTCCGTTTTTCTGAGTGAATAGGCTCTTAATATACTAGCGCGCTTTACCATCAACGATCGCATCACTGCTTACCATCAGGCGGGATTGCGGTCAAGCGATAGTTTATTATTATTAAAAATAATCTACAATTATTCAAATTATATCAGTACATCTAAGAATATTTTAATGTCTTTCTCTCTAAACCCATAATGTCTATTATCTCGATCTCATACAAGTATGTTAGCATAATTTTCAAGACTTTTTTTTATGTTTCTAAGAAACTCTTGGACGCCCAAAACTCTAAGAAATTGAACAAAGAAAAGTGCCTTTAATCAAAGAACATAAAAGGAATTTTAAAAAAATAACGCATATATCGTAGACGGTGCTACGACTGAGCCTACGCATTGTAGAGTATGTAGCCACAGCCGCCGACCGACGCAGATCGAACATTTCAAAATAGACAGGTCAATTATTAGTTTGATGTAAGTGATTTGTCTAAATTTGTAAGCCTACGTACAATACACCATAATATAAGAATAATACTGCAAAGCTTGTGTGCCGTACCTCGTAAACATAAAAAGTAGGTAATACAACAAATGAAAGTAAAAAATATAACTAAATACATACCTTGAAATTCATGTCACAAACCAAATAATTCAAAGTAACCATAGTTGCACAAAAAAGTATGGATGAGTCATTGTATCATTACCTGATGCTTTTACTTCGGGGGTCAAAACGTAAATGATAATGACGTAAGGTGACATATTTATAACCTCAGGTGGGTTATGTATCGAGAATTATCAGTAATTCCCTAAAGAAGAAATATTGGTAAGCTCACACAAAGTACTAGTAAAAAAAAATTATGTCCATGTAAATAGTTTGCTTTAAAACACTTCACAGAAAATTACATAATATAACAAACATGTATTTTGTTTTGTAATTTGTTGTCCGCGAATTTAACTCTTCAATTCCCATGTCCAAGTTAATGAAAAAATATATTCCCTTTCTATGTAAAATAGCTTAATTACATTTCAATAAACTAAAAAAAATAAAAAAATATATATAAACCACCCCCATTTTTTTTCATGGGGGGGTCACCTGCAGGTGACACTGGGCATTGTAGCAAAGTTAAGACTCTGAAGGACACACGTGTTTTTTTACCGGTCTAAGGAAAAAAGACATACGTTTTATAATCATATTTATTTTGTTACATATCTATATGAAAAAATATAACAATTATTTATTGTGAAAGCTGTACCAGCACTTCAGATGCAAACCGATATTGCATTTTGGACACATTTTTCTAGTGCGTTGGTGACAATATCCGCATCTTCGTTGAGAGCAGTTGACTTCCGAGTGATCGTCCACACTCCCTGAGGTCCTTACCGCGGCAGGTACTCTTATCTGAACAGGAACGCCACAAGCAGAATTACGGGACGCGGGCTTGCCATATTTTTGTAGGTAAACAGTTACTATATTTCTCCGGAAATCGCAATAGGTCCAGTTATTTTCTGACTGTCTTTTGATCAGCCATGCATTTTGACAAGCTGCATCCAGGCCAAAAGCAAACAGAGGGAACCACCACTTTTTACCACGAAGAGCTACCCTACCCTCATGGAGTCAACGTTTTCATCAAAGCGGTCTACCCCACCCATGTACTTATTGTACATCTTGATAATGGCTGGGCAATCAACTTGAATTTTAGCTCGTTTTTTATCCACAAATCCAATGCGATCCACTTTTGTGATAGGATCCAATCCGTGGCAGTTGGATGCAATGGTGACGATGTTATTGTCATGCCACTTAGCTGCAATAATTTCCTTAGAAGCTTTATGACATAGCTTACCCCTTGGCTCTTTTTTCATGTCTTTTGAGTTTGGCAAATTACAATTCTCTAACCGGTTTTCCCGAACAGTACCCGTACCCCCAACATTCTGCTCTCGCAAATATTTGAGAAGAGGCAAACCAGTGAAAAAATTATCAAAGTATAAGTTGTACGGTCCTAACTCTTCTGGTAATCTTGAATGGAGTTCTATAATAACATCAGCTCCTAGGCCTTTCTTCTTCATTCAGGTCATCCATGCGATTTTCGCCAGAAGTGGAGGGTCTATTTTGTAGCTCTACTTGAGATCTAAGCATACGACTGGGAAGATGAAGAATATTAGCTTCGTTTTCATCTCCACTGTCTTCGTCAGTCACCACGCCATCATCAGGAGGAAATAAAATAATATCACCTGGGTCTTCCTCAGCCAGCAACTCCTCGGCAATCTCATCTAACGTCAACCTGGAATACGTAAACAAGCACTAGAATATTATCAGCACAAAGCGATAAGCCTAAATGTAAACAAAAATCTTGTTACTACTCAGAATGAATTCAGAGTAGTAGAATTATTATATTGCCTAGTGTCACTCACGGGTGACACCGCATGTTTCCAACGTTGTAACAAGGATGTTATGAGTTATTCTTATTGTAAAATACGTTCGTGCAATAGCTTATATATTTATTTATTAGATGTAATAAGAAAACAACAATAATACTTACAGTTTAGGCATTGTAATTTCACTTTAGAACGCAAGAAATCACACAAACTCAAGCTGCTCTAGACCGCGTGAAACAAATGAATGAATTTGACAAATGACGTAATGGTCAGTGTTGCCAGTAAAAAAAACGAATAGTGTTACTAATTAACTTTACTATAAAAATGGTAGGATTTAAAAATAAAATTTAGGTGTGGTAGAAAAAAATGTTTTACTTTCTGTCACCTACAAGTGACACTGGGAATTCAAGAGTTAAGAAAGCCAAAACTATGATATACAGAGGTAAATAAAATTTGCTAGCTAATCTCCCAAGACAAGATGGGTAGGGTATGATTGGTATGAATACTTAAACATAATAAAACAAAATAAGTCTTTAATTTTTTCGCCCACAGGTTTTGTAATCAATTGAAATATCTGCCAAACATCTAAATACGAAAAAACAGGAAACAATTATTTGTCAATTCATAAGTTCAAGTAAGTATCATATCAAAACGGTCGCTGGCGTCTTATATTTTATAGTTTCCAGATTAGACAATTTAATTTGGACCTGTACCTACTTACGGTACCAAAAACAAATAAAAGAGTTTTTTCACATTATTCCAACTAGTTTAAAAAGACTCCTTTAAGTTCCAACCATAAATTATGTAATACAAACTTTGCAGTCAAGTGAAAAAATGTACTCGTCCCCACATTTTTATTGATTTCTGTTAATAATTAATTAAAATGACTGCAATAGCGACGGTGGAACATTCATATTATATAAACTTCGATACAGTTCAACCGGAGTCACCTTTTTAAATCTAGGGTGGCAAGTAAGTAATAACTTGGCTAACAGTCCCTACTTAGCAGATAATAGAGCTGCAGGGTAATTTCGTAATACACATCAGTAGGAATGGGATTCATTGCGTTGTTTGTGATATTGAACAGTCACATTTTTCAAACATATGGAGCAATGGTTTGGCAATATGCTATAAAATGATTCAGATTGAGATTAATAGTTGTTATGCAATTAGGGCGCTGTTTATAAGATGCTAGTAAATTTTAAGCCAATAGCATTCCAGTGTTCTTGTCCATGCTTAGAGAAAAATAGTGCGATTAAGTAGTGGCTTCGCCGGCAACGCGAGATTAGTAGGGACACAAGAGAGGGTAGTAAAATCAGTGCCCAAGTGCCTAGCTTGCTATCCTAATTAATTGCAAATAATATCTTAGCGTTATAACAGTGTAATCTCAGGGATAGTTGTCGATCTATTCATAGTAATCTGTAAAAATAACTTACGTATGTAAAGGTAAAAGATTCCTTAATAGATAGGTTTAAGCGAGTGTCGTAGGTGGGTTGTTGTGGCTAACTGTAATGATATCTGTTAATCTCTAGTTGTTATTTCTTATTTATGATGTGAATATTATATTACTGAGAATTATTATATAAATGTTTAATACGGCAGCGCAGGGGCAGCCGCTCTTACAGCCATAAATATAAACTCCTCTCTGAACCACCGGTCCACTCCTTACTAAATGTGTCAACAGCCGTCTGCCTACAAGGTTTTATGACAATTGAAAGGACTCACCCTTTTGCTCGCTCGAATTGCTGGCACAATATTTTTGTGTTATGTAGTGAGTTCTGTGTTGTATTGTCTTGTACTATAATACATTAATAGATACAAATTAATAAATTCCACGCCACGCCTTGTCCCGTGCGTTGTCTATCTTCAAAACCGCTGATCTAGTTTTGACAATCCGCTGGATAAACTAGGTAACTGCTAAGCACTCTGTGCACTCGATTTCAATCACTTATATACTGAATTATTCCCGATAATAAATTCTTTCCCAAAAAACACTCGCCCGTATCGCGATTTCTGTCGAATCCTTCGTCAAAGACGACGTTTTTGTTTTTAATAGTGATGTGGAACATATAAATTGCGGTCGCGAAATTTAGTCTTTTTATCCTAAACAATTCCCCGCCCCGAGATGAACAGTTTCATCTCGTCTCCCTCAATTACATGATAGACGGGACAGGGTTGCTACCGCACGGCGTATAACCGAACTGCCGATGGCCACCGGCATATCGGGGTATGCCGTCCGCACCTGGATAAACCTTCAAGATGCGGCCTCTACGCCAACGCAGAGGGGAAAGGTTTGTATCCTTGACCAAGACAAGATCCCCGCCCGTGCAGGGGCCGTTTTATTTGTTCATTTCAGTCGTTGCTGCAAGATATGTAAATACTCCGAATAAAACCGTTTAAACCCGCCACACTTTTCCCACCCACTGCAACTCCTGAAAGCCAGAATCAACAGTGGAGACCGCCAGAAAAACGCCGAGCAATGAAGCTCGACGAGTCCCGGAGAAGCGATTCAACTGTCTTGGGTCCCGCAATGAAATTAATCAGAAAAGAATAGCTGAGGAGTAAGAAAAAATATATTTTTTCCACTTTCCTCCATAACAAGATAAAACCGTTTGTGGAAATTTTGTGCAATCAGTTGCAGTATTTGAAAACGAGAAAGTCAATGCACTGGTACATTCTCGAATGGATATTCAGGGCGAGCCGGGAGAGGCTGGCAAAGTGGAGAGGAAGTGACCCGGTGTCAAAACTTCCAAATCATTGAGATCCGAAGAGAACGGAAACAAAGGCCGTGAATTCAAAGTTGCCTCAACTCTACAATACTGTGGTTAACTCCTCAAAAGTGAGGACAGTTTCCCCAATTATACGCCTTTAAATGTGTCTTAGCCGATTAAACCACAGCTTGAAAGATGCCTCCCAATGAGGACATGCTGGAGGATCGAATCTCCAAGTAATACCCTGAGTAGCCAATGCTTGGCCCAATTCCGTGTCATTCCTTGCCAAAAATTCATGGACCTCTCTAAGGTATCTATCTGCACCTTGATAATTGGTGCCGCAGTCTGACCGCACAAGACTCGGCAACCCTCTCCGTGAAACGAAGCGCCCGAGCGCTGCGATAAACGCTTACTTACTAAGCGATACTAATTCTAAGGGTACTTAGTCGACAGACAAACAAACACACATAAATGAGCTTAATAAGTTTTGGTTGACCGTAAATGAGAGGCCTTGACAATAAATGGACCCGCAAAATCTGTACCAACACCGTGAAAGGGTCTGATGACACTAACCCGATCACCAGGCAAATCACCCATCATAAGCTGCATGGTGGTAGCCTTCAACCGATAACAAGGCATACACATAACTGACCGGACACACCGTCGTGCCGACAGAATCCAAAACTCCCGTTGTAACATAGTAAGCAGTGCCGTACAACCCGCATGTGAATTAGTAATGTGCCGATTACTTACTATCAACCGTGTTAGGGTTCCATCCTTTGGCAACAAGAGGGGATGCGTAGCTGAATAAGGCAGCTTCGAGTTGCGCAACCGTCCGCCTACGCGAAGCAATCCCTCACCGTCAATAAACAAATTCAACTTTTGCACGGCGCCCTTTAGCCGACCCGTAGTCCTTAGTAATTTAAATTCATCGGCAAACCGTTCAGTTTGTATCCGTTGTACCCAAAACATGAGAGCACCGCTGTTCACGTGCTGTCAAAAACTTCGATGTGTTTCTCGCACCCGGTTTGCGAGCGTTCGTTAAAAAACAGCGTATCCAACCCGTGACCGCCAATAACTTTCTAAGAGAGCTAAAGCGCTCTAAAAGAGAGTCCGTTCCAACTTCTTTTTCCACTGCCCCGGCACGCACACAGGGCAGAGGATCCGAACCTGTTACAATCGTAGAAGGCCAGGACGACTTCGGTGCTGTTAGCCAAGCAGGTCCCCATCAAAGGTCATGGCTCACCAACCGAGAGGCACCACAACCGCGAGAGGCCACGCCGCTGGATTCAACTCACCGAAAACGTGCCGCCAGAGTAAATCGACAGCCGAACCCTGAATTTGAGCGATCCTGTTTGCCACAAAGGTGTCCAATCGATGCACCGACGTCCGCAGCCAGGCCAAAACAATCTGACTGTCAGTCTACGCGTATACCTTACCGATGTTAATATGCTGTCCGAGCGTATCATTAACATGGTTTAATAACCGAGAGAGTAATGCAGGTCCCGAGAGCTCTAATTTGGGAATGGTCAAACGGGTACGTATTGGAGCCACCTTAGTTTTGGCCGTGATTAAGTTTAACACCACTGAACCGTCCGGCTGTACCGTGCGGAGATAAACAGCCGCCGCAAATCCGATTCCGAAGCATTACAGAAGCCGTGAAGTGACGCCTGATACTTCCCCGATGGAAGTATTTTACGAGGTATTGCTACCCGTTTGTTGGTGCCCAATTGCTCCATATATGTGAGCCATTCCGAAAGAAGTTCTGTAGGCAGGACCTCGTCCCATGTAAGCTCAGCCAACCATAAGCGCTGTAAAAAATATTTAGCCCAAAATATAAGTGGAGCGACCCAATCCTTAGGATCGTAGATGCAAGCCACCATAGATAGGACCAACCATTTAGTCCATACCTTTCCTTCACTGTCGCAACCCGAAACGTAAAGATGTCAGGAACCGGTAAATACTGAACACCTAAAACCGACGTAGAACGAGGAGAATCCGGATTACCAACAGTAATGGATCTTGAACGTGATCCGTCGGTAAACCTTCCAAAAGGCGTGGTCTGTTAGAAATCCACTTCCATAGCTCATAGCGGGCCGTCGCTAATAACGCCATGAGCTCATCCCGTAAAATTAAGGCCTCCTGTTCTGAGGAGCCTCCAGTAATTATGTCATCTACGAATATATCCGATTCCAAGATGGCCGCTGCACGAGGGAACCGAACTCATTCCTGGCGAGCGAGCTCCAACAAGCAACGCATAGCCATCCAAGGACTAGATTTTAACCCGTAGGTAGCCTTGTCGAGCTCGTACACAAGTAGAGGTTGTGATGGGTCTTCGCGCCACAGAATTAGTTGCTACCGCCTATCATTCTCGTGGATTATTGTCTGTTTGAACATCATCCGGATGTCCGTAACGAAGACCACCTGATGCCTACGAAACGCGGTAATAACATCCGAGATATCCTTATTCGCACCCGAGTGCAAAGTCTGATTTAATGAAACGCCCTTATTGGAAAGGGCCGATCCGTCGAACACGACCCGTATCTTACCGATTTAAAAACGGCATGATATGGGATGAAGCAATGTTCTTCATCGGAACAGTCCCTCCGTGCCAGGGACATATAACCTAGCTGTTCATATTCCCGCATGAACTCTATATATTTATCGCGAAACTCCACATCTCGCTTCATACGACGTTCCATAGAGAGTAAGCGTTTCTCTGCCGTGAGGTACGACAGCCCCAGCGGTGGGCGTAAATTCAAAAAGCGCAACCGTGCAACGAAGCGACCACTCGGTAACCGAAACGTATTTCCAACAAAATGCCGCTCCATTATTCATCGAGCGGGTCCGTCCGCGAGACAGTGGCCACCTCCTCTGTCTCCCACAATCGCTATACCAAATTGGAGAGAGAAACGCCCGTAAAAACCGTATCCAAAGCCGTATCCGAAACGGCATCGTATGCTGGGCCCATAATAATATAACCGAAATGAGATGGTATTGCAACCAACCTATTATTATTTAAAGTTATAGTGCGCTCGGTGCACAATAATTGACCAAATACATCGGTACCTAACAACAAATCATTTTTACTAATATCTAAAAATTTAATATCCCCTAAAGGCCAGTTAGAAACAGAATTAAATATTTTCGAGGGTAGCACCTCCTGTGGGTGCTACCAGGGTTGTAAGACCGATTCTCCCACAATATTAAAAGAACACTGACCGTAAACGTGGCATACGCGCACGTCGCCAATACCCCGAACCGAAATGTTATTGATTAGAATGTATAGGCCCAACCGCCTCGCCAAATTTACCGTAATCATGCAACCCTGTGAACCCTGTGAACTAGAGCCCGTGCTCCAATGTAAATATCCGGAATCCGAACCGTAACTGTAGGCAACAGAACCGTACTTATAAGGGTTGCATTTGGCGGGGCGCGGCCAACTACCCAGCGCTGGCCTTCACTAGGAGGAAGGGAGCCCGCACGATCAAAGACCCGGGTGGCCGACAAGACCAGCGGATCATACGGGAGACGATGAGGCGGCGGCGCGTTTACCAGTCGCGGCTGTTCCGCGAGGGGCGGCAAAAGCCCCGCGCTCTCGCATACGCAGCCGCGTAGGCACACTGCTCCGCAGTGAGTTCCCGGGGTCCGCCCGAGACCTTTTGTGCGGTAGGGCACTCGCACCTCCGCTGCAAGAGGACGCCCCCAATCGAGTAGTGGGGTGTCTGCAAGGTAGGCCCGGAAATACCCCTACCCGAGCGTGGAGGTGACACGCGCGCATCCTTCCGACGAGGCGACGCCCGTCCTGCGTGAGGAGGCGGAGTCCGCACCTGCCTACCCTGACCCCCCTCCAACCTAGGAAGGCCAGCCCGGCTCGCCGCAGGCTCAGTTCCACCATTTTTATTCAAGGAGAGGAGCCCATGGTGCCTCCCCTGGCCGTGGATACATGGCCGCGCCAAGTCACAGTTACGTGACAAATTGCCACCCAAACAAGAATAGCACAGCTTGTGCTTCTGCAAAAAACGCCTCCGTAATGGTGTAGAAGTGTCCAAGAACCGCTGACACCTGGATAAAAAGTGGCCCGGTTCGCCACAAGCAGTACAACTGGCCCGACCAGACTGCATTTTATTGGTGTGGTCCGTTTTAGCCACACCTACCCTACGCGGCTTAGAGGGTCGCCGAGTCCTGCCCTGATCAGCTGCAGGCCGTGCCTATGGTCCTGGAGCAGCCGAGGTAGAAGCCGATGGTGACAGCACATTGTCTACAACGCACGCTTCCTCCTCCAAAAAGATCAAAAGGTCCATAAATATAAGCAGCCAGGAAGCCTCATCACCATTCTCAAAGCTATGCTCAAACCGTAGCTTCAAGTCTGAAGGCAACTTATTTAATACTATATGAAGTAATAAAAAACTCCATTCCGTTACCAACCTTAATTCTTCCAGTGAATTATAGGCTACCTTCAAAGCATTTAAATAGTATATTTCATTACAAGTGCGGAAAGCCTGTCATTACAACGAGTTCCGACAAATGTCGACCCGAGCCGAGGCGCAGCCGAAGGTGAGGGTTGACAGTCGGAACAAGTTGCAATGACGGACAAGTTGCAATGACGGTTCCGCACGTGTACTGAACAACTATTTTTAATACAGTTGCGAAAAAATTAAGCAATTTATTAAAATAATAAAAACACAATAAACTCAACTAACTAATAATTTATTTCATAGAAAAGTTATAATTCACATATACATTGAAATTGGTACAGTTTTTTATACTAACTGGGGAAGTTTTAGGTTCAAACTATTATTAATTTCGTATGATTGTTCATGTATATTTGTCAAAGGTGTTATACAATGGCGTTTGCTAGTTGATGGAATTGGATCTAATGACTTATCATTATCAACGAAGGTAAATGGACGAACTTTCTCTTCACTATTGTCATGTGAAGGTGACGGACTGGACTTTAAATTAATGGATTGTGTGATTTTTTTCCCAGTTTCTAGTTTGTTGTGTAATGAATCAGCAATATAGCCTTCTGCAACTTTGTCTGACTTCAAACCTCCTAGTCGCTTTAAGGACGTCAAATTGACTCCTGAATCTGCCAATAATGTAGCAGAGGTCCTCCTGAAGCTGTGCCCAGTATAATACTCTGTATCCGGCAGACCAAGAAACGTAGCTATTTCTTTTGGCATATTACCAAATTTGTTTATCCCGATTGCTTGAGATATTTCACACTTTCCTTTTCACTTTACACTTTCCTTTTTGATAATTTTGGAAAAAACGGTCGGATTTTCCTTTTTGGGACCGCTGATTCATATATTTTTGCACTATTCTAAGAAAATCTCCTTCAACAACAAAGCTTCTCGGTATCTTATTTTTTGTATTCGGAATCTTGATTAGTAGCATTTTTTCATGGGCTTCAATATCTTTTAAAGTAATATTGGATAACTCCTCTCTGCGGCAAGCACCAACAATGCCAAAAATCAGCGCAACCTACAAAAAAAAGGGATTTGATTAATATTTTTTTAAATAATTTAATGACTGTATTTTGCGATTTCGTAAACTGAATACTAAAGAAAAATATAAGTACTTATTAATTAATTACTTTTGTGGCTAAATTACGATCATCGGGAGCTTCGTTTAAAAACCTTTCCACTTCATTCGATGTTAATATTTTCGACTTTTTAGTTGTAAAACCGTCTGATTGTCGTTTTAAGAAAGCATTTAGTTTTGGGTATTGACTTATATCCACGTTGTTTCTTATTTTCAGCATACTTTTTATCATCGAAAACCTCGACCATAATGTAGAAGGTTTTAATTCATCAGGTCATTTTGCTGACAGTTCGGAGAAATATGCCAACATAACATTTTCTGAAAAATTATTTGCCTTTTTCTCTTCTCTCCACGCAATAAATTCGTTGTATATAGATATGTAGCGACTTTTTGACTTTTCCGGTAAAATGTTCTCCGAAGCATTTTGTGCAATTATACTGAGTTCCGGTGGTGTTAATTCAAATAAAATATCGTCGAAATTACTCATTTTGTGCAACAAACAACTAAACTCGCAAAGAAAATTTTTGAAAAATGGCGCAAACCGTATAAGAATATAAGCAGAGATTTTTTTTTCTTCACCCATTCGATTAGGCAAAGGGAACTATGCCCATACAGCCAAGTCTTCAGTAGAATTTTTTTATTGATATGAATTGAAAATGAAATGAGATGAAATTAAATAAAACGTAACCTAACACATTGAATTAAATCATTAAATCTGATATTGAAACAAATTAGTAGCTTATTTTTAGAATTATTTGCATGAATCATAAAAACTTCTATGATTTTTTAAAAGTAAAAACTTCATGGTTGGTTTTTTTTTATTTTTAATAGACAATATTTTGACAGTTGGGAAAGAGAACGCACTAGTTCGGAAAAGGTAAAGAAAAAGCACGAATGTGTAATAGCCCACTTTCCGAACGCTATACGTCCCTGTAATACACCACTTTTTGAGCAACTGTATTAAAAAAATCATTCCTTAAATTCCTAACATTTTTTACACACACATTAATTATTTTAGCTACATGAACATCCGCAATAAGCCTAATATTTTGTTACCGGCTAATCAAGAGTGTCCGTGCACACTCATAATTGTAATCTGTGATACTCAGATGAGAAATAACCTGGTGAGCGTCTCCAGATAAACAGCTCAGCAAGTAGCTCAATTTTTGAGAATGGGAAATATCCATCCGAGCATGTACCAGCGAATTAAATACTATGCACTTTCTAAAGTTGTCCATTGGTTTAATGTAAATAACTTTCTTTTAAATAAAAAAAAAAAACTAAAGTCATTAAATTTTCTACGCCAAATGTCAGGCAGCTAAGTACCAATGTCCAACTGAATGGAGTAGAGTGGATCCCTGTCGAGTCGACACTTTTTCTTGGATTAACTATTGACGCGAAGTTACAATGGGGTCCTCACATTGAGAAGCTGTCGGGTAGACTCAGTTCTGCCGCCTTTGCTGTTAAGAAAATTAGACAGATAACTGATGTGGATACAGACAGAATTTTTTTCTTTTTTTTTTTTTTAATTGTAAACCAGTGCTTGACCGCAATCCCGCCTGGTGGTAAGCAGTGATGCGATCGTTTATGGTAAAACGCGCTGGTTTATTAAGAGTCTATTCACTCTAGCCTTGAAGAATTGTTTATTTTAGTTATTTTCATAGTCTTATGACTTGCTTCTTCTCTGGGGAACTTGTGCGGACATTAATACCATCTTTGTTTTATAGTAAAAGGCTGTTCGAGCCATTTACAACCTTGGTCCTAGAGATTCTCTTAGAGAAAAATTCAGAGAGGTGAGCATTCTGACTGTAGCTTCACAATATATATTTGAAAATCTTATGTATGTACATAAAAATATATAGAATTTTAAGAAAATAAGCGATATTCATAATATAAATACCAGGAACAAACACAATCTTGCTGTCATCACACTCGTCTCCACAGAGTAGGCAACACGTTCATGGGTCAATGTATACACTTTTACAACAAGCTTCCCATGGACATTCGAAACTTACCCTATAAACGATATAAAAACTATATAAAGGCCAAACTTTGCAAAATTTTTTTTTATAAAATCTCAGATTATTTAGAAGACAAGAAAGCTTGGGACTGAGCTGCTCGCTCTGTTAAGCATTGTTATTAAGCAATATGCGTAATTATAACGTAAATTATTGTAAACATTTTCATTTTTAATGTCTGGACTTGAAAAAAGACGATGATCCCTGAGTTTGTTTCGGCTATTTCTACTCAGAGGTAGTCAGTTAAGAAATGCCGGCTTCATCTAGTTTAAAAAAAAACATATGACGTGTGAAAGTGATCGGTGGTCCTACTTGCTTAAACGATTTCATTTCTTTTTGTAGAAAATAAAATAAAATATAAAAAATCCGCAAATCGTCCAATTAACCACGTCTGCTACCAGAATGATTAATACGGCAGCCCAGGGGCCGACGCTCTTGCAGCCACAAATGTAAACTCCGCTCTGAGCCACCGGTCCACCCCTTACTACATGTGTCAACAGCAACAACAACAGCACAACAGCATGTGCCTACAACGTTTTATTTATATACAATTGAAAGGTCGAAGGTTTTGCTCGCTCGAATTGCTGGCACAATGTTTATGTGTTATGTAGTAAGTTCTGTGTTGTATTATCGTGTACTGTAATACATTAATAGATACAGTTTTCTACTTGATTGTGTAAATTCCACCGCGCCTTGTCGCTTGCGTTGTCTATCTTCAAAACCGCTAGTTTTGAGAATCCGTTGGATAAACTAGGTACCCTGTGCACTCGATTTCACTTTGACAGGTCAACAACATTCATTGCGTTATTCACGTTGTTTAGACGACACATATGGGCAATATATGAAGCAATGGATTAGCAATATGCTTCAAAATGATTCAAATTGATAGTAATCATAGTCATAAATTTTATTCAATAATAAGTCTCTTATTATAGAATAAAATTTATAATTATGAGCCATACAAAGTACAAAAATATTAGAAGTTACAGAATGTGAAACATACATTGTGGAGTTGTTCTGGTTGCCTTCCCAGATTCGCCCTATCCCCTCTTACTAGTATATTATACTAGGTATGGTATAGTAGATAGGGTATACTAATGTATTGTGCGAGTGTTCATTTAGAATACTGATCACCGCATGGACTATTATTGTATTATCACGCTAATCTCTATCCTCCGATAAGCAATGTTGTACGTTGTTGGGACTTTTCTTAGCTGCCATTATTTTAGTTTCAGATTGTTATATTTTTTATAACGAACGACTTTAATCAGCATGTCTACCTTCATCGTCCACACATGGATAAATAAAACATGAATGATGTGGGCAAAAGTGTCTCCGTAGGGTTTCATGCCCATCATTTAGTTTTTTTTTGGTTAAGTTGCTTTCCCATAGGGCCAATTAACAATCATCTGACAACTTTAGAAGTGCCTGTAATTGATTTAACCTTCATCGTCCACACATGGATAAATAAAACATGAATGATGTGGGCAAAAGTGTCTCCGTATGGTTTCTTGCCCATCATTTAGTTTTTTTTTGGTTAAGTTGCTTTCCCATAGGGCCAAATAACAATCATCTGACAACTTGAAGTGCCTGTAATTAATTTACTCAAAAAATTAATAAATAATTTATTTTGCTAAACATTGGTATGGTTACAGTTTTTATAATAAAATATGTGCATTTCGATTTTGATTTCGTATAATAATTTATATTTTCTTCTACAGCTTTGAGCGGAATTGTAATAGAGATGCGAGTTATAATGGTTTAATTATTTTTTATAGGACGAACAGCGGCACTTTACGTTCGAACCTAAAACCATAGCGATGGGTGCTCGAAATGATCGTCAGCAGTACACCAGCCAGCCCCACATTCGGATCAACTCGGAACTCTCCGAGAATGACTCCAACCTGAGCGATGAAGACGACGGCTCACTCCACGCTAGTCACCAAAATTTACGTAAGTTTTATTTTCATTATCAATACTTGCCGGATCTATGCTCTCGAGGAGCTACCATCTGCTATTAAGAGGGGACTCCAGTGGCGCTTTCTCTATTCAAACATATCCCGCTGTTTTATTTGTGGATAACGCTTTTAGAGCAATTACTATTTTCTATAATTTTACACCTTGATTATACGTGTAAGAAATATGATATTTCAAAATTCTGGAAAATAACCCATTTTTACCGCGATGTTCAGACGACTATTAGACAAATGTGTTAAGTTTTTGACAAAAAAGAAAATAGTAGAAGCATAGGTATACATTTCCTCTAAATTTAGATATAAAAATAATTGAGATCTATCGTGATTTGAAAAACAAAACAGCGGAATACGAAACGTCTTTTGGCCAACATTTTTGTAGGTAAAATCAGCCTGAGCTGCAGCTGTCCCTTTCACACATTACCAGGAGGTTGGAAGCGGCGCGACGGCAATAATTTCTTCAAATACTTATTTTTCAATTTTCAAATTCCTCGGCACTAGAGTCCCCTCTTAAGGTGCTATAAGCCAGTATTATGCGAAAAGTGCAGTGTCAGGCGATTTTGTAGGTACTTTACACGCTTCAACTTTACGGCATCTTCGGCTTGCCCTGCAAATGATTATGTGTTTATCGCTAATCTTACACGGATTGTTGTGATTGGTTACTGGAAATAACAATTGCCATACATTGGACAGGTTTTCAAAAATCTGGTTCAATGAAATACAATTTCGTGTCATGACATGTTATTTTTCTTTTAGCAGATTGGGAAGTGACGAAATCATTTACCAAATTATCAGTGGCTCCTGACAATCACGGGGTCGAAGATGGTAAGTAACTTTATGTGTAACTAGCTTTCCGCCAGCGGCTACACCCGCGTGGAATTCGGTATTTTTGTTTTCCCTCGTAGTACAGTCAATATGTCGAAAAAAAAGCCGTGAGCTCCGAAAAATGACAAACCGGAATTTGACTTGATGAATCGTTAGAGGGGCGAGTAATAAACTTAATGTTAGATTTCCGAAGTCCCTCCTCCTGCTGTTTTTGAGAAAATCCAAAAATATTTTGAAATTGATTTATCTCAGCAACTATAAGGGCTAGCGACCTTTTTTTTTTTTTAAACTGTTAAGGACACTTAGGACTACATTTTCTTTCATTGAAGTGACATCGTCCGACTTAAACTGCAAAAGCTAGATGGCGCTAAAGTTTGAAAAAAATTGGTTTTTTGCCATTTTCATTATGAAATAACAATTTTTTTACAATAATGTAAATGAGAAAGTTGTTTGTCACAAAATTAGCTACAACTTTTGTTTAAAACATTTTTTCGTAAAACTCACCGTTTCCGAGCTGAAGCTTGTTGAAGTGTACAAATCGTACATTATGTGCCTTGCTGTAGGGTGTTTGTCACACAATTCATGGATAGATCAATGAATTGAAATGTTTACATAATTTTCAATTTTTAATAATTTTTTTTTTTTTTTTTTTTTTTTTTTTTTTTTTTTTTTTTTTTTTTTTTTTTTTTTTTTTTTTTTTTTTTTTGTACGCTTCTTAGAGCATCTGGCAGATGTTAGAAACCGGTCCATTGTCCAAACTATGCCCACGTATTCGGTGAAAGTGACAAAAGAACCGTTGTTCTGCTCACTGCACTTCTTCACCTATATAGCTCGGAAACGGTAAGTTTTACGAAAAAATGTTTTAAACAAAAGTTGTAGCTAATTTTGTGACAAACAACTTTCTCATTTACATTATTGTAAAAAAATTGTTATTTCATAATGAAAATGGCAAAAAACCAATTTTTTCAAACTTTAGCGCCATCTAGCTTTTGCAGTTTAAGTCGGACGATGTCACTTCAATGAAAGAAAATGTAGTCCTAAGTGTCCTTAACAGTTTAAAAAAAAAAAAAGGTCGCTAGCCCTTATAGTTGCTGAGATAAATCAATTTCAAAATATTTTTGGATTTTCTCAAAAACAGCAGGAGGAGGGACTTCGGAAATCTAACATTAAGTTTATTACTCGCCCCTCTAACGATTCATCAAGTCAAATTCCGGTTTGTCATTTTTCGGAGCTCAAATTGCAGATTGACTGTACTATCGGGAATATCAAGTTTTTCCGGGATAAAAAGTACCCTATTCTTTAATCCGGACTTCAAACTTTACGTCTGCAAAATTTCAAAGCAATCGGTTCAGTAGTTACGGCGTGAAAGCGGAACAAACAAACAAACTCACTTTCCGATTTATAATATTAGTAAGGATGAACTAATTATCTCGGTGACGTTGGTAGTTCTGGTTAGATAGTTTTTCCTTGTCTTAATTAGAGTAATTAATGTTGTGGAACTGTGAAAATGAATGGTATTGTCATTGCATTAATTTTCAACGATACTCACAAAAGACTATCTTTGAAGCCTTAGATAAGTTTTCTGAGCTTTATCGTAAGTTTCTGGTAGTTTAATTGTGTAATGACCTGGTTTCGTACCCTCTGGGCTTTTGGCGTTTGAGTTTCCCCTTTCTTTGAGTCGAAATTTCCGTTGAAGTTTGTTGGCTGCAATGGGATTGTTCCTTATAATAAATATGGCGTTACAAACAACGAAATGTGGATTTGGTATATCTGTTTGCCACTTGCATACTAGGCTATTTTATTTAATTTAACAATGGGATTGGGATCTTTGTAAATTGTATTAAGTGTATTAAGTTTCGTAAAATTTTGAAACAGTAGGATAATTGCGTAACAAACTACCAGTAGCAATGGATTTCATTTTGACAGTTCAACAACATTCATTGCGGTGTTTGCGTTGTCGAGCAACAATTTTTTAGAACTTAAGAAGCAGTGGACCAGCAATACAGTGGCCATAACACCGGCCGCCTGCAGAAGTTACCACCCACCAGACAAAGCCTTGCCGCCAAGCGATTTGTCGTGTTCCGGCATGATGTCTGGTGAAGCCGTACGGAGGACGGGTCTGAGCAGTTGTGTTGCGATGTGTGCCGGGTACGATGCGCCAAATGTTGTTGTGTTGGGAGTTTGGTTGTGGAGGGTCTTCAGATCAATCTCCCTTTGGCGCAGCATCGTTGGTCGTGTTGTTGGGTTTAACATTGCCTCACCTCGCTCAACTGCCGTCTTCCTTCCTATTCGCTCAGTTTTTCTGAGTGAATAGACTCTTAATAAACTAGCGCGCTTTACCATCAACGATCGCATCACTGCTTACCATCAGACGGGATTGCGGTCAAGCGCTAGTTTATAATTATTAAAAAAAAAATTGTAATAATGTGTTACGTAATTAGGGTGCTGTTTTCACAAACAATGAAAATATAAATAAAACATGGTTTCAGGACCACCTGTTCCACCGCGGCCACCAAAAACGTTTACGGTGCGGCCCAGAGAAGTTCCGCCAAAGGATCCATTCCAAGGTCCAAAAATTCAAGAACCTGTGGAAGTTCATGATAATGTAAGTTTTTTTTTTTAATTAGCTTGCTTTATGAAAATACTAAAATTCCTTTGGACTGTCCAAACGCATTTTAGCAATTATACAATAATAATTATATAGGTTTCTTTTGAGGGAAAAAGTGTCTTTTTAATATTAGTTAGATATTTAAAACAAACAGCATTGTGTAACCTCTTCTTTTAAGGGTTGATTTTTCAATCCTCAGATAAAAGGTTCAATAACTATCTAAAGAATAAAGTTATTTGGCTGTTTATCAGAATAATAAATGCTCACCGGTTTTTCAACTGTTATTTATTCCATTGATAACTATCTGACACTGTAAGTTCAAAGAAGCGAGACAAATATATTGCTTAGACAAGCATTAGAGCAAGACAGATGTTTTTCAACAATTTCTGTCAATAGCGTCACCGTCACACGCGTCTATTATTTTTAAGGTTATGTTATTTGGTTTATGTGGTTTTTAATTTAATTTAAGTAAATTTAAGTCTGAATCTTCGATTAAATTGTTTGAAAAGAAAGAATCATCAGATTAAGGCCTGACGATTCTTTCTTTTCTTCCAGATGCATTTAAATATTCATTTATTATGATCTCTTCGTCGATAGCCAGGTCATCAATACTATCGAAAATATCCATTATAATAAGATTATAATAGTACTTCGTCCAAATCCAAGAAACAACCTCAAATTAATTCTAAGCTTTCTAATAACGAACGTCAATTATCAAAATATCAATCGAATAGTGCTGTAACTGGCGAATGAAGCGGCAGAAAGATTTATTCCTCAGGTAAACCAGTTATTCGTCAGATAAGTCTTATCCGAGTATTGAAAAACTTAACATCTTGCTATCTGTCGAATAAACCTTATCTACTTGTTTATCTAGCGATTGAAAAACCGGCCCTTAGTCGGTTAAAATAATGGAGATAACTTTTCTATTTGTTAAAGGCTCATGTACACGCTGTTAAGTAGCAAGTGATTAGTAAAATCGTGAAAACGATCGCGCTGTTAAGTGATTCGTGATAAGTGCGACCGTTTACACATTGAGACTTGCACACTTGCTTACTTAACAGCCTGTTAATGAGCCTTAAGAGCAAAGGCGATTCAGGGTTAGGCATCTTTATGTACTTAAAATTATATCAAAAAGGAACTTTTTACCCAGCCTTTGGGTAGCCCAACAATAATAACACTGTTATCGTTACGACTGTTCTTAAATCGGTTGGATGATGTTGCAATCTCATAAAGAGGAAAACCACCCTCCTAATCTCTATAATTAGAAATTGAGTGAGAATTGAAATTGAGCAGGGGTTGCTCTATTGTCTACACCAATAATGGCTTGGGCAATAAGTTTCCCGTTAAATAATTATTTTTATATCCAGTGAATTAATAACTTTTTGAAGTTTCGAGGAAAAATAGCTTCAAAAAGTAATGTATGTTTTCCCTACAGTTAT
Source organism: Sesamia inferens (assembly GCA_037179545.1). NCBI lineage: Eukaryota > Metazoa > Arthropoda > Insecta > Lepidoptera > Noctuidae > Sesamia > Sesamia inferens. Next base: position 15,727,233 of record CM073921.1, on the reverse strand, counting down.
TTTGTTGTTATTATTTACTTTATATAATCGGCTTCAGGTCCCAGGCCTACATTTCTTCTTTCTACCTTTTTAACTGCAGTCTAAGGCCGGCTCTTTATATATTTATGAAAGTTGCATATCTGTCCCCTTTTCATTTGGGTTTATTGTGACGTCGCGTATATTTGAGTTACGTAACAACAAAAATATTACAAAATCTGAAATAAAAATAAAATAGCTGACGCAATCCATTGTTACACTTAAAAATACGATACATATTATAGAGACGTTTGATTTTCGAACTCTTTAACCACAAACTAACCAAATTGCTTCACAAGCCAAATCGCTATCCCATTTACACAAATAAAAATCGCAGGTATGACTGGCTCATTTTGCATCAAAATGTCAGTCATCCAGTGGCAGGTTACCGCCTGCGACTTTTAATGGTTGTTTTTAGTCACGCGTCTCATGCGACCTGCTGTACTACGAAAGTCGAAACTTTGACACTTGTAGTCACCAGGGGCCTAGACCGTTTCCTATTTATGGAGCCAAATTTTCCCTAGTAGTAAAGTAGTACTAGTAAGCCCGCATAACGCATAATTTATAACATTTTAGAAGGGAAATAAAAGCCTCGGCCGTGAGGGTATTGGGACACTTTATTGGCTTTCAGAGCCCATATGTGGGACAATGTTCTTTTGGCGCAGGTCAGAAAACAATTGTACAAATTGACCAACAGCGTCCCACCCCCCTATCAACATCATTCGACCGCCAAACATAGCCATAGCCGTTGTAGTAACTTCGGAGGCACATTCTACGCTCCCTCCTGCACATGTACAATCAGAAACAATAGACATTACGTTGAAGGTTTTTTTTTTTATAAATTGAAGACACTTAAATTGTAGTCCGACGGAAACACCGCCCCTGGCAAATTGTTCCAGTCCCTCGATATACGCGGTATAAAAGAAAAGGCGAAACGATTCATTCGGATCGTTGTGGTGTCAACAACGTAATGGTGGACACTCGCCGTAGGACGGGCCGTCCAATGATGGAACGGGGATGAGGGAATTAAATCATACAATAGGTCGAATAATGACGTCACTTATGTTAGTGTGTGTGTTTTGTACTGTACCTATTTATAATCGCAGCACACTCAGCAACGCCTGCGGGTGCCGCGTCGCATGTCGCAGGGCGCCCCTTCGTCACCACGACAGCCTCTAATACCCGCCGCGCGCTTCCCGGAAGAAGAGGAAGAGTTCTCACCCGGACATGCGGTTAGTACACAGCTTCCTTTAAAATAAAATCGCTGCCTCATACTAGGAATTAACTCCTGTAAAGTGGGTGCGTTTAAAAACTTTTAAACTCACATACATAAACAGCCACGGGACGGATCGCGAGGGGTTCTCGAGTGGCGACCACGCACCAGAAGACGCAGCGTGGGTAGATACCCGACAAGGTGGACCGATGGCCTGGTGAAGCGCAGGACCGGTCATCGTGGAGAACCTTGGGGGCGGCCTATGTCCAGCAGTGGACGTCTTTCGGCTGAAATGATGATAATGATGGCACAAATAGCCAGACGCGAAACAACTATCTGTAGGCAATACAAATATTTGTTCCGTGCGAGAAACAGCAGTCGATCCCTCAGCCACAGCACCAACCTTATCATCAAAATCTTTACAACAACAAGATCTTCACAATTAACAAACAAGACATTTGTTTAAATCCGTACTACTCCTACATAAGTTAATATTTTAGCCTTTCTCAAGATTTGGGCTATCAAATGCAAATTTACTTCTCAAACTTTACTGGTAGTTTCAGATATGAGCACGTTCAAATAAACCCTTCAGTTAAATTAATTAAGGAAATTTTAAGAATATTTGTCAAATTACTTCTCAGCTCATGTCTCTTGTATTAAGTTTCGACAGACTGGACCGATTTTAATAAAAGCCTTATGAAGTTCTTACTAATTCCTCAGTAGATTTGATGCGTGTTCAAACGCACAGACAAAAAAGCAATATCAGATAAAAGTTCTACAAACAGTAAAAAAGTCTTGCTTCAATCTTAGTCCCCCTACTGCTTATTTTTAGTCGAAGAATACGTATATTACATGATGTTGTATATGTTTTTATTTTTAAAGAAAAAAAAAAACAATGTTGCAGCCCTATTATGCCTTACAAACAGCCCAGCCCTTATGATCCATAGAGGTTTTGTTTTGTAGTCGATGCAGTACTGCAACCTGCCCTCTCTGCCGCCAGCGGTGGACCGAAATCTGAAGCCTCGCCATTCTAGCCACAGCATCAGCCATATTAATGCAATAATGGCACAGGTATATCTATGTTTCATTACTAAATAACAACACAAAATACTGAAACAACAGCAAGCTGCGCCTGAGCAACGGGTCTTAGAATATTAAATATATTCGAATTAATACAAATTTACAGTCTCATATTTTTTTTTTTGAGAATTAACAGCTTCGGATCATGCGTAGCTTACTAACTTTCGCTACAGGTGTAAATATTTATTTACTGTTAAAAAGCTAAAATATATCATAAAGTAGGCATTAGCCAACTTCATAATATATTTTAGCTTTTTGTTATATTTTGGCTTCTCCCTTTCCTTCCCCTTGTTATACTTGGTGAAGAATAACATTTTAAGATTGAGCTAATAGGTGCACAAATAAGTTCCCGCCGTTTAATAAAGTTGAAATTGTCAGTTGTAAAATGTGATACCGTAAGTTCGGACATCTGCCCCCCCTAATCGGCGAACACATCTTTGTCAAATGATTGCGACTAGTTGGGATCAATTGGGATCGTTCGGAACGCCCATTGGTCCGTTCGGTCCAAATGATTCCAACTAGTCGTAATCATTTGATAAAAATGTGTTCGCTGATTAGGGGGCTGGTAAAAACATACACTTAGAGTATTATTGACTTTTTATCGCTATCACTTTTATTTTTTGCAAAAATGTCAAGATTTGTGCCGAATTAGCTTCATTTCCGGGACTTTTGATTTACTTCTTTAATTTGAAGAAATCTGCAGCTGAGGCCCATCAATTGCTAGTAGAAGCGTATGGTGAAGCTGCCCTAAGCGAGAGAAGTTGTCGTGAGAGGTTTCAGAAGTTTATAAACTATGACTTTGATGTGAAAAACAAGGACCGTAGTGGAAGAGCGAAGTCGTTCGAAGACACGGAATTGGAAGCATTATTGGAGGAAGATAGGAAGAAGAGTTAACACTTTCATTACAGCCACTACTCCACACATGACAAAATTATTCTCCTACATGATATTGTTCGTCCGCATATTCAAAAAACGGCGGTAACTTATTTGTACACCTAATAAAAAGCCTGAACTAACGTGATCTGTCAGGTATTTACTAATGAATCTACATCTATGAGTACTGTAAATAACACTTAGAAATAAGTTGTTTTATTTTACTTCTATTGCGTGAATTAGTTCTTGTAAATAAGTATATAATAGCATTTGTAAATAGGTATAGTGTCTTGAATTTCATACTAACATTATACATTTTTCACTTGTTTAAAGGATTTCTATTATACCGAGGTGCATTTGTTTCACTTCAATAATAACTGCACCTGTGAATGCTGCAATTGGCACAGGCAAAACTTTCCTCTCATTGCTGTGGCATTACCAAATGCGAATCGGAATGGTCCGCCGCCGCGTCCACATCTAAGTCGACCAAAACAGTTGCCGAAACCATCGCTAGCACAGCGGCCCTTACCACCCCTTCCACATCAGCCAAACTATACAAATGTCCAAGTGCCAGTTAAGCCAACAGTGTTTGATTTGGCTTCAATTCACGAGCTAACAGAGCCTGTTGACGCTCCCATTTATGAATCAATGCTGCAAATACCGACATCACCACCTGCCCCACAGTTACTCGCCCCGAGATCATCGGTACGCAAAAGCACACGGTTAATTTATATGTTCGTTCGTGGCTATTGTAAATGTGGTAGAAAAAGAGGTGTTTGATGTATGTTGATTTTTAGAGAGTGATTGAGTACAGGAAATTGAATAGAATTAATGAAATTCTCAGTGTGCAGCGTTCACGTTAAACACGTGGCCGTCCTAAAGACTGATTTATACGGTGCAATTTAATTCCCTATGGCTTCAATTAAGTTGAAGCATCAATAAAAGTTGCATTATCTAAACACCATTTAGATGGTGCAAGTCATTTGTTGCATCAATTTTATTGTATGCCATAGGCAATTATATTGCACCTGTAAAGTCTTAAGTTCCGATCGAGAGTGGCCAGCTTGTGTTTTTCATCAGTGTTAAGAGCATTCTTGATGGATGTCGTTTGCGAAATAATTTGAAAAATCCTTAAAAAATAAACCTTGAAATTATTTTGACATGTAACAATCATACTGTTTTAATAATTTTTGTTACTAGATAGGCATTACATTCTTTTACTTATGTACTTCATAAATTAGTTATATTTTGTCAACAATAGTCTGGAAATTGCTGTGGAAATATTTTTACCGCCACCACAAACGCTGAGCGTGTATTTAGGCCGCTTAAAGAACGCGCTTAGCGCCGATAAAAAATTTTAAAAGATTTTTTATAGACATCATATTGATCGTATACTAAACCTAGTGTTTTTTTTTCTATCTTTCAACTTTCACCGATTATTCGTTCAAAGACTCGTAAAGTACATATGGGTTTTTAAGGCGGTATCTGACTAGAAGTGTACGCTCAACGCACTTCGCTCGGCGCCTCCAATTTTATTAGCACTATTAGATTTCGTGCTTAGACATTCATCCAGCTCTTGTTCCTGGGGTTACTCGACAGTTCATTAGTGTAGAGGTACTTAGATATAGATGTATGTTGGTTTTTAGTGCAATTATTGAAATCATCAAATAAATATCTATTAGTTCACATTTTATAATCCCATTCTGTTTCTTAATAATACATTTCCTGTCTCTAATCACTCTTTTAAAAAGAACGGTACTCTTAGGCCGTATAGAACAACACTCAAGCTTAACTTAAAACCGGTTTAAAGCCATTTGATTGGTGTTTTAGTAATGCTGAAGTCTTGAATGAGGTTCTGTTATACGGGACTTAGACACCTTGTGAACACACAAAGCTTGAATTTAAATTTGTTGCGTAATTAGTTTTAGTGAAGGTGAAATTTATTTTAGTTGATTCTATTAATACACAAAAATTAAGAGTGAAATTTCAAGGTGCGTCACGCTTTGTTACGGGCGACAGCAGGTCAAGCTACCTGAAACTATCAAATATTCCCAATGAACCTTAATGATTTGGTGATAAAGTTGAAAATTTAATCAAGAAGTCTGACAGATTGCTTCATGTGCTGTTGTCTGTACATTTCGTTACATTAGAGAGATATAACTCTTTCTCCCCCACAAGCTAAATCTCTCTTACATTTATTGAAGTTTCACTGTTCACGTATACGGTGTTTCGCGCGCAATTTTTTTTTTAAATTATCTTTTTATATCATCATAATTGCATATCGCTTATTTCACACCATTTAATCTGTATTTGGGATTTTCGCCAAAATATTTAATTAAATATTAATGAGCGGCCTCTCAGAGGTCTTATAAAGACTTTTTTTTTAATGAATGATGAAGGAAGAAAAGGGATCAAAGCATCAGAAATAATATACAACGTTATTTTTTGTATATGCGTAACCCGAAACACGTGGGGAGGGGGGGGGGGGGGTCTCATGGCCTAGTACTATGATCTAACATCAGCTGAGTTGTGTGCTCGGTAACCACACTGCAACAATTTCTAAATGTATTTGGGAAAAAATATAACATGGTGCAAAAATGATTGGAATCGATTCCAAACTTTATTAAGAAATAATAACGTTGTAATGGAAAATCTACTTGTGATTCCTACACAGTAAAATTAAATTTACACTATACCTTCAAACATTTTTATAACTATTTCACTTTGATATTTGTGCAAATTAGAAATAGGGCGGGAGTGTGCAGCAAAACTTTACTACAGCATTCGTTGTTTAATAGGTTTGTTACTGTGGATCATTCCTTAGGTATTCTTTTTTTTATTTGCCGAAGAAAGTATTTTTCGCTCTCCCTCTTACACATTCCATTTTCACATGGCCATTGTATGAGCTGAATGACAGGATTCTGTATGTTTTTTTATTGTATCTTTTTTTAAGTTTCAGCTTTACTTTTTTACCGTTATTTGTTTCAATATAGATTATTGATAATGAATGTAGTAGTCGATAAACCCCCTTATTCATAAAAGCTGCTTAAAGTTAACTAGTGATTAGCGATTCTTTAACCATACATTTTTGACCTTTTAAACATTATTTAACTTTAATCATCGCTTATAGATAAACCCCTTAAACACTGTGGTGTTTATTCATAAAGGATGATTTAACTGAAGTGACGTTAAAAGGTCAAAAATGTATGGTTAAAGAATCGCTAATAACTAGTTAACTTTAAGCAGCGTTTATGAATAAGGCGGTATATGTTTTTGGACACCGTCAGAGGAAAAGTGCATCAACCAAGGCGAACCTATTTTAAAAATAGTTTCATTGCAGAACTAACATGATTATAACAGATGCTCTTTCTAAACTAAGGCAAGCAAAAAAAGCAAATATATTGAGTGAAATTTGCCTACCACGTGCTCATATACATAAGCGGCACTTGTCAACGGCAGAGTCAACTGCAGACTTCGATGAGTGTCTGCCACTACCGTCAAGGAGCGGCGACGATACGCGACGTCATGCTGTTTATTGTGCACTAAAATACACGTTGTCGCCGACGGGCGTCGACGGATCATGTCGTTGACGCGTGCCGCTCATACGTATGCACATTAATATGAAGAAGAGATTAAATTACAGTATATAAAATTATTGAGTTAAGTTCAAATGTTTGGTCACTTTTGCCCTGACGGTCTGTCGTTTATAAGTTACGGCTGCGGGTCCACGGTGGCTAAAGTACAATACACAGTGCTGAGCTACACTGGTTACCCGATAGCATGAATATCATGTGAAAATGTGGGCTCAGTACGTATAACAGCAGCAAACACCCACAGGACAGAAAGAACATCAAGGATGTTTAGGCTGCAAATAATAATGCAACATATTATACAGCGCGTATACAGTTTACCTTTGACAGCAACCTAACAATAAACTTATTAGAACGAGAATAAAGGTCATTGTTATTTGGACACTGAAAAATCAGAGGTAAAATAACTGAGAAAGGACTGTAGTTGAAAATTCAAAAGCAATCTTCGCACCAAAAACGCTGCTTTATCTCAGTACACGTTTGGAATTTCAACTGTCACAGTGTCACGTTATATTACTATTTGCATTGCCTGTCTTCTGGTGAGCGCCGACCGCGTGATTGTGAACTATATTCATGTGTTAATTTTGCAGGGTGGTCTAAAACTCGGGCACGGTGATGAGAAGCCTGATGTACTGCAGTATTTGGATTTAGACCTGCACACCGCAAAACCGCCACCAGCAAAGGTATTGTTATAACGATTGAGCTCCCACCATATACTAAAAGCGTTCAAAATCTAGTAGCCGTCCCATCTCATCTCACTGACAATCAATGTTAAAGATTGAATAAGTCGTTTTTTAATTAAATTTAATGTATTTCATGGCTCTAATATTTGCATGACTTTCTATAATTCAGGGACCAGAACCCAACAAACCTCGCAAGAAGGTTGAGGTCTCTCACGGCAAGTCAATGTTAAACGTTGACACAGATGCGTACAAGACAGTTGATTTTCTGAAGACGGAGGCGTTCAATATTACCCGGCAGGATGCGGAGGCTTCTCGAAGCTTCCAACACTAGCATCAACCGTCAACAAGGAGTGGTTTCTTCGCCTCGGTGTCCTCCTTGTTCAGGAAGCTTGATTGTTGTAAGCGTGTTTCATCAGTGATATCACTAAATGAATCCCAGCTTCGCATAACCTCGGCATCCAATTTCAACTAAAAGGCACATTTATATCCAGTGACAACAATATCAAGCATTTTAAAATGTGAAGCGAAAGACTTTTTAAAGGCTTTAACAGACTTTAACAAAGCTTTAAGAATGTGTGTTACGTTATTATGAAATGAGTTATAACTTTGGGTCATGCTTTGAATCTTTGAGCCTGTTTTTTTTTTTTTATTTCGTTTGATATAAAGTCCTAAATACAAACTTGATTGGTGGTCGTTTTTGCATTTAGAACTTTAACATCTACGGAATAAGGTTTGAAATTTAAATCATGGCTTGAAGGTTTGAGTCTTCTAAAGATAAATCTTGTTCTGTAATGTGGCTGTTTGGGTTTAGTTGTTACGTGGTATAAACGGACCGCGTTGTCGCAATCGACGGCGAATTTCATAGTATTATGCAACAATTTATTAATAGCAATAAGAACAGTATTTTCATTGTCGTTTTATGCGTCGAATTCAGAATTACTCTGATTCTTGTTTTAAGCTTTTTTAACCTGAGAAGGTTTTTTGTTGCCACCAGCATTTTTTATAAATTTGCTATTTAGTGTAGCCGGTAGCGTGAATGTGTAGCTTCATTTTCATGGATTCATTGCTCTAAAGAAATTTAAATACAATATTCTATTAAAATAAGCGTAGTCTAGTAGTTGTTAAATATTTGTGTAAATATGATTTCTCACGTTCATGTGTAACATTAGATAATGCTATCACAAAGTGGATTTGTTTGCAGTTTATCTGATCGATATATTTATTATTAGATGAAAATGTAATTATTTATATTAAGTATTATATTTGTGTACTTAATAGCATTAAATTATGATAAGTTTTACTTTATATTGAATGACATTGCTACTTCCTAGTGTATATTATTTGGAGGATGTTACCATTACACATTTAATTGCTCCAATTCATAAAGCTTTTGCTTTATGAATCTATTTTGTAAATAAGTTTTAAGCAAATTGACAATTAATTGAAGCACTTAGCCGACATTTGCACGGGCATAAAAATATCGCGCTATTTTTTTAAGCACTGTTTAGCGCCGAAAGTTCGTAATCAAACAGAGTAGTTTTTATCGCGCTCTGTTGAATTGCAGCAATGCTTGGCCCAATACTGATTGTTCAAAATCCAAACAAAGTCCGCCACGATATTTTTACGTCCTTGGAAAGATAAGTACTGAAAGACATTTGAAATATATAATGGGACCTACCAGTACTTTTGTGCGATTTATGTTATGTTGCTCCACGTTAAAAATAAAACTAGTCAAAGTTTCTTCTCTGCACGAATTTAGCTCACAAAACGATGGAGCTTTGACCGTATTCATCACAATATAAAAAAAAAAAAAACATAATTAGTGTTTAAATTAATGTCGTATCGTGTTTACTTAAGAGAATGTAAAATATAAGTGTTTACATAAAGATACATAAATCGTCAGTAGAGGAATTGTATCATAAATGGTAAGTAATTTTTTAACATAATCATGGTCACTCAATCTGAAAATTTTATAAACACTTTTGCCATTGAGTAGTATATTACACACTGTTATCTATTAGTGAATAGGCTTCTATACAAAATGTAAAAAAACCCTGTCCGATCAGTGAAGGTATTGTGAGATGTCGATAACTGAATATGATTACAAAGCCTGGCAAAACTTAAAAAAAAATACCCCCTAAAAATAAATATTTTTCGCAAAAGGAGGCAATGGTCATGGCAATACATGCGCGGACGACGGGTGCAGGGCACGCGGTCAAACTCAATCCCGCCAGTATTGTATATTCATTCATACAAGATACGACGCCGAAAAAGGATATGTCACTTTTTAAAAATCTACCAATTGTTGGGGAAGTTGGAGTTAATTCGCGGAAACAAAAGATTATTTCAAAATACATTAGTATGGTTATTATGATGATTATGTAAAGTATCAAATTTTATTTGGTCATGTGATTACCTAACCTTTATTATCCTTATCGGTTAGACGGGGTTTTCTTTAAATATTGTATAATGAAACAGGTGGCGTCAACCGTTTTTGAGCTTATCATGATTAAATCGTTGTCTCTGATTATATCGTAATAAAATCCTAAATTGCCCCCTTATTCATATACGTTGCTTAAAGTTAACTACTGATTAGCGATTGTTTAACCATATATTTTTGACGTATGCACGTCACTTTTACTATAGTCATCGTTTATAAATAAAACCCTTAAACATTGTGGCGTTTATTCATAAACGATGATTAAAGTTAAGGGACGTGCAAACGTCAAAAATGTATGGTTAAATAATCGCTAATCAGTAGTTAACTTTAAGCAAGGTTTATGAATAAGGGGGTAAATATCTATTATTTCATCATGTTTAAATCATAAGTAAATATTTATTATTTTATTATGTTTAAATTGTAAGTAAATGTCTATTATACCATTGTTATGATTATTTTTCTCTTTGTAATTATCATGAAGACAACTTAGTTAAACCAGTATTAAATAGTTCTTAAAATCAACTTTCTAAATGTATTATTCTTTAGGAACTTATATATTCATTTATGATTTTTGTACATGTAATATTATATAATATCTTTATATACTTATACATTATGTCGGCTTAACTTTTTGAAATGACAGATGTCAAAAACGGTCACTATACGCCGTCCATTGGGTAAACCGTTTATGATAGGTATCTTGAAACGCACAACATAATTCAGATAATAAATGTTTAAACTGCCTTATTTTATTACATTATCTCACCTATGTCTTATTACAGACCATGACATTTTAGCTTTTTCAAGACTTAAAATTAGATATATCTCTTAGATAAGCTATGTCTAATCTGTATCTATTATTCAAGTAAGAAAATATTGTAATATTAAATCTATATTAACCAGTACTAGGTCTCATATCTATAAATATTATTTGTTTATCGATACATTTAAAAATATAAACCGATATGTTAATATCATGTAATTTTATGTACTATATGTATACGATATAAGAAGTTATGTAATCTAACAGACTGTCAGACACGTCGATAAGAAAATAATGGACTGGTGTGTGGCCTGACTTTTGGATACGTATATTGTAGTAGCTTTTTCAAAATTAACACGTATATAATATGGTTACTTATATATGTTGCCTGCTGTAATATAAGAGCGGGCAAATCTTATTAGGAGTTTATTAAAAAAAAAAAAAAAAAACTAATAATGGCGCCGATTCTCTTGTTGCATCTTTTTCTTTATATTTCCATAAGAAAGGGACAAAAGATAACATTTTAGTTTAATCCTGTCAAATTAAGATATTTCATAGACAGTTTAGACGCCAAAATAAACATGGCGACCAAAAATACATCTACGTCAAGCGCGGACTAATTTGACAGGTCTTAACTAACATTTTATTTTCTGTACTTTTCATAATGAATAAGAAAGAAAAATACGCACAGAACTTAAATTTAATTTAGTTTGTGAACGGGGATGGGGGCCATTGTCTGTCATAATGACAGACGGATAATGCGATCGGTCCACAAAACGCTTAAATGAAGGGTGGAAATTGACAACACTAGTTACTGAAGATTTGCGGTGGACCATGATGGATGTACTTAAATAAATTACCAAACCGACCTTATAGTAGAGAGCAGGTAGCATGTGTAAATTATTTACATGTATACAGTATTTTATAATATTGTTATATATATTTTATAAAAGTCTTATTAAAAGTTATGTATTTTTTAAATACTGATCCGTGTCTAATATCGATGTTAGGTTCATGTTTTAATCACAATTATTTACATGTCTAGTAGTTGTTTGCACGTTATTTAGTGATAAAATATATTATGCACGATGTTAAGTATATACATGAATATATGGCATATAACCAAATAAAAAACACGTAATCAAATCGATAGAATGAAAAATACTAAGGGTTCCTAATAAATCCAGGTTTTTTCCAAAATTAAATTTAAATAGTCCAGGTTTAGATCGATTAGAAATTCATTCTCGATAACTTTAAGTATTAATATATTCATAATATTTTCCGCGCTTTAGAACCAAAGTAAGACATACTTATCAATGTTTATTTGATGCCAAAAGAGCTATTTCAATTTGTAAAGCACGCTGTAGCTATTTTAAATTCTAATTACCATTGTGTTTATATTCCTTTCTTGATATTTCTTTATGTACAAATTATTAAAAAGCTCACATTAATTATTATTCTGTAAATTTTTCTTATTAGATTTTGTTTATTTAATATTAATTATTTTTAGGAACTATGTATGTTTTAAGTATGAGTTATTTGCTTCATGCAATTATTAGCAAATGTATTTGAATGATCACTATCCAATAAATTCCGTAACTACCGAATTTATGTTCTTTTATTTAATGATATTATTAATAGTCAGTCGCTGCCCGCAGTCATCGGCTTCCCGATGGATGCGGGCTGCACATGACCGGTCAATGTGGAAAATGGAAGATATGACATCTCTCTCACCGAGAGAGGTGGCCTGTGCCAACAGCTGGAACATTATAGGCTGATATGTATGTACCAGCCCCCTAATCGGCGAACACATTTTTGTCAAATGATTGCGACTAGTTGGGATCGTTTGTACCGAACGATCCAATGGGCGGTCCAAACGATCGCAACTAGTCGCAATCATTTGACAAAAATTTGTTCGTCGATAAGGAGGACACACATAGTCACACAGAAAGTATTGCAACAAAAAGTTTTCATGTATGAGAAACTGGCCAGTTATAACTTATTAAAAAAATAGAATTATTTATAACTAATAATAGGTACGTTCCAAATTCATAACTTCGCTCCACATTTACGAGCTAATTAAAAAGATCGTATCTCTTTGAAAAATGGATTTGCGTAGAGACCATTTTCGCGCTATGATTTTTTACGATTTCAAATGGCGCCTAAAACCTGACGAATCGTACCATAGACTTCAAATGGCATTCATGGATGAAGTCCTAAGGCAACCGTGTATCGGTGGTAAAATGAATTTAAATGAAGATTATGTCAGCACAAAACCATAATAAAAAAGTTTGTTTCGTACTTCAAAAGTTTTATTTAAATAAATACCTTTAAATTATATAATTGTTTTTATTATATAGCCCTCATTACTTCTTAAAAATCATATGTTTCAAGGTTTGAACTGTCCTCGACCCCTATTTCATCTTAACTCGGTATGAGGGGAGTTGAAACAATTTGACTTGTTACTAATATAACTTGGTACTAATATCATATGATTTCTGTCTATAGCGTTTGGTGTATGAAACAAAATGTCAAAATTGTTTCAAATCCTCTCGGTCTCCCCTAAATGGTTTCCATCTTATCTTGCATCTAGGCCTTCTTTCCCCTATTTAATGAAACACAACAATAAATTTATATTCATTATTCCAATCACATAGACAGGAACTGCTCTCGCGTGTAAGTACCTACGTGTTATTATGTAACACACGCAGGGTCCGTTCTCCGGATTTGTTTGGATCACAAACTGCACGTGTAGAAAACCTGGCAGAAAGACCTAAATAAAGTGACCTTAACTTGTTCAGTAGAAACACCGTGCGAATCTGCGAGCAAATATGTCACAGAAAACACACAGTACCCCGAGCTTCTTTTCTTCACCCATAACATCTTTAACATTCTCGGTAACCCAGTGGCCAAGAAACTTGAAGAAAATTGTATCCCTTTGAGCTGATCTTTTATTTTTGGGATATAATAAGTCACACGGCGCTAAGTCAGGGCTGTAAGAAGGGTGACCCAGCAGTTTGACCAGTGTACTGTCCAGGAAGTCCCCCGTTTCGATTGTGGTGTGGGCGGGGGCATTGTGGTGATGAAGCAGCAACCCGCGGAGCCCTGAATGGTCGCTTGTTGCTGAAAACAGAGAAAACTTCTGTCAAGCAATTTTTGGTAACCATTTAGCGTTAATGATTCTTTGATTTCGTAAAGGAATTGGCACCAAGTAGCCAGTCAAACTGAAAAAGCTCGCGATCAAAATCTTACCCCCGCTTCTAGATCGCTTCACTTTGGTAGGCGTTGATTCGTTTTGAAACAGCCAAACCGTCGACTGGCGCTTCGTTTCTGAATCGTATTGACAAATTCAAGATTCATCACCTGTATCGATGTCGTAAACACGCCGACACAAGCCTGCTACAAATTTGTCTATCATATAATATCATGACACCATTCCACCCGTGCCTGCTTCTGAGAATCGGTGAGATTGTGCGGCATCCAGTGTGAAACTATCCTCTGCTACCGAAGATTCACGTGTAGAATCTCGTGAAAACCTCCTGGTCCAATAAATTGGAAAATGGAATTTTTTGGTATGTAATTCGTCTACTGTTTTGGATCAATCATTTCGCTGCTAGCACGTTTTCTTCTGTAACAGCCGGCAATTTGCGACCACTTCTTTATTCATCCCCCAAAGTTAGTCAACCGCGCTTAAGTAGGTACCTAACTACCGAGAGAGAATCGGATGACGCTTCATAAAAGATCGGAGCTAAACCTCTCCAGCCATATCATTCTTAGTCCAAGAAGAAGGAACTTCTTATTATATTCGATAGTCAACCAATAGGCAAAACTTCTTGGTTCCTTAGTTCTCAGACCGAAGTTAATAGCAGCGCAGTTTAAAAGACAGTCACAGAGTCCTTTCTCTTCTGAAGCTGTAAAAACTGTCATTTCGGAATATCCAACCGTTGTAGCGGTCGCCGTTTCGTTAGCTTTATAAGCAGTTTTTTTTATAATATACCTGTAGAGGGAGGTATGGTTCAAATTGTAACTCGAAACCGCGTCACGGAGACTTCTGTCACAAAGTTACTTCTTCCGCTGCGAGATCATAAATATTTAGCGACTCGCCATACCTATATCAGTCTATCTTTTATAATCAGTCGGCATGCTAAAACAAAATAAACAAATTAAATCAACAAAAACATCTTTTGCTTACCTATAAGTTGAAAACGAGGAGAGTTGAAACAGCCTGTTTCAAATTTCCTCAGTAAGAAAAAATCTTCCAATTTATACTTAATCTACCTATTATTAAGAAGCAAATATATAGAAATCTGAAAATCTGACATCGACGCACAAACGAGTACCATGGATCCAGTACATGATTCTCAACACCCCAGTGGTGGAATTTTTCGTCGCCTTTTTCATGATTCATAAAAAAATATATGTAGTTTTTTTCACTTTAGACCGTTCATAATTGCTATACTTTTATAACCCAATAAGATTTTAAAGTAAAAATTAATTAATTCGCTAATTACACAAAAAAAAAAAAAACGCAATGAAAACAAAACTCGAAAAACTATCTTATCGGTTGATTTACGAGTAGTAGAGTTCACATCAGAGATCAACGTTATACAACGTTCAAAGGCCGAGCCGACACTTTTTTTTTTTTTTTTTTTAGGTCATATATTTATCTACTGATCAAGTTTCATGTTTCTAGGTTGAATGGTTTAGGCTCTAAAAGTTGAAACATTAGTATGACATTCCTGCCTTTATGTGACTACCATACTGTCGTCCTTGCGTATTCTCCACCCTCTATCTCAAAAACGGTACGATGAATAAAAATATGTTTCATAACTAACTTATAGATAATTTTACGCTCTATAACTTTTCTTGAAAAAAAAATAAGTGTGGAGCATGGGAATTGAGAAATATGTGAAAAACCGATTTTTGGGACCCTTAACCTTGCATTGGTTAATTTTGAAACGGCTCTTATGATTTGACCCTCTACTATCATGTATAAAGCGTTGCGCATTTTTTCTTCTATATGTAGACCAATATCAGTCTTCCTCTGTCTATCTTGCGGCATGTTGACTTGTAAATAAATAAGAATACTTTATAACTAGAACCTTTTCGGGGAACAGTGGATCATGACTCAACGTACCCCATTATCACATGATTCACTGTAACCCATTTACTCATAACGGAAATAATTATTTTAGTAAAATATAAATCGCTTATATCACACCACTTTATATAATTTTATACAATTAGATAAACATAGTAAAGAAAAATATGCAAAGACTTTAAAATATCTAAATAACTTTAAGCCAAAGTAATTTCAAACATTAACCCTTTAACCGCCGACAATGTAATATTACGGGCTCTGAAATCTGTGCCCAAACCGCCAACACTCGTATAATTACGTTATTTTATCTAATAAGTCCTTATAGTGCACAAACTCCATATAAAACGTGTCAATTATAAGAAGTAGGGTATAATCGTTATTGTTATTGACATTTTTCAATGTTTTGAATAATAAATATTGTGAATTTTGAGATTTTAATACATCGTGAACACTGGTCTCCCTACCTGTATCGCCAATCACGTAATTTTACGAGTACTAAGGATGGGGCAAATTCGTAAAATATTTTATAGCTTGTCTAAGAATATACAAGGCTCTTTAGAAATTACTATCACTATTTGCAATAAAAGAGGGTACTTTCACCACAATATAACCATAGTGTTACTCTGATACAAAATTCTGTACACAATAATAGTAGTTTATGAAACTGTTACATAATGAGGGATATTATGCACGAGTGTGAGTTTAAAAAACGAACGAAGCGAGTTTTTTAATAGTATCACACGAATGTGTAATACCTAATTATATCATATTTTATTATTTATTATGACTTAAGATCCTATGTCCCCTGGATGGGGCAGAGGGCGTCCACAGTGAGTCTCCATCCCGTTCGGTCCTGAGCTTCGCGTTTTATCTCGCTCCAAGTCTTTCCGATTTTCTTCGCCTCGTCTGCAACTGTACGACGCCAGGTCTGTTTTGGCCGACCACGCTTGCGTTTTCCTTGGGGATTCCAATCGAGCGCCTGCTTCGGGATATGATCGGAATCTCTTCGAAGGGTGTGTCCAATCCAGTTCCATTTGCGTCGTTTGATCTGCTGGTCGATCGGGGTTTCGCGGCAGCGCTCCATAAGTTGTTCATTGGAGATTTTATCGGGCCAGTAAATGCCGAGGATTCGGCGGAGACAGCGGTTGACGAAGACTTGGAGCTGGTGCGAGATGACTTTGGTAACCTTCCACGTTTCACACCCATATAGCAGTACTGATTTAACGTTGGACCCGAATATTTTGATTTTGATTCGACGCGTTAATTTCCGTGACTGCCACACAGGCCGCAGCTGTGCGAAGGTTGCTCTGGCCTTGGCAACACGTGAAGTGATGTCCTCTTCGGTACCTCCAGTCTCTGACACGACACTACCGAGGTAAGTGAATTTGTGGACGCGCTCCACTTCCTCTGCACCAATCCGTAGTGGTGTGCGAATCTCCACTCCAGATCGCATCTCTTGGGTCTTCCGAGTGTTGATTTTTAGACCTGTAGTACTAGCCTCCCTGCTTAGGTCATCCAACTTGGACTGCATGTCACGGTGCGTATGACTCAGCAGGCATAGATCGTCAGCATAATCCAAGTCCTCTAGAACATTGGTTATCCCCCACTCTATCCCGCGTCGCTTGTTGTGCTGTGCGCGATGCATAATCCCGTCGAGAACAACCAGGAACAGGAGAGGCGAGAGCAAACAGCCTTGTCGAACGCCCGCGTGTACATCAATATCTTCCGAGATCAGGCCATCATGGGTAACTCTACAAGAATATTTTCTGTATATGGCTTTTAGTAGGTTTACTATCTTCGGTGGGACGCCAATGTCGTGCAATCGAGTCCATATGCTTGACCACCTCAGCGTATCGAAGGCTTTTTCAAAGTCTACAAAGGTAAGATAGACTTCCCTTTGCCATTCTGATGCCTGTTGAAGGATGATGCGCAGGGTATTTATTTGGTCGGTACACGAGCGGTTCGGGCGAAAGCCAGCCTGTTCCTTGCGTAGAAGAGGTTCGACGGCCCGCGATAGTCTGTCTAGTAAAATCTTACAGAAGACCTTAGACGGTATCGAGAGCAATGTAATGCCTCTCCAGTTGCTACATTGGCTTAAGTCACCTTTCTTGGGCACGGTTATAAGAAGCCCTTTGTTCCAGTCATCTGGAAGTTCCTCCTTCGTCCAGACTTTCTCAATTAAAGGTGTCAGAACCTCGACGGCGGAGGGGAGGTCGGCTTTCAGCATTTCCGCAGTTATCAGGTCGAGGCCCGGAGCTTTGCCAGATTTTAAAGATAGTACTGCCTTCGCTACCTCGTCGTGTGTAGGTGGATCGACATTGATATCAAAGAGCCTAGGTGGTATAGATGTGTCTTGCGGTGTCTCCGACGTGGTCGATGCTGTGGAGCGGAATACCTCTTCAAAGTGTTCACGCCAGCGTTGAAGTTGCCCTTCCGATGTCACAATAAGCTGTCCGTCTTTCGACTTAAGAGGCTTCTTGCGTGTACTGCTCTTGCCTGCCAAGGTTTTAGTTGCTTTATATAGCTCTCTCAGATTGCCGGAGTTAGCAGCGAGTTGGGCGTTGTCAGCAATACCATCAGCCCACATCCTTCTATCTTTCCGCGTACTACGATAGATCTTCTTGCGGATCTGACGGTACTGCTGTCTGATTTCGGCTTGTAGTGAGTCATCGCTGGTTCCTAGCAGTTTTAAATGCAGTTCCCTCCGGTCGTTGATAAGGTCCCATGTAGTTTGTGACATCCAGTCTTCACGCTCATGTGTGGTGTGCCCTAAGACAATAGAGCTGGTTTCTGTGTATGCCACTTTTATATGATTCCACTCTTCGTCTATTGAAGCGTCGTTGATTTTGAGTCCGGAGAAGCGGTTACGGAGTTCGAGTCTGAACTTGTTGTTGGTGTCAGGGTCTCTAAGGTTAGTGACGTTGAACCTTTTCCCAATCTTTCCAGGTCCCCCAGCAGGTCGTGCTACCGCAACCTTGAGTCGCATTTCGGCAACAACCAAGTGATGATCGCTGTCAATATCAGCTCCTCTTCGGTTTCGTACATCGGGCAAAGACGTTCGCCATTTGGAACTAATGGCAAGGTGGTCAATTTGGTTTTTAGTTGTGCCATCGGGTGATGTCCATGTGTACTTATGTATGGGTGGGAAGCCGGGGCATGGTCTTGGTGGGAATCGCTGACGCAGTGAGGTTAGCATTACCTTTAAAAAGCCAAGCAACCGTCTGCTGTGTCTGTAGTGGAACACCGAATTTAGCAGAACCCCGGCCAGTCCGCGTCATCCACGTCCCAGTCGTCCACCCCGGGACCTGCTGCAGCCACGCCGCCGCGTGACCACTACCTAGAGCTGCAGCTGAGCTGAGGATGCAGGGCGAAAGGCGAGCATTCTGCGCCTCAAAACAGAATCCTATCACTAGGGAGGAGACCCGATAAAAACCGAGTTTGTCCGGAAGCTCTAAGGCGGCAGCCCCGCTACCGGACTAAGGCACAGTGGGTTAATCACTCGCTTGCCCGAATTACAACGATTAAAGAAACTGAAACAGTGAAAAACCGGACCGATTCTTCTACGACGACCTTTGGCATTAAATCACGGACACGAATTGCTTATTGGAATGTACGCACGCTTAGCAGCGACAGTCGTTTAGCCCAAGCAGAAGCAGAAATGCTTAGATACAAACTGCATATTCTCGGACTTAGCGAAGTGCGTAGAAATGGTTTCGGTGAATTGAGAACGTCCAAGGGCTTGACTTTCCTTTACTCAGGCAAGGAAAACGAGGATGATGACCTGGAATATGGTGTTGGCTTCCTTCTTTCGAGCGAAGCAAGGAAAGGCCTCTTGGACTGGAAACCGATCTCAGACCGAATCATTTGGGCCCGCTTTTACTCCAGAGCCCGCAAGATCTCCATTGTACAGTGCTACGCTCCCACAAACACGTCTGCTGAGGAGACCAAAGACGATTTCTACAATGCTCTCAACGGCACTTTGAAGAGTATAAAGAAACAAGACATCGTGATCGTCATGGGCGACCTGAATGCAAAAGTTGGGAGCGAGAATATAAACTGCGAACGACATATGGGTACACAGGGCCTTGGAACGCGTAACGAGAATGGAGAAAGATTCATAGAGTTTTGTCTCAACAATGACCTGACCATCGGCGGAACTTTATTTATACACAGAGACATTTATTATGATATAATATAATTATATTATATCATACACTACTTTATCTAATCTCATACATTTTAAGAAACAGTAATAATCAATTATGTGTCCAGCAAAACACAACAACGACTCGCAATGCAAAGAAACGTATTTGGCGCCAAAATTCTGCACCCTGCATCAAAGCGCACTCGCCAAAGCGCGCGCAGCCACAGATAAAAATATGAAATAGTGCTATCTATGGTTTGTAATCTATACGGTAATGAAGAAAAAAATTTATTATAACATTATTTTGTTAGAGAAATAATGTTATAGTTTAATTTTTTAATTTCCTTTCGATATACTAGGTAAAGTACGTCAATATAAACTCCTTTTTAGTTTTATATTTTTAATTTTTTGGTATGAGAGTAGATAAAATGTATTTAAGTTCAATATTCTTTAATTTTTGCGACAAAAGTATAAAAATCTCATTACGCGGTACGTCACTAGTGCAGACATTCGCCGGTCGCCGTCACCGTAATATTACGTGCGGCCAAGGAGCTTTCAAGGTTAAATCACGATGTATTGTGAGTTGCCTCACCGCCATCCCCGACAAATCACGGGAAAGCTTTATCGCTCAATGCATAGTGTTGTAGGCCTTTTTCGTGTTTCGTGAAGATGAAGAGTTATTAAATATTTTGCAATCATGAATTGCGAAGCGACTACAGTTCTCAACATAGAAAGTGATGTTGATTTAATAAGTTTAATTTCTTTTTTAAATAGATATTTTAATTTGACAAGTAATTGTGTTTGTTTGTAACATATCGTGGATACCCAAGATTTAAATAATACATTCATAGGCTGGAATTATTTAATATTAAGAAGGTACCTCGGTAGGTAGGGTAATAACGGATTTTGTAGTGTTATTACGTTTAGGTATATACCTATATTTGTATAATAATATGTATGAGCAGTATACAAGTAAATATTGTCGAAAGGTTAATATTGTGAATAAATAAAAAAAAAATTGCATCGATATTGAGTATTCCCAACACTGTTCCAACTTATACCTAAAGTGACGTGGCGCTGGAGGCACATCAAAAGGATCAGTGACATGGCGATTAAAGGGTTAAGTAAATTATTTTTTCGTACTTACTTCCTGACTGATGCGTCGTCGCATGTCCTCCCGTTGTGATGCAGTGACGACGACTGGTCGGGTGGCGCGGGGTAGGGGATAGGGTTAGTGAAGCCGATGCGTGTTTGCATGAGTATAATAGATACAGAGTTTTAACAAATGATTCACTGTTCCCCGTGATCCACTGTTGCACATGTTCCCCTACAGGTAGGTACTTACACGTGTTTCTTACATTCGCGGTAAAATCTTATGCAATTATTGGATTTTTGTGATTAGATTATTTAAACACGGCGAGTAATATTACTATGCTGCTTTATAGAAGTGATCTAAGTAGGGATAGTTTGTGTAAATCAATATTCAAATAATAGAAATTAGGAAGCCTTTTATAAGTATTCATATTATTATTATTAAAGGAAATACTGCATGTGCAAGATGGAAAATTACGTTTCAGGGCAAGTTGGAAGGGAGCATTCAAGTATTACGTAACGCAATTTTGGAAGATTATTGACCCCCCCTCCCCTCCTGTAACGCACCGTAACGTTTTCAGTACCCCCCCCCCCCCCTCTCTAAACGTCACGTAATACTCAAGTGATCATTTTTACCCTAAAGTCGTAAAAAGTTATGTTATGGTTTTTATCCTTGGTATAGTTTTAACTGCCTTTGCGGTAATATTACTAAATAAAACAAGAGATTTTTAATCCGCAACACCTGCGTATTTTGTTTATTTTTTAATAAATTTTTGGCTTTACACACAATTGTCTTTCTCCTTTATTCTCCTAAGTATTTCAGCTTTTATTACTTATAAACTCTAAAAATAAAATAACATATTTATTTTAATATTTGGCAATGCAATTGTAAACAGAAACCTAACTGAAATTAAACAGTATACTAGAAATAAAATTTTACTCTTAACAAAATTAAAAAATAATCAACAATTATCCAAGCATTTAAGTAGGTCTATAAAAACAATTCGATTGAAATTACTGCTCCTCTGTCCACAGGTTTGCTAGCCACTCAGATTCTTTCATCACTGGCACCTGGAGTGCAGACGAAGACGGTTCTGGAATTGTTAATCCACTTGCATCAACATCGTCTTCGTCGAGCCAGTCAGCATCCTCAGATGATGTTTCATAACAACGCACAATGCAGAGAAGCTCATTTGCCCTTCTGGCAGCAGGGCGCTGTGGCCGTACTCTCGTTACACAATGGTCTTGGACAGTCTTGCCATGCACGAAACGAGAGTGCATTTGAACACTCTTGTGAGATGTGAAATAGATCCCACAGGTTGGACATACTTTTTTCTTTAGGTCGGATTGTACAAATGGGCAAAAGAAATCGTAAGGCATCTGCTTGAATCTTTCTATAGAAGGTGACACATCAACGGACAACCTCACAAGAAGTGGCGAAAACTTGGATGTTCCCTTGTCTAGCAAACTGGGTATTACGAGCTTGCTTGGGGTTTAAAGAATTGGGCAAGGTGGCGGCATGAAAGTTGCCGCTAACATAGATTTCAATGTACTTCTCGGTGGTGAACAGCAGGAATCATCCGCGCATTTTATAACCTGTAAGAAATATTGCGATTCACGGACGTGAACGCTATACCAAGCCAGATTTGGTTCTGCTGGATCCTGCATGCTATCTTCGGGCTATCTATGCTCCGCCGAAACGTCGTAATTATCAATTTTCATTTCTCTCCACACTTCTGCAAGTGTTTCCCCAGCGTGCTGAAAATTGCGTTTTTCCAATCCGTAGTCATTCCTTTGTCGTCGAGATGAGAACCAAAATGTTCATGAGGCAGAATGACGCCTGCCAGTCGTTTGCTGAGGGGAACCATACGACGCTCAACTCGGTTATATGCGCTCCGCCTAGGAGCATTAGTCGCTATAAACAGGGCGTCCAGGTTGTATTTTTTAAAGTGTTCAATCGCAAATTTCTTGACTTTGCGATAATGCGGGTTTTCGTCCGGCCCACCATCTACAAAGATAATGATCACTGGCTTCACGGTGTTCGATTCTGTCATCATTTAAGGGTTTGAATGAAGGTATTGATAAAAGTGATTCGAAATCATAAGCATGGGTGTTCGCTGTGGAGGATGTGTGTTTCCCGCTCCTTATGGATATGTGTGTCGGCCCGCTGTACCCAACAGCTTCTTCCTTACCGAAACAGGTTCCACGTTGACGCCGGCGTATACAGAAGGAATAAGTTTGTGCCGCTCTGCCACGACCCAGTCATGATCAGGTAAAAGTATTTTGTATTCCATATGCATTAAAAGAGGGCTCTGACTTTTCACTGCCGGTAAACCTATTGGTACACGTGCCTTATCGTCTTGTGAGAGAACAAATACTTGCTGCGGTCCCAGAAGCGAAGCGAGAGATTCCAATGACCTGACTGTAGCAGTGCAAAATTCTCCATCCTCGTGCTTTTTGTGCATCTAGGTCTGTGGTCTTGCTAACTTTACGGGTACGGTACGAACGTGTCTTCTTCCCTCCTGAGTGTTAGAAACCCGTGAATGAAGATATGTGTCACTTCAAGAAATTTGGAATCCCATTATCAACAGCCTCTCATGCAGTTCGGACAGGGTGAGACAACTCCTAATCGTCTCTGTTCGGCGGCGTTCATCGGCAGCGCTGCCATGAATGGCAATATTAATTATGGTCTCTAGAAGAGCAGGTTGCGAGTCAACTAAAGGGGGCTGTCCAGGGCCAGTTCGAGGTTGTGCTGCAGCAGTATTGTTTCTCTGACGTTCATTTTTCTCCAGTTTTTCTTTGGCTCGAAATTTTTTTGCACGCTTAGCAGAGTCTCTTTTTTTAACTCTTTGCGTAGCTTTTTTATTTCGTCGTGAACATCATCTTTGGATAGCCAAAGATGATGGTATAGACCAGTGTCCCTTGCTTCGGTAAAAACATTTATTCTCTGTTGCAGTAGACCAACTTTCTTCATAAGAGTTTCTTGAGCCGGTTTGCTTGAAACATTTTTAGTGATACCCAAATCAATCAAGGTGGTGTGTGATTCCGTAGACAATGTCTCCGCAGATTCCTCATCAGTATTCTGACTATGCTCATTGTGAATATCGCTCATCTTTCGTTTGACGGCAGTGCTTTCTTGTCCAGCGACTGCGACAATCGATTCCATAAGAGATGAACACCTGGAAGAAGCTACAACATTCGACTCCTATAGACCAAGAGAAAACAAATTAAGAATAGGTATAATTGAGACATGCAATAAAAATAGAACATAATATACGACATATAGGTTATTCCATGTCAAATCACAGAATTCTAAAAATCGTATTTTTTTTATTAATTAATTAATTAATTAATTAATAATATAAAATTTAGGGTTAGTCGTCTATATGATACGTACAAAAACATAAAAAAAACAACTCGATCATAAAATACGATTTTTAGAATTCAGTGATTTGACATGGAATAACCCATATAGAAGCATATGCACCTGTTTTTGTTGAAGAGCACTCGAAGTCTAGAGAACATTGGGCCTTAGTGTTGCTGGCGTGCTTGATGTTTTCATAGGTAGCTAGAAATATATAGAACAATACTTATGACCAGTTCTTATGAAAAATGAAGGTTTGAATTACATATTATAATACTTATGTCTTTATTACATTTTAGGAGTAAACTTACCTGTGTAAAATAACTAAGCATTGTAGCTTTCTTCTTCGTGGTCTTCACCTTCAACTCTCGTATAACATCATTTATATGTTGCATAAAACTTCCTTATTTTTTAGTCTTTCTTTAGCCGTTTTCCAAATTTCAATGGCATTTTTTGACACAATTGCACTGGCAAGTCAGCATGAGAGCTTTTATAGGCCAAGAACAGCTGATGATAGAAATCTCCCTCTTTAGAGGACATTACAGAATGATCACTATGAACTTACTTTAATAACACCGACTACAGCATTGTGCTTCTGCATAAACACTAACGAATACTGACAACGAAAACAACATTAAATGACGTACAATACAATCTAGGGATTCCCCGTGAAATATGAACGAAAAGGTTTGCCAACCTGCGAGAACAAATTAAAAATAACGACCAAACTAATACGACCGAGGGATTCCCCGTAAAACGTAAACGAAAAGGGTTGCCAATTTAGGAGTTTTAATTCCCTAATTTTTTATTGAAAGAAAGAAACAATGTTACGTAATCCGTGTTAGAAAGACCCCCTCCCGCCCCTGTAACGCATCGTAACGTTATACGGGACCCCCCCCCCCCAAATTGCGTTACGTAATACTTGAATGCTCCCAGGAAGGAAGACAAGGAAAATAAAAGTAAGGATATTTTCTTATATTTTCCTTGTCTTGTCCTACGATGATAACAAAAAGCGTAAAGGATCACCTCATCACCCCCTTATACATACGTACACAGTAGTTTCACTTACAGAACTATCTGTGTACCTTATTTGGAGCCGCCCACATAGGATACAATGTCCAATTTTACTGGCTAGGCAAATGAATTGCGAGTCCAAAACCAAGTCCAAATCCAAGTCAAAATCAAGTCCAGGTCAAGGCCCAAATCCAAGGTCTGGCCTTCCTAGATTAATGTATCATGTATGAATTTTCAAATCGGACCAGTAGCTCCTGAAATTAGAACGTTCAAACAAACAAACAAACTCTTCAGCTTATATATTAGTATAGATAAGACACTGCTCTAGCCTCTTCTTTGTCATTTCACCTACTTCAGACACCAGCTCTCACAAAGGACTTGTAAATATTTAAACTGTTAGCTTTAAGTAGAATTGTAACTACCTTTGTGGAGAAATAAATAAATTTATTATTATTATTTCCTTTATTTCATTATAATACACTTATAAATTATATTTTTAAATATTTTTACATAAAAAATATATAAAAAAACATTTAAAAATATAAAAAATAGTAACCCACCGGCATCGGGAACAGGGTCCAAGCTACCGGCGGTCAGGGCTCCAGAGAGAGGAACTTCCTGACAATGCGAGCCGTGTCCAGAAGTACAGTTTTCTGAATCAAGCCTTTGATCCAGCTGCCTAACGAGAGCCTCTTGAGGTGTTGGTCGAGGCTCTTGGCTATTAAGCCATTAAAAAAAAAAACAAGGCAACACGTACGTCAACATATTCTGCTAATATTTTTTTTTTGGATTGCATTATATTTTACAGTACTTATTATACACAAATCAAAGGATATTTATAAAAACCAAAGGAACTAACAGAATACTCATACTTTTTTAACAAATATAAACAATATAAATTTAATGAAGAAAACCAGCCGAACCGCAAGTGACATGACAGGTGTCACCGCACCACAAAAACTGCAATAATGAAAATAAAATAACAAATAGAACTGTCATTGGGGATATCCGCCATTATTGTGAAATATTTTTTTTACAGAATTTCTATAATTTGTTACACGTGTTATTGGCAAAATTGTGGTATGTAACCACAGAGGCCATTGAAGAGTTGAAGTAGTATTCACTCTAAAGAAAGAAGAAGAAGAAAATAACAAATAATGTTGACAAGATCTGCCGCGAGACAACGTGCACGCCCACCATCTCCGGACTCGTTGCTCAGCTCCGCCTCGCCGCCGCCGGTCTCCAGCGCCACTGTAAGTGCTGTGACGACCCCGGCCGCGGCAGTTGCGTCGAGCTCGAGCGACGAGTACTTCTCTCTGCCGACGACGCCACCACCTGTTCGCCGACGGGGAGGACGCCGGCCGCCGGACCGCTTAGGACCTCGAGGCCCATCGGCTTCTGACAGGGTCCCAGCTCCCGGCGGAAGTGTGCAGCGCATGAGATGGACACAATCCATCAACGAAAATGTCATGCGCTCATACTATGGGGCTACAGAGGGAGGAAACATCCTGACCGCGTACCGTGTTCGCGTGTTATTATTATTATTTACTAGTATTATTTATGACACTACGAGCTCACTGGTTAATTGTTCCTAGGGTGAAATGATGAGTTCGGGCGATGTGTTCCATCGAAAACTTGTCAATTACCTTTACTATTTTTTTTTTTAAATTATTTTATTTTAAGGATAGTTATAAATACATACAATATTATCAGCAAATTCCTTTCATAGTAGCTTAACCCATAACTTCCGGCACTAATATTTGAATAGAATTCAGTGTGTAGCTACGTAATCGGTCCGTAACGCGTTAGTGATAAGTGGTTAGTTTCGATTGATGTGGAGTGTTGCACGCTCGCTTTGATTTTAGTTCGTGAATTTATTAGTGCAACAATTATCTATGATGGTATGTGCCGGAATAAATCAAATTAGTCTTCTTTTTCGGGCCGATGATGGCATTAAGAGTTTTGAAGTTTGTGGGCTTAAAACTTGGCCACTTCCACGGCCTTGTCAAATAAGGGTTGGAGTGCAGTCTTTTTGTAAAAAAAATATTTGTGTCTGACGGAAACTTAGTAACGAGCCTAGATCTTTTCAGGAGGCAGTTAACCTAAATATCTACTTATTATTTACAAAGAGTATAAAACGAATTAGCATTTTTCCCATGCGGTAAAAATTTGTCCATATTACTAAGATTCTACTGTCCGTGTGAGCAGGAAAGCGGGCCCTGTTTCCAACGCGAAAACAGCGTATGCAACCGACTACACGCTAAGATGATGATGATGATGACTAAGGACCGTATTACAGAACCTTACTCGAGATTTAAGCATTACTTAAATCTAGTTTCAACCAATCAAATGGCTTAAAACGCTTGAGTTTTCAGTGAGGTTCTGTAATACGAACCTAAGACTCTCCACTGAGCACTTGTAACGTAACAGCTAAAAAGTTGCAAATATTACAAATTATGAATTTCTGTTGCCGCTGTAACAACAAAACTAAAACATATATTTTTCAGCCGTTTTGTTTTATATTCTTGTAGGTACATGTTATTCTAAAAGACGACAATATAAAGTTACCGGAACTATACCTACTGGCCTACCTAAGGGACCGAAGCCATACCTACTCTTGCTACTAGATCACCCTGGCTTTAATTAAACCGTCCAAATTATTCAGCTTGAATCTGCAGAAAAACAAATAAGTGTTTCCCTTGGCCCAGTTCGGCCCGCTCGTGTGATCGCAGTGATCCCAGGTCATTCAATGTCCCATTTCGGCGGGTAAGTTACTAGTGGACACGCAAATTACGATTCGGTAGAAAAACCCCATAAATTGACCCCTATTTTTCCTTTTACAGTGTACCTATAGATGTAGGTAAGTAGTTTTATGAATATATTCTGGTTTGGGTACAGCTCTACGATTTTTACAGCTGTTTTAAATACTTTGGCTAATTTTAATAAAAAGGCCAAATCTTGGTTAATAGAATAATAGTAAGAGAAGGCCGGGCAAAGTGGATACCTTAAGGTATTTAAGGTCATAGCAGAAAAGGTATACAATACAAAAACAAAATAATTATCACAAATCGGTCTTTGTTTATTGCTCTTACTATTTCCAGTTACCATTAACATTTAAACAATAATCAACTGCAATTAAAATTTTAAATAAGTACGAAGGTATTCACTTTGCCCGGCACCCCGGGTAAAGCGGATACAGTACTTGGGCAAAGTGGATACCCGTATTCAATCTCCGAAAACAAAGAAATAACTTTTACAAATTAAAAAAAAAAACTTTATCATTAAATTAAGATTGTCATTTGTCTCACGTATATCAAGTGCCATCAAAAACAGAATAATCTTTGTGTTTAAGGGATGACGAAATAATGGACTGTATTTGAAAGGTCTGGTATATTGCCGTTGATAATAAATTCGATATTATAACAAAATCCCGGACAAACAATTATTAATATTTAAAGTAGGTGTGTGTGGCGGCGGGGTCCGTGGAAGCGAGTGAGTCGAGGTCCGAGCCGGTCCGCTCCCTCGGTCATTTCCCCCCGCCCGCGTCCCGCTCTCGCTGCCGATGAAGACTGCTCACGCCGCTGGCGCGTGCATACCGCGACCATGTTGGGTCTCATTCCCAACATGCTGCCCGGGTTGAAGTCTTGACTTCAAAGATCTGGAAGGGGGCAGATATTATTAAAAGCCCTTCTTATGGTGCCCCTTTTTGTTCTTATTTCAGCGACTCTTGAGATGCCGTCGCTGCCAGGGTACACCTGTATGACCCTTCCCAAGGCCCAGAGTAAGGGAGGAAGGCTCCTGTCCTTTATGAGGACGAGTAAGCCACGCCGCTGGCGCGTGCATACCGCGACCATGTTGGGTCTCATTCCCAACATTTTGTGACACCATTGTTGACAAATGTTACATTGAATTCAATTTTCAGCTTGTTTACTGTTTTCTTCAATATACATTTCACCGCAAGAAACGCATGAAATATCCTTAAATTCTTAAGTGGGTGATAGACGTACAAACTTAAAGTACGCGGTTTTTAAGATCGTGAACTTACTCGGCTCGACGTCAGTGACACACGTGAAGCTTGCTCATACTATATCGCGATGTCGTCGAGAGAAGAAGCTTTGTATTATGTGGGAATTATATCATACTATATTTTAAAAACTAATGAAATACGAAATCGGCAAGTGTGGGTAAAGCACTGCATTACGAAAAGAGAGCGTTTATCGCATGTGAATTCAGTAAAAGCATGGGCGTACCGAGGGGGGGGGGGTGGCAAAGGGTAGCAGCTGTCCCCCCTGGAAATCTCGCAGAACATGTATGAACTCCCCTGATTACTAAACAAAGCATAAATGAGGACTAATCTCTAACTTTTAAATAAACCACGCACTAGACACTGACCGTACATTTTACGGTGTAATAGCCACAAAACCGTAACCGACTATAGCGCACAAAGATTACTCGCTCAAAAAATTTAACTTGCTCCTCCTAGGCCGGAATTGCCCACCCCTAGGCCTGACTTGCCCACCCCTAGGCCTGACTTGCCCACCACTAGGACGGACTACCCCCTTTGTCGGATAGTGTATATGGAAGTGGATGGACTTTGCCCTATTCACTTTGCCCGTCTAGGTAAGTTTTGAGTTTAACACATTTCATACAAAAACTAATAATTCTGATTTCTGATTCTGTTATATATACTATAACAACCTACTTTGATACGCTAGCGAATTAAGAGATTCCTAAAAATAAAGAACTAGTAATACAGGAAATGATCAATGTACTTACCGCGTAAAATCACTATTTTATTTACGAAAACACAAATCTTTACTGCAGACGGGATGGGACGCAGCCTCTCACTTCGATGTTTGCCGCGTACTAAACCAAGATGGCCAAACGCAATAGTAGTGGCATGTTGAATGAAATACTTATAATTTAGGAGTAGTAGGCAGTGTTCATTTTACCCGGGGTATTCACTTTACCCTGCATTCCGCTACCTATAGTGAGACGACAATCACCAAGGCAGGCCTAAGAATTGCTGGCGTGGTTGTTCCCAACCGATTAGGCGGAGAAGACAGCATTAAAAAGGTGAAAGAATATGCAGGAGGGTTTTACAGAGCAGAGGGAAGATAGGCTAACGGCCTTATAAAATCAAATCAAAAGGCATTTATTCAAATTAGGCTGAAAATCACTGCTGTTTCTCAGCGAGATTTCTTTACCATCAACGACTGCGTCACTGCTTACCATCAGGCGGGATTGCGGTCAAGCGCTAGTTTATAATTTTAATTAAAAAAAAAAGAGATTGACATTTCTCGAAAAGTGCCTTCCGAATGTCAAATTATAGACATACATAAACACTAAACTAAACATTGAACTTTCACCACTTGATAGGGTTTAGGAAGTCCATGTCATGTCCATGTTTTGTTATTAAAACGAATAAAAGCCAACTGGGGCTCATCGTCGTATTCAAACTATTATATTGTGTATTAGATAAGTACCCTAATTACGTAACACATCATCATCATCATCATCTCAGCGTTAATCCCAGTCGCATCCGTAGCTTTTTCAGCTTTGGAGTCTGGGGTCCGCTTTACCAGTCTAACTGCTGATTTTGGCTAAACTTCGATATTTTCCGTGAAACGACTGCCGTCTGACCTCCACAACCCGAAGGCGATATCTAAGCATTGCAGTTAGACAAATTGTTGGGCTTTTGAGGGCTCCAACAACATGTAACAGCTGCCATTGGATTATCGTATGGCAACCGGGACCAACGGCTTAACGTGCTTTCCGAGGCACGACCAGACCAGTGCAAATATTCATATTCATGCATACAAATATAAATATAAATAAATTATATACGGACAAATCACACAGATTGAGCTAGCCCCAAAGTAAGTTCTAGACTTGTGTTATGGGATACTAACTCAACGATACTATATTTTATAATAGATACATATATAGATAAACATCCAAGACCCAGGCCAATCAGGAAAAGATCGTTTCCCATCATGACCTGGCCGGGGATCGAACCCGGGGCCTCCACGTCGCAGTCAGGCGTGTTGACCGCTGCGCCACGGAGACCGACAAATATTTGCACTGTGCGGGGATCGAACCCGCGCCTCCTTGCGTAACGGCCGCGTACGCTACCGCTACGCCACGGAGGCTGTCGATAATTACGTAACACATATTACTCTCAATTTGAATCATTTTGAAGCATATTACTAATCCATCGCTCCTATGTTCGAAAACGATGTTTTCCTCAACAACGTAAAAAACGCAATGTATGTTGTTGAACTGTCAAGATGAAACCCATTGCTACTCATAGTGTGTTACATAACTACACTGAAGGTCTTGTTGACTGATAAAAAAGTGTATCATCCACCATTAAACTAGCTACCAGCTAGGAAGAAGTGGTTCAGCAAACTCTCCAACAGCAGAAATTTCTGTCCATTTGAAAAGCTTGGTTCTACATATACGATTTTTTTTTTTAATAATTATAAACTAGCGCTTGACCGCAAACCCGCCTGATGGTAAGCAGTGATGTGATCGTTGATGGTAAAGCGCACTAGTTTATTAAGAGCCTATTCACTCCGAAAAACTGAGCGAATAGTAAGGAAGACGGCAGTTGAACGAGGTGATGCAATGTTAAACCCAACAACACGACCAACGATGCTGCGCCAAAGGGAGATTGATCTGAAGACCCTCCACGACCAAACTCCCAACACAACAACATTTGGCGCATCGTACCCGGCACACATCGCAACACAACTGCTCAGACCCGTCCTCCGACACTACCACCGTGTAACACCGTGCTATATATGATATACAAAACAGTATTATAAAATTGCGTTTCTTCTTCTTGTTCTTCAGCTTATCAGCTTATAGAGGACAGCTGGACAAAGGCCTCCCACAAGGCTTCCCTTGCTTTGGGGGGTTTGCCATACTCCCCACGCCTGGCAGGGGGGGGGGGGGGGGATTACTGTAATTTGATATTCTTCCCCGGTGAGTGTGACCTTAGTCGTCACTTACAACACCAACTGGAGGATTTGGGTTTGTACTATTCTAAGCCCGGTACGACGCGAACAAAATTGTGCTTACGTTCATTTAGGTCATTTCATAGATTTCCGTGTATATATGTATGTAGGTATAGATTAATGCGTCACTTCATGTATTACATTCCTTTGTAATTTAAACCCATTTCTTTAACATGGTGCGTTTTTTTTAATCCTTTAATAAAAAGAACCAGCACCCTGATTGCGTAGGTACTATCAGTTGGAATCTCTCATTATCAGTTTTTTTTTTCTTTCTTTTATGGCATCGCACGATTTGTGCATTTAGCCAATGTCACGTAATGACTTGTTCATGTCGAAAAAGATGACCGCGTGACCCGTCTTACTTTGGAGGTTTGAGACAAAGTCATGTGGCCACTATGCTGCGATATTTCACTGCTCTTTATTAAATATTTACTGAATGCACTTTTTACTACATAAATCACGCACTTTTATTTAGTAAACAACACTATAAATAATTTTAAAAGTCCAATGAAAAATGAGCGTGACACTCAGCCTCAGACTTTCCAGCCAAAACTCCATGATTCGTTCAAATCTATCATTTCGAAGCATATCCCTAATCCATTGCTCCATGTGTTCGAAAATCTGTCTGCTCAACAACGTAAGTAACGCAACGAATATTGTTGAAGTGTCGAAATGAAACCCTTTGCTACTGATAGTGTGTTACGTAATTACCCTGCAGGTTTTTGATAAAAAATAACAATCTGATAAGACTTATAAAAAAATTAGTTTTACTTTTTACGTGACCGTTACATATTTTAAAACTTAGAATAGTGTTGATTGCATTACTTTACACAAGTCCGTACCATATTCTTGAAGTAAATAAATGATTATATAAATACTTTTTTTATGAGTTATTGTATTATGTGTGTTATTGTATATGTACCTGGCACTATTATTTATCAATTGACACACTAGTGGTGTAATGAAAGTAATGTATTATTTCAAAAGGTTTTTCGTTCTAGACCTCGCACTTGTATTTGTTTGCTCTTATAGTGGAATTGCCTCGATGTTCACATGCTACTTTTGGCGTATAATGTTAATTAGTGCTAATCAAATAATTTATTAATTAATATAATTGCAAATAGAATGCTATTCTGTAAAAATTTCACTGTGGACATTTTTGACAGCTTACTCACTTTAGCTTTCCGTCGTCGATCCAATGGCTGATGGAGTACCTATCTGTCATCAAACCGATTAAAATAATTTTCGATCCAGCCGTCTCTTGCTGCCCTCTCCAGCGACGCCTAAATCGAAGCTCATACCCCACAGGAGGTGTCCTTAGTCTATAGTCACTCAGTAGTTTTTTAGTGCCCGTGGCTTGAGGGTTTAAGTTTACTTCAGGCATTCACAGGATAGTCCGGTTAAGTAGTCACGGCCTTTCAAGATCAACTTTAAAATGCCATATAGGAAAAAAGGTGTTTCTGCCTTACCTCAGTGGAATGAATATACGAGTTTATTTAGAAAGTATGAACCATTTTGCTGTAGTTTTATACAAGCAATACCCCTCTATCTGTTGTCGGAACCAGTGAGCAGGTTATAATCTTAGATTTGTATTTGCTACTAGAAGCTTTTAGAAGAAACAAGTGACTTTTAAGAAGATTTCTTATTTATTAAACATACATAGGTATGTTTAAGAAATCTTAGTTACAGTTGACAGTTGTCATCAATTGTCAATAAAAAAACATGTCTAAAATTTTGGTGCAAAATTAAAAATCTGTGTAGACATTCGTCTTTATAAAATGTAGATATAGTAACAAAAAAATTGAAAAACTATGGCATGCGAGTTATGTGAGCACTGTCAAAGTCCTATCTACAAAGATGATAAGATCACAATACGAGAGGGCTTCAGTTACCACAAGAAATGCCACAAGTGCTATGTCTGCAGCGAAACCAACCTCCTGAACGCAGAAGTTTTCAAAGGGGTGATATTTTGCTGTAGCTGCGCTCAGAGGATATTTCAAGGATGCTCCACAGCTCGCAGGACCAAAACTATGACCAACGGCAGGGGACGGAGGATCAGGTCCAAGTCGCGCAGGCGCGACAGAGAAAGAACAAAAGGCCATCACGAGATGATTGAAAATAGCAGAGACGGAGTCATAGAACTGGCAAGGCTAGTGGGATCCAACACAGACTCTGATGAGCTACTGGAGAAGAAGCAGAAGAAATCCAGTTACAGCACTACCATACTGCGTAAGCGTCATCCATCGTAAATCCTTCGATGTCCACTGTACGCATGATGGATGGAAAGAAGCACATGAATTGTCTTTGCCCCATTGGTGTAATTGCTGCATGGCGTTCCAGTGTGAGGAAAAATAAATAAATAAATAAATAAATTAGTTACTAGTCTAAAATTCACTGACAGACGAGGCATATCTTCTATCTAGGATGGAAGTTCTTCATTTATGGTAATAGGAAATCCTTATCAGGCACTCTCACATTTTTAGGGCACTCGGCTTATCACGGAATAAAAATTAGCTTATAATGCATCCATTTGTTTAAATCATTCAGAAAGCGCCATCTTTCAGTTGAATCTGTCACTTACGAGTGTACCTATTGTTCGCACTACGTACAGCAAAGAGTATAGCCATAAAATACTACAGTAGGTACTAGATGATTTCTCATGATACTAGATGCCGCCACACGCCGTGTAGAATATTTTTAGGGGTGAATCTACAATGAAGGAATTCAATTAACTTACCAAAATTGTGGCGCCATCCCGAGTACGATGCGCCTAATGTTGTTGTGTTGGGAGTTTGGTCGTGGAGGGTCTTCACATCAATCTCCCTTTGGCGCAGCATCGTTGGTCGTGTTGTTGGGTTTAACAATGTTAATTGCATCACCTCGCTCAACTGCCGTCTTCCTTCGTATTCGCTCGGTTTTTCTGAGTGAATAGGCTCTTAATAAACTAGCACGCTTTACCATCAACGATCGCATCACTGCTTACCATCAGGCGGGATTGCGGTCAAGCGCTAGTTTATAATTATTAAAAAAAAAAAACTGTTTGCTACAATCATTTAGATGTGTTGGATCAAAAAGCCTTGAGCTTTGCTCATATTAATTGCGTATATTATAAAACCTGCCTAGTATGATTTCACCCTTAAATTTGTGGGTACTCGGGGCCTAGCCAATGTAACATCGCTTCATAATGAAACGAAAACTAAATTCGTCATCGTCTACTTACAGTTTACAAACTAAATTAAATTTAAGTTCAGTGCATCTTTTTCTTTACATTTCATTAAGAAAAGGACAGAAAATAATATGTTAGTTAAGACCTGTACTGTCAAACTAGTCCTCTGTTGTAGGGTGTTTAATTTAGTCCTCTGATGCAAGGATCTGATAGGGGGTTTTGGCGGGAATGTCAAGCTGAGTGTCACGCTCATTTTTCATTGGACATTTAAAATTATTTATAGTGTTGTTTACTAAATAAAAGTGCGTGATTTATGTAGTAAAAAGTGCACTCAGTAAATAATTCATAAAGAACAGTGAAATATCGCAGCATAGTGGCCACTTCATGACTTTGTCTCAAACCTCCATCGTTAGACGGGTCACGCGGCCGTCTTTTTCGACATGAACAATTCATTACATGACATTGGCTAAATGCACAAACGGTGCGAAGCCATAAAAGAAAGAAAGAAAAAAGAAAGACTATGACGTGCTAAAACCATCACTAAACCGTTGTGAAAAAGGAATAGCGCTATTCAATCTGTATAGCTCCATATTTGTTTGACACTGGAACCACGATGATTTTAACACGTCACAGGAACTCCCCAGTCCAAGTCATCGTAGGTCGTAATAGCGTATAATTAACAGTGTTAAAAACCATAACCAAAATTTATCGATTATTCTCTTTGTTTTCAACTTTTCGATATATATTTTTTGTTTTTGTTGTTAGGAACCTACTTTCAAACTATACATATATGCAATATTTTGACTTTATCCAATGGAATGCCTTTTATGGAAAAGCCAACCACCTGAGAGTTGGCGTAACAGACTGGCCTAGGCAATCAGTTAATGGTTTCAATTAATTTCAGTTTTTTGCCTCTCAATCATTTATTATGTTTTCCTTCATGACATAGGATTTTAGAAAAATATAAAAATGCAACAAGTCTGAAGTGAGACTGGGCTGGCCGCGTCACGTGAATGTACACTGTGACATAAGGCAAATATAAACTCACGGAAAACAGGTTTGGGAGGAAAAATAGGAGGCTATGATCAGCAGTGGAAAACAAAACATGCAAAAAAATACACACATCAATAAATTCTAAGCAACACATACAAATTTTAATTTCAAAATGTGTTTTCGTATTCCTTAAGAAAATACTAAATCCTTAGTATTTTCTTATTTCTTTAGTTTTAATGCTGTTTTGACATTAAAGAACAATCTTTTTTTTTATTTTTCTTTAATAATCTTAATATACAATAATTACGAGTAGGTAAGTAATGTATGTATGTACAAAGTAAGTGCTTTATGCACCAAACTGAAGCTAAAATTAAATGGCTGCACAAAAATTGCATACATGAATACAAAGTGTGGCCTCCTGTGTTATTGAGAACTTGCTGGCACTGATTATTCATAGAATCGATGATAAGGTCTTGCCGCCACGCGATTCGTCGTGTTCCGGCATGATGTCTGGTGAAGCCGTACGGAGGACGGGTCTGAGCAGTTGTGTTGCGATGTGTGCCGGGTACGATGCGCCAAATGTTGTTGTGTCAGGAGTTTGGTCGTGGAGAATCTCCAGATCAATCTCCCTCTGGCGCAGCATCGTTGGTCGTGTTGGTGTTGGGTTTAACATTGCATCACCTCGCTCAACTGCCGTCATCCTTCCTATTTCTAAGTTTTTGAAGTGAATAGCCTTAATAAACTAGTGCGCTTTACCATCAACGATTGCATCACTGCTTACCATCAGGCGGGATTGCAGTCAAGCACTAGTTTATTATTATTAAAAAAAGAGACTGTTAATGTTATCCTGCGGAAGTTGACCCCAATGAAATTTTAGGAAGTCCTTCAGTTGTTGGTTTGTAATCACTCCATTCAAGTCCTTTAAAACACGTCTCTGGAACATGTCCCGTGCTCGCTTGATGGGTTGAGATCTGCCGAGTATTCAGGCCAAGGCAATACTAGGATATATTCCCTTGGCACGTACTCAAGCAAGCACTGTCATGAACATCCTTAACGTAATTTACAGTATTAATGTTATCATTTTGAAGGGAAACATCTTAAGGAGACCTGGACTTTAAGCCTGAAATCCCCAACCCGCATTGAGCAAGCGTGGTGGTTAAGCTCAATCCTTCTCTGTATGAAAGGAGACCTGTGCCCAGCAGTGGGACGATAAAAAAGGTCGATGATGATATGGTGGTCATGTTACCATTTACAAAAACGAGCTCAGTTCGTCTGTTCTTCATAATACCCGCCCATGCCATAACTATCGCGGCTGTGTGAGGCGTGCGAAGAGGCTGATTGGCGACCCAGACTTAACTTGAAACGGTCTCCAAAGCCTGGAACACAGGCTTAGAGTAGCCAGCCTTTCGGTCTTCTATAGGATGCATTCTGGTGAGTGTGCAAGGGAATTACATGATTTAATTCCCTCATCTCCGTTCCATCATCGGACGACCCGTCGTACGGCGAGTTTCCACCCTTACGTTGTTGACACCACTGCGATCCGGACGAAGCGTTTTGCTTCCTCCTTTATACCGCGTACATCGAGGGACTGGAACAATTTGCCGGCGTCGGTGTTTCCGTCACATTACAATTTGAGTGTCTTCAAGGCACTCTTAATAAACTAGAGCGCTTTACCATCAACGATCGCATCACTGCTTACCATCAGGCGGGATTGCGGTCAAGCGCTGGTTTATAATAAATAAAAAAAACAAAATGTATGGATGCACTTTCTGAATGCACCTCAGTCTTTCAGTACTTCCAGGACGACGGTACACTCTTACCTTTCTAGCATCAGGCTTGAACCCAAATCGAGACTCATAGAAAATCCCATTGTTCCCGGGTCTGTGTAACGTCTTCGCTGCACCATTCATTTCAACGAGCGCGATTGCCGTGACGCATCGGTGGGCATCAAAATGGAGGTCGTGCTTGTAGCCTCGAGGTCATACTCATGCAGTCGATTTCGCACAGTTTGGCAGTTAACAACAACAGCACTTGAATTTTGTAGCCTTAGTACTTCTCGGGCGGTTAATATCGGCTGGCGTCCTGCAGTCAGTTGTACATATCGATCTTGCCGTGGGGTTGTACACCTTCCGCGGCCTGGGTGCTGCTCAGCAGGATATCCCGTGTTAGTGTAACGATGATGAAAACGGCGAATAACGCTTCTGTAGACACCAAGAAGCTGAGATACCTGAGATAGACTTCTTCCCGCTGGCTCTTCGCAATCTGGGGTCAAATTAGATCGTTTCATGACACAAAAAAATGTTTCAAAATCCAAATTTGTCCAAAACTGTTTTCAAATTATTGATTTAATCTTAAAATTGATACAGAACACTA
The DNA here is from genome assembly GCA_037179545.1 of Sesamia inferens. Lineage (NCBI taxonomy): Eukaryota > Metazoa > Arthropoda > Insecta > Lepidoptera > Noctuidae > Sesamia > Sesamia inferens. The sequence goes on along the minus strand of CM073921.1, from coordinate 15,688,307 downwards.
AATTTAAATAAGCAAAGAAAACGCTATAAAATTCTAAGAAAGGCATTTGTTGTTTTTAAAATGTGTTCAAAAAATAAACAAATGATACCTACTCGAATTTTTTTTACAAACAGTCTTTGTCTTTTAGATCAAAAAAGTTTACAAAGTTATTATTAGTTATTAAGAAGTGATATAATAACAACAACTGATTAATAATTTGAAATAGTATGTGTTGCTTAGACTTTTTTGATTTGTGTATATACTGCAGTAATAAGTAATAACTCATAAGACAAGTTGGCCGAGCGACCTGCGTGGCAAATACCGACAAATCGTCGCTTAAGTTCTAACACCGCGGAACTCAAAAAAATGGTCAAAATGTGTTATGCATGTCATTGGATAAAGAATAGAAAGACGCGTCATTTGATCAATCGCAAATAAGCGAGAACCAATGATGGCGCGTTATTTCGAAAAAAAAAGCATAAAAAAAAATATTATTATTATTTACAAACTTAGACAGTTTTTTAGTCTCCTGAAAAGTTCATTATTTTGAGTTACGCGGTGTTAGAACTTAAGCGACGAAATGCAAGATGTAGCAAACCTTGCAAAAACGATTATGAAATACATTCCAATTTAAAAGGCGATTGTTTAACGGCACACTGTATCGTAAATATACGTGCTTAATTAAGGGCTATTTCACAATGAATTTTATTAAGTGTGTTTATAGACATTAATCATTATATTCACACTTCATTACTTATATAAAATCAATAACGAAAGAGCATTTGTATAAATTAATTAAGCCGCGGAATTAAGTGACTGTCCGCAATGCGGAATAATGTGCATGCGGATAAACAAATTTAATTGTATCTTTCATTATCTACGTAAAATACGACTAAATGAAATCGAAACAAGTAATTTGCTCAATCAAAACACGAATTTACATACAGGCTTCAATCTCCTAATTAACGCCTTTAGTGAGGAATATTAAAGTATCCTTAGTGCTTACTTTCAACATAATTAACTCTTGTGCAAGATTTCTTGCTTCTAAACCTAGCGGTGTAGGCTATGAGCTGTTTGTCAGTGAATTAAGTATTCTTGTGACATGACCTTATGTCTAGACTAATGCCATAACCGACCTAATAACTCTGTAAAACTTTCTGCAACGTAAACACATTTTACGTATGAATTACCATCAATTGCGTTGCGACAGCCTTTTTGACCTCCTAAAGCGAATTACTGGGTAAGTATTACAAAACCTCTTGCTATAACTGTTAGTCAAACCTTCGGGCGACAGCCCGTAATGACTAAGATCTAAAATGACTGCTAGGACCAGCGGCTTTTTAACGTTCTTTCCTAGGATGCTCAGTCCATCGGAATATAAAGGATCTTTATCCATCCATATTGCCGGCCTCTGCAAGCGTTGCCTGACCTTGAAGATCGAACTGCGATATTATTCTTTAGCCCCGAGCTCCCCACAATAGCTTATACAATGCTTACTGGATATTGATTGATTTTACCAAAGTCAGATAATAAATTTTATAATGAATTAAAAGTTTATAGAATTAGCTACAAAGATATGATTCTTCGTTTGCTTACATTTTATTCTTGAACCGCCAGGTTGTCTCATCATATTTTTTAAACGTTGCCCCACACTAGGAATTTCTTCTGTATCGAGGGTGCGTTTACAAATCTCTCACTCACATACACAAACAGCCAGACCTGAAACAAGTAATTGTAGGCCATACAAATATTTGTTACGTGAGGTAATCGAAACCACGACACGCGGCGCAGCAATCGGTCGCTCAGGCACTGCACAAATGAAATCAAATCTAGTCTAATTTCCACGAACACTGTTAGAATAGTTACCGCAGCATGCAACTTAACGTATTACCGATATTTAATTACAGATCCCCGTGGTTAGAATAATTATTTCCATATACCTACCTAGTTTTTATAGAAATTGTTCTACTATAGTTCCGCCGCGCCGTCATGTTGTGCCTGTCTGCGGCATCCTTAAACGTTAGCCTTTATTTGCTTTTAGCTATATTCGTTTTTTATTTCTGGTCGTTCTATTTAGAATTGCGTTGCACTGTCGTGTGGCTTTTGTCTACGGGAAGCCTTAATAAGAAAGGGTAGGTATAACTACCGGGTGAGCGGTCCACAGCAGCTGCGGGTCGCCCGAAGCTTAAGTATGTCCATCTGCTGTACAAAAGCTTCTCTTAATTAAATTCATACATTCCAATATCTTCCATATCTAGTCTATCCACAGATTTATCGTTGAAAGAATCCATGTGTGTCTTCGATTCTTCGTTCACTCAATTATCTGAAAAATATGTATGCTATGCTTTAGCATAGCGTGTAGAGTATTCATATAGCATTGACATATGCAATATACTCATTTTTTTATGATGAGTTGATTGCAATATGTGATTAGCTAGTGACCTTGACGATTTATCATACTTATTATTCTTGCCTAAGCAACGTGCAGTAAGTTCGTCATACTCCCTTAGACGTCACTGCTTGTGGTAGTGTCAGGGATCCGGTTGTCTCCTCCCCTCAAATATGACGAGGGGGTGATGGTTGTGTGGAGGGATGATGAATAGGGAGTAAAGGTCTCTGTGTGAGAGGAGGTGTGCCCAGCAGTGGGATGATAAAAAAAGGTTGATGTTGATGATCCATAGAAAAGGGAATCCTCCCTTTTCTATGGATCATCAACATCAACCTCCGACCAGACGGATGTTATGTCTGGCGGGCAATCCCGCCTGATGGTAAGCAGTGATGCAATCGTTGATGGTAAAGCGCGCTAGTTTATTAAACCCATTCACTTCAAAATCTTAGTGAATAGGAAGAAAGACGGCAGTTGAGCGAGGTGATGCAAATTTATAAACCCAACAACACGGCCAATGATGCTACGCCAGAGGGAAATTGATCTGGATGGACCATGATCAAACTCCCGACACAACATCATTTGGCGCACCGTGCCCGGCAAGCTTCACAACACAACTGCTCAGACCCGTCCTCCATACGGCTTCACCAGACATCACGCCGGAACACGACGAATCACTTGGCGGCAAGACTTTGTCTGGTGGGTGGTAACTTCTGCCGGCAGCCGATCTTATGGCCTACCACCGAGAGATTTGGGCAAACTGTCAACATGGCATTGAAGATGTTGCCAGTTTGCCTAGAACTAAACTATCCATTTATGTTTGAAAAATTACTAGTGGTTCTACTTCATAAAAACAATGGTGAAGTAAGCTGCCAATAGTCTCAACCAGTACCAACCATCAGCTGAAAGAAAAGCTCTCTTCACCTATGTTTCCACGGTGAGGTATTACAGACTAGAGCGGATGTGATCACAGACGCGTAACACGCTTACGAATTCAATGCTTTCCATTTGAATAATTCCAAAATATTTATTGCGTTCTTTATGTTGTTGAGCAGATGATATTTTCAAACATTGTGGAATGAAACGATTTGTTTATTCTGTCAATAGAATATCGAAAATACTTTTACATTTTATATAAAAAAAGCTATCTGAATTTATTATATCGAAGTCTATATTTTCCACCTTTTTTATTGTATGTCTTTTTTTATTTGTGTGAAAGCTAATTGTTACTATTCTCATAATAATACCTACCTAACATTTTTATGCAAATCAAGATCAAATTAACTGGTAATCTTTCTGGAATGTCCGGTAAACTCGTACCTCCAAAATTAAGATCATTTATGACTTTATTAAGCCTTAATATTGAGTTGTTGTTTTAAAAAGGAGCCTTATCGGATTTAATGTAAGGCATATCAATAATTATAGACGTATCCTTGTTGCCGGTTTTCAGCAAGGTGTTTGAAAAGCTAATGCGTAATTAAATGCTTATTCATTTTAATATGAATCTCCTTCACGTTCAACAGTATGGTTTTACAAAGGACGTTTTACGCCTGACACCTTTTTGTCCTTATTAAAATACGTATATTTTTAACTAAATTAATTTAATATAAATCTTATTGAATTGTTAAACAACAATAGGTAAAGAGATATGGTGACAATTTGTTTGATTTCAAACTTAAAATAGGTGTGCCACAAGGCTCGACATTGGGTCCTTTGTTCTCACAACAAGTCACAAATGGTATTATTTGTAAGATAATTGTGTAATTTTTAAGATAATTAAATTTGCTTTAAACTTGCTACAAATTTTAAAGATGTTAATAAAGCCCTCCTGTGGGTTCAAAATTGAAATACTGTTTACTGGCAAGAGTGGCAAGAATTTAGTATAACATGAAAACAACTTAATATTTAAGTTTTTTAAAACACCTTTTCGTCCTCATTTAACATCTCTTACATGACGATAAGTTAATCTGCTTATGCTCTCAGAAAATTCCGTCAATTCACGGAAGTGGGTCAGGATACTAGGCTACTCTATTTGTTAGTAGTTCCTTTCATAGTATCATGTCTTAAGGCATTTATACTTTTGAGGGCTGCATATCAAATCATTTTTATATTGCACAGTCTCCTCACACGCAATTCTTTATTAGAATATTAATATCATGACGGTACTTCGTCAATACATCTACTTACGAAAAAGTATAAAAATGACATAATTGTGGTACTTACTAGATCAATTACTTCAAATAAGTACGCGGCAGGAGCTGTGCACATATACGTACATGGCCTATATGACTTCGCCCGCACGTTCGACACATCAGCAGCTGCATAGTGCTAGTGCATTCAGCGATCCGCGTATCAGTGCAAATGAGCTGTCGGAACCTACTAAAATTGAGCTCAATTCATTTCGGTTGTAATCAATGCGCGTAAACATACGCATAACTAGGCGTGTGTTTTCGGCGAATCTATTTTCTGTGAGAATAAATAGGTTTTTTAGAAACTTACCAACTAAGTGTTCTGCGTTTGTACCCTAATTGTGTTTTCGATTAAATTATTATCATTGATATCTTTAAGTATAAAGGGTGTATCTGACATCGACGCAAAAAAGGGAGTACCATGGATCCAGTACATTATTCTGAACCCCCCAGTGGTGGAATTTTGCGTCGGCTTTTTCCCGATTTAAAAAAAAATTATATGAAGTTTTTTTTTTCATTTTAGACCGTTCATAATCCTCCCAAACTCCGACCAGACGGGTGTTGTGTCTGGCGGGCACTTGCCCGATTGTTGACATCAAGAAGTATTTCTAGTTGCATGGTAAACTTTGCTTGCATTTATGTGACGTCAGTTTGACGCGTTGTTCGCATGGGGCGGTTGTAGATACCACTACATATCATTTCGGAAAGAGCCGCAGCTTGACAAAGGCTTCCATAATATTCTTTTGTCCGCCTCCGTGGCGCAGCGGTCAACACGCCAGCCTGCGACCTGGAGGCCCCGGGTTCGATCCCCGGCCAGATCATGATGGTCTTGGATGTTTATCTATAGATGTATCTATTATAAATATAGTATCGTTGAGCTAGTAGTATCCCATAACACAAGTCTCGATAAGTTCGAGACTTGTATTATTTGGGGCTAGCTCAATCTGTGTGATTTATCCGTATATATTTATATTTATTCCACGTTACTCGCGTCCTATTATTACACCCACATATTGCCAGTCCAATTTCCATACAAAATTTCTTAAAGGAGCCGCGAAAATACTCATGTAACATGCAATTTTTGTAACAACTTCATAATATAATTAAACATAATTAGCCTATAATGGGTCACTTTCGGGATATGCTTCCCCTCGGTAAGAGGGAGTAGGCCATAATCTACCACGCGGGCCCAGTACGGGTAGGTAGATGTCACATTTTTTTTTTTTTTAATAATTATAAACTAGCTCTTGACCGCAATCCCGCCTGATGGTAAACAGTGATGCGATTGTTGATGGTAAAGCGCGCTAGTTTATTAAGAGCCTATTCACTCAGAAAAACTGAGCGAATAGGAAGGAAGACGGCAGTTGAGCGAGGTGATGCAATGTTAAACCCAACAACACGACCAACGATGCTGCGCCAAAGGGAGATTGATCTGGAGACTCTCCACAACCAAACTCCCAACACAACAACTTTTGGCGCATCATACTCGGCACACATCGCAACACAACTGCTCAGACCCGTCCTCCGTACGGCTTCACCAGACATCATGCCGGAACACGACAAATCGCTTGGCGGCAAGACTTTGTCTGGTGGGTGGTAACTTCTGCCGGCGGCCGATGTTACGGCCTACCACCGAGAAAACATCAACATATCTTCGAGTTTTGCCTCTAGTAGACATGCCTCCACATGTTTTCCTTCACTGTTTTGAGAACAGTGACGGTGAAATAATTTACACAAAGTAACGCATCAGATGGGGTTCAAACATACGCACACTTGACCACCGCTGCTCACAACAGCAGCAACAGTTCACAACACTATGCAGTCGAAATATATATATTATAGGATGATATAACATTATGACTGTCGGATTTTAATTCTAAAATTGTATATAAAATAGGCATTATAAGAAAGCTCAAGGTCACTCAAAGTGCAAGGGAGGGGGCTATGCTTGGGGTTTCACTGCGTGATCAAATCAGTATTGAGGAGATCCGCAGAAGAACGAGTAACCGACATAGCCCGAAGAATTGCAACACTTAAGTGGCAGTGCGCTGGACACATTGCCCGAAGGACCAATGCCCGAAGGGGCCGACGGGTTATCGAGTGGCTAAGACGCAGCATGGGTAGTCCTCCGACAAGGTGGACGGACGACCTGGTGAAGGTCGCGGGAAACCGCTGGATGCGGGAGGGGCAGGAGCGGTCGTCAAAGAGATCCTTGGGTGAGGCCTATGTCTAGAAGTGGACGTCTTTCGGCAAAAATGATGATGATGATGATTGTAATTCCCGAAGGAGTACGCACTATAAGTTCACACCGATAACTTCCCAGTTATGATTAATAACTAGTGCGGGCTTATTGTTCCAGACCGAGTACAAATCCAATCAGGCCTGGGGCTGGAACCCGTATTTTTGACTGCTAGGTCAATGAAAGAGCAAAAATAAAAAGAAATATGTTGGTGGTGTTTTATTGGTATTTGGGTGACGTCTCTGTGTGGATAAGTGACTACAGTTTCGCTATAACCTAGATTGACACACTATTATTAGGGATCCGTAGTAAAAAAAAAACGGAGTGAAAACGGAAGCTTACCCATTATTAAAACTCCGTCCGTCTGTCTAACTGTCTGACTGTCACCAGACTATATCTCGTAAACCGTAATAACTAGACAGTTGCAATTTTCACACATGTCAACAGATATTGTACCGAACCTTTTGTTAACGAATCCGACTCACATTTGGTAGTCTTTTTTTATCCCGGTAGCACGTTTCCGTGAAATGTAAATTTCCGATATTCACCCAGGTAATGGCGCGGGTAAAGCTAGTGATTAATATTTTAAGTATTTTTTAAATATTAGAAACAGTTATTTATTAAAATAAAATATTATAAAAATAAGGGTGTATTTCTTACTAAAATTACACATTGTACAATAATACCTTTATATTTACGTATAGGAAACACATATACTCTTAAATTCGCACAACAAATAAATTATTTCAATCTCCCTAATGTCAAAAGTTGTTCTTAACGAAAAGCCAGTGTACATAGCGGATAATTAAAACAACTTTATTTAATTAAGACAACTGAACAAAAGGTACTCACTGCCTTTTTATGATTAGAAACGATAAATCATTATATTATACTTAAGGCTTAGAAGGCGAATAAAACAATATTATCGGCATTTTTTTGGTTTAATAGCAGGAACTCCAACGCTTCCCGCAGAAGTTTTGTGATATTTAGTTCAGGCAAACATTTATAATTAAACAATAACCTAAATAACCATAAACCAAGTTACAAACTATCTGTGTGATAGTAGAATGTCATAAGATATTTGAAAGGGTGACTGTATCGGACCACAACACAGTGAAATAACAATGGCTGCAGCAGCCTGCAGCCTCATGGCATCAGCAGGTCAGAAGAGCATGTAGCACATTAGTCTGTGGACCGAAATCTATCGAGCCCATCCCTCCAATCAACAAAGCAGGTGGCTACAAAAGCCCACCCACACACAAACAGAGAGGTTGTAGACCTGATCACCGGGCTCCAGGCAGCTCAAGCAAGTCATACCATCATTAGATAGCAAGGTAACCAAACGGCTTCTACGCCTGACCAAGAAAGTCCTGCACTCGGCGACCATCATTGGACACAGCTGGCTAAACAAACACTTCCACACAAATGGCATAACGGAGAGCCTCTGTGTAGAGATTACATGGAAGCTGATGAAAGTGTTGCGTATATGCTTTTTCAGTGCAAAAGAAGCACCCAGATCTTACACAGATGCTCCCAACAGACAAATAGACTTAATAAGTTTCTGGAGGTAAGTGGGAACAACCACCAATGGCACAATGATCCACTTGAAGAACGAAATGTGGAAACCAAACTGGCAACGTAGACCAATCTGCGTGTAAAATTTCAACTTAATCCTTTAGCGTGAAAGTGCAACAAAACAACCAACAAAACTCACTTTCGTATTCACAATATTGTTTAGTTAGGAAAAATACGTGTTTTTTGCCATTGAACACAACCAGACTCAATTATTTGATGGGACCAAAGGAATGAAAAAATAAATTATTCCCGTTCGTTCCAACAAAATCAGTGGGACGAACGAGAACATACGCGTTCGTCAAAGATCAATTGCGAACTTAATGGGAAAGGGAATAATTGACTGGATTATAGTCAAAGTAATTAAAAAAAATCCCATTAATTGTTTGAATAAATAAAGCCACGTTTTATCTATTTAATGTTTCAGGGTTTAATGGCAGATTTGCATAAGTCCTATAAAGTAAGAACCTACGGGATCCATATAAACTGTAATAAAGGTGGCGTCCCCGGTAAAATGACATTAATTAATAATACTTTTATTATGACGCTGCGGGTAAAGGGTCCTTTCTGGATGGCCCCTAGCGGCCATAAAATATCGTTACGTACGAATTCGAATGAACTGTCATAGTAACGTTGCCATCGAGAAATATGACGGTATGGTCGCAGTACGTTATAAAACTGTGCATAGAATAAAAGGTAGGATACGTTATTTCCCAGGCAGGGTAGGTAGGTGGGCGCGTGATGGATGTGTTGCCCATAAAACGTAGGCATCAGGGCGGCAGGAACACCGGCGCGCGCGATGTTAGTCAGTCACACGCGGTCATGATGCGGCGCTCAGCAGCCAGCGCGCATGTGCCGGGAGGCTTTATGTAACCGCGGGCCGATCTAAAACCGAGCGCGATCCATGGACTAACGTCCGTTAGGAAACTTGACTCATTCATCTTTTCCCTAAAAGAGGGGTGAGCGGGGTCCGGGCCGCGCTGCGCTACGCCGCGCGTGTTACATAACCGTGGCGGAGGGCGACGCCGATTCCATGTTGAGCCGCCCTGGAGAGCGGACCTGCCGTGGTAGCGCGCCTCATACGAACTCGCACCCTCGTCGCATTCGCACCACTCACCCCGAGCGAGCGCGTGTCGCGTAGTACCGCCGTACCGCCGAGTGGTGCCTTCCGCGCTACCGAACTCCTCCGACTTCGCTATCTTTTTTCTGAATACTTTCCAAGTCTAGATTCTAAACTTTAATAGTCGGCTGTTGGCTCCAAACTTCTCAGCTGAGGCGGTAAGGCATTTGTTTACTTTTTAATAATTTGATACAGATTTCTTTTCTCATCAGCTCCGCATCATCTTACGTTATATAACATTTTGACATCGCTTTTCTTGCTCTCATCTTGTTTACAATTTACAGCTGGCGGCGAACGGATAAATTATTATATTGCAAAATATATTTTGTCATTTATTACCTTTTTTATATGTACTTTTGAGTATTTTTTTTTTGACGCGCGTCCTTTTTATTTTTTTTTTACTAATTAAATTTCAAATATGCTTTTATCATGAAATAAATAAAGGATTTTTATTTTTTTTATTGGAAGAGTATAAATATTTGTAAGAAGCCTGGCGAAAACAATTTGGCGCCTTAAGTTTTACTATTGTATTTTACTACAAAATCGTGAAATAAATAATGTCCCTTTTCGTGAAAAACTTTATAAATTTAAAACGATTTAGCCGTCACGTTTTCCATAGTAAAACTGAAGAGTCTTGTAAATATTTGAAAAAGTTTATGAAACTCGCGGCCTACGGAGTTTCGTGACTCCGTAGTGAATTGGTAGAGGTCTAATAAGCGGCTCGACTGTGGAGGCAGGCCGTGATGAATGCTCCGCTACGAACCTGTCGGCTGTTCACTGATCTATCTACAACATATTGTCTCATAAAGGCAATAGTCTGTTATTGTTTGCTAGATTCACTGCTCTATGTATAGCCTCATCGCTATGTAGGCGTTACGACCATTGTTATCCTAATGTCCAAGGAAATTAGTCTTTTATACTATACTTACCACCTTTTTTAAACTAAATAAGGAATCATAAATGGATTTCTATTTTGTTAAACCGTAGCAAGTATTATAGTAGCAGACAAATGTTTTTTCATGAAAGTCTTTTTAGATTTCCCGGCCGCCAAGGAATTCTTAGGGAAAAATGACACAAACAAAGTGAAACCGAAGAGGAAAATGCTACATATTTCGTTACGTTCACTGACTAACTGGGAACGAAAAATAAATACACATTTATGTCACATTTTGCATAATACAAATTAAATAATTTCATTCCGCGTGCAAATCTTGACGGTATTTTATTTGCAATATGCAAGTAGTTTTAATTCAAGGCACAGTTATTCTCTTTAGGGAAGAAATTGGCGAGTAGAATTGGATGCCCGCAAAGCACCTGCATAAATTCATTGCTGATCCGGGATGCTGCGTTCCATTTCAATACCGTCCCTCTGTGTTACGGTAAGAATGCTACTTGGGCATTCCCGTTCCGAACTGCAATTGTAAACGTTTGGACTGACCTTAATCAGTAATGATTAACTAAAAGTATAATTGTTAACATCATGTTAACCCCAAAGAATTCTCTTTTGTCTGGAAGGTCGTATGGAAAGTAGATTAGCCTTGTGCGTTAGCTGTTATATTCTTTGAGGATTTAGTATTATTTAAATGTAAGTAGGTTTATATCTTTGTGAAAGACGGAACAATACCCCTTTTAAAAGAAAGATATTGTCTTCAAACGGGTATCTATTGTAAGGTTCTAGAATTAGAGTTTGGTCTTAAGTCGGGATAATCCATCAAACATGAACATGTGGTTGTCCTTTAAGTAGTCTTGTTTACGTATATAAAAATAACTACGTGAACATATTGTAGCTGTTCTGATAAACATGCTTTTAGTTATCGAATGATATCTGATCGGTAATCGTAAGTGCAGCACATCGATGCTTGCTTATCCCTATCACGAACATCAAACGCGTAGGTATTCACTTTTGTGGATTACAGTTTATTGAATTAACGATTCTTTGTTCTATTGTTTACGTTGGAATGAGAAACAGTGAGATAACACGCAACACAGAGTAGTCGTTATGCGATACAATTCCCCTAGATACTGCATTTTATGTAAATCACCTCAATTTTTATTTACTTTAACATTTCTACCAGAGAAAAAATCACTTATACTAAAATCGCTTCTAAGTTCAACTTTCTGTTAAGCAGCTCTAAAGAATATATATAAGCGTAAAAAATAAAATGCCGTGTGAATTACCATCAGTTTGAGGACATTTGTGAAAACGCACGGAAACATTTACTGTTCCAAATAGATTCCATTTCAAAGAAATATTTTTATATTTTATCTGCCTCCACCGTGCGTTTTATATTGTTGATATATTTCTCAGGCGTTTCCTGTTTCATTCCGTTTTGTCAAGGGCCTTATTATGATTCCAACCATATCTGAAACACAAAATAGAATTTCGTTTATTACCGTGACATCTTTTTTAAAACTAATCATAACAGTCAAAACGGTTTAAATCTAATGAGCTTACAGAGTTTTGACGGCAGCCATTAGCTTGGTTCAATGGTTCAGCTTTGGGTCGTTAGTAACTCCTGGCATACCACTACCACCCACGTCGAAATATATCAATATAAATTTCACTTTTCAGTGAACATTAACTCAATGATTTAGGAAAATAACATTTTTTAATTAGGTAACAATCCTTTTTGAAGACTTTTAGTCGAGTTTTGCTGTTGCGGGACTTGTGCGCTGCAGTCATATTGACGCCGAAGCTTCAATTAACCGAATTATTTCTACCGCCAATGAATCAAAGTTAAATGATTCAAATTTGGAAACACAGCATTCTCCCAGATTCGCCTGAAGTAATTACGCGCTACATGAATTTCTAAATTGGACTGGACACATGAATATACTAAAAGGATTAAAAAAAAATCTCATTTCAAACAATGAAATTATTAAATTTGTACTAAGTATATTTATTTAGTGAATTTTTTGTAGGTATCAAGGAGATTATGTTTAGAATCTTGTAAGCTTCGTTATATTGTAGATGCATAGTGTTGGACTTGTACATGAAGACGCTGTAATTAGTTTATCTACGCAGTTTATAAGTCAGCAAATGGACCTCTGTGTGCTGAAATGGTATATACATAATGTGTGTGAATAACATCACACAGAAAATATAGTAATATCTGTTGCTAGTTCGCCACGACTCCGCAGAGGGTAGTAAATTGCATAGCGCCATATTTAAACTGTACACAGATATGAATGTCAGTATTCCTATTAAAATCGAGTGTTGCGGTGCTTAATACAACAACATAATATTGTGTTTTGGGGTCGCGAGTTGTACAAATACATTAAATATATGGGTAGACAAATTAGATTGAGCGAATTGGTTAAAGCGGGTTCTCGGGAAAGGTCTGTGCGAATACTAAAGCTGATTCGCGTGGACGTATCGTTCGCGCTGCGCCAGGTTCTGTTAGTTTCGGTCTCTTCATGAATGTTTTCCTACCAGCGGAGTTTGTGAATTCGTTTTTTATAAATTGAACTCTGTGCAAGATCCAAATTTAATTGACTTCGATGTTTTACTTTCTGCTATTTAGCGGCGACTATACTTAGGTAAGTATACGAATCAATAAATCGCATTAAAACCACCCTAGGGTCAGCTGGCTTCGATTTACCTACTAGTTCGGTTTAAACGTTTACCTTTTGTATTTCATAATTGCAGTAAGCACGTTGCAACGTATGCAACCGTTTTCCTTAAAATACTAGGAATGTAATCTAATCCCGTTTGTATGAATGTTATATTTATTTCGTTTAGTGCGGTCGGTATTCACGGTCAACACCTCAATCAATATCTCAATATGATTTCAATTTGCCGACGGATAACTACTGCGTGTTTTTGCTTTAAATGCTGAGCGTTTGATGTTTTCACCATTCCATATTCACACTTCCATCGCACAAAACCTTGATTCCAACACCAGTTCAAATGAATTCAAACAATTAAAGCTATTGAATCGGAATACACTGAATTATAAGCGAGTGAAGTTTTCGAAACTGACTGAAAATGAAGAAGAGCTAACGACCAAAAACGCATCGGTAATCAGTTGGACAATTTGTCTTCCCATTCGATATTAATTGGACAGCTAACCTTGACCGCTGAGGTCAGACTGCCAGAACCGCAGTACTTGGCAATTAGGGATGTTAGCTTAGTTAAGATTTAGTTCTGAACACAATATTGTAGGTAAACCTGTGAAATATTACCGCGGATGGAATACAGCGCTGAAATATTTACATGTTAGTATCAGGTTGGCTCTTCAAAGAAAATGCATGTGGAATTCAGGAATGTGAAATGTACTCTGGATATGGAATGTTTTGCTGAACAGGAATGTTAGTTGGTGCAACGCAGCGAATACCGTATTCGCCACAATATGAAACTCAAGGTTTTACAAACTTTTACATTATTTTATGGTAGATATAGTACCGTGAGGACACGGTGAAGCTCTGCCCGGCTTGGGTAGACCACCGCCGTGTCTTCAAGGCGGCGATCAGCGGCGATCTCTCGCATCCGGCTCTAATCCAGACCATGGTCCGAAGCGAGAGTGCATGGCAGGCCGGCTCCTTATACGACACATTGATGCTGGCAAAGGGGGAGGCGGAGCGCGTGAGGGAGTGGAAATCCCAGTGCCCTCACGCCTCTAGCCGCCGCAGAAGACGCCCTAGTAGGAACACCCAACTCCCGGCCACCGTAGGAGCGAGCTTGTGGTCGGCGAGCAATGGGCAGCTCGCCGCCCGGTAAGGATCAGGTCAGGATCGACGGCGCGTTGTGTTTCACGTGCGCCTTAAAGAGATGTCAGCACATCGTGACGGGGTCCACGAACACCGATGCCTCCTGGGTCAGGGTTAGGGTTGGTTAAAAAAGAAACCATATATCTCTGGCGCACAACCAAGTGAAGAAACACGGGTGGGTTTTATTTAGTCAGTAAAAGTCTGACATGCACCAGAACAAAAAAAAAAAGTTGATGTTATACTACATCAACTCTTTTTTATACCTACGAATATAGTAGAATACGGTATAATAAATGATTATCTTTGCTTGATTCATTGTCAGTACTGGGTTATATTGGATAACAGTTTGTATAAATACGGATTTCACCGCTGATTCTCCCGAAGCTAATTCCAATATAATTAATTGCCTACCAATTGTAGAGCGGTTTATTCAATGAAATACATTGTGCATTGAGACTAATAATTACAATTTTTTATCAAGGTCTTTGATTGTTAGTTGGAGACTTGCAGAGTGATTTTGAGTGAGTTTAACTTCACTTTTGAATTGCAGACCGCGGCTTCGTACTTGATCTCTATTGAACTTGAGTACATTGCTGAAGGTGAGGAAATTTGGACTTGATAAGTCTGAAATCGCCAACCCGCATTGAGCAAGCGTGGTGATTACGCTCAATCCTTCCCTGTATGAGAGGAGACCTGTGCCCAGAAGTGGGACGATAGAAAGGTTGATGATGATATTGCCACATTAGTATCATTTAAATATTTTAATTGGCTTGGCGGATCAATTTAAATATTTTAATTGGCTTGGCGGATCATTTCTAAATATCCTTTTTGTTGGATTTCTTTTGCATCTTTACTAGGATCTTAAAAATATGGCTTTTTCCTGTGAGACTAGGCAGAAACTACAGGACGCCATTTACAGAGACTAACATACTCCTTAAAAAGAGATTAAAAATAATTATGTTGCAAGTTTAATCATTGAAAAGTTTTAGTCACTGAGTAGTATATTCTTCAACGACTTCTAGAGGTGCCGTCTTTTGTAAGCGCCATGGCTCCTCGGTATTTTTATGGGCTAGGTACGTTATCCGTTAGCCATCCATCGTGATAATGGGTGTTCGATATGAACAACACCTAATTTATAGCAGACAACACTGCTCAGGATGTCATAAATCCTTAGATAGCTTGTTTTTGTATATTGATTATGCAAATTACAACAAACAAAGGCTAGGGGTGCGGGGTCAAACAAGGAGTGACATTCAAAAGTCACTCGTGCTTAAAAAATAAGTACATTCAATAAAATGTCTACTGAAAATTTCAGGCTCCGTTCTTCAGAAAACAAAAATAACGTTGTCTTTCTTCTGAACTGACATCAGCTGGTTTCGATCAATTTCGATTTATTTTTTCGGGCGATGTGGCTCCTCGCCTGTCGATCATTACTTCTTTGGTTTAAAACACTCCTCCATATCCGGAGTGATTTGTTTTAGTTAGGTAAACTTGTGTACTGATGACCTGGTCAGATCTAGGTTAATAGATGACGTACCTGTACTAGAACATAACAGTAGCTTAGTATAATTAATTTATCTACAGTATATATTTAATTTTTGTTGTGAAAATTTCTTTAGCAAACCTGAGGAGTTTTGCTATATGGGGAAAAGGCATCAAATCCGCGTCAGCGTGACCGACCAGACGCCGTCATTGTTTTTGTGTATCGGTCAGTCTCACGATTGCTAATGTTTTTGCTAAATGGTCCTGTTCTTGACTTTAATCACGTCTGAGGGAAAGCAAAGTATGAGGTATATGAGATGAACTTTAACTTGAAGTTCGTATTAATTCTTGTAATCAGTACCTATCCTGGATAGAAGCCAGAATATAGTGACCAGCCAGATTTTATTTTTTATTTATTATAGGCGTCTGGGAATGCTGTCCTAAAGTATGCATTACAGATGTTGTGTGATCTTGTGTTGTGATCTTTGACCCAGTTTACTTAATACATGTTGTTAATTACTGACGAGTACTACAAATTCAACTTCTATCAAATTTGGAACTGCTTATTGATTTAACTTAGAATTAACAAAATTGTTACTAAAAGTAGAAACGGAAATTCATGCGAATTATCTTAAAACATGAGCAGCGTATTTTCAGAGTCGAATGCAGACTTATTATTTTAAAGTTTGCTGGCTACGTACTAGCTACTTGTTTGTGGCCGTTCTCCTAGCCTTTGTACCCGGGTTCAATCTGGAAATGAGAATTCGATTCTGAATTCAAAAGGACTGATAACCTCTTATATATCCGTACAAAATATTCAAAGAGTGGAACGAAGATTTATACATGCTGATTTAAAATTCTGTTTGTCGTTCTTTCGTATTTAGAAGTAAACATAATCCGCCTATAACGTGGGAACGTCATATGCCTATAACGTTCCCACTGTTGGGCCAATCCACCACGCGGATTCTGTGCGGGTAGGTAGGTAGGTGTATGAAAATTTCAAATTTCCTTGGATGTTTTCCTTTATAGTTTTTGAGGGGAATGGCGATGAAATAAATGATACCAGGTAAAGTGCCTACCTGACATGTAAAGATCATGATCTATAACTACGTAAGTCAAGGGCGTTGCCCCTGGGCTACAACTTAAACTAATAATTATTAATAAATCATCACGAACTCCGGTTACCAACTTGGATATTTACTGACGGATTACTTTCATTTACTAACATATTACTTTCAATTCCAACTATGAATTAATTATTTTACAGGTAATTAATATTCATTTTATTCTTGACCAGCGGCCGCGCGCGACTTCTTCCACGTTTTTTTATATGCTCCGCTCCTATTGATCGCAGCATGATGTTATACAGTAAAAGCGTTACTGGATTAATGGGCTATCCAACGCAAAAAGAGTTTCTGAGATTAGCGTATTCAATGAAACAAACAAACTCTTCAGCTTTATATATTAGTATAGTTATGGAATCATTCAATCTGTGCACCTGTACTTAATGTCGACCTTGTGGATGTGTGGACAATTTGTAGTTATCTTTTAGTACGGCTCCTGAGAAAGCTCGTCCAGGGATGTACTATCATCTATATAGTTGTTCCTGTTGGTAGAGTTTTCAAATATAAAGTGCAAGTATAATGTATTCGTATAGGGAAATTTGAAGATATTTTGAAGGAGAATATATAATAAATTAAAGGTTTGTTTTGATGAGCGTAAGCACGTAAAAGAAATGAAAGAAAGAAAATATGTTTATTTGCGATAAACATGACTGAAAAAATTACAAAATACACGTTCGAAAATACGATATGGTTGAAATATGCGTCAAATTCACGCTAAACTGTTAACATTTAGCATTATGCTGCGAACCATTGCGTGACTGAGTTCCAATGTTGGTTTTCAGTGTCAGCCGGCCCTGACGTAGCAGAATGTTTGCAGGTGTGAAACTGTACTGATATTCTCAAGTGAACAAGCGTGTCAGAAACCTGCAGGCAGATGTCATGTTGCGTGAAACTTTTTCTTTAACTACAAGTCAACCTACCAAATCGATACTAATATATAAAGCTGAAGAGTTTGTTTGTTTGAACGCGCTAATCTCAGGATCTACTGACGGTTTGAATTTTTTTTTGCGTTGCGTAGCCCATTAGTCCAGAAAGGCTTTATTTAGGCTATATAACATCACGCTGCGACTAATAGAAGCAAAGCATATAAAAAATAAACTTATCAAAACCTACGCGGGTGAGCCAAGATATTATATGTATAACAATAGTGGAAGCAGTAGTGGGCCAGTGGTAATGAACATGACTTGCGATTTGAAAGTTTGAAACTTGACGCTTTATTTTGTGTAAATTCATCACCATTACTCTCAAAACCGCGAAGGAAAAACATTATTGAGAAAACCGGTGTGGCCTAGAACCAAAACTACAAAGACCTGTGACATCGCGCACTGGGCCTGCGTTGTGGATCACAAAGTCAAAGTTGTGAAAGTGTTATGCATTTAAGACTAGGTCATATTAAAGTCATTACGTTGTCACCATCTGCTAATTAATAGAAACCGCCCAAGTGCGAGACGGATTCGTACATTATGCTCCGTGAAAACACGTCTGCTGTATGAAGACCTCCCGTTAAATAATTATTTTATCATATTTTAAGTATTTCTATAGCGGTAATGGAAATAATCTGCGAAGATTTCAATAGTCTAAGATTGATAGATAGGGTCTCAATGATAGGGTTTTGTTTTTACCCTTGTGGTACTGAATCAATGATAGGAATAGCGGGGTAGTTCTCTCTGCTCTGCTACTCTTTACCTACGCTACTCTGTCTTTACAATTTAAAAAGAACTTAAAAGCATTTTCAAATTATATTAAAATACTTATTAAGGGTATTTCAACAAGTAAATATATATTTCGTTTTACCGAATTTTCCAATTTTCTCACAACTTCCCCATTATTTTTCTTCCTATAAACATTATGTATCTATATAGTCTGATTATTGAGAACATTTTTAAATAAAAAAATCGCTAATTATGACAGTTCTTCAAGGTCTTGCCGCCAGGCGATTCGTCGTGTTCCGGCATGATGTCTGGTGAAGCCGTACGGAGGACGGGTCTGAGCAGTTTAGTTGCGATGTGTGCCAGGTACGATGCGCCAAATGTTGTTGTGTCGGGAGTTTGGTCGTGGAGAGTTTCCAGATCAATTTCCCTCTGGCGCAGCATCTTTGGTCTTGTTGGTCTTGGGTTTAACATTGCATCACCTCGCTTAACTGCCGTCATCCTTCCTATTCCTAAGTTTTTTAATTGTCTCATCACTGCTTACCATCAAGCGGGATTGCAGTCAAGCACTAGTTTATAATTATTAAAAAAAAAGTCTTCTAGGCGTTTACCAATGAACATGATATCATTTTATTTAAATGGAATAGATATGTACATAGTTTAATTTCCGTATGTCGTCACACTGGCAACACACACTGGTCAAAGACTTTAATCTTGAGACACTGTGGTATCTTGGACGACGACCTGGCGAAAGTCGCGAAAAGCCGATGGATGCGGGCAGCACAAGACCAGTCTTTGTGGATAGCTTTGGGGAGGCCTTCAAAAAATATCTGTTTATTAAAAATTTTAAATGCAATCAATCCTTACCGCAAGCGCGGCCATCAAGCTGTATGCACTCCCCCGCACTCGCCTCACCAGCAACGCACTTCTCTTGCTCATAATGGCGTGGAAGCGATCTACGCACGCTTCCACGTGACGGTGCGGAGACGCACTAATCTTGCGCGTTAAGGGTGCTTATTATTAGTTCAAATGAATATTTGCACTAGTCTGGTCGTGCCTCGGAAAGGACGTTAAGCCGTTGGTCCGGGCTGCCATACGAACATCTAATGGCAGTCATTACGGGTTGTTGGAGCCCTCAAAAGTCCAACAATTGGTCTAATTGCAATGCTTCGATATCGCCTTCGGGTTGTGGAGGTCAGACGGCAGTCGCTTCACGGAAAGGAACGCGAACGCGGCCGCTGTGCAAAGAGGCGCGGCTTCGATCGCCGCGCAGTGCAAATATTTGTATGCATGTATATGAATATTTGCACTGGTCTGGTCGTTCCTCAGAAAGCATGTTAAGTAGTTGGCCCAACAATTTTCCCAACTGTTATGCTTCGATATCGCCTTTGGGTTGTGAAGGTCAGACGGCAGTCGCTTCACGGAAAATATCGAAGTTTACCCAAAATCAGCAGTTAGACTGGAAAAGCGGACCTCAGACTCCAAAGCTGAAAAAGCTTCGGATGCGACTGGGATTGACGCTGAGATGACGATGATGATTATTAGTTCAATTGACATGCTATGACATATGAGATATTAGGGATGTATCCAAAGTATGAAAATCAAAAAAGTAATTAGTCCGTCTTATAGAGAATAAAAAAAATTAAGACCCGTATTTTTTATTTTACCGAAATCATCAAAAACTACTGAGATCATCATCATCTCAGCGTATAATCCCGGTTGCATCCGCGGCTTTCGCGTTGGGGCCCAGGGTCCGCTTTCCTACACTTACTCCTCCATTTCGGACGATCTCTGGCATCCTGTGGTGTGAGATTGTTGACACGCATGTCATCTCTTACGACGTCAACCCAGCACTTCTTTGTTCTACCTCGCTTGTTCCAGTCCGGCGGAGGCGCCAACCCCACCTGCCAGACGGTGCACCTGCTGACTCACGGACGGGGCTCTGACGCCGGCTTCCCAAGCCGGCGTCAGAGCCCCGTCCGTAAAAGAGCAGTAAAAGCCAAACAAAGGCATATCATGAATAGGAACAGTAAAAAGGCACAGACTACTGAGATATAGCGTATTAAAGTTACGGAGTGGGGGCTAATTACGTCACGCCGTGGTATATTTTGTACCACGGCGTGACGTCATGCGACATTTTAAATCAATATATCTTCCTAAGTATTTTAATGAAAGAAAAAATAAAAAATACGTGTTCAATATTTTTTATAAATTTATCTGATGGACATTAAAATATATTTTAGGATACATCGCAACCGGAATGATTTAAACGAGTTAAGACTACGTAGCGAATGCGCCTGATCTATGATGGGATTAATTTTCATGGTCGAAGTTCGCTCTGCATAACTAGCTTTTTAATATGATATTTTTGGCCATGGAATTTTGATCTTTTTTTATTATGATGTTAGTTCCTTAGAAAGGCTATCGAGCGGAACAAAGGCTCCAAAGTGTTCGCACGAGATTTGTCTGTTGGACAGAGTCTACTTGCAAAGCTGAAGACTGGGGATGGTAGGATCGTCACTTCCAAGCCCGAGATTTTGGGTGAGATTGAGAAATTCTACGGAGAGTTATACACATCAACACACGCACTGGTTGCAAGCTTGGCTAATGATCCTAGAGCCAGACTAACCCGACACTACACCGACGATATCCCGGACGTCAGCCTGTACGAGATTAGTATGGCCCTGAAACAGCTCAAGAACGATAAGGCGGCTGGAGATGATGGAATTACGGCTGAGCTTCTGAAAGCGGGTGGTAAACCGGTTCTTAAAGCGATTCAGAAGGTATTTAATTCAGTCATTATTAAAGGCGAAACGCCTAAGGCGTAGCACAGGAGCGTGGTGGTGTTGTTTTTCAAAAAAGGTGACAATACCCTCCTGAAAAACTACAGACCGATATCCCTCCTGAGCCATGTCTATAAGCTATTTTCTAGGGTCATCACGAATCGTCTCGCTCGCAGGTTCGACGACTTCCAGCCTCCCGAACAAGCAGGCTTCTGAAAAGACTTTAGCACCATAGACCACATACATACGCTGCGGCAAGTTATACAGAAGTCCGAGGAGTATAACAAACCACTATGCTTGGCGTTTGTGGACTATGAGAAGGCCTTCGATTCGATTGAGACTTGGGCGGTGCTACAGTCTCTCCAGCGGTGCCAAATTGACCATCGATACATTGAGGTGATAAAGTGTTTGTACAAAAACGCCACCATGTCAGTCCGTCTCCAGGATCAGGACTCGAAACCGATCCAACTCAAGTGTGGAGTGAGACAAGGAGATGTCATATCTCCTAAATTGTTCACTGCTACGTTGGAAGATGTCTTCAAGCTCCTGGACTGGAAAGGACTTGGCATCAACACCAACGGCGTGTACATCACTAATCTCCGTTTTGCAGATGATATCGTGCTCATGGCTGAGACCCTGGAAGAGTTGGGCAAAATGCTCAATGACCTCAGCAGAGCTTCCCAACAATTGGGTCTAAAGATGAACATGGATAAGACGAAGATCATGTCGAACTCTCATGTCGCACCCACTCCAATTCTAGTTGGTTGCTCTGCACTCGAAGTCGTTGACGAGTACATATACCTGGGACAAACAGTCCAACTAGGTAGGTCCAACTTCGAGAAAGAGATGTCTCGTCGAATCCAGCTCGGCTGGGCAGCGTCCGGGAAGCTACGCTACATCTTCTCGTCGTCCAAGATATCACAGTGTCTCAAGACTGAAGTCTTTGACCAGTGTGTGTTGCCAGTGATGACTTACGGAACTGAAACGTGGTCGCTCACAATGGGCCTCATACGAAGGCTCAGAGTCACACAAAGGGCAATGGAAAGAGCTATGCTCGGCGTTTCTCTACGTGATCGAATCAGAAATGAGGAGATCCGCAGAAGAACCAAAGTCACCGACATAGCTCTGCGAGTCGCTAAACTGAAGTTTCAGTGGGCAGGGCACATTGCTCGTAGAACCAATGGCCGATGGGGCAGTAAGGTTCTGGAGTGGCGGCCACGTACTGGAAGACGCAGTGTAGGGAGGCCCCCAACAAGGTGGACCGATGACCTGGTGAAGGTCGCGGGAAGCCGATGGATGCGGGTAGCACAGGACCGGTCAGCGTGGAAAGCCTTGGGGGAGGCCTTTGTCCAGCAGTGGACATCCATAGGCTGAAGAAGAAGTTCCTTGGAGCGTTCACATTTAATTAAATTTAGTAAAGACTGCTTGGTAACTTTTAGTTATGGTAAATGAAAAACAAACAGCAAAATTAATTAAAATTTTCAAATTAAAACCAGTATTAAAACTTTACGAAATAGGTTTCTTAGATGTTAACTTAAGACCACAGTAAATATGCTTCAAATTTAGCAAACTTACGGTAAAAATTAATTTTGAATGAAATCTATTTAGTTTTTTTTTATAATTTCAGATAATTTACTTTCATTGCCAATCAACAACCTACTTTAGGTTTGTATGATTCTAAAGCTCATTTTGGATTGACCATTTTATTTAGTTCTAAAAAAAATTTGTGGCTATGGAATTTGAACTTTGGTTTGTTTGACATCAGGTATATGGTTCAAAACATAAAAAAACTATCTGATCACCTGAACACTAACTTTATTATTTATACAATATGTAAAGAAAACCCTGTCCGATCCGTGAAGTTAAGTATCGATAACTGATAACTGAACTGAAAAATAATTATTATTTTGCAAATGGAGGTAAATTAATACATGTGCGGTTTGGTGTTGCCACTTTCAAAAAAAAAATACCAAATTTTGGGGAAGATGGAATTAATTCGAAAAAAAAGAACATTTCAAAATTCATTAGTATTGTTACTATGATGATTATGTAAAATTTCATAGTTTATTTGGTCATGTGTTTACCTAATCTTTATTATCCTTATGGGTCGGACGGGGTTTTCTTTACATATTGTATAGCCGCTAATGAACAGTAGCAGTGTACTCACATTATGCATTAAAGGTGACGTCAATGAATCCATTTATGCATAATGTAAGCACACTTAATATTAATATTAGCATAATCATGCTAATATTAACATTGTTTCCGGTAAATACAATGACAGATGTATTTGCCGGATACGGTTTAACTGGCCACTATCAACATCTATAAATTAAATAAGACAGTGATGGAGACACTTTGGTTAGGTTAGGACAGTGATGCAAATTAACTGTAAAAGGACTTTGGGTAGCATAAGAGGAGGCGGAGTGCGTAAAGGAGACGAAGTCTCAGCGCCTTTAGCGCAGGAGACGGAGGACGGGTTTGAGCAGTTGCGTTGCAATGTATGCCGGGTACGATTAACCAAATGTTGTTGTGTTTGTGTTGTCGGGAGTTTGGTCGTGTAAGGTCTCTATATCAATCTCCCTCTGGCGCAGCATCGTAGGTTGTGTTGTTGAGTTTAACATTGCATCACCTCGCTCAACTGCTGTCTTCCTTCCTATTCACTAAGTTTTGTAAGGCTTAATAAATTTGCGCGCTTTACCGCCAAGGCGGGATTGTAGTCAAGCTCTAGTTTATAATTAAAAAAGATGGAGGCGAGCAGTGGGCAGCTCGCCGCCCGGTTAGAACCAGACCCAGGCCGAAAGCGTGATGTGTTCCACGCGCGCTTTAAAGAGAAGTCAGCCATCGTTACGGGTCCACGAGGAACCACGCTTGCCAGGGCCTCAGTTTGTTCGCAAAAGTTTCCATGGCCCCTGGCACACAGCCAAGTGACAGAATACTAGTGGGTTTAGTCAGTAAAAGTCTGACACGCTCATGAGGTCATTTGATGATTTCATATCCAAGAAAAACTGTTATAATTGAAACTTAAACGATGACGCTCTACAAATCCGGGGAAAACTCGCTCGTGTATTTATGAGATGTATCAACACAGAACATACCTCATATTTCGCATTATGGCTAGCGTAGGACGAAACCAAAACATACCATCTTTTTCACACAGGGTATATACATAAATACTTATGACCTCGGTTGGTTCATACGATTGCTAAAATTAATATTATCATAGTAAGTTGTTCCGGGTTGTAGTTGTAGTGGGCTGCTTTCAGGAAACTACGTAGAATCTTCTCGTCTGAAATACCGCAGTGTCTCAAGCCAAAAGTTTTCATCCTGTCAAAATAGTCCGCGCCTGACTTAAGTTGACGTATATATATATTTAGATGTCATGTTTTTAATCAACTGTCTATGGGGTGTCTTAATTAGGCAGGACAAAGCTAATAATTAAGTAATCTTCTATTTTTTTCTGTTTCTTTCTTTTTCTAACGACATAGAAAGAAACAGATGCCGCCTTCAGCTTTTGGGTGTTGAGATTTCCTCGAACCTAAACTTTGGGCGGTTCATTGAGTCCAAGGCCAAGGTGGCTGCCAGAAAACTTGGCGTTATCGCAAAGGTCCGGCAGTACTTCACACCAGGGCAGCTTCTAATGTTGTACAAAGCACAGGTCTGTTCGTGTGTGGAGTACTGCAGCCACATATGGGCTGGTGCTGCTAAGTGTCACCTGGCGACTTTGGATTCAGTGGAGAGGCGTGCGAAGAGGCTGATTGGTGACCCTGATTTAACTCGAGTTGGTCTCCAAAGCCTAGAGCACAGGCGTAGAATAGCCAGCCTTTCGGTGTTCTATAGGATGCATTTTGGGGAGTGTGCGAGGGAATTGCACGATTTAATTCCCCCATCTCCGTTCCACCATCGGACGACCCGTCGTACAGCGAGTTTCCACCCTTATGTTGTTAACACCTCTACGATCCGGACGAAGCGTTTCGCCTCCTCCTTTATACCGCGTACATCGAGGGACTGGAACAATCTGCCGGCGGCGGTGTTTCCGTCGGACTACAATTTGAGTGTCTTCAAGGCTAGAGTGAATAGGCTCTTAATAAACTAGTGCGCTTTACCATCAACGATTGCGTCACTGCTTACCATCAGGCGGGATTGCGGTCAAGCGCTGGTTTATAAATTTATAAAAAAAAAAATAAAAAGATGCACTAGCTTGAATTTAGTTTAGTTTGTGAACAAGGTAATTGGAACCAATATTATTCAAATGAATTTGTAATTTATAGCTTATGTAATAGCTTGCATAACTCTCATATGAATGCTTACCAGTAAACGCTGGCGCATGGATCTTAGCTGTTACAAGGAGCATGCCAGAAAAAAAACTAGATACTCAAAAATTATAATATTTATTATTTATTCCACATGTCTATCTTCTCAAAGTATTCATCCTCGGCATATATATTCATACCTCTAAAATTTCCAATTTAGTTATATCGGTAAGTTTGTGGGTACCCATCTTGAACAACGCTTCCGAAGAGAAAAGTGATCATGGATAATGGTTTGCAGCGCTGCTGATCTAATACCCAGTTCTCGCTCAAGCTCTACGTGTGTAATTCGGCGGTTTTCCCGGATCAACTTTTCAACCGCTTAAATGTTTTCTTGAGTGACTGCTGTTAGCGGGCGAACTGACCTCGCTTCATCTTCAAAGCTTCCCCTCTGTCTCTTGAACTCAGCAAACCAATTAAAAACTGTTGCTCGTGAACAGGCAGATTCGCCAAAAGTTGCCACAAATACTTCAAAACATTCTTGAGGTTTTAAACCTTTTTTATAGTCATAATAAATCATAGCGCGATAATCACGTCGAATGACTTCAATTCTTGCAAGCAAATTCCCGCCGAAGTAAGAAAATGAAAAGGAAATAAATTCAAATATGTTCCATATTTTAATTCATCACTAAATAACCAGTGTTTACGTTGGCGTTATCAAATTATTGAGTAAAGAGTATCTAAAGTTTTAGCATGCCCCTCGTATTTAAAATTCTCCTGTCACGGTATAACAAATAACTCTTCCGAAAAGGCAAAACCCTTTTTAATCATATTTAGTATATACAGGCCTGAGAATAGGTTTTTATCTATTTTTAAAATAATCGTAAGTACTACTTACGCGGTTGCAACCTCGGGGCTCAGCTAGTAAGTAATATATATTTCTTGACCTTAGAAGTATTAGATCGAGATTTCTTCCTCTGAAATTTTAATATCCATGCAATGCAACTTCAACTTCCCATCAGATGTCTCATTCCGTGCTTCCCATCGCAAAAGTAAACGTTGTTGTTTATGTTTTTCAAGCAAATACGGGTTTTTACTTGGTTTTCGTTTGCATACCGACATTAAAGACGTTGAATAATTCAGAAAAAAATATATCTCTGGTATGAAAGCACTTTTTTCTTTACTCGCAGACTGCCGTAAGAAACAAATGAAACCGAAAATGTGGCACCAATTCTTAGAATACTTTATTTTGAGTTGAAACCATGTATAGTATTCGATACTTGTTATCTTTAGTGTTATCCTTCATTGGTGGCGGTAGCTTGATTGGTTGCAATAACTAAGCTAAGGCACTCAGAATAAATTAGTTAGGTTGGAACTGTGACAAACTACGAGTGTTGGGTTGATTCAGTGTTTATATATAGTATATGTACCTACATCTTAACTGAAATAATAAGCCTTGTATATTAGAATAGTAACTTGTTAGTTATTTACTGTTTATGAATGTTTTTTGTCAATGATTTTGTAGGGAAAGGGATTTATGAATTAAAACACAGCTAGACAAGGCCAGGAAATTTGTTTCAATTTAGGCTTGTCAGGAATTAATCAGAAAATTAGTCGTCCATTCGCAAAACTACGTCATCATAGAGAAGAGCAGACAATAAATTCCCTGGAAACAGTATTAACGTATTTCTCTATCAATACGTTTCATACATTGTCATACATTATCGTTAAAACAATTTCTTCCATCTCTTGGACAACGGTCCAAGATAATTCAGAATTATAGGAACATAATATGTAATAATAGCTAGAAAGTATTCCTAAATAACAAATATGTCTACCACAACATAGTCATAATAAACAATAATTATGGTATAGTATCAAATTATAACTAACATGACATCCGGTTGATTTAGTTCACGTAACAACGGCAATTATCAAGCCACTGTCAAATAAATATACATATAATATTTTCTAACACAAGTTATAATAAATAAATCGTTGTAGTAAAATCATTTTAAAACATTATAATAAACAATTAAACAACAGTTGATGAGTCATTCTTAAATATTATTTAAAAGTAGGCATTAACAACGTCAAATGACAGTATTTTAACAATAGAATTAAACGTGCCCGTGCCGGCCGATTACAATTAACCTCCATACTATGCAAGATTATAGAGGGTGTATTGAACTCCCGCTTCTTGGCATACTTGGAAGGTAACGATCTCCTCAGTGTCTCAGTGAGTACAATACGGGTCTCGCCGCAATCGGTCAACTGGGGACCTGTATATGCCACTCATTAATGGGGCGAGGCCCTCGATAAAAATGGGGAAGCGATTGCCGTCTGCCTAGATGTCTTGAAGACCTTGGACCGGGTATGGCATGCTGACCTTTTGAGTAAGCTTCCAGTGTAAGGTATTTCCCCTGGCCTGTCTGGCTGGCTAAAAGACTACCTTACTGAACGGTCACTCCGAGTTGTTGTCGACGGGTGCTCATCCGAGACCATGTCGACTAAGGCCGGTGTTTCTTTGGGTTCTATTCTCTCTGCGACTCTGTTCCTGCTGCATATTAACCATCCGCTGATGCCGGGTATCTATGGGTATGCAAATGACAGTACAGTTGTGGAGAGATACCTGCCGGGTGCTTGGACTAGGAAAGAAGCAATCCGGTCCGAAAGATTGACTATGGTACAGCTTACGAATGTTGCACTACAGGCAGCCTCCGAATGGGACGAAGCCAGTGTTGGGCCACCCAGGTTTGGTACAAACGGTCTCCAAAGCATGGAGCACAGGCGAAGAGTAGCCAGCCTGTCGGTGTTCTAGAGGATGTATTTTGGAGATTATGCGCAGGAATTGCAAGACTTAATTCCCCCATATCCGTTCCATCATCGAACGACACATCATGACATCATACGGCTAGTATCCACCCTTACGTTGTTGACAACACTACGATCCGGACGAAGCGTTTTGCCTTGTCTTTTATACATCGAGGGACTGGAACAATTTACAAGCGGCGGTGTTTCCGTCTGACTATTGTAGTCAGACGGAAACACCGCCGCTGGCAAATTAAGTGTCTTTAAGGCTAGAGTTGACTGTCAATAAACTAGCGCGTTTTACTATTAACGAATGCATCACTGCTTACTAAGAGGTGGGATTGCGGTCAAGCATTAGTACATATAATGTAAAAAAAAGTTATTACTTATCGATAGTTATTTGTTACCCTTATTTGATTGGTCTTTAAATACATACTCCGTTTTAAATACATACCCGTTTTTAATACATTTTTAAATACATACCGAACATACTATGTATTTTGGAACTACTAATGTGAAACAGGACGCTAATTGCGCAACATACGTAACAGATTACTCTCAATTTGAATGATTTTGAGGTAAATTGCTAATCCATTGCTCCTTATGAAAGAAAACGTGTCTGCTCGACAACGTATATAATGCAATGAATGTGTGAATTGTCAAAATGAAACCCATTCTGCTGATAGTGGGTGACACAATTACCCCTCAGGTCTTATTTCAAGGTTTATTAGACTACCGTTTTTTTAAGGCTACTTACTACTACTACCTTCAAGATCTATACAGCCATCGCGTCAGTCTACAGCGTAACGAACGGTCACAGTGACGTTTATTGCCGGCATTGAATTATCACTATCACTACCGCGCTTGAGAATTAGAAACATTAAATCAACGGAATGTTGGGGAGGAACTGAGTAGTTCTGTTTAAGACTTAAATGTTATAACCATAATTTTTGACATTTCTGCCAAAAGAAATCCACAGTTCGAAAAAAGTGTCAAATTTAAATCGTTAGATTCTCCATAAAGTGTCAAAAGAAGGCTACCCCGAATTACTGAAAATTTTGATTACATTAATATATAGTAAAATTTAACTCTCACAGTGCTTCTATCTCACTGAGACTAATCTATCCTGGACTTACCCTATATGTATTTCCTGAGTTGGTTCCGGATTGAATTGCTCTTTATGCAGTGTTAATTTATCAACCCCGTGGGCGATACTTTAGTCATCCAGCACACCCTGGTCAGTCAACCCTGCTAGTGAATTGCTAATATTTTATTTACCTCGGCATCAGGATTATACTTAGGTACTTGATATATTTTCTTGGTCATATTATGCTTTCATGTATACACTGCCTACAGTATAGTAAACATGGTTTAATTATTAACTAGCGCTTGACCGCAATCCCGCCTGATGGTAAGCAGTGATGCGATCGTTTGACTCAGAAAAACTGAGCGAATAGGAAGGACGACGGCAGTTGAGTGAGGTGATGCAATGTCAAACCCAACAACACGACTAACGATGCTGTGCCAAAGGGAGATTGATCTGAAAACCCTCCACAACCAAACTCCCAAAACAACAACATTTGGCGCATCGTGCCCGGCACACATCGCAACACAACTGCGCAGACCCGTCCTCCGTACGGGTTCACCAGACATCATGCCGGGACACGATAAACCGCTTGGCGGCAAGACTTTGTCTGGTGGGTGGTAACTTCTGCCGGCGGCCAATGTTATGGCCCACCACCGAGAGAAATATATTACCCGAGCACGCGTTACGCACACGTTATTCCAATTTATATATCGCGTCATTTACCCTCTATGTTCACTAATAGGAAAAGCGAAAATCCATACTTATGCATTTAGGCTAATCATCATCAACCTTTTTTATCGTCCCACTGCTGGGCACAGGTCTCCTCTCATACAGAGAAGGGTTGAGCGTAATCACCACGCTTGCTCAATGCGGGTTGGCGATTTCAGACTTATAAAGTCCAGGTTTCCTCAAGAATATAAATAATTATTCACAATAGGGTCATGTACAAAAACTTATATAAATCAATCCACACTAGCGTAACTAAATAAATACTAAATATAATGTGTAATTGTGAAAGATCAAAAGATGTACCTAGAAGTGGTGTGAATACTAAGTTTTGTGCACACACTGCTCGTATGTTTAATGTGCCTACCTTAGATCGCCTGCAAAACGATAGGTACTTAAATAGTCAATTTAGTAATGGCAACGGAAGAAGGGCTTTCAAAGTCTTAGGACTTACATAGAAACTGTGGTATTATGGAGAAAAGCTAAGAGGAAAAATTACAAAACGACTTATAAAACTAAAGAGAGTATATGTAAGTTTGGATCTGATTAGGATGGCCCGCTGGCATCGGCCCATATTTTCAAACCAACATACCTAACTCCAATTTAAACTAAATTTATTTCATAATAGGTATAAGCAGCTTCATTTAATGAAGACAGCCGCTTCACCATGTATAAAGTATTAGGTTTCCGTACAATAGCATTAGCTAGCCGAGGCTTTCCCCGGGGTAAGACGCTAAGTATATCCGACACCGCTGAAAAGTACCCCGATACTATTAAAAGTATAAGTAAGTAGGTATCAAGTTCTAAAAATAGTATCGGAGAATGTGGTAATAAGGTAACATAAATCGACAATGAAAACCTGTAGTTTTATTGTGTGTTGAATAAGCAACAAAAGAAAGTTGTTTTCGCAATTCCAGAATTAACCATAAATAATGTTAACGTCACGCACGCGAAACGGGCAGTAAGTTATATTACTTAATCCTATGATTAAAGTTCGGCGGGGTAGAAAAAGCAGTGTCGAGAAAATAATGAAAATGTATACCGTTTTTAGAACGAGATTCTTGGCATGTTTGAAATGAAATTAGTAGTTTCTGTAAGGCTGTGAGTTATTTTGTTTCTTTTGCGCAACGGGAGCAGACTAGGGGGTCGGCTTATGGGTCTAAGAAAATAAACAGGCCTGCATACAAATCACCGTATTAGGTCGGAGACGGCCGCGCTCGCCTCCGACACGTATTGAAGCAGACCTGTCGACGTCACGCGTAACTTTAGTGGACGAATTACTTGCAATGTTTGAATGACGTTTTTGTTTTTCAATCTTAGGATTTGCGATCCTCTATGGCTTGCTTTAAGGAAAGTATTTCAAATAAATAATTCATTGTCCCCGATTTCCATTTAAACGAACACGTTTTTGTTTTTATTATTTCAATATTACAATCTCTGTTTCTAAATGTAGAAGCTATTCACATTTAAATTTCTTAAATTAATCCGCTCTGCAGCATCATCCCAAAATAATGGATTCCATGAAATCTTTTTGGAAACAATAGACGTACCTAGGTGTCCATCTGCGTCATTTTATTATAACTTAGCTGACCCTACACACAACTGCCGTCGTCCTAAACAATACGAAGACTTCGTAGAAAAGAAAAGTTTGGTAGTACCAATTTCGTAAATTGTCGAAATTGGAATAAAGAAAATAATGTAATTGTAAATTTTATATTAGAAACTTTTACAATTTTTCTTTCGGTCAAAACTGAATAAGTATTGACATTTAAAAACAAAAAAAAAAAATGCCAGGTTGGTCCAATCATTGTTGCTACCGAACAGCATTAATTTTTGTTATATAAAGGAAATTACATTCAGTTTAAACGAGTGGGAATACTCGGCTGATTTGAATAGGTTGTTTTCATCTATTACGTGACAGAAACAGCAGTGATAGTTCTCATAAGCAACATGGTGGAACGACAGCGAAAACCACATTCCCTCGGATCGATCTAGCGAACAAAGATAAATGTAATCTATTGTTCAGGGTTGTGTAGACGTATGATGTATGTTACTTCTAGGTAGCGATAAATCATAGTAAAAGTTTGAAGGAAAGAGCTCATTGGGCGTCAAGAAATACATCCGCATCGCTGTCAATGTGATAAGTGCCTAAAAGACTGGAAGTACTGCCATGTTGACTGGCATTTTTGGATTCCCTTTCAATCCTTAAGACGGCGGTTCGTAAGGTTTTAACCTCGTCAGGCGCTTTACTTTGTCTAAATAATTTCACCACTGATCTCAAAACGGTGAAGGAAACCGGCATGTCCTAGAGACGAAAACTCCGAAGACATGTGACATCTACCAACACGCTCTAGGCCCGCGTGGTAGATTACGGCCCACTTCCTATAACCAAGAGGAGCCTGTGTCCCAGTAGTGAGAACATTATAGGTAAAATATGTATGTATATGTATCATAAAGGGATCTCAGCTCAGCAGTTTTATTCGTCTGAAGTAGGGTTGTAACGGAGGCCTTGTTAGCGGAGGCGGAGGCGCATGCGGAGGCGACGAGTCTCACCTCCGCGGATGCGAAGGTTAACGGAGGCGGAGGCGGAGGTGAAATAGTTCTTTTTTTTTTATTCTTATAAACTAGCTCTTGACCGCAATCCCGCCTGATGGTAAGCAGTGATGCGATCGTTGATGGTAAAGCGCGCTAGTTTATTAACAGCCTATTCACTCAGAAAAACTGAGCGAATAGGAAGGAAGACGGCAGTTGAGCGAGGTGATGCAATGTTAAACCCAACAATACGACCAACGATGCTGCGCCAAAGGGAGATTGATCCGAAGACCTTCCACGACCAAACTCCCAACATAACAACATAGTTATAGAAAAAATTGAAATTTATGGTTAATTAAAACAAAATTTGTATTTTAAATACGTACATTAATAGTAGTACACCCAGTAAAAAAATATTACCTTCTAGTAATGAAAATTAAGGGGAAACAAATTGTATTTGCCGTATTCCCGTCTGGCACTAGTTGATTTTCGACCATTTTGCGCTTAAACGCGGCCGGACGGTTGTCGAGCGTCGCAGCTTGCGCGTTATTAAATTTAATTAAATACGTTAATAAACCTTCGTTATAACTCCACGGAAATTGTGCGAAAGCGAAGATACGATTTCTTGCGGAACTTCCGCAGTAAAGGAAGCGGAGGCGAAGCTCCGTTACAACCCTAGTCTGAAGGTATGGTGGTACACTTGACATACAACTTGATACAAATCAGTAAACATTGATAACTAGAAATTTCTCGTCCTCTATGAAACACGCGAAATACTATGTAGACATTGGTTATACGTACAAACACAAACAAATTAATAAAATATAAACGCAGATATTAAATTTCAACTTTTAGACCTGAAGAAGTAATGTTGGTGTAAAGTTGCACAAGGAATGTCTACAGTTGTGATCAAAGTTTTAATTTAATTTTGAGATAGTAGGATAAAATAATAGGTACTTTGTCATCTGACGTTATAAATAATATGGAGTATCTTTATATAAAATCGAGGCTTTGTTTCGTGCTTACGATAACAATGCTCTCATCCCAGACGTGCAGTCAAACGAGTCATGGTACCCTAGTAAATCAATGGCACAGGGCGGGACATGGCTAGACATTAAATATTGCAATGACTATCCCCTTCCAGGTTTTCTTTTTTTTTGTACCTACCTGCTTTCATAAAACTGTATTTTATATTCTGTAATCCGTTCTCTCAATATTTTAACCATTAAGCCTTTTATTTGACTACTGCCTTAGGCCCGTGTCTTCGATCGCGTGACTTTCAAAGTCGTCAGGGAAATATTACCTATAACTATCTATATATCTTTCTATATTAGTTATCTATATGCATGTTTTCCATTTTTATTTTAATTTTTGCTCAGAAAAACTAAATAATCCCTGTAATAAATTCATAGTACCGGGCGACCGAGCTTTGCTCGGCAACTTTTTTTTTGTTAGGTACATCGTGTCTCTCTATATTTTCAAAACCAAAAATTAAAAACCAGCGAATTTTTTAAATAATATTTTTTGACTAATGTTTTTCGATCATACCGACATAATAATAAAAAATATTATTAACTGTTATTTAAATATAAAATTACGAGTGCAATTCAGTTTAACATTTTATTATAAATAAGTACTTATAGTTTAACAATCAGTTACATCAGTTATATATTATCATCAATACATACTCGTAGTTTAAGGTCTTAACCTAATACTTCCTTCCATACTATATCATGCCGGGTATGATGCGCCAAATGTTGTTGTGTTGGGAGTTTTGTCGTGGAGGTTCTCCAGATCAATCTCCCTTTGGGGCAGCATTGTAGGTCGTGCTGTTGGGTTTAACATTGTATCACCTTTCTCAACTGCCGTCTTCCTTCCTATTCGCTCAGTTTTCCGGAGTGAATAGGCTCTTAATAACCTTTTTTTTTGTACCCTGTGGGAATGCTTTGTTTACGCACCATACCCCGAAGGGCGCGTGTGGGACTCGCCCAGCCGAAGCCGGGAATACCCACTAAACCCGAACAGCGGCACACCGACATCGCCTTAGTGGCGGGGTCATGGGAAATAGCAAGCCTGCCGACCAATCCCCCGCCGGCGATTCCCGCCCGAAGGCAGGCCCACAGTGGGCCCTCCATGGGGAGGGGCCCGGCTGGGTACGTCTTCTTGTGCGAGAAGACGCAGCAGCCAAGGGTTTTTTAGCGAGGTGTCCTTCCTCTTAGCCCCACTCGTTTGCCCGGAAGTAAACGGGGCCCCCAGCTCCTCTCAGTGAGGAGACCGGGTTGCCCGACGGTGACCCGGAGTTCGGGTCATGCCAGCCACCTGGAGTGGTGGCCGACCCGCCGCACGTGACCGCCGAAGCGGTCCCCACTTCTGGTTTTGGTCCGCGCCGGTAAACCGGTAACCCCCATATCTGGGGGCCGTTCCCCTGTCCGCCACCTGGGGACGCGTCCGATGGCAGGCCAGAAACTGCACACGGAAGGCTCTTAATAACCTAGCGCGCTTTACCATCAACGATCGCATCACGGCTTACCATCACGCGGGATTGCGGTCAAGCGCTAGTTTATAATTATTAAAAAAAAAAAGTAAATCCGAGCAAAGCTCGGTCGCCCAGGTACTTCATCATTATTAAGTCATATTATATGGATGAATTTTATATTGCCTACTTTGAGGAGGTGCAAGGTATCATAATGTTAGCAATAATAATAATAAAGATATATTATGAAGGACGGGACGATTGACGTGTGTCGGGCATGTCACCATCCGGGTGAGTCCATCAGACATATTATCTCTGGTTGCTCTCGTTTGGCTAATGGCGAGTATTGCACAGGCATAACCAAGTAGCTAGGATTATCCACCAGCAACTTGCTTTGAAATATAAACTTGTGGATTCTGAGGTACCGTATTATAAGTATGTGCCCGACCCAGTTCTTGAAAATGGCCATGTCACGTTATACTGGGATCGGTCTATCATTACTGACAGGACTATTGTTGCAAACAAGCCTGATATAGTAGTGATAGATCGATTAGCGCCCCTCGCAATGATTGTCGATGTTACCATTCCACATGACGGGAATCTCGTGAAAGCTGAGAAAGATAAACAAATTAAATATCCCGACTTGGCGCACGAGGTTGTTGACATGTGGAATGTGAACTCGGCTGTCATTGTACCGATTGTCGTATCGGCCAATGGTTTGATAGCCAAGAGCCTCGACCAACATCTATTGAGGCTCTCGTTAGGCAGTTGGATCAAAGGCCTGATTCAAAAGGCAGTACTCCTCGATACGGCCCGCATCGTGAGGAGGTTCCTGTCTCTGGAGCCCTAACCACCGGTAGCTTGGACCCCGCTCCCGCCATCGGTGGAACACTATTTTTTATATTTTTAAATGTTTTTGTATGTTTTTATATAAATATTTAAAAATGTAGAATAATATGTATGTATAAAGAAATAAAGGGAATAATAATAATATTTTAGTTCGTGTTGTGGCAAGTCTGAAATGTTGACACTGTTGAGAAATTCTGTTGTAAATTCGACTGCTCCTTCAGGCTGATCTTTAAAATGAATGAGCTTCATTGTTTCGACTTCTCCTACACTTTTGTGCGACCCTGGTACCTTGCATCTCCACAAATTAGGCAAAACAAAATTTCTTCCATTGATAAAATAAACGAAAAAGAAAATTCGTTGACGCAGTTTCCAATTATATAAAAAAAAAGAAAAAAATAATAAAATAAAATTAAATAAATTAAATTAAATTTTTATTAAATAAGAAAAAGCATTAGACAACGCCATCATTCTTTTTTTTTAAACTTAAAAAAAAAAAAGGAAAAACACTATATCATCAGGGATTTGAACCCGAAGTCTAACGAGCTCCGAATCAGAGGCCGAAGCCCCTCGGCTATTCGTATCATTAAGGTCAGCGGCGAAATTTAGCTTCTTATAAGAAGTTTAGCAATTGTTCAGTGCCTCAAAACACGGAAAAAAGACATTTTCTGAAAATTAAACCTAGCTAGATCGACTTATCGTCCCCGAAGCCCCCTGCACACAAAATTTCATGAAAATCGTAGGAGCCGTTTCCGAGATTCCAATTATATATATACATATATACAAGAATTGCTCGTTTAAAGGTATAAGATACATCACAATAAATATGTATTAACGTAACACAAACAGTCCTATTTTAACTGTCAGCAAAAACAAAAAAAAAAGAATTAAATCAACAATTCGGACTCACGCAACGAGAATTAGGTATCATATAATTACCACCGATGTACATAATGTGGTGTAGCAATTTAGACATATGAGTGTATACCTAAAACTTAAAAAGTTAGGATTTTTATTTACCTGTGCTGCATAACATAGTTTCTTGCCAAATTTCATGACTTTAAGTCAACGGTACTCTTTTGGCAACAAAATGCATTGAATATTTCATTGCTGCAAGGATTTGCAGCCTCATTAATTTTAACTGAGTAACTCCACGCTTTTTCAAAAAAAAAAAAAGGTCTTGACAGATATACAAAATGGACAACGAAATGAATATTATAAGGGTTTCATTTTTCGAGGTACGTAACCTCAGTAGCTTAACAGGCAAATGAAATACAACTTTGATACAGACGTGACCATGAAAGAGCAAGTTGTAGTCAACTCACGCGCGGTTATGAAACTATTGCAATATTGCACGATGTGATGTGTTGAGCTCGCCTCGTCTACAACCAGAAGTGATTCATTCCACAGCTTATAATAATTGTCTTCAAAGGGGCTTATCGTCCTCGCGATGATTGCAATGCTGTTGCAGACATATTGCTGCTGTGTGAACTTATTGTCTGTGTTTGTATGTGTTCGTTTTTTGTTATCTATTATATATGTTACCTTTTATGTAACTGTTTGTATGAGTTTTGGAACTTGAAATAAATTAAATTTACTTATTTATTTATCTCACCTCGATTTATAGATAATACAGATGAGTTTAAAGTGCTTTTTATAGCTCGCACTTCTCAAGGAACAAAGTTGTCAAAAAAAGTTTTAAAGGCTAGCCGTTTTTATTTGAAATTGGCTAGAATATACCTCATTCAATTTAGAAGTCATAAGGTTTGCGTAGGCAAAGGGAGAATGATGAAATGATATTGAAAGTTGAAATAAAAGCGGGATAAGGGCCAGGCTGCGCAGATGGGTTAAGGGCGGGCAAGTCACGGCCTAATTACACGGACCATCACGCCTCCGATGCTCCCTTGTTCCCAGTATATCCCCGAAGGCCTACGCTATCGTTATCTAAACCTTCTATGCGTTTATCATACGCTTTTGTACCAGATCTAAAAGAATAATATGTTTAAATTTTATTAGAAACACAGAACGAAACTGCCTCCAAGATATTATCATCATCATGATCAACAACCTTTTTCTCGTCCCGCTGCGGGGCACAGGTCTCTTCTCATACAGAGAAGGATTGAGCGTTATCAGCTTGCTCAATGCGGGTTGGCGATTTCAGACTTATAAAGTCCAGGTTTCCTCAAGATGTTTTCCTGGTGTCCAAGATATAATTAGAAAGTACATATAACTTTAGAAAAGTTACATTGGTACTTGCCTGACCTGGAATCGAACCCGTGCACTCATACTTAAGAGGCTGGTGTTTTAACCACTAGGCCACCACGACTCTTGCCAACTTTGCCTCCAAGATATGCGGAACGTTTATCGATTTCTTAATTAAAGGTTTTCCTTAGAGGGTCCATGAAACAAAACAGAAGCATCTAAATCATAACGCTAATCAGTGTTTAATTAAGAAACATGGTTGAGAGTCGAACTTATTATCTGCAGAGGCCATATGTATTTAAAATAAAAGCATCGTTTTTAAAACAACGACATTGAGTTTTTGCGCGAGTTGTTTTTGGTTTGCCTGCATCGCTGTGAGATTTCCATTTTTAAATGCGTTTCAATATTTTAACATTGGGAAGCGAGTTAAGAGGCCATTTTGTGAAAGTCTTTTACTTCTAAGTACATTGAAGATTATTTATTGTTACTCAATCATTGTTTTTTTTTTTTAGTTAGTTCAAACATTGTTTGCAGTTTAGAGATTCATGCTCATGATACATTAAGTAATATGAATAAAAATATAGTAGTAATATTGTAAGTCTTGTGACAGTAAATACTGTTTATTATGCTGATAAGGATAATGTATTTTTGTCTAGTTATAGGGAACTCAGTTTTATTAACACAATTATGTTGAGTGCCATGTTTGCTCGTCCATAGTTTGTAGAGACTAATAAATATGAGGGTTTTTCGCCTACATTTAGAATATAAATCTTCATTACAAATGTTTGAGCGAGCATTTATCGCGAAAGGCTGTCAGTAATATTTGTACGGTTAATATTTGTTTGATCAAAGCGCTTGATCTGTAGAATGTTAACATGTCCCGAGCTCCTTCAGGACAAGTCATTAAACTCACATATTCAGAACACACACCGATTTAGGGGCAACTATTTCTTTGTGCGATTTGTCGTATTAATTAATAGTTAGTACGTGATACGACATAGTTCCTTGTTCCAATCACGGCCTTGCCCTCCTCCTCAAGTCGTTCTCCTCATTACTGAGGGTCGTGATGTCCCTGTGGCATTGTCGTCTTCCTCACAATAGTTCGCCATTTGTTACGGTCTCTGGCCGCGAGTATAGCATCATGCAGGTCGGTGTCCAGAGATGAACGAATTTGGTTTGTCCACCTTATTGGACTGCGACCTCTGGAACGTCGTCCATCCACCTTCCCAGTAACCATCAGATGTTCGAGGTTATATCCATCCTTTCTGGCAATATGGCCAAAATACTAAAAAATTCTTCGAAGGCAGACAGAGGAGAGTCTTATTGTGACACCCAGCTCTCGAAGGATTGATGCATTTGTGCCGAATGCTGTCCAAGGAATTTGAAGCATCTTCCTCCAGCACCACATCTCGAAAGTGTCAATGCGGTCTCGATCGGTTTTCTTGATTGTACTAGTTTCCGAACCATAGCTGAAGATAGAGAAGATGAGAGATCTAACGAGTTTCATTTTAGTTTTCCGTGAAATGTTGCGGTCACGCCACAATTTGTGAAGCTGAGACAATCGCGGCCAACAGAACATTATTGTAACACAGTAGTGATAAGGGTTTTCGACCGTGTTTACTATACGCCCGTAATAAATCTGGCATAAGGATGTTTCCTGGGTAAAAAAAAAAATTGATTCTATTTAGTCCGTCATTCAGATTATAGAAAAATATTGGATACGTATATTTTGTTTTATCAAATCAATAAAAATTTACAAATATAAAAGGCATCAAAGATCAGGAGTGGTGGCTGGTGACGTCATTGCTCGCTAAAATTTGTAACGTGCAGTGACGTCACACGAGTTTTTAACGCACTGTGTCGTCTTCATTTTTTGTTTATATGAAAAAAGAAAAAATACGTGTCTAGTATTCTTTGGAAATCTGACTGACGGACTAATTTGTTTTTTTTTAGTCAAGTACCCTATTATATCGGTGAGCCCAACAATTGGTACAGATTGTAAATTATGTTCATTAATAAATTATTGTTGCAGTGTTCATCTAGCTTCTACGTTTATAAATAAAGCGACGAAGCGTCTAGGGACACAATTAATTCGTTTGTATTTCCCTTTAGTAATTACACCAGTCTCGTTCTTTTATAAATGAGGCGAGGTAGTATCTGAATATAAAACATTCTAATTTAAATCAGTCAATTTACAACATTTGAGTTTTGTTGAAAGATAGTTACCTATATTGAAAGGGAAAACCATATCCAAATCAAATATGTTACGAGTTTTTAAGAAAATATTGAACTTGTCGTGTAATGAAGTTATAAGTAACAGTGCCTAAAAGAATACTTATTCTTATACAGAGTGGCGCTGACAATACGACAATAAATGAAAATACACACAATGCTGGTTCATAGGAATAATCCTAAACCATAGCAAAAAACCTAGCATCAAAAACAAAAAAATGAAAATTTCAAACAAACTAAATCGCATAAAATTGCAAACGGAATAGAACATCCTTTAAAAATATTGGTTCACTGAACTCCGATCGATGACAGCGCGATCCTGTATCGACTTGCTTTTTTCGCGCCATTATTATTAAAGTTTGGTACCGCAGGATGCGGCGGTCATTAACTGTAAGCGCTTCCTTATCAACATGTACATCATGTAGGAAATGTGAAAAATGAACAATAATTTCCTGTGACTAAGGTAATGGACATATTTATATGATGTTTTATGGGTATACTGATAATGTGTTGAGGTACATGATCTTTAATTTATTGTCGTATGACAATAAATTGTGTGAGTATAATATGTACATTATGATAAAAGTTCTGTAAAATATACAGGTGTATCTGACATCGTAACGCAAACTTCGCGAGAAGGCTACACCGCATGCCACTAATAAAATTATGATAGTCATTTATATCGTTAATGAGAGGTTACAGAAATAACAGTGTTTAAAAAAGTGTGTCGGCTTGGCCTTTGAACATTGCAAGCGTGCCGCAGCACGTGTTTCTGGGTATGACGTTGACCTCTGATGTGAAGTCTATTAAATCAGCTGATAGGATAGTTTTTCAAGTTTGTTCACATTGCGCTTTTTTGTGTAATTAGCGAATTAATATTTTTTTCTTCAAAATATTATTGGATTATAAAAATATAGCAATTATGAACGGTTTAATGTGAAAAAACTGCATATTATTTTTTTTAAGCAGGAAAAAACCGACGAAAAATTCCACCTGTGGGGGGTTCAGAATCATTTACTGGATCCATGGTACTCGTTTGTGCGTCGGTGTCAGAGACACCCTTTATATATTCCTCTTTTAAGCCTCTAAGGTTTGTTTACATAACAATATGTACATCTGTTTTCGAACCAATAAAAATCTTTTAAATATATGTAATGCCAAGCATGTCAGTGGGCGGGCTGTGTAGAAATGCCAGCGGATACTCCACAGCCACTTGATATATTTCTTAACCACCACTTACAACCCTTATCGTAGTGGAGTGGCCAATTGAAAACTGAGGGAGTGTATTATAATATGAATAAAAATAACAAGAACTTGAAAAGTAATAATATGTTAGCGTAATCCATATTCGTATATCCCCAATATAAAGCTTAACCCATTAGAGAATATTGTAACAGTTTTGTTTTAGTTTATATATACAGGAAAACAAAATTATTACGAACGTCCTTACTCTTACAACGACGTGTTACCAATTTACCCCCTTATTCATAAAAGCTGCTTAAAGTTAACTAGTGATTAGCGATTCTTTAAACATACATTTTTGACCTTTTAACGTTATTTGACTTTAATCATCGCTTATGGATAAACCCCTTAAATACTATGGTGTTTATTCATAAAGGATGATTTAAGTTATACACACTACAAAACTAACTACACCTGATCGGAACGGTAGTCAATATTCCCTGAAAATGCAAAGAGAACGTGACATTAAAAGGTCAAAAATGTATGTTTATAAAATCGCTAATCACTAGTTAACTTTAAGAAGCGTTTATGAATAAGGCGGATAGTTATTTGCTTGCCACTGCGCCCAAATCTGTCAGTGTGTGAATTAGGATCCATGACGTACATGATATATGTTCATTATTACAATGCATGGCTTCAAAATTGTAATTTTTGAAGCCAATTCAATTCATAGACCTACCTCGCTGACAGTGAGAGCGGGTATCCACCACACGAGTCCAGGGTAGGTGCCATGTCTGTTCTAAGATATGGCATTTTTCTCACGATGTCTTCCTTCATCGTTTTGAGCAGTGATGAAGAAATAATTAAAACAAAATAAAGTGTCTG
This sequence comes from Sesamia inferens, assembly GCA_037179545.1. Taxonomy (NCBI): domain Eukaryota; kingdom Metazoa; phylum Arthropoda; class Insecta; order Lepidoptera; family Noctuidae; genus Sesamia; species Sesamia inferens. The sequence continues at coordinate 15,645,848 of CM073921.1, read as the reverse complement.
CGTATGTTCGAAACCATAGCTGTTACCGATCTGACATTAGATCTGACATTTGAATTTTTTATGTGTTTTCGTTCTTATTAGTATAGAAATTTGACAGTATACCTGTCAAATTAGTCTTTCTTTCTTTCTTTCTTTATTTTTTGGCTTCGCACGGTTTGTGCATTTAGCCAATGTCAAGTAATTATGAATTATTCATGTAGAAAAAGACTGCAGCGTGACCAGTCTTATGTGTGAGGTTAGGGGCAAAGTCATGATGTGGCCACTACGCTGCGATATTTCACTGTTCTTTATAAACTATTTACTAAATGCACTTTTTACTACATAAATCACACACTTTTATTTAGTAAACAACACTATAAATAATTTTGAAAGTCCAATGAAAAACAAGCGTGACACTCAGCTTGACTTTCCCGCCAAAAACTCGTCAAATTAGTCTGTAGGTATAAAAAAAAACCGGTCAAAAGCGAGGTAAACACTGAGAGTTCCCTAAAAGTGTATGTGATCATTTCTGGATAAGGCTGATTAGTGATTTTCCTGTCACCTTTATCTAAACTTTTGCCACATAAAATATTTTTATACTACACCTGATCGGAACGGTAGTCAATATTCCCTGAAAATGCAAAGAGAACGTTAGTCTTTTCCTTGACCTGAATAAGCGGGAGGAAAAAATGTATGAATTTTCATTTCTCATGTGTTATATTTATCTATAGCATGCGCCTGCCCAAGAAGGAGTTTTTATATAATTTAAATTAATATGGAATCTCCGTGCCAACTATTGTGCAGAATAAAAAAAACAACTTTAAAAAAAGAATTCAAAGCTAAATTTTGTCTTACATGTGTTACTTACAGGTGTCTTCCGTTTTGATTTTATTTATTTAATTTATTATTTATCTACACACAATAAAATACATATAGATATAACAAAATGAAGAACTGAGTACAAAGGTGCTGCTTAAAGTAAAACGTCTACTGTGAAAGTGATGTTGAAATGACGCAGCCTTACTTAAAAGCATCTGCGGAAACAGCTGTTTTAAACCTACTGCCAGATAAATCGAAGAATAAATTTTATTTCATATTATTAAATATTTTCTACAATACAAGTTAAAAAAAAAAAATGTTCTTTAAATGTTCCTCACAGGTGCGGTATAAAGCACTGTGTAGCACTCGGGTGAAAGTCTGATTCCTACCTCGGGAGTATTGTGGCCCTAGGCTACGCCTTCGGGCCACAAACTGATTCCTCGCTAGTTATCGGTCCCTATTCTCCCTCGGTGAACAATGTACTATTTTTACTTTTGCAACAAAAAATGCAACCCGCATAGTAGTAGTAGCAGTGACTATTGAAATAGTATATTTCATTACAAGTGCGGAAAGCCTGTCATTACAACGAGTTCCGACAAATGTCGACCCGAGCCGAGGCGCAGCCGAAGGTGAGGGTTGACAGTCGGAACAAGTTGCAATGACGGTTCCGCACGTGTACTGAACAACTATTTTTAATACAGTTGCGAAAAAACTAAGCAATTTATTAAAATAATAAAAACACAATAAACTCGCAAAGAAAATTTTTGAAAAATGGCGCAAACCGTAAAAGAATATAAGCAGAGATTTTTTTTTCTTCACCCATTCGATTAGGCAAAGGGAACTATGCCCATACAGCCAAGTCTTCAGTAGAATTTTTTTATTGATATGAAATGAAAATGAAATGAGATGAAATTAAATAAAACCTAACCTAACTCATCGAATTAAATCATTAAATCTGATATTGAAACAAATTAGTAGCTTCTTTTTAGAATTATTTGCATGAATCATAAAAACTTCTATGATTTTTTTAAAGTAAAAACTTCATGGTTGGTTTTTTTTATTTTTAATAGACAATATTTTGACAGTTGGGAAAGAGAACGCACTAGTTCGGAAAAGGTAAAGAAAAAGCACGAGTGTGTAATAGCCCACTTTCCGAACGCTATACGTCCCTGTAATACACCACTTTTTGAGCAGCTGTATTAAAAAATTTTTTTTTCGTTGACGTGGGTGCATTGCTCTTTCATATGATACCCACATATCCATGTAGTCCCATTTTAAATTTTTAGACACCCTATCAGTCCCTGTCAAAAAAAGATACGTCATCTAAAATTATTCAAAATTTCAAGTTAGTAGCATTGAAATATCCAGCCGTGGCAGAGGTATAGACTGAGTCGCACTACAATAACGGTTTTTGTACAACAATTTATTCCATACGGAGCCTTAAAACGAACTTCTACACATAGATTTGGTTTTTATTATTTCATGGTACGTGCACACCCACTTTACATAATCTCTTCACCAGCTGTCCTCAAACATCATCTATCGCCATGCCACTGTGTAGACACCGCGTATAGTAACAAACGACAATCATTAGAACACCCTCATTTATCATAGAGCTCAAGGTGACACATTTACATAAATTGATCCGTATTTACGAAATCAAGTTTACGAACAGAACAGTCTGTTAATTCGGCTGGTTCTCATATGGAATTATCGTTGGACTGTAACACTTCAGAGACGGAGATTGATCGGAAATGACCTGAGTTAGCGCCTTCCGTGTCGCGGCCGTGCTTTTGTTTTCTTAAACAAAGCCACAGCATAACGTTGTTCTGTGAATACATAGTTTAGACAACGGTCTTTTGTCTTTGGCGATCGAATATTCTATTCTTTACGTAATATTCTGGTCCTTTGACAGAGTCTTTGTTATTTCGTAGAGGTAGAGGCGGTGAACTCCAAATCGATTCTACCGTTCATTGAATTATGAAGGCAAGTTAACTGTCTTATTTTCAAATGTTTTTCTAAATTGTTAAAATCCTTAATGTTTTTAAGATAACATTCATTTGTTTCAAAGACATCAAAACGTATTGGATTTAGAATAAAGGTAATTAAGGTAATTAGCCGTACGGAGGACGGGTCTGAGCAGTTGTGTTGCGATGTGTGCCGGGTACGATGCGCCTAATGCTGTTGTGTTGGGAGTTTGGTCGTAGAGGGTCTTCAGATCAATCTCACTTTGGCGCAGCATCGTTGGTCGTGTTGTTGGGTTTAACATTGCATCACCTCGCTCAACTGCCATCTTCCTTCCTATTCGCTCAGTTTTTCTGAGTGACCTATTATTCACTCTTAATAAACTAGCGCGCTTTACCATCAACGATCGCATCACTGCTTACCATCAGGCGGGATTGCAGTCAAGCGCTAGTTTATAATTATTTAAAAAAAATATATATTTTGGTAACAAATGGTTTTCCTAGTTTAGCCATTTTGATATGGAAGTTTCACACGACATACAAAATTATGTATGTCACCTTTACAATCATTCAGGTTTTTTTTAATTCAACGACCATTTGTTTTGATTGTTTACCATTGACTGCAGTATACAGCTGCTATCAAACTTATCAAAAATCATACGAACATAATGTAAAATCCGGACAATAATCGTGTGTGTGGTTCGCCTACAAGAGAGCCGAATCGCCGGCTCCTCGTAATATGTGGACGCACCCTTTTCCCGGGTGCGCTTAAGTACCTTTTCTTCGTGTGTAAAATATATGTCTTCTGCACATAATCCTTCCAAAGTAAATAAAATCTTTGAGACATGTAAGCAGGACATATGTGGTGAGACTTATCCTTTTTCCTTAATAACGAAAATACGAAGCTATGGTCTGCTAAAACTCGAAGAAAGGAAGTAAAGTGGTGGCCATTTGTTTGCTCTATGATATATTCAATATACGCCTTGATTGGCCCATGGCGCTCTCGTCACGCAACAATGCACGTTCCTAGGCAATCACTAACTATGCCAATACGTAACTGTGTTTTATGACTCGGAGTTCTCAGTTCATCTACACTGCCTTGTGCAGTAAAATCAGGTCTGTTGTTTTCCGTCTGTCTACAAGTGAGACTATTTTGTACTGCAAGTTTTTAACAAATATGATATAAGAAACGTCTTTGGAAACTATCCAGGTGTTTTATGTGTACGTCGTAGTGGGGTTTCCGGATCAGGCTGCCATATCCAAGTATTGGCCGATTGTTAAAGTACTTAATTCTCGCAGACGCCTTTTTAAAATTTTTGTTGTTACGATAAACCAAGGATTTTGGACCCCTTCGATGAAATGTTTAGGATGTGTTCATTAAATATAAGTTTTGTATGTAGTGACATGCAAGTAGCGTATTTTCTCAACCCTTAGTAGATTTTTTGGCTGATCTTTTAAAAGATTTAACGATTTCGTTACTGCTGGGTTGCTCGTAGTAACACTTTAAGACGCATTTACTTCGTTTTGCACCAGTTGGGCAGCCTGAACATTCTTCCTGATATCGCAGGAAGCAATCAATGTTAACGGAATTTGAGCTGAACAGGTAACATTGGTTTCATTATTTTTGGCAAAAAAGGTTTTGAATGGCTAAGCAAAGTGTAATATCATTTATGAATATGTTGAAGAGGATTGGGCCTAAATGGGAAACTTGTGGAACACCTGACGTAGCTTGAAAAGGTTTTGAATAATGGTCTCTCGCAACAACTATTGAAGATCGGTAACTGAGGTAAAACTAAAACACGTTACACAGAAGTTTAGCTTTAAGAAGAGTTGTTGGGAGTTTAATGTACTCGTCGTAGGTATATACAATATTTAGAGAAAAACCCAATCCGGTGAGGCACATATATAATACAAATAAAATTTGAAATTTTACAAAATCATTATAATAACAATACTAATGAATTTTGAAATAATCTTTTGTTTTCCGCGAATCAATTAAAACTTCCCTATAATTTGGTAATGTTTTAAAAAGTGACAACACCATTTTCGACGGTATTATTATGAGTGATGCGATCGCGTACTGCGTGCCCTGCCCCCCTCCGCCCGTGCATGTATTGCCTACCGCAATGTATTAAGCTACCTCCTTTTGCGAAACAATATATATTTTATTAGGGGGAATATTTTTTAAGTTTAGCCCGGCTTTGTAGGCATTAGTAGAATCAGTTATATACCTAACAATACCTTCACGGATCGGACAGGATTTTCTTTACATATTGTATAAATATATATATACCTATAATGTTATCTACCTTATCGAATGATTTACTAAAGTTAGTGTGTATGGTATCCATAGGAATATGTTTATCCAAACACTCTGAAAGAGTCGTCATGTGATTTATTAGATTAGTAGTCGTAGATCTAGATTTTATAAAACTGTGTTGATGGCTGGTCAGGTGTTTAACATGTGATAAAAGATGGATGGTTATTATCTGTTCCAAAGACGACTAAAATAGAATTGATTTTGTAATTGTATACTCTACTTTCTTTTTTCCATTGCTCAAGGAAAATGTCGTCATTTATAAATAAGATTAAGGCTTAACGCCAGCGCTTTCGCACATCTTTTAATGAACACAGGTGGTATACTTTTTTGTTCATTTAAAGATGTTAAGTTTCGGAATACTTCAACAGTATTGAATTCTAATTTACAGAGATGGCAGCAAATTGTCGTTGTAACAACAACTGCGGGCGGCCTACTGAATTCCTCTCTATTTATAATAAAAACTTTCTGTTTCTAATCTCTCGAAATATTTTTGTAGTAAATTGTTCTAAACTTCTTACAGTCGGCACGCAGAGTTTCAAATAATATAACGTCAGAACCTTGTTGTATTTTTTAAATCTGACACGAAATTTATTATTTCTTTAAAAAATCTCTGCACCTTAGTTAAGTACCGTGTTCCGAGTTGGGTATTTTTTCCTTCTTATCGTTTTCTAGTGTAGATGTTGGTTAATAATATCTTGTAAACATCATATTAAATATTGACCATGGAGCATCCCTTAGAACTTTCCCTGTCTATGAAAGCAACGGAAGAGAGGATTAGGATTTTGTCACAGTTTGCTCTAGAGAAATTAGGTTCAGTGGCCGGCTTAGTTTGTAGGCAATTTGTTTTGCTGCTGTGCTATGGGTATGCCGAATTCGAGCGAAGGATATAATGGATCTCTTTGTGTCAGATGTATATGACAATGTGTCAGGTGTTATACTGTAGAACTACAAAAAACTAGATTCAGTGTTCTAGATTTCCAGAAATGGAGGTAGGTACCTCAAACGGTTAACTAAACGGCTAATTAAACCAATTAGGAACGCAGGCTGCGACATATACACATAATATAATGGTAACAGCTCGTACACTGAAGTTTTACCAAATATTATGTGATGTTTATAAGCTTTATTCGGTAAAATTATTTACTTTTTGTCTGTTTGACTGTATGCCTATGTACTAGCATCATGCAATAACTACCAAATATTTTATTCCGATTTTGCGCAGATATTCTCTATAAGCTTGGTCATGCATCTTCATCTTCATCTCAGCGTTAATCCCAGTCGTATCCAAATCTTTGCAGTTTTGGAGTCTAGGGTCCGCTTTACCAGTCTAACTGCTCATTTTGGCTAAACTTCCATATTTTCCATGAAGGGACTGCCGTCTGACCTCTACAACCCGAAGGCGATATCGAAGCTTTGCAGTTAGACCAATTGTAAGACTTTTGAGGGCCCCAACAACCCGTAACGACTGCCCTTAGATGTTCGTATGGCAACCGGGACCAACAACTTAACGTGCTTTCCAAGGCACGACCAGACCAGTGCAAATATTCATATTCATACATACAAATATTTGCATTGCGCGGGGATCAAACCCGCGCCTCCTTGCGCAGCGGCCGCGTTCGCTACCGCTACACCACGGAGACTGTCTGAAGCTGGCTGGCGGAAACTTGGTCATGCATATTACCATGTATTCGTGTTGACGAGCCATAAAGTTGTAAATAGTTAGAGACAAAATTTAATTGTTTTCATTAAACTCTCAATATGCAATTAAATTGATTCAAGCTTCTCGTCAAGTCATCCGGAATTACTGAAATTCAATCACGATCGTGAAATCTGTTCGTCACGTGAGAGAAAGCAAACATTTTCATTGAACCTGCACTCTAGGCGAGTATAAATTATTTCACGTAATTTGGGCAACAAACCAGTACACAGTCTTCTTCTTGGTTTTAATGGCTCTGCACGATTAGCGATTGAGCCACAGTACAAAGTCTGTGAAAATACAACACATGGTCGTCAATTGTCGAATCTTTCGGCATAAGTATACAAATTATATAGGGAGAATATCGAAGGCTCGCAGTCGTCGCTCTATTTTAAATAGAAATAAAAAAGGGTTTTTGATTCGAACGAAATCGTATCGAAGGTTTCACCTCGATTTTATCACATTATTTTTATATTTCCTACGAGTCGCTCTCATAGATTTATTGATAAAACCAATTTCATCCGAATCCCTGAATTTGGGTTCATATTTATGGAAATATTTTGAACAGCGATACAATGAAGAGACGCACAATTCATGAAGAAGACACAATTGTCTTATTTATAATTATAAAATGTTAAATTTTAAGATTTTTGCGTAAATACTTGCGCTAATTGTAAAGTTGTTGAGCAAATACTTTGATGCGATGTCGATACAGGGAAATAGAGAGCCTTCATTAAAATAAGCGCATTCTGAATATATTTTTCTCAACCATAGTGAACCCCTAAAAGAGATGTAATTCCGTTGAAAGTATAAAATTCAATACAAGCAGACCCCTTAATATTTTAGGAGGAGTTTTAGTGCCTACGCGTGCCCCTCTTGAATATAAAGCTACACATAAAATGGCCTACTAACGTAAATAAAGATTTATGATACATGTGGTGTACTTACAGTATCATATATACCTATTTCATGCAATTATTGGAGCAAAAACCAGCGCTGGGCTCTGTTTTTGTATAGAGTCGCAGCATACTGCTGAGCGACAACCGTTTTGCGTGGATGCGACGCATGTTTCCCTCAACTATTTAATATTTTTGTAAACTCTTGCGTCATATTTACTGCAAATAAACGTTTTTCTTTTTTCAAAATTTGCAATGAATAATATGGTTGCCGTTTGCCGACGCTGTGCCCGTACACAAACGGCTTCGAACGCGAACACAATATACCATGGTGAAATGTGAATTCTTTGCTTATTTATAGAGTATCGAAGTTATAATTTCTAAGATGGAATTTATTTAAATTTATATAATATAATACCTACACCACACTGTACACTACGTGTGATGCAATTACTTAACATTTTTGATTTAATTAAAATTCTGTTATACTTTTGTATATTAATATTTTTTTATGATCAAGGTTGCAAAACAGTAAAAGCCTTTAAGTTTTTATTAATATAATTTTTTATTTGTAATGAATGTATGCGTGCTTTACTTATTTCAAGAATATACTGTTTCTTTCTAAATATGAAGTGGCAATCGGCATATCCACTTCCCGTTAGATTCGCTTTAATTCAACAATAAAAAAAACAGTAAGTACCTAAAAAAATTAAAAAGAAAGACAGTTCTACTAATTTACATATAACTCCTGTGTGTGTTTTTTTTTAAAATAATTATAAACTAGCGCTTGACTGCAATCCCGACTGATGGTAAGCAGTGATGCAATCGTTGATGGTAAAGCGCGCTAGTTTATTAAACCCATTCACTTAAAAAACTTAGTGAATAGGAAGGAAGACGGCAGTTGAGCGAGGTGGTGCCAACGATGCTGCGCCAGAGGAAGATTGATGTTGTTGATTGTTACATGGTTATGATTTGTTAAAATAAAGTATTGGCAGTTAGCCATCTACTTACAGGCGCTATGTTCCACAAGTGAGTTGATTTACAAGATTACTGACAAATGCTTACACTGGAAAAATATTACATTTAATTTTAACATTTATTTTTACAAAGACCGACATGCTTACCCGTGGCAATAACAAACATTTTAAAGTACCCTTATATATTCCCATAACGGAGGCCCCTGGGCGTCCACTGAGCGTAAACTTCGACATAGTTTCCCATAACCTTCGTCCGAAATAAAGAAACAGACATTCCCACAAACGGTCTGCCTACTAGATACATATGTACTAAGTACACATTTAACGTATCATATAAGTATGATGAAAACCTTGAACTAGGTAAAGAAATAACAGTAGAATCGATTTCTTTAGTTATCATAATATTAGTTTACGTGAAATAATTATATTTATTCAATGCTATGTATTAATAGTTTGAAGAGTTTAAAATAATAATTTTATTTATTTACTTATATGTACTTTAGGCAAGTACCAATGTGACTTTTCTAAAAAGTTATGTGTACTTTCTAAGTATATCTTGAACACCAATGACTGAAGGTGAAGGAAAACATCTTGAGGAAACCTGGACTTTATAAGTCTGAAATCGCCAACCCGCATTGAGCAAGCGTGGTGATTACGCTCAATCCTTAGTAGGCCATAATATCGGCTGCCGGCAGAAGTTACCATCCATCAGACAAAGTCTTGCCGCCAAGCGATTCGTTGTGTTCCAGCATGATGTCTGGTGAAGCCGTACGGAGGAAGGGTCTGAGCAGTTGTGTTGCGATGTGTGCCGGGTGCGATGCACCAAATGTTGTTGTGTCGAGTGATTGGTTGTGGAGGGTCTCCAGATCAATCTCCCTCTGGCGCAGCATCGTTGGTCGTGCTGTTGGGTTTAACAATGCAGCACCTCGCTCAACTGCCGTCTTCTTTCCTATTAACTAAGGTTTTTTTAAGTGAATAGGTTTAATAAACTAGCGCGCTTTACCATCAACGATTGCATCACTGCTTACCATCAGGCGGAAATGTAGTCAAGCACTAGTTTATAATTATTAAAAAAAAAACTGTGCCCAGCAGTGGGACGATAAAAAATAGGTTGATAATGATGATGATGATGATGATGAAAGTATATCATCATCATCATCATTGTCCACCAAAACATACATTAATTAAAATACATTCAACACAACAAAATATACAGTAGGCGGCCTTAACGTTAATACAATCTCTTCCAGGCAACGAATACATGGATAATATGTACCAGTATATATAAATGAGAAGAAATAATAAAACGACAAAAAAAGATTTGTCCACATCGCTGTGAATAGGAAGGAATAATGATATTATTGTATAGGGTAAACGCAGCTATCAACGACCCATTGAAAATCTGCAGTTATTACCGACCTATAAAAGTAATTGGAAATCTTTCGTTTCCGGAACTATTCTAGCTATAGGTAGGCAAAGTTTCACACGGGTTTATTCCTTGAGCATCGTATACTTTTACTTTGGTGTAAGTATCTGTGCAAAAAAGACGTAAAATACGTCAGGTACTGCGGGGCAGCGTGAACGCAGCACGTTTCTTACTGTGCCCTTGTTCCTTCAAGTAAGTATATGACTTTTCTATTTAAGACATTTATACAAACAAATGACGTCTATTCTTTATCTTATATTACTAAATGTATTCATTTAAGTGTCAACTCTTGATTTCTTACGACTTTTAATTATTAAAATTAACATGAAATGATAAAACTTTAAATTAAAAAAGGACGATATTAGCTTCATCAGTTTTAGTCGTGGCAGCTATCAACGACCCATAAGTCGTTAATGGCAGCGACGTAACTTTTCGTTTTATTTTTCTATTATGTTATTATATCACACTAATACAAGTATTTTTATGCACCAGTTTAAATCTAAGCTATCAGTCTTTATAAAAATCTATTAGCGGCTCAACTTTTTTTGCCTAGTTTTTACCTTATAGCGTTGTCAATTTAACCAAAGTTATGATTTTTATCGAGGATCGATATTGAATAGTTGCAGTAATAAATCATTGTTTTTGTGTTTAAAACAGTGTGCATTTGTTTATATTTTCTGTGACATTAATCAGTTACAATCTATTTTATAGTCCGAAGGTCAATTGAATTAAAATAACCATTTTTTTATGAGTCGGTAACACAATTATGTTTATACTTACATACTTTATTACCGACCCATGAGGGTCGGCAATAGCAACTATAAGAAGCTATTACCGATCGTATATAGATTAATTAGTTTCTCACCTACTTTTATGACATAATTTCTATTAATAAATGGTACTTCTTGTCTAAAGCAATATAAGACATACAATTATATTTTTTCCAGAACTATGAAGTCAAGGTGCGTGGTGCTGTTGTTTTTCAAAAAAGGTGACAATACCCTCCTGAAAAACTACAGACCGATATCCCTCCTGAGCCATGTCTATAAGCTGTTTTCTAGAGTCATCACGAATCGTCTCGCTCGCAGGTTCGACGACTTCCAGCCTCCCGAACAAGCAGGCTTCCGAAAAGGCTTTAGCACCATAGACCACATACATACGCTGCGGCAAGTTATACGAGTACAGAAGTCCGAGGAGTATAACAAACCACTATGCTTGGCGTTTGTGGACTATGAGAAGGCCTTCGATTCGATCGAGACTTGGGCGGTGCTACAGTTTCGCCAGCGGTGCCAAATTGACCATCGGTACATTGAGGTGATAAAATGTTTGTACAAAAACGCCACCATGTCAGTCCGTCTCCAGGATCACCGATCCAACTCCAGCGTGGAGTGAGACAAGGAGATGTCATATCTCCTAAATTGTTCACTGCTGCGTTGGAATATGTTTTCAAGCTCCTGGACTGGAAAGGATTTGGCATCAACATCAACGGCGAGTCATCACTGAGACATCACTAATCTCCGTTTTGCAGATGATATCGTGGTCATTGCTGAGACCCTGGAAGACTTGGGCAAAATGCTCAATGACCTCAGCAGAGCTTCCCAACAAGTGGGTCTAAAGATGAACATGGATAAGACGAAGATCATGTCGAACTCTCATGTCGCACCCACTCCAATTCTAGTTGGTTGCTCTGCACTCGAAGTTGTTGACAATTACATATACCTGGGATAAAAAGTTCAACTAGGTAGGTCCAACTTCGAGAAAGAGGTGTCTCGTCGAATCCAGCTCGGCTGGGCAGCGTTCGGGAAGCTACGATACATCTTCTCGTCGTCCAAGATACCACAGTGTCTCAAGACTAAAGTCTTTGACCAGTGTGTGTTGCCAGTGATGACTTACGGAACTGAAACGTGGTCGCTCACAATGGGCCTCATACGAAGGCTCAGAGTCACACAAAGGGCAATGGAAAGAGCTATGCTCGGAGTTTCTCTGCGTGATCGAATCAGAAATGAGGAGATCCGCAGAAGAACCAAAGTCACCGACATAGCTCTGCGAGTCGCTAAACTTAAGTGGCAGTGGGCAGGGCACATTGCTTGTAGAATCGATGGCCGATGGGGCAGTAAGGTTCTGGAGTGGCGGCCACGTACTGGAAGACGGCCTTTGTCCAGCAGTGGACATCCATAGGCTGAAGAAGAAGAAGATGGAGTCACAAAAGCGGCAAAAAGTATATAGTGAAATACAGCTCGCCGAAGCAATCAAAGCAATTAATGACGGTACTCGTACAATTGTATATCAGGCATCAAAAAAGTTTAATATTCCCAAAACTACATTATGAGGCAAACGGGACGGGAAATATAAGAATGAAATTTGCGGAGTTCAACCGGTTCTTAAGTGATGAAAAACAGATTGTAGACTGGAATCACTACCTTGGCAAGATGGGATTTCGAGTTACAAAAGAACAGTTATTAGAAGCAGTGGCTAGGCTAGTCGATGACTTAAATCATCCAAATCCTTTTAAAAATGGTGTGCCTGGCAGATATTGGTTTGAGAATTTTATAAAGAGACATCCAATAGTGTCTAAACGCGTTGCACAAAGTCTTCCTTCAAGCCGAAATCAAGTCACGTGGTTCGACAGAGTGAACAATTATTTTATGACAAATAATCTGCATCATGTTTTAGTAGATCCTGGACGAGTTTTTAACTGTGACGAAACTTCTTTCTTTTTATGTCCAAAACAGAAAGAAGTTTTGGTCAGCAGAGGTAGCAAACGTGTGTTTAATAGAGTTGCTAATGACGAAAAGGAGTACTTGACTGTGCTTGTGAACGTTTCAGCTGACGGAAATGTAGCACCTCCAATGATACTTATTCCTTTTAAACGTTTGCCAAAAAATCTTGTGCCTAGATTACCCCGTGGATGGGGACTTGGTAACACGGAATTGAGTTGGATGAACACAGAAGCATTTTATGAACATGTGACCAACCGCTTATATCCGTGGCTTGTAACAAATGAAATACCAGTCTTCTGTTGTTTCGTTTGTAAGGACCAGATGTACCAAATCATATAATATGTAACTACGTAGTTGCAATTTATTTCTAAAAAGAGCTGAACCAATGACTATAATTTTTGAAAAATGATTATGATCTCAATAGCATAAGGAAATATCATTGACTTTAAACTCCTTAAATATAAATATATATGTGTATTAATAGTATTATGTTGATTAATTTAAAAAAAATATTTATTTTATTAAAAATAATGATAATTAAAAAATACGAATAAGTATTATGTTTTGTTTTATTAAGATCGATACTCATCATCACCACTAGCATACATATCCACATTCCATTGCTGGAAGAAGGCCTCCTCTCATACACGATCGGGAATAGCTGCATAAAAATCGTTAATAGCTTCACAGCCGTTTTTATGGGTCGGTAATAGCAACAATCGACTAAGACACATTTTAAATAATTTTTTACAAGATTATCTTTTATTTATATGTATTTGATCCAGTAAATACATTTTTTATACATAACACAAGCATATAAATTGAAACTATTAATCTTTAGAGGAACCAGTATACTAAAAAAACATGGTTGATTTTAAAATTGCCTTAGGGGGGTCGTTAATACCTGCGTTTACCTTAATAATAGTTTATAGCGAGCGGTGATCAAACAAGTTAGGAAATGCAATTTCGTAAGATCTAATGTCTGTATTCCAAAAGGAAACTAAAGCATTGATATCTGTTTAAGCATTACTTAAAACTAGTTTCAACCAATCAAATGGCTAGTCGTGGTGGCCTAGTGGTTACATCACCAGCCTCTCAAGTATAAGTGCGCGGGTTCGATTTCAGGTCAGGCCAGTACCAATGTATCTTTTCTAAAGTTATACGTACTTTCTAAGTATATCTTGGACACCAGTGACTTGAGATGAAGGAAAACATCTTGAGGAAACCTGGACTTTATAAGTCTGAAATCGCCAACCCGCATTGAGTAAGCGGTGGTGATTACGCTCAATCCTTCTCTGTATGAGAGGAGCCCTGTGTCCAGCAGTGGGACGATAAAAAGGTTGTTGTTGATGATGATGAATCAAATGGCTTGGATGGTTGGATGGATACGAGACTTAAGCAGAGCTTGAGTTTTGAGTGGGTTTTTTTTTTTTTAATAATTATAAACTAGCCCTTGACCGCATTCCCGCCTGATGGTAAGCAGTGATGCGATTGTTGATGGTAAAGCGCGCTAGTTTATTAAGAGCCTATTCATTTAGAAAAACGACGGCAGTTGACGAGGTGATGTAATGTTAAACCCAACAACACGACCAACGATGCTGCGCCAAAGGGAGATTGATCTGAAGACCCTCCACGACCAAACTCCCAACACAACAACATTAGGCGCATCGTACCCGGCTCACATCGCAACACAACTGGTCAGACCCGTCCTCCGTTCGGCTTCACTAGACATCACGACAAATCGCTTGGCGGCAAGGCTTTGTCTGGTGGGTGGTAACTTCTGCCGGCGGCCGATGTTATGGCCTACCACCGACGTTCTGTAATACGGGCCTTAGATCTCAATTTCAAGAAAGGAAATTAGGAATTTACGGAATATCGACGAGATTCGAAGATCTCTTTAATTTTTTATATTGTGACATTGTAAGAAAATAAATAAATTAAAAGAAAATAATAATATAAATGAGCCCTGAAAAATTTTGGTAGCAGCTAGTGGTAAAAACCCAATGTGTCGTCCAGCAGGCGGATTCTAATTTTGCAGGCACCAGCTGCAGAAAATGTTCTCTCAGCCTCTACTAGGGACGCGGAGCACAAACAATTTTATGCAAACTCTAAGCGCTCCCTTTGAAAAAAAAGACACATCTTCCGCTTCGAAAAATACATACGCGTATATGTGAATACAATCCTGTACAATCTCGTTCGATTTTCGGCCGATATTAATCTCGGTAAATTGGTCCAAGATCTCGCGAAAACGATATTGGATTCCCTAGAACTAGTCCTTAACTTTGTCTGTTTTCATTAGTCATTTGCTGTCCAGATATGTGGTATGATGGCTTTTTTTTATTCAAACTTACTAAGGAGAGTTTTGCCTTTTGCTAGCACTAAAAATAACATTCTGTACGAATTTGGTTAAGGTTAGCTTGCTCCGATGTATTGTATGTATTTGCCAAGAGACCCTTGCCTACCCTTTGGAATAGTTACGTCGTGTTAATTTTGTTCGACTGTTCTTATCATCCGTATGTTATTCATAGATTACCTATGTATGGAATACACTGGTACCCTAAGATTTAATTCCGCCTATTGTGGTACGCATGGAACGATCTTATTGTATAAGGATGTCACAAACAATTGTGGATTATATATTTCTTTTCTCATTTTTAATGTCAGTTTAATACTATTATTTTAATAAAAAATGTTTAGAAATACTTTCAAATTGGACGCGCTTTTTGAATGTTTGCTTGAAAAGCTTTACAAATTTTCCATGAACCCCAAGTGAACCCCGTGGTATTGCCAAGATCCATTCAATAGAACTGCGCTTACTAATAATTTCACGACCGTCACCCTTTAAAACCTCCAAGGAAACGAAGTTTTGTTATCTTATGTTTTGGCTTAGTTGCTTTAGAATTTAGATTAACACTTATTTTCGAAATCTTAATTACTGAGTAAACTATTTGATCAAAATCGGAACCGTAGTGACATTTAATTTGCGAATAGCTCTTTGAATTCTTTATCTTATTTCGTTAACTCTTAGCTGATATTATAAAATACGAAAAAGTACATTACCGAATTATATATCAAATATATATTTGGTGATTATGTTTTTCCCAAGTACCATCACAATCGGTCATTTAATCAAATCCTTAAAAGTATAAATTAGGCTGAAAATTGTATGATAGGCTAAGTAACCTTACTTATTAAGAATACTAAAATCTACTTATTTTAGTAGCAATTAAAAATCTCATAAGGGCACCGACGGAAACTATCTGGAATTCTGAGTAAACGTTAGCAAGTTTGAGTTAAAACTGAACGGTTTCAAGGAATTTTAAAAAGGCTTATATAAAAGGTATTCTCAAAGCAATATTTTCTATGTTATGAAATGCGCTATTCTGAGTTCACCGTTTGAAAGTAATTTTCTTAAGAATGTTCTCAAAATATAAGTTGTATACAATCTTGAAATTTGTGCAGTGCAGTAGATTAAAAAAAAAAGACCTAACGGGAAAAAGACGGTGCGCCGAAGGTTTTATAATGTTTAGAAGTTTCCAATAAAATTAAGGAGGTCCATTCTTTTTTGCCTACAGTTATATGAACTTCGTTATCTGAAGAATTTTAGATTTTATTTTACTCCAGAACGCGTTCAAGTTTTAGACTAGTTACAATTAATTTTAACACCATTCTAAAAGATGAAATTATACGTTGAACAATTTACGTAATCGTTATTATTTCACGTGTGTTACGTTAAAAGAGCGTTTGAGAAAATCATTTTTACAAGTGCCTTATTTCCAATAACATAAATAAATATCAAAATAATAGGGTTTAGGGCGGAGACAAAGTTTCGTAAATTGTATAACATAGACACAAGACCTTTTCGGTGCGAAATCAAGCAGATGTATGTCACACGGTTAATATCAAATAAAAGTGAGCTTCATAGGTTTATAAAGAAAGTTTCCATATTTTTTTACTGAGAATTACTCTCATTGGCCAAGTGAAACAAGCGCTAGAATTGTGGCGACAGCGCCTGGGAAAAGTTTCGTTAGATAAGTGTATAATTAGTTTAAAAGTAAATATAAACAATTATCATTAAGGTAAAACAACATAATTATATTGATTTAAAATTCAACGGATGTCATAAATTGACAAAATTATGGCGTAGACATAGTGTAATTCAGATTTCCGTAGAAGCTACGAGGCTACGCCGTAGGCCTTTCGTAGGCCTCTTAAAAACAGGCTCATTTGATGTTTACTGACAGTTATTAGTCCTTGGTTTTTATAACCGAAGATTGCGGTGGTCAGGGTTGCATAACTATGTTAATATATAAAGCTGTAGAGTTTGTTTGTTTGAACGCGCTAATCTCAGGAACTACTGGTCCGATTTGAAAATTACTTTTGCGTTGGATAGCCCATTATTATAGAAAGGCTTTAGGCTATATAACACCACCCTGCGACCAAAGGGAGCGGAGCATAAAAAAATCCTACGCAGGTGAAACCGCGTGGCGCAGTTGTTTTAAACAGGTTGTATCTGACATCGTGACCCAAACTTCGCGAAAAGGCTACACCGCATGCCACTAATAAAATTATGATAGTCATTTATGTCATTAATAAACGGTTACAGAAATAACAATGATAAAAAAAAGTGTTGGCTCGGCCTTTGAACGTTGCAAGCGTGCCGCCGTGCGGGTTTGTAGGTATGACGTTGATCCCTGATGTGAACTCTATTAAATCAGCTGATAAGATAGTTTTTCGAGCTTTGTTTACATTGCGCTTTTCTGTAATTAGCGAATTAATTAATTTTTACTTTAAAATCTTATTGGGTTATAAAAGTATAGCAATTATGAACGGTCTAAAGTGAAAAAACTACATATGTTTTTTTTTATCATGAAAAAGCCGACGAAAAATTCCACCACTGGGGGTTCAGAATCATGTACTGGATCCATGGTGCTTGTTTGTGCGTCGATGTCAGATACACCCTTTATAACTAGACTCATAATTTTCCTAGCCCAAATTTGTTCATGACATTGTAAATGACCGTGATTACTTAAGTATAGTCTGTTTTTCCAATGGTAAAGTAATATAAGAACGGCAATATGTTGGTCAACGATATTTCTTTTAACTTGGCAAGACTTGGCTGATATCGAACCGACGTCTATTGTGGTCTTCGTGCGAACGGAAAGGACAATGCCGTGGCACCGTACGAACGCGAAGGAGCGTGTTTGAAGTAAATAGTTCATAAAATTACTACTATTACCTAAATTATATTCGTGTTATAAAAGATTCCCGTTTTCGGACATGGAAAATCGAAGTGGTTTTATTTACTTCTGTACGTATTTTTGGTTAGGTCATAAATTTATAAAGTAGTTTAGATTATAAAAGCAAAGTTTAAGCTTTCTGACACAGTGGCGCTAGTCGTCTAGATATGTAGACTCTTTTATAATATTTGAATGTATGTTCTCTCTGATTGACGGCGTCGACTTGGTAACTTGTATGCGGTGCGAATAATAAATGTTTTATTTTTATTAAAGAAATCTGACATGTTTTTTATTGGAATACTGCCTAATTCCAATAATTTTCTCTTATTTTATTTTTATATTTAATAATTATAAACTAGCGCTTGACCGCAATCCCGCCTGATCGTAAGCAGTGATGCGATCGTTGATGGTAAAGCGCGCTAGTTTATTAAGAGCCTATTCACTCAGAAAAACTGAGCGAATAGGAAGGAAGACGGCAGTTGAGCGAGGTGATGCAATGTTAAACCCAACAACACGACCAACGATGCTGCGCCAAAGGGAGATTGATCTGAAGACCCTCCACGACCAAACTCCCAACACAACAACATTTGGCGCATCGTACCTGGCACACATCGTAACACAACTGCACAGACCCGTCCTCCGTACGGCTTTACCAGACATCATGCCGGAACACGACAAATCGCTTGGCGGCAAGGCTTTGTCTGGTACCCACCAGACAAAGCCTTGCCGCCAAGCGATTTGTACCAATTTTTGTGTAATGAAGATTATTATTATTACTTTGTCGGCCCTTGGGGGCTTCCCTACGCTGCATCTTTCAGTATGTGGCGGCCACTCCAGAACCATACTGCCTAGTCATCGGTTTTACGTGCGAATCGATCTGTACATCATCATCTGAGCGTATAATCCCGGTTGCATCCTTGGCTTTCGCGTTGGATCTCGGAGTCCACTTTCCTACGTATTCCTCCTCTCGATTTCAGGCATCCCGTGGAGTGAGATTGTTGGCACGCATGTCATCTCGAATCGATCTGTACAGTTGTTATTATACCTAATATAGTAAATAGTAAATCGGTGCTTACAAATAACCTTCTTTATCAAAAGGATTGTCGGCAGGTGTACGCAGTGCAATGATATACCGGCCGCCGGCAGAAGTTACCACCGACCAGACAAAGCCTTGCCGCCAAGCGATTTGTCGTGTTCTGGCATGATGTCTGGTGAAGCCGTACGGAGGACGGGTCTGAGCAGTTGTGTTGCGATGTGTGCCGGGTACGATGCGCCAAATGTTGTTGTGTTGGGAGTTTGGTCGTGGAGGGTCTTCAGATCAATCTCCCTTTGGCGCAGCATCGTTGGTCGTGTTGTTGGGTTTAACATTGCATCACCTCGCTCAACAGCCGTCTTCCTTCCTATTCGCTCAGTTTTTCTGAGTGAATAGGCTCTTAATAAACTAGCGCGCTTTACCATCAACGATCGCATCACTGCTTACCATCAGGCGGGATTGCGGTCAAGCGCTAGTTTATAATTATTTAATTATTAAAAAAAATCGTATGAGTATATCTAATGAGTGTATCTGACATCGTAACGCAAACTCCGAGAAAAGGCTACACGGGATGCCAGTAATAAAATTATGATAGTCATTCATATCGTTAATGAGCGGTTACAGAAATCACAATGTTTAAAAATATGCGTCGGCTCGACCTTTGAACGTTGCAAGCGTGCCGCCACGCATGTTTGTGGGTGTGACGCTGATCCCTGATGTGAACTCTATTAAATCAGCTGATATGATAGTTTTTCGTGTTTTGTTTACATTGCATTTTTTTGTGTAATTAGCGAATTAATTAAGTTTTCCTTTAAAATCTTATTGGGTTATAAAAGTATAGCAATTATGAACTGTTTAAAGTGCAAAAAAACTGCATATTTTTTTTTTTTAAATCAGGAAAAACCGACGAAAAATTCCACTACTGGGGGGTTCAGAATCATGTACTGGATCCGTTTGTGCGTTGATGTCAGAGACACCCTTTATGAAGTATTATATATGGATTTTAAACATAGAAATATTTCTAAATAGCGTTCTGCCCAAGCTAGGCTTATTGAACCTATTTTCGGAGACATCCCTTATCATCTTTTCGATCAACATCTATGTAAGTCTTATAGTATGTAATATGTAGATATATTATATAGCATCACTGACAACCCCTTTTGTTTAACAGCGCACTCACTGTACGTTCCAAGGTTGCATGGAAGAGATCGCATATAGCGATAAGGCCGCCCTTTGTATGTTTTGTATTAGAAATTGTATTTTTTGTTAAGTATTTTCTGATGTACAATAAAGTACTTATACATGAGATATGAATAAACATATATAAGTATATTAACGTTTTTCATTTATGATGTACGTACCTTTGTGTTACTAACATTTCTTGTTCAACACGCGTATGTGGACTATTAGTAAATATACCTCTGCTTAACTTTACTGGGTAAATAAGCCTGATGGTATGAGTCACGATATCTTAATATGAATCAGTAAACACGGTACTAAATCGATTGCTTATTCAACTCACCAGCGTTACTGCGACTACGTATATTCTTATCGATGTTAATTTCATTAAATAAACTTGCGACGAACAGTGACCCTTGCCGCGATTGTGAAGGTTAGATATGTATGTGGTCGCTCTATATAAAATACTTAGGGTATACTCCGAAGTGATAATATCGAATAATCGGATCGGACAGACACACGGCCGAATTCAATGTTGTTGTACTACGAAAAATCCATTTCACTACAATTTTAAGTAAATTTGTTTGTTTATATGTAGCTCTGATAGAACCTATAAGACCCTTAGGAGCCGAGCAGAAGGAGAAAAAGTCAGAAAAATGCTACGCACATTCGAAGTAGTGGATCGAGAGAGCGATTGCGTTTGGGATGTGACGTGATGGGTCAGGCCTAAAATTTAATTGATGTACAAAATATTTAACAATGTAGAGAGCAGTGAAGGCCTAGTGGTATCGGCCACGACTTACAACTTGTAGTTGTAGGTTCGAACCCCGTCTGGCGCCTTACTTTGTATAAATTAGTTCATCACCACTGCTCTCAAAATGGTGAAAGATAACATCGTGAGGAAACCAGCATGTCTTAGAAGAAACACTTCTAAGACCTGTGACGTCTACCAAACTGCACTGGGCCAGTGTGGCCCGTGTCCCAACAGTGGGAACATTACAGGCTGATTATATTGTGTATGCTCCATAACTCAAGTAACAGATCATCACCATCATCAACATCATCTCAGCGTTAATCCCAGTCGCATCCGAAGCCTTTTCCAGCTCTGGAGTCTGGGGTCCGCTTTACCAGTCTAACTGCTGATTTTGGCGAAACTTAGACATTTTCCGTGAAGCGACTACCGTCTGACCTCCACAACCCGAAGGCGATATCGCAGCATTGCAGCTAGACCAATTGTTGGACTTTTGAGGGCTCTAACAACCCGTAACGACTGCCATTAGATGTTCGTATGACAACCGGGATCAACAGCTTAACGTGCTTTCCGAGGCACGACCAGCCCAGTGCAAATATTCATATTCATGCATATAAATATTTGCAAGCCGCGCCTCCTTGCGCAGCGGCCGTGTTCGCTACCGCTACGCCACGGAGGCTGTCTTTATAACTCAAGTAACAGATGGTGGGGAAAAAGCAGCCAGGTTTTAGTGGAGGTGGGCTGGACACGTCTCGCAAATGCAACCCGAGAGATGGACAAAGACCGTCACTCACTGAATGCCTGAAGGAGGTCATCGCCATTGCCGTAGACCACGGCAAAGGTGGCGTGACGATCTAGTAACGTTCGCATGGCCAACATGGCGAGAGATAGTAGATAATGGTTTGGAAGGAAAAAGGGGAGGCCTATAACCAACAGTGGGACACCAAATAGGCTTCAATAAAATAGGAAGGGCATTAATTTCTATATATAGTTTGTTTGGTTATGACAGAGTACTTTTCGTTGTGGTACAAAGCGCTTTATATTTGGAGTTATTCTCCTTTGAAAGATTTCCCATTGTCCTGATTTAGGCTGACAGGATGAGATTCTTTGAAGGTACTTTGATCCAACAAGTAGGTACTTCAAGACTTTACATATTCGTCGTCTTGAAGTACCTACTTGTTGGATTGACGAAACGTACTAAATTATTTTTAGAATCTATAGGTAAACTAACAAAACTTTACTAGCAAAGATGTCTCTTTTTTTGGATTATTTAAGACCTACCACATTTAGAAAGAAAAAAAAAACAATCCATTTATTGACATAAGAGCAAAATAAATACACTATAAAAACATAAAACAAAGATTTAAAAGCCATAACGCCCTCAGCTCAGCATGATGTCAGCTGAAAACACAAGGTGTGCCACCTGACGGTGACTTTCAGCTGCCACCCACGACCCATTCCGTGGTAAAATATTAGCCAATAACCAAGATGGCGGCAGGGCTGACTGCCTGAGGCTCCAACATTTATTTAACACTCGCGAGGGCTGTTATTGCTACCCATCGTTTGCTCGGCGAAATCTAGTCGTAAACTATACAGTAGTTATAGGTTGCTCTTTAGCTGTTGAACGTGATCATCGTCACGAATTATCTTGTACCTCCTCTAGCTAACAATTTATAAATCGATTACGGTTTCATGAACGTGAAATTGATGCTTTGGCCTTTGAAACGATGGCAAAGGCTCAATATATCATTTGTTGTACCACTCTATTTTTGTTTGCATGCGGAGTTCTCTTTTATGTGATTGTTTCACTACTCTGTCACCTAAATAAATAAAAAATCTAATACAAAATGCACATATAGCAGTTTTATAGGGTTCCATTCCATACCCAAAGGGAAAAACCGCACCCTATTACTTAGACTTTACTGTCTGTCTATCTGTTATGTTGTAACTCTTCGACCTCGATTCCCAGCGGTCGAGTGCCTATTGAAAGTTTACCCACGAAAACAAAAAAAAAGATCTATTTTTTTAAACTGACTTGAGTTTCGGTGAAAACTTCAACTGACTAGCTATGATAGATAGATATATTTCTATTGTTGCTGTAACAACAAATACTAAACGCATTTTTTTTTAAGTTTTGTTTTGATAGCTAATAGTACGGAACCGATACCCTTGGTGCGCAAGTTCGACTCGCACTTGATGAAAGCTGTGTTTTTTGAAACTCCATTTAATTATTAATTATGTAAAGGAAATATGATCCCAAAATAGTAGTTTATGAAACTGTTACATAATGAGGGATATTATGCACGAGTGTGTAATACCTAATTATGTACAGTTTCATACACTACTTTATCTAATCTCATACATTTTAAGAAACAATAATAATCAATTATGTGTCCAGCGATACACAACAACGACTCGCAATGCAAAGAAACGTATTTGGCGCCAAAATTCTGCACCCTGCATCAAAGCGCACGCGCCAAAGCGCGCGCAGACACAGATAAAAAAATGAAATAGTGCTATCTATGGTTTGTAATCTGTACGGTAATGAAAAAAAAAATTATTATAACATTATTTTGTTAGAGAAATAATGTTATAATTTAATTTTTTAATTTCCTTTCGATATACTATTGGTAAAGTACGTCAATATAAACTCCTTTTTAGTTTTATATTTTTAATTTTTTGATATGAGAGTAGATAAAGACTATTAAAAGATCATTTATGTGCGGAGGTTGTTTAGTAATACGTGGACACCAATAACTGATTAAGTTATTGAGTAATTGAAGTAATGGAAAACATCTTGAGGAGACCTGGACTTTAAGTCTGAAATCGCCAACCCGCATTGAGCAAACGTGGTGATTACGCTCAACCTGTATGAGAGGAGACCTGTGCCCAGCAGTGAGATGATAAAAAGGTTGATGATGATGATGATGACATGATCGTGATAAAATATGTCACTAGTGGTAATTCCTCGATTTGTTTCCTTACATCCGATGTAGTTTCCAAAAGTGAATCCGTTGATGGCTATGGGTATATTATTATTTGTATGTATTCATTAATTGCACAAGCCTTTAAAAGGTTTTGATAAATTGATCGAACGTTACTCAAATCATAATTAGAAGTTCAAAAGTACTTTACTTAAATGAGTTAAGTTCTACCTGATGATATCTTTTTCTTCTTAGTCTATAGAGGTCCACTGCAGGACAAAAGCCTCCCCCAAGGCTTTCTTCCCATTAGAGGGCATTGCTATAATCCCCACGCTTAGCTGGCGGGTTGGGAATCGCATCAGTTTGACATTGCAGAAGGGAAGCGCTGCTGCCCGCTTCCCTGGTGAGAATTCCCTTAGTTGCCTCTTACAACACCCACGGGAGGATATGGGTTGGTACTATTCTATGCCCAGTACTACACGGGTTATATAACTAAGAAAAAATACATTTACACGATAAAATCTGATATAAATAAAGCATATTTCCTTGTATACAAATAAAACTAAATTTCAGTGCATCATTTTATTTCTATTTCATTAAAAAAGGACAGAAGTTAAATGTTACTTTAGTTCTTAGTTTCATGCTGAAAACACTCAATAAAATAAATCCACATATTTTACTGCGAATGGAGATAATAAATATCAGTCTGTTGCAATTAACGAGTTGACAAATTTAAATGTCAACGTTCATGTAAAAAAAAACTGTACATTGCTGATAATTCACCAGTTACGTCGTTGTATTGTTTATAAATATTGAGTCTCGCGCATAAATAGAGGTCAAAAGTTCTGTTTATTGTCTGCAGTATGGTTAAAAGTAACCTTTGCCGGCAGCAAAAAGACGTCTGAAGAGAGAACGTCTCGTTAGTTTCACAGAGGCATAGTTAAGGAAAGGCGCCAATTAGAGCAACAATCTCTTTTGCGCGCCAGACAGCTTGCACCGGCTTACACTCGTTTGGGACAAATAGCATAAAACGTACACCCTGTCGGCAGACTCATCTATCTGTACACATACCTACACAGCTTTCTTGATATAGAACCCGCATTTCCGTGAGAACGGCACCCAGTTACTCTTTTGTATAGTCATATTTATCAGAAAATGGTATTCACGATCAATTCATTAAGACGTGTTATCAGTGACTGTGGGATGAATTAATTAATTTATCCAGTGCCGTTCCATCATTTATTTCTCCTCTACGCTATTCTTCGTGTTAATTGAATAATTAGGGGCGAAGTTCCTTTTGATACCGACTGCTGGTTTATTGAAATGTTTTGATTTAGTACAGGTGCTATCGTGATTTAGACACGGAATGTCACATTTGTTCGTTTGAATACAAAATGAGTTCTCAGGGTTTGTTTACGTCTCTCTGAACAATAATTACAAGCCAATGAACAACGTAACGGTATTTAACACAAATAATTAAATCACATTAAATATTTACTGTGTAATCGTTTCCAAATACGATTAATTATATCGTTTGAGTATTATGTATTTGTTTTTGTACTACAGGTTTTATACGTTGACTTAATTTGAAAAAGGGGAAGAAACCGCGGCAAGCACAGCCAAATAATGAAGAGGATGTACTTACAGGAGGCTTCAGGCGATGTACTCCTGGTGTGCAGGAGTGGATGGAAGCCTCCACCAGCTATCCACTTAGCGCTATAGACTTGCCGATAAACTCACCAGCCGGTGGCGTTTTGGATTTTTGTTACTTGATGTTATTCACAAACCAGGGTAACGAGAAAAAAAAGTATACTAACGGATGAATGGAAAAACTTCTTGAGTTTTGATCAGTCTCCATTCCTTAATTCTGATTGAATGCTCCGCCAGGCAATGAGGTTGAAGGGAAAAAATGCGAGAATATTTGAACATGTTTGCTTATTGATATATTTAATTGTTATGTGTATTAACAGAAGCTATTATAGAAACTTATCGCAAATATCTCAACTTTATCGGTACACAAATATGCAATGTCAAGGTGACATACCTGTCATACCTCTTCATTCTTCATTTCCATTTCTGCTGTATCATCTCCGCTGCCTTGGACAGCAAGGGAGTCTAACACTATCTAGAGCATTTTATTTTCGTTCATTTGTTAATTTTTTTTTATCAACATGCTACAAGTTCAAAATAAAGTTAGAAAATTTTATTTATGTTTTTATATTCGTAGGTCTAGCTTAGTTTCTTAACAGTTGTTATATTAGGAATTGATTTTTGTATTACTTCTTCGGGTGTATTAACTACTAGCGGCCGCCAACGACTTCGTTCGCGTGGAGTTATGCTCAGCTCCTATTGGTCGCAGTGATGTTGTATAGGCTAAAGCCTATCCAACGCAAAAAGAATTTTTCAAATCAGACCAGTAATTTCTGAGATAGAGAAACAAACGAACAAACTCTTCAGCTTTATATATTAGTATAGATTAATTCCGCAATAATCTTAATATTGTAAAGGCTTATCCATAACTTAGCTGAATAGGATCACTTTATTTCACGGCTAGACAAAACTGTGTATCATGACAATGGCTGTCATTTGGTAAAATACTTTTGACATAATATTAATCTATAACGTAGCTGCTCGGACTCACTCGTGAGGATATAATGTCGTTATGTGGCCAGGCGTGTCCTCTTTGTAGGACTACACATATGGGTTGCTAAACAACATTTATATAATGATATACCCGGTATGCTATGATGTACGGATGATATAGTCATAACTCTTAAGGGGGATTCCACCAAACTAAGTATATTTGATGACTTATGGAATTAAGACGTGGTCGCTAACAATGGGCCTTATAAGAAGGCTCAAAGTCACTCAAAGGGGGTACTTGGGGTTTCACTGCTCGATCGAATCGGGAATGAGAAGATCCGCAGAAGAACGAGAGTAACCGACATTGCCCGAAGAATTGCAACACTAAAGTGGCAGTGGGCTGGACACATTGCCCGTAGGACCGAGGCCCGATGGGATCGACGGGTTCTTTAGTGGCGACCACGCACTGGAAGACTAGCGTGGGTCCCCAACAAAGTGGACCGACGACCGACCGTCGAGGCGCAGGACCTGTCGTCGTGGAGAACCTTGGGGGATGCCTATGTACAGCAGTGGCCGTCTTTCGGCTGAAATGATGAAGTATATCTGATCTTGATAATGTGTTTTGAATTTTGAGCAGTTTCACTAGGTCACAGTTGTCAGACAAGTCAATTTTATGTGTTATTATTTCACATAAAGTTAAGCTACTAGATAGTACTTAGATCAATTTGACGGCTTGTTGGCGCAGCGGGATCGATTTCCGCACAAATAAAACATTTGTGTCATACAAATGCTTTAGTAAATGTAGTTGTTTCCCGGTCTGGCTGTTTGTGAATGTAAGTTTATAATTATGTGTGTAAAGGCACATACGATACAGGATAAATTCTTAGTGTGGAGCATTGTTTTTTTTTTCTTTTAATTAAGTAGATTCATGCACATGCTTCTAATTAATTTTTAACTAGGTATATAGGTACTCGTTTTTTTTTGCTAAATTAATAAATTAAAAAATACGGTTATTATAAAAATAGCCCAACGATATAACTCTGTGGAGGCTTGTAATTAGCATACTACTTTACTTAATACTACTTTTGTGTTTGATAGCGGTAAGCCGCCTAAACACAATAAAATTAAAAAGTAAAATAAAAATATCTATGTCACTTTTGTCTTGTATAAACAGAAATGCTATATTTGTGCAATACATGTCTCATTTGAAGAACAAACTCCATGATATACTTTCATCGAATTGCTGACATCACAAGTGTAACAAAGTTGGAAACGTGATATTATGAATCGAACTACAAACTTTGGAAGTAGCATTTTTCATTCCCAGAATTTATAGACAAAATACTCCTAACTGTATGATCTTGAAATGTAGGTTATACGACAATAAATAAAAGAGAAAGAACAATGGGTATGAGTCACTGAATTGTTGACATAATGGGAATAGCATTTCTAGCAAGCGTTACAACTGAACGCAATCTTAACGTCACACATATACTGCGATTTGAGCTGCATAATCAGTGACAAAATGGATTCCGACGAGGAAACACATTTGGTATTACTACTTTAACCAAAATTACGTAACAGAAAAAGTAAATCTCATTTTAATTTTATAATTATAAACTAGTGCTTTACCACAATCCCGTTTGATTGTAAGCAGTTATGCAACCGTTGATGGTAACGCGCGCTAGTTTATTTTAGCCTCGAAGTATAACCTCGAACATTAGCCTCTTTTTTATGTTGTGTGTTTTTTTTTGTGTGTGTCAGACTTTTACTGACTAAAACCCACCCGTGTTTCTTCACTTGTCTGTGCGACGGCCAGGGCCACGGTTTCTTCCCTGACAAGAGGTAACGGTCTTCGTGGACCTCGTCACGATGTGCTGACATCTCTTTGAGGCGCGGGTGAAACACGACGCGCCGTCTAATCGTGCCTGGTCCTTACCGGCTGCTACTGCCAGCTGCCCACTGCTCACCGCCCGCAGGCCCACGCCTACGGTGGTTGGGGGCGTGAGGGCCCTGGGATTCCCGCTGCCTGACGCGCTCCACCTCCTCCTTTGCCAGCATCACTGCTTCGCAGAAGGAAGTAACAGTCTGCCATGCACTCTCGCTCTGGACCATGGCCTGGACCAGGGTCGGACCCGAGAGATCGCCGCCGAACCTTGAAGACACTTAGATTGTAGTCAGACGGAAACACCGCCGTTGACAAACTATTCCAATCCCTCGATGTACGCGGTATAAAAGACGAGGCGAAACGCTTCGTTCGGATCGTAGTGGTGTTAACAACGTAAGGGTGGATTACTTGCCGTACGAGTACGATCTCATCGTCAATTTTGGAAAAATCTTTTAACATTCTAACGTTTACAAGAAAGTGAATCGACGTGGTTGTACCTGTTGCCAAAAAAACGAAGTTAACGTCACTTCTGCGATACATTGGCGCTTTACCACTACAAACTAGCTACTTCAACATCGCGTCTAAGCAACTTTGGCGCTGCACAGACGTTGGAGAAGCGCCAACGCTCATAAAACGCCAATGGGATGGCGGCTTAGCAGTCGCGACTTACGAGTTGTAAGTCATAGGTTTGAACACTGGCGAGCGCTTTAATTTGTGTAAATTATTTCATCAGCATTACTATCGAAACAGCAAAGGAATACATCGTGAGGAAACAGGGCATGTCCTAAATCCAAAGTTTCAAGGACCTGTGACCTCTAATAACCCGTACTGAGCTTGCGTCTTGAATTACGGCTATCTTTTGCAGAGAGGAGACGCTTGTTCCAGAAGTGGAAAATTTAGAAGCTGATTATGCTAATAATGTTGTACTTTGAATATTTCAGTCCATTTAAGGCAAATATATGTTTAAAATAAAGACCTCTGTAATCATAGTTTGTATTTATCATTTTAGTAGAAAATAACAAAGTAATTCTAGCAAATTACATTAAACTTGGCAAGCTTTGAAATAGGCTAATAGTGCAATATTTTATTCAGATTAAAAAACGTTGAGGATAAAATACCTATTAGAGGCAATTGACCTTGATGGCATTTTCTCAGCTAAATAAAACACTTCTTACCGTCAAACCGGACACAGTCACTCGCGTAATTAGGCGTTCCGCTAACCAAGTGTAGTAGTAGATCAAGCTAAGAGTGCCGGTATAGACATGAGTCTATTCTGGCTCTTTAGAATCGGAACTTATGTAACTCACTTATGATATGAAAGTGAGTTACACAAGTTTGGATTCCAAATAAACCTGTAATGTTTGACCGTAATAATATCAACAGTAACCCAATAAAAGGTTCTACATACTTTGTATAAGCTTATCTCAATTTATCAACGATTTAATAACATCAATATAATCGTACAACTCTGTCTCAAACACTCATACTCAGACAGATAGACGCAGCCACACACCACACACAAACTCACGGACCATACAATTGATCGTTTTGTTTTGTTTTCTTTCATTTCTCTCTTTTTATTGCTTACTTATGTATTATTATTATTTAAGGGAAGAGCATGTCGTGGTGGCCTAGTGGTTAAAACACCAGCCTCTCAAGAATGAGTACGCGGGTTCGATTCCAGGTCAGGCAAGTACCAATGTAACTATTCTAAAGTTATATGTACTTTCTAAGCATATCTTGGACACCAATGATTGAAGGTGAAGGAAAACATCTTGAGGAAACCTGGACTTTAAGTCTGAAATCGCCAACCCGCATTGAGCAAGCGTGGTGATTACGCTCAATCCTTCTATGTATGAGAGGAGACCTGTGCCCAGCAGTGGGACAATAAAAAGGTTGATAATGATGAAGGGAAGACCGGAGCCTTCAATCTCAGGCATTTCTATACATAAACAGAGACTTCATGACATGGATTGTAAGTCAAAATGACATGAAAAGAACTTTTTTTACAACACTAATCCGTGAAACTGTAGCATTATAGACTAGCTGCGCGCCGCTGTTTCACCCGCGTAGGTTTTTCTATGCTCCGCTCCTATTCGTCACAGCGTGAAGTAAAGCTTTCCTGGATTAATAGGCTATCCAACGCAAAAATATTTTTTTAAATCGGATCAGTAGTTCCTGGAATTAGCGCGTTCAAACAAACAATCAAACAAACAAACTCTTCAGCTTTATATATTAGTGTAGATGACTTACTTATACATCAAATAAAATACCTAACTTGTTTGTAAATTCAATTATTTTATTTGAATAAAAAAAAAAGAGCACTTGTAAGTTTTGACAACAAAAATTAACAAACACAGTTGATCTGCAAAATGAAAGCTTTTCTGACATTTTAATAGCTTGTATTTCCTCCACGAGCCCGTATCACATCATTAAGTCTATATACATAACTAGGGAGATATCGCGGTTCTTATAAGTGACCTGTTATTTTTGCGGCCCGGTGTATAAGCTGTTTAATAAAATTCTAATCTATTTGCTTCAGGATTCATAGTAAATATTGAACAGTTTAATATAACATGATAATATTATAATTTATCCACTACTGAGAAACAGGCCTCCTCTCAATGAATAAGACTGGAATCCGTGATCATCACACTGGAGCAGGTTGGAAAAGGTCACATGCCGATTTCCTCACGATGTATGAATTTCCTTCGCCGTTTTCAGAGCAGTGGCGACGAAATAATTTACTCAAAGTAAAGCACCTGTCGTGGTTCTAACCTACGACCATCAACACACAACTCAATAAGCTGATTCGTCTTCACGTTCCTGGTAACTATCTCCGTGGCTGTAGACACCGTCTGCTAGCTGTGCCTACATGTCGCACGGTAGCCCTTCTGTCATCCCCTATTCCTCGCGTTCTTTCCGCGCTGAATAGCCTCATGGAAGAACCCGAACTGTGATATAATTGGCAGATGAATTTAAAATTTTAATGTGCGCTTGCTTAGCGTTCTGCGAAAACAAAATTTAATTAGTTCGTTTACTGTGTTTTTATTCCCGTTTTTATTGTTCCTCTGATTTGTCTTTTTCTTTCTGTTTATGTTTTGATTTATATTATTATTTGAATTTTATTATGTACATATTTGTGTTATATAATTTTGTATTGTTTTAATTTTGTATGTATATTAATGTAATTGGCCTTTGAAAGCCGTATTAACATAAATAAATAAATAAATAAAAAACACGTAAGTCGCGACCATATGGCCGCCGCCGAACTAATTTGAAACCTACTAATTACATTTACGAATAAGTTCTTTAGTAAAATGTCTGTATTCAACTACGTAATATCAATGTTCTTGCTATTGACATGTTAGACAGCAATACGAAGGATATTAAACGTTGTATATGCTATTGACATTATTATTAATAATTATTAGTGAGTGGTTCCTCAGAGCCCCATCGATTTTGTTTTTATTGGCAGATACTCTAGATTTGAGTTGGAACGAGAGAGGTTGTAATCACGTTTAATTGAAATCCCGTTGTTTTTTCCACAAGGCGGTTTTTTTTTCGTGTGACAAAGAAATAGTCACCCATGTTTACACGGTTGGTCGCCACATTAGAGCAAGTGAATGTTAAAACATTAAATAGATCCGTCACTACATATGATTCTCGTTAACTTTTATATATAATAATATATAATCCCAGGTTATTTCCTGACTGTTTATCTCTGAAATGAGTCGATTTAATTAAAATAAATCCAACTCATATTTGCATGACGCGATTCTGTACTCTAACTAGGAGGGTAAATTGTACCTAATCAGGCCTAATTTTGTGTTTACAAAATTTACGGTAGTATTTTTCTTTTTGAATAATAGTAGCCGAAAGTTTTTGGTTTAAATGCTACAAGCGACGCAGTATTAAATAAAATGGTAAACAAGAGCTTGGAGACTGACGACTATCACACATTTTCATAATCTTAGGCAACCTTAATTTTCGGAACTCTTGAAATGGAAGCAAGTTCTTCACATGAATTCGATTCGGCTAATAATTTATAAAATATTGTCGTATTGATTGTACAAAGTTCTATGTAATCCCCATTCGCACAACAAAAGCGTGTCTCCAATTAGTCGAATGCATCTACAGATTTGAACTAATGATTCGGCGAACAGTCGGATTATTTCAACCGCGTATTGTTGGTAGTAACACAATAGTGTACAGCAATCCTCAACTTGGATTTATTTATTCAATTAAAACGAATAGCAATGAAAATTTAAAATTAGCAGTTGCTATTCAAGTGCCTTTTGTACGATTTCCAGTTTTGAATGTTTGTACTGGATTGAAGAGCCATGTGTTATTAAACGCAGGTGAATATTGAATTTTTATGACATTATGTCGTGTTGGTCGAGTTGTCTGGTGAAGCCGTACGAAGGAGGGGTTT
Source organism: Sesamia inferens (assembly GCA_037179545.1). Taxonomy (NCBI): domain Eukaryota; kingdom Metazoa; phylum Arthropoda; class Insecta; order Lepidoptera; family Noctuidae; genus Sesamia; species Sesamia inferens. The sequence goes on along the minus strand of CM073921.1, from coordinate 15,613,018 downwards.
GAGCAGTTGTGTTGCGATGTGTACCGGGTACGAGACGCCAAATGTTGTTGTGTCGAGAGTTTAGTTATGGAGGGTCTCCAGATCAATCTCCCTCTGGCGCAGCATCGATGGTCATGTTGTTGGGTTTAACATTGCATCACCACAATCAACTGCCGTCTTCCTTCCTATTCACTCATTTTTTTTTTTAATCAATAGGTTCCTAATAAACTAGCGCGCTTTACCATCAACGATTGCATCACTGCTTACCATCAGGCGGGATTGTGGTCAAGCACCAGTTTATAATTATTATTAAAAAATATATTTATGTATTGTAGCTAACTCAAATTCAACCGTACAAAACCCATTTTGGTAAAGATTACGGAAAATCGCCCTTTTCAATAGTACCAAATTCCAAGAACAGCAATTCAATCAAAATCGGATTTTTTATTAAATATTGGTAGTAACCGCGTTTAAATTTTATGGCTAATTAAACACTTTATGGCTAATTATACTATTAAAGTATCTATGTATTTATGTATGTATTTGTGTATCTACTTTAGTATATTGTAATAATGATTTTTGCACCAACGACAGTCCCATTTGTGGTTCAGGAGAATCTGTCCATTCTTTGGTTGCCTAGAAGAAATCGCATTAGCGATAAGGCCGCCCATTGTATGTTTTGTGTTCAATGTATTTTGTTCGATGTTTGATTGGTGTACAATAAATAATAAGTAAATAAATAAATACGCGACATGACTTCTCAATTCATATGGACACAACTATGTACAACTCTAGATGGACTTCAAGTGGCGTTTCAGCAGCAGTCTCTCATACTATATATACATCTATTCAGTATTTTTTTGAAATTTCAGTTACTGAAGTCGTGCGGGCAATTGATCAGTATCTATACCTAACATTTACTGAGTTATCAGTAGTGAGTGTATTCCTACAATGAAAGAAAGTACTTAAATGCTGCTATAAAAATGTAAATAAGGTACAAACTTATAGCTGCTATAAAATAGACAAGTAACTCTGAGAATATAAAACTAATAGCCAAAATAAATTTTTGGCTTCCAGTTACTTAGTTTTCCTTGCCTTCGCAATGTCATAGGCATGTGATTGGAATATGAATGTGAGAGGCATGAGGATGAATGGGAATGTTACATTATTTATTAACGTATGGTAGAATACGGCCTCGAAGTCGTAGTAATTGATAGATTTTCCAAAAGTCCTACTCAATAAACGACCAATACTTAGTTACATTGCAAACCTCTGAGTCTTTCAACCAAAGTTACATTGAAATGAAATGAAATGAAATCGTTTACTAAGCAAGTAGGATCACCGATCACCTCTACACGTCATATGCTTTTTTTTTTTTAACTAATGAAGCCAGCATTTCCTAACTGACTACCTCTGAGAAGAAATAGCCGAAACAAACTCAGGGATCATCGTCTTTTTTCAAGACCAGACATTAAAAATGAAAATGTTTACTATAATTTACGTTATAATTACGCATATTGCTTAATAACAATGCTTAACAGAGCGAGCAGCTCAGTCCCAAGCTTTTTTGTCTTCTAAATAATCTGAGATTTTATAATACCCCTTTTTGCAAAATTTGGCCTTTATATAGTTTTTATATCGTTTAATGGGTAAGTTTCGAATGTCCATGGGAAGCACTACTCTGTGGAGACGAGTGTGATGACAGCAAGATTGTGTTTGTTCCTGGTATTAATATTATGAACATCGCTTATTTTCTTAAAATTCGATATATTTTATGTACATCCATAAGATTTTCAAATATATATTGTGAAGCTACAGTCAGAATATTTACCTCTCTGAATTTTTCTCTAAGAGAATCTCTAGGACCAAGGTTGTAAATGGCTCGAACAGCCCTTTTCTGTAAAACAAAGATGTCATTGATGTCCGCACAAGTTCCCTAGAGAAGAATCCCATAAGTCATAAGACTATGAAAATAACTAAAATAAACAATTATTATAAGATGACCCGTTGCATTTATATGAAAAAATATATTATTAGTCGAGTTTAAAGTAAAACTAAAGCGATTTAGGAAAATCACATCAATGTTGAGTCTCTAGTTTGTAATAGGTATATTATTTTCTACTATTAAAGATGGAGTATTTTATAATCTCGTAGAACTAAATAAATAGGCCAGCGTCGCATTTATGGAACAGTTTGTTCAGCAACAAATTCGTTCCATGTTTTAATGCTACAAGATCAAAACAACACTTGTATAAATCAACAGCTGTGATCGAAAGCAAATGTTTAAATTAAACTCCAGTTTTACCCGGTTTATCTCCCTTCAATCCCAGAGTTATGCTAATATTAAATTAACACAGTTAGTGTTCATTCGCTTCACCATAATTCTGTAGGTTGATTGTTAGTTGAGAATTATCATGATTGAGCAAGCACACTGACGTCGATGTATATGTACTGTCAACGTTGACGTAATTCAATATGAACGGCTATGGAGTTTGCTAATGTTAATTATTACCCTGCCCGCCACACTTTTTCCCACCCACTGCAACTCCTGAAAGCCAGAATCAACAGTAGAGACCACCAGAAAAACGCCGAGCAATGAAGCTCGAAGAGTTCCGGAGAAACGGTTCAACTGTCTTGGGTCCCGCAACGAAATTAATCAGAAAAGAATAGCGGAGGAGTAAGAAAAAAGATATTTTTTCCCCTTCCCTCCATAACAAGCAGGAGACAGAACAGAACTAGGCCAATCGGTACAAAGGGACATTATTGCAACTGGGAGAAGCCCAGATTGCCAAACACCACGGAATAAAAATTTGATTAAGTTAATGTGTCCTAAGTAGGTATGTGCTGTTACAATTGATTCCAATAATAGATATGGCAAAAGCGCCTGAACGCAGGGATATTGGTTCTAGTTTCTACAAGGTTCGTATAATAAACGACTCCGGATGTAACTTGTACATTATCCAACATAATATTGCGTTCATTCTGCCAAAGAATACACTCCCACAAGATGTGATGTGCGGACTGTTCAAATTCACAGTTCGATGTAGAACATTGACACAAAGGCGAAGGAACAAGTTTAAAAGAATACAGTTACAATTATTACCCTAGACGCCACATTTATAAGAAATACATACAAGGGAGCAGCGGTGGCATCGGCCGCTACTTACAAGTTGTAGGTCGTAGGTTAGAACCCCATCAGGCGCTTTATCTTCATTGTAAATTATTTCATCACCACTGCTTTCAAAGCGGTGAAGAAAAACATCGTGAGGAAGCCGGCATGTCCTAGAGCCAAAAACTTCGAAGTGTGACATTTACCTACCCGCACTGGGCCAGCGTGGTAGATTACGGCCCACTCCCTTCACCAACAGGTACTATGATTGTTGTCACGAAATTATAACATTGCGTCGTTATTCAAAAACTAAGCTCGGGACTGTGTTCGTGCGGGGAAGTTAACAAAAACCGATTCAGTGGTTGATAACAACCATACTCGAGACATTCTCATATCGTGCTGTCGATGTATGGCTAACGATTCGATAGAAAATGGGACCGCGTGTAGACATAGCTTTTTTTTTAGAACAGCTTTATTAAAGTTTGTACGAACTTGTCTTTGTAACGTGTCGTGGTGTGAGGCAGACTATTCTAATGTAGCAAACAACGAATCACACCAATGGCCAGTCACGCGAATCCTGCATCTCGCAATAAGAGTTTTCTGTGTAACTAGCACGCATACAAGTTCGCCACATCATCCGGCGGGCAAAGGGGCTCGCCAGACAACCCCATTCTGGTCGGAGGATCCTCCCTTTTCTATGGAGGATGAGTGAGCTTTACACGCTGTTCCTCATACCTCCACACTTAAAATCCACTCCGCGGATTCACCCGCCTAAGTTTAGTAATATCCAGATAGAAAGCATCCTATGTGTTTTATTATATAAAATCTGTGTTCCAAATTTCATCTAAATCCGTTCAGTAGTTCTTGCGTGAAAGGAAGACAAACACCCGTTCCTACATTCGCACAGATTTTCGCATTTATAATATTGGTAGGATTGACAAAGTTATAATTATAAACTCATTTATTGCTTATGTGACAGTTATTTAATAAATACCTACATATATTTAAATTATAACTCTTGAAAAATTTCATCGAATAGGTATGCGTTTATTTATTTATTTAATTCAGGTTCACCAACAGTTCCTAGAGATACATATTTGCCACATTACAAATACATACATACAAATCATTGTCTTAAATCTAACCTCACAACCAATTACAGGCAAACACCACATGGTAAGTGCTCTTGCTTATGTGTATGTTGAAAAGATATCATAAAAACATCTCATTGTGTGCACTATTTAAATACCATTCGCATAATGGAAATACAACATTTGTATATATAGCTAGCTTCATATCTATATAGGTTTATATTTGTATTTTGCCTGTTATGATTTTATATGGAAGAAAATTTTACACCACAAAAGGTTATGATTGATGACATGGCTAGAATCCGGAATATAATTAATCGTATGCTTAGGTGGGTGGGCGATTCATTGTCATTGTTGGAAAAGAAACAAGTAATATTAATCCGACCTTTCGCTGGGAGCAGGTGCCTTATTTTTAAGTATAAAGCAAAAGTTATATGAAAAATTATGAGTTGGTATCAAGATCGTTCCGTGCTCTATAAAGTATCCATATCTTTAACGCCATAAATCGATGCTACTCACATAATGACCTGACTGCGTGCCAAGTAGACAAATGCACTAAAGCAGCTACCTACAGTCGCAATGTTTGAGCCCCTGCAGGCGGCCTAGTTTAGCGGTGCTTACTGTGCCATTTCTTGACACATTCATCTCGACTGTGTCCGTATACTTGCACCAGAGATCATCATCACCATCATCATCAGCCTCTACTCGGCCACTGCTGGACATAGGCCTCCTCCATGACACGCCAACAAGCTCGATCCTGAGCAGTTCTCAGCCAGCCACCACCACCCACCCCTTTGATGTCGTCGCTCCATCTCGCCCAAGGGCGTCCTACGCTACCTTTGCCGAGACGCGGTCTCCACTCGAGGACTCGTTTACCCCAAAGATTGCCGTTCTGCAGCATATGTGACCAGCCCATTGCCACTTCAGCTTGCTAATCCTCTCAGCTATGTCAGTGACTCTGGTCCTCTGTTGGGTCATTTCTGATGCGGTCCTTGAGAGAGGCGCCCAACATAGCCCGCTCCATAGCTCTGTGAGCGGCTTTAAACTTATGGACTAGTTTGACCGTTAGTGTGCACCAGTAATACATAAATTTATTCCAGCTTATTATATAAAGCTTGTGTTTTACTATATAATAAGTAGATAGGTACATATATACATCGCAAATACAGTGGTTGGCATGGACGGGTCATCGATATACGTGTTTAGGACAGTTCCATGAGAATTTAACCTGTAATAGGAATGTTTCCTGGGTAAAAAATTTATTCTATTTAGTCCGTCATTCAGATTATAGAAAAATATTGGATACGTATATTTTTTTTTTATCAAATCAATAAAAATTAACAAATATAAAGGGAATCAAAGATGAGGAGTGGTGGCTGGTGACGTCACTGATCGTTAAAAAGTGTAGCGTGCAGTGACCTCACATGAGTTTTCAACGTACTGTGTCGTCTTAATTTTTTGTTTATATGAAAAAAGAAAAAATACGTGTCTAGTATTTTTTGGATATCTGACTGACGGACTAATTAGTTTTTTTAGTCAACTATCCCATTGTATTAGAAATAAACGGAATAAATTTATTTTTATTAGGCAACGTGGTTAGTTATGATTTAAGTTGGGTATAATAACTACTAAGCGATACGTGAAATATTAAAGTAGTTACTTTATTTAGTACTAATGAAATAATACAAACAGAAAAAATAGAAGTCGCTTTATTATAATTCATTCGCCGTTTCAGACTATTTTTCATGTCTATTCAAATAAAAACTTCGATAAAATATCAATAATGTAACTAATAGATTAATATGGAAGTTTTACGTGTCTAGACTTAAGCTTCAAATCAATAGACTGGACCCACGAAGACAGATAACGCCTACCAGGCTCGCGCGCCCCCGGCGCACAGGCCAAGAGTTTTAGTCATTAAAAGTCATTTCCTGAATTTCCATCCGCATAAAAAGCTTAAAATTGATGCTAACACGAATGACTTTGCAGTACAACCCTGTTCGAACATATGCAGGACAACATAAATGACAACATCGTAAGACGTAAGTCTAAACTGTGTCTTATTTCTTGTAGGTTAATACCTTCATTAAATAACAATAAAACCGTCGTCCCAGTTAAGTGCGGACATTACTCGGAATGGCAATGGGACTCCATATCTGTCGCTTGTCGGTGCTTTCCAGAAATAAGCTTATATTACGTCATAAAAACGTTATTGGCAGTATCGACAAGTGACGGAACATATACCAACTTTACTTATAAACATAGTACACCTGCAATTAATAATGGAATCCAACATCACACTTTCCAGGTCACTGTGCGTTTTAAAATTAAAAAAAAACTGGCCAAGTGCATATCAGACTCACGCACAAAGGGTATTTGTATGAAAGATTACGCGGTAATAAGCGGTTTACGATTTACGAGGTATTAAAAACTAAGTACTAGATCTCGTTCAAAACCATTTTCGTTGGTAGTTTTTATAGTAATGTACATATCATATGTATTTTTTAAATTTTTCTTGTTCTTATTTCAGAAGTTAGAGGGGGGTGGTGGATCAAATTTTTTCCACTTTGGAAGCGTCTCGATATCATTTTTGAAGACCTATCCATAGATAACCCACACGTAAGAGTTTGATGAAAAAATAAATTGAGTTTGAGATCTAAGTATGGGGAGGCCGCAATATTTATTATTATTTTTTTAAAATCTTAATGCGGTTCACAGAATACATATACCTACCAAGTTTCAACAGTATAGCTCTTATAGTTTCGGAAAAAAATGGCTGTGACATACGGACGGACAGACGGACAGACACACATGACGAATCTATAAGGGTTCCGTTTTTTGCCGTTTGACTACGGAACCCTAAAAAACAGAACCTCGTTCCTTTAGCCAGAGCAAACAATTTTAATGACGATGCATACATTTCGCGTTAAAATAATGTAATAAAACATAATAGCTAATAACGCACCTAGAGCACAAGCGTAGAGTAGTCAGCCTTTCGGTATTCTATATGATGCTTTTTGGTGAGTGTGGGAGGGAATCGTATGATTTAATTCCCCCATCTCCGGTCCACCATCGGAAGACCCGTCGTACGGCGAGTTTCCACCCTTACTTTGTTAACACCACTACGACCCGGGCGAAGCGTTTCGCCTCGTCTTTTATTTTATACCGCGTACATCGAGGGACTGGAACAATTTGAGTGTCTTCATGGCTAGAGTGAATAGGGTCTTAATAAACTAGTGCTCTTTACCATCAACGATTGCATCACTGCTTACCATCAGGCGGGATTGCGGTCAAGCACTAGTTTATAATTTATAAAAAAAAGATTTTTGTAAGCATAGTAATGGTTTATAGACTAACATATGAAACAGCATTATCCGCCTATAGTTACTACTGGTCTTCAACCCACCACTGGGCCACCATTACTCGATGTACCAATTTAAAAACATTCCTACATCAATTTTCTTTCGATAGATTCACGACCAGGGCCACGACCAGGACCACGACCAGGCTGAACGTCTGCTATTACACTAGTGTCAGAATGATCGATCAGTGATATCATAATGAACGATTTTGACAAGTTTCGTAATCTACTAACAAAATGGGGTTATTATGTCTTTCCAGTGGTCAATCACTGACACTCCACTCCATATAATATTAATAAATGAATCTACAGATATAATATTAATAAATGTACAAATTAAGTAGTCGTCATCATCATTTCAGCTGAAAGACGTCCACTGCTGGACATAAGCCTACCCCAAGGTTCTTCACGACGACCGGTCCTGCGCCTCCCGCATCCAGCGGTTTCCCGCGACCTTCACCAGGTCGTCGGTCCACCTTGTCGGGGGCCTACCCACGCTACGTTTTCTGGTGCGTGGTCGCCACTCGAGAACTTGTCGGCCCCATCGGGCATCGGTCCTACGGGCAATGTGTTCAGCCCACTGCCACTTTAGTGTTGCAATTCTTCGGGCTATGTCGGTTACTCTCGTCCGTCTGCGGATCTCCTCATTCCTGATTCGATCGCGCAGTGAAACCCCAAGCTTAGCCCTCTCCATTGCAATTTGAGTGACTTTGAGCCTTCTTATAAGGCCCATTGTTTAGCGACCACGTCTCAATTCCATAAGTTATCACTGGCAAAATTAAGTAAGTAATTAAGTAGTACTTTTTAGAAAATCATTCTTACTAACGGGTTTTATAATATTATCGCAATACGGCGATGTCATTCTGTCACCATTCCATTACGAGACGACTGACCAAATTATGAATTTAGCAAATTACGAACTTTTGTGCATAATGATAATAGAATGACAATGTAATCGTATTGGAATGACAACTTTATAATAATAGCATACTTGGGCTGACAATGTTCACTCTTTAAATTAATAATATTTAGCTTATACTCGTTCTAATTTTATTTGTTAACTACTTCTACGTACATACTAAAGTGTTTTTTTTTTTAATTATAATATACTAGTGCTTGACCGTTACTTCAACTGATGGTAAGCAGTGATGTAATCTTTTTTTTCCCTTACAGATTTTATTGGAGATGTTTTACTTACATTACAATCTAACCCATTAGCTAATAAGTAATTTAAATACTTACTACTTAACTACTACTTTCAAGTGATGATGAAGACTGTTCATGAACATCTGCATATTTTTGTATAGGTAGCTATGTTTACGACATCCATTTTGAGTTCCCGGTGAAGTTCTCTGTTTCTAATGTACCAGGGCGCGTGAATTATATCCGTGAATACTTTATTTTTTAAAAGATGTTAGCAGACCCCGGGCTCTAACGCGAAAGCCGCGGATGCAACCGGGATAAACGCTGAGATGATGACGATGATGATGACTTTATTTATTAAAAGATGAGGTGAAACGGCACTTCCGAATCGTAGCGGTGTCAACAACGTATAAAAAAGAAACTGTGGCCCTGGCGCACAGGCAAGTGTAGGAACACGGGTGCACCCGTCCCTTATAGGGATGTTTCCTGGGTTAAATAAATGATTCTATTTAGTCCGTCATCCAGATTATAGAAAAATACTAGACACGTATATTTTGTTTTATCAAATCAATAAAAATTGACAAATATAAAAGGCATCAAAGATCAGGAGTGGTGGTTGGTGACGTCACTGCGCGCTAAAAAGTGTAGCGTCCAGTGACGTCCACGAGTTTCCAACGCACTGTGTCGTCTCCATTTTTTGTTTATATGAGAAAAGAAAAAATACGTGTCTAGTATTTTTTCAAAATCAAAATTCATGCATTTATTTCAAATGAACCAGTTACAGGCACTTTTGAATTGTCAGAAGGTCGGTCAGTCAGTTAGGTGTAGCTAGTCGCCCATTCCAAAGAGTAGGTACCTACGGAGAAGAACGGGCAAGAAATTCCATGAACACTCTTTTCAATTATCAAGCTATTGATACAAATATTTGATTACATCATTCATGTTGAAATCAACCGTGTGAGAACGACGCAGAAATATATTGTACGCTAAGAGCGTCCATTCTGGAAAACACACAAAAAAAGAAAAGAATTAAAACAACAATTCAGAAATTAAAATACGCCGTGGTAGCTAAGAGATGACCAGTCCCCTCTGACGGCGTCCGTTCACGAACATGACGTATGGATCAGCATCATTCAGCTCAACCATATTGAAGGGAACCTAATGACCCAACACACACGCCACCACCAGCGAGACATTTGAGTGAGCATGTCATACTCTCAACAGCCAAAGCACAATCAAGTCAATAAAAAAGACTAACTTTTAACTTTACAGCAAGTACATTGTGCTCACACGTGTGCCATGCAATTATACAATACTAAGAAATTGAATCTACACAATGCAAAGATAGTTTTATCCAAGGTTCAGCAGCTCCAACAGTGTCCCCGAATACTAAGTTTAGCTCCTGTGTACCAGTGTCGAACACCCCTGTCAGCAATGCAATTCCGTAACGTACAATATGCTTGGCTATATAGTGTGTAATACTGGCTTTGAGAAAAAAAAAAACATATTATTAAGTACAAAAATTATGGGTGCATTGCAAAATGCTAATGATTTTATGTTGGCACCTACTTTACCTATGTGTAGGTACTTACTGCGAAAATAAATATATTTTTTACCAACTTTACCTTAGGCTATGATATTTCAGTTTAGGAATACATCCACAAAAAAAAATCTTTTTCGCCATAAAACGAATAAAACCTACTCTGACCGGAAGACCGAAGTAGCTATAAAACTCCTCTTTTAATATTGTAACAAAGTTACATTAAGTCTACGGAAATATAGTTTTGTACATTTATTATGTAACGGAGAGGTCAGGCCAGTCAGTACGTAAGTATGTACTCGACAGTGTCGTCAATCACGGAGTGGTGACAAGCTCAGCCTCGAACACAAAGGGCGATTCGTGATTCTCAGATTGAATCGCATCTGGAGTATTCCCAATCGTTTCTGTTCTTGTATATGTCTGTCGTATATGTCACAATCTCACTACCTGGCCATATGCTGCTTCTTTAACCTAAATACTTCATGCATTCATCCCCTCTTCCAAAAAAGCGACAACTAGTTTGCTTTCAGCGCAGAAAAATATGGATTGCTCAAGTAGCACTCTGGCGGCGAAGTAAAGAAAAGAAAAGAAAAGAAAAACGTTTATTTGCAATAAAAATGACGCAAGAGTTTACAAAAAACATAAAAAAAAAATAAGAAATAGTTGAGGGAAACATGCGTCACATTCACGCAAAACGGCTGTCGCTCAGCATTATGCTGCGACTCTATGCAAAAACAGAGCCCAGCGCTGGTTTTCAGCGACAGCCGGCGTCGACGTACAGACGTCACCCGATGCAACAAACAATTAAATTACAGTAAAAATTTAAAAAAAAAAAAAAAACCTAATAATAAAAGATATAAAAAGTAAATCCAATTGTATATCGTGAGAGTACAGTTTAAACAAACAAACAAAAATATAAAAGCAAAATACGGGATATATAAGAATTACGAGAATATCTTCCTCAAAAATGACATACATCAAATTTCAATTTGAAATTCAGCATTTCCTAACATAGTCTGTGGTTTGTGGTTTGTCGCACGCGCATCCAAGCCAACATACATCAATGTTTACATTGTTTGATTACTATTACCATTTATAAATAATTTGTATTAGAATTAATTATTACCACACAATTGAGTTACAAAATGCTCCATACGTATAATGTTACGAACAGTTATGTGTCGGTGTTTTATCTTAGCATCAGTGAGTAGTTTGTGAGAGACGAGTCCCTGGAACTGGAAACCGGAGGATGACCCAACATGCTACACCATACAAGAAAGAACACACAGTATTCCAATAGACAATCACCGCTAAACGATTGGACCACCAATGCCAGCCGCGTGCAATCAGGGGTAGGTTCAAAATTCGGTATCTTTTTGAATTTGTAGTAAATACTGCTTGAATTTTGATTTAAAACTACTAACCGTCTTTATAGCACGAAAAGGAGGTGGCAAATCGTTCCAGCAACGAGAGGCAGCGAATTTGAAACTTCCACGGAATGCAGCAGTTCTATGTGCTGAGGCTAGCATTAGGTAAGAGGAAGCCCTGGTTTTAATCTTGTTAAAGTCGCGTGACCAGGTTAGTTTATTATATAAATAATCTGGTTTCTTGGAAATAACTGTACCAAAGAGAAGAGTAGCCAGGTGAAGCTTTCTACGTGCTGTCATTTTCATGAGATTTCCTTTATTTAAAAAAGGAGTGATGTGGGAACGTGGTGGCACATTGTAGCAAAACCTAGCACAAGCATTCTGCACCCGCTGAATCAATCTCTCGCTTCTACCGAGAATGCATGGCCCATACACAGTGTCAGCATAATTAAGTTTAGATAAAACAAGTGACTCACACAACATAACACGCATATCCACACTTAAGTAGGGCCTGATACGATATAATAATTTGAGTCGATAGAAGCAGTTGCGCACTGCCTCTAATATGTGTGTTTCAAAATGGAGCTGGCCGTCAAATATCAAACCCAGATTCCGAGCCTCTAAGACTCTTTCCACAGTACAACCATCGATTCTGAGGTCCAGATTGCAAGTAAGCATTTTGCTAAGAAAATCCCTAGATCCCATCACAATATACTTGGACTTACTAGGATTCAGGACCAGGGAGTTTCTCCTGGACCACGAAGCGATTCTTTCCAAATCCTCATTCACTCTGTTCACAGTATCAGCTACATCCCAGGATTGGAACGAGATGTACAACTGCAAATCATCAGCATAAAGGTGATATTTGGTATTGACCAGACAGTTGGTGATATCAGCACTGTACAGGATGAAGAGAAGCGGGCCCAGGATCGATCCCTGGGGTACGCCCCTCTCCACAGGCTTCGGACCAGAAGACAAGGAATCACCACAATCAGTAGTCACCCGGACAAACTGCGAACGATCCTTAAGGTAACTCTCAAACCATTCAACGGTTTCGACTTCACATCCATAATAGGACAGCTTGGAGAGTAGAAGTGAGGTGTTGATTGAGTCGAAAGCACGCGAAAAGTCCAACAGGACCAGGAGAGTTCCCATACCCTGATCTCTGGCCTCAAGAATGTTGCCAACTACATCCAATAGGGCCGTTGATGTGCTATGTGCCCTGCGGAAACCAGACTGAGCCAACGGCAAGATATTGTTGCATTCAAGATATGCCCTAAGTTGGTCTGCCACAACCCTTTCCAGGATCTTAGACAGACATGGGAGTAGACTTATTGGACGAAGGTCCTTCACGTTCACAGGGTAGGGTACTTTTGGGATTGGTCTAACAATTGCCATTTTCCACAGATTGGGGAATGAAGAGCTGGCTATGGATCTGTTGATGATAGCGGTGATCACTGCAAGTGTTCTAGGCAGTGTCAACATCAGCATTTCCAGAGAAATTTGGTCCGAGCCCTGCGCATTAGACTTGAGACTCTGCAAGATTCTCAGAACTGCATCCTGCTGGACCAGCTCAAGCCGGAAATGACTGTTACTATGCCTGTGATGATAGAAGTATTTCAAATCCGCAGCAGCAACCCTCCCACTGCCAGGAACATCCAAAAAGTGTTGGTTGATTAATTCAGGGTCATTGCAGAAATGAGGCAGACTATGCTTTTGTTTTTTAGAGGTGTTAACTGTTGCTTTAATGTGGCTCCACAATTTTTTAGGTTGTCTCATGTTATTATTAATATATGTTTTAAAATATGCACACTTTTCACTATCAAGAGCAGCTCTAACAAGATATTTAAGCTCCTTGTATGACTTAAAATGATGTTCAGATTTAGTCAATTTCGATTTAAAATAGCACCTATCACGAAGCTTCATCATCTCCTTAACTGTGTCAGTTATCCAGGGATAAGATTTCTCCTTAATAAGGACTTTCTTGAAGGGCGCATGCAAATCAAAAAGTGTCAAAATGCATTGATTAAAAATAGAAACCATTTCGTTCACATCCTCCAGACTTACAATATGCTCCCAGTCAAATTTATTTAAGTCCTCATTGAAAAGATCAGGGAGGATATCTTTAAATGGCCTGTAGGTAATCCAGTAAGGAGAGGGTCTGTCCAACCTGAACTTTAGTTCAACAGATATAATTGCATGATGACCAAGCTCCGGTATGTGTGATACAGAAACGTCGCACACACGGGCATTAGTACACACAACATCAATTAGGGTTTCACTATGATCTGTGAAATGTGTTGGCTCAGCAATTATTTGGGTAAGCTTGCAGCATTGTACAAAAATGTTTAGTAGTTTGGATTTATTGTCAGACTGGTTTAGTACATTTATATTAAAGTCGCCAAGCAGGATGACCTTGTCCGCGTTAGCAAAGGAGAAGAGAGAGTCTGTAACCGCATCCAGAAAGGCATTCACATCAAGCCACGGCGGCCGGTATGCAGTACCAATAATGACTGAGTGCGAGTTAACGTTAAGTTGAAGCCACATTTGCTCAACCTGCGGCGCGGGCGGGTGCGGCATGGTACGTACTCGCAGACCGCGGCGCACGTAGAACCCCACGCCGCCCCCACGACCGCCGCGCACGGCGCGCGCCCGCGGCACGTGCCGCAGTCGGTAGCCCGGTACTGTTGGCGCACGACCCTCCTCCCCCTGCCTGAGCCACGTCTCATTTATCGCCATGATATCCACCGACAGGCTCTCCATAGCCACAAGGAACTCGTCATGACGTGAACCCAGCGACCCCGCATTAAATAATCCAACTTTAAAATTTCTTGCTCTAGTCATTTTTGGAAATAGGTAGGGCACACAGTATATCAGGGCACGTACCGTCTATCACAAAGAGGAGTATAAAGAGTGAGTCACAAGGTTCAACAGAAGCACCTCTAAATTTGAGATTAGTACACAACAGGTCGATTAATAAATTAATAATTTTCCATTTTATTTTGTAAATATGTAAAATAATATAAATATAATAGGTATATAGGTATAATAATAATAGGTTTAATTTTAATTTGTAAAAAAATAATATTGTATAGGGTATAATATATAGATAAGCAGTGTGCGTGGAGCTATAAAACTGGTTTACGTACGGTTGACTTAGGTACACCGCAAGCCACATACCTACCGAAACAACAATAATGAGGTAGCTACAACAAAAACATAATATTAGATTAGAGAGAATGAGACTTACTATAACTAAACTAACTTTTAAAAAAAACACCATTGGAGTGAAACAAGAAAGAATGACCAAACAAAACAAAATAGTACACAAAAAAGCAGTTCTATGATACCCGGGTCGGACCGAAGATGCGCTGTAAGTCAGCCTCGCAGCGGATTTGGCAAATGGTTTCTCCAGGTTTGTACCGGGCGAGAATACGGCCTCGTTTCGACCACACAAACTGCCATCCCAGGCGACTGCCGGCCTCACGAGCGCTCCGAAACAAGTACGAAACAAGTAAAAGTTGCGTTCAAATTAATCAAAAGGATTAATTAGTTCTTTGAATAGCGTACTTATGTATTATTTTTTTCAAATCTAAGGCTATGTTGAAAACATACAGTCTAGATTTTAGAAAAACGACGAATAATTTAAATTCAAAATAAATACTGTGAAACAAACAGCATTAGGTACATCCTTGAAAACGTAAACATAACACATAAGTATTTATTATACATCTTCTAAGCGGTCTAGCAGTCCAGACTAAGAAAGGACAAAAGGACTAAACAACCAAAAGCAGCTTAGCGTAGCTTGTGCTGTTTCCTAGATTGTATGTATGTCAGGGTACAGCGCTACTGAAGTATTGGAAATAATGTACTTACTTAACCACGTTCACGGAGCCGCGCCATCTACGGTATAAGTATAAGTAATGGAGAAAGCATATATGCCATCTCTTTTATTTAGCGAGTGAAGCACCAATCTGTGCGGTGCCTGATATGTTTTCACCGTAAAAGGTAGTTGAAGTACAAAAGTTATTGACAATTGACTCCGAGACTATAACAGCGGCGGATAGATTTTATCGGCAAGATCATTCCGCATCTCATCAACCAAGCTATTCGAATATGAATGGCGAAGGTAGCCAAGTTAGGTAACTTTCGTTTCTTATCGCGGCGTTGACATAATTTACTGATAATATTATCACCTGTGCTATGTGATTAGGCAACTTTTAGCAGCTGGAGTACAGCCGCGAAAGATACCAGTTAAAAAAACAGTAGAAACAAAATAATTAATTAACATCGGCCGCCGGCAGAAGTTACCACCCACCAGACAAAGCCTTGCCACCAAGCGATTTGTCGTGTTCCGGCATGAAGTCTGGTGAAGCCGTACGGAGGATGTGTGCCTGTTGTGTTGGGAGTTTGGTCGTGGAGGGTCTTCAGATCAATCTCCCTTTGGCGCAGCATCGTTGGTCGTTTTGTTGGGTTTAACATTGCATCACCTCGCTCAACTGCCGCCTTCCTTCCTATTCGCTCAGTTTTTCTGAGTTAATAGGCTCTTAATAAACTAGCGCGCTTTACCATCAACGATCGCATCACTGCTTACCATCAGGTGGGATTGCGGTCAAGCGGTAGTTTATAAATATAAAAAAAAATCGTTATTAATTCCAGTAATAGCAATGCATGCAGTAAAAGCTGTACCGATTCTTTTGCTACATCTATTATAAATATAGTATCGTTGAGTTAGTATCCCATAACACAAGTCTCGAGCTTACTTTGGGGCTAACTCAATCTGTGTGATTTGTCCGTATATATTTATTTATTTATTGGTTGACTGATGAACAACCCAAAGTTTTTAGAAGGCCTATTTAGGACCACAATACCCAGGAGCGAGCGAAGTTTCTTGCTAAAACGAACCCTACGCATATCTTAGTATGTTTTCGATTTATTTTATGAACTTCACACCTCCCGTTGTAAATAATTCATGTGATTTTTTATATTTTCGCTTTGTTTGTTATCCCGCATGAGAGCTGAGGGTAGAAATCTACAATAAACAACTGACAAAGTTCAGCAAAGCGTCAATTTGCATGAATGTACGGTAAGGTCTTATTTTAATGTATCGAATATACCACTCTCTTCGCTTTCTCTGTGGTAGGATGAGCACCGTCACAGGGGGATATGCTTCTAGTGGCACTGATATAGAACAAAGCGCTCCATCTAGATGTGTCATGCATTTAAGTAATAAGAGTAAAGTTTCCGGTCCAATTTAGTACAGCAGTATCTACAAACGCCACATGCGGACACCACGTCATACTGACGTCACATGAATTCTACATCTCGCAAGCATTTACCGAGCAACTAGCATACATATGTACCTAAAACTTCCCAATATCAACCATTGGGCAAGTGTCCAACGCTCAAGTGGTCAGAGAATAATCCCTTTTCTATGGAGAAATTTATACACTGTTCGTCATACCTCCATATCTAGATTCACAATTTTTTAAGTGACCTTCTATACTAACATTATGATTTTAAAGTCGATGAAACGAATAAACGTCAGTAAAATGAGACATGAAATCATAAGATTTAAAGTGAGAGAAATTGAGATAGCAAGCAATACAGTGTTGCTTATCCACTCGCTCGTTTTTTATGTTTTTTGAACGTTTCACTGTAACCACGTGTGAATTGCACATATACTTTTTCATTCCCTTTTCTGTTATTTTTCTGAACAAAGGTTTCCCTTAAGTCCTTCTAGGTACTTTTCTCCCTTGCAGTCTCAAACCAGCTCTCATATGGGCGTCCAGATCGTCTCGCCATTTCTTACTACACCATCTTGAGAAAACCATTGTGTGACGGCTCTTGCACTGTAAGTGTGCATGCGGCTAACGTCACTCGCCCAATCCTATTGGAGCCTGACAGCCCTTGTTTCCCTTCCATAAACATATTATGCTAGTACATACAGTGAAATCGAAGCGCCGGTTGTTACCATACATTTAGTTCATGAGACTGAACCGTTAAAATTTTTCGACGTTTAGAAATGTTTCATACATTTTAACTATGAAGTTTTTTTTTTTATAACCAACTATAAAGTCACTTTACGTTTGAAATTATATGATAAATACCATTTTTTTTTGTTGGGATGGGAAATCACCAAATGACTTCTCCCGCTCTGGGCGGAGCGGAAGGGTGTGTCAGACTTTTACTGACTAAAACCCACCCGTGTTTCTTCACTGGCCTGTGCGACGGCCAGGGCCGCGGTTTCTTGTTTAACCAACCCGCAATCCTGACCCAGGAAGCATCGGTCTTCTTGGACCCCGTCACGATGTGCTGACATCTCTTTGAGGCGCGCGTGAAACACGACGCGCCGTCGACTTGGGCCTGGTCCTTACCGGGCGGCGAGCTGCCCACTGCTCACCGCCCGCAGGCCCGCGCCTACGGTGACTGGGAGTTAGGTGTCGTCTCCCGACCAGGGCGTCTACTGCGGCGGCTAAGGGCGTGAGGGCGCTGGGATTCCCATTGCCTCACGCGCTCCGCCTCCTCCTTTGCCAGCATCACTGCTTCGCAGAAGGAGGTGACAGCCGGCCATGCACTCTCGCTCCGGACCATGGCCTGGACCAGGGTCGGACGCGAGAGATTGCCGCCGATCGCCGCTACGAGGACACGGCGGTACTCTACCCAAGCCGGGCAGACCTCCACCGTATGCTCCACCTTGTCCTCAGGGCGATCCACACAATGGTGACACCCTGGCGTTTCCTCCCGCCTAATACGGATCAGGAACCTCCCGAAACAAACGTGTCCGGTGAGGACCTGCGTAAGGCGGAAGGTAAGGGCGCCGTGGCGCCTCTCTAGCCACTTCTAAAAGAGGGGACTTACCGCCGCTATTGTGGCGTGCCCAGCACTGGGTTGCGACAATCGCACTCTCCATGTCGCCATGAGATCCTGCCGGAGCTCTGTCCGCCGTACCGCGATTTCTCGCGGCAGCGGAGTTATGCCCCGGCGTATTGCCTCCTCTCGCCACTCCCACATGTGGGCGAGGGCTTTGGCCTCCAGATCCCATGGCGGCAATCCGGCAAGGAGGCTCGCCGCCTCAGCGGAGACCGTGCTGTATCCCCGGATCAGCCGAACGGCCATGACCCTCTGGGACGCGGTCAGGCATCAGGCTGGTAGCTTCCTTAGCGACCGCGCCCACACCGGTGCCTCGTAAAGGGTCATGGACCGCACGGCCCCCGCGTAGAGCTTCCGGCAGGAGGCGTTTGGTCCCCCTAGATTGGAGAGGAGCCGCCTCAGGGCAGCCCCGGCCCCTTCCAGTCTGGGTGCCAAACGTCGGAAGTGCTCCTCGAAGTTCCACCGACTGTCGAGGACGAGTCCTAGGTACTTCATCGTCGATATGATAAATACCTTCAACTCTATTATATAAAATTCCTGTTACAGTGTTTATCCTCGAACTCGTCCAAAACAGCTGAACCAATTTTAATGAAATTTCGTATATACATTCGTTATGTCTGAGAATAGATTTTTATCTATTTTTTCTATTCATAAATATAATCAAAATGCAGGGTGCAGCTAGTACTTAATAAAAATTTTGGAAAACAAACATTTTCGAAACAAAAACATCAATATGCACTCTTTTCACCTACCGTTGAACTGTTATACCACTATCCGGCTTTCGCTAAGCCTTACTAACACAAAACGAACAATGGAATTATCAACATGCCGCTATTTTTTATTTGTTTCCAATAGTTGGTTAGAGCACTCTCAAAAATAAAAGCTAGGAAAAGCAGAGTGAAAATTAAAAATCTTTTAAAATAAAACACGTAGGAAAACAAACTCGAAAAAGCAAACGGAATTTGGTGAATATGTACTATATACTCGTACATGTTAGCAGCGTCAAGTTTCTATTGAATTTCACTTTTGTTCCTTAATTATTTTGAATTTGGATTGGAAACATAGGTCAGCGTAGTAAGCAACGACAAATAGCGCGTCACCTGTTTACTGACTCTATATATATCGAGGTACTTGAGCGGAGAGGTGAATGAGTGTGGGGCATTGTAGTATATTCGGTCAACACTGATTGCTTTTCACTTCATTATTACGCTTTAGTGAGTGAGGAAACTGTGCTTTACATAGAACCAAGCCACAACTAAATTGTTCGACGATGGCGATTGGAATTGAGAATTTTTTGTAGCTGGCCTAGCGCTACGTCGTAGACGATAATATTGACATGCTTTAGCATTTTTTCATTCTAGGACATTTTAAAATAGTCAGTAGGATCATTGACCGACACCCTTATTGCGTAACACACTATTATAATCAATTTAAATGATTTTGAAGCTTATTGCTAATACATTGCTCCATATGTTCGAAAAATTTGTATGCTCAACAACGCAAATAAGACATAGAATATTGTTGAACTGTCAAAATGAAACTTATTGCTACTAATGTGTGTTACGCGATAACCCTGCTGCTTAGCGATGCCCTAGCTAAAGTTACTTAAGCGTAATTTACAGGGAGCATATTCTCGTTACAGTAAAGTTGTAGCGTGTTGTTGTTGCTTAGACACCTATTAATCAGTGATGCAGTGCATAAAGCAGAATTTATATTAATCTTTATGAACCGTCGTGACACCCAGAACTTATGCAGATTTTCTCAACAAACCAGGAGACTTCATAAGCTTCGGGAGGATGGTGGGCTGGCTGGTATAACCACCGTTGTCCGCCATGGGCCACGCATAATGGTCCACTAGGAGGACTAAGTGTGCGAGTCAATCATCATCGCTCATGGTGTGAATCTGTTTTAACGGTATGCCAAGTTTTACAGCTGGACGAACATCAGTCTCAGATAGATTTCGAAGTGTACCATGAGCCTTTAGGAGGACACCTACATATAAAAAGATAGTTATATGTGTAAGTTACAATATTTATACCTTATTTATGTCTAACTTGATTTAGATAAATATTTGTGGGGCTTAGAACCAGGAGGCGGACATAAAATACTTTTTATCTTTTTATCTCGGTGGTTCGAAGTGTTGTTGGGATTAACATAGCATCATCTCGCTCAAGTTTCCTTCCTTTTTTGAGTGAATAATGATAATTTATTTGTTATAATGTTTAATGTTGTTTCATAATGTTTGTTTATAGCTAAAACGGTACAATTACTCAGTCTAGTCTGTGTTACATATGTGAGGTGTCCGTAGAAGGCGTGAGATGCCTGTGTTACGGATCACCAGTGACAGGACAATTTATAAAGCGTGAACTTACTTATACAAAATAGTAAAACAAAAAAGAAAAAGAAGATTGAACTTAAAACTAAGTATGTATA
The DNA here is from genome assembly GCA_037179545.1 of Sesamia inferens. Lineage (NCBI taxonomy): Eukaryota > Metazoa > Arthropoda > Insecta > Lepidoptera > Noctuidae > Sesamia > Sesamia inferens. Next base: position 15,592,122 of record CM073921.1, on the reverse strand, counting down.
CAATTCTTGAGTGAATCCCTAGAACCAAACAACGATTTCAATACAGAAAGAATAGGCTCTTGAGAAACTAGCGCGCTTAACCATCAACGATTGCATCACTGCTTACCATCTGGAGGGATTGCGGTCAAGCACTAGTTTATAACTATGAAAAAAAAATTAACAGACCTTTTTTTTTTAAAGAAACGTTGCCCTTACCCTAGGAACTTCTCCTGTATCGTGGGTGCGTAAAAATATAGGTAGCTGATGGCTCCGCTCTTCCCGTACGAATGTACGGAGCTAGCCTGTGCTGTTCCACTGCAGAGTAAGGGCCAATCTTTCCTCTTTCAATTTTTCCTATCCGGTCGGCTGCGATTGTTGGCCGTTCCTTTAAGAATGAGTCCAGTTCAACCCACTATCGATCCACGCGTGCCTGTTACAATTTAGCCACGAGATAAAAAACTAGGCAGCTTAAAAGCGTTAGCCTTAATGACGCTTTCGTGTAGGTCAGTGCGCTCCACAGATAATTACTGAATCGATTTTGCCTTTTAGCGATACGATACCTATAAATAAGGTCCGTAGTCCTTAATTTGTTTCATTAGACAGTTTTATTTGATTTTGGGGCTTGTGTAAAATTATTAAATCTTTGGTTATCTTAAAAAGAAAACGTTTATATGTCAATATTACTAAGTATCTTTATTTTTATTAAATTATAAACTAGCGCTTGACCACAATCCCGCCTGATGGCAAGTAGTGACGCAGTCGTTGATGGTAAAGCGCACTAGTTTATTAAGAGCCTATTCACTCTAGCCTTGAAGACACTCAAATTGTAGTCTGACGGAAACACCGCCCGCCTCTCCACTGAAAAACAAATATTTTCAAATAGCTGGTACCTTTAACCCCCCCCCCCCTCCCTTTTTAAAAAAAATATGTAAAATACAGCATTGAGCCGTATCTGATATGTTAAGTCGAGACAGTACCTGCCCGCACTGGGACGTTTCTTATATTTTTAATCAAGAATATGTCGTAAAATGCAAATCTGAAATTAAATCTCTTTTATGTTTTGTGAAATCGCCTCAAATGGGGCTCTTAATAAAAGTCGGCAATATTACAATATTTCTGTCGAAATAATAAGAGTAAATTTGCCTTCAAAAGCTGTAGTTCCGACATTGTAAGTTTCGAACAAAACACTACGCACTTACAATCATACAAATATCTGATATATTTGGGTGATTGTAACTACTTGCAAAGTTCCAGGACTGCCTCCGATTTTGAAAGTACGGAGCAGCAATATGCGGTCCTGTGGCTGAGTTACTTATAATAAACCAATAACGGATACTGTTCGACGTCGGCGGCTATCATGGCTACAGTCCTATATAAACTATCGTCGTATACCTACCTCGAGCGGAAGGCAATCTGCGTGGATAATCTATGATCGGTGCCTTTGTGTACCCAACCCACAACTAGCTTGCTTTGCAGAGAGAGTACCAGTGTATCATGTTTGACGACACTATATTGATATCTTATATAATATTCCTTTTATACACGGATGTGTACTAGCTTACTTTTTTTTTAAACCATTGCCCTACACTAGGAACTTCTCCTGTATCGGTGCGTTTACAAACATATAAACTCACATACACAAACGGCCAGACCCGGAACAACTACTTGTAGGTCACACAAATATTTGTTCCGTGCGGGAATCAAACCCGCGACACGCTGCGCATCAGTCAATAACTTAACCACTGAGCTTACCAATGAATACTTAACTTATGACTCATGTTAACATCATATACCTAAAAACTGTATTATATTATACCGCGTTTGTTCTAGAGCACCCCGAAATATTAATCTCAACCAAAATCATAAGATATTTTCGAGGCATTTCCCCAAACGTAGAGAATGGAAGCTATATTTTACAGTGTTTATTTTTTGCCCTTACCCTTCGTAACAATGAGTTACTTAACGTGTAACAAATGAGTTATTTAATTTGACTGTTTTTGTTATTCGGAAGCTGGAACAGAAAATAAATATTCAGGAAAAAAGTAATACGCATTACATTATCTTACATCCTTTCACAAAGTAGAATGATGTAATTATTTTCCAGGAAGCTGTTCCTAATATAATTTGTTTTTTTTATACATAATAATATTTGAAAGTTGGAACTGACGTTCGTTGTCATCTCGTCACTTTCTTTTTTTTTTTTTCCTTGTTCTGGCACTCCACTTTTTGTGTTAGCCAATGACGAGTATTCTCGTCACTGTCACTTTGTCTATCTAAGTCAGAAGCCCATTTTATAAGACTTTTAGCATTTAGTTTAAGTAAGCTTAGAGTTTTTCAAAACGTTTTGGACTATACATTGTAGATAGGTTGGGTTAGACCTTTACTCCACAAGACTCTTTCGAGCATTTGTTCATTATGATTTAATATATTTACGGACATATACAAGTGGTCCAAGCAAAGTTTGGTATTCTCATGCTTAGAGTATACGGAATGCGACCCAGTTTGGCACAAGATAAAAGTTCTAAATCCACATCACGACTTTTGTTACTAATGTAAAAAAGCTAAACTCTCTGTTATCTACGTGCCAGTCACAGGAGGACTGATAGTTAAGAGGATACCTGGCCTAGATGATCCTAAATGATTAACCTGGTATATTAATGCTATAGGTCTTAATACAACAAGAATGAAATATATCATTCTTTAAAGGAAATAGCTCGATTACTATTTATATTTTGCCGAAGATATATATTACATACATAGGCATATATAGGCTACAGGAAGAAAATGCTTGGCAATGTATACTATCGCAATCATCGCAAATGTCAGGAAACTTGTCGAGGAGCGTGCAACGTGACTTGCGACTATATATCGCGGTTCGGATTATCCATTCAATATTTCGGATTACAATCCTGCTGTTTCCGCTCAAGCTTAAAAGAAATAGTGTAATCCTATTGGATTTTCATGACACTTCCACATATTCGATGCGAAGGAAATGGATTTTAAATGAAGAAGTTACGCAATGCTTTGCATGAAACTATTTGGGTGGAGCAAACTTGTAGTACGTAATGATTGTCTGCTTTTCAAAAAACCGTCACTAGATTCTAGAAATAGATTGAAAAAGCAAATCGTTTACATAATCATAAGCAAAACAAATGGTTATATTATAAAGTTCATCATATCAACCAAGTTCAAATTTTGTACCCTTCGCATGTCATTTACTGCACTCCTTAGAGAATTCCAATTTTTATATCCAAGCAGGATTATGTCAAATTATATAATATGTAACAAAAACCCTGTTCTTCCTTCAACCTACGTTTTAAGAATCGGCATGCGAACGTAATAAAGCAAGTATTTTATAAAAATTGTTTAACAAAAATAATTAAAATAAATGTTTAATATTATTAATATTTATGATCTGTAACTGATTTCTTAGCTCTGCAATTCTGCATGAAGAAACTAGACATAAGTAGAACGTTCCCGTCAATTTATTTAACTTATAAAATCAGATATTCTAAAAAAATCGAATTTGTCCTTTTTAATAGGTATTTGATTGTGACCCCTCGACTAGACAATGATTACTGTTTTATAATTATGACTTAATTAATGATGTGCTTGTGGGTAAATTTATATATCCCTGAAAGGAACAACGGGGTTTTTGTTATATAGTGTATAACGCACTTCTAATAATATGTATTTCATAGACTGTAATCCAAACATAAAATCAATTGCCGGTTGTAATCGAACGTAGACGCCGTAAAAAATCGGAAAATATCGCGCAATGGTGGAAATGCGTCAGTGAAAATAATATATGTTTCCATATTTTATCCTTAACACATGCACGAGAGTAACACATAAGGAATCTTAACTGGATAGACGGTACCTATGGTTTTCATTATCACTATTGAGGTCGGAGAGTATTGAGTATTGTAATGTCTATTCAAACTTAAGGAAGCGATGAACCGTTACACTAATATCCAAATACAGAGCGTTTTTGACACTAATTTATTTATTTACTTCATTCCAACGGTTTAAAACCGTTTACAGAAATTGAAGACGAATTGCGTAAACACCAAACTCAAGATAAAACAACACTGTCATAAAATCCTCTCAGTACTCTGTATTTCTAAAATGACAACAAAATCTATCTCTGCTAATCGATCGTTTGTTGGATTAGAATCCAAGAGAGCATTAAGTGCGGCCAGATTGCACGGTATTGTGCAGGACTTAGTTGATATGGTACCACAGCAAACAACCTGTGATGTCTGCTGCGGCAGTAGTTGTCAGGCACAAAGTAGCAAGCCAGCATTTCATGTAGGTAGATCAGACATGTCAATAACGCCACCAAGCGTAGTACAGGCTATCGTGAACTGGTCTTTTGCTCGCTTTACCTTTAACAAATAACTCGTTACCCAAGGCCGTATAAATTTAGTCGGATAGAAGAGGAAAAGGTAATAGCCATGTTTACGCTTATAGATAAGGAACGCGTTTAGTATTTTTTTCGAATAAAAGTGAGTAGGTACTTTAGTGCAGATTCCACACGCAGGAGCTAGATTCTATTTTGCTACAAACAAGTGCAATTATTATAATTTTAATGGCACGTGGGGAGCGAAATTCGCGACAATTACTCGAAACAAAACCCAATCTTTGGTAGTATTCCTTAGCTACCGGGACATTATGACCGTGCAAGAAGATGTTTGTTTGCATGATACTAATTTTGTTTAAGTTATATTACATTCGTTACATTCATCGAATACACCACTCAGAGTGCAGTATTCGATCGAATGCGAAGCATTTGAAGTAATTAAATTCCTTCCTATTCTGAAAGCTTCACCTGCATATATGCGTCTATACATATTTTGCTGCAGTGCTAAACGTTCACGTTCGGACTTAATTTAGAGATACGATTTGTAATCGTCCGCAAACAGTAGACTTTTTTTCATGAAGAGAAAGATCATTAACCATAATTAAACATATAAATTCCATAATTGAGCCCTCCTACAGCACGGACTGGTGCTCAGAAGCTTATAACGGAGAGATGTGGAATGAGAGTTGAGAAGCCTTCGCCGTGCAGAGGGACATAACGGGATTTTAATAATAATAAAATTGAGCCCTGAGTTATTTTTTCATACACTCCGAGCCTAACAAATTGCTGACGATCGCGTGGGTTATCTACGAAGAATCGGGGGAAAGATAATGTGAAAATTACTTTGCTACTAGTTTTAATAGTAACGTGTTTGTTAGTTTGGTGGGGTCAAACAAATTCTATGAGTAGTATAAAATAAAGTACATCTACCTGACGCCCGTGGTCTAAGCTGGAGGATATATATATTCAACCAATGTCAACCTCTTACTTCTGTAATCATGCCTCTCATTACATAAATATTTATTTACTTGTTTGTATATGGCATTATGGAGGATGTTCTCAAAGACCTTTGTCTAATGACATATGCTGGGGAAAATAACAAATGTTCAAGACAGCTGCTTTTTATGCCGCAAGCGCAATCCTAGGAATTATTTGCAGTAGCTACTTATGCATAATCATAACTAATAGTTTCAAAATATCCGATAACTCCGCTTATTCACTCATATTAGTTAGCGTCGATAAACAGAGCTACTTCATTTCACGTATTGCGAAAATATCGAAATTATTTTGCAACCGTTCGTCAATAGCTTAATTGAAATCCATTACCGTGTTACCGTAATAGTTTCACAGTGTTCCATAACCAGATTATTTTGTATACATTTTGATATTGTATAATGATTTTGTCGACGGAATGACTCTCCATCATGATATGACAGACTCATGATTCTTGAAAACATTAAAAGCTATCCAACGCTCCCGGGATTTCCGTATTTCTATCAAAATATTATCTTTGTTTCATTTCCTTTTGTTTGTTTTCCTACCGCTTCGTAGCCTCTCTAAAGATAGATGTATATATGTTCATAATTTAACCTAATAAAGTGCACAGTAATCACAAAGATATCACGGGCTGGGTAAAGTAAAATTCTATGGAATTGTTGTAAAATTCAAATTGTAACTTTGCTTATTAAAAGTTGAGCGAACGCGAATGTTTTATTCAGAGTTTAAACGTCTTTATAACCATTTATCTTCTATACAAATAAATAAAATTAAAGCAACTGTTGCAATATCAACATAACAGCTTTTAAATAAATTCATATGAAAGTACACAGATGCTACAAAAAAAAATGTAAAGTGATTGGCTGTTTATTCGAACCGGCAGAAACCGATTTTGGTTTGAGGGTACTTTAAGCCCTGTGGAAGGACACAGGCTACTATATTCGTATTTAATTTTTTATTCCATAATATTGCAGATGCGTTAGAGTGGCCTGAAACTGTTCTACAATTAATTTACAACATACTATGCGGTGAAGCAAGCTTAAGCAAAGCAATTATTTATAGAAAGGAGGATACCTACAGTTAACGTCACAATCTAGCTTCTCTACGGCTATTACAGTAGACTGCAAACGTTTAAAGAACATTCATGCGAGTATACATCATTTCATCGTCATCAATTCAGCCTAAAGACGTCCACAGCTGGACAAAGGCCTCCCCCAAGGACCTCCACGACGACCGGTTCTGCGCTCCCCGCAACCAGCGGTTTCTCCCGACCTTCACCAGGTCGTCGGTCCACCTTGTCGTGGGCGTACCCACGCTGCGTTTTCCGCTGCGTGGTTGCCACTCGAGAACCCGTCAGCCGCATCGGGCATCGGTCCTACGGGCAATGTGCCCGGCCCACTGCCACTTAATTGTTGCAATTCTTCGTGCTAAGTCGGTAACTCTCGTTCTTTTGCGGATCTTGAATATTGATTTCAAAAGTAAAACGTTATTCTAAACGGAAAAAGGACGTATTCACTCCATTCACTCTTCCAGCTTCACGTTTTAGAGTAAATGGGGGTGTTATATCTTTGGCCATCCGCAATATACTTAGAACGTAGTTTCATGGCTGGAAACTAGTTTCTCTCTGAAGAACATTCGCGTCCCATGAATAGTGTAACAGTTTCCCCACTCACCTGAATAAATAACCAATAGTGCTATTCTATAATCTACTCACAGTGAAAACTTAGGTGAATGCAGCGTGGAGTGAGTCTTCCCAACGAATGCTAGGGATTATAATCATTACCAGCCCTATTAACTATTGACAGCCCTCTTCACCTAACTTACATGGTGGCTTTTTACAAAATGGATTGGCTCGACTAAAGTATGATGCCCTGATTTGAAACAAAACTTGCATTGTATTTTGTAATGACCTTATCAGTCTGTTCATTGACTTTGCTGTTAAAAAATGAGTGAAACTGGATTTAATTACTCAATGCCAAAAACACATCTAATTATACGGGTATGAACAACCCTTTATGTCGGTGTTATAAACTGGGGTGAAATTTAAATTAAAAATATAACAGACATTAAGTTCGGATGATCCGGCGAAATCTCTTGAAAACAAATTTAATACAACTTTGTTGTAGGATGAATGATCAGGATTTGTTGCGTAACTCTGTTTTGCGAAATTTCGGGCTGCGTACCTCAAGACGTGCGTTGGCATCCCGTAAAATAGAAGTTGATAAAAAACTCTGGTGGCACGAGAACAATGATTAAAATTATGATAAACCGACAATCGAAATACCTACGCACTGTGTCTAAGTAGATATTTACGATTGTCGGTTCGTGTCGGTCATATTTTAACAAGACGAAATATAGAGACAATATATTTACGGAAAAATACTTAATGTAAAAACTTACAAACGCACTGGTTGCCCCTACGATTTTTGAAAGTTCCCCTTGATTTTTCTGGTCTTCCACCATCAAACCCTGATGTCCTTATCATGGGACCACCTTGGGAAAGTCTTCTTTCCAACAGAAAAAGAATTATCAAAATCGGTTCATAAACGACGAAGTTAACCGCGAACAAACATAAAAAAAAACATATACGGTCGAATTGCAATAATGTCCCTTTGTGCCGATTGGCCTAGTTCTGTTCTGTCTCCTGCTTGTTATGGAGGGAAGTGGAAAAAAATATCTTTCCTCCGCTATTCTTTTCTGATTAATTTCGTTGCGGGACCCAAGACAGTTGAATCGTTTCTCCGGGACTCGTCGAGCTTCATTGCTCGGCGTATTTCTGGAGGTCTCCACTGTTGATTCTGGCTTTCAGGAGTTGCAGTGGGTAGGAAAAAGTGTGGCGGGTTTTGCCCAAAAAAAATACGGTCGAATTGAGTAACCTCCTCCTTTTTGAAGTCGTTTAAAAACACCTTTAATTCTTACTAAACAAAGTTCAGTTTACGATGCAACTTCAAACATTTTTATAACTTTTTCACCTACCTACTTAATTCGAAATTAAAATCAACTTAATTCTAACACTAAACGCTAGGCCACCATGACTTCCGTTTCTGAGATTAGCGCGTCCAAAGAAACAAACAAACTCTTCAGCTTTATATATTAGTATAGACCGATTGAAATACAGGAGAGTGTGCAGCTCCAGGCAGTCTTCATTCTACTATACTTTAGATATACGTACAATATTGACTCACCTATCGGAATGCACGTTCCATGTCAAAGGGATTTGATTGACAAGGCCAAGTTTACCGCAGACAGGGTATGCGGGTCAAATTTTACCCAGATCAAAGCGTAGTGGCCGAAACACAGTTCAGCGAAGCCAGAGGCCACATCGAACGAGAGGTCACCGCTAAAATTGCCATAAATCATAATAAATAAAATAAGATTACCCTAACATAACCTTTCATAAAGTTTTATGAGATAATGTTGGCAAAGCTATAGGCTTGCAATACTCGTAACGGGTGGCCTTCAACCCTAAATTATCACTGTGGGGGCAACCGGCAGTGAGCCAGTGACCCGCCACGCCTCGCTGACATCCTATTTTAACGGTCTTGAGCTGTTTAACATTTTATGAACAACTTTAACAAAGAAAAGCTTACGACAAACATTGTTCAGCAAAACGAAGGGGCAATGGAATATGACGCGTTTCTTGAAAAGGGAGGAAATTTATAGGAAAAATAATATCGAATATGTTCTGGAATTGTCAACTACAATCTAAGTAAACAATGTCGGGTTATCATACACCATTTATGACTCAAGAACGGACGGACAGAAATCTTTGATTTTTTGTAATTGTATTCCTATAGCAGAATAACAACTAAATCACGAAAAACTCAAAATATAGAACATAATTCATTTTCTCAGATTGATTGATTCTGAGGCGGTATGAAGTAGGAGTAGCGTAGCTCGTCGCTCGCGGCAAGGACCAGGCCAGGGCCGACAACGCGTTGTGTTCCACGCGCGCCTCAATGACATATCAGCACATTGAGACGGGATCTACTGTGACCATTGCCTGCTAGGGCCGGGCGTTGTTCGATAGAGATACTGTTGCTCCAAGTACAGGCAAATGAAGTAGCGGATGTGTTTTAATCAGTAAAAGTCTGACACATACTTCCATTCCGCCCAGAGCAGAGGAAGTCATTTTATGATAAGCCACACAAAATACACTATAACACTCATAGACGAATAAGGCTACGTCTATCGTGGAGTAATGCATGAACCATTTTTTTAAATTTTATTTAATAATATTTTACGTATACATATGTTGTGTTGCTCTGATTGCCTTTGACATCACACCAGGCCCAGTGATGGTCAACCAAAGACACGCATGTCGTCATTTACACGTAACTAAATAATTTTGGCACACCATAATTTTAGAAATTTCATTAAAAACTACCAATAGTCCACGCCAAGTTGGTTTCGGCTTGTAGGACCTTCCAAAGATCCGGGACTGCTGTCGAAGCATTATGCTTAGATAGGAGCCTTTTGGCCTCGTAAAGGACATTCTGATTTTTGGTACCTACATATAAAATATTTTATTTTTAATTTATTATGTTTAACTTAGTTTGATCATCAACCTTTTTTATCGTCCCACTGCTGGGCACAGGTCTCCTCTCATACAGAGAAGGATTGAGCGTAATCACCACGCTTGCTCAATGCGGGTTGGCGATTTCAGACTTAAAGTCCAGGTTTCCTCAAGTTTTCCTTCACCTTCAGTCATTGGTGTCCAAGATATACTTAGAAAGTACATATAACTTTAGGAAAGTTATATTGGTACTTGCCTGAACTGGAATCGAACCTGTGCACTCGTACTTGAGAGGCTGGTGTTTTAACCACTAGGCCACCACGACTCCTACTACTTAGTTTACCTAGTTCTTTTTCCTATACGAGTGAAAATAAATACTTTTTCTCTCTTTCTTCTTTCAAAAAAAAGGCGGTACGAAGTTTGCTGGGTCAGCATTTTATTTATTTATACATATATTTATTTATTGTCTTACATCTACCATTTCAAGATAACCCAATGCCTTAAAAACGCCTACTTATACTAATTTATAATAAAAATTCCATGATTGAATGTTCAATTAAAAACAATGCTTTTCTTGTGAATTATCTCAAAGCAAAACAATAAAGAAGCTATAGGGTTGAGTATGCGAAAGGCGCGTGTCTGTGGAGCTTCCCTCAAAAGATTGCTCCAAGAGCGCGCGACAGCATGCTACTGCGTACAACAACAGTAGGTACTTAATGTATCTAAAAACAAATGAATTAATTGTTCAGCAGAGTTTTTTTTTATACAATTGCTGTCTTCTTCTCCTTCTTGCATGACAAGAATCGTTGTTTACGTTTTATTTTTTACCTCTTTTCTTGTTTTTTTAGCTGGCTGTTTATTGCGGCTGTGCTTTTTTAGGTCTGCTCTTTTCCATTATTCTTTTCATCTCGTTTTCTTTTTACATTTTTCTTTATTTACTATTACTAATACTATTATTAATTTATTAATATTTATACAACATATATATATATCATTATTCTTGTCACATTTCCTATTTACAGTTCACTTATAATCTATATATTCATTCGTGCCGACGGCAGCTGCTTTTTTTTAAATATGTATAAACTAGTGCTTGACTGCAATCCTGCCTGATGGTGGGCAGTGAAGCAATCGTTGATGGTAAAGCGCGCAAGTATATTAAGCCTATTCACTTAAAAATCTTAGTGAGTAGGAAGGAAGACAGCAGTTGAGCGAGGTGATGTAATGTTAAACCCAACAACATGACCAACGATGCTGCGCCAGAGGGAGATTAATCCGGAGACCCTCCACGATCAAACTCCCGACACAATAACATTTGGCGCATCGCATTCGGCACACATCGCAATACAACTGCTCAGACCCCACCTAGGTACGGCTTCATTAATAATACTTTCGATTCCTTAACAGACAAATCTCAAAGTCTCTTACTGATGACGATGACAATTTAATACAAATTGTATTAAAAAGGCTATCGAGTGTTACAAAGGCTCGAAAGTATTCTCAAGAGATTTTTCTGTTGCACAGAGCCTACTGGTGAAGCTGAAGACTGGGGATGGTAGGATCGTCACTTCCAAGCCCGAGGTTTTGGGCGAGATTTCGAAATTCTACGAAGAGTTATACACATCTACAAACGCACCTGTTGTAAACCTGGCCAAATGTCTTAGAGCCAGACTAACTCGACACTACACCGATGATCTCGGACCCTGTACGAGTATGGTATGGCTCTGAAACAGCTCAAGCACAATAAGGAATTGGAGATGACGAAATTACGGCTAAGCTTCTGACATCGGGTGCAAAACTGGTACTTAAAGTGCTTCAGAAGCTATTTAATTCCGTCATTTTCAAAGGCGAGAGCGTGGCGGTATTGTTTTTCAAAAATGATGATAATAGCCTCCTAAAAAACTACAGACCGATATCGCTCTTGAGCCATGTCTATAAACTGTTTTCTAGGATCATCAGGATTCGACTCGCTTGCAGGTTTGACGATTTCCAGCCTCCCGAACAAGCAGGCTTACGAAAAGGATTTCGCACCTTAGATCACATACATACGCTGCGGCAAGTTATAAATTAGTCCGAGGAGTATAACAAACCACTATGCTTAGCGTTTGTGGACTATAAGAAGACCTTCGGTTCGATCGAGACTTGGGGGGTGCTAGTCCCTCTAGCGGTGCCAAATTGACTATTGATACCTCGAGGTGATAAAGCACAAAAACGCCACCATGTCCGCGATCAGGACTCGAAAATGTCTTCAAGTTCCTGGACTGGAAAGAATAACATCAACGGCGAGTACATCACTAACCTCCGATTTGCAGATAATATCGTGGTCATGGCGGAGAACCCTGGAAGACTTGGGTAAAATGCTCAATTACCTCATTAGAGTTTCCGAACTAATGAAGATTTAGGAGAAATTATTAAAAATGTTAGGTGAAGATACGCGATTCAATTACAATGCAAATCTTAGGTTTATATATACAGCTATTCCTGTATAATGTATGGAGCTCTATTTGAGTTACTTATTACTTGTTCTACTATATTATTAAGTTTTAGTGAAAACTGAAACACAGTATTGGAAAATTATGCAAAGCCTTAGGGCGTGACTAATAGCAAAGACCGATACTAAGGTTGAATTAATTTCAGACATGTAGCCTGGACAGTAATTGTGTAAATATTGTCTCAAGACTGAAGCTATACGAACATGCGGAACGTATCAGTTCCTCTATTATTTTCCAAAAAATAGGGTCAGTAAGAAACATATTATATTATCAGTGCTTTTTAATAAAAAAGTAAAAAAAAAAGCTTTGAAGAAAATTGATATTTATGTTTCGAAAATATATAGAGAAAGTGAAAAATTTAATCAAAGAAATATACAATTCAAAACGAGTAACTTATTAGCTCCTTTTAGACATTGTTTTTGAATATGGTTCACATTGCCGTTCTTACCATTTACTGGAATATAAATTATAATATTAGTTCTACACGACGTAATTGACATAGGAAAATATTGCACAAACTGTACTTTTGACACGCTGCTCCATTTCTCATGCTGCAGTGCAAGACCTGGTATACCAAATTCATGAACATGGTTCATTATTATTTATGAGCGTAGTTTCTACAACAATAGACAGCGACACATTATTAAATGACGTTTTGTTTTGAACATTTATCCACATTTAAACAGGAAAACACTCACTCATCACTTTTCGTGCCCATTCTCAGAACGGGGGGTTTTCCTAAACCCCTCAATGGATCTTTATACGGTTTTCGTCAACTTTTTGCATTCATTCTGAAAGGCTTATGAGATGGATAATCAGCCTATACTACTGGGACACAGGCGCTCGGTCTGGGAGACTTACACCACGGGACCCCGTGGCGGCACCTTGGTTACATAACAGAATATTACACTCAATTTGAAACATTTTAAACCATATTGCTGATCCATGGCTCCATATGTTCGAAAATTGTGTTTGGTTAACAATATAAACGGCGCAATGAATGTTGTTCAAATGTCAAAATGAATTCCATTGCAACTGATAGCGTGTTACGTAATTATCCAACCGCTTGCCGCTGGCAGTCAAATGTTTTTTTTTTTTTAATAATAAACTAGTGCTTGACCGCATTCCCGCCTGATGGTAAGCAGTGATTTAATCGTTGATGGTAAAGCGCGCTAGATTATTAAGAGCCTATTGACTCAAAAAAACTGAGTGAATAGGAAGGAATAGGAAGTATGGTACAGTTATATTAATTTAAAACTGACTTTAACCGAATTAACAATTTCAGATAATGTTCAAGTCACTAAAGAACAAACGAAATGTCATACTTTATAAAGTTGATATTCTATTGATAAGATACTCATCAATCAACTTTGAATACATTGTTCTCAAGTAGATAGTTGAATAAGTAGGTATTTGAGGCTATGAACACAGAACACACATCTAAAAGAAATTATGGCAATTTTCAGGCTCAATTTATTTCTATAGTAATGGCATAGTTTTGGAAGTTGTTGACGAGTTTCCCTGAAACTGTAACAGCCACACACGACACATATATTAGTTCAGATCAGATAAAATATAAAGGAACATAATTCTGACCATGAACGTATTGCCTTAGAAAAATTCCTCTACAAAGCTTTTTCTAAGATCCTTCCCTGAGCGGGTTATATAGGGGTGAAGTAAACATCGCACCAAGTCACGGGCAAAAGCTAGTCCTTTATAAAGCTTATCTCCAATCCCCCGGGCCCCTGTACTTCCTCAACCTCCGAAAAGGCTTTTTAACTTTGACCGACTTTAACATACAACAGTCGGTCAAGGTAAGAACTATGAAAGAATGAGATTTTATTTTTTATTTTTACTGCTGCAGAGATTACCTACTTATTTTACCCTGTAAATGTTAGAAAACTAACAATTTACCCTCTAAGTGTTTGCTTGCTACAAATATACTTAAGCATATAACTTAGCTGTTCTTGAGACAAGACCATAGTATTCCTAGGAATGCTGATTAATTAATGCTACAATTGGCAATATAATTGCTTTTAGTTGTAATGCTGTCATTTGTCACGCGAATGCAGACGCTACAATATTTACACGTTTAAATCGTCTGCAGAAGGGACTCTGTTTACAGTGCCTACTTATTGGATCGCTCTAAATTCGTTCAAGGACACGACACCCCTGTTTATTTAAGTGTGGCAACAAAATGGCCCTTAACCCGTAACACGAAAAGAAGTAATTTTAGTCTCTTTTTATTATGTTTCCTTTATACTGCTGAGCTATATAGCTTTAGGAGTGATTGATGGCCGTCGCTAAGTATTTGTTGATCATTTCGAGCTTTAGCAAATGTTTGTTTTGGTTAGTTAGTGCGGATTGGTTTTGTAGTTGCGTTTTGTATTAGATGTCTACCTACAATATATTTAATTTATTATAACATACAATTATCGGTATCGTTTATTTTTTCACGTCTCTACTATTTTAAATAATATAATATATATAAGTATCTAATTCTCGTGTATTTGTAAACAACCTCTTTCGAAACTCCTTCATAATTGTGAGGGTTGAGAATAGATAGATATAAATATTGTTTTTTTTTTTAAATATAGGTTACTTAAAGGGGCGGTAAAACAACGTTTGCCGGGTAAACAGCTAGTAAAAAATGAGAGGTAGTGCCTACAAATCTATTAAATAATTTTTCCATTGTACCATCAAATATTGTTTAATTGTTACAACGATGTCACCGATTAATATAATTACTACGTTTTAATTAACCAATAAATCTTCAATTACGATTTCCTAAGCGGATAATAATGAAAAAAAGAAATTTACTAGCCTATTTTTTTTATATTCTGAAAGAATGTATTAAAATGATTAATCATAAATTGGTTATTGCAACACTAAAAGGCTTTATGAATTTTAATAAGTCGACTTGAATGGCGTGCAATAGGGAGGCCTAAACCGAGCTGTGGACTGCCACAGGATTATGATGGTTAATAAAATGTAACGGAAACACAAAATTCAGTTTATTAAAACAGTTTACTTTAATAAACTCAGTTTTGCGTTCACAAATGCCTTCATTGTGACTACTGTAGTATGAATCTCACCATCTCACCAAAAAAACTTAGATGACCTGAGCGTGGAGAGAGCTATGATTCCAACAAGTGCTAGGAATTGTCAATAAGGACAGCTCACTCTAAACTCATTTCACCGACTTTTCACGGTGATATCTTTACAGAATACAATATTATCTGAAACTTTAAACAACCAAATTGAATTTATATTTCAGTAATATACTTTCAAACTGAAAACATTTTAGGCTTTAAAAACTAAGAGAGATAGAGGTTTCAGACCTTTTAATGAATTTGTGCAAAGATAAAGTCACATTCCAAAAATAGTGTCTTTCATGGGCGTAACCGGAGGGGGGGGGGCTGAGGAGCACCTGAAAGGTTAATTGCCAAACATGACAGTGACAAAATATACGGTGTAATTGTCAAAAAACCGTGCGCGACTGTAATGCACAAAGATTACTCAATCTAAAAATTTGAGTTGTCCGTCCCTAGTCCTGACCTGCCTGAAGGGCAATGGAAAGAGCTATGCTCGGAGTTTCTCTGCGTGATCGAATCAGAAATGAGGAGATCTGCAGAAGAACATAGCTCTGCGAATCGCTAAACTTAAGGGGCAGTGGGCAGGGCACATTGCTCGTAGAACCGATGGCCGATGGAGCGGTAAGGTTCTGGAGTGGCGGCCACGTACTGGAAGACGCAGCGTAGGGAGGCCCCCAACAAGGTGAACCGATGTCCAGGTAAAGGTCGCGGGAAGCCGATGGATATGGGCAGCACAAGACCGGTCATCTTGGAAAGACTTGGGAGAGGCCTTATCCAACAGTGGACATCTACAGGCTGAAGAAGAAGAAGAGAAGACCTGACTTGCCTGGGTACGCCTATTGTGTCTTTCATTCATTCTGATTCCAAATACGGCTATTCACTGGAAAATTTTATTTGCACATTCAACTTACTACAGTAAAGTACATATAAAGTATACACATGTAGGTACATTTTGGCGGATACAAAAGCCTACCACCCAGAACAATCTACACGAGTAAAAATTTTCGGTTAAGCATCATTATTTACTTTGTTTTGGCAATCATATGAATCGAAATGGTATATAGGTACAGTATGTAAAGAAAACCCTGTCCGATCCGTGAAGGTATTGTTAGGTATCGATAACGGATTCTACTAATGGATAGAAAGCCGGGCTAAATTTAAAAAAAAGATCCCCTTAAAAAAATAAATATTATTTCGCAAAAAGAGGTAACTTTATACATTTGCGGTAAGCAACTCTTCCGCGGGTGGCGGGGGACAGGGCACGCGGCACGTGGTCGGATCGCTATTCGCTCATAACAATACCGGTGTAGTCACTTTTTTAAAAATTACCATATTTTGGGGAAGTTGGAATTAATTCGCGGGAAAAAAGATTATTTCAAAATTTATTAGTATTGTTTCTATGATGATTACGTAAAATTTTATATTATATTTGATGTAGTGTTTACCTAACCTTTATTATCCTTATGGGTCGGACAGGGTTTTCTTTACATATTGTATTTTTAAAAGTTTTTTTTTTTAAATGTCTTTAAAGGACACATTAAAACAAGAGACCTTATAAATTGTGTTTTAGTCATTGAATGTTCTTTCTTTCTGTCTTTTATGGCTTTACACGGTTTGTGCATTTAGCCAATGTCACGTAATGAATTTTTCAATGTCGAAAAAGACGGCGCGCGTTACCCGTCTTACGATGGAGGTTTGAGGCAAAGTCATGATGTTGGCCACTATGCAGCGATATTTCACTGTTCTTTATGAATTATTTACTAAATGCACTTTTTACTACATAAATCACGCAGTTTTATTTAGTAAACAACACTATAAATAATTTTAAAAGTCCAATGAAAAATGATCGTGACACTCAGCTTGACTTTCCCGCCAAAACCCCTCATTGAATGTTATTTTCAAGGAATACATTTCGAAATTCAAAATTATGCGCTTTTTTATTGATCCATGTTTATTTTTTTTTTTTAATAACGACGCTGTGCGATGCCAGTGCCAATAAGAAGATAAAATTGATCGACAACCATTATTGTTATTGAACTTATACATTTTTTGAAGGACCATGTCATTGGTAATGAATTTCCTTCAAAACCCTCCGAACGCGGTATGGACTAAGTGTGTTACGCAATTAGGGTGGCTTCCATTAACCTCTCGAGTGGTGAAGGCAACAAGACATCTGGTGGCGACCAGCTATACCTACCTACATACATTGATAGCATCCTTTTAATCCCCTATTACGAGTTCTGCTTACACGATTAACTAAAATTGCTCAATTGTGGGAAATATCAAGCAATTTGCGACGCCTACATGTAGTCATAATAGTTGGAGGGCTTATAGTACTATAGGGATTATTAAATGAAACACGTTACAATTGTCACATTTATTCCTTGCGGACGGGTTGATATCTACGCGCCTAAAAAAGATAATAACTTTTGAAAATCATTTGAAAGTTCTTTATCTATAAGTTATAAACTAGTGCTTGATCGTAATGGTATCTGATGGTAAGCAGTGATGCAATCATTGATAGTAAAGCGCGCATATTTATTAAGAGCCTATTCACTCTAGGTTTTTTTTTTTTTTGGGCGGAGCGGAAGGGTGTGTCAGACTTTTACTGACTAAAACCCACCCGTGTTTCTTCACTGGCCTGTGCGACGGCCAGGTCTCTTTGAGGCGCGCGTGAAACACGACGCGCCGTCGATTTGGGCCTGGTCTTTACCGGGCGGCGACCTGCCCACTGCTCACCGCCCGCAGGCCCGCGCCTATGCGGTGGCTGGCAGTTAGGTGTCGTCTCCCGACCAGGGCGTCTACTGCGGCGGCTAGTGGCGTGAGGGCGCTGGGATTCCCGTTGCCTCACGCGCTCCGCCTCCTCCTTTGCCAGCATCACTGCTTCGCAGAAGGAGGTGACGGCCTGCCATGCACTCTCGCTCCGGACCATGGCCTGGGCCAGGGTCGGACGCGAGAGATTGCCGCCGATCGCCGCTACGAGGACACGGCGGTGCTTTACCCAAGCTGGGCAGACCTCCACCGTATGCTCTACCGTGTCTTCAGGGCGATCATACACTCTAGCCTTGAAGACACAATTGTTTCAGTCCCTCGATGTACGCGGTATAAAAGACGAGGCGAAATGCTTCATTCAGATCGTTGTGGTGTCAACAACGTAATGCAACTAGAAACTTGATTTGAGATAGCTGGTGTCTATGTAATTACAGATGCATACGTCTATCGATCAGATTAAACTTCGCTTACTGCGGTTTGTCCGTTGATGTGTGACCATTTTATCCAAAACGCCTCCATGCCTCGGAAAGGATGTTAAGCCACTGTTCCCGGCTCATTTTTGTGAATCTTTGACCATCGTTACAGGCCTTCAGAAGCCTGTACGGTAAAGGCTTTTCAGACTGGTTGTGAGACGATAATAAGTTTTAACAAGGGTATCGTATTACCCAGTAACTGGGTTATGGATGTCAGATAGACACTTTCTCCATGCAAAAACAGTTACATTACTGCATTCCGTTACACTCGAAGTCGTTCCCAACATAGTCTTCAACATCTTAAGAGCTAAAACCTATTATAATTTAAAATATTATAATTAAAAATACAATTCAAAAAAGTGTAGTCGAATGCAACAAAAGTTTTGTGTACAATCATCAAAATGGTACCTACTTAGAAGCAATTTTAGCTAAAGAAACTACTATGCAACACACACATTAACAATCCATAATATATGAACTTAATTAAAGGCAATAACGCAGAAACCTTAGAAGGAAACATTGGCAAAGCCTTCGCCGCCGAGGGTCTCGCTACGAGTATTGAATTTTTTAAAGAAGGCTTTGTGATTCACGACTCACAAAGTCTTGACTAGTTCGAGCAATTAGTTTTCAGTCGTCGTATGTTCACGAGCTTGCCTCGGTCTTTCCACTGTATTTATTCATAATTCCATCAAATTGAACAATTTAACGCTTGCATTTCCGATAAAAATTGAACGTGAAAAAGCACCTGCAAAGGCCCGTTGGCAATTCCCTGTTTAATACATTAACATATTTTATTCCGTTCGTGCGGTACATGTATTTTCCTATTAACTGGCTCTAACTGTCGCGTTTAATAACAATGCCTATAGGATCGCACCACATAAGAACATGACACGTAATTAGCGGAATGCTCCGTAATAATAAACTGGTAATTAAATTCAAGAGACCTGTAATAAGCTGAGGTAACCGAGGCACCCGCAAATTATTTAATCTTATAGTTATTACTCAATTGTTTGTTACTTTCAGTTCTACGAACTTTTTAGCACACTGAACTAGTTTACAATAGGATAATGTAATAAAATATACACCAAAATATACATAATAATAATAATACACAGCGCTATTCGGATATCTTAATCGGTTTGCCACGCCCGCTGCCTACTATGTTCGTGGTAATGTGCCGTAATCCACCAAACGGGATGGTAGGTGTCACATGACTTCGACTTTTATAATACATTGCAACAATGAACCCCTTATTCATATTATTTACCTATCTTTTAACTCCACCTGATGCAAAACGAATAAATTACACCTGTATACTATGATTACATCACACGTTGTTGACACTGCTACCATCCGGACGAAGCGTTTCGCATCGTCTTTTATACCGCGTACATCGAGGGACTGTAACAATTTGACAGCGGCGGTCTTCCTGTCTGTTTACAATTTAAGTGTCTTCAAAGCTAGAGAGGATAGGGTCTTAATATACTAGTGTCTTTCCAGCAATGATTATTACTACGCTTATAATGTTTGAAAGAAAATACGTACGTAACCTATAGAATTAAATATGTTTAAGTTCTTCTGTATACAGTGCAATGTACTTGAATCTAATTTAAAAACAATTATAATTATTAATTGAAATGTCGAGAGAAAATGTAAGAGATAAACAAAAAGGGTAAATATGCAGGCATTTCTATTTAGGCCAGTTTACAAAGGAATGCTAGGTGCCAATCCCGCAGTCGGTCCCCGCGACGGGGATGGCATGTGGGTTTAAAATGTCAACACATTTAAACATTTTCCTTATCCATTTAATAGCAGTTACAGTAATAAGCTGACACTGCTCGAATATTTACTGAAAAGGTTCTACGTCAAGTTTTCATTTAAAAAAAGTTGATTCGTAATATCAGACAACCTCATATACCTAATTAATCATAGATGTCGAATAAATGTACCTAAAATACATATATCTATCTACAATTATTGTAAATGTAAATAATCAATGGTTAATTTGGCAATATTGATTACTTTGCTAAATGCTTTATAATTTCACAACTTCTTTGCGTAACATCTTATGAACTATTCGCGCAATTAACGCGAATATTTAATTATTAAAGGATGTACTAGTTTTCATAGCGTAACTTACGTTACAAAGTGATGTATGTTGGTAGACGTCATGTCTTACGTAGTGTGATTCTGCTGACAAGTGATATAGGGGCATGTGAGCCTGCGATCCGCTTCCTCTGAATTTTCCTCGATAAGACGATTACGGAGCGAAGGCTCAATTTCGGCACGATTCCCCTCAATATCAGAGTTATTATCAAAGATGTTCATTATTCATTCAGGATTTTTATATGTTCTGTTAGCTTCGAAACCTTGTTACCTTTGAAACCATTGGATTATCTTCAAGTTTTTCTGGTATGAGTTGAATCTACTGCCAGCATTACTCACTAAACCGGTACTGGTTGTACTAAAAGTTATCTCGAAACGAAACTTGTGTTAGTAGGTACCACAAATTTCCCTGAGGGTGAGAACTGGTGATGGCTGAGCTTCGCTTCAAAGTTGAAACCATGTAAACTAAACTGAGGTGTTATTATAATGAACCTTATTACTGAATAACCGTTCGTTTCGCTTGACACTGGCAGTTTAACTTAGTTTCACAATGACGTTACTCTATGCTTATTAATAAACGGAAAAGCTCATGGTTTGAAGCTATCGTTTATGTAACACTAGCTTTTCGCCCGCGTGTAGTTCGGTTCTATCGCGCTTTTTAGATTTTCCCTGGTAGTAAAAAAAATTTCCGGGATAAAAAGTATCCTATTATTTAATCCGGACTTCTATCATTACGCTTACAAAATTTCGAAGCAATCGGTTCAGTTGTTACGGCGTGAAAGCGAAACAAAGAAACTAACAAACTCACTTTCCGATTTATAATATTAGTAAGATAATCAGCCAGCCCAATCGATGGAAACGTCGGATGTTTCAATATTATAACATAGTTGGACCGCAGGGGAAGTATTGTAGGTAGAAATGTTCATTTAATGTAGGATATTCCATTAGGCCGGCGTCACTCCCCTGACGTCATTTAACGCGCCAACGTTATGTTGGAATTGTCTAAAGTTGTGTGGCACTCAGTGCTTTGACGGGCAAAACTTCAAGTTTTACGAGCCACTCCGTAAATTGCTAAGTTTGTCGCTGGCACTAATTATTTTTTACGATGTGACCACATATGTACCTACATTGTATATTTATGTTGTATGTATTGTCTCAGCTTTTCGAGCGATTTTAATATGCAGCAAAAGTGTTCAAAAAGCGTGAAATTTTTAATCGTTAACTCTCGATTATAAAAAGAACTGTAACAATTGCGAAGATTTAGTTATTATAACGATGTTATAAAAACAAAATTAATTTGGCATCTACATTTAAACGTACGTATATACAGAGTGGTGCTGATAATACGACAATAAATTAAACATCGTTTACCTCAACACATTCTCAGTCTACCCATAAAAAATCATAAAAATATGTCCATTAGTTTAGTCACAGGAAATTATTTTTCATTTTTCACATGTTCTTCATGATGTACCTGTTGATAAGGAAGCGCTTACAGGTTAATGACCCCCGCATCCTGCGGTACCAAACTTCAATAATAATGACGCGACAAAAGCAACTCGATACATCGCGCTATCGCCGATAGAAGATCAGTGAACCAATATTTTAAAAGGATGTTCTATTTCGTTTGCAATTAGGTATACGCGATTTAGTTTGTTTGAAATTTTTATTTATTTATTTTTGCTGTTAGATTTTTTTCTATGTTTTAGGATTATTCCTATGAACCAGCATTGTTCGTGTTTTCATTTATTCAATCCAATCTTGACAATAACAATATAAATAGGCAAACCGACAGTTTCGCCCCGGAGAAGTGCCCTGGTCCGCGCCTCCAAGCGAAGTGACTCTTCGACAGTCCCCACTTTCCAAAACAACTCTGTCCACGTAATAGCAGCATTACAAAATGACGCCACAGCGTTTGCCCTACTACTATGTAAATAAAAGGGCAATTTTCATCAAAATGACACCGACGATCCACGACATATATAATAAAAACACCTACAAATAGAAAAAAAAGAAAGAACAATATTATTAGTAGGTACTTTATGTGGTACACATGGGAATCAAAAAGTGACAAAAGCATTTAAAACTAACAAAGTTGCATTCAAACAAGGAACTAAACAAAAAAGAAAAGACGAATGTGGGGCCAAAAGGGTCCACTCATTCAAAACTGTTTCAGTATTTAAAACAAAACTAAAACTTTATCACGCCGCTAGTATACAAAACAATGTTGTACTCTCTTACCATGGCGTTTTATATCAAAAATCATAAAAAGTACATCAAACTTAAAACCTTTGTCCGCGATAATTTTTTGGGTAGGAAACGCTGGAAGATATTTTAAATATAATCCGGTGCCTCTTTCAGGCGCAGGTACCTACGCTGTACCAAATAGTATCTTAAAAAGAAAATTTATTACCAATTACGTTAAAATTTGCGCAGTTTATGAGCCAAAAAGCTAAATATATTGTTATTACAAAGCCGTGCTCTTTAACTGCACTGGCTCTTATAGGCGTACGCGCATGACGCGCAAAACACACATCCATAACTATAGCTACTACTAACTTACCTAACATTGTATATCTCCTATTTTAGATAGAGTGGACGTGCAAAACTGTTTCTTATTTTTTTCGCAGTAAACTTGCTAAAACAATTTTGTTCAACGTAATGCTACAAGAACAGCGATCACCTTTATAAACACAGGTAAACTTTAAAAAATAATATGTCCCTGTTGCATACTTTCCTTTAGCTGGTTGTCGAAGCAAATATAAAAGTGCGGAAAGTCAGAACAAGAATAAAGTGCGTAGAATTTACCAACAGTAAACACCAATGCTGCTCACCTTGAGACTTGACTGATAAAGAAAACTATATTAAACTATATTGAAACCTATTCACCCTTCGCTAAGAGATGAATACCGACATTAATACTGCTACAAAAACGTCGAAGAATGGAATCGATGGCTTACGAGGAAAAGCGAAAAAGAACGTCGAGAAAATATCCGCATTGTGTGTATACAGTTTGCCATAACATATACAATCATTCTTCCTTCTGATTATAGCACAGGACCATAAAAAGTGCCATTATCCCATGGTAGGGTAGTGAAGGGCGTTTTCTCCGTGGTCTGAGGCGGAAAATTCACTAGCATTGAAGCGTGAAAATTCTGCAGGTATAAAATTTTAAGACACCTTGGTGACTGAGGCGTATCCGTAATTTATTAGATTATTTCTGCCGAATTTGTATTGGTTTGAAACGTGTCACCATCATCGTTTCAGTCATAATGACAACTTTTCGTTTTGAATATTAAGGGAAAATATCGATTGAGTTCAGCACCCTAATTACGTAACACATTATTACTATCAGTTGGAATCATTTTGAAGCTTATTGCTTTTCCATTGCTCCATTTGTTCCAAAATGTGTCTGCTCAATAAAGAATTGAATTGTCAAATTGAAACCCATTGCTAATGAATGTGAGTTACGTAATACACTCTGCTGGGTTGTATGTATACTTTATGTAAATTATTATATCATCACTTAAAACATTGATGGAAAACATCATAATGTAATCGGCAAGTCTTACAACAACTTTTAATCTGCACTGGACCAGCGTAGTGGAAATCGGCACACTTCTAGCAGAAAAGACGACCGTATCCCAGTAGGGTTCCCAACACTATTTATTCTGATGATATTAAGAGTAGATTCTAAGTCAATAATACCACAAGAAAGTAGGATTACTTTTAAAATTAAGAAATACCTTCACTGAGACAACGCACTAGTCACAAACGTCCCAAATTGAATAGTGTGGAGAATAATATAAATCTCCCGTATCTTCGATGTCTCCCTACATAAGTAATTAATAGTTTCACGGAATCCTTAATCTCTTAATAGAGCTTAGCATACATACTACGTATACAATATATAATTCATTATTTAAATAAGACATATGTAAGTATTTACACTGCATAAACTTATATAACATATAATAAAAATTATTACAGAAATATATTAAATAAAATAACTTAAGTAAGGCTAAATATTTACAAACTAAAATATGGCGCTATAAATTTCTGTTACTGTCTACTAGTAGTGTACTCAAGGGACTGGGGGCATTGCCACGTTGTATAGAAATGTTTAAGCTAAAACCACCACCTGCGTCACGGGAAGTGTCAACCAGCCGTAGAGAGTTTTCGTTGAACAAACCATGACGAAATAACCTTCACATATATGTATTTTGTACATAGATTTGAAAGTATGTAAGTACATAAAATGTTGACCTATTGGATTACATCTTCGATGCACAGAGTTTAACCAAAATACTGTAATACAGGTTAAGATTGGCTTGTTTCCAACTTAGTATATATACTGTGCAATGCAACATAGATTATGCAATTGACATCATGATTTCCAATTGTGACACCGACCTTTGCCTTGAATAATTTCGATTTACTTAGACGTCGCGGATGCCGATTTCATTTACGATTTAGCCCCTCTCCCGAAATTTCGTACACCTATTACAGATACACCGTAGCAGGAGGGAATTTCACGGGAAACTGAAAATCAGAGTTCATGAACTGAGTCTCGTTAAGGCGAAATCGGCTCGTTAGTGGTCAACGATTTAATTTAGTGTTATCACAGTAGTCAAAATGAATCGTTAATAAAATGAATTAAGAAGTTAGCGATGACTGAACTTCTCAGATATATTAATTTATACTGTTATGAACTTTATGGAAGTTTTTTGATTAGGCAACTTTAAAAAAAAACTTAAAAAAAAAATAGGTAAATTTAAAAAATACAAGTAAAATAAGTGAATCTAGATGAACCCAAAGCCAGCCTCAACGCAATTGCAAAACGACAAAACAGATGATGAAAACATGGGTTTCTATAGCTTTTCATTTTCGTGGACAACTTTCAAATAGCATCCAAGTTCTCCGGGGAGTGAGTTCGGGGGTTGTGGGATCCACATACAGAGGAATTCCCGGTTCCTCTTAAAAGGCCAATTCTGAAATTCACATAAGGCAGATGGCAGCTCCCTGGGGGACTGTAAAGGGGGGCTCCCCTAAGTTTCGCTATGCACGGCAGCACTTGACCACTGCCCCACTGCCTTCCCTGGGGTAACTTGGTGGGCGGACAGAGTACCCACTCTATGTGCCCGCGATCCCAAAAGTCAACCTACATTGATTGGTAAGCGGGTTTCGGCGTATGAAGCGCTAAGGCGGTAAAGATAAGTACCTAATTGTCATCTGAAACCAAAGGCAACAAATTATACTGATCCCTAACACAAATCACCAGTGAGCGAACGGTTATATAACTATATAACACTTAGGATCACATTGCTGACGCTCATGTTATAATTATTTTAAGCCTCCATTAATTGTGTACGGTTATCTAACCGAGGTAAGCCCGGTACCTTTTTGCTCTAACAAGAATTTCCAATAATGTGGTTTGGCGTTGTGTATACTTAGAGCTTTTTGATTCTAATTCGGGATTTTATATATGACCTTCATTTTATACTGTATACGAGCAAATCATTTTTCACTGTATGATAATGACCTTGTGGGCTTTTCGCCCATTGTCATAACTCAGCTATTTCCGTATACAAAGTACAGCAACAGATAAATCATTAAATAAAATATTAAAACAAGAACATTTATTAGATACTATAGCAAGAGCAAACAAGATAGAAATATATTTACTGTCTTCCGTCACGCACAAACTTTTTGTTTGATTCCAGTTATCAGCAGTAACTGCTCTAGTAGGAGGCCAATAAAAATGGTCTTACCAGATTGAATTAACTAGTTTATATACATATACGGTGACGGCTAATCTACATTATCGGTTTTTGCTACCATGAACTCTATTCTCTGTTCGTTAGTGGTCATTATTAGCTCAGCCAACATTACTCATCTACCACTAAGCCTTCCTCAAAAGCGTAGCCACAACGACCGCGATTCGATTCCACGGCCTTCCGAGGTAGTTCCGATCAGCCGATCCTTATCGGTCGTTGGTCAACCCCACAGAGCACGGAATTGTAGTGCTGGCAGTCCCGAAAGTGTGTTAGAGTTTCTTTCTTAAAACGCGAAATAAAAATTATGTATAAAAACCGGCGGATTGTAAAATTCGTTCGTTTTTATACATCATTTTTGTTGTGAATATTGGAGACACTTGGTTTATGTGAAAAGTGACATTGCACTCAGGTGGCACCATGACAATTAAGTTAAACTTTTTTATTGTATATTTAACAGCGGACTACTAAAATTTTTTTATTCAAAAGGAATTGCTTTTTTCCTTGTACGGCTAGTAAGCTAGCGGCACAAGGAAAATTGTGTCGGATTCGTCTCGTAACAAATTAGCTACAAAATACGTATAGGGATCTAAATTTAGAAATGGTCTTGCCATACCGAGTTTAGACAGATTTTGTATGGGAAATCTGTCAGAAGCTTAACATAGGGATATAATTGCAAACTTCGTAATTTGGTAGACATGTTCCCTGGTTCGGGAACGTAAATTTATGTTTTTTTTTAATCTTTGCCCCACACTAGGAATTTTTCAATCAATCAATCAGTTAATCGCGTAACCACTGCGCCAACCGTGCTATAATTTTGAGACGAGCAAACCATGTTTGTGGTTTACTGTTTTAAAATAGGAAGGTATTGTCACAAACCCATAGGTAATCAAATTCATTACTTGAGTTAAAAAGTACTTTTATAAATTGCTCAAATAATGAATATTAGAGCTAATCCACGGTTCCAAATTTTTTTTCAAACTGTATTTTTAGGCCTAAAAATACGTTTATGAAAAGAGAAATAAAAACGATAGCTCATTATTTTTACTCATTCACGTAAGTACCACCACAAATGTGAAGTGTAAGTCCCCTATTTGAAAGGTTTACGACCCTCGAGGACACGAGTCCAATACTCAAGTAGCCCTTTAGAATTTCAATTTGAAATATCGATGCGCAAGTGTGCCTCGATTTAAAACTAGATTTGTTCAGAATCTTCTCTTTTTGTTTGCTTATAGGTACATATTCTGGTAAAACGATTAAGCACGTTTCTATTTTTAAACTTACTCGAACGCAATATAGATTTATGGTGTGCGATATCTGCCTGAAGCGCCATTCATATTCTTTGAGCGTGGTTTGAGGTGGTCTAGTTAAGAACCCGCCCGAAAATTGTTGATCCGTCGTAACAAATGCCAAATGTAATGTTTCGGACAGGCAAATACATATCGGGAATAGGTCAAACTGTGAAATCAGTTCGGACTAATTGTCCTATGTCCGTTTCTCCTAGAATATATATAGGCCCAAGTCGCTGTATTTTTAAAATTACTTAAAAAATTAATAGCAATATTCAACATCTAAGAGCCTACAAATCTGGGTGAAAAATTCGTAATGACCATTGAATCCTCTCTAAGCGAAAATCAGAATACGCGCACGCTTCTCTTTTTATTTCCACGTTGGTACCGGGAAAACAATAAAACGTTCGGAATTAACATATAAACGGCAACTTTCAGAGGGGTGTCGACAATTTTATCTCACAATTGTACCTACGGCCAAATGTCCTCCACCCTTAGGGATGAAATGTATTCCGAGATTTAATGTTAGCTGGTTCATTAGAAAGTGGATACGGGAATGTGTTTGGTTAATTAATCAGTCCTAGTCGGGATCAGCGGCTTTCTACTTAATAGGAAATATGTCGAATAAGTATATTCATTACCTATTATTTGATAAAACACAAATTGTTTTATTGATGGAATTTCGAAACATTAAAACAGTTTGTGTTTTAAACGATCTCTTTCACGATATTTTTGATATTTTGCTAGGACAATAACTATTATTATATCGTTTAAATTGACTCAAAAATAATCATTATTTCTAATAGCGTTAGCTCTTCTACTGTGTTATCTATAACTATTGATTTAGTTTTAAAGTATTAACCGAATGGCAGAGCGAATAGAATAAAACGCAAATCGACTATGTACACAAGATCCAAATCTAAAAATCGGGTGACAGTTCACACGGTTGGCTATCTGCGTACGGCACGCAGCGCACGAATAGCCATTTTCATTTTTTCAAATACGCAAAATACAATACAGTGCCAAATAAAATGGCGACTGAAACTTGTTTGTGTCAGTCAGTTGTTTTCGCAGTGTCGCCAAGCTTTACGTAGAGTTTATTTATCCTTTGCCATAATTCCATCCCTCTTTTATATTTTCAAATACCTAAGTACTAAAATATTATTATCTGTGTTGACTTTTCTCGCCTAACATAGTTTTCAAAATTGATATCCAACCCTACCTAATTTATTCATGCATAAAATGCTATAAGTTTTTAAGACTATGTTTTTTACATATGTAAGTCTATTTTTAAGCTTTGTCATTAAAGAAACGACACGGGTGGCAGAGAGATCGACAACGGCATAGAGAAATTCCTAGTGTACACCAACTTAAAAAATAAAAGAGTTGCTTTAAGACATTTATGAATAACTACACAGCAATAGCTATATACTACTATAGCTATATATTACTCCAAAGTAATGATAATATAGGTAATATTTTATTTACCCAAGTAAAGTATTGGAAACCTTTAGTCGTATTGAAAGTTTGCAGTTATTAAAAAGCAAAAACAAAAGATTTTCTATCAGTATTAAGTCGAAGTAATCGCCACAAGTCCACCCACGCATCGCCAGCCGCTGACCAAATAATCAATATATCCTAACGTACTTTAGTGGAAGGTAAATGGCAAGCTTTGATGGTTCCTTTGTGGTTTTAACTGCGCACTTCCGGATGCAAAAGTGGTTCAGGCTCCGGATCTCGTAGTTAGACCGATTGCCACATGACTTATCCATATTATCAATAGTAGTTATAGAGAATCTACTTAGTATAATCTGAAACTTTGAAGAAAGTGGTTTCAGCTTTGACAAGTACGAGAGAATATTCAATACAACAACAGAAGTAATCAAATCCTATGAAAATTCAATATTACGTTGACTGTGGCATACACCCCGTATTGTTGTCTGTTTGTTACTAATAATTAAAAGCAGCACAGCTTTGAATTATTTTCGAGCTCCCAGCCACCATCGAAGGCGCGCGGCGTTCTCTGGGCAGCTGGCCGCCCGGTAAGGATCAGGCCAGGGTCGACGACGCGTTGTTTCACGTGCGCCTCAAAGAGACGTCAGCACATCGTTTGCACATCATTCGTCCACGAACACCGATGCCTCCTGAGTCAGGGTCAGGGTTGGTTAAAAGTAGGCAAGAGTTTACAACTGGGTTGTGGAGGTATGATAAACAGTCGCCCTATGTAAAGGGTGTATCTGCCATCGATGCACAAACGAGTACCGTGGATCCAGTAGGTACATGATTCTGAACCCCCCTGTGGTGGAATTTTTCGTCGGCTTTTTCATGATTAAAAAAAAAATATATGATTTTTTTTACTTTAGACCGTTCATAATTGCTATACTTTTATAACCCAGTAAGATTTTAAAGTAAAAATTAATTAATTCGCTAATTACACAAAAAAGCGCAATGAAAACAAAACACCGAAAACCATCTTATCAGCAGATTTAATAGAGTTCACATCAGGGATCAACGTCATACCTACAAACCCGCACAGCGGCGCGCTTGCGACGTTCAAAGGCCGAGCCGACACTTTTTTTTAAACATTGTTATTTCTGTAACCGTTCATTAACGACATAAATGAGTATCATAATTTTATTAGTGGCATGCGGTCTAGCCTTTTCGCGAAGTTTGCGTTACGATGTCAGATACACCCGTTATATGTCTTGTGTTCAACTGTATCTAATTAGACTGGTAGCCAATCCCAACAAAGTTGAGAAATAGCTAAGCACATTTATTTTATTACTTACTACAGAAAAGGAAATAATACCCCGTCAAAGTAAAATGACTTACCTTTATAAGCACCCCTCATAGTTGAAAGACACGATACCTACCTCGCTTGAAACTGTAGAAGTTCTGAGTGGAGTAAAAGCCAACTTTTATGGGTGCACCTCTTTTTAAAGGAAAGTCAGTTAAGGATGGTTAGGTAGCAGTTTCCTGGAGAACGTTTATCGTTATTCTATTAGCCATTCAGAAACCATTTCTTTACACGTTCATAAGAATAAAATGAACGTTAATTAAAGTGTTGGAAACCTTTGGTCGTAATGAAAGTTTGCAGTTATTAAAAGCAAAAACAAAAGATGTATTTCATTAATTATTAATTATATTATAAGTACAGCCTGAACTAAATGCACATGAATGTACGAGTATGTTACGAATACTGTACTAATATAAGAAATAACTAAGGTTACTTCTATTTTAGAAAGGGTTTGGAGATCTGCCCAAAAAGGACTCACAAAATCCAGAAGTTACCACCCACCAGAAAGTCTTGCCGCCAAGCGATTTGTCGTGTTCCGGCGTGATGTCTGGTGAAGGCGTACGGAGGACGGGTCTGAGCAGTTGTGTTCCGATGTGTACCGGGTACTATGCGCCAAATGTTGTTGTGTTGGGAGTTTGGTCGTGTTGTTGGGTTTAACATTGCATCACCTTTTTTTTTCCGTGGTGGAAATCCGCTCAACTGCCGTCTTCTTTCTTATTCGCTCAGTTTTTCTGAGTGAATAGGCTCTTAATAAACTAGCCCGTTTTACTATCAACGATCGCATCACTGCTTACCATCAGGCGGGATTGCGGTCAAGCGCTAATTTATAATTATTAAAAAAAAATAAAAAACAATACAAATAAATACTTTAAGCCTATTTAAGTATTTAAAATAAAATAAAAATAAAGCATTATTATTTGTTCACTGTAACCATTTCAAAATTCAGCCATTTATCAAACTCGCCACTCTTACACACATCAAAAGTGTCTAGGGATCAACATATATTTTTGCAATAACTTTTCTCCTGATTGATATTAATTAAAATTTTCTTTAAGGATTCATCAAATAAAGTGTTTTCGTTTGTCACAGTAACGATAAACCAAGTCACCTTTGCATTAATAAAGAAATTTGCCATTTTCCTAATAAAGGGATATTTGACATTTGAACCACTAACACAAAAGTTCGAAAAAAAGACTGAAATAACAGTTTTCTCTAAAATTTTATTGGGTAACTTAAACAATTAATAATCCGTGTTTCTACCGCGAACACTAACAACACAAGAACATCGGTTTGGCATACTCAAAATGAGTTCATCCAAATCACGCTGTGGAATGGCCGCCCATATTCGTTGCAACAACAAAAAAAAGGTCTTCTTGCGACTGGATACCCTCGATATTCGGCAGAGCTCTTCTCTGTAGCATATCCCATGCATGCTCAATCGGGTTCAAGTCTGGCGACTGAGCAGGCCAGGGCAGGACATTGATGTTAGCTGCGGCGAGAGTCTGTCTTACAACTCTTGCGGTGTGCGGTCGTGCATTATCATGCATTAACCGAAATAAGGGACCGATTTGCACTTGTAGAGGAACGATGACGTCTGATACAATCGTCTCAGCATAAATTTGAGCGTTGAGGTTGCCTCTGATCCAAATCAACTCAGTTCTTCCGCCGATCCAAATACCCGCCCATACCATGATGGTTCCACCACTATAAGGATGGACTTCCTGGCAGGATTTTAATCGCTGTTGGCGTCCAGGGGTTCTCCAGTGTCGTATACGTCTTGTATCCGGTCTCATACCAAAACGAGACTCATCAGAAAAGCACACGAAACGCCATTGTTCTTCTGCCCAATTTCTGTGTTCAAGAGCCCATTGATATCGAATCCTACGATTGTGCATTGCTATAGGTGGTACCCGTAGCGGTCTTCGGGAATGAAGGTTCACTTCATGCAAGCGGTTTCTGACTGTTTGGTCGCTAATTAAGTTCCCTGAAGAGTGATGAAGCCTCACGGCTAACATCATGGCGGTTATTGTTGGAGCTCTTCGAGTTAAGATTTGAATGTATCGGTCTTGTCTCCGTGTGGTACAGTGATACCGTCCTCCATGGCGCTCACCCACGGTATCAGTGCTTCGGTAACGTGTCCAAAGTCGACTGATAACACTCTGACTTCTATTCAGAGCTAAAGCCACAGTACGTTGCCGGGAACCAGCTTCTATCATTCCCACGGCTCTGAGCATTTCTTCCCTGCTTAAATGACGTCGCCGCTCCATAATAACGTTGGTTTTAATCAGTAGTAGGGAAACAGTAGCACTAATAATGTCTTCAATGCGTTGTATGTTTTTATAGGGAAAATATTGACAGCTGATTTTCATCTTTTACTCGAATTTGATTCACAGTTCCTGATTCAAATTATGAAATGCACCAAAAAGGATCCATATAAATTTATAAAATCATAAATTTATTACAAAGCCACATCTCAATCTCAAGAAATCCGCATAAAAATGCTTGATCCCTAGACACTTTTGATGTGTGTATTTTACTACATGATATTTTATGAAATACCTAATCCAAGTCAGTTTAAAATCCGCTTTAAACCATTAAATGACAAACAAACCGCCTTTTATGATTGTTTTCTGTGAAGCACATTAGCCTTTTTGAACGATCCTTGGAACCTAATTACTATCTAAGTCCACCAGATCAGTCCAGATATGGAATACCTACACCCGGTTAATTAACTTTTTCGGACGGATAATATCACTTCGTGGGTTAAGACGGCTCTCAAACCGAGGAGTCATTCATTCTTAGGTTTGGACCCGAACTAATTATAAGTCCATCAGTGAATAGGAGCAGAAGTGGTCCTG
Source organism: Sesamia inferens (assembly GCA_037179545.1). Classification (NCBI taxonomy): domain Eukaryota; kingdom Metazoa; phylum Arthropoda; class Insecta; order Lepidoptera; family Noctuidae; genus Sesamia; species Sesamia inferens. The sequence continues at coordinate 15,558,612 of CM073921.1, read as the reverse complement.
TGATAACGGTCTCGTCTTACGAGTTGTAGACCGTAGGTTTGAGCAAAGGTTGGCGCTTTACTTTGTGTACCTTATTTCATTATTGGTAAAGGAAAGCATAGTAAGGAAATCGGCATCTCCCAGAACCAAAAATTTGAAGGTAAGTGACATCTGTCAACCAGCACTCGGTCTCGTGTGATGGTATTTTTAGTTCTGGAAGCGAAATCATCAAATGGCCTCACCCGCTCAGAGCGGAGCGGAAGGGCGTGTCAGGTTTTTACTGACTAAAACCCACCTGTGTTTCTTCGGATTCTTTTTTAACGAACCCGCAACCCTGACCCAGGAGGCATCGGTCTTCGTGGACCCCGTCACGATGTGCTGACATCCGCCGCCTGGTGCATCCTCCCTTGTACCAGAACTAGCGTGTCACTAGCGTAGTTTATTACGCTGACGACACGCTAGGTCTGGCACGTCTGCACACTGGTCTATAGGGAGGTCGGCGCGCGCATACCCGATGTTCCGCAGATGCGACCCCAGGACCGATCACTGTCGAACACCTCACGACATCTCTCGCTGGTTCCTCACTTCCTGGTGACTGGGGTAGATGACGGCCCTGTCCGTCAGAAGTCTCGACCACATCCGGTGATACCGGAATGCCTCCCTGATGCAAATCCAGGGTAGGGTGTTGAAGACAACCCCACCCTCGACCACTGAGTCCCCTATCGTGAGGGCTCCCACACGCATGATAGCGTCCACCGTAGAGCGCCCACTGTTGTGATGGATTACAGCCCGCCCGAATCTACGGTTGTTATGCATAGGGAGAAGCCCTGTAAACGGGGCTTGTGGTTAAATAATAACAGCCGCACAGATCAATCGATCAGGTCAAACTACGCTTGCCGCGGTTGGTCCATGGATGGGTGACCATCTTTACATACCGAGATCCCATCGTGCATCGGGAAGCACGTTAAGTCGTTGGTCCCTGCTGTCATTTGTAGATCTTTGACCGTGATTACGTCAGAAGTGCGAAAGTCTGACTACCGGTCTTGCCAAGGGGTATCGTATTACCCAATAACTGGGTTGTGGAGGTCAGATAGGCAATAGAAGCATGTAAAATAGTGGTATTCAGCTGAATCCGGTTAGACTGGGAGCTGACCCCAACGTAGTTGGGAAAAGGCTCGGTGGATGATTAGACTCTAGAAGTTTGAATTGTCGTAATAACTATTAAGAACGATGGAAAAACGTTACGTACGTTAGCTAATAAGCAGCCAACCCAGTTTTATTAAGCAGGGCAAGTTCGACTCTGGCATTCAGCCAGCCAAATGCGAGGATTCGGAAGATGTAACGTGCATTTGTGTTGGCTAGATAGATATGCGAAGCCTTGATTTTGTTAGTTATACGTACCTTTATTTGGGTAAGACTTCATGTAAGTTAATCTTATCATTATTCTTTGTACCTACTTCATGATCATCTCATAGAATAGGGATATTTCCTGGGTAAAAAAAAAATTGATTCTATTTAGTCCGTCATTTGGATTATAGAAAAATATTAGAAAACGTATATTTTGTTTTATCAAATCAATAAAAATTGACAAATATTAAAGGCATCAAAGATCAGGAGTGGTGGCTGGTGACGTCACTGCTCGCTAAAAAGTGTAGCGTGCATGACGTCACACGAATTTTCGACGCACTGTGTCGTCTTCATTTTTTGTTTATATGAAAAAAGAAAAAATACGTGTCTAGTATTTTTTGGAAATCTGACTGACGGATTAATTAGTTTTTTTTTAGTCACCTACCCTATTTGTGTATTTCTAAAATTGAACCATTATTTACTCGGATGCTATTTCTTTTTTTTATACTTTAAATGAAATATACTGCATTTTTTGTAGTATATGAAATACACTGTATATCAGATACACTGCATCTCTTGTAGTATATGAAATGCACTGCATATCATCGTCATGATGTTAATGATGATGCTACAATAAAGTAAAGCAGTATATTTGTAAATACCATATTAATTGTTATTATTACACTGTAGATTACAATAGATATTATGTTTATCCTTTGCCTCATATGTTTTAAAAATATATATATTATTATATTGTACGATTTAATTCCCCCATCTCCGTTCCACCATCGGACGACCCGTCGTACGGCGAGTTTCCACCCTTATGTTGTTAACACCTCTACGATCCGGACGAAGCGTTTCGCCTCCTCCTTTATACCCCGTACATCGAGGGACTGGAACAATCTGCCGGCGGCGGTAATTCCGTCGGACTACAATTTGAGTGTCTTCAAAGCTAGAGTGAATAGGCTCTTAATAAACTAGTGCGCTTTACCATCAACGATTGCGTCACTGCTTACCATCAGGCGGGATTGCGGTCAAGCACTGGTTTATAAATTAATAATAATAAAAACAAAAACATTGCTCCGTGTGTTCGAAAATGTGTCGGCTCAACAACGTACCTAAATAACGCAATGAATGTTGTTGAACTGTCAAAATGAAGCTCATTGCTTTGAAGACACCTGAAAGACCATCATCAACTCGCAGAAAATTCCTCGTCTCGACGTCTCGGGTATTTGATTAAAAAAACTAATTAGTCCGTCATTCAGATTATAGAAAAATATTGAATACGTATATTTTGTTTTATCAAATCAATAAAGATTGACAAATATAATAGGCATCAAAGATCAGGAGCGGTGGCTGGTGACTTCACTGCTCGCTAAAAATTGTAGCGTCCAGTGACGTCACACGAGTTTTCAACGCACTGTGTCGTCTACATTTTTTGTTTATATGAAAAAAAATAATAATACGTGTCTTGTATTTTTTGGAAATCTGACTGACGGACTAATTGGTTTTTTTTTAGTCAAATACCCTATTCTTTATCATATAATAATTATTCATCATAATATATATTATATATCTTACATAATTGATTTTTGATCTCCCTTCCACAGAACCTTCCTAACGACATTCGACATCAATTTGACATAAGCGTTGTAAGCTTTGTTTTAACAGAATACAAGCACCATTCGAACTTCAGCTCTTAAGTCAGCCTCTTTGTCTTTAAGAGCACTTATTTTCAATAATCTGTTGTTGACTTGTTCACATCGACTTCAATAGAGACATTCATTTCCTTTCTGTCTTTGATAAAGCTAGTTGCGGCTTTGTCGATTTTATGGGAAATTGAAAACTATTTCTATTTTAGCGGTTCTTTAAAAATATGGGTGACCTGACAGTTCAATTTATTGTTAAATCCCAACTCTAAGATTAAATGAAATTTCAAATGAGATTGTATTACGAAGTTATGAGTTATTCCTGTCTTTACATACCATCATACAGACGTTGTCAAAGGCGTGGTGGCTTAGTGATTTTTTAGTTTCTATTTTTATATTCTATTTATACATAATAAAGCTGTAAGTTATGTATTTTTTTTGTTTGTTTAAACGCGCTAGTCTTTTGGACTTTACCTTGTTCTAGTAGTTATTCGGACTCTTTATTTTTACTAATTATAAACTAGTGCTTGATCACAATCCCTCCTGATGGTAAGCAGTGATGCAATCGTTGATGGCACACGGAAACACCGCCGCTGTAAAATTGTGCCAGTCCCTCGATGTATGCGGTATAAAAGAGTAGACGAATTGATTCGTCTGGATCATAGTGGTGTCAACAACGCAAATAGGGCGTAGCGACAAGAGGGGCAGCAGGTTCTGAGGCGCTTGAGGAGTTCAGAGGTTTTCCACGATGAACAGGGCAATCTTGGAAGTATGGCAGGAATTAGAATGTTACTGAAATACATCGTTTCCTTAGCACAATCTCCACTCAAACTGGTCAATATTAGCAAATATGAGGTGAGGAACGAAAAACGGTCCGAGGGGACTCCTACATACTGCCCTAAAGGTTCATATATCTTGACAGTTGACTCGGGGAAACAAGTCTATTCTGTCAATCCTGACATAGAATGGCTAGACCTTCTACTGGCACAGACTTAGAATTTAATGGAATGACGCAGTCCCCACCACGAAGTCAACTTAAACTTACAGCGTGGGGTCATTACTTTAATGATTGTAAAAATATTTTCTCCTAAATAACTGCTAAGCGCCATTTTGTAATAGAAGGTAATACAGGCAAAAAAGCTATTTTTGAATTTAAAAATGTTATTTTTTAACCTTATTTAGTCAAATTCCATTACCTAAACCGTAAATCAACAATAATTCCCTCCCTAAACCATCGGGCTAAATAGAATCGATTTTTAGCAAAAACAGAAATCTATCTACCGTTCCCAAAATGGGTTCCCAGTGAGCGTTATTAATTGTTTTTCCACCTGTCAATATGGGCCCGTTAGTAATTGTAAAATAGAGGTGTGACACAGAAAGGTATGCGTGCGCGGTAACATAAACAAGAAGGGCCATTAATTCCCCGCCTGTCTCGTGTTATAATATCATGCCAACCGGCGATCAGGTCCCTCATTCAATTTAATACATTCATTTCATTGATAAATAACCGCAGACCGTTTCGAGCCCTCAAAGAGAACGGCGCAGTCAGGGATAATGGTTACTTACAACAATTATATTATATCAGCTAAACTTCATTTTTGTGCACAAACGAAATCAATTGAGATGTTCCAAAAAAAAAAAAAACAATATATCAGTCCGTTATACGGCATGTAGTAAGTACTAAGCATTATAAAATACTCGTATCATTCTTTTTAATAATATCGTATCAAGCTGCGTAAAATATTTCGATAACATTTGAAGACTGTGTTCGACGAAGCCTATTTATTATACTTGTCACATAAATAAAGATCACTTACAGTTGAGCGACGACGAAGTTTTTAATCATTTATTAATTGTGCGCGTTCTCTTGGATTTCAAGTCATTTGTGTTAATTGGAAGCGGAGCAGGTGAATGGGGATAAATAAAGTTTATTTTGAATTTCAAATCCCATTCCTTATAATGAAACTCCTCAATGCTCATCTGCGTTTCATTCGCGTTCTTGTATTCCAATGTAAATGAGTGTCTGTGCACAGAGAGACTGCACAATTGGGCTTTACCGAAAGCAATAACTTGTTACCGAGTTATATTGTAAGCCTTTGATTAGCGAGAGCTCAGTGAATTTCTGTCACCTATTTTGCTTCGAACTTGTTATAAATATTTACAAGTTTTTAATTTTAAAATTCTAATACATTTCCTCCAAAGCCACAAAGAGGTTGAATGACCAATGGCTACACGCTTAAATCAAGAGATGCTTAATTGAGATTTGCATCAATGTAAGATATAGCTGACATTTAACAATTGACACTTATTTTTGGTACATACCTATTTTGATTGTTCAACCTAATTGAAAGGTATTAGTGACCTATTATTGCCATGAAAGACTATAAGAGTGCTTAGTGTAGTTAAAAAGAAGGTGTCACTTAACGAATAATTTAAGTATTTTATTTAAAATTTAAGATGTTAGTAGTGACAACAATATGCTTAATTAAAAATATTTTTGTTACAACAAGTAGGTGGCTAAGACTCACATTTAATAACGCACTCACTGTTAAAATGTTTTCTGATTCTGAGTGTTAAAATGTTTAAATGTTTTCGGATTGTAGAGGGAAACCTACCTTTACATTACATAACTCAACAAACTTTATATTTAATCAAAATTTATGTTCTCCTGCGAAATGCATACGACAACTATTTACTTCTAAAGCAATGTGTAATCACGATAATCCGAGATTATAAATTTTTATCTTTATTAATACACCTAAGCATTATAAAATCTACTGGTTGTGTAAATTTAGCCAGACCATCATCTGAGCAGCAACGTCGTTTAGTCGCCATAAGTTCCCCGTGTGAATTCTAGGTAAAGCTCGATCGAAATCGATTGTCGGCTACAAATCCAACGGAGAAATTTGTCTCGGTTCTCGGCTAATTATAGTCGGGATTCTCAGTCATTACCGAGGCTGTAAGTAACTTTCTTATAAAGCAAAAACTGCAAAGAAATTTTAATATTTTTGAGTATTGGTATTCTTCACCTTATACATAAGGTGGCCTGCAGCAAATAAGTTTTAATCCGCCCCGCCTTCTGGTGTAGCAAGTGAACAATTGTTTAGTAAAGTTGGGCAATTGTATGACAAGAGGCAACACTTTTTGAAGGGCGAAATTTTTTTTTCTTTGACTATTGTAATAAAATGTTATTTAACTACGATTCTTAGAATAGTTAATTTTGAGAGATTGTTTTTTTTTCACGTTTTTTCTATTCCCGGTCTCGGCTCTCGGTCTCGGCCGAGAACGAATAACCTAACTCTGTCGAGCCTTAATTCTAGGGCATCTTCAGCAGCTTCATAATTCCAGCCCACTTTATCCCTCACTTAGTTATTTATGAAAACGTTTATGCCACCATAATGTTATATAGGTACAGCAAGTTACTTATTAACAAGCCGGGTCCTGCGTAAATCGATGACCACATATTTTAGTTCCAGCAAACACCTTTTGGGCGGAGAATAATGTTTTATTCAGGCTCACATATAGGCAGGTGTTGTTATTTATCTTTGTAAAAGGTAGTTTGGTCAAGACGTTGTTGCGCAAATTAAGAAATGAGTCATTGCGGCGATTTACGCGATACAGGTATGGGCGTGGCGTAGCTAAGGGCGGACAAGGACACCTCCAAAAAAATCGTTCGGATCCTTGAAAATTTAACATTATTATATTAGTTACCATTTACCGCCATCACATACCTATTAGTCGTACATTTTGAGCAAAATGTAAAATTTGTAGAGCATTATTTGACTTCGTAGACAAAATCCCTAGCTCCGTCAATGGTTATAAGTTTGAACCTGTTCATCACCATTGCTTTCTAAACGGTGAAGACAAACATGTCAAGGAAACCTGCCCGAGAACCCTTGCCGCAGAAATTCGAAGACATGTGAAAACTACCTGCTAACAAGCACTGGGCCTTTATGGTGATTTACAGCCCATATGCACTCGCCGGGGGCAGTGTGAACTTTATGTAATAACAAGCCTTATACCTACGACATTAGAAACCAAACGGCTGATAAAGACAAATAAAACACTGCAATTAAAATGTAAATAGAAATAAGTTTTATACGTGTGCATACTCAGTTTCAAAGTCACGTTTAAATTAAAAATTATTGTATGTCTAAACACGCGCAGGTCAATGTAAACACAAGTTTTCATTAATATGAAAACTTTAGTCTACCTTACACTTAATACTGTTGGTAAACTAACATCTAACGGTTGTATATTTTAGCTGTAACGTATATAAAGTTTAACACTCCTTGGAATTGTAGAATTAGAATCATCCAATTGGAAGCGTTGTCTCTTTTGACATGGCAGTTTGTACTGAACAAAATTGAATTGACTATGTTGTTATAATGTAAGTAGTTGGTTTGGGTCGCCGAGCGTTTGGGACCGTGACTGTGATCCCGGATTCCACCTAATCCACGAGAAAGTAGTTCAAAAATCTATTGATTTTGTTAATTAAGTTTTAGAATGAAATGTATTTAAATAAGCCAACCGATCACGAGAAGTGTCATCCAACAGTTTTGAGGTTTCATTGAACAGACTTAAGAGAGAGAGAGAGAGAGATTAGTATATTAAATTAAATCTGTCCCTCCACAACCAATCATATAACAAAAAAACATGATCATCGCTTTAGTTTTACTTACTTAAATACTGGGTAGCCAGTAGGTACTGTAAGCGTAGATTTCTAACATTCTTTATGGCTTAGAATTAACATACTTAAAAATAATTACTGACCCTGCAAACGCTGTTTTGGCATGTAAATACATTATTTCTAGGAAATATTTTATTAGAATCACGATTAAATAACGAGTTGATCGTAGAAGGTTGACAATTTAAGGTTGTACGTATTTTTAATGCCACAATATAAAAAAAAATGTTCTCTAAAACATAAACAATAATGTTAGGGGTTAATATTTTACACGTTAAAACAATTATCATTTAGGTGTCTGAAAAATATAAACTTAGTAGCCGATTATAAAAACATGCATTTTAAAATTTCATAAAAATTAGTCAGGCCTTTCGGAAGAGCATAGTAACTAATATTGTGTGACACGAAATTTTTATACATAAGACTACTGTTTCTAGAAGATCACATTTACCAAACTTATGGCTAACTACTACTATACTAAGTCTAGAATTGCTAAGCAACTTCTATACAACATCATTTTTTACATTATTTTTAAGTAAAGAATTTATGTACAAAATTTCAAAAAGATGTCATGAAAAACTACAAAGTTATGAGTTTGTTATACTACTTGTCTGTCCCAACAAAAATATGGTCAGGTCAGGCGAGCGGTACTGCCTCAGCTGTTGCACAATATCTACCGTAAGCTGCTTGGCGCGCTCGATAACCACACTGCAACAATTTCTAAATGTATTTGGGAAAAAATATAACATGGTGTAAAAATGATTGGAATCGATTCAGTTCCTTATTTTGAACAAACTATATTCAGGTTTTGCATAAACAAAAAATAACGTTATATAACTCAAACGACATTGAGTGACCTCAAAAGGATGTGGCCCTATTGGTTGTAAGATGAAGGAACTCTTATCCACAGCTGAGCCGTCTTTTATCTCGCAGGCATTCAACTTTGAAAAGGCTGGTTAACACTGTGATGTCCTATTTCACTCGTTGGCTATTTATAGACATTTAGTAGCTGGATTACTGTGTTGTATTCTTTCGGCTTCATTAGTAAGAAAAAAACGTCTTGTTATTGACTACTGGTATAGAATAAACCGGCATAATATACATACTTTATTTCACATTGAGTAAAAGTAATTCATATTGGAAAATGAAACAAAGTCAGGCTAGTTACGCCATTTGCAACTAAAGAGCGGGTAAGCCGTTTTTATGATCATTGATTTGTCTTCCACCAAATAGAAGAAACAAGAAAGCATGATAAAATAAAAGGCGGTACGGAGTTCGCCGAATGAGTTTTAATAGTTATGTACGCATTAATAGTTATTTTAAGTCATCATCATTATCATCTCAGCGTTAATCCCAGTCACATCCGAAGCCTTTTTCGGCCTTGGAGTCTGGGGTCCGCTTTACCAGTTTAACTGCTGATTTTGGCTAAACTTCGATATTTTCCGTGTAGCGACTTTGCCTGCGCCTTTGGGTTGTGAAGGTCAGATGGCAGTCCATCTGACCTTCACAACCCAAAGGCGATATCGAAGCATTGCAGTTAGACCAATTGTTGGACCAAAGTGCTTTCCGAGGCACGACCAGACCAGTGCAAATATTCATATTCATGCATACAAATATTTGAACTGCGCGGCGATCGAACCCGCGCCTTCGCTACCGGTACGCCACGGAGGCTGAGTTATTTTAAAGAGTATACTGTAAATAATATAAACTATACCTAAAATAATAAATACTTAAAAGTACTAAAACTAACTAGTATATAAAAATAACTATTAAAACTAGGAACTAAATGAAATGACTGACTATACTACAAAATAAATACAAACACAAAAGGTATCTTAGGAGTCGAAGTACTCGTTCGCATCACTATCATCCCGAAACACCCTCCGAGAATTGGCACCATTGTCAGGTTGAATAGAAATTCTAATTCTTTGGGCAAAGAACGACCTACCACCCTTCGGGAAACGTGAAGTGTCGTCATTCCCTTAAAAGAGTTCCTTAATCGCTCTCGGCTTCCGGCCTCACTGGTGAGGCACCGATATTTAACAGCAATTATTCCGATCTTACCACGCAAAAATAACTTTTATGGCAAGCGTACCACTTCCGTCAAAATACACAATTTACTAAACCAAATACCTGTAGACAGTAGAAATTCAATAAATAGTAAAACTTTAAAGCGTAAGCGAAATAACATCAATACGATTATAATTTAACTGTTAATAATGTGTTGGTCATACCTTAGGCCATAATGGCTTGTTACAACAAACCCCAGAAGTCCAATCGTGTGCTCTTTTCAAGTTAAGAATCTTGTCAATTTTAAATACAACAAATGTATAAATAATTACTAACTGATGAGACCTGTAATTAAACGACAATAATAATCTAGTTGTCAATCAAAAAATGTATTTATGCATTTACACCAACGAATATCATTAGGAGATATGTATATTAACTTCTTCTTTAGCTTATAGAGGTCCACTGCTGCAGCCAGCCTTTCGGTGTTCTATAGGATACATTCTGGGGAGTGTGCGAGGGAATTGCACGATTTAATTCCCCCATCTCCGTTCCACCATCGGACGACCCGTCGTACGGCGAGTTTCCACCCTTATGTTGTTAACACCTCTACGATCCGGACGAAGCGTTTCGCCTCCTCCTTTATACCGCGTACATCGAGGGACTGGAACAATCTGCCGGCGGCAGTGTTTCCGTCGGACTACAATTTGAGTGTCTTCAAGGCTAGAGTGAATAGGCTCTTAATAAACTAGTGCGCTTTACCATCAACGATTGCGTCACTGCTTACCATCAGGCAGGATTGCGGTCAAGCGCTGATGTATACTTTAATAAAAAAAAAGCCTCCCCCAAGGCTTTCATTGCATTTTATTTGCTCAAATTCCTCCACTTAGCAGGCCGGTTGGGGATCGCAGTAATTTCGTACACCACAGGACAAGCACTGCTGCCCGCTTCCCTGGTGAGTGTTCCCTTAGTCGCCTCTTACGACACCCACGGGAGGATATGGGTTGGTACTATTCTAAGCCCGGTACCACACGAGGCATGAATATTAACTACGATTGTGAAACTAGAGATAAAGTAAATATGTAGTACTAAATTCAAGCAGTAAGTCGCTGTTACTAAAATATTAACGTGGAATAATACTGCCCGGTCTTGACTCCGGTCGCCGTCCAACTTTCCTCTCTTCCATTAATTTATTCGTGGAGTAACTGTTCCACAAAATTTTAATACAATTAATGCTTATCATAATTTTCCGTCGTTTGTTTTAATTATGGAGTTTATAATGTGATTAAGAATGGCTTTAGTTGACACTAAAACAAAAACTGGACAGCTTTTGTTTTAGTGTCAACATAAGAACATGTCACAAATGGACATTTGTGCAAATCAGAACAGCCGCCCGATTCTGTAAAAGTCTCACGGTTTAATCTCTCATTAAGTAATCTTAGAATGAGATTTGACATAGAACTGTATTGACATATTGTCAATGCCTTATGGAACACCCGCTCACTCCACGCTTACTTCTCCTAAGCTCCTCGCTGTTTTTTTTTTAATTACATTAATTGATTGTTATGTACATAACAATCAATTAATGTAATTAGCAATTAGTACAAAGCAAACACATATAAACATTTTCATTTTTAATATCTGAACTTGAAAAAAGACGATGATCCCTGAGTTTGTTTCGGTTTTTCTTCTCAGAGGTAGTCAGTTAGGAAATGCCGGCTCCAGCTAGTTTAAAAAAAATATGACGTGTAAAAGTGATCAATGATCCTTCTTGCATAATAAACGGTTTCATTTCATTTAAGGTTTCACTGTTCGTTGGTTGTAAGAGACCTGAGACAAAAATTGACCGTGGCCCTGGGGCACAGGCAAGTGAAGAAACAGGGCTGGGTTTTATTCAGTAAAATTCTGACATGCCCTTCCGCTCATCCCAGAGTGGGAAAAGTCATTTGATGATTTCCCGTTCATACTAAAAAAAGTATGGCTACACATTAGCATTTCTGTTATTCTCGGATAGTTGCATGAAATGGTAAATTGGCGTAGGATAGTTGCTCATCAAATACTTTTCCTGTTTGTATATAAATAATGTATTTAATATCAGGTTATTACCAAAGAAATGAAACAAATTGGGGTGTACTATATTGTAACTGAGAGATAGATATTGTACAAAAAAGTACTTAGAGGTCTTAAAATCAACATCACTTTCTTGCTTAAGTCCTTATTTATTTGTGGTTGAAGCAAAATGCTTTTTTCTGTATACGTCTCTTCATAAAACTGATAAAATACGTATTTATAGGATCTATGTAAAATCTTTATATCATATAAATGGTTTATTTTCTGTTAGTAGTTTATTTCCTGTTTGTTGAAACACTTTTACAAGTCAAAATGATATGAAATCATGATTAAGTATGTACTAATATCGTACTAAGTTACTAAATGCTCAAAGTTTATCCATATGTCGGAGACAGCAACGGCAGATCGGTAGGGTCGACAGCATCATGGTGTGGCACCCTCCAATCTTTATAATAATAATTTGAATAGGCAAATCGACAGTTTCGGTTCGGAGAAGTGCCTTGTATTGGTCCGCGTCTCGATGCAAAGTGACCGTTCGACGAACCCCACTAGCCAAAGCGACTCTATCCATGTGACGCCATTACAAAATAACGTCACAAGCGTTCGCCCCTCTACTACGTAAATCAAATCAGCAACCTCTATTAAAATTATATCGACGATCTCCGACACGTATAACAGTCGTCAAATAGAATTAGAAACCACAAGCCAATCATTTTACAAACAGGATTTTATAAACTTCCTATAAATATGTTGCCTGAGTTGCTTAATTGGAATTCTGTGCCTCCTCGACAGCTTTATTACACTGCGAAGCTCTGACAATGTGTTTGACAATCAGAAACATCTTTGTAGAAGAGAACTCTGAATACCTATTTGTTTTTGAATTTGCCTGAAATAGCTAGCTTATACATATAAATATTTTCTTATATTTCAATTGACGATGAAGTTTGTCTATACGTAATTTGTAACAACCTCGACAGTGTTTCTTGTATTAATTAGTGTACTTATATAGACCTGAATATGTATACAAGTATGACTTATTATACCTATGATTAAGTTTATAATAAGTATTGCAACTGCAGCTTGTATTTATTTCTCTCTTCACTATTGTTTACATTGTTATAAACAAAATTAGGAGGTATATTAACATACAAGGCTTATTATCAGTTTATAATATAAAGGACTCCCAAACTAGGTTTAGACCTGTGACTTTAGGAGTCAGTGATTCTCCAGAAGAAAAAAAGACTAAGCAAAGCCATATATCTCTAATGAAATCGGTACGGTTCAATAATAAGCAAATTGGTGACAAAGAAAAAAGAAAGTAATTTATTTCTTTAGAAACTAATTTATAAAAGAAAACAAATAAATGAGAAAAATATAAATGTTGAGTGTAGGGTGTGGATGTATGAGGGGGTGTATGTGTGGGCGTGTGTGTGTATGTGATAGCATGAATGTATTGAGCAAGTATAGAACACCCTACACTACGTTTATGTATGTGTGTGAATATGGAGTAAAACCTGTGCATACCTTTCTATTTAAAGAAAGGTCATTTAAAGCAACATCATTGTGAAACACTCAGCAGAAGATCCTGAGTGTTATTATAATTTAGTGTTTAGAGATGGTCTCTAAGTAAAGTTTTGCAAAAATTATAATTTTATTCATGCCTCAAATATAAATTTTATTTAAATATAAGGCATAAATAAATTTACATTGTTTTGTTTAAGAATAATAGTGCTTCTACCATAGAATTGACTTTAGTATTGAAGTTGTGTTCAGAAAAAGTTGACGAATTTAAAATAGATAATAGGTATCCTGGATTTGATTTTTATAAATATTAAAAGTAGAGATGACAACACGACAATAAATGAAAACACTGGCAGTACTAATGTTTATTTGATAGTTTCAAAATAGTATTATGAATCAAAATAAATAATACACTGGGCCGCAAATATAACGGGTCACTTAGAAAAACCGCAATATCTCACAAAGTTATTCATTTATTACTTATTTTATTTGTTACATTTTAAGAAAACTTAAAGCTAGGATATGTAATTAGTGAAAGAAGATCAATTAAAAGTTTCCACAGACTATTAGGTTAGCACAAGACACAGTAACAGTAGCACAGGACGGGAAACTGAAATCGAGAACAAGTCGGTGAGAATTTATTAAAGACTGAACAGGTTTTAGTAATTATCACAGATTTTTTTTTAGTTTAGTAACACTGGTGGAGAACAAAATATCGAGATCATCAACCCTCTGACAGAAGAAATTGTATGCTCTGCTAGCTCTTATCATATAAGAGTTTTGTCGATATAAGCACCGCACTGAGGGAACATACAGAGGCTGATGATTTCTCAAAGTGAAGGATGGAACACGCAGCTCAGTTCTGCTCAATAATTCAGAACAATCGGTTGAACCATTAGCCATATTGAACAGGACCATCATGTCGGCAATTTTTCTCGGCTCAATTAGTGGAAGAATGTGAAACTTTTTGCAACGATTGTAATCCATTTTATGGATTACAATCGTTGCAAAAAGTTTCACCCGGAATATATTTGCCTAATTATGGTATTCCATAATTAGGCAAATATGTTCCGGATCTAAACTGATCCGCCGATATTCTCATGATAAAACCAAGAGCTTTAGAAGTTTTTTTTAATAATTTTATCAAATATAAATATAAATAAATAAATACAAATAAATATATATATATATACGGACAAATCACACAGATTGAGCTAGCCCCAAACTAAGTTCGAGACTGGTGTTATGGGATACTAATTCAACGATACTATATTTATAATAGCATATATATAGATAAACATCCAAGACCCAGGAAAAGATCGTTTTCCATCTTGACCTGGCCGGGGATCAAACTCGAAAAATATAATTGTACGTTGTGTTTAATATTGCTGTGTACATAAAACATGTATAAATAATATGTTATAGGCTGATAAGTGAAGCTCATTTCAAAGGAGTTTTCATTTGAAAAGACTATAGCTTAAAAAAAAAAGAAATTTGATATTTTGAAAAATATCAAAATTCGATTTTTTTTATAAAAGAATATTTTTAGCTTTTGTTTCAAACCGAGCTGTCATTATAAACAGCTTTTTGGTCTGGTCACAGTATCTTGTGCTTCGTAAAGCTGATAGAAAGCCATTTAGGCCAACAAATGACCCTAAACTGCTCTGAGAACATCGAGTTGCTTGGTTGCAATTTGCTCAAGAACACATCCGATGGACAGATGTCTATGTCCAGGGTTATGTTTTCCGGGTGAGTCTAGATTTTGTTTATTAACACATGCTGGGAGATGAAGAGTTTATAGGCTACCGGGTGAACGTTATCGTCAAGCGTGTTTTGGAGTAAAGGTGCCATTTGGTCTAGGGTCAATAATTGTATGGCCTGGGATATTATCAGAGAGTTCTACGGAGTTAGTGATTATAGAAAATGGTTCTGTAACGACTTCCAGATACGTAGAGGAGATTTTAAATGAGCGTGTTGGTAATTTCTTGGTGGAATATGGGCGCAAATTGCATTGTTATGCACGATAAGGCGCGACTACATAGTGCACATTTGGTAAACGCGTATATTCAAGACGTCGGTATCACCCGCTTGGAATGGCCAGCCCGTAGCCCGGATTTAAATCCCATATAGCATTTATGGAACGAGCTCGGGAAATGCGTTAAATAAGGCTCTCCAGCAGCAGCTTCCTTACGTGAGTTAGGGAGCGCGTTAGTGGAAGAATGGTCAAACATAGACCAAAACCGTATTAGAAATTTGGTTTACAGCATGCCACATCGGCTTAATGAAGTGATACGGGTTCGTGGAGGATACACACGCCATTAAAATACCAGAAAAGTTTTTTGTGTTTGCAGATTAAGGTGTTGTTTATTTTTGTTGTCAAAAATTAGAACTGATTAATTTTATTTTTTTAGTATTCAAATAAAATAAGTCAGTCATCTATAACATACTACAGTTCCACGGAATGTTGTTGTGTATTTAAGAAACTATCACACTTTTTATAAGAGACTCTGCATTTTTGAGGCCCAGTGTAGTTTTGAGCTAACTATGAGTTTTGGCAACCTTCGGCTAGCTATTTTTTGTATGATATGTAATAATGTTATTAGATATACGTAATTCAATCTATTGCCGTATGTTCGTCTCCATCTTGTACAATTATTACTTCACTAACCATACAAAAACACAAAACAAAAGAAACTGAGGCGACGAAGATCGAGTAACAACACTACATTGTTGTCAACCGGAATCCAGTCCAGAAGGTTAGCAGCATTGCCACTAAGTAAATAAATATAAAAGGAAACTATTGCCCTGTTTCATTATTTTAAACTCGGAAAATAAACTTGCAACGCTCAGCTATTTCTTTGAAAAGAATTGTATTACGGTGACTGTTAAATAAAAGATTGCCAAATACCTCTTAGCTGTTGGTAGTGCTTTAAATTATTGCCATATTTCAAGTACGTAAAATGACATTTATGGTAAGCTGAATAAAGATTGACCGAGGTATTGTGTCAATGGACAGTTATGTACAATACCTAGAAGCCAATAGCCTTGAGTTTCACTAGCGTAGATTTTGATCCCGTGGTTTAATAAATATCCTATGTTATTACTATTTGTTATTACTGCTCTGTTTGCCAAATTTCATTCAAATTCTTTCAATAGTTTATGCATCGAAGAACGTAACAAAGCATAGTCACAAATAGCCATTGATTCATACATCCTCACTAACTTTCGCATTTATAATTTAAGTAGAAATAATAAATGCTTATAAGAGTAAATGGAATTGATCTAATTCCGTGCCGCGATATAATACCGATATTATATCCTCAATCCTGTGAGTACCTGCGGTATTATATCAGCAGCCATTGTACGCATTCCCCAGTAGTCTGCACTTCAGATTCCTGTGTCATTGGGCCAAGAATTCTCGCCGTCTCGTCTTAAAATGAGCTACTATCATCTTAAAAATTTATAAGTTTAAATATTTTTTTATTTAGTCTTAGCAAAATATCGCTAACATAAAAACTTGATTGCAATCCCGTGTTACTACTAAACGCCTATCATACAGGCGAGGTAAAACTGTAGATATCATTTTATTACGCCACTTCATTATTAAGGATGAAATAAAACTACCGTAACGTTACTTAGTTATTTTCTCGAGAGCTTTGCTCTAAGCCTTAAAGCATTCCAATTGATTGTAGCACAGAATATAAAATATTCTTACTGAATTTGTAATTTAAAATCATTTGGCTTTAATAATAAATGTGTGGCAATCCACAAAACGTAATTTAGCAGCAGTGGGCTTACCGAAATTTATACACTTCACGAGCTGAAGTAGAGACCAATAACCCTTTCAGGGAAATGATATTGAACAGAATTAAACAATTGGTTTGGTTAAACTCGTCCTCTCTTAAACTCCGTAAATTGTAAATTTTTGGCGTCGAAGCAAAATAAATCTTATTATCCTATATAGTTACAATTTTTTTTTTGTTTGTTAAATAAAATAGGTATGCTTGTTTCTTGACTTTAACACCTTTTCACAGAATAGTCCCCACACCGGTCCTTAAAAAGAAATTAAATCACCAGCTTACCCTAGACACCACAGTGACTTTGTTGATGTACTTCAGACATGACCTACCTTTTTGGTTACGGTCTCGTGTCTCCCCTGACGGCTCCCCTCGGGGAGACATCAGGATTTTTAAATCTTATTGCCTCCCCTAGGCGGGGGAGACATCAGAACTTGCTAATAAATTATATTATTTCGGTCTCGTATCTCCCCTGATGGCTCCCGTCAGGGAGAAGTAAAAGGGAGGCAAAATCATTATTAGATTTATTATTTCACCAGTCCCAACAAAAATATCTATATAATACGATTCTGAGTTCTGAAAAATTTCACAACTACTAGTTGACTGTACTTATACCGTAAAGCGAATCTGTCCCCCGTCTAGGGGAGATAATAAGAATTAAAAATCCTGACGTCTCCCAGACGGGAGCCATCAGGGAAGATACGAGACCGAAATAATATAATTTATTAGGAATTCTGTTCTATCCCCCACCTAGGGGAGACAATAAGATTTAAAAATCCTAATGTCTCCTCGAGGGGAGCCGAACCATAACCCCTTTTTCTACTATGAACGTAAACAAAGCCAAAGGAGTTTGTATGGATATACCTGGAGGTATTCTGTAGCCCCATACGTTTTAGTTTTTCTGCCTACCCAAAAAGGAGAAGACGTAAGTTTAAGTGACGTATGTTTATCTACAACATAAAATCCTCTGAAGGGAACTGATTCCAAAGTTCCCTAATGTGACGCCAGATAAGTCCACACAAGTTAAACGCCTAGCCCGGGGTAAAGATATAATCCCACGAGAATACGAGTCTATTAAACAAAAATACTCTGACGAACAGAGGAAAAAGCTAGATAAATTACTAGGATATGAAACCTTGTAATGAACTTATGACGGCGTCATTTTAGTTCAGAACATTGAATAATTAGTTCAGCTGAGTATTCTAGCTCCTACCTGATTTAACGCTTGCACAAAGAAAAAAGTATTAGGAGAGAGGAACTGAAAATCTAAATGGATAAAAAATAGATATTGAGGAACCAAAACAGATACTTACTTACCTTTACTTTTTTTTGGTAAAAGTTAAGATTTTATAGACTGTCTGAGAAAAACAACGTCCCTGCTCACCAGTTTTTTGATAAAAAATATTTCAGTTGAAACACATTGATGTGTTGTTACTGTAACCGCTACTGTTTTTATATAGAAAATGTATTTATCCTCCAATTTTGACAGGCAGACTGGGAGTTTTATTCTTCAAAGCCTGTTACAAATAGCAATCAGAGACAACAAGCTATCGTTTCAAACCAAGAAACGTCGTTTCTTCAGGTTTTGTTCACTAAATTATCAAGCTTTGTGGAGATGATTTGAATGAAATGAACAATGAAACTACATTTATCACTAAGAATATCTCTAGGAATTTGGGTATACAGCTTTAGTCGACGCAATGGAAAATGGAATGCGTAGGTAATTTTAGGTAGACGGCGAAGTGCGTGCAGCATTTTCCACCAATTAACAATAATATTCAATAATTCTTCTTGAAGAAACCTTTCTCATATCCCTATTCAATAGATAATTCTTTTTCTTCTTCTTCTATTGCTGGACAAAGGCTTCCCCCAAAGCTTTGATTGCATTTCCATAATCCCCACGCTTGGCAGGCGGGTGGCAGTAATTTGATATTTCACAGGAAAAACGCTGCTGCCCGCTTCTCTGATGAGAGTTCCCTTAGTCGCCTCTGACGACACTCACGGGATGATCATCATCATCATAATTTCAGCCGAAAGACGTCCACTGCTGGACATAGGCCTCCCCCAAGGTTCTCCACGACGACCGGTCCTGCGCCTCCCGCATCCAGCGGTTTCCCGCGACCTTCACCAGGTCGTCGGTCCACCTAGTCGGGGGCCTACCCACGCTACGTCTTCCGGTGCGTGGTCGCCACTCGAGAACCCGTCGGCCCCATCGGGCATCGGTCCTACGGGCAATGTGTCCAGCCCATTGCCACTTCAGTGTTGCAATTCTTCGGGCTATGTCGGTTACTCTCGTTCTTCTGCGGATCTCCTCATTCCTGATTCGATCGCGCAGTGAAACCCCAAGCATAGCCCTCTCCATTGACCTTTGAGCGACTTTGAGCCTTCTTATAAGGCCCATTGTTAGCGACCACGTCTCAATTCCATAAGTCATCACTGGCAACACACACTGGTCGAAGACTTTTGTCTTGAGACACTGCGGTATTTCGGACGAGAAGATTCTACGTAGCTTCCCGAAAGCAGCCCAGCCGAGTTGGATTCGACGATTGACCTCTTTCTCGAAGTTTGACCTTCCTAACTGGATAGATGGGATGATATGAGTTGGTATTTATTCTCTGCCCGGTATCACACGGTACTGTTATATCGGATTAACTATTACTTGGTATATAAATTAAAATGCTGAGTTTCCCATTGCATTTACGTCAATGCAATAGGAAACCGTTGTTATTCTCGTAAGCGATTCTAACCGTTTTTCCCATCAGTTTGGATTGGACTTCCGTCGGGCATAGTAACTTGTAATACGTGTCTTATAATTGAATATATCTTTCTTTTAGCTAATTAAATTGTCTTTTTTAAAAACCGTCTTCCGACCCGCTCCGTAACAGTGGTGTCAGAAGTGGGATACCAGTGTTGATATCGCCGTAACCGTTCCGCTGGTATCCCCTATCGGGTCGTGGTTATCCTGAAGTGATCGTATGTGAACTTTACGTTACCGACGAACTAATCCAGCTCCGGGGTGTTCTTATTTTCGCTAAGTGAAAACACACCTCGACAAAGTCAGTGCCACTGCCATCTCCCTAAGACGAGTCGCGACAGTAAGCCTTACGAGTATCTTACGTAAGCCTGCCGATCGTCCAGAATTCTCAGTGCTTCTACATCCAGGGGGCTCAACATACGCAAGCCCTGTTATCGTGATATCGCCGCAAGGAGCAGGTGATTGCCCTTGCTGCCCTCACACGCGGTGCTGCCGCGTGGTGCTGCCACGTGCAAGCGTTGATCACGCTCGGGTGACGTGCGCCGCCACCTCGCTGTCCCTGACGTCCCCGCTGCTGCTGGCCGCGAATTATCGCGCCGCTGTACTCCTGCTCCAGTAATCGTGCTAATCCAGTGCCAAGAAATGCGTATCGAATACTTCGTGTTCCTGTGTCTGTGAGTAAAACACGTTGGTTTACTGTTATCGCTACAATATTTTAAATTACGCGTAGGCATTCCTATTACCTAGGGTATCACATATCGTAAACTCTATCCATACCTGTATCATACATTTACCTTTTAATTTTCTTTCAAGTTCATAATGTCTACAGAAACTAACGAAACTACTATGAGTACTTCTAAGAAAACGGCAAAAATTGTGTTGAGCGAACAGTTTCCTATCAATGTGCTCTGTAATTTTATCAGCCCTTATAAGGGAGAACGCGAAACTCTTACCGCTTTTATCACCAATTGTCAGAACGCCTTAGATCTAGCATCACCGAGTCAAACGGTTTTATTAACAAAATATATTTTATCGCGCCTAGAAGGCAAAGCTCAGATCGCATGCTCTAATAAAATTTTTGAAGATTTCGACCAATTGAAATGTTTTCTTAAACAAAACTTCGGTGAGAGAAAACATTATAATCATTTGTTGCTAGATTTACAGTCGTGCAGGCAATTGGCAAATGAAACTGTTGCGCAATTCGCACTTCGCGTAGAAAGTTGCCTTACCGATCTTCAATCGGAAATTTATAATTCTGAATCCTTAAAAAGGGATATACCCGGTCGTATAGCTATGACCGAAGATTTGGCCTTATTTACTTTTACTTTAGGGTTACATCCCCGACTTAGTAATAATGTCAGATGCAGAAGCCTAAAATCACTTAATGATGCGATTAACGTGGCTCTCGAGGAAGAAAAGATACAAAACCTCCTATACAAAACATCTATGAAACCTAAATGTAGGGTCTGTAGTAAGCCCGGGCACTCGTATTCTGAATGCCGGGAGAGACAAAAGCGCGCGGGGCCACCGCACGCTCCGTCGGACCAACCAACTCAACCATCAACATCATTTAATAACTCGAAGTCACCATCTAATAATCAACTTTTCTGTAATTATTGTAAAAATAAGGGTCATCATATTACTCAATGTCGCAAAAGAAAATATAACAATGAACGGCGTAATATATCTAATTCTGATAATCGCGACAGACCGACCGCGATGAATCATATTACATTCGAGCCGCCGACGTCACCGGCCCTATCACCGACACCTTATTATATTCCGTGTGAAAATGATGACTACCACAATAACTCTTTAAACTAAACCCACGGATTACGAAAGCGTGCCGTCGTTATCCGGATAAATTAGGCACTCGTAAAAAAACGCATAAAAATGACATTTCATCTCAACACGCTCTTCCAAGAGTCCCTGAATCGTTGAGTCAAAAACATATTTCATCTCAGCATGCTCCAAAGAGAGTCCCTGTTTCGCTGAGTCGTGCCTCTGTTTCATCTCAACACGCTCTTCCAAGAGTCCCTGAATCGTTGAGTCAAAAACATATTTCATCTCAGCATGCTCCAAAGAGAGTCCCTGTTTCGCTGAGTCGTGCCTCTGTTTCATCTCAACATGCTCTTCCAAGAGTCCCTGAATCGTTGAGTCAAAATCATATCTCATCTCAGCATGCTCCGAAGAGAGTCCCTGTTTCGCTGAGTCGTCCCTCTGTTTCATCTCAACACGCTCTTTCAAGAGTCCCTGCATCGTTGAGTCAAAATCATATTTCATCTCAGCATGCTCCGAAGAGAGTCCCTGTTTCGCTGAGTCGTCCCTCTGTCCCATCTCGACGCACTCCACAGAAAACCGCTGTTCCGTCGAGTCAAAATACCATATTACCTCAACGCGCTTCTAATAGAGCCGCTGTATCGTTGAATCCGAATCTTCCCTCTCACAATGAATCCGCTGTGCCGCAGTCTAAGGAAGAAATTAAAACTAATCCTGAAATCCCTGTCTATGAGATATCTTCATACTCGAATAAAGTGTCACTGCCTCATATATATATAACTACTTCGCTTTCTGTCCATCCGTTGCGTCTTCTTATTGATACGGGAGCGAGTATTAGTTTGATCAAACTGTCAAGTTTAACCAAAGCGCCTGAATTGTCTCGCGAAATAGTTAAGATAAAAGGCTTTAATAACATTGGCACTTATTCAGAAACTTTAGGTACATGTCAATTAGACTTTACTTCAGAAAATAATCGCCACGAGTATAAATTTCATGTAGTTGACGATAATATTAACTTAGAGTATGATGGTATCATTGGGAGCGACTTATTAAATCATTTCAAAGCCAATATAGACTATAACTCACAATCGGTTCATATATGCGGACAGAGTCTGGACATCAACTATATTCAACCGACTTACGTCATCCCCGCTCGCTCCGAAGCGGTCATCGAATGCGCAGTATCTAATTACTCGCGTGAACATTATGATAACAATGAGGGCTTATTATTAGATCACTCTATAAGCGAAGGTATTTATTTTGCAAATTGTCTTGTTACTATAAAACCGAATAAAAGAATTAACGTAACCGTCTTAAATACTACTGATTCTGATGTCCAAGTCCAAAACTTTAAAGTCCAATTAACACCGCTTGAACGTAATATCACCACAGATTCAAACGAATCCGTCAACGCTTTATCCTATTCCGAATCTGACAGACCGCAAAGGGTCTTAAATCTAATACGCTGTTCTCATCTAAACTCCGAAGAAAAAGAAGCTTTGCTTGAATGTTGTTCTGAGTACACAGATATTTTTCACTTAGAAGGTGAACCTTTATCATTCACAAACGCGATCGAGCATACTATAGATTCGGGTGATGCGCCCCCTATTCACGTAAAATCGTATCGTTTCCCCGAGTGCCACAAAGAAGAAGTGGACTCACAAATTCGCAAGATGCTTGATCAAAATATTATACGCCCGTCAACATCACCTTGGAGCGCCCCTGTTTGGGTAGTCCCTAAGAAGATGGATGCTTCTGGGAAAAAGAAATGGCGAGTAGTAATAGACTACCGCCGTCTGAATGACGTCACTGTCTCTGAGAGTTATCCCTTGCCGCTTATCACTGATATTTTAGATCAGTTAGGTCACTCAAAATATTTTAGCACATTAGACCTGTCAAGTGGCTTCCACCAGATCAAAATGAATCCTCTGGACGCACAAAAGACGGGGTTCTCAATAAACACGAATTCTAGCACTGCAGGGCACTACGAATTCCTGCGGATGCCTTTTGGGCTTAAAAATGCTCCATCAACCTTCCAGAAGTTGATGAATACTGTCCTTTCTGGTCTCCAAGGCCTCCACGCATATGTGTATCTTGATGACGTAATAATCTACAGTAGTAATTTGATATCTCATATGGAAAAAATCAAGTTAGTCTTCAACCGCATCCGAAAGTTTAACTTAAAACTTCAACCGGACAAGTGCGAGTTCTTACGACGCGAGGTCGCTTATCTTGGTCATATAATCACAGATAAAGGCGTCTGTCCAAATCCCGAGAAAGTCAAAGCCGTCTCTCAATTCCCTACTCCCAAGAATCCGAAGGATATAAAATCCTTTCTAGGGTTAGTCGGCTACTATCGTCGTTTTATTAATAACTTCTCTCAAATCACTAAACCACTGACTGCCCTTCTGAAAAAGGATGCTATATTTCAATGGTCACATAGTCAAGAACAAGCGTTCTCCACCCTCAAGGATAAACTAACTTCAGCGCCTCTGCTTCAATATCCTGATTTTACACAACCGTTCCTTTTAACAACCGATGCTTCCAATTATGCGATAGGAGCCGTACTCTCTCAAGGTGCAATCGGCTCTGACAAACCTGTCTCGTATGCATCGCGTACCCTAAATAAAGCCGAGGGTAACTATTCAACTATTGAAAAAGAGCTCCTAGCGATTTTATTCGGCGTAAAAACATTTCGCCCTTACTTGTTTGGCCGTAAATTCAAAATAATTACAGACCACAAACCTCTAGTATGGCTTTTCAATGTCAAGGACCCAGGATCTAGACTCATTAGATGGCGTTTAAAACTTGAGGAGTACGACTACGAAATCGTTTATAAGAAAGGTAAATTAAACGCAAACGCCGACGCTTTATCTCGGTTCCCCGTAAATGTATTACAAGATAATGAAAGTTCTGATTCGATTACCTGCAACCCTGCAGAAACATCTAATAACGAAGAAGACTCACATAATCCAGCATCCATATCAGAAACTTACGAGCAGTTTCTTAAAATTATAAAACAATCCAATGTGTCATTCGACACCATCGTCCAAGAACACAACGAGTCATTAATGAAAGCAAAGTGTAAACTTATTGCCTATCCGACATCCATTGACTTAGACGAATCTGTGCCTTACTGCAAGGATATTATGGATGCCTCCACTAGCGAACCTAATATTTGCTACATAGAACGCGAATTAAACACTTACTATTCCACGTCTAATAATGATCATTTATTCACTCATTTATTTCTAAAAATAAATCATTATGACGAAATGAGTTATAAAGACATATTTAACCTCCTTCGTGATTATAGAGACATGATAAAGTATTGGTATATAGAAGAGAAAGAATTCGCGATATCAGACTTTACAGATCCTTACACAAAACTATCATACACAAAAATTTATAATATTTTATCATTTCTATTCCACAACACGAACATTAAAGTCAACATCTACCGTAACTCTATACGATACCCGACCCCTGACGAGGTCAAACGTATTCTTAGAGATAATCATGATTCTCCTCTAGCTGGCCACCCAGGTATATCGCGCATGTTTGAAAGAATCAAAACTCAATTTTGGTGGAAAAACATGAGGCAAGATATCGAGGATTATGTGAAAAATTGTCGCTCTTGCCAAATAAATAAACCTTTAAGACAAACAAATAAGGCCCCTATGATTATCACGTCAACGGCATCTCGGCCTAATGAAAAAATCTATCTTGATTTAGTCGGCCCACTCCCTGAAACACATGAATACAAATATAAGTTCTTGCTTACTCTGCAGGATGACTTAACTAAATTTTCTCAGGCCTACCCTATGCAATCCTGTTCTGCCGAAGAAACAGCGAAATCTTTAGTCCTATACATATCCCATATGGGAATTCCTAAACTAATAATATCCGATCAAGGCACCAACTTCTGCTCTGATGTCTTCAAACAACTTGAGAAGCTGTTTAGCATTAAACACGTGTTCGCATCTCCTTACCACCCTCAGACATGCGGTGCCCTTGAACGCAGCCATTCTACTCTAAAAGAGTATCTCAGATCATATATAGGTGAGAATCAACACACTTGGGACCTCTATATCCCTAGTGCTATGATAGCATATAATTCAAATATACATAGCACCACAGGTTACTCACCCCTGGAATTGCTTTTCGGGTTCAAACCCTACTTGCCTTCAAGTATCGATACCCTTGATACTAATACCTACACGGATTACATCCGGGCCCTTAATCACCGACTATACTATAGTCGTCAGAAGGCTCTCCAAAATATTCAATCCTCTAAAGAGAAATCAAAAACTTATTATGATTCCCGCACGAAACCATTATACTATAAAACAGGAGATATGGTATATGTCCGTTGTCACCATAAACAGAATAAGGCACTATCTCCAGTATGGAAAGGCCCTTACAAAATAATAAAGTTGAATGGCAATCATTCTGTTACACTACTCATTAATCGTAAACATGTACGTCACCATTACGACGAAATCAAGCCGGCCGGTGACGTAACAGTCACAAGTATAACATTAGCGACGTAATGAATGATACACGAGCGCTTCATTGCTATTTCAGATCTACGCTGCCACCGCCGATCATATGCGAATATGTTTCTTCTATCGTCAGCAGTCCCGGCCTCTACTTTGATAAGCTCTTAGATATTAAGTTTACTAATAATGATTGGAATGTTATAGCATACGTAGATATAAGTCATGTACAACCTAACCTAGATAAAGTCGAATTTTTATTTGAAAAACTTAACGTATTTTGTAACTCACTAACTTCTTCTAAAATACAGTCCGACTGTATTAATTCGTTATCCGCTTTAAAAAGTCGTCATATTCTTAACGTAAGCAAATTCTCTTCTATATCATATTTATTGGCTGATGAAAAACCTAATACGCGTTTTAAAAGAGGTCTCATAGACCTCGGTGGCTCACTGCTGAAAACCATTTTTGGCACTTTAGACTCTGAGGACGCGGTAAAGTTCTCAAAGGCCATAGAAGAAGTACAGACGGATGAAAAACGTCTTGCTCATCTCATGAAAGACAATATACACGTAATTAAATCTACTATATCATACTTCAATAACACTATATCTAAGGTGAATGAAAACGAAAATCACATATTACGGAATATGGAAACAATCTATAAAATATTAGAAACTGTTACAAATAGTAACGATAAATTAGAAATTAAATCTGAGTTAAGTTCTTTATTACATTCATTAGAGTCCATCATAATCACATTGTCTTTCGATATCGAAGATATTAATAATGCAATTCTTTTCGCGAAACTCAACGTTTTGCATCCTACTGTACTCAGTCCGCACCAGTTGTATAGCGAATTAGATAAGCATAGGAATAACCTTCCTAACCATTATGAACTCCCTGTACCTTTAACGTTACAGAATATACACGCCCTAATAGATATTTCTCAACTTGCGTGTTTTTTCCATTTAAATAGAGTTATTATTGTCGTTAAGATCCCTCTAATATTACCACAAGCCTATGACCTATATAGGATAATTCCCCTACCTGTTCCTTACGATATGTCGAAACCCGATACCTACGTTCTTATCGAGCCAACTAGCTCTTATGTGGCGATTACAGCCGACCGAATGTTTTATTCACTCATAACAGACATAGACAAGTGCAAAATAATAAGTGATAAGTGTTATGTGTGCGTATTAACTAATGTGTTTTCAGTGATAACCAGCCCTACGTGTGAAACAACTCTCTTAAGTGACGTAATTAGCAAACTTCCCGACGTATGTGTAACGAAACTTATTCATGGCTCAATCGATCTATTTCATAAGTTAACTTTAAACCGTTGGATTTTTGTACAGTCTGAACCTGGCAAGTGTCATGTAACTTGTAAAGATAAAGACACAAACTCCGACGTCATTTTGTTTGGTACTGGTATCTTGACCTTGCCCAGGAGCTGCAAGGCTTTTTATAAGACGTTGCAATTCGCCGCTGTAGGCGAAACATTCATTGGAAATATAACTAATAAAATATCAAACTTCAACATCTTACAAGATGATTGTTGTGAGCGTTCTAAGTTGAATAAAACCTTACAGCGATTACCTTTCTCAAAATTAAATAACTTAGATAACCTTGATTCTCTGCTACAAGCCAGCATCCACTTAGATACTTTTGAGGAGGAGATTAATAAGATAGAAAACCCATCTCATTTTCAAACTTATAGCACTCACTATTTATCCTTTAGCCTGTGTATCTCTGTGTTAACCTTGTTATATATTATATACAAGAGCCGCAAATCTTTTTGTTCAACTAACGCCCCATGCTGCATTCAAATATTTAACCAATGTCATATTACAAAAAATAATTCAGTTCCCGTTTCTCAAACCACATTTCATGGTGATAAAGTAGCAACAATCAATAAGGATGAGTCAGAGTCTGTAGAAGACTTAAGGGTGACACCAACCCCTATTAAAAGAAACATCCTGTTTAGCAAAACTCACGATAATTAATTTGTGACGAATGCACATGTCTGGTTCCATCTATATTGTTATCCTCACTGAATCTAGATAAACATAGATAAATATTGTTTAAGCAATTTTTACTCTTAATTTTAATCTTAATAATCTTTATAGTATTGTATCAAATCTTAAATAATGATAAATCAATTGTAATAATCATAATTTTAGAATAATGTTCTATTTGTTTCCTACTAGTAATTTTTATGTCTTCCTATTTTATATAAATCTTAAAAAAAAGGGTTGTTATCTCGATGTTTTATTCTTATTATAACTATGTTTCTTTTGTTTTTAATTGTCATAATATGTTGTAGTGCTTCGACGAAAATCCAATTTAGCATCCAAGACTTAGCAAACATTAACCCTTACATCTCTCATCACTTTCAGATGTGATGATCGATCTTAACGGGGGGGTTGTTATATCGGATTAACTATTACTTGGTATATAAATTAAAATGCTGAGTTTCCCATTGCATTTACGTCAATGCAATAGGAAACCGTTGTTATTCTCGTAAGCGATTCTAACCGTTTTTCCCATCAGTTTGGATTGGACTTCCGTCGGGCATAGTAACTTGTAATACGTGTCTTATAATTGAATATATCTTTCTTTTAGCTAATTAAATTGTCTTTTTTAAAAACCGTCTTCCGACCCGCTCCGTAACAGTACCCCTACTCACGACGATTTTTTTATTTTTTTAGTTCTTTATGACGGTTTCACAGCCAGTGTTACTAAGGGTATCGCGTAACTGCCAGCATTCAGCTGTCCACAACAAATTTAGTCGAGAATAATCGTTTATGTTAGATTACTTTCATAAAAGAGGTCAGAAACGTTCTCATTACTGTGTAAAATTCGCCTGTCTTCATGGGGCGGATGCATAACACTGTCAAAGCGGAGCCAATATGCATCTCTATACATAACATATTGAACATGCAAAGTCTCGTAAGATACGCTGCATACATTTGCACTATAGGGCACAGGTGTAGGTACATCCTTACAGAGGGATCCTTGATTTCAAAAACAACAACATTTCGTAAAATAGTAGTGTAGGCTTTTTGCTCTGGGCAGGGAGCGAATACCTTTGTCCCTCAACGTCAGCGTTATCTTTAAGTTTATTAGTCAGTGTATGGCCGAAATATGTGAAACATTTGACAGATATATGCATTATGCTTTTGGTGTAACGGCAATGCATAGCTTGGCTCTTTTTAAGTTTTTCTATTTAGTATATTATCATGCATATTATTATGAAAACAAATAAGAATTGTGGTCGCATCGATTAAGTAAGTACACACATTCATACTATTATTTCGTGACTATAATAACTCCCAGAGGGCTCTTCAGCGTAAAAAAAACAATGATTAATGCTTATCTTCAACATTTCCATCTGAATCAGATAGCCAAAAACAATGTTGTTTATAAAGACATTTTCATCTAGCATACAAGAAGAAAGTGGAATTTTATTGTTACACCAATCTTATAACTAAATCCTAATACAAGACAATAAAAGTGGGTTGCCGAGATAAAGGACAAAATAAGAACAACTTTGTTCTTATAGATAAAGTACGTAAATCTCGAAGCTGCGAAGCTAACGCTTGAAAAGGTCCCAGAATAAAGTGACATTCTATTACAATGTAGGTATAATTATTAAGTAAGTTCATTCTCTTGCAGCTGAGTCCGGGATCCACATACATACGGTATGATGTCTGGTGAGGCCGTACGGAGGACGGGTCTGAACAATTGTGTTGCGATGTGTGCTGTGTACGATGCGCCAAATGTTGTTGTGTCGGGAGTTTGGTTGTGAAGGCTCTCCAGATCAGTCTCCCTCTGGGTTGCACCACCTCGCTCAACTGCCGTCTCCCTTCCTATTCACTTATTTTTTTGAGTGAATGGGTTTAATAAACTAGCGCGCTTTACCATCAACGATTGCATCACTGCTTACCATCAGGCGGGATTGCGATCAAGCACTAGTTTATAATTATTTTAAAAAAAAAGTATTAACAGTTCAAATTTTTAAATGTTAATTACAAACTACGTTCGCAAAGTGACAAATGTGAGATAGTTTGTGACTCGATTTCAGAATAATTATGATGTCGGATGAGGACGTTAAGAGACTACAGAATTAGTCAACACACAATGTGAAATGTTGACGTAACCCCTCAGTTTGAGACTACATGAACTACGAACACAGTGGTCCCGATTGCCTTGGTCATTAACACAGTAAATTTAAGTTCAGTGTTCCTATTCACTCAAAATACTGAGTGAAAAGACCGCAGTTGAGCGATTTTATGCAATATTAAACCCAACATCACGACCAACGATGCTGCGCCAGCGGGAGATTGATGTGGACATCCTCCACGACCAAACTCCCAACACAACAACATTTGGCGCATCGTAACCGGCACACATCGCAACACAAGTGCTCAGACCCGTCCTCCGTACGGCTCCACCAGACATCATGCCGGAACACGACGAATCCCTTAGCGGCTAGACTTCGCCGGTTAGACGGTAACTTCTGCCGGCAGCCTCTCTACTTATTTTTGCGTTGTCAGAAAGGGTCCATATTGATTTTTTATCTTATAATACCATCTATGAAACACATATGGAATGCAATAAAAATTTAAATATAAATTCGAATTTGAATATAAATATGAAGATCTTACAAAGGGTGACACAAAGGGTAGTTTTATCGCTAAGAGCGATTTTTTACAGAAAACCACATACCCGACATATCCCGAAGAATTGCAACACTAAAGTGGCAGTGGGCTGGACCGATGCCCGATGGGGCCGACGGGTTCTCGAATGGCGACCACGCACCGGAAGACGTAGCGTAGGTAGGCCCCCGACAAGGTTGACCGACGACCTGGTGAAGGTCGCGAGAAACCGCTGGATGCGGTAGGCGCAGGACCGGTCGTCGTGGAGAAACTTGGGGAGGCCTATGTCCAGTAGTGGACGTCTTTCGGCTGAAATGATGATGATGACACATGACACACATAACTTTCTGTGAGAGGGAATGGGACGTAATCCGCTACGTGGGCCCAGTGCGGGGTGGTACAAGTCAAATGTACCATTCGCTTCGCATTTTCAGTTCTCGAAAATTATGGTTCTATATTTTCCTTCAGCAACTTGAGAGCAGTGGTGATGAAATAATTTACATAAAATAAATCGCTTATCTGGCTTGGAATCACTCAAAACTGTTTCCAAAGCCTGGAGCACAAGCGCAGAGTAACCAGCCTGTCGATGTTCTATAGGATGCATTTTGGAGAGTGTGTGAGGGAACTGCATGATTTAAATCCCTCATCTCAGTTCCATCATCGAACGAAGCATTTCGCTGGAACAATGTGACAGAGGCAGTGTTTCCGTCGGATTACAATTTAAGTGTCTTCAACGCTAAAGTGAATATTAAACTAGTGCGCATTACCATCAGCGGTTGCATCACTGCCTACCAGCAGGCGGAATTACGGTCAAGCATTAATTTATATGTTATAAAAAAAGACCTACATACTCGAGGTCACTGGGCCACCAATACATGGATCTATTTGCATCTTATTAAACTGAAGGATGCCTCAGTATTTGAGACACCTCATTCAGTGAATATGCGACTTTCCCGACACTTTGTAAATAAACGCAAGACTAGCAAGGACGCCAAAGTTTTGCGCAAACATGGATTTTCGACCCTGGGTGTTTTCATTTCTCGTTCAAACTGCACATATAAGTAAGCAAACACTTAACGCCAACTCCTCTTCAGTTAGTGTGAGTCCAGGATCAAAATATTATGATAGGTTTAAATAATTTGTTTATACATTATTAAAAGTTGGAAGGTTTTCTCGATTGTTACACAACTTGTTTTTACAACATTGGGCGGAGGGCAGCAGGTCAAGCTACCCGAAACTGTCAAATTTTGTTAATAAACCTTGAGCCTTAATGCTTTAGAGATAAAGTTGAAAATCTAATAAAGGATTGTTACGGTTTGTGGTAGATTGGTGTGCTGTCGTCTGTATTATTTTCTGTGGTATTAAAAAGTATGAAGATAGTTTTGTTTAAAATTTGCCGCTCCTTTTTTTGTTATTATGTGAGATCGCTGGGAACCTGTCACGTTTTTCACACCATTAACAATATATGTATTTTGTATATTAATGTTTTTTGCCCTAAATCCGAGACACGGGATTCGAAAAATACGTCTTACGTTACGGTTACGATTTTGCTGGTTTACGGCCGATTGACATTTCTTTGATCCTTCTAGTCGCTCTGATTGCTTACTACTGTTCAATAGGGAAATCAGCAAGATAAACTGAACAAATCAGCAAGAAGAACAAAATAAATGTTTGATCGATTGACAACCTAATAATGTAGTCAATGCTAGAAAACATGGCCAAACTATTCACAGAGCGATTTACTATCCAAAACGATTTTTAATGCTATGCTTAAAACAACAAAAATAAAATCAGGAAGCTGAATGTTATCATGATTCAGGGACAACTGTTTAGGTAAGGAGTTCCGATTCGAAAGCTTAGCGTGAATATGTTTAGACCGGTTCTTTATATAAAAATTTTCTTCCAAAAAAAATGGTCATAACAAACAGCACAAAACGTTAAAACGTTGGTAAAGCGGTGGATGGACATGTGTTGCAATGTGTCGATTCGTACACATACTTGGACCAGGAAGACATTCTACTAAGGTTACACGTCTAATTTCCCCACTATTTGAGAACATTTTGACATTTGTTTGTCGCCGAGATGAGATCTCGATTTTTTGAACATTTTAAATTACAAAAAATAGCCTTCAGATAGTGTCTTCGAAGAACAGACAAGACTAGGAAATCGAAAGACGAGTCTAATTTTTTTTTTAAGACCATAAAAGGGGTTTCTTAAAGACCATAAAAGGAAATATATGCAACCTGCCCGCCCTTACCTACACTGTACAAAGTTGATTATTTTTTGAATATCAGCATCCCAAAGTCAACATTTGCTAAGGCAGTGAAGAGAAGCAGACACGTTTCACGAACGCACCCGAGAAGATCGGCAAAGACCGTCATATGCTGGTCGCCTAATGGAAGACATCGCCGTCGAGGTAGACCTCCGAAAAGGGATAAGGATTTTTAGTAAGAAAATGGGGGTCTTTGCATCAGTGGGATACAATCTAGGTTAACCAAAAATATTCATCAAATTATGTCTTTCATATTTTCACCATACCACCTGGCCATGTTAGTGTAACAGTTTATTTTAACAGACAATGCAAAATGTATAAGTGTCACTACGTCTTAACTCTGACACATTGCAACGTTGAAATAGCCCTGTAACTTTGTTAATGGCCATAAATTGTCCTCTTAATCAAAACAATTAAATAGGTTTTCATTTAGACACAAACTTTTCGGAAGATTTTAATGCATTTTAGAGTGTTTCAGTTAAAACCTTATCGTCTAGACGAGTTTTTAATATTGAAACAAAACAAGTTCTAAATTAGAATTGCGTAGTACCCAATAGCGTAATGAATTATTAGTAGCAATGGAATGTTCAGCAACATAAATTGCCACATTTACGTGATTGGGTAGAATTTTTTTTCGGAAATACACAGCAGCACATCCCTAAATATTGTGATGGGCTGTGTTTTCTGATATGTAGTGTGTTAAGCAATAAGGATGCTGAACAGAATGAATGCCGTGCTTCTTTACTCGATTTTTTGTCTTGATCCTGAAGATACAGGTTTTCTCTAGTTTAGGAAGCAGGATCTACGATTTTTAACCGACTTCAAAAAGGAGGTTATAAATTCGACCAGTACGTATGTAAGCCAAATTTCAAGTGTATGTATGTATGTTTTTATGTTTGTGTGTAAGTAATACTATAAGTTTCATCAAAATCGGTTTAGTAGTTTTTGAGATAGGGATTGTTTTCGTATTGATGAGAACTTATTCTAACATGGATTATGGCTGCCACTATTGTTATGAGGTGAAAGATGTAATTTTCGAATTTCTACTAAGACACTGAAAAGCATGAAATAAAAAATGTTTACAAAAAAATAGAAACCGACTTCTAAAAAACACTTAAAAGGAAAAATTTTACTTTTGTCATGACTCTAGAAGTCCGTGGCGAGCTAAACAACAGAAACCTCAAGACATAGACTTCTAGAGCAATTTTTCCTTAAAAGTTGATGTCGGTTTTTTTTTTTGGTAAAAAGTTTTTGTTATACAATATGTAAAGAAAACCCTGTCCGATCCGTGAAGGTATTGTTAGGTATCGATAACTGATTCTACTAATGCGTACAAAGCCGGGCTTAAGTTAAAAAAATCCCCTAAAAATAATAAACATTTTTACGCAAAAGGAGGTACATTAATAAATGTGCGGTAGGCCATACTTGTGCGGGCGAAAGGGGGCACGGAACGCGGCACGCGTCGCATCGCTATTCGCTCATAATAATACCGTCAAAAATGGTGTTGTCACTTATTAAAAAATCAGCAAATTTTGAGAAAGTTTGAATTAATTCGCGGAAAAAAGATTATTTCAAAATTCATTAGTATTGTTACGATGATGATTATGTAAAATTTCATATTTTATTTGTTCATGTGTTTACCTAACCCTTATTATCCTTATGGGTCGGAAGGGGTTTTCTTTACATATTGTATAAACTATAACTTGTATTATTTTGATCTTTTGTATTGTTAGTTTTTCAAGTCATGTACCTAGATGCAAACCTTGACTATGTATGTTTGGTTCAGTAAGCGCCATCATCATCATCATGTCAGACACATAAAGTTCACTGCTGGACTTAGGATTTCCAAAAAGGACGGTTGGACGCAGTCTGCATACATCCCTTTCCTACGATTTTGGTCAGGTCAGTCGGTGGGTGTCCGAAGTTGCGCTTGCAGGCACGTGGTCGCCATTCAAGAGCCTTTCTGTCCCATCGGGCATCAGCTCTAAGTGCTATGTGCCCCACGCACTGCGACTTCCAAGAGCTGATTCGCTTGGCTATGTCGGCGATTTTCGTTCTTCTACGAATCTCCTCGGTCCTGATTCGATCGCGTAGAGAAACACCTAGCATAGTCTTCTCCATAGCTCTCTGTGACCTTGAGCTTTCTCATAGTGAGGGGCCACGTTACTGTTCCATATGTCATCACCGGTAATACAAACGTATTTTATAAATATTTATAGACTTAGCCTTTCGCATTACAGTTTAAGATAAAATTCGATGTATCGAACCGCGACCTGCCTTAGCCAATTTCCAAAATAACAATCAATAATCAATACTAATTGATCTATTTGTCTCTATTAATCATTTTCCATCCTGTGTCAGTTACTAGTTTGCCCTGAGCCAGTTGAGAGTGATATCGTACGCAGACTATATCAAGCATCCAGTTTAACTCTTGGCTGTGATTTACACGTGATTATTACTATAATCAAAAATAGAACTGAAAATATTAACTCTACGCAAACAAAAGACTTCTATTTGACAACCCATTTATGAATCAGGAGAAAAAAACGACAAAATGACTTCATTGTCAATAAAAGGCTTTCCACAAAAACCTGCTTTGCAGCGCTGTATGTTCGTGTAAATAAAATATGTTGCTGTAAGTAGTTGTAACTGTAAGAAGCCGTAATCAACGTTCTAAATAAAAATGCTCGGTCAATTACCTCTCGAAGATACGATATATATGTGACGAAGGCCTTAAAAGAACTGGTGTACATACGAGAAATACTCTTTTCTAATTAACTTTAGAAAGCCCTACAGTTATTGGTCCCATCTGTCCAAGTTCAGGCACTGTGTATTTACAGCAGATGGTCGAGAATCCTCTAGATTCTCCCGACTTTTCCAGTGATCTCCACACTCCAGACAAATCTCAAAATCTGCCGAAAAACGAATATTTCTAAAATTTCCTACGAAAAATAGTTACCGTGCTTGCGGTAAAGCGTATTATAATTTCCATGTTATAAACAATTGCGCCAAGTATGCTTGATGGCAAATATAATTTGCTTTCAAAACTTTTAGGGCCTAAAAACTTTGTCAGTAGAAATTGAAAGCATCGTCATGATTGCGACTAGTTGGGATCGTTTGGACCATATTTGACAAAAATGTGTTCGCCAATTAGGGGGCAGGTCAAGCTATGGACATTCCAGGCACTATTTTAATCCCGGGCTTTAACCAAGATCATGGATTTTTTTTTTTGACCTGCATTATTTATTACGCAGATTAGTGTTTTATGTAATTGGGGTAGATATATAAAACACTAATCTATTGCTAAATATGTTCGAATTACGTGTCTGCTCAAGACCGTAAATAACGCAATGAATATTGTTGAAATGAAACCCATTGCTGCTGACAGTGCCTTACATAATTATCCTGCTGATTAAAAAAAAAACTGCAAGTAAATGGAAAGGGACCTCAGATAAGATCTATCTATAATTCAAGAGACTATAAGCCGGAGCCTGTAGAGACGCTTGGCATCCTATAACGACGGACACAAGTAATTGAGTGGAGTTTTGCAGGACATACGTGATCCAACACAAACATACATATGACAGATAACCCCGTCGCCTTCCATTTCACCTCTGTACATAAACGATAAATTTATACACAAACATATCTTCTGTATAATATCCCCAAAAAGGTTTTATTTATGTCCAAACCAAAATAGGTACATAAAGTTGTTATTCGATGGGTATTCTGAAGTTGTTTATCTACGGTCAGCTACAAACGGGCAAATTTTTTATGTCCTTGTATTATGTAATGTATGAGTTAGCACTTAATTTGGTACACATAATCTACTCCTAAGACTACTAACATAATACGATTGTTTCAAACCGCTTGCGATTACTTATTCAAGCCTCCAAATAACATTGTTTAACTTTTTAACATTACATTTTATTCGTATAGTATTGTTAAAACAAATGAACATCACAAACTTTGAATGCCATATTACGCTAACCGTATAAACAAAATATTTCATTTATATGCTTAACTATAACTTATCAACAAAATGAGATAAACAATGTTTACGAGGATATTAAAATCTTTTGTGGCTGCTGCCATTATCACAACACAATAACTCATTACGTTATATTATATATTCGTGTATTATCGACAACGAAATCGGCTCTGCGAAATTGCTATGCGAAAAATACTTTAATTATGAATTCATTCACGTTATCGGTACCTACAATATAGATCTATGCTTGTAGATTAGTAGCTGGACTAAAACCGGTATCGTAGCGGATCTAGAGCGTAGCAAAACAGCCTAGATTCACTCCGATATCGTAGCCATTCGTAGCTCGTAGCTGATCTAATTTAGTCTACGTTAGTAACGTTTTACGCCATAAGTTACCTATAGTTTTATTACAACATAGATAAGTGAATGATATTGAACTTTTTATAATAGGGTAGACCGGGTACAATAGTAACACAGGTCAATAGTACCTTCATCGATATTTCTATTACTAGTCAACATTTTGCATGTGTGAGTACACCAGCTCATGCACTTCTTGAGTCCCAAGGCGCCCCTAAGTCGCAGGCGCGTGTGCTGTGAAATGAACGTCTTAGTGGACAATTTTTGATTTTCGGCAAGCCGCGGTAAGTTATGGCTAAAATATTATTGGCAGTAAGGCGTACTACCAGAGAATTTTCGACAACTTATTGTTGTTACCGGATCAAGTGCTTATTAAAGTTTTGATTTGTAATAAATATTGAACCTCTAAGTTTAGAAATATGTGATTGCCAGATGGTTTTTCCCGGGGTTAATAGTACTGATGCAATTGACCCCGTGGCAGAAATAACCCCGTAATAATAATAATAGAATAATAATTATAATATGCATTTACTTACTAGACATGTTTTTGTTTTAGATATAATAGAATAATAAAGACGGACCATTGGAGATTTTGGGCACACGAGGAATGTACACCCCAGGACTCAATTTATGTGTCATAATAGCAAATCTAAACTTATATTCTATAAAGGTCAATTAAATAAATAAATATATACGGACAAATCACACAGATTGAGCTAGCCCCAAAGTAAGTTCGAGACTTGTGTTATGGGATACTAACTCAACGATGCTATATTTATAATAGATACATATATTCATAAACATCCAAGACCCAGGCTAATTAGGAAAAGATCGTTTTCCATCATGACCCGTCCGGGGATCGAACCCGGGGCCTCCACGTCGCAGGCAGGCGTGTTGACCGTTGCGGGTCCATTTTACCTCCATACTAATAATTTTTAGTTTATTATTTCTGTTTTGTAATTGTTATAAAGCTGGATAATAGCAAATTAGCAGTACCAAAGTTGGTCGTTTATATGTTTATAAAACTTATTTTTCTTCTAGGTGGACACGTTAATGTTATTACTTTACAATTGAGTTGATTTAAAACACCGATCTCACGATTTTTTGTTCCTAATTTTTAAGAAGGATTCTAATCCCTTTAGACTACAAATAAATGACTGAGTAAATGTGTTTAATACATTTTTTTACCCATTTTATTAACCTATGCTACAGGTTTTTTACAATTAACCCTTAAAGGGGGTCATTTGTAGCACTACCCATTATTTCAATCAAAGTCAATATTGACCAAGTTTGGTTTAGTCTCGGCCAACTTTAGATATTTTCTTTACTATATAATAAACTAAGGCTGTAAAATAATAATATTGTGTAATCAATCGACGATTCGAAAATGGTACTATTGTCCCCGGTCAACCCTACATAATGTTCTACATCAGCGAAACCCCTTCTGTACCGCGAACTTGTCAGTAAAGTTTCAGGCATTTTTAAATTCCTTCTATTTTAATACTGGAGCAGGTCAATTAATAACCATGACGCTGATTAATGAGAATTGTTGTTCAGTTTTCGTCTGAAATAAATTACAAATGACACAATATTCCTCAGACTCGTAAACAATGTTTTTTTTTGCGTAACATTGCGTTAGAAGTTGTTTATTTTTATTAAGTCTATGTTTATGTCTTCTTTAAAATCTTAGTACTGAAATAAACAGTGGTTAATTTTAATATAGGTTAAAAAAATGTAAAGCTTTCATATATCGAAGTAAGATTTTCCGATACCAAAAAGCTATGAAAAAAACATGAGCCTCAATCACAAGCGCGGCAATACTCATTAAAATAAATATATAGTGCAGCTTTGCGATCTTAAAAATCGACAATCAAATAATCAACGGATGACATTTGTTGGTCAATGTTTAACGCGCAATGACGCTTTATTTTATGTGGCAGTAAAAGTGGAGTGACACAAACCGCTATTGAATATCAAAATGCCGTCATAAAAACAAAACCACGAAGACTCATGAATTCATTCCGTAGAAAATAGTTCGAATGAGAACAAGAAGAAAGACAAACGAAGTTCAGAAAAGAGAAAAGCTAAACAATAAAGGGACGAAAAACGTTTCCCAGCTTGCACTATATTGTTATTCCAGAATATATTAAAATGGAGTGCAAAACAATTTAACTTGGGCACTTTTGACATTTCTCATTTTTCACAGAGATTTTTCACGATGATATCAACTTACTGTCTAATTTGTACCTGCCACAATATGAAAATTGCTGTTAAGTGAACAACATCTTTATGCTTTCAAATGCAATAAAATAAATACAGATTTATAGAACGACTTTACGAAATATCATAAAAATTACGTGTGCAAATGCCTCAAATTATCTTGTCAGCCATGAAAACGTAACGGAATAATCTAAAAATAGGTTGATGTGTGCATGCTTAGGTATAATATCATGAATTCATGACGTGTCCGAAAAGTTAAAGACTAAAGACTTTGCAGCACGGAAGTTTGTGCAAAAGTTAGTATACCATAGCCAACCATGCCTCCATTAAGTAATTATGTAGATTCCGTTCTAGGTCTAGGAACTTTTGCATGAAGACATTTTGTAATGACTTACATGCACAATCGGTAAATAATAGAAAATCTATGAAATATTGAGCTTAATAACACTTGGCCGACCCAGCAATGTAGTTTATAGCTATAAACTTGTCGTTTACGATAACACATTTTAACAAAATTACTTTCAGCGTGGGTTTTCGTTTCCTGTCGTGCAGCGCAACCTGTGGCTTGCATGCAAACCATTATGATAAATAAAAAATAATACTCACAATTTTCAGTGGTAGAACTGCAACTGTACGATAAATGCTATTACCAAAACAGAAACCTTTTAGAAGAATATACAATTAGTAAAGAAAACCCTGTCCGACCCACAAGGATAAT
The DNA here is from genome assembly GCA_037179545.1 of Sesamia inferens. Lineage (NCBI taxonomy): Eukaryota > Metazoa > Arthropoda > Insecta > Lepidoptera > Noctuidae > Sesamia > Sesamia inferens. Next base: position 15,518,297 of record CM073921.1, on the reverse strand, counting down.
AAAGGTTAGGTAAACACTTGACCAAATATAATATAAAATTTTACGTAATCATCATAGAAACAATACTAATGAATTTTGAAATAATCTTTTTTTCTCGCGAATTAATTCCAACTTCCCCGAGATTTGGTAATGTTTAAAAAAGTGACAACACCGGTATTATTATGAGCGAATAGCGATGCGACCACGTGCCGCGTGCCCTGCCCCCCGCCGCCCGCGGAAGGGTTGCTTACTGCAAATGTATTATGTTCCCTCTTTTTGCGAAATATTATTAGTTTTTTTTTATGGGGATCTTTTTTTTAAGTTTAGCGGGGCTTTGTATCCATTATTAGAATCAGTTATCGATACCTAACAATATCTTCACGGATGGGGCAGGGTTTTCTTTACATATTGTATAAGGGTGCTACACGCTATTCTTTAAAGATACATAATGCGTTCGAAATGCGTTTTACATTCACTAGTAAAAATCATCTTGCAAAGTGCTTCCTCGCTCAGCACACGACGCCATTTCAATAATAAAAATCCACCCTAAATTATACGTGTGAAGTCACATGTGACTCATACTACTACTAATTCCTGCCCATAAAACATCTTTGTTCAAAACAGTATTAAAATAGAAGGATTCTTACCATCAGAGAAAACTTTTAAATAATAGAGTTAGCGAACTTTGCTTCGAGCGATATTGAAAAAGCGAAAGTGCTCGGCGAATATTTAGCGTTGTTACTAAAAACCATTTACAATAGTAACGAGAGATTTTCTCCCTCGTTTCAGATATCGTTCCGAAAACTTGAAAACCGTGTAATTGTAACTGAAACCAGATGTATAGTGTATAATGTGGTAGTCATAGTGTGATGGAGTGCCAGAATGCTCTGTTTTCCTGGAGGATAAATACAAAACAGTTACACTAAAAGGTAATAAGAAATCTTACGAAAGGAACATTTTATCGCTATAATGTTTTCAGTTGAAGGAGTGTCGGGGGCTCATTCATAATGATTCTCAGTTATAATTATTTTCTCGATTCTCAGTCATTCCTATCCCTTTTTATTCGAAAGTCGAAAATCACTAGTCTCTAGAGCAGAGTGGGTCCGCCACTTAACGAATTGGTACTAGGCCACTATTTCAATAAAATTATATAAAGTTACGAAGGTCTACTCAAACATCTACTACTAGTTATTAACACTAAATGAAGTAAAAACCGCTGTTTTGATTGATAACATAAATTGTCAAAGGTTATCTTTCTACTACGCTACACCACTTTTGATAAATTTAAGATAATGACGAAAACTCTTTGATCTTTGACCAGCTAAAAAACTAAGAACTTCAATTATGTGATTCATAATACTTTATTAACAGTCAAACGAATCATACGTCTACTTGATATCGTCATCATTAACGTAATAAGTAATTACGAGTTAGACTTATCGTACAGACTATATTGCCTACACACACTAACATGAACACTTGATTTATCGCCATCTTATAAATGGCTTGTTTTCGCCGAAGATACGCCAAAATAAGTATTTCGTTTACGTCTCGCCGCCGTTCGCTACTCACCCTACAATATTCAGAAGAAGGAAAACAGCTATAATTTATACAGAACGGGACGGAGACATTGGAGTTTTTGTGTTAGACAAAGAGAGGTAGAATAGCAAGGGACCTTGTTGACGCAGCTTCGTACAGAATGTGACACTACGTGACCATAGTCACAGAAATTATAGGTTTGTCACAGTGTGTAACAAAAACTATAATTTCTGAATACTTTTTATTAGGTAGATACTCAGTAGATTGTTATCCTAATATATTATTCCTGTCTACAGGTGGAGTGAATCGGGCGCAGTTGAATAATATGTAATACGTCACAGTCCAGTGACAAACACAGACTTTACTTAGTGTGTGCTACTTGGTGCTGGATACGCGTCCTCAGTGAAGATGGGCAAGAAGAACTCGAAACTTAAACAAGACACTATCGACCGGCTGACGACAGCGACATACTGTGAGTACCTTTACCCCTAACACACAAAATGATTTAAAGATTCTTGATAAATTGTATATAAATTTCTTCAGGTTTCGACAGCCTTTGAAAGGAGCCAAATGCCCAATCCATTCTCATTCGAAAAGCTTGTCGATAGTTGCTTAGAATTGTGGGAACGTTCCGTTACCGGCGGCACGATCGTTTCGCTGTCAAGATGAATAGCCTCTCGACGTCTCAGCTGTACGGTTCTGTGCGGGTCTTATTGTAACACTAAGGCTAACTGGCGTGTGAATTAAAAAGTCCCGCACAGTCGGTCGTCTTGCTAACTAAGGACTGATTTACTAAATAAAAGAAACTTATCGAGCTTATTCGTTTCAGATAACATTTTAGAACGTTTCACGGTTTTTTATAACCTCTAATTTTAAAATCAACTAGAATAGGCTAGCTTACTGTTTCTAGTTCAATTACACAATATTTTCATTGCATAATCACATTCATTGACAATGTTCTAAAATAATAACAATTTACTACTTATTGATAACCATAATATGATAAACATACATTTTGTAAACATGTTGTATCCAACAGCTCAACAGAATTTGTGTGATCCAAACTAATACTTATAATATTTTGCATAATTTTATAGACCAAACTTTTTCAGAGGGTAGTAATCAGGATAGAATATTGTATCTAATAACTATGAAAAGGGGGCACAATAAGCGCTTAAAAGCGGTATAAAGCGAGTCACTTTGTGCGAACGTGCCGTGCACGGTAGGGAGAGAAGCGGGCATCATGCGACGCAACGTTTTCATTTAAGACGCAACCACACCCTTTCTATGCATACCAAGCCTTTTACTTTATACAATTTTGACACCAACACGGATGAAATGATTTCGGTGTAATCTTTAAATATTGCATTAGACACTGAGTTTAATCAACTGGTAAATTGTTGGATAGTTATTAAGTCCTAAGTGTATTAATAAAAGTGGTAATAATTTAAGTCCTGGGAGAATTCAAGTTCTATGAAAATGAATATTTGTCTCTGGGTCACTAACTACTTACGTCATAGGAAAGGAGATGTTTCATTTTGGGCCACCACTATGTACGCTATATAGATAAAAAGGAAAAAAATAAAAGATTTCATAAAAATACTACTAAATTAATTTGAATAAAAATACATGTATATGAAATTAATTAGGTATTTGAAACGTTTTTAATGAGATAACCCTTAATTAAGGTAGCCATGACAGTGGTTATGACGTTTGATTGACGACTTTGACAGTTCTATTTTCCCGTTGTGTTCGTAGCGAGTGTGAATTTCAGTTGATTGTGTATCGAAGTTTTTAGTGATTGTTTTTGTTTTGTGTGCAGTCATCTGGTAGATAATATAGATACGATAGCCTTAGATACACGACATGGCAATCAAATGTCACTGTCAAAATCTTATTGCGCTTATTGCTGACCACCATTTTTATCGGTAGTTGTGTGGCACTCCTTGGCCGAGTTATAATGAATTTGTATAAGAACTAAGCCAAAGTATATAAAATTAATAGTATATAAAATAGTGCTGGCCCAGCCTCCATACATATCTGAAACATCTCCTTTGTGTATTGTGAAGAGTTGCAGAATTCTAAACGGACTAAGTTTGGCTAAGTTGCGCATTCAATCGCTTCAATAAGGTCCCGTCCTTGCCGAGTAACACCATAAGTGAAAATCGATTCATCAGGGGTCGCAGCCGTGCGTATTGTAATTAAAGGCATCACGAACAATCGTCCTGGGATGATTTTATTGTTCATCGTACACATGATAACGCAAAAGGTTGATTTATACCACGTTCCATTGCTTTAAAAGGATCAGTTATTGCTGAAGCCACCCTTTCTGAATACAGACAAACATAACATACATAATCAGCCTATAATATTCCCACTGTTGGGATGCTGGCCTCCTCGCTATGAGTGGGAATGGGCCATAATCTACCACGCGGGTCCAGTGCGGGCCCCTTGTGCATAGCGCTTACCAACTCCTAACTTATGTACATTGAAAGAATAATTAAATTATAATATAATTACTTATTATATTAAATAAAGAATAAATAAATTAAACTGTCGTCCTCCGTGGCGCAACGGTCAACACGCCTGCCTGGGACGTGGAGGCCCCGGGTTCGATCCCCGGCCAGGTCATGATGGAAAACGATCTTTTCCTGATTGGCCCTGGGTCTTGGATGTTTATCTATATATGTATCTATTATTAATATACCATAACACAAGTCTCGAACTTACTTTGAGGCTAGCTCAATCTGTGTTATTTGTCCGTAAAAAAAATGTTTTATTATATTTTTCATAATGTAACCATTTCTAATATTATACGTGTGCCGGGTCCCCAGTTAATTTGATATTTGTGTAAAAATTTTGTTTATATATTCATAGAAAACGTTATTTTTTTGTATATGCGAACCCCGAATCACGTGTCCAGTATTTTAAGAAAAGAATCTATGTATAAAATTTCAAAAACATATCATGAAAAACCAAGTTATGAGCTTGGTATTTATCAGCTTACCTGGTTGTCTGCGCGCCCGGCCGATCCTGTAGTTTCGTGGCGCGATGGGCCCTATTTCACCCGCCTAGTACTATGATCTTACGTCAGTTAAGTTGTGTGTAACCACACTGCAACAATTTATAAATGTATTTGGGAAAAAAATGTAAAATGGTGTAAAAATGGTTGGAATCGATTTAGTTGCTTATTCTAAACAAACTATATTCAAGTTTCGTATAAGGTAAAGAAAAAATAACCTTGTAGATTTGTACTTTTAAAAAGCCCGAGTTGGTAAAAATACTCCTCTTACCTGCATAATGGAGATATTAAAGTAATCCAAGATTAGCTTCGTAACACCACCTGTTACGTTGCATATTAAATTACATAAGATGCCGGGCGTCCACTCTCTTAACGAATGTACCTTTTACTAATAACAAGACAAAAATGTAAAAATATAATAAAGTACAGACCTTCTGAAACACAACTGCTGTAATTTACCCATTAGACATCTTTTATTTTACTAATTTATAACCGAAACGCTCCTAAATCTCAGCACGGTAATGTGAAAAACATACATATTATCGTGAACCGTTAAGTTCTATTTTCATCGGGTATGAAAATAAAACTCCCCCTACACCTGGGCCACAAAAACGCGACGAAGCGATTCAATGTTGTGTCGTCATATCGACTGGTGCCTAAATCGGTATTAATGGTAAAGTGGAGTGAACGGGACACTGTCATGACCATGATTCATGGAAATGAGCTGCGTGTCGCGCCACCGCGAGCCGTCGGCGCAGGCCACGCCCACCATACCCCAAATTATCATTAAGGCATTGTCACAGCCTTAATCTGCAGATAGATCAAAAACAGATAATTTCCCTTTTTGAGCTTAGCAACGTTGTAAACGTATCCTGTTCAATTAAAACAGATTATCCACATAATACCAACTTTAACTTTAAGCCGCTCCTATAGAAATGGTGTCCACACATTTATTATTTGATAGGAATAAAGTGTAAATTTCATGCATAATAAATTAATTTATTATTGAAGGTATAATCCGTTTTACCATGTGGATTGACAAACATATGGAAATCTGGCGCCGCGCTGCTAGAGCCAAAACAGTGGCCGTATGAATTTATGCTAATTATAGCTTCGAGTTTCCCAGATACTACCTAAATTTATAAGCAAATTTGAAATTTGTTCACATGCCTTTATAACTAGACAAATCTCTTATCAAGATAGTATTTCAATTAGTTATGTTAATTGGAGTCTATTTGTCTATAAATAACAAAGCTAAGTCAGAAGTAGCCGGTTCTTAGCTGTGTAGTAATTGTGGAGTTTTCCCAAATAAGTGGCGAACTTAGCTTTATGGCGAAGTTAAGTGAGGAAGTTTGTCGGGCGGCGCCGGCCCGGCTACGTTGAGAGACTCGCGTCGCCTCGCCGGTCGCCGCTGGAGACCCCGACAGTACCGATCTCATACATATGTACGAGTACGTAATATACTGAAAAGAGTACCATCCTCACAAATTAAATTAAAGAATACATTCTTACTCAAGTGATACACATCTATAATTAATAGGTGTAAGTTCACGAAATTTCCAAAATGAATAGGAAATATGGATGTATAAAACACGCTAATAGGGTAGTTGACTAAAATAAACTAATTAGTCAGATTTCCAAAAAATACTAGACACGTATTTTTTCATATAAACAAAAAATTAAGACGACACAGTGCGTTGAAAACTCGTGTGACGTCACTGCACGCTATACTTTTTAGCAAGGAGTGACGTCACCAGCCACCACTCCTGATCTTTGATGCCTTTTATATTTGTCATTTTTTATTAAATAAATAAAAAAAATATATATATAAGTACGGACAAATCACACAGATTGAGCTAGCCCCAAAGTAAGTTCGAGACTTGTGTTATGGGATACTAACACAACGATACTATATTTATAATACATATATATATATATAGATAAATATCCAAGACCCAGGTCAATCAGGAAACGATCGTTTTCCATCATGACCTGTAGGCCTAGTATGAGTTTTTAATACGAAACTCGATCGTCGATATCGAGCGCGTTTGGCGCTCTCATTGGTTGAGAGTTCTTACGACCTTGAAACGGGCCAATCGCTGAATCAAACGCGCTCGATATCGATGATCGAGTATCGTAATGAAAACTCATACTAGGCCTACTGACCGGGGATCGAACCCGGGGCCTCCACGTCGCAGGCAGGCGTGTTGACCGCTGCGCCACGGAGGACGTCAAGGTTGATTTGATAAAACAAAATATACCTACGTATCCAATATTTTTCTATAATCTGAATGACGGACTAAATAGAAGATTTTTTTTTACCCAGGAAACATGCCTTTTATATTCAAGCATGAAAAACTATTTCGCTCACAAAAATTTTCTTTAGTCGTTTACAATAATTATAATGTCAAATAGTTCCAAACAAGCGTAATGAGCGGGGAAATTCTGCGGAACTGCGGCCGCCCCCGTGTCCCAATGATCGTAGGTTCTCTACCTCACTTCGAAACGTTGGCTAAATTATACTCCGAATCTTTCTCACAGGGTTACGAATGTGGAAATTCCGTTCCCAACATTAGATTAACAAATAAAACTGGTGGGACTGTGTGTAAGACAAGACAGGTTGGGTTTAATGCTCAATTTGTAACATTTAAAGAGTAACCACTAATTATTAAACCTTACCAGGATATAATAGGTGGCGGGTGTTAGTTTGATGACTCGCGGTGGTGCCTCCGCTCCCCGCGTGGCACTCCCCTGTGAGGTTAGCGAAGTGGAGGTCGGGGCTTGCGTGCCTGCGGCCACTTTCACTGCCTAAGGTGTCGGCATTTCCCATTCCTGTCACCCGAGTTTGTTTTGCGACAATGCTCGCTCATCCACAATTTAATTGTAGGTATACAATGTTTCGGGTGTTTTACTATAGCTATAGCTAAAGCAACACCCGAAACAGTGTGACTAAAAGCAAGGAATGTAATTAAACATATCGTTGCAGTCTTTAGTTCTAATGTCGTCATGTACACCATAGAGGACATGTTTTTGTGGAATAAAATAAAATAAAATAATTTATTTATTTATATACACCATAGAGGACATGTTTTTGTGGAATTGAATCTCGTGTAAAGTTTAAAGGGAATTTTATCACTGTGCACGCTCGTACATAGTCCATCAGTCCACTTTCAATCAAGGCCATTTTGCAAAAAAAAAAACCCCTTAAAATGAAAACTCCTGAAACAAATCCAGACACTGACAGTGGGATTTGCAAATTGAAAACATGTTGACTAAATCCTGATAGGATCGGATTCATTTCCGTGATGGAACTTACTATATTTTTATGTATGAATTGCAGATATCTCTAAATTCTATATTTGACACGCCAATTTGGCATGTTAGTTATGAAATTTCGACAAATATAAAAGTAAGTTATTCAAATTAAGCTTAGAATCAGCACTTTTGGACGTGAATACAAAAGACAACCCCTAAAACGCCCGTCCTTCACCAGAATGCGATTCAGAATGAAAACAGAAATTAAAACAATAAGGTGAGTACAGACATGAAGGTGAGTACAAGCAAAGGACTCGTAACAGACTTCGAGCATTCGTACCTTTTAAATTTTATCTAACCGCTCCGCGAGTACAAAGGGCGATGAAAAGAGCTATGCTCGGAGTTTCTCTGCGCGATCGAATCAGAAATGAGGAGAACCGCAGAAGAACCAAAGTCACCACACAGCTCTTCAAGTCGCTAAAATTAAGTGGCAGAGGGCGGGGCACATCGCTCGTAGAATCGATGGCCGATGGGGCAGTAAGGTTCTGGAGTGGCGGCCACGTACCGGCAGACGCAGCGTAGGGAGGCCCCCAACAAGGTGGATCAATGACCTGGTAATGGGCGCGGGAAGCCGATGAACCTCTATAGACTGAAGAAGAAGAAGTTCAGCGATAAAACACTCGATGTTTTGTTATAACCAGAGGGTCTTTTGGTTTGCCAACAAATGCTGAAAATGTGCATCATTTTCTCGGTCAAAGGCACGAGCAGTTCCTTTACTTCAGCCATTTCAGCAATGAACGCAAGGTAGAAAGAAATGTTGCAGGTACATCACTCGCTCACTTTCCGTAAACACGTCGAACGCAGCGTCGAGCATTCACAAAAATGTTACATTATATGAAAATGCTCTAGTGTATACTAGCCTTTACGGAAATTAACACGATACGTGATAACACTACCTCGACAGAAACAGAGCTTTCAAAGAGTTGTTTATTTTTTTTTTTTCTGTGTTTGTACTTCGCGTATTGTGTCTAAACGTTATTCTTTCGTTATTATTCAAAAGAGTTTTTTTATTTGTCGTGTCGTGGTATTCTACATATAGATTTTTTGTTGTTTCACAACAAAATACTGGAAATGACATATTCCCCTATCTTCTATAAATGTATTGTGTGGCTCTTTGCCGCTCGTTTCCCACTGGCTTCGTGTAAAACTCATTTTCAATTTCCGTTTGCTCAATTCAACTCAACCCCATAAATATAGGTTTTCTCTGGAAACTACTAAAACTACCTATTGTTGACCAACTGGAGAAATGTATTGTTATAATACTTACAAGGCTTCTTAGACTCCTTTGTTAACTTTGTTAAGAACTAAATGGTGTTGGTAATGGTTGCAAAGGTTCCTATTTACCTCAGTAACAAAAAGCTGTCAGGCCGCCGAGCCCGTACCTACGTACAAGAAAGCTAGATTGTGCAAAGTCATATTGTGAACCAATCAAGTTTTTGAGTAGAAAAGTTTGGTAGCCCACTGGGTTTTATTTTGTTCAAAACTGGCTAGTTGGTTATGGCTTTTTGTCCACAGCGAAAATGTTGTTAGAATCTGGTAACGCTCACAGAACCAACATAGCGAATGATAGCAAGACAAGGAGGTTTAGAAGGAGAAAGGACTTAGCCCAGCAGTGGGAAACAATTATAAAAAATATATTTTATAAAAAAAACCTATGATATTTTCTCTTCTGGGAAAGTTCTTTACTCTTTATGGGAGGAGCGGGCTCAGTGTGGGCTAGGTTAGATATCACATATCTTAGAATTTTTGTTTCTAGGACATGCCATGTTTAACTTAATTCTATCAGTTTTACGAAAGAAAATAAATATACGCATATACACAAAATAAACTGCATAAGTATATTGAAAGGAGAATCGATATGAAATAAACACCTGTATATTTTCTCATGCAATTTTAAGTGAAAAAATTGTCGACGATGTCTTCAAAACGCCACTATAAGTACTGTAGTCCGTAAAGTACCTCCATAATAAGAATTTATACTACAAGAAAATCAGCTTATAAATATTGCAAGGAAAACGCTTCTTTGAAGCAATTTTAAGGTCGTGCGGTACTAATGAAAAAGCTGAAGAGTTTGTTTGAACCCACTCTTCTCGAGCACTATTGGTTGAATTTGAAATGTTCTTTTTGCATTTATTAATGACTAGCTTACCGCCCGCGGCTTCACCCGCGTGGAATTCGGTTATATCACGCTATTTCCTCATTTTCGGGGATTAATTATCGTATTATTTAACTTCTAAGTTTACATGTGCCTATACGTTAGCAATATATTACCTTGTTTTAAACGACACACAGCGCGATCTATCACCGAACTGGTATGAAGCTAACAATATTTTTGTTTTCTCTCTGGAATATTCAATTTTCCGTGATAAAAAGTACCCTATTATTTAATCCTGACTTCTAACTTTACGTCTACAAAATTTCAAAGCAATCGGTTCAGTAGTTACAGCGTAAAAGCAGAACAAACAAACTCACTTTCCGATATTAGTAAAGATGAATGACAAAGGTACTAAATGTCCTAGCTTAATTTTTATGATTAAGCTAGGACACTTAGTACCTTAGCAAAATGAAATAGAACAGAAAAATCCGTGATCGAAAGCAAATAATCAGTGCAGGCAGACGATGCGTTGGGTAATTCGGGGGAACATGAAATTTTACATAGACGAAGCGGGCAAAGGCTTGTTTAATATAATACCTACGTTTTATAATAACCAAAATACTGGGTTGGGATAATAGACAAGAGTTAATCACAAATGCTGATTGCCCCTTAACTAATGATTATCATCTATTAAGTCGTCTGTTTTGTACTTCGTCTGCAACCGACGAGGGTTGACATTGCGGAACAATGGATACCTTCTCTAGGCATCCATCACACTCAATCATATCACAGAGAACCTATTTTTAAATATCAAGTAGTATTGTGCAGTATTTGCCTTGATTTGATAGCGGTTGCTTTAAATTTATATGGATTCGTTTTAGTCTTCCACGTTTTAATGAGACAACAGTTTGGCATTTCCAGCTCAAACTTTAGAATCACCAAAATTTGTTGGTGGGGCTCGTGGCTAAGTAATAACAGCCGCACAGACTGCCTACCATGAGTTTTCATTAAGACGACTCGATCATCGATATTGGCTGGGTTTGACTCATCGATTGGCCCACTTCATGGTTCTAAGAACTCTTAACCAATGAGAACGCCAAACGCTGTCAATGCGTATGATCGAGTCTCGTTATGAAACTCATGGTAGCCACACTGATTGATCGACAAAGGTAAGCTACGCTAGCCGCGGTTGGTCTGTGGATTGGGGGCCATCTTTACATACTATACACACATCCGGGCTTCGGAAAGCACTTTAAGCCATTGGTCCTGGCTGTCAATCGTAGAGCTTTGACACTCGTTACAGATAGTCAGAAGTCCGAAAGTCTGGCCACCTTAAGGGGTGTCGTATGGCGGAGCGCGTGAGGGAGCAGGATTCTCAGCGCCCTCACGCCTCTAGCTGCCGCAGGGACGTCTAGTCGTGAGACAAAATCGAACTCCCGGCTAGTAGGCGCGGACTTGCGGGCGGCGAGCGATGGGCAGCTCGCCACCCGGAGAGGATAAGACCCGAGTCGACGGCGCGTTGTGTTTCACGCGCGTTGTAAGAGATGTCAGCCCGTAATGACAGGGTCCACGAAAACCTAAGCCTTCTGGGTCAAGGGTTGTGGGTTGGTTAAAAAAGAAACCGTGGCCCTGATGCACAGGCAAGTTAAGGAATACGGGTGGATTTTAGTCAGTAAAAGTCTGACACGCTCTTCCGGTCCACCCAGTGCGGGAGAGGTCATTTGTAACCCAAATGGGCAGGAAAGTAACGATGGCCTAGTGGTATAGGCCGCCGCTTACAAGTTGTAAGTTGTAGGTTAGAACCCCATCAGGCGCTTTACTTTGTGTAAATTATTTCACTATCGGTACTAGGCCACATCGGCTGCCGGCAGAAGTTACCACCCACCATACAAAGTCTTGCCGCCAAGCGATTCGTCGTGTTCCGGCCTGAAGTCTGGTGAAGCCGTACGGAGGACGGATCTGAGCAGTTGTGTAGCGATGTGTGCCGGGTACGATGCGCCAAGTGTTGTTGTGTCGGGAGTTTGGTCGTGGAGGGTCTCCCCATTAATCTCCCTCTGGCGCAGCATCGTTGGTCGTGTTGTTGGGTTTAACATTGCAATACCTCTCTCAACTGCCGTCTTCCTTCCTATTTACCCCGTTCCTTTTTTGAGTGCATAAACTCTTAATAAACTAGCGCGCTTTATCATGAACGATTGCATTACTGCTTACCATCAGGCCGGATTGCGGTCAAGCACAAGTCTATAATTTAAAAAAAAAATGGTTGCCTGTAAAGTCGGTTTTACGGGCGAAGATTTTACGTGACAACGTCTTTTTCTCGGTAGAATATTTATTGATATGAATATAATTAAATTGCACAATAGGAACAAGGAATTGAATGAAAATAAGAATTGCACAAATTTTAACTATAGAAATATATTTTGTTTACTAAAACATCGGTGACTCATCGTAACGTTACCGAGCGTTACACTTTTTCATAAGTGACTCCCAGCCGCAACCTAATTTAAGACGTTGTCACGTCAAAAAATCAGGCTGTTTGTCGACCCGAACCTGGTCCTTACCGGGAGGCGAGCTGTCCACTGCTCACAGCCCGCAAGCCCGCGCCTACTGTGTCCGGGAGTTCGATGTAGTCTCCCGACCAGGGCGTCTCCTGCGGCGGCTAAAGGCGTGAGGAGGCTGGGATATCCGCTGCCTCACGCGCTCCGCCTCCTCCTTTGCCAGCATCACTGCTTCACAGAACGAGTCACGTATTAAGTCAAGACTGCGATATATTAATGATGGCTATCCCTTTTAAAGTATAGTAAGCTGACAGTTATAATACATATGAAATCAACAATAAGAAAAGATTTCTCTGAGTTTGAGTGTTCTCGGCAGTTTAAGCCAAGAATGGTTTAACCAACTTGTGCCAGTTTTTTAAGTTATTCTATTTTACTAACTTACTAGCCGCGTCTCGCGATTTTACCCGCGTAAGGTTTGATCTGGTGAGAAAATCGGGACAAAAAAGAATAGCAAACACCCATACTTACTCACAAATTTTGGCATTATTAATATTACTAGTAGGACTTACTTCAGGCCTTCAAAGAATACTCATTATTTACAACAGAAAGCACAATAATACAAATAATACTATAATACAAAAATGTGTAATCAGGATATATGTACAACATGTAATGTAATTAATACACTCCCTCAAACACCCCAATTAGAATATTATGTTATAATCATAATAAATACACTGAATTTTTAATTTAACATATATATGTATTGTTGTTTGTGTAAGTCGTGGTAGCCTAGTGATTAAAACACCAGCCTCTCAAGTATGAGTGCGCGGGTTCGATTCCAGGTCAACCAATGTAACTTTTCTAAAGTTATATGAACTTTTCTAAGTATATCTTGGACACAAATGGCTGAAGGTGAAGGAAAACATCTTGAAGAAACCTGGACTTTAAGTCTGAAATTGCCAACCCGCATTGAGCAAGCGTGGTGATTACACTCAATACTTCTCTGTATGAGAGGAGACCTGTGCCCAGCAGTGGGACGGTAAAAAGATTAATAATGATGATGCATTGTCATTTATTAAATTAGTTATACCAATTCATAAAGGACGAAGACCTTAACATTTTTGGAATTAGGTTTTTTTTCCTTTAATTTGTATCGATTGATTAAATTTGTATGAATACAAATAAAACTGCAATTTTAATAGTCTGTATAAACAACAGGGTTAGTATGACAATAATTTCCATATTTTAATCATTTTCGGGATATAAAATTACCTATATTTATAGTTAGCTTTTCTCCCGCGGCTTCGTTATATCGCGTTTCCAAGAGCACTCTTCAAAAGTCCGGAATCAAAAGTATCATATGTTGTTTCTCAAGGTCAACTCTATCTTTCTACAAAAATTTCAATAAAATCAGTTCAGTGGCTTAGACGTGAAAGCGTAACAGACAGACAGACAGAGTTACTTTCGCATTTATAATATTAGGGATGCTATAAACCGATTCAGTAAACGATTCCGGACAAACTGTTTTCAGGAAGTGCGATAATTAATTTGCCTGTTGTTAGTAGAAAATAAATTTTGAAAACAGAACAAAAAAGTATTTCAACATATTACAATTGTTTAGTATTGCACATTGTAAAATATTGTAAGGAAGAAACATAGTTACTTATATAGTTATTCTGAACCGGAGTTTATGTATTTGGCAATGGTAGGTACGATCTAACTAGGTACTGATTTATGCGTCGAGCCTCGGTGTTTGCTCAAACATGCTGATTGTGTTCAGGTTTGGTGTTCATTCACACTATCAGCATGCGTCAATGACAGAGGCAATAGCAGCCGTCGCTTTGTGCCTAATTTTCTCCCGCAGTCATTTGTGGAGCTATTTTTTTGATTTAATGATCTTTTCGCGTCTAACTACCATTCTTATCAAGAGATATTGTATTAATCAGTTATTGGATTATGGGGTCAGAGAGGCAAAAAAATTGATTCAGCGAAAACTGAATTCAGATAAAATCATCATCATCATCCACCTTTTATCGTCCCACTGCTGGGCACAGGTCTCTTCTCATACAGAGAAGGATTGAGCGTAATCACCACGCTTGCACAATGTGGGTTGGCGATTTCAGACTTATAAAGTCCAGGTTTCCTCAAGATGTTTTCCTTCACCTTCAGTCATTGGTGTCCAAGATACACTTAGAAAGTACATATAACTTTAGAAAAGTTACATTGGTACTTGCCTGACCTGAAAACAAACCCGCGCACTCATACTTGAGAGACTGGTGTTTTAACCACTAGGCCACCACGACTTTTCCTATCTTAGACCCAAATTCAAGTCTAAAAGGATGTATCTCAAGTATGAGTGTGTTTGCCGATAAAAAGTTGATAACACTAGGAAAAGGCTAGGCAGATGAAATAAATAGCAATATTTATTTGTCAAATTAGGTAATTAAAGTATACAGACCCCAAAAACAATTAATAAAAATCCAACCCCACTAAATAAATTTATAAATTACTTTTCAAGAAAATCTACATTCTTAATTGGCTTGAATGGGATTATACTCGACAGTATCCTGTAATAAACTAAACTAATTGATTGATTGAAACTTTTCATAAACATGTATAAAGAAGGATTAGACCTTTTCTGATTTTCCACAACACCCGCTCGTTCCTAAAACTAAACCGCTTATAACTTCAGCCTACAGAAGTTTGTATTGAGTTGTTAAAGATATCTTTAGACAACACTGGGTCGTTTTGTTTACAGAAAATTATGGGTTTCATTGTTTTCCGCCCTCAGGCGGTTTGTCGAAGGCAATAATAAACGATAATAATAAGAAGCAACAATCGTATACAGAATTATAAACTACTACATAGAAAGGATACCATCTGACGTCCATGGCACTTATAGATATATATTAAAGGCAAGGCCCCAAGAAAATGCTTGCGCTAGATAGTATTCTCGGAACTCATATTGCCAATAAATCCACGAAAATGTCAGATTATGTTAACTTTATATCATAGACTGGATATTTATCTGTTATTTGACATCATTTCATATTGACGCTTATTCCTCGTTAACATTTAGAGTTCCTGTAGAAATATTTGAAGCAATTCGTTTCTCGTTCGCGGAGATGTTTTAAATCCCCACAGAAATTACAAAAGGTATGTACATAAGTAGTATGCAAAAGATTACAGTGTATAACTCAAATTCAAACTCACCATTTATTTGAATTAACCCAATTACAAGCACTTTTGAATTGACAAGGTTTAACGCTTGACGAAACTTGCCAGATAGACAATAAAACTGGATTAAATCTTCCCTAACAATTTAAATTAAAAAAAAGAAAGTAAGAAGAAGAAAATAAATCTTTAAACATGTCTTACCATGTGTTGATTTTATGAAGAAATACCATAACAAAGATTAATTCGAGAAGATTTGTAACATGAAGTACCTAAATCAAACCAGTTCTAAAATTAACAGCCGCTGTATCTTGGCATTCGTTAACAAGTTCTATAGCAGCCGTCTTCTCAATAGCGGATCAATGTAAGCCGACTCTCAAAGATACTTATTAGAGATGTGACACACCACACGTGTCCACAACGCAGATACAAGGATGAATGCCACTCACGACTCTTTACACACGGATTGGCGGACACACCGTCATCGTCGCACGTCATTTAACTTTAATCATCGATTATGAATAAACCCCTTAAACACTGTGGTGTTTATTCACAAACAATGATTAAGGTTAAGTGACGTTAAAACGTCAAAAATGTATGGTTAAAGTCAGTAATCACTAGTTACCTTTAAGCAATGTTTAGGAATAAATGGGCATAAGTATAAGACACCAAAATATCCATACTTAGATACTACTGTCATCATCATCATCTCAGCGTTAATTCCAGTCGCATCCGTAGCTGTTCAGCTTTGGAGTCTGGGGTCCGCCTTACCAGTCTAACTGCTGATTTTGGCTAAGGTTCGATATTTTTCGTGAAACGACTGCCGTCTGTCCTCCACAACCCGAAGGCAATATCTAAGCATTGCAGTTAGAACAATTGTTTGGACATTTGAGGGCTCCAACAACCCGTAACGACTGCCACTAGATGTTCGTATGGCAACCGGGACCAACGGCTTAACGTGCTTTCCGAGGCACAACCAGACCAGTGCAAATATTCATATTCATGCATACAAATATTTGCACTGTGCGGGGATCGAATCCGCGCCTCCCTGCGCAACGGCCGCGTTCGCTACCGCTACGCCACGGAGGCTGTCACTTTGATACTACTGTATACAGTATATTACATCAAACACACTTTTTCGTGGCCACGATTTCTTTTTTAACCAGCCCGCAACACATCAAACGCACCTCTCATCCTTTCAGATGGTATAGTAACTTTTACTATGCGATCACATCCAAAAATTAAAAACAAAAAAAATATGTTCGAGTAAACAGGCTTTTAATACGAATAAACTGAAACGCTTTACCATCAACGATTGCATGACTGCTTACCACCATGCGGGATTGCGGTCAAGCAGTAAATTATGACTTGGAAAAAAAATTAAATGAAAGGATTTTTTTAGAGTTGAGTTGATTTACTTTAAAGTTGATTCCATCGTAAAACTTGCGCGATGATATGAGCAATAAAAATAGTATAGAATATATATTCCCTTAAATTAGTGCCTCATTTTACCTAACATACTGTAGACACAAAAGTAACCACATTCCATTGAAATTTCGGTGGAGGAATGGAGAATTCTCCGAATTAGAAATTGCTTTTGAATTCGGGCCATTATTAGTACTGCTAGAGTCATATATCTAAAGGGAAAAATTAGGTAAAAAGGTTTGAATGAAATCTCCGAAAATAAGCCAAATAGGAAGAAAAGGTGTCAGGGTAGCCCTTTGTGGAAATTTTTATTTTTCTTCCTTTATATGCATAGCTAAATAGGTCAGGTCAAAGTCAGGTTGCGCTGCGTATAGCGGATTCGTTTCCTGCACGGAACAAATATTTAAATGACTTGCAGGTAGCTGTTTCAGGGCTGGATATTTATTTAAATGTGAGTTTAAAATGTTTGTAAACGCATCCACAATACAGGAGTAATTCACAGTGTGGGGCAACATATTTTTTTAAATAAAATATAAAAAGACGAGGTACTTATTATTCATTAAAGAAGCATGTATTTTATCTTTAAATTATAAATTAGTACTTGACGCAATCCTGCCTGATGGTAAGCAGTGATGCAATCGTTGACGGCAAAGCGCGCTAGTTTATTAAGAGCCTATTCACTCTAGCCACTAAGACACTTAAATTGTAGTCCGACGGAAACACCGTACTGGTAAATTGTTCCAGTTCCTCGATGTACGCGTGTATGTGTAAGAGACTAGGCGAAACGCTTCGTGCGGATCGTTATGGTGGAAACGGGTCGTCCGATGATGGAACGGAGATCATGCGGTTCCCTCGCACACTCTCCAAAATGCATCCTATAAGAATAGGGTATTTGACTAAAAAAAACTAATTAATCCGTCAGTCAGATTTCCAAAAAAATACTAGAGACGTATTTTTTCTTTTTCATATAAACAAAAAATTAAGACAACACAGTGAGTTGAAAACTCATGTGACGATACTGCACGCTACACTTTTTAGCGAGCAGTGACGTCACCAGCCACCATTCCTGAGCTTTGATGCCTTTCATATCTGTCAATTTTTATTGATTTGATAAAACAAAATATACGTATCCAATATTTTTCTATAATCTGAATGACGAGCTAAATAGAATCATTTTTTTTAGCCAGGAAACATCTCTATTATAATCATTAAATTCATCAAGACAACTCTGTTAGTGCACATGATCCTAACCTAACTTATATATATTTATATCTATATATAAAAAATATAGTCCTTTAAATACGTACTTGTTACGGTCGTGAACCATATTATTGTGAACCTGACGTTAACATTGCAAAAAAACCTAAGAAATTTTGAATTACGTGGGTTACCTTGGTTATACCCTTAATGGTGTTGTCTGAAACATGAGACATTAGCGTACATTTCACAAATAAGGCTGCCTTGATGGGCCCAAACGTTTGAAAACATAAAGATACCATAAATGTCACGCTACATTGGTACACGCGATAAAGTTTCTTTAACAAAACCTAAGAAGGAAAGTAAACACAACCGACTATTATTTAATAATAATAGTTTATTATTTTAACAGGTACCTTTATAATCTGGTGATTGGAGAATTCTATTAAGCAAAAAAGCTTTTGTTAGGAGACTCCGCTCTTCCATTACTTAATAAATATAAATATATACGGACAAATTACACAGATTGAGCTAGGCCCAAAGTAAGTTCGAGACTTGTGTTATGGGATACTAACTCAACGATACTATATTTATAATAGATACATATATAGATAAACATCCAAGACCCAGGCCAATCAGGAAAAGATCGTTTTCCATCATGACCTGGCCGGGGATCAGACCCGGAGCCTCTACGTCGCAGGCAGGCGTGTTGACCGCTGCGCCACGGAGGACGTCTATCATACTAAGTACGTAATAAGTATCATATACGGTAATAAAATTTTTAATATTAACCTGAATTACCTTACTTTAATCTGAGAAATTAACGTTAGTGCTAACCCCTATTTTTTCACTCTACCGTCGTCGAAGAATAATAAAAGTGGAAACGAAAACCGAAGTAGTATAAAGAGGTCCATTAAAAGGAACCATTCTTGCGAACACTGCATCTTCTTTATGTCCGGACACCCGGGGCCCTACACGCAATTACGTAGGTAAGTTGACCGAAAAACCGCCTCTCTCTATGCATAAACCTCATATCTTACCTTGTAGAAGAATCGATTATGTCTATGATAGCTACCCCTAACATGACGTAATACACAAGGTATCGGAAAACGGTTGGCAGGTGGAAGGTATTTATCTCTTGCGAACAAGGATTATATTCGTTCTGAAGAGGAGTAAGTTTAGCAAAAGGAATAATATCATTTCAACTGTTCCTACAGTATTAACTTGCCCAGTCAATGTCAAACTACCAAAGTTCAACGGAGACGCTTGTTTCTCTTGAAAAATATTACGTAACAGAATGATAATAACTTAATATCTTTTATAGTATGTATTATTTTGTCTGCGAGATCAGCGGTGGCGTAGTGGTATTAGCCACACTTCCAAGATGTAGGTCGTAGATTGGAACCCCGTCAGGTACAATAGTTTCTGTAAATAATTTCGTCACCTCTGCCCTCAAAACGGCATGACATTACCGGCCAGCACTGGGCCAGCGTGGTAGATTACGAGATCCCTCTCACCAAAAGGAGGCCTCTATCCCAACAGTGGGAACATTACAGGCTTATGATGATTATTTTGTTTGGGAGCAACGGTGGCCTAATGGTATCAACCGCGATTTAAAAGTTGTAGCTCGTAGGTTCGAACCCCGTCAGGTATTTTATGTTTTTTTTAATAATTATAAACTAGCACTTGACCGCAATCCCGCCGGATGATAAGCAGTGATGCGATCGTTGATGATAAAGCGCGCTAGTTTATTAAACCCATTCACTTAAAAAAACTGAGTGAATAGGAAGGAAGACGGCAGTTGAGCGAGGTGGTGCAATGTTAAACCCAACAACACGACAAACGATGCTGCGACAGAGGGAGATTGATGTGGAGACCCTCCACGACCAAACTCCCGACACAACAACACTTGGCGCATCGTACCCGGCACACATCACAACACAACTGCTCAGACCCGTCCTCCGTACGGCTTCACCAGACATCATGCCGGAACACGACGAATCGCTTGGCGGCAAGACTTTGTCTGGTGGGTGGTAACTTCTGCCGGCAGCCAATGTGGCCTACACAAATTGTAAATTATTTCATCACCATAGCTCTCAAAATGGTGAAGGAAAAATTGTGAGGAAACCGGCATGTACAAAAAGCAAAAATTTCGAAGACATATTATATCTACCAACCCGGACTGGACCCACGTGGTAGATTACAAGACCCCCATCTCTCCCGCCGAGAGGAGGTCTGTCCCAGGAGTGGGAACAGTATACGCTGATTATTTATACTAATATATAAAGCTGAAGAGTTTGTTTGCTTGTTTGTTTGCTTGTTTGTTTGCTTGTTTGTTTGTTTGTATGTTTGAACGCGTTAATCTCAGGAACTACTGGTCCGATTTGGAAAATTCTTTTTGCGTTGGATAGCCGATTAATCTAGGAAGGCTTAAGGTTATATAACATTACGCTGCGACCAATAGGAGCGGAGCATAACCAACTTCCCAAGAACGAAGTCGCTGGCGGCCGCTAGTGTGTTATATTAATTTTGTTTAAAAACAGCAAACTGGAACTACAGGCTGGAATAAAAGATTAATATATAAAATGTTCGAACGATTTAATATTAAAGTAATACAATGTTGAATTGCTTAAAAAAATAGCCAGAGCAAAGCATCAACAAGAGACTAAATTCTAAATGTCATAAATATATTTATCTAGTTTATTGAAGGACGCAACTCAATCTTAGCAAACTCTATGGATAAAGAGAAAGTTTACGATCGCTCGTCGCCCTAAAACAAGTCAAACATCCTTAGTTATGCCTTGTTTTAGGACGAAGAGGTAAACTTTTATATTGAATAGTAAGGCATTATAGTTTTTTTATGTGAATCGTTGTGTTGTTTTCATAAGAATTCAGTTGCGGGAAAAATTGGTAGGTAGACAGATTTTGTTGTATGGCACAGTGTTCGTTTCGAACCAGTCCCACCTGTTTTATGAGCTTTGCGAGCAGGATTAAAAAAGAAATGAGGTGCTTCTCCTCTAACGAAGCGCACTCATTAACTGGGAGCTGAACATTTTACGTCCACGTATCCATTGCGCAGTTATAAAGTAAAAAGAAATTGCCAAACCCTAGGAAAGCGGTTTTAATTGTGGAAGTAGGTTAAGGCTGTTATTTATCAAAAGATCATAGGTATACTTCTCTATCAGAGATCTAGAAAATAATAAAGACGCTCTCCGATTGGCGCACTATTTTAAGCGTGCACCTAAGCTTAAAGCTTTCATGGCTTTCAGTCATGACAGCTCAATGGCAATGGTCAGCGATTATCTTTGGCATTTTAACCAGCCTTTTTTAAACGGTTATATGTATAAGGGTCTATACAATATGAAAAGAGAACCCGTCCGACCCATATGGATAATTAAGGTTAGGTAAACACATGACCAAATAAAAAATGAAAATTTACATAATCATCAGAGTAACAATACCTACTAATGACTTTTAAAATAATATTTTTTTCCGCGAATTAATTCCAACTTCCCCAAAATTTGGTATTTGTTTAAAAAGTGACAACACCATTTTTGACGGTATTAATGAGCAATGCGATCGCGTGCCGCGTGCGTTGCCCCCTTGGCCCACCCCCTTTTGCGAAATAATATTAAATTTTTAAGCGGAATTATTTTTTCAAGTTTAGCTTTGTAGGCATTAGTAGGATCAGTTTTCGATACTTAATTCACGGATCGCACAGGGTTCTCTTTACGTATTGTATAACATTTTAATGTATTCTGTATTCTACGTAACTTTTAATAAATATTAATAGATTTTACAGTGAATTCTTTTTTAAAAAAGCCTTTACAACAGTTATGAATCAAAGTGCTATTGACTAGGTACATAGAATGCGGTTATTCAAATGGACGTTGTAACTTAAACAAACACGTGTGTTTGACCTCGTAGAAATTAGGTCAGTCTAACATACTGACCCATTTAATGAACATATTATGCATGAAATTAACAATGTCTGTTCCAATAAAGACTTATTGACATACGAAAAAAGTTGATTAACTAGTTAATAATTTCCTATATTTTTAGTTTTTATTATAATACCTAAAAACTGTACCTAGGACGTACGTAGGTACCGTACGTACCGTACGGAGGACGGGTCTGAGCAGTTGTGTTGCGATGTGTGCCGGGTACGATGCGCCTAAAGTTGTTGTATTGGGAGTTTGGAGGGTCTTCAGATAAGTCTCCCCTTGGCCCAGCATTGTTGGTCGTGTTGTAGGGTTTAACATTGCATCACCTCGCTCAACTGCCATCTTCATTCCTATTCGCTCAGTTTTTCTGAGTGAATAGGCTCTTAATAAACTAGCGCTCTTTACCATCAACGATCGCATCACTGCTTACCATCAGGCGAAATTGCGGTCAAGCGCTAGTTTATAATTATTAAAAAAAAAACCTACCTTACGTCTACTCTTTTATAATTGTAAGCTGCTATGACACTGGATACTAAAATGGAATACTACAATTGACTAATTTCGCTGAAACTATTTTCACATAATAATCATAAACTTTAGATTCATAATCAGAACGGATTACCCTCTACCTTGAAAATATTCAAAAGACATATGTATGTGATAAGTTAATGTACTTTGAAATAGGTTGCTTTTATGAATTTCGGTAGAGTAGAAGTGAATTCAAAGAGTATAACATAATAGAGTGAATTATTTGCTTATTGAGAATGTCACTTCTATTTGAAATAATTTTATTCACCATAATAAAATGTTTTTTCCTTAGAGTGAATTACAAGTATGGACGATAGCAGGTCAAGCTACTCTAGACTGTCAAATATTCTCAATCAATCTTGAGCTTTAATGCTTAAGCAATAAAGTTGAAAATCTAATGAAGTAATATGACAGATAGTAGTAGCTTGATGTTCTGTAGTCTGTAACTACAGTATGGAAATACCATCTAAATTCCAATATTTATTCTCAGAATGAAAATGATTGAAAAAGTAATTTGTAATAGCTCGATTCCTGAAATTTTGAAATTAGTCTTATAAAATATAAATATGACTCAAAAGAAAACAAATTACTTTTTCAATCATTTTATTTTTATTATTTTTCATTTCTTTTAAAATCAGTACATAGGGGTCGTTCAAGTATTACGTAAGCACTGTTGGGGGGCGGAGAGGTCTTTGTTTTGTTTATTTTGGATGACATGGGGGGTAGCGGAGTCTAAATGATGATTACGTCATCGGTAGTTATTTACTTTTTTACACGAAGTGCAACCCTCACATTATCTATGCTTGAAAATATTTTGTTCATAAATACTTTATAAATAAAATCTAATTTCTATCTTAAATCTATTTTCTTATTTTTAAAATTATAAATATTATATAAATAAATATAAAAAGATACATTTATAATTGAAAAATGTTTACGTAAGCATAGGGAAAGGGGGTAAGAGTTTTGCTTACTGTTGCCGACATGGGGGTTGGGGGGTAAATAATTGTAATAAATCTGCTTACGTAATACATATTTGAATGGCGCCAATTACATAGATACAAAAAATATATAGCTTTATAGACTGCTTTTTTATACCAGATATCTAAAATAATGGTGTTTTGAGTCTTTGTTAAAAAATAAACTGATAATATTTTTACATGCAGTATTTTAGGTACACACACGACATTTGCTCAGTAACAATTTTCTCTCTGGGGCGGTAATACCCGACGTATTCGATATCTAATCGATAGAGCATCGAGAAAAAGGGTCAGCAAAACATATCATGTACATCTTTTAAGCTGAGATAAGAAGTATGTGATGCCTCTTCATCTTCTTTCGGAAAGGATGAGAGGGCACGTTTCTAATTCACTCGGGTGGATGTTAATCGCAATATCCGTGACGATTGTTTGATTTTCAAAAGTGTAGGGGCCATATCTCTAACTGGCAATGCAATATATTTATGAGAGTCTGGTGCTAAAACCTTAAATGACAACATTTTTCTTTCGAATTGTGATATCGTATATAGTTTTTTGACAGGAAAGCCAAGATGAGTGCCACGCGCATTTTTCATTGGACTTTTAAAATTATTTATAGTGTCGTTTACTAAATAAAAACGCGTGATTTATGTAGTAAAAAGTGCATTCAGTAAATAATTCATAAAGAACATTGAAATATCGCAGCATAGTGGCCACATCATGGCTTTGCATCAAATCTCCTAGTAGGCGGCTGACGCTGCCGTTTTTTCAACTGTCATTGGCGATATACGCCATTATTGTGAAATAAAATTTTTAAAGTATTTCTACAATTTGTTACACGTATTATTGGTAAAATTGTGGTATCTAACCACAGAGGCCATTGAAGAGTTGAAGTAGTATTCACTCTAAAGAAAAGATATTTACGACAGTCGTCACAAAAATGAGTATATTCTTCATTCTGTTGCACTTATGTTTGATGTATATTTAGTACTCACAGTAGTACAGTAGCGCCAATTCTCTAGTTTACAAACTAAACATATTTTAAGTTAATTTCATCTTTTTCTTTTTATTTTATTAATAAAAGGAGAGAAGATAACATTTTAGTTTAATCCCGTCAAATTAAGATACTCCATAGACAGTTTAGAGGCGTTTATAAACATGGCGACCAAAAATACGTCAATTTATGTCAGGAGCGGACTAATTTGACAGGTCTAAACTAACATTTTATCTTCTGTCCTTTTCTTAATGAAATAGAAAGAAAAACATGCACTGAACTTATGTTTAGTTTAGTTTGTGAACAAGTGAATAAGGGCCAGTATATACATTTATATAATATTATTGTACTTACATTTGTTCCATACCTCACACGTAATGACAGCTCGCTCACGGAAGTGACGGAAGTAACTGGTGCTTACAGGACTCCTCCTAACTGAAGCCCGGCTGCACATGTACTAGACATGTGTTACCGAGCGTCTTGCCACTGAATTGCAGTAGAATTTAAGGTACAGACGACAGCACATCACGCTACTACAATCTGCCAGATTTCTTTATTAGATTTTCAACTTTATCTCTAAAACATTAAGGCTCTAGGTGGACTGGGAATATTTATCAGTTTCGGGTAGCTTGACCTGCTCTCGTCCATACAAGCAATTACATATAAATAGGTCTTGAACAAATAAGTTTAATTATTGTTTTATAGAGTAAGTTGGACATACAGTTGGTAATGAGAGTTTACAGTAAGCTCTCATTCCACCTTATGCTAGGATTTGATACTCATAATCATCATGACCAGCCTGTAATGTTCCTCTACTAGTAAAGAGACCTCCTATCGGTGACCTTCTAAGAGGAACCGGGACTGTCTACTATCAGGAGGTCAAAACCCCCCTCCCTACACAACGCATGTAAGGCATATCCCTGGGGAGACAGTAAAGGGGCATCCGTCGCAACTCCTGTGCTACCGTTTTCTCTAGGATCAATCTTACTTCACCTAATTTTTACCTTCACCTGAGATTTTTACAGATAACATCGGCTGGTCTCGTAACACCACCGAACTAACTTGTCTCATAACTCGACTTCTCAGGAAACCCTCACCTATGTTTAAACCAGAGTTAATACCTACGATTGACATTTTAATTATTCGTCATTCAGCTTATTTCATTTCAAAATTCTCACAGCACCAGCTCCCGCCAGGTAGGTTGAATATTAATAATATCTGATCTTGGCCTGCTAAATGAAAGTATTGGAAAAGTCTTGAAAGTATTATTTTGTAATTAACATTATTAGTTCGGCGCCAGTCTTATAAATATAAATTTAACTCTGTTATTTAAACGTATACTAGTGCTTGACAGCGATCCTGTTTGTTGGTAAGGAGTGATGCAATCATTTATGGTAACGTGCGCTAGTTTATTTATAGCCTATTCACTCTAACCTTGAAGACAGCGGACCCCGGGCTCCAACGCGAAAGCCGCGGATGCAACCAGAATAAGCGCTGGGATGATCATGATGATGACTCTAACCTTGAAGACACTTAAATTGTAGTCAGATGGAAACACCTCTGCTGGACTCAATGAACCGCCCAAAGTTTAGGTTTGAGAAAATCTCAACTCACACAAGCTGCAGGCGGTCAGTACACTTCAAGGATACATTCCAAAAGTAGGAGCCAGGGTGAACTTGTTTTTTGACGGCGTTGAATGCCACAAGATTGGCTTTGCCCCATTCGGAGACTGCCTGTAGTGTTAACATTCGTACGCTCTACCATAGGTTCTCTTTCGGATCAGATTGCTTTCTAACTAACCCCAGCACCCGGAAGCTATCACTCCACAATTGTGCTGTCAGATTCAGATCTATGCTACCGGGCATCAGCAGATCGTTAATATGCAGCAGGAACAGAGTTGCAGATAGAACAGACCCTGAGGAACACCAGGATTAATCGATGTGGGCTCCGATAAACATCCATCGATAATAACTTCAAAGCTTCTAGTATATGATGCAACTGAATACCAGTGTTTCCATTTAGTGACCTCCTTTCCGACTTCCATGACCAAATTACTGGGTAATACCTAGGAAACTCTTGGTGAGACTGGTTTTTAAAGTTTCTTGCTTCTGGCTACACGTAACGAGTGTCAAAGATCCACGGGTGGGAACCGGGATCGACAACTTGAACGTGCTTTCCGAAGCACAGAGGGGTCCTGGCATGTAAAGGTGGTCACCCATCTACAGAAAAACCGCGGCAAGCGTAGCCTGACTTGGTTATTGTTTAGTCCGACCCCTCATTTACAGTAAGGGTCAAAAGTGGTGTACCACTTTTGACACTTATTGTTATTGCAATAAAGTTGAAAAGTGGTAATAATAATAATGTAATAATAATGTCATTTGTTTCAGACCAAAAAGTCCATAGTTTTGTTAGTAACAATTTATTACTTATAGCTAATGTTAGTAACCAATAGTAATAATCAAACAATAATAATTTATGTCAACTAGAATTAAAATAATACATTATGTCAAAAACCAAATTCTAATATTAAAATAAAAACTTAACATCTTTCTGCACGTGAATCATGCGACAGTGGTTGAGGTAGTGGCAGTCGAGCCGTTCAGCAAAAGCGCTCAGGATACTGTTGCGGCTGCCCCGCACCCTATGCTCCAGGGATGTGCACCGCTTGCGCATGATTGTGTGGAAACAATCCACACGCGCCTCCGCAAACATCCCCGAGGCGCTACAGAAGCGAGGCAGCCCCAAGAGCACTCTGAACGCGTTGTTGTACTGGACACGTAGAGCACTGTACTGTTTCTGCGTATAATCTACCCACAGACTGCCAGTGTAGAAGGACGTACAGAATGCCCTGAATAGGGCTATTTTGACGCCACTTGAACACCGAGCAAATCTGCGTGCTATCATATTCGCACGAACAGACAGCGCCCTACGTTCCCTTTCAATGTCGGCATCGTCTTTCAAGTCTGAGGTTAATAAATGTCCGAGATATTTAAATGTATCAACATTCTTAAGGGGGCATCCGTTGAGCTTAATTATGGGCAAGTAATCTGGACACCTCCTTGCCTGAAAGACCATGCATTCGCTCTTCTTCGTGTTATACAACAAACCATGTTCCTCAGCATATCTTTCGCACATGCCAATTAATTTCGTCACCCCACAGACAGAAGCGCTGAGCAGCACCATGTCATCAGCATAACTGATATTGTTAAGGCACACACCCCCAATATGGCAACCAACATGCGTGCTGCTGAGCCCCTCTATTAGCGCATTAATATACAGGTTGAAGAGCTTAGGAGAAGTTAGCCCTCCCTGTCTCACGTCACACTGTAACCTGTACGGGTTTGAGTAAGCCCCCGCCCAACGAACAACGTTGACCTGATTGTTGTACCAGTATTTAAAGATACGGGTCAGTTCATCTGGCACTGATGCTTGCTTCAGTTTTTGCCATAGCAAATCATAGCAAACGAGGTCAAACGCCCTCGATAGGTCGAGGAAACAAGCAAAAACAGGTGTATTTCTATCCGTGTAGTACTTGACAGTTTGCTTTAAACTCAATATAGCTGTTTCTGTAGAAAGACCAGCCTTAAAACCAAACTGATTATCATGTAACTTCAAGCATTTCTCCAACTGAGTATTAAGCAAACCGTCAAGCACCTTTGAAATAACAGTGGCCAAAGAAATGGGTCTATAGTTATTTTTGTCACTAACATCACCAGTCTTGTTCTTAATAATTGGCACCACCACAGTCTTCATCATCCGCTCAGGCAGATACGAATGTCCTATACACAAGGAGTAGAACATCGCCAAAACTCTGGGCAAATGATGACCAGCGTGCTTAAGATGCTCAACACTTAAGTGGTCGTGGCCTGGAGACTTACCCCTCGACATAGACATAATAACTTGTCTAACCTCCTTTGCCGTAAACCGGGTACTGGACTCCTGACCACTACACCCGGCACTACTTGTAGACTGTGGCGGTCCCAACGGCGACGAAACAGTGAAATGCTCCCTAAATAACTCAGCAATCTGTGAGCCATCAGCAGCGCCACTGACACTCACCGGCAGGCCCGGTCTACTATTGAGTCTATTGGTGGACTTCCAAAAATTTCGGAAGTCGCCCCTAGAATGATGCGACGCCAGTATATCCATTTTAATTTGATCACTATTGTCCTGGCACCATCGTAAGCGCGACTTAAAAAACCTTCTACTGGTTTGCATCTCAATCCAGACACGACCCTCGCGCGGTCTTCCATAAGACACCCACTGCTTAAACTTTAGCCTGGCCTGCCTGTGAGCATCACTCACGTGCCTATTCCACCCGACAACTGGCTTCCTATTTCGCACACGATCTGGTACATAACTTTCAGATGCTGCTCTGCATAAAATATTAACAATGTCATCATACATATTATCAATAATAACTCTGTGGTCCAATTTATTACAAACATAGTCAGAACATTTACTCAATTCTCTTGGAAAATCAATGCATTTTAAATTATCATTACAATATTTTGTATAAATGTCAATTTGCTCAAGTTTTCTACACTCCCATTTTATTGTATTATAAAGCATATTATTATTGTAAATATTTGAATTGTACAATTTTGGTTTGATTTCATTTAAATTGCATTGTATTATAAGAGGGAAGTGATCGGACCAAAGTACATCATATTTAACACTTACATTAACAATAGTGCACATGGCTGCTTTCGTCGCAACACAGTGATCTAACCAGCGTCTCGAGCTATTCGCATCACTTATAAAAGTATGAGTGTCAGAGTTCACTCCCAACAATTCTACATCGGCACATAATAAGTCAGATTCCCGACAAAAAGAAATTAATTCATTATAGAATTGTTCATTGGGATGCGAATTAAAGTCTCCGAGTATAAAAGCAGTTTCGATATCGCTATTATTGATAATAGCACTTACGAGGCTAAGGCAGTCCGTAAAATCCGTTAAGTTCGCACTATTATCCGTCGGCATGTAGACACTGAACACTAGAAATGACCTCGAATTCATGCATACTTTAACCGCACACACTCTCGGGTTATCACACTGCACTACCGAAACGTATAAATGCACTTTTGACCCTTACTGTACATAAATGGGTATATGTATTTTTAAGATAAAGCGACCGGGCTCCGGCACCGGGGGGGGGGTGTGTAATTTGAGTGTGCTTTACTTTCCATGCCAGGCCAAGGAACAAAAAACCTCTCATAGAAATGACCTTTGGTTCAAAATATTATTTTTTGTCACATAAATCTGAAGAGAGTAGGTGCAATCAAAATAAAAAAGTCCTATGTCCAAACTAGGCTCAGAATCAGCACTTTTAGAATATTCTAAAAGTTCTGATTCTTCCCACCCGCCCATCACCACATCATAATAGAAGAAGAAGAAGTGAAAAAAGAACGACACACTCCAGCAGCTGTACAGCTGTCTGTTCCGTTAGTAGACCTTGTTTTAAGCAAAAGTAACTAATGAACATTACGAAAACCGAAATTAAATTAAATTAGCTATTAAGTCATCTGGCCGACAATATACGAACAAAAACATATAATACTATACTTAAGCAAAAGGCAAAGTTAGCTTTATTTTGGTAGTTACGTTAACCGAGACATAAACAAGGTCGATTCTTCTAACAATTTGGATCCTGATAATTCTCTAAAGTGACACAGTTTCAATGCATACTGCATGAATAATACGAAAGTTATCCGAAAAAGTTTTCCGAGGCCGACAAAGAACCTTGTCCGGGCTAATTATGCATCTGCTGAGTTTATACTCTATTCCTCTTTCCACTTCACAGCTCATTATTATGAACACACATTTTTTATATTTTCACTTACTGAGTGCAGGCTTTTGAGTTGAAACTTCAAGTCGAAAAAGTGTTTTTTTTTTTCCATATTGAATTTTTCAATGGGCCCCATAATTATAGACTAGCAATACGATTCTGGAACCGTCTCAGCGTGATGTAAGCTGTCATCCTAAAATACTAAGGTGATTAATTGACTCTATTGACAGATCATTCCAAGCTCACTTTACCTAACTTTTCACAATAAGTTTTTAATAAACTAGACCATATTATATTACCATATTATTAGCTGAAATAAAAAAATCCTTCTTCTTAGCGTTTCAATATGATATATATGTGCGCAGTGTAAATAGACTAGGCCTAGATTTCGGCTACTTGTTGGGCGCCATTATCAACGTCCTTTAAACCCTAATACATTGTTATAGGATTCAATCATACCTGTTAGTTTAATAACGGTGAAAGAATCACGGCTTTTGTAGCAGAGTAGGTGACTTTTGATCTGGCACACCTTGTACTCAGGTATAACCTTCACGAACAACGAATAATACGTACATTTCCTAATCTGAGTATTTGATTCCTCAGTACCAGTAGTTTGATAGAGGAACATATTGTAATAATAACGGTCTTAATCTTGGGTTCCGGACCCTCTACTGCTCATAAAGTACTTTCCGCGAATAGGAACTCTCCTATAAGGCATTACGAATCAGTCTTGCTTGGACCTTCGGCCTGGTTAGTTATGGGAGTTGTGAGCGGTGCTTGCTACCAAAATCCTAGATAGGAACCATCAAATAATATTGCGCAGTGACAATTTGATAGCAAATATAGATTTATTATTTACTAGCTTTCCGACCGCGGCTTCGCCCGCGTGGAATTCGGTTATATCGCTCTTTTTAGATTTCCCTCGGGAATATCAAATTTTTCAATAAAAGGTAGCCTATGTCCTTTCTCAGGGTCTAAAGCCAAATTTCATCAAAATCGGTTGACAGGTTCAAGCGGGCAAGCGTAACAGACAGACAGACAGAGATACTTTCGCATTTTTAACATTATCTTGTGTTTATCACGAAACTCTATAATGAAAATAAAGTGGTGTTAGTTGCAGCTTGACAAATAGATTACTTATAAATTGTGTATCGTTATATCTTCGAGGTCTATTTACAAATACGTTATTTACATACTGATTGATAGTCGTCAAAATGATCGAGTTTTCAAAGAAAAAAAACCAACCATTATCGTAAGGAGCATTCAAATAACCACTATTAAGTCCTCGTTTAAGGTCGAGTTTCTAATCCTTCGGCGTCCTGTGTATCATTAGCGTTCCTATTAGCCCATGCCTATACTACGGACAGTAAATTGCTACCAATTTAGAACTTGAACGATCGTCGCAGCTTTCGATAATACCTACACAATAATTGTCTCATTACACATGCTGATGTAACAAGGGAATAAAATAGGATCACTTATCTACCCAGCTTCCACTTACCTACCCTTCAATATTGTCTGGAAATCTGATAAATTCGTTTGCAACGATATAATTAGGGACACACTACTTTTAAAATTATTTGTTTTACTGCTAAATTCGTGGTTATGATATGGATCATGTCTGACAAAAGCGACGCGTGAGATTGGAACGAGATTGCTCAGATGATTGCCTGTTCACTTGGATTTTAAGGTAGAAGGGAAGGAAACATACGCTGGCAGAGGGTTCAACACTCATGAACTCCAGTACACCAATCTAATGACCTTTGGTAAGATGCCTTTTTTGTTTTAACTGAAATTATAACACAATCAAATACGTTAATGTACCCATTTGCTATAAACATTTTAGTAAATAATTATGTTGGTCAAATATTGAGGTCTTATTTTCTAAATTATCTAGTACGAGCATTGAAATTTAAATATTTCTCTTTATCAGGCTGTATGCAGGGATAACTGTATCTTCTTATTGAATTGGTATAGTTTCCTCTTTTATCAGTACGATTCTATTTTGGGATAAAACATTTCAAACGGATACAAGGGTTCCTTTCCCTGAGGTTACGTCAAAGGGGATACAGAAAACCAACTCTTTGTGTGTTACTGGCGTCGATTCCCTTATTTAGATAAATAAATTAAATTTAAGTTAACAACTGCATCTTTTTCTTTCTACTGCTTTAATAAAGGGACAGAAGATAACATATTAGTTTTGTTGTGTCAAATTAAAAGACTCCATATTCCATAGACAGTTTAAAGGTGATCAAAAACATGGCGTCTAATAAAACGTTTATTTATGACAGGCGCTGATTAATTTGACAGAAAGAAAGGGATGCAACGAAGTTAAATTTAATTTAGTTTTTGAACAAGAACAAGGGAAGTGGTGCCATTATCGAAATATGCATTTTACACTTACTCTTATTGATGACTATTTCACCAAGACTGGCAACAAAATGGATTTCAATTCAACTTTTTGTAGTTTTCTAAAAAATAATTTAAATTTTTACTTAATAAAGATATGAAAGTTGTGAATACATACTATATTTTAGAAACATCCATTAAAACCATTAGTATAAAGTTTAGAAACATAATACGTGATCCTTAGTTGAGTTATGAATATCATTTTGAAGTAATGTTTATGTATCGGGCAGTTACAATAACGATATTATTTTGTTTTGTTTGGAGGCAATAGCTATTATGAAATAACGACAACATATCACGAAAATGGAACCGGATATATAAAAAACCGTGTTTGAATACTATAATATTATTTCAAAAATTTCTGGGTATTGAAACTCGCGCGTGAAAACGTCACGGGAAACCGCTGGATGCGGGAGACGCAGGACCGGTCTTTGTGGAGATCCTTAGGGGAGCCTAAGGATCTCCAGGCCTATGTCCAGCAGTCTTTCATCTGAAATGATGATGACACTTTTTTGTGGTCATATTATGTCAGTCAACCTTAAGGCTCTGGTACGAGCGCACGAACTAAACGCAACGTTAAATTCTAAAGAATTTTATTTTATGTTGAAGTTTTTTTTTTAAACGAGTTTGAAAATACTCTAATTAGTTACTACGAGTTCTGTTTCCGGATGACAGTGATGCGATTACTGCGACGCCTAAGTGTCCTTCTGTTTTGTATTTATTTGTACAGTTAGTTGGTTAAGTAGTCATTTAATTTAGTACCGACTGTAAATAGTTATACTCTCATTTAAAGAAACCTTTTTACTGTGTGTTCAAACGATTTTAACTTCAATTCCGTTCGCAGAAGAATGACATTAAAAGCAAGTCGTTAAAAAACCAACGATTTACTGCAGCAGCTATTTGTCATTCCAACAATGTAATAAAACTCAAAAATCAGTTCAATGGACAGTAAAAAAGGTTTTCTTAATGTCTAATGATATTTGAACGGAGTATAGAATATCGAAGTTTAGCCAAATGAGCAGTTAGACTGGTAAAGCAGACCCCAAATTCTAAAGCTGAAAAAGCTTCGGATGCGGCTGGGATTAACGCAGAGTCGATGATGATTAAGTAACCAAAGTTAATCGTGTTAAATATTCAAAGATAAACTTTTGACACAACTATACTTCGTTCAAATAACATCATCATTATCTCAGTGTTAATCCCAGTCGCATCCGAAGCTTTTTCCGATATTTTCCGTGAAGCAACTGCCGTCTGACCTCCACAACCCGAAGGGGATATCGAAGCATTTCCGTTAGACCAGTCGTTGGATTTTTGAAGCCTCCAACAACCCGTAACGACTGCCATTAAATGATCGTATGGTAATCAACGGCTTAACGTGCTTTCCGAAGCATGAAGAGATCAGAGCAAATATTCATTTTCATGCATACACATATTTGCACTGCACGGGGATCGAACCCGCGCCTCCTTGCGCAGCGACCGCGTTCGCTACCGTTACGCCACGGAGGCTGTCCTTAACTATGGTTTCATAATCTCCGTACTAAATCACAAGAATGCAACATTCCAAAGTTATTGGAGATTAAATCCTAATAAATATTCATCTTTAATATTTTATTCATGTCAATAAATGTTAAGTTTTTTGCTTCTCGCAAAAAAAATAATGAAAGGGTTAGGTAACTATTGCCAGAGCCGCGGAGTGTTCGAAAGTGATACCTTGACTCCTTGCGCCACAATCAACTAAAGGAACACGGTTAGGTTTTAGTCAGTAAAAGTCTGACACGACCTAAAAGTGGAAGAGGGCAAGGTTTACTAGCCCTCTTCTTCTTCAGCCTATGGATGTCCACTGCTGGACAAAGGTCTCCCCCAAGGCTTTCCACGCTGACCGGTCTTGTGCTGCCCTCATCGGTCACCAGGTCATCGGTCCACCTTGTTGGGGGCCTCCATACGCTACGCGTCTTTTAGTACGCAGCCGCTACTCCAGAACCTTACTGCCCCATCGGCCATCGGTTCTACAAGCAATGTGCCCTGTCCACTGCCACTTAAGTTTAGCGACTCGCAGAGCTATGTCGGTGAATTTGGTTCTTCTGCGGATCTCCTCATTTCAGATTCGATCACGCAGAGAAACTCCGAGCATAGCTCTTTCCATTGCCCTTTGTGTGACTCTGAGCTTTCGTATGAGGTCCATTGTGAGCGACCACGTTTCAGTTCCGTAACTCATCACTAGCAACACACACTGGTCAAAGACTTTAGGACCGTTACAGTAACTCTTGGTAGTTCCCACGTAAATGATAACACGTAAGTCATAATGCAATAATTCTATCAAAATAGTCTATGTGTACCTCGTGTGAGGAAAAGCGGTCTAAACTAAAGTCACTAAGTATTTGAATACTATAAATATGTATTACAACCAAACGCAGCGACAGTTTGCGTAAGACGTAAGACTCAGATGAATGATAACATAACCGTTCCCCTCGCAAATTTTGCATTTATTACTTGAAACACATAACGAATTTAAATATTGCCATTAAGTAGCTAATTTGGGTGAACATGACGTCGGCACTTTCGATTTCCACCCACAATTTGTGTTCGCGTCACGCCATTCATCGGTATTGTTGTCACGTAAACTTGCACGACTTGTCATGCAAATAATGTTCCACTCAAAATGTATTGAATTGTAGAGAAAACAAATTCCCCAACACCCACTAACACATTCCTACTTCCGCACTTTCGGTGTCGCGTGACACAGAAAGCAGCCTTATTTATTTATTGCACCTACTACACTCTTTTATCTTCCTTTTTTTTGTTTGCGATGGGAAATCATCAAATGTCCTCTCCCACTCTGGAGAGAAGGGCGCAGAAGCGAGGGAAATACAACGCAGAAGGGCGGGTCAGACTTTTACTGACAAAAACCCATCCGTGTTTCTTCACTTGCCTATGCGCCAGGGCCACGGTTTCTGTTTTAACCAACCCGCAACCCTGATCCAGGAGGCATCGGTGTGTGTGCTGACATCTCTGAGGTGCGCGGGAAATACAACGCACCGTCGACTCGGTCTTTAATCTTCCTATGGTTGCTATTCTACAAGTGTAATATGAAGATTGGAATAAACGTGTGTTATGTCTCCATTGTGAGAAAGTTTATCTCTCTACACAAAGTCAAATTACACGATGAAAACGTTCAGGGAGTAAGTACGATACCTGATCCTGTTGCTCAAAAAAATCTATACTAATATATAAAGCTGAAGAGTTTGCTTGTTTGTTTGAACACGCTAATCTCAGGAACAACTGGTCCGATTTCAAAAATTCTTTTTGCGTTGGATAGCTCATTAATTCGGGAAGGCTTTAGGCTATATAATCTCACGCTGCGACCTATAGGAGCGGCGCATAACTAACTTCACGCGAACGAAGTCGCTGGCGGCCGCTAGTATTCTATATTTTTATACCACTGTACGGACGACAGCAGGTCAGGCTATTCCCAATCAACCTTGAGCCTTAATGCTTTGGAGATAAAGTTGAAAATCTAATAAGGAAATCTCACAGTTTAGTAGCTTGATTTGCTGTCGTCTGTACATTATCACTATGTTGCGACATTGGTACTAAAGAAATCAGTATGTAAAATTAGAACTTTCCATTTATACTTAATGAGCATAGTAAACGCAAATCCTGAAATAGGTATATTAAGCGAATTAGCACTAACTTGATTCGTAAAGTGAATCGTGTACTTCGTAGAGATAAAAAGAGCTTTATAATAACAACGAATTACCTAATTGTCATTATCAAGTATTGCGAACACATTGACGCCTATTCCCAAACTAAATAAATTGTTCACAAACTTAACTAAATGTAAGTTCAATGCGCCTTTTTCATTAAGAACCTTTTCTTAGAAGAAAAATATTAGTTTAGTCTTGTCAAATTAGTCCATGTCTGACGTATTTTTAGACACTACTAACTATCTATGAAATATTTTAATTTGACAGTACTGTACTAATATTTTATCTTCATAATTAAATAGAAACAAAAAGATGCACTGAACCGATGACTAAATTTAGTTTCGGCGCCATTGTCCATATTCAAGTCAACAGATAATGGCGCCGATTCTCTTCTTCACACACTAAACTAATTTTAAGTTAATGCATCTTTTTCTTTCTATTTCATTAAGAAAAGGATAGAAGATAACATTTTAGTTTAATCCTGTCAAATTAACATATTCCATAGACAGTTTAGACGCGATTATAAAAATGGCGACTAAAAATACTTACATCAACTTACGTCAGGCGCGAACTAATTTTACAGATCTAAACGGACATTTTATATTCTGTCCTTTTCTTAATATAATAGAAAGAAAAAACACACTG
This sequence comes from Sesamia inferens, assembly GCA_037179545.1. NCBI lineage: Eukaryota > Metazoa > Arthropoda > Insecta > Lepidoptera > Noctuidae > Sesamia > Sesamia inferens. The sequence continues at coordinate 15,481,061 of CM073921.1, read as the reverse complement.
CACTTAAATTTAGTTTGGTTAGCGAACAAGGGCTATATTTAACCTTAAGTAGGTACCTGTAAGCTGCAATCACGGAAATGAAAGTAGGACTTCAGACGCCAATTTCTAGTCACCTATATTATTTGACCAGGGTTTTAGCAAAACTTATCCGAGCTTTAGCTAAGGTTGAAATGCATAATAGAGACATAAATATAACATGTATGCAACGCTCAAAGCATTCATGGCTCTCGAGCGGAACTGGACCAACAATGGAGCGACACACCTGTCGCAGCTTTCAGAATAAAAATCGTTTTATCTTTGTCTCCAGCATCGTTGAGGCTTTTGAAAAACAGAAGAAAAAGAGAAGGTATCTCGCCAGCACTGGCTTTAGATGAATCATGAAAATATGTTCTTGTTCTTTTTCTGTTGTAATATAGGCACATTACGACACGACGTATGTACATTACGACAGTTAGCTTTGTTGTCTTTTGCGCCTTGGAAAGTATCGAGATTGTAATCATTAGCGTTTTATATTCTTAAGAGCAAATTCCTCCATATCGTTTTACCTACATAACATATATCTTGGTCTTGGTGGTCTATCATGGTCTTATCTTAAGAATTAAATTTGAATTTGTGATAGTTTTGCCATGGGTAAAAGATATCTGAAGGATTCTCTTAAATTAAATTGTTCAAAACTACTGCCCACTTAGCAGTTTCTCCTCGGCGACAAACTTTTGACAAAAATGTAAGGAAACTAGAAGTATTTTTGACAGATTGATTGAAACTGAAACTAAACTGTCAACGTTCTCTGATTTTGATGGTTTTGGTTGCCATGAGTTTTCATTACGCGATTCGATCATACACATCGACCGCGTTTGGCGCTCTCTTGATTGAGATTTCTTATAACCTTGAAGCGGGCCAATCGATGAGTCAAACGCGCTCGATATCGATGATCGAGTCTTCGTAATAAAAACTCATGGTAGCCACACTGAGACCTAAATCAGTCATTAACTTACTGTCAGATTATACGTGCCGTGACATGTTTTACTTTAACATGCACGTTGAAGAGTTCAAGGACAAGTTAAAATTACTTATCAATAACGTTATTAATTTTGTTCATGTCAAAAATGTTTTTAAGCCAAATGTAAACATACCAGTAACTACATACGTTACAAGAATAACAAATGATGGCCTAATCTCAATAAATGGAAATAGAGTAGCGAGAAAAATCTGGTAATACATAATGTTACCGAATCCCCGTTTACAAAGCATTCCTTGTTTACAAATGTTAAGAAAAAACCGAGTCGGCAAGCGAACGAAATTGGGGTACATCTATTATTTCCAGGCCGTGCGACGGCGATAAGGATATGTTCACATCAAGAATAAGAAAAACTTCATTGAAACCTGTTACGTAGAAGCACCTGACAACAACAGGTACCAAGGGCTCTAGAGAAGAATATAGAAACTTTAAAACAATAAATGCTCATTGTTTCATGGACAGATACTTTTCTATCCGCGAAATAAAATTAACGTTTGTCAGATATTGTACGGAAGAACTGTCAAAAATTGTAAATTATTCTTACTTAGAATAAAATAATGTGGCGTTGGCAAAATTAGGACTAAAGTAGAATAATCGTCAAAAGGGCACAGGTAACCACATAAAGTAAATCCTTTATTTTATGTCATTAAGTGTACCCTCGACTTCGTTAGCGTCCATATTGGATTTCATGGATTTCATTTTTATGCGCGGAAACCTAATTCTCTTTCTACAATAAAAGTCTGCTACTCTTCATAACTCCAGCTGTGCCAGAAAGTAAAGTCAAAATCGGTACAGCCGTTTCAAATAAAGAGGAATCAAACTTGATGGAATATAGATTTCCCGATAGATATGAAAATGGAGAGAATGTTTATGCAGGGGATCAAAACTTAGAGCAGCGTCTTCCCTCATGATGCGAGGTGTTCAATAACATCTAACGTGTATTTTTAACCAAATATCTCATGAATTAATCATCAGTTCGTGCTGAAACTTGATAATTAAGTATTAAGATACATACGTGATTGCGCAACAGATTTAATCCGGACGCAATTAATTTCTTTAATTTTGGAAGTTTTACTACGTAGCGACCTTAAAAACGTTTTTGTTTATGACCTGTCTTTTACCAACAATGATTCATAATAGGCAAGCTGTGTTCTGTCATTTTTACAAACAATCTATACTAATATATAAAGCTGAAGAGTTTGTTTGTTTGTTTGAACGCTCTAATCTCAGGAACTCCTGGACCGATTTGAAAACTTCTTTTAGCGTTGGATAACTCATTAATCCAGGAAGGCTTTGGGCCATATAACACTACGCTGCTACCAATAGGAGCGGAACATATAAAAAAAACATATCGAAAAAACATATCGAAATCCATACGGGTGAAACCGTGAGGCGCAGCTAGTGATTCATAATAGGCAAGCTGTTTTGTGTCATTTTTACAAACATTGATTCATAATAGGCGAGCTGCGTTCTGTCATTTTTACAAACAATGATTCATAGTAGGCAAGCTGGGTTCTATCCTTTACAAGATTTCGTCGTATTCTCTTTGCCTTAAAATTGTTTCCAATTGCAATATTCATAACTTTCGCATTCAATTTAGAAACTAATATTTTTAACTGAATAAAAAAGGGGAAAATTTCTAGACTTGGGGGCAATAATAGCCCACCGGTGTCGGAAACAGAGTCCAAGCTGCCGGTGGCTCCATAGAGAGGAACCTCCTCATAATGCGGGCCGTGTCGAGAAGTACTGCTTTCTGAATCAAACCCTTGATCCAACTGCCCAAATCGAGCCTCCTGAGGAGTTGGTTATTAAGCCATTGGCAATACAACTATCGGTACAATGATTGCTGAATCTGCAACCCACATGTCGACAACCTCGCGAGCCATATCTGGATGCTTGATTTGTTTATCTTTCTCGGCTTTCATGAGGTTCTCATCATGTTCTCATTATGTCAACAAAAATTTCACGCCGCTCTTTGTCGATCCACCGTCACTATATCAAGCTTATTGGCAACAATAGTCCTGTCATCATGGCTTAGTAGTGAGACAGTAGTCTGTTACTGCATCATCTTGGCAAAGGTCTTTATACTTTCGTTCTAAACATGTTAAATGCACAGAGTTATGTTAAATGTCTGTTAAATGGCACAAGAATCAATATCACGGGCAGAAAACAACTCGCACCCAAATGCGTAATTCTTAATACGAATAATTTTGAAGCATATTGCTAATTCATTGCTCCATATAATCGAAAATGTGTCTGCTCAACACCGTTAATAATACAATGAATGTTGTTGAACTGTCAAAATGATACCCATTGCTTTTGATAGTGTGTTATGCAATTTGCTGGGTAAGGACACAGGATACTTTTTACCCGATATTCCCCGCGGAATCGAGACTAAGGTATGTTTGTATAATTACAGGGCGTTGCTTGTCATACAATTACTGTATTGTATGTACAAAATATCTTCATATTGTGGCGCCAAACCCGTTTATTGTAACAGTAGCTAATAAACGTATTTATATCTAGCAATATCCGGCTTACAGAGAGAAAGGGATTGGGACCTTAATTATCACAAGTCATAATAAACTAATTGCGACATACAGTGACTTATTACATGTGTCATAATATACCAGTCGTTTTGCAACGTAAAACACATGTTAATTAGGCTTGTAGAAAAATATCAACAAATTGAATCATGGATATTTTCTGTTTGATATAACGATTATTCGAACACATTATATTACAATAAAATTCAATTTAATTAAATGTAAAAGTATAGAAAATGCACATGCATATATTATATACTTCCAATAGCGTCGTCGCCATTGGCTAAAACCGCTGGGATTCAGAGCCGTAAAAAAGAAGAGCTGATTACTTTCATTGTTCGATTTTACCTGTTCGGAATAAGGTAATCTTAATTCAATATGTACGAATAAAACAAACCCAATGTAATCTCATAAAATACAGGTATTTTTTATATATATATATTTTTTTCGGTTATTATCAAAATGATATATTGATCGTTTAAGGCACTTTTGGCATTGGTTACTTTACTAACCTATTTAAATTAAAAAATTCTAAATCTAAATTTTCGAGCCATTTTATTGGTTGAAACTAGTTTTAAGCAATGTTTAAACAGAGATCAATGTTTGTGTTTCCTTCTGGAATACGGACCTAAGTTTAAGTCTTTTTTGTGGCTATCGGAATGGCTAATTAGTAAACAACTGAATAAATATTTATTCACTTTTCACCACCATTTAGAGCATTTATTCCAGAAAGATATTAAATCTATTAATGTATTATCATAATCTTTCTATTTTAAATAAGGAACAAAAAAATACCAAAATCACGTTATTAGTAATCAACCTTAATATCGTGGATTTTCAACGGCCAGTGTTAAGTCGAGCTTTGAAAATCCCAAAGAGAAAAATATATATATTTTTTTTTTATTTAGTATAAACTAGCGCTTGACCGCAATCCCGCCTGATGGTAAGCAGTGACGCAATCGATGATGGTAAAGTGCACTAGTGCTACTAAATAAGTAAAAATGTCATATTAATAGTAAAAAAAAAATCAGCGCGTCAATAAAATATTGATGGATTTTCACTCTTGATGCTGCGCATTGCGTTGAAAATATTGCTCGACAAAAAAAAACGCCGCCGCCGCGTAATAAAGGCGCCCGTGCAGAAGAAGCTAAATCATCTGCTTCTTATAAGCAGTTAATATATCTTACGATAAATTGATTGAAAATATGAGTATCCGATTTCGAACCTTTATTATCCTAAGAGTGTTCGCAGTAAGTAATAGGTACGACGAACATTTCATGAATACATAATGGCCGAACAATTGGAAAGAATGGATGGGTTTCCATCTTTTCTTTTCATTGTCTAGGTTATAAGCCGCCACTTTGATTGGTCGTCATTCATGGAAGATGGTTAGGATGCTGCTCCATTAAGGCAGGGATGATGGAGGGAATATTACCTACTCCGCATAATATGTAATTTTTTAGACTTTCGTTCCTAGTCCGTGCGTCCATTCGTCTGTCTGTCAGAGGACTGGATCTTTTGAACCATAATGGCCTCGATTCCGTTATTCACAAACTAAATTAAATATAAGTACAGTGCATCCTTTTCTTTCTATTTCATTAAGAAAAGGATAGAAGATAAAATATCAGTTTAGACCTGTCAAATTAGTGCGCTCCTGATGTAAACAGGCGTATTTTTAGTCGTCATGTATATAAACGCGTCTAAACAGCCTATGGAGTATCTTAATTTGACATGATTAAACTAAAATGTTATCTTCTATCCTTTTCTTAACGAAATGAAAAGATAAAGATGCACTTAAATTAAAATTACTTTAGTTTGTTAAAATTTCCACAATGCACGGACGACAGCAGGTCAAGCTACCCGAAACTTTGAAATATTCCCAATCAACCTTGAGCCTTAATGGGATAACGATTAAGTTGAAAATCTAATAAGGAAATCTGACAGATTGTAGTAGCTTACATGGCATTATAGCATCGATAATGACAAAAGCACAGTAAATAAACAAATAAAGATAAATTTTTCTAAAAAAAAATATAAGAAAATTAAAGGCATTAAAATGTATGAGAGATTAACACTGATGTACATACTTTCTTAAAATTATGAGAATTTCCCTTCAGGTTTATCTAATATTATTCCATCATCATCATATCATCTTTATATTATAGACAAAGTGGCGCCGATTCTCATGTTCACAAACTAAACTAACAGGACTAAACTACTCTTAGTTTAGTCCTGTTAGTTTAGGAATGATGTTATACTATTATAACATTAGTCCTTTTTCTTTCTATTTTATTAAAAAAGGACTGAAGTTAGACTAGACTATTAGTTTAGTTCAAATTAAGATACTCCATAAACAGTTCAGAAGCGATTAAAACATGGCTAGTTATTAAAAATATGTTAATTTACGGCAACAGCGGACTAATATGGCAGGTCTAAACTAACACTTATCTTCTGTCCTTTTCTTAATAAAATAGAAAAAAAAAGATGTACAGAGCTTACTTTTAGTATAGTTGGTGAACTAGGGAATCAGGGCCATTAGCTTCTAAGGGCTTATATTCTGCATCAGTAACCCACAGTGGTGCGGTCAGTGGCAGCCAATCACTGCTAGTATCAAACCGAGCCAAGAATTTGTAGTTAGTAAGTGGTTCATTCCTTGCGGCGGACTTAATTCTACAGTGTTGCTGAGATACTGAAAATCTTTTGTATTTTTGTAAAATCAGAGAGCATTAGGTAACTACTTCGAAAAACTATGTTTACCTACAGGAAATATGTATTACATTAAAGCGTAGCCAAAACTATTAAAACTTCCATATTGACTTTGTCGAAGTGGGCTAAAAACACGACTTTAATGCAGCTCCCGGAACTTCGAGATTACGCTTAAAAAGCTTTCATTTATCAATGTCACCTCTTCTCCGAGTAACAAGGACGGTGTCTCAAACGCATTTAAAGTAAGGGTTGGCAGAAATGGACTTTTTTGTACCAGTATTAACCCTGGTTTGGAATGTTGCACTTTATGATGTGGGACTCATAAAATGTCAATTGGTTTTTAGCTGGTTACACGGACTTCCTATTTTCCAATTCAGAATATAGGCCATTCAATTTTATTGTGGAGCTTACCATAATTTTGGTAGACAAAATCAATCTCTGGTTTCCATTCATCATTCATTCAATCGTTCATCATTTATCATGCTTTCTAAAATATTTCCATTATCATATATATTATTTATATTGTATAGATAACGTTTTCTTCCCTTATATGCAAACAAACTTAACCAACCAGGTATCAAAATACACAGAAATATCGGAGATTCTGCCTCAATTACATCCCGAGATAAGTTTTTGGAAAAAAATAATGATATCATTATTTTTTCCAAAAAGATACTTTAAAAAATTAACTGCTCTGAGATCGAACGCTGGCCGCTCGTACGTGTAATTCTGGTAACGAATCCGAATTCATAATATATTTTATGTTTACATATTATATTCGAGTCGAAGCTTAAAGAAATTTATCGGATCATATCTCGGTAAGCTGCACGAGTAGAGCCCATGTAAGCGTCACTATGTTATCTCGACGGCGAGTATCGAGCGAGTTAGCAAACCACATCCAATGATATGACCGGGCGTAACTTTTTGGGCACGTTGCCAGTACAAAATGTCATTTCTTGGCGGCCAGGGAAAGGTAGCCAGAAGTTTATTGCGATCCCCGCATAAATATCGACTATTGTTTGGAGGTACCAAGGCCCCCGGGGCGTCCAAATGCCTGCAAATACTATCTTCGAAAAGAGGAATAAAGAGAAAGAATTCTCAACGTGCGTAGGCTGTATTGTTTTAACCTATTTATTTGTTTTTCCCTAGTTTGCGCTAAGTTTGGTGGCGCTCACCCCGTAGTTCGTGGCATTCTGTGGCAGAATATAAAGACAAACGATTCGCTTCAGTTAATCTTTGAAGTGCTTCTACAAGTTCGTTTGACTTTTATTGTTAAATTGTGTTCGTACTAGTGAGTTTTAGTCTAGACTATGAGGGCGCGTCTATATGACTTTACTAGACGGTTTTACTACTAACGATCGAAGTCACAAGATTTTCTTATCAATAATGTCTCAAAGTCCGCTCGGTGAACTAATTAGAAACTCTTCGCTCTACCTGTTGCCAACCTCAGCCAGTGATTGATGAAACCACACGACTCCAGAATGAAGTAATCAGAGTCATTACAAAACTCATTCGAGCCCGTTTATTATAACCTGTATAAAGATAAAACCCATTTCACGTAATATTTTATGAGATGTGAAATCATAATAGTCGGAATTCCCTAATCCATAAAAATATTTATGGCCCAGCGGTGTGAAGAAACAGATAGTTTACGTAACCGCTCCGACATCCACTAAATTATATGAAAGTGTAATTACACGTATGATCCATTAAGGCGGTCATTCAATGAGAGCGAGTTGGACCGGCGAGCACACGTGAGCGCCACTTGCCGCTCGCCACCACTCGCCAACCGCCCGAACTCGTTACATGTTACGTAACCTCTCAGATTGTTCAAATTTCGATTTTATGTTGAAACTAATCGTAGCAAGCTCGAGAAAGGACCAGCTCTGGGCCGAGCTCGCCACAAACGACGCACTCACTCACGGGGCAACCTTTCACCAATACTTTCGGAAGTGACGCAATCGTCCATTTTGAATTCCCATTCCCCAATAGATACCAATAAACAGATTAAGCATCACATTTGGTTTTATTATAAAAATAAAAAAAGCTATATTATAATACATAACATAACAGTCGCAGTAAAATGCCTCTTTCGAACAACATTAACACTGTGCACTAATAACAAGTAGATGAGTGGCGATGATGAGATAATCGATGAGTCGTGTTATGTAGTAGGATAGCTCGCGGCCGAACGAGATGCAGGTGACTATGTACAAGACGTTCGGTCGCGTGCTGCGGTGTGTGGTGGCAGGATCCTTTCGAACTTTCCTCGTGGAACTTTGAAGATTGGTATAATTTTCGCTTAGCAATAAATAACTTCACTTATAATCCTACCACACGAGCTATTCTTCGTTTAATGAAGAGGTCCCGCGACGTGTCCGGGGGGTCCGTACTGGGAGCTGGTGGCTCCACCATGGCCGTCAGATCCGCTGTCATCTCCGCCGCTGACACCGAAGTCACCGCTGATTTCGAGTCCACTGTGGCCGCCAGCACCGCCGCCAATACCAGAGCCAGAGCCGCCGCCAAGAGAGAGGCCACCGAGGTCACCGCCGCTAACGCCTCCGCCAATTCCGCCACCGATAGAGCCACCGCTGATACCACCTCCGAGGCCGCCAGCATCGCCACCACCGATACCACCACCGATACCGCCCTCCTTCTGGGTCTGGTACTTGATGAAGTATACTTCTGGTTTTGAAGGTTGAGTGGGCGCGGAAGTGGGGATGACAATGTCGGGTTGTTCCTCGGGCTTCTTGACGAGCACGTAAACGAGGGTCTTCTCTTCGTTCTGGGGCTGCACTGGGATGATGGGGGCGGTGGGGGTGGGAGGAGTCGGGGCCTTGATGAAGATGATCTTGTAGTGCTTCTGGGCGGGCGCGACTTCAGGGATACGGGGCTGTCTCTGCTCAACGGGTTCTGGGGGTGGCACGTGAACGTAGATGTGCTTCTGGACGAGAGCAGCACCACCATTTCCACCGCCAAATCCACCACCAAATCCGCCGTCATCACCTCCGAATCCACCTCCGATGCTTCCACCTCCGATACTTCCACCTCCGATGCTTCCACCTCCGATGCTTCCACCTCCGATGCCACCTCCGAAGCTACCACCTCCGAAGGAAAGACCTCCAGATGAGTGTCCACCGCCGAACGAAAGTCCGCCGCCGGAATGACCTCCGCCGAAGGATAGGCCGCCTCCCGAATGGCCTCCGCCGAGGGAGATGCCGCCAGAGTGACCTCCGACTGACACGGTTCTATGTCCACCCGAGCTAAATCCTCCCGAACTGGGAGCCGAATAGCTATAGCCTACCGGGGGTTCGGGGCGGCCGTAAGCCAGCGCCACGCAGGCGAGTACCTGTAACAAACAACAATATTTTTAACCACAGAATACACCATTTAGTTATGAGATTGGGCACAAGCTGGCAACATGAAGTCATGATTGGATGGGGACTAGGCAACTAATCGAGTTTCGTATGTTGAGCGCGGGGCAAGGGCGAGTCACCGAATGATCCAATGAGTCCAATACATTGCGCGACCACACGGTAAAGGGTGTGAACTCCACTCAAAATACTATTTAATTTCCATTTTTTATGAGCATTAACGGAAATGTAAGTTGACTCACATTTGGTGACTGTTATAACAGCAAAACCTTATCCGTTTGAAACCCTCAATGTGGCCATTAGATGCTTAAGTTGGTTAGCATCAGCATTAGCTAACAACATCACATTAGCCGAGACGGAGTGAAAGATATCCTAGAGAAGGTAACACTCAGAACACACTGACTAGGTAACTACCGCACAAAGTATGTACCGCGCAGCATTATCAATTCGCATAGCAAAATTATCTAATAAATTTGATGGTTTATGGAAGTTTTGTAATAAATATAAAAAAATACGAAAGTGACTCTATTGAAGAAACTGTGGAAAATATGATGTGACGTAAGATCGGCTCGTATTCAGTAGTCATAAACAAGTTGAAATAATTTGTATAACGCAAGTGGAACGCGGCGAATTGTGGTCGTAGTTGATTTCTGTATGTGCTAGATCTTTGGAATACAGATGGACGAGTTAAGTTTACTGCGCGCATGTAAAGAGTGGTTGTGTGGAAATGAACTCAGTAAAATAGAGACAAACCCGAAGAGAATAATGATCGAATGCTCCTTTCATGAGCTTAAGTGATAAATGCAATCCGCATAATTGCGACTCTCGCTGCCCATTTAAACGCTTATGTGTTAAAAACTTTGCACTGTTGCTTCCATCGCTATTTCTCCGTTTCTTCCAACTATTAATTCTTACTGGCAATTCACAAACAACACAAAAATATTAGACCCTTAGTCTTTTAAACCTACTATTATTTATTTAATTATTTTTCCAGAAATAATTATTAGAGTGATGGGATTTTTAAAACGCAGATTAGGTAGATACAATGCTCCGAATTTAATTGTCTTTTTTTGGAGTTTGCACTTTTTATCGACAAATTGTTCCTTAACGCACAATCTTCGAATTGATTATGAATATTTTTTACAATTATTCACAAACACTAATTAGTTAGTTCACTATTACACTTCAACGTCACTGAAGTATGATTTTCACTATTTGGCACACTGCGTTGGTCCAATCACTGAACACTTCACTTCAGTTCCATATCTCCTGAAAAGCTGATTATACTCTATATAAAATGTCACATTAGGAACACTGATTTAATGAAACAATAATATTATGTTATTTAAAATTAATTTAAAAAAATCGCATGTGCCAAACAGTAAATTAAATTTTTAAAAAAAATTAATGAAGTAAATATGCCGCGAGCTGCTTACCATAAATGCACGCATATTTTGCTTGGGTGCGACGGCTTCGAACGTTAAAGACCTTTAATCCGAAGTCAAGTGGTGCGACTTATTAGAACAACTCCACTTTTTGGAGATGTTCCTGTGGCTGTGAGCTTGTGTTAACTGATGACATTCGCCATGCCGACCCGCTCTTAAATAGTAAGGTGCTCATCTCGTCAGAACACTCCATCCCTACGAGCATTTCACTCGGTAACATGCAACTATCGTCATTATTTAACAACTATACGGTCCTTTCTTTTCGTCGAGGTCCACGGCCGGCGCCGGCGCATTCGATACGCTGCCTTAGCGACCACCGCTCGCCTCCACGCACCACTTTGTTCGATTTCCATGTCCCCTACAGTCTACTTTGGCTCGGACGCATCAGCCGTACAACTAGATCTTTTTTTTTTTTTTGTAATCAATATCTATGTTGGTTTCCGTAATGCATCAGCCGTCTGAAATTCTATCTCAGCTGGTCGGTTGTATAACTTTGCGGGAATTTAAGCTCCCACAAAGAATTTAATCAGTGTTAGAGAAAATGCATTAAAGATATGACTGGATAGGTACAATGTTGGCTGGACGTGCTTTTATTTTCTTTGGCGGATAGTGAAATTGAATCATAAAACTTGTTTGTTGTTAATTTCAGGGCAAACAGATTTCCTCGGTTCGCGGTAAACGAGAAGCCCTCGGTAAATTACTTTGTTTGACCATGTCTTTGCAACTTTGTAGTAGTTGTTCAAGCGCTAGAGTTGAGAACTGCAACTGGTACGACAACCATTAAATTGAAACAATAAGTGACTCGGTAGACGAAAAATCTTGTTCTCTTGCTTTGTTATCATTTCCAGTATATTATGCAAAGTAAATAAATAAAATAAATAAATATATAAGTACGGAAACATCACACAGATTGAGCTAGCCCCAAAGTAAGTTCGAGACTTGTGCTATGGGATACTAACTCAACGATACGATATTTTATAATAGATACATAGATAAACATCCAAGACCCAGGTCAATCAGGAAAAGATCGTTTCTCATCATGACCTGGCCGGGGATCGAACCCGGGGCCTCCATGTCGCAGGCAGGCGTGTTGAGCGCTGCGCCACGGAGGACGTTGACAAACAGATTTAGGAAAACTGAATAGAACACATTGTGAATGAACAGAATTACCGAAAAGTCTTTATTGTTCTTGAAAACAGCCGCACAAGGTCGAAGTGTTGTTTGTCTCTTTGTTGTGACATTTGAAAAGGGCTCGTTGATTTCATTTGACTTATTTTGTGAATTGGGGCAACTTGTTCCATAAATATTCATATTTAAGTAGTTAAGTACCTATATCTATAATTGGGTCATTATTTTAACTGCATATTCCAGATAGGAAATTCATACACCAAAACACTTTCCTAGTCGATTATTTTGAATAAAAATTGCCTGTTTTACATTAAAGAATTAAACAAACAAACGAGAACTTTTTGAAATGACTCGTATCCGGTATGTAAAATACCTAAATTAAGTAAATAGGTACATAATAATTTTACGAAAATATTTAAAACAGAACGCCCTAAAAATCACGCAATTTTTTGGTTCGGAAGTTAATCATACCAATTCAAGACCGTAACCCTGAACTGCTTACCTACGAGTGGAAAGGTCGGAATTACCTACTTACTGCTGGAGAGAGTGTTCGGTTATACCATTATAACTATTATCCCATTATTTCGAGCATCACAATGAAAATAAGGAAAACAATAAACTTTTAGACAATCACTTAACGAAAAGGAATGCCTTTTAGAAATGAATATTAAAATGAACGGTAATAAACGACGGAGTGAAATGTTAATTTTGTTTATCTAAAATGCCGCTTTTATCCAAGGTATTGCATGAAGAGGATTTCCCTTTATTTCCCGTTTTTCAGTTTAATTTTAATAATATCAGCGCTGAAAAAAATTTACGAGTGGCAGACTGAGTTCTCTCAGCGTTAGCCAGTGCCCATTCGCGTGTTCTAAATAATTATTTCACTTCACAAAGTAACCACTAAGTAGATGAAAAGCTTTTTATTGTTCCGCTAGAATGTACCGACATATATTAAAAGTGGTAGGTTTATGACTAAGAATTCACATGTTGCGTGTCCCAGAGGATGACGTTGTAATTAAATATAATGTGTAAGAGCAACATATTACGTTAATGTACACGTTAAAGTTTACTTTAGTAGTTGTTATATAACATAACTAAGTACTAAGTACATTTTAAGGTACATTAGGACTTGCGAGTTGTAGGTCGTAGTCACCGTTGTTCTAAAAGTTCTGAAGGAAAACATTGTGAGGCGGCATGTCCTAAAGACAGAAAATTCGAATGCATGTAACATCTATCAACCTCTGTAGAAAATGTAGGTCCCTCCCTTGTGAATATTGTGGGCTGGAGATGATAATGGTATTTCAGGAAACTCGCATGAATAAGAACGTTTTTAAAATCTTTGCATGCGATTAAAAGTAAAGCTATGCGGGAATTAAATTTAAAATTATTCATCAGTGAAAATATTAACTAAAACTATGTAAATTGAATAGGGTATTAGACTAAAAAAAACGAATTAGTCCGTCAGTCAAATTTCCAATAAATACTGGACACGTATTTTTTGTTTTATCAAAACAATAAAAATTGACAAATATAAAAGGCATCAAAGAACAGGAGTGGTGGCTGGTGACGTCACTGGTCGCTAAAAAGTGTAGCGTGCAGTGACATCACACGAGTTTTCAACGCCCTGTGTCGTCTTCATTTTTTGTTTAAATTCCCCCATCTCTGTTCCACCATCGGACGACCCGTCGTACGGCAAGTTTCCACCCTTATATTGTTAACATCACTACGATCCGGACGAAGCGTTTCGCCTCCTCCTTTATACCGTGTACATAGAGGAACTGGAACAGCTTGCCAGCGGCGGTGTTTCCGTCGGACTACAATTTGAGTGTCGTCAAGGCTAGAGTGAATAGGCTCTTAATAAACTAGTGCGCTTTACCATCAACGACTGCATCACTGCTTACCATCAGGCGGGATTGCGGTCAAGCGCTAGTTTATAAAATAATTTAAAAAAAACTTGTCTAGTATTTTTTGGAAATCTGACTGACGGACTATTTTTTATTTCTAATACCCTATTTTAGTATTCTCTACTGAATAAACAATAGTAAAGATTGATAAAGCTATCTGAAGTCAGACAGACAGCTGCTCCATGTAAATTACTATTAGTTTTTTTTTTTTTTTTAAGACATTGTCCTTCTCTAGCAATTGCTTCTGTGTCATGGGTGCGTTTACAAACATTTAGACATTCGCATGCACAAACAGCTGCATCAGGTATGACTGATAACTGACCCTTTTTTTTCTTTGTTGGGATGGGAAATCATCAAATAACTTCTACCGCTCTGGGCTGAGCGGAACGGTGTGTCAGACTTTTACTGACTACCCGTGTTTCTTCACTCTTTCACTTGCCTATGCGCCAGGGCCACGGTTTCTTTTTTAACCAACCCGCAACCCAGACCCAGGAGGTATCGGTCTTTGTGGACCCCAATATGCGGAATGGAGACTGACCCTAGCATATAAAAAATACCTTTATACTTAAATAAAAAGTTTTATTGCAGAAACTGGTACAACTTTTATAGTAAATGTTACATAAGGTACTCCTTTTAAGTAAAGATATGCGTGTAATATGAGATATAAAAATTAGTTGGGAAAACGTAGACAGATGATAATGCTTCTGTATAAACAACATTCACCACTCATGTTTGATTTGCTGCGTGATGTATGTTTAAGTGTGTTTATTAAAGTAAAAAATTATGGCAGCACAAAAATATATTAGAACTGCTCGAGTATTGGATTTATAAAGCTTTCATTTTAAAAAGCCACGTTTATTTTTAATTTTGAATGGGCTGCTCTTGACCTCAATCACGATAGAAAGATAAATTGAAAGCGATATAATTTTGTTGTTTCGCAATAAATGTATCCCGCACCAACAAATGTACACTTATTTGTATATTAATATAATTGCCTAATTTGTACAATTATTGGACACATGTTTTATTAAAACACGTGTCCAATAATACGTGTACAAATTAGGTGTGTATTATTTGGTGTGTAATATTAAATACTGTGGTTCAGTATTTAACAATACACGTGTCCAATAATTGTAGTGATCTAAATAAGTTCTGTTTACAGTTCTACGTTTTTTAAACTGGAAGATGGATAACGCTCTCATTAAAAGTACTATAATATGGAATGTATAAAAATGTTTGTATAAAAGTACTTACAGAAAATAAATCATTTATCTTTTATATAAATTCCCTGTCTTTACCATGGGGGTACAAGATACAAAGCAAAAGGAAGTAAGTAAGCTGCTTGCCTTACCACTTAATCCTTTTGCTTTGTCTACATAATACATCTAGTCCTCTAATAATAAGAGTCTCTTGACGTCGTATATATATGTTGTATATATACATAAAGTGTCAAATATATTTCATATATATAAATTTCATATAAGTTTGGCTTACATTACATGTCAAGGAGTCTCCATTTAGGCATAGAAATGCCTTTAGTTAAAGGCTCCGTTAATTTTAAATATGAAAGTTACAAAAAGGGAAATGAGAAAAAATAATAATACTTACATAACAAAATGCGACTTATTGTACGAGTGCTTGCATATTGGTGCGTATGCGTGTGTGTGTGTTTGTGTGTGAGTGAGTGTTTGTGCGTGAATAAATAAAAGAAATGGTATTTATTTCATTTAATGACACTCTATTAAGTCACTCTTTGCAAGAGTCTCTCTGTATCATCATAGTTTAAATTTTGTAGCCAGATTAGTAATTATTTTTTTATCAGAGACATATATGATTTTATTAATCTTATTTTATAAAAAGCATGAGCGTTTTTTGTATTTTCTGCTGGCAAATTCCGTTTTAATTTTGGGAACGTTTACTATGCAGTGTTTTTTTTTTATTTCCAAAATCTAAGAATCGTATGGTGTCTCCTTGTGCGTTTTGAGCACGATATAGAATACATTATTTTCTCACTGATAGTAGATTACATAATTCGTAAAGCTTCTCAGTGGTAAATATTCTTTTTTGAAGCACTTCTCTTTCATTATCGCTCCCTGAGTACGTTCTAAATCAAAAAATCTATATTTCGTTGCATAGCTGTAAGTGTTTATAGCAAAAAGTATATCGCAAAACTAAAAAAAATATATCTGAATATAATTTAGATCATATTGTTATCATAATACAATAATGCGTCCTGCACTAAACTGCTAGGTAGACGCTTGTATTGTTATGCAATGTTGTATCGAATCTCTCAGTAGCTGTCCGGAGTATAGATTTCGCCGGGATGTTGCCAATCTTGCCCTCTATTTTATGGGACTTAAAACTGATACAAACATTTTATTATACTATAGATACCTCTACCTAACCTAGCGAATAGGTACTACAGGCTTAAAGTTATGAGAATATTGGGTAAAACACTATTTAGAAACACGATTCTTGTATACCTGTCTTAACAGAAGAAGATAGTGGTCCCATTACTTTGAAGAACTAAAAAAGGATACATAAAATGTACTAAGCACTATCATAATTCAAATAACTGCAACATTTGAAACTCATGTATGATAATAAAAAAAAAAACAAAATAATACTCTTTTAATTTTTATTTCCCATAAACTTGTGCAACGAAATGAAAGTCAAATGGAAATTCAAGAATTAAAAGATTTTTTTTAAATTTCTTAGTCCATGCTGAGCCAGCTTTATCAATCTCCTTTGTAATACATATTACCAAGAAATGCTAGATTTTTATGCACAAAGACGCTATTTATTCCATTGTTTCTGACGTCAAACGAAGAACGTAAATTGCTGAGTGAAAAGAAAAAGCTTGTTGATCTCCGACAAGTGGTGTCAAGTGTTTCGCTTTTGATAAATCTTGATATCCATATTTGAATAAACAAAAAAAAAAACATGCTTTTCGTCCCTCTTTTGATGTTATCGTTTGAGATTGGTAAATTAGCTACCGTCAGATTGATAATAACTTTTCCTAATATTCTAAAGGCAGTTTCATAAATCGACCTGCGTAATATTGAAACATGAAGGACCAACCCCACTTTGATTCAATTCTTTAATCAGCGTTATATATACATACATAATGCTGGTTTGATTAACCAGCCAAAGCCAAATTAATGTAACAGGTACAACCCCTTAATCGGCGAACACATTTTTTGTCAAATGATTGCGACTAGTTGGCATCGTTTGGACCGCCCATTGGTCCGTTCGGTCCAAACGATCCCAACTAGTCGCAATCATTTGACAAAAATGTGTTCGCCGATTAGGGGGTTGTACCTGTTACATTAATTTTATTACGAATGTGTTCCTGGCCGAGAAATAAAGTGCTAATCGCATTATCTCAGTATTCCGTCAACCGTAACTCATCTATTTCGGTATTTGGTTTTGGGTTTGATGTGAATCTTATTACTTTCTATTTATCCAATTTTTACTAGAATATATTCTACTCAATAACCGTAATTATCTCAAACACGTTATTCATGCTTAAAAAATATTTGGGTTGTAAGGACAGCATTCAGACTAAATAGGACAGGATTTTAGTCCAGCCTTAAAAAATATATATACAACATGTAATGTAATTAACGCACGCCCTCAAACACCCCAATTACAATATTATGTTATAATCATAATACATACACTGAATTTTTAATTTAACATGTATATGCATTGTTATTTATTAAATTAATTATACCAGTTCTTGGAGAACGAAGACCTTAACGTTCTTGGAATAAGGTTTTTTTCTCTATTTTGTATTGAATGATTAAATTTGTATGAATATAAGTAAAATTACGATTTTAAAAGTCTGTACAAACAACAGGGCTAATATGACAATAATTTCCGTAGCTTTAATTATTTTTGGGACAAAAAAATACCGATATTAAAAATGATATAAACAGATTCAGTAAGCGATTCTGATCAAACTATTTTCAGGAAGTGCGTTAATTAATTTACGATAGTAAATTACATACGGAATTTTACTTTTACCTATGTTTTTCGGTAGGTAAGAGTACGGGAAGTATCGTATAGAATTCACTTCGTCGACAACCAATATTCTAGGTTTATACAAGGTGAATATATTTGAGGCCGCGCCTTTATGCAACGAGTTTTAAACCAACCCAAACATAGTACTCGAGTAGCTTCTTCACATATGTATGTCATTATTGAGGTGTGCTTTAACTATCGAATAAATTCACTTGATGGGCGGGCTGGATATTTTTACTAAGGTCAAGAGATTTATTATATCAAGGTAATAGCGCAATTATCACCTCATTCAAAATTGTACACAATTTGATTGATGCATTACACATTCGGTTACTGAATAATTTTTAATTAAATGTGAATGTTTAACCGCCAAATTAGTAGCAGTTATTAAACTACGGGAATATTTGTGACATTTTACATAAAAGTTTTGTGTGTGCTTTTTACATTTTCAGCCTACAAAATAAATATATAAAGCTGAAGAATAGAATAGAATAGTCTTTATTATGTACACCATATAGATTACAGAACATAAATATATAGATTTTACAAAGGGTGACACAATGGGCGGTCTTATCGCTGAGAGCGAGCGAGCCACTGTTGGGACACAGTCCTCCTGAGCGGCCAGAGGGAGTGGTGTGTAATGTACCACACTGATCCAGTGTACCACACTATATGTACCACACTAGCCCGGATTAGTAAATGTCACATATCTTCGAAGTTTTTAGCTCTAGGACATACCGGTTTTCTCAAGATGTTTTCCTTCACCGTTTTGAGAGCAGTGATGAACTTAGGTGCACAATTTAAAGCGCCGGGTTTTTACTTCATGTATTGCGATTTTAAAATTTAGCTACACTTTATTTCGAGAGATTAGTTACATCAAAGATTGTTTTAGTGGGAATCAGTATGGTGTTGGTTTCTGCTGGATGCGAGAAGCACTGAATGGAAGTGGAGGTGCTTGTTGGGGGCGCCTTGCGCTGGGGTGATGATAAAGCATTGATTCATGCAAGCCTACTTACAAAAATAAAATTAGTCGTTATTTATCTATTTATAGAATAGTAAACATACTTCATACATTTGTGTTGGTGCCAGCATAAACTTTAAGTTTTCATCATCATCATCGTTATCAACCTTTTTATCGTCCCACTGCTGGGCACAAGTCTCCTCTCATTTAGAGAAGGATTGAGCGTAATCACCACGCTTGCTCAATGCGGGTTGGCGATTTCAGACTTAAGGTTACTACAGGTTTCCTCAAGATGTTTTCCTTCACCTTCAGTCATTGGTGTCCAAGATATACTTAGAAAGTAAGTTAATTTTAAGTTAGTTAAGGTGTGTACACCACTTTAAGTTTTACCGTGCACCAAAAAACATCGACTACAAAATTGAGAAAATTATATATAATTATTATAACAATATCTACTAGCAATAAATAATAGTGACCATTCTGGCCAGCCATCCTTAAAAAAAAATGATGGAACGTTTTAGAATTGATACAGATTGTTCCTAGTACGTACATAGGTGGGTATATGTTTTAATATTAGTAAAGTTTAGTACTACTGGCGGTAGTAAGATACAGTGTCTTCAATCAAGAAGCTGTCTCCGTCAATTCCGTATTGGTTACTATATATAATGCTCATACAACATATCCTAATGGACTCCTTTGAAATGTCAAAGGTAGTATTTGTGCATGACATGTCACATAACAATCCATTTAGCCCAGATGTTGGATTACTGCCTCTCACAGGAAGGCGGCCTGTGTCCCAGTCGCAGGAACATTATGGGACAATATAATCAATTAACTATGGCTTAATATAATCAGTTATGGGATAATATATTATAATCAGTTAAGTATGGGATAATATAATCAGTTATTTCACGTCACACTATCCACTACCTCCCCATCTCTGGTATCGGATCCGCGTTTATTCGCAGTATCTTGAGCGGATAGTAGATGAAACATATGACCTTTAGTGGAGTACACTGTCAATGTTAGTTTAGCAACTGCATTTAATATGGCTTCCACATACGTTCTAATGTAACGTCATTACTCGAGCTTTAGTATCTTCCTTGCGTCTTCTACTTCAGTACCCATGAATTATTATAGGGTAGAGCAGGATATCTATGATAATATTATCAGGGTAGCGAGGTTGACTGCCAATAAGGTTCACCGAACGCACATTTATATATAGTCCGCTAACACTATTTTCCGCTTGGGCTATTTCCAGCAGCAGTATAACAACCTATACTGTTCCCTCTCTTTTATTTCCATTTGGGATATATTTCGCTGGTGATATTTTCCGCTAGAGCGGACCGTTTTTTGGCTGGGACTATTTACCGCTAGGGCTACCTTCCGTTAAGGGCCTTAGTCTCATTTAGTAGCGTAAAATGGTCACTTTAGGAAGCTAATTTCTAATTAACGGCTTGGTTTTGAGATTTGAAAAAAATATATCTTGTCTATTGATTCATGTACAACATTTACTAAAGATGATTTTTTCGTAGGATTTTGCCTTTTGCCTTAAAAAAATAGTTACCAAAACGCTATTTTTGGCTAATATTCGTTATTACTTCTAAACGGCATTGATGTGTGGAAATATTTTTACACTGAAAAATTCGCGGTTAGAAGTACTACAGATATGCAAGAGCATATTTAAATCCATCAACATTTGCCAAGAAAATATCCTTATTTTGAAACATAGGTTTAGAGGTGCTCTGCGCGGGCGCGGGCGGCAGTCGTGCGTTAGCATTCAGACGGGAGGGTTGTGTCGCTTGCTGCTCTGCTCCGGCTATCGCCGACTACGCGTGGTTGTCTGTGTGAGTGCAAATATTTACGAGCGAATCGTGTCAGTGTACGTTCATAGATTAGCTCGCAAATGAGAATTGAAGATGCGTCTGGTGGCGTAAGTATCTATCTACCTATACTCTTGTATTTATACCTAAAAATTACTGTATTTTTCTTTATAATTACTATTAGCTTTTGTAACCATTTTTCTTTTACAATTGAAGTTAAACAATTACGAATTGTTCCAGGAAATCTAGAAAGAAATCTTTAGACTTGAAAGGCAATAATCCGACTAACTACATCCGCTGATAATATAGAAGACTCTATTCAGGTAAGTAAACACTCGCACTTAGATTATAATTTATAGGTTTGTAAGGAGATTTAAAAATAAAAATCTTATTAGAAATTTACGTAACTTGAAAATGTGATTTTTTGTTTATGGTGATATAAACCAAAAATTAGGACTCAATTAAAGGTTTTGGTGTAAAAACAGTTTTACAAAAAGTTTTGAGTTGATAGGACTTTTAGTTTTTGCGATATTAGCAAAAATGTGTAATAAAAACTCTTACTTGGATTATTTTAAATGATTCTTCCTGTAAATATTTTATTTCTATATGTAATTGTTTAAAGTAGCCGAAGCCGATGGACGCGGGCTGGCGGGCTTGGAATGTCACAGTTATCAGTAAATTTTTTTGACGTCCTCCGTGGCGCAGCGGTCAACACGCCTGCCTGCGACGTGGAGGCCGCGGGTTCGATTCCCGGCCAAGTCATGATGGAAAACGATCTTTTCCTGATTGGCCTGGGTCTTGGATGTTTATCTATATATGTATCTATTATAAATATAGTATCGTTGAGTTAGTATCCCATAACACAAGTCTCGAACTTACTTTGGGGCTAGCTCAATCTGTGTGATTTGTCCGTATATATACAGTATGTTAAGAAAACCCTGTCCGACCCGTAAGGATAATAAAGGTTAAGTAAACACATGACCAAATATGATATAAAATTTTACGCAATCATCATAGTACCAATACAAATGAATTTTGAAATAACTTCCCCGAAATTTGGTAATTTTTAAAAAAGTGACAACACCGGTATTATTATGAGCAAATAGCGACAGCGATGCGACCACGTGCCGCGTGCCCTGCCGCCCGCCGCCCGCGGAAGGGTGCTTAACGCATATTTATTAAGTTACCTCTTTTTGCGAAATAATATTTATTTTTTTAGGGTGATTTTTTTTTAAGTTAGCCTGGTTTTGTATGCATTAGTAGAATCAGTTATCGATACCTAACAACACCTTCACGGGTCGGACAGGGTTTTCTTAACATACTGTAGGATAAATAAATAAATAATAAATAATATTAATTAATAATAAATAATATTGTAATAACATTTTTCGACTTACAGAAAAGAAGAGAAAGAAACCAATCGACAGAACTTAAAAGTTTAATTTGCTTTTTAGGTCGAACACTAACGCAGTTGATTCTAGGTCAGACATCCATACAGAATGTCGTCAAGAAAATGATAATATTATATATCTCTATGTGCACAAAAAAACGACGCAAGTTCCATCATCATCATTCAGGTAAAATTACGCCTGCATGTCCTACAACCTATATTTTTAGTTTACAAGTATATCATATACCTGTAAAATTATTTTTTTGTTAATTCTTAATTAATTTTTCTTGATAAATTCTTAATTCCTTGACATAAATCTCTAACAGTGTTGCAAGGGTTAATTAAAATGTATGTTATATCTTTTTTTAGCTCAAAATATCACCAAAACCTCAACAAATCTCAAGCTTGTTTCATCGAAGGGCGACGCATAATTAATATTGCTTACGTTTATTCAGAACTAAAGAAAATTGCTAAGCACGGAGAATTATAGACTGTGGTTTAGGATCTGTGAATATTGTTGGAGAACGACAAGTGGGACTACATTCCCTATTTATTTTTAAATGCCGTATGTGTATGGAAACATTTTACACATCCTACAGAAATCAATATCAGCTGTGCAGTTGTAGGAACAATAGAAATAGACTGTGGCCATTCTCAACTGCAAGAAATTTCTGCAGCTTTAGATATGCCTATAATCTCGCATGTTATTTATTGGATCGAAGAATTAAAATTTACAGATTTTAAAATAACTCGTGTTTTATTTGAAACCTCATTACGACGAAGTACATTCAATCCGACGTCACTGACACAGTATAAATAGGGTACTATCTCTTTATGGAAAACGGCCGAAACTACGCGCTTTGTAATCTCAAGGCATCTATATAAAGCACGGTTAGCGCAGCGGTTAAGCTATTGACTGCTGCGCTGCTTGTCGCGGGTTCAATTCCCGCGCGGAACAAATATTCAGAACATGTCCTACAAGTAGTTGTTCCGGGTCTGGCTGTTTGTGTCTGTGAATTTATATGTTTAAAAATGCACCCACGATAAAAGTAATTTCTAGTGTGGTTCAACGTTTTTTTTTTAATAAAAATATCACAAAGTGCCTAGTGCGCGTTTGGTTTACGTTAACGCGATGAACTCGTTTATGTTATTCGCATTAGTAATTAATTCAAGGACACTGCAAAGACATGATACTCATATACTGAAAAGTAGTGAAAAAAAATTCAAATATGTTGAATCGGTAGATATTACCATCTACCATTATTTTTTATGTGAATGTTATGATATATTATAATGTGTGGGTACTTGTTTTACAAATGTCTGTCAGTCTGCGATCGGCCATTAAACTGTGTAACGAGCACTCCTTGATTTTATTTAAACATTGATCAAGAATACTAAAAATATACTATAGTACGATATTACCATTTATTAATGCAAAATATACATTTATCGTCTTGCATCCATACCCCCGTCTGAAATCGTAGGCACAAATCGCGACCTACACGCGGCTTGTCTGCATCTCTGGATATTCTTTGATTGTCGTTTTAGTTTAGCGCGCCACCGCGCGCATTTTACGAATTCGGGAGTACGGCGTTTAGCTCCGCCCACATGCACAAGGTCATTGAGGCTACTATACCCGTTAAGGTGGGCGATCTTCCACTAGGGCAGTTTTCTCTAGAGGTATTATTCCCTGGCGAACTTATTTTCTGAGGTTATTATTCGCTAGGTATACTTTCCGCTAAGGTTGGCTATGTTTGACTAGTGTCATTAAACGAGCGTTATTTCTCGTATTTCTTGAGCGTTATCTCATACTGCCTACATTATTTTACAATGGCAAAGATAAAAAATATCTGAAGTATATATGAATATCTTAGGACAGCCTCAGTGGCGTAGCGGCCCCGCGAAGTGCCTTCGCGTTGGTCCCGGCTGCCATACGAACATCTAATGGCAATCGTTACGTGTTGTTGGAGCCCTCAAAAATCCAACAATTGGTCTAGCTGCAATGCATCGATGTCGCCTTCTGGTTGTGGAGGTCAGACGGCAGTCGCTTCACGGAAAATATCGAAGTTTACTGCAGAGGTGTAAAAGTAACGAAAAAAAGTGTACCCGCATGTATTCGTTACTTTAACAATTAGTACTTGTTACTATCGTATCGTTACGTTACTCGTTACTTCTGACACCTTATATTATGATATAGTAACGAATTTAGTCGTACGTACGCGAACAGTACGCGTACGCAATACGACTGCATTCGTATAATGCGTCAAGAAAGTCATAAAAACGGATTTTTAGCCAATGAGGCTACAATACTCTATGACGGAAGCGGCAGTGGCGCCATTAATTAATTTCATGACTTTTCTGATGCATTATAGTTGCGTGAACTGTGTAGCTGTGCTCATACGAAAAGTACGAGTAACGAAATGCATTCGAGAGTAACGTTTCGTTCCTTCATACTAGATAGCGCACCCGTTACTCAGTAACGAATACATACGGTTTGTCTCAGTTCTAAAGTTTAGCCAAAATCACCAATTAGACTGGTAAAGCGGACCCCAGACTCCAAAGCTGAAAAAGCTTCGGTTGCAACTGGGATTAACGCTGAGATGATGATGATCCTAGAGTCAGCATACGTAGCGATCAGTTTACGACTGATTTCCGTCACGAAGTCTGAATAAGGCGATATTTCATTTAACATCTCTATGCTCAAATTCATCAATTGCCACCTATTTCAACAAATTTTTTCGCAAACTTCACAATTTTTATAAAGTTAATGTATTTTACGCGCAATTTTGATAGCCCTCCCAAGAGTTCCAAGTGATTGGGTGGGATTGTGAACTGTAATTTTATGATTTAGTTTTATAATTTTAATCAAAACTTATACGAAATGGGCTTATTTGAAGGTGTTTATGTCTGAACCGATGAAGTTTTTAAATTCACACACACCATAACTCAATTAGAGGGAGCAGCCATTTAAATTATTTTGAAGGCAGCGAATCATCTGATACTCGTGTATGTATAAATAATTGACACAAACCCGCAAATCATTTTTCCACTATATTAAATCTTCATTAAGTATTACGATCAGCTCCTAAGAGCACACATTTTTATAACCTAGTCACCGTTTACAAGAAACTTGTTGCATACTAACCAATTATTTACTCTTGTAATTTGATTAAGCCTAAAAAAATGACATGCTAAACGAATTATAATAATAATAAGCTAATAATTTCGGTATTATTATTTAGCGATCGGTAGTTTGCGACAGCGTCGCTAGCTATGTCGGGACTGCAGCCACAGGAACCCTTAAATCAGTTACAGCACATGAAGGTGCTGTGAAATTAAATAATTTTAGCGTGATACTTACAAAAAACTCATGTTTTTTATAATTAACACGCTAAAATTGAAATGGGAATAACATACCTGGACTCATGTCCACGTATGTTATCCTAACGTAATCCCCATATAGTCCTACCACAGGTATAATTGAGTAAATGAGAATGTCACACTTCTTATTTTGCCTGGTGATTAACCGAACCCTCGAAGCATCGCTCTTCGTGGATCACGTCACGACGTGCTGACATCTCTTTGAGGCACGCGGGAAACAACGCGTCGTCCGCGTGGACTCCGGCCTGGTCCTTACCGGGTGGCAAGCTGATGCTGCACCCCTTAAGACAATCAAATAAAATCAGAAAGTACGCTAAGAGAAAACGAAGTTATACATACATAGTACTGGCAGGTGATGCTTTGCAAGAGGGTGTTATGCAGAAACAGAAAATTTCATAATTTAATAAGATAAGTAAAACATTTGTTGATTAGCTGATATATAATTTTTATTGACAATGAAACCTGGCTTAGGTACAGATTGTCAGTACATCAAGATACTACAGTCTGTCAAATTTCTTTATTAAATTTTCAACTTTATGACTACAATATTAAGGCTCAAAGTTGAATGACTATTGAAAGTTTCGGGTAGCTTGATCTGGTGTCGTCCATACATACATACGGCAGTGAGCTACATACACAAAAACATTTATATATTATGCTTTTATTTTAAATGAAACCTTTATTGGTTTGGCTAGCACTAGTGACATAATCTAAAATATTTAGACTTGCAGTGGCATCAGAGTCCAAAATAGAGAGATAAAGCCAAAAGCTGACCGCAAGTCAACAGAATACTCTAGAAGTACAGACAACAGCACATCAAGCTACTACAATCTGTCAGATTTATTTATAACATTTTCAACTTTATCGTTAAATTATTACGGCTCAAGGTTGATTGCGAATTTTTGACAGTTTACGGTAGGCTGACCTGCTGTCGTCCGTACAATCAGTCGACGTATGTACATATACAATGCACTGCATCTAATTAATAGAATGTGCGTTGTATTTACACTAGAGTAAGGCTATGGAAACTTATCCTATGTGGAAGGGAAGTAATTAGCATCAATCAAAGCTAATTTCGTATTAGATAAGTATTTAAGAATAAATCGTGCCTTTTTATGATTGTCAGTTATTTCGATACTTCGGAACACACACCTTGACTTTTTAGACATGTGAGCAATCATTTACTTCGTCGTTTTGAATTGGGGTGGTTGTGTAACACATTTACAATGGCAGTTCCATTCATTTTGGCAATCATACATTACGTTATTTACGTTTACGTTATTTACATTCATTGCGTTATTTACGTTTTTGAACAAATAAATTTTTCGGACATAAGATACAATGTATTTTGACTCAATTCCAAAATCCTTTGAATAATGTACTAAGGAATTTGTTTTACGCAAATGGTATGATTTATCATATTTTATGTTTTACATTTTACAAGTGTTCTATAGGATACATTTTGGGGAGTGTGCGAAGAAATTGCACGATTTAATTCCCCCATCTCCGTTCCACCATCGGACGACCCGTCGTACGGCGAGTTTCCATCCTTATGTTGTTAACACCTCTACGATCCGGACGAAGCATTTCGCCTCCTCCTTTATACCGCGTACATCGAGGGACTGGAACAATCTGCCGGCGGCGGTGTTTCCGTCGGACTACAATTTGAGTGTCTTCAAGGCTAGAGTGAATAGGCTCTTAATAAACTAGTGCGCTTTACCATCAACGATTGCGTCACTGCTTACCATCAGATTGCGGTCAAGCGCTGGTTTATAAAATAATAAAAAAAAAAACATAAACCGACTTATTAACTGAGTAACTTTTATTTCCTTACACTTTGAATAACTACACAAACAGTCAAACCTGGAACATTTACTTTTAATTATGCTCGGTAATGTGTGCAATGCCAACACGAGCTGATGCATCAATTCGCAACACTATATGCGCTTCAAATTTGGTAATGAACGCAGTTCGACCTCCAAAATCGTCTTCGTTAATCAAATTATCACCCGATCGCTATAAATTGCTTAAACACATTCCACAGCACGTCGAAATTGAGCAACATAACATTAGTTTAAAACGCTTTGGTCTAAAAACTAGAGAAAATAATAAAGAATGTTTCTTTTCTAAAACATTTTTTCTGTAGTGCTAGTTATCTAGAAGTAGACTATCCTATTTTATTATGTGTAACAAAGCTGAAACATTGTACAATTTAATTTATGAGCCAGAGAGAAAGGAGAGCGTTAAAAAAGTGACTGTCACTGCCACATCTATACACATCTTGTTAAAATAAAACCTGTTTTTAAAAGTAATCCGGTTATGAATGGATGCTAGTTTTGTGCAAGTAATATGTAATGACCACTGGTCTAATGAACGTGGCTATAGCTAAACTAAATTGGTTTCATTTTCGTCTCAATAAATGGGTTTGAATTTCGTACGCCCTCCGCCTCAATGGATGCCTCATTAAACGTTTAAAATTACCCAACTGCATTTGAAATGAACATGACAGGTTTACAAATGCAATCCGTGGTGTGCGGGATCAATAAATGGTCGCTAACTAACATAATCATGCCCGTACTAATAATACCATTAACTAGGTATTAAGTACTGGGACATTTTTATTTTACATATTATAAAGTCCCTCGATGTAGGCGGTATGAAAGGCGATTCGAAATGCTTCGTCCGAATCGTAGTGGTGTCAACAACGTAAGTGTGGATACAAGCCGTAAGACGGGCAGTCCGTTGATGGAACGGAGATGGGGGAACTAAGTCATGCAATTCCCTCGCACACTCTTCAAAATGCATCCTATAGGACACCGATAGGTTGGCTACTCTTGGTCTGTGCTCCAAGCTTTGGAGACCGTTTTGAACTAAATCTGGATCGCCAATAGCCTCTACTACTATTAACATTACTTTACTAACATTGCCATTATTCTAAGTCCTCGCACCCTTTACCTAACCCTCCCGTCAGCTGTAATATGAAGTTATTAATTAAAATACTTTGAGCGGTACTCGCAAAACCAGCATCAGTCTTTCGTAATTGGGTATAAATATCAACCAGCGTGCGAAATAAAAAACTAGATTTCGATGGTTTCCAAATTGTAGGTATACCACCTACTTTCTCGGTATCGATTTAAAAGTAAGGATACAATAAAGTCACTTTAAAACTCTAATTTAAGTTTACGTAATAACTGATTACGCTTAAGGCTAAGGAAACATCGATTAACTACATCTTGTTATCTCGTAGCCAGGTGCGGACGATTTCTATAAACCTGTATAATTATTTCACCGTCATATTCATTCACGAGCTTAAGCTCTTATGTACTCATTTTAAATGGACGTTAGAAAGAAATTACTATTTTAGCTTATTCGGTGTTTACCTTACCCCATTAACTTAATCAGTATCTGGTAGCTGGAATGATCAGCGTGTTAATTACGTAACACAATATCATTTGCGATGGACTTCATTTTGACAATTCAACAACATTCATTGCGTTATTTACGTTGATGAGCAGACACGTTTTACGGAGATATGAAGCAATGGATTAGCAATGTCCTTCAAAACGTTATTTTAGTTTCTGTTACGTAATTCGGGTGCTGGACAGAATGAATGCCGGTGCTTCTTTTCTCGATTTATCAACTCAGTCCTTCGCATTTCATGGCAAGATAAAAATTTGTGTTCCGAAGTCGCGAAAACTGTCCTTCGGTATCTTTGCCGATTTCTAGATACTGATCGCTCGTAGACTCGTCTGCTCCATCAACCATTCTCCATCCTTTGTCAGTCATGGCTATTAGTTAGCTTTTAGCCACTTGAGATTGCTGTCGCGTGCAGGCTATTTCGAGCATCAATTTGAACGTCTGACTCTGAACAGTTACACATGAATTGTTTCGATCCACAATAACAGAACGCAATAAGATAATTTGTAATTCGATAAGGGTGCCGGATTAGTTTACTACTGAACATATTAAGAAAATGTTCATCAACGCGCTATGAAAGAGGAAGCGAATCGCTTCGTCCGGATTAAAGTACCCCCTAGCGTTTAAAACAGAATTATATCTCTCTTAATCAAACCTTTACAAACTTAATATTATTCGAATTGATTTCAACATTCTATGAGTGACATCGAATTCAATTCCACTGGTCGGAATAACTATGTGTATTTTATCAAAGAGTGTATATGGCTTCACTTCTCTACACTTTATTATAGAGGAAGCCATGGAAACTTAATTGGAAAACGTAATGCTACAAATATTAAGGATTGATTAATAATTTCATAGAAGTTATTGTACTTGAACATGGCTCCAATCATGGAGTTTTGCAGTAAATTAATACCTACGACGTAGTCAATTGGTTCTAATCAGTGCGCAAGTTTCCTTCCTCTTATCAGGGTTGTATAGCGAAACAACCAAATATTTAAATACAGTAGAGACTCATATAAATAAACCGGCATGAGTTTAGTTTTATTCACATACAAGGATATTGGTTAAATCAAGTTTAAACCACATAAATAGTTATTGAATTCTGAACCTAACCATTATAGAAACTCAGTTCTTTATACAAAAATGACAGCTTAGTTCGGTGCAAAATTCTCACTTTCGTATTAAGAACTTTGCATAAATTTCAATAAAGTTCGAAATACAAATACCAACTTAAAGGTTTAGGCTAGAAGTAACTTTAGATTTCATTTTGTATTAATAGGGGCTATGTTTGAAAGAGAAAAAGGTATCGCTGTGTTATTTTAAAGTAAATTATAAGAGTGTGGAGCAAGTAACTGAGTTCTTTTTTTTTTGGGACAAAACCCGCCACACTTTTTCCCACCCACTGCAACTCCTGAAAGCCAGATCAACAGTGGAGACCGCCAGAAAAACGCCGAGCAATGAAGCTCGAAAGAATAGCGGAGGAGTAAGAAAAAAAGATATTTAAAAAAAAAAGTAACTGAGCTCGTGTATTCGGGACGTCTATCTCTGCCTATACCCATGAGAAGTAGGCTTAAGGTTTATACAATATTTAAAGAAAACCCCGTCCGACCCATAACGATAATAAAGGTTAGGTAAACACATGATCAAATAAAATACGAAATTTTACATAATCATCACAGTAACAATACTAATGAAATCCTTTTTTTTTCGTGAATTAATTCCAACTTCCCCAAAATTTGGTATTTTTTTTACAAGTGACAACACCATTAAGATGGTATTATTATGAGCGAAAAGCGATACGATCGCGTGCAGCTTTTGCTGTGCTTTGCCCCACTTCGCCCGCGCATGTATTGCCTACCACATGTGCACATGTATTAATTTACCTCCTTTTGCGAAATAATATTTATTTTAAGGGGGGATTTTTTTTAAGTTTAACCCAGCTTTGTAGGCATTAATAGAATCAGTTATGGATACCTAACAATACCTTCACGGATCGGATAGGGTTTTCTTTACATATTGTATATGGCGGGTCTGAAAATATTTAGAGTTTTAGGAAAAGTTTTGAAAGACGCAATATGATTTGTTCTTCTTGTCTGTTAGTGAATTTATATCCCTATAACTCTTGAGTTATAAGCACATGAAGAACCATATACTGGTAAAGCAAACGGTAATTCAATCAAATATCTCCAATGGTTTTTTGCAGACTGGGAACGGCATTAGATATACGACTGATACTGGGAATGGCATTAGATATACTTACGCTTAGATATACTTATTTATAGTCATACTGTGGCCTCTGTTTTTTATAGATTGCCTGACTAGCTTTTAGTTAAAACTGGCGCCGATTTAAGAGGCAAAACATTAATTTAGTAATGTCAAATTAAGATATACAAATTATGCACATTTAAAAATATGGCGACCAAATATATCTACGTCAGGCGCTAAATAATTAGACAGGACTAAACTATTATCTTCTATCCTTTACTTAAGTTTAGTTTGTGTTGTGTAAGCTGAACTTCAGCATTATTGCTGAACTTTTTCCAGCATTAATGATATTATACGCCGTACTCTTGACACCACCGGCTTGCCAGCTGTTTTCGAACCTCATGGCTCGACACCCTTGCGCCATCCCATCTTCCAAATACGGTGAACTGTGCTGCAGCGATTGCTGCAAGTGCAGAAAACCTCAAACGGCGGAAATACTCCAATCTCATTGGAACCTATATGTTCGAGCCGTTTGAGGTTGAAACACTAGGGTCATGGGGCCCGAGTGCACACCTGTTATTTCAAGATATCGCCATTACAAACATCATTAAATATACGGAACTCTTTCCGGGCGGCTAACATTCTCATTAAATATACGGAACTCTTTCCGGGCGGCTAACATTCTCATTAAATATACGGAACTCTTTCCGGGCGGCTAACTTTCTCATTAAATATACGGAACTCTTTCCGGGCGGCTAACATTCTCATTAAATATACGGAACTCTTTCCGGGCGGCTAACATTCTCATTAAATATACGGAACACTTTCCGGGCGGCTAACATTCTCATTAAATATACGGAACTCTTTCCGGGCGGCTAACATTCTCATTAAATATACGGAACTCTTTCCGGGCGGCTAACATTCTCATTAAATATACGGAACTCTTTCCGGGCGGCTAACATTCTCATTAAATATACGGAACTCTTTCCGGGCGGCTAACATTCACATTAAATATACGGAACTCTTTCCGGGCGGCTAACATTCACATTAAATATACGGAACTCTTTCCGGGCGGCTAATATTCACATTAAATATAAGGAACTCTTTCCGGGCGGCTAACATTCACATTAAATATAAGGAACTCTTTCCTGGCGGCTAACATTCACATTAAATATACGGAACTCTTTCCGGGCGGCTAACATTCACATTAAATATACGGAACTCTTTCCAGGCGGCTAATATTCACATTAAATATACGGAACTCTTTCCGGGCGGTTAACATTCACATTAAATATACGGAACTCTTTCTGTGGCGGCTAACATTCACATGAATGTTTTTTTTCTTTTTTGTAAACGCTCTGGGTAGATGGTAACTATTTTATTACTGAAGCATTTTGGCATTCAATTCGTTAACTACGGTGAATGCATCTTCATGTTACTCGAACAACATAAAATGATTTATGTTTAGTGACTTTCATATCCCTTTATGAATAGCTGCCACAACATATAAATCGAGAAAGGAATATGCAAATATTATGCTTGACATTATAATATTGTTTACTGAATATTCAAACTTTACTAACGTGAAGTGACACCAAAGGTCGGTTCATAGAGCTGAACAATGTAGGTACACTCCTACGCTTCAAATCATATCACTTTTTAGATAAACAACAGTTTGCAACTCCTTCAGTAATTCAAAGCACGCAAACCTAATTATATACATACCTATTTATATTATCATAACACTGATAAGTATGTTCATTTATTTTTTCTGATTTGTGTGAACGTTCCAATGTCTAAAACATCCAATTTGATTTGAAAATTTATATTTACACTTCATAGCGTGATTCTTGAGAAAGGCTACAGATTATTTAGATTATTTAACGTCACGAAAGGTTGCTACCCTTTGGGGTTGAGCGAACATAGTCAAAAAGAGAAAACGACCTAACTAATAGCGTGGGTAGGCGATGCGATGTGAAAAATTAGATTTAGAATACAAGCAATTTCACGCGGTCAACAACTCGCGAAAGAGATTAAGTAAATAGTTAATAAGTCTCGTTACTAAGTTTTTTGTTAAAATAGCTTGCCTGTGCCATCAGAGTGAGCGGACCCCAGTTTTAAGGAGCTTAAGATTAAGATTACAAAATAACCTCAGCTCTGTTACG
This sequence comes from Sesamia inferens, assembly GCA_037179545.1. NCBI lineage: Eukaryota > Metazoa > Arthropoda > Insecta > Lepidoptera > Noctuidae > Sesamia > Sesamia inferens. The sequence continues at coordinate 15,447,569 of CM073921.1, read as the reverse complement.
TGAACTGGAAAATAATTAATACAAATCCCTTAACGAGATCAATCAACTCGAGACGTAATTAGTAAAGCTTTGATGCAATAATGATAACATCGATAAACCTGACATTGCGCATTTACATATTGACACTGAACTGTAACCTGTTATAATCTGCCGCTAAACGTTATTTACCCAATTAGATGAACCGGACACCTTGAACTATGGCTATTCACAGGGTCAGCGGTAGGCAATGCCGGTAGGTAATGATTTAGATATAATTTTTCTCCACGCGCCTCATTATCTACCGGAGGTCACGTTGCCCAACCGTGTCCATACATTACAAACGTATGCTCAAGTTGGGCCGACGGCCAGCCATGAAACCTTGGCACGACCTTTCCAATACATTCACCCGCTAATCAATTCACTATACATTTTTACTGACATAAATCTCAATCTGATAATCTCTTGCAGAAATACTGTCTCAGGCAAACCGTTAATACCTGGCCTTTCTACTGCTTTCTTTAAAATAAGACGAGTTGTTTCAAAAATGCTGCTATATAAATGAGAACGAATCTAGCGTACCTGTTCCAAAGCTTAAAGTGAATGCATCAAAAGTAATTTCTACGATGAAGACGGAGCGCGGGCGTCTGTGATCCCGGTGGAGATAAAAACCCTGCATAAAATAGAGATGTTAGATAAAAATGAGCAATTTCTTCATTGAGCTTCAGTCATAAAAATATGTAGATTCCCAAGCGACTGAAACAGTACAGACTTAAAAACAATTAATATCGAACTTATTTTTTCTTATGCAGCGCCCACGTGCCTATTTTTACGACGCCCATTTTTAATATTTTTTTGTCCGCAACTAATTCATCAATATGTTCGTTAGTGCTAACTTCCTAGTCACATTAATCATCTGTTTTTTATTAGAATGTTGCACAGCAACTAATACTCTAGAAAGTAATAAGCTTTTTCGCGTATCAGGCTGATTGCCAAGGGTTTAAGTTATTTCATTAAGCGCAAAATTAAATCCTGCCTAATAGGATTATAAAACGCTTGCGTAATTAGACAAACAATTCCTTTTTACAGTTTAAATTAATCTCAGAACAACTGTTAAATTTGATGTAAAGTAATTTTCGTTATCTGTTACAATATCTAATTGTAAGTAGCTATAAATTATAAATATTTTTTTTTCTTTAAGTAGATTTGAACAAACATTTATAGGTACATGTCAATCATATTTTTAGTCGACGTTACCTATCTGACAGCTCTAAGAAGAAAGGCCGATACACCAAAAAAAGAACAAGATTTGTGCAATTAACAATTTGTAACATTAACAATTTGTAGATATAATATAGTAGTAATTTAAAATGTATGGGACTTCACGATAGAGCAAATTTGGCATCAATAGCCAAATGCTACCCCAGCTAATTTACCTGTAACAACTGCTCTAAAAATAACCTTCTGAACCATAGAACTTTCCACTATAATTTAACCAACAGTTAACGATGATTAATGATTACGACTCCTAATGCTTAAAGTATATAAAATCTCGTAAAAATGCTACTTTTTGGATATTACTTAATTTATTGGTTAGACTTCAACCTCGTTACAGAATCATCTCAAGATTCACTCTCACGCGTTATAATTATGTTACATGATCCGACAAAAACGTAGTTAATATTTCTCCATCCAACAACGTTTCAGTCGAAATATGACCTCTGTTAGACACAAGACTCCCACATTATTCGCCAAAACTACCGGTTGTATATTATTTTTCTCTTTCAGTATGTCATGCGTTGCTATTCAGACTCTTCTTCGTCTCGAATCACCGTTATACCAATGAATTTTAGTAATTAGAAGCTCTAAAATATTTGACATTTTAACTAAACGATCGCCAATTTTCAATAATTTCAGTAAAAGGTAATCGTACATATATATATAAAAAACATTACTGGCCACCCACAACGCTTTCTAATTCACGATCCACTTCGATTCAAATTCAGAAACGATTTGGTCCAACGACTGTCAGTTCTTCGACTAACATGAGCATCCCACTGCCACTTTAGCTTACCAACACGACTTACTTTTAACTTATTCTACCACTTACACAGTTTAAAAAGTCTATAATGTATCGACACTTTGTTCTTGTACGATAAAAAGTTACATCGTTCTCGTTCGAAACTTTTGAATGATAATAGTACTTATTTTAATGGCTCGAGCGAAGCCATAAAATAAACTTTCCATTCAAGTTGATCTGAAACAGATTTAAATAAAAATGTACTGACGGTATATGTAGAATTTGTAGAGATTATCTACTTAACTCGTAGTTTACAGCAGTTAAAATGACCAACATTAACCTAGTTTAGAAACTACTGAAATTAGCAATTACAATGAGAGAATTATTATTCTGTTTTTTTATATTAATACACAGATTACATTTTGTTGATGGTCCTATCGCCGTCAAAACTAAAAGTTTTACTGCAAAAAAATACACAATTCAAAAAAATTTTAAAAATAATTTCATCGAATATTATTATACAACAAAATAGTAGAAAAGTCGTTCTTGCTTTTACACTATCTAGGTAAGGCCTCTCTTTCTCTCTTTTCCACGTGGGGCTACGAGAACTACCGATTGTTTCCTATATGACATACGTCACTGTGCCGAGACAAAGGTGGCCGGACGAGAATGTCTCCTACAGATAGGCCTGGCCAGCTAGCAAAAGACAGAATTGTGTTGAAGTTTTAAAGATCATAGCACAAAGAGTATTCTTAAACCAGTTAAAACCTCTTTAAAATGACTGCCTGGTCGGGATAAAGACGCAACCAGAATTGGTGCTATTAGATTTTCCATTATAAAATTCGCAGTAACGCCGCGCCAACTGGATTTGTACCCAGTTAACAGTAATACGTTTAGTCCTTATTATCTTCTTACAGGAAAGCAGACGTGATGTTGTTACATTATCTTGTGTTTTCTTCAATGTATACAACAAAACAAAATAACTCCCTAAACCTTAACTTCATTTCCCAATAGTGTGCTTGGAGTAACTACAAAAATTGTAGAAGGGGGCACAGTGTTATCAAAGCCGTCGAGCACAATGACACTTGAGCTCACCCGCCCCACAACCCTGCTTGCACACTATTTAGTTCATTTACGAAAATTTACTGTCGTAATAAAATCACACGACACTTCCTGTAATGGTATAACACGCCTAGATGAAAAATGTTTAAAAGGAAATACTGTTACAATTTTATTTAAAAGCTTTTATTAAGGGCGGTGTTGGAGGTATTGTGGCTACCAACTCACTATTCTCTTTTTACACTCACTTTTGTCGACTCATGGGTGAATTCCGTTTTTGAAATCTCTACTGGCTCAATTCAATTATGGAATATTATATAGACGAAAGTTTGTGCGTGTGTGTGTGTGTCATTTGTTAATTCTTCAAAAATTCATTCATTTCTTCATTCTTCAGCAATTTTTATAAAATTTTATCAAAATGATGTTTTATAGCCTTATTGTTGTCCCTTCCTTTTTCGGCCTCCGTGGCGCAGCGGTCAACACGCCTGCCTGCGACGTGGAGGCCCCGGGTTCGATCTCCGGCCAGGTCATGATGGAAAAACGAAAAAATTTCCTAATTGTCCTGGGTTTTGGATGTTTGTCTATATATGTATCAGCAATTACCGCGTTTGCTCAATGCTGGTTACGATAAGGATAGGATAGGGTTAGGTATCCGAAAATGTGCTGCTGAAATTTGCTCAATATAAAATTCTTACTTATTAAAATACTGTCTGAATATTCACGCTGATTATCTTGTTTACAAACTAAACTAATTTTAAGTTAAGTGCATCTTTTTCTTTCTATTTCATGAATAAAAGGAAAAAGATAAAATTTTAGTTTGTAAACAAGATAATCTGCGTCAGATAATAGACAGTTTTCATAAACATGGCAACCAAAAGTACATCAAATTACGTCAGGCGCGGACTAATTTGACGGGTCTAAACTAAAATATTATGCTCTTTCCTTTTATTAATGATATTTATAAAGAAAAACGTGCACTAAAAATAAATTTGGTTTAGTATGTGAACAAGGAAATAGGAGCAAACCTAATTGTACTTACCTACTGAGAAAATTAATTCATATTCGGAGGTCTCGTCAAAGCCATTAGATGTTCTTATATAATAATATTATATTATCAAATACTCGTAACTTAATATAATAGTTCTTTAAGACTACAGTCTGGTTAGGAAAGACAATTTTTGCCCGACTTTATTTCATTGTAGGCACAAATTTCTAGAAGTAAAGATTGCTCAATAAAAGTTTATTGCACAAACATTCGTCGTGTTTTTGCTTAGAATAGTACTTGTTTGGATGCCAGCAGACATATACTGGGATGACGCACTTTATACAGCATTTTATTTGTGCAATAAAATGTTAATTAATCAAACAGGACCATCTTTTGTTATATTTTTTGAGAAGAGCATATTTCATTTGCAAGGTATCTTACAATAAAATCAAGAATATACTTTGATGTCAGCAACATATAATATATTAATGATAGCTACCACAACTTACCACAATATTAATGATCAAGACCATCATCATCACCTCCATGATTTGGCATATCTTTCAAAATTTCCAATTATATTGTATACTGATCTCCAAAACACGTATAGTAGCAGCTTTTTTTATTAAAGCTTACAAAATTCTAGCTCGATGGCAATCGATATAACTAAGATATGGCGATTTGTCGTGCAATTCCAATATCGAGCTTATAACAGGGAATTTTGCAATCCAATTAGACGTTTTGTTTCACGGGACCTCAAAGTCCGCAGTCGTACTTGCTACTATTTTCTTTTTGTTGGTAACTATTGGAAAAAATTAAAGACATTTTATAAAATGGTTCATTGAAAAATAATTATATACTTTTTCTCTGTAGGTAAAAGTAACAGCGGTAATATGCATATAGGCGGAATAAAAGTTTCATTAAGTACCTACTGTGCATATTGCAAATAATCGAAACTCAGATTCTAGACCTATTTGAATTTGTAACATTTTGCTGTAAAACTTGATAAAAGGTGTATGAAACATGGATATCTTGCTTAATAATTATCGCTTATTATTAGCAATTATCTAAAGCGTACCAGAAAATTAGCCGTATTAATTGCAGATATTAATCTGGAAACTCCGTGCTGGCAACATCGAAACGATTCAAGTCGTGTGATTTTCTTAAGAAAATCTGTCAGGGATAAGTAACGGCAAGCCTTTCTTCTTCAGTTATACAGCCGAGGTCGAACGGATAGTTTTATCGGTCTTTTATATCTCTGGTACATCTGTATTATAGAACATTATTTTTTTTTATGCGAAACCTAAAATATGTGTCCCATATTTTTGAATAAAGCATCTATGTACAAAATTTCAAAAAGATATCACCACAAAGTAATGAGTTTGCTATCCTACTTCATTGTCCTAACAAAAATATGGTCAATGCTCCGCTCGGGCGAGCGTTGACCTCTGGCGTCAGTTGTTGCACGCGTGCAAGTACAGTCTACAGTAAGCTGCGTGGCGCGCTCGGTAACCACACTGCTACAATTTCTAAGTGTATTTGGGAAAAAAATATAACATGCTTATTCTGAACAAACTATTTTCAGGTTTCGTATTAAGAAAAAATAACGTTATATAAGTAATAGATACACCGAAGTAAAGCAAATGAACAGCTGATTTTTCCAACGCTAGATAACTTTAATCAAGTAATTTGTTCACAAATTGTCAATTTTTAATCAGCCAAATTTTCAAAATTATTTTTCGAATCTGAAGGCCAATAATCTAAAGAAAGAAAGAAATATTTTTATTCCGCACAAACAAAACGCACAATACAACTAGATACCATGAAATATATAATATTAATAAAAAAAAAGAAAAAAAGTACAAAAAAACAACACCAAAAGTCTCGTACTTCAAAACTATGCAATGCAACGTTGATTTGTTGTCAAAGCCAAGGCCATAGACAGCAAAAATTATTTGACATTTGACAATTAGATCCGGCTGTCATCTGTAATGCGCCCGCGACGCTAGCTGATGAATGATAAATCTCGTAATTAAAACTATCAATGTCTAAAACTTGTCAAAAATATAGAAAAAAATCAGGTATTTTTACGTTACATTCCTAAAATTACGAAAATTACTGCTCAGTTAAACACTTGCTAAAGAAAATTTGGCACGAAAACTTTGGCGACCAATTTAAGGTCGCAACGTTTTTAAATCTACGCACATACTACCACTAAGTGTTGCCTTAACATCTGCAATACTGCATACGAATTTACATATATTACTCTGTGGGTTCTGACTAAATCCCCTTTCCAAACCTATGCGCATACTTCTGTCCGACGCCGACGCCCGTGCTTTGCATTGTGATTCTAATTTTTTTTTTGATTAGGTAATACTCTTAGTTTAGAAATCTGCTCTTTCTGAGATTAGGTCAGACTATCCTTAGTTTGTGGAAACATTGATGACCATAAGATGTTTGTTTTGTGAACTACGGTTACGTCATCCATCGCTTATCAGAAAGATTTCCAGAGAAACAGAATCCTGTCCTTCTTCTCGGTAGCAACTGGGGGTAATGGGATAGAAGGTAATTGTTATGTGAATCATAATAAATTATACAAAGATATTATATTTCATTATATAGAGCCAGATACAGGCTAGCAGGTTTTTGCGGCCGAAAATTTTATCAAGATCTTTCATGAGGTTGAACACAGTTCTAAGAAAGCATAATAGCAAGCCGTGCGTAACAATGGTTAAGTAATTGTAACCTATATCGTATTTAGTCATACAATAAAATCTGCATTATTATATGGTGATTCTAGTAAGAGTAACGTTATCCTGGTTAGTTAAACATTACATAAGTAATCAGAGCGAGCGTATCGATGAGAGTGATCCGTATGTAGTGTCTTTCTGTAACGAACAAGTTTCGTAACTTTCATTAGAACAACAAAGTGGCGTGCCATGATTAATTTATCTTAGTAGCAATCTGCGCTGGCGCTTACAGAAGCCCACATTAAGGTGCCGTCAGTTCAAACCATTTCAATCGCCAATGCATTTGTAATTACAATCTCATTTCAACTTGTAATGCCTGCACGATCATTAAACGTTTACATAATGAAGTGATTTCTATCATGTGATAATCCTGACATACATAGATCTTAGATATTAAATTGGTACTTTATAAAAACCTGAAAAAATGAATTAAAGAAAAGTTCTCATTTTACTGTCTAACTGCATATGTTTTTTACACGTATATGAACAATTCTTGCAACACAGCTCAAAGCTGAAACTGTATTTATCTGTAGCAGACACGGATTTAAAAATACCATCAGGTAGCAAATCCACTTTCGCTCTCTTCTGAACCTGCCGGGGCCGGCCGTGTACCTACAGTTTACTACGTTTCACTAAACGAGAAACGTGAGACACATACTCAAAGACTGCGTGAAAATAAGGCCACAATTACAACCCGCACATAGTACCACCTAATGAGTGCTGTACAAAAGATAAAAAACATAAAATTAAGAACACTAACTCTCTCGAAACGCCTAATTGTTTATATAACAATGTGGTGATTGCCGCTGATGCTCACTCGCATTCGACCTCATTCCGATATGACACGCCATTACATTAATGCCTGGTGTTAACATCTTCAAAGCATTACGAGACCTTGTTTTCAATAGAATATGACCTTCGAAGGTCGCCTCTAACTCGCGCGCCGCTTTTCTTCGATCGTTACGCGATCCGACTCTCGCCGCAATCATCTAAACATACTCGGCGGTATAAATCCATAAATTGGTCCATCACTATCCCTAACCAGTTGTTACACCATAAATGCTTCTTAAGAATTATATTATCGTAGCCGACGTTCACTACATGACGTCACCGGTGAGTGGACGACATACTATAGATACCACTGGTTATATCCGAACAAATACTGAAATAAAGAATGATCCGAATTTAGTATTATCTACTTCATTTTTCGTCAAAAAAAGTCAGTAAAGTTTTGGTATGACTGCCCATAAAAACAAAAAAGGCGTTTTACAATGTGTGTTGTGATTTTACATACAATTGAAAATTCAAAAGTGGGGTAACAGGTAACCAAAAGTCATCGTAACCAACCACAAACCGTGCGACCTGAATGACAAATAAATTAAAAGAAAGCCAATGCATACAGTTTTACTGATAACATGTGGTTTGCAAAAGATGCACGACCATCGAAAATGACAAAATGTGTGCGTCATTACAACTATATTGCAGTATATTAGGTTAAGCAACTAGCTATATACTGAGGCAATTACATCTAATAAACGAGATATACTACTTCATTAATTACTGCCCACAACATTTATGTTTATAGGTCAATTATTTAGATCAAAGATATGGTAATATTTCCAGCAACTTATCCTGTAACCCTCTTCTGCTACATCAATATGTGTTTAAATATATGCTTTACAGAAATGGATATTCTTGTAACGCTTTTCATTATTCGGGAGTTAATAGGGGCACCAAGATCTTTACAGATGTTGTCAACATGCCAGGAGACTTAGTAGGCTTCTGGAGGGAGGTGGGCTGGTTGGCATAACCACCAACGGCCACCATGGCCCATGCACAATGGTCCATTTGTAAGACGAATTGCGGAAACCAAACCCGTAACATAGAATATAAAACTCAGGCGAAAGTACCTTAAAATAAATCTTCGCAAAAATGTCACAGTTTTATTGACATTTTTATTAAATGCTTCAGGGTAAATTAAAATGTCTTTGAATCCAAATTAATAAATACCATTTTCGTTGTACCCTACAATATTCCCGTAAGCTTCAGCCGTGCTGCCGCAATGAATGGCCACGTCGCTGACATGGTATGATTAATGACTCAGAATCAAGAGTGTTACAGTAAACTCAACATGAATAACTTATAAAATGCAATATCTCCTTTAGTATATCACTACTATCGTGAAGGCTTTCGTTAAAAAGCAAGATATAAAGATAAACGCCATTAACATGCGATCTATCGACGCGGCACAATTCTCGCTAAACACTTCACCAATGACACGTTCCGAGGGAATGATAAATGGAATCCTTTGTGTACTCATCATCGGTTCTTTCACACGTTTACGTAACGGACTCGCGTCCTCCTTACACCCTATTCGAAGAATTAGAAGGAACAGGGACGGAATAATCTGCGAAGGGTCTGTCGGTGTTGAATAATTTATTTAACGTGCAGGAATACCCACGTAGACCGTGGCCATTCTACTGGACCGGCCGCCGGACGCCGTACGCCGGAAAGTGCGGACACATTACTGCCTCTCATCTCACGCAATAAAAGCAACTGAAAATCGAATTTACAGAAACCCGTCCAGCTAGAATTTTGTTTATCTGTGAAGGAAAAGATCGTAATGATTGATCCACGGATATTATGTTGTGGAAGTAAGTCAAACCACTCGATGTTTGGAAGCGTACCAAAAGTTGAGCAGTGAAATGGTTTCCGTGAAGCTACATTACTTTGATACAAGTACACAATAATATCTAAAATTCTGAGCAACTCGATCGCGCCCTAATAAATTATCTTCTGAATTTATTATCTGTCTTTGGAGAACTTATTTTCAGGCTTTGTTTCTTCGGGAATTTCGCTTCAGTTGCGTTTTAAGTTTCTTATTTGTCCACGAAAATAATTACTAGACTTACATATATTTATTTCTATTGAATGTAATGTGGTTTTGTTTTGCATAGAAATGATCAGGATTTTTTTTATATTAAAAAATAATGTTGAATTGTATATGTATATGTAATAATTATTTCTAAAAATAGGTTTACTGTATTAACTCCTTGATAATTACTTTATGGCAATCATGCGCAAACGTTGCGCTTCAATCCTGCGCCGCACGCGCGGTATTCCCAACACCATCCTGGCCGCTCTGGTGGACCGGTGGGATTCTCCGATGTTGGCACGGTGGATACGGCTGTACGCTGTTAAATAGCGACTGATAGTGTCATCGGGGAGTTCTTCTAGTCTAAATAATAACACCTTAATTTTATTTAGTACTTAATACTTACAATTTTTTTTAAGTTCGCAAATGTACGTACTAACAAATTATATGGACGAAGAGTCTGAAATAAATAATAATAATTATTATTATTATGTACAGTATAGTAGGAACTAAAAACACATATTGATACTTTGCTGTATTTTTACGAGCAATAACTGTTAAAAATCGTTTACAGTACGCTTTACGACTGCACTCGACATTGTGAAACAGCACTGGAACGTGAAAGGTAAAACACCTCATTTTTAAGTAGTCATTGTCCAAAACTGCCTACATAATAGGCCTGTAATGTTTCCACTGCTGAGACAGACATCTCAGTGAGAGGTAGTGGGCCGTAATCCACTACGTGGAGGGCCCCTGAAGGTTTATAGTACCACATGTCTAAAAAACATGTCTTAAATTTTATCGCTATCCTTACTATGTCTACCTTCACCGCTTTGAGAGCATCTGTGATGAAATAACTTACACAAAGCAACTAACTGGACTCAAACTTATGAGTCGCGTATGTCACCTCTGTTACCACTGCACTATTTTTTTTTTATATATTTACAAATTAGTGCTTTACTGCAATCCTGCCTGATGGTAAGCAGTAATGCAATCGTTGCTGGTAAAGCGCACTAGTTTCTTAAGCCTATTCACTTAAAAAACTTAGGAATAGGAAGGATGGCGGCAGTTGAGTTAGGTGATGCAATCTTAAACCCAAGACCAACACGACCAACGTTGCTGCGCCAGAGAGAGATTGATCTGGAGACTCTCCACGACCAAACTCCCGACACAACAACATTTGGCGCATCGTACCCGGCACACATCGCAACACAACTGCTCAGACCCATCCTCCGTACGGCTTCACCAGACATCATGCCGGAACACCACGAATCGCTTAGCGGCAAGGCCTTGTCTGTGTCTGTCTGCACTAAAACTGATAAAAACGTTTATATAATCAACCTTTGTTAATACTATGAACGTAGGTACGTACACACAGACCGCATTAGTAATTTCAGAAGGAGCTGTTATTTTGGACGATTAAGCCGGAATCCGACGGTAAGTAACCCATCCTTGATTGCGAGTGGTCGACTAAATAATTAAACTCTTGAATTACTGAAGCGTATTACCGGGATCTAGACGATTAAATACTACGGTTGATGTATACGAAGCTAGACGAGACTGGTTTACTTTACTACTTTCAGGAGGTCAAAAGGAATGAGTATACCTGAATAAAATACTAATAGGTCATAACATCGGCTGCCGGCAGAAGTTACCACCCACCAGACAAAGTCTTGCCGCCAAGCGATTCGTCGTGTGCCGGCATGATGTCTGGTGAAGCCGTACGGAGGACGCGTCTAAGCAGTTGTGTTGCGATGTGTGCCGGTTACGATGCGCCAAATATTGTTTGTGTTGGGAGTTTGGTCGTGGAGGGTCTTCAGATCAATCTCCCTTTGGCGCAGCATCGTTGGTCGTGTTGTTGGGTTTAACATTGCATCACCTCGCTCGACTACCGTCTTCCTTCCTATTCGCTCAGTTTTTCTGAGTGATTAGGCTCTGAATAAACTAGCGCGCTTTACCATCAACGATCGCATCACTGCTTACTATCAGGCGGGATTGCGGTCAATCGCTAGTTTATAATTATTTAAAACAAAAAAGTGTGTACGTGACTTTAAACGAAATGGAAAACTTGTCACTCGCACTCTCAAGTCCCAGGTCTTTGTCTTCATGGATGACCGCCAAGTTTGCCCGCGAAATACAAATTTTCTTACATTTTTTGCTAATGTAAATAAGGAGGTACTATAAAGTTTTAAAACCATCATGATTTTCAGACAAAGATGGTGTGCTATACAGGATGACTAGCACAATCCCTTTTTCAGGACGGTATAATGAAAGTATAAACATGCCATAGTAATACCCCATGTTGTTTCTATACTAATATATATTATCTGAAGAATTTGTTTGTCTGTTTGAACGCGCTTACCTCAGGAACAGTAGAAATCGGATCAGTAGGTCCGATTTGAAAAATTCTTTTTGCATTGGATAGCCCATTAATCCAGAAAGGCTTTAGACTATATAATATCACGCTGCGACCAATAGAAGCGGGGCATAACTAACTCCACGTGAACGAAGTCGCTGACGCTGCCGCTAGTGTACGATAAAGCAGTTCCTATATTAAACTAAGATACAGCTGCAGTCAGTGAACACGAGCGAGAGGTGTGAAGGCCTTATTACATGCTTGTTGCTATCTGATTTATAATTCAAGGTAGTGTTAAGAGCACTCTCACTAAGTGATGATTCATGGCAGACTTGAGAATGCTCTTCAGGACCTCATTCTCGGCAACAACGACGCCAGTTACTATACTACTACATTACAACACACAATCAACCAATTTCGAATACCTAGAACCTATTTATGATTTTGAAACATTAGGTAGATTTTGAAATCAATTGAATGCAATATTCGAACTTTATATTGTAAATGCAATCCAAACTGAAAGCTTGATCTCGTGCCCGATTGGTTAAACTAATCTAAATCATGACACATTGTTCGTTGTTCATGTCTCTAATAAAAAAAACTGTTTATCACTACGGACGTTATACCGAGACAATATTTCTTAATCCTATATTACAGCAATTTAATAGCCCAATAAAACGTAAGAACTTTGAACAACAGAACATTTAATAGCGCTTGAGCGTTTGCCGCGACAGTTACGATCATGCGAAGACGCGCCATTTCCTTTCACTTAATTTCAATGGACGATAGGTACTAAATAGCGATTTAGTTCAAACACTCTAACTCATGAGTTATTTAAAAACAGGTGTTTCATCAGTAATGTGTTAGTCATTGTTTTAAACAGAGCGTCAAGTCTGTATTACAGTGGCATAATGCCATTTGCATCTGGCCGTTCACTTCCCTGCACATCACAGATCTGTGGGCTTTAACAAATTATCACTTAATTATCTGCCTTAATTAATTGGTAGTACGTACCTACTCCATGGACGTTACGTAAGCGTATTCTCATGGGGCTCTCGATCCGATGCAGCGATACTAAGATATTTACGGCGGTTTAACAGCATGGGTTAATCTTTTTTTATTGAAATGATTTTAACCAGTTTGTTAGTTAAATGCATGGCGTCATAATGCTATGTTTTACGTCCGGTTGGATTGTAAAAGAGTGGACGTCGCTGCGGTCAAGCGGCGATCGAACAGCGCTCCACCGTGTGAGAGCACTCGTAAAACGATTGCATAAGAATGCTTGATGCGAACACGTGGTATACCTCCATGCAAGCGAGGAAGTCGTGAAGCAATCCTTTTGTTTATATCATCACTTTTTATCATTATAACTTCTCTAAATTGGTGCAATAGTGCAATACGGTTTGCCAATTGCAGTTACGATAGGTTTCTAGACTGATTCCGTACTTGTATCAGTCTATATCAATATCTTAAAGTAACATATTAATGGAAATGCGATTAGGTTAAATTTTAGACCGTGTGCAGACACTGCAAGTTAATTATGGACCGTCAGCGACAGGCTGGCTGACAACTACTTGTTATTAAGTGTTCATTACAGGTTTCGGCGACATATACGAGAGACGAAATCATAAATAATTTTGGTAGCGATATCATTTACGAAGTCGAAAATGTTGTATTTAGACTGCGCTGAACATGAGAAAATGCCATATGTAACCATAACGTAACAACATAACGCACATTTATCTCTAGTCTATACACCCAGGTAAGAGCGACTAATTATTTATCCACGTGTCTTACTTGCCGCAATGTTTGGTTCCTATTATCTGCTTATACTCACACGTAGTTAAGCCAGTACACGCCCGCTAGCCATAAGCCTTTAGTTTCCTCTCATGACCCTCGCTGAAAATAAAGGGTTGACCTAATTTAAGCCACAACCCAAAATAAGCTGGGAAATCATGTGATTAGCTGTCTGTGTAACGACCCACTGATTATTGTAATCTTCTTATTTCTTGGAATGTTTCGAACCTAATGCAATAGGTATAATCTGCAAATGGACGGCTGTAATCTCATTATGTAAAGTAAGAAAAGGGATCACTTTTCTACGAAACAACAGATTTCTCTTGTGATAACCGACGAAAGATTTCTACGCTTGGAGAGTTTAATGCTGAATTCACGATTACAGTTTATGCCTCGCGCTCACTACACAACGTATGCAATGCAACGTATGCAATTCAATATATGCAATGCAATGTATGCAATGCAACGTATATAATGTAATGTATGCTACGCAACGTATGCAATGCAATATATGCAATGCAATGCATACCATGCAACGTATACAATGCAATGTATGCTACGCAACGTATGCAATGCAATATATGCAATGTAATGTACGCCATGCAACGTATGCAACGCAATGTATGGAATAATGTACGGTACCCTTTCAATTAAGTACGTAGTAAAAAGCTACATTATTAGCGTAAGGGATTATCAATTTCAAAACAAACGTGATGTACAAAGTCATTCATCATGAATCTAATAAATATTTCAAAGAAATTTCTTAAATATGTTCTATATTTATGTTGTGACCTCAACTCGAGTCCAAAGCTGAAACAGCTTCGAAAATTTTTTTGGGAAGTAACATATTTATTACAACGTAAACCTGTATAAACAGCCGCATTGCAGACCACTGAAAACGTACGTTCACGAAACAAAATTAATTTTGCGATAGTTCAATTTAATTTTCGAATATTAATATTCGAATTAAATATCGATTAACATTCGATTTCAACTAACATGACAATGTGGAAAAAACATGTATCAATGGTGGTATAATCTTTTACAGTAATGATAAATGGTGTCTATACCATGAGGACTATTCCCATGACGTCACTATACGATCGATCCTATGAGTTATCATCAATCCCATCAATTATTTTTTATGGTTCTGTAGGGTAAAAGCCGCGGCCTCCCACATCAGCCTGTATTTATATTTATTCCATTTAAAATAAGAAATTTCGATTAGACAAGGACGCCTTATAATGAAACACCTTTGCAGAAAAAGGTCAAAACCATCAGATGAGAGGCATTTTGAATGAATAAAATAACAACAATCTCGAATTTTGACATACCGACTTAATTTTTTCTCGACTTATATTTGCTTAATATTTTGAAATCGTCGGTCAATGAATCATGTTTTTTTTATTTGCATACAAAACAGCAATGCGATACTGAACCCGTTACAGTGAACATTTGAAGAAGTAAGCGTGGAATGAACTGTCATGCAACTAATGGTATGGGATTGATACTATTGAAAGCACACTTTAAGATCACTTCACCCAACTTTGCACGGTAATAATTTTACAGAATCATCAATCGACTTATACTATGTTATTTTCTTTATACGAATCCTGAATAAAGTTTCTTCAGAATAAACAACTGAATCGATTCCAATCATTTATAGACCATGTTATATTTTTTTCCCAATATTTTTAAAAATTGTTGCAGTGTGGTTACCGAGAGCACAACACAATAGGGTATTTGACTAAAAAAAAACTAATTAGTCCGTCAGTCAGATTTCCACAAAATACTAGACACGTATTTTTCTTTTTTCATATAAACAAAAATGAAGACGACACAGTGCGTTGAAAACTCGTGTGACGTCACTGGACGCTACGCTTTTTAGCGAGCAGTGACGTCACCAGCCACCACTCCTGATCTTTGATACCTTTTATATTTGTCAATCTTTATTGATTTGATAAAACAAAATATACGTATCCAATATTTTTCTATAATCTGAATGACGGACTAATTATTTTTATTTAGTCAAATACCCTATTCTCGGCAGAACATAGTGGTCCTAGGCGTGTGCTCGCAGCAGGATGGCGCCACCGTCTCATTGTGCAGGGGGTAACGTTTTAAGTAAAACTAACATGTTTTAAGCAAATTATACTACATTTTATTTTATCACTTACTGCTGCATTTACGAGTAGGTATAGTATCTACATAATATTATCTACCTGCACTTGACTGTTACGACAGTCTAAAGCCAGCAAGTGTGATGGAAAATGTTATCATTAGTTAATTACAATACCAACGGAAATTATGGTCAATAATTGCAAGACGACGCGACTCCGCACCGCAAGAGGCGCGGGTGGGCGACCGGTACGTTGTCCATATTTTTGTAGGGAATTTGGTACATAAATTATTTACATAAAAATACTGGACACGTTAAAACGCACAAATAATAACGTTGTATAAGCATTATATGATACGGAGGAATGAGAGGCATGTCGAGAGAGTTTAGAATATGATAATGAGTGAGATCGTGAATACTTACCTAAATGGAACCTATTCAATTTATATATAGTTGAAGATTCACAGTTATATACCTAACGGGAAATGCAGTTTTCACTACTTATTTATTCATTTTAGAGGTTTACCAACAACAGTTTGCTCAGGTTCGTTGCTAAAGGTAATATGGGAAAGTGGACATGCAACAATCACATACAGTCAAACCCCGTATACATAATTAAGCTTAATGGTAATTGAATTATTTTCTGTTTGTAAAAACGCTTTTACAAGTCAATCAAATGTTCTTTTTTTAAACTACGTGATTTTGGCGTTTGCCATCTACTCTAAGAAAAAAGGTTGAAACAAACTCAGAGGTCACAGTCTCAAAAGCTATATCAATGATTAAACTATATTTTTATAGTGTTATAAAGACAATAAGGAAATAATTAAACAATATAGAGTTCTTCTAGGTAAACACACACAGCAGCTATTTATAACCTGGCATTGATTTGGAAAGAGGAAAATTAGAGTCTAAAACAGCACTTTCTCTGGTGGCCCCATAAGAACCGTAAGGAATAGGGTATTTGACTAAAAAAAGTAATTAGTCCGTCAGTCAGATTGCCAAAAAATACTAGACACGTAGGTATTTTTTCTTTTTTCATATAAACAAAAAATGAACACGACACAGTGCGTTGAAAACTCGTGTGACGTCACTGTACGCTACACTTTTTAGCGCGCAGTGACGTCACCAGCCGCCACTCCTGATCTTTGATGCCTTTTATATTTGTAATTTTTTATTAATTCGATAAAACAAAATATACGTATGCAACATTTTTCTATAATCTGAATGACGGGCTAAATAGAATCTTTTTTTTTACCCAGGAAATATCCCTATTCTTGAGCGAGCACGGATATTAAAGTGTGCAGTCTATTTTACTTAACCACACTCAAAATACACGTGTTAACCACTTAAAAACCGCGCATGAAATACTTTAAGGACTGATTTACACGGTGCAATTTAATTGCTTATGGCACACAATAAAATTGATGCAACAAATGACTTGTATCGTCTAAATGGCGTCAAGACAATGCAACTTTTATTGTTGCTTCACCTTAATTAAAGCCCTAGGCAATTAAATTGCACCGTTCAATCAGTATTTAGCCATGAACCTTTTTAATTTATATTAAATGACTCATGCTTTATAGAAATATAAACGGAATGAACATTGTATTCGAACGTAAAAGAATGTTTCCGGAAAAAAATTATATTATGAAAATCTGTCATTATCACAACTTCGAGTTTATGTGACGTTACCGATCCAGGCAACCATAGCTTTGGGTGTTGTGGTGCCTTAGTATTGTTCGCTAACCGCCTCTCACAAATGCGTGGCATATCACCTCTGTAAGCTAGGATCTCAAATAGCCAGCAATAAAACGGGCAGTTACGCCCCATAAGTCTCTGTAAATTGATTTAACAGTTTCTGGATCCGCGAAAGTTTCGGGACCCGCAACATCATTGGCCGAATTACAATGAATGTTCATTTAAACTAATGAAGTGAAGCGACTTTTAAGTTGATTAAAACGAGTGCGGGGTCGTAAAATGCAAAAGTATTCCAGTAATACTGAAATAGTTCTTGGCACAAGTCAATTACCTATTTTTCCGTTTCGTTTAGCCTTGCCGCATTGGACTCCACGATTTATTCAATCACAAGTTCAGGAATGATAGAATTGTAGAGGTGAGCGCTTCTCGTCAGCCATTCGTGGGTCGGTACACAACCTCGTATCTTATAATATAATATATATAATAATAATAAATAAAATAAAAAGCCTGTATTTCTCGCAAAACAAGTGTTACATATATAGTGTGTTAGTAGTTTAATTTTTAAAGTTTTGTTAGTATTATTTACAGTATTTATCTAATATATAACTTAAATATACTATTTTATTTTATATTATTTAATAATAGAAATCATATTATTTGTCTGCAAGAACCCTTTTGCAGGTAAAGGCCTCCTCCAAATTGTGCCAAACTTCTTTGGAGTGTGCAGTTTGCATCCACTTTGGTCCCGCTACTTGTTTAATTTCGTCCTCCCATCTTTTACGAGGTCTTCCTTGTTTCCTTTTGCCTGCCGGACCTCTCCACGCTGTGACACATTTTGTCCATCTCTGGTCTTGAAGACGTGCTACGTGTCCGGCCCACTTCCATTTCAGTGTTAGAGCTTGAGCCAGACCGTCTGTTGCTTTGGTAGTTTTTCTAATTTTTGTATGTCGTATTTTTTGTCTTCTTTTGATATTTAACATACTTCTCTCTATCCCACGTTGGCATGTTATAATTTTGTCTTTGACATTTTTGTTAAATTTCCATGTCTGGCAAGCATAGGTCAGGCACGGTATAAGGCATGAATTCAATACTTTGGTTTTTATTTTAACAGGCATTGTGCTCTTGAATATTTCTTTTAAACTCCAGTATTTATTCCATGTAAGCTGTGCCCTGCGCTGTATCTCCTGGTAGTTGTTTGAACCATCGAAGCTTATTTGTTTGCCGAGGTATATGTACTGGTCGGTGTATTTAAGCAGTTCACAGTCTACATGTATTGGTACCATGGTACTGTTGGTCATTAACATGGTTTTCGCGAGATTCATTTCTAACCCTGCCAGTTTGCTGGCGTTATTTAGGGTCTCTACCATGTACTGTAGCTCTACACCTTTCTCTGATATAAGGACCAAGTCGTCTGCGAAACGGAGGTGATTTAGGTATCTGTTTTCGATTTTTATGCCACGTTCTTTCCAGTCAAGTTTGTTTATTATAGATTCTAGGACCGCTATAAAAATTAGAGGCGAGAGCGGATCACCCTGTTTTACTCCTCTTTCAACAGAGAACCATGGGCCTGCCGTTTCCAGTCTAACTCTACTTTTGCTATTGTTGTATAAGCTTTTTATGACCTGAATATATTCGCTTTCCACATTTTGTGATGTTAAAGTTTCCCAGATGTAGTTGTGTGAGACAGAATCGAATGCCTTTTTGTAATCTATATACGCCAAGTAGAGCGGTCTTCTTTTCTCTTGATATTTTTCAATGAGAAGTTCCAGCGTGTGGATATGGTCGATTGTAGAGTATCCTTTTCTAAATCCCGCTTGTTCTATTGGTTGTTGTTTTTCTAGTGTTGAGTTTATCTTTTTGTTTAATATTGTGGAAAAGAGTTTGTAGATTGTCGGCAGTAGGCTTATGGGTCTGTAGTTGCTTATATCTTTAGGATCGCCTTTTTTGTATAGTAAGATGATGTTAGACTCGGACCATTGAGTGGGTGTTTCTCCAGTTTCCAGAATGTGGTTGAATAATTTGGTTAAGGGAGTGACCAAGAATGGGGTAGCTACATGTAGAGTTTCGTTTGTTATATTATCCGGGCCCGGCGTTTTGTCTGGTTTAAGTTTTTTCAATGCTTCTATGACTTCATTTTCTTCAATTTTAATTAAATTTGGATTACTACCTGCTCTAGTGGTACTTTGGATAATATATATACAATATGTAAAAAACCCTGTCCGATCCGTTAAGGTATTGTTAGGTATCGTTAACTGATACTTACATAATGCCTACAAAGTCGGTCTAAACTTAAAAAAAAAAATCCCCTTAAGAATTTTTTTTTTATAACTATAAACTAGCGCTTGACCGCAATCCCGCCTGATGGTAAGCAGTGATGCGATCGTTGATGGTAAAGCGCGCTAGTTTATTAAACCCATTCACTTAAAAAACTAAGTTAATAGGAAGGAAGACGGCAGTTGAGCGACTGACGCTGCCGGCAGTAGTGCGGAGGATGGTCGGCAGCTCAGAGTCGTGGGACGCGGTGGTGTCCTTCTGCGAGGACGTGATGTCGCAGAAGGAAGCTGCGGAACGGGAGAGGGAGATATCAACTCCCTTCCCGGGCCGGAGAAGACGCACCGGGCGCCGAGGAAGGGCGGATAACGCCCTCTTCCGCCCCCCATGAATGGGTCCAGGGGCGAGGGACATGGGGAAGTCCCCGCCCCCCATTGATGGACCCCGAGGCGGAGGCGCGCGCGAGTGTCGGCGCGCGCCTTTGAGGCGATGCACGGGGTAGTTTAACACCCCACTACCCCGTGCAGGAGACGAGGCCCGGACAGACCGGGCCAGCACGAGGGTGGGGCCGTGGAAAAATTTAGACTCCCGCGGCCCCACGTGCGCTCGTGATAGAAGACACACCGGGGTGGTTTTAGTCAGTAAAAGTCTGACATACCCCGTCGCCCACCCCAGGGCGGCGGGCATCCTATGAGGATTTCCACTCCGGCAAAAAAAAAAAAGGTGGTGCAATGTTAAACCCAACAACACGACCAACGATACTGCGCCCAAGGGAGATTGATGTGGAGACCCTCCACGACCAAACTCCCGACACAACAACACTTGGCGCATCGTACCCGGCACACATCGCAACACAACTGCTCAGACCCGTCCTCCGTACGGCTTCACCAGACATCATGCCGGAACACGACGAATCGCTTGGCGGCAAGACTTTGTCTGGCAAAATTATTATTATTTCGAAAAAGCGAGGTATTTTAATACATTTGCGGTAGGAAACACGGTACATAATGCGGGTGAAGGGGGGCCAGAGTAAGCGGCACGTGGTCACATCACTCATAATAATACCTACTGTCCAAAAAGATGTTGCAACTTTTAAAAATATACCTAATTTTGGGGAAATTTAAATTATTTCGTAATAAAGATTATTTCAAAATCCATTAGTATTGCTACTATGATGATAATGTAAAATTTCATATTTTATTTGGTCATGTGTATACCTGACCTTTATTATCATTTTAGGTCGGACGGGGTTTTCTTTACATATTGTATATAATTCCTAGATTAATTAAGGCTGGCTGCAGTTCCACTAAATATACTCTCGTAAACAATTGGAAACTCTTCATTTTATAAATTTATAAAATAAACTTTATTCTTCTTTACGAAATATTTAAATATTTCACAG
This sequence comes from Sesamia inferens, assembly GCA_037179545.1. Classification (NCBI taxonomy): domain Eukaryota; kingdom Metazoa; phylum Arthropoda; class Insecta; order Lepidoptera; family Noctuidae; genus Sesamia; species Sesamia inferens. Next base: position 15,426,261 of record CM073921.1, on the reverse strand, counting down.
GAACAATTAAACCGTATTGTTTCTACGAATAATTTAGGTAGAAAGGACAGAAGATAAAATTTTAGATATGTGCTGTCAAATTAAGATATTCCATAGACAGTTCAGTCGTGATTAAAAATATGGCGACCAAAAATACCTCAATTTACGTGAGACACAGAATAATTTGACAGAACGAAAATAATATTTATCTTCTGTCCTTTACTTGACAAGATAAGAAGAATGAGATGCGCTGAACTTATAATTAGTTTAGTTTATTAAAAAGGGAGTCGAAGAATTATCCACTTACAGCAATAACCTACCAATAGTGGTTCACACCTTCTTTAAACGGATTATACTATAATCCGACGTACTCAAGTTATGTGGAAAAGGAAAATGGAACCGCTATCTTTAACCTTTTCCGAATTATAGTACGCAGCGTAGAACCTACGAATTTATGTGAAAAGATTGCGAAAACAGATGTCCTATTCAACTTCATCAACTCGAAACGCTGCCGGCATCATAAATATGTAGCATACTTAGGAGCTAACAAAAATATATTTTTCCACAGTCTGTAACATTATACAAGAACAGTAAAAATACTTAGGTATTTTTGCATAACAATTTACATAATAACATCATTTTGTAATATAGAAGTATGCGGTCCAGCTTAATTTCTGTTTTACATTTAAAATATTGCCTATACTATTATTATTATACATAATATATTTACATAGCAAAGTAAAAGTTGACACATACATCCTGATTTCGTAACGTGCTCATATTATATGCCTCCCTGGTGTGATGTTAAAATGACCTTCCATTCTCTTCATCTCTGCTATTTTAATTTAGAAAATTAGGCGTATTGATGTAACATAGCGATACCGTTTTAATGAAGTTTTTAAATTGGAGTTATAAAATAATCTAACTATGGTATCGATTAAGAAATACCTAAAGGAATATGGACGAGTGACTTTGGCATCTCCTGAAAGGAAGTTTCATCAGTCGACAGCAGCTCTTTATTAGACACGAACTGTCACCTTGACTTCGACTTCGTGGTAACGATTATTGATTATCTTAATCTTAACACAGATGTGCACATTGGCAGATGACGATATTACATAATGAACATTGGTTTTTAAGTCTAACTTGTTTTATATTACTTAGATATAATAAAGCTGAACAATTTGTTGGATTGAACGCCCTATACTCTGGATCAGCCAGGCATATTTGAAACAATATTTTTCGTTATGATACAATATTTGATAATATCAGGACTTTTAGGTTGAGCTAAAAGAAATAAGACACGTTAAACGAAGACGTGTAGCACGGCATAAGAAATTTAAAACGGTAATATTGTCGTGTAGTAATACCTGTTTATATGCAGCGAAAGAGTTATTTTAACACTAGAAAGACGGGCATTGGTTTTTTGACCCATTTTGCAGTTTATCGTTCGATAATTTCGAAACTATTAGTTTTGGTGCTATGTCCTCCCGTGACTTTTAATGAAAGAGTTTATATTTCAAAGTACTGTCGATGATATTGTTATATTATCATCCTGAATGAAATAAACATAACATTTACCTACAAATTCGGCGCCGGGTCATTTGACCCAAGCGGTATTTATTAGGCTAAACAGTATCCATTTGAAGGTAAGTCATAATATTTACATTATTCTCTTAAAGCTGTGGATATTACATGTGAAACTAATTGTATAGAATCATACCAATTGTTACTTTCGTGGAGCAAACAATGTTATTTAGTTCTTTACAATGTCTAGGCTGAGCGACCATCAAATTTTATTATCGTTACAATCATTGCCCGAGGATAAGTTAGACGGTGAGGGTGAAGATATGGAAAGTAAATGCGATTCAGAAGAAGAAGTAATTCCATCCGAAACGAGTTTCAAGCAGTGACGACTCAAATGACAACATATGGCTAGGTAATTATTATCTCTTTTCTTTACTAATAAACTCCATAAGAATATTTGCATCTATCTATTACTACAATTACCAACTTAGATGATTTGTTATCTTATACAATTACAGTTATATATTTTTGTTGTCTTTTAAGCAACTGTACAACGTCAACGATCATTTAGGGAAACAGAACGAAGGAGGCAACTGCGTGGAATGGCCACTACAAGTTTTTTTTTTATAATTCATACCTATATTAGATCTTGCTGTTATAAATGCATGGATAAGAAATAGAAGAAGAAGTGACAAACAACAAAGTGCGTAGAAGAGATTTTATACTCCAGCTAGCTTTAGAACTCAGCAATATGTCGGAGGACTCTTCTACCATTGGTTCAATACAACCAGCAATACCGAGGCAGTCAGCCGTAGCTACTAGAAAAAGATGCCACCGTTCTACTTCTAATTGTAAGAATAAATCCAACAAAATGTGTGATATTTTCAAAAAACCATTATGTGGACAATGCAATCAATTAAAAACATGTCAATGTCAAAATTGTAAATAAATTGTTATAAAAGTTATAGTTATTAAAAACTATATTATTACGCAACATATTGTTTGAATGATAATCCCACTTTTTCTAAAGATCACAAACATATTTGCAATCAAATGCTCATTGCATATATTAAATACATTGATATTATAACGTGGGGTCATTTGACCCCTAGCTATCTTTCTTGGTAAGAGTATTTTGCCGTCTTTCTAGAGTTAAGAAAATTATATTATATATACAACATTATTTTTTCTTTATACGAAATCAGAATATAGTTTGTTCAAAATCAACAGTTGAATCGATTCCAATAATGTTTACACCATGTTAATATTTTTCCCAAATACGTTTAAAAAATAATGCAGTGTGGTTACCGAGCACACGACACAGTACACAGCGGATCATAGTGTCCTAGGGCCCCCGCCGCGCCGCACCGCTTTAGGCGCAAGGGGGCGAGCGTTTTTAATTGTACAAATTTAAACTACAACAGGGAAAAATCAAAGAACAATCAGTGTAAGCATAGAAATCGGACGCAGCTCAAGCCCAAGCCTTTTTGTCGTCAATATAATCTTTAACACTATAAAATGCTTTCTGACACAACTTACGTTTAATGAAGGATTTGAATTTATTCAGGCTCAGATCTTGAACCACCTCTGGAAGTCTATTGTAAAAATGTATACATTGGCATCTAAAAGAGCCACCTATTTTCTTGAGCCTTGTTGTAGGTACAATAAATTTGTGCTTGTTCCTGGTATTTATATTATGGACATCACTGTATTTTTTAAACATTTTTATATTTTTCTGAGCATACAAAAGATTTTCATAAATATATTGAGACGGCACGGTCAGTACATTAATCTCTTTAAATTTTTCTCTGAGAGAGTGTCTCGGACTTAATTTATAAATTGCACGAACAGCTCGTTTCTGCAAAACAAATATTGTTTGAATATCAGTGGCATTTCCCCACAACAGAATGCCGTATGACATTACGCTATGGAAATAGCCAAAGTACACTAAACGGGCCGTCTCAATATCAGTCAAATTACGAATTGTTCTAACTGCGTATGCAGCAGAACTTAGTTTTTTGACAATTTTTCTATATGTGGACCCCATTGAAGCTTAGCATCCAGAGTTATACCCAAGAACACTGTGCTGTCTTCAGATTCCAATTCTTCGCCCTTTATCAACACTTTAGTTTTCACCTGCCTAACGTGAGGTAGAGTAAACTTAATGCATTTGGCTTTTTTCTCGTTTAAGAGTAAATTATTAACATTAAACCAGTGGACTACTTTGGAGATCGCGCTATTTACATCATCAGTGACCTGCTGCAGACGTTTAAGTTTAAAAAAAAGTGAAGTGTCATCTGCAAACAACACTATATCGTGATTATCCTTTATGAGGTACGGCAGGTCATTGATATAAATAAGAAACAAAAAGGGACCAAGAATTGACCCCTGTGGGACTCCCATTGTTACTAAAGATCCGGAAGATCTTTTTCCATTAACTTCATCGCTTTGAATCCTACCACTCAAGTAGGATCCAGTGCAGAGTTCCTGATCCCGTAGTGGCGGAGTTTCCTGATTAACGTCTCGTGAAGAACGCAATCGAATGCCTTGGACAAATCACAAAAAATGCCCAAGGCATCGCATTTATCCTCCCATGCATTATAGATATGACCAAGAAGTTCAACACAGTATCGCATCAGTAGTTGAACGACCCCTTGTAAAACCGAACTGTTTGCTATGTAATAATTTATGTTTATTAAAAAAACTTAGCATTTGGTTTAAAATTAATTTCTCAAAAATTTTACTAAAGTTAAGTAGTACAGAAATAGGTCTATAATTTGTGGGGTCTGATGTACTACCTGATTTAAACAAAGGTATTATTTTACTATTTTTCATGAGATCAGGAAACTCTCCACAGTCAATACAAGTATTAAAGATAACCTCTAGAGGGGGTGCCACAATATCAATAATAGACTTAGCAACTTCCACCGAATGACCCCACAGGTCAGCAGTCTTTTTTATATTGAGAGTGTGAAAGATTTTAATTATATCTTTACTGGTAACATATTCAAAATGAAATTCCGAATTACAAACATTAACATTTTCTTTAAGCAAAGACTCAGCAACAGAAGAGAATGAGTTTAGGGATTTAGTAGTTAAAACAGGAATATCCGAAAAGAAATTTTCAAACACCTCAGCGACTTGCGAGTCTGATTTTATTATGTCGCCATTAATATTCAGGCTATAGTCAGTATTTCTATCATTGGACCTTCCCGTTTCACTATTAATAATTTTCCAAGTCGTTTTAATTACATTACTACTGTTTTTTATCTTTGAACTCAAGTAACGTGACTTGGCCATATAGCAAACTTGTTTAAATAATTTTTAGTGTTTTCTAACATACAAATTAAATTCAACAGTATTAATATAAGTCCTCTCATTGTACAGTTCATAAAGCCGAGTTCTACTTTTATGAATACCTATGGTAGCCCAATCAGAGAAAGATGCATTACTATTAATAGAGATAGTCTTGGGAACAAAGGTGGAATCAAATTGTTTACAATATATATTAAAAAAATTATCATAGAAATGATTAGGATCAGCATTAACAAAACTGGATAAGACTGGCACTTTATTGATGAGATTAAATCTAAAAACCACCATTGACGAAAAAAAACCACGAAAAAACCACTTTGACCATATTTTTGTAGGAACAACCAGGTAACCTAACAAGCTCATAACTTTGTGATTTTTCATGATAACGTTTCGAAATTTTGTACATAAATACTTTACATAAAATTACTGGACACGTGTTTCGGGTTTCGCATATACAGAAAAATAACGTTGCTCAGCAGACGTACCACACACTCTTCAATAAAACATAGCAAAACTACAGTCTAACTGCGTAACACACTATTAATAGCAGTGGGTTTCAATTAGATAGTTCAACAACATTCATTATGTTACTTACCTTGTAATATAGATAATATAGCAAGAAGCATCAAAATCATTCAGATTGAAATTGACAGTGTAAGTATTACGCAATTTAGGGTGCTAATGTTGCACCAACTTAACTAAACAATATACACACTAATCAAAAAATTAAGACGACGCTCTCGGTTGAGTTCGGCTTGTTCAGCCCCGTTATCACAGCATTCATATTAAAATGTACTAAATAAGGTCTTATATCATGTAAATGAATAGTATTATATATTATTGGGCTACGCTACTTATGGCACACGCTTAAACAATATATTATCCTTGAAATATTATAAGCAATGAATAGAAAAGTTGATTGATGTGTCTTATTATTATGGTCTACCTAAACTACCATTGAAAATGGACGAGTCAATCAATCATCTCGGCCAGTCTACTGCTGGACATAGGTCTCTCCCAGGCTGCGCCTCCGCCTACCGCATCCAGTCTATCTCAGCCACCTTCTAACTGGGGGGCGCCCCACACTACTCGGAATCCTCTGCTTCAACGGCTATCCTTCGACGGACATGGCCCACCACTTCAGTTTGCTTAATCTGAAAGCTATGTATGTTAGTATCTCCGGTTATACCTATAAATTAATGAACATGGCAATGCTGCCTGTCTTTTGGACACGTTTGTGGATGACAGCAAAGCGGAAGAAAAAGTGTCTTGTTTTTATACAGCAGAAATATATAATTCTAGGACGGTACCTACGAAAAATTGTTTTGAAAACCTCTAAATTTCCAGGTTCTACCATTTCACTCGATGTTAATGTCAAAAAAAAATATTGCACGGAAATAATTATTTTGTAAATTCGGCTCGGTCACTTAAAATGTAGCTATTAATTTCACTGCCTTGGAAAGATATTTTTATATTTGAGGCTTAATTACGACATTGTTCTCGTTTCCGAGTATATTAAGGACGATAGATTGGTAACTGTCCATAGCTTTTATTCCGTCAAGGTAAGACACTTAATGTAAAAACCTTTTATTTATTTATTTTTTGTTTGTATTAGAAATGTATTACATTTTCATGCACTAGATATCACAAGTGTGAATTGCATTGTGTCATTTGTAACTTTATAGTTAATCAACGATTTAATTATCTGGCTAAACAAATTCGATCGCCGGGATAAATGGCGGGCGTGTCAAATATATTCCCTTACGGTTTATTTAGCTATTAGGCTTCCTACATTAAAATAAATGGGCCGTTCATTTGATTCTAATAATTGAGATCACTGTAGTTCAAAATGTATCTTATTAGGAAGGACTTAACGTTAACAATTGGCGTCGAAAATCTATATAAAGAACCATTTATACTTGGATATAAATTTCGATTCGGAAACAGCGTCATGGTTTTGGCCCGAACTTCTTAAACCTTGGTTAGAAGATCCGGTGTAAGACATTTACCAAACTTTATTCGACCGTAAGATTTTTAACACAGTGTTTTCCCAACAAATTCAAATATTCTAGAAAACTCGCGACTTCCTTTACGTTCGTATCGGATTTCAAGGGTATTAATCGTGCTGAATCCTTCTTCAATAAATCTATACTAATATATAAAGTTTGTTTGTTTGTTTGAACGTGCTAATGTCAGGAATTACTGCTCCGATTTGAAAAATTCTTTTTACGTTGCATAGACCATTAATTCAGGAAGGCTTTAAGCTATATAACAACCCGCTGCGACCAATAGGAGCAGAGCATATAGAAAAAACGCGACCAAAGTCACGGGCGGCCGCTAGTTAAAGAATAAACCTAATTTGCTTTTTTTTATAAATGCTCCTTCATCTTCATTAGCTCTTTATCAGTGAAAGTCAAACCAGCCATTTCGGAGATTCGCCACACAGACAAACAGTGTTTAAACATAGATACTGACCGCATTTTTTTAAGTGTTTTATTATTTACTTTTATATGCATTTACAAATAGCATATAATTTTAAATTACATACCGATACTTTTAATTTTATTTATTAGAAAAAAATACATATATTGATGTGCGTATAATATGTTTTATTTCAAACTAGACATAGGTAATCCCTCTTATTCATAAACGTTGTTTAAAGTTAACTAATGATCAGCGATTCTTTAACCATATATTTTAGACGTTTGCACGTCACTTAACCCTTTAAACTTTTAAAAGATCAAAAATAAAAGGTTAAAGAATCGCTAATCATTAATTAACTTTAAACAAAGCAATAAGGAGGAATATCTACCTACCTAGACGTACATAGGTACTACATATGGTTTGCATATGGTAATAGTAACTATGATATAAAAACTGTATTTAGTACACCTTTACTAACTAAACCAACTAAAACTAACGATGACAAAGTATACATATGAATTAGTGCGATCACAAACTATCTTATTGCCAAAATCATGTTACTTAAGATGTATCGTTGTAAAATATGTTCTAAATTACCAATTTATCAATATCGCCCGACGCCGAATACCTTAAGTAATATGTAAATGTCGTTGGAGACGATAAACTGAACTGATAAGGCGGTACTAATTCGTGTGTCGGTTCGAATTGCCTGTCTCTCCTTCATTTTACTTTTGTAATGCACATACCTGACACAAAAATATAGTTAGCGTCATCTCTAATGGTGAAAGTAATTCGTAAAAGTAATCTCGAAATGCGATCAGGTACATTTATTTATGTACCCTAACAAAAGCTCCAGTCATACATATAACGATATTATTATGCTTTGTTTTTGTTCATTTATCCGAGCATCATTGATGTTCCGATTTTGACTGTACATTTCTTTTTGCAAATCATTTACGTTCCCCAAAATAAGATATTGTTCATTTATAGAAAAATATCTATATTTTAATTACCTGTGGATTTTGTTATCAGATAAAATAACAAGAACACTTAATGTGTCAAAAAACCTGTACATTTCTCTCTTTTTGCAATTTTTTTTATTATTATTATTATATATTTCAGATTCTTCATCCATATAATTTGTTATAACATAAAAATTTGTAATAAGTAATAAATTAAATTAAATTAAATTAAGGTGTGATCTAGACTAGGACTATATATATATTTATGTACCCCCAAATAAGATATTCTTGTTCGTATAAATAAAAATTATCAAAGGATATTTTACTATGTCTGGGTTACGTCAATAGTTAAAACAGGAAGAACACCTAAAAAATTTGTTAAAAAAAAAACAGTATTTTAACTTTAATTTTTTTTTTCTTTTTTGCAAGTCATTTACGCTCCCCAAAATAAAATATTGTAGTTCATTTAAATAAAAAATATCAAAGGATATTTTGATTACGTGAGGATTTCCTCATCACTTAAAATATCAAGAACACTTAATAAATATGTTAAAAAACCTGTATTTATTTCTTTTAATTATAATAACAAAACGGTTGACCATGACATGAGATAACGTAACTCGGTCTGCGATGCACCACAAACATCTCTTTCGATGTTGCGTTTCTACTATAGAAATATATACAACCTAATACATAGTCAATATTGCGTTATTTCGCATATTAATGAATGTATCTTTAATAAGATGATATCATTTAAGTACCTATTGGCCGCATTTTCGTTAATATTTCAAAATATTAGTTTGCTTGACCTCAGTTTGCGGAATAAGTATAATAATATTATTTTTGAAAACGCGGCAGTAGCCGTGCAACCGTGGCAGTGTTAACACGAAGAACTCAATTATATTGGCGCTTCTGAAGTCATTACATTTAAATATAATACAGTTTAATATTACGTCACTTGTTTAGCTAAAAAACTTGTTTCTTCTGAACGGTGCAACAACTACAATTTTGCCAATAATTTAGCAAGTGATGACATCGATTTTCATTTAAATTACATATAAATTAAGACAAAACAGGCAACCTCTAGCAAAAATATAAGGACATAGATAAATGTGTGAAAGAATTGAATAATATCAAGCTGGTGCATCAAAAACTCAAGGATTATATATTTAGCAAAAATTGCCTCACAATGCCTCAAAAGCCCTCTTTACCGATTCACAGTCTCCGCTCTAGAACACGACTTCTCCAACGGCCATCTTCGCAGGATGGCTGGTAGTAACTGGATGAGAATAGGGTAGTTGACTAAAAAAAACTAATTAGTACGTCACTCAGATTTCCAAAAAAATACTAGACACGTATTTTTTCTTTTTTCATATAAACAAAAAATGAACATAAAAAAAAATGATACACAGTGCGTTGAAAATTCGTGTGACGTCACTGCACGCTACACTTTTTAGCGAGTAGTGACGTCACCAGCCACCACTCCTGAGCTTTGATGCCTTTTATATTTGCCAATTTTTATTAATTTGATAAAACAAAATATACATATCCAATATTTTTCTATAATCTGAATGACGTACTAAATAAAATCATTTTTTTTTACCCAGGAAACATCCCTATTGTGGAAATTTCTGTTGTCCATGAGATCCTATCTTTTGAGCGGACAATTGAAATAGCCTGTACCTATGCAATTGGAACAGCACCCTAATTGCGTATCACAATATTACTATCAGTTGAAATCATTTTGAAGGTTATTACTATTCCATTGCTCCCTATGAACATGTGTCTGCCCAAAAACGTAAATAACGCAATGAATGTTGTTTAACTGTCAATTTAAGCCAATTTCTACTGATAATGTATTACGCAATTACCTTGCAGTTCAACCCTTTTTTTCAATGGGAAATTATCAATAACCTCTCCCACTATTTTAGCTTGAGCCTGGAAAGAATAGACCACGGTCTAGTGAACATTATGAGACAACCAAGGGACAACAGGCTCATAAATTACCAACGATTTAATTAAAAAGAGTAGGTTCTAATGATCAATTGATAGCTACTTCTTTTATCTTCTATGTCCACTATGAGGAAAAAACTAAATATATGAAACTAGAACATCATCGTATCACATTTTTTTTTTACATTAACTGTGATAGTAAAAAAATGCTGAAGATGTTATTTTCAATAAAAAAAACAGAAGTTTTATTTTTCTAGACGGTTCTTTAATGCTCGACACTTGAAAGATGTCCTTTTACAACACAGCCTAGCTGCACATACGACATTACGAATAGGCTACAATTACATCGGATTTCGTAGAGACTGTTAAGTAATCTTCGTCAATAGGCATAAAGATTTAAAGCACACCTACCTAGAATCGAGCACTTAAACTGAGAAAGGTGCAGTAAAATCTCACAATTATAGCCCAGATTACAGCCACATCGGCACAACTATCATTTTTAATTCTTATTTTAAATAGTAAAGATTGCGGTGAACCAAGATGGCAGAGACTTATCCGTCATTTTGCAATAAAACATCCTAATCCGAGGGTTTAAAAGTCGATTTTAGACCAGAATCTTTGTTCGCTCCGTTCCAGAGCCAAGGGAAAGTATCGAGCGAAAATGCAGCGTTTTACAAGCGTAATATTCGGTTCTAGTAGGAACGACGTGTTCTCGGTAAACCTGTCGAAAATTAACGACGTGTTATCGCGTTGAATCGTAACAGGTAATTTAAATACTGCTTAACATTGATTTAGCTGCATCCGGTCGGACTGGAAGATGCCAACATAGTTGGAAATTGATGGCAGTTTGATTTTTTCTTTTAACGTAATATGTAACGTAATATTGCAAACTTAAGCATACAGTATTTTCCACAGAGTATTTTTCTTTTTTTAGAAAATTTATGTTATTCGAAATTTAATTATGAAACCGACGATATTGATTACCATCGTAACTGTAATGGAGTAACAGTCTTAAGAATATAACCCACTACCTGCAACCCGAGCTTTGGACCTGAATGTAGGTACATTGGGATAAAATATAAATCCCTTACTAATTCATTTAACTCTTTTTGATTGAAAGGTTGAGGATTTGTTTCTTGACTGGGTATAAAATTTCTCGGCTGGGCTGCTTTCGGGAAGCTACGTAGAATCTTCTCGTCAGAAATACCGTAGTGTCTCAAGACAAAAGTCTTCGACCAGTGTGTGTTGCCAGTGATGACTTATGGAATTGAGACGTGGTCGCTAACAATGGGCCTTAGGCTAGATCCTCACTATAATGCCGTTTACAGTTCGTTCTCGGTCCAATCTCGGTTTAATAAAATATTATGAAGTAAAAAATATATGTGTGCATTCATACTATCCGTAACAGTCATGTTTCGGTCGAATCCCGTTCCAATCACGATCAGATTCGAAGAAGTTTTGTTTGAGCGAGATCGAACTTCTTGTCTTGATAATATTATCTTCTTCATCAAGAAGAAGAGCTATAATCGCTAATTCTTCAATCGAAAAGTTCAATGACATTTTTCACTGCAAATATTCTAATATTATTAATTATCCGCGAGCCAAATACATCCGACTTTGATTATTGACAATTCAAGACTGAATCGTGAACTGAGTTAGATTGTAAAATGTGAACATGATACGACTTTACCAGACCGAAATCGTATCGAGAACAAACTGTGAACGGCATTATAGTGAGGATCTAGCCTTATAAGAAGGCTCAAAATCACTCAAAGAGCAATGGAGAGGGCTATGTTTGGGATTTCACTGCGCGATCGAATCAAGAATGAGGAGATCCGCAGAAGAACGCAACACTAAAGTGGCAGTGGGCTGGAATTTGAATCAAAGATCTTTCTGGCACATTGCCCGTAGGACCGATGCCCGATGAGGCCAACGGGTTCTCGAGTAGCGACCACGCACCGGAAGACGTAGCGTGGGTAGGCCCCCGACAAGGTGGACCGACGACCTGGTGAAGGTCGCGGGAAACCGCTGGATGGGGTAGGCGCACGACCGGTCGTCGTGGAGAACCTTGGGGAGGTCTATGTCCAGCAGTGGACGTCTTTCGGCTGAAATAATGATGATAAAATCAGAGTCGGATTGATGCTTTTCTTCTTCTATTTCCATGTTATCCGGTTCAAAACATGTTGATGATGTCGATGGTACTGGCACTGGTGACTGGTCGGTGTGTGGGACAGGCCTCTGATCAGATGACAACGGCGTATATGTCCACTTATCCTAATTTGCAAAGTCATCCTCTCCATGGTCTACACGTGTGCAATTTCTTCTAATTCCGTTCAACCATTTCACTACTGGTCGATGGAGCAGTAAGGTTCTGGAGGGGTTGCCATGTACCGGAACACCAGATAAAGGTCGCGGGAAGTCGATGGATGCGGGCAGCACAAGACCGGTCATTGTGGAAAGCCTTGGGGGAAGCTTTTGTCCAGCAGTGGACATCCATAGGCTGAAGAAGAAGAAGAAGAAAGATGTCACTAAGACTTCCTATAAGCTGTTAGAAATGTAACTAAAAATATTTTCCTAGTGCCATATGAAGTGAATTAAAATACAGGGACTCGTGGCTAAAGTTACGCTTGCCTCGGTTCTTCTTTGGATTGGTAACCATCTATACTTACCGAGACCCCTCCGTGCCACGAAAAGCACGTTAAGCCGTCGTCGCGGCTGTCATTCCTGGATCTTTGACAGTCATTAAACTGTCGGACTAATTACCCAGTGACGTGGTTGTGGAGGATAGGCACTCGCTCCAAGTAAAATACTGGCATTCCAGTGGATCTGGTTAGACTGGACGCTGACCTAGGTTGGGAAAAGACTAGGCTGAACATGACATGTGCTACACGAAATTGTTGCCGTCCTTTTTTGATTCTGGTTATCGGTAGTACAACTGTGGCAAACATCTATACTAATATATAACGCTGAAGAGTTTTGAACGCGTTAATCTCAGGAACTACTGGTTCGATTTGAAAAAATCATTTAGCGTTAGATAGCCCATTAATCCATGAAGGCTTTAAGCAATCACGCTGCGACCAATAGGAGCGGAGTATATAAAAAAATAAACATACCCGGCTGAAACTGCGAGGCGCTCCTAGTGCGGCAAAAATGAAAGAAACGCTCATTTCTTTTGACTGCATTAGCTTAGAAGTTTAATTTATTTACTACTTCAAAGGAATGCTGTACATGTAAAAGGGTATTGGCAGACTGACAAACGAAGTGGGTTCCGTGGTTCCTTTTTAGTTACAGAACGCTAAAATCAAAGTTTTTCTTTAGCTTAGACTAACGACATAGTTTAGTGTTGGTACTCTCCCAGAGTATTTTATTGCTTATCCAACTCCACGCAAGGATCGTAAATGACGAGCAGCGGGCAGCCAACGGCTGGGTGACCTGATTTATTATACCATCACAGCTTACATTAAACTTCGGCTACATACGTAATAAAAATAGCCAATCCCTTCAGACCATACTTTATGGTCATGTACTTTACATAATACTTACATATATCTTAACGTCAGTTTTCTCCGAAGGCGTTAACAGACATAATTTAACACCACCTTTTGACCAGTTATGTGCAAGTTCGACGGAAGACACAAACCCAGCAGGGTAATTGCGTAACAAACTATCAGTAGCAAGTAGGTTTTGACAGTTCAACATCATTCATTGCGTTATTAATGTTGTTGATCAGACACTTTTTCGGACATATATGGAACAATGGATTATCATCATGCTTCAAAATTATTCAAATTGATAATAATTGTGTGTTACACAATTAGGGTGCAGGCCCCATGATGCTTCTTAGAATTTCCAAAGCAAGTAATTCTACAATACTTTGTTCTGCTTTGTTAGAAACCCAACACCCTAATTGGAACACCACAGGAATCATTTTGAAGGGCATTAATTTAAGGTCTTAGCTTCATGATTAAATATCAAAATAAATAAAAGTCATTATTTCAAATAAGGCTGAGAATCAGCACTTTTTGAACGTCAATATTACATAAGACAGTCCCCCAAAAAGCCCACCTATCGACACTTTCTAGTGCTTTCGCTGGGTAGAAGAAGTGGCGGAACAAACTCCCCAGCAGCACAGCTGTCTGTTCAATTAAAACAACACGTGACTTTATACAATACTATGTACTTTTGTCGTCCTGCATGGCGCAGCGGTCAACACGTCTGCCTGCGACATCGAGTCTCCGAGTTCGATCCCCGGCCAGGTCATGATGGAAAATGATCTTTTCCTGATTAGCCTGGGTCTTGGATGTTTATCTATATACATATGTATCTATTATAGAGTTAGTATCCCATAACACAAGTCTCGAACTTACTTTGGGGCTAGCTCAGTCTGTGTGATTTGTCCGTATATATTTATTTATTTATTTATGAAGGTACAGTAAGGGCCCAAAAGTGGAGTACCGCTTTTGACACTTATTGTAGATATGTTAGAGCAATAAAGTTCAAAAGTGGTAATGCACTTTTGACCCTTACTGTACTAATGAAAACAAGAAAACACAACAACGATGAAATTATTTATACCATATGCCAGCTAGCCACGCCAAAAAGCAAAATGAAAATAAAATATCATTAAAATGGAAATGTAAATAACTCAAAACTTAATACCTAAATAAAAGACCCAGGCATAAAGGGCGTGTGTTCCTAAAATAAGTCTGTTCCACAATGTTAATATCCCAATGGATCTTGTTGAACTGTCGAAATTGAAGCCATTAAAACTGCTGCTGCTAGTGTGCTATGCAGTTACCACGCGGGAGGGTTGCGTTTTTGACAAGATTGGACTTACGTAAAATTTCAAGCGAAAAACAAACTGAGACTGAATTTACAAGAAGAAGTTACAAGTAGGAAATTCAATCACGAGATTCGAGATCTCGAGATGAAATGTCTTGGGGAGACAGTCTCGTCGCACTAAGCTCCTCGAAAAACAATTTTCATTATAATAATTATTAGATTTATTCAGAACGTGATGTAGGTATGTGCTCACTTGTGCTTCGATTTTTTGTGTATACACAAAGTACTACTTTATTACCAGATCTAGCTCACCAATCAGATCAGATCAAGATCTCGATTTAATCAAATTGAGATTGAAATAATGCGCTTATTTTAAAATAAAAATTCTAGAATTTTAATATAATAAGAATAGAAGATGAATTTGAATGAATTTATTTTAAATTAAGCGCATTACTTTAATCTCGATCTGATCTGATTGGTGAGCTAGACATTGATTAGTAAATCTCGACACAAGACTAATCAAGCAAGATCTCGAATTGCCAATCTCCACTCGAGGCGAGATATTAACCAGTATTCAGTTTAGTCAAAATTTACAAATTTACCTTCACAGCACGAAATATCAAAAGCAAGATAAACACTAATAGGTAACATGACACTTTGGAAACGTACTACAAAGTAAGTTATTCCTTTTAGTATAAGGCTTGAACATCCAATGACGTCATAACTAAAGAGAGACAACAACTTCCCAACAGCTGTTTTACAAGATACATACAGTATAAAAATGAATGCCGCAACTAGCTGAAAGAAAGTATAAATTGTGCACATTTTCAAGCTCTATTTTAAAGATCTTTTGGAAATAAGGAAGAAAGAAAGTACGTTCTTGCGTTTAGGTGCAGACAATTCTTTTGTCGGTTTATGTAATATTTGTCTGCGCGTATATGTAGACATCCCTATGGAAATCTAGAAGATAAGAAGAGTATTTAAGTTTTATTTTGCTCCAGTCCAGTTTAGTACTATTTTCACCACACAGGTTTTCCACTATTCTTTGTATCCTTCTTGTAATGAAATGAACATACACTTATTTGCAAATATTTCTGCAGGTCAGAATAAGCACTGCATTACTGTTAGGCGTTGTTTTAATTATCTTCCATGAAACCAAAACTCATTACGCATCCACAATCAGCTCGCATACATAATTCTCAACTTGTAACGGAAGTTTCGACATAGTGACATCTCAGCATTGGGAAGTGTACCCACGCTGGATGGTATTACTTTTTTCTTTTAAATACAACACTTTTTAATACAATAAGTTCTTTTTTTTTATTTTTGCAACTCAGCCGATATCGACTATTCTGCCAATGTCATGTGAAGACGACAGACGAGCCGGCTAACTTTGCACTTCGTGGCAGTTAATACAATACGTTATAGTTTCATAATAACAGCAATATTTACAATATTATGGCAATTTTTGACAACGCTGTTTACTACGTTCCTATGACAACCTATTTTTTTTTAATGGTTTGTTATTTTTTAGCTGTCTCGACTACACGGCACTATAATATTTCAAATTTCGAATTCAAGACGTTCTGCGTGACTACATTGTAAATTCACGCAGAGCTGTGGCCAGTTCAGATTTGACCTCCAAAACTGTTACTGCTGGAAGCTTGCTGAGTTGCTTAAATAATTTCTTACCTTTTACTTCTTAGTTTAGTTTCCTTGTCGTTGTACGACAGTTTGGCATCTAATGTAAATTAGTGCTTTCTTTTCCTATAAACTTTCCTCTCACTCTCTTCCTTCACTCCTTTTTTGAATCCACTTTGTCTTCTTTTTGAATGTGTATATCTACATTTATCCCATTTACAGTTTTTCCTAATTCAAAAACATCACTTCATCTAGTCCCTCTTTTAAAACTCTTTAGCTATTTTTTTTTGTCATCTAAACACATATCACTTTCACACTTTGCTAATTAGAAACGTAAGTGATTGAAAAACTTTAATTGAAAAATTGTTGGTACGTTTTCCACTTCACACCTAGAGACTACGCCTATAAGAATATATAAAATCATAGGGATGTTTCCTGTTTAAAAAAAATGATTCTATTTAGTCCGTCATTCAGATTGTAGACAAATATTGGATACACATATTTTGTTTTATCAAATCAATAAAAATTGACAAATGTAAAAGGCATCAAAGATCAGGAGTGGTGGCTGGTGACGTCACTGCGCGCTAAAAAGTGTAGCCTGCAGTGACGTCACACGAGTTTTCAACGCACTGTGTCGTCTTAATTTTTTGTTTATATGAAAAAAGAAAAAATACGTGTCTAGTATTTTTTGGAAATTGACTGACGGACTAATTAGTTTTTTTTAGTCAACTACCCTATTACCCTATAATGTTTCCACTCCTGAAGTACTTGCCTCTTCGCGATGGGAGGAAGTGAGCCGTAATCTTCCCGCAGGTCCAGTGTGGATTGGTAGATGTCATAAGTCTCCGAAGTGGAGAGATTATTATTTTGGTCGTGGAGGGTTTTCAGATCAATCTCCCTCTGGCGCAGCATCGTTGGTCGTGTTGTTGGGTTTAATATTGCATCACCTTGCTCAACTGCCGTCTTCCTTCCTATTCGCCCAGTTGTTCCGAGTGAATAGGCTCTTAATAAACTAGCGCGCTTTGCCATCAACGAGTGCATCACTGCTTACCATCAGGTGGGATTGCAGTCAAGCGCTAGTTTATAAGAATTAATAAAAAAAAAAAAGATTTGGCTCCAGGACATGCCCGTTCCCTCACGATGTACTCCTTCGCCATTTTGAAAGCAGGGGTGATGAAATAATTTACACAAAATAAAGCACCCGTTGGGTTCGACTTCGAACCTACGACCTTACAACTTGTAAGTCACGGACGATACCACTAGGCCACTGCTACTCTCTACCTCTGCTCGACCTCCGCTACCTAAAAGAATAAAATTTCAATATTATACACGCTGGAATTTTAATGGTTGTTTTCCCGCAGCAGAACGATTTGCTTTAAGGAGTACTTTCGATGAATAGAGTAAAAGACAAAAATAAACATGTTTGTGTTATAAAATAATAAAAAATAATTGAAATAAGAAAATCATCAACTCGATAAAGTGAGAAAAGTTAGTTGCGCTAAATACAACTTGTAGGTACTACTCGGAAGGGATATGAAACGGCTTCAAAAGAAAGCAATGCATTTAATGTTCAAACCATAATAAGCTCCTTCGCATAGTGATACAGCATAAAATAGCTTGTAGGCAACAATCCATAAATCCATCGCCATGCCGACAAAAAAAAATGTTCAAACCAAAAGAACCTGTCATGTGCGTGTTAAAATTACGGCTAAGCGGTCAAAGGCGAATGGCCGCTTTATAAATGTTCAAAGTAAAATAAGCTCTCGATTCTAGTGATACGACATAAAGTTGTCTGCGCGCAAAAATTACAAACAATTATCTTAGATAATAATTTTAGTAAATTACAGCTAAAAGTATTTATTATAGTCCTAAGCCCGTAAAAGTATGAATGGATAATTGTTGAAGCACGCGGCTCAGTGGCCCCGCGCCATTCAGCTATAGATTATCAGGAGTTTACTATTATTTCCTGCTCACTTTCGAGTTTTTTTATCACTATGTCAAATCTGCTATTTCATGTTTCCAATATTTTATTTATTGATGAAACGATTGTATTACTAAGACAAAACCGTTTCGCTGCGGGAAAACAACCATCAAAAGTACACGCTGTATTTAAAAACGTTGTAGGGATAAATCACCAACAACAGAAAAAAATAATATTGCTTATCTATATTAAAACTAGCTGACCCGGCGAACTTTGTTTCGCCTTAAAGGCAATAAATATCACATGATCACATTTTTTACTTTTTAAATTAGGAACACTGTAAATAAAAAAAAAAGTATTCCATGATTTTTTTATTTGTCATTTATTTAGTGTAGCACCTTGTGAAAGAAATGAATTTCTACTTGTGCTTCGTAAATTATCTAGCTATTGATCTCTGAGATGTCGTGGTGGCCTAGTGGTTAAAACACCAGCCTCTCTTGTATGATTGCGCGGGTTCGATTCCAGGTCAGGCAAGTATCGATGTAACTTTTCTAAAGTGATATGTACTCTCTAAGTATAATATCTAGGACACCAATGACTGAACGTGAAGGAAAAAATCTTGAGGAAACCTGGACTTTATAAGTCTGAAATCGCCACCCCGCATTGAGCAAGCGTGGTGATTACACTCAATCCTTCTCTGCATGAGAGGAGACCTGTCTCCAGCAGTGGGACGATAAAAAGATTGATGATGATGATGATGATCTCTGAGGTTTGTTCGCCGATTTAGCATTGTCAACGGAACAGTTTCACGGACTGCCGCCTCCCTTTGCTCTTGTGAGTGAGAAGCACGAAGTCGAGTCATAGTAAGGCGGCGCTCTGCACGTGCAATTTCTTGCTCTTCTCCAGTGCTTTCATTCAGAATGTTTCGATTTACTCTTGCATTACCGCTTTGTCGAGAAAGATTTGATGGTCTTGGTCACGGCATGATATTTTTATTGATGATAAATGGCACAGCAATACAATATTAGAAATTTTGAAGTTGAAGTTGGCTTTGTGGTTTTTTATTAGAAACTTTAAACCAGCAGAGAGTATTTATTTTATATTCTTTGCTTTAAACGATTGCTTCAACCGGTTAAACTTTTTTTTAAATATGCTCAGCTGTCATTTGCTTTTTGTTATACCATTTTTGGTATATGAATTGCTGACTTACATTTTGAATGAGTTGGACCATGTCTTATGTCACGTCACATGGGAACGACGGGGACGGGTTCTTAACTACCTCCCACCAATATTCAGCTAAATCGGTTCAGCCGTTCTTGAGTTATATATAAATAGTGAATAAGCAACTGAATCGATTCCAATAATTTTTACACCATGTTATATTTTGTCCCAAATACATTTAGAAATTGTTACAGTGTAGTTACCGAGTGCGTCACGCAGCTTACGATACATCATCATAGTATTGTGCGCGCGCAACAGCTGACGCTAGAGGCTAATGCACCGCGCTTGCTCGCCCGCGGATCTTTGACCATATTTATGTTGGGACAACGAAGTAGAATACACGTAGCAAGCTTATTATAACTTTGTGGTTTTTCATTATATCTTTTTGAAATTTTGTACATAATATTTTTAACTTAAAAATACTGGACACGTGTTTCCTACTTTGTGGAGGTGCAAGGTACCAGGGTAGTACAAAACTGTAGGAGAAGTCGAAACAATTAACCTCATTCATTCATCATTATCGCAAATCATCATAATACATGAAAGAAGTTTTATTGTGCATAGTTTGTGGACGTGCAAGGTACCAGGGTAGCACAAAAGTGTAGGAGAAGTCCAAACAATGAAGCTAATTCATTCTCATGGGATCGACGGGAACGGGACAAAAGGTATCCTATGTCCTTTTCCTAGTTTTAGCTACCCCCCTATCAATTTTCAGCCAAATCGCTCGAGGCGTTCTTGAGTTATAAGTGGAGTAACTAACACGACTTTCTTTTATATATATAGATAGTGAATAAGCAACTGAATCGATTCCAATAATTTTTACACCATGTTATATTTTGTCCCAAACACATTTAGAAATTGTTGCAGTGTAGTCACCGAGCGCGTCACGCAGCTTACGTACGATACATCATAGTATTGCGCGCGAGCAACAGCTGACCCTAGAAGTCAACGCACCGCGCTCGCTCGCCCGCGGATCTTTGACCATATTTTTGTTGGGACAACCAAGTAGAATAGCAAGCTTAACTTTGTGGTTTTTCATTATATCTTTTTGAAATTTTGTACAGAATATTATTAACTTAAAAATACTGGACACGTGTTTCCTACTTTGTGGAGGTGCATGGGTACCAGGGTAGCACAAAAGTTTAGGAGAAGTCGAAACAATAAACCTCATTCATTCATCATTATCAAATAATCGTAATACATGAAAGAAGGTTTATTGTGCATATTTTTTGACGTGCAAGGTACCAGGGTAGCATAAAAGTGTAGGAGAAATCGAAACAATAAAAAAGCTCATTCATCATTATCAAATCACCATAATACATGAAAGAGGTTTTATTGTGCATAGTTTGTGGACGTGCAAAGTACCAGGGTATCACAAAACTGTAGGAGAAGTCGAAACAATAAACCTCATTCATTCATCATTATCAAATAATCATAATACATGAAAAAAGGTTTATTGTGCATATTTTTTTGACGTGGAAGGTACCAGGGTAGCACAAAAGTGTAGGAGAAGTCGAAACAATAAACCTCTTTCATTCATCATTATCAAATAATCATAATACATGAAAGAAGGTTTATTGTGCATATTTTTTGACGTTCAAGGTACCAGGGTAGCATAAAAGTGTGGGAGAAGTCGAAACAAAGAAGCTCATTTATTCCCACAGGAACGACGGGGAGCGGCATAGAAAGTATCCTATGTCCTTCTCCCAGTTCTTAGCTACCTCCTTACCAATTTTCAGTCAAATTGGTATAGCCGTTCTTCAGTTATAAATGATATAACTAACACGACTTTCTCTTATATATATAGATAATATTATTGTTAATCCAATACCCAAAGGTAATACAAATATGGTTAAAACACGTACTTAAAATACATTCCATCTTGAAGATAATTATAATTAAAAATAATTTAATCTTAATATTTAAAATAACATTAATAACGATATCTCATATCTTTAAAAAGTTCTTTACAATCCTACAAGTTTCAGTCATCAACTTGAAATTTCCTGTCCTTAACAATATTGTACCTATTAAAGAATTTTGAAACGAATTGAATACAGACAATTTCCCGTTTTGAAAATTATCTAAAGCTTGTTCTTTTATGAAAAATCTTTTTGAAATAAAACGATAAGACAATATTTTACTGTGAAAATTTCTCTCGCTGTAAAATATATACATATTTTAGACATACGTCTAGGCGCCTTATAAAGTATATTCACGATTAATTCTTGTACTATTAGAAGACCGTTGTTAAGCTATGAATTTCAGGAATTCATTCTTAACAGAGCGGCATAAAACCTCTTTACAATTTCAAAGTTTTATTCAAGTTCGCAGAAATTTGTGAGTCAAGTATTTTTATAAAGTTGGTAGGTAGTAAAAGTTTTGCTTCGGGTTATCGCCTATGCCAATAAGTCGAGAAAATCGAGAACTGATAAGAACTTTTCGGTGCCAACAGATAATGTTCTTTGTCTAAAGTAACACAATCATGCAGCCAAGTTTAATTATGAACGCCCTTAATATGCATATACAACTCTGTTTAAAGACGAGCGCTTCAAGATTGAAACAAGAAATATTCTATAATTTGGGTTTAAATCAAATTCGGTCTAATTTTTAAGAAAGATTTTCCTAAGTACTTCTATCTTTGCAACCAGGACACCGAGACTCCGGTGTCAGACACACAAGCATCCCGTCAGGAGTGTCCGACACCCTAAAACATGCAAACGGTGCAGGCTACCCAGACAAAGTCAACTTATTATTCCTGTGGGAAATCTGTGGGTAGGAACTAACCATTAACATAGTTTTGCACACTCGGACGGCTGCTCACAGACCGCTCGCTCTTCAAAGAGATTTCGGTTTCCAGAGTAGCCGAATTCAGCTGAGCCGCTACCTATTAGATTTCCAAAGCCCAGTTACTACATTGAGTAGTTAGTTGTAGGTAACACGATATAAATTATAGAATAAACAAATAATAAAAACAATTGAAATAAATTCATTGTTATAAATAAATAATATTTATATCTCGTTTTCCATTATACTCATGTTACGGTGAGATAACGTT
Organism: Sesamia inferens; assembly: GCA_037179545.1. NCBI lineage: Eukaryota > Metazoa > Arthropoda > Insecta > Lepidoptera > Noctuidae > Sesamia > Sesamia inferens. The sequence continues at coordinate 15,403,478 of CM073921.1, read as the reverse complement.
TGTTTCGATATTATATTTATTTCTACCATCTTTCACTATTGACTCTAACTTTTCTTGTGCGTGTTGCTATTTTGCGCTATAGATTCAATCGTTTGTTTGTACCTAATCAATCATCTGTTAGACTTATTTGACCCTTAGTGCTAAAGCAAACTACATTAATCTTGAGTTTAGAGGCACTTCAATCAGTTTCTATCACGTTTTCAAAACACATCTATCAATTAGTTGACATTTATTAAATTTCAAACTTAGCTTCCATCGTAGTTATCCTCTTGCTTGACCCTAATTCAATATGACCACTAAATCAAATATATCACTAAAGTGAGCTAGAATATCAATTTAAATCCACCAGCCAGTTTTACAAAAGCTATCCAGGAGTGGACGTGTTGAGTGTCATCCCTGCCCTGTTTTAGATGGTTTTTCGCTATCGCCTGATAAAAGATAAAGACTAAATCTCTATCTAAGTTTTTATCTCTTCATAGAGACGAAATGACCATAATATACCAATAAATACTTTCTAATTGATTGACGTATTGTATACTCACTAAAGCCGAACTTTTAGATAAACTTCTAAAAAGTCTGATAACTTTCTTGTTTAAGGGAGTTATGAAGAAAGCTCATCTGTTACAATCAAAGCGAAATGCAACCAAGTTCAACTCCAGAGAGAAAACCACTTTACTTCCAGACTTTAGTTTACACCAAACTTTAGTTCCGGTATACAGATTATAAACTATCATAGATACTCGTATCAATGGAAATACGATATCAAACATTCAATTTGAATCTAAAAAACATGCGCATAAAGCAATAAATACAGTTTCATTTTAGCTTTGATAACTTCTCAGTTTCCATTTATTTGGATTAAACACAATAATGGAGAAAGGGCTCAAGCAATTCTAGTCCATTAAACCTCCGATTTTCATGGAAATGAATTCCAAAATGTCTTCTCATCCCCTTTTGCTTTCAAATCTGCTTGAGACTGAGGTGTCTATTGGTCTTGGCTCCTTTAGAGAAACCTATTTAACTGATAGAATGGAAAGAGAAAAGTAATCTTTGCACGTAGATGATATTCAAATGAAATTAAAAATATACGAGTACCGAATGATATTCGAAGAATTCTCTTTGAATTTATCATAGCGTGTTGTGTTTCCGCATACACACACTTTTTTATGTTACCTTTGGACGGTGTCAATGTCTAACTGAATCTAAGAGACTAGTTAAACCTAATCATAATCATACGTTTATTTGCTTGAGATACATTATTGTACAAAGGTAAGTTTTTAAAACCTAAAGGTTTTAGTACTCTGCCTGCATCATCATCATCATCATCATCATCATCATCATCAACCTTATTATCGTCGCACTGCTGGGCACAGGTCTCCTCTCATGCAGAGAAGGGTGCCTGCATGCATGAATGCAAATGTTTGATGTTATACAATAATTATTCCTTTTTACTTACTCATCATCATCATCAACCTTTTAATCGTCCCACTGCTGGGCACAGGTCTTCTCTCATACAGAGAAGGATTGAGCGTAATCACCACGCTTGCTCAATGTGGGTTGGCGATTTTAGACTTTAAGTCCAGGTTTCCTCAAGATGTTTTCCTTCACCTTCAGTAATTGGTGTCCAAGATATACTTAGAAAGTACATATAACTTTAGAAAAGTTACATTGGTACTTGCCTGACCTGGAATCGAACCCGCGCACTCAGACTTGAGAGGCTGGTCTTTTAAACACTAAGCCATTTATATCTATTCGAATTATCCTTAAACAATTCAATTATGTTCCAAAAATTCCTTAATATTATAAAAACAATATTTTTGAAGCCACTCTACCAATTTCGTTTTAAAAACACCACCCTCCAACAGTTTCAAGTTACTTGGAATGTTATTATAAATTAAAATACACATATTAAACACATTTTTCATGGAAATATCTTTTCTACAAGGTGGTTTATATAATAAGTTTCGGAACTTACTCCTTTTTTGTCTTGTCAAGACCTCAGTGCATAATTTAAAATAATGCATGTGTTTTTTCGTAAAAATGCAGATGTCTCCTATATACATACATACAAGTTAGAGGAAGGACTTTACATTTTGAAATAGAGGTTTACAGCCGTCTAAGAACCATGCTTTATTAATAACCCGGATACTTATACTAATCAACCTATAACACAATAACTAATCAGAGACTAACTTGTATCCATAATTTAATCCGAGCAGGCAAAATATCCTACGGTACCTGACAATAGTATAGTTTTCTAGCAGTGAATAATTTTTTGAAATCAGAAACAATTTTGAATCTTAAAAAACTTTGTACACACACGTTACGGCTTTTTTGCTGTAGTGTGTGTACATGTGTGAACACGTGTACACACACTACAGCAAAAAAACACCGTTTATATGTAACATAACGAGCGACCCACCTCGGCTTCATTAATTATACTACAGAAAAACTGTGAAAAAACATAGCGGCCCGCCGCTTCGGCCGATCGGTACCGCCACAAACGCTATGTCCCGCAATTTTTAAATCTGTAGCATATTCGAAAATATTTATTTAAAACATGATCTGTAAATTGGATAAGGATTAATGGTGTATTGGTTAAAATCACTTAAAAAATTAGCAATTATATGTCGTAAAAAGTAAATAATAAAACATGTTTTTGTGGGATACCCATAAGAGATAGACAAATACTATCGAGTTTTCTGTAGACCTTTTCAATGTGTACAATACTTAGTACATTATTTTGATAAATCTCTCTTTTTATTTACGACATCACATTAGTAACTTCAAAAATAACAGTATTACTTCACTATTTAATGGATGTTATATATTCACAACATCTTAGTAAAGTGTGTGTAGTTTTAAAGATTAAAACATACATCCCTATGTAAGCACATAGGGTTGTATGCTTAAATCTTTAAAACTATTCAAAGCATTAATACGCAACATATATTAATACGCAACGGACAAAGTCGCTTCCTCTGTCCCTATACATTATGTTAAGAAAACCCTGTCCGACCCATAAGGATAATAAAGGTTAGGTAAACACATGACCAAATATAATATAAAATTTTACGTAATCATCATAGTACCAATACAAATGAATTTTGAAATAATCTTTTTTTCCAGCGAATTAATTCCAACTTAACCGAAATTTGGTAATTTTTAAAAAAGTGACAACACCTGTATTATTATGAGCGAATAACGATGCGACCACGTGCCGCGTGCCCTACCGCCCGCCGCCCGCGGAAGTGTGCTTAACGCACATTTATTAAGTTACCTCTTTTTGCGAAATAATATTTATTTTTTAAAGGGATTTTTTTAAGTTTAGCCCGGTTTTGTATCCATTAGTAGAATCAGTTATCGATACCTAACAACACCTTCACGGGTCGGACAGGGTTTTCTTAACATACTGTATAAAGACAGAGACAGCGACATAGTTTTCTACTATATAGTGATAATGCCGTGCCATGAAAAAATGATTCCACAGTGTTAAGAAGATAATACATTAGTAGTTAAAGACAATTACAGAGGTGCTGACTGCATCCATTTGCATTTTATAGTTTAATTTTACTCAACCGTTATACAAATAGCTGGTGATAATATCGATATGTGTTCAAGGCGGTTTCCTGTAACAACCATTGTGTCTGTTGACGGTACTGAACAGATTCACTGCGACATTGCATTGGGCATACAAAATACTGAAAAATAGTAATTTCCTTAGAATATGAAATTCTAGAGAGCATTTCGGAATTATCTGAAGCTTACATCTCCGGTACCGTACGCAGAATACGTGCATTGTCGTGGACTTACGGACACCCCCGCATTACCTAATACCTATTATCCGCATCTCCGGTCTTGCGTCTCTTTATGCAACAATGTTGCTATTCCAGTGCTTAGAATATTTTAACAAAATATCTTAGGTACTTATTTTAGTTGCTATGTCATAAAACACTAAATAGGTGCCGCTAAACTTGCTTAAATCATCTTTCTGTTTCCATTAATCATGTGTTCATTCAATCCAGTCAAAACAATTCATTGCTGCCCGGCCACGTTTATTTCGCTCGTCGGTTAAAAATGCATTGTTCTTTCTCTTCACTTTACAGGCATCAATGTGTTTTGGATATTTAATATTCGTTTATGGACACTAAAGAAAGTTCTCCACTCTTGATCGGCAGTTAAGAACTTTATAATGTACAATATAACGGGTACTTAAAAAGACACCAGAATTCTAAAAACTAGTGTCCTTTTTTAATAATCTACTTTCTTTAACATTACTTCAGCCTTTCAAGACTTGTTTCGAAGTACTTGGCCCCAATTCTAAATGGGTATTATTATTTCCCGCGTATAATTTTGTAACTGTCAATTAAAGCCATGCGTTTTTTTTTTTTTTGTTGTTTCGCTATTTTTGGAATAAACGTGTTCGTCAAGTGGATGTTAAATAGCCCGCGTAGTTATAGTGGATTAAGATCCTGAAGACATCAAGGTGACTGGTAGTGGCTGGCGGAAAACTGCTCAGGATCGAGCTTGTTGGCGTGCTATGGAAGAGGGCTATGTCCAGCAGTGGTCGAGTAGAGGCTGATGATGATGATGAAGATCCTGAAGGGTGATTTCGTAACACACAATCAATTGATTTCATTTTGACAGTGCAACAACGTTCATTACACTATTTACATTGTTGAGCAGACACATTTTTCGAACAGAGGGAGCAATGGGTTAACAATGTGCTTCAAAGTGATTCCAATTTATAGTAGTATGACACGCAATTAAAGTGCTGATCGACTGAAGTACATGATCAGTCTAAAAAGTCGGTACCTACTATTGGAACACAGGCCATCACTCTGCAATGTAACAGAGAGTGGGCCGTAATCAACCACGCAGACCCTGTGCGGGTTAGTAGTACAATTCGTAAGTCGGGATCGTTACAATTGAGCCACCACTGCTGCCTACTCAAGTAAAGTCGCATCAAAACTTGGTAATACTTCTATCATAAGTCTTAGTTAAGTCTGTCAAAGTATACATCCATTAAATTTAACGACACCGATTTAAACAGTCAAAGTTTCAAATAATTTAATTTGGTTGCACTGTCGTTACGAAGTACGAACGCCTATAGGAACTCACTTTTACTGCCGAAGTCTTTAATGGCGGACATTTTTCTTCGTAGATAGTAAAAATTTGACAAATGATGAATATCCTTGTACTAAAATTGGGAGGCTTGCAAAGTAATCTTGTCAATTTTTGACATCGACATTCGATATTTCGAGTGAAAAGTCGATATGAGCTACGCCCCGCAGTTTCAACCGCATCGATGCCTTGAGAATATTGGGGTAAAAGTTAGGTTTTAGACGCATGAAAGAGTACTTAAAAATATCCATCCATTCATAACAATCTCGTTGATTTATTTAAATTGGCTGATATGTAATGACGGGAACATATTATAATAAATAATAATATTTAGCCTTTATTGGAAACTTTGTACTGTGACATATTCACGAAATACACAGGCTGGGTACAGTGCAGTTTGATATATGTCACATGTCAACGAAGTTCTGGCTCCAGGACATGCCGGTTTCCTCGCGACTATTTCCCTCACCGTTTTGAGAGCAGTAGTGACGAATGATATGTAACTGATCTCGTGCTAAAAAGGTAATCCAGTTGGCATATATATAATCATCATCATATCAACCTTTTTATCATCCTACTGCTGGGCACGGGTCTCCTCTCATACAGTGAAGGATTGAGTGCAATCACCACGCTTGCTCAATGCGGGTTGGCTATTTCAGACTTAAAGTCCAGGTTTCCTCAAGATGTTTTTCTTCACCTTTTAATCAATCATTGGTGTCCAAAATACACTTAGAAAGTACATATAACTTGAAAAAGTTACATTGGTATTTGCCTGACCTGGAATCGAACCCGCACACTCATATTTGAGAGGCTGGTGTTTTAACCACTCGGTCACCACGACTGTTAGTGATGATAGAAAAGATGATAGTTATAATGATAGTGATGATAGTTAGCATATACCTAAGTATAATTAAGTGGGTTGGCTATCTGCCCAAGATGCTCTTCCCTGTTCTGTTCTTATAGGTCACCACCTAAAAAAAAAATAGCTAAAATTCAATGAAGTCCAGCCATTACAAAAAAGCATTATTATTTATTATCAGGTATTCTTTAATATGGGTAAGTAGTCACGGGGATACTATAGGCAAACTATTACTTAGTTTCAAGTAATAGTTATGTTAAATAATAATGCTTTTTGTAATGGCTGGACTTCATTGAATTTTATTCGCTGAGGTTTGACATTATGCCCCGTATCCCCCTTATTCCTTAAACCCTTTCTTTAAACTCTGTGGTGTTTATTCATAAAGGATGATCAAATTTAAGTGAAATGACATAAAACCGTTTATTAAGCATGTAGGATCACCGATCACTTTTACACGTCATGGTTTTTTTTTTTTTTTTTTTACTAGATGAAGTGGCATTTCCTAACTGTCTACCTCTGAGAAGAAATAGCCGAAACAAACTCAGGGATCATCGTCTTTTTTCAAGTCCAGACATTAAAAATGAGAATGTTTACAATAATTTACCTTATAATTGCGCATATTGCTTAATAACAATGCTTAACAGAGCGAACAGCTCAGTCCCAAACTTTTTTGTCTTCTAAATAATCTGTAATTTTATAATACCCCTTTTTGCAAAGTTTGGCCTTTTATAGTTTTTAAATCGTTTAATGGGTAAGTTTCGAATGTCCATGGGAAGCTTGTTGTAAAAGTGTATACATTGAGCCATGAACGAGTTACCCACTCTGTGGAGACGAGTGCGATGTACAGCAAGATTGTGTTTGTTCCTGGTATTTATATTATGAATATCGCTTATTTTCTTAAAATCCGATATATTTTTATGTACATACATAAGATTTTCAAATATATACTGTGAAGCTACAGTCAGAATGTCCACCTCTCTGAATTTTTCTCTAAGAGAATCTCTAGGACCAAAGTTGTAAATGGCTCGAACAGCCGTTTTCTGTAAAACAAAGATGGTATTGATGTCCGCACAAGTTCCCCAGAGAAGAATCCCATAAGTCATAAGGCTATGAAAATAACTAAAATAAACAATTCTGGCTGATGTTAAAAGGTCAAAAATGTATGGTTAAAAGAATCGCTAATCACTAGTTAACTTTAAGCAGCGTTTATGAATAAAAGGGGTTCATGTTTATCAATTGTGTGTTATAACTTATAACATAATATTATATAAAAAATAGAATAAAAAATGGATGTGTGCCATCTGGTTGTGTGTGAATGCAATATCATGTATGATGTGTGAGTGTATGTATAATGTAATACCATCTCAGCCATCCTTCGGGAAATTCAGCCGTGGTTATGTAGGTAATGTTTAAAAATGTAAATCAAATGTTGCGAACATCGTTGTATGTCATGTATCTACAGGCTATATCCATTTTTTTTTTTAATATATACGGACAAATCACACAGATTGAGCTAGCCCCAAAGTAAGTTCGAGACTTGTGTTATGGGATACTTACTCAACGATACTATTTTTATAATAGATAGGTACATATACAGATAAACATCCAAGACCCAGGCCAATCAGGAAAAGATTGTTTTCCATCATGACCTGGCCGGGGATCGAACCCGGGGCCTCCACGTCGTAGGCAGCCGTCTTGACCGCTGCGCCACGGAGGACGTCGAATTTACTATATCTATTTATTTTATTTTTCATTCATCAGAATCGTAATCAGGGTTCGAAGGATATATATCAATTGATATATATCATGATATATATCCGATATATATCAATTGATATATATCATGATATATATCCGATATATATCAATTGATATATATCATGATATATATCCGATATATATCAATTGACATATATCATGATATATATCAATTGATATATATCATGATATATATCCGATATATATCAAATGATTTTTTGTGATATAGGTATATATCATAATTTACTAGGTATATTGCATTTAGGTACTTTTACTGACGCGCTGCTGGCATATTCGTCGTCTTTTCTGTCTTCAGACCCTAATAAAAAAAAAATTAAATAAAAATTCCCAAGTAGGTACTACGATCAATAATAATAGTGCAACGTAAAAGAGCCAAAATAATTTACAATTCTATCATCTGTAAACACACTCCTTAAAAGCGAATTGAATCATCATCATCTCAGCGTTAATCCCAGTCGCATCCGCAGCTTTTCAGCTTTGGAGTCTGGGGTCCGCTTTACCAGTCTAACTGCTGATTTTGGCTAAACTTCGATATTTTCCGTGAAGCGACTGCCGTCTGACCTCCACAACCCGAAGGCGATATCTAAGCATTGCAGTTAGACTAATTGTTAGATTTTTGAGGGCTCCAACAACCCGTAACGACTGCCACTAGATATTCGTATGGCAACCGTGACCAAAGGCTTAACGTGCTTTCCGAGGCACGACCAGACCAGTGCAAATATTCATATTCATGCATACAAATACTTGCACTGTGCGGGGATCGAACCCGCGCCTCCTTGCGCAATGGCCGCGTTCGCTACCGCTACGCCACGGCGGCTGTCAAGCGCCAGCGAGTAAAAGCGAATTGAATATGTGACTATAATTCGACTGAGTACAAATATTAAAAATATTTTAATTTTGTTTTCCTAATATTCTTTTTCTTTTTAATAATTATAAACTAGTGCTCACTGTAATCCCACCTGATGGTAAGCAGTGATGCAAACGTTGATGGTAAAGCGCGGTAGTTTATTAAGCCTATTCACTTAAAAAAAAAAACTTATTGAATAGGAAGACGGCAGGTGAGCGAGGTGATGCAATGTTAAACCCAACAGCACGACCAACGATGCTGCGCCAGAGGGAGATTGATCTAGAGACCCTCCACGACCAAACTCCCGACAAAACAACATTTGGTGCATCGTACCAGGCACACATCGCAACACAACTGCTCAGACCCGTCCTCCGTACGGCTTCACCAGACATCATGCCGGAACGTGACGAATAGCAAACCCTCTACGAATCCCTAATATATAAGACTTGGTTTGCTCAGAAAAAGATGTTTTTTAGTCGATTTTTGTGAATTATATACATGTATAATGTTGTTTTTATATTGTAATAATAATTCATAATAATAAATTGTCCTGTACCTGTGCAAATCGTATAGTAATAAGATTATAAAATGACAGTCTTAAGAAATGGATATAAATATCCATTTATAAAAACCCTTTACATACAATACAATTAAAGTCTTTTTTTCGACGACACTGCTGCATAAAATCCGGTTACTTATCCAGCTAGTAAATAAACAATTTTGATGCATAAAATACAAATTAGACGGGTTTTCGCTCTTTTTTATTATTTATTATTTTTATCATCACTAATTTAGGACCGCCGAAAAGCTATAAGGAATAATTTAAAGAAGAAAATTTAAATAAATACAATTTAAAAGGTTCTCCATAGAATAAACGTTTGGTTTGTCTTTGGAAACTCTCGTGTGCGTGTTTTTACATCATTTTTATTAGTTTCACTTGTATTTTTTGCTTGTCCGTCTCTAACTCAACCTTACCTTACATTAATTTGTGCAGGCAAAGTATTTTTTTAGTTTAGATTTAGATTTAGTTATAAATTTAGTTACTTGGGTAACACATCATTACGAATTTTAGCACTTGTTATTCTGTCTGTTGGATATCAAGAAAAGTTTGGTATAAACAAATGAGCACCACTTAAGCGTTCGTGTTATCTGTATATTATTAAAAAAAAAAAGAATATCGAACTAAAAAGTTGAAAATAAATATAGTTTAAAAAACTAAAAAACATGCTTTTAAAGAATATCAAACTAATATACAAAAATTATGGCACAAAACGCCTCACGCTTTTTTCTCATCTATACTAGTATTGTTTATATACTATAGTCATAAATTTAATTTTAAAATTATTTTTAACTTTTTAGTTTGATATTCTTTAAAAGCATGTTTTCTTTTAATAATTTTAAACTATATTAATTTTTCTTCATTATTATTAATCAAAATGCAAATAATTCTTAAGTATCTACCTAGTAAAGTTATGGCGGTATCTTAATTAAATAAAACCCCACTAACTTATACTAGTAATACCATATCACGTTTTTAATGTAAAAGCACAGTCCAACGTATGAGCATGTAAGTTAATTAACGCACTTCCTGAAAATAGTTTGTTCAGAATCATTTACTGAATCGGTTTATACTTATCATTTTTAATATAGGAAATTTATTATCCCAAAAAAAAATTAAAACTTCGGATATTATTATCATATTAACCCTGTTGTTTGTACAGACTTTTAAAATCTCAGTTTTACTGGTATTCATATAAATTTAATCATTCAATACAAAATAAAGAAAAAAACCTTATTCCAATATTGTTAAGGTCTTTGTAGGCACTTTGCATCTAGATATGTAGGTGTGTTATATGTGTCACTATTCACGGACATAATCTTGTTTACTTGTAATACCTACTTATTTTATTCGGATCATCTAAATTTCCTTTCTATGTGTGCAATGTGCTTTTGATCACTCAATAAGTATTACTAATGTACTATAAATAGCCTTAAGTTTATACAATAAAGAGCGTTACTGAACACGCATTACTGAGCATTCTTTTTTTTTTATTAAAATTATAAACTAGCGCTTGACCGCAATCCCGCCTGATGGTAAGCAGTGACGCAGTCGTTGATGGTAAAGCGCACTAGTTTATTAAGAGCCTATTCACTCTAGCCTTGAAGACACTCAAATTGTAGTCCGACGGAAACACCGCCGCTGGCAAACTGTTCCAGTCCCTCGATGTACGCGGTATAAAGGAGGAGACGAAACGCTTTGTCCGGATCGTAATGGTATTAACAACGTAAGGCTGGAAACTCGCCGTACGACGGGTCGTCCGATGGTGGAACGGAGATGGGGGAATTAAATCATGCAATTCCTTCGCACACTCCCCAAAATGCATCCTATAGAAGACCGAAAGGCTGGCTACTCTAGGCCTGTGCTCCAGGCTTTGGAGACCGTCTCGAGTTAAGTCAGGGTCACCAATTCGTAGTCTTCACTACAGTCTTCCTTCTCCAGGAATTGGTATAACTAATTTAATAAATAACAACGTATATACATGTTAAAATAAAAATTTAGTGTATGTATTATGATTATAACATAATATGCTAATTGGGGTGTTTGAGGGTGTGCGGTAATTATACTTATTGTATAAGTACCTACTTCATTAAATCAAGAAAATTCACTACTTAAATCTGTCACAAAAGAGCAAAGCTTAGTTCTCCACAAAAAAAGGTTATAAGTAAAATTCTTTTAGATTAAATACAAACTTTGCACGATTTTTTGGACCTTGTTTATCATAACTTTTATCGTCAATTCACAAACGAAATATCACGACGCGTCTTAGGCGACATCGTGTCTCGAATACGAAATCACTTCATCTGCGCCATCTATACAAAATGTCTCGAAGCGGTTGTTAATTATATCAGTTTCGACAAGCCGAACAACTCTGTAATAAAAATGTATTCGTTTTCCCAACAGGAGGCTCTGAGCTCCGAGTCAACCCAATGGAGAAAACAAATTGAAATCTTCTTTTCAATATTCGTTATTATTGAAGCATTGCATGAAGCATTCTTACAACTCACGGTTGAGGCGGATGGGAAAAATTGATATATTATCCTGAACAGTAAACCATTGTGTTGTGAGGGAGGCAATAGATTGTTCGATATTGTGAACGAACCATGCCAGGACGAGGTTTCTTTTGATCGTGATGACCATACTCAGACGAACAATACGCTTACAGAACAAATGTTAAACATAAACAGATATGACATAAAAGTGACCCTTGTCGGACCATTTTCATATTTTCTCTGAAATATTTGAAGTTGGTTTCATCATAGTGGCATGTGTGGCCACTGTTTCGACAACGAAATTTTATTACAAAATCCTCTTCCGTAATTAAGATAAGTTTTGGGAACGAAAACAAAAATTAACGGATACGTATAGGCACAGTTTTCCACGATAATTTTTTAATATAATATTTAATTGTGATACGTGAAAGCCGAGAAAGATAAACAAATCAAGTATTACTAAGTAATCAAGTATTCTTGGCTCGCGAGGTTTTCGACATGTGGGATGTGGGTTCAGCAATCATTGTACCGATAGTCGTGACAGCCAATGGCTTAGCAGAGTCTCGACCAACATCTCAGGAGGCTTTAGCTAGGTAGCTGGATCAAGGGCTTGATTTCAGATAGCAGTATTTCTGGACACGGCTAAAATTATCAAGAGGTTCCTCTCTCTGGAGCCCTAACCGCCGTATAAATAGTGCAATCCACGAAGACGTGCCCCACTATTTCTCCCACATGTTAGAAAATTAATAAATTAATGTTAATTATTACATTAATGTTGTTAAACATTAATTTTACCTATGAGTGCACACTATAACAAAACGACTAATCAGGAGAGACCGTTAGGGCCAAAATGAACCCTCTATATCAAACGTTGGTGGGGCGCGTCTTCATGGACTGCACTATCTGTAGCTTGGACCCTGTTCCCGATACCGGTAGGCTACTATTTTTTAAATGTTTATATATATTTTTATATGCAAATATAAAAATGTAATCAATATACAGTATGTTACGAAAACCCTGTCCGACCCATAAGGATAATAGAGGTTAGGTAAACACATGACCAAATATAATATAAAATTTTACGTATTCATCATAGTACCAATACAAATGAATTTTGAAATAATCTTTTTTTCCAACGAATTAATTCCAATTTCCCCGAAATTTGGTAATTTTTAAAAAGTGACAACACCGGTATTATTATGAGCGAATAGCGATGCGACCACGTGTCGCGTGTCCTGCCGCCCGCCCCCCGCGGTCGGCAGGCGAAGGGTGGTCAACGCACATTTAATAAGTTACCTCCTTTTGCGAAATAATATTTATTTTTTTTAGGGGGATTTTTTTTTTAAGTAAAGCCCGGTTTTGTATGCATTAGTAGAATCAGTTATCGATACCTAACAACACCTTCACGGGTCGGACAGGGTTTTCGTAACATACTGTATACAAAATCTAATAAAAGATCATAAAGTAGTCAAAAAGTGATTAATAATTTTAGCATTCTGTGACCTAACCTAATATTTTTTTTATTATCTACTATTAATTTACGGGCTTTTGGTCACAACCTAATACTTAAGTCACGTTTTGACTATGTTAAAAGTAGTGCACTATAAAAACGCGTGATTTCAAACGTAAATGAATATGTGTGAGGTCTATAATTACGTGCAGTAATCGACTACACAAATCATACGTTTCGTAATGTAGGTGATGTTTGATTGCTTTTAAATACATGAATTTTTTAGTGCTACCGTTTCCTATTACAAAGTGTACAGTAGGTATCTGGTTATGTAAGTACAACCAGAGCATGGCGCGAATAGTTAAAAATTAAAGTAATGATTGCTTTAATGTATTAGCATCTCAAGCGTTACTTTACATATTTCTGTAAGTTAATAATTTTTGTGCAATCAGAGGGACTCTATGTCTAAAATGCATCGAGATAACTGTCTGTTCGTTCAGCTGGCTTTCATTAAAAGCACCCGCTATGAATGCGCTGGGGTACGCTATAAGGTGCTCGGTAACAAAAACAGCTAAAATTTCGCATGATCAGGCTTCAGAGAAAGCTACATATAAAAACTTGAAACATCAATCGACAAGACCACGGTAAAAAGAGTAAAATGTATCCCAATAGCCGAAGAAAAATGCAACATGTAACGTTCAAAATTGATACGGAGACATATCCGCTGGCCTTATGGTGACCTATTGACGAAAAATGGTCCTAATATCGAATATGAAAGAATCATCAAAAGACTGTTACTGTTATAAATTCGAAACGCCTTTAATGAGTCATATTTTCAAATCGATTGTGCCGAACTATTATGGTTCAAAGCGGTAGAACGGTCGTTCCTATTGGTATTTAATGTTGAGAAAGCAATAATTATGTGTAATTATCATAATAACCTAAAAGGTAACTTCACCTTACCTTTCTTTTAGACTCTAGAAAATTGATTTTTTATTTACGTAGCACTTAGAAATATTTTTGCTATTACTCTACTTAATCAATACTTGGCAACCCTGATAGAGACTATAATTATGCTGCCGTTGCTACAACTTGGCGTATTTGCACTATTAATCGCGATTTTGTGCCAAAACAAAAAGAGCTTTAATTAAACAATTATAGGGTACAGTAGAAGCCACACTGCGAGCTTCTCGGTGGTCGCTACTAGATGGCACTGTACCGCTACGCACTTTCATAAAACTCGCTATGTTGATGTCATTACAAGGAATGACATAATTCAACAGGGAATATTCCATTATTACTGTAACATTTTCTTTTAGCGTCTGAACTGCTAATTGTTAATAAACCGCTGCTTTGGCGATTTTGTATACCTTACTTTTAAAGTATTCCATGCCTGATTAATTTCATTACGTACAAAATTAAAAAACTGTGCACAGATATCTGAATAATATTTTGTATGTATGCTTCGTGCGGGGTATACACTCGTATGAAGCACCTTGTGAAAACCTTTGGTAGATAAAGGTAAAGGATTTATAACCCGGTGACCTGAAACACAGGTTTTCCCCAAATACCTATATAAGGCACTAGTCTATCACAAAGGAACAATTCGACTAAATAAGACATTGACCTCGATTGCCCTTGTTCACAAACTAAATTATATTTAATTTCAGTGGATCCCTTCTTTGTATATCATTATGAAAAGGACAGAAGATAAAACGTCAGTTTAGACCTGTCAAATTAGTGCGCTCCTGACGTAAACCGGCGTATTTTAGTCGCCATGTTTATAATCTTGACATTGACAAGATTAAACTAAAATGTTATTTTCTCTCCTTTTCTTAACGAAATGGAAAAGATGCACTTAACTTAAAATTAGTTTAGTTTGTGAACAAATCATCCATTGAAGCTCCCGCAAACATTTCGGAGGCACTGCAATACCTGGGCTTCTTCAACACTGCCCTCAGACCTTCATTGTACTGTACACGCAGGGCATTATAAGCCCGCCGCGTAAAGACTGCACGTGTAGAATGATTGACAGATGGCTCTGAACAGTTTTACATCTGTAGTACATCGTGCGAATCTGCGGGCCAACATATTACAGCGGACTGCTAACGCCCTCCTTTCCCTCTCTAGGTCTGC
This sequence comes from Sesamia inferens, assembly GCA_037179545.1. Taxonomy (NCBI): domain Eukaryota; kingdom Metazoa; phylum Arthropoda; class Insecta; order Lepidoptera; family Noctuidae; genus Sesamia; species Sesamia inferens. Next base: position 15,388,232 of record CM073921.1, on the reverse strand, counting down.
ATCATCCTGCAGGCGATCCGTCAGCACGTGACGTGTTATTTTGCTTCAGTCACCTCACTAGTGACGACCCCCCCCCCCTATCCTAATTGGTGGCACATTTGACGGAGCTTTGTTTCCTGCCTTGAATACCACTCAAGACACTTAAGACACTCTTACTAGCATTATACTTGAGTCCGTGCGACGTTGCATACGCTTCACAAATGCCCAGAAGTCGTCTGAGCGCACTCACCGACGGGCTGAGCAGAACTATGTACTAACTAACTAACTAACTAACTACTACTAACTGCTATAACTATATACATTATAAATTATGAAACCAAAAATTTAAACACTCCAAAGTTTTTTTTTTTATAAAAATTATATCTGTAGACTCACTTAGGTACCCCCTTGCAATTTTAACTAACTTGATAAAGAATAAATAAATGCCTATCCACCTGTCATGATTTGTTCTACGGCGTGGACTCTTATTAATTTTAGACTCTTATCCGTTTCTATATTTTTATTAATACATCTATTGTGTCTTCTAATAATAGTGCTCATACAAAAAAAATGTGGATACTATTACTTCAGCCTTCACAAACGAGACCAATTTCAACACGTTTGTTTCCAACTTCACACTGATATCTAGAATGACAAATCTGTAGGCCAGGACTTAGGTACCTACATCCTTGCAGTTTTAACTACCTGTCATGATTGGTTCTACGGCGTGAAGTCTCACTATTTTAGACTCTTGTTCTTTTCTATATTTTTTATTAATATATCTATTGTGCCTTCTAATAACAGTGCTCCTATAAAACGATTGTGGATATTATTATTTCAGCCTTCACAACCAATTTCAACCCGTTTGTTTCCAACTTCACACTGATATCTTGAATGACAATTTAACTTTCTTGTTTAAGTTAGATTAAGGTTGCCAACTGACTGATATTATCTTTGTTAAATTATTGACATTTCAGTGGATTAAATACCTCGTCTCTCCTGTGATTTATTATTACCAAGAAAAGTATGTGGTAACTTATCTTAGAACGATAATTTATTTATTAAAGATTATTTGAAGTACTTTATCTAACGAATAATTCTGAAAGATTGACATATTTTCTATAAAAAAAACTGTCAAACAGCAATACTTACTTGCAGGATAAAACTTATCTAAGTGATTATGGTATAATTAAATTTTAATGAACCTTTAATAAATAATAACTTCTACTTACCAAAAAATATCTTCTGTCCTCTTCCACTCAGAGCGGAGCGGAAAGGGGTATCAGACTGATAATGACTAAAACGCATCTGTGTTCCTTCACTGGCCTATGATGGAACACAGATGGCCAGGGCCACGGTATCTCTTTCAAACATTCCGCGGTGCTGGCAGACATCGGTCTTCGTAGACCCCATCACGATGTGCCGATATCCCTTTGAGGCGCACTCGGAACTCAAGACGCCGTCGACCCGAGCCTGGTCCTGGCTTAATGTTGTCTCCCGACCAGTCTCCTGCGGCGGCTAGGGGCGTGAAGGCGCTGGAATTCCCTCTTCCACATGCTCTCTGCCTCCTCCTTTCCCAGCATCACTGCTCCGCAGGAGGTGACGAGCAGCCTATCGCTGCCTCGAGTACACGGTGGTGCTCCGCCCAAGCCGGGTAGACCTTCACCGTATGCTTAACCATGTCCTCAGGTGGATCACCACAGTGATGACACCCTGGCGTTTCCTCCCGCCTAACAGGAACCTCCCTAAACAGCCGTGTAATGACCAAAGCCTTACAGACAGATGTCGCGATGACCCTACATAAAAATAGTTCAAATTGTGTTTAACAGCGTATGATGTCAAACTTATGTGTAAATATAAAAAATGAAACGAAGGTCGGCTTTTATTAAGGATCTTATTCAAATAAATAAATTAATATAATTAATAGTTCACGATACTGCAACGTTGGATTAAGAAATTACACTTATAACTTAAACGTATCATACGACTAATGTAATCTTTATCGCGACAAAAAATATTTAAAATGGTTTGACAATTTATTTTTAAATTTGACGAACTTTTCAATTTCCTTACTCTTTATTCCTGTAACGGTTCGGTTGCTGTCGACAACTAGTATTGGATCTACGAGCTCCTTTTTTCCAGTGTGTCCTCTAATAAAGTATACTACAGGGACATTGTAAACACCAGTGTCGCTGGACCCATCTTCGGGGAACACAACATATATGAATGTCTGCTTATTGTCGCCGCCGAGGTGCACATTTGGCGGCGCAGTAGCAACTAACACCTTGTAATCATTATAAGGCTGCTTGACTATGGGCAGGTTCAAATAATTAAAACCATACGAGTCGTTTTCCAACATTATCGAAATATTACTACTTTTCCTATTATAACTATAATCAGTAGGAAATAATAATTTAGCCACTTGATTCGTATATCCTGACGGCACTTCAGGCTTCTGGGGAAGTAAGACAGTACTGAGAACCTCCTCCCTTCTAACATTCTGTTGGTCTTCAAATTCTTGTGGAATTTTTGCAAACATTGTGCCCATGTTTCTCGGTTTAAGCTCCTCTTTAGGAGATATGGAATTAAACTTTACCGAAAATCCATTCTCTATAGGAAAACTTTGAATGGCAAAATTAATTGAGAGTATAACCAATAACACGATAACCTGTAAAGAAAAAAGTTGGTATTGTACCTGAAACTATCTATGAAATTTGCACTGTATTTTTCACAAGGAGGTAAACCATTTATTAAAACAAGAACATATGGGTATAGAAAACCGAGTTTAACTCACGCGATCCATATGAATTTCCAGATATGTAAACCATCACTTTCCGTAGTCAAACTGAAACTGAAACTCTGACTGTAATTGACACTATTGTTCGTTTTGTTTATAGAAAAGAAGTGGCTGACTACGGAAGTTATAAAAGACTGCAGTAACCGCGTTAAGATAAACACACGTGAATTCCTATCATGAACTTCGCACCTAAATTCATGTTAAGTGCTTGGATAAATATAAAGGGATTTTATATTTGAAATGTAATTCAGTTAATATATATTTATAATAGACCGCACTATCGTGCGTGACCTTGAAAAAAAGATTTCAATAGGACGTCCGGACGACGACTGGTAACACCAACGACTTCATTGTGGCTGTACCATTACACCGAGGATCACCTTTTAGTCTTTAGATCTTCCGGCAGGATGATGTAAAGACTAAAGGAATATAAACTACTGTTGCTGAACATTAGTTTTTATTTTGACAGTCCAACAATATTAATTGCGTTACTTATGTTGCTGAGCAGATATTAGTCGAACATAATTTAGCAATATATATGGCTCGACTGCCAGTACCTCAACCACTGTCGCATGATTCACGTGCAGAAAAATGTTAAGTTTTTATTTTAATATCAGAATTGATTTTGACATGATGTATGATTTTAATTCTATTTGACATAATTTGTTATAGTTTGATTAACTAAATTTGACGAACTTCAATTTCCTTACTCTTTATTCCTGTAACGGTTCGGTTGCTGTCGACAACTAGTATCGGATCTACGAGCTCCTTTTTTCCAGTCTGTCCTCTAATAAAGTATACTACAGGGACATTGTAAGCACCATACTGATTGATTATTGATTACTAACATAAGTTATAAGTAATAAATTGTTACTAACAAAACTATGGACCTCGTGGTCTGAAATAAATGACTTTATTATTATTTTATAGATTGCTATAAAATAAGTAAAATAAGCATATTGATGCTTCATATTGAGTCCAAATTAGAGTGATAGTGTGTTACGCAATTAGGGTAACCAATAGCATCTATAGTCGACAACAATTGAATATAGACACTCTTATTTAGAACATACAAAAAGAGACGAAGTAGTTATTTGCATGCTGTTTGCCGGTGACATTGCTGTTGCCGGTGAAAATGGATTAGAGATTTAGAGCAGACTCAAGGTATTACAACAATAGCTGTTCAATGTTGGCTTCAAAATCAGCAAAATATAAATTTAATACATGATCTGCCACTGCGATGGTCTTTCCAAATCTGAAGCCGTAGCGTTTGCTCCGACTTTCTCGGTTTACCTGCAACTCCCGCTTTCGTTTCAAATTTAAGACCAAAATATTTAAAACAATGATAAGACCGTGTATGATTCTGAGTGTTGGGTTCACAAAAGGAATGAAGAAAGGCAATTGTATGTAGCTGAGACGGAAATGCTACGAACGGTGTATAGAATTAAACATGAAAATGTATAGTATAAGAAATTAGTGCGTAAGAGGAAATGGTACCGGTGACTGAAAAATTATATTAAAATTCGTAGTCATTCCACTACGCAGGAATGACAAAAATGTTGTTTTAGAGCAGTTTTGAGTGTGAATGTGAATGGCTATAAAGGTAGGGAAAGACAAAAGAAACTATGAATGGACTGTGTGAAGGATAATTTAGTTTGAAAGTTAGAAGGGGTTTAACTACCGGATCCTTTATCCCACCGAGCCGCACTGGTGCGGAAAAGTGGAATGCCTAAAATTTTACAGCGGAATCTGTCCCACTAGGGTTGGCTTGAAATTGAGATTAAAGGTATATAGTACAAAAGTGGAATCTGCCCACCAAATTGAATCAGTGGAGAAGATTTCACCGCAACTTTTAGGCATTTCACTTTGCTCCACAAGCAGTGCTCTTCGGTGGGGTAATACAAAATGATTCTTTAGGGCATCTGGGTGATGATATCGCATTAGATACTACTATTGTACATTGGCCCCGTTTGCCTTGTTCCCAAGCTTAATTCAATTTATGTCCAATGCATCTTTTTCTTTCCATTTCATTAAGACAAGGATAGAAAATAACATTTTAGTTTAATTCTGTCAAATTGAGATACGCCATAGACAGTTTAGACGCGATTATAAACATGGCGACTAAAAATACGCCAGTTTACGTCAAGAGCGCACTAATTTGACAGGTCTAAACTGACATTTTATCTTCTGTCCTTTTCTTAATGAAATAGAAAGAGAGATGCACTGAACTTAAATTTAATTAAGTTTTTAACAAGGGAATCGGGGTCAATGTCTTATTTAGTCGAATTGCTCCTTTGTGACAGACTGGTGCCTGATATAGGTATTTGGGGAAAACTTGTGTTTGAGGAGCGGACTAATTTGACAAGTCTAAACTGACATTTAGTTTGTGAACAAGGGAATCGGGGTCAATGTCTTATTTAGTCCAATTGTTCCTTTGTGACAGACTGGTGCCTGATATAGGTATTTGGGGAAAACTTATGTTTGAGGAGCGGACTAATTTGACAGATCTAAAATAACATTTTATCTTATGTCCTTTTCTTAATGAAACAGAAAGAAAAAGATGCACTTAAATTAAAATTAGTTTAGTTTGTGATTAAGAGAATTGGCGCCATTGTATAATTGATTTCTATAAATAAATCATTAGCGCATTGTAGCATTACAGCACGCGTGTCACGAAGGTAATCATCTGACAAAAGTCGTACATAACTAAACAATAATTGTAACGTCTTGGATGGTGCTGAAACTACGTTTAACGTTAGCCGAGGATTTATGTTGGCAATTAACAACTGGCTTACATCATGACAGTTGTGATGGTAGCATTATCTCGGAGAGAAATTAATGTTACCGTTCGGGTACAGTTTGACCTAGGTATACAACCAGACACCAGTTATTAACTAAAGGCAGTGCCAGTGGGGAACATTAGGAAAGGCTATGCTAAATTACACCCGAACTATTTGAAAATGGACCAAGAACACACTATACTATTATTAACAATTTTTTTTATTTTATATACATAGTAGTTCGAGGAGTTCGTGCTATCAGGTTAACCTACATTGCCGTGGTTGGTTTATGGATGGATGACCATATTTACGTCCCGAAACCCCTCCGTACCTCGGATAGCGCGTGAAACCGTTGGTCGTCAGAAGCAGACTTCTGACGACGAGTAACGTCTCTTCTTCGTCTTACCAAGGGGGTATCGTATTGCCCAGTAACTGGGTTGTGGAGTTCAGATAGGCAGTCGTACTATGTAAAATACTGATATTCAGCTAAATTCGTTTAACACATTCAATGCCACCGACTCGCCCAGTTTACATGGACTCCCCGGGCGAGTCGGTGGCACCGACCCCAACATAGTTGTGAAAAAGCTACGCAAATGATGATATAGTCATTCTTGGTAAAGAACATTGGACTCCAGAGTCCCGTATTGCTAGTATTAATTGAGTCTTGGCATGATAAATGAACAATAAAGAACCCTTACCTAATAGCTCTTAGTCATTATTCTTAACGACTGCGTCTGGTTCTTCATTGCCTATTAGAGTATGTTAAAATCATTTCCTTCTTTTTTCGAAACCAGCATTTTTAATGAAGCGCAGCATAAAAGGTGATAATTATAGATCGTGTTAGTACCACCACACTGCGCTTCATAACTCAAGTAACAGATGCTGGAGAAAAAACAGCTAGGCTAAAGTGGGAGTGGGCTGGACACGTCTCAGAGATTATCACGCACTGCAAGATGCCCGAGGGAAATCATCGGCGTGTCGGTAGACCACATAGTGTGACGATCTGATAACATTTGCAAAGCCAACATAGAAGGTTTGAAAGGAAAAAGAGGAGCTCTTTGACCAGCAGGACACCGAATAAGCAACCAATAAATAAAAATTAATACCAAATACAACGTGTACCGTAAGTACGCAGTTGTAAGTATCCTAAGTTTACAGTGCTATAACGACCTTATTATTTCCTAGTTACACTAGGCAGGCTCTTCTATGTTGATTTGTAGATGCGCGGTGGCTCTAACTGGCAAAGAGCCGTAGCATTATGCTGAGTGGCGGCGGTTGCGTGGATGTGACGCATTCTAGCCCTTTTTTTCCGGGGTGGAAATTCTCATAGGATATCCGACACCCTGGGGTCACCCACCGACGGGGTCTGTCATACTTTTACTGACTAAAACCACCCCGGTGTCTCTTCTATCACGAAGGCGCGTGGGGCCGCGGGAGTCTAAATACTGCCACGGCTCCACACTCTCGTGCTGGCCTGGTCTGCCAGTACTACCCCGTGCATCGCCTCAGAGGCGCGCGCCGACACTCGTGCACGCCTCTGCCTCGGGGTCCATCGATAGGGAGCGGGGACTTCCCCATGTCCCTCGCCCCTGGACCCATTCATGGGGGGCGGAAGAGGGCGTTATCCGCCCTTCCTCGGCGCCCGGTGCGTCTTCTGCGGCCCGGGAAGGGAGTTGAGATCTCCCTCTCCCGTTCCGCAGCTTCCTTCTGCGACATCACATCCTCGCAGAAGGACACCACCGCGTCCCATGACTCTGGGCTACCGACCATCCTCCGCACTACTGCCGGCAGCGTCAGGTCGCCTCCTACTTCATTTGTGAGGACACGGCGCTGCTCCTCCCAAGCTACACACTCGGAGAGAGTGTGCTGCGCTGTGTCCTCCCCGCATTGGACGCAGTGGTGGCACCGAGCGTCCGGCTCCCTGCCTAAGCGACGCAGGTACTTGCCGAAGCAGCCGTGCCCAGACAGTACCTGCGTCACCCTGAACGACAGGGAGCCGAAATCTTCCTCCCGAAACTAGCCCTAACTTGTTCTTTTTCGTGTTTGTATTCTTTCTCTTCGTAATTTTTGTACATAAGTCAGGCGCTGACTAATTTGTCAAGACTTCCTCTGTCCTTTTCTTAATCAAATAGAAAGAATAAACAACTCCGACTTATTTTTATTAAAAAAAAAATATGTTGCCCCCAATAGGGATTTCTTCTGTATCTTGGATGCGTTAACAAACATATAAACAATCACAATCAGTTATTATCAACAACAATTACTTGAAGGTCATACAAATATTGGTTCTCCGGGAATCTAACTCACCACTGCTTCAACCGTGCCTACAAGTTTAATTTGTGAACAAGGGAATTGAGTCCATTGTAGGTCAGCCCCTAAACTATTAAAGTCCTGGTTAATTAATTGGGTCCTTTGTAGGTCAGCTCCTAAACTATTAAAGTCCTGGTTCATTAATTGGGTCCTTTGTAGGTCAGCTCCTAAACTATTAAAGTCCTGGTTAATTAATTGGGTCCTTTGTAGGTCAGCTCCTAAACTATTAAAGTCCTGGTTAATTAATTGCGTCCATTGTAGGTCAGCTCCTAAACTATTAAAGTCCTGGTTAATTAATTGGGTCCTTTGTAGGTCAGCTCCTAAACTATTAAAGTCCTGGTTAATTAATTGCGTCCATTGTAGGTCAGCTCCTAAACTATTAAAGTCCTGGTTAATTAATTTTAAGCTAGCCTAATCCAGGGCGTAACTGGACTGCGACATTACTCTTCTTCAAATGGGCAGGCTTCAGCTTCAAGCTTAAGAATGTATAACTTATCCTAGTCAAAATCTGTAAGTATATAACGTTCCTTTTTCTTCTTTATATCAAACCTGAATATAGTTTGTCCAGAATAAGCAAGTGAATCGATTCCAATTATTTATGTACCATGTTGTATTTTTTCCGAAATACATTTAGAAATTGTTGCAGTGTCGTTACCGAGCTTACAACATAGTTCACGGCAGAGCGAATAAGCCCGTGCGACTCTATGCAGGGACGCAATTAGAGCGTATTACTTTAAAAATAAAGGCCGAAGCGAAGCGCGTGAGGCAGCGGGAATCCCAGCGCCCTCGCGCCACTCGCCGCGGCAGGAGACGTCCTGGTCGGGAGGCGACATCGAACTTCCAGCCACAATAGGCGCGGGCCTGCGAGCGTGAGCAGTAAGCAGCTCGCCGCCCGGTAAGGACCAGGCCCGAGTCAACGGCGCGTTGTGTTTCACGCGCGCCTCAAAAAGATGTCAGCACATCGTGACGGGGTCCACGAAGACCGATGCCTCCTGGGTCAGGGTTACGGGTTGGTTAAAAAAGAAACAGTGGCCCTGGCGCATAGGCAAGTGAAGGAACACGGGTGGGTTTTAGTCAGTAAAAGTCTGACATGCTCTTCCGCTCCGCCCAGAGCGGGAGATGTCAACTGATGAGTTCCCATTCTAAACAAAAAAAATGCGTTTTACCTAATGCATATAAAAGTGTGTTTTATATGCATTAAATATAAAACACACTTTTATGTTCATTAAGTAAAACGCATTTTTTTTTTGTTTGTACTAGTATTTTTTTCTGTCAGAGACAAAAGGAAATGATCCTCGTGCCTTCTAACTGATGTCCCATAACGCTTAGACCGATTTTGGCGGGAGTTTCACCGGTGGTGAGCTGATGAACAACTTAGATTACATATATTAGACATCCACGCAAAAAATTAAATCAAATTTGATTCAGTCATTCACGCACAAAATTCCGGTTCCAGCTAGCTTTCCGTGTCTATCTGTGTATGCACGACGTTCTCCTAAACCACGTAACTTTGATGCAGTGTTCAATATAATTTAGAGAATTAATTCTGGAAGATTTTTGTACAATCGTATTAGATTAACATGGCGCTAGAACGGTTAGGCGTCGAGAATACAAAACGAAAGTAAAAAAATAACAAACTCGTTGTAATAGATATTCATTATTGTTATTGTTTTGATTTTAATTTTTGATAGTGGTTCTAATGGTATTTTTATCTGATGGTTGATGTTAATTAATTTTATGTTTAATTTTAATCGGACCGTATGGATTCAGTTATATATGAAATAAATACGATTTAATTTAATTTAAAATCAATAGGGCCTACGGTTGATGCGATGCATATTAATATGCAAGATATTTCAGAAGCTCATATACAAATAAAATACTTACACTTTAAGAACTATGAGAAGTATAGATTCCTACTGATATCGTAATCGTGAAAGTTTGTATGTATAACTTACATACTTTCACAGGGTTCCTCTTTCACGCAAAAATTGCTCTATGGATTTGGATCAAACTTGGCTCACGGATGGTTAACAAACCAATATTAACAATAAGCTAGTTTTATCCGAATATTACGAGATCGGAACTTTTCCGGATGAAACTGCGTGGTGTGGGACTGCGAGAGAATTTAAAGTTAAAATATGACATATATCAAAACCTTTTATGGGAATAACTTCTAAATTAAGCGCTAGTTTATAATTCATAAAAAAATATATATATATATATATATATTATAAACTAGCGCTTGACCGCAATCACGCCTGATGGTAAGCAGTGACGCAATCGTTGATGGTAAAGCGCACTATACTTTATTAAGAGCCTATTCACTCTAGCCTTGAAGACACTCAAATTGTAGTCCGACGGAAACACCGCCGCTGGCAAATTTTTCCAGTCCCTCGATGTAGGCAGTATAAAAGAGGAGCCGAAACGCTTCGTCCGTATCGTAGTGGTGTTAACAACATAAGGGTGGTAACTCGCCGTACGAATAAATTCGACCTGTGAGTACATACGCATATAGAAATAATTTACTCTTAATTAAAATTCCTGCCTTTATGTTACACAGACGACGAGAGAAGAGTTTCAGAATATTTACAAGATAAGAATTATAAGATATTATTTATTTATCAAAAATTTTGTGTATGAATCAGGCCGTGAGTACCTATAGGGGAAGACAAAAGATGATGACCAATAGAGAAATATTGACAAAAAAGAATTATTATGCATATCTCAAATAATTTAGAATCAGGGTAGGAGATTGATTATTTTCAACATAAAATGGCCATTCCCTAGGTCTATAGACTTAATTAATAATGTGGCAGTGAGCGTGCGATTGAGAATAAGAGGGGAAGAGTTACCTAATCCTCAAGGTGTTCGTGAAATTCGTGAATTTCACTTTTCAAATCCCCTGCCAGCGACAATACAATTGCTTCCAATATAGAAATATGAAACGAATTTTCCATTTTGCAGGGAAGATTTATATATTCATTTTCAATTTTATAGATTTTCAGACTACTATAGAATACAGAATAGGAATAATTTATTATTCGATGTTCAAAGAATTCAGTTTAATAACATTGTATTATATTCAATGGTTTTTTTTTAATTATTTTGTTGTAACGGACTTAAATAGAACCGTCACATACGCTTGCGGGGTTGATTTGCTGCAATCTTTCTGAAAGAGTTCCATCCCGAAATGCTACCGCGTTTCAGCTATTACGTACTGTCGACTCGTCGGTGGCGACCAGTGTGGCCAGTGTGGCCAGTGCTAGTGGCCGTGTTCCGACACGGGTGCGTTTTAGACAGAAAAAGTCTGATACGCGCTTCCGCTCCACCCAGACCGAGAGAGATTTTATGATTCGCCCATCCACACAAAAGGTTTTTGTAGATTTGCGAGGTGGTCTGTAGGTACCCCGTACCTACTCTGGATGCTACACTTTTTAGCGAGCAGTGACGTCATCAGCCACCACTCCTGATCTTTGATGCCTTTTATATTTGTCAATCTTTATTGATTTGAAACAAAATTTACGTATCCAATATTTTTCTATAATCTGAATGACGGACTAATTCGTTTTTTTTTTACTCAAATACCCTATTGTATAAAGTTGTAAAAAGTACGCAGCTAGATCAAACCAATACCTCAAATATTCTCAGAAAGTGGCTTCACAAAATAATGGTTTTCTTAATTCATTATATACAGCCTATAAAGATCCCACTGCTGGGACAAGCTCCTCTAGGTAAGAGGAAATGGACTGTACTTAAATCACCGCGTGGACCCAGTGCAGGTTGGAAGATATATGAGATGTATTCAAAGTTTTGGTTCTAGGATATGCCGGTTTTCTCATAATATTTTCCTTCACCGTTTTGGGAGTAGTGTTAATGCCTACCTACAACTTGTAAGTCAGATACCACTGGGTTACCACTGCACCACAATTCTGATTCTCTGAATTATTTTAATGTAAATTATCCCGACATAGCTTTGAGGATTAGCAAGCTGAAGTGGCAATGGGCTGGTCACATATGCCGCAGGGCCGACAACCGTTGGGGTAAACGAGTTCTCGTGTGGAGACCGCGTCTCGGCAAACGTTGTGTAGGACGTCCTTGGGCGAGATGGAGCGACGACATCAAAAAGGTGGCTGGTAGTGGCTGGCGGAGAACTGCTCAGGATCGAGCTTGTTGGCGTGCCATGGAGGAGGCCTATGTCCAGCAGTGGACGAGTAGAGGCTAATGATGATGATGATGATCCTGAAGGCTTTTGCGGTGAATTAGTGTCTGTATTTTATGTAATGTGCATCTTACGTGTCTAAATACTACTACTATGGTACTCCACAGTACGATACTTCGTATTATACAGCAATTGGAGTCAACTGGAAGCCGAACCATAACATAGTTAGGAAAAAGCTAGACAGAAAATATTAAAAAATATATACACACATCAAAAGTGTCTAGGGATCAACATATATTTTTGCAATAACTTTTCTCCTGATTGATATTAATTAAAATTTTCTTTAAGGATTCATCAAATAAAGTGTTTTCGTTTGTCACAGTAACGATAAACCAAGTCACCTTTGCATTAATAAAGAAATTTGCCATTTTCCTAATAAAGGGATATTTGACAATTGAACCACTAACACAAAAGTTCGAAAAAAAGACTGAAATAACAGTTTTCTCTAAAATTTTATTGGGTAACTTAAACAATTAATAATCCGTGTTTCTACCGCGAACACTAACAACACAAGAACATCGGTTTGGCATACTCAAAATGAGTTCATCCAAATCACGCTGTGGAATGGCCGCCCATGTTCGTTGCAACAACAAAAAAAGGTCTTCTTGCGACTGGATACCCTCCATATTCGGCAGAGCTCTTCTCTGTAGCATATCCCATGCATGCTCAATCGGGTTCAAGTCTGGCGACTGAGCAGGCCAGGGCAGGACATTGATGTTAGCTGTGGCGAGAGTCTGTCTTACAACTCTTGCGGTGTGCGGTCGTGCATTATCATGCATTAACTGAAATAAGGGACCGATTTGCACTTGTAGAGGAACGATGACGTCTGATACAATCGTCTCAGCATAAATTTGAGCGTTGAGGTTGCCTCTGATCCAAATCAACTCAGTTCTTCCGCCGATCCAAATACCCGCCCATACCATGATGGTTCCACCACTATAAGGATGGACTTCCTGGCAGGATTTTAATCGCTGTTGGCGTCCAGGGGTTCTCCAGTGTCGTATACGTCTTGTATTCGGTCTCATACCAAAACGAGACTCATCAGAAAAGCACACGAAACGCCATTGTTCTTCTGCCCAATTTCTGTGTTCAAGAGCCCATTGATATCGAATCCTACGATTGTGCATTGCTATAGGTGGTACCCGTAGCGGTCTTCGGGAATGAAGGTTGACTTCATGCAAGCGGTTTCTGACTGTTTGGTCGCTAATTAAGTTCCCTGAAGAGTGATGAAGCCTCACGGCTAACATCATGGCGGTTATTGTTGGAGCTCTTCGAGTTAAGATTTGAATGTATCGGTCTTGTCTCCGTGTGGTGCAGCGATACCGTCCTCCATGGCGCTCAGTCACGGTACCAGTGCTTCGGTAACGTGTCCAAAGTCGACTGATAACACTCTGACTTGTATTCAGAGCTAAAGCCACAGTACGTTGCCGGGAACCAGCTTCTATCATTCCCACGGCTCTGAGCATTTCTTCCATGCTTAAATGACGTCGCCGCTCCATAATAACGTTGGTTTTAATCAGTAGTAGGGAAACAGTAGCACTAATAATGTCTTCAATACGTTGTATGTTTTTATAGGGAAAATATTGACCGCTGATTTTCATCTTTTACTCGAATTTGATTCACAGTTCCTGATTCAAATTATGAAATGCACCAAAAAGGATCCATATAAATTTATAAAATCATAAATTTATTACAAAGCCACATCTCAATCTCAAGAAATCCGCATAAAAATGCTTGATCCCTAGACACTTTTGATGTGTGTACAATATGTAAAGAAAACCCTGTCCGACGCACAAGGATAATAAAGGTTAGGTAAACACATGACCAAATATAATATAAAATTTCACGTAATCATTATAGTAACAATGCTAATGGATTTTGAAATAATCTTTTTTTCCCGCGAATTAATTCCAACTTCCCCGAAATTGGGAAGTTTTAAAAAAAGTGACAACACCATTTTCACGGTATTATTATAAGCGATGCGACCACGTGCCGCGTGCCCTGCCCCCCGTCGCGCGCGGAAGGTTTGCCTACCGCACATGTATTAAGTTACCTCTTTTTGCGAAATAATATTTAATTTTTTAGGTGATTTTTTTTTTTTTAAGTTTAGCCCGGCTTTGTAGCCATTAGTAGAATCAGTTATCGCTACCTAACAATACCTTCACGGATCGGACAGGGTTTTCTTTACATATTATATGTAACCTGCGTCACAAAACGCTGTAGTCAATAGCGTAACCACTGCGCCAACCGTGCCTAATGTGCTTCTTATATTTCTTTATTTTCTCTTCTATGTTTAAAAGCCCTTTGGGCGTGTTTTTAAGTTAGTTTCTGGACGTAACTTCATCCAAGTGAAATTTCTTGTTCCCCAGACTCCCCTCGTCACATCCCATCGCGTTCCATTGCTTAGTTTTCGCTTTGAATTCTTTTGGTTTTTATATTTTGCCGAAAGTTCCACAGATTAACGCGTTCAAACTAACCTATTCTTTAGCGTTTTTATTAATATAGATTTAATTAGATCTTAATGCCGGGGCCACATTAGCGGGCTACGGCGAAGTATGTGGCCGGGTACAGCCAATGTAACATCGCTTCACAACGAAACGAAATGGAATACCAAACCAACCAATAACGAAAACGATTGACCACGTGACATGATAAATCACGTGGTCAACCGTTCCCGCCATTGGTTGGTTTGGTATTCAATTTCGCTTCGCTACGAAGCGATGTTACATTGGCTACAGGCCCAGGAGTGTTGTCGAATTGTAAAGAGTCACTTCAGTTTTCAAGGGTAAATTAGGTTTGGTCACGTAGGACCAGTGGTTACATCATCCTCTTCATTCATTCTCATCGATATTCGCGGACACGCGCTCGGCAATGGAACTCAAACAAAACTATTATAGTTTCTGTTATCTGTTGTTCACTATCACTTCGCTCGAGTTATGAGTTAACATTAGTGTCAACAAAGTGTAGCAACCGCGAAAATAGACCTAGTTATATTAATAAAAATTGCATAATCAGCCTCAGCAGAGCTTCCCAACAAATGTGTCTAAAGATGAATATAAGACGAAGATCATGTCGAACTCAAGTCGTGGTGGCCTAGTGGTTATAACACTAGCCTCTCAAGTATGAGTGTGCGGGTTCGACTCCAGGTCAGGCAAGCACCAATGTAACTTTTCTAAGTTATATGTACTTTCTAAGTATATCTTGGACGCCAATGACTGATTACAAGATGAAGGAAAACATCTTGAGGAAACTTGGACTTGGGACTAAGTCTGAAATCGCCAACCGGCATTGAGCAAGCGTGGTGATTACGCTCAATCCTTCTCTGTATGAGAGGAGACCTGTGCCCAGCAGTGGGACGATAAAAAGGTTGAAGATAATGATGATGTCAAACTCCCTTATCGCATCCAGTCCGATTGTAGTAGGTACTCTTTAAGCGATTTTAAAACCTCCGTGATGAAAACAAACATTAAATTTTGCGTGTGTATTGTTACTTGTAGAAATACTCATAATTCATAGTTTGTTCGAATTTGAACTTGCATGTCTCTTTAATTACTACAATTACTACTGCGCTGCGTATCGCGGGTTCGATTCTCGTACGGAACAAATATTTGTATGGCATACATGTAGTTGTTCCGGGTTTAGATGTTTGTGTATGTGAGTTATATGTTTGTAAACGCACCCACGATACAAAAGAAATTCCTAGTGTGGGGCAACGTTTTTTAACAATAAAAAAAAATAAAACGCCACAAAAATCCACCTATTTAGGTGGATTTTTTTCATCATAATATATATTTCCAAAACTTAACATTCATACCACCACAACATTAAATAATAGACAATTTCGTAAAGCTAACGTTGTTTATATCGTAAACTTTTGTAAATGAACGCCACCGCCGACAGAACTTTAATAACGCAGACAGTCGTCGCAGGTTGGTAACGTCGCCACGTCAAACAATGAATTAAACGTTACTTTACCAACAATTCGATAAAACATAATACTTGAAAATAACGAAATATTCTCACGGCAGACTAAAATGTTTTATAAAAGTGTATCGACTATCTCTCATATGACAGTAAATAATACCATAGGCAATATACTCCAATAACTTTGAGTGCACTCCCATCGTAAATATTGCATTCCCATTTGACCTCACAGTCTGTACATGTTCGTTGGCTTTATTTTTTTTTTAACAAGGGGTTCATAGCTTTGTCAAGTTTGGGGTAGATTTTGAAGGTTGATAGTTAACCATTTAACACAGCAGGCCACTGATAGTTGACTAAGTATAGACCTCCATCAAACACAAGGTATTGCGACAAAAAGCGAACTTAAAAGTTCAGAGGTTGAGACTCTCGATTCCAATCAAAAGTTTTCTAATTCAAAACTTTGTAGCTGATAGTCGCTACATCAGGAATTAAAGCATAAAGTCTATTGAAACATCGCAAGGAAGAAAATGCCAACGGTTGAAGTGGAGACCACGGTGTGACGGCTGAAAAAATGTTTCAGTCAGATCAGAATAAAGCACTGCTATTTTTCAATCTCACGGTTTATATTATGCGCATCGCACTTCCCGGAATAAATAACGTTGCATCAAGTACAGGGTCAAATTACCTGTTTTTTTTTTACTGTTTATGTCCTTTTTTATGCGTCGTGAGTTATGGTCGTGTTTGCTGCCAATAAATATATTTTATTTCTTTTTTCTTTAAATTAAATTAGCTAGCCAAGCTTCAGGGACGGAATGGTTATCGATATCCAAACAATTAGCCATTCAGTTTAGTATAACAGTTTTTGAAGTGAAAATTTTCTTTAGCGGCATTATACGGTTTTTTTGGGATGGGTAAAAAATGACAAAAGATCTGAAATTGACCGAAAATTCATAATATGGAGGGAAAGTAACGCCGGCGCAGGGCGTTGTGCGAGTGTGCGTATGGATTTTTACTGTAGTACGAAGGCATGCTGATAAATGCAGGCTACAGTCTGCTCACCCTTTCAGGCTGCCACTCCATTTCTAATTGGTTGCTCTGCACTCGAAGTTGTTGACGAATATATTTTACCTGGGACAAACAGTCCAACTGGTTAGGTCCAACTTTGAGAAAGATGTGTCTCGTCAAATCCTGCTTGGCTGGGCAGCGTTCGGGATGATACGATACATCTTCTCGTCGTCCAAGATACCACAGTGTCTCAGGACCAGTGTCTCTTTCCAGTGTGTGTTGCCAGTGATGACTTACGGAACTGAAACGTAGTCGCCCACAATGGGCCTTATACGAAGTCACACAAAGGGCGTTGGAAAGAGCTATGATCGGAGTTTCTTTGCGCGATCGAGTCAGAAATGAGGAGATCCGCAGAAGAACCAAAGTCACCCACATAGCTCTTCGAGTCGCTAAAATGCAGTGGTAGTGGGCATGGCACATTACTTGTAGAACCGATGGCCGATGGGGAGTAAACTTCTGGAGTGGCGGCCACGTACCGGAAGACGCAGCGTAGGGAGGCCCCAACAAGGTGGATCGATGACCTGGTGAAGGTCGCGGGAAGCCGATGGATGCCGGCAGCACAAGACCGGTCCTCGTGGAAAGCCTTGGGGGAGGCATTAGTCCAGCAGTGGAGGCTAAAGAATAAGCAGAAAACAGTCTGCTACGCATGGTGACTGCTGCTGGTTCGACCGTCTGTATACTTATGAAATTCGTGTATTTGAAGGAGTAAAGCAAATCGTGCGAAGTTGTATGCACAACATAACGTACAAGTTTTCATTTCTGCCGGCACTCCTGGAGTGTGCAACCCTTTGTTTTTTCTGTTTCGTCGTGTTAAAGTAGCGATACCTATCTCGTATGTGAAGTTTCGCCGCCGGCCAATTTAATTTGACCTTAAAAATATTTAGATTAGACGATATTTTTCGGTGGAATGTGCCATTTTCGGAAAAGTTGAACTTCGTTGTTTTCGTTTATCGTAGTTACGTTTTTGTATTGGCATTTTTAATTAAAAATATAAATTGAACATGTCCGAACATATACTTTTATAAAGGACACCTTAAAAGCTTTTCAGAAGGTGCATTCAAAATGTCACAAGCAGTTTACCTTCCTGTTTTATGTAGGGTTCCGGATTTTATGGGTTATAAAACATAGAGTGGGAACACTTTCGAAGTACCTATTATGTCGAGGGGAGAAAAACGTCGCATGTAGATAAAATTAATGCCTTTAAGAACACTGGCCGTAGTCTCGTCGGATCGATAAGTAAACTTAAATTACCTCTCCTGTAAACTTTCCATTACAGTTACCTTTTAAATACATAGATAGAAAGTTTTCCAATAAAGGGGAATTACTTACTTCAGAGTGAGAAGGGCTAGTATCTACCAGTATCCATTCATCTACTCATAATAATTCTGTGTAAGCTAAAACCTGACCTACCTAAATCTTGACCGTATTAAGTGACTAAGTAACTGGCAATCCAATTACTTATCTAAACCACGGCCCATTAAACTTTTTCATTCAGTTAAACGATTAACAAACACTGGCGCTGATTCTGTTGTTCACAAACTATCTATACTAATTCTAAGTTAAGTGCATCTTTTTCTTTCCATTACGTTAAGAAAAGGATAGAAGATAACATTTTAGTTTAATCCTGTCAAATTAGGATACTCCATAGACAGTTTAGACGCGATTATAAACATGGCCACTAAAAATACGCCATTTTACATCAGGAGCGCACTAATTTGACAGGTCTAAACTGACATTTTACCTGCTGTCCTTTTCTTAATAAATTAAAAGGAAAAGATGCACTGATGTGTTACGATTTAACGCAGTAAATTATTTCTGCGTTAAATACATAATTTACTAGTGGCGTAACACATAAAAAAAAGAAATTATGAAAATGTGTTGGTTTAAGATTATTATTAGTTATTTTTTTTTTTTTGCAACTAATTATTATTTTAACTACGTTTGAAGTAGGAATACACTTGGAGAAATAGTTACTTTACGAGAAAGCGTTATACCCTCTCCATGCGACCATTTTCGTGGACTCTCAAGCCGATAGTTATGCTAAAATGAAACTACAACATTTTTACAAATTTCCATTTCAAACTTTGACCCTTTTCCTGTTGTTATCCTAACCTCAAAAGATTAGTTTTTTCATTTTGTGCGTCCTTTAGAATCCTATTTGTTTTTAATTTTACAACATTAGGCACGCAGCGGTGTTGTTACGTTTTAGTCCCATGTGATAGGGACATCACATGGGACTAAAACGTTACTACACTTCTACCTAACCATGGTTAATATGTGTTATGTTATTTTATCACAAAAAAACAAAGTCAACTAAAAAACTAAGACAAACGAACATTTTATATAAGTAGAACGAGTTTACGTCGTCTCAACTAGAGCAAATTTTTTTTTTAAACGCCGAAAGCTTAACCTTACTTACTGCTTAGTTCGCCCCATGGGCCCTGTCCTAGTTTGGTGCTGTCAAGTATTGAACGGCCAATCCCACTTACCCCACCTTCTTGTGCTCATCAATGTTTGAACACTTCCTGAATTGGAGATGAACCTTGCAGGTACAGGTATAGAGAAATACAGATATCTAAAATCTTAATAGGGTTTGTTTCACGTCCACTTACTGCTCGCGTACTTGTATGTACATATGTCAAAAATGCAACTATCAGCAGACCAAAAAATAAAATTATCATTTTTGGAAAGTTGCATTTTTGACGTCTTCATTCCAAAAAAATATTTTTATATTATTTCGATACAAAATAGTTTTAAATTTATTTTTTACACATTTCAATGCTTCTTACCAATGGAGATAATTTTCTTTGGGCCCATTTTTTGTAACGTAAAATATATTACGGTTTAATAACACGAATCACGATTCGTGTATAATATACACGTGTCACGTGTTATAAACACGTAAACTGCTATTTGTTTACATCGGACTTTACACTTTCTATTTCATATTTATTTGTTGCTGTCTCGGGCTTGTTGTATTTGTATTTTGTGTCTTTAGGCCTGTGCTAATTATGTAAATCTACATCCTTTCTTTCTAAATGTAGTATAATTTTTGATCGAACACTTTACTAGCATCAACAGAACAGTCGTATACTTAGACAAATCTGAAAATGTTGCAAGATTCAAAAGCGATTTTCTCCTAAAGTATCTTTTCATACAAAATATATGCAAACACAGACTTTTTGAAATCCTACTTATAATAGCCCGACACGATAACAAACATAATAATCTATCAACAAAACTTAAAAATAGTCATAAAAATCTTGTAAAATCGGTCAAAAACCACCATAGTTGAAACGCACCAAGGACGCATTGCTGGAACTATACCCGTTTAAGGCCAAGAATACCTTAGATTAATAGGCCGAGATGGAACAGATAAGGATGTAATTTCCGTTTGTTTGGCAAAGGTCAGTCCCGGCGGCCACTGATTCTAATTTGTTTGCGACTTTCCACCACCACCAACTGTCCATCGATATAGTTATACATATCTACTTACCTATACCTGATATATAGTTAAGTGCACTCGGGATTTAGAAAGAGACGGTGTTGAACCGACCTTTGTATTAAATTCCATGTATATGGAAACGCTCGAAATAATTCTGTAGTGTTTACTCAACTTAAATGGAACAACTGAGAAAACAAAGACGTGTGTAGGAGTAATAACTCTACTATGTCACGTCCCAAGTCCGTGGTATGTGACGCGTCAGATTTTGTTGGTCATGGCATTCCTACATACATATCTTGTCTTAAAAAATCTGCTACAAAAATACCTACTGACTTTTAATATATCTATCCTATAGTTCCGTATCTTAATTGAGCTACGGCGAAAGACATTAATCATTTCGTTTTACTGAATTGCAAAAGACAGTTTAATTGTTATTAAAACCTTGAGAACGCTTGACACATTTCGTTGTGTTTTATACTGAATATAGGTATGTCTAATATAAAGCGATTCAGACTCATTAAGCGAGCTTATAGACAGCTGTAAATCACGACTTATGTGACAGAACTTTCCTAGCTGATTGCAATGGTCAGGAGAAAAAGCATTAACAAACATTGACGATGACGTCACAAAGTTTTATAGACATTTGGATTAGTCGTTAATGTACTACGACTAATCAAGGGCCGCCTTGCTGTTTTTTCTTTGTCTAACCAGTCTGAGGTCACGGAAAACAGTTTAATTAATAAACAAATAGTAAATAGAAGTTTATTACACCCGACATAAACAGTAGTAACACATAAAAAACGCAATAAAATTCTAATCAATTCGAAAGTAGGTTTAATCTACGTACGGTTGCTTTAATAGACAAAGAAGAACCATAAAAGTGTCGAGATAAGGATGGGGGCGGAACGTTCGCTTAGGTAGCATTGACGCATATAAACGCTGCAGGCTATTATACAGCTTCACTTTTCA
The DNA here is from genome assembly GCA_037179545.1 of Sesamia inferens. Lineage (NCBI taxonomy): Eukaryota > Metazoa > Arthropoda > Insecta > Lepidoptera > Noctuidae > Sesamia > Sesamia inferens. The sequence continues at coordinate 15,366,741 of CM073921.1, read as the reverse complement.
TTTTACTTCGTGGAGCCGAGGTCGATACTAAAAAATTACCTCCTTGATTCTTTAAATAAAAACTGCCCAAGTGTACGCCATTGCGACTCGCGCACGAAGGGTTTCCTAAACGCCTCTATAAGTCCTGAACTAACAAAGTTATCTAAGCCGTTACAGTTTTCCTTCAAAGGTTGGATGAGAAGATCACATGGACATGATCATGAATTTTTTTAGATTTTTCGGGACAGCCGTTTAGCTTTTGGAGGGAGGGGAAAGGGGCATTAACGTCCTATTTCAACAAAAAAGCCGCATTAAAATCGAATATCTCGCAAACTACCATTTATTATGTAACTCACTGTCGGAACATTATTTCCATTAGTAGTGGCATTGAATATAAGTTTTTGGGAACAATTTAAAACCTGTCATGGTCGATAAAACTTTCACACGGATAGTATAAATATTTGTACAAAAACGCAATGTAAACATCCATTAACTTGAATTATCTAATTTTCTTCATTAATAGCGACGCAGATGGTTGGATTTCACGTGTTACATAATTCACTTATGTAACTACATAAATGTGGGTTGTTTACATATTTTATACATTGACGGTTCAAAACTAGTTTGATTACTATCCTACGAACATTAAACAGACATAGTTTTGAGTATGTTACATAAAATTTTACTGACACAGTAAATTTCTATGCGCATTGATGCAATATTTTAAACTAAATTTATTGTTTATTTTATTCGTAAACCGGTGCGTGCTATAGGATGATCAGTGGCGGAATTACCAGCAGGCTGGGTGGGTTTGAGCCTACGCAAGCAGAATAATGTAGCGGAAAATTTGGGTACCACTTTGTTTTGCATTGGATTGTAAAAAAATCTGGGACATGACAACTGTAGAGGTAAAAGGATAGCAGAAACCTTACAGCCTATACCTTGGAAATTTGTAATTCCGGCACTGATATGACCCTAAATCAACCAAGAAGCCCTCAATACAGTTTCACCATCAACAATACTTTATTTATATTTTAGTGGGACCGCTGAAAATTAGCTGTCGTTTCAATTGATTTAAAACACAACTTGATCGTAAACAATGGACACTCGACTTTATTTTACCTATATGGCATTAGCAGCTAATAAGTTACTTAATTAACACAAACTTTGGTCAAATCTGGAAGTTAATTGACACATTGAGTTACATAGCAACCTCACTATATATGCGCTATTGCCAAACCTATGTAAATAAATAAGAAATAATTTACAAAAATATAAAGCATGTAGAAACATAAAACCGTAATTATAGCAATTCGCTCTGTAGATTTTCGCATAAAAGCAAATGATATATATGTAGACACATAAACACACATGGTTTTTAAAAGGTAAATAATATGAAAATGCTTTACTTACGGTTGGGACACGTGACATTTCTTTGAATTTAATAATATGCGAGGAAAACATGACATACAAAATAGCTAATGGCCCTTGTTCACAAACTAAACTAAATTTAAGTTTAGTACATCGTTTTCTTAAAAATAAGACAAAAGATAAATATTAGTTTAGTCCTGTAAAATTCACTACGGCATTTAGTAGCCATATTTATACTTAATCGGTTATCAACTGTCTGTATCTTTATTTGACAGACACTAATAAAAAGAAAAATATGTTCTGAATTTAAATTTAGTTAAATAAGTTTTTACAATACAATAAAATACATTCTTAAAATCAACTTATTTGGCCACAAAAAAACATGTTTGATTATTTAAATCATTTATAATGAATTAATGATGGATGTTAAACAAATTTACTCTTTTATAAATATAAAACTAACAAAATACTTAGGTTTGCAAAATGAAACAAAACCTTTTCGCGGATGGGAAATCATGAAATGACCTCTCCCGCTCTGGGTGAAGCGGAAAGGTGTGTCAGACTTTTACTGACTAAACCCACCCTTCACTTTCCTGTGCCTCAGGGGTAACGGTATCTTCTTTAAAAACTACAACAACTATGTTACGCTAACATCATTAGCGTAGCCTAGTTATTGCAGTTCATCACTTTTAAACTAAGAGACCTTTGTGATAATGTTTCACCGATTCACTTATGCCCATTCTCTAAATCTGACTCTAAAGGAACAACACTTTGCACTGTACCAGTTTTATCCAATTCTGCGTTGACTTGCGCCGCTATATCTAAAGGGTCACCATTGTACTTTACAAAGAACACCTCATGCTCCGACGGAGTCTGGTTCGGAATGAAAACCGGTTGCTGACTCTCCGGGCTCTTCACCAACACGTAAATCAGAGTCTTATGTTCAACCGACGCCGCCGCGTTACTCATTTGAGCTAATTGCTTCAAGCGGGCCGAGTTAGATTCTTGAGACGGCACCTTAATAAACAGAATCTTGTAGTTCTTCTTCACTGGAGGTGGCAAGCTCACGTTTTCCTCCTCTCTTTCTGTTGGAGGGACATGGAAATATATGTGCTTGAACACCGTAGCAACACTGTTAGGTTCACTAACAACGTTAGTATTTTCGTTATAGTTGTTATTTGAACCTGTTTGGGTAAAACCGATGTTCAAATTTGAAGATCCAGCTGATGATTGAATATTATTACTGTAACTAGTTGCTTCAGATGGTGCCAAAAGCTGGGAGGAACCAGTAATCAAGTTAGAACCAGCTGTCGGTATTACTGCATTAGCGTGACCGTGACTGTAACCCGAATTGATGGGTACCCAATCATTTGAGTAGTCAGTATTTAAATTAGGATTGGCAGATGATGTAATAATCTGGGCATTATCAATAATGGTACTGACCGGTGGTACAGAAGAATGTGTGTAACCATAATTCAAATTATTAACAGCAGACGCTAATGAGGTTTGTGAGTAACTCGTACTTAAACTATCACCTGCGGATGTTATCAAACCTGAGAGTGACGCAGTTTGTGACAAACCAACGTTTGCATTGCTTGTAATTGCGTTTTGGATATGATCACTATTCAAATGATTATTAACTGGTGCATAGTTCTGTGCGTGCGTTGGTTGCACGCTATCTGTAGCTACTATTCGACTGTTACTAGTTCCATGATATACACTTCCGTGGTTTCCGATATAGTGTCCGTTGTCTTGTTTCAAATAAACATAATCCTTATACGAAATCGAGTGCCCTTTGTCATGCTCGCTCGGTAATGCGGTGTGATATTGTGAACTATGGATCGGGTGAACATTTGCCGGCTGATTACCTGACAGACCGAGGGCTGCACTCGGTACATGGTACTGATAACGAGCATCTGTTAAAGCCAAGCTGGCCATTGCTAAAACCTGGAACAATAACACAGCTTGTTAAATCACATTTGATACACAAACTAGAACTTCACAGAGACATTTTTTTTTTTTTCTTAGGATTAAATAATGGGACGAACCAGCACGAGTAACATTGTCGTTTTCCTATACACGCACAAATGATAAGATTTTCGGCTAGGAAGCAATATTTATAAGCACTTTCCCTTTAATCAAAAGTGTCTTAGGTTTGCTAATTTTGTATTAATGATGAATTTCAATTCGATGACATTTCCGGAGTCACTAAGGCGGTGAATTTTGTGTCACTGATGGCGGAATCTATCATCAGTTTATTTCGGATTAGATAAATATATTCCTTTCATATTTTTTCAATTGTTTATTGTGTTCTCAATGTTGAAGAACTTTAAAATCACTTACCTATGTTGTGTCCAAGAAGAGGTCAACGTTACTGGTCATGTGTTTAACCATACATAGCCACTTTATTTTTTTATTGATACTGTGATAGATCATGAGCTATTTACTATAGTGAGAATTCGGTAAATACTCATTAATCTGTGTATTAATTACGTAAACTAAACCCTCCATACGGATCGATGGTTTGGTGTGCGTAAATTGATAAATAACAATGGTGTATTCCTGTGAATTAAACGCTATCCGCTCTCTTATATCCTCAGCATTAAAATATTATAATTGACAGTTTAAATTCACCCATGATACCGCCATACATAAATATTCAAAACCGAGCGAAATTACGACAGTTTCACACAGATCGACGTTGATTTAAACCCCAACAGTGGAAAATTTAGGTGATGGTATATGCCTACTAATTAATTATGTAATATTATTTAATCGATGCGATATTTAAATCAAAACATATTGACGTGTCCTTAGAAAGTTAAGTTACATATCTATCCGATTGTCTTGTTCAAAGACTAAACTAATTTTAAAGTAAATGCATCATTTTCTTTCTATTTCATTAAAAAAGGATAGAAGATAAAATATTAATTTATTACTGTCAATTAATATACATTATAGACAGTTTTGACGCGATTAAAAAAATGGGGACTAAATTTATGTCAGGCACGGACTAATTTGACAGGAATAAAAAAAATCTTCTGTCCTTTTCTTAATGAAATGAAAAGAAGAATTGATCTTATATCTAGTTTAGTTCTTGGGCAAAGGAATTTGGGTCATTATAGGTATGTCTATTCTACGAAAATCAACCTACTGTGATACCTCATAACATGGAGGCCATTTCCTTAAAGAACTTGCAGTTGTTATGTAATATTACATTACTTGCAACACTGTACCATTTCGCAAAATAGCAACATTTTATTGTTGCTGCGTGAACCGTACTTATGGCCTAAACGTGTTTATATTATTCATGACAATTCTCTTTGCTACAGTGCCGGCGGATTCTAATTCCTATTATGTCATTTACAGTAATAACTAGGATTTTGTGGGTAAATAACATTCGGCGCCTTTTTTCTTTTTTCTCTGTACTGATCCCAGCTTACAGGGGAAGCTACCCAATTATAATGATAATGAAAATGATGATTAAATAAGACATACTCTGAACATACATATCACTTATCATCATCATCTCAGCGTTAATCCCAGTCGCATCCGTAGTTTTTCAGCTTTGGAGTCTCTTTACCAATCCGCTTTACCAATCTAACTGCTGATTTTGGCTAAACTTCGATATTTTCCGTGAAGCGACTGCCGTCTGACCTCCACAACCAGAAGGCGATATCTAAGCATTGCAGTTAGACCAATTGTTAAACTTTTGAGGGCTCCAACAACCCGTAACGACTGCCATTAGATGTTCGTATGGCAACCGGGACCAATGGCTTAACGTGCTTTCCGAGGCACGACCACACCAGTCCAAATATTCATTTAATAAATATGCATACAAATATTTGCACTGTGAGGGGATCGAACCCACGCCTCCTTGCACAACGGCCGCGTTCGCTACCGCTACGACACAGAGGCTGCTGAACATACAGATGTACCTATCTATTACGAAGAATTCAGAAAGCCATTGGTAATATGTTCATGAAAATCGGTCAGGAATTCTAGAAAGATTTATATTTTCTACATCTCGTAACAACTTTTTTTTAAGTGACATCATTATATCTTCGATTTTCTTTCTTACCGTATCACAAATGTTTTTGTTTATCGCCATTATATAGGCGATAAACTTTACCGCTATTTTTATATGTAGCGTGCATGCCTATAAGTGCTGTATTTACACAAAACTGAAGACCTGTGATTGCTTTTTATACTACTATTATTGTATGTATGTCGTTTGTGTGCAAAGTACAACATCACACACACACATATATAAACCTAAAGGTAATGCAGAGGTTTACCTCACCGGACACAGCTGTTTCGGGAGGTTCCTGTTCCGTATAAGCGGGAGGAAACGCGGGGGTGACACCACTGTGTAGATCGCCCGGAAGACACGGTGGAGCATACGGTGGAGATCTGCCTGGTTTGAGTAGGCCGTGTTCTCGTGGCGGAAGCGATCGGCGCGATCTCTCGCTTCCGACCCTGGTCTAGGCCATGGTCCGAACGAGAGTGCAAGGTGGGCCGTCACCTCCTTCTGCGGAGCACTGATGCTAGCAAAGGAGGAGGCGGAGCGCGTGAAAGAGCGGAAATCCCAGCGCCCTCATGCCTCTAGCTGCCGCAGGAGACGCCCTGGTCGGGAGACAACAATGACCTCCCGGCCATCGAAGGCGCGGGCTTGCGGGCGGTGAGCAGTGGGTAGCTCGCCGCTCGGGTAAGGACCAGGCCCGAGTAGACGGCGCGTTGTGTTTCACGCCCTTCCCAAAGAGTTGTCAACACATAGTAACGGGGTCCACAAAGACCGATGCCTTCTACATCAGAGTTGCGGGTTGGTTAAAAAAGGAACACGGGTGCGTTTTAGTCAGTAAAGAGACACCTAGTATAGACAGGTTACGCAGGACCACGGTTCGTTTTTTAAAAAAACGCGGTTCTTTTTTCAATAAAGCAATAATTATTTATTACTTTGTTGTATAAAAACCGTTCCCACAGACTAGGAATTACTTCTGTAGTGTAATCCCGTGCATTCACAAACATTTCAACTCACGTACACAAACAGTCAGACCTGCAGCCTAATCGGCGAACACATTTTTGTAAATGATTGCGACTAGTTGCAAACGATCCCAACTAACCCCAATCATTTGACAAAAATGTGTTCGCCGATTAGGGGGCTAGAACAACTACGTGTAGGTAAAACTAGTATTTGTTGAAATTGGATCCGCGACACGCAGAGCTGGAGTCTATTATTTAGGCACTGCGCCAACCATGTGATTATAATTATACAATATTTTGTAAAGAAAGCCCCGTCCGATCCATAAGGATAATAAAGGTTAGGTAAAAACATGACCAAATAAAATATGAAATTTTACATAATCATCATAGTAACAATTATAATGAATTTTGAAATAATCTTTTTTTTTGCGAATTAATTCCGACTTCCCCAAAATTTGGTATTTTTTTAAAAAGTGACAACACCATTTTGACGCTATCATTATGAGCGAATAGCGATACGACTGCGTGCCACGTGCCCTGCCCCCTTCGCCCGCGTATGTATTGCCTACCGCACATGTATTAATTTAAATCCTTTTGCGAAATAATATTTATATTTTAGGGGGATTTTTTAAGTTTAGCTCGGCTTTGTAGGCATTAGTAGAATCAGTTATCGATACTTAACAATACCTTCACGGATCGGACAGGGTTTTCTTTACATATTGTATTATTATAATCAGCCTAAAATGTTTCAACCAACATGCGCTGGGCCAGCATGGTAAATTACGGCCCACTCCCTCTCATCGAGAGGTAGCGGAAAGATTATAAGCTGATTATAAAGTTCCCAGAACACAGAGCCTCCTCTCTTCAAAAGGAAGAGGCTGTAATTTACCACGCAGAGCTAGTACGGAGTACTAATTACACACAAGCACACTCATATAACTAAGTCCTCGAGCCATTTAAAATAACGAAGCACAAAATACAAATATTTTGCACCCATACTGTGGAATTCCTATCGAACCTCGACCTTTCCATTAGCCCGATTGTAATTAAATTCGTAATTATTTCATGAAACGTTTAATTCCACGCTGCCAGTCACATTCAGCCCACGTTTTTCGGAATGACAGGACAGAACCTGTGCCACATGCAATTGAAATGCACTTCGGTTATACACACAAATAATAGCTTTAAATATGTATTATCAAAATACGTGATGAATTCAACTCTCACGAATAATTTATTATGCACATACTAACTACACAAGATTCCCATGTTCACAAACTCACTACATTACAGCTTTCTCTTTCTATTTCATTATGAAAAGGATAGGAGGATTAACACTGGTTTTCATTTTGTTGTTAACATTACCACAGTTGAATAACACTAATTGCGTTATTCACGCTTTACGCAAGTGTCGCGACACATCTGCGGAACGTACGGCGCCGAAGTTCAGCTAAATACGCTCGCAGTGTATTTCAAGTACTCTGTGACACATCAGTCGCAATTACTCCGCGTTCGGCGTTGGGTCTAACCTTCCTTCAGGTGGTTTTTTCAGCTATAACGCATTTAATGTATTTTGCATAGCAAGCGACACATCACGGGATGCGTTGCGCTACCGAAAGTTCGGCGGGCGTAGCTGAACGTTCGGCGTGTGTTGTGCATCGCGCGCGTTTCGGTAACGAAGAGCGGCAACGTCTTCTAAGCCCTCTATAATAGCTAATATTCTAATTAAATCCATTTTTCTGGGCAATTCCGGTACGTCACAAAAACCGCACACCATAAAGTGTCGACACAGGCGGACTGACGATGACTCCACATAACTTTCCGTCACGTAGCACGCTGAACAAGACGCCGCGTTTAGACCGTTTGGTTTGTCATAACAACTGAATATTGCAACTGACACTTCAGCCGCTGAGCATTCGGCGCCGTACGTTCCGCAGATGTGTCACTACACTAACTTATGAAGAGGTGGATTAGCAATAACTTTCAAAATTGTGATTTAAAATGTGTTACGGAAATAGACGATTAGATTGCAGGGTTTTATTTTATATGTTCGTGTGCCATTGGTTTTTACATCACGAAATTTATAAGCCAGTAGTAGATCAATGTCCAGTGTTCAGTTACTGGCAAGAGATAAGCTTAACTCTGCTTACGTCTTTGTGGCCTTGTAGTGTGCATTACGAACAATTGAACGTACGATGCAATTGTTGGAAATCTAGCATTTATTCAGTTCCATAACTGACAATTCTCGTTACAAATAGGACACCATTTTTACCAGCATTTTCTTTGTACCGCACACAATTGAAATAATTCTTTGTCCTTTGCTTGTTTCAGTTACGGAAAAAGAAATCCGGCTTTGGTACGTATGCTGCGAAAATTAACATATTCTATATTCTTAATAGCAGTAATAACATAATTAATGGTTTTCTTTCTGTTATAGGCATAAAGGATTTCTGAAGGACTGTCCAAACGGGCTCCTAACCGAACAGGTATGCCAATGCCAATCAAAACGTTGAATGAATTAACCATGTTTATTTAGTCCCTCTTCAAATACATTCAGGGTTATTATATTATAATCAGTAGTTTCAATCTGCAGGTTAAAATATGTTTCTGTTTGCCACCGTCCCTCTTTATTAGTCTACGGAGATCGTCTTCTTTATTCCATATTCCATTGCCGCAGTCATCCCCTTCCAGATAAACCATATTTCATAGAATCCATCCATCACCTTTTTAGTCTCCTCATACATTTATTTACGACAATACCATCTACTTTCTGGCTTTCTTATGTCCAAAGAAAATTCCTTAAACTTAATCAATCTATCCATTCGCAAAACACCCTTATGACAATGTACATCATATTTTTTTTAACTGTGCTCTTTGAAACATTGTAAAAGAAATTATTTAACAATTAGATACTATTCTAACAATATTCATCTAAGCGAGATAATGGTAACATCTCTCATTTTTGAAGTCCGTAATAAAAACATATTGTATTCTTGAGCTACAAAATATTGGAGAAAAGAAGGAAATTCTTCCTACCATATAATCTCTAGAATAAAATATTAATTTTATATTTAAAATTCAAAGTTTAATAAAAACTAATCCAGGAGAATGTAATGGTTGGGAAAAGAGTAGTAGAGAAATTGCTTGCCGGCTCTTCGCCTTAAGAAAAGAGCAATTGCTACCGTGAACGAGTTTCTGGCTTTTTATAAGTGCCCATGTTTACCTACGTGAAATTAAATTCTTTGATTTTGATTTTCATTTTCCATTCATTCTGTCCTTCCAATCTATTTCTAATCTCATTGTTTTCCTCATAAACTGTATCCAAAGTTACTTAGTCATGTAAAATAACTTGTTATTCCATGTTTCCAGGGGTTCATTAAGATCTACAAACAGTTCTTCCCGCAAGGCGATCCCAGCAAGTTTGCGTCACTGGTATTTCGGGTGTTCGATGAAAATAATGTAAGGAAACTCATTTTTATACTTACCTATTTTTAAGCTTTCATTTACGTAATTAAAGATTTAGGCCTGCATTTCTGTTATTGATATCAGTTACACATACATCGGTTACGCGTATGAATATACTTAATTATGGATATAGCACTATACTGCGACGCCATTGTCTGCGACGGGTCCGCTGACAAGCACTGCGCATCATGCGCGTCGTGGACTCGCAGTCTTGCTCGTCAAAGCCGCGTTTGTCGGTCGACCGACATGGAGTCATGCATTAAGCGCACGCCCGGTGACATACAAACAAAAATGTTCCAGTAAACCGTAACTTTAGACATATGAACTCATAAATTGGTCCGATATCAATAATCTAATTGGTAGGATCCGCGGCATGGTACGGTATGTGTTTCTTGCTGACGTAAACCAGCAACCGTATGCGAACGACATCGGCGTAAGAAAAAATGCGTAATCATCATCCTTTTTATTGACCCACTGCTGGGCACAGGTCTCCTTTCATACAAAGAAAGATTGAGCGTCACCACGCTCGCTCAATGCGGGTTGGCGATTTCAGACTTAAAGTCCAGGTTTCCTCAAGATGTTTTCCTTCACCTTGTAATCAGTCATTGGTGTCCAAGATATACTTAGAAAGTAGAAAGAAAAAATGCATAACACACTACAACTCTGAATTCGAATTATTTTGAAGCATACTGCTAATCCATATCTCCATATGTTCGAAATATATGTCTGCTCAACAATGTAAATAAGGCAATCTATGTCGTTGAACTGTCAAAATGAAACCCATTTCTACTGATAATGTGTTACGCAATTACCCCGCGGGACGACATCATTTTAAAGCATAGCAATTTATGTTGTATTTCTACACAATATGTAAATAAAACCCTGTCCGACCCATAAGGATAATAAAGGTTAGGTAAACACATGACCAAATATAATATAAAATTTTACGTAATCATCATAGTAACAAAACTAATGAATTTTGAAATAATCTTTTTTTCCCGCGAATTAACTCCAACTTCCCCGAAATTTGTTAATTTTTAAAAAAAGTGACAACACCATTTGAACTGTATTATTATAAGCGATGTGACCACGTGCCGCGTGCCCCCCCCCCCCCCTCCCGTCGCCCGCGGAAGGGTTGCCTACCGCACATATATTAAGTTAACTCTTTTTTGGGAATTACAATTTATTTTTTTAAGGGGATTTTTTTAAGTTTAGCCAGGCTTTGAGGGCATTAGTAGAATCAGTTATCAATACCCAACAATGCCTTCACGGATCGGACAGGGTTTTCTTTACATATTGTATAGATACGTTCGAGTGTCCACTGTTTTACTCGCATAATATAATATTTCCAAGGTTTTATTCCAGTGGGAAAACCAGATAACAACTATCCTACACGAGTGTGTTAATCCTGGTTATAATCTACCAAATGTTATCCAAAGCCGCGCAGTGTGTTTTTGCGAGAAAGAATACCTAATAAATCATACATCCAAACTGTCACGTTAACAATATTATACGTAAGAGAATTAGAAGTTTGTAAATTAAAATCCTTATAAAAAAAACGTTGCTTAAAATTAACTAGTGATTAGCGATTGTTTAACAATAAATATCAGACGTTTGCACGTCACTTAACTTTAATCATCTTTTATGAATAAACTTTTAAACACTGTGGTGTTTATTCATAATTAATCGCTAATAACTAGTTAACTTTAAGCAACGTCTAAGAATATGGGGGATTATCCTTAATTATCTCTAGAAGATATCTGGCGGTATCGAATGCTACGAAAATATCCGGTGACTTAGTCCCGTCTCAGTATCTCTGGAAAAAAAGATCCAGTTTAAAAAAAATCGTTATTATTGTGTAACCCAATAACGTGAAATCTAATAAATGACCTCCTTTTTTCAGGATGGCTCCATCGAATTCGAGGAGTTCATTCGGGCATTATCGGTGACGTCACGCGGAAATCTCGACGAAAAGCTACACTGTACGTATTTAATGATAAAGTTTTATACAACATTTTTTTTTTTGTTTATGCAAAACCCGAATCACGTGTCCAGTATTTTTAAGTAAAGAATCTATGTACAAAATTTCAAAAAGATATCATGAAAAACCACAAAGTTATGAGCTTGTTATGGCTGTACTACTTGGCTGTCCCAACAAAAATATGGTCCACGCTCCGCTCAAGCGGGCGAACGGGGCGTTGACCTCTTGCGTCGACTGTTGCGCCGGCGTGGCTGCGTGCACTATTTCGTGATCTACCATGCTCGCTCGGTAACCACAGTGCAATAATTTCTAAACGTATTTGGGTAAAAATATAACATGGTGTAAAAATGATTGGGATCGATTTAGTTGCTTATTGTGAACAAACTATATTCAGGTTTCGCATAAACAAAAAATAACGTTGTATATTCAATATTAAAAATATAATAGAAACATTTTTTACAAAAAAAAAACAACTGACTTCCAAAAAACACTACAAAGCGAAAAATAACTAATTTCGGAAGTCGGTGTCTTTGGTTTTTGTACATTAGTTTTTGACACCGACTTCCGAAATTAGTTATTTTTACTTTGTACTGTTTTTTGGAAGTCGGTTGTTTTTTTTTTTTTTGTTAAAAAAGTTTTTATTTTACACTTTTTAGTTGTAAAAAGTACTGTTCATGTACATCCGGTTAGACTGGATGCTGACACTAAAATACTTAATGAAAAAACTTACAAACGCACTGGTTGCCCCTACGATTTTTGAAAGTTCCCCTTGATTTATCTGGTCTTCCACCATCAAACCCTGATGTACCACCTTGAGAATGTCTTCTTTCCAACAGAAAACGAATGATCAAAAACGGTTCATAAACGACGAAGTTATCCGCGAACAAACATTAAAAAGCATGTATTACGGTCGAATTGAATAACCTCCTCCTTTTTGAAGTCGATTAAAAAGTGATGTCATATTTGCTACCACATGTAGTTATTATTCAATCCTGCTATATTTTATATATTTATTTATTACATCTCTGTGTTACAATTGTAGTCCTGTCAATTAATAAATCCGTGCCTGACGTATTTTTAGTAGCCATGTTTTAATCGTTTTTAAATTATCTATGGATAATCTTAGTTTGACAGGACTGTACTAATATTTTACCTTCTGCGAAATAGAATGAAAAAGGTCCAGTGCACTTACATTTGAAACAACACTAGCGCCGATTCTCTTATTGACAAACTAAACTAATTTTAAGGTCAGTGCATGTTTTTCTTTCCATTTCGTTAAGAAAAGGATAAAAGATGACATTTTAGTTTAATTCTATCAAATTAAGATATTCCATAGACAGTTTAGACGTGATTATAAACATGGCGACCATAAATACAACGGTTTTCTCGGTGGTAGGCCATAACATCGGCCGCCGGCAAAAGTTATCACCCACCAGACAAAGTCTTGCCGCCAAGCGTTTTGTCGTGTTCCGGCATGATGTCTGGTGAAGCCGTGCGGAGGACGGGTCTGAGCAATTGTGTTGCGATGTGTGCCGGGTACTATGCGCCAAATGTTGTTATGTTGGGAGTTTGATCGTGGAGGGTCTTCAGATCAATCTCCCTTTGGCGCAGCATCGTTGGTCGTGTTGTTGGGTTTAACATTGCATCACCTCCCTCAACTGCCATCTTCCTTCCTATTCGCTCAGTTTTTCTGAGTGAATAGGCTCTTAATAAACTAGCGCACTTTACCATCAACGATCGCATCACTGCGTACCATCAGGCGGGATTGCGGTCAAACGCTAGTTTATAATTATTTAAAAAAAAATACATCGAGCGCGGACTAATTTGACAGGTCTAACCTGTCATATTATGTTCTGTCCTTTTCTTAATGAGATATAAAGAAAAAGATGCTCTGAACATAATTTAGTTTTAGTTTATGAACAAAAGTATCGGGGCCATTATCATATTTTCAATAATTTATTATTTCATTTAATTTATTATTTACATTACCCGGTGGAATGAAAATGTCATCATCATAATCTCAGCGTTAATCCCAGTCGCATTCGAAGCTTTTTCAGCTTTGGAATCTGGGGTCCGCTTTACCAATCTAACTGCTGGTGGATTGAAAATGTATGCAGGTTAATTGGTATTATAACTTTCAGGGGCCTTCCGGCTCTACGACGTAGACAACGACGGTTACATCACAAGGGATGAAATGTATAACATAGTCGACGCGATCTACCAGATGGTGGTAAGTATTTATAAATGGCCCTCCATCAGCTTAATAACCGTGTTTCCTTTGTAAACACGCTTTTATTTTTTGTTTCCATTATCTGTCTTGCCCTCTCCTTCTTCATTCATTTGACGAAATGTTTGGGGCCATGGAATAGATAACTTATTTTATCTATTCTCTCTAGTGGTTGGCGCAGTGACTGTACGATCGATAGCTGTGTTGCGTGTCGCGGGTTCAATTCCCGCACGGAATAAATATTTGTATGGACTACAGTCCATTTGTATTTTTAGGTAGTTGTTTTGGGTCTGGCTGTTTGTTTATGTGAGTTTATATAATTGTTGACGCACCTACGATACAGGAGGAAATCGTAGTGTGGGGACAACGTATATCACAGTTTATTGGCATCACAATAAAGGCATATCATATATAGATAGGCAAATGCCATCGCGGACTTTTTTGTAAACCTTTTCAATGTGTACAATATTAAGTACATTATTTTGATAAATCTCGTAGGGTTCAGTCTGCGTTTCACTGCAACCGAGGAAAAAATGTAATTGTTTACGACATCACATTAGAAACCTCAAAATAATAGTACTTCTCCATAATTTTATGGATGTTATTATACATATAAACCTTTCTCTTTAATCACTCTATCTATTAAAAAAAACCGCATCAAAATCCGTTGTGGAGTTTTAAAGATTTAATTATACAAAGGGACATAGGGAAAGAGAAATTGACTTTATTTTATAATATGTGATGATAGTGATTTATAGCTTAGTTTGTTTATTTATATACACTTTATTGTGGGTACATCAAAAACATACATTAATTAAAGAATACATTCAACACTAAATTCAAAATATATAATGGGCGGCGTTATCGCTAATGCAATTTCTTCCAAGCAACCTTGAACCTTATCTATGACAGCAGAGCGGTCCGTTCTTTATTATGAAGGCAAAGATTCATTTGATTTTCATTAGCTAATAGCAATAGTTTAAAAAACTTTTTGAAATGATTCAGGAATGGCATGCCCACATCATCGACCTTTTTATCGTCTCACTGCTGGACACAGGTCTCCTCGCGTACAGAGAAGGATTGAGAGTAATAATCACGCTTGCTCAATGTGGGTTGGCGATTTCAGACTTAAAGTTCAAGTTTCCTCAAGATGTTTTCCTTCACCTTATAATCAGTCATTGGTGTACAAGATATACTTAGAAAGTACACTTAAAAAAGTGGCATTGGGTACACTCATACTTGAGAGGTTGGTGTTTTAACCAATAGGCCACCACGACTATCTACCAACAAAGCATGCCCACAACTACCTAATAACAAGGATTTGTGACGTGGGCGCCATATTATTAAGGCGTTAGGCACGCTAACATATTTCCAAACCAATCGTAATGATTATACATAGACATAGAAATGTCTAGGTAGTTGTCCTATCAACTACCTAGACAATTCTATGTCCATATAATTTTTTATCGTCTTCTATTCTCATTGTGGCCCTTTCGTCTTCCTGCAGGGCCAGACCCCTCAGCCTGAGGATGACAACACTCCTCAGAAGCGCGTCGACAAGATCTTCGACCAGATGGACAAGAACCACGACGATCGCCTGACCCTGGAGGAATTCCGGGAGGGAAGCAAGGCAGACCCACGTATTGTTCAGGCGCTCTCACTTGGAGGCGATTAATCGACGGTCATCCTCTCGCCGGACTTCACCTTTACGTAGGATGCTGATATCATTCCGCCGCTTGTGTTTATGTAATTATTTATTGTAGATATTTATCATAATTTAGATTTTTGGATGATTTAATTCGATTTAGTCTTTCGATTTAATCCTTTAGTGATCTTCAAGATTCAGTTACTTAGTACTTATAATACACTACCTTATGTTATTTGAAGCAACACCTAGATCAGATTAAAAAATAATCTGTAAGTTTTTGATACTTATTAGTTATTTTATTGAATTTTTATTCTGCTGTTTCAGTAATTTACTGTAACATAGGCGACGGATGAATATTAATCAATAATATTTTATGTAATTTTTGCCAATATAACACCAAGTTAGGAGCGAGGGTTTATTTATTCGTCATTAAAAGAACCTACAAAACTAATTCGCCCACAAAGGGTCCTAAACTTCTTATGTATCTACTTTAAAACAAAAATATTTTTCTACTAAATACTAATGTCTGGACAAAAATCTTACTACTTGTTTTTAAATTCCGCCTATTTGTAAACTTTAATGTCTGAAATCAAAACAGTGAATATGTCTCATCGCTGTGCCTACAGTTAACTTGTGAATGCAAGTACCTATTTGTGATATAGGTAGGTAATGTACAAATCTCGTCGATTTAACGAAATGTTTGTGTGTCTACATCCACAAAGGCACTGTGCCAGCCTCCCTGACACTTTTCCAACTAAAATTAGTTGCACGCTGAGAGCCTTAACGTAAGTAAGTAAGTACATTACTTTTCTCCTTGGAACGTTTACCATCAAAGACACCAGCGCTTTAGGGAAAACATTCTTAGTAGGTATCTAGTATCTATGATATCCTGCAATACATATTCACACGTTTTCTACACACTTGAATAAACTCATGTAGGTTGTTACCTATTTGAATTATTATTTCTGATGATAGTGTCCTTACGAATTTGGCAAATTATTAATTACAATCAGTATTAACGTAAATCAACTTGTGATAAGTTGACCTCGTCATCCACTTCGTGTTGGCAAATATAAGTAGCTCTGTTTCTGATGTAGATAAGTGAACTTTCATTAGATTCCCAACTAAAACATTAAAGAAAATTTAATAAAGTCATTAATAAATCATTAGTACTTGTCTGACCGAGTTTTTGCTCGGTCAAATCAAATTTTGCTCCGTGCGAGAGAATGACCGACACAACAGCTGTAAAGCAAGTCATAACTTTCTATATAAAACTACTATATACCATTTGTTAAACAATCGCCTAATCTTAACGTCATCAAAAAATCTTACAATGATAATTCACAATGGTGTCAGTACAGACACCTTTATGAACTCCACGGGGTCGCACAGCGCCCCCTGCTGGCATTACGCTAACAACTTTGGTATTTTTATGCGTTTTGTCAGACCATAACGTTATCACTTTACTGTTGTTGTTGATAAATTGTTAGTTTTTTAAGTGTTGCGCCCCATTAACGTTAAATTTGCATTTTAAGACAATATGAAACTTTTGGCGTACAGGCGTTTTGGGTTTTTATTACCCCATATTTGTAATATAAAATACTCTCATAAAATTTGAGTGCAGATGTGGCAAAGCCATACCTAAAACGAATTGTGCCGTTTTTTATCAAATATTAAAATTTGCTCGTCTACAATTTTTCGAAACTACATTGAAGACGAGATGCAACATTTTTAAACTTATGAAAATCGTAAATTAAATTATAAAACTTAAGAATTAGGCGTTGATTTATTTTAAATACGTAGAAAATTGGAAAAATCAATTCGTTAGAAGTAAAAAAAAAAGACAATTTCGATAGTGGGGAAGGATGGTGTGAAATTGTAATAAAAAAGATTTAAAATAGTGTAAGTAACGTTAAAAATGATGATTGTTGAGATGAGCGCGATGCGTTATTACAGCGCAATTCTTTCGGCGAGTTTTATCACGAAGACATATAATCTATTTAATTCATTGTATCTATGTTTATGACAAGTTAACCATGTGTTAGAGCAGTAGTAGATGATGTAGTTTGTGTAATACATTTTAACTTTGAAATTATAGCACGATTGTAACGTGTCAGTCACCCAGAGTCGTTTCGACGGCCCGTTAAGTATCTTGGATAGCACTAATCTTTATTTGTATAATCATTGCCAAATATATAGCATCTACCTATATTTATGCAACTTACTCCCTAAAACAAGGCTATCTACATCTCTCTCTCTCTCCATCCTCTTTCATATAATTATAAATATTTTTTGGAGGATTTTTGGATATTTCCGTTTAGCGATTCTCAACATAACGTAGTTGATAAGAGTATACTTATCATGTAAGAAACTTACCTACAGCTTTATATGAACTTAATTGTTATTTTTTGCTTATAAAGTAAACTAAACTTCTTATGATAAACATAATGGATTCTATATTAAGATGTGAACTTTCGCGTTTCGTAACCTTTCAGCTATGTATTGCGATGGCGTTGTCCGTTTGAAGTTCTGAAACATTAGGTAAGTTTATATTGGTAGTTTTGGATCACGTGTCAATTTATGTCTTTCAACAGTGTTTGTAGACGTTAAGATGCGTTTTTCGAATGAACTAGTGTAGGAAATTGTCGCGGGCTGTGCATTTCGTATAGGTTAAGTAGCGCATCTCATGTTGGACTGTTGAAATGAATCTTATATTTACAGCGCTTCTTGCTCTCTTACTTCTGTTATTTCAATTTTTTTGTGTCTTCAATCCTATATTACTTAAAACAATTTTTTCTCCAAATAAAATCATATATCTGCCTAATTGTAATCTCGTGTTATGAGATCAAAATTGTATTAATTCTCTACTGTTTCTTATTGTTGATTCGTTATTTTTATATCGGCTATTTTATTTAATTACTTATAGGTAATACAACTGCTGCTAGAAAGACAATGATGGACAGAAAGACAATGATTTCTTGAATGGAGAATACTCCGTGCAACTCAAACAATAAAACAATCGGGGAGTTACAACATTAAATTATAATACATTCCTCTATGACTGAGTTTTACTGGCTTGTATACTATACTCTTGATTATCTATGGCTATAAATATTGACCTTATATTAATCTTACCTACGCTGAAACTTAAATAAATAATCATAATAAATAATCATACATTTCTATGAAATAATAATAAATTATATAGAATAGTATTTTTCAGTAGCTATTTTCTGCTCCAAATAATGCATTTGTAACTGTTTTACTGCTTGATAACTTCAATCTTTGTACTTTTTGGGGAACAGGTAGGTATACACCATGCTCGAACTAGATATAACTAGACACAGCCGTGTGGAAAAAGTGACTACCACACCCAGTCTCACTAAGAAGATAATAAAATCTAGACAAAGAACGCCAAGTCAACATTAGTAACGGATTGTTGCATTTAGATCGAGCACGGATGAAAAGTCACTTAATTAGAAATGTTTGACAAATCTTTTAATTATACCTTACTTCACAGTTGATTATATATGTTATGTATGTACACTGAATAAAAGGATGAAATGATTGTACTTGTTTTAATTGTAATTTCAATCAACGTTACAGTAATAATCATAAATAATAAACAATATGTAATTAACAATGTGATGGCTTAATTTAAGATGGATTACCGGATACAGGAAATCAATCAATGTTGACATTAATCATCTATCATTAGTGTTGCCCTAACACTCTCCCACGTTATATAGAATTGTTCATAGGTCCAGTCTTGTAGGTGCTTTCTTTAAGCGTGTACTGCGTCGCAATCCAGATGACTGCTCTATATTTTCGCTGTGTAGTCCTTGTCTATTTTCTTCCAATTGTATGTGTTGCTCATCACAAATTTTAGGTATTTCTTTTTCAGGTTCTTCAGGTATTATTTGTATGACATCTTTTTCAGTAGCTTCTTCATCTCTCTTTGGTGTAGGCGGAGCTGTTTGTTCTCTATATTGGTAATCTGACTTATCCGGCATTATATGTGATAACACTGCTCCATATCCAGTAGGTGATGCATCTGTAGCCAGTATAATGGGTAAGTGTACTTGAAACGGTGTAAGTATTTTCTCACTGCAAATTTCTTCTTTCAATTTATGAAAAATCTTTTCACATTCTCTTGACCAAACAAATTTGGTATTTTTGTGTAGTAGCTGGTAGAGAGGACTCAATTTTGATGCAAGGTTGGGTATGAATTGTTGGTAGTAATTTATCATACCAAGGAATGTACGTAGAGATGAAACATCTGTGGGACGTGGACTTTTTTTTATATCTTTTACCTTTTCCTCTGTAGGATGCAGCCCCTCTGCATTTATCGTATGTCCGAGATAATTTATTGACTTTTTGAAAAATTGGCACTTCTTTTTATTAATATGTAGTCCACATTTCTGAAGTTTTTCAAATACTATTTTTATTCTCTGAAGTAACTGTAAGTATGTCTCTCCTTGTAGGGCAATGTCATCAAAAAAACAAGCTGTACCTGGAAGTCCTTGAAGAGTTTGATCCATGTATCGTTGCCATATATTGGGAGCAATCTTAACACCAAACATCAGTCGTTTAACTTTGTAGGTTCCTTTACATGTGCTTATGGCTTGCATTTCAGATGTAGCTGCATCTGTTTTCATATGTAAGTATGCTTGTTTTATATCTAAGGTGCAAAAATGTTTGCCACCACTTAGCTTTGAGAAGATCTCTTCAATTCGTGGAATTGGGTAATTATCGCTTTGTAAATTTTTATTCAATGTAGATCTGTAATCTGCACATAATCGTACCTGTCCTGATGGTTTTACCACTGGCACTACTGGTGTACCCCATTGTGAGTATGTGACTTTCTCCAGAATTCCAACTTCTTCCAAGCGATCAATTTCTTTTTCCACCATGTCTCGTAAAGCGAATGGTACTGGTCTTGGCTTCATGAAAACAGGTTTCACATTTTCTTTTAGTTTGAAAAGAAGCTTCATAATTTTTAATTTCTCCAATTTGTTCTACAAACAGGTCTTCATATTCATTAAGTAAACTTTCTAATTTTATTTTGAACTCTTTTTCTGTTATATCATTTTCTTCTTTATTCAATTTATGTATTTCAAAATGTATGCATAATTTTCTTATCCATTCTCTTCCAATTACTGGATCTACATCTCTATTTATGATAAATAATCTTTCTTTTACTTCTTTATTTTTGTATTTTATTTGTATTAAGCAGGTTCCTATAGGTTGTATGATTTCATCTGTGTATGTTTTTAGTTTTATCTTTGTATTTTGTAGTTTCAGGTTAGAAAAATGTTCTTTATAATATTGTTCTGAACATGTAGACACTGCTGCTCCTGTATCGAGTTCCCAGGTATGTATTTTGCCATTTAGTTGAAGTGTAATATTAAATTTATCATTTTCTGTATTAGTATTTTCTGTATGTATTTTATATATTTCAAAAATATCTTCATTATCACTTTCATTTGAAGCTGATGTCTCATATATTTGTAATTGCTTTTGCACTTGAAAACATACCAACTCTACATGTCCTTTCATATTACAATTCTTGCAAAATAGTTTATTTTTCAGACGGCATTGATGAGCTTTATGATTATCTTTTCCACATCTGTAACATTTTATTTGATATTGTACTTTATTCTTATTATCTGTATTTTTCTTGTATGTATTTTTATTTGTAGTATTGTATGTATTTTCATTAGAATTTTTGTTGTATGTATTCTTTCTCTTAAATGAAATTTTATTAATATTTGTGTGATATTCACTTTCCATTTCTTTGGTTTCACATTTAGAAGTTTCTATAGCCATTGCTGTTTTTATAATTTGATCAAATGATGTTGTCGAAGCTTCTTGTAAAAGTCTCTCTTTAATCTCTGAGTTCCGTAGACCTCTAATAAATTGTACACGTAAGTGTGTTTCAAATGTAGATTTCTTGCAGCTTCCGCATACAAAGTTACATTTTCCACCCAGCGCTTTTAATGCTGATACGTAATTTGAAAGAGATTCCTGTTCTTGTTGCGTTCTAAGGCAAAACTTATGTTGCTGGGCAACTTCTCCTGGTTCCGGAGCTATGTAATCCTTTAATGTACTTATCAATGTTTCATATGTTTTGCTTTCCGGAGTTTCCGGTGCTGTCAAATTCTTTAGCACTTGGTAGTATTTGGGTCCGATGCAATTAAGGAATAATTGTAATTTAACAGTAGGGTCAGACACGTTTTTCAAGGTTATGTAGTTTTGCAGACGCTGTATGTAACTTTCAAACGTTTCGTTTATTTCATCGTATGGTTGTAAGTTGATACCACTTATGTTAGTATTTTGTTTACCTTGGTTAATCATTAGTGCCTGTTGTAAATTCGCTTGCTGCGTTTGTAATCCTCGCATGGTTTCGGCCATTTGAGCCAACACTTGTGCTAGTTGTTTTTCCATAATGGGTTTTTTGTGCGTATAAATATGTAGGAAGAAGGAATCTTTGTGAAGCGGGCTATCATCACAGGAATGGGAGCCCCTGGATCATGGGAATGTAAGGTTATGTGGAACGCATGGGTATTCACTTATTTTTACAACACCTGAACACATTTTCACGATCCTCGTCGCCAATTTGTTATGTATGTACACTGAATAAAAGGATGAAATGATTGTACTTGTTTTAATTGTAATTTCAATCAACGTTACAGTAATAATCATAAATAATAAACAATATGTAATTAACAATGTGATGGCTTAATTTAAGATGGATTACCGGATACAGGAAATCAATCAATGTTGACATTAATCATCTATCATTAGTGTTGCCCTAACAATATACATATTACACTTGTATTTATTAATTTAACTACAACAAAAAAAATATTGTTATTGTTGTCCAAATTACCTACTAGGACCTAGGTACCTAATTTCAATTTATTTTTATAACGATGGCGCCTAATTGTAATTACTTGTGCCTGGCTAAAGAGAGAAGTAATTAAATAAAAGTAACTAGGCATTTTGGAACATTATTCTATCACAGAGGAGCTTACGTACAGATTTTTGTACCCAAAGACCTCATTTACTGTTTAAAGCGTATCACGGTTATAATGTTTTATTCATATTTAGAAGGAAATCCATCAGACATACCTAAATATGTTTTTCGGTATCTTATCTAACATAGAAATACAATAACGGTTCGTTGTTGTAATCTCATTTCCATGTAACATTTCGAACCTTTATTTTATTAACTGTACCTATCTTTTAAATCTAGATTAAGTTTAAAATGGCAAGCTTATGATTATTTCCGTATTATTTCACGATGGCGACGAGCTGACTGAATTAATAATGAGAGTGCAGTTACTTGTACATCTGTCGTTTGTTGACGTAGTTTTGATGCGACGTTAGCTTCGCGTTAATGCAGCGTATACGTTCATGGGCGTACCCAGGGAAGGGTAGGCGGGGCGGATGAAACCCCGCCGGAA
This sequence comes from Sesamia inferens, assembly GCA_037179545.1. Lineage (NCBI taxonomy): Eukaryota > Metazoa > Arthropoda > Insecta > Lepidoptera > Noctuidae > Sesamia > Sesamia inferens. The sequence continues at coordinate 15,343,618 of CM073921.1, read as the reverse complement.
ATTTTGCAGAACATGTCTGAACTATCCTAATTACTAAACAAAGTATAAACAAGGACTTATCTCTAACTTTTAAATAGGTAAATCACGCAAAAAAACCGTGTTTGACTATAGCGCACAAAGATTACTCGCTCTAAAAATTTGACCCCCGGAGGCCAGAAGCTGGGTACGCCCTTGTACACGTTCGATGAAATCCTTCGCAGAATGCAAATCTGGCTAACGTCTATATAACATATAGTTCTATTCTATAAAAATCACAGCGTTCAAACTTCGGTAAAATGAGACTGTAGTTAGCTGTCAATAGCGTTAAGACTGATTTACACAGTGCAATTTAATTGCTTATGGCTTTAATTAAGTTGAAGCAACAATAAAAGTTGCATTGTGAAAAAACCATTTAGACGATGCAAGTCATTTGTTGAATCAATTTTATTGTATGCCATAGACAATTAAATTGCACGGTGTATTAAGCTCTAACATCTTGTGGAATGACAGCTCATTTCACCGATGTTTTCACGGTGAAAATTTTACAGAAAGAACCTAAAGAAACCTATTCTACCAATAACGAATTAGCAAAAAAATTATAAGCTGAAATTCAGCAGTAGAGTCGCCTTACACCGATTTGTAATCATACCTATTTATAACTGATAATACCTACTTATTCTCTTTCTATGTAAATAGTAATTTATTGTTCGCCTACTTTCATAGATATTACGATAATATTCACTTTTAATAATAATGATGATTAATAATAAACGAATTGAAATTGAAGTTGTTTTTTATTTTCTTATGTTCAACCTTTAAACTTCCACACAAAATTACCTGAAATTTCCTGTTTTTGACCTACGATTGAATAATACTAATAATAATTAGATTAAAATAGTTCTGTTGTGTGTTCCGTATGTATTCACAAGTGTTCCGTATTTTTTCTCGATTTGGCTAAGGCATTCAACACCTCTCTGACTCCAAACAGCCAGGTTAGTTTGATCGATTGAGGGTAAGGAATTTACAGCGCAAACTCTTCAAGGGCAACCTTGACAAAATATTAGTGTGTCAGAGTTATCGATTGGATAAATGACAATCTTTTGATTCCCTATTGCGAGTTCCTCAAACCGCGTCCTCGGACCTAATTTGTTTCTTTTTAAATATTACTGACCTCTCTGGCCAAAATAAGATTATCTCGTTGATCTAGAACAAAACATATCGACGATTAACCAGGGTGTTGAACCCAGAACTCCTTGGTCAGGTTCGATTCTCGAATCAAGGATTGTAGCTGAATTTTTCGTCTGCAATTTCTAAGCCAGAAGTCAAGATCAATTGATGGCCCTAAGCCCTTTTACGCAGAATTTTAACTGGCAAATAAAGGTACACTGTTTAACCCTTGATAAAATACATGGTGGTGTTATGTTATGACGTTCTCATTGACAACTTGTTACAAAATACAGCTTTATGAGCTGTATTTAAAACTAATCACCGCGCTTAATGTATTATGTTAGCTAGACACCCTAGCCCTATGTATGTGTATAGTATGAGACAGTTTTCAGTGATGGTAAATTAATGGTGCGCTTGCCATTATTAAAACTTAAAATATACATTTAGAACTATTTCTATTCTAATCTCTTTTATCTTTTCTGTGGCGTAGACACATAACTCCCGTGAAGAATATTACTCTCTGTTGAGATTGGCTGAAATGTAGTCTGAAGGATTGCAATTTGTACCTATAGCTTTACTTGTTAGCGTAATCCTACTAAGTCGGGTAGCTAAACACAGCACGCCTTATTTCGTTTATGGAGTTAGTCCCAATTGCTTGCCAGGTTTCCGCTAATTGAGGTCCAAAACTAAAAACATCTGATTAAACATACGTACGAGAAAACAGCAAAATTATTGTATATGTTATTTTTTTAAATGGATAATGTATAAAACACGCTTATACAACATCCTTTTTTGAACTGGACGAGGTCGTGTTTTCCTAACCGACCAGATACTAAAACATACATACAGATCTAGATTAAACATCATGTAGAGCAGTTGTAGTGGAAAGTGAAGAGATTCCATTACCACCGGATCTCCACTAGCGTAGTAGGTACCTACCTCCTATAAGTTGTTGGTCATGGCACATGGGTAGTGATGCAACGGATCTCTGTTTCTGTTTCCGTAAGTGCGGAAGTTCCGCACGATTTTGAAAATCCGTTTCTGCTTCTGTTTCCGCAACTTTTATAACGGAGATTTAAACGGAAGTTTACAACCGACAGCTGAGAATTACGTATTTGCGGCACGCATCCTAAGTTTTGAATATTAATAAAATGTTCGGTTGCAAAGTACAAAAACGCCACCATGTCAGTCCGTCTCCAGGATCAGGACTCGAAACTGATCCAACTGCAGCGTGGAGTGAGACAAGGAGATGTCATATCTCCTAAATTGTTCACTGCTGCTTTGGAAGATGTCTTCAAGCTCCTGGACTGGAAAGGACTTGGCATTAGCATCAACGGCGAGTACATCACTAATCTCCGTTTTGCAGATGATAAGTACCGTGATCATGGCGGAGACCCTGGAAAACTTGAGCAGAATGCTCAATGACCTCAGCAGAGCTTCCCAACAAGTGGGTCTAAGGATGAACATGGATAAGACGAAGATCATGTCGAACTCTCATGTCACACCCACTCCAATTCTAGTTAGTTGCTCTGCACTCGAAGTTGTTGACGAGTTTAGTCTTTAGTCTTCAGACACTGTGGTATCTTGAACGACAAGAAGTAGCATAGCTTTCCAAACGCTTCCCAGCCGAGCTGGATTCGACAAGACACCTCTTTCTCGAAATTGGACCTACCTAATTGGACTGTTTGTCCCAGATATATATGTATGTATATACTCGTAAAAAAATCGCCGAGAAATAAAAATATAAATTAAAGTTAATTAAGTTATTATATAACTATTTAATTACAAAAATAGGTATAAACATTCAATTCCAGTTTATTTGATTATGTAGTAGAGAGAGTATGTGTGTTCGTAAGTGTAATGTAAGTTTTATTGGATAATGTATGTGTTGTGTGTTATGAGTTGATCGTTTATATGTAGAGTTTGAGTTCCAAATTGAATAATGTTTTGTTATATGGTAATTGTTAAGCGATGTATGCCAATAAGGATTCAGTGTTATTGTAGTCCTGTTGAAAGAGCCAGTCCTTAATATTAGATTTCAAATCGAATTTATTTAGGTTTATAATATTTAGATTTTTATGTACAATTTTATATACGTGAGAACGTAACACGTAGTATTGGTGTTTTGCAAAAGAGGTTTTGTGTTTTACACTTGGAGCAACATATGTACCCTTTCTAGGGTCAGGTGGGAGTAGAGAGCCATGGACTCTGAGAACAGATCGCAAAACAAATACCTGACGTACCATCAGAACTTTGCATTCAGGATAGAGCTTTGCTGTGGGGTATCTATAAGGTTTCCCGATCATCACCTTTAGCACAGCTCTTTGGGCTCTCTTGGCTCTCAGAATAAAAGTCTTCGCTGCTCCACCCCACACGGTTATACAGTATCCGAGGACTGACTGGCACAAAGTAAGGTAAACCATCTTGAGAATATTACAATCAGCCGATTCCCGCAGACATTTAAAGATGTGAATCAGACGAATAGTTCGAGTGGTTAGAACATCAAGCTGCTTGTCCCATCTCAGCCTCTCATCTATATGCACCCCCAGATATTTCACTTTATTAGTTGTAGCAATGGCAGCACAAGCGCACGTTATAGAATAACTGTTTGGGGGTAAGCAGTCACGTCGGATTGCAAAGTGCATGTAATGAGTTTTATTCAGGTTTAACGTCAACAAGTTTAGATGAAGCCAGGTAATCACAGATGTTAGAGCTGTTTCAGTTCTAGTTTGCACTTCGTCCCACGCGGGCCCATGAATTACAATTGCCGTGTAATCGGCATACTTCCATCAGGTATCATCAACTTACAGAGGTCGTTTATATAGATTTGGAAGAGGGTGGGACCTAATATACTTCCCTGAGGGACACCAAAAGACACTAAAATGTTATCACTGTGCCTCGAACCTATTTTAACTCGCTGGGTATGATTTGTCAAGTAATCAGCAAACAATTTCAAAGCTATACCACGCATGCCTACACACTCTAACTTAGCTATTAGTTTGGGAATAGAAACCGCGTCGAAAGCCTTCGCCAAGCCCAAAAATATGCAAGATTAAGACATACCTGAAAGCCCGTCAGCACATCGAATGAAGTAAGCACAAATGAGACAGAGAAATGTTCCGTGATGAATCGAGATTTGTGTTTCATAATCAGGGGGAAAGCGTTGTACGCAAGTCTGTTTCGATGAAAAGCCCCTAAAGGGTCAGGTTCTGTTCACGTGTGAGCCGGTGTTTGTACAGATGGTCGCACGGATCTTTTCTACTGATAGCAAATGACAGTCTGACCGCTGTAAGATACGGAAAAGAAATTCTCAATAAACACAATATAAGCATCATCATCAGATTTATGCGTGATAATGCCTGAGCCCACTCAGTTCATATGATAAATTAGTACCTTTAGACGTAGGAATAACCAACGAGAAGCATTGACCTAATCCCTATTGAACAGTAAAGCTGAAGCACCCACGCACACGTCGTACTGATGAATTTGAATGATTAATAAAATCGTTTCAAATTCGTAAACCCACTCTAATTGTTTTTGTCCAAATGACTCAATTTAGTTTTGCTTCTTTGAGTATTGCTTTTCACTTTCGAAAGTTATAAAAATATTTCATATGTATATGATATATTGGTGTGTTGAAATTTATATAAATATACAGTAGAACCGTAGAACCTCGATAAGTCAAACCTCAGTAACTTAAAAACCTCTATAACTGAAAAAAATAATATGTTCCTTTCCCATCAAAGCCCAAAACCTTGTACCGCGTCGGGCGTGTCACGTAATTAAAACTCAGATGAATTGAATGTTGTGTATTGCACGTGATGCATACCTATCATCTGTAAAATGGAGATTAGTGATGTACTCGCCGTTGATGCTAATGCAAAGTCCTTTGAAGTCCAGGAGCTTGAAGACATCTTACAACGTAGCAGTGAAAAATTTGGGAGATATGACATCTCCTTGTCTCACTCCACGCTGCAGTTGGATCAGTTTCGAGTCCTGATCCTGACATGGTGGCGTTTTTGTACTTTACAACCGAACATTTTATTAATATTCAAAATTTAGGATGCGTGCCGCAAATGCGTAATTCTCAGCTGTCGGTTGTAAACTTCCGTTTAAATCTCCGTTATAAAAGTTGCGGAAACAGAAGCAGAAACGGATTTTCAAAATCGTGCGGAACTTCCGCACTTACGGAAACAGAAACAGAGATCCATTGCATCACTACCCATGTCCCATGACCAACAACTTATAGGAGGTAGGTACCTACTACGATCGCTTTTGTGTTTCAGAGATTTTTTTTTTAAATATCCGAGTGGCACCCATTCGGCGCAGGTAAAGGCCGCATCACAAAAAATGGCAATTTGGTCGTCTGGCGAACTAGATGGGTAAGACAATAAATCAGCGTTTATTATGCTGTTTGCACAACTCAAACGCTTTTGTCGACCTTACTTCCGTTTTGTCTCGTTTTTTTGAATTATGAAGAAACGCATTGAGAGGTGTGGGCTGCGTTTAGAATGCGATAGAAATTTATCAGTCCCATAAATCTTCGTAAGTCTTGAATGATTTCGGGTTTGGGGTACGTTGTGGTTGCGGTGACTTTGTCTTGAAGTGGCTTGATTCCCTTGCTTGATACTTCATAGCCGAGGAACTTGACTGTTTCGCTGCCGAAGACACACGTAGATGGGTTTATAGTGACACCATACGTGTCTAATCGGCGTAAAACTTCCTGCAGATCTTCGATGTGGCTTGCTTCATTTTCGGATGCAACGATAACATCATCGATGAATGGGAACACGTAGTCTATTCCGTTGAGTACTTCGTGTATGAATCGTTGGAACGTCTGTCTCATTCTTGAGACCTGGGCACATTCGTGGAAATTTGAACAAACCGAATGGTGTTGTGATCGCTGTCTTCTCGATATCAGGTTCGAAAATAGGTAATTGCGAGTAGACTCTGTTTAAATCGAGAGTGGTGAAGATTTTCTTGTCGTGAAGCACGTAGGTAAAATCCTTGAGGCGTGGAACTGGATAGCGATCTGGTTTGGTGACGTCATTGAGTCTTCTGTAGTTACCACAGATCCATAAGTCGCCGTTTTTAGCGGACTGGACCAAGGGCTTTTTCAAATTCCTTGCTGCATCATGTTCGAATTCTTTCTTCACTGGCAGGTAGCGATGTGGGACTTGGAATGATCGTATTGTTTGCCGCATACAACCAAAAATCTGTTTGTTTATCTTTCCCGCCCTTTGTCCTTGGTATCACGGAGACGTTTGCGCAAGTAGCAATAAGAAATGACAGACGCGAATTCTTATCAGTTATGAATAGGCGGTAGGAAGTGTTGTTCGCGTCAGTTGCCGCCTCAACCGACGCAGGCGTTAGTTTTCCGAATGGGCGCTGTTGCCATCGAAATTTCACGGACGCGTACACTTTCGCGCCTCTGTGCCGAACTTGCGATGATAATAACAGTTAAGTGATTGTTCTGAATACTTGCGGATGCTATTTTTGCTTGCTTGTTGAACGCGATCTTGAACCCCGTCTGTCGAATGGTCTCGGTTCCTGCCTGTTCTTGAGCTCAGCTTGCTCCAGAGACAGCTGCCGTAATTGTTCATATAGGACAGCCATATCGCTTGTGTCTGCAATCTCCGCGACCTAGTTAGGTTGCGCGATACTTTCCATTACAGTAATAATAATAATAATAACATGGCAACACCAACGTCAATGTCAACATCTCTTTTGATAGCTTTTCAATATTTAAATATATATAAAATTATTAGAAGCAGTTTACATATTTACATACATAAGTGGAATTTAAAAGCAGTTTTGGAAAACATAATTTATTTATTTCAAGACTAACAAAATGAAACGAAAGCTTCCAACAAGAAATAGAAAAACAGTGACATCTGTCATGTCACTTCCATAGTCCTATACATTATAAAAATGAGAAAAGTTTCAAGATGTTGATACGATCAGCCACACGAAGAGCACGCCCACCACCTCCGGACTCGTCGCTCAGCTCCGCCTCGCCGCCGCCGGTCTCCAGCCCCACTGTGAATGCTGTGATGACACCGGCCGCGGTAGTTGCGTCGAGCTCGAGCGACGAATATTTCTCTCCGCCGACGTCGCCAACACCTGTACGTCGGCAGGGGAGACGCCGGCCACCGACGAGCTTGGGACTTAGGGGCCGTCCGGCCCCGAGCCGGGTCCCCGCTGCCGGTGGTTGTGTGCAGCGCATGAGATGGTCTCAAACAATGAATGAGAACGTCATGCGCGCATATTACGGGGCTACAGAGGGGGAAACTAACCTCACTGCGTACCGTGAAAGGATGCTGTCTCTGTTTCAGGCACTGGAACCAACTGTCAACGTCTCGGCCCAACGACTGTCGGATCAGGTGCGGGTCATCCAACGCAATCACAGGTTGGACGATATCGCACTTGATAGGCTGCGCTCAGAGGTACTGAGCAACCAAATCGCCCCGACTCTGACCCAGACCGCGGCACAAGCGTCAATTATTGATGCTGTTCCGCCGCGGTCCAATCGTGTCGAAGAAGAGGATGATAGGGTTGAAACAGTAAGTAGCCAGTATAACGACCGACTGAGGAGCGCACTGGAGGATGCGTTCCGTGACTATAGATCCACTCCGACCAACCTTAGACCCCGGTTACCACGGCTACCTATGCACAAAAAAAAATAGGGCGCTGGTGTGTGCTTTGGACTCGCAGCTCAAGAATTTCTTCGAGAGCAGCGAGGATCTCATTGATACACACTCGATCCTGTATTGCGCGGCTGTAGCGGCATGTCGATTAGCCAAAGTCAAGTTCCCAAATTGTGACGAAGCTAGTCGACCAAAACCAGCCGTACCAGCCTGGCAACGCAGAATCGAGCGTCGTATCGATGGGACCAGGGTACTCATCGGCAAACTATACTGCTTCAGGGAGGGCAATACTAGACCACGCTTTGTGAGACAGGCATTCTCGGGGACTGATATCAGCCCTCGAGAATACATAAATAATGTCACAGAGCGCATCGACTTCCTGAAGCAGAAAGTTTGTGCATGGGCGAGCCGTATTCGGCGGTATAAGAAGCGAGTGGATCGATATACGCAGAATCGCATGTTCCAGAGCGATGAGAGGTGGGTATACAGAGCTTGGGAGCGACCAGAACAAAACGAGGCTGACGTGTGCCGCCCGGATGATGCCACCACAAGTGCATTCTGGCGCGGCATATGGTCGGTATCCGTTTGTCACACTGAGGGTGACTGGATACGGGATGTTGAACAAGTGTGTGAAATCATACCAGAAATGGATAGCATATTTATAACACCATCAGACGTAGCCACAGCAGTCCGTTCGTTACCGAACTGGAAATCACCGGGACCGGACGGGCTGCATAACTTTTTCTCTCAAAATGGATGTAGGAGCGGGTCCCGTGGTACTAAGGAGCTACTCCTCATAGACATGGCCATTAGCCAACAGGTTCGTCGATCCCGCAAGGATCTCTCAACCTGCTGGATAGATTATAAGAAGGCCTACGATTCGGTGCCACATACATGGCTTATGAAGGTGCTGGAGTTGTACAAGATAAATGCAACTCTACGCACTTTCCTTAAGTTGTGTATGGGGCAATGGAAGACAGTCCTTCGCTATCCAGGGAGTCGACAGATCCAGGGGAATGATGAACCTGTATGGATTAAGAGGGGAATATTCCAGGGCGACAGTCTGAGTCCACTATGGTTCTGCTTAGCTCTGAATCCTCTAAGCACACTGCTGGAGGATTCAGGTCTGGGTTATCGATTGAAGAGAGGCGGTCAGGTCATATCTCACCTTCTCTACATGGATGATCTGAAACTCTTTGCCCCCAATAAATTGCATCTGACGAAGCTACTGAATGTAACTGAAACTTTTAGTAGTGGCATCAGAATGGAATTTGGTGTGGACAAATGTGCAGTCATGCATGTAAAGCGGGGGGAGATTATGGAATCCGAGGGAATTACACTCCCAGATTCCATACAACTTAGATCCCTCTCCTCATTCGAGAGCTATAAATATTTGGGTATGTCGGAAGCGTTAGGCATCAACGATGCTGACATGAAGCAATCGTTGAAGGAGCGCTTCTTTGGTCGCCTGAAGAAGGTATTAAAAAGTCTTCTTTCGGGCGGAAATAAGGTGCGCGCCTTCAACGGGTGGGTCATGCCGGTTTTGATGTACTCTTTCGGCATACTTAAATGGACTCAGACCGAACTCGACGCCCTGGATAGAAGAGTCCGTACACTGCTGACAGCAAACAGGATGCATCATCCACGATCATCGGTGATGAGACTGTATATCCCGCGGAAGTGCGGGGGTCGAGGCTTTTTAAATGTGAAGACCCTCCACAACCGAGAGGTATGCAGTCTCAGAGAACATTTTTTAAACATCGTAGTGGGCATGCATCATGATGTGGTCACAGTAGACAAGGGGCTTACCCCGCTATCCATGGCGAAAGAGAACTGGCACAAGCCTATAATACTTACCACAGATGACCGCAAGATGATATGGCAAAGCAAGGAACTTCAAGGGCGATTTTATCGGGCTCTTCATGAGCCCGATGTTGACTTTTTAGCTTCCGTATCCTGGCTACGATTCGGTGACCTTTTCGGGGAAACTGAAGGTTTCGTCTGTGCAATTATGGACGAAGTTATCTTGACGAATAACTACCGGAGATATATTATGAAGGACGGGACGATTGACGTGTGTCGGGCATGTCACCATCCGGGTGAGTCCATCAGACACATTCTGTCTTATTCATAAAAAACTTGTTAATCACTCATTAGCGACTATTTAGCTAACCATTTAGTTAGCTCTTAATCAATGCTTAACTTTTCTTTATTCATAAAAGCTAGTTAGCAGATGATTAGTAGCGATACGAAGTAGAGGTGAAACTATGCGTCCGGCACAGATTATAATCAAAATAGTTGACTAAAAATTGGAATTTTTAGAATAAACTTGTCAAAACTACGATTTTTTATCTGTCGTGTTTGGCAGAAAATGTCAGAAATTTCATCGGATAATTTGAATATAAATAAAATGATTTATTACAATTAAATAATTGTATTTGTGATGATAGTAGTGAAAGTAATAAACTCCAATAATATTATAGTAAACAGAAAAAGGTATTTATCTCTGTATTTATATGAAATTACTAATCTAAACTGACGAAATTAATGTTAAAGCAGTAGGCGATAGTAACTGTGTATTTTCCTGCTCTTTAATGCTTGTAAACATCCCTATGCTATTTAAGAAATTTAAGTGGGTTCTTGTGTATATATTACATTACTTCCTACTGCTTTTGTACTGCTTTTTACAGAATTATTATACTTGTTTACAGACACACGTTTTATTGCTATAAACGAAGTCACTATTAGCACCTAGCGGCAATATTATTCAACCTCGCAATGACAGCGAAGGAGAAGAGTGAAAAAGATGAGGAATGAGGGTCGCGTGAGTCAAGAATGGCTCTCATGTTTAGGGAAGAAAAGTATTGGAAAACAAAAACAATGAATTATTTTTAGAACAAAAATGTAAACAGTTTTATTGCGTATCAAAATAAAATATTTCTAAAAAAATTTCTTATTATTTGTGTATTGCTGCCACAACATGACCTTTTTTAGTCTTGTGCCTTAGATATGACATAAGATAACACAAGGAAACATAGGGCAGCATCTAAAATTAGCACTATCTTTTTTATTACTGCTTTTATAAACCAGCGCCTGACCGCAAGCCCGCCTCATGGCAAGCAGTGATGCAATCGTTGATGGTAAAGCGCGCTAGTTTATTAAGAGCCTATTCACTTAATAAAACTGAGTGAATAAAAAGGAAGACGGCAGTTGAGCGTGGTGATGCAATGTTAAACCCAACAACACGACCAACGATGCTGCGCAAGAGAGAGATTGATCTGGAGACCCTCCAGGACCAAACTCCCGACACAACAACATTTGGCGCATCGTACCCGGCACACATTGCAACACAACTGCTCAGACCCATCCTCCGTACGGCTTCACCAGACATCATGCCGGAACACGAAGAATCGCTTGGCGGCAAGACTTTGTCTGGTGGGTGGTAACTTCTGCCGGCAGCTTATGTTATAGCCTACTACCGAGTAAAGCTTGTAAGTCAAAAAAGTTTCAAAGCTAATATAACTTTACTACGTCGTTTTGTAAATTCAAAAAAGGTTTTCAACATCCATATTTACGCACTATTCGATATTATAAACAAAATAACTTCGAAGCATAATGATCATATTAAATCAATCAGCTGATTCAAATAAAATCCGCCATATTGTTGCCTCTAACCATCCTCTTAACAGCGGTCCGGTGATGTTTAATTTTGACAGCTACTAATCAATTGCTTAGCATCCTCTTATCGTTAAACAGCTTTTATGAATAAGAATTTTGCTAATCAGTTGCTTAGCAATTGATTAAAGTTTTATGAATAAGACTGATTATCTCTGGTTGCTCTCGTTTAGCTAACGGCGAGTATTTGCACAGGCATAACCAAGTAGCTAGGATTATCCACCAGCAACTTGCTTTGAAATATAAACTTGTGGATTCTGAGGTACCGTATTATAAGTATGTGCCCGACCCAGTTCTTGAAAATGGCCATGTCACGTTATACTGGGATCGGTCTATCATTACTGACAGGACTATTGTTGCCAATAAGCCTGATATAGTGGTGATAGATCGATTAGCGCGCCTCGCAATGATTGTCGATGTTACCATTCCACATGACGGGAATCTCGTGAAAGCTGAGAAAGAGAAACAAATTAAATATCTCGACTTGGCGCACGAGATTGTTGACATGTGGAATGTCAACTCGGCAGTCATTGTACCGATTGTTTGATAGCCAAGAGCCTCGACCAACATCTATTGAGGCTCTCGTTAGGCAGTTGGATCAAAGGCCAGATTCAAAAGGCAGTACTCCTCGATACGGCCCGCATCGTGAGGAGGTTTCTGTCTCTGGAGCTCTAACCACCGGTAGCTTGGAACCCGCTCCCGCCATCGGTGGAACACTATTTTTTATATTTTTAAATGTTTTTATGTTTTTTATAAATATTTAAAAATGTAAATGAATATGTATATATATAAAAATAAACGAAATAATAATAAAGTGTATATACAATACCTTTAAAAAAAACAAGGCAACACGTACGTCAACATATTCTGCTAATATTTTTTTGGATATCATTATATTTTACAGTAGGTACTTATTATACACAAATCAAAGGATATTTATAAAAACCAAAGGAACTAACAGAATATTCATACTTTTTTAACAAATATAAACAATATAAATTTAATGAAGAAAATCGGCCGAACCGCAAGTGACATGACAGATGTCACCGCACCACAAAAACTGCAATAATGAAAATAACAAATAATGTTGACAAGATCTGCCGCGAGACAACGTGCACGCCCACCATCTCCGGACTCGTTGCTCAGCTCCGCCTCGCCGCCGCCGGTCTTCAGCGCCACTGTAAGTGCTGTGACGACCCCGGCCGCGGCAGTTGCGTCGAGCTCGAGCGACGAGTACTTCTCTCCGCCGACGACGCCACCACCTGTTCGCCGACGGGGAGGACGCCGGCCGCCGGACCGCTTAGGACCTCGAGGCCCATCGGCTTCTGACAGGGTCCCAGCTCCCGGCGGAAGTGTGCAGCGCATGAGATGGACACAATCCATCAACGAAAATGTCATGCGCTCATACTATGGGGCTACAGAGGGAGGAAACAACCTGACCGCGTACCGTGTTCGAATGCTCTCTCTGTTTCAGGTGCTTGAACCAGCTGTCAACGTTTCGGCTCAACGACTGTCGGATCAGGTACGGGTTATCCAGCATAATCATATGTTGGATGATACTGTGCTTGGTCGCCTGCGAAATGAAATACAGAGTAGCCGTGTCATTGCTCACCAATCGCAAACTGCGGAGATACCACCGCAGTCAACAAACTATGCTGACGAGGGGAGTAATGATAGGGCTACAAATGTAAGTACCCAGTGCAATGAGGAATTAAGGAATGCTTTGGAGGCTGCGATTCGGGAATACCGTTACATGTCGGCAGAAATTAGACCACGCCTGCCACGTTTGCCCATGCATAACAGAAATAGGGCACTGATGGCTGCTCTGGATGCGCAGTTATCAAATTATTTTGATACCTGCGAGGACCTCACTGATACTCATTCAATCCTGTACTGCGCAGCTGTAGCAGCTTGTCGTGTAGCTCATGTCAAATTTCACAGTGTCTCCAGAGCTACACGACCGAAACCAGTAGTACCAGCTTGGCAGCGCAGGATTGAACGTCGTATTGGTGAGGCCAGAGCACTCATCGGTAAACTAATCTGCTTCAGGGAGGGTAATACTCGTCCTAGAGCGATGCGCTTTGTGAGGCGGGCATTCTCAGGTACAAATACCAGCCCTGAGAATTATATGGCCCGTGTCACGGAGCGCATCGACTTCCTGAAGCAGAAAGTGTATGCATGGGCGAACCGCATTCGTCGATATAAACGACGAGTAGAACGGTACACCCAGAATCGCACCTTCCAGAGCAATCAAAGGTGGGTTTATGACTGGGAGCAACCAGAACAAGGTGTGGCTGACACGTGCCTACCGGATGATGATGCCATGTGTTCATTCTGGCGCAGTATCTGGTCGGTACCTGTCAGTCACACTGAAGGTGACTGGGCTCGGGATGTCGAGCGAGCCTGCGATCCAATACCTGAAATAGGGGCTATCACCCTCTGCCCCCAAGATGTAGCTCGTGCAGTCCGTCCGTTACCTAACTGGAAATCTCCAGGACCGGACGGGCTGCATAACTTTTGGATAAAATGGCTTCCAAGGTCACACGCTCGCTTGGCATCTCAATTCCAGACTGCCTTAGTGTCTGGTTCGTTACCTCAGTTCCTAACTACTGGAATAACCCACCTGCTCCATAAATCAGGTAGCACCGCGGAACCCAAAAATTATAGACCGATCACATGTTTACCGACGGTCTATAAAGTTCTTACATCCATTTTGAAAACTAAAATTAACAAACATATTGACAGCAACGCTATCATGTCTGCCTCTCAAAATGGATGTAGGAGCGGGTCCCGCGGTACTAAGGAGCTACTCCTCATTGATATGACCATCAGCCAACAAGTTCGTCGTTCCCGAAAGGATCTTTCGACATGTTGGATAGACTATAAGAAGGCCTATGACTCACTATACATGGCTCATGCGGGTGCTGGAGTTGTATAAAGTGGATACAACTCTACGCACCTTCCTGATGACGTGTATGGGGCAATGGAGGACAGTCCTTCGCTATCCAGGATGTCGAAATATTCAGAGGAATAGCGAACCGATAAGGATCGAGCGAGGTATATTTCAGGGCGACAGTTTGAGTCCGCTTTGGTTTTGCTTAGCATTGAATCCTCTAAGCACACTATTGGAGGATTCAGGTCTAGGCTATCGGTTGGTACTCATTCAATCCTGTACTGCTCAGCTGTAGCAGCTTGTCGTGTAGCTCATGTCAAATTTCACAGTGACTCCAGAGCTACACGACCGAAACCAGTAATACCAGCTTGGCAGCACAGGATTGAACGTCGTATTGGTGGGGCCAGAGCACTGGAGACACACATAAATTCTTATTGATTGTTGAAGGATCAATGCACAGTCTTATTTTATCATTTTTCTTCACTACAACCATTGGGGAAAATGCTGGAGTTGGTTTTGTTACAGGTATTATAATTTTTTGTGCAACCATACTATCCAGTTCTTTTTTAACTTGTTCTCTCAAAGTGTGTGATATCTTTCTTGCCGGACAAATAGGTAATGTTGGATTCTCTATAAGGTCTATGTCATAAACATATTGCTTGAGGCAACCAATTCCATCAAATAAGTCATTGTCTACTGTCAAGGACTCTACTCTTCTCATGAGGTTTAGTCGGACACATGTTGTTTTCCCTAGTATAGGTGTCACGTTGTAATCAACTACTATGAACTTAATTGTTTTTGTATTGCCCTTGATGACAGTCTGTATTTCTGTTTCACCAAGTACTGGTATCTTGTGATTTGAAAACGAGGTAAGGAATCTTGTAGGTGATGGTCTGATATAACCTTCTGCTTGATCGGCTATTTCTTTAGTAATGACATTAGACTGGCTTCCAGAGTCCAATTTAAATTTCACTTTGGTATCTTTTGAAAGTACAGCTGTTTCAAACCAATCCTGACGTGGATCGTTGTCATTTTCTACCGATGTAACAAAGTAATCTTGATCAGAATTGTAACTATTTTCCATACATGTTTCAACTTTCTTTGTTTTGCAACATTTAGTAAAGTGATTCCTCTTGTTACAAATTTTGCAGACTTTCCTAAAGGCTGGACACGCTCTTTTGCCATGTCGAGTACCACACCTTTGGCAATGGAATGTTTCATCTTCTTTTTCCTGTTCCTTACTATTCTTGTTTTTTGCAAAATATTTTCTTTGTGTTATAGCTTCTATTGTCACAGACGGTTGTTTCATTGTTCTGACTTGTACTTTAACCTGCTCCGACGAATGGCATATATCTATAGCTTTTTGCAAATTTAACTCGCTCTCCGATAACAGTTTTTCTCTGGTTGTATCACTTCTGATGCCTATCACCACACGGTCACGTATTAGGCTATCTTCTAGTTGCCCATATCCACAGTTTTTCACTTTACTTTTTAGGTTAGTTAGGAACTCGTCAAATTGTTGATCTTCTCTTTGTGAGATCATATTGAACATGTACCTTTCATAAGTTTCGTTTATTTTTGGCGTAAAGTAACTGGAGAACCTGTTGATGATTGTACTTAATGATTTTGTTTCAGCCTCGGTCAAATTGAACGTGTTGTAAATAACTGCAGCTTCATGTCACCATGTCATGTGTTCGTGCTTCATGACATGAACACGGCAACTTGTACTTCTGGTTTCCTTTTTTCAAGACTTGTCGTCGACTGAATACCAATTGAATTGTTGTAGCCATATCTTCCAATCCGCTGTTACATTGCTGGAGCCTCCGATTGCGAAATATTTCGGTGGTTTTATGTTGCTAACCGGGTCTTCTTTAAGCTCCGGTGGAGTAGCCATCTTTTTTTTCATTCACCTCGTTCGTTACCTCAGTTCCTAACTACTGGAATAACCCACCTGCTCCATAAATCAGGTAGCACCGCGGAACCCAAAAATTATAGACCGATCACATGTTTACCGACGGTCTATAAAGTTCTTACATCCATTTTGAAAACTAAAATTAACAAACATATTGACAGCAACGCTATCATGTCTGCCTCTCAAAATGGATGTAGGAGCGGGTCCCGCGGTACTAAGGAGCTACTCCTCATTGATATGACCATCAGCCAACAAGTTCGTCGTTCCCGAAAGGATCTTTCGACATGTTGGATAGACTATAAGAAGGCCTATGACTCACTATACATGGCTCATGCGGGTGCTGGAGTTGTATAAAGTGGATACAACTCTACGCACCTTCCTGATGACGTGTATGGGGCAATGGAGGACAGTCCTTCGCTATCCAGGATGTCGAAATATTCAGAGGAATAGCGAACCGATAAGGATCGAGCGAGGTATATTTCAGGGCGACAGTTTGAGTCCGCTTTGGTTTTGCTTAGCATTGAATCCTCTAAGCACACTATTGGAGGATTCAGGTCTAGGCTATCGGTTGGTACTCATTCAATCCTGTACTGCTCAGCTGTAGCAGCTTGTCGTGTAGCTCATGTCAAATTTCACAGTGACTCCAGAGCTACACGACCGAAACCAGTAATACCAGCTTGGCAGCACAGGATTGAACGTCGTATTGGTGGGGCCAGAGCACTGGAGACACACATAAATTCTTATTGATTGTTGAAGGATCAATGCACAGTCTTATTTTATCATTTTTCTTCACTACAACCATTGGGGAAAATGCTGGAGTTGGTTTTGTTACAGGTATTATAATTTTTTGTGCAACCATACTATCCAGTTCTTTTTTAACTTGTTCTCTCAAAGTGTGTGATATCTTTCTTGCCGGACAAATAGGTAATGTTGGATTCTCTATAAGGTCTATGTCATAAACATATTGCTTGAGGCAACCAATTCCATCAAATAAGTCATTGTCTACTGTCAAGGACTCTACTCTTCTCATGAGGTTTAGTCGGACACATGTTGTTTTCCCTAGTATAGGTGTCACGTTGTAATCAACTACTATGAACTTAATTGTTTTTGTATTGCCCTTGATGACAGTCTGTATTTCTGTTTCACCAAGTACTGGTATCTTGTGATTTGAAAACGAGGTAAGGAATCTTGTAGGTGATGGTCTGATATAACCTTCTGCTTGATCGGCTATTTCTTTAGTAATGACATTAGACTGGCTTCCAGAGTCCAATTTAAATTTCACTTTGGTATCTTTTGAAAGTACAGCTGTTTCAAACCAATCCTGACGTGGATCGTTGTCATTTTCTACCGATGTAACAAAGTAATCTTGATCAGAATTGTAACTATTTTCCATACATGTTTCAACTTTCTTTGTTTTGCAACATTTAGTAAAGTGATTCCTCTTGTTACAAATTTTGCAGACTTTCCTAAAGGCTGGACACGCTCTTTTGCCATGTCGAGTACCACACCTTTGGCAATGGAATGTTTCATCTTCTTTTTCCTGTTCCTTACTATTCTTGTTTTTTGCAAAATATTTTCTTTGTGTTATAGCTTCTATTGTCACAGACGGTTGTTTCATTGTTCTGACTTGTACTTTAACCTGCTCCGACGAATGGCATATATCTATAGCTTTTTGCAAATTTAACTCGCTCTCCGATAACAGTTTTTCTCTGGTTGTATCACTTCTGATGCCTATCACCACACGGTCACGTATTAGGCTATCTTCTAGTTGCCCATATCCACAGTTTTTCACTTTACTTTTTAGGTTAGTTAGGAACTCGTCAAATTGTTGATCTTCTCTTTGTGAGATCATATTGAACATGTACCTTTCATAAGTTTCGTTTATTTTTGGCGTAAAGTAACTGGAGAACCTGTTGATGATTGTACTTAATGATTTTGTTTCAGCCTCGGTCAAATTGAACGTGTTGTAAATAACTGCAGCTTCATGTCACCATGTCATGTGTTCGTGCTTCATGACATGAACACGGCAACTTGTACTTCTGGTTTCCTTTTTTCAAGACTTGTCGTCGACTGAATACCAATTGAATTGTTGTAGCCATATCTTCCAATCCGCTGTTACATTGCTGGAGCCTCCGATTGCGAAATATTTCGGTGGTTTTATGTTGCTAACCGGGTCTTCTTTAAGCTCCGGTGGAGTAGCCATCTTTTTTTTCATTCACCGGGATTTCGGCGCAATATATGCAATTCACCGGGATTTCGGCACCATGTATGTTTTATACGTGTTATGTAATAAAACATCTACGATTTAATCACTTTTTATTAATACTGATGTACAATTATTATAGGCAAGTAATACAAGCACATGTAGTTAGTGACAAGCTAATGACAGGTTACGGAAGTGGTGCATGAATGGCAGGTCTAGTGATGCGACGATTAGTTAGTGCTGTGCTGACAATTAGAAACAACATTCTTACAGCTAAAATAATTCAAATTATAGATATTTAATACTCTATTTAATCTATTGTATAAAAAGGGCCCTAAGAACGTATAGAATCTGTGTGTAAATGCATATTTAGAGATAGAGGTTGAGCTGCACACTATATCATTCCGCCTTTTGTTAATTATATTAGCGTTGTAAGTAAGCGTAGCATGCTGTTTTAGTATTATGTGCAGTATATAAATTTGCCGAATTGACAAAACTTTGCAGGATATAAATAACTGGAATGTAGGGAAAAGGAAAGGCAGAGAATTTGCTACTTTTAGAACAGCTCTTTGTGCACGTTCCAGGGAGAGAAGGATAGATTTTGATGTTCCACCCCATGAAGTTATGCAATACTGGAGTATAGATTGACATAGAGCAAAATAAACTTGTTTTACTAAGTTGGTGTCTGCAATGGAGCGCAGTTTTTTGAATACAAACATAAGTTTACGTACTCTTGTAACCAAACTTTCAATATGTTGTCTATAGGATAGTGTATTGTCAACAAAGACTCCAAGATATTTTAGGCACTTTGTTTCAAGGATCCTAGGACAGGTACAAGAAGTGATAGATGGTTTGTTACAGTGGTGAGCGTATAAATGGGAATCAATTGTTTTGTTATCAACATTACGCATAGTGAAATGAATATATTTTGTTTTCTCAGCATTCAGTGTTAATAGATTACAACGAAGCCAGTTAATAACGGAGTTAAAACCTGCCTGTGCTGTGCTATACAACTCGGAAATCGTTTTGGCGGTGAAAATAATCGCAGTGTCATCGGCGTACGATATTATTTTGCCATTTACTAAATTTAAGTTACATAAATCATTAATGTATATAAGGAACAACGATGGACCAAGGATGCTGCCTTGTGGGACTCCAAAACCTAGAGTTTTTTCTTCGTCACTAGTCATGTACTCGATTCGAACACATTGCGATCTATCGCTTAAATAATCTTTGAAGAGTTTCAGCTGTGTACCTCTTATTCCTAAAGCCTCCAGTTTATTCAAAAGTAAAGGAACAGATACGGTGTCAAAAGCCTTTGCTAAGTCTAGGAAGATAGTTAAGACCTGGTTTCCATCACCGAGTTCTTGTGCAACGTGGTCTGTTAGCTTTTGTACAGCATTCGCTGTAGACAATTTGCTTCTAAACCCGAATTGTGAAGGAGACAATAAGTTGTTCGTTTCTAAGTAATTGACTAGTCTCTTGTTTATAATTTTTTCTAATATTTTGGACAGTGCAGGCAGTATAGATATTGGTCTATAATTATTCACTACATCTCTACAACCATTTTTAAAAATAGGGATGACCGTCGCTTTTTTCAGACTTTTAGGAAAAATTCCTTCTCTGAGGCATATCTGAAATATATACGTTAATCGGCGTACCAAAATATGTTTAAAACGCTTTAATATTCTATTGTTAATATTGTCCCAGCCTACCGCACAATCATCCTTCAGCTCTGAGATAATTTATTCTAGTTCAATTTCGTCCGTGTCCAACAGCGCAAAAGATTTTACACAGCTCTTTAGAGATGTCTGATAATGTGCGGTCTGGTCGCCAGATTGGTTCAGAAGTGGTTCAGCGAGGGATTTCCCTACGTTCACAAAGAAGTTATTTACAAAATTAGCTGATGATAGCGGCGATGAGTTAGTGAGCAGTAAACATGAAACTGATTCCCATGGCTTATTTCTGTAAGTCAAGTTTTTAATATGTTTCCATATCTGTTTACTATTATTACCTGCTTTCTGTAATTCGTTTTTATCGTAATCAATTTTAAGTTTTTTCAAGAGATTGTTACAATAGTTCAAATTCAAATTCAAATTTATTTATTTGTACACATAGGTGTTATAAGGTGGTATTTAAAAAACAAAATAAGTTGCACTATGTGTCGCCTTGAAAGGCGTACCAATATTTACCCATTTGGTAGTGGGTGTACACTGTACATTAATGGCTGTAGACCTAATTATAAAATTAAGTAACGATATATATATATATATATATATATATATATACAATGTTTAAACAAGTATTATAAAACAATCTTATGAACTAAAGTAAAAAATAATGCAATAAACAGATCTGAGAAAGATGGTGTAGATTCTATATTTCACTAAGGTATTCGTTTATCGTATAATAAGCTTTCTGTATTAAAAACCTACGTAGTGTTTTTTTGAAGGTATTTAAGTCTTTTGAAGCTTTTATGGATTTGGGTAATTTATTATATATTTTTGGAGCCATACCTAGGAAACTTTTTGAAAATAGGGCGGTTTGATGGGTTTTAGATTTAAGAGCACCTGGGTGGCGTTTTGTGGAAAGAGTTTGAAATAGGTTTTGGTTATGTTTGATGAACATGACTACTTCAAAAATATATATGGACGGAAGTGTTAATAATTTTAGATTAATAAAAAATGGTTTGCAGCTGTCAGTATTTTCTTTTTATTTATTTTTTTTTATATTTTATAGTTCCTGTATCTCTTGTATGTAACAAGAAGCATTTTATTGTCAGGAAAAAGTTTGGTCTTCTAATGTAGTTTATCTCTGTGCCTTATACATCGGACAAGGCCCGGAGTAATCCATGGTTTAATATTATAATACTTACGAGTCAATGTTGTGACGGTCGTATTATGTAATATTGCTTGCTGGACATTTGTAATTAAATACGATAAAGACAAATCAGCGTCATCAGAATTGTACACAGAGCTAAAATCAATGTTATGCAGGTCATGTTCCAATTTATTTATATTTAATTTGGACTTTGACATGGGACGATTTTGCTTAGGTAGCGTTAAGTTCATTGTTAATAGGACGGCGTTATGATCTGTTATTGTTGAATTAGTAACTAGGGTAATATATGGTAAGATAGTTTTTATCATCATGTGATCGAGACACGAGCCACTTTGATGTGTCGATAGCGTATGACCGGTGTGAAGCCCATGGTATGAACATAAATTTAGGTAACTTTGAGTACCCGTATCACCGTTTTCTGCTCTGATGTTTATGTTAATGTCACCCGTTAATATGATGTGCATAAAAGTGGAAAGACTACGACAAGCCTGGTTTAGGAAATGGTGAAAGGAATCTAGATTTCTAAATGATGGGGATCTATAGATAGCTATAATTGCTATAGTTGAACCTATTTTAATTATAAGGCAGTTACAGTCTGCTTGATTCTGTTCTTCGACTGAGACAATAATCGATTGCTTAGCGTAAACTACGATCCCATCATTTTGATTCTGGTTATTCGTGCTATGGAAAAAGTTGTATCCCGTCATAGTAGGGATGATTTCTTGTCGTTTTGATAACCAACATTCGGTTAGTATTATGATATCGCATGCTATGTCCAGTCTATGAAGAAAAACGTTAAAGCTGTCAAAGTTTTTACAAATACTACGTATATTCTGTGTTAGTACTATAAATGGCTTTTGATATCCGGAAAGATATTGTTTGCAATTTTCAACCTCACATGTTTTAGATTCTGACTGAAAAGAATTGTCTATTTCTGTAATTAAATTATCCATAACTAAAATATACCTATACAAAGTATGCAATCAGAGCTAAATATAATCTAGTGTTTGGCGCTCTTAGGCGCCTTCATAATCTACGGAGTTGATATACCTGAATTCAGCGGCTTTTCTTGCTGGGTAATCGGAATCTCCCGTCTTGTGGTTGCTGGGTTTTTTTATAGCGCTTGCAGGTTGCGCATTTTGGTGAGTCTTCTTTCAAAGAGCACTCTTGAGCCACGTGACCATCTTCTCCACAGTGGCCGCAAGTTGAAGTGGTGGATTTGCAGGTCTTGGCTGCATGACCGTACTGCTGGCACTTGAAGCACCGAGTCACAAGGGTGAAGTCTCGTACAGGGCATGATGTCCAGTTAATGTAAAGTCTGTTCTGAGATAAAAGGGCTTTCCGTACGCCGGCTGGTACTTCAACAACGTAGTTGCAACTGTCAGCATCCCTTTTCCCTGACTTATGGCTTAATTTTATTGAGGTCAAAAAGGCATCTTTAGTCAATGTAGGTAATTTGTCCACAATATTTTGCTCAAAAATGTATTTAAAGACCTCTTTTTCTTCCATATTAGTCGGGACCCCAATAATGACAATACGAGGCTTCCGCTTGCGAGGCTCATCGACAGTAAGTATAGAGGTGGAACGCTCGACAGTCTGCTTCAATTTCTGGATGTCGTCCTTGGTCTCCGTGCTTATGATAACACCGCCGTTTTTTGTTTTTCGAAGTCCACGCACCTTCAACTTCATTTCTTCCGGGCATACAATTTTTTGGACTAAGTTTATGGTCTCTTCGCTGGTCTTCGTACTATCACTAGGATAAATAGCGACTGAGCTAATTGGATGAGGGCGAATAAGGCTTTTGGTTCCCTTTACCATGTCTGCAAAAGAAGTGCTTTCCTTGTTTTGTCTATAAAGAGTCTCTTGTAATTGCTGCTTGATCTCAGCCAAACCAGCAGACAGGTCTTCATTTTCCTTGAAGTTTTGCAGGGTCGCGTAGATTTGGAGGGCTTTATGTTTTAATGACTGGTATTGCACAGCCATTTGAGAGACTCCATGTCCGAATGACTGGTATTGCACAGCCATTTGAGAGACTCCATGTCCGACTTTACGGCAGAGGCTGCTGATCCTAAGTTTCTGTTCGGAATTCATCATGCCCTCCGAAGCTATGGTGCAAACTTCATGCAAGCACTGCTCAATGCTGGACATCCAGGACTGGATTTCAGGAGTAGAAAAAATTGTTTCATCCTGAACTTGACTTCTGGATGTTGCTGCTGATGGTGAAGAGCGTGGCGGCAGACCACCCCAAACGGAGGGGCTGCTATCCACGTTTTTGCGAAAAAAAAAAATATCACTTAGTTTTTGTCCATACTTTCCACAAAAATCGTTCAAGTACACAACGAAATGCTATGATTATAAAACTAGGTCACAATTAAAAACTGTTAATTTATGCAATTATTAATTTGCTTTGATGAGCACGTCCGTATGTACGAATCAAAGTAACAGTGTCTGCTACTTGCGACAACTTTTCTAGATCCGGTCGCTCACGGTGAGAACAGCGCGTACTGAGGGTGGAAGTAGCTTGGTCCACATAATGCGCAGTGTACCGTCTGGTATTTTCTGTCCGGCTAGTTACCGCATTTTTCGCAACAGCTGTGAGAGTTTTTGATCTCCGAGTTCCATCTCGTCCATAAGTTTCTGAAGCTTCCGGCTCTCGGATTCCTCGTAGAAGCTGATAAGTCTGGCCTTCAGGGTTTCGTACTTTTCCTCAGTGGGCGGTTTGGCTATAATGTCACTTACTTGCTGTAGTGGGTCCAGGCCTAGTGCGATAGCTGCTTGATAGCGCGCGTCATCCTCTTGCTTCTGTGGCGCCATTACTGCTTCGAAATGCGTAAACCATAGTCTAGGATACGCCGGCCAAAAGTCAGACAGTCGTGCTTGTAGTGTGAGCGTATCGACTCACCCTCCTTCCTGTGGTGCATATTGACCTGGTCGCCGTCCTGAATGGGCTCTTCTGGTGTAACAAAGCAATACCATGAATATAGCCTCTTGAAATCCTAGTGGTGAGACCCGCTTGTGGGAAGCCACTAGAATGTGCTAATCACGAGTTTCAGTAGGGCACGTCGGTCTTGTTATGACGTCAGGCTAGAGTCACGTCGGTCTAGATCCGATTTCTCTCGGTGGTAGGCCACAACATCGGCCGCCGGCATAAGTTATCAACCACCAGTCAAAGTCATGCCGCCAAGCGATTCGTCGTGTTCCGGCATGATGTCTGGTGTAGCCGTACGGAGGACGGGTCTGAGCAGTTGTGTTGCGATGTGTGCCGGGTACGATGCGCCAAGTGTTGTTGTGTCGGGAGTTTGGTCCTGGAGAGTAGCGGGATCCGAAGCACGGTGCTACGCTGGCCGACCGCAGGTAGTTGGGGGCCCAAGTAGTGTGCCAGCCACACGCGAAAGGCTGCCCCGCCAACTGCAAAAAATCCCAGGATGGCCCCATCGTGCCGGTTGGCGACCGGACGAGAGGACCCGATGGCGATCCCTGGGGGGGTTCGGGCGTCCTCGCAGTCTCCAGATCAATCTCCCTCTCGCGCGGCATCGTTGGTAGTGTTGTTGGGTTTAACATTGCATCACCTCGCTCAACTGCCTATTCACTCAGTATACATAAAATGACAAGTCATAAAAAGAAAAGTAGGTGTGCACAGCGGGCGCACGTCCTCTCGTTTAAAGTGCATCTCTCAAACATTCGAGGTCTGCACTCCAATATCGATGCAGTCCATCACCACCTTGAGACTGAAAAGCCCCACCTACTTTTCTTGACGGAGACCCAGATCAGATGTCAGTCTGATGCGGCATACCTCAACTACCCGGAATACTCTTTGGAGCATCATTTCCTGCAGCGTGCCGGGGTCTGTGTGTATGTCCGCAATGACATCTGTTGCTGGCGTCTCCGTCACCTCGAAGATCCTCATCTATCGTCCTTATGGCCGTTGGTTGACACTGGTGTGGACAAAATTGTCTACACCTGTTTCTACCGATCGCACAGCGGTGTCCAGGAGACAACTCGACTATTTGACCACCTCAGTTTAGCTGCTGACAATACGCTGCATCGGCACCCTGACGCACAGTTCGTCGCTCTGGGGGACTTTAATGCCTGCCACCAAGACTGGCTTTTCCCATACCAGAGGATCGACCACGCTGGGAGAGAAGCGCGAAACTTTGCGCTATCAATGGGCCTTTTCCAGCTGGTGCAACAAGCAACTAGGGTGCCTGATGTAGCTGGTCATACCGCCAATTGTCTGGACCTTCTGCTGACCACTGATCCGGACAGATAACTCACTGTTAGGAACTTCAGGCCACTGTCTGGTGAAGTCTGTGACGTCCTTCTCCCCACCTGATTGCGACTCGCGTGGTGAGCGGCGAATATGGCGTTACAAGTCAGCAGATTGGAATGAGATGCGCCACTTCTTTGCCTCTTATCCTTAGCAGCAGGTCTGCTTCTCTTCTGGCAATCCGTCGAGCTGTGCAGACGCTATAACCGACGTGGTGCGTCAAGTTATGGAGTATTTTATCCCCTTCAGTGACGTGCCCGTCGGTGGCTCGGCTCGCCCATGGTTTAACGCCGACTGTGTTCAAGCTGAACAGCGTAAGCACACGGCATTCCTCACCTGGGTTGACGCTCGTGACCGCGGAGCTCTGGATCTAAGCTCAAAGATGAGAGCCTTTACCCGTGCTGCCAATTCCTACAAAAAGACGCTTAAGAAGGCTCGCTTCGACGGCATTACTCATATTGGTAACAAGCTCTCTGCGCACCCTTCCGGTAGCAGATCTTTCTGGTCCCTAGCCAAATCGGTCGAGGCGAACTTCTGTCGGCTCACACTGCCACCGCTGGTTAGGCCTGATGGAGCACTGGCTCATACGGCGAGAGAGAAAGCAGGTCTCTTTGCATCTCTCTTTACCCATAGTTCGCGTCTTGATACTGGCAGTGCTACTCCACCTAATTTACCTCATTGCGCAACTTCAATGCCGGAGGTTCGCCTTAGAAACAAGGAGGTTCTGAGAGTATTGTGTCGTCTGGACGTGAATAAGGCTAGTGGTCCAGATGGTATACCAGCAATTGTTCTTAAGGCATGTGCGCCTGAGTTGTCTCCTGTATTGACGCGCCTGTATCGCCTCTCTTTAGAACTGGTATAGTGCCCAAAAAGCAAGCAAGCTTGCCAACGTGCAGCACGTGCCCAAAAAGGGTAGTCGTGCCGATCCTACCAACTATCGGCCGATTTCAATAACCTCGATACTCTGCAATATTATGGAGCGTGTATTGAACTCGCGCCTCTTGGCTTACCTGGAAGGTAACGACTCAGTGACCGACAGTACGGTTTTCGACGCAATCGATCAACTAGGGACCTACTAGTGTATGCCACTCACTTGTGGGGCGAGGCCCTCGAGAAAAATGGGAAAACGATTGCTGTCTCCCTTGATGTCTCGAAGGCCTTCGACCGGGTATGGCACGCTGGCCTTTTGAGTAAGCTTCCAGCGTACGGTATTTCCGCTGGCCTGACTGGCAGGGTAAAAGACTTCCTGACTGAACGGTCCCTCCGAGTTGTTGTCGACGGATGCTCATCTGAGCCCATGTCGACCAATGCCGGTGTTCCTCAGAGATCTGTTCTCTGTGCAACTCTGTTCCTGCTGCATATTAACGATCTGGTGATGCCCGGTATCTATGGGTATGAAGATGACAGCACAGTTGTGGAGAGATACCTGCCGGAAACCCGGGCTAGTAAGGAAACAATCCGGTCCGAAAGAGAGGCTATGGTAGAGCGTACGAGTGCTGCGCTACAGGCAGTCTCCGAATGGGGCAATGCCAATCTTGTAGCATTCAATGCCGCGAAAACACAGGCGTGTCTTTTCACCGCCAAAAGGAGCCCGACCTTGGTTCCTACTTTTCAGAATGTATCCTAGGAGTGCACCGACCGCCTTCAGCTTTTGAGTTGAGATTTCCTCGAACCTTAACTTTGGGCGGTTCTTTGAGTCCAAGGCCAGGGTGGCTGCCAGAAAACTAGGCGTCATCGCGAAGGTCCGGCGGTACTTCACACCAGGGCAGCTTCTAATGTTGTACAAAGCACATTTCCGCTCGTGTGTGGAGTACTGCAGCCACATTTGGACTGGTGCTGCGAAATGTCACCTTGCCACTTTGGATTCGGTGGAGAGGCGTGCGAAGAGGCTGATTGGCGACCCAGACTGAACTCGAAACGGTCTCCAAAACCTGGAGCACAGGCGTAAAGTAGCCAGCCTTTCGGTCTTCTATAGGATGCATACTGGTGAGTGTGCAAGGGAATTGCATGATTTAATTCCCCCATTTCTGTTCCTTCATCGGACGACCCGTCGTACGGCGAGTTTCCACCCTTACGTTGTTGACACCACTGCGATCCGGACGCAGCGTTTTGCTTCCTCTTTTTTACCGCGTACATCGAGGAACAATTTGCCAGCGGCGGTGTTTCCGTCGGAATACAATTTGAATGTCTTCAAGGCTAGAGTGAATAGGCTCTTAATAAACTAGCTCGCTTTATCATCAACGATCGCATCACTGCTTACCATCAGGCGGGATTGCGGTCAAGCGCTAGTTTATAATAATTAAAAAAAAAAAAGATTACATCACTGCTTACCATCAGGCGGCGTAGCGGTCAAGCACTAGTTAATGTGTAATGTTATAAAAAAGCATCTATGGCTGTAATCTACCACACGGGCCCAGTACTGTGTGGCTACCATGAGTTTGCAATTTTGCTTGTTTATAATTTAAAAATAAAACTTGACCTGCTGTCGTCCGTACATTACACAAAATAAACTCGCAACTATAATGCATTTGTACTGTGTGTAATTGGTTTAAAACGATGTACAGACACCAATACATCTAGGCGCTACAATCTATCAGGTTTTCTGATATTATATCACTCAAGCATTAAGATTCAAGGTTGATTGGGAAAATTTCACAGTATCGGGTAGCTTGACCTCCTGGCGTCTGTTAGTGCGAGTAATCTGCCCCAACCACTTAATAAAACAAATTAAGTCTGTGTAACTCTTTATTTCCAAGTGATTCATCATGTCAATAAATATTACATAATAACAACTTACAATTTATAAAACTAAGAAATTTACATTAAAGGCGCGATAACTAGCAGCTAAATGTAAGCTATGTCCAATTTATATAAAATTGTAAAATTTGTGCAAACTGTTATCGGCTGAAATTCAATATCAGTATATCTTAAGTGACATGAAAAATTTGTCTAATAATAAATAGCATCACAAAATATAATGTACCGTATTCATTGGGAAACACTTTTGAGCAACATTTGTTAGGAAACGGAAACATTACGATGTTGCCAGCAATACTGCAATACTCCATTTAGCTAACAAAATATTGATGCTGAAAAAATTTTGCCTCGCAATGAACATGGAGAATCTTGTCGCGAGGTTTGCCTGCAATGGTGAATTGAATTAAATGTGATTCACTTTATGAGACTTAAGATAAATTTCAGCACATTATGTACTTACAGTCAGAGAAATTAGTTATTTTGCAGATTACTACTCTTATCTATGTTATTTTTAGAAAGACCCGCACCCTAATTTCGTAATGCGCCATTAGGTACTATTAGTTGGAATCATTTCGAAGTAAATTGCCAATCCATTGCTTCATATGTCCGTAAACGTGTCTGCTCAAAAACGTAAATAACGAAATGAATGTTGTTGAACTGTCAAAATGAAACACATTGCTACTGTGTGTTACGTAATTACCCTACTGCACTCGAGGATAGTCAGATAGAAAACGCCCACCTCATTTAATTTACTACCGACGAAAAACAACGTGGCATTATAAGTTTGTAAAAATATAATTGATGTGTAAAAGTCTATATGTATAATCTATTACTGAAATAAAATAACTTATCATTTTGTCTATTTGCCGCATCATATCATTTCAGAACATTCTCAAAAGCGACAGTAGTTATTTGAATATGCACGGGAATTTAATCAAGTCTCACATAATTCCCATTTTGCTTTCCGAAAATATTATTTAACTCTTAATAAAAATGTATGTGCCACTCTTTATAAACCTCGAAATAATTCCTTCATCATATTCTAAAACAACTAAATAGGCAAATGAATGTCGTAATTCAAAATTCGAATACAGAGCGATTTCTAATATCGTTATGAATAATTAAATCAACTCTGTGCCACAATCATCTCACTCGTACTACCATGGTGGGCACACAGGCACAAGATTGCGTTGCTTGCCAATCGCAGACCGTGCGTTCGTCCAGAGCTAACCATCGTTACGATGCGATCTAGAGCTGGCGGATATAGAGCTGGCGGCTCGAAGGTCTGCGACTACAAGGATTCAACAAGCATGAAGCACGTGATTGTTACAACAGAACCGAATATGCAAAGGCACTTCGGACAAGGTAACGTCTATACACCCATTCTTAATATGAGATGACACCAGACACGCATCGTATGTTGAATTGTTGAGGATCTTCAAAGAACAACACATAGAGCCTAGTAGCTCTTAGAGGGCAATGCCGCAGCCATGGAAGAGGTTACGAACATTGTTGCGAGGGTGGGAATACGCGCCGATAATGAAGAAGGCTAAGAGCAACCAATATTGCAACAGTTGCAAGTGCCAGAACCTTTTCAGAGAAACCTCCACACAGTAAACTTATTAGGAAGGTGGCTTTGACTGCTAACCAACAGGTTAAATGGGTAACACACTATCACAAGCAATGAGTTTCATTTTGACAGGTCAACAACATTCATTGCGTTATTTACGTTGTTGAGCAAATTTTCGAGCACATAGAGCAATGGTTTAGCAATATGCTTCGAAATGATTCCAACTGATAGCAACAACGTGTTAGGTAATTAGGGTGCAGGTTTGAGAAACTGTTTCCTGACAATTATAACCTAACTTTACCCATTTGGTCATGGTACCTTAGGTTAGTTACTGCGACCAATACATCTGACGTATGTTTGGTTAGAGCTCTAACCTAACCTATTTGATCAGAATATTTCAGCTTTGCTACCGGCTGACTGCAATGGCAAGAAAAGTTTAAAGAGGTTCATTAATTTAAAAAAGTGTACATCATAATCATCGGGTAATTCAACAGCATTCGTTGCATTTCTTGGACTAAAATTATTTAAAGTATGTTACGAAGTTCGGGTGCAGGTTATTAAGTAAAGCATAATCGGTCAGTATTTATGAAGTATGTTTTTTTTTTATAATTATATACTAATGCTTGACGGCAATCCCATCTGATGGTAAGCAATGATGCCATCGTTGAAGGTAAAGCGCGCTAGTTTATTAAGATTTACGTAAAATAATTATACAAGTCGAGAGTTAATCTACATAACAATTAATTTCCCCGATTTCAAATTTAACTTACTATAATTAATTCTTTATTATCTGGTGAGTATTGATCACATGCAGCGTGTTATTTCTAATATAGGACAACAACAGTGCATATACAGTAAGTTAAATCGATTTTTTGGTTAAACCACAATTAGGTACAGATGCCAGCAGGTCAAGCTACCCGAAGCAACTTTGACCGTTAATACTTTAGCGATAAAGTCAAAATCTACTAAATTTGACAGATTATAGTAGCTTCATTTGATGGCGCCTGTAAAATAATTTGAGACAAGTTCGATAAGACCCGTAATTTTATTAAAGTTTGTTTGTCCGTTCTATTTATATGGCAAAAACATACATATGATTTTTTTTCTATATTTTCTTTTCTGTCATTTGCAGCGCAGTATAGCGTTGAATATTGAACAAAGTATGATTCGCGAGCGTAAAAAATATGACAGCATTGTTACTAAAATTATCAACACGACTCACAATATACTTTTTTTTTGTTGGGATGGGAACTCATCAAATGACTTCTAATAACTTAATTATTATAAAACGAGATACTGAGGACGACATATCGATAACGAGATATTAAAAATGCTCGCAAATCATATTTTGTATAACACACAACCTACTGTGACATGCAAATTAGCGTATCTTTATTATTACTCATTAATCATCATTTAAAACACTAGTTACAACTTTAAATTATAATTATATTTAAAAGCTAATAACTTTGAAATATACAACGTGTAACATAAAGGGTATATACATACCAAGAGCATGGCATCTTTACATGATATCAATCGATATTGGAAGGGTTTTTTAATCCTATCTCTTTATGTTTGGAAGTTACGAGAAAAACACCGCCTGTGATAGGCTACTACCATACTAGGCGCACAGAATTTTTGAAGACATTTATCGTGATTTTGCCAAATAATGTGACGTGTAATGAGTAGTTATTAAGTATGTAGTGTGGTGCACGTTTGTTATGATTTGAATTTAAGAAACACACGGAACCGAAAATTTAGTATAATTTTTTTGAGTATTTTATTTTGAGTTGAAAACCTTCCGATATCATTTGATATCATGCAAAGATGCCATGCCCTTGGTATGTATATACCCTTTATGTTACACGTTGTATATTTAAGAGTTATAAGGTTTAGTAAATATTTATTTTTCACAAATTAGTATTTAATGTAAATGCACCAATTTAAATTAGATACTATTGATTATTTCTATTTTAATGAATTAATCAATTACAAACAACGCCATCATCAAGAACGAAACAAAATATAGATATTGGAGCCGACTCTGTTGTTCACAAAATTAAATAATTTTCAGTTCAGTGCATCTTTCTCTTTATATTTCCATAAAAAAAGGACAGAAGATAACATTTTAGTTTAATCCTGTCAAATTAAGATATTCCATTATAGACAGTTTAGACGCGATTATGTACATGGCGACCAAAAATACATCAATTTACGTCAAGCTCAGACTAATTTGACAGGTCTAAACTAATATATTATGTTCTGTCCTTTTCTTAATGAAACATAAAGCAAAAGATCACTGAACGTAAATTTAGTTTAGTTTGTAAACAAGTGAATCGGGGCCATTATATAATTAATTTTACACACAAATTTCTTTAAACACTAAAATAACATTACTTTTAATGTAAATAGGCAAAAACATTACAATAAGGTTAACATATCACCGAGACGCCACTATAACGTAATATAAAGGCACTCAAGGCAGTGTTGACATATCGCAGTCAGCATCAGCAGTGTGATTATGTAAAAATCTCAACGTGAAAACTTAGGTGAACAGAGCTGTCATTACAACCAATGTTAGAGGTTGACACTATTGACTTCACCTAACGTTCACGGTGAGATATTTACAGAAACAATCGGCTGTACCGCGACAGTTCACTAAAAATAAATTGACATATTACAGGGCGCAGTCACGCTACTGAGGGGTCTCGATAAAATATAACCAAAATAAGAAGGCACATGATTTGTATCTGAAATGTTTATGACGGGCACTGTCTAAGGAACTCTGGATCGAAGTAGGCGATAGTAACGGTTATGTCATCCCTGAACGTTCGGCTGACGTCCGGCGACAGGGTGAGCAGGTGCGCCAGCCGCGAGTGGTCCACCCCGTACTCCGTGCCTCCGATCGCGTGTCTGATCAGATGAGTTGCAGCATTCTTATCTTTAGGCTTACTCTTCAAACTTTCTTTCCTATGAGACAAGAGCTCGTCAATTTGGCCTAGTTGTATATTCTTCTTCGGTAAACTCAGCGGATTAAAGAAAACTTTCCCCTTCATATGCTCACCAACTAACTTTACTGCTTGCAATGGAGTCAACATATCCCAGAGGCCATCGGAAGCAATTATTAAAAAACTATCTTTAGGTGTGAGTCGATGATAGTAGATATCCGGCATCGCTGTCAGATATGGAGGAGTGTAATAATTGGCTGGTACCGCCTTTGGCCCAAAAAATGGAGTGGCTAGTTTTTTTAAAAGCTCAGCAGGCCATTTGTATCTGTAGTCCCCTATACTACGAAGGGGTGCCAATTCGCCAAGCAACCTGTCCCTTCTTATCACAGTTTTCCTTTCAGCATCAGGATGCTCATTCCAGATTCTTTTTAGTTCATCGTAGTTTTCTGCATTATGCTCTTTGGTTATTTTCTTGGCTATCCATTCATTCTCATCTGCCATAGTACCCAGCACTGCGTTGCAATCGCCCACGTTAGCCACGTACAGATGTGGCCCATCTATGTGCGTCACACACGCTACTGCTCCAGACAGAGCAACAGATAGGCTTCTTTGACTTACAGTACCATGTTTTTTGTAACTCTCAAGAACTTCGTTCGACAAGTCACTATCCAATCGCAATACAGCTTTCTCTAATGACTTCTCTACATCAACTTCACTAGACTCGGCAATAAGATCAGCTAAATATTCTTTGAAACTGTTATGATATTTTTCTCTTAGATATTCAACCATTTGCATCTGAAACCATATACATATTTTGTACAGTAAGGGGTAAAAAGTGTAATACCAATTTTGAACTTTATTGCAGTAACAATAAGTGTCAAAAGTGGTACTCCACTTTTGACCCTTAGTGTAAATGTTATTGAACATATCATATTAATTATTCGCACTGTGCAAAAAGAATTGCCGGATTAGAAGAATACTTTTGAATTAAAGATTATAGCTATTTGTATACTGCACTGATGCACTCTTATAGACAAGTCTTAGGAAATATGTGGTTAATAATAGATTTCGCAGCAGGTTATTAATTAAAGTGCTACTTTAATATAGAGCAGTAACAATAATATACCTTATCATTAAATGTCTCCACCAATTTCTCTGGAGGTGATCCATCATCTCTGAACTTTTTGAGTACATCAATTGGAAGGAGAGATGCTGCTATGTAGCTAAACAGCCGTTTAGACACTACTTGTGCACACTGAGGACCACCATGTCCATCGAATATGCCCATCAGAAGACCTGGAACACATTGTAGAAAATTCATGAAGCAGAACGAAATCACAATGAAGATATCTATTTATGCAAGCTATATAATAACCAACCCACACTTATGCTAACAAGATGTATTATGGCCCACTATGTCTCAACTAGTATAAAAACTAATACAAATAAACTTTTTCCCTATATTAGAAATTCGCTCAATAGAAGAAAGAATCAATGCAGTGATATTACAGCTTCTGTATTTGTTCCACAATCAACAGTTGCTTGGTGCCACCACTGTTGTCATCAAGTGTTCTGTATTTTTTAATTATAGGTTAAGCTTATTTACACATTCATTAGTAAATTCTGAATTGTGTTTTGTACCGAAATAGTAGAAAACAATATGATTTAATTTTTTCTAAGTTAAATTATAATTGTAAGAAAGAAAAGAAAATTTATAAAAATCTTAAATCTAGTTAAACAAAAACATTAATAGTTTATATAATACTGTTATGTTTGAAACTGAATTTTGAACTGATTGTTTTCATTAGTTGTCAATTTTACGATTTTTGTAATGAGGGTAATAAGATTATTAAAGAGTTTGCTAACAAATATACAATATTTCTGGGGATAGATGTGTTGAGATGACTCTAAGGACCTTATTACAGAACATTACTCAAGACTCAAGCATTACTTAAGAGTAGTTTCAACCAATCAAAAGGCTTCAAACGAGATTTAAGTAATGCTTGAGGTTTGAGTGACGTTCTGTAATACGGACCTAAGCTATTTTTTCAGAAAAT
Source organism: Sesamia inferens (assembly GCA_037179545.1). Classification (NCBI taxonomy): domain Eukaryota; kingdom Metazoa; phylum Arthropoda; class Insecta; order Lepidoptera; family Noctuidae; genus Sesamia; species Sesamia inferens. The sequence goes on along the minus strand of CM073921.1, from coordinate 15,308,699 downwards.
AATTGCAATTTCTACTTAAATGCAACCCAACTGGTAACCTTCCTGATACTAAAGAGAAAGCGCATTCCACAGAAGAATGGCATTCCATTTTGCTGTGGAATGCGCTTTTATATTCCATATTAAGATTCATTAATATTTTATATGGAAGGAAGAAAGAACATAGTTGGACGTATGAGATGGACAGAGGTTTTTAGAAGTATGTATGCAAATTCTTAGTGTGTGAAGAATACAAATGTTGGAAGTGGGACACAAAATAAGAGGGAGTGGGAAAGTTAAGAAAAAAACATGGTCAAAGTGTGCAAACTTCTTCACTGGCGAATGGTCATAGATTTGAGCTCAGAGCTATAGGTCAACACATGGTCATTTCTTCTGATGTCACCTCTGGAAATATAATGTATGAACTGGATACCATTGTTGAACAATCAGTCGAGCATATCCAGCAAAATCACATCCAAATCAATGTAGCATATGTCACAATAGTCAACTATAGGGAAAATCAAAGTCAGCACAAACATGATTTTCATTTTAGCAGGAAAAAACCACCATTGACCTTTTGACTACTAACACTATACCATTGCCTAGCTCCATAAAGAATAGAGGTAAACAAACCAATTTAGGGTTATCCCAACTCACGTTTTACAAATCTCTTGTTAGTTACATGATTATAGAGTTATTATTTACTTGCTAGCTATTCATTAACAATGCCTATTGCATCATATTTCAATAGAATCACTAAAATAACCTGCATAATAACTTGGTATTTCGAAAAACCATTAAAAAGTTGACATTAATTTTATGTGATAGCCCTACAAGAAAAGAAAGATGGATGAAATCCAGCCTCCAGGTATTAAACCCATTTTGTGGAATTCAACCAATGAATAAAGTTGAGGCATTTGTCAATACAATTTCGCGTATTTTAATTACTTTCAAATCAACTGCATAACACATGCATTGCATACCTACTTTCAAGTTTGGACTAATTATAATATACAGTATGTTACGAAAACCCTGTCCGACCCACAAGGATAATAAGGGTTAGGTAAACAAATCTATACTAATCTATACTAATATATAAAGCTGAAGAGTTTGTTTGTTTGTTTGTTTGAACGCGCTAATCTCAGGAACCACTGGTCCGATTTCAAAAATTCTTTTTGCATTGGATAGCCCCTTAATCCAGGAAGGCTTTAGGCTATATAACATCTCGCTGCGACCAATAGGAGCGGAACATAAATAATTCCACGCGAACGAAGTCGCTGGCGGCCGCTAGTGACCAAATAAAATATAAAATTTTGCATAATCATCATAGTAACAATACTAATGAATTTTGAAATAATCTTTGTTACCAGCGAATTTACTGTAACTTCCCCAAAATTCGGGAAACTTAAAAAAGTGTAAACACCATTTTAGACCTTATAACTGTCGGCGGCGTCAGTGTGTCTAGCCGCCGACGCGCAAAGGAATAATTAGAGCTGTACTAGTTTTTGCGTAATAACGTTTTGTTTTTGTCGCTACTATTCGAAACTTATACCTGCTCGAATGATTTGTTGTAAAAACGCAGATTACCTAATGGTAAAAGTACTTTTTTTGATTATCGATTAATTATTCATAACAATATTGTAACACAAGTACCTATTATTAGTAAATAGGAACTAGAAAGGTCTTATGAAATACGATTTTAGGAGAATATTATAAACAATGTAAAGCATTTAAGTTCACCTGATTTAAGTTATGTGAAAGTTCTAAAATCTAAAGAATGCCATGCGATGTTGAATCGATGCGTGAAATTCTGAAATACAAAATTGATACCAAAAATCGATACGAGAAATATTTTGAATACTTTCACGCCTCTAGTCAAAGGGCACCGCCGTGCAGTTAGAGTACCTATTTTTATGAAATAAAAATAATTTTTATTTTAAATTTATTAGTTTCGCGTAGACATCGCGTCCGTGTAGACGTATCGTTTATTGTGTGATCATATAGTTTTCTAACGTAATGTAACCTGCTGATGGAAGGTACCTACCTAGTAAAACTGCAATTGTGTTGTGTTGTGATCAGGTGTTGAACGATTCGGATGTGACTACTTCTTGGTCAATGTGGTTCCAGCATGACGGTGCCCCACCATATTTTTGCCGACCTGTACGTGAGTACCTCCACTATCAGTTCGGCGAGCAGTGGATTGGTAGGAGTGGACTAACGTTGTGAAACACCGTGCTAATCTCGTGGGACGGTGCCAGGCGGGTATCGTTCTTAGTGAACGAAATATGGAACAACATCTCCGCCACAGCCATTGTGCTCATCGAATGAAATTCGAAGATACATTCGGAGGGTCAGACGACCTTCCTACTTAAAAAAAAGTTCTTTTCACGAGCTGCCTAAGTAGGTATCATTGTTTCTTTCTAGAGTCGATAAACGTGGTTAGACTACCAATACCTACATGCATGAGGTCAAGTGAGGTCATGACCTGTGCCTGTGTTGCCATGAAATTACCTATTTATTTTATTTAAGTTATTTATTTTTAAGGGGGTATTTTTTTTTTTAGTTTAGCCAGGTTATGTACGTATTAGTAGAATCAGCTAACGATACCTAACAACACCTTCACGGGTCGGACAGGGTTTTTGTAACATACTGTATATGTATCAAAAAATTTAACCTATTAGGAAATTAGCTTACATGTGTGTCATATTTCAATCAAATTGGTTAAGCATTCTATGCAAATCATAAATATCTTTAGATTAGTAGGAAGTAAGATTAGCATTTTATGAAAATCATCTATGTAGAAAAGGTTTTTAACATCTGTCTTTTAGGCATATACTACTTGTTGCCTAGCAATGGTTTGTTTATCTCTATTCTTTATTGAATTTGGCTCAAATATAGAGACTTATAGGTTATTTAATTTCACACAAGGACTCTCAAGAACCAAACAAATATAAAAATAATAAATAAAGAGCTGGCAACATGATACAATGAAATGGGTCAGCAGTTTGCTGAATAAGAAATTTAAAAGTGATGAAGGCACAGGCAGAAGTTAGTTTGGTGGAAATTCCATAAAAATGTTTTCATATACATATATAGATACCTTGAGACATTGTGCAGACACCCTCTGCTCTAGTATCTTCAATTGGGCTGTTTGAAGCAAGCTGGTTGGAGTCGTATGCCTTAACAGAACCTTCGGTGAACTCTTTATTAAATTCATTTTTCCGCAGAATAACAGTGACCTACAATACAATAAATAATTAATTATTTACACATTGCATAAAATTAACAATATCAAATGAAAAAATAAAATACACTTGGATTAAAAATAATAGAAGGCTGTGTACCAATTAAATACACAGCTAGAGCAGAAGTAAATTCATTAATAGTAATTGGTACTACCACTTACTATTAATGAATTAATATTCACACAATATGATTGTAGATGTAATGATCAGATATTGGACCTGGTGGTGTAAAAATTATGGAATAGGTGTAAAATTATAGAATTAGACATATAAATGGATTCTAAAAAGCGGAAATAAAACCAAATATGTTATATTATAATGCCAACTACACCCTACTTTCTGGACTATGGTATAAGAATCAACACACTTACTTCTTGTGGCGAAGGTAAGAGAGTAATACTATCTTTGTGCACCTGAGGAGCGTCTGTTGTACGAAAATAACTATAGGAGCTCGACCTAAAGCCGCATTGCTGATCGATAAGTTTACAGTAATCTTTCCGAGTTTTAATTAATAATAATTTACGGTTAGTGTTCACATTTAATTTTAAACAGGTATTCAGTGAAAAATTCATATATAAACTATTCATATTTATAAAAGAGGCTAATCGCAGTAGCCGGGCATCACGAACTTGTTATGCAAGCAAAAAATGTTTAAATTTCATTAGATTGAACAATATATTTCCAACAAATTACACATTAGTCATTAATTACTATCCTGAATATTATCACTGCACATTTCCCATGGGAAAAATAGAAATAGCAAATAATTTAAAATAAATAAAAGTCATTGACATTTCAATCAACCTCAAGACGTCAAAATTTACGAACTGGGAAATAGTGAACGTGAACTGCTGAATCAAAATCAATTATAATTTTTATAGTATTTGATATCTGCGCGCCCTTTGTGGCACGTGCGTATATCAGTGCTCTAAATACAGTTTATTAATCGACTAATTTAGAGAAAAGTCATCAATCCAATGCTATCTGGCTTTCCGTTCTGTAAAGTGTAATCCAAAGAGTATAGTAATAGTAAGTGTAATCTGTATAGGTATTTGTGAAATGTCACTTCTGTCACTTCGAAGTTCGAACCCATTGGCATATACTAATGGACATGCCTTAGAGATGAGAATTGTGGCAGTCCGAAGGAAAAAGAGGAAACGAAGTTTCGGTCTATCTTTATCTCTCTGAAAATCATCAATCATCTATGAGGAAAGAGATAGTGCTAGACAGAAAGCATAGGCCATCTCTCTCACTATTTTAAAACCAAAAAAAACTGCAGATTATATACGTACGGCATGTCCATTAGTATAAGTCGATGTTCGAACCACACGTTCAAGCCAAAGCTTGGCTGCCAAGCTCACACAGATCTCATCAGCCATTTAAAGTGTCGCCAAATCAAGAACATGTTAAAATCAAGTTCCAATAGGCTATTACACAGTGTGAAATTTTGAAGTGAAACTTCTTTACGCACGCTTGACTTGGGGAGTAAGCTGGCGAACGCGGGACGTAAGCGTTACGAAAAGTGATCGGGCAAGGCGAACGGAAGTTAAGTGGAGGATATAAGCACAGAGGCGCCCGTGGCGCGAGCTTGGTACTACAAGGTCTACAAAGAGTTTTTTTTTTTTCATAAAAATAGAAGATCTATGCAAAAATATTAATTTACCAATGAAACCATGAAATAAATTTAAATATTTATAGAAAATTAATATATGTATATATGTATATTATGTACACATATATATATACATACAGATGGAGCGAAAGAAGTTTCACTTCAGTCGTGTGGTCATAATTTTGTGATTATTTGCTTTAAATGCATAAAATGAGGGTTCTTTGTGCCATTTACACGAGTTTTAATAAAATTTCTTACGAAATACGTTTTTAAAAAAATACTTTCGGTGAATTTCTTAACTGCAACCAAGTAATTTAAGATAGAAATTATAAATCTGTAAAATAGCCTATTATTGCCAAAGTCGGATGACACGGACGTAGCATGTATGGAATGGATGAGAGGGCACGATTAAACCTATAATATGAAAGAATGTGCATGTCATACATTTTTCCAGGTCAACTTCGTTCATTTGTTATTATAGCACTTCTCCCTTATCGGAATTTGAAAACGCTTGTTTTTTGCTGGGCCTAAGCTCTATTTGTTTCCTATACTAACATCAAATCTCTCTACCTATACGACACGCTATTTAATCAAAACCTCATAATTTATGAGCCGGAATGATATAATGAGGGCTGGTGCTGCGAAATGTCACCTTGCCATTTTTGGATTCGGTGGAGAGGTGTGCGAAAAGGCTGATTGGCGACCCAGACTAAACTCGAAACGCTCTCCAAAGCCTGGAGCACAGGCGTAGAGTAGCCAGCCTTTCGGTCTTCTATAGGATGCATTCTGGTGAGTGTGCAAGGGAATTGCATGATTTAATTCCCCCATCTCCGTTCCATCATCGGACGACCCGTCGTACGACGAGTTTCCACCCTTACGTTGTTGACACCACTGCGATCCGGACGAAGCGTTTTGCTTCCTCCTCTATACCGCGTACATCGAGGGACTGGAACAATTTGCCGGCGTCGGTGTTTCCGTCACATTACAATTTGAGTGTCTTAAAGGCTAGAGTGAATAGGCTCTTAATAAACTAGCGCGCTTTACCATCAACGATCGCATCACTGCTTACCATCAGGCGGGATTGCGGTCAAGCGCTGGTTTATAATTCATAAAAAAAAAAAAATGAGTAGCCCCGAGCTTTATTATTGCAAAGAAAGTATAATAATGTCACTACTCCTCTCATTATATTCATTGCCGATATAAAAACCACTGCTGAGTAAAGACTATCTCCTTTTGTGCCATGCTTCTTTGTTACGTATAAGTCTCATCGTCATCGTCATTCTTGTGATCTTATTGGTGTCACAACGTTCGTCTAACGGTTTTGCCAACTAGAGCTCTGATCCACCTGTAATCACCATGTTTAACAAAGACTTTTGCGCAATAACCGAAAATATACACAAAAATGTCGTCCAGCCCAAACGTTACATGATTTCCTGACTTTAGTTGCCTATTCTAAAAATAAAATGTATCGCAGGGTCCTAATTCACTATGACCTCAATGATTCTAAAATTTATAACCATGTTAATTCCTTAGTTAATCACGCCCGCCTACATACATAGCTTCCTATATTGGCCACAACCTACAAGGCTACAAGTCATCATGGACATATTGATGTCCATGATGACGTCTTGTAGCCTTATAGGTTGGTAGAGCAAAAGCCAATGCTTAGGCTTTTGCTCTACCATAATTATACCAATAACAAGCGCCAAATAGTTTGTCGAGAAATGAAAAATTCTCATCACAGCGTAGTACAACTTTACCATGAACTTATCTAAGCTCAACTGTTTAATGAAGAATCTGTCCATTGAAGTAACGGTTTCCTAATCATTCAGTTTTGTGCTTTAGCGACATTGATGAAGACAGTATTAATTGATGATTGAAAATATTCATTATAATACACCTTTTTTACATATATTACATAAATAATGTTTTCAGTCTCCCAACAAAGTCTGATGATTCTCATTATGATTTTCAATAAAAACATGCGCACGCAGTACGAGTAGCCATGTCATCCCAAATAATCAAGTCGGTATGGCTGCGTGGTATGTAGGTAGTAGGTATCGTCCGTAAGGACCATATCGATAAATCCATAAAGTAGGTTGTTCTATAAAGTATCGTTCCAACAAAGAATAATGTTAAGGCATTTTTAGCTATTCTCTATCAAAGCTTACATATATATTTTATTTACAGATATGTCGCATTAAAATATGATTTATTTTTATGTAGGGACGGTAGATATTTTTTGAAAACAAAAAGTTTTGATAAAGATTTTTCACTTCACAGTGAATTTTAAGAATAGACGCCAAGAAAAAAGAAAGAGAACGCATGCGCATTGCGCATGTCGGAATCGTCATTCATCGTTCGTTCGTTCGCTTTGGCCGACATCGCGGAACGGTCATTTTTTCGTGATCTGCAATTTTTGCCAACGAGGATACTAAACAGAAAATTAAACAAAATGCCTAACCAGGTGTTAACTATAGAGCCTCAAAATGAACTTAAATTTAAAGGTGAGTACTCGTATCTCTTTATTTTGCGTAAGCACTAAACCGCCGCATTGAAACTTGGGTAGCATACATAGATCGCGAGCTAGCTGCTGACAAATGGAGTTTCTATTTCCAGATATCGGCGTTTTGTCAGGGTGCGGTTTTTTACATTTTCCTTATAATTTGCTATGAATCGCTTATTATACTATTAATCAATGTTTGTATTGTTGAATTGTTGATGTGATCATCAGGAACAAACGAAATTCTCGAAAATGTTCATGGATTCCTTTCAGTCATACAGAAACATAAGTGTTGCGACCAGCTGTAATGTTCCGTTCACGTAACTTAATAATAATGGTTTTTGAAACTGCGTTTAATTAAATATGAATCGCTGACGATTGTAGGTACTTACCATATACTACATGTTATATGTGTACTTTAGGTATGTCTGTCACACTGAGCAGTAATGTCGAATTAATATCAATAATCTATATGGTGTTAATGTATTTCGTTCGTTACAGTGGTTGTTAATTCTGCAATAGTAACAATAACAACAACATTATACTGTAATTAAACAATAATTTGTTCACAATAATCTGATACAGGCACTAATAAACCAAATGACATAATTAGATCGTTTTAGTGATTTTTGGATGAAACTAACTATATAAACATGAGTATACTATAACTATGAGTAACAAGCATGAATCATTACTATTTGTTGTAAATGCTAAATACCTTTTTTCTGTAGTAAAATCAATTTTCATGTAATAGAAGGTACTAGGTATATGCTTTATAAAAAAATGTGTGAATTTTATTAATCAATGCCAACATTGCATTTATTCTGAAATCAAGTCTTAGTTGGCTTAAAATTGATAGTTATCAAAAGAGCAGACAAAAAAAAAATCTGCAAAATTATACATTTACCTACCTTTTTTATGTTTGTACACTTATGACCAAATATATTTATTCATATTTAAAAAAGGCATTAACCAACTACTTATTTATAAATTTCGTTATAATAAGTTGTTAATAAGCATTAATATTGAAGTTATTCTGGGGACATATAACATTGAGTTTTGGCATTGTTTCAAAACATATATTGGTCATTTGTAAGCAAAAAAATACAAGTTCATAGAAAAACTTATATAATTATTATAATAAGAACTTGACTTAATAATGATTGGACATGTAGAAAATAGTGGTACATAAACAGAATAATGTAAACTCAAGAATTCTTTTTTATAGTAACAATATTAAGCACCGGTGCAGTGAAAGTGTGCTGGGCTCATAACCTTTTTTAGCAAAGATATCTAGCAAAGTAGCTTAGATGTTAATGGATAAGAAGTTAAAAGATAAAATATATTTAATTAATCAAGAAACTTGTAAAGAAATGAAACATGTATTTGACAGATGACAAAAAAAAAAAAATTGCTGATAAGATATGTTTATACCTAAAAAGAAGAAATTATTCTAGAGGTTTTATCCGTAACATTCTTTACACATTTAAACAACACAGACAGCTTCGCTAGGCATAGTTATGTTAGTTATTAGTTATAAACTATTTAAAAAAATTATAGTTAGCACTTGAACTTTTTGTATTATTACTTGTTTCTTTTTTATCATAATTTATTAGTACACTTTAAAAAAACATAAGTACACAGGATCAAAAACAACTGTACATAGAAACATTTTAAAAGGCGAACTGATGTCTCCTAAACTAGGACTAACGCCTGTGTTTTAGGAGCCAGGGTTCTTCAAGTTATGACACACAATTGGTATAAGGTGAAATACAAGTACTTATATGAACACAAATACAGATAATACAAATACGCCTTAATTAGAATACAATAATAATAAGATTCTCGGTTTCGTCATACATTAACTCCAGCAACCAATCTGTAAGTTTCATTTTAACTTCGCGTTTAGTGAGGGTGGTTATAAATATCTAACTTTACTATACAGGCGAGAACTAGTTGCTGCATACTGTCGGCTGACAAACATGGAACGGCATTGGACTATTTCTTCCGGAACATAGTGCGAAGCACAAAAAGCTGTCACCCTGTCAGCGCTTTGGCTTCTGAACTTGTGCTTAATGTACCTTTATTCTGGAATGACAACAAAAACATTACAATTGAATATTCAGAAGGCGAAGACGGAGGTGTACAGTAATTATCATAGGTCGGAATAGGTAGAGTGATTATTGGTACTTGTATCATAAATGTTCACAGAAAGAATAATGTGGATATGCCATTTTCCTGGAATGTAATTCCGGATCCAAGTAAATATTGTTAATGTTGGTAGTGACATTATTACTACTCAATTCATTCTAAGAAGGTAAAGATAACAAAACTAAACTAATTTATTATTTACTTGTTGAAAAATAAAAACAATCAAATTCCGATGGAAGCATTAATACATTTCAATATTTTTAGACTAATGAAGGGTATGGCCAAATGAAACGGTTTTACTTAATATAAGATGTTTCAGAAATGTATGGAGCCTGGGCTAGCACATTGTACACTTAATGCTAGGTATTGTTACGCTATAGTTAACTGTTTTTAAAGTTAATTTTCTATATTTTGGCTTAGTTTATATACAGATTCAATTTAACTCTGCCAAAGAGTGCAACACAACTACTAATAAATATGGTGGTCAGCAATAAGCGAAATAAGATTTTGACAGTGACATTTGATTGACGTGTCATGGCTGTCGTATCTATATCATCTACCATATGACTGCGAAAAACACAAAACATGAGTTCCGAACATACGGCCCATTAAATAAACACAACTCAAATCGAACACTGGACGCGAACACAACGGGAAAATAGAACTGTCAAAGTCGCCAATCAAAACTCATGGCTACCTTAATAATGGGTTATCTACGTAAAAAACATTTCAAACAATTAATTATGTACACTTTAATTTTTATTCAAATTAATTTCGTAGTATTTTTATGAAAATCTTTAATTTTTTTCCTTTTTATTGATAAAAAGATATTATAGCGTAGGTCCAAAATGAAACATCTCATTTATTCATATTTTATTTTAATAATCAACCAATACCGTAAATCCGGAGGAATCTCCATATTAATATATAAGTTTCCGATCAATGACCGCAATCCACTCTACCTATTCCGACCTATGGTAATTATACAAGGGAAGGTTCCTAATTGTTCTTAAATAAAATTACAAGCTATTTTTCTTTTTCTATATAATCACTTTTTACTGCTTGGTTTCTTCTTCCTATTAATTGTTCCAAAACAACAAATAATATTTTTTAGCTTCACTCTCATAATATATTATGATTACCTGTTTGACTCCTTTAATGTCTGTCAATTTATTTCTGCATAACTTATGTTTTAAAATTTGGAAATAAATAAAAATCCCTGGGCTACACCTGGACTGTATCAAAATCAAGTCATTTATTCAAATTAGGCTGGAATCAGCACTTTTTAAACGTCAATATTACATATCTTAATAGTCTCCCAAAACGCCCACCCATCGACACTTCCTAGTGCTTTCGCTGGGAAAAGTGGCGAACAAACTCCCCAGCAGCACAGTTGTCTGTTCATTTAAAAAAAAACACATGATTTTATACAATACTATGTATAGTGATGTAAACAAGAAAATACAACAACAATGAAATTATTTATCATATGCCAGCTAGTCACGCCAAAATACCAGAAAGGCAAAAACAAAAAATAAAATCAATAAAACTAATAATATGCCTTTGAACAAAGCTTGGATTTGATCTGTGCTTTAAATGCATTGTAAGGCAAGTCTAGCAAAGTAGAGGGTATCTTGTTATAAAAAGTTATTCCAAGCCCAACAAAAGAGTTATGAACCTTTTGAAGTCGGTGTTAAGGGGCTCATAGTTTGTCCTTATTTCTGGTGTTAACATTATGGTTAGTATGGTTGGTGGACAAGAGGTTTAAAGCCATACTTGCACATACTAATATTGTTTATCTGAACCACAGGAGCATTGTCTTGTAAATTTTTCCTCTTTTTCAATATTTTTCGACGTGGTGACCTCAGTTGGCCCACCACAGCAGAGGCCGTCTTCAATTCGAATTTAGATATATTATTTCATCAAAACAATGTTAAGTCTTTAAAAAACGACAAACCAGCAAGACCTTCAGATAAATATGCTCAAAATCGCTTTTCTGATTCAGTGAGCGAAACCATAGCCAACCTGAAAAGCTTGAGCTTGCTGCAAAACAACTACTGTCAAGGACATTAGTTGTAGTGTATAAACTTTAGTATTTAGATGTTCAGCGTATATGCTTAAGCTAAAAACATCGACTTCTCTCAGGCTCTTGCTCACGTGCCGCGGCGCCCTTTACCTGAACACGTGCGTATTGCGTCAGCATTATTGTTCAAGTTGAAGCAAGCCGGGGGGGACGGGAGTACCTACTCACTGGAAACCTTGCACAAGACATTTCCAGAATCATATTTTTGTCGGGTTTCATTTTCTTTTCGAAAAATATGTATCAACTCTGTGTCCCAATGATTGCGTGGTTTAGTCTTTATTAGCAGTGCTGCGTCTTTACTCTAGTGGTGGCAAACGTGACTGCTGGGCGCATAGTTCTGGGTTTGGCTCCCGAGATCAGATATTTTGGGTGTAAGACAACCAAATATATAGCTAATAAAAAGGAATTTCTTGTTAACAGCACGAGAGTCCGGGATTTCGTTCACTTTTAGAGCTCCAAGCTCGCAGCCGATTATCCCGATGAACATGTAATTTTAGAGATGTGTAATATACATTTATATATATACATACAAACTATATTCTAATAAAAAAAATTATATAATCATATAATCACTTGTTATTATTTATTAGAATAGAGAATACATAAAATAAAATTGCATAGTACATATCTCACCATTATAACAATATGCAAAATCAAACTGCAATCGATCTTAACCATAAAATGAAGTTACCCCAAAATAGACAGTTTACGACTTGATTAAAAACATGGCGACTACGACATACGTCAATTTACGTCTATCGCAGACTAATTTTATAAGACTAAATTAATATTAACCTTTCTGTCTTGGACACCAATGACTGATTAAAAGGTGAAGGAAAACTTCTTGAGGAAACCTGGACGTAAAATCTGAAATCGCCAACCCGCATCGAGCAAGCGTGGTGATTACGCTCAATGCTTCTCTGTATGAAGGGGACCTGTGCCCAGCAGTGGGACGATAAAAGGTTGATGGTGATGATGATGAAATTAATATTCATCTTTGGTCCTTTTGAGATAGAAATTATATGATTATTAATGAGATAGAAAGAAAACATGCAGTAACGTTAAATTTAGTTTAGTTTTGTAAACAAGGGAATTAGGGTCATTATAAATTTATTTAACCATTTATGTACACACGTCAGACGTGTCTAAAAAGACTTACAGCTTAATTCATAAGAAATCTCTTCTGGCATACCAGCAAAAGGACAGTAAATACAGAGGTGTAGACAACATGTGAAAAAAGTAAAGGACAATAAAAATAATACAAAAATTATAATATATACTAATACATACAACATACATACTTCTATATTTAATACAATAGACAACTATGAAAAAGTGGAAAGATTACTTTTAGTAAAATAAGATTTTGTTTATTTTTTAGTTGATTATTCTGGATTGTTTGAGCAGGGGTGCACAACATACATGCGATTGACAAACCCTTCAAATGATACAGTGCTCTTCAAGATAAAAACTACTGCACCAAAGAAGTATTGTGTCCGCCCTAATTCTGGACTACTTGAGCCTAACTCCAAGGTGGAAATAGCTAGTAAGTGCAATTCATACAATGTTTCACCACAACTCCTAATGTTCATTATGAGGTGATTGCTCTATAGCTTAATGTGTATGTATTAAGTTGCTTGCATTGGTAAGTGTTGTCTAATGAGCATTTTATACCAGCATTGTTTGTATCTTATATTTTGGAATGACTGGGCTTAGAATACTTCCATCCCATATCCTCCTGTGGGTGTCTTAAAAGGCGACTAAGGGATCTCTCATCAGGGAAGCGGGAGCGCTTCTTCTGTGGAATATCAAATTACTGCGATCCCCAACCCGTCTGCCAAGCGTGGGTATTATGGCTAACACCCCCAATGCCTTGGGGAGGCCTTTGTCCAGCAGTGGCCGAAGAAGAAGAGATGTTGGAATGTCACATCATACATTTTGAACTAAGTAATAATGTTCTGAATATTTCCAGTTACCCCACAGCCTGTGTATGTGGACTCCAATGAGAAACATAAACATAAGTTTATGGTGCAAAGTGTTGTCGCTCCAGAGGGAAAGACCAACATTGATCAAGTGGTATGTATGATTAAATAGTATAGTAAATGTAGTAATAATATCCTTGTTTATACCAATTAAACTTCTTTTATTAATGTTTATTGATCCAGACTTAGAAATTTAAAACAACTGAGCCATGCTAATTTATGCAATCTAACATAAACGAGGAGGTCTCTAAGATTCATTGTTACATTTTATGTTATATTTCCATTTGTATGACTCAAAAATCTTTATAGTTTAAGGAGACCAGTCCAGATCAACTCATGGACTACAAACTGAAGTGCGTATTTGAGTCCCCGCGCGGTACCAACCTGAATGTAAGTTGAAACATTTACATACATGTATCATCTGGCCTGCACCTGCACCATACAAGTGTTATCCCACCATACATATCTTGTGAATACTTATTTTTGTAATCTTTGTAGGATGCTGGTGACAACGTCGCTCAAAATGAAGTGACTAAGAAACGTGTCGCTGTTGCAGATGAAACCAAATCGTCAACAAAGGTAATTCTCCAACTTTACTTACAACTTTATGAATGTGTTGTTTTATGGAGTTCGTTTCTACATCTATTTGTAGAACGAGGTTCTTCTTGTTTGGTTTCCTGTACGTTTTCTTTGTGTTTGTGAGCTTTTTCAACTTTTTATTTGCCCTTTCGCCGATCAGTCATGTAGTGTTGCGACTAACGCTCAGCATAGACGACGTATTTAATTGTAGTTATTAAGATGATCATTATAATGTACCGTTAGTGATCTATGAATATGTACATATCGGTATTCACATTGGATAATATTAGTCCAAGCTTGGCATGTTATTTCAATTGTATTGCAGGATGCCGTAGAAGGTCTCATCCAGAATGAGGGAAAGCGGAAGGATGATGACCACACTACTGGCGTGAAAACGGTACCCGACCATTAAATTTTTATTATAAAGTTATGACTCCAAAGTTATTTTTTTATTTTTTTTTTTACAAATTTTCACATCGCCACGTGCGTTGTGATTATGTCAATAAAGGTAGTATGCATCTCATTGATAATAAATTAAACAAACAATCAATGAAGTGAAAAATAAAATGAAACATTAAATAAAGGGACAATATTGAATGCATTATTAGCACTGCAACAATTGATTGCTAAATAATAGATTAGCTTATACTGCCAAAACATCCTTGACATCCCATTACCCACACAATACTCTGTACATTTCCTACTTTAACAGCATGCTTTTCATTTATTTGCAAGTTATATTTGTACCTTTTCGTTACTGTTTATTCAAGTATCTAATTAGTCATATAATTGTATTTTTTTTTATTATTTCAGACTTTGACTTTCCCTAAGTCTGAGGTCGCGGAAACTGACTTGCAAAAGGCCACTTTAGAAGTTATTCTTTTGAGGGAGGAAGAAAGCAAATTAAGACACGAAAATTTGCAACTAAAAGTGAGTACATTTTTTTAATAAGTTTTCTTCTGGTTTTGGAATTCTATCTAATACTAAACGAGCAAGAAATTCGGTATTTTTCCCCTATTGTATATCCATATAAGCAGTCCTTATTGCCCATGTAGAAGACTGCTATGTGTAAATTTTCCTTTAATTAATAAATGAATTAGCAATATTACGCCTATAATGCACATTGAGCGAATCTGACGTGTTGTACAAAACCGTGTAATACAAAACGTGTGCTGTGCGCTTTGACAAAATTAGTGAATACAAATGAATTAAATTAAATACGTGGTTTACGAAAATTTGGGAAAAATCTATGAATACGCAGATAATAATAATAATTTTACCTAAGTCTTCATTCTAACAACTTAGCATTGCATTTTAAATTCATCAGAGTCTATAATACTAATATGCTGTAGCGATCTTTCGGGCATAGCAACTATCAAATATGTATTAGGTACTTATCTGATGACGAAACCACGAGGGAGTCATTATTCCCCTAGTAAATTAATCGTGCAGATATAAGAATAAATAAAGAATTTTGTAAAAACATGGTGCGATGAAGTAAATTTCGTGCTAACACGAGATTCTATTCTTTTACATCACTACTTATGCGTCCGTATTTACAGGAAAAAAACGGAACGATAAGTGTCCATCTAGACTTCCTGAATACATATACTGGACACATTAATCATGGTTTTAAAAATACAATACTGATATGTTCAAGTTATTTTAGAAACACTTCAACATGATCTCCCTGGATTTCTCCATGGAGATCATTTTGTAGTGTTTCTTGTTATTGCTGTTGGTTAAATGAAGCAACGCTTGATATTGAGCACTTTTACATTTCCGTGCCCCCTCAAGAATTTCTCTCAATCCAATAACACCACTGTGGCAAAGGAGATCGATTTTATACCATAATTACAAATATTTTCTAGATTTAAATTAGCACCCACTTTCTGGCAGTAAATGAAACATGTCTTTTCCAATAACTTAGTTTAAGTTTTAGTTTTAAGTTCAAGTTGTCTTGTACAACTCAATTTTTATACGCATGCAGAGTTCACTTATGTACAAGTGTTTTTTACATCACCCTGTCACCTTTTAAAATTACATATATACACAACAATTGTTTACATCCATTGTGAACAATTGTTGGTGGACCAAAATAAATATATAAAAAAATGCATTCTGCGATTTTCATGTTCTACTGCAATGTGGCCATATGCGAGTCTTTGGAAAATTTTGTGTTTCATTATTGTTTTAATGCAATACTAGTTGTTTGTACTCAACGTTACCTGCAATTTCATATTCAGTGATTTTTTTTTGGCTGTGCGTTATCAGTCGGTCAGTTTCGCCTATCCCTTAGAATGTTGAATACTAAACTTTTGCGAGGTTTTAATGGTGTAATAAAGCAGGGATAGATTATCAAACACGAATATTTGTTATGATCATTGTGTTTTTATTGTGCTATTTACATACTGCATTACGTCTACTCGTGCTTTGAAATTGCATCGTCTGAACGAAATTTGGCCTAAAAGCTCTCACAGGTACGCACACACACGCGGTTTGGCCCTTAGGGCTCCCACGGACGGTATCATGTGCAATGATTTGGTAGAACAATTTCCATTAAGTTTTTATAGAAATTGCACGTCTCGCCAGTCGCCATTGTAGCGAAGTTTCGTCCCTACTTTCTGACGGAGCGTTTCGACGTGAATTGTTTTATGAAATGATAGTGTGTCCCTCACAAGTAGTGTATTCACAAATTAGTCTATGACTAATTAAATCATAAATTAGGATATCTGGCAATGCACGTGACTAATCCGAGTATTAATTTCCAAGTCAGAATGCATAAGTGAAATGAAATGAAACCGTTTATTAAGCAAGTAGGATCACCGATCACTTTTACATGTCATGTTTTTTTTTTTTATTTTTTTTTTTTTTAACTAGATGAAGCCGGCATTTCCTAACTGACTACCTCTGAGAAGAAATAGCCGAAACAAACTCAGGGATCATCGTCTTTTTTCAAGTCCAGACATTAAAAATGAAAATGTTTACAATAATTTACCTTATAATTACGCATATTGCTTAATAACAATGCTTAACAGAGCGAACAGCTCAGTCCCAAGCTTTTTTGTCTTCTAAATAATCTGTGATTTTATAATACCCCTTTTTGCAAAGTTTGGCCTTTATATACTTTTTAAATCGTTTAATGGGTAAGTTTCGAATGTCCATGGGAAGCTTCTTGTAAAAGTGTATACATTGACCCATGAACGAGTTGCCTACTCTGTGGAAACGAGTGTGATGTACAGCAAGATTGTGTTTGTTCATAGTTATGGTGTAGTGTAACAATCATTTAATTGGTTGGCCCATAATCAGCATATTATGTTCTCAGTGTTGAAACGCTGGTCTCCTCTCGATGAGTGATCACGCGGGTCTTTTTTTTTTTTTGTGAGAAATCATCAAATGATTTCTCCCGCTCTGGGTGGAGCGTGGTAGATTTTTACGGTCTTAAAACCCACTTGCCTGTGCCAGACCCTCGGTATTTCTTTCGCACTACCGAACTGCCCTGGCAGGTGACCATGGGACCTCAGTGAAGGTAGATGTCACATTTCTTCAAATTGTATGGTTCTAGCACGTGCCGGTTTCCTCGATGTTTTTGGTCACAGTTTTGAGAGCAGTATTAATTAAATAATAATAGCTCTTTTGCTAACAACTCTTTAATCACTTGGCCAGGACTGCTAAACAAAATGAAAAGTAAAACACAAATTATCTTAATTTGAAGCATTCACTTAAAAGCTATTAAAACTTCGCCTTAAGGTCGATTCCAAATATAGTATGGCGTAAATTTGTTAATACGGAATGAATAGTCCTTCACTTGACAAACATTCACACATTGACTTACGAAGGTGAGGAAGCTTAGGAATTATTTATGAGTTCAGCTTAGAATAGACATGTGCATATGTTCCCGACAAACATGAAGGGTGTTATGTTATGAAAGAATATTACATATGAAAAAAACAGCAGTTTTACACAAGTGTGTGCTTGTGTTTTACATAACATACAGCTTGTTTTCTTTGTCGTTCATGTCGACTTATTGCATTTTTGTCTCACGAAGTGACAGGCGTTTTTCTTGTGGTCACTAAATCTACAAACACTGTGTGCAAGCATAACAGCTCCCGGTACCGTCCGAGACAATAGCGAGGTCGGAAGTGTTTGTATACTTTTGTGCGCTGACGCTACTCGTCTTTCCGCGCATTCTGTTCGTATACTTAGTTACAAGAAGTAAAATGCTGGTCGCTTCATGAAACTCTCAAATACTGTAGGAGACAAATTTATTCTGACCATTTTTTATATACGTTTCAGTTGCGTATCCGATGCGACGGTAATGCATGTGTGCAACAGAAAACTTAACTAACCCTACAAACAAAACTAAAGAGGAATTTTCGTCTAGTGTTTTATTTAATTGACCTGCTCAGCGATTATTATGGAAATATGTTTCTTCTTTGTTACTCAGACATCCATATATATAATAATAGAGAAGATAATGAATATTTTGACAAACAAAATTAAAACTGAAACACAGATGTGCATAATAATTATGTTATTAAAAGCTATGCGGTTTTAAAATTGTGTTAACATACATAATTACATATACTATATAATATGCATCATAAAAGAAAAAGTGGGGCAAAATAGCTGCTAAAGTGTTTATTTATATTCATTGAAAATATATCCCATAAACTAAAATTATAAGTAAAGGCTTTTCCTGTACGTGACGTAGGAGCCGTACGGGCGCCGGAAACACCGTGTACACCGGATCAATAATTAATAAATCAACGATCGCTAAGGAAACTGTCACGGCGTCTTTTCAATTTTATCATAGCTTATGATTACTTGAATAAAACAATAACTATTTACTTTTATGAACGTAGATAGAAATGTATACATAGATCTAAGAGACAGTTTTGGATCATCCTGCTTTACCCTACAGAAAAAAACGGTAAAAAGTGTAATTTTTCATGTTTTTAGAAGAAATAATGAAACTTCGTTTTAGTAGATCTCAGAATGAGAACTTTTCTAAAGTCATTGCAGCCTATTTGACAATGCTTTAACTTACCTTTGATCGTTGCTTTTGCTACAAAAGTGAGCAAAGGCGCAGATCACGAAAGTCTGCGAAAGTAAAATCAAACAATAAAAATCAATTTACTATTATGATATTAATTTAGTATAGCTTTATTTATTCCTATCCACAAAAATGTGGTCCTGAACGGGTACGACTCCGGTGTCTTGTACAGAAAGCCTGTTTCACTAAGACGCGTTCGCCTGAACATTGATGGGATGGAAGGATGGATCAGCCTGTAGGTACAGAAATATTTGACTGACCGCTCGATGCCTCATCCATTCAAACAGGATGAATTCACTATAAAGTACGGTTTATGCAGAAGCACAGACATGTCTACGTTTAAGTTGCATGAACTCTGTAACTTGTTTGCATTAACTAGCTATTATTTGCTGTGCCAGCATTGCAATAACTAGCTGTTATACTCTTGTGAACATAAATAATGCAGTAGCGACTGTTATTATCCCGCCTATGATTATGTTTGTCTAAACATAGAGCCAGTCAGTCATGTAAATGGTCCCCGTGTTACAGGAGGAGCTGATGCGCCTGCGTCAGACGGCGGGCGGCGACGGGCGCGCTGTCCGCACTCCGCACTCGTACGGACCGGAGAAAAATGCACAGGTCACACTCATGCCCTGGGTGATGACTGCTATCGGCATGGCAATCCTTGGAATCATCATCGGCAAGTTCCTCATGTGAATGGTCTACTAATCCCCGCGGTGACCTTGACATCGCCTCTCAGAAACCGCTGTTACACCGCTCCCGATGCATCCCACTCGCACAAGGCAGCTTATTTTTTTTGTAGCGACCTCTCTCCAAAGCTTTCGTCATGCCATACTTGTGTTCCTTATAACTCGACTTATAATTTCAGTCTATTCCTTATTATTTAACTAAAAACCAATTTGCTTTTTAAATGAAAACTTAAAATCAAATCACTGTTTCCATTTTAAATAGTTTGTTAGGATGATTGTTATTTCTGAATAGTGTTTTATTTAATTCCAAGGCAACCAATATGTCCCTGTTAGTTGTTTATTAATTTAATACATTGCATCTTCAAAAAGTTAACAAATTCCCTAATAAAACAAGATCATAAAATTTTATATGTATTCATTCACCTTCACAAGTATAATATAAGGATTTTCTTAATATTACCTCTTTGAAATACTCTAGTATTTATGCCAAGTCTTTCTTCCGAAACTATACCTGAAGTCACCGGATCTAAAGAATTATTTACATTTTTCCAAGCCAATCATTGCCCTGTCTGGTAAGGCCAGGTTTTTATGACAAAGAACGGTAGAAAATTATTGTTGTTACGAGCGCGAATTACTTCTGCGCAACAGCTTTTTATCATGGGGACCGGGCCTTATATAACTACTTAAATATGAGATAGACGCTTAACGTTGCTTGCGGAATTACTCGCTAAATAAAGTTAATATTTACATCATTGTATTTCTGTCAGTTGTTTGAATTCGACAGAGACTGAAGACGTTGATTGGGTTTAGACAGTCTTTGTACCCCTTAGAATTCGTTATAAGGAATTCTGTATTTTAATTGTTAACCTTACCCAAGGCTAAACGTCGTTATTAGATTGTTGTTACCTAAAACACATACCGCCTTATTCATAAACGCTGCTTAAAGTTAACTAGTGGTTAGCGATTCTTTAACAATACATCTTTAACCTTTTAACGTCATTTAACTTAAATCATCCTTTATGATTAAACACCACAGTGTTTATTCATAAAGGATGACACCAGAGGTTTATCCATAAACGATGATTAAAGTTAAATGTCGTTAAAAAGTCAAAAATGTATGTTTAAAGAATCGCTAATCACTAGTTAACTTTAAACAGCTTTTATAAATAAGGGAGAATATCACTAACATCATCAATGCAACTTAAAATAGAACTTAGCAATTGACATATTATTTCATTATAAGTCTTACTACTTTTGTTACGTTTAACATAACGCTGTTACTGTTATCAACTACTTGTGTGACACTGCACTACAGTATTAAGTATTTTTGTTTCTCATGTCACCGTTCACTGTAATTAGGTTGATTCCAATTGGCTCATGGTCACAAAGTAAGATCAACCAAAGCCTGAGATAAAGCGAGTTGTTACCAGTATGTATATTATAATAAAGCATTTTTATAAACAGTGGTAAGATGTCAGGGCAGTAGATTGGTCAATAGAATATTATATATATTATAGATATTTTATTTTGCGTAGTTTATTTACTAATTATAAAGACGTAACTATTTTTCTTGATAAAACTTGGATATTATACATATTAATCGTGATATTTATATAGTAAGGCACATATAGTCTTCTATATTGTAATGTTCATCATCGTTGTAATTAATATTTGCCATTAAGAATGCATACTTTGGCAAACTACCAAAAGTTATCAAGAAAACACGAGTTACTAAATGCGGCTTGCCAAGTGTGCTTGTCGGCATTTATACTAAATTGTCGATATGGTTATAAAATTAGTATAATATTGTACACATTCTGTGAGAAATAACAATTTAACGCTTGAGTGTAAAAATTATGAGGTAATGTGGATACAGTTGACAAAGTCGTGTTGATCAGGCACTTAGTCCCAGGTGACGCCGTGTGGGTGAAGGGTCATCAATGGTCTCTTATTTAATAAATATGTGTTAACAGATAAGCTTAAGTTGACACTACCGTGTGAATCCAACAAGTGGACGCATGGCTAGTAAGAAGTACATAAGTAAGTGCCATCGATTCTTCCACTTAAGACTCGTGTCAGCTACCCATTGCCTTAAGTACTTACACATAGATTTATGAAGTAGGGAAGATTTTTACAGTATTCTGAAATGTTTTAACAGTTTTGGAACTGTAGTTTGGTGCATCAAGTAACATAGAGCATTACACTAAATTGGAGAGGCTTAAAGCCGTTTCTTACGTGACGATTATTCTTAAACTGTTCTGTCATAGAGACCTACCTAATGACTGTTATAAATGTGTGGTCAGCAAATGATCTTCTACACCACACTTGCACAGTAAGGGTCAAAAGTGCATTACCACTTTTGAACTTTATTGCAAAAACAATAAGTGTCAAAAGTGGTACTACTCTTTTGACCCTTACTGTACATTATACAGACTGCGACTGCGTCTTTATGTAGATAGCGATTAGGAATGCAGCCGATAATCATTCCTTCAATTTAGTAAAATACTCGATAAAATGTTAAAACAGCACCCGACGACAAAGAGCTAAGAAGTAGCTATTAAAAACAACTTTTCGGTTACTACGTTTTAAGGGTAATAGTTTATTTCCGTTTATGTTAGCCTATGTCTTCGTGCGTGAGTAAATAATATAAATAAATTACACAGTGTTTGAGGTACATCTAATTACTGGCTTATTGTAAATCCATCAGTGTGAAATCAATTGTACTTCAAATAACTATTGCACTGTTAAAATTATAAATGTTAGTACTGTGTATTGTTAATATTATTATTTATAAATGTTTAGCGTATGTTATTCATGACAGCGCACTAAACATTTAATTAATATTCCGAAGCCCCGAGCTTACAGAAGATCAGCCATTCATTTTATTAGTGCATATTTTGTCTATGGCACTGTACACACTGAAACCACGACTACTGACGCACAGCACATACGCATAGCGACTCGAAAGCGCTAATACCTACTGCGTGACCTATCACCGTGCGAGCATTTACATATACTGGTTCCAGTGTGCAATACGCCTAAAATAATGCAAATATAATTATAGAAGGTTAAGTCGTGTTTTGGTATGTAGTTGTTGTCATACTTACAATATCCAGCCTTGAATACTTAGGAATTAATGTTATGACGAGTTAAGTGGAAAAAACAGAGCGTTAAATATCAGGTTCATATACTTATTGTGTATTTTCGTGTAAAAATTGAGTGAAAATGTCTCGTAATTATTTATAAACTGTATACAATTATGGCTTTTGAAATGTTCGTATTGTAAGTGCATAAATAATTCGTTATGTAATATAACTTCTTAAAATTCTGTAAGAAATTATACGCTTACACAATTTGGAAATATAAATCTAGGTAAACATGATTATGGTATACAGTTTCGAAAATCCTGCTAATTTTATCTACCATTTTTATTTTCTATGGGTTTGGGGAGTATATTTGTCTGTTAGCTGTCAATTTTGGGAATATATTTTATTTGAAAAGAAACTGATTTTTTTTACAACGAATAATAAATTTCTTTATTTTAAGTGCACAGCGGGAGTGACAGTGAGGATAGGAACTCACTTTTATAAAACAATTTCATTAATAATATGGCTTGGCCTGGCGTTAGCTGAGCTCTAAATTTATCCTATTGTAGGTATAATACGCAACTTTTAACTTGTTGTAACTTGACGTACTCTAATATTTATTTCGTTATGCTAAGAACTGATCATGTTTCATGGTGTGGTACACATATTGTTGGCTGAATGTTTTGAAGCTCAGCTAGTGTCGGTCTGAGAATCAAGTGCGAAGTGAGGATTGTTCGAGTTAATTGGTACAACCGTGGCTCCGTTGTGTAAACTCCACGGCTACTATTCAATAATATAATAGGCGTCAACATGTCATGTTTCATAGCACATTTAATCGTAGTTTTGTGTCAGTATATTTAGAAGAATTTCAATCTTGTTTATGACATTTTTAATTCATTTGTGGTGGTTTTTTTTTAATATTATTGCCAATGGACATTGTTTTATTAATATTTAATGTGTCTTTACATCGTCTAGATAAGATCAAACTCATAACACCAAGTGTACAGAACGCCCAACAGGCACATACTTTCCATTATGTACTACACTATAATTGGAAAGGATATTTAATGAAAACATGTCCCTAAATAGAATTATTGAAATTCATAAAGTTATTGTGTTAATAAACATACTTAAAATAAATATGAGCATTTTTTAAAGACTAATAAATATATAAAATCTTAATGCTTATTTAACCACACATTTTGACACAAACAGAATTTCAATAGGTCTTTACTAAATTAGATCGGAAATTTAAGAGTTTCTACTCTTGTAAAATGAGCTTAAATACGTAAGAACATTTTACAAGATAAAATTTTCAGGAAATGAGCCGTAATCTATAGATGAACATTTGTATTCACAGTTTCAATATTCAGTAGGGTTATCTTTAAATTAACAATAGAAAACATTTAAATTTCCGTATGGTATTGTTGTTATATTGTACTATTATGCTATATTGTATCGTTTTCTGAAATAAAAGACTTAATTTATGACTAGTTTCTTGTATTTTGCTTCCAACAAACCTAGGTATTGTGGACCTCGAAATTGCTAAACTGCGTTAAGCCGTTAAGGTACGTAGTACTTACACGGCTACGACAAGGTCCTATATGTATAGTAAATGTAGTGAATTCAAAAGTGATTGTAGTTGTAATTGAGTGAAGTTGTAATTTAGTGGGAACTGACAAAAGTGCTTAAGCAATTACGAAGTGTACTATGCAATAGTACAACCTATGTATGCCATTTCCGTAATTAAAAGCGTTAGTCGCTTGAAATAACAAACGTTAGTTACTACCCACCAGACAGTCTTCGAATCCTCGTGTTCCGGCCCGATGTTTGGTGCAGCCATAGGGAGGACGGGTTTCGAGTGTTGCGATGTGTGCCGGGTAAGTGGTAGTTTGGTCGTGGAGGGTCTCCAGAATTTCCCTCTGGCGCAACATCGTTGATCATGTTGTTGGGTTTAACATTGCATCACCTCTCTCAACTGCCTTCTTCCTTCCACTCAGTTTTTTTGAGTGAATAGGCCTTCGTGCCCTCGTGCTTTCGTGGTTTGAAAAACCCATCCCTACAAAGTAAGTTAGTTTTCAGTGCGCACACGCCACCAACTTGTATAGAAGTAAATCTGTGACGTCATAAGCGGATGGATTTTAAGGTCATAGTGACTGCATTTTAGTGTAGTGCAATGTTTACATCTTAAGTTGACGCACGTGCTTTTACAAAAAAAAAAAAAAAAATTGTGACGGTAAATATGACTAATTATTACGAGTTGTTAAGTCTGAATCAGAATTAATTTTGAAATAGTTCGTCGTCTTGACATTCCGTTAACCTTTTGAACGCCAATCACTTCTATAAAAGTTCGAGATTTTCGTGCCCTCAGCGCCACTACTTGATTAGAAGTAATCACAGTATAAAATAAATTTACAACTTTTACAAGACCTTTTATTTTGTTTTTATGGAAAATTGTCCTGTTATCAACCATATTTTTAACTTTTTCACGCATAATAAGTTCTTATTAGTTTTATTTTCAATAGAAACAAAAAAGGCCAGAAAATATTTTAATGCCCCCAGCGCCAATTACTTGATATCAAGTAAGCCAGTGATGGGACACGATGAAGACCTCGCTATATTTCATCTCGTCGAAATGATCATAAATACTATTATTGCAAGAAAATGACGTGAATTAATAATATTTTATAAATATTGTAAACTATAAACTAGGTTTTATTCACCTTAATCAAGAATAAATAGGTTTTCTAATCATTGTCGATAGTGAAACACCGTTTGAAAAACCCATCCCTACAAAGTTAGTAATTTGTCACCCCGCACGCGCCACCGACGTGTATAGAAGTAACACTGTGACGTCATAAGCGGACAGGTTTCAAGGTCATAGTGACTTTGTGCATTTTAGTGTAGTGCAATGTTTACATCTTGTTGTTGTATTCAGTTGACGCACGTGTTTTTACAAAAAAAAATTGTGACGGTGAATATGACGAATTATTGCGAGTTGTTCAAATCTGAATCTGAATTTTGAAATAGGCCGTCGTCTTGACATTCCGTTAAGTCGTCAACTTCCGTTTTAGGATTTTTTTTCCGTTTTCTATTAGTTTGTACAAACCAGAAAAATAATTGTGAGTATTTTGCGAAACCATTAAAAATAGGTCTGTAACATCTGTGTAAAACAGTAATTTTAATAAAAAGAAATCGGCCAACTGCGTGTCGGACTCACGTACAAAGGGTTCCGTACCATTGATTTATGAAATTAAAGGATTAAAGTTATTTGTATGAAAGATAACGCGGTAATAAGCGATTTACGAGGTATTAAAAAAAACTACTTACGAGATCTCGTTCAAAACAATTTTCGTTAGTAGTTTGTATAGTAATGTATGTACTTGTACAACATATCTTTTTTTTAGATATTTCATTTTCTTATTGTAGAAGTTAGAGGTAGGGGGGGGGGGGGGGGGGATCAACTTTTTTCCACTTTGGAAGTGTTTGTCACGCAAACTATTCGGTTTAGAAAAAAATATATTTTAGAAACCTCGATATCATTTTTGAAGACCTATCCATACATACCCCAAACGTATGTTTGAAGAAAAAAAAATTTTTTTGGGTTTCAGTTCTAAGTATGGGGAGCCCCCAATCTTTATTATTATTATTATTATTTTTGCATCAATACCTTAATACGGTTCACAGAATACATCTACCTACCAAGTTTCAACAGTACCTATAGATCATATAGTTTCGGAAAAAAATGGCTGTGACATACGGACGGACAGACAGACATGACGAATCTGTAAGGGTTCCGTTTTTTGCCGTTTGGCTACGGAACTTTAAAAAATGTAGAAAATCACGTATTTAGCTTCTATTAATTGTATTTGTTGTAACTAAAAGAAATAAATTATGCAGGAATCGGTTTAGTTTATGCACGTGTAACTCGACCACAGTGAATATAAAAATAAATACCTACCATAGAAATACATCGACAAGAAATTCGTCGACAAGACATCCTTATATCAGAAAGGATTTTGACGTGCCTCGAGCACCAACTACTTGATATGAAGTAAAAGGATTACATTTGGAGACAAATAGGGATGTGAACTTCTAGAACACACGTCTAATAAATTTACAATTCTTTTCTTTATTATAGGAAATATATCAAAGTTTTGATGTGAAACATCTATAGGCGCACGTGAGACCGATTTCTGGCGTGGCGACGCGTCGCCACGCGCAATCGACTGTGCGTTTCTCTCTCACTCGATCCGGCGTTAAGCCATCTCTTTCGCTCCACTGAGCTCGGAATCGACTGTGCGTTTCTCTCTCACTCGATCCGGCGTTAAGCCATCTCTTTCGCTCCACTGAGCTCGGATACCTATAGTGTATACTCTGTTTATTACAGTACTCATAACCTGTGTTTTTCTGGTAAATAAATCATTTTTCTGTTCTGATAATAAAATGTCTGACCGTGATAATTTAGAGAGTTATCAAGTCATCAGTAAGTTAATTTTATTTTTATAATTAAAGTATGCATTTATCTGTGCATTTAGCACGCGTATATTTGGTGTGTATTGAGCGCCAGTAAATGTAAAATCTACTCTCTAGGTAGATTAAAATTCACATAAATTTCATTGCATATCATGTTTTTAAATTAATTATTAATTTTAATTTCATTCTTATTGAAATTAATGCATTAAAACAATTGCTTAGAGAATAAATTTATTAAGACTGACAGAACTTTATTTTAAAATCAGCTGATGGCGTGCAGCGCACGAATCTTTTTCTTATTTGTTATTAATTTAAACTTTAAAAAATTAATTAATTTTTTTAATCATAATGGAGTTTATAGTGAAACATTCATTATTTATATTTATAATTTACGATCTTTAGTAGTATATTGAAATAACTAGCTAAGATTCTTGAGTTCACTAATATATTGAAGCCATTTAAAATTTTTTTCTGCATATTTATTTTTCTAATCATAATGGAGTTTATAGTGAAACATTCATTATTTATATTTATAATTTACGATCTTTAGTAGTATATTGAAATAACTAGCTAAGATTCTTGAGTTCACTAATATATTGAAGCCATTTCATCAACGCCATTAATTACGTTTCTTCAAGAAGAATTTCAATTGGAAATTAATAACAATCCAAGAGAACCTACCACCAGATACGGAACAACAATAGATGCTGTATTTATTAGATATCTTAATAATGTTATGTCCAATACTTTCGTATCGTACTTCAGTTACCATCGACCAATTGTCACAGTAATACCGTTCTCAGAGGCAACATCGAATGTAACTATTACCGAAGTCACTGATTAAACTAATTGAGTAGTTTCGATTTAAAATAAATATGTAAATTTTTGTATTTAATGAAAATGAATGTTTATTAAAAAAAATCGTTATATTTTTTTTTTATTTTATTTTATTGACATTTTTAGTTCCTACCACAATCTGTTCTTTTCTGCATACTACTTTTACGAAATAACGTCGATGTTTCACATCTACCAGGCGTCCCGTGACGGCTCCATTTTTTTTATATTGATTTTTTTATGAAATAAAATAAAATATGAAAATACGGTTACAGTTTTTATTTAGCTTCGTAAATTGGTGAATAAACATTAATTTAAATGTATAATATTATTTGTCGATAGGACATTAAACCCATCCCTACGTTTTACTATAGATACGTTATACATTTGTAGCGTGGCGCTGGAGGACACATCGCGTATTATGTAGATTGGCGTTCAAAAGGTTTAATCGTCAAGTTAAGTTTCAGGAATTTTCTTCCGTTTTCTATTAGTTTTTACAAACCAGAAAAATAATTGCGAGTATTTTGCTACACCATTAAAAAAAGTAACATCTTTGTAAAACAGTCATTTCAATAAAAAGAAACCGGCCAAGTGCGTGTCGGACTCACTCGCAAAGGGTTCCGTACCATTGATTTTTGAAATTAAAAGATTAAAGTTATATGTATGAAAGATTACGCGGTAATAAGCGGTGTACGATTTACGAGGTATTAAAAAGAATACTTACTAGATCTCGTTAAAAACAATTTTCGTTAGTAGTTTTTATAGTATGTACATCATATTTTTTTTTTTTTTCATAAGTTACAGGGGGGGGGGGGCAACTTTTTACACATTTTAGAAACCTCGATATCATTTTTGAAGACTTATCATACCATACTATATATCATCTGACATAGATACCCCACACGTATGTGTTTGATGCCCCAATATTTACTATTATTTTTTTATTTTTGCATCAAAACCTTAATGCGGTTTACAGAATACATCTACCAACCTACCAAGTTTCCACAGTATAGCTCTTACAGTTTCGGAAAAAAAAATGGCTGTGACATACGGACGGATAGACAGACATGACGAATCTACAGTATGTTAAGAAAACCCTGTCCGACCCATAAGGATAATAAAGGTTAGGTAAACACATGACCAAATATAATATAAAATTTTACGTATTCATCATAGTACCAATACAAATTAATTTTGAAATAATCTTTTTTTCCGCGAATTAATTCCAACTTCCCCGAAATTGGGTGTAATTTTAAAAAAGTGACAACACCGTTATTATTATGAGCGAATAGTGATGCGACCACGTGCCGCGTGGCCTGCCGCCCGCCGCCCGCGGAATGGTGGTTAACGCATATTTATTAAGTTACTTCTTTTTGCGTAATAATATTTATTTTTTTAAGTTTACCCCGGTTTTGTATGCATTAGTAGAATCAGTTATTGATACCTAACACCTTCACGGGTCGGACAGGGTTTTCTTAACATACTGTATAAGGGTTCCGTTTTTTGCCATTTGGCTACGGAACCCTAAAAAATGTAGAAAACCACGTATTTAGCTTCTATTAGTTGTAAGTAAACGAAATAAATTATGCAGGTATCGGTTTAGTTTATATAAAAATAAATACCATAGAAATATAGACAATCAGAAAGGATTTTACGTGCCTCGAGCGCCAACGACTTGATATGAAGTAAAAGGATTACATTTGGAGACAAATAGATATGTGCCTTCTAGAACACACGTCTAATAAATTTACAATTCTTTTCTTTATTATGGGAAATACTTATATCCGAGTTTTCATATTGATTTCTTTTATGAAATAAAATAAAATATGAAAATACGGTTAGTTTTTATCTAGGTTCGTAAATTGGTAAATAAACATTAATTTAAATGTATAATATTATTTGTCGATAGGACATTAATCCCATCCCTACGTTTTACCATAGATACGTTATAGGTACATTTGTAGCGTGGCGCAGGACGACACATCGCGTATTATATTTATGGGAGTTCAAAAGGGTAATAAACTAGCGCGCTTTACCCTCATCGATTGCATAACTACTTACCATCAGGCAGGCTTGCGGTCAAGCACTAGTTTATAAAGGCATTTAAAAAAGAAAAACATAAAATTACACGAATTATTAAGCGCTCTTTACACCAAGGCCGGCGGCATATGTCAGCAACCTTTTGTCGGCGGGCTAGGTTAGCGGCTTCAGTCATTGCAAGTCTTAAAAGTTTTCCGGCGGCTCGACATCGGGAACTTATTTGGCACTTAAAACAGTAGCACGTCACTACAGCTGAAATGTCGGCGGTCAACACGCGCGGGCGAAGGTGGCCGACATTCTTCTTTCAACATAAGCCATAAGGTTGTGTCGGCGAGTCGGCCGGCTTTCGTATGTAGTGCGCTTTACTCTCCGATCTCTTCCGTCTCGAAATACGAACCACTGGGACAAGCGAACAGCCTTCTCTGTCAATGGCTTGTATACTTTTTATTAATTTTGTCATAAATCTGAAAAACCTTTGTAAATTACATTTCTGGACACATCTATTGACCCACCTTAGAGTTTAGGTTTCGATGGCCCCTACCGAAAGATGGTTGCTAGATTGAACAAAAACTATTGATGCAGTTTTAAACCTGATACATTTTACCATCTTTTTCGATCATATTGTTTTAAATTTGAATTCAAAATACCATATAGGTACAGACATAGAGCTACGCCTAACAAGTCGGATATGCGCCTTGTTAAAGGCAATTGATTTTTGAATAAAAACATGTTTTATGAAATAAAGGTTTAATTTAATATCGCGTGTTGCCTCCATGGGCATCTATCACAGCTCTCATACGATTAGGCATAGAGTTTATCAACCGCTCTAGGAAATTTTGAGGGATCATTTCCCATTTCTGTTCTATGGCAGTTTTCAACTCCTGCGTCGTCTGGGCAACTGGCTGACGAGCCCTAACACGTCTTTTTAGCTCGTTCCACATGTGCTCAGTGGGTTTCATGTCTGGGCTTCTGGCTGGCCAGTCCATAACTGTGATGTTCACATCCCGAAGATATTCCCTGACGTTGCCGGCCGTATGGGCTTTTGCTTTATCATGCATAAAAAGGAAATTTGGGCCCACATAGTCCGCGTATGGTATCACGTGAGGTTCTAAGCATTCACGAATGTACCTTTCAGCATTTAATGTTGGCAGCCGTGGTCCTGTAACAACCTCAAGTTGAGTTTTGCCGCTCGCGGATATACCACCCCAGACAGTCCATGAGCCACCACCATAAGCAACCCTCTCTTCAAAGCAGCATTGTGCGAAACGCTCTCCCTTACGTCGGTAGACCTTCTTCCTTCCATCATTGCCATTACAATTTTAGACTCATCAGAGAGTACACGGCTCCAATCTTGCTGTGTGTTAATGAGTGCGTGCGAAATGAAAGCGCGCTGTTCGGTGGGCTCGCATTAGTTTGGGCCCATTAGCTGGCTTGTGTGGTACCATATCGCGTTCTTCTAAGCTTCTCCGAACAGTTCGAGCGCTCACAAGTACTCCGTGGAAGTCGCGAAGTTGGTTTTGTATCTCAATGGAGGTAATGTGACGATTTCTCAAGCTGGTCGTCACGATGAATCGATCCTGCCTTTCAGTTGTGACCCGAGATCGTGGCCTTCCTTGGCGACGAACAAAGCCGCCAGTCTCTAGGTACCACCGATCGACTTAAATTAAGTTGCATTCACATTTCTTTGGCTGTGTCCGACCTGAATAAGTACCACAGCTTGGGGGGCGACTTCAGGTGAAGTATCTATAGATTAAATTATTGATAGAACCTCACCTTAATGTTAAAAATAAGTAATGTTTCATGCAAAACCAAAGATATCAATCACTCTTTCTAGAATTAAATCCAAGTAAACCAATAAAATCAAGTTTTCTTAGTATTCGATTGTTTGATATCAACAAACAGGCTCCAAATTGTCTTTTGTTTCTTTAAATTCTGTGTTCGAAATTCAAAAAAATTTGAATGAAATTGTGAATGTGCCAGGTTCAAAACTGCATAAAAACTTTTTGCTCGACCTAATATAAAATTTTAGCTAGGACCAAACGAAACGGAAAATACAAGGTGGGCCAATAGATGTGTCCAGAAGTGTAGTTGTAACTCGTAGTCTACATCGTGACGGGGTTCATGAAGACCGAAGCCCCCTGGCTTGCCGCAGCGTATGTATGTGGTCTATGGTGCTAAAGCCTTTTCGGAAGCCTGCTTATTCGGGAGGCTGAAAGTCGTCGAACCTGCGAGCGAGACGATTCGTGATGACTCTAGAAAACAGCATAGAGACATGGCTCGGGAGGGATATCAGTCTGTAGTTTTTCAGTAGGCTATTATCACCTTTTTGAAAAACAGTACCATCACGCTCCTGTGGCATGTCTTAGGCGTTTCGCCTTTGATAATGACGGAATCAAATAGCTTCTGAAGCGCATTAAGAACCGGTTTGCCACCCGCTTTCAGAAGCTCAGTCGTAATTCCATCATCTCCAGCCGTCTTATCGTTCTTGAACTATGTTAGGGCCATACCTACCAATCTCATACAGATTGACGTCTTGAGGTATCGTCGGATTAGTCTGGCTCTAGGATCGTTGGCCTGGCTTACAACAGGTGCGTGTGTTGATGGTTATAAACTACCCGTAGAATTTCTCAATCTCACCCAAGAGCTCTGGCTTGGAAGTGGCGATCCTACCATCCCCAATTTTCAGCTTCGTAAGTAGGCTCTGTCCAACAGACAATTCTCTTACGAACAATTTGGAGACTTTGTTCCGCTGTATTTCAATAAGACGAATTAGTTTCGTTTTAGTTATCCTCTTTACTTGATAAAACACGTCCGTCCGTAGCTCGCGACTGCCGCGGGCGGCAATCGTCCAGACTCCAAACATAGCGTTGCTAGCCGCGCGCGAATGCCGCTTTATGTCTACTGCTGTAGTTATTATTTTAAAATATGCTTGATCATACAATAGACTGTGATGAAATACTTGTATAAATAATACAATTGAAATATCACGCTCGAAGCATAAGTTGTCAAACTTGATGTGATGTTAAATGCACCACTATCAGTGATTTTTATACTCCTAAAACACTAGACTCGTGTTAGGTCCACGATCGAAGATATTAGTGAAAGTACTTAATTTTATTCGCTCGAGTTTTTATTCTGGTTTAAACCCGTTTCCACCCATTGGGTTTAAATCCTCTACCCATCTCTACTCGCAACCTCAGCTCGCAACTCACTATCGAAGATTACCGATTAAATCGCTCGGCTAGATTCGGTATCTAATCATTGTGCGTTTTTTGACAATTACACCCTACATTTTGCCAGTGTCTACTGCGTGGTTTACCTATAGAAAGTTAGAGATAAGTCCTCGCTTATACTTTGATTAGTAATTAGGGGAATTCATACATGTACTGCGAGATTTCCCGGGGGGGAGGCAGTTGCCCCCCTCGTGGGTACAAGTACTAACCATATGCAAGTGTGGAGGGTCTTAGAAGATGGGATAGTGGAATGAATGTAAATCCATTCCACTATCATCGTGTTCAAGCACTGTTGCCAAGTAACTATGAACCAAAGGCTGAAACTGAATTAAGCTTGCAACCGTCGAATCGTCGTTAATCGTATTACTTGCTCACGTGCAAGGAAAAGTTCGAATTTAAATGCATTCTTTTATTCATTTTCCTTTATTAATTTACAAACTTATAAAACTAAATAAACTACAAATTTCTAAATAAAGCTATTACACTAATTAAAAGTATTAATAAATTACAATACATCATCAAAATTCTTCGTCATCACTGTCTGGTAATGTACCTACCCATAAGACTGGCGGCATTGCCGTGTTGAACGGCAATGCTTAAGCTTCTGGCCAAGGTAAAAGCCAACCCTTGGGTCACGGGAAGTGTCAACAAGCCGCCTGTCAATGCATTCTTCACAATATACTGTGAAAATATTTTTAATTATATAAAAATACTTAAAAATATTTTTTTCTTTCGCTGTATGTTGATAAATAACTACACGTCAGTCTGGAAGAACCAGTAAAGACTATTTAAAAAACTAGACTATTAGACAAACTAAAAATAGTTAAAAACTAAATTTGGAATAAACTACCTACCATTATTTAAGTAGGTACTATTTTATCCCACTTCAATAAAAGGTTCTCATTTCGTCTCTGTGTATAATATTTTTCTTATCTATGTTCACCGATATTTCCTTCAATTTTACAACATTATTTTTTGTTTATGCGAAACCCGAAACACGTGTCCATTATTTTTAAGTAAAGGATCATCTACAAAATTTCAAAAAGATATAAATAAAAAACCACAAAGTTATGAGCATGCTTTTCTACTTGATTGTCCCCACGGAGGAAATATGCTCTGTGGTTTTCCCAACAAAAATATAGTCAAAGCTCCGCTCGGGCGGGCGAGCGGGGTGCGTTGACCTCTGGGGCCTCTGGTGTGCGCACAAGTACTCTGATCTATCGTAACCGCTCAGTAACCACTCTGCAATAATTTCTAAAAGCATTTGTGAAAAAATATAGCATGGTGTAAAAATGATTGGAATCGATTTAGTTGCTTATTGTGAACAAACTATATTCAGGTTTCGAATAAACAAAAAATAACGTTGTATTGTATAGTTATTAGTTGGAGGAGTTTAAATACGGATTTAAAATTTGGTCCTTAGGAGGCTCCGTTTTAAAGGCTATGATCACTATTCAGTAGTCCTACCTACTCCTATGGCCAAATGAGTGCAATTTAGAGTATATTGCGATGCATGCATGAGGTCAGCTGCCCCCGTCACCCGCGCACCCCTCTGTCACCATCTATCTCCATTATTCATTCATTGGATGCGCCGAATATTACCGATCACAGCGCTAAAACTCCCGAATGCACATTCGATTACGGTCGTAGTCTCGGCAAGTTTGCTGCTGAAAACGAAGCCGAATATTCGGTCGGACACTCACACACCTATCGCATGGGTGAAAGTTTTCTATTACTCTAAAAAGAAATTAATTTCAGAACCTTGCGCCCAACTTGCTAGCGATTTGGCAAATATCCTTTAGCGAAAAAAATGTGACGCACATTTTAATATTCGCTATAATTTATGACGGCCTAGGTCTGGTCGATATTACTTGTTGAAGCAATGGCTGTTTACACCTTGCGCCCACCAGGTTTCTTATGATTATTAAGTAATTACTCAGTTTCGGTTTCTCGTTTCTTGTTACGATAGCTAAACGCATTCCTCACTAATATAAAATTCAGGTTTCAACAGTGTAATATCTCAAGTTGTCGAAATATGAGGAGTGTTCATAATTATGAACGTTACGCCCACAGTGTACCTCGACAATGGCTGGGCCAAAAAGTTTGAAACTTTGATTATTCTACAGTGACGGATATGTGACATTAGTACCACTAGCATTACTGTCAGTTAGAAATGTTATAATTAAAATAAAGTTATCTATAGAAAAGGGTGACCATCAATTTTGGTGTTTTTTTTTGTTTTAGAGGAAGTACCTACAGTACTTCAATAGGTAGTATGAAATATAATCAAAAACACATTTATTCGTTAACTATTTATTATAAATCACCATCACAGATTGTTGACATAATCACCAAAGGAACATTAATTTGAGCATATACCTATTCAATCATATTTTGCGTACCTATTATGTTTTTTGCACATTATTTGAGTGTTAGTATTATTAAAATTGTAATCAAACTTGTTAAACGCAATAAAGTTTTGAATGTTTGAATCTGGTAAACGTAGTTTTTTTTGTAAGTGGCGCGGTCATAGATTTTTTCTTGTAAGTAGATACCTACCTACCTACGTATAAACCTTGTCTTTCACACAAAAAATACAGTAGGTATCTCTCTTAAAATATTATACTCTTCTAAATCTGTCTTTATATATTATGTAACAAGATACCTACTCACATAATTTTGTTAAGAATAAATAAAATATTGTAGGTAGAGCGAACGAGATCGTTACGCGAAAGCGGCTGGATCAATTAATTTATAGCTTTATATAAAAAAAATTACTACGTCGTTGTGTCCTTATTTATGTTTTGAAATATTTTTTTTACACATTTTGTTATTTTTTTTTTCTATTTTGTTAGGTCTATGTTTCTACAATAATTATTGTTACCCTTTTTAATGTATGGTAAACTTTCATTAAATCATAACTTTTCTAAATGACAGTAACGAAGTCTAAGGTATTACATGGTATGCGTATTACAGAATGCTAGTTTCCTTCTGGAATACGGACCTAAATGCTCGTGGCACTAATGTTACATATACATCACTGCAGAATAATCAAAGTTTCAAACTCTTTGGTCCAGCCATTGTCGAGATTGTACACTGTGGGCGTAATGTTCATAATTATGAACCTTGTGCCCTCCTCATATTTCGAAAAATTGAGATCTTACAGGGTTGAAACCTGAATTTTATATCAGTGACCGAAGCTAAGTAATTACTTAATAATCATAAGAAAACTGGTGGGCGCAAGGTGTAAACAGCCATTGCTTCAACAAGCAATAGCGACCAGGCCAAGGCCATCACAAATTATAGCGAATATTAAAATGTGCGTCACATTTTCGTCACTAAACGATGTAATAATTGAATCGGTCATTTCAAAAACCTCATAAGTCACAGAATTATAATTTTTCAGAAATCAATAAAAACTGTTTCATACACAAACAAATGAGTTTTAAAGGGCTTTCTTATGTTTAGTTTAGTAATTGAGTGATAAGAAATTAAAATAGCGTATAATCTTTACAGTTTATTAATAGAAATAATGAAAAAAATCTGAAAAACAGTTCTTGACTTATGTTGTTTTAGCAAGGAATAGGTTTAGTGGCATATAATTTAAACAAAACAATCGTAGTAATCATATTTTTTATTGCTTATAATTAAGAATTGCACTTCAAAATAATCTTATTAACATTTTAGACACATTAACTTGTTATTTTATAATATTTTTATGGTACATAGTCATATTCTCCATCATTCTCATCTGGATTATTTTCAACAATTGCACTTGGCCAGCTAAAAATGTTGTTATAAAATGGCATATGCTCTTCCAGGATGCTACCTTCAACTTGTTTTAAATCATCTATTTTTTTTTTTATTGATGGGCACTTTCAAATCATAGGCTTTAGTTGATGGAAGTGAAATAGAAGTTGTTATTTTCTTTATTAATGAGAACGAATGTTTGATCAATCCATCAATATGTTCCTCGGCTATGATAGTTCCTTTTCTATCTGAATCATACTGAAAACTCATGTATGTCGAAGGAGCAAATGACTTTTTCTGGTCCTTTGGGACTTTTTTTCCATAAGATTCAGTTGACAAACATGTTTTTTTGTACAAATTTGGCCACCATTTCTTAAATTCTAAAACATCTTCAGTTTTTAGTTCTATGACTGTAAATGTTGAGCTGGAGTTCGAAACCAAATCAATGTATTCTCCTGGGACGTAAATACGATCATGCTTTCGAACATTTTTTTTTATGACTCCAAAATCACGGTCATTTGGTAAAAAGGAGTGACCTCGTGTGGGAAAATACTGATAAACTTTTTCAAATCTTTTAGAGTCAGTCAAAGCCAATATAAATCTCAACATTGTATTATTTTTATTTTGACCGGGGCAGCCATCGGAAAAAAGATATAAATACTTAATATTTGGCCCAATATTATTTTTTATATAATGCATCAACATTGAACAAACCTCATTGGCTCCTTTGTTAGCAATACCTTCATGATACATGTAAAATGTCGATTTGCCTGTTTTTAAATCCTTAATACCAAAACAGTGAACCCATAATTGCCGTAAATAAAAAATGTTTTGTATAGGTATGTGTGGCAATGGTAGATTTTGGATAAAATCGAATGTTATCGCTGCAACATCATCTCGTTCTTTACAAAGATCTTGAACTGATGAAATTTTGTTATAAAACTTCTTGGCACGTCTTTTATGGATCATTAACTGAGCTACTATTGAACGTTTTGCATTTTCTGATAAATTTGATTGTTTTATTTTTGTTGATAGTTCTTCGCAAGTTATACATGTGTCGACTTGTGGTCGACCAAATCTGAGGGAAAAGTTTTCTTTAAAGTATTGCAAGTAAAATTTGTACTTTACATAGAGATCTGGATATTTTTCATTGAACATTGAATGCATTTTTTTGACATCCAATCGTGCATCAAGATAATCTATGTCTTTTCCTGCATAATGCGTCTTTTTCCTAGGAAAGCAGAGGATGTGTTCGTGTATTTTTTGGCATATTTCAGGAGGCACTGTATTTGCTTTCGGGTGGCATCCTCTCTTATCTATTGGACTCTTCCCTTCATTAAGCAAATCACAAAGTCTGCGAACTCTGGCTTCTGTAATTCCATACAGGCTGATAAATGCTTTCTTGCAGACTTTAACTTTATCAGTTTGTTTTAAAACATAGAATTGAAAGGCATTTTGCCTCTGCGTAGCATTTTCTTTTCGAGGACGCCTCTGTTTTATATCTGACTTATCAATAAGTGTTTGAAGAAATATATCCTGCTCATTTTTGGTTGAAAAACAGTTAATTTTTGAAATGCAAAAATCCATGTCATCTTGATTGAAATTCGCAAAACATTCCTTCTTACATCTGCAATAATTAAACGATATATTAGGTTTAAATATAGACCCCTTTAAAAAAACGTAAACTGAATAAAGGTTTATGGTAAACTTGCCTGCAATTTTCACCAGTAGATCTTGGAGCTATTTGTTTTCCTCGATAATTAGTATGTGCCTGACCTTTAACTTTAGAATTTTTTATAACATTCCTTTGATATTTTGTAGGATTACGCGTTCTCTTCTTTTTCGGCTCACCATTACTTTCAGTTTCACTTGAAGACATTTTCTAAAGCAAAAACTACCCTTCTCTTAAAATAGTAAAAGACAAGTGAAGTTCAAATGACATTAATGGCGATGGTTTACAAAAATTTAAATGTTGTTGAACCAATCAAAACAAAGCAAATTTAGAATGTCAATCTCAGTCATAAACTACTCCTGCCATCTAGTGATGCATGCAAAAACCTCTTAAGTCATTGACTAATGTTGTTTAAGCAATGAACGTCTTTCACGCGGTATTAATAAAAGAGGAAGGAATGTATTGACTTAAGCTGTTTTCACCCAGAATACGCATCTACCTTTGAGGAAGCATTTTCAGCAAAAAAACGCATGTTGGAAAAAATATGACTTAAGTGGTTTTTGAAATGACCGATTCAATTGGTAAGTCGCTAGGTTGGGCGCAAGGTTCTGAAGTTAATAAAAAGGAGGGGAATTTCAAAAATAAAATAAATACTTGGCATTGCACATGTTTATTAACTTTATTACTTTTTTTTCTAAAATAACATTTTTTATCAACAATTACAGTAATAAATATATTCATGATTAAAATCTAGAAGTTTACAGACTTAAAAATTATACAAACGGTGCACTTTGTGATAGAAATGTGTAATGAAATTTATATAATTAAATATGAAATAAAATATTTACAATAAATAATAACAACACTATAGAGACACTCAACAAAGTCCTTGCATAGAAATAAAAAGAGTCAAAAAAGAAAACTAATATTGCCTATAAATATTGCCGCGGCTGATGATGCTGATAAAAATCAACAAAATTATTGAATACTGTGCATCAATGAGATCATTTTTAGATTAACCCAAGTAATAACATATTTTTAATT
This sequence comes from Sesamia inferens, assembly GCA_037179545.1. NCBI lineage: Eukaryota > Metazoa > Arthropoda > Insecta > Lepidoptera > Noctuidae > Sesamia > Sesamia inferens. The sequence continues at coordinate 15,268,688 of CM073921.1, read as the reverse complement.
AAATAATTTATTTTTTTAATACAGCTAGCATATAATTAACACGTTTATATTCTGCAGCAGTACCCTAATAAGGTTCTACTGATATTAAATACCTTCCTATAAAATACTACTTCATAAATAAATAAAACCATTTTCCGTGGTCCCACCATCTCATACAACATGTCAGGTAATGGAAGGGTCATACTTCAAGGGTGGTGTCATAATCAACTTATGTTGTTCCCACTGTTGGGAGACAAGCCTCCTCTCAATTAGGCAGAGGGCCGAAATCGACCACGGGCGATTTCGGCCATGGGCCCTAATTAGGGCCCTGTGCGTCTTGGCAGATGTCACATGTCTTTGAAGCTTTTTGCCTCTAGGACGTGCCGGTTTCCTCCCGATGTTTCCCTTCACCGTTTTGAGAGCAGTGGAGAATTAATGAACACAAAGTGCCTGACGCGGTTCGAACCTATGACCTACATACATCTTGTAAGTCGCGGCCAAAACCCCTGCCCTATGCCCCTATCCATGAACATTAACCTCTTCTACTATGGTACTAACTCTGAAATATGAAATAAATAAGCCGTTATTCCATGCAAAAGTGTAATACTAACACAATCAAAATACATTTCTTCTTTTTTCTTTTTCCATACGAGTTAGTTCCACAGTGAAAGTGAGAAATTTTAATGAGTATATTTTAGTGATTCACACCCTCCTTTAACTGCCATCCTGTATAATAACATTAATAACCCCAACATTTTCACTTGTTGTAATTATATGAAAGTAACCTACATACCGCTAAAGAAAATGCGTGAGGTAGCAAATGATATCACTACAATATATTTTTGTTCAATTATGAATAAAAATGGGATTAGAATATTTTAATACAGAGTCGCACTAAACGAACTATAACAAATTAAAAAGAGATTAGGCACCACCAATATCCTACAACAGCTTTTTAAAAGAGTATTTTTAAATTACAATAGCATTACGTATGAGATATGAGGTCTGATTATACTGATAGCTGCAGTTTGTGTTACTTTCGTCTTTAAATATACAATCTCCTTTAAGGTGCATATGCATTTCATACTAAAACCACTAATAATGAGACCACTGAAACCATACCATACTTTATAAAAGCAAAATTAACAAAACAATACATTTTATCACAATCATTTATAAATAACAAAACTTAGAACCTATTTACACATATACTATTATGTAAGATTATATAGGTATAAAATTGAAAGTGATGTATAATTTTTAAATGCCTTAATACATACTACCGCATGATTTCCACCTAAACTTATGTTTTATTAAGCACTTCTTTTCGGTGTCGTGTGAAATGATTGAACTCCACGTGAATGGAAAATACCATGTACGAGTATATGTTGCACGTACTTTTCTCAATGGTTGTGTTTTTCAAGTCTAATAAAGCCAATTTCCCAATAATTTAATGTATCACGTCATCGAGTAACTCCTGGCTGTTGTGCATTTAGTCTCTTAATAGAATATGGCAACTTTTCCTACTTAAAATTAATCACCTTCAGATCTATTCCTTAATTTATAAAAGGTATTTTCCCTCGTGGAGTTCTCTGTTGCACCTATGCATACTTAAAATATAATGTAAGATATCTTTAAAGTTAGGAAGTACTAAGCAGTTCAGTTTCCTTTGTATAAATATTGTTACGAATGCACCTTATGTCGATGGCATAAGGTTGAATATTGCGTGACATGCAGTACGTAACTTTTAAGCCCTATATCTTGAGACCTAGGCATTGTAGAGGTACAATATAAAAACGCATTGCTAAACCTAGGATGGCCTATCGAATGGTACAGGTTTCATCAATATTGTCCACGTGTCGACATCGAAATTTCTAGAAACTCCTCTCCGGTGAAGTACCTATAGGTACCTGCTGAACGTACTCGAAATTATGCGCTATTATTATTGATTTTGGACGGGACTGGAATGTTCGATCAACTGACCTATATAAAGCGCCGTGACGCCAGCTCGGAGTCAGTCTGCATTTGACAATCGACGCGAAACAAGCGGCACTTGAAAGGATCTACAGCGACAACCCAAAGAGAACTTTGATGACTACGTGAAGTAACATCTGTATTGTTGTTGTGTGTACGACGCGGACTTCGTGGAAATAAGGGAAGACTTCGGTGCGACATCAGCTACGTTCTACTTGTCATTGCCTACGATCGACTGTACCTTCGTTGCTAATAAACTTTGAATCCCTTAGCCGGCGTTTTAATACCTCCCTAGCCCGTAACAATATTATTTACGTCAGTATTAAGGATAATCGTAAAAATTAAATAAGACTTAACTCTTTTAACAATTTTCGGAGGGAAGTCTAGACTTAAATTTAATACTGAGCTAAGATGTGTTAAGAAAATAACTCTATTAGGATTTTTTTAAGTACATGCATAATGTAATGAATAATAATATATGACTTGACATGCAATTTACAATAAATGACAATTGATATTATAAAATACATTAAATATATTTTAGCATTATAATGAAAAAGACTGTCAATTAATTATTACAACTAGAGTCTACCTTATATTTAGTTTAATAATTAAAATGGCAACGAAAAAAGTTAATAATCGCTACTTTTATGTCATATGTACTAGATCCCGCTAGAGCTAGACATTCAAGCATTTTACGAGTCAATAGCAAAGCTTTTAATAGATAGATGGAAATAATATAACGATACCTTAATTCGCAAATCGGCTAACTCCAAATTTAGCCAACATTTTCTTTTTTATTTAAATCTTAAAACCACGATAGTATTTTAATAAATAGGTATATATATGGAGTCTACATTATCAAAATACTAGCTTACGATATTATCTACCAACGGTATTTTAGATTTTTCCTTAAGTGATGTAAAAAAAAAATATATAGTTTTAAGCATCTCCTGAAAAAAATGCATATAATATGGAGTTTGCGAATTAAGGTGTCGATAAGTAACCTATTCCTTAACTAACACTGAATTTGTAGAATGTCAGATTTAATATAGTAGTATAGAAGAAGGACGTACGTAATACATGTCATTTTTAAAAGCAGTAAAATTAAGTATTATTTCTAAACAACAACTTTTTTTTTGCTACGTCAATTGGGATTTTATTTGTTGCATTAAGATCGCGATATTCAACAAGGTTATACTTTGAGTTACAAATTAATATTAAATTATTCCCTTAATCCACATACATTTCAAGTGTGATTGATGTCAGAGCACAGGCGCCAGTACTCTCTCTGTCTCAATACGGATTGAAAATGAGCACGACCCTAAATGTCGCGAGCACCAATTTAGTCTAACGATTTTTTTTTTCAGAAACTCTTTACTTGCGTCCATTACTATAATATTATTATTACAACTCCTAGAAAATGTGTCATTGTAAATAAACTTGTTCTGATTGTAGACTATATGGTGAAATGGATTTGAACAAATTCCCTAGGGATAACAAGATATAAGCATACCTAGTCATACAGAACGGTCATCGGTAACTTAAATACATATTGAATACACGTAAGTTTTAACCTCTTTATTAATTTATATAATTTGAGACACTGACAGAAACCTTTTCACAACTAGGACAAATGAGTTTTATTCGACTGGTGAAGCAAGGGGGAAGCGTAATATTTTTCTTTATTAGCTTGGCACATGTAACTTATTACTATACAAAATAGAGCGTCATCAAGGAAAGACAGTTCGATCAGGGGCAGTAGGCCTAGTATGAGTTTTCATTACGAAACTCGTTCGCCGATATCGAGCGCGTTTGACTCAGCGATTGGCCCGCTTCAAGGTCGTAAGAACTCTCAACCAATGAGAGCGCCAAACGCGCTCGATACGATCGAACGAGTTTCGTAATGAAAACTCATACTAGGCCTACAGGAAACGAATGAAAATCATGGTATGGTATAGGTATGTCGAAAATGTTTAGACGTTACCTATGACTTTGTTACGTTAATATTAAAAGACATTGGGGCCGCTCTTGTTCACAAACTAAACTAATTTAAAGTTAAGCGCATCTTTTCGTTAAGAAAAGGATAGAAGATAACATTTTAGTTTAATCCTGTCAAATTAAGATATTTCATAGACACTTCAGATGGATTATAAACATGGCGACCAAAAATACATTAATTTATGTCAGGGAGTTTTGGCGGGAAAGCTAAGATGAGTGCCACGCTCGTTTTTCATTGGACTTTTAAATTATTTATAGAGTGGTAGACTAAATAAAAACGCGTGATTTTGTAGTAAAAACTGCTTAGAGTGAATAATTCATAAAGAACATTGAAATATTGTAGTATAGTGGCCACATCATGGCTTTGTCCCAAATCTTCCTCCTAGTCGGTTCACGCAGGAAACGAAAGGAGATAGGTTAGGTTAAGTTAGATTACTTAGGATAGGATAGTTGAAAACTTCCGTGTGCAGTTTCTGGCCTGCCATCGGACGCGTCCTCAGGTGGCGGATAGGGGAACGGCCCCCAGATATGGGGGTTACCGGTTTACCGGCGCGGACCAAAACCAGAAGTGGGGACCGCTTCGGCGGTCACACGTGCGGCGGGTCGGCCACCACTCCAGGTGGCTGACGTGACCCGAACTCCGGGTAACCCGGTCTCCTCATTGAGAGGAGCTGGGGGCCCCGTTTGCTTCCGGGCAAACGAGTGGGGCTAAGAGGAAGGACACCTCGCTAAAAAACCCTTAGCTGCTGCGTCTTGTCGCACAAGAAGACGTACCCAGCCGGGCCCCTCCCTATGGAGGGCCCACCGTGGGCCCGCCTTCTGGCGGGAATCGCCGGCGGGGGATTGGTAAGCAGGCTTGCTATTTCCCATGACCCCGCCACTAAGGCGATGTCGGTGTGCCGCTGTTCGGGTTTAGTGGGTATTCCCGGCTTCGGCTGGGCGAGTCCCACACACGCCCTTCCGGGTATGGTGCGTAAAAGCATTCCCACAGCGTAAAAAATAAAAAAAGATAGTTGAAAATTAATTACTGAAGACATGACAGTGTGGTCTCTGACCTTAGCTGGTTCCAAGTGGAACAAAAAAAGAAAAAAAAAAGAAAAAAAAAACAATTTATGTCAGGCGCTGACTAATTTGACAGGTCGAAACTGATATATTATGTTCTGTTCTTTTCTTAATAAAATAGAAAGAAAAAGATGCATTGAAATCAAATTTAGTTTAGTTTGTGAAGAAACTAAATCAGTATGGCCCTATATTGACCAAACAAACTTATATATAACATTATAAAATATGTATTAAGTAATAGATAGTGATATACATGCTTTCTTTAATAATGAGGGAGTATGTCTGTTCAAGTTGCCAGTGCTCAAAAACTTCGAAGCGCGGGAACCTGTTAAGAAAATAATAATATAAACGCATGTTAAAACCGAAATCATACTAATTATAATAATATGCGCAGCGTGGGTAGGCCGGGCCTACCTAGTAATTAATGGGCAGTACTCATGTAACACGAGCACCTTCAACTATGTAATTGTATGGTTTTTACGAAAAGAGAAAAAATCGAATGTCAATTTAAAAGAGTTATGTATCGATCCAGTACTACATATCGATTAAAAAAAAAACGATTTTCTTGTCTTGCAAGAATCGATCTCAGATCGACATCCCTACTAGGGCCTCCACAAAGGGGGACCGACAACCTGTGTGACTACCATGAGTTTACATTACGAGACTCGATCGTCGATATCGAGCGCGTTTGATTCATCGATTGGCCCGCTTCAAGGTTGTAAGAACTCAACCAATGAGAGAGATGCGAGAGGCGCAGGACAGATTGTCATGGAGATCCTTGGGGGAGGCCTCAGTCCAGCAGTGGACGTCTTTCGGCTGGAGTAGGAGAACATAGGCTGGCAAGAAAATAAAAATATATCAAACACACCTTACGAATTCTCTTCACTGAGTTTGCTTGTTTGTAAAGTTCATAAAAAATCCCGTGTATTGCGCTCTTTGAACCTGTTATTCGTTGCTTTCATCCTAGGGGCAAACCTAATCCTTTTTTTCTGGTCTCTTTAATTCAGGCTGTCCAGTTTTAGTTTGCCAAACAAAAGAGCTTCATGCTCACGCCATACACGACAGATAGTCGGCTACATTCTAAAATTCCAATGCTGCACACTTAACAACCTGGAATGATAAATATAACCTTTTTATAGGGCAATCTCGTCGTTGTGCGAGCATAATATAGGCAGGAATATACTGATTGGTTAACAGAGACATTTTTTTTTAGATTAGTGTTTACACTATTTTTTGGGTTTTTTGTTAAAGGCAATAATTTTTATATGTAATTTTAAATAATTTTAATTAAATAGTTTTAAATAATGGTTCCTTTTTTTTTAAGACCTCATTTGCTTTCTTTAGCTACAGATCCGACTCAATGTGCCTCAATGCCCTTAAAACTCTGTACAACTCGGTGGAAGTGTTATTTTGTATTGAAATAAGTCCACACACGGTACAGGTTTTAATAATATCATTAATAGTGATGTTTCCTGGGTAAAAAACATTGATTCTATTAAGTCCGTTATTTAGATTTTAGAAAAAAATTTGAATACGTATATTTTGTTTTATCAAACCAATAAAAATTTACAAATATAAAAGGCATCAAAGATCAGGAGTGGTGGCTGGTGACGTCGCTGGTCGCTAAAAAGTGTAGCGTGCAGTGACGTCACACGAGTTTTCAACACACAGTGTCGTCTTCATTTTTTGTTTATATGAAAAAATAAAAAATAAGTATCCAGTATTTTTTGGAAATCTGACTGACGGACTAATTAGTTTTTTTTTTTAAGTCAAATACCCTATTCTACTTACACTTCACAAGCGAGGACGGTTCTGTTGCTGTGCGATACCTTAGTATCGGAGAAACCAATCAGTGAATGTCGACCCTTTTAATTGTTATCAAACTCTCAGACACTGATGTCCTCATTAACTGTAAATAACAAATAGGAGCTACATTAATTAATGCAACGAGTACAAGATAATAGATATGTATTAAATTATGTCCAAACACTTCCATTTATCACTTCCACGCCACTCGATTGTCTGTTTTTACTTTATTTGTTTAGGTAATCAGCATATTTATATGAAGATTATACAATGCCACGCATGGAATCATAATAAATGTTTACCCAGAGCGTTTCTAGTTCATTATTAGATCCTATCAATACAAGCTCACCAAAAAAATAACCAACTTTTAACCTTATAAAATGCATACTTTTCAATATATTTACACATAAAAAACAGTATTGACATATTAATGCGTAATCGTTCTCACATAAGGAACAGTATTAACATAGAAAAATTAGTCAAAAATAAAATTTATAACGAATATTAATGCGTAATCTTTCTACATTGCGGAATCGAGCAAAATAGTCGTGACCTACGTGCAGAATACAAGTTTATGATATCATCCGCACAGAAATAACTTCGTCAATGCTCAGGCAATGAGGATGAATATATTAAAATATTCTTAAATCCGAGATAGTTATCAACGTACCGTGCTTGCAATTATGTAAAGCTTGCTTTTAATCCCTGCCCCATTATTTTCACCAAATAATATCCTCTTTTATGTATGCACATTTTGGTAGTGTTGCAGTACCGCATGAAGCCTGAAAACAACTCTTTTTTACCATGTTTGATCAGTGGTAGGTATTAAGAAGAAGAGCATTGCAATGGGAATCTACTCGACGGCAAACTAGAAAAGACCTTTGCAGCTTAATAAGAAACATTTACCCCATCATTATTACAAAACGAAATCTAACTTTAGTTCCAGACTGAATCTTTGAGTCAGTATTTATATTTCGAACTTTGACTTAAGTCAACGTTCTTAATACAAAAGTAACAACTTAGTACCGAACTAATCTGTCATTTTTATTATAAAGAATACTACATTTCTATAATGGGTTGGTGCATAACTCAATAAATATTTTGGTGATTTATACCTGCCCCCTAATCGCTGAACACATTTTTGTTAAATGATTGCGACTAGTTGGGATCGGTTGGCATTGTTCGGACCGCCCATTGGTCCGTTCGATCCAAACGATCCCAACTAGTCGCAATCATTTGACAAAATTGTGTTCGCCGATTAGGGCGCTGATCTAAATAAGATCTATATTTTGCAATAAATAGGGGATAAAGTTTGCACTGTTATCAGATAGCTTAATAAGTAACTCCAGCACTACATATTTAGTAAAAGTTGTGTAATATAAATAACTAGTGATTGCCGTACTTACTGAGTGCAACGAGGAGCTAACGCCGTACCCACTGCGACAGTCAAATGCCAATAGTACAACTCGTATACCAGTTAGTTAAAGCAGAAATTATCTATGAATTGTAGAATCTTATACATTCAAAGCATAACCAATGAATTAGTAAAATAGAGCTAAGGAACAGAGAGAATAAGAAAAATGCAACAATTATTCTAATATTGGATGTCGCCACTCAACGGAATCTGTAACAGTAGTGATATCGCCAATAGGTCAACTGCGTTAGCATACTGAAGACAGAGACGCCGCGTCTCAATGTGCCTGTACCTTGGCACCCAACCACTTTAAACAATACCTACTCTAAAAAGAGTTACTGAGGCAAAATATACATTAAGTGCTTTGATTATAAAATAGAGACACTACTCGATATATTCTACTATTTGCTAATTCGATTGAAGATGTTTATTGTGATATATCTAAGTTAATGATTTCGCCGAAAGTGGGCTCATCTTTTAGGAATGTTCCGGAACGTTCCATGACAGGTATTTCTTTGTGGGAGGGGGACTCTTTCTCCTCTTTGTGAGGTTGGGCCTTGTTAGAGTGAGTGCTTCGCTGGCTCTTTGACATATTGTTCTTGTGAGTCCCTGTCTCCACCAACGAGGACTCTTTATCTTGAGGTTGTTGCTTGCTAGTGTGTGGATGCAGACTTCGTTGACTCTTCAACATATTGTTCCTGGACGTCTCCGACTCCACAAAGGTTGACGATTCCTTTTCATCTTGGTGAGACGGATGCCTGCTGTGGTTAGACCTCTGGCTTCTCGAGATATTGCTCTTAAATTGCGCTTCTGCCTCTTTCACTACCTGTGATCAAGTGATGGGTTAAAGGGAGGGCAAAACACACAGAAAATTAGTGCAGACCAAGTCGGGAATAAGACGGGCTTATTAACCAGTAATTATATGAACGCCAAGACGATTGCTATTGATCGTTTTAGTCTTGCCATTCAAGTTTCAAATTATTTTACCACTCGGACGAACGCCACGTAAAAATCTGGCTCATGCTGATCGATCAGACAGTGACTCGGGCTCGTGGTGAGCCACCAAGGTGATGGGGACACAAACTGGATAGATTCGGTAAAATCTAAAATTTACAGGCGACAGCACATCAAGCTATTACAATCTGTCAGATTTATTTATTACATTTTCAACTTTATCTCTAAAACATTTAGGCTCAAGGTTGATTGGAAATATCGAGTTTCGGGTAGCTTGACCTGCTGTCATCCGTACAGTAGCGCAGGAGATGTGTGGAGCTGACGGACTTTACAGACAATTAGCTGACGAGAAAATATTATTAAACCAAACCCACCTTCGGAACTATCTTTGCTGAGCTTGACTTTGTAGCGTTCATCAAAGATCCCGGGACTTTGCGCTCATTGGACCTGTTATTTGTTACATTAGTCCTGGGGGCAAGCCTACTCCACTTTTGCTGGTCTCTTGAATTTCGACTATCCATCCCCTTGTATTTTGTCCCTTGGTTTAAATACACAGGTATCTTTGTCTTCATTTTATTATCATTCATCGAGACATGGACTGGTTCTACACTTTTAATTTTTATGGCTGTAAATAGTTTTAGTATTTTATTATTTCGCGATATACGTTAACAGACAAATTTCTTTTAACAACATTAAAAATACACAATGTCATATGAAAATCGAGTAGCGACACAAGCAAGTAGGTAGTACTTACATTCGGCGGAGCCTTTCGTATGTTTCTGCTTCGTGTAAGTGGCATATCTGTTGCTGGTCTGCGACTCGCTGAGCGAGTCTGTGCTGGGTTCAGCAGTACGCGGTCGCGAGCTGGTGGCGAGGCTGTCCTGTGACACGCTCCCTCCGGCAGCCACCCCCCGACGTCCCTTCTGCGGGCTCGATCTCAAGTTCCGCAAATGTATAGGGCTTGAGTTACGTGACGACTCGCTGGACGATTCAATCTTCGGCAAGTGTTTATTCACAACTGCCTTTTTATCTTTCTGCAAGGGCTCTAAATATCTCGCCGCGGTTTTCTCGTGCGACACAGTCCGGACCATACTCGATTTAGTATTCACCAATTCCTGTGATTTAGTTTTCTTTGTCTTATTAAATTTAGCCCGCTCCTCCTGCGCTTTGGTTGTTCTTACTTTCGGTGTATGAGAGGCGAACGGTTTTCTATAGAGACCGTTGCTGCTTTTAAGTGTGTCGACAGAACCAACAGGAAGCATAGGTTTTGGTGTGTAAGGTACAAATGAAGCGCGTACTTGCGCTATGTCTACACTACGAACACTTGATGATGAAGGTTTGCTCTTGGCTTGGTTTGTTCTGGATTTAATTTTTCTCTCTGGCTGATGTGTAGGAGAGGCGAGGGGCAAAGCATGCGCGCCATATTTAATACAACCGAGTTCACGTAATCTCTTCCGTAAATCAGACGGTAATTCCTTAAAGGCTTGTGTAGTCACTACTCGAGGCGAGGCTCGCACCAGGGCGCCCTCACATTGCATGCGCCAAGTGTTTGCGTGCGTGTACAGTAGGCTACCGGGACCAAAAGGTTTGCGGATATCAGTGCCGTTGCTAATCAAATCAGGTTTCGAGTAGTGACTGCTTCGTATTTCTTTTACAAGCCCTGAGAGATAACCATAAGCACAACAGAGCACTTCGGGAGGTGCCCATTCTATCGCAGCGGCCAGGAAATCGTCCAGGGCTTGCTTTGCGGCGTGAGGACTCTCGCTAGGTAACGGAGGGATGACTTTGTACACTGCAACCAGCTTGGGGGCTGCGAAATGCGCTGCTACATTTATAAGCCTCCGACACATGCGCGCCACGCCTTCGGACCATCTACTGTTTTGTAAGGATGCCGCTATAAAGAATAATCACTTCAATATCAAAATATATATAAAAAATAAGCAATTTCTCTCAGTTATAGGGTTTGCTCATTCCTAAGTATAAAAATAGTATGTTTAACCAACTTACCAGCGATGCCGCACCCGTATACTGTTTCTATCACATTATCAATGGTTAGATTGACAGTATGATGTTGGTAGCACTTATCTAAAAGATCCGTAGGCAACGTTGCAAATGCTTTGGTTGGCCAAACTTTAGAGAAATGCTTTGTGATCCATTTGACACATTTATGATATAAATCATCCAATCCGTACACTGCAGACAGTGGGAAACATTCTAAAACTCCTACTATGCACACTTCACATGGCTGTAATATTAAAATATAATATCAGATTAAATTTAATTGCGACATCGAGTTTATCTCCCTGTTACCCTAAAATTATAAGCGTTTAAAATTCATGTGGCAATTTAGTAAAAAGCGAGCACAAATATAAATTTAATTATAAGAATTAATTTCAAATATTATACCTTATGAAAATGATGGCAATATTTAGCTTTAAGCGTAAACATTATGGCTTCCTTTAACCCTTCTAAGCCCAACATATCGGCGATCGTGGCTAATTCTACGATGCTCACAGAGTCTGGGATAGTGGCGAGACCAGAGTAAATGTGACACAGTGCGAAATAAACCACATTGTATGAGAACCTTAAAACACATTGAATGGGTTAATATTGTTTCAACTTTAAGGCCTATTACATTACATGATTTCTTTGGCCCTGTCTTGAGCATTTGCTACCAGTTATGCTAGATATCGCTTCCTGTCCTAACTCTTAATCAAAATTAGTCTAACTTGGAACCTTAGTACATCTAGCACATTAGTGGCAACTAACTAAACGTCAAAAATTGGCTCCCTGATCTCTGGTGATGGGGAGGTAGTAACCACTCGCTCATCCTGTCTCCAGGTTTCTTTTTACACTACCTTTAACCTGCAGGCAGGGGTCATGTAACGTAATAGACCTTTTAGCAACATATTTTTAGTATATACTTTCACAAAACTTCTGCGTGCTCATCATGAATGCAGCAAAAGGCACTGGTGAGAATATGTTTATTTATAGCTTTTGCCAGGTTAATGTTTACTTTTGTGTTTGGTCCACCTTTGGAGACACAAATAACTATTTATTAATAAGCAGGCAGTGTGGTGACTGTCAGCAATCCTAATATAAAGAAGAGTCAAAATCCAAGACCTGAAGTAGCCGGCCACGCTAATTAACAGATACTTACGGTGGAAGCACTATGACGTTGCCTAAACTCTCCACCCAGCCGCCGCTCAAAATTCCAGCGAAATACTGGCACCTAAAAAAAGATATTAATGTTAGGAAAGGTGTTTTAAAATATTAAAAAACAAATAAATAAATAAAAGAAATGGTAGGTCGCTTTGCATTGACAGTCGCAATATTAGGACCAGTGCGTTCGCGCTAGCTCGCATATCGATAATACTATACTGAATCTTCAATTAATACAATAATTGAATATACATATGTTATGCATGGATATCCGCATTTAGAATAAGGGAAGGAAAGGAAAGCGGAGAAAACCAAATACTATACCTGGATGATAAGATACACTTGTGTGCTTTAAATCGTTTCCCTGACACTTCCACAATGACATCAGGAGCTATTTCTTCCAAGAACATTCTTAGTAAATCTTGACCAAGACGTGACGTACAGTTTTCTATTAAACTCGACGTCTGACTATCTGTTGTACTATTCCCTACGGTAAAATTTTGTGGTTAGTTTTTAGTGTTCTACGCACGAAGACAACAGTCTATATATAACCATAGTAAGCTGACTTCTGATTGTACGAAAAACGTATACAATGCGGGGTCAGTTAAGTCTGGAAATGAAGCATCGCCATGTGTTTTGATACAAGCAAATAAAAGGTGGCAGCAGAAGTAAAGTGGATGGAAAGGCCAGATTACTGTCTGACACCGACCATCATAATCAGTCTATAATGTTTCCACACTGGGATACTGCAGGCCTAGTATGAGTTTTCAATACGAAACTCGATCGTCGATAACGAGCGCGTTTGGCGCTCTCATTGGTTGAGAGTTCTTACGACCTTGAAGCGGGCCAATCGAACGAGTTTCGTAATGAAAACTAGGCCTACTGGACTCCTCTCTGTGAGAGGATGTGGGACGTAAACCAAAACGCGGACCCAGTGGATGTTGGAAGACATCACGCCTTAGATTTTTTTTTCTTTGTTCTATGTCATGCCGACGTAGAACGTTTAACATATTCATACGTTTCCGGCAGTGTAAATCGCGGCCGTTACCACTGGGCCACCACTGCTGATAGCTAGATACATTTAGATAAAGTATTTTATTTAAATAAAACTTACCAAATCCTGAGCGACAATTGCTGCTCTGCATACTGCTTATTTCAGACATATCCGATACTTGTTCATCAGCGTCCCCCAGGGTAATAGATGCTCCTAACCTCAAAGGAGAGCGCGTTCTGCTTGACAACGAACCTGGCATACTTCTACTGAATTCGTTTCTCAAATGGGGAAATAATCTATTCAAACTTAGCGCATTTTCAGAATGAAACGATGTTATAACTTCAATTGATCTAGTGTTGGTAGAAAATGCTTGTTCACCCCAGTCAGGAATGGATCTTGTCATGCGCACATCAACTCTGGTCTCGTCAATTGAAATCAATGTTTCCGTTTTTTGCACTGGTCTATCCAAGTCTGATAGTTTTACGAAAAGATCCTTGGCCTCATCAGAAGCTTCTTGTTCAGGATGTTCTTTATTCGTGGGCATTTTGTCTACACTTTTTTTCGCTCGCGACTGGTTTGCTTTGGGTGAAAGATCTACAAAAGAATCCTCTAAAATTTCTGAAGCTTCATGCTTCTCCGGAATAGCAATTATTTCTGAAATACTAATATTAGGATCGTTGCACAAAGATTCATATTTCTCAAAAATAGAAACACTGGTATCATTTTCTTTCACAATACATTCGGAAGAACGTACTGTATTAGCTGGAGTTTTAGAATTCCGCGGGGTTGATTTACTTTCAACACTTACAGAATTCTTTTTAGTATTCATGGAGGAAGACAATCTGGTAGGCATGTCTTTTAAAGTTGATTTGTCACCTAGATCTATGTACATTGAAAATATATTCTTTTTTTCGTTTACCACCTCTTGGGAAGGTTTAGAATTCGCTATATTACTATCATCTGTTTCTGGAAGACTAGCCATATCAACCACCCATGCTGAAGCAGAACTGGTCCTTATTTTTCCTTGACTATGCTCAGTTGTAGGCTGTGGTAAATAGGCACCAGTTACAATAGGTGTGTTCTCCAGTTTAAATTTCGGTAATGGGCTACTTTCGTGACTACTGCCTACTTGAGGTAGGTGATCCTCGACCGATACGCCTCCTGACAGAATAGGCGGAGATTTGCTACCTTGTCTTTGCTTTACTGTAAAACTGTCGGAATCTACAATGGTATTATTACTTTCACTGTCTTCGGACTCGTACTGTTTATAGGTTTTTAATGATAATATTGAATTATTTGGAGTGCTGGACATGAAAACAGTACTAACTCGAAGACTTCCTTCTTTGTCAGACTTATAGTTAACACATTCCTCGACTTCTGCATCTTGTACTGCTTGCGTCGCATTTTCAAATGCATTTGTGCACAAAGAATCTTCTGTAATCGGTGTCATTTCAAAAATAGTAGGTGATAAATCTTTTTGTATTGAATCGGGGTCTTTTTTTTCTGCTTGCTCCAAGGAGTCTTCATTGTCGTTACTTTCCGACCAATCGACTGGACTATTGTCTGGTTTAATAGTGGAACAGGGTACGGGTTGACTTGGTGCGGGCAAAATATCTAACCTAACGTTAGGAGTCGCGTTATCAGTTATTTGAAATTTGATGGTCTCTTCTTCATCAGCTAAGCTAGAGGCATCTATGAAACATGCAGCTGATTTGATGGGAGCGTTTTGAACTAAACCGGGTGAGTCCAAACACTGCCGGCGCTCATTGAGTAAAAATTTTTCACAAATGTCTTTTTCTACTAATTTAGGTGGGTATACGGACTCCCAGGAACCCGTTTCTGAAGATAGAGAAGACGACTCTAATATTACAATTTCTTCGTTTTGCCTTTGTTTTTCTTCTTTCAGCGATTTGCCACATAGTTCTGAAATGGTATTTTGGCCATTACAATCTTTTTCAGAAGATGTACCACTCTGTTTTGACCTTGATAAGTGATTTTTATCTGCTAACGAACTAGGTATGGATATTGCAGAGATGCTTGCATCATCAGCAATTAAATCGTGGAGCGTGCTTTCAGATAAAGACATATTTGTTAAAGTAACGTCCTTGTGACTATTGACGCTACCCAACATTGCTGTATCTTCCAAACCCGAATCCGATAGGGTGTAAATGTGTTCCATCCTGGACGTGATCTTTTCAACATTTACTTGATGTTGGAAACCAGACGCGCCCGGAGAACAAGCGTATGCGGCTGACAGATAATCTGAAGAAGAACTGGGTTCATCCGTAATTAAACTATCAGGCGAATATGGTGGATCTAATGATTTATCAGCACCAAAACTAGGTTTGGTTATGTTCTTATTAGTATTATGTCCAGTTGTGTCACTTAACGGTAATGTCTGATTAGTTTTAAAGTCGTTATCAGCGACTGTGTTTGGATTACTTTCGTGTTTTGGAGAGACTTTATCTTTTAGACAAATGTTTTTCAAAGTATCACAACTGCTGGAATGTTTGACTGTTTTGGAGGAGTGACTAGAATTAAGAGATAGCGAAGTCGGTTTATTAATTTGATTTTTTTTTACTAGACTGGTATCTTCTGCTTGACCTTTTATAATGGAGTGAAATGCATTAGAGAGTTCGTCTTGCTCGATAAGTTCTTTTTCAAGCAGATTTCCTTCAATGGGAACTAGTGCATAGTATTCTTTTGTTAACTCAGTGCTTGGACTAGAATGAATTACTTTCTGGACGTCATTGTCTACGTATGGAGTAATACACTTCGGCGTAGAAAAAACCTCAGGTTCTTCCCCTTCTTCCTTGGAATTGCTAGGCTTAGTTGGGATAGGTTTTGTAACACTTAAATTGCTTTGCAGATACTTAATTATTTCTTTTTCTTCATGTTGAATGTTGCATTCAGTATAGACATCACTGCAATAGAATATGAACATCATACAGGGAATCTTTACCAATAGAATGGTCTAAGATTTACTTGTTAAATAATCAAATGTTCAGCGTATCTAAAAAATATCTGGTAACAACTGACCTTTATTTAAAAAAAAAATATAAGTACCTAGTCAATTCAATGACTTCAAGGCATTGAATTTATAATAGGTTTTGTTTTAGCATTGTTTTCCTAGATAATATAAACAACTACTGTACAAGCACCAATAAATGTATTAACTTTATTGCAGCGGCACTTTGGACCTCTCAATCTTCAATTAAAGATAAAACAATAAATATTTTAATATAGCTGTTGTAGGTGTCTGGCAGTTCTTTTTTTTTTATCTCCTTCATATTTTAGATACAAGATTGAGTTTCTTTTCTATGGCGAATGTCTTGAATTAACATAAAATAACAATTACATACATAACAATTAACTAAACATAAAACTGATTTTTAGGTCCGATCAGTGTACATTCTAGTTCAATTTGGTAGCTATAAAAAATATATTTGTATCTACATCCAGGTAGCCTGGTTATTACCACGATATTATACTGTAGCCAGAAAGTAAGAGAAACGTAACCAGAAACTGTAAGCGTTTTGTAGTCAATAGAAAATATATAATTGCGCTGATTACCTAGTTCACAAACTAAACAAAATTTTAATTCAGTGCACCTTTTTCCTTCTTTTTCAGAAAAGGACTGATGAGAAATAAAAATTTAGTCTAGTCAAATTAAAACACCCGTACATCATGAGTAAACCTGGACTTAGTCTGAAATCGCCAACCCGCATTGAGCAAGCGTGGTGATTACGCTCAGTCCTCTGTATGAGAGGAGACCTGTGCGCAACAGGCGGACGATAAAAAGGTTGTGATGATGATACAGTTTAGTCGTGAATAAAAAAAAAGAGATTCCGGCGAATTGATAACCTAGCGCCTAGAAATATGTACGTCGATTTAGACTAATTTTAAAAAAACAGGACTTATCTAATATTTATCTTCTGTGCTTTTCTTAATAAAATAGAAAGAAAAAAGTGCATTGAACTTAAATTTAGTTTATTTAATGAACAAGGTAAATTGTGCCATTAGTTAGATATAAAGTGCATAGTCTGAAATGTAAGAAACGACAGCAATAGTAGCAGTTTATGTGTTATAAAAAGATATTTTTTTTCATAACTGCTTAATTTTTTATGGACCACACAGGTATATAGGTTGCCTGATCAAAATTAAAAAAAGAACTACAAGTTTTTTGCTCCAGAAAGCCGAAGTACTTAGTAGAACTTCCTACTGAGTTTATGTAGGCACGTATCTTTCCAAATAGTGTTATAAATTTTTAATACAAGTTAGAGTTTAATTTCGCCAAAGGAGGCCGACTCCTATTTACGTATGCAGTGTTAATCACTTACATTCCAAAAATACTTTATATTGATTGCATGCACATATGAATTCTTCATACACATTGGTACCACTTCAAAATTTCTTGTACTGTAGGAATTAGTGTCAAATAGTTGACGTATGAGTTGTTTTAACTTTTCCGGCTACTGAAAGAACTCAATGAATGTTAAATCACAGAATACATGTTACCAATGAAAACTTCCTACTGATTTATGTAACCATTTACGACTAAAATTTTATATATGTACTGGTTACCTTTCCAAATTGTGTTGTAAATTTTTAATACAAGTTGGATTATACAAGTGATTATTTTATCAGTTTACGAAGATTCACATAAATTGTATATATATTTATAATTTTACTTTTATGTGAGGTTTTATTTGGAAACACCCAACGACCCTTTGACTTTTCAAAAGTACCTGCAAATTGGTTTATTTGAAATAAATGCTTTGATTTGACTTGATAACACTTAATGGCTGTCTAATAGAAACATCGATGAATTAAAACATGCAAAGCGTACTTTGTGTGATCACTACACTACACAATGCTATAGGTACAGAGTGATATTTGTTTTTGAAATGGAAATTTATCGTGAATTCGCATCTCGGAATAGTAGAGCTAGTCAGAATAATCATTGTTGAAAATTAAAACTGTGTTTGGTGAAAGCAGCTTCTTATTTTAGGCAGGTTTTCCTAGTTTAAAGGCAGGGTTCACAATATCTGTATACAGATTTCTGTATCACTATTGTATGTGTCGCTATGTCAATAAATTATTATAACTGACATTTTGTAAAAAAAAAAACAAAATGTATTATTTTAGTCAGCCATAATATATTTGTGTTCTAGTTACCCGCAAAAAAATACTGCTTAAAATTTCTATACAACAGTGCTTTGTAAACATTTTGCTCAATTTATCAAAGTATAATGCTTTCCCTAAAGTTCCATTTCGAAAGTTCACCTGGTAAACATAACTTTAGCTGACAAACTACATAAAGACAACCACAATCTTATAAATATACCCACTGATCATCATACCTTATGAAAGAATATATTTCATCAAAAGTATTGCGTTCAATATTCACATGCAAAAATCTATGTAGTTGGTGATAAAATTTATCTGTGCGTGCTCTTAAAATGCAAGAATGAGTCAGGATCTTTAATTTTCCACACACCACTTCAAGATCAGAAAATATCGATTCGTCAAAAATTCTGTAACAAGTAAATGTAATGAAGCAAGGTTAATACATAAGCAGCCCTACAAAGTACATTACATAGCCACACCATAACCAGGTTTGATAGCACACAAAATATATAACATAAATGTTTGAACCACAATATGGATTCTGTATTTATGCAGTTTTTACAAGAATACAAAACAAGTTATTTGTTAGTAAAGAATATGTTATGAAAAAGCTTGTGATAATCCTATTAATAAATAAATTATGCACCAGCTCCCGACCTTATGACAGCCTCCGTGGCGTAGGGGTAGCGAACGCGGTCAATACGAAAGAAGGCCCGGGTTCGATCCCCGCGCTGTGCAAATCTTTGTATGCATGAATATGAATATTTGCACTGGTCTGGTCGTGCTTCGGAAAGCACGTCAAGCCATTGGTCCCGGTTGCCATACGAAAATCGAATGGCAGTAGTTACGGGTTGTTGGAGCCTTCAAAAGTCCAACCATTGGTCTAAATGCAATGCTTCGAAATTGCCTTCAGGTTGTGGAGGTCAGACGGCAGTCGCTTCACGGAAAATATCGAAGTTTAGCCAAAATCAGTAGTTAGACTGCGGAAGTTGTAAAGCGGACCCCAGACTTCAAAGCTGATAAACCTTCGGATGTGACTGGGATTAATGCTGAGATGATGATGACCAGCTCCCGACCTTAATAGCCAATCCAGAACGTAAGTTTTAAGAAAAATAAAACAACTATTAAATCTAAATACACAAACTAATACAATAATTGGCGGGCAAATTGAGTTACATGGATCACCAATCGCTTTCAGAGTTTGTCTGTCTGTTTTCCTTCTATCTGTTTGCTACCGTCTCACAGAATGGTTGGACAGATTTCAAATAAAAACTAAAGAATGATTCATCTCAATTAGCTGAATGAATTCCGTGGTTCAGGTGACCTCTCTATTGTGTGAGAATATTATAGAATTTTTTTTTTTTTAGTAAAAGCGTTACTATATGGTGTAACACCGTTACTGCCTAATAATAATATACATCTTTTATTATATAAAATTCGCCTGTCACAGTTTTGTCCTGGAACTCCACCAAAACGGCTGGACCGATTTTAATGAAATTTCGTATACATTCGTTAGGCATGAGAATAGGTTTTTATCTAATTTTTATATTACTACTACTTACGCCGGCCATATTAGCCGTAGAACCGATGACCGTTGGAGTAGACGTGTTCTAGAGGAGACCGCGAATTGGTTAACGTAAGGTGGGCCGCCCTCAGGCTAGGTGGGGCGACGATCTTCGCAGGAAGGCTGGTAGTAACTGGATGAGAGTTGCCGAGAATCGAGTTACCACCCACCAGACAAAGCCTTGCCGCCAAGTGATTTGTCGTGTTCCGGCATGATGTCTGGTGAAGCCGTACGGAGCACGGGTCTGAGCAGTTGTGTTGCGATATGTGCCGGGTACGATGCGCCTAATGTTGTTGTGTTGGGAGTTTGGTCGTGGAGGATCTTCAGATCAATCTCCCTTTGGCGCAGCATCGTTGGTCGTGTTGTTGGGTTTAACATTGCATCACCTTTTTTTTTTTTTTTGCCGGGTGGAAATCCTCATAGGATGCCCGCCGCCCTGGGGTGGGCGACGGGGTATGTCAGACTTTTACTGACTAAAACCACCCCGGTGTGTCTTCTATCACGAGCGCGCGTGGGGCCGCGGGAGTCTAAATTCTTCCACGGCCCCACACCCTCGTGCTGGCCCGGTCTGTCCGGGCCTCGTCTCCTGCACGGGGTAGTGGGGTGTTAAACTACCCCGTGCATCGCCTCAAAGGCGCGCGCCGACAATCGCGCGCGCCTCCGCCTCGGGGTCCATCAATGGGGGGCGGGGACTTCCCCATGTCCCTCGCCCCTGGACCCATTCATGAGGGGCGGAAGAGGGCGTTATCCGCCCTTCCTCGGCGCCCGGTGCGTCTTCTGCGGCCCGGGAAGGGAGTTGATATCTCCCTCTCCCGTTCCGCAGCTTCCTTCTGCGACATCACGTCCTCGCAGAAGGACACCACCGCGTCCCACGACTCTGAGCTGCCGACAATCCTCCGCACTACTGCCGGCAGCGTCAGGTCGCCTCCTACTTCATTTGTGAGGACACGGCGCTGCTCCTCCCAAGCTACACACTCGGAGAGCGTGTGCTGCGCCGTGTCCTCCCCGCATTGGACGCAGTGGTGGCACCGAGCGTCCGGCTCCCTGCCAACATTGCATCACCTCGCTCAACTGCCGTCTTCCTTCCTATTCGCTCAGTTTTTCTGAATGGATGGTCTCTTAATAAACTAGCGCGCTTTACCATCAACGATCGCATCACTGCTTACCATCAGGCGGGATTGCGGTCAAGCGCTAGTTTATAGAAAAAAAAAATAAAATAATGGAGAGGCCTAGGTCCAGCAGTGGACTGCTACAAGCTGATGATGACTACTTAAACAACTGGGCGCAGCTATTTTATAATATTATATGCACTAATTGTAATATATTTTTCTCAACATTTCCAGTATTCCTACTAACCATACTTCTAACCATTTGGTAAACTAACAGAAAAAAAAGAAAAGAAAAAGCTTACTGTTATTGCACTCTTAAATTATTCAATAGAGGGAATTTATAATCCTTAAGATAGATAAACAGAAATTTGGATTGGTTACTAAGACCGGGATAAGTTATGATAACCCGAGTTAAATTGCATTCCAGGATGAGAAACAGACAGGTTTATGCCTATGAAGTAAGAAAAAAACATTAAAAAAGATAATACCAAAATCACTATCGATGTGCCTGGTGGGCAATAGGATCACCGTCTTCGTGTGTACTCTGTGAGATATAAATAAGAATAAAATGTAGGCAGAACCTTCTAAGATTTATGCATAAAATAAGCTGAATGTTACCATAACTCCAAACAGGATATCAGCTATTTTCAATGATATGTTGTGATAAATTGAAAATGCTAATTAATTTAAAATGAATAGAATACCAAATACAATTATTTGGTCATATGTATATATTTTGCATCGAAACTAACAGTGTTGACATTGGTGTTAGCATCCCATTTGTGCAGGACAAACACTGTCTTTTCTTTTCTGCTCATAACAAAAAAACTGATATGTATCTGCGAGCATTCTAAGATTTAATGATTTGTTGAAGTTTTCTTAACACTAGCAGTAGTCATGGCCAGGTTAGAAAAGTTGGATGTTTATAGGCTGATTGAGGAAATCTAACTACCACCCATATTCTCTAATAAACTAGGCTTCTCTTAAATGAATGCCCAACTAAAAGCGCATTGTTGGGATTTATAAAGTTTTAGTTTTTGTTGACAGCATGCCTTTATTGTAATCGCCATAATTACCTCTTATCTTATTCACTAATAATACAATGTTCAGAATTCAAAGGGATGTTTACCTTGCAACATCATCCTCCAGCTGCCTCTGGAGGTGGAGCTCAAGCTGCGATTCCTCGGTGCAGGCCGAAAACTGATCTGCCGACCCCGGCTTATGGTTTAATTGAGTGACCGGCATCAAGCATCTCTTCTTAAAAAAAAAAAAGATGTCAGTCACCTTTTGAATGATATTCCCCCTTATTCATAAATGTTGCTTAAAGGTAATTAGTGATTAACGATTGTTTAACCGTACATTTTTGATGTTTGCACTTCACTCAACTTTAATCATCGTTTATGTATAATGACCATAGTGCATATGGAGCTTCTACATAAACGATTATTAAAGTGACATTAAAATGTCAAAAATTTCCATACATTTTTAGATTGCTTTAAGTTAACTAGTGATTAGTGACTGTTTAAACAGTCACTAACCACTAGTTAACTATAAGCAACTTTTATGAATAGAGAGGATTAATGTTACCAATACAGGCATTTAATTTATCTTCCGTTGGACCATCCATGGCTTTTTACATCACAACACAACACAATAGCCTATTAAAGCTTGATTATTTTTCAGAGAAGTATCCAAATTGTAATTACTTTAAATAATAATTAAAAGCCTGGGCATGAGAACAAGAAAAGGTACAAAATTCTAATCTAAAAGACTTCCCCATTGTGTCTCAAAACGTTAACACACAACTGTGCTGTGTTAAAAAAAAAACCCCTTGTAACATTAAATTATGTCTTTATTATAATGCCAATCACAGCTATAAAAGGAACCCTTAATTTTATTTTATTTAATATTCTGGTCATGATTCCATTGTGTCCAGTATTTAAATGTCATCAGTAAATGGCACATACAGTGTGGCATCCATAGGCAACTACTGCTAATTAAAATTCTAGTACAGTGATATTAAAAGATTCAACATGTATTTTTGCCTGAATTTTGGCCTTCACTATACTTGATCATAAGTGCATCACTTAATTTCCATAGATATTCTTTATTTAATATTTCATAGACTGTCTGGTTATAAAAGTTTTTATATTAATGAAGTAACTAGTCAACTACAACATATACAAAAACAGGGGAAAAGGGAACAACCTACCAACTTGACACCACAGGAATTATGAACTGATCTAAATATAGTTCAAATCAGTGAAATGTTTACAGAATACAGTAGAAACTCGATTAACCGGACTAATTGTTGTCGTTAGGCATCCGGATAATCGAAAATCCGGATAATCGAATGTATGAAGAAAAGTGGGCTTTATGTATACATATGTAGTACATATGTACAATAGTGTTATTCAAAAACAACAAATACATATTAACGAAAATCAATGTTTATTAAGAAAGTGTTAAAAGATACATTTTTCAAAATTTTTTATTTAACTGTAATGCTTTTTCACACAGTAAAGGCCCAGATATCGGTTGCCCAGTTGATCGTTTTTGTAAAAACCAACAATATAAAGCGTCTTCTAAAAGTTCATTTTTCGGTTTCTTCGTCATTTTTCTATGTTTACTCCCGTCTTCACTATCTAATTTGCAGGTGTACAACAAAATTGAATCAGTAGGTATTCTTCTTAATGTCACTTATCGTGGATGTACCTACACCATACTTATCAGCTAACTTACGACCAGTTTCTCCTTTTTTTAATGAATCAATAATATTTATTTTGTCTTTAAGCGATAGAACCACTCTCTTACGCTTTGACATTTTTGACATGTGACACGCGTGTCGGAGCCCAGTAACAATTGCTAACTAAAACAATAAGTAACTAAACGCGTGGGGAGCGTACTCTGCGGGGCGCGGGGTGCGCGGGTGGGATTAATGCCAGTTCTGACACGTTCATGCTTGCATAAATTCGACTTGGAGGTATTTCGTATATTGGTCGTGGTTGGTAGTCCGGATAATCGCGAATCCGTATAACTGAGGGCCGGATAATCGAGTTTCTACTGTACATCCAAACATCAGAGCCCTTTTACTTGGAGGCAATTAGTCAATCGGTAAATTAAAATGTTTAATTTAATAATGAGGTACAGTGATTAATCAGTACATGCAAGTGGCAAACGAAAGCACCATTGAAAATAATAAAGAATTGATGGTATCAAAGGGAGTTTGTTTAAGTTAGTGAGACAAGCTAGTCTTTTCAGATAAACATTGAAAATGTCTAATAACCAATAAATTGCTTATTAAAAGTTTATTAATGTCGAAGGGAAATTGTTTTAAGCTTATAGATATTATGAATAGCAACAATTGTTTTGTATTTTATTTAGCTAGCCATCAAACCTTTGCAAAGATAATACAAATCAACCAAAATAAAGGATTTATCATTACTAACATTACACTACTACATTCATTCAATTTCAATATAATAGGGTGGGAATACTCAAACTTTCATTATCAGAACATAACTTTAACATTTATAGTCATTTTAATGAGATCGGTAGAAATAGAAGTAAGTGGAACTACAATATTCTTATAAGATACAAATTTGAATAGACTTAATATATACAGTTTTAAAAAATCAGGAAAAGTAGTTAAACGAGTGAAATCATCCTCTGTACCATTTAATATCAACTATTTTAAGAACTAGTTAGTCAGTCTTTAAACCTACGTACCTACCTACATCTTTTTGTTGGAGTAAATACTTCAATGACACGTAGCCTGGTTTTTCGCTAATATAACATAATTTCATTGGAAAAAATGTTTAGTAAGTAAACAAAGCGTTTCAATAAAGGTCAATCGATTTCTTTACGCACAGTACTGTTGGCATAGGCACCTATTACATCAACCTACCTGTACATGCTCATGGAACTACATGGAGGATCTCATACTAGCGCCATTCTTTCCAACGTCAAATACATTATGACAAAACTAAAAAAGTAAGCGACGGCAATACTAACCTTGTCTTAATCTCCAACTTTTATTTGGATTTGAAAATGGATCGCGAACAAAATTTACTGCTAGCAGCCGCTGCTGCCGCTACTCACACCGAATCACAACGATCACGAATACTCGAAAACAATCTATAATTATTTTTTTTAGTGTTTGGTTGGTTGCTAGACCTTTAAGCCAGACAATCTATGAACTTTTTCTACAGTGTTGCCACTTTAGTTTTGGGACTTTAATGATGATTTTTTCAATTATTCCTAAGTTGTATTTTTTATACTATTACAGCAAAAAGAGAATCCTTATAATATTAAAAATTGTCCCGCCTTCACATTTAAACTACTCAACAGATTTGGATGAAATTTGACACATGGATGTTTTTCTATCCAGGTAGGTATTATTATTCATCATCATCATCATCATTTCAGCCGAACGACGTCCACTGCTGGACATAGGCCTCCCCTAAGGTTCTCCACGACGACCGGTCCTGCGCCTCCCGCATCCAGCGGTTTCCCGCAACCTTCACCAGGTCGTCGGTTCACCTTGTCGGAGGCCTACCCACGCTACGTCTTCCGGTGCGTGGTTGCCACTCGAGAACCTGTCGGCCCCATCGGGCATCGGTCCTACGGGCTATGTGTCCAGCCCACTGCCACTTCAGTGTTGCAATTCTTCGGGCTATGTCGGTTACTCTCGTTCTTCTGCGGATCTCCTCATTCCTGATTCGATCGCGCAGTGAAACCCCAAGCATAGCCCTCTCCATTGCCCTTTGAGTGACTTTGAGCCTTCTTATAAGGCCCATTGTTAGCGACCACGTCTCAATTCCATAAGTTATCACTGGCAACACACACTGGTCGAAGACTTTTGTCTTGAGACACTGCGGTATTTCGGACGAGAAGATTCTACGTAGCTTCCCGAAAGCAGCCCAGCCGAGTTGGATTCGACGATTGACCTCTTTCTCGAAGTTGGACCTTCCTAACTGGATAGTTTGTCCCAGGTAAACGTAACTGTCAACAACTTCGAGAACAGAGTCTCCAATCTTTGTAGGAGTCGATACAACATGGGCATTAGACATGACTTTCGTTTTGCCCAAGTTCATTTTAAGACCTACTCGCTTGGAGGCCCTACTGAGGTCTTCGAGCATTGTACTCAGGTCCTCCGCGGTCTCAGCCATGACTACGATATCATCAGCAAACCGAAGGTGTGTCATGTACTCGCCATTGATGTTGATGCCCAGTCCTTTCCAGTCCAGAACCTTGAAGATATCCTCCAGATAACATCTCCTGTCTGACACCACGCTGCAGAGGTATTGGTTTCGAGGTCTGGTCCTGTATTCGGACTGACGTGGTGGCGTTTTCGTACAAACCCTTCATCGCTTCAATATACCGATAGTCTACTTGGCACCGCTGGAGAGACTGCAGTACAGCCCAGGTCTCGATCGAATCAAAGGCTTTTTCGTAGTCCACAAACGCCAAGCAAAGGGGTAGATTATACTCCTCGGTCTTCTGTATAACCTGCCGTAGCGTATGTATGTGGTCTACTGTGCTGAAGCCCTTTCGGAAAACGGCTTGTTCGGGTGGCTGGAAGTCGTCAAACCTGCAGGCGAGACGATTCGTGAGGACTCTCGAAAACAACTTATAGACATGACTCAGAAGTGAGATGGGTTTGTAGTTTTTCAAAAGGGTGTTGTCACCTTTTTTGAAAAAGAGTACCACCACACTTCTGTGCCATGCCTGTGGCGTTTTTCCCTTAACTATGACGGCATTAAGAGGTTGTTCTAAAGTATCGAGAAGGTTATAAGCATACAGGCTGTTCTAAAATTTTGTTGTAGAATATATATATAGGATGTCTTAAGGATTATGTACAGGTTGTTTGAAAATATTATTGAAGATTATAAAGGTTGCTTTAAAATTAATTTTATGTGAGATAATATAAAATTCAGAGGGGATGTTGTAGAATAGAATTTTATTTGTAAGTTTATTTTTGTTTATGAAAGTAATAGGGATTGTTTGAAGTTCAAAAGGGGCTTTTGTTATTTTGACTGTAGAAAATTTTCATGACACACTTTCATTTTGAGTTTTTCTTGTAGAGGCATGTGTTCGTTTTGATACCCCCAGAGTGTTTGTGTTATAGTGTGTGATTTGTTTATTGATAATGGGTTAATATAAAGCAGATGTTATGAATGTATAAATCAGTTTTTCTTATTAAATCCAGTGACTCCCAAATACGTCAGAGCATTTCCATTCAAGATTTATTGAAATGGATATAATTGAAAAGAACATAACAAAAAAAAAAACGATTGTGCTTATGACCACACGACTGAAGTGAAACTTCTTTCGCACCATCTGTATGTATATATGTGTACAATATATACATGTATACATTGTATACACATATACATACAGTATGTTAAGAAAACCCTGTCCGACCCGTGACGGTGTTGTTAGGTATCGATAATTGATTCTACTAATGCATACAAAACCGGGCTTATCTTAAAAAAAAAAACCCCCTAAAAAATAAATATTATTTCGTAAAAAGAGGTAACTTAATAAATGTGCGTTATGCACCCTTCGGGCCCCGCCCCGCGGGCGGCGGGCGGCAGGGCACGCGGCACGTGGTCGCATCACTATTCGCTCATAATAATACCGATGTTGTCACTTTTTAAAAATTACCAAATTTCGGGGAAGTTGGAATTAATTCGCGGGAAAAAAAGATTATTTCAAAATTAATTTGTATTGGTACTATGATGATTACGTAAAATTTTATATTATATTTGGTCATGTATTTATTTACCTAACCTTTATTATCCTTATGGGTCGAACAGGGTTTTCTTAACATACTGTATATTAATTTTCTATAAATATTTAAATTTATTTCATGGTTTCATTGGTAAATTAATATTTTTGCATAGATCTTCTATTTTTATTGAAAAAAAAATAAAATAAAAAAAAGTGGGTTCCCTCGGGGCCATAGGTTTCGTGGGGTTGCGGGGGAGGGGGGGAGGGGAAGGTTTCGTGGGGATGGGGGGAGGGGTAGTGGATTCCCTTGGGGCCAAAAGGTCGGGCTCTTCCTCCTGAATCAGGGGACCCCAAACTCGGGTAGTCCACGACCTCTGGTTCCCGAGATAATCCACGGGGGGTGAGGTAACTAAAGGGGGTCGGGGGGGGGGTGGGGGGGGCATAGGTTTCGTGGGGTTGCGGGGGAGGGGGGAGGGGGGGAGGGGGGAGGGGGGAGGGGGAGAGTGGGGAGTGGATTCCCTCGTGGCCAAAAGGTCGGGCTCCTCCTCCTGATTCAGGGGACCCCAAACTCGGGTAGTCCACGACCTCTGGTTCCCGAGATAATCCACGGGGGGGTGAGGTAATCAATGAGGGGGGTCGGGGGGGGAGGTAGTTTCGTGGGAATATTAAGGGGTGAGGGGGGGGGAGTAAGGGAGGGGCGAATACAGGAGGGACTGTGAAGTAGGTGGTACCAAATTTTATGTTAACTGACCCCCTTAATGGTTGTCAGTCAACATAAAATTTAATGTATAGTGTTAAGTGTAAATAAATAAATAAATAAGTGTATCCATGTCTCAAAATTTAAAAAAAAAATATTTTTGCATAGATCTTCTATTTTTATTGAAAAAAAAAAAAAAACTCGTTGTAGACCTTGTAGTACCAAGCTCGCGCCACGGGCGCCTCTGTGTTTATATCCCCCACTTAACTTCCGTTCGCCTTGCCCGATCATTTTTCGTAACGCTTTCGCCAGCTTACTCCCCAAGTCAAGCGTGCCTAAAGAAGTTTCACTTCAAAAATTGCGCGCTGGTTAAATTTGTAACGCAATTAACTATAACCGCCACTATGGGCCACGCGGGCTTAAATCTTTGTGCAGCCCGACCGACGTATGCCATTATTTGTCCCCGTTATAAGAACTCACAAGTATTGGCTATGTGGTTCTGTTTCGCAGTAACGAGCTGTCTTAGTGGAGATGCAGCTTAACAAAACTTCGCAGTTTAATTAGATTTCCAATTCTGCCAGTGTACTATACGATTAGACGTATATATATTAGCGCGCTGGTTCCCGCAGAGCAACCAACAGGCATCACGTTGCTTGAAAAGGTTGAGTACCTACACTTTTGACAACGTTTATCATGCACATACTCGTAAATAAAATTTATGTGCACCATCGACCATCTATATGACTGAAATAACCAAGATTCGGTCCTCCAGTGTTGCCGTTTAGGAAAATAAAAAGTCCCTAGACCTCGAAACAAAAGTCCCTAGATTTTAAAAAAAAGACGAATCAAAAATCCGCTAGAAGTCGCTAAATATTTCCAAATATTTCATGGTTACAAAATATGGTGTAAATAAAAGCAAATTTGTATAATAAAGTATTTAATCATAATACAAACACAACAAAAATAATTTCTGGTTACCTCTTGAAATGAAGTTAGAATTTCAATCATAATAATTAAATCTACAGGTTTAAACAAGCAAAAATTTCGGTATCTATTGCGTCATTTTCGTCTTCGACGACTACTTCTAATGATGCTGAAGCAGTAGCATTCAATGGTGGCACAGTAGAAATACTTGGAATGGATGGTTGCACAGTGGAAGTATTTTTAATAGTTTTAGTGATCTTGATCAGGACATCATCTGGCAAGACATACTTATGGCAATTTCGTTTTAAAATCTTTAATTGATTCCTTATTAAAAGAATGGAGTTTAAAGTGATTGAAGTCAGTCTGTTCCTTAGTTTATTCTTTATAATATTCATTTGACTGAACATTCGTTCCACTTCTGCGTTGGAATGTGGTAACGACAGAACTGTGATGGCTAAGTCTGCTATGTCTTTGTATGTATTAAAACCTGCAGCGTCCTTGTATTTTAATACTTGAGCCCAAAATTGTACAGTATCCGTAGTCGTGATGTCCCATTTCACAAAGTTGATATCGTGCCACTGTTTCAAAACGTTTTCAATTTTGTTCTCCTCAAAACCTAGTTCTACAGCGAGTTCAGCGATTGAGTTGTCTTTTATAATTGTGTCATTTTTTGTAAGGCCATGTAATTGCTGGGTAATCTGTTTTGAATTTCTTTTGCTAGGCGTAAGGTAAAATCAATACAGTTTTTTCGAACTGTTGCAACGGTTTGGGATGGTTAATTGGCTTTAGCGACATGGGACTCAAACATGTATCCAAGGTGAGGTACTGGGCTTAGGTGGTTATCAATTTGAATGGTCAAATAATCTTTTTCGGTTATTGCAGTGTTAGGTATCAATATTCTATTGCAGACTGATCGTAATAAATTCATCAAAGAACTTATAATTTAACAGGATCTGTATTCTCGCCTTCGAAAATTTTGATGCCCACTTGCACGTCATTTAGGATACTTTTCAAGTATATGAAATGTAAACGATAGGTTTCGTCGCTGTACATTCTACTCAATAAATCAGCAGTATGGCATTTATCTTTAGTAATAGAAAAATGTAATTTATGTTCTTCCCACTGTGCTAAAATTCGGACAACAGTTGGCTCTATAGATAGCCAGCGAGTATCACACACTTTGAGTATTTTAAGTGGTTTGTCACCGCAGTTAATAAGGCTGTACAGCTCCTTGTACTCATGCTGGCGCTTTGAAGACATTGAGAACCATTTATATGTTTCTCTAATCATAAATTCAATATGTGTTGGAATAGAGTGCTGTGACGCATGGCTGACGGCTAACTGCAGGGAATGGCAGATGCATCTTATTAGGATTAAATTGGGTAGATTGCGCTGCCTCTTAAGGATTTCGTATACGCTGTTGTGACACCCTGTCATTACAGCAGCGTTATCAGTCCCAATCCCAATTAAATTTTCGAGCGATACACCGTGTGATCGTAAACAATTTACTAATGTTAAGACAAGGCCGTTCGTGTCAGCTCGCTCTACAGGCTCCAGCGACAGAAAAGCAGATATAACAGAATTTTGCGTCAAGCTGTAATATCTCACAATTACGCCCATGAATTTGGCAACACTAACGTCTGTAGATTCAACCAAAATAAGGCTGTATTTTTGGCTACCAATATCTTTGACAAGGTTTTCTCTGAAATATGGTGCTAGAACCTGATTGATAATCTGAGTGCACTTCGTTCTATGTATTTTTATGTTAGCACATTTTGAGTCTGCGAATATATCTTTGCACAATTCTGACAGATGGTCTATTTGACAAATTCCAGTGTGTTCCGCTATATATAAGGCAAGCTTACCTTCGGCTTTTTGAGTACACCTGTTTACTTTAGGAGCTGGAGTAAAACATATATAACGATTTTTTGAAATTGCTTCATATTTTTGTTTGTGTTTTTTTGTATCGGCGTGTTTCTTTAAATCATTTAATTTTGCGAATATTTCACTGTGACAAAACGAGCAAAAGGCTTTAGTGGGATCAGCCAAAACAGGTTTTATCCACATTTTAAACTCGTCTTGTTTTTCCCATTCTGATCTATACTTTTGGGCATAAGACTTCTTTTTTGGAGGAATTTCCATTTCCACAATTATTAATTAGACTTTGTTAAAAATTACGATAGATGAACAAGACACTAAAACGTAAAACCTGGTTATTCCCTTCTTTCTAGAAATGGTGCTAACGAGTTAATGAAATGATAAAGAAAGAATTATTAAACAGTGATGAACTTAAAGATCGAACGTCATTCTGGTAGGGGATTTCCAGAAAATCCAATAGCAGTATTCGTAGTGTTGCTAGTAACCACAGTTAAATTTGAAATAAAATATGTCTATGTTTTCAATATCGAAAACATTGCTTCTTCTAATTTCATTAATTACCACTACTGGGGATTGGTGGTAGTCAGCGTTGCATGCAAAAAGTCGCTAAAAGTCGCTAAATTTATTTTAGTCGCTAATACGAAAAAAAAAGTCGCTAGGCACATCCAAAATCCGCCAGATCTAGCGACAAAGTCGCTAAAACGGCAACACTGCGGTCCTCTTCGATCCAGTCTATATATATAATGTATTCTGTGAAAAACATATTTACTAAAAGGGTGGTGGTGGGGACCGTCTGCCAGTCAGCAGTATCTTACAAGTTTTACAGAATTTTGTGAAGCGGCTTTATGTGTGAACTGAAGTTTTTCTAATACTAATTCAAGCTGAAACTGCATTTTATGGAATGTTTTTCCCAATATAGCTGTTTAAATCGTCTGAAACAAAACAACTTCTAAAATACGATCTATAAAACCAATATAATTAAATTTGTCATATCTGAACGCATCGTAAACGCATGTATTTTTCTGAAGAACGTTATTGATTTTCTTTCATTTGACATTTCCATTTTCCAGTACGTATTCGTAAACGCCATAGATGTATGTTGTGCAAAGCATAGTTTTACAAGTTTACTTTGGCCTGTTCGTCCTGTTTAGACAATTCAATATTTTTTTAACCGCTGTAGAGATATACATTTCTCCATGTTCTCATTAATTATAATACTCAAAACTTTTAGACTTTAATTCAATCAGGATATAAAATTATAATAAATAGAATTTCAACATTTTGTGCACCTAGAAACATTTTACGGCCGAATGGCAAACTTACAATTTTTTAAATATAAAAAATGGTTAGAGCAATCCGCGCAGATGAATTCTTTGTTTAAATTAATTTAATAATCAGAAAAGAAAAGATTTTTCAGTTTTTTCGTCTACTCAAGGGTTCTTAGGGCGCGGTTAAATACATAATAAATTCTAATTTAGCACGCGATGTTAGCTATGTGAAGTAGGGTGTAATAGATGAATGTCTATATTTTCGAAGGGTCACTATCTAGCTGAACTGGAACTTTGTGACTATGGACTCCTCATCTGATCATTGGGACCCAGGTATGTGGAATTGTAGTAATATTCTTATGTAATGTACTGTACCGGTATTTACAATTCATTACAATACCGATCTAGATTATGGGATTCCTATCCCCATCTCCTGGGTCTGGGTCCATTATGAGATCCCTATCACAATATTTATTGAACGGGTATTAAATAAAACAGTTCAATGGTAACAATGCTATTGGGTTTGTTTAACAACCTTCTGATACTAAGAAGTAATTTTTTTTTTTTTTTTGGTAATAATAGTTATTTCTATTAAATAGATCTCATTAAACACCCACTTGTTGAATTATCATGCACTTTGACTTCAAGTAAAGCATATGGTGACAAAAAATCTAATGGTGTATCATATATTTAATATAAAGCTAGCTTGGCTGTAACTCTGTTATGTAACAACAAGCATATTGATTAAATAAAAATGTACTTTATTTTACTGTTACCAGTTATGTATTACTTAAGCTGATGAATATAGCACTTAAGCTGACTCAAATTACTCCATAAATGTGTAGACAGACAATGCGATGCAACAGGGTAGTTGTGTGGACTGCCAATGCAATGGGGTGGCTCGGGGGTTACAGAAATTTCAAGGAAAGTGCGTCATGGGCACGAGCTAGTTTCAAACAAACCAATTATAGACATTTTTAAAATCTCAAGGGGTTGTCAGTCAAAAAGATGGATCAAGCGGTTAATTCAAGACTAAATTGGTTCTTGTATAGAAGAAAAAGCAAGTAGCTTCACTCTTTTAAGTTGAAATAGTGTTTCAAAATATTGCTTAAATTATTCATGTTAAACTTATACATATGAGAATGGTGTACAATATTAATAGCATCCATAATAAAAAGAAGAAAGAAAATGTAGAATTAGAATAAACTGTAGCAACTAGGACAGGATAGGCGAACCAATGGCACAATATTTTGGGCACGTCGCAGAATTAGGTATTTTATGACGATCGATGTGTTTTCATCTACCTATGCCTGCGAGTCATTATTTTCAGAGATGAATAACATTAAAAACTCGGTTAGAAACCGTTTGGCAGATGAATCTAGTTCATGCATGTTCTATGTTATTGGTTTGGTTTCCGCACTCAGTCCCTTCAGTGGACCATTGTGCGTGGACCATGGCGGCCTTTGGCGGATTATTCCAGCCAGCCCACCTCCCTCCAAAAGCTCATCAGGTCTCCTAGCCTGTTGAGAACATCTGTGTAAGATCTTGGTGCTCCTATGAATTTATTCCTAATTTGGGTAACGCCTGTACACTCGAAGAGTACATGCGCAACTGTCTCGTCAGCCTCTATGCAGGCTCTGCACAGAGGGCTGTCCGTTATGCCTATTGTGTGGAGATGCTTATTCAGCAGGCAGTGGCCCGTAATGATCCCCGTCATCAATCGTAGGGTTTTCCTATCCAGGCGCAACAGCCTTTTGGTTAGCTTGCCATCTAGGGATGGCAAAGCCTCCTTGGACTGCCTGCAGCCCGGTGACGAGGACCACCAAATCTCCGCTTGTTCGTAGGTATACCTTTGTAGCCATCTTCGTATTTGAATGAAGGGGATAGGCACAATGGGCTCCGGTCCGCTGACCACCGCGCTGGATGCCCTTCTGGCCAGCTCGTCAGCTGCGTCATTACGCAGTGAACCGCTGTGACCCTTTATCCATTGTAGTGTCACGGTATTGCGGTCTTGTGCGGTTATCCGTTCCAGTGCATCGTGGCACTCAAGTATTAGGCTTGATGTGATGCATCCCTGCTTTAGGGATTGGAGGACGGAAGCACTGTCAGTGAGTATGCGGATGCGTGTGTCCGCAACTCTCCTGGCTTTTATGGCTAGGGCTGCAAGGGTTATGCCCACACATTCTGCTTGATAGACCGTGTTGAGCATGCCTAGCGATCTGGATATATTTATGTTGAGGTCCTGTGAGAACACCCCGACGCCCGTTCCCTGGTCGGTTTTTGATCCGTCGGTGTATACTCTCAACTCCTCCGGACCTGAGTAATCGCACTGCTCTTCCTCAAGTACTATCTGATAGTGCTTTTGAAAGCAGTATTGCTTTGGTACTCTGTCATTGGGTGCTTGTATCATTGGTTGCCTTTTGATTGCATCTAGCATTAGGCGCGTATGTTTGACCCTGGAGTCTTTGCTCAGGGTTCCTGATAGGTGGAGTCTGAAGGCAGCCAGTGTCGCTTCCTCCCTCACAACAAGGTGAAGGGGGGGCAGTCCTAACATCGCCTGCAGGGCGGCTGTAGGCGTGGTACTCATGCAACTGGTGATTGCCACACACGCCAACCGTTGTAGTTTCTCAAGGTCCTTTTGGGCTGTGCTCAAACTAGTTCTTGGCCACCAGACTAGTGAGCCGTATGTAATAATTGGCCGGATGATTGTGGTATAAAGCCAGTGAGTGACCTTGGGGCTAATCCCCCAGTTTTTACCAAGCATCCGCTTGCATTGCCACATTGATATGCTGGCTTTTGTTGTGATGTAGTTGGTATGTTTCGCCCAATTCAGCTGTTTGTCCAGGTACATGCCTAGGTATTTTGTTTCAGCAGATAGGCTTAGGGTGGTGCCAAAGAATCTTGGCAGATTTAGCGGTGTGAGCTTTCTCTTTTTTGTGAAGAGGATCAGCTCGGTTTTAGTGGGGTTCACAGATAGTTGGTGTGTATCACACCAATTTTCTACGATTTTCAGGGCCTGGTGCATTAGATTGCACAGGGTGTTTTCATGCATACCGTTTATTATTATTGTTATGTCGTCGGCATAAACCTTTGTCGTTTAGTGTTTTTATTAGGCTGTCTACTACCAGATTCCATAGTAACGGCGAGAGAACGCCTCCTTGCGGACATCCCTTCGCCACGATGGCCCTTGTAGTGTCGTTCACGGTAACTTGCACAGCTCTTTGGCCGAGCATGTTAGCGATCCAGCCTCTCAGTGACGGGTCTATGGTATGCCTGTTCAAGGCCGTGCTAATGCTTGTGAAGGTGGTCTTGTCAAAGGCGCCTTCGATGTCAATGAAGACGGCTAGTGCTGAGCATTTGTGATCCACGGCGCATTCAATCTTGGATATTACGCTGTGCAGCGCAGATTCTGTTGATTTGCCTGTGGAGTACGCATGCTGTTGTCTGTGGAGTGGCTTTGCCTGGAGAGGTCCGTCGCGGATGTACCGGTCGCAGATTCTCTCTAGGGTTTTTAATAGGAAGGATGTGAGACTTATGGGTCGGTATGATTTGGGTAGTGTGTAGTCCGATTTGCCAGGCTTAGGTATGAAGATACTAGTTCATGCATTTTGCTAAAAGTTTTAAATCTTACAACCCTAACATAAATTATTTGTCATCTAACCTGCAGCAACAGAAGTCACACTAATTTTACTGAAATTTAATTTATGCATGTAATAAAAACATATCAAAATGCACCTCTTTTGCTTACTTTATTTAATAAAGAGTTTTGATAGTATTTATAATTATTATTTTCCAAATAATCAGAAAGTCAAAATTATTTCATGGCACGCGAATGACCCCATTAAACTTTTTTTTTTGAAAAAAAATGGCATGTTGATGCAAAAGGTTCGCCTACCCTGAACTAGGAGATAACTAGTCCCTACTAACAGAACCGGTTCACGAACATGATATTTGTATCAGCACCACCATTTTGAAAAGGTGTAATGATCCAACCAGCACCATCATCATCATGCCATCATCTGTGAGACATTTGAGTAAGCAAGTTGTATGTCAAGCTGCCAGAGGACATTCAACTGAATGAAATACTTATCTAGTAAATAGCAGTTTTATAATACAATTGAATTCCCATTTTTTTCCTGAAATAACAAAGGCAACAGTGAAATATGACAGATTACTCAAACTTTTGGGTTGGAAAAAAGCCATGTTCGTAACAACTATACACCTATTGACTATTGCTTGCTACTGTAATTTAATGGTACGCACACAATGAATGAATTGGTACAATGTCAGGATAGTTTCAAACAATAATCAGCAACTCAACAATATTTTCAAATAAAATTTAAAAATTTGAAAATCAGTTTGTATATTCACCCTTATGGAGCAGGACCCGTGTTACGCCAAGCATTTTCATCAGCAGTCCATCCATCCATTAACTTTAATATGTTTAAATGAATAGTGAGTGTTTTGTACAAAACTTCTAAATATATAACGGGTTCGGTTTCCACACTTAGTCTTTCCAGTGGCCCATAGTGCGTGGTTGTACAAAACTTCAAGTTTCATGGAATTGAAGTATATGGGCAGGTATTTAAATTTAACCTAGCTTCTGCCCGCAACTTCTGTGTATAAATTCTTGTTCTTCTAACACATTCTGTTGCACTACATTAACTGCCCACACTATTACTTTATGACTTTGCTCTGCTCCTAAGGGCCTAGCTTAGCCTAAATATTTCCTCAAGAATTAAAAGCAATCAAAAGCAAAAAATATTTTAAAATACACCGGGTGTTAGTTCCAGGGATTAGTGCCGTCCAACAAAAAATGATTAAACACATAGAAGCACAAACAAACAAGCTTTAGCACACTTTTAATTTATTGACATCTTTTTGAGTATAGATTATAAACAGTACCCCAAGAGCCTAATTGAGACTATAGCAAAAGGATGTGCCTGCTTAATATATGCAATGACCTCATTTCATTCTTTCAGTTGTTTAAATTGCAGCCTTGTATTTAGTTCTTGTAGGCCAAATAAAATACTGACAGCTATTGTTGAACACCATCGACTTTCATGCAATTAAATGATGTCATATTTGTTTTTTAGCTCTCACTCGCCTCCTTGCATCATTGAAAGAAGTACAGTCAGGTGGAGAAGATGTCGCCTTTTTAACTGAACTGCTGCAATCAAAACAGCTTCATGCCCTTGTACAAGTACATAATAAAATCGTGGCCAAAGGCAAAGATGATAAGTTCTATCCTCTTCTGTCCAATGCCATGCAAGTGACTATAGAAGTTTTTGAGCTACTCCATGGCGTAGTACCAGTTTCAAAAGAATATGGGGAGCTCCTCAACTTATTGCAGAAACCACATTTTCAAGTAAGTAATTTTCTGTTTCATTACTGACTAACCCAAACATTTTGTTAAATTCTTGTTTACAGTACCTACTTAGTTTTGACGCAAAATATGTATGTGTATCGACGATGGAATATGACTCTACTGTGACTCGAGACATAAAAATAATATATATCCGGTCAAGTTAGGATGAGAGCTTCAAAGATCAATCCTATATTCCTATATAGATTTCATTCAATAGTAGATTTGCCTCAATTAGATCTTCATTTTAAAAGAAAATTGTTTATAAGACACTGTCTAAATCATATTCATGTAGGTATATACATTACTCAACAGTCTAGACTGTTGAGTAATGTAAAGGTTGGCGACCGCTGCCCTAGGACAGCGGTCGCCAACCTTTACCCGTTACTTTAACCTTTTGGCAGTTACGGACCATATGGCGACAAAATGATGTAGCGGCCGGTCGCGCTTTTGCATAATTTTGATAACAGGTCTATCAATTAGTATTCTTGATTACATACACAATAATAGTGAAAAGAACTTTCACACCGAACACTACTTAACTTTGAAAAAATTACAAGGAAAGTAGTAACTTACAGACTTAAAAACAAACATGAAAAATATTTATGGTAAGTATTAATAAATAAATAAATAAATAAATATATATATACGGACAAATTACACAGATTGAGCTAGCCCCAAAGTAAGTTCGAGACTTGTGTTATGGGATACTAACTCAACGATACTATATTTATAATAGATACATATATAGATAAACATCCAGGCCAACCAGGAAAAGATCGTTTTCCATCTTGACCTGGCCGGGGATCGCACCGGTGCCTAATCTGTTTCTTATTTTGCTGTGCACTAAATTGAATGCCGAAAATATTCTTATTTTTGGCCGACTTGGTTGCAGTAAAAATTTAATAATTTAAATCATTGATTTAAAAAAAAGAATCACTTATTAAAATCACTTGATTTCAATCAAGCGATTTAAATCATATCAACCATGTAAAATGAGCTTTTGAGAATGTCATTAGATTGAAGATCAATCATGTTCATTTGTAAATGACTGTACATCCTCAATGTCACACGAAAATGGATTTGCAAAAACCTTCATTCCACTAGAAAGTCAAATGTGTCACTGAACTGATTTTGCAGTTCTACTAAAATGTCTTTCATTATATACTGTTTAGAATTGTAGTTTATTTTACAAAACAGTCGCGGACCGCAAGAAAGAGGGCCGCGGGCCGCGGGTTTCCGACCACTGGTCTAGGGAATAAGGGAACTCATAGTAATTATTTTAATCTAGTACAAACGTGCTTAGGCTTAAAATAAGCGACGCCCTCTGGAGTCTTCATACAAACCTAAATTTGGCACTACCTCCTCGCAGTATTTTACACAAAGTGGTGTTGTCTCTAAGTAGTGATCCTCTATCTCCCTCGGTCACGTTCAGTATCATCTGTAGTTGTCTGTATCCCTGTATGTAACGTATGTTGTTTAAATATCGACCATAATTATATTTAATGCAGGGTCGAACAAAATTTACAAATTCTGGAGCCCAGTGCTTCTTCTAAAGAATTTTTTTTTTTACATAAATTGAGGTCAGCGTGTTCAGACTCGGTTCCGACTAAGTTGAGTGTATCATTATGATCAAAAATAAGGCAAATCTTTGATCAATTATATATATACAGAAGTTAATAATAGCTCTGCAATCGTATTTATATAATTTGTCTATTCCTCAGGCTATACTCTGCACTCATGATGCAGTCGCTCAAAAAGATTACTACCCACACCTCCCGGATATTCCACCGGAACTGGATGATGAAGAAGAAACTGTGAAAATTGTTCAATTAGTTAAAAGTGATGAGCCTTTGGTAAGAATTAGCTTCAAATAATAATTCAACAGCAGTATTATGACAAACACCAGTAAATTCATTTAGAAATAGCAGCTAAATATGTTTAATGAACATGATACTCAGCAAAAATAAAATAGTATTAACTCAAATCTTATATAGGTGAAAGTGTTTGCTAATTTCATAGAAGTAAAGAATTTATTTTAATATAAGTATAGTGTGAGGCAGATGCATGGATAATCTTTATACAATGCAGTGTCAGTATGTCTTAGGCATTATGTAATTCCAGTGAATAAATTACCATGATATCATTTAGGGTATATTGAAATTATTTTTTTATTAAAAGGGTGGAGCACAGAGTGCAGAGCCAATAGTGGTAAGTATTAATATATGTTAAATACTTATGCTACTCATTTGAATGCTTCCAATATTATTTTCAATCCTTTCCACATAGTGTACGTATACGCATTCACCTATTTTTTTTATTTGACTTTTTGATGTCCTTCTGTATTTGTTATTCTTCATTATCACCGTGTCTTCAAGTTCAAGAATGATTAGCTGCTATCTCTAGATGCCAATGCAATTTGTATTGTGTTGTCGACACCATTTTCAATGTTTTGTTTATTACACTATTACCTCACACAATACATCTTGCTTATTATTTTGATTATCAACCTGACCTAATGTATTTAAGTTATTGCATAGTGTCTTGTTATTGTGATTTGTTTCTACTACCTATTTCTTATAATTGAATGTGAATCAGATCCTCCACCTTTCCATTAGGTTGATTTTAACAAAAAGTACTTGACTATACCATCGTCCAGCTCCATAAAGAA
Organism: Sesamia inferens; assembly: GCA_037179545.1. Classification (NCBI taxonomy): domain Eukaryota; kingdom Metazoa; phylum Arthropoda; class Insecta; order Lepidoptera; family Noctuidae; genus Sesamia; species Sesamia inferens. The sequence goes on along the minus strand of CM073921.1, from coordinate 15,228,001 downwards.
TAGAGGTAAACAAACTAATTTAGGGTTATCATAACTCACGTTTTGCAAATCTCCTGTTATTTACACGATTATCGACTTTTACATGCTAGCTGTTTATTAGCAATCCCTATTGCAGCATATTTCAATAGAATCACTAAAATAACCAGCATAATAACTTGGTATTTCGAAAAACCATTAAAAAGTAGAGATTAATTTCAAGTGCCTAGCCATAGCCCTACAAAAAAAGAAAGGTGGATGAAATCCAGATATTAAACACATTTTGTGGAATCCAACCAATGAATAAAGTTGAGGCATTTGTTAATACAGTTTTGCGTATCTTGATTACTTTCAAATCAACTACATAACACATACATTATTACAATGCATGTGTTATGTAGTCGACTTTCAAAAATGGACTAATTATAATATATATGAATCAAAAAATTTAACCTATTAGGAAATTAGCTTACATGTATGTCATATTTCATTCAAATCGGTTAAGCGTTCTATGCAAATCATAAATATCTAAACATATATAAACTGTTTAGATTAGTAGGAAGTAGGATTATTACTTTTATGAAAATCATCTATGTAGAAAAGGTTGTTAACATCTGTCTTTTAGGCGTAAACTACTCGTTGCCTAGCAACGGTTTGTTTACCTCTATTCTTTATCGAATTTAGCTCAACTATAGGTATTTTTCGCAAGAGTATGTACGAACATATCGTATAATACACGTAATTATCAATAATCACGGCACTTACAATTCAACTCTAATAACATGGAGCTGTCCAAATTTAGATTCATTCTGTACGATAGGGTGCAACAATTAAAACGGACGAAGAGACCGGGAAAATTGTAATAGCCCGTGTGATGCACGGCGGCGCCGCCGACAGATCGGGATTGATCCACGCCGGGGATGAAGTTATTGAGGTCAACGGTATCAGCGTGGAGAACAAGACACCTGCCGACGTCTTATCGATATTGGTATGTCAATACCAGCCTCAATAAATATGCAGAATTATTGATTATCACAAAATGAAGGCCCGCTAACATATTTTCTTTGACATTACAGCAAAGTTCCGAGGGCACTATCACCTTCAAATTAGTGCCTTCTTTTGGTAAAGGAGGCTCACGGGAGAGTAAAGTAAGAGTTCGTGCTCTTTTCAATTATAACTCTTCAGAAGATCCGTATATACCGTGCAAGGAGGCGGGACTAGACTTCAGGAAAGGAGATGTACTGCATATAGTTTCCCAAGATGATGCATATTGGCAAGTTTTTGACCGTTGATATTTGAACACCCATTGCGAGCGGACCTTAATTGTTGCATTTCTGTGTTAAGGTGGCAAGCTCGAAGAGAAGGCGACAGAGTTATGAGAGCGGGTTTGATACCTTCAAGAGCACTGCAAGAAGGTCGCATCATTCATGAAAGACAAACAGATCCGCAGACCTTAGACGGTGCGTTTTAGTTCTTAAGAAATAACATGTATATAATCTACAATCGCGAATGTTACAGAAGTGCAATTATACCTAAAAATACTATAACTTGTAGAATCATGCCCTATAGTTGCATGTTGTGTCATTTCATTGTCAGCTCATGATCATTATCATTTACCCATTTTGCATGCCCAATGCAGGCAAGCCGGCTCTTTGCAGTGTCTCCGTTACAAATTCAGACTGTGCTCCGAAAACTCCATGCTCACCAACACCGACGGCCACCGCACTTCTGCCCTGCAAGTCCACACCCAAAGTGAAAAAGATTATATATGACATTACAGAGAATGATGATTTTGATCGTGAAATGATACCAACGTACGAAGAGGTAGCGAGGTTATACCCCCGGCCGGGGATGGTCCGACCAATCGTGTTGGTAGGCGCGCCCGGGGTCGGTAGGAATGAATTACGCAGAAGACTAATTGCCACTGATTCTGAAAAATATGTCACACCTATACCATGTAAGTCCAAATAAGCTTCTTACTAAATAATGATTATTGCAGCTATGCTAACATTGCTAACCGCGAGATAATTTATATACATTAGGAGGTTTTTTTGGGTAATTTATATACATTACTTAGGAGAATTAAAAAAATGCGAATATTCATTCAAATGTTTTTCAGTTACTTCTCGACCTCAAAAATCGAGCGAGCAAAACGGTAAAGATTACATGTTTGTTAGTCGTGAAAAAATGGAGCAAGATATAGCTGATGGGAAATTTATTGAACATGGCGAATATAAGGGGAACCTATATGGAACTTCGGCGGAGAGCGTCGAGACCATCGTGAATTCCGGTAAGTAATTCTTGATTCCGAAATGTAAGTGCCTATAGCCTGTTTTCGAGGAGAGACTTCCAAAAGGCATCCGATCTACCATACTCTGGGGACCGAGGTCGGGCTTGTGGGATTTTTGCCTGTATTTGGCCTCCCCCAGGTTGTAAATACCCCTTAACTTACCTACCTACGTACGAAAATGTAAGCCTTAATGAAATAGCGGAGCCAATTCGTAACAAATTAGTAAAAGTTATTTTGTTTAAGTATAGGACAGTAATTGTATTTTCTTTTTTATTATACCAATATCAAGTCATTTGGGATTAGGACTTTAAATCTTGGTATACCGGGTTCCCGCAAAAAGCGAGACACCTCGTGTGGGATGCACAGGATTTTCCAAATAAAAAAATCATCAAAATAGAAATAATCATGAATTAGGAAGTTTCCCCCTTATTCATAAAAGCTGCTTAAAGTTAACTAGTGATTAGCGATTCTTTAAACATACATTTTTGACCTTTTAACGTTATTTAACTTTAATCATCGCTTATGGATAAACCCCTTAAACACTATGGTGTTTATTAATAAAGGATGATTTAAGTTAAGTGACGTTAAAAGGTCAAAAATGTATGGTGAAAAAATCGCTAATCACTAGTTAACTTTAAGCAGCGTTTATGTCTGGGTATATATACTTATGGGTATCTATATACCCCTTAGCAATTCTTTTTTATTTTTTTTATAATATTTTTTACTAGCGCTTGACCGCAATCCTGCCTGATGGTAAGCAGTGATGCGATCGTTGGTGGTAAAGCGCGCTAGTTTATTAAGAGCCTATTCACTCAGAAAAACTGAGCGAATAGGAAGGAAGACGGCAGTTGAGCGAGGTGATGCAATGTTAAACCCAACAACACGACCAACGATGCTGCGCCAAAGAGAGATTGATCTGAAGACCCTCCACGACCAAACTCCCAACACAACAACATTAAGCGCATCGTACCCGGCACACACCGCAACACAACTGCTTAGACTCGTCCTCCGTACGGCTTCACCAGACATTATGCCGGAACACGACAAATCGCTTGGCAATTGCTTAACATTATAAACCATGGAGGGGTTTCAGTAAATAATAGATCATCACCTATCTATGGGCTGAACATGACAAGCGCTGGTCGCGCCTTGAAGGTTAGGGTATGGCTCTTATTATTTAGTCAGATTTGCGCCATTTCACAATATTATGCAAAAAGTCGACTTCCTGGCATTTGATGCGCCTAAATCATAGACAATGGCGCCAATTCTCTTCACAAACTAAACTAATTTTAAGTTAAGTGCATCTTTTTCTTTCTATTTCATTAAGAAGAGCATAGAAGATACCAGGTCACTCAAAAAGTATTGCGAGAAACTGACCAGTTATAACTTATTTGAAAAATATGATTATTTATAACTAATAATAGGTACGTTCCAAATTCAAAACTTCCCTCCACATTTTTTGCGAGCTTATTAAAATTAACGTGTCTCTTTGAAAAAAGGATTTGCGTTGAGACCACTTTCGCGCTATGATTTTTTACGATTACAAATGTCGCCTGAAACCAGACGAATCGTACGATAGACTTTATGATGAAGGCCCATCTAAGGCAACCGTGTATCGGGGGTATAATGAATTTAAGCGCAGTCGACTAATTTTGGGGGATGAAGAAAAATGGTCGCCCTTTGACGGCTGTTACAGAAGAAAACGTGCTAGCCGTGAAAAGTTTGGTCCAAGACAATAGATGAATTACATACCAATAAATTCAGCATAAACTGCAGATTGGATCAGGAAGCCTTGACGAGATTCTACACGTGCATCTTCGGTAACCGTCGGTAAGTTTCAGGCTGGGTGCCGCACAATCTCACCGATGCTCAGAAGCAGGCACGGGTAGAGATGGGCAGGAAGGTAAAAATTGGAAGGAAAGGGTAAAATAGGTAAAATGGAAAAAATACCCTTTTTTACCGGGTTTTTATAAAAATTACCGGGTATAAAATGAGTTCTTATTTAATTGACTTCGTCGTCAATACTACGATCAGGTACTGGAGTGCTTTGGGGTCCTACCACCATCTTTGGGACACAAGTCAACCCCACCTGCCAGACAGTGCACCTGCTGATTTACGGACGGGGTGCTGACGCCAGCTTTCCCTTCGGGGCTGAGGGGTCTGATGGTAGTCTTCCACCTCTCTCGTAAAAGCAAAAAAAGCCGTTTGGCTTTTTTGCTTTTTTTTTAACAGGAAAGGAAGAAATGCACGTGACACAGGGCGCCGCGCCACCGCAACGGTACGCAAGAGCTTCGCCCGACTCCTGATCTGGGGGCTAAGGATACCGTGTCAGAGGCGGACACGGCTGAAGAAGCGAATCCAAATCAGGAAAATTCGTTTCGCTTTTCCGGGTACGGTGTTGCCGAAAGTACGTTGTTCTGGAGAGGAAGGGGTACCAGAAGCCTGTGTTGACATTATTCGAGACATGTACCTTAATTATGATTCCGTTGTTAGGACCGCTGCTGGCTAGACTAAACCTTTCCCCATCACTGTTGGAGTCCACCAGGGATCCGTCATTAGTCTTTCGTTTCTGTACAGCGTGATATTAGAAGTCTTGTCGGATAGCATCAAGGATTCACATGAGCAACCTCCCTGGTTGCTCATGTATGCTGAGGATTTCGGGGTGGCTGACGCGGACAAGAGACCGTTGGTGCGGCGTGTGAATTGGGCGGCTGACCTGACGGACTGGGCCCACAGTGGTGGGACAGCAACAAACGGGGGTCCCCGGGGAACCCCCGGAGAAGGTGTGAGATGAAACACCGGGGTGGTTTTTAGTCAGTGACAGTCTGACAGACCCGTCGCCCGCCCCAGGGCGGCGGACATCCATGAGGATTTAACCTTTTTAATTTTTTTGTTTCCACCCCGGAAACAAAAAAAAATAGGGTTGCGGGTTGTTTAAAAAGAAGTCGTAGCCCTGGCGCACAGGCAAGTGAAGGAACATGGGTGGGTTTTATTCAGTAAAAGTCTGACACGCACTTCCGCTCCGCCCAGAGCCTCTCCGGCTCTGGGCGGAGCGGAAGTGTGTGTCAGACTTTAGACCTATAGAACATTTACCTATAGAACATTTTTTTACAATATCGCAAAACTTTCCGAGTGTCCCACGTATCATTTTAGTTTAATCCTGTCAAATTCATATACTCCGTAGACTGTTCAGACGCGATTATTAACATGGAGACCAAAAATACATCAATATACGTCAGGAGCGAATGAATTTAACAGGTCTACACTTATATTTCATCTGCTGTCCTTTTTTAATGAAATAGAAAGAAAATGCATTGAACTTAAAATTAATTTAGTTTGGTGAACAAGGGAATCTGGGCCATCGTATTGTATGCCCAGCTAACATTAACATTTTCAAGCGACGTTCTATCATTACAAGACAAGAAAGCTTAGCGTAGATTTACGTATGTTAGTGTAGTGATAGATTGAAGTGTAAGTTTCGTTTCTGTCTTACCATATTCTTTTCTACGATGTTATGAAATGCATACGATTAAATTTTAAGGTCGCGTGTGCGTGCTGAGTCCCCACTGGCAGGCGCTGAAGATGCTCCGTACACCTCGGCTGCGCCCATACATCGTGTTCATCAAACCACCAACGCAAGAGCGACTGGTCGAGACTCGTACGGCAGCCAACGCTCGCTCCACTTTCGACAAAGAATGTTCTCGAGCCTTCACGGTTAGTTGTTTTCTTTTTCATTAGCCTGGCTAGGTCTATTAATTTAATACGACTTTGTTCTCTACTTTCTTTTCGTCGTTTCATGACATGAGCGGTTGTGGACAGGATTAATTATGTACAATAGCAATTATTATGGTTTAGTCTGACAGAACAGTTAACAGTACCCTCAACGCGGATTTAATTTGAGCAGTCCACCTCATTGGTGACCTCGCATAGGGTCTATTGCCCTCTACTCCGTCTTGCACCACTAAACGCTCAATATAATCACTATTCCGTGTCGAGACATGACCAAACCCGACTTTAGTATTTAAAACAGCTTGGTAGACAAAGTTTCTATAAGTAAATACGATATCTGCCTTTATGATCCCATAGCAAGCTAAAAATTATGATCAGGATTTGGTGATTTTTCGTTTTGAAACCCACTATATCTGTGGTGAAACTTTACTCCACACTTTGCCCAATTTCCTCAACAAGTTTGCTTGTTCACAGGAAGAAGAGTTCTCAGACATCGTGCGGTCGTCTAATCGTATCAATTTCTTGTACGGATACATGTTCGATGAGGAGATTGTAAATGATGACCTGCCGAGTGCGCTGTCGCAACTTCTGAAGGCGGCATGGCGAGTTCAATCCGAGCCCCTCTGGGTACCGGCTTCTTGGGTCCAGTAAGATATGTATATACCTTCAGTCCTAGTCCAATAGTTTCTTTGAAGAATTTGTAAAACTCCGCTGCAGGTGTTCATACCTAGAATAATTTTAGCACCTACCTATGTACAATGAACAGATTCGTGTTTTAAATCCTTTCAGTATGTTATCTGAATTGTGGAGTTCAGAAAAGTAGGATAATTTAGCCCAATTGTGTACAATATTGTTAATGTAAATTAGAATGTTTATTTGATTTTGTTTTAAGCATTAAGAGTGGTTCATTATTAAAGATAAAAAGCCTTAAATATATTTATGCTTGACAGAATATTATATTATCACGAACAGGGCTTCGCAAAAATAAATGAAGATATTTATTATTGTGATTTTTTAGAATATGTTAAACGCATATCGTAGATTTGAGCACAAATACGTTACAAGTGTGGTTTGTGTTCGTTTGTGCTGGAGTGCAAGTAAGATTACTTGATTAATGCTGGTGATAATTATATTGTAATAAATTATTTGCCTTAGTCGAAAAAAATATTGCAATAACCCTGCATCCAAAACTGCCTTATTACTCAAGGAATGATTCTATAATCATTTAATACGAATTAAAAATGATCAAATCTTTATTGATGTTTATATTAATAACTATTACAATACATGGAAAGCTGCATATATCGGGTATTCTTCGGTCGCCGTTAGGCGTTAGCTATAGCCATCATCATCATCTCTGCGATAATCCCAGTCGCATCCGAATCTTATTCAGCTTTGGAGTCTGGGGTCCGCTTTACCAGTCTAACTGGTGATTCTTGCCTAAACTTTGATATTTGCCGTGATGCGACTGCCGTCTGATCTTTAGAGCCCGAAGTCGATATCGAAGCATTACAGTTAGACCAATTGTTGGACTATTGGTCGCCGGTAACTATAGTATACCTCGTAATTTCCTTACCACGCTAATGTCCACTTGTAAGTCATTAAAAAGACAAGATCTATTGTGTTTTGTGACAGATATTTTCAATCTAAAGTTTCTATTTACTGGAGATTGTTGTTAAATGAGGTAAAACGAGGCCATCGATAAAACTATATACGCCTTCTTTGCTGCTGTGGCTTGAGCAGCGAAAACTGATATCGCGGATGCACAGACGTGGCATCACGTCTATTCCTGCACTATGTTGAGCCATTATTTTTTGGAGATGAAATCAGGTCAAAAGAAGTGATTGCCTGCGTCAGCTCTAGTTGCTTAGGCAGTTTTCGCATCTACACAAACTACAAACCAGCGGTCATCTTTGCAATTTAGCATATTGTTTTTCAGGAGAAATTGTTTGGTTTCCTGTGCAACAAAATTCAGTTTCAATGGTTGGCAATTTCTGCAACAAAAACATGCTTAACACCCTCACGATAGTAGCCAATGTGTGGCTAGATATAATAATACTTATTATTACTAAGTAAAAGTAAGATGTACGGGCGACAGCCGGTCAAGCTAACCGAAACTCAAATTTTCTCTAACAGCATTGAGCCTTAATGCTTTAGCGATAAGGTTGAAAATCTAATAAAGAAATTCGACAGATTGTTGTTGCTTGATGTGCTGTCGTATGTACATTTTTAATCTACAGTGGATTAATCAAAACTTTGTTTCGATCACACTTATCCATTATTGACAATGATTTATACCAATAACCACCAATCTGATCATTCACTGTGTGTTGTGTTTAGTTCAACGAATACCCATAGAACGGCTAATAATAATTTTATAAGTTTAATAAATATATTATTTGTGAAAAATATAAAGTAAACATTTAATAGTTAAAATATACCTTATGTTAATATACATAAAGCTGTGCGCCGATTGAATTTATTAATTGTTGAAATGTTTAATAAAGTTGATTACTAGTCTGTAAGACGGCTACACTTTCATACCTCGGCCCAAATAATTACAAAGCCATAATCACCCGTTAACTCGGCGTCGAAATCACTACCTACTGTCTTAGATTCGTATTTCTATAAAGTTCACTTCTAAATGTAGATTCAATTCTAAAAATAACAAAGTAAGTAATTATAAAGTGTTGACTCACTAATAGATATTGAATAGTTAGATAATTCCCAAACTAAGTTTGCGCAACCAAGACAATGAGAAAATGTTTTGCATTATAATACAGGGTGTAAGGAGAACGCTTCCGAAGCCAGAACGTAGATTATATACAACCTAAATGCAAACGGATACCAATAACCTTTCGCTTTAAATTGATTATTTTCAAGACTTCATATTTCGTAAACAAGCATTGGATAGCGTACGAAACATGAGGTCACTGACACGCAAGGCGACGTCGCACTACCGCGCCCGCGCTTAAAAGAGCCGCCGCCGAAAAGAGCCGATTTATACGCAATTTACAAACATCACTTTCAAAATCGCAATTGTAGTCCATTGTAAAAAGCTGACAGAGGCATTTTACGTACCTGTCTAAATCCTTTGCGACCTTATGAGGTTTGGCTCGAACTCAGTTCCATTCATTTCAATACAAAGCCGGGCCCGTCGCTGTGTCGATCCGTGAACACGAGGCATCAGTATTCCTCAACACATTCTTCACGTAGTTTATTAAAAACACTCACTATTCTGCCCCGCATTTCATCAGCACTGTCACATTCCCGATCAAACACTCTTTCTTTCACATACCCCCATAAAAAGAAGTCCAACGGCGTTAAGTCGGGTGAACGGCCAGGCGTGCGGCCCCAGCCTTCCGATCCAGCAGTCATTAAAAAGCTCAGTGAGACGCTCGCGGACGGGACGCGTAACGAGCATGCTTCCATCGTGCTGGAACCATGCTCGACGAAATTCAGCCACAGACACATTCTAGCATATCATTTAAATGTCCATTTATAAAATTAAGATATGCTGATCCATTGAGACGCTGCGGTAGAAACACTGGTCCTAGAATTCTTCTCCTAAACACATCAACATGTTGCCGTATTCACGAGCACTGTACACGTATGCCTCAGGCATTGTTTAAAACAACAAAAAGTTATAACTAAAAAGAATAAAACAGCACTAAAAACGTAACAATACCTAATAACTAAACACAAATTTAAAACTAACAAAACAATAATTAAATAACCGGTTACAAACGTAACGCACAAGCTCACGAACCGAGTCGCAAGGAACACTAATTATTAACTAAAGATGTACTATGAAGGTCAAACGCTTTGGGGAAGTTCCCGGCGGTCGCGTAGGTTAAAGCGGTGTGTTTACAGAGGCGAAAATGCTAAAAGAATAATTACGAGATCAGAAATCAATTCATTTTAATTGTTAGGAAATTGTACTTATGCTTTATTACAAACTGTTTTCATTTTCTAACTTTTAAATAAGATTTAACTGGTTTCTTAGATTCAATTAATTTAATTATTCACTTTAAATTGATTAGGTTTACTTACTAAATGAAGGATCCAGTTCTTGCAATAAACGAGCACGCATCGTGTGACTTTAATTACATTATTATAAAGTTCAAATTCAATTGATTCACATGCGATGAAAAAATTTTAGTCAATTACAGCTGATGTCAGCGATCTTTTGCTTTATTTCATTTACTAGCGATTATCGACATAATACAAAACTGTTATTAAATTCACGATCAATCAATTAAAACTGTTGACGCCTCTGTAATGTTTATTTTTCTTTATTTTAGCGGCGCTTTACAAAGGATTTTTATGGCCTTACAGCCACACTGCCGGCTGTAGGTATCTAAGTACCTTCGATATGGGCCTCAAGGTTAAGCAAAGTAAACTGGATTTTTCTGATTTGTAAATTTGAACGTTCAGATCAAAATAAAATTGTAACCCTGTTCAAGGGGAAAATCATTACGATCCTTGCACGAATGGAACCCGTAAGCAGATATCCCACAACTAGGTAGAAGTGAACTGAAAAGACATTTGCTTCAAGCGATCGAGTGAAGGTTAGTAGTTTAGGAAGATAGTCCGATCACATGGCCCCGCCGCACTAAGTTAGCCGGCGCATCGCCCGTCCCGCGTCGCGATGTCGGTGACCGCACGCGGTCGTTGAACTCGAGTGTATGCGCGAGCGTCAGCTGTCAGCGGATTATTTATTTACGAATACATTACTTGTTAGAGTTGTAAAGAAAAAAAAAAATGTTTAATCGCAAATAATGGTTTCATTTAACTCATTTAACTGTTCCCACAGCATAGTGTACGAAAAATGCTTAAGTAAAATTGTAAAAAAAAATCCTCATTTTTTGATGGTATCGTATCGAGAATCACTAGCCTTATCACCTGTCTTCGTTTTCGGAAGCGTTTCCCTGGCACCCTGTATAAGTAGACATAGATATGTGTAAATGTAAATAATGTGTAAAATAGATATTGACTTTGCTATGTGAAAGTCCTTAGGCATTGAGAAAATACAGGCAGTCAACAGCACATTAATATACAAACAACAGTATTTAGGAAAATTTTCCCTCACATTAAGCGCGCTGCTGGAAATGGCTAAGCTTTCTTTTTAGCTTATGAGTGAGCAAAGCAATGAGAAACGAGCAAATGTCTGTATATAATAAAAACATGATTCATGTATAGAGTTTCATACATTTTATGCAATCTAACACAGACTGCCTGTATTTCATTACGGTTGGTACTTATACATTGTAAAATTAAAATAAATAGTTCAATAAGATAGCAATAAAGTAACACCCTTAGTAATATATTATTTAATATATTATATTATTTAGATCTTATCATTTAGGATTTATTAATCTGTAACCCTCCCGATAGCCGTGCATAGTAAACGATAATCCAAAATATTTGGTTAAAATATGGTACTTCGCAGGAGGAGATTGTTTCATGAAATGCATCTTTTTATCACAACTAAATTAACACGACCCATGAAATATTATTAACTGTAATTAAGTTGATTTTTTGAGCTGTGGTGGCCTAGACGTATAGGCTGCGACTTACAAGTTGGTTTGAAACCCGCCTGGCGCAGTGCTTTGTGCAAATACTTGCATTACCACTGCTCTCAAAACGGCGAAGGAAAACATAGTGAGAAACCAGTATGTCCTAGAGGCAAAACTTCAAAGACATGTACCATCCCGCACTGAGCTCGAGAGGTAGATTATGTCCCACTCCGTCTCACTGAAAAGAGGCATGTGACCCAAGAGTTTGAACATTACAGGCATATTATATGAATATGTTGGTCAATATATTCGCATGTTTCAAAAAGATACTGTAGGATAAAATACATTCTTCACGAGTCTATGAAAGAAAGAAAAATATTTATTGAACTCGTAGTGGGTGGAAGTGGTCTAAAATTGAAGATATACTTATACATACATTGTAGTTGCTCTGAATTCTCTATGACTGGTATATTTCGTTAACCGATTACGGTGTTATGACATAAAGGGAGTGTTACAGAAAACAAAATGCAATATTGCACCAGCAGTTCAAAATATCGGCTTAGGCGAGGTAAAAATGAAGATTTTTTTTTTTCAAGCTACTCTGATGCTTATTCCATATTACTACTGGATCTGGAACTGGATCACCTCGCCTGTAGTGCGGATATATACAATACATAATACATTCTAAAATGCAAAATATCATGACTGATATTACCCAATAGGAGGCCTTAATGAAGTTCTTATTATTAGTTAAAAACACAGCTTTGTTAATTCCGTACTTATTAAGAAAAATTTCACATTGTATAATGTGTAATAAATTGTTATTGACTTTGCTAAAATTGTAACGTATGGACGACGGCAGGTCCAATCAACCTTGAGCCTTAAAGCTTTAGAGATATAGTTGAAAATCTAAAAAGAAATCTGACATTGTAGTAGTTTGATGTACTGTCGTCTGTACATATTTTATTATGTCTTAAATATCTCGAGCATAGGTAGGTGTTCGTTATCGTAAGTAATAAAATGCATCAAATATAATAATAAATGTACTGAGGTAATATTAACGCTAATGTCTTCTAATTTCGCATGTTGCAAATTTTATTTCGATAATTATATAAGTAGTTAATTTAAATATTAAATTAAAGGGGAACGTGTTAGGTTCAAATCTTGCTGAATTCTAATTTTCTTACGTATCGCATATACAATTTGCTGTTTGTATATTTTATGTTGAACAAAATATCTATTAATTTGCGACCGGAGGAATTATTATCTTGATACGACATTATATAATTCCAGTGAAATTTCATGATAATCAAACTGGCATTCATATACGAAGTCAGAGTAGTTTCGGTTCTTGGTTGGTTAGGTTCGCGAATCATATTTTAATCAACATTGAAACAAATCTTAATTTAAGTTCAGGGCATTTTCTGTCTATTTCATTAGGAAAAGGAGAGAAGCAAAATATTAGCTTATTCCTGTCAAATCAAGATACTCAATACACAAATAAGACGCAATTAATAACATGCCTAATATATACAACATTTTAGGTCAAGCGCTGAATAATTTAACAGAACTGTTATCTGATATATATTTTCTGTGTTTTTCTTATGAAATAGAAAGGAAAAGTTGCGCTGAACTTAACACATTCAGTAACACCGACTCGCCCGGAGAGTTTACGTGGACTCTCCGGGCGAGTCGGTGGCACTGAATGTGTTACATTCAGTTTAGTTTGTGATAATAACGAAAGAAAATTCGGACTGACGCTTCCCCCTTCAACGCGATCTCTATTAGAAACCATTGTGACCTGAATAGTAATAATTTGTTTTTAATTAAATTACTGTACTTTCATATTCATTGTTCTAGTCAAAACTTCACAAGGGAGCCATCTTGGCGTTTAATTACAATGTATTGGTTATTAGTAGGTACTAGTGGATATAGACTGAAAGATTCAATATTCTTATGTTATATAGCTAGGGACTAGCTACTACTTCTAAAAGATCTCTTGCCATTATCTATCATGCACACTATTATAGGCGTTAAAATACACTACAATACATTCCACTAGAGTTGTATCAATCCTTTAGCTGCCTTATTCAATTGTCAGTTTCCAAAAAGCATAGGAAAAAATGTTAGTAACAGGCTGGTAAACTCATGTCAATGTATAGAATTTGAGTAGCTTTTATTAAGCCACTCGTTGACAGAACTTGGCGAGTTTTGCAACTTTTTTTGTCGATTATTCAAGCATTTTGGAAACTGTTTGTTATTGATGTAAGCAATTTTAATTGTACCTCTAGGTAACGTTGAATGTAATACTTATTGTTATGCTTATTAACATCTTGTTCGATTTAAAAGATTAATATGATCTAACGCAAAATTTGGGATTATAATAAAATTGCTATACAGGTTCAAATTGAATTAGCTAGCTAAACTTGGCAGACATGATGGGTATCGATATTTAAACATCTGCGGAGTTACTTCAGCTAATTTAATTCGACCTGTATATTACCCAAATGCAAGACATTACTCAAAAAGTCTGAATATACAAAATGGGACTTACCCGATGTAAATAGTTATATTACGGTTAAACGTAGTTTATATCAAATTATATCTATGTATGTACAGGTACATTGATCGTTTATTCTTCGTGCTTTTGAAGCATATAAAAGTATTAATATTTATTATTGATAATAATAAAATTAGCGCATTATTGTATATGTATCACCGTTTATGCATGATCAGCCATTTTAGATAGGATTTATCATTCTTTAATATCAGATGTAATTTGAAAGAGATCTTCTCTATAGAAATATTGTTTGTATTTATAAAAGTGTTGTTTACAAATTTTAGTACATTATATGCATTAAAACTCGAGGGAGCACGGGACCACGGTTGAAGCGACAGACCAGGAGAGGATACCGTGGAAATTGTGAATGGTCAGGCTTTTATGAAGTCGCAGTTCCGTGTTCCGCGTGGTTGATTTAGTCGCTCAGTGATCATGACACCAATTTTATATTATTTGCATAGTTTAATACTTTCCATATTTATCAAATTATCGGTTGACATAACAAATAAACTCAAATCTGGGCCTAATGCTTGTATATTTAAATATCATTTAACATAGGGAAAAGTTAAATTAAAAATGTAAAATGTGTCGTTTGGTTATGCACTATGAATAACCAAACCACACGTTTTACACGCGTATATTGGACTCAAGTGCTCTCCAAAAGTTGAACGATGGAATGGATTAGATCAGAATAGTTGAAGCGCGCAAAATTCCATGTCTGAACCTCTTTTTACAAAACATGAATTTTATTGAAATCAGGTTTAAACCACCAAAATGTTTATTGAATTATGCACCAAACCTTTATAGAAATGCAGTATTCTTTATAATAAAAATGACAGATTAGTTCGGTACTAAGTTGGTACTTTTGTATTAAGAACGTTGACTTAGTCAAAGTTCGAAATACAAATACTGACTCAACGGTTCAGTTTGGAACTAAAGTTAGATTTCGTTTTGTAATAAGGGGGTAGGTGTTCTTTTCTTGTTCTCAATATAAATCTGTCTGGTATGAGATATTCAGGGATTATTTGTTCGATTTATTGTCAGATGCAGAGCACGCATTACCTGCACGTCCGTCACAAGTGTATATAGTTCACGAAATTGTTCAGTTACATAATATGTATGCTTCCCAATAAATCGAATTCTTAATTTTAACTTGAAGCATTGACAATAAATGTTACAAAGTCTAGAGGCTCTTCTGCCTTACATATTATAAGTAATAATTGTCACAAACAACTGATTGTGATAAAAATAATGAGTATATAATATAAATATATATATAATTTTATTTAAATTCGTTACAAAACAACAACAAATAAGTACTTGGAGGAAATTCGTAAATATTCTGACAGAAAAATTAATAGCAATAGTAATCTAGATGTTTTTATTCGCGAGTGTAAGTCGTAACTCGTAAGGAATATCTCAACTAGTCGCGTGAAAATGTTGTGTTGTGTTCGTCCACGTATTACTTAGTTATAAATTTTAATGAATTAATTGCCGGTAATTATGGTGTGAGAATTCTAAATTACGACCTATTTGGGTAAAGAAAACACTTCTTAATATGTGTTCACAAAATATAGATAAAATGTATGGTGACGTCTAAAAATAACGTTATATCTAAATATTGTACAACATTATTTCGCACTTTATGAATCCTTCAATATTTATTTAGATGCCTGCTACTTATTGTAGTTGTGTGCTTTTTGATCATTGTCATGTTTGTTAATGTACCCTCCGATTAGCAAGACTTGGCTGGCAGTGTTATTAAAAGTTCTAGTTATTTTACTTTTTTTAATTCGGCATCATCTTATCTGTATATCCAACTTCATATTAGGAGTCTGTATATATTTTTTCATATTCAGTCTGTAACTGTAGTAAAGATCAGTTAGTATAAGATGTAACCAAAGAAATATCTTAAATAAATGATAATTTAAGTATGCAATGTCTGTAATTTACCCAAAATAAAAAGTTCAAACACCTGTGTGTTAATTAATCATCATCAACCTTTTTATCGTCCCACTGCTGGGCACAGGCCTCCTCTCATACAGAGAAGGATTGAGCGTAATCACCACGCTTGCTCAATGCTGGTTGGCGATGGCAGCCTCTCAAATATCAGTGTGCAGGTTCGATTCCAGATCAGGAAAGTACCAATGTAACTTATATGTACTTTCTAAGTATATCTTGGTAACCAATGACTGACAAGGTGAAGGAAAACATCTAGAGGAAACCCGGCCTTGTAAGTCTGTTACCATCAATTATTATATTTAATATATTTATTTATAAATTTTACATATTTTACACAATATTTTAAAATTTTAACCCATCACAGGAATTTTATTTTGATAGTGCTCTCATAGCACTTCATCCGTAAAGATTAATGAAAATTTTTTCTCTCGGTGGTAGGCCATAACATCGGCCGCTGGCAGAAGTTACCACCCACCAGACAAAGCCTTGCCGCCAAGCGATTTGTCGTGTTCCGGCATGATTTCTGGTGAAGCCGTACGGAGGACGGGTCTGAGCAGTTGTGTTGCGATGTGTGCCGGGTACGATGCGCCTAATGTTGTTGTGTTGGGAGTTTGGTCGTGGAGGGTCTCCAGATCAATCTCCCTTTGGCGCAGCATCGTTGGTCGTGTTGTTGGGTTTAACATTGCATCACCTCGCTCAACTGCCGTCTTTCTTCTTATTCGCTCAGTTTTTCTGAGTGAATAGGCTCTTAATAAACTAGCGCGCTTTACCATCAACGATCGCATCACTGCTTACCATCAGGCGGGATTGGGGTCAAGCGTTACTTTATAATTATTAAAAAAAAATTATCTAAAAATTCATCTGTCCATAAAAAACACCTGATTTTCTAGTCTGTCAAAAACGTTACCGCCATTAGGTAGGTAGGGTAACTACACGGAATAGTCAGTAAGTATCATCATCTCCTCTGTGGGTAACTTTGACACACATCAAATCATTGATAGAAAAGCAGTACTTAATAATTATATTTTGAATTAATTTGGGTAACATTGGTTTATGTTTTTCTTATAAATGGGAGTAACTGATGAAATAAAACCATTAATTGACAATATATTTTATAAAATAATCAATAATCAGTCTAAGATGTTTGGCTTTGTTATACACATTTTAAATTAGCATATAAAAACCTTTAAGAACATGTTTGAGACTAAATTGTTTTAATTGCATAACTTTACTAAAGTAGAAAAGAAGCTAAAACAATAAAAATATTTAACGTTTACGAAGCTAGTTTAAAATTAATACAAAGCTACAAGAAGTATTTGTAAATTGTGTTGGTATCATCATCATCAACCCTTTTTTATCGTCCCACTGCTGGGCACAGACTGGAGAAGGATTTAGCGCAATCACCACACTTGCTCAATGCGGGTTAACGATTTTAGACTTAAAAAAGTTCAGGTTTCATCTTATAATCAGTCATACGTGTCCAAGATTTACTTAGCCATAGCCTGACCTGGAATCGAACCCGCACACTCATAATTGAGTTGGTATCATAAGAAAAAAAAATCGAAACTAATTCATGGTCCCACTGTCAATGTTACCCGAAACAATCAAAGTTACCCAGATTGACTAGCCTTTTTCTACTATATTTTAGACAGCTTCCAGTCTAACCGGATTCTGCTAAATACCCGTATTTTACATGAAGCAACTCCCCATCTGACCTCCCAACGTTAATGGGCAATATGATACCCCTTGGTAAGACTGGTTATCAGTCTTTTAGGTGAGGGTCGTAACCCCTTTTTCAAGAAACGTAATGTAACCGGTTACTTGATCGGCGTAACCTGTTACAAAACAAGTTATTTTTGTGGCCAGTTATTTTAATTCACCTACTGGGATTGTTAAATATAACCACCAACTATACAGTTACACACGAAACGAAACTAGACATGGTCCTTATTTCACGTAACTAGTTACAATAACCAGCGACGCGCGCCGCCGGTGTGATGCACGATACGGCTACCCGCTACGGCATAACGTGTGTATGAAATAACGCATTTACAAAAATAACTACTTTTTAATTTGACTCGTAACCAGTTATTCAGTTACACATCGCGTCGCTGGTTATTGTAACCGGTTACGTGAAATAACAACCACGTCTAAGTCTTTCGGGTTTCGGACGAGTCGTAACGACTGTAAAAGATCTACAAATGTCTGCCGGGACGAACATGCGTTCCATATAGTAACTTATATATATAAAGTCGTTCCGAGGCACGAAAGAGTCTCGGTATGTAAAAATGATCATATACGAGTATAACACTAGCGGCCCGATATGTACGTGCTTGGCTACGTATAAAGTGAAATAATAAAAATTTATTAGATCATCAAAATTATTTATTCAAACATAAAATATATTTTTTTAATTGCTAGCAATTTTATAACTTAATCCAAAACATTAAGATTATTAAATACACGACTGGGGGTACCGACTCTCGAACAGGCAACATAAAGTTGGCAATTTGAAAAACATGATTCCTCCAAATTCAGACCACAAACGTGTAAAAGCCCTTGGGCTTTGTTGACGGACATAGCGAATGATAAACGCACAGGATATTGTTATCGTTTGAACTCAAGCGGCATATCAGCTGGGATCATAGGGATACGCGGTATCAAACAAACTTCTCCTTTTGATTTACCAGTTAAGATCGTAGCTTCAATTAAATTTGGCAATAAGTTTTACACTGCCAATCTGGTGCAATTACACAGTTTTGGTGGATAATAAAATTACAAAGAAAGAGGCATTGATTTTTATATATATAGATGAGATGAATGTCCACCGTTCATTGAATTCATTTGTTACAAAAAATGTGATAAATGAAGAAACGCTGGACCGATTCTGTTCAAACTTCACATGAACCATCTACTAAATAGTCAAAACAAAGCCTAAACGTTTGGTTTGGATAGGTGAGTCCGTTCTTGAGTTATAAAAACACAAAGAAAGTGGCATTGATTTTTATATATTAGATAACCTGTGCGGCTTTTGTTTTTAGGCATGAGCCCCTTAATTACGTAATGAATACCTCATTTATTTATATACTTAACGTTTCGAACTTCATTCAACAAATTCAATCCTACAAAGTTATTTTGGTGCGTGGTCAAAATGTTAACTAACTAGTAAGGGCCGGCGCCCACTGCCATGAAATGGCACAGCATACCACGGGATATACCACGGCAAGTTTCAAATAGGTTACCAATGACAATTCCTCGACACAAAGTGACTCATACGTCTCGCGGGATGCAATGGCGTGCCGTGGCACCCAGTGGAATGAACCGCATGACACGACATACTACACCACCCCGCGGGACGTCGCGGCATCATAGTATCTAAATAAACATAATTCTAGGCACATTGAAATAAGATTGTAATCCTTTTACATGCCATGCCGGCCCGCAGTGGGCGCTGCCCGTAACTATTCCCACAAATGTTAACTAAGACTTCAAGTGAAATATTCTTCAGTCGCTAAAATATAGATATACAGAATCCTGACTTTATAATAAAAACGCGAAAGTATGTTTATTTGTTTCTTATAGTTGTAGATAGATAGGTACATGATTGTATTGATCCACAAATATATTAAAACGAATAAATATAATGTTAAAACTAATTGGAGCGGAAAAATATAAAAAAAACCACAACAATTTTATTGCTGTCGATAAAAAGCTGAAATCCCGTAAGTATCTATATTTTTGCCTATTTAAGTAGGTGACATATTTATTCCTTATACCACAGATTACAAAATACTACCTTAGACGCTGAAAAAAATCTAACAGGCATTTACGGCCCACTCCCCTTGCAGACAGGCTGTCCGCTGTTCAGTAGGGGAAAAATTGTATTTATCCAACAGCTGCTTGCTGTCCAAAACAAAACACATAGGTAATCGACACATGTCATTTTGGAATTGATAGTATATTGGATGGTTGGTTGTAAATAACCAAAAAACTTATAGGTAAAATTGGAAGCCAAACTTAAGGCATTGTATTGAGAGTTTTGACCCCGAGTAACTTTTTACGGTCGACGTTGACCACCTCTCTCTTTCTTACATACCCTACATCGTACACGTTGACACCGTGAAATTATTACTATGACAGAGTAAGAAACAGATAGCGCGTCAATGACAATTTTCAAGATATTTTTTTGATCTTCACTGTTTAATTCAGAGTGTGGCTTCCAGTTTTACTTATAAGTTTCAAGTAGGTAAATAACTGTGCTGTAAGATGTTATTCCTTCATCTATGGTTAGCTACAACATACACAGTCAAACTACCGATCTATAATCTCTTTGAGACTTCAATAATATTGTTATACTCTGTTATATTGATATAGGTACTCTTTGCTGCAATGTCACAGATTGGCACATCTTACTAATCTTGTAACTATTAAAATGAACAGAATAGCTTTGATTCTTGTTGTTCTCCCTTGCTTAGTTCACGCAATTCACAGAAACAGAAAGGAGGACAAACTGGTGTTGAGTCCCGTTGAGTTGATTGATCTCATAAGACAAGAGCAGCATAAAAATAGGGCGCCTGTACAGACGACGGTGGTACACACAGAGAAGACCAGTAAACCATTGGAGCCAGATGATTCAGAGTATGAGACAGGTTGTTGTTTTGTTTTTGCAGAAAACACTGGTTTTATTTATCTGTCGCAGTCAACTGGTTAAATTAGCGCTTGGCCTTTATACATACGTATTGCTTGCATCGTTTCGCGATCTCAGCTCGCACGGGATTGAACACACAGTTACCTATCTACAGAGTGGTGCTGATAATACGACAATAAATGAAAACACGGACAATGCTGGTTCATAGGGATAATCCTAAACCATAGAAAAAAACCTAGCAATAAAAAAATGATAATTTCAATCGTAACTAAATCGCATAAAATTGGAAACGGAATAAAACATCCTTTAAAATATTGGTTCACTGCACTGACCTCCGATCGGCGACAAAACGCGATCCTGTAGATATAAGACTTGCTTTTTTCGAAGCGGCGGTCATCAACCTGTAAGCGCTTCCTTATCAACACATATATGTAGGTAGGTAGATCATGTAGAAAATGTGAAAAATTAAAAATAATTTCCTGTGACTAAACTATTGGATATATTTATATGATTTTTATGGATAGACTGTAGATGGTCGTTATTCACGTAACCAGTTACAATAACCAGTGACGCGATATGTAACTGAATAGCTAGTTACAATACAAATTAAAAAGTAGTTATTTTTGTATATGCGTTATTTCATACTTATTTAGATTTAACTGTATAGCTACACACTCAAGAAAGTGATTTAGTTTCGTTTCGTAACTGTGTAGTTGGTGGACTTATAATTATGTAAACAATCACAGTAGCTGAATGAAAATAACTAGCTACAAAAATAACTCGTTTTATAACAGGACACACTTAAGACAGTGATTCAATTTATTTTCATTTCGTGAGTAACTGTATAGTTGGTGGATCACAGTAGCTGAATGAAAATAACCAGCTACATAAATAACTCGTTTTATAACAGGTGACGCCGAACAAGTAGGTAACCTATTTGGTGCGGGAGTGTCGGGTGCCCATCTTAGTTACGTACCGCGACCAGTTCGACCCGCACGTGATTGTTTACAGTTCCAACCTAAAGTATAATTTATTTAGGTTGTATCCTAAAAAATAATTTAATATCCATCAGATAGATTTATAAAAAATATTGAACACGTATTTTTTATTTTTTCTTTCATTCAAATAATTAGGAAGATATATTGATGTAAAATGTCGCATGACGTCACGCCGTGGTACAAAATATACAACGGCGTGACGTAATTAGCCCCCACTCCGTAACTTTAATACGCTATATCTCAGTAGTTTTTGGTACCTAATTTCGACAAAATAAAAAATCTCTCTTAGTCTTAATTCTTAATTTTTTTTTATTATCTATAAGACTGACTAATATTTTTTTGTTTTTCATATCTTGGATACATCCCTATCGCATAGTCGCATCCGAAGCTTTTTCAGCTTTAGAGTTTAGGGTCCGCTTTACTAGTCTAATTCAGTCAGTCTAATTTTCTGTGAAGCGACTGTCGCCTGACCTCCACAACCCGAAGGCTAAGCATTGCAGTTACACCAATTGTTGGACTTTTGAGGGCTCCAACCCGTAACGACTGCCATCAGATGTTCGTATGGCAACCGGGACCAACAGCTAAACCTGCTAGGCACGACCAGACCAGTACAAATATTCATATTAATGCATACAAATGTTTACACCCTCCTTGCGCAGCGGCCGCGTTCGCTACTGCTACGCCACGGAGGCTGTTAAACATTTTCTAGAGTATCTAATACATACTAACTAAAACATCACACCTGTGATTCCCAAAGGGTTGGACAGACAATGTAGGCCGGTACCTCACTGTACGAGTGTTCGCCAGTTAGGTAGGTATGGAGGACCTTGAATGTTCCAAGTAGCACCATGCAGTAGCGAACAAGCCTATTGATATCCTTCTTCTGAACGATATTTGTTTGTTTCAAGTTACTTGGGGTCTACGGATGGCTAAAAAATCTTTTCTCTTGAATTCTCCCGTGTAAACTTCTGCCTCGAAGGTAATCCGTCGCTCCATTTTCATCCGATCATGCTGGAAATCTATTCCTCGTTTGTATGGTCTCCCTCTGCATCCTCTATCTACTTATTTAAAACATATAGTTAACCTCATTTAAACTTCCAAAATTCTATATCACGGTCCCATGCCGAGACACCCGTTCCACTACTTAGTAAAACATTTCTGACGATGCTTGGTGCCATTTTCCAACTTCATCATACTATTATTTTTAAGTCGGCTTATAGCGCACTCTAATTATTTAACACACATTTATTTTTCATTCAGTTCAACAACATTCATTTTGAAGCATATTGCTAATCCATTGCTCCATATGTTCGAAAAATGTGTCCGCTAAGCGACTTAATAATCCAATGAATGTTGTTGAACTGTCATAACTGCTACTTATTTTATATTTATAGTACCTTAAATGAGCTTACGGGTTATGTATGTCTGTGTAGCTTTGCGTCCATACATTTTTATAGATTTTTATCAATTTAAAAATTTCAAATTAATTTACAAAGAAAATAATATTTTTATAATCCAAGGACAGCGAACAACACAGGTGATTATCAAAAAATAAAACGTATTTAGCGTAGGTACCTACCACAATGCGTGTAGGTAACGAATGATGATTCGATGATTCCGATGAACCAATCACGTTAGTTCTCTCGCAAATGGAGGAGACGCTGTAGGTACTGACGATATCGGGGGGTGACGGAGAGACGGGCATGCAGGGTTGACCCACCCCCTGACACAATTGTATCGAAATCAAGCTGCGAACAGCCACAATGGTACGCCCATAGATTAATTACTACGTGTAAAACTACATAATGCGAATGTGTTTAATATTATTAACTAAATTTTCTGTGCAAACAGGGTCATGTGAAGACGACCAGACATTGAAGAATCGTAAAATCTGGAGTCGGTGGAGCAAATGGAGCGATTGTTCAGTAACGTGCGGCGGTGGTATCATCACGCGCTACAGAGTGTGCGTAGCGGGGAGGTGCGCACCCAGAGAACGTGAGGAACAGCGTCGTCCCTGCGCCCGTGCACCTTGCCACGCCATCTTTTCCAACATGACCGATGACGTCCGCGAGGCCGATAATTGAATAATTAAATGTGAATTTATTTTTAATTTAGCCATATCCACATAATTATGATTCTTCATAAAATTTAATGAAATGAAATGAAATCGTTTATGAAGCAAACAGGATCACTGATCACTTTTACACGTCACGTCAAAAGCCTGTATTTCCTAATTGACTACTTCTGAGAAGAAATAGCCGAAACAAACTCAGGGATCATCGTCTTTTTTCAAGTCCAGACATTAAAAATGAAAATGTTTACAATAATTTACGTTAAAATTACGCATATTCCTTAATAACAATGTTTAGCAGAGCTAGCAGCTCAGTCCCAAGCTTTTTGTCTTCTAAATAATCTGTGATTTTATAATACCCCCTTTTGCAAAGTTGGGCCTTTATATAGTTTTTATATCGTTTAATGGGTAGGTTTCGAATGTCCATGGGAAGCTTGTTGTAATGGTGTACATTGACCCATGAACGAGTTGCCTACTCTGTGGAAACGAGTGTGATGTACAGCAAGATTGTGTTTGTTCATAGTTATGGTGTAGTGTAACAATCATTTAATTGGTTGGCCCATAATCAGCATATTATGTTCTCAGTGTTGAAACGCTGGTCTCCTCTCGATGAGTGATCACGCGGGTCTTTTTTTTTTTTTGTGAGAAATCATCAAATGATTTCTCCCGCTCTGGGTGGAGCGTGGTAGATTTTTACGGTCTTAAAACCCACTTGCCTGTGCCAGACCCTCGGTATTTCTTTCGCACTACCGAACTGCCCTGGCAGGTGACCATGGGACCTCAGTGAAGGTAGATGTCACATTTCTTCAAATTGTATGGTTCTAGCACGTGCCGGTTTCCTCGATGTTTTTGGTCACAGTTTTGAGAGCAGTATTAATTAAATAATAATAGCTCTTTTGCTAACAACTCTTTAATCACTTGGCCAGGACTGCTAAACAAAATGAAAAGTAAAACACAAATTATCTTAATTTGAAGCATTCACTTAAAAGCTATTAAAACTTCGCCTTAAGGTCGATTCCAAATATAGTATGGCGTAAATTTGTTAATACGGAATGAATAGTCCTTCACTTGACAAACATTCACACATTGACTTACGAAGGGTGTGATGTACAGCAAGATTGTGATTGTTCCTGGTATTTATGTTATGAATATAGCTTATTTTCTTAAGATTCGATATATTTTTATGTACATACATAAGATATTCAAATATATATTATGAAGCTACAGTCAGAATGTTCACCTCTGAATTTTTCTCTAAGAGAATCTCTAGGACCAAGGTTGTAAATGGCTCGAACAGCCCTTTTCTATAAAACAAAGATGGTGTTGATGTCCGCACAAGTTCCCCAGAGAAGAATTCTCATAAGTCATACCTAAGACTATGAAAATAACTAAAATAAACAATTCTGGCTTTATCCACATCAGTTATCTGTCTAATTTTCTTAACAGCAAAGGCGGCAGAACTGAGTCTACCCGACAGTTTCACAATGTGAGGACCCTATTGTAACTTGGCGTCAATAGTTAATCCAAGAAAAACTGACGACTCGACAGGGATCCACTCTACTCCATTCTGTTGAACATTGGTACTTAGCTGCCTGACATTTGGCGTAGAAGAGCGTAGAATAAACTACTAAGCTACTACCATAATTTTGTAACACGCTATTACTTTCGATTATTACCCAACTAACATTTTTGTCATATAATCAAACATTTATATGACCTTGAGTTTTATTAAAGTTGTTTTACAGTATTTTTGTTAACTCTTAGTCGTGTACTGGTGCATTATGTGTCCAATAGTCATATACGCTTTTCGTTATATAATAATGTCGTATAGACGTTATTGCGACCTTTTTATACAACCGTCATATAGTAGTGTCTACGACGACTTCTATAAAACTAACTTATACAACTTTTCGTCGTGTAAACGTTTTCATCGTATAAACGACGTAATACTGTCAATTTTGTCATAATATAATTACCTTTTAAACAACTGCTATACGGATAATAATTGTTTACACGTAGTATTTGTAACCATTATACGAGTAGTAGTACAGGGTGGGCCAAGAATTCGTTAACATTTAAACTTAACACCCCGCGCTAATACAAGCCGCGCGGGGAGCGGGCAGGGGCGTTACCACTAGCTCGCTTCTCGGAAATTTAGTCGCAATGGATCGTTTCACGGGGCCGCAGCGCGCTTATTGTGTGAAACAATTTTATTTAAACAACAGTTCGCTCATTACTGTGAGACGCTTATTTCGCGTTGAATACGACTTACACAATTTAAATCAGTGTCCGAGTGCTCCATTAATAAAGAAATGGGTTAAAAAGTTCGAAGAGATCGGATCTACACTAAACGTGAAGCAAACCGGCGGCCCACGGAGTTCTCGGAGCGAAGAGAACGTGCAGCGAGTTTCCGCATCAGTTCGACGTGATCCAAATTTATCGACGCGCAAACGTTCGGCTGAATTAGGACTATCCCGAAGATCATTGCGCCGTATTTTGAAATTAGATATGAAATTACATCCATATAAAATCCAGTTAGTACAGGAATTAAAACCTAATGATTTAAATTTGCGCAAGTCCTATGCCGAAACAATGTTAGATCGATTCAATAATTTTGACAACCTCTTATTTTCCGACGAAGCCCATTTCCACCTCAACGGACACGTAAACAAACAGAATTGCAGATATTGGAGCAGCGAAAATCCCAAATCTAAACACGCGAGGCCACTTCATTCTCCCAAGGTAACGGTATGGGCTGCAATTTCAGCAAAAGGAATCATTGGGCCCTATTTTTCCGAAGATTCTCGCGGCCGTTCGGTTACTGTGAATTCTGTTGAATATGTGAAAATGTTACGGGGGTTCTTGGCACCGAAGCTACTGGAATTTGCTGGCTACAATCGTAACACATGCTTTCAACAAGATGGAGCCACTTGTCACACATCCAACGAGTCCCTGCCGGTAGTCAAAGAAATGTTTCCGGAAAAGCTGATTTCCAGACGAGGCGACATCCCATGGCCACCCAGGAGTCCAGATTTAACCCCAGCAGACTTCTTTTTATGGGGTTATTTGAAGAGTCGTGTTTACATCCATAAACCAAAAACACTACGTGAACTAAAGGAAACAATTTGCGAAGAAATGTCAGCGATCTCGCGGTCTCTTTGTCGACGAGTATTCGAAAATTTCGGTGCTCGCTTAGAAGAGTGCAAAAATCGAAACGGTGGACATTTAGATGATGTTATTTTTAAAAAATAAATTCCAAATAATTAACTTTCTTGTAAATAAATAATTTTAAAAATATGTCAAATAGTTTTCTTTATACGATTTTTTCAATTGTTAACTAATTCATGGCCCAACCTGTGTATAAGTCGAATAAGTATTACGAGAGCAACCTTTATACAACCTAAAGTATTACAAACATGCTAATACGACCGCTATTTAATTATTACTCATAATAGTTTATAATCACCTTATATACAACTTCCATCATTTTGAAATTATATTTAGGTATTTACTGTTTGCTACAACAAATGGATTTATAAAAGTGGAAAAGTATTAAAAGAAGTGGGGAATTAAAAACAAGTATCATTCGCTTCGAGCACGTCCTTTAATACAAAGTAATAGAACTCAAACTGATAGTGAAGAAAATGTGAAGGGTTCCGTATCACATTTAAATGTAAATTTAACCAAAATTCTACGAGTAGGTACATCTTGCAGTTCATTTGCCGAAGTTCAGGACTCTTGTTCACTTTCCAAATTTGAAAATAGTTATTCATAGTCCAAAAATGAAGTTAACGTCAATAAAGACACCCACAATGACGACTTCAGAGACCATTAAAAAAAGTGGGGGCTATATTGATTTTAATATTCCCCAAATTGTATTAAAGCAATTAAATGATTTGAAACTTAAGGAAAAATGTTTTGTAAATCTTGATATCCAAATATATGAGAAGGAAATTTCGCAAACTGAAGTCATACCTATATTAGTTTAGGTACTGATATAAAGTGTCATAGGTAATAAAAAAGGGCAGTAAAAATTATTGAAGTATTTTTTTTATTATTTCCAAGAAAGTAATTAACATTTCAAGTTTGACGAGACTTATTAATTAGAAATAAAAGCAAAGATTTCAAATATTGCTAGTTTTTAGAAAAACTTAAATGGCTTTTTGAACCATAGATGTCATATGAAATATTATACAAAATCAAACCTTCATTTATTTTGCCACATTGAAACATCTTATGAAGCTAATAATCTTACAATAGAACATATAAAATTATGGTGTATTTTCTAGCTCTACATTCTGGACATTACATTGCTTTTCAACTGGCTGCTGATTATTTTCGTGCAACACTTTTGCTTCCTTTGGTAAAAACTTTTCAACATTCTTGTGGGGTTTACCTAAAACAAAAGTATTCTAAGATATAGGTATGTCACGCAAATCGGTTCTTAAAATATAAATGCCTAGCTAACTTAGTACAAATACATCCTAAATGAACAAAGTTAGTTAGGCGTTTATTATGTTATTATTGATCCCTAAATCAACTGTCATGGCGTACTCGAATGAATGAACACGCAGTTATACGTCGGGAAGTTATGTAGTTGTCATATAACGCAGTCACATTAATAATAAATTAATAGAAATATGTGAAAACATTAATATTTCAAAAGCGCGTAAAAAAATTGTTAGAAACTTACCTCATATTAATCAGTAAACTTGATTGGGCAATGGTTGACAACTGATAAAATAGTTTTATCACCTCAAATAACAAAGAAAATATACAATATTAACTCTGCTGTCAAAAACACTGCCATATTATATTAACGTGATATGTTATAGAATTTGTTCAAATAAGCACACCTTTAAATGACAATAACACAACTTTACATTGGTTATAAGTCATATTGTGAGCCATTACTCGACAGGAAGTCGAATACACGCCGCGACAGTTGTTCTTACATGACATGTAGTCAAATCGCCGACGTAAATATGACTACTATGCGACTTTACAGGACCATATATGACTATTACACGACACTTTTAGCGCCTTAAGTTGAATAAAATGGGCCCTAATGCGGTCGAGTAAACTTCCTTATAACGTTTATACGATTATATTATATAACATTAACTCGCCAACAAAACGTCTACTCGACTTCCTAAATGTTAGTTGGGTAATTAATAATTAATTATTTTGGAGCATATTGCTAATCCATTGCACCCTATATTCGAACGTTGACAACGACAACGCAACGAATATCGCGAAACTGTCAAAATAAAATTCATTGCTATTGATAGTTGGTAATTATTTTGCTGGTTGTTACACTTGTAGTAGCCAGCTGCTACACAATTCCGACGGGACACGACCCGAAGGCCCGCTGCGAAGGGTTCCTATAAATCACATTAGGATAGCGGAAGTCATGGCGGGCGTTGCGACCGTCCATCCCGAAGTGCCTATAAATCTCACCTCGGAAGCACATCTGTTGACCATCGTCGATGTGCGTGGGAAACTATAGCGAGCTGTCTTGCACGTGAACTGTGAATTGGCGCGCTTTCTACACCAATCAATCATTCGCCGCGGCCTCTCTCGATCAACATCGAGAACGCACGCGCCACCCCGAGGATTTCTGTGGCACGGCAAGCTGTGTTCCTATTGGTTACCGCACTATTATTAGAGATTGCTAAGTTTATTTAAGTGAGTGCTTAGCTTGTAAGAGACATTCATTTTCAATTCATATTCTTATTCTCATTCCTGTTCATACTCTTGTATATGTACAATAGTATGATCACGTCACGTTGTTATACATGTCATACACATTGTACTCTTTTACATACGTGCAATACACAACATTCGATTCATCTGAGTTTTAATTACGTGACACGCCCTACGCGCTACACACTCATTTTTAGGGTTCTGTAGTCAACTAGGTACCCTTATAGTTTCGCTAAGTCAGTCTGCCTGCCCAACCGATATCAATATTTAATTTACTATCACGACCGAAAGTCGAGTTACAATCTCACAAAACTTGCTGCCCGCCTATGATTGTTAGGTACTTAATTTCAACGTTCACAGTAAGTATCCGAATGGCTAAGCGGTCCTCTCCGTGATTAGCGTTCAAGGTGGTTGGAATTCAAATGCAATAACTTACAGAATTTTTTTTAAATGTTTAGTGGTGAGTTATGAATGCTGACAACAAACATATGTATGTAAAAATACCGATCCGCAACTTAACGGAGATACTTTCTTTTAAGATTTTTTATATATTAGAGTTAAGTGAAATAAAAAGATGAGGGTAGATTTGAAACAAAGTGAATCACTAGTTTACATAAAATATGCCACTACCTATTAGCTACAATAACTCAAATAATATTACTTAGCTGTTGTTGGTTGGTAAACGAGTTACGAGTATAGTTACGAGTTTGTGTTATTAGTTTTACTTTTATAATCAATACGCAGGCTAATAAATGTATTAGCGTCCATTCGTAATCACGAATGGACGCAATATATCTCAAAAATCATATGAAATCGGCTTTTGTGTAAGTTGTTTTTATTATTATTTGGGTAAGGTGCAAACCAATCGCTTGTTGCAAGTGTGTAATAAATTTTTTTATTGTTTTAGAGAAATACTGTAAGCCGTTGGGTCAAGTGGTTGGAGGACGAATGTAGCTTAAAGTGTCCAGAGAAGTGGAACGTAACGATAATATTTACTGTTGAATAAACCTTTAAATCGTGCGAAGAAGGGAGGTTGCATTTGTGGTATAAAAAATAAACTGGCGAGACTGGTGGAGACTTATCGAGCTAAACAAAAAAAAAACAATTTATAACAATCACAGTGCAGAAGTGTCCTACAGAGTGTTTTAAATATATGTATAAGTGATTGTGAGTTCAAACCCCATAACAATAAATTACTTTTGCGAAATTATAAGAACAATAATTTCGGAATTCAAAAAAAGAAATAAGTTCGTTAACTATTGAACTAAGGAAGCCCTTGAACATTAAAATCTTATGCCATCAAACTCCGAAAAAAGTCACTGCAAGATGGCAGCACCAGTAAAATGCTATACACGCAAAAAAAATGTAAATGTAAAAAGTACTGTTTTGTGTTCTATAGATTATTTTATGATTGTAATAATATTCGGGTTAAACTTCAATCTTCTTTTCTTTAAGAAAATGAATAATTAACCTAAGTATAACTTCTTTAATGATAACATAATTATAATATTATCATTTTCATATCTAAAAACCAAAAATGATTTTTTTATATTTTTTACCATAATAATATCATAAGTTAATATAATAAATATTATATATATATATACAATCTGTTTCAGAAATATGAAATAATACTTTCAGTATATAAAATATATGTATGTTGTATACCTATGGGACCGGTGTGAGGTACCTAAGTGCATGAGTTTTTTAATTATTTTGCTTTGAAGTTTAGTGCGAAAACTTCGCAGTGATGACCCTAGAAATAACTTTAAAATTCAATTTTAAAGATTATAAAACAGAGTCGACTTATTTGTATCGGCACATTTAATGCCTATCGTCTTATTCAACTAATCAGTGTAATAAAAACATAGTTTTTATAATGTGAAGTAAATTCAATGAAATCTTCTTGCATCTACCCCTATTAATGGTACTATTAACTCTGTTGTTTTCAATAATTAATTACGATCTTTTAATTTTCATGCTCAGATCAGTCGTGGATAGCTTCTCAGAAGCAAAAAAACACTTCAATGTCGTGTCTATTTCACATCGTATTTTTAATCTCTTTAGTCAACGTGGATTGTCGGTATTTATCAATGAATGGTATTGAATTATTGACCAATACCGGCCAAGCGGCGAGTAACCAGCGGTGCCTTTGACACGCCCACTAATAAAAGCATCATTATAAAGTGGTTCCGTATAAAATATAGTTTTAATAACTAACTTCTTTCATATTATTTTAATTTCATATTATCTAATTATTTCATTGTGGGCACCTGGCCCTGTTTTAGTAAAAATATGCCCATTTAATTACAATAAGCCTTTGCTTGTACTTGACACCTTAACTTAAGCAAGGAATGGGTATAATCACCTTTCGTTAGAAAATTACAAACGTAATAAGTTTTGACTTACCGTATTTAGATTCAAAACTGATTAAGAATACTTATTGTTTTTATTTAAGTGTTAAAAATCTTAATTAGTTGCTTAGGTGTGTCTGTAGATAAGAATATCAGTCACTATTGGTTTTTCGGTAAAGGGAACCCTAAAATGTACGTAGGTTTAGGTAACTACCTATTCTTGATTTTTTATTAATTTTTTGCAAGTTCCGAACGAGTCCCGAATTGACGTTGACTAATGAAGTAATGACTAGTTGCATACTAATCGTCCCGAGGTGAAGTCGCTGCTTTGCAATTGCTCTGTTCCGCGTTACGTGCTGTCAACGGTTTTCAAAATACCTCGTCGTGGTGAAGAATATTCAAACAGTGAATACTATGATTCTCTGTGTTGGTGCTGCTGGAGATAGCATCTATGGAGCATGAAATTTATACCAGCAACGGTTTGTTGACGGGAAACCCGCCGCTGATCAGCGACGCCTGCCGTCGTATACGTGCTTCAGGAACATGTGTCTACGGCTGCAAAGTACTGGTTCCTTCCATCGTTCTGCGAGTGAGGGACGCCCTAGTTCTCGCTCCGGCACCGCTTTGGAGACACAGATTATCGAGCACTTTAGCAACGAACCTAGAACTAGTACTCTTCCAGCTGCCGCAGTATTTAATGTGAACCATACACTGGTGTGGCGAACATTACGGGACGACGGTCAACATCCCTAGCATTTTCATCGAACCCAAGAACTCACAACTGCAGACCACGCGCCAAGAATAAACTTTTGTACTTGGTACAACAACCGGGTGCAAACCGACCCAAGGTTTTCAACAAAGGTGCTGTGGACGGACGAGGCTTCCTTTACTAGAAATGGTATAATAAATACGCACAACTAGCACATGTGGGCTCAGTGGCGTATCAACGTCTGGGCTGGTATCCTCGGTGACCAATTTGGTTGCCACAACGTCTCAACGCCGAGGAATACTTGAATGTACTTGCAAGAGTTGTGAAAGAGACCCTCGAAAACTTACCTGTGGCTACTTAGGTACTGTCAAATTGTGTTTCAACATGATGGTGCACCAGCTCATTACGCGCGGCCTGTTCGAGAATACTTAAATGAACAATTTACCGAGTGGATTGGCAGAGGAGGACCCATATCCTGGCTCCTCGTTCCCCGGACCTTACACCAATGGACATTTTTTTGTGGGTTTACGTAAAAAATTGTGTTTATTAGCAAGTGTGTAGTTCATCAGACGAGATGAAATCTAAAATTGAAACGGCGTTTGCTTCGGTAACCCCGGACATGTTAATGAACACTCGATCGTACTTATTACGTAAAACATCTTTGTGTGTAGAAAATGGAGGTGGTCATTTCGAACCCTTTTTATAAACGACGACGACCCAAAGTCTGTGATTCATAAAATCATACCAAGATCTTTTTGTGATATTAAATTCCTAATACCTACATTATCTTAAGTGCAGTGACTTCATAGACCTACTTACTGGACAGTACCTACTAGCTTACCTTACACGGAGGTACAATTTCAGTGTGTGTAATGCATGATCAAGCGCGGTAATTTGGTTCAAAAATGTAAAAACACGGTAAGGTACCTTAGGGCTTACATAAATATCATCAAATCATAAAAAACTTTTTTGCAAAGAAATGAATGAGTGGGTGTTCAAAATGTTAACTACCTAACAAATTATCCTGTAATAATGTACTGGGTAGGGTTACTTGTTGCGCTAGGAGGAGTACCTACCAATCTTTGTTTTCATTTTAACACATAACATAATCGTCAGGCTTACTCTAGCCGAAGGTGTTGGCAGAGGTTTACAGAGTAGGTACATTCACTGTTTGCCAAAGACCTAATGTTAGACTTTATTTTATTTTGTGTACAGACGACAGCACGTCAAGCTACTGCAATCTGTCAGATTTCTTTATTGGATTTTCAACTTTATCTCTTAAGTATTAAGGCTCAAGTTTGACCTGCTGTCGTCTGTACGATGCTGCGTAAAAGTAAAATTGATTTACTTGCATTGAAAATTGTATTGCTGTATTTATTTATCGGATTATTTGTGTTGTGGTTTATTATTAGCGTAGGTATGTACCTATGTTATTGTGTGTCATAGTACTTAATGTAATATTAAAAGTTTGGCTATTAATTGTATTTTTTTTTGTTAATCTTTTTTTCTTCCCTTATTGGTTTGTATTTCATTTAATTGGCTGATCACGTTGTTGAGTTTTACCTGAATGCGAATCTCCGACGTGCCTGCTTGTTAGGAAAAACAAGACTGATTTTTAAGGACAAATAAGTGAGTAGGTACATATTTACGTAAGTGTCTATTGCAGCGAACCAGTAGGTATAATGTATGCCGGTAGGTATTTAGCAGACGGCGCGGCTAGTCGGCGCGTAGCGTCAGCTGTAGCATAGGTTTAGGGTTGTCGACAAAATGTTTAATAAATATTTTTATTTATTTTGTAGGGAAAAAAAAATCTTAGTATTTCAAATTTATGACTAGCTCAAGTTGATGTTTATAAGGTATACTTCAATATCTGAAAGTATTGTTTCACCTTTCTGAACCACGTTGTATATATATATTTATAAAATATTACAATGCTACCATATCAACGTTTGTTTCATTTGTTAGTATAATTATATCCACACCGAATAATATATAACTTTATAATATATTGCATTATAATATGTTTATTGTTTGTTACTATATTACATCTAAAGTAAACTGAAACATATAATAAAAAAACCTTTTTGTCCTAAATTGTCCTATTTGTTTAAATATTATTTACAAACAGTTTTACTTTAAAATACAAATCAATTTTCATTACTTTAAATTATATGAAACAGCAAAAAGGTTTTGTCTTAATTAGGATTCGTACCCACAATCGCACGTATTTGATAGCACCATTGTTAAGTGCGGCCGCTAACTTAACTTCAACTAAAGTAACGAAATTTTGCATTACTTTAAAGAAAGACTAACACTGCGACGAATACAGTGATGTCCATAATATAAATACTAGGAACAGGCACAAATTTATTGTACCTACAACAAGGCTCAAGAAAATAGGTGACTTTTTTAGATGCCAATGTATACCTACATTTTTACAATAGACTTCCAGAGGTGGTTCAAGATCTGAGCCTGAATAAATCCAAATCCTTCATTAAACGTAAGCTGTGTCAGAAAGCATTTTATAGTGTTAAGTTTTATATTGAGGACAAAAAGGCTTCGACTTGACCTGCGTCCGATTTCTATACTTACACTGATTGTTCTTTGATTTTTCCTCAAGTATAGTGCGTTTCATCTAATAGTTCCTTTGCCGTCATGTTGGCATTCATTTTTTGTCACTATCGTTAACATGGTAGACGCACTCTGCGTCTCTCTCTCACACTAAGTTGCATTAGTGCCAACATGACGGCAAAGGAACTATTAGATGAAACGCACTATAGTTTTAATTTGTAGTTGTTTGTTTTTTTTTACTCAAAGCCAGTACACACTATGTAGCCAAGCATATTGTACGTTACGGAATTGCATCGCTGACAGGGGTATTCGGCACTGGTGCAGATACACAGGAGATAAACTTAGTATTCGGGAACAATGTTGGAGCTGCTGAACCTTGGACAAAACAATATATTTCTGCATCGTTCTCACATGATTGATTTCAAAATGAATGATGTAATCAAATATTTGTATCAATAGCTTGATAATTTAAAAGAGTGTCCAGGGAGTTTCTTGCACGTTCTTCTCCATAGGTAACTACTCTTTGGAATGGGCGACTAGCTTCACCTTACTGACTGATCGACCTTCTGACAATTCAAAAATGCCTGTAACTGGTTTATTTGGAATAAATGCTTTGATTTGATTTGATTTGCGATAAAAAAACGGTTTGCTTTTATTGTTTTCCTTGTCTAGCATAGACTACATCTTTATTATTCTTCGTAGAGATACTACACAGCATGCAGTTGATTGGTTGGAATATAACACACACGGATATAAAATAATGCATTAGTGTGAGTGGCCGTTTAGCGCAGGCGACAGTAGTCTTTCAAGGTGGAAGGGGACTTCTACATGTAGAAGTGCTAAAATAAAAAGTGGAAAAGATTATTTTATTAGGGTACCCTATACACGTAAAGCGGGGAATGTTTTTTTTTTTCTTTCCCATCCTTACGTGTGATATATAGTCTCTTCAAATCTTTGGGTTCCTCGAGGTTAAAAATTTGACATAATTCGAGACATGTACCTGAATTCCGATTCCGTTGTTAGGACCGCTGTTAGCGACACTAAACCCTTCCCCATCACCGTCGGAGTTCACCAAGGGTCAGTCCGTAGTCCGTTTCTATTCAGCGTTATATTGGACGTCTTGTCAGATAACATCAAGAACCATTGCACAACCAAAATATAAATTAAATAAGGTTTACAAGTGTACTGTATACACAGTGAATCACGCGCGTCTGTTGTCTGGCAGGCTTCTTGATCGAATGTACGAGGCCACCCCACGTGGCACGGCGCGGCGGGCGCTCGGCGATTGTCGGGAGCGATCGTGATGCCACCATCAGCCCGCAGGCCGCTGGCGCAGACATACTCCCCGGCGTCAATATTACCATACATGAGCAAGGTTGCTCATGTATGATAATATTGCGCTGGCCGACGCGGACTGGGAACGGTTGGTGCGGCGGGTGAATGCGTGGAAGGAATCGCTCGAGAACGGAGGATTGAAATTCAATGTGGCGAAGACGGTGACCAACAACACGACAGACCCTATGTCTGTGTGTATAGGCGGGGACATGGTCGAGTGCACAGACCAGTTTAAATACATGAGGTCTGTGCTCCACGAGTCCGGTGACATTGAATGCGACATTAAGGCATGTATTTCCGTTGCTTGGGCAAAATGACGTGAGGTGTCATTTGTGACCCCCAATATAGCTAAGCTTTAGGGACAGGTCTATAAGACCCTGTTCTTTGGTATGGCAGTGAGGCGTGGCCTGTGCTTAAGCTACACAAGCAGGAGCTGCGTGTTACGGAGGTGAATATGCTGCGGTGGATGTGTAGAGTTAGCGGAAAGACCGCATCAGGAACTCCCGCATCTGTGGCGGTCTTCGTGTACGTGACATAGCAGACAAACTGCAAGAGGTTCGCTTACGGTCACGTCTTACGGAAACCGACGTAACAAATGTCCTGCCATGGCGCCCCCGGCGGGCCGGAATAAGTGAGGTAGACCAAAGAAGTGCTGGCTTGGCGTTGTTAGAGATGACATGCTTGTCAACAATCTCACACCACGGGATGCCAGATATCGTGCGAAATGGAGGCGTAGGTATATGTAGGAAAGCGGACCCCGCGCTCCAACGCGAAAGCCGCGGTTTCAACCGGGACTATACGCTCGATGATGATGGTGATAGGGGTTTACTAAAAATTAACTTGACAGGTTGAACAGTTTAAAAAAAAATTACAAAATATTTTCTAAAATAAGTTTAATTAACCATACATGCAAGCAATTTTTTTTATTCGTTATTCGTTTTTTTTTAATTTTATTATTTTTTTTATTATCCTGAACGTACATATTACATTCTTTCAAAGACATTAAAATTATATTTACTTTCTATAAATAAATAATTCGATAATTATATTATCTTAAATCTCTTTGCATTCTTTTAAATACAAAACGAATAACTAAAATCGGTTCAAGTTATCTAAAATTAACACCGAAAATCTAATAACGCGTCTAATTTGTGTAAATTAGTAACCCAATTCCCCGAACGATTTTTTAGTTTAAGATTCTTTCTGAGTTGATTTAGTCAGGATGGGTATGAGCTGTAGAATAGTTGGGAATAACAATAATGTAACAAATAGCCTATTTTTTAACTCTTAGTTCACTCTTAAGTGGGCTCACTTATTATGACAGACGGGAAATTACGGAACCCGACACGCTCTTCGCTGGTTTTATTATTTACTGGACCCGTTTTGAGGTTTGACCCTACCCAGCATACCCACTGAGGCATACTTACCTATAAGCTATAACCTAGATTTACAAGAAGGTTTCGAAAGATGAAATTGACCTGTTAATGCTTTAAGAAAAAAAATAAGTACGTACTTTCAATCTATACCCGTCGATCAATAAATTGTTTCCCTAAATTTCTTTTCTGCCAAGCCCTCTTGATGATAAATGATTCAGACACCGGACTGACATCACGCCTGTATCTCCCGAAGGAATAGGCTGAAGTGTACCTTAGTTAAGCCAAGTTACTTATGTAATAGGGATCGACCCTATTGCCATTAGGTTGGCCTACGTCCAAACTCTGACCGTTACTGCTACCTTGGAATCAAAACCTGCATCTTGTTTGCGGAACATAATAGTTCTCTCAATTTGAATAATTTTGAAGCATATTGCTAATCCATTGCTACATGTGCTGGAAGTGTGTCTGCTCAACAACGTAAACAACGCAATGAATGTTGTTGAACTGTCAAAATTAAACCCATTGCCATGCAGGACCTTCATGGTCAATACCTAGCAGGGCTTGCGTAGATTCGACTACTACATTAAGAAGGCAACTAATCAATAGGTAAGTTAATTTTTTATTTCTTGCTATAATGTATCTAACGTTACGACAAGGACATTGCTTCGAAGAACAGCTTCGACTGGACAGCATTACCGCGTAAAACAAAATGTTTACAAGTAGACAGCTACAACAATACAAAGAAAAGTATTCATTTCGGAATTCATCGTCTACCTTCGGAAATACAATCACGCGGTGATCAGAAGGCCAATTTTAAAACGAACCAAAAACTTGTTGCAACTCGCAGTTGCATCTCGGCAACAACAAATTGCGAACACTGTCAAAATTCCAGTATTTTTTGACAGATTTCGACTACCACACTATGAAACTTCTAATTACGAGAATTGAGCTGTTACAACAAGGACGTGTACCTATGTGCCTATTTATTATTATCAATTTTAAAAATATAGATTAACAACTCTAAGTGTTTGCTACAAAAACTACTACCGAAGTAGACAACTCGACTGAGAGTTGAAGAAGAAGAACTGGGAAGCATTGCTATTGTGGGGGGTTAAGTACTCTGAAGCGCTCCGTTCGGGCTGTTTTGGAAAAATACGAATATTACCGAAGTGCAAACCTTTTCTGGCTTACCTGTAGTTAGCTATTTTTCACAGAACTTTCAACCAGTTCTCTCATAACTGCTAACAGTTTGATCCATTACTCGACGCGGATAACACGCTTATTGTACAATTCAGTACAGTTACTTGTTAAGATGTACATTTATATTACGTTTGCTGTTATTCCTCTTGTGGCTCACATTGTATCATGTGAATGTAAGTAAATAATATCTGTATTTTTTTTCAAACTTAATTGTCACACACACTGCCGCAGAACAAAAGATTTTGGGAGGGGCCACCGACCGCTCAGGAATACGTAGCGTTGGAAGAATGCAACACGTACAAGATGGACCGATGACCTTATGAAGGCCTCAAGAATACTGTGAATGCAGGAAGGAGCGGTCAAAGTGGAGGTGATTAGGGTCGATGTCCATCAGTGGACGTCTTTCTACTAATAATATTCACATAATATACATAACATATTACAATTTTGTCTCATTCCTTAAATAGGACGTACCATGCAACAAAAGAGTACTTAACTTAATTTAACAGTAGATGATTTCTTATTAGTCGTAGAACAACAACATCCCATTGCGTTCTTTCCGTTTTTGAGTATTTTTCAAATGATTAGTGATAGATTGAAGGATTAGTGAATCAGCGATATGCTTCAAAATGATTAAAATTGTAGTTCCAGATTCTGTGCTATGCGATTAGGGTCGAAAAAACTGATATTAAAAAGTTTCGCTATGCTCGCAATTCTTCGATTCTACGGAAGCAATGGAAGGTATAGTTGGCAAGAAAAATATTGTTGGATAGAAGAGGGACAAGAGCATAGGGGGAGTAACCGACCATTAGGTGTATGTATACATAACGGCGCGTGACTGATTAATTTTGAATATTATGATCTGTTTTATCGTAGGTATCAGTAGCGCGGGCTTTGCTCAAGGTTCGATCGAGTGGGTTGGTCATCTCTAACCTAGTGGCTCTTATCTATTTTAATCTGAGATTATCATTGTAATCCCTTAATATTACAGTGATCTAAGTGTCTGAACAGTTAAAATAAGAATCGAACATCACACTATAGTTATTGTTCAACGTTTTCTCGAAATACCTCCCACGATGGATGCTCATGCGGATAAGAAGACACCTCAACTATCCGGAACTTCGGCCCCGCCAGCCGGACGGTTTTTCGATATGGGAAAATATTTTTATATTTTTTTTTTAAAGTTTAACCCGGCTTTTTAGGCATTAGTAGAATCAGTTTTTTTTTTTTTTTTTAATACTTATAAACTAGCGCTTGACCGCAATCCCGCCTGATGGTAAGCAGTGATGCGATCGTTGATGATAAAGCGCGCTAGTTTATTAAGAGCCTATTCACTCAGAAAAACTGAGCGAATAGGAAGGAAGACGGTAGTTGAGCGAGGTGATGCAATGTTAAACCCAACAACACGACCAAAGATGCTGCGCCAAATGGAGATTGATCTGAAAACCCTCCACGACCAAACTCCAAATACAACAACATTAGGCGCATCGTACCCGGCACACATCGCAATACAACTGCTCAGACCCGTCCTCCGTACGGCTTCACCAGACATCATGCCGGAACACGACAAATCGCTTGGCGGCAAGGCTTTGTCTGGTGGGTGGTAACTTCTGCCGGCGGCCGATGTTATGGCCTACCTACCGATAGTTATCCATATCTAACAATACCTTCACGGATCGGACACGGTATTCTTTACATATTGTATATTGTATTGTATACGTTACCTGGAGAATTGTATGTCTACCAGCTAGATGAACCTGCCGATCAATTCAACTTGAAAAATTAGGTTAAATGAATTTGGAATGAGCCGTCAACAGTAGGTATCAATCTCTAGCCTTAGTTGAAATGACACCACACGTTCACTTCACTTAAGTTTTCGTGGTGAGATGGTCACAGAGTAGCACTGTTGCTAGATGAATCTGACAGTATATGGGAATGAGAAGTATCAGCACCCGTTACATTGCGATCTTTAAACAAAACATAAACTGTAATGAGCTTCAGCTTTCAGCCAATTTGAATCAGAAGTAAGAGTGATAGTAGTTTTTTCCTTACCTACTTTATTTTCTGCAGACACTAAAGAACCACCGAAAGATATAAATCAAGTGAAATCTACTCTCAAAACAACAGTGGACGATTCCACATCCATTGCGCCATCAAATACAAATAACCACGCATATTTATGGGACAAGACTCCAACGTCATATTTGAGCAATGTAAGTATCACCATTACCAACATGGCTGCCTTTTTTCCTAACCACTGCCAGTTTAACCGCATACAGCTGATTAACAGTATTCTACATGGACTGACTACCAATCAGACCTCCATAACCCAGTTACTGTGTAACGTGGTAGGTACGCTTGGTTTCTAAAACTGATTATCAGACTTTTGGATATCAATAAGTAGGTACCTATTACCAATTACCTAGGCGTAGTTTCAGCTACTTTATTGGATCTTGTATATTTGCTGCAGGCAGCTGTCTAGTCAATATGAATATGAAAAGTTTATTCAGTCTCTAATTTTTAAATAAACCACGCAGTAGACACTCGCCTCAATTCCCTTGTTCACAAACTAAATTAAAATTAGTTCAGTGCATCTTTTTCTTTCATTAAGAAAAGGACTGAAGATAAAATGTCAGTTTAGACCTGTCAAATTAGTGAGCTCTTGACGTATACTGGCGTATTTTTAGTCGCAATGTTTTTAATCCTGTCAAATTAAGATACTCCATAGACAGTTTAGTCTATGGAGTATCTTAATTTGACAGGATTAAACTGATATTTTATCTTCTGTCCTTTTCTTAACGAAATGGAAAGAAAGACATGCACGTAACTTAAAATTAGTTTAGTTTGTGAACAACGGAATTGGCGCCAATAACAAAATGTAAGGTGTAATTGCCAAAACACCGCGTGCGACTATAACGCACAAATATTACTCGGATTATTAATTTGACTTGTCCCCCCTAGGCCTGACTTGTCCCCCAAGGCCGAAGCTGGGTACACCCATGGGCGGTATACTGAACTTCAAAACATCATTCATCGACACGCTATGAAGAAGACATTCCATGAAGTTTCATAACCTTGTGTAGCGGCGTACCGATCCGATCGATTCTGCAAATCTCACCGGGTTAAATTGGGTGAAGTGAGCTAGCAATACCTACTCTCAATCCTTTTTTTTTTGTTTTCGATGGGGAATCATCAAATGATCCCTCCCGCTCTGGGCGGAGCGGAAGGGCGTGTCAGATTTTTACTGAATAAAACCCACCCGTATTTCTTCACTTGCCTGTACGCCAGGGCCACGGTTTCTTTTTTAACCAAACCCGTCACAATGTGCTGACAACTCTTTAAGGTGCGTGAAACACAACGCGCCGTCGACCCGGGCCTGGTCCTTACCGAGCGGCGAGCTGCCCACTGCTCGCCGCCCATACTGTCAATCCCTTAGTCCGTTTGAACGGCATCTCACTCCACTCTCACATGACCTTAAAAAAAAATATTCAAGGTGAGATTGTTACAGAATCGTACTGCAGTACTTAACTGGGTAATACGATACACCTTGGTAAGATTGGAACCGGACTGCATCCAGTTAGACTGGAAGCTGACCCCTACAAACTTAGAAATGAAAAGTACAGACGATGTAGACTTAGTTTATTTCTATCCTAATTTATATTGTAACTGTTATATTTTTAGCAACCACAAATTTGGGGAGAGGACATAAAAAGATATCAAATGTTACTGAAAGCACCTCATTCTTTGACGAAACTTGCCAAAACTCTGTCACTGGGATTCGATCCTTCATTTAATAAGGTGAGTTA
The DNA here is from genome assembly GCA_037179545.1 of Sesamia inferens. NCBI lineage: Eukaryota > Metazoa > Arthropoda > Insecta > Lepidoptera > Noctuidae > Sesamia > Sesamia inferens. The sequence goes on along the minus strand of CM073921.1, from coordinate 15,185,191 downwards.
TATAATGGAAATCTGAATTACCTACTAAGACAACAACTGACTACTTAACTTGCTACCAAGTCTCAATAGGATTTACGGGATCATTATATAGGTATGCCAAATTTTCAAGTGGTCAAATGCTTACGTATAGGTACATACCTATCAAGCTACATTTTTCAACACAGCTGTGGAGAAAAACAAGTTTACTAACAATTGTTTGAGTAAAATGGATCGCTGTATTTTTTTTTTTTTTTGTTCAATATTCGCATTTTGGAGGAACAGCCAGACGAAGTCACCTAATAGCCTTATTTATTATAAATATAACATTATTTATAGAACACAAATTCACGTTCATTCGAAAAATAAGGCTTATTAAGCCGATTTCCAAGTGTATTTAACACGCGTCCTTTTCAAAGATTCCAATTTCCAAGTGACTTTTTTATTTAAGTATAGCAATAATTTGTAGTTCTTGGTAACCTTAGAGCCTCAGTAATTTAATAATAATACAAACTTATTTAGACTTATAATCTGTATAAATACACTGACGGACTCATAAACTGCATCAAAGTAATAGACGACTTTGAAATAAATATTTTAACCAAGTATGCAAACTTTCTTTCAGATTTTAATTGTAATCTCTAGGTGGGTTCGTGAACTTTAAAACAGCGTAGGGTCATCCTTAAGTTTAAGCTTGTGTACTAGAAAGGACCTTAAGACTTTTTTGAAGAAAAAACAGAAACATAAGGAAAATTGGTTCAAAAAAAAATAGTTTTAACAATAGACACAAACTCATCGGTTCCGCATAGATTTTATTAGGGTTATTAAAAGATTTTGCGGAATATTGTCCCATTCTTCTGAAAGTGCTATTCTTAGTGCTGCCACTGTCATGGGCACAGGATTTCTCGCATATACAGCTCTTTTTAAACTGTCCCTAACATGCTCAATGGGATTAAAATCCGGGATGCGTGCTGGCCAATTCATTGTACGTATCCCAACCTCTTCGCAATATTGTCGAACTTGTGCAGCAGCGTGTGGCAGGGCATTATCTTGCATTAATGTAAAATTTTCTTATGAATCCCATGTAAGGCACCACGTGATCTTCTAAGAACTCTTTTATGTAGCGATGTGCAGTCAAACCCCCTCTATTATTACCGTTTTGACGAAGACAAGTTATGTTCGCCCGTTCATCGATATGCCACCCCAGACCATACACAAACCGCCTCCAAAAGGAACACGCTCATCAATGCAACTTTGAGCGTATCGCTTCCATCTGCACCATATAAACATGTCCTTCACTCGTCCGTGAACAATACGGAGGCCCATTGCTCTTCTGTGCAATTTAGGTGATAACGCGCAAATCTTAAGCGAGCTTATCTGTGACCTACGGACAAGTTTGGACCATTGCTGATCTAAATGGGGTGATATGCGCTTCCTTTAACCTTCTTCTTATTGTTCTTGCACTCACATTTACTCCACGCACTTCATTAAGCTCTGTTTTGATGTTAACTGACGTGAGGAAACGATTTCGCAGGGAAGTTGTAACAACAAATCGGTCATTAAGACCGGTGGTTGCTCCAGTCCTACCTGTACCACGTCTCCTTCTGTAAGAACCTGTCTCCACAAACCTTCTGTATATTCTACAAACCGTAGACAGGTTTAAATTTAAATTTCTAGCAATCGTTCGTTGATCCAAGCCCTGCCGCACCAGTGCTACAAGTTGAGCCGCTTGTTCGGACGAAGTATCTATATTATGGTTCAAAAATTCCCGATGAGTTAAAAAACTAACCCAACAGTTCTTCTGGTAACAATAATTTAATTGACAAAAGAATAAAACATGAATGCGAATCAATTGAAAACTTTATTTTAAATAACACGCTAATCTGATACTACGATTTGTTTTTTTTTTTCTTTTTGTAGTGTGGCACTAGTTTTTGACAGCCTCCGTGGCGTAGCGGCAGCGTACGCGGCCACTGCGCGGGTTCGATCCTCGCACACTGCAAATATTTGTATGCATGAATATGAATATTTGCACTGGTCTCGTCGTGCCTCGCAATGCACGTTAAGCCGTTGGTCCCGATTGCCATACGAACATCTATAGGCCTAGTATGAGTTTTCAGTACGAAATTCGATCGTCGATATCGACTGCGTTTGACTCATTGATTGGGCCGCTTCAAGGTTGTAAGAACTCTCAACCAATGAGAGCGCCAAACGCGCTCGATATCGACGATCGCGTTTCGTAATGAAAACTCATACTAGGCCTACTGGTGGCAGTAGTTACGGGTTGTTGGAGCTCTCAAAAGTCCAACAATTGGTCTAACTGCAAAGTGCAATTCTTCGATTTTGCCTTCGGGTTGGTCACGGAAAATATCGAAGTTTAGCCAAAATCAGCAATTAGATAAAGCGGACCCCAGACTCCAAAGCTGAAAAGGCTTCGGATGCGACTGGGATTAACGTTGAGATGATGATGATGATGAGTGTGGTACTAGGTTCATTTGTTTTACTGCAGTTCTATTTTTAAATTTTGCTTTTTTTAAGATTAAGAGCCAGGGTCTCCATTCTTATATAATTTAATCTAAAAAGTTTGCATACTTATTTAAAAAAATCATTTCAAAGTAATCCTGAACTTTGTGTATATGGCACGGCAATGACAAGTAGTAATTTGTAATTCTATATTGTTAACAGGATTACTTCGAACCATTTGAGAGACGTCTAAGGCCGGTAACTCTAGTTGCTTTTCGGAAGAAGGGATATGCGATACGCAATAATGTCAAAGTAAGTTTGGTCTTGATCATGTTTTTTTCTAATATTTTTATCTGGTATGTAATAAGTGATATGTCGAACTAAGAATTAGGAAATGTATTATACATTTTTTATTCTGCGTTTTAATTTATTTCAGCTCATCTTTCTTTTTATTTTACTTATTATTAGGTAAGATACATAAAATAAAAAACATCTGGTTTGTTGTCTAAAAATATGGGTTGCATGATATCCGCTTAGTATGACGTGTTTGTCACCACACGGAAAGTACATTCAATTAACAAATAAAACTTATTATTGTTTATATAAAAGTTGTCAGGTAGCAGTGGCGTGGCCGAACAACAGTCACCATTCAACGAAGTCAGCACTTTCTGGGAAAATAATGAAATGGACACATAACAAGGATGTGATTTTTTTTTTGTTGGACTGTACCTAGTTATACCTATAAGGTTATTTTTTGTTTATACGAAACCTGAATATAGTTTGTTCAGTATATGTAACTGAATCGATTTCAATCATTTTTACACCAAAAATTATAATTTTTCCCAAATACATTTAGAAATTGTTGCAGTGTGGTTACCGAGCGCGCCACGCAGCATATGGTAGATGCATGCCCGCGCAACAGCTGACGCCAGAGTCAACGGTCCGCTCGGGCGAACGAGCGGTGCGTTGACCTTATTTTTGTTGGGACAACCAAGTAGGATAACAAGCTCATAACTTTGATGTTTATCATGATATCTTTTTGAAATTTTGTACATAGATTCTTTACTTAAAAATACTGGACACCTGTTTCGGGTTTTGCATAAACAAAAAATAATATTGTATATGAAGCAGTGATATTTGAAAATAGTTAAGATGAAGATAAATATACTTAGATTCCGATTTTTATTTGAAGTTAAACATTCTCATAGTAAGTAGGTGACTAGGTGTTAAGTAATTACATAGATCCGTGCTCGCCAAAATACGGTATGCCGTTAGTTGTGTGACCCGTGACAAAGTAAATTATTACAAAAAAGTTATTTATAACACTTACACTTTATTGTACACCAAAAACATACATTACATAAAAATACATTTAACACTACAATAATTACAATGGACGGCCTTATCGCTAATGCAATCTCATCCTAGCAACCCCAGAATGGACAGAGATTTTTCCGTGAAATAGGACTGTCGCAAAAAAATTACGTTAGTGCAAAAATTATAAATATAATACACTAAAAAATACAGACACATATGTACATAATCCAAAATTATACATACATACTGAATAAATAGGTAAATGGAACCTAAAATAACACTATAGATGATTGTACTTAGTTAAAACAACGAGATGTAAGTACGAAGGACAGCAGTGCTACCATGAATTTACATTACGAGACTCGAACGTCGATATCGAGCGCGTTTGACTCATCGATTGGCCCGCTTCAAGGTTGTAAAAACTCTCAACCAATGAGAGCGCCATACGCGCTCGATATCGACGATCGAGTCTCGTAATATAAACTCATAGTAGCTACAACGGTCAAGCTTGCCGAAACTCTAATATTCTCAATCAAACTTGAGCCTTAATGCATTAGAGATGAAGATGAAAATCTAAAAAAAAATGTCATATTGTAGTAGCTTGATGTGCTGTCCAATATATGTATGATTACTTTTTGATATCAACTCCCAAGCGAACGATGTCGCGGGCACAGCTAGTCCGAAGTAAATAACGAAATGAGACGAATACATTACATTTATGTACTTATGTCTAAGTGTGCAAACGCTCTTGAAACGCCTTCACATGCTATGGGGCCCGGTGCTGGCACTGACATTGACATTGGTCAAGACTCCTTTGTTCACAAACTAAACTAAATTTAAGTTCAGGTCAGAAGATAATATATTAGTTTAGACCTGCCGAATTAGTCCGCGCCTGACGTAAATTGATGTATTTTGGTCGCCATGTTTATAATCGCATCTGAACTGTCTAGGTCTACGGAATACCTATCTTAAATTGACACGAAACATTTCTTTTTTTAATAAATATAAACTAGCGCTTGACTGCAATCCCGCCGATGGTAAGCAGTGATGCAATCGTTGATGAAGACGGCAGTTGAGCAATGTGGTGTAATGTTAAACTGCGCCAGAGGGAGATTGATGTATACACCCTCCGCGACCAAACTCCCGACACAGCAACATTTGACGCATCGTACCTGGCACACATCGCAACACAACTGAAGAGACCCGTCCTCCGTACGGCTTCACCAGACATCATGCTAGAACACGACTAATCGCTTGGCGGCAAGACTTTGTCTGGTGGGTGATAACTTCTGCCGGCAGCCGATGTTATGGCCTACCACCGAGAAAAACTAATACTATTAATATTTATCTTATCTACTAACTAATATTTATCTTCTGCCCTTATCTTAATGAATGAGAAAGAAAAAGATGCACTTAAAATTAGTTTAGTGTGTGTGCAAGAGAATCAGCGCCATTTTGTGGCCCTTGGTCAGTGAAGTGCGACGGCCGCTGTTCTAGATTATTAGCTAAACTACTTCTGTCCACGTCTGATTCCAATGGGCAGCTAGACACTATATATTTTTTTTTTTAATAATTTTACCTTTTTATTGTGTACATACTTTTTACCTAATCTTATTATGTTACAGAAAATAAACTGTTTTATGTGCTTTGTTACAATGATTTATTTTTAAACTACTTTTCACGTACCTACACGTTTACACGCAAAATTGTAATGCTCTTAGCATAACTCAAAATTTATAGCTCACAATTTTATTACTTAGGTACGTCGAAATCTATTGGCATAAAATGTTAAAATAGTTATTTTATTTTTAGACAAGGCTTTTCCAGCCTAGGTCAATTTATTATGATTCTAAGTACGAAGCTACTTAATTTATTAGGGATTTTAGCTATAGGAAGTATTCGCTTTGAGGTGGCTGCAGCAGTCGACGATTTCGATGACACTCTGAAACAAGCCTTGTTCTTGGTAAAGTTACTTAAATCAGGTAAGAATATCTATATATTAATTCAAATAGCATTTGTGTTAAATACAATTTCTTTTATAATGAATAAATATGATTGATTTCCTCTTGAAAGACTTTGCAAAAAGCTTGCGGACAAACGACGATGTTGTGGCAAATTCTACTGACGATGAAAATAGTACATGCTCGCTACCTCCTGAAGAATTCAACTCAACGGTGGCAATGAACAAAACAGAAGTAACAAGTAAGTGTTTATTAAGGTGATAGTAAAGTCGGACTAAATTAACATCGAGCTCCTCTATTCAGAACCTATCAGGACTGCTCCAATTGTTAAAGCAGGTACCTTACCGGTAATCCATAGTCAGTTCTTTAGCTACTAAATTCAGAGCGCCAATATAAATAAGTACTTATATAGTATTCATTTTTCCCTAGCTGATCTGAAAGGGAGTCCAATGACTCCTTCGACACCATTAACGCCACCCGCTACGATGCCAGATACGAGTTTAAAGCCTTTTCCGCCGAACGTCATACCACCTGTCGCGCCAGTGATGATGCCATACGCAAGCTGGCCCCCTATGCCAATGGGCTACCCGGCGCCTTCTGGACCAGGCCAACCTAACTTTCCGGATGAACATTATAGATTCCCGTACAGTAAGACAGTTATCTTATAGGTAAATTATTAGTTATCTACGGTAATCATCTGACGGGGCTATAGTCCAAAATTACGTGCTAATTGAGAACCCCGAAAATAAAAGCACTACTTTGCTGTCGAAACATGCACATTTACTGACTTTTGCTGCAAGCGGCACCCAAATTGCGTAATACACTATCAAAAGAAGAAGGATATTGCTCATCTATTGCTTCATATGTTGGAAAAATGTATCTATTCATCAACGTAAATAACGCAATGAATGCTGTTGAACTGCCAAAATTAACCCCATTGCTACGTGTGTTACGTACCTAATTACCCCGCTTGGTCTAACTAACCGTTCTGCAATCTTCGTCTCACACAGTGCGTACTTAACTACATAGACACTATACCCTACGCTGGACCAACGCCAAGAATAAGGCACCCTAGTCATAAACGACTCAATTAGATTATTACGCCACGTCAGTCATGATGAAACATATGCAGGAAGTTGCATTAACAATAATTCAAAATGAAGTTTCCGCTATTCATCTGTTTGCAGTGGCGTAGCTAACGCAGGGTTAAGCGGTGCCGTGCGCTAGGGCCCCCAACACAAGCTCCGCCGGGAGCCCCTCGGCCTCTGACCAGCAAACCTAACCGAGCAAAAAATCTCTTCCATGTTCAACAAATAAATATAATAAATAAATTCTTTCTATTCTTAAGTATGTATGTTAAGTTCTTTTGTTTAGCATGTTGTAGAGCCTCAACATTTTCTTCGCATCAACAAGGTGGACCAATGACTTGGTAAAGGTCGCTGAAAGCCGATGGATGCGGGCAGCACAAGTCCGGTCATCATGGAATGCCTTGGGGAGGCCTTTATCCAGCAGTAGGCTGAGATGAGGAAGAAGAAGGGGCGTCAGCCGACCGATTATGTAAAAATCTCACCGAGAAAAGTTAGATGAAGTGAATGTGGAGTGAGCTGTCATGAGTGTCAATCCCTAGCATTAGTTGAAAGCGTAGCTACGCCGCTGGTCGTGTGGATCTAATACTTATCTTCCATTTAAGATCATGTGTACGGCAAACTAATTTATTGTAAGTTTATGAAATATTGATTAATATCTTTTTAGGAGTCAGCCGTCGGCGAATGATCCCTGATTATTACTACTTTGGTAAGTTGGCAATAACGTTACACCTACTTTGTAGTAAACTTGTCTATGGTATACAGACGTAACTCAACTTGAGCATAGCCTAAGCCTTCGAGTAATCCATGACTGACGCGGGGTAGACGCGTCAGTCGACTCTCGTCAGTGACGGCTATAGTTGCCTCGTGGGTTCCATCGTGGACAAAACCAGCCCTGTGCTGGCAGCATTGGTTAGTGATGTCTTCACTCAGTTTTTGTTGGGTGTTAAACAACTCGGTTTTAATTCAGTAGTAGTTATCTACCCTCTATCATTAAATATTTACATACGACATTTTCTTTCTCCGATTTAGAAAACAGAGAAACTAAACCTCTGCATTCATATGTTTTTCTCTAAGCATAGCTATAGGATTAAGTCTAGGTTTGTATGTCTGTATGGTGAGATCCTGTAGGTGTTGGTTAGACCGGTTATGTCATGAGTGTACCACCACCGCTGCTTTGTGGTTATCAACTGTTAGATAACAACAATAAATTACATTTTTACGTATTTTCCAGATCCTCCTGGTCGTGGTAAGTCAAGCCTAATTAAAAACTTAAAATTATTACATGTTGCCGTGGAGATCCTTGGGGGAGGCCTATGACCAGCAGTGGACGTCTTTCGGCTGAAATGAAGATAATGATGATGAAGACATAATTGTGTGCACATCATTTTACCTGAACAATAAAGTTTCTTTTTATCAACTATTAAACTTAACCACGACAAAAGAGCATTTTCTCCGGTGCGAACACTTTATTCTACCAGGACAATATAAATGATGTTTGCACGGCACGGTGGTGTTGCTACGGTTGCATTCGGGAAAGTTACTTTATGTCCCTACTTAATTCGCTCTCCCTAATTAAACCGCTCGGTAACCACACTGCAACAATTTCTAAATGTATTTGGGAAAAAAATGTAACATGGTGTAAAAATGTTTGGAATCGATTCAGTTGCTTATTCTGAACAAACTGTATTCAGGTTTCGTATAAACAAAAAATAACGTATGATATGTACGAGTAAACATTGGCGCCGATTCGCTTGTTCACAAACTAAACTTATATAAGTTGTGCATTCTTTTCTTTCTGTTTAATTAAGAAAAGGACAGAAAATATATTAATATTAGTTTAATCCTGTCAAATTAGTCTGCGCCTGATGTATAACGACCTACCTTCGGTCGCCATGTTTTTAATGGCGTCCAAACTGTCTATGGGCTATCTTAATTTGACAGGACTAATATTTATCTTCTATCCTTTTCTTAATGAAGTAAATGAAAAAAGATGGACTGAACGTAAATGTGGTTCAGTTTGTGTAACAAGTAAATCGGGGCGAACGAACACCAAAATGCTCCTGATAATTCTTTAACATTTGAAAAAGTTGAGATATTCCAAAAGTGTACACATGGCTACACACCAAGCAATAATACATTTCTAGTTTGATCTGACCCCGCATTTCATACATTTTTAGTAGGTACAATCAGCTTGTAGGTAATCAGTGTGTAAACTCGTGGTAGCCACATTGATAGCTTATAATATGATGTGTAGACTTACGTCAAAACTAAATATAAATATTAATCTGTCAATATCTAATATTATAATTTACACTACAGAATTCTGATTTTTAGGAAACTATCGAAGACTTGGCTATGACCCAGCTGGTGATCTTGGTAACATCCCAGGTAAGCCGCAACCAAGCAAAACGACTGCTTTGCAATAACAGATTTAGTACGTTATCAATTAGTTGAAAATAAATTCTGGCAGATTAACATTTTCTGGTATTATATTTTATTAGACAATTTCCGTCTCCTAAAGTTCCCAGTGATAACATAAAACCAATAGATCTACTTAAGATGTGTATCTAATGCGATGATGGTACTCACTTTCCTAATTATTCTTAACCTTTTGTTCCATATTTTATGGTTTATTTATTATGATTTTCTGAAGCCATAATTCTAACGGTCGCGAAACATACCCACCAATATGTAACCTTATACAGACCAAACAAATATTAATGAGTGTAATTCGCGGGTTATCTTGAACATCCCCTATAATAAAAATCTAACGTAACTAGGGATGTACCCATACGACTCAGTACTCGATACTCACGATAAATTGATTCAAGTTTGCATGAATATTTGATCGATTAGTATTAGTATCAATAAGTATAATAAAGTGAATTAGGTTAAGGTTCTCATCAGAAATTTTAGCTTTAAATTTGTCTTTTGATAGTTTAATGAAAATGATATTAAACTCTTTCACTGAAAAACTATACATAGCCTGAACCACTGACTCTATATCCACACCAAATTCCATAAAGAATAGAGGTAAAGAAACCAATTTAGGGTTATCACAACTCACGTTTTACAAATCTCCTGTTACATGATTATCGACTTTTACATGCTAACTATTTATTAACAATTCCTATTGCAGCATATTTCAATAGAATCACTAAAATAACATGCATAATAACTTGGTATTTCGAAAAACCATTAAAAAGTCAACATTAATTTCACGTGATAGCCCTACAGAAAAAGAAAGATGGATGAAATCCAGGTATTAAACACATTTTGTGGAATTTAACCAATGAATAAAGCCGAAGCATTTGTCAATGCAATTTTGCGTATTTTAATTACTTTCAAATCAACTGCATAACACATGCATTGGAATATTTTCAAGTATGGACTAAGTATGATATTATGTATGTATCAAAAAAATTTACCTATTAGGAAATTAGCTTACATGTGTGTCATATTTCATTAAAATCGGTTAAGCGTTCTATTATTGAATTAATTATTATTATTATTTATTTAATTATTACTTTTATGAATTCATCTATCTAGAAAAGGTTGTTAACATCTGTCTTTTAGGCGTAAACTACTCGTTGCCTAGCAACGGTTTGTTTACCTTTATTCTTTATCGAATTTGACCGACATATAGAACCCTGGTTGTGAATTACAAAAGTAAGCACCAAGAAAGGATTATTTTTCCATTAGGTGTTAATAAGAATATAAAAACTAATAAAGTAGAAGTGAAAAATACTTACCTACACAGGCTGACCCAGAACTCAACGTCAAACCGAGAAAAATCAGAAAAACATATATACCATGCACTATGAAAATTATGGGCATTTAAGAAAAACCTAGAAATTTGCTCAAACTAACCATTTTTCGGTTACTGTGGTTAATTTTTGTCCATTTAAACGTTCGAACCGTAACCCTAAATAACATTTCTAGAACCATCGTCAAAAATAATGACAATTGCCTCAAGTTTTCTAGAATTAAGACTATTTGTTAAACTATGAATTTAAAATTTTCAAAATGAATCGAGTTTGAAAGGTCCAGACGTAATTCTTTCTGTTTTGAAAATCATAAAATCCGACTCAGAAGTAATATGTTTTTTTAATGTAATAACTTAAACTTTATTTTCTAATAAGTTTAAACTGTTTTATACCGTTAAGGCCATGTCACTCAGTATTATTTTCCTTTATTGTTACTACCGCACTGGAGAAGTCCGTGGGGTAGTTTTACATTACAGTCTACACAAAATATTCGACATTGCAAAACTAGTTTCGCAAACTTAATTATTCATTGATAGTTTAATATGTAAATATATAATTATTTACACTTAACAATAATTGCATAAAATATAAATAATATATGAATTTTATTTATACAGTTTACAAGTGTGTTGTAAATCATAGTTTTACATTAAGTACACAGTACCTACAGTGTATTTTGATTTCGTCAAAATAAGTACTTACCCCATTAGTCTAGTGATCGCAAGTGTTATTGCTGAGCTTCAGGTAATTGCGAAACACATTCAATCCATTGTTTCATATGTTCGAAAAATTTAAATATGCTCGATCAACAACGTTAACAATGCAAATGAAGTTGTACCTAACTGTCAAATTGATACCCACTGCAGCTACTGATAGTGTGTTACGTTTTAATTTTTTTTATCTGTCTGTTTATATTACGTCTGTTCATATTCTCAGTAGCAGCTCGGAGTCTGGATTTATGCCTAGGCAATAAGCTCACCCTCTTCGACAAAAACTTAAGGATAACTGGCGAAATATGGTTGTAGGTACCTCTGTCCAGCCCTTCCGGGTAACAACTCCTTGCGTCATATCTTATAACACAAAATCCCAGGTTGTAAGTTATTCTACAACCCGTTAATTCTACAAAAAAAGAAAATGACTACTACTATATTCTACGGCTATTTCAGAAGTTGTGATACTTCAGACAGTACAATTTCTAAGTATTACCTACTACTCAGTAATAAAAAATAGTTAAGATCTTCAAAACATTCTTACTAATAATTGTGACGAGTTGCGATAACATGTGGTTTCAGTTACTACACAAGCGCAAACCACATCTAGCCTATCAGCAGCAACGAACGAAGCGACAACTTTACACGTGGAAGAGACAGCGGCCTCAATAACCCTGACACAACTGCCTACGTCCATCCTATCGATAACCGAACAGAACCATTTGAGAATCAATTCTGTATCCGATCTTTCCAACCAGACAACCTTAACGACGACTGCAAAATCTATCCTATCGACGGCCACAACCAAGAAACAGTCAATTCTACCGACCACAGAAGAGCCCACCTTACCTAGAAAGAAAAAACAGCCCAAAAAAAGAACGCGAGTGCTTGTTTCTAAGTCCAAACACAAAAAAAGAACGCGATCGCTTGTTTCTAAACAGCCCAAACACAAAAAAAAAACGCGAGTGCTCGTTTCTAAAGGTAATTATTTCATCGAACATTTTAAATTATTTTTGCAGCAAGTATAATCTCCCTGAACTTCATTTTCTTAGCTGTGCTAACGCGCGATCATTTAGAAAAGATTACCTTTAGATTATTTTTGACGTCAGCGTCAAAAATAATCTGTAAATAATAACCTGGAAAGTAACCAACATAGTTTTCTTTTCTTTTTTTATCACTAGCAACGACTACAGTAATGTCTAAACGCATCGAGAATCATCTCACAGGCAGCTACCTGCGTCATCAAACTATTATTACAAATATAACAGAAAAACGCGCTAAAGATGTTGAGATGTCTCAAGTCGCTACAGAATTGAGAGAAGAGTTGGAGGGCACTAACTCAGAAGATATACAAGAACGTTATAAAGACCGCAAGGATCAGATCTTGAAGAAAATTATGAAAAATACAACAATAACTACACCAAGAACAACTACAACTATGAAAGTATTTCTTCAGGGCAGTACTAGAATGCCTATACCATTTCCAGAAAACAACGGCTTTTGTCATTTCCATCCTGAAAATTCCCTATGTAGTGCAATCTGACACTCTAAAGAACGTAAGAAGAGGTGATTGTAACAACGATGATTATGTGTTGATCTAACTTCTGGGTCTTTTAACCGATATACAGGAGATAAATCAATTAAAAATAGATTATATTCAATGATTAGTTTTTCATTTCCGAGCCTTCATCCTTGTAAGATATTGTTTATTTCAAACTAGCTGCCACTAACGACTCCGTTCGGGTGGGTAATTATGATTCGCTCCTATTGTATATTTACCTTCCTGGATTAATGGGCTAGCCAACGCAAAAATAATTTTTCAAATCTGACGCGTTCAAACAAACAAACTCTTCAGCTTTATATATTAGTATATGAGACACTGTACCAGATCTTACATATTGCAGTACAGCCGGATCAGTTTGCAGTCGCAAAATCGAATGTCAACTTCAGCAAGATTCGGTTTTTTTTGTATTGTCTTGAAACCGAATGCATGTGTGAACTCATTCATTGAAACACTGTTTGCCACTAAACCGAATTTTGTAAAAAACCGATTCGGTAGAGAAACACTTATCGTAACATTGCATAGGAAAATTTGCACTTTTTTCAGTTGCTTAAAGAATTCCCTAACCCTGACTGTGAATATATTATGTATAGTAATGTTGTGCCGCCGCATGATTGTGAACACTATTAAATAATTTATTATGTATACATGACAAACTCAACACACACAACGTGCGGATCTGTCACCATATCACCGTAAAACAAGAAGCTCGCTGTACTATGTTCGAATGTTACTAAAATTCAAAACGACAGACATGACACCGTCTGTCGTTTTGAGTTTTGGCAACTTGGTGGCAAAATACAAGGAAAAGCTAAACTCAAGATATGGATTAGAGCTTTTAGTCAATAATATATAGTGAAAACTATTCACCTTGGAATGTTTCACGGTAAGATATACCTAAATAAAAAAATAAATACCTACCGATGTACAACGGCTGGTTATCCGACCAAATACGAATGACCACAAAAAGCTACGTATTCAAACATATCGATAACTTTCTTAACTTTACTCAGGAATCGTAAGCACGGGTAGTGCGCTTGTGTCTGAGGGCTCTGTAGGCCTAGTATGAGTTTTCAATACGAAACTCGATCGTCGGTATCGAGCGCGTTTGGCGCTCTCATTGGTTGAGAGTTCTTACGGCCTTGAAGCGGGCCAATCGCTGAGTCAAACGCGCTCGATATCGACGATAGAGTTTCGTAATGAAAACTCATACTAGGCCTACTGAAGTAGGTTCACGTTCATATCACTCTAGGAGCCACTTTCTTACTGGGGGAACGTAGGTACAAAAAGCTTGGGGCTGGACGTTATACCAGTGATTAGTGTACGTCACCCCATCAGGATAGTATTTGTACGTCACCTAATACCAGTTGTGTGTCACACCTTGATGAACCTTGGCTCCTAAAACACAGGCTTTTCTCCATGTTTAGGAAGCATCAGTTTGCCTTTTACGAAGCATGCCTTTTAAGTTATGTCGGTTGAAGAAAAAACACAGCTAGAAACTTATTTATCTCTTTTTTAAGGGGATTGGAAATCATCAAATGACTTCTCACGCTCTGGGCGGAGCGGAAGGGCGTGTCAGACTTTTACTGACCCGTGTTTTTTCACTTGCCAGTGCGCCAGGGCCACGTTATCTTTTTCAAACACCCCACAGCCCTGGACTAACTAACCTATAACTAAAACCTTACAGTACGTTTTGTTGTTCAAAATATACACCATATAGCTTATACACTTTCCCATTTGCTCAAACCTGTAACATTTATTACACTCTAAAGTCGGGGTGGTTCAAAATGGCTGACTTGAAAGAGTTGACAGCTTCTTCACCGGACCAGAATCTTTGACCATGAACACTTTTCTTAATTAGGAAATGTATAGAAACCGTTGGAGCTTATGTCAGGACTGTATAGAAGAATTCAAGAATTTCTATTTTTTCCTGCTTCAAATACTCAATCGTTTGACGAGCGCTTTGTGAGTTTGCGTTGTCGTGGTGCAGGATGGTGCGTCGCTTTAAGTTAGACTTTCAAAGTTCGGCGTGACTTTTGGTAAACATACATAGCAAGGCATACCACTCTGCGTTAACCGTTCTAGATCTTGAAGTGCAGATGTCGCAATATGGTCGCTTTTTCCAGCGAATGTGGCCACCATCTTTTTTAAAGTGATTCGAGAACGAACAAGTTTAGTCGGCTTTGGCTCGTCTTAAAATTGGATTGTAGGCATAGTTCTAACATTCGTCATTACTGATGATATCCCCCCTTATTCATAAACGCTGCTTAAAGTTAACTAGTGATTAGCGATTCTTTAACCATACATTTTTGACCTTTCGACGTCACTTAGCTGTAATCATCTTTTATGAATAAACCCTTTAAACTCTGTGGTATTTATTCATAAAGGATGATAAAAGTTAAGTCACGTTAAAAGGTCAAAAATATATGGTTAAAGAATCGCTAATCACTAGTTAACTTTAAGCAGCGATTATGAATAAGGGGACAGTGTTATGATTTAACTCACCTCGGTTGAACCTTTGCAGAATTTTCTTACACCATCTAACGCGGGCTGCCTTGTAATCGTCGGAAGGCAGATACGGTAGGTATCCTACGGCAAACTAGCTTTCTCTCACCAAGCGCTTCATGCTAAATCTTCGAAATGGTTGTCCCTGAGATGCCTAATTAGTTAGTTGTCTCACAGCGATGATGTTATCTTCAGTGAAGGTGGATTTTAGGAGTCCTTCGTGAGACTTGTCACTAACACTTGTATCTCTACGCTGGAATTCTAAATACCAGTAGCAGCATTTGACTGTCCGCAGACATGGGCTTTATCATTGAATGTAAATGTTAGCTCTTCAAAACACTGAAACCGTTTCAGGCTTCTAAAATTTAAAAAAAAGGCGGTCCCCAGACTTGCAAAGCTGAAAAAGCTTCGGATGAGACTGAGACCACCCGACGAATCAGCGCAGTATGTTTCTAGTTTACTTCCGTCGCCACGCGTCAGTCTTTCGTGAACATTTTTAAGAGTAAGATAAAAGAAAAGATATTTTTTGTTAGTTTTTGTTTAAAAATTGGTTTAAAATGTCGGATGAAGAATTAATAGAATTAGGGAAAAACGGTACTCATTGTTATACTCTCTAACGGCGGCCGCAAACGTGAAAAGGAGACCTGGTGGTGGACGACACAGTCCAGAGGAAGACTAGGGTGAAGAAAGCCCCCTTCAAAACGTGGCATCCGACCGAATCTCCTGATGATCGCGACGCATATATGTTGCCAAACGTGCCACTAAAAGAGCTGTAGCCAGAGCCAGATGAGACCACTGGTTTACGAGAAGTTGGAATTATCTGGGGGGCAAAAGATCATTTCCAAATTGGCACGTTCCAGGGTCAAAGTAGCACAACATTTCTCCAAGTTCCGTTGTGTAAAAGACCCTACTGGCAACCTGCTATGCAAAGACTGCGCGGTGAAGAAAAGATGGCGCTTGATGTTGCATAAGCAGCACCAAGAGGTGCAGACACCGGAATTCTTTCCGAATCTTGGATGAGTGCCCCTGATAACGCCCGAAGAAGTCCAAACGGCTCTTCATCGCATGGCGGATCGGAAAGTTGTCGGAACTGACGGAGTCCCCATTGAGGCCTGGAAGGCGATGGGTCCTCGCGGTGTGAGCATGTTAACTAACCTCTGAACCTCGTGTCTAGATTTGCCGGTCAGGAACCGGCAAATCTCGATCCAATGGAGACTGAGTATTATTACTCCAGTTTTCAAAGGCAAGAGCTCGTTACAGGAGTATGGTAACTATCGCGGTATAAAAGTCTTATCCCACACCATGAAGATCACACTAAGGTTCACCATGGAGAGATACAGATCGAAGAACACGCCTCTACATATGCTGTTTCTAGATATGAATAGAATCTAGATGTGATCTGGTGAGCACTGAGGTCCAAAGGGATGCCAAAAGCCTATGTTGACATAATTCGAGACATGTATCTTTTTCTGATTCCGTTGTTACGACCGCTGTTGGCGCCACTTAACCTTTCCCATCACCGTTGGAGTCCACCAGAGAACCGTCTTTAGTCTTCCGTTTCTGTTCAGCGTGATATATCGAACGTCTTGTCGGATAGCATCAAGGATTCACATGAGAAACCTCCCTGGTTGCTCATGTATGCTGAGGATATCGCGATGGCTGACGCGGACAGGGGACGATTGGTGCGGCCTGGGAATTGGGTGGCTGACCTGACGGATCGGGCCCACAGTGGCGGGTAAGCACCAAACGGGGATTGCGGAAGCAGTTTTCGTTCTCGCAACCCCCGGTGTAGGTGTGAGATAAAACACCGAGGTGGGTTTTAGTCAGTGACAGACCGTCGCCCGCCCTAGGGCGGCGGACATCCATGAGGATTTAACGTTTAAATTTTTGTTTGCTTCCACCCAGGAAATAAAAAAGGGGTTGCGGATTGTTTAAAAAGAAACCGTGGACCTGGCGCACAGGCAAGTGAAGGAACACGGGTGGGTTTTATTCAGTAGAAATCTGACACGCCCTTTCGCTCCGCCCAGAGCGGGAGAAGTCATTTGATGATTTCTCATCCAGAACAGAAACATCCAGAACGTTGTAGTTTCGTAGTGGCAACCCGTGTAATTCAGACTTTCTCGAATTTTTTGCAAATTACTGGTCAATGTCAGGTTGTAATTTGATCAACATATGATCTGCGATAATAATAAAGATACGAGTATAACTACGGATCAATCCTAAATGAAACTGATTATAATTATTACCCGGTAAAAATGGGTAGGTTAAATATAGTAGTAAAATTTAATGGGTAGTTAAACATAGATTAAATAATGCAAAATGGTCTTCTTACTCGCATTCCCTTGAAAACAATTTACTTTCTCTTTCCGCAAGCTTCGGCTTACCGCAAGGTTCCGTTTTGAGTCCTCTCCTATTCAGCCTTCATACTTTCGATTTACACCTTTCTGTAGATTCATTTTGTCACATATTGCAATATGCTGATGATTTAGCTATATACTTTTCTGGTAAATCTCTAGATGAGGCTGGTTCCCCTCTAAACTCAGCTCTGGGGTATCTATCCGATTGGCTTTCACATCATCGGTTATCCTTAGCAGCCTCTAAGAGCTCTGTGGTAGTGTTTACAAAAAAAAAAGATTATTCCTCCTGTTGACATTAAAGTTAACGACGAAAATATCTCTCGGATGGATAATGTTAAATTTTTAGGAGTTTGGTTAGATGCAAAATTATCCGGTATTCCCCACACTGACTTTGTTTCTCAAAAATGCGAAAGAAACGTTAATGTTCTTCGTTCACTCTCTGGAGTTTGGTGGGGTGCTCACCCATATACTCTAAAACTGATCTATAATGCTATAGTTCGTAGTCATTTTGACTATGGCATGTTTCTATTAGACCCTTGTAACAAATCTGGTCTCCAAAAATTCAATAAAATTCAGGCAAAGTGTTTACGTATTATTCTAGGGGCGATGAAATGGGCCTCCTAACAGACTACTTCTGAGAAGAAATAGCAGAAACAAACTCAGGGATCATCGTCTTTTTTCAAGTTCAGACATTAAAAATGTTTAAAATTATTTACGTTATAATTACGCATATTGCTTAATAACCATGCTTAACAGAGCGAGCAGCTCAGTCCCAAGCTTTTTTGTCTTCTAAATAATCTGTGATTTTGTAATATCCCTTTTTGCAAAGTTTGGTCTTTATATAATTTTACATCGTTTAATGGGTAAGTTTCGAATGTCCATGGGAAGCTTGTTGTAAAAGTGTACCCATGTACGAGTTGCCTACTCTGTGGAGACGAGTGTGATGTACAGCAAGATTGTTTGTTCCTGGTATTTATATTATGAATATCGCTTATTTTCTTAAAATTCGATATATTTTTATGTACATAAGATTTTCAAATATATATTATTCACTGACGCCTCCAAATCCTCTGAAGATAGCCCGGTAGGAGTTACTGTTTGGATCCCTCATACAAAAATTATTCTAATTTTAAGTGTCCTTCAGTTACATCCGTCTTTACAGGTGAATCAATTGCCATTTTCGAAGCCATTTCCTTTGTTATGTCTCATAAATTGAATAACTCCATAATTTTCTCTGACTCAAAAAGTTGCCTTCAAGTCATTCTATCTAAACCTTTTAGATCTAAGATTCCCTATAATTCTTAATATCAGAAATTTGCTGTCCAAAAGTCATGAACATTCACGTCGTCATAGCCGGTAGGCCTAGTATGAGTTTTCAATACGAAACTCGATCGTTGGTATCGAGCGCGTTTGGCGCTCTCATTGGTTGAGAGTTCTTACGACCTTGAAGCGGGCCAATCGCTGAGTCAAACGCGCTCGATATCGTCGAACGAGTTTCGTAATGAAAACTCATACTAGGCCTACTGGATCCTGGTCATGTCGGTATTCTTGGTAATGGGTCAGCTGATTTTCGCGCCAAAAATGCTGTTCTCACTGGCGCTCTTTCCCACTCTGAAATTTATTCCCATGAAATTTGTACTACTGTTCCTCTAAATATATTTAAATCTTAGTCCAAAGTTTGGCAAATCTCTAAGACCGTAAAGGGTAAATTTTATGGAGATATTCAACCTGAAATACCCCACAAACCTTGGTTTTTTAAGTATCAATTGGGCAAAAAATTCCACAACCTCAACTATCTGTCGTATACGGTTAAATCATTGTTGCTCTCCCCATTTCTTGGCCAAACTTCGGATTAAGGACTCTTTGTGAATGCGGTTTGGATGAAGGAAACTTGGACCATTTATTTTTCTCCTGTCCTAGATTACGCTTCTCCTTTCATGAAATCATTTCCCCTCAAATTCCTCGTCTACTTCTTTTTGTGTTTACACGTTTTATATTCAAACTATGCAAATTTATTGAAATTAATAAAATTAAGCTGTAATTTTTTTTTGTTCTCTTCTCTCCCTTTTCCTTCACTGTCCGTCGTGATATAGTCATATTTGTATCCATAATCTGTGATATTACTACCTATCTGTCAATCTGCGAAGAAATATTTTTTTATTTTAACTTAACAAGAAATATATTGAGTTTTGGCGGGAAAGTCAAGCTGAGTGTCACGCTCATTTTTCAGTGGATTTTTTTTTTTGGTACAAAACCTGCCACACTTTTTCCCACCCACTGCAACTCCTGAAAGCCAGAATCAACAGTGGATACCGCCAGAAAAACGCCGAGTAATGAAGCTCGACGAGTCCCGGAGAAACGATTCAACTGTCTTGGGTCCCGCAACGAAATTAATCAGAAAAGAATAACGGAGGAGTAAGAAAAAAGATATTTTTTCCACTTCCCTCCATAACAAGCAGGAGACAGAACAGAACTAGGCCCATCGGCACAAAGGAACATTATTGCAACTGGGAGAAGCCCAGATTGCCAAGCACCACGGAATAAAATTTGATTAAGTTTATGGGTCCTAAGTAGGTATCTGCTGTTACAATTGATTCTAATAATAGGTATGGTAAAAGCCCCTGAACGCACGGAAATTGGTTTTACTTTCTACAAGTTTCGTATAATAAACGATTCCGGATGTAACTTGTACACTATCCAACATAATATTGCGTTCATTCTGCCTAAGAATACACTCCCACAAGATGTGATGTGCGGACTGTTCAAATTCACAGCTCGATGTAGAACATTGACACAAAAGCGAAGGAACAAGTTTAAAAGAATACAGTTTACTTTTAAAGTTGCCATGACCTGTGAGAAATTGGGCAACGCAGTGGTCAACCTCCAGTCATGTCTTAGCCAGCCGATCGCCAACGGATGGAAAAAATAGATGGAGGTGCCCTTGATGGAATTATCCTACCTACTTTGCCATTCGGATAAGAGGTCCTCCCAGACTTCAGTCTGAGGTTTAAATAATCTAGAAATTTTATTAAAGTCGCGTTGTATAACAAAATTAGTGTCCATGGCCAATACTATCTACTACTAATGTCCATACTCGCGGAGTAGTACATTGAAGCACGTCGCTGTACCTCAAGATCGCCTGCCAGTACCGGTAAGGCTTCAGTACTGACTGTTCTACACGCCTTGCATAAAAATATCAATGCCAAACGTTGGCTTTGAAGCAGTTTACGTCGTGCCGCCCCTGTGCTGGTCCTATCGGCCCAAACAGGTGCACCGTAGCACTTACATTCTAAGTAGGTAGCTCCATATACAGTTTTTAAAGTTAGGAATGATAGACCCCAAGTTGCTTTTGATATTCTAGTTAGGATATAAAAGTTCCTTTTAGCTTTTTCGCCAACCATTTTTATATGTTCGATAAATGAGAAATTCCTTTCTAAGATCATACCAAGGTAGCATACGGATTGTTGTTTTTTAACGGGAACGTTATTAAATTTAATAGTAGGCAATGATTTAAGATTACCTTTTAGTAGAAGTTGATAGGTTTTACGCGGCGCAAACGCTAGGCGGTTACGATCACCCCACTGAGATATTAAATTTAGGCAAGTATTGGCCAAGTTCTCAAGTCCAGCTCGGGTACTTGACTAAATGAGCAGTAGGGCATCGTCCGCGTACCCAGTAAGTGAACCGCCGCAAGGAAGCGGGATCGCGAGGAAGTCATCAAAACCCAAATTCCATAAATAAGGACCTTCAACTGAACCTTGAGGACATCCCATGGTTAGTGTTTTAGTACTAGAAAAATGACCAAGCTTAAGTACCGCGGAACCGTTTAAAAAATACGAGTAAACGAGATTCTATATGGTTCTATAGCAACCGCGGGTTTTTAATTTTAACAACAGCATAGGCCACCAGGCGTTATCAAAAGCCCCAGAAATATCCAGGAAGATCCCAATTACGTACTTGTTTTCGGATTGGTTAACGGTTCTTCTGACAGAAAGCGCCGCGTCGACTGTAGATTTACCTATGGTGAAGCCATACTGATTATTATGGAATTTTGGACCGTTCGGTAGTAAACGTGGAACGATGAGGCGCTCAAGAAGTTTACCCAAAGATGGTAGAAGTGTGATAGGACGATATGACTTCGGATCATCCGGTGGTTTGTCACCACACTTTGGTATTATTCGTATGAAACCGCGTCGCCATTTACGAGGAAAAACGCCTTCAGCAACGCATCGGTTGTATACAGTTAAGATGGCATCACCCGCTGTTTTGCACGCTTCTTTAATCATCCTATTAGATATTTTATCTTCACCTGATGATTTGTTGACCGGTAGTTTTCTAACAATATTTATAAATTCGTCATTAGATGGTACGTCTGACATTGGTGATTCAGGTGGCACAGGAGCCCACGCTCGAATCTGTTGGTGGTAGTCGCTATCGTTAGCCGGTGAATCATCAGGGATAAGTGTATTAATTAGTACTTCTGTTGTTTCCTCTATGCCTGCGGTATGCTTATCATTGACTTTAATGTTTTGAACGTATGCAAGGTCGACCGATCTGTTAGCTTTAAATTCGTGATATAAGGGAGACCACGGACCCTCCCTGTCAAGTTTATCAACGATTTTCCGTAACAAGTTACCCTTAGATTTTTCCACCGATGCTTTGTAGCGTGACTTGGCAACTCTAAAAGCATTTAAAGCGAATGTAAGAAGATCTCCAGTAACCTTTCGGCTCTTGAGTTTATTTAACTGTCTACGCGCTCTGCGATATCTTTTACGCTGTTCAACTAAATAGTAAACTAACAACAACTCCACCAGTCACATCTACGAATATTGGTCATAGATCCGCGACCAATGGCGATGTCAGCACAGTAGGTAAAGGTTTCTGACATAATGTCAGCACTTTCTTCGGCTGACAGCCCGTCCCGAGTGAATTCTTTGGCATGACACGCAAAAAGCGAGCCGAAAAATTCCCAGATCGCGCCTTTACATCTATATCTGAAATTACCGGGAATATGAGACGGACCCTGAATATAACCAGGAACAAATTCGTACACGATCAGGCGATGATCACTACAAGACCCGTCCGGTAGGACACGCCACCTATCCAAACGTACGTCCGCACTTGAAAGTGTAACGTCAATACAAGATTCGCCCATTTGGCTGCAAAAAGTAGGTGGTGCATCAGGGGTATTATGAATCGATAGGTTCATCTCAGCAATGAAATCCTCAACAGCGCAGCGTCGTTCGGTATCGGTGGCCCGAACCTTGCCAAACCACAGAGACGATGACGCGTTGACATCCGCGCCAACGATAACTTTGCAGCCCACGAGTGACCGCAAGACATGACGGAGATTATATATATGAGGAGTAACAGGATCTGAATATTAAAAGTAACAGCTTACAACGAATACTTTAAAAGAAGCTGATGAGACTTCCGCAACCGCACAGTGTGGCGTCATGAGGTCACGTAAAGACGTTACCATAAAGTTAGAAAACCGCGCAACATAAATTCCGGCTCGTGCCTTGCAATCTAGCTGCACTACCCTGTGACGTAAACGTGAGTTTTGATATTGTTCTTGAATGAGTACAAGGTCTAAGTTGTAGTCAATAATTAATTTATCTAACTCTGTTGTCGCCACCTTATCGTGGTGAAGGTTTAATTGCCCTATGTTTAGACTATCCATCTTAATTATTAATTAGTATGTAGGATAAGTTGTTCGAGTTTTAATTTATAGGTACCGCACTGTTCAGACCCGCAACGATGTCCAAAGGGTTTTTTAAAACGTTTACAAGCCGCGCAAACCGGGGTAAAATTTGAATCGCCCTTATGCGGGCAAACATTGGTTTTGTGAGCCTCGGAACAGACAGCGCAGGTTGGTGATTTATTAGCGCAATGCTTTTTCACGTGCCCGAATTGTTGACAATATGCGTAACGAACTACCTCGATATCATCAACAAAACGGCAAGTGGCCCAGTCAATAAATAATTTATCCTTGGTAGACACAAGATGTTTACGTACCTCAGGTTCAATTTCTATTACTATCCATTTCTGACCGGTATCGGTAGAACGCCTACGGATTATTTGTGTGGATTTAATGAAATCGTCTTTTTTGGCAACTCATTTTTAATGTTTTGGCGGTATATAGCTTGCAAAAAATTTTTGTCTTCCATTGAGGCCGGAATGTCCTTAACTAATAGACGGGGGCGGCGACCCTTTGGTTTTTCTAAGCGAAGACCCGCAGACTTTGTAGCATCTACCGATTCTAATCTTTTCAATTGGGTTTCATTTGCTACGCGCAGTACAACGCCCGATTTGGCGGTTTTTTTAATACCGACTATTTGAAACCCATCGTCACTCGGTCTAATCGCCTTCATAAGAGCCTGTTTAGTGGCGGATGATGACGCATAGTCAGCTGATCGTTCTTGGGTCGGATAGGCGACGACACAAGGCAGAGGCACTCTAGATTCAATAGCCGGGGCAACTTTAGGCAACCGCAGTTTCAAAGAATCTGTGTACGACATTTTATTGTCCTCATTAACGGTTTTAACTTAATTATTTCTAATTCGCGCTCGGTATTAGCAAGCTTTGTTTCGTTACACGAAGATTTTAAAGCTAACAAAGACACGATACTTGTAACTCGTTGAGTCATATCTATAATAGCTGATTTATTCGCGACATTTATACGAGAACCGTTATCGTTAACCAGTTCGTTGATTTTGGCCAGGTACACAGACGCCTCCGAAGCCAAATCACAATAATTATCACTGTTACTACGGAAATATTTAATGTAGGCGAGGACTTTTCGGGAGAAAAGGGTGCAGTTTGTAGGAATTTCGACCTAAACTAGACACCATTTCACAACCAAGAAAGAAATCACGAGCCGGAAACTGACCATCAGAACGCGATATTCGTAAATATAACAGCTAGAGAAAGGAATTCTAAATAAAGACCTGGCAAGAGAATATGGTGTATCACACTCGACAATTTCAACCATTTGGTAAGAAAGAAAGGAGAAAATTCAAGTCCTTTATGACAAGAATTTTTGGAAAATGAAACGATCCACAGTAGAGAATAGCTGTCACTGGTTGTTACAACTATCGGTGTTTATGACTAAATATGAGTGGTCCCTTTGATGTCGTTATAACAGGTTTTGACTGTATTTAATATGGTCAGAAGCGCATAGGCAACACGCTATGTGACCACACGCCACAACATCCAAGCGATTTGGATCAGCATGTTGCCGGGAGAGTGAGGGGGGGACACGCCACACGACGAAACAGCGCAGTGTATTTTTAGTTACCACCCGATATTTTTATGGCGGTTATAATAAAAGATATTTTTTGTTTCAAAATTGGTTTAAAATGTCGGATGAAAAATTAATGAATTAGAGTCATTAGAGGACGTGACTACTTAACCAGACTTTCCTGTGGATGCCTTAAGTAAAATTAAAGCATCCAGCCAGGGACACTTAAAAACTAAAATTAAGGCGACTACGCACTAAGGGCACCCCCTGTGTGTGTACGAACCTCGGCTTAAAGCGTCGCTAGAGAGGACAGCAAGGGACGGCTGGATCGTAAGGGTTCCTAGTGGTTTGATGACCACGGCGTTTCCTAGTACTAGCTCTGAGAAGAAACGCCGAAACAAACTCGGAGGTCATTGTTGGGACATAATAATAATTACTGGCCCAGCTGCGGCGCGGGCTGGCCTTCATCGGGCAAGGGACGGGGAGGGAAATTACTGTGGGGCGCGTCGCGGAGGACCTCGACGGCGAGGTCGGTATTTCGATTTCTTTTGTTTGTATAGGGTGCTTGTGGCCTCTTGGAGGAGGGTTATGGGGTCATCGGGGTCTGTGAGGGCGTACCTAGGGTGGTGAAGCTGGGAGAAGGTGGTGGAGGAGGGGGTGGAGTTGGCAGCCGCTGCTATAAGGGGATTGCGGTGCTTGGCAGCAGTGTCAAGGAAACGCTTGGAAAGGAGTTTCATGAACTACTGAATGGTGGAGATTTTGAGATCAAGATGGAGGATCTCATTTTGAACGAACAAAGGGGCGTTAGTGGCTTTACGAAGGAATCGATTTTGGACTACTTGCATCCTATGGATATGACGTGGCTTGGCGTGAGACGGGACAAGCGTAAGTCATAATCGGGCATTTTGCACCCGAGCGATAGCTTGCTACGCGAGTTGAGGACGGGGTGGAGTCGACCGAGCGTGAGCGGACAGTCTTAATGTGCTCCGAGAAGTTGAGGTTGCGGTCGAGAATCACACCAAGGTATTTGGCTTGTGTCCTTGCCAGACCAGGTGATGGGTCGTAGGGGGCGTGTGGTAACATAGGATGTTGTCTATGCGCTTTTGACCATATGAAATACTTGGAATTGATACGTACTGACATGCGTCGGGTGGCGTGGTGTCGTGTAGTTTTGATAGTATGTTTCGACCTTAGTTGACCTTTTTTCGACCTAATAGTAGTTTCAGAGATTTGGCTGATCGTCTGTGAGAACTGAGGAACCACACTATGAGTCGGTAGTTTTTATGAATTTGTTTACAAATTCCTACTCTCTAAATCTAATACTAAATCCTAGGATTTTCATTTCGCGAATTCAGAGTGTGGTCCCACAGTTCACACGCATAATTCATACGTACCTTAGGTATCTACAGAAAACTGTACAAGGTTTTTACCACCTGTGAATTTCTCACGTTTTTTTTATGTACCGCTCATTAGCAGCATATTTCTCACTAACTGTTTTATTCTAAGAGCTACTTTCCAGTTTGGGTAACGTTCATCAATGAGCGAGTGATTAGACCTATTTATTACCTTAGGTCGACGCTATGTTGCAGACGTAGCTGTAACGACTTGGGTCTTCTCGCGGTCTGAAATGTGGCGCGTGTGCATTACGTACACATTAGCATACAAAATCGCACGATGACGTGATGTAGTAAGTGTGACATGTCATAGAATGAAGTTAGTGACAGCAAGTTTGAACACTGGCGTGGAGGCCTTCCTCTGGTATTAATACTAATACAAAACAAGTTGTGGTGTAGCATGTCGTGACACCGAGCTTGCAAAGATTGCGCACTGACGTGTGCGTATTCCGAGAAGGATGGTGGTGCAAGAAATTAAAAACAAAGCCAAATTTCACCAGTTTATTACGTTAAGAAACCTAATTTTGACAACTTTCTGTTACTATGTTTAAAATAGCAATCTTATACTATAATGAATTTTTGTATTCTTTTAAATTCAGTTCCCAAAAAACATGCACAAAGATAATTATCATATTCATTTAGAAATATTGAGGTAGTTATTAGTTTCAGAACTTATACCAATCATAAAATGGTTCCAAAAATAACAGCAAAAAATGAAATGCGGTGAACTATGTATGTCCATTGTCTTGCAAGAATCGTGAAAACAAAAACAATATATCAATCAATGAATATTGGACCTTGATACATTCATTTGAGAAGCAACAACAACAGCTTCTCTATACCTAAACAAAAATAACGCATACTGTGGGTCCCGCCTCATGAGATCGCGTATGTACGCCCGTTATTTTATAATATATTTATCACATGGCGGGCGGGACGAGACGCGACGACACGAAACGAGTCTGGCCGGGCGGTGGCGTCACCAGCCCGGTACGACGTGCTCCTACACCCGCCCGGCCGCCACGCGACCACGCTACACACTGATATACATGCTCCAGCAAGGTACATAAATACATACGACATACATAAACACTATTTTATTACTATAGACTCGGTAAACTTCAATAGCATACACTGGAGGGGATTGTAAACATACGAACAACAGAATGAGTGCTCCATTTCCCCACTAAATAAAATTAACAAGTAATTGAAGAAAATAAAATGCAATGTGCGCTCGAGGTTTACATCATTCACGCACATTAAAATGAAATCGATCCTTTCACACGTAAATACACAAAATAGTGGTTACACACACGAGAAAGAATTATAATGCAATGTAAATAACAGTAGAACCATCAAACAAGAATGATAATAGCGACAATGACATATGTAAGTAATGGGTGCGAGGGCGCGGCGGCAGGGGTGTAGTTCAGTCTCGAGGCCGCGCGCCGCCCGCGCCTACATCAACTTAAACTACTTCGCAACGATACAATAATAATCAACTAAATCTATTTCTGCATCCTAACATTACAAATTATAATGAACCCTCTCTTGCTAACATTTGGAAGGAATAAACAACATGCCTATATGTACACTCTTCATGTCGCAGTGAAAGTAACCGTTTATTATATTCCATTCTGATAGCCGATGCAAGCGGAATCTGGCTGTCTGTGTGTCGAACAATAATCGGCCAACTAGCTCCAGCTGTAGTCGACCGATATTGAACACATAATACAAGCCAATTTATCTCTTCCAGAAAATATTATTTATTCTACTAACGAGTGGAAATGTTACACCAATATGAATTCTAACATTAATTCAAGACATTCAAATACCGATAATGCATACAATTTTCTTTTAGCGAAACAATAATTAGCTTGCATACATCCTACACATATATTTTTTTCACTCGTACCGTATTAAGTAATAACATTGAATGTGAAATTATATTATAATTTAGTAAATTTTCTAAAATACTCATTGCAGGTGGTCGGTCTTTCAGCAATAGGTGTTATTTCGTGAAACATGGAATGTAAAATTATTTGCCGATATCATAGGGCTCATCTGAGCAACCTGACAATATTATATACGCTAATAAGCGCATAAACCAATACGCTTCTAGTGTCAAACATTCATATTCAGTTTATGAATAAATTCAGAGCCCTTATAGTAAACTCAATATGTATTGTAGAACGTACATAGTTATTGGTATATAAGTACTGTATAAATACAGTACTTCCTGGCTTATCAGTTGATAGTGATACAGCTATTGTGGAGAGTAACAAAGTTAGCGACGAGTGCGTTCAGCCGCACGATATTCTAATCACTAAACACTCATTTTGTAAAAACTTTGATCCTGGCCCAATCATTAATGAGTTCGCATTGTATTGCCACTGAGCACGACACCACAGGTTCGGTGCATGCCAGTAAATGGACTCTCACTGCTCTCTGATATCATAGGCAGTATAAACGTTTATTCTTCCTGATATGTTTGTAAAAATGAAGTCCGTTTTCTAACATGTCATACGTTATTTACATATTAATGGTTTCATGCGCGTTCTCTATAGAAGAGCACACATATCCGTAGCGTGTAAAGGAACTCACGTACATAAAACATGTGAATACTATTCTCGTACTACATAAAGGTACCGTTAATTACAATAGACGGATTTGTCGCATTAAATTAAGCCGTTATAAATTTACGATTAGTTGTACTTTTATTGTAAATATAAATATGAAGTATTTGTGTAATATAACAATGATACTCTGGTTCAATAATTAACATTAGTTAATTTAAAGGGAGACTTAATAGTATTTAACATGGCAGTATATATTTTAATATTATAAAATAGTAGTCATGAAACTATTATATTATTAAGTACGAAAATCATAAAATTATAACGGCGGTATAATTGTATTCGTTCACGGCCTGTTCTTTAAAAGTGGCTTCTTAGTTTATCGTTGGATATAAAGCACCTACAGCACGTTGTTTTCCGACTGACTATGAGGAGTTATTTGCCAAATGTGAGATTATTTTTAATAATATGTGGAAGCAATACAAAATTGCAAAAAAACTATCACATAATTAGAAGTACTTAAAAGTGAAGTACTAGACAAGGAATTACAATTGACAAAAAAAAAATTTTATTTAAATTAAATCATAGAACAAATAAATTAAAAGTCACAATAAATTATTAAAATAAAGCAAATTCGCACCACCTTATAATGATCTATGGACAAAGACCCATGTTATTGGTACGAAGAGAATGTGGCTAGAGAGGATATCTTCCGATAGTAAATCAACAGTAATTAATAAAAAACACTGTTGTTAAAATATATATATATGGGAACTAAATGGACAGTTTTTAACTTTCATCGAATGTATTGAGGAATGGATAAACAGAGACATAACAATATGCACTCTTGAAAGTGACGGCTGGCGGGTGTCGCAAGCTTTGGGGGAATCAGAGATCAGACTTCTATCGGAAGATCAACATGGTTCTTTCTGAATAATATAAAGGCAAAATGTTACTAGTTTTATTATCTAATAACAGTGGAACAAACAAAGTCCGCGACAAACAAATTATAGTGGACCCGTTTATATACGCAACGGCATCGCTATAAGAGTTAGTGTGACGGCGTAAATTCAACTGGATGAGAGTCCCGTCACAGGAACTAAACGCGGTCAAAACGCAGCGAAGCAGTCCTTCAGAACTTTGTTGTTGAGTTATTAGGTAATCTCACATATGTAACATAAGTAAGCATGCATGTTGTACCGTTTACATTCAGCACTAAAACTGTGCAACTGAGAAAGTATGCCACGTAACCATAATGAATTGAAAATTATTTTGATGCATTTGGGACACGGAATAGACGTGACCTGATGTTAAGAGACAAGAGTGTTGAAGTATCGGGACATCGGCTAGTGAGGTAGCGCGCGCAGGCGGGACGAGCACGCATGTATCGTGCACCGTCGCGCCATCATTACTGCCTCACGACTTACAATTTATAATTTTATTACAATCTAACCTAAAAAATGAGAAAATGGAAATAAGAATGTAAACATTCTTAGTAACATTTTTGCCAAAACTTCCATATATTATCACATTATACATATAAATATCTAAGCTTTTCATTAATTTTGATATTATTCACTTAATCTTAAACTCTCATAGTTAAAATTATCTCACTTGGCACAATGATAACGCAAATCGCACAATTGAATAATAAAACATATCACGATAGAACCGAACAATACGACCGACGCGACATTTACATTCGCACCATTAAACGCTACGGTATCGTTCAATGACGAAACTTTTGTATTACATTTTCAATACAAGAAAACATTATAAAGCTAACAAAGACAAAATTACAAAGAAAACGATCAACAAATGTTACTTACAAATTAAAACTCATAAGTTTACTCCTTACTCTCCAACAATTACTATTATATCAAAAATATTTGTCCATCATAATTAGGTAGATCATAGTCTCCATATCGTTGATAGGAGCGTCGCGCAGGCGCTTGGCGCGGGCGCAGGTACCCGGCCGCGTCGTGCTTAGTCAAGTCAAGGCTCGTCACTACATCAGGCCGATTCGACACACGATCGGCGTTCACTCTTTGGATTAGTTACTTATCACCCAACACATTTCAGTTCAATAGAAACCATTGTACGATACATTCTCAGCAGCATGCATGCAGAAACTTGGTGTATCGTTTAAAGAAATATTCTTACAATATACTTTGCAAAGCCGTTTGTCCAATGAGCCTCCTCGTTAAAACAACGTCGTGTATTTTCCGTTCCTAGTAGTTGTATCCCACACACCCTTCAAAAAATTACATTTAACAGTATGGTGCTGTGATTTTAACAGATTAAACTATTACTTTATAACAAAAAAACATTTTGCACTTATTGTTTGTATATAGAAATGGCGCGATAATATAGAAACGGCTATTAACATTTGTATACAGTATACAGAACATAATCATTAACTATTGCAATCTATGACAACTCTTTACATGTAGCAGAATAACATGGTATGAAAACAACTTAACAATCACGTTATTAATCAAAAAATAGTGTATATGAATAATATTATATATATGTATTATATATATATTCAAATATTAATCATCAACATAGATAATTCCCGGAATAAAATATGGATTTATCAATAGATTTAATTACAATTCACTACAATAATAGAATAATTATGTCAACAACAACATTTGGACACAAATAGTCAACTCGACAGCCTGTGCAATATTCGGGCGAAGCGTACGACACGGTCTTACCTTTCGTGCAAGGCAAGTGTGCAAGTGAAGCTATGTCTAGTGATGGTCACTGGCAAGTGGTGACGAGAACCGTGTCGGTGCCGCGCCCGCTCGCTGTCAGGCTGGCGAGCCGGCGGGTGTTGCGAGGGCTCGAGGGTGAGGGTGCTGAGGGCGCGCGGGGATCATCGTGGAGGTGCGGCTGCAGTTTACTGCGGCACGGGCGGCGGGGGCGCGGCGGCGCGGCGGCGTCCCGGCGCACTCGCCTGCGCGACCATCGCACGAATGCGTCGCTGCGCCGACTGTGATAACACACACAACCAAGTGTTAAGCATACAACTACTAATAAGATTCACAATCGCACAAGGCAGGTGTTCACACACACACAATGGTTTTAAAGACTTTTTGCCGACTGACAAGTACTTCATTCAGCAAAAAAACTTATTCCATTGCAAATATTATTTAGCATTGCATTATTACACAAATATATCGTAAAACATCGCTTTGCGTTACAAATTATTCAAAATAAAATAATTCATACACCCCAATATGAATTGCCGCACATATTAATTAATATCCGTTATCACTTTGACCAAAATTCATAATTCATATTTTACAAGTTGTAAGTTGTAGCGATAAAATTAATTATTATATTGATAACGTCCTCCTGTGTGCAGTCACACTATTATACAAATAATGTCAATTCTGTACGATACATATACATGTAGTTACATAGTCCAATAACAATTAAAAGGCTTAGCTTTTAAATTAAAGATGTTTCATAGAGAATGTATTTTATTGACAATCTTAACATTCGCCATATTATTGATATAATTGATTATTATTTACGTTAATACTGGGATAACTCACCTATTGTTTAGCATCAAATGCATAAAATAACTTTGCATGGCCATGGTGTGATGCCATTTCATTGGCTCACACTGAGGATTGTATCCTTAGACAGGCAGTATCTCGATAATGTTTCATCCCGCGTCAGGTGACCGCTACAAAACGTAAATATCTTATTATGCCACAGTGAGTCGTGTAATTAAAATCAAATTTACTATTGCATCGCATTGCGCCAGCTATTAGTAAAACCATAACTATACTTATCTTTTTGACAATCTTAACGTACGTCGCGTCTCCATTATATTATCTTCTTAAAATTATTTACGCTTAGAAATAAATTAAGATTGGACTCGTAACTACATGTATACATCTTACACAGTACAGTACCGGTCTATTAAATTTCGCTTGGCAATAAATTATGTATCAATAACATCAACACACGTCTAAATTCAAAAAATCAATCCATACAATCCCTGTTTCCCAACAATAGACAAGTGCTGCAATTTTATGATTTCTCTTTATTTACAACTCATTATAATTTCCAGAGGAGGGGTGGTCCTCTAGAAATTCATTGATTGACCAGTTTTTTTTTTTTTTTTTTTTCGTAAATATGTAATATTTCAGCACTTTAACAAACTAATTGGATTATTTCCGAAGCATCACGTTTTATCCTTCTCCTGCCATTACCCCAACTTATTTGGTGCCGGCGCAACATGTCCCAAAAAACACGCTGAGAGAGTAACCGCATGTATTTTACGTATCATACCTGAACGCTATAGAAGGGACCGACGATATGCACAGTTGTGTCGTGATCCTGCGCCTGCCCGCCGCCTTGCTGCTGCTGTGGCTGCTCGGGCAGCTTGATAAGCGATCCGGTGACACGCTGCAGCTCTCGCACGTTCTGGCCTCCCTTGCCAATAATGCGGCCGACCTGCGACGAAGCAACCACTATCTCCACTGTCAGCCGCACGTCATCAGAGCCAGACATAAATCCTTCTTCTCGCATCTTCTCGAAGATGAGATATTGAGCCTGTAAATATCAAGTGTAAGTAATTAAAAGATTGTCGAGCATGTTCTTAACATATAGGTTTAATATATAGGCATCAAAATGGGTACACACCTTCCACTGAGCCTCAGGGCTGCCCACTATGGTGACCTTCCGCTCCTGTTGTGGATTGCTTTGGTTCTCGCCTTGTTTATCTTGTTCCAATGGAGCGATTTTCACAGAAGCGTTGCTGAATCGAATAATGTTGCGAATGTGCAAGCCCTTGGTGCCAATAATCGCGCCCACAGCATTATTTGGGATGTATAAGTAGGTAGTTTCCTATTACACAAACATAAGAAGAGGTATAGCGTCAGATTTTAACAGTACTCAACATTTAAGAAGTTTGCAGTTGTGATAGATCACTGTCCAAACACATCTACTAACCCACACTGGATCCGTATGGAGTGGGCTGTGTGCACTCGGGAAAAGAGGATATAGTCCCAGCGAATATTAATGGCTGATCATGATAGACAACATAGTTGGGTTCAATGATATTTGCGAGTCTATTGATAGCTCTGGAGCATTAAATCTAAAGGAGCTATTTATTATACAATCCCTAGAAAGGAACATGGCATCACTGTAGGAGACAGAGTTCCAACCCGTTATATAAAAAAAAAATGATAGGGCGTCAGAAATTATGTCTATGATTCACCTTATAATTGCTAAAAGTACCTGTGAGTCACCGGCTCCCTGCTGTGCGCCGCCCTGGCCCGGCAGAGGAGCGTATATAGGCGGCGGGAAGGGTGGGGGAGCACCGCAGAATCCACGACCAGTGGACATCATAGCCATAGGATGCAATCCCGGGAACATAATGCTTTGAGGCGCCAGCATCTATAACACCAATAAAAAAACATTAAGCAAATATGTTAACTAACTCATTATATAATTATTGTACAGAAGTGACTTTACCTGTAAATCGCTTTCATAGCTCTGGCGTAATTTGGCTGAAATTTGTGACTCCGCTTTAGCCATGTTTTCAATGGTGCCTTTGACGGTGATGATCCGCTCCAGGTTGAAGCTGTTGATATCATTGATAGAGGAGACGGTAATCTTTGTATCAGTTTCTTGCATGATCCTCTTGATCGTGTTACCGCCTTTACCAATTATACGGCCGATTAGATTGTTATGAGCCAAAATTTTGAGGCAGATCTCACTGGAACCAAAATTGAAATATTGTAAGAGAAGACATACATTAAGAATTAATACAGCAA
Organism: Sesamia inferens; assembly: GCA_037179545.1. Classification (NCBI taxonomy): domain Eukaryota; kingdom Metazoa; phylum Arthropoda; class Insecta; order Lepidoptera; family Noctuidae; genus Sesamia; species Sesamia inferens. The sequence continues at coordinate 15,150,469 of CM073921.1, read as the reverse complement.
GTCTTATTTAATTAAAAAAGAATTTACCCCTTGTTGGTGTTGTTGGCCTCCTGTTGCATGACCTCCAATATCCTTTTGCAAGCATTGGTGCAGTTCTCGGGGTTGCCATATATGGTTATGGCCTTTTCGAGAGAGCCAACATTGTCCTTGCGGTGGACATCGACGCGAGCGCGGCTCTGCTGTGTTATGAGGCGGATGGTGCTGCCCTGGCGGCCAATGATGGCGCCGACCATGTCGCTCTGCACGAGCAGCCGAAGCGGGAAGTCGGTGGGTCGCGAGCCGCCGCCGGTGGCACCGCCGCCGCCGCGGCCGCCGCCAGGGCGTCCACGCCTGCCGCCACGGGTGTTCTGCTCCGCCGCTTCAACCTTCATTCGACTTCCCTCCAGTTCGCATCCGTTTAACCCATTGATGGCTCTGCAACAAGTTGAGCTCGTGTAAAATACAAATAAAGCTAACAGCAAGCAAAACAGCAACCACCCATGCATATTTTAAGTAGGAAAAGTATCGGAAAAGCAATTGTCAATTCAGTAAAACCGCAGAAGAAAGAAAAATATATGAATTATCTTATATTTTAGGCTTTCTTGTCTTATTCATTAATGCACTTAAACCTTAAAACGCAAAAAATCAATGATCACAGAGGTATTTAGCGTCGGATTTAATGAAATGATTAAAAGTTCAATATGTGATTTTGTTTCTGCACGCAATTGAGCTTTCTTTCAATTTAGCTGCCTTCTTGTTGATAAATACGTTTCTAAATAACCTTAAAACGCAGTAAATTAATAATCACAGAGGTATTTATTGTTACATTTATTCGATGGATACAAGTTTGGATTGTGATTTTGTGTTTATACAATATAAACTTATACCTTATGGGTAACCTGGAAGGCAAGAAAGCAAAATAGTAATAAAGCCAAACATCACTATATTCTTCATGCGAAATACAAATGCAGATACGAGAGAGTTAGAGGAAAGCTGGAACCGAAACAGACAGCGCGAACAAGGCAGCACATCCCAGAGAGACAAGAATACTCACTGCTGCGCCTGCTCCGGAGTCTCAAACGTGATGAACACCGCCTGGGTGTTGGCATCGCGCGAGTTCGCTTTGTCGCATTGTTGTACGTTGCCATACTGTGAGAGCAGGGGCTCGATGTTGTCGAAGCGAACATGCAGGGGTAGCCCACTGATGAGTACTTTTGATGACCGGCTGCGAGAAGCGACATAACCACTTGTTTACAAAAATTGTCCAATCAACTTATCAGACTAGCACCTAGACATACATCACTTATATAGTCTGAATTTAATCACATGGTATAGTCGCTATATAACTATTTTTCCAGCGCGCTAAGAAACTTCAATAAACCTACATTATAATTGTCTCATGTCAGATAATGCGTATGGCGTTTTGAATAAATTATTTAAAAAAAAAATACCGTACTGGTTTATCTCCACTATTTATTTACCTATTTACTATTAGCGACACAGTTGGTCACTTTGTATTTTAATTAGGGTTTCCGTAATGCCTCTAGCTAGACGTTATTGACTGATAACAACAGCAACTTTTAGTTTCAATGGTAACTAGACTATTTTGGGAGGTCAACGCAATGGACTCACTATCACTCGCGGGTTAGTTATAAAACCCTAACCCAAGAGGCATTGGTATTCGTGGACCCCGTCACGATGTGCTGATATCTCTTTATGGCGCGCGTGAAAGAAACTGATGGGACAAGTCACTAGGGTGCCTGATATAGCTGGTCATACCGCCAATTGTCTGGACGTGTTGTAAGTTTCCTCACCGTTAGGAACTTCAGACCACTGTCTGGTGAAGTCTGTGTCGTCATTCTCCCCACCTGATTGCGACTCGCGTGGTGATCGGCGAATGTACAAGTCAGCAGATTGGGACGAGATGCGCCACTTCTTTGCGTCTTATCCTTGGCAGCAGGTCTGCTTCTCTTCTGACAATCCGTCGAGCTGTGCGGACGCTATAACCAATGTGGTGCGTCAAGCTTTGGAGTATTTTATCCCCTTCAGTGACGTGCCCGTCGGTGGCTCGGCTCGCCCATGGTTAAACGCAGACTGTGTTCAAGCTGAACAGCGTAAGCATACGGCATTTTTCACCTGGGTTGACGCTCGTCTCTGCAGAGCTTTGGATCTAAGCTCAAAGAAGAGAGCCTTTAACCGTGCTGCCAAGTCCTAAAAAAGGCGCTTAAGAAGGCTCGCTTCAACCACATTACTCATATTGGCAACAAGCGCACCCATTCGGTAGCAGATCTTTGTGGTCCCTAGCCAAATCGGTCGTAGCGAACTTCTGTCGGCCCACACTGCCTCCGCTGGTGGTCTCTTTAAATCTCTCTTTGCCCATAGTTCGCGTCTTGACACTAAAAGTGCTACTCTACTACTAAAACTAATTTACCTCATTGAGGAACTTCAATGCCGGACGTTCGGATTAGAAACAAGGAGGTTCTGAGAGTATTGTGTCATCTGGACGTGAATAAGGCTAGTGGTCCAGACAGCGATTGTTCTTAAGGCATGCGCGCCCAAGTTGTCTGCTGTATTGACGCGCCTGTATCGCCTCTCATTTAGGACTGGTATAGTGCCCAAGCCCTGGAAGCTTGCCAACGTGCAACCCGTGCCGAAAAAGGGTAGTCGTGCCGATCCTACCAACTATCGGCCGATTTCAATAGCCTCCATACTCTGCAAGATTATAGAGTGTGTATTGAACTTGCGCCTCTTGGCTTACCTGGAAGGTAACGATCTCAGTGACCGACAGTACAGGTTGACTCTTGGCTTACCTGGAAGGTAACGATCTCAGTGATCGACAGTACAGGTTGCCTCTTGGCTTACCTGGAAGGTAACGGTCTCCTCAGTGACAGTACGGGTTTCGATGCAATCGGTCAACTGGGGACCTACTAGTGTATGCCACTCACTTGTGGGGCGAGGCCCTCAAGAAAATTGGGGAAGCGATTGCCGTCTCCCTTGATGTCTCGAAGGCCTTCGACCGAGTATGGCACGCTGGCCTTTTGAGTAAGCTTCCAGCGTACGGCATTTCCGCTGGCCTGACTAACTGGGTAAAAGACTTCCTGACTGAACGTTCCCTCAGAGTTGTTGACGGATGCTCATCGGAGCCCATGTCGACCAATGCCGGTGTTGCTCAGGGGTCTGTTCTCTCTGCAACTCTGTTCCTGCTGCATATTAACGATCTGCTGATGCCCGGTATCTATGGGTATGCAGGTGACAGCACAGTTGTGGAGATATACCTGCCGGAGGCTCGGGCTAGTAAGGATTTAATCCGGTCCAAAAGAGAAGCTATGGTAGAGCGTACGAGTGCTGCACTACAGGCAGTCTCCGAATGGGGCAAAGCCAATCTTCTAACATTTAATGCCGCCAAAACACAGGCGTCTTTTCACCGTCTAGAGGAGCCCGTTCACCTTGGCTTCTACTTTTCAGAATGTATCCTTGGAGTGCACCGACCGCCTTCAGCTTTTGGGAGTTGAGATTTCCTCGAACCTAAACTTTGGGCGGTTCATGTCAGGTGGCTGCCAGAAAACATAAAGCACAGGTCCTCCCGTGTGTGGAGTACTGCAGCCACATTTGGGCTGGTGCTGCGAAATGTCACCTGACTACTTTGGATTCAATGGAGAAGCGTGCGAAGAGGCTTATTGGCGACCCAGACTTAACTCGAAACGGTCTCCAAAGCTTTGAGCACAGGCGTAGAGTAGCCAGCCTTTCGGTCTCAGGATGTGGTGAGTATGCAAGGGAATTGCATGATTTAATTCCCCTATCTCCGTTCCACCATCGGACGACCCGTCGTACGTCGAAGCGTTTCGCTTCCTCTTTTATACGGCGTACATTTAGGGACTGGAACAATTTGCCAGCGACGGTGTTTCCGTCACACTACAATTTGAGTGTCTTCAATGCTAGAGTGAATAGGCTCTTAATAAACTAGCGCGCTTTAACATCAACGACCGCATCACTGCTTACCATCAGGCGGGATTGCGGTCAAGCGCTAGTTTATAATTTGTAAAATTAAAAAAAAAAATGGTTATGAAGAGTAATCGAAAGCAGATGCACAAATCAATAGATCATATACATAAATATGTGTATTAAAGCAAGGCTGCTCAACCATGTGGCCCGCAAATTAATTTAGAGTGGCTCGCGCAAGTATGGTTTAAAAATGCGCACTAAATTCCTAATAAACTGTACGTGGCCCGTGTTAATAACTAAATCCACCTTTAGATCAGACTCTTCATCCTGTTGCGCAGCCTTGTATTAAAGTAATTTAATAGATTTTATTTTAGATATAGAAATGCTTGGCGGATTTTTGGTTTAGTTTTATGAAGAAGCATCATGTGGAGTTCTGAACTTTAGAAGCATTAGGTCGTATACAGCTCGACAATACGCCGCCGTATGCGTAGGTCGTCAGTCCTACAACTACTACCTAATGCTTCTAAGGTCAAGCATAAGACATGATACATAAGACACGAAAGCTACTAAGATAAGAGTTATTTTTTAAATTTAAAAAATTCAGGTACTGCAGCCTGTTTTAGATTGCATTACCCAAGTATTTTTTATAGCCGGTATGGTATCTTCGACGGCTTTGGCAGCCGGTGGATGACAAAATATATATAATATATTATTTTATATTATATAAAATTATAAATATATATTATCGGTAATAAAAATTCGTCTTGCCAGTATCGGCACTGGCAAGTGAAAATAACTGATTCCCGGTCATTACATAATGATCTCTGAAGCGTGGCAATAGCGGTCATTGCAGTTTCTCTATCTCTTCATAGCAAACTAAACAAACCATCTGTAGTTTTTCGTAAATAAAGCATGTTGAAGATCTATAGGTACGCAGGACGTTACTGGCTTAGTTTTTAATTAATATAATGGAAACCTCTATTATATGAACGATTGTAGAAATATTGCTAAAATGCTTTCTTTGGTTATGTTGCGTTATTCAGACATCATTGGCTACAAAATGGCGGAGCTCCGGAGATGACATCATCCGCGCCCTCGTCACTACGCCCGCGGCGTGCGGCGCAGCGGCCCGACGCCGGTAGACGCTCCGCGCGACCTGCCTCTCCCCCGGCTCTCCCCACTACTCGCACGCCATTCACAACTTAGTTCCATTGCACTCGCTCGATGCATGACCCCTCGTACTGAATGTACCTACCTACTCACTATCTCACTCTACACATAATTATATACCTAGATATCAACACAAACCGACCGCAGGATACAACCAACAATCGAATGGCACGTTTTACTTCGTTTTCGTTTAGTGGGTTGGGTCTGTACCTATCTACTATCTGCGTTTATTTGGTAGTTTAGTTTCTTATTATGTTCTTACAAAACTAAGTATAAGTAAATTATTTTATAACACCCGCATTATTTTCACTAAATTACAAATTAAGAAGGTAATTTCTCAAAATAAAAAAAAAAAAAATTAATGATGGAGTTAAAGTAGGTACTTAATTTATTATTAATTCCATACGTGACAAAATGCTGTGCAAAAAGTCACATATTTTGCCTGCCTTTTACACATTATTTAATAAGCTATTAAGTTAATAGATACACGTAACAGATACCTACGTTAATAATTTTGCCACCCGAGCCCGTAGTAAGCCGGGTTTCTGAGGTCGTTCCACTCTTGTGAATCAATATCTCCGCGCATCTATTTCTTTCCAGTAGACAACAAGATTGATATGCGGTGGCAACTGGTTTTATAAGCAGTTTCATTAACTGCCTAGCCTTTTTAAATAAACTTCGGCCGCTAACGAATGGTCTGAATGATATTCAATAAATTATATTTTAATTTGGAAGTCAATCACTAATCAATCACGTTCAAGCCGAATTAGTCGCAGTAGCTAAGCAAGGAGGGAGGGGGGAGACAACTGCACTAAATAAAACAGTAGAAGTTACAAGTCTTGTTCGTATCTAATCCAGTTAAGGTTGTGGTTTAGTTTTGATTCAATTTCGTATAGCGCTATAGTTTTAAATGCGATTGAAGTAAACTCAATGTACGAGTGATACATTTAGACAGATATAAAAATTAAATCTAAATATATCCAATCGTATAGACGTAAGTTTGACAAATGGCACAGAAAATGTTAGCTTGTCGTTGGTTTGTAAACGTACCCACGATACAGGAGAAATCCCAAGTGTGCAACGTGTTTAGAAAAAAAAAACATTTTCATTTGACAGCCCGGTTACGTTCCAATTGTGATCCAGTTAAGGTTAACTATCTGTCAAAAGGTTAACGCCATATGAAGCATAACTAAAGTTTTAGTTTGGTTGTGCTGTTATTCGGTTTTGGTTTCCTTATTTTAGCGAGATTGGCCCCAGTCCGACCAAATGGGTTAGGTTAGGTAAATCGCGTATTCTGCGCAAGCTGCAGAGGGCGATGGCCGTCAGGGTCGTCCACGGGTATCGCACGATTACCTACGAGGCGGCTTGCGTCCTGGCCGGATCCCCGTCCTGGGACCTACGGGCGAAAGTACTCGCGTCATTGTACCGATGGCGCGAGGAAGAGCGGACACGGGGCTCCAGTCCTGTGCAGCGGCAGATCGAGCTGCGCCGAGAGGAGCTCCGTCAGGTCCTGGTGGCGGACTGAAAGCAGAGGGTTATGCGCCCTACCTAGGTTATGCCTCGCTACCGTCGAGGGGATCCGGTCAGTACTCGACGACTGGCTCGGGAGAAGGCACGGCTCCCTGTCGTTCAGGGTGACGCAGGTCTTGTCGGGGCACGGCTGCTTCGGCAAGTACCTACGTCGCTTAGGCAGGGAGCCGGACGCTCGGTGCCACCACTGCGTCCAATGCGGAGAGGACACGGCGCAGCAAGCGCTCTCAGAGTGTTTAGCTTGGGAGGAGCAGCGCCGCGTCCTCACAAATAAAGTAGGAGGCGACCTGACGCTGCCGGCAGTAGTGCGGAAGATGGTCGGCAGCGCAGAGTCGTGGGACGCAGTGGTGTCCTTCTGCGAGGACCTGATGTCGCAGAAGGAAGCTGCGGAACGGGAGAGGGAGATCTCGACTCCCTTCCCGGGCCGCAGAAGACGCCACTTGCGCCGAGGCAGGGCGGATAACGCCCTCTTCCGCCCCCCATGAATGGATCGGGGGGCCGCCGTATTAAAGTACACAAAAAAAATATTCATGACATCTTCCATTATTTAGGATAAGTAAACTTAGGTTTATGCGCCCCGATTAATGCCAAAACCGCTCCTAATATGGACGCAAACTTGACTATGTCTACATATAACTTCAATAACATACCTAGGAAATGAAATGACTTGTATTTATGTATTAATTAATTAATTATTTATATATTTTTTTACTTGTATTTATTTTTTATTTATTTTTTTTATCTATGTATTTCTGTTGCCGCTCCCATGCAACAAACCTGACTGCCACTTTTTCAGTTTTTAAAGATAAATGGTACGGAGAGATATTATTATAAGATATTCGTACGCGAGTCAGACTCTCACTTGGTTTTTTCCTAGGTTCCAAAATATTGTTAATGCAATTAATACAGTTCGTTCTCTATTCTCAGTGATCCCTTTTGTACTTACTACTTACCACCTTGTGATATCGAAATCTAATCGAAAAAGCACCTTACGAATATTCTTATAGATATTTTCATTCCTTGTTGGATAGCTAACAAAAAATATGCCTTTTGAGAACCCTCCTTTGTCTTTCCAACACGTGTTGTTTAATAATTTGGAAAAAGAAAATATTTTGTGAGATGGTAATGTATGAAATTTGCTATTCTTTGAAAAGGATGCGACAATAAGATTTTATTTTTTAGGTTTACACATCGCGCTGTCTCTTGAATATCAGGCCACAGTTTTATAGTTGCCCCGTTCTACAATTAACAAAACCTTATTTTTAATTTACATACTTTTGTACATCCAAGTTTAAAATATTATGAACAATAACCAATACATGATACTAACTCGATAATCGAGTCATACCGTACCTACAGAGGTCAATAAACTTTATAACAAGATTGAACAAAAACAACAGTACTTCTGTTATTTATTATTGAAATCTCGTTGAACATCCATAACAGCTACTTGTCAAGTCCAATATTTAATTAAGTCTATGAATATTTGATATTAGGTAATTATTATTTCTCTGAAGAAAGAGATGAATTTTTCATTTAAAATGCAACAAAAACGTGGTACTGATTTGGAAGGAAAAAAGAACCTTTTTTCGTTAATTACGAGAAGCTTCTCTTGAGATCTACGAAGAATTTTAATTATATGCTAGTTAGGTCTCTAAACAAACGCTATTTTTTATGTTTCTTATATTTATAAGAGCTTTAGACATTTGCGAGCCCGACTTGCTCGTGGTAAAATTTTTTTTTATACCCGGAATAAAGTGGGTGTTTCACCTGTTGATGACGTCCACGCACCATACATTTCGTTAGCACTGCGACCTGCCTCAATATAAAATAATCTAGTCCTTGTCGATTTCGATAACGGCGACCCTAAATACAACTCGCCATAATGAATTAGTTTAATACCCAGTTACTATTTAGGATAAGAGGGCTTTTACTGTCACTTTTCACGTATTGTATTGGCCAACGACTAACCAAAAATATTACTATCTTTTAACGTACAAAACAAGAACGAATCAAGAACTTCAGCGCTGTCAAACTCGTTCTCATGTACTTTGCGATTCGCCAAAAAAGTCTGTATACCTACGTATTGTAGGATGAAGTGGGGTGTCGTCTAAACTTGTTTTAAGGTAGGTATTATAATTTTAGTTAAAATTCTGTTAACAGCCATCATATTATTAATAATTAATAATAATATTATTATTAATCTAGTAGAAAATAAGTCAGCTGTATGTTAAAGTTATAGTCAGTCATGTATGTTTTTTTAAAATAATAAATAAATATATACAGACAAATCACACAGATTGAGTTAGCCCCAAAGTACGAGAGACTTGTGTTATGGGTTACTAACTCCACGATACTATATTTTATTATAGATACATACATATATAGATAAACATCAAAGACCCAGGCCTATCAGGAAAAGATCGTTTTCCATCATGACCTGACCGGGGATCGAACCCGAGGCCTCCACGTCGCAGGCAAGCGTGTTGACCGCCTGTGATTTTATAATACCCCTTTTTGTAAAGTTTGGCCTTTATATAGTTTTTATATCGTTTAATGGGTAGGTTTCGAATGTCCATGGGAAGCTTGTTGTAATGGTGTATACATTGACCCATTGAGTTGCCTACTCTGTGGAGAAGCAAGATTATGATTGTTCCTGGTATTTATGTTATGAATATCGCTTATTTACTTAAAATTCGATATATTTTTATGTACATACAAAGATATTCAAATATATATAATGAAGCTAGTCAGAATGTTCACCTCTCTGAATTTTTCTCTAAGATAATCTCTAGGACCAAGGTTGTAAATGGCTCGAACAGCACTTTTCTGTAAAACAAAGATTATATTGATGTCCGCACAAGTTCCCCAGAGAAGAATCCCATAAGTCATAAGACTATGAAAATAACTAAAATAAACAATTCTGGCTGTATCCATATCAGTTGTCTAATTTTCTTAACAGCAAAGGTGTCAGAACTGAGTCTACCCGACAGCTTCTCAATGTGAGGACCCCATTGTAACTTGGCGTCAATAGTTAATCAAAGAAAAACTGTCGACTCGACAGGGATCAACTCTACTCCATTCAGTTGAACATTGGTACTTAGCTGCTTAACTTTGGCGTAGAAAATTTAATGACTAATTTTTATTTATTTATTTTTTTCGTTTAAAAAAATTAATTTACATTAAATCAATGGACAACTTTATAAAGTGCATTGTTAACTTCGTCAAAATTTGCTAGTTGACGCTTGACTTTAAAAATAAAAGAAGTGTCATCCGCGAACAATACATGTTGTGATTATCCCTCACCTGATGAGGCAAGTCATTAATATAAATTAAAAACAAAGATCTAGACTTGAGCCCTGCGGAACGCCCATGGTGACCACAGATCCTGCAGATCTCTTGCCATTAACATCAACCCTCTGAATTTGATTATTCAGATTAAGTCAGAAAGTCGAGAGTTCTGTCCCTTAAACCATAATGGTACAATTTCCTAATAAGAGTATCATGATGCACACAATCATAGGCCTTGGACAAATCACAAAGCAGAATGCTGTACTAATGTAATGTACCCTTGGGTGTATGCGGTAAACAGTTGCAATTTTAATAATTATAGTTACGTGTAGATTAAATAAAATCATAATTATTATTTACTAACAATATATTACTGGTATAGCATAGTTGCAGTACGAAAATCGCCTGCTGATATAAAGGCATGCTAACGAATAAATAGTTCCTCCTTTATTAAAACCCTGCGAAAACATGCAAATAGTTGTTATCAATAAATCCAGCCGCCATGAGTATGCGGCTGGCGGCGATGCCGGCCGGCGCGTTCGGTGTATCAGTGATTCATGACCGCGGCGCGCCGGGCCGCAGTACCGGCGGGCGGTAAACTCTGCGCGCCGCCATTTTCTTTACGCACCACGTGTTCATGTGCAACGAAATTATTGATGAATTATACGCTTTTACTGCATTTCAGAAATTAATGTAAGTAAGCAAATATAGATGAATTGTCAAATATTGAGTAAGTATTCATCTATTTATGATTGTCAACACTATTAACGTAATCGTTCCGTAGATAACAGCTGTAACGAATGTGGGCGTATCCGTGTGGATAGGATACCCTAGTAAACTATATTCATACCTGCGGTATTTCGCCATTCTGTAAGCCATAAACAAGTTGTAAAACTTAACACAGCACGCGCCTGATGTGGATGCACACCGACGACGCTTTTTAATTTCACCACTTTCAACGATATGTCCACCACGCTTTCAATTGAATTATTAGAAACATCAAGCGTATTACAATCTCTGGTACATGCGATAGGTATTTTAAATGAATAAAACGACCGGAAGGAGTAATGAACCTAGCCCATTCGTACTCGAGCTGTGGCGCAACTGCGAGTGTTGCCGTGTGACTGAAGAATGAGTGAACCGACTCGAACCGAGTTGAGTACCGGCTGTGTATAGCGGACGCGACGCGGGTTCAGAACGAACTTGCAATGCAAAACGACAATGCCGCGCCGCCCTCCACCCACCCCTCCCGCGCGCATGTTACTGATAAAAACAACAATCCATACCATTCACTAATCCGATATTATTAAGAGCCTGGTTTAATTTTCGAAAATAGTTACAGTAACCTTTTTTATGCTTAATAAACCAAGGGATGAATATTCAATAAAATAGATGAATTTCAAATAGTATTACGATCTGTTTCAACAAACTGCAATCAAAAATTAGTACATTTAGATGCAATGTGCAGTTTGTTGTCGTGGCTCACAAGGAGGATTGCAGCCCGAACAATCATCATCATCATCAAGTGAGCGCGTATTTGCCATGCATTTTCGGTTCCGAAAGATGTGACACATCACAGGTTTGACAGATGTTTTTCAAAACGCTTTGAAACTAAGTAAATAATATACTCAGTTTGCTTTAAACAAAAGAGGTTCATAGAAGCCGAGATATACAGACAACAGCACAACAAACTACTACAATCTGCAAATTTCGTATTAAATTTTCAATTTAATCGCTAAAACATTAAGGCTCAAAGTTGATTGGGAATATTTGATAGTTTCTAGTAGCTTGATCTGCTGTCGTCCATACAACATCAATTTTTGAAATCAATTCAACATCAAACAAACAATAACAACTGAATGACGAAATTAGGCAAAAAAATTAAGATAGCATCCACAAGTATAAGATAAGTGAATGACAAACAGCTATAAACCAGTAAAATATGCTGCCACAACTTATCACATTTCAGATTTGGTAGAATGACTAGTAAAATGAAAGTGTTCATAGTACTACCCACCCCTGATTCGTGACGTCCACGAGGACCGATGCCTCCCGGGCCAGAGTTGCGGGTTGTTGAAAAGAAACCGGTGGCGTGGCCCTGGCGCACAGGCAAGTGAAGAAACACGGGTGGGTTTTAGTCGGTAAAAGTCTGACACGCCCTTCCGCTCCGCCCAGAGCGAGAGAAGTCATTTAATGATTTCCCATCCAAAACAAAAAAAAAAATATGTGCACTAGTAGCATAAGTAAAAACTAAATAAAGCCTCGTAAATTGTGAAAAAAAAAGTAAGAGAATAATAGAAAGAAGAAGAGAATAATAGTTGAATTAAGTATAAGAAATGATTATAATAAATACAGCATCTTCACTGTAACAATATACGGTATATTGTACTTTTATCATGTACAGACGACAGCACATCAAGCTACTACAATATGTCACTTTTCTTTGTTAGATCTGCAACTTTATGGCTATAGCATTAAGACTCAAGGTTGATTGGGAATATCTGACAGTTTCGAGTAGCTTGACTGGCAACACACACTGGTCAAAGACTGGTCTTGAGTCTCTGTGGTATCTTGGACGACTAGAAGATGTAGCGTGGCTTCCCGTACGGTGCCCAGCCGAGCTGGATTCGACGAGACACCTCTTTCTCGAAGTTGAACCTACATTGTTGTACTATTTATCCCAAGTATATACTCGTCATGCCTATTCAGACTGTATATACCGATGAATTGATACCCTTATTCGTCGGTTAAAGATATATTTGTATCTCATGGCCTTCCATTGAACTATTTAACTCGCATCTGGAGCGGTTTTAGCAAAAGGGTTAAAAGATTTTTAAACAGGAACCTTTGTTCTCTAAGAACTAAGGGCAATACTATCAATAATGGTATAAATTGCAAATAACATTCTGTTCGATTAATGAGATGCTGTAGAACATTTATGGCCTTTTCCGAGTGGTCTCCTGACCTATCTGAAACTTTTTTTTTTATATAAATTATAAACCAGCGTTTGAACGCAATCCCGCCTGATGCAGTAGTAAGCAGTGATGCAATCGTTGATGGTAAAGCGCGCTAGTTTATTAAGAGCCTATTCACTCTAGCCTTGAAGACGCTCAAATTGTAGTGTGACGGAAACACCGTCGCTGGCAAATTGTTCCAGTCCCTCGATGTAAGCTGTAAAAGAGGAAGCAAAACGCTTCGTCCGGATCGCAGTGGTGTCAAAAACGTAAGGGTGGAAACTCGCCGTTCGACGGGTCGTCCCATGATGGAACGGAGATGGTGGAATTAAATCATGCAATTCCCTTGCACTCTCACCAGAATGCATCCTATAGAAGACCGAAAGGCTTACTACTCTACGCTTGTGCTCCAGGCTTTGGAGACCGTTTCGAGTTAAGTCTGGGTCGCCAATCAGCCTCTTAGCACGCCTCTCCACTGAATCCAAAGTAGCAAGGTGACATTTCGCAGCACCAGCCCAAATGTGGCTGCAGTACTCCACACACGAGCGGATCTGTGCTTTCTACAACATTAGAAGCTGCCTTGGTGTGAAGTACCGCTGGACCTTCGCGATGACGCCAAGTTTTTGGCAGCCACCTTGGCCTTAGATTCGATGAACCGCCCAAAGTTAAGGTTCAAGGAAATCTCAACTCCCAAAAGCTGAAGCCGGTCGGTGCACTCACTCAAAGACACGCCTGTGTTTTGGCGGCATTGAATGCTACAAGATTGGCATTGCCCCATTCGGAGACTGCCTGTAGTGCAGCACTCGTACGCTCTACCATAGCCTCTCTTTCGGACCGGATTGTTTCCTTACTAACCCGAGCTTCCGGCAGGTATCTCTCCACAACTGTGCTGTCATCTGCATACCCATAGATACCGGGCATCAGCAGAACGTTAATATGCAGCAGGAACAGAGTTGCAGAGAGAGCAGATCCTTGAGGAACACCGGCATTGGTCGACATGGGCTCAGATGAGCATCCGTTGACAATAACTCGGAGGGACCGTTCAGTCAGGAAGTCTTTTACCCAGCCAGTCAGGCCAGCGGATATGCCGTACGCTGGAAGCTTACTCAAAAGGCCAGCGTGCCATACCCGGTCGAAGGCCTTCGAGACATCAAGGAAGACGGCAATCGCTTCCCCATTTTTCTCGGGCCTCGAGGGCCTCGCCCCACAAGTAACTGGCATACACTAGTAGGTCCCCAGTTGACAGATTGCGTCGAAAACCGTACTGTCGGTCACTGAGGAGATCGTTACCTTCCAGGTAAGCCAAGACGCGCGAGTTCAACACACGCTCCATAATCTTGCAGAGTATGGAGGTTATTGAAATCGGCCGATAGTTGGTAGGATCGGTACGACTACCCTTTTTGGGCACGGGCTGCACGGTGTCAGGCTTCCAGGACTTTGGCACTATACCAGTCCTAAATGAGAGAAGAACTTTCACTCTAACTATCCAAATTTATTTAGGTTATGAAATATGCTTACTCATAAACCTGGGCTACCATAATGCTTAGTGAAGAAATTGGACAGATTTTTGCATTGGTAAAAATTTTAATACTCGCATCAGGACAAGTGACCCTGACTAAAAATTCGTAACACTGGACGGACACCGGTCGAGTAGACTGCCGCCGCAGCGTAATTTCCCCCCGCGCGGCGAAAATGTATGCCTGCTCCTGCTGTTTACTCGAACGGCGCGGGGCGCTTGCACAATTTATTGTACGAACTACAGCCTGTTACGCTGAAAGACTGACTAATTCCAAAATATTCAAAACGCATTACGTTAATATTTAAGTTTTCATCTCTGCCAGCTCGGGGCACAACATGTAGGTTTTTTTTTGCAAAGGTTGTGTAATGCAGTAACAGTCCAGTTCCTGAACATACCAGCTGTCCTTTCACTTTGGTACTAAAGAAGAAATGCATCTCCTAGATTTATAAAAATCAATACCACTTTCTTTGTAATTTTCTAACTCCAGAACGGACTCGCCTATCCGAAACAAATGTTTAGGATTTGTTGTGACTGAGTAGATGGTTTATGTGAAGTTAGAACAAAATCGGTCGAGCGGTTCTTCATTTACCACGTTTTTTGTAACAAATGGATTCAATGAACGGTGGATCATCATCTCATCTATATATATATAAAAATCAATGCCACTTTCTTTCTAATTTTATAATCCACCAAAACTGTGTAATGGCACCAGATTGGTATTGCCAAATTTAATTGAAGCTACGATTTTAACTGATAAATCAAAAAGAGAAGTTTGATACCGCGTATCCCTATTATACCAACTGATATGCCATTTGAGTTCAAACGATTGCAATATCCTGTCCGTTTATCATTTGCTATGTCCATCAACAAAGCCCAACTTTATGTTGCCTCTTCAAGAGTCGGTACCCCCAGTAGTTTGTTTATGCATGCTAGAAATGGAAAAACAAAGAATATTGTTTATTTAAAAGTTTCGGATTAAATTTTAAAATTTAAAAAAAAATGTTTGAAAAAACAATTTTGATGATCCAATAAATTTGTCTTTCTTTATAATTCATTTTAAACGTAGCGAAGCACGCATCGGGCCGCTAGTTGAATATGAATATTATAGCAAAGGGAGAGAAAAAGCAATGTTTATTTTTTTACCACGACTGCAGCTTTAATATGGCTTAATTACTGCCGATTTGTTTTTCAGTATCAACATCAGTGAAAGTTCCGTTGCAAAGTGGCAAAAACCCTTATCAATTAGTCACATCTGTAAGGGCAAACTAACACCACCAGGTGTAAATAAACTTCTATTAATTTAAACCCTCAAATCGGAAAACGCGCGAAAGCCACTTCGATTTCAGGCAACAGGTTTTTGCCATATGAGGTATGATGCGATTGTCGGAAGTAACCCTGCAGCAACAACTTTTATTAGTTTTCTAGAAATATTAATAACAAAATATGCTTGTTATGTTATTATTTGTATTAATAACAAACAGTGTTTGTATGTTAATAATATTACCTACTTACAGCACCACCCCCTAAGGCTTGGGATAGATTTAGTAAACCCACATGTCGCCTCTGGACATAAATTCAGTTTCCCGGCTGCTACAGAGAAATTCTAGATGAAAAACAAAAACAATGAAAAACAAAAACACTACGCTTTGCTAATAGTACGAAATTAAAAAAAGTCTTTGCTGTTGATAAAATCAGTACTATGTTTTTATTTTATAACAAGCATGTATTGTCGAACTACACAGGGCAAAGACCTTCCCCTCCCTCCTTCCTATTTTTGCACGGTCTATTGCGATTGCGAGACAATTCAGCTTTTCCTGCCATCTCTTTCTCGGCTTGTCGCATAGCGGTTTCCACTTGGTATCGACTAGTGCGCCTGAGTAAATATTCATCCCGATTAAGGAACCTTCAGTTGCCGACGCCCTATACGTATTTGTTGACCGGCTTTTATGAACTTCTTGCGGAGTAATAATAATGATTTATTTAAATATCAATTTAGCAACAAAAAACGAACAGTTGGTAGGTAATCTGAAAAGCGCGGTAACGGCACGTGCGCAGGACTGGACCGTACCACCTGCCGGCAGGTGCAACGTCAGCCGCAACAACTGCGCCGTGATGCACATATTATGCACATGGCATACATTATTTAAGCTGGCTGAAGAAAACTATCTTTTAAACGATCGTATCGCACAAAATTATACTCTGCTCTGGAATAATCAACAAAGGTCCTTTTCTTAGGCGGTTATATTAGGAAATTATTTTTATGTCTTGGAACCGGTAATATTTAAGTTCGGACTACATACCTATCGTCTGTGCACTTGATTGTGCATAAAATCTAGAAGTAACTTTGTTCTTTGTCTTTATTTTATAACTATCACCAAAACAATATTTTAAGATGGCGCGCGCAACCTCCCTAGTGTCAAGAGTTGCCCGTAGTTTGTTTAGCGTTTCAATGACTTTGTTGTTGAAGTTTAAAATATATGGCCAGAAATCTCTGAGAACAACAACGACCGGACTTCTAGAATGTTTTTTTTTTTCATGTCTGTATCTATGAATTAAGAAAATCCGAACTTCACAAAGATACATAAATATCATAATATATTCGCGTTTCACGTTGAAAACGGAAAATTGCCAGTAAGGCGGTTTCGTTGATCGACGTACTGTGAAGTTTTACAGTCACCTTAATCATCGTTTATAAATAAACCCCTTAAACACTGTGGTGTTCATTCATAAACGATGATTAAAGTTAAGTGACATGGGTTAATAATCGCTTAGCACTAGTTAACATTAAGCAACGCTTAATGTTAACTATGTTAACTACGTGACACCTTGAAAATATACTTTCAATCAAAGTAAAGAGTTGATGAAATAGTTATGTTATATACAGAATGGTTCTGACAATACGACAATAAATGAAAACACGAACAATGCTGGTTCTAACAATAATCCTAAACCATAGAAAAAACCTAGCATCAAAAATAAAAAAATCAAACAAACTAAATCGTATAAAATTGCAAACGGAATAGAACACCCTTTAAAAATGGTTCACTGACCTCAGATCGGCGACAGCGCGATCCTGTATCGACTGGCTATTTTCGCGTCATTATTATTAAAGTTTGGTACCATAGGATGCGGCGGTTATTAACCTGTAAGCGCTTCCTTATCAACATGTACATGTTGATAAGGAAGCGCTGTCATGTAGAAATTGTGAAAAATGAAAAATTATTTCCTGTGACTAAACTAATGGACATATTTATACAATTTTTTATAGGTAGACTGAGAATGTATTGGGGTACACGATGTTTAATTTATTGTCGTATTGTCAGCACCACTCTGTATAAATTTCTCGTGTCACATATGTGTAACCATACACCACAAAACAATAAAACATAATGCATATTCAGTAGGTCTGAAAATCTGCTATTAGGTATTTTTCATACCCCTTAAAGTAATAAGGGTTGCAACCTAACATTTCTTTATATTTTTTGATCAATTTATAATGTGGAATAAAAAATACAACCCTAAATTTTCACCCTTCTATCCCCAAAGCAATTTTTCCAGAAATATTGTTAAAAACAAACTAAAAAATATGTAATACTATGCTGACCCAACAGTTTGTTGGGTCAGCATAGTATTACATATTTTTCCTTGACATTTAGAAAATAATATCTTTAGAAAATCCCCTCTTTGAGAACTTTCATGAAGAATTGTAATAAAAGAAAGTATGTATTTTTTCAACGTCAAGCCTTATGAAATCCCCCCTTTCTAAACAAAGCTTTGATAAAAAAAAAAAAGTAGAAACAATGTTTTTCAAGGCTTAACAAGAAAACCTTAGTAATAACTCTATACAAAAAAAAAAACTTAATTTTTTTTTTTTTATTTGTAAAGCCGATATACGAGTACGTTCCGAACTGCTGAGACACAATTTTCGTGTAAGAGAGCTGGCCATAATCAACCACGCGGACCCAGTGTTTCAGTATCTGTATTAGAATTTAATATTTTATTTTCTTAAGTAAAAATCGAAGTCCCTCCACTCGCCCAAATACACTTAATGAGCAATTTTTCCCGCAACTAACTTGCCCCGGCCCACTTGGAAGACGCTAAACCGCCTCCGACGAGAGATGGAAAGTGGGAAAAGTTACAGCCTCGAGTATGGGTAACATCGATGGTACGACATCCAAGGGCCTGCGCAGACGACGGAGTTTTCTCCGCGGCGGAGAAAAAAGTACGCTCCGCGTATAAAAAGTAAGAGTTGCAAACCGGGATACCGGATATCGAAAATACCGGAATACCGGGCCAAATTTAGGTCTAATTAATACCGGTAAAATAAATTAAAAACAAATACAAACAGATAAGGTTACACGCCATTTAATTCAAATTACGCGCACGCGACTTAGTTCACCTTACGACAGGATCGATGAATCAGACTGCCTCTACTGGTTAAGCCTGATGGAACTCTGGCTCATACGCAGAGAGAGAAAGGTCTCTTTTAAATCTCTCTTTGATAACAATTCGCTTTGCCTCACTGAATAATACACTTCGACACTTCAATGCCCGAGGTTCGCATTAGGAACAAGAAGGTTCTGAGAGTACTGTGTCGTCTGGACGTGAATATGGCTAATGGACCAGAAGATATACCAGCGATTTTTCTCAAGGCTTGTGCGCCCGAATTGTCTCGGGTATTGACGTGCTCATTTAGGCTGGTATAGTGCCCAAGTCCTGGAAGCTTGCTAACGTGCAGCCTGTCGACCATTTGAATAGCCTCCATACATTGCAAGATTATGGAGCATGTATTGAACTCTCACCTCTTGGCATAGCTGGAAGGTAACACGGTTTCCTCAGTGACTAACAGTACAGGTTTCGCCGCAATCGATCAACAGGGGACCTACTAGTGCGCCATTCACTTGGAAGTGGAGGCCCTCTAGAAAAATGGGAAAGCGGTTGCAGTCTCCCTTGATGTCTCGAAGGCGTTCGGCAGGGTATGGCATGCTGCATTTTCGAGTAAGCTTCCAGCGTACGGAGTTTCTCCTGGCCTGGCTGGCTAGGTGAAAGACTTTCTGACTGAACGGTCCCTCAGAGTTGTTGTCGACGGATGCTCATCGGAGTCCATGTCGACTAATTTATTTATTTATTTGGCTCAGAATATATAAATCTTTTCTAGAGTTCAGGGCGACCACCTACGTATAACGTGTTGATGAAATAGTATGCCTTTGAATAGAAATTGGATTTTGCTTGTGCTTTAAACACATGTTTAACTAGACCAATAATTGAGTTATTATCCTTATGAATTTATATACCGGTGAAAGGGGGCTCGTCGTTTGTCCTTATTGTGGATATCAGATAGTATTTCTACTGTACAAATGAATATTTGCCTTATTATTAGATGTTCGCGAAAATGAATTGTCAAGCAACCACGAGAAAACTAACATCTTTACAGATAAGAAACTGGAACCTACCTAGCTAATAAATTGCTCGGAAAGATCGCTCATATACGCGCACTTTTACGCCCTAAAGCGCGTAAACTGTATGGTTAAGGATGTAAATACCTTGTATGAAGTGACGCGGATGGGTTTTATTAATTAATTAATTACTATGTTGCCGCCACTGTCTTTTTAAAAGCTACCTCAAATAGTAACTAATATTGTTGTAGCGCAACTATATCAGCCCGCGCAGTAACAGTGGCATCTATTTAGTACCTACATTTGTATGAACTATTAAATAAAAAAAATAACTAACCGACTAAAGGCCACAAGCCTTGCGATGCGATTCTGGCAGAAAAACACTCGTGAAGTTTTCATTGAAAATGTTCTACAACTGTCGTGTCCGCGGCAATCCTTAATACTAAACTTACGGTACTTTCACAAGTTAAAAAAAAAAAGAAATGAGCTACCAACTTATCCTAACTTATTCTCATCTATAATGGGGTCGGCTTCCAGTCTAACCAGATGCAACTGAATACCAGTATTTTACATGAAGCGAATGTCTCTCTGACCACCTGGAATTTAGGATGCATTTAATATGCTGGGAATATAAATATACAAAATATATGTACACAAACATGTACAAAAAAGTTGCGCGGGCAGTTTTATTAAATAAATATCAATAAGGTACAGAACTGGTGCTACGGCAAGCGCCAGCGCTCACGCTGGCAAGGCCATGCCTACTATTTCGGACGGATAAAATACTCTTATATCCCTTACGGGTCATCTATCGTCCTGTCAACTTATTCTACTCGTATAAACTATTCCCATTCAAACTCAAGGCTCGCTTACCGAGTTTTCCTCATTCCAACGCATCACATGCAATGGCAGCCACATTTCCACACAACTGGTCGGTCACCGACGTAAGATTAAATACAACATACTCATTTCTTATGCAATTCATTCGCATAACGCACGCATTTAACATTCCTCTTAGTATTCTCTTCGAATAATGCAGTCTGACTATAACCATTGAAATATTATGGTCAAGATGTATTTGATCAGTCAGAACATTGAAAGTAGGCTCTAATTCATCCCGTTTTAGGGACCTTACCCAAAGGAAACTATTACTAAGAGTTCACTATGACATGTCACTAAGCTAGAAGCGTGATAGATAATAATTAAAATTTTAACAGATGCGATTTCTATTGCCACTTTAACAGCTCATAGGGGGAGCTCTGATACAAAACAGATGTATTTTTATTTTTATAGATAATAGGTATTATACGTCTCAACGTGCGCGAGTGGTTTTTCACACTGCTTGATTGAGTTGACTACTACTAATTCTAACCATCTAATCTATCATCTCCTTTATTTGCCGCCTCTGTCGTCCACCTTTCGAAGTGATTGTATTCCGACAGATCTACATTCATGACAGGCACAGTATGAGGAATGCACTCGAGGGGCCCTCTTGCAACAGTATTGAGTCTAATTGCATGATATATGTATGCCTGCCTCCGGTCGAGTAATTTAAACAATCCAGCCGTCAATTTAGTAAAAAATTAACTTTAGTAGGACGATAATGATATGTTGATACATATCTGAAGTCCTATGTCATGTGAAGTCATGTCCTACCAAGTTTTTAAAAAAATGCATGTTTGTAGTCTATTATACTATCAGACAGGTAGCCGGCGGTCCGGCGTCCTATGCCCCAGCCAAGCACCCCGCCGCTTCCACTGTTCCCAACTTAGGGGTTTTCTCCCCCAGATTTAGGGGGTAAATAAGTGAGATTGGGATTTTTTTAGGGGTCTGAAATTTTTAGGGTATTTTCAGGGATTTTTTGACTCTGTTATTTTTGAATTTATAATACTAATATTTATTTCTTGCCTAGTGAGTGCTGGTCCGATTTACATTAAATCGAAATGATGGATCTTGGGTAATATTTAATCCATCCAATAAAATGTCTCTATTCAATGTCAACAAGTATGATTTAATAAAATCTGAATATTCATATGTAGACGAAATTTTTAATGTATTAAAGATTTTGAAACAGTATCATTTCTAAAAAAATATGAATTTATATTTATATATTCTTTAAGGGGGAAACAAAAGGAATGAGCTAATGAGCAACTTTAGAGATAAATATTTTTTAGAGTTGGGTAACTGGCCGCTTCGGTGAGCGACGCCGTACTTTGAAAAGCGTTTACAACAATAAGATAAGATTTAAGGATATATTATTATTCTAATTGTTGGAGACTTTGTAAGATAAATTCTTAGTTTAAAAAACGCGGGCGCGCGGTACGTTCGTAATGTAATGTCTCCTCTATCCACACTTTCAAGTGTCTATTGTATGGTTTATAATTCTTAGGAGTTTTTAAATTGAAATCATTTTTAGTACGCACGGCTACTACATAATTACAAGTATCATAGTAGATAATTTATAGTACTTCTTATGTATTAAGCTATATATATGACTTCTGATTGTACAGACAACAGCACATCAAGCTACTACAATCTGTCAAATTTCTTTTTAGATTTTCAACTTTAGCATTGAAGGCTCAAGGTTGATTGGGTATTTATGATAGGTAATTTCGAGTAGGTTTACCTGCTGTCATCCGTACGAAAACATAAATACAACGCGAGCTCAGTTTAAACTGGGAATGCACCTATAGCATTATGTGTAGCCATGTGCTCCATATTTATACATTCTTTGTTCGTAGCTTTTAGGTACCATTTATTTCGCAGATGGGCGAGGGGGTGGCGCCACATTGTTTTAACTTTTTTTTTTTTGTTTCAAAGTTATAACTAATAACTACTAATAACTAGGTATACCTCATGTAATTTATGTAATTAAGTACTATTCATGTAATTGATATTAGCGTTTTATTTTGAAGTTCTTTTTGCTAAAGGAAAAGTATCTGCGATATCTGCGTAGGTGGTAGATAACAATGTGAGCCTGAGGGTTGCTACCCCGTTGTTCGGGTCGGTCCTAACGATTCAGCAATAATGTTGAACAACAAAGCCGTCATGAAGAATTCACCCTATTATAGACAACTAAAGCATTTACTCTATTGTAGGCAATAGATTCTTCATGTCGACAATGTTTTGTCGGAATTTATCATTAGTCATAGAGGATGTTCATACCCAACTTGTGAACGAATATTAATATAATTTGAGAATTATAGCGAGATAAACCAGTAACAGTAGGTGTCGCTGTTGCCTCAAGGGATTACCAACTGATGTGCTGACTAGTGAATCGGGTCTCATCTTAAAGCATGAATTTAAAACCAGTTTTCCAAATCCCTAATCTAGGAGTCAGTTTAATACAAATATCTAGAAACACAATACCAGACTTTTATGTGTGTCTTTGATTAATAAACAAGGAACATCGGCTTTGATATTACGCCCTTAGAATAAATATTAATAATGTTATGTTGAACGAGTTTTAGCGCCTCTCAATTTGTACTAAAGACTTTTTCGTTTTTCTATCTACCTATGTAGGTAGTAGAAAATGTTCGCAAAAATCTTAAAAAAAAGAAAATAAATATTAATAATTACATACTTAATTAAATATAAAATTTTAGTTCAATACCTTGTACTAGCTGTAGGGCCCAGTAGGGAAATAAACAAAATTGTTTGTAACGGTATTATTATAATGTCTTTTATCTACGGCACATTTGGTAGGTACTAACCTTTGGTCTTGATGATCCTCTGGTTCATATTGATCATGGTCCTCTTGTGACAAACTAAGCTCGCTAAACTGTTGTTCCACAGAATTAGACATTTTCACTTGTTTATTTTATCTTAACCCACGATTATAATATTTATATTTTTAAAATACTGATTAAAATATTGGAATGTTTTTTTTTTGTTTCACCTATCACTCACTCTTTGATAAATTTACTGAAGTTTGGGAGCGGATTGGATGTTTAAAATTAATACGAATTTATAATGAAAGCCGGCCGGCGCGCACACGTGGTTGCTTTGAGCTGTTTATTTTCGTATTACATAATATAGTATGATTGTAGCAAAGCTCCGTACGAAACGGCACCGAGTACAAGCGGCGTCGGCGGAGTAGCGACGGACGGTGGCGTCACCGAGCGAGCGGCGAAATCGCTCGGGTCGTGCGGTGCGGTGGAGAAGGGATGGGCGCGAGTGGCACGTGTGCGCCGTGCGTACGGTTCGTCGGCTATCGAGATCACTACTCAACTGAGCTGCCTGACTGATGTGACGTGCGTGACTGAACGAAACGAACGACGCAGACTCTACTCGATTCTTCGCACAACATTTTCTGCGGATTTTGTTTGAGAATGCGCGCGCTGGGCGTGGCTGTGCCGGGGCCCGCGGGGAGAGAACGCCACACCTTAGTGAAGCGCAAGTATCGATCTTAAAGTTATATCGAGTGTAGCAACTGCCAGAGTTGTTAAGGATGTATTCATTTTACTTTTGTCCTAGTTATTTTTTCGCAATACAATTAATTATCTAATAATACCTTCCTACCAATATTTTTGCGTCGATGGAAATCAAACATTAAAATTCTTGCTCGCGCTTTTTACGACACGAACGCTTATTGCCATAATAGGGATGTTTCCTGGGTAAAAAAAAAATGATTCTATTTAGTCAGTCATTCAGATTATAGAAAAATATTGGATACGTATATTTTGTTTTATCAAATCAATAAAAATTGACAAATATAAAAGGCATCAAAGATCAGGAGTGGTGGCTGGTGACGTCACTGCTCGCTAAAAAGTGTAGCGTGCAGTGACGTCACACGAGTTTTCAACGCACTGTGTGGTCTTAATTTTTTCTTTATATGAAAAAATAAAAAATACGTGTCTAGTATTTTTTTGAGATCTAACTGACGGACTAATTAGTTTTTTTAGTCAACTACCCTATTGCTCGTCCTAATTTAACTTTTGCTTAATTCTTTGACTTCCTATAGGCACCCGTTGCTCCGTTATCTCAAGAAATTGAGAAATAAACCTAAAAGAGACGCACTTTTTACCATATACAATCTGAAGCAGAGTTACAAATAAAAAAAGAATAAATGAAATTTCGCATGCTACCTTAGCGCTTTCGCCTTAAGACCATGGTTATGGTTTTTCTATTTTTTAGTGTGGTTAGTTATTCTAAACAGTGTAATGTAGTATCCCAAAAGATACACAATTCCTGTGTGAGAAATAAACCTAAAAGAGACGCACTTTTTACCACATACAATCTGAAGCAGAGTTACAAATAACAAAAGAATAAATAAATTTCGCATGCTACCTTAGCGCTTTCGCCCTAAGACCATGGTTGTGGTTTTTCTATTGTTTAGTGTGGTTAGTTATTCTAAACAGTGTAATGTAGTATCCCAAAAGATACACAATTCCTGTGTATTGACCTGAATTTAAAATTGAATTTGAATCTTGTTGCGCTGTCAGCACCTCACTATGACTACGTATTTTTTTTATGACGCACAAAATGCCCAACATATAACCGGACTTATTTGAAACTCAAGTTCCAATCCGTAAAGCATATTTCCCGAAATTTTATTGCAACAAACGAATAACTCATTTCTTGTAGCGCTATACAGTGGCGCCGATGTTGTTCACAAACTACTAATTTTAAGTTACGTGCATCTTTTTCTTTCATTAGTGCGCTCGTGGCGTAAACTGGCGTATTTTTAGTCGCCATGTTTATAATCGCGTCTAAACTGTCTATGGAGTATCTTAATTTGACAGGATTAAATTGAAATGTTATCTTCTATGATGCACATAACTTAAAATTAATGTAGTTTGTGAACAACAGAATCGGCGCCAGTGTTGCAGTGCTGCTACTTTATGCGCTGAACTCGCACTCGCCGTTACATTACAGTGCAACAAAGATCAGCTCCATTTCGGGAAGACATCCGTATTTTCGTTTTAAACGGGTAATTTATTATAATGATTGTAATAAGTAGTTGTTCAGCGTTGGACAGGTAGGTTAGGAACCTGCGCCCTGAGTTTCTTAGAAGCAACTTTCAATATTTTTAAGCTCGCAACATTGCTAGTTTTTACCATACCATACACTACGCACGAAGGCAATAGGGTGGTTTATAAGGGCATTTTCTGAATTTAAAAATAAATCTAATTAATTTCATTATAACTAATATCGACAAAATGGAACTGATGGTCAATCACTAAGAGCGATAACAGGTTCGTGAAGTATATTTGTTACTGGGTCCGTGTGACGGCGCCCCGCGCCCATGCGTTTTCCACAGCGCTCGGCCGGGGCCCGCGGAGGGCGGTCGCCCGACACCGCCTACTTCGTCTGGTACAGGCGTCGCCCGCCTCGTGTCCCGCTTCACCTTAAAATTACAAGTAGACGAGACGTAGCTCCAAGGAGAAAACGCCCTTCGAATAGCTTATCCTGCCCTTACACGAGGGTAAGGCACAAAGTTACTAACACCAGAAGGCCTGGGCCCCAACTCAACTGATGCTGATGTTCCACTACGCGGATCGAATCAACAAACCTTCAGCAGCTCTTATTTAATTAGGTAATCCGATAAAAGTATAGTGACGCCCGAGCTATCTTTAGACCAAAAATAAAAATGTTTTAAAGGAAGAGTATTTTTGAATATTTACAACGTATCGACCGATTTTTTTTAGATAGGACGTCGCATACTCCATGCGTGCGTACGAGCGACGAGAACGAGCCCACTAAACACAACACAACGAGCTCAATCCAGAACGCTTGCACTAAACCGACGCTATACCTACCTACCTCTACATATACGTCATTGTATGAATCATTATTTTACTTACAGACGTACCTTATACAGACGTCTATATAATGGAGTTACGTGGAGTAGTTCATTGTAATAAGAAATTTCTATTAGGTATGTGTTATCTCTTGAAATATTGATGACTATCTAATATTTAACGATTAACTACACCAAACTGGCTAATTATATTAATAATTAAAGTCTTCCACAAATAAATAAATAGACTTCCGAAATATTAACCTAGGTAAAACCTTGAATAACTATGGGGGCTGCATAGGTCAGTACAGACACCAACCAGCACATTAAGCTAATCCAATCCACTCTATCAAATAATAATAATAGATTTTACTTATGAAGTTTATCGCTAAGCATTAGTTTCAAGGTTTATCGAAATTTCCGAGTTTCGGGTAGCTTGACTTGGTGTGCTAGCGTCTTTAGTTCGGTGAATATTATTTTTGTTAAAAATATTGTGAAGTACCTAGGTCAAAATTCCGCAATTTTTATTTGGATTAGGTATTTAGGTAATATGCCAGTTTGGTTTAGATAGTCGCAGGACGAAAAAAGGTCAGACAAAATAAAAATAATTGCATTTTGATCACTTTGATTGAGATTAAATTATAAACACTTTTAGTGCTATAAAACGACGAAAAACCTGCCGAACCGCCAATAGAGAGTGAAAGAAGGAGCAAAAAAGCAGAAGGTTCTTATTTATACATGTGCATTGTTAATTCCTAAGTAATTAGCATAACGTCATCCTCGTCGTCTCCCTTCAAATTCTAGGAAAGTTTGTTAAAATAATTTGTAAAGTAATAAAAAATAGTAGGTAGGTACCTATTAATAGTTTATTTTTCCTTTCCCAACCAGTTTTTTAATGTCTGGACTTACGATGATCCCTGAGTTTGTTTCGGCTATTTCTTCTCAGAGGTAGTAAGGAAAAGCCGGCTCCATCTAGTTTAAAAAAAATATGGCGTGTAAAAGTGATCAGTGATCCTACTTGCTTAATAAACGATTTCATTTCATTTCAACCAAGGAGGTAATATTGTTTACACCATCTCTCAGTAGCCAATGGCGTAATAGAAATTGAGCCCATTTTTTTCTAATACTACCACTGTGGTAGTGGTAGTATTAGAAAAAAATCTCTCCGGTCGTGACCTAGACCGCGACCTTCAAACGTAAGCAAAGATGCCAAAAAAAAAGCGAAAAGAAGCCATGGGAATTCCTTTTTTAAATAGCCGAATTATGCTTGCTATAGTACTTACATTCTTTCTTCATAATGAATTATTACGTATTCTCATGTTGGGTGTCGCTATCCATGGACTCGACATGATGGCACCCATGGCATCCTTTTAAAATTAGGGACCATGGATACAGACTTATATATATTTTATATAGATCGTGTTGTTAATGGGGATCTAACGCTGTTCTAACATCGACGGCAGCTGTGCACTGATGTCGCGTCGGTTTGGGGAGACAACCCCTCATATCCAAAATATACATTACAATGTACTCTCGACGTTCCCATTGTGTCGGGACTACACCAGCTGCTCAGGCTGCGGGCGTTACTTTGACCTCCAAGTCTCTAACATTCACAATTATAGATAGGTATATTAATATATCTAAACAAACAAACAAGATAAGATATCTTAGGAGTAATATCTTTTATGGAAATTAGTTTAATTTTGTTTATCCGGCCTATAAGCTTCAATTCTGCATCCAAGCGTTGACGCATATTCTATTACTTACATACAAGGGGAAATGAAGCTATCAATCAAACTTAAAAATCTAAAACCATAGGTATCATGGAGCGAAAGTGGCTTTCCATTAATTACCTACATCTAACTGATCAGCGAAAACAACCAAAATACATTGTTGCCCTGTTCGATAATATTATCCGTATCGAACTTCTCGGAGAATCTAGAAGAAATCTAGCTGAGATGGTCTTTAAAAACTACATCGTAGGTCAAAAAGGCAGTTAAGGGAAAATAAACCGAACGCATATCGATGATACTCAGAATTTTGTGACAGTATGAAATTAGATCAAAACTTGCAAATATATATAAATAGGTATACCTATTAAGGGAGAAGATTTCTGCTATCCAAACTAGCTTCAGCGCACCAGTCCCGTTTGCATATTGAATGGTGCTCCCATTCTATTTGTACAGACATTCTACAAATCAATACAGGTCCATCGTCAATTTACCTAGGGGCTTTAATTAATGTTTGATTTGAGCTCCACTAGTTAACAGTCAAGAAAATTAAAGAGTAAGCAAATTGAAATTTGCCATGTTCATGAAAGTTTTTAAACACAACATAACGGTAATAATAATACCGCGTGATCGTTACGAACGTTAGATGGCATCCGCTTTCAGGGCCAACCCCTCCGAAAATGAATTAATCGACGATCAGGTTTTGGGCAGGAGAAAACTTTTGTCAGACTTTGCTATTATATTTCGAGAGGGTTAAAAATTAAATACTATCTCTCGGGGTTGAAAATGTTGCAATCACATTTGCATCATGATCATTAAGTGATTTTGTTATACGACAGTTCGTGACGTTTTCTACGAACATTCAGACAGTTAAGGTCCACGGTCCAATTAAGACCCACCAAATAATTTATATGCCGCTTTAGCTTTAATATAAATATTATGCTATTAAAATAACCAAATACCTAATTTAGTTTAGTTATCAGGTATCCTACGTATTTTAACCCGACAACAGAAGGGTAATAGATAGAGTCTGTTTACTTAAGTCAAGGTCAACTTTCAGAAGAACCCCTAAATTCACAACATGCGCAACGAACTACCCGACCTTGCATGCAAGGACATCTCCAGCCTTTTATGTATCTATGAGCCGGGTTTGCGTATGTACTTTTACTTAAGTTATCCCGTCTGAGTTACACAACTCGCAGAATTGGCAATGTTCGAGAGCCAGTCAACCTGTTGACTTTGTGCTTATTACGTTACAAACATGAAACGAAACACCATTCGTTTGGTGCACCAGTCAATAGACTACACATTTTTAGGGTTCCGTAGTCAAGTGGGAACACTTTCACCAAGTCTGTCTTCCGCGGATAATCTCAATGACCGTTAATTCTAGAAAGCTAAAATTTGGTACCAATATGTATGTGTTCAAATAAAGTGTCCAAAAATTATTTTATTATGGTATGAAAAAAGATCACTCTCCGCTTTACGTGTATTGTCTATACACTATTGTCTATAGTCCCCCCACCTACCCGAAGGACGGTGATAACTAGAGAAAGAGGGGGCTCTTTCTCTTGTTATCGCCGTCCTTCGTGGGCCCTTTTTATGGGGGACACATTGAGACGGATGGGAAACTACGGAACCCTACATTGAGCGTGGCCCGACACCGTTCTTGGCCGGTTTTGATAGGACGTCGTGGATTGATGCTGTGATGCTCGAGGGCGATGCGTCACAACCAGACAACTTTAGATTTTAGCTTTTGTAGACCCCAAGTCCTTTGATCTTTTAAAATCTTTTTAGAACCTGTTCTTATTACGTATAATTCTCAGAGACTTCAAATATCTCAACACACAGAAGCAAAAACAGTTAGCTCTAGTTCTGCTGAGGTCACGTTTGCTTGTACAAAACCCGCACGTATGGCGTTGTCTTATTCGTAGGATGAAGTTTACAGAATAAGTATAGCAGTGTGTGCAACAAAATTCACTATACTTGAATGGTTGTAACGGGTCAGCAAGCTCATATGCATGTGTTAGATCTTATAATATGGCGTGTTCGTTTTCCGAAGATAGACGGTGCTTGTCGAAGCTCATACTTTTGTTGGGAGATCAGCGAGTTCAATCGACTCTAACGCTATATGTTCAAATTAGTGAAGAAAGGGTAGACTTGCTTGCTTGCTTGTCCTTTCTTATTACGCATTTTATTATCACCCTTTCCCCCACCAAGGGAAAAAGGCAAAAATTGATTTACATGAAAATTCACATTCTTTTGGTTATTATTATTGATTGGCTATTTTCATACATGAAGAATTAGAGCTTTTTTATTCCACCAAAAACACAAACAGCTGCGTGAAAGGAGGAAATAAAGTTTATGTAGGAGGATATTGTTTTATACTTTTAGATACTTAATACAATACAGAATGGGTAGATCACGAAATGACGAGAGGATACGTCATTATACGTCTCGCTGATGTATTTTCCAACGGCTCTTTATAACTTGCCATTAAGCTAGGACAGGGCCATTTTACGAACATGAAGCTATTACTGAAAAAAGTGAAGCCTTCTTGATTCATGTAAGTTAGTGATGTATCCAGCACAGGTTGTTCCGGACGACTAAATTCAATAAAGCATCGAGGAAGGCCTCTTCTTCCTACAGCATTCTTAGGTATGCAGAATGGTTAACTGTTCCAGTTAACAAAATATGAACATTTTTATTGGCTTCCGAAGAGATTTGAAAGAAATATTGAATTACGTGAGCGGTATTAAAGGAATCACCACAAACTGTATTTGCTGGAGATGTTTTAAGTTCTCAATTTCTCAGTTCAGAAGCCGGGGTAATGGTGCTTTCGAATGATATCTATACTAATATATAAAGCTGAAGCGTTTGTTTGAACGCGCTAATCTCGGGAACTACTGGTCCGATTTGAAAAATTCATTTTGCGTTGGATAGCCCATTAATCCAGGAAGGCTTAGGCTATATAACACCACGCTGAGACCAATAGGAGCGGAGCATAACTAACTCCACGCGAACGAAGTCGCTGGCGGCGCTAGTTAAAAATAAAAAGCTTTTGATGACTACTAATAGATATATCTCATTGTTTTTGATGGAACTGATTTAAATAAACAGATTCATTTAGGTATTCAGTTTAAAAACGACTATTATATATCTCATTGTTTTTGATGGAACTGATTTAAATAAACAGATTCATTTAGGTATTCAGTTTAAAAACCAATATTATTACTTATTACAAACTTAGCGACCGATGAGAACGTTTAGTAAAGAAAAAAAAATTAAAGTAAAGAAAATCAGCATTTTTAAATTATTTTGGTTCTTTACATCCTACCACCATTATTCTATTCTCTCTCTCTCTCTCTCTGATGTCGTTTTAAGATAGGTACCATTCAAGGAATTTTAAAATATTTTTCACATCATGTAATATAATTAACGCACACCTCCCCCGTAAACACTCCAATTAGAATGTTAGTATAATCATAATACATACTTTGAATTTTTCTTTTTTACATGTTCTTGTGTGTTTGTGTGTGTTGTCAGTTATTTATTAAATTAGTTACACTATTTCTTGGAAAAAGAAGACCTTAACGTTCTTGGAATAAGGTTTATTTTTCTTCATTTTTAATTGAATGATTAAATTTGTAAGAATACAAGTAAAACTGCGATTTTAAAAGTGTAGTTGTAGTGCAGTTTATGACAATAATTTCCGTAGTTTTAATTATTTTTAGGATAAATAATTACCAGATATTAAAAATTATATAAACCGAATCAGTAAACGATTCTGAAGAAACTGGAAGTGCATTAATTAATTTGTTAATGTTGTATATCGCTCACCAGTCATCATCTCAGCATTTAAATCCCGGTTGCATCCGCGGGTTTCGCTTGGAGCCCTGGGGTCCGCTTTTCGCCCTATATAACGCCTCCATTTCGCACAATCTCTGGCATCCCGAATATCGCTCACCACTAATCCGGTAAATTTACGTTTTTCATATTTTAGGATCAAAGATCGTATAACTCTTTGAAATTAATTTACAAGTTAAATATACGTTTTTGCAGATGTGCCAATATATTAATTTATTAGTTGAGCGGTATATTAAAATGCCTTAAATGGTAACTTCGACACTTTTTTTAACGCCAAGCTTTTCTCGGACATGATCGCTGTTATCACTTATCTATAGAGGTAACAACCCTTGCGCGTTATGCAAGAATCAGCGAGTCGGGCCAATGGCACGCCGGCCACACCCCTTGCCCCGACACTAACACTGCATGTGCACCCCACCCCGCCTCTTCGTCCTTTAACCTATCACTAGTTACCACTAATACTAAAATGCATTGCTATCATTCAGAACTATCTAAAATATTATCCAACTAATAAAAAAACTGAGACTTTGCAGTGTACTTGGAAATGCCTGTGGACGCAACCAGGATGGATTTATATTAGATGCACTCATTTAATAAAGAAAGATTATGTGGCCGCCATAATATGCTGTTAATTAATATAGAGACATGGTTCTTATCTGGGCAGAGGCCGCCACAATATTTCTTCAAACTTTCCTTGAGCTGTGCCTTCTCCGTCGAACAGGAACGAGTTCAATTCGTCACTGCAGCGTTTCTTAAGCCTGCCTCTCTGGGTCGAGGTCAGTCTTCAGGCACCCACTGTGCGACTACTTTGGCCCATTTGTTTGGATGCATCCTACAAGTGTGACTCGCCCAGTCCAACTTCAGTCTCGCAGACTGCACATAACTTCACAGACGCAGGCGCCAACGTCGGCGACATCTGTCTTGGAGCGTATTGTGTTTGGTCGGCGAGTTTAAATTTTAAAATACTACGCTCCATCGCTCTTTGGCGAACTTCGAGTAGTTGTGTAAGTTGTTCAGCCCGATGTACGACATAACAATATAGAAGCGAACCCGCAGTGTTGTTGCGGTTCTCTAACAATGAGTCTATAGATTCGACAATCTTTGATCATTGGGCCATCTTGGGACCTACGACTTTATTAACAAAACAAGGACCAAAGACCCAAATCCCACAGTTAGCAGCAGGCGCGCATTCTCCGCATCAGTAGCAGTTAAGTAAATTGTTATGTACTACTCTGCAGAGCGGCGCATCGCACTGTCTCTTGGCAGATGGATTGCTGGGTGAATCTGTATACGGGCAAGTGATTCTTAAGGCATACATAACCTCTAAGGAGGACGGCAGTGAACCTTATAAAAAAAACCTTAACCTTTACCTTTATCAGTGCCGTGAACCTACGATATGAAAGCCGGTACACATATTAGTAATTTTGCGGAAATAATATATATGTTACAATAATATAATATATATACCCCTAGTGTCAGACATATTATGCTATTGGCAAGTCACAACCATTCGAAAGGCAATTGTGTCAAAAATCAAGGATCATGATTTTGGGTTCCCTGCATTGCCCTACAGCAGCTATCCGAAGAATAGCCGACTATGTGATTTAAACAAACATTTAAAAAAAACATTAAGAGGACTCTGGAATTCGGCAGCGTCAAGTGAAAACATATTAGAAGCTTAAGGTATTGCGAAGTAGCGTCCACAAAGAAAATACGCAATGTAACTAATAACAATTAATCCTCTTACTAAATAAACTCCCCTACTAAATAAACTAGAAACTCCTCTTCCAAGTTTATTTAGTAAGAGGATTTTAAAAAGATTAAGCGAATAAAAACACGGTGTGTACTCGGTTCTAGCTAGAACGAAAACGAAATATGAAATGAATACGCGATGAATATCATGTTTCCACGAAATAATCCTTAGTACGCTAGTAGCTGTGAATATAGTTAGCTTAAGAAAATATTAATAATATTTTATTATAATATTTTGGGTTGGAGGGAATGGTTTTTGTGTGGTTCTAGACAGGTAAAATCTATTGTGAACACGACATTTTTTAAGCATTCCTTTCCTCAATTTCTTTATAAACTAGTTGATGCCAGCGACTTCGTCTGAGATCCAGGATCAAAGTAGCCTATTTACTTACCCGGGTCAAGGTCTGTGTGCCTAATTTCATCCAGATACGTTTTTGGCGTGATAGCATTCTTGCTATCACGCCAAACAGTAACTGTCTTTCTAGACAGTTACTGTTGCATTTATTTAGTTTAGTATGGATTCTTATCCATAATAATAATTGCGAATAGCCCTGAAGATGGTGACGTTAAGATCGGATCTACCGTATTACTTCCACACCTCACACACGATTTGCAATACTACATTATATTTTTTACACTGGGATGCCTCCTGATAGTAAACAGTGATGCAAACCTTGGTGGTAAAGTACACTAGCTTATTATAAGCCTATTCACTCTACTTTGAAGCCTTTAAGACACTTAAATTATAATCGGACCGGAAGGCCGCTGAAGGCAAATTATTTCAACCCCTGGATGTACGTGCTATATAAGACGAGGCAAAACGGTTCGTCCGGCTCTTAGACTTGTTTATTTAAGACTACTATTAACCCCTGGGCTGCTATTTGAGATTGGAAATGCAAAAACCCCTATTTTATAACTAATACTTAAAGCATTTCATATAAAAATATGATGAAATGATTGTTTTTAACTTTATATAACATAGCCAGTTATTAGTGGAGGTGTTAAATTGATTAAATTGACTTCACAAGAAAACTTGGCGGTACTTTTGGGTGCGAAATTAATGATATCCTTATATTAATTCCAACCTGCCCTTATAAAGTAGATCAGTTTATGAGAAAGCAATTTCATGGGATTGACATACTGCGTTCGTCTTGGAAGGCTGACGATGCACGACGAGTTTACGTCAGTAGTTTCAAAATTTACAAAAGATATAACCACCTAAGGCCGCCGGGCACGAATCCATTCAAAATCGCTTAATTTAGAGATACTCCTTAGTCAATGGGACAGAATACACTAGTAAGTAAGAAATAGGTGATAATATGTATCGTGTATATTTATAAAAACAAACCGATAGTAACATGTAAATTATAATGAGTTAGCTGTTATCTACGATACATATACCTATACCTACTTCTTACAGAGTCAATGAACGCGAAAAGGAAATGAACGTCTAGACTATGTACTTCAATTAATTTAAAGATCAGTTATATCGCAACGTCATACTACCACGCTTGTTATGGAAACCTGAGAGAAGCCGTACACAGAGCCGTTGCATGTGTTTGAAAAAAAAAACATATAGACTACGAGCGTTTGCTCACTGCATCTGATCCGATTCCGAGTAATGACGGCGGCGTACAAAACGTAAAAGTATAAAATGTTCTAAATTCGTTGGGCTGGAATTTCTATCTAGTGCACTACCCTTCATACAAGTAGTACTAGGGCTACTCGAGAGCGTAATATCTCAAACTCTAATGATCTCGGATCCGGTGTAATGTCCTAACGTTCAGGATAGTCGAAAGAAAACGACCAGCGCAGTGTAAATGAACAGTAACACGGTGACGTGTACGATATTTTATACAGACAGAAAACCAATAAATGTTAATACTTTTCCCATAGCTTAATTATGATGATGATAATGATGATGATGATAATGATGATGATGATAATGATAATGATGATAATGATAATATAATATATAACATTATTATCATTATTATTTCGTTTATTTATTTTACATACATATAATTTACATTTTTAAATATTTATATAAATACATAAAAAACATTTAAAAATATAAAAAATAGTAGCCCACCGGTATCGGGAACAGGGTCCAAGCTACCGGCGGTCTGGGCTCCAAAGAGAGGAACTTCCTGACGATGCGAGCCGTGCCAAGCCCTTGATCCAGCTGCCTAACGAGAGCCTCCTGAGGTGTTGGTCGAGACTCTTGGCTATTAAGCCATTGGCTGTCACGACTATCGGTACAATGATTGCTGAATCCACTTCCCACATGTCGACAACCTCGTGAGCCAAGTCAAGATACTTGATTTGTTTATCTTTCTCAGCTTTCACAAGGTTCTCATCATGTGGGATGGTTATGTCAATAATCATTGCACGCCGCTCTGATCGATCCACCAGCACTATATCAG
Source organism: Sesamia inferens (assembly GCA_037179545.1). Classification (NCBI taxonomy): domain Eukaryota; kingdom Metazoa; phylum Arthropoda; class Insecta; order Lepidoptera; family Noctuidae; genus Sesamia; species Sesamia inferens. Next base: position 15,114,174 of record CM073921.1, on the reverse strand, counting down.
GCTTATTGGCAACAATAGTCCTGTCAGTGATGATGGATGGATTCCAGTACAATGTGATATGGCCATTTTCGAGAACTAGGTCGGGCATATACCTATAGTACGGCACTTCCGAGTCCACAAGGTTATATTTAAGAGCAAGTTGCTGGTGGATTATCCTGGCTACAAGGTTGTGTCTATGCAAGTACTCTCCATTAGCTAGACGAGAACACCCGGAAATAATATGTCATTATTATTATTATAATGATAATAATAATGACATATTAATAATTATTAATAATGTTTTTTATTTATTTATATAAATATATGTATGTAAAATAAATAAACGAAAATAATAATGATAATCAGCTGTTATACACGTGATATAACCCACAATTAAAGTAACAGTACTTGTTACCTAAACTACTTTTCACAATTCATTCATTTGCCAACTAGCTGCTTTGGGAACTACAATTCTAAAACGGCTAACCAGTCGTTCATTTAAATCAATTAATTAGAGAAGTCCTTTCCAGCACAAGGAGCGTTGTATCTAGACGAGCTATTCTTTATAAGAATTAAGCGAGAAAGACGAGTTTAGTAAAAATGTATGGTTCAGGGGAAAAATGCAACTGCCTTTATTCAACCACTATGAAAGATCACTTTTTGCTAAAATTCTATGTAGTTTACCACATTAAACGCTACCATTACTATGCATATTCAATATTAAAATCCCTACAACAGTGTTCGTAATGAAATTTTACGTAGTATACAATGTATATATTTCTAAACCCGAAAAAAATAATGAATTTTCTTTTTAAACGTGTGTATTTTCACAATAGGCTACATTAAATCTCGGTTGAGAACCTGGAAGCCCTTCGATGATGGCGAATTAGTTTTAGGATATAGCATAATAAGAATAATTTAGCTGGTAGTACGTAACAAGCAAACCATGAGCTCGAACGCTTACAGACACCTGAGACGGCGCGCCCGCACACGAACTAAGTTGTGGCTAGCTAGCGCGACAGGCGCCCCGTTTTAAACACCATATCGTGCAGTTCATTATCATTGTTGGGAGTGTGCATGATCCATAATTATAAACAAATAACAAAATACGTGCCCACCGCAGATTGTGACACGTAATGAACATTCTTCAGCCCCACATACCAAATACCTTCCAACCGTTCTAATGTGAACAAAAATTGTTTTATTAGCTTTTTCAGACTTAACAAAAAAGTTTATTAAGGTCTACAATATATCTCTTATGGATATCCCACAACATTTTTTTGTCATTTAATTTTTACGACGAATACTGGCGAATTTTCGAAGCGATTTTAACCAATACAGCGTTAATCCTTATCCAATGTAATACCGTAAATAAATTGTTTATTTCATATAGAACTCTATCGCCCTTTTTAGAGCATATTATTTAAATGAATATTTTCAAAGATATTACAGATTAAAAAATTGTGGGGCGTTTACGGCGGTACGCGGCGGGCCGCGTATATGTTGTATGTATGTTTGTATGTTTTTTATACAAATGTTCAGTTTTTCTGTAGAGTATTTAGTACAATCAGCATTGCACCCCTGCGAAGCCGGGGCGCTAGTAATTGATATACCACTTTTCCACAAAAATAGTACAAAATATTATTGCCAGCCTTTTTTGTAGCATTTGCACCTAACTAACGTACTTAAGTATGGGGGCAAATAAAATATTTAGCATTATCGGTTAAAGAGAATTAGACCAACTTTGGATAAAACGGGGCAACAGGTTATGGGTAGGTAGTCATTACAAAAAATAGTGACCATGTGCCGCGTTTCTGCAAGCAAGCCTACTATATTATTATCACATCGCTATTCCGGATTGAATCAAGGCCATAAGAAGACCTTGAAAATATTTTGACTAGATAGAAACTGTATGTCGAACTTATTTTTGTCTTTGTTTTAGACGAGGCTGTTGAGTTATTGAAATTTTTCTAAGTACCTACTCTGGTAGGTTCGATTTACGAGGCACCTCGCTTAACTGCAGTCTTCCATCTTATTCACTAAGTTTTTTTTTTTAGTGCTCAATAAACTAGCGCGCTTTACCATAAACAATTTCATTTCCGCTTACTATCAAAAAGGATTGCGGTCTAGTTATCGCGAACTAGTTTATAATTATTAAAAAAAAAAAACAGAATTAATAGAAATTGATCATCACAGAGGCATGGCAAGGCAGGGTAGGTTCCCCGTAGTTTAATTTATCAAGAGTCCACGCGCCGAACACGTGCCAATAGACTTCTCACCCCCTTTCCTTACAGCAACTTTCTGAAAGCGAACTAAAACTTTCTCGGGCGTTGCATCTTGTAAACACGTTGAACCCTTTATTTGAAAGTGAATTATGAGGACTGCATAATGCATAAAAACTTACAGCTTTTTAGTTGTTCAATGCACGTGTCATACACGAGGCCGGCGCGGTAAGTAGGTATTGGAAATCGAGTTTAATAGATCACAAATTGTGCACAGAAGATAAAACAGGTTTCTTTTATTATTATAGATTTTAACATTTAATATTTTATTGGGGTTATATCATACACTCTTACAGAAGGTCACTGTAGAGTAGAAGTGAACTGTTATGAGATTCTCATCAATGTGCAGCACAACTGTGCTTACCTAGATTTTTCCTGCACATCTACTACCCTGCAATGCAATACAAATGTTAAGACTAATTTGAAGAATCTGAAGTAATAATAGAAATTAATTGCACCGTGTAAATCAGTCTTTATGATAGGGTTCAGTCTCATCCAAATGTGAATATATATTAATATATTTACAGTACTTTTTTTTAATAGAATTTAAATTCATTCTTAATTAATATTTGCAGTAGTTGTTTAATGTGAGGTAATATGATGAGCTTTTTTACTATCAGACATTCCGATCGAATACATTACGGGATCTTTTTTAAATTCTGCAATATTTCGAAAATCTGGAACAACGAATTTTTCTTTGTTGCTGTAACAATAACTTTTAGCTAAATGCAACAACATTAATCGCAATTAACTACCTAATTTAAATGTTAAAATACATTAAATAGTAACTCATATAATATACTTGATAATTTCTCTCCTCAATGCATGTATTTTTTTTATTTTAGAAGTTGAGGGGAGGGGGAACCAACTTTTTTCCACTTTGGAAGAGTCTGTCACGCAAACTTTTCGGTTTAGAAAAAAATTATTTTAGAAACCTCGATATCATTTTTGAAGACCTATCCCTAGATACCTCACACGTATGTGTTTAAAGAAAATTTTTTTTTTTAAATTTCAGTTATAAGTATGGGGCCCCCAATATTTATTATTATTTTTTATTTTTGCATCAAAATCTTAATGCGGTTCATAGAATACATCGACCTACCAAGTTTCAACAGCATAGCTCTTAGTTTCGGAAAAAAATGGCTGTGAATACAGACGGACAGACAGACACGACGAATCTGTAAGGGTTCCGTTTTTTGCCATTTGGCTACGGAACCCTAAAAACTGATAAAGACCATGAGCTGGCTCAATCAAAAGAAAAGTTTGTATCTCGTGTAAGGTTTAACGGGAATCTGCAGATACGTCCCTATGGTTTGGGACCAGTTTCGTTTGAGAGAAAACAATTATCTCGTATAGGTACTTACCGAAAAAGCCTAAGACAATACACACACAAAAACATAAATAAAAAGGCTCCAAAGATGGTGCCGATAATATAATAATAATAATAATAACAACACCAACGTCAACATCAAGGATTATTTTGTCTCTTCACATTTCTAAATAATTATTACAATAGACGCTGTTTTTATATTTATTTTAATACGTGAAATACCTACAAATCGGAACCTATAAATATACAAGGAAAATATTTTTTGGAATATGTTTTTAATAAAAATAGCCAAGACAACCTGTGACATCTGTCATGCCAAATCAAGAAAAATTATAAATATGAGAAAATAATATCGAAAATGTTGACAAGATCTGCCGCTCGACGTGCACGCTCACCACCCCCGGACTCGTCGCCCAGCTCCGCCTCGCCGCCGCCGGTCTCCAGCCTCACTGTGAACGCTGTGACGACACCGGCCGCGGTAGTTGCGTCGAGCTCGAGCGACGAGTATTTCTCTCCGCCGACGTCGCCAACACCTGTGCGTCGGCAGGGGAGAGGCCGGCCACCGAAGAGCTTGGGACTTAGGGGCCATCCGGCCCCGAGCCGGGTCCCCGCTGCCGGTGGTTGTGTGCAGCGCATGAGATGGACTCAGACAATGAATGAGAACGTCATGCGCGCATATTACGGGGCTACAGAGGGGGGAACTAACCTCACTGCGTACCGTGAAAGGATGCTGTCTTTGTTTCAGGCACTGGAACCAACTGTCAACGTCTCGGCCCAACGACTGTCGGATCAGGTGCGTGTCATCCAACGCAATCACAGGTTGGACGATATCGCACTTGATAGGCTGCGCTCAGAGGTACTGAGCAACCAAATCGCCCCGACTCTGACCCAGACCGCGGCACAGGCGTCAATTATTGATGCTGTTCCGCCGCGGTCCAATCGTGTCGAAGAAGAGGACGATAGGGTTGAAACAGTAAGTAGCCAGTATAACGATCGACTGAGGAGCGCACTGGAGGATGCGTTCCGCGACTATAGATCCACTCCGACCAACCTTAGACCCCGGTTACCACGGCTACCTATGCACAAAAAAAATAGGGCGCTGGTGTGTGCTTTGGACTCGCAGCTCAAGAATTTCTTCGAGAGCAGCGAGGATCTCATTGATACACACTCGATCCTGTATTGCGCGGCTGTAGCGGCATGTCGATTAGCCAAAGTCAAGTTTCCAAATTATGACGAAGCTACTCGACCAAAACCAGCCGTACCAGCCTGGCAACGCAGAATCGAGCGTCGTATCGATGGGACCAGGGTACTCATCGGCAAACTATACTGCTTCAGGGAGGGCAATACTAGACCACGAGTGATGCGCTTTGTGAGACAGGCATTCTCGGGGACTGGTATCAGTCCTCGAGAATACATAAATAATGTCACAGAGCGCATCGACTTCCTGAAGCAGAAAGTTTGTGCATGGGCGAGCCGTATTCGGCGGTATAAGCGGCGAGTGGATCGATATACGCAGAATCGCATGTTCCAGAGCGATGAGAGGTGGGTATACAGAACTTGGGAGCGACCAGAACAAAACGAGGCTGACGTGTACCGCCCAGATGATGCCACCACAAGTGCATTCTGGCGCGGTATATGGTCGGTATCCGTTTGTCACACTGAGGGTGACTGGATACAGGATATCAAACAGGGGTGTGAAAACTTACCAGAAATGGATAATATTTTGATAACACCATCAGACGTAGCCACAGCAGTCCGTTCGTTACCGAACTGGAAATCACCGGGACCGGACGGGCTGCATAACTTTTGGTTAAAATGGCTAAGTAGTTCACACACTTGTTTGGCATCTCAATTCCAGTCATCCTTAGAGTCTGGTTCGCTACCCCAGTTCTTAACAACTGGAATTACCCACCTGCTCCATAAATCAGGTAGCACCGCGGAACCCAAAAATTATAGGCCGATCACTTGTTTACCAACGGTCTATAAAGTTCTTACATCCATTTTGAAAGCTAAAATAAACAATCATCTTGACAGTAACTCCATCATGTCTGTCTCTCAAAATGGATGTAGGAGCGGGTCCCGTGGTACTAAGGAGCTACTCCTCGTAGACATGGCCATCAGCCAACAGGTTCGTCGATCCCGCAAGGATCTCTCCACCTGCTGGATAGATTATAAGAAGGCCTACGATTCGGTGCCACATACATGGCTTATGAAGGTGCTGGAGTTGTACAAGATAAATGCAACTCTATGCACTTTCCTTAAGTCGTGTATGGGGCAATGGAAGACAGTCCTTCGCTATCCAGGGAGTAGACAGATCCAGGGGAATGATGAACCTGTATGGATTAAGCGGGGAATATTCCAGGGCGACAGTCTGAGTCCACTATGGTTCTGCTTAGCTCTGAATCCTCTAAGCACACTGCTGGAGGATTCAGGTCTGGGTTATCGATTGAAGAGAGGCGGTCAGGTCATATCTCACCTTCTCTACATGGATGATTTGAAACTCTTTGCCCCCAATAAATTGCATCTGATGAAGCTACTGAATGTAACTGAAACTTTTAGTAGTGGCATCAGAATGGAATTTGGTGTGGACAAATGTGCAGTCATGCATGTAAAGCGGGGGGAGATTATGGAATCCGAGGGAATTACACTCCCAGATTCCATACACCTTAGATCCCTCTCCTCATTCGAGAGCTATAAATATTTGGGTATGTCGGAAGCGTTAGGTATCAACGATGCTGACATGAAGCAATCGTTGAAGGAGCGCTTCTTTGGTCGCCTGAAGAAGGTATTAAAAAGTCTTCTTTCGGGCGGAAATAAGGTGCGCGCCTTCAACGGGTGGGTCATGCCGGTTTTGATGTACTCTTTCGGCATACTTAAATGGACTCAGACCGAACTCGACGCCCTGGATAGAAGGGTCCGTACACTGCTGACAGCAAACAGGATGCATCATCCACGATCATCGGTGATGAGACTGTATATTCCGCGGAAGTGCGGGGGTCGAGGCTTTTTAAATGCGAAGATCCTCCACAACCGAGAAGTATGCAGTCTCAGAGAACATTTTTTAAAAACCGTAGTGGGTATGCATCATGATGTGGTCACGGTGGACAAGGGGCTTACCCCGCTATCCATGGCGAAAGAGAACTGGCACAAGCCTATAGTACTTACCACTGATGACCGCAAGATGATATGGCAAAGCAAGGAACTTCACGGGCGATTTTATCGGACTCTTCATGAGCCCGATGTAGACTTCTTAGCCTCCGTATCCTGGCTACGATTCAGTGACCTTTTCGGGGAAACTGAAGGTTTCGTCTGTGCAATTATGGACGAAGTTATCTTAACGAATAACTACCGGAGATATATTATGAAGGACGGGACGATTGACGTGTGTCGGGCATGTCACCATCCGGGTGAGTCCATCAGACATATTATCTCTGGTTGCTCTCGTTTGGCTAATGGCGAGTATTTGCACAGGCATAACCAAGTAGCTAGGATTATCCACCAGCAACTTGCTTTAAAATATAAACTTGTGGATTCTGAGGTACCGTATTATAAGTATGTGCCCGACCCAGTTCTTGAAAATGGCCATGTCACGTTATACTGGGATCGGTCTATCATTACTGACAGGACTATTGTTGCAAATAAGCCTGATATAGTAGTGATAGATCGATTAGCGCGCCTCGCAATGATTGTCGATGTTACCATTCCACATGACGGGAATCTCGTGAAAGCTGAGAAAGAGAAACAAATTAAATATCTCGACTTGGCGCACGAGGTTGTTGACATGTGGAATGTGAACTCGGCTGTCATTGTACCGATTGTCGTATCGGCCAATGGTTTGATAGCCAAGAGCCTCGACCAACATCTATTGAGGCTCTCGTTAGGCAGTTGGATCAAGGGCCAGATTCAAAAGGCAGTACTCCTCGATACGGCCCGCATCGTGAGAAGGTTCCTGTCTCTGTAGCTCTAACCACCGGTAGCTTGGACCCCGCTCCCGCCATCGGTGGAACACTATTTTTTATATTTTTAAATGTTTTTATGTTTTTTATAAATATTTAAAAATGTAAATTAATATGTACCTATATATATAAAAATAAACGGAATAATAATAATCTTTATTGCACAAAAAAGTGTGAAGTCCCTGACTCCCGTGCTAGGTGATATACCTGTGTAACAGGAGCCAGTGCCCTCTCCCAAATTGGAAATTTTAGAGAATTCTATGCAAACAGATTAACAAATAATAAATTAATGAATTTAGGTAACAAAAGTAAACTAAACTAAACTGGTTAAAAGAAGCCTATATGTTTACCTATATCAATACTCAGAAGCAAAACAACACAGACAATTTCAATTCAATTGAATTTCTATTTATCATTGTAATATGATTTCTGTACCTGTGCACTATAATACATAACTATGTAACATGTGACTGGAAACTTGTGGGAATATGTTGTTCTAAGCTTGGAGGGGGAGAGAGTATCCGTTCGTGATACAGTTTTCTGCTATGTAGTACGATGGCTAGGATGAATCGGTACTGCCTAGTATGAGTTTTCATTACGAAACTCGTTCGCCGATATCGAGCGCGTTTGACTTAGCGATTGGCCCGCTTCAAGGTCGTAAGAACTCTCAACCAATGAGAGCGCCAAACGCGCTCGATACGATCGAACGAGTTTCGTATTGAAAACTCATAGGCCTACAGTCCTTGAAACATTACCAAACCAATTGTACAGACAATAGCTCATCGAGCTACTACAAATCTGTCATTTCTTTATTAGATTTTATGTTTAAAGCATTAAGACTCAAGGTTGATCAATTTATCGCTTTACTTTTGCAAATTATCTAAATTTTATTGTCACGAAACCAGAGATATTGTTCTTTGTCTATCCTGGGTTTAATATTAAGTTACTCTGTATGGTTTATACAGTCGGTTGGTTGGTTGGTTGGTACAGTCGTGGTGGCCTAGTGGTTAAAACACCAGCCTCTCAAGTATGAGTGCGCGGGTTCGATTCCAGGTCAGATAAGTACCAATGTAACTTTTCTAAAGTTAATGTACTTTCTAAGTATATCTTGGACACCAATGACTGAAGGTGAAGGAAAACATCTTGAGGAAACCTGGACTTTCAAGTCTGAAATTGCCAACCCGCACTGAGCAAGCGTGGTGATTACGCTTAATCCTTCTCTGTATGAGAGGAGACCTGTGTCCAGCAGTGGGACGAGAGAAAGGTTAATGATGACTCTGTATGGTTGTCTTATACTCTTTACGCACGCTTGACTTGGGGAGTAAGCTGGCGAACGCGTGACGTAAGAGTTACGAAAAGTGATCGGGCAAGCCGAACGGAATAAGTGGGGGATATAAGCACAGAGGCGCCCGTGGCGCGAGCTTGGTACTACAGGGTCTACGAGTTTTTTTTTTTTTCAATAAAAATAGAAGATCTATGCAAAAATATTAATTTACCAATGAAACCATGAAATAAATTTAAATATTTATAGAAAATTAATATATGTATATGTGTATAACATGTATATATTGTACACACACATATATATATATATATATACATACAGATGGAGCGAAAGAAGTTTCACTTCAGTTGTGTGGTCATAAGCACACACATAACACACTCACACACACTTTTTTGAATAGTCCATTTATCAGGGAAGGCTTTAGAGTCTTAGACTATGATTATAACATCACGCAGCGAACTATAGGAACAAAGAATCAGTGTTAAATGCGGAAAAACGAAGAGATTTTTTCATATTCGAGGGGTTCTGTTACGTGCTGTTCGGCTAAATGGTTCAAGTTACCCAAAAAATTTTGCTAAAAATATACTTCTTAATCGTAATAACAAAACTGAAACGGACAAAGTCGTAGGCAACAGCTTGTAATAACCAGATACTAATACTTTATATTATAATAATAAATCTCATTTCGAGCTGGTTTTCAATTCTTCAAACACCTCATTTAGTACTTCTATGAATTGAGTACAGAGCTAGTGGCGAGGCATAAATCAACGACCTTTAACTGGAAGCAACAGTTGGTAAGTACTAGGGGTGTCACCCCTCCTAAATATTAGGACTCCTCGCCCCATGTCGCCGACACCAATAAGCATTTTGCTACATCGCCATCACGAGATTTAACACTTCTTATACAATGAAACCTAGCTAAGCGGGACCAAGATAAATGAGAAACCTCTATAATTGAGAATTGCAATGAGATCCTGGTTCTTTTGCATTAAAATACCTCTGTTAATGGGACTTTTCGATCCTGGTTAAATGAGATTTGACTGGACTGAATCTGTACCTCAATTACCTGTGAGACAAATTAATCAGGTCTTTATACCTTTTGACAAGTTTGTTTACATACATTTCGTGTCGTCTTTCGCGCATATTTTGTTATTCAATACTATTTCAGGTTTTGACCTAAAACAAGGGAATATGATTGTTGAAAGTCGCGTGAAAAACAAGAAAAACATTAAATTCATAACTAAAATACGCATTTTTATTAATATTTCCGCCTCTCAATAACGGCAAATTTTGACCGACCTCTATAAGCGGGGGCTTCTGTAAATGAGATAACTATAATTATAAACCTGTTGAATTAGGAAACTGGCTTATTGGAAACCCCCAATAATTACATATTTGTCTTAGCCCCTTGGATGCCGCACAGTGCACGAAGTTCGTTTGTGCAAACCTTTCCCGTATCTGCTTGCACACACGTCGCTGCAGCCGGGCTCTAAAGGCAATCAATTATTCTGTTCAAGTTCTGTTGCTTAACCATCAGTAGTCCAACGAATGATTGAATGATTGAGGCGTATGAGATTAACCAGGTTTCACTGTGTTTAGAATTGAATTTTTTAGTTTCCTTTACTTAACCGTTTAACTGATGCTTAATTTTTTTATGTCAAATCAAAGGGATATACTCTGGTATACACAGGACCGACCGACATCATCAACACAAACTGATATTTGACTTTTATCTTTGCACGTCTTACTGCTGTTTTTGATTAAACTTCTTTGATTTAACCTAACCCATTGCTTCATATATTCGAAAAATGTTTTTGCTGAAACAACGCTATGAATATTGTGAAATTGTCAAAATTAAACCCATTGCTACTGATAGCGAGTTATTGTACCCTGAGCAGCCGCTCCGAATATGAACAAAACCTGCTAAGCAGATAAGGTTAAACACGAATGCAGCGACAACAACAACAAGCCATAATGACAGTTCTATACTATATAATGTTAAGATTCCTCAGGATTTACTGAAGGGGCATGTAGCAGTGGCTTTATGCCATCTGAATCATGGTCTGATATCTTATTATTATTTAAAAAAAAAAAACTAGTTAGACTGCTTTCTTATTGGCAGTACAGTACTACAATACTTTTTGGTCGCATATCAATAGGCGAGAGTGAGCTTGTTAATCGTTTTTATTGAATGTAGAGCTATTGATTCTTAAGAAGAAAGTATGAAATGGTTTTAATAAAAGGTCAGCTGACAGTTCAGCCCTGTGACCCAGTCGAGAGGCAATCAAACAATATTCTTGATTGGTCGAACCCTATCCTGCTTGTTAGCGAAGCCCCTCTCGCCGAGGAAATGCACATATACACTATTGTACACCAGTTAACATCTAGCAGCCACTTTTGCTTTGATCTTAATTTTTATGTAAGTACCTACCTACAGTGTAAGCATCTAGTACTCAATGTCAGTCAAAACAGCGCGCAATCTATACATTCTAATTAGCTAAATAAGACTACCTACAACTCGCGCGAGTTAACTGTGCACCTCGCTGGAATGCAGTCCATGTCTATCAATTTAAATGCAAAACGTCGAGTAAAAATGACCTAGTATAATAACGCTTTATCATCAAAACTACCTTTTATAACATGATTGAAAATGTAATTTATATCTTTAACATGATTCTGATTTTTTACAAACGATACCGTCCGAATGACGTCACAGGGCGAGGTGCACAGTTGAGTGAACTTGAGTTACCTACAGTATGTTACGAAAACCCTGTCCGATCCGTGAAGGTGTTGTTAGGTATCGATAACTGATTCTACTAATGCATACAAAACCGGGCTTTACTTAAAAAAAAAATCCCCCTAAAAAAAATAAATATTATTTCGCAAAAGGAGGTAACTTATTAAATGTGCGTTGACCACCCTTCGCCTGCCGACCGCGGGGGGCGGGCGGCAGGACACGCGACACGTGATCGCATCGCTATTCGCTCATAATAATACCGGTGTTGTCACTTTTTAAAAATTACCAAATTTCGGGGAAATTGGAATTAATTCGTTGGAAAAAAAGATTATTTCAAAATTCATTTGTATTGGTACTATGATGAATACGTAAAATTTTATATTATATTTGGTCATGTGTTTACCTAACCTCTATTATCCTTATGGGTCGGACAGGGTTTTCGTAACATACTGTATATTGCCTAACAAGCAAAGTTTCCAAAATTTGGATCCGATGACCACTGTTCACATTTCTTTACGGAATAAGTGGTCGCCCTGCTATACAGTTGCAAATAATAGTTGTTCAGGTTTTAGCTGTAACTGCAGTCAAAGCCAAATCAGATCAAATCAAATTCTATTGTTGACGTTGTTTTAAATATAGGGTCTGATTTTTCTTTTTTTACTTCAATTTAATTTATATCAGTTGTTGTAGTACATTCAGTAATCATGAGTGTCAGAGTTAGTTCCGTCACTCAGAAGGAAATGATCCGAAATTAAAAAAAAAAAAAACTTTTTATACTACGCCAAAATCTTATAGGACAACTTTTAGGATCTACCGAATAAAGAATCGTCAGTTGTATAGAAGTGTGGAATATGTAATACATAAAACGCGTAAATAACCATAATTGTTGCAGTGGCACATTGGGGTTATAATAGAAACTATTCAGTAATAGGGCAAATGGTCAAAGGGACCATGGCCTCATTATTTTGAAGGAAAATAACATGGAATGTAAATGCTTCAGCCGGCAATCAAACAAGATTTTTCTGGGAATCAAAAGATATTTTTTTAAATCCAATCTAATATCAAGATGTGACAGCAGGCACCATGATTATTCAAATATACGCTTACGAACCTTCTGTTTAACTAGCATAAACTACAGCTTTAATGGCCCAATTACGTTACGTTAAGACGCTTCCGGGTTGCAAGCTATCCGTGTGTCAGCTATACGTATCAGGGGTCCACCATAATTCAATAGCCACCGCCCCTGATGAACTTAACACCCTTATCTTGCTGATCATCTGACATCGAAGCAAGCGAGAGTCGCTTTAGAATGATAGTATCCAACCAAAGAGAAATCTTAACCCCATTTACTTAACACACTATCAACCATAATTTTAATTAGTTAAAAGGGATTGTTAATAGATTCAGTGATTCCAAAAATGTGTTTGCTCCACAACATAAATAACGCAAAGAAAATTGAACTGCTATGGCCAAAATGAAAGCCATTACTACTAATTACGCAATTACATCGCTACATTGTTACTTTGAAGACATTTGCGATAACCCTAAATATAATATTATCTACATTACCGGACTTAAATCGGACCACTTAGCATCATAAACATATTTTTCAAGGGCTTTTTTCTCGGTATGTCATAACTTCCTTCATAGTTCATGAATATAAGTAAATGGGGCATCATTTTAAATCTTTTTTGGACCGCTATACCGGAAAAGTATATAAATTAAATTACTCGCATTTCAATAGTTTTTTTTGAAAATTTAAGATAACACCGTGCGAATACTTCGCACGTATCACCTAATAATGATTTATTACCTATCATCCAAAACTTGTATGCAGTTTTCTAGCTTGCATATTTAATATTAGGCTCACGTACTGATGTTTTGAATTAGTTTTCTTTTTAAATGCACACGCATGGATTTGCTTTTGAAGACATTTGTTGTAGTTTAGTCTAACAATATTGAAATGTCTCTTGAAGCAATGACAGCATTAATGCGATTTGGCATCGAATTAAAATATTCAAATTCATCAAATCAAGTTAAACTGTCATATTAAGAGATATTTTCCCATTCGTCTACGAGAGCAGTTTTCAGTTCCTGTAATGTTTGTGGGGACTGGAGCTCGAACATGCTTTAACTCGTCCCAAAGGTGCTCAATTGGGTTCATGTCAAGACTTCTTGATGGCCATTCATTCTATTACGGTGATACCAAACGTCTTGGAGAATTTCTGACGATTCCTGCTGTGCATTTTCATGCATAAAAATAAATTTGGACCTACAAACTCGGCATTACATGAGCTTTCAAACATTGGAGTGTTCAATAAAATACATGTCAACTATGTGGCAATTGCGATGCGAATTTGGCCGTGTTAAATTCCCTGTTCCGAGCCACCACCCCGCGTTGCATAGCAACGAGTGCCCGGCTTCACTTCATTATCGCTTAGGATATTTTTATTTATGCTCGAGCGTATGTCAAGAATAGGGCTTTCAAATGCCAAAAAATCTAATCCGACCAGCAGTTTTACAGATTAAAGAGCTCAAAGGAACTTACAAGGTTTAGAACACTTAGTACTTATCCAAATATAACAGCCAGCGTATTCATAATCAGGGCAAGTAATAAGTCTGCTAGAAAATCAAACCTGTTTCAGTTCAATGAGTGTTAGCCTTATAGCCCAGTCAAATTAGGGTTTCACCTCGGAATGAAAGATAATAAGCTGCAAATTGGTATGAACCTTTGTTTTGTCATTCTAAATGTTGTCTCAAAAGTCACAATCGTTATCGTGTCCGCGTCTCAAGATATTCAAGGTCAAAGGTCACAAAAATCGGTTTTTCGCGAATATCTGGCTTCCTATCGGTTAAATGAGATTTGCATTTATAATAAAAGTTGTAGGCTATAAAATTCCCTACAACTTTTGTCTAAACTTTTTTTTCATACGACCAACCGTTTTGAAGTTAGAGCGCGAAGAGTGCACATCGTACAGTCATATACGGCCTAATGCAAGGTCAAGCGTGAGTTATGGTTATCAGTACTTTATAAAGTCAATTATTTACTTTTTAGGGTTAGGGAAGGACTTAGAACCTCAAGAATGGGGCTGGATGCTTGAAAATGAAATCCTGGAGCCCATACGAACGTTATTACCTCCAGCACCAGCCGAACTACTAAACGTAATATTTTCCAATTGCAAAAATGGTTGTGGTTCCCGCTGTGGATGCAGAAAATCAGGGCTACAATGTTCTTTAGCTTGCGGCCAGTGCAACGGACAAGCTTGTCTCAACGCTTCACTGTATCCAAGTAATCCCGATGAAGAAAATACATATGATCCCGATATTCTGGAAGGTTTGGAGATGAACATGACAGATAATGAGGATGATGACAATGAATCGAACATTTTTGAGCGACAAGAAGAAGAAGACCACGAAGAAGAAGAATATAATTAGCTTCCATTTCCAATTTCATTACAATTAAAATCAACAAAGATACTTTTGATATTTGAACTCACATTTTGATAAATGTATATTATGCCGTATTTAATAATAAATAAAAATATGTGTAAAATATATACTCTTACTATCATTTTAACTTAAAATAAAACTAAAATATATAATCCAGAATTAATAATATTTTATACTTAAATAGTTAAATATGAATAATTATATATAAATAATCAAGTTACTTACTTTAATTAAATATAAATAATTAATAGTTAGTACATAAATAATGGGCACTGTTTAATAATTATAATTTCCAAGTAAATAATTGACTTTATAACGTACTGATAACCATAACTCACGCTTGACCTTGCATTAGGCCGTATATGACTGTACGATGTGCACTCTTCGCGCTCTAACTTCAAAACGGTTGGTCGTATGAAAAAAAAGTTTAGACAAAAGTTGTAGGGAATTTTATAGCCTACAACTTTTATTATAAATGCAAATCTCATTTAACCGATAGGAAGCCAGATATTCGCGAAAAACCGATTTTTGTGACCTTTGACCTTGAATATCTTGAGACGCGGACACGATAACGATTGTGACTTTTGAGACAACATTTAGAATGACAAAACAAAGGTTCATACCAATTTGCAGCTTATTATCTTTCATTCCGAGGTTGACCCCTTTTTTTACCTAATTTGACTGGGCTATTATGAATTGCAACAGGTCAAACCATCTGTCTACTGAAATGCGTCGTCCGATTGATAAATAATTAATTAATTCTGAGAAACTCTCAAAGGCGCGTAACGCTAAGGGAAATTGCGTCAATGTATTTATGAATCGAGTATTGAACGTGATTGCGATAAGTAGTTGAGTTTAATGAACCGGTGCGTGGGGCGTTCAACAGAGTTTAGACTAGTATTCGAAATACCATTTCGCTATACTCAATAGTAGGTTGCTTCTTTACACTGTAAACTTACAAGACGGCCTAGAAGTAGAAACCACCTTGCAAGTGCAAGCTCAGAAAAAGCCTAAGAAAGAAATAAAATAAAACCGACGGAGAAATGAAGATATCGTTAGGAAAGTTATAGAGTATAAATGTGTGTGGTTTATTAGTAGGGAAATACCATAGAAAGAATTAATGGACTGTGTCAATGATGATCTTCATCTGAAAGGGTATCAAGATGACTAATGAGAAAAAGAGGTTGCGTTTGACCCCAAAATAAATTTGGATAGGATCAGAAGAATAATGATGATGATAGACCAGCTTCTGCCTGCGACTTGGCACTTCTTTTGATAGACTTTTAACGAGACCCAGTTACTTTTAGGGGTCCGAGACATTAGAGCAAAAGGATCAAAAACACGACAACTTATCTTCTCTTATAATTCAGGTTTATTATTTGGCGCCACATGTCTTTTTCTTCCATGTTTCTCTACTAGACGTCCAAAATATCATTCACACATTCCATGTGTCGTTTCTTTGGTCTTCCCCTATTATAATAGCCATTGAAAATCATGCTTTGCCTCTTTTCTCCGTAACAGATGCCCATACCATGACAACTGATTTCCACACGGCGGTGACGCATCGAGCTATAGATTTCCAGTTTTGACAGAACTGGCATATGTGTATAAGTATGTATGAATCTAAAAATGACAGGAAACCGTTTGTCTCTCAACACTCGAGTTATTTACTAGGTCTATTTATCCCGTACTAAATCACGAACTAGGTACTTGGCACGGCAATGAACCAATATTTCTGTTCCAAAATTTACTACTTATAAAATGGTCGATGTGCAGTTAATCAGATACTACTACTACTACTATTACGAGCTCCTTAAACAAATGTTTGCCTAAATTAAATAGTAAATTCTAGCACCATTGCCAATTCCGAAAAAAAACAAATTGTAAAGAAATTTCTATGAAACTAGCAGTCTAACGATTATCGATTTGTAACCCCATTTATTAACTAGGTCACCCCATGGCCATCTTCACCATGCATTATTAAGTACAGTGCGCGCTCGCAAATAGACCCACCCGTCTCAAGCCGCCAAGGTGACACTCTGCAATATACCAGACAAGCCGACTTCGCTGATGGTTGATGTTTACTTGACTCCTATCTATTATAATCAATTTACGACGCACAAACGAGTACCATGGATCCAGTACGTGATTCTTAACCCCCCAGTGGTGGAATTTTTCGTCGGCTTTTTCATGACTTTAAAAATATATATATGTAGTTCTTTTCACTTTAGACCGTTCATAATTGCCATATTTTTATAACCCAATAAGATTTTAAAGTAAAAATTAATTAATTCGCTAATTACACAAAAGAGTGCAATGAAAACAAAACTCGAAAAACTATCTCATCAGCTGATTTAATAGAGTTCACATCAGGGATCAACGTCATACCTACAATACCGCACGGCGGCACGCTTGCAACGTTCAAAGGCCGGGCCGACACTTTTTTAAACATTGTTATTTCTGTAACCGTTCATTAACGAAATGACTATCATAATTTTATTAGTGGCATGCGGTTTAGCCTTTTCGCGAAGTTTGCGTTACGATGTCAGATACACCCTGTATTTTATATCTTAATTTGTCCGTCACTGCGTTGCAAGGTCGACAGCCATTTACAATGTCTCATGTTCTAGTACTTTTATTTCATCGGCATAGAATCCACTCTGTGAAATAATCTTTACTTTAGGAAAGCCTTTAAACCACGGAATAGTGAAGTTATCTGTTCTAAACCATGTCACTTGGATCTGGCGCGCATTACGATCTCTTCTTCCATTCCTATGAGACCTTGTTTATATCCATATCTCACTTGAACTATTTGTGTATTGATGACCTTCCTCTCAGTCTTCACCCAAACACATAAGTATCACATCAAGACAAACTAGGTATACTCCCCCGTCCCTCTTGAAATCAGTGACTGGCGCCATGTTTAAACATCTAATATGCTCATTCCGTTATCATCAGGTTATAGTAGAAGACCATAAAGTAACCCAGTAATTTATATAAAAAGCAGCATCCTAATTACAAAACACACTTAGTCATTATCAACCTTTTTATCGTCCCACTGCTGGGCACAGGTCTCCTCTCATACAGAGAAGGATTGAGCATAATCACCACGCTTGCTCAATGCGAGTTGGCGATTTCAGACTTAAAGTCCAGGTTTCCTCAAGATGTTTTCCTTCACCTTCAGTCATTGGTGTCCAAGATATTCTTAGAAAGTACCTACATATAACTTTAGAAAAGTTACATTGGTACTTGCCTGACCTGGAATCGAACCCGCGCACTCATACTTGAGAGGCTGGTGTTTTAACCACTAGGCCACCACGACTTCACACACTTAGTATCTAATATCAATTTGAATAATTTCGAATAATATTGCTAATCTATGTTCGAAAAATGTGCCCACTCAACAACGTAAGTGTGAAACTCATTGCTAATAATAGTATAATAATAGATTCTTTGTGATGACTAATGATAGAGATAATAAATCCAAGTAACCTCAAATTAATTCAGAGGGAATTTGAGCTACAGGCATATATTATGAAAAATCCTAATATGCAATACTTTTGTCATCATAATATGTATTTTAAACTCATCTCAACGCTCTGAAAAGTAATAAAAAGTGTATCAAGATTTTCAGCATAAAATTGACAAATAAATAATAGTATTCCGTTGGAGAATAAAACTTATATGCTCTGCAGACGAGTTTCCCTTTTGTATACAACGTTATTTTTTATTTATGCGAAGCCTGAATATAGTTTGTTTAGAATAAGCAACTGAATAGATTCCAATCATTTTTACACCACGTTATATTTTTTTTCCAAATACATTTAGAATTTATTGTAATGTGGTTAACCGAGCGCGCTACGCAGCTTACTGCAGATCATAGGTACCTGCGCGCAAAAGCTGAAGCCAGAGGTCAATGCACTGCGCTTGCCTGCCTGAACGGAGTTTTAAACATATTTTTGTCCAATTTCCCAATCCCATATCCATTCAACCCAACCGCATTTTGTACCTACATAGTTAACACCATAGAAACAGAGAGGTAGACCCAGCACTGCGAGCTTCAGGATGGACAATTTAAGACCAAAGCTGGTAGGTTATGTTTAGGAAAATCTGTATCAGACCAAATGATACCGATAGGCTGCACGATTGAGATATGGAACTCATAGAGCAAGGACTTATCAATGATAAATTAGGTACACATCAACCTCTTAGTAAATATTTACATAGGTAAGTACCAGGCTACCAGTATTACAGCAATACGCAATAGTATTATAGGCCAGTGTAGGTGCACACGGCTGCAAATTAAGCTATAGCTGCTATACATTTCCAGTTCTTAGCTGACCTCGTATTGTATAGGTTTTTCGTACAATCAGAAGTCAACTTATACTGGTACTGTAGTCAATTATTTCAAATTGGTTACCCAGTTAACCCATTGGTGTCGTGTTTTTGGATACCTATATGATTCATATAGGATATGCAGCGAGTATTTAACCTCTGACAAGCAGCTGACTAATAAGGACCAGAGTAGGTTAGGTAGTAAACTAGGGGCGGTACTGCTTTATGAACCAATTGACGAAACCGCGCGAAATGAACGCGAGAATAGCGGGAATAGCATTGAATTAGACCCCAGAAGTGATTGAATTGATATAATAAAGCTGCTCTTCAAACCGATAAAATCCTTGCGATAAAACTTTACGCGAGCTTATAGCAAATATAAAAATAGGTACCCAAATAAATATAGGAAGCTCGCGCGCATCTTATTTATGTAATTAATTTAGCTGTTTGTTAAGTTAGACCATTTGTCGAGGCTTGAGGTTTTGTATTAACGTAAGTAATATCGATAACACATATACATATTTATATAAATACTCGTTTATTAAATTAATATCTAAAATCTTATGAAAGCTTCAAAATACCAAGGTTTTGATGCAAACAATAGATGTGGCAAGTATTCGATACTTTACGCACATGTTTGTCCGGAATGTGGTATAGGTATTATATTCATAATACTATTTTATCCGGTTTCGTGGACCTCCATCAGACGAAGTAAGTACCTACTATGAGCGCAAAGTTGTTATCTACCTTTAACGGATTTGAATTGTTCATACTGCCTATTTTTAGTTTCAACTTTCGACCCAGGCCATGACCCCATACATAACCAACGTTGTTGCTTAAAATATCAACAGTTTTCCTCAACCGGGATTCACTCTGCACTATGGATTTACACGGCCAGTAACGCTGTTCAATTTATTTAGATTTACGGTAAGAGTTCAGGGAGAAATAAACCAGTAAGTGCAACTACATTTATATGATGCCATGATGTATACAATAATAGGTTAAGTAGGTACCTCTCAACATATTAGATTGCAATCCTATTGTAGTTATAAGTCCTTATATAATTATTTAAGAGGAAACTACCATCTTCTGATATTATACATACATAGGTTCACTATAATGCTTATTCCAAAATATACCTACGTAGGTAGCATGTGAATGCGAGTATGAGTCAAATCACACTGTTGTCGAAAGAGAAATGAATAACCTACACAACTTTTAAAGATAATAATATCAGTAATAGTTCTTACATAGTAAGTAGTGACAAATTACGAGAGGTATCTACCTGTTGATGTTAACGCATTACAACCGAAATGCAAATACCAATATCGCGCCAATAAGATTTCAAGTCTTATGGAATAAAATTCTTACCTATCTTCGTAAGTAGGAGAAGCGTCGCCGGAAGCACCCTGAGACAGGTCACCGTCCATGCTGCGATGTTAAGTAGTTCAGTATCGGCGACAGGAACTCGGGCCTCGAGCGGCGTTTAGTTTACGGTATGAAAAATGGGCACACGGAATAAACCGGTGCGCGCGTGTAGCGAGTACTGAGCGGAGTAGTTCCGTTCGTTCGCGGTTCGGTCGGTCGGTCGCCGGTCGGCGCGGTCGCCGGCCGGGCGAGCGGAGCGGGTGCGGGGACAGAACGGGCGGGGACTGAGCGGGCGGCGACAGGGGGCCCCGCACCGCCCGCGTTCCGCCCGCGCGTCTCCACGGCAACGCCGTTGTCACCAAGGCGCACGTGGTGGCTGTTTGGACTTGGTATCTCCATCATGATTGCGACCCACAACTTTCTTTCAGTCGTTTATAATAACGCTAATTGCGCCCCGCGGCTTCTCCCGCATAAGTTTCGATCCCGTGGGAATATTGGGATAAAAAGTAGGTATCCTATGTGTTATCCTATATCTATCCTATCCTGATTATAAACTATCTGTGTGCCAAATTTCATCCAAGTCCGTTGAGTAATTTTTGTGCACATCCATCCATACTCACAAACTTTCGCATTTATAATAGATAAATAGTAGGATAAGTATATACAGAGGTGCATTTGCATTAGAGGCAGTAGGGGCTAGTTCCCAGGGCGACAAATATCCTGGGGCGGTAGTTGAAAAGTGAAAATAGAAATTTTCACGTATTTACAAGATTGCTCAATATAATTAATTTCCTTAATTATATTTTTTTTTATTACTGCATAATTCAAGAAATTCAATTCAAGCTTTATTTGTAAAGTAATTATAATTTCATCTACTTATGTAGGTAAGTAAGTACTTAATTTGATTTCTGACTTTAACAGTTTTTACTTTAGTTTGAAATATACTTTTTATCTACGTAGGTATCTACTGTTTGCATTCCGATCAATAGGTACCTTACCTACCTATGCTTTTACTGTTTGCACAGAGATATTACTTTTGTTTCTTATATCTATGGATTGTTTGCATTCCGATGTTTCGTTTTATGCAGATTTTTTTTTTATCTTATTTATTGTTCTTCTTTTTTTCAGCCTATAGAGGTCCACTGCTGGATAAAGGCCTCCCCAAGACGTTCATTTCATTGGGGGGATTGCCATAATCCCCACGCATGGCAGGCGGGTTACGAATCCAGTGATTTGTTATTATAAAGTTACTAGCGACCCGCCCCGGCTTCGCACGTGGACAAATGATATAGGTACCTAAGCCTTCCTCAAAAAACAGTGGCCCTTCAATAAAAATAATGTCTACTGTGCCGCCCGACAGCCAATATCTGAGACTGCAAGATACATCGACCTTATTGTCCATGGCTAGCCAGTTCCACCGCCTTCAAACAGAATGAAAGCCTACCGGGGTAGCAAGTTTGTTCGAAATAATGGTCCCCGCTCCGGCCTACTCACTCCGCGGTTTAGGCAGAGAAACACTCAAATAGCAGGCGGCCGGCAGGGGCGCGAACGGCACGCGGATTTTTTAGTGTTTAGTTTTTAATAAATCGTGATATCTCCTGAATAAAACGATCAATTCCAGTAATTCAAAAAAAGATCTGCTGCTACTAAAATTACCTTTGATATGACGTCATTTATTTGGATAAGTATTAATAATAAGGAACAAAGTGGGCTCTGATTTCGACAGTAACTTTTCAAACATAAAAAAGTAGTCATAATGAAGAAACTATAGTAGATAGACATGGTGACCGACTTTTTTGTAGGCATTTTTAAGGTCTACTATACTGTAGTACATTATTTTGATCTATCTCATAGGCCAGCGTTTATATACATAAAAACCTTCCTCTTGAATCACTATTATAAAAACCCTATAAAAATCCGTTGCGTAGTTTTAAAGATTAAATCGACATAGGGAAAGTAAAAGTGACTTTCGTTTTATAATATGTAGTGAAGTTTATACATTTTTTGGCAAAATGATTTGCGTAATTAGTAGTTTCTTATAAGAAAATATCGTATATTATTTTTAAAAAAAATATATATTTAATTATTTAATTTACCTACTAAACGAAATTTTCAGCGAACAAGTATGAAGATAAAATAAAGAGTGAAATTTCAATATTGCGGGCCGCAATTTTTTCCGTGCCTAGTATAGTATGTAAGTACCTAGAATATAATGCAGAAATAATTAGACAAAACAGATAGTTTCAGTAGTATACCCACTTGGACACTTTTTATATAACGACATATGTTAAATATTTTAAATAAATAGCAGCGCTATCGCAGCTTTGAATTTTATGTAGGTATGTATTATAGGTTTAGTCTTACGCTGACTAACCTGTGCGCGGGCGTCGTGAGAGTCACATATTCATGCCATATTGAAAGTGGGTAGTGTGTTTATTTATTATTTATTTATTTATTCTTTATTGTACACCAATCAAACATCAAACAAAATACATTGAACACAAAACATGATTGATATGATTAGATAACATCACTATTTCTTCCTATAGGATCGGCAAGGTACACGCCGCTCGCTAGGTAATGCCTCACAGAGGTAACAAAATCAGTAACTATTTAGGTATAATCAGCCTTAAATTTTCCCACAGTTTAGATACAAGCTATTAGTTCTCTGCGAGAGGG
Organism: Sesamia inferens; assembly: GCA_037179545.1. Classification (NCBI taxonomy): domain Eukaryota; kingdom Metazoa; phylum Arthropoda; class Insecta; order Lepidoptera; family Noctuidae; genus Sesamia; species Sesamia inferens. The sequence continues at coordinate 15,090,773 of CM073921.1, read as the reverse complement.
ATGTCACATTCTTGGGGTTTTATTTAAGGCATGTTGGTTTCCACTAGACGTTCAAGTTTTGAGCGCAACTTTGATGAAACAAACCCACGACCTACGAAACTAAGTCAGGGTCGTTATCACTGTGCCATCTCGGCTCAGTAAACCAGTTTTGCTGGCCTCTTATTCTATGTGAGCTGCGTACTACGGAAGGCCAGCGCAAGGTCAGTGTTACCGGGGACGTGCGGTGGTCTGTATACCTACGGTACATCATCAGTAAAATAAAATTCATAAAAAGGCTCGTTAGTTCCACAGGTCGTAGTCGACAGAAGTAAAAACGATGAAAAACAGGTTATTTTTTAACTTATTAGTTTTGATTTAAGTAAATTTTGAAAATTTCTTTTTTTCACTACCCCTAAAAAGGGTTTAGGGCCTTTCAAAGTTGGTATGAATTTTAACGCGCAATTCGATTTACTAATATAGTTACGCTATTTACTATACAAACTAGTATCCAAATAAGATTATTATAATTAATTAAAAAGTGCTCTGTGGAATTATAGGTAAGTAGTTAGCGAGTTACAGGTCATATCGGTCATGTCTTGAGAGAGTTCTGAGACATGATCGACATGACCTGTAACTCGCTTTTAGAATGAACATCGCATTTTTAAAAATACTTTTAGTATTATTATAAATAGAGTATTTTACTAGCCCAGGAAAGAGGGTACTTCGATATTGGTAACCGAACCCATAGTATTTTTCAACCAAACATCGCTCAACGTGCCTGAAGATGAACCTTGTCATACCCCGTAATAAAAGCAAAAGCCGCGAAACCTTGCAGCTAAAACCAAACATTCATTCCTTTGGCATGCCGCAGTTGTCGCAGCAAATCAACATGGATAATGATGTTACTACCCCCCTAAGTGGGAGTACCCAACCTTGTTGCACGACTGTTTAGGTACTATGTATTTTCCTACCGATTTCATCCTATTCCTTTTTAAACAACAATCAGTGAAATGAAAAAATACCGTTATATGTCTCCAATACCGATGATTCTGTCAGATTTCCTTATTATATTTTCAGCTTTATATGTAAAGAATTAAGGCTCAAGGTTAATTGGGAATATCTAACAGTTTGGGGTAGCTTCACAGATTCTAGTAATTATCACACAGCAGCACGCCATCATAAGTTATTTTACATCTCTCATATTCGGTAAATTAGCCCCAAATGGGGCTTGTAGGTGACCAATTAGCGCTCTAGGATAATAATGTAGCTAGAAAAGCCCAAGGACAGGATATTAATTTTAAAAAAACATGTCTTCAAGAAGTTCTCGAACTTTTTGAAGACATGTAACCATCATACTGGCAATAGATATCATGCATTCAGCCCAATGACAAAAGAGGTCGCTTCGCTATTCAGCCTAGTCTTCGTACGAGTATAATAGTCATCAATTTTAAATATCGAATTGCGAAGCTCAACTTTGCGTTCTTGAAAAAAATTACTTTAAAAAAAGATGTGAAAAAGGCGGGAATAGAAAACTTTTACTTTAAATATTGTTTGTTTTTGGGGTTTTTTTATAAATACGTGCTAATTAACAAGCACGAGTTCTGCAAGTGATTAAGATATATAAGCTGCACTCCCGATTCAATAAAAGTGGAAGCTGAAGCAGCAATTAACAATATTTTATTCTTGTAATGCCGGTTTTTTCTACTTACCTCACAATAGAGAGGTAAAGCAGAGTAGTTAGCTCGGGTGTAAGCTGCAACCATTGCGCCTTCGAACTATAGGCGCCCTCGCTGCGCTCACACTCCAAAATATTTCGGGCTACAATTGTTGCCTTACCGCCCTTGGCTACTAATCTACTATTAACTTGCTATAGGGTGAGTGGGGGTAAGATGAAAAACGGGGTAAGATAAAAAAAAATTAATAACGCCCAATACCGGGGACTTGTTTTAATGCTGGCAATATCATTGTGGATATCATTTTATCTTGCCCCACCCCGCAGTCTGTGTCAGTCGCTGAGTGAAGGTGCTGGTGTATTATTTGACATTTTCCCGAACAGTACATTTCCCGCGAAAAATTGAGTTTTTCGATCTTACCCCGCTCGCTTTATCTCCTTACTCAGGTAAGGAACAAACATGTTGTTTTGATATTCGTAATTAGATTTAAACTGTAATATGCTCTATAATGTGGTGATTACTATATTTCACGTATTTTAAGATTTATGGTGCCTTTCAAACTTTCCCCTGCATAATTTAAAGGGGTAAGATGATAATATAAAACTTTCCATCTTACCCCGTTTACGAAACTCCTACAAAAAGTCAGGGGCCCTCAATCTAAAATACCCGGTAATATCTCTTCCACAATATCGTATTAAAAACTTGTATCAAGAGTCATTCATTAGTGCATAATTCTAGACTTTCTAGTGTTAAACCGTCGGATTAAAAAAGTCAGACGCTCTGTACATAAGTACAATACTTACACGATTAAAATGTACCAATTTCAACTGATTTTTGAGTGGATAATTAAATTCTACGATAAGAGGTCTAGAATTATGTAGATAGTTCTAATTACATAATTTGCGATATGTAAATCATCCATGGTAGGGAAATTCAACTTGTATAATAATATAGATAACTTTTTAGTTTTGTTTTAGGATCAAAATGCCTCGTAACTACATAAGAAAATCGTTACGGGCTACTTGTTATATTGCTGAGGACTTAGCGATTGCAATACAGAGAGTAGAGAATTAACTACGCAGCAGCTAAGTTATATAACATACCTGTCGTCTTGTAATGTCAATTTGGCAGTGATTATAATAATACTGTTTAATAATGTTTATAAAGGAAAGAGTGCCTAGTTTTGTTTTTTATCTTTTTTGTTAATTATTAGGAGACGCATAAATACGAGTAGGTGATTTTTTAAATATTTTAGTTAAGTACTTACTTCTGCTTTGCGGGATTACCAACTGATCTGATAAAGCCAAACTTTATATTTTTGATAAGAGGTTAGTTATTTTTAGTTTTATAAGGAGTACTTATAACGGACTGATTTTATTTAACTGTGATGTTACCTCCTTTGAAATAATATTTTTAATAATATTTAATTGTATTCTGCTGTCGTGTCGTTTATTTAATAAAAATAATTATAATATAGGCTACTTGGTACTAAATTAAAACGTGTGGTTTATTTATAGACTTGACAGTCATCTATGAGCATGATTATTTAATTTATTTAATATCTATAATATGTTGAGCACCCCTGACTGCCAGCCGTTTCAACGGGGTAAGAACGATATATTTTATTTGAAAAATGTATTTTTCTTGCTTTTAGAATGCGAATTTTTAGTGTAACTCATTTTCAAGTTATTTAGGTTATTGAAGCAGAAGGTTTATTGATCACCACACAAGCATAATGACAATGAATACGATTTTAGTTACTATATCAATCTTACCCCTTCAGCATTTCATCTTTCCCCTACATATTTTTTTTCTTAAGACCAATTTTACTAACGTTTTTTTCATAAAATATTGTTTCAAAAAGATTGCTGTCAACTTTATAGAAACAAGTTGACTGTACTTTTTTACCCAAAACATCATTTGATGCAATTGACTTAAATTCTTTTGTTTTACAAGAGTTTAACCATCAACACTGTTTATCTCATCAAAAATGCATTCCATCTTACCCCCACTCACCTTACTACTAAAAAATTAACACACTAAACTAATAATTTTTTTTAATGCCCGTTCCCGTTTCAATTGTTTCAAAAAAGATTCTTAGACGAACACAAAATTAAAAATTATGCCTGTGACTACTGGTTGATACAGAAAAAACTGATCTGGGTAATGGACTCAGTATGAAACAAGGTGTTTGGAACAACAGAACAAGGACAAAAGATTGATTGTCCACCAAACATACATAAACAGACGAAAAACGGAAATCACACACAAGGTGAATTAGTTTACAAAAATCTATTTAGTGGGTAGTTAAGTAGGTAGTTGAATTTACTTTATTTTGAAAGAGTTTGTTGGTAGATTGTTAAATTGTGCAGAAAATCGATACATTGTATATTGTCAACTACCTAGCTCTAATTTTAATATGATTAGCCATCACGAATTGCAATAAATCAATATGGCCGTTAGAGAGGAGGCAGGAGGGGTGTGGTCCGCAGAACACCCTCGTTTGAGATCGTCAAGAAGCCTTGTTATTTCTGAAACTGTTCGCTCAGTTGTAAACAATCCTGATTGAGTATTGATTGTTGGTACTGCTATAAAATAAGTAGGTAGTAACAAAATAATAGGTAGAAGCGACACTTTTCCTTCAAGATGTGAAACTAAATGACATGTAAACGACGACGTGTGTGACTACGACAATAATTGAGGAAACTGAAAATTAAAGACTTATTAAAATATGCATATTAACAAGTTACAAAAATAAGGTAAACAAAGGGCCTAAGATTTATTAGCAATCTGCACATTTCAGGAGAGGGTGATTAGTTGTATAGCATGCAACCCTTAGTTTAAAGAAAGTGAGCGGGAGAAAATGTTATCAGCGGAATAGGTGCGTGACATATTTATCAGTATCAATGGCTTTCATTATGACAGTTAAAAAGATTCTTTTCGTTATTTAAGTTGCTATGTAAACTATTTTTTGCTAAAATCAATGGATTGGCAATGTATTTCTACCGCAATAGGTACCGTTGAAAAATTATTCGTATTGAGATTGATAGTGGTTTACAGCGATTATAATGCAGGTTCTATTAGGTTCTTGTCATTGATGCAATAACCACCAACAAAAAATGTCGCTTCTACTCTTATAATAAATAATCGTTATTACTCAGTACGCCTGCCTAAGTACCTATAACTAGTCAGGAACCTCTACGTACCGTATCTAGGTTACCTAGTTTTACTAAGGAACGCCATTTTATCGCTCTGAGATGTTTACGTTTTCAAGACTTTCAACGCCTCAATATTTTCCTACTTAATTAAAAAGGTTTCCTTCGATCATACAGACATTTTCATAGGTACCTACTAGTGATAATTATTAACTTGCTGTATGGTGGCGTGATAGGATATTACGCGACATGCGACTGCGACAGCTCGGCCATCTTAGATTCCACTGCATCGTAAAGATCGGTTGAGGCTGAATTTTGATTTTGTTCAAAGGTCAACAAAATGCATACGACGGCGGCGTCGAGTAACGGAGTCACAAGGGCAGGCTATGAGAAGCTCACGCTCGTATTTTTTGTCGCAGCGACTAGAAGCATTGTGCACGCGCACACCTGTCGCATGCGACAGGTCAGCGTCAGTCTTGGTGTGTCTTTTTTCCCTTCGCCCTCGCATGATACATCAGAAAGAGAGTGCTATTAGAGGCTGTATTTTGACTCACAACATGAATGAAAAATGCCTTGCTAGTAATACTAAGATCGCTTCCTGCACGACGTCTCTAGGAACGACTAATCGCAGGCACAAATGGATATCTGCGTTGTTTCAGTGACAAGATATACAGATAGAGCGGAAACTTAAGTACATACGCATGCATTATTTTTCAATAAAGCATCAATCATACATGACTCGTTGCGCTCCCTTATACAGTATGTTAAGAAAACTCTGTCCGACCCATGAAGGTGTTGTTAGGTATCGATAACTGATTCTACTAATGGATACAAAACCGGGCTAAACTTAAAAAAAAAATCCCCCTAAAAAAATAAATATTATTTCGCAAAAAGAGGTAATTTAATAAATGTGCGTTAAGCACCATTCCGCGGGCGGCGGGCGGCAGGGCACGCGGCACGTGGTCGCATCGCTATTCGCTCATAATAATACCAGTGTTGTCACTTTTTTTTTAATTATCAAATTTCGGGGAAGTTGGAATTAATTTGCGGGAAAAAAGATTATTTCAGTACTATGATGATTACGTAAAATTTTATATTATATTTGGTCATGTGTTTACCTAACCTTTATTATCCTTATGGGTCGGACAGGGTTTTCTTAACATATTGTATGTATAAAGTTGAGTCAATGTTGGCTGATAGATGATACATCATGGGTGCTGTTCGTTAGGCACGTTTTCTCAATATTTTTAGTGGCATCCGAACTGGCCTTCTGAGGAAGGTACAATTTCCTCAGAAGGCCAGAGATCGGATACCAGACTGCATTTTGCTAAATGATCATTTTGATATACTTTTACTTCTTCGCAGGGTTGATATGATTTAAATCACTTAATCATTTAAATCATTTTAATCGAGTGATTCTTTTTTTAAAACCAATGATTTAAATCATTAGGGTAAGGTGGGGAACAATGTTACACGGGGTACAATGTTACAATGCACATATCTCCGTCCTAGTCTTTTAGTTTTATGATGTTGGTATACACGTTTGTCAAGCTCACAAGCAGCCATCTTCAAACAATTGTCATCACCACAGTTTATACCGTGCTTAAAAAATAACAACCAAAAAAGGTTTTTAGGTGATTAAACGACGAAAAAATTGTTTCAAAGTTTTAAATTTCTTTCCGGACGTAATGTATTAAGGTATGGTATGGTAGTTTTCCTTTATTTAATGTTTATTTAGCTACATATTACCGTTAAGTAGTTTATTGTAAACATAATCTAAAATATTCTTTCCAATTTTTAATTTGGTTTGCCTCTCCGGGGCACTGTGTTACGTGGCACTGTGTGACAGTGTAACAGTCAGCCCCTGTTAACATATTATTATTGCCTATTTCAAGGTATTACAAGATAATGGTTCGAAATCGTAAGAGGAAGACGGATTACGGTCTTCATAATGAAAAAGATATGGCGGAAGCGAATTTGATGGTTGAAAGTGGTGCGAGTCTTTGAAAAGCTGCAAATGAAAAGCATGTTAATTTTATGACATTGCAAAGATATCCTCAAAAGAAGAAAAAGTGTTCGGAGGATGAAGAACGCATGCGACTGACTCCAAATTATGTTAATTATGTGGTGGCCTAGTGGTTAAAGGACCAGCCTCTCAAGTATGAGTGTGCTGGTCCGATTCCAGGTCAGGCAAGTACCAATGTAACTTTTCTAAGTTATATGTACTTTCTAAGTATATCTTGGACAACAATGGTTGATTAAAAGGTGAAGGAAAACATGTTGAGGAAACCTGGACTTTAAGTGTGAAATCGCCAACGCGCATTGAGCAAGCGTGGTGATTACGGTAAGAGTGGTATTCAGTGACGATCAAGAAAAGGCGTTGGTAGAATATTTAGTTTCTCATTTTGTTAATTATACAATATTTTATGGTGTAACATTGTGCCCCTTACCCTGTAACAGACTACCCCAGATACGGGGCTCAGTGTTACAATCGACTGATTTAATTAAAGTGCAATTTAAATTAAGTAGTTGCTAATATTGTTATTGTTTGATTAATTTTAATTAAAGAGAGATTGTTAAAGTTTATGTCCATGCCAAAAAGTAGCTGATTAAGACAATATTTTTCTCATTACATCCCAGTATTTTTTTTTTGTAACACTACCCCACCTTACCCTACATTTTTACTGGTACCAAGTCGCCCAAAAATTTTCTATGGGCATCCCCGACAACCCCGATTACGGCGCGCACACGAGCAATTGCCAAGTACAGTTGCTTCTTCGGCTGGGGTCGAAAGAATATTTTCGAAATTCAATTTAGTGCACAGCAAAATAAGAAACAGATTAGGCACGGAGAAGGCAGCCAAATTAGTTTTCCCTTTGAAGGAACTCGATACTAAAAAATAATAAATTTACTACTAGTTTATTAATACTTACCACAAGTATTTATTTGTTAATGTTTCCTTTTTTGTCCGTAAGTTATTACTTTCCTTGTAATTTTTTAACGCTACTGTCTTTTAAATTGTTAATTTTACTGAACTTGTTTAATTACCTTAATTGTATTAATAATAAAATTAAACCAAAATAAGTTGTTTTTCTTTTATTGAAGAACTGACTATTAAATTTAAAAAAGACCAGAAAGTAAAAATACTTCAAAAAAAAAAAAAAACTGATTTAAATCAAATAAACCCGATTTAAATCAAATTAATCGGATTATTTTGATTTTTTTGAAAAAATCATGATTTTTATCAACCCTGTTCTTCGTCTTCGCCTCGACGACATAATACAATATCAAGTTATAATACTTGTCCAGTATTTAGCTGACATCTTATAATACAGAAAGTGATATCTAAATGCGCTGTTAAATGCACCTACAGCTCGATATGTGCTCATGAGTATGGGAATCGTCACGGAATCTATCTGGGTGCGAACCTGAGAAGCAAAGGCTAAGCGAGTTATAATTTATTACTAGCTGAGCTCCCGCGATTTCACCCGTATAAGTTTTAAGTTTCGAACCCGTGGATATCGCGGTTCTGTATAAAAAGTGTCCTACATATATGCCAAATTCTACCCGAATTCGTTCATTCTAGTAACATTTTAGTTATTCTTTAAAAAAAAAAAACTAATGTGTATAAGTACTGTGCATAAAGTTGGATAATATGCGTCTAAATTTTATTCTGCTATTACAAAATTATAAAACGTGGTAGAACTTACTCAAAATGTGTAGAGAGAAAACAAATCATTCGATAAAGAATAGAGGTAAACAAACCGTTGCTAGGCAACGAGTAGTTTACGCCTAACACAGGTGTTTAAAACCTTTTCTAGATAGATGATGTTAATAAAAGTAATGATTCTACTTCCTACTGATGTAAACAGTTTATTTGTTTATATATTTATGATTTTCATTGAACGCTTAGCCGATTTTAATGAAATATAACACACATGTAAGCTAATTTCCTAATAGGTTAATTTTTTTGATACATGTATATTATACTTAGTCCATACTTGAAAGTATTACAATACAAGTGTTATGTAAATACGCAAAATTTTATTGACAAATGAATCAACTTTATTCATTGATTGAATTTCACAAAATTTGTTTAATACCTGGATTTCATCCATCTTTCTTTTTCTGTAGGGCTATCACGTAAAATTATTATGAATATTATTTTATTGATTCTATTAAAATATGCTGCAATAGGAATTGTTAATAGCATGTAAAAGTAGATAACCATGTAAATAACAGGAGGTTTGTAAAACATGAGTTGTGATAACCCTAAATTGGTTTGTTTACCTCTATTCTTTATGGAGCTTGGCGAGAATATAGGTATTGCTGACAAACTGGTTCGTAAGGCGCGTGCCGCAGGTTTTGTTTGTCGAAGTAAAAAGTCTGGAAACGCCCTACTTTATACTGCAGTGATAATATTTTCGTAACGCCTCTCCCCTCCCTTCTTATTCTTACGTCTTCTGGTTTAAATAAAGGAGTTGCAACCTTTGTCAGCTGGTACGAGCCAGAATGCAGGAGTTCTATATTTCGTTCAAAAATTACTGACAGATCTTCATGGTATCCCCATGGATACAATATATATTTTTATTTTTATATGACAGACACTGTGTGCTACATAGAAGAAAGCTCTTAAGCAGAAAAAGCTTAATAGCTAATTAGCACCCTAATTGCGTATCAGCTGGAATCATTTCGAAGCATATTGCTAATACATTGCGGCACGTGTTCGAAAATATGTCTGCTCAACAACGTAAATAACGCAATGAATGTTGTTGAACTGTTAAAATGAAACCCATTGCTATTGATAGTGTTACCCAATTACCATGCTGGTTCTTATGCTGACAAAACAATCGTAGTTATTTTTGATCACAATGAGGTGTGTCATGTTCTTCCGAATATAACTGAGTAGGCAGAAATGTATACTATTGACGACATGTCCGATATTACTGCATACTAAAAGTTGTCACTTTTTAACCGACATCAAAAACCTCTTTTTTGATGTCAGTTAAAAAGTGACAACTTTTCTCAATTCGTCGGAATCGTCATTTTTTTAATTGATACTTCGTAATATTTTGGCGTATTAGACGGTTTTCGTCATATACAGTATGTTACGAAAACCCTGTCCGACCCGTGAAGGTGTTGTTAGGTATCGATAACTGATTCTACTAATGCATACAAAACCGGGCTTTACTTAAAAAAAAAATCCCCCTAAAAAAAATAAATATTATTTCGCAAAAGGAGGTAACTTATTAAATGTGCGTTGACCACCCTTCGCCTGCCGACCGCGAGGGGCGGGCGGCAGGACACGCGGCACGTGGCCGCATCGCTATTCGCTCATAATAATACCGGTGTTGTCACTTTTTAAAAATTACCAAATTTCGGGGAAATTGGAATTAATTCGTTGGAAAAAAAGATTATTTCAAAATTCATTTGTATTGGTACTATGATGAATACGTAAAATTTTATATTATATTTGGTCATGTGTTTACCTAACCTCTATTATCCTTATGGGTCGGACAGGGTTTTCGTAACATACTGTATAGGTATAATATGTTTTCTACAAACGATCACAACGTATTTGCCGTCTTCTTAATAACGCATGAATCAAGAAATCAGATGTCATTACCGTCTATATTTATGCACTTGATTGTATATTATTAAACAATAAGGAGTTTTTCACAATGCATCTCATCACACAGCGTAGCACCGGAGTGCGTGGTCTTACGTTGTTTGCAAGTAACGTTGGTTGTTGTTCGTATAGAAAACACGAAAAGTGCAACAAACAGAAAACGAGTTCCCGCGCATTCCAACTCCGTCCGCCGCCACAGCCTGCAGCGTAACGCGGGGCGCTGTGTGTTCGCCAAAGACATTAAAATTATATTTACAATAGACAGGACATCACGAACAAAATTGTAAGCCAATACTTTTGTCGACTTGGTTAAAAGTCGCTCAGTCTAGTGTCCGCGTCAAGACGTAACATGTGTCCACCAAGAATAAACATTTTTTAAGGAAATATGCCCTGTTGCGCTTTGCGTTACTGTACATCTCGTTATGGTAAAATGACTGGACCTAACTTCGGAATGTTTTTGTATGAATTATTTATATTTAGTCTGTAATTAAAATTTTAAAAAATTCTTAAATAGTTCTAGAAACTTTTTTATTATTGTAATAAGCGCCCTCTATTGTTGAATAGTTTTACTATTTTCATGTAGAGAAGTAGTAATGTTGTTTATCGATTTAGTTATCGATAATACTTATTAAGTTGAAAACATATAGCTATATTTTATTGACATTTAAAATATAGCTAAATAAACTTAAAATATTACTATATTTCAAGTTTATTTATTAGTAACTCTATTTGAACATAATCTTGTCATATTAATGAACAAAATTGAATAGGTTTTATGTTATTTTAGGTTTTCGAATAAAAATTATGTTGTACGGGAAAAGTGTATACGATTTGTCCAGATAGACCGTAGAGAAGAAAATTGGCTTCCGTCTACTTCGTCGAAATTATGCTAAAAGCATTTTAAAAGTGAAGATATCTACTTTTTAAAGAAAGAAGATTTGTCGATCAAATTAAAAAAAAAAGGATCGGTACCTTGTACTAGTAATGAATTAGTAAGTTTTTAATTTCAGAACTTTTCCACTTAATCGTAAAAATTGGGATAATATTTATGGTTAAGTGGATAAGTACATAAATTAGATAACTTATCTATAATGAAATATATTTATAAAATATGTAGGTACGTACATATTTTACACTGATTTTACACTGATACATTCTTACAATGATTGCAAGCTACTTTGTGATTTTTAAGATTCCGTACCTAAAAGGTAAAACGAACCCTATTCATGAGACTTCACTATTCGTCTGTCCCTCTGTCACCAGGCTGTATCTCATGAACCGTAATAGCTAGACAGTTGAAATTTCTAGAAATTATGTTAGTTTTTCTGTTGCCGCTATGACAAGCGCTAAAAATAAAAAAAATAAAATATTATTTATTTTAAATAAAATATTTTCCCATACAACAAACATGATTTTTTGCTCCATATTAATAACAGAAACAGATAGACGCTTAAAAGGTTCACAGAATATTTGGTTATATATTCAAATTAAAAATAAAATAAATATTGAAGGCTCCCATTTTAAAAGATAATTATAAATGGTACGGAACTAGTTCGCCAGATCTTGCTCCAGCAGACTACCATTTTCGTCGTGATTTGGACAATTAATTCACACATTAGACAGTTCTGCTTTCACACAGTTTGTGCAGTCTAGGTCCTCAGAATTCTATCGCAAAGGTATAAACGACTTTCCTATTAGAAGGCAACAGTGTATACATAATACTGGTAACTATATTGATTAAATGTGTTAATTAAAAATGAAAAAATAAACAATTATTTAGATTTTCAGTATTAATCGGTAAATTTAAACTTTAACGCCCGTTATATTAAAAGATTTATATAAATAGAAACTTGTAAACATTGAACATATCTATAATTTTTCTGCTACGTAATTTTTTGTTTCAAGCTATCATAATACGAATAAACATCGTCGTAGTAACTTCTTTGAATATTATCGATAATTTTATATCGAAATGATACAAGCCCTACCACAGTTTTGGCATTGCCATTTAAAAATATTTGCAAACAAACGTGTAGAAAAGAATCATTTTGGTAAAAACGAAATGCAAACAAAAATTTCAAAACAAAATGCGCTTTATGGCCTAAAAAGTCTATTATAGTAATAAATCGCAATAAACTGAGTATTAAAATAATTCGTAAGCATAACACATCTAAAATGCCAATAGACGGTGTCACGGAAAATGAATAGTAGCTAATAAAATTCTAAAACAGTTTTTGATCTCTGTACAAGACAAGTTTCACTTAATTTGTTTACTTTTCCATATTTATTTACCCGATTTGAACTATACTAGGGTATTAAATCGGATCTGGCAACAATGGCAACATAGACCACACTGGCCACCTTCCGCGCAATAGCTGAATATATTTTATGTAAACTTATTTCAGTTTTACTATTTGATGTCTCCAATGGTCGATCTAATTTTGCTATATTGTACTAGATGGCGGAACTGGGCCATGGGATCACAGTTTTTCTATGCGATTTTGACACATTGCCCACTCTATTTATCTTAAATCTCTTTGGTGTTCGCCATATTCATGGAAAAAAATGATGAGATTTATAACGGTTATTGTAATGGTTTTCTCTTTTTGAAGACAATCGTTTAGGATAATTCCATGACCATCACAAAAAAAAGTCACCATCATTTTCCTAACCGAAAAAACAGATTTTGCTTTTTTTGGAGCCGGTACGCCATTCTGCAGTCCACTGTTGACTATATTTTTATTTCGGACATGTAGTAGTGTACCCAAGATTTATCTAAAATCGCCTAAACTCAAATTTATTGCGTCAACAGGGAATTGGAAATGTTCATTCGAACACATTTTTGGTGTCATATTAGCAAACGTGGCATCCAACGCGCCAACAACTTTATTATGCCTAGATCTTGATCTAATACATGACAAACATTTCTGGAAATTTTATATTTTTAAATCGGCGGTCGTCTTGGTAAACTTTAGCGATGTTATCGTCAGTAACACCTTTAGAACCTATGAAGCAATAGATCATCCTTCAAAATTATTCAGTTATTACCCAGTTAGGGGGGCTCGGTAATATTGGTCTATGCCTATAGAACTGTTTTTTTACATGAAAAATCACTGACATGAGCCTATCGAGGATACAATCAGATGCTCCATACATGTACATTTACCAAAAATGTATGTTAATACATTTATGTCCACACAAATATATGCTAATATATTTAAGTATATACAAATATATGCCAATACATTTATTTTTATACAAATGTATGCTAATACATTTATTTTTATACAAATGTATGCTAATACATTTATTTTTATACGAATGCATGCTAATACATTTATGTTTATTGATTTATATCGATTTATGGTTAAGTCCTAAATTCGAGACTTCCCAAAGCAACTCATGTTCAGGCCTTCAGCGGGAGGACTGAATAGTTTGGGTAAGGAAGCGCTTCTTCACTAGCTGAGAAAGATGCTGCAAAAAAAGAGGTCCCCCCCAACAGGTAATGATACTAGATACAATATATTATATGGTATCATTATATCGATCAGCACCCTAATTGTGTAACGCACTATAACTATTAATTGGAATCATTTTAAAGCACATTGTTAATCTATTGCTCCATATATGTTCGAGAAATGTGTCTGTTCAACAACATAATACAATGGATATTGTGGAACTGTCAAAATGAAACCTATAGTGTGTTACGTAATTACACTGCCGGTTGACCTTGACACGGTGGGTCCGTTGATAGGAGTCTACACATACTAAGGATCCCTCTGTCCCTCGGAAAGTATTAAGTTGGTCTTGTGTATCATTAGTAGTTCTTTGACAGTCGTTACAGGTCAGCAGTCAGGTAGCCGAACAACCAGTCTTCTCCGAGGAGTATCGTATTGCTCAGTACTTGGGTTCTGCAGGTCAAACGAGCAGTCGCTCCATGTAAAATACTAATATGAGAGCTTTCAAGTATTACGTAACGGTATTTGGGGAGGGGGCAGTCTCGTAAAACGTTACGACTCGTTACAGGGCCGGGAGGCGGTTTTCTTAAAACGCTTTACGTACGAGTAACATTGTTTCTAAAAAATATTATTTAGTAAATTAAAACTATACCTACCAAGTGTAAAAACTATTACATAACCTTTTACGATTTTAGGATAAAATTGATCACTTGAGTGTTACGTAAGGTTTAGAGAAGGGGAGCGGGATACAGAAAAACTTTACGATGCGTTACAAGGGGGGAAGGGGGTCAAAAATCTTAAAATTGCGTTTCGTAATACTTGAACGCTCCCTATTCTGCTGGGAGACTATGATACAGATTGAGATGATGGCTATTATACACACAAGAAGTGCTAGGGATTGTTTTGTTAGTTACTAATAAAACAGGCTTGATGGCATGAGTACAAGTATGAGATTTTCAGGGAAAAGAAGGAAATGTAATCATGGGCCTACCCAGCTTCTGGCCCAGAGGGGGCAAGTCCGGCCTAGGGGTGGGCGAGTCAGGCCTAGGGGTGGGCATGTCCGGCCTAGGGGTGGGCAAGTCCAGCTTGGGGTGGGCAAGTCCGGCTTGGGGTGGGCAAGTGGCCTAGGGGTGGGCAGGACAAATTTTTAGAGCGAGTAATCTTTGTGCGTTATAGTCGGACACGGTTTTTTGGCAATTACACCGATCATTTTGTCAGTGTCTATGCGTGGTTTATTTAAAAGTTAGAGATAAGTCCTCATTTATACTTTGTTTAGTAATCAGGGGAGTGATAAATGAGTCGAGTAATGAGTAATCATGTTTTGCGAGATTTCCACTGGGGCAGCTGCCCCTTGCCCCTACCTGGGTCCGCCCATGAATGTAATGGTACATTCAGTCTATACTATAGGTACTAATAATAATAATAAAAAACCGGTCAAGAGCGTAGGGTTTCCTAAAAAAGAATTTTGCAAATGGGTCCAGGCGTCCAGTAATCATAAACAAAAGATTACGACGAATTCACAACGTCTTCCTTTTTTTGAAGGCTGTTAAAAAGTGAGCTACTCGTTACATAGAGTTAACATAATAAGTGTGGAATCCTAAAACAGGCCCACGAAGGATGGTGATAACTAAAGAAAGAGATAGATTTCAACTACACATGGAAAGTTTGAAAAAATGTTGACATTTGAGTCCCACCACGAGTAGTGGGAAGGGAGTTGGAGTGTTAACCAGGCAAGTTTCTGCAGCCGCATGAGCGCATTGTCTGGGTCTTCACTCATCAGTTTAGTAACTGATACACATTGTTGTCATATAGTTGACTACCGAACAATATTGGACAATTTAATAGCTCATATCCATCCCATGAGAAATGGATATGGTAACCGGTAACGCAACGCAACGGTAAGAAGTAACTCAAAGTACAGTACATCTCTCAGGAAATAGAGGGATGTATCCAAGGTATGAAAATTAAAAAAATAATTAGTCCGTCTTATAGATAATAAAAAAAAAAATTAACGATCCGTATTTTTATTTTGTCGAAATTACCATAAACTACTGACATACAGCGTATTGAAGTTACCGAGTGGGGACGAATTATTATGTCACGCCGTAGTATATTTTGTACCTAAGTAGGTATTTGAATGAAATAAAAAATACGTGGACATTAAATTATTTTTTAGGATACAACCCACTTGACTTACTAATGTATACAAAGTAGACGGGTTTATATATATTTTTTTTTTTTTTAATAATTATAAACTAGCGCTTGACCGCAATCCCGCCTGATGGTAAGCTGTGATGCGATCGTTGATGGTAAAGCGCGCTAGTTTATTAAGAGCCTATTCACTCAGAAAAACTGAGCGAATAGGAAGGAAGACGGCAGTTGAGCGAGGTGATGCAATGTTAAACCCAACAACATGACCAACGATGCTGCGCCAAAGGGAGATTGATCTGGAGACCCTCCAAGACCAAACTCCCGACACAACAACATTTGGCGCATCGTACCCGGCACACATCGCAGCACAACTGCTCAGACCCGTCCTCCGTACGGCTTCACCAGACATCATGCCGGAACACGACAAATCGCTTGGCGACAAGGCTTTGTCTGGTGGGTGGTAACTTCCGCCGGCAGCCGATGTTATGGCCTACCACCTATAAATATGTTATATGTTGGATTTTAGGGGTAATTTTGGTTTGCATTAACCAATTTGAATATTCTTTTTCTTATTTAAAAGTTGATACATCCAGGATAGCAAAATAAGCATATTAATATAAAAAAAATGTCCTCATATACGAATAACAAAACAGACAGACTTGGCGAAACTATAAGGGATAGTTTACTACGGAACCCAAGAAAAAAGTTTGTGAGAGTGAGGTTGTAGAGGGTAATCTCTGGATCTACTGAACCGGTTTAGAGAATTCTTTTACCAATAGCCACGGCTTTTTGTGTGTCATAGGCTACCTATATATAAAAAATAGAAGCCTTTTTGGTGGTAGTCGGATTAGATCACAAGTCATTTTACAGTAAGTAAAATGTTTACCGCCCTCCGAATCGGAAATTAGCATGGGAAATTGAATAGTACTGTACTTAATTTGCACTGCGATTCAAGAAGCACGGGGGTAGAGGTATTTAGGCAAGTCCAGCTGTAGGATGTCTTTCTTCATTTTAACGAAAAATTTAACGCGCGAAGTACCGACCTATCGTGCTGTATAGAGATGCTATGCTATACTACTGTGTAGAGATAGTTCTTAGTTCTGCCTACCATTCCTGGGAATTGAGTGTGGCGTTATTTAAGTAAAATGAATAGAGATCGAACATATTATAACAAGTATTATATCTATACTAATATATAAAGCTGAAGAGTTTGTTTGTTTGAACGCGCTAATTTCAGGAACTCCTGGTCCGATTTGAAAAATTCTTTGCGTTGGATAGCCCATTAATTCAGGAAGGCTTTAGGTTATACAACATCACACTGCGACTAATAGGAGCGGAGCATATAAAAAACATATTGAAACTTACGCTATGCGGGAGAAACCGCGGTGCGCAGCTAGTATGTACTCTTCATGGGACAAGAAATACCTAAAATGATAATTTTATTTCTTGTCTTTCTTTTATTATACATATTTAAGGCATATTTTGTTAACTCGAATGATTTGTTGTTTTGAAGCCCGAAACGAAAAGCATGAGACAAAAAATAAAACAGTTGATCAAAAAGTTAGGGACGGAGTCTACGGGCAGGTGTTCCCCTTGTCGCTACGCAACCTTGTGCTAGCGACCGTTTTTGGGGGGCCCATTATTGAGAGGCACTCCCTGCCATTTATCTGATTAATTTATTTAAATCATTGATTAGACAGGGGCCTGTTCTATGGTTCTTAGTAACTGGTTTACTTTAGCCACCCAAACTCCATAAATCAAGCTTTTTATTTTTCCATATCCTGCATACTTCCTACACCAACCGGGGGATGCTTTTTTGCACAGTGCTTGCACTCCACTCACATTCCTACATTGTAAAATATTGAATACTTTTAACAATGGAAATGTTATTCGATCGTGCAGGGGTCATTTTCAGTGATGGTGAAATCTCACTATGGTTTCGTCAATTTAGAAGTTACGTGGTTACAAGATCTACAAGATGGTATTTTAAAAAATTGGAAAAGACAAAACTTTTTGATAAAAATGCAGAAAACAAAATGTGATCAGATATCTATACTACACACATCAAAAGTGTCTAGGGATCAAGCATTTTTATGCGGATTTCTTGAGATTGAGATGTGGCTTTGTGTGTTTTCTGATGAGTCTCGTTTTGGTATGAGACCGGATACAAGACGTATACGACACTGGAGAACCCCTGGACGCCAACAGCGATTAAAATCCTGTCCATCCTTATAGTGGCGGAACCATCATGGTATGGGCGGGTATTTGGATCGGCGGAAGAACTGTGTTGATTTGGATCAGAGGCAACCTCAACGCTCAAATTTATGCTGAGACGATTGTATCAGACGTCATCGTTCCTCTACAAGTGCAAATCGGTCCCTTATTTCAGTTAATGCATGATAATGCACGACCGCACACCGCAAGAGTTGTAAGACAGACTCTCGCCGCAGCTAACATCAATGTCCTGCCCTGGCCTGCTCAGTCGCCAGACTTGAACCCGATTGAGCATGAATGGGATATGCTACAGAGAAGAGCTCTGCCGAATATGGAGGGTATCCAGTCACAAGAAGACCTTTTTTTGTTGTTGCAACGAACATGGGCGGCCATTCCACAGCGTGATTTGGATGAACTCATTTTGAGTATGCCAAACCGATGTTCTTGTGTTGTTAGTGTTCGCGGTAGAAACACGGATTATTAATTGTTTAAGTTACCCAATAAAATTTTAGAGAAAACTGTTATTTCAGTCTTTTTTTCGAACTTTTGTGTTAGTGGTTCAAATGTCAAATATCCCTTTATTAGGAAAATGGCAAATTTCTTTATTAATGCAAAGGTGACTTGGTTTATCGTTACTGTGACAAACGAAAACACTTTATTTGATGAATCCTTAAAGAAAATTTTAATTAATATCAATCAGGAGAAAAGTTATTGCAAAAATATATGTTGATCCCTAGACACTTTTGATGTGTGTAGTTTAGGCTGTAGTGGGGCCCCCTCTATTTTGAGTGTTATGCCGGAGGCTCAAATATCTCAATCTATTGAAAGTTGTTACAGTATCTCGATGATATACAATATGTAAAGAAAACCCCGTCCGACCCAAAAGGATAATAAATGTTAGGTATACACAAGACCAAATAAAATATGATATTTTACGTAATCATCAGAGTGACAATAGTAAAGAATTTTGAAATAATCTTTTTTTAAGTGACAACACCATTTGTGACGGAGCGAATAGCGATGCGACCACGTGCCGCGTGCCCTGCCCCCTATACCCGCGCATGTACGCCTAACATGTTGCCTACCGCACATGCATTAAGTTACCTCGATTTTTCGAAATAATATTTATTTTTAGGGGGATTTTTTTTTAAGTTTAGCCTGGCTTTGTTGACATTATTAGAATCAGTTAACGATACCTAACAATACCTTCACGGATCGTACAGGGTTTACATATTGTATATTATTGCATCAAATCAAATTGTATTCATAGGTTATTTTAATATATTTTAACGAATAAAAAAATAATAATTGGACATTTGCCTTATTACTTAAATTTTATTTTATTATTATAATGAATCTTATTTTTTTTGGCTCAGGCAACACAGGCAAATAAAATATAATTATACTACATTATAACATACAATAAAAACAAATATGAAATACTATACATATTTAACTTTATAAACTCTATATAAAACTAAACTCATACACGATATTTTGTTTGTGTTTTGTTAGTTGGTGGCATACTACCACGGCTATTCCTATAAATATCTGTATATGTATACATATATGACGTATAAAAATACTTTGAAATTTAATACATGTAAGTAAATAATAATTAAATAGTCGGTAAATTTTTAATAGTGACGACATAATTTTCGCTGAGGCTATTTTCTTGTTTCGTACTTTTTAAAGCGCGTTTTTAGTAGTCGGGTTTTAGTTTTAAACTTTATTTTTTAGATTGTTCGAATAGAAGCTAAAGCTAAAGTCGATGGTCGTCTGTGATTTTTTAATGTTTTTGTTGCATGAATATTATCCCTCAATAAAACAGTTGATTGTGAACATACACACAACAGAATCTAGGGACACCTTCGTCCTAAATTTACTAACGAACTTTTCAGTCGAACTTGGGCAAAAGAAGAGTAAACGAAATTCGCATTCTCTTTAGTATGAGGCCAGATACTAAACAAACACGGTATTGGAAAGGATGCCAATAAAGTTAAAAACTATGCAGAGAAGTCGAGTGCGGTGGTCGAGCAATCATGATATGGACCGTCCGTTGTAGGTTTTTTTTAAAGTGAAAAATCCAGCATGTGCATAAATCGCGTATCAATTGCAAGAGCAGTCCATATTTCTATTTTTTTCAGTCTTGTTAGTTCGTAATAACAAAATTAAGAGTCTTCTCTATAGGTCGGTCATAATGAAAATACCTAATTCTATTCCGATTGTCCTGTTGAAATCCAGTGTTTACAATCTAACATTACATTATTTTTTGTGATAGGTATATATAGATATATAGATGTTCTTTACGAATAATCTGCAAAAACGTATTAATCAATGTTTACTTGAAAATTGTGTCTTTTTGTAGCAATATATAGGTAGGAACGTAGACTTTTTAAATTAAGTACAATAAAATACATAGGGATCTGACAAAATTTGGTGCTTATTATTTCTTAAGGATCCAGCAGACCTGCGAAAGGAGAAGTAGAACAGAAATGTAGATAATAGTCTAAAAGAACAAGGAGAAAACATAAATATGAATGTGATAAAATTAATATGTAATATTAAATATTATACCTAAACTTAAATATATATATTACTAGAGTATATTAATATGTATAATATCTACTACATAATTATAATAAACAAATTCTCGCAGTACAGAGAATAAAAGTTGTATGTTAGGCGGGAGTGAGTTCCATTATCTTTCGGAATGGACAGAGAAGGAAGACTTCCATAAATTCAGTAAAAAAGGAAACTTTCCACGCAATGGAAAATGTACTGAAGGTTGCAGCTTGACCTTTAGTTGAACGCTACTAATTCTCACACAGACTACTGACCCCGCTTGCTGCCGCGTATTTTTTTTTTTTTTTTAATGTCATCTCGTAGTTGACCATTAGAAGCCGTGACTACTTAACCGGACTTTCCTGTGGAGGCCTGCCGCGTCACCAGTCCTTACTATTCATATTTTAGCCGTTATGACCAAAAATACAAACAAGACAAGAAAGCTATATAAAAATGAGGCAAAAAACGTTATTATGTTAAATGTTAATTTAGTATATTTCGTATCTTGCGACTTCCACCCGAACGAGTCGCGGGCGAGTTGTAAATACTTTATGAAGGGGATGGGTAATTAAAATAAATTAAATTAAAGCTGCCAGCTTTTCTATTAGTAGTATTTTTGCAGTGAATGGAAATAGGATACGTACAGCAAAATCTACTTAGCGATTTAATTGGCGGCCCTCAGCCTATTAGATTTGTTATCGTAAAGATTTTCTTTTTTTACCCATAAGTTTTCTTACAAATACTTAATAAATTAATAAATACATGCAGTAAGAAATATGGTAGAAATATTTATTTAGTATAAATCGAAGGCTTTGTTGCTATGCGGCTCATGCAAGCTTTTCTTCGCGTGGATTGTTCAACACCTAAAGGTACTAGGTATATGAATAAACTGGACATGTGAGGTTCTGAACTCTTGCTCTAGATAGAGAGATGTGCGTAACAATTTATGTAGGAGGAGGCTATATTTCCAGGGGTCCTGGCCGGTTGGCGGCTGAATGGCGGGAGAGTCGGCGCGTGCGCGAATGTGTATCGATCGGCACGGAGGCACGTGGGCGCTCCGCGGGCACACCCGGCCGACACGTGTCGCGGCGCGCCCGTCTTACACCTACACATTTTCCGCGCTACATCCTCCGTTGGTCCGTCACTTTCATTGTTTTCCATTTTTCCCCTTCAAGCTTAGTTACGTCCATAAATAATACAATCGATGTTTCATAGCTACTTGTGATTTGGCTAGTTGATAGATATGTAGTATGTTGATCGCGGTTGAAGGTCAATGTGTACGATAGGTACCCTACCTACACTACGCTACTTGTTGAACGTAGGTAGGCGCGCATCTCTTGTAGGGGGTATCCATAATAGTCTAAACCAGGACATTCGCTGTGCGAGACAATGCGGGCAGTGGGTCACATAATGGCATTGTGCTGAATTTTAATCAAAAAGTTGTGTCTCACGCTGAAGGTAACTTCCACACAAACTTTCATCGACTATTTAATATCACTATTTAATAAGCATAGTTCTGTGCACGCTTTCGTTTGATGTTTCGTGCAACTATGGAACTGTAGTGCAAAATTCTGCCCATTATTTGTATGACATATGTAGGTACGAGTTCAGTCATAAGCTTGCACGGAACATTATCTATCAGCTACGTGATTAAATGTAGGTACCTTTCTGGGTTTAACAATATGTAAGCACTGCGGTGATTTTATGCCGCCTGCCTACTTCGTACTTGTTAAGTCATACCTACATGTATGTAGGTATATCTTTTGATTTGACGGCGTGCAATAAAAGCCTACTTGAAGCGAGATCGACGATCACGTAGTACGATAACAGCGACAATTATTTCTACCCACCCCTCATGCGTGTCGAGTTGCCGACACAGAGCAGCTCGCTTCTTATTCATTTTAAACTTCGAATTAGAAGCGTCCGCGGCCGGCTCGTTTAGTTGCAACTAAATACCGCACGGCGGCGCTCGCCTAAATTAATATTAAATAGGCGTACGCCACGGCGACTGGCCTCACGAGGACTGTACTTAGTAGTACTATGTACTACTGAAAATTATGTCATCTTCATCCTTTTTATCGTCCCACTGCTGGGCGCAGGTCTTCTCCCTTACAAAGAAAGATTGAGCGTAATCACCACACTTGCTCAATGCGGGTTGGCGATTTCAGACTTCAAGTCCAGGTTTCCTCAAGATGTTTTCCTTCATCTTATAATCAGTCTTTGGTGTCCAAGATATATTTAGAAAGTACCTATATATAACTTAGAAAAGTTACATTTGTATTAGCCTGACCTGGAAAGAACCCGCATACTCACGCTTAAGAGCTGGTGTATTAACCACTAGGCCACCACGATTTTAAATTACATGAAAATATAAATTGTATAAATTTAATGGATCGGTGATAATTCCGTAATATGACAAATATAATATCAGACATCGACAAGCTATATAGAAAATACTGAATAGGAATAATGGTGTCAAAGTTCGTCAAAAGCTCCGGTTCCTGGGACCTGCCGGGATACTGAGTGACGGATGTTGAAATATGATTGTCTTTGTTAACTATACTTTACCTACAATAGCGTTATTGTAACGGGAACCGAAGCACCAGGCACCGTAGGAGCTAAGGGAACGGTATGAAGATACTGTTATTTTATCACATTTGATTTAGAAGGAAGTAATTCAAAGACTGAGTTCATTTTTATTTCCTCCAATTTCTAGAAAGTAAATGAAAGTTTTTAAGGAATATTCTCTTTTACTTCGTTATTTAATTTCAAATAAGAATCAAAAGTAAATACAAGCAGGAGAAAATGTTCACTGGTTTTAATAAATAATCTCAATAGAAAAAGTAGGTAATTTTAATATGATTTCAATGGCCGCTCGTTTAGTATTTTAAAATTTAATTTATCGCCTTCGGTTCTTGGGTTTTGGTAATTTCAATAAAAAATAAAGTTAATCTCTTTTAAATAAAACAGAGTATGTATAAGTACTTTTGTCGTGACTGTACCTACCTATAGTATTAATATAAAAATATATAAGCCCGTTTATGTTGACTTATTTTTATTAAGTGAAACCTTCTTTAGCAGCCTTGTACACAGGGTTCCCAGATCGAAAAATGGAAATTCCGGAGCTAATTGCGGACATCGGATGAAATTTCCGGATTTCTTCGCAATAAATCGTGCATGTGTAAAGCGAAACAATTTTTTGAATTTTTGCGCGGTCTCGTTACCTTGATTCATAAATTTGTTTGAGTTATGATTTGTTTTTTAAAAGAAAAGAATTTTGACAAATTAACGTTGCCCCACACATCATAAGTCACAGTAGTGCATCGCTCAGCCACTGTACTAATCGTGTCGTCTTCAAATGGTCTTTTAAACGTAATTAAGAGGGAACTCTATGTTTTCTCTATACAAACGTATTCCGCTGTTCTGTGTGTTGTCTTCATGGATTTACAAACTGCTTTTAGAGCAATTATTTTATTCCTTGTTCTTACACACTATTGTCTATATTTCTGTTTTACTTCGAAATTTCTTAAGAAATAAGCAGCACCTTTGTACTCAGATCTTAATTTTGTCGTATCTTTATGTATTTTATTGTGTGTACATAAATAATAAAATAAATAAATAGGTATACTTTTCCTCTAAATTTTTAGAAAAAAATAATTGAGATATGTCGTGATTTGAAAAAAAAAGAAAAACAGCGGAATACGAAACTTTTTTGGTCAACGTTTTTGTAGGTAAAATCAGCCTGAGCTGCAACTGTCCTTTTCGCTCTTTACCGGGAGAGTTTGGAAGCAGCGCGACGGCAATAGTTTCTTCAAATACCTATTTTCCAAATTCCTTCGGCACTAGTCCTCTCGTAATTACTTGCGGTTTAGGATTCCCCCGCATTTCGGATAAAGCACTATGTTACCGGACATGTCCGGAAAATTCCGGACGTATGGCAACCCTACTTTACCCCTACCTTTCTGGCATGGGAATAAAATGTTAATCTTGCGTCAGGACACGTAACCTGATCGAAATTTCGTAAGACGGAGGAAGGAGAGTAGATCTCCAGCGCGGCGTAGTAGGGGAAGTAATATCCCCTCATACAGTGCGGCGAAAATGTAGGTATGCCTCTTTCGTTTATGCGGCGCAGGGCGATAACACGACTGTAGTGTAGATACTACACAGCCTACGCGCACCTATGAATGGTGACTGCTAATGGCTCGACCGTCTACTTGTATAGCTCATGTATATAAAGTAATAATACAATTCGTGCGAGATTATTCCCTAACCATTCCAGAATATTAAAAACACTTAAGTACATATTACAAAAAAATAGAAACAGACTTCAAAAAAAGCACTTAAAAGGAAAAAAATAATTTCACTTTTGTCATGGATCTAGAAGTCGGTGTCTAGCGGCTTCTGTTGTTTAGCTCGCCACTTACTTCCAAGTTCCAGAGCCATAACAAAAGTTATTTTTTCCTTGTTAAGTGTTTTTTGACATTGGTTTCTACTTTTTTGTCGAAATTTGAAAATTAGTTTTTCACCCCATAACAAAACCGTGGCAGCCATAACCCAAGTTCCCATCAAAACGAAAAAAATCCCTATCTCAAAAACTACTGAACCGATTTTGATTAAACTTGCAATATTCCCTAAGTTGAACAATACCTAGTACCTACAACAAAAAAAGAATTACTTAAATCTTGTGCGTCGATGTCAGATACACCCTTTATACTTACAACGGGTCGGATTGATAACATTTTTTTGAAGTCTGTTAAAAATTGCAAAACGTTATTTGATATTTAAGTTTTCACTTCTGCCGACAACTTCGTCAACTTCTTCCCGGAATAATTGTTGTTTTTTTTTTATTGCTTAATCTATGTAGTTCAACCAACTCCCATTGTGTCACCCTTTGTAAAATTTTGTTCTCTATTTTATATGCGGTAGATAATAAAGAGTATTCTATTCTACACTGATAGAAATCACAAATCGATAGTTATGAGATACATTCAATATACTAGTGTACCCACTTCTTATAGATAAGCACATCATGCATTACTTATTTGCAGGGCCCGATCTAGCTATTTAGCCGCTCCGGGCAAAGATAATTTTTGCCGCCCTTTACATACACAAAACCATATAAGTCATGAGCTAGTGTTGTTGGGGGATGTTAAGTATACAGAAGGCCCATCCCAATAGACTGACGTGAATATTATTATTCACGTGTTCACATCAGTCTATTGGGCCTTTGAAGAAGTACCTGTACGAAAGTTGATGAGTGTTTCTATGTTAGTAACTATACAATGTATATCTTTAAACGAATTTCACAGTAACTACTGAATGGATTGATATGTTTTACCGACATAGTTATGTACCTTTCCACTTTATCATCATTATACACCTATTGCGACTCATTACTTCATATGGGCCTCTTTTTTCTTGTGCTATTTCTTACTGTTTCGGTATAATCTTGCTTATGTACCTATAATGATCCTTTAACTAAGGGAACAATAAACATTGTTTATTAAAATCGTTTCAGAAGTTAAAAAGCTTAGGTCCAAGCATTTAGTTTGTCGAGTTAATCGGTTCATAATGTATTTAAGTTGAGGTTCATATGGTAGGTACCTACGTTTATAAAAGACACAACAAAAGATTTGTTTTAAAATTTAATAGGTAATAAAAAAACAATTATGTTACAACATAACAAAACAGTTTTTTTTTAAATAATGAAATTGTGTAAATTAAACAGTTTTTCGGAGAATAAGTATTAAATCCTATCTTAATTAGAATAATTTTCTTCGCACTTTTTGTTCTGCAAAATCTTTAACAATATTTGATAAATTTATACTGTCGCAAATCTTATGTTCTATTGAAATCATAGCCAATCCAGACAATCTATTTTGTGTCATGGTGGATCGCAAATAATTTTTTATTATTTTTAATTTAGAAAAGCTTCTTTCACCACTTGCAACTGTTACCGGTAAAGTTAAAAGAATCCTGAGCGCAATACTGATATTTGGACCAAATCTTAAATCTGTTACAAATTTCAAAACATCTTGAGGAGATAAATTACTATTTAAAAACATACTAAGGACTGACAATTCCTCATAAAGTTCTAATGCATTTATATCGCTCGAGTTCTCATGAGTTAATATAGCCTCGAGGTTCTTACAATGTTCTAACAATTTATCTTTTGGGAGTTCTCTTAAAGCATATATGTTATACAAAAAAGCAAAATGCTTACTATGCTCAGAAATCTGAGAAAATCTTAATTCTAAGGTTTATAGCTGTGTCCATAATGTGAAAAAATACTTCAATTTTATATTTTTGACGAGGCTCAATGATTGGTTCGTCAATACACTCATAAGTAAATTGTTTTTTCTTGGATCGTGCACGAGGTCTAGCTACATTTTCAAAGTCTAACACCTCGCAATCAATTTCAGAAGCTAAGGCTTTGGCATCTTCAAGAACTTGAGTAAAATACTCATCTGAACGCGAGTTTTCAAAGAAATCTTTTGTATTTTTAAGTAATTTAATGACGGAAACTAAGTCAAAATCTTTACTTTGCATTAATTTACTAACAGGGTTTATGCGATTCAAAGTTTCGTACCAAATTATAATGGAACATAAGAATTTAAACTGTTTAATTTGGTTCAACAAACTCGAAGCTTCATCTCGTGTGGAGGAATCCATATCTGTGTCTTGGTAAACACTAAACAATGCATCATAAACTTGTCCTACTTGATGTCTTAGTGGTTTTATTGCTTCGATTCGACTTTCCCATCTCGTGGCACTAAGTGGTTTTAGAGTAAGACCTTTTACATTATTCAAAAGAATCGACCACCTTAATGTTGAAGAGGAAAAAAAAACATATATTTTTGCACAGTATTAAAAAAAATTGTAGCTTCCAGTGAGGACTTTGCCATGTCGTTTACCACTAAGTTTAAAGAATGACTACTGCAAGGAACGTAAAATGCCCGTGGATTAATGTTTCTAATCCTGGCTTGAACACCACTTTGAATACCTTTCATATTAGATCCATTATCGTACCCTTGCCCTCTTATGTTTTCTAAAGACAATCCAAGTGCTGATAATTGTTCCAGGATAATTTCTGTTAGTGCCAGACCTGTAGATTTCTCTATTGGTATAAATCCTAAAAAGCTTTCATTTATCACAATCTCTGACGTTCTTGAATGGTTTTGGGATCGAATAATAGAAATACACCTAATTATCATGGTCATTTGCTCTGTTTTGCTTGCATCTGGAGTACAATCTAAAATAATAGAATAATATTTCGATGTATTGATAGCTTCCACAATATGTTTTTTTATGCCGTCTGAAAATGTTTTGAACTCGTTTTGAATTGTTTTACTTAAGTAGGTTTCCTTGTTTCTCGTCTTTTTCAAAACTCTACGTACATGTTCCTGCATAACGGAATCAAATTCGGCTAACAACTCTATTAGTTTTAAAAAATTACCATTGTTATGTTGATACAGATTATCAGAAGTACCTTGAAAAGCCAAGCCATTTATAGCCAACATTTTGATGATTGAGACAATTCGTAGCAATACTCCATTCCACTGTTCTATTTCTGATTTAATTATTCTCTGTGAATCGGCATCTATCGTACGACACGATTTGAGCCTAAGTAAAAGTTCTACCCAAGATTTTACAGCTTCTACATGGTTTCGTGATGTTTCATGAGATTTAAGCATATCACCTACATGCTTCCAATTTTTGTAGCCATCTTCAGATAGACCGGAAGTTGTAGTTGTATTGAAGATTTTACAGCAAAAGCAATACAATGATTTTTTTGCCACAGAATATACAAGCCAATCTCTCAAAATTTCTTCACCGTTATTAAGCTTTCTCTTGTAGTATCTCGAAGTAAACCTCCGCCCATTGATATCTTGCGGAAATTCAAATTCATGCAGTGGGTCTGGAGGACCTCTATTTACCAAATATATTCTTTCTGCATCTGTTAATCTATTGGGCCACGTAGCTGGGTCGAAATCTAAAATAGATTTTAATTGTGTAGAAACACTTGGAGTTACAATAGCACCTTCACCAACAATAACAGCTTCACCTGCCATAGCGCTTGACCCAGAAGTAGAAGCGCCAGGTTCACAAATTGTATTGGAATCGGATGTATGTTCTTCTCGAGGCTTAAGCGGAATCTCAGCTATAGCATTGGTTTCTGGTATGGGTGTCGATGGTTTGTTAAGCTCACCTTTCTTCAAAAAGGACTCTAATGCCCCCGCTTGCTTTTGTCGTTCTGCATCTTTTTCCAGCCTTCGTTTTTTATATTGGTGTCCCGACAAGCGTGATCTACCGTCAGCCATTCTGTATGGTAAATAAAATAAAAATATGTAATAAATTTAAATAGACGTACCTAATAATATTGCTAATGTTTAAAATTCGAGAGTTATTCTGTTTGTCTGACTCTGACTGCTACGTTTTTTTGATTAAACCAATGAATCAATTTGGATAAATTTTGGTATCTAGATATAAAGGACACTGACATAGGCTACTTTAATTACGCATTCTCACAAAAATAATAATTATGGTGGGCGAGTTGAATTTAACAAGCCGGAAGAGGAGAAATGTTAATTTTCATATTATTTACATACCATTTAGAACATTTTTAACATATCTTGCAGTCAATGTTAAATTAAGAGCTCTTATTAAAGACCCGAATAGCCTATAAGAACTGTCAAACTCATACAAGAACTGTCAAAAAACTGAAAATTTACCGGAGATGGTGAAATCGGCACTAAAACTAATAGTTATCTATTTACCAAGGAACAAAAAGTAAGTAAGTACACTTTTTAGCAAGGTGTGTTCAATATTACGTATTTTTTCCTACAATTTACTTAATATAATAGATAAGTACTTACGTAGTAAATTCTTCTTCACTTCAATATATTTTATATGATTAATCTGTACCACAAAAATCACGTCACTTTTAAGAATAGAACCGACTTGTAGACTTAGCATATATTTCACATAAATGGATAAAACATTTTAATTCTGTATCACTTATTAACCACTACATTACTCATGAATATGACGAAAATTTGCCTCTTTGGCAGAACGTTTTTACTAGGTGGTTTCAAAATCAGTAATGGACAAATAGTTAAATCTTTTACTTATAGTTAATATATAGGGATTCCCCTAAAATGTCACGTTGTACGAATGTAGATAAAGGGTATTCCCCCGAAAATCTGAGGGAAATTCCCATCAAACGTAAGCAGACTGTGTTAACTCTACGATTGTTTTATCGTAGAGTAGAGGAGCTGATTATGTGGAAAGGTCGGTGAACGAACGGTATAAAGAGACTAAATAATTTGAGATACGTTTATTGCAAGAGAACAATTCTGTTTACTTTGATAGAAGGGTAATTGTCTAGATAAGAATAAGTCAATTTTGCCGCCCTACAATTTTGCCGCTCTGGGCAAATGCCCGCCTGCCCCCCTTCTAGATCGGGCCCTGCTTATTTGTGGATTGATATCAAGCATTCATACTTTTAGTTCATTAGCATTCATACTTTTACGGCGGGAAATAGATCGGAAGCTGACTTATTGAATTGAAGCCCTATTCAGTGTCGGCGACCTTGTACGTACCTACGTACCTTTGCGCACGAGGCAAAATGCCACATTTAACTAAATCTATGGCCAGGCGAAGCGATGTTTTGACGAAACGAATTATTGATGTTAATCGGTACGTAATTTTTATGCCACTATCTCTTACCCGTAATTTCGTACGCGTGGAACCGCAGGAACGCACGGAAACGCTTTTTTAACATGGTTTTAATAGCTTCACTTGTAACAAACTTTGTTTATCTACTATCATTAATAGTTAATTTTAACCTACTAAATTGTCGTATTTTGTCTTATTGTCCTCACCACAGAAGCGGGCAGCAGCGCTTCTCCTGTGGAATAACAAATCACTGCGATCCCCAACCCGCTTGCCGAGCGTGGGGATTATGGCAATGCCCCTACTGGAATGAAAGCCTTGGGGAGGCCTTTGTCCAGCAGTGAATCTCTATAGGTTAAAGAAGGAGAGAATTGCCGTAAAAAATGACACGTGTATACAGATGTTAAGAAAACCCTGTCCGACCCGTGAAGGTGTTGTTAGGTATCGATAAGTGATTCTACTAATTTATACAAAACTGGGCTAAACTTAAAAAAAAAAACCCTAAAAAATAAATATTATTTCGCAAAAAGAGGTAACTTAATAAATGTGCGTAAGCACCCTTCCGCGGGCGGCGGGCGGCAGGGCACGCGGCACGTGGTCGCATCGCTATTCACTCATAATAATACCGGTGTTGTCACTTTTTTTAAAATAACCAAATTTCGGGGAAGTTGGAATTAATTCGCGGGAAAAAAAGATTATTTCAAAATTCATTTGTATTGGTACTATGATGATTACGTAAAATTTTATATTATATTTGGTCATGTGTTTACCTAACCTTTATTATCCTTATGGGTCGGACAGGGTTTTCTTAACATACTGTATGTATGTACTATGTAGATCGGAAGGTAAAACTATAATTTTGTATCACTATAATTCTGCCAGAAGGTGGTTGATAGTTAGTGGAATTCTGTAGTGGCTACTAGTAAACCTCAGAGTTTTGGCTCTGATTCAAGATTTCTTTTGATGAGTTCAATCGATGGAACATTATTTCTAGGATCTGATGATGCAGGATGATGCCAGGAAATGGATATTAGAACCCTTTAGAAGATATCAGAAATCCCCTCGAGTTTGCTGGAACTTAATCCTAATAGTCAAAGATTTAGGCACAGAATGCACAAAATAGACTAATTCTCAAAATGGCTAATTCTATACCTACCTACCTAAATCAGTGTGCTCGCGACCCCTAGCGAGTCGCTAAGACTGGGTCGCAGATTTTTTTACAATTAAGTTTCAGTGATGAATTTTGAATTTAACCTAATAGTACCCAAAGTGACAGATTGAAATTCAGAATAGCTTAGTACTTCTCGAAAGTGCTGGAGTTGTGTAGGATTAGTAAGATTTGTTTGCAAATACTCAACACAATAATGTTTTACAAACGTCAGAGGATAGACGGTAAGACAACAGCAAGTTTTTTTTTTTAATTTAATTACGTGAATTCTGAAGGATAAGTCTGCCTGTAACAAAAAGAAAATAGGACAAATATCGGAAACGAAGGGAAGTTTTGAATAATTAATTGAAGAGAGAACATATCTTTAACTCCGCTGATTCACAATATAAGTAAACACGGGATTTACCGTGTAAGTTTTAACCATTGGTCTTTTAAACGTAAAATTAAAAAATTAAATGTAAATTATTTTTAAGCGTCGTGTAACAGAAAAACTACAATTGCAATCAGCAACAGGTTTGTGGAAACTATCCAAAGAGAAGGGCTCGAGTTCTACAAAACCCTCCTTTCAAAAGGACAGAAGAAGATCTACGGTCCGACTCGTTGGCTAATGGAAGAAAGACAGGAGGTGGTCTTAAAATCCCCTGGTGATGCTTCGCGAATCAGATGCCTCAACAGACAAATCTCAAAGTCACTTACTCGCGATTTACGCCAATTTGATACAAATTGTATTAAAGAGGCTATCGAGCGGAACAAAGGCTCCAAATTGTTCACACGAGATTTGTCTGTTGGACAGAGCCTACTTGCGAAGCTGAAGACTGGGGATGGTAGGATCGTCAATTCCAAGCCCGAGCTTTTGGGTGGGATTGAGAAATGCTACGGAGAGTTATACACATCAACACACGCATCTGTTGTAAGCCTGGCTAATGATCCTACAGCCAGACTAACCCGACACTACACCGACGATATCCCGGACGTGAGCCTGTACGAGATTGGTATGGTCCTGAAACAGCTCAAGAACGATAAGGCGGCTGGAGATGATGGAATTACGGCTGAGCTTCTGAAAGCGGGTTGCAAACCGGTTCTAAAAGCGCTTTAAAAGCTATTTATTTCCGTCTTTCTTAAAGGTGAAACGCCTAAGGCGTGGCACAGGAGCGTGGTGGTGTTGTTTTTCAAAAAAGGTGACAATACCCTCCTGAAAAACTACAGACCGCTACCCTTCGTGAGCCATGTCTATAAGCTATTTTCTAGGGTCATCACGTCTCGCTCGCAGGTTCGACGACTTCCAGCCTCCCAAACAAGCATGCTTCCGAAAAGGTTTTAGCACCATAGACCATATACATACGCTCGCTCGCTCGGAACCAACAAATCGCGCTACTGACTGTTAGCACTGACTATTACCTTACCAAAACTTCATGTTTTGATAGTTTACATAACAAGAGGTACTTATTATATACACAATATCTTGATATTCCATCAGTCACAAGACCTGTATTGGATCATTCTGAAGGAGTGCCTTACCCATCATTGCCCAGTACTTCAAATAAGAAAAATTAACCTCCTAGTTCATTATTCTTTTTTGAACTAGGAGTTCATGAAGACTGAAATGATTAAGTCTACATCATGCCGCACTTCAGATGATCTTCCTGAAAGAAAAAATCTTTGTGGGTCTCCAAATATGAAAAATATTAAAAGATGAACAATGACGCTCATTTATCTAGTGACGAAAAAGGTGCTTGCTTGGTATTCATTCAAAGCAGTAGGTACCTACTAAAATTTTTTTATTAGGTCACATAGAGAACACGGTAACAATATCCATAAAACAAATATAGTAAATATTTAAAAACTTGCAGTCTTATTTTTTTTCACTTCAGCATCTAACATAGGGTCTAAAACTCTAAAGACTCACATTAGTTTCATCTATGGGTATAAACCACGTAAAGTACTGTTGTCTACTAAAATAGAAAATAAAAAATACCTGCTAATAATTAGACATACAACGACGGTGAAAGGAAATCCAATTAGGTACTCCTAACATTGTATTTCTAGAAACATGTGCAAGGGCGTTTCAAAACTTAGGTATGTCGTACCTACTATCAGAAAATCGTGCTTAAGCCATTTATCATAGCACAAACCCTTTCCTAAAATGTTATATGATATAAAAAATCAAATACCCTAAATAATACAATTAAAAACTTTTTTAATATATATTTTTTATATTTTTTAGTTGCACAGACGACAGCACATCAAGCTACTACAATCTTTCAGATTTCCTTATTAGATTTTCAACTTTATCTGTAAAGCATTAAGGCTCAAGGTTGATTGGAAATATCTGACAGTTTGGGGTAGTTTAACGTGCTGACGTCCGTACCTAGGCTTGCACACAATCACACTACTTGCTATGTAAATGGTGATAGGAACTTTAGAAAGTTATTAAAACATCATCAATATCAGTGGACATCTTAATCGTAAAAAAGTGGTAAAACTCCCTGTGTGTCCCTTCGTTACATCGAAAATAAATTAACAAATTGACATTTCTCAATAAATTTTCCACATAATTCAATTTCCCAAATAATAGGGTAGTTGACTAAAAAACTTAATTAGTCAGTCAGTTAGATCTCCAAAAAATACTAGACACGTATTTTTTCTTTTTTCATATAGGTAAACAAAAAATAAAGACGACACAGTGCGTTGATAACTCGTGTGACGTCACTGCACGCTACACTTTTTAGCGACCAGTGACGTCAACAGCCACCACTCCTGATCTTTGATGTCTTTTATATTTGTAAATTTTAATTGTTTTGATAAAACAAAAAATACGTGTCTAGTATTTTTTGCAAATCTGACTGGCGGACTAATTAGTTTTTTTTTAGTCAATTACCTTATTATTACTTAGCAAGAAATCTTTTCTTGACCTACCCTCAGATTTAGAAACTTCTTAAAAGATTGCACGTGACTTCCGATGAATATTTATTGTAAATAGCAGTTTTGACTGATGACTGATGTGGGATCGTCACCCTAATTCGTAACACACTATATTACTATCAGTTGGAATCATTTCGAAGCATATTGCTAATCCATTGCTCTATAGGTTCGAAAACGTGTCTGCTTAACTAACGTAAATGACGCAATTAATTTTGTTGAACTGTCAAAATGAAACCCATTGCTACTGATAGTGTTACGCAATTACCTTGCAGGAAGTAAAAAAATAAGATACGTATTTATAACAGTATGAAATTAATTTTTGTTGTTTATCTTGTTTTTCAAATTATTATTGTTAATTGGAGATTTTGCGCCACCTGGCTCGTGTAAGCTATCCACCACCGCCCTAGTCACACCTCTAAGAGTTTGTGATGGCTATCAGTTAGTTATTTTGAAGTGATAAAATTAGATTCAAGATGCTGATTTTTTTTTTGTTTGGGATGAGAAATCGTCAAATGACCTCTCTGGGCGGAGCGGAAGGGTGTGTCAGACTTTCAGTGACTAAAACCCACCCGTGTGTCTTCACTTGCCTGTAGGCTAGGGCCACGGTTTCTTTTTTAACCAACCAGCAACCCTGACCCAGGAGGCATCGGTCTTCGTGGACCCCGTCCCGATTTGCTGATATCTCTTTGAGGCGCTATCAACTCAAGCCTGGTCCTTACCGGGCGGCGAGCTGCCCAATGCTCACCGCCTGCAGGCCCGCGTCTACGGTGGCTGGGAGTTCGGTGTCGTCTCCCGACCAGAGCGTCTCAAGCGGCGGCTAGTGGCGTGAGGGCGCTGGGATTCCCGCTGCCTCACGCGCTCCGCCTCCTCCATTGCCAGCATCACTGCTTCGCAGAAGGAGGTGACAGCCTGCCATGCACTCTCACTCCGGATCATAGCCTAGACCAGGGTCGGACGCGAGAGATCGCCGTCGATCGCCGCTACGAGGACACGGCGGTGCTCTACCTAAGCCGGGCAGACCTCCACCGTATGCTCCACCGTGTCCTCAGGGCGATCCACACAATGGTGACACCCTGGTGCCGGAGCTCTTTATTTGCCTCTTCTCGCCACTCCCACAAGTGGGCGAGGGCTTTGGCCTCCAGATCCCATGGCGGCAATATGGCAAGGAGGCTCGTCGCCTTAGACGTCATACACCCATCCTCAGATAATAACTAGTTTCAAGTATGGATGATTACATCCTGTGTTTCGTAAAACGAAGTAACAGCAACGACATCCAGCGAAATAAAAGCAAGAGTATGTTTTAAAAGAAATACGATTTATATCATTCAACCTAAGGGCTCAGCACAAAACCAAATGTTTCAAATTCGTCGAGCTTGGACCGGTTTAGATATTAAACACTAAACTCACTCCAATAATGTTGTATGAATATAGGATATTATATAACGCTAACGTTCATACGAAACTGGTTGTTCTTTGAACTAATTTGATAGGGGAGTGCTGAGAAAAGAGAACAAGGGCTGCCCCGCCTATGCTTAGAATTTGATACTTGTGAATTGACAAAGTGAATACAATTTAAATACAGATGTTTGAGAATGAGATTCTGTGAGAACGTACCCCCTTCCCTTATTAAGATCTTGGAAACATCATTTTATAATATACATATGTATGTACAACTATGTAGAAAATACATTATTATCTTTTGAGTTCGAAGAACATCCCACTTTTTTAAGTACAAGCAAAAAGATACAATGATTCAAATCTAACATTAGCAGGTTATTCTTCTTGGAGTCTGATTAGAACTGATTATCTAATTAGTCATGTAACGTGCGATTGGAACCTCTACCTACCTTATTTATCCACTATAGTCATATAGATTTACTAACTGGCCTAGTGACAATTTTGTTTCGAACAATTGACGCCATATCCCCTACACTCGAATCGCATACAAGTGCCAAGATAAGAATAAGAGTTCTTACGGTATTTATGAAATAAGACAATAGGTCGCAATCGATCCGGTTTGTTATCGACCTGCTCGAAGTCGAAGGTTGCTACAGGTGGTTAAATACATGGAACACATGCCCAAACTCCCACACTTATGTTATGAATTGTGTATGTATTGGAATAATAAATACTGCGTAGAAGCGGTATAATGTTGCTCGATGATAGACACTAGTCTTTTAGCATAGCACGCCAGGATTGGGGGAAGGCAAGATTTTTTTTTTAACCTGCTAAAATTAGGCATTAATTCGACGTCTTAGCTTTGCTGTACAACACGTGACTAAATTAACTACAACATTTATAAATATAAAGGGTGTATCTGACGTCGACGCACAAACGAGTACCATGAATCCAGTACATGATTCTGAATCCCCCAGGGGTGGAATTTTGCGTCGGCTTTTTCTCGATTTAAAAAAAATAATAATTTAGTTTAGTTACTTTAGACCGTTCATAATTGCTATACTTTTATAATCCAATATGATTTTAAAGTAAAAATTAATTAATTCCTTAATTACACAAAAAAGTGCAATGTGAACAATACTAGAAAAACTATCCTGTCAGCTGATTTAATAGAGTTCGCATCAGGGGTCAACGTCATACCTACAAACATGCACAGCGGCACGCTTGCAACGTTCAAAGGCAGAGCCGAAACTTTTTTTAAACACTTATTTCTTTAACCGCTCATTAACGAGATAAATGACTATCATAATTTTGTTAGTGGCATGCAGGTTAGCCTTTTCGCGAAATTTACGTTACGATGTCAGATACACTATGTATCATACTATGTCATCATCATCATGTCAGCGTTAATCCCAGTCGCATCCGAAGCTTTTTCAGCTTTGGAGTCTGGGGTCCGCTTTACCAGTCTAACTGCTGATTTTGGCAAAACTTCGATATTATCAGTGAAGCGACTGCAGTCTGACCTCCACAACCCGAAGGCGACATCGAACCATTGCAGCTAGACCAATTGTTGGTTTTTAGAGGGCTCCAACAACCCGTAAGGACTGCCATTAGATGTTCGTATGGCAACCGAGACCAACGGCCTAACGTGCTTTCTGAGGCACGACCAGACCAGTACAAATATTCATATTCATGCATACAAATATTTGCACTGCACGGGGATCGAACATTCGAACCTGCGCCTCCTTGCGCAGCAGCCGCGTTCGCTATCGCTACGCCACTGAGGCTGTCATACTATATATCTATATAAATAGCTTCATACTATGTGCATAATTATGACGGGAGTCTGGTTGTGATACGAAACAATCAAAAAATAAAAAGTGAGGCTTGTATAGTTTCTAAGCCGTAAGTATGGTATAATGAAATGTGTATATTTAAATCAAGTAGAAGAATGTCTGGATGTATCATTAATGGTTAAGAACCGACCAAAATCAATATATTTTTATTTTCCATCTACCAACATGGGTTCCTTATGTAACTTCCATCTATATTATATGCACAGTTCTAAATTAATGGTAGTTTCCCATGTGCACAGTTCCAAATGGTTTACTATGGAGAAGAGCCGACAAGAAACTGTAGGGGTACACCCTTTTAAAAATAATTTGCTTTTATGTTTGCAAATCAGAGTGAGTGTGTTGGACAGCATAGGCCTGTCAACAAATACTAGGCACTTGATAAAGTAAGAAATGATCAACAGATATAAGGCCGCATTACACATATGGAACAATCTTACCAAAAGGATAAGTATATAAAATAATAGAATCTAGTAACATGAATGCCATTACAACCACAAATAAGGAGATAAAACTTTAATTTTCAGTATACAATTTCTAATAACAGAAAGATTATGTTTAAAAGTAGGTATGTAAATAAAGATCAGTTAATAGATATTGCCGTAGTTAAGCCGTTAAGGATGTGACAGTGAAGCCACATGTACAGAAAGAAACGAGAAGTAAGTACTTGTCTTCCAAGAACTTTTTTATAATATACTCTTTTGATAGATACGTTTGATGAGGGTTTTGAAGTTTCCTTTGCTAAGTTCTGTAACCAGTATTGGCTACTTGTCGTAAAAGCGGATGCTGTTTATAAGAAATATTTGCTAGTTTCAGTTGATATAAAGGGTTTAGCCGGATACGTATGACGATGACGAGTCGGCCCCCAAATGGGAATCGATATCAAAACTATGTTTATCTACTCTCATATCAAAAAATTAAGAATATAAAACTAACAAGGAGTTTATATTGACGTACTTTACCAATAGTATATCGAAAGGAAATTAAAAAATTAAATTATAACATTATTTCTCTAACAAAATAATGTTATAATATTTTTTTTTTCATTACCGTACAGATTACAAATCATAGACTGCACTATTTAATTTTTTATCTGTGTCTGCGCGTGCTTTGGCGCGTGCGCGGTGATGCAGGGTGCAGAATTTTGGCGCCAAATAAGTTTCTTTGGATTGCAAGTCGTTGTTGTGTTTCGCTGGACACATAATTGATTATTATTGTTTCTTAAAATGTCAAGTGACAGTGAAGAAAATTTGACGCCGCCCGATATTTTAGAGGCTGCGACGGCAGTTAGTCTTAATTTACTACCAATTAAGTCAAGAAAATTATACGATAAATTTTATCAAGATTTTTTAACATGAAAAATAAATAAAAGTGCTACTTCGTTCTCAGAAAATGTTCTATTGGCATATCTTCAAGAACTGTCTGAAAGTTTTAAATGTTCGTCGCTGTGGTCTAAGTATTCAATGCTAAAGAGTACTTTAAACATATATAACCAAGTTGATATATCGAAATTTTCAAAATTGATTGCATGTTTGAAAAGAAAATCTCAAGGATTTAAAGGTAAGTAAGCGAAAACGTTTACACCTGTACAATTAAATACATTCCTAAATAAAGTTCTTGGACGCGAATATCTTTTAACGAAGGTACCTATTTATAAATAAATATTTGGATTTTAGTTATATTAAAGTGAAATTGTATTAGCGCGTTTCTTGTTCTTGCTTGTACCTATTCTAAATGTTTATTTTGATTTGTTCCAGACTGCACTTATTTTCGATATTATGGGTGCCTGTCGGAGACAAGAATTCTACAATTTGCAATTTCAGGATCTGGAAGTTTACGAAAATACAATATTAGTAACAATTCGTAATACAAAAAATAAACAAGAGCGTTCGTTTAGTATTACAGGAAAATACTATGACATATGTAAAGAATACATGGATCTACGACCCTTTCTTGTAAAAATGCCAGTTTCTTTTTAAATTACCCACGTGGAAAATGTACGCAACAGAGAGTTGGCATTAACAAATTTGGAACTTTAGGTTAAACTATAACTGATTATCTACAACTTCCAAGTTCAGAGCAGTATACTGGACATTGCTTAAGACGCACTACTGCGACCCTACTTATTGACGCCGGTGGGGATATCACTACGCTAAAGTACCACGGCGGTTGGAAATTGACAGCCGTGGCAGAAGGCTATATAGATGAATCCATGACAAACAAAATATTGGTGTCGTAATTCAATTCTAAACGCCATAGAAAATAATAGAAATGAAATCAATATTAATGTACCAGTTGCACCTACACCAAGTGCGAGTGCGTCTATTCCAACGCAACACAATTCCATATTCAGTTTCATAATTGCAATACACAAAATGTTAACTCTTACAATAACCAATAAATAGGTAAACTGTATCACTGTACCTAACTGTATCTGTATCTCTATCTTTTGTTTCATATATTCAATACAATGTATGAGATTCGATAAAGTAGTTTATGAAACTGTACATAATTAGGTATTACACACGTGTGATAGATACTACTATTAAAAAACCACTCGTGCATAATATCCCTCATTATGTAACAGTTTCATAAACTACTAGTTTATGAAACTGTTACATAACTGTTACAATCTCATACATTTTAAGACACAATAATAATCAATTATGTGTCCAGCGAAACTCAACGACTCGCAATGCAAAGAAACTTATTTGGCGCCAAAATTCTGCACCCTGTATCAACGCGCACGCGCCAAAGCGCGCGCAGCCACAGATAAAAAAATGAAATAGTGCTATCTATGGTTTGTAATCTGTACGGTAATGAAAAAAAAAAATTATTATAACATTATTTTGTTAGAGAAATAATGTTATAATTTAATTTTTTAATTTCCTTTCGATATACTATGGGTAAAGTACCTCAATATAAACTCCTTTTTAGTTTTATATTTTTAATATTTTGATATGAGAGTAGATAAACTACTATTTAATATCGACTTGATGTTCAAACACGATTTATATACTTTTCGCGGTCGTCAGTCGTGAAATAGAGTAAAATATCCGTATGCTTCATTATTATTGAATATGATATATCTTTAAACCTAAGATAAAGAAGTGAAACTAACGCGAGGTGTTAGGTTACATTACATCTCATGTATTTTTTTAATTTTTAGAATAATAAATTACTAAAAACACAAAAAAAAATCATGTTTTTTTTTCAGAGTTCTCTGTGACTTACAATCACGAAATTAATATATGTTATGCTCCTTTGTGTGCTCTATTACCCATAAAATTACCAAAAAAAAAGAAAAAGTTGGTACAACACAACAAAAAATGTGATTCGCGCCTTGTAGTGCGAGTATATAAGCATGACTATTTGAGACGCGCGGGAAAAATTGTAAACAAACAAGTTCGAACTTGTTATCGCGCTGTTTATTGCATCGTTTGTGTAGCTAAAATCGCAAATATGTAAAATCACTGTCATTACTGTTATAAGAATCTTCAGAGTAAACTTATGTCGCTAATTATTCACCAGGTCCTTTCATACTTTAAGATACTTCGTTCAATGCTGTACATTTAGAAGTAGAGGCTTTTTTATTAACATAATGCGAGAAGTCGATTGAGACGAGAATTGTAGTCGGAAATACCGCCGCTGGCAAATTGTTCCAGTCCCTCGATGTATGCGGTATATAAGACTAAGCGAAACGCTTCGTTCGGATCGTTGTGGTGTCTACAATGTAAAAGTGGAAACTCGCCGAACGACGGGTCGTCCGCTGATGGAACAGAGATGGGGGAATTAAATCATACAATTCCCTCACACACTCTCCAAAATGCATCCGACAGGCTGGCTACTCTTCGCCTGAGCTCCAGGCCTTGGAGACTGTTGTGAGCTAAATCTTGGTCGGCAATTAACCTCTTGGCACGCCTCTCCACTGAATCCGAAGCAGTCAGGTGGCATTATGCAGCACAAGCCCAAATGTGGCTGCAGTACTCCACACACGAACCGACCTGTGCTATGTATAACATTAGAAACTGTCCCGGTGTGAAGTACTCTCGGACTTTTGCAATAACGCCAAGTTTCCTTACAGCCACCTTGGCCTTGGACCCAATGAACCGCCCAAGTTCAAGGAAATCGAAATTCCCAACTGAAGGCGGTCGGTGCAATCCAAGGACACATTCCGAAAAGTAGGAGCCAAGTTTACTGGCGTCTTTTGGCAGTATATGTTGTAAGCGTTAGCGTTTGTTTATATGTATGTTTGCAGGAGCAATTCCTAGTGTGGGACAACCTTTATAAAAACTGAGGACCTGCTGTATACACTAGAAACTGAAAAATTATTTACATTAAACATTCTGTTTTTAACTAGATTTCACGGATGTAAGATATGTGTGATATATGATATTTCTAGAGAAACGATTTATATTTTGGTGAGAATATCTATCTTCTTTCCTTTTTGTCTAAAAGAAAAATAATTGCTGTATTATTAGAAGTAGGTAAGTACTAGATAATACTGTTTCGTCACTTAACCGGACATACACCCTTATTGCCCCGTCTCGAATTACTACTATCACAGATTACAGAATACCTACTATTTATTTACACAAGAATAACTAACATGTTGCATGAGCTCAAATTGATATTCCGCAGTTGTGGACTTTTGTCATACAAAAGAAAAGGTACCATTATTTCATAATAATTATATTTTAACTGTCGTTGAAAAATCAAGTCAGTGTCGTAAACTCAGATTCTTCATTGGAACCACAGTATAAACTCATATTGGGACTAAGGTTTACAATATATTTATCTACAAATACCATTGTTAACTATGGCAAAGGCAGCTATTAGGATAGGTACTCAATTGATTGACGAATGTATTAGGTAATAACAAAAAGAAACCAAAGCTATCATATGAATGAAAATTCTGCGTCAGGCGGCATGAATTACATTATTGCAACACCGGCCAAGTGCAAGTCGGACACGCATAAGATTCCGTAAAGGTCTAAACCATGGAGCTAGTAGTACCTACCCAGGAGAACAATCGTGCTAAAATAATTCAACCAAAACAGAATGGCATCGTAAACAAAGCAAAATTTTAGTTCTGTTCCGTATCGCGCTAATCAATGGTTTAACCATAACTGAATCACAATTGTAACGAAACTGCTGTCAAATTATAAGTTGAAACAAAGCTAATTTTTTCTGTGTCATTTGTCAAACTTACGTC
Source organism: Sesamia inferens (assembly GCA_037179545.1). NCBI lineage: Eukaryota > Metazoa > Arthropoda > Insecta > Lepidoptera > Noctuidae > Sesamia > Sesamia inferens. Next base: position 15,047,718 of record CM073921.1, on the reverse strand, counting down.
TAAACGATTGGATTTACTTATAATTTATTTAGTTTTAATTATATCTGACGAAATGTATAGAACCATATTCATACAGTGATTTTACTTCAATCTACATAAGTTAAAACTATAGCGCAATACGAAATGGGATCGAAACAGAAACCACAACCTTAACTGGATTAGATACGAACAAGAGTTGTATTCTTTCATTTCTTATTAACTTCTACTATTTTATTTAGCGCGCGATTGCCCCCCTGAACTAATAAATATAAAGCCGTTATAGCATAATAAATTCACATGGAGTAGGTATGTACCTTCACGACTTTTTTCAGATTTTTCAAGCCAGCCGTTTATTTTTCTTTTTTTAGGTAGGGAACTTTTTTACAAAAAAGAAGTTGGGATATCTCGCAAACGAATACCTAAATCTATAAATCCTCTGTGCAACCTCGCAATGTCAATCAATTTTAAAAAAAGGATAAAAGCGAAAAAAACTTTCCCGCTTCAAAGTGAAGGGAGGGGAACACTTTTTGAGGCATTTTTTTTTTTATTTTAGCCCTTCGTCGACGTAGTAAATAGCTACATAATATATCCATACAAAGTTTAATCTTTATCGTAGTTAAGTACTTAGTACTATAAAGATGAATCTTTTGGTTTGAGTTTGGTAGGTAAGCTATGGACGGATGGACGACATGACATGACGAAACAAAGGGTTCCGAGACGTGAACTACGGAATCCTACAAACGGGTCAGTACTCGTTGAGTGTTACTGTAGCAGAGTACTTATACTTGAACAATATGGGGGTTCAGCATTTCAGTCTAAACTCGGACTTCGATACTTATACAAACGCTAATAAGAAAGTGCCTAGAATGGAATTGTTTGTTTTGCAAGTGTAACTCTTTGGTTACTTCTTCATTACGGCGAGGAAATGTTTGTTCTAGACTTCCAGTGAACATTCTAGTCTAGTAAGCAGCAAACCAATTTTACATTTTAAGTACCTATATCTTCACTTAGTAGGTACATACGTATTCTTTTTAATACTTACATCGTTATGCATTTTTGATTTCCAAAGATACTTATTTCAATCTAGTTGAACCCCGCGTTTTAACCCGCATAATTTTCAAGTTTACTTCTAATATATCTTTTTTAAATTTGATTATTTTACATTTAATTGCATTTTTTTTTATTTCATTTATTTGCGTTGATGTTATATCATTGGATTTGAAGTATTTTTTAATTTGTGTTCGTAATTATATTCAATGAATTTGTGAAAAATAAAGTCATCATTAGGTACCTATTTTTGTCAGTATTTTTTAGTTTATTTATTATTAGTTTTTAGCAATATTAATCAATCTCACGTTTGTCTGGCATTTTTGCTAAACTGGACGTTTTTAGTACAACCACGAGGCACACTTTGCTGCTATTTTTTACACAAGGGTTTGAGGGTTTTTTTTTAAACTTTTTATTTGTTTTTTTTTTTTGTTTATTGTTTTATGTTTTTTATTATTTTTTTGTTGCTACCCGATGTGTGTTTATGCTAGATGTATTGTGTGAAGTCTGTGCTGAATAAATGTATTTTCTTTCTTTCTTTCTTAATACCTCCATGAATACTTGTGTGTCAACAATTTCTTGATGATCGGTTGAATTTTCAAGATAATTTCTTTTTTTTATTTGGTCACGTGTTTATCTAACCTTTATTATCCTTATGGGTCGGACGGGCTTTTCTTTACATATTGTAGAATAGGATATGTGCCTATGGTACAGACGACAGCACATCGAGCTAGTACAATTTGTCAGATTTCTTTATTCAATTTGCAACTTTATCTCTAAAGTATTAAGACTTGGTTGGTTGGTTGGGAATATTTATGACGGTTTCGGGTAACTTGACGCTTGCTGTCGTCCGTACCTTGGTGCTGCTTTCGAATCAAATATAGGTTACTCTATCTGTAAGTGTGTCCCCGTCTGAATGAGTACAAATACAAAAGCTCATAATAAACGAACTAATTCACAGAATTTATTTCAATTAAACCAATTTCAGACACTTTTGAACTGACAAGTCTCGCGGTCAATAGTATGACGTTAGTTTGTAGGTACCTACACAAAATATTTGATTAACTGTGGCAGCGATGCAGAATTATCTACGTGTAAGTTAAAAGCGTCCGTTAAAGAAAACCTAAAACACTTCAGAAAGCATCTAATACTGACGGCGCCTGTTTACGAATATGATGTATGAATCAGAACCATTCAGCTCAACCGAGAACTTTTAAATTCAAGTCAATGAAAGAGGTACCCAGTAAATGGTAGCTTTACAGCAAATATATAGTGCTCATACATGTGTTATGAAATTATACAATACAAAGAAATTGAATCTAAGTATTCAGTGTAAAGGTTTTTTCAAATGCTAATTACTTGTATGTAAGTATCTAAGTAGGTACCGCTGTGGGGCAGGAGTAGCTTTGAAAAAAGCATTTTGTTAGCGTAATTCGCCCAACTCAAAATATTCTTGGATACGTAGTTAATACAAGCATCGGAAGCAGCTCAAAATAATCTTCAACGGCACTAAATGCTTTCTGGGACAATTTAAGTTGGTTTGACGATTGACGATTTAAATTGTTTTTCGAACCGGGCCAAATTTATTATAAAAAGGTATATTGGAAAGAGGGATTTATTATTTTATTTTTATTTCCTTCTCTGTATGAGAGGAGACTTGTGCCCAGCAGTGGGACGATAAAAAAGTTGATAATAATGATGATGATGATGATGATGATGATGATATTGGAAGGAGCCGCCAATTTTCTGGATATAGCTTTTTAAACAATCACATACTCATCTGGGCATATAGAAAATTTTCATAAATGTACAGGCTACTGAAAAGGCACAGTGATTACATTAAGCTTTTAACTTGACTCAGAGAGAGCGTCCCGAACTTCACTACATAGTAATTATAAAACTAAGCCGCTTTCTCTTTCCCTATGTCCCTATGATGATTAAATCTCCTAAAAACTCCGCAACGGTTTAGGATGCGGTTTATTTTTATAGATAGTGATTATAGAGGAAGGTTTATATGTATATAGCATCTATTAAATAATGGAGAAATACTATTATTTTTGAGAATACTATTATTTTTGAGGATTCTAATGTGATGTAGTAAATAATTAAATTTTTCCGCGCTTGTAGTGAAACGCAGGCTGAACCCTACGAGATTTATCGAAATAATGTACCTACTAAATATTGTACACATTGAAAAGGTCTACAAAAATGTTATTGTTGGATATCCATAAGAGATAGACATATACCATCGCGATGATGCGATCTCTTATGGATATCCCACAATAACATTTTTTTCTCGTTGATTCTTATCCAATTTAATACTTTAAATTCATTTTTGGTTTAATATACAGTATGTTAAGAAAACCCTGTCCGACCCATAAGGATAATAAAGGTTAGGTAAACACATGACCAAATATAATATAAAATTTTACGTAATCGTCATAGTACCAATACAAATGAATTTTGAAATAATCTTTTTTTCCCGCGAATTAATTCCAAGTTCCCCGAAATTTGGTATTTTTTTAAAAAGTGACAACACCGGTATTATGAGCGAATAGCGATGCGACCACGTGCCGCGTGCCTTGCCGCCCGCCGCCCGCTGAAGGGTGCGTAACGCACATTTATTAAGTTACCTGTTTATGCGAAATATTTTTTTAGGGGGATTTTTTTTTTCAAGTTTAGCCCGGTTTTGTATCCATTAGTAGAATCAGTTATCGATACCTAACAACGCGTGGTACTTTCTGGCCGCGCCACAGTCGCATTTTGAATCGCAGTTAATAAGAATAAATGTACATAATATGTTCATTATTGTACGAAAAGAATTAAAAATAGTACTTGAAAGATTCGCGAGATATTTAACAAAATCGGTGGCGCGGCCAGATAGCATGCATCCTAGCCGCGCCACCGTGTACACTGCAACATATTGGATATTTATGTGGAAACTTAATGATAAATAATTGTACGACTATTGTTTGCTCTATTGATGATTAAAAATACTGCATAAAGTCATTATCTATATGAATATCGAAACTTCGAAATCGGTTATGTCAATATTCATAACAGTAGGTATTCTTGCAAAAAAGAAATGACCAAAGCCTTCGTAAGTACTTTTATATCAATACTGAATATTTTTTGCAACTACCTGCATAATATGTAAGTGTTGTTTTTTTTTTTCAATTGTGTTACGTAATAAAATGCTTCATGAAAAATTAAATTTGAAAGACAATGATGTAGAAGAACCTCCGTTTATACCTACGTTAAAATCATTACATAACATCCGAAACAAAAAGAAATACACAAAATAGTGGTTATTGCGCTATGGATTATCCCCCTTATTCATAAACGTTGCTTAATGGTAACTAGTGATTAGCGATTCTTTAACCATACATTTTTGAGCTTTTAACGTCACTTAACTTTAATTAACCTTTATGAATAAACACCACAGAGTTTATTCATAAAAGATGATTAAAGTTAAGTGATGTGCAAAACTGCAAACGTCTAAAATGAATGGTTAAAGAATCGCTAATCACTATTTAACTTTAAGTAGCGTTTATGAATAAGGGGGTATGTCTTTTAAAAAACTCTTCGATAGTGTAGTAAGATTTGATGTGCCGCTGAACGAAAATGAACGCCTATGAACGAAATCTGTTATGCCATTTTTGTTTATTACTGGACTGAAATGCAACAATTATTTTATAAAAAAATATCTAAGGTAATTTATACTGTCTTGAATAGGTATACATAGATGCAACGGGGTACGTTTTTAAAAAGCTTATTCCACCTAATGATTCTACTAATTCATAAATTCCAAGCATTAATTTTTATATATAGTATAATGCTCAAAATAAAATCGACTTCAGTGCCTGTAACACAAATGATATCTGGATATCATTGAACGCGCACATTTATTAAGTTACCACTTTTTGCGAAATAATTTTTTTTTTTTAAATTTAGCCCTTTTATTTTTTAATTTCTAATTTTGATCTTTGTTTTTTATTTGCAATCATACTCAGAATCTTCAATCATACCGGCTTCATCTAAAGCGGACAAACCACGGTCTGTCAGAATAATTAAATTTAAAGGAATTATGGGACAGTTTCTAACCAGACCATGGTTGCATTCAGAACAAGATTTTGTTAATTTTCCGCTGAATATATTATTAAATAAGACCTTTTCTAATATATAGGTGACGCTGCAACTGCAATCTATAGACTCGACATTGCCTTGGAATGTGCTCTTGAAAAAGGGTCTCAGATACTCTGTTCTTTCTTTACAAATATCAAAAGTATAATCTTTGTGTCTCAAAGCACCAACTATTGGTGAGAATTTGGACAAATGCGAGTTGACGTAGATATTTCCGATTTTTCAGTACAAGCTACTACGATTCCTTGTGTCAGTGCGTCAAATGCATAGGTATTTCTTAGTATGACGCCTTTTATTCCAGAGCTTGAAATATTGCCGTTAGGTAGAAAATCAATTTTATTGTATCGTTTTTTTGGATGCACAGCATCTCTTAATGGTAGTGTTTTCATATTTACTGCTTTGTTGCGCCAATTTTCTTGCAGTACAGGATTCTTTCGAAACACAGACTCATTATAAAAGCTTTCTTCGTCTTCTTTACTATTAATTTTTAGCTTTATTACCTCCGGGGTTTCGTTATATTTATCCCAATTTTTAAATATGTTAGAATAAGTACATTGTGCAGATTTAATTTCCCCAGATACAAACTCAGTGTGCTGTTCTATGAAATGATCTATTCGAGTCAGTCCGTTCCTATTGTGAATAAGCAATTTTTCTCGTCTACAGATTTTTTAAAAAATGGTAGCATTACGTTTGACCAAAGAGGTAATTTTGCCAATATCTTTTTGAAACTCCAGGTAAAGCTATGTAAATAGTACATATTTTCATAGTCAGTTTCATCACATAGTTCACTATGAATTTTTTCAGAATCAACAGTATAGTTATACCAAGATATTATTGAACTATGTCCAGAATCTTCATCTAATAAAATACTTGAATCGTTCGGTAATAACTCTTTAAAATTCTCCATTATAATGCCATCGTAACAATCTTTATCATTTTTAAGCTTTTCATTTACTTCTTCACATTTAGTAACTGTACCATCCTTCTAATTTCGATCATACCTATGTAGCGCCACGATAACTAATTGATGAATTATTTCTTTTGCTTTTATATAATTGATACAGGATTTTAAGCGTAAAAGATGTTTCATATAAAACCGCTTTACGCGCTTATCTATAAATCTGAAGCAATCAAGAGCATACAATATTTTCACGAAATGCGATGTGTCCAAATGAATTAAACACTCCGGCAGATTTCTCAGATAATTCCAAAATGTTCATACAATTATCAATATATTCTTTCGTTGTACTAAATCTCGTAAAACTTTTTACTATTGCGCCAATTAGTCCTGCAGAATCATCGCAAATGACTTCTTTGGGGTTTTCCATTGTTCCTATCCAATTCAGCAACCATTGATGTATTGTTTCAAGTTTTGACTGCCAGATATCATTTGTGCTACAGGTACTGAAGTCGATTTTATTTTGAGCATTGCTACACATAAAAATAAATGCTTGGAATCGTATGAATCAGTAAAATCATTAGGTGGAATAAGCTTTTTAAAAATTGACCCCGTTGCATCTATACTTAAGACAGTATAAATTTCCTTAGATATTTTTTTATAAAATAATTGTTGCATTTCAGTCCAATAATAAACAAAAAATGGCACAACAGATACAGATCTTACTACACTATCGAAGGGTTTTCTAAAAGACATAATCCATAGCGCAATAACCACGATTTTGTGATAGTATTTCTTTTTGTTGCGGATGTTATGTAAGGATTTTAACGAAGGTATAAAAGGAGGTTCTTGTGCATCATTATCTTTCATATTTTCATGAAGCATTTTATTACGTAACACAATTGGGTATTTGTTTTCTAATTTCTGTGCCAAACACTTCTTCTGAAAAGATGTCAGTTTATTTTTTTTCGAATGTATCAGGTTTGTATCGACATTATCAAAAACACAATCTATTTTAACTGATTTACCGATTTTTCTTGTAAGTACAGTTATCTCTCCATTGCATTCTTTACATTTGCCCGTACATTTAATATTATAATCATCGCTGACATAATTGTGTTTGAAACACTACACGCAACGGTTATTCGTGTACTTCCAAATCCATTCACTAAAGATATATGTCCATTTAGACTTTGGTAGTAGTTTTCGAGAATGAGTTTGAATCCTAGGTTTATCTAGATCATTCCTTTTGTGTGTTACTATTTTTGGTCGAACTTCTTGCAAACATTCATCGCTTACATCAAAAGATTCAATCTCTTTACTATTTCTACTATCCAATTCTGAAGTAGAATTATGGGCAGTAAAACTATTAAGTGAGTCATCATCAGTACTGCAGCTAGTCGTTTCTGATAAAACATTTTTATTACACACCGGCAAATTTTCACCAAGTAATTTAAGAAAATTTCGTTTCGCAGACAGATATAATGCTTTTGCCGAAATACGTGAAGAAAGCTTTCTACTCACATCTTTGTATATATTACTTTCACTAGTTGGTAATTTGTCGATACTGAAAAATTTATCTTGAAAGGCAGATATCTGTTCTTCAAGGCTCACGGATAGCCGTTTTCCACGCTTCATTCTGAAGAATTGATGGATTATTAAATGCATAAACTAACACACTGTATTTGTAAAAACTGATAACACGTATCCGCATAGTCGTTAGCCAATGCAGTAGTCTAGGTAGTTGCAAAAAAAAATCAGGCTTTGGTCATTTCTATTTTGCAAGAATTCCTACTGTTATTATTATTGACATAACCGATTTTGAAGTTTCGATATTCTTCTAAATAATTACTTTTTGCAGTTTTTTTAATCATCAATAGAACAAAGAATAGACGTACAATTATTTACCATTAACTTTACACATAAAAATCTAATTGGTTGCAGTGTACACGGTGGCGCGGCTAGAATGCATGCTATCTGGCCGCGCCACCGATTTTGTTAAATATCTCGCGAATATCTAAAGTACTATTTTTAATTCTTTTCGTACAATAATGAACATATTATGTACATTTATTCTTATTAACTGCGATTCAAAATGCGACTGTGGCGCGGCCAGGAAGTACCACGCCTAACAACACCTTCACGGGTCGGACAGGATTTTCTTAACATACTGTAGATCTATATCGTCATATACAGCGAATATTTTCAAAGATATTACAGATTAAATTACGGGGTTTCGCGACCGGGTGGTGGTACCGTCGGGCGTGTGTCTCGGCGGGAGCGGCGGGCTGCTACGTTTTTTATACAACGTTCAGTTTTTCTGTAATGTACTTATTTAGTATCAGCATTGCACCCGTGCTAAGCCGGGGCGTGTCGCTAGTAATTTATAAATTGATCGAACAACTGTAGACGAAGAGTGAATATCAGGGGCATTTTGCTGCAAATTGCAATAGAATAAGTAGGTACTGTACTACATTACACTATGAAAAGTAGGTACACTAACTAAATGTGCTGTCTCCATATAACTTAAATTAAGAATTTACGAATATCTAACAGTAACAGCGTATGCTGCGGAACTTTGACAATTTGGAATTCAGCTATATGTAGACTCCATTGAAGCCTAGGATCCAAATTTATACCCAAGAAAAAGAAGTTTGTGATATGTGGCGAAACACCAAATGCCTAATAATATCTACTAAGTAAATACTTATTAAAAACGTCTTTATTATGTACATAACCTGTAGAAACAAATAATTGCTGACGTAATTACCGGTATTTTAAATAATTTTGTATATGCCAAGGTAAATAAAAAACAATTTAATTCTAAGCCATTTAAATTGTATTAATTGCACTATCATTATGCACAGTTCATTTTACCCATCTGGCGCCATTTAATTAGAATGTTAACACCAAAATGTACCGGTACTGTATTATTTCAATAGCTTTACAGACTTAGTTTATTTGTATGGATGGTTGGAACAGGTATTTAAAGTTTTCAAATCATACCATGTGTCGCGTCCAAATGATAATCAAAATGTCAGACACTATAAAATTATGCCCTAACTGTTAGGAGACAATTACAAAAAAAGGAAATGTCATTAAAGGGTTAAATAATTACATACTTCATAAAGGAAACATCATTACATGTGTAACACACTATTACCTATAAATTTGAATCATTTGGAAGCATATGCTATAATCCTTTCCTCCATATGTTCGAAACTGGTGTCTTAACAACACAGCGAATGTTGGTGAACGATCAAAGGTTTACCTAGTTATCCTTATTATCCTTTTTACAAATTCTACCTAATTATCCTTATTATTTGCTACTGAAAGTTGCATTCCAAATTGAAGCAGCCTATAGACTTATACTAAGTATTTATTCTGCGCCTATACCTATACATATATATTATATAAGTGTCCGACCGAAACTAGTTTTACTACCAAAATCGAAACTGCAAAGTAATTTCGGCAACGGTTTCTGTTTCGGCAGAAACAGAATCCAAAACTTCCTTACAAGGATCATATCTTGAAAGAAAAATAAACAAAAGTTGTTATAATCAGTCAGTCGTTATTGATTTCCCTTTAAATTACAAAGATAAGCAGTGATCGACATTTTAATTTATTAATAATATAATCAAAATACAAACATTTTTAAAAAAATTGTTACGTCTCAAAAATACCTACTTACAATAGGTATTTATTTGACTGGATAGGCGCTCTCAATCACTCTAAAACTCGTCACCACAACAAAACAAAACAAACAGCAAACCATCGAATCACGAATTCACGACATTGGCCTCGATGGGGATACATTCAACGAGCTGAATATGACCGATAACTCCCGAATGCACATTCGCTTTCGGACGTAGCTTCGGAAAGTTTGCCGCCGAAAACTAAACGCCCAAAATTCGTTTTTATACCGAAACTGAACATTCGGTCTGACACTAATTTTTTATTAACTTTGCTTTTACTAAAAGTTTCTTTAACTACTTTGGTAAATTTGTATATAACAGAATAAATAAAACTGTCTCTGTATCAATCCTCTTACGAAATATGCAAGGAAAAGTTAAGTTCCTTTCGAACCAGCTTAGTCTACGACAACACTGAAAACCAGCACACATCAATGCATCACAAACGCAATAAGTTCTGTAGCACTCCGTATCTAAACTCAACCTCTTTCTCTTCCATTTACAGATAGACCTACACGACTAATTTCATCAAAACAGCACATACTAACACTTCACACTTAGTGATAAGTTTACATATGTTTGTACTTTCTAGTCATAGGCCTTTTTTTGTTTGGGATGGGGAATCGGCAAATTACCTCTCCCACTCTGGTCGGAGCGGAAGGGCGTGTCAGACTTTTACAGACTAAAGCCCACCCGTGTTCCTTCATTTGCTTGTGCGCCAGGGCCACGGTTTCTTTTTTAACCAACCCGAAACCTTGGCCCAGGAGGCATCGGTCTTCGTGGACCCCGTCACGATGTGCTGATGATCGATGAGGCGCGCGTGAAATAACGCGCCGCCGTCGACTCGGGCCTGGTCCTTACTGGCCCATTGCTCACCGCCCGCAAGCCGGCGCATAGGGTGGCCGGGAGTTCGATGTTGTTTCCCGCCCGTCCCAGGCGTCTCCTGTGGCGTGAGGGAGCGGGAATCCCAGCGCTTCGCCTTCTGCTTTTCAAGCATCACTGCTTCGCAGGAGGTGACGGCCATGCTTTCTCGCTCCGGACCCTGACCTGGACTAGGGTCGGATGCTAGAGATCACCGCCGATCGCTAGGTCTTAGGACTATAAAACGCCTAGGACCTAGGCTACCTATTGGATTGTACTTCTGTGGGAAACTGACCTGAAGAACCTTAGTACAGGTTACCATGTATCCTAGCTAGGACGCCAGAATCAATTCGTTTATTATCATTTTCCCATCATTTGTGAAATTATAGTAACTGACTATGAATCACTCTTTTTCAAATATATAAATAAAGATTTCCCATTTTGTACATACGTTTCCATAACGTGACCCAAAGATTATTTATATAAATTTTAAACGAAGCAGGAAAATCTTTCCCGAAATTCTTAATTACCCCTTTTAACACAATAAACGGTAGAAGTCTAAATCTTGCCATTTTGTCAACATCGTAAATACCAAGTTTCAAATTAATCTAACCACAAGTTAACAAGATTCTTCAACACGCTAAATTTGAAAAACCGATATGAGGGTCTCGTACTTTTATTTAAACAAAAAAAAAGTATATATGTAGTAATGGTTCATGATCATGAGTTACAAGCCTGGTGACAGAGAGAGACTTAATCGTGTCATAGGGGGCTTTTAGCATTGGGTACGGAACCCTAAGACGAATGATGTTAGAAATTTTATAGTAGATTAGTAGCCAAGGGCTGTAAGGCATCAATTGCAGTCCGAGATACTTACTACATAATATGAGAAATGTAAATATATGTATTTAGTGCCTACATACTCGAAGGTAGAGTACAAACAAAAAAAAAATGTGTAAAAAGTAAAGAAGAAGGAAGAGATATTTCATAAACCGAAAATACCTTTTTGCACCATTTTGTAGGTTCATTATATGTACTTATTTCTTGTTCCCGATTTTATTTACGGATGTACAAAACGTCATGCTACTGGTACACGTCCCCGACTGAGCGTCGTCCGTGCAACATTATTTTTAAGTAACTACTAAACCAATAAGAGTTTTTTATTCAATGTGGTTGAGAAGTGAAAATCTTTCATAGGTGGTTCCACTCCAGTTTTAAAACAGTGGTTATGGTTAAGTAAATACCTTTTAAAATAAGACTGTTGTTGCGTAATCAGCTAATCACAATCATAACAGGTAAAGCACTCTCGGCAGTTTACTCGCTTCTCGCAAACCGGTATCCTGAGCTAACCCTCTGTTTTTTAACAGTAATAAGAAAGCAGTTGTTTTTCCACAAATTGAATTAGCAGGATTTGGGGTACATAAAAAGCTCACTTACCTCCAACCTCCCGGTAGAGAGTCATTATTGCCCTCCTTCAGCTGAGTGGTACTTGCGCTTTGAAGATTAGGTGTGTTGACGCTAAAAAAAAAATTGAATGAGCAAATCTACCAAGCCATTTAATTTAACACTGATCGACTACAAAGTTTTTTTGTTTTGTTTCCCACACACTAGGAACTTCTCGTGTCGTATTGTTAAACTCGCACACAGACAGCGAAACCCGGAAGTACTTATACTTAGGTAAAGAAATTTGTGAACCGTGTGGGGATCGAACCGGCAACACGCAGCATAGCATTCAATCGTGCCGTCAAAAGATATCTATTAAGTATTAAATAACGTTTTGTTATTGTTACAAGTCGCTTATAGCCGAAATATTTTGTTGTAGACAAATTGGAAAACCGAAAAAATGTGGAAAATTTAGATATTATTATCAGGATTTGCCTCGTAATCTTATTCCATTGTTCAGTGTGAACAATGGGATGTAATGCAAAACCACGTACACAGAAGCAGGCAGTCCTTCTGTGGAAAATTTCAGGGAAAAGATCATTCGAGCACTACTTTCCAATCGGCTCCACGCACTTGATGTAACTAGGTAATAGCATACGACTACTCGAGCTCGCCATGTACTTACATTTTCTTGTTAGCAACGGAAGGCTCAACAATCAGTGGCAGGCCGCAATACGAATAACCTGAAATTACAAAGCTTTATTAACTACATTCAAAATGTAGTAGCTATCTACATATGCTTGTCAAGAGGAATAGTCGTCAATGATATATAGGTACTTCTCATCACCAAAAGGAAGGTGGCGATCTGTTGAAAGTAGTCTTTCGTAAGATTCGCCGAACATCAACACATAAGTTGTATGATACTATTTGCGCAAAATAGAGAAATAATATGTCGAACACTTGTCAAATCCAATTATGCAGAAATATTTTGGGTATTATAATTTTGGGATGTTATTTCTCCGTGCAAGCATAGTTATCATTATATTAATGACATTATAATGCATCTGGCACTATAACAACATCGGAAATATCAAAGTACAAACTTCACATTCTTATTTTAAGCAACGATACGTTTAAAAGGACATTTAGTTACCGTGCAGTTTATCTATGGCCCGATCTGCAGCAGATTGATCAGGAAAGTCGACAAAAGCGTAACCACCTCTCTTTACAGAAATATCAGCGACAGTTAAATTCTGTTCAGCAAATAGTTGTCTTACAGCGGCTTCATCGGCTTCAATGGGCAAGTTGCCTATGTACAATTTGTTCATGGCAGAAACAGATTTCATTGCCTCACTCATTTTAGCAGGGAATATATTTACGAATCCGATAACAAGTCGCAAAATTACGACAGTCACGTCCAACACCAGCGCCCAGTCAGTGTTCTTTTGTCTTCAATTGTATTGAATAATCTGAGTGACGTCAATCCAAAAATCGAACTAAAATCTTTTTAACGCGACGGCCATGCCTGTTTGATTTAACTAGAAAAAAGATTCATTCATTTTTTATTATTTATTTATATTCATATTGTTTTAATAATTTAAACTTACTAGGTAACTTATATATCTTGTTTATATAATTGTTTAGGTGTTTAAAACTTAAAATTGTCCCTCATTTTTGTTATTTATACTTAGATAGTGCTTTATTCTAGATTGTTGAAAGAAAGTCTTAGAAAAATTTATAATTAGGTTATAGATATTCGTAAAAAATAACAGTCAATATTATTATTAAATAAAACGTGCAATAAAAAAAAGATACATTGCAGGCCACTAGCATTGGGGACAGGGTCCAAGGTACCGGCCCAGACAGAAACACCTCAGTAACATTGGGAGCCAGGTCCAGAAGTAGGTACTGGAACAAGGCCTCGATCCATCTGCCCAGCGAAAGCCTCATCAGAATTTGATCGATAAGCATAAAACAGGAGCAGATTCCTATGTTTATAAATTAAACTAAGTTTAAGTTCAGTCCATCTTTTTTAAATTTCTTTAAGAAAAGGACAGCAGAAAAATATTAGTTATTCCTGTCACATTAAGGTGCTCCATAGACAATTTAGACGTGATTAAGAGGGCAAATCAGATTTATAGAGTCGAATTATCCCCGGCTATTTTGTCTTACAAAATAAACAAGCACATCTACATGAAACGGTAGGTATTTGTAGTGTAGGTAGTGTGTTGGGCAAATAGACGCAAATGATCCTGTATAAGTTCCCTTTTATAACTTGATTAGTAATTAGGGGAATTCGTACATGATCCAAGGAGGGCAGCTGAAAAACTGTGTCTGTAAAACAACTTAAATTAGGCAATGAATAATGTTGAACTGTCAAATTGAATCCCATCGTTACTGACAGTGTGTTACACAATTACCCTGCTGGTACCTAAGGTGTCCAAGTTTCAACGGTTAAATAAAATATGTCGCATGCCAAGGTTCGGTTTCTATATCCTATAAGAGTTTATGTAGATATTGTACGAATCGATCAATTATATAGACAATTTAACAGCTCATACCCGTCTCACGGGGTCGAGACGGATACCGAAAAATCTTAATACAGGGTTTTTCATTAAGAGCGCTCGAACATTGAAATTAAATAAAACAATCTGTTTAAGTGATATTACCATAATTTTTATTACATTTTAAAGAATATTCAATGACATTATGTGTGGAAAATAATATCAGCCAAATGGCCACCGCGACTCCGCTGTGGATGGTGTATTCTGGTGGACCAATTTTGAAGGACGTCTTCGCGTCGATAATCGAGCGATGTTAAGTCACACGATCTCGGGGGCCAGTTGATGTGGCCACCACGCGAGATGACGAAGCCCTCGAACTTCTCTTTCAATAAATTTAATGTTTCCCGTGCTGTATGGCAAGTGGCGCCGTCCTGTTGGAACCACATGTTTGTAAGATCCATACCACCTACCCTAGGCCACAAAAAAATTGTTATCGTCCGATATCAGTCGCCATACAGTGAGCGCGGCTCCTTGCGCATCTTCGAATAAATAAGGGCCGATAATACCGCTTGACCAAAATCCACACCAAACAGTTACTTTTTCGGAGTGTAAAGGCACCTGATGAATCTCCCGCGGATTTTCATCGCACCAAATGGGGCAATTTTGTTTATTAACAAAGCCGCTTAACCAGAAATGAGCCTCATCAGTGATGATGATTTTTTTTGCAAAAGCAGGATCAGCTGCCAGATGCTCTAACGCCCAATCAGCGAATACACGGCGCTGCCTGTGGTCATTGGGTTTTAGCTCTTGAGTTAATTGAACTTTATATGGATGAAAACCCAAATCTCGGCGCAAAATTCGCCATGTTGATGTCGCAGAAAGACCCAGTTCTTGCGCACGACGCGGAATGGATTGTCTGGGGTTTTCTCGCACACTGTTACGAACGGCAACAATATTCTCTAACGATCTTGCGTTTCATTGACGTACAGGAACTGCTTCATCGATCACCGACCCGGTTGTCTCAATTTTTTTTTTATCAAAAGACTGTTTGTGGACTCTGCAGGACGGCCATGAACGCCATAAATTGGACGCAACGCACGGAACGTTAGGCTAATAGAGCACTGATTTTGATAGTAAATTTTAATCATTTCTACGCGTTGTTGAAGCGTGTAGCGGTCCATGGTGAAATGTCACGAACTCACGACTAAATATGTATTCATGCCAAATTTGACAGCTATCGCATTACCAAGATGGCCGCTATGCGCTGTCAAAGTTCGAGCGTCCCTATTGAAAAATCTTTTAGTTCGAACTCGAAGTAACCCAAAGTACCTACAACGCCATCTTCCGAGAAATTAAACACTAATTTATACAAAGGAGACGGATTTATATGTATATGTATATTGCATTTTGGGATAATTATGGAGTGTTTTTTTTTTTTTTTTTTATTAATATATAAACCAGCGCTTGACCGCAATCCCGCCTGATGGTAAGCAGTGACGCAATCGTTGATGGTAAAGCGCACTAGTTTATTAAGAGCCTATTCACTCTAGCCTTGAAGACACTCAAATTGTAGTCCGACGGAAACACCGCCGCCGGCAGATTGTTCCAGTCCCTCGATGTACGCGGTATAAAGGACGAGGCGAAACGCTTCGTCCGGATCGTAGAGGTGTTAACAACATAAGGGTGGAAACTCGCCGTACGACGGGTCGTCCGATGGTGGAACGGAGATGGGGGAATTAAATCGTGCAATTCCCTCGCACACTCCCCAGAATGTATCCTATAGAACACCGAAAGGCTGGCTACTCTACGCCTGTGCTCTAGGCTTTGGAGACCAACTCGAGTTAAATCAGGGTCACCAATCAGCCTCTTCGCACGCCTCTCCACTGAATCCAAAGTGGCCAGGTGACACTTAGCAGCACCAGCCCAAATGTGGCTGCAGTACTCCACACACGAACGGACCTGTGCTTTGTACAACATTAGAAGCTGCCCGGGTGTGAAGTACTGCCGGACCTTTGCGATTACACCAAGTTTTCTGGCAGCCACCTTGGCCTTGGACTCAATGAACCGCCCAAAGTTTAGGTTCGAGGAAATCTCAACACCCAAAAGCTGAAGGCGGTCGGTACACTCCAAGGATACATTCCGAAAAGTAGGAGCCAAGGTGAACGGGCTCCTTTTGGCGGTGAAAAGACACTCTTGCGTTTTGGCGGCATTGAATGCTACAAGATTGGCATTGCCCCATTCGGAGACTGCCTGAAGTGCAACACTCGTTCGCTCTACCATGGCCTCTCTTTCGGACCGGATTGATTCCAAACTAGCCCGAGCATCCGGCAGGTATCTCTCCACAACTGTGCTGTCATCTGCATACCCATAGATACCGGACATCAGCAGATCGTTAATATGCAGCAGAAACAGAGTTGCAGAGAGAACAGACCCCTGAGGAACACCGGCCTTAGTCAACATGGGCCCAGATGAGCCAAACTGTTTGAACTTATTTTGATCATATTTTTTTATTAGATAGAAGGTGTGGGTTAGGATAATAAAATATGTAAACTAATATACTTACAAAAAAGCTGGCGTATCAACGACTGCGTCCCTGCTTACCATCAGGCGGGATTGTGGTCAAGCGCTAGTTTATAATTTAATAAAAAAAAGTATACATTTAAAGTATGAACTAAGTTAAAAAATGAGTTAGTATAATTTATCAAAAACTGTTTAACCCCCCTGTAGTTCAATATAATTTTCTTAGAAAGTATTTACAAAGTTCTACTTTTGGGATTTTTTTCATATTTAAAAAAAAATATTTAGTAAGCCCATAGGGGTTTACTAAATATTTTTTTAAATTGAATGGTTGTAAATTAATATTTTTATGTAAAAATGAATACTTAGTCATTTTTATAAAACTTTAGCCAAAAAACTTTATACCATACAAGCCCCATGTAGGGTTGAAAAGCAAAAAAATCTCTCTACAATGTGGCTCCCACTATTTTTTTTTTTCACTTTTTAATTCACCACTAAGTTGGCGTGATTGATTTACATATTGGTACCAAATTTCAACTTTGTAATGCAAACGGTCACTGAGATTATCCGTGAACGGACATACAGACTTGGCGGGTTCCTAGTTGACTACGGAACCCAAACTAAAAATCAGAACACGAGTGACAGATATTATTAAAAGCTGTCTAACTCCTAAACTGTATACAATCGTAGAACATCGGCTGCCGCCGGAAGGTACCACCCACCAGATAGTCTAGCCGCCAAGCGATTCGTCGTGTTCCGGCATGGTGTCTGGTGAAGCCGTACGGAAGACGGGTCTGAGCAGTTCTGTTGTGTTGTGTGCCGGGGACGATACGTCAAATGTTGTTGTGTCAGGAATTTAGTCGTGGAGGGTCTCCACATCAATCTCCCTCTGGCGAAGAATCGTTAGTCGTGTTGTTGGGTTTAACATTGCATCACCTCGCTCAACTACCGTATTTCTTCCTAATCACCCAGTTTTTTTTTGTGTGAATAGGCCCTTAATAAACTGGCGCGCTTTACCATCAACGATTGCACCACTGCTTACTATCAGGTGGGATTGCTGTCAAGCTCTACTTTATAATCATTTAAAAAAAAGTGTGTGCAGAGTGTGTGGCAAGCTTCGAGAAGCTTATTAAATGAAAGGAGGCTTCTAAAGTTTTCCTTGGGATGATTTACCTAATAAATAAAATAAAAATACTTTATTGTCGCAAGTTTTACATTCTTTTATGGGCTACTGTTAGGTACCCAATTTAAGCCTGGTTTCTCGGTGGTAGGCCGTAACATCGGCCGCCGGCAGAACTAGACAAAGCCTTGCCGCCAAGCGATTTGTCGTGTTCCGGCATGATGTCTGGTGAAGCCATACGGAGGACGGGTCTGAGCAGTTGTGTTGCGTGTGTGCCGGGTAAGATGCGCCTAATGTTGTTGTGTTGGGAGTTTGGTCGTGGAGGGTCTTCAGATCAATCTCCCTTTGGCGCAGCATCGTTGGTCGTGTTGTTGGGTTTAACATTGCATCACCTCGCTCAACTGCCGTCTTCCTTCCTATTCGCTCAGTTTTTCTGAGTGAATAGGCTCTTAATAAACTAGCGCGCTTTACCATCAACGATCGCGTCACTGCTTACCATCAGGCGGGATTGCGGTCAAGCGCTAGTTAATAATTATTAAAAAAAAAGCCAAGGCTTGTGTTTTGGGTAACAGCGTTCAGTCGCAGGAAGTAACGCACCATAAATACGGAAAATTATTACAGATTTATGTGTCGCTGCGGTAGGTTTAATATTCTCAAGAAATTTGATTTAATTATCCGTCAGAAATAAAAACATAGTATAAGCGCGCGATCACCAGTGGCTGCTTGCGGTTGCATAGTAGCCGTGCGGTTGTGTAACAGATAGTGTTGACTGTTGTTTAGGTACTTAACAGACTTCACACTATCCATTAGAGTGCATCAGAAACGTTCAACGAGCGCGCGAAACGCGGTTGACGACCGCGCGACTGTTGCACTTAAGGGCCTTAGTCTCATTTAGTAGCGTAAAATGGTCACTTTAGGAAGCTAATTTCTAATTAACGGCTTGGTTTTGAGATTTGAAAAAAATATATCTTGTCTATTGATTCATGTACAACATTTACTAAAGATGATTTTTTTGTAGGATTTTGCCTGTTGCCTTAAAAAAATATTTACCAAAACGCTATTTTTGGCTAATATTCGTTATTACTTCTAAACGGCATTGATGTGTGGAAATATTTTTACACTGAAAAATTCGTGGTTAGAAGTACTACAAATATGCAAGAGCGTATTTAAATCAGTCAACATTTGCCAAGAAAATATCCTTATTTTGAAACATAGGTTTAGAGGTGCTCTGCGCGGGCGCGGGCGGCAGTCGTGCTTTAGCATTCAGACGGGAGGGTTGTGTCGCTTGCTGCTCTGCTCCGGCTATCGCCGACTACGCGTGGTTGTCTGTGTGAGTGCAAATATTTACGAGCGAATCGTGTCAGTGTACGTTCATAGATTAGCTCGCAAATGAGAATTGAAGATGCGTCTGGTGGCGTAAGTATCTATCTACCTATACTCTTGTATTTATACCTACATATTACTGTATTTTTCTTTATAATTACTATTAGCTTTTGTAACCATTTTTCTTTTACAATTGAAGTTAAACAATTACGAATTGTTCCAGGAAATCTAGAAAGAAATCTTTAGACTTGAAAGGCAATAATCCGACTAACTACATCCGCTGATAATATAGAAAACTCTATTCAGGTAAGTAAACACTCGCACTTAGATTATAATTTATAGGTTTGTAAGGAGATTTAAAAATAAAAATCTTATTAGAAATTTACGTAACTTGAAAATGTGATTTTTTGTTTATGGTGATATAAACCAAAAATTAGGACTCAATTAAAGGTTTTGGTGTAAAAACAGTTTTAAAAAAAGTTTTGAGTTGATAGGACTTTTAGTTTTTGCGATATTAGCAAAAATGTGTAATAAAAACTCTTACTTGGATTATTTTAAATGATTCTTCCTGTAAATATTTTATTTCTATATGTAATTGTTTAAAGTAGCCGAAGCCGATGGATGCGGGCTGGCGGGCTTGGAATGTCACAGTTATCAGTAAATTTTTTTGACGTCCTCCGTGGCGCAGCGGTCAACACGCCTGCCTGCGACGTGGAGGCCGCGGGTTCGATTCCCAGCCAGGTCATGATGGAAAACGATCTTTTCCTGATTGACCTGGGTCTTGGATGTTTATCTATATATGTATCTATTATAAATATAGTATCGTTGAGTTAGTATCCCATAACACAAGTCTCGAACTTACTTTGGGGCTAGCTCAATCTGTGTGATTTGTCCGTATATACATATACAGTATATTAAGAAAACCCTGTCCGACCCGTAAGGATAATAAAGGTTAAGTAAACACATGATCAAATATGATATAAAATTTTACGTAATCATCATAGTACCAATACAAATGAATTTTGAAATAACTTCCCCGAAATTTGGTAATTTTTAAAAAAGTGACAACACCGGTATTATTATGAGCGAATAGCGACAGCGATGCGACAACGAGCCGCGTGCGCTGCCGCCCGCCGCCCGCGGAAGGGTGCTTAACGCATATTTATTAAGTTACCTCTTTTTGCGAAATAATATTTATTTTTTTAGGGGGATTTTTTTTTAAGTTAGCCTGGTTTTGTATGCATTAGTAGAATCAGTTATCGATACCTAACAACACCTTCACGGGTCGGACAGGGTTTTCTTAACATACCTACTGTAGGATATATATATATATTTTCTGTTTTTCACAAATAATATTGTAATAACATTTTTCGACTTACAGAAAAGAAGAGAAAGAAACCAATCGACAGAACTTAAAAGTTTAATTTGCTTTTTAGGTCGAACACTAACGCAGTTGATTCTAGGTCAGACATCCATACAGAATGTCGTCAAGAAAATGATAATATTATATATCTCTATGTGCACAAAAAAACGACGCAAGTTCCATCATCATCATTCAGGTAAAATTATGCCTGCATGTCCTACAACCTATATTTTTAGTTTACAAATATATCATATACCTGTAAAATTATTTTTTTGTTAATTCTTAATTAATTTTTCTTGATAAATTCTTAATTCCTTGACAAAAATCTCTAACAGTGTTGCCAGGGTTAATTAAAATGTATGTTATATCTTTTTTTAGCTCAAAATATCACCAAAACCTCAACAAATCTCAAGCTTGTTTCATCGAAGGGCGACGCATAATTAATATTGCTTACTTTTATTCAGAACTAATGAAAATTGCCAAGCACGGAGAATTATAGACTGTGGTTTAGGATCTGTGGATATTGTTGGAGAACGACAAGTGGGACTACATTTCCTATTTATTTTTAAATGCCGTATGTGTATGGAAACATTTTGCACATCCTACAGAAATCAATATCAGCTGTGCAGTTGTAGGAACTATAGAAATAGACTGTGGCCATTCTCAACTGCAAGAAATTTCTGCAGCTTTAGATATGCCTATAATCTCGCATGTTATTTATTGGATCGAAGAATTAAAATTTACAGATTTTAAAATAACTCGTGTTTTATTTGAAATCTCATTACGACGAAGTACATTCAATCCGACGTCACTGACACAGTATAAATAGGGTACTATCTCTTTATGGAAAACGGCCGAAACTACGCGCTTTGTAATCTCAAGGCATCTATATAAAGCACGGTTAGCGCAGCGGTTAAGCTATTGACTGCTGCGCTGCGTGTCGCGGGTTCGATTCCCGCGCGGAACAAATGTTCAGAACATGTCCTACAAGTAGTTGTTCCGGGTCTGGCTGTTTGTGTCTGTGAATTTATATTTTTAAAAATGCACCCACGATAAAAGTAATTTCTAGTGTGGTTCAACGTTTTTTTTCTTAATAAAAATATCACAAAGTGCCTAGTGCGCGTTTGTTTTACGTTAACGCGATGAACTCGTTTATGTTATTCGCATTAGTAATTAATTCAAGGACACTGCAAAGACACGATACTCATATACTGAAAAGTAGTGAAAAAAAAAAATATTCAAATATGTTGAATCGATAGATATTACCATCTACAATTATTTTTTATGTTAATGTTATGATATATTGGGTGTGGGTACATGTTGTTGTGTGGGTACTTGTTTTACAAATGTCTGTCAGTCTGCGATCGACCATTAAACTGTATAAGGAGCACTCCTTGATTTTATTTAAACATTGATCAAGAATACTAAAAATATACAGGGTGCCAGGGAAACGCTTCCGAAAACGAAGACAGGTGATAAGGCTAGTGATTCTCGATACGATACCATCAAAAAATGAGGATTTTTTTTTACAATTTTACTTAAGCATTTTTCGTACACTATGCTGTGGGAACAGTTAAATGAGTTAAATGAAACCATTATTTGCGATTAAACATTTTTTTTTCTTTACAACTCTAACAAGTAATGTATTCGTAAATAAATAATCAGCTGACAGCTGACGCTCGCGCATAGACTCGAGTTCAAAGGCCGCGTGCGGTCACCGACATCGCGACGCGCGACGGGCGATGCGCCGGCTGACTTAGTGCGGCGGGCCCATGTGATCGGACTATCTTCCTAAACTACTAACCTTCACTCGATCGCTTGAAGCAAATGTCTTTTCAGTTCACTTCTACCTAGTTGTGGGATATCTGCTTACGGGTTCCATTCGTGCAAGGATCGTAATGATTTTCCCCTTGAACAGTGTTACAATTTTATTTTGATCTGAACGTTCAAATTTACAAATCAGAAAAATCCAGTTTACTTTGCTTAACCTTGAGGCCCATATCGAAGGTACTTAGATACCTACAGCCGGCAGTGTGGCTGTAAGGCCATAAAAATCCTTTGTAAAGCGCCGCTAAAATAAAGAAAAATAAACATTACAGAGGCGTCAACAGTTTTAATTGATTGATCGTGAATTTAATAACAGTTTTGTATTATGTCGATAATCGATAGTAAATGAAATAAAGCAAAAGATCGCTGACATCAGCTGTAATTGACTAAAATTTTTTCATCGCATGTGAATCAATTGAATTTGAACTTTATAATAATGTAATTAAAGTCACACGATGCGTGCTCGTTTATTGCAAGAACTGGATCCTTCATTTAGTAAGTAAACCTAATCAATTTAAAGTGAATAATTAAATTAATTGAATCTAAGAAACCAGTTAAATCTTATTTAAAAGTTAGAAAATGAAAACAGTTTGTAATAAAGCATAAGTACAATTTCCTAACAATTAAAATCAATTGATTTCTGATCTCGTAATTATTCTTTCGTTCACGCGGGGATGTCCCCAATGCGTTTGTCGACGTCCGCGCGGGCTTGTTTGACCTTCATAGTACTTCTTTAGTAAATAATTAATCAGTTCATTCCCGACTCGGTTCGTGAGCGGTTACGTTTTTAATCGATTATTTAATTATTGTTTTGTTAGTTTTAAATTTGTGTTTAGTTATTAGGTATTGTTACGTTTTTAGTGCTGTTTTATTCTTTTTAGTTATAACTTTTTGTTGTTTTAGACAATGCCTGAGGCATACGTGTACAGTGCTCGTGAATACGGCAACATGTTGATGTGTTTAGGAGAAGAATTCTAGGACCAGTGTTTCTACCGCAGCGTCTCAATGGATCAGCATATCTTAATTTTATAAATGGACATTTAAATGATATGCTAGAATGTGTCTGTGGCTGAATTTCGTCGAGCATGGTTCCAGCACGATGGAAGCATGCTCGTTACGCGTCCCGTCCGCGAGCGTCTCACTGAGCTTTTTAATGACTGCTGGATCGGAAGGCTGGGGCCGCACGCCTGGCCGTTCACCCGACTTAACGCCGTTGGACTTCTTTTTATGGGGGTATGTGAAAGAAAGAGTGTTTGATCGGGAATGTGACAGTGCTGATGAAATGCGGGGCAGAATAGTGAGTGTTTTTAATAAACTACGTGAAGAATGTGTTGAGGAATACTGATGCCTCGTGTTCACGGATCGACACAGCGACGGGCCCGGCTTTGTATTGAAATGAATGGAACTCAGTTCGAGCCAAACCTCATAAGGTCGCAAAGGATTTAGACAGGTACGTAAAATGCCTCTGTCAGCTTTTTACAATGGACTACAATTGCGATTTTGAAAGTGATGTTTGTAAATTGCGTATAAATCGGCTCTTTTCGGCGGCGGATAAGCGCGGACGCGGTAGTGCGACGTCACCTTGCGTGTCAGTGACCTCACGTTTCGTACACTATCCAATGCTTGTTTACGAAATATGAAGTCTTGAAAATAATCAATTTAAAGCGAAAGGTTATTGGTATCCGTTTGCATTTAGGTTGTATATAATCTACGTTCTGGCTTCGGAAGCGTTCTCCTTACACCCTGTATTATAGTACGATATTACCATTTATCAATGCAAAATATACATTTATCGTCTTGCATCCATACCCCCGTCTGAAATCGTAGGCACAAATCGCGACCTACACGCGGCTTGTCTGCATCTCTGGATATTCTTTGATTGTCGTTTTAGTTTAGCGCGCCACCGCGCGCATTTTACGAATTCGGGAGTACGGCGTTTAGCTCCGCCCACATGCACAAGGTCATTGAGGCTACTATAGCCGTTAAGTTTTCGCGAAGATATATATATGTACCTACGTCTATATGAATATGCAGCTAATGAACTCGTGGTGCATCTCACCCGGGTGCTTCCCTTGAAAATACGTCAGCTAAATACCTACACCTTTGCAGTAAACGATTGTAAAAACCATGATTTAATTTCTTTGAATTTAGAGAATAGTAGATTGTTAATCGAGGGTGGAAAGAATCAATTCCCGAGGTATTTAGACGCCCGAGCGCAGCGAGGGCGGCTATAGTCCGAGTAGGAATTGATTCTTTTACCCGTGTTAAACACTCTACTTTTCATTTCAAATATGAGGAAAATAAAACTAGTTGTTTATCTGAACATTTTTATTTGGAATGTTTGCTATTGCTATTTGATTTATTGTGAAAAATTCGGGTGTTCTGGATATCTGTAAAAGTAGGAGACTCTAGTATTTTATCAGGCGGATACTCCCTGGCGGTTGACGGCTGAGGCGAATTGTGGTGTATTTTTATAGTTTCAGTTAATTTGATCGAAGTTTTTATTTTATTTTGGATTGAATCCTCAATGTAGCCTTCGGCGACTGTGCTGGGTTTCCAGCCTCCGTGTCTTTTTAACGTCATCATGTTTGCCCCAGAATCGGCTAAAAGAGTTGCTGACGTACCTCTATAACAATGTCCGGTATACTGCTCGTAATTTGATAAATTCAAATATGTTGCTATCTGCTTCGGCATACCTGAGATTTTATTTTTCCCGATCACTTGTTTGTAGCATTTCCCATTCTGGTAGTTGAGAAAAAAGCGGTCCGTTTTTAGATCTCTGGGTCTCATTTTTTGATATTTTTCTTTACTATTTGTGTAAACTCTTCTTGTACTACAAACGAGCGCTCAATATTTGTTTTTGTTTTAGTCAGTTTTACTAGTAACAATTGGCGTTGACTTTCAATGTCCTTAAGGGCCTTAGTCTCATTTAGTAGCGTAAAATGGTCACTTTAGGAAGCTAATTTCTAATTAACGGCTTGGTTTTGAGATTTGAAAAAAATATGTCTTGTCTATTGATTCATGTACAACATTTACTAAAGATGATTTTTTCGTAGGATTTTGCCTTTTGCCTTAAAAAAATAGTTACCAAAACGCTATTTTTGGCTAATATTCGTTATTACTTCTAAACGGCATTGATGTGTGGAAATATTTTTACACTGAAAAATTCGCGGTTAGAAGTACTACAGATATGCAAGAGCATATTTAAATCCATCAACATTTGCCAAGAAAATATCCTTATTTTGAAACATAGGTTTAGAGGTGCTCTGCGCGGGCGCGGGCGGCAGTCGTGCGTTAGCATTCAGACGGGAGGGTTGTGTCGCTTGCTGCTCTGCTCCGGCTATCGCCGACTACGCGTGGTTGTCTGTGTGAGTGCAAATATTTACGAGCGAATCGTGTCAGTGTACGTTCATAGATTAGCTCGCAAATGAGAATTGAAGATGCGTCTGGTGGCGTAAGTATCTATCTACCTATACTCTTGTATTTATACCTACATATTACTGTATTTTTCTTTATAATTACTATTAGCTTTTGTAACCATTTTTCTTTTACAATTGAAGTTAAACAATTACGAATTGTTCCAGGAAATCTAGAAAGAAATCTTTAGACTTGAAAGGCAATAATCCGACTAACTACATCCGCTGATAATATAGAAGACTCTATTCAGGTAAGTAAACACTCGCACTTAGATTATAATTTATAGGTTTGTAAGGAGATTTAAAAATAAAAATCTTATTAGAAATTTACGTAACTTGAAAATGTGATTTTTTGTTTATGGTGATATAAACCAAAAATTAGGACTCAATTAAAGGTTTTGGTGTAAAAACAGTTTTACAAAAAGTTTTGAGTTGATAGGACTTTTAGTTTTTGCGATATTAGCAAAAATGTGTAATAAAAACTCTTACTTGGATTATTTTAAATGATTCTTCCTGTAAATATTTTATTTCTATATGTAATTGTTTAAAGTAGCCGAAGCCGATGGACGCGGGCTGGCGGGCTTGGAATGTCACAGTTATCAGTAAATTTTTTTGACGTCCTCCGTGGCGCAGCGGTCAACACGCCTGCCTGCGACGTGGAGGCCACGGGTTCGATTCCCGGCCAAGTCATGATGGAAAACGATCTTTTCCTGATTGGCCTGGGTCTTGGATGTTTATCTATATATGTATCTATTATAAATATAGTATCGTTGAGTTAGTATCCCATAACACAAGTCTCGAACTTACTTTGGGGCTAGCTCAATCTGTGTGATTTGTCCGTATATATACAGTATGTTAAGAAAACCCTGTCCGACCCGTAAGGATAATAAAGGTTAAGTAAACACATGACCAAATATGATATAAAATTTTACGTAATCATCATAGTACCAATACAAATGAATTTTGAAATAACTTCCCCGAAATTTGGTAATTTTTAAAAAAGTGACAACACCGGTATTATTATGAGCAAATAGCGACAGCGATGCGACCACGTGCCGCGTGCCCTGCCGCCCGCCGCCCGCGGAAGGGTGCTTAACGCATATTTATTAAGTTACCTCTTTTTGCGAAATAATATTTATTTTTTTAGGGTGATTTTTTTTTAAGTTAGCCTGGTTTTGTATGCATTAGTAGAATCAGTTGTCGATACCTAACAACACCTTCACGGGTCGGACAGGGTTTTCTTAACATACTGTAGGATAAATAAATAAATAATAAATAATATTAATTAATAATAAATAATATTGTAATAACATTTTTCGACTTACAGAAAAGAAGAGAAAGAAACCAATCGACAGAACTTAAAAGTTTAATTTGCTTTTTAGGTCGAACACTAACGCAGTTGATTCTAGGTCAGACATCCATACAGAATGTCGTCAAGAAAATGATAATATTATATATCTCTATGTGCACAAAAAAACGACGCAAGTTCCATTATCATCATTCAGGTAAAATTATGCCTGCATGTCCTACAACCTATATTTTTAGTTTACAAATATATCATATACCTGTAAAATTATTTTTTTGTTAATTCTTAATTAATTTTTCTTGATAAATTCTTAATTCCTTGACATAAATCTCTAACAGTGTTGCAAGGGTTAATTAAAATGTATGTTATATCTTTTTTTAGCTCAAAATATCACCAAAACCTCAACAAATCTCAAGCTTGTTTCATCGAAGGGCGACGCATAATTAATATTGCTTACTTTTATTCAGAACTAAAGAAAATTGCTAAGCACGGAGAATTATAGACTGTGGTTTAGGATCTGTGGATATTGTTGGAGAACGACAAGTGGGACTACATTCCCTATTTATTTTTAAATGCCGTATGTGTATGGAAACATTTTGCACATCCTACAGAAATCAATATCAGCTGTGCAGTTGTAGGAACAATAGAAATAGACTGTGGCCATTCTCAACTGCAAGAAATTTCTGCAGCTTTAGATATGCCTATAATCTCGCATGTTATTTATTGGATCGAAGAATTAAAATTTACAGATTTTAAAATAACTCGTGTTTTATTTGAAACCTCATTACGACGAAGTACATTCAATCCGACGTCACTGACACAGTATAAATAGGGTACTATCTCTTTATGGAAAACGGCCGAAACTACGCGCTTTGTAATCTCAAGGCATCTATATAAAGCACGGTTAGCGCAGCGGTTAAGCTATTGACTGCTGCGCTGCTTGTCGCGGGTTCAATTCCCGCGCGGAACAAATATTCAGAACATGTCCTACAAGTAGTTGTTCCGGGTCTGGCTGTTTGTGTCTGTGAATTTATATGTTTAAAAATGCACCCACGATAAAAGTAATTTCTAGTGTGGTTCAACGTTTTTTTTTTTTAATAAAAATATCACAAAGTGCCTAGTGCGCGTTTGGTTTACGTTAACGCGATGAACTCGTTTATGTTATTCGCATTAGTAATTAATTCAAGGACACTGCAAAGACATGATACTCATATACTGAAAAGTAGTGAAAAAAAAATTCAAATATGTTGAATCGGTAGATATTACCATCTACCATTATTTTTTATGTGAATGTTATGATATATTATAATGTGTGGGTACTTGTTTTACAAATGTCTGTCAGTCTGCGATCGGCCATTAAACTGTGTAACGAGCACTCCTTGATTTTATTTAAACATTGATCAAGAATACTAAAAATATATTATAGTACGATATTACCATTTATTAATGCAAAATATACATTTATCGTCTTGCATCCATACCCCCGTCTGAAATCGTAGGCACAAACCGCGACCTACACGCGGCTTGTCTGCATCTCTGGATATTCTTTGATTGTCGTTTTAGTTTAGCGCGCCACCGCGCGCATTTTTACCCGACTACGGCAAAGCCAAAGGAGGGTTATGATTTTGACAGGCTATGTATGTATGTATGTATGTATGTATGTATGTATGTATGTATGTATGTATGTTCATCTGTTCCCTCGTAACTTCTAAACCACTAATCAGAATTCGACAAATGACATATCATTAGAAGCGTCTTAATTGTCCGCTGGTTATAGGCTATATAGATTTTCACCAAATTCAATGTGGCGCCCTCTAGCGGACAAAATATACAGAGTAAAAAAATAAAGTTAAGCTAGATATGCCGTGTTTGGTATCATTTTAAAGCGCTTCACTTGTACATTTCGAATATATATATATATTACTAGCAATTGCTTGTGACTTTACTTGCATTTATGGGCTAATTGCATATAATTCACATCTTTTCGTTCTTAATTTCTTTGGTACTTAGTAATCAGAATAAGACCACTGCAGTGCCATTAGAAGGGTCTTGATCTTGATATTCTGTTGGTTGTGAGCTATAAAGTTTGTCACCAAATTTACTATTATGCCCTCTAGCGGACAAAAAGTATAAAATAAAAATATATGTAATGTGTTTGGTATTACTTGAAAGAGCTTCACCAGTATTTATATGCTTATACATAATTACAAGACTGCTTAAGATAAACAGATTATTAGATATTATTATTTAGATTATTATTTAGATTATTATTTAGATTATTATATTTAATAATTAATAATATTATTAATTAATAACAAGATAAAGTAAAAAAACTAAAACCCAACTACGACAAAAAACGACGCTGAAAAAGTATAAAAGTACCCTATGAATACAGGTAAAGTCACAAGCAAATGCTAGTAATATATAGATATATTCAAAATGTAAAACGAAATTTAAATTTAATTAAATCTTATTTTTTAAGCGTCATACGTTAAAAAATAAAGTTAAGATAAATATGCCGTGTTTGGTATCATTCAAAAGCGCTTTACTTGTACATTTTGAATATATCTATATATTAATAGCATTTGCTTGTGACTTTACCTGTATTCATGGGGTACTTTTATACTTTTTCAGCGTCGTTTTTTGTCGTAGTTGGGTTTTAGTTTTTTTACTTTATCTTGTACGAATTCGGGAGTACGGCGTTTAGCTCCGCCCACATGCACAAGGTCATTGAGGCTACTATACCCGTTAATTGTCAAATTTGTGAGTTCACTGCTTCTGCAAGCGCCGCTTGTACCGAGTATCAATACCACCTGTGAAAACATATAATTTTTAAATTTGTGTAATAAATACATTCTTATTTAGAATAAATCTAATAATACGTAGGTAAACTTACCTTCACTGCCAAATATATCTCCTCAGGAGCATCATTTAAAAATGTTTTCACTTCATGAGAGGTTAGATTCTTAGATTTTCTACTCTTGAACCCCTGAGACTGTCTTTTCAAAAAGGATGTTAAAATAAGGATTTTTTTCAAATTTACATTGTGTTTTACACTAAGTGTACTCTTGTGTATTGAATATCGGCTCCATAGCGTAGATGGTTGTAGTTTGCTAGACAATCCTTTAAAATATGTAAGAAATACACTTTCGGAAAATGATTTTATATTCTTCTCTGCTCGCCACTTCATAAAATCATTCAATCATCTTTCTTTTGAGATTTCTGGTAATAGATTGTTAATAACACAATTTGCCTTTAATTTGTCTTTAATTGAATCTGGTGTCAATATTTCAGAATCGATTGAACTCATTTTTAAATTAAAATCTTAGCATAAAATATTAGGTATTATAACATAACTATTTTTTTAATTCCGTCACAGATACATACCAGATTAGTATCCCGCTAATTTATGTCGAATTTTTAAATTTTAAATATGGAACTCGCCACGTTATTGTTGCGACCATATAATTAATAAGTAGGTACTATCGTACTTCTTAATTCTATAGTTGCAACCTATTTCGCTCAATAAAGTTTGCGCTAAGTTCACCCTGGCTGTTTAAAAACTCACGCCATCATGCCGCTGCATTTTTTTTATTAGTATTTTTTTTTTACAAATTTCTTCACAGCTGACAGCAGTTCTATTTTTAAAGTTCATTCCGACCCTTGGGTGGGAAGTAATTTGTATGAGTTTTTCCCGCTCTAGGGAGGGAAATAGCACTTTCTACCCAATAATCAGATCAAGAAAATACTACTTTCCGAATATGAGAAATGAAAAAGGTATTGTCAGCACGAGCGCCATCTTTTAGATTCTTGGTGAACACAAAAGAATGGTATGGCACAAAAACAGCCGAACAAATGACGCATCGCTTCAAAGACATCAAGAAACACGATCCTCATGTATATTCAAAGATTTAAATACACAGAAAGGATTTTATTTTCTTAAGATTTTTTATTTTTCTTACAGTGTCGCATTTTTAATGTCAGATAATCCCTATTTTACTAAAATAATTAATGCATGCCATGCATGGTCTAGTAACGTAAGCAATTACTAGCTACTTTGAACCGCGATGTAAGTATGCCCCTGCTTTCTAATTTAAATTCTAAAATTAATAGATGTTCCTATGATAGCTTAAAATATTTCAGGTAAAAAGGCGAACTTGGAGATCGAAGTTTTTTAACGTAGCTTGCGGTAGGAGCAAATTGGTAGAAATCTTTATGTAGGTAACGTAAACACATTACCTAAGCAGTCTATAGAGAGACTCTATAGAGAGGGAGAAAGTTTTCATGGTTCTCGCTTTGACAACTTGTAGTAGCTTCATTCATGTGCTGTCGTCTGGACATTTGGACATATGGCCCATGTATGACGGCGTACCGATCTAAGAGATGGGATTTTGCGTTAGATATTCTTGAATAATACTGGTTGTAACTGGACCTAGAAGTATTATGGTTTTTACGTTAACAAAGCCCAAGAGGTTAAACAGAGTGTGTGGAGGAATCGTAATAGGTAGCGTTCTGCAGCGCGATTCTGTAATCACTTCATTGTGAAAATCTAAGTGAAAAGGCGTGGAGTCAGCAGTCATTCCATCCAATGTTAATGGTTGACAGCCCAATTTACCTTACTTTTCTACAATGAGATTTATACATAAACGATCGACTGACGTTTCTTCCTAACTCTGTGGTAAGAAGACATGAGTATGTAAGTAAGTTCAAGGACTTATAATTATTTTACAAAGGAAAACCCTGGGTCGCCCCAGAACCACGTTCCGCCCTTATTGATTATTTTTGAGGAGGGTTAGAAATTAGACAAAATTTATATAATAACAATGTTTATTTAATTAAATCCATAAATAAATATCAATATTTTCTTAATTAGTTAAAAAAACTTCTAATTTCCCTACATCTTGAAAAGTTTTTGACATTTGTTTATCGCTGAGATGTTGCGACTAGATTTTGAACTTCTCAATTATTTGGTTTTCTGGTCTCGGTCTCAATCGAATTTGTCTACATTTTGTCATTTGATTGTCGTCGAGATGAGTCTGCGATTGTATTTTGAATGGCTAAAAATTACGAGAAGTGCCTTCATATGTCATTCATAATCCAAGATTATACACTTCTCATCAAAAAAATCGAAACAGCTTACGAGTTCATGTTAAGTAAGGATTATTAGACAGATATACATATTTAGATATATGTCATATGTCGTTTAATAGTGAATAAAAATAAATATAGTTTAAAAAACTAAAAAAACATGCTTTTGAAGAATATCAAACTAAAAAAGTTAAAAATAATTATAAAATTTAATTTATGACAACAATACTAGTAAAATGAGAAAAAAGCGTGAGGCGCTTTGTGCCATAATTTTTGTATATTAAACGCCTCACGCTTTTTTCAATATTCTTTCTGCCAGCCAGGTCGTGATGGAAAACGATCTTTTCCTGATTGGCCTGGGTCTTGGATGTTTATCTATATATGTATCTATTATAAAATATAGAATCGTTGAGTTAGTATCCCATA
Source organism: Sesamia inferens (assembly GCA_037179545.1). Classification (NCBI taxonomy): domain Eukaryota; kingdom Metazoa; phylum Arthropoda; class Insecta; order Lepidoptera; family Noctuidae; genus Sesamia; species Sesamia inferens. Next base: position 15,014,825 of record CM073921.1, on the reverse strand, counting down.
ACACAAGTCTCGAACTTACTTTGGAGCTGGCTCAATCTGTGTGATTTGTCCGTATATATTTATTATTAAATGAAAAAAAAAAAAGCTAGGAAAAGTTTATTTAGAAACTGGCATTCCCTCCCCGAGCTCTTATGACTGGTTCCATGTGGCTCTTCATGGATCGGATAAGAGTGTCAATCAAATGTTGAGGCATTTCATTCCATTCTTCATGGAACGCATGCTGCAGCTGACGTATATGACATATATTTCTAAATATGTATATCTTTCTGATCATCTATGAAATCTTACATAACATAAACTAGTAAGCTGTTTCGATTTTTTTGATGAGAAGTGTATTTATGCTGTTAAAAGTTAAGCCGTTTTACATAGTATGCATAGTAAAGTTATGATAAAAAAAGGGTTTTTTATACAATAATTGTTTATGTTAGACAAAGTACCTAATTAAACTTTCTTTATACAGTATGTTAAGAAAACCCTGTCCGACCCGTGAAGGTGTTGTGAGGTATCTATAACTGATTCTACTAATGGATACAAAACCGGGATAAACTTAAAAAAAATATCCCCCTAAAAAGATAAATATTATTTCGCAAAAAGAGGTAACTTAATAAATGTGCGATAAGCACCCTTCCGCGGGCGACGGGCGGCAGGGCACGCGGCACGTGGTCGCATCGCTATTCGCTCATAATAATACCGGTGTTGTCACTTTGTTAAAAATTACCAAATTTCGGGGAAGTTGGAATTAATTCGCGGGAAAAAAGATTATTTCAAAATTCATTTGTATTGGTACTATGATGATTACGTAAAATTTTATATTATATTTGGTCATGTGTTTACCTAACCTTTATTACCCTTATGGGTCGGACAGGGTTTTCTTAACATACTGTATATGTTTGTTGTTATTTTCACAAATTAAGTATACAGAGTGGCAGGCGCATGGACAAGCATACTGCAACATTGGCACAATGATGCTAGACCCAAGTTTCTACCCAAGGGGTACACTTCGTGGACACGCCACTATATCGGCGGTAGATCCCTTCTTTGAGGATTGGCTAGAGGCGCCTCGGCGCCCTCACCTTCCGACTGACGCAGGTCCTCACCGGACACGGTTGTTTCGGGAGGTGCCTATTCCGTAAAAGGTGGGACGAAACGGCAGGGTGTCCTGAGGATACGGTGGAGGTCTGCTCGGCGTGGGTAGAGCACCGCCGTGTCCTCTTAGCGACAATCTCTCGCTTGCGGCCCTAGTCCAGACCATGGCCCGGAGCGAGACTGCGTGGCTGGCCGTCACCTCCTTTTGCGAAGCAGTGATGCTGGCAAAGAAGACAAAGCGCGTGAGGCAGCGGGAATCCACACAACTAGCCGCCGCAGAAGACGCCCAGGTCGGGAGACAGCATGGAACTCTCGGCCACCGTAGGCGCGGGCCTGCGGGCGGTGAGCAGTGGGCAGCTCGCCGCCCGGTAAGGACCAGACCCGAGTCGCCGGCACGTTGGGTTTCACGCGCTCCTCAAAGAGATGTCAGCACATCGTGACGGGGTCCACGAAGGCCGATGCTTCCTGAGTCAGGGTTGCGGGTTGGTATTAAAAAAGAAACCGTGGCGTGAAGAAACAAGGGTTGGTTTTAGCCAGTAAAAGTTTGACAGTCCGCTTTGCCCAGAACGGGAGCAGTCATTTGATGATTTCCCATCCGATCAATAAAAAGGGGGTGTACACTTCGGGTTATCACGTCGCCAATTATTCTTTTACAACTGGCGACAAATTCAATGCAGAGTTCTGCAAACCGAACAACCCAATAAGTTTGAGAAACAGAAATTTAAACTTTTCTCGGTGGTTGGCTATAACATCGGCTGCCGGCAGAAGTTACCACCTACCAGACAGAGTCTTGCGGCCAAGCGATTCGTCGTGTTCCGACATGATGTCTGGTGAAGCCGTACGGAGGACGGGTCAGAACAGTTGTGTTGCGATGTGTGCCGGTTACGATTCGCCAAATGTTGTTGTAACGGAAGTTTGGTCATGCAGAGTCTCCAGATCCATTTCCCTCTGGCGCAGCATCGTTGGTTGTGTTGGTTTTGGGTTTAATATTGCATAACCTCGCTCAACTGCCGTCATCCTTCGTATTCCTAAGTTTTTGAAGTGAATAGGTTTAATAAACTAGTGCGCTTTACCATCAACGATTGCATCACTGCTTACCATCAGGCGGGAATGCAGTCAAGCACTAGTTAATAAGTATTAAAAAAAAAACTCCTAAAGCTGGTTGCTTACTTGGCTACAATGTAAGATGGGTGTTCAGAACCATGATTTACATTTACCATGGCTACACTTTGAGCGTTGACGTCTATACTTTGTTAGTTAACCCGCACAATCTGCATACTTATTATTAAAAGGTATTGCTAATCCACTGAAAGAAAGAAAAAATAATGCGTTTACAAGTAAATACACCTCGAAAATATAAAACAAAGATTGTAATGCCAAAAGGGCCTCAGCTCAGCATAATGTCAGTTATAACAAAAGGTGTGCTTTATATGGTGCTGTTTGCTGATCAGAAAGGGCCTCAGTGGGCATGGAATCAAGCCATATACATATTTAGTAAGACTAGTCGTATGGATTAAATAAATAATTGTTTACACAGTCCAAAATACACCAATATAACAAATCTGTGCCGTAAAATGGCTTAACACATCAGATCTCATAGTCCAGGCACATTTAACAAAAAGTGACAACAATAAAAATATATTAAATTATAACTGTTTTATATTTGACAGAAAATAAAAAACATTCAACTCATTATAACACGTATTTGGCTGAGATAATAATTTAAATTAATTTAGATATATTCCAATGAAGGTGCTTTTGGCAACCTCTTGCTGTTCAGATATTATCACAATGATTAAGACAACAAAAATATGTTTTTGATTAATGGGACGAATACATATTATTTTGTAAAAATGTATTAAAAAAGACTTGGGGTGGAATTTGATTTATAAATTTAAAACATATCAGAAGTTGCCAGTGTAAAACAGATAATAAATTTATGACCTTCATAATTTTAAAATATACACTTTTCATAGTTTTTATATAACTTATGGAAAAGGCAATCACATCACCCTAACACTAATAAATTAAATCAACAAACTAAAAACTTGGCTTACAGATACAATAAACAGTGTCAATTCTAGGGTTGGGTGGAAGTTTTGTGTATTGTATTTTTTATGTACGATATTACGACGATTTTAGTGGTACGATAAAGTATAGGTATACAATATGTAAAGAATACCCTGTCCAATTCGTGAAGGTATTTTTAGGTATCGATAACTGATTCTACTAATGCCTACAAAGCCGGGCTAAACATGGAAAAAAAAATTATTATTTTGCAAAAGGAGGTAACTTAATACATGTGCTGTAGTCAATACATGCGCGGGCGAAGAGGGGCTGGGCACACGGCACGCGGTCGCGTTACTCATAACAATACCGTCAAAAATGGAGTTGACACTTTTTTAAAAAATACCTAATTTAAGGGAAGTTGGAATTAAATCGCGGAAAAAAGGTTATTTCAAACTTCATTAGTATTGTTACTATGATGATTATGTAAAATTTCATATTTTTTTGGTCATGTGTCCTTTATTATCCTTATGGGTCGGTCGGTCTTTACATATTGTATAAATAAATATATAAGTACTTAGTGTGTTCGTAAGTAGTGTGTTTTGTTCTATATTAATTTGTACCCATTTAATGTCATTCAATATGAAGAGGTTTTAATGATGATAAAAGGTTTGATTTCTTGTCAACCTGCTGTACATTATATTCATATCTTTAACGTGGAATCTTATGCAGTAAAATACATCTGGTAGAAACCTGGACACGAGGCTTTGTTCAAAAGGGATATATATCTAAGAGTAGCTTATCGTAAAATAAGAAGACATATTTTATGCGGACTTTTGTTATTATTTCTTTTTCATTAGGAAAAGGATAGAAGATAAAGTGACGACGAATACGAATTTCGGCAATGGTGTCTATTTTGACCGAAACCGAAACTTTCTTACCAGGTTAACATTTTGATCGAAAAATAAAGAAAACGTTATTAGAACCAGTCAGACGTTATTGTTTTCTCTTTAAATTACACAGATAAGCAGTGACTGACATTGTCATTTATTAATAATAATCAAGATAGTGACCTTTATTTACGAAAAAAAATATTAGTTTCGCATCAAAAATACTCACGATAGGTATTTATTTGAGTGAATAGGTTCTCGATTACTCAAGAACTCGTCACCACAACAAAACAAAATGAACAGCAAACAAACAAGCGAATCACGACATTGGCTCCGATGGGATTCATGTCGGTCTCCGTGGCGCAGCGGTCAACACGCCTGCCTGTGACGTGGAGGCCCCGGGTTCGATCCCCGGCCAGGTCATGATGGGAAACGATCTTTTCCTGATTGGCCTGGGTCTTGGATGTTTATCTATATATGTATCTATTATAAAATATAGTATCGTTGAGTTAGTATCCCATAACACAAGTCTCGAACTTACTTTGGGGCTAGCTCAATCTGTGTGATTTGTCCGTATATATTTATTTATTTATTATTTATTTATTATTTATTCATTCATTGAACGCGCCGAACATGACCGATCACAGCGCGAAAACTCCCGAATGCATATTCGGTTTCGGTCGCAATTTACATTTCAGCGAGTTTGCCGCCGAAAACGAAACTGAATCGTGTTTTAACCGAAACCGAACATTCGGTTGGACACTAACTCTATAGACAGTTTAGATGTGATAATGGATACTAAAATACGTCAATTTACGACAGGCGCGGGCTAATTGACAACCAATATTTATCTTCTGTCCTTTTCATAATTAAATAGAAAGAAAAAGATGCAGTGAACTCAAATTTAATTTAGTTTGCGAACAAGGGATTAGGGGCCTTGTCTGTCGTGAATGAGTACTCCGACCACCCATATCTATTAATCCTTTTTTTAACATCACTATGAAACAAGCTTGATAACAATAAAATGTTCTATCGCTTATAATTATAGAAAAATTATTATTAAAAAAATAGTGCTTATCCTAGAGAAGCCTATGGCTGAACTATCTAACTGCTAAAAGTTACAACCTTTGTACCAAATGATATACTGCAACACCGAAATTTCAGTATCTTTCATCTATGTATTTATTATTCTAATAGACATTTAAAAATTATTATGAAAATAGTATTTATATTGAATGTAAATTTAGCCTCATAAAGGTTAATATACTTTGACTGGATAACATGTGTTTAAGATATTTGACCATAACAAATGGCTTAAATATTACAATGTCTACTCGAAAATCCAATTGAAAGGGATTATTATACATATATCTATTTCCCACATCCTGTATGCTTAGGTACACAGTATTAATTGTTTGTCATTTATATATATAATTCCCTAAAAAAAATTGTGATATTGTAAATCAGTTACATACATATTTTAAGCTTGAAGAAATTCTCCGAAAGCGTTAATTATTTCTTATCTACCTACACTATTGGACGCACTACAGATTACATACAAAAATATATATCCACTCGACAATTTTACACTCATAAGTTACAAACAAAATAGTACGAAAATAAAAATTTGTTCCTTTAACATCACAATTTCTTGTACTGAATGTATACTGATTTAAATCTAAATATGTTTTATACAATTAATGAGAAATAAATAATAATTTATAGTAAATATTATCTATAAATAACACCAAAGGAATGGAATTATGCAAATTCCAGGTTTAGGATCAATTGACAATGAGACATTGAAAATAGATGTAACTATGATTAATATATAAATACAGTATAAAGCTTGTAACAGAGAGGCGTGGTACAAACTTCTAAATGGGGTCGACCCCGACTGTCCTATGCAAAACTTGAATAACTACTAGAGCAAAATTTGTGAAACGGCTGATTACAACGAATACAATGTTGATCTCAAGGAGGAAGATGCCAGTTTGCTGGTCTATGCTACTACAATCTGTCAGATTTCCTTATTAGATTTTCAACTTTATCTATAAAGCATTAAGGCTCAAGGTTGATTGGGAATTTCTGACAGTTTGGGGTAGCTTGACCTGCTGTCGTCCGTACATCCTCAAATATAAGGACACTACTCTGATATGGTGTACTGTAGACTACACAAAATTTTGAAGGTTTGTTGAGTGTAGGGATATGCCTAGAGTTCCCAGGTGATTGCGACAATGTTGTACTTAGACAAGGGTTAAGCAAGGAATTATTTACTATGTAGATTAGATACTTATATAATATTATACAATTATACATATGGTAGTGGTTACGCTTGGTGATTACGCTCAATCCTTCTCTGTATGAGAGGAGACCTGTGCCCAGCGGTGGGACGAATAAAAGGTTGATGATAATGATGATACATATATGTCAAATGCGCTTTCTTCAGGTAAGTTTCCGAGATTATTGTCCTAATTTACGAAAATATACATAAATATGATATTAAATTTTAATTAAATAAATAAATTTAATTAATTTTAATTTGACCACACGATTGGCGCAATTTCTGAACGATCGACTGCTGCGCTACGTGTCACGGGTTCGATTCCCGCACGGAACAAATATTTGTATGACCTACAATTACTTGTTCCGGGACTGTTTGTGTATGTGACTTTATATGTTTGTAAACACACCCATGATACAGAAAAGAGGGGCAACTTTAAAAAAATATACATCAACACAAGATTAATTTCGAATAAACATAATTGACATTTAATTTATACTTTATCTATCTATCTATCTTTATACAATATACTAAATAATAATAATAATTTACTTTTTTTCAATATAAGTCACATTCAATCAATATACAATATTGAAGTCATTTATGATCATGGAGTAATTTATGATATAAATAATTTCTATTCTATCCACCAGAAGTAGCAATCTCATACATTGTTATTGATTATAATATAACATTCATACGCGAAATACTACGAAATATTACAGTTAAAATGGATAAATGACCGATTATAGATATTCTTAGTAAGTATTGTGATTATAATATTATGAGAGCGTAGTGATGAAGTTAGTCGACATAGTTAGAAGACTTCGCTTTAAGAAGTGCTTGAACGCTGGCTTGGACTCGCGGCGGGGCTTCCGTTCTTGACCATTTCCAACTTTGAGTGCAGGCGGAAATGCAATCTCGACTCTAAAGAATATCCCGAATATTTTTTCCTGTAAATAAATATTCAGTTCAGTAACATTGGACTGTAGTTGCAACTCCATAATCTACTTAGTTATTTCCTATATTTCTATTAGCAATAATTATTTATTAATTTCTCTTAACACAAAAAGCAGATTTGAATAGAAATACGGTCACGGGACCGTACGTCGATCGACGTCACATACCAGCCCCCTAATCGGCGAACACATTTTTGTCAAATGATTGCAACTAGTTGGGTCCGTTTGGACCGAACGGACCAATGGGCGGTCCGAACGATACCAATTGATTCCAACTAGTCGCAATCATTAGACAAAAACGTGTTCGCCGATTAGGGGGCGGTTCAGTTTTAGGAAAAGTACGGCGTTCGTGTCGTAAGTTTGTTTCTGAAGTTCAATATAATCACACCGGCAGTTAGTTAAATACACTGAATTTCAGAAATTTAACAATGAACTATACTTCAAATCATCATCATTTCAGCGTTAATCCCAGTCGCATCTGTCGAGTCGAGCCTGGGTCCGCTTTACCGGTCTAAATGCCGATTTTGGCTAAACTTCGATATTTTCCACGAAGCGACTGCCGTCTGACCTCCACAACCCGAAGGCGATATCGAAGCATTGCAGTTAGACCAATTGTTGGACTTTTGAGAGCTCAAACAACCCGTAACGACGGCCATTAGATGTTCGTGCTTTCCGAGGCACGACCAGACCAGTGCAAATATTCATATTCATACATACAAATATTTGCACTGCGTGAGGATATTGCGCACCTCCTTGCGCAGCGGCCGCGTTCGTTAACACTACGCCACGGAGGCTGTCAGCTATAATAAACTATACTTTAAATCTATATACATAATGACATAATAAAGCTAAAGATTTTGCCTGTATTTCTGTTAGCTTGATCACCCTAATCTCTGAAACGAAGAATGGGTTTTCTTTTCAAATGATTTCCCATTTCTTGAGGAATGTAACATCATGCTACGACCATTGCAAAACATTGTAAGTAATAATGATAAAAAAAACTCAGGACTCTGTGGACTGTAGGACACTAACCTGGCGTCCTGCAGCATCTGCAAAGCTCGATCCTTGTCACCGAGCTGATAGTGACACATCCCCATCTCAGCAACGGTGTAAGGAATTAGGAATGTGTCTTCCTTTATATTATTCTTAAGTCTGTAAATAAACAAAAATTCTTATTTCATGTTCAGGTGGAAACTTTCTTTTAATATTCCTTTAAGGGCCGGGTTTCAATCTCCAGATAAACAAGTAGATAAGGTTTATTCGACAGATAGCAAGATGTTAAGTTTTTCAATACTCGGATAAGACTTATCTGACGAATAACTCGTTTACCCGAGGAATAAATTTATCTGCCGCTTCATTCGCCAGTTACGGCTCTATTCGATTGATAGTTTGACACGTCGAACGTTCGTTTTTAGAAAACTTAGAATTAATTTGAGGTTGTTTCTTGGATTTGAATGAAGTAACTACTATTATAATGGATATTTTCGATGTTTTGATGACCTGGCTATCGAAGAAGAGACCATAATAAATGAATATTTAAATCCATCTGGAAGAAAAGAAAGAATTGTTAGACCAAGGCCTGATCACTTTACAAATTGCGATTCATTCAACAATTTCATTGAAGATTCAGACTTTTAAAAGAGTCTGTGCAATATTTGCTTTCCCTGATTGAAGATAGAATAAAGCAACAAACACAAAGGTGAGTTTTTGATCACACATTTGGTGATAAACTTATATAATATACCTATTTGCAGCCTAACTATTACAGTGCTTACTTTTAATTAAAATAATGGCGATTATTTGTTTCAGAAACCAGTGTATTCCACCTAGGTTGCAGTTATTAATGACACCGAGATTCTATGCCGCTGGAAGTTTCTACATAACTGTTGGCGATTTTGGTGGCATTCATAACTCCACTATGTGCCGTGTTATAAAAAAAGTTACACGAAGCTATAGCATCTTTACGACCAATGTTCATAAAGTTGCCAAGGAGTGATGAAGATATCAAAAGATCTCAGGAAGAATTTTATAAAATAGCCAGATTCCCTACAGTAATCTCGGCTATAGATGGCACTCACATTAGGTTAGGATTCAGTAGCCTGGTGGTAACACAGCAGAGGAATTCAGGAACAAAAAAAGGATTATTTTCATTTAACATACAAGCAATGTGTTCAGCAGAATTGCTATTCCAAGACGTAGTTGCACGTTGGCCTGGCTCCACCCCGACTGTATGATATTCGCCAATTCACATGTAAAATTCTGCTGTGAGAATCGTGAATTTGGTAATGGAATTATACTTGGAGATGGTGGTTATGAAGAAACAAATTACCTACTAACTCCTTTTCAAAACCCAGATAAACCAGCTCAGACTTTGTATAATGAATCACAAATACGAACAAGGAGTGTCATTGAGAGATGCTTTGGAGTATGGAAAAGATGCTTTCAAGTTTTGAGCATAGGATTAAGGTGTAAGTTACCACTTGCACAAGATATAATTGTAGCCTGTGCTATATTACACAATTTAACCAGAACAAGAAATGAAGGGGAACCTTCAGTGGACCCAGAAGTACTAATTCCACCGCAGCCAATGTTTCCCACCTCCATAGCAGATGCCACCGGTGAAGAAAGGCACCATACCAGGAACTTAATGTTAAATTACTTTAATTCCTTGCTTTAATAGAGGAATTTCATTAATTGAACTAGGTACTTTAATACATTCAGAGGCAGAATTATCCGCCCAGACAGTTATTTTTATACAAATATGTTTTATGGTAAATAAAAGATACAACCAAGTTGAGATCAGAAGCAAACTGTTTTTATTATCATTTTGCCCTCATTACAGAAATCGTACAATTGACAACTAATGAAAACTATCAGCAAGGTTACACACACATCTAAATCAAATCGCTTGGAGCAGGTCCACACTTGCAACTAATTCTTTTAATTAACAATGCATGTAATTCTTCTTTCCTTCTCTCATCGTTGGCCAAATGTAACATTTTTATATTATGTTCTTCTGCCATAAATTGTTGCTCACTTCTGGCAGTCTTCATTTGCAACTGTACAAGTTCCCACCGAGCTTCACTTAATTTGTCTAGCTTGGAGGTTTTCTTGGTGTTTTTTTTTAAGCCCTCGTACTTCAGCTTTAAGGTTTTCCACGAGCGAACACTTGTTGAAATTCCACAAAAGTTGAAACAATCTTCAATTTTCTTCCATGCAGCCGCTTTATCTTTATTAGTAACTGCATCTGTCTTTTTATTTTCAATTATTTGTTTATACTTGGTGACCAAACTTATAAGTAACTGAACCTCTGCGCCATTAAAGTTTGCCGAACGCTCTCTTTTTTTAGATTCCATTATATACCACTTAAATTTACTTACACTTTTAATTAAATTAAAAACCACATAAACGAAACAACATAACCTAAAAATAACAAACGCGCGTGTGACGAGACGATGACGCTATTGGCGAAGCAAAGATTATCCACACGCCTCTGGCGGCGAAATTTAGAAACTGTCTAAGAACGACACTTTGTTTATTTGTTGAGGTTATGTTAGATTATTCAGATGGATCACGATTATTTAAAGAAACCTGTTGCTAATAAAAGCAGAAATACGAAATATTGTTGCGTTCCTCAATGTAGTACTTACGGAGATACGGGAATAAGTTTTCATTTATTCCCAAAAGACAAAATAATGAAGAAAAAATGGAAGACTGCTTTAAGAATAGGCAAGCCAATTTCACCATCAATGAGAGTTTGTTCTCATCATTTTCAAACTTCAAACTTTTTTCCGGGCAGTAAGTATATTTATGTTTTCTTTATTTCATTTTACATAAATTATATTTATAAGTATTTCATAAGTTATTCATTTAGTTTACGCCAAGGCGAGTTTCTCGTCAGATAACGAGATTATGTTTATTGTTCCAGATTCTAAAAGGCAGAAGTTGTTTCCTTATGCCGTACCGTCTCAGAATATTCCTAAAATAAGCTCTGATAAAGAAGTACCATTAGTGCAAATAAAAAAAAACAATTGCTCGAGAAAATAGGGCTGTTATTAGACACAGGAAAATAGTGGAATCAAATAAAGAGCTTGGACTTGCTATTGAGAATGAAAAAACTAAATTTGAGGACAATAATATAACTTCAAAGACTTCATCGACACAAGTCAATTTAGTGGATTACAGAAATTATCGTCCTCGAGAAGATTGGAGTTTAGCTGACATTCTTTGTGACAAAGAACCTCTGGAAAAGTGCACTCAAATAAATTTTCTTGAGATACATCTATCCACAGTTTTATAATGGCTGGATGTTTGGAATTTAATCCCGACGTTCGTAGTACCAGTGCTTGTACATGAATTACGTTATTATTTTTCTCTTTTTTTCCAACCGAAATCACCATTCCACTCCGTAATAATTCTTCACCAGAACGCATTGGTTTTGTGTATCCTGCAGACGCATTAATTACATCGACTATTGACAACATAATTATTGTCTTAAACAGCAAAATGCCACGTAAATCTTATTTGTATTTATTATTTATGTTTTTCCCTGACGTTAATTGTAACGAAAACTGTCAAAGTGTCGTTCTTAGACAGCTTCACAATTTTGACACTAGAGGCGCTAGTTAGAATCTTTGCATCGCCAATTGACAGAAATTGTAGAAATTTAGAAAAACATCCGTCTTGCTCTAATGTTTGTCTAAGCAATATATTTGTCTCGCTTCTTTCAAGTTGCAGTTGCCAGATTTGAATTATTATGTTAGATAGTTATCAATGGAATAAATAACAGTTGAAAAACCGGTGAGCATTTATTCATCTGATAAACAGTCAAATAACTTTATTCGTTAGATAGTTATTGAACCTTTTATCTGTAGGCCTAGTATGAGTTTTCAATACGAAAATCGTTCGATCGTATCGAGCGCGTTTGGCGCTCTCATTGGTTGAGAGTTCTTACGACCTTGAAGCGGGCCAATCGCTGAGTCAGACGCGCTCGATACGATCGAACGAGTTTCGTATTGAAAACTCATACTAGGCCTACAGAGGATTGAAAAATCAGCCCTAAGAACGTTAACTATGCACAACTAGCAACGTCGCATTTTAATGTCATGAATCGAGTGTTTCAGTTCTTATTTTATTAAACTGGAACTATATTTTAAAAATGTGTTCTACTAACTTTTTAGTATTAGGTGAATCTATACTAATATATAAAGCTAGAGAGTTTGTTTCTTTGCTTGTACTTGATAAAAAGTAAGTAACAGTAATATTTACAGTTGTTTTACTATGAAAATAACGACTTGCAAGTTCCTATGTATTATTTGCATATAAATAGAACAATAAACGTAATGATTTCTTACCTTTTACACGCTTTTCACCTATGTATTTCTAAATAGTTAGTAGAATTTATTTTTAAAATTTAGCTCCATTTTAATAATAAAAATTTAAAATAACGAAATATAACACTAAATTGCGACTTTTCCAGTCGTGCGTAGTAAACACTCTTAATTTAGATTTCTTTTTGATACAAAATTTTCTAATGAACGGAAATAAAACAAAACGATTGATTTTACTGTCTCTATTCATTCTAAGGTATTCTACGATCGATTGAAGGAGGCCCGGTACTGCACACCTTTAACTATTTCAAGTTAAACAAAAATCAACTTTATTTCAATGACAAGCAAGTTGATTTCAGAGTAATTAGCACATATCGAGAAAGTTTCAGAAATGATTAAAATTGCAGCGTAAACTGAAGAAAGTTATTTTTCCATTAATTAATGTATGTTTACCTTTTTTGGTAAATAGATCACAATTTGTCAGTATAACTCGCGCAAGTTAACTGTGCACCTCGCTGGAATTTGGCCCCTCTCCCGCTTCCCCGCGCGACACCCCGCTTTCGCCTTAAGCGATGAGTAGCGTTAGCATCTTTGTTACAAATGTCTAAATACAGTTTAAATCCCCTGTTGTTAGTACTGTTTCTGTGGAGTTTTTGCTTTGTTATTTTTTTTATTGAGTTTGTTTTTGTTTTTACATTTTCGACGCGTTAGTGAAGCCTGTTCGTTGCACCTGATTATATTTCAGTCCATATAGTATCAATTTAATTGAAAAGCGTCATGAGTAAAATGTAACATAATTCTCATTTTTTACAAACGGTATCGTCCGAATGACGTCACACAGCGAGGTAACAGTTAATTCGCGCGGGTTGTATATGATTACATGATTAGCATGGCAGAAACCGAAGACCAGCTGAGAATGGGGTCTAGGGTGCGGTTCTTGAGCCGCGCATTATCAGCAAGACAATGTCAGGATTTGAGACTGGTTGATAGTGCGCCCAACCACTTATACAGTATGTTAAGAAAACCCTGTCCGACCCGTGAAGGTGTTGTTAGGTATCGATAACTGATTCTATTAATGCATACAAAACCGGGCTAAACTTAAAAAAAAAATCCCCCTAAAAAAATAAATATTATTTCGCAAAAAGAGGTAACTTAATAAACGTGCGTTATGCACACTACCGCAGGGGCCGGGCGGCAGGGCATGCAGCACGTGGTCGCATCGCTATTCGCTCATAATAATAACGGTGTTGTCACTTTTTAAAAATTACCAAATTTCGGGGAAGTTGGAATTAATTCGCTGGAAAATAAGATTATTTCAAAATTCATTTGTATTGGTACTATGATGATTACGTAAAATTTTATATTATATTTGGTCATGTGTTTACCTAACCTTTATTATCCTTATGGGTCGGACAGGGTTTTCTTAACATACTGTATACTGATACAAAAACAAAATATTATAATTAACTGGCTTTCCGCCTGCGGCTTCGCTCGCGTGGAATTCAGTTATGTCGCGCATTTTAGATTTCCATCGGGAATATCATTTTTTTTTTCAATAAAAGGTAGCCTATGTTCTTTCTCAGGGTCTAAAGATAATCTGTGCCAAATTTCATCAAAATCGGTCAGGAGGTTTAAGCGGGAAATAGTAACAGACAGAGTTACTTTCGCATCTATAACATTAGTATGGATTAGAGACGGTTAGTTTGTGTTTTACCGCGTATATCACTTTGTAAGGTCCGTGTAACTTAGGTGGATGTGCGAACGACCGCCGGTCAAGCTACCCGAAACTGTCAAATATTCCACACACCCTCCCAATTAATCAATACAGGCTGCTTTTAACAGCTTTTAATTTAATTTCTCTTGTTACTAAATTCATTTATTTTGCATAGGATTCTGTAAAATCTCCTATTGAGAGAGAGGAAACTGGCTCTCGTAACACAGGTATATTATATCACCTAGTACAGGAGTCAGAGACTTCACACTTTTTTATACCAATTTATGTGTAATAAAGATTATTATTATTATTCCCAATCAACCTTGAGCCTTAATGCTTTGGACATAAAGATGATAATCTAATGAAGAAATTTGACAGATTATACTAGCTTCATGTGTTGTAGTCTACATTTTATCCTAATCCTAACCTAACCTAAACCTTCGGGGCATGATGTTATTTACTTACTGCATCACAGAATCGAATGAGTCGAGAGCCAGTCGCGGCAGGCTCATGGCGGCCAGGCAGCACCCCTTCAGAAAGCGCACTAGCGCCCGGTTGTCTCCCTCGTGCACACCCATCCAGTCGCGGTTTTCGTTCTCGATGCGTTCACCCGTTGCTTCTATTAACTGTTTCACACATATTTCTTAATAAGTATACATCAAAGTTTGCAATTTGATAATGCTATATTTGTAAACTATCCCCCTTATTCATAAACACTGCTTAAAGTTAACTAGTGATTAGGGATTCTTTAACCATAAATTATTGACCTTTTAACGTCACTTAACTTTAATCCTCCTTTATGAATAAACAGCACAGTGTTTAAGGGTTTTATTCATAAACGATGATTAAAGTAAAGTGAGGTGAAAACGTCTAAAATGTATGTTTAAAACATCGCTAATCACTAGTTAACTTTAAGCAGTGTTTATGAATATGGGGGTATATATCTTCAATACACCGCTGGACCGGAGTGAAGTACACTTTGCCGGTGGAGGTCAAGCTGTGAACCAGTTTAGTAACTGGCTCGAGTTCCGTAGTATTGTGTAGCTACATTGGGTAGTATGACTCGCTAAATTATAATTTGATTTGAACTGCAAAGGGATATTCTATTACGCAATAAACACTAACCATAGTACAGCTACAGTACTACACGCGCGAGTTAGCTGTGCCCCTCGCTGGAATGCAGGGGGAGGGGTCTATTAGACAAATGTGATAAGTTATTGATAAAAAAGAAAATAATAGGGCACAGGTAAACTGTTCCTCTAAATTTTAACATAAAAATAATTGATATCTGCCGTAGTTTGAATAAGAAAACAGCAGGATACGAAACATCTTTTGGTCAACGTTTTTGTAGGTAAATTTAGCCTGAGCTGCAACTGTCCCTTTCGCACATTACGGGGAGAGGTTGGAAGCGGCGTGACGGCAATAGTTTCTATAGAGTCTCCTCTTAACCCGGACATAAGACAGGTTACCTTGAGTACGTTCTGTATGCTTCGTTCGTTCTTGGCAAGGATGTGGAACATGTTCCAGAGGCACAGCAGCTCGATGCAGGGCAGCAAAAGCCGGCTCCCCTGCACTTGGTAGCGCGCGCATCGCTTGATCACGAACTTCTCCATCGGCAGAGACTTTCCCGCGATGCGCTGTTTGTAGTACGACGCATTCCTGCATTTGAGAGGGGATATTAACAAGCTATTTGATGGCGCTGGTTTACAGTGAACTTCTTCATAGTTATTTTAATATGATATCGGACGAGTTTCCTTCCGTATGGAAAAATATGTGTGTAAATAACAAAGCCCTCTTTCATTTACAAGTTGTTAATTTTATCTTTACCAAATATCACAAAAGTAAAAGAATTGTTATTATTACTTAAGAAATAGTCAGTTTTCAGAAAGGAAAATTCGGAAATTCCATTGAAAAATCGGATGGAACTTAATTAGTCCGACCAGGTGGTGACTCCCACCAGCGAAACTGTATGGTACTTATACAGTTTTTTTTGACGTCTTAACAGTATCAGATGAGGTGTGATGGAATTATCTCCAAGAATTACTACAACATTGGGTACTATTGGGTCACGAGAGCTTTGACGTCAGTTATCTTGTTATAAATAATAATAATATTATCAGTTTGTTGTCTTACTGCAGGGCAAAGGCCCCTTCTCTGAGTCCAAAGGCATGATCAACCATGCTTGCTCAAAACAGACTGGCAATTTCTGAGTTATATTAGATTTCCTCACGGTGTCTTTTTCTTCACTGTTGTCAGTAATGTCCAAGATATACTCAGTGTAGTGTCCCTAATTACGTTCTGGCTCATATGTTTAGAAAATATACATGAATTGAAAAGTCACATTAGTACTTGCCGGGATTAGAGAGGCCGAAGCCTTGGCCTTGAGTGGGTCATCATGACGCACGTTATTTATCTTCATCCATATATGTATACATTTATGTATGAACGAATCCTTATTTCGTCTGATTTTGCAATTTTTTTTTGTTGTATATGTTATTTACAGAAAGTTGAAAGAAAAAAAATTGCGTGGAAAAAGTGAAACTTTAATTTAAATTTCACTAAACTGACAGTTTTTTGAGATAATTATCGGCGATTGACAAATTGAAACTGCAAATATCGTTTTACACAAATGCGTGGTTTAATGAATAATAAGTAATTTATCATTTCGTGTTATTTAATTTCAATAATTATACAGTGAGTCGTGAGAAGTGTTTATTCCTCACGATAACGGCCATAATTAAATTGTTATAGTGATTTATGTAGATTTTAAATGGACTGGACTTGCTATAAAGAATTATTGTATTCTATATTCACAAAATTTATTTTCTCGTTTTCAGTACATTTTTATGTTTTTTTTATTTTTTCGTATCGCACTAACAGTACACCTTAAAAGCATTAGGCCGTATGTTCAGCGCGACCATAGAACCATTAGGTCATATGCATAGGTCTGACGATATACATATACGTAAAAACTACTGCTTCTAAGGTTGAACTATACATGCGACTTTATACTTTTCGAGGTCGAGATATCATTATTTATTTAAACTAGTATGATACACTTAACATACATATTTATTGTATAATCTATGTAAAACAGTACACTGTAGACTATCTACATTATTTCTCTCTCCTTCCCCTTAGTCTTCATCTCAGTTTTCATCCCAGTCGTATCCGAAGCTTTCAGCTTTGGAGTCTAGGGTCCGCTTTACCAGTCTAACTGCTCATTTTGGCTAAACTTCGATATTTTCCAAAGACCTCCACAACCCGAAGGCGATATCGAAGCATTGCAGTTAGACCAATTGTAGGACTTTTGAAGGCTCCAGCAACCCGTAACGACTGCCATTAGGTGTTCGTATGGCAACCGGGACCAACGGCTTAACGTGCTTTCCGAGGCAGGACCAGACCAGTGCATATATTCATATTCATGCATACAAATATTTGCACTGCGCGGGGATCGAACCCGCGCCTCCTTGCGCAGCGGCGGCGTTCGCTACCGCTACGCCACGGAGCCTGTCTCTCCTTCCCCTTAGTATTCCATCCAAAGGTTGTCTGTAAAAGATCGCTCGCAGCGATAAGACCGTCAATTGTGTCACCCTTTGTAAAATCTTTATATTTATGTTCTGTAATCTATATGGTGTACATAATAAAGAGTACTTTATTTTATTCTATTGTGATTTATAGTATGATTTGCAATTAGAGTGCTGTTATTATAAAGGGATCCAGTACATGATTCTGAATCCCCCAGTGGTGGAATTTATCGTCGGCTTTTTCATGATTAAAAAAATATATATAATATGTAGTTTTTTTCACTTTAGACCGTTTATAATTGCTATACTTTTATAACCCAATAAGATTTCAAAGTAAAAATTAATTAATTCGTTAATTAAACAAAAAAGCGCAAATGAAAACAAAACTCGAAAAACTATCTTATTAGCTGATTTAATAGAGTTCACATCAGGGATCAACGTCATAACTACAAACCCGCACGGCGGCACGCTTGTAACGTTCAAAGGCCGAGCCGACACTTTTTTTTAAACACTGTGAATTCTGTAACCGTTCATCAACGACATAAATGACTATCATAATTTTATTAGTGGCATGCGGTCTAGCCTTTTTGCGAAGTTTGCGTTACGATGTCAGATACACCCTGTATTATATTGTGTTTTTTTTTAAGATAGAAAATCATCAACTGAGCTCCCCCGCTCTGGGTGGAGCGGAACGGCGTGTCACTTTTACTGACTAAAACGCACCAGTGTTCCTTTACTTGCCTGTGCTCCAGGGCCACGGATCATTTACGAACAACCCTCGCACATATAATATTCCATTGGATTCCTGGATGGTTTAAAAACACAATTGGACCCAGAAGTTGGCACTATATTTCCAATCAGGCCAACGACTACTCGTCCGCTAGTATTGAAATAAAATTCGTTGGTAATATAATATATACGACAGAGTAATTGTGAAACACACTATCAGTAGCAATAGGTTTAGTTATGACAGTTCAACAACACTCTTTTTTTTAAATAATTATAAACTAGCGCTTGACCGCAATCCCACCTGATGGTAAGCAGTGGTGCGATCGTTGATGGTAAAGCGCGCTAGTTTATTAAGAGCCTATTCACTCAGAAAAACTGAGCGAATAGGAAGGAAGACGGAAGTTCAGCGAGGTGATGCAATATTAAACCCAACAACACAACCAACGATGCTGCGCCAAAGGGAGATTGATCTGAAGACCCTCCACGACCAAACCTCCAAACACAACAACATTTGGCGCATCGTACCCGGCACACATCGCAACACAACTGCTCATACCCGTCCTCCGTACGGCTTCAGCAGACATCATGCCGGAACACGACAAATCGCTTGGCGGCAAGGCTTTGTCTGGTGGGTGGTAACTTCTGCCGGCGGCCGATGTTATGGCCTACCACCGAGTAAGTATTCATTGTTTTATTACGTTGCAGAGCAGACACATTTTTCATACTTATGGAGCAACGGATTAGCAATATGCTTCAAAAGATTATTCTAATTGATTGCAGTTGTCTGTTACACAATTATGAGGTTTAAAAATGTTGATGCTTACCTCATCAGATCGGTGCACTGCTGTTTCTCTGAAGGCGTGATGTCATCGAGTTCTAGCAACATGGCCGCTCGGGAGTATGAGTAGATAGTCCTTGACCACGAACTCTCATCGATCAGTTTACCAGCGTACAAAGCTGATTGGCGCCAGTCCATCTTTAAACTGAAACAAAAAATCTATTTGCAAGATATTGTTACGAATGTACCTTATGTCAATGGCATATGGTTCAATATTGCGTGACATGTCTTACGTAAGTTTTAAACCCTATATCTTGAGACCTAGGCATTGTTAGTTGTTAGTAGGATACGATTTAAAAATGCATTGTTAGATCTAACGTGTAACAATACCACACAAACTTACATATATTGACAGTTAAAAGCTTGTGAAAAAAAAAAAACCGAGTGTGTTAAGATAGGGATTTATGGCCTCGTGCGTTTAATACTTACTACTAGTTTTAAACAGTAATTTAGTTGTAATTTTCTGTCAGATCTGTTGCGGTTACTCTTAGAAATGAAAGAATGGGATGGAATGGGTTTTCATTATGAATGTACTATATTTATCGTATCTAAATAGTCTACATAAAATCGTTTTTCAAAGATTACGTGTTAATCTGTATTATTATACTACTTTTTCAATCAGAAAATTAATAGGAACTAGGCTTATTAAAGTTATGTACAGACGACATGGGTAGGTTAAAAAACAGTCTGCTTTGGATATCCTTGTATTGTTTCAATATTTATCAAATACTTTTTTTTATGTCAAAATAGTGAAGAATTCACATTATTATATTGTAAGGATTAAGTTAGATTGAATCTATAGAATCTGCTATATCGATTAGCTATAGCTTCTGTATCTATTAAAATGAAAAACTAAAATGAAAAAGGACATAGGCAAATTTTTGCCTGGAAAAAGTCGCGGGAAACTAGCTAGTAAATAATAAACACAAATCTGTAGTCGTCAATTAACACACTTTCATCGTTAACTAATATGACGTCACATATCTTAAGACCAATATGAATTTCATCTCTTGTGTATCACACTAAGTGGGCCTACCGCCTGCGCCTCCCTCGGCCCCCGTTTTCGTCATACCCCCGCGTCCCTGTACCCCGTGGGCGAAGACTCATTTAAACGGTCCGTCTATAGTTGTTCCCGGTCTGGCTGTTTGTGCATGTGAGTTTATATGTTTTTAATCGCACCCACGATACTGGAGAGATTCCTTTTTTTAAGATTAAGGAGGAGAACACTAGGAAACTCAAAAAAAAAAAAAAAAGGAAAGAAAAATGAATAAGAATCCATACGTTTTAATGTTATTTATGCCTGTATTTACTTTATGCAATGCTATTATTACAGGTTCCCAAAAGATCTGGATATAATTAGTTATCTATTGTTGTGAGACTTCTTGGTGATTAATGGTCAACGGATAACTATTGATATGAGCTTTGCACTGCACTAATCCTCAGTGAGCAAAAAGTAGACAACGATATCATTATCTGATTTTTGCAAACGATTATGATTAATGTTAATTAACCATAATCGTTCAAATTGATAAAATATTGCGCAATGTTAATTAGGTACCTATTGCTACAAAAGTTGAAGGTGATAGTGTGTAGCTATTGCTTGTTTTTGTGGTTGTAGCTGCGAACCGGCGACACGCGTCCCTATATTGAAAGACAGTAGATAGCCTTTCTATTGCCTTATAAGATTTCTATGGTTACTGTTATAAGTATGTTCACAAAAACAATTACGACTTTTAATTGGCTTTCTATCGACTATTGTTTCCTTTAGCTGTGTCTTCCATATTGTATCAATAAATAAATAGAAATATGTTGCCTAGAGTTCAACGACCGCGCAGGGTCTTTGACATATGTGGCTGCTTTATAGAATTTGTTATTATTTATATTATGGAACATATTTCTTGCCCAAAGATAAAACAAAACTATTTTGCTTAAACTATGCGGTCGGCTGACCTGCGCAATGTGTTATAAGTTTAATTTTTGTACAGATATGCTCCCTTTTTCATAAACGCTGCTTAAAGTTAACTAGTGATTACCGATTCTTTAACCATACATTTATACCCTTTTAACGTCACTTAACTTTAAGCAGCGTTTTTGAATAAGGGGATAATTGGCTTTCATTAAATTATATAAGATGATAATTTAAGTGACGTTAAAAGGTCAAAAATGTATGATTAAATAATCGCTAATCACTAGTTAACTTTAGGCAGTGTTTATGAAAAAGGGAGCATATCTTTCAAAAAAATCTGATCTGTCTATCAAAAAAGAAAAAACCAGCCAAGTCCATGTCGGACCACGCGCAATGAAGGTCCTCTGTGGCGTAGCGGTCAACACGCCTGCGCCTGCGACGTCTCCACGTCGCAGGCGCAGGCGTGTTGACCGAGGATCTGGCCGAGGATCGAACCCGGGGCCTCCGCCCCGGGTTCGATCCTCGGCCAGATCATGATGGGAAACAATCTTTTCCTGATTGGCCTGGGTCTTGGATGTTTATCTATATATGTATCTGTTATAAAATATAGTATCGTTGAGTTAGTATTCCATAACACAAGTCTCGAACTTACTTTGGGGCTAGCTCAATCTGTGTGATTTGTCCGTATATATTTATTTATTTATTTTATTTATCCCCAAGAAAAACATAACATTGTAGTTGAAAATAATGTCCTCCCATGTATTGAAACTACAAATGTAAGTTGGTCGAGTATTACTCGTAAACTTATAACGCCTACTTAGCTCTCTCTATTTATTGTCTCACCCATTTGCCCACATGATCTCCCAGAAGCACACGTGGTGGAACTGTTGCCATTGTTTCTGACTATCGACAGCGCGATTGTACGTCTCGATGGCGGTGTCGAACTGCCCTCGCAGAAGCTCGATGCGCCCTTTGAACATTAGAAACCAAACGCTGTCCGGGTACACCTGTAAATTGTAAAGGTTCATGCTCATAAAAATTTGTAGACAATTCCACTACGTTAAGGATCGAAAAAGGGCTCTGGAAGTGTGATAAGAACTAGAAGTTGAACTAGTTGTCAACTTGTATAAATTGTAAAGGATTCCAAGCTGACTGATACTGATAAGCACTCTAGTTGGTCTTCTTGTACATATACCTTATGCATTTGAACAACCCGGCAATTGCTATACAAAGAATCTGGGCACAGTAACTATGTGTACACAACGTTATTTTTTATACGAAACCTGAATATAGTTTGTTCAGAATAAGCAACTGAATCGATTTCAATAATTTTTACACCAAAAATATTTAAAGTGTTGCAGTGTGGTGACCGAGTTCACAGCGGATCTCAGTGTCCTAGGGGACCCCGCCGCGCCGCACAGTGTGCCCATATTAAAATATAATAGTGGACATAGGCAACAAAGTTCTAATATCGATGCTATTTTTTAAACACACACATGCACAGTGGGTCCATATTGAAAGATAACTCCATTATTTTTCAATATGGGCCCATTGTGGCGGGCGTGCGAATGGCGCGTTAACCATATTATTGTTGGGACAATCAGGTAACATAACTAGTTTGTGGTTTTTCATGTTAGTTTTCATATATGTACAAAAAATAACGTTGTGTATAGTGCATGACTATTTATTAGGTATATTCACTTTAAGAAAAGGTTTGGCTTTGCAGAGCTTTGTTCTTGGAGAAAAAAATATTTATAAGCTTGTTGGCTTGTTGTAAGTGTATTTTTTTTTTTTTTAATTGGGACAAAACCCGCCACACTTTTCCCAACCACTGCAACTCCTGAAAGCCAGAATCAACAGTGGCGACCGCCAGAAAAACGCCGAGCAATGAAGCTCGACGAGTCCCGGAGAAACGATTCAACTGTCTTGGGTCCCGCAACGAAATTAATCAGAAAAGAATAGCGGAGGAGTAAGAAAAAAGATATTTTTTCCACTTCCCTCCATAACAAGCAGGAGACAGAACAGAACTAGGCCAATCGGCACAAAGGGACATTATTGCAACTGGGAGAAGCCCAGATTGCCAAACACCACGGAATAAAATATGATTAAGTTAATGGGTCCTAAGTAGGTATTAGCTGTTACAATTGATTCCAATAATAGGTATGGCAAAAGCGCCTGAACGCACGGAAATTGGTTCTAGTTTCTACAAGGTCCGTATAATAAACGACTCCGGATGTAACTTGTACACTATCCAACATAATATTGCGTTCATTCTGCCAAAGAACACACTCCCACAAGATGTGATGTGCGGACTGTTCAAATTCACAGTTCGATGTAGAACACTGACACAAAGGGGAAGGAACAAGTTTAAAAGAATACAGTTTACTTTTAAAGTTGCCATGACCTGTGAGAAATTGGGCAACGCAGTGGTCAACCTCCAGCCATGTCTTAGCCAGCCGATCGCCAACGGATGGAAAGAATAGATGGAGGTGCCGGCCCTTGATGGAATTATCCCACCTACTTTGCCACTCGGATAAGAGGTCCTCCCAGACATCAGACATTAGACATTATTCATGTTGTTGTAAGTGTATATTAATAAATACCGAAACGCGGTGCCAACCTTCAGTTCCTTTTCTAATATCCTCTCGCAAACTGTCAAATCTATGGGAGCGCCGATGAACTGACATATGACCAGGTGGTAGCTCAACAGAGTCAGGTCGCACAGTACGGAGCGCATGCCCGGTGCGAGTGAGCCAGCTTCCAACTCCGCTAACCCAAGAGTCTGAAACATTTCAAACATATTTATTTATTTTTAATATATTATAAACTAGCGCTTGACTGCAATCCCGTTTGAAGGTAAGCAGTGACGCAATCGTTGATGGTAAAGCGACCCTAGTCACTCTAGAGTGACTAGCCTACTTGCCAGCGGCGTTGTTTCCGTCGGACTACAATTTGAGTGTCTTCAAGGCTAGCCTTTGTTGTTCCAGGCCCTCGATGTATGCGGTATAAAGGAGGAGGCGAAACGCTTCGTCCGGATCGTAGTGGTGTTAACAACGTAAGGGTGGAAACTCGCCGTACGACGGGTCGTCCGATGGTGGAACGGAGATGGGGAATTAAATCATGCAATTCCCTCGCACACTCGCCAAAATGTATCCTATAGAACACCGAAAGGCTGGCTACTCTACGTTTTGGAGACCATTTCGAGTTAAATCAGGGTCACCAATCAGCCTCTTCTCTTATTCCGACATACATGCATTATTCTATTAAGAGCGAATTTCAGCAGACTTTTATACAAAGAATTAATCTTATACTGATTTTCTTTTTCAGCAGTTTTTTCAGAAGTGAATTTTATTCCAGGGATAATAGATATCTGAATTTGGTAACATCAGCACTTGGCTTTCACCAAGCACATTCTAAGCAATCATCTGACACCCCTGTTACCCTGCTTCTGAACGACTATTATAGTTTTAGAATAGTTTATGCTAACGCGTTGACTGACACGAAAGGAAAGATAGGACAAATAAGTAGTGTATTATTTTATAACCTCATGTCCTACTTACAATGTAATTAATACTTAAAGTCGCAGTCGTGTTTTAGGTATCTTTAGGCGTTTAGTTCTGCTAATCTGCTCAAGAAGGATAGTGTCCAAAGGCAATGTCGTGCGCGCGTGTGTGTGAGTCTCAATCGTTACGATTTGCCCGTACCAAAAAAAAAAAAAATAAAGAAACACGTCTATCTACGTAAATTAATATTCCGATTTTTTTTACTCATTCTGTATGACCTTGTTCCTTGACAATCACACAGCTCGGTTAACAGGAAATACAAAAGTCATAGTCATATAATTTACAGCAATTAGGTCGTTAAAATGCACTTATTATCGTATAATACTAAGTGCGGATTTGAAAAGTCAGATAATCATCAACTATGATACTTAATTGACCGCATCAATTCATTGCATTGAGAATGAGTAGATCGGCGATCGGCGGCGATCTCTTCCCAACTAACATTTAGGAAGTCGAGTAGACGTTTTGTTGGCGACTTAATGTTATATAATATAGTCGTATAAACGTTATAAGGACGTTTACTCGACCGCATTAGGGCCCATTTTATTCAACTTAAGTCGCTAAGAGTGTCGTGTAATAGTCATATATGGTCCTGTAAAGTCGCATAGTAGTCATATATACGTTGGCGATTTGACTACGTGTCGTGTAAGAACAACTGTCGCGACGTGTATTCGACTTCGTGTCGAGTAATGGTTCACAATATGACTTTTATCCAATATAAAGTTGTGTTATTGTCATTTAAAGGTGTGCTTATTTGAACAAATTCTATAACATATCACGTTAATATAATATGGCAGTGTTTTTGACAGCAGAGTTAATATTGTATATTTTCTTTGTTATTTGAGTTGATAAAACTATTTCATCAGTTGTCAAACATTGCGCAATCAAGTTTACTGATTAATATGAGGTAAGTTTCTAACAATTTTTTTACGCGCTTTTGAAATATTAATGTTTTCACATATTTCTATTAATTTATTATTAATGTGACTGCGTTATATGACAACTACATAACTTCCCGACGTATAACTGCGTGTTCATTCATTCGAGTACGCCATGACAGTTGATTTAGGGATCAATAATAACAAAATAAACGCCTAACTAACTTTGTTCAATTAGGATGTATTTGTACTAAGTTAGCTAGGCATTTATATTTTAAAAAGCGATTTGCGTGACATACCTATATCTTAGAATACTTTTGTTTTAAGTTAACCACAAGGATGTTGAAAAGTTTTTACCAAAGGAAGCAAAAGTGTTGCACGAAAATAATCAGCAGCCAGTTGAAAAGCAATGCAATGTCCAGAATGTAGAGCTAGAAAATACACCATAATTTTATATGTTCTATTGTAAGATTATTAGCTTCATAAGATGTTTCAATGTGGCAAAATAAATGAAGGTTTGATTTTGTATAATATTTCATATTTGACATCTATGGTTCAAAAAGCCATTTAAGTTTTTCCAAAAACTAGCAATATTTGAAATCTTTGCTTTTATTTCTAATTAATAAGTCTCGTCAAACTTGAAATGTTAATTACTTTCTTGGGAATAATAAAAAAAAATACTTATTTATACTAAAAATACTAATTTTTACTGCCTTTTTTATTACCTGTTTCTTAAATGTATGAATAACACACTAACCAACTGACACTTTATATCAGTACCTAAACTAATATAGGTATGACTTCAGTTTGCGAAATTTCCTTCTCATATATTTGGATATGAAGATTTACAAAACATCTTTCCTTAAGTTTCAAATCATTTAATTGCTTTAATACAATTTGGGGAATATTAAAATCAATAGCCCCCACTTTTTTTAATGGTCTCTGAAGTCGTCATTGTGGGTGTCTTTATTGACGTTAACTTCATTTTTGGACTATGAATAACTATTTTCAAATTTGGAAAGTGAACAAGAGTCCTGAACTTCGGCAAATGAACTGCAAAATGTACCTACTCGTAGAATTTTGGTTAAATTTACATTTAAATGTGATACGGAACCCTTCACATTTTCTTCACTATTAGTTTGAGTTCTATTACTTTGTATTAAAGGACGTGCTCGAAGCGAATGATACTTGTTTTTAATTCCCCACTTCTTTTAATACTTTTCCACTTTTATCAATCCATTTGTTGTAGCAAACAGTAAATACCTAAATGTAATTTCAAAATGATGGAAGTTGTATATAAGGTGATTATAAACCTCTATTATGAGTAATAATTAAATAGCGGTCGTATTAGCATGTTTGTAATACTTTAGGTTGTATAAAGGTTGCCCTCGTAATACTTATTCGACTTATAGGTATATAATGGTTACAAATACTACGTCTAAACAATTATTATCCGTATAGCAGTTGTATAAAAGGTAATTATATGACAAAATTGACAGTATTACGTCGTTTATACGATGAAAACGTTTACACGACGAAAAGTTGTATAAGTTAGTTTTATAGAAGTCGTCGTAGACACTACTATATGACGGTTGTATAAAAAGGTCGCAATAACGTCTATACGACATTATTATACAACCAAAAGCGTATATGACTATCGGACACATAATGCACCAGTACACGACTAAGAGTTAACAAAAATACTGTAATACAACTTTAATAAGACTCAAGGTCATATAAATGTTTGATTATATGACAAAAATGTTAGTTGGGTTGCGTCCGACCCTGGTCCAGGCCATGGTTCGAAGTGAGAGTGCATGACAGGCCGTCACCTCCTTCTGCGTAGCAGTGATGCTAGCATAGCAGGCGGAGCGCGTGAGTGAGCGGGAATCCCAGCGCAGTCACGCCTCTAGACGCCGCAGTAGACACCCAGGTCGGGTCGTAGGCGCGGGCTTGCGGGCGGTGAGCAGTGGGCTCTGAGCTGCCCGGTAAGGACCAGGCCCGAGTCGACTGCGCGTTGTATTTCCCGCGCGCCTCAAAGACATGTCTGCAAATCGTGACGACGTCCACGAAGGTCGATGCTTCTTGAGTCAGGGTTGCGGGTTGTTTAAAAACGAAACCGTGGCCCTGGCCTACAGATAAGTGAAGGTAAACGGATGGGTTTTCGTCAGTAAAAGTCTGATACGCCCACACCGTCTACAGCGGGATCATTTGATGATTTACCATTCCAAAAAAAAAGTATATATCTACATGGATCAGTTAGTTTCTTCCGAAAACAGGCATGAGGGTAATCTATTACAAAAACTTACTGGGTCATGAAAATACTAATGAAGGCCGATTTGTCTATCTCCTTGAAGTGTAAACTCATTGAGGAGTGTATACTACCCGTCCTAACCTATGGTGATCATACATAGTCGCTCACCGAATCTCAAAAGTCCCGCTTTGGAGTTTGCTAAAGTGGATGTTAAAAGACAGGATGGAATTCAGAACACCAAGCTGCGTTCCAAAAAAGACAATAATGCATGTAGGAAAGAAGGCTGCCAGACTCACATAAGATTGGGCAGGTGACATCAGCCGTATGCACGATGACCGCTGTGCAAAAGCCTCCACACAGTGGTCGTCTGAAGATGGACACGTACCACGAGGGTTGGTTCGAACGCGATTTGGGGAAGGCCTTTGTCCAGAAATGCGAAGTATGTGATAAAAATATCATTTTACGTACTACATATTTCTAATGATTTCGTTGTTTTCATGTCGCAACATCAAGTTTCGATGAAATTTAGTATGAAAATTTGAATAACGTGTATCTGCATATTTTTTAGGAATTAATTATTTAACAAGCGGAAGTTGTTCACGTTCCCAACTTATAAACAAAACAACCACTGCATTAATTTTTTTTATGTAATGTCTATTTTAATAAGCATAGCGTTACTCGATGAGTCGACCTCTTGTTCTGTTATGACACTAGGAGAACTAAATTTTCAATCACACTTGATTGACATCAACATCATTATAATTTTTGAACTCAATACTCAATACTTTTATTGTTTTCCACATGTATTCTTAGATGGTAATACTAATAATTAAACTAAAAGTACAAACGCCAGCACATCACGCTACTACAATCTGTCAAATTCCTTTTTCTTTAATAGATTGTCAACTATATTTTGAAAAATAAAGTACAATGTTGATTGGGAATATATGACAGTTGCGTGTGTACTCGGTAAAAGTTGCAGTAAAAAAACTTAAAAAAATATTAATGTTGTTGTTTCGAAAGATGTAGTTCGACAATGCGGTTTCACAGAAGTGGAACTTATACACCTTCAACACCACTGTCCGGCAATTATTTATTTCCAAATTTAAAGCGGGACTTAAGAGGATTATAATTTTCAAGCGATGAGTTGCAGACGGCCATCTTCGGTCATTTTGAGGATAAAAATTGGTCGGAATTATAAAGGTTTAGAGATGTTGATTCGCAGATGTCAGAAGCGTGTTCATGGTGATTATATTGAAAAATAAAATTACATAGTTTCGTTTCATTTGCTAGTTCATAGTTAGGCCAATTCTTTATGGGACCACCTAGGTAGATATATAAAAACTAAAATATTTTAGTTAATTGTTAGTCAAAATGCATATCCACATTATTCTCTCGTCTTTAATTTCATTTGACATGTAATTTATATTTATAAGATTTGACAGTGTGTATTTATAATATGTAGAATGAGATGGTCTACTGTTATTGGATATTCATTAATGTTTGCTTTTGTTTGCATGCCTTAGTTAAGGTAGTCAGTATAAGGATCTTCAAAAAACTTAATATCTGTATTTTGTACCTACTTTCTACGCAAATAAAGAACTATTATCTACTCTCATATCAAAAAATTAAAAATATAAAAATAAAAAGGAGTTTATATTGACGTACTTTACCCATAGTATATCGAAACGAAATTTAAAAATTAAATTATAACATTATTTCTCTAACAAAATAATGTTATAATAAAATTTTTTTTCATTATCGTACAGATTACAAACCATAGATAGCACTATTTCATTTTTTATATGTGGCTGCGCGCCCTTTGGCGCGTGCGCGGTGATGAGGGTGCAGAATTTTGGCGCCAAATACGTTTCTTTGCATTGCAAGTCGTTGTTGTGTTTCGCTGAACACATAATTGATTATTATTATTTCTTAAAATTTCAAGTGACAATGAAGAAAATTTGACGCCGCCCGATATTTTAGAGGCTGCGACAGCAGTCAGTCTTAATTTACTACCAATTATGTCAAGAAAATTATACGATAAATGTTATCAAGATTTTTTAACATAGAAAATGAATAAAAGTGCTACTTCATACATGCAATACAATGTATGAGATTAGATAAAGTAGTGTATAAAACTGTACATAATTAGGTATTACACACTCGTGTGATACTATTACTACATAATATCCCTCATTATGTAACAGTTTCATAAACTACTATTCTATTCTATTCGGCATTTTGCTCGAGTTTACGGTGCAAAATTACGGGCTTTATATATCTACCTATAAACGCCGTAATTTCCGATCTGTAAACATCACTTAGTCAGGGTACACAGTGCCTTCATAATTTTAGGTATCAGTAGCTTTGTCACCATTTTTCATATCCAGTACAAGTGTGGGTTGACCTCGTGTGCACTAACAGCGTATAGAGATAATAGTCGGTTGGTGCCTCATTTCATTGAAAGCTTCTAACTCCTTCCTTCGCCTTCCAAATGTCGTGGACCAAGGTCCAATTTCGGGTCCCGAGTAATTATGAATAGTTATTTATTTAAATACATGCAGCGCCCCGATGTTTCACGTTAGTAGTAGTAAAATAAAAATAGATAAAAACCTATTCTCATGCCTAACGAATGTATACATATAGGTACGAAATTTCATTAAAATCGGTTTAGCCGTTTTGGGGAGTTCGAAGACAAACACCTTGACAGAAGAATTTTATATAATAGATGTATTTATTTACCCATCAAAAATTTTGCTGTGAATAGGAAGCTCACATGACTTCGAAGTTTTTGGTCAAGGACATGCCGGTTTCCTGACGATGTTTTCTTTCATCGTTGTGAGACCAGTGGTGATAAAATAATCTAAAGTTCTAAACTAACGATTGTACGTAAAACCTATGATACAATGCGAGGTCAGCTATAACATGATATGCGGCTTGATATGTCGACGCCGTACCTATTCTAAATATTCCAATAGACTTTTAAAACAAAAACTCATTCAAATTAGGTCGAGAATCAACACTTTAAGAAAATCAAAATTACGGAAAGTTCCCCAAAACGCATGACCTTCACTTCACCAAATCTTAGTGCTACATTGTTATTGTTACGAATGCACCTTAAGTCAATGGCATAAGGTTCAATATTCCGTGCCATGCTTAGAATATACACTGGAAATCGAGCGTTATAATGAATGAATGTTTCAGATCTGAAAAATTCATTCTGCTTGCTATAAAGCGGCGGCAATTGAGGATCGAAGCGAAGAGTAATAAGCGATAATTGAGAACATCTACAGCGACAACTGCAACGATTACTTCGAGGACTACAACAGATGACTTCTGTAGTGTTGTTGTGTGTCTACGACACGGACTTTGTGTACATCAGGGAAGACTTCGGTGCGACATCAGCTATGTATGTTCTACTTGTTATTGCCCATTATCGACTGTACCATGGTAGTCAATAAACCTAGTAACCCTTAACCTTATTTTGACTTTGATAAAGATGTTGTTTTATTTATTTTTTTTATACAGAATCGTGCTGACAATAAGACAATAAATTAAACAACCTGTACCTCAACACATTCCCAGTCTACCTATAAAAAAACATATAAATATGAGCATTAGTTTAATCACAGGCTGTGACTAGAAAATGTTGATAAGGAAGCGCTTACGCGTTAATGACCGCCGCATTCTGCGGTACCAAACTTTAATAATAATGGCGCGAAAAAAAATAATTCGATACAGGATCGCGCTGTCGCCAATCGGAGGTCAGTGAACCAATATTTTTAAAGGATGTTCTATTCCGTTTGCAATTTTATATGATTTAGTTTGTTTGAAATTTTTCATGCTAGGTTTTTTCCTATGGTTTGGGATTATTCCTATGAACCAGCATTCTTCGTGTTTTTATTTATTGTCGTATTGTCAGCACCACTCTATATATTAAGTTGGAATATTCTGAATAGCATATTTTTACCTATTGATAATAGTGAATCATTCTTGCATATTAACTGTGTTTTTTTATAACAATAGACAATGTGCGTTGGCAAAAATGTCTGTCGCGTTAGGTAACATAATTTTGGATCAGCTGTTATAATCATATTAAATTCTATGTACAAAATGAATAACTTCAGTAAATTTTCCTGTAATTTATCTTTGTTAGACTCGTCGTCGTGACATTAATGTTTAATATAACATTTGAATTTGATTTCTGCATCGAAATTTAAAAAAAAAAATTGCCTGGCCTACATTATTGCTAATGCTATTCCGGATTTTAAACGGACACTACGTAAGCAAGATTAAAAGATTGAGAAAAAGTCATCATTTAACTGTATATTGTTTTGCAATACTTATGTTATAAATGTAATTCAATAGTTTTCTGTATACATTACATTACATTTCTGTGTTATTCATAAAAAACTCGTTAATCACTCATTAGCAACTATTTAGCTAACCATTTAGTTAGCGCTAAATCAATGCTTAACTTTTCTTTATTCATAAAAGCTAGTTAGCAGATTCTTTTCTTTCTTTCTTTTATGGCTTCGCACGGTTTGTGCATTTAGCCAATGTCACGTAATAAATTGTTCATGTCGACAAAGACGGCGTGATCCGTCTTACGATGAAGGTTTTGAGACTAAAGTCATGATGTGGCCACTGCTGCGATATTTCACTGTTCTTAATGAATTATTTACTGAATGCACATTTTACTACATAAATCACGCACTTTTATTTAGTAAACAACACTATAAATAATTTTAAAAGTCCGATGAAAAATGAGCGTGACACTCAGCTTGACTTTCCCGCCAAAACCTAGTTAGCAGATGATTAGTAGCGATACGAAGTAGAGGTGAAACTATGCGTTCGGCACAGATTATAATCAAAATAGTTGACTAAAAATTGGAATTTTTAGAAAAAACTTGTCAAAACTGCGATTTTTTATCTGTCGTGTTTGGCAGAAAAATGTCAGAAATTTGATCGGATAATTTGAATATAAATAAAATGATTTATTACAATTAAATAATTGTATTTGTGATGATAGTAGTGAAAGTAATAAACTCCAATAATATTATAGTAAACAGAAAAAGGTATTTATCTCTGTATTTATATGTAATTACTAATCTTAAACTGACGAAATTAATGTTAAAGCAGTAGCCGATAGTAACTGTGTATTTTCCTGCTCTTTATGCTTGTAAACATCCGTTTGATATTATACATTACTTCCTACTGCTTTTGTACTGCTTTTTACAGTATTATTATACTTGTTTACAGGCACACGTTTTATTGCTGTATACGAAGCCACTATTAGCACCTAGCGGCAATATTATTCTACCTCGCAATGACGGCGAAGGAGAAGACCATGCTGAGTGAAAAAGATGAGGAATGAGGTCGCGTGAGTCAAGAATGGCTCTCATGCTTATGGAAGAAAACAATGAATTATTTTTATAACAAAAATGTAAACAGTTTTATTGCGTATCAAAATAAAATATTTCTAAAAAAATGTTTTATTATTTGTGTCTTGCTGCCCCAAAATGACTTTTTTAGTCCTGTGCCTTAGATATAACATAAGATAACACAAGGAAACATAGGGCAGCATCTAAAATCACTGTCTTTTTTATTAAGTACTGCTTTTATAAACCAGTGCCTGACCGCAATCCTGCCTCATGGCAAGCAGTGATGCAATCGTTGATGGTAAAGCGCGCTAGTTTATTAAGAGCCTATTCACTTAAAAAAAACTGAGTGAATAAAAAGAAAGACGGCAATTGAGCGAGGTGATGCAATGTTAAACCCAACAACACGACCAACGATGCTGCGCAAGAGGGAGATTGATCTGGAGACCCTCCAGGACCAAACTCCCGACACAACAACATTTGGCGCATCGTACTCGGCACATTTTGCAACACAACTGCTCAGACCCGTCCTCCGTACGGCTTCACCAGACATGATGCCGGAACACGAGGAATCGCTTGGCGGCAAGACTTTGTCTGGTGGGTGGTAACTTCTGCCGGCAGCCGATGTTATAGCCTAGTATCGAGTAAAGCTTGTAAGTCAAAAAAGTTTCAAAGCTAATACCTATAACTTTACTACGTCGCTTTGGAAATTCAAAAAGGTTTTCAACATCCATATTTCCGCACTATTCGATATTATAAACAAAATAACTTCGAAGCATAATGATCATATTATATCAATCAGCTGATTCAAATAAAATCCGCCATATTGTTGCCTCTAACCATCCTCTTAACAGGGGTCCGGTGATGTTTAATTTTGACAGCTACTAATCAATTGCTTAGCATCCTCTTAGCGTTAAACAGCTTTTATGAATAAGAATTTTGCTAATCAGTTGCTTAGCAAATGGTTAAAGTTTTATGAATAAGACTGTAAGTCATACATTTCCAGTTTGATCTGAATTGGTCCTATATTGGTTTTTTGTGAAATGAAATGAAATGAAATGAAATCGTTTATTAAGCAAGTAGGATCACCGATCACTTTTACACGTCATGTTTTTTTTTTTTTTTTTTTTTTTTTTTTTTTTTTTTTTTTTTTTTTTTTTTTTTAAACTAGATGAAGCCGGCATTTCCTAACTGACTACCTCTGAGAAGAAATAGCCGAAACAAACTCAGGGATCATCGTCTTTTTTAAAGTCCAGACATTAAAAATGAAAATGTTTACAATAATTTACATTATAATTACGCATATTGCTTAATAACAATGCTTAACAGAGCGAGCAGCTCAGTCCCAAGCCTCTCTATCCTCTAAATAATCTGAGATTTTATAATACCCCTTTTTGCAAAGTTTGGCCTTTATATAGGTTTTATATCGTTTAATGGGTAAGTTTCGAATGTCCATGGGAAGCTTGTTGTAAAAGTGTATACATTGACCCATGAACGAGTTGCCTACTCTGTGGAGACGAGTGTGATGTACAGCAAGATTGTGTTTGTTCCTGGTATTTATATTATGAACTTCGCTTATTTTCTTAAAATTAGATATATTTTTATGTACATACATAAGATTTTCAAATATATATTGCGAAGCTACAGTCAGAATGTTCACCTCTCTGAATTTTTCTCTAAGAGAATCTCTAGGACCAAGGTTGTAAATGGCTCGAACAGCCCTTTTCTGTAAAACAAAGATGGTATTGATGTCCGCACAAGTTCCCCAGAGAAGAATCCCATAAGTCATAAGACTATGAAAATAACTAAAATAAACAATTCTGGCTGTATTCACATCAGTTATCTGTCTACTGTTGTACAATCAGAAGTCTGCTTACACTGGTTATTAATGCTTGATGATTATCCATGCATACATAATGACACAGGATGCTACCTCACAAATTTTGCATCTACATATGATTCAAATTAACAATATCTTCACCGCCTACATCTTCCTCATTCGTAATTTTGTCTCGAGATTTGCTAAATAGCTCGAGACAATGATGCCAGTAATATGATGCAAAATTCTGAATTCTGACTTGTATAATAAAAAGGTTCTTTAGCTACCTACATAAAACAAGTTATCTTGTCTGTTTTAAGATTCAGTCCCCATTATTGCCTGTAAACTTTTTAGAAGGAATTAATCTTGTAATTGTTATCATGACCAGAACCTCCAATTTTTAGTACAGTGCCTTGAATTACGTATCAACATAATTATTGCTAGTTACTAGGCTAGCAACAATTAATTTATTATCTCTATTTTTTATTATCTATCTTACCTTGTTCCCCGAGAAGCCAACGAACTCTAATACGGTTATAATCTTCGGCGGTAACAGAGATATCATCACGTTGAAGGTAGCGATGCCCAGGCGCACGCCGCTTTGGAAGTGTATCCTCGATTGAGTGGACTCCCATTGTTTTTTTTCTAGTATTTTTGAGCATTCCCTGTTTAAATACAACGAGTAAGAAATTAGTCAGGAATATTTTGACAAAAAAGAATAATTAAAATCGGTTAAACGACGAAGTTATTCGCATATAGGTATGTGCTTATACTGTCCAAATAAGAAACCTCCTTTTTGAAATCGGTTAAATAGAACAGTAATTGAATGAAAGTAATAAAATTTCGACCCCCTTATTAAAACCATGGATTATATTTAGATCTGTAGGGTAATTACGTAACATGCTATCAGTAGCAATGGGTTTGATTTTGACAGTTCAACGACATTCATTACGTTATTTAGGTTGTTGAACATATGGAGCAATGAATTAGCAATATGTTTCGAAAGGATTCCAACTGATAGTTATAGTGTATTACGCAATTAGGGTACTAATTTAAACCACCTAAATGGTTATTATGCACCTAACCATTATAGAAATACAGTTCTTTATAAAAAAATTACAGCTTAGTTCGGTACTTACTAAGTTGTCACTTTTGTATTACGAACTTTGAATTAACCTCTTGAGACGGGTAAGCTAAGATGAAATGTCACGATCATTTTTCATTGGACTTTTAAATTATTTATAGTGTCATTTACTAAATAAAAGCGCGTGATTTATGTAGTAAAAAGTTCATTCGGTGAGTAATTCATAAGAACATTGAGATACGCAGCATAGTGGCCACATCATGGCTTTGCATAAAATCTCCTCGTAGTCGGCTCACGCGGCCGTTTTTTTACATTATCGTTATCGGCGATATCTGCCATTGTTGTGAATTTTTTTTTAAAGAATTCCTTTAATTTGTTACACGTGTTATTGGCAAAATTGTGATATATATTCCACAGAGGCCATTGATCAAGAGTTTAGGTTGAATCTCACCTTGAAAGAAGAAGAAAAATTTACCTCAATACTACCGATGGGTGGGCGTTTTGGGGGATTGTCTTATGTAATACTAGCTTTCCGCCCGCGTGGAGTAAGGTTATATCGCACTTTTTAGATTTCTCTCGGGAATTTCAAATTTTTCCGGCATAAAAAGTATCCTTATATTTAATTCGGACTTTTAACTTTACGTCTGCAAAATTTCTAAGCAATCGGTTCAGTAGTGACGGCGTGAAAGCGGAACAAACAAACAAACTCACTTTCTCATTTATAATATTAGTAAGGTTTGACGTTCAAAAAGTGCTGATTCTAAGCCTAATTTGAATAAATGACTTTTGATTCTGAATAAACTTCGAAATACAAATACTGACTAAAGGTTAAGCTGAAAATAACGTTAGATTTCGTTTTGTAATAAAGGGGAAGAACGTCATCGAAAGGCCACTTATACAAGATGGCGCAATAGAACGTGCATATTGCATCATCTTTTTTTGCGGGGTAGAAGGGGCGTGGGCGAGGGGAGACCGATATCGTTGGGTAGCGCGGTTCATGAAGTTTTAGTCACTATGAGTCACTTCGACGGGAAGCGTCGCGCATTTTACGAAAACTCTCGTTCGTACGTAATTGTCAGGCGACTATTTTGTTCTGAGTATGGTGTACGGCAAATAAGGGAAGCTCCGAGTGCTAATTTAATTAAAATCTGGATAAAGCGGTTTGAAGAGACTGGATCGACGTTTAAACCACACGCAAAAGGTCGTCCACGCACATCTAGGACCGAAGACAATATTGAGAGTGTTAAGCAGTCGGTACGAGAAGATCCACAAATGTCTACTCGCAAGAGATCGTCTGTCCTAAACATATCGCGACGAAGTTTGCAACGAATTTTAAACTTGGATCTTAAATTGCATCCATACAAGCTGCAATTAACTCAAGAATTGAAAGACTCTGACTTCATAGCACGGCTCACATTTGCTAATGAAATGCTCAATCGGTTTTCAAATTTTGAAAACATCCTTTTCTCTGATGAGGCACATTTTCATATGAATGGGTTCGTAAACCGCCAAAATTGTCGTTATTGGAATAGTGAGAATCCCAGACTCAAACATCAAAAACCGTTACATAGCCCTAAAGTGACAGTTTGGGCCGCAATCTCTGCCAAAGGAATAATTGGTCCTTATTTTTTTGAAAACGCACGGGGGCAAAACATCACTGTTAATACCGAACGCTATGTTGCGATGTTGGAAGGTTTTTTGGCCCCAGAACTTGAAAATTCAAGAATAAAAAACTCTAGGACATGGTTCCAACAAGACGGAGCAGCTACCAGTCACACATCAAATGACTCCATGGCGGTTGTGAAGCAGATGTTCCCTGGCAAACTGATTTCGAAAAGAGGTGATATCCCATGGCCTCCGCGCAGTCCAGACTTGACGCCTCCTGACTTTTTTTTGTGGGGATACCTCAAACACAAAGTCTACACCAATAATCCGAGAAACATCAGTCAGCTCAAGGAGAATATTCGTGGTGAAATGGCAGCAATCACACCAGCACTACTTAAGAAAGTTTTCGGTAATTTCCGTTTGCGGTTAGAGGAGTGCCAACGTAGAGAGGGTCATCATTTAGATGATGTTATTTTTAAAAAATAAACTTCAGTTATCACTTAATAATTGCTTAGTTTTATTTTAACTATACCTTTTGTATTTATTTTTTAATAATTATTTTAAAAATGCACGTTCTATTGCGCCACCCTGTATTAGGGTGTCACATCCTGTCATTTCCACTCACATTTTAGTTTAAAGCATGCCTTACTAAGCATCCTTAAAAATTTTGTCACTATATATTTGTTGCCTTATAGCTTGCACAGAGGAGGGATTTTTGTCCGCTAAAATAGATGGCTTACAACTCTATCGAATAACGCAAACGAGGGATTAAAAGTACCGCGTACAAAAAAGCCCCCGAATAACCGAAGACATGCAGAGAGCGGAACGGACAAAAATACGGGGGAGTCCCCGAATAAAATAGAACTCGTGTGACTCGGCGAAGCTACGCACATGGCGGACTTTAGTCCGCGTTGTGTGCTCTCACTTCTTTACATTTCTGTGTAGCTACCATGAGTTTTCATTACGAGACTCGATCGTCGATATCAAACGCGTTTGGCGCTCTCATTGGTTGAGAGTTCTTACAACCTTGAAGCGAGCCAATCGATGAGTCAAACGTGCTCGATATCGACGATCGAGTCTCGTAATGTAAACTCATGGTAGCTACACTGCGTTGCGTGCGTTGAGTTCGCGGTAAATCCGCGCGGGTGGACTTTTTATTCGAGGAGCATACTTTTTCCTCCGCCGCGGCCGTCGTCGTCTGCGCGGGCCCTTATACACCATTTTCAGTCCCCTATTCGTACTTACACCACACATGAATCTACTTTCGTAAGTCATTTGCCACAGCCAGCATTCACGTCTACACATAAACGTAGAAACAAGCAGGACTTGGAGACAGAATGTATTATTTTAGACATGGAGGGAGTTTAGAACCCGCACCCTTAAAAAACTATTACTATTAATTTGAATCATTTTGGAGGATATTGATAATGTAGTGCTCCATATGTCGGAAATATGTTTCTGTTCAGCAACGTAAATAACGCAATGAGTGTGGCTGAACTTTCAAAATGAAACCTGTTGCTACTGATAGTGTGTTAGGTAATTTTCTGACGTGTTCACTCCTCTTTGCAATCATTCCATTGATTGTAAAGAGGCTCCCTTAAAATGCAGAAAACACTCCACACTCCTCAATCTTTCGTAATTCATCGCCTTAGTAAATTCTTCGATTATTCTGAAATTGCGCTAGTAAGTAATTAAAACTAAAATACAAATAAAATAATATTTACTTGTAACTGTTGTAGCAATTTTTGACCTTGATAGTGCCCTTGATAAGCCCAGTGAGGTCTTCTCCGTCCATAATAGTCATAGCTGCCTGAAGCATCAGGGCTTCTGCGTAGCAAAGTTCAGCATGGGCTTCCAAATCTGTATATGTGGCATAATTTGGCTGCAAGAAATATAGACTATTTTATACTCCATTCGCGACAGCATAAGACAGAAGTTAAAACGGTTGTTTTCAGGGTACGCTTTGTAATAAAAGTAAGAATATTGTGATTTGTTGTATACTTTGATTGGTGAATTTATTATAATCCATACTAATATTATAAATGTGAAAGTGTGTTTGTTTGTTTGTCCTTCCTTCACGCCGTAGCTAAGCAATCAATCGACCTGATTTTTGGCATACAGTTAGTTGAAAAGATGGAGAGTAACATAGGCTACTTTTGGTCCTAAAAAACATCAAGTTCCCAAGGGAGATTACTGGAATATTTGTATGTGTACACCAAATATATCCTTACTAATATTATACATCGGAAAGTGAGTTTGTTTTTACCACTTTCACGCCGTAACTCCTGAACCGATCGCTTTGAAATTTTGCAGACGTAAAGTTAGAAGTCCGGATTAAATAATAGGGTACTTTATATCCCGAAAAAATTTGATATTCCCGAGACAAATCTAAAACGCGCGATATAACCGAAGTTAACGCGGGCGAAGCCGCGGGCGGAAAGCTAGTCAATTTATATACCGTAACTGTAATACTTAACTACTTATTTGAAATACTTATTTTTTGTTTATGAGAAACCTGAATATACTTTGTTCAGAATAATCAACTGAATCGATTCCAAACATTTTTACACCATGTCATATTTTTCCCAAATACATTTAGAAATTGATACAATGTGGTTATCGAACGCGCCACTCAGCTTACTATAGCGCTCGCCGCGACACAGCTGACGCCAGAGGTCAATGCACTGCTCGCCCGCACGAGCGGAGCGTGGATCACATTTATGGTTGGGACAGCCAAGTAGGATAACAAGCCCATAACTTTGTGGTTTTTCATATCTTTTTGAAATTTTATACATAATTTCTTTACTTAAAAACCGTGTTTCGAGTTTCGCATAAACAAAAAATAATGTTGTATCCTATCTGATTATGCTGATACTCTGAATTATAATTCTTTTAACTAAATAACTTATTTAGTATTTACGTACTACATCACGCTAAAAACCTAAAAGAATCAAGGACCTGCCACGTTTAACATTTCACTGTAAGTCCATATCTAAGTGTCGTGACACATCTGCGAAACGTAAGGCGCCCAAAGTTCGGCTAAATACGCTCGCAGTGTATTTCAATCATGTATTTCATCAGCGGAAATTACGCCGCGTTCGGCGTAGGGCCTAACCTTCCTTCGGTCAATTTTTTCAGCTAAAACGCATTTAATGCATTTTGCATAGCAAGTGACACATCACACGATGCGTTGTGGCATGGCTGAACGTTCGGCGTGTGTAGTAAGTAAATCGCGTGCGTGGCGGTAGTGAAGAGCGGCAACGTCTTCTAAGCCCTCTATAATAGCTAATATTCTAATTAAATCCATGTTTCTGAGCAATTCAGGTACGTCACAAAAACCGCAGCCCATAAAGTGTCGACACAGACAGACTGACGATGATGCTACGCAACTTTCCGCCGCCTAGCGCGCTGAATAAAACGCCGCGTTTTGACCGTTTGGTTTGTCATAACAACTGAATATTGCGAATGAAACTTCAGCCGCTGAATTTTCGGTGCCGTACGTTTCGCAGATGTGTCGCGACCCTAAAATGTTTCCTAATTCATTCATATGTTTTGCCAGCAGGGTATTTTTAAATTTTCCGGGTTATAATGCAGCCAAAATATGTGGTATATATATTTGATTGTCAGTAACTTTTGGGCTTTAAGATCTTCCCTTGTCGAACAATGTATTTTCTGACAAATAAATATTTTGATTTGATTTGATTTGATGCTTGTAAATGTTATCCTACCCGTTTTCTGCCGTTTTTCGTTATTTAGGTGTTATTTGTAGTGTGATAGTGTCTAACAGAAACTAGTTTTGCTACAGAAACCGAAACCGAAAACGGATTTCGGCAACGGTCTCTAGTTTTTTGACAGCAAACAAACAAGCGAATCACGACATTGGCACTGATGGGATTCATTCAACGGGCCGAACATGACCGATCACAGCGCGAAAACTCCCGAATGCACATTCGGTTTCCGTCGTAGTTTCGATGAGTTTGCCGCTGAAAACGAAACTAAACCAATGACGAACATTCGGTCGGACACTAGTTATTTGTTATTGTTTTGCTTTTATTTTGTTATAAAGAGCCTGACGGGGCTCGCTATGACCTACAACTTGAAAGTTGCGGCCGATACCACTAGGCCACCACTGCTCAACTTTTGTATTATGAAGATTTTTTTTTTAAGAATTTCAGTATTTCAATCACAATTATGTTATTTTTATAAATATTGGCCTGATAGTTTAAACAACATATTTTAAAACAAAAATCTTATTTCTATTATAAGATATCCCGTCCATAACGTCGACTCAGGAATTTTATATTAATGTTCTGATTGACGGAAAAAATAGCAATTTAGACTCGGTTTTAAAGACAGTTGAACATGAAAATACACCATTGTTACTTTTAAAACGTTTTTGTTACTGTCACCAGAAGACATTCACACATGTTTTGTATCTACTATAATATTTACTACCTTATAAACTGAAATTCTAGAAAGAGAAAAATATAAATAGGTACATACTACAGCACATCAAGCTACTACATTCTGTCAGATGTCTTCATTAGATTTTCAACTTTATATATAAAAGGCTCAACTCTGATTGGAAATATCTGACCGTTTCGAGTAGCTTGACCTACTGTCGCCCGTAATTAATTCACTAAATTAAATAAACAGTGTTCTACCTTTTTGATAATTGTGCCGATGCTCTCTACGAAAGTGTAATTTTTCCTGTGTTGATTACAAATAGAGATCGATACTTTGAGTGCAGCCAGGGTCTGATTAATCTGTGCGTGGTCGAAATTCAGAATTGCTGGTATAAACTCGAACATGGAAGTGCCAAGACTGTGGTAAAGTGATGTGCGTTCCCTGGACATACAAAATGGTGTATTATATAAATATACACGGGGCACTAGACTTGAAAGATGCTATAAACACTAAGTTCCTACATTGGACATCGTTACGTTGCTGGGTAATATAATCAGTGTGGGACCCATAATTTTAGGCCAGGGAGAGGATTTCCGCACTAAAAGTTAAGGAGAACTACAAGTCCATATTTATTTATCTTATGCATATTTTTAGAGTAGGTAGATAAACGAAACTTGTCTCACCATGGTTTCATCAGGTTAGTGGCACCAACCAAATCGTTGTTAAAGAATTTTCTTATGGCCACTTCACAGTCATCGAAAGCAGTTTGTAAATCCATTATGTTCCTACAACAATAAGATATTATCAAGGAAAAAAAAACACACACACAAAACAGTCATCAACTACAAATGGAA
Source organism: Sesamia inferens (assembly GCA_037179545.1). Taxonomy (NCBI): domain Eukaryota; kingdom Metazoa; phylum Arthropoda; class Insecta; order Lepidoptera; family Noctuidae; genus Sesamia; species Sesamia inferens. Next base: position 14,971,710 of record CM073921.1, on the reverse strand, counting down.
AAATAATTTGAAGTTTGTAAGGTTGTGTTTACGAATTTGTTTTGGATACCTTCAAGTGTCATCTTTCGAATTTGTGTGATGTAGGTATCTAAAACAATTTGTATAACATCGCCACGCACAAAGTGGATAAAAACGTGTATTATTGAAGCTATATTTAAAACTTCTAGGTATAGCAGAGTTAATAAAATGTCTTATGCCGTGGAGCATAAGATTTTTTGAGCTTCCTCTACCAAAAGAATTATTGTCCTATTGCAAGTACGCTGGAAGGGATTTTTTTATGAAACAACATCACATCTGTATCTTTTTCTGTTTTGTTTATATATCTAGATATGTACATAAAGGGTAAAATAGAAAAATATATAATAATAATCACAGAAAACGACTCAGTAATCACGGAGGAAAGGTGGCCTACCTGCATTAGCAAAAAATAATTTGCTTTCAAATGCACTTTTGATTCGGTTCAAGTTAAAATGAAAAAAGCGTTGTACTTACGTCGGTTGTTCATCCGTGGCATCTTCAAACTCATCCTGCAACAATGATAAAAAAAATAGGTTTACTTTCACATAATTTTATTTTTACGGTATCTACAACCGTCACATGCGAACAACGCATCATACTGACGTCACACGTATTCTACATCTCAAAAGCAGAGTTTACCGTACAACTAGCAAACATACAACTTTCCAAAATTGACTGTTAGGTAAGTGCCCACCAGACATTACACCCGGAGGGTCCTCCCTTTTCTATGGAGGATGAGTGAACTTTACTCATGCCTCCACAATCGTTTAACTTTATGTCACAATAATATAACAATGAAGGGATATAATAATAATACTAATACAATTGTTGTTACTAAAGAAAAAATGACAAACCTTAATATTATTTACTTATTTTTTGTAATAAACATCGTTTTAATATTAGTTTCAAATAACTTTTCGAATCAAAATACAATCAGAGCTACACTACAGTTAAATACAATCAAAATCATATCAAAATTAAATAATAATAATAAAAATAACAATGTCAAGTAATATAAGTTAAAAAAAAAAGATGTTGACTGACATTTGCTTCCAGATTCCATACCTTCAGTCAAATTAACTGAAAATATAAAATCCAAAACCAAATGTCAGTCAAGTCCTGATAAATTATATAAACCGCCCCTAACGGTTCCCTGTGCAAAAGTGCCCGCAATGCTTGCTGCATTGCCACGCTGGAGCGATGGCTAACCTTTGCACCAAGAACGAGCCGGAGCGGGAGTCACCCGTTTTGCCACGGAGTCTATGTCCCATCTCACTAATGAGCTTCTTGGCCTCAGTACCCCAACTTCCCAAGGTCTCCACGGCTAAAGGTAAAGTGGTACCGGTCCGCCAACGGCGCATACTTCACCCTCTTCCTTTCAGCGGCGTCTTCAGCTGCCGCCGACGGTGAAACGACCGTGCAGCCAAGATGGCTAGTGGCCACAGTATTGACGCAAGTTGCATCCCATATTAGGCACTTGCCATTTTTCCAAGGCACCAGGGTCAGGCCGTCTGGCCTCTTGCCGTCCGTCCTGCACAGCCCCGAGGGCCCCAGCACACAAGGAACATCTGCCGACGCAAACGCCCTCTGCACAATATCGTTGAGCGCATGGTGACGCGGGAACCTCCCTGTGCAACGACGACAACTCAAAGCGTGATGGCCATCCGCCTCCACCATGGAACCGCTTGTGCTTCTATGGGGTTCCACACCTTGGAACCCAGGCGGAGAGCCACTGCCACACGCAAAGAATCATCATCAAGAAACGTGCCCAGGTGAGGCGAAGGAAGCGCGTGCAACCATGACCCAGCTTCGGGCTGCGATACAGCCTTGAGTCTGGCTAAATCAGCCCCCGAAAAACCCATCAACATCTGCTCCTGGATCAAATTAGACGAGATGTCATCCCAGGCGCGCTGAATATGCGCCGCGTCAGGACCCGCGGCACCCATGCTGAGCACAGACCAACCCTTCCCATCGGCATCTAGCATAAATGGGTTGTTTGCCCCGACACCGTTTGAATTAAAAATTACAGTGACGAGATCAGCCACCCCATGCGCTGACGCCAGGAAAGCCGCCAGGCCCACATCACGCACCCAGCGCATCCAAAGACACCCGTACCGGTTAGGAAGAGACGCCTGCCTCCACTGGGTATTATTCATGCACACATTCAGGATCGACTCGACCGTTGACTTTAAAACACAGTCAAAGGAACATACCTCCCCCGGGCAAATCCAGGTAGGAGCGGTCCGTAAGAGATACATAACTTTAGGCAAGACAAAACAATTGCGCAAAAAGGAAACCGCTACGTGCGCGGAGAGATCCTTGAGACGCTCCTGAGCATTGAGGAGAAGCTGTTTACGTGAGGAAATGGCCTCTGGCACTCTGTCAAGAAGAATGGGACCCAAAAGAGAGAAAGAGAGGAGAGAAAGTTCCCTGGGGCCAGGTAGTTGAGAGTCAAAGCGTGAGAAATGTCCACGAGCTCCAACGCCACAGCAGAAGAATTCGCACTTAGAGGGATTCACCTCCAAACCCAGTTTCTTCAGTTGAGGAATAAGAAGCAAGACCTGGAAAACTTCCTCAGGTGATCCACCAATAATGCCATATCAAGATACCACAGGTTCAAAGACGATTTCAATCCAGAAATGACTTTGTGGATTGCTAAAATAAAAATGAGTGGCCCTAAAGGATCTCCCTGCTGTGCACCCACCTAAGACAAAATGAGACTATCACCGAAGGACAGATTAAAAGGAGAGTAATACACCTAATAAAGGAAGGGATATAGAGAAGGAATCCTACTAAAACCCTAAGGTGTTAAATGCACTGCGAATGTCGAGCTTCAGAATCACGCAGTCTGAATGTCTAGGGTCCATGAGGAACGCACGCGTCGCAATAGCGGCCTCGCACCTTAAACGCGTCCCGAAACCTAATTGATGCGGCTGCATCTTTCTTCCTGAGTGCGCATAGAGAAGCATTAGTATTTCCTCTCATAAGATTAATTAAAGTTCGGCATCGGTTATTCATGCTAAAAATTAAATTATCCGAATCGTGCTGCGGTATCAGGTCCCAGGTTCTTTTCAAGTACAGGAAAAGTTGTTCTTCTGTCATCTGAGTTGGAGAAAAATTAACCATAGCTCTTCGTTGTAACATGTCCCATGAGTGTTCAATGGGATTCAGGTCGGGGACTGAGCAGGCCAGTCCCCTCCCAGTTCCCTAAGCACAGTTGATATCAGCTCAGCCGTATGGGTACGGGCATTATCGTGCACGGGTTGAACCTACTGACCTATTTATACCCTGTGTGGGATAAGCCAAGTTCAACCAAGTGACATATAGTTACAGCTTCCAACATACACACAGTTCTAATATGCTCTTCCCTTGGCAAATGTTGACGTGACATAACAATAATTGTAACAATACGTTTAAATTTGAATAAAGAAAGTGGGTGATCGCTTTCAATTTATCAATACTTCACTGTTGAACATGAACAACTTTTCGACCGCCAAATTCGAATAATCGTTTCGCATTTTGTTTCAAAATGCGGTTTTTTTTAATTTTGAAAGAGGTGGTGGAAAAGAAAATACATATTCTATACATATACAACCTTTTTTAATACTGTATTTAGTTTTTATGTTTAGGAGACGTTCATGTAATCCGTAATGGGTGTAATATACGTAGATGTAAACTTACTTCAAAATGTTCGTCGGCGAGAGGTGCGCCCTCCGTATGGTATGGGTCGTGGAGCGGAGTCAGCGCTGGAGCAGTTTCTTGCTTTAGAGCCATTTCCAAAATCTAAAGCAAAGTGCAAATACAATTATTTATTTAATGAAGGCACAACATTTCACGGAATAATTCTGTATAATGTTCTTGTAAAATGATTAGCCAAAACATTAACAAAAAATACATAAAAAATATAGCAACGACTATAATTTTTTAAAACACTTTAAACAAACAGACTCAAAATGACCGCTTATAAACACAAAACGAAATTGCTGGTTTTGTATTTTTTTTTTATTATTATTATTAACTTTCAAGTCGTAGAACCTCGCAAAAATTCATGTGTGTCTCACTCACTAACTCACTGCTCCTATGCGAAGAAAACTTTAAAAACAAACGAACGCGATTAAAAACATTATTATTAAAAAAACAGTTAATTAAACCGATACGGGATCATCATGCGATCATCATCGAGTGGGTGATGGAACCGGTATACGCGCGTAAATAAGACGTTTATCATATACATACGAGTTTTATCCTCCTGTCTCTATAGTCGGATAATATACAATTTTGTCCGTATTTATGCAAAATGGAACCACTCGACAAATTTAAATTTCTTCTTTTTTATAGAATAATAATTTAAAAGTGGTCTAAATTCCCATAAAAAGAACCACATGAGAAACAAGGCGGTTCTTGTTGGTTCTATTTGGTATGCGAATTAATTTAGAATATGAACAACAGAGTCAGGGCCAATATCTTTGACAAATTTCGGGACGCTGGGGTCCCAAACCTTTGAAATGTGTACAATCCCTGTCCGCACTATGAAGTGGATTCAAATATTATTACGAATAAGATGCAGTCATTACACATTGTGGCTCCGCATAATGAAGCTGCAGTATGCTGTGGGGAAAGCAAAGAAGAGGCACACATAAGTCATGAATTTGCGGAAGGCTGAGGTCGAAGATTTCTTAGTTCCTAAGCAACGGATTCGTGGAACCTCTATCGTGTCAGCCTTGTGGAAATACGTGTTACAATAGATGTAAATACCACAAATCTTATCGAGCAAATAGAAGTCCTCGGAACTGTTAAAATTGCCATTGAAATGCCATGCCAATTGCCATGGATACAGATAAATAACGGATTATTTTAAATATTTGTTAAAATAACTACAAATAAGTAGTAATAATACTACATTAGGCATATCATATTTAAAAAAATAAAATAAAAGTGTCTTGTAGTTATGCAATTAAAAAAATCAATTAAATCCATCTTGAAGACCAATTTCTCTGATAACAATGTCAGCAGATTATAAACAGCTGAGCGGATTTGGTACATATAATCACTGATAAAACATTTTTATCCAGGCACGTGAAGAAAAAATTATAAGCTTAGTCCGACATCACAGGTACAAATTATTTTGTACCTAAATGTAATACCTAACATTAAATATTCAAACAATTAGTTTTAGCAAAAAGTTATGGATTTACTAGATTTTCCGTGATCTATACAGAGAAAACAGAAAATAGTACAGGTTCATAGCGGCCAAAAATATACCGTAACAGTTGAACAACGAAAATAATTTAGAGATTAAAACAGTGTTCTCAACATCTCTAAATATGGTGCGTGTTTGTATTCTCGCATATGAATATGTTTATATTCATTGGTGCAAACTTTTAGTGAAAGTTGTCAGCAACTGGTGTCTACCTCACTTTCTCTCTTTACCGTCTCAGTTACTCACGTAGGCTACAAATGCATGAGATGAGAAGGCCGTTTTATGGTACTAAAATCATTAGCCACGTCTTTGCGCACGATATTTACAATAATTATTTTATACAATAAAAACTGCTCTATTATTGAAAGCAGTTTTAATATTTTTTTCAATAAAACCAATTAGAGATTAGATGTTGACCTGACAGTGGGTATTCCAACTTTTGTGCTTGTGTATTATTGTCACATTGGCTAGAGTGAATAGTCTCTTACTAAACTAGCGCGCTTTACCATCAACGACTGCATCACTGCTTACCATCAGGTGGGATTGCGGTCAAACACTAGTTTATAATTTATAAAAAAAATATATATGCCTAAATTAATTTTATACTAGTAATTATGCTATACTATATGTATATAAATTAGTGTTTTATTGATTTCCTTCTCCACAAATCATTAATTGTAAGAATTGAATAAGTCGAAGTAAAATGGTATTTCTATTCTATTAGTCTAAAAAATATATGTATATTGAAGATACCATATTAATATATACATAGACTGTGCTCACAGTTGCTTTGAGTTTACATTATGTTCGCAAAACTATTGAATTGTAATCTTCTTAGCGCATTGGTGGTAAAGAGTCTAAACATCTTTGGCTCAAAATTCAGCTGCACGACACTCAGTGACGCAGTCATAAGATAATCAAGTGCACAAATGACAGGATGCGCGTCAAGAAGGGAGGGTTGTCCCATTGTCTGTGGGGATATGCTGCATACCCACTTGAGATCTGAGCCGTCGTGACCCTGACCTGACACTAGAGTTCATACCAGAGACTATATGCATTTCACCAGTTTCTGTGACAAATCCTTCAGTACAAGCAGTACTCGTCCCTGTCGGTAAGACGTGTCAACTGTCCAATCTTTGTCAACTTTTAAGACTATGTATGGTATAAAAAGCACTTCCTCTCTATTTAAATAGTATCACAGCTTTTGCTCTTGTTTCTTGATATATTTAATTAAATTAGTTTGATAAACTTTATGTATACAGGGTGTATCTTACATGATTACGCAAACTTCGCGAAAAGGCTAGACCGAATGCCGCTAATAAAATTATGGTAATCATTTATGTCGTTAATGAGCGGTTACAGAAATTACATTTTTCAATCGCGCAATGTATTATAGTAAACGCTATACCAACGCTATGTTATCAATTTACGGCGCGCGACCCTCTTAAGTGCGTAGGCACCTACGTTTATTACTCACACGATAACACAATGGTAACAAAACGGTGGAGATACCCCACCGCTGCTCACGCCGAACCAAAATTAAGTTCTGCACATTAAAACAAATGATGTTCCGAAAGGCCTTGTTTGCATTCTATCTTAATCTACCTACTTCGACAACATTGGTATCACATAAAATCATTTGTGTAATTAGTTAATGGCTCATAGTATCCTCAAAAGCAACACTGCCGGCCAAAATTAAGACCTCTTACATCAATGTAGGAAAATCTTAAATTTCAGAATATATAGCAAGAAATTTTTATTATTTATTAAGATATGTACTTACTAATTATTACATATAAATTAACAAGAAAACAAAAAGAAATATACACTTACATACACTTGTAATAATACTCACATGAATTACTTGTACAGTGATATTGTGATCACATGAATCACATACGTCTGCTTTCGATGCTGGCACCTAGCAAAATAGGCCGAGTCTACTCCCGCCTTATCAATATTGTTCACAAACTAAACTAATTTTAAGTTTAGTGCATCTTTCTGTTTAATTAAGAAAAGGACAGAAGATAAAATGTCAGTTTGGATCTGTCAAATCAGTCCGCTCCTAGTAAATTGATATATTTTTGGTCGCCATGTTTTTAATCGCGTCTAAAAACTGTCTATGGAATATCTCAATTTGACAGGATTAAACTAAAATGTTATCTTCTGTCCTTTTCTTAATGAAATAGAGAGAAAAAGATTAACTAAACTTTTTTGAAATTAGTTTAGTTTATGAACAAGAAAATCGGCGCCAATGTCATTTTTTTCTAAATTGTGCTGACATAGAGATAACTGCTAGCTAATAGGTAGCCGACTTTTTGTCGGCAACATGCAGTGCGTTTGAGTCTACAATGAGCGTGCCGCCCGGTGGTAGGTTTTAGTCATTTTGAGTTTGGTGGACATTGAGTTTCTTTTTGGAAAAATAGTGCATTAATTAGTTTTCAGTTTAATTTCTAATTGGATTATAAAACAAAAACAGTTATGAACAGTCTAAACTGAAAAAAAAAACCTGCATATTTTTTTAATCACCAATAAGCCGATGAACGAAGTCGGACCCATAGGACTCTAGTGCGTCGATGTCAGATACACCGTGTATATTTATTGTACTTATAATCTAAATAGTACACCTTAGACTACCTAAACTATTCGTCTCTCCTTCCCCTTGGTATTCTATGCAAAAGTTGTCCGTTAAAGATCGCTCTGGGAAGGATAGGACCACCCTTTGAAAAATCTTAAAAAAGCGCTTAAGAAGGCTCGCTTCGACCGCATTACCCATATTGGCAGCAAGTTATCTGCGCAGCCATCCAGCCATTATGGCACGCTTGCCGTTTGAGTAAGCTTCCAGCGTACGGCATTTCTCTGGCCTGACTGGCTGGGTAAGACTTCTTGACTGAACGGTCCCTCGGAGTTGTTGTCATCTGAGCCCATGTCGACTAACGCCGGTGTTCCTCAGGGGTCTGTTCTCTCTGCAACTCTGTTCCTGCTGCATATTAACGATTTGCTGATGGCCGGTATGTATGAGTATATTGAGTATGCAGATGACAGCACAGCTGTGGAGAGTTACCTGTCGGATGCTCGGGCTAGTAGGGAATCAATCCGGTTCGAAAGACAGACTATGGTAGAGCGTACGGATGTTGCACTACAGGCAGTCTCCGAAGGGGGCAATGCCAATCTTGTAGCTTTCAATGCCAAAACACAGGCGTGTCTTTTCACCGCCAAAAAGCGGCGGAACCTTAGCTCCTACTTTTCGAAAAGTATCCTTGGAGTGTACCGACCGCCTTCAGCTTTTGGGAGTTGAGATTTGTTCGAACCTAAACTTTGGGCGGTTCATTGGGTCCAAGGCCAAGGTGGCTGCCAGGAAACGTGGCGTTATCGCAAAGGACCGGCGGTACTTCACATCATGGCAGCTCCTAATGTTGTACAAAGCACAGGTCCGTTCGTGTGTGGAGTACTGCAGCCACAATTGTACTGGTGCTGCAAAGTGTCACCTGGCCACTTTGGATTCAGTGGAGAGGCGTGCGAAAAGGATGATTGGCGACCCCGATTTAACTAAAAACGGTCTCCAAAGCCAAAGCACAGGCGTAGAGTAGCCAGCCTTTCCGTGTTCTATAGGATGCATTTTGGTGAGTGTGCGAGGGCATTGCATAATTTAATTCCCCCATCTCCGTTCCACCATCGGACGACCCGTCGTAAGGCGAGTTTCCACCCTTACGTTGTGAATACCACTACGATCCAGACGAAGCGTTTCGCCTCCTGTTTTATACCGCGTACATCGAGGGACTGGAACAATTTGCCAGCGACGGTGTTTCCGTCGGACTACAATGTGTGAGTGTCTTCAAGGCTAGAGTGAATAGGCTCTTAATAAACTAGTGCGCTTTACCATCAACGATTGCATGACCGCTTATCATCAGACGGGTTTGTGGTCAAGCGCTAGTTTATAATTTATAAAAAAAACCCTTTATTTTGACATTTCCATGTTGGCCACGGTAAGGAGTCATCGGCAGAATGTTCTCGGATGATTTGATAACATTGACAGAGCTTATGCAGCTCCTGCCATAGTTTACATCATGAGTTACTATTGCCTGGTATAGGTAAACCAACGCACCCAAGAAAACTTTTCACCTCTTTACCTTCTAGGGCTAGACGTAGTTATGCTTTGGGTGGCGTGAGTCAGCTAGAAGCTTCAGCCTATTAATGCGGATGGCTATGGTCCTGCGAATGTTTGGAGGCGCAATGTCATTGAATGGGTACATTGATCCAGTTCTTCGCAGGACTTGGGGAGATGTACCCGTCTGTCACGGTATCCCCAGACTGCGTAGCAAATTATTTCTGGCATAAACTTTCAATTATGCATTTTGCCACTTTCTTTTGTAGATAAGTGACGGGTCCAGAGTAATTCCAAGATATTTTGCGTGATCACTGTGAGTAATTGATACTATCATGAGATATTCAGACACAGATTGCGTTTTTGTTGGATTCAGTTACAGTTGTAACTATAGATATTAACATAATAGTAGCTGAGAACAGTGAGAGCTGTGGAAAGTTTGGTTTCAATCTCCTCCAAGTCCATCAGTCTTTAGAAATCGGGTTGTGATCGGGTTAAAGGGTTGTTAGTTGAATATGTTAAGAGTAGCGGGGCTAATATGCTACCTTCAGGTAGTCTATTTGTTTAGGTTCCCTATCTACTTTCATATTCAAGGTCTTGAATAATGGGTAAGGCTATGGGTCACTTTTTTTTCCTTGCACCCTCACTCCGGATCATAGCCTGGACCACGGTCGGACTAAACTTAAAAAAACTGCTCAGTAGCCAATGATCTCAAGAGTAGCTCTTGAGATCATTGGCTATTGAGCAGTTTTCTAAGAATTCGTGGAAACTTTAGATTCTCTGTCAGGTTGCCAATCTTTCAAACCTAGGCAATCTTTTAAAAATTTAACCCTTAAGCTCTTCCCAGTCTAACACTACACTATTCACGTCGTTCGTTTAATTTGTCGTATGCCGCTGACATATCTACGAATACTGTGCCCGTTACTTTGTTTGTTTAAAACCCAGTCCGACCGTGGTTCAGGCTATGATCCGGAGTGAGGGTGCATGGGAAAAAAAAGTTGCCTGCCCACTAGGAATTTCTCCTGTATCGTGGGCGCGTTTACAAACATTATAAACCCACAGACACAAACAGCCAGTCCCGGAAGAACTACTTGTTGGTCATACAAATATTTGTTCCGAGCGGGAATCGAACCTGCGACACGCAGCGCTGCAGTCAATAGCTTAACCACTGTGCTAACCGTGCAGTCAATTACCTATTTCCGCGGAGCACTAATATTTGCAAAGGAGGAGCCGGAGAGCGTGAGGATAAGGCAAAAAACTGCACCCTCTCGCCTCTAATCGCTGCACTACCCTGAACGGGAGACAACGGGTGCGGTTTGATGGCGCACTGTGTTCTACGGGCACGCGCCTCAAGTTAATGTCAACACATCGTGACGAGTCAAGGAGGACTGATGCCTGCTGCAGTCTGACACCTTTTCGCTCCGCAGAAAGCGGGAGATTCGCGATTTAGCGGGACATTTGGTGATTACCCAAGCTAAAAAAGTCCTACTGATTCTGTAAACATAGTCTTTATTCTTCGACAGGTAGAAGTGGTAATATGTAACAGACATGAACATTCCATGGGTTAAGTGTAAGTTGTTCATAATTGGGGATGAGCCTATTAATCATGCACAAATACAGGTTCCAGGATGCCAATTAACAATTCTTTAAAATACTGATGACAGATGATTTAATGGCTATTATAAATTCTAATAATTGTTTTAGTCGCAAATAATATTTGAATCAACAAATTGCAAAAAAACAAAAGTAAACCTTTCCAAACAGATTTTTATATGAGGTCTCACCAAAGCATGCTATGCTTCTCCAGTGAGACCAGATACGCAAGCAACATGCCATGTTATGTGTGTAACATCAGCCTTAATTAATGACAAATCTTCCATTGTTTGTCCTCACACATTAAAATATGGTAAACAATATTTATCCACAGATTAGGCATATTGTATCAAACTAACAAACTAGGTTACGGATACAATCATCTATTTCAACACAAAGAAAACTGAAGTCACTTGGAAAGTTGCCATGCTAAAATTGAATTGGGCTGGACACATCTGCCGCATGTCCGGAAACTACTGGGCCAAACATATGAACTAGGGCCCTTCTTAATCTCAAAAGATATTGTGGTAGGCCCAGACAAAGATGGTGGGTAGAACTGGACTCCTACAACAAACAATGATCCATAGCAGGTTTTAATCAAAAACAAGTGGAAAGAGAGCAAGGAGGTATTTACCTTGCAGGAAAACGTAACCATTTCCAGGGACTTCTGAATATTTTTAAAGAAATTTTGAGCTGGTAAGTAGTCAGAAAGCCGAAACAAGTTGGCCAGTCTAAAGCAAGATCTCTATGGTGAAGAATGGTCAACATTGGAATTACTTAATAAAATCACAAGACCACACAAATAAATTATTATAGATTTGTGTCACATTGCTTTTTTCATTCAAAAAAAATTACTAAAGTATATGCTATAGATGCTGATGGTTTCATTTCAGACAGATAGCTTTCTGTTAACTTTCATGTTTAGCTGTTTAGTAAAAATTTTGTTATGAACTAACAGTCTACTTGTTATGGATAGATCCTAGAGATCATCCAGGATCAGTATATTTATTTTAATATGGATAATTTTATAATATTGATGAAACACAAGATACACTGAGACCAAATTCTAAATAGCTCCATATCCATGGTACATTCTTGCCCGGACACTTCTTCACTACAAGGTGCTTCTTTTTCTTTATGTTTACAACTGGTCACATATACACTTTGACGCCTGACCTATCTGAACAAAATCACCAAATTGGGTCAATATAATTATTACTTTCTAGGGTCTCCCTTCCCAGTATGTACAGTATGTAATGTAAGTACATATATACACCTTTCACTTTAATTTTTGCTTTTATTCTCTATATATTATTAATTTAGACACTCATTTGCTTGTTCCGTCACACTCTCATTTATTATTTTCGCATCACAAACCAACACAATCTGTGTTCTTTGAAACACTTTCGACATAGTCGCAATTATATTCATCCCTTAGTTAGGCAACACGTAATTTTATATAAATGGAATAAGGATCAAAGATAAGTAATTAGTACAATAAGCATGACCATACAAAGTGTGCAAGAAAATCACATCAAAGATATCGCCACATAACATTACATTTGCTTTTAGTACAAGCAAATTATTTAATATAATCGAAGGGACTGAATTACAAATAAGAGGAGAAAAGTAAATGTTAACAGGTCAAAATTTACCTAATTTGATTTGAAAATATATATATATTCGCTGAAAATGCACAAACTTTATTTGTATAAAATAATTTGCTAAATATTTTACTTACTTTTTCGAATCTAATATGTTACTTTTATTGACACGACGCAGACCATTAACAACTCACAAGGAAAGTACACATAAAATAAATAATACTGTATTGTTAATTTAAAAAGTCTACGTTAATAAGTGTACGTACGTACGTAAATGTGTTTTAAAAACTTTATTTGTAAACAATACGTCTACTCTCCTTTCGGCACTCGGCTACAACACTACTTATTGTTATGTTAACAATGTTTTTCTGTTTTTTTTTTGTCTGCATTTAGTAGGCATAGATATTTTTTTTTTTTGGTTCACTTCTTTTTTTTTTTTTTTTTATTTTGGCTCGCACGATTTGTGCATTTGCCACTACAAGTATAAAGGTAGGGAAACCAAATAAATTCATTGAAATGCGTAGGAACGGATTACGGAATTATGGAACAAAGGATAATAGGATCAGGTTTGGTGGTAATATAATAATAAATAAAGATATACCAAACATATATATTAAATAGAAATTAAAATTGGGAGTTGGGAAAAAAATAAAAAACCTTATACTTTAATATTATTAATAGTTATAAAGGTAGATATTAAATTATAAATATCAAAATTTAAGGAGCTTAACAATGTAGGGATTGATGTAAGAAGAGGGACAGAGAGTTCATTAAGGGAGTTAATGAATGAAGAAGAGTCACGGTTGGGGCATGCAAAAAATATATGATTCAAATCTTCCTCACAACCACAACAACATAAATTATTGTGAATAATCCCAAGTCTAGCAAGGTGAGAGGCTGTGCAAACATGACCCAAGCGCATTCGTATCAAACTGGAGGTTGCAAGCTTGGAAAGTTTTAATTTGGAAAACCATACTTTGAGAGGTATTCTTTGTTGTATACGTTTATAATATTGACCTTTACGACTACTTGAAATATTCCATAAATTTTCCCAGGCTTCATACAGATGATCTTTAGGAAGAGAGTGAAGGTCAGATACAACATTATTATATGGAAACTTATCACCATCATCTACAGCGTCTTTAGCAAATTTGTCTGCTATCGCATTGCCGCGAATATTGTGATGGCCAGGTATCCACACCAAAAAAACATCAATATTTTTAAATTTGCAATTTAGTAGGAGCTGTCTGGACTCTATAACATAGGGATGATTTGAGCCTGACCAAGGAAACTTTTGCAGTGCTTGTAAAGCACACTTCGAGTCAGTGAAAATAATAGACTTGCTGAGTTTTGCAAGAAGTACGTATTCTAGGGACTTTAAAATTCCAAAACATTCTCCAGAAAAAACTGATGTTTCAGAAGGTAATTTTATTTTTTGATGAATGTTATATTGTTCATGATATACAGCTACCCCAATCGTGCCTGAAACTGGGTGCTTGGAAGCATCACAGTAAATGTAATGCCTATCAGCCCAGTCTCTTTCGACTATGAAGTTTAAGTTAGAGTTAGCATAACGATCATTCTTTAGCGATATAAAGTTATAGTTTATTTGAGGGGAAAAAATAAGAGCTTCGTAACAGACAGAAAAAATTGGAAGATACTGAGAGCGGTGTGTGGGAGCTTGAAGTGAAGTAAATTTACGGAAACTTATAATAGAGCATGAAAGAGATTTATTAGATCAATAAGACGAACATTCAATTTTTTCTGAAAGATACAAAAGTTTTTGATAAAGTGGGTGGTTGGAAAATTGAAGAGTTCTGAGAATGAATTTATCACATAAGTACTGTCTACGAAGTTTTAAAGGAGGGTCCAAAGATTCCACTTGGAGTGCGTTAATTGGGCTAGACCTCATGGCACCAGTTATAATACGCAAGGCTTTTGATTGAATTGAGTCTAACTTTGTCAGACCTACAGCACTACAAGGTTCTAAGAAATATGTCCCATAGTCTAAGATACTTCTAATAATAGCGTTATACAATAATTTTAACACGAATGGATGGGAACCCCACCAAACTCCAGAAAGACAGCGCATAATATTTAATAAACGTTCACATCTAGCCAATACATAATAACAGTGTGGTAAACCTGTAAGTTTACCGTCTAGAAGGATACCCAAAAATTTTACTTCGCTATTTTCAGGTATTTGTTGATTATCATATACAACTGAATATGGAGGAGGAAAACGCATTCTAGAAAATAAAACAGCGCTACTTTTGTTAACACTAAGACACAAAGAATTATTGTCCAACCATGATTTAAGAAATTTTAGAGCGACGTTTAGAGAGGAACTTAGTTTTTCAACAGAGCGTCCTGATACATAAAGAACTAGATCGTCTGCATACTGTAAAATATTGGCTTTACCAGAAATATGGAATTCTAAATCAGAGGTATATATATTATAAAGAAGTGGGCTCAACACCGAACCCTGAGGCAGTCCTTTCCAGGTTAATCTTGTTTTCATTTCGGATTCACCTATGTCAACTTGTAATTGTCTGCCTGAGAGAAGATTAAGAATGAAATTGCAGAATATGGGAGGTACTTTTAGTTTATAAAGTTTAGTATTCAAAACATTTAAATCAACATTGTCGTATGCAGAAGAAATATCTAGGAAAACAGCAAGCATGGATTCATTATTTGAAAAAGCCAATCTCGCATCTGTAATGAAAATCCCTAGACTGTCCATGGTACTTTTTCCTTTCCTAAATCCATACTGACTCAGAGATAGTAAACCTTTACTTTCTACATACCATTCTAAACGGTTTTTAACTAAATGTTCAGCTAGTTTTGAAAACACAGTGGCAAGGGCTATCGGTCTGTAAGAGTTAGGATCTAACGGTGGTTTATTTGGTTTTAGAATGGGGATGACTTCGTATATTTTCCATGAGGAAGGGATTATACCAGAACTTATTGTGGAGTTGATTATGTTTAAAAAGTAAATTAGACTTGAGTCGCTTAAATTTGCAAGGAATGAGTAAGGAATACCATCATGACCTGGAGCAGAATCTTTTACGTAGGATAAAATACCTTTCAATTCTTTAAGGGTAAAAGGACTGTCAAGGCCCGTTACATCCTCTACGGGAGATTGGAAATGGAGATGAGATGAAATGATGGACATTTGTGGAACAAAAGGAGGAGCTATCTTGTCTAAAAATTTATCTGCAACGGATTCATCCAGATAGTGAGGTATTGTTTCCTTAAATGCTGATCTGAATCGACGTATATTTTGCCATATTAATGACGGAGAAACGTCAGGCGATAGCGAAGTGCAGAAACGACGCCAACCATCCCATTTCTTCCTTTTAAATAATTTACGAGTATTGTTCATAATTAATGTGAGGTTATTAAAATTTTCTAATGTTGTACACTGTTTATATTTTACTTCAGCCTCTTTCCGTTGGCGCACTGCTAAAGAACATTCATTGTCCCACCATGGGGGCGACGGAATGTTATTATTACATCGTTTAGTTGGGAATGTTTCTTTAGCAGCGTCCAACAAGAGTGATGCAAAAGAATCAGCCCGAATTGTCGATGAATTTAATGCATTTTCAAGAAGGTTGGATAGTCTCTGCTCAACTCGCTCACTAAACGTTCTCCATCTGTCACTGTCAATACTGTCATTAGAAGTTTTAATTTTGTATGCTAATCTTGGTGGGCGTCTGGATAGAGATTTGATAAATTTTGTCATAGTTATTATTACGGGATAATGATCGCTATCAAAAGTCGAAGGCAGGGTATTCCAGGTCACTGTAGGCGCAAGACTAGGACTGGCTATCGTGAGGTCTGGGGCACTGATCCCTTCATTAGGTTTAGTGAGACGTGTTGCAAGACCTGTATTCAAGATACAGAGGTTATTAGAATCCAAAATGTCTAATATCCTTGACCCGTAATAACTAGAATTGGAGCTACCCCAAGCCTGGTGCTGAGCGTTGAAGTCACCCATAATTAAAAATGGTTTAGGTAATTTTGCTACTATGGTTTCTATTTCGTTGTATAATGATGATGAAGGGTGGGGAACATAAACAGATACAAAACATATTTTATTGATAGATACAGCTATTATAGAAAAATCAACACTATGATTTGCAATGGGAATGTGGTGAAAAGGTATTGTGTCATGAATTAACAGAGCAACACCAGCATAGCCATCTGTTCTATCTTCTCTTAAACATAAATATTGGGAGACTTTAAAGTTATAACCTGGCTTCAACCAGGTTTCTTGCAATGCGACAACAACAGGTTTATACACATTAATAAGATGTAGTAAATCGCTTTTTTTAGAGTTAACACTGCGACAATTCCACTGAAGGATTGTTGACAGCTGATCCATTATTGATATTATTAAAAAGTTGACTAATACTTTGTATAGCAGCGTTGGACGGTTCAGACATATTCTTTGTTAGCAAATTAATTAAAATGATAATTAAATCTCTATATTCTATAAATAATAAGTCAACTTATTATTTATAGAATTATTACTGTCAATATTTGTGCCAATGGATGGTAAAGGAATATCATAATCTTTTGTTAGGGCAGAATGAGTATATTTGTCATATCCTGTACTATGTTTAGGAGAATTATTGGGTTTATTAAAAAATACAGTTTTTTTATATGAACTTGTTTGTTTGTTTCTAGTACCTTTGGAGGAGGAGTCAAATGTTTGCCCTAAAGGTGGTGAAGGAACTGCAACAGAAGTTAAAACTTCTGAATATGTTTTGTTAACAGGAGGATGCAACTTAACTGCTTCTGCATATGAAATGCAATTGTTAGCCATAGTTTCCTTAATGGCTTTTTGGCGACTAAACTCTGGGTATTTCCTATTTGTGGCAAAGTGGGATCCGGAACAAAGAAAGCATACAGCCTCATCCTCATCTACATTGCAACTGTCCCCAGTATGGTTATTACCGCATTTAAAACACCGTGGAGCTGAGCGGCACTGTGATTTGATGTGTCCATATCGACAGCAGTTGAAACACTGGACTGTTGGGAAGATATAAAGCTCAACAGGAAGAGAGTTGTAACATAAGAATATTCTTTTGGGTAACACCTGGCCGTCAAATGTTATTACAACAGTTTCAACAGGAATGTAGTTTGGTTTACCATCCACAATATGTTTTCTATTGATGCGTCGTACTTTTAAAATTTTTCCACATCCAATAGGCACAGATATGTTATTCAGTATATCCTCCTCAGACCAATCCTTAGGGACTCCTCTAACCACACCCATCCGGGTGACTGATGAGGAGGGTATAAAGGCCTTATAGTTGTATTGTTCCAATGTTTTATTTTCTAGAAAAGAATTTGCATCTGTGAAATTGGTAAATGAGATTAAAACCCTGTTTCTGCCTATTTTTTTCAGACTACCATTTACTATATTTTTAATGCAATTCTTTTTTAGAAAATGACCAAAAGAGACTGGGTGAATAAAAACATTATCATTTGGACTTGTTTGTATCTTTTGGATGTGGATTGTGTAAGGAGCTGCATCATTCGCCTCATATAGTTTTCTACCTACCAATGTGCTTGGGTCAGATGATTGTTTATGAGCATTGGGTTGTTTGGAGGATTGTGGTTGTGAAGTGATAGTTGAATTAGGGGGTATAAATTCGGATTGAGCATTCTTAGAAGCACATTGACAGTCATTTTCACATATTGTTTCAGAAGATTTATGGCGCCTGCGTTTTTTATTACAGTGCCTGCATATTTTACGAGAGGAAATAAGTTTTCTCTTATTATTGCTTTTGGTCTCGGAAGCATCTGTATCTAGAAGGGATCCCTCTGTATCCATTTCTGAATGTGGAACCGTGACTACAAGCGAAACCTCCGGAGGCGAGCCTCCACCAGGGTCGTCCGGGTCGTCGTCCATCACGAAGAGAAAAAGAAAAAACTTACCTAAATCAGCAATATAGAACTACTAAACTATATATGTAAAATTAATTATATATATACAACCACCTAAATTATACTATTATTTACACTTTTTACGAATAAAAACTTAAAGAAGCAGAAAAAACTCGCCCGCCACGTTCAAGGTTTCCCGCGCTTTTTTTTTCCACCGTTCACTTCTTTCCGTACTTTTGAACGGAAAAGGCAAAGGCATAGTACGCCATACAGCCTAGTCTAAAGTAACTTTTTTCTTGAGTAAGTTTATATCCTTGTTGAGGTCGTGCTTTTTAATCAAACGATTTCATGAGTGTAAAAGTATATTATCGGATAAAAAACAGCAAAATTATTTATTAGACAAACGTAACTAAGGCAACCATACTCGTATATGTACATAGATAAAATAAGAAAATTTTCAAAAAGAGTTCCTAGAACATTAACTCTAACATCCTCCCTTTTTGAATGTTTCTTTATTTTCTTAATCCCATATGCTTTGCCATAGAAACAATTTTAGGCTGGTGCAGAGGTTTCGTTAGTATATCCGCTAACGGAAACTCAGTTGGTATATACTGTACTGATAGTTCACCAGCAGTCACCAGTTCTCTGACATAGAAATAACGGATGGCAATATGCTTCGTTCTCCTATGTAACTCAGGATTGTGTGAGATCTTTATGGCTGCGTCATTATCAACCTTGAGCACAGGAATCTCCTTTAGGTTTGATATCTCTGCAAAAAGCCTTTTGATCCAGACTATTTCTCTAGCCGCTTCACTAGCTGCTTATCCTAATTTATCCTACCTTATTCCTCTTTTTTTTTTTTTTTTTTTTTTTTTTTCCCCCGGGGTGGAAATCCTCATAGGATGCCAGCCGCCCTGGGGTGGGCGACGGGGTATGTCAGACTTTTACTGACTAAAACCACCCCGGTGTGTCTTCTATCACGAGCGCGCGTGGGGCCGCGGGAGTCTAAATTCTTCCACGGCCCCACCCTCGTGCTGGCCCGGTCTGTCCGGGCCTCGTCTCCTGCACGGGGTAGTGGGGTGTTAAACTACCCCGTGCATCGCCTCAAAGGCGCGCGCCGACACTCGCGCGCACCTCCGCCTCGGGGTCCATCAATAGGGGGGGGCGGGGACTTCCCCATGTCCCTCGCCCCTGGACCCATTCATGGGGGGCGGAAGAGGGCGTTATCCGCCCTTCCTCGGCGCCCGGTGCGTCTTCTGCGGCCCGGGAAGGGAGTTGATATCTCCCTCTCCTTAGCTTAACTTAACTTAACCTATCTCCTTTCGTTTCCAGCGTAAGGCCGACTAGGATGGGTTTGGTGTAAAGACATGGTGTGGCCACTATGCTACAATATTTCACTGTTCTTTATGAATTATTCACTAAATGCACTTTTTACTACATAAATCACGCGTTTTTATTTAGTAAACGACACTATAAATAATTTTAAAGTGCAATGAAAAATGAGCGTGGCACATCTTGGCTTTCCCCCCAAATAACCCCTTTTCTAGGCATAGATAATAATAAAAAAGTCACGTCTATTAACGTCAACTACAAAGATTTTTTAATAATTGTCTGTGGTTTTTTATTATTATGCTAAATACACACGCAGCTACTCAGTGGCCTTAATTGCCAGCCAGCTAAGCCACACTCCATTCGCGATAACATTGGGTACACTTTGTAATAAAACTACAATATATGTGTAATGTGCTTTGTTACAGTAAGCATTGATACTGAATTCCTTACAATCAACTTATACACCAACTGGTATACTGAAATCTATTCTTATGAACTATTTATCTTGAATTTATGAGGCTTATATTTTTTTTTAAGACCTCACGCTAGGTGTTTCACCTGTATCGTGAGTGCTTTTACAAACACATCAACTCCCATACACAAACAGGCAGACCCAGAACAATAACGTGTAGGGCCTGCAAATACTTGTTCTGTGCGGTAATCAAACCCGTGACACGTAGTGCAGAAGTCAATCGCTTAGCCACTGCGCCAACTGTGCGGTCAAAATTATTAAATAAATTATTTTGTTTTTACGTTAACTACTAGTGACCACCTCAAAAACTTATAAGAATCAATAGTCAGTACCTGGAACGCTTTACATTTTATTATAAGTCCACCAAAACTGAAAATATTTCCTAACGCAGCCACGTTTTGGCTTTTTTAAAATGTTTTTAAAAGGTCGTTTTGATGATAAAGCGTCATTATACTAGATCATGTTACTCATGACGTTTTATGGTTTCACTAATGCGTCGAAAATGTAAAAAACAAAAACTCCACAGAAACAATAATAACAACAGGGTATTAAAACTGTATTTAGACAATTGTAACAAAGATGCTAATGCTACTCATCGCTTACGGCGAATGCGGGGCGTCGCGTGGGAAGGTGGTGCACAACAAGGTGCACAGTTAACCCGCACGAGTTATACATTCTCTCTATAAAGTCGTGAAATTAATGTTTCCGAAACTTATATTTTTAAAAGTAGGGTAACACAAAATTATCTTACATCGAATGAAACCAATTCGCGAAAGTTTTGGAAAGAGCACTGGGACACTACAGTTGAGACAAAGGAAAGTGGTATGCTGAGGTGCAGAAAAACTTACCAATAAGACCGTGGTATAATTAACTTGGAGCAAAAAGAAGCCGGAAATTCATAACGATTATATCAAGAATGTGGCTTAGTCACTGTCTTATTCCTACACATCTCCATCGAATCAATATCTATCAGAACAGTCACTGTAAACATTGTCCTGAGGAATCTTCCGATTTACAAAATCTTGTTTTCGGTTGCCCAAAATTCAATTCAATACAATTCAATTCTCGATTAATGGTCTTTGAGGGAGAGACGCCACTTCTTTGGTCTACCCCGCTTGTTGCCCCGGCGGAGGCGCCATGGCAAGACATTTGTGACCAACGTAACATGCCGGTTTTCTTAAGATGTGACCGTACCAACGTAGGGGACTCTCCTGCAGTTTGTCCGCTATGTCACGGACATGAAGACTGCCACGGATGCGGGAGTTCCTGATGCGGTCCCTCCGCTTAACTCCACACATCCACCGCAGCATATTCATCTCCGTGACACGCAGCTCCTGCTAGTGTCGCTCAAGCACAGGCCACGCTTCACTGCCATACAGGAGAACAGGTCTAATGATGGTTTTACAGACACACCCCTTAAGTTTAACCGGCATTTTGGGGTCACAAATGACACCTGTCACCTTACGCCATTTTGCCCAAGCTGCGGAAATACGTGCCCTGAAGTCGCAATAAATGTCGCCGGACGCGTTGAGTACAGACCCCAAGTATTTAAACCGGTGAGTGCTCTCGACCATGTCTCCGCCTACACAGACGTGAGGTCCGTCGTGTTGCAAACCATATACACGGTCTTCGCCACATTGAGTTTCAGACCTCCGTTCCCAAGCGAGTCCTTCCACACATTCACACGCCGCACCAACCGATCCCTGTCCGCGTCCGCCAGCGGGATATCGTCAGCATACATATGCAACCAAGGAGGTTTCTCATGTGAATCTCTGATGCTATCCGACAAGACGTCTAATATTACGCTGAACAGAAACGGACTAAGGACGGAACCTTGGTGGATTCCGACGGTGACGGGGAAGGGTTTAGTGTCACCAACAGCGGTCCTGACAACGGAATCGGAATTGAGGTAAATGTCTCGAATTACGTCAACATAGGCTTCTGGGACCGTGTCTGTGCCGCTTTGACCCTGGAACGTGCCAACCTGTAAAAGAGCTTTTGCCCCTCAGACGATTCCAACTTCTGCACGGCAGAACGGTTGCAAGTGGTCTCGTCTGGCTCTGGCTACAGCTCTTTTAGTGGCACGTTTGGCAACCTTGTATGCATCGCGATCTTCAGGGGATCGGGTCGCTTGCCACGTTTTGAAGAGGGCTTTCTTCACCTTAGTCTCCCTCTGCACTGTGTCGTCCCACCACCAGGTTTCCTTGTCACGTTTGCGGCTGCCCTTGGATACGCCTTGCACCACCCGTAGCAATAGCTGCCTGAATCGTATCCCACTGTTCTTGAACAGGTTCTCCATCGTTACCGGCGCACTTGTCGCCAATAACCGACGCAAAATCTTGGAACCTGTTTTCATCAAGCAGGCACTACCGGATCTGGCGCGGGCAGTGCTCTACACGTCTCATCATCATCGACCTTTTAATCGTCCCAATACTGGGCACAGGTCTCCTCTCATACAGAGGATTGACGCACGCTTGCGGGTTGGCGGTTTTAGCCTTAAAGTCCAGATTTCCTCAAGATGTTTTCCTTCACCTTCAGTCATTGGTCATCCTCTACACGTCTACGTTGGGCCTTTACGCAGAGATCCATGACAAGGAGACGGTGTTGTGCAGTGAGACTTTCACCGGGTATGACTTTGCAGTTGGCTATTTTGCTGATGTGGTGCCTCCTAGTTAGTAGAAAGTCGATCTGGATAGCACTTCGTCCGCTCCGGTAGGTGACAAGGTGCTCCGGCTTCTTTTTGAAGTAGATGTTCACGTTTGCAAGGTCAGCGGCCGCACACGTTCGGAGAATGTTGTTCCCTTCCGCGTTGCGGGTACCGTACCCAAAGCCACCGTGAACATGCTTAAACCACCGTCACCGCTGTTAATGTGATTGAAATCATTTTGATACTAGCACATTATTTTGTACTAGAAGCAAAACTGGTTTTAATGAAAACATAAATGGTCTCTCAATGGGCAAGGAGTAAAACAAAAAATTAAATCGTACATATTTATTATTATATGTTTCAACGTGAAAAGTATTTCAAAACATAATTGCTTTCATCATCTGATTCCAAATATTCTTCGTTAAAAAGTATTTTCATTGTCAGCTGCATCACTAACAACGTCTCCGCCACTGTCATCAGCCTGCTACCTTCGCTTAGGCGATAAACTGACTCATCTATATCTTGAACCTAGGGCTCACTCTTACATTTCCTGAATTTTAAAAAAAATAATAATATGTAATTTCTAAGTTTTTAATTCCGACCATGATATAATTCATTTCTAAAATCAGTGGAAAATTAAATCAACTAAAGTATCAACATTTGCAAATCATACACAAACATATTTGCAATCTAACCTATAAAAGCGCAATGTAACGCGATGCTGCGCCAAAGGGAGATTGATCTGAAGACCCTCCACGACCAAACTCCCAACACAACAACATTAGGCGCATCGTACCCGGCATACATCGCAAAACAACTGCTCAGACCCGTCCTCCGTACGGGTTCACTAGGCATTTATATAGAACACGACAAATCGCTCGGAGGCAAAGCTTTATCTGGTGGGTGGTAACTTCTGCCGGCGGCCGATGTTATGGCCTATTTTAGTCTTAAAATCGTTTACTTAGTAAATTTAAAACTTCTAGTAGGTATAAATAAATAGTAATATGATTATATATTTGTTTTAGTAACTGTTCAAGCATAAATATCATCCATATTTGATAAAATTTGTTCAGCTTGGTGTACTAACAAACAATGATGATAAACTTTAAAAATAATTTCCCGAGCTCCACCCCGGTTTGTTTTTCTCATATTTAACACATTTCTTCGATGTTCGTGATGAAACTTTCAATCTGACTAAAGTTCATTTTTGATATTCGAGCGATAGAGTTTGTTCACCCCTCCTACTAATGTATCCCAATCATTGATATATTATTAAACAGATATGATATGTTCTAACAAAGTAACCTAAATAAATGTGATGTGTCCGATTCCGATAGGAGCAGCATTTCACACTTTGGTACAGTGTGAGTGAGATGGTGCGCAATCTAAAGCATAGAGAAGAAAAAGATGGCTAGTGTTTGTCGTTTGCACTTAAATGGAAACAGCGCACCATTCATGACAAGTTTGCCAAAGAATTACAAAAATGCTCATAGGAAAGGAAATATAACTGTTAATTTCGTTGGTGGTAGTGTAGTAGGTGCTCAATAGGTGCATATATTTTTTTTATGAACAGTTTTACACTTCAATCAAGTATTACAAAACTTTAATGTTTGTCATTGAATTTTTGTAATACTTGATTAAAGTGTATTTCATATTTTGGGACTGTCATTAAATGAAACCTAATGCTATATAATAACCAATTATAAACCATAGTAATTAGAGAAATTAATAATCTGGTTTAATCTATATTTAATATATTTCAAATCCTATTTTAATTTTTCAAATGTAAATCATTATGCAAACATTCTGTATATATTTCTACATGCTAGGCTAATTGGTGTGAGCGTAGGAAATATTTATTTATATTACTGTATACTTCATGTTCATTTAATATCGACTCACTCTTTCACATTTAATAATTTCATGTCATTTGATTCTATTAGTTAGCAACGCAAAATAAACTCGTAATTTTATCAATGTTTTGACGTGACAACGTCTATTAAATTGGTACGGCGAGGAGTCATTCTCGAAAACACCGTAACGGCCGAATCTGACGCCACACGGAGTCCACGCCTACTTTACCCCCACCCCTAGAGCGCCCGATGTGTAAACATGTAATAGACGTTGTCACGTTTTACTTAACTGTTGCAATAAGATGTTCATAAATTGTAACCAAGGACACAGGCGCGAAAATAAAGTGAAACAGAACTATAATTGTTGGTATAAATATCAACATAAACATTATCGCTTCTGTACAACTAATCTATGCCAAATGTGTTCGCGTTTTTATCACTCCATTTATATTTTAATTGTATCGTGTGGGACACGATACAATTAAAATATAAATGGAGTGATATTGGGATACATTAGTTGGGGTTTAACCACAAAGGGTTGAACAAACTTTATCGCAAGAATATCTGAAATGAACTTTAGTCAGATTGAACGTTTAATGACCACCATAGTAATTATAGTGATTCAAGACCGAACCAAGGTTTGAAAAATAAATTAAAAGAAAGTAACTGAACAAATGAATGCCTAAAGAATTGAATAATTTTTATGCTATTATTTTTAGATCGTCTACGATAATAATGGTCGTGGAAATCCGAACTTTTGCAGTTGGCAATACAGTAGGCCTAGTATGAGTTTTCATTACGAAACTCGTTCGCCGATATCGAGCGCGTTTGACTCAGCGATTGGCCCGCTTCAAGGTCGTAAGAACTCTCAACCAATGAGAGCGCCAAACGCGATCGATACGATCGAACGAGTTTCGTATTGAAAACTCATACTAGGCCTACTGGTCAGTAAGCGCTGCTGCGGAGTTTTGGCGGGAAAATCAAGCTAAGTGTCACCCTCATTTTTCATTGGACTTTTAAAATTATTAAGAGTGTAGTTTACTAAATAAAAGCGCGTGATTTATGTAGTAAAAGTGCATTCCGTGAATGATTTTTAAAGAACATTGAAATATTGTAGCAAAGTGGCCACATCATGACTTTACGCCAAATCCCTCCTAGTCCGCTCACGCGGAAAACGAAAGGAGATAGGTTAGGATAAGTTACAAAGTCGAAATCCATTTATGTAGTCGACTGAAGGACTTGTATCCATGGTCATGAAATAAATAATTAAAAAAAAAGCGCTGCGGCGAGCGGTCCGTCCGCGGGCGGATCATGTCATTGACATTATCAATAGGAGAATAATATATCTTAAAGAAAATGGCTTCTAGACAGGAATCGGAAATAAAAATTGAAGAATTGTGTAGAACGTGTTTGTCTAAGGATAAGGAATTACACTCGCTATTTGATATTATTATTATAGGTTCAACAATCACATTAGATTACATAGTAACATCAAGTACTGGGATACAGGTAAAAATATTGTTATGTTGTTTTCATTTATTATTTTATCAGTTTTCAGTGTTTACTCGAAATGCGAAATATAAGGTACTTATTTTTATTCAAACTTTGCTGTTTATTTAAGTTTATGTATTTGTGGTGTCCGAGCTTGCCTGTAATATACTTCTGAAAATAAGTTCGATTAATTGTTAAAAGATGATTCGTAATAATCATTAAAATTACAATAACCAATCATGGTTTCCCAAATTAAACATGTTGGAATCGAAAGGAACACTTTTAGAAATTATTAAAAAAATAACGCCGGACGGGCATTTTCAAGTTTTTGCGAAATTAATGCATGGCAATATTGGGTTTTATTTATTTTAATTTTATAGCTATTTGTTTTAATTTTCAATTACTTGAAGAGCAGGCGAATTTCGTAGTTAAGTATGTATTTTAAGGGTAATCTTCTCAACCACAGTATTAGAAATTGTGATTTGTTTATATTTTTTCTTATGAATAGATGATATTTTTGTTACATTAAGGCTCATAACTTGCAAAATTTATTGCAAGTCTCTACTATAACCTTTTATTTCAGTTGTGTACATATTATCATTTAACCTTTGGCTATTGATCCTCTTTATTTACAAACAACTGTCAACTCTACAAAAAAAAAAAAAATTATGATGATTTTATTCTTATGAATTCTATACAGACATATAATGTGATTAACTGTGCTTGCGTAGCAAATAGAATAAGCTAGCAGGGAATCATGAAATGGCAATTAAGCTTCTGCTCCCACTCATTTCCCATATTCAGTGGTAAATAAGTTTTCACTACATTGATTCTTCATTTTTGTTTTGCTGGGATAACTAGAAAACACATGCTGACTAGCAATAGTGCCTATCTTATTTTTTTATTTCCTAATGAATACATAAAAAAACTGGTCAAGTGCGAGTTCACTTTGCCCATTAAAGGTTTGTCAAGATAATATATACAAAAAATACAAAGGCGAAAATATCTAAATCTAGAAGTATATCTAGTAGTTTAGTCTTTATTGTTATAGCAGCAACCGAAATACATAATTTAGCTATCACAGAGTTCATGAAGCCTGGTGATGGACAAACTGATAATGGTGTTTTAGTAATTAGGGTCCCTTTGGGCATGAGACCCTAAAAATATCTTTACTTATGGAGCAGTAAAAGACTTGATAGATGTATCAATAAATATAGCTTTCACAGAGCAAACTCTCAATAACCTTATAGTTAAGAAAATAAATAACTTTTATAAAAGACTTGAAGAAATCTGATAAAAAATTTGCAGCAGATGTGGATGATATTTAATCTATAAGAACACAGTGACATATATTCCCATGGTATCAATACATATACAGGAGAAACCGCTGGGTATATACAGAGACAAGAAATGCTTCTCTTTTTGTTTACCTCAGGCTAGCATTAGTCATAACTATTTCATAAATAACTAATTATACTAAAATATAGCTTTGGCAGTTCCGTTTGAGTATTCATATTAGGTATCAATATAATTATATATGAATATTGGTTATTTATTTTGATAGTTGTGACATGTTCAGTTATTATTATAAAACCAAAGACTTTTCTAGGGTGTAGCTAATGATTGGGAATGGAAGGGATCTAAAGTAACTTTAGATCATGTCTGGATAAACAGCACCATCAATGTTATTCTGTTAGTTTTTGCATGCAAAAGTAACAACCATACATGTTTATATTAGTAGGATGAATCACAAAGGTATGCTATTTTTGTACTAAGTATATTATTTTTGGTCTTTTTAATAGATTAGCAAAAATGATGGCTTGCCTTCAACAATTTGCTGTGAGTGTAAAGAAAAAGCATCAAAGGCATTTGAATTTAAGAAAAAATCCGAAGAGGCTAATATGTTCCTTAAAGGGATATTAAAAAAAGAAAGCTCAACATCTACTAAAGTTTTAGCTGAAGTAAGTTTGGTCATGACATTACCCAAGGTTGCTTATACATTGCTAATTTACGTCCTAAAATTATTCAATTACAAAGAAAAAATGAAGAAATAAACGATGCTTCTAAATGGATGTTGGAGCTATGAGGCTTGATGTTGGAATGTGGGAAAAATATTTGCTTGCAAGCATGTGTTTACATTTCTTTTAGAATGGATTTATATCCATTATTATCAATAGCTGATTTTTAATTCTAAAACTTTATAATAATTTATATGGCATTGGTATTAACCAATGCCATATAAATTATTATAGAACTCAGCCTCAATTCTAGGCCTACCAACTTTATTTAAAAAAAAGTGTTAATTCTAGACTAATACATTAGATGTGAAAACCGAAGATTTTTCATCACATGATAATGATGACTATGCAGATAGTGATTTCAATGGTTCCCTATGTAGTGAGGCAGATTTACATGAACAAGGTATGATTGATTTAATTTATTGTGGTCTGCTTGAAAAAAATATTTTAGATCCGAGTAGAGGATTAGATAGAGTTTTTAATCAACTTTTTCTCGACCAAGAGCAGTTGGCCAAGGTCATTCCGACCTTTCTTTATATAAATAAGAAAAGAATAAGAAAAGATGTTAATATAAATAAATCGGTGTAATAAATAAATATGTTAATATAAATTTGTCGGTCTCCGTGGTGCAGCGGTCAACACGCCTGCCTTCGACGTGGAGACCCCGGGTTCGATCCCCAGCCAGGTTGTGATGGAAAACGATCTATTCCTGATTGGCCTGGGTCTTGGATGTTTATCTATATATGTGTCTATTATAAAATATAGTATCCTTGAGTTAGTATCCCATAACACAAGTCTCGAACTTACTTTGGGGCTAGCTCAGTCTGTGTGACTTGTCCGTATATATTTATTTATTTATTTATTTAAATAGTTATAATTATGAGAGGAATGATGAAATGAATGTGAGAAATTAATCATCATCATCATCAACCTTTTTGGGGCACAGGCCTCCTCTCATACAGAGAAGGATGGAGGATAATCACCACGCTTGCTCAATGCGGGTTGGCGATTTCAGACTTAAAGTCCAGGTTTCCTCAAGATATTGTCCTTCACTTTGTAATCAGTCATTGGTGTCCGAGATATACATATAACTTAGAAAAGTTACATTGGTACTTGCTTACATTGGTGTTTTAACCACTTGGACACCACTTCTTAGCTGTGAGAAATTAATGTAAGTTATTATTTCAGATGCTGTTAAAATTGAGCATGAGAGCATAGAACGGAAATCATGCTTTGTGTGCAAAAGCTGCTTAGTTGTTTTCGATACACATTATAAGTTACAGGAACACGAGAAGATATGCATAAAAGGTTGGTATGACAGTAATACATATAATAGAAGGAGTTATTCTTTTTTGCTGTTTACATAATTTCAATATTTACGTTTCTGATTTGTTACTAGCTTTGAACATTATTGGAAAGTCTGAAAACATTTGAGCTAGAATAATTGTTTCTACTAACTAATCCGTTCATTATAAGGTTATTATTACATATGGGGCAGATTTTTCAATAAATCGATTATTTTTGTTTTTGGAATGTAATTCAATCATGGTAGTTTTTAAATGAGAACTGTCAAAAATTCAAATTTATTCCTTTGTTAGAGTTGTCTGGCATTCGAAAATTTTATTTGAAGATGTTTATATAACTTCGAAAATACCGTACTATCCGTGTGCGTCGATGCGTGTGCCACTGAAGGCACCGGGAGTGCAGTTAAAAGTCTGAGCGGGAGAGGTCATTTGTTGATTGACCAACCTGAAAAAAGGGCTACACCGCCACCTACGACGGAGCAGGACGCCACTAGTATAGGCCCGCTACACTAGTGGCACATCGGGTTCCTCCACTACGCTAGTGCTAAAATTTGTACTAACGCAAATGTTCGCGTGGCAAGAAAACTATTGTAATTGTATTGTAAATGTAAGCAATTATAAATAGTAGATTCAAGAGGAGTTAATATTTCACATTCCTTTCACAAGAAAAAAATTACTTGTATAAAATAACCGTCAATATTATTCTTCAAATAAAATTATTAGAATACAGAAAAATCAGCCCTTATAAATGATCATACATATAGATAGAGTCATGCCAGGCTCTTTTTATTTTCAATGAATAATATGTAGTTTCTTGGGGTTTTGTTGAGGTATTAGAAATATTTTTACGGACGACAGCAGGTCAAGCTACCTGAAACCGTCAAATATTCATAATCAATCTTGAGCCTTAATGATTCAGAGATAAAGTTGAAAATCTAAAAAAAAATTTGACTGTAGTAGCTTGATGCGCTGACAACGATAAAATTATGAAGTTAATCAGTATTAAAAGTGTGGTATTACTTTTCAGTTGAATGTGATGAAACGAACCGTACTTATTGCCCACTTTGCGGTACATGTTATAATGATGCAGAGAATTTAACCAAACATATGTGGGAAAATCATGCAGACCTTATGGGCCCAAAAAAGAGAGGCAGACCTAAGAAGATGTTAACTAGTGTAAGACTTTATGACTCATCATTGACTTTTTAGTGTTTTATTTTTTATTGGTAGTTGGTAATGTGCGTGCTTATGTTTTTTTTGCGTGCTTGTGTTAATATTGAAGGTGAAAAATGCACGACTTCAGATAGTAAACATTGAGATTTAAAGGCTAATAGTCCTGACTCTTATCAGAGTATTTACGGGCACTTTTGCTTTCTTACATTTCATTTTCTTAACATAATAGGATGTTAACTAGCACTTCATTGTGTGTTGTTGAAATGGTATTGACGTCAGTGGACGATAAAATTATGAACTATAAGGATCGGTGTCAGATTGATTGGAACATCACAAAGTATAATGCAGAACTGCCTTTATTTCGAGTAAAGCGAGAGTTATGCAGAGTGGTGCTGACAATACAACAATAAATAAAAACACGGAAAATGCTGGTTCATAGGAATAATCCTAAACCATAGAATAAAACCTAGCATCAAAAATAAAAAAAAAGAAAATTTCAAACAAACTAAATCGCATAAAATTGTAAACTGTAAAAAAAAAATTGTAAAATTGGAATACAACATCCTTTAAAAATATTGGTTCATTGAGCTCCGTTCGGCGACAGCGCGATCCTGTATCGACTTGCTTTTTGCGCCATTATTATTAAAGTTTGGTACCGCAGGATGCGGCGGTCATTAATCTATAAGCGCTTCCTTATGAACATGTACATCATGTAGAAAATGTGAAAATAAAAAAATAATTTCCTGTGACTAAACTAATGGACATATTAATATAGGTACACGATGTTATTTTATTATCGTATTGTCAGCACCACTCTGTATATTAGTTACACACATAGAATAATAGGTACTTATACTCACGAGAGTTAACTGTGCACCTTCTTGCAATGCGAACCATCTCCCACTGTCCCGCTCGGCGCCCCGTATTCGCCATAAGCACGGAGCAGCGATAGCATCTTTGTTACAACTATTTGACAGATTTATAATTTCTATCTTGAATTATTTGGTTGCGGTTAAGAAGTTCACCAACACTTTTTTTAAAATTTTAAATAAGTATTTCGTAAGAAAGATGCAAATAAAAATTCAAAATTCAAATAAGCCGCCGAAACGCTTTATTCAGCAAAATGGCGTCGCGCTTTGTAAGTGACGTCACAAACTTCTAAACGATTTTCGGTTCCGCAGTGGTGTTCGTGTTTATCTGTTATTTGTCAGTCAGAAAATAAAAAATACCACAATTTGCTCCAAATATCGTCAAAAATCTTCTAAAAACGTTAAAACACCTGAGAACACATAGAACTACAACAAGTGTTTATGAGCGTATGACGTCATCTTGACATTAGCCAATCCGGATCGTTTCACAATAAGTGGCGCGAGGAACAAAATGCCAAACATATTTTTGTGTTTTTGGATATATTAATTGTTATTATTATCATTAAAACTCATGTAAATGACATAAAGAACCCTCATTTTATGCATTTAAAGCAAATAATCACAAAAAATATTCATACTGTCAAATAGCCTATTGTCTAAATACAGTTTCCCCTGTTGTTATTACTGTTCCTGTGGAGTTTTTGTTTTATAAGTTTTTTTTTTATTAATTTTGTTTTAGTTTTTTACATAAATATAAAAAACTGAAAGAAAAAAGACAGTCCACTGACAAATGATCACCAGCACATTTAATGCATTTTGGGCTTCTCCTACAGTAAGTTTTTGTATTTCCATATTGAAGACTGTTTCCACATTGGGGGAAATTGATACATAAGGACTGAAAATTATATTTCAGTCCTTATGTATCAATTTCCCCCAGAGGAGAGGAGAGTAGGAGAAGCCCAAAATGCATTAAATGTGCTGGTGATCATTTGTCAGTGGACTGTCTACGAAAAACTAGGTTCGAAAGCTTAAAGTGCGTGCTGTGTGAAGGCAACCATTCAGAAAATTATAAAGGCTGCAAAGTTTACAGAGAACTTCAGAAAATCAAATTCCTACCAGCACTCGCAAAAGTTCAGAAATCAAAACAGCCACATGATAGGACAAAACAGTTATATGGTCCATCAAAAACTGTAAAAGTATATGCCGAAATAGTGCAAAACAAAACATCACTGAAAGCAAATGATCCTGATAATAAAACGAACAGTGACCAAAATTCCGACATAAAAGAATTAATGATATCAATGAGACAGATGATGGAACAATTAACAACAATCAGTAAACTAATCCAGAATGTCACAACCAAACTAACTGAACACTGAACTCCATAAAAATGGTGCTCTGGACCGCCAATGGGCTCTCATAACATACTCTTGAGGTTAAGAAATATATGAAATTAAACAACATTGATATCGTATTAATCTCGGAAACACACTTTACAACTAAAAGCTATTTTAACATACCAGGATACAAATTAGAAATTATATTACACCATGCACTCTGACAGAAAAGGCTATGGAGGAAGTGCAGTTCTGATTAAGACCAACATAAGACACCACTTAGCTCATAGCTATTTTACTGGAAAAATCCAGTCTGCAAATATTGCGATTGAGGACTGCTTGGGACCAGTCACCGTATCAGCCATATATATCCCTCCAAAGCAAATCATAAAGCAAGAGGAATACGAAAATTACCTTAAAACATTAGGACAGCGGTTTGTGTCTGGCGGTGACTTTAATGCCACACACACATTCTGGTTACTCTTAGGGATAAACAAACTCCGACTGAGCGTTATCTCAACAGGAGAACCAACATACTGGCCCACTGATCGAAATAGGAGGCCAGATCTGATTGACTTTTGTGTTACCAACACCGACTTCAGTTGCAACTCCAGTACTGACCTGTCCTCTGACCATTCTCCTGTAGAAGTATTATTGAGTCGAAGAATTATGCAAAAGGAAACACCTTGTCGACTACATACCCATAGAACCAACTGGGAATACTTTCGAGAATTAATAACCAAATCTCTTGATGTCAAAGTACCGCTACGGGTTTATGAAAACATATAACCGCAGTTGAGCATTTTAACAACACAGTCCAACAGGCTGCATGGGAAGCCACGCCTCTACCAAAGCTCATAAATCAAGATGGACTCCAATGCTCACCATCTACTCGTATAAGAAAATTACTAGATGAAAAGCGTAAAGCAAGAATGAGATGGCAAACCACTCGGTACCCAGGGGACAAAACAACATACAATGGACTAGCCAATCAACTCGAGCAACTATTAAGCGATGATAGAAATCAAAAAATCGCAACTTACCTGCGAAATCTGGACGCTACACCATCTACAGACTATTCATTGTGGAAAGCGACAAAAGGCCTCAAACGCCCAATAACTTACCAACCACCTCTGCTCAAAGCAGATAATTCATGGGCTAGGTATGATGTCGAGAAAGCCAACGTATTCACGGAGCATCTGCAAGAAGTCTTCCAACCAAACCCCGATATTGGTTCCACAAAGACCGAAATGGTGGTAGAACTGCTGAACCAGACGCATCAACTAGAGTTACCCATCCAGAAACTTAGCAAAGGAGAGGTTAAATCTGCAATCAGAAAACTAAAAGTAGGGAAAGCGCTTGGATACGATTTAATTACATCAACCATTCTAAAGGAGCTACCAGAGCAGGGCATTATATTCCTGACGCAGTTATATAACGCTATTCTTCGAAGGGAATATGTACCTCCACAATGGAAAGTAGCTAAAATTATAATGATCCTGAAACCAGGCAAGAGTACAGAAGATGCCAAATCATATCGGCTAATTAGTCTACTCCCAATTACATCCAAAGTAATGGAAACATTGAACATTGGAAGGTTAAACCCAATTATTAAGGAAGACAACCTCATACCCGACCACCAATTTGGATTCAGGGAAAAACATGGTACAGTCGAGCAAATTCATAGACTCATTGATGGTATATCAAAATCATTCGGACAAAAAGAATATTGCACAGCTTCCTTCTTTGATATATCACAGACCTTTGATAGAGTCTGGCATGATGGACTTTTGTATAAAATCAAAAAGACACTGCCTACCAACTTTTACAGCTTAATAAGGTCTTACCTGCTCGGCAGACAATTTTTCGTTAGCCACGGTAAAGCAAATACGGAACTTAAAGAAATTCAAGTGGGAGTGCCGCAGGGTAGTGTAATGGGATCTACTCTGTATCTTCTTTATACCGCAGCCTTGCCAATATCTGACGATGTTGTTATGGGCACGTTTGCTGATGACAGCTATCATGGCATCAGATGACTTACCAATTCAAGCTTCTCGCAAACTACAGAGCAGCCTGGATAAGATCACGGCATGGCTAAGGACTGGCGCATCAAAGCCAATGAAACAAAATCACTTCAGGTAACATTTACTACCCGGCGACATACTTGTCCCCCAGTCACACTGAATGCTGTCCAGCTTCTACAGTCTGACGAATCGAAATATCTTGGAATGTATCTAGACCGACGCCTAACACGGAGAAAACACATTTTTACCAAATGCCTAGCAATGGGACAAGTGCGCAAGATATTTTGGTTGAAAATAAACTTTTGTTATACAAGAGTATAATAAAGCCAATATGGACATACGGAATACAGCTATGGGGCACGGCTGCCAACTCCAATCTGGAAATCCTACAAAGGTTTCAATCAAAAATAGGATGATAGTAGGCGCACCATGGTATGTCACTAACAATAGACTTCACCGAGAGCTTGGCATCAAAAGTGTAAAAGAGGGAATATAGGAGAGAATCACCACATATAAAGGCAGACTGCAGCAGCACCCTAACATATTGGCACACCACCTTATGGACGATTTATTTCGAAGTGCAAGGAGACTAAAGAAGAGTGTTCCTCAAGACTTAATTATTTAAACACCATTTTGGAGGGCTTGTCACTGGACCTGTACCTCACATACCATACATCATTTCTAAAGTATTGTTGAAAGTCTCCCAGACAGATTGCAATAAGAAATAAAGAGAAAAAAGAAAAAAAATGTATCACTTTATTTGCAAAATGTTATGAGCAAAATGATCTAGTATTATGACGCAAGGTAATTGAAACAAAAAAAAAAAGATTTTTTTTGTATTCTATACAACGAATTATAATTTATAACAGCCAAACGAAATACCCAAATGCTTTTTGAAATTATTCATGGAACATAAAATATTTATTATACTCATAAAATAGTAATATTATTCTTAGATCTATGATTAAAGCAGATATTCCATTGATGTTTTAAACAATAAGTCTTATTTAGTAGCTAGCATAGTCTAATTACACGAGTGTATAATTACCATTTTACAAGCCACGATCTTAATGTCGATGATATAATCAGTAAGTTATGTATTGTTCGTTACTATGCTTAATTATGAGTACAACATCCAACCATTTATGATTACCTCTACATTACATTAGATTGACAAATCTCTTGATTAGTTACGTTTGATTTACCTACATATGATGGAAAATCACTTGTTCTTGTTAAAAAGTTCTTAATTAAACAGTAGCTGCGTGGAGAAATTTCCAGACTGATCACGCACATGATGACAAGCCTTGTTTATTGGCAGGTTCGCCATATAAGGACGGGTGTCAGATTGATTGAAACATTACCATCAGTCTTTATTTCGAGTAATAGAGTTTTTACAATGTTATTTTTGTTCATGCGAAATCCGAAATACTTGTCCAGTATTTTTAAGTAAAGAATCTATATACAAAATTTACAAAGTTAGGTTACATATAAAACTACAAAGTTAGGTTCTTGTTATCTTACTTGGTTGTCCCAACAAAAATATGGCCAACGCACCGCTCGCCCGCCCGCGTTTAACTTTAATATTCTTTTATGAATAAACCCCTTAAAAACTGGTGTCGCTTCATAAAATAATATTTAAGTGACGTGCAGACTTCAAAAATGTATAGTTATACATTCGCTAATTTTCCGGAAGTATATCGTAACGTGGCCAACACGCTCGGAAAACGCAAAAACGAAACCTATATACGAATAGGATTCTCTAACGTGCAGTGACAACGTTGCGCAGACGCTTCGCAAATTTCTAGTGGTAAATGGTCAACGCCGCGACGTCGCAAGTTTCATGCGTTTTTTTGGCAACCGCTATATATACCCACGTCGATTCACTTTGTTGAATTAGATTGAACCATAAAGGATTTACCCAAAATTGACGACGAGACTTTTTTTATCTGCTACGTCATTGTAAAGCCAACAGTAGTTTTGTCTCTACATACACCTCAAATCGCAAGAATATGTGCGACGTTAACGTTGCGCCCACCAGATGTAACGCTTCCCACTAGAAAATAGCGACTTTGAACATGCATCTACGCGATGTTTGCTCTGCGCAGACGTTGGTGAAGCATGAGCGTTTTTGTAATGCTTTGTATATTTATGTTGAAACTGGAACATTTCAGACCATTCTCAACAAGTTGTCAGAAAACGGATTTTGCATAACATCAATGCCAGCTAAAAAGATTGAGTGCGCATTTTGCAAGCAACATTTCGAAACCAAAGAAGAATTAGGATCACATTCTGTAACTCATAAAGGTGAGTGAGCAGAAGACTCGAATGTAACGTAATTTGGGGTATGATGATAATAGTTTTTAATTGGCCTTTTTAAACGGCAAGACAGCATACTAGCATAATAAACCCAATGTCGTTCTATTGTTCTCCAACAGGTGAAGTCATGATTTTATTATTGTTTCAGATATGAAAGTTCTGCGCTGCGGCCTGTGCAAGAAAATATACCTTGATAGGAAAAAGTTTGATCATCATGACTGTATTGAAGATAAAGCTGATGTTAACAATGCAGAAAATGCGAGTATCAAATCTAAGAATAATCTTTTAAGCCTGCTATTCCTAACAAAACGTAAAATGTTCATATTAGTTATCAATAGATTTCTTAGAAATGTCGTCGATTAGGAAACATGGAATGAATCTCTACAGTAAGAGTATTTACACATGGCATTGCAAGAATTCATGGTTACAGTTTAAACTTTTTTTAGTATTCATATTCATACACATACATACATAATGTAATACCCAACAAAAGCCGGGTTTATTTCAAATTAACCAATATCTAAATGTGTCCTAAAAATATTTGCCTTCCCTTTCAGGATTTGGCTAAAACAGGAACCAATGAAAGAAAAACACAAAATTTTCTGTCAGAAATTACACTACGAGAATTTCTAGAGCCGAACATGGATATGGTATGTACTTACATATTACACATGTTGAATGTCAGAAAAATAAATTATTCAAAAGTTTTACTGCAAACTACTAGTGTAGCATGTCATATGGAAATCAGTACTATTGTAAAATTACCATTTTATTCAGCTGTATAAAATGTCATAGCACATTGAGTTCGTAAGTATATCAATTTGACAGACAATCATAATATGCTGTCTTCACTATAATAAGTCCTATATACTTGACTAATATCCGTCGTGCGAGTTTGGTCGCGGTAACCGAAATTAAGTCAGGAATTTTTTATCATACTTTTTTATAATAATACTATTGTTATTAAAAAGATCCTATTGCTAATATTTCGAGGTATATTTTAGCATTAGCACAGCATACAACACTTTTCTGCATCTCTCTGCATACTGTTAGAACCATGGGGGACGCCTAATTGAAGCCCTTAACGCAGGGATGTGCTAATGGTAACTGACGAAAATTAAGTAAAATTATGTTGTCTGATGTTTCAGGAGAATATCAACATGCTTATAGTATGTAGTGCTTGTAGCTGCGTATTGCAATCAGAATCGGATCTCATTAACCATCGCGATACTGAACATCCGGAGTTGTCTCACCGGTGCAATCTCTGCACTAAGGTACTTTATTTTGTTTCTATAAACTGTGCTTTGCTTAGCCAAGTTAACTTTCTCTTTAATGTTTTTATTGAAATAATTTAGCTGCGCGGTAAACTATGCGACTGATTTTTTATTTACTCATATGTCCAATGTTGCAATCATAACAATTAAGAATGTGATATTATTTGACATGTGTAGGTACTGAGTGCTTCTGAGATTGAGAGAAAACCGAGCGGGTTGGGAGCGCGCGTGCATGCTAAGCAAAAGCGTAACACAAAATGCAGCTCAGCACGTTCCATTAGCTACTTGCCCTTATTTCGCGAGTCCATGCAAAGTTGAAGCGCAACCTTCTAGAGTAAATGCTCTAAATTAGCGAACGAACATAATACCGTGGCTTTTTAGAACATAGATGTAGCTTTTTAGTATATCTACTTTGTATTATGCTATGTATACTGAACTATGACAGCGAATTTGCTAAATATTCACCAACACAGATCAACATAGCTATGATGCTAATTATGCTCTTTAGAGACTTATGTACAGTAAATATTAATTTGCATTCCTCATGTGGCAAATGCTATCGTATCAGACATGCGAATATAACATTTTACGCAAATTCAGTCTTTTTGTAAAAGAAATTTAGTAACAGAGTTTTATCTTTTCAGGTGTTTGCTTCTTTGCGTTCAGCGGCACGCCACAGAAGCATTTGTAAGAAAATTGAAAGAAAATATAAATGTAACACGTGTGGACTGAAATTCGAGTATGAAATATCTTTAAATAAGCATATTTTAAGATATCACAAGGGACAAAGTGTGTCGGTTAAATTTATTGATTCGAAAACCAAACGAGAAGAGAGACAGTTTCAGTGTGATACTTGCAATAGGAGTTTCTACAAGTAAGTTTGGGATCTTCATTCTTCAATCATATTGAAATTATTAATTATTCGAAGCTGGACATAACTGGCTACGAGCGAGTTGTCTATCGGTGGGACAAACTATCCAGTTAGGTAGGTCCAACTTCGAGAAAGAGGTCAATCGTCTAATCCGACTCGGCTAGGCTGCTTTCGGGAAGCTACGTAGAATTTTCTCGTCCGAAATACCACAGTCTCTCAACACAGAAGTCTTCGACCAGTGTTTTTTGGCAGTGATGACTTATGGAACTGAGACTTGATCACTAACAATGGGCCTTATAAGAAGGCTCAAGGTCACTCAAATGTTGATGTATGCTTGGGGTTTCACTGCGTGATCGAATCAAGAATGAGGAGATCCGTAGAAGAACGAGAGTAACCGACATAGCCCGAAGAATTGCAATACAAAGTGGTAGTTGGTCGGGTACATTGCCCATAGGACCAATGTCCGATAGGGCCGACGGGTTCTCGAGTGGCGATCACGCACCGGAAGTCGCAGCGTGGGTAGGTCCCCGACAAGGTGGACCGACGACCTGGTGAAGGTCGCGGGAAACCGCTGGATGCGGGAGGCTCAGGACCGGTTGCCGTGGAGATTCTTGGGGGAGGCCTATGTCCAGCAGTGGGTGTCTTTCGGGTGAAACGATGATGATGATGGGCGAGTTGTATCGGATCTTTAAAAATCATGTCTGCTGTATGGGATCGCCCAGCAACTATATATTTATTTTAAATTAATTATTAATTTTTAAAGTCGTACCTAAGGCTACCTGTTGCCCTTATTAATATCAGGCAAAATACGTCAAAAAACCTTTGTTGTATGGGATGTGCCCCACTTAAATAACGGGGATGTTTCCTGGGAAAAAAAAAAAAAAATTCTATGTAGTCCGTCATTCAGATTATAGAAAAATATTGGATACGTTTATTTTGTTTTATCAAATCAATAAAAATTGACAAATATTAAAGGCATCAAAGATCAGGAGTGGTGGCTGCTGACGTTACTGCTCGCTAAAAAGTGTAGCGTGCAGTGACGTCACACGAATTTTCAACGCACTGTGTCGTCTTCATTTTTTGTTTAAATGAAAAAAGAAAAAATATGTGTCTAGTATTTTTTGGAAATCTGACTGACGGTCTAATTAGTTTTTTTTAGTCAAATAGCCTAGGTTTTTTTTTTATCAAAATAGCTTATCTTCCCTTATGGGAAAAAGATTTATTGTTTTATTTTTGCCTAAAAGCCTAAAGAACGATTAAAGTCATTCAGTCTTATTCATAAAACTTTAATCAATTGCTAAGCAACTGATTAGCAAAATTCTTATTCATAAAAGCTGTTTAACGCTAAGAGGATGCTAAGCAATTGATTAGTAGCTGTCAAAATTAAACATCACCGGACCGCTGTTAAGAGGATGGTTAGAGGTAACAATATGGCGGATTTTATTTGAATCAGCTGATTGATTTAATATGATCATTATTCTTCAAAGTTATTTTGTTTATAATATCGAATAGTGCGTAAATATGGATGTTGAAAAACTTTTTTTGAATTTACAAAACGACGTAGTAAAGTTTTCTGGGCAGGGCAGGGTTTTCTTTACACATTGTATAAGGCACTGCAATTACATCGCATTTCCTAAACCAGTTTAGCAAATGTTTGATTTAAATCTTTTGTTGTTCCCAGGAGAGACTTGCTGGTTAAACATACTAAAATACATATGCCCATCGAAAACTTCTTCCAATGTGATGTTTGTGAAAAGAAGTTTCACAGGAGTGATAATCTACGGTTAGTTTGTTTTTATGACACGCTAAATTAACAGTAATATAGAAAAATACAACATGTGCTAATATTTTCAGCTCTCACAAACGGGTTCATCAGCCGCAGCGCGATAAAAGTGCATCTAGTAATTGCTTATGCCTTTACTGTGGCCGCAGTTTCTCTAACTCATCGAACTTAATCGTACATATGCGTCGTCACACTGGAGAGAAGCCCTACAAATGTGATTTTTGTGGCAAAGGTTAGCCTTCAGCTGAATACCCGACTTGTAATAAAAGTGAGTTTTTATCCTTATCTCCTTAACTTACAGGTTTTCCAAGATCTTCCGATCTTCAGTGTCACAGGAGATCTCATACTGGAGAGAAACCTTGTATATGCCGTGTATGTGGTAAAGGTAAATATGTTTTTCTTTTTATTATACACTAGCGCTTGCCGCGACTCCTTCGGCGTGTTGATATATAATAAGCGCCTGTTAAAATAATGGGAGCAATATTTCCGTCCGCGTTTGCCCCCGTTTAAGCAACATTTTTTATTACTGCTTTGCTCCTATTGGTCATAGCGGGATGTTATATAGTCTTAAGTCCTTTCTCACTCTCTAGACTATCTGTGAACCAAATTTCATTACAATCGGTTCAGTAGTTTTGGAGTGAAAGCCGGACAGACAGGCAGACAGAGATACTTTCGCATTTATAATATTAGTATGGATTGGCACATGGTTTACCTGAATACTGGTCTTTAATTTGGTTAGTACAACAGAAAGATTAATTAAATTTCTCTTTTTTAATACAATGTTTTCAAATTGAACTATCAAAATAAAAGTGATTTGCAATTTATGTTAATTTCACAGTAGTAGTAACGCAACCTTTTCCTAAAACATAAGGTTGTTCATATTTAATGCCCAATAATACCGTAAATCTATGCCGTAAATAACGATATTAAACTAAGTGCGAGCTCTTCTGTTGTGTATTAGTCCTGGGATTTTCTTTTTTTTGTCTTGGCTCCTAAGATACAGGATCTTCATTAGGAGTGGTGCACAATTTTTGTTTTTGATCATACTTTACTTCGCTCTCTTAAACTATTGTTGCTTACTATAATTGTTATCCAATTCTTTTTGACGTCAGACAGTTATTTGGATAATAAACGTATTATTATTATTATTTTCAGTTCCTTGGTGACAATAGGCTCGCCTCTTGTTACTTGTAAATTTAAACATAATGGGCGCATTGTGTGGTCGGTACACCTTTGTTTCCGCAACGCTGTGAAAGGTTGCGGAAACACAGGCGTGATACATCACGCCAGTGTTTCTTGAATGTTAGGTTAGTCTCCTGAAGTGAAGAAGTGTTCCTAGAGTGACAAAGTTATTTGAATAGAACGGTGATATTTTTAGGTTTTTCGCGTAGCAATAAGTTGTCCCGTCATATGCGCGTGCATACTGGCCAGCGGCCGTACAAGTGCACCTACTGCGACAAGGCGTTCTCGCAGAGCAACGATCTCAACCTGCACATACGCCGGCACACTGGCGACCGGCCCTACATCTGCGAAGTGTGTGGCGATAGATTTATACAGGTGATTTTATTCCACAGTAGAACAAAAG
The DNA here is from genome assembly GCA_037179545.1 of Sesamia inferens. Lineage (NCBI taxonomy): Eukaryota > Metazoa > Arthropoda > Insecta > Lepidoptera > Noctuidae > Sesamia > Sesamia inferens. The sequence continues at coordinate 14,928,940 of CM073921.1, read as the reverse complement.
GTTACTTTTCTCAGTTCTTTCGTATTCTTGTTTATGTTTTAAGACACGGTGCAATTGATGCAACAAGTGACTCGCATCGCCTAAATGGTGTTTAGACAATGTAACTTTTATTGTTCCTTCAACTTAATTAAAGCCATAGGCTCTTAAATTGCACCGTGTAAATCAGTATTTAGGATTACAAGCGGCAATATGTGCGCGTCGGCTAAGTATGTAACATCAAAATCAGCCTCTGACCACATAACGCAACAACCAAAATTAGATAAATTTATAAATTTATAAATAAATTGTGAATTTCCAAAAAATATACAATAAGAATAGCCGAGTAGTTCTTTAATTTATTTGAAATTACTTTAAAAATTTTGCTCCATGACTGTATGAAGCTTTCTTCAATATTTTCATTTTCTATCACTCAAACAACCCTTACTGAAATATGTTTTTGGCCCCACATACCTAGTTCTATTTGATGACCTCTATGTTGGGTGCGAAGGAGGATGCGATTTCACTCTATGCAATATGGATACCTTTTGTGCGACCTAGGTACAATTGGCTTGTATCCTAAAAAATAATTTAATGTCCGTCAGATAGCTTTATAAAAAATATTGAACACGTATTTTTTATTTTTTCTTTTATTCAAATACTTAGAAAGATATATTGATTTGAAATGTCGCATGACGTCACGCCATGGTGCAAAATATAGAACGGCGTGACGTAATTAGCCCCCACTCTGTAACATTAATACGCTATATCTCAGTAATTTTTGGTAATTATGACAAAATAAAAAGTACGGGTCTTATTTTTTTTTATTATCTGTAAGACGGACTAATTATTTTTTTGATTTTCATACCTTGGATACATCCCTATTGAGGCCCATTGTAGAGATTACAATTTTTATCAGTTACTAAATTTTTATTTCAGGGTACCGCGTTACAGAATCATAGAAGAGCTCATGGTCACTTTCCTGCTCCTCCCGCAGATGCTCCTTCCGAGGTGCAAGCACTGACTTTTACAGTTCAGAATATAAGCCATAATATTAGTCACTAAATTTCCATATGATGCGAAGTATTATTATTTATTTCATTACATACCAATGATCTTATACAGAGTGGTGCTGTTAATACGACAATAAATTAAAACACGGACATTGCTGGGTCATAGGAATAATCCTAAACTATAGATGAAAACTAAGCATGCAGGTCATAGGAATAATCCTAAACTATAGATGAAAACTAAGCATGCAAAACTAAAAAAAATAAATCAAACATACTAAATCGCATAAAATTGTAAACTGAACAGAACCTTCCTTTAAAGTATTGGTTCACTGACCTCCGATCGGCGGCATCGCGGTCCTGCTTTTGTCGCGCCATTTTTATTAAAGTTTCAGTACCTAAAGCCGGATGCGGCAGTCAACAACCTGTATGCGGTTCCTTATCAACATGTACATTATGTATAAAATGTGGAAAGTGTAAAATAATTTCCTGTGACTAAACTAATGGATATATTTATATGATTTTTTATGGGTAGACTGAGAATGTGTTGAGGTACACGATTTTTAATTTATCGTGGTATTGTCATCATCACTTTGTACTACTGATAAATCACGGTAGATAACTTTATTATTCAATTATATTATTTTATAATGAAATTTATTGATCTTTATAGGTATTTATTACTACTCTGTATTATTTTGTTTATTGTATATGTAATGTATATATGGTTAATGATTTGTCCAATCACACATATCATAGATGATATGATTGAGACACTATGCTATCAATACCCCTGTATTAACTGTGTTATTTAAAAGTATGTATATATAAGTAGTAAGATTTCAAATTCAATAAATCCGTCATCACAAATATAATTATAGTGTTTTTTTTGTGTAGGCACACGTATTATCAACTCTGAGAATGTGCCAGCAAATTCACACAGCTTCACCCTCACAGACATTGGCGCCGATTCTTTCTATTTCATTAAGAAAAGTATAGAAGTTGACATTTTAGTTTAATCTTGACAAGATTAAACTAAAATTAAGATATTCCATAGACAGTTTAAGATATTCCATAGATGTTCTATATCGAAGTGAATTTGAATAGTCCGTACATTACATCTTGTGGGACCGTATTCTTTGGCAGAATGAACGCAATATTATGTTGGATAGTGTACAAGTTACATCCGGAGTCGTTTATTATACGGACCTTGTAGATACTAGAACCAATTTCCGTGAGTTCAGGCGCTTTAGCCATACCTATTATTGGAATCAATTGTAACAGCACATACCTACTTAGGACCCATTAACTTAATCAAATTTTATTCCGTTGCAATAATGTCCCTTTGTGCCGATTGGCCTAGTTCTGTTCTGTCTCCTGCTTGTTATGGAGGGAAGTGCAAAAAATATCTTTTTTATTATTCCTCCGCTATTCTTTTCTGATTAATTTCGTTGCGGGACCTAAGACAGTTGAATCGTTTGTCCGGGACTCGTCGAGCTTCATTGCTCGGCGTTTTTCTGGCGGTCTCCACTGTTGATTCTGGCTTTCAGGAGTTGAAGTGGGTGGGAAAAAGTGTGGCGGGTTTAGTCCCATAAAAAAAGGCAGTTTAGAAGCGATTATAAATACGACGACCTAAAATGCATCAACTTACGTCAGGCGGGGACTAATTTGACAGGTCTAAAGCTAAACTAACATTATGTTTTTTTTTTTTTTAATAATTATTAACTAGCGCTTGACCGCAATCCCGCCTGATGATAAGCAGTGATGCGATCGTTACAGAAATAACTGTGTTTAAAAAAATGTGTCGGCTCGGCCTTTGAACGTTGCAAGCATGCCGCCGCGCGTGTTTGTGGGTATGACGTTGACCTCAGATGTGAACTCTATTAAATCAGCTGATAAGATAGTTTTTTGAGTTTTTTCACATTGCGCTTTTTGTATAATTAGCGAATTAATTATTTTTACTTTAAAATCTTATTGGGTTATAAAAGTATAGCAATTATGAACGGTTTAAAGTGAAAAAACTGCATATTATTTTTTTTAAATCAGGAAAAAACCGATGAAAAATTCCACCTGTGGGGCGTTTAATAATAATAATAATAATAATATATTTATTTGCATAAAAACACGGTATACAGAGATGGTAAAAATACAATTTAGACCAAGACATGTTTTGCCAATTTAATATAAGCATGCAAATTTTCCAAGATATACTAGACATTAACATTTTTTGTCAAGGAAATCCTTAACACTATAAAAACCATTCACAGATAACCATTCATACAATTTCCTTTTAAATAATTTGGAATTCACATTTTTGAGATCGTTTGGTAACTTATTATATAAATGTACACACATTGCAAGGCAGCTTTTATTATATTTAGCTAGCCTTGGAATCTCACTTAGTACGAGCCTGTTGGGTTCTCGTCGGTTTCGGACACAAATGTCATTTGCTTTGACAAATAAATTTTGATGCTGCCTGACAAACATACATGTCTCATAAATATAAAGAGACGGCAGCGGTAGCAAACCAAGTCTCTTAAATACTGGTCGACATGAGTCATCCGGTTGAAGGCCACATATTGCCCTTATGCATTTTGTTTTGAGCGACAAATGCTCTATTTACATCGGTACTATTACCCCACATCACCAGACCATAGCGCAGTAACGATTCAACATACGCGTGATATGAAATAATAGCGGTTTTTATATTCGTGACATTTTTAACTTGTTTCAACGCATAGACGAATTTATTAATTCTAGTGCTAACACTTTCCACGTGTTCTTTCCAATTAATGTCTTTATCTATTATTACTCCCAAAAATTTCGTGTGCATTACTTCGTTGATTTTAGTGATATTCATTTTTATATTATATTTATTATTATTTGATTGGTTAAATTGAATGTAAACGGATTTATTAAAATTAATTTTTAAATGGTGAAAGTCAAGCCAATTCAATAATGTGTCTATTGTATTATTGATATCTAACTCATGATCTGTAATGGTACTTTTCTTTCTATCGGATGTCACTATAATTGTTATGTCATCAGCAAATAATACGCATTTATGTTTAGTTATTCTTATTATGTCATTTATGTATAGAATAAATAATATTGGGCCTAATACGCTCCCTTGTGGAACACCATATTTATTTACTTTATATTGTGATGAGTAGGATGTCATATCTTTATTTTTAGTAATTTTATTGATTATGACACGTTGTTGTCTGTTATTTAAGTATGACGATAACCACTGTAAAGCAGGTCCCCTAATCCCGATGTTCTCCAACTTAACCAGCAATATTTCGTGTGACACCAGATCAAACGCTTTCGACAAATCAAAGAAAAGACCAGTAGTCATATGGCTCTTGTTAATATTCGCTAATATATTTTTTATAAGAAAGAAAACGGCTAAAGACGTAGATTTATTTTTTTGAAACCCAAACTGTTCATCACTTATTAATTGGAATTTATTACAAAAATTAAGTAGTCTTTTGTACATACATTTTTCAAATATTTTGGAGAAGATAGGTATTAAGGTTATAGGACGATAATTATTGATATCCAATTTATCTCCTTTTTTGAATAACGGCTTTATTATAGATAATTTTAATTTATCGGGAAAAGTCCCAGCTATAAATGAAGTATTGATTAGGTAAGTTAAGATACCAGTCAGTTCATTACAGCAGGCTTTAACGATTTTAGTGCTAATTTCATCATAGCCTTCTGCTCTGGTGTTGTTTAAAGACATTATTTCCAGTTGAACCTCACTTTCCAGCATAGGTTTCAGAAACATAGTGTTGACACTTATATTTTTCCCAAAGCTTTGACCAGCACTTTGTTGTATTTGTGTGGTATGCGTTGAATTTACATAGTGTTCGTTAAACTGAGAAGCAATTTCTACAGGGTCAGTAATTGCAACATTGTTTAAATTTATGAATTCTATGTTGTCTTTGAGGGTAGTATTATTTATTTCATTTTTAATGACAGTCCAAGTGGCTTTACATTTGTTATCCTGCGTATTAATATATTTTATGTTTGAGTTCTTTTTTGATCCGTAAATACATTTCTTGAGCAAATTGGAGTAATGTTTATATTTAGTTTTATTTATAGAATTTTTCGTTTTATAATACTGGTGGCGTAGTCTCCGTTTAGTTTTGCAACTTAACCGTATTCCTCTGCTTATCCACTTTTGATTATTTTTATTATTACTGTTCACTCGAACTCTTACCTTGGGGAAGCAGAGGTTGTAGAATAGGCATACCAGTTCATGAAAATCACTGAATGCGGAATTTGCATCAGGATTTTGATAAATATCAGACCAGGAAAGGTTTTCCAAGCATTCTTTAAATTTCCGGACATTCCCTAAATTGTAATCTCTTTTATAAATGTAATATATTGGTGCTTTTTGTTGTTTATATTTAGTAGGAAAGGTTAGCATTTGTGCCGTGTCATGATCTGAAAGGTGCAGAGGTAGTACAGTTGAAGTAGCGTTGGTAATGTTACTCAAGATATGGTCGATACACGATAGTTTACGTGTAGGAATGTGGCGTTCAGAATCATGTACTGGATCCATGGTACTCTTTGTGCATCGATGTCAGAGACATCCTTTATATACCCAACCCGAAACACGTGTGCAGTATTTTAGTGTAAAGAATTTTTGTACATAATTTCATAAAGGTATGAAAAATCACAAAGTTATGAGCTTGTTATATTACCTGGTTGTCCCAATAAAACTATGGTCAACGCAACGCTCGCCGCCCCCACCTGCAGCAGCACGGCGGCATCTTGCGTTTATTGATACTAATTTGTTTGTATTGTAATTAACTTGTGATAACATTTTCCATCATATTTCCAGGCTTTAGACTGTCGTGACGGTCAAAAAATTTAACCGTAACTGATAAAAAAATGTTGTATAATTTACTTAAGACATGTTAGTGTAGTTTTGTAGCGAAAAATTATGGCGGCTATATTTTTCTCGGTGACCACCTGTTTGATATGTTTTGATCATCATCATTATTCTCCTTATACCCTCGCTCTTTCGGGACCGCCACCATGACCTTCAAGTCGGTGAGGGTGATAGACACCCTTCTCAATTAAGCCTAGTATCTCTTTTCTTTTTTTGTGAATTATAAACTAGCGCTTGACCGCAATCCCGCCTGATGGTAAGCAGTGACGGAATCGTTGATGGTAAAACGCACTATTTTATTAAGAGCCAAGAGCCTATTGACTCTAGCCTTGAAGACACTCAAATTGTAGTCCGACGGAAACACCGGCGCTGGCAAATTGTTTTAGTCCCTCGATGTACGCGGTATAAAAGAGGAGGCGAAACGCTTTGTCCGGATCGTAGTGGCGATAACAACGTAAGGATGGAAACTCGCCGTACGACGGGTTGTCCGATGGTGGAATGGAGATGGGGGAATTAAATCATGCAATTCCTTCGCACACTTACTAAAATGCATACTATAGGACACCGAAAGGCTGGCTACTCTACGCCTGTACTCTAAGCATTGGAGACCGTTTTGAGTTAAATCTGGGTCGCCAATCAGCCTCTTCGCACGCCTCCACTGAATCCAAAGTGGCCAGGTGACATTTTGCTGCACTATCCCAAATGTGGCTGCAGTACTCCATACACGAGCGGACATGTGCTTTGTACAACATTAGAAGCTGCCCTGGTGTGAAGTACCCCCGGACCTTTGCGATAACGACAAGTTTCCTGGCCTATCTTGGCCTTAGACCCGATGAACCGCCCATAATTTAGGTTCGAGGAAATCTCAACTCACAAAAGCTGAAGGCGGTCGGTACACTCCAAGTATACATTCCGAAAAGTAGGAGCCAAGGTGAACGGGCTCCTTTTGGCGGTGAAAAGACACGCCTGTGTTTTGGCGGTATTCAATGCTATAAGATTGGCATTACCCCATTCGGAGACTGCCTGTGGTGCACCATTAGTACGCTCTACTATAGGCTCTCTTTCGGACGGTCTTTACAGTCACAAATTTATGTGGTTAGATAGTGCACATCACTCAGTAAATTGTTGGGGGTGGCCTTTTGGGAAATCGGCCATAGAGGTTTAAAAGAAAAAGGAAAGTTTTTCTTGCGTCAAACAATATTTAGGCCATCTTATTCTTCTTCAGCGTATAGAGGCCCACTGCTGGACAAAAGCCTCCCCCAAGGCTTGCCATGATGACCAGTTTTATGCTGCTCGCATCCACCGGCTTTCCGCGACCCTCACCAGGTCATCTGTCCATGTGTTGGGGGCCTTCCTACGCTGAGTTTTCCGGTACGTGCCCGCCACTCCAGAACCTTACTGCCCCATCGGTCATCGGTTCTACGAGCAATTTGCCCGCCCATTGCCACTTAATTTTAGCGACTCGAAGAGCTATGTCGATGACTTTGGTTCTTCTGCGGATCTCTTCATTTCTGATTCGATAGCGCAGGGAAACTCCGAGCATAGCTCTATCCATTGCCTTTTGTGTGACTCTGAGCCTTCGTATGGGGCCCATTGTGAGCGACCACGTCTCAGTTCCGTAAGTCATCACTGGCAACACACATTGGTCAAAGACTTTAAACACTGCGGTATCGAGACGTGGAGAGATGTAGACGACGAGATAATGTAGCGTAGCTTCCTGAACGTTGCCCAGCCGAGCTGGATTCGATGAGACACCTCTTTCTCGAATTTGGGCCTACTTAGTTGGACTGTGGGTCCTATGTATATGTAGTCAACAACTTCGAGTGCAAAGCAACCAACTACAATTGGAGCTGGTGCGACATGAGAGGTCGACATGATCTTCATCTTATCTATGTTCATCATTAGATCCACTTGTTGGGAAGTTCTGCTGAGGTCATTGAGCCCCAATTTTTTCAGGGTCTCCGCCATGACCACGATATCATCCGGAAAACGGAGGTTAGTGATGTACTCGCCGTTGATGTTAAGTCCTTTCCAGTCCAGGAGCTTGAAGACATCTTCCAACGCAGCAGTGAACAATTTGGGAGATATAACATATTGACTTGTCTTGCTTCACGCTACAGTTGGATCAATTTTGTCCTGTCCTTTCCTGATCCTGGAGACGGACTGACATAGTGGCGTTTTTGTACAAACACTTTATTATCACCTCAATGTATCGATAGTCAATTTGGCACCGCTGGAGGGACTCTAGCACCGCCCAAGTCTCGATCGAGTCGAAGGTCTTCTCATAGTCCACAAACGCTAAGCATAGTGATTTGTTGTAATCCATAGCTGAGTATTTTCCGGATAATTATTAATGGTGTTTGGTTTTTCTAAGGAATTGAGATTATGTTTATTACAATAATAGTAACTTTATTTAAATATTTAGTATCTTCATCTTCAATACACTAAGAGGTTTCTTAGTTATTTTGAAAATTGGAGTTCAGGTCGTGGAGCAAATTTTCTATCCCTGAGTATTTTGCATCATAGATAAACCCATGTTGCTCTCCTCAAGAAACGTTAAACGTACGAATAAAGTTGTTAATTTCTCCTTTTTTAGGTACTCATCATTCTTGGTAAATAGATGTCAAGCTGAAGATCGTTTACAAAACCGCCCATAACACTGAAAACGATAAAAAAAAAGCCAGTTAGTTTGTAGTGTTTTACTTTATCTAGGTCTTGGCCACTGACAAATAGGCTCGTTTTCTGTACATTATGTCGCATATTGACTATTTCGCATTATAACAAATGATATGATAGCCGTCATAAACACGCAAAATTACCTTCACACTAAATAACCCATACGTGAAATAACAGGTGAAATCACCAATCAATGCAATCCGTAGCCTAAAGTTATCCACTGTTGCATAATATAATTGGTACAAGGTATAGGCATATATTGGCCCGAAAATCTGACAGCCTAAACAAGGGCCAAGGGCTGTCGTATTATCCAGTAACCGGTTGTAGAGATCTGCCCCCTAATCGGCGAACATATTTTTTTCAAATTATTGCAACTAGTCGCAATAATTTGAAAAAAATATGTGATCGTTTGGACCGCCCATTAGTCCGTTCGGTCCAAACGATCCCAACTGTTACCAACTAGTCGCAATAATTTGATAAAAATGTGTTCGCCGATTAGGGGGAAGATAGCTATTCGCTCCATGTAAAATATTGGCCTTTAGTTACATCCGGTTAGATAAGAAGCTGAGTTTGACAGCAAATAAACCTGGCCATTTGTTACCATGGAACTCGGATTCGATTTTCTCAAAAAGTATAAACCGTGCAAATATACATAGAGAAATTGCTTTTTATGGTGATTAAAATGAATGGAAACTCATTGGGATTAATTAAATAACTGAGTGTCATTATCTTACATAGAAGAGTCGTTTTAATCATTATTAATGAAATAAAAAAAATAACCCAGACGTAAAGTTTTTGTTCAGTATTTTTTAATGCCCTTTCCTTGATTGGATAATTGCCAGCATCCTAAATTCATCTAACTCACGAGCCTGACGATTATATCTTAACGAATTACGTTCCACTCCTCATCAATTTAATATCGCAGCTCTGGGACCTGATGTATTTTGTTCTACCTTACATATTATGTTAAAGTTTAAAAAAAAAATAGACGCCGCCGGGATCACTAATAAACCCTTTCAAAATATACAACGTTATTTAATGATAAAGTTTTGTTGGGAATGTCAAGCTGAGTGTCACGCTCATTTTTAATTGCGACTTTTAAAATTATGTATAGTGTTGTTTACTAAATAAAAGTGCGTGTTTTATGTAGTAAAAAGTGCACTCATTAAATAATTCATAAAGAACAGTGAAATATCGCACCATAGTGGTCACATCATAACTTTGTCTCAAACCTCCCTCGTAAGACGGTTCACGCGGCCGTCTTTTCGACATGAATAACTCATTATATGACATTGGCTAAATGCACAAACCATGCGAAGTCAAAAAAGAAAGAAATAATAAATAATTTAATGATACGTAGCAAACTGTTTGCGAATAGGTAAGTAGGTAGGTGCTAAAATCTACCAACTATGTTGAATCACGCATCATAAAAAAAGACTGTTAAAAATAACAAAAGTAGTCTTACCGCAGATTTACAACCGCTGCCTGCACACTAAAAATTAAATTAATCTGTCAAAATTATTTTTTTTCTACTCATTAGTCCAAGATTGCAGAACCGCTAGACTTATAAGTGATTAGAAATATATTTACGTTGCCTCCTTTATGAGGCAGCGCTTAGATGGTGCGAGATTATTCAAAATATAGATACATAGTTCAAATAAATTATTGAAGTGTAACAGATATAAGTTGAATATAATAAATTCCGTACCAATCTTAACTATAATAAAGCCTTATGTGTAGGTACATATCACATATGTACATACATATACCTATTGTATTACAAAGTACTTAGCTATACCCTAAAACCAACCTTTTTTGTCTGCCGAATAGTATCGAGAATGAAATATAGAGTACCTACAATTGATAAACTAATATTTTTTTTGTTGAAGCGTAAACTAATCTTTTGTGTAGGAATTTAAGATATCTATATTCTTCTTCAGCCTATGGATGTCCACTGCTGGACAAAGGCCTCCCCCAAGGCTTTCCACGCTGACCGGTCTTGTGCTGCCCGCATCCATCGGCTTCCCGCGACCTTCACCAGGTCATCGGTCCACCTTGTTGGGGGCCTCCCTACGCTGCGTCTTCCAGTACGTGGCCGCCACTCCAGAACCTTACTGCCCCATCGGCCATCGGTTCTACGAGCAATGTGCCCTGCCCACTGCCACTTCAGTTTAGCGACTCGTAGAGCTATATCGGTGACTTTGGTTCTTCTGCGGATCTCCTCATTTCTGATTCGATCACGCAGAGAAACTCCGAGCATAGCTCTTTCCATTGCCCTTTGTGTGACTCTGAGCCTTCGTATAAGGCCCATTGTGAGCGACCACGTTTCAGTTCCGTAAGTCATCACTGGCAACACACACTGTTCAAAGACTTTAGTCTTGAGACACTGTGGTATCTTGGACGACGAGAAAATGTATCGTAGCTTCCCGAACGCTGCCCAGCCGAGCTGGATTCGACGAGACACCTCTTTCTCGAGAGTTATACATATCAACACACGCACCTGTTGTAAGCTTGGCTAATGATCCTAGAGCCAGACTAACCCGACACTACACCGACGATATCCCGGACGTCAGCCTGTACGAGATTAGTATGGCCCGGAAACAGCTCAAGAACGATAAGGCGGCTGGAGATGATGGAATTACGGCTGAGCTTCTGAAAGCGGGTGGCAAACCGGTTCTTAAAGCGCTTCAGAAGCTATTTAATTCCGTCATTATTAAAGGCGAAACGCCTAAGGCGTGGCGTGGCACAAGAGCGTGGTGGTGTTGTTTTTCAAAAAAGGTGACAATACCCTCCTGAAAAACTACAGACCCTCCTGAGCCTTGTCTATAAGCTGTTTTCTAGGGTCATCACGAATCGTCTCGCTCGCAGGTTCGACGACTTCCAGCCTCCCGAACAAGCAGGCTTCCGAAAAGGCTTTAGCACCATAGACCAGATACATACATACGCTGCGGCAAGTTATACAGAAGTCCGAGGAATATAACAAACCACTATGCTTGTGTTATGTTCTCGATTCGATCGAGACTTGGGCGGTGCTACAGTCTCTCCAGCGGTGCCAAATAAACCATAGATACATTGAGGTGATAAAGTGTTTGTACAAAAACGCCACCATGTCAGTCCGTCTCCAGGATCAGGACTCGAAACCGATCCAACTCCAGCGTGGAGTGAGACAAGGAGATGTCATATCTCCTAAATTGTTCACTGCTGCGTTGGAAGATGTCTTCAAGCTCCTGGACTGGAAAGGACTTAGCATCAACATCAACGGCGAGTACATCACTAATCTCCGTTTTGCAGATGATATCGTGGTTATGGCTGAGACCCTGGAAGACTTGGGCAATATGCTCAATGACCTCAGCAGAGCTTCCCAACAAGTAGGTCTAAAGATGAACATGGATAAGACGAAGATCATGTCGAACTCTCATGTCGCACCCACTCCAATTCTAGTTGGTTGCTCTGCACTCGAAGTTGTTGACGAGTATATATACCTGGGACAAACATTCCAACTAGGTAGGTCCAACTTCAAGATATCTATACAACGTGGTTCAGAAAGGTGAAACAATACTTTCAGATATTGACGTATTCCTTATAAACTTCAACTTGAGCTGGTCATAAATTTGATATACTAAGATTTTTTTTCCCTACAAAATAAATAAAAATATTTATTAAACATTTTGTCGACAACCCTAAACCTATGCTACAGCTGACGCTACGCGCCGACTAGCCGCGCCGTCTGCTAAATACCTACCGGCATACATTATACCTACTGGTTCGCGTCAATAAAGACACTTACGTAAATATGTACCTACTCACTTATTTGTCCTTAAAAATCAGTCTTGTTTTTCCTACCAGGCAGGCACGTCGGAGATTCGCATTCAGGTAAAACTCAACAACGTGATCAGCCAATTAAATGAAATACAAACCAATAAGGGAAGAAAAAAAGATTAACAAAAAAAAAAATACAATTAATAGCCAAACTTTTAATATTACATTAAGTACTATGACACACAATAACATAGGTACATACCTACGCTAATAATAAACCACATCACAAATAATCCGGTAAATAAATACAGCAATACAATTTTCAATGCAAGTAAATCAATTTTACTTTTACGCAGCATCGTACAGACGACAGCAGGTCAACCTTGAGCCTTAACAGTTAAGAGATAAAGTTGAAAATCCAATAAAGAAATCTGACAGATTCTGCTAGCTTGACGTGCTGTCGTCTGTACACAAAATACAATAAAGTCTAACATTAGGTCTTTGGCAAACAGTGAATGTACCTACTCTGTAAACCTCTGCCAACACCTTCGGCTAGAGTAAGCCTGACGATGATTATGTTATGTGTTAAAATGAAAACAAAGATTGGTAGGTACTCCTCCTAGAGCAACAAGTAACCCTATCCAGTACATTATTACAGGATAATTTGTTAGGTAGTTAACATTTTGAACACTCACTCATTCATTTCTTTGCAAAAAAGTGTTTAATGATTTGATGATATTTATGTAAGCCCTAAGGTACCTTACCGTGTTTTTACATTTTTGAACCAAATTACCGCGCTTGATCATGCACTACACACACTGAAATTGTACCTCCGTGTCAGCTAGTAGGTACTGTCCAGTAAGTAGGTAGGTCTATGAAGTCACTGCACTTAAGATAATGTAGGTATTAGGAATTTAATATCACAAAAAGATCTTGGTATGATTTTATGAATCAAAGACTTTGGGTCGTCGTCGTTTATAAAAAGGGTTCGAAATGACCACCTCCATTTTCTACACACAAAGATGTTCTACGTAATAAGGACGATCGAGTGTTCCTTAACATGTCCGGGGTTACCGAAGCAAACGCCGTTTCAATTTTAGATTTCATCTCGTCTGATGAACTACACACTTGCGAATAAACACATTTTTTTACGTAAACTCACAAAAAAATGTCCATTGGTGTAAGGTCCGGGGAACGAGGAGCCAGAACAATTTACCGAGTGGATTGGCAGAGGAGGACCCATATGTCCTCCTCTGCCAATCCACTCGGTAAATTGTTCATTTAAGTAGTCTCGAACAGGCCGCGCGTAATGAGCTGGTGCACCATCATGTTGAAACACAATTTGACAGTACCTAAGTAGCCACAGGTAAGTTTTCGAGGGTGTCTTCCACAACTCTTGCAAGTACCTTCAAGTATTCCTCGGCGTTGAGACGTTGTGGCAACCAAATTGGTCACCGAGGATACCAGCCCAGACGTTGATACGCCACTGAGCCCACATGTGCTAGTTGTGCGTATTTATTATACCATTTCTAGTAAAGGAAGCCTCGTCCGTCCACAGCACCTTTGTTCAAAACCTTAGGTCGGTTTGCACCCGGTTGTTGTACCAAGTACAAAAATTTATTCTTGGCGCGTGGTCTGCAGTTGTGAGTTCTTGGGTTCGATGAAAATGCTAGGGATGTTGACCGTCGTCCCGTAATGCTCGCCACACCAGTGTATGGTTCACATTAAATACAGCGGCAGCTCGAAGAGTACTAGTTCTAGGTTCGTTGCTAAAGTGCTCGATAATCTGTGTCTCCAAAGCGGTGCCGGAGTGAGAACTAGGGCGTCCCTCACTCGCAGAACGATGGAAGGAACCAGTACTTTGCAGCCGTAGACACATGTTCCTGAAGCACGTATACGACGGCAGGCGTCGCTGATCAGCGGCGGGTTTCCCGTCAACAAACCGTTGCTGGTATAAATTTCATGCTCCATAGATGCTATCTCCAGCAGCACCAACACAGAGAATCATAGTATTCACTGTTTGAATATTATTCACCACGACGAGGTATTTTGAAAACCGTTGACAACATGTAACGCGGAACAGAGCAATTGCAAAGCAGCGACTTCACCTCGGGACGATTAGTATGCAACTAGTCAACGTCAATACGGGACTCGTTCGGGACTTGCAAAAAATTAATAAAAAATCAAGAATAGGTAGTTACCTAAACCTACGTACATTTTAGGGTTCCCTTTACCGAAAAACCAATAGTGACTGATATTCTTATCTACAGACACACCTAAGCAACTAATTAAGATTTTTAACACTTAAATAAAAACAATAAGTATTCTTAATCAGTTTTGAATTTAAATACGGTAAGTCAAAACTTATTACGTTTGTAATTTTCTAACGAGAGGTGATTATACCCATTCCTTGCATAAGTTAAGGTGTCAAGTACAAGCGAAGGCTTATTGTAATTAAATGGGCAAATTTTTACTAAAACAGGGCCAGGAGCCCACAATGAAATAATTAAATAATATGAAATTAAAACAATATGAAAGAAGTTAGTTATTAAAACTATATTTTATACGGAACCACTTTATAATGATGCTTTTATCAGTGGGCGTGTCAAAGGCACCGCTGGTTACTCGCCGCCTGGCCGGTATTGGTCAATAATTCAATACCATTCATTGATAAATACCGACAATCCACGTTGACTAAAGAGATTAAAAATACGATGAAAAATAGACACGACATTGATGTGTTTTCTTGCTTCTGAGAAGCTATCACGACTGATCTGAGCATGAAAATTAAAAGATCGTAATTAATTATTGAAAACAACAGAGTTAATAGTACCATTAATAGGGGTAGATGCAAGAAGATTTCATTGAATTTACTTCACATTATAAAAACTATGTTTTTATTACACTGATTAGTTGAATAAGACGATAGGCATTAAATGTGCCGATATAAATAAGTCGACTCTGTTTTATAATCTTTATAATTGAATTTTAAAGTTATTTCTAGGGTCATCACTGCGAAGTTTTCGCACTAAACTTCAAAGCAAAATAATTAAAAAACTCATGCACTTAGGTACCTCACACCGGTGCCATAGGTATACAACATACATATATTTTATATACTGAAAGTATTATTTCATATTTCTGAAACAGATTGTATATGTTTCATAAATCAATCGCCTATCAATTTACAATTTAAATGTCTGGGCTAGACAAGTAGGTACATTATTACAGGTAACATTAGCAAATTAAGTCATCATTTGCGTACCTATTTGATTGAATGGCTGAACATTATTCAGACTGCAGACAGATTGTTGAATGGCGCGGTTTGGCAAGGGCTAGGTAGTTAACTAAAAGGCTGGTTAAGCTAGTTGGCTGCGACATACTACATAATCATAATATGATATAAACTTGGAAATATTATACTCACATGTGATTGGCAACCTTTTGCACGACACTATTAAAATAGTATTTTTTTTAATTCAACAAATATTTCTAATTGAATTATAGCTAAGTACAAAATAGATGATGCTTGAGTCCAGTCAACCAGATGCCATAAAAAGCTACCAGTTTTATGAAAGTACAAATATGAAACATTTATATGATGCTAAGAATTTAAGAATGTGAAGACACAGTTGGAGCAGTGGCTGAGCGATTGACTGCTGCGCTACGTGTCCCGGGTTCGATTCCCACACGGAACAAATATTTGTATGCCCTACAAGTACTTGTTCCGGGTCTGGCTGTTTGCCATGTGAGTTTAAATGTTTTTAAACGCACCCACGATACAGGAATAAATAGTGGTGCGGGGCAAAGTTTCTCTACATGAAAAAAATACAGTCAAAAAAGACTTTTAGTTATTTGTTAAATCCCAATGAACGGATTATATTTTGTTATTTTATCTTCTCGTGATCTGGTAGCGTTACATTTTCCCCCTATCTGTTCAGTATCGATTTCTTATTAATAGGACCTTAACTGAATAGAATAAAACTACTGGACAGTCTGTGCTATAAGTTAGGAGCTGCACCCTTCGGTTTCACCTACAAGTTTCAATCGAGTAGGATAAAAACTAAATAAAAATTATCCTACTGCAATATTAGAAACCATTATGCGTAAGCGGTGCGCATCTCTGGTGTTTAGAGTGCGGGGCAGCGACAACACCGTCCTCGCGATGATTGCCAACCGACTGGATTGTCTTTACATCCAGCAATGCTGCGGCAGACATATTGCTGCCGTGTGAGGTTTTTGTTTGTTTTTTCAATTAAGTATATGTATTATAGTAGTTTAGTTTATAAGTACGTGTTTTGTTTATAAGTTTCGTTTGTTGTTAGCTAGGGATATTACCCGAAATAAATGATTTGATTTGATTATGTTAACTCTGGTTATAAACTATAATTTTACTTCATTAAAAAATCCTTTAAGAAGTTTTTGCGTGCTTTGGGTTTTTGTAATGTTTTCGTAGCAAATGTGTATCTAAAATTATTATTTACCTACCTCGGATGAACAATCAGTTCCTTCGCACTAAAAAAAAAGAAAGTGAAAAATGTAATTCCGAGGTTCACAACTTCACATCTTCCTTTAACGTTAGTTTTGTTTTTTTTTTTTTAATTATAATCTAGTGATAGCTTCCCGCCTGATGCTAAGCAACGATGCAATCGTTGATGGTAATTTGGTTTCTTTGTTAGACGGTATGACAGAAAGGCTTAGTGGTAAAGAAAAAATCAAAGCGCAGTATATATTCTTAAGATTTACTCTTAAAGATCAGAATAATCCAGACATTTTTCGTTGGAATTAGATACTTAACGGATTATTTTAAAAATTGTAAAAATATTACTGATATCCTATTTCATCTTTAATAGGTATAATAATTACCAATGATATACACCCATCGCCCGTGCACTGAAAAATGTTATTTTAAGAAAATTGTTACAGAATTATTTTTGGTCGAATATCGATTCGAATTTTCGACGTTATAATGAATTTTGTATAATTCAGTGGGGCAGAGATTATTTTGCCCACTGAGTTATCTGCCAATAACTACATAGGTGCATACTCAAGTAATAAAAGAAAATATCCAAAGAAAAAAGGCTATCTGCAAAAAACTCCTAGTGAAAGATCTGAACTTATGCACTGACAATACAGAATGAAAAATCTAAATAAAAATCTTTTATGATGAATATCTTTTATAATAAATTTAACTTCGTATTTTTAATTTCGCTCAACCAGAAGTGTTTTATTCGATTTAAAAAAAAAAATATTATAGGTAAACTAATGCTTGACAGCAATCCCGCCTGATAGTAAGCAGTGATCCAATTGTTGATGGTAATGCGCGGTAGTTTATTAAGAGCCTATTCACTCTATCCCTGAAGACACTTAAATTGTAGACAGACGGAATCGCCGCCACTGGCAAATTGTTCAAATCCCTCGATCTGGGCGAAGCGGTTCGCCCAGATAGTAGTGGTCTCAATAACGTAAGGGTGGATAATAGCCGTACGACGGGACGTTCGATGTTGGAACGGAGATGAGAGAATTAAGTCATGCGATTCCCGCGCACACTCTCCAAAATGCATCCCATTCCATAGAACACCGACAGGGTGGCTACCCTACGCCTGTGCTTTGATTGCCTTTGCTTTGCTTTGAATACCGATTTGAAACAAATTAGGCCCAAAATCGCCAATTAGCCTCTTCGCATGCCTCTCCACCGAATCCAAAGTTTCCAGGGCATTTTGCAGCAACAGCCCAAATGTGGCTCCAGTACTCCACACACGAATGGACCTGTGCTTTGTATAATATTAGAGGCTATCCTGGTATGAAGAACCGCCGGACCTTTGCAATAACGCCAAGTTTCCTGGCAGCCACCTTGACTTTGTACTCATAAAGCACCCAAAGTTTAGGTTCGAGGAAACACTAATAATATTAACTCTCCAAAGCTGTCGGCGCAAAGTAGAAGTCAAGGTGAACGGGCTCCTTTTGACGGTGAATGGACACGCTTGTGTTTTGGCGATGTGGAATGCCACAAGATTGGCTTCGCCCCATTCGGAGATTGCCTGTAGTGCAACATTCGACGCTCTACCACAGTCTCTCTTTCGGACCAGCACCTTAATTACGTAGCACACTATTACCTACTATCAGTTGAAATAATTTCGAAGCTCATTGCTAGTCCATTGGTCCATATGTTTGAAAAATGTCTCTAGTCACTGTCTACCCGACAATGTTCTATTCTATTTTTGTTTATGGCAATGGTGCCGATGTCGACAATTAAAACGTGCGAAGGCAACTAAATAAAAAAATAATAAAATAAAAATAAAATATTTAATGTGAAACTTGTATACAAGTGTTACTAGGTATACTCTAACAAACAAAAAATAAAACGTTAAATATATTATGGTTAAATATAATAAATATAAAGATAGACAAATACACAACAAAATCGTAATTTGAGGTCATTAATACGGATAAAATCCATCGAAGCTCCAAATAGCTTTGGGGAATAATGTGTTAGTAAAGACGGAAAGTTAGTTGGGTACCCGACAATGTAAATAACGCACTGATAATGATAATGTGTTACGTAATTACCCTACGGATTGCTTCCTTATTGTTTTTTTATAGTATTATCTGTGAGTTCTGTGACAAACCTATATAATTTTAATTTGATTTATACAGGACTGCATTTTTACCGTCTTGCAAAAAATAGGGTAGGGTAAGGTGGGGCACAATGTTACACGTGGTACAATGTTACAATGTACATATCTCCGTCCCAGTCTCTTAGTTTTATGATATTGGTATACACGTTTGTTAAGCTCACAAGCAGCCATCTTTAAACAGTTGTCATCGCCACAGTTTATACCGTGCTTGAAAAATAACAACCAAATAAGGTTTTTAGGTGATTAAACGACGAAAAAATTGTTTTTAAGTTTTTAATTTCTTTCCGGAGGTAATGTATTAAGGTTTGGTACGGCAGTTTTCCTTTACTTAATGTTTATTTAGCTACATATTACCATTAAGTAGTTTGTTGTAAACATAATCTAAAATATTCATTCCAATTTTTAATTTGGTTTGCCTCCGGGGCACTGTGTGACAGCGTAACAGTCAGCCCCTGTTAACATATATTTCAAGGTATTACAAGAAAATGGTTAAAAATAGTAAGAGGAAGACGGATTACGGTCTTCATAATGAAAAAGATATGGCGGAAGCGATTTTGATGGTTGAAAGTGGTGTGAGTCTTCGAAAAGCTGCAAATGAAAAGCATGTTAATTTGAATGAAGAACATACTCGTATGCGACTTACTCCAAATTATGCCAATAGAGTGGTATTCAGTGTCGATCAAGAAAAGGCGTTGGTAGAATATTTAGTTAATAATTAGTTAATATTTAGTTTCTCATTTTGTAAATTATACAATATTTTATGTTATTACATTGTGCCCCTTACCCTGTAACAGACTACCCCAGATACGGGGCTCAGTGTTACGATCGTCTGATTTAATTAAAGTGCAATTTAAATTAAGTATTTGCTAATATTGTTAATGTTTGATTAATTTTAATTAAAGAGAGATTGTTAAAGTTTATGTCCATGCCAAAAAGTAGCTGATTAATACCTACAATATTTTTTTCATTACATCCCAGTATATTTTTTTTGTAACACTGTACCCCACCTTACCCTACCTACCTATAATGAACGGAGTACAGGAGCTTAAGACATAGGTATATAATAGGTACTATAACAGTAAATATATGTATGAATTTTTTTTATACCATAAAATCAAAATCAAAAGTCATTTATCCAAATTAGGCTGAGAATCAGCACTTTTTGAACGTCAAGAGACACAGAGAAACAGAGAATACCATACAGAGAATAGCAATAAGTAGGTACTTCATATTATAAGTAAACTTTTAATACTCGATAAATAAGGTAATATTATTTATTTATTTAAATAGAACGGCATAAGCCAATTACACTATTTAAACAAATTAAATACAAACAAATATAAATAAATTGATAAAAAAATGTCAGAATTGAAACTATAGGTGGTACGTGCACAGAATTTATCAAAGGATGCGTGGCGCGGGAACTAGCAAATCTCGTGTATGGCTTTTATTCCACTTACACATCATATTATGGTATAAGGAATCATGTGCATATCTATATTAAATGTTACGGTTTAAGTAACCAGTGTCTTATGTGGTGAAACACTGGGAGTTAAGCTGATAGTTTTCCATCAGAAATAACCTTATTATATCCATAACGCGACGAGTTAGTTTCTCGATTCAAACTTGGTATTTAAACTTGCCATGCAGTTAGGTATAAATAGGTTGGTATCATTATTATTATTTAATCCTGAGTATTGTAGGCAATCATCCCACTAGCAACCAGACTATAAAATCAAGTCGATGAGTGAGCCATAGAAAAAATAAAATAAAAAAAAAACAAAGAAATATCGAATACTTACATTTGCAAAACATAGATGACCTAAACACTGCAATGAACAGTAGGGAATCCTTTTTTTATTAATAGGAATGCAGAACTACGGAATTTATATTTTTAATTAAAATTGAACGTGTAATATGGAGAGCTTCATCATCATCAACCTTCTTATCGTCCCACTGCTGGGCACAGGTGTCATCTCATAAAGAGAAGGGTTGAGCGTAATCACCACGGTTGCTCAATGCTGGTTGGCGATTTCAGACTTAGGCTCGGAGCAAATAGGCCACCGACCACAGCCACCGGTGGCCAGCGACTGCAACTTAACACACTTTTTAATATATTTTGTATAGACGGTGGCGGCCACTCGCTACAGTAGTATCGACGACTCGCCAATAGTGGTCACTAGGTACGTGCCACACAAAACGCCGACACTCGCCACTGTCGCAATGCTCCGCCCCCCGCGCAGTTAACCGTCCGTTTGCCGTATATTATTAGTATTTTGCCGTATTAAACCAGCTTGTAACATCAACAGTAATCCTTGAAATGTAGTCAAACTCATTCGAAATTGGTGTTTTGGATATCTTTGTAGATTATCGAAAAGTAACTTATGTGTCACTGTAGGACCAGTTAAAATTGGATGCACCCCATACAGGTGGCGACGGCGTCGTCTACGTCTTCTGCTTATTAACAAAAGCGCGAGCAACCTTTCCGCGTCAGAATCCATCTTGAGACGGCGCAGCAACGAGCGGGCTGTAAAACGTGGCGGCTTCCAGACACCGGTGGAAGTCGCTCGCTTTTGACAATTTTAGAAATGTGACGGTAGCGGGCGACAGACACCAGTGGCTTTGGTCGGTGGCCCATTTGCGCCGATCCTTAAAGTCCAGGTTTCTTCAAGATGTTTTTCGTCATCTCGTTATCACTTATTGGTGTCCAAGATATACTTACCACTAGGCCACTACAACTATGGAGAGCTTTTGATTGAGCTTATGATTTACTGGTTTTGAAGTTAAATGATTAAAATGCCGCTCTATTTTTGTTGTTAAGTAGTTTCCTCGCACACCCGCGGAACCCCTGCACTCGCAACGTCGCGTCGCCCGTCCTGAACACCGTGTAAACAGTTTTCCTATGACAAGTGCATAGCATACATAATTTGGACTTAACAAGATTCGCTAAACAGTAGTGATGAAACGGATATCCGGTAACTATCCGGTATCCGGCCTATCCGGCCTATTTTCACTATCCGGCCGGATACCGGATAGTAGGGCACTATCCGGCCGAATACCGAATACTAGATGTTTCCCGCGATACCGTTCGCGCTGAGTGCTTTACGCCCTAAACTCGTCTATATCCCGCTTTTCTGTGGGAATACAAAAGTTTTTAAGCCTATCTATATTGTTTCTCGTTGTCTAATCTATCTCTGTATCAAATTTCAGCAAAATCAGTTCTTTAGTTTAGGCGTGAGAGAGTAGCAGACAAACAGACTGAATTTATAATATTAGTAACGGATTATTTTGCACATACACACACATATATGAAATAAAAATAATATAACAATAGGTTATGGACGGACACCATTTATTAAATTAAAATAATGACAGAAATTGTTTGATAAAAAGTTAATTACTAAAAATTTACTTAGTGTTAGTACTCAAAATTAACTAGCGGCAAATTATGGTGAATGAATACTAGGTTTTCAGCATTTGTTGGTAAGAGGCGACTCCGCTTGGCTTCGTATACTAGACCAGCTTCTGAAAATAGCCTTTCGCTGTAAACGCTACTGGCAGGTGCTCCAAGATAAATTCTTGCAAACTTCGCCAATTGAGGGTATTGGTTTGAATTGACCGACCACCAAAGGTATGGGTCGCGATTGCGATCTATTCGAGATAACTTTAAGAAAAAGTCAATCTCATTAGAAATTGGATTTTGTTTTTCTTGATCGCGACAACTGCTACTGTTGTCCTTTGCCACTTCATTGAAACAGGCCCAAAAAGTGTTATGAGCTTCGCGTGTAAAATTTGATCCAGTTTCATCTTCTTTTTGTCGTTTAGCAGGTGTTGAAGACGGCGATGATCTATTACTGTCGGAAGAAGAATCGTCGTAAGAGTTTTTTATATATTCTATCAGGATTTTCTGTCGGGCTTTTTCAGTTTCAAGAACTCCTAAATAGTCTGATTTGAATCTTGGGTCTAGAAAGGTAGCAATTATGAAGTTTAGATCTTCTTCTAAGGGTTTAAAACGACTTTCCAATTCAGCTTTCAAGGAGGCTCTTAAACGTGCTAAGTCTGGTGTTCTTTGCGCTGTCTCGGTTTTATCCAAATACTTTTTAGTGCATAAACGTGTGGTATCACTTCGGATATACAGGAAACGCCAGAACTTGTAATTTTTGTTATTTCTTCAAATGGTTTTAAAAGGTTTATGCACTGCTCCAACAGACCCCACTGTTGTATCGTCAAATTAGTCAGTGTCTCATGTTCAACAACATAAAGAGAGATAGCCCTTTTTTGTTCCACCAAGCGTACAGCCATGTAGTAGGTAGAATTCCACCTCGTGTTGATGTCCTGCACTAACTGATGCTGCGGCAAATTTAACTCCTTTTGAATTGCAAGTAATTTTTCTTGTGCCAAACCTGAATGATTGAAATGAGTTACTAGACGTCTACCAGTAGCAATCACTTCTAATAGCTCAGCCTGGACCTTCATTGACTTATCAATAACTCGCTGAAGCGAATGTATGAAACATCTAGCGGAATGATACTCTCCAACTCGAGCTCCTTTCACCGTATTAGCTCCACTATCATGGATTAGTAAGTGAATTTTATCTTTCTCAATATCCCAGCGAGCAGCTATAGCGTTCAGTTCGTTTGCTATATTTTCACCTGTGTGTGATCCTGAAAACGGTTTCATAGCAAGAACGCCGTGGTTCAGCTGAAATTCCGGAGACAACCAATGGGCTGTGAAACTTAGGAAACTGGAACTATTGTGCAGGCAGGTCCAAATGTCAGACGTAACAGAAATTGCAATAGCTTTAGAAATGTTTGCTTTTATTTTGTCGCGAATTCTATTGTAGATGTCTGGAATAATTTTTTGAGATATATAAGTGCGACTTGGTAATTCATAACGAGGTAGCACTTGTTCTAAAAGTCTTTTAAACCCAACCTTTTCTACAATACTGAACGGCTCGTTATCTATTGCAATCATTTCTGCAATTAAATAATGATACTTTTTGGCTTTGGCATCATTCACATCCCAAAGTAATTTTCTTTCAAACGATTCCGACAGTGTTAGCTGTTTTTCTGCAGTTGTAGAAGGAGCAATTGGGCTGGGATTGGCACGTTGTGAAAACGTAATTGATCTTGAAATTTCGCTAGTTTTACTTGTACTTATCAATCTAGACTCCTGTGGATGTTTGGACTTTAAATGATTACTCATGGCAGACGTACCTGATGAATGAAAAAGAAACGTATTTTAAAATATTGTACCTAGTACCTACCCATTCACAATATGCATAAATAAACTGAAGTCTGAAGCTTGCATTAATAAAATATCGTTTAGAAAAAAATTAAATTTTAAATTTCAAATTGAGATTGTAGTAGTAGTAATGAAAATTAAAATGAAATGGATGACCAGCGAAATAACTAATTTAAGAATACTGCTAAGTAGTATGTTTGTTTATTAACAAAATAAGTTTGAAAATATAAGAGTATTCCCGCATTAAAATTGAAGCAAAAACATAACCTCTAAAACTTACATACCTGCCTTTTTTCCTTCACCACCGCGAGAAATTTCAACGTGACACAATAAACATGACGCGTACTTGTTATCGTCACTTTTTAAATCAAAATATTGCCAAATTGGCGATCTTTTTTTTGATACTGACATTTTTTAATAATCGACAAGTTAAATAGAAAAAAAAACAATGGAATAAACAAATGCATATAACCTGACATGAGCGATTACACCCGAACGCCGCGAGTCGTGCCGGCCGAATGCCGATCACGCCGAATGCGTCCGAATATTTCCGATCTTAATCACGCGCGCATATTCAAATCAAATTGTAACGCGATAAGCGGCCGAATATCCGGTGGCCGGATATCCGGCGCTCCGGCCTCGTAGTTAGCCGAATATCCGGTATCCGGTATCCGGCCAAATCACTATCCGTTTCATCTCTACTAAACAGCATCTGAACTATTACTTAACACTTGACACGTTACATTTTCAACTAATCGTTTCACACATGCACTTGCTACTTATCAGCGTGTAAATCAGCCTTAATGCGCACTTGGCTTGTTTTTCTTAGATTTGCTTAAACGCTATTTAGGTTTGGAAATAATTTTAGACTTACACTCGAAGTAGCAGCAATGCCCATGGCCTGAAATATAACGAGGATACACATAATGAAAATGAGAAAATATCAACCTACTGGCAAAGAAGAATAGGTAGGTAATTTAAAATGGGGCAGCAAGAGGACCCATTGATAAATTATTGTTATCTGATTTAAATAAAAATACAAAAGTTAGAATCATCATCATCATCAGCCTTTTTATCGTCCCACTGCTGGGCACAGGTACATACAGAGAAGGATTGAGCGTAATCACTACGCTTGTTCAATGCGGGTTGGCGATTTCAGACTTAAGTCCATGTTTCCTCAAGATGTTTTCCTTCACCTTTTAATCAGTCATTGGTGTCCAAGATATACTTAGAAAGTATATATAATTTAGAAAAGTTACATTGATACTCGCCTGACCTGGAATCGAACCCGCACGCTCTTACTTGAGAAGCTGGTGTTTTAACCACTAGGCCACCATGACTTGTTACGAAAGTTAGAATACCATAGAAAAACTCTTAACAGTTGTTGTCCTTAATTGTTGTACAGCCACACTACAAGGATATGAGATTTTGCGATATGGTGTTTTGTTTACTGTATGTACCTACAAGTGGCGCCTTCTTTGCACAGTTTTGCACAATGTTCCCTATTCGATCGTAATAGGTAATTGTGTCAATCAAAATAACAACGTCAAAAAATTCGCATTTTAAAAAAAAATAAATGAATGGGGGTAACGTTTCACTATCAATATTGTAATGCCTAGACCTGATCTCAGATCTTCATTTTATTAGCTTCCTCAACATCACAGTCCTTGCAGGAAATGGAAACATAAGAGTTTCCTCGTCGTTGAAAGCTTGAAAATTAGTACAGGAGTGAAGCACTAATACACACGCGTCGACTAATGCTGCAGGATTTCTTTAGGTGAATAAAAGTTGCGGGAGTCATTTGAAGGCTGGATTTAGTTCTAGACCGCTGTTCTGCGCTGAAATCGGTCGCGTATCAATTTATACAGATACGTGTACATTGATCGTCGGTGCTACACTATACACCTACGTATCCTCAGTCTGCCGTATATCATAATTGCCTACTTCCATAAAACTACGGAACTATATCGTTAGATCAGAATATGCTGAATTTGGAATCTGGCCTAGGATCAGCTAGAAACTCCACATTTCTCAACTTTCCATTTGGGGTGTAGAGAATTCCAGTTATCTTAAGTATTGTTATCATGGGTGTACCCAGCTTCTGGCCTAGGGGGTAATCTGTGTGTCCTATTAGTCGCACGCGGTTTTTTGGCAATTACACCGTACATTTTGCTAGCGTCTATTGCGTGGTTTATTTAAAAGTTAGACATTAGTCCTTGTTTATACTATGTTTAGTAATTATGGGAGTTCATACATATTCTGCGAGATTTCCATTGGAGACAGCCTGCCCCCCTACGGTACGCCCATGATTGTTATTACAATTTCGTATAATTGGTTTACCAATTTTTGAAGTGAAACTTCTTTACGCACGCTTGACTTGGGGAGTAAGCTGGCGAAAGCGTTACGAAAAGTGATCGGGCAAGGCGAACGGAAGTTAAGTGGGGGATATAAGCACAGAGGCGCCCGTGGCGCGAGCTTGGTACTACAAGGTCTACAACGAGTTTTTTTTTTCTATTAAAATAGAAGATCTATGCAAAAATATTAATTTACCAATGAAACTATGAAATAAATTTAAATATTTATAGAAAATTAATATATGTATATGTGTATACCTACATGTATATATTGTACACACACACATATATATATACATACAGATGGAGCGAAAGAAGTTTCACTTCAGTCGTGTGGTCATAAGCACACTCGTATTTTTTTTTATATGGTCAAGATCATATCAGTAAATTGTTTGCTTACGATTATGAAGCGGCAGGGATGGATTGTTAGTAAATTATATATTATTAATAATTAACGGATAAACAATTTTAAAGTCGGTATTTAGTGTTGAAGACGTTAGTCATTTCGTAGTATCAGATAACAACAAATTAGTAAATGTTTTTTATTGTAATATAAAGTCAGAAACTATATGATGTAAGTAGCTTATACTTACAAATGTTAGACAGGATGATGAACGACACTACATTAATACAATTACAATATTAAAATAACTGCAGTTGATAAAAAACTAAGAGGGATAATAGTAAAACAAAACCTTACAAGTGCTTCACAACCACGCCCAATGCACTGCAATTAATTTAAATCATGTGATTTTTTCAGTCAGTTGACAGCAAGAAGTTACCATTCTCAATTACATTATGTAGGCAAAATAACTCTTAACATTTTTTGAACCAGATTATTTTTAGACAACTAAGCTGCTGATTGCACCATTGCAAGCGCTCAATTCTAAGGAAACGTCTAGTTGTTATTAGAAAATACAGTACCTACCTATTAATGATAAGAAGAATATCGTTATCGTTAAAGGTAAATCCATATTAAGTAAGGCACTTACTTTTGACATGCAGACGTTCGTCATTCCGTCGCACTAAAATATGAAAATAACAGTTTTTTATCTTTTTTTTTTTGGAAATTTAAAGTGATGTTTATATCATTAGGTACTATCCCGTAGGAAGTCGCAAATTTTACCAGTAACCCTATTTAATTAAAATAACCAATAATTTAGATAGGTAAACAATAATAATCTATTAATACGTACTGCACCTTTACATAATGGACCATAGCACTGTGAACAGAGTAATATCGATTTATAATTAATAACGATTTATGGAGTGCTGCTGAGGTGATATACAAAGTGCTTGGACATAGGTACGTTATTACGACCTGACATAACTAGATAAAATAGTTACTTTGACGCTTTTCAGAAATAGTTACTCTCAATTAGCTAGAGCACTTGGTCTAAAACATCCATTACCTACGAGACTGATTTTCAATATATTTAGGAATATTGCCAATGCCCCGTTCCAGTTGCAACCGTTTTAGACATATTGCAGGGCGATGACTCATTATGGAATATGGACGACTTATTTGAAAAAAAAGTAATTATGAAATATGACTTGAACATGAAGAAATCAGAAATGTAAGATCGGAGGCCAGTTGATAGCAAATATTCTTTAAAATTAGTATTCAGTTTATTTGAACATTAGAAATATTTTGGTTCTTCTTTGAATAATTAATGAAAATATTTTAAGAAAGTTGTTTCATTATTTTTTATCATTTCTTTTATAAAGAATTAATAACATTGATGGATGTGTTAGTTCATAATCGAGTTAATCAATTTAGATTAGTGATTAATGATTAACGTCAATAATAATCATGATTAAGATTACTTTCTTAATTTGATTACAATTATATAGATTAAAAAAATAATTGATTAATGCCAATAATTACCAACATTATGGCTTACCTCGACCGTGGAAAGGTCGCCGATGGTCTGCAATAATGTAAATAATATTTATGACTATCTGCATTCGTTCCTTGAGAGATAAACATCAACACAATCAAGGGATATTTTATTTATAAATGTACCGAATAAAACTAGTCGGTACTTAAATCTATTGTTTTGAAGTGTATATTTCATGTGACTTAATTGGGTGATCGAGTTTACTACTCATCATCTTAATCCCAGTCGCATCCGAAGCTTTTTCAGCTTTGGCGTCTGGGGTCCGCTTTACTGGTAAAGCGGACCCCAGACGCCAAACGCCTTCCATATTTTCCGTGAAGCGACTGCTTACTACTAATCTCCTTAAAGACCAGTAGGTAATGTCAGAAGCAATAAAAAGAATAGGTATTACGGTTTACGAGATACAGCCTCATGAAAGACGGACCGTTTTTACCCATTTTTACCCTTTCGGTAGGTAGGTACAGAACCTTAAAAAGGAGAGAAATTTATACATTACTAACGGCCCGGTACGTGCTTCGCTACGTATAAAGTGAAATGAAAAAAAATATATACTAGTTCGGCATACCTTGAATATTTTGAGAAGAAAGGCCGAAACAAACTCAAGTCCAGAGATAAACTTGGTCAGATGATATGAAGATGACTTGGAATCTAGACTTGGATCGATCTTAGAATGAAGACTTGGATGAGATTGACCCGTCCAGTCAGTACTCGCATTTGTCAGAAATGGAGCCGCTCAATTCCAATCGCTCGCGAAACTTAAGGAGTTCTTCGTTTCGACAAATAATACCAAGTTCATTTGGATAGGCCACATAAATTACTCAAACTACGAGACAATGACAACAAAGAAAATAAAAAGACTTATCGACTCGTTCACTTCATGGTTTCGATGAAGGCGTTAAGTAATGGATATCATGGGCAGGTACGTCTTGTTTATTTTTTTTTTTTTTTTAAGTTTGGCATTAGTGGGAAATGCTCATGGACGCCCAGACAGCCTCACTAATGAACCAGTCCGGACAGTGTCGGATTCACAGTGTTCCTCTGACGTGATTAGAGTCCTTGTCACTCGGTCTATTCTATCCGCACTTTTAGTTTTAAGTGTCTGACAACCTTCATGCATTGGTGATGAAGGTACGTCTTGTTGGCCCCCAGTTGGTCGCAACAGGTAACTTTTAACACTCCCCTAGAGCGCACTCTTCATACGACGATGTTACAGGTGCCTGGCACTCAACTGATTTCAGCGAAAAATTGTGTGTGTAATTACTCGAATTTATAACATAGATTTCTCACAACTGGCTGCTGTTCATATGAGTGTGTAAGCAATGTTTTGAATCTAAGCTGTTCGATACTGGGCCGCTCATCTATACTAATATACACACATCAAAAGTGTCTAGGGATCAAGCATTTTTATTAGTGTTGCCCAAATGCAAGAACAAGACGAGACTTAGCCAGTCTTGGTCTTGGTCTTGCGCCAATACACCTGGTCTTGGTCTTGGTCTTGGTCTTGCGCTCCCAGTCTTGGTCTTGGTCTTGGTCTTGCAGCAAGAGTCTTGCAAGTCTTGCAATTACCTATTAGTCTATTACTATTTATTAAAGTTTACTTTAAATCTTAGAAAAACGTATTAGAATTGGAACATTGTGAGCTTGAATTAACATAGCCATAGTAAAGATCAAGCAGATTAATAAATAACTGAAGATTTGATAAGAAATTCGAAAAATCAACTGACCTATATGTCGTTTTCCATGGAAGTAACTGTTTCTTAATAAACATTTATGATTTATAAGCTTACATTTGCTAAAACATGTAAAAAAACAAATTAATTACAATAACTTTTCTTGCTATTTTTTCTTGTAAAAACTTAAGAAATATAATGACTAAAAGTACAATAATAGTACCTAAGTAATTAGTTTAAAACCATATAAGTAATCAATATTATAATATATACTTACTAGAATGAATTAATATGACATCTACTACCTATCCTTACCATTTTATCCTAATCATAATACTACTTGCGTGATCAGTATAATGTATTCATTTTCATTCTAAACACTCTGAAACTTATTTATTCTTTGGAACACCTGTAGGTACTCTTAAAATTCGAAATTATTTTGCATGAGTATACCTACGCCCTATGGCGGCAATCAAATAGTGTCAAATGTTATGATTTCGGCGTGGCGGCAACGATTGTTTTAGATTTCAAAAGAAGCCGCCGGCGCGTGTATCGTAACCATGTACTTCCGAAAAGCGGCAAATTTCTTTGAGAAGTAAGTACAAAACCTTTGATGCCACATTATCAAAGTGCCGATGGTTAAAACATAACTATGCATGCACTCAGTTTGATTTTAATAGATATTTTTTTATTCGCTATGTTTATGGTATTAGTCGTAATGCGCATAGGTCCAGTTTTTCATATTCTTTGATACAGTTTTTTGCGTCTCATAGAATTCCTAAGCGTACCTACCTATACACCGAACTGTTACACCTAACTACTCAGTGAAATAGCGCTAAGTCCTAGCTGCAAGACGCAAGAGTCTTGCAGGCTATGTCTTGTTCTTGCTCAAGTCTTGCACGGTCAGTCTTGGTCTTGGTCTTGCTAAAAATACGCGGTCTTGTTCTTGGTCTTGGTCTTGCAAAAACGCAAGAACAAGACCAAGACTGCAAGACCAAGACTGAATTTGGGCAACACTAATTTTTATGCGGATTTCTTGAGATTGAGATGTGGCTTTGTAATAAATTTATGATTTTATAAATTTATATGGATCCTTTTTGGTGCATTTCATAATTTGAATCAGGAACTGTGAATCAAATTCGAGTAAAAGATGAAAATCAGCTGTCAATATTTTCCCTATAAAAACATACAACGCATTGAAGACATTATTAGTGCAACTGTTTCCCTACTACTGATTAAAACCAACGTTATTATGGAGCGGCGACGTCATTTAAGCAGGGAACAAATGCTCAGAGCCGTGGGAATGATAGAAGCTGGTTCCCGGCAACGTACTGTGGCTTTAGCTCTGAATACAAGTCAGAGTGTTATCAGTCGACTTTGGACACGTTACCGAAGCACTGGTACCGTGGCTGAGCGCCATGGAGGACGGTATCGCTGCACCACACGGAGACAAGACCGATACATTCAAATCTTAACTCGAAGAGCTCCAACAATGAACCGCCATGATGTTAGCCGTGAGGCTTCATCACTCTTCAGGGAACTTATTAGCGACCAAACAGTCAGAAACCGCTTGCATGAAGTGAACCTTCATTCCCGAAGACCGCTACGGGTACCACCTATAGCAATGCACAATCGTAGGATTCGATATCAATGGGCTCTTGAACACAGAAATTGGGCAGAAGAACAATGGCGTTTCGTGTGCTTTTCTGATGAGTCTCGTTTTGGTATGAGACCGGATACAAGACGTATACGACACTGGAGAACCCCTGGACGCCAACAGCGATTAAAATCCTGCCAGGAAGTCCATCCTTATAGTGGTGGAACCATCATGGTATGGGCGGGTATTTGGATCGGGGGAAGAACTGAGTTGATTTGGATCAGAGGCAACCTCAACGCTCAAATTTATGCTGAGACGATTGTATCAGACGTCATCGTTCCTCTACAAGTGCAAATCGGTCCCTTATTTCAGTTAATGCATGATAATGCACGACCGCACACCGCAAGAGTTGTAAGACAGACTCTCGCCGCAGCTAACATCAATGTCCTGCCCTGGCCTGCTCAGTCGCCAGACTTGAACCTGATTGAGCATGCATGGGATATGCTACAGAGAAGAGCTCTGCCGAATATGGAGGGTATCCAGTCGCAAGAAGACCTTTTTTTGTTGTTGCAACGAACATGGGCGGCCATTCCACAGCGTGATTTGGATGAACTCATTTTGAGTATGCCAAACCGATGTTCTTGTGTTGTTAGTGTTCGCGGTAGAAACACGGATTATTAATTGTTTAAGTTACCCAATAAAATTTTAGAGAAAACTGTTATTTCAGTCTTTTTTTCGAACTTTTGTGTTAGTGGTTCAAATGTCAAATATCCCTTTATTAGGAAAATGGCAAATTTCTTTATTAATGCAAAGGTGACTTGGTTTATCGTTACTGTGACAAACGAAAACACTTTATTTGATGAATCCTTAAAGAAAATTTTAATTAATATCAATCAGGAGAAAAGTTATTGCAAAAATATATGTTGATCCCTAGACACTTTTGATGTGTGTATAAAGCTGAAGAGTTTGTTTCTGTGTTTGTTTGAATGCGCTAATCTCAGGAAATACTGGTCCGATTTGAAAAATTCTTTTTGCGTTGGTTAGCCCCTTAATCCAGGAAGGCTTTAGGCTATATAACATCACGCTGCGACCAATACGAGCGGAGCATATCAAAACTTACTCGGGTGAAACAGCTAGTTAGAAGATAATTTCATCGAATTCACGTCAGAGCGTGTACGTTGCCAGACACACATTACCTACTCGATTGTATGTGTTATCTTATCATCATTACTTTATATATTTTTGTACTTACTATTGCAGTGGAATTGAAACCAACAGCCTGAAATGTACATTAATAAAATTAAATTTTTGAACTCATTCGTTAATTTTTTTAAATATTTTCTGACCGCGAAACGTTCACGTGGCAGTGTCCCTTTTCGTTGCGAGCATTCATTACTAGTATTAGCCATCACGATCTATATAGTTGCGTCTGACAGAGTTTAAAGCCTATGGCATAGCGTAGTACTGAACTCTTCATTTGTTCTCATGTGTCCACGTAGACTCGTAAAACTTTATGAACGTAGTGGTGTAGGGTTAAGCGATTACCTAAACTTAACTAAAAATAAATTTTCTAGTATTTTTTTTTTTAATAATATTTATCTTTAGTTTACCTATGGATTACTCATTCGATGCATGCCTTTAAGTGTTGGTATTTTATTATATGATATGCTTTTAGGAATTATTATTCTTACCGATGCGGAAGACATCATACCCGTGCACTGTAGTAGAGGAAACAAAAATGAGAACGGTAATAAGTAATTAAATATGTAAATCTTATTTATTTAAAGTGTATAAAATTATAGATTCAATAAGGCAGTATATTTTGTCCCAGGCATTATTTTGATTCCAGAACGTAAAGAACAATTATAGGGGATTCAAAACGCAGCGATCTCAAGCTCCGATTTACTCCTACGAGTATGTGCAGAGAGGCTTATTTTCCTAATTGTTTTCCTTTTTAATCTAGTCACTATTTTATCTCACTGAGAGAAATTTATCGTAATTGTTAGGGAATTAAATGTAATATTGACAAATTAGAATGAGAACATTATTAAAAATACAGGAATTGTGCGTCCGGAGCTTCAACCTTCTCTCTCGCGATTGACACAAATTGTTTATTTTAAAATCTTACATTTGATTGGCAGTCCGAGCCTTTGCACTAGAACGGAAAGTTGTCATATTAGTAGATAATCTTTGGGCTTGCAAAATTATTTTGTAAATTATGGAAAATAGGAAAATAAATTAATATTAAAAATAAATAGAAAATAAAATAATACTACCTTTGCCGTACAATTGATAGCAGATTGCTGGAAATTAACGAGTTTTGTATTATATGGTTAATTTTAAAAACCTATTATGCCTTTAGCTTTGACAAGGAAGAAACACAAATTTGCTGTATCTACAACAAGTCTTCGATTTTGATTTTGACTTGGCAGAGTTAATAGAGTAACATAGTAAGCCTTGACAGAGTAACATTGGAAGTCTTTGGCTATGTTAAAACTGTTAAAACAGTGTAAGCTAGCAGGTTATAAAGGCAATGGTAAATATTGCATAAGGCATAATAAAAAGTTACTAACGCTTTTTTCAATGTCCTCGATCCATATAACAAAACCTGCATTCGATAATTTCAAAAATAGTTTTTCACAACTTCGGTACTTTACGGCGAAAGAGCCAGGGTAGCCAACGAAATTATCTGACGTGATTTGCAACAAGTAGTATGTTGATAAAAATGTACAAAAATATCACTGCATAAGCTAATATTATCATGATTTCATAAAATTCATGTCATTAAAATGGGTAATTTGAACTTGCAGAGTTGTACTGATGATTCTAATTTTTATAATTCTGTGAAAATTTATTTACATTAAATTATGTAATATTTTCGCGGGCTCCTTTGGCTCATCTCTTGAACCCATAGTGAAAATATGTGACCTTGATTTATTTCAGTATCAAAAAATTATTGTCTCTTTTTGGTCGTAGCTCTCAAAGTTCCATTTGAATGTGCTTAAACTTAATAAAACGGTTTTTTTATGATTTCGATGGTCAAAAACCGCGTTTTTGAGTTGCTGAATATGTGTCAATGTGTCAGTACTCACCCATATTCAACACTTCCTCACGTGACCTTCAACTCAACTTAGATGATCAACTTAGATGATCTCCAACTATGAGATCATCTAAGTTGATTGATTTATTATTTACCAATTAAACTAACTAGATACTAATTTTTGCAAAACTTACTCGAAGTGCAATTCCATCGAGAACACTAACTTGGTCGACATGCACAGGAATCTATAATGGAATGTATGTATTTCTTTACTTTAATCAAGTTACGAAAATATTCTAAAGGACATCATTCAATTTCTACTTAAAAGAGTAAATTTAATTTCTGTTCATAAAATGTTTGATACTAGAATAATGATATCCTTTTGATTGTAGGTATGTATACCTACTATATAAAAATATTGAAGTAAAAACACAAGACAGATATGAAAATACATTTTCAACAGTAATTTTTATATTATGAGTTAGGCATGTATGGTTTCTCATTGCGAAAACCCATTAAACTAGCTGTCATGCATCGTAATAATTGAATAATGACGTTTCAGTTGCTTATCTATGCGAAATGAATGTGTTAGTGTAGTTGATTTAATTTCACATTGATTGTAATTTTCCTTTCCCTAGGGTTGCATTTTATAATAACAAGTTATCTTTGCCATCTTGCCTCTAAGAAAAAACAGAATAGTACAATCAAAACATGATGCCGGGCAAGTTTTTGTCTTATGCACTGTGTGTATGATAAGTTTATAGAATAATTGAGGCAATTTGAGGGGATACTTAGCCTATGTAAAATATTATGAATGCTTCATGGCAAGAGTCCCTTCTTGCTAGGTTTTCAAAAAGTACCTCTTCTGCAATGAGCGTTGAGTACCGTGCTCCCATTAAAAAGGACTTAAAATATCACGTGATTACCACAACTCTAACGCATATAGAACGCGAGATGCGTTAGAATTGCTTTCCAGTAACATGCCGTGCGATTCTGGAACCACATCACCATAAAAACATAGGTGAAGTGAGCATATGGAGTGGACATTCTATGTACCTGAAATTGGGTATTCACCAAGCCTACATTTATAATCATAAACAAGATTTAATAGTTCTAGATATTTTAATTATTCTGTGGTTCACTTTATTAAATAAATTTTTCATGTTCCCTGAGTTTTTAATAATTCTATTGCTGTACTTGGTTATTATGAGCGATTGCAAATCGAGTCTAGTAAATACTGCGACGATGTTCAGCTCTGCTATTAATGGAAAATCAAATCAATTAGAAGAGATAACTAAGTGTTTTGTCATCAAGAGTTAGCATTGTCTGGCTGACGGACCATAGAATTCGCATAGCGTTGTCACTTCATCTGATCCATGAGATTTCGTTCTGTACCAATGTACAGAACGATATCTCATGGATCAGATGAAGTGATACTGATAGTGAGGCCAATGCCTCACAATTAAATTACCTACTCTAACACACCGTCAAAGACGTAGGGCGTTATCAATTCATAACCTATCAACAGTAGCAAGGCAACAGTGGCAAAGCAAGACACTACTGTTTAGCTGGCTAGGCGATAGTATTTCTTATTACCCAAGAAACTTATCTAGCAGTGCTAGCCGCTATGTTTAGCCGAGCTAGATCATAAGTATATACTTATGTATAAGAAGAGCACGGGGTGTCGTAAGCAGCGTCATGTCGTAGTGAAGCCTAGAAGTCCGTCTGGTGCATACTTACTATGGGTTAACGACGTGCCAATGAAGTGAGGTGATGCCGAGCCCGCAGTACTTTTATGTGTGATTTTATCTATTGGTGAAGTCACAAGGGTAGTAAATGAAAAAAAAGACAATTTCTGTGTGAATACATACATGTTCTTTATTTTATTATCTGAACTAGTTAGGTGATGTTTCAAATCTAGTGTTAGGTAAATCTAAATCTGCATCGATAAAGTACGGAATCTATTTTCAAATCCAAGTTTATTTAATTTTGGTCAGTAAATCTAGAAAAATGAGTCCTAAGTGATTATTTACTTTTTAATTTAAATAGTTTTCTTCTATGTAAATATATTTACAATAATTAACATTTTGTAAAGTTTATTTACGATAATTTACAATTTGAAATAAAATCACGTAAAATTCTGATATACACCGACAGCGATGTGCCGACTTATAAATCCCCATTACCTAGTAACTAATTGATCCCGCTTACATTACACAGCTCTTTAACCACCAATCTAAATCACTAAATCTGTACTTAAACATGTACATAGGTGACACTACGTGGATGGTAGAGACGCTACGTTAAGTTCCGCGTTCAAGTAAACATTACATAGCCGGTAACTACAGGAGAAATAGCTCGATTATATTTTTGCCGGACTATTTTCTACGTCCACTTGTTTCTAATTACGGAACTCAGTCGTCGTCCCCACATAAGGTGGTATCATACAATAGTCCCTTGCAAATGTTGGGGATCTGGAGATGAGGTGACAGTTGGGAGCGTAGGACCTAAGGATGAAGACGGCAAAGCAACCGCGACTTCTTGGTATCCGCCGAGTGGTATGCTCGGTCCAGGTAGACGTTCCAACGGATGTTCTTCTGGTGGGGTTACTTCCAAACCAATACTGCCATTCAAAGCAATTTTAAAAGCATTCTGCTGTTGTTGTTGTTGTTGATGTTGTAGTAAAGAATTGAAGTGAGATATGCCAATTTCTTCGAGACTGCTCTTTCGACGACGAGATCCAACACCACTTAGTCCTTGACGTAGAGAATTAGATCGCCTCAATAATATATCGTCGACAACCCGGAGTGAATTTGACCTGCCCCTGAAATCTGTTATAATTGTAGGACTATCTGGCAGCGATAAGGAGTTAGCTTTAGTAGTGCAGAGGGGAGGAGCACGAGGTGGAGCGAAACTTGCACCGATTGTGGATCCCCTCCTGCTTGAAACGCCCTGAGCTTGAATTAAGGCTTGTGAACAAAAACTTATGTTTGATTTACGGCGACTGTTATGGCGTTCAAACGTTTTTTGTGCCGAAAATGGTGAAGGTCGAACTAAGTATCTGAAATGTGATGAAAATATTATAAGAAATTATTTGGCATCAGTTGGAACTTATAAATGTACGAAATAATTTTTGCATGCTTACATTATATCGCCCTCTTGCAAGTTTAGGTCACAGCTAGGATTAATTATAACATAAGACAGACTGTTTCTTTTCTCGCTCACATCATCATAGTCAATTCCGGTGAGGTTTAACGATTCCATTCTAGATCGTACTAGATTGGCTATTTCAGCTCTTTCTATTTGTTGAGCATGGTTGTCCCTGGCTTCATCCGCTAGGCTTGTAGAATACTGTAAATATTTATGTTATTAAAACGTTATACCGTTTACACAAGGTCCTGATAATGGTAGAAGTTATGGTCATCAACAATAATAATTATGAGCTGAGTTACATTTTATACATTTTATATATTATTACAATTAAGTAAAGAATATTCATTAATTTTTATTTACACTAACAAACAAATTATTGTTGGTACCTGTGTGTAAAGACAATCATGCATGATATTTTTATTGATTTGTACGCTTCATGAGTGAAACGATGCGCGGATAA
Source organism: Sesamia inferens (assembly GCA_037179545.1). NCBI lineage: Eukaryota > Metazoa > Arthropoda > Insecta > Lepidoptera > Noctuidae > Sesamia > Sesamia inferens. Next base: position 14,890,556 of record CM073921.1, on the reverse strand, counting down.
TGGATATTACGGTTAAAATCGATTTAGTGCGTACCTATTTCATTTCTACATAGGTACTTACTATAGTTTTACTTCAACTACATGGAGTATGGCATTCGGTTTGACATCGCACTGTAACTAGCGTTATAAGTGGCTATATATATGCTAGTAGGAGCTAATTCTAATAATGCTAAACTAGAAGTGATCGAAGGCGACTCAATTATATAATTAATGTATAGGTAATATGTATATGTATTTTGATAACGATTCTCAAAAAATTATATAACAATAAAAACTGTTCCTAGCCCAAGTTAAATTCTAACATTATATGCTAATTTATCATATTGGAATATAAACCGAAACGTTTGTTTTGGATTTATCTAAATAATTAAGTTTTTTGGAAATTGCCCTCTCAACCGGAAACAGTCTATGATCCAATGAATCCTCAAAAATCGATAATTAAAATAAATAACTCAAAACATTGGAATAACAATTTGAAAGTGTAATAAAAATTTCTTGAGCCTACAACGCTTTTTTTCAAAGCATATTTTTCAAAATCTCTTTTATCTCTTTTTGAGGTACAATTTCTTTTTGTTTCATGAGCTTCCTAGCAGTGCGCACTGAAATAAAACGAAAATTTCTCACAATAGACTCAATCACAAATTAAAAAGTTTCGGAAGTCAGTCGAAAAACACACAAAAGACCAACTTTCGAAAGTAGAGTAATTTGAATAAGGCGTGTCTATTCAAATATGAAATATTTCAAGAAAAACATGTATTTAGTAGTTAACAAGCCAATGTAAATAATTTTTATCAAAGTTGTTTTTAAAAAATAATTTTAAAATTTCTTCAGACATTATGCATAAAATTTTTATTTCGCTTCAATGATGGTAAATATTAAAAACATTCTAAGGTAATGGTTTGACTTTGTGTGTTATTATATATATATTCATCATCATCATCATTATCAACCTTTTTATCGCCCCACTGCTGGGCACAGGTCTCCTCTCATACAGAGAAGGATATATATTAATTTCTTATAAATATTATTTCGTTTCTATGTTTTCTTTACCACTTATATATGTTTTTCTTAAAACCGTGCATAAATAGGAACACCTTATATAGTCTTCTAACTGTCGGAAATACTACTTAGATATGTAGGTATTTATAATCTGTTACTAGTTGTGATGGCGAGTAATTGTAAAAATCACTATAAATATGGTGAAAATCGTGCGGACACAACTTGGTAAAGTGCGGACAATATTTGACTAGCAAAGTGCAGCAAACCGAACACGAAATTTGAAGAAACCGGATCGGTTAAGAATAAAGAAACTCAAGTTTGTGTTAATTCCACTCGAACAATTTAGAATATTGCCCTTGTTTTCATTTCAACATTTTAAATTTTCATTGACGTAGGTTACCAGACGTCTTGACTACAAAACAGGATAATTTCCACCGATGATTATATATTAAACACCAATTCCAAACTAGAGTCCTTTCACATAGAATAATAACTATAATATTATTTGTAAAATGACTGTGAAAAGGGGCATATCCTTTTTAAAATTCCTAATCTAATAACGACGGACCATTTCGAATTTTCTTCCGTAATTCCCAAAATTAAAGGAGTCATTATTTCTGGATCAATTAGGTATATATGACTGTGAAGAAGGAACCTCAGGTTTTGTGTATTACATTAATAATAAAATAAAAAGCTTTAGTTTAATGCTCTATGCTCTAACAAAAGGCGTGCTTAAGAATTGAAAAGCATGAAGTTGAATAAATAGAAATTTTTGTCTTTTTATTCGTCGTTCACATCCAAAGCCATTTTTGAAAACGTTTTTGCCTATATGGAGCATCGATGAGTACATACATTTACTGCTTAGAAGCTTAAAAGTATTTGCGGAGAAAGTGAAGAACTGTAAAACTCTGACCAAGTGGATGAAATTACGGTTTCGCCGATTACGGCGTGGAAGACCAGACTAAAAGACGTAATGAAGAGATTGGAGATACAGTATTTCGTACTCCAATTCCAGCTGATCCTGCTGATTTCAGATGATGGTACATTCAATAGCTCGACGGTGGATTTTCAGCACAGCGTAAATAAGACGACAAGTACACGCGTGGGCTAAGCTAACCAAATTTGAACAATCTAGCGACGTAGTGTCACGAAAAATATCACCTCTCAACTGTAGTTCTATCCGTAGTCCAGGAACAAACAACAGAAATATTATTTATATTTTTTCTTTTTTGACTTCACACGGCTTGTGCATTTAGCCAATGTCACGTAATGAATTATTCATGTTGAAAAAGACGGTCACGTGAACCGTCTACGAGGGAGGCTTGAGGCAAAGTCATGATGAGGCCACTATATCTCAATGTAATTTATGAATTATTTACTGAATGCACTTTTTACTACATAAATCACGCACTTTTATTTAGTAAATAACACTATAATTTAAAAAGTCAAATGAAAAATGATCGTGGCACTCAGCTTAACTTTCCCACCAAAACTCGCCTATTTTTTTTTGATCGGCTGTTTCTTGTATTTAGAATTCCAAATTCAAATGGTTTAGCAGGTTAGATATGACGAGTCAGCCCACAAATAAAAGCCTGGTTCGAAACTTATGTTTTAATATTGACTTGATGAGTAAACCCGATTCCTGTAAGTTTTACGATCAGCTTTTGCGTTGACCTTGAGATATGAGAAAAATAACCTTACGCATGACTATTACTTGGGGTTTACTTTACTTCTTTTATTATCTGGCCTGACTCATCATAATATGACGAGTATAACATACAAGGTTTTGCAGGATGAATAATATTTATTATAAGCTTTACTTCTTTTTTCAAAATCAGTCTACCATTTGTTTTCGCACCATTTGATTTTTCTTTGATATCTCTATTTCTTTTTTCATCGTGGCACAAGCAGCACGCAGTATCACCTACGTGGAAGTGTTGTGATTGGATTGTAGTAACCACTGTTTTGCAAAACCGCTAGTGGTTTTACAAAACTGCTCGGTTATATTAGACCTCTGGACAACGTTTCGCTACATTATCATAGCATTACGTTTTACTAAACTGCTACCGACATAATAAACTTAATGGGGAGTGGCTTATCTTCTTTGATAGCTTTTAATTAATATTGTCCTTAACATAACTGTTTTCACGTAAGTTAACGTAATTTAAAGTTGTTTTATTTCTGTTTCAGACGCTATTATTACAGTTACGACACGGCCAAAAGTGACCAGAACTAAAATTTCCAATCTGATGTTTTATTTCACGATGTTGTAGAAAACCGATTAGGAATTATTGAAACAGTAGGTAAAAGTAATATAGGTTCCGATAAATACTCCATCTTTAGCAAAATATTATTAGAGAAAATGATCGTTTTCTTCAAACATACTAACAAAAATAGTAACCTATATGTAGTCATTATAGCCTTAAACAGGAATATACGTAAGGACCTTCGGAATTTAAGTATCGTTGAACTATCGAAAGGGCCCACAATAATTATTATAAAAGGTCCATGTGAAAGGTCCCTGGTAGTGACCTTACCGCCGGCGTGCGTTCTCCGTAGCAGCCACTGAGGCAGCCAGCCGCCTCCCGGCGCCCGCAAGTCGAAAATCCTCCGCCTTCGCCCTCCTCCTGCTGCAACTATCGTGTCACAGTTTTCCAACACTTCCTAACGTTACAACACATCGGCAACAAATTGGTTGTTTCGAGAATTAAATCTTTTTATATTTTTTGTTCTATTGGATCTTGGAAGATAAAACAATAGATAATATTTTATTTATCAGATACTGAACATTGTAATTAGACTTAGTTCAGTTTCCTATCTAACGTTTAAATCATGAAAGATGAGTATTTTTTTTATGAATTCTACTTTTTCTTGCTATAAGCATGCATAAAGCTAAAGCAGTTGCGCTACGTTAGTGTTCTTTGGTCCTCTGTCATTGCTATGGAAGTGATGTATTTAAGCCTGATGGCATAGTTGACTTTAGATTTGCACATGCACGATCACCCTTCTGTTTCCATAGAATACTAATTTATAAAGTTATACTAACTCATGTTATAATTTAGCTATTTTTATTATTAATTCATGTCGTAAGATTCTAGGTTAAGGTCTATAGTAACATGCAAAACACAAACTACAAATATAACAAATAGGCGGGATTGCGATCATCGAGTTCAATTGCGATATTTTATATTAGTCCAGATCAGCTAAAACCGTTTAGGCTAGCTTCTAAACATTTGACACTTCAGCTTTTCAAATTATGCATTACCTAACCCATCCGGCCGTAGCAGTTTGCGTATAAATCATAAAATTGAAGCACGTGTAGTCCATAAGACAGTATCGCGTGAGAGGTAGAAAGTTATATAAAAATTGCTAAGGTTCTAATTACAGACACTCCACAAGTGTAAGGCTCAGAATGTATGTAGATAGGTTACAGTAATGGAAAAAGTGTAGCGTTGACGCGAGAAAAAGAAAAATAAGATAAAAATGTACCCGAAATACAGTCCAAAGACTCGGACTACTGAGATGAAACTTTGTGATGTAATATTTTAACTTGGAATTTAGAAGTTTTGAAATAGTGTGTGATGGATCAATAGCGTTCAGGCGTAAACTGCAGTAAAGGACTGTATTTAAGGAGATAAATATTTGAGAGTAGGGAGTTAACCGACTCACCGATGCACGCGATGGTCGCATTCTCGCGAGACGTGACCAAAACCACTTTGATGGTGTCCTTGGCGACATACTCACGTGGTGAGATGCATCAGCTAATGTCGTATCCTGGGTGCGATAAATTCCGATCGGAATTTCGCATGTAGTTGAACATAGCTTTTGGTACAATCGACCGTAAGTTCGTATCCACATATCTTCTTTTGAGATTTTCATCTGTTAAGTCCAAGTTGAATATAAAAAAGCCTGTTTATGTTTTATTAAAATCACAGTTTCATTGAAAGGGTAATAATCGTTCGCAATATTTCGCTTATTAAAAGACTACGCATGAAATAATGTAATCAATTGTACTTCAGTACAAATAAAAATTCGCCAGAATAAATATGGCGCACAGCCAAATCGGTATATATCAATACTTATAAACTTACTGATGTGAGAAATCCTGATCCTGGAGCTTGATCAACACCCAGTAATAGTCGCACAAAGGTAATGACATAATCTTTAACAAATGCTTGATACAGTAATGTGTCGAGCATTGACGCTGAGAAAACAGACCCCGCAGCGAACGGTAGACGAAACATGTAAGAAATGTGTGAGCCACGTTCCTTCTCCCGCTAAAAAAAAAATATAAAAAACAAAAGTATTATGGAAACAGAAACTGATTCAAAAGAAAGGATTTAAAAAAATCAATATTTGTTATTAGAAATAATAGATACCTTTTCCATTTTTGAGAGGTGTAAGGCATACTTGTCATGAGCACGAAATTGCATGAATCGCATATTTGATGATTGTGATAGCTCTGTTATCGACTTAATTGATGGAAAAAATCTGAAAAGAAACATATTTCTGATTGATATTAAATACGCATTTGCATAAACCGAATGGTACCTCTACACGACGTGGTTATCATGGCATGTTGAGGCACTTGCGCAGGTTGCATGGCTTGTATAAAAGAGCATGTCAAGGCGTTTGTCCAGTGACTTACGCGCCGTGTAAGTATCATTACAGTCAGTGTTTATGTTCGCTGCGCAAAAATCGGACTATGTGATCTTAGTAATAGTGACCTTAGTAAATATAAAAAGTCTATAAAAATCTTATTTCGCCATGGCGAGCGCCGTTTAATTATTAAAAACCATTACTTGAACATAGTTTGTACAGCGACTATTGTATTGCAATCCGCCAAGCTGTCTTCTTCAGCTGAATTAGATAACTCTTTGTTAACAACAACCACATTTTCAGCCAACGTAATTCCAGCACGCAGCAGGTCGTCTAAGCTGAAATGAATAGTAAATTATTATTTCAATAATTCTAACACTAACTAGATAAATTGATGAATTCAAACTAGGTACATACCAATCGATGCTACCTAGCATCCAGTACACTAGTGGAAAGTATGATATTGCATCTAAAAATGCTATGTCTGGTCTACGTTCCAAAAGTAGAATGATAGGATTCAGCGAGGTCTTTGATCTAAAATGGGCTCGCAGAGGTATAATGAAATTATATATTCCATTCGACGCATAATCTGCAGCCAGGATTATCGTTTTATTTTGCCATTGGTATTCTTTAGCGTTTCTATAGGCACAATGTTCGCAGACTTGTGCCAACTGCAAACAGCAAAGCGGCTTCTTTTCTTTTAGTAAATAACAGAGAGTTGGACTCACTCCGATGAATGGTGACACCGGCGGGAATCCTTTCACGATCCTGAAAGTTCTCATTTCATTGTCGTTATTTGTGGTTATATTAATATATATTTTAAAGACAATAATTTATTCCCGTCATAAATTTAGGCGAAGCAAAGCTTTTAATAAAAATATTTTTAATATTAAAAGAGATTAAAAGTGTTACTGAAAGTCCTAGCATACTTACAAGAAAAAGTAAAGGGGTCAGAGTAGCCGCGAAATTCTAATTTTCGTACGTTTTTTGCAATAATCAGGTCAGTATTAGGTTGAATGATTATCTAAATATGAATCACGGACGTAAAAATATTTATTTATAAAATTATAATCATAAAAGTCATCAATACAATCTTTTCTTTTTATATTGATAAAGCAATATTATAAGTATCTTCATGAAATTCTGAACTCTGAATCAAGGAGTTGTATTCTCGATTCTAATTCTGTCAGTATGTCTTATACTTATTGGATATGAGATTTTAGTCAACGTACAACCAGACCCTGACCTCCAAATGGCAAAAAAAAAAAAAAATGAATTCCCCGCATCTCCTTTAAGGTATTATTGTAATTATGTCACAAATAATAAAAAGGTAACATGACTAAGGGTGGATACATAAAGAAACAGGTTTCCGGGACAGACAAATCTGTGCGGGTCAGTACCGACCGGTGCAGGGTCAATTTGCATAAAGAAACGAACACGTTTAAACCTCTTTCTTTATAAGTGAGCGCATAAGTAAACAAGTAAATATTATACCTGCACCGGTCGGTACTGAGCTTCACAGATTTGTCTGTCCCGGAAACCTATTTCTTGATGTAAGCACCTTAAGGTCTGTGTTAATTTCTATAATATTGTATAGGATTTAAAGTATAACATTGAACATCAAATCCACGAAATTATCATGCTCGGAATCGCTTAGGGACATGTGCAAAACTAAACTTTAGTAGCTAAAGTATTTGAGGGTTTCTAGATTCTTTAACTATTCACTATCACGCTTGCGTTTAGCATATGCAGCGGTGTCAATTACATGTGTTTGATACTGATTGTAACTGACTTTATTCAGTATTGTATTTTTTCCTTAATATTGAAGAACAAAGATAAATATTTGATAACTTGACTAACTAATGAATTACGTGTGTGGTATTATATTTTCCTATTCCATATTATGGAAGATATTTTACTTAGATATTATATTAAAACATGTAAGCAGGAGCTATCCTGCCGTAAACAACGTGCTCTTGCTAAAATGCAAATGTGATAATAAACCAAATTAATGTCGTTCGTATAATATCACATATTATTATTTTAGAATAATGTATTTTTTTCTTCTGAAAACCAAAACCCAAAAATAGGTGTACGACACAAACAGAGGTTCGCATCTCGGTAATCTTCGTGTTTCCGTGATGGTACGATCATACGCCACACAGTGAGTGATGCAAAACTCAGAAGTTTCTTCGGTGTAGTGCTTCTATCATTGCGCGTCTGTATAAAATTTTCTTTCTGTTCGTTTTAAAGCATCAGAGAAAAATCAAAGGTCAACAGTCAGTGCCAGACTTGTAGCATTAGTAGTTTCAACGTCCGTAATATTGCGATTGATCAAACACTATGCACTTTCAATTCGAATTTGATAAATAATAAAACGAACAAGTGACTACACCTGCTTTATTTTAAAGATTAACGCTAAATTGGAGGCAATCTTTTTAAAATACGGTAACTACGTGATATTGTAAGAACGCATAACATTTAGTTAACTAAACAGACCCTAGAATCCATATGAAATAAGAATTGATTAGACATGTGTCGATTTTGTTAAATATATGTCAATATGTACGTTAAGTAATTGCTAAAGAGTTAAATAATATAGATAGTTTGCAATCTTATCGACAAGTTTGAATATTGGATGGGTTATATTTAAATGTGTTTCAAGGTGTAAAAAACAATGAATGGCGACGTGTGCAATCGAAACATCTCTAATTTTGTTACCCACCTTTAGCCGACCACCATTCTAGAAAGAGTGAGACTTAAGATTTGGTTAATAAGTGTTAATGTTTTATTTAGTAGTACATTACATTGTTAATTATGCCTGCCGCTCCTTCCATATTGATATGCGAATCAAATTTCCTGTAGATATTATCAAAACGAATGTATTTACTAGAACCTCAAAGTGGGCCTTATTTCCAACCTAATCCAATCGTTCGTCATAGCAATCTTACTCCATAAAGGGTTTTTAGTAATGATTGGTGGCTTAATGACACACTTAATGAATATTAATGAGATAATAAAGTTCAGCACAGAACTGCCACGTTGAGCCGCGTGAGAGCTCCGAGTGCCCACGCGGTGCACGGTGCACGGAATTTTGCGCGCAAAATTCAAACCACAACTTTTGGCCTAATCAGAAATGCAGAAATTCATAGGAGAACCAAGGTAACCGATATAGCCCAAATTATTGCCAAAGAAAGAGGCAATGGGAGCCTGGATATTGTTTGTAGAACAGATGTTGATGGAGCGAAAAGTACTGGTGTAATACAGCGAGCGATGCAAAGCTCTTATTTTTCTTCGGAGTAGTACATTGCACGTCTGTATAAAATTTAAGCGAAAATTTAAAATGTTAAGCGAAAGATACTAGTGTGACAACTGCGTACCAGAAGACATTGGAATAAGAACGAGTAGCGTTAAAATTCTTTCACAAGGTGGACGAATCACCTTATTAAGGTCACAGGAAGCACAGAACCGGTCGAAGGGCGATGCCTTCAGGCAGAAATGATGATGATGACGCAGAATACTTGTACAGTATTCTGGTTGAACTGTTGGCCATCCTGGTAAAGTTTCCTGGATAGTATGCTCATTAGGAAGCGTTTAAACGAAATAAAAAATAAACAAACACAAAAATACACAGTCACAGGAGCACAGAGAAGTTGCAGGGAACAGAGCTGCGAATGCTGTAGCAAAAAAACAACTCAAGCGCTAGACTACGCGTAGAAACGCTTTCATACATCAAAAGAAAACTAAGAGTCAAGTGAGCCGCGAAAATCAATAAAACCAAGTAGACAAATTCCGCAACAGATCAGACCAATCATTTTTGCCAAACTCGAATATTAACTGAACATGAATTTCACTTTCACAGATTGAAAACAACACTTCAAAATGTAAAACACACAGAAAACTCAAACAGTTGGCTACCTCCATCTATAGCAATTGCCCCAGATTCATCATGAGGCAATTTGTAAGATCGGGATGAAAATGAGTTTTCGCTTCCTTACAATGCGTGACACAAATCAAAGTATTTTATTTCACATAAACCAACATGGGCACTTGAGAAACCTCAGAAGTTAGGTGCACGGTTACTCTTTTAAACATAAATGGCTTTTACATTGATTTAACATCATAGTGGGTATAGGAAGACAACATAGGCCTGTCAACAAGTACCAGGTACTGGATAAAATAAGAAATTGTCTACAGATTGGAAGTTTACAAGGCCTACAAAGTCCTCACATTTACAAAATGTAGTAGAATCTATCAAAAGGATAGATAAAATATAAAAATCTAATGACATGATTGCTATTACAACCTCTAATATAGAGTTTCTGGGACTTCACCTAGGGTTCCAAAATATGACTGATGCGTTTCACTCCCAGGTTTATTGCCGACATAACTTTCGTGAAACCAAACTGGCGCCTATGTAAAATCCTAAGTTAAAAAGTGACCTAGGTTTAGCATGTTTTTTTTCATAGTATTTGCTTCAATTCTGGTAGCAAAGATATAAGTCTATAATTGGAGGGACCCAACATGGACCCAACTTACCAAATTTGAAAATTTTTACTTCATTCAAATTCAAAGTTTTATCATTTTAGTTCGGGAAATTATGATCTTAACAACGAAACAAAGGAAGCAGTTCATCTCAAACTTTATTGCAACTTGCAGCAGCTCTCAACGTAAGTGATCGAACGGATTCTGATTCATTTTCTTCGAATTGTAAAGATAAACAAGTCTGAACTAGGTGCACCCCTACCTAAGTATATCATCATGAACCGTCCGTTCATTTGTAGTGGCGTTTTGACAATTTTTGGCTGATTAGTAGAATCAGTTATTCCCATTACCGCCTTCCCCAAAGTGTTAGATCGTTATAAGTAGCTTCTAATTTCTTATAATAGCTTACCTCATATAATCATTTCGCCATGCGCTGTGCCCGTTGTCACTGGCTGCCAGCGATGAGAAGCTGCTGGTGGTGACGTCATCACTGGAGGCAGGGATACGGGCCGTGCGGTAGGGGGTTTACGCTCAGGGGATTATACAGATACACAATGCACACAATTGCAATAAGAAAAGTTTGAAAGTACAGGTACTACAAATTTAATAAACTTTTTATTATAAATTTTTACTTAATGCTGTGGTGGTGCTTGTGGTTACAGCAGATAATAACGAAAGAAAATATGGTATTAGCAAATTTATACATAAGATGCAATTGAAAAAACAACACTTTGCTTTTATATAAAAAAACACTGACTGGGAGAATGTGACATGACTAATTGAAGGCTAAAATGTTGGTTCATATGATGAGCGTCAGTGTAGCCGAAGTAACGATAATTTGACATAATGATCGCATGTCGAGCACTCGTGCTCGAACATACGAACAAAGTTCCACGTCATAAGCAATGTTTTACGGACTATGTCTTCGCGTGATTATGACTTCTACTTAGCTATGATTAAGAACGCATAACGCTTGTTTTAAATTATAATCCTTATCAATATTTTTGCGTATATCAGAATAGTAAATTAATTTTCACAAATACGTAAATAATTATTCAAAGATTTTCAAGACATTTCAAATTCGAAACTTTTATTTTTCATCATATTTTTTCATGTTTTAAGCTATGGTGCACATTTTTAAAAATTATTTTTAAATTTGCTTAATGTATGTCCGTTCATTTGCATCATTTCTATATAGCTCAGTTGCTTACAAAATTAACGTTGAGTTATTGCAAGACGAAAAAAGGATAAAAAGTTGATATACCGAAGCAGAGGTATGTGTATGAGGCTATGGAGTACGTACTGTGCTGTATTCATGCAGCTTGTGTGATCTTGGTCGGTTATCTACAGGAGTGAGAATACACGCTAAAACAGTGAGAAAATTAAATACACTGCCGACAACAGCTCCAACTAATAAATAAAACAATGAAAATTATTAAATTAAAAATGGAAAAAACATCCTTTTAGAGGATCTAAGTACAAAAGTAATAAAGTGAAAATCTTAATATATTTATTTTGCATTACTCAAAATTTTAAACATAATTTTAATTTAAATGCGTGCATGTGGATGCATTGAAAGCGATCAACACACAAGTGTTCTTACGCGATTTTTTCTGAAGGTGACCTCCATGGAACATCGTCCTCCAATTCGTCCTCGCTCTCATCTACTTCGGCCTCTTCATCCTGATTGTCAGAAGCAATGTTTAAATTGCTTGTTACCATATCAGGGACGGGAAGAATGGATGGTCTCCGGCTGCCTGAATTGCAACAGTTTTCATGTAACACATAATTATTTTAGTCTGCTTGAAATTTTTCAAGAAATATTTAGCTATATTTTCTTACCGCGGCGGTAATTTAAAGCGTCAGGACTTAGAAAGTTGTTATCGGGCTTAGGTAATAACAGATGACTATCGGTAGCACTGTCTGTACCTGGAGAATCTTTTAAACAGGTTCTAGAATCTGAAGCCGACGTGCCCTCACCATACTTAGCTGTGTAGATAAAGAACATTCAAAATATAAAATTGTATTTTTTTTAAAGTAACATATTTATAAATTTGTGTAAAAGAGTAACAATGTACTTATAGGAGATAAAAGATTTCTGTGATACAGTGATATTTTTTTTTGTGTAAATTTACTAAATTGTATAAACAGTCAAATATGGAAAATTGCACACATGAATTAATCTAGCATAATAATTAAAATTAATAATAAACATGAAAACATCGATAAAATTTAAAAATACCAGATGCATGTATGTTTGATAATACTTCATATTAGGTATACGAATAGTTCTTTTACAAATGGTTTCATTTCTATTAAGGAATCTGAAAGCAGTGGTAACAGAAGGCGCTTTATTTGGACTTGAAGGAATATCGCTCTATCGCTCATACAAATGCCAATGGCGAATTTTAATTACATTAAAGGCTAAAAATACCAATGGCAATATTGTAAAACATAATTGTGTTTCTGCGTTCGTTCTTACATTTTACAAAAAAGGAGAAATTGTATATTTTCAGAAACACACACATCGTTGTCTATTTAGAATCCCAAGATTTTGGTCTACATCACCTGTTTAATCAAAATTAGTAATATATTGCTAGCTTTAGTCCATTATAATTTCATAAGTAAACCAGGGAAAATATAGCAAATATATTTAATTTTATCTTTAATACCAATGCACCTTTTTAAGTTCCAATATACATGTTCATGGCAGACTATATTTTAATCTTTATTATTATCAAACGTAACAGCTCTGTTTTTGGCCCCGTTTGATGAGATATGTCGTAATGTGGCAAAAGGAATAACCACTGACGATAACAGAATATAACTTCTAAACAAGATTTCCGCGAGCACTTTCGTAATTTTTTATAAACAAAGATGCATCTGATGATAAAGTGGCATGGTCAACCTCGAAATCAATCCACACCCTTCAATCCATGTAACTAAATGTAATGTTATCATACAAACGAGACATGCAAAAATCATTACATTTTGGTGAAACTCAATTCAAGGGTTATGATTTGTATTTGAATATATATTGAAATGAATTTACTTGACATGAAGCACACCCAAGCCACTGACCGGTTTGTGGATCCCTGCATTATACAGACTGTGGAGAGGTACATGATAACAAGGAAGCTAACAACTTTTAAATTATAAACACCTTTTTATAAGTGTACTGTGTTGAAGTTACTAATAATACTTGAATTGCTTATTTGCCTCGTTATCATAGTACTTTTGTTTTTGAAATGAGTGAGTTGCTACTTGCCTTTAACATAATAATTAGATTCATCATTTGCATGAATAACATTTAAGTCAATAAAGACAACCAGCAACAAGCAGACCAAAAAGGAAAGTAGGCCGAATGCACGTCGTAACAAACGATAAGGAGATGCATTAGATCTACTTTTGTTTTTTACCAACTGTGACACTCACAGCTAGTGACAGTAAAAATAGCGGATGATACAGTATTAGCTTGGTTGATGCGTGATGGCGATGCTTTTGGTGTGGAACTCGCGGGAGCTTGGAGAATCACTTGTGGAAGGTCGTATTGAGCGACGCTACTACCGTCAGGTTTCTTCTGCTGGTCAGAAACCTCCTCTGCATCACCTGGTTTCTTCTCATTAGAAAGTAGACTACATGCGGTTTGGTCTTTTGGTATTGTCGGTTTCTGTTCTGTTTGTTTTTCAGCCACAACAAAAGCAGAATTCTCTTCCTTTGTAATGCTCATGTAATAGCATGTGTCACTACTTTTCATAATATGACGAGGACCAGGATTTAATAGAATAGTTTCTTCATAGAACTCAGGCAGCTCAGCTGGGCGTACTCCAACTAAAGCAACGCCATACCTTGACAAAAAGCATGTTACTAATACTTGTCACATAAGTAGTAAAACTGATTTATAAAACCTAGATTGAACTCACTTCCTGTGTGAATGAAAACTAGCGTAGGTGAAACTTTTTCCTTCATACTCGCCAAAAAAACGACTGTCTCCTAAAACAATGTGGTAAATTTCATTGCCTGAGCATTTACCATATAGTCGATGCCATTCTTCAGGTGATTGCTGGCCTTCCCTGTAAGAAAATAACTTGTCAATTTTTGTATGGAGGATTTATCATGTTTTGGCGACAGCATGCAATAAAACCCGTTGCCATGGCTGTCATATGCACATTGCATCAACTTATTAAAAAAAAAAAATACGTGAAGATAAAAGAGCACAAAGCTATTTTTCATTTTAACAGAAATAAGCAGAAAGATTTTTTTTTTTAATTATTAAATAGCAAACCAGAATAATTCTACTGATCTATACAGACACGTTTGCATAACTTGACAATATATATTATGATTTTGAATACGGTGAGTCCTTTCCCGGTTTTGGTAATTTCAATTACAACTTGTATAAATCCTTATTAGTGATTTATATTCTAAAAATAGATATAATATATGTTATCATTAGTGTGGGAAATGAGAAAAAAATAAAAATAAAACTTAAGGCCTGCAATTGTTTGGTCTAGTCATCAGTAACATTTTTCGTTTTATTTTGATTACATTTTTGTTAATCAATTTATTATATTTATTTTCTGAACGCTTTAAATTAAACTCCATTCGTTTAGGAAATTAACAGAACAAAAACGGTCTCACTGAACCTACTAAACATAATACCAGTCACTTCAGTTGGCATGTATGTATTTGGCGATTTTGAAACGTGCAAGTGCACGTTACTAATTTGCACGACAGGCGACAGACGTTACTAATTGCATTTATAATAACGTAGTATGTGATGGAGTATACATCTTGTTCTCATACCTGTCAATATACAATATGTTAAGAAAACCCTGTCCGACCCATAAGGATAATAAAGGTTAGGTAAACACATGACCAAATCTAATATATAAAATTCTCGTGTCACGGTGTTCGAACTTAAACTCCTCCGAAACGGCTCGACCGATTTTGATGAAATTTTTTGTGCTTATCCGGTATCTATGAGAATCGGCCAACATCTATATTTCATCCCCCTAAATGTTAGGGGTAGTCCACCCCTAAATTTTTTTTATTATTTATATGGCAAAACAACGTTTGCCGGGTCAGCGAATTTTACGTAATCATCATAGTACCAATACAAATGATTTTTGAAATAATCTTTTTTTCCCCGCGAATTAATTCCAACTTCCCCGAAATTTGGTAATTTTTAAAAAAAGTGACAACACCGGTATTATTATGAGCGAATAGCGATGCGACCACGTGCCGCGGGCCTTGCCGCCCGCCGCCCGCTTGCCCGGGTGCTTAACGCACATGTATTAAGTTACCTCTTTTTGCGAAATAATATTTACTTTTTTAGGGGGACTTTTTTTTTAAGTTTAGCCCGGTTTTGTATCCATTAGTAGAATCAGTTATCGATACCTAACAATACCTTTACGGATAGGACAGGGTTTTCTTTACATATTGTATATAATTTCAACATGGGTGATGTACGGACGACAGCAGGTCAAGGTATCCCAAACTGTCAAATATTCCCAATTAACCTTGAGCCTAAATGCTTTATGGATAAAGTTGAAAATCTAATAAAGAAATCTGACAGGTTGTAGTAACTTGATGTGCTGTCGTATGTATGTACATACGACAGCACATCAAGTACCTACCATTAATTTGATTTAAAAGAACGTAAGTACCTATATGGATTTTCTGTGTCGTTTTTGTCGATGGATACCTACTACGCTTTGAAATTGTAAACCAGCACCTGTGTTGTGTACCCTATTTACGTAACATTTATCATTTTGAAGCTTATTGCTAGTCAATTGTTCCATATGTTTGAAAAATGTCTCTGCTTACTGTCTGGTCGGCTATGTGAATAATGCAATGAATGTTGTTCAATTGTCTAAATGAAACCCATTGTTACCTACTGATAGTGTGTTACATAATTACCCTACTGCTTCATATTTCACTCTGATCGACTACTTGACAATTCAATTTAATTCAATTAAAATAATGTGTGAGTTTGAACTTGAGTGTGGCACCATTCTTTAGGGATAGGAAAGTTAATATGAATTTAACGTAGATAACGTCCGAAATCGTCGAATTGGATCATTTGATTCCAAACATACTTGTGCTACACCCCCTAAAAGGTTGTATTAAAATTTAAATGAACTTACTGGCCCCGGCTGGTATGAAGAAGTAGAGTAACAAGTGTAGAAGCTCCTGGACAAGTGCAGTTGTTCGCCAAAAGGGCATACTTGAATTCATCTTCACAAACTACAAACTCTGCAAATTTAACGTGCAACTTATTTTCAGGTCGAAAAATCTGGACGTATTGTGGCACTGCTGGCGCAAAATCTTTTACAGCCCACGATCTAGAAATAAGGATAAATTATATAGTTTAGTGCTTCGTTAATCTAGTTTTATATAATATACGATGAGGCTGTTGAAGAAATGAAAAATAATGATGAAACTAATTTAAATATAGATAGTTAATATAGATACAAACTCCGTGACAAAACGGGTGATTCCTGTTCTGGCTTGTTCTTGGTGAAAAGGCAAGCTATCGCTATCCAGCTTGGCAATGCGGTAAGCTTTGCAGCGGGAACAGTTAGAGGCGGATTATATTACGATTTGACAAGACTAAAACAATATTTATCTTTAGTTTCCCAATTGTTTTAGTTTAAGATTTAATTTTGTTATTTTAAGTTTATAAATTGTAATTGTTGTGAAACTAAAATTAAAAAGGGATAATGGATTTATAAATCAATTTGTAAGCAAATAAAGTATTTTAAATTAATTGTTAGTAAATTAATTATTTTTATTTAAAGGTAGCTTATATAAAATTGAAATAGTAAATAAAAGTCATTGTTAACGCAAAGCGCGGGTTGGCAAAAAATCTGAATTGACAAATCAGATTTTTTGCCAATCCGCGCTTGTCAAGTCATAATTTTTTTTATCAATCGTTGGTGAACTGACATTATTATTTGTAATTTATTTTTTATCAATCGTTGGTGAACTGACATTATTATTTGTAATTTATTTTTTATCAATTGTTGGTGAACTGACATTATTATTTGTAATTTATTTTCTGAAGCATAGCTTAGGTAGCTTCCTTTTGTTCTTCAGTTAGCATATAAGGTAATGTTTAAAATTATGGGTTTTTTTTAGCAAGTAAACTACTTTTATTAGAATTTCAATAACGTTCTAAAATGTTCTAATAATCCTGAAAAAATTAATGCTAAGGCTTTACCTTAGTATCGTATGTTCATCCGCTGCCGTTTTATCCGCATAGTTTCTAGCAGCCAGAATAAAACACGCTTCAGCTTCATTCATTCGTGCTCTTATTAGGTCGGTATCTTTTAAGCAGGATCCTTGGATATAAATAACTCTTTGTGCCCAAATGGGAACCTGAAATATTGAAGATTTTACATACATAGGACTTTCAAAAGTTTTTTTTAATATATGTAATATATTTGTTTTTTTAAACGCTTGTGACGAAAAACAGAGAAGCGAAATCTCATCAATTAACATGAGGTAGACAATAAAACAAGAGTGTTGCCAATCTCCGTTTTGAGCTGTCAAATCTAAAATCAAATACTAGGCAAGCAGATCAATATTTTGAACATAACAACCACATTTAAGCCCTGCTCATATTGGTCATTTACATGGTTTACATAGTGGCTTGGTTCAGCTCTTTTTATAACATTCCTTCCAAAAAACTCATTTCATGAAAGTTACCTGCAATATCATTCTCATAGTCGTGTCTAGTTCCATAGGCGACAGTAACACCACGTAGTAGTCTTGGAGCAGAGGATGTGCGTAGAATTCGTTTAGAAAGTCCATAATAGTATCAGCGTGTAGAGTCGTTGAGCACACGACAACGTGCTTCTCGGATTGAGCACGGTGCGACGAGTATGAACCGCCCAGTTTTTGTCGCTCCATCCACGTAAATGCAAGTTGCTCGAACTGAAAAAATTAATCCATTCATAAAAAATTAAGTGACGTAGTGATTTATTTTAAGAAAACGTACCAAACTTTTTTTTTACGTCTTAGCTATAACTTAAACAAGGTTAGGAGAAGAAGTACAGTTATAGAAGAGTTTCATAAGCAATCCTTAGTGCTGATATTTTTGCCAGCCACCATCATCATGCTTGTTCTTTCCCAACTAATGAGAGTTTGTAACATCCACATAAAGTTAAGCCGACTTAAAGATAGGATGTCATCCTATCGTTGGATCTATCATATCATATCTATCATATTTTAGTAGACCGTAGTAATTTTACAGTAAAACAATATATATAGTGTTTGACCAGCAAATAAATGAAGAAGTTGGGAGGACGATGGAAAATTGAATCTCTAGAGTTTTGTGAAGAGCGAACAAAGTGATTCCTTAACTGGCACGACTAAGCAGAGCGCGCTTCTTTAAGTAAGGAAAGAGTTCTTAAGATTCTTAGGACGAGCAAGCGAATTTAACCGATTTATGTCATGATTTAGCTTTAACAGCGAGCAAAGCGATTTTTCTCCACAGGACAAGCGAGTGGTTGAAGACCACTCTCGAGACGAACTAGTGATGATTTATTCTACAATAGGTTACTAATCACACACTAATAACAATCTAGATATGTCCACCTACAACAGTCTAGCGATATTCATACTGTCAAATGATGTATAAATTTTCATGACATCTGTAAACATTAGGGATTTAGAATGCTTAAAACTTTCGCCCATACCATCAATGAAAAGTACAAATAATAAAGGCCCTAACAGCGAGCCTTGCGGTATATCAGAGGTGACAGTTGATCTGGAGCATAAGAAGCTACAGTGAGCTTGTGTTATATTTTTGACGAAAGCCATCTGTATAGGCCCAATTCCTAAGTCAAATGCTACATCAGTAGAATATCATGGTGGATCCTATTGAACGCCTTGCAAATCAGTATAAATAGGGTTGACCTGGCATCCATTATTAGTCTAGTATTCAGTAATATAATCTGTGAACAGAACCTGGCTAGAGACTGTATCTTTCTTTGAAGAACCCATGATGAACAACTGATTATAATCTATTCTTTCCAATACTTCGAACTTTGCCTAAATCTGGTACAGGTTTTGTACTGGCACGCTTCGCTAGCTTTTCACATGCGAAAGCGCCTACCGTTAAGTAGATCACCTCGCTTTGATCGTGCCGACCTTGTAGGGAGTTCGCTTCGCTCGCTTATCGCTTGAGAAATCGGGCTTTGCTATCATAATGTCGTAGGGGTCACTTCGCTAGTCTAGCGCAAAACAGACGATGCTCATTCGTTTTTTTATGAGAGCTCGTTTCGCATTTTTTTTTATCATGTGCGCGTTCACCACACTATCGACGAAAATGAAAACATAAACTTAGCTCGAATAACAATATTCTGCGCCGAATTGCTAAATTAGTAACAATAGTAAGCTGCGGAACATATTGTTTTAGTTTCAATGTACTCTGAACATTTCGAGGCCAAAGTACCAAATCATAGTTATTTTATCATTCCAATATTAAAACGTGACTATTCTAGTTTCGTCAACTAAATGTAGGTTATACTATTTATGTGTCAGTATGTTTTCGGAACCACGTAAAATAAGTGGGTAAGTAATGATTAAAATTTTGTTAGACTAGTTACTTATATTTTGTATGAATATTTAATATTTTCATTTTCACGTATTTTCAGGGAAGCGTAGGACCCAATACGGATACGTAATTTGCGTATAGTGTGCGTATGACAGTGGTATAGAAGAGTGACGCGCTTTGTGGGTAAAATATTCTCTAATAGCTTTTCGAGATATTAAAGAGGATTGAAGACTTTTATTTATATAATTTTATATGTATGGGTAGTTTAGAAGCGATTTAAAATATGGGTGCTAAAATACCTCAATTTACAACAGACGCTGACTAATTTGACAGTACTAAACCAACATTACCTTTCTGTCTTATTCTTAATGAAGAAGAAAGAAAAAGATGCAATGAACATAGATTTAGCTTAATTTGTGAAAAAAGTATCGGAATCATTGTTTTTAAAATAAACATCATGTTTAAAAAGATGTATTAGTATTAGTTATTATTTAAATATGACTATGATAATGACAAGAAGAGATATTGGATTATTAAACAATAAGTTTTATTTTGCATCATTGAGTGATTTTTGTTGTTTGTATTGTAGCTTCTTTATTATATTAAGTATAATTAAGAACATATTATTATGAGAACGTAGATGTTTATGTTCATTCCCAGTATCTCGAACGTTGCAAAAATATACATTTTAACTAGTACGATGATGAAATTAGTGAAGATGAAAATGAAATAATTCTAACTTTATTTCTGGGAAAGTGGGCATTCCAACTAGACTGACTTTGACTACAAGTATAGCTTCATCTAGTGAAGCTGTAAAGGTAAAAATCACGCTGAATTGCCAAACCTAATAAATAAATTATTTTAATAAGACACGTAATTTTCGTATGTAAGAAATAGAAACTCCGTTGATCATAATTATAAAATACTCGTAATAAATTACATCATAATATTATGCATTTCTTTAGTCAAGACAACCATCTAGACCGAAGTGTGTTCTTTCAGTCGTGCTCACAGTGGTAAAATTTTCAAATTTTGGTAAAAAAAAATGTTTATTTACATGTTCCTCTCACACTTAAAATTTGCCATTTGTCCCTTAATTTAACAACCATTGACGACATCGCTGTCAGAATCTTGCTATAATTGTACGCAAGCGGCGGACCACACTGAAATACGACTTAACTAGTTATTAGATGAGTATTTTAAGTTAAGTTAAGTATTTTGTCTTCTTTGTGGACAATGAGTCTGTGATATGTTAAACTGATTTATTGCTGTAGGCTGACGCAATTAAATCATAAACACACATTGCGACAACGATACCAATGGCTACTCAGATACTACAGGTAGCGAGACCGTTCACAAACGACTACTGCCTAGAAATTTTCTAATGCTTTCTATCTAAAACAAAGCTGTTCCAATTTTACGGAAGGAAGTTCAAGCATATGTAATTTTTTTTCTATCGAACGCTTCTAATTTTGAACGTTTTGCAACGGCTCTCATGTGTGAGCCTTGCAATGTATTTTGTTAAGAAGTTATTGGTTAAAAGACTACATTCTTTTGAAAACTTTAAGTCTAGATATTATCTAAGGTAAAAGTAGGTAGCCTTACAAGTCCATGAAGTAAGCGCAGTACATTCCACGTGTCTCATATAAAGGTAATAACAAGTGTCAGCTTCACGTGTTTGATGATCTAGAAGTAAAAGAAACATTGAATGTTTAACCTGCATTTGTCATCCCAATACGTAAATCTATTCTAGGAAGAGTATTTTGAGGTTATGAAATAATATAGTCATTAAACTTGCAAAGCAAACGAATTGAAAGGATGATATGAAAACAACCCACATCCTCCAACTCAATTGGCATTCAAAGTAATTTGGTTAGGTATTTTTGTTTTTATAAACATATTTCGAGTTTGTAATAGGGATGTTTCCTGGGTAAAAAAAAAATATTCTATTTAGTGCGTCATTCAGATTATAGAAAAATATTGGATACGTATATTTTGTTTTATCAAATCAATAAAAATTGACAAATATAAAAGGCATCAAAGATCAGGAGTGGTGGCTGGTGACGACGCACGCTACACTTTTTAGCGCGCAGTGACATCACATGACTTTTCAACGCACTGTGTCGTCTTAATTTTTTGTTTATATGAAAAAAGAAAAAATACGTGTGTAGTATTTTTTGGAAATCTGACTGACGGACTAATTAGTTTTTTTAGTCAAATACCCTATTAAGAGGAATATAATAAATAAACCTAACTATGATTCTCATTTATTTTTAGAGATCGGAGATTACGGCGCTTATATAAACTTGCACAAAATTCCGACGAAGAAATAATGTGGATGCGTATCCACATTATTTCTTCGTCTGAATTTTGTCGGAGTTTTTCTAATAAAAATATTTTACACAATTGTTAGTTAAAAGGTGGCTTTTAACTAACAATTGTGTAAAATATTTTAGTTTGTGTATATTTATAGAGTAGTACCTACATATATTTATCTTTCTAAAGTGACGAAATACCTGGTTAGTCGATAAATTAATTTATTTATTTCATTTGTTTTTGTAAAAAATATATGAAATTGATTGTTTACCGTCGGTGCTAAAGGAGTTGCAACCCTTTTAAGTAACGTTCATACATATCTATATTTTTCTTTCGTCAAATCAATTTTAGGTATTTCAGCGCCGGAATATCTGACCACTCCTTATGATAGATTTAATTATCCACTCATAAACACAAGCAAAATATCTAATCTAATCTCTAAGTTAGTCTTTCTTTATTCATCTTTCTTGGCTAATCACCAGAATAGGTACGCAAATGCTGCATCATTGAGCAGGTCCACGTACTTTTTATGAAAATTCAAGATCAGTTTATTTTTAAGTAAGGTAAGACCGACGTAAGGTGGACGGGTCTGAGCAGTTGTGTTGCGATGTGTGCCGGGTACGATGCACCAAATGTTGTTGTGTTGGGAGTTTAGTCGTGGAGAGTCTTCAGATCAATCTCCCTCTGGCGCAGCATCGTTGGTCGTGTTGTTGGGTTTAACATTGCATCACCTCGTTCAACTGCCGTCTTCCTATTCGCTCAGTTTTTCTGAGTGAATAGGCTCTTAATACGAGTAAACTAGTGCGCTTTACCATCAACGATTGCACTGCGACTGCTTACTGCTTACCATCAGGTGGGATGGCAGTCAAGCACTAGTTTATAATAATTAAAAAAAAAATGAGTATCATTAGATATTTTCCTTCAATAATAATTCGGAACAAAAGTCAAGCTTTTGGTATACCTAACCATTATTATTATTTTTGTAAAATTTGGTTAAGTATAATAAAATTGTTTTTGTTAAAAAAAATACCTACTGTTACAGAAATCCTTTGTTAATTACAAAATAATCCAATCGAATTCGTCATTTAAAAGGGTACTGAGTCTTTCTGGATTCATTTTAATATATTAACAAATATCCTTGTTCGAAAGTGAGGACGGTGTTCGGACAAAATTCCCCGGGGTCCTTTAATATTATATTTGAAATAAATTTTTAGGATAATGGATGATGAGTACGAGAACATGAGATTTAAAAATTTTCCTATGTACATTCGGTAACGGCCTGTTATTGAATCTATTCAGTAAATACGAAAATTACGCATCCGTATCACGATGGAAAAATATGTTGACGCAAATTTCAAATTCAATTTTATTCATGTATTTACATATACCTGCGTAGGCAAGACAACCAGTGCCACCCCGATCATGATAACCATAAAGAGCTGTGATGGCCAGATATCAGGAACAAAGTCGCCGTAGCCCACTGTAGAGAAAGTTACCACTACGAAGTAGGTAGCTTGGAACAAGTTGAGGTGACGATGCCCTGCGCGTTGAAAGTGCTGGATGCCACAGACACTGGAAATGTAATATTTTCTTTTAAGTTAGTTTGAATTGAAAGGTATAATAAATAAAAAGTATAAAAAATAGTTTCAAAGCAAATTATGCATATTTAATTTTTTTTTTTTATATGGGAAAGATCTATCTTTATCTATATATATATCTATATTTTTTTATGGTAAAGATCAGATGTATCTAAGGGCCAGTTCAAACAGAAACTGACACTTAGATATCGATACCTTACAATCATAGGAAATGTTTTTTTGTTATTGTGTTCTTTTTAGAAGACATCAATACTATAATATTTTTAGCATGAAACTAGGGCATCAAGTTGAATAAGCTGGTATTTTATTTACCTTGATGCCCTAGTTTCATTTGTTCGGCACGAGGTCATTCAATTCAGCGTATATCTCAATATTCACCTGCTATTCGACTTTATTGAAAAAAAAAATTAAAAGATTCAAAATTACAAGATTCAAAACCTTGGATTTACATTAGTTTACAACTTACATTCTTTTACTTGATTATATTCGGTAACAGTGATATGCAAACAAATAAAATAACAAAATAAAAAAAAAAAATTAAAAGTTTTCAATAAATATTTATCAACATCGTAGTCATGACTATCCTGAAAATATTCTTTGCTTATGATCTACTATACTGTGTGCGTTGGTGCGATCTCCAGGTGCGGTTATAAACTATAGAAGGCTTTTACACTAAGAATGAAGGATGCCTTAGCCTGTAGTTAGTCTATGCACATTTTGATTATTGCAAAAAGTATTATGCAATTGAGGCATCTGCTTTGTCCAAGAAAAACATATGCCACTAATATTACCTACTTCTTATGCTCAACGGTAAGAAATTATATTGCCTGCAATGGTGTTAATAGTCTACTGGGAGTGGTTTTGCCTTAAAGTCGAAGTGACGCAAAACTACATTGAACGGATTCAATACGAGATTTGGATCTCTCGGAGTCTCCCGAGAGATCCAAATCTCGTATTGAATCCGTACTCGACTTGGCGCACACAAGGGAACAGTAGAGGACTTTTACTGATTTAAGAAATCGAAATCTAGCACAAGCTCTAGTGGGAGAACCCAGGGCTTTAAAAGCCTTCTTGACTTATTGATTTTGCAGCATGAAAAGAATTTGTCAAGATCTGAATGAAATATCTCGGTATCAGGTAATGCAGGTACAGATTTAAGAACTTTCATATCACCTGCTATAGTAAAATATTTATATTAGTGACATAAACGTTGCAAACAGTAACCACCCTAAGATAGAGCCTTGAGGCATTCCCGATGGTACAGTTTTCCAACCGGACGTGTTCATTTTGGGAACTACAGTCGCGTTCCGTTATAAATAACGAAAACCAACGTAACAGGTCACTGTGTAGATATGTATACCTGCAACTTAAAGTTTCTGAAGAAGGACACGGTGATCTATACACTATAGTCCCCGTAGATAACATCGACCTGGCATCGTTTATTCATTTCAATGGTCATGAATTGATTGGATAATACCAAATTGGAAGCAGTCGACCGTTTTCCGAAGGCAGCATGTTGTTCGTCGCCAAAACAGCGATGCATATCCGAATAAACTTTCGTGTGTACATTTCCTCCCAGAACTTTAGAAAAATACATAGTTTAAATATGGGACGGTGATTAAATATCTCCATTTCATCGTATTTATTAGCATACAGTATATTTTATGAAATATTTATGATTTATAATATTGCAAATTATCTTCATCAAAATTTATTATAAGCTCAATATATTGTTGTTGTAGGTAGTTGGTACTCGCCAATTCCTATGGAAGCTAACGTTCTATAGAATACAGATCGTTTTTATTTTGCTTAGTCGCCGATTAAGCATAAAGAAGAAGTTTGTTGGTATCTATGCTACTTCGTTCCATATTTTTGTTCAGTGGTTTTTCAGTGTTTAATTTTATGTAATATTTTGTGTTCGATTATGATTATTATTTTGAATATTGACGATTGTTTTTGTGATTGTTCGAATGTTGTTGATTTGATTAATCGTTGTTAAAAAGTCGATATGTAAATACAAGTGTAGTTTGTTTGAGTTTGCCTTTTTATTTGTTAAACCTTGAGTTTCGGGTAGCTAGACCTGCTGTCATCTGTACATTAACAGGCACCGCCAAGGGGTCAGCACATTCATTTACTTTCACCGTTTGAGTAAACAAGATCTAGTAATCTACCGTTGACATAACGCTCACCTTTAATCTTTCTAAATGTGTTACTCGCTTTTATTGTATCAAAGAAATCCAAAATACATCGAACATTTATTTTTTCAGGGTATAATCCGGGGCTGTCGCTAGAGTGTAGCCATTCCACATCGCCACCAAAGTTAAAATCGCCAGTTACGATAAAGGTATCCAACAGGTTGGCGTTTACGAAGTGGTCGAGCTTATAGTGTAAATTTTGTAGTTGAGCTACATACGAGTTAGCAACATTTTCCTTACACAAGAACAGGCCGCAGATACTCGTATTAATGTTATTATTTACTACTGGGCTAGAGCTCCTAAGAATGATACCCATATATTCTTAGCGGAGTCACGCCCGTCATATCTTTCCACGACAGTTAGATCACGTTCCACCCCGATCAGCATTCTACTAACCCATGATTGTGTGTTCGACAGTAATCCCGGTCCCGCCTCCATACAAGATATCGACCGTCAAACAACTCACTATTACTAATATTGTCCACTGACCATGTCTTAGTAAATATAATAACATTGTACCTATTAGTCGAATTCATGTATACATTACGATATAATGTGTTTGTTTTCGAACATAGCCTACGTATGTTCTCATAATATATGTACATATTTATTAACTACATATTTTAAGCTAAACATAAACAATATTGTCACCCAGATATGGATCATTATTTAGTAGTTGGTGAATTTAATAGTTGAAATGTTGAAATTGAGAACAGGAAGCACCATAAAAGGACACAAAAAATGCAAGAATATTTGAAGCACAGCAATACACAGTATCCAAAAACTTCGTATTAGTAGCTAATAATGGAAATGAAATGAAATGAAATCGTTTATTAAGCAAGTAGGATCACCGATCACTTTTACACGTCATATGTTTTTTTTTTCTTCTTTTTTTTTTTTTTTTTTTAACTAGATGAAGCCGGCATTTCCTAACTGACTACCTCTGAGAAGAAATAGCCGAAACAAACTCAGGGATCATCGTCTTTTTTAAAGTCCAGACATTAAAAATGAAAATGTTTACAATAATTTACGTTATAATTACGCATATTGCTTAATAACAATGCTTAACAGAGCGAGCACAACAAATGGAAATGGAACAAAAGAAATGACACAGGTAAGAAAATTCATAACTGTGGAAACTAAGTAATCAATATTTCATTTTAGTGCAACAGAGCTAATGAACTGGCATAGCGGCGACAAGTAACATGACCGTGATAATTATAGATAAACTTACACCACTCTAATGAGCGACGAAGTAATTGAAATAACACTAAAAAGCGTACTACTCTTACTACAACTCTCTACTTACAAGCTTGCTTTCCCCATTTAAAAAAAAAAAAAAAATGGTTGCCTGTAAAGTCGGTTTTACGGGCGAAGATTTTACGTGACAACGTCTTTTTCTCGGTAGAATATTTATTGATATGAATATAATTAAATTGCACAATAGGAACAAGGAATTGAATGAAAATAAGAATTGCACAAATTTTCGGTGACTCATCGTAACGTTACCGAGCGTTACACTTTTTCATAAGTGACTCCCAGCCGCAACCTAATTTAAGACGTTGTCACGTCAAAAAGTTAATAGTATATGGAATATGGATATTATGTGAGTTTATTTAATTTTCACCAAATCTTGGATTTAAACACTATTGTCGGATACGTTTTTCCTTCCTTGCATGTATTTTAGAATGCTTGATCCAAACGTATTGAAAATCCGCTACTCGAAAAAGCAAATTTACGCTTCTGAGACTGCTTTAATAGTTTTAGACAACAACGTCTTATTCTGTATATTATACAGGTGGTCGTTTATAAATACCCGTTGGTTTCTTATATGGGCAGATTGTCCTAAGTCCTCCTTCATGTAGCGGTTGCAGATACTCACTACGGTAGGTTACGTATTATCTTCTCACGGGTATTAAATAATTGAAATAAATCTCGTTATAAAGTTGGTCTGGGCTTTAGACGCGAGATACTTAATCAATTTCGGTGCCAATTTTGCAAATTATTACGAACAGGTTTTCATTATTATTCTATGGTAGTCCTTTTTATCTCAATGTTGTTCGTTCGAGTCCTCCACTTTTTGCCTCTCTAAACGGAAAAGAGTATGCAACATATTCTTTTTCGTTTCCACCACGTCGAGAAAGTGCAATAGCACTTTCTTGACGTGGCTGAGTCGCGCTTCTATGTCTTTGATTACCGTTAAAGTCCTTAAGCTTCTTACTTATTTCATTAAGTGATAGCTTTAGATCAGAAAACTCTATTGGTAGCATACTCAGCTCGTCTTTCAAAAATTCCAGCGTGTTTTTCAGCGAGTGCTCTTATTTCCACGAGGATAACTGACACTAGTTTTGACTGGCGACACTGTGCGTGGATTAATAGTGCTTATCGTATACTAGCTTTCCGCCCGCGGCTTCGCCCGCGTGGAGTTAGGTTATATCGCGCTTTTCGATGTCCTAATTTTAGGTCAACAAAATTTCAAAACAATCGGTTCAGTAGTTACGGCGTGAACGCGGAACAAACAAACTCACTTTCCTATTTATAATATTAGTAAGGATTTGCTGCAACAAAGCAGCGCAAAGCTATCAAGCTTTCTGTCATCTTGCTTCCTATATCCAGGTTCCGTTATTCCTGTACAGTGCAAGTGTTCATGACTAGTCCGATTTGTATAAAGATTCTGGGTTAACTAAAATGTTTAATAATCGCTTGACTTACAGTAAACGCAATAAATGTGGGTATCGAATCTGACCATGCGGCACAAAGCCCATGGCAAGACTTGGTGCTGCAAATATATAAATGTGGGATCACACACATCATCATATTAGGTCAGCTGCAGGGGATATTTGTGATGCTACATGAGCTTGTAGAAATGCAGAAGAGCTTTAATCGGTCCAGCACCACCGGCTACGAGTCAGCTAGGGTAAGAGTTGTAACACCATGCGGTACAACTTAGACGCGGTAATGCAATAATGTGAGCCTAAGTGCACAATTTTAATGAAACAAATGTTTTTGTAAAAAAAAATTAGGACTCATGATTAAACCTTAAATAAATGCAAAATGTTATTTGTCTGTTTGTCAGCTTTTCACGACCATAATGGATAGCGTTAAAAAAAGCATACAGCTAAACCATGACCTGGATTGTTAGGACATAATTACCGTACTGTTTATCACAACAGTTCGTTCCCGTGGGATTATTTCTGACCTTAACGCGGGCCGAGCCTCGGCGTAAAAGCCAGTAAAATATACATATAAAAAAGAAAAATCTAATTCCGCAAAAAATTACACGACTTGAAGTAGAATTGAGTGTTTTGTTAAACCTGGTTTTTATATAAATAAAACGTTTTATTTACCTTGTAAACACCAGACACAGTAGAGTAACGCACAATATCATCAATTGTTGCGATAGTGCTGATTGGGACTTTTGCATAGCCCTGTGAAGATCATTCTGAAATTAACCAAATACCAAATTGAAAGGTTACAATAGAATATATACACGAGTGCATAGTATGTTGAGTAAAATACAACTGTGAATTAAACTGGATCTGTTACAAATTTCCTACACTCTTACTTCATGCATAGGAAGCGCCTGTGATGTATTCTATATAAAATCGATAAATGTTCCTAAATACTATTATAGTAGGTATGTTTGTTAGTTTTGATGCAATTGTGCGCAGTTCATCAGTCGGGCACTCACACGAGGAGAAATGACCTCATTTGGGCGTTATATAGCCGAGAGTTCAATGACAGATGTTCAAACGTATCAAACGGTAATTTTGTTTATTTATTTGATTTATCTTCAACGGAGGCAATAAAATTACGTGCGTATTAACATTAATAGAAACAAATACAAGCGTACGCTTCCATTTGTAAGAGATACATCATTTACTTACATTTGCATCGGAAGAATATTTTAATAAGTTAAAGATCTGCCATACTTACAAGTTTTGTAAGGACAAACAACCTATCAATTTTTTTGCTGAGAAATCACATACTTTATAATAACCCTCTCGCCTTCCATCACACGTTAGGCATGCAGATTGATTTATCAGTTCACAAGTCGTGATAAAGTTTTTACATGGCTCGCTGTACAACTCTATGGTTCCTCATGAACTTATAACTCAGTTTCTGCGAGCTCACCTGTCTTTACTTAGTAACTTAGCTAGCTTCATCTTACTGACTGATCGATACTTTAATAGTGCAACAGTGCCTGTATTTGTTTTATTTGAAATAATTTCTTAGATTTGATTTCACATAGTTCTATTAAATATTTTGTTTGCGATCATTCGAAAAGACTTATAAACTCGATATCGGCCCTTCTTGTGGGAGCTTTAAGCAAAAAAATTATGCACTGTGCCTCTGCAGATTTCACTTCAAAAGTAACCAAGTCAGAAGTTAGAAGAAAGGGTGCGGGCTTGTACACTGGGCCGCAAAAATAACGGGTCACTTAGAAAAACCGCGATATCTCCCAAAGTTATGTACATAGATACATAAATACATGTATGAATAATACATACATATGTTATGGGCAGATAAGTGGCGCTCATTTCAAAAAAGCTTTCATTTGAACAAGCGATAGCTTAAAAAAAAAGAAATTTTGGAAAATAAGATTTTCTGTTTTTTTTTATTTATTTTTTTTATAAAAGAATATTTTTAGCTTTTCTTTCAAACCGAGCTGTCATTATATACAGCTTTTTGGTCTGGCCACAGTATCTTGTGCACCAACATGTCATTATCTCCAGATGAATTAGGTGTGAGTCTTAACGCCTTTTTCAAGAAACGTAATGTAACCAGTTACTTGATAGGCGTAACCTGTTACAAAACAAGTTATTTTTGTAGCTAGTTATTTTAATTCAGCTACTGGGATTGTTAAATATAACCACCAACTATACAGTTACACACGAAACGAAACTAGACGTGGTCGTTATTTCACATAACTAGTTACAATAACCAGCGACGCGCGCCGCCGGTGTGATGCACGATACGGCTACCCGCTACGGCAAAACGTGTATATGAAATAACGCATTTACAAAAATAACTACTTTTTAATTTGACTCGTAACCAGTTATTCAGTTACACATCGCGTCGCTGGTTATTGTAACTGGTTACGTGAAATAACAACCACGTCTAAGATGAATGTACCTACACGAATTATCACCATGGTACAAGAAGGAAGGAGTGAGTGGAATACTAGAGCTAGAACAGTAGGTGCACAGTGATTTCAAGAGACCGGCATGAACATCGAAGACCAGGGAATGGCAGGCCAAGGTGCCCAAATGGACGAAAAGACCGATTCGTCGTGAGCACTATGTTAAGAAATCGACCATTCACTGCTGTTTGTGTCCGAAATCCTTCAAGAAGTACACCACAGCAAGGTGAGTTCTGAAACGTCCCTGCTTCGACTTCGTGAAGCTGATATAAAGCCTTACAGGCCAGCAAATGGCCCTAAACTGCTCAGAAAAAATCGAGGTGTCAGGTTGCGATTTGCTCGAGAACACATCCGATGGACAGATGAAGATTGGTCCAGGGTTATGTTTTCCGATGAGTCTAGATTTTGTTTATTCACACACGATGGGAGACGAAGAGTATAAAGGCGACCAGGTGTACGTTATTGTGTTGAAGAAAAGGTGCCATTCGGTGGAGGGTCAATAATGGTATGGGCTGGAATATCTCCAGAGAGTTGTACGGAGTTAGTGATTATACAAAACGGTTCTTTGACGGCTCACAGATACGTAGAGGGAAATTTTAAATGTGCATGTTGGTCCTTTCCTGGTGAATATGGGCGCAAATTCTATCTTCATGCACAATAATGTGCGACCACATAGTGCACATTTGGTAAACGCGTATATTCAAGACGTCGGTATCACTCGCATGGAATGGCCAGCTCGTAGTCCGGACTTAAATTCCATAGAGCATTTATGGGATGAGCTCGGGAGATGCGTTAAACAACGCTCTCCAGCTACTGCTACCTTACGTGAGTTAAGGAGTGCGCTATTGGAAGATTGGTAAAACATAGATCAAAACCGTATTAGAAATTTGGTTTACACTGTGCCACATCGTCTTAATGAAGTGATACGGGCTCGTGGAGGAAATATAATGTCAGAAATACTTTCTTTTTTTAGTATTCAAATAAATTATTGAATCTACAAACATGTTATGTATTTTATTTTATGTATAAGTCAGTCATCTATATATAACATACTACAGGTTCACTGATTAGTTTTGTGTATTTAAGAAACTATCACACTTTTTATAAACGACTCGGAATTTTTGTGGCCCAGTGTGTGCAAAAACCTTTTACATAGTTACCAACAGCAATCAGTCCCCTAATCGGTGAACACATTTTTATCAAATGATTGCAACTAGTTGGGATCAGTTGGGATCGTTTGGACCGAACGGACCAAAGGGCTGTCCAAACGATCACAACTGATCCCACCTAGTCAATCCCAACTGATGCCAATTAGGGGGCAGATTCTGGTTTTATTTATTTCAATAACGCCGATTCTATCTGTATCGGCAACACCTACATGTTTTTTTTGTTTACATAGGAAACGTTGTCAATGTTTAATAAGTCCATTGAAATAATTTAATATATCTAAACAACGAATTTTACGAATGTCTCTAAAACTAAAGCTAATGTAGTAAATATAGGATATTTTTTCAAAAGCCTTAAAAGTTTTATTTTAAGGTTAAGTTTAAGGTAAAGTTTTGTCTGTATGCAGCATGAACGTATCTTAAAAAACGGTTCTGCGTCTTGTGATTTGACCATAGTGACCTGTGTGCCTAACATAATATGGTGGATTGCTGGGATGTTAGGAAATATAGCAGGAAGACCAATCAATAAATGAAATGTTTTTAGTTTTTCGATTAACACACTTTTTCAATTATTTGCAAACTATAACATAAAAGTTGAAACAGTTGTTGAAAATGCTGGCCAAAAGACGACTTCGCCAGCATTATCAACGACTGTGCTTAAATGTTGCAAATATCACAGTAGCACGTTCTGGAAACAATATAATATTTACATCTGTGATGCAAAAGCAACGTAAAATGCAGGTGTGTAACTGGATTGTGAACCTAAAAAATATTGCAATAGGAGCCATTTTTCGGCCAGTTCTGGCAAAAAATACTTTATGTTGTGGTAATTTTTTATATGAAGTCTATATACTACTTAAAATTATTAATACTTACGAACATATTCTCGAGCGACCTCTTTGCCAGCCAACAGTTTAGAAAAACTGGTATGAAAAGATTTCTTAGTGGTGGAAACGGCAACTGAAATGAGATGTTGCCAATGTAGAAGTTCAATAATTAAAAAAAAATAATATTCATTAGGAACATTATGCTTTAGAATGGTTATATGTAAAATATGACCTTTTATTTATTCATTAGAAATACCTTGTGTGAAATACATCGCAATGATATGAACAAAAAAACTGCCAAGAGTCCTGAAAGCCAATTCTTCGTATAAATCTCGTAGAGTTTTATATCAGATTATTCGGGCACAATAAAGTCAAACACACAAGTCTTCAAGAACCAAGTGGTTCTCGAGAAACACTTTAAGCACCAGCTTCGTTTGGAATGATCAAATTTCCTAAACCCTGTTTGATGATATAATTTGGTATAGTTTTATTCTGGTTTCAATATAGAACCTCCTTTATTGAAATCAGTTAATAGTTAATAGGATTATTAATTGGTTTATGTACGTATGTCCGCAATTTTCCCAAAAAGTACTGAGACGCTTTGGATAAATTTTCGTTATTTAAATGCGTATACTTATATCAGACTGGGTTTCAGAATAATATACACTATGTAACAAAAACCCTGTTGTTCCTTTCAGGGACATATAATTTTACCTACAAGCACATCATTAATGAAGTCATAATTAGAAAACAGTAATCATTGTCTAGTCGAGGGGTCACAATCAAATACCTATTAAAACCGACAAATTCGAATTTTTTTTCTAGAATATCTGGTTTTATAAGTTAAATAAATTGGCGGGAACGTTCTACTTATGTCTAGTTTCTTCATGCAGAATTGCAGAGCTAAGAAATCAGTTACAAATTATAAATATTAATAATTAAACATTTATTTTAATTATTTTTGTTGAATATTTTTTATAAATTACTTGCTTTATTACGTCCGTATGCCGATTCTTAAAACGTAGGTTGAAGGAACAACAGGGTTTTTGTTACATATTGTATAAGGGGCACAACATTAATTAATTTAGACAAAAATTACTTAAGAGAGTATTACACTATTAACAAAAGCTAAATCATTATAAATTATTTACAATAGCAATACCCTTGCTTAGAAAAAATACTTAGGATAGCATGAGTAGGTATTAGTTACGGTGATGTCAAGAAGACTTTATTTTTCGCGCCTGAGTTTGTGTTTTTGATCGCGGATCTAATTTTTTTTAAATAAAAGTATAGTTTGTATTCCTCCCCCCCCCCATCTCATAGCACGGACGTGGTTTTTTTTCTCGGTTTATTTAAGATTGTAAATCAGCGAAAAATAATAATAAATAAATAAATATATACGGACAAATCACTGTCGTGAAATAACTGTTCTATCTTCTCCACAATACAAACATAAAATTTATAACGGACAATAAAGTCTTCAAAAATACAATAAAGTTGTGTACTTTGAAGGTACTCAGAAAATACGAGCCACCGTGCATCGTCTAAAGATCAAATTCGTGCGGCAAGCTATAAGTACCACTGGTATAGGCAGTGCACAAGCTACACACATCGGCCTCGGATTGAAAAAATTAACTTAAACAAAAGTTATGTCGGCACGTCGCACTCTAACAGAACCACCGCCCGTAAAAAGTGGACAGCCTCCTGTCTTTCATCTATGTGACCCTGACAATTTTTCAAAAAAATAACTTCTAACATTAGTGGGCATACGAAATCGAGTGAATCTTGCATGGATTTAAATATAACCAGGCGCAATAAAAGAAAACGTGATATTCACGAGAACCTTGTCAACATGAGCAAGTTTGAGGACGAAATATCGAACATACTTAAAGATATAAGAAAGGATCAAACATCATTTTGCTCAGATATGGCTACGATGCTGTTGGAAATTAAAGACCAATGTAGTAAACTACGCCGTACCGCGATTTCTCGTGGCAGCGGAGTTATGCCCCGGTGTTTTGCCTCCTCTAACCACTCCCACATGTGGGCAAGGGCTTTGGCCTCCATATCTCATGGTGGCAATCCGGCACGGAGGCTCGCCGCCTAAGTAGAGACTGTGCGGTATCCCCGGATCAGCTGAACGGCCATGATGCGGTCAGGCATCGGGCTGGTCTTGGGTTGGGGAGGAGCCGCCTCAGGGCAGCCCCGGCCCGTTCCAGTCTGGGTGCCAAACGTCCGACTGTCGAGGACAAGTCCCAGGTACTTCATCGTCGACCCGAACTCCATCCCATCAATCCCATCGTGGGAACTCGACGGTAGCGCATTCATTCGCACCCAAGGGTCGCCGCGTCAGCCGCCGCCTGGTACGACCTCCCTTGTGCCAGAACTAGCATGTCGTCAGCGTAAGAAAGTATGCCGAGGCCGATAGGGAGGTAGGCGCGCAGCTCCCAGTTGTACCCGACGTTCCACAGATGTGGTCCCAGGACCGATCCCTGTGGAACACCGCACGATATCTCTCGCCGGTTCCACACTCCTTGGTGACCGGGGCAGATACCGGCCCTGTCCGTCAGATAGGCCTGAATCAATCGACAGAGATAGGTCGGCATCCGGTGATACCGGAATGCCTCCCTGATGCAATTCCAGGGTAGGGTGTTAAAAGCGTTGGCGATGTTTGTTTTTTTTTGCACCATCTTTCCTAACTGGTTCAAAAAGGTATTCTTCGCGCTTTATTAAATCTGGTGTCCTTGATCGTGTCAAAAATTTTCATATCAGTTTTGCCCGCGACGACCAAAATATTGGACAATATAATAAATAAAAGGCTAGTTGCAAATTTAGTAAAGTCACGAAATCTTTTGTCGATTAACCAGTTTGACTTTCAAATAAATCTATCTACAGCTGATGCTATTCATAAACTGGTCAATCGCATAGTTCAGAAAATTGACAACGGTAAGAAATGTGTTGCACTATTCCTGGATCTAGCGAAAGCGTTCGACATGGTCTTGATTCCCATCTTAATATCTAAGTTAGAATGTCTGGGCATACAAGTTATCCATCTATCCCTTTTTAGGAGCTCTCTTATATACCTAAAAAACGCTGAGTGCAGGAATTGGACCCTACTGTTGCTCCAACATAAATTTAGTTTTTGGTATGCCACAGGGCAGTATTCTTGGCCCCAGTTTATTATGATGATTTATTAACGACCTGTGTAGCCTCAGCCTGGAAGGTGGTACAATATTTTCCTATGCAGATGATACTGCTCTTGTATTTGCGTCGAAAATAATCAATTTTTCGATTTGAAATACAAATGTGTCTATTACAGACTCGTTAAACGTTGTTACCCAGTTGACAATGACAAACGGTAGTAGCAACGGCAGGGACAATCCTCCTTGACTTCATATTATTGTTGATCATAATTATGATCACTGCAACAACGAAAAGTTAAGTCTATAAAATATTTCGGCAAGGCAATTGATTCCAGTCTTAAGTTTAAAGAGTACATAATACATCTATCAAATAGAGTGTGCAAATTAATATACACTTTTAAGTACCACGCCATTCAGCAGATACCGTTATCTTGAAAATTACATATTTGGCTCTGTGTTAGTCAATATTGGCTCCTGAGGCGGGGCTGCAAAATCTCACTATATTCAGATAGAACGTGCGCGGAGAGCGGTTCTTAAGGTGTGCTATTTCCCTACCGTCAGCCATGAGTTTTCCTTACCGTCAAGCTCTACGAATATTGTCAAGTACTGACGGTTAGGTAAGTGTTTATTATGACCACTGCTATTAAACAACATGCTATTTCCAACTATTCGCAGCAACTCTATTACCACACCCATGTAGTTGCCTCAGCTACTTCTCTCAAAACCTCTCTCAGACATAGAGACTTTATTTTCCATGGATCCTATATTTACAATAAATTAAACCGCATTCTTTACCTGCACTCTTTAAGCAAATATAATTTCAAAATCGCACTATAAGCCTGGAAAAAAGGTCACAGAAGCTCTCTTTGGCGTTTTGGTCTAATCAGACTAATACGCTAACTATCATCAGCACGACGCACAAAAAACACACACACACACCCACACTCCCATACACACACACACACCCACACCCGCACACACCCACACTTATTTTTACTTTTTACTCTATTTTTATGTTTAATAGTAAGCTCACTAATAGTTTCAATTTTTGTTACTTGCTGTGATAGCTTCACTTATGAAAGTTATCTAATATGTAATTATGAACAGGTGGGGACCTTGTGACCTGTATTACAGGTGTTACCACCAACTAGAGACACCAGCAATCCACATACAAAAAAAAACGTCATCTATTTCTTGTGTGTAACAACTTCTTTATACATACTTGTTTTTGGTTTGTTGTGATAAATAAACAATTTTTATTATTATCCTTTTGTTTGTTTTCTTTTTTATTATACATATTTGATCTGTTTGTTTTTAAACGTTCAATATAAGTCGGAGGGTAGGTATGTAAAACATGACCGACTTCGAAAAAAACATTAGTTTGTATATTAAATTATGTAAGGAAGAAAGTTGTAGTAACATAATCTATGAACATTCTCAATGAACTCAATTTTAGGACCGAGTCGACATTTTTCAATTTTATTGTCAGAGTAATTTGAACTATGATTTCTTTCGTATATTTTTTGCCTTTCATTTACCTTGGCTATATTTTGCTTTTTCGAATAATATAATATTTTTTAAGAATAATAATGATCATATTTAAAATGGCATGCACTAAAATGAAAACTAGAACATTGGTTGGTATATGTTTTTTGTTTTTTGTCAATTTAATATTGTATTCAATATAAACTTACCGTCAACGCAAATGGTATTGTGTTCACCATCTCTAAGATGAAGTGAAATGATAAAACTTGTTGCCATATATTGCCCTGAAATATATAAAAAATTTGAAAGATAATTTATTCTTATAAAATAAATATCAATGCTGTCGCGATAAAAACATTGGCCGAGACTAATATGAAAAAAAAAACTTTCTTTCAATCTTTTCACATAGTTATAATATTTGATTTATTTATTCGAGTTTACGGAACCTACATATATCCTATCAAATCATAAAAAAAAAACTTATTTTGAATCGAGTTCACAAATAAGCGTAATTCGTGTTCATCACAATGTTATAACTCAGAAACCTGTATCTAAATCATATCACTACTTTTACTTATCTTTATGATTATTTTCGATTACAAGGATAGACAATGTATTTTCATTAAGTAAGCCTACCCCATCTTCCCATCACCCTTTAAAAGACACCCTAACTGTGTGACGTACGTATGTAATTAAATAGTATTCCCTTACGGTGTTTTCAATTTAGTTGATGACATAATTAATTTACCTTGTAGCCTAAATAGGCGAGTAGAATGGCTTCGGTAAAAGATATCATAGCTAAAATGACTTGCACAACCCACAAATATAGGGGCCTATTGACCCATATTATTCCGTCCCAATTAATAATCGGGCGCTCCTGAAATTCCTCTTCCGTCAAGTTAGCCGAATATTCGAATTCAGTCTTATTCCCAGGCCTGCAGCCGTAGCTGTAAAGGAGCAAAGGTTTATTATTTGTATTGCTTTCACAGTAATTCTAAAACAAACTCAAAAATACACAAGGGATTTAAGATTCTTGGCAGAAATAACTGTAAAAAACGAACACTGCACCTTTCACCAATATTAATGCATAGCTTTTTACAACCACTTGATATCCTCCCGTGACATTTCGAACATCAATTAATCTTATTGTTGGAATTCTCTATACCTACGCTGTTCAAAAGTAATAAACGCGAAAATTTTGTCCTGCAATTCAATTAATCAAAAAACGACCCCTATTCTTCTGACAGCAAAATTGCTGCCAGAGCCAAGCAAACCTGGTTATTGAAATATATCATTTAGATACAATAGGCTGTCGGATGGTTGTGAATAGCTATGCAGACCAGGAAAGCTCCCCAGTAACGAATAAAAAGCTGTTTTTTTATTTCACATTGACACACACGGTAGGTATTTAACAAAAAGGCAAAATTGAAATCAATATTCACCTTGCATTCATTGCAATAATTATTGCAATGAATGCGAGGTGCAGCAATGCATTCGATTTGGACCGGCTTTCGACTGTTGACTGTGGCGACAATATATAGCTTCGTGTACCTAATGACTGTCCCAGTAGATGTTGCACACAAAAATGCAATGAAATGTAATCTATAGTTTAGTTGCACTTATATTGTTAGTATTTTTATATATTGTCGTCTCCATATTGTATATACATATGTCTATACAGAGTGTATCTGACATCATAACGCAAACTTCACGAAAAGGCTACACCGCATGCCACTAATAAAATTATGATAGTCATTTATGTCGTTAATGAACGGTTACAGAATTCACAGTATTTAAAAAAAAGGTCGGCTCGGCCTTTGAACGTTGCAAGCGTGGCGCTGTGTGGGTTTGTAGGTATGACGTTGATCCCTGATGTGCACTCTATTAAATCAGCTGATAAGATAGTTTTTCGAGTTTTGTTTTCATTGCGCTTTTTTGTGTACTTAGCGAATTAATTAATTTTCACTTTAAAATCTTATTGGGTTATAAAAGTATAGCAATTATGAACGGTCTAATGTGAAAAAAACTACATATATTATTTTTAGAATCATGAAAAAGCCGACGAAAAATTCCACTACTGGGGGGTTCCGAATCATGTACTGGATCCAGGGTAGGGGAAAGTAGTACGAGATGATCCCCTTAAGGGAAAATCGCTTTAAAATGCAATTGTTTTAAATTAAACTTAAAATAAAAGCATTTACTATTGGTACATGTATCTACCTAACTTCCCTCGTGCTCAAAACCAACAATATTTGAGATTTCATTAAAGTATTTCTTTTTAAAAAAAACCCTACAAAGTAATCATCTTGTACACCCGTATGGGTAAGATGATCCCTATGATCATCTTACCCCCATTCTAAATAAACAAATAATTTTATGAAGAAAAAGGTTGTAAAAAACAAAAATACGCAATATTCAAACAAAATCTTTTTTTAGATTTCGAGTTTTTAGTTAATAACATAATAAAATTAAATAAATCAACAGTAAGGTGACTTAAAAGTCACAAAAATCTACTAAATGCTAAAATCAAAGTAGCAAAAAATAAACATAGTAAGAATGAATAAAGAAAATAAATTGATAATCCTTCTTACAAATTATGCTTTTTGGCAGGTGTTGTGTTGCATATATCACACATAAATTCACCAGCATCATCACTCTCTATTCCAACACATGCTTCATGTCATTTTTCACATGAACATTTGATGCATCTTTCACCCTTGTTATCGCTTGAAAACTTTTCTGTGCAGTAGGTAAAGGCACTCAGTGTCATCTTCTTGAGATTCAGATGTGTTATATGGCATTTTCTTTCTTTTAACTTCCCTTTACCTATTCCTTTTCCTTTCTTTGTTTTATAGGTGCAGTCTTTTTCTTAATTTCATTATTCTTATTTTTTTAAATTCTCTTTTTTTGTTTTCTTGCTATTTTCTCCCTCTAAATAGTTCTTGTACGGTTTGCTAGTTAAAACAGTCGTATGGGTAGTTTTCCTTTTTAACGTGCTTCTTTTGCCTACAATTTGTGATGTATGTAATGTAGCAGGTCTAACGGCAAAATTTGCGATATTATTATCATCTGTGTGATTTGTCCGTATATATTTATTTATTTATTTATCAAGTGATGTCTCACTGTGGTTGACTGCACAGCTCGTAGGTGGGATTGGCGACAGTGGACTGCGAATTTGCACTGTTTCAGTTTTTAATGGCGAAGGAGTTTTATTCGCTCTAAGCGATTTCAAATCCATTTCAGTAACATTGATAGCGAGCAGCCGTTGCATATTGGGACTATCAGATGTATGTAACTGAGGTGGACCTTCATCTATGAATTCAGTATCTGAACTAACACAACGCCTTGGTTGTTCCGGCAAATCCGGCACTTCTTCGTATAAAACAAATTAATTTTCTGTGGTTACAGCCGCAAAAATTTTGTATATGTACAAGATGATCCTCGGGGATCATCTTGTACACATAAAAAGGAATCATCTTGACCCAAGTCCCACTTTTTCATTAAATGTTTGCTAACATAACCTGCACGCACGCGGCTATGTTCATGTTCTCAAATACTAAAATTAAGCATATTAAAAAGACGCAAATATAACAAAAATTACATTAAACATTCTTTAAATAAAAGTAACATAAACTCAAGTCACGCCTAACATAGATCAGCTGTTAACAAATTGTATTTGGCCTTGACAAAATTAGTCTGTCGCTCACACTGCCATTACTATTTGACTGAAGCGGAGGGGTATGCAGAGGTATGGATTACCATTGAAATCGTCTAGATGGCGTTAGTGGTTTCGGCACAATCGGAAAGGATCATCTTACCTCGAGGGATCAACTCGTACTACTTTCCCCTACTCGTTTGTGCGGCGATGTCAGATACTGTCAGATACATAAAGCCCTTTATGTTATAAATATACTAGAGACCCATCGCTGATGCGCACCGTTTCTACGACTTCACTAAACATCGAAACTAATATTAAAATTTTAACTTATTTTACTAAATTCTTTAAATATTTAGTAAAAAATAGTTGTATATGAAATTAAAGTTTATTTCATAGTTTATTTATTTATGCTTGCAGGATATAAAAAAAGATGCATCAAAATTTTTTGAATATTTTAATTTTAATTTTGGGTGTAATTTTATCTTAGGACATAATGGTTTTAATATAGGGAATTATAAAAATTAAAGTCATAAATAAAGGCATTTAATTAAATTTACTAATCAGTATTATTACCTCGGTTATCTCCCCTAATATTATTGAGAGTTCGGCATCGGTATATCGGTTGTTAGAGTTGGAGAAACATTAAACATTTGTAACATGTTCTTGCTCTTATTTGCAGGTCTTCTTTGTAAAATGAGTTCTTGCTTTTTATTTTATTTTTTTAATTTCGAAAGAGGTGGTAGAAAATTATAAACTTTTATTGAATTATAATATTGAATATATAAACTTTTTTTATACTGTAAATAGTTTCTAAGTTAAGATATCTTTCATGTAATATCCTTAGACTTCGTTGATATGTGTATTATATTTATAATAAAACTCTATGAATTAGAATTATAATATTATTATGAAATGCAATATATTACGTAATTGAAATTAAAATGATACTTATGTTTTTTTAAAAATTAATTTTGATGGAATCCAATAAACCTTTTGTTTTCTTTAACTGAGTCCAGACTTTCTAAAACAGAATTCGCTTTCCAATATAACGAATGAATTAATCGTTTCTTGCAGGAAGTGTAACCTTACCCATCTCCTGATCCCCCATGCTGTACTTGCTATCGTAATCCAACTAGATCATTTTAATATTACTATGAATACTTTTCCTTATTACTCTATTTTCGCCAAGGCCGCATCTTTAAGTATTGTATACAATATTAGAAGAATCCTTTCTTTGGCTAGGTTCCAGATATTGATACTTATGGCTATTCGGGCGTAACAATTTCACGATCTCCATTCGGTAATAAATGGGGTTAAGAAACGAGACAAAAATATTATTTTCATAAACAATGTAATATGGTAATTTTACCTACACCAGAGAATAAATGAGACTATTAGATCATCTTATCGCCGAGGGCTTTACCGTACAGGGTCCTATTAAATTAGCAAGCGAAATTCTGCAGACGTGACGGGCATCAATATTTCAACACGATAAAATATAGTTTATTAACTCACATCATGTAACAAACAGCCAAAATATCATAAAATATTATTTATAAATTTAATAGTATTAAGATGTGTGTGAAGTGGTCGCTAATAATGGGTCTTATAAGATGGCTCAAAGTCACTCAAAGGGCAATGGAGAGGGCTATGCTTGGGGTTTCACTGCGCGATCCAATCAGGAATGAGGAGATCCGCAGAAGAACGAGAGTAACTGACATAGCCCGAAGAATTGCAACACTAAAATGGCAGTGG
The DNA here is from genome assembly GCA_037179545.1 of Sesamia inferens. NCBI lineage: Eukaryota > Metazoa > Arthropoda > Insecta > Lepidoptera > Noctuidae > Sesamia > Sesamia inferens. The sequence continues at coordinate 14,847,622 of CM073921.1, read as the reverse complement.
GCTGGACACATTGCCTGTAGGACTGATGCCCGATGGGGCCGACGGGTTCTCGAGGGGCGACCACGCACCGAAAGACGTAGCGTGGGTAGGCCCCCGACAAGGTGGACCGACGACCACTGGATGCGGGAGGCGCAGGACCGGTCGTCGTGGAGAACCTTGGGGGAGGCTTATGTCCAGCAATGGACGTCTTTCGGCTGAAATGATGAGTATTAAGATAATATCCATCGCTTTTCCTCAATAAGATAGAATAGATTTTATTATCTCACACTCATATAACAACCAGCAAAACTATCATCAAATATTGAAAAAGGCTGCATGTTTAGCGCAGTGGTTAAGCTATTGACTGCTGCGCTGCGTGTCGCGGGTTCGATTCCCGCACGGACCAAATCTTTATATGTAGTACAAGTAGTTGTTCCGGGTCTTGCATTTTGTGTATGTGAGTTTATGTTTGTAAAAGCAGCTACGATATAGGAGAAATTACTAGTATGGGGCAAAATTAAAAGAAATATGTTTTATTTATCGTATTTAATATAATATCCATCACCTCCCCTTAATACGATAAAATAAAGTTTATCAATTCATTTCATGTAACAATCAGCAAAATTATCATTAAATATTTTCTATTTTATCGTATTAAAATGTAGATTCCCGTCACGTCTTCGGAGTATCGCTAACTAATTCAATTTGACCCTTTATACGCATATTTCATTAATTTAACTAAGTAACATCAGCATAAAATGAGTAGTTGTGTTAATATAGATATACCATACCCGCACCAAATTTAAAAGTTTATGTAAGTAAATGGTTAAATGGAAATAAATGTTTTTACTTTGAATACATAAGCAGAAAAAACACACATAACACCTTGACAGAATAAAATCCCTCTAAGGCGGTTAACACACGGCACCGCACCACGGCACCACGTTACCGGCGCCTCGGAGGGCGGCGACGGTAAAGCGGATTTCGTAGCGGTGGCCTGCGCGGTAAGGCTATTCAAACACGGCACCGGGTATTACTAGCGGCACGGCTAACTAAAGAAAACCGCTCGACCGTGCGGTCGGGCGGTTTATGTGTGTTAGGCATCTACGGATTTAATAGAGCTCAATGCGACATGAGTACCGCTTCACCGCCCTCCGCGGCGGTACGCGGTGCCGTGTGTGAATCGCCTTAGGCGGTTTATGGGCCTGTCCGAACAGATGGATTTAACACGGTTTAGACTATTTTGTTCATAGACACTGGCAATAATCTTCTGATCTTAGACTGCACCCACGATGATCCGGCAGCGCGGAGGGTCGGTGGCGGAGTGAGTACCACTCGACCGCGCGGTCGGCCGGTGTATATGTGTTAGATATCTACGGATTTATTAGCGGTCATTGCGACATGAGATCCGCTTCACACCGCGGGGGTGTGTGGTGCCGTGTGCCATACCCACCATTATTTTTGTCTTTACAAAGTTTACTTACCAGGAAGCGGTAATGGGATCGCCATCAGCGCAAACTCGGCATATATACAACACACAGGTCAAAAGTTTGAAAAATAAGTTAGCTATTCTAATGCGTAAACCTGAAACAAAGAAAAACACATAATAAAGATTAGCCAATAGCGAGCCGGGTTTCCATAATTAAGGTACTAAACCAAGGAGTTTGTGAAACATTACACATTAATATTACTATTCAACAACATATTAATACTATTCTTCATTACATTCACACTATTGTCCATATTTCTCTTTTACTTCTCCATTCGTAGGTCTGCTGGAAGACATTTCGTCGCTCGCAAAATAGCTCTGCCACCAGCATTGTGCATCTTCTTTCTTTCTTTCTTTTATGGCGTCGCACGGTTTGTGCATTAGCCAATGTCATGTAATAAATTGTTCATGTCGAAAAAGGGCGGCTGCGTGATCCGTTTTACGATGGAGGTTTGAAACAAAGTCATGATGTGGCCACTATGCTGCGATATTTCGCTGTTTTTTATGAATTATTTACTGAATGCACTTTTTACTACATAAATCACGCACTTTTATTTAGTAAACAACACTATAAATAATTTTAAAAGTCCAATGAAAAACGAGCGCGACACTCAGCTTGACTTTCCCGCCAAAACCCCATTGAGCATCTTATGGTTTGATTTTCACATAAAGATGATAATTCCAAAATGCCTTTTATTATTGCAGTATACGTACCACCTTGGACTACCGCTGATATTTATAATTCTCAATTTGACACACTGCCTGACCTATTAAATGTAGGTACCTGACGTGTAAGTGTATTCATTGCCGGAGATTATAATTTACCAGACATTGCATGACGGGTGGCACTGACGCCCCTGACCGATAATATCAGAATCAAATCACTGGTACGTTTTGTACAGGACCTTCCCCCGTTTGTTCAGAACTACTACAATAACCTTGGATGCAAGAATATAATAGCATATGTAATAGAAAGTACCGGGCGACCGAGCTTTGCTCGGCATTTTTTTTTTTTTTGTTAGGTACATCGCGTGTCTTTATATTTTCAAAACAAAAAATACATAACGAGCGAATTTTTTAAATATTATTTTTTGACTAATGTTTTTCGATCATACCGACATAATAATAAAAAAATATTATCAACTGTTATTTAAATATAAAATTACGAGTGCAATTTAGTTTAACATTTTATTATAAATAAGTACTTATAGTTTATCAATCAGTTACATCAGTTATATATTATCATCAATACATAGTTTAAGGTCTTAACCTAATACGTCCTTCCATACTATATTGCGGGTATGCTGAGGGTTTTCATTAATAATAATCATTTCACGTTCTGACGCACGCTGCCGCATATTTTGCAGACATCGCTCCTTTGCTCATCATTTTCGGCGGCCACACGTTGTGCTGCACGCTCTCGTGAAACATCTAAATAAGACCTTTCTGTTCTTAAAATGTTAGTCAAGTTTTGCAAGCATCTTACTTTAGCAGCACGTGTGAGATGAGCGGAAACCTGATGATTTTCATCAAGTTCTTCTTCAAATGGGTCCTCACTGTGCGAAGTCTAACAAACACGTGTGGGACGAGCGAAAATCAGATTGTTTTCATGGAGGTTTTCTTCTGCTTCTTGAGATGAGTCACGGCTTCGTGGAGGTAAATTGTTCGTAAGCGTTTTTTTTTAATGTTCTTTTTGGCATTTTCGTGTAAAAAAGACACGTGATATTTTAAGAGCAGTTTTCTGGGTCTAACCCCAAACCAAACATTGGCTTCGTGTACCATGAATGTAAACGTCATCTATATCAAATCAAAGTATTATATTAATTATCAGTTTAATTTAATTTTATTTATAATAGTTCATAAATAATTTAAATGTATTTTGTGTACTTATGTGTTTTTATGAAGACTATGAACAATTGTCTGATGTAAATAAATCAATAATAAGGTGGGTGGACCATGGATGGCCACTCTAACGAGTAAATACTTTTAATTCTTTTATTTATTGGATAAATGTAGGAAACAAATTATTAAGTAATACTTTGCTTTATTGTCCACCGTATAAAATCTTTTTTTTTTACCTAACTTTAAACAACATTTATTAAATTTAAGTTTTGTAAAGCTCTTCCAAATGGCTTTGCATGGAACACGGCTCCAAACAAGGCCAACATTATACATCTGTTGTTAAACTTAAAAAAAGAGTTGTAACATTAAATATATCCGCTTTTACTAAAACTATATAATAAGCTGTATTATTTAAGCGAAGCATTAAATAAATAAATACTCAATTTATTTTTATCATCTATAAAAATCTCTACGAACATTGCTTGAACACCATTCTATAACTAAGAATGTATTAATATAAATAATTTAAAAATATTAGTAATGAGTATTATATTGGCCTTAAATAACTTTCCATCAGATTTTATTATGAAATTGCAATATTTTTTTTTATCGAAAATGGCCTTCTTATGGGTCCGTTCTTTGTAAGGCCAAAATTGATAATTATGACTATAACTTTGTCCTAATAATTATAATAAATAATAGATACTACAAACTTAATAAAATTATAACAATTTCTCATTATTTATAACCAAAAAGTAAGTGTACATTTGTTCAGGATTTGTGAATGTTCCTTGTGGTTCCATGCACCATAGCAAGGCCAACCGTCAAATTTTTGATTGGCCTTATAAGGAACCACCGGCTTTCCTAGGAACACTACCAATATTTTAATGTAAATTGAGGCAAAGCTATGTTTTTTTTCTTTAGTGGCATAAACATGTACTAATACGACAATTCACATTAAAAAAACATGAAATAATAATAGGCTATTGACAAAAATGTACGGTTTGTTGTGCGCGCGAATAACAATTGCAACGTCAACGACCGAAGCCTACGAAACATTGGATAGCACTGCCACAATAGCGACACAATCGACACGCTGCCACGTTTGTGGCCTTTAGTTTGTAGGATCTTAGTGTGTAGTAGCAGGTATATGTATTTAAATGTCAATAACTACGATTTTTTAATAGTTGGCCTTCAAAGGAGCATGGCCTTCCATGGTCCACCCACCTTAATAATTATAACACAAAAAAAGATGCCGAGCAAAGCTCGGTCGCCCAGGTACTTCATCATTATTATTAAATCATATTATATGGATGAATGAATTTTATTTTGCCTACTTTGAGGAGGTGCTAGACAATAATACTAATCCATCATCACTGACAGGACTATTGTTGCCAATAAGCCTGATATAGTGATGGTGGATCGATCAGAGCGGCGTGCAATGATTGTTGGCATAACCATCCCGCATGATGAGAACCTCGTGAAAGCCGAGAAAGATAAACAAATCAAGTATCTTGACTTGGCTCACGAGGTTGTCGACATGTGGGAGGTGTATTCAGCAATCATTGTGCCGATAGTCGTGACAGCCAATGGCTTAATAGCCAAGAGCCTCGACCAACACCTCAAGAGGCTCTCGTGAGGCAGCTGGATCAAGGGCTTGATTCAGAAAGCTGTACTTCTGGACACGGCTCGCATTGTCAGGAAGTTCCTCTCTCTGGAGCCCTGACCGCCGGTAGCTTGGACCCTGTTCCCGATGCCGGTGGGTTACTATTTTTTATATTTTTAAATATTTTTTATATATATTTTTATGTAGAAATATTTAAAAATATAATTTATAAGTGTATCATAATGAAATAAAGGAAATAATACTAATATTTCAGTTCGTGTTGTGGCAAGTCTGAAATGTTGACACTGTTGAGAAATTCTGTTGTAAATTCGACTGCTCCTTCAGGCTGATCTTTAAAATGAATGAGCTTCATTGTTACGACTTCTCCTACACTTTTGTGATACCCTGGTACTTTGCACCTCCATAAAGTAGGCAAAATAAAAGTTCTTCGAGGTATTATATATTTACAACAAAAAATATTGTTGTTTATATACAACATCATTTCTTTCACAATTGTTTCGACTTCTAAACTTTTGTGCGACCCTGGTACATTGCATCTCCACAAATCAGGCAAAACAAAATTTCTTCCATTGATTTAATAAACGAAAAAGAAAATTCGTTGACGCCGTTTCCAATTATATAAAATGTAATAAAAAGCATTAGACAACGCCATAATTATTTATTTTAAAACTCCAAAAAAAAAAAGAAAAAAACAATAAAATGTAATAAAAAGCATTAGACAACGCCATCATTATTTTTTTTAAAACTCCAAAAAAAAAAGGAAAAAACACTATATCACCCGGGATTTGAACCCGAAGTCTACGAGCTCCGAATCAGAGGGCGAAGCCCCTCAGCTATTCGTATCATTAAGGACAGTGGCGAAATTTAGCTTCTTATGAGAAGTTTAGCAATTGTTCAGTGCCTCAAAATATGGAAAAAAGACATTTTCTGAAAATTAAACCTAGCTAGATCGACTTATCGTCCCCGAAGCCCCCTGCACACAAAATTTCATGAAAATCGTAGGAGCCGTTTCCGAGATTCCAATTATATATATATATATATACAAGAATTAAAGGTATAAGATGATAAGATGATAAGATGATAAAATTCTTGAAATGTTTATCTCTAACATAATTAGCACTTTGAAGCCTCCAATAGCCCTCTTACTTAATATAGGCCCACATCAGCCTCCGTTTGTTACAATGGCTTCCATATGTTTGTCAATGCAAACCATCAAAAGAAAACCCATGACTGAATGAATCAGCGAAGTCGAGTGTTCGGTCTTTATCTTTCATCCCGTATTTTATGATGTGCTGAGCGGCATTTTTTTACCAAACGTTCCTCTAGTGAGGTCTCGTACCTGCTTGACTTTCCTGTTTGGTTTACTCCACACTCGATTAAGACTTTTAAATAGAAAAAAACGTCTTTTATGAAAGTGGAAGAAATTTAAAAATATTAAAGATAACAATATGTTTTCCGAATACCGAACAGCTTTTAAAGAACCCTGTAACAGTAGCTATTCTGCCTACATTAAATCTATTGAGGATAATCTTACCTCCAATGTTAAAAGCTATTGGAGTTATTTATCAAATCGCAAAGATAAATCAGGCATCCCATTAACGATGCGATATCATAACCGTAAGACGAGTGCAGACTTAGTTTGCAATATGTTCTCCGATTTGTTTCTATCGGTATTCGAACCTGCATCGTCCACTTTATCGATGTGGACCTCGTCATCTCACTGTGACTCTAACATCTTAACCGACAATCTAAATTGCTTCGAGAGTTAGAAAACCTCGAAACGTCCAAAGAGGCTAGCTCATATGGATATCCAGCTTTGTTTTTAGGGCTACTGATACAAACATCTGTAGACGGCTTTACATATTTTACAATAAATGCTTGTTTCCTTGCTTCAATGTTTCCTGAAATATGGAAACGAGCAAATACAACGCTCATACACTAGGGAGGCTCGAAACATGATATTGAGCAATATCGACCCATTTCAATTCTGTCGACCTTGTCGAAGTTATTTGAAAGACTTGTACAATGTACATAACGAAATCTACCCAATCCTGCATAACGTACTGATTCCTGAACAACACGGCTTTGTTAAATGCCAATCTACTGTTTTTAATTTGTTGATGTTTGCAAGTGGACACTGTTTACACAGACTTCAAAAAGGCCTTTGACAAGGTTGATCATGAAATGTTACTGAATAAAATTGTATTAAATGGCGTTCGCGTCAACTTGCTTAGATGGTTTTAATCTAAAATTACAAATAGAGCACAGAAGGTCTTTGTGAGTGACCGTCAGTCTGATACAGTCTCTTAACTTCTGGTGTTCCATAGGGATCAATCCTGGGACCACTCTTCTCTTCTTAAGTACTAAATTTCTTTTATGCTGATTTGAAAGCCTTTAAAACTATTACTACCATAGAAGGTTGTTTAAAATTTCAGGAATTCTTGGATATGCTATCAGCTACTTGCGTAGTACTAGTACTACGGAAGTAGCTAGTACGCTAATACTAGTATTAGCGTACTAGCTACTAGTTTTGTCATGACATCATCTGCCGAGTTCAAAACTGCCCACCACTTCTCTATCTCTACTTACAAAATACGCTTATACGCTCGCAGCTTGAATATGCGGTCCCAATTTGGAACCCATTTTTATAAGAAATATGTATATAGATATGATTGAAATGGTCCAGCGTCTTCATGCCATGCACTATAGGTCCTATAAAAGGGTTTGTCGTTTTCACAATTATTAAGCAAATATAACATTACAGTCTAGGCGTAGGTAGAAGTCAGCCATTGCATATTTACATCGATACCATTGATTTCACGAATAAGTAGTTTTGTTATGTGGTCCCTCGTACTGCAAATAAGTGTATTGTCCGTTGTTTGCTGTTAATACATCTCGAACTAATTTAGAATTGCGATGCCCAATTAGTCGTACGGTAGAATCTTATAATCTCAACTTCATTGATATTAATATTTTATATCTTCTTCTTCTTCAGCTTATGGATGTCCAATGCTGGACAAAGGCCTCCCCTATGGCTTTCCACGCCGACCAGTCTTGTGCTGCCCGCATCCATCGGCTTCCCGCGACCTTCACCAGGTCATCGGTCCACCTTGTTGGGGGCCTCCCTACGCTGCGTCTTCCAGTACGTGGCTGCCACTCCAGAACCTTACTGCCCCATCGGCCATCGGTTCTATGAGCAATGTGCCCTGCCCACTGCCACTTAAGTTTAGCGACTCGCCGAGCTATGTCGGTGACTTTGGTTCTTCTGCGGATCTCCTCATTTCTGATTCGATCACGCAGAGAAACTCCGAGTATAGCTCTTTCCATTGCCCTTTGTGTGACTCTGAGCCTTCGTATGAGACCCATTGTGAGCGACATCACAGACATAAAATTGTGGTCGCTCACAATTTTATGTCTAATGTCTTGAAAATCTTATCTAATAATAATAAGAAATAGTGTGTGTTTTATTCAAAATATAATTAATTTCAAATTTAACCCCTATTTTTGTTTTTTTAACATGTAATTATAAACTAGTGCTTGACCGTAATCCCGCCTGATGACAAGCAGTGATGCAATCGTTGATGATAATGCTCGCTAGTTTATTAAGCCTATTCACTTAAAAAACTTAGTGAATGGGAAGGAAGACAGCAGTTGAGCGAGGTGATGCAATGTACAGTGCCCCGTGCAGACATGCAACCCAACAACACGACCAACGATGCTGCGTCAGAGGGTAGATCTGGAGACCCTCCACGAACAAACTCCCAACACAACAACATTTGGTGCATCGTACCCAGCACACGTCGCAACACAACTGCTCAGACCCGTCCTCCGTAAGGCTTCACCAGACATCATTCCGGAACACGACGGATCGCTTGGCGGCAAGACTTTGTCTGGTGGCTGGTAACTTCTGCTGGCAGCCGATATTATGGCCTACCGCCGAGAAACTTCTTATCAAATAAAAAAAAAATATGAAATTAGTAATTTTAATATTATTTGAAATTTATTTTGTGTTATATTTATTTTTTACTAATAAAACGAAATCTCTTTTTTAGGTCTTGCTTGGCGATCTGTGGACTTAAAATTACAAAAAATATATCTGGTGAACAACCTCTATGATACAATAATAAAGGCGCTATGTTTTCTTTAATATTTGTAACCATAACAGTTATGAAATAAAATGAAATGAAATCGTTTATTATGCAAGTACGATCACCGATCACTTTTACACGTCAGGTTTTTTTTTTTTAACTAGATGAAGCTGGCATTTCCTAACTGACTGCCTCTGAGAAGAAATAGCCGAAACAAACTCAGGAATCATCGTCTTTTTTCAAGTACAGACATTAAAAATGAGAATGTTTACAATAATTTACCTTATAATTACGCATATTGCTTAATAACAATGCTTAACAACGTTAATACTAACGTGATAACAAATAAATCCATAATAGAGAGTATTTTAAAATGAATAGCCCAGTTTTATTAAAAGTCATTCTTAAGAAACCAAGAGGTATTCAGTTGTAATAGTCCATGGGCAGCCTCCGTGGCGTAGCGGTAGCGAACGCCGCCGCTGCGCAAGGACGCGCGGTTTCGATTCCCGCGCACTGGAAATATTTGTATGCATGAATATGAATATTTGCACTAGTCTGGTCACGCACGTTAAGCCGTTGGTCCCGGTTGCCATACGACCATCTAATGGCAGTCGTTACGGGTTGTTGGAGCCCTCAAAAGTCTAACAATTGGTCTAACTGCAATGCTTAAATATCGTCTTCTGGTTGTGGAGGTCAGATGGCAGTCGCTTCACGGAAAATATCGAAGACTAGACTAGACTGGACTAGTAAAGCTGACGCTGAAATGATGATGAGTCCATGGGCCAATGGAGGTGTATTCTTTAAGTTAAAAATATGTCTTCTAACCTACTTACTAGATATTTTAATAATATTAAAACAAATTTTTTGGATTTTTTTTTTTCATTTGCCTGATTCCTACCTTTTATTATCAAGGGGTTTGAACTTTTCACAAAGGCAACTAACAACCTGTTCCGTTTTTACTTTTCTGCGTTTGTGGGACAAGAAGAGAAGACACTTGAACGAACAAGAAAATTTCAGCGGATTTTTTTTTGTCATTCAAAAACACAAGAAAATTTCTGTTTAATTTTTTTTTTAGGTGACAACGAAGGTTTTTTTAGTTCTACCTCGGAAAACCGTGTTTCTAATAAGACGGAGTCAGAAACTATGCAAGTCGAGAAATAATGGAATATTTCGTTGAGAGGAATGTTTGCGTAACGGTGAATTCATAGCAATGTTAATTACCCCAAATTCAGCACTTCCAGACTTTTTACTAATTGGTTATCTAAAGGAACGTGTCGTAGCTATTTGTGAAAGCTGAAAGTAGAACATTTAAGAATTTATTTAGTATGGGAAAATTTGGTGAAACACGTAAAAAAGCGACCGCAATTTCATCCAGAAAAAAGTTTTTGAACAAGGGAATTGGAGAGATTCCCCTGTTCACAAACTAACTGCATCTTTTTCTTTCTATTTTATTACGAAAAAGACAGAGGAAGTTAAATATTGGTCGTCTTCCACAGAGACTTTAGACGTGATTAAAATCTAGGTAACTGAATATACATAGGTTGAGGAAAAAGTGTTTTCACGTTATTGTGTGTATATACTCGTACTTGTAAAATAAAATCTCTAGGCTCTGGTATCATCAGTTTTAATTTTAAAGAATATAATTCCAAATTTAATCAGGAAAATGTTTGATTATCATTTGTTTTTCGTTCCGTCAAGATGAGTACAAGTAATTAAGAATAGGTTTTTGGCGGGTAAGTCAAGCTGAGTGTCACGCTCGTTTTTCATTGGACTTTTAAAATTATTTATAGTGTTGTTTGCTAAATAAAAGTACGTGATTTATGTAGTAAAAAGTGCATTCAGTAAATAATTCATAAAGAACAGTGAAATATCGCAGCATAGTGGCCACGTCATGACTTTGTCTCAACCCTCCATCTTAACCTCCATCGAACAATTCATTACGTGACATTGGCTAAATGCACAAACCGTGCGAAGCCATAAAAGAAAAAAGATAGTGTCTCGGAAACACTACAGAATTAATGATCCTATGTAAATCTTGGAATGAAACGTTGTGTCAAAAATGCCACGATTATTCTAGTTATTAGTTTCTTTAAACAATGATAGTCAAGTAGTAAAGTATGCATTTTAAGTTTAGATCATATAGGTACTACAAATAAAAAAAGAAAATAAGATATGCGTAAAATGTGATTTTAAAACTGATTGATGATCTTTGTTTATGTAGAGAAAATAATTAAACTGTTAGAGATAGTAAGCCGTATCGCTCACTGGTCGAGACACGATCAAAGCGTTCTTTCTTTGTGTAGCCGAAGCACAGACGGTCATGCTTCCTTCATACATTTTGACTCTGCAAATACGCCTACGCTCGAAAAAATCTTCAAAAAAGCGGTGGAATCGCATTACAGCGGGCCTCAGCCATCACCTCGCCTGTGCCGCGACTCTAGGTCGGGTAAGTGACACGGCTAATATACAAACTTTTAAATCTTATGTTTAGTTTTTATTTCATAAAATACATTTATAGCATAATCTAACTTGTCAACAGTCAAAATAATTAGATACTACTACTTTATCTTTGACTGTATTTGCTGAACAGAAGTTTTACCACATGGGAAAAATTTCGGAGTGAATCAAACAATATAACACGCATTCTCATGAAGATCGGCAAAATGACGAATTTTTTAACCAACACATAACGTTATTAGATTGCCTCTGGCATTTCACGTTACAGGTAGCAGGTAGGTCACGTTACATGTCACGGTAACCACGAAGTACTAGAGTCTTTAAAAATTTTTAGGCTTCGTTCATGAAGTCGCCGAGCGTACACGGCTCATGCGGCCCATAAAGCAGTAAGCGGCCCAGTCAAACATCATGACGTTTAATGATTGTAACTGTAACGTTTTGAGTATTCGCGTACTACGTAGATACCCGGTACGCCAATTCTCAAAACGATATTATTTTACTTTACTGGTACTCTCGGAATATATCGCTGGAACGTCAAGCTAAACGAAACTAATTATAACATACATTTCGACAAAAGCCGTCTGTTAAGATTCCGTGATGCAATTATATTGTTATCATTTATTCAAAATGTCTACGTTTATACTTAGTTTGCTCTTCACGCAAGGCGAGTCTGTTCTCACGCCAATTAATTCCGCTTATAGCATACGCGGAAATTATACAACGAAGGTTTAGTTATTATTTCGAAGAAATCACAGCATATTGGTTTCGATCAAATATTTTTCTATGCCTTGACATACTTACTCGATCGTTGATTTTTAATAAAATACAGTTGCAGTCTTTCTTTGAAAGTGTTCTCGTTTACATAATACTCCACACGGACTCTGAAACAAAACATAAAACCTTTAAAAATACAACTAATTAAACAATTAATATTAGTTTTATGTGTCTATTATCATTGTATTTACGTGATCAGATCACTCCTGGGGCACAGGACTCATCGCGGTGAGAAGGAGTGAGCTGAAATCTACCACGCGGGCCCTCGATGTTTTCCTTCATCGTTTTGAGAGCAGTGGTGAATAAATATTTACACAAAGTAAGGCGCCTCGCGGGGTTTGAATATACCACCTACAATTTGTAAGTCGCGGTCGATACCACTAGGCCACCCCACCACTGTTCGCCGTCCATCGTATTTCATCATCATCATCATCATCATCAACCTTTTTTATCGTCCCACTGCTGGGCACAGGTCTCCTCTCATACAGAGAAGGATAGAGCGTAATCACCGCACGTATTTATTTTGTGTTAAATAATTATCAATCATGCAATACGTATAGGCACTTAAAGATATAATTTGGTAATACCTACTGCAGTACCAAATGTATACTACCGCAACATATACAGGTGTGCAGTAAATAGTTGACAAAGTGCAGGAGGTCATCGCTTGGGTCCTAACTAACCTAGCAACAAGACAATATTATACCAAAAACTTATCCAAAAAAATATTCAAATAATTTATTTCGCAACGAACGTAGGCTACGTCATACAGGTGGAGTAGATAGGACGGTGAGTCATGTAAGGATGACAGCAGGTCAAGCTAGGCGAAACTGTCAAATATTTCCAATCAACCTTGAGCTTGCTTTAAGTTTAAAAATCTAATAAAGAAATCTGACACGTAGTAAGTAGCTTGGCGTGCTGTCGTGTGTACATACATTCTGCAAGTAAATAAACACAAAAAAAATCTTAAGGAGCTGTCGAAAAATAAAAATTACACATTAAAATGTCAGTTAGATTTATTAAAAAAAAAGAAAATAAAAGAAATTTTTGTTAAAGTTCTTATTGTTTATTCATGAATAATGTTAGATATAAGTAAAAAAAAATACTAGGCAAGGTATATCTCATTACGAAATGCTTAAAAACGGGTTTCAAGGTAAAGATTTTTCGAAATCTTGATAACTTTACATGTATATAACTTTAAAGTTTTACGTAACATTCATATGTATATTCATTCATATACATATGTATACTGTGCTATCAAAATAGCACTATTTTGATAGCACAGTATACATATGTATTTGAATATTTCAACCTATTTACTGGACAGTCTGTATTTTCTATTTATATGTCAAAAGGATAACGATATAAACACAGGATCTGACACAATGACGGTACCAGGTTAAAATATTGCAAAACATTATTATGTACATATTGTTATATTTACGTCTCTTAACGTCTCGAGAACGAGGTGATTGCAGTGTACGAGGGTTTCGGGGCGGTCTTGAGAGGTAACGGTGCCTCCTTCCATATGCAAATAGTGACGATAGAATTGGTTTCCAGCAAGGCTAAAATCCCACAAAAATGGTGCGCTTGCAGCTCGGAGATGCGACATCATACCTACTTCAATGTCTTGTTAGATCAGAATACTTGCATCTCTATAACCTTACAAGAATAAATCTTGAAAGTTATATATGTATATTACAAAGTTTCATCTCTTTGGGTGCTGTGGGGTCCCACCACCATCTTTGGGACTCAAGTCAACCCCACCTGCCAGACGGTGCACCTGCTGACATACGGACGGGGCCCTGACGCCGGCTTCCCTTTCGGGGTTGAGTGGTCAGACGGCAGTCGCACTCGTAATAAGCCAAACAACCGCCAAACATGAACAGGAATAGAAGAAAAGCACGAGTTACAGTTAGGGCGCCGCCGCAAAACGGCGCGCAGGAGCCCCGCCCGACTCCTGTGACCTGTGGGCTAGGGCTACCGTGTCAGGGGCGGACACGGCTGAAGAAGCGAGCCCAAACCAGTAAACTCCGTTTCGCTTCGTGGAACGTTGGCACGCTAACTGGACGCGCGAGAGAATTGGCCGAAACTCTACACAGGCGGAGGGTGGCCGTGGCGTTCCTGCAGGAGACTCGGTGGAAAGGCAGCAGATCCCGACTTATTGGGAATGGCTACAAGCTGATCTACACGGGTGTACCTAGTGGGAGAAATGGGGTCGCCGTGGTGTTGTCTGACGAGCTCCAGGATGACGTCTTGGAGGTGAATCGCATCAGTGATCGGCTAATGTCGGTGCGGGTGCTTGTCAATGGGGTAATAACCCACTTGATAAGTGCTTACGCTCCGCAGGCCGGGTGCGGTGACGCCGAAAGGACGTTGTTCTGGAGCCAGCTCGAAGGATTGCTTCACGGGATCCCGTTATCCCAGGGAATCATTCTGGGTGGTGATTTGAACGGTCACGTGGGTGAGAAGTGTGACGGGTTTGAGCGTGTTCACGGTGGCTTTGGGTACGGTAGCCGCAACGCGGAAGGGGACAACATTCTCCGAACGTGTGCGGCCGCTGACCTGGCAATTGTGAACACCTACTTCAAAAAGAAACCGGAGCACCTTGTTACCTACCGGGGCGGACGAAGCGCTACCCAGATCGACTTCCTACTAACTAGGAGACACCACATCGGCAAAGTAGCCAACTGCAAAGTCATACCCGGTGAGAGTCTTACTGCACAACACCGTCTCCTTGTCATGGATCTCTGCGTTAAGGCCCAACGTAGACGTGTAGAGCGCTGCCGACGCCAGACCCGGTGGTGGCTGCTTGATGAAAATAAGTACCAGGAGTTCGCTTCGGTTATTGGCGACAAGTGCGCTGGTACCGAGGGAGAATCTGTCCAAGATCACTGGGACAGAATCCAGGCAGCTATTACCGGGGCGGCGCGAGTGGTGCTCGGCGTGTCTAAGGGCGGTCGCAAAAGTGACAAGGAGACCTGGTGGTGGAACGACACAGTCCAGAGGGAGACAAGGGTGAAGAAAGCCCTCTTCAAAACGTGGCAGGCGACCGGATCTCCTGAAGATCGCGACGCATACAAGGTTGCCAAACGTGCCACTAAAAGAGCTGTAGCCAGAGCCAGACGAGACCACTTAGAACCGCTCTACCAGAAGTTGGAATCGTCTGAGGGGCAGAAGCTCATTTACAAGTTGGCACGTTCTAGGGTGAAAGCGGCACAGGATATATCCAAGTGCCGTTGTGTAAAAGACCCTACTGGCAACCTGCTTTGCGAGGATCGCGCGGTGAAGGAGAGATGGCGTACGTACTTCCACGAGCTGCTGAATAAGCAGCACCAAGAGGTGCAGACACCGGAACTCCCTCCGAACCTTGGATTAGTGCCCCCGATAACGCCTGAGGAAGTCCACATGGCTCTTCGTCGCATGGCGAATCGGAAAGCTGTCGGCGCTGACGGAGTCCCCATTGAGGCCTGGAAGGCGATGGGTCCTTGCGGTGTGGGCATGTTAACTAACTTTCTGAACCGCGTGCTCCTGTCCGGCAAAATCCCGAGCCAATGGAGGCTGAGTATTATCACTCCAGTCTTTAAAGGCAAGGGCTCCGTACAGGAGTGTGGTAACTACCGCGGTATAAAGGTCATGTCCCACACCATGAAGATCTTTGAGAGGATTTTAGACTCCCGGATCCGGCAGGAGTGTGCTGTCTCGACGTGTCAATATGGGTTCCGTCCAGGGTACGGAACCATGGACCCTATCTTCGCCCTAAGGATCACCATGGAGAGATATAGATCGAAGAACACGCCTCTGCATATGCTCTTTTTAGACATGCAGAAGGCCTTCGACTGTGTCCCTCGGGGGGTGATCTGGTGGGCACTGAGGTCCAAAGGGGTACCAGAAGCCTATGTTGACATAATTCGAGACATGTACCTCAATTCCGATTCCGTTGTTAAGACCGCTGTTGGCGACACTAAACCCTTCCCGATCACCGTCGGTGTACACCAGGGATCCGTCCTTAGTCCGTTCCTGTTCAGCGTGATATTAGACGTCTTGTCAGACAGCATCAAGAATTCACATGAGCAACCACCCTGGTTGCTCATGTATGCTGATGATATCGCGCTGGCAGACGCGGACAGGGAACGATTGGTGCGGCGGGTAAATGCGTGGAAGAACTCGCTTGAGAGCGGTGGTCTTGAACTCAATGTGGTGAAGACTGTGTACATGGCCAGCAACACCACAGACCCTATGCCTGTGTGCATAGGCGGAGACAAGGTCGAGTGCACAGACCAATTTAAATACTTGGGGTCTGTGCTCCACGCGTCCGGCGACATTGATTGCGACGTTAAAGCACGCATTTCCGCAGCTTGGGCAAAATGGCGTGAGATGACAGGTGTCATTTGTGACCCCAAAATGCCGGTTAAGCTTAAGGGACAGGTCTATAAGACCATCATTAGACCTGTCCTTCTGTATGGCAGTGAGGCGTGGCCTGTGCTTGAGCGACACAAGCAGGAGCTGCGTGTCACGGAGATGAGTATGCTGCGGTGGATGTGTGGAGTTACGCGGCAAGACCGCATCAGGAACTCCCGCATTCGTGGCAGTCTCCATGTCCGTGACATAGCAGACAAACTGCAAGAGAGTCGCCTACGATGGTACGGCCACGTCTTACGTAAACCGGCATGTTACGTGGGTAACAAATGTCTTGCCATGGCGCCTCCGCCGGGCCGGAACAAGCGAGGCAGGCCAAAGAAGTGCTGGCTTGACGTTGTAAGAGATGACATGCGTGCCAACAATCTCACACCACAGGATGCCAGAGATCGTGCGAAATGGAGGCGTAATAGTAGGAAAGCGGACCCCGGGCTCCAACGCGAAGGCCGCGGATGCGACCGGGATTATACGCTGAGATGATGATGATGATGACAAAGTTTCATCTCTTCAGCTCCATCAGAGCGGTAGGTAAATAGACGCGAGGTTATTCATTACATAGAAAATGTGTTTCAACGTAGTGCTTGTCCTACGTTTGTGAGGAGCGTCAAAAATCGAGTAAAAACATGAATACAATAACAACAACTATGAATATTTCATGTAAAATCCACCTCTCATGTCTGCAAATTAGAACTATTTTTGAATGAACTCGACTTCGTTCACGTCAATTACTGTTATTATGATCGCAATTAAATTAACAATTTAAGTAACTTGAACCTGTGGAGGTATGATGAACAGGGAGTAAAGTTCACTCATCCTCCATAGAAAAGGGAGGACCCTCCGACCAGACGGGTGTTATGTCTGGCGGGCAATTGCCTGACGGTTGATTTTGGGAAGTCGTATGTAAGCTAGTTGCACGGTAAACTCTGATTGCGATATGTAGAATTCGACGTGACGTCAGTATGACGCGTTGTTCCATGTGGCGTTTATAGATACCTCTATAAACCGTTTGATATATAGGTACTCGTATGTATGTATATCCTTCCTCGATAAAAGGTCTATCCAATACAAAAATATTTTTCAATTCGAGGCAGCCCTTCCTGAGATGAGCGCATTAGAACCTGAACTTTTATAAAATATCTTCCACCAAAAATAGTATAGACGTAGTATACATTTTGAGAAACTGGGTCAATAAATAATCGAGTAGTACTTAAAGCAATTTTGCCTTTCAATGACAATCTAATCCTTTTCTTTCAAGTGCCATTATTGTCTATTATATGGTGGCAAGTCACTCGTCCGTAAAGGTTGGCAATTAGTTATTATAAGCAATTGGGTCAGTGGAAATTCTTAAGGTGACCTTTTTGGTGATATATGGACATTTTGTGAATTGACATGTTGTATTTATGCACTATTTGATATAGGTCTCATATTTTTCTCGTCTGTTGTGAGAGTAATGTTGACATAGGCTTCGACCTTGACATACACGTTACTGTACTTAAAAATAATAATCAATATTAAACTTTCATTAATAAAGTAAATAATTTATTATTTATCTATCCTACGTATTTCATATTTCGTCCATTTCGCTTTGTTTTTGGGTATGTTATATTGAAAAATAAAGAAAGGTA
The DNA here is from genome assembly GCA_037179545.1 of Sesamia inferens. Lineage (NCBI taxonomy): Eukaryota > Metazoa > Arthropoda > Insecta > Lepidoptera > Noctuidae > Sesamia > Sesamia inferens. The sequence goes on along the minus strand of CM073921.1, from coordinate 14,829,322 downwards.
ACAAAGAATTGAGAATGCCTAAACAATGGATCCCATGCATACAGAAGAAATTCTGAAAACTGCGGGGATAAACTGGATAGAAAAGGCAAAAGAAAGAGTAAAGTGGAGAAAAATGGAGGAGGCCTTCACTCAGTAGTCAGGTCCTTAGTAACATAAGTGTTAAGTGCATGCAAAATAGTATCATTTAAAAGTTCTAAGTATTAGAAAAATGTATAATATATTATTCGAAACTGTAATCAAACTAACCAAATACCAAGTGTAAGTTTAAATCATATGTATTTATTTTTTGTTTCTAAGGAATAAACAAGACTTTATTATTATTATTCCCTTTATTTTTCTATACATACATATTGTTTTACATTTTTAAATACTTATATAAAAATGTACAAAAACATTTAAAAATATAAAAAATAGTGTTCCACCGAGGGCGGGAGCGGGGTCCAAGCTACCGGTGGTTAGGGCTCCAGAGATAGGAACCTCCTCACGATGCGGGCCGTATCGAGGAGTATTGCCTTTTGAATCTGGCCCTTGGTCCAACTGCCTAACGAGAGCCTCAATAGATGCTAGTCGAGGCTCTTGGCTATCAAACCATTGGCCAATACGACAATCGGTACAATGACTGCCGAGTTTACATTCCACATGTCAACAAACTCGTGCGCCTAGTAGAGATATTTAATTTGTTTCAGTTTCTCAGCTTTCACGAAATTTCGTCATGTGGAATGGTAACATCGACAATCATTGCGAGGCGCGCTAATCGATCTATCACCACTTCTCTTCTTCTTGTTCTTCAGCCTATGGATGTCCACTGCTGGACAAAGGCCTCTCCCAAGGCTTTTCACACTGACCAGTCTTGTTCTGCCTGCATCCATCGGCTTCCCGCGATCTTCACCAGGTCACCGGTCCACCCTTGTTGGGGGCCTCCCTACCCTGCGTCTTCCAGTATGTGGCCACCACTCCAGAACCTTACTGCCCCATCGGCCATCGGTTTTTACGAGCAATGTGCCCTGCCCACTGCCACTTAAGTTTAGCGACTCGCAGAGCTATATCGGTGACTTTGGTTCTTTTGCGGATCTCCTCATTTCTGATTCGATCACACAGAGAAACTCCGAGCATAGCTCTTTCCATTGCCCTTTGTTTGACTCTGAGTCTTCGTATGAGGCCCATTGTGAGCGAACACGTTTCAGTTCCGTAAGTCATCACTGGCAACACACACTGGTAAAAGACTTTAGGCTTGAGACACTGTGGTATCTTGGATCACCACTATATCAGGCTTATTGGCAACAATATTCCTGTCAGTAATGATAAATCCTTATTATTATTATATTGAAAATATTTTGATTGTAGTTTGGTGCCACTGGTAGTGTAATCATCACTCAAGTAACACTCAGAATTCTACTCCAACCACCACTCTCCTACACCCTACTAGACACTATATGCGTCCACACTAATACACACTACACGCGCATTCACTAACACACCACAGCTTAATAGATGTGTCAGTGCCCATTCGACCCGCTTAGACTCTACCCGAAGAATAGTATCAATACAGTGCCATCTGTGTAGTCAGGCAAAGTGAAATTTTAATTCCTCATAACGTATTATTAAAAAATATTTTATAAAATATCCTATTCCTTACGTGTTTAGATTCTGTATAGTTTTCTTTTTAGAATCGGTTGCGGTCGCAACACATCACAGTCAACTAAAGGAAGAAATTTAGTAGGTACTATTGAACTTTAAGTATAGTGATAAAAAAAAAATAAATAAAAAACCTAATGTCCTTAAAACACTTTTACAAGAAACTGCTTGGTTATTATTTCAAAATATTATTACCATAGGTCGGAATAGGTAGAGTGAATTGGGGTCATTGATCGGAAAGGTATATATTAATATGGACATTCCTCCGGATTTACGGAATTGGTTAATTATTAAAAAAATGTATAAATTATATTAAGTCGTGACACCGTTTGATTTGGCCACACCCTTCATTAGAGGCTAAAAATAAAATATTGAAAAGTATTAATGCTTCTATCGGAACTTGATTGTTTTTATTTTTCAACAAGTAAATAATAAATTAGTTTTGATTTGTTACCTTCCTTTAAATGAATTGAGTAGTAATAATGTCACTACCAACATTAACAATATTTACTTGGATCTGGAATTACATTCCGGGAAAATGGATTATCCACGTTATTCTTTCTGTGAATATTTATGATACAAGTAACAAAAACCACTCTACCTATTCCGACCTATGATTATTACTTACATATTTGTTTTTATTTTGACATGTTAATTATTTAGACTTGATTTTGTATTATAATATCTACTTATTCTATTCTTATGTGTTAGTACACGTTCTACGAGTATCTCTCTGTAAAAACATTGGAATTAAACCGCCATATTTTTAATCACGTTTCAACTGTCTATGGACTAAATTAAATACGTTAGGCGCCACTTTGATTTCAAGATTAAATTAGTTTTGATAAAATGTTGCCAAAGATGAATTACGATGCAACTGTGAAAATTTTATCAATATCTTAAAAAAATATCTTAGAGAAACTCTCTGATATCTAGCTGGTAAATATCTCGTATATATCCTGTTCATCTGCGGATTTGCCCCACAACAGAATACCAAAGGATATAACACTAGGTCTTTTCGTCCTAAAATAAAATAAACGAGCTGTATCAATATTAGTGTATTGTCTTACTTTCTTAAAGGCGTAGGCAGCCTAACTGAGCTTTCCTGTTAGGCTTGATATATGTGATCCCTACTGAAGTTTGGCATCTGCTGTTATTCCCAGAAAAATCTAATATATTACAATTCAGGGCTCCGTTGCCAAATGGCAAAACGGACCCTCATAATTCTGCCATGTATGTCTGACTGACCGTCCTCATAGATGACACACAAGTATTTTTCTCGAAGACTTTTGACGCGAAGGTGTAGTAATTTTTGTCAGCAAATAATACTATATTTGTTACGTATGGATTTTTGTAAATTATTTTGTGGTGATTAAGTGACCCATTCTTATTTTTTAAAGACTGCTTATCGTTTTGCCCCTGGCAAGACATGACAGTGCCTTAAATTTCTGCTAGAATGCTACACGCAATGAAATTATATATCTAAACTGGAATGTGAACTTGCATAAGTCTCTTATTTAAAAGAAGACTCTATCGCAAGAGCAATAACGTCGATCGGAAATAAAACTATTTGAAGTGAACACGATCCGAGGGAGAAAGCGTCCCAGTAGCCCTCTGTCTCTTTCTAATTGTCATCCGTATTTATTTTTTGTAACTTTGTTTGAAACCAACAATTTCGATTAGAAAAAAGATGGTGAAAAAGGGTGTCATTAATGGCTGCAATACTGAGTCATTCTCTGGACGCGGAATATACAAGTTATTTTGTTTGTGTGTGTCACTGAGCGTGACCATAAATTTCGGAATAATTAATAAATTTTCACTTAATCATTGTGTGCATAATAAGTAAGTGACTTTTATTAGGTATTTACAATGACATTAAATTCTGCTTTCTTGCAGATATTTTTGTATCTAAAGGTACAGTTTTTTTTTTTTTAATAATTATAAACTAGCACTTGACCGCAATCCCGCCTGATGGTAAGCAGTGATGCGATCGTTGATGGTAAAGCGCGCTAGTTTATTAAGAGCCTATTCGCTCAGAAAAACTGAGCGAATAGGAAGGAAGACGGCAGTTGAGCGAGGTGATGCAATGTTAAAGCCAACAATTCGACCAACGATGCTGCGCCAAAGGGAGATTGATCTGAAGACTCTCCACGACCAAACTCCCAACACAACAACATTTGGCGCATCGTACCCGGCTCACATCGCAACACAACTGCTCAGACCCGTCCTCCGTACGGCTTCACCAGACATCATGCCGGAACACGACAAATAGCTTGGCGGCAAGACTTTGTCTGGTGGGTGGTAACTTCTGCCGGCGGCCAGTTTCGGGTAGATTGACCTGCTGCCCGTATATCACCAATGTTTTCATCTATTTTTAAAATTCAATAATAATATTAAAAAGTTCGCATCCATACCTAAATATTCATTAAAACTCAGGTAATATAAGTAAAAAAAAAATATTTTACGTACTGTACGTTCCTTATAAATTCCATTATAATAGTCACCCTAATAAACCTCAATAAGGACAGAGGGCTACTGTGAAGCTATCTCCCTCGGACCGCGTTTTGATCGATAGTTCACATTCCAGTTTAGATGTAAGTTCCTTGACTTGACTACACGTCTGTCATTAAAAATCTAATCTGACTTTCAGAATTCGAACGTTGTTTTAGCGAAAAATAAAACCTCGCATACGTTTCTGTCAATCGATTGACGGTAGTAGCGACTGCATGAAGTTCATCAGAGTGATATAAGGTACTTCAGAAATGTAGAATTAATAGTATATATAAAAATAATAATTTTTTGTTCTATAAATTAGCAACCGACTATGTAACAAAATAAATCAAATCACATAATTTGGTTTTTTGGTTGTAAGTTAATAAGCGCTTATTACCCATGGGGAATAACTTACCAAGAACCCTCACATGGTGTAAAATTGCAATTTGATTAGCCACCTGCATATTCCCGCTTTAGCTGACCTGATCGATAATAGTGAATATTTTATAAGTATGTCAAGGAAGTTGGAAGCAATCAAGTCAAGGATGACGAAAAGACCTTTGAAAATGCTTGGAAACATGTGTAATAAATAATTAAATCTTACAGACGATATAGCAATGAAAAAGATAATTTTTGAAAAAAGAACTCGATGTCAGATTAAATTAATAGACAGTTAAATAAATTATAGTTTAAAAAACTAAATAAAAAACACGCTTTATTGTTAACAATCGAACTAAAAAGTACACAATATTTTTTAAATATAAGTTTTTCTGCTAGTGAAATATAAAATCTAATAATCAAATATCATAATTAATACAGAATAAGGTTAATACAAATATTAAGATATTAACAAATAATCAAATGAAGTGAAAAACGTGCGGAGTGCTTGATATTAAATATAAGGATCATCTTATTAGTTATTGTTCCAGTAACACAAACTCTCATAAATTTTTAAAAATTATTTTCTTCTTTTTAGCTATTAAAGCGCGTTTTTTTAAACTATATGTCGGCGTTGAGCACCGTCTGAAATCGATATAGTTTTAAGTTATCCGATTAATCGATTTTCTAATTTCTGAAGTAAATGTAATGTAATCGAGTAGTGATTCCTAAACGTAACACCCGACACTGGCACAAAAGAAGAGATAACAGTGACTGGTGACAGCTGGTCAACGGTTAACTTCTATGTGCAATTCGTGTCAAGTGGAACGTTATTTCTTAGGAAAATTATTGTAATTTAGAGTGATCAAACTGTGATTTAAAGTTAATCGTTATAATTGATTATCTCCTTGCCCGATAACCTACGCCTACAATGGATCCTTCGCTATATTAAGACGGAGCATCCCCAGATGATGCTTTTGTACCGCTAACTTCTTCTGATGATGGTCATGTCCCGTTATATAATTTATTTTTTTGAATATTTAGGCACAAGGCTTATATCCATAAACACTACGATTTTTAATATATCATATATTCTACAACAAATCTAAATTTACTTCATTCCTGTCTACGTAATCTTTCCCTTTCATCTAACGCATAGAGATGCGTTCTTAAATCTAGTTCTTTGTAATAGAGATTACAAAGTACTTTCCCTGTTAATTTCGAGCAATCAAGTACTTTCATTGGAATTGGTAGCATTTAGGAACCTTCCGCGATCTACCGCTACATAAGCTTGTGGGGCACGCTTGATTTTGTGCAGATGCCCAACTCAATATTATTGTCTTTCAGCAGTCCCATAGTTATATTTTGCTGGAAATTATCGACAATGGTTTAACAAGATGTAAAGTACACCCTGTGACCAAAGTCGATACGGACTGATGGTATGTCTGAATCATATACGTCACATTGGGAAATTTGGTCAGATAACCGTATTGCCATTAATTACCTTTTGCCCGCACGAAAATTTTCAAGACTAGGAAGACCTCTCGTATAATCAATATCATCAAGTAGGTATAACATATTCTACATTTTTTTCACCTAAATTTCGTGTATCATCAAATGTTGGTCTTGCGAATTTATTGTATAAATATTTTTTTTTTTTCTCTCAAAATACTGAAGAACTTTCTCATTTTGCTTAGTTACTTGATCATTAGTTGGGTACATGTTAACGTTTTCTCAATTGTAAATTCGTCGGTCGGTCATCGGTACTGAGATGTCAATTCACTAATCCTCATATCGTTTCTTACAACAATGAATGTCGTGTCTCCTCGTTGACGCGTGTTGTGTTTCAGTTCAACCAGTTGAAGAGCCGCCATAAATGCGTAGCTGGTTTCTTATGGTCTGGTTTTTGAAAGACTTGATGTCCTCGTATTGGGGGTACTTGCATTAAGTCACCAAATAATAAAAAACTTATTCCTCCAAAAGACATGTTTTGATTTTTAAGTTGGCGTAGACGGGAATCAATCATGCAAATAATTTCGTCTATGACGGGAATTCAACATGTTGCCATTGTTGAGGCATTATTCATATATGATTCCCGTCTTTCTATTCAGGTAATTTTAATAGACAATGTAATGTAGATCCAGTGCATGGCCGATTTTCCCTAACATCGGTTTACTTGATTTTTCAACAAATTAAAATGGATAGTTTTCCCAGTTTACTTTATTATACAATATGTAAAGAAAACCCTGTCCGATCCGTGAAGGTATTGTTAGGTATCGATAACAGATTCTAATAATGCCTACAAAGACGGGCTAAACTTAAAAAAATCCCCCAAAAAAAATTAATATTATTTCGAAAAAGCGAGGTAACTTAATGCATGAGTGGTAGGGAACACGTTAGGCATGCGTACGCGGGTGAGGGGGGGGGGGGGGGGGGGGCAGGGTACGCGGCACGTGGTCTTTTTTAAAAATTACCAAATTTTGGCGAAGTTGGAATTAATTCGCGGAAAAAAAGTATATTTCAAAATTCATTAGTATTGTCACTATGATGATTACGTAAAATTTCATATTTTATTTGGTCATGTGACAACCTAACATTTATTATCCTTTTGGGTCGGACAGGGTTTTCTTTACATATTGTATCTATTGCCAGTAATTAAACTAAAGACATGTCCTTTATCGATATTCATAGATTGTTGTACAATTCGGAATTCTTCATTGCTCAATATATGTATTTCAGGCAATTCCTCCTCTTCGCTTTCAGGATTCAGTATTTCCGCCTGCTCCAAAATTTAAAATGCATTCACTTGATTAAATGGATTTTCCAGCTGTTGATCACGCTTTCGATGTTTGTTTGCTCCATAGCCTTCAGTTGATTTTCTGGAGCTTGCAAATTTTTTGCATTATCAAATCCTTTGAGTAATTCAGTTTCCGATCTAAACGGCATAGAAACAGTTTTCTGGATCAGATGATGCTGTGAAGTATGGACTTTTGCTACTGCAGAAATATTTCTCACAGCTATTTTACTGTTATCTGAATGATCAGCTCTTTCTTCTTTTTCGTTTGTTTTCTTTTCATAGAACGGTTAGCACAGCATTGTAAATAGGTACTGTTAGACTCTTGTTAGAAACATCGTAAAGAAATAGGTTCTCCAAAATTTACAAATTATTATTGAAGTATCAAAATTTTTCAAAATTATTACACTGTTGACAATTTTCCAAAACTATGAAACATTTAATTTTTTTTTAATATATTCGTTCCCTGATCCCTGTGCAAATTTCAAGTTAGTCAGACTCGTTGAAATGGGTGAAAATGTAGTTTAAAGATTTCGTTACGTACGTGTACACAAGTTCATACCTAATGTGAAGCTAATAAAATCGTGTTTAAGAAATGCTGTATCAAGGTTTTTCAAAAATCGGAAAAAGGGTTTACCGTAATACAATTTAAGGATAAAGTTCACTACCTTAACTCAAATAAAATAAATAATAATTAAATCTTTCATTAGGTAAAATGGAATGGATGGAAACGTGCCAAACGATTTTTTAAATACAAGCCATCCGCAGTAAAAACGGAGGATCGTTTATTTGAAAAATCTTAGTTGATTTGTAAAATAGTACGAATAGTTATTTGCTCAACTAATTTATAAATTTATAATGATCAAAAATATTCATTTCAGAAAACTACCTTCTACGGGTTGGTAAATAATATTTAATAATTGAAATGTCTGGCGAAAATGAACTACAGCAGCTAGAAATTTTGTAGCCAGACTGGTGAATTTTGTTACAACTGGATGCCGCTCACGGGTCTTTTTTCTTCCTCTCTGGAATAATATACTGGATGTTCCTTCCGCATGGGAGCCGGCATGCTGCTACTTTGATTATTGACTGACTTTTCTATCCATTCACTGAGGAATGCGATTGGAGGATTTAAACACCTTCTGTGTTAATTTCTTTTACCCATGCTGGCAAAGTTCGAGTTCAATATAGTTTTTCTGCTATCGTTGCGTTGGATTTTAATAAACAACCAGAAGCGCAATTCTCGTATGTTGAACGTTCACAATGTGAGCTCTGTATCAATCTGTCTAAACATACCTCAAAAGTCATTTATTCAAATTAGGCTGAGAATCAGCACTTTTTAAACGTCAATATTACATAAGACGATGCCCCAAAACGTCCGCTTTTCGCCGCTTCCTAGTGCTTTCGCGGGTAAGAAGTGGCGGAACAAACTCCCCAGCAGCACAGCTGTCTGTTTATTTAAAAAACAAAACGAAACTATCCACCATATGCCACCTAGACTCATTTTCTCTACATTCTTTATTAGTCTTTTTCATTGATTGAGAAATTGTAACTAAAGTTTAAAAGTTTTTAATTACAGGAATAGTCCTTCTGTTTTGTAATTCATCAAATAAATTTAACAGATATCGTTACTTTAGTATCGAAATATGTACGAATTTAAGCTTTTCCCTGAAAGAGTTCATTTAGCAACAGTATGCATATAATAAGCCTCATAGAACAGTGGATTAAAATCCTTTCCTTGAAACAAGTACATGAGGCAATGAATCGAATGGTGGAATTAATGATACATGCAAGTCTATGTTGAAATCAGAATCCGATGAAGTTTTTAGAAAACTCCCAAATATAAACAAAAATATGGAAGTAGAACATGACGAGCGTGAAATAAATATTAAAAATATTTGCAAAATAATCTGAAGTTTTTTTTTTAAATATTTTGGATCACACTAGGAATATCTCCTGTATCGTGAGTGCGTTTACAAAAATATTTAGTCACATACACAAATAGTTAGACAATTATTCGTAAAAAGTCGTGGTGGCCTAGTGGTTAAAACACCAGCCTCTCAAGTATGAGTGCGTGGGTTCGATTTCAGGTCAGGCAAGTACCAATGTAACTTTTCTAAAGTTATATGTACTTTCTAAGTATATCTTGGACACCAATGACTGAAGGTGAAGGAAAACATCATGAGGAAACCTGGACTTTAAGTCTGAAATAGCCAACCCGCATTTAGCAAGCGTGGTGATTACGCTCAATCCTTCTCTGTATGAAATCAGAAATCAGAAATATTTTATTTGTGAAACATAGGTACAGTGGTTATTCATATGTGAGGATAAAGTGCGCTATGATCAGCCTATTATAGGCATACAAATTCAAAAAAATTAAATATAAAATAATATTAAATAAAAAATAACTAAATAAATGATTACATTATAATAGGAATAATTAAAGTCAAAAAGTCATAATAATTTCTTAAGTTAACGTCAAAATTATACTGATTTAAATACAATATTGTCAAATAAGCAAATCACATAACGTTATCAAAAATGAAGTCAAAACAATTAGTTAATTAAATGTCAATACAATTTGGACAAAAATAATTCAAAGTCAAAGAAAAAAATTACAATTGTACAATGTCAAGATTTATCCAATAAAAAGTCCGATACACTATAATAACATTTTTGAGACAGCATACTTCTGAGTTTTAATTTAAATGAATTAACAGGCAATTTTTTTAGCTCTTTTGGCAATTTATTGTATATAACTGGTGCCATGTGAAATATACTTTTATACATCAAGGCAGTATTCGTTTTTGGAATACACAGACGACTTTCGTCCCTTTGGGTCCGATTGAGAGCTACAGATACTAAGGTAAACAAATGAGGATTTTGTTTAACGAAAGCCGCTACTTCAAATACATATAGTGACGGTAGTGGTAGAATGTTGTGCTTCTTAAAGAAAGGCACACAGCTTTCTGTTGACTTTAAACCAAACATAGCTCGAATGCAACGTTTCTGCGCTTTAAAGGCAATATCTTTGTCGGTGGAATTCCCCCAAAAAATTATGCCATATCTGAGAACAGATGCCACCAGACCATGATACGCAATTATAAGGGCACCGGAATTTATTTTAAATGCAAGTGTATGTAGAGCATAGGCAGATTTACTAACTCGTTTGCATAGTTGTTGAATATGTGGCTTCCAGGTCATTTTGTCATCAATATATAGGCCTAAAAATTTATAATTGTCTACTTCCTCTATTTTTTGCATGTTATAATTTATATTTAGGTTATTTGGTGCCGGTAAACGTTGTCTAAAGTACATTAATTTAGTTTTGCTTAAGTTGGCTTTGAGGTTATTGTTATAAAGCCAATTCATGACTGAGCTCAATGTGTTGTTTATGTCATCTTCATAAGTATTTATATCTTTACACTTAACGGTTACTGTACTGTCATCCGCAAAAAGAGTTACAGGATTATCAGTGGCATTGGGTAAGTCATTGATATACAATATAAAAAATAGTGGCCCCAAAACGGTTCCTTGAGGAACACCGTAATTTAGTTGACGTTCACATGATCTGAAAGTTACTTCTTTTCTTGTTATAATATTCACTCTAGTCAATTCAGTATACTGGCGACGGCCTTTGAGGTAAGATTCAAATAATTTTAAAACATTATCTCTTATTCCATATGCATTAAGTTTATCCAACAATAAACTATGTTCAACATAATCGAAAGCCTGCGTCATATCCATAAAGATAGAGCAGATAGGTATTCTTTTATCAACATTAACCATCACAACATTCAGAAAGTCATATATGGCCATATTTATTGATTTATTTTGTCTGAAACCTTTTTGTTCTTTTGCCAGAATATTGTTACACTCTAAATAGTTATTCAGTTCTTTGTAAATATGCTTCTCAAAAATTTTGGATATAACCGGAACCAAGGCAATAGGTCTATAGTTTCCTAGACATTCACTATTATCTTTTTTGAAGATTGGGTTAATGATAGAAGTCTTTAATTTGTCGGGGTAAATTCCAGCTTCAATAGATATATTTATCAGATAGGAAAGATGAGTAGAAATATTCGTAGCAATATACTTCAAGACTTTAGTTGATATCCCATCATAACCTACACTGTTCGTGTTTTTTAAACTTCTAATAATCTGAAATACATCATGTGGCAAGCATGGCTTCAAAAACATAGACTTTTGCTTAGTAGACGTTAAAAAGTTATACTTCCTGCTGAGTGAATCATCCCTGGGTACAATTTTATCTATGAAATAATTATTAAAAGCGTTACATATTTCAGAAGGGTCAGTTATTATTTTGTCATTTATTTTAATGCTAGATATAGAATCATTTGGTAAATTTTGTTTATATTCATTTATTATTTTCCATGCTGATCTACTTTTATTATCTGACACGCTAATTAAATGATTATTTTGTGCCCGCTGTGTTAATTTGATGACTTTTTTATATCTTTTAGAATATTCTGTCAGTTTAGTTTTATTAACCTGGCTCGGGTTTTTCCTGTATTGCCACAAAAGATCACATGAGAGGAGACCTGTGCCCAGCAGTGGGACGATAAAAAAAAAGGTTGATAATGATGACTACATATATTAAATATTAATAGGTCAAATAATTATTTGTTTCGTGCGGGAATCAAACCCGAGACACGCAGCGCAGCAGTCAATGCTGCCACTGCGCTAACCGTGCAGTCGATTGTAAAAATAATAGTAGCTATACAGAACAAAAAACTGGCCTAGAGCGTGTGGTCCACCTAATGAGAAGGGTTTCGTAGTTAGGAAGAATTTACATATTCGCTCCGTGCACGATTACAGCGCCAACTAGCGTCCACAACTTTGTGGGCTCTGTCACATTGACATTTAGGTCGTGTATTTGTGAAAAAATATCGAAATGAAAAAATAACAAATATTTTCGACTCATAAATTGTTGTGATACCACGATTTGGGTGGAAAAAGGGTTTTTAAATCATTTTGGTCATTCAAATCAAATGAGGTAAGTCCAAAAAGTGTGTTTAATTTTGATTGTGTCAGGGTTTGTTTACTTCATTTATAGTTGTAGTTTTACAGTAAAACAAAAAGAAAAAGCTACTTTAATGGTTTCATTATATAACAGTAAATATATTTAAATGTTCCTGTATCGCTAGTAATAAATTAAATATCGTTTTCAGATCGAAATGAGTATTGTTTTGAAGACCGGGTTTGTGAGTGTTACTCACAATATCAAATTCCAACCACAAACCGTATTTAAAGGAAAGTTGTTGGTATTGGCTGGACATGTCCGAGATGTAGAAGAATTAAGAACAAAACAAGGGCAGAGTTCAATAATTCACGCTCTCATCATAAGGCAAACATCTATTACTTTGCCACCTTACAAAACGGTTTTAAATGTAAGTGATTATTTCCGTTTGAACTTAATACTTAGTTTGATCGAGTTTTGATAGACGTAATATTCAAATATTAATTTGATTGCAGGTAAATACAGCACGAGTAGTCACAAGTGTGAAATGTAATTGTGTTTACAATCAAAGTGGTAAATGCAAGCATATCGCTGCTTTGATCCACTTTATAAACCATGAAGAGAGCCTGTCAAAAACATGTCACGAACAACAGTGGGGTAAGCCAAGTGCACGCCAATTTGCCAAACAAAAATATTCCAAAGGGAGATATTTTGATGAAATGTTTCCAACAAAACAAAAAATATCCTATGAGCCAATGACAATAGATCTGTCAGACTTAGCAGAACACTCAGCTTTAAGATCTGTGATGGAAGCCTCATCTCAAACGGAGGATACATTTATAATAAAGGATGTAGTAGAGACAATAATAAAACATACAGAATCAAATTTGGTGAGAGAAGACTGCGAGGCATCCGTAATCAGTTTTTTAATTTTCAAAGATGAATTTGAAGTATATCAGGCTGAATACAAACTGGAAGAACAATTACAACAGTTCTATGAGAAAAACATTCAGATAAATGAAGAAACCTTAATTAATGTATGTTGTAAAACAATTGAGCAATCGAAGTGTGAAGACTGGTACGCTAACCGGCGTTTAAGAATATCAGCGAGCAAAAACGTTCACCATATTAAAGTGCAAAAAACTAAAACCACTGAAAGTCTAGTTTCAAGCTTTTTACACCCACGAAAAATTGAATGTGAGGCAACAAAATATGGTTTAAGAAATGAACAGCACGCTTTGCATGAATATGAAAAATTACATTCCTGTAAGGTTAAAAAAGTTGGTTTAATCATAAGCAAATATCAACCTTGGCTTTGTGCCAGCATTGACGGGGTGGTCATTGAAAATTATTGTATCTTATCAAGACTAGTTGAAATCAAATGTCCATTATCATGTTCAAAACAACCTGTGATAAATTATAATGAAAAGATGTGCAATGTCAAGTATTTAGAGTTTGTAAATGATAGATTAGAGTTAAAAACACAAAAACCATATTATACTCAAATTCAGGTACAGATGTATGTAACTGGAATGACCGTTTGTGATCTTTTTGTGTACTCGCCTGTAAAACATGGTAGCTGCACAGTGCGGGTACACCGTGATGAAGCATTCATTAAACATGTAATTTTGGTTAGTGAAAGATTTTACTTTGAACATTATTTAAAATCATTATATTTAGAAAGTACTTGTGAAAATGATAGTAATAATAATAAAACTGAACAACCAAAACGTAATTTTACTGGAAAAAATATAATCAATGTGATGTAGGTTGGATAAAAAAAGTAAATAAGTCATACAAGTTATTTTATTATTAATGATTATATTGATAAAAACATATATATTATGTATTTATGATTTATTTATTGTTGTGATTTAAGTTTGACTGAAAGTAAAAATAAGTATCATTTAATTATTTTTGTATTGTTATGCATAAAAATATGAATAAACAGATCATTATTTTGTTGGAAATATTAATAAAGAAATATTCACAGAGACACATTCTTTTTTTTAAATATCGGGGGCTGTAAATTTACCAATACACAGCAGATATGTACAATGTCATCGATGCAGTAAAATAAATTTTCAGGAATTTTGTTCAAAATTTGGTAAACTCTTAATCTTTGCATTATCCTTTCGACATGAATTCTTACACTGGCAATATTATATGTTTCTTGAGTCTCTTCTGTAGAAAATTCCCTCTTATTTTTGAGAAAGGGAGGCATAACAATCTTCACCTCTTTTCCACTTCTATCTATAACTGTTTTTATTTCTGGAAAACCTTTATCGGCTAAAACAATGTCGCCATCATCCAAATAATCGATCAATCCGGATTCTGTCGTCATTTGCGAATCACTTTTTCTTCCACCAGCCACTTTAGACTTAAAAGAAATGAAGCCTCCAGGAGTAATACCTATGAGCAATTTAGCAGTAAATCCCTTCTTGTAATGTGAATAACAATATACACGATTATCTACTGAAGCCGGAACTTCTATCCTGAACTCAGTGCAATCTATTATCACTCTTGTATTACTGTATTTTGGACGGAAACAGTCTGGCATTGTGGCTTGAACAGTATCTTTATTTGGCCAAAAAACAAAATTAGCTGTTGATTTAGCTACATTTTCTAAAGTTGTATAGAAAATCCTTGAGATTGTTGTTCTGTGAACACCAAACAAGACGCTTAGAGCCGAAAATGTCATGCCAGTTTTAACTTTTATTAAAAGAATAAAGAGTCTATCTTCTTTGGAAATACTGTATTTGTGACTGATTGTTAATGTTTTTAATAATAATCGAAAGTTGTTGAATGTCACACCTGCGAGATCCATAAGTTGCTCATCATTACGGATCGATGAAAACCCAGTAAAATCTGATTTTTCGGTTGAAGTTGTCATATCTATATATGTTTTTTGAGGGGTATTACATTCGTTGTCCTTCATTTTTTTGTAATTTTTAATATAAATAGTAGAGTTGTCTATTTCTGTTTGTATTTCAGCATCACATACTTGGTTATAAATATATCTATTACATGTAAATGTTTTTTCTGCATTGTTAAATTTCGAAAATATATCAACTTGACATTCCTGATCACATTTTAAAGTCATGTCTACTTGATGAAATGTTTCAGATGAGTGAATAATTTTTTGGTTGGTTGGTATGGTGTTAAATAATTCATTCTTCTTTCTCTTTTTCATTAAACGTTTGTACCGGGACATAGCTGCAGATTCATTTGGTATTTTTGAACGATAGATTGAAGGAAATATCGTCGGTATATAACTGGAACTGGCTGACTCGTCTGATTTCTTGCCACCAATAAAATGAGCACTGCATATTAAATCATTTGGTCTTGGGTACCATGGCAATCCATCAGCACTGAAACAAAGTTGAATTTAAATAGGTAAAATGGATTCTTTGATTAATATCAAATACAGGATTTAAATGTGGTTATGATGTTACTTACTCAATTCTTTTGACGGCAGCTATCCATTTCTTGCATTGTTCAAGTTTCCAAGTAGCTCTTGGGAATCGGTAAAACTTGCATTTACTATTTCTGCCAGTATTCTTGCAGTTTACAACACAACAACTACTGTGACTCATTTTTGTTAGCGGACTAATGAAATTAATTAATGATATTAAAATGTATTATGTAGAATCGCTTTGCCATTGACAGATACATACATCTGATGACAGAGCTTACATTATTTCTACTTTTGACCACCATGAGCGCTGCGATAGATTATGTTACCCCCACCTAGTACTTCGCACCCAGCGAATAGATAATATATGATTTTATTGACGGCGAAATTAAACTGTGTACAGACGACAGCACATCAAGCTACTACAATCTGTCAGATTTCCTTATTAGAATTTCAACTTTATCTCTAAAGCATTAATGCTCAAGGTTGATTGGGAATATCTGACAGTTTGGGGTAGCTTGACCTGCTGTCGTACGTACATAACATTCTCGACGAAACTGTCAAAAACATAGTCATTTAACTGAGGTAACTTAATACAAAAAAAAAGTACTCCCATCCCAAATTATTGATATTCATTATAAATTAAATAAAAAATATCATCATTACTTCAGTGATGCAGTCCAACCAAACCAACATGCTTTTGTGCATTGATTACTTTTCGTTTTTTATTACAGCATTGAATAGCGGTGCATACATTTTCCGTACCTCAAGGCCCAAGGGTGCCAACACAAACTAAACATGTCACTAAACCTTCGCTATTCGTCCGACTGTGTGAATTTATTTAACATTTCAAGCACATAAATGTACAGAGGCGGACGTAATGCCATTGGTATGTCTATCAGGGGACTGTACCTCAGGAACTGTAATAGGTAGAACGTCGTAATTTCCACAGTGTGTACATACAAAGTGTGGATATTTTATTGAAAGGTTAATTTTTAACGTCTTGTTTAAATATAAAATATAATTCACTACATTGTATGTATAAAACAAAATCGCTTTCTCTTTCACTATGTCCATATGTAAGCTTAAATCCTTAAAAGTACGCAAGGGACTTTTTTTGAGTTTTTTAATTTGGTGTCATAAATAATTTCATTTTTGCCGCGTTTGCAGTGAAACGCATGCAGTGAACCCTACGAAATTTATCAAAACAATGTGCTAAATATTGTACACATTGAAAATTTCTACAGATAAGTCCGCGATGGTATCTGTTTTGGATATCCCACAATAACATTTTTTTGTCATTTACTTTTTACGACAAATATTGGCTAATTCTTTAAGCAATTTTATCCAATACAGCATTAATCCTTATCCAATTTAATACCTTAAATACAGTGTTGATTTAATAGAGATCTATATCACCATTTACAGCATATTATTTAAGATGAATATTTTCGAAGATATTACAGATTTAAAAATTACGGGACGTCGATTTTGCATTAATACCGACCGGGCTTGGCGGCGGGCTGCTATGTTTTTTTATGCAACGTTCACAAGCAAAGGGCAATGGAGAGGGCTATGCTTGGGGTTTCACTGCGCGATCGAATCAGGAATGAGGAGATCCGCAGAAGAACGAGAGTAACCGACATAGCCCGAAGAATTGCAACACTGAAGTGGCAATGGGCTGGACACATTGTCCGTAGGACCGATGCCCGATGGGGCCGACGGGTTCTCGAGTGGCGACCACGCACCGGAAGACGTAGCGTGGGTAGGCCCCCGACAAGGTGGACCGACGCCCTGGTGAAGGTCGCGGGAAACCGCTGGATGCGGGAGGCGCAGGACCGGTCGTCGTGGAGAACCTTGGGGGAGGCCTATGTCCAGCAGTGGACGTCATTCGGCTGAAATGATGATTGATGATGAACGTTCACAGTTTTAGTGAACGTTGTGTAGTGTTAGTAGTAGTATTTCGCTAGCATAAAATAAATTAAACTTAATAGATCGTATTTAAAGAGGCTTTCGGCTTTCTTTCGTAGTTTTTTTGTGGTACGAAACCATTCTTGTACAAGTCCGATACACATTTGGCCGGTTATTTTTTTATTTAGTTTTCATAGTTATATTTTCCATGGAATATACCGATTTACCGATTCACACCAGCCTCTCAAGTATGAGTGCGCGGGTTCGATTCCAGGTCAGGCAAGTACCAATGTAACTTTTCTAAAAGTTATATGTACTTTCTAAGTGTATATTGGTCACCAAAGACTGAAGGTGAAGGAAAACATCTTGAGGAAACCTGGACTATAAGTCTGAAATCGCCAACCCGCATTGAGCAAGCGTGGTGATTACGCTCAATCCTTCTCTGTATGAGATGAGACCTGTGCCCAGCAGTGGGACGATAAAAAGGTTCATGATGATGATACCGATTTCTGCATATGGTGTACTACGTTTTGGGGTGGCCAAAAAGGTTAATTTTTTGACCGACCGACTCCTTGACAATTCGAAAGTGCTTTTAATGGTTTCATTGAACTAACTCCCACTCCGATTTGATCTTGGTGCAAAAGCTAGTTATCGTTATCGAGCGTGGTAATGCGGCAAGCATTGTACCTTTGCACCGGGAACTGTTAAGGGCAGATTATATGATTTGAGAGGACTTGACTGACATTCATCTTTAGATTTCACATTTTGAGTCTTAAATCATTTTATTACATGCTTTAAATGAAGTCCCAGTAGTCTCTGTGTAAGACGCCTGTTTGATGTGTGAATAAGGAAATCTGCAACACTGTCTCTGCGTCACGGAAAGGTCCTCTGGGAGAAAATATATATGGGTGTAAGGACACCTCTGTAAATTTGTTTGTTTTAAATATTAATAAATAAATGTTACGGTTCAGTTTTTGCCATTTGCCTGCGGAGAGGGTTCGTAACCGAATGACAATACAGACTTAGAACAATGTATTGAGATTTTATTATACTTATTTGCTATTTGCAAGTATGTACTTACAACTTGGGCTTGAATTAGTTGCCATTGATTCTAATTTGGGTTACTGAGGCCTTCTAGTTATAACACGTTGTATATGAAACGGTGCGATAGTCAATGGCCATTAGTTCATAGCACCGCTCGTTAGTAAAAGTCGACATTTAACTGCCCCAATCTTCATATACCTCGTTTTGAGTGTTGCACACATTAAGTGTTTTTCACACGCACATCAAAATACTGCTTGGTTTACCAATAAGGTCACTTTGTTATTAAAGTTACAGTATACCTTTCAGTTGTTAATCAAACTAATGGACCGTGGATGTTTTAAAACAAATTCAAAGCTTATCATGTGCTTTTCATTTCAATTTATTGATTGAAATGAGAATCACATGATAAGCTTTGGCGCACATTTCAATGCATAAATTAAAATGCGCTGCAATTTAAATAACATTTTTTACGATCATTTCCTATGTAAAATTGTGAGCAAAACATGGTTACTAAACTTGATGTTCACAATAACAAAGAGAGCGAGATTGGCAGGTTTGATTGATCTCATTTCAGCTGTTTTATGCAAACCGTGGCATCGCGACGGGACCGTTTCCTTGAATCCTGTCAGGGAAGCGGCTCTGCTGCCAAGCTCGCTCTAGTCGCCCAGAAAACAGTGCCCTTTTTCGCATAGATGGACCGTTAGCCACTTCTAATTTTATGGTAATGGGACAAAGAGACCGTAATCCTCAATCTCGGGTATAAGATAATATTTTAACAAATAATCCAAACAAATATAAAACTTATATCATAATTATGGAAACATTGAAAACGCCATTCATTGTCCAAACCATAAAACCATAAGGCACATAAATCATGTTGTCTCGGGTTTTCTTATAAAGTATTACTATATTTATATAAAATATTAGCGTTTTTGCATTATTACATAACACTAAGATGTTTATTCTCTTTTGAATATATTTTCATATAGAAAAATATTCCTGAAAATATCTGTCTTAAAGTGAACCCGACTCCATTCTCGAGCTTGAGTTGAACTTGGCTGCTGTAGATTCAAATAAAGAAAGCCCCTTATGCTTTTGTCGTATCGCATTACTGTTGAGAGATGGTGCGGAATTTATGACCTAGCGGCTGGGTGCTTCTGTGACATTGAAGCGGTGATTATGGCTTCAGTTGTGGAGTCGTTTTCTAACACCCGTTTGGATGAGTTTATACGAATTTTAAAATTTGTTATCATCATTACTGTCACTACATAGGTATGTATTAAAATTCCTTCGTCTGTCTGTTAGCTATAAACGCAAAAACTACTGCACCTTTTTTCATGCTGTGTTCAATGGATATAGCGGTTCTAGGAAGGTATTATATGATTTGCTAAGTTTTTGTATATATTAATATACAAACACATACTTAACTACAGTTTTAGGAAAGTTTTAAAGGCGTTCGATATTGTAAGGTCTACATTTTTGTTTTGCATGTATTATTTTTAGATAGACGAGCCATTTTTACGATTAAAATCATGTAAATTTTAATAATAGGGTATTTGACTAAAAAAAAAAAAACTAATTAGTCCGTCAGACAGATTTCCAAAAAATTATTAATAACACGTATTTTTTGTTTTATCAAAACAATAAAAATTGACAAATATAACTGGTGGCTTCACTGCTCCCTAAAAAGTGTACAGTGCAGTGACGTCACGCGAGATTTCAACGCACTGTGTCGTCTTCATTTTTTGTTTATATGAAAAAAGAAAAAAATACGTATCTAGTATTTCTCGAAATCTGACTGACGGACTAAATAGTTTTTTTTAGTCAAATACCCTATTAGCATATTTATAAGTTAAATTAAATTATATTTATTTTCAGCAACATGTTCCAAAAAATTCCAACGGTGCGATGCCGGGACCTGTCGCTAGTGTAGGTAATATTTAACCATATAAATAAATCCCACGAAGGAGATTTATTTTTATTTTGATTACCTCGTAATATGAACAATGAATTTACATAAAATTGTCATTACTTTTTCAATTATGATAACCTAAATTAATGCTAATCTTATTATTCAGATATTCGGAACGAGTAATCGTACGGGCGAATTTTGGTATTTACAATAAGTAGTTGCACATGAATAAATACCCCACAGCACAAAGTCTCTAAGGAGGTTTTTGAAATTGTCCCTAATAATAACATTTCATAACTACTAGATGACTAGTCAGAAAATTATTTTTACTGTCCCTTGACCATTGAACCGTAGCCCAGCCCGTATTTATTTCCCAGTGGTTCTTTCTTAGGCTGTATATATCCACACAATTTTTTTTCAATGTCACCAAATCATTTCAACCCAAATTCGTAAGGTTTACTAATAGCCGCTGAAGAATCTATTTACAGGCTTCATTTATGTCCTAGCTTTGTCATTAGATCAGCTTCAATTTCTAGATTTGTCTTCCAAACTGCATACACATACAAAGTTTCATTATTATACTATAGTAAGAAGTAAGTTAAAATTGACTTCTAATATAAGATTAGTTACAAGAAAATATAATAAAAGCGGATATAATATCACACTGTTATACAACACATCAAATTGAACATTAAAAAATTCACCCTAAACTATGGCCATAACTTTAAATAAAACAAATAAATACCCACTCACACAAATGAAATGAAATGAAATCGTTTATTAAGCAAGCAGGATCACCGATCACTTTTACACGTCATATGTTTTTTTTTTCTTTTTTTTTAATGACAAACATACGTACACTCACACACAACCGACAGTTGTGCGCATATTCCCTTTTCCCGTTATTACTCTATTATAAGATTCGATTCATTGTTATCTTCACAATGAATCGAGTACGATTCATTCTAAAAAAATAAACTAGACTAGTAAGTCTAGTTTGTTTTTCCAAAAGTTCGGATGGATGACCCCTGTGACATAACAGGTTATATCTGTACCTGTAGCACAGGTCACTGATAATTTATTTTGTAGCAGGCTGTTTGCATACTTACCTTTTTATTTCAATATATCATTATTATTGTATCGCAAAAATAATCAACCAAATGTAAAGGGTTGTATTGGGGATTAGAGAAGTCTAACAAGATTAGGAAACTCCAGTTTCTAACGAGGTCACATCAAACGGTCACAGATTTGATTTTACTAAAATATAGTTAAAAAACTAAAAAAACATGCTTTTAAAGAATATCAAACTAAAAAGTAAAAAAAAGCGCGAGGCGCTTTATGCCACAATTTTTGTATATGAAGCGCCTCACGGTTTTTTCTCATTTTACTAGTATTGTTTATATACTATTGTCATAAATTAAATTTTAAAATTATTTTTAACTTTTTAGTTTAATATTCTTTAAAAGCATGTTTTTTTTTTAGTTTTTTTGATATCCAACAGACAGAATAGCAAGTGCTAAAATTCGTAATGCGTTACCCAAGTAACTAAATCTAAACTAAAAAACACTTTGCCTGCACAAATAATGTAAGGTAAGGTTGAAAAAATTTTGATGTAAGGTAAGGTTGAAAAAAGTTATATCATAATTGACGACTCTAAGAACTCCAGTATACCAAAATTCCAGACGGTTTGGAACAATGGAGTTGATATTCAGCATCTTTTTAATAAACTAGCATATGTACAGGTCTCCCAAAGTGATAATGCGAATAGAAATCTTTGTCACTGTTAAGTGCATAAAAAGTGGTTAAGTGCACCACTCTATATACATATCTTCTTCCGAACGCTCGGGGAATACGACCGTTGCCGAACAGTGACGAAGATTTCTGTGCGCATTATCACTTTGGGAGACCTGTACCTATATTCAGTAAATCATTACATTTGATACCTACCCATATTACCGGAAAACACTAAAAACTACTCCGCCATGATAGTTTAGAGTGACGTCACTTAATTTTTTTACTTATTCTCAGCAAAGATTAATTTCATACACTGTAAGAGTGCATTATAAATAACTGGTCCGCCATCTCGGGTATACCACCATATTGGATTTAGAATAACGGCCCACAGTTACTCATGCTCTGTCATACAACTTGACAATGTAGTGTATGACAGACACGTACACATCAAGCTACTACAATGTGTCAGATTTTTTATTAGATTTTCATCTTTATTTCTAAAGTAATAAGCCTCAAGGTTTAATGGAATTTGACAGTTTCGGGTAGTTTAAACTGTTGTCGTCTATACATATACATAGTTTCAACCAAATATGTTAAAGATATTTGCTTCAAAAATGAATCGTAAAATACCGCCCAAAGTATGTTCGGGTGGTACCTTAAGACTCAATACATCACACACATACATTGAAAGTTAAACTTCGCACACTCAACCTCATAGCGAGTGAAACGGACTTATTATGTTACTCTCTGAGTGAATTCACAATGAATACATTGTTTGTAATTTGTTGTAAGTAGACAATAGGGTAGTTGACTGAAAAAAACTAATTAGTCCGTCAGTCAGATTTCCAAAAAATACTAGACGCGATTTTTTCTTTTTTCATATAAACAAAAGATTAAGACGACACAGTGCGTTGAAAACTCTTGTGACTTCACTGCACGCTACACTTTTTAGCTAGCAGTAACGTCATCACTCACCAGCCACCACTCCTGATTTTTGATGCCTTTTATATTTGTCAATTTTTATTGATTTGATAAAACAAAATATACGTATCCAATATTTTTCTATAATCTGAATGACGGACTAAATAGAATATTTTTTTTTTTATCCAGGAAACATCCCTTTTGTAAGTACACGCGCAAACTTTCGCGCTTTTATTTCTTCCAACGCCTCGAGATTTCACCCTCGTAAGTTTAGTTCCCGTGAGAATATAATCCCGGGATAAAAAGTATTCTATGTGCAAATCCTGGCTATAAACTATCTGTGTGCTAAATTTCATCCAATTTGTGTACAGACACAAATTGGATGAAACTGTTTGTTGCGTGGAGGAGTAACAAATATCCAACCATCCAGACGCACATATTTATCGCGCTCTTAGTATTACTTACTAGCTAGGCCCGTGGTTTCGATCCAATCGAAATATCCGGATAATAAAATATTCTATTTCATACAAATCCGTCTTTGCTTAAAAAGTAACAAACATACATTCACACTAACTTTCACGTTTTTTTTTTTATATTAGGAATAAAACGGTTGAAAACCGATTACAGAAATGACTAAAACTCTCTGTATGTATGTTACAGATAATAAAAGAAATGCGGCTTGTGTTGCGCCTAGCTTTGACTAGCTACATGCAATTAAACTTAAATGTGTCCTATTTTCATTGTTTTTTTAACCTGAAGTCACTTTACAATTCTATTAGAGAACGAGCCCGCCTCAAATAACCATCTATGCTTGGCCTGTATCAGTTTTAATCAATGTCATGAGTTTATTCTGCTTCATATTATGTTTGATTGATACATTGAAATTGCTCTGTAGAGATACTGCTAACAAGGATTAACTGCGTGTAACATTTAAGGCCTACAGTAAGTTACCTACAGATATGTTACACTTTTGCATATGAATGAAGCCGTGGAGGCCTAGCGATAAAAACTCCAACCTCTGAAGTATCAGTGTGCGGGTTCGATTCCAGGTCAGGCAAGTACCAATGTAACTTTTCTAAGTTATATGTACTTTCTAAGTATATCTTGGACACCAATGACTGAAGGTGAAAGAAAACATCTTGAGGAAACCTAGACTTTAAGTCTGAAATCGCCAACCCGCATTGAGCAAGCGTGGTGATTGCGCTTAATCCTTCCCTGTATGAAAGGAGACCTGTGCCCAGCAGTGGGACGATAAAAAGGTTGATGATGAAGAATATGAATGCCTTTGTATACTGCTGTGGGCTTTTTTGGTGCAATCATTCTTTT
Organism: Sesamia inferens; assembly: GCA_037179545.1. Lineage (NCBI taxonomy): Eukaryota > Metazoa > Arthropoda > Insecta > Lepidoptera > Noctuidae > Sesamia > Sesamia inferens. Next base: position 14,804,778 of record CM073921.1, on the reverse strand, counting down.
ATCTGCCAAATACCTGTTCAGTTATGAAGCGATTATTACATCTGAAAATTAAATACCTGCATATGTATATACATTATTGTTTAATATTTACCTCGGTATCTTGTCATAGCTATCCCAGCCTGTCAAGCAATTGTACGAGCTATATCTGCTGACTGCTGCCATTATATATGTCCTCCCAATGTAGTCAGAACTATGCTGAAGTGGGTCACAGTGCACAGTGGTCTAAAAATATAGTAGGTTACACCACGATCGACACTCAAAACTCGGTTTGTCGTTTCGGCCTGCAGCTGATGTTGAGTTCTAGAGTAATATAGCTAAATCCTATTGAACTTAATCCAAAATTATAGACGTACGGGAGTTAAAATACGGCGCTCTAATTGACGTATTTTGTGTCCCCACCCGGACAAAAAGGTATTTCGTGCCGTGCCTTAACATATGTATATTACCCAATAATCTCACTACACACAATATATAGTTACATATATTTACACCTATCTAGTTAAAGTTAAATATTGTATACCTATTATATATAAGTTTGAATCTCTTTGTATTTCTGCGTTAGAAAAATTAAAATTATACATTTGACATTTCGTACAATGTTTCACTCCTATGAATACACATAACCAACGGTCTTTTTTTTTCTCCAAACTTAATAGAATAATCATTGTATCCATTACTAAATTATTCAACGTACTGCTAACAAAAAAAAAAAACATCCCCTAAGAGAAAACATCTAACAAGTACACTTGTTTCCATGGCAGAGAACATTTACTATGATACTATGACACAAGAGATGAAATCGAGATTCGAGAAAACTTACGACTAAAATCTCATCCGAATTCGTATCGAAGCTTTATGTTATTCAATTCCAATTTTATGTCACTCAGATATGGCAAGTCTCCTAGACTTGCAATATCTGAAAAACATAAATTTGTCTTTGCCACCAGAGCATCAGGAAAGGTTAAAAGTTCAGCCAAAGGGTGCCAAAGCCTGCTTCAAGAGATTTGGTATAGGTATTATTGTACGTTAGAAGTGGAATCAACTTATTTAAATACAGAAGAATAGAATAAAGATGTCAGAAATAAGGCTCCATAAATATTTTCAGCACACCCATGTAAGAAACGAAGCACGAACTGTCAAACTCTTTATTTGTAAGTAGTAATTTAGTTAGTAGTTAATTTTTTGTAACACAGAGATCCAAACTAATACGTGATAGGTAAACAAAATTTAACTAAGATGGAGGTAAATACGCTCGTATTTGTGCAGTTTAGTTACTGGATGTTAAGGGATACAACATTTAAGTTTACGATTGTTTGGAAATAATTCAAACAAGCTGTCACCACTTAAGTCTCATCAACTTGGAAAATCGTTGCCTCTGGATATTTTCTAGCATTAAACTTTATTCTTATTAGACTGAATAAATAAATAATAATACCAATAATGAATATTATTATTATTAATAATAATATTATATTAATAATATATATTATTATGAGTATTATTATTATAAGATTATATTACCTATTCTAACTTGGGCCATCTTTATATTTCGACAAACAAGTAATATTTGGATTTTATCATCCTTCAATTACTCCAAAACATAATCGTATGACGTGTCCAATTGTCAGACTGAAAAAAAAAAATCTTGACTAATATTTCTGTTTAGTTAGTTACCTCCAATGCCGCGTTGGTTGCTGAAACTTTAATCAGAAAATTATCAACTGCATCGACCAGGCGATGTCTTTAAAAGTCTGGAGGATTTTCTCGGCAGTCTCCTGAGATCTTATATTTCTATCCTAGCCCGTTATTTATTAGAGTACTAACAATATAATTTTAGTAACGAAACCAGATACTGATACTCAAGAACACGTAGAAGCGTGAAAATATCTTTCAAAGTAAATCAAACAATATTAAATACTTTATTTCATTGCACTTTGAAATGTTTTTCTTTAAGCAAACAGAACAAATTACAAGTTCTAAATTTTTCACAAAATCTTTCATAATTCGTGAAAATTGAAATCATTTGCGACAGCTTGTTTAAAATATTTGTTTACCTAGTATAAATAGAGCTATAGTACCTATCATTTTAAGAACTTCTTCGTCCTACGTACTAAGTTCGAAATTTAATGGAAAAACAATCCTGAGAAACATAGTTTCACCAATTTTTCGGACTGAGTATTAATGTTTTTCCTTCATTGATGTGAATACAAAATAATTATGAAGTTAACCCACATTTGATCGCATGTTTCGCGACACGGTAATTTTGTTATATTCAATTAAAATAGCTAATTTGCTTAAAAGCTCCAAAGTAAATGTATGCCACAACTTCAAGGTAAAATAAATAAGACATACTTACGGCTTTTACATATTCTATATTGTTATTACAATTGCGTTCTATTTAACAAAAATGAAGTTGTGCTGTACCTTTCAATTCGGCACCACTTAAACAATCAGGTTATCAAAAAGAATAAACATTCAAATACACAAATAATAGGTATGAATGATACGTCGGTTTAAAAGTCAAAAGATTATTAAACATTGAAAAAACTTGATTAATACGATAGTTTGCCAAAAACACTCCCTAAAATATCACACAGTTTAAAAGTTATATTTGTTTGAATGTTCCTAAAATAATAGTGGACCTATTTAGTTTACAATATCTATGTACATCGACATATTATATACCTACGTGTGTTTTATCTAATGCATCTATCGGTGATGATTAATTTCATAATGTGAACGTAAATGCGTGTAAGTTTACTTTCTGTTTGGGTAGAGTAAATGTGTGTGTTGTAATGTGTTGAGCGGCAGGGAGCACCGCCACGCGCGAACGTGCTCGACCGACTGCGGGCGCGGCGCGCTCCCGGCCGCCGACCGCTACCCGCGCCCGGCCACTGCACCTACTACCTCTTCACTATAACATAACCCATCTACCGAGACCGACTACTAATACACAAAAACATTTTCCTGCCTTAGTGTTGTTGACAATACGATGTAACTACTCGCAGGTACATAAGAGGTAAAACGTAGAAGCACTAACTTTTAATTTGCTTTAAACATTCACTGGAACAACACATGCTTCAAAATGTGCTTACTTACTATATAAATAATGATAACCAGATGTTCATGAATTTTCCACCGATAAATGTGACATATAATATTGATTTTTCCCGTCGAATGCTTGCTGGCCTAATGTGTCGGGGTCGTCTATTTGTGTAAATGAATTGGCGGGACTCTTCATTCAGTAATTACTAAATACATTACATAGTACCTACATACTTTTTACTAAGTAAAGCACACCTCACCTCTACAGTTCTTAGCAAAATTACACCAAATATTGTTTAATTTCGTATGTGAATTATTTAATGTTATCCATTTTTTTACAAGTCAATCGTAGAGAACATGTAATCTTGTAATCGATATGCATTTTTATTCTCGAATAACAGTTTTTAGTTAGAATTTCCATGTTACATTCCTTGTGACGAATAGAATTAGCTAATAACAACCTGTAGCATTTAATAATAGTAAGCGATACGTTCTTTGGGAGTTGGTTTGGAAATTCCACATGTGAAGTGTTTACGACAAGCTAGTTGAAAAACTAGGGATATACCTACTTAAAACTTTTTTTTTTTTTCTTTTTTTTTTTTTTTGCCGGGGTGGAAATCCTCATAGGATGCCCGCCGCCCTGGGGTGGGCGACGGGGTATGTCAGACTTTTACTGACTAAAACCACCCCGGTGTGTCTTCTATCACGAGCGCGCGTGGAGCCGCGGGAGTCTAAATTCTTCCACGGCCCCACACCTCGTGCTGGCCCGGTCTGTCCGGGCCTCGTCTCCTGCACGGGGTAGTGGGGTGTTAAACTACCCCGTGCATCGCCTCAAAGGCGCGCGCCGACACTCGCGCGCGCCTCCGCCTCAGGGTCCATCAATAGGGGGGCGGGGACTTCCCCATGTCCCTCGCCCCTAGACCCATTCATGGGGGGCGGAAGAGGGCGCTATCCGCCCTTCCTCGGCGCCCGGTGCGTCTTCTGCGGCCCGGGAAGGGAGTTGATATCTCCCTCTCCCGTTCCGCAGCTTCCTTCTGCGACATCACGTCCTCGCAGAAGGATACCACCGCGTCCCACGACTCTGAGCTGCCGACCATCCTCCGCACTACTGCCGACAGCGTCAGGTCGCCTCCTACTTCATTTGTGAGGACACGGCGCTGCTCCTCCCAAGCTACACACTCGGAGAGCGTGTGCTGCGCCGTGTCCTCCCCGCATTGGACGCAGTGGTGGCACCGAGCGTCCGGCTCTCTGCCTAAGCGACGCAGGTACTTGCCGAAGCAGCCGTGCCCCGACAGCACCTGCGTCACCCTGAACGACAGGGAGCCGTGCCTCCTCCCGAGCCAGTCGTCGAGTACTGGCCGGATATACCTACTTAAAACCTCAATCAAGTTCAATACAGAAAGACTAAGGAGGTTCCTAACTCATTTTTTTAAATAAATGTGGCTGTCAATGAAGACTACAGTATTTTGAACCTTTGTTTTTATTTTGTTGTAAATATTTGAACTGATTTGTTTTTGCGGTGTTGCAATTATCTCGCAATAAGTAATGCTAAGTCGGAAAACTAGATTCTATATTTCTAAAAGCACATGAAAATTGCCAATTATTGCCAAGCAATTTAAATCTTAAGGTTTTTGTACTGTAGTTTATATAGGACAAAATAGGATTTGCAAGCGAAAAGAGTGCAGAATTTTAATGATTATGTCATTAAATTCATCAATAGAAAGAACCCTCTACCAATCCTCTGTTCTATCCAGGATATTAATGATTACATTATAATCTTATGAATGATTCTTCAAAATTGTCACTCAAAAAGAATTATATGAACTGTATTGAGTTTATATAATTCTATTAAGTCATATTTTGACAGTCGCCAATCAAAGTTGAATCAGCTTTCAACAAGGCACTGAACTGCAAATAAACATATGTATGAATTTTTGGCGCTTCCTCTGTAATTTAGCTAACATATTTTGTATGCTAAATAATAAATAAATGAGTAATATAAATCTGTACGTACATTCATGTGTTCGTGATAATTTACCGCACTCTAAGGACGCACAACGCGACACATATAGCATCGCGTCTTCGTAAACGGGAAAAATGAAGGAAAAAGGAAAACGAAAAGTGAATTCTATCAAAATTGGTTTTTAGCTCTTCTGTATGAAAAAAATATGTTCAAAGTATAAAATTATAAACAGGAAAAATAAAAATTTACATAGGAAATCGTAATCATCTTATCTATACTTCTATATTCTCGGTGGTAGGCCATAACATCGGCTGCCGGCAGAAATTACCACCCACCAGATAAAGTCTTGCCGCTAAGCAATTCGTCATGTTCCGGCATGATGCCTGGTGAAGCCGTACGGAGGACGGGTCTGAGCAGTTGTGCTGCGATGTGTGCCGGTTATGATGAGCCAAATGTTGTTGTGTCGGGAGTTTGGTCGTGGAGGATCTCCATCAATCTCCCTGAAGCGCATCATCGTTGGTCGTGTTGTTGAGTTTAACATTGCATCACCCCGCTCAACTGCCGTCTCCCATCCTATTCACTAAGTTTTTTTTAGTGAATAGGCTAAATAAACTAGCGCGCTTTACCATCAACGATTGCATCACTGCTTACCATCAGGCGGGATTGCGGTCTAGCACTAGTTTATAATTACTAAAAAAAATATAGTTTCTAATACCATAAAGAGGTTAAATTTGTTTGTTAATTATTGGTTTAATATGTTTATAATATATTTATGGAGGTAATCTCCGGAGTTAATGATCTAATTCTAATAATGTTCTCTGGTTGGAAGCTACATTATATGTGAGTTCTGTAGGCTATAAATTATGTTTATATCATGAATTTTAACCGAGCTACCACCACTTCTGTCACAAGTCAGAAAGACGAAAAAGGTATGGAAGTTAATTTCAACCAGATTTGACAGTTACTACTTTTGGGTCTTTCTCGTTTTATTTGACAACAGAATCGATATTTTGATATTAATCAGGGAGGAAAATGGGACGGAAAGATCACTCTTAATCACTAAGGGATATAGTTATAGTCAGGTGTTGTTTTTCATTAAAAGAATGTAATTTACTGTTCGACGTTTAAAATATTTATAACAAATAATGCGTTTAAATACTCGAAATATAAAAAATGTACGTGACTCTAGGACTGGGCCATGAGGGGTTGCATAATTTGAGGAGTGGCTAGAGAGGCGCCACGGCGCCCTCTCCTTTCGCCTGACGCAGGTCCTAATTTATTTAATTTATTAATTTTTTTAATTTATAACAAAAAAAAAACATCCACTAAGAGAAAACATCTAACAAGTACACTTGTTTCCATGGCAGAGAACATTTACTATGATACTATGACACAAGAGATGAAATCGAGATTCGAGAAAACTTACGACTAAAATCTCATCCGAATTCGTATCGAAGCTTTATGTTATTCAATTCCAATTTTATGTCACTCAGATATGGCAAGTCTCCTAGACTTGCAATATCTGAAAAACATAAATTTGTCTTTGCCACCAGAGCATCAGGAAAGGTTAAAAGTTCAGCCAAAGGGTGCCAAAGCCTGCTTCAAGAGATTTGGTATAGGTATTATTGTACGTTAGAAGTGGAATCAACTTATTTAAATACAGAAGAATAGAATAAAGATGTCAGAAATAAGGCTCCATAAATATTTTCAGCACACCCATGTAAGAAACGAAGCACGAACTGTCAAACTCTTTATTTGTAAGTAGTAATTTAGTTAGTAGTTAATTTTTTGTAACACAGAGATCCAAACTAATACATGATAGGTAAACAAAATTTAACTAAGATGGAGGTAAATACGCTCGTATGTGTGCAGTTTAGTTACTAGATGTTAAGGGATACAACATTTAAGTTTACGATTGTTTGGAAATAATTCAAACAAGCTGTCACCACTTAAGTCTCATCAACTTGGAAAATCGTTGCCTCTGGATATTTTCTAGCATTAAACTTTATTCTTATTAGACTGAATAAATAAATAATAATACCAATAATGAATATTATTATTATTAATAATAATATTATATTAATAATATATATTATTATGAGTATTATTATTATAAGATTATATTACCTATTCTAACTCGGGCCATCTTTATATTTCGACAAACAAGTAATATTTGGATTTTATCATCCTTCAATTACTCCAAAACATAATCGTATGACGTGTCCAATTGACAGACTGAAAAAAAAAATCGTGACTAATATTTCTGTTTAGTTAGTTACCTCCAATGCCGCGTTGGTTGCTGAAACTTTAATCAGAAAATTATCAACTGCATCGACCAGGCGATGTTTTTAAAAGTCTGGAGGATTTTCTCGGCAGTCTCCTGAGATCTTATATTTCTATCCTAGCCCGTTATTTATTAGAGCACTAACAATATAATTGTAGGCCATAACATCGGCTGCCGGCAGAAATTACCACCCACCAGATAAAGTCTTGCCGCTAAGCAATTCGTCATGTTCCGGCATGATGCCTGGTGAAGCCGTACGGAGGACGGGTCTGAGCAGTTGTGCTGCGATGTGTGCCGGTTATGATGAGCCAAATGTTGTTGTGTCGGGAGTTTGGTCGTGGAGGATCTCCATCAATCTCCCTGTAGCGCATCATCGTTGGTCGTGTTGTTGAGTTTAACATTGCATCACCCCGCTCAACTGCCGTCTCCCATCCTATTCACTAAGTTTTTTTTAGTGAATAGGCTAAATAAACTAGCGCGCTTTACCATCAACGATTGCATCACTGCTTACCATCAGGCGGGATTGCGGTCTAGCACTAGTTTATAATTACTAAAAAAAATATAGTTTCTAATACCATAAAGAGGTTAAATTTGTTTGTTAATTATTGGTTTAATATGTTTATAATATATTTATGGAGGTAATCTCCGGAGTTAATGATCTAATTCTAATAATGTTCTCTGGTTGGAAGCTACATTATATGTGAGTTCTGTAGGCTATAAATTATGTTTATATCATGAATTTTAACCGAGCTACCACCACTTCTGTCACAAGTCAGAAAGACGAAAAAGGTATGGAAGTTAATTTCAACCAGATTTGACAGTTACTACTTTTGGGTCTTTCTCGTTTTATTTGACAACAGAATCGATATTTTGATATTAATCAGGGAGGAAAATGGGACGGAAAGATCACTCTTAATCACTAAGGGATATAGTTATAGTCAGGTGTTGTTTTTCATTAAAAGAATGTAATTTACTGTTCGACGTTTAAAATATTTATAACAAATAATGCGTTTAAATACTCGAAATATAAAAAATGTACGTGACTCTAGGACTGGGCCATGAGGGGTTGCATAATTTGAGGAGTGGCTAGAGAGGCGCCACGGCGCCCTCTCCTTTCGCCTGACGCAGGTCCTAATTTATTTAATTTATTAATTTTTTTAATTTATAACAAAAAAAAAAACATCCACTAAGAGAAAACATCTAACAAGTACACTTGTTTCCATGGCAGAGAACATTTACTATGATACTATGACACAAGAGATGAAATCGAGATTCGAGAAAACTTACGACTAAAATCTCATCCGAATTCGTATCGAAGCTTTATGTTATTCAATTCCAATTTTATGTCACTCAGATATGGCAAGTCTCCTAGACTTGCAATATCTGAAAAACATAAATTTGTCTTTGCCACCAGAGCATCAGGAAAGGTTAAAAGTTCAGCCAAAGGGTGCCAAAGCCTGCTTCAAGAGATTTGGTATAGGTATTATTGTACGTTAGAAGTGGAATCAACTTATTTAAATACAGAAGAATAGAATAAAGATGTCAGAAATAAGGCTCCATAAATATTTTCAGCACACCCATGTAAGAAACGAAGCACGAACTGTCAAACTCTTTATTTGTAAGTAGTAATTTAGTTAGTAGTTAATTTTTTGTAACACAGAGATCCAAACTAATACATGATAGGTAAACAAAATTTAACTAAGATGGAGGTAAATACGCTCGTATGTGTGCAGTTTAGTTACTAGATGTTAAGGGATACAACATTTAAGTTTACGATTGTTTGGAAATAATTCAAACAAGCTGTCACCACTTAAGTCTCATCAACTTGGAAAATCGTTGCCTCTGGATATTTTCTAGCATTAAACTTTATTCTTATTAGACTGAATAAATAAATAATAATACCAATAATGAATATTATTATTATTAATAATAATATTATATTAATAATATATATTATTATGAGTATTATTATTATAAGATTATATTACCTATTCTAACTCGGGCCATCTTTATATTTCGACAAACAAGTAATATTTGGATTTTATCATCCTTCAATTACTCCAAAACATAATCGTATGACGTGTCCAATTGACAGACTGAAAAAAAAAATCGTGACTAATATTTCTGTTTAGTTAGTTACCTCCAATGCCGCGTTGGTTGCTGAAACTTTAATCAGAAAATTATCAACTGCATCGACCAGGCGATGTTTTTAAAAGTCTGGAGGATTTTCTCGGCAGTCTCCTGAGATCTTATATTTCTATCCTAGCCCGTTATTTATTAGAGCACTAACAATATAATTGTAGGCCATAACATCGGCTGCCGGCAGAAATTACCACCCACCAGATAAAGTCTTGCCGCTAAGCAATTCGTCATGTTCCGGCATGATGCCTGGTGAAGCCGTACGGAGGACGGGTCTGAGCAGTTGTGCTGCGATGTGTGCCGGTTATGATGAGCCAAATGTTGTTGTGTCGGGAGTTTGGTCGTGGAGGATCTCCATCAATCTCCCTGTAGCGCATCATCGTTGGTCGTGTTGTTGAGTTTAACATTGCATCACCCCGCTCAACTGCCGTCTCCCATCCTATTCACTAAGTTTTTTTTAGTGAATAGGCTAAATAAACTAGCGCGCTTTACCATCAACGATTGCATCACTGCTTACCATCAGGCGGGATTGCGGTCTAGCACTAGTTTATAATTACTAAAAAAAATATAGTTTCTAATACTATAAAGAGGTTAAATTTGTTTGTTAATTATTGGTTTAATATGTTTATAATATATTTATGGAGGTAATCTCCGGAGTTAATGATCTAATTCTAATAATGTTCTCTGGTTGGAAGCTACATTATATGTGAGTTCTGTAGGCTATAAATTATGTTTATATCATGAATTTTAACCGAGCTACCACCACTTCTGTCACAAGTCAGAAAGACGAAAAAGGTATGGAAGTTAATTTCAACCAGATTTGACAGTTACTATTTTTGGGTCTTTCTCGTTTTTTTTTGACAACAGAATCGATATTTTGATATTAATCAGGGAGGAAAATGGGACGGAAAGATCACTCTTAATCACTAAGGGATATAGTTATAGTCAGGTGTTGTTTTTCATTAAAAGAATGTAATTTACTGTTCGACGTTTAAAATATTTATAACAAATAATGCGTTTAAATACTCGAAATATAAAAAATGTACGTGACTCTAGGACTGGGCCATGAGGGGTTGCATAATTTGAGGAGTGGCTAGAGAGGCGCCACGGCGCCCTCACCTTTCGCCTGACGCAGGTCCTAATTTATTTAATTTATTTATTTAATTGTGTGGATCGCTCTGAGGATACGGTGGAGCATATGGTGGAGTTCTGCCCAGCTTAGGTAGAGCACCACCGTGTCCTTGTAACGGCGATCGGCGGCGATCTCTCGCGTCCGGCCCTGGTCCAGGCTATGGTCCGGAGCGAGACTGTGCAGCATCACTCGTTCTGTGAAGCAGTGATGCTGGCAAAGGAGGAGGCGAAGCGCGTGAGGCAACGGGAATGCCAGCGCCCTCACGCCACTAGCCGCCGCAGGAGACGCCCTGGTCGGGAGACGACAAAAACCCGCCACACTTTTTCCCACCCACTGCAACTCCTGAAAGCCAGAATCAACAGTGGAGACCGCCAGAAAAAACGCCGAGCAATGTAGCTCGACGAGTCCCGGAGAAATGATTCAACTGTCTTGGGTCCCGCAACGAAATTAATCAGAAAAGAATAGCGGAGGAGTAAGAAAAAAGATATTTTTTCCACTTCCCTCCATAACAAGCAGGAGACAGAACAGAACTAGGCCAATCGGCACAAAGGGACATTATTGCAACTGGGAGAAGCCCAGATTGCCAAGCACCACGGAATAAAATTTGATTAAGTTAATGGGTCCAAGTAGGTATGTGCTGTTACAATTGATTGCAATAATAGGTATGGCATAAGTGCCTGCACGCACGGAAATTGGTTCTAGTTTCTACAAGGTCCGTATAATAAACGACTCCGGATGTAACTTGTACACTATCCAACATAATATTGCGTTCATTCTGCCAAAGAATACACTCCCACAAGATGTGATGTGCGGACTGTTCAAATTCACAGTTCGATGTAGAACATTGACACAAAGGCGAAGGAACAAGTTTAAAAGAATACAGTTTACTGTATTCGGGAGACGACACCAAACTCCCAGCTACCGTAGGCTATAGGCGGCCGTAGGCGTAGGCTACAGGCCCGAGTCAACGGGGCGTCGTGTTTTACGCGCGCCTCAAAGAGATGTCAGCAAATCGTGATGGGGTCCACGAAGACCGATGCGGGTTGCGGGTTGGTTAAACAAGAAACCGTGGCCCTGGCCGTTGCACAGGCAAGTGAAGAAACACGGGTCGGTTTTAGTTAGTAAAAGTCTGACACGCCATTCCGCTCCGCCCAGAGCGGGAGAAATCATTTGATGATTTCCCATCCCAACAAAAAAAAAGGGGTCGCATAAAACCTTATGACGGCAGTTGGAGAAGTGAGGTGATAGATTGTAACGATTGGTTTGGTTGTTTTTGGACTGATTCGCTCGTCGGCGCTATAGCAGTATAAAACTATATCACGGATATAAAGAAGGAACGCTAATCTGAAATGAAGTTCTAGTGCGAGCAGGCGATGCGATGCTATCGAGTGGGTGCGAGAACACAAAATTTCGCGCAAATGAAATGAGGAGTTGGATCTAGTATACTATAAAAATACATTCATCCTTATAGGTGAAAATCTGGGACAATTTTTTAATTCATAATAAACATTAAACGACATTTATTTGTATCATTGAACTAGGTGACATCATAATTATCGACAATATGTAGAAAGAGTATTCAACATTTATAGAAAACTAATAATGTCGTGGGTGTAGTAGACTACGAAAGCGTCTACAAAAATAGGGTATAATAGAAAGGCAGAGAAATTTACAACTACTATCTTTGAATTATTAGTTTATTTAGTGTTAAATCATCTTAAATGTGTATGTGACATCCAACACTTAATGCCACTCATAAGTTAACTAATTAGAAACAGTAACTTGTATACATCTTCATTATTACAATTAAGATAAAAGGCATTATGCCAGAATTCCCTAAACGATTGGCATACCCAGTACCCAGTACCCAGCTTCTAGCCTAATTGGCAGGTCAGGCCTAGGCGAAGGCAAGTCAGGTCTAGGGGGGGCGGGCAAGACTGGCCAAGGGGAAGGCAAGTCAGGCCTGGGGGGGGGGAGTAATTTTTGGCAATTACAGCGTACATTTTGTTAGTGTCTACTGCGTTGTTTATTTAAAAGTTAGAGATAAGTCCTCGTTTATACTTTGTTTAGTAATTGGGGAGCTCGTGTATGCTCCGTGAAATTTCCGGGCAGTCGCCCCCCTCCCCACCCGGGTACGCCCATGGATAGGCAGACATGTACACTTTAGCTACGGATGCAAAAATACCTTGACAAAATGTTGTTTTCTATCTACAAGTACCACCTATAGAAAAGGGATCGCCGTGCAATCCAAGCTCGTTTTGTTGGACTTTCCTAACTGGATAGTTTGTCCTAGGTACACGTAGCTGTCAACAACATCGAGACCCGAGTCTCCAATCTTTATAGGAGTCGGTACAACATGGGCATTAGACATGACTTTCGTCTTGTCCATATTCATTTTAAAACCGACTCGCTCGGAGGCTCCACTGAGGTCTTCGAGCATTGTACTCAGGTCCTCCGCGGTCTCAGCCATGACTACGATATCATCAGCAAACTGAAGGTGTGTCATGTACTCGCCATTGATGTTGATGCCCAGTCCTTTCCAGTCCAGAACCTTGAAGACATCCTCCAATGCAGCGGTGAACAGTTCCGGGGAGATAACATCTCCCTGTCTGACACCACGCTGCAGAGGTATTGGTTTCGAGGTCTGGTCCTGTATTCGGACTGACATGGTGGCGTTTTCGTACAAACCCTTCAGCGCTTCAATATACCGATAGTCTACTTGGCACGGCTGGAGAGACTGCAGTACAGCCCAGGTCTTGATCGAATCAAAGGCTTTTTCGTAGTCCACAAACGCCAAGCAAAGGGGGTAGTTTCTACTCCTCGGCCTTCTGTATAACCTGCCGCAGCGTATGTTTGTGGTCTACTGCGCTGAAGCCTTTTCGGAAACCGGCTTGTTCGGGAGGCTGGAAGTCGTCAAACCTGCAGGCGAAACGATTCGTGAGGCCTCTCGAAAACAACTTATAGACATGACTCAGAAGTGAGATGGGCCTGCAGTTTTTCAAAAGGGTGTTGTGATCCTTTTTGAAAAAGAGTACCACCAGAGTTCTGTGCCATGCCTGTGGCGTTTTTCCCTTGACTATGACGGAATTAAGTAACTTCTGAAGGGCGCTAAGGATCGGTTCACCAACCGCCTTCAGTAACTCAGCCATTATTCCGTCATCGCCCGGCGCCTTGTTGTTTTTAAGCTGTTTAAGAGCCAATAGAATGTCGGATTAATCTTGCTCTAGGGTCTTCAGCAAGATTTAATGCGGGTTTTGTCGTCGAAGTGTAGAGCTGTCCATAGAAATTCTCGACTTCCCTCAAAAGCTCGGGCCCTCCTTGCGCAACGGCCGCGTTCGCTACCGCTACGCCACAGAGGCAGTCAAGGTCCGTCCTATAATGTCAAGTCCAATAATGGGTACACTATGGACTGAATATGTTGTTATGTACGGAGAGAGGAGACCTGTGATTTAGTAGAGGGCACTCTACTGGATCAAAGGCCTCCTCTCATCGTAATTTACCACGTGGACACAGTGGTTGAGGTAGATGCCACCGCTGGTCTCGCCAATGGGCCACCTCTCTATTAACTGAACTACTAACTCTACTAATTATTCAACGCTTGAAACGCTGTTAGAATTTAATCCAGAAATACTTCGGTAAACATTTTCCTTTAAAATGGTTTGGGATGAGTAAGTGTAAATGTTTAATTAACTTTCAGCCAATGTAATTAATTCACCTTCTCTTAAAAAGTTGTTTATAGCCACAGAAACTGTTTGCCCTCAACTAGGTGCAACTACAATGTAAAGCTTACTTAATTTACCTTAAAGCCAACAAAACCTCTAAGAACATGGATAAAAAATGGCTCAGCTAAGACGACTTATAAAATTTCATTAGATGACACATGATAAAGGCTTATAAATTAACATTATTATTGACAGTTGGGAGATCGCGATGAGTTTAAAGTCTTCTACTTTTCTTCCTGAGTGTGTCCTCTTCGGTATCACTTCAGTGTATTCTGTGACTAATTATATCGAAGAGTTCGCCAAGTTCAACCTTTTTCCTGAGCTTGGGAGATGTAGAAGTTGTCACCTAAAAGCTTCTCGATCTTTGCTGTAAAGACTTGTACTAAAGCTTCGGATAATGGGCGTGATTCAAGTCTTAATGGGCACTAGGATTCATCACCCTACTATAGGCCAAGTTTATGCCTGTCGCTTTTGCGACTATCCATATCGAGGGCTTGGTCTAGGATCACGGAGACCTCCAGTGAATTTAGAGTGACATGATGTTGATCCCCATATCTCATCCCACACTACACATTCCACAGTACCTCTCTTTACACAGTGAGCCTTTACCTGTCGTTATTCGAATGTTATTCGAAACCCCATCACGACTTTTGTATTAGCAAAACATTGTCGGATATATTTCAATTTAAATAAAGTTGTTGTTGTATTATTTGTTCGGGAAGCTACGCTACATCTTCTCGTCATCCAAGATACTACAGTATCTCAAGACTAAAGTCTTGGACCAGTGTGTGTTGCCAGTGATGACTTACGGAACTGAAACGTGGTCGCTCACAATGGGCCTCATACGCGTGTAGATATTTATGTTCCTGGTTTTTAAAATAAATAGTAAACGAGACTTTAAAATAGTGCCTGCATCCTCTTTATCTTTCATAATCATTGCCACTGTCCATCGTTGTCAAGCATATGTCATAATAATATCAGAAAAGATTTGTACAAGGATATTTTATTTTAAGTTCTGCTATACGAAACTCCCTGTATGTTAGAAAGAATAGGCGTTAGTACTAATATGCCATTTGTTATTTCTTGGCGTAGACACTTGATGATTTAAAAAGTATGACTAAGTGGTTTTGTTGTTAGACTGTTTCATAGTCACTGTTACTTGTAACATTTAACATTAGTCATTGTAAACCAATAAAAAAATATACAAATGACCCTAGTGGAAACATATTTTGCAAATACTCTACTCGAGCCTTTTATGTTCACGTACTTAAAACTTTTGACGACTTGACGACCAAAATCCTTCGGTGTGCGATACTTGCCGGTCTCTAAATAGCTAACGACATGTAATCCGTCTGGATGACACGAGAGAATAAACATCCCTACACACATAGAGCATAACTAAGTACAAAACAAAGACATGAGCCGAAAGGATAAACCTTTTTGTCCGTTGGTTTAAGCTTTGACGAATTCTATTTATATAACTCTGTCGCGTTCGTGTTAGCATCATAAATGTTTTCTTGTAATTTGTTCAACATATCATTGGCTGTGTTTCTGCTTCTTTTATGCATTCCTAAATTCTTCCGTAAAGTCGTCACAATGCAGTATACTTCGGCTACAATAATAAACACAATAACTAACTTTTGAGTAGTCTGATAATGCCTGGTATCCAACGGAAATCCAAAGTTCTATAAACTGGGGCATAGCACATTAATCATTTTGGATATACGTAGTCTTTAGATTTGAGCGAAGTTCAATCTGATCTCAAGACAGTGGATTACTTAGCGACCGGATTTAATAATTTTCTTGAAGTCATCTTCTTATGTCTCTTCACAAAGTTTTATGAGAAATTAAATTAATACAATAGCGTTGTATTAATTTAATTTCTCATTAAACATAAGCAGTATTAGAAATGAATACGCTATTACACGAAATATATTATTAACTTCATAATATATTATTAACTTCACAATTTATTTCGTTTTGTCTTATATTGGTCATTTTTGTACCGAGCTTATTATTTATCTATTAAGTAAGGCACCAACGGTATATTTAGAGGGTATTAATAATAAGCAATAACAAATCTGCATGGAATTTTTAACAATATGCACGCTGTGTTAACTATAGCCGTTTTTGTCCAATACTTTGTAAGTTACTAATGTAAGCTTTTTGCTACGCTGCTTAACTATTGGTAAAAGTTGAAAATGTAGCAAAAGAAGTCTTATTTACTTACAGTAAGTAATAAGACTTCTTTTGCTAAAGTTTGAACTAAGTAAGTAACTTACTGGCACTAACGAGACCTGTGTGAATAAAGAGTCCATTAAATAAGGACTCACGGAACTCTGGGTAGGTATTTATTTATTTTATTTATTTATTTAAACTTTATGCACAAATATTGCACAATGGCGGACTTAATGCCTTAGGCATTATTCACCAATCTACCTTGTATTATATTCGAATGAATTTTTTTGGTTGATTGAAAATGATTATTTCTTCAATTGTTTTAGCATTTCAACACCTTAATTGGCAAACCCGCTAATACCATATAAACAATTTTTTCAGGAGATCCTGAAAACTGTATAATATTTTTACATCACTTAATTTATACATCACTTAAGGAAAAATCTAAATCGTTGCTAGATAATATCGTAAGCTAGTATTTTGATAATGTAGAGTCCTTTATACCTTTTAATTAAAATACTGTCGTGGTTCGGATGTAATTTTGCGAAGAATAAAATTAACATTGTAGTTGAAAAACTTGTAAATAAATTACGATACATTGTAAGTGAAAAAATAAGTTTAAATATTACCTACTCGTGTGTAATAATGTGTGTAGCTGCATTTACTATAATACATTCTACTGCTGTCATTTTTACACATATTCAAAAACAATAACATAATAAAAAAATGCTTTAAAACTTAAAATTTTGTGGACTGTGCAACGCATATTCAACGACACCCATACCAAGGTACTGCGAAGAAAATATTTCCCCACTTTACGGGAGAAACGTTCAAATATTTTTCCTTCAAGATGTTGTTTTACCACTTTTTCAACGCTGTTTATGTGTAATATAATAAAACCCACGCCAAATTACTGTTATTAGTCTAGGAGTCTTTCACCTAAGCCGCGGATCAACAGGCAGACAAAGAAGAACAGGCCTGTGGAAACTAAAGGAGTATCATGTTGGTTACGGAGCATAAAACTATTGCATAATTGTTACAAAACCGAATGAAATAATTATAACGAAATATGATATAAATCGTACATTTGGTAGCGCTGATTGCTAGCATAGTTGTCACACTATCCACGTTGACTTTTAGGCGGTATTTTATTGTAAAATAACATACTGATGACAGTGTTATTAACGAATATCGCTTAATGACGTTTAAGCAGTGTTTATTAATAAACCCGTAGATTTACGTGTGCGCCTTTATTATGTAAAGTAAACGCACACCAAAGTGATTTTACGTTACGTACCTTTTTATTTGTTCAACATTCTGGGTATATTTACGAGGACAAAGCTCGTCGTATTTGCTTTTAAACTTGTTGTGTGTCATATTCGCTCAACCAGACCGGCAGCGGCGTTCATCCCACATTTATTTGTATTCTACACCATACATAGTTGCCTAAAACGTACTTATTTGTTTGAATTTAGTGCTAAGTTTAATTATATGACTGACGGGTGTGCACACTCATATTTTAGCGCTAAAGTGTGCGGTTATATTTATCTACTTATACCATTACTGTGACCGGCTGCGATTAGAACCCCGTTTTCTATCTCAAGGGAAAAGAGGCCATTTACAATAATCCTGATAAATTCTACATGCTACCGAAAAGCTGTTACCAATTTAGGCAGCTATACTTCGAGGGGACTACCTCTTATAACAGAATTATCTTACTTCAGTGAAGTAAAGAGATGGGACGAAAGAGGACGTATAGCTCGATCTTTTTCCGGTGATAGCAGGGCCTCTAACACGGGGAATGTACTCAACATTGAAGAGCATTAACGTACATAGATAAAATATTGATGTAGGTGCTAGATTATATTTTATTCAAAAAAACGTAAATCTGCACTTATCCAAATACTTCTATATGCCGTCGTGCAAAACGTTATACTAAAATCTGTCATCGCAAATAACAAATACTGCGTGAATTTGAAGGAACGTTGATTTAATCCAACAGACTTCGTATGGTAAGTGCACCACAAAATATCGTACTATGCCAAATATATAGATTTTTTGTGTCTATGCGATTGTCAAGGCGGCTTTGCCCAGTTCTGGTGGCTACCAGAACAGTACTGCAACAGTGTTTACGCCATAAATTCTTTCTTTTTTTATTTTTTGGCTTCGCACGGTCTGTGCATTTAGCCAATGCCAAGTAATTATGAATTATTCATGTAGAAAAAGACTGCAGCGTGACCAGTCTTACGTGTGAGGTTTGGGGCTAAGTCATGATGTGGCCACTATGCTGCGATATTTCACTGTTCTTTATAAACTATTTACTAAATGCACTTTTTACTACATAAATCACGCACTTTTATTTAGTAAACAACACTATAAATAATTTTAAAAGTCCAATGAAAAACGAGCGTGACACTCAGCTTGGCTTTCCCGCCAAAACTCTTCGCCATAAATTCAAAAGTTACCATAAATAGCGTTCTTATTCTTCTTCTTCAGCCTACAGAGGTCCACTGCTGGACAAAAGCCCCAAGTCTTTCCACAATGACCGGTCTCGTGCTGCCCGCAAATTGTGATGGGCAGAGCAACCAACTAGAACGTCTTTTCTGTGGGAAGAAATAGCATCAAAGTCCTGCAAATATTGCATGATGATTCGATATCATCTTCTTTAAGGAATGACAACGTTTGTGGATGGACCATCCATTACATATCGAGACCATGACCGTGCCTTGGAAAAACGTAAAAGCGTTGGTTCCGGCCGTCATACGTAAATCTTATTTTTTTATTGCCGAATGGGTCTGCTCTTGAACCCGATCACGCCTGATGGAAATAAGATTCATGAAGTGTGTCATAAAATTGAATTCTAGATACAGGTTCAGTTACAATGTTAATGCAGAATATTTGAACTAAACACTGAACAACTTTCACAAATTGAAAGTCCTGTTCAAAACTAATACGAGTACATATAACCGATAAATGTCTATAACCAACGCAGGAATTAATTAAAATGAGCGAACTGTGGCAACGATTAGCTCATTTTAATTAGTTTAATAATCAATGATAGTTACTGAGGGCTGTTCTATATAAATTACTTATGTACGTATCTTTGAAAATACATACTTCTATTTCCATCTATTAAGTTTTTGATATTTAATGTCACTGAGATGAGATTGCTATTAGATTTTCAACGTTTATAATTATGAGAATGCCTTCTGGTGCGATACGTTCGACAACAGATCCCAAGTCGACCTCGAGGCGGATTTCCACATTGTGATGCATAGCGAAATTGTTCCCAGACACCCCTCCTCCATTTGCGTATTGACTTAGATTTGTTTGACACGCGGATTTCGGAGTCAGCGTAGCGGTAATAAATTGTAAATAATCCTACGAAACTTTAACACTATATAGCTCACTGAGGTTACACGGCCTTATTTTGCCTTTTTTTTTTTGGTTTAGCTGAAGTAGCAATGGGCTGCTCACATATGCCGCAGGACGGACAACCGTTGGGGTAAACGAGTCCTCAAGTGGAGGCCGCGTCTTGGCAAACGTAGCGTAAGATGCCCTTGGGCGACATCAAAAAGGTGGCTGGTAGTGGCTGGCGGAGAACTGCTCAAGATCGAGCTTGTTGGGGTGCCATGGAGGAAGCCTATGTCCGGCAGTGCACGAGTAGAGGCTGATGATGATACTTTTTGTGCATTCATTCTTGTGATTTCATTAAATCAAAAAATCAAGTACAGATCTAATTACGTTTTAGACAGAATAAACTTGCTAGCCTTAAATATTTACGGTCTCATAGGAACCTACGGCACCCGACGTTTATGGGATGCATTAGAGCAATTACACTGATATAGCTAAAAGGTCGTCGCACTTATTCATATAGTACATAGATGGTAATTCAAGTTACATTTAGCTGTAATTACACACATTAACTCTGTGAAATATTTTATAATTTTAAGGGTTACGTACCCAAAGGGTAAGAACAAGTCCTTATAATTAAGGCTCCACTGTCTGTGTGTCACCAGACATCTGTGTCTGTATCTCAAAACCAGCTGAAATTTTCACAAATGATTTATTTCTGTTGTAGCTATAACAACTAATACTACTACTAGGCATTGGTAGAGAATCCGGAACGTCCGTGCGTGTTTTATTACATCGTCTCAAACTTTTTCGTCTGTGTGTTACATGTCGCGTGACGGTCGGCAGCGGAGTAAGGATAAAGTGAAAGGCGTTCGTAAGAACAGCTAGGGCCAATATGGTGGCCCTTAAAGTTCGCAGCAGCTGACCGGAGTATAAAAGTTTCACTTTTACCGTGGTTTCATAAAACCACCAAAACTACTTTGATTTCTTTAAACACTATAGGAACATCTACGTTATCTTTTGTCTGACCAGTTGTTTATAATTTACTGCGTAATACAAAATCTTGAATTTCGAGCTGCTGACTATAGCTTCACAGACAAGACCAACTGATTAACATGCATTCAGAAACAAGCTGAACATAACGTCCGTACATTTACACACAACTTGTATAAGTATATACCGCACATCAATCTATTCGAAACTGTCAAAAATCCCAACCAATCAGGAACCTAATGCATTAGCGATAAAGTTCAAAACTTATTAAGTAATTTAACAAACTGTACCTGTATATGAATAGAATAATAAAAACAGTTGAAACAGCAATCTGTCTGTTTCAACTTAAAATAACGGCGACAAAAATCAAGGACATAAATCATCGCAGGCTGGTAAAAACATCCTGTACTCGAGGGACGCCGCGAGTTAATTCTAATAATTAAATGCAAAGTAAAAGCTTACGCTAATTAAAAGCGAATCACGAATGATCCCCGAGATTAAACTGGTCGCAGGTTCCCCAGGTTCAATTCTAAGACGATTGCGGAACTATCTACTTTTATATTTGTTTACTATTATAAGTTTAATCAGTTAATCAGATTCTTCCAACTGCCACTAAAACTACGCTTGCAAAATCCCTTTTACTTCCCATCCTTGGACACACTGATGTCAATTATCTCACTGAGGCTTAACTAGATAAACTTGAGCGTCTTCAAAACTTTTGCATAAGACTAATTTTTGACCTGAGCAAATTTTATCCCATTTCCAAAGTTTCTACAACGCTCAGTGGCTTACTGTTAATCTTCGACGGAATCCTCATATCTTTCGGCCAAGCAGTACTATAATGGAATGTACGAAATTATTATACGGGTCAGTTTTTGCTTAAAATAGAAATATTAGTATTATGGTTTATGTTGCTTAGCTCAAACAGCTAACAGTAAATAATACACTTGCGTGAATTTTAATAATACAGAATGAGTATTCTAAATGCAACCGAAACAGAATGTTATTTCGTTCGACGATAGTTCATTAATATTTTTTTATTTTTTTATTATTAATTTATAAACCAGCGCTTGACCGCAATCCCGCCTGATGGTAAGCAGTGACGCAATCGTTGATGGTAAAGCGCACTAGTTTATTAAGAGCCTATTCACTCCAGCCTTGAAGACACTCAAATTGTAGTCCGACGGAAACACCGCCGCCGGCAGATTGTTCCAGTCCCTCGATGTACGCGGTATAAAGGAGGAGGCGAAACGCTTCGTCCGGATCGTAGAGGTGTTAACAACATAAGGGTGGAAACTCGCCGTACGACGGGTCGTCCGATGGTGGAACGGAGATGGGGGAATTAAATCGTGCAACTCCCTCGCACACTCCCCAAAATGTATCCTATAGAACACCGAAAGGCTGGCTACTCTACACCTGTGCTCTAGGCTTTGGAGACCAACTCGAGTTAAATCAGAGTCACCAATCAGCCTCATCGCACGCCTCTCCACTGAATCCAAAGTGGCCAGGTGACACTTAGCAGCACCAGCCCAAATGTGGCTGCAGTACTCCACACACGAACGGACCTGAGCTTTGTACAACATTAGAAGCTGCCCTGGTGTGAAGTACTGCCGGACCTTTGCGATAACGCCAAGTTTTCTGGCAGCCACCTTGGCCTTGGACTCAATGAACCGCCCAAAGTTTAGGTTTGAGGAAAGCTCAACACCCAAAAGCTGAAGGCGGTCGGTATACTCCAAGGATACATTCCGAAAAGTAGGAGCCAAGGTGAACGGGCTCCTTTTGGCGGTGAAAAGACACGCCTGCGTTTTGGCGGCATTGAATGCTACAAGATTGGCATTGCCCCATTGGGAGACTGCCTGAAGTGCAACACTCGTTCGCTCTACCATGGCCTCTCTTTCGGACCGGATTGATTCCCTACTAGCCCGAGCATCCGGCAGGTATCTCTCCACAACTGTGCTGTCATCTGCATACCCATAGGTACCGGGCATCAGCAGATCGTTAATATGCAGCAGAAACAGAGTTGCAGAGCGAACAGACCCCTGAGGAACACTGGCATTAGTCGACATGGGCTCAGATGAGCATCCGTCGACAACAACTCGGAGGGACCGTTCAGTCAGGAAGTTTTTTACCCAGCCAGTCAGGCTAGGGGAAATGCCGTACGCTGGAAGCTTACTCAAAAGGCCAGCGTGCCATACCCAGTCGAAGGCCTTCGAGACATCAAGAGAGACAGCAATCGCTTCCCCATTTCTCTCGAGGGCCTCGCCCCACAAGTGAGTGGCATACACTAGTAGGTCCCCAGTTGACCGATTGCGGCGAAACCCGTACTGTCGGTCACTGAGGAGATCGTTATCTTCCAGGTATGCCAAGAAGCGCGAGTTCAATACACGCTCCATAATTTTGCAAAGTATGGAGGTGATCGAAATCGGCCGATAGTTGATAGGATCGGCACGACTACCCTTTTTGGGCACGGGCTGCACGTTGGCAAGCTTCCAGGACTTGGGCACTATACCAGTCCCAAATGAGAGGCGATACAAGCGTGTCAATACAGGAGACAACTCGGGCGCACATGCTTTAAGAACAATCGCTGGTATACCATCCAGACCACTAGCCTTATTCACGTCCAGACGACATGCAGTGCTCTCAGAACCTCCTTGTTCCGAATGCGAACCTCAGAAGTATATAGTAGTAGAAGTATGTGTTATCCCTAGAACAGAAAAAAAAAAACAAAAATCAAAAAGAAAACAGCTCGGGCAAACATTTGTATTAGAATGCTTATCGCCGCTTGTTGTTGGAAGAGATCAATCAGAAGCGCATTTCGCATCGCACAAATAAATCACACGCACTCAGATTATCACTACATATTATAAAATAAAGTCACTTTCTCTTTCCCTGTGTCCCTTTGTATGATTAAATCTTTAAAACTACGAATTTTGATGCGGTTTTTTAAATAGATAGAGTGTCTAATGAGGAAGATTTATATGTATGTAACATCCATTAAATTGTGGAGAAATACTATTATTTTTGAGACTAATGTAACGTCGTATGTATTTTTTTTTTCCGCGTATGCAGTAAAACGCAGGCCTAACCGCAAACTCTACGAGATTTATCAAAATAATGTACTAAATATTGTACACATTGAAAAGGTCCGCGATGGTATATTACTTATGGATATCCCATAATAACATTTTTTTGTCTTTTAATTTTTACCATCAACATCGACTAATTTTCGAAGTGATTTTAATCAATACAGCATGCATCCTTATCCAATTTAATACCTTGTTGATTTAATATAGATCTATATCGCCGTTTACAGCATATGATTTAAATGAATATTTTCGAAGAAATTACAGATTTAAAAATTGCGGGGTGTCGTGTTTGCGGCGGTTTTTTATACAACGTTCATAGTTTTTCTGTAGTGTGTTTAGTATCAGCTTTGCACTAGTGCGAAGCCGGGGCGGGTCGCTAGTTAGTTTATAATTGGTTGTCACACTGTTAACAATGAATTTGATGTACATGTAATCACGCATGCGCAAATTTCCCATACACGTTACGGCGACCAAAAGGTCAATAGTTTACATCGGCAATATTGATAATTGATTGAATCGTTGAAAGGACAGATTTCATGTTTTGGAGGAAATTTAATTATGTGCTAATTATTTTCCTAAAAATTACGAGTATTTTATGCTTAGAAGTTAACATAAGATATTTTGTACTTTGCAAGGAGATTTCTAAGTAAAATATGTATATCCTAACATAAAACGAACTTGTAAATGTGAGTGTTGTGTTAATGGTGTTATAACCCTAAAATTTAACATGAAAGGTTTTGATGTTAAAAAGTTTTGAGTTTATATAACTTTCTGTTTTCGAGATATAGCATAATATTGTAATAAAATATCGTAACTTTAAATATTTAAATGCAATGACGTCTTTCCTTCTAATGTCTTTTATCGATTCTATGGTACGTCGAGTCGAGACATCACTCATGGACATACACCCATATGCGCTGGCTACGCGCTCAGACAGTTTTTGAGTGTTTACTAAAAGAGGGCAAGGTAAGAAGTTCTCGTTCTGACAGAAATAGCGTTCCAATTAGAAAAAAATATGGATTGCCTGCCTGGATGCACGCGTCATGTGTTTTTATAAGTTTTATCCTCTTATCTTCAGCAGGTTTTATTCACGAATATTTACTGTAGATATGTATGGATCCGTGACACACGTGTGGCCAATGAAAGTCACTCGCTACAGCAGTAATGTTGAGCACTTATACAGCAAGAAGCTACAGCCATTTGTAGTTGTGCATAGTTTATGTGCGCTTGTACAGACGAGAGCACACCAAGCTACTACAATCTGTCAGATTTCTCTATTAGATTTTCAACTTTCTCGTTAAAGCATTACCAGCTTGACCTGCTATCGTTCGTACATGCAATATCTAAAGAAAGCCCTGTCCGATCCGTGAAGGTATTGTTAGGTATCGATAACTGATTCTACTAATGCCTAAAAAGCCGGGCTAAACTTAAAAAAGTCGCTCATAATATTACCGTCAAAAATGGTGTTGTCACTCTTTAAAAAAAATACTAAATTATGGGGAAGTTGGAATTAAAAGATCGCGGAAAAAAAAAGATTATTTTAAAATTCATTAGTATTGTTACTATGATGATTATGTAAAATTTCGTATTTTGTTTGGTCATGTGTTTATCCAATCTTTATTATCCTTAAGGTCGGATAACTAGTGATCAGCGATTTTTTAAGCATACATTTTAGACGCTTGCAGGTCACTTAATTTTAAAAATCATGAATAAACCTCTTAAACACTGTGGTGTTTATTCATAAAGGATGATTTAAGTTAAGTGACGTTAAAAGGCCAAAAATGTTTGGTTAAAGAATCGCTAATCACTCGTTAACTTTAAGCAGTTTTTATGAATAAGGGAGATAGTATATGGCTACGATGTCAAAAATGTCGTTCTGTGCTACGCCAATGCCCTACAGCAATTTGCTACGATATATGTAGAAAGCTGTGTGCTACGACATACACCTATCTTGTATAAGTATATGTGCTACAACGTAGACCGGTGTGTTCTACAACCTGATCTGATTATGAAAATAGCCTGCAAAATGCCACGATGTTAAAGAAAGTCGCTCTGTGCTACGCCAATACCCGCAATGTGCTACGATGTAGAGAGCAATGTGCTACAACGTAGACCTCACGCTACGCTACGACGTACATATTTGTGTGCTACGACGTAGATCGTTGTGTGCATTGACTTGGCTTGTGCTATTTAACAGCTGTTGTTTCTTAAGAGTTAAAGGAATTAAAAGCGAAAAACATTTTGTTTGTTTAAGAATTGAAAATCATTTCCTGAGTATAAAATACGACTCTTGAGTGGTAATTATCTTAATTTGAAGAACATTTACAGTCTCAGTGTTTTGTCAAAACTTCCTCTAATTTCCCTTCATTTATGACATTGATTGTCACTTAGACGATATTACGGCTATATTTAAACTTTAATGATGAGATGTCTTCTGGTGCCAAAATTTTATAAAAACACATTTAGCTTTTTATTTCTGCATCATCTGGGAATTTATTGCGCTATTACAGCAAGTTTAAATGCTTTGAGATCGATTTTTGGGATACGTCATGAATAATAAATTGTAAACTTACATAAATATTAACAATTTTGTGTCAGTGTTCTACATCGAACTGTGAATTTGAACAGTCCGCACATCACATCTTGTGGGAGTGTGTTCTTTGGCAGAATGAACGCAATATTATGTTGGATAGTGTACAAGTTACATCCGGAGTCGTTTATTATACGGACCTTGTAGAAACTAGAACCAATTTCCGTGCGTTCAGGCGCTTTTGCCATACCTATTATTGGAATCAATTGTAACAGCTAATACCTACTTAGGACCCATTAACTTAATCAAATTTTATTCCGTGGTGTTTGGCAATCTGGGCTTCTCCCAGTTGCAATAATGTCCCTTTGTGCCGATTGGCCTAGTTCTGTTCTGTCTCCTGCTTGTTATGGAGGGAAGTGGAAAAAATATCTTTTTTCTTACTCCTCCGCTATTCTTTTCTGATTAATTTGTTGCGGGACCCAAGACAGTTGAATCGTTTCTCCGGGACTCGTCGAGCTTCATTGCTCGGCGTTTTTCTGGCGGTCGCCACTGTTGATTCTGGCTTTCAGGAGTTGCAGTGGTTGGGAAAAGTGTGGCGGGTTTGTCCCAAAAAAAAAAAAAAAAAAATTAACAATTATAATAGTGTTAATTATTGTTTTTAGGGCTGATTCCTGTACTTAGTCATGGTTGAGAATAACTTTCAGATTATTTCATTGTTTTATTTTTTGAACAGTTACCCAATAATAATAATAATAATTTATTTCCAAAAACTTAGTACTAGTAAACATGACATGTGGCAACAAATTCCATTAAAATATAGAGTTTAGCGTCTGTAGCCGAACTAGGCATAGACTGTATTTCGGCTATCAGTACCATTCCCCTCATGAATTATACCAAGAAAGCGCTAATGAAAAAGGCATATAATTACATTAGTACTACAGAAACACTGAATAATTGATGAGTAATTTAGAGACTAATTTGCAAATAATAATTAATTAATTAAATAGTTTTAATTGATTACGTGCAAAAAGGTGCGTGTGATTGCATGAATATGTGAGTGTCTTATGTATATGATAACGTATGTGTGGATGTGTGTGTGTAGTTGTGTGATTGAATAATTATGCAGTGACATGTAAATATAAGTGCACTTGAGCGATGTGTGTGGGTGCTCTTTGTTTTCTGAGCTCTTCTCTGAATAGTATTCTTAAAGGGTTAAGCGTATTAGTTGTTCTGTCTCCTCGTAGTTTAAATTCTGTAAGTGTTGGCATATTATTTTAATTTTGCATTGTTTTGTAGTTATATATTTATTAATTTGCTAAGCTTATTATAAAGGTACCTAAGGGCCTAGAAATCTAACAAATCTTTTACCAAAGGTTGTCTTAAAAGTATTTAAATATTCACATGCATGGTGTTTAGGCTGTTTCTGTAGTATCATTGGGTTGCAGTGCTGTTTTTTATGTTCATGGAGGAGAATTTTGAGTATGATTATTGTCTTACAGTCAAAACCTTGCACAACTGGAACTGTGTGTAAGTAGGAAAGTGCATTAGTTCGAATGTGCCAACCTATAGTATCGCTCGCTGGGCGACCTCAACTGGCTTTAAGGTGAATTTGGAGATATCTCCCCAGGAGGAGAAGCAGTAGGTAAGGTGCGACCGAAAAAGGGCCTGATATATTCGCTTCAACAGTGCAGGGTTTGTGACATGACGTATATTCCAATAAATGTTGTATAATTGTATAATTGCATGGCATACGTGTGAGCACAATGCACTTGCTGTAAAGCATCTATTTAATGAGTTAGTCTTTTTTATTGACTTGATTGTGTTCTGGCTGTTGAGAGTATGACATGCTCACTCAAATGTCTCGCTGGTGGTGGCATGTGTATTGGGTCATTAGGTTCCCTTCAATATGGTTGAGCTGAATGATGCTGATCCATACGTCATGTTCGTGAACGGACGCCGTCAGAGGGCACTGGTCATCTCTTATATTTATTCTCGTATTTTAATTTCTGAATTGTTGTTTTATTTTTTTGTGTGTTTTCCATGATGGACGCTCTTAGCGGACAATATATTTCTGCATAGTTCTCACACGGTTAATTTCAACATGAATGATGTAATCAAATATTTGTATCAATAGCTTGATAATTGAAAAGAGTGTCCATGTCCATGGAGTACTCCTACTCTTTGGAATGGGCGACTAGCTTCTTCATCTTACTGACTGACCGACCTTCTGACAATTTAAAAGTGCCTGTAACTGGTTTATTTGAAATAAATTCTTTGATTTGATTTGAAATAAAATCTGTTTGTGGTCGGAACTGACGGGGAAGTAACGAAGTTCCTTACGCTTACAGTACTCGCACTCACATTCCTATATAATATGTAAAGAAAACCCCGTCCGACCCATAGGGATAATAAAGGTCAGGTTGGTCTTCCGCGGGTATCGCACGATTTTCTACGAGGCGGCTTGCGTCCTGGCCGGATCCCCGCCCTGGGACTTAGAGGCGGAAGTACTCGCGTCATTATGCCGATGGCGCGAGCAAGAGTGGGCACGGGGCTCCAGTCCGGTGCAGCTCGAGCTGCGCCGAGAGGAGCTCCGTCAGGTCCTGGTAGCGGACTGGCGGCAGAGGCTTATGCGGCCTGCCGGCCTTGCTACCGTCGAGGCGATCCGGCGGATCAGAGGCGATGCACGGGGTAGTTGAACACCTCACTACTCCGTGCAGGAGGCGAGGCCCGGACAGACCGGGCCAGCACGAGAGTGTGGTGCCGCGGCAGAATCAAGGACTCACGCGTGTCTGGAGAGACACCGAGGTGGTTTTTAGTCAGTAGGAGTCTGACAGACCCCGTCGCCCATCCGGCAAGTATCCATTGAGGATTTTCCACCCCGGAATAAAAAATGAAATTTTACATCATAACCATAGTAACAGTACTAATGAATTTTGAAATATTCTTCTTTTTTTCCGAGAATTAATTCTAACTTCGAATAGGGATGCGACCGGGTACCGCGTGCCCTGCCCCCCCCCCCCCCCTTCGTCCCGCATGTATTTTCTACCGCACGTGTATTAAATTACCTCTTTTTGCGAAATAATTTTCCTTTTTTTAGGGGGATTTTTTAAAAGTTTAGCCCGGGTTTGTAGGCATTAGTAGAAAAAGTTATCGATACCTAGCAATATCTTCGCGGATCGGACTGGGTTTTCTTTACATATTCTATACATAAGAAGAAGAAGGAGGGAGCTCTCTCCCTCCTTCTTTTTTGTGGTATGGTGGTCTAATCTAAGATGTTGAAAACGAGGTGGTTGATTCACTTGAATTAACCACCTCGTTTTCAACATCTTAGATTTTCATTTTGCCCTCACTATCGGCTTGGGCACCCTCAAAAACCATAAAAATAAATTTCAGAGCCGCCGTCTTCATATTCATTTTTCCTATTGACTGCAGCCCCTTTGAAACTCTGAAAACTATATCTTTCTCATCTATCTTATTGCTGTCGTGGCATAATACTTTTTCGGTACGTGACGTTTTTTCATCAATTTACTCTAACGAAAATTTCCGTTTCGAATATTCCAAAAGGACATAACTAAAGGTCCCACGTTAGTTGAGAAATTAATTCAAATAGAAGAGTGTTTTCATCTACTTGTTCGTTGAATGGTAATACTCAATTAAAATATTAATTTCATCTTAGTATTACACACACCCGGAAAAAAACTAAGTAATATTAGATAAGTATATAACTTTGTACTCAGATTTTAATTTTGGCATATCCCTATCTAATTCCTATTTAACTTTGTGGACAAAACTAATACTATAAATAAATAATAATAATATAATTTGTCTCCTAAGATACAGGTATTCCCTAATCCCTAGTATAGGATGCAGGATTTATTGTTTTGTTACATAGAAAATTACCTTTATTCTATTCTCTTTTCTTGTATCTATTGTTAGTTTTTAAGGCATGTACCTGCAAACTTTATCTATGTATGTTTTGCTCAATAAAGTTACTATTATTTATTATTATTAAATATAAAGTGATCTAGAAAAACAACGGGATACGGAACAATATTTATTTATTTCAAAAGTTTCGGCAGGTAAATTACAATAACAAGTAAGATAAAATATTATATAACGAATACTGTGGAAAATGTTGTTCCAGATAGGAAACTAATTTGTGCCTTCTATCACACCACGCAGCTCATTCGCTTTGCACCTCGGGACATTTAAATCAAATAAACAAAGAATGTTACGCTTAGCTTTTGACTTTAACATTATGTTAATTAGGTTTTAGTTAAAGTTTTATTACTAACTTCAAAAATTTTTTTCTAAACTTTAGCATCTTTGTAATCTGAAAGTCGTTGAAACGAAAATGCGACAATAAAAAGAGACAAACAAAAATCCATAAGATTTAACGTAGGATAGAGAAGGAATGCATTTACTTGAATACAACACCATCTATCGACAATTTTGAGAATTACTATGGCTATTCGTTAGAACAAAAATGTAGCTTGGTTTAAATAGTTCCAAATAAAGAATAAAGGCAGCGCTGGTATCAAGTTTCAAGGATTTCTAAATTAACAAGTATTATAATATCATGGGAAACTATATAGCGAAAAATATAGAAAATGGTATATAATCCTACATACATTCAAAGAAAATGTAAGCTCTGAGTCTGAATATACCAAAAATGTAAAATAATTATGCAACTTTGCTTTGCTTTTTATCACTATGATTATGTCTAAAACCTACAATTATCCTCTTCCCGAAATTTTACATTGTCTCATTACCTTGAATCCAAAATTTTTGTAGTTTTCACTTCTAGCACGTGTGGATAGTAAACATGCTTTTTACATTATATAGTAAAATATATATTTTATTTAACCTAAAACTTATAGTTCAGAGATATAGGGCTGACCGGTAGGTACACATGTTATCTTCCGCATTAATTTTTCATGTTCAGTCAACCCTCTCTTCTGGTATGCTTGACATTTACAATCAGTTGGACCTGAATTGAATAATACACATGAATGAATTTGTGACCATATGATTACACAGGGTTATGATGAAGTTTCAAATGGTATTAACAACATAAGGTTCTATTAGAATTGAACTATTTATATAGCAATAGGTACTCTTTTTTAGGTTAACTAATGTTTGTGTATCTGGTGTTATACAAAAAACTAGTCAAGTGGGAATCAGCTTCGCTCGCCAAGGCGTGTGTACATTGTTCAACGCGAGGCCACGCCTTAATGATCCAGCCTTTTTTTTACTAGCCAAATTACGCATTGACATTTGAAGCATAGTTTTTGATGCTATCGGATGTCATTTCAGCGTAGCCTTGTGTGGAGGCATGAGGAACAGGGAGTAAAGTTCACTCATCCTCAATAGAAAAAGCAGGATCCTCCGACCAGACGAGGTTGCTTATGAGGCTGAGGGTGATGACCAGGTATGCGCGGTCGCTGCATGCTTGTATTGTGGTCAGGATACCCGTTGAAGCCGTGGGCGTTGGCTGGCTGGTATCTCGCCGCTAAAGCTTGCAAGAGTGGTGATGATGACGTCACGCTGAAATTGCTGCACGAAGGCTGCGCTCAGCTTCATGCTCGGGGTCACCAGTGTGGAGGCATGAGGAACAGGAAGTGAAGTTCACTCATCCTCCATAGAAAATGGAGGATCCTCCGACCAGACGGGTGTTATGTCTTGTGGGCACTTGCCCAATGGTAGAAATTGGGAAGTTGTATATACCTATGCTAGTTGCACGGTAAACTCTGATTGCGAGATGTAGAATTCGTGTGACGTCAGTCTGACGCGTTGTTCATTTGGTGGCGTTTGTAGTAGTAGTATTAAAGGTGAGATAATATGACCTATTTGCAAATGATGAGGAAGGAAGCGATATACCGATCAAGAATACGAAGAGCCGAAAATACTTTCCCGAACTCCTAAATTGAGGCACCCACCGTCTAATTCTATGAGAATAATAATGTGAAAATATTGATCAGTCAAAGAATTTGCATGTAGTTTGAAGCTCGGGTTTCAAGATATATCTCCAGAAAATACAAGTGGCTTTACTTAGACAGACACTGACTAGTATATTATAAATGGGTTTTAAAGATATTATCGTTTTTATATCAAAAATACTGTAAGAAACCGCAAATTATTTTCTGACAAACATCAACACTACAAAGATTCAAGCACTTAAGAGGTAGGTAAAAAGTACAGACACGAAGGCCGACCTATAGTAGCTATAAAATGGCGCTGAGATGTGTTGTACTGACAACGCATAATAAAGTACGTCTGTGGGGTGACGGAAGTGGGGTGGGGGTACCTAAGACAATACATTTCAGAGGCCCTCAAGACTTAATAAATTTCATGCTGACGGTACAAACAGCTTTATACCTTTCCTAGTATATCAGACAACTCAAGACTTCAGGTAGGTCACACAATGAAATGAATAAGTAAAACTGGAAATAAGTATATGATCGGAAAATAAATTAATCACCAATGTAATTGAAGATGAACTTGTGACGGAAACAAAATACTCCATTATATACCTACTCGTAGATTAATTAGAACCACTTCTGCAAGGATTAGCCTGCCACTTATTCGTATATCCTCTGCATAGTTTTGGATAAAGGGTTTCAACTTTGATTGTCATATAAAGTCAGGCACCCGTTTTAATATAATATGCATTCATGTTTATGTTTGATTACTAACTAATAGAGTTTTCGTATGTAGGTATGAATACTTCAGCGCCATAATCTCCTTCTCGGTAGCGGCCCGATCACGCCTAAGTACTTACTGTGGACAAACGCCTAAGCTTTGTGTATAAAAATGGATTGGCACAGGAATATTTACTTTACCTAAGCTATGTATATCTAAAACGCTTTCTAAGTTCATTATTTTTTCAGTATACATCGAGGGCCGGGAAACAATGACAAGTCCTAAATTATAAATATGTCAACGAAGCGCTTTGTGAGTACCCTAATATAGGCGGAATATCCCTCATAATTATGGCGCATCGATATCCGTCTGCTCGCCCGATGATAAGTAGGCTTTGTGGAATTATATTGAAATTTCAATGCGCACACCCCCGATATGCATCCGGTATAACAAACACCGCAGTGACTCGCATCACTGCGCCCATGTTCAAATCTTTGAAATGTTACCTTGAATAAAATGAACAATGTGTCGTGGTTATGTGGCGATATATTGAACTAAATGTTATTTAATACATTCAAAATTTTTTGTCTTTACAAATATGTGTTGTTATATATAATTCATAGGTTTCTCTGGATCCACACGTGCTCCTCTGTAAAAAGGTAAGTTGTTTCTATTTGTTATCATAAAAATGCCTTTGTACCATCTAAAACTACCAGTCAGTGTTATAGTACATAGCAGTGGCCTTGAATAATGATGAATCTGTATTTGATATGTATTTGAATACGAAACTCAAGCATCTATATCGGGAACTTCTAACTATGTATGTCAGATCCTACGAATTTCTCTCTGTAGATTCAAGATTCAAATGACCGGTATGAGCGTCTCTTATTGAATAAAATACAGTGTAAAAAATTGGTAAATTAGTTCTCTTTGATCTAAGTTGCTTATAGTCCCGAGGGCCGGGAAACAATGATAAGTCCTAAATTATAAATATGTCAACGAAGCGCTTTGTGAGTACCCTAATATAGGCGGAGTATCCCTCATAATTATGGCGCATCGATATCCGTCTGCTCGCCCGATGATAAGTAGGCTTTGTGGAATTATATTGAAATTTCAATGCGCACACCCCCGATATGCATCCGGTATAACAAACACCGCAGTGACTCGCATCACTGCGCCCATGTTCAAATCTTTGAAATGTTACCTTGAATAAAATGAACAATGTGTCGTGGTTATGTGGCGATATATTGAACTAAATGTTATTTAATACATTCAAAATTTTTTGTCTTTAGAAATATGTGTTGTTATATATAATTCATAGGTTTCTCTGGATCCACACGTGCTCCTCTGTAAAAAGGTAAGTTGTTTCTATTTGTTATCATAAAAATGCCTTTGTACCATCTAAAACTACCAGTCAGTGTTATAGTACATAGCAGTGGCCTTGAATAATAATGAATCTGTATTTGATATGTATTTGAATACGAAACTCAAGCATCTATATCGGGAACTTCTAACTATGTATGTCAGATCCTACGAATTTCTCTCTGTAGATTCAAGATTCAAATGACCGGTATGAGCGTCTCTTATTGAGTAAAATACAGTGTAAAAAATTGGTAAATTAGTTCTCTTTGATCTAAGTTGCTTATAGTCCCGTCAAGTTGACTCAATAAATAGGCATTAGGTTACATTCGTACAAACATAATTCGCATAAAGCTCATCTAACAATCTAATCATAGTTCGTATCGTCAATAAAATGATTGTAAAAAAAAAAATGTCACTAAAAGGTACTTAATTGTAAGAAAGCAAGAGTTCACACAGTGATAATTTATTTTTAGTTTTATGAAGGTACTAAAACTTAGCGTTTGGTTGAAAAATGCAAAAAAAAATCCCTTCCAAGAATAAACTTTATACGAATTAATGTTAAAACCATATAGCGCATTCTTCATTATAAGCGCGCAGTTCTTTAAAACGGTCAAGTGTGTCTCGCGCACCGAGGGCGTTATAATTCAAGTATTAGTTACACTCCCTCCAGTCCACGCCAACATTTGTGTGATGAAAACAAATTAAAAGTAAACAAACGGTTTTAAAAATAAGGCTTTTATGAAATGTGCTAATAAGAAATAAACATCTTTTACTGTTAACTTATAACGTCATTTCACACTTGGTGCAATTAATACGACGTAAAAGCTTGTCGCGAGATTAAATTAGTTTGGAAATTTTAATAGATACAATGATTAACATTAAATTATTTATCTTTCAGCTTCGACAAGCTTTTATGTGATATACTTAAATTGTGTTAAATGTGAAATGATGTTATAAGTTAACAGTAAATATTATTTTATTCTTTTTCAGCGCATTTAATAAAAAGCTTGTTTTTAAAGAGTTCTTTTTTTATTTTCGTCTTTTTAATTATTGCTGGACCCGTTTCTCAATCTGTTCATATCATTCAACACATCATTGTTACAGGGTTAATTTCGAATAGTCTATTTGTAATAAGACCTAATGATTCTTCAACGCCATGCCATTTTGGTTTTAAAAAGATATAACACAATTAATCATGCACTGTTGCTTGGATGACAATGCATGGTTTCTATACAGAAGAAAATCAATCGCATAAAGGTTCAAAATTTATTTCAAACGTCCGCTCATTTTTGTTTCTAGTAAGTTTTATTTGATACACCTATATGGGTGGGGGGGGGTGCATTAAAAATAATTCTTGCCCCATATTGGTTTTAGAACGACGACACACATAATTAACCATGTATTGTCATCCGATCAATCATTACATATTTATGTATAGTAGAGCACTTTTCCAGTGACTTCGTGCGCGTGTATTTCGTACCTACATTAGTCTAAAATTATTATTTGCTATTTTTGTCATTTGTTTATTTAATTCAGTCTTATTTTCATGATTAGAGATCAACAGAATAAAATGTATTAAATAAACCGTTATCTCTTCTTTTACCACTATAAGTCTTGTTTTAAAAAGCCTCTGGTTGGTTGGACTTTAAGATTATTTACACCATATTCGAGTTAATGGAAGCAAGCAGTAAAATCCAACCCTTAAACTTTATTACCCGTGTCCAGGCCAGTACGAGACGATTTCTGAAAGCCGTTAAAACACATAGTTTTGTTTTAAGTATTAATACTGAGTTTTGAAATAAGTAATTCGTCGGTGTGCCTTAAATTGTATTAAAGAGGCTATCGAGCGGAACAAAGGCTCCAAAGTGTACGCACGGGGTTTGTCTGTTGGACAGAGCCTACTTGCGAAGCTGAAGACTGGGGATGGTAGGATCGTCACTTCCAAGCCCGAGCTTTTGGGTGAGATTGAGTAATTCTACAGAGAGTTATACACATCAACACACGCACCGACGATATCCCAGACGTCAGCGTGTACGAGATTGGTATGGTCTTGAAGCAGCTCAAGATGATATGACGGCTGGAGATTATGGAACTACAGCTGAGCTTCTGAAAGCGGGTGGCAAACCAGTTCTTAAAGCGTTTCAGAAGCTATTTAATTCCGTCATTCTTAAAGGCGAAACGCCTAAGGCGTGGCACAGGAGCATGGTGGTGTTGTTTTTCGAAAAAGGTAACAATACCCCCCTGATAAACTACAGACCGATATCCCTCCTGAGCCTGATGTCTGCTGATTCTACTCTAGCAGTTTTCTAGGGTCATCACGAATCTTCTCGCTCGCAGGTTCGACGACTTCCAGCCTCCCGAACAAGTAGGCTTCCGAAAAGGCTTTAGCACCATAAACCACATACATACGCTGCGGCTAGTAATACAGAAGTCCTAGGAGTATAACAATCCCCTATGCTTAGCGTTTGTAGACTTCAAGAAGGCCTTCGATTCGATCGAGACTTGGACGGTACTACAGTCTCTCCAGCGGTGCCAAATTGCCCACCGATACATTGAGGTGATAAAGTGTTTATATAAAAAAGGCTACCATGACAGTCCGTCTTCAGGATCAGGACTCGAAACCGATCCAACTACAGCGGTCATAATTCCCAAGATGTTCACAGCTGCGTTGGAAGATGTCTTCAAGCTCCTGAACTGGAACTTGGCATTAACATCTACGGCGAGTACATCATAAAGTCCGTTTTGCAGATGATATCGGCTGCCGGCAGAAGTTACCACCCACCAGACAAAGTCTTGCCGCCAAGCGATTCGTCGTGTTCCGGCATGATGTCTGATGAAGCCGTATGAAGGACGGGTCTGAGCAGTTGTGTTGCGATGTGTGCCGAGTACGATGCGCCAAATGTTGTGTCGGGAGTTTGGTCGTGGAGGGTCTCCAGATCAATCTCCCTCTGGCGCAACATCGTTGGTCGTGTTGTTGGGTTTAACATTGCATCACCTCGCTCAACTGCCGTCTTCCTTCCTATTCACTCAGTTTTCTTTTAGTGAATAGGCTTAATAAGCTAGCGCGCTTTACCATCAACGATTGAATCACTGCTGACCAGCAGGCGGGATTACAGTCAAGCACTAGTTTATAATTATTAAAAAAAAATGCTCAATGACCTCAGCAGAGCTTCCTAACAAGTGGGTCTAAGGATAAACATGGATAGGACGAAAATCATGTCGAACTCTCATGTCGCACCCACTCCAATTCTAGTTGGTTGCTCTGCACTCGAAGTTGTTGACTGAGACAAACAGTCTAACTAGGCAATGGCAATGCTGGCAGCCTTTTTGGCACGTTTCCTGTTGACAGCGATGCAGATGAATTTTTGATGCCCTCTAGTTATTTTATTTCCATTTCTCTTTTATATACTTGTACATAATTTTGTTTTGTTAACTTTTTAAATTATGTAAATATTAGCCACATATATGCTGCGTAGTTTTAAACATTTAAAAATACAAATTACATTTTGTCTAACTAGGTAGATCCAACTTCGAGAAAGAGGTCTCTCGTCGAATCCAGCTCGGCTGGGCAGCGTTCGGGAAGCTACGATACATCTTCTCGTCGTCCAGGATACCACAGTGTCTCAAGACTAAAGTCTTTGATCAGTGTGTGTTGCCAGTGTTGACTTATGGAACTGAAACGTGGTCGCTCACAATGGGCCTCATACGAAAGCTCATAGTCACACAAAGGGCAATTTAAAGAGCTATGCTCAGAGTTTCTCTGCATGGTCGAATCAGAAATGAGGAGATCCGCAGAAGAACGAAAGTCACCGACAGCTCTTCGAGTCGCTAAAAAAAGTGGTAGTGGGCAGGGCACATAGCTCGTAGAACCGATGGCCGATGGGGCAGTAAGGTTCTGGAGTGGCGGCCACGTACAGGAAGACGCGGCGTAGGGAGGCCCCTAACAAGGTGGACCCATGACCTGGTGAAGGGAAGCCGATTAATGCGGGCAGCAGAAGACCGGTCATCGTGGAAAGCCTTGGGGGAGCCAAGGCTTTCCACGATGATCGGTCTTTGTCCAGCAGGGCACCTCTATCATCAGCCTCTCATCTCAGGCTGAAGAAGAAGAAGAAGTGCCTTATACTTTTTTCTTATCTATTATTTTTTTACTCTACACTGTACGCCTATACAGTATGTTATGAAAACCCTGTCCGACCCATAAGGATAATAAAGGTTAGGTAAACACATGACCAAATACAATATAAAATTTTACGTATTCATCATAGTACCAATACAAATGAATTTTGAAATAATCTTTTTTTCCCGCGAATTAATTCCAATTTCCCCGAAATTTGGTAATTTTTAAAAAGTGACAACACCGGTATTATTATGAGCGAATAGCGATGCGACCACGTGCCGCGTGTCCTGCCGCCCGCCCCCCGCAGGCGGCAGGCGAAGGGTGGTCAACGCACGTTTATTAAGTTACCTCCTTTTGCGAAATAATATTTATTTTTTTTAGGGGGATTTTTTTTTAAGTTTAGCCCGGTTTTGTATGCATTAGTAGAATCAGTTATCGATACCTAACAACACCTTCACGGGTCGGACAGGGTTTTCGTAACATACTGTATACCTATAGCCTATATTAAATCTAGGGATAAAGGTGAGTAGTTTTTTCGAGATGAGGTATTGGTAAGGAGTTTTTTTAACGTGACAATCTTTATTAATTATTGAGATAAATATTGCTCATTTTTAATTTAATTTGTCATACTAATAAAAATATTTTCAAATTTACTGTACCTATCTATCCCGTCTTTTTACCGCCACAGGGGTAGAACTCAATAATCTTGATGTGGATTTCCTATAACTTGACCGAAAGATGACATACACCAACAATTTGAGTTAATCAAACCATATTTTAGTAGTATATACTCCCCTGCAGAATTTATAAATTAACCTCTTTTTGCCCCTTTAGGAGCCGATTTGTGAAAGACCAAAATACTTATTATATTTTCTTTTTTGTCAAAAGTATTAATACTGAGTGTCAAGTTAATCAGACCGCGCATTCAAATTTTTCCTCACAAACTTTAGCACTCCTATCCTTTATCGTTCTCCCGACAGGCCTCAGCCCGCTATACTTCAGCGGATATCACTTTATCAGTCGCCTTGTAAGTGTCACATGACAAAGGGGAATAAGATTTAAATCAAGTGGTGATGTGTACAGTGGGGACTCATTGCCTTTATCATATTACTACGCATGCTATTGGGGAGAGAGGGATTTGTTTAATAAGAAAAGGTCTTCACTTCTTTGGTTGTATTTCTATGTGTGTAGGTACATAAATTCGTATTTTAATTGGTTTTCTAGGTGCAACATGCACTTTCTTTACTATGTGCTACTTAGGGAAATATTTCTTTAAATACATATCCAATGCGCAAAGCATGAACTTACAGAAAATAAAGAAAGAAAACAAGAAATGACGCAATTTACAATATTAATATTGTTATCCAATTATTAATTACAGTTAAATATATGAACATTATACAAGCTAAATAAAAAAAAAACACTAAAAAATTATTATGAAAAACATATTCAATACAAGAATCAGTAGACAAAAATGTCAGAATCCATTTCCCATAAAAAAGTAATATTCAAATGAAAATCTTTTGCAATACGGTAACTACGGACAAAGGCTCGGCTCTGATATTGAATATTGATCGTTTATTCATATCTGATTATTGATACCTTACTTGCGAAAGAAATTGAATCTTAGAAATATCATAGACCATTTACCGTTATTAAGTTAATTCTTCGTCGACAATTCTTTTAAGTAAATTAATGTACAAATTGACCACCAACAACAATATTCTGTCATAAAATTTTGTATTTCAAATTTCCATAACAATTTATCATAAATACCACGACATATTCGCCAAATGTAAACAATATGAGTTCATGGAAAAATAACTTTATGTCCTACACAATAAATACGAATAAGAATGAATGCCTGAGGCATTAATTCCGCCTTTGTACCTTTTATGTGCGAAAAGTTTGAATAAATAAACTTTGGGTTATGCTACAACTTCAAACATTACATAACTTTTACAATAGTGCTAGACACTGTAAAAGCAACTTAATTACCATTGAAATAAAGCTGATATTTATTTAACCTGAACACTGCGCACTTTTAAAAGAAGTATTATGTATTAACATCTTCGGTACCAATTGAAACATCGTTGATTTGAAATCAAGTATTGGAAAGGGGACAGTTAGCACAGAGAGAGGCAAGCACACAGGGCCCAGTTATAACACAAAGCTAAAGCGAAATGATAACAAGTCTAATAAACCTGGGAATCTGTAGAGCGATTTCATCGAGGCTGTCGATCGGTTCGCTGAGGGGTCGCTCGAGCAGTCGGGACGGTGCTGTAAGCACGTCTGAGTTCATGTTTCGTCTAGTATTTGTGTTTCTGCTGTGCTTCTTCCGTTTTTCTTCAGCGCGTTGTAGATTGTGGAATCGGAAGAAGAAAACCGACATTATATTTCAGTTAAGTGCACTTGTGCATGTGTCTCTCTACTTCCAGTCCCTGTATCGTGTGTAAATCACTGCTTATATAAGTTCACTTGTACACTTTCCACGCTTCAGAGTTCAAGCGTTCGCGATGAAACATTTATACTCGTAGTTGTAATTGATAAATAATGATCTCTAAGACAAAAAGCATTAAATTATAAGTATAATAATTATAATATAAGTGCATTCATATAAATATTATGTAAAAATATAAGTAAGTAAAGAAATTGATTTAGGTTAGAAATAGCTTTTGGGTAATATAGTGAGTGTATGATGAGCCTTTTCCTGCGTTCATGACCTACATTTCATTCGGGAGCGGCAGCTTGTAGATACATAATTTATGATCCTGATCTATTCTGAGACGCCAACCAGTCCTCTGTTGCTAATCACTTATGTTTCGATTACCTACAACAATTTCAACAGGATTAATGGATTATACCATGTAGCTTACAGCACAGTAAACTGATATCCGACATCCTTATTAATTTGGCTGCACTTAATTTCTCTTTACAAGTCGAAACGCGTTACTAAAATAGGCAGACATTTTATTCGAAGATGAAATGTTGTTTATAACTGTTTTTATGTTTACAAAACTGAAGACTAAATACGCTTTCCACTTCTGCATTTCCGCTATAAGTAAGTGATAACTAGGTATATTATACTTGTCGGAAGAGCATTAAAAAAAAAGTTATTAATAGCAAAGCCTAGTATTTTTGTTACAACAAAAAAGAGTATTAGACTGTTCGATTGATGTTTATATCTCTTAAAAACTTTATTTAAAGAAAGACGAAGAAACTTGAAAGAAATACGTTCCTTACTTGACTTTCTCAATCACATCCTAACACTTCAAATCACAACTGTCTACCTATACTATCTACTTACCTATATTGAGGAAGACCCTCCTTTCTCTACTTACTTCAAAGGGAAAATCATCCGGAGAACAAAAGTTTGTATTCCGCTTCTACTAATCATATCTTTGCGTGAAGAGTAGATCAAACACTTAAATACTCAAGGCTATAGAACAACTCTAGTGTAAATAGATCTTATTTCTGACATTCCAAGTCAAACAAGATCTCTGTTTCAAAATCCATATGTTGAAATAGAGTCATGTGACCTGAAACGTAGTGATAAAAATTAAAAATATCGCCAGATCAGGCTCTGAGCACCATTGCCATTTATTTTATAAGTTTAATATTATCTTCACACTTCAGGTAATGACCTTATTTGATGATATCATGTAATAATAGAATTTATAACCTGAACTTGCTTGCAGTTATGGAAACGTTAAGTTCAACATTGTGCCTTTATGTTGTGATTTTTGTCTAATAACTTTGGATTCTTTATCTTTAAAGATTTCTTTGTATGTACTCGCTTAGTTAAAATAGGTAATATTTTGAAATTTGCTAAGTATTTACAAAGATAACCAGTAAGACAACTATAGGTATTTGATTTCAGTTTTTTTGTGTGTTTGAAGGATTACTATACTAAGTTTTACTAAACTACAATTTTAACCAATGTGCCATGGAAATAAGTATAGTGAGAATAAAAAGGCAAGACTGGATAGAAAACGAAAACCGACTTGTAACGAAAGTGGCTGACGTCACACAAATAGCCAGAAAACTGAAATGGAATTGGGCTGGTCACACCCTCAGAGACACAGACAAATTGAGCAAATGTCTGGTAGCCAAGTGTACCGAGCAAACGACACAGGAGAAGGCAGAGGAAACATTGAACCGACGAGCTGAAATAGCAAGACTGCTGTCTATAGGGAAGAGTGAAAGGAGGGAGGCCCATGCGATTTGGCACCGATCCGTCGCTGTCAATAATACAATTATCTTTTAAATTGATCTTCTATCTCTATTTACAACTTATTTACCTATAGTTTTACTGTAGTTGCAATTGAAATCGGTCGGTATAACTTGTATCGAAATTTATGTAATTGGACATAATATTAGAAAATAATTAATAAACTTTTTCCTTTTCTTTGAAGATTAAATAAAATTATATTCCAATATACCGGGCAATGACTTACATTATTGCCACTTGAAATTCACAAATGTATGAAAAACATTTCTTGTATTTTTCCCAATAAAACGGTAATTAATAACATCGTATTGTAAAACGATGGCAGGACATTAGAAATATGTATATTTATCTATTAATAAAAGTGATTGAATTGCTTGGTCGGCGAATTTGTCGCGTAGGCACACTTATACTTAACATATGTATGTTTTAATATTGACATTTATTATGAGGTAGTCTATTTTAAGCTTTCTTTCACAGCCCTACACGTGTCTACATTCTTCAGCAAGACAGTGGAGGACAGCACTCAACCTTATCTCTCATTAGCGTCAAGTTTTGCCGCGTTCTGCATGTTCATGTATTTTTGTTTTGCAACGGGTGCAGGTACAATAATGTTATTTATATAATATGCGATTCCAGATTTATTCAGCCGTGCATTATTATTATAAACTATTTTAATAATCCACTAATCCGCATTGTCATCTTATGGTAGATTACAGGTCATCAACCTATGTCCAAGCACTGGGCGCATTAGGGGTTGATTATTATTTTTAAAACGTCCTAATGACTTGTTTCATGTTTTTGTGTTCTTAGACCGTACTCCCAGTTCCTCAGTTAATCCCAGTCGCATCCGAAGCTTTTTCAGCTTTGGAGTCTGGGGTCCATTCCATCCATTGATATACCGCAGTAAACGTTTTCTAAAGTTTAGGCAAAGGAGAATGCCGTGAGGTTGTACCAATTTGGAAGGGAGTGGGTCACGACCAAATGTCTATTTCATAAAATACATTCATAAACTTAATTAGTTAGAAATTCTTAGACGCCTCCATTTATCGTCTTTGTTCATTCGTCATTTTCTTTAAGGTAACCATTTAAGTAGGTTAATAATTAATCCGAATTGCGGAAATCCAGGTAAAAGTAGTTAACAATATAAGGAAGGCATTAAATTCTCCTTTAAATACACTAGGTTTGGTTGTGACGACACATACAGCGGTGCCATCGTAATGAAATCTCTCAGTGAAACTCAATCCTTAACATAAAGGTGGCATGACAGCATACTTCACCCTAGTTTTCACAATAACATTTTTACAGAATAGGCTGGCTGTATACCCTATTTTCTTTAGCGAAACTCCTAAAGCTTTTAATAAATTGCAAACCAGAGTTTTGTTGAATTTAGAAGTATTTTGTATATGAACCTTTTATTATGAACCTGTTTATGTGAGAGTTTACATAAATGTCAACTCATAATTATCACGGCTTATTTTTAATTTTATATGTGGAATTGATTCTTTGTTTATTTATGATTTCATATTGTCACACATATAGGAGCTATAAGAATAATGTACCCAGGATTTTATAACAATTAAAAAGCCTGTCTGTCCTTGCGAGCTTCTTGCCTGTTTTTTAAATAGACAACAGCTTGCTTCAACTTTCTGACTATTTAATTTGTGTGT
This sequence comes from Sesamia inferens, assembly GCA_037179545.1. Taxonomy (NCBI): domain Eukaryota; kingdom Metazoa; phylum Arthropoda; class Insecta; order Lepidoptera; family Noctuidae; genus Sesamia; species Sesamia inferens. The sequence continues at coordinate 14,760,333 of CM073921.1, read as the reverse complement.
TTAATTAAAATGAATACTTTGTGTTTGATAGGTTTTAGCACCCTCACAAACTGTGGAAGAACGCTTTCTCGTTACGTGATTTCTACCAATTTACTTCTTCCACTAGCTACGTAGGTAGGTATTAGAAGTTCGTTCCAAATACAAACATTTGTAATTTGGACCAAACTTGGGTCAACAAAGGCCACGGCTTTGAATCCTCTAATAACAGAGGCGCTTTATAATAAGTCATATTGAAAAACGAAAATGGCTTTTAGGTTAGTTTCTCAAAGGACTGATCGTAATTTTATGAACTGGTTTATAAATAATTTTGAGAAGCTGCAATGTGAGCAAATTGCTTTCATAGACAAGGACAACGCTCCGTGACATACGCGGTGAAATCCAATCATGGCTGCGAGGAAGGAAAAGCCCTATAAAGAATATGACATAAAAGCGCAGCTCTTAGGAAAGCTTGATAAAAGCCAATTTAACGTTAAATATGTCGAGCAAATGGCAGAATAAAAAGGACATACCGTATTTTGCCTTCATCCTAACCATAAAGCTATCAAATTATTGATATATTATGCACAGTTGAAAGTTTATATTGGAGACAATACAAACTTTCAACTGTGACAATAATATGTAAATTTATAATGTCTTCATATGAGAATTGATGTTATTTTTATAATTTGCCTATGTGTTTTCAATTATAATTCGATAATATGATTGCAAAAATAATGTAATTGATTGGACATAAAGCTTAAACCTTATAGATTTGAGATCAGTGTAAAATGATCAAATGACTGTTCAATCGAATGAGGCGGATTACTAAGCTGAAATCAAACGCGTGGTGTTTTCGGTCTATAAATGGACATCAGCTATTGATTGAACTTACAAACTCATTACCCGCATTTAAGTAATAGCTACCTTCACTGTCATGTCCAGCAAACCATTCTCTATTAGCAAAATGATTAATAATGCATGATTTGATATTGTAGGTACGTTGGAACAATGAAACGGACTCATAATTCATTTCTGTTCTGATAGAAATGAATTATTTCAGAAATAATGCATTACATAGATTTGTATTGCAGAAAAATGGAGAGAATACAATACTTTAATAACATTGACCAGCCAGAATGTGTTTTTATTGAAATCATAATCTTAGTCAGAATATGGTAAATATTTTTAAGTTTAGTAAACGGTATTATCACATTCTGTCATCACGTAGCATACAATTAAGCGCATACATAAGACCAAAATTAGGTCAGTATTATTAATAAAAATAATGTTATAAACAACATCAAGTACCATATAATGTCAGAGTGACTAAGATTAACATACCAAAGTATAGATTACAATTCAATTTGGGTCTCAAGCTCGTTTAAATTATAACAACATTTATTGTACTTACCTATATAAAATATTTAAATTGCTTTTTAAATTAATTTTTAGAGCTTTGGTTGAATTTTCAATTATGCTGTTATTATAATTTGTGGGGTAATGTAGAATATGCTTTTCTTCTTTATGCCGTGGTAGACATTAAAGTAAAAAATGTAATATGCTGATATAACTGACCATTTCACGATACGCCGCTATACATATTTGGCAGGTTATATTACGATGCGCCTAATTTAATGACGGGTGGATCGATGAAATTAACCTTTATACTGATATTCCCGGCTGACCACTGATGGGCATATAGCAAAGTAGTTGCATTTCACGCCGATAGTGGCGCCACTAATGAGTTAGTTAGTAAAAGGACGAGGAAATGAGGAATTAAAAGCGCGAGCCGAGCGTTCGAAGCTAGCCGTGAACCGGGGGAGCGACCGATACCTCAAAGTTGGTCACAATTACTTTGCTGTTAAGTATATTTTAAATACGAGTTAGTCGAGTAAGAATACGTCGAATTGAAATCATTACTCGACTGCGCGGTAGTATAGACAGGTTTTTGACGCGAATCTGGGTCGACATAGCATCGCGAGGGCTAATCATGAAATGACAACTTTTTTTATTTGTAATAATTATAAACTAGTGCTTGACCGCAATCCCGCCTGATGGTAAGCAGTGATGCAAACGTTGATGGTAAACTGCGCTAGTTTAATGACTCAAAAAAAAAACTAAGGGAATAGGAAGGAAGACGGCAGTTGATCGAGGTGATGCAATGTTAAACCCAACAACATGACCAACGATGCTGCGCCAGACGGAGATTGATCTCCACGATCAAACTCCCGACACAGCAACATTTGGCGCATCGTACCCAGCACATATTGCAACACAACTGCTCACACCCGTCCTCCGTACGGCTTCACCAGACATCATGCCGGAACACGACGAATCGCTTGGCGACAAGACTTTGTTTGGTGGCAACTTCTGCCAGCAGCCGATGTTGTGGCCTACCACCGAGGAAACGAACAGCCATTTCTAGGATCGGACGACAATATACATAAGACTTAACTATTTCTACAGTGTTCTTAAATGATTATAAGTAAATAAATAATTTTCATAAAAATTCCACATTGGCCTTTTTAGAGCAACCTAAAATGGAAGTAGGAATGTAAGATATATGCGTTAAGAAGAGTGAATGCTTTTCTACGCTTGGTTATCACTAACCTATAACACATTTCCATAGCTTGTTAAATGTAGGTATTGACACCAACTACCTCTCCACTATTACTGCCCGTAAAACATGACATTTGCTGTTCGTGCTTGAGTGTGTGGGCGTCTATATAAGTAAAACAACAACGGAAAGCCGGTGAAAACTGTGAATACGCTTCAAGACTTGTCGATATGTCGCAATCCAGTACGCACTGGTATGCGTCACGACGCACACACATGTACAAAATTCATGTTTGCTATGAGTTATAAAGGGAAACTTCCAATTCGGCACGTTGTTAAAAAGTTTTTTTCAGTAACTATGCGCTCGGTTAACAACCTGGGTGCAAACACAAATACTAAAGTATTTGCTGCCTGAGTTCACATCGAAAAAGAAGGACGAATATCTTTTGTTTTTCTTTCCATCCATTCCCAATTTAACTTACTTAAAGTTAAGGACAATTCTTGGCTCAACTTAATCCTCACCTCTGCACCCTCCCATGCACCCCTCTCTTGGTCATTTTCCCGCGCCTGGACCCTCTTTGACCTCATTTTCCTCTCGTAAATCCTAAAACTTAACCAAAAATTCTGCACACGCGGTGTTTTGCGCGAATGTACTCAGCGTATGTTGAGAGGAATGTGTGAATGAGAATATGGATAAAATGGGAGTAATTACGGTGATGACGTCTATCAAAGAAGTATGGGAGAAAAAGGGCAGGAGAATAATGATGATAACATATGTTGAAAGGCTATATGAGAATTAGTCAGATCTCATTTGGAAACACCTGGCAGCGTCGACAGTTTTAGACAAAAAACTGTCTCCTGCTCCTTGTATGACGACAGGGGTTGGAATGGCGATGACGTGCTCTTATATCGAAAAACAGCTAACCATTCGATCTCACTTTACGAGCTTCAAGTAAGAGTCAAAAGCTTGAGCTAAATGATTCATCGACACTTGTAAGTCGTAGCAAGAGTCGTACATTTTTTTAGTGTGTATAATGTAATCTGCTACACACGAGCAAAGAAATGCAATAAAAACACAAAATATTAAGAACAGGTTCAGTTGCTTTATCTATACCGATAGAATGTAAGATAAAGGCATATTAAGTTTGTGATTTCTAATGATTTTATTCCCTATATACCTACCTACTTAGAAAGATTTCACTCAAAACCACTACAATTATTATAAAACAAAGTCGCTTTCTCTTTCCCTATGTCCCTTTGTATGATTAAATGTTTAAAACTACGCAACGGATTTTGACGCGGTGTTTCTTAATAGATAGAGTGATTAAAGAGGAAGGTTTGTATGTACAATAACATCCATTAAATTGTGGAGATATATTATTGTTTTTGAGATTTCTAATGTGATGTCGTAATTAATACATTTTTTCCGCGTTGGCAGTGAAACGCAAGCTGAACCCTACGAGATTTGTCAAAATAATGTACTAAATATTATACACATTGAAAAGTTCTACAAAAAAGTCCGCGATGGTATATGTCTAGCTCTTATGGAAATCCCACAATAATTTCTTTTTGTCATTTACTTTTTACGACAAATACCGGCGATTTTCGAAGCGATTTTAACCAAAACAGCATTAATCCTTATCCAATTTAATACCTTAAATACATTATTGATCTAATGTAGATCTATATCGCCTTTTGCAGTATATGATTTAAATGAATATTTTCGAAGATATTACAGATTTAAAAATTGCGGCCGGGGCGAGGCTGGAGGAGTGGACCGCTATGTTTTTATACAACGTTCACAGTTTTTCTGTACTGTATTTAGTATCAGCATTGCACCCGTGTGAAGGCGGGGCGGCTCGCTAGTAAACAATAATTACAAAACTTTGATTAGTATAATATTCTCACTTCTAGGACACAGGCCTCTCAATGAGAAAGAGTAGGTCATAAGTCCACCATGAGGGTCCAGTGCGGGTGGTAGTACATCTTTTCGAACTTTTGGTTCCAGGACATGTAGGTATCACAAAGTAATTATCTGGCTTCTAAATCGCCACGTGCCGTGGCCGTTACCACAGGGACATCACTGCTCTCAAATCCAAATTCAAATGTCAGATATGAATTGATAATTGTCATTCATATAAATGAAACAATCAGAACATTTTGATTGTGTTGACATTTACTAAGATGTACCATTGTATTTGCGTACACAGTATATTATGATTGTATGTATATTGATTATGATTACTTTTAACGTACCTAAGTACGGAAGTTTCCTACTTATTTATTATTATTTTGTCGTAATTAGAAGCTGTTAGAATGCTTAAAAGTCATTTCCTAGAATGAAAGTACCTAATCGCTCCATCCGCTGTCCTTATCTAAAATACTTTCGGCTAAGACTCAGTAAGTAAGTTGGAAACGTCTGTCATCAATCCTTATTTTTCTTTAAGTAAGATAGAATGCGACAGTATTTAATCAAGAATTTGAAGATTTCTATTGTGTTCTAAAATGCTTTAAGATTGAATTCAAGATCCATTTGTATTTATGCCTCTCGGTTAATATTGTTTAAATCTGTTTCTTATTTCGCGGATGATAATATAGGTATTTAGGATATTTTGATGCGAAAATGGCCTGACTGTGGAGTGTCGCATAAAGATGTATATATTTGTAATCCATTTAAATGGGGTCATAAAATTATTTTTTAAATAATGTTCAAACGTCTTGGTAATGAAATAGCAGGTAGGCCATTTCTAGTTAAGTTGTAAAAATGTTAGAAATTGCTTTAAACTTTACTTTTATCATAACGGAGTGCTCTTTTTTTTGTCTAATACTAATAAAAAAATATTATTAAAGGCGAATATTGAAGAGCACGTAAAAATAAAAACAATTATAATAAAATATTTCTAAACTTTAATAAAAAAATTGTTCCAATTTTAGTAAAAAAAAAAATGAAATGTTACAATTGACAGTAATTGCCGATGTATTATTTTATAACTTGTTTTCCTAATATGTATTGTATGTACCTAAATAGGTAGGTACCATTTTAGTAGCTTAATTTTAATTTCAAAAAAATGCTCGATTTTAATTCATTGCCTACGTATATTATAGGATTGTTAATTAAGAATACAACCTAAAAAAATTGTCCATAAATTAATCCATACTTTCTCATTAAGAGTTTTATTATTACGGAGGAAAGTAATTTTCAATAGCCTTGGGTACACAAACACGCCAGTGTTACGCAGCATGAGAAAATCCATTATTATTGTTTTTGTATATAAAATTTTCGTGTCAGTGTTTGTAACCAAACTCCTTCCACATGGCCTGACCGATTTTTAAAAAAATATTCGTGTATATTCGGAGATCGACTGAGAGCATATCGTAAACTATCTAAGTAATAAGGGTGGACCAGCCCAAAAACATATTTTTTATTTATATGGCAAAACAACGTTCGTGGGTCAGCCAGTAGAAATATCTAAATTAAATTGGAAACATTACCTTTAATGATGATACGGTTTAAACACGTTTTTGCAACATCTGTTGTTGTTGATCAATGAATTGTTGAATCTTGCAAAAGCTAAGGATCATAGCAATTTTAATAGCTGTAAACAAGAAGTATCATGAAGCGCTTATGTACCTACTTAAACTTAAAAATCATAAGACGAGATCATTTGGTACGTAAGCACATATCGAATGTATGTGTTCAAACTGTATACATACATTACAAACTACTGAATATTTACGGTATGCTATAGTGTACCTATCTGTACATGCGTATAGATGGATACATTTTGTATTGCGGAGCGACAAGAAGGGGAAGCGAAAGCAAGATGAGGCTTGTTTCGTTTCATAATTGTCTGCTTTCGCCGTCTGCGAGCTGTTTTTCGTTCCAGTTGACCTCCAAAGAGGAGACTATACAGCAAAGTCGTAAGTCACCCGGATTTACAAAGTTATGAGACACATGCGGTTAATTTTTTTGTTTCTCTTGATCACTAATTTAGTTTTCCAATTACTACTTGGGTTTTTTTATATAATATACATAAGATAACATAGCCCTATTCTTCTTGTCACTACACTTTTTTAACGTATTTTTTTTTCTTATTTCGTGTCAGATATCTACCTATTTACGTGCGGAATAATAAATACAAACCCGCTGTGTCCATATATGAATAATAGATCGTCTCCTAATTCCATTACAGCTACTCTTCATCCAACTAATTAAAACAAGTTAACGTGAGAATGTAAGAGAGAAGTTTTTGGTAAATTGTCTTAAAGTAGATAAGAGATATATTTAGAGGGGATAACAAATCAATAATAGAAGGTACAGGCTTTTCTGGCCACAATAAGGATATTTTTATAGTATTATTTTTTTAGTAAATTTAAATCATTTTTTATCACTCGGCTTATTCACTATTGGTTCAAGGTAACGCGGAACACGCGCCGTGTTTACATGCGACCACGGCAGGTCGCGAGCACGCGGACTTGACGTGTGCGCCGTGCGTATCAGACCGCCTGTAAGACTGTGTGATTTGAGTCGGCGTCGCCGGCGAGATACTGCCCGCCGCCAGCCGGCCGCCCTCTGCACGACTGCCTCCCGCGGCGCTTCACGCGCACCCCCGCGTCCATCACGACTCAACCTATACGTACTCCACTGGTTTTAATCCTTCGCACACTTGGTGCTAGGTGTTCAGTATATCAATGGTTCCCCTGTGGCCTGGCTTTGTGATCAGTTCGGATATTACATTATCTGTACTGATAGAAATATAAATGTTTTTATCCATGAAAACATGATTAATATACCAACCCTTGATAGGACAACAATAAGTAGTGACAGTTTGGCCAGTTTTATTCCTTTAATTAACGAATAAACCACAGCTTTTAATTAAAGAACACGAACTTTACACGGCAATTTCGGGTAACCGATTTGTAACTCCACAGACAGACCAAATGGCTTTTACGTCAATCCCGAGCAGTCGATAGTGATCTTTATAGTAGGAGGAAATTGGATACTGGAATAGAAAAAGTAATTGATCCTTTGTGTTTCGGCAAAGTAACTTTCAATGCTTGTGTTGTAAAACACAGACCTACATACATGAACATAAAAAAAAACAAAATGTCTGTAATTTACTGAAGGCGTAAAAATAAATGTACCTATGGTGTACTTATATTACAAATTCAGTCATCTTTTTACACAGGTGAAAATTAAAATGAAATAAGGCTTTGAGATGAGACATCAAGATGAAACCTGCGAACAATAATGCAAAGAGGTCTAACTTAAAAATAGATGAAAAAAGGGGGTGGATAATCTGGGTCTATTAGACTCTTACTGACTAAAAACTGCCCCGATGTTCCATCTCGCACGTACGCTGAGGGTCGGGGGAACGTACGATCCATCACACCTCCGATTAGTGGTGGCCCACTACTGCGGGCATCCTCTAGTCAGAGCGAGGCTTGACTCACCCACGAACGTCTAACCACGCGTGGTATACTATGATCCGCCACCTCTGGTCTTAATGTGTGAGGCTACTTCGCTGAGTCCGTCGGCCCTGGACCCATTGGCTTGTCGACGGGTCACATAATCGAAAACATGTTTAGAATGCCTGATTTTGAACATACATTTTTATTTCGCTAAATAGAATTTCGATTCCAGGTCAGGCAAGTACCAATGTAACTTTTCTAAGTTATATGTAAGTACTTTCTAAGTACCTACGAGTATATCTTGGACACCAATGACTGATTAAAAGGAAACATATTAAGGAAACTTGGACTTTAAGTTTGAAATCGCCAAGACGCATTGAGCAAGCGTGGTGATTACGCTCAATCATCTTCTGTATGAGAGGAGACCTGTGCCCAGCAGTGGGACGATAAAAAGGTTGATGATGAAATAGAAGTTGTCGCCAAACGGTACCGTGGAGCACGTGCCTACCTATCCCTCTACGCTACCCGCCGCGCTCGCGGTCGCCGCCGCCGCCGCCCTGCGAATCACTTCCTTATCTTTAGTCTCCAGCGCAACTAAATTTCGAACGGATGTTTTTATTGATCTAACGTGGTTGATAATGATATGTGTCACCATGGTGAACGTTTACGTAAATAAAACTTATTCTAATTTATGCAACGAATACGTGAGAATAGTTAAAAAAAAAAAAAGTTAGGAGATCCATCCTCTCATCCCTTCCCGTAGTACTATAATTCTGGAAGGAAATCCGGGTTCCCCATGCTCATAATGCCCTGTGATGGCGGGTGCATCCAATCCCCCCCCATCCTTCTTTAAAAAAAATATATTATTAGATGTTGCAACAAATATAGGAACCTATAGAGGTAGCTCCATACGGTCAAAACTTTTTTTTTTATTTTGACCCAGACGTATATACGAGTACACTCCGATTTATTTTAAGACCAAAGAATATTTAAGAGAATCAACCATGAGCCTACCTAATTCACCAGAATTACTCTTTAAAGGAAATAATTTGCTACCCTTGCTTTTAGTTCGATTATTCTTAGCGTGATATTAAATAACGTGAACATTATTACCCCAGCCATATTTTGTCGAAAATTGAATTGACATTTAAATCTTAAATGTAATTAGTTGTCGACCTTCTGTAATTGGCGCCCACTTTTGATTTTTTTGCGCCTATTTTTTTTTTTAATAAATAGACAGGTGTATATTTGGTTTTTATAAAAATATACACTTGTTGTAGGTACTTACGACTACTAATATCTACTACTACTCCACTACTACTATCTATCGCTACTTATATTAGTAGTACTTAAAAAAATTTAACCATTTTAAAAATCAAATATCAACAGTTATAAATTAATAACGTCACAATATGGTAAAATGCTTATAAAATTCCTAAAATTTTCAATTCGAATTTTAAAAAGAATCCCATGTTTTTATCGCATGCTAAATAACTCCGCGCGCATTCTAACCTAACATGAAGAACTGAACTTCATCTTAGTTTGTTAACTACTTGCAGGTTACTAATGAAACTTTAGAAGATAGTTACAGGCTACAAAATTATGTTTAAAGTAAGTCTCTAGAGCTGTTATTCAGAGTGTTAAGACCTATTGAAGAATTTTTACATTTAGGTAGTTTAATAACTTTTAAATGGTACATTATTTTTAATTCACATTGCTTAAATTTACTAATTTAAGTAATCTATTAACTAATTAAATATATTTAATTAATTAAAACTAAATACTAAGAAGTCTTGTACGAAATATGGTAGAATACCTACGCCAAACCGTTTCAGAGATACAAGAAAACCGCAAACGTTACTCCAGCAAAACTTGAATAACTTTGCAACCAAAGAAAGTGCAAACACGAAATATAGTGAAACATTTACCTCGTATAGACAACTATTTATTTAGATAACATTTTACTAACAGAAGCTACACAACTAATTTCCTATAAGATTTAAATGTCTATTTTCTATACAATCTGGCTGTGCTAACGCACACACAAATTACTTATAAGGTATAAGTAGGTAAGGTGGAAGGTTATAAGTTAACATTCTGAAAAATTTGTACAAATTCAACCAGTATACAACAAACTTCAGTTTTAAGCTTTATATTGTAGTAGCGGCCGTCCGCGACTTCGTTCGTGTGTAGTTAGATATTATGCTCGGCTCCTATTGGTCGCAGCGTGATGTTATATAGCCTAAAGCCTTCCTGGGTTAATGGGCTATCAGACGCAAAATTTTTCAAATCGAGCCCGTGGTTCCTGTGATTACCGCGTTCAAACAAACAAAATCTTCAGCTTTATATATTAGTATAGATAGGTAGATAAGTATTGATTTTTTGGAATTACTCATCCAACTTTGGGTAAATATGTATTAATGGTCCCGTTTAATCTATTACAAAGAAAGATTCAAACTGCTACCTGTCACGCCTGTTCTTAATTTTTGGTGGATTTATGGGTCATTTTTGGAGGTCATGGGTAAAGCAGAATTATACTTAAATAATTGTCTAACTGACAGAACTCCAGAAAGCTGATACAATGTATCTGAAGGAAAATATAGTGGTTTAACTTGGTTCAACTTAACCATTACACGTAGGGCGATTTCTAAAGGCTTCATCGCAGATGATTTAGCAAATGAACATAACACCCCTAGCTACAGAATTTGTGAAAATTTTAATGTACAGGACAAGGTTTTACAAAGGAATGCTCTTCCTTTATTACTGGAGATCAGTCGTAATGGACCCAGAATCCAAAGCCAGTCCACGACGAAAAATAATATTATATTGGCCGGGGAAGTCTGCCTGATCTATTTTTTCTACAGCTCCGAATCTCTACGACCATTCCAATTTGAGTTTTGGGCCCATTTTTCATGAAACTTTTTTGATCTCCTTTGCCGAACTTCCAAAGTGCGGCTAGAGTTTGAGAAACAATGCGTGGAAATCCTGTTGTGATGTGTCTTTATGTACAGAGCGACCAAAGGAATTATCTCAAGGACACCGCTCAAACGTCATACTGCTTATTGTATTATACTATGGCAGTACGAAGTACCGCGCTCTACGCAGTCTGTCATTGTCCATTATTATTTCATTGCGTTTAACTCCGCTGTGATTAGTAGCCTAAGAGCGCGTGCGCGAGCCACGTAACAAAACAAAGCATAGTTTTCTACGTCAGTTCTAGTAATACATTCGGAAATACTTATTGTGTACTTATTATCTTTTACCTAATTTTGCCACGCTATTTTTTTTTAAATTAAACGAATGAAAAATTATTTACAAATCTATAATACTTACTTATCTATTTATATATGACAAAGTGGTTTTTGTGGGATTTAAGTAGTACAATTCCTTGCGTCAGAATTGTCATGTTTTTATGAATCAATGACTACTATTTCTTTAACATTATAAGCTGGTACTACTGGGGTAAACAGTCCAAATTCGAGAACGAGATATCTCGACGGCTCCAGCTCGGCTGGGCAGCGTTCGGAAAGCTACGCTAAATCATCTCGTCACCCAAGATACCACAGTGTCTTAAGACTAAAGTATTTGATCAGTGTGTGTTGCCAGTGATGACAAACGGAACTGAAACCTGGTCGCTCACAATGAGCTTCATACAAAGGCTCAAAGAGCTATGCTCGGAGTTTCTCTGCGCGATCGAATCAGAAATGAGGAGATCCGCAGAAGAATCAAAATCATCAATATAGCTCTTCGAGTCGCTAAAATTAAGTGGCAGTGGGCGGGGCACATTGTTCGTAGAACCGATAGCCGATGAAGTAGTAAGGTTCTGGAGTGGCGGCCACGTAGCGGAAAACGCAGCGTAGGGAGACCCCCAGCCTTGGGGGAGCCTTTGTCCGGGCAGTGAACCTCTATAGGCTTAAGAAGAAGCAACTAGTGCTGGACCGCGATCCCGCCTGACGGTATTAGTGATCGTTTTTAAGAGCCTTTTTCACTCTAGCCTTGTAGTTGAAGACACACAAATTGGATACTAATAAATACTAAATAGGTTTGATATGTTATAACACGAACTTAGAAGAGGTATTGGTAATTTTTTTGATAACAATTCTAAAAAGAAATATTTGTTACGGCTGCGAAACAAGATCGCGTCTAGGACCGACCGGTATCAGGTTGTATAAGCAACCTGATACTATCTGGTCCTAGTCGGTCTGTGGTAGAAAATTCTTTACGTGATATACAGAGGCCAATCTCTTCATGTCTTGGAAAGTATGTTAAGATGTTAAATCCAACTGCTATCTTTGACATTCTTTACGGACATTAGATGCCCGAAAGTCTGACAACCAGTCACAGATTGGTTGTCACTCCATGTAAAATTACGGTATTCAACTGTTTTTGGTTAGACTGGATGCTGACCCCAACATAGTTGGAGAAGGGATCCTACACGTAAAGTGGGAATGCTTTGTTTTCTTGTCTACCCCAGAGGTGTCGTTAGAAAGGCATTTCATTCAATTATCCGTTTGTGAAATGTTCAGGTTCAAAGTGTTAATATTTGTTAGGATCAAGTTTCAGCAGCAGATTCAGTAAATCATACCTGGTATATCTACTTCTTTAAGTAGGATTATACAAACAATTCACATGTCAATCATATATTTTTTAATCGTTTACGATTATGATTTTTGTAATTTTTAATATTGGTAAGTAAACTTCCCAAAAATAAGTCATACCAAGTCTTGCCGCCAATGGAATCGTCGTGTTCCAGCATGACGTCTAGTGAAACCGTACGAAGGACGGGTCTGATCAGTTGTGTGGCGATGTGTGCCGGGTATTTTGCACCAAATGTTCTTGTATCGGGAGTTTGGTCGTGGAGGGTCTCCAGATCAATCTCCCTGTAGCATAGCATCGTTGGTCGTGTTGTTGGGTTTATCATTGCATCACCTCGCTCAACTGCCGTATTCCTTCCTATTCACTCAGTTTTTTTGAGTGAAGAGACACGTAATAAGCTAGCGCGCTTTACCATCAATGATTACATCACTGCTAACCATCAGGCAGGATTGCGCTCGAGCACTAGTTTCTAACTATAAAAAAAAACTACTTAAATTACAGTAACACCCCTGCTGAACAATAAAAACAAACCACTTGAAATACCTAATTATTTAAACCCTTCTTTGTTACGGATTTGGTTTCCGCACTTATTCCTTCCAGTAGATCATTGTGCGTACGCTAAATCCTTATACATATGCTAATATCGTGAGTGCCTAGATTTGTAATGTGATCACAATTTTCTCCCACAATCAGTATAACTACTACACACTTAGTATAACTAATCGTGTATCAGTATCCCACAAACAGTCTATTGTAATTGGGTGACTGTTGTAAACTAAAATTCCTCGGAGGATTGTACAGGGGTGCCACAGACAGCTAGATTGAGGAACATGACGAAGGAAAAACTATCCCAGCTAAAAAGGGTTAACAAGTAGACTTATGTTTGCAGTTCATTTATATAATTGAAATCAATTTTGCAGTTGCAATGAACATGATTTTCAACTACCAACAATATTAAGTTTGTTTTATGGATAAATTCATTCCATCTACGAAACCCTTCATTTTGCTTGTAAATTATAATTTGACCTCTAATATATTTTTTAATTTGTAATATTGTCATGAACATGACATTAGATGCGTAAAATATCTGAGAGGACGGGAAGCTGTCAAAAACGAGGGCGAGCGATTGACGTCCAGACGTCCAGGCGGTCCATAATCAGTCCCCCATCACAACTGTGAATTAGGAACTATCGAAAACAAAACAGCCGACCTTTTTTTCCGGCCACGACTTTTCGCCTGAAAAAACGCATGGCGACAAGCAGCAGGCGGGATGTTATTGTCCTTGCTACATGTACATACACTCAGTAGCAAAAACGCCTGGTCGTAATATTTCCTTCATAGCAGCAAGGTCACGTGGTCATGCTGTAAAGCTTGTCAGGTGCTGCCAGGTTCCGTCTTTCATAATAAATCTATTTACAACAATAAAAATTTAAGTCATAGAAAAAGCGCTGATAATGCTAAGTTTTTTATTTTATTTTTTATATTTACCATCGTCCTTATACCGTGGCCAAGCCTGGTAATTACAATCAAGAATGAAATCGAGAATTTTCTTCTATTAAATTCTCGAAAGAAATTAAAATTAACTTGCAATAACTGTGTGATGACCTTGTGGCGTTGTAGATATGGCTACAGAAATGTAATCATCATATTATATATTATTTCTCAAGGGCTTTTTGTCGGTACGTCATAACTTCCTACATACTTTAGCAATATACATAAATGTGGCCACGTTTTAAAGCTTTTCAGGACCGCTATACCGGAAAAATATACAAATTACTCACATTTCAGTCGTTTTTCGAAAACTCTCGTTTGAAAATCGTGATTGTGCGAATACTTTGCACGGGTTACATATTGTATGATCATAATTATTGTAAAGCTCAAAAAACTGTTAACATGAAAGTTCAGTTTTCCGCTAAGAAGTCTCCGAACTCATTGTTCTGTCACTTTCGCGGAACTTTTTTTGAGATTTATAAAATCTGATTTTAGCAAAAAAAATATTTTCTATTTCAATTTTCTAACCAAACCTTGTCCAATAACAAACACGAATCAAAAAAATAATCCAATTTGGTGCAGTCAGTCGGAAGTTATGCGCTCACATACAGATCTGGTATTCATTTATATTTTGGTCAATACGTACAAAACCTTAACAAATTGTCTACTAAAACTTTTCGAGAACGACTCACTAGCCATTGTTGAAAATAGTATGAAAATCGGATGTTTTTGAGTTCAGACAGCAAATGACTTTGTTTTATAATATATAGTGATGATTATTAGGTCATTTCTGTTCATACACTTATAGTAGCTTATCCTATAACAGCCTCCGTGGCGTAGCGGTAGCGAACGCGGCCGCTGCGCAAGGAGGCGAGGTTTCGATCCCCGCACAGTGCAAATATTTGTATGCATGAATATGAATATTAGGACTGGTCTGGTCGTGCCTCGGAAAGCACGTTAAGCCGTTGGTCCCGGTTGCCATACGAACATCTAATGGCTGTCGTTACGGGTTCTTGGAGCCCTCAAAAGTTTAACAATTGGTTTAACTGCAATGCTTAGATATCGCCTTCGGGTTGTGGAGGTCAGACGGCAGTCGCTTCACGTTTAGCCAAAATCAGCAGTTAGACTGGTAATGCGGACCCCTGACTCCAAAGATGAGCTATGATGACGTTGTAGCTTATCCCGAAATATCAAGAAGTGTCTCAGATCGTTTCGTAATACAGATATGGTACAAGTATGTAAGTATAAATGAACATATATAAGTGTAAAAGTTATCGACAGGGCAGACCAGTTCAAGCCAAAGAGATGCCGCTCGAACACTTACTTTTTATAGCTGGTTAAGAGGAAAAATAAGCAAAGATAACCTTTTTCTGAATTTCATATTAAAATGGAATGTACAACGCGCGGATTCAGCAATATTGGCGTAGAGATAATCGTATCAGGTTTCGTGAAACATAAGATCAAGTTCGATTTTCTTTTAATTTTTGCCGTAGTATGGAACCAAGTGGTAATGGTGGAATTTGATGAAGGCAGCTAAAATGCCAACATAAAATGATATAATATTAGAGAATCTTGAAAACCTCACCGATAAATAATTTTTAAACAAGTTACCGTTCCACCTATAAACAGTAGCAATACGCGTTACTTTTAACCGACAGTTTGGTGACCAATGTAATCCGTAGAATTCATTAAGCTGCAATCGTGTATAGAATAATTACAGAGTGGTAGGGATATTCACGAGCAACCACGCGTTGGATTCAGCACTTGATTACCCGCTGTATCGAAATTTTTCGACGGTTATTATGAAAAACGCTGTTTCAAATATACCTCGAAGGCGAAATGAAATTTTTATACAAAATCTTGTATGAAAATTTCATTTTTATTACCCAATGATAAAGTTTCACACAGCGTTTAGAAACATTTACTAAATTCAACTATGTATAGTATATACTCGTACATGGTCCCATTTTTTGGCCAGCGCGTAGTCCAGATCGAACGCCACTAGATTGCTTTTAAAGGGGCTACTTGAAACTTACTTGTTTACAAAAAGCTATATGATTGTATTCAAGAACTTAAAACCACAATTTTGTATGGGATTTGTTCAAATAAATAATCAACAGCCACTAGGTCGGCACAGAAACGAATCAATTTATGGATTCGTCAAAATGGAGGACATTTAGCATTTGATATTGTAGGGCTTGAAACCGCAAGATTTTAAATAAGAACAAGATTATCGTGTCATGTCTTGTTTTTGATATGTGTAAAACTACATACCATCTTCGTAATCATTTTGTTTTTGTAATTCAGTTACATAAATTCTTTACAAAATGTTCTTTGCCGTTTTTGCTTTTTGAGTAGGTACTCCAACGGCAATCGCTGCTATAGAAATTTCTAATACATACCGATTAAAAATTTCTTGATTGAATGGCTATTTTCTTGCCAACAATTTTTTTTAAACTAAGAGTGCGGAACTAATTTCCATAAAAATATGTAGATAGTCTCCTAAGACTATTTTCTCCACCACTGAAAGTATCTACTCTGTATGTCGAATGTACGCCAGCAGACTCCGCCCGCTTTAAAATAAATAATCCCTATCTCACAGCAGTTCGTCGAATGTCTTATTGCAGTTGAGATATAGTTCGAGTAAGATGGTAAGACAATAAAGAAAAGAAGGTCGCACAATTCTGGAGAAAACCCATTTATGGCCAACTTGTGAACAATACAATAAGACTTATCTTAATTAATCAACTACACAAGCTGTTGTTTTGCATTCTCGTCAAATTCAAAGAGTTAACTATGCTACTGATTCTTGTAATTTTAATGTCTTTGTTCTTGACACAATCAATAAATAAAATTTTATTTTTTTCTAGTTTTCATGAATTGGAACGTGTGAGATCCGCATGTCGTCAACATTCACGCACACAGCTGCAATCGTACGTTTTGAGTGTTTCTTCTGAAATACTGTCAAACCAAATTAAAAAAAGAACCTATTCATTAATTTTTGACCGGGTATTGTAATTTAATTTGAGTATGTATGTCTTTTATAAATAGAAAGAAAGAAAGAAATTATATTTATTCAGCACAGACTTACAGACACACAGTACATCTAGCATATACATTACATCAAGTAGCAACAAAATAAAATAAAAAACCAAATAAAAAAGTAAAATAAAAAACCAAACAAAAAGTAAAAAATCCCTATGTAAAAAATAGCAGCAAAAGTGTGCCTCGTGGCTGCACCAAAAAGGTCCAGTTCAGCAAAAATGCCAAACAACAAAATAAGCTTCTGTTTGACGAGCGTGCAAAACTTTTTAGCATACTGTATATTAATTTTTCGTTTGTTTTATACATAAAAATAAATTTAAAGAGATATCTTCAGAAACCTAAAATAAGACATAGATATCTATTTATAATATTTAACCGTACCAGAGAAACCAGGGCCTGTGGGTTTTTGAAGTGAAACTTCTTTAGGCACGCTTGACTTGGGGAGTAAACTGGCGAAAGCGTTACGAAAAATGTTACGAAAAATGATCGGGCAAGGCGAACGGAAGCAAAGTATAGTCCTATTTCGTCTGTACTACAACCAAGGAGTTGGCTCATGTAAATATTGCATGACATGTCGAGTATGAAGTTGTGAGTTCGCATCTCGCCGAAGGCAATATATATTTTTTGGATCTTTTTAAGATTTGTTAACAATTGAGTCGAGTATGAAGTTGTGAGTTCGCATCTCGCCGAAGGTAATATATATTTTTTGGATCTTTTTAAGATTTGTTAACAATTGATTACCTAAGAGCACAAATAATTTATAAATTTCGTTCTGTTCTGGCTTTTATATTGTTTTATATATTTTTGCTGAACCTTTTTGATATAATTGAAATAGAAGAAGATATCGTCACAATACGATAATTGGACACAAAGTACAAATTGCTTTCGAGCCTCATAAGCTCAATTATTAAGCTAAGTACCTTGATTGATTAAGAACTATGAATTTCTTCGAGAACATGACGCTGCGAACACCCCCCGACCCCCCTCATTGATTACCTCACCCCCCCCGAGGATTATCTTGGGAACCAGAGGTCGTGGACTACCCGAGTTTGGGGTCCCCTGAATCAGGAGGAGAAGCCCGACCTTTTGGCCCTGAGGGAATCCACTGCCCCCTCTCCCCCTCCCCCCTCCCTCCCCCGCAACCCCACGAAACCTATCCCCCCCGACCCCCTTTAGTTACCTCACCCCCCCGTGGATTATCTCGGGAACCAGAGGTCGTGGACTACCCGAGTTTGGGGTCCCCTGATTCAGGAGGAAGAGCCCGACCTTTTGGCCCCGAGGGAATCCACTTTTTTTTTTTAAATTGGAGGTCTATGCAAAAATATTAATTTATAAATGAAAGCATGAAATAAATTTAAATATTTATAGAAAATTAGTATATGTATATGTGTATACATGTATATATTGTACACACACATATATATATATATATATACATACAGATGGTGCGAAAGAAGTTTCACTTCAGTCGTGTGGTCATAAGCACACTCGTTTTTTTTTTTTCCTTAACAAGAAGACCGAGGATCTGTCTCTAATATGTTTTTAGCAACAATTGTAACAAGAATTTAATGGATCTGTATTATAAAGATCCGAAATTCTCTAATAAAGTGTATTCACAAAAAAAAAAACAACTGCAGAGGCTTTACCTACTAACGAATTGAGATATTAATATACTGTGTACTAATGTATTAAAACTTAGTAGCTTTTATGCGTTTTTAACTACTTAAATAAAGTACTAAACTATTAAACTCTATTAATATTACAAAAACTGCATTTCAGAAAAAAAAAAATAAGGTTTTCAATGAATACAACTGGTATCAAATTCAAAAACCCATCACGTTGCACAAAAGCCCTTTTCAAGCTGAAATCGAAGTTAGTCGTACGGCTTGCTTCGCGCATGTCCGAATGAACCCGAAACCAGAATGCGTCAAGCATGATGCTAAGGGTGCTCGTTGATTTTGTTATGTTTCAAATTGGTGAGTGGATGTAGAGTTCCCTGTTCCGATGATTTTATGATAAATTCCTTCTTTCCAGATGACTAAATTTTGTTAATAGCATGAATGTATAACCCCTCTATAGCACCTCAGAATTTACGCACTTTCCTCTGTCGCATGATATACTATTGATATATACTATTGATAGATAACGGCCTAACGTCGATACTCTTGATTTAAGACACTGGTAGTAGAACTGGTCTTTACTTAATCTACAATTTATCTCAACATGTCATAAAATGTAGAAACATAGTATTGTATTGTTAACACTGACCTTTCTTCGAAGCGTATACTGGAACGGCTAATGTCGCTCCAGGCACTCATGGATCTTCCACGGCCTTTATGGTAGGCTGCGGTGGCCACTGCGGAGACTGTAGGTCGCCGCTCCATCTCAACATCAGGTGGAAAATTGACTTTAGTTGAGCCACGTGAAGAAGGCCCTTCTATGGATTCACCACCTCCTGAGAGTTCCATTTCAAAGGCGGCGTACTCGGGTGCTTCGTCGGGTTCTCCTTCACTGCCGTCGCTCGCCGCCGAGAGCGCCTCATACCCGTAGCCAGGGCGGACGCCACCGGCGGCGCCGCCGGCTGCGCCGCCCACGTTTCGGACGCACTCCGGTGCTGCAGCCAGCCTCGGCGAAGCTTCGATTCGACTCAATGACGCCGCTTTTACTGATTGTCCTCGTATATTCAATGGCGAACCACGTGAAGGAAAATGGTTTGAATAACGTAATTTGCTGTGACGAAACGTGGTGAAGCTTTATTCCGTCTATTAAATGAATAACAATAACACACAAACGTTTTATTTAGCTTTAAGTCACTTAGATATTTTTATATATTTTTGATATGTCTTGCACTGGAGTCCACGCTCTGTCAATTGGTATGTGTGAAGTAAGAAGTACGTACTTAAATTGTTATTAATAATACAGGTATGATTTTAAATTTACCGCACCCAACTAGTCGATCACAACAAACGTCCACAGTTCTCACTTATCCTCATGGGCCGTACCGCGTTTGTAACACTAGGCTTAATAATTCGGGAAAATGGAATTTAAAACGTCAAACGTCAACTCTACCAGGGCCTGAATCCAACGGCTACTACGTTCTTCGACTAGTGACCTTTATGCCGCCAAGCGGTAGATATCAGGTTTTGTTAATGGGGGTGGCTAAACAATAAAGCGTATAGATAGTACGTTTCATACACAAGGTGGTTGTCGTGAAGTGAGCAAGGTATGGAAGTATTGGAGTGAAGTGCGCCCCTAGAGGCAGCCGGGCGGGGCGGATCGATCGCACCACGCCGCCCTCTTGTAGTACAACCTGCGCCCACCGCAGCGCTATTGTGTCCCTGGCCGTAAATAATAATGCCTATTACATTATAAGTGACTTAAATCGACATTCACTCGATAGTACGATTTTTAGCTTAATATTACAGTCGACACTTATTTCCCTAAAATTACTTACCTTACTATTTATCATGAACAGGATATGTCCAATGAATGTTGCTAGTAATTAAACTCGATTGTATATTTCAATTCATAATATTAATTGTAGTACTGTGTATTATCGCGAAGCATATATTAAATGGCTAGAGGATAATCAAACGTAATAAAGAGAGAGAGAGCAGAGCTCCAATCCAGCCGCTACACTTAAAAAAACCGTTACGGTATTAGTCAAGCGTCGGATGTGGCATATCTACAAATTCACAAATTTCAAAAAATGTGCGTTAGTCAAATTCAATCAATTTTGAATTTTTTCAAGGAACTATCTAAAATGTATTCCTAAAGCAAATCTAAAACTATTTTGTGTATAATTTTTAGCGACGTTTTGTTGAATAGTAAAGAAGATGTCAATCTTTTCTTTCCGGCAACTATAATGCCTTAATCTGTTAATCTAAATACCAAAAGTGGTAACAAGGTAAAGTATATAGAGGCATATTTAGATTAATTGAAGCAGTAAAAAATTGGTTGCCTAAAAAACACACACAAAATTGAGACCGGCGATTTAGTATGAGAGGTTATGTACCAAATGTAAGCTGTTGCTATTAATTTTGTCTGAAATTATATAAAACAAGTTAACATGACCAGACTAACTTCATTTTTTGGTAAGAATAATATAATGACACATATTTATGGACTAATATTTTGTGTTTTGACTTCCATTCGAAGCGTAGTTTTCCCGCGGCCATTTTGTAATAATGGTTAGTGCGCTACGTATTTGCTCTGTGGTGCTACCCGACAGGTGAAAACGTGTCTAGTTTAAATAAATAATAAATTGAGCGAAGTCGTTGTTATTCGTGAGTTGTTAGTAGTGTCTTATATGGATAAATATCATCATCATTTCAACTGGAATACGTCCACTGCTGGACTTAGGCCTCCTCGAAGGATCTCCACGATACCGGCCCTGTGCCTCTCGCATCCAACGGTTTCCCGTGTCACACCAGGTCTTCACCAGGTCGTCGATCCACCTTGTCGGGGCCTACCTACGCTGCGTCTTCCGGTGCGTGGTCACCACTCGAGAACCCATCGGCCCCATCTGGCATCGTTTCTACGGACAATATGCCCTACACACTGCCACTTAAGTGTTGTAATTCTTCGGGCTAGTCGGTTACTCTCGTTCTTCTGCGGATCTCCTCATTTCTGATTTAATCACGCAGAGAAACTCCAAGCATAGCCCTCTCCATTGCAGATCTCGAGCTTTTTTTTAAGGCCCATTGTTAGCGACCACGTCTCAGTGCCATAAGTCATCACTGGCAACACACACTGGTCGAAGACTTTTCTCTTGATGCGGTATTTCGGACGAAAAGATTCTACGTAGCTTCCCGAAAGCAGCCCAGACGAGTTGGATTCGACGATTGACCTCTTTCTTGAAGTTGGACCTACTTAACTAGTTAATTTGTCGCAGTTTTACGTAACTTTCAACAACTTCGACAATAGAGTCTCCCATCTTTATAGGAGTCCATACAACATGGGCATTAGACATGACTTTCGTCTTGTCCATGTTCATTTTAAGACCGACTCGCTCGGAGGCTCTACTTAGGTCTTCGAGCATTATACTCAGGTCCTCCATAGCTTCAACCATGACTACGATATCATCAGCAAACCGAAGGTGTGTAATGTACTCGCCATTGATGTTGATGCCTAGTCCTTTCCAGTCCAGAACCTTGAAGACATCCTCCAATGCAGCGGTGAACAGTGTCGGAGAGATAACATCTGCCTGTTTGACACCACGCTGCCGAGGTATTGGTTTCTAGGTCTGGTCCTGTATTCGGACTGACATGGTGGTGTATTCTTACAAACCCTTCAGCACTTCAGTATGTATGGTTGTTGCGTTGATAGATATTAAAGACTTTAGATAATTAGACTGGTTTATTTCACTTGTGGAATTATATTATTGGAAACGACCTCTTCTAGGTCAGATCCTAAGTTACCATGACAAGACTATAGACTATATTCATAGACACTAATACATAGAGATGGTATTAGTTACTCGACTACAGAGTAGTGATGTATGATACAACATCCCCCCTGTTTAAGTTTAAATTAACCCTTGACAAACAATATTATAGAGACCTGACCCAGTTACAATATTCTTATTCAAATTTCTAGGATCTAAACAAATTCGTAACTGACCCGTGCTTTTGACTGTTATCACTATACTGTTCACCCATTCTGTAGGTTTAATAACCTTTTCAATGACCTGCATTTTCTCCATGCGATCCAATTCATCGCGCAGTTTGTTCAGTAAAGCGAAGGGTACTCTTCTCGGAGCATCCACGCATGGCACTGCTTCAGGTTTGAGTTTCAGGCGACAGACTTGAGGTAGACATCCAAGACCCTGAAATACATCATTGTATTGTGTAAGAATTTGTTCACTAAAATTTTGTTGAGACACAGAGAAAACTCTTTGAATTATACCTAATTTTTCACAAGTTGGTAGACCTAAAACATTCGGACAAACTAAATCTGCGACTATAAACACTATATTTACACTAATAGTGCTATTATTTAAAGATAAACTACATTTTACATTGACTTTGCCCATTATGGGTATTGATATACCACCAAACCCACTAACGTTTATTTGACATTTCTCAAGTGACATTTGACTTTGACATTTCAAAAATTGAAAAGTTCTCTTTGACATAATATTGATATCAGCTCCCGAGTCAATAATGCAATTAATTTGTGTATGACCAACTAAAATGTTTATGTTCCATGACTGTTTAGAATAGTATTTGTTTTGTTTTGACTCGACTGTATTGACCTGTTTACTATGTGTTGACTTTGCTGTAATAATTCTACAAGTGTTTGTTGTGTGAGATTCCTCAGACTTGTGTCTGTACTCATCATTAAGATATGAATCTCGGCTAAGACTTTTTGACTTTTTTGACTTGACTGTAAATCTCTCAGACTGTTTAGTGTTTTCATCATTGAGATATGACATATGACAAGATGAGTCTTCATGAGATCTCTCGGACTTATCAGTCACCAGACTTTTTTCATCACTGAGGCATTTTTTATTAGACCTCTCAGATATGACATTATCACCACTTTCATCACAGAAATATGACACAGGATATTTTTTATGACAAGATGAGTCCACATGAGATCTCTTAGACATTGACTGCGACTGGCCTATGTGCGACCTGACCGTTGATTGTAACTTGGGATGTGACTGTGACTGTGTGTATGACAACCTGCTATGTCTGTAATGATTTTGATTGTGATGACTTTGTGACTCTAAATGACAATTATATTGACTAGACTTATGACTATGACTGAAATTATGACAATTTAAAATTCCAACAAAATTATCTTGACTACCAGTTGAACTAAAAGACTCTAAATGACTGACTTTTTTATTATTTGAGTAACAAAATTTTGCAAAATGACCATAAGAGTTACATGACCTGCATTTAGCTCCCTGCGCTGGACATTTGTAGCGGTGGTGTTGTCCACAGCGGCTACACGTCTTCGAGCGCTTCTCAGGACTGGGACTTGACTTTGACCTCCCTGCGCTGGATCCCTGCTGACTGACTGGTGAAGCTCGCCGTCGCTGACGCTCCACTCGACCACGGCTCCTCCGACGCAGATGCATGACTTTCTCAGACTCTTCACTAGTGGACCTCTTGACAATTTGGTCTGCATCCTGCTGTGCGACGATGAGTGTCCTAGCTAGCTCTCGCATCCTCTGATATGTCAGATCAGGTTCCTGCAGCAGTCTCTGACGTACATGTGCTAAGTCCAAACTCAAGTTGGCGATAAAAATATCTCTGATAAGAGATTCTCTGAGCATTCCAAATTCGCAATCTTGGCTCTTATTTTCGAGATCGGTTAAGAAATCCTCGATGCTTTCCGATTTCTGTTGACGTGTTGTAAAAAACATGTAACGATACATGGTAATATTTTTTCTTGGTTGAAAAAATTCGTCGAATTTGGCTTTGACGTCATGTAATGTGCTTTCTCCAATATTTATGTTGAATGTGTTGAAAATATTTAAGCATTTTTCACCAATGTGATGTAATAAAATGGCGATCTTGCGTTTCTCACCGGACTTGTCCAAACCTGTTGCCAACAAGTATAATTCGAACTGTTGCCACCAGCGCTTCCAGGCTTCGCAATTGTTGTTTGCTGCATCTGACGATATTTTAAGCGCCCTCAAGCCACTGTTCATTGGAGCTCCGGTGTCATGGCCGACACCGACGCCATCCGACTTTTGCATTTTATGAATTTTCTTTCTTCGTATTGGGTTTTTTCACTCTTCTGACACCATGTATGTGTTATCCCACTTCTGACACCATGTATGTGTTTTTCCACTTCTGACACCATGTATAGTTACACTTCTGACACCATGTATGTGTTTTTCCACTTAAGTCAATAGATGAGATCAGATCTCAACTAGCAGGAGCTGTTTGTTTTTCTCATTTAGATGCATTTTCAGGATTTTGGATGCTTAAACTAGATGAATATAGTTCTGATTTATGTACATTTCAAACACCTTTCGGTAGATATAAATATTTAAGGTTACCTTTTGGTATTAATGCATCGTCTGAAATTTTTCAAAGAGTCATGATGAATTTGTTCGGTGATTTAGAAGGAGTTCTAATATTCATCGATGATATTTTGGTATATGGACCAAACGAGTCAGTACATAATGAGAGAGTACATAAAGTCATGCAACGAGCACGTGAAGTCAATTTAAAGTTCAATAAGTCTAAATGTAAATTTTTAGTATCAGAAGTCTGTTTTTTAGGGTATGTTTTTAGTAAAGATGGTGCTAGGGTTGATGAAGAGAAAGTAAAAGCAATTGTCAATATGCCCACACCAAAAAATGTCAAAGAATTGCAAAGAATATTAGGTATGATCAATTATTTAGGTCCCTTCATTAGCAATTTGTCTCAAAAAACTCAAATTTTAAGAAATCTTTTGAAGAAAGATTCAGTCTGGACTTGGGATGAAAATCATAGTCAATGTCTTAAGAGTTTAATCGATGAAATTACAAATTCACCAGTTTTAGCTCATTATAATCCCACTTCTGACACCATGTATGGTTGTTGCGTTGATAGATATTAAAGACTTTAGATAATTAGACTGGTTTATTTCACTTGTGGAATTATATTATTGGAAACGACCTCTTCTAGGTCAGATCCTAAGTTACCATGACAAGACTATAGACTATATTCATAGACACTAATACATAGAGATGGTATTAGTTACTCGACTACAGAGTAGTGATGTATGATACAACAACCAATAGTGTACTTGGCACTACTAGAGAGACTGCAGTACAGCCCAGGTCTTGATCGAATCAAAGTCATTTTCGTAGTCCACAAACGCCAAGCAAAGGGGTAGGTTATACTCCTCGTTCTTCCGTATAACCTGGCGCAGCATATGTATGTGATCTACAGTGCTAAAGCCCTTTCGGAAACCAGCTGGTTCGGAAGGGTGGAAGTCGTCAAACCTGCAAGCGAGACTATTCGTGAGGACTCTCGAAAACAACTTGTAAACGTGACTCAGAAGTAAGATGGGTTTGTAGTCTTTCAAAAGTGTGTTGTCACCCTTTTTGAAAAACAGGACCACCAGACTTTTGTGCCACGCCTGTGGCGTTTTTTCCTTGACTATGACGGAGTTAAACAACTTCTGAAGGGTCCTAAGGATCGGTTCTACACCCGCCTTCAGTGGCTCAGCCGTTATTCCGCCCGGCGCCTTGTTGTTTTTAAGCCGTTTGAAAGCCAATCGAATCTCTTGCAGGCTGAAGTCCGCGATATCTTCGGCGTAATGTCGGGTTAATCTTGCTCTGGGGTCTTCAGCAAGATTTAAAACAGGTTTTGACGTCGAAATGTAGAGCTGTCCATAGAAATTCTCGACTTCCCTCCAAAGCGCGGGCCTGCACGTTATGACCTTGCCGTCGTCAGTCTTCAGCTTGCTTAACCGGCTATGCCCAATAGTCAGATCTCTTGTAAAAACTTTGGAGCCTCTGTTTCGCTTTGTAGACTCCGTTATACTTCCGGTATTATATCGAAGTAGATCGCGCTTTTGAGACTTTGAGATCTGCTTATTGAGCTGCCGTTATCTGCAAGCATCACTTGACGAACGCAGAACCATCCCACCTCTGTCCTCCATGAGCTTGAGAGTGTAGTCCGAGAGCTTTTGCTTAGTTCTATTTGTACGGCGTCATAAAGTACTTGGTCTCGATCGTACGGACAGCTTCTACAAACCCGTCTTTGTACTCGTGCACGACGTTACTTAGGCATTCAAAGCAAGTTTGGAGTTCGAGCTGGAAACCCTCGGAATTCTGGATCTGGATAAGAAATACAACGTTATTTTTTGTACATGCGAAACCCGAAACACGCGCTCCTCACGTGCCTAGTACTTTGATCTACCATCCGCTGTGTTGCGCGCTCGGTAACCACACTGCAACAATTTCTAAGTGTATTTGGAAAAAAATATAATATGATGTAAAAATGATTGGAATCGCTTCTGAACAAACTGTATTCAGGTTCCGTTTAAAGAAAAAATATCGTTGTATATATATAGATATATTATATATATATGGTTTGATATTGAGCTCCAGTTCTTTCATTGGTAGAGTTCTGACCACCTTATACACTGTTCTGTTTCGTTTTATAACTGTATCTTTATTAAGATACAGTTTTGATGTTTGTGTAGGAATGCTTCACGCTCTTGTGCAACAATTCATAAAATTGTATCTACCCGCAAATAATAGAAAATAAATTTTTGTTTTTTTTTTTTTGTAAAGTTTTAGTTTAAAAAGACTTAACTTCTATCTTCTTCATATTCGTTCTAACTTTACAACTAGTCATATTGTAAACATTTGTTGAGCATGTGTGAAACGAATCTAACCAAAAATAATTTGCTGTACATTATTTTTGGTTAGATTCGTGACCCTACTACACTGATTCTGATCCGAACTTCTACTATTGTGTACCTTCGTACACAGAAATATTTATTTTTAATTGACCGATGAAAGCAAAGAGCTCTTTAGTTGGGGCCAATAGAAACGGCCACGACTAACAAATTGTATGTAGTTCGAACTCAGTCAGGTACGTCATTTTGTGCAAATGATTTCATCACCGGTACTTACAAACCGCGGTGTGGGAAAACAGCGTGAAACTACAGCGTGTACTGGAAAAATCAAAGACATATCACATGTGACATATCTCTGGTTTCCCTTCAAAACGCATACATGTGACATCAATCAACCCGTACTAGGCCCACGGGTGGTCCACTACCTCCCACAGAGAAGAAACCTGTCTCTTAGCACAGTCAGAACAATGTAGGATAATAATTACGCAAGTCCTTGATTTCCACATACCTATCTTCTTCTTCAGCCTATGGATGTCCACTGCTGGACAAAGGCCTCCCCCAAGGCTTTCCACGCTGACCGGTCTTGTGCTGCCCGCATCCATCGGCTTCCCGCGACCTTCACCAGGTCATCGGTCCACCTTGTTGGGGGCCTCCCTACGCTGCGTCTTCCAGTACGTGGCCGCCACTCCAGAACCTTACTGCCCCATCGGCCATCGGTTCTACGAGCAATGTGCCCTGCCCACTGCCACTTCAGTTTAGCGACTTGCAGAGCTATGTCGGTAACTTTGGTTCTTCTGCGGATCTCCTCATTTCTGATTCGATCACGCAGAGAAACTCCGAGCATAGCTCTTTCCATTGCCCTACCTATAATCTTAAACAAACACTGAAAATTAAACAAACCAGTGTAATCACACCTTGTGGCATGATTTCAATACATTTACCTATATATTATTACCTACTGCAAACAAACTCTTTTAAGGCGGGCTAATACAAAGAACCTGAGTAATGTTGATATGAATAATAAATGCCAGTGTTGTTGAAAGGCGACTGTTTACGAATCGATATGAATTATCAACATACTAGCTGCATCCCGCGGTTTCACATGTCTGGTTGCCAATCCTGTGGGAATATCGAGAATAAAAGTATCTTTAAATATGTTATTGTTGGTTCTAAACTATCTGTGTGTCCATCCAAATCCGTTTAGTAGTTTTTATGCGAAAGAGTAACAAGGATACCTACACACATACAAAAGGATTCAGTTGTTACTTCGTTTCATGTGTTGAACTGTTGACATTAAGATTATTAATACTGAAATTTGTTAGCACATATATACGTATATACATATGTATATTGTTACAAACAAACGGGTCAAGGGTAAACGACACAGTAGGATACTCGGGTCCCCCAGTTCTGTATGGTAATTATTATTCCCCGCGTAATTTTACTTTTAATATTATGTCTTGTACGTAGCGTTGTTTTTTCATTACTTCATACCCAGGAATAAATTTTCCATTCCTAAGGTCCAGTCCATACGGACGGACAACGTGTTTTGACAGTTCAAACCATGCTAACTTCAAAGTGTTCTCTTTTTTTTCTGTGGCAACTAAGGCGATGGCGAAAATTCTGCCAGTGTCAATGTATTAACTATCATTTCGCGCGGACTCATTCATCGTGTTATAGAAATTCCGTTAATAGATTGACGTGGTTTCGATTACAGAATCAAGTTAAGTGGTCATAGTACTTAGAGCATTAGTATTGGCCCCGACTTTTATATAAAGGTCGTGGGTTCGACCCCAAATACGGACAGTCGAGGTCACTAAAATATTGGGAGAGACAAAGTTTCTAAATATTGCCAGCGTTAAAATGATCATGTATGTAGTTCTATAAACTATAAAGTGTTAATAAGTATGTGTGTTACGGAAGTGCAGGCAAAAATATCTGACTACTCTTCGGAACATAAATGTCTAAATAATGTAGATTTTATTATATTTGATGTAGCCTAGGATTCGTAAATATCTATACCTAAATATGTACTTTTTGGAGTTTTGGCGGGAAAGTCAAGCTGAGTGTCACGCTCGTTTTTCATTGGACTTTTAAAATTATTTATAGTGTTGTTTACTAAATAAAAGTGCGTGATTTATGTAGTAAAAAGTGCATTTAGTAAATAGTTTATAAAGAACAGTGAAATATCGCAGCATAGTGGCCACATCATGACTTAGTCCCAAACCTCACACGTAAGACTGGGCACGCTGCAGTCTTTTTCTACATGAATAATTCATAATTACTTGACATTGGCTAAATGCACAGACCGTGCGAAGCCAAAAAATAAAGAAAGAAAGAAATATGTACTTTGCTCCAAAATTCAGTCGTAAATGGTAAAATAAAATGTAGTATACGTAATTTAGTTCTTCTTCTTCAGCCTATAGATGTCCACTGCTGGACAAATGCCTCCCCCAAGGCTTTCCACGATATCCAGTCTTGTGCTGCTCGCATCCATCGGCTTCCCGCGACCTTCACCAGGTCATCGGTCCGCCTTGTTGGGTGCCGTCTCCGAGTTTATAGTACTATGACTCACTGTGCGCACGCGCGCACTGTGAGACCTAGTGCTAAAAATATGGAAAAAGATGTAAAAGTGATTGGAACTGATTCATTTGCTCATTCTGAACAAACTACAGTCAGGAGTCCTCTAAAGAAAAAAATATGTTGTGTAGGAAAGTATCAATCTCACACGTTGAGAGAGCTGTATTATTTGATTCAATCTTTGAAAATTTGAGGGTCATCCCAGACCGCATCCCGCCGCTAGTTGAACGGCGCCGTTTAGTTAAAAGACTAGGCAGTTAGTAGAACAGCTAATAAAACCGGTGATCTGCGATACCACTATTAGCAAAAATAACATCTTGTTAATCTTCACGCATTGATACAATCAAGTTTCAACAGGCCTCGCTACTTCTAAAGCCTTCTCAAATTGGTGCCAAGACGTATAGGAGCCGTTAAATTGGTGACTAATTCGCGTCGCACGATTGTACGCGATATACGCCTGTAAAGTGATTTTCAAAAAAATTAAGACAGTAGTTCGTGACATTTGGCCTTTGCTCCAAAGTCTGGAGTAGAGAAGAGTAGCCAGCCTGCCGGAGTTCTAAAGGATGCATTTTTGAGAGTGGGCGAGGGAATTGCATGATTTAATTCCATCCATCCATCCATCCATCCATCCATCTCCGTTCCATCATCAGACGACCCGTCGTACGGTGAGTTTCCACCCTTACGAAGCATTTCGCCTCTTCTTTTATACCTCTTACATCGAAGGACTGGAATAATTTGCTAGCGGCGGTGTTTCCGTCGGACAAGTTAATAATAATATTTTATTTATTCAAAGACAACAATGGTCCAATGGTACATACTTATCTACTAAGGGTTAGTAACACTTAAAAACTAATCATGCTTGCCGCACAAGCAATGCTAACCAGCGCCTAAGCACCGGCGCATCGTACTTATCGGCCATGGCTTGTAGGATGCTGTTAGCGCTGGTCCTAGTTCTGCCCAACAACGAGGCCGCCTTTTTCCTCAGGTAAGAAGTAGTCTAATTAAGTTATATAATCTAATTAAGTTATATTTCTCTTAAGTTAGTCTAATTTATATTTAAAAAAAACATATGATTTGTTGCCTACAGTTTTTAGTCTTTGTTTGTATCAATATTATTGATCTTATGTAGTCTCATATATTATGATGCCACAGTTTGTTGGCTGTTTAGTTTTATGAACCTTGCCATTGCCTCAATATTTATGGTTCATGAACTTGCTCAGATAATATAGAACTTGTTCGCATAAATAGTGAAAATTATAAAAAGATCCTTTCCAATACTCAAACTTATAAACAAAGTCCTCCCAATCGCCATACATTGCTAAAGCGCCATCTGTAAGCCCTTGGTAGTAACTATTTATTGCATAGTAAATCTACACAGCAAATAGTCACTTAGGCTTTAGAGTTAAAACGGCAATTTTAATACATTATGGCAGATGGCGGTGATTTAAACATAAGGACTTTGAGAAAGAAGTCACAACGAAAGAATAACATATTTATTTTACTCTTTTCGATGCCATTTTAAACTTCCATCGACAGCCTTCCGTCTCCATCAGCAGAAGTCGTGATATACCCAACTATGTAGATCTTAAGTTCTGCTGTAAACTGTTGACGAGTCTCGACTGCTATGTTAAATAAGACGAACATAGGTACATTACACGCACTATCTGCGCCCCGCGGTTTCTCTCGATTAAATAATGATCCCGTAAGAATATCGGGATGAAAGTGTACATGTGTTATTTATTACTGATTATAAATATGTATATTATATTTGTTATATATATAAATGTAATACCTATTTAAAATCTGTAAGTCAAATTTCATCCAAATCCATCCAGTAGTTTATGCATGAAAGGGTAACAAATATCCATCCATCCATTCACCTGTAGGTATTTATAATATTAGATGGATTTGTGCTGGATAGAGGATTCAAACGGAATAATGGAACTCTCTTAAGAACATCTTGTTGTAGGTCTGTCTAGAACCTTTTTGTTAGAAATGCGTGGAGTTATGAAATTTAAGTTAATATATTATGATTCTCATGGCTGAAACCCTTGAAGCACTGCAAAATCAAACAACTGAGTCAACGCTATCAGCAAATACCTACCGTGTTTGTGTTTTAACCGCGTTTTTTAACACTCGCTAGGGAATAATTACTAATTAATATTACTGAATAACCTTTAGGACACTTTCCCATTGACCTAGAATCATGAAATTTGGCAAAAAGTAATATCATGTGACAGAAATAAAGGAAAATATTCGAAATCTGTAATTTTTAGTTCCATACATTTAATAAGATTACGTTGTTAACTGAAATAAAGACAGTTGTGTTTTCTGTAAAGACAAAAAACAACATTTTAAGCCCTTATTCCGTGTAAATATTATTTTTTTCGTTCTACAGGTTTCTTTTTTGTATCATCATCATCATCATTTCAGCCGAAAGACGTCCACTGCTGGACATAGGCCTCCCGCAAGGTTCTCCACGACGACCGGTTCTGCGCCTCCCGCATCCAGCGGTTTCCCGCGACCTTCACCAGGTCGTCGGTCCACCTTGTCGGGGGCCTACCCACGCTACGTCTTCCGGTGCGTGATCGCCACTCGAGAACCCGTCGGCCCCATCGGGCATCGGTCCTACGGGCAATGTGTCCAGCCCACTGCCACTTTAGTGTTGCAATTCTTCGGGCTATGTCGGTTACTCTCGTTCTTCTGCGGATCTCCTCATTCCTGATTCGATCGCGCAGTGAAACCCCAAGCATAGCCCTCTCCATTGCCCTTTGAGTGACTTTGAGCCTTCTCATAAGGCCCATTGTTAGCGACCACGTCTCAATTCCATAAGTCATCACTGGCAACACACACTGGTCGAAGACTTTTGTCTTGAGACACTGTATATTCTATTCTATTTTTATTTATGGCAAGTGAAGCGGATGTCGACTATTCTGCCAATGTCGTGTTTCTTTATTTGGCAGTGCGCCAGGGCCACGGTTTCTTTTTTAACCAACCCGCAACCATGATCCAGGAGATCGACTAGGGCCTGGTCCTTAATGGGCGGCGAACTGCCCTCTACTTGCCACCCGCAAGCCCGCACCTATGGTGGCCGGGAGTTCGATGTTGTCTCTCGACCAGGGTGTCTCCTGCGGCGGCTAGAGGCGTGAAGGCGTTGGAATTCCCGCTGTGTCACGAGCTCCGCCGGCCTGTCATAACCATGGCCTGAACAATTGCCGAATGCGAGAAATCGCCGCCGTTCGCCGCCACGAGTACACGGCGGTGCTCTACCCAAGCCGGGCAGACCTCCACCTTATACACCACCGTATCCTCAGGGCGATCCCCACAAAGGTGGCACCCTGGCATTTCTTCCCGCCTTCTCCGGAACAGGAACTTCCCGAAACAGCCGTGACCGGTGAGGATCTGCGTCAGGCGGAAGAAGACGGTGCCGTGGCGCCTCTCTTTGTCACTCCTCAAAGAGCAGACTTACCGAAGCTATTTTACGTGCCCAGGATTCCTTGATGCGAAATCTGACTCGCACTTGACTATTTTTTTAACACAAGAAACAAAGGCACAGTAAAAATAGTATTGTCTCACTTTCAAACAATTCAAAGGTCGGCTTTAATAATCGCTTTAAGCATTAGGAAGTCGTGAATATGCGTTTTAAATTTTATCCCCACCCATTATTGTTATCGTGAACTTATCTTACGTCGTGGTGGCCTATTGGTTAAAACACCAGCCTCAGCCAGCCTAGTATGAGTGTGCGGATTCGATTCCAGGTCAAACAAGTACCAATGTAACTTTTCTCAATTATCTATACTTTCTAAGTATATCTTGAACACCAATGACTGATTAAAAGGTGAAGGAAAACATCTTGAAGAATCCTGGACTTTAAGTCTGAAATCGCCAACCCGCATTGAGCAAGCGTGGTGATTACGCTCAATCCTTCTCTGTTGAGATGAGACCTGTGCTCAGCAGTGTGACGATAAAAGGTTGATGATGATGAACTTATCTTCTTTCAAAAATATAGAAAATTATTAAAATCGGTGTACGCAATCCAAAATTATCACCGAAATCCCAACATACATAACCCTCTTAGTTTGTATAAATTAGTAATCCAGTTTTATATTTAACTCTCAATTTTATCCCAACCAGGAACGGTTTGGGTAGGTACCGATTGTTAATTTTGATTCGGATGCACTCTACATATATATGTACGTCCTATTATTCTGCCCGTTTACTTATAAATTCAATCGCTGTGCTTCTTCTAGTTCAAGCGCGTCTTTTGAATTCGCTCGCTTACCCTCGCTTATAGAAGCTAGGTTATAATATAGTCTTACTAGAGAGTTATTAGTTTACTAGGGAGCATTAAACTAAAGTACCTACTACATATGTAGTTAGTTTGGAGCTCACTTACGTGAGATAATCAGAAAGTTTTGCGATAGTAGAAAAATTTTCTATAGGTACTACACATATTTCGCACCTTTAGAACAATAGAACCGTGCTGCCAAGTCCTACAAAAAGGCGCTTAAGAAGGCTCGCTTCGACCGCATTACTAACATTGGTAACAAGTTCTCTGCGCACCCTTCCGGTAGCAGATCTTTCTGGTCCCTAGCCAAATCGGTCGAGGCGAACTTCTGTCGGCCCACACTGCCTCCGCTGGTTAGGCCTGATGGAGCACTGGCTCATACGGCGAGAGAGAAAGCAGGTCTCTTTGCATCTCTCTTTGCCCATAGTTCGCGTCTTGACACTGGCAATGCTACTCCACCTAATTTACCTCATTGCGGAACTTCAATGCCGGAGGTTCGCATAAGAAACAAGGAGGTTCTGAGAGTATTGTGTCGTCTGGACGTGAATAAGGCTAGTGGTCCAGATGGTATACCAGCGATTGTTCTTAAGGCTTTTGCGCCCGAGTTGTCTCCTGTATTGACGCGCCTGTATCGCCTCTCATTTAGGACTGGTATAGTGCCCAAGTCCTGGAAGCTTGCCAACGTGCAGCCCGTGCCCAAAAAGACTACCCTTTTTACCCTACCGTGCCGATCCTACCAACTATCGGCCGATTTCAATAACCTCCATACTCTGCAAGATTATGGAGCGTGTATTGAACTCGCGCCTCTTGGCTTACCTGGAAGGTAACGATCTCCTCAGTGACCGACAGTACGGAAATCTTCAAATTTCGAATTAGGTCTCTATTGTTCTAAGGGTGCGATTTATATAACATCTTTTCAAAGTACTCTCCACCAGTCGCTATAGAAGGTTTCATGAGTCTAAACCAGTTTTCGAAACACTTTTTCCAGTCCGCCGCAGACACCTCGTTTAAAGCCTGCTGGAATGTTGACAGCGCATCATTCAGAGACGAAAATTTGTATCCCTTTGCGCTGATGCTTTATTTTTTTTGACACCAAGTACCCAGTCAAACTGATAAACCTCGCGTTCAAAATATTACCCCCGCTTCTAGATCGCTTCACTTTGGTAGGCGTTGATTCGTTTTGAAACACCCAAACCGACGACTGGGGCTTTGTTTCTGGACCGTATTGATAAATCCAAGATTCAACACCTGTAACGATGTCATAAACACGCCGAGACAAGCCTGCTTCAAATTTGTCTATCATATCAGGACACCATTCCACCCGTGCCTGCTTCTGAGCATCAGTGAGTTTGTGCAGCACCCGGCGTGGAATATCCTCCGCAACCGAAGATGCACGTGTAGAATCCTGATGTTTGGGGGGTGACAGATGTCCCCAAGTCTGTCGCCCCTGGACCCATCTAGGGAGGCTGGAAGAGGCCGTTATCTATCCTCCGCCGACGCACGGTGCGCCTGCTGTGGGCTGGATGAGAGGACGAGATCTTCCTCTCTCTTTCCGCAGCCGAGACGACTGTTTCGCAGAAAGAAACCACTGCATCCCAGGACTCGCTGCCGACCATCGACTCGATTATGGCCGGCAGCGACAGGTCACTTCCTACTTCAGAGATGAGGACACGGCGTAGCTTCTTCCAAGCGGCACACCCTGCCAGTGCACTCGCTCCCCCCCCCCCTCCCCTGATTGGGAAGCAGCATTGAAAGCGCCTGAGCCGCCGGAAGTGTGGGCCGAAGTCCCACCGGCTGTCGAGCACCAATCCCAGGTAGTTCATTATGGACGCGACAGCGATCCGAACCCCCCCGACCACCTCCAGGCGCCGCCACCTAGCCGGGCGTCGGCGCAGCTTGGCCTCCAACTTGTTGAGGGCCACCTCCAGGCCTAGGCGACGTATGCAGTCCACCACCTATGAATTGTGGTGCCGCAGCCATCGCCAGCGACTTGCTTCCCTGTGCGAGGTTGAAGTAGATGAAGTGATAACTCGTTTTAGAAGAAGACGTAAAAGAAAAATTCATTTCGTTTTTATTTAGGTATTTTTAAGTTGAGTACTTATTACTTATTAATAAAATACCTTAATTTAAATTGTTTCTATTATTATCAAAGTTTAATTAAAACTTCTTATGACTTGACCACGACTTTGTGACAACCCCGCGTCAGAGCTGGATCCGCCCTTGGATTAAATTCATTATACCACCGATACACGGTTGCCTCAGAAATGCATTTCATCCATCAATGCCATTTGAAGTCTATCGTACGATTCGTCTGGTTTCTGGCGACATTTAAAATCGTAAAAAGTCTTAGCGCGAAAATGGTCTTGACGCAAATCCATTTTTAAAAGAGACACGATAATTTTAATTAGCACGCAAAAAATGTGGAGGGCAGTTTTGAATTTGGAACATACCTATTATTAGTTATAAAAAATCACATTTTTTTAAATAAATTATAGCTGTCCAGTTTCTGATACATAAAGACTGTTTGTCGCAATACTTTCTCAGTGACCTGCTATCTTGGGAAACGAAAACGAAATTCCAGATTGGAGACTAGAGAGATGATTTCAGGTGTGAAATGGTATGTGTCTATGTATGATATTTATGAGGTGTAAGTGTGTGTGTATGATATTTATTTTAGCGAGGGTGTGTGGGTGTTTTGTTTGTTCCATTAAGCTTCGGTTAATTTGGTGTCAGTTCAGGGTCCTTATATGAATTACCCCAAGTCAACAAACCAGTGTTATGAGAAAATTCCGTTACTTTTTTTTTAGCTTTTTACTGTAATGTCCCTGAAATATGACATTATAATATTTATAGAATTGTCAATAAAAACGAGACAGCAAAAGAATAAAGCAGTTGCAGCTGTTACAACTTTTAGGTATATAATGATGCAATACATTAGTATTGTATAGTAGTTCTGCAGATTATTTCTATACCTACTTCTAATGAAGTACACGTAATTCTGTACGTGCTCACACGTACAGAATTTACCTAAATTCTGCGTCATTGAAGCCTAAATGCAATTATTATCAGGTAAAATTTCAAGGTGGCGTCTCTTCCTTGCTTTTTAGATAAAATACGTAGAGCGCGTACTGAATGCCTGAATGCATAATGAATACAGATGACTTCAAGGTTAAAAGGGAGATGGATAACAATACGCCTCCTCAAAAGGATTGAAGATGAACTGGTTTAAACACTATTAACTGGTTTACACACCATCTGATATACCTATCGGACATTATGGAATTTATAGAGTATCTACATTATGATATTAGTGCGTAATGATGGTTACAAAAAGCGAGGCGGAATTTCAGCCCGAGCCGAAGGCGAGGGCGTAATTGAGCCGAGCATGTTATAACCAATACGCACGTATATCGTACGACGTTTTTTAACACACTTGCGAGGAAATAGAAAAAAAAATATTTTATATTTTGTTCATTTTTAATTATTAAAACAATTAGTAAAATTACAATTATTTACACTTCAAGAAATTTTCATACGTGGTTATGTATCTGTCTTGGATATGGACGGCAGCAAGCTGTCGCGTGCGGTTTGCGCTTCTGTTAGTATATCCGGTGGAGTTGAACTAATGGAATTAAAAAAAATAGTGCTCTTCTTCGTTTTTGAAAGTTGTCATTTTTAGATATTAACAATAAAAGTACAAAGAAAAGAAAATTTGAGGAAAAGGGCACGAGGTTTATTTTCTGCCCTAGCTGCGTGAAAATGTTGGCAAAGACGCTAGAGCATGCAGCCAAGTTTTTAAATTACCGAATAAACTGTTTTTTTTTTCAAATACAAATTTAAATACAAGTACAAAATTGTTTATTTCATATAGGACATCCGTTATTTTAAATAAACTTAATCTGTGAATGCACACTGTTGCTTTCCCGCCATTAGTATTATTATTTGCCATTTCAAATATGGAACAGCGCGCTGCTCACTGGCTGGAGCCGTGCGGCAGCGACCAGTTCCATAATTATTTGAAATGGCAAATAATGCTGTTATGGAATTTGTATGGACTATAACTTAACTAATTGCTTTGATAACACACGCGTTTGTTATAGCCCGCTTTACCGCTCTACATATTTAAAACCGGTGGAATTACATCAGCTTTACGAGCAAGGGTGTTAAACAAAAAAACCATTATCAATTACCATTAGATAACAATCCATGATGGAGATCATGGAACTGTTTTCTAATGGCAATTATGGCAACGAAGATTCAATTTCACTACGGAACTCCGAAATACCGAATATTTGGCTTTTGGATAACATGATTCACTAAAACAGAAACAGGGAGGATACAGTATTTACAAGCAATTTCCATCGATGGAATTTACTGCCATCATAACAAAAATGAGTTAAACACATTCATAGCGCAAGTAAACAGAACCGTGCAACATCTCGTCTAGCAAAGATGTACTGGTCTTCTTTTAAGATTAACAAAATAAATATGAAGTTTGTGTACGTTGTGGTTCTATATTTTATTCCAATGGCAAAGGTAAGTGGACTTTTAATAATACTATGCAAATTTTACCACACAGGTACCTATTTATTTTGTTCGGCAGGCACCTCGTACTTTAGAGCCTATTACGCACAGCACAATCCAGTGGCGAATTTACAGACCGATTTTTTTTTTTTGCTAAATATCTCATCGAAATAAAGATTTCAGTATGACGGTTTTCTGTTTTGTAATGTTTTACTCGTACACACACACATATTTTAACGAAATAATTGTACATGACAATTATACAGACAAAAGGGCGGCAAAATCCTTACCGCCTAAACCTTGAAAATTTGTAAATCGCACACGGCGGTATTATACGCGAAATCTACGCAGCGCGCTACCTTGATAATACTACAAACTTAGACGTAGAGTAGCCAGCCTTTCGGTCTTCTATAGGATGCATTTTGGGGAGTGTGCGAAGGAATTGCATGATTTAATTCCCCCATCTCCGTTACACCATCGGACGACCCGTCGTTCGGCGAGTTTCCACCCTTACGTTGTTAACACCATTGCGATCCGGACGAAGCGTTTCGCCTCCTCCTTTATACCGCGTACTTCGAGGGACTGGAACAGTTTACCAGCGGCGGTGTTTCCGTCGGACTACAATTTGAGTGTCTTCAAGGCTAGAGTGAATAGGCTCTTAATAAACTAGTGCGCTTTACCATCAACGACTGCGTCACTGCTTACCATCAGGCGGGATTGTGGTCAAACGCTAGTTTATAATTTTATAAAAAAAAAAAATATCAATTCATTTATTTTCCAGATCATAATACCTACATACCTACACAACTTACAACAGTAATTTTAACACGTCTATGATAATTATTAGTTGCTAAGGTCTTAAAACTATATTTGTTGTAATAATTTTAATTTGAAAATAATTAAAATAATGCCTTAAGATTAGTCACTACGTGAACCATGAATGTACACCGTTTTCGCATGCTTTCGTGAAAACAATCCACACGCACCTCATTAAACATCCCCGACGTGCTGCAGAAACGAGTCAGCCTCTGGAGCAACCTGAATGCATTGTTGTATCATAAGAGCACTGTACTGTTTCTGCGTGTAACCC
The DNA here is from genome assembly GCA_037179545.1 of Sesamia inferens. Classification (NCBI taxonomy): domain Eukaryota; kingdom Metazoa; phylum Arthropoda; class Insecta; order Lepidoptera; family Noctuidae; genus Sesamia; species Sesamia inferens. Next base: position 14,720,452 of record CM073921.1, on the reverse strand, counting down.
ATTCACAGACTAAATAGTGCTATTTCGACGCCTCTCGAACACCAAGCAAATGTGTGGGCTAACATATTCGCAAGAACAAATAGCATCCTTCGTTCCCTTTCAATACTTGCATTATCTTCCAGGTTAGAAGTTAATGGCCATGCACTCACTCTTCTAAACATGAGCCTCAGCATACCTCTCTCATCTGCGAGAATCTTCTAATCAGCCTTGACACACCGCAGACATAGTCATTCAGCAGCACCAATATATCAGTCAATCCTTCTCTGTATGACAGGGGACCTGTGCCCAGCAGTGGGACGATAAAAAGGTTGATAATGTTAACGGCTAAACGGCTAAGAGGACCCGGCTTCGTACGGCAGCATTACTGATACTAAATACGCTACAGAAAATCTGTGAACGTTGTATAAAATACTTACTGGCCCGCCACTCCCGCCGCAACGGCCAGCAGGTACCGCCGAAAACACGAGGCCCCGCAATTTTTAAATCTGTAATGTCTTCGAAAATATTCAATTAATACATAAGATGTAAAGGGGTATAGATCTATATTAAATCTAAAATGTATTTAAGATATTAAATTGGATAAGGATTAATGCTGTATTGGTTAAAATCGCTTCAAAAACCAGTCAATATTTGTCGTAAAAAGTAAATGACAAAAAAAAAAATATTTTGGGATATCCATAAGAAATAGACATATACCAACGCAGACTTTTTTGTAGACCTTTTCAATGTATACAATATTTAGTACATTATTTTGATAAATCTCGAAGGAATTAGCCTGCGTTTCACTGCAAACACTGTAAAATGTAATTATTTACGACATCACATTAGAAACCTCAAAAATAATAGTATTTCTCCACTATTAAATGGATCTTATTATACATATAAACCTTCCTCTTTAATCACCTTATCTATTAAAAAAACGCATCTAAATTCGTTACGTAGTTCTAATGATTTAATCATACTTATGGACAGGGAAAAAAAAAACTTTGTTTATATACTATGTACCTAGTCAAAAAGCAGACAAGAGAACATTTATTTGCGGCGTATACATAAATTACATCTAGTTTCACATGAAAAGTTCTAAGTAAATAACTATAAATATGCCTCGCAAGGCTTCTTTATTAACTATGTATGTTTGATGTACTATTCGTATGAAGCAAAATAAATTTACTTTTCGGAGAGCCCAACGAGACAGGCTAACGTATCATCCATGGGAGAAACACGTCAATGCCGACGAATGGAATTGATTGTCCGTTGAGACTTATATAATATGTCGGAGACAGCGACGGCAGAGCGGTAGGGTCGGCAGCATCTTGGTGTGGTGGTATAGGTTCCATTTCGTAGGTGATTTTTGAATTGAAGCACGACGTGTATATATACCCTCCAATCTTCATAATAACAATTTGAATAGGCAAACCGACAGTTTCGGTTCGGAGAAGTGCCTTGGTCCGCGTATCAATGCAAAGTGACCGTTCGACGAACCCCACTTTCCAAAGCGACGCTGTCCATGTGCCGCCATCACAAAATAACGTCACAAGCGTTTGCCCCTCTACTACGTAAATTAAATCAGCAACTTCTATTAAAATTATACCAATGATCTCCGACATATATATATTACTACAATAGTGCAAATGATACTTTAACCGAGAACTGAAGCCTCTTAAATGATATGGCAAATCCGTTGGTATCATTGGATTACGTGGAATGTGTGTGAGCTGTCCGGCTGCAAAGCCTGGTAATAATAATAATAAAAGTTTTCCTTTGAAAATGGATGTAGGAATGGGTCCTACGACAGTAAGGATCCAGTCGGCTAAGCTGATTTTTTTAAACTCTTTGCCCCCAACGAATTGTATCTGATGGAGCTACTGAAAATAACTGAAACTTTTAATCGTCCACCAGGACACAGAAGGGTGTGGCTAAATATGCAGTCATGCATGTTAGCTTGTTAACCGGGGGAAGATTGAGAAACCGGAGAGAATTTCACACTCGGACTCTACACGCCTTATATTTCACTTATAGTTCAAAATCATCAATGATGCTGACATTTATCAAGAAGTTATTAATTAGTCTACTTTCACTAACTACTACTCAAGAAGTAAAAACAAGAACCACACTAATACAACACAGATATCGCCATCCCAAATCAGCAATAGTAAGAGCTATAATATCTAGAAAAGAAGGTGGAAGGACTCACGGGGGAAGTGGCCTGGGCCCATGTTAAGTGTATATTTGTAACGTAAAATAGTTGTTATGTAAGTATTTTTTTTTAATAATTATAAACTAGCGCTTGACCGCAATCTCGCCTGATGGTAAGCAGTGAAGCGATCGTTGATGGTAAAGCCCGCTAGTTTATTAAGAGCCTATTCACTCAGAAAAACTTAGCGAATAGGAAGAAAGACGGCAGTTGAGCCAGATGATGCAATGTTAAACCCAACAACACGACCAACAATGCTGCGCCAAAGGGAGATTGATCTGAAGACCCTCCACGACCAAACTCCCATCACAACAACATTAATTGGCGCATCGTACCTGGCACATATCGCAACACAACTGCTCAGACCCGTGCTCATGCCCGGACACACTCTATATGTTTATTATATGAACTACACGGTTAGCGAATTGGATAAGCTATTGACAAAAGTAGTTGTTCCAGGTCTGGCTGTTTGTGTATGTGAGGTTATGTTTGTAAACGCACCCACGATATAAGAGAAATTCCTAGTGTGGGGTAACGTATTATAAAAAAAGATATATATATATTTATAAATTATAAACTATCGCTTGACCGCAATCCCGCCTGATGGTAAGCAGTGATGCGATCGTTGATGGTAAAGCGCGCTAGTTTATTAAGAGCCTAATCACTCAGAAAAACTGAGCGAAAAGCAAGGAAGACGGCAGTTGAGCGAGGTGATGCAATGTTAAACCCAACAACACGGCCAACGATGCTGCGCCAAAGGGAGATTATAAGCTTGTAGAAATCCAAAACGACTACACCTACGCATAGACATTATCAACACCAAAAACTCGCAATTAAACTTAAAACTCATCAGAATCCTTACACACCATATTATAAGTACACGCCTAGAGAACCAATTCCAGTATGATATCTACAAAATATTAATTTCGTGTTTGGTATCTAATGAAAGGTCTTACTGAAACTGTATTATGGTTATTTACAATTATTCATACATATGCCTCAAATAATAATGCTGCAACTTATACAAGTACTGTTTCACCCTCGACTGTTTTTAATGTTCAATGAAAAGTGTAAGTCGGATTAAAGTAATATTTTATCTTATGTCAAATTAAAGAAATGGAAAGAATAACATGGATTGAACTAAATTTTAGTTTAGTTTGTGTATAAGAGATTGGCACTGTTGTATAACTGAAAATGATTGATTTCAGGGTGCAATACCAGGCACATATTTTTGGAAGCCCCGCTTGGGTCTCGATTTAGCTATTCCTACAACCGGTAAGAAACTATTATCATCATAACATTATAATCACCCTATCCCTCTGTTGAGAGAAGCCTCCTTTCGATGAAAGTGGGTCATAATCTACCACGCTGGCCCAGTGTGGGTTGGTAAATGTCACATGTCTTAGATTTTTTTTTGTGGTGTATGACATGCAGGTTTCCTTGCGATGTTTTCCGTCCACCGTTTGAGAGCAGTGGTGATGAAATAATTTACACCAAGTAAAGTGCCTGATGTGGATCGAACCTACGACCTACAACTTGTAGGCCACCAGGCCTAGTGGTATCGGCCGCGAGTATAAGTATGAATATAAGTTTATACTACACCTGATCGGAACAGTAGGTAGTCAATATTCCCTGAAAATGAAACGAGAACGTTAATCCTTTCGTTTACCTGAATAAGCTGGAGGTAAAACTGTGTGAAAACGCATTTCTAACGTGTTTTAGCGAGACAGAAAGTTGTATGAATTTTCATTTTCCATGTGTTATCTCATCTGTGGCGCGCGCCTGCCAAAGAAGTTTTTATATAATTTAAATATGGAATCTACATACCACTGACATCTTTTTGTGAAGAATATAAAAAAACAAAAGAAGCGCGAATTATCGGTCAAATTCTAAGATAAATTTTGTTTTATATTGTGTCTTAAGTTTTGATTTTATTTTAAAAATAAAGAAATATGTCGACTTCCAGCAGTGAAAGTGATGTTGAAATGACGCCGCCTTACTTAAAAGCATCTGCGGAAACAGCTGTTTTAACATACTACCGGATAAATCGAAGAATTTTTTTTTATTTCATATTATTTAATACTTTCTACAATAAAAGTCTTTAAATGTTCCTCACAGGTGTAGTATAAAGTTCTGTGTAGCACTGGGGTGAAAGTCCGATTCCTACCTCACAAACTGCTCCCTCGGTAGTTATCGGTCCCTTTCCCCTCGGTGAACAATGTACTATTAATAATAATAAGTAATAGTACATTTACAGGAGTTTGAAGCCTTTTTTAGGATTCCGTAGTCAATTAGGAACCCTTATGGTTTCGCCAAGTGTGTCTGTCAGCCGTTCGTGGAGATACTTATTCTAACCCCGGCTCCAACATGTGGATCTAGAAAATAGCATTGGCCCCAACGTTGGAGCGACCGTTGGCAGTTGGCCGGCGAGTGTCGGTTTTATCAAAGGAATCCAAGAAGTCCACACGTTGGCGATCTGATCAGTCTTGTTGCAACACGCGTCAAGTTGAGACGTTGAGATTTCGTTATCAACAAAATCGTCACCCGTATGGAAAAATGAAAAAATATCGAATTTATAGAAATATACCAGGCACATCCGATAATATGGACCGCAGCTCGAAAGGGTCATAAAAATAAAAATGTAGGTAATAGTCGATGCATGGCGCACCATTTAACAGAATATGAGAATGATATACTCGGTTGAAAAATTGAAAAAAGCGAGGATCATTGATGACCATATATCGCCATTATAAAAATAAAATTAGTGACTCAGTCATATAAAAATTTCGATATAGCCGTCCCTTGCTGGTCTCTCCAGCGACGCCCTAGGTCGAGGTTCGTACCCCACAGGGGGTGCACTTAGCGTGTTGCCGCTTAGTTTTTAGTTGTGACCTCTCAAGGGCAACTACGAGATGCCATAAAAAAAATACTCTGTCTGATGGATGACTTAGACTGGTTCGCTTATTATCTAATGGACAGTTTTCTGGTTCCTATTTATGATAAATCAAATACAGTTACTATTAATAATTTTCCATCTTATTTAACGTGGCGTGGATATCGAAATTATTTAAAAAAAAAATTTAAATAATTTCGATTTCACATATAAAAAAGTACTCATAGTAGCAAATGTGAGGATGTCCGATACCACATATCGGACATCCTCACATTGGCTCTAACGGAATGAAACTAGTATAACAGCCAACGTGTGTACACTTCGCCAAATTAACGGACCAACGTCGGAACCAACGTGTGGAGCCGGGGTAACGTTCGGGAAACTACGGAAGTGACACTGAGCGTCTCCCGAAAAGCTCTTGACCGGTTTTGTTTAAATAATTGTTCCATAAAGACAAAATAAGTAGACTATAAATGGTGGCTCATCATCATCTGCCTAGCCTCTTTTCCCAACTACTTACATAATATGTAGGAGACGGCTTCCAGTGTAACCGGTTTCAGCTGAATACCAATATTTACATACTCGTACAGCGAATGTCTATTCAACCTCCACAACCCAGTTACTGAGTAATACTCCTTGGTGATACTGGTGCATGGGCACCCCGTTACACTTTCAGACTTCTGACGACCCGCAGCGACTGTCAAAGATCTGAAAATGACACCCGAGACCAGCGGCTTAACGTGCTTTTCGAGACACGGAGGGTCTCGGTATATAAAAATGCTCACCCATTTACAGAGTAACCGCGGCAAGCCTATCTTAAACTAATCAATCGATCTCTCTTCTCTTCTTTAGCCTATGGATGTCCACTGCTGGACAAAGGCCTCCCCCAAGGCTTTCTACGCTGACCGGTCTTGTGCTGCCCGCATCCATCGGCTTCCCGCGACCTTCACCAGGTCATCGGTCCATCTTGTTGGGGGCTTCCCTACGCTCCCTCTTCCAGTACGTGGCCGCCACTTGAGAACCTTACTGCCCCATCGGCCATTGGTTCTACGAGCAATGCCCTGCCCACTGCCACTTAAGTTTAGCGACTCGCAGAGCTATGTCGGTGACTTTGGTTCTTCTGCGGGTCTCCTCATTTCTGCAATGGATCTGTGCAGTTGTTAATATTTTAGCCACGGGGACCTATGAGCCACGATGGTGGCTATAGAATTGAATTGAAAATTTCAAATTTCCGTGTGAAATCAGTCCTTTTGTTGTACTATTTTCAACTTCAATTCTTGATCAATGGCCCCTGTGGAATAGATTCCACAATTTTGCCAATAATACGTGTAACAAATTATAGAAACTCTTTGAAAATTTTATTTCACAATAATAGCGGATATCGCCAATGACAGTCGTAAAAGACGGTCGCGTGAACCGTCCAAGAAGGAGGTTTGAGGCAAAGTCATGATGAGATCACTCTGCTACGATATTTCAATGTACTTTATGAACTAATTACTGTATGCACTTTTTACTACATAAATCACGCGCTTTTATTTAGTAAACGACACTATAAATAATTTAAAAGTCCCATGAAAAATGAGCGTGACACTAATCTTAGCTTTCCCGCCAAAACTCTCTGCGTAATATTTTCATTGATAAACATTTTTTTTTTCAGAATTCAATGTTGCAGTTTCATTGCGGAACAAGGAAAACATTAGAGCAGGTTTATGTGTACTGATTGATGGGTATACAGCCGGCATGTCTGTCATAGCTGTTGCTGCTGGTTTATCCAGTGGACCTACTTATCCACATTTGGACCCGATGTCAGCTTATTTCTACACTAATATTTACAGATGGGCACTAAGATATATCAGCCTGTAAGTTTTATGTACCTAATAGTCGTATTTAAACTAATATCAAGAGTTCCACTCGATTGATGTGTGAAAATGTATTCATCATCAACCTTTTTATCGTCCCACTGCTGGGCACAAGTCTCCTCTCATACAGAGAAGGATTGAGCGTAATCACCACGCTTGCTCAATGCGGGTTGGCGATTTCAGACTAAGTCCAGGTTTCTTCAAGATGTTTTCCTCCACCTTTTAGTCAGTCATTGGTGTCTAAGATATACTTAGAAAGTATATAACTTAGAAAAGTTACACTGATACTTGCCTGACCTGGAATCGAACCCGCACACTCATACAGAACCGTGTTTTTAATTTTTAATAAATTTTCAAGTCGTGGTGGCCTAGTAGTTTATACACGGTTATTATTTAAGTACAGAACATAATGGTGCTACTGTAATACCTAATATTATGACATTGAGAAATCTTTTACAAATTTCAGGAACTATTGACTTGACAGCAATCTGGTTTTAGGCTCGTTGCAACTTAGCTGCGCCGATTTTAAAAGATATTCTATCTAAAATATACATACTTAATTTATATCGTACCTAGTTTCTTGAAGAAAGACCCATGGGGCCACGATGTTCAGCAGCTGTCGTCGTGGTTAACCATACTATTTTGCAATAATCAAATAATAACATTAAAAAGTAACTTTGAACTCTAATAACTTAAACTAGCATAAAAACTGGCGTATCCGCATCCACCGTAACATCTGTCGACGTCACGGTCCAACGACTGATGGTAATACGGCCAAAGCAATCACATATTGGGCAATATCGCACGTCATAGGCTGCGCGCAGAGGTAATGAGCAATCAAATCATCTGACTCTAGTACAAACCGCGACACAACCAGCGCTCCAATCACGTAGACAAAGATGATAGGGTAAACACAATAAGTAACCAGGGCAACGTCCAAATGAGGAGCGCCCTGAGCGCGCTTTTCGCGAGTATACATACCTGAATCCAATCCAACCGAACTTAGACCCCGATTATAAAAATGCCTGTATGGTGTGGCTTTAAAAGTCTTAATTGCAGTGGTGCTAGATGTCACATTGATTTTCCCCGAGGTGAGATTGACACGACATAAGAAAATAACATTAGCTTGCTAATAAAGTCTGGAGCTTTTTTCAATGACAGTAAATCTAGCTTAGCGCGCTGTATTTATTTCAGCATTAATTTACGTATCGCCTGCTTAATGTAAATCGGTTTAGGATCTAGCGCATGGTTATCAATTCCGCGCGGTATAGTACCTACAACTTTAACAACTTACTCGTTCTGTTGACTGCGCAATTTGGTTCACATACATTCCTTGCTCTAGGCTTCCTCTACCAGTCAACCAGTCTGATAAAGAGACTGCAGGTGTTATGGTTGAAAACTGTTTTATCCCCTTGGTGAAAAATCTAGATAAGTACTAGGTATTTTATGAATTTCAGACGTATAAAAACTCATAACAATGCGCTACTTCCCAGACTATTTGTATAGACTGTAATAGGTACCTGTTTATTACGGTCTTGTCATTTTCCATTTCACTAAAATATTTTGTTGTTCTTCAGTCTTCCATTTTGGATCGGAGGCAAAGGCGGCAACTACTGTGACACCCATAGAGTTTGGAAAAGGCGTTACTACTACATGGATGAGTTTATGCCATCTTGGTTACAATCTGCCCTTTTTTATGTGAAAAAAGAAGAATGGGCTAAAGAACTATTGGAATACCAAAGATTCAAAAAATACGCCGAACCAGCTTTCGGTAAACATTACCGATACCCAACGAAACATTTTAATAAATTTAAATCGTTTGAGACTGTCGAAACCATAGAAGATCCACATGAAGTTTCTGAACTTTCGATTATTTAAAATAACTGAGCTCATAAAACAACACTGTTCTTCTGTGCCGACTGCGCATAACATCTTGCATTGGTAGTTAAAGTTTTCTTTTTTCATAAGCCGTGTCTTCTATAAAGTTTGTTTATAAACGATGCTGGAAAAAAAGTAAGTAAATAAAGCAAGTTGTGTTACGGAAATAATTAAGTCTTTTATTAATATTTTGATAAAAAATTTGCGCGCGGCTTCGACTGCCGTGTGCGATTGCGTATCTATAGGTACCACTGGGATCATTTCCCTACCTACAAGATGGCAAAAAGTTATCCAACAAAGTGGTACTTACATACTTTAGTTAATAAACTATATTAAAAGATGTTTTGAATTTTCTTACAAAATGCGAAGAAACTATTTTCCCAACCTATTGTTAACTTACAATCATAAATTAAACACTGTAACAGAGTGATAAAAACCTTAAGCCAATTCTATAGTAAAGATACTCTTAGGACATTTTTAAACGAACTAAGATGGTGCAACAGGTTTCTCTACATTTATACAATATGTAAAGAAAACCCTGTCCGATCCGTGAAGGTATTGTATCGATGACTGATTCTACTAATGGATACAAAGCCGGACTAAATTTAAAAAATAGATCCCCCTAAAAAAATAAATATTATTTCGCAAAAAGAGGTAACTTAATACTTGTGCGGTAAGCAACCCTTCCGCGGGCGGCGGGGGGCAGGGCACGCGGCACGCGTTCGCATCCATATTCGCTCATAATAATACGGGTGTTGTTATTTATTTTTAAATTACTAAATTTTGGGGAAGTTGGAATTAATTCGCGGGAAAAAAAGATTATTTCAAAATGCATTAGTATTGTATTTGTTTCTATGATGATTATATTATGTTTGGTCAAGTGTTTACCTAACCTTTATTATCCTTATGGGGCGGACAGGGTTTTCTTTACATATTGTGTATTTTAGTATTATGTAGGTATTTATTTAAGTATAGATACTTATATAATTAAGTTTTGGATTATATGTGTAGGTATATTTCATATTTTTAGTTTTAGTCTTAACATATTCATAATTCTCTTGTTCTTACACACTAGTATCTACATTTCTTTTACTTCTCCTTTCGTAGTCCTGCTGGAGGAAATTTCTTAAGAAAAAAAATATCTGTTTTAACACTGACCAACATAAGTGAAAACTGAAGTCATTAAATAACCGGCCAAGTGCGAGTGGGACTCGCGCAAGAAGGGTTCCGTACCATTATCTTAAAAACGGCAAAAAAAACCACGTTTGTTGTATGGGACCCCATAAACATTCTATTTTTTTTTAGTGTCTGTTGTTATAGTGGCAACAAAAATACATAATCTCTGAAAATTTCAACTCTCTAGCTATTACGGTTCATGAGATATAGCCTGCTGACAGACGGACAGTGAAGTCTCATGAATAGGATCCCGTTTTACCTTTAAGGTACGCAATCCTAAAAACACAGAATAAGTACCTACACAAAAAGTAAAAAACAAAAAACGATCACGTGTCAAGTCGGTCACTCGAATTCAATTTTTTTTCCCTACCCAATAAAAAGGCTCAACCTCGCTAAAGAAGTTTTCACTTCAATAAGCAAACAACATAGCAGGTAACTACTCAAATTTTAATTTTGTCATATGTGTTTTATTGTACAGACTGCAGCACAGCAAATTACTACAATCTGTCAGATATCTTTATTAGATTTTCAACTTTTAACAATAACGTTCGGCGCAAATAGGCCACCGATAGCCACAGGTGTCTGTCGCGCGCTACCGCCATATTTCTAAAAGTGTCAGAAGCGAGCGACAGCCACTGGTGTCTGGAAGCCGCCACATTTTATAGCCCGCTCGTTGCTGCGCAATCTGAAGGTGGATTCTGACGCGGAAAGTTTACTCGCGCTTTTGTTAATAAGCCGTAGACGTACATATATGACGCCGTCGCCACCTGTATTGGGTGCAACCAATCTTAACTGATCCTACAGTGAAACTTAAATTGTATTTCGATAATCTACAAAGACGTCCAAAAAAGTTTGTTATTCATTTTCGAATGAGTTTGACTACATTTCAAGAACGTTGTGGTACAAGATGAATTAATATAATACGGCAAAATACCAATATGCGGTAAAGCATCACCCCTGCAACTGCGAGCAGTGGACCATTGCGACAGCGGCGGGTCACCGGTGGCTGTGGTCGATAGCCCATTTTCGCCGAGTCTAAGGCTCTAGGTTTCGGGTAGCTTGACCTGCTGTCGTCCAAACATAAATAAATACCAAGAGGAAAAACCAGAGGGGCAATTCTCAATTTTAAAAACGTTCACACTATGATGTCAGTCTAAATCTGCCAAAAATACGTCTAATTTCCCTATACTTTGACTACTCTGCGACTACATTTTGAACGTTTTAAATGAACAGAATCCGCCTCCAGTGTGATGTCAGTCTCAATCTGTCTCAGAATTATCAACAAGGAGACTTTACCAACATCTATAGCCAAAACCACTGCAAAATAACGGAGGTATATTATAAATAGGATTGTGGTTTTTTAGTACCTACGTGTTCTTTTTATTATTAGTTTTATTTTTATTGTGCTACCGTTTCGGCGTCACTTGTAAATGCTGCACCGTGTGACGTCTTTACATCGGCGCCGGCTGGGCCGCTGAAAACCAGCGCAGGGCCCTGTTTTGCATAGGGTCGCAGCATAACGCTGAGCAACAGCAGTTTTGCGTGGATGTGAATGTGATGCATGTTCCCTCAACTATTTCTTATTTTTTGTGCTTTTGTAAACTTTACCGCAAATAAACGTTTTTTCTTTGTTTATACGTACCACATCTTCAAATAATACAGCAAGAGAGCAAAAAATCGGAATAGGGGAGAGCGGAATTGAAAGTTCCCGGGGTAAGTTGTTCCGATGGATACAAGAGGAAAATAGATAGAATTACGCGTGAAGATTGTTACGTCGTCACGGCCGACGCTTTGGTAGCTCCGGCGGCGACAGATGAGTGGGTGCGTGCATAGAGCTCCTAACTTGTCATGTAAGTAAAAATTTTCATGTTCATACTTTATGGTCTATTTGGTAAAATATTGTAGCTATTCATACATCGTTTGCATTGATTGTAGTAAATATGTTCAGAAATCATAAGCTTGTGTTATTTTTGGCTTAATTTTAAATTTTTTGTCTGATGATGGGTCCTTAACGCAGAAGGGAAAAGGGGTTGGATGTTCCTTAATTATGGGGCTGATTGTTCCTCGGAACAACTTACCCCATCTAAATTTAGATCTGTATACTAACGATTTGATTTGATTTGTGATTTATACAAACTAAACATTTTAACTTGTTGTAGGATGCGTACCTAGAAACTAAAAACTGATCGAGCAACTACCAGGAATCGTAAAAATAGTTTGGCCTCGAACAGCAACTCCTACGAACATAATAAAGCATTCAAGAAGACAGGATACAATGCAATCTATAATCTATACAATCCCAATATTTTTACACACGATAATTTTGCCTCTTTAGACTTTACTGACCGTTGACGTCCATTGTGTGATGCTAATTCTAGGAGTGCTGTAGAAAGTCTAGAGGTCCAACCAGGGACCTCTACAATGTCAAAAGTATAAGCCAATATGACGATCGAAGAGAAAATAGTCCAGTAGTAGATTCGGAGCAAAAAGATGAACAGCCAGGTCCGTCCAAATTTTACAACCATGTAGACATAAAGCCAGGCCATTATCATGGAAGTAGACTCAAAAACTCAGCCAATGCCAATAATGCCTACCGTTTTTCAATCATTTTCCCTTGAAATTATAAAGCCATTTCCCAGATCGCGGATAGTAACAAAGAGACGTATTAGGAAGACAGCAGCGTTAACAGACACGCCAGAAAAAAAAAGCGTTGGCTGAATAACAGTAAAAAAAATAATTAAAAGAGAAATGAAGATCAGAACATACAAGAAAAGAAAAGGAAAGGGGATAGAGAAAGGCAGAGACGTCGCAGACAGCATCTCCAGCCGGTGTGATCCTTATAGGCATTGCCTCACCTCATTGATGCAAACTATTAACAGGCCTACACGCAGCCGTATATAACTCTTGAGGAGACCTTATTTTCTTTAAAATACTTATGATAAACTATTGTAATAGTTAATTGAACATGAAAACATCATATGTGAATTTCTCAATGTACATGTATCCAACGGCATTCCAGTAAGCGTTCTATCTACTTTATACGTACTCATAGTGGTCCAATCTCTAACACTGTCCTTCATTTTAGGGCCGATTCCCTTCTGCTACGCGACATTTAGTATATTTTAGACTTTAATTAAATCAGAGTTCATCAAAAATACTTCTCTTCCAAAAACAGCTTGCAGCCTTCTACTTTTCTTGAAAGTTCTACACCAATTACTTGTCAAGAAAAAAACAAACTGTTTAGTTATTTTATTCTTATAATACTAAATGCATCCATTATGCATTTCTTCTAATTTAAATTATAATTTCTTAAAAAAATCGATTAGTAAGCAACGCCATCTATACGAACCCATGGCACCTATCATTAATGCATTCCACAATTTGCCGCTAAATGTCGCTGCTTATATCGTATACTAATTTTTCTTATTTTTATACGTTACAAGGTATACTTACAATAAAACAGGTAATAAATTGAGATAAAACTTTACTTGCATATTTATCATTCATTAGTATTACATTTTTATTAGCACTAACACAATGAATCTTTGGTTTAAATTATTTGTTTATATATTAATAATTGATTTTAGAACCAGATGGAAATTGCCACAAAAATACAACATACTATGAGTAAATAACATATAATCAGTTCAACAAAATGTAGACAATTACCACCTGGTTATCGTATATACCGAAAATTTGTGTGTTAGTTACAAGAGCTTGTCTATCTGTCGCCTTAGTAATATGAGATTCTATGTATATTTTAAAATAGCTAAAATTACGTCAATGTATTTGTACAAAACATTAAACAAATCAAAATTACGATGTTTATAACCTAAAAAAGAATATTAGTATGTTACTTAAAACTAATTCTGATACTTCTTTGAACGTTAAAACTTATATTTGAATGCTTATTTTGAAAATAAAACATTATGAGTATGTTAGTTCACGGATCCACAAAAGAGATCATGATGTATCTTGTGCCCTTGGTGACCAGCAAGCCCTCGTGGTAGTGCGTCAGTCGGCCAGGATGCATCAGCAGCCACCCAGGCTTAGTGTCGCGCACGGAGCAGTTGTACCGAATGAAACGACACCCACCGCCTTCGAAGTCCTCTCCTAAAAGTTTAATCCATAATTAAGAAACTATTACCCTAATTATGTAACACACTATTACTATCAGTTGGAACCATTTCGAAGCAAATTGCTAAATCATTGCTCCACAAGGGCGTACCCAGCTTCTGGCCTAGGGGAGGGCAAGTCAGGGCGGAAGGCAGGTCAGGTTTTTAGGGTCGAATCATCCCCGACTGTTTTGTTTTATAAACTACACAAACATTAGGTATTTGTAGTGTAGTGTGTTGGGCAAATAGATGCAAATGATCCTGTATAAGTCCCCGTTTTACTGATTAGTAATTAAGGGAGTTCATACATGTTCTGCGAGATTACCAGAGGGGGAGGTCCTCTAGTCTCCGAGCACTGATATCAATAACTACACAAGCAAAGTCCACTGTGAATCTACTTATTCTTGGGTCTTGTTAATATTTAATGTTACATAACTTACCAGGTGAGTTAAGAGCCAAATTGATGGTATATGTGGAGGAATCGTGATGCGGGCGAAGGGATGGCTGCTCATCGGGTCTGTATCGTACCACGAAGTTCATAATGGACACCGGCGGCTGTGGAAAAGAAACATTATTAATTTATAATACCTCCATAAATTTCATACCACTTACAATGTGTTTATTTATACATAAACCAATTAAATGTATTTATTTTTAGTAGGTATGATACGGGGGCTGTTTCTCTATGATGAAGGATAGCTACCTAATTAGTATCATGGTTACAAGCGCGACTGCTGAGCATGGGATTCTTGGGACTTATTCCCGGGATGGGCCTTTGCCCGTCCCGGGAATAAGACCCAAGAATATTATTGAGATTTCATAATGAAAATCTTAGTATTTGATGTATAATTGTCCCCGTGCTTCGGAGAACACTTCGTAAAGCATTTGGCCAAGTGACCAATCTCTCTCCGGTAGTGTTACTAATTACCGTTCCATCGGAGTAAAGGATCATCGGAAGCATCGGAGTAAAGTAACAGAGAGTGGATTTTTTTAAATAATAATAATTATTTCTTACTTTAATTGCATTGGTATAAACAAAAATTTGGAGGTATAATATCAATAAAATTTTTAAATATAAGGCTTATTATTAATTAATAATGTAATGAAATGAAATGAAATGAAATGAAATGAAATGAAATGAAATCGTTTATTAAGCAAGTAGGATCACCGATCACTTCTACACGTCATATGTTTTTTTTTTCTTCTTTTTTTTTTTTTTTTTAAACTAGATGAAGCCGGCATTTCCTAACTGACTACCTCTGAGAAGAAATAGCCGAAACAAACTCAGGGATCATCGTCTTTTTTAAAGTCCAGACATTAAAAATGAAAATGTTTACAATAATTTACGTTATAATTACGCATATTGCTTAATAACAATGCTTAACAGAGCGAGCAGCTCAGTCCCAAGCCTCTCTATCCTCTAAATAATCTGAGATTTTATAATACCCCTTTTTGCAAAGTTTGGCCTTTATATAGGTTTTATATCGTTTAATGGGTAAGTTTCGAATGTCCATGGGAAGCTTGTTGTAAAAGTGTATACATTGACCCATGAACGAGTTGCCTACTCTGTGGAGACGAGTGTGATGTACAGCAAGATTGTGTTTGCTCCTGGTATTTATATTATGAATATCGCTTATTTTCTTAAAATTAGATATATTTTTATGTACATACATAAGATTTTCAAATATATATTGCGAAGCTACAGTCAGAATGTTCACCTCTCTGAATTTTTCTCTAAGAGAATCTCTAGGACCAAGGTTGTAAATGGCTCGAACAGCCCTTTTCTGTAAAACAAAGATGGTATTGATGTCCGCACAAGTTCCCCAGAGGAGAATCCCATAAGTCATAAGACTATGAAAATAACTAAAATAAACAATTCTGGCTGCATTCACATCAGTTATCTGTCTAATTTTCTTAACAGCATAAGCAGCAGAACTGAGTCTACCCGACAGCTTCTCAATGTGAGGACCCCATTGTAACTTGGAGTCAATGGTCAATCCAAGAAAAACTGTCGACTCGACAGGGATCAACTCTACTCCATTCAGTTGAACATTGGTACTTAACTGCCTGACATTTGGCGTAGAAAATTTAATGAATTTAGTTTTTTTTTCATTCAAAAGAAGGTTATTTACATTAAACCAATGGACAACTTTCGAAAGTGCATTGTTAACTTCGTCAAAATTTGCTAGCTGACGCTTGACTTTAAAAATAAGAGAAGTGTCATCCGCGAACAATACTATGTTGTGATTATCCCTCACGTGATGAGGTAAGTCATTAATATAAATTAAAAACAAGAAAGGACCTAGAATTGAGCCCTGCGGAACGCCCATGGTGACCTCAGATCCTGCAGATTTGTTGCCATTAACATCAACCCTCTGAATTCGATTATTCAGATAAGAAGTCAGAAGGTCGAGAGCTCTGTCCCTTAAACCATAATGGTACAATTTCCTAATAAGAGTATCATGATGTACGCAATCAAAGGCCTTGGACAAATCACAAAAAATACCAAGAGCATCTTGCGATTCCTCCCAGGCCTCAAATATGTTCTTTAGCAACGCCACGCCCGCATCGGTAGTTGAACGACCCTTTGTAAAACCAAATTGTTTCACGTGCAATAAATTATATAAGTTGAAGTGTCTCAACAACTGTTTCAAAATTAATTTTTCAAAAATTTTGCTCAAAGTTGGTAATATAGATATTGGCCGAAAATTCGTGGGATCAGTTGTACTACCAGATTTGAACAGTGGAATTACTTTGCTAAGTTTCATCAAATCAGGAAATATACCAGATGTGACACAAGAATTAAAAACAATTGCTAAGAAAGGTGCGATAACATCTATTATTGAAGCTACAGTATATACTGACAAACCCCAATGATCGGCAGTTTTTTTTACATCAAGATCCTTAAAAGATTCTATAATGTCTTTAGCAGTCGCAAACGTAAATTCAAAGTGTTTGTCACATTCTGGAACACATTCTTTTAGTATGGCGTAGGCTGAAGTGGAGGAAGAAGACAAAGTTTTTGTTGTTATTATTGGGATATTAGTAAAAAAATTCTCAAACTCAGTTGCTACCTCCAGTTGTACCTGTATAGGTACTGACTCCTAAACTAGGTGATGTGTTCATGCATACACTTGTGTATTATAATATCTCCTGTGCACTTGGTTAGTCTTTGTTGAAATTGGTCACCGTGACCGTCGGCAGCCTATTATTATTATGATGGAGGAAAATTGACCAATAAGTTTCCTACTTGTTACTTTTCCAATGGAGTGCCAAATTTACTGTACCTATTTAATTAGAAATGTTCCTCCGTGAAACCCAGAATGCATGAAATACAACACAATATGCCTTACACAAAAATCTAATTACTAACTCTAATTATTAACTCAAAGAACCTTTCGTCAACACGCCTGCCTACGACGTGGAGGCCCCGGGTTCGACCCCCGGCCCGGTCATGATGGAAAACGATCTTTTCCTGATTGGTCTGGGTCTTGGATGTCTATCTATATATGTATCTATTATAAATATAGTATCGTTGAGTTAGTATCCCATAACACAAGTCTCGAACTTACTTTGGGGCTAGCTCAATCTGTGTGATTTGTCTGTACGTTTCCTGGCATTCAGTCTGCCTTGGGTACCTACGACTTTCAGTTCTTATTCATTCAAAGCTAGAGTGAATAAGCATTGGGCACGCTCTGTCCATCATTGACCTCATCTATAGCTCTCCATGTATGTTCGAAACCATGAGCAGAAAAAATCATTTAAAAAAAAATAACACTTACATTGTGATAGTAACCCGTGAAAACCATCTCTTGTAATGGGCGCACATAGTCCTTCAGTATATGCAGCCAGTGTCGATCCAAACCGACCTGAGTCATGTGAATATCACGTGTGGGGACTGCTTCATATCCACTCTCCAGGCGTTTATCCTGCATAGATTAAAAACCAGCATGAGACAATCAAATACACGAAGAGATCGCTGTAAAGTTTATGAAGAATAACTTAGTCACCTGGGGTGGATTTGAATTTTGACATTAACAGTAAGACAGCTTTTCATATTTAACACTATCCTCAAGACGCATAGCCTACTGACGTACATCCCTACAGCCTTCGAGCAGAGAGCATAGTCTGCATAAATTTTATGTGACATATTCTAAGATAATTTTTTGCGTGTACCTAAATTGTACTACCTAAGGAGTGTTTGTTTCTTGTACGAGAGTGCTGTGTATTTCGTAATATTTGATAGATTACATTTGCTACCTAATCGTAGGTACCTAAGCGTGTAGTTTGCGTTAGAGTTTTGCACGCTACTGAATTGTTTTTGGTTAAAATGCCATATTTATTATTTTTTGCTTATGGTGAAGCTGCTGTAAGCGAGAGAAGTTGTCATGAGTGGTTTGAAAAGTTTAGAAACTGTGAAGACAAAGAATTTCGTTTAAGACCGAAATCGTACGAAGACATGGAATTGGATTTTATATTCGCTATTTGTCTCCAATAATTCTTATTGGAGGAAAATAGAAGGAAGAGGAAAACGCGCCCATTACTACTAAAGATATGACAAAATTATAATGCTTGCCAAAATGTTCAAAAAGCGGCAGAAAATTATTGTACACCTATTATTGTAATCAAAAAGTTATCTATTAAAAATGAATAATAACTTATTTTTACATTATTTGATCCGTCGCTCCATTGGCCAAACGCCTCCATAATTTCAATCCATTCTGTACAAAACCTTCTCGACATCAACGGGAACCAGTAGACGTCGGGGCAGGGCTGTAACGAAAAATATTAGCATACTTTACACTGCTTTCATTATTCATCCAACGAAAATAAAGAGTACAGAAATGTACAAACCATCATAGGTTTTCTATCTTCTTCAAAACTAAGATGATAATCTTCATGCAAATAACGTGTAGTCCATTCCATTCTGTTTTCGAAAAGCTGATACATGTCGGGATTCGTGCGACTGATATCATATGTCTCTGGATTCACTAAATGGCCAAAGTCAATTTCATTGTTAACATACATGTATATACCCTGAAAAAATTAACATATTAGGTTAGTCACTTCAATAAAAACTTAAGAATAATTAAACATTTTTGCTTGGTTTTACAATGACTTACAGCATCTCTTAGACTAGCACAGAAAGCCATGTCTGGGTCGATGCCGTCTCGAGAGTAAGTCACTGACTTGGCAACCGGCATCCTGAACACGGACATCTTAGCTAGGTAGCAGTTCGTAATGAACGGTACGTTCCAAGCTCCTCTGAAAATATATACATACATATAAAGTTAACAATTTAAAAGGATGACGCTTATTTTGGTACCCTTCTCAAATTCAACGTCGTTGTACCTACTTTTATTTTTAAACTGAATAAAAACCTAATCCGTTCAAGTTATATTGTAACAAATAAGTTCTTTTGGCTTAACAAAATAATGATTTTAGATATTTCTTAATTCACTGCCAAAAGATCCAGGATAATCCACTACGAAATGAAAAAATGGGAAAAAGATTCCACGATTTTGACTTTTCTAGTACTCGGTCCGTATTACAGAACGTCACTCAAAACTCAAGCTCTACTTAAGTCTCGTTTGAAGCCTTTTCATTGGTTGAAACTAGTTTTAAGTAATGCTCGGGTCTTGAGTAACGTTCTGTAATACGGTCCTTAAAGTGTGTTGGTCCAACGATGTCTTTGAATCTGAATCAATTAGGAGCATAACAATAAAATGTAAGAATTTACGTTTTTGATCTGAATGTACGATTTTCCAAAGTCGAAAAAAGCGCGTAGCAAAGTTAAGTTCAGTCTCCTAATAACGTTTTTTCTTTATCTGAAATGAAATCGTTTATTACGCAAGTAGCATCACTGATCACTTTTACACGACATATTTTTTTAAACTAGCTGGAGGCGGCATTTATTAACTGACTACCTCTAAGAAAAGCCGAAACAAACTCAAGGATCATCGTCTTTTTTCAAGTCCAGACATTAAAAATGAAAATGTTTACAATAACAATATGTGTTTGCTTAGTATAACAATTAAAATTAGTGATTAATATGTCATAATTTTAGCATAATTACGCATATTGCTTAATGACATTGCTTAGCAGAGCGAGCAGCTCAATCCTAAGCTTTATTGTCTTCTAAATAATCTGAGATTTCTGCAACACTTAAGGTAGATCGCTTACTGCCTCAGCTGAACTTCCACTCAATATTACACGGATCGGCAAAATCGAATTCGAAATAACTTTCTAAATTTTTCCCTTCCTATTCAGCGGTTACTAGCTTTCATTCATTTTGTGGGATACCGTTTTCTCCTTTTCACATAAATAAATACACCAGAAAAAAAAATGTAATCGTAGAACTGGTTTTGATAGCCCACTGTCATAAACATTCAAAAGCATTTCCTAAAGTTTTTATTCATATTCGTGATAAGAAAAATTAAACTGTAAATGAAATTTTTAGGTCACACGTTATCACGATCCATTGACCCAAGTTTAAATTTATTAATATCACATTTATAGTACCGTCGTACGAAATGCGAAAGGAAATGACGAGTGTCGTATATCACGTAGGGGAGACAAGGGCCCTCCTGCTAGCACCTCGTCATTAGCCAATTGAGAGATTGGCGCAACAGGAATCGCCGACACCACCAGTTGCACTCAGAGCACCGCGCAAGAACATCAAGCATAGTCCTAACACGAACTTGTCGACCTTTTGTATGGGATTATTATAACTGTGCCATTTACAACTCACCACGCAAATGTTACTCATGAAAGCTAACGTATTTATGTGTTTGCTTTTACTGTACTCGTTTTTGCTCGGCTTAACCGACGCAAGGCGTGGACGCACCAGGAGTAGGACTAAATCCAAGGTAATCATATGTTTAAATATTTAGTTAACAAGCTCGCATTTACATTTATCGGATCTTAAATAGTATCTAATATCGTTTATGTGCACTTGAAGGTAATAGATATTATATATAAAGTTCTCCATTTCGGAGTCGCTTGGCCATGTCCGTCCGATGATGATAATGGTGATAAATTTATCATTTATCAGTTCAAGTCGTTGGACTGTCGTTTTGCGTGACCTACTGGCCACATACTTGTATACAATGGACGAAATTAATATGTATGCCTACTTAGAGCAAAAACATGTATTAAAACTATTTTTTATGGATTTAATTCCAGGTACAAATTGGATTACCCATCACTGGGAAGTACAGAGATCCTGAATCTGATCAGTATTACAACAATAATGACGTAAGTTTCAACTTATAAGCAGTAGCGAAAGTTTTTTTTTCATTCTGTTACATACAGATACAATAAGGCATTTTATTTTTCAGGGAGCTAAAATATTACTTGCTTCACACTTTGACCTTGAGTATGTTTTGGGCCACAAGATTGCTTTTCTCTGCATCGCCAAAGGTTCACCGAGACCGCATATCACGTGGTTTAAAGATGGAGTTGAGATATTTGCTCATCATTACCTGCACGTGAGTACCTCATATTTATAGTCTAACCTGCATAGCGATCTGACAATGAATTTAAATAGCACACAGATGCGTGATGATCAATCTTTCTCAGTATATACCTTTTGTCTATAAGTTTATCCACCATTGCTGTTAAAATTAATTCCATTAAAGAAATACCTACTAAACAAACATGATTACTCCATAAATACTGATTGTATTGATATCTTCTCAACCGCGTGTTCTTACTTTGTGTGGTTTGCTGCTTTATTTCATTATGCGCTAACATCATTTAAAAATATCTTATTCATAGTCATTGTAAACTATTATCTCTGCCTATACAAAAAAAAAAACGGCGGAATGTACCTATTTAGATAAAAGTTTATCAGTGACTGTTTTCTTGTTTTTTTCCCGCTCCCGCAAAGATAGTTAATTGAGGCTTTCATGACAGTAAATTATAATTCCTATAATAAATGGACAGCCAGAAATGTTTATTCATTAAAAATCTAAGACTGGTCACTGATCTTTGAAATTTATTTGAGCCACGAGGCAAATATTTCAATTGGAGAATGTAATGGATTCGTTGAATAGGTCACCCAAAGTTCAGTTTCATCATGAGCAGATAAATCAGAGTACGTGGTAGCTACTATTTATTGTTTATACTTGTTTTCTTAATTTAAAAAAGGCATGTCATGTCTATAACCTTAAGCGTCATCAGAAATAGAAGTCATTAGAAATTTATTCTATAAACTGATACTTTATGGTTGAAGTTTATGATTTTGTATAAAATATCAGCAGTAATATAAATTCTAGTACATATTTTATTTCGTTATAACATTTTAGTCGGCCGTTTCTTCGTAGCCTAGGTTGATAATGGCACCGATTCTCTTGAGCACAAACTAAACAAAGTTAAAGCTAAGTGCATCTTTTTCTTTCTATTTCATTAAGAATAGGATAGAAGATAACATTCTAATTTAATCCTGTCAAGTTAAGATACTCCATAGACAGTTTAGACGCGATTATAAACTTGGCGACCAAAATACACCAATTTGGGAGAAGCGGACTAAATTGACAGCTCTAAGCTAAAATTTCATCTTTGATCTTTTTCTTAATGAAATAGATATAAAAGATGCAGTGAACTTAAAATTAATTTTGTTTATGCACAAGGGAGTCGGGGCCATTGACTTTCTTTGTTATTTAATTTATTTTGGCTTTCGTGATAGCCCCCATCTTGGATTTTACAAGACGTCATTTAGCCTACAAACTGCGGAATACCTTGTCGGTTCCGCGCCGGTAGTTCAATATACGATGAATACTTTAGGCGTTAAAAGAGAACTAATGTAGGCACATAAATAGATACATAGAATGTTAAAATCATAACCCTCGTTTGACTTTGTAGTAGCAGGAAGGAGTATAATCATTTAAATCGCCGAATTAACGAGAGTGTATTGTTTAGATCCACGAGTGGCCGATCGGCGACGACCGCGTGAAGTCGAAGATCGAGATCGACCCAGCGACTCAGATGGACGCCGGTGTGTATGAATGCACAGCTGACAACATGTATTCCATAGACAGACGCTCTTTCAAGACCGACTTTTCCATTGCCTTCGACTGAACTAATAATACACTACTGACGGGACATTTTAAATTTCAATAGGAATTGACATTAACCTATTTTATCAATTGACAGTTAGATATAGTAAACTAAACCACGTGTTAATAGATGGGTCATTGTTTAGGCGTTTACTGAGTGAATGCGTTACCATATTGCAGACCATTTTACATCTCTGACTGACAAGATTGTTATTAGTGGTGACGTCATGTCTTGCTTTGTTCAAGCTTGTCTGATAGAAAAACATTTGAAATACATTTTAAATATCCTACAGCCGACATTAGTATAAGCAAATAATGCAGTATTATAATAAAATGTATGATTTGTCTAATAAATAATTTTACTACCTATGTTTTTTTTTTTATTTTTGTACTTATATTGATATTGTTACAGACTGACTTTGTGAACGTTAGAAACATTGAAGAAGATACATATTGCAAAAAATAAAAACACAATTTTATTATCAAAAACATATGTACATCCGCATTTATGTACTAAATACGGTTCAAACATCTCTACCTTATCAAAGACATTCATTAAAGTCCATTGCAGTCGTCTGTGGCACAGTTGTGATATTGCGAATACTTAGCAATTAAAAAATTATAACTACATACGAACTTATGTATGCTTTAAACTTGTTTAAAACGTTTCAAGTGAGCTTAATATGTTCAATAAGTCCATCATTCAACCATTCATACCTATAACTATAATAATAAATATACTCACTTCACGTTTTGATAGACTATTTCCATATAATCAGAAGATCTAGCGTAAAAGCCAGCTGTGTTGATGGCACCCCAAAAGTTGGACCAAGCGTGGCCTGGCCGCACCAGCATGGGAGCGATGACGTCAAAGCCCGAAGACAATAAGTGACGCAACGCGTTTGCTTCAAGACGGGACAAGCTGTCTATAGAAAACATATAGTCGCAAGCACTGTTTATGCAGCGATCCCTGTAAAGATAAACAAAGATTACAAACTAGACTATGCACTAATATCATCCGTCTAGCGTTTCCAAACTATGTTGGCTTCCAGTGTAACCACTTCCGCTTCCAGTTTCTCGGTAATGTGTGCCGGGTACTATGCACCCAATGTTGTTGTGTTGGGAGTTTAGTTGTGGAGGGTCTCCAGACCAATCTCCCTCTGGCGCAGCATCGTTGGTCGTGTTGTTGGGTTTAACATTGCATCACCTCGCTCAACTGCCGTCTTCATTCCTATTCACTCAGTTTTTTTTAAGTGAATAGGCTATTAATAAACTAGCGCGTTGTACCATCAAGGAGTGCACCACTGCTTACCATCAAGCGGGATTGCAGTCAAGCACCAGTTTATAATTATAAAAAAAAAACAGTATTTTACATGGACGACTGTAACATGGTAAGACTGGTGGTCAGAATTTCGGGCTTCTGACGACCCGTAATGACTATCAAAGATCTACGAATGACAACCGGCTTAACGAGCTTTCCGAGACATGGAGGGATTTCACAGACCACCCGCGGCAAGCGTAGATTGACCTGACCGACGGATCGCTGCTGTTATTATTTAGTCATGACTCCCTCTAGATTATACTTTATGGCAGCGTTTCCCATTAGATGGGCCGCGACTTGAAGCGGGTCGCCAAAAATAATACCGGGCCGCAACATTATGGAGGCAAGTACTAGGATTGTCGGTTGTATTTCTTGACTAGCGAGGCGCTGATGATCGGTCGGCGGACGGATTATAAGAATTGTAACTAAAGGCCTCGGTAGGGGTGCACTCATGCGCATGCGTTGTAGCTAGCTTTTGTTTCAGTCGCACTTTGCAGCTCTTCCTACACCCGCGCGTATATTATTGTATTGTAATACATTCATATTATCAATATTTGTGTTTTATTTTACCTAATACCGATTTTGGTTGGGTCCAAAAACTTAAGCGAGTCACGAAGGAGTATGAAATTTAGCGGGTCACAGTAGAAGAAAGTTTGGGAAACGCTGCTATATCGTATTAAAATCGAACTGTCAATATAGTAATTTAATTTCAAGCAACTGCTCTCCACTCTATTCTCTGTGGTTCCAAAGTGGTAGTAACCTGGTAGTAGTAGTAGTAAATTTTGGCAGCCCCAGTAGGCCTTATGGCGTAATAATACTATACACATAGGTAAAGAAATGATTGGTAAAAAAAAATATAAGAAACCTATGAATATCGAAAAATAAAAAAACAGTTGCAAGTCGCATTTCGCGTTATTCGCGTTAGCTTTACACGCTGATCAGTCAGCGATACAGCAGTGGATAGAAAGTCGACTGATGAATAGCATTCAGGATGAATGCTATATAAATGTTATATGTTAATGTTATATGAATGTTAATATAAATACGAAATTTTGTAAGTATGTATGTACGAATGGATGTTAGGATGGAAGTTTATTACTATATCACGCAAAACCTACTTAATGGATTTGTATGAAATTTAATACACAAATTGTTTACAACCAGGAATAACACGTAGGATTTTCCCATATTTTTATCCTGATATTTCCACGAGGTGAAAACCTCAAGACTGACCGTCGCCCGTGCTGATTGTGTTCGCATAAATATTTCACTCATCTGGGCTACCGCGAGCAGGAACATCACAAAGATTTTCAAATTGTTCAGTGAATTTTATGCCCAGTAAGTACAAACCCGAAGTTTCTAATTTTCTATCTACAGCGAGACTTCGCGAGCGCACGCGTGTATGCTCGAACGTCTGCTGAGTGCGGTGAATTTCCGCTCCGAACATTGCTCCAGCGTGTGACCGCGAGTAACCGGTGCTATCTCCGGTACAGCGTTATTTCTTACAAATAATTAGAATCCATTAAAATTTTACTCACTTCGCAATGTTCCTAGCTTCAGATTCTGAGATAAAATCACTGGGTTTGATCCGCTTTGCAGTAGCATACTTCTTGGAATGTGCTTGGAAAAATTCATCAACTTCGGTTTCATGGTACTCCACATTATTTCTCAATAACAAATGAATCTTCTCTTTTGGGTAATCAGTTGTTAGTACTTGATCCAAAAAATCTTCAAGGAATGGTGTAGCTTGTTCTATAAATACCGCCATCATCACAGTAGGCAGATTATCATCCTAAACACGTTAATTATTATATTTTAGCATTTTTAAAAATAGATTTATAAAAATAAGTTATTTATACATTCTTAAATAACTAATATTTTTGATTTGTTGATGGAGAGTTTGTTCCGCCACTTCTTTTTCCTAGCGAAAGCACTAGGAATTGGCGAAGGGCGGGCGTTTTGGGCTGAGAATTAGCAGATTTTCGACGTCAATTTTACGTAAGACAACTTACGTAAAATTGACGTCGAAAATGCCCCAATTCTCAGCCCAATTTGAATAATGATGATTTTGATGTTAGTTTGCGTATTTAGATTTACCTTTAGTTGAATTCGCTTTTCTTCACACAAAGCACAGCCCTCAGAGGCTGACCACGCTTTAGCTAAATAATTTCCGAAGTGGTTTAATGTCATCTTAGATGGACCATTCCCATGAACAATAAGAGGTCGTTCTTTAGTAACTACATTCTCTATGTACGGCCAAGTTTCTGTAGTTGAGTTCGACA
Source organism: Sesamia inferens (assembly GCA_037179545.1). Lineage (NCBI taxonomy): Eukaryota > Metazoa > Arthropoda > Insecta > Lepidoptera > Noctuidae > Sesamia > Sesamia inferens. The sequence goes on along the minus strand of CM073921.1, from coordinate 14,693,675 downwards.
TTAATTGAACATCAGCTGTAAAACGGTTAAGATAAGTAATTGTATCTTGTATGAAGTGAAAACCATTAATATTCCAGTAAAACCATACTCACATAAAGCACCATTAAGATTTTGGAATATAGCAGAATTGTGGTCCAAACTTATTTTAAGAGATTCTCTTAAGTTTTTGTCTAAATAAACTTTTGTGTAGAACAGCTGGTCATCATCTTTATCACTGACTGGTTTAAAATTAACTATTTCATATATCTCAGGCAAGTAACCTGCAGAAGGAATTAAGAATGTACATAAATATTTCGATTGTCATTTGTACACAATCACTTATTATTATGAGAAGAGCATTGTGTTAAATATTCACATAAGAAATGACAAAACAATGACAGTTGCTAATCAACATGAATGTCCAAATTAAAAAGTATATATCAAGTATTAGTAAAGGATTTGACGGGAAAGCTAAGATGAGTGTCACGCGCATTTTTCATTGGACTTTTAAAATCATTTATAGTGTCGTTTACTAAATAAAAGCCCGTGATTTATGTAGTAAAAAGTGCATTCAGTAAATAATTCACAAAGAACATTGAAATATCGCAGCAAGGTGGCCACTTCATGACTTTGCCTCAAACCTCACTCATAGCCGGTTCATGTGGCCGTGCTTTCCAACTGTCATTGGCTATATTCGCCATTATTGCGAAATAAAACTTTGTTATTGGCAAAATTGTGGTATCTATTCCACAGACGCCATTGATCAAGAGACGAGGTTGAATCTCACTTGAAAAAAAAAAATAAACTATTGGTAAAGGATGGAGTTATCTGCAGTGATAATATTGTCAATATCAATTTTTACAGAGTTGATTGGCTGTTCTTGCTGTGCTTATACATGATAGTTTAGTAACTATTCAGATGTTATAATATAGTCAGTTAGTTACCTATAAAACCACCAGAGTTTAGGTATGGATTAGCAACCTCTGTCTTTGGATACTGCGTTGCCAGTTTGGTATCCGGCCAACAAAATTGTTCTGCAGCAAATAACACTCGAGTGTCAGGGAACAACCGGAACTTCTTCACTATATCTTCTAGACTTGACAAGAACAAAACATCATAGCTAAAACAATGACATGGAATTAGTAATATTTCTTTACAGGTATATATTATAGGAGAGCAACTTTGTTATATAGTAAACACAAACACATTAAACGCAACTTGTCTGTGCAAAGTAATTTTTTAGCTTCACAGTATAAGAAATTAATAAAGAAAGTTCGATAAAGTTGATAAAGTCATCGTCAAATTTTGACTTGACCAAGGGAAAAAGGGATTAATTTTTACATAGATAGATTTTTTTGTGCACAAACCTATCAGTGAACAATATAATTTGATCTTTGTCTTCTGACTTCATTAGTTCATTTAGCTTCTGTTTGAGTAAATTAATTTTTTGCCCTCCACCGGGAAGGTTCATGTCTCCTCCGGTCCATTTTGCTCCTTTGCCCAGCACTTCAACATCAATGCCATATATTTTGGCTGATCTTAAAAACCTCTCCAAGCCATGATTTTCATCGGTTGCAACAGTAAATACTTTAATGTCATCTGCAACAAACAGATAATAAGTTAAAGGTCAGAGGTTACTATTTTAACAATGTCTAAAAATTTCATTCAGTCGTTACAACAGACATATTAAAGAGTTATAAAAAAATATAGGATTAGTGTTATAGAAATATTAGTATTTTCAAAAACACATAAGAATTCTGCATATTCAATATTTATATAATATTTAATAATTATAAAATAATAATTAATAAAATAAAAGGGAATCATCTTTATGGTACAAAAGAAAAAGAATAATAGAGGTCTGTAAGTGCCTGATCTAATAATTCACAAATAACAATAATTAATAATAAAAATTATCAGCAATATTGCAGTCAATCAGCCTCAATTCAATATAAAGCTATATATGATTGGTGTAGTGACCCAGCATCCTCCACAAAGGTCTGTATTAGTTTAACAGACAAGAATTTATGAGTAAAAACAAACGCAGAGCTTAATGACTAAAACATTCAAAATCAGAACACATTGTTTAGAGAAGAGCAATTTAAGTTACCTACACATAAAACACAAATATTACAGTTTTGAATACAGCTCAACTTTTTTATTTCGCAAGCTTTAATTTAAAAAGTATCACTTTTAAAATTAAATAGTGAAGTACTCACGTTTCGCCTCAATTAGACCACCTAGCAGTAAAAGACAACCTAAAGCTTGCAAGAACATTGTTGGAATCCCAGTACGGTGTATGACGACTGGGTTCACTGGACTTCCGTCGACATACACATAAAACTGTAGTCGTTAAACTAAACTCGGCTAAATAATAACTTGTTCAACGTTCCTCTTGTTCCAGATACGAGTTCCCGCTTCCGAAGCGATAAGCTTCACTATATAGGTAGGTATTCAAATACAATTCAATATTTAAAGTCAATAACAATATGCACCACGTCCGGCCGCCTCGAGCTCACAACACCGAGTTTTCGTATGAGATCATTTGAGCCACGCAAATGGTTTTATATTTCAGCGATGCTATCATTTTATTATCTCAGTATAATATAGCACATATTATATCTCTGTTACACTCGCATTCATTTTATAACGAAATCGCCCATATAGTCACACTGCACGCACACATGCACAACAAAGTCGTCGCTCACGACGGACTGACTGACTTGAGTCAGTGTTGCCAGAGCCCTTTGTCAAAAAGTAAAACATTTTGATGACAAAAGTCAAAATACATTTGTAAATTTTATTTTTATGGAATATTTTTGTAACAATTCAATGGATACCTTTGAGGGTTCCGTACCCAAAGATTAAAAAACCGGCCAAGTGCGTGTCGGACTCACGTACAAAGGGTTCCGTTCCATTGATTTATTAAATTAAAGGATTTAACTTATTTGTATGAAAGATTACGCGGTAATAAGCGGTTTATGATTTACGAGGTATTAAAAAAAACTACGTACTAGATCTCGTTCTAAATAATTTTCGTTGGTAGTTTTTATAGTAATGTACATCATATGTTTTTTTTAGATTTTTCATTTTCTTATTTTAGAAGTTAGAGGGGGACTAACTTTTTTCCACTTTGGAAGCGTCTGTCACGCAAACTAGAAAAGAAATATTAATATTAGAAAAAAAATATTTTAGAAACCTCAATACCTCTAGTCATTTTTTAAAGATTCGATAGATTGTTTTGTTTTCAAGTATAATGCTTCCTGTCTCATCTTCTCCCACGTTAAATCATATGATTTTATGTATCTGTCTCTTTTCACTGTCACTTTTCTGTTTCATCGAATTACAAAACAATGATGTTACAGAAGTTTTTACTTCAAAAAAAAAAAAAGACTGTGCTTATGACCACACGACTGAAGTGAAATTTCTTTCGCTCCATCTGTATGTATATATATATATGTGTGTGTGTACAATATATACATGTATACACATATACATATATTAATTTTCTATAAATATTTAAATTTATTTCATGGTTTCATTGGTAAATTAATATTTTTGCATAGATGTTCTATATTTATTGGAAAAAAAAAAAAACTCGTAGACCTTGTAGTACCAAGCTCGCGCCACGGGCGCCTCTGTGCTTATATCCCCCACTTAACTTCCGTTCGCCTTGCCCGATCACTTTTCGTAACGCTTACGTCACGCGTTCGCCAGCTTACTCCCCAAGTCAAGCGTCCGTAAAGAAGTTTCACTTCAAAAATACAAATATAATACAGGTTGTACGTATTTTTCTGTAATTCAATTATAAATAATCAAGGGTCAAATTTGAAATTACTAAATAAACTGCAAAATATAAACACTGTGTCTGATGTAATATTTGGCAGGAATACCAACTATCGTAGTACATAACTAGCAGCTGGGTCAGGAAGTCATATTATAAGCAGTCGCTATGTGGAAAATCCTGGTTTAATTGCATCCGGTCAGAGGGATAATTAGGGCTAATTATATAAGAAATATAGCACTTTTACATTTCGAGTACTGGTAAAATTAATAATTACGTTGTGATGAAAATCGCGTACAATTTGCGTTCGTACATTTTCCGGCTTTAGTTAAAAAACGTATGAATGTGAATTAAATGATACTGTTGGCAACACTGTGACTGACAAATTTTGTTTATTTTTTGTGAAGATTTTTGATCTTTACGTCATTATGGGAAACCGGAAAATCTTATGCATTCATTTCGCTGACAGTCAGCGACATTTTTAATTTCAACAGCAGATATATGTATGTGTAGGTTAAGAAGTAAGTAGCTTATGGGTTAGATGACTAATTTTCGTACTTATTTCATAATTAGCTGCGACCCGCGGTAAACTTTCACTTTTATAATATTAGTAGGTAGGACATCCATCACATACTTGCAAAATTAATATTTTATCTTCTATCCTCAATGAAATAGAAAGAAAAGAAAATTAAATTAAATTTAGTTTACTCTGTGAAGGAAGGACAAATTTTCCCAATTAACCTTGAACCTTAATGTTTTAGTACTAAAGTTAAAAATCTATTAACACTTTCACTGCCACTGACAATTTACTGTCGTGTTCTCGTTAATTTTCTCGAGGTGCCGGCAGCACACTTGGGGTGCATTTAATATTTTATTGATACTTAAGTCATTTTGCTGTATTTTCTACTGAAAATGATAGCATGGTTTTATAATTTCATATATTTTTAATGTTTGTAGTGGTTCGAGTATTGAGACAGTTTTAATCTATACATATATATATATAAATCAATGCCACTTTCTTTGTAATTTTATAACACAAGAACGGACCCACCTATCGATACTAAATGTTAAGGCTTTGTTTTATACTAATTAGTACCTACATGGTTTATGTGAAGTTTGAAAAGAATCGGTCGAGCGGTTCATCATTATTCACATTTTTTGTTACAAATGAATTCAATGAATAGTGGATCATCATCTCATCGATATAAAGGGTGTACCATGGATCCAGTAATGTTTCTGAACCCCCACTTATTGCCAAATTTAATTGAAGCTACGATCTTAACTGGTAAATCAAAAGGAGAAGTTTGTTTGATACCGCGTATCCCTATGATCCCCTGATATGCCATTTGAGTTCAAACGATTACAATATCCTTTGCGTTTATCATTTGCTATGTCCATCAACAACGCCCAAGGGCAAACATTTCACGTTTGTGGTTTGAATTTGGAGGAATCATGTTTTTCAAATGGCCAACTATGTTGCCTGTTCGAGAGTCGGTACCCCCAGTCGTTTGTTTAATAATATCTAAATGTTATGGATTAAGTTTTAAAATAAAAAAAAATATATATATTTTATGTTTGAATAAATAATTATGATGATCCAATAAATTTGTTTTTATTATTTCACTTTATACGTCGCTACGTATAAAGTGAATTAATAAAAACAAATTTCAAAATACTAGCGGCCCGATACGTGCTTCGCTAAGGACGTATCGGGCCGCTAGTATTTTATAATAAATACATCATAACGATCCTAAGCGTGTCAAATTATCGGACATAGACATGTAGATCGTCAACTACGGTATACGGTTAGGTAAAAAATTATTATTCTTGGGAATAGCGAAATTAAGATGCCATATAATGATGATGCCACCTAATGCGGTGTACACACACCGCATTAGGTGGCATCATCATTACACAATACTATTACTACATTACATTATTACTACACACATCAAAAGTGTCTAGGGATCAACATATATTTTTGCAATAACTTTTCTCCTGATTGATATTAATTAAAATTTTCTTTAAAGATTCATCAAATAAAGTGTTTTCGTTTGTCACAGTAACGATAAACCAAGTCACCTTTGCATTAATAAAGAAATTTGCCATTTTCCTAATAAAGGGATATTTGACATTTGAACCACTAACACAAAAGTTCGAAAAAAAGACTGAAATAACAGTTTTCTCTAAAATTTTATTGGGTAACTTAAACAATTAATAATCCGTGTTTCTACCGCGAACACTAACAACACAAGAACATCGGTTTGGCATACTCAAAATGAGTTCATCCAAATCACGCTGTGGAATGGCCGCCCATGTTCGTTGCAACAACAAAAAAAGGTCTTCTTGCGACTGGATACCCTCCATATTCGGCAGAGCTCTTCTCTGTAGCATATCCCATGCATGCTCAATCGGGTTCAAGTCTGGCGACTGAGCAGGCCAGGGCAGGACATTGATGTTAGCTGCGGCGAGAGTCTGTCTTACAACTCTTGCGGTGTGCGGTCGTGCATTATCATGCATTAACTGAAATAAGGGACCGATTTGCACTTGTAGAGGAACGATGACGTCTGATACAATCGTCTCAGCATAAATTTGAGCGTTGAGGTTGCCTCTGATCCAAATCAACTCAGTTCTTCCGCCGATCCAAATACCCGCCCATACCATGATGGTTCCACCACTATAAGGATGGACTTCCTGGCAGGATTTTAATCGCTGTTGGCGTCCAGGGGTTCTCCAGTGTCGTATACGTCTTGTATCCGGTCTCATACCAAAACGAGACTCATCAGAAAAGCACACGAAACGCCATTGTTCTTCTGCCCAATTTCTGTGTTCAAGAGCCCATTGATATCGAATCCTACGATTGTGCATTGCTATAGGTGGTACCCGTAGCGGTCTTCGGGAATGAAGGTTCACTTCATGCAAGCGGTTTCTGACTGTTTGGTCGCTAATTAAGTTCCCTGAAGAGTGATGAAGCCTCACGGCAAACATCATGGCGGTTATTGTTGGAGCTCTTCGAGTTAAGATTTGAATGTATCGGTCTTGTCTCCGTGTGGTACAGCGATACCGTCCTCCATGGCGCTCAGCCACGGTACCAGTGCTTCGGTAACGTGTCCAAAGTCGACTGATAATACTCTGACTTGTATTCAGAGCTAAAGCCACAGTACGTTGCCGGGAACCAGCTTCTATCATTCCAACGGCTCTGAGCATTTCTTCCCTGCTTAAATGACGTCGCCGCTCCATAATAACGTTGGTTTTAATCAGTAGTAGGGAAACAGTAGCACTAATAATGTCTTCAATGCGTTGTATGTTTTTATAGGGAAAATATTGACAGCTGATTTTCATCTTTTACTCGAATTTGATTCACAGTTCCTGATTCAAATTATGAAATGCACCAAAAAGGATCCATATAAATTTATAAAATCATAAATTTATTACAAAGCCACATCTCAATCTCAAGAAATCCGCATAAAAATGCTTGATCCCTAGACACTTTTGATGTGTGTACATTACATTATACAATTTAACTACATAAAACAAAAACACACACACGTGTGTTTTTGTTTTATGTAGTTAAATTAATTTAAAGTTATTTAGAATTTAATTTATAAGTTAATCATTTCTAAAATTATATTATTATAAATTTTAAACCTAGATAGCTACCGTTCGTTTTTCCAACTACTTAAAAATTTCATGTGGCCATGACGTGCTAACATCCAAAAACAATTCTTGCGTATTGAAATTTTATATGTCTTTCCCTACTTGAAATCATGTCGTGCTGAAATTATTCTGTTTCCACTAACGGAATGTGTCCACATAACTAGTAGTATTTGCGTGATTCTCGCCTGGAACATACATTCTGACAAACAGGCAGGAATTTAAAAGAATATGATATTATTTACTTACTGCACAAGATTCATATTCAACACCCATACTTCTTAATTAGTCTATTTACCTGCTCATTGCAAGGGCACTGGCTTCCTTGGAAGACGGGTTGGCGAGGGTTTTGGTATGAGTTTTCCTTCTCTGTGTGCTGGAGACTGCACGGAATTTACCTTACTGGCCTTCTACTAAGTATGAGTGAGGGTTGCCTATTCTATTCTGTCGGGTACCACACGGCAAGGCAGTCTTCATACTTAGCAATTACTTTTTTTTTAACATCCTTTAGGCTGTCTTTACTTGATTACGACTACACAAATTGTGATTTATAAATAAGTCTGATATTCTCACAATATTTTCCTTCACCGATGTCAGTAATTTGCTATACGAACTCATAAGTACAGAGGCACATTATCACTCCCATCTCTCCAATCAACCTTGGACCTAAATGATATAACAATAAAGTTGAAAATCTATTAAAGGAATTTGACGTCTGTACGAATTGAAAAACTCGTATTGGGATTAGTTAACTGTTTCACCGTGATTTCTGGCCCGATTTACGTATGTTTTTTTTTCTATTTGGTTGAGAAAGCTCCCGAAGCAGTTTCATATACATAAATAATACCTATTAACTCTTCTTGGGAAGTTATTGAGTTAGCTTTATTAAGCAATTTGTTTGGGGTAGTTAATCTGCGCTACGACATAAATATTTGCTAAAAAACATTCATTATACGAGTACGAGATTATACGATATTTTTTTTAATAAGCCTAAGGCAAAACGGTCTCCAAAACCTGGAGCACAGGCGTAGGTTGGCCAGCCTGTCGGTGTTCTATAGGATGCCTTTTGAAGTGTGCGCGGGAATTGTATGAGTTAATTCCTCCATCTCCGCCCATTTCATCTTCGCACGACCCGTCTTACGGCGAGTACTCGTATACCTACCCACCCTTACGTTGTTAAAATTACTATCGTCCGGAGGAAGCGTTTCGCTTCGTCTCTTATACCGAGTACATCGAGGGACTGGAACAATTTGCCAGCGGAGGTTTCCATCTGACTACAATTTAAGCGTCTTCAAGGCTAGAAAGGCTGAATAGGATCTTAATAAACTAGCGCGCTTTGCCATCAACAGTTGCACCTCTGCTACCATCAAGCGGGATTGCGTTAAAGCACTAGTTTACTTATTCAAATTAAAAAGAATGAGATGAAGTACCTAATCATAATCGTGGTAAATCTGTCTACCCTCGTCTCAATAAACATCTCTGACGCGCTACAGCACCACGGCAACCCCCAGACCATCCTGAAGGGTACACAATAGAGTTCACATTACGCTACAATTTCAAAGAACGTTTGAATACTGTAAGTCAATCCGGCAATTTAGATCTGATTAAAATAAAGTTGATATCGGTGGGGTCTGCAACACTTGTGCACTTTTACTAAATGTAGGTTCGACAACTAAAAAGAGAAATCAACAAACAAACATAACTGAACAATACAATGGAGTAGGATAGCGTGATTAGTTTTGTTTTCGTTTATGCTTGCTATAACCCAGGGTGACGCAACATTTTTAGTACTTATACTAAAACATCATCTTGAAAAAAACTTAGAGTAATATTGAATGTAATAGTCTCGTTTGGTAAACTATAAATAATTACCGACTAAAAACCGGTTTTTGTTATAAGGCATTATAAACCAAACATATTTTTTTTCTCTTTCCAATAGACATGGATAATCGTAGCCACTCTGTTTGGATTTTCATCGTTAAGCTATGGGTCAGTTCCATAGATATAAAATAACATCTTGTAGCTATGGTCAGTTCACACCATAGATACGGAAGATGGCATTTCTATAGTTTACTAAGAGGTCACATTAAGTAAGCGGACACCGGGCTCCATCGCGAAAACCGCGGATGCAATCGGGATAAACGCTAAGATGTTGATGATGATGATGAGTACGAGGTCATATGAAGCGACGTTGCTGTAAGGGGTCATCACACGTCCCACAACGACAACACGGCGTGTACGTACGCTAATTTGTATGACAATTATTATTTTCTAACAAGGGCATTTAACTTCACGCTAATCGCTCTGTTAATAAAATTGTTAAGGACTGGAAGAGGACAGAGGACAGCACATCAAGCTACTACAATCTGTCAGATTTCTTTATTAGATTTTCAACTTTATCTTTAAAGCATTAAGAGCTCAAGATTGATTGGGAATATTTGATAGGTTCTTGTAGCTTGACCTGCTGTCATCTGTACTTAGATAAGTAAGTAATAAGTATCTACATATAAATTCATCAAGGATAGCCAGGGGCCACTCACTGCAGGGAAAATACCTATTTACTTTACTTCAATTCAATCATTATCACTTATTTTGCTTTACCAGCGATTTTCGAAGCCGGTACGAGGGGATAAACCTTGCGCTTAGTCATCTTACGATTGAGTGTACATACCCATATCTATTTCTTTAGTAATTTCTTATTCGTAATAATGCTCATACATATCATAAAAAATATGTCGTGGTGGCCTAGTTGTTAAAACATCAGCCTCTCAAGTATGAGTGTGCGGGTTCGATTCCAGATCAGGCAAGTACCAATGTAACTTTTCTAAAGTTATATGTACTTTCTAAGTATATCTTGGACACCAATGACTGAAGGTGAAGGAAAACGTCTTGAGGAAACCTGGAATTTTAAGTTTAAAATCGCCGACCCGCATTGAGCAAGCGTGGTGATTACGCTCAATCCTTCTCTGTATGAGAGGAGACCTGTGCCCAGCAGTGGGACGATAAAAAGGTTGATAATGATGAATGAATGATGAATAATAATAATATCGCATTTTAATGTAGAATCACTAGCGTCCATAAATCTCGACCTTAGAAGCAATAGGTCGTCGGAGCATACGACCTATTGCTTCTAAGGACGAGCTATACACACGACCTAATGCTTCTAAGGTCGAGGTTACGTATGGCTTAGAAACTGAAGGATTTGTCTGTGCAATTATGGACAAAGTTATTATGACGAACAATTACCAGAGATTTATTGAGAAATACGGCACGGGTGATATCTGTCGGTCATGCCACCGGCCGCGGGAATTAACCAGCCAGACATTACATATATCCGGGTGTTCTCGTCTATCTAACGGAGACTGAGTAGTAGTACTTGCATATATTATACAAACTTGTAGCTAGAATAATTCACACAGATATGTATTTGCCGTGCAGTTCTCGAAAATGGATATAATTACATGTACCTACCTATCAAATTGTACTGGATCTATGGACAATACTATTTTAGCAAATAAGTAAGTTTGATGAAGAATCGATCAGAATGGTCTGTAATGATTGTTGACATAATTATTGCAAGTTTTATTTGTTTTAATATGTTTAAGTTTAGAATTAAAAAAATATATATATATAAATACTTAAATGAAACAAATATTTATCTGCACGCTTATTCTATAAACAAATTACTTGGTACATACAACTTCGCATCGCTTTGCAGAATCAGAATATAAAAAAGAAACTATTTACCTTTGGAATACAGGAACTGTTGTTTGCAGGTGTCGTCTTCACCATTTTTCTCGCAAAATTCTTGTGATAATGTGCCTTGCCTGAGTGCAATAAATATCGCCAATAGCCAGCAACATTTGAACGGGAAACTCCGACGTTTAAGAACCATGTTTTCCTCAAAGCTCCCGACGAACGACTGCAATCAGAACGCCAATACAATCTATCAAATTGGTTACAACGGGAAGGTGAGAGTTGTTCTCTATTTTTATTGCTTTCAGAAAAACATTATACCGTGAAATGAAAGCGGCGGTCAACGAATGTTAAAAAGAAAACTTAAGTAACTGTAATAGTAATATAGATCGCTTACGTAGCCACAGATTTTAATAGTCTCGAATTCTCGACCAACTAAAGCTACGTGTATGTAGGTAGGTACGAGATAATGGGCAGGTATTTGTAATTGAATTGTTATTTGTTTTTATTTGGTAGGAATAAGAGGGGGCTAAACCCAACCCGCAAAGCCCCGTTAAACTATCTCGACCTTAGAAGCATTAGGTCGAGATATACTTATGTAAGTATTTAATAAAAAATTAGACAACATTCATTTTATAATTACTTAAATAAATACATACTGACAAACAGTGAAGCGTTTGTTTTCTGTGTCTGACATTTGTATGTACATATATAGGGACTTGATGCCCTTGGGTACGGTTTTTAAATTCATAGTTCTTTCTTTCTTCTTTCTTTATTTTTTGGCTCCGCACGGTTTGTGCATTTAGCCAATGTCAAGTAATTATGAATTATTCATGTAGAAAAAGACTGCAGCGTGACCAGTCTTACGTGTGAGGTTTGGGGCAAAGTCATGATGTGGCCACTATGCTGCGATATTTCACTGTTCTTTATAAACTATTTACTAAATGCACTTTTTACTACATAAATCACGCACTTTTATTTAGTAAACTACACTATAAATAATTTTAAAAGTCCAATGAAAAACGAGCGTGACACTCAGCTTGACTTTCCCGCCAAAACTCCCAAATTCATAGTTAAACTCAACCAATTGTTAAAAAGGAAGACCGGGTATGGTTGTCTCTGTGGTTATATTAAAGAAACGAACGAGTGAATGAGCACATTGAATTGCATCAACACCTCCCTCCCTACCTCACATCATTTCGCTCCGATATGCTATGATGGTAACATGTACGTTTATTTTTTGTGCACATGAAAAGTAAATTTTTGTATTCTAGGATCGAGTCTCGTAAGTATACTTAAATTTTCTATAATAATGAACATGTAATGTGTTTTATGGTGAGAAATATGTCTTGTGATACTAAGACATAGTTTTTTCAATACCTAATGATATACTTATGTAAGTATTTAATAAAAAATTAGACAACATTCATTTTATAATTACTTAAATAAATACATACTGACAAACAGTGAAGCGTTTGTTTTCTGTGTCTGACATTTGTATGTACATATATAGGGACTTGATGCCCTTGGGTACGGTTTTTAAATTCATAGTTAAACTCAACCAATTGTTAAAAAGGGAGACCGGGTATGGTTGTCTCTGTGGTTATATTAAAGAAACGAACGAGTGAATGAGCACATTGAATTGCATCAACACCTCCCTCCCTACCTCACATCATTTCGCTCCGATATGCTATGATGGTAACATGTACGTTTATTTTTTGTGCACATGAAAAGTAAATTTTTGTATTCTAGGATCGAGTCTCGTAAGTATACTTAAATTTTCTATAATAATGAACATGTAATGTGTTTTATGGTGAGAAATATGTCTTGTGATACTAAGACATAGTTTTTTCAATACCTAACGATATACTTATGTAAGTATTTAATAAAAAATTAGACAACATTCATTTTATAATTACTTAAATAAATACATACTGACAAACAGTGAAGCGTTTGTTTTCTGTGTCTGACATTTGTATGTACATATATAGGGACTTGATGCCCTTGGGTACGGTTTTTAAATTCATAGTTAAACTCAACCAATTGTTAAAAAGGGAGACCGGGTATGGTTGTCTCTGTGGTTATATTAAAGAAACGAACGAGTGAATGAGCACATTGAATTGCATCAACACCTCCCTCCCTACCTCACATCATTTCGCTCCGATATGCTATGATGGTAACATGTACGTTTATTTTTTGTGCACATGAAAAGTAAATTTTTGTATTCTAGGATCGAGTCTCGTAAGTATACTTAAATTTTCTATAATAATGAACATGTAATGTGTTTTATGGTGAGAAATATGTCTTGTGATATTAAGACATAGTTTTTTCAATACCTTTTGAGGTGTATTTGCTTTGGAGTTTTTTTTTTCTAAAATCTGTAATTTAGGGTTTTTTTAAATATACTTTTATTTGCTTCAGACCAATCGATGGCTTGTTTCAGCTTCTTTGATGTTGTGGGCATCGAGAGAAGTTAAAATTTATGCCAAGTCCATAAGGTCTGTTGCGAAGGATTTTGGAATTAATTACCCTACTTTAATTAGATATTGCAAAAAGATTATTTCTGAAGAAATCAAAGACACAGCCATTTTAACACCATCCACAAAAATAGGCTACCAAAGCAATCGATAAATTTTTACTGATGAACAAGAGGACGAACTGGAAAAATACTTACTTCTAGTGGAACAATTGGCAATTCCTGGATCAAGTAGTTCTTCAAGAACGTCTCTTATTATATCTCCGCAAGCCTTGAAACCCCTACCAAAAGCACCTCCGCGTAAGTCACAGCGTACAGACAAAAGAAAAGGAAAATCAGCAATCCTAACTGATATACCGGAAAAGACTTACTTAGAAGAAAAAAAGAAGTAACAGGATTGATAAAGAAAGAAAAGAGTCTCTAAACGTGTGTTGAGAGAGAAGAAAGTAAAGAAAAAAGTAACTAAAGCAAATAAAAAGAAGAAATTTGTTGAAGATGAAGAACACCAGAAAGAGGAGGAAAAATATTGCTTAGTCTGCTTATCGCCCTACTCTTCTAGCGAGTTTAGAGAAGTTTGGATCTAGTGCCAAGATTGCAAACTTTGGGTTCACGAAGCATGCACACCTGGACTACCCAATTACATATGTCAATATTGTGATTTTAAATATTTGGACTGACTCTGTGATCTCAATAAGTTACTAATTTTTAGTTTTAATTATTAAGAGGTAGGTATGGCCTAAGAGATTATTTACTGATTAAGATATTTAATTTATTTATTTATTTATTTATTTATTCTTTCGCACATAAATTGTACAATGGCGGACTTAATGCCTTAGGCATTCTCTACCAGTCAACCATAGGTGGTGAAGAGATTAGTAGTAGGTGCTTTAAACGAAAAAATTATTATGAAAACATACTCTTAACTCTATATAAAAAAAATACTTAAATAAGCTATATAAACATACATACTATTACCAAAATATATTATACTTATAATATATACATACAAAACTAAAAATTTGGGAGACAGTTATTGTAATGACTCCACCCTAACCGTTGCGAAAATAACTCTGCAATTTCCGCTTAAATGCAAACCGACTGGCGGCCATCCTGATATCAAGAGGAAGCGCATTCCACAGAAGAATAGATTGAATAAGAAATGAAGAGTGAACAAAGTCAGACGTATGTGAAGGACAGAGTAAGAGAAGATTGTTAGAAGAACGCAGATTCTTAGTGTGAGAAGAACATAAATATTGGAAGTGAGTCACAAGATAAGAAGGAGGAGTGGGTGAGTTAAGAAGGGAAAAAAGCGTGGTCAAAGCGCGCAAATTTCTTCTCTGGCGAATGGGCATCCATTTGAGTTCAGACCTGTAGCTCGACACATGGTCATATTTCCTGAGATTGAATATGAACCTGATCCCATTGTTGAGCAATCTATCAAGCTTATCCAGCAAAGCCGCATTCAGATCAAAGTAGCACACATCACCATAGTCAATAATAGGGAAAATCAGAGTCTGCACAAGCATGGTTTTTGTTTTAGCGGGTAAGAAATTTCTCAGGCGATACAGCGAACGCAGGGTACCGTTGACTCTTTGGCTAACACAGGAGACCTGACGTTGCCAGCTAAGCGTCGAGTCAATATACAAACCAAGATCTTTAACAGTAGGGGTAATGGGTATGACGGTACCATTGAAGATAAGCGGAGGGAGAGAGGTAAGAGTTAATCTGCTTATCATGCGTGAGCTTCCAATAATAATAGCCTGACATTTTAAGGGGTTCACAGACACTCCAAACCTATCAGACCAATCTTTAATAGCCTCCAAGTCATGATTTACCTCCGCTATTGCGCTCGATATACCTTCGACCCGCTCAGCAGTATATAACTGAAGATCATCAGCATATAGATGATACGAACACCGAAGACAGTGAGTTATGAAATTAATGAAAATGGAGAATAATAATGAAGAAAGAATACCGCCCTGTGGAACACCAGCATCCAGCTCACGCCAACTCGATGAGCTCTCATCGACGCGAACCGATTGCCGTCGTCCCCGAAGATATGAAGAGAACCATTCCAGTGCCTCGGACGAAACCATAAGATGAGAGAGAATAGCAAGGAGAATATCGTAGCTGACAGCGTTAAAAGCATTGGAGAAATCAATTAAAACCAAAACAGTAACTTTGGTATCCTCCATAGCCTCTCTAATGTCACCTATCACTTTAAGGAGAGCGGAGGCTGTACTGTGTCCAGGTCTGAAACCAGACTGTAAGGGACTGATGAGGCTGTTCCGATAAATAAAACTTGAAAACTGTTTATGTACGCAAGCCTCAAGCACTTTAGACAGGAATGGGAGAATAGAAATGGGACGAAAGTGACTGGGTTGGGAAGGATTTGAAATTTTAGGGAGTGGGCGGACATAGGCCATGCGCCACAGGGACGGGAATTGTCTGGAATCGAGAGAATAGTTAATGATGTGGGTGATCGGAGGGAGAAGGCTGTCAAGGATCCAAACAACCATATTACGACTGATGCCATCACAGCCCACAGCCTTGGACTTTATTGACAGAATGATCTTTTTAATTTCGTCCACAGTCACCGGAGAGAAGTGAAATGGTTCTATGGGGGGACTTGAAAGGCCAGCAATGAAATCAACCGTTTGAGCCAAAATTTGGGGATCCAAATGACTAGTGGTTGAGAAGTGACGGTTGATATCATCAAGGCCAATCGAATTAGGAAAATCCACATGCCGTGGCCTGCCGATACCAAGAGTACCAAGGCTTTAATGACTGATTAACAAAACATAGCGTCCAAAGAGATAAGTTATTTTTTTAATTAGGTAATGATCATATTATAGTCCTTTTTTGTTAACTGCCAGATTTATAAAATATGTCTATTATTTGCTTGAAGCAAGAATTTGTTATTCTTTCGTACATATACAATGTACAAGATTTCTATTTTGTAATAAAAATGATTACTTAATTATGATTACTTAGTGTTTATTTTTGTGAACTTCCCTCACTTTAACTATGTGACTACTTAACCCAAGTACTGTGACAACCATCCCTGACCCGGGGTTAGAAGTCACACTTCTCTTCTTCACCAAAAAATATATATATCTTCACATAACCTAACATTAGAGAAATATTCTTTCATCCCTTTAAAACTAGAATAATTACACTATCCATTAATATAAAAACGTCAAGTTTAAACAAGATAGTTGGAGAAATACATACAAAATAAAAAAGGGACTTCCAACCCCGGTCTCCCCTTTTTTTTTTGACGCTGTGGGAATGCATTTACGCACCATACCCCGAAGGGCGTGTGTGGGACTCGCCCAGCCGAAGCCGGAAATACCCACTAAACCCAACAGCGGCACACCGACATCGCCTTAGTGGCGGGGTCATGGGAAGTAGCATGCCTGCCGTCCAATCCCCCGCCGGCGATTCCTGCCCGAAGGCAGGCCCACAGTGGGCCCTCCATAGGGAGGGGCCCGGCTGGGTACGTCTTCGTGTGCAAGAAGACGCAAGGGTTTTTTAGCGAGGTGTCCTTCCTCTTAGCCCCACTCGTTTGCCCGAAGGCAAACGGGGCCCCCAGCTCCTCTCAATGAGGAGACCGGGTTGCCCGACGGTGACCCGGACTTCGGGTCACGTCAGCCACCTGGAGTGGTGGCCGACCCGCCGCGCGTGACCGCCGAAGCGGTCCCCACTTCTGGTTTTGGTCCGCGCCGGTAAACCGGTAACCCCCATATCTGGGGGCCGTTCCCCTATCCGCCACCTGGGGACGCGTCCGATGGCAGGCCAGAAACTGCGCACGGAACCCCCCGGTCTCCCCTACTTAATCAGTCGTTAAATTTTAGCGAATGTTTTTTTCATCGTTTGTTAGTTATTAGATATATATTTTAATTATTTGTGGTTTTAATTAGTATTAAAGGGTTGTTTAATTAATTTACAACTGGTTGAGTTTAACTAAGGATTTGTCGTGGAGATTCTTGGAGGAAGCCTATATCCAACAGTGGAAGCAGTAAGGATTAAAAATAAAATATATGAAGAAATACTGTTAAAATTACAAAGTATAAATGTTTTTTTTTTTTTTTCTTTCTGAAATCGAAGGTAAAACGTTGGATAAATGGGCCATTTTACTTCTCAACTTAACTATCCTGGCATAGGATATACACAGAGTCGTAAAATGATTTCTTTCATGCACTAGTGGTACAGGTTCTGCCATTTCAACCCTAGCACCGTTAGCTGAGCATCCCATCTTAGCAAATTCGTGCTCGTGGATAATGCTTTTTTAAGCAGCTCAATTTGCGATACAATACAGTTACTGTATCTACCTAAATAAATGTTCGATTCGTGTCTTGGTTTTTCATCATTGGTTGTTGCAAACAGTTAAAAGTGATCAAAAAGAAGAGAAACGAGTGAAAGTGAACGGTTCTGGGACAGCGACGTCGCGCTTCACTTGAATCACTAAAGAATAGTTCTTGATTTTCTATAAAATCTTATATTTTCAGGAGTGCTAATTAAATAATTACAGCCGTACAGATCGATCGTAGTAACTACTAGGCCTGAAAACTATGCACTTTTCAATCTTGCTAAACTATAGAAGTTAGAGATTTGAAATAAAAATGGTTTTGTTGGGCATTTTATCAACTTTCTTTGGTATACATAAATAAAATAATTAATTTAAAAAAAAGACAAAACAAATGGCATTATAAAATTTAAAATAATAATAATATAAATTTATTAATATCATAGTGTTGTAAACATCATCATCATCATTTCAGCCGAAAGACGTCCACTGTTGGACATAGGTCTCCCCCAAGGATCACCACGAAGACCGGTCCTGCGCCTCCCGGATCCAGCGCTTTCACGCGACCTTCACCAGGTCGTCCACGGTCAGTCGACCTTGTCTGGGGCCTACGCACGCTACGTCTTCCGGTTCATGGTCGCTACTCGAGAACCCGTCGTCCCTATCGGGCATTGGTCCTAAGGGCAATGTAAGTAAGTAAAATTATAATTAAAAAAAACAAATGGCATTTTAAATAGTATAAAGTTTATCAAATTCAAAGTGTTATTAACATATCAAGAAAGAAAATTGAAAGTCTGACAACCAGATTCATCTAGTCTAAAGAGTCACCGGAAGACGCATTTTCAGGCGCCAAATGCTTAATGTTCATATGCTAAGTGTGTACCGTCCAGGAACACTTCCATCTCACAGACTCGCTGCCAACATCGGCGTACCTGTCTTAGAGCGTATTGTGATGCTGCGAAAATTGGTCTGTAAATTTGGTTTTCAAAATACTTACTAAGCTCCATTGCTTTTTTTATGTTATAAACTAGTACGCAACCGCGCTCTCGCCTGACGGTAAGCAGTGATGCAATCGCTTATGGTAAACCGCGCTAGTTTTTTAAGAGCCCATTAGCTCTAGCCTTGAAGACTCTCTCTTGGCAAATTGTACCAGTCCGTCGATGTAGGTACATGGTATAAAAGACGAGGCAAAATGCTTCATAATTACAGTTACATAGTAGAAAAGCATAGTTAGGTATAGTTTGCGAGGCCTTGGCGACCGGTAATGGCTAACAGACTGAGGTAGCTGCTACCTCAGTAAGAGACTAGCCGATCGATTCTGTAAATAAGTAGGTACCTTACAGTGAGAGCGTTTTCCTTACTCTTGAAAGTTAAAAGACTTGAGCTTAGAGTGAGCTGCTAATGGTATCGATCCCTAGTATTAGTTGGAATGACAGCTCTTTCCATGCTCAGTTCACCTAAGTTATCACGGTAAGATGGTTACAAAATCGTACTGGTGAATCCGACCCGAATATATTTATAAAAAGCTGGGCAGTCAACGACACCGTTTCGCTTGTTAAACTAAACTAATTTTAAGTTCAGTGTATTCTTTTCTTTATGTTTCATTAAGAAAAGGATAGAAGATAAAATTTTACCGACATGGTACTCCATATGCAGTTTAGATGCGATTATAAACATGGCGACCAAAAATACGCCAATACGTCAGGAGCGGGCTATTTTGACAGATCTAAAGTAATATTTTATCTTCTGTCCTTTTCTTAATGAAATAGAAAGAGAAAGATGCACTGAACTAAAACTTAATTTAGTTAGTTATTGAACAAAGAATCGGGGACAGTGATTGTTCGGTGCGCCTTAGTTTCTGATTTAGCAAATACTATGTTCGGCGATTTGCTGCCTTGCTGTGTAAATGTGTTCTCAGGTGTAAGATCGTGTCTCCATCTCCAGGAAGAGGGTCTGCTTAATTTAATGAATCTTACCATGCTCATATTAAAAAAAAATAAAAAATACTATAGGTAAGTGACAAATAAAACAAGCGAGTCAGATGTTAAGAGGTAACCTTAACCTGTCCAGATTAGTGGTCATATATACCAGATGCGATCCCCAAAAACAATCCTGATATACTGTAGTTTGTAAACGCATCCAGCATACAGGACAAATTCCTGGAGTGAAGCGATAATTTAAAAAAAAGTCTATAGTTAGCGGCCTCGACGATTGATTATATTGTTCCTGCCAAGTTCATCATGCTCCCTGTGTCGCTGCTTGTGGTAGCATTTGGGGACGGCTTAGGCATAATAATCTTTTTTTATCACATGATTTATGATACATAAGGGCAGATGTACGAACGACAGCAGGGCAAGCTACTCGAAACTGTCAAATATTCCCAATCAACTTTAGAGAATATGTGCGTCTGTACATGAAATATCAACATGAATATATAAAGATCATGTCACCCTACCTGCTAAACTAGGTAATCCTATATCTGAATAATGAATGACCTTTGCGTTATGCTCGTGAACTGGTGCTGTTTGTGGTGACTGGACGTCTTGCTGACTGTGGCTTTCTTGTTGTTATTAGTGTAATCGTGTTTTTTTATTACAATTAAGTGATCTTAGTTTATCATTTATGAATTCAAGTAACAGCCATGTGAACACGATGCTTCTTCTTCTTTTCAAGATGAGATTCAACCTCAACTCTTGATCAATGGCCCCTGTGGAATAGATACCACAATTTTGCCAATAACACGTGTAACACTTTATAGAAATTCTTTGAAAATTTTATTTCACAACAATGGCGGATATCGCCAAAGACAGTTCAAAAAGACGGCCGCGTGAACCGTCTATGAGGGAGGTTTGAGGCAAAGTCATGATGTGGCTAATATGCTGCGATATTTCAATGTTCTTTATGAATTATTTAGGTACTAAATGCACTTTTTATTACACAAATCAGGCGCTTTTATTTAGTAAACGACACTCTAAATAATTTTAAAATTCCCATGAAGAATGCGCGTGACACTCATCTTAGCTTTCCCGTCAAAACTCCGAACACGATGCTATTCTGTTAAATGCTTACTGTGAATACTTGAGTGAAGTGATCTGTCATTCCACCTGATAATAGATGTTGACACTAATGCCAGCTCATTCTAAGCCCGCTTTACCTACCTTGTCACGATTTTTTTACCTTATGACGAAATGTTTACAGAATGAACTGAAAGAACCCAGCATTGCATAAATATGTACCGAAGAAATCACATCAAGTTACTACAATCTGTCAGATTTCTTTCATTCATTTCATGATTTCCCATCCCAACAAAAAAATAAAATGTCTGTTGGCTTTTATTTGGCTACGTTATAGTTATTATTGTATATACGAGTATCATGGTACATTGGCTTGGCTTGCTGCGACAAATAAGGTAATTTAATGTTTTGTGTTCTAATTTTAATAACTTAACATTACTAATATTGTAAACAATCCAGTATTTTGTAACTGATAGCTGTGCTGCTGGGGATTTTGTTGCGCCCCTTTTTTCCTGTGAAAGCACTAGGAAACGGCGAAGGGCGGGGAATTTCGGGGCACTGCCTTTTTCATTTTGACGTTATAAAAGTGATGATTCTCACTCTAATACCCTTCATGACTTTTGATTTTGATTTTAATCTAGGGAAGCGTCAGATAAACTTATGCACATACGAAATATAAAACACTATGTTTTGGACTAAAATACCAAATTAGGAATTGTAAAATTCCTACTGAGTAAAACCAAAATGTGTCACCCGTTTAAAGGGCGTGTCAGACTTTAACCCACTAAACCTCATCCGTGTTCCTTCATTTACCTGTGCGTTAGGAGCCACGGTATATCCTTTTAACAACAACTTGCGACCCTGCAGGTAATGTGCTGACTGTTGACATCTCTTTAAGGCTCGCTTGGAACACAGCTTTTTATTTATAACTTTAAAAATTCAAAATTAAAGACGAAACTGACATGTTTTATGTTACGGATTTGGTTTCCAGTCCCTCCAGTGGATGGTCTACTGGAGGGACTGAGTGCGGAACCGTGTGCGTGAGCCATGGCGGCCGTTGGCGGTTATTCCAACCAACCCACCTCCCTCAAAAGGCCGATAAAGTTTCCTGGAGAACATCTGTGTAAGATTTTGGTGACCCTATGGTTTTACTTCTAATTTGGATGATGCCTGTACATTCGAACAAAACCGACATACTTTCATCTAAATTTGCCCGAAAGGATTGAATGCAAGGTGAATTTCTTCCATTTCATCATCAGCACAACTTACCCTTTACAAAGCTGTGTTGTGATTGCCTTCCAATCCTGTCTATCCTATGCAGTTGCAGCACCTTTATAAAGGTGAATACAAATCAATTGTATTGACTGTGTGTTAACAACATTCCCTGGCACGCTACCTCCTCTTAAAGCTGGATGTATTATGATCGAATCCCTGGATAATGTCCTTACTCCATTACTTCAACCGCTAACATAAATAAATTATGGTTACCAGCACATTAGTGGGCACATATAAAGCTTCAGTGGAACAGTAGTAAATTGAAATCCAATTTACGCAAATAAGATTAAAGCCAGAGCTCGGTTTTGTTAGTGGCTCATACCAGTCGTAGGAGTAAGTCGTACAACTACTTATTCTTTCGTAGTGGACAACGGGAAACATGCCGAAGGAAGATCCGGAGACCACGGCCCTTAAAAAAGAGTTAACAGATTTGATCGCCAAAGTTAAGGTATTTGCCAATATTCAAGACAAGGCTATTATAATATTTTTCTCTACAATTTTATGGGACGCAATTTTTTTGAAAATATTACGCAATTGATTTTAATCCCTTAAAACAGGCTGATCAAGAAAAGTTAGCTGATGCGAAACTCGCTGAAAAATGTGGAGATTTAGGAGACGTGCCCAAGATAAGACTGGTGACGAAGAAAACATTGAAAGGACATATCAATAAGGTCAACTCTGTGCATTATAGCGGAGATTCCAGGTGAGTACCAACATATATTTACAGGCTTTATACCAATTGTTTTCTGATTGGCGGTGCCTGATTTGAATTTCAATTCTCATGCAAAAAACATTGTCTCTCTATCTAGCTATTTGATATACAATGTTTTTTCCTCCACAGCATCCTGTTGTGTTTTTTCGATTACGGCGAGATTTAAAATGTGTTGGGACAACTTTGACGATCTTCTTAACGATTTATTTCATTCTTGAGCTGCGCGAAGATATAAATATGTACCTATACCTAAGCGCGATGTCACCATTTAGCTTGCTATTAAACGTTAGATTTGACACTTGTTTGCTTTTGATAGATATTCATCGAACACGTGCGTTAGTGACTCAACATTTAATTAGTATGTTTTGAACATTTTCCTTCCCGTAGCCGTATTCATTATGCAAATAAAGCTAGCAAATTATCTATTTCGCCTGATGCTAGGGATTGAAGCGAGCTATTCAGTGATCATCAGATGAAATGACAGCTCATTTCACCTTAGTTCTCTCGGTAAGATTATAACAGAATAGATCGATTATTTCAGATACATAATATACTACTACGCGCTTTATCGCCCGTAAGGGGGGTTTTGTTTACGCTAAACTTGAATATAGTTTGTTCAGAATAAGCAACTGAATCGATTCAAAATCATTTTTACACCATGTTATATTTTTTCACAATTACGTTTAGAAGTTGTTGCGGTTTTTGATGGGACAACCAAGTAGTATGACAAACTCATAACTTTGTGGTTTTTTATCAATCTTGCCTGATGGTAAGCTGTGATGCCATCGTTGATGGTAAAGCGCGCTTAAATTTTAGTCAAACGGAAACACCGCTGTTAGCAAATTGTTCCAGTCCCTCGATGTACACGGTGTAAAATACGAGGCGAACGAATCGCTTCGCTTCGTCCGGATCGTCATAGGACGACAGGTCGTCCTATGATGGAACGGAGATAGGGGAATTAACTCATGCAATCCCCTTGCACACTCTCCAAAATGCATCCTTTAGAACACCGACCGACTGTTTTGAAATAAATCTGGGTCGCCAATGAGCCTCTTCGCACTCCTCTCCACAGAATCCAATGTTGCCAGCAGGCAGGGGCGCCGACTCCGTGGGTGCTCGGGGGCTCAAGCACCCATGAGAAATAAACAGTGGGTGCCGAGCACCCCTGACAATACATCAAGAAACAGATCAGTAATTGCCTTTTAGGGATGGACGTTTTTTCATTACCTGATGACTCATTTAGCACAGTGGTCGCGGGTTCGATTCCTGCTCCAAAATAATTTTAACATTAGAAATGTTAAAATTATAATGCTGATGATTCCACATCTGGCGGGCGGAAGCGTGTGAGCAAAGAACTGATGAAAACTTCCATAACGTTTGGAAATCTACTTTAGACTTAGCTCATATCTTGGAATTAGATGAACCCAAAACTCCAAAAATAAGAATGAGACCTAAAAGGACAGACGAGTCTTCAAGTGAACCGCATCAATTTTCCTCGCCAGCTGATTTTTATCGAAAAATGTATTTTGAAGTATTAGACAAAGTCGTGGGCTGTATTGAGCAACGCTTTTCTAAAAATGCTATGACACACTTGAGTAACATTGAACTATTTCTTACCAAGCAAAATGATACAAGCAGCAGTTATGTGAAAGAGTTCTACGGAGATGACTTTGACGTGGATCGTTTGGTTCTTCATCGTAATATGCTTTTAGATATTGCAGAAACGAAACATGTCAGATTAAATAATGTGGAAGACATTGTTTCTTTTATAATTTCTCATTGCGAATCAGTTAAAGATATGAAACCAGAAATAATAAAATTATTAAAAATCGTTATGACAATTCCAGTATCAACATGTACCGCCGAACGGTCATTTTCAGCATTAAGGAGAATAAAAACTTATTTGAGGAGTACTATGACCCAGCAAAGACTGAATGATCACATGATAGTGCATGTAAACCGAGAAATAGCAGATGATCTAGACCTTGAAGAAATCGCTGATATATTTATAAACAGAGCTGCAGTTCGGCAGAATACTTTCGCACTGAACAAAAATAATGTTAATAATTTTAAATTTTGATTTTAAATATGTCGTTCGTAAAAAAGTTTATTAATGTTGATTAGTCATTTCATTAGGTAATCTGTCTGTAGTACCTACCTTCATTAGTTTAGTATCGTAAAGTACAAGTACATATTGTGTTGTGTTCATTTAGTAGCTACAGGTAGGTTACGTATAAATTATAATATTTCTTGATATTTAAAACTAGTTTCATTTTTAAATAATGGTTTAATTTTATGTTTTTATCAAACATAATTAATAATTAAGTGCGCAGTATATAAGTAAGACATTTATTTATTTGTCGGTCGATCAGGGTGCATTTCTCTTCTCACACTTCGCCACTCTTTGAATTATCAAATGAGCATAAGCACCCATGAGATTTTCTAAAAGCCGGCGCCCCTGCCAGCAGGCATTTTGCAACACCAACTCATACGTGGCTACAGTACTCCACACACGAACGGATTTGACAACGACAACGACGAACAATTCATAACTACAATAGCAAGGTCCGTATTACAGAACGTCACTCAAAACTCCAGCTTTACTTAAGCCTCGTTTGAAGCCTTTTGATAGGTTAAAACTAGTTTTAAGTAATGCTTAAGTATTACTTAAAACTAGTAAGTAAAGCTTGAGTTTTGAGTAACGTTCTGTAATACGGACCTTAGACTATTTAACCAAAGGACTAGCCTTAAGCGTACCGCTTCAATCAAAATAATTCTGCATATTTTGGTGGGGTGCGGGGGAACACGCTCACTTAAATAAGTCACAACCAGTACAACACTATAGACCATCAATTAAAAAATCGATTGAAGAAGTAGTTTTTTTTAAGTTATTAGATTGTTTGATCCACTAAATTTGCAAAGGGGAACGCACGTCTAGTGCATTGGTTAAAAAGTGTGTATAACATTTCAAGCTGTCCTTGTGTGAAGTACCGCCGACCTTTACAAACCTTGGCCTTGGGCTCAATGACCCGCTTAAAGTTTAGGTTCAAAGAAATTCAACTTCCAAAAGCTGAAGCCGGTCGGTGCAGTCGAAGGATACATTCCGATAAGTAGGAGCCAAGGTAAACGGGCTTCTTTTGTCAGTGAATAGAGCATGCTTGTGTTTTGTTGGATTTGAAAGCTACAAGAGTGGTTTGCCCCATTCGGAGACTGTCTGTAGTGCAACATTCGTACCCTGTACCGCAGCCTCTCTTTCGAACCGAGTTGATTCCTTGCTAGCCCGAGCACTCAGCAGATATCTCTTCACAACTGTGCTGTCATTTGCATACCCATAAACACCGCGCATCAGCAGATCGTTAATATGCATACCTACGTGGTGAAGATCGTTTTATTTAGTGTGAACTGAAACAAAAATATTACTGAAATATTAATTATAATTTGTACTAAGTAAAAGATAAATGGTATCTATAGCTAGTTGCACGTGTTGTAACATTGTAAGTTTACGTGGGTACCTACTGAAAAAGACTGCTGTCATGTACAGGCACTGCGTCACTGGCTCGCTGGACGGGAAACTGATCATTTGGGACACCTGGAGCGGCAACAAGGTGCAAGTGATACCCCTGCGCTCGGCTTGGGTCATGAGCGTAGCATTTGCGCCATCCGGAAATTTTGTTGGTAAAACACAATTTTTTACGAGCGTAATAAAGTTACACACTAAAAATATACGGCTTTATCATTGGAATGAATAATGGTTCTATTTCTAATCCTATAGTAGTTTAACCTGTAACCTTTTTTTTCTTAAAAATACATATATTTATTAGTTTGGTGGCTACCAATATGACTAGATACAGGAAACTATATTATATTAGGTTTGGTAGCCTTCGTAGCAAGACAAATTTTGATCATATCGCCTTCCGTATTTATTCAATCCCACTGTCCCTCCTTCTATTTAGGTATAACGCAGAAGCGCGAAATAAATGTTATGTAGGTACAGAGAAGTTTATTTCACTTTCAAACTCTAATTTAATATAACAAACCTATCAAGGTTTGCTCTATTATACCTACTTTTTTACTTTTTTTTATTTATAAAATTCGTAAGTATCAATAAAAGATTGCTATTTAAGGTCTCGCAATTTTGAGAACGGTCAAAGACTGAAGGCGAATTCTCATAGTCATAGTCTCATATCGGAGACGAATAAATGTCAAAACTGGTCGACATGTACGGAAAATCGAGGATTTTAAAAGAAATCAGACAGTGAAAATTTAACCAAAAAAAATAGGAGAGTAGCCCCTCTGTCTTCAGTCTCATTCTGGCAAAAATACCTCTATTTCCGCTATATGTTTTAGAAGTTTTTGACATTGAATATTTATTTATACCTAGATATCCATTCCTTGACAAGTCGTGGATTGCCTAGGGTTGTTATTATTAGGTCCTTACATATGAAATTGGCGTTATGTATGGGAAGAATAAAAGTCATTTATTTGTTTAATATAATATATTTATTAAATTAGAGTATGATCCATTGCTATCTATGTACTTCTGCCATCTCATATGTAGGTAGTCCGTTTATGCCTTTCCTAAAAAAAACATTAAGACAGTAATCAATAAAATCTTTGAAGGCGGTTTGGACTGCCTCATCAGAGTTGAATGTTTTCCCCTGCAAAAAGTTATCCAAATTTCTAAAATAAAAGGTAGTCTATTAGAGCTAGGTACGGGGAGTACGGTTATGCCTTTCCTAAAAAAAAACATTAAGACAGTAATCAATAAAATCTTTGAAGGCGGTTTGGACTGCCTCATCAGAGTTGAATGTTTTCCCCTGCAAAAAGTTATCCAAATTTCTAAAAAAATGGTAGTCTGTTAGAGCAAGGTACGGGGAGTACGGTGACATTCCAATTAAAGCTCCTCTAATTTGGTCTTAAGAAGTCTGTTGTGCTGTGTGTGATCTCGCGTTGTCCTGAAGCAGAAGTGGCCTTGTGCGATTGACCAGTCTCGATTGTTTAGCGGCTAGTTTATCCATCATTACGTGGAGCTGCTCACAGTAGAGATCTGCAGTAATCGTCTGGCCAGATTTAAGGAAGCTTTAGTGAAACAAACCGCTACTAGTCCTAAAAATTTTGTCTTGGGGCAGAATTTGGATGGTTCACCAGGGTGCAGCCATTGCGATGTGTGCTTCCTATTGTTATAGAGTATCCACTTTTCATCACAGGTAATGATTCGATTTAAAATCCCTTCTTTATTTTGCCGATTCAGTAATGTAACGCAGCAGTCGGCGCGCGTTTGTCGGTTTGCTTCACTCAATTCATGAGGTACCCACCTTTCGAGCTTTCTTATCTTACCAATTGGTTTCAAGTGGATTACAACAGTTTTATTACTAACATCGCAGCCTGCTGCTAACTCGGACGTAGTTTGCGATGGATCCGCTTTCACAATAGCCTTCAATTCTTCATTGTCGACGCGAAATTTAAAATTTTCTATTTTGTAAACTCAATGACGCAGAGAAAAACCAAAAGAAATACGGTTTTCGAGATACAAATTGATGAGTAAATAGCTGTATAAATTTGAATTTGGAATTCTAAACCAAAGAGGAGATATTTGAGATTTCATATGTAAGGACCTAATATTTAATTTCAATTAAATTCCCAGTACGTTCTTAAATCTTTGGCATTTCCTGCTAAGACTTTTTGTTATATTTGAAGCGTGTGGTGGGATGGACAACATGTGTACTGTGTATGACGTGAACAACCGCGATTCCACCGGCGCTGCCAAGATGGTCCGTGAGCTGGCTGGTTACGAGGGCTTCCTCAGCAGCTGCCGGTTCCTCGACGACACCCACATTCTTACAGGATCCGGTGACATGAAGATGTGAGTAATCTCTACGATAAAATCTTGCATAGACCTGTAAATTCCAACCTTACTATGTATATAATATATATCGAAGTCGAAAATCTTAGAACGTAGTTTTATAAGCTCTAAAATTGACAACATAGTTCCTATACCTACTGAACAGATCCACTTGTATACTTGTACCTATCTATTTGGTATATAAAGTAGGGTGATATGCTATAATCAAGTTTTCGTCGCAGTTGCGTATGGGACTTGGAAGTAGGCAAACGGGAGATGGAGTTTGACGCTCATGCTGGCGATGTTGTCACTATATCGCTGGGACCAGGTAAATATCATTACAATTAAGATATTTCCAAATCGAAATTAATAATTTCTCTTTGGATGAAAACAATTCAACAACAACGTTTTAAGCTGCAGTCTGCAGTTAATATTTCAGTGTTTCTTATTAAATTTATAATTTTATCACTTCAAGAAAACATTGCATTACTCTTCAAAAAATCCGAATAGGTCCCCGCACAAATATAAAAGCATGACTTTAATCCTAACTCAGTCCTTCGCACATAGAGAAGACTTTGTATACAATATGTAAAGAAAACCCTGTCCGATCCGTGAAGGTATCGTTAATTATCGATAACTGATTCTGCTAATGCCTATAAAGACCTGCTAATGCCTATAATGCCTAAAAATTTATATTACTTCGCAAAAGGAGGTAAGTTACATGGCAATACATGCGCAGGCGACGAGGGGCAGGGTACATAGCACGCGGTCGCATGGCTCATAATAATAAGGTCGAAAATGGTGTTGTTACTTTTTAAAAATTTACCTACCATATTTTGGGGAAGTTGGAATTAATTGAATGATGGTTATATATTTCATATTTTATTTGGTCATGTATATACCTAACCGTTATTATATTTATGGGTCGTACGGGGTTTTCTTTACATATTGTATACATGAAGTAGTGAGCTACACTTGTAACAATAGTCATGTATATCAGACATGAAGACGTACGTGACTGGCTCGGTGGACAAGACCTGCAAGTTGTGGGACATTCGAGATGAGAAAGCGAAGCAAACTTTCTTCGGCCACGACGCCGACGTCAACAGCGTTTGCGTAAGTTCCATGTTGTATACCAAACATTCATAAATCAATGGTAGGATGTAAATCAAGATGCGAAGGTTAAAACATGGATTTGTGACCACTCTCGTATCATATCACAGCGATTACAAATTAATTTCGCAGTTGCCATAAACGAAAAGATTGTGCAGACTTACTAGTCGCGTGCGTGAAGTCACAATATGGGCGTTATAACGCTAAATGACGTTGGTACGAAACCAATGCTCGATTTCTATAAACAAAGGAATCGGCCTGGTACTTGCTACAGATGACATGATATGTCTTAGGGCTAATTTTTCAATCATTCGATAACTTTATTAGGGAAATTAAATTGTTAAAAACAGTTACTAACTAATTTTTAAAGTAATTGTTAATTAATTTGAGCATTCTCAAGAGAACAAGTTTTGCAAAAATGTTACTATTACTTAGTTACAATTGAGTATAATTGCAGTTCAAAAAAACGGCTTAAATTTCACAGATAATCATTCCACATTCTCTTCTGCATTTTCACTAATGAAAATTGATGCTGTAGCGTTTTTTATTTGCCAAATATCTAAGTCAAGTCATCCATTTGATTAATTAGTCCAAATGTTCACAGTACCACAACAGTGGTCATGCTTTCGCTACGGCCTCTGAAGACAAGACAGCACGACTTTTCGACATACGCAGTGACCAGCAGCTTGGACATTACACCCCGCCGGGTGCCAGCGGATTCACCAGCTGCGGTACGTTGCCAGTAACATTTATTAGGCGTTGCTAGTAAACCGAATTTGACGGTCTTTGGTCTCGACTCCCGTATTCACAAACTAACAAAAATTTATGTTCAGTGTATCTTTGTCTTTGTTCATTAAGAAAAGGACAGAAGATAATATTTTAGTTTAGACCTGTCAAATTAGACCGCGTAAATTAATGTATTCTTGATGTCCATGTTTGTAATCGCGTCTAAACTCTCTATGCCATAGTCATAGACATATTATACCATAGTCATATAATATTGACATAGACACTATGGGATATCTTAATTTGACAGGTTTAAACTAAAATGTTATCTTCTATCCTTTTCTTAATGAAATAGAAAGATAAAGATGCACTTAACTTAAAATTAGTTTAGATTGTCAATAGAGTCAGCGCCGTTGTCTATGAATTATTATGCAACTCTGTTCCTGCTGCATATTAACGATCTGCTGATGCCCGGTATCTATGGGTATGCATATGACAGCACAGTTGTGGAGAGATACCTGCCGGATGCTTGGGCCAGTAGGGAATCAATCCGGTCCGAAAGAGAGGCTATGGTAGAGCGAGCGAATGTTGCACTACAGGCAGTCTCCGAATGGGGCAATGCCAATCTCAATGCCGCCAAAACGCAGGCGTGTCTTTTCACCGCCAAAAGGAGCCCTTCCTCCTTGGCTCCTACTTTTCGAAATGTATCCTTGGAGTGTACCGACCGCCTTCAGCTTTTGGGAGTTGAGATTTCCTCGAACCTCAACTTTGGGCGGTTCATTGAGTCCAAGGCCAAAGTGGCTGCCAAGAAACTTGGCGTTATCGCAAAGCCACATTTGGGCTGGTGCTGCTAAGTGTCACCTGGCCACTTTGGATTCGGTGGAGAGGCGGGCGAAGAGGCTGATTGGTGACCCTGACTTAACTCGAGACGGTCTCTAAAGCCTAAAGCACAGGCGTAGAGTAGCCAGCCTTTCGGTCTTCTATAGGATGCATTTTGGGGAGTGTGCGAAGGAATTGCATGATTTAATTCCCCCATCTCCGTTCTACCATCGGACGATACGTCGTACGGCGAGTTTCCACCCTTACGTTGTTAACACCATTACGACCCGGACGAAGCGTTTCGCCTCCTCCTTTATACCGCGTACATCGAGGGACTGGAACAGTTTGCCAGCGGCGGTGTTTCCGTCGGACTACAATTTGAGTGTCTTCAAGGCTAGAGTGAATAGGCTCTTAATAAACTAGTGCGTTTTACCATCAACGACTGCGTCACTGCTTTCCATCAGGCGGGATTGCGGTCAAGCGCTAGTTTATAATTTAATAAAAAAAAATACAATGATTAGTGTTTTTAACAGTGGTTAAATCACATTGCAGAATATTCAAAAAGAATACGTACCTAATTAATTGTCGACACGATTGGTGCAGATTTACTTAGAGACATTAAAATGAAGAACATTGTTCAACTTCTGTTAATACAATGTAATGTAAATATGTTGCCTGTTTCGCCGATGGACTAGGGCTGTCTCTCCCTATAAACAAAGGACACAAACATTTAACATTTTGCTATTTATGTTTAAGAAAGCTTGTTCCCATCAAACCGGAACAAATTCAATTTACGGAAAACGCAATGAATCTATGATCGAACTGCAAATAATTCTTTTTATAATTCTGTTAAGGTCTATCACTTAGCGGGAGATATTTGCTCGCCGGTTCAGACGACAACGACGTACATTCCTGGGACACCCTCAAAGTCAGCCACACTGGTAAAACAATTACTTACTTAATATATTTTCTTTATTTTTATATTTACATCAAAACAAGAAGCACCGATGACAACCAACTGAGACAAGGTTGTGTGAGAGTTACGGCTCACTTCTTCTCATTTGTTTTTTACTATAGCATCTCTTAGTTGACCTTAAGAGGTATCATTAACCGGACTATCCTGTGGATTCCTTTTATGTATTTGAAGCCTCCAGCCAGGGGCACCTAAAAACTAAGCGATAATCCGCTAAGGGCACTCCCTGTGGGGTACGAACCTGGGCTTAGGGTGTCGCTGGAGAGTTTAATTTAATTCATCCGCTATTAGTTCGGTTTGATGACCGCAGCGTTTGCTAATACTAGCTCTGAGAAGAAACGCCGAAACAATCTCAGAGGTCATAGTCGGGAATTTATACTTATTGGCTCGGCTGCGGCGCGGGCTCTCCTTCATCGGACAAGGCTTCTTCTTACATCAGTGGAAGCATTATAAACGGATTAATGCATTTTTGACAGAATTGCCAAAAAAGCATGCACGTGTGTGTACTGCTGTGTGTTGTACCTTAGTTAATTATATGATGAACATAATAAAGAGTATTTATTCTATTCTAATGCCTTAGACCATGCTATTATTGTGATTTTGTTAATAAATTAATAATAATATTAGCTTATTTATTACTCCAAGAATTATAAATATCTCTTAGTCTATGTACAAAATCATGGCAATGAATACATATGTATTTATACTACTGCAGGTAATTAATTATACCTTATATCACCTAATATCTACGGTATAGGTACTATCTACGGTCCCATCGATATTGACGTGGCCGTTATTTACGACGAGCGATCATTTCATCATATGTAATTATTGCAGTCATTAAATCGTCGAAAATAATTTCCATAGGTTGGGATGTATGTACATACCTAATGCTTGACCATATAGAGATGGCCTCCCGAACATTATATCAAGGGCAAAGATTTCTATAAATCTTCGGTGAAGGGGAAACTTCACTAGAGTCATCTTATAACTAATCTACGTACTCTAATAAACCTAAAGAGGACGGCGCTTATCTCTAGAAATATTTTTACTTTTTCTACTTGATAGCCTAATTCTTGAGAGCGTGGCATCAATTTACGCCTATTAGGAGCCGCACAATAACAAAAATTTACAGAATCATCGCTAAGCGAAAACAAAGAAATACCGCGGGCAGACGATGCGATGCACCAGGGTGACTAAGGGGAATAATCAATTCCACGCGGATCCCAAGTAGCATAAAACTGCATTATGAGATGTCACAAGAGGTAACATCGGTAACTTTAGCACTAATGTAGGGTTATAATAGTACACTTCACCTTTGCTATAGGTGAAAAGTGAGCTTTCACCTGAATAAGAACGTTCTTATGCGTCACGGAGACCACACTGTAACCCTTGCAGCGTTAATATAGGAAACAAGTTCAGTATTATAGAGCTTTAAGCAATTTAAAGGATTTTTGTCAACTTTAAATAAGCTATATTCTGAATTGAAGATCACAAGTGTACCCTTGGACCACTTGTATTTTAATAAAGAACACGTGAGGTTCTATAATGTAATCAGTTTTTCTGTGGGTCCAAATAACAAAGATATAATGCCTTTTGCTGCACACTATACTTGAAGTACTGATTATTTTGTACTTTATTTATTATTTACTTCTTTTTCACATAAGAAAAAATCACAAAATTAACAATTTTAGGTACCTAGTCGTTCCTTAATTATGTTATGTTACGTTATTGATTGTAGCTGAGATTGTTATATAAATATTGAGATTTTCGTAGTTGGTTGGAGAGACCCATTAAGTCACCTCTACACGTCTACAAACTGATTCGCCTGTGTTGTTGTCATCATTTAAAACTGTTTCAAGTTGCTCTCTTTTTTGTCTGCTTGCGGTTCTTCTCCATTATTATCAGCATTCTATATACGCGGATCCCTAAAATCCCTACAGAGGTTATCGGCTCCCTGATGATTGCCTACAGTTATTTGCATACATGTTACCCACTATCAAGCATTACATGAATCCGTAAGTGATTTGTGTAACCGCTCGTAACTGATTCATGTACCACGAGTGGACATTTAAACAGCTCATGCCGTTTGATTGTGGTTAATACGGTACACATTGCTTGTCTGCCATTTTTTAGATTCAAACCTATCTATACAAGATATTAACAATTTGTTTCTGTTTAGTCAACGAAAATAACAACAGAATTTGAATAGAAAATGTAATGATTTGTATGGTCAAATTACAAAGGAAAAATAAAAAGAATTAATTTTTAGAGTAATATCATCAACCTATTTTATACTATAATTTTCAAGTAATTAGTGATATTTTGAGAGCGCGTGAAAATTTTCGTCTTTACTTTTATAGCATTTGACAATAAATTCTCTTTCCCATTCGAATTTCATGGACATGGAGGAAAAAGAAATATTTACTTACCGATACCATATATGTATTTACCTATATTTCCCACAAACAATTTACAAAATGGTTTACACAAAACAAATTAAAATAATAAGAAGTAAGTAGGGTGAAAATAATTCACAGTTTTGCCACTTGTGAGTTGTCAGCAAAAGAGTAACTAATATCCTGGAGTGTATTTTGTGCTGAAAAATAGGTTATAAGTACTCTATTCTTCAGCCCTTGTGGTGTATATACACATAACCTTGATAATCAGTCATTATACAGCACTAGGGGTGGCTGTTACCTTTAATAATGCTCAAATAACGTTGATATAGTGCAACCAGCTACATTATTCAGCTAACAGTCCAAATAAGAGTTATATCACCTGAGTAAGCGCTTCTAACGCTCTTATTCAGCAGGGTTATTCCGCTGAAGATTCCATTGTGAACAGTGATTCAGCGCAACAGTTTCAGCGATAGGTTTAATTTCTAAGTTCTGAGCTGCTTCAGAAAAGACGAAGCTTTGTTAATTTAGTCTAATGGCGGTAATGACAAAATACCTGAACGTCATTGTGATAAAATTTGATAATCTTTTGTTGTTGATGTGTTGTAAATAAGAACGTACACAGGAAAATTACGCAATTTAGTGGTTGTCCTTGTACCAAAAATAGTTGAAGATACACTCAGAAACGTGTGTTCTCCTATCATAATAACCTATTCACAAAATTGTGTTAATTTCAGGTACACTACACGGTCACGAGAACCGCGTGACTTCCATCTCCATGTCTCCCAATGGCGTTGCATTGGCCAGCTGCTCCTGGGACAATAGCGTCAGGGTCTGGGGCTAGAAACCGACAACTAAACCCTAAAACCTAAAACCTCACCCATTTGGAATATATAGAATCGTTTTATCTTGCTTTGATCATTTATATCCCATTAAATACTTTGTCACTTCCTGTTGATTAAAAATTTATTATTACCTATTTGTTTTATTGAATTCACCTTTAAAGGTCATCACTTACAACGATCGCCATCTTGTTTGTTACCGTCATTCTAGGCACATGGTTTTTTGTTGATATGCTAAAGTATCCTAGGCCATCAAGCAAGCAAGTTTAGCGCACAATCTATTATATATATCAATTGAAGTCATTGTTAGCATAGGTACTAGTTAAATGTTTGACTGCTACGCTGCATGTCGCAGGTTCGATTCCCGCTCGAAACAAATATTTGTATGACCCACAAGTAGTTGTTCTGGGTCTGGTTGTTTGTGTATGTGAGTTTATATATGTTTGTAAACCCACGATACAGGAGAAATTCCTAGAGAGAGGAAAGTTTTTGACGTGACAACGTCTATTAAATTGATACGGCGTGGAGTCATTCTCGAAAACACCGTAACGGCCGAATCTGACGCCACACGGAGTCCACACCTACTTTACCCCCACCCCTAGAGCGCCCGATGTGTAAACATGTAATAGACGTTCTCACGTTCAAATATCGGCAGTAGACGGAGTTCTACAGACAACCAATTTTTTTTTAAATATAGGAAAAAGGAACGTCTTCTATATATTAATCTAATATACCTATAGAAATAACAATAATAATAATGCCCATATAAAATCAATGATGACTTGGACCAGTAAGTATGTTATTTAGCATTATTTGCCTTGACCTTTCAAAGCCTCTCAGAAAACCTGATTAGCGTAGGTAGTACTCATATTTTCGTTACGCACTGTACCCATCCAATAAAATCACACATTATTCGCTGATGACGTCCTTAGTGATGCCTTAGGCCCTAGTAGCGGTACGGCACGGGAAAGCATTTTTATGTGGCAAATAGAAATGTAACATAAAAGCAAGCCAATAAAATTGAAATTTCAATGATGATATTGAAAAACAGGCATGCCTAAGAACGCCGGGCATCATTGCCGATGAAATGTTAATTTTATTGTCATATTTTCGGGCGCCGAGCCCTAGCGACGCTCAAAATAAAACAAGTCTGTAGGCATAGGAATTTTTTTCAGAAGATATATACAAAAATAGAACCAAGGAGATAGATATTAATGGAATAAAATAAGGCTCTATTTATAAATTCATTAGAAGTCCCCTATAGGGCAGGCAAAGTCTTGCCGCCAAGATATTCGTCCCGTTCCCGGCATGATGTCTGGTGAAGCCGTACGGAGGATGGGTCTGAACAGTTGTATTGCGTTGTGTGCCGGGCACGACGCGTCAAATGTTGTTGAGTTGGGAGTTTGGTCGTGGAGGGTCTCCAGATTGTTGCAGTTGAATACTATACATGGGGCGACTGCCTATCTGATCTATATACCCTAGTTATGTACTGAGTAATAATCGAATTAACGAATCGGCCTAAAGTCTGAAATTTGTGTCTTTTGATTTTGAGTCGACCCTTGGCAAGACTGGTAGTCAAACTTTCGGGCTTCTGTCTTCTTGTAACGACTGTCAAAGATGAATGACAGTCAAGAGTCGGTCTCGAGGTATTATGATTGATCACCCATCTAAAGTCTGACCTCGGCAAATGTAGCTTAACCTTTGATCAACCCGTGTAATACAAGTTATACCATCTTAAATACAATTGGCAGTCTGGAACAGCCTCCTAGATGTGTAAGCCATAAAAGACTGTAATGTAATCAAGTCAAAACTTTTATCACTTAATTGCTTCTTACAAAGTAGCTATCTTACCAGTTTGGTTAAGTTCATAATCAGCATTAAGAGGTCATCAATTATTCATAAGTTTATGGGTGCCCTTAGCGTGTAGTCGCTTAGTTTTTAATAACCCTAGCTGGAGGCTTTAAATTCATTTAAGGCAGTCACAGGATAGTCCGGTTAAGTAGTCACGACCTCTCAAGGTTAATTACGAGATGACATATTAAAAAAAAAAACATAAGTTTACAGCTATGAGGAACGGGGTGTAAAGTTCAGTTAGCCTCCATATAAAAGGGAGGATCCTCTGACCAGGGTGTCGTGTCTGGTGGGCACTTTGCCCAACGGTTCATGTTTGGAAGTTCTACATATTATGCTAGTTGCACGGATAACTCTGCTTGCAAGATACAGAATCTGTGTGACGTCAGAATAATGCGTTGTTCCCATGTGGCGTTTATAGATACCGCTATTGATATAAAATACGTCATTTTAATCTTTATTTAAATATTATAGTGTAGGTATTATACCTAGAGTACCATCTAGTAATGACCAAACATGACAATTAATTCTTGTAGAAGTAAGAACGAGATGATGATAGATTGTAGGATAATCGATCATTGGCTCAATTACCTACTTTAAAGTAGGTACTTTAAACAAAAAACAGTGTGTCAGTGGTAGAACCGTGAATCTAATCGAACCGCTATATTAAACTGTAGTCTCATAATTGGCTACGCCTTTACAGCGTATTGTTATCCTTTTACTTACTACAATCAAATCCAAATATTCCACATCAAGCTTAAGCCTTAATGCTTTAGCAACGAAGTTGAAAATTTAATAAAGAAATTTGTCAGTTTATAGTAGCATGATGTGCTGTGGTCTGTACAAATGACCACTAAAGTTTTTGTTGTATTTAGAAGATAATGTTTTATGGAAAGAGAATATAATCATAGTTCTTTTTTTATAAATTATAAACTAGTACTTGACAGCAATCCCGCCTGATTGTAATTAGTGATGGAATCGTTGATGGTAAAGCGCGCTAGTTTATTAAGAGTCTATTCACTCTAAGACTTGAAGACATTTAAATTATACTTAATTACTTAGTCATATCAATGATACGTATATATGCCATTGAAGCATTATACAAACTACGTGATCAAAATTGAAAACAAACTTTAATGGTTTCTAAATTATTTTCCCAGGGACACATTGCCGCCAGAACCTCTTGAACAGTAGATTGTAATGCGTGACGGTATTCAAATCCAATGAATTTGTAATGCGTAGTTCCTGCCTCCTGTTGCCATCAGTCATTCAAGAGTGATCTGCTCGTCACAACGACATAATCCTTGATCAGTGGTCAAACAAAAAGTAAATAATTTTATAATATTACTAGTCCAAGTTACATTCTTTCATTTTTCTCAACACATTCAGCATTTTATTAAATTAAATTAAGAAACACTACTGTCACTGTGACGGTGTCCACGAGGGCCGAAGCCTGGCCCTGGCGCACAGGCAAGTGGAGGAACACGGGTGGATTTTAGTCAGTAAAAGTCTGACACGCCCTTCCGCTCCACCCAGAGCGGGATAGGTCATTTGTTCCCATCCAAAACAAAAAAAAGGAACACTACTGTAGCTAGCTACTGTAGTAATCGTGGTTAGACATTCCATCGAAGTGTGAAGGTGTTATGTAATATGACTTCCACGTGTCACTAGAAAATTCTAGAGAAATCCCTGATGTGTCCTTTTGTCACAAAAACTTCTCGTCCGTTTATATCGTTTGCCGTTTCCAATAAGCTAAACAAGTTACTTATCGAAAAATCTGCCTCATTTCTTTGTGGCAATGTTGCAATAAAAGTAACTTCTGAATCGCAATGAACACATGATTTCACATTTAGGAATCTGGCATATTGTGTTTCGAACAATTCTTGTGAAAAACGACTAAGTAGTGTGTAAACAACTCGCAAGTGATAAACAACTCTGTGGAAGACAGGCATTATGTTTGCACAGACTTAAATGATGCACGTCAATTTCAAGAGTATTAAAATTAATTCAGTCTCATGTTTCGTAACTGTGACATTAATTTTCGTGATATTTTATTTAAATAACACTAGTTATTTAAAGAAAAATGAAGTTGAAATTTTGCCTATTACGACGTACAGGCCGTTCCATATATCGACTACTGAAGCTGTAGAAAATGTCAGACCAAGATCTAAAACCAAATATATCTTGCTTTGGACTAACCCTAATTCATATCCATTTACTTACTTCGGAGAAGGAAATAGTGTTTTCAAAAAGAAGAATTGTGAATATATCAATTGTTATGTTACTAGCAATAGGCAACTTTTAAGAGATTACACTGAATACGATGTTATTGCATTTAACGGACCTCAACTTGTAGATATAGTCAGCAGTGATGACCTTCCACGACTGCGAACTTTTCGACAAAAATATGTGTACGCAAATGTTGAAGCAGCAGCTAACTACCCCATTTGCAAAGATACCTGGAATAATTTCTTTAACTGGACATGGACGTATAAACTGAATTCTGATGCCATCTGGGGATACATCGCTGTAATGAACTCAAGTAATCACGTCATTGGACCCAGCACGACTATGGACTGGATGAGCGTAGACGAAATGACCCCTATTGACAAAGACTTTAAACAAAAACTGGCGTCGAAAAACAAAGCGGCGGCTTGGTTCGTTTCTAATTGTAACACATTAAGCAAAAGAGAGGAATTCGTTAATGAACTGCAAACGTACATAAGTGATTATAGTTTGAGTATTGACGTGTACGGCTCATGCGGTTCTTTTCAATGTCCGAAATCAATAATGCCTCGATGCCTCGACTTGTTGGAAAAAAAGTACTTTTTTTATTTAGCTTTTGAAAATGCATTAAGCGAGGATTATGTAACGGAAAAGATTTTGTACGCCCTGGATCATTATACCGTACCCGTAGTCTACGGTGGAGCTGATTATTCAAGGCAAGTACCTACCTATACAATACATATGTAATAGATATTATCTTAGTAAATAAATGTATATTTAATTTAATATATTTTTATTGGATATATAATTAATTTAATACGTTAATTTCAGGTATTTGCCACCTGGTTCGTACTTAGACGCCAAGCAATTAGGAGCAAAGAATTTAGCCAAGGAGATATACGATATAATGGATAACCTTGAACTATACTATCGATTTTTTAGATGGCGAAAGTACTATACTCTTCAACGGAGGCATAAGAACCCGCAAACTGATGAGTACTGTAAGTTCTGTGCCTTGGTGAATGATGAAGTTCTGATGACAGAAAAAACTATTTATAAGAACTTTAGTTCTTGGTGGACACCGCCCGAACTTTGTGCCAATAACTAGTATAAAACGTTACAACCAACTAAATGGTATGGACCACAGCAGGTCAAGCTACACGAAACGGTCAGATTTTCTCAATCAAAGTTGAGCCTTGAAGCTTTAGGGATAAAGTTGAAAATCTAATAAAGAAATCTGACAGATTGTAGTAGCTTGATGTGCTGTCGTCTGTACATTTATTATATTGTTATCATTCCAATCAATCGCATTTATTTTAATGTCATCTCAGAATACTGGATTCTCAAAATACTAGATTCTCAATATATTAGATTTCGGACAGTCAAAATCAAGCCAAAATCAAAATGAGCCAATTCGTATTGACCTCTTTTGATGGTCGTCATCAAAAGAGGTCAATACGAGAAAAATTCAATCGACCCTGCGTATTGTAAGCGCTAATTTATCAAATAAATATAGTAGTTTTAATAGATATTGGCGATTAAAAATGTTAGTGTTTTTGCAATGGTGTCCATGGAAGAAATAATCTATTGGATGAGATTTCGTTTAACTTAGATAACAAAGCCACGATGTCGATTGGAGCTGTCCTTTTTTTCATCTTAGCTATATAAAGAAATAAAGTTCGTATATTTATTACTTTATTATTACATTATATATTATATGCACAAGTTACATTACTTATAGCTCGTCAGTATATCTACGTGTGGCCACATTATGCCACAAAGGCAGGGTCCCCCAGTACCGTGACCGCGGCGCCAGGTCTTTCTTCATACTAGATTGACTCGCTATTTCTAGGAACTCCATATTGCTCCCTGATGTAGCTGGTTCCCATTTAAATGGCACTTGGACGGGTTTATTGGGGTTTCTGAAAGCATAATAGATAATGAAATAAATCACCTACCAAGGGAAATTAAAAAAATTGCATTGGATAAAGTAGACTGGAAATTTCTACATCTTTAAACTTGCACTTAAATAATATATCTTATTTTCTTCTTCATCTTCTTATCGATAACTTGAGTTTTGGGTGGATGGTTAATAAATTAAATAAACTTAAATGGATAGCTTATCTCAGAGGACTCCGCGTGAACATCGTATTTAAACTAAATTCTATATAAACATACATTATATAAGAAATTAGAGATTTATTAAAAACTTACCCTGTAGTAGCGAAGTTAGTGAATAGCGTTACAATAGTTTCACTCATTTTGATATCTTCAGCGGAAAATGGTAGTTCAAGGAACTCGATTGGGAAAAGGTGCATCAGGTCATCGGCGTGACATACACCTGAAATGGGCAAACATCATTATTTTTACACTACAATTCTCACAATAAGCCATAAGCTCAGCACAGCACAACATTATTGTACTTTTATTACAAAGTGTACCTACCTACTCTACAAATAACTTTTTGGGGGGACTATCTTATATAATATTGACATTAAAAAAAGTGCTGATTTTCAGCCTAATTTGAATAAATGACTTTTGATTTTGAACCTTTTGTAACTTTTGTCTAATGCTATGGCGAATGAGTATATACTGGTATACCTACATTTAATTTATTCGTTCATACTAAGCGTACCTATTAGGCACTATTAATAAAGAAATGGAAGAATAATTTAAACAGCCGATCAAATGTAAAAATCTCACTGTGAGAAATTGGGTGAAGTGATCTGGGATTGGTGCTCGACAGTCGGAGCTTCACTTCTAGCAGCTGGTGCCCAAGTTATTGAGCGCGGCTGGGGCGCTTTTTCAACGTTG
This sequence comes from Sesamia inferens, assembly GCA_037179545.1. Taxonomy (NCBI): domain Eukaryota; kingdom Metazoa; phylum Arthropoda; class Insecta; order Lepidoptera; family Noctuidae; genus Sesamia; species Sesamia inferens. Next base: position 14,651,171 of record CM073921.1, on the reverse strand, counting down.
CTTCCCAATCTGGGGGCCCTGAGCGCCGCCTGTAGGCGGCTCTACAAGGGAATCGTGCGATCGATGGCCCTGTATGGGGCCCCGGTATGGGCGTCTGGCCTGACGGCCGGCAGCATCGCTGTACAGCGGAAACCGCAGGGAGGCGTGTCAAAGGATGGCCCTCAGAGTCATTAGTGGCTATCGCACGATCTCCTGGCGACCTGCCTACTGGCTAGATCCTACTCAATATGCCGGTAGCGTGAGGGTTCGCAGGCGTGGGGCGAATGGCCGATGCAGCGTCAATTCGAGCAGCGTCGGTCCCAGCTTCGCGAGGTGGCGGAATGGCGGGACAGGCTTTTACGCCCGACCACTATCACCAACATGGAGGCGAAAAAAAATGTGAACTGTAAATAGTAGGTATCAATCCCTAGCATTAGTTATGATGACAGCTTACTCCACACACTTTACCATAACTTATCACAGTGAGATGATTCTATTGATCGGCAGATTTTACTAGATACCATTAATTAGCGTGTGACGTACGACTTGATTATGGCCCTAGCTAACAATAAGCCTGTAGTTTATTGTTAGCTAGGGCCCATTCAAGTCATACGTCACTTCTGTAATCATCGTAATTTTGTACACATTTACAAAAATGATAACGCGCATGGTCATCATTTTATTGCCGTCTAGCACAACTTAAATTAACTCACCGTAATTTCCTTCTGGGTCACCGAATACTTGTGAAAAGCTGTTTGTGGCTCTATAGGTCAATTCATACAAGTAAACTGGATTTTTCGTGTAATTAAACACCAACTCTATAGCCTCTATGGCGGGATATGCAAAATACGAGTCTGTGTAAATCTGTAAATAAAAAGCAATAATACAAATTCATAATATGTAGATAGTACCACGACCAGAGAACGTAAAAACTAGTTTGTTTTTGGTCAGCTTTTACGTAGCACTTTCTTCAATTTTAAATGTATATGTGTAATATGGCGTTTAAAAGGTTTTGACCGTCTGTGGTATACCTACTTACTTGACGTCATTTTCAAAATGGCTACCAAGCATGAATCGTACATAAATCGATAGCTATAATCTAATCGATATCAATACAATTATTAGGTAATACAAAGTCTATTCAGACTAAAATTTTAAATTTATATTTGATCCTTAGAAGACCTTTTTTTTCCGAAGGTGGAAAAATCCTTATGGACTATACTTCCTCCGCTCGGGGACGCGGAGGGGTGTGCCGGTCTCTTACCGGCTAAAAAACCACCTAAGCATTCGTCATCTGCCTTTCCAGGGTACCGGGTCTTCCCAATTCTACGGTACCCACGGCAGGCCTTGACCCGTCGTCGCGAGTTCGACCGGTCTCTTCGCGCGCGTGCAGCCCTCAGAGGCTCTGTGCCTCTCTCTCCCTCTCGGCCGTCTCCTTTGCTTGCATTACTGCTTCGCAAAAGGAGACGACTTCGTCCCAATGCTTATAAGACCTAGTTAGTACTTATTTTAACTTATATTATTTTTTTATTAATTAATTTAGTTGATTTCAGAGTAACTAGTAATATTGAATAAAATATCAGTTTTAATTCTTTGTAAATAAATACCATTTTTTTTTTTTGTTAAAAATCACTGTGCCAGTGAAACATAGTTTTGGAAGGAAACAGGGGATGCCTTTGCCTAGCAGAGAGCAAAGGGACATCAAATACACTAAAAAAATCGTATTTGCAAATTAGGAAGGGTGCACGGCCCCCATTTTGAAAGAATAAATAAAGCTACAGATATCTTCAACCCCGTTTAAAATATATCCTACGTGCGTATTGAGATGGTTTATATAGTTTTACCTGTGACTGTGACGATGAGGGGAGTCCCAAGTACATGATAAAACTCAGTTGGTACTGCGTCATACCTACATAGATACAAATCAGGATAGAGCAAACCACCCTGAATGTAATATGCTTGTAATAAAATTCAGATAGAACATTTCATTAAGAACATGTACCTATGCTCTTCTGAATTGTACTAGCGTAGAACCCCGACTAAACAAAAGACGACTTTATTAGTTTACATACTAACATACATATCGTCGAAGTAGGATTAAGTATAATAAACTTAATACCACTGTAATTAAGACTACATAACATGATACTGGCTGATAATAATAGGAAAGTTACAAAAGATTACCTGTTAAATATTTCACGATCATGTAAAGTTCTTGTATGTTTTGTTATAATAACGAGTCAAAAAAAGCTAGCGAAACTTTACAGATGTGATGGGTAACAAAACAAAAACATTTTTTTTTCCATTTTCAATTAAAATTCAAACATAACAATAATTAATGGTCGCCGCGAATGTAGCTAAATCGTGGCGGCCGTTAATTTTTTCTGTTTTTGTTTTTAGTTCCGTATCAATTCCCATCTCGTCTACATCATTATGGTACATCAAACTTCTAACAGCACCCAGCGTCGGACTCTTTTAATTATAATCTGAATCATTTTGAAGGGTTGCTAATCAATCGCTTCAAAAAAAAAAATGTCTGCTGGACAACGGTGGTAAGGCAGTTACCTAATGTTTTTGAGCTGTCATAATGAACGCCTTTGCTACTTGGTTTTTGCTACTTGCTACTGCATTCCATTATGACAAAAACTAAATAACTTACGTCTTGAATTCCTTGCTTTGTTGCCTCTGGGTCGTTTTCTTTCAGATATTTTTGACGTATTTTCTGAGTAATTTCGTCAACGTACGGGGAATTCTCATAGTAGAATGTGACTGGCGCTATAGTATCGAAAGCTGACATAAATTCTTCATATCTGGACGAGTTCGCTGTGATCCCTGCAAAATAAAATACATTTTGTTTTGTGTCACAAAAACGGTGTGATATTTTAACTGTTACGTAATAACGGCTTAGTACGCTATCGAATGCAAAAACGGTGACGAAAAAACGAAAGGTGAACGGGCTCCTTTTGGCGGTAAAAAGACACGCCTGTGTTTTGGCGGCATTGCATGCTACAGGATATAACTAACAATATTTATTAAAACTATTGCGAGTTCACTCAAAGAACATGAAAATATATCCAGCCTTTCATGGGCTTCGTACACCACATGGATTGCACGGGTGAGGGGTGCTTTCGCCAGTAGGTTGGTTCTGGCCACAGGCACGTTTAGCACTTGCGGGCGTCGTCGCCGCCTCCACACGTACCGGTCCGGCACTTGAAGCTCTTGCTGACGTAGCACTCCTGGGTTATGTGCTACGCCACGCAATAATTAACAACATAATTATGCAGCAAGACTGCACTCTCGGCGAGCCCAAAGCTCATTATACCCCACAATACCAAGTACAAACAGTGTGGGGTACATCAACGGGTAGAACGGATACACACCATATAGTTTAAAATAATAATATCAACTGCGGTCCAAACGATCCCAACTAGTCGCAATCATTTAACAAAAATGTGTTCGCCGATTAGGCTGCAGGTGTAGTAAACGCAATGCACAACCGTGCTTGCTTTATCAATAAGAGTAAAAAAGCTTACAAACTGATTTCAAGCACCCTTCATCCTTTGTGAGGCCAGTCATCCAAGGCACTGCTGGTACGTTGGGAATTTTACGAGGACTCCGCTTCAAGAATGCCCCAGGGAGGTCTGGTTCCGTAACTGCTTTGAATGGGGTCATTGGCTCATAGTCCCATTCCTAAAATGTCAAAAAAGAACAAGAAGCTTAGGTCACATTTTGATGTTCACATACAAGTTGTATAAAGACACACCACATAGCCGGCACATCACATAACAATAATTATTGTATAATTATAATATTACTGGACTTTTTACGTGGTGAGGATGTAAGTTGTTTGCAATAATTTTTTTATATCTATGGCGATAATGCACAGTGTAAAGACACACAAAACATATGGTGCTCATGGGTGCATGCAACGGTACAGTGATCATAAAGGTAAAATTTTTTAATGTTATTACACGGGTTTGAATACCCTATATATAAATCTGTGTAATAACATTAAAAACTTGTTTTCATAAGAAAACGCTAAAACGCCGTAAAAGTTGGAATTTTAACCTTCAATATCTCCATAAGCCGAAGGTTCCCAGGTGTGACTCAACACAAAAAAGATATAAGTATAATTAATTTGATAATTATATATTTTTTATTGGCTTCGTTAAGTATCGCTGTACATCCGTTATTTTAGACTTGACTTGTATATGATATGATCTCAAAAGAAAAATATCCATTAAACCATTGATCATTGCACAATGATAAATGAAAAAGTAGAATTAATAACGTAGGCATTGCAAGCATGTTTATCTGGTATTTAAACAGGCAAAGTAAACTTACATAAAAACGAAACTCAGTGTTGATGATATCATAGCTGTCCTTAGTGCGAAGACAGTTAATCATTTTTTCAGAAGGCGATTGAGGGCAGTCCAAAAACTTAGCAAGGCGGAACGCCTTCCGGAGGGCTTCACCAGGTGGAGCCTCCGCCCATGGCACCAGAGCAGTACCTGACTCCGATATTCCTTTGTGAAATAGTCCTGAAATAATTTTAAAAAATATTTATAAATTCTTTACTTTATGTTGTTATGCTTTGTGTTGAAATCTTGAAGGTCATGATAAATGTTGATTAGCGGACGTAGACTTTTCGCTGGATTATAATCATTAAAATATACAGCAATCGTAAGTTCATAATCAATTGATTGATATTTAGATAATAACCATTAAACAGAATTGGTGATTTCAGTCATTATAATTCTGTCAATGCATACTTGTTACGCAAGCGATTTCGGACCGCAGATCGACTTAAATTAAGTTGAGCACTCACATTTCTTTTGCTGTGTCCGGCCTGAATAAGTGCCACAGCTTGGGCGGCGACTTCAGGTGAAGTATCCAAGGATTATTGATAGAACCTCACCTTAATGTTAAGAATAAGTAATGTTTGTTGCAAAACCAAAGATATCAATCACTTTTTCAAGAATTAAATCCAAGTAAACCAATAAAATCAAGTTTTCTTAGTATTCGATTGTTTGAGATATCAAGAAACAAAAGACAATTTGGAGCCTGTTTGTTGATAAACAAACAGGCTCCAAATTGTCTTTCGTTTCTTTAAATTCTGTGTTCGAAATTCAAAAAGAGACTATTGAATGAAATTGTGAATGCGCCAGGTTCAAACCTGTATAAAAACTTTTTGCTCGACCTATTATAAAATTTTAGCCAGGACCAAACGAAACTGAAAATGCAAGGTGGGCCAATAGATGTGTCCAGAAGTTAACGTAATAGTGTTCAACATAAATCCTTTTACAATTTTAACCTTGCTTTTTAAAGTGCATCACACACACCTTTACTATAGGTAAATTAATAAAAACCAAATAATATGTACCAAACGAATTCCATTTGGCTTATAGTACAAGCGTGCATAAGATGGACGCAGTTTACTCTTGGAGGAAGCAGTAAACTTAGTCCCCTCTATAGCAAACACTTTCACACTTTCCACTCAACCACAATAGCTGAAGGTTCTTTGAACTCTCACAACAGCGTCAATCCGAACTCAAATGTGCGCAACACCTTCTCAATAATTTTATCTCGTCGATACCAGTCCATAACTAAGTTATTTCAGCTTTTAAAATTAATCCATATTGATTACAATTTATTGTGGATGCATGGCTTAAACAGCGTTGTACATCTTACATCGTATGTAAGGATACCATTAAGATTAATTTGACATCATTAAAGTCCGTACACATTATGGATGTCTGGACTCCTGACACCATATCCCTAAGCGAATTATTAAGTTTAACATATTGTTTTGCACATCAGTCATTGTCAATTATTTATATCGTTCAAACATCTGACAAGGCCGATTTATGCGTAGTCCTCATTCTCTCCAGGCTGTGATTTTCTGGTAAGGATTGCAGTCTTAGGGTTATATATTTAAGGGATCATGCTTACGCTCTGTTAGTATATTAAAAAGATCTGATCTGTTATCCCTATCACCACAATAAGCATAAAGGACAGTTCCCTATATGGAGTTTTCATGTTAGCTGAGGAAACCTTTGAGCATGTGCTTTTTGGCTACAAAGACTTCACCCAGATTAGGCCAGACATGGGGGATAGAAAAATAATAATCTCGTCGTAAAAAGTTAGGTGAAGGGATCTTGGAGTACTCTATCAATTGTGTTGATCCCTTACATTACTTGGAATAGCAATTGACTTTACCTATGTTTTCAAGGCGAGTTACAGAATCGCACTGCGGTACACTTAGTCTCCTTCCCTAGGAAGGTGCACTGGTTAGTATACCCATAGATTACGAGCCCATGAAGGACTAAATGCGGAAAACATAGAAGTCATTATCTGTTTAAGGTTGGTCGTGTCAGCTATAAAAGCCATCGTAAGCGGTGCTTGTTAACAGGCTAATGGTAAAAAACATTAGTTTACCAGCACTAGTTTCTGATATCATGTGGTAGTGGACACTCGCTCCACCAGCACTTTCTCCGAATATTGTAACAGAGTTCTTATCTCCACCAAAACTCTCAATGTTCTTCTGTACGAACCGTAGAGCTTCCTGTTGGTCCTTCAAACCGTTATTACCAGGACAATGTTCGTCTTGAGTGGATAGGAAACCTAAAGGACCTGCAATTTAACAAAATTTAGTTATTATCAAATTACTAGTCTATTGTAAATATATATTATCAATGCTACTTATCATATTTGATAATTAAATTAAAACATATTAAAAAGTTGTTCTAATGATATGTATATTAAATATCATTCGTTGTTTAAATTCGTTGTTACAATGTTCATAAACACTATCTATGTGTATTACTAACCTAATCTGTAATTTGTAGTTACTAATATAACATCTCTATCCAGAAAATACTGTGGTCCATACATCTGTGTGGTGGAGTCTCCACACATCCATCCTCCACCATGCAAGAACACCATGACTGGTAAAAGTTTCTTTTCGACATCCTGCGAATTTAATAATTATTAATTAAGTTAAGAAGATATTAGTGGTTGAAGATAAAATATTAATATAGTCCTGTCAAATTAAGATATTCCATGGATAGTTTAAATATGATTAAAACATGGCGATTGTACCATAAATACATTAATTTACAAAGGCGTTGACTAATTTAACAGGACTAAATTACTAAGTATTTATCTTCTGTCCTTTTCTTATTAAGATAGAAAGAAAAAGATGCACTGAACTTTAATATCGATTGTGAACACGGGAATCAGGGCCAGTGTCTACTACAAACCAACCTGTAGTTGAACCAAATTCGATAAAGAATAGAGGTAAACAAACAGTTGCTAGGCAACGAGTAGTTTACGCCTAAAAGACAGATGTTAACAACTAAATGATTTTCATAAAAGTAATAATTCTACTTCCTACTAATCTAAACAGTTTATTAATGTTTAGATATTTATGACTTGCATAGAACGCTTAACCGATTTCAATGAAATATGACATACATGTAAGCTAATTTCCTAATAGGTTAAATTTTTTGATACATATATATTATAATTACACACATCAAAAGTGTCTAGGGATCAACATATATTTTTGCAATAACTTTTCTCCTGATTGATATTAATTAAAATTTTCTTTAAGGATTCATCAAATAATGTGTTTTCGTTTGTCACAGTAACGATAAACCAAGTCACCTTTGCATTAATAAAGAAATTTGCCATTTTCCTAATAAAGGGATATTTGACATTTGAACCACTAACACAAAAGTTCGAAAAAAAGACTGAAATAACAGTTTTCTCTAAAATTTTATTGGGTAACTTAAACAATTAATAATCCGTGTTTCTACCGCGAACACTAACAACACAAGAACATCGGTTTGGCATACTCAAAATGAGTTCATCCAAATCACGCTGTGGAATGGCCGCCCATGTTCGTTGCAACAACAAAAAAAGGTCTTCTTGCGACTGGATACCCTCCATATTCGGCAGAGCTCTTCTCTGTAGCATATCCCATGCATGCTCAATCGGGTTCAAGTCTGGCGACTGAGCAGGCCAGGGCAGGACATTGATGTTAGCTGCGGCGAGAGTCTGTCTTACAACTCTTGCGGTGTGCGGTCGTGCATTATCATGCATTAACTGAAATAAGGGACCGATTTGCACTTGTAGAGGAACGATGACGTCTGATACAATCGTCTCAGCATAAATTTGAGCGTTGAGGTTGCCTCTGATCCAAATCAACTCAGTTCTTCCGCCGATCCAAATACCCGCCCATACCATGATGGTTCCACCACTATAAGGATGGACTTCCTGGCAGGATTTTAATCGCTGTTGGCGTCCAGGGGTTCTCCAGTGTCGTATACGTCTTGTATCCGGTCTCATACCAAAACGAGACTCATCAGAAAAGCACACGAAACGCCATTGTTCTTCTGCCCAATTTCTGTGTTCAAGAGCCCATTGATATCACATCCTACGATTGTGCATTGCTATAGGTGGTACCCGTAGCGGTCTACGGGAATGAAGGTTCACTTCATGCAAGCGGTTTCTGACTGTTTGGTCGCTAATTAAGTTCCCTGAAGAGTGATGAAGCCTCACGGCTAACATCATGGCGGTTATTGTTGGAGCTCTTCGAGTTAAGATTTGAATGTATCGGTCTTGTCTCCGTGTGGTGCAGCGATACCGTCCTCCATGGCGCTCAGCCACGGTACCAGTGCTTCGGTAACGTGTCCAAAGTCGACTGATAACACTCCGACTTGTATTCAGAGCTAAAGCCACAGTACGTTGCCGGGAACCAGCTTCTATCATTCCCACGGCTCTGAGCATTTCTTCCCTGCTTAAATGACGTCGCCGCTCCATAATAACGTTGGTTTTAATCAGTAGTAGGGAAACAGTAGCACTAATAATGTCTTCAATGCGTTGTATGTTTTTATAGGGAAAATATTGACAGCTGATTTTCATCTTTTACTCGAATTTGATTCACAGTTCCTGATTCAAATTATGAAATGCACCAAAAAGGATCCATATAAATTTATAAAATCATAAATTTATTACAAAGCCAGATCTCAATCTCAAGAAATCCGCATAAAAATGCTTGATCCCTAGACACTTTTGATGTGTGTAGTTCATTTTTGAAAATATTACAATGCATGTGTTACGTAGTTGATTTAAAAGTAATTAAAATACGCAAAATTGTATTGATAAATGACTCAACTTTATTCATTGGTTAAATTCCACAAAATCTGTTGAATATCTGGACTTTATGCATATTTCTTTATTTTGTAGGGCTATCACGTAAAATTAATGTCGACTTTTTAATGGTTTTTCGAAACACCAAGTTATTATGCATGGTATTTTAGTGATTCTATTGAAATATGCTGCAATAGGAATTGTTATTAAAAGTTAAATAGTTAGCATGTAAAAGTCGATATGTAATCATGTAAATAACAGGAGATTTGTAAAACGTGAGTTGTGATAACCCTAAATTGGTTTGTTTACCTCTATTCTTTATGAAGCTAGGCGATGGTATAGGTCATTAGATTATTTAAATTCATGTTTGTGTTCAACTATGAACTCGCAGAACCGGAATCTGAGTCTGAGCGGCCAGTGTTAAAAAACTCAACGGCCTTTTAATTACGTTTCGTTTTACTTCGTTGGCGTCCTTCAGTAGTTTCTTTACAAATCAAGGTTTATCCTCAGTCAGGCCCAGGTTTAAACAAGAGCGCCATTTTTAAAATTTCGATTTTTATTCAGAATTCTTACAGCAAAGTTAAGTTTGACCAATTCCGTAATTTTTGTAAGACGTTTTAAATCTACTCAGTCTCATCTCAGCGACCATCATTGTCAATGACTGGTCAAAAATTTAGACAATGTAAAGGTATTTTTGACAGATTGTGATTGAGGCCTGCAGGGTAATTGCTTAACACATTATCAGTAGCAATGGATTTCATTTAGACAGTTCAACAACGTTCATTACGTTATTGAAGTTGTTGGGCAGAGACATTTTTCGAATATCAACAGCAATAGGCTTCAAAATGATTCCAATTGATAGTAATAGTATGTTACGCGATTAGGGTGCAGAGGAGCAATTGTCTAAATTCTTACAACAGAGTTCACGAACTTTTTCCGCATTTCTAACAATTTTTTGCTATTGATAGTCGCTGAGATAAAAAGGCGACTAGGTTTTTTAAGGTTTGTAATTAGCCCCCAGCCTGTTAAAGTTCGTAAAATGACATGAAATGGGGACATAGAGACATTTCCAATAAAAATTACGTTATTATTATAAGGAAGTCGAACAGTGTCGTGGAGCATACGGGTGTTGGAATAAAGTTCCTTAAACTGTAGTTTCATACACAATTTATTTACTATTACATAAAAGACGGCGCACTTAAATATATTAACAACGTTTGAAAGTAACTAACTGAAAACATAAACTGCAATCGCGCACTCCATACATCTATAAAACAGTAATAAGATAAAATACTTATGTATACTTACATATTGCTGTAGAATAAAAGTTATTACTTAAGTTACATATTAGTGTAATATTTAATACATATTAACACATACTTAATACTTCTTGATATGCTTGACAACACTAACTCTAGCAAAAGTATCATAACGATTAAAAACAAGCAACTTTTTTCAGTCTAGTTCTCATTCGACAAATAACGTGCGATTAGGAACTTAATTCCAAAATCACAGTTTTTACAGTAAATAAATCGATTTTTGAAGAGTGTTGTAAGCAATTAAAATACTCACATTACTTATGACTGGTGTGTAGATGTTGAGATACAAACAATCTTCTTGTCCTACGATGTCTTTTTGGCGAAGGTATGGGTTTCTCTGCACACATATCGGAGTTACGGTGGTCGCATCTAATGTACCTTCCCATGGTTCTATAGGAACTGGCGCCTATGAAACATTAATTATATTGTAGTATACTTAATTTATGTATCATCCAAAACGCAGCATTGGTCGTTGTTTAAACAATATCATGAACTTAAACGCACAGCATTCCTACTTATAAAGTTTCATTAATACACGGCGAGGTTGCATGGTAACAGCTATCAAAATATTTTTTCAATATCAGCTAATATGAAATGAGTGTATCGCGAAAGGCAGAGCAAGGTACAAGCTTTATAGCAATAATTTTCGACTGGATTTCCATATTTTCGCATTTTTCCTCTATGACTTATATATATATTTGCTTGATAATCATATAAAACAAATGCAATAGGCTTATAAATAACGGAAGATAACAGTAACTCGTAACAATATTATCATTATTATGTAAGTAAGTACTAAGTATTTATTGATATACTTGGCAGATAATAATGTTGATGATAAGTTGTTACCATCTTGAGGTAATACAAAAAAATTAAAAACATAGATACTTCTCTACATAATTATATCTAATGCCCGAATTTGTTGATGACGTGTTTTTATCTCAGTTTTTCTCTAAGGACAAGTTAGCATTGTACAAGCTACCTATATGATTACATAAACGTCGTGAATTCATTATACCTACATCACTATCACAAATTGCGAATAGCTTGTACGGACAACAGCAGATCAACCTAAACGAAACTGTCAAAAATTTCCAATCAAACGTGAGCCTTAATATTTTACCTGTAAAGTTTAAAATCTAATAAAGAAATATGACAGATTGTAGTAGCTTGATGTGCTGTCGTGTGTACATTGCATAAGTCTGTATGGGCACATACAAAAAGTACACAATACGTAAAAATTATACTGTTCATTAAGTACTAGGAAATACTTATCAATCACAACTACTATAGTTATATTATTCTAAATTATTAAAAACTAGCAATACAAAATAACACAAGCACTGATTGAGGATACAACAAAATAAATAACGCGTTATCTAATTTTCCTGTGCTTACCTTAAATCTTAGATCCCCAAGTGGCGGGACCGCGAACGGTATAGCGGTGAACGCGGAAACTTGCCGTCCACCCCTAGTTTGCATATAATAACCAGCTACTTCACCAAGCGGGGTCCGCACCACCGGCTGCTTCTGGCTGATCACATCAGGAACATACAATGTTAAAAGTAAACTTAAAGTTAGGCACGTCACCGTGGACTTCCACATTATTTAAAGTCGTTGAATAAAAAACGAAACTTGTTTGCTATGAGCGCATCAAGATGATCGTGCCGCTTCGAGTGCTAACACTAAATGATAACAAAGGCCGGTGCCTCAGGTTTTTATTATATAGAGATCCGTAGCTAATGAACTAACTTACACTGTTGTGCCTATCACGTTACGCTGTGGCCTGTGGCTTTTCCTACACATTCTAAAGTGAAGGAAAACAAAGAACCTTATAAATATTTTCCTCCCAATTCTATGAAGCTTTCATTGTAAGCACTTTTGAAAATCCTGTCGTCTTAATTTTTTTTTTTAATAATAATAAACAAGCGCTTGACCGCAATCCCGCCTAATGGTAAGCAGTAATGCGATCGTTGATGGTAAAGCGCGCTAGTTTATTGAGAGCCTATTCACACAGAAAAACTGAGCGAATAGGAAGGAAGACGGCAGTTGAGCGAGGTGATGCAATGTTAAACCCAACAACACGAAAAACGATGCTGCGCCAAAGGGAGATGATTGATCTGAAGACCATACACGACCAAACTCCCAACACAACAACATTAGGCGCATCGTACCCGACAAACATCTCAACACAACTGCTCAGACCCGTCCTCCGTACGGCTTCACCAGACATCATGCCGGAACACGACAAATCGCTTGGCGGCAAGGCTTTGTCTGGTGGGTGGTAACTTCTGCCGGCGGCCGATGTTATGGCCTACCACTTCAATAACTAAGTAGAGTTAGACATCTTGTACAGACTAATAGATTGGATTTGTATGACATTTTTCCATAATAGTCAGATAGAGGTACGGGCGACAGCAGTAGTAGCTTGATGCTCTGTCGGATTGTCTCAGATCTGTACATATTCCTTTCCGACTTGCTAGACAAAAGTTGTGATAGACAGTTAAAATGCTTGCTGGGTAAATCGTGGCTAAACATAATTTATCTCTCGATTTTTAAATCTTTTTTTTTTTGTTTTTTTTGGATGGCTCTCTCGCTCTGGGCAGAGCGAAAGGGCGTGTCAGACTTTTCTTCATTTGCCTGGGCGCCAGGGCCACGGTTTCTTTTTTTAACCAACCCGCAACCCTGGCCCTGGAGGCATTGGTCCTCGTGGACTCCGTCACGATGTGCTGACATCTCTTTGAGGCGCGCGTGAAACACAACGCGTCGTCGACCCGGGCCTGGTCCTTACCGGGCCTACGGTGCCTGGGAGTTCGATTTTGTCTGTTGTCTCCCGACCAGGGCGTCTCCTGCGGCGGCTAAGGGCGCGAGGGCACTAGGATTCCTTCTCCCTCACGCACTCCGCCTCCTCCTTTGCCAGCATCACTACTTCACAGAAAGAGGTGACGGCCTGTCATGCACTTTCACTCCGGACTATGGCCTAGACCAGGATCGGACTCGAGAGATCGAAAATCTAATAAAGCAAATGACTGATCGTAGGTACCAACCCAAAAAAAACTAATTTTATTTAACTTCTTTAAAATGCAATCACGAATGGAGTATTACCTATAGCCCAAAAGACTAATAAGCAATTTAACTCTTAAAGCGGCACAACAAATGTTAGCACGACCTGTTTGGTTTTGTTAGTTTGCTCACGAAATTGGCCATGTGGGCTTGTATGAGTATTGGTATGAAACGTAAGGAATTCATAAATAAAATTATCATCAGCGTGTTTTGTGCGCAAGCTTAGGCACGGACGACAACTGGTCAAGCTACCAGAAACTGTCAAATATCCAATCAAACTTGAGCCTTAATAATTTAGAGATAAAGTTGAAAGTCTAATAAAGAAATCTGACGGATTGTAGCAGCTTGATGTGCCGTCGTCTGTATAATCTCACTGCATCGAAATAGCATTTTTAGAAATGGTCATAGACCGCTGAATGTGTGACGATAGATAGTAGTTCTGAAGATTCACGAGGGTGAAATGAGCTTAAGAGTGACAGATTAGGTATTCCACGCTCAGTTCACCTAAGATTCACGGTGAGATCTTTACAGAATAACCCTACTGTTCAGTGCATTTACCTATCTCTTCATTCTACCACGGCAATGTTAGGTATCCAGCCTCTAAATCATAAATCTTCAATATTTATTTATTTATTAACTATGGACAACTTACAGCTAAAACAAACAGAATAAAAAATAAATGTATGTCAGACTGACAGCATGTACCTACCTGTAACAGTATGTACCTTGCGGCTTTTCTGTGACGACATCTAGATAAGATATCTGGGAGTCTGGTAAATCCAAGTTGCAGTACGAAATCAATCGTCTAATCGGACTAGGTTGGATAATATTCCGGCCAGTACTCGACGACTGACTCGGGAGGAGGCACGGCTCCCTGTCGTTCAGGGTGACGCAGGTACTGTCGGGGCATGGCTGCTTCGGCAAGTACCTGCGTCGCTTAGGCAGGGAGCCGGACGCTCGGTGCCACCACTGCGTCCAATGCGGGGAGGACACGGCGCAGCACACGCTCTCCGAGTGTGTAGCTTGGGAGGAGCAGCGCCGTGTCCTCACAAATGAAGTAGGAGGCGACCTGACACTGCCGGAAGTAGTGCGGAGGATGGTCGGCAGCTCAGAGTCGTGGGACGCGGTGGTGTCCTTCTGCGACATCACGTCCTCGCAGAAGGACACCACCGCCACCAAGCTGCGGAACGGGAGAGGGAGATATCAACTCCCTTCCCGGGCCGCAGAAGACGCACCGGGCGCCGAGGAAGGGCGGATAACGCCCTCTTCCGCCCCCCATGAATGGGTCCAGGGGCGAGGGACATGGGGAAGTCCCCGCCCCCCATTGATGGACCCCGAGGCGGAGGCGCGCGCGAGTGTCGGCGCGCGCCTTTGAGGCGATGCACGGGGTAGTTTAACACCCCACTACCCCGTGCAGGAGACGAGGCCCGGACAGACCGGGCCAGCACGAGGGTGTGAGGCCGTGGAAGAATTTAGACTCCCGCGGCCCCACGCGCGCTCGTGATAGAAGACACACCGGGGTGGTTTTAGTCAGTAAAAGTCTGTCATACCCCGTCGCCCACCCCAGGGCGGCGGGCATCCTATGAGGATTTCCACCCGGCAAAAAAAAAAAAAAAAGGTTGGATAATATTAGGAAGATACGCATCGCTATGAAGATTTGAAGGTTCGAATCGGAATAATTTATATTTTCTTGCCCCAAGCCCCAAATAACGCAGTGTCACAGCTCAAGAATGAACGTATGGCATTCCTATATTTTTCAGTCATCATGAGCCACAAAATGACAAAGTTCCAAGGATAAAAATCGTCGACAGACACCTTACTTATTTGCATGAAAATAACATAAAACTAAATTTGATGTTTGCGTGTGTAGGTTAAGGTGGTTGTGTGAGGACTAAACGATTTAAGAGGCCAAAATACATGTTTGTCATATTAATTCGCCAACGGACTATAAAATGTACTGCAAGACTACACCCTGCACTAGCTCTTATATACATACAATTGTAAGTATTACTACATCGAACTAGTAAATAATACGTTCCTATATTATGAACCGATGACCGTTGGAATAGACGTGTTCTAGAATGGAGACCGCGAATAGGTAAACGTAAGGTGGGACGTACAGACGACAGGACATCAAGATACTACCATCTGTCAGATATCATTATTAGATTTTCAACTTTATCTCTAAAGCATTAAGGCTCAAGGTTGGTTGGGAATATCTGACACTTTGGGTTTGGGGTAGTTTGACCTGCTGTCGTCCGTTCTTTAGGCTAGGTGGAGCGAGGATCTTCGCAGGATGGCTAGTAGTAACTAGATGAGACTTGCCGAAAATCGAATTGAATGGCGTGAAATAGGAGAGGCCTGTGTCCAGCAGTGGACTGCTATAGGCTTATGATGATGGTTTTATATTATGAATATTACAAGTATTGAATATTGATATAGCTACTGTAGATATGGATATAAGAAGCCCCATCACGCAGCGCCATATTCTGACATGACTCATCATGACCCATAACATGCAACATTGTAGTTTACAATCACTTTAGCAAATCTTTAAAGTGATTATACACTGTAATGTTACATATGGAGCAATGTAAGATGTTTCGTTGCTATCCAGGAAATCAGCAAATTTAAAGTTATCTTACCGCATTGTTAGAGAAATTGAGGCTGGACTGGGCTTGATCGCGGAGAAAAGGTTATAAGAGAAGGCAATTAATGAGATATAAATATTTTTAATAGAACGTCATTTTAACTATTATTATTTCGGACACTGAGTTCTGTTCACTTTTCTGTTTAATATTTTAAATATTCTATTCAAAAGATGTGACCGTCTTCGTGTCCTATATCTTAGATTTTTTTCATTCAGGCAAATAGAGGGCCCTTCCTCTTTTTCCAGCTTGTCCGTTGTTTTAGTAATTAGGCTTAGGTTCCTCCTTCGGTACCTACTAGTTGAAATAATGCTTTGCTTTTCGTTCTTTCTTTTTTCTTCAATTTCATCTATTTTCCGCAATATATCATTATTCTGTTGCATAATGCGATCTGTCATAGTTTTAATGTGCGCCAAGTCGCTGTTCAATTTCGGTAATTGTATTTTATTTACAAGTTCAAACTTTTCGCTTATTACATTAATGGCCTGCAATAGGCATTTTTTGTCCTTGTCTTTATCTTTAATTAAGTCTGAACCGCTAGCGGGTTTATTGACATAGTTCTGACAGAGGGAACATTTCCATTGATAACCTCTGTCTCCACCATCGCGCTGCTCCTTCACAGGTTCATTGATACATCTCATATGGAAACAGGAATCACATATACCACATTTGAGACCTTCGCTACCTTTGAGTGACCGCTGGCAACGTTTACATATCATCCTGAAATCATAATTGCATCCTAATTTATCTGATTGGCATAAGTATTTAATTATTCACTACTGGACTTACTGTATCTTTTATTCAAAAATGATGCACCCCATGATAGGTCATAAATGGTAATTCGAGGACGATGGAATCAATGGCTTCTTTTCAGGCAATGTACAACGTCTTAAGCACTAGGATCACTAATCCGTCAGCTAATTCAATCGAAGGCACCAACTACCAATGAAGACGCGTACTTATTCCTCAGTAGCCTTTCTATCTAGTTTTCAGGATAGTATATGACATAATCATCATTCTCCTGTCTTTATTTACCTGTCTGTAATTATTTCGGTTCAGCGCAATATGTCCATACCATACCATACCATACCTATGTGTATACCGTACTTTCATTGCGAAAGTTATCCCCATTCTATTCATATAATCTTTCACGCAGTCTTATCCATCGTATGGCTGAACGATGGATAAGACTGTGTCCACATTGATAACTAGTCTAGAGAATACTTTTCTCACGATGTTTTCCTTATTCTTCCTCTTCATATCCCTATGCCATGATATTATGTTTCGTCCAAATCCATGCCAGCACCGAACGCCACATGTCCATGTTTTACCCAATAAATTTTAGAGGGCATTTGTATTGTGAGCAGAGATAATCTAATGGTAGGTTAATCATTAAATTTATCCTACTAGTCATTTCAAAACTAGATAACGACTACAATTTGTTTGATTCGACTTCTAGTCTAAGCGAACGCAATTGCATGACAGTATTATGCACGGAGCGACTGCTTATCTTACCTCTACAACCTAGTCAACGGGGAATACCTACACTTACATACGTCACACTTTTGATCTTGTGATTACACGCAACAACTGTCAAAGATATAATATTATATAAATGAAAGGAAAAACCAAATGCGTTTACCAAGACTCGAAGGGGTGTCGATTTGTAACGGCTTATCTAATGGTATAGTCCGGTCAAATTAGACCAAAAAATTATAGTGAACTTTCATAAATTCACAACAAGCTGAAAATTGGTGGGATCATTAAAAATATCTTACCCTGTATGGAAAAAATTCTATTTAAAGTCAAAAATATGTTCTATTTGCGATTTTTTGTGATTTTCAGCAAAACGGTAAGTTTACTCATAAAAATATCTCAAACCAAAATTGTAAATTACAAAAATATCTATTAAAATGTATTCATACCTTTTTCCTACGAGCCATTGTTTAGGAGATATTAACCATTCAAAAATTTAGAAAAGTTGTAATCGTTACAATATGCATGAACACGCCTGTTTTAATAGTTTTCTTTCGATTATAATTATATCTTACACTTAAAATATAAGATATACATAAGCTATAACTATAAGAACATCAGGTAGACAAATACTGGAAACCGTGGCCCTGGCCGTCGCACAGGCAAGTGAAGAAACACGGGTGGGTTTTAGTCAGTAAAAGTCTGACCTGCCCTTCCGCTCCGCCCAAAGCGGGAGAAGTCATTTGATGATTGCCCATCCCAAATACTCACAACAAGTCTAGGTTTATTTCAATGTTAATGTAAGGAAAGTTTACTGCTGAAAATATATGATGGTATGCGGATGTATTAATCATTGAAACAGCTAGAACAAATAAATTTGACAAATGCAACTATTGTTGTTGGTAAAGATGCAGACTAAAGACTGATTTACACGGTGCAATATAATTGCCTATGGCTTCAATTAAGTTGAAGCAACTATACTTAATAGTTGCATTATCTAAACACCATTTAGACGGTGCAAGTCATTTGTTGCATCAGTTTTATTGTATGCCATAGGTAATTAAATTGCACGGTGTAAATCAGCCTTTACTCGTATTACTTAATGCTCGAGTTCCAACTGAGAAAACTATTTTCTTCTTAAAACCAAGAAAAGAATAGAATAGAATACTCTTTATTATATACACAATATAGATTACAGAACATAAATATAAAGATTTTACAAAGGGTGACACAATAGGCGGTCTTATCGCTAAGAGCGATCTTTTACAGACAACCTTTGGATGGAATACCAAGGGGAAGGAGAGAGAAATAGCGTAGGTAGTCTACAGTGTACTATTTACATAGAGTATACAATAAATATGTACGTTAAATGTATCATACTAGTTTAACTAAATATATACATCTAATTAATAAACATTATACAAGAGCAGATAAAATATAATGACATGTTTAAAGAGAGAGGAAGTGCTTTCTTATCATAGTTTTAAAAGTGGACAGAGTTTGAGCACGCCTTATGGACACGGGCAAGTCATTCCATAGCCGAACTGCTTGTACAGTAAAGGATTACCGTAGAAACTAGTGAAATGCTTGGTGATTACCAAGCCACACTTGTACTTGATAATCTCAGCTATAGCTAGCAGATTGATCAGCTGGACCCTGCAGACTGGGGTTGGAAATTGGTCAACAATACTCTAGAACCAGTTCAAAGTATACTTCCACCTGCGCCGGAAAAACTGCTGAACTCAAATTGAGTTCAGCTTGAACCCAGCATGAAGATGAAGAAAAAGAACAAGAAATAGAATTTGACGACTACGAATCAGACGAATAAACTTCACTACTTTGTTTTAATTTACATCGCTTTTATCATTTGCAGTCTTTGCCAATTTTCGATGTTTTGCTATAGTTTCAAATTAAGCAGAATCATAACGGACAGGTGGAATAGGCATACTGGGGTAGCCACGTTAAAAAAAGCGCTAAGTACATGGGAGTACCGCTAAGTACATGGGGGCAGCTGCCCCTCCCTGGAAATCTCGCAGAACATGTATGAACCCTCCTGATTACTAAACACAGCATAAACGAGGACTTATCTTTAACGTTTAAATAAACCACGCAGTAGACACTGACAAAATGTACGATGTAATTGCCAAAAACAGCATGCAATCACTCAACAAAATTATTTGCCCCTACCAAAGGCCTGACTCCAACCCCCCAAAAAAAATATATTGATCTTTGACGTTGTATACATTTTGTTCCATATAGGGGAAAGATGGGGAACTTTGAAATTGTATTTATAATTAGATATATTTTAATCGATCTCACCAATTTCCAGCTTGTTGTGAATTTATGTAACTTCAAATGTCTAAATGGACCAGACTAGTTACAGATACTTAATAAAAAACCTGCTGCAATTAAAACGTAATTTCGGACGGTAATTCATGGACAAATTCGAGTAAAACCACTAGCAATTCATTGCAATGTAACTCGTATGTTATTGATATAAAGTATATTTTATCGTTCAGTGCCCGCAGAGTAAACACAGGACCATTCCACTGTCTTATCACCAGGATTATATATCATGATCAGTGATAGCTAGACAACTTCCGTGGCGTAGCGGTAGCGGATGCGGCCGCTGCGCAAGGAGGCGCGGGTTCGATCCCCGCGCAGTGCAAATATTTATATGCATGAATATGAATATTTGCATTGGGCTGGTCGTGCCTCGGAAAGCACGTTAAGCCGTTGGTCCCGATTGCCATACGAACATCTAATGGCAGTCGTTACGGATTGTTGGAGCCCTCAAAAGTCCAACGATTGGTTTAACTGCAATGCTTCGATATCACCTTCGGGCTGTGGAGGTCACACAGCAGTCGCTTCACGGTAAATATCTAACTTTAGCCAAAATCAGCAGTTAGACTGGTAAAACGGGCTCCAGACTCCAAAGCTGAACTGAAAAGCTTCGGATGCGACTGGAATTAACGCTGAGATCAAGAAGAAGAAGTAATAGCTGGACAACATGTTAAAAATGATGTATTTCTGTTACAACTTGCCACAAGAAATACCAAATTTCCATAAAGGCCGACATTGTGGCCTGCTTTTGAAAATTATGGTACGTTTTGAATTTCAACGGCGTCGAAAAACGCTCTTAAGGAAAACACACAAACTCAATTTCATAAGCATTACATTTTTAAACGACGTCGTTGGAAAAAGGCTACGCGATGCGGAATCCTAGGACACGCTAGCTTTACTAATGGCCTTACGTGGATCGTGAATAGCCTTCCTTTTTTTGAGGATGGGAAATCAACAAATGACCTCTCCCGCTGTGACCGGAGTGTCAGACTTACTGACTAAAACCCGCCCACCCGTGTGCATTCACTTGCCTGTGCTTCAGGGCCACGATCAACCGCGGTCTCTTTAAATTTAACCTTTTAAATTATATAAATTGATATAAACCTTAGAGTGATTTCTAATTCTTTGACAACTAGTAGGTATCCAGCAAAGACAAAAAACAGAGAAATATTTATATCTATCTATTACCACGCGGTAATCTTATATTCTATGATAACTTGAATGTAGATAGTGATGATGAGATAGATACCTTTGTTAAATTTCAGTGGGCTATTTGGGAATACAGAACCAACATTGAAGATCTTGGAGTCGCAAAATTGCAAATTAATGTCTTAATAAAAGTTCAATTTTCTTACAAGTCACATTTGCTTCAGATATTTTTCGTATAAATTACGACAAAGTGTATATAATAAAACCAACTTGTATAGAAGCACAAATTGTAGTGCATTATAAAATAAACTAAAAATAAATAAGAATATAGAAAAAATACCTCAATACATCGTAAATATGTAATGTTAGGTAATGTGCGCTTATGTCACATGTCATATATTATTAACTGTGCCAGAGATAATAGAAATGTATGACATCTGAAAGGCAAACATATATTGAAGCTGATACCTACTTGCTGATGCTAGAGTTGCTTAATATGCATTCCACTAGTTTGTGATAAATCCTTTACTATACAAGCAGTGCGACTATGAAATGACTTGCCCGTGTCCGTAAGGCATGCTCAAACTGTATCCACTTTTAAAACTATGTATGTATATTAAAAAAAACACTTCCTCTCTCTTTATTTTATTTGCTTTGTATGACATTTATTAATTAGATGTATATACTTATGAAAACTAGGATGGCTATGGATGGTTTATGTACATATTTATTCTGTAATCTATGTAAATAGTAGGTACCTACACTGTAGACTAAGCACCTAAATTATTTCTCTCTCCTTACACTTAAAATTCCATCCAAAAGTTGTCTGTAAAAGATCGCTCTTAGCGGCAAGACCGCTCACCTACATAATAAAGAGCTATTCTATTTGTCGCACTTCTGTTGTGTTTCTTAAAATCAAAGTTCCCTTTTCTCAAATCAAACCTTTTTTGTTGCTATGTAGACTAAATTGAAAAGGTTTGATTTACATGAAATAATCAAATAATCAATCTCGTGTTGTTGGGTTCAGCATCACCTTGCTCAACTGCCGTCTTCCTTCCTGTTCACGAAGTTTTTTGAGCGAATAGGTTTAATAAACTAGCGCGCTTTTTCATCAACGATTACACCACTGCTTACCATCAGGCGGGGTTGAGGTCAAGCACTAGTTTATAATTATTAAAAAAAAAACATTATCGTCATCTTTTCAGCTGAGACCTCCTCTGCCGGATATCATAGCTATGCTAGCTCGTTTTGTGCTTCCCGCACCATGAAATCACTGCAGAGGTCATTGTCAGTGCGTACTGTAAGGTCATCGGTCCACAAATGTTCAAGAAATCACTACAGAAGTAAGTATCAATAACGGGTGCAGCAGATTTCTCGATCTCTGTTAACCGTAGCCAGAATTCATTCATTTCCTAAAAATGATGACATGTAATTACCATTAATCTTCAATGTCTGTCATTTTTCTAATAGCTATGCACCTTTTCATTACGTGATGCTGAGGAATGAAGAATTCCCTCGTACCTCCGCATCACATGTCGCGCTAGACAAGTTGCCAAACTTCTTCATCTGCTTTGTTCTCACTCACTAGCACTACTTTATTTTTAATTACATTGGGTAGGTTGCATTAATAATCTTCTAATACGTTTATGTACCTACCAATGAATTCTAAATCCACTGTATCTTAATAATTCTAATTCTACTTATAAAGTATCTATTTTCATGTTTCTTAACTTACATTTTTTTTTTTTTTTATTAAAGTATAAACCAGCGCTTGACCGCAATCCTGCCCGATGGTAAGCAGTGACGCAATCGTTGATGGTAAAGCGCACTAGTTTATTAAGAGCCTATTCACTCTAGCCTTGAAGACACTCAAATTGTAGTCCGACGGAAACACCGCCGCCGGCAGATTGTTCCAGTCCCTCGATGTACGCGGTATAAAGGAGGAGGCGAAACGCTTCGTCCGGATCGTAGAGGTGTTAACAACATAAGGGTGGAAACTCGCCGTACGACGGGTCGTCCGATGGTGGAACGGAGATGGGGGAATTAAATCGTGCAATTCCCTCGCACACTCCCCAGAATGTATCCTATATAACACCGAAAGGCTGGCTACTCTACGCCTGTGCTCTAGGCTTTGGAGACCAACTCGAGTTAAATCAGGGTCACCAATCAGCCTCTTCGCACGCCTCTCCACTGAATCCAAAGTGGCCAGGTGACACTTAGCAGCACCAGCCCAAATGTGGCTGCAGTACTCCACACACGAACGGACCTGTGCTTTGTACAACATTAGAAGCTGCCCTGGTGTGAAGTACTGCCGGACCTTTGCGATTACACCAAGTTTTCTGGCAGCCACCTTGGCCTTGGACTCAATGAACCGCCCAAAGTTTAGGTTCGAGGAAATCTCAATACCCAAAAGCTGAAGGCGGTCGGTACACTCCAAGGATACATTCCGAAAAGTAGGAGCCAAGGTGAACGGGCTCCTTTTGGCGGAGAAAAGATTGGCATTGCCCCATTCGGAGACTGCCTGAAGTGCAACACTCGTTCGCTCTACCATGGCCTCTCTTTCGGTTCATTTGGGTTTTATGTTCAGTATCAATATAATAAAAATAATAAAATAAATATAAAAAATCAATAAAACAATTTATGTCGTGCCCCAGTCGTCTTTATAATTTCAAAAAATGCAAAGAATGACAAAAGACAGACGAAAAATCACGTTTTCACTATCAGCATTGCATTCCATTGTCTAGGCAATCATTGCTACAAACAAATTAAAAGGCGTTTGTATAAAAATTCTATTTTCTTTGCCATAAATGAAGATGAACAACGAGCCATTGAATATTTTTTATTTGACTGCAGTGGGCTGCATACGCCTTCCTACTTTCATAGTCTCCGCTTAAGACGTTACAATAGCCCGTAAAAACTCTTAACTAATATTTTCGCATTTTGCTGGTCAATGGTGATGGCGCCCGCGCCGACTTCCATGTTCACAATTTAAGTTCATAGCATTTTATCTTACTACCTATATCATTAAGAAAAAGACAAAAAATAAATATTAATTTAGTCCTGTCAAATTAACCAGTGCCTGACAAAGAAAAACATACTTTAAACAACACACATCCTGAAGTTGTCATGCAAATTGTTTCAAAACTCTTTTTAAGAAAAGCGCGGGAAACGTTTGACTAGATCGGGCGAGCTTTTAATTCTTTGACGATTTTTTTTTAAATGTAAACCGATCAGATGCGTAGTGGAATTGTTATATAATGTTTATTTGTGAATTGTTATTGTAGATAGTATTGTTTTGCTGAAAAATTAAGGTAAGTTGTATATATTTGGTTACATCTCAACATGTATGACCCGCCTCCGGGGGACTTTGCCCCCGGTAGGCCGATTCGTTGCCATCGACTAACGAATCTGAAATGGAAACGGATGGTTCAGCCTTCGTCCGTTCTCCCAAGCGTCTGAAACGCGTAAATGTTTACAAAAACACAATACAATAAAACACACACAATAAAAGGAGACGGAAAGGAGAATGTGCAGGAGACCCGAGAATCTGACTGTATTTGTATTGACCTTCCAATTTCTCCCAAGAATTCTATCACAACGATAAATGAAAAAGAAATTTCTCATATAAATGGTGTTGAAAAGAAGGTACAGCCCAATGCACACATACCCGTTGGACGAAAGTATTATAATCAATCTGACACTTCCCCATATAATAGGTAAGTATTCATGTTCAAAAAACATCGAACTCCTCTGATAATGACTTAATTTTACATCCTATCACGTTTGGCAGATATTTGAAAAAGAATTCCAATCAAAATATTGTTAAAAAGATATGCAGAAATAAAATTTCAATTGCATTTTCAATCTACTTGGGGCTTGTTCGTGGTGTAGCATCAGATTGGTCACCTGAGGAAGTTATTACCAAAGTTTGTCTTACTTTTGGTATAGGCGAGATCATGTAAGTTAGGAGATTAAACTACAAAACATTCATTAATGGTGAATTTGTCTGGAAAGACAGACCTTTGCCTCTGCCTTTCAACAGTTTTTTTTTTTATTTTTTTTATTAAATTATAAACCAGCGCTTGACCGCAATGCCTGATGGTAAGCAGTGACGCAATCGTTGATGGTTATATTTGGCTTAGTTCCTGTTTATATTTGGCTTTGTTTGGCTTTTACGAGTGCGGCTGCCGTCTGACCACTCAAGCCGGCGTCAGGGCCCCGTCCGTAAGTCAGCAGGTGCACCGTCTGGCAGGTGGAGTCCCAAAGATGGTGGTGGGACCCCAATACACCCTACTGTAATGCAGTACTCAATTAACGACTGGCATAAATCAAAGTACCAAGTAGTCTTTCAATCTGCAGTGTTTCTTAATGTCTTAAAGATGTATATCAGATTACGGATCCTCGGAACAAGGGCATCAAAGTGATATTTTAAGTAAAGATGGCAGTCAATGATGATCCCCAAATATTTAATATTATTAGTTCTTTCGAGGGTGGGAGAACTATATTCGGAATTTAGGGAACAACACGTGTGAGCCGAAATAGAGAGGGCTGGCAGAGGAAGAAGGTACGCTCTATGAGCTCAAAGGCTTACGTATTTTGTTTTAGAAACGTTTTTTTTTTTCTTTTTTCTCCTCCTTTCTTCAATCTGCAATCAGCCCTTAAGCTTTAATCAGATGGGTTGTTTCTTTATTTGGCAGTTAGAGATTGTTTACACCCAGCGATGCATAATCTCATTATTTGCTATCCAGTACTGCAGGTTAGATTGAAGCTATTCGTGCCCGTTTGAGTCTGTAGGTACAGTCTAAGGACTTTAGAAGTCTCACAGCGAGTTTATTTTTGTGACGTTGGAGTCTTTCTTTATAACTTTTGTAAAACTTTCTACAACCGCCTTGACAGTTGGGATCTCTAGGTACTCATGTACCTCAACGTTTCTTGTGAACCAAGGTGCAGCACTTAAGGTTTTCAGTGCCTTATTTTAGTAACACTGTAGTATTTCAATGTTGGAGTGACTTGCTGATCCCCAGAGCTCTATACCATATGTCCATACAGGTTTCAAAATGCATTTGTAGATGAGGAGTTTATTTTCCAGACTTAGTTATGACTGCCTACCCATAAGCCAGTGAATATTTCTTAATTTTATGTTTGCCTGCTCTCTTTTGGTTTTTATGTGTTCTAGCCAGGTAAGTCTTCTGACGATGTGCATACCTGGGTATTTGACAGTACTTTTCTGAGGTAGGATGTCTTCACCGAGTTTTACTTGTGGGCAGTCCCCTCTTCTTAGGGCGAAAGTAATATGGACAGACTTGGCGGCACTAGCTTTGATTCTCCACTTATTCAGCCATAATCCGATCTCGTTCAGGTGTTCTTGTAGTTTCATGGATGCTCTAAGCTGGTCTTTGTCGCAGGATAGGACTGCGGTGTCATCAGCATAGGTGGCAGTAACAATTCCTTCTGAGATAGGCAGGTCAGCGGTGAAGACTGTATACAGAACAGGGCCCAGCACAGAACCCTGGGGCACTCCAGCCTCTATGGGATAGAATGAAGATAGGCAGTCTCCAGACCTAACCTGGAACAGTCGGTGTTCCAAGTAAAACCTTAGCAGCATATATGCGGTGTCTGGGCAGGTCTTTAGTTTACACAGGAGGCCCCTGTGCCATACCCGGTCGAAAGCTTGTTGTATGTCAAGAAAAGCAGCAGAGCAGAACTCTTTTCTTTCCAAGGATTGTCGGATTGTATGAACAACTCTGTGAGTTTGTTCTATGGTTCCATGGTGTAGTCGGAAACCAAATTGATGCTCCGGGATTGTCCCTTGTTCCTCAAGTATAGGTAGGAGTCGCCGCAGTAGGTAACTTCTCGAATACTTTAAATAATAACGGAAGAAGACTGATTGGTCTGTACGAGGAAACTTCAGTAGGTGGCTTTCCAGGTTTAGCTACCATGTTTATGATAGAAACTTTCCAGGTGTGAGGGAAATATTGTAATCTCAACACTGCATTGAATAGTATGGTTAACAAGACTATTCCTTTTCTCGGTAGTTGACTGAGGACTTCAGATGTAATCAGATCAAATCCCGGTGCCTTTTTCTTCTTCAAGTTATTAATTGCTTTCGAGACTTCTGATGGGATTTTTTTAGAAACGTTTAATGTCAATAAATTGTTGTGCAACCTTTCGCCGACAGCGTTAACGTTAACATTTATAACTAACGCGTTTCCCTACCTTTAATGAAAACAAAAATTGTAAAAACTCTATAAGTCTGTGTCGGCCAATGTACAAACCGTGTGGTGCCAAAATTTATTTAAAAAAACTGTTTTTTTTAATTATAGGGGACCAACTGAACAAGTCGCTCAAAAATCTTAAATGATAATATGGAAAATATTATCATTACTTACCGTTACTATAATAGGGTATTTGACTAAAAAAAACTAATTAGTGCGTCATTCGGTTTATAGAAAAATATTGGCTACGTATATTTTGTTTTATCAAATCAATAAAGATTGACAAGTATAAAAGGCATCAAAGATCAGAAGTGGTGGCTGGTGACGTCACTGCTCGCTAAAAAGTGTAGCGTCCAGTGACATGACACGAGTTTTCAACGCACTGTGTCGTCTTCATTTTTTGTTTATATGAAAAAAGAAAAAATACGTGTCTAGTATTTTTTGGAAATCTGACTGACGGACTAATTAGTTTTTTTTAGTCAACAAGTACCCTATTTTAAAAATAGTTTTTTTAAATAAATTTTAACACGTCACGAAAATCGACATAAAAATCCACTAATTATCAACATAATTAATCAAGTCAACAAACGTTGATACCTACCTTATCTGCCAGATGATACGGCTTCTAGCTAATAGGTATTCCATGTACCTGTACGGATAAAAGCAGCAGAGTAATTACGTAACACCAGAGCGGAAGAGGCCGTTTGACGATTTCACATCCAAAACCAAAAATAAAGGAGATACAACATTATAATACCTTGCCATCTTGAACTTGACTACTTGAGAAACTTAGTTCAATGACCAAAACATCTAATACTTCTGACGATCTTATGAGGAAATATGGATGATGGGCAAGGTAATAGGGTAGTTGACTAAAAAAAAACTAACAAGTCCTTCAGTCAATTTTCAAAAAAGTACTAGACACGTATATTTTCTTTTTTCATATAAACAAAAAATGAAGACGACACAGTGCGTTGAAAACTCGCGTGACGTCACTGTACGCTACATTTTTCAGCGAGCAGTGACGTCACCAGCCACCACTCCTGATCTTTGATGCCTTTTATATTTGTCAATTCAATATTTTTCTATAATATGAATGAAGGACTAAATAGAATCTTTTTTTTAAACCCAGGAAACATCCCTATTGCGTAATACACTATCAGTAGCAATGGGTTTCATTTGACAGTTCAACAACATTCATTGCGTGATTTACATTGTAGAGCGAACACTTTTTCGAACAAATGGAGCAATGGGTTAGTAATATGCGTCAAATTGATTCAAATTGATAGTAGGTAATAGTGTGTTACACAATTAGGGTACAGGTCAAGCTACCCGAAACTGTCAAATATTCCCAATCAACCTTGAGCCTTAATACTTTAGCGATAAAGGTGAAAATCTAATATGGAAATTTCACAGCTTGTAGTAGGTTGATGTGCTGTCGTCTGTACTTACGGTCGGTGACAATGACAAAAGTCTAAATTCGTGCGTTCTCAGGTAGTTGACTTATTCGCGTTAATTTGTACGTGCGTAAGGAAATTTGAATACCTCGGGGTAACCTTGAGTATCTATCTACCTATATACAATACATCATTCGAAATAAAATTTGATATTCAAACAAACCTTTTTTATAGTGGCATGACAAATGGAGCTGCAGAAAATAATTGGTATTGTAACCACGTTTTTTTTTTTTCTTTTATACGCATCTTTATGCCTATAGTGTAGAAGTCAACATCGGTAGTACCGACTGTAAAAAGTATTGTTTAAGTGTCTGGAGTATAGTAGCACAGAATACATAATACTAAAAGAAGGTAGATATTATGGCCATTCATTATCCTCATTAGATAAAAAATCTGGTTTACGATAATAATGGACATAACGACATCATTATACGGTACCTTCATAATGATGTTAGAATGCTACTCATACTCATACCTACCTGCAGGTGCAAAGTGTGATACTGCGGTAATACTTAACGTAGGTATCTAAGCGCCGATTTCCTACAAGGCGGCTTGCGTCCTGGCCGGATCGCCGCCCTGGGACCTAGAGGCGAAAGTACCCGCGTGATTGTAACGATGGCGCGAGGAAGAGCGGACACGGGGCTCCAGTCCGGCGCAGCGACAAATAGAGCTGCATCGAGAGGAGCTCCGTCAGATCCTGGTGGCAGACTAGTGGCAGAGGCTTATGCGCCCAACCTCCGGCCTCACTATCGTACTCGACGACTGGCTCGGGAGAAGGCACGGCTCCCTGTAGTTCAGGGTGACGCAGGTACTGTCGGGGCACGGCTGCTTCGGCAAGTACCTGCGTCACTTAGGCAGGGAGCCGGACGCTCGGGGCCACCACTGCGTCCAATGCGGGGAGGACACGGCACAGCACACGCTCTCCGAGTGTGTAGCTTGGGAAGAGCAGCGCAGTGTCCTCACAAATGAAGTAGGAGGTGACCTGACGCTGCCGGCAGTAGTGCGGAGGATGGTCGGTAGCGCAGAGTCGTAGGACGCGGCGGTGTCCTTCTGCGAGGACTTGATGTCGCAGAACGGGTAGCTGCGGAACGGGAGAGGGAGATCTCAACTCCCTTCCCGGACTGCAGAATACGCACCGGGCGCCGAGGAAAGGCGGATAACGCCCTCTTCCGCCCCCCATGAATGGGTCCAGGGGCGAGGGAGATGGGGAAGTCCCCGCCCCCTATTCGATGGATCCCGAGGCGGAGGCGCGCGCGAGTGACGGCGCGCGCCTCTGGGGCGATGCTCGAGGTAGTTTAACACCCCACTACCCCGTGCAGGAGACGAGGCCCGGAGAGACCGGGCCAGCACGAGAGTGTGGGGCCGTGGAAGAATTAGGACTCCCGCGAAAAATATTATTGGGCGTGGATGTCATTTGAATAAAAGTTGCTCATTTTATTTACATAGTATTGGGCAAACGCTGTGACGTTATTTTGTAATGGCAGCACGCATAGAGTCGTTTTGGAAAGTGGGGATTCTCGAACGGTGATATTGTTTGGAGGCGCGGACCAGGGCATTTCCCCAGGGGGAAACTGTCGGTTTGCCTATTCAAATTCTTATTATCAAGATTGGAGGGTATATTTACACATCGTGCTTTTATACATAACTTCATCTACGAAATTATTCTGCCAAGGTGCAAGTTGCCAGGGACATGGCTAGTCAGAAGTATAAAAGAGACCCCGCAGTGAAAACGAATGTGTAAACATGATTCCTAGGAATATATAATGCTGAATAGGTGAAAATTAGTATTTTGTAATTAAAACGATTTAGGAACTTTTCATATCTGCACAATACTGAAAACAATATCGCGTTGCTATGAACATTGCTATGAATTTTTATCTAGATAAAAATGCCTAGGCATTTTAACGTGTCTGCGACGATTTTTATAGATAATTGTGTTTTTCATTGGTCATTTTGCGCTATGGTACTTGAAGTAAATGTATGTACAAAGAGGTAATTGCAAGAAAAGAACTGGATACAACCGATTTACGATACTCTCTGATCTTGTCATGTCAAACCAAAATATGTAATGCATAAAAACAATTGAGAAACTTCTTTAAGTTTATTAGTTCATGAAAGACGAAAGTTATGAAATTTTTAAACAATCAACAAACATGTCAGTGTTAAATTCCTATCGTTTAACCGAGCTGGGGCAGCCGTTTAGCCATCTATTTTAGCAGTATTAGGATCAGGCTAATGATGAAGATGATTATGATCGATTTTAAATTGCATCTAAATATGACATTGGATTTGATTTCAACCCTATTTTAGGCGAACTATTAGCCGATAGCAACTTGGCCTAATTCTTAACAGGTGTCTTTTTGTGGGAATTCAGTACCTAACCAATTTTTTAATCACCTAGGGTATCTTAAGTTGACGGAATTAAGCTAATATTTGTCTTCTATCCTTTTCTTAATTAAATAAAAAGAAAAAGATGCACTGAACTAAAATTTAGTTTAGTTTGTGAACAAGAGAAGCATCATAACTCCGATATGTAGATATGGGTAGCATAATAATGACATAATATGCTGCATATGACCGAAAAATGTGTTTGTCCAACACGTAAATAACGCAATGAATGTTGTTGAACTGTCAAAATGAAATGACGTTTCTAGTGATAATGTCTTACGCAATGAGGATGCTGGAACTGGTCAGTCCCCAGTAGGTACCTACAAAAACGGGTTCTGTTTACTCTTGATTTTAATAGCTGGTAGAAAATAAAATTGACACAAACGTCAATTACTTTTATCTCTACATAATAATGATAATGAAACAGTAAAAATAAGTACTTATGTACCTACCTGGCTATCTAATGAATACCAGCGAAGGTCAATGATATCCATTATCTTTGTAGCTTATCTGTTAACTGTAAAGAAATGAAATAATGAAATGAAATGATTTATTTTTCTGTAAGTAAGTTTATATAAACATTTTTACAAGTTAATCAAGTCAAATTTTTAGAGTGAGTAATTACACCGTACATTTTGTCAGTGTCTACTGCAACTTAGAGATAGGTCCTCGTTTATACTATGTTTAATGATTTAACAATGCATGTACGCACTGTTAAATCATCAAACCTGAAATTATTTTCTTCCTGTGGTAAATGTAAATGTGTGGGTCTGTATGGGAATGTAAACAACACTATTTTGTCTTAGGCTAGGATAACTTATTTTTTTAATTATAAACTAGCGCTTGACCGCAATCCCGCCTAATGGTAAGCAGCGACGCAATCAATGATGGTAAAGCGCACTAATTTATTAAGAGCCTATTCACTCTAGCCTTGAAGACACTCAAATTGTAGTCCGATGGAAACACCACCGCTGGCAAATTGCTCCTGTCTCTCGATGTACGCGGTATGAAAGAGGAGGTGAAACGTTTCGTCCGAATCGTAGTAGAGTTAATGACGTAAGGGTGGAAACCGCCGTGCGACGAGTCTACCGATGGTGGAACGGAGATGGGGGAACTAAATCATGCATTTCCCTCGCACACTCACCAAAATGAATCTCATACATAATGTTTTATAGTACTGTAGTAATTCTTCTTTATTTCTTTTTCTTCTTCTTCTTCAGCCTATGGATGTCCACTGCTGGACAATGGCCTCCCCCAAGGCTTTCCACGCTGACCGGTCTTGTGCTGCCCGCATCCATCGGCTTCCCCCGACCTTCACCAGGTCATCGGTCCACCTTGTTGGGGGCCTCCCTACGCTGCGTCTTCCAGTACGTGGCCGCCACCCCAGAACCTTACTGCCCCATCGGCCATCGGTTCTACGAGCAATATGCCCTGCCCACTGCCACTTCAGTTTAGCGACTCGCAGAGCTATGTCGGTGACTTTGGTTCTTCTGCGGATCTCCTCTTTATTTACTTTACCCATTTCTTGTTTGAAGTTACATGTGATAACTTAATATACTTAGTTATTAATCTAAGTTTAATGACGTTTTTCATAATATCAAACCAAGAACAACCAGGCATACGTACAACAATTTATTATGGAGTGTCCTGGAAATTCATCTTCCAATAACTGGCCAAAGTAGGTGTCACTATGTCAACATTAGGTACAATATATTCGCACTATATACTGGAACGAGTATAATAGCAGGAAATATCACATCGTCACAAGGCTGCGGCAAGTTGGTATTGCATGTTATCAATGAATGGTCAGCACCCCAATTGCTTAACACATTATTACTATCAATTTGGATCATTTTGAAACATATTGCTAATTGATCCTTTGCTCTATAATATGTACGACAAATGTATTTGCTCAACAACGTACCTAATATACGCAGTGAATGTTGTTGAATAGGGTAGTTGACTAAAAAAAAATAATTAGTCCGTCAATCAGATTCAATCAGATTGAAATTGTGTTATTGGACTTTCAGTCGCATGAAGCTGCTGTTTGTAATAGCTCGTTCATACTCTATGCTACCGTGGCCGTGGGGCGTGGCAGAACTAGCCAATAACAAGCAATAGCATACCCCGGGCTACTATGGCATCAGTGCATTGAATATCTAACTGAGCCTTTTCAATTTTCAATTTCCTATTTAATTCATTGGCATCAAAGAGCATTCTTGCCTAACCTGGAATCGAACCCGCACACTCTTACTTGAGAGGCTGGTGTTTTGACCACTAGGTCACCAGCCCATCACAGCTTCCAGGCCAGGCAAGTACCAATGTAACTTTTCTAAGTTATATGTACTTTCTAAGTAAGTATAACTTGGACACCATTGACTGATTACAAGGTGAAGGAAAACATCTCGAGGAAACCTGGATTTTAAGTCTGAAATCGCCAACCCGCATTGAGCAGTCGTGGTGATTACGCTAAATCCTTCTCTGAATCTTCTTATGAGAGGAGGCCTGTGCCCAGCAGCGCGACGATAAAAAAAAGTTAATGATGATGATGAAAGAACATTCTCTCATTGTCATTTATCTCCTTAATTAGTTGGTTTCCGGACTCCCTCGAGCCTTCAAAACAAGCGTCAGTGAGTTTGGACTCTTCGTGGCGAGCGCGGGCGCTGCGAGTCAATCTGCTGACTGCTGGGCTCAGTGTCGCGGGTTCGATTCCCGCACGGAACTAGTATTTGTATGACCTACAAGTAGTTGTTCTAGTTCCAACAGACGAGTTCTCAAGTGGCGACCATGCACCGGAAGACGCAGCGTGGGTAGGCCCCCAACACGGTGGACCTATGACCTGGTGAAGGTGGCGGGAAGCCGATGGATCATGGATGGTTATCGTGGAAACCCTTGGGGAGGCCTTTTTCCAGCAATGGGCCTCTTTAGGCAAAAGAAAAAGACGAAGTAAAAAAAATGACAAGAAATTTAGAAGCAAGGCGGTAACGCAAATATCAGTTTCAACAATAATTTGATATTCTTAGTCAAATGTATCTAAAACATACCAATAAGTAAGCAGTAGGTAAGTAAGTGTAGTGTGCCTATGCTAATTCTATATGGTAATGTTAAGTACCTTTGACCTGCTCAGTTATTCACTTATGATAATTAAGTATTTATCATAGCTTTGCCAGAACTTTCGACTCTTAAATAAACCAACATAAATGACATTCGTGGATATTATGCTACCAGACACACCCCTTTACCTATACTTAATAAAATAACAAAAAATCTTTTTGTAAACTGTAAAAATATGTAATTCCCATAATGTTTCTATCTGAACAAGATAACCTCGCGCTTACACCCATTACCCATTTATCTACTTAGTATTGGTAAAACCATGTGTAATTGTGTATATTAAAACTGCCTTGGTACTTAACAGAAATCCATCTGTTTCTAGTTGAACTAATATGAATCATTACAATGTCAATTAAGCTGATTTCAAAGTGCCTATCTCTATCGAAAAAGTTATAAAAATGTTTGAATTTGTGGAGTAAACGGAACTTTTTTGTGTAGGACTTAAAGTTATTTTTCCATAAACCCATATTTGTTTTCATTTTTTGCGAATATTTCGCAAATGCAGATCAGTTACAAATCAACTATTATATACATAAATACATGTATATATAACCATTGTATAAAATATGTCTTGTTATATAAGTAGTTTTTTGCCCTTTTGGACGATTTACTAGTCTATTAAGTAGATACTAACAAGTCTTCATAATTAATTTTAGGTGTAGGACTTAAACGATAGAATATAGGTAGATATGTTTTAATGGGAATATATAATTTGTGCCTTGTACCGTTGACATTTAGTTTGCTATGAGAGTTCCCTGTATTCTCATACGTCTCTAAAAACCAATACCAACCTTAGAATGTACCTATGTGTATGTATTACAATTTTGATCTCAGTCCCTGTATATTATCAATTCGTTTAGTGTCGAACTACTAAGTGAAACCGATTCAATTTACGCTAACATACTATGTTTATTGGCTGAAAAATGCTTGCCTTATTTACTCATTAAGTAGGTACCTACATTCACCAAAAAAAAAAAAAAACAATTAACCGTCGGTCCGGAGTCTTAAAGTAATCGTTGAACTGAACATACATAAAAAAAGATGCAGACAAATTGAGAACCTCCTCCTTTTTTCAAGTCGGTTAATAAAAGATAACATACTTACTAATATTATAAATCGGAATGGAAGTTTGTTCATTTGTTTGTTCCGCTTTCACGCCGTAACAACTAAACCGACTGCTTAGAAATTTTGCAGACGTAAAGTTAGAAGTCCGAATTAAATAATAGAGTAGGTACTTTTTATCCCGTAAAATAGATATTCTAATTGATAGTTAATCTAAAAAGCGCGATATAACCGAATTCCACGGGGGCGAAGCCGCGGGCGGAAAGCTAGTTAAATAATAATTATCTATTCTTCAACAATAAAATGTCTAATTCAGAAGCGCAAAACTTTTTAGAGACCGTTAATAAAATAGTGTGCAGTTTGCAATGCACACTGTGCTTGTCTTCTCAAATAGGGAAGGCATAAGCACTAATAATTACGCTAGCTGGAGGTAGGATTCGAATAAAAAAAACAGAACCGCTAAGTATTTCTGATTGGAATCATGTCATCTCTATTTGAGATTTTTAAGGTATAATTGCAAAATTTTTGTATCATATTTTTCTATTTAATATTTTGCACACAGAGGGACTTAATGAAGTTTTTTTAATCATAAAATCAAAAGATAACGCATTGATAAGATTGTCATTATTAACCATCAAGGGTCACATGACAGATTGGTAAGGATATGTATTTTGAACATATGTAATAATATTTATTTTTCTATTTAATATTTTGCACACAGAGGGACTTAATGAAGTTTTTTTAATCATAAAATCAAAAGATAACGCATTGATAAGATTGTCATTATTAACTATCAAGGGTCACATGACAGATTGGTAAGGATATGTATTTTGAACATATGTAATAATATTTACTATGAAGATTTGATGGTATGGTGGTGGACTATGAAGTGGGTGTATTACAGGTACAGGTCGGTCCTTGGGTCCTCCAAGCGCATATTTGAACCTGTGAGATACAGAGACTGTCTGTATGTTGATAATTCTTAAAACAACTTTAAAAGTTTAATAAAACAGCATGACATTGTATTTACCAAAATGGTATATTTTAAATACAATATAAGTAATCAGTACAACAGTCTGTTTTATTATGCATTAGTATAATAAAGTGTAAATATTAAAAAAAAGGTATTTTACAATGAAATTGTGTGCAATATGTACCATAATGTTCATATTTCATAAAGACCCAAGTTTACCCACAAGATGATAAAAAAATCTTGTTGCTTAGTATCTAACATAAAATAGCACCCATTAGTTCCTTATATTTAATTACAAATTGGCATGATATTTCTTAAATGGGGCCAAGCCAGCAGCAACCTTGTTACCTAGATCAGGATGAACTTGGGTGAAGATCTTAATAGCTCTCTCTTGGATAAAGCCTGCAGCATCCTTCAGGTGGCCCACAATGTTCTCAACCACACGCTGTTTGGCGGCATCATCAAACACCTTCTTGTAAAGTTCTGTAGCTTGTGAGAAGTTATCCTCGGTCTGGCCGCTGTCATATCTGTCAACATCACCGGTGACATTGTACCTGGGCTGCAGGCGCTGCGCTCGCGGACACTCTTGAGGACCCGAGAATGAGTTGGGGAAGTAGTTGGGGACTCCCTCCTGGTTGTTAATAGCTTGGGGTCCATCCCGTTGGTAATTAGCCACAGTGACGCGGTACGGGCAGTTTACTGGGATTTGCAAATAGTTGGCTCCCAGACGGTGACGGTGCGTGTCGCTGTATGAGAATAAACGACCCTGCAACATCTTGTCAGGAGAAGGCTCAATGCCTGGCACCAAGTTAGCAGGACTGAATGCAATCTGTTCAACTTCAGCAAAGTAGTTTTTGGGGTTCTTGTTTAAGACCATTTTGCCAACTTGAATCAGAGGGTAGTCAGAATGGGGCCAAACCTTGGTCAAGTCAAATGGATTGAATTTGCAGCTTTCTGCTTGAGCCATTGTCATGACTTGAATGTACATTGTCCAAGATGGGAAGTCACCCTTAGCAATAGCATTGTAAAGGTCTCTAATAGAATAGTCAGGGTCTGTAGATGCTAGTTCAGCTGCTTTTCCTGCAGGCAAGTTCTTAATTCCTTGGTTGGTTTTGTAGTGGAATTTCACCCAGTGTGCCACTCCTTGTGCATTAATAAGTTTGAAAGTGTGAGAACCATATCCATTCATTTGCCTGTATCCATCAGGAATACCACGGTCTCCAAACAAGTATAGCACCTGATGAATTGTCTCTGGCCTCAATGTGATGAAGTCCCAGAACATGTCAGGATCTTTAAGATGAGTGGCAGGGTTCCTCTTCTGAGTATGAATAAAACTAGGGAACAAAGTGGGATCTCTGATGAAGAAAATGGGAGTGTTGTTGCCAACAAGGTCCCAGTTACCATCATCAGTGTAGAACTTTACAGCAAATCCTCTAGGATCACGGACTGTATCAGCTGACCCACTTTCACCTCCAACAGTGGAGAATCTCACAGCCATTGGGGTTGTTTTTCCAACCGTTTCAAATATTTTAGCCGCACAGTACTTCGTGATGTCATGTGTCACTTCAAAGTACCCAAATGCTCCAGCACCCTTGGCATGCACTACACGTTCTGGAATACGTTCCCGGTCAAATGAAGATATTTCATCGAGGAAGTTAACATCTTGCAGTAGAGCTGGTCCATTCTTTCCAACAGTTTGAATAGCAGTCTTAACTCCAACA
Source organism: Sesamia inferens (assembly GCA_037179545.1). NCBI lineage: Eukaryota > Metazoa > Arthropoda > Insecta > Lepidoptera > Noctuidae > Sesamia > Sesamia inferens. Next base: position 14,613,108 of record CM073921.1, on the reverse strand, counting down.
GGTGCTCCAGTTTTAGTAGTGATGTAACCGGGTGAATCCTGGAACACAACAAATAAAGACCATTATAAAATAAAATATAAGTGGTTAAATCAACATCTTCAAATTTTTTTTTAAATAAAAACCCGAGTAAGGCAAATTGTCACATGTGCACAGTATTAAGTAATATGTTAATTCGCAATGCATTACAAGGTGAACACCAAGAGGTGTATAATTGGTGTAGAGATAAACATGTTCTAGATGGCATGAATTCATTCATTCACTAATTAGAAGTAGGTAGGTAGGTACCATGTGTTGCAACATTTGAATTAAAAACAAAATAAAAGTAATGTATGATTTATCAAACTGAAAAACTAATCACACAGGCTTTTATCAAAGCGTCAAAATATGTTTACGCCAAAATTTCTGATAGTCCAAGTTGAGGTACAAAGATCAATGTATTAATGACGTGGGACAAGAGTTTTACTAATATACACACAATGCTCAGCATTACACAATAAAAAGTTAATGCAAATAGCTAGTCAATTTTAATATTATTAAGTTTAAAGTACATTAGTTGAATTAGCTCACAAGTTAACAAGAGTAAACACAGTCCGCGTAAAAGAAACACTTAATTACATGTTGTTCACTGCCTACATGGCCAAATAATCACTTTATCAATAAAACTGGAACTTACTTTAAGACTTTTCTTGAAGTTAACAAGCTGGTCGGAGGCAGGATCCCTTGAAGCCATTTTGGTTTGGTTAGTGGAAGCGATCGTTATCAACGGGACGGAGCGGCTCACTGGACGCGTACCGCGGACAAATACCGCTCGAACAGCGTCCGACCCTCTTATATAGAATTTCCAGCGATAAACAACTATCATGCCAAACAAGTGCGACTGGAAGGTAACCGATATGTTATAAATATCTAGATATATACATATACGCAGTACATAGGTAGTATAATAATATCCCAGCACAGGTTATTTTTCAAATTCACTTAGTCATCTAAATCTGTCAGTTGTCCTTGCCTATCTCTACCAGTCAGAGACTGTTATTAAGTCTTATTAAAAACTAATTTAGGTACTTAATATAGCTAAAAGAAAACTCACAAAAACTTGATTGATAATATTACTGACAGTTTATTGACAATGTCAGGTCACAGACAGCAGTGAGCAGACGTGTCACATTTATGTCAAGTGAATTTTTATTTTTTTTAAATGAAAATGCAAAATAGGATATCAATCTATGATGAATCATTTTTGGGTAACTTTTGGGAAGTATATCCTTCAACAGTGATAATGTTGTAATTTTTTATTTGGCGGTTTTCGCTTTGAAAGTTTTATAAAAACAATTATTATTCAAAACATTATTTGTCGGCCTCCGTGGCGCAGCGGTCAGGCAGTGGCCTGCCTGCGACGTGGAGTCTGGCCTGGGTCTTGGATTTTTATCTATATATGTATCTATTATAAATATAGTATCGTTGAGTTAGTATCCCATAACACAAGTCTCGAACTTCCTTTGGGGCTAGCTCAATCTGTGTGATTTGTCCGTATATACGAGTATTTATTTATTTATATTTATCGGTAGGACTCGGTTTCATTTTAACAATTTAACAACATTTATTGCGTTTTTTACGTTGTTGAGCAAGCACATTTTCTAACTTATGGAGCAATGGGTTAGCAGTGTGCTGCAAAATAATTCAAATTGACGTGTGTTACGCAATTAGGATGCTGGATACATTTTCACCGATTTAGGCACGGTCGACAGCAGCTCAAACTACCCGAAATCGATTGTACTCGTAGTAACTTGATGTGCTGTCGTCTATACCTACCTATCTACTTATTTTGAATAACGCCCCTTACTAAAGTAATATTTCTACAAATATTAGTTTAGTATTATTCAGGACTAACCTAACATTTATCTTTTGTAATTTTCTTAATAAAATAGAAAGAATAAGATGCACTGATCTTAATTATATCTTGGCGTAGTACAGTTCTTTCAAAATTACGTTAAAATGATCTTTATCATAGTTATAATAAGGTTGTTATTTATCCCCCTTATTCATAAAAGATGTTTGATATTTGATGAAAGTTAACTAGTGATTAGCGATTCTTTAACCATACATTTTAGACGTTTGCACGTCACCTAACTTTAATCTACGTTTATGAATAAACCCCTTAAACACTGTGATATTTATTCATAAACGATGATTTAAGTTAAGTGACGTTAAAAGGTCAAAATTGAATGGTTAAAGAATCGCTATCAAAATATCAGTTATAGTTTAGTTAGTGAACAAGGGATTCGGCACCAATTGGGTCCATACTAAAAAATAATTTAATGTCCATCAGATAGTTATATAAATTAAAGCTCGGGAGTACTTACGCAAGAAATTGGCAGATTCATCAAATATTTAATTTATTCTTTTTCTCTATTTTTTTTTTATCTCTCTCTACTGTTTGTATTTTGTATGTATGTATTTATGTATTTATTATAATTTTTTTTTTGTGTTTCTCTTTTAACTTCTCTTTCATATCGTGGCACCTACCATATTTTGTCTGCATCACCTTAAGGTAGACTGGTAGAAAATGCCTAAGGCATTAAGTCCGCCATTGTACAATGTTTTTCCTTGTGCATAAAGTTTTAATAAATAAATAAATATATTAAAAATATTGAACACGTATTTGTTATTTTTTCTTTCATTGAAATATTCAGGAAGATATATTGATTTGAAATGTCGTATGACGTCATGCCGTGGTAAAAAATATACCACGGCGTGACGTAAATAGCCCCCACTCCGTAACTTTAATACGCTATATATATACGCTCAGTAGTTTTTTGGCAATTTCGACAATATAAAAAATACGTGTTTTTTTTTTATTATCTATAAGATGGACCTACCTTGTATAGGTACATCTCTATTGCTTATCTTAAACATGACTAGCGAAATTGTTGTTATGTTTTATCGGCCAAAACCAAAGTCCAGTCATTTATTCAAATTAAGCATTCAGCACTTTTCTAAATTAGAAAATATAAATTCAATCACGAGTATTATAGCAAAAGACACAAAAGCCTCAATCTTTGAGCTAAGCTGGGCTGACGGTTAAGATCTTGAAAGGGTTAAAACCTTTCCATTACGTTTTTTTTAAATTACTTAATCACTAAATTTTATTTTACCCAAAAATACCTATGGACATTATCAACATATACCTCTGTCTCATGTAGCAAATGAAGGCTAGAATAACTAAAAAGTTATAAGATTAGGGGAAAAAACGATTGGAGGGTTATATCAATGTTAAGAAGAAAGGAGTAAATGCCGAGATGACAACTGGAAAGCTATTTAGTTGCGACCATCACAAATAATTTGGGATGCAAATGATGATGAATAATTTCCAGAGTTCTAATTAGTTAAGTACAAGGTCGAATTAAATTAGCTACCGAAACTCTGTAGACTGATTTATTATTATATTTTGTCTTGATCATCATCACCATTTCAGCCGAAAGACGTCCACTGCACCCTAAGGATTTCCACTACGACCGGTTCTACGCCTCCAGCATCTAGCGGTTTTAGTGACCTTCACCTTCAGGTCGTCGGTTCACCTTGTCGGGGGCCTACCCACGCAGCCCCGTCGGCCCCATCGGGCATCGGTCCTACGGGCAATGTCTCCGGCCCACTACCACTTAAGTGTTGCAATAGGGATATTTCCTGGGTAAAAAAAAAATATTCTATTTAGTCTGTCATTCAGATTATAGAAAAATATTGGATACGTAGGTATATTTTGTTTTATATAAAAGGTATCAAAGATCAGGAGTGGTGGCTGGTGACATCACTGCTCGCTAAAAAGTGTAGCGTGCAGTGACGTCACACGAGTTTTCAACGTAATGTATCTCCTTCATTTTTTGTTTATATTAAAAAAGAAAAAATACGTGTCTAGTATTTTTTGGAAATCTGACTGAAGGACTAATTATTTTTTTTAGTCAACTACCCTATTCTTGTCAATTATTTTGTCTTATTATTTTTAAATATTCCTAACTAGTACTGATGAAACAAAACGATCAGCCTGTAATATTCACACTGCTGGGAAGCAGGCCTACAGTCTGTATGAGACACTGGACCATAAACAATAAAGTGGACTTGGTTGAACCAGTACCCTGATTACATAAAGCGTTATTACTATTACTTGGAATCATTTCATTATGTTAGAAAATGTTTCTGCTAACAAAAAGAAAAATGTAAATAACGTATAGAATGTTGTTGAACTGTCAAAATGAAACCCTTTGCTACTGAAGTACAAGTACCTAGCAACTCTTCAAATTGTCTTCGATTGAACTACTCTTGTCTATCTATGTACTTAATAAAAAAGAAAAAAGTTTTTTTTTTATTTATACGTACCTACATTTAAACCTCATTGATGGTAAGGCATGTAAGACTCAAACAAATTATCTATCAATCTAGACTGTCGGTAATATTATGGAGGTAGTGGACTGGTAGACTCGGCAAGATGTCGAAAGAGAGCAGCCAGGCCCAGGAATAAAGTTACCACTTCGTCATCATTCTCTTGCTTTTCTATGACTAAATGGAGACTACTTAATATGCAATGTAAACCAAAATGGTATGAAATAAACTTATTTTATTAATTTATCACGTTGACATTACGAGCTGGTCATATTTCACTATGGTGGTAATTAGAACTCATCTCTGCATTTATCCAAGTTTCTATGAGCATATTAGTATTATTACAGATTACAGAATACTACGTGTATTATCATATAATACGGTAATAAAGAAAATAATAATAAAGTTTTATTAAAACGAGTTCCATTTAATTTGAAGCCCTGACTTCCGCGCTAAGCGGAACCTGTGTTACAGGAGACATTATCTTCACCCGTTTTTTGGATAATAACTCTTATGCTACAACATTAAAATATACATATGGGAGCTTCATACCTAATATCTGGGTTATCAATATTTTGTTTATTTTCTTCTCATTTTATTACCTACTGACGTCAATGTTAGCTATCGTCCTATGCCTACTTGAAATCTGATAATCGTTAAAAATACATGTCAAATGCATTTGTATTTTAATTGTGACTTTTGGTGAGACATCCTATTGGTTTGGCGATATCTGCCATTATTGTGAAATTTTTTTTTTTTTTTTTAAGAATTTCTACTTATAATTTGTTACACGTCTTATTGGCAAAATTGTGGTATCTAACCACAGAGGCCATTGAAGAGTTGAAGTAGTATTCACTCTAAAGAGACATCCTATTTCCAATGCAAGGCAAGGTATACCATGGAGTGAATGTTCTTGTTATCTTCTAAGCCTGACCTTAATTATGAGACGCATAGGTACCTGAAGACGATACCTAACGTATGTAAAAACTGGGCCAATGGTCCATCTAAAGCCTTTGGAATCTGCTAGATGCGAGAAGCATAGATCAGCGAGGTAGTTGCGTAACACACTACCGGTAGCAATGGCTTTCATTTTGACAGTTCAACAACATTCATTACGTTATTTTCGTTGTTGAGCAGATATATTGTTCTAATGTAAGCAGCAATGGATTAGCAATGTGCTTCAGAATGATTCCACTTGATAGTAATAATATGTTACTTAATTAGGGTACCGGTTGAAATGACGGTGCTTGGGCAGGACAATGTCCAGCTGTGGACTTTTCTCGGCTGATTTGATGACGATGATATGATTTTATAAGTACACACAAATCACGTAAACTAATATTTTGAAGACTGTGGGCCGAACTTAACTGTTCCGTTAAATATAGAGGTGATAAAAGTGTTTACAAGACGCCACCGTTTCTTGTCGTGTAAATCTGTTCGGTAGTTTTGTTTAATATAAAAATTAGCAGTGCATTGTGAGTTTAACACGTCGACTCCGGAATGTAATCTTTTAAACCGCAATAGAATTAAATATTATGAAATTTAACGAAATTCAAGTAAACGGAATAAATACCTAGTCTGGTCAAATCGCAGTAGGTAATTGGGTTTTGATGTTTAAATATACTTTTCATGTGCAAATATACCTACCTTTAACTCATATAATTACGTAAATACTTCCACTCGGTATCTGTCGATATATGATAATGACTTGTAATTTATGTGCGTATCTAAAATATTCTAATTTCTTTGTTGTCAGTTGAAAACATACTGCTGTAAATGTAGTAGGTAAGTAAGTATTACATATTTTTTTTTATCTAGAAAGTTCTTTTTACGCTAAGGAAAATTAAAATTGTTTTATAAATATTAATTAATTAATAGGCTTGTTTTTAAATTAACACATACAGCTTGGCAAAAAAGAGTGTGGAATAAATGAGGTCACTAGTATCGCACCTGTGGCAACCCAGAATACTTAGGGTCAACAAGTTTTGATACTTGTTATTTTTGGAGATATGATCCCATTCTTAAGTGGGTGGTTCAATCCCTCAGACACATCAATGTCCAGTATTAACAATATTGACAGAAGCAATTTTATGCTTTGCTATTCCCCATATTAACTCATTAGGGTTCAGGTCACAGTGATAAGGTTGGAAGGCGTACCACAGTGTGACCATGATCTCCTAAAATATAGTCAATCTCGTAAACGGGCTTTGCTTTATGTCGCTTTACGAGCATTAGTAATTCAGGTTTATGGAGAGACTCGTCAAAAAGTATAGTTTTACAGTAACCATAACTTTTATCTCAGCAACCATTGTAGCGCTAGTTGGTGCCTTGTTCAAGACAACAGAATGGTAAGGAGCATTATCCATTACAATAATGGAAGGTTCGCTTACATTGGGGATTAATTTTTCAGTTACCCATTTTGTGAAGTTAGTTTTATTCATTCCGAGTGATAGTCTTCATTTTTTTTGTACCACTCAAAATCAAAAGGGCAAAAAAAATCCTTTCTCGCTCCCTGCATGTACAATAACATATCTCTTGCCTTTTGATTTGTTATGTTTCACTCTGCTGACATCAACTGATTGCCAACATTTTTTCAGCTTGTATGATGAATGAATATAACTTTCATCTAAATATATTATTTCTTTTTGTAGTTCTGGAGGCAAGTTTCTGTTCTCAATAATAATTTTCAAATATTGCTCCCGCTTTGCTGCTATGTTAGGTTTCTCCATTGGAGCTGATCTGCCTGTTTTACATTTCTTAAATGAAAAACCCAGAGTGTAATATCTTTCTGATATGTTTACGGCTTCCCCAACCCAAATCCAACATAACCCAAGTCCTCTCTAACTACCGGCAGTAAATTTCTCAGTGTAGGTACCTGAAACATTGTATTTTGTATTATTACATCTGCTTTTTTTAAAATCATGAAACATACCTGCTTTTTCACAGCGTAAAAGAAATGAACCTTTTGTCTTGCACAACAGGCTTGGCTTGCTAAACGTATTGCACATAAATCGAAATTATCTAAATCTTTCTTCGGGCGACCTTTGCCATTTTTTCCCGGTGTTGAAAAAATGCCATCATTGTTTTCACCTTCCTGAACAATTTTTCTTATAGTATTGACAGATTTACCTAAAACAAAAAAAAACATAATAATAACACTGTTATTAATTCCATGTTCATAATCTTCAAGTATCTATATTGGAGGATAGCGTATACGAGACTTGTTAAACTACAAAACATAACCTCAATTTTCAATTTCTATAAACAAGACTAAAAGTTACATAAATCTGGATAACCACAAAACTATGCATTGAATACATTTACAAAAACTTATTTAATGTATATTTACTTATTTAAAGTACATAACATTCTCGATTATCGATAAAACTTGTCCCGCTTGAGATTCGGATAAACACCGCATATAGACGTGGTAAATCACTGTTCTGCCACTACTACGAATAGTTCTATTTATTTTAAATGGACAATTATGCAATGATAATTTATAGTTTTTGGAAATTATAAAAAGATTGTTATGGTAAACGCACTGTTGACACAGAATGTACTAGCAATTGACAAATAAGCAATGTTGCCTCAATTATCGATTTTTAGTTCCAACTGTCACCGCGTCAGACTCTTTTTTGCCAAGCTGTAATCTAAGGTTAAGCGTCATTATGTCCCATGGGTTTTCGAAAATAGTGCTCAGCGCGTCGTTTTTGAAGGCTATCCTAACCTAACCAAAATGTGATATCAAGGTTTTCGTCACATTAATCCAGGGCCAAGGATGTGGCTGAACGACACTCAAGTCGATATAGTGTTATTACGTAGAGGCAGGATTGGTTTCTCCAAATGACGACCAGAAGACAACCCAGTATCACATCAATACGATAGTACAAAGGCCCACAAACAAATCGTGGGAACGAAGTCTTAATGCTAGAAGTCCGTTACGTGTTCCAGCATTGCGACGTGACAATTGCAGTCGGCAGCTTTCGAGTGCTAAAAAGCATTTACCATGGAGTGACGAACAATGTTCTTTGGTGCTGTTCACCGATGAATCCCGGTTTGGGTTTAATCTAGCTTCTCGAAGAACACGCGTTTAGTGAATTCCAGAAAGAGCTAGCAGTCGATAGTACCCTCAGGGGGCCGCTCATACTTAGGCCGGACAATTGTCGCGATCAAACCTAATGCTCCTTCCCACGGAATAGATATATCTTTTATCTGTTCTGTGCTCCTTCCCATATGGCGTGGCTGGTATAGGACCTCGCACTGCAGCAAAATATTGGCCCCTAAACATGGGACCTCGAACACTACAGCAAAGTATTGGCGCCTAAACATGGCACCTCGAGCACTGCAGCAGAATATTGGCGCCTAAACACAGTTGTTCACAAAATAAACTAAATTTCAATCATAGTTTTCTTTCTATTTAGTTAGGAAAAGGCCAGTAGATAAAATATTAGTTTCTTCTTTCTTCTTCTTCAGTGGACCTCTATTAGCTGAAGTCTATAGAGAGAGGTCCACTGCTGGATAAAGGCCTCCCCAAAGGCTTTCCACAATGACCGGTCTTATGCTGCCCGCATCAATCGTCGGCTCGCAGAAGAACCAAAGTCAATGACATAGCTCTTTGGGCCACTAAAATTAAGTGGCAGTGGGCGAGGCACATTGCTCGTAGAATATTAGTTTATTCCTTCTCCAAATTAAGATAGGCAGTTTAGACACGACAGAAAACATGGCTTCTAAAAATACGTCAATTTGAATCAACCTAACTATGTAAGTAAGGTAATAATTAATGACTTATAAATATCTCATTGTCGATAAAAGCTAAATGGTGGGGTTCGCAGCAACAAACTAACAAATGTAGAGAATATTATCTAATTACTTATACTATTTATGCAAGTAATCGATAATGTCGTAATAATCGCGGGGAGTAACTTTAGTTGTTTGTTTGTCTGCTATCTGATAGATAACAACGCTGGGCAACTTTACATTAAAAACGGATAGGTATGTCGATTTTAAAAATTTATTGTTGATTCGACATTGTCATAATTACAGATGCATCATTAAGACAACAATTATAAAGGTAACCAGTATAAAACCGAAAATATATGGTATATTAAGTATACACATTACACAATAAAGTGTACAGTGTCGACCAAAAGTCCATAGGCAATCTCACAAAGCAATAGTTAAAAAAAAAAAAAAAAATTAATTTGAATTTTTTAATTTTCCAATCCAAACGTTTAATTGGACCTACCTCTTTCTAGTTTCAAGGAAATTTGAACAGATATCATTATCGTTAACAAGATTGTAGTTCATAATTTCAACGTTCCGATAAATTTGAGCTTAAATGACACATTGGTTAGGGGCGTGCTAATTAATATATGCGTGAATCAGTGTACTGTGAGTTCACATCCCACGCAGTAAATAGGCTTTTTAAAGGTTTCTATTTTAGTAGAAGTGATGGGATAGAAATATATTATTCTGAATCTTGTCCGCTTTATTCACATATTTCGTGAAGTTACAAAGGTACATTATGCTGTAAAGTAAAAACTATAAGTAAAAACTAGTTACTAACTTAATCTTCATGAACGTAGTAGTTTATGTTTGGTTAAAATTTGATTAATGACGTGTGATTTTACAGATCGCTGCATTTCTAGAATAAATATAATTATTTAGCCTTAAAAGGCAGGCAAATGAGGCGAGGGTGACTAAAACATAAAAATGGTGTTCATACAACAAAAACATCAGATGAAACCGTACTGAATGTTAGTACATATTATGTATATTATGGTGTGACATTATTCATACACGCGCATGCATATGCTGCGCGCTCGCACAATTCATAGCATTGTAGTCCTTAGAATGCCACTAGAGTTTTGAGCGTTTTCAATGAATGTAGGTACTCTTTCAATAGACTGCAGCGAAAATGGCCACCGAATCGCACGAGGATACCGAACAATATCCTATGAGGTGGCAACTCTTCTGCGGATATGGACGCAAAGGTCTACTTAGTCTAGAAAATAGTCTGCCAGGAAGCGTTTTCCAAAGGCTAAGGCAATGGAAACGGCGACACGTGATCGAGCGGTGGTGCGAGCGACTACAACAGCCACAATATTCGAACAACCGCGTAGTCGAAGCCATTTTGCCGCATTTCGAAGCCTGGCTGAAAAGGGGGGACCGCATCTCCTTTAGGCTCACCCAGGTGATCACAACGGACATGGTTGCTTCGGTAAGTACCTGAACAGAATTGGACGAGAAGCCACGATCAATTGCCATCATTATGGAGGTATCCTAGATTCTGCACAACACACGCTCGAGGAGTGCCCAACTTGGGCCTCGGAGCGGCAGATTATATTATAGTTCTGCAGTAGTGAAAGCTATGCTGGCAACGACAAAAAAATGGATAGAAGTAGCTTCCTTCTGTGAGACCGTGATGGTCAAGAAGGAGGCCGTTGAGCGGGATCGAGAGAGGATTGCTTCTGCCCGGAGAAGGAGGCGTCGAGGAGGCAACCGCCTTGGCGTCTAATACGCCTTAACCCCCTTACCTAACAAAGAAAAGTGGTCGGGGGCGCATAAAGTGGCGGGGACTCTGTCCCCCTCCCAGACCCAGAGAAGACGGTAGCACAGTGGGCACATGCTGCCGCACAGAGGCGGTTCCGGAATTGGTCTTTTAAGAGGAACCGGGACCACTATGTGCGGATGGTAATCACCGGAGTGGTTTTAGTGAGGCAAAAATCCCACACTCCCCGACCTCGGTCGGGGTCGACCAGAGATCGGGTGCCTTTTGAAAGTTTCCCCCCGACAAAAAAAAGGTACTCTTTCAATATTCTTTCATACTCCGCTTTGTTTTTTGGTTCTCAATGCAGGCTGTACATTCTAGCACAAGTGTGGGAAAATACATCAAAGTATCTACTACATATATCTATATACATACAGGGTGTATCTGACATCATAACGTAAACTTTGCGAAAAGGCTAGACCGCATGCCACTTTATACTACATAGTTTTGCGAGTTTTGTTTTCATTGCGCTTTTTTGTGTAATTAGCGAATGAATTAATTTTTCCTTTAAAATCTTATTGGGTTATAAAGTATAGCAATTATGAACGGTCTAAATTGAAAAAAACTACATATATTTTTTTTTAATCATGAAAAAGCGGACGAATAATTCCACTACTTGGGGGTTCAAAATCATGTATTGAATCCATGGTACTCGTGTGTGCGTCGATGTCAGATACACCCTTTATATTAAGAGACGAAAAACAGATAAAGTCCCACAGTACGTATTTCTCATCTTTCCAATTATTTTGCAACCCACAACGATATTTTACTATAGTTTATATTTATATGGTGCTTATATTTTTGGAAGCCGCTAATGTGACCTCACCCCCTCCCGGGCTTATTAGTCGATTCGCACTAATTTACTCGCTCGACACGGGCGGATCGTCATTTTTAAACAATCGAGGGCAAGTCGCTAACTCCAGTTTATTTTGTATGCCATAAAGTACAGAAAAAAGGACACTATCGCGGATTAGTGATAACTGTCCGCCCGTTTTCGGGACATAAATTTACTTTACTATACAGTATACATATTCGACTAATAAGCTCCTTTACCGCATTATCATGATAACTTCTAAAGAGCAAAATACGACCCTTCGACACTCGCTGATTTGTGATAACAGACGCACTTGCACATCAGTACATCAATCACACTCACATCGTATATCGTCGTTGTTCTTACACAAGTGTAAGTCTTATCGTACATATGTGTGAGGTAAATACATGCCATAAGAGACTATTAAGTTATACAATTAATGATTTCCTGACCAAGGCGAGATCTCTGTAGCTTAGGAAATTGTTACCTCAATATATTTTGACATAAGAGTGAGTGATGATTTATCTCTAAGCGTAAGGGTTCAATTTGCAGTTTGGGCAAAAGAGATATTGCGTTTTCTTATTGCTGAATGAACCTGCTCTTGACCTCAACCATGTCAGATGGAATAATGATGACCTAATGCAACATTAGGTCTATGTTGAAACGAGCATTCCCAGAAAACCCCGCTTTACTCTTGCTTTGAGTGCAGACAATGCAAATGTGGAAAGGATCCTGTTAGAACTTCCACACTTGACGGAGAAGTAAGTATCACAGGTCAGGATAACAATCAAATGTAGACGTTACGCTGCAATACGTCTGGAAATAAAAACATACAGTTACTCGGCAGCAGACCGGTGTTTCGTATGTTGGTCGTTTGACTGATCTATCTCAGGTCGTGTCGGATTATCTATGAAATTAAGAGAAGGTTTGCCAATGCAGAGAGGCCACCTTTGCCTGCCCACACACATGAGTACATTATTATTACGTGAATATCGACGGCGTTGTTGCCTAGTCTCTCTCTCTAGTTGTATTGGCCGTCGTAGCCGATATTCGGTAATGAGTACTTTTTAAATTGCATGAAATAGAGACGAGACCCATTTTGTCCATCAATGATGATTTCTCTTGCCATGATTTAGTGACTCTGTTGTCAATTTCTACCTGTTGAACACGACCACAAGACCCACAATGACCTCTTTGAATTTATTGTCAATAAAGTTTTATTTGTCGTGGGGTTCACCCACCGTGCAATCTGTCCCATTAGCGAGGTTAAGTAATGAGTCAAGGTAAAAGATAGTGTTGAATGTATGAGAAAAGATATTGTACTCACGTTATATCTACGTATATACGGAGAAATAGATGTTGTTTGTGTAAATGTGTAGCTACTCAGCCTTTCGTATTCGATTTAAGGACAACATATTAATTAAACACACACAAATTATCAATAAATCATAAATATCATACAGCTATTTCCAGTTCGCTCGTTTTATATTTTTATATTGATCTAAATCACGCATCTTCTAATAACTCTAATATAATAATCTAAGTAAATAAACATACATAATCTCTCAATAATCTATAGATAGTTTGTATGCTTAATCATAAATTAGCAATTAACCTTAACATACATAATTTTTAGAACTAATATTTGGTAAGTAAGTAGTTAGATATAATCTTTCATGGACGTATGTCTTTATGGCTTCCACGGCCAAGTGTTGTACGATAGAGATACCCTGGCCCCTGCCCACAGGCATATGAAGGAAAAAGCATGGGTTTTAGGCAATAAAAATCTAACACGCCCTTTCACTCCGCCCAGAGCGAGATGGGCCATTTGAAGACTTCACAGATTCAAAAAAGTGTCCTTATTTATGACAAAAATAAATGACCGACTTAAACCTTGACTGAATACTAACATAAACTTAGTTGCTAGGTGGACAAACCAGATTTGCTTTTCTAATAAAGTCACTGACCTTAATATCGGTAGCTACTCGTACAATAATAAATAGTTCATGACTAGTCTCGTGTGTGTACAATATAAAGTTGTGCAATGTTACAGATACATAAGGGCCGGCGCTCACTGACGGCGTGGCAGGGCTTGGCACGGCAGGTTGCGGCATCCCGCGGCGTGCTGCGGCATCCCGCGGCGTTCCGTGTCTTGCCGTGGCGTTTCAGCCATGCATTCCTTTTCATATATTGATCCGCTTGCCCCCGCGCACAGACCGGACTGCGCCCCACCGAAATGCTGCACAAATTTTAACCTTATTTCAACTAGCTAGCAATCATAATTCCTCGACCCCAAAGTGACCCATACGTCTCACGGGATGCAATGGCGCACCGCGGCATCCCGTGGAATGAAAAACCAAGACACGTTATGCCGCCGCATTCTGCGGCGTGTCACGTCATGCCGCAGCATCGTGGTATCAAAATAAAGTAACATAAATTCTAAACTCATTGAAATAAGATTCAAAATAACTTTATTAGGATTAAAGTCCTTTACCATCATGCCCATGACACACCGCGCCGTGCAGGCAGTGGGCGCCGGCCCTAAGTCGCATGATTCTAGCTCGACTAAACTTTTTATCTCGATTAAACCTTGAAAAGGAGATTTTATTTACAAGGATTAATATAACACAAATGGTGATGATCTCTTCTAACAACTTCAGACTTAACCCTTTTGTTTTTTTTTTCCTATTAATAAAAATCCAAGGCCAGGGTGGTTGCCAGAAAACTAGGCGTCATCGCGAAGGACCGGCGCGGCGGCGGTACTTCACACCAAGGCAGCTTCTAATTTTATACAAAGCACAGGTCCGCTCGTGTGTGGAATACTGCAGCCATATTTGGGCTGGTGCTGCGAAATGTCACCTTGTCACTTTGGATTCGGTGGAGAGGCGTGCGAAGAGGCTGATTGGCGACCCAGACTTAACTCGAAACGGTCTCCAAAGCCTGGAGCACAGGCGTAGAGTAGCCAGCCTTTCGGTCTTCTATAGGATGCATTCTGGTGAGTGTGCAAGGGAATTGCATGATTTAATTCCCCCATCTCCGTTCCATCATCGGACGATCCGTCGTACGGCGAGTTTCCACCCTTACGTTGTTGACACCACTGCGATCCGGACGAAGCGTTTTGCTTCCTCCTTTATACCGCGTACATCGAGGGACTGGAACAATTTGCCAGCGTCGGTGTTTCCGTCACAATACAATTTGAGTGTCTTCAAGGCTAGAGTGAATAGGCTCTTAATAAACTAGCGCGCTTTACCATCAACGATCGCATCACTGCTTACCATCAGGCGGGATTGCGGTCAAGCGCTGGTTTATAACTTATAAAAAATAGTAATAATAATCTGGTGAAACCCAAACTGTCAATTCTTTCCAAACCCTGAACCTTAATGCTTTAGTTATAAAGTTGAAAATCTAACAAAGAAAACTGACAGATTGCAGTAGCTTGATGTGTTGATGTGCAGTCGTCTGTCCATACTTATTCAATAAAACAAAAAGAATATATTCAATTATCATCTGCCTTTCTTAACTATGTTGGGGTCGGAATCTAGTCTAACCGGAATCAGCTGAATACGACACGATAGCGACTGCCTATCTGACCTCCACAATCCAGTTACTGGGTAATACGACACTCCCTTGTACTTGATACTTTCGAACTGTACCGACATCTGCAAATGACTGCCGAAACCAACGGCTTAATCAGCTTTATTTATTTATTTATTTATTTAATCTTTCGCACATGAAATGTACAGAGGCGGACTTAATACCTTAGGCATTCTCTACCAGTCAACCACAGGTGGTGAAGAGATAAGATGGTAGGTGTTTTAGTGTGAAAAAAATTGTAAAGAAAGAAAAAGAAACCTCTTAACACCATTAACAAATACTTAAATAAGCTAAATATACATACATACTATTACCAAAATATATACTTATTATATATACATACAAAACTAGAATTTGGGAGAGAGGTGTAGCAATAACTCTACCCTAATTGTTAGGAAAATAACTCTGCAATTTCCGCTTAAATGCAAACCGAGTAGCAGCCATCCTGATATCGAGAGGAAGCGCATTTCATAGAAGAATGGATTGAATATGGAAGGAAGAATGAACAAAGTCAGACGCATGTGAAGGACAGAGTAAGAGGTTTAGGTTTCCTAGCTTTCCGAGGTACGGAAGGGTCTCGGTATGTTAAGATGGTCACGACAAACCACCCGTGGCAAATCGGTGCGGCGGTTATAAAATTTGCAAGGAGTCGCTCAAAAAAAAATCAGTGCTTCTTAATTTTTTTATGAATTAGTTTAGTCCTATCAATTTAATCAACACCTGACGTAAATTAAAAATTATGTTTTTTTTTTAATAATTATAAACTAGCGCTTGACCGCAATCCCGCCTGATGGTAAGCAGTGATTCGATCGTTGATGGCAAAGCGCGCTAGTTTATTAAGAGTTAATAGGTCACTCAGGAAAACTGAGCGAATAGGAAGGAAGACGGCAGTTGAGCGAGGTGATGCAATGTTAAACCCAACAACACGACCAACGATGCTGCGCCAAAGGGAGATTGATCTGAAGACCCTCCACGACCAAACTCCCAACACAACAACATTAGGCGCATCGTACCCGGCACACATCGCAACACAACTGCTCAGACCCGTCCTCTGTACGGCTACACCATGTATGTAACATTATGACATTATTATGTAATACATACTTTAGTTATCAGACTTGCCAGACCTCAGTTGAAGAATTATGTTTATAAAAATGTCAAACAATTTAAGTACCTACGTCAATAATTAAATTGTCACAAAATAATGAATGACAACATTTATCATAAGTTTTAGCGATGATCTCTTCGGCAGAATGCGTGCATTGCGTTACGTCTACAGGAGAAATTCGGAAAATAGTCACGCTAATCTGTTCTGCCGGCTGCGACAAGTCCGCAAAAGCCACCGGCCTCTCAACCTCCCGATCCCCTATCACCCTCTGGGAGTACACTTTTTTAATTTCATAAAGCTGGGCTGCTTCCCGGATCCTAAGATCCAGGGGTAGAAGCCCAGAGAGTGCCAGGGCCGAGTACAGAGACACTGACCGGTAGGCTTTTGTGATCTTACGGGCAAACCCACGCTGCACCGCATTGAGCTGCTTCCTCACGCCCAATTTCTCCACAGCTGGTGCCCATGCGCTGGAGGCGTACATTACGATAGGCTCTACAACCGCCAATTACAGGGTTCTGACTATCTCGGGGTTTAAACCCGAGTGGATCTTCGCGGCTCTTGACAGTCGATTATAGAGACCTTACTGCACACACTCGACACGTGTGTGTTAAATGTGAGTCCATCGTCAACGGTTAGGCCGAGAATGTTGATTTCCTTTGATATGCCAACGCGTACCCCGCCCATGGTAAGAGCTGGGGTGTCGTATTTACATTTTAGTGTAACAATTATAGCTTGTCTCTTACTGGGTGCGAATTTAAACTTATGTCTAACACTTCAGCTCCGAATATGCTCGAGAGCCACGTTGGCACGCCTCTGGACTTCTGACCCACTGTCACCCGAGACAATCAGCACCACATCGTCTGCGAAAGCCTGTACGTGTTCTCTCATCTGTTGCAGTTCGCTGAATAGCGGATTCAGCAAGATATTCCAAAATTTTGGACCCCCTATTGAGCCCTGAACCAATTTTCTTGTACACAAGTTGCTCTCTAATGTATTTCTTCATGACATAGAAGGAGTCTTCCGTACTCCGCTGCGGTGTGAATCCGAATTGCTGGTCATTGGTCCTACCGAGGGTGTGCCATCTTATCCGATTTATGACCATTTTCTCGAATATCTTTCCAAAAACCGACAAAAGACCAATCAGCTGATATGACTTGGGAATTGTGTAGTCGGATTTCCCATTCTTCCTAAGTATGACTACAACAGCCTCCTTCCACGCAGCCGGGAAATGATGTAGAGCAAAACACTTATTTAGCAGAGCAAGAAACAGTTCGAGTTTAGGGAAATTGCCACGCTGCAGATATCTGCTGTCAATTCGTCAGGTCCGGGGGCCTTCTGTGGGTTAAAAATACACACAGACCACTTCCGTTCTTCAGCTGTAAATGGAGGATCACATGGGTCACCCTGTTTCTCCACATTTATGCTGGCAGCCATGTTTCTACTTTGTTTGTGATCTGCGTTGTCCTCCCCAAGTTTGTCTTCCGGATAGAAAGCCTTTGCCAGAAGGCTTGCGGGTAGCGGTATAGTTGATGACACGGTATATACCCAGTTACTGACTAAGACTGCTTATATTTTGGGCTTTATCCGTAACAAATGCTAAGGATTTACGAATGACAACCAGGACTAACGGCTTAACTCGTTTTTCAGGCACAGAGCAGTCTCTATGATGATGTTGATGATGATGATGATAATGATTTAATCTGACCGAGTTCGGCCACGGCGACCATCTTCAACTGCGGTTTTGCCGTTGATGTCCTAGCATGTGGCCTGTGTAGCCAAATTTGTTTATAACTAATAACCGCAGGTGGTCGGGCTTTCAGCTCGTCGCGTCTTGCCGAAGAGAAGCTGCCGGTTTTCAAAGGCTTTGACGCTACGTCTTTATGTGTAATAAATGGGCACCCATTGGCGTACTAACCGCCGTAAGTGTAGCCTAAGTTCAAATCGACCCCATTTTCTATTTAATCACTAGCCCATACTTTGAGTTACAAGTGCGAACACTCTTAGCTAAACAGTATGGTGGGTAGAAGATTGTAGCTTATAATATGGCGAAATTCGATTAGTTACGCACCTTGCTTATTCGTGACGTAACACGTCTGTGAGCATCAAGAATTCAAGATACATCTAAAACTTGTTTTAAAACCGGTTTAGCGCAAACTAGATCTTTTTTTAAGAAAATGAGATCGACGCAATTTTAAAATGTAGTTGTATTTGAATTCTCAAAACGAAAGGTATTTCAATTGTGTATTACGCAATTTGGCTACTGGCTAACTTCTTGATTACAAAACCTTCCTGTGTAAAATGCTCCTGGTAATCCAGGAGCATTTTCAACAGGAAGGTTAAGGTCAACTGTACAACTGGACCCGCAGTAATTCGGTCCCTGTCTAATCCGGCACCCCTTATGATATTATGACGTGGGCCCCAATTCTCCCCGTTGACAAACTTTAAGTTCCGTGTTCTAGAAGGAAACTCAAGCCCTATTTGAACATTACTTAAAAATAGTTTCAACCAATCAAATGGCTTGAAACGAGTTTAAAAGTAAGTAATGCTTGAGTTTTGAATGAGCTTCTGGAATACCTACGGGTCCAAGTTCTTTAAGTTTAGTCTTGTCAAATAAAGATTTACCATAAAAACTTTGGATGTGGTTAAAAACGTGGCGTCTAAAAATACATTGGTGCGTCAATTTACTAATAGAATGTATGAATTTCGAAAGCCTCATGAGCTAGGTGAATAGCTTATTTTATACGCGCGCCTCCTGCAATAATTGAGCGCTCTGCTCTATATATAAACATCTCTATTCACTTATGTTAACAAATAAAAATAATCTGTTTTATTTTTATTTTTTTATTGATTTTAATGCTTATCTATTATAGATTTATTATTTGTATTGAGAAAAAAAAATAAAACTTATATCTTGACTAGTACTTAGATAATTATAATTATTGTATCTGCGGTGTACTTTCCAGGTCTATAACGGAAATGCTAAAAGTGCATTGTGTCCAATACACTGCATTGTTAATCTACCCAATACCTAAACTGGAATACGCACTTGCATATGTCTCTTATTTAAAAAAGACTCTATGGCAAGAATAATAAGGTCGATCGGAAAAAAAAACCTTGTTTTAAAGAGAACGCGGTCCGAGTGAAAAAAAGAGTGCTAGTAGCCCTCTGCCTCGATCTGCGAAATACCCGTATTTATTTTTCGTAATTTTCTTTGAAACCAACAATTTAGATTAAAAAAAGATGATGAACAGTTTTACATTAATAACTGCAATAGTGAGCCATACCCTGGATGCGGAATATCATTCGTTAAGTATTTTTGCAGTTATTATACAACGTTATTTTTTGTTAATGCGAAACTGAAACTGCTGAATATAGTTTGTTCAGAATAAGCAACTGAATCGATTCCAATCATTTTTACACCATGTTATATTTTTTCACAAATACATTTAGAAATTATTAAAATATGGTTACTAAGCGCGATACGCAGCTACTCAGCTGACGCCACAGGTCAATGTACCCGGATCGCCCGTATAAACGGAGCGTGGACCATATTTTTGTTGGGACAACCAAGTAGGATAACAAGCTCATAACTTTGTGGTTTATCATGATATCATTTTGAAGTTTTTTACATAGATTCTTTACTTAAAAAGACACTTCTTGACACGTGTTTCGGGTTTCGCATAAACAAAAAATAATGTACCTATATAAGTTATTTGTTTGTATGTAGGGTGACCATAAATTTCGTATTATTTTAATAAATGTGCACTTGGTGATTGTGTAGATAACAAGTGTAGGTTTTTATTGGGTATTTACATTGTAAATCATCATAATTTCAGGTAATAAAAGTAAAAAAAAATAAGTTTTACGTACATTCCTTATAATGCCCCCGTTATAATAGTGACCCTACACAACAAGGACAGAGGGCTACTGTAAAGCTATCTCCCTCGGACCGCGTTTTGATCGATAGTGCACATTCCAGTTTAGGTATAAGTTCCTTGGCAATACCTAAGTACAAGGTTACTAGAAATAAAATATTAAAAATATTGTGTGATTTTGTTGCGTGTAAATAATTACTATTTGTAGATACGAATACGAGGTCTAGTAACCGAACCAGAAACTTAAATAAAAAAAAGATAATACGACTAATTACTCCAATATCACAATGATAGCTCTTAATAACAATGTTTAATATTATTATATTAGGTATATGATTATGCAATAAGATATTATATTATTATTTAAACCCAATGTTTTGTTTTTTAAATGTTCACCCCAACACTGATATTGTTATCGAAACAAAATATGTTATTTTTTTAGTTTAACAACTGAACTGCGATCTTTTGTGGACTGATTACATTATACCTAGGTAGTTGTTGGTATGTAGTTAGTTTGTTGTTGTTGTAAAAAGGCATGTGACGTTGTACTGGGATCGGTCTATCATTACTGACAACACTATTGTCGCAAATAAGCCTGATATACTGGTGATAGATAGATTAGGCCGCCGCACATTGATTGTCGATGTTACCATTCCACATGACGGGAATCTCATGAAAGCTGAGAAAGAGAAGCAAATGAAATATCTCGACTTAGTACACGAGGTTGTTTACATGTGAAATGTGGACTCAGCTGTCATTGTGCCGATTGTCGTATCGGCCAATGGTCTGATAGCCAAATGCCTCGACCTACATCTCGATCGAGAGCCTGATTCAACGATACGGCCCGCATTGTGAGAAGTTTCCTGTTTCTGGAGCCCTAGATACCGGTAGCTTGGACGCTACTCCCGACATCGGTGGATCAAAAAGATCCTTACTAATGATATTTATAAATGTGAAAGAGAGTTTGTATGTTCCGCTTTGACGCCTAAACTACTGAACGGATTTGGATGAAATTTGGCACACTGATGGTTTATAACCAGGTATAACACATAGGATACTTTTTATCCCAACATTCCCACCCACCTCATAGATCTTTTTGCGTCGTGGAACCGTGCCCAGAAGCAAGGGCACTCTGGACTTCCAGCCTATACTTACTTAAAAGGAATGTCTCAAATGGATCATACTGTACCTAATCTGGACATAAATTTTCATGTACCAAGTAGAATAACCACAGATTAAAGCCGATAACTGTGTAATAATCGGATGATTGATAACTCAAATAGGTAGGTACTTTATCATTGCTATGAATGCTATTTACGTAGGTGTTAGGTAGTGGGGGGCTCGCAGTTATATAAACAATAATAACAGCTGTACAGGTCTAGCAAATATTAGTGGATGACTGACCAAGCATTATTTCGAGACCTTTCCATGTCTCGTAACGCGCGTTCAGCTATTGGTTCCGTATGCCATTCCGTTACGTGGCTGTCAGCAGCCATCAACCACTACCAAACAACCACCATCGCCACTACTCGTCAGATAATTATGAGACACTATATTCGATATCCTATGGCTTAGCAAAAATGCAATGTTACCCAATTAGTAAAGCTTGTAGATCAGACAGGCGGGCGCTCCGTGTAACCCGTGCTGCCAAGTACAGGACATTAATCTGAAATTAACAAAAATACAGACACCATTGCACTGAAAACCTATAACACATCAGGGGTTTAAAAAATCTGAGTGAATAGGAAGTAAGACGGCAGTTGAACGAGGTGATGTAATGTTAAACCCAACACCACGACCAACAACGCTGCGTCAGAGGGAGACTGACTGGAGACCCTCCACAACCAAACTCCCGACACAAAAATATTTGGCGCATCGTACCCGGCACACATCGCAGCACAGCTGCTGTGACCCGTCCTCCATACGGCTTCACCACCGGAACACGACGAATCGCTTGGCGGCAAGACTTTATCTGGTGCGTGGTAACTTCTACCGGCAGCCGATGTTGTAGCCTACCACCGAGAATCCAGAATCTTGAATCTAGTGTGGCTCTATGGAATTCAACTTTGGGGCAGTGACTGTAACTCATGCCCAAAACATGCGTAACGCAATTTACAGGTCATTTCGTGGTTTCCTTGGCTTGTTACGTACGCCAGGGGTTGTCAAAGAATACGAGGTAAAGAACATCAGAAAAGATACCAGGAAACACTGGAAAGGCACCCAACAATCGCGTACCACCCTGAAAACAAGAAGTTACAGGAAAGTTATCATATAGCTAACCCACACCTCTGTCTAAGTCTAAGCACGAATATAAAGCAAATGGCTCGCTAAAGGCACGCTCATCCTGTTAATATCCACTTCCAACTCAGCCGCTAAAAATATAATAAAAATTGATTGCGGTTTGCCACAGTACAGATAAAATATTTAGGTATGTAGGTATTTCTGTCTAATCAATACGTTTTCAATGCTATCGCACTGATGCTACCACACTTAACCAAGTGGCTATGTAAAATCGGCGTGAGTTAATTTATAGTGACCTTCAACGAGGTTAACTCTGTTGTTGTGTGGCAGCATACATTTTAATATTTTTACCTACTTACCGTCGCCGCTTGATATTTACCTACCTGCTCATTGTATCTAGAAAGTATTTTTCGTATTGTTAAATTTAAGTTATTCTCTTTGAATTGACACGGGTATAAGTACATACCTACATTATATAAGCATTTAAAAAATTCGATAGACGTTCCCGTGGGATAATTTCTTATATCCACGAGGACGAGAAATTTTATATTCTATGTTTGTCGGTCTTCATCTTTGTTACCTATTTACATCTTAATGTTCCGTCGGATTTGGCTAAAATTAGGCACACGGATAGACCATGACTTGGGTTAGGAGCTAAGATTTTTATTTTAGATATGATTGCAACTAACTTTTTACAAAACAACCAATAGGTATGTACGTAAGTATGTAGGTCGTCTAACCTTACTTGCCTGCGTAAAGAATCAGTGCTAAATTATAGTCTGTCTAGAGTAGGTACCCTATATACCTACAACTATAAGAAATTATTCCACGGGATCGTGCTATCGGGACAAAAAACACCCTTATATATTCTTCTCCAAGACCTCTATCTCCTTGGCATATTTTATCGAACTCTTTCAATGGATTAGGCTTGAAAAGTTTGCATACTTTGTAATTCTTAATGCTTACTAACTTCCTTTCTAGACTTTTCTCGCAATCCCCATATTGATCATAGACTGCCTTCATGGTCGTAGAAACTCTGTCATGCATCTAGAAAGCTCGAATTTCCAACTCAAGAATACCTACAACTTCTATCAACAGGTGGTAAGCAGGTAAGAACCTATACAATTAAACAAGGAATAAATCGATTTTTTTAAATGATTATATAATATAGGTACGTACCTATAACAGTACTGAAGACTCTAATGAACGAACAGCTGTGTTACCAGTAGCACAGCTGTCCGTTCATTTAAAAAACAATGACTTTATGTAAGACAATCCCCCAAAATGTATGCCCTTCACTTCTTCCTAGAGCCTCCGCTGAAAATTTTCAAAACAAACTCCTTAGTAGACTATACAGTATGTTAAGAAAACCCTGTCCGACCCATAAGGATAATAAAGGTTAGGTAAACACATGACCAAATATAATATAAAATTTTACGTAATCATCATAGTACCAATACAAATGAATTTTGAAATAATCTTTTTTTCCCGCGAATTAATTCCAACTTCCCCAAATTTGGTATTTTTTAAAAAAGTGACAACACCGGTATTATTATGAGCGAATAGCGATGCGACCACGTGCCGCGTGCCCTGCCGCCCGCCACCCGCGGAATGGTGCTCACGCACATTTATTAAGTTACCTCTTTTTACGAAATAATATTTATTTTTTTAGGGGGATTTTTTTTAAGTTTAGCCCGGTTTTGTATCCATTAGTAGAATTAGTTATCGATACCTAACAACACCTTCACGGGTCGGACAGGGTTTTCTTAATATACTGTATGTACCATCAATTTAAATATCTCTCTAAAGAAGGGATCAACCATAAAGGTTATTTGTAATTTGATTGAGGGATAAAACTAAAATAATATGAGTAGGTAGGTAACTCTTATAATTTTTTGTGGAACTATTTTTATATTCTATACTCAAAATATTAAAATAATCTCGAAAAATAAAATAACCCGAAGAATCATTTGAATTAATAGTGGGTAGGGTAGGTACTTACCTACCCACTACTAATTCAAATGATTGTTCGGGTTGTTTTATACTAAACAATAAAAATACAAAAAACTACTCATACAATAAAATTGGGGTCAACGACCGTTGGTAGTGAAGATTTAAATCCTTTAAATACTCAGAACTTCACTATGTTCCTGTCTACCCTAATGAGAAGG
Organism: Sesamia inferens; assembly: GCA_037179545.1. Lineage (NCBI taxonomy): Eukaryota > Metazoa > Arthropoda > Insecta > Lepidoptera > Noctuidae > Sesamia > Sesamia inferens. Next base: position 14,588,378 of record CM073921.1, on the reverse strand, counting down.
CGTGTTTTACATATCGACCATCGATGGTTTTACAAGAAGTTACATATATGTATGAATGCGTGTTTGTGTATTCTGTAATTCTGTCCCGATTTAAAAAAAAAAAAGGAGGTTATCATTTCGACTGTATTTCTTTTGGTCACTATCAAATCAAAATTTTGAAATTTGTGATGTGAATCAACTTTTGTTGCTGAATGTACCTACTTCTTTCGGCTGCCGGTCTATTCTGTACCTAAAAATCTCACCAAGAAAAAGTACAAAACTTTTCAATATTAAATACTACTTAAATAAAAGAATGAAATGAAAATACAAAGTAAAGAGCATCGAATTAGAGATCAAGGAAGTCACGCACGAGATTCCTTGATTTCCATGATCTGAATGGTGACTTACTTTGCTACGTCAGCTCCCACTTGGATAGGCACACTCAACATTTTAAATCAAATCAAACAATATTAGCAAATCAATTGAATTGCCTTAACTAAGTTTAACAAAAATAGAACACAGTTATTTGACATAATAGAACCGATGGCCGATGGGGCGGTAAGGTTCTGGAGTGGCGGCCACGTACTGGAAGGCGCAGTGTAGGGAGGCTCCCAACAAGGTAGACCGATGCTTCGCGGTGGTGCATTCTGGTTACCGCTTTCGGGGCTTTGGAGCCAGGACTCCCACGCGAGCTCAGCAGCCTTCCGGTCGATAAATAAATAAATTCTTTATTTTGACCATCAAATGTTTACAACAAAACCCACCAAACTGCGTAACAGTTTGTCGGCGGGATTACATGGTAACATTCCAACAACAAGTCAAAAACCCGGAACCAGTTCTTGTACACCCTCTGCACGAATTCAGTAGCTTTCGCAGAAGATACGGGAGATGTCTTCTCATCTAAATATCACCTAAGGCCATGAGATGGATGAGATGACCCGACAGGGACCATCCAAAGTCAATGGCGCGTTGTATTCCACGCGCGCCTCAAAGATATGTCAGCACATCGTAACGGGGTCCACTAAGACCGATGCCTGCTAGGTCCGCGGGAGAGGTCATTTGTAAAATTAGCATTAAAAAAAATTGCCCGTCCTTATAAATCAATGACATCACCATTAGTTAGTCATTATTTCTCCATTGTTCCTGTGTTTTAGCTCGTTCAAATGCCTTTTCTAAAAAAAACATTAGGACGGGAATCATTAAATCTTTGAAGGCGGTTTGGACTGCCTTATTGGAGTTGAATTTTTTCTCCTGCAAAAAGTTATCCAAATTTCTAAAAAAAATGTTAGTCTGCTGGAGCAAGGTCCGGGGAGTACGACGGATGTCTTAAACATTCCAATTGTAGCTCCTCTAATTTGGTAGCAGTCTATTGTGCAGTGTGTGGTCTCGCGTTGTCCTGAAGCAGCAATGGCCTTGTGCGATTGACCAGTCTCGATTGTTTAGCGGCTAGTTTACCCATCATTATGTGGAGCTGCTCACAGCAGAGACCTGAGAAGCTATAGTGCACCACACCGGCACTAGAATTTGGATAGTTCACCGAGGTTCAGCCATTGCGATGTGCGCTTCCTATTGAATTGTAGAGTATACACTTTTTATCATAGGTAATGATTCGATTTAAAATCCCTTCATTATTGTACCGATTCAGTAATGTAACGCAGCAGTCGACGCGCATTTGTCGGTTTGCTTCACTCAATTCATGAGGTACCTTTTGAGCTTTCTTCTCTTCCCAATGTGTTTGAAGTGGATTAATACAGTTTTATCACTAACACTGCAGCCCGCAGCTAACTCGGACGTAGTTTGCGATGGATTCGCTTCTACAATAGCCTTCAATTCTTCATTGTCGACTTTGGCCTCCGGCCGTCCACGTGAATTGTTCTGTAGTTTGAAATTTCCAGAACGAAAACGTTGGAACCAAGAAAGCACTGTGCTTTCTCTAGCGACACCACTGCCAAACACACCATTAATTCTTCGAGCCGTTTCTGCAGCACTGGTGCCACGGCGGAACTCATATTCGTAAATAACAGGAAATTTTTAATTTTCCATTTTGTAAACTCAATGACGCAGAAAACAACCAAAATAAAAAACACAAAAGAAGTACGGTTTTCGAGACACAAATTGACGAGTAAAAGCTGCATTAATTTGAATTTGGAATTTTAAACCAAAGAGAAGAGATTTAAGATCAAAGTGGCCAGTACGACAAAACGCCAATTTCATAATATGTAAGGACCTATATAATATAATAAACATGGCGAAGCGAATAAAAAAACAAAAGGAGCTTGATATGAGAAGCATGGAAGAGAGTAGATAAACATTCAATTTCGACTTGTACTTCCTACTCACTTCTCTCTCTAGATTTTTTATTTTATTATTAATAATCTAGCAATTCCGCCGAGATGGTAAGCAGTGATGTAACTGTTGAAGGTCTACTTTCCATTCTTTGCTTGTTTCTCACTTCATTTTCTTTAGTCATCTTTTATATTATCTGTGTAAGTATCAATCAACACTCTTATACTTGTGGAATGGAAAACTAATACAGCATTTATAAGAATTATAAATGCAGATGAAACCGCGGGGCGCAACTAGTACACAACGTTATTTTTTGTATATGCGAAACCCGACATACTTGTAAAGAATTTTTAAGTAAAAAATCTATATACAAAACTAGCTTTCCGCCCGTGGCTTCGCCCGTGTGGAATTCGGTTATATCGCGCTTTTTAGATTTCCCTCGAGAATATATATATATATTTTTTTTTAATAAAAGCGTATGTTCTTTCTCAGGGTCGAAAGATTGTATGTGCCAAATTTTATCAAAATCGGTCTCGAGAAGTTTAAGCTGGAAAGCGTAACAGACAGACAGACAGAGTTACTTTCGCATTTATAATATTAGTATGGATTGCAAAATGATATCATGAAAAACCATGAAGTTTATAAGATTACACTTACCTGGTTGTCCCAACAAAAATATGGTCAACACACCGCTCACCCGCTCTGAGGTTGCTCGCGCGGGGGGCCCTGTCTCACTGCGCACCTAGTACTATGATCTACCGTCAGCTGAGTTGTGCGCTCGGTAACTACACTGCAACATTTCTAAATATATGTGGGATGGAGGCTATACTGTCATCGAGAGGGAGTAGACTGTAATGTACACACTACGCGTGCCCAATGCAGGTTGGTAGAAGTCACGTCTTCGAATTGTTGTAGGTATCTAGGACATGTCGGCTTCCTTGCTGATTTATGTTTTACGCGTTTTTCTTTCACCATTTTAAGAACAGTAGGGATGAAATTATTTACATGAACGCCTGCCTAGGTGCGAACCCACGACCTTATAACTCATAATTCGGGTCTGATACCACTGGGCTACCTTACGTACGAATCAATGAAATTAAAACACAATGCATCTTCGTTTGCAAAAGTGCAACAATGAGTTCTTCGAACTTAATTGTAAAGCGTTACGACTTGCGACACAAAACTGATGACAAAAGGCCGAGGCATGCTTTATGCAGTAAATTAAAATTATCGCTCTAATGGCTGGTCAATGTGACGGATCGCGTTGCCACGGGCACGGTTCGACAACGGCCGTGGTGAACACTCTTAATGAGTTTGTGGAACGTCATACAAGTACACAGACCGCTCCTCTAATGATGCGCGCAGTGGAAATTATCATCATCGCAGTCATGCTAATGAAGACTACGCCAGGATTACACGATTGTGCTAATTACTGCAATTTGTAAGTCTACGGACCGTAGAATATTATCTAATAACTTTTAAACGATATCGAAATAAACAATTAGAGACTTTGAAAATGAATAATCCTCTATTTGTACTAAGTACCTATAAATTAAAAACACTTTTTACCTTTTTTATTACTTAAACTGTTCTAATGCGCACAGCCATTGTAACTTTGGAACCAAATATAACTTTGGAAAATATTTCATTACAGTTCACCTGAAAAATCTTTCATCCCGCCTGGATGCGACTGTTCTATGTATAACCCAAAGATATCAAGCTCCACGGCATCAAAGCATACCGCAACACTCCCAGATGATGAACACACTGTGTACATGTCAAGTATTATTCCAACCGTCAAGACTAAACAAAATAAATTTACCGGTGCAAAAACAGATAAATCATTCATAGAACAAGATGTGACTGATAACAAGTCTTACAATCAAATCAAAAAAAGATATACTTATTTTCCACAGTTGGTGAATGAAAGACAAGACCTTCCACTTCATTTGTATTTAGATATAGACATTACTTCAGAAAACAATAATAGCCCACAACTTGAAGAGCTAAAAAATATGTTTGAGAGCTTTCAAGCTGCTGAAAAAAACTTATCAGAATGCATCGATCTCCACATTTATATATTTTCCAAATCTATTGGTGGAAGGGTCCCAAATGATAATTTATCAAGTATCCGACAGCTAACAGAGATTGAAAACAAGTGTGATCAGCTTGCTAGTATCATAAAGAAAAGCATTTATCAAATAAAACAAAGTTTGTCACGGGAGGATAATACTACTGAGTTGGCTCAGGATGTGCAAGAGACAGTTAATACTGCTAATTCTAACAAAGAGATAGAAACACAGAATGCGACCACCGAATTCGGACATGGAAATACTGCTACGAGTTATATGTATCCTAATGCACTGGCGACTAATCCTACAGAAGATATTTACAGCACTGCAACCGAAATTGCTGACACTGTTGCCGACAAAATGGACAAAATCCAATTTGAAAATAAAAATTTACAAGATGCTAATAATAATTTCTCGTACAATGACTTGTTAGTGAAGAACAATGAAATTACTTCGACTATATCCATTTATGAGGACTCGGCAGTGTACAAAAAAGTAAATCTGACAGCTTTTACTGATACAACAGCTTATGGGGATCTAGAAGCAACAAGTAAAACAGCTCGTATAGAATTTAATGAAAAAGATATGATAATACCACGAATTATAACAAAAGAATTTTCAAATAACACCCTCATGAGTGTAGTGAATGGTTATGAAAATATTACTAATTCTGACTTTATTAATAATACCATTATATCACCACCATCTAATAACGGATCAAACTCTAATCTTGATTTGGGAAAGTCTAACTTTACAAAAATTGTTCAGTCTGATATCGTAAACATTTACGGGAACCTTTATTTTTCGTTTGGAGATAAACAAATACCAGCCCGTTTTATCCAACAATCAGATGGGCAAATAAACGTAGCAATTGATGGCATTTCAATGTGCCATCAGTTTCAAGGAGACCACACGTCCAACTTTATGAACTCGTTGTGTAAATGTATGATACATAAAAATTGCAAATAAAATGCAAACTCGTAAACACATTTAATATTCTATTTAGTTAATATAGATAATAAATGTATTTCTTAAATAAAATAATAATTTATCTAAAGCTTTTCATTGTACGAAGCACATCAAGCTACTACAATCTGTCAAACTTCTCTATTTTTCAACATTATCGATAAAGTATTAAGGCTCAACTTGAGCCTTAATACTTTATCGATAATGTAAATGATAATGATATCGAATCGAACTTGAGCCGCTCAAGTTCGATTCGCGTGGGTTTCGAAATAAACTTTAGAAGAATTTTAGAAATAAACTTTTCTCTTCTCTCGGATGAAAAGACCGTCATTATAGCTTACCAAAACGAGAAAAAAGATTTTTATTTGAAAAACTATCTAAAAACGGTTATCCCTACGATTGAATGCCTGTATTGCTCTGCAACTACAGAACAAACTAAAAAAAACCACACTATTTTTAGTGGCGCAGCCTGGGAGAGGCATAAGCAGTAAGCAATGATCAATTGTTGATGATAACAACAGATGATAACATGAGCACAAGTTTGTTAAGAGCCTATTCACTGCAGCCTTGAAGACACATAAATTATAATGAGATGAGAAGACCGCCGCAGGCCAATTGTCCAAGTCCTTCAGTGAACGCGGTATTAATGCAGGTGTGGTATTAACACTTCTGACCACCTCTTCGGATGTTTGTCGTGATATTTTTTATGTTATAAGTAGCGACATCTGGTGAAACAAAAATGAGCCTCTTATTTAAATAACATCAAGTAGATGGCAGTAGTAAATAAAGTTTATCTGCGTTTACCAAATCGAAAAAAATTACATCCGCAAGAGCAACTGCAATGAAATAACTCGTTGTATCGATAGATGGCAGTAGTAGCTGCAGTTTGTCTACAATAGCAAAGTTTGTAGTGCACTGCCGGCAGGGGTATCTTGATGGGATTGCATTAATGATTCAATCATTAAACATTTTTAATTATATCTATTGCATTTGCATTTCACGGGGAAAATTATTATTGCTCAAATAGATACACTTGATGGATTGTACACATTGGGCACATTGCTCGTAGAACCGATGGCCGACGGGGCAGTAAGGTTCTGGAACGTACCGGAAGACGCAGCGTAGGGAGGCCCCCAACAAGGTGGACCGATGACCTGGTGAAGATCGCGGGAAGCCGATGGATGCGGGCAGTACAAGACCGGTCATCGTGGAAAGCCATAGGGAGGCCTTTGTCTAGCAGTGGACATCTATAGACTGAAGAAAAAAAGAAGATGGATTGTAATTAGTAAGTATTCCATTTTAGGATCAAAACCAAAATCAAAAGTTGTTTATTCTAATTTGACTGAGAATCAGCACTTTTAGCCAATGTCAGTATTACACAAGACAGTCCCCCAAACTTCCAGGGGAAAACTTTATTTAAGTATTTATTTTATTATTTATGTACACACAATAAAATACATAAGGATAAGACAAAATTAAGATCTGAGTACAAAGGTGATGCTTATTATTTAATAAGTTTATTCCAGCAGACCTGTGAAAAGAAAAGTAAAACAGAAATGTAGACAATATTGTGTAAGAACAAGGAGGAAATAAAATATGAATATGATAAGTGTAAAAGTATATAATATTAAATATACTTAAACATATGATCTAAAAATTATTATATAAATAAATACATAATACGAAAATATATAAATATGTATAAATAATAAAAAAAATCTCACAGTATCTTCTATACTGAGATTTGTTTATTATTTAAGGTAATGCTGTTTTAATCGACGTTTAAATTTAGAAATAGTGTTTAAATCACGAATGTTAGGCGGAAGTAAGTTCCACAATCTTACAGCATGTACAGAGAAGGAATAGGAATAGTAAATCGTTTTATGAGGATGATATTTAAGGTTGGATCTTAGGTGTGATCTACAGGGTGCGACGCTAAAGCGCGCGTAAGAAACACGTTCACGCAAGTAGGAAGGATAAGACGGGATGTGTAAGATGTTGAAAAGAAGACATAAAATCCTAGTATTCCTGCGAAAGCGGACTGGGAGCCACTTGAGTTCCTTGCGAAGTTGCGAATTGATCATTGTCATACTTACGAAGAGCGGAAACAAAGCGAATGCACAGGTTTTGCAGCGCTCAAGCTTGTTTAACTGCTCCTCAGTAGCATCCAGGTAACAGGCGTCGGCGTAATCTATAATCGGCTGCTTTTGCGTCTTATCCATGGCAGCTGCGCTGCTTCTCTTCTGACAATCCGCCGAACTGTGCGGACGCTATATTTGATGTGGTGTGTCACGTTATGGAGTATTTTATCCCCTTCAGTGATGTGCTCGTCGATGGCTCAGCTCGCCCATGGTACAATGCCGACTGTGTTCAAGCTGAACAGCGTAAGCAGACGACACTTCTCACCTGGGTTAATGCTCGTGACCGCCGATATCCGGATCTAAACTCAAAGAAGAAAGCCTTTAACCGTCCTTCAAATAGGCGCTCGTTTCGACCATATTACTCATATTGGCATCAAGCTCTTTGCGCAGTCGTCCGGTAACAGATCTTTCTGGGCACTTGCCAAATCGGTCGAAGCGAACTTCTGTCGGCCCACCCTGCATCCGCTGGTGGAATACTGGCTCATACGGCGAGAGAGAAAGCAGATCTCTTTGCATCTCTCTTTGGCCACAATTCACTTCTTGATACTAGTACTCTACCGAATTTGCCTCACTGCGACACTTCAATGCAGGAGGTTCGTATTAGGAACAAGGAGGTACTGAGAGTAGTGTGTCGTCTGGACATGAATAAGGCTAGTAGTCCAGATGGTAGGTATACCAGCGATTGTTCTCAAAGCTGGTGCGCCCGAGTTGTCTCCTTTATTGACGCACTTGTATCGACTCTTATTTAAGACTGGTATATTGACCAAATCTTAAATAATCCTCCTTAGTCTCCTTGATTAGGGCATTTATCGCACTAACATTGGTGGTACCTTGGTCACAGACAGTGGTTAATACAGTGGACCCAGTTTCGCAATTCAAAAATAACATTTTTATTAACATTTTTAGTTCCATTGTTGATGTAGTCCCGTGGCAAAAAGTATAGGCCATTGGTTGCTTAAAAATTTTTATAGCTCCCCTCAACATAAATACTAATGCCTGGTCTGCTATGTTTTTCACTGACTGACAGCCATTGGTAACAAACCCAGTTATCTTGTCTTTTTTGTTGTTATAAGCAAAATATGGTCTAATTGATATCTCATCATATAACAGCTTACACAGCTTTTCAACATTTGACATGCTTTGCGCTTTAAGTTTTAAGTGGGCAAATATATTTTTATTTATTCCAGGCTCCAGGCTTTTTATTTAATCCCTGCTTTTGCAACCAACCGTCTTAGTGTGAGGGGAGATGGTAACACAAAAATTTTGCTTAGCCATCTATATGCTCTTGGGCCTTTTTTTACAAGTCCAAGGCCATTATTTTTCCATTCAGGGTGAATCTATGACCCATCTTATCTTTTCCAATTTCATGAAACTGCGTTAGAGTGAAAATTGCCACCAACGTGGTGAACTTTTTTAATGTCTTCTGAAATGTTTTATTCTTTTCTATATTCAAAGCCTTCTTGAGTCAAATTGCAAATTTCTCTTGTTTTTGCTGCAGTGTCCTCACTACAGATTTTAATTGTCTAACTGTCATTCTTGAGCCTAACTTTGTCATATTTGCTTCACTAAGCGAGGAAGCCTTCCTCGGGAAACTGAAAAGAGAAATAATAATTAAATTGATGACAATAGGTTGCAAGTATGTGTAGTTTCTAGTCATAAAACTGTCTCCATTTTGTCTACAATCGAAATTGGTGTAAATAAATCGGAACTCACTTGTAGATTTTGAAACTTCAGTTGATACTGGGTGTGAAGTTCCTTGTTCAGGATCCATTGCAACAGGCACCCGAGGTAAATTCAGCAATGATCCAGTAGGTTTAGGATGTGCAATAAATTGTTTAGGATCTTTTCCCTTGTGTAGGTAAATTTGGCATTGTTTCAATAGGTTCTTGTTATGAAGTCCCTTGATTAAGTTGCATTGTATGGTTATATCTGCAATCGGCCTTTTGAGTGCTTCCCTTATTAATCCTGGCAAATAAAATGTTACAGTTAAGTAGTAATTTTCAGTGAGAGTTTCTTGTTACATGTGTGGGAAAACTCTATTAGAATAGTGTTACTGCTAGTATTTGAAATAAGAAAATAAAGATTCCCAGATTAAAATTACATTTTATCTGATGAGTGCAATAAATAAATGAAAAAAGATTTTATTCTATGCGACTAATGTTTCAATATGGGTGCAGAGCAAACATTACATAACATTAACATTACTTATAATCACCAATTTCATATATTCTTAACACATTCCAACAGTGTGAGCCAGACACACTAGAAATTCTGTTGTTCTATATGGCCATAGCCATTACCGACCCAGAACATGTTAACAATTATACAGTATATTAAGAAAACCCTGTCCGACCCGTGAAGGTGTTGTTAGGTATCGATAACTGATTTTACTAATGGATACAAAACCGGGCTAAACTAAAAAAAAAATCCCCCTAAAAAAATACCTAAATATTATTTCGCAAAAAGAGGTAACTTAATAAATGTGCCTTAAGCACCTTTCCGCGGGCGGCTGGCGGCCGGGCACGCGGCACGTGGTCGCATTGCTATTCGCTCATAATAATACCGGTGTTGTCACTTTTTTTTAAATTACCAAATATCGGGGAAGTTGGAATTAATTCGCCGGAAAAAAGATTATTTCAAAATTCGTTTGTGTTGGTAGGTACTATGATGATTACGTAAAATTTTATATTATATTTGGTCATGTGTTTACCTAACCTTTATTATCCTTATGGGTCGGACAGGGTTTTCTAAACATATTGTATATTGACCTTGTTAAGGAACAGTTGATATATATAGTTAAAAAGTAAGTAATATGTTAGTATCTGTAAGGTAGATTATAGCTGCACGATTTTATTCAGTAAAAAAACTATTACCTGGTAATTCCAGTGTAGGTACAGCATTTGGACTAAGGGTATTTGGCCTCCAAGTGTGATGTTTGGATAGTGGTTATGGCATACTTTACAGTATTTGTAAATAAACTCATTGTCTAAAGCCAATATATCCCCTCCGATATTGAAGAGTCAAAGTCGAAACCAATCAAGATCAGTATCAGGGTTTGGAAATGTGTGCAATGCTATTTTATCTCCACATAAATTAAAAACAAAAAGTTTGTAAGTATGTATTTTAGTCCAAACATAAATCAACAGCTATATATTTAGGGTGTATATGCTACGCAAATGTAAACCAAAGTTTAGTGCAATTATAGAATTCTATTTTGTAGAATACAATTTTAGGTTATTAAAAATATACAGTATGTTAAGAAAACCCTGTCCGACCCATAAGGATAATAAAGGTTATTTTATGGGACAAACCCGCCACACTTTTCCCAACCACTGCAACTCCTGAAAGCCAGAATCAACAGTGGCGACCGCCAGAAAAACGCCGAGCAATGAAGCTCGACGAGTCCCGGAGAAACGATTCAACTGTCTTGGGTCCCGCAACGAAATTAATCAGAAAAGAATAGCGGAGGAGTAAGAAAAAAGATATTTTTTCCACTTCCCTCCATAACAAGCAGGAGACAGAACAGAACTAGGCCAAACGGCACAAAGGGACATTATTGCAACTGGGAGAAGCCCAGATTGCCAAACACCACGGAATAAAATTTGATTAAGTTAGTGGGTCCTAAGTAGGTATTAGCTGTTACAATTGATTCCAATAATAGGTATGGCAAAAGCGCCTGAACGCACGGAAATTGGTTCTAGTTTCTACAAGGTCCGTATAATAAACGACTCCGGATGTAACTTGTACACTATCCAACATAATATTGCGTTCATTCTGCCAAAGAACACACTCCCACAAGATGTGATGTGCGGACTGTTCAAATTCACAGTTCGATGTAGAACACTGACACAAAGGGGAAGGAACAAGTTTAAAAGAATACAGTTTACTTTTAAAGTTGCCATGACCTGTGAGAAATTGGGCAACGCAGTGGTCAACCACCAGCCATGTCTTAGCCAGCCGATCGCCAACGGATGGAAAGAACAGATGGAGGTTGCCCTTGATGAAATTATCCCACCTACTTTGCCATTCGGATAAGAGGTCCTCCCAGACTTCAGTCTGAGGTTTAAATAATCTAGAGATTTTATTAAAGTCGCGTTGTGTAACAAAATTAGTGTCCATGGCCTCCCCCCTCGCGGAGTAGTACATTGAAGCACGTCGATGTACCTCAAGGTCGACTGGAAGTACACCTGCCAGTACCGGTAAGGCTTCAGTACTGACCGTTCTATACGCCTTGCATAAAAATATCAATGCCGAACGTTGGCTTTGAAGCAGTTTACGTCGTGCCGCTCCTATGCTGGCCCTATCGGCCCAAACAGGTGCACCGTAGCACGTACATCCTAAGTAGGTAGCTCCATATATAGTTTTTAAAGTTAGGAATGATAGACCCCAAGTTGCTTTGGATATTCTAGTTAGGGCATAAAAGTTCTTTTTAGCTTTTTCACCATCTATTTTTATATGTTCGATAAATGAAAAATTCCTTTCTAAGATCATACCAAGGTAGCATACGGATTGCTGTTTTTTAATGGGAACGTTGTTAAATTTAATAGTAGGCAATGATTTAAGATTACCTTTTAGTAGAAGTTGATAGGTTTTATGTGGCGCAAATGCTAGGCGGTTACGATCACCCCACTGAGATATTAAATTTAGGCAAGTATTGGCCAAGTTCTCAAGTCCAGCTCGGGTACTTGACTGAATGAGCAGTAGGCCATCGTCCGCGTAACCAGTAAGTGAACAGCCGCAAGGAAGCGGGATCGCGAGGAAGTCATCAAAACCCAAATTCCATAAATAAGGACCGACAACTGAACCCTGAGGACATCCCATGGTTAGTGTTTTAGTACTAGAAAAATGACCGAGCTTAAGTACCGCGGAACCGTTTATAAAGTAAGAGTAAACGAGATTATATATGTTTCTATAGCAACCGCGGGTTTTTAATTTTAACAACAGCATAGGCCACCAGGCGTTATCAAAAGCCCCAGAAATATCCAGGAAGATCCCAATTACGTACTTGTTTTCAGATTGGTTAACGGTTCTTCTGACAGAAAGCGCCGCGTCGACTGTAGATTTACCTATGGTGAAGCCATATTGATTATTATGGAATTTTGGACCGTTCGGTAGTAAACGTGGAACGATGAGGCGCTCAAGAAGTTTACCCAAAGATGGTAGAAGTGTGATAGGACGATATGACTTCGGATCATCCGGTGGTTTGTCACCACACTTTGGTATTATTCGTATGAAACCGCGTCGCCATTTACGAGGAAAAACGCCTTCAGCAATGCATCGGTTATATACAGTTAAGATGGCATCACCCGCTGTTTTACACGCTTCTTTAATCATCCTATTAGATATTTTATCTTCACCTGATGATTTGTTGACCGGTAGTTTTCTAACAATATTTATAAATTCGTCATTAGATGGTACGTCTGACATTGGTGATTCAGGTGGCACAGGAGCCCACGCTCTAATCTGTTGGTGGTAGTCGCTATCGTTAGCCGGTGAATCATCAGGGATAAGTGTATTAATTAGCACTTCTGTTGTTTCCTCTATGCCTGTGGTATGCTTATCATTGACTTTAATGTTTTGAACGTATGCAAGGTCGACCGATCTGTTAGCTTTAAATTCGTGATATAAGGGAGACCACGGACCCTCCCTGTCAAGTTTATCAACAATTTTTCGCAACAAATTACCCTTAGATTTTTCCACCGATGCTTTGTAGCGTGACTTGGCAACTCTAAAAGCATTTAAAGCGAACGTAAGAAGATCTCCAGTAATCTTTCGGCTCTTGAGTTTATTTAACTGTCTACGCGCTCTGCGATATCTTTTACGCTGTTCAACTAAGTAATCACTCCACCAGTCACATCTACGAATATTGGTCATAGATCCGCGACCAATGGCAATGTCAGCACAGTAGGTAAAGGTTTCTGACATAATGTCAGCACTTTCTTCGGCTGACAGCCCGTCCCGAGTGAATTCTTTGGCGTGACACGCAAAAAGCGAGCCGAAAAATTCCCAGTTCGCGCCTTTACATCTATATCTGAAATTACCGGGAATATGAGACGGACCCTGAATATAACCAGGAACAAATTCGTACACGATCAGGCGATGATCACTACAAGACGCGTCCGGTAGGACACGCCACCTATCCAAACGTACGTCCGCACTTGAAAGTGTGACGTCAATACAAGATTCGCCCATTTGGCTGCAGAAAGTAGGTGGTGCATCAGGGGTATTATGAATCGATAGGTTCATCTCAGCAATGAAATCCTCAACAGCGCAGCGTCGTTCGGTATCGGTGGCCCGAACCTTGCCATACCACAGAGACGATGACGCGTTGACATCCGCGCCAACGATAACTTTGCAGCCCGCGAGTGACCGCAAGACATGACGGAGATTATGTATATGAGGAGTAACAGGATCTGAATATTGAAAGTAACAGCTTACAACGAATACTTTAAAAGAAGCTGATGATACTTCGGCAACCGCACAGTGTGGCGTCGTGAGGTCACGTAAAGACGTTACCGTAAAGTTAGAAGACCGCGCAACATAAATTCCGGCTCGTGCCTTGCAATCCAGTTGCACTACCCTGTGACGTAAACGTGAGTTTTGATATTGTTCTTGAATGAGTACAAGGTCTAAGTTGTAGTCAATAATTAATTTATCTAACTCTGATGTCGCCACCTTATCGTTGTGAAGGTTTAATTGCCCTATGTTTAACCTATCCATCTTAATTAGTAATTAGTATGCAGGATAAGTTGTTCGAGTTTTAATTTATAGGTACCGCACTGTTCAGATCCACAACGATGCTCAAAGGGCTTTTTATAACGTTTACACGCCGCGCAAACCGGGGTAAAATTTGAATCGCCCTTATGCGGGCAAACATTGGTTTCGTGAGCCTCGGAACAGACAGCGCAGGTTGGTGATTTATTAGCGCAATGCTTTTTAACATGACCGAATTGTTGACAATACGCGCAACGAACTACCTCGATATCATCAACAAAACGGCAAGTGGCCCAGTCAATAAATAATTTATCCTTGGTAGTCACAAGATGTTTACGTACCGCAGGTTCAATTTCTATGCCTATCCATTTCCGACCGGTATCGGTTGAACGCCTACGGACTATTTTTGTGGATTTAATAAAATCGTCTTCTTTTATTGGCAACTCATTTTTAATGTTTTGGCGGTATATAGCTTGCAAAAAATTTTTGTCTTCCATTGAGGCGGGAATGTCCTTAACTAATAGACGGGGGCGGCGACCCTTTGGTTTTTCTAAGCGGAGACCGGCAGACTTTATAGCATTTACCGATTCTAATCTTTTTAATTGATTTTGATTAGCCACACGTAGTACAACTCCCGATTTGGCGGTTTTTTTAATACCGACTATTTGAAACCCATCGTCACTCGGTCTAATCGCCTTCATAAGAGCTTGTTTAGTGGCGGACGATGACGCATAGTCAGCTGATCGCTCTTGGGTCGGATAGGCGACGACACAAGGCAGAGGCACTCTAGATTCAATAGCCGGGGCCACTTTAGGCAACCGCAGTTTCAAAGAATCTGCGTACGACATTTTATTGTCCTCATTAACGGTTTTAACGCCGGATTTTAATTTGATTATTTCTAATTCGCGCTCGGTATTAGCAAGCTTTGTTTCGTTACACGAAGATTTTAAAGCTAACAAAGACACGATACTTGTAACTCGTTGAGTCATATCCATAATAGATGATTTATTCGCGACATTTATACGAGAACCGTTATCGTTAACCAGTTCGTTTATTTTGGACAGGTACACAGACGCCTCCGAAACCAAATCGTAATAACTATCACTGTTACTATTGGACATATTTAATGTAGGCGAGGACTGTTCTGGAGAATTAGGTGCTATTTGTAGGCGTTTCGACCTATCATCTACTAATTTGTCGGTCGGAGACATTTCACAAAATAGACGCTTAGCCGTCTGCGTTGGCGGTGACCTAAGTGTTTTATTATTTCTACGGAAAATATCTCCACCACGATCAGGCGGGTCATCATTGTAAGTTGACATAAGTAATTAATAAACAAGAAAACAAATCTAACTTAACGAAAAGAAAATAAAACTAGTGAGAAGAGAAAAAAAAAAATTACGTTACCCTCACAAAAAAGAAAATAAATGTACTCACCGAGATTGATTGATTTACAGTAATTACAAAAACAAACACTAAAAATAAACTTACGATACCAAAACTAGACACAAATTGAACAACCTAGAAAGAAAAACACCAGCCGGAACTGATAATCGGAACACGATATTCGTAAATATAACCGGAGCGTATTAACTTCACACCACACGGCGCGGGGGCGCGAAGGGAAGTGAATAATAAAGGTTAGGTAAACACATGACCAAATATAATATAAAATTTTACGTATTCATCATAGTACCAATACAAATGAATTTTGAAATAATCTTTTTTTCCCGCGAATTAATTCCAATTTCCCCGAAATTTGGTAATTTTTAAAAAGTGACAACACCGGTATTATTATGAGCGAATAGCGATGCGACCACGTGCCACGTGCCCTGCCGCCCGCCCCCCGCGGGCAGCAGGCGAAGGGTGGTTAACGCGCATTTATTAAGTTACCTCTTTTTGCGAAATAATATTTATTTTTTAGGGGGATTTTTTTTTAAGTTTAGCCCGGTTTTGTATGCATTAGTAGAATCAGTTATCGATACCTAACAACACCTTCACGGGTCGGACAGGGTTTTATTAACATACTGTATATGTTACTGCCAATAACTGAAATAATTTGGTATTATATACATTGCCCAGGCACTGCATACAATGCTTTAAATGGTACTAGGCAATGTCTAAAATAATATCATACCATGCATATGTAAGTCGGTTAGGCCAGGCCAGGCCACACAATATCAATTGGTTAAAGTTGCAACCAGACAGAAATGGAACACCGGGGTGGTTTTGAGTCCGTAAGAGTCTGACAACCCCGTCATATGCCCCAGGGCGGCGGCCGTCCATGAGGATTTTCCACCCAGAAAAAAAAGCCCGGCTAAACCCACGTTAGGTTATTAGGCAGTAAACATTCACCTTGTGCCAAACCTCTTATTGACCGCCCAACAAACAACCCAACCTAACGCTGTTTCGTTTAGGCATTGTATACAATGCCCAGGCAATACACATAATGCAATATGTTTATAAGAGCCTAGTCTTATTGGCTGATACTTAGGAGTAGAGTGAATAGTAAATTCAAAAACTCGTCAAACTATGTGACATTAGTATAACCGTTTCCCACGCTTAAAATATAAGCGTGGGAAACGTTCGAACTTGGCGGGCGCGTCCTTTGAGTTTTTATAAAATAAAATAATTTTTAAGCATATATAAGATCAGTAGCTGTATTGTATATATTCTGTTAATTAGTATAAATTTAGTTTAGTTTTGTACATTTCATCGCTTGGTAAGTCAAACTTTTATCAATATACAATCTGTTTCAGAAATATGAAATAATACTTTCAGTATATAAAATATATGTATGTTGTATACCTATGGGACCGGTGTGAGGTACCTAAGTGCATGAGTTTTTTAATTATTTTGCTTTGAAGTTTAGTGCGAAAACTTCGCAGTGATGACCTTAGAAATAACTTTAAAATTTTAAATTTTCAATTTTAAAGATTATAAAACAGAGTCGACTTATTTGTATCGGCACATTTAATGCCTATCGTCTTATTCAACTAATCAGTGTAATAAAAACATAGTTTTTATAATGTGAAGTAAATTCAATGAAATCTTCTTGCATCTACCCCTATTAATGGTACTATTAACTCTGTTGTTTTCAATAATTAATTACGATCTTTTAATTTTCATGCTCAGATCAGTCGTGGATAGCTTCTCAGAAGCAAGAAAACACTTCAATGTCGTGTCTATTTCACATCGTATTTTTAATCTCTTTAGTCAACGTGGATTGTCGGTATTTATCAATGAATGGTATTGAATTATTGACCAATACCGGCCAAGCGGCGAGTAAGCAGCGGTGCCTTTGACACGCCCACTAATAAAAGCATCATTATAAAGTGGTTCCGTATAAAATATAGTTTTAATAACTAACTTCTTTCATATTATTTTAATTTCATATTATCTAATTATTTCATTGTGGGCACCTGGCCCTGTTTTAGTAAAAATATGCCCATTTAATTACAATAAGCCTTTGCTTGTACCTACTTGACACCTTAACTTATGCAAGGAATGGGTATAATCACCTTTCGTTAGAAAATTACAAACGTAATAAGTTTTGACTTACCGTATTTAGATTCAAAACTGATTAAGAATACTTATTGTTTTTATTTAAGTGTTAAAAATCTTAATTAGTTGCTTAGGTGTGTCTGTAGATAAGAATATCAGTCACTATTGGTTTTTCGGTAAAGGGAACCCTAAAATGTACGTAGGTTTAGGTAACTACCTATTCTTGATTTTTTATTAATTTTTTGCATGTCCCGAACGAGTCCCGAATTGACGTTGACTAATGACTAGTTGCATACTAATCGTCCCGAGGTGATGTCGCTGCTTTGCAATTGCTCTGTTCCGCGTTACGTGTTGTCAACGGTTTTCAAAATACCTCGTCGTGGTGAAGAATATTCAAACAGTGAATACTATGATTCTCTGTGTTGGTGCTGCTGGAGATAGCATCTATGGAGCATGAAATTTATACCAGCAACGGTTTGTTGATGGGAAACCCGCCGCTGATCAGCGACGCCTGCCGTCGTATACGTGCTTCAGGAACATGTGTCTACGGCTGCAAAGTACTGGTTCCTTCTATCGTTCTGCGAGTGAGGGACGCCCTAGTTCTCGCTCCGGCACCGCTTTGGAGACACAGATTATCGAGCACTTTAGCAACGAACCTAGAACTAGTACTCTTCGAGCTGCCGCAGTATTTAATGTGAACCATACACTGGTGTGGCGAACATTACGGGACGACGGTCAACATCCCTAGCATTTTCATCGAACCCAAGAACTCACAACTGCAGACCACGCGCCAAGAATAAACTTTTGTACTTGGTACAACAACCGGGTGCAAACCGACCCAAGGTTTTCAACAAAAAAGGTGCTGTGGACGGACGAGGCTTCCTTTACTAGAAATGGTATAATAAATACGCACAACTAGCACATGTGGGCTCAGTGGCGTATCAACGTCTGGGCTGGTATCCTCGGTGACCAATTTGGTTGCCACAACGTCTCAACGCCGAGGAATACTTGAATGTACTTGCAAGAGTTGTGGAAGAGACCCTCGAAAACTTACCTGTGGCTACTTAGGTACTGTCAAATTGTGTTTCAACATGATGGTGCACCAGCTCATTACGCGCGGCCTGTTCGAGAATACTTAAATGAACAATTTACCGAGTGGATTGGCAGAGGAGGACCCATATCCTGGCTCCTCGTTCCCCGGACCTTACACCAATGGACATTTTTTTGTGGGTTTACGTAAAAAATTGTGTTTATTAGCAAGTGTGTAGTTCATCAGACGAGATGAAATCTAAAATTGAAACGGCGTTTGCTTCGGTAACCCCGGACATGTTAATGAACACTCGATCGTCCTTATTACGTAAAACATCTTTGTGTGTAGAAAATGGAGGTGGTCATTTCGAACCCTTTTTATAAACGACGACGACCCAAAGTCTGTGATTCATAAAATCATACCAAGATCTTTTTGTGATATTAAATTCCTAATACCTACATTATCTTAAGTGCAGTGACTTCATAGACCTACTTACTGGACAGTACCTACTAGCTTACACGGAGGTACAATTTCAGTGTGTGTAATGCATGATCAAGCGCGGTAATTTGGTTCAAAAATGTAAAAACACGGTAAGGTACCTTAGGGCTTACATAAATATCATCAAATCATAAAACACTTTTTTGCAAAGAAATGAATGAGTGGGTGTTCAAAATGTTAACTACCTAACAAATTATCCTGTAATAATGTACTGGGTAGGGTTACTTGTTGCGCTAGGAGGAGTACCTACCAATCTTTGTTTTCATTTTAACACATAACATAATCATCGTCAGGCTTACTCTAGCCGAAGGTGTTGGCAGAGGTTTACAGAGTAGGTACATTCACTGTTTGCCAAAGACCTAATGTTAGACTTTATTTTATTTTGTGTACAGACGACAGCACGTCAAGCTACTGCAATCTGTCAGATTTCTTTATTGGATTTTCAACTTTATCTCTTAAGTATTAAGGCTCAAGTTTGACCTGCTGTCGTCTGTACGATGCTGCGTAAAAGTAAAATTGATTTACTTGCATTGAAAATTGTATTGCTGTATTTATTTATCGGATTATTTGTGATGTGGTTTATTATTAGCGTAGGTATGTACCTATGTTATTGTGTGTCATAGTACTTAATGTAATATTAAAAGTTTGGCTATTAATTGTATTTTTTTTTTGTTAATCTTTTTTTCTTTCCTTATTGGTTTGTATTTCATTTAATTGGCTGATCACGTTGTTGAGTTTTACCTGAATGCGAATCTCCGACGTGCCTGCTTGTTAGGAAAAACAAGACTGATTTTTAAGGACAAATAAGTGAGTAGGTACATATTTACGTAAGTGTTTATTGACGCGAACCAGTAGGTATAATGTATGCCGGTAGGTATTTAGCAGACGGCGCGGCTAGTCGGCGCGTAGTGTCAGCTGTAGCATAGGTTTAGGGTTGTCAACAAAATGTTTAATAAATATTTTTATTTATTTTGTAGGGAAAAAAAAATCTTAGTATTTCAAATTTATGACTAGCTCAAGTTGATGTTTATAAGGTATACTTCAATATCTGAAAGTATTGTTTCACCTTTCTGAACCACGTTGTATAGAAAGTAAGTAGTAAGTATGAATGAGCCGCCCGATCCGGGGGACTTTGTCCCACCGGCAGGGAAATTCGTAACCATACAGTCCAATGAGTCTGGCATAGACACCGATGGGTCCACTTCGACCCGTTCTTTGAAAAGAAGCCGCATTTCTGTATGCAAACACTGCAACAAACGTCGTCGTCGACATCATGGCTCAGATACAGTTAGTTGTGGTTGTCAGGATGCTCAGTTAAATGAAACTGAACAAAAAGTTAACACAGATACTATACAAACAAAATTAACGACACAATCCAATCTATTACCTCTGTGTCCCTCCACCCCTGTAGGACGGAACACATACGATAAAAACGATTGTACACCTTACATTATTCATGTGCAAAAACAAACTTTGTCACAAAACGATGGCACCACCTTGCACCCCATTACATTTGGGAAATTTCTGAAAAAACAATATTCCCAACATCATCAACGGAAGTGTGAAGCGCATAGGGCGTAACAAAATTTCGTTAGCTTTTTCAAATTTTGCAGACGCCAATTCTTTTATAAATAATGGCAATCTTGAAGCAGAACAATTCAAAGCTTATATTCCGACATTCAACATTACTCGTATGGGGTTAGTTAGAGGGGTTCCGGCAGAATGGTCTCCGGAGGAGATTGTCAGTAACATCTCAGTACCTATTGGCTGCGGCCGTATTTTGAAAGTGAGACGACTGAACCTTAAAACTGTAATTGAAGGCTCTGTTGTTTGGAAACTAACACAGTCAATTGTCATTACTTTTGATGGCCAGGTCCTGCCAAAAAGAACGGGAACGGGAACCGTCCCGCATTCTGCGGGACCGTCCCGTAATGCTAGACGAAATCCCTCTTTGAAATTAATAGTAAAATAATCCCGTAAAACGTTGTGTGCGTCCCATATTCCTATTTTTACCACACTTCTACACAGCACCCACATGCGCGCGCGGTCAAGAGCACAGGAACAGACTATAATAGCGACAAGCGTATGGCGCTTAATCTCGTTCTCTTTCTCTCTACTGAACGCTTACCAGGGACGAACGCGCCTACCCAAAAAGTATTTTCTATGATGAATGCTCTGTGGATGTCCGAAAAGTCGTCACTAAAAGTGGAAACACTACGAGCTCTGCTTGTTCTTAAATTTAATATGGGCAGTTGCGAAGATTTTCAGACACTCCAGTGACCAATATGATTTTAAAAATGTAAATGACTTCTACCTTAGTATTGTGTTTTTATGTAAGTATTTTTGGTAATAATATAGACTAATCCCTAACAATAAACTCTATCTATTCAAAAAGTCCCGCATTCAGTTTTTAGAAAGTTGGCCGCCTTATACCAGTAGACTTGTATATTTTCCCTACTATTCAGTGTTTCCATTGCTGTAGATATGGTCACACATAGGTACAGTGTAGGTCTAAGCCTAGGTGCTTTAAATGTGGTCAGAATCACACAGGGGATAAAGACCCTTCTTGCTGCATGTGTTCGGGTTATCATTTTGCCACAAGTAAATCTTGCCCTGAATTTTCTAGGCAAAAACAAATCAAGATATACATGGCTCAAAATTCTCTGTCCTACGCTGAAGCCCTGAAAGTTCACCCTCCAGTAAGCAGAAGCTTTGCAGAGGCGCTTCTTTCTCCCCCCTCCAATAACTTCTCCAGTAAACCCGCTATTCCATCATTTAACAGAATACCCAAAAATATAGATTCCCCCACTACTAGCCACAAAAAGACAATATTTATAAAACCTAGATCCCCTCCAAAACCATCATATGGATATGATAAAGACTCTGATAATGCTTTAATCCAGGAATATAATGCACCACAGCCAGCTAATGGTTGTGCCTTAAGAAAAGTAGAAGATAGTGAAACAAATAATTTGTGAACTAATGATTTTATTACAGCATTTATTCAACTTCTTTCACAGTTTAATATTTCACTGTCCAACGTTGCCTCTTATTTAAACCTTTTCTCTCTTCCCATTAACAATGGACACTCTCCAAAATAATGCAGTGGAACTGGCACAGCCTGATAAGCAAAAAAAGTGATTTAATTCATTTACTCAATAAATATGAACCTTCAGTTTTTGCATTAGCAGAAACTTGGCTCAAGCCAAATCATGTTTTTAAAATAAATAATTACTATACCATTAGAGATGATAGATCTGATGGGTATGGTGGAGTAGCTATTCTCATAAAGAATTCTATTCCTTTCTCTATTATCCATTTACCTCCTCATAGTGAGGACATCTCAATTGTAGCTATTAATGTATTTAACATTTGTATTGTTTCCTTATATATTCCTCATCCATCTTCTTCTTTACTTCTTGAGATTAACCATCTTTTTTCTCTTCTTCCAACACCCCTACTAATATTGGGAGATTTCAATTGCCACCACCAATTATGGGATTGTTCAATTTCCAGTAACTCCTAATCATAGTACAAGTGCTATTGACCTATCTGTTCTCCTAACTTAGCCTCTTCGCTAACTTGGTATACACTATCCTCTACTTATGGTAGTGACCATTTCCCAATAGTTATGTCCACTCCATTCCCTAAACCAACCCTCTCTAGAAAAACATCAAACCTTAAACATAAAGTCCCTGATAGGAATAACATCAATTGGGAAAAATATAGAACCACTACTGACTCAAACTTTTCTTCTCTACGGCCTATTTCTAATGGTAATGAAAATGCGTGTGCTAGGTCTTTAACCAAGTTACTAATGGCAGCAGCAGATAGTGTTCCCTGTTAAAAATAATAGCTCTCATTCAATTCCTAGGCCTCCATGGTGGGACTCAGAGTGTACAGTAGGCCTAGTAAGAGTTTTCAATACGAAACTCGATCGCCGATATCGAGCGCGTTTGGCGCTCTGATTGGTTGAGAGTTCTTACGACCTTGAAGCGGGCCAATCGCTGAATCAAACGCGCTCGATATCGATGATCGAGTTTCGTAATGAAAACTCATACTAGGACTACAGATGCTATTAAAAAACGTAAAGCAGAATTCAACTATAATCTTGACATGTCCGATGCTAACTTCTTCATCACTATTAATACAGAAACTAAGAAACTTTTGAAAAAGAAAAAATATGCAGGTTGGCAGAGTTTCTGCACAACAATATCTCCCAATACTTACCAGACTATAGTCTGACAAAACATACGTAGATATAGGTCTGCATTTACACAATCATATCCTCCTATTCCCAATTCCCTAGCTGCCGTATTCCTAGATAAACCTGCTCCACCGTAGGTTCCTCAAGGTATTAACATCACATCATGTGAATCTGTTACGTTACGGCCGATTTTCCTATGACTTTGCATCTCTCATTCACCTTAAATGAGCTAAAAGGCGTAGTACTAAATACAGTAGATTCTGCTCCAGGTCTTGATGGCATTCCATAGTCGTTTTTTGCCAATCTAAGTGATAATATTCTTAATTATTATTTAAAACTAATCAATTCTTTAATAAAAACGGAAAACATTCCAACCGGATCCGAATGGAAATGTCAAATGGTATTGCCATTTTAAAAACCGAATAAAAAACCTTCGAACGTTTCTTCTTACCGACCTATATTTCTATCTTCAGTGATAATTAAATTAGCAGAACATTTAATAAAAACCCGTCTAGAATGGTACATTGAAAGCGAAGGCCTACTGAGCAGCTCGCAATACGGTTATCGAAAAGGGAAAAGTACCACTGACTGTATAAGTATTTTAACCACCGATATCCGTTCCTCATTTTCCAAAAATCACTCTACAGTTGCAGTTTTCTTAGATATAAATGCGGCCTATGATAACGTGTTATTTTCCGTATTAAAAAAAAATAGATGTTTTAAAAGTACCACACAATCTTTCCAACTTTATAATGAACATATTAACAGACCGTACATTATATATGCCATTTGAAGATCATCACTTATCTCGCAAGGTATGGAGAGGCCTCCCGCAGGGATCTGTGCTTAGGCCCCTCATATATAACATTTAAACATTTGATTTAGATTTATCTATAAACAATGAAGTAAAAATACTGCAGTATGCCGATGATCTACTGTTTTATAGCATTCACACTTCAGTTGCAGGGGTTTGATTTACAGTTTATTTGGATACCAAGTCACAGTGGCATCCAGGGTAATAATGTAGCGGATAAATTAGCAAGTGATGCAGTGCAATGCGGTGATTTGTTTCCATACAAAAACTACTGTCAAGATCTTGTGGCTTTACCAAAATCTTTTTTAAAGAACGCCTGGCAGGAGGAATGGCCCTCTGGCAGTAAATCAAAGGGACAAAATTATGCCCGTATTCAACCAGAACTTCCTGCAAAGCCATGGTTCTTAAGAGCAAAACTCAGTAAGATTGAGACGTCAACTTTGTCGCGCATGAGTTTAGGACATATTTGTTCCCCAGCCCATCTCGTCAGGCTGAAAATTGTTGACGATTTCGTTTGTGAGTGTGGCACAGATGTTGGTGATCTAAATCATATCATCCTCTCCTGTCCTCTTTATGATCGCACTTCCTTTATAGATAGTCATTTATCTCTTTACTAGCTTTCCGCCCGCGGCTTCGCTCGCGTGGAGATCGGTTATATCGCGCTTTTAGATTTCACTCGTGAATATAATTTTTTTCCGGGATAAAAAAGTAGGTACCCTATTATTTAATCCGGACTTCTAACTTTATATCTGCAAAATTTCAAAATAATCGGCTTAGTAGTTACGGCGTGAAAGCGGAACAAACAAACTCACTTTCCGATTTATAATATTAGGATATTTGGTGTACACATACAAATATTCCAGTAATCTCACTTGGGAACTTGATGTTTTTTTTAGGACCAAAAGTAGCCTATGTTATCTCGATCTTTTCAACTAACTGTATGCCAAAAATCAGGTCGATTGATTGCTTAGCTACGGTGTCAAGGAAGGACAAACAAACAAACAAACACACTTTCACATTTATAATATTAGTATGGAAGTATGGATTACCCTTATTTTATTTACCCTCGGGCCCTGCGTTGAGAGTGACACGGGATCGGCCCAAAGGCCTAATCGTCGTGCCACTCTCAGGGCATACCGGCCTTGTTAAGGCCGGTTTCCGCGCCAATGGGGATTACCCAGTATCCGGAGTAATCCCCAGACGTGGTGACCGGTGCAATGCGCGTACGGGGGCTACCCACACGCGCTGGTCACACTCTGGGGCTAAAGGAGAGGGGGGTTCGTCCCCCGCCTTCTTCGCCCCGCCCGTCTACGCCGGAGGGGAGCGGCAAGAGCATCCTCTTCCCGCTCCCTCTCCGCAGCCTCCCATGCACTCTCGCTTTCAACCATGGCTCGCACCAATGGTTGCCAGGGAGAGGCGTCACCTCCGAGCGCCGCAACGAGGTCGCGGCGCTCGTTTCGCCAGGCCGGGCACTCCACCGGTATTCCCGGCTCCGGCCGGGCGAGTCCCCCACACGTCCGCCGCCTAGCTAGCGGCGGGTATGGTGCGTAAAGTATTTCCATTCGTTAAAAAAAAAAAAAAAAAAAAAAAAAAAAAAAAAAAAAAAAAAAAAAAAAAAAAAAAAATACTAGTCCGTGTGCAGTTTCTTCTGGCCTGCCATCGGACGCGTCCCCAGGTGGCGGATAGAGTTTTGGCGGGAAAGCCAAAATGAGGGCCACGCTCATTTTTCATTGGACTTTTAAATTATTTATAGTGTCGTTTACTAAATAAAAACGCGTGATTTATGTAGGAAAAAGTGCATTCAGTGAATAATTCATAAAGAACCATTTGTACCAACCATTGTAGCATAGTGGTCACATCATGTCTTTACCCCAAACCCCTCCTGGTTGGCCTTACGTGGGAAACGAAAGGAGATAGGTTAAGTTAAGTTAAGCTAGGATAAGGTAAGATAAATTAGGATATAAACTGAAGAAAAAAAGTTACTTAAGACTAGGCTGCATGGCGTACCTCTGAACGGAAAAAGTAAACAAAAAAAAAAAATCAATGCTGATTATCGACAAAAAACGTTTAACTATTTTTTCCATTCATCAATTCAATCGTCTACATCAGTACATCAAGGTAGTACAATCTGCCAGATCTTTCCTTTATTAGATTTTCAACTTACTTTTAAAGCATTAAGGCTCAAGATTGAATGGGAACATTTGACAGTTTCGGGTAGCTTGACCTGTTGTAGTCCATACATATGCAACTGCTTTAGTCCCAAAATCGAACCGAAAATGAAACTACAACATGGTTTTCTACCATAGATTCTTTTTATTTTGTAAACACTTGTGTAAAACCACCAGCTGGATTTTCAGTAGTTAAATAGCTCTTATATGAAATATTAATGGTTTGACAGCTTTTCTAGAAAAAGTGTATCTAAAACGTACTAAAATAAATACTATTATTTATTTCTCATAAATCAGATACAGGTCATGTAGCAAAAAAAGAATCTTAAAATTTATTAAAACTTATCATAATAATCAAATAAAAACTTAACTTTAAAAATTGATTTTCATAATCGACTAAATAGAACAAGTCAAATCGATTGACATTGTAAATTATTATAAAATTAAGTAAGGTTTTTTAACACAACTTCATTCTCTAAAAGTATGCTATTTTATTCCGAATTCGTAGGCGATTTTACTAAATAAATACCATCGATAACAACGGATATTCGGTTTCAAGAATTCAAGCTCTAACGTAACTTCAACAGATAGTCATAGTCAATTGTAACGACGACTAAGACCGGTGAACATCGAGGAGAGGTCGTGGAGGAATTTACCATCTAGCCACCATCGCCGTTCGCCAATTACACCATGGCTGATACCGAAAAGGCGCCGCAGCCGCAGCCCCAACAGCAGCAGCAGCAGCAGCAAGAGCAACAACCCCCACAGCAACCGCAACAAGCTAAAGCGGCTAAACAAAAGCAGGTCATTGGTAAGTATCGCTACGCCATCTTAGTTTTGCGTGTCCCGGCATTAAATTTATCAAAAGCACATGTTCATCAAATCGTGGAATCTTATAATATTTTGATTTATTATCCATGCGATGTGACAAAAATAATGGATCGTAACGTTTAAATATAAATAATCTATTAGAATTCTTCTATTTTCGAAAGTGGGCGTTCTTGTTGGCGGCGTTATTGATCGTATGTTGACCCCACTAGAACTATATAGCTCCATAACTACTAGTAACTACGAACGAATCAATAATCTCGCCGGCGGAATGGAGCACGGCGTGGCGTTCAGCACCGGGCTTCAACCATTTCGTATGAAATCAATCCTAATCATCAACGCTTTTTCCACTTGGAATGTTGTAGCTAGTAATTTGTTGCTTGGCCATAATATTTTTCTTATTGTCTTGTTGCGAATGTACGTTATGATTATGATGTTCCTGCTTTATCTGACTTTAAAAATAATATTGACATCATCTCTACCAATTTATTTAAGGGCGTGTAGGTGTCATTTACATATTTCGCAAGTCTGTGTACATGAATCGATGGCGGCGTCAAAAACCATGCATCCTAAACATAACGCACATTTTTATTTCGTGGTTTTCTTGTACATTTTAGTTGACAGCTCAATAAGGTCTTATTCAACTTCAGCCTACTCCAGACTTGCAGACTAAGAATAAGTTTTCAGTGTGGTTAAATAGCTGCTGGTAGATAAATATTATAAAGTTTAGGTATTTTATTATAAATTATGTATGCACTTTTGTGAAAGCTGTGTATAATAATAACTGTATTATATGCACTTACTTTCATATAATATGTACTATTATTATTGTAATAGATTGATTATAAGAAATGTCTGTCAGAGTGAAACTTGTTTAGAAACAAATCTGAACTCTTTGTTATTTTATTGAAGCATTCTTTAGGTTTTGTCATCAAAACTAAATCTTAGAATAACTTCAAATGGCTATATTCTTTAACACTAGAAAATCTTATCTGAGGAATAATTTTGATTTTTTGACAGTTTTGTACAAAAATTGTTAAATATCAATTTTATTCTAAATAATAAAAATTAGTTTGAATTTAGTGGGTAGTGTAGTAATACCAAATCTGGTTAGTAATTCACTCTAACAGACCTGAAAGCTTTAATAACGATCTTAAGTTTAGCAACATTGACAAACTATATTATTGTTAAATTGAAAAGTGATGGAGCATGACAGCTGAAATGACTGATTTAGTCTGTAAACTAAGTCATATAATTTTTTGTTAACTACCTTCCAAAACTGATGAGTTACATTCTATAATATATTTTTTTATATATATGTATACTTTAAAACAATTTATTTCTTTTCAGCTGAGAAAGTTTCGGGAACCGTCAAATGGTTTAATGTGAAGAGTGGATATGGTTTCATCAATAGGTGAGTTCAGCATTAATTGCTCCTTTTCATTATGAATTTCCATATATATTTGGACTAGTCAAAGTAATATTTAATTGTCCTTGTTAGGAATGACACCAAGGAGGATGTGTTTGTGCATCAAACTGCAATCGCCCGGAACAACCCTCGCAAGGCTGTGCGCTCGGTCGGCGACGGGGAGGCGGTGGAGTTTGCCGTGGTTGCCGGGGAGAAAGGCTATGAAGCAGCCGGAGTGACTGGTCCCGGTGGTGAGCCAGTAAAGGGCTCGCCCTATGCAGCTGATAAACGCCGCGGCTTCCATCGCCAGTAAGTGAAACATTAGTGGACTTGTGAAGTTGATTTTGTTTCTGTTCTTGTTTTAACTAAACAAATTTTCAGGTATTATCCCCGTCAAAGTGGCGGACGTGGCGGGGAGGGCGCTCCACGTAGAGGTGGAATGGGACGTCGTGGGCCCCCATCCAACCAGGGGGGTGCACAGGGGGATGAAGGTCAGGAGGCAGGCGGAGCACCTCAACAGCGCAGGTAAGGAATCTTAGATGTGAGATGTCAATACTGCTATTACTACTAATGTATACTAAAATTATTCCAATTTTGGAAGATGCTGATTTATTTCAATTTTCAGCTACTTCCGCCGCAATTTCCGTGGTGGACGCCGTGGTGGCGGTCCAGGACCCATGAACCGCGGAGGTTACCGTCGCGTGCGCCCACGTAACTTCCAACAGGGCCAAGCTCCGGGTCAGGGACAAGCACCAGGTCAGGGTCAACCCCCAACTGGTGGGCAGTCTATCCAAGCACCACGTCAGAATGGTCAGGAGGCAGAGGCCCCAGCCACCGCTGCTTCACCAACTCAGCAGGCCAAGCCAAAACCCAACACCAAACCTGCTGGTACCACCATTGAGACCACTACCAATGAGAGCCAGGCCTAAACACCTGGCAGCTGCACAGTGTGGCACACCCTTACGTAGTGCATGTTAATTCTAGCTGTGCCACATATCCATCACAACTTTGTCTTGTCTGTACAACTGAAGAGTGTTTTGTTTTAATTGTTGTTGCAGAAGCTATTACATCTAAAAAAGTCTGCATTTTATCATCTTCATTGGAATGTAATGTTCAGGGGAAGGTTTTATTGGAACTGCATAGTATCATAGATCAAAAATGTGATATTTTAATTATTCTAAATAATATATTGTTTTAAGGGTTTTTTTGGTTGTTCCTACAACATGATTGTGTATTGTATTTTTTAAACTAATTCTTATACATTTTGGGTATCCAAGATTTAATAAAACTGTGCAATTTAATGTATTAGAAAATGGAAACGATATGCAGGTTCCTATGCCCCAATTGATTGTGTATTTTTAAAGAATGAATTCTTTTATTATAAATTTAAATGGATGTATGTTTTGACCAAGTCTTATTTGTAATAAAATCATAGTTCTGTAAACAACACTCTCAGAAATAAAAACTTCTTTTTACCTGTGTGAAAATAATTTTATTTTAATGTTTGTAATCCTTGCTAGTCCATCTATAAATGGTGTGCGTTCACGCAGCGGAATGTTGTTGATTTTAAAGATTTTAATTATGCAGATATTTAGTGTATGACGTCGTATAATTGTGCATAGTAAAAAAAAAAAAAATGTGCACGCAGCTATTTTGGAGAAATTTACCAAGAACTGATTCCGCTGTGTGCGTTCGCGCAGCGGAATGTTGTTGAATTTAAAGATTTTAGATATGCAGATATTTAGTGTATGACGTCGTATAATTGTGTATGGTAAAAAAAAATTTGTGCACGCAGCCATTGTGGAGAAATTCACCAAAAACTGATTCCGCTGGGCGAACGTTGTCCTGGCGGAACGTTTTTTAATCCATTGACTTTCGAAAAAAGAGATGTGTCCAAAAATTAGTGTGTATTTGTGTGTAATTGTGTATGTATGAATAAAATTTGTGCATGCATAAACTTCGGAGATATTAAAGTTTCCGCTGCGCGAACGTTTGGCCATTAGCTAGTTTTCATATAAAGCGCTTACATAGAGAGCTGTAGATTTTTACATACTTTGTTTTGAATTTGTGTATATTTGTTTAAAAAACAGATTTAGAAAAAATCGTAAGGCTTAAAAGATAAAAATATAAACTTAAAATACGCTTATTTGGTCTTAGTTCTTAAAGTATGCACTTTGGGGTCTAGATTTTCACGTTTATACAAACCTTGTGTCTGCAATATATTGCCAAGTATCAATGATGTTCCTTTAGTAATAAAAGAGTTATAGGACAATTTACCATGACAAAATCACTGTTTACAAAGCAGTCAAATATCACGACATTCTAAAGGAATTGCATGGTAAAATGTATGCCAATAATTAGTGTATTCATTCAACTATTCACATGCAAAATTTAATGTCATTAAATTCATTAATTAAAGAAAAACAATTATAATACTGACGAAGCATCGAAAACCTACATAACCCGACCAAGTTCGGATAGCTATAAAAAAGCGGCCGTGCAATATATTTAGGTAACATCCCAAAATTTACAGTATAATACCGGTATTGTATTGGTATAGGTGATAACAAAATTGTTTCGATATAATATAAAGGTCATTTATTTTTGTACACCTATTTTTTTAAATGTATTTGACTATGACAAAGTAGGTACTATTTACGAAGTTATTTTATTTAAGTATGCGCTTGAGACTTGAGATATAATCTAGATATATTAATTTAGGCAAATAAAATTGATACAGCTAATTTCTATTGAAGATTTCACGCATCAGGATTCTTACTATAGACCCCCCAGGGATATTAAATAATTACCACAAGTAAGTACTACTGTTTAGGTAAATATCATATTGTAGTTTATAACACTTTTTAACCAATGCACTAGACGAGCGTTCCCCTTTGCAAATTTAGTGGATCAAACAATCTAGTGTCCGACCGAAATTTCGGTTTCGGCCGAGTTTCGGCCAAAAATCAAGTTTCGGTTTCGGTTTCGGCCAAAATAGGCCGAAACCGAAACTTATTTCGAATGTTTCCGCACGATCGCGTGCGCCTAACTTCGTTTCCCGCGGCAAGATCTCAAAATTGTTTCTGGTCATCCATAACACAAGGGAAAACCTTAATTTGGGTTCCAGGACAATGTATGTGATGTTGTCTCAATTTACATAAAAAAAAAATACCAATACATAGTATTTAATGAAACAGTAACAAATTAATAATGTGGTAACTAAAAAATATCTAATATAAATGATTAAAATTTTGCTATTTGGACAGCCTCCGTGGCTTAGCGGTAGCGAATGCGGCCGCTGCGCAAGGAGGCGCGGGTTCGATCCCCGCGCAGTGTAAATATTTGTATGCATGAATATGAATATTTGCATTGGTCTGGTCGTACCTCGGAAAGCACGTTAAGCTGTTGGTCCCGGTTGCCATACGAACATCTAGTGGCAGTCGTTACGGGTTGTTGGAGCCCTCAAAAGTCCAACAATTAGTCTAGCTGCAATGCTTCGATATCGCCTTCGGG
This sequence comes from Sesamia inferens, assembly GCA_037179545.1. Lineage (NCBI taxonomy): Eukaryota > Metazoa > Arthropoda > Insecta > Lepidoptera > Noctuidae > Sesamia > Sesamia inferens. The sequence goes on along the minus strand of CM073921.1, from coordinate 14,556,250 downwards.
TTGTGGAGGTCAGACGGCAGTCGCTTCACGGAAAATGTCGAAGTTTCGCCAAAATTAGCAGTTAGGCTGGTAAAGATGACCCCAGACTCCAGAGCTGGAAAAAGGCTTTGGATGCGACTGGGATTAACGCTGAGATGATGATGATTAAAATTTTGCTATGAAAACTTAATTTGTCAAAATAATAAAAATGTTATCAATAGATATATTTTTTTTTATATTATGTTAAATAAATGATTACAACAAACTTAATATACTGTGTTGCCATTTCATGCCCTAATTAATGCAAAATAATAGGTACTTAAAATTCTCCAAATTTCAGTATTTTAAGAAATTTTATAGTTAGACACGTGAGTTTCGGTTTCGGCCGAAACTGAAGCCCTAGCCGAAGATTCGGTTTCAGTTTCGGTTTCGGCAGAAAAACCAGTTTCGGTCGGACACTAAAACAATCTAATAACTTAAAAAAAACTACTTCTTCAATTGATTTTTTAATTGATGGTCTATAGTATAGACCATCAATTAAAAAATCGATTGAAGAAGTAGTTTTTTACCAGTTCAACAGTATAGACTCTATACTGTTGTACTGGTTGTGACTTATTTAAGTGAGCGTGTTCCCCCGCACCCCACCAAAATATGCAGAATTATTTTGATTGAAGCGGTACGCTTAAGGCTAGTCCTTTGGTTAAATAGTCTAAGGTCCGTATTACAGAACGTTACTCAAAACTCAAGCTTTACTTACTAGTTTTAAGTAATACTTGAGCATTACTTAAAACTAGTTTTAACCTATCAAAAGGCTTCAAACGAGACTTAAGTAAAGCTGGAGTTTTGAGTGACGTTCCGTAATACGGACCTTACTATTGTAGTTATGAATTGATCAAAAATATTCTAGTGTGAAACAATAGACAACGCGCTGCGCGCAACGAGCGTTAGGCGGCTTCCCGCTTGAAACAGTACCTCCATCCTTAAAGAAAAGAGAGGGCAATATGTTTTCATTAGCCGCGGCCCGCGCGTATTCATTTGCTGTTGTACTTGAACTTGATTAATATATCTAGATTATATCTCAAGTCTCAAGCGCATACTTAAATAAAATAACTACGTAAATAGTAACTACTTTGTCATAGTCAAATACATTTAAAAAAATAGGTGTATAAAAATAAATGACCTTTATATTATATCGAAACAATTGTGTTATCACCTATACCAATTCAATACCGGTATTATACTGTAAATTTTGGAATGTTACCTAAATATATTGCACGGCCGCTTTTTTATAGCTATCCGAACTTGGTCGGGTTATGTAGGTTTTCGATGCTTCGTCAGTATTATAATTGTATTTCTTTAATTACTGAATTTAATGACATGAAATTGTGCAAGTGAATAGTTGAATGAATACACTAATTATTGGCATACATTTTACCATGCAATTCCTTTAGAATGTCGTGATATTTGACTGCTTTGTAAACAGTGATTATGTCATGGTAAATTGTCCTATAACTCTTTAATTACTAAAGGAACATCATTGATACTTGGCAATATATTGCAGACACTTACAAGGTTTGTATAAACGTGAAAATCTAGACCCCAAAGTGCATACTTTAAGAACTAAGACCAAATAAGCGTATTTTACGTTTATATTTTTATCTTTTAAGCCTTACGATTTTTTATAAATCTGTTTTTTAAACAAATTCAAAACAAAGTATGTAAAAATCTACAGCTCTCTATGTAAGCGCTTTATATCAAAACTAGCTAATGGCCAAACGTTCGTGCAGCGGAAACTTGAATATCTCCGAAGTTTATGCATGCACAAATTTTATTCATACATACACAATTACACACAAATACACACTAATTTTTGGACACATCTCTTTTTTCGAAAGTCAATGGATTAAAAAACGTTCCGCCAGGACAACGTTCGCCCAGCGGAATCAGTTTTTGGTGAATTTCTCCACAATGGCTGCGTGCACAATTTTTTTTTTACCATACACAATTATACGACGTCATACACTAAATATCTGCATATCTAAAATCTTTAAATTCAACAACATTCCGCTGCGCGAACGCACACGATTCCGCTGGGCGAACGTTGTCCTCCTGGCGGAACTTTTTTAATCCATAGACTAGAAGAAAAGTGATGTGTCCTAACATTAGTGTGTAATTGTGTATGTATTGAATTTAGTGCATGCATAAACTTTGGAGAAATTCAAGTTTCCGCTACGCGAAAGTTTGCCTATTAGCTAGTTTTTATATACCTAAAGCGCTTACATAGGCAGCTGTAGATTTTTAAATACCGTAAAACGGGGTGAGTAGAGAAAAATTTAGGGATAATTACAAAGTTTTTTATGGCAAACTGTCTCCGGTAAAAAACCCGAAACTTTACCAATTTTTTGGTAATATTTTTCGTAGTTTGGCAACCTTTGATTTGTGGCAAAGTCGCTAAAATCGTCAAAATATAATCTCAAAGTTGTCAATAAAACATTGTCGGTAGGCTCGCGTAACTTTGAACGTCCGTATTTCGGTTTTGGTCAGAACTGGTGAAACTCGTCAAATTACAGTCAGTGCATTTTTTTTTAACCTTTTGAACGCCAATAACTTCTATACAAGTTCGAGATTTTCGTGCCCTCAGCGCCACTACTTGATTAGAAGTAATCACAGTATAAAATAAATTTACGACTTTTACAACACCTTGTTTTGACCAAGATTTTGTTTTTATGGAAAATTGCCCTGTTTACAACCATATTTTTAATTTTTTCACACATAATAAGTTCTTATTTGTTTTATTTTCAATAGGAACAAAAACACCAGAAAATATTTTAATGCCCCCAGCGCCAATTGATAGCAAGTTAGTGATGGGACACGATGAAGACCTCGCTACATTTCATCTCGTCGAAATGATCATAAATACTATTATTGCAAGAAAATGACGTGAATAAATAATATTTTATAAATATTGTATAAACTAGGTTTTATTCACCATAATCAAGAATAAATAGGTTTTCTAATCATTGTCGATAGTGAAACACCGTATGAAAAACCCATCCCTACAAACTTAGTTATTTATCACTCCGCACGCGCCACCAACTTGTATAGAAGTAAATCTGTGACATCATAAGCGGACAGGTTTCAAGGTCATAGTGACTTTGTGCATTTTAGTGTAGGGCAATGTTTACATCTTAAGTTAACGCACGTGTTTTTACAAAAAAAAAAAAATAGTGACGGTGAATATGACGAATTATTGCGAGTTGTTCAAGTCTGAATCAGAATTTTGAAATAGTTCGTCGTCTTGACATTCCGTTAAGTCGTCAACTTCCGTTTCAGGATTTTTCTTCCGTTTTCTATTAGTTTCTACAAACCAGAACTAATTTTGCGAGTATTTTGCGACACCGTTAAAAACGTCTGTAACATCTTTGTAAAACAGTAATTTTACGTAATTTATGTACAAAGGGTTCCGGGCCATTGATTTATGAATTTAAAGGATTAAAGTTGTATGAAACGCAGTAATAAGCGGTTTACGATTTACGAGGTATTAAAAAAAACTGATTACTAGATCTCGTTCAAAACAATTTTTGTTAGTAGTTTTTATAGTAATGTATGTACTTGTACATCATGTTTCATCAAACACATACGTGTGGTACATTTTGAGTTTTAGTTCTAAATATAAGGAGCCCCCAATATTTATTCTTATTTTTTTATTTTTGCATCAATACCTTAATACGGTTCACAGAATACATCTACCTACCTAGTATCACCAGTATAGCTCTTATAGTTTCGGAAAAAAATGACTGTGACATACGGACGGACAGACAGGCATGACGAATCTATAAGGGTTCCATTTTTTGCCATTTGGCTACTATCAATTGTATTTCTTGTAACTAAACGAAATAAATTATGCATTAATCGGTTGAGTTTATGCACGTGTAACTCTACCACAGTGAATATAAAAATAAATACCATAGAAATATAGACATCCTTAAATCAGAAAGGATTTTGACGTGCCTCGAGCGCCAACGACTTGATATGAAGTAAAAGGATTACATTTGGAGACAAATAGGGATGTGCCTTCTAGAACACACGTCTAATAAATTTACAATTCTGTTCTTTTTTATGGGAAGTATATCCAGGTTTTCATATTGATTTTTTTAATAAATAAAATATGAAAATACGGTTACAGTTTTTATTTAGCTTCGTAAATTGGTGAATAAACATCCCTACGTTTTACTATACAGTATGTTAAGAAAACCCTGTCCGACCCGTAAGGTGTTGTTAGGTATCGATAACTGATTCTACTAATGCATACAAAACCGGGCTAAACTTAAAAAAAAATCCCCCTAAAAATATAAATATTATTTCGCAAAAAGAGGTAACTCAAAAAATGCGCGTTAACCACCCTTCGCCTGCCACCCGCGGGGGGCGGGCGGCAGGGCACGCGGCACGTGGTCGCATCGCTATTCGCTCATAATAATACCGATGTTGTCACTTTTTAAAAATTACCAAATTTCGGGGAAATTGGAATTAATTCGCGGGAATAAAAGATTATTTCAAAATTCATTTGTATTGGTACTATGATGAATACGTAAAATTTTATATTATATTTGGTCATGTGTTTACCTAACCTTTATTATCCTTATGGGTCGGACAGGGTTTTCTTAACATACTGTAGATACGTTATACATTTGTAGCGTGGCGCAGGAGGACACATCGCGTGTTATATAGATGGTCGTTCAAAAGGTTAAATATATGGTGCAGTAATTATTAAGGGAGGATGCATTATTATATTTGTTATTATTTTGAAAGCCTTGTTTCCTTAAAATTTTTGGGGCGATTAGACACGCCCGAGGGGTGAATAGACACGCCTGAGGGGTTAATGGGCACGCGATTATGGTTAATAGACACGAGAAGGAGGTGATTAGTTACGAAAGACTGGTTGGTGATTAGCCATGATTATGACAGGGCTACCATAAAGTTAAAAGCACCGTTGGTTTGGTAGTGATTCTTTACAATTCAATCTTCGCGTTTAGTTACAAATATCATTTTTACCGACTTAAAAAGAGTAGGTTATCAATTCGACCCGTTTGTACGTAATATTTCCAGAACTGCTCAGTTTTCGTAAATGTTGGTCTATATCAGCTTCTGAACAAATGTGTATGTATGTTTTTATGTTTGTGTCCGCATATTTCTGGAATTACAAGTCCAATTTAAGTAATTAATGTAATTATTTTTTGTTGTAGTTCTAGGTATTGTTCAACTTAGGGAATATTTTGTTATAAGTACCTATGTACCTAAGAACAGTTCGCGCAAAACTTTTAGTTTAGTTTCACTTTAGTTTATTTTTGGCATTTTTACTAAAAAAAAAACATCTGTAGTAAATATGTTTTTTTAAAGCTACTTTCTAGAGTTTCATTTGCTTACTTTTATCAGGGAAACTACTTTGAGGCAGCCCTACGACTTTTTTCTAATCACTTCTCAGGCGTGTCTATTCACCCCAAAAGAGAATTAAGTAGAAATCAGGTATATTTTGTGATTTTTTTATTAACTACAAACATATCTGAATAAAAACAAATATATTTCAATAGTTTGATCCAAGACTCTTTAAATACATGCCTAGAAAAAAAGTGTATCAAAACTGGAACTTTACGAAAATCGTTACCAAAGATCGAAAACCTATCTATTCACCCCGTTTTACGGTACGTTGTTTTGAATTTGTTAATATTTGTTTAAAAAATACGCTTATTAGGTCTTAGTTCTTAAAGTATGCACTGAGGTCTAGATTTTTACATTTATACAAACCTTGTAAGTGTCTGCAACATATTGTCAAGTATCAATGATGTTCCATTAGTAATTAAAGAGTTATAGGACAATTTACCATGAATAGATCACCGTTACAAAGCAGTCAAATATCACGAGGTTCTGAAGGGATTGCATGGTAAAATGTATGCCAATAATAAATAATAATATTTATTGGAACAAAAAACACATTTTCCACTTTTCGTGTACAATAAAACTGCATTACAAAAGGTAGGTACAATAGGTTTATCCCTGTCCCCTAAACTAGGCTAGGCCTGTATCTTAGGGGGCAGTGCCCAGTGATAGGGCATGCTATATAATGCAATGAATTTTGAGCTAGTGACTTTAAAAATACGAGAATGAGATGGTGAAGAGTGAGGTTGTATGGAGTAAGAGTGAGTGTTTGGTGATTATGTTTAGGAAGTGATTGTGGTGGAGTGAGTGTATGTATGTACATGTGTGAATATTTAGTGCTTATGCTAAAACTGTTTAAGCAGCCAAACAAGGTAAGACAAATGTACAAGGGCGGATCTAGGGGGTGGGTCATGGCGGTCATGACCCTCCCCCGGGTCTTGTCAACCGCGAGACGGAACAGTTTTTAGACCGAAGTAATCCACTCCCACCACAGACCACTCCCTGATGTTTCGCAGCCACGACTTTCTCTTTCGTTAAGCGCGCCTGTTTCCTTCTACCTTGCCCATCATGATGAGTTGGAGTAGCGCATGTCTATCGAATCGGAGCACATGACCGAGATAATCTATTTTACGTTTCTTTATGGTGGGTAACAACTTTCGAGGCATTAGAACGCGCTGTAGGAGGGTGTCATTTCTGATGCCAGCTTATGCGCAGCATACGACGGTAGTACCACATTTCAAAAGCCTGCAAGCGTCGTGTAGTGTCCTCTTTCAGAATCCATGCTTCGCAGCCGTACATGACGACAGGCCATACATAACACAACCGCAACCTGACTCGGAGCTTTATGTGGAGTTTACGACCGCACAGAACTTTCTTCATTTTCTTAAAAGATCCTCGAGCAAGTTCTATCTGGGTCTTAATTTATTGGTCGGACTCCCATGCTCCATTTACCCAAGCACCGATATACTTGTACCGTCGTACCCGCTTAAGTTGTTTGCCTGCCACCGATATGCTAGGGCGTAAGTCTGAGTTTCTAGAGACCACCATAAATTTTGTCTTGGTGATGTTCATAGACAGACCGGCCTTCTCACTGCACTCTTTAATTTTATCTACAATCAAAATCAAAGCATTTATTTCAAATAAACCAGTTACAGGCACTTTTGAATTGTCAGTAGGTCTGTCAGTCAGTAAGGTGAAGCTAGTCGCCCATTCCAAAGAGTACCTACCTATGGAGAAGAACGGTCAAGAAACTTCATGGATACTCTTTTAAATTATCAAGCTATTGATACAAATATTTGATTACATCATTCATTTTGAAATCAATCGTGTGAGAACGATGCAGAAATATATTGTACGCTAAGAGCGTCCATTATGGAAAACACAAAAAAAAAAAAACAACAACAAAAAAGACTAACCCAACAAATAAATTCTTTACAGCAAGTACATTGTGCTCACACGTGTGCCATGCAATTATACAATACTAAGAATTTGAATCTACAGTTCTACACAATGTAAACATAGTTTTGTCCAAGGTTCAGCAGGTCCGGCACCAGTGCCGAATACCCCTGTCAGCGATGCAATTCCGTAACGTAAAATATTTTATTTTATTGGCTACATAGTGTGTACTAGCTTTAGGTACATAAAAAATAAACAATTACAAATTAAAACTACAAGAGGAAAAATCAAAGAACAATCAGTGTAAGTATAGAAATCGGACGCAGCTCAAGCCCAAGCCTTTTTGTCGTCAATATAATTCTTAACACAATAAAATGCTTTCTGACACAACTTACGTTTAATGAAGGATTTGAATTTATTCAGGCTCAGATCTTGAACCACCTCTGGAATTCTATTGTAAAAATGTATACATTGGCATCTAAAAGAGCCACCTATTTTCTTGAGCCTTGTTGTAATTGTGGTTATGTGGCTTGTGGTTCGGGACTCACATAAACCAAAAATAGCGTTGTATATGTTCCTGCTTCTCTTCGTAACTCTGCTATATGATTGTTTGTAACTATCTTAACTGGAGGTAATAATAATAAAGATGAGTTGGATCATTTCAATCTCTGGAACTATCCATCAGTCTGATATGAAATATATTTTCGCAATTTGCTTGACAGTAAAATTCTTGAAAAGGCTGTTTCACATCACGTAAGTTGTGGTGGCCTAGTGGTTAAAACACCAGCCTCCCAGGTATGAGTGCGGGTTCGATTCGAGGTCAGGTAAGTACCAATGTAACTTTTCTAAAGTTATATGTACTTTCTAAGTACATCTTGGACACCAATGACTGATTACAAGGTGAAGGCAAAAATCTTGAGGACACCTGGACTTTAAGTCTGAAATCGTCAACCCGCATTGAGCAAGCGTGGTGATTATACTCAATCCTTTTCTGGATGAGAGGAGACCTGCGCTCAGCAGTGGGACGATTAAAATGTTAATGATGATGAGCTAAGCGAAAACGAAATTAAAGCAAATAGAGACGACGAAACGAAGTCGCTGACAGAAGAACCGCTGCTTGAACTGCTAGATTTGAAAAAAAACTTATTTTGGTTTTGATACTGGGATATCAAAACCAAACATTATTAAGACTCGACCGTCGGGTACAAGCTCTTTAATAGAAATGGCTCTTATAAGCGTACGCGCATGACACGCAGGTCACACATCTATAACTATAGCTACTGCTAAGTAACCTAACAACAGCCGAGCAAAGAAGACAAATGTAAAAAGAAAGATAAGCGAAAATAATAATAATAATAATAAGACTTCCTGAAGCAGAAAGTTTTTGCATGGGCGGGCCGTATTCGGCGGTATAAGAAACGAGTGGATCGATATACCTACGCAGAATCGCATATTCCAGAGCGATGAGAGGTGGGTATATAGAGCTTGGGAGCGACCTGAACAAAACGAGGCCGACGAGTGCCGCCCGGATGATGCCATCACAAGTGCATTCTGGCGCGGCATTTGGTCGGTATCCGTTTGTCACACTGAGGGTAACTGGATACAGGATGTCGAACAAGTGTGTGAAATTCTACCAGAAATGGATAACATTTTAATAACACCGTCAGATGTAGCCACAGCAGTCCGTTCGTTACCGAACTGGAAATCACCGGGACCGGACGGGCTGCATAACTTTTGGTTAAAATGGCTAAGTAGTTCACACACTTGTTTGGCATCTCAATTCCAGTCATCCTTAGAGTTTGGTTCACTACCCCAGTTCTTAACAACTGGAATTACCCACCTGCTCCATAAATCAGGAAGCACCGCGGAACGCAAAAATTATAGACCGATCACTTGTTTACCAACGGTCTATAAAGTTCTTACATCCATTTTGAAAACTAAAATAACCAATCATCTTGACAGTAACTCCATCATATCTGTCTCTCAAAATGGATGTAGGAGCGGGTCCCGTGGTACTAAGGAGCTACTCTTCGTAGACATGGCCATCAGCCAACAGGTTCGTCGATCCCGCAAGGATCTCTCCACCTACTGGATAGATTATAAGAAGGCCTACGATTCGGTGCCACATACATTTCTTATGAGGGTGCTGGAGTTGTACATGATAAATGCAACTCTACGCACTTTCCTTAAGTCGTGTATGGGGCAATGGAAGACAGTCCTTCGCTATCCAGGGAGTCGACAGATCCAGGGGAATGATGAACCTGTATGGATTAAGCGGGGAATATTCCAGGGCGACAGTCTGAGTCCACTATGGTTCTGCTTAGCTCTGAATCCTCTAAGCACACTGCTGGAGGATTCAGGTTTGGGTTATCGATTGAAGAGAGGTGGTCAGATCATATCTCACCTCCTCTACATGGATGATTTGAAACTCTTTGCCCACAATAAATTGCATCTGATGAAGCTACTGAATGTAACAGAAACTTTTAGTAGTGGCATCAAAATGGAATTTGGCGTGGATAAATGTGCAGTCATGCATGTAAAGCGAGGGCAGATTATGGAATTCGAGGAAATTACACTCCCGGATTCCATACACCTTAGATCCCTCTCCTCATTCGAGAGCTATAAATATTTGGGTATGTCGGAAGCGTTAGGTATCAACGATGCTGACATGAAGCAATCGTTGAAGGAGCGCTTCTTTGGTCGCCTGAGGAAGGTATTAAATAGTCTTCTTTCGGGCGGAAATAAGGTGCGGGCCTTCAACGGGTGGGTCATGCCGGTTTTGATGTACTCTTTCGGCATACTTAAATGGACTCAGACCGAACTCGATGCCCTGGATAGAAGGGTCCGTACACTGTTGACAGCAAACAGGATGCATCACCCACGATCATCGGTGATGAGACTGTATATTCCGCGGAAATGCGGGGGTCGAGGCTTTTTAAATGCGAAGACCCTCCACAACCGAGAGTTATGCAGTCTCAGAGAACATTTTTTAAATATCGTATTGGGTATGCATCATAATGTGGTCACAGTAGACAAGGGGCTTACCCCGCTATCCATGGCGAAAGAGCTTCACGCAAAGCAAGGAGCTTCACGGGCGATTTTATCGGGATCTTCATGAGTCCGATGTTGACTTTTTAGCTTCCGTATCCTGATTACGTTTCGGTGACCTTTTCGGGGAAACTGAAGGTTTCGTCTGTGCAATTATGGACGAAGTTATCTTGACGAATAACTACCGGAGATATATTATGAAAGACGGGACGATTGACGTGTGTCGGGCATGTCACCATCCGGGTGAGTCCATCAGACACATTATCTCTGGTTGCTCTCGTTTAGCTAACGGCGAGTATTTGCACAGGCATAACCAAGTAGCTAGGATTATCCACCAGCAACTTGCTTTGAAATATAAACTTGTGGATTCTGAGGTACCGTATTATAAGTATGTGCCCGACCCAGTTCTTGAAAATGGCCATGTCACGTTATACTGGGATCGGTCTATCATTACTGACAGGACTATTGTTGCCAATAAGCCTGATATAGTGGTGATAGATCGATTAGCGCGCCTCGCAATGATTGTCGATGTTACCATTCCACATGAGGGGAATCTCGTGAAAGCTGAGAAAAAGAAACAAATTAAATATCTCGACTTGGCGCACGAGATTGTTGACATGTGGAATGTGAACTCGGCAGTCATTGTACCGATTGTCGTATCGGCCAATGGTTTGATAGCCAAGAGCCTCGATCAACATCTATTGAGGCTCTCGTTAGGCAGTTGGATCAAAGGCCAGATTCAAAAGGCAGTACTCCTCGATACGGCCCGCATCGTGAGGAGGTTCCTGTCTCTGGAGCTCTAACCACCGGTAGCTTGGACCCCGCTCCCACCATCGGTGGAACACTATTTTTTATATTTTTAAATGTTTTTATGTTTTTTTATAAATATTTAAAAATGTAAATGAATATGTATAAAAATAAACGAAATAATAATAATATTTTTTTTATTTTCAAAAAATATACATTTCAAGGTACACAAATAATATTTTAACTAAAAAATCAAAAAGTACAGAAAATAATGTGTCGTTGGTGCCTGTACTAAAGAATTAATCCACACCAACGGGGCATTGGCGTAGCTAGAATTTTTTCCTAGGAGAGGCCATGGCCCCAGCCAGCGCGCATGCATCAGCCTGTCACGCCAACTTGGTCACTAACTATCAGCACATGCGCAACTTTGTAGGTAGGTATCAAGTCAAGTATGGATTTCAGTTATCCTATCCTACTACTTATACCTAATATTATTCTCCAACGGCTTGAGCGCAGGCGTAAAGTAATCGTCTTGTATTCTTGTCGTTATTCTAGAGGATGCATTTTGGAGAGTACATAATTCCGCCATCACCGGACGACCCGTCGTACGGCAAGTATCCCACCCTTAAATTCATGACAGCACTACAATCCGGACGAAGCGTTTTGCTTCGTCTTTTATACGGTATAAATTATACCGCAACATATTGCTTGCGACGGTCGACTCGGCTAGCTACAATTGAAATGTCTTCAAGGCTAGCGTGAATAGGGTCTTAATAAACTAGTGCGCTTAATCATAAGCGATCGCATCACTGCTTACCTATCAGGCGGGATCCCGGTCAAGCACTAGTTTATAATGATAAAAAAAAAAATTCTGTCTAAACTAGGCAACTTAAACTACTTGCTTGTATGCACCGGCAGAAGAAAAATCAAAATTGTTGCGAATTTTTTTTTACTTCCCAATTAACATTTTTGTCATATAATCAAACATTTATACGACCTTGAGTCTTATTAAAGTTGTTTTACAGTATTTTTGTTAGTCGTGTACTGGTGCATTATGTGTCCGATAGTAATATACGCTTTTCGTTGTATAATAATGTCGTATAGACGTTATTGCGACCTTTTTATACAACCGTCATATAGTAGTGTCTACGACGACTTCTATAAAACTAACTTAGGTATACAACTTTTCGTCGTGTAAACGTTTTCATCGTATAAACGACGTAATACTGTCAATTTTGTCATATAATTACCTTTTAAACAACTGCTATACGGATAATAATTGTTTAGATGTAGTATTTGTAACCATTATATATAAGTCGAATAAGTATTACGAGAGCAACCTTTATACAACCTAAAGTATTACAAACATGCTAATACGACCGCTATTTAATTATTACTCATAATAGAGGTTTATAATCACCTTATATACAACTTCCATCATTTTGAAATTATATTTAGGTATTTACTGTTTGCTACAACAAATGGATTGATAAAAGTGGAAAAATATTAAAAGAAGTGGGGAATTAAAAACAAGTATCATTCGCTTCGAGCACGTCCTTTAATACAAAGTAATAGAACTCAAACTGATAGTGAAGAAAATGTGAAGGGTTCCGTATCACATTTAAATGTAAATTTAACCAAAATTCTACGAGTAGGTACATCTTGCAGTTCATTTGCCGAAGTTCAGGACTCTTGTTCACTTTCCAAATTTGAAAATAGTTATTCATAGTCCAAAAATGAAGTTAACGTCAATAAAGACACCCACAATGACGACTTCAGAGACCATTAAAAAAAGTGCGGGCTATTGATTTTAATATTCCCCAAATTGTATTAAAGCAATTAAATGATTTGAAACTTAAGGAAAGATGTTTTGTAAATCTTCATATCCAAATATATGAGAAGGAAATTTCGCAAACTGAAGTCATACCTATATTAGTTTAGGTACTGATATAAAGTGTCAGTTGGTTAGTGTGTTATTCATACATTTAAGAAATAGGTAATAAAAAAGGCAGTAAAAATTATTGAAGTATTTTTTTTTATTATTCCCAAGAAAGTAATTAACATTTCAAGTTTGACGAGACTTATTAATTAGAAAAGCAAAGATTTCAAATATAGCTAGTTTTTGGAAAAACTTAAATGGCTTTTTGAACCATAGATGTCAAATATGAAATATTATACAAAATCAAACCTTCATTTATTTTGCCACATTGAAACATCTTATGAAGCTAATAATCTTACAATAGAACATATAAAATTATGGTGTATTTTCTAGCTCTACATTCTGGACATTGCATTACTTTTCAACTGGCTGCTGATTATTTTCGTGCAACACTTTTGCTTCCTTTGGTAAAAACTTTTCAACATCCTTGTGGGGTTTACCTAAAACAAAAGTATTCTAAGATATAGGTATGTCACGCAAATCGGTTCTTAAAATATAAATGCCTAGCTAACTTAGTACAAATACATCCTAATTGAACAAAGTTAGTTAGGCGTTTATTATGTTATTATTGATCCCTAAATCAACTGTCATGGCGTACTCGAATGAATGAACACGCAGTTATACGTCGGGAAGTTATGTAGTTGTCATATAACGCAGTCACATTAATAATAAATTAATAGAAATATGTGAAAACATTAATATTTCAAAAGCGCGTAAAAAAATTGTTAGAAACTTACCTCATATTAATCAGTAAACTTGATTGCGCAATGGTTGACAACTGATGAAATAGTTTTATCGCTTCAAATAACAAAGAAAATATACAATATTAACTCTGCTGTCAAAAACACTGCCATATTATATTAACGTGATATGTTTTTTGAATATGAATTTGTTCAAATAAGCACACCTTTAAATGACAATAACACAACTTTACATTGGATAAAAGTCATATTGTGAGCCATTACTCGACACGAAGTCGAATACAAGCCGCGACAGTTGTTCTTACATGACATTTAGTCAAATCGCCGACGTAAATATGACTACTATGCGACTTTACAGGACCATATATGACTATTACACGACACTCTTAGCGCCTTAACGGTTATAGTAGCCTCAATGACCTTGTGCATGTGGGCGGAGCTAAACGCCGTACTCCCGAATTCGTAAAATGCGCGCGGTGGCGCGCTAAACTAAAACGACAATCAAAGAATATCCAGAGATGCAGACAAGCCGCGTGTAGGTCGCGATTTGTGCCTACGATTTCAGACGGGGGTATGGATGCAAGACGATAAATGTATATTTTGCATTGATAAATGGTAATATCGTACTATAATATATTTTTAGTATTCTTGATCAATGTTTAAATAAAATCAAGGAGTGCTCGTTACACAGTTTAATGGCCGATCGCAGACTGACAGACATTTGTAAAACAAGTACCCACACATTATAATATATCATAACATTAACATAAAAATTAATGGTAGATGGTAATATCTATCGATTCAACATATTTGAATTTTTTTTTCACTACTTTTCAGTATATGAGTATCATGTCTTTGCAGTGTCCTTGAATTAATTACTAATGCGAATAACATAAACGAGTTCATCGAGTTAACGTAAAACAAACGCGCACTAGGCACTTTGTGATATTTTCATTAAAAAAAAAAAACGTTGAACCACACTAGAAATGACTTTTATCGTGGGTGCATTTTTAAACATATAAATTCACAGACACAAACAGCCAGACCCGGAACAACTACTTGTAGGACATGTTCTGAATATTTGTTCCGCGCGGGAATCGAACCCGCGACACGCAGCGCAGCAGTCAATAGCTTAACCGCTGCGCTAACCGTGCTTTATATAGATGCGTTGAGATTACAAAGCGCGTAGTTTCGGCCGTTTTCCATAAAGAGATAGTACCCTATTTATACTGTGTCAGTGACGTCGGATTGAATGTACTTCGTCGTAATTAGGTTTCAAATAAAACACGAGTTATTTTAAAATCTGTAAATTTTAATTCTTCGATCCAATAAATAACATGCGAGAAATTGGAAAGATGACTGTTTCGATAACCGAAAGTCAAGCGCAAAGCAAGTGGACAATCTCCTGACCAACACAGCTATTGTTTACGAATGTCTGCACCCGAGAGCGATTCGTGCAATCCTCTCAATTTGCACAGTCGCCATTAGCAGCTTGGACTATGAAATAAAGGCTAACAGTGTGACTGCACAGAATATTATAAGATCGGTCACGAATATTAATAGTTTGGAGCTTGAAAAATTATTTTTTGTTACCGACGAGCCTGTACAAGCAACTGTATGTTATTAGTAAAAAAGTCACAAAACAGTATCGTCTTGTTTCATTTATGTGTAACACCAAGATAAGTAAAAGCACATCTTAGTACGGCGTTGTTCAAAAATTATTTTTTGTTACCGACGAGCCTGTACAAGCAACTGTATGTTATTAGTAAAAAAGTCACAAAACAGTATCGTCTTGTTTCATTTATGTGTAACACCAAGATAAGTAAAAGCACATCTTAGTACGGCGTTGTTCAAAAGCGTTGTTCGGCGTTGTTAAAAATAGTTTTTAAGCTGCAGAAATTTCTTGCAGTTGAGAATGGCCACAGTCTATTTCTATTGTTCCTACAACTGCACAGCTGATATTGATTTCTGTAGGATGTGCAAAATGTTTCCATACACATACGGCATTTAAAAATAAATAGGGAATGTAGTCCCACTTGTCGTTCTCCAACAATATCCACAGATCCTAAACCACAGTCTATAATTCTCCGTGCTTGACAATTTTCTTTACTTCTGAATAAAAGTAAGCAATATTAATTATGCGTCGCCCTTCGATGAAACAAGCTTGAGATTTGTTGAGGTTTTGGTGATATTTTGAGCTAAAAAAAGATATAACATACATTTTAATTAACCCTGGCAACACTGTTAGAGATTTTTGTCAAGGAATTAAGAATTTATTAAGAAAAATTAATTAAGAATTAACAAAAAATTAATTTTACAGGTATATGATATATTTGTAAACTAAAAATATAGGTTGTAGGACATGCAGGCATAATTTTACCTGAATGATGATGATGGAACTTGCGTCGTTTTTTTGTGCACATAGAGATATATAATATTAACATTTTCTTGACGACATTCTGTATGGATGTCTGACCTAGAATCAACTGCGTTAGTGTTCGACCTAAAAAGCAAATTAAACTTTTAAGTTCTGTCGATTGGTTTCTTTCTCTTTTTTTCTGTAAGTCGAAAAATGTTATTACAATATTATTTGTGAAAAACAGAATATATATATATATATCCTACAGTATGTTAAGAAAACCCTGTCCGACCCGTGAAGGTGTTGTTAGGTATCGATAACTGATTCTACTAATGCATACAAAACCAGGCTAACTTAAAAAAAAATCCCCCTAAAAAAATAAATATTATTTCGCAAAAAGAGGTAACTTAATAAATATGCGTTAAGCACCCTTCCGCGGGCGGCGGGCGGCAGGGCACGCGGCACGTGGTCGCATCGCTGTCGCTATTCGCTCATAATAATACCGGTGTTGGCACTTTTTTAAAAAATACCAAATTTCGGGGAAGTTATTTCAAAATTCATTTGTATTGGTACTATGATGATTACGTAAAATTTTATATCATATTTGGTCATGTGTTTACTTAACCTTTAGTATCCTTACGGGTCGGACAGGGTTTTCTTAACATACTGTATATATACGGACAAATCACACAGTTTGAGCTAGCCCCAAAGTAAGTTCGAGAGTTGTGTTATGGGATACTAACTCAACGATACTATATTTATAATAGATACATATATATATAAACATCCAAGACCCAGGCCAATCAGGAAAAGATCGTTTTCCATCATGACCTGGCCGGGAATCGAACCCGCGGCCTCCACGTCGCAGGCAGGCGTGTTGACAGCTGCGCCACGGAGGACGTCAAAAAAATTTACTGATAACTGTGACATTCCAAGCCCGCCAGCCCGCGTCCATCGGCTTCGGCTACTTTAAACAATTACATATAGAAATAAAATATTTACAGGAAGAATCATTTAAAATAATCCAAGTAAGAGTTTTTATTACACATTTTTGCTAATATCGCAAAAACTAAAAGTCCTATCAACTCAAAACTTTTTGTAAAACTGTTTTTACACCAAAACCTTTAATTGAGTCCTAATTTTTGGTTTATATCACCATAAACAAAAAATCACATTTTCAAGTTACGTAAATTTCTAATAAGATTTTTATTTTTAAATCTCCTTACAAACCTATAGATTATAACCTAAGTGCGAGTGTTTACTTACCTGAATAGAGTCTTCTATATTATCAGCGGATGTAGTTAGTCGGATTATTGCCTTTCAAGTCTAAAGATTTCTTTCTAGATTTCCTGGAACAATTCGTAATTGTTTAACTTCAATTGTAAAAGAAAAATGGTTACAAAAGCTAATAGTAATTATAAAGAAAAATACAGTAATATGTAGGTATAAATACAAGAGTATAGGTAGATAGATACTTACGCCACCAGACGCATCTTCAATTCTCATTTGCGAGCTAATCTATGAACGTACACTGGCACGATTCGCTCGTAAATATTTTCACTCACACAGACAACCACGCGTAGTCGGCGATAGCCGGAGCAGAGCAGCAAGCGACACAACCCTCCCGTCTGAATGCTAACGCACGACTGCCGCCCGCGCCCGCGCAGAGCACCTCTAAACCTATGTTTCAAAATAAGGATATTTTCTTGGCAAATGTTGATGGATTTAAATATGCTCTTGCATATCTGTAGTACTTCTAACCGCGAATTTTTCAGTGTAAAAATATTTCCACACATCAATGCCGTTTAGAAGTAATAACGAATATTAGCCAAAAATAGCGTTTTGGTAACTATTTTTTTAAGGCAAAAGGCAAAATCCTACGAAAAAATCATCTTTAGTAAATGTTGTACATGAATCAATAGACAAGATATATTTTTTTCAAATCTCAAAACCAAGCCGTTAATTAGAAATTAGCTTCCTAAAGTGACCATTTTACGCTACTAAATGAGACTAAGGCCCTTAAGTTGAATAAAATGGGCCCTAATGCGGTCGAGTAAACGTCCTTATAACGTTTATACGATTATATTATATAACATTAAGTCGCCAACAAAACATCTACTCGAATTCCTAAATGTTAGTTGGGTTATGTCTACACTATGTAAATTTTGATTTTTTCCATATATATTTAAATAAGAACAAAGTAAAGTACCTATCTGGGTTCGAACCTACGATCTACAACTCTTAAGTCGCGGCCGTTCACACTAGTCTACCACTACTCTCTTACATCAGACATTTCCTAGGAAATCGAGACTTTTTTTATGATGGATAGAGAGGCCGTTACAAAAATCAGATCGCAAAAAGCTTTTCGTATACAAGTCTAAACGGTCTAATTTATTTAAGGTCATTTTTTATCAGAATGTTAGTAATCACAAGGCTTCACAGAAATCACAGGTAGGTAGGTCACAGGTAGGTTATTGACCTATCTGAATCCTGCGGGGTTATTGCGTAACTCACATTCATTGCGTTATTCACATAGCTGTGTAGACAATTTTTCGACCATATGATGCAATGAATTAGCAATTTTCACTATTCAGATTGTGATTGCTTGTGGCGCCGATTTTCTTAATCTTACCGTACAAACTAAGTAATATATAAGTAGGGTAATTTCGCCTGTTCGCGTCCATCGCCCAGTTCGCGTTCATTTTTTAGAAAAATGTTTGAAAATAAGTAAACTAATACATCAATCAAACGAAAAGTCTTATCACTAATACCTCAATGTATAAGAGGCAAGCACACATGGGCAAAAGTTACGTACGCCAAAACTGAAAACAATCCCATTTAAAAAAATTATTTGTCCCAGCTGTTCATCAAGGAACAGTGCGCGGGCGGGATTTTAAGAAAAAAAATAGTGTGCAGCGGTGAGTTCGATATTAAGTTTTTTATTGTTTAAAGTGACTTTTATAGCTGTTTCTAGACTTTCATAATGAAAAAAAGGAATAATATTAATTGTAATTTGTTTATGTTTTTTTACTTTTAACGAATAAATTAAGGTGGATGCGAATTACTACATCAACTTTACAAAATTTCTTTCCTTGTAGGTATGGTTTGCGTCCGCAATGGACGCAAACCATACCTACAAGGAATAAGAATAAACCAAACTGCGTGCACTATTTTCGAATATATTTTTTCAATATTTTTTAAATACAAATGACTTCTTGTAAAAATAATTTAAAATATTTAAACTATAATTTCTTTTTTAAATACTACGAGTTTATTGTTCTATTTTTAAATGAAAAGAGTAATAAGAAATTACTCTTTTCATTGAAAAATAAGGGTTTTGCTCTTTGTCCAAAGACAGGAAAAGTTTTAGGTCCAAGAGGGTTCAAAAACTTGTGCCAAATAAAGCCAAGTAATGAAAAAGAAAACATTATTATTAACATTTAATGCGAATGGAGATATGTGTCCACCTTTTATCGTAATTCCATACATTAGACCACCAACTGCTATAGTACCTAAACAGTATGCCTCAAGAAGGGTGCTTAGGCAGGTCGGCGACAGGATGGGTGAGAGATGTATTCTTTGAATACACCACCAACGACTTTCAGAAATAGGTAGTGGAAAATAAAATCAAAAACCCAGTGCTGGAAGATGGACATAAATCGATTATAAGACGCGTGAAGAAATGAAAATTATTTTGTATGCCCATCCGCCCAACAGCACCCATATTTTACAGCCAGCTAACGTTAGCGTATTTGCACGGGTACAATAATATTGGAAATCTACAGTCCGCGTACTCCTATCAAAAATAGGAAATTTGAATTCTGCCGTCACAAAAATAAACTTTTGCAAATTGTTAAATAATGCATTCAAACATCCTATAATGCCCGACAATAACAAAAATGGGTGTAGGCGATGTGGTCTTTACCCATTCGATGCTAATAGTCCAGTAAAGAAGAATTATTTTTATTTTTTTAAAGCGATTTATAATGATAATAATGTTAATTTTTAATATGTATATTCTTATATTGTTAAAATACCTACAATCATCCTTTACAAATTCTTAAAATATCACCACTAAATTCTTTTTCTAAGCTGGTGAACGCGAAATGATCCAAGGGTGGACGCAGTTTGGATTTTGTGGACGCAAACTGGATAAAACACCTAATTATGAAGTATATCTATTTTAAAAAAAAGTTTGGTGTTTCAAACAAAAAAGAAGAGAAATATGCACTAAACTTTAATGTAGTTACTTTACGAACTAGGGAATCGGCGCAATAAAAAAAAGTTTAAAAAAAAAAACGCAATTTGGGTGCAGGATCAATTATTGGCAATTTTGGTATTAAAAAAAGATGTACATAGCTACAATTTTTCCAAATCTGCGAATGGAGATCATGGTCGGAGACAAATTTAATTAAATCGCTAGAGTCGACCTTCTACCTAGCCTATCTATCCATACTGTAAAATCACGCCTTGTAAACTTATACTGGTGCCAAGCTTTATAAAAAACTCACAACTCGAATTTTACAAATCTCTTATAATTTACATGATTATCGACTTTTACATGTTAACTTTTTATTAACAATTCCTATTGCAGCACATTTCAATAGAATCACTAAAATAATATGCTTATTAACTTGCTATTTCGAAAAACCATTAAAGTCGACATTAATTTTACGTGATAAACCTCCAAAAAAAGAAATATGGTTGAAATCCAGGTATTAAACACATTATTTTTTTTATAATATTAAACTAGTGCTTGACAGCAAGCAGCAGTAAGCAGTGATGAAATTGTTGATGGTAAAGCGCGCTAGTTTATTAAGAGCCTATTCACTAAGAGAAAAAGACCGAATGTATAGAAAGGAAGACGGCAGTTCAGCGAGGTGATGCAATGTTAAACCACATTAAACCCAACAACACCACCAACGATGCTGCGCCAGAGGGAGATTGATCTACGACCAAGCTCCCGACCCAACAACATTTTTCATCCTTGAGAGAACGGAGGTCTTAAAGTCAACGTGACGAAGACCGTTACATGGCTAGCAACACGACATCTCTTTTTTGTCCTGGTTGGAAATCCTCAATGGATGTCCGCCGCCCTGGGGTGGGCGACGGCGTCTGTCAGACTTTTACTGCCTGAAACCACCCCGGTGTCTCTTCTATCACGAGCGCGCGTGGGGCCGCGGGAGTCTAAATTCTTCCACGGCCTCACACCCTCGTGCTGGCTCGAGTCTTTCCGGGCCTCGTCTCCTGCAAAGGGTAGTGGGATGTTAAACTACCCCTTGCATCGCCTCAGAGGCACGTGCCGACACTCGCGCGGGCCTCCACCTCGGGGTCCATCGAATAGGAGACAGGGGACTTCCCCATGTCCCTCGCCCCTGGACCTATTCATGGGGGGCGGAAGAGGGCGTTATCCCACCTTCCTCGACGCCCGGTGCGTCTTCTGCGTCCCGGGAAGGGAGTTGAGATCTCCCTCTCCCGTTCCGCAGCTTCCTTCTGCGACATCACATCCTCTGCACTACTGCCGGCAGCGTCAGGTCGCCTCCTACTTCATTTGTGAGGACACGGCGCTGCTCCTCCCAAGCTACACATTCGGAGAGCGTGTGCTGCGCCATGTTCTCCCCGCATTGGACGCAGTGGTGGCACCGAGCGTCCGGCTCCCTGCCTAAGCGACGCAGGTGCTTGCCGAAGCAGCCGTACCCCGACAGTACCTGCGTCATCCTGAACGACAGGGAGCTGTGCCTTCTCCCGGGCCAGTCGTCGAGTACAGGCCGGATCGCCTCGACGGTAGCGAGGCCGGCGGTAGGGCGCATAATTAGCCTCTGCCGCCAGTCCGCCACCAAACACGACATACCTACCCCATGTCTGTGTGTATAGGCGGAGATATGGTCGAGTGCACAGACCAGTTTAAATATGTACTTGGGGTCCGTGTTCCGCGCGTCCGGTGACATTGATTGCGACGTTAAGGCACGCATTTCAGCAGTTTGGGCAAAATGGCCTGAGGTGACAGGTCTCATTTGTGACCCCAAAATGCCGTTTAAGCTTAAGGGACAGGTCTATAAAACTATCATTAGACCTGTTCTTCTGTATGGCAGTGAGACGTGACCTGTGCTTGCGCAACACGCTGGGGCTGCGTGTCACGGAGATGAATATGCTGCGGTGCATGTGTGGAGTTACGCGGAAAGACAGCATCAGGAACTCCCGCATCCGTGGCGGTCTTCCTGTCCGTGACAAAACAGACGGACTGCAAGAGGGTCGTCTACGCTGGTACGGTCACGTCTTACGAAAACCGACATGTTACGTGGGTAACAAATGTCTTGCCATGGCGCCTCTGCCGGACCGGAACAAGCGAGGTAGACCGAAGAAGTGCTGGCTTGACGTTGTAAGAGATGACATGCGTGCCAACAATCTCACACCACGTGATGTCAGACACCGTGCGAAATGGAGGCGTAGGGGAAGTACGTACAAAATGACATATACGGACAAAATGACACAGGCATCATATTTCAAATTCTGCCGTTTCTAGTTCGCCATAGATAACTACATCACGTGACTCTAGCCAGAAATACGAACCTGTCAAAAGGTGAACTCGCGCCAGTCTTTCGTTTGGGTGTCATGGCCGACGATAAACATTGGTAAGTTACGAGTTTTTATTTAATGCAGGGATTTTTGTGTATTAATGTTATGTTTTTCAAAATATTATCTTGTGTTTACATTAATTACATCCCTTAAGTAATTATTGTTGCCTTCAAATAGTTTTTTCCGAAAATAATAATCATTTTGCATTTATTGTTGAATTTTGATTTTTTATAACGTTTTATGGACAAAATGACATACATATGTTACGGACAAAATGACATAGGTATGTCGTTTTGTCCATAAGAACCCAATGAGTTAATTGTAGGTATTCAATATCGGTTTTTTGGTAATCAGTTGTTAATTTCTTCACAGATAATGCCGCGTAATTATAAGCGATCAGTCCTGGAGTGAGGAATCAATGCGTAAAGCTATGGAAGCAGTTCGCAGTAACAAAATGGGCTGGCTTTTGGCGTCGAAGACATTTGGAGTACCACAAAATGTAACGGATTCAAAAGCACTGGGATTTGGCCTCTAAACTCTGAAATATTTCCCGATTATATGTACGAACCTGCAGAGACTACAAACATACCACTGGAAGACACGTCCAATATGTAATATCATCAGCAAATAGGTCCTATTCCAGTTCCCATATCAGGACCCTCCACACAACAGCTAGACGATTTAATGTCACTTTCCGGAATGGACGATCTTCAAGCTCCTGAAACTCAACAACAAATTATCCGCGCCTTAACACCTGACAATAATAACACAACAGGTCAAACAATCGACTCTACTGAACCAGCAGACGATTCAACAGCAAACACTAGTCAAGACCTTATTTTACATGCTGTAAATCAAAATCGTCCATCTGTTGGTAATGAAGAACACCCCTCATCCTATACGTTAGCAGTGCCTATTGAAGTTATATCTCCTGTTCCAAAAGTACATTACGTAAGTGGCCAAGGCAAACGTAAGCCAATGAAACAGCAAACCTCTTTAGTTTTGACTTCAACTCCAAATATAACAGAAATTAAGGCAAGAAATGAGCCTAAATCTCCTTCACAGAAGAAGAGACGAAAGGTTACCAAAACCATATTCCAAGAAGACAGCGAAGAAGAAAATTTGCCAAACTACGCTCAAGATGACGAAGAGGTTTGCGCATGCATTTATTGCAACGATCTTTATTCGCGATCAAAACCTGGAGAAGACTCATTGCACTGTTTAAAATGTTCACATTGGGTCCACGCTTCTTGCGCGCATGTTTCTAAGCGAACCAAGCGGCTCATTTGCGAGCTTTGCCTTTAATTTTATAACTTGTACTGTGTATGTCATTTAGTCCGTAAGTGGTATGCCATTTTGTCCATAGCATATGGACAAAATGGATTTCGTTGACCTCAGTTAAATTCAAAATTATTATTTTTTCTAGTTTGTTTATCTTTTAAGTATCTATTATAATTCAAAGATATGAAACCTAAGATTACTGGTGTGCAATATGAATGCGCTGTGATTTACCATTAAAAAGTTATGACCCAAAACCAAAACTATATGTCATTTTGTACGTACCTCCCCTATATGTAGGAAAGCGGACCCCGGGCTCCAACGCGAAAGCCGCGGAAGCAACCGGGATTATACACTGAGATGATGACGATAGATGAACGAACGTGATAGCAATGTGGAATGACAGTTCACTTTAATCACATTTCACTTACTTCACTTCACTTCAATTAACTTCAAAATCAAAATCAAAGCATTTGAAAATCAAAAATTAGGAGAAATTTGTGTGTAGCTACTAGGTATACCCATTACTACAGCACCTGGCTAACCACTTTGAAGAACAGAGGCGTGGTGTTAGATAAGACAGCTATAATCACCACCATCACCACCTTCTTATATATGTAACAATCTATCTAAATACATAGGTACATACGGCAGCACGTCAAGCTACTACAATGTGTCATATTTCTTTATTAGATTTTCAACTTTATTGCTAAGGCCAGACCTGCTGTCGTCAGTACATAATACATAGATTGATAACCCAACAAACAAAAATTGGTCTTGTAGTGGCTTATAAGGCTAAAAATTATATTCTTATAGGCGCCGTATTATCGCTAATAAGGGTGCGTTTGGGCACAAATTATAAAGTCCTTATACCCCGCTTATAGATTCCTTATTGTCTGCTTTTTTCCTTAAACGTGTCATATTATGACAAGTAACAAGGATAACTTCCTTATAATGGCAAGAAAAAATCTCCTAAAAGTCAATACATAATATAAGAGTCATTTATAAAGCGTTAATAATGGCAATCACCCTTATACATGTTTTATTATGTTCCGATACAAGGGAGTTAAACTAATTGCTGCAAATCCAAGTCTCTTAAAAAACCGTTGGCCCTTATAGCCGTCTGTTTATGATTCTGCAATAAGTATTTTTTTAAAGAGAGTATATTTTTCGTAACAATTTGAAGAAGACAGACAAATGTCAACCATTTTGTTGGACAGTGAACGGTAAGTTATTATTTTATGTAGTTTATTTACCTGATTTATGTGCTTGTATATAGTAAAAAGTACACGGGAATTCAAATGCATGATAAAAGGTGGTACGCTGTGTGTTATAATATCAACCCGCCCTCGAGTTTAAGCTGTTTTTGTGCTCCAAACGTTATTAATTATTTAGTCAGGTTATATACACTACTATTATGAGGACAAAACGATTCGCACATCGTCTACAAGCAGTCTATGAGACTAAATACTTTATAACGGCAACGTTATATTACTTATGCTTTCGCCATTTATACATCATTAGGGTTCCTTACTCACGAACAAATTCCTTTACCTAGCTAGTCTTGTTCCCATAATATTATATAATATCTTTTTCACTTTTCTCTATAGTTCTATTGGATGGAAGAGATCTATATAGGGATAAGCCCGGTTTGTCAATAAATTTTCGGATTGACATACAATTTTAATTGTAAGTAATTATAATTATAATAATAATGTTTAAATAATTTTTGTTCGCAGATATTACAATGGTAGTGTTCTTATTGGCAGATATTGACAAATTTTTGAAAAGAGAAGATCTTAATTTACGTAATATGCGCTGGCCATGGAAGTGGACACATTTTATTCTATGAAAGGAATGTTTTAATTGTGTACATCCGACCCTTTCTACTTTACCTTTACACTTTGTGATTGATCGTGAAAACATAAAGGTGTTGCTACAATTCACTTTCATTTTGTGCTAAAACCGTGAAGAGTAGGTATTTGATTTACGATCATGTTCCTATTAGTAATAAGTAAAACTATATTCTAATTACTTATGTAAGGACATTTAAGGACTGTTTTTATTAAAAATAATATGTTATTGTCAAACTAGCTGTTTCTCGCGACCTTGTTTGCTTTATATTTTTTTATTATTAACATTTTGTTAGAAAGACTGGTGATGGAAACTCTGTCTAAAGTGGGAACGACCTCCATACAAAATGTTTTTGCACAACTGTAGGCCACTGGAGCAATATTTTGGGTTTTAATTACTGAATTCGATATTAATTGTTCGCTTTATTTGCGGCATTTCATATCCTAGCCAGGCTGTGCAAAAATGTTTTGTTTAGAGCCCGTTCCACCTACTTACTGAAAGGCTTATAAATCGAGTTTACTTTGATAGCAAGATATAACTCCCAAATCAGACATCATCCACAGCGATTTCTATTGTGGATCCACCAAATGTTTTGTTGGCTAACTAAAAGAGTATGGAGGTCAGTTCTCCAACCAACTAATACAAAATTTGCTTTCATTCGGATAATCCCTGACTTGAGAGCCACTCTTCCTCGTTTTTTAATTTTAAAATACGGCGACTTGATATGATAGCCTATTAAAAAATATGACTTAAATAAAAATACGTGATTTTTTTTTTTTCGTTAAATTATAAACTAGCACTTGACCGCATTCCCGCCTGATGGTAAGCAGTGACGCAATCGTTGACGGAAACACCGCCGCTGGCAAATTGTTCCAGTCCCTCGATGTACATTACTAGACATGTAATCTTCACATTTATAAATATTAAGTAATTTCGACCTAGCTACAGTTTCATTATAATATGTAAGTATAGATACATATGAAATTTGGGTATGAAATCACCGCCCTCAATCAAAAGCCTTCGCGAGTGATTCGCATATAGATGCTCTTATACCAACTTCATTCGTCACATGCTCTCCAGTTAAAGTGGGTCCAGGTAAAGTTTAAGTCGGCAGGTTTTGATTTCCCATCATATTTCATATATTCTCACCACGATAGGTGATATATTTTTAATTTAAGTAATGTTGCACAGTATTGGCCAAAGTTGATGATTCGAGCTTTTATGTATCGGTAGGCCATCGATATTGAAATTCAAGGTTATTTTCTTGGGCATTTCATAGTTTTGTAAGGTTTTTTGTAATTGTGTAACTAATCCATTATGCCAATAATGTCCAGTACTAATTTCAGTACCTAATGCATATTTCTATTTTATTTGTATTGAGCAATGTACAAGCATCCAATGGCTTTTGGTTTGGTATTACATGATGTAACATTTTTAATAAATCACTTAAAGCGATATGGGAAATGTTGAATTTTACTGCTCATTCTTTGAGGTCACTAAGGATATCAATATTCTTAAACTCTTTATTTAAACGTACTACGTATATATTGCAATCAGTATCGCTACAATTATATTCTTCCTCACTGTATTCCTTGTCATTTTCATTTGCTGTGAAATAATATTCTACGGAACCATATTCAGATTCGTTGGTATCGGCTTGGTCATTTTGTAGAATAGTACCATAGGCAATGAGATCATAGGAGTAGAAGTGGTGGGTGTAGTGCTCACAACCAAGTTTTCGTAGACCTTTTTCACTTTTCTTCTGTAACCACCGCTCCTTTTAAACTTCTTCCAGTCTTTATTCGTCGAATCCATTTTGATATGTAAATTCCGCTGCGTAATAAATTCACACAATCTGCTGTTTTACTCAAAATGGCAAATCTAGTCATCTAAAACAATGTAATATAACTGAATAGAGAATAATATCTTTATAATCTCTATATAAGGGAATATCGATTGCTTTCATCCTTGTAAGGACCATATAAAATGTTAGAATTTGTCTGTTGGATAGACGTCGTATCAAATACTTCTATAAGTTAAAAAGCTCAATAGTTACCTTATGCATTACTTTTATAAGAATCATTGGCCTTATTAAAAACCTTTATATAACTTCGAATTTTAAACGGCTAAAAAGCAATGTAACTAGCCTCTATAAGAAGAACATATTTCGAACCCTTATTGTACCCTTATAAGTTGGCTATATTAACGTTTACCCAGCAAAATTATAAGAATATAGGTAATATTAGCCAAACCTTCTATTAATGTGCCATTATAAGGAACATTGACAAAATGAATGCTCTTTTATAACAAATATAAGAATTTAGACCTTATAGACTTAATTTTATAAGGTTAGTTTGTTTGTTGGGAATGGTGCCGATTCTCTTGTTCACAAAGTAAACTAATATTAAGTTAAGTGCATCTTTTTCTTTCTATTTCATTAAGAAAAGGATGGAAGATAACATTTTAGTTTAATCCTGTCAAATTAAGATATTCCATAGACAATTTAGACGCGATTATAAACATGGCGACCAAAAATACATCAAATTAGGTACGTCAGGCGCTAGGAATTAATTTGACAGATCTAAACTGCCGTATTGCGTTCTTTCCTTTTCTTGATAAAATAGAAAGGAAAAGATGCTCATTGGAACACTTTTTTGGAGGCGTTCTACTACGTTTAAAATACTGTACCGTAAGGTGCGCGGTCGCCACTCCATCAGTCTTATTCTGTAAAAAGTTCACCATGAAAACTTAGGTAAAGTGAGCATGAAGTCAATCCAACTAGATTGTACGGGTAGCGCAGTGGTTAAGCTACTGCTGCTCTGCGTGTCACGAGTTAGATTCCCGCACGAAACAATTAATATGTATTTGTATGACCTACAAGAAGTTGTTTAGGGTCTGAATGTTTGTGTATGTGAATTTTATATGTCTGTAAACGCACCCACGATACAGGAGAAATTTCTAGTGTGGGGCAACGTATTTTTTTTAAAAACGAAATAAGAATCTTACGGCTAGACATTATTAACAGCTAACTTTAATTTCACATCACTTAACTTTTTACAGAAAGATTTTTACAGAATCGATGCGCTGAACATTTCAGTTCTTGGTGTGTGATTTCAAATACGAAATTTCTCCCGAAATTTATAATCATTTATTTCGGAAAAATATCCATAGGCATAACAAAGAATAGAATAACAAACACAAACAACAACTTCAAATGGCAGCAATATGTCTGCCGTAGCATTGTTGGATATACAAGTATATGTATAACATTACGAATTTCAGAAGGAATTACTTTGTATTATTTTTTTGTGTTGTGCGTTAATTAAGCAAATACTCTATTCTAAATATTATGTTATAATCACAATAGTATTATATAATAGCTCCAATAATATTATACCCTGTATTTTTATTATAATATATTATATTATGCATAAAACATTGTAAGTATATTATTGAATTGGTTAATACTGATTATGGAAGTAAATACATCAATAAGTAGGTACATAGATTTCTTATAAGTAAGTCATGGTAACATTACGAATCTATATACCTACATAGTTTTACACAGTAGATAACTTACGACTTACATTCAATCATTTTTTCAATCGATTCTGTTGACGATTCGGAACAAACTACTTCCATAATGTGTATTAATTCTATTACACACACACCCACAATATCCTCGGGTATAGGCATGCTTGTTTATTAAACATTGAATACTCCGCGTGAACGAACGTAGGATTGATAGATTATCCTGCCGAAGCGAAGCCCCGTGTTCTTGTCAATAACAAACACGTATCTGGTACCTACGGCAGT
The DNA here is from genome assembly GCA_037179545.1 of Sesamia inferens. Lineage (NCBI taxonomy): Eukaryota > Metazoa > Arthropoda > Insecta > Lepidoptera > Noctuidae > Sesamia > Sesamia inferens. Next base: position 14,526,624 of record CM073921.1, on the reverse strand, counting down.
TCCAAGTGTCCTCACCGTGCCATTCTTAACATAGACCATAAATTGGTGTCATCCCGACGGAGAGTGGATCAATTTACTCAATTGGATGCACTGCCATAACTGCGCACAAGCGCACTGCGCAGTTTCATTCGCGTCAATCAGTAACTAATTTAGAACTTGTTACCGTCTTGAATATTGCACCGGAACATTCTAGATATAATGTAAACAAAAAGCGTTTGGAATGACGAATCTATGCAATTTCTCAATATCTTGCTGTTCAGAGTCGTCTAACGTAACCAAACCAATGAGGCTGACATATTTTTTTTAAATTCTTGGTTTTAATGATAACGCAGTAAGTAGGGCGTGCCGTCGTCGCCATCTTCATTATGAAATGTGCTGGTAGTTAAGGTAGTACCTTCACCTGAAGGTATATTGTGAGACACTCCAGTTTAGCAATTGGTTTCAGATATCATGATCGCATGAAATAGTCATTCCATTGAGCACCCTAATTGCGTAAAACACTATGCCAATCAGCATCATTTTGAAGGCAACTGCTAATCCATTGCTTCATAAGTTCGAATTATGTGTCTACTCGCCAACGCAAACAAAGCAATGAATGCTGCTAAACTGTCAAAATGAAACCTATAGCTTTGATAGTGTATTATGTTACGGTAAGTGTGGTTAATTGAAAATTATTAATAATTACCAACATTGAAGGGAAAAGGAGGTAAGAATTATTTACTTTACCGATTATTATATATTAATAATTATACCTTACTTTTGGTAAATGTAACAAAATTTTAAAAATTACGTACACTAACCATTCCTATTACCTGCAGACTGGTTGAGCAAGAGATTTCCAGTACAACTTGTAATGGACGAGAATGTGCCCGCAAGGATTCAAATGTGGGTGGACAAGATTTCCGACAATGCAATTATACTGGTGATGGTAATTCTAACCGACGTAAAAGCGAAAAGATGCACGTTCTTTGCAATTCAAAGTGTCACCAGGGCTGTTCTATGTTACGGGTTAGGTTTCGGCACTTATGTAGACCTTCCAGTGGGCCATTGTACCTGTTGGTGGTTATTCCAACCAGTCCACCTCCCTCCAGAAGTCTATTAAGACTCCTGGCTTGTTAAGAAAATCTGTGTCTTGGTGCCCCGAGGGTTTCACTTCTAACATGACTGACGCCTGTACACTCGAAGAGTACATGCGCAATGATCCCATCACCCTGAGCTATGCAAGCTCTGCACAGAAGGCTGTTAGTTATGCCTTTTGTGTGGAAATGATTATTTAGCGAGCAGTGACCCGTGATTATCCCCGTCACCAATCGCAGGCCTTTGCTGTTCCGGTGAAACAGTTGTTTAGTTAGCCTGCAGACAGTCTAAGAAACCCATGCCAACAGGGACGACATGGCTTCTTTGGACTGACAGCAGCCCGATGACTAGGACCACGAAATCTCCGCTTGTGTGTGGCTGTGCTTCTGTAGCCATTTGCGTACTTAATTGAAAGGGATGAGCACGATAGGCTTCCGTCCGCTGACTGACGTTCTAGATGCTCTTCTAGCCAGCTCGTCAGCTGCGTCATTGCCCTGTGAACCGCTGTGTCCCTTTATCCATTGTAGTGTCACTGTGTTGCGTTCTGATACGGTTACCCTTTCGAGTGCATCGTGGCATTCAAGAATTAAGCTTGATGATCACATCGAGCAAGGGATGCATCAGCATCCCTTCTTTAGGGATTGGAGGACTGAATCACTGTCAGTAAGTGTGCAAACTCGGGTATCCACAACTCTTCTGGCTCTATGGCATGAGCCGCTAGTATTATGCCCACACACTTCGCTTGGTAAACCGTGCTGAGAAAGAAAGCCTTCTTGCAAATACAAATAATAATTTATTTTATTTAAAATAAATGAATCTCTGTTACTCATTACAAGTTGTTATCATAGCAAGAAATCGAAATGTGTAAAGTTCGCCAACGCCAGAAATCAGATTAGAAATCTAAAACATTGTTTTAGACAAAGATGTGATTGAAACTGTGGGCTCGGCAGTTTTTCTGTGAATAACAGTAAATGCCAAACTTCAGTGGGGACCATACATATCAACCCTAGCAGGAAGGCTCAGTTCGGCCGCCCACGCCGTCATAAAAGTAAGACAATGTACTGACGTTGACGCTCGTTTAGTTTATTTTAACTATTTCCACAGCGTTATGTCCTACCTATTCTATTGTGGGGCAAAGCCGCTGACATACAAAATATATTTGTACTCCAAAAACGAGCTGTCTAAGCAATTTACCAGCTCGGTGTCAGATTTTCTCTGAGACATTTCTTTAAAGATATTGGTATTCTCACGGTTGCTTTGCAATTCATCTTAGCCAACATCTTATATGTTAGGCAAAATATTCACGTGTACACCAAAAACTGTGATATTCATAATATTAATACCAGAAACAAGGACAAACTGCGAGCCCCTTTTCACCGACTTCATAAGGTTCATAACTCTTTTGTTGGGCTTGGTATAACTTTTTATAACAAGATACCTTCTGCTTTGCTAGACTTGCCTTACATTTAAAGCACAAATCTAATCCAAGCTTTGTTCAAAGGTTTATTATTCCGTAAATGATAAGCATAGCTGGTCGCTCTGATTAACTCAGGACAATGTTTGTGTTCTTTCTCTGGAATTAGCTTACTGACACGTTATATGAGTTCATATAATTCACTTTTTTATAATACGTAAATATGTAAGCTGTCACGCCCTTTATGCCTGGGGATTTTATTGAAGTAATAAGTTTTTAGTTATTTACACTTTCATTTAAATAATATGTATATTTTATTTTGCTTTGCTGGTATTTTGACGTGGTAGCTGGCATATTTTCAATAATTTCATTGCTCTTGTATTTTCTTGTGTTCCTTACTATACATATCTAGTATTGTATAAAGTCATGTGTTTTTTTTAATGAACAGACGGCTGTGCTGCTGGGGAGTTTCTTCCGCCACTTCTTCTTCCCAGCGAAAGCACTAGAAAGTGGGCATTTTGGGGGACTGTCTTATGTAATATTGACGTTCAAAAAGTGTTGATTGTCAGCCTAATTTGAATAAATGACTTTTATTTTTTACTAGCTTTCCGCCCGCGGCTTCGCTCGCGTGGAGATCGGTTATATCGCGCTTTTAGATTTCCCTCGTGAATATAATTTTTTTCCGGGATAAAAAGTAGGTACCCTATTATTTAATCCGGACTTCTAACTCTACGTCTGCAAAATTTCAAAAAAATCGGCTTAGTAGTTACGGCGTGAAAGCGGAACAGACAAACAAACAAACTCACTTTCCGATTTATAATATTAGGATATTGGTGTACACATACAAATATTCCAGTAATCTCCCTTGGGAACTTGATGTTTTTTTAGGACCAAAAGTAGCCTATGTTACTCTCCATCTTTTAAACTAATTGTATGCCAAAAATCAGGTCGATTGATTGCTTAGCTACGGCGTGAAGGAAGGACAAACAAACAAACAAACACACTTTCACATTTATAATATTAGTATGGATTGATTTTTTGATTTCATTAAATTTTTTCAAAAATAGTAACAGAAATTTCTATTTTTATTCTATCTATTTTTTGATGTGAAACATCTATAGGCGCACGTGAGACCGATTTCTGGCGTGGCGACGCGTCGCCACGCGCAATCGACTGTGCGTTTCTCTCTCACTCGATCCGGCGTTAAGCCATCTCTTTCGCTCCACTGAGCTCGGAATCGACTGTGCGTTTCTCTCTCACTCGATCCGGCGTTAAGCCATCTCTTTCGCTCCACTGAGCTCGGATACCTATAGTGTATACTCTGTTTATTACAGTACTCATAACCTGTGTTTTTCTGGTAAATAAATCATTTTTCTGTTCTGATAATAAAATGTCTGACCGTGATAATTTAGAGAGTTATCAAGTCATCAGTAAGTTAATTTTATTTTTATAATTAAAGTATGCATTTATCTGTGCATTTAGCACGCGTATATTTGGTGTGTATTGAGCGCCAGTAAATGTAAAATCTACTCTCTAGGTAGATTAAAATTCACATAAATTTCATTGCATATCATGTTTTTAAATTAATTATTAATTTTAATTTCATTCTTATTGAAATTAATTAATTAAAACAATTGCTTAGAGAATAAATTTATTAAGACTGACAGAACTTTATTTTAAAATCAGCTGATGGCGTGCAGCGCACGAATCTTTTTCTTATTTGTTATTAATTTAAACTTTAAAAAATTAATTAATTTTTCTAATCATAATGGAGTTTATAGTGAAACATTCATTATTTATATTTATAATTTACGATCTTTAGTAGTATATTGAAATAACTAGCTAAGATTCTTGAGTTCACTAATATATTGAAGCCATTTAAAATTTTTTTCTGCATATTTATTTTTCTAATCATAATGGAGTTTATAGTGAAACATTCATTATTTATATTTATAATTTACGATCTTTAGTAGTATATTGAAATAACTAGCTAAGATTCTTGAGTTCACTAATATATTGAAGCCATTTCATCAACGCCATTAATTACGTTTCTTCAAGAAGAATTTCAATTGGAAATTAATAACAATCCAAGAGAACCTACCACCAGATACGGAACAACAATAGATGCTGTATTTATTAGATATCTTAATAATGTTATGTCCAATACTTTCGTATCGTACTTCAGTTACCATCGACCAATTGTCACAGTAATAGGTACCGTTCTCAGAGGCAACATCGAATGTAACTATTACCGAAGTCACTGATTAAACTAATTGAGTAGTTTCGATTTAAAATAAATATGTAAATTTTTGTATTTAATGAAAATGAATGTTTATTTAATAAAAAATCATCGTTATCTAGAAAAAAAATCGTTATATTTTTTTTTATTTTATTTTATTGACATTTTTAGTTCCTACCACAATCTGTTCTTTTCTGCATACTACTTTTACGAAATAACGTCGATGTTTCACATCTACCAGGCGTCCCGTGACGGCTCCATTTTTTTTTAATTTTTTTTTTTACAATAGCAAAGATAGATAATATTTTTGAAAGCTTATAGTGTTGATTTTATGATTCCTGTCTGTCAATTTAAGTATCTTCAAGGCTAGGGGGACAGCCCCCCCCCCCCCCCCCCCCGGAAATCTCGCAGAACACCAGAACGCTGTTGTATAAAACTGATTTACATCCGTCACCTCACATCAGGTTCAGTTAAAAACCAACGTCAGGCACTAGTTGTCTAGCATTTTTGCTGAACTGGACCTTTTTGGTGCAGCCGCCACAAGGCACACTCTGCTACTATTTTTTACATAATGATGTTTACTTTTTATTTGGTTTTTTTTTATTTACTTATTTGGTTTTTTATTATTTAATTTTGTTGCTACCTGATGTATGTTTGTGCTAGATGTATTGTGTGTCTTTAAGTCTGTGCTGAATAAATGTATTTTCTTTCTTTCTTACCAAATCATGTGGTACCTAAGTATTAATAATTACTGGCTATTAGGTATTAATAACAACCATAGTAGTTACAATTACCGTATCATATACACTGGTACCAAGTCAGCCCGAATACAGGGCCAGACCTCAGACAGGGAGATGTTATCTCTCCGAAACTGTTCACCTCTGCATTGCAGGATCTCTTCAAGGTTCTAGACTGGAAAGGTCTTGGCATCAACATCAATGGCGAGTACATTACATACCTTCGGTTTGCTGATGATATCGTAGTCATGGCTTAGACCACAGAGAACCTGAGTACAATGCTTGAAATGCTCGAAGACCTCAGTAAAGCCTCCGAGCAAGTCGGTCTTAAAATGAACATGGACAAGACGAAAGTCATGTCTAATGCCCATGTTGTGTCAACTCCTATAAAGATTGGAGATTCTATTCTCGAGGTTGTAGAGAGTTACGTATACCTGGGACAAATTATCCAGTTATGAAGGTCCAATTTCGACGTCCAACAGATGAGTTCTCAAATGGCGACCATGCACCGGACGACGCAGCGTGGGTAGGCCCCCGACAAGGTGGACCGACGACCTGGTGAGTAGCGGGAAATCGCTGGATGCGGGCAACGCAGGACGGGACTTTGTGGAGATCCTTGGGGGAGGCTTATGTCCAGCGGTGGACGTCTTTCAGCTGAAATGATGGATGATGATGATACACTGGTACTTTAAGATACTGATGTTTTTAATAATTTTGAGATATTTGGATTTTGGTATAACGCATGGATTGCAAGAAAAACCTAAACAATGAATGCGACGTCAGCTAAAAGTGCAAACATACCTATAGCTTAATGTGTCGCCGTGTATATGTTATGGGCTAAGTGGTTAATCGGGCATTATTCATAAAGTCAGGGCAATATGAATAATGACCAATAAAAGCGGGCTATGTGATTTTAACCAATCAATTTATCACATTTCCCGGGCATTATGAACAATGCTCAGCGCCTATTGGGCAGAGTGACGTAAAGCATGTCCAATACTTTCAAATTAATACTTAGTTAGATAGACCGTGAATTACAAGTAATGAAATCAATTATCGGGTAGTCGAGTATAATACACTCCTGGACACATATATTGGCCCACCTTGCATTTTCAGTTTCGTTTGGTCCTAGCTAAAATTTTATATTAGGTCGAGCAAAAAGTTTTTATGCAGTTTTGAACCTGGCACATTCACAATTTCATTTAATAGTCTTTTTTGAATTTCTAACACAGAATTTAAAGAAACAAAAGACAATTTGGAGCCTGTTCGTTGATATCAAACAATCGAATACTAAGAAAACTTGATTTTATTGGTTTCATCATCAACCTTTTTATCATCCCACTGCTGTGCAAAAGTGATTGATATCTTTGGTTTTGCAACAAACATTACTTATTCTTAACATTAAGGTAAGGTTCTATCAATTATTTATGGATACTTCACCTGAAGTCGCCGCCAAAGCTGTGGCACTTATTCAGGCCGGACACAGCCAAAGAAATGTGAGTGCTCAACTTAATTTAAGTCGATCTGCGGTCCGAAATGTTTATCGGAGGTACCTAGAGACTGGCGGCTTTGTTTGTCGCCAAGGAAGGCCACGATCTCGGGTCACAACTGAAAGGCAGGCTCGATTCATCGTGACGGCCAGCTTTGAGAAATCGTCACCTTACCTCCATTGAGATACAAAACCAACTTCGCGACTTCCACGAAGTATCTGTGAGCGCTCGAACTGTTCGGAGAAGGTTAAAAGGACGCGATATGGGACCACACAAGCCAGCTAATGGGCCCAAACCGACGCGAGCCCACCGAACAGCGCGCCTTCATTTCGCACGTACTCATTTAAATTGGACACAACAAGATTGGAGCCGTGTACTCTTTTCTGATGGGTCTAAAATTGTGTTACATGGCAATGATGAAAGAAAGAAGGTCACTGCTGCTCACAATGCTGCTTTGAAGAGAGGGTTGCTTATGGCGGTGGCTCATGGACTGTCTCGGGCGGTATATCCGCGAGCGGCAAAACTGAACTTGAGGTTGTTACAGAACCACGGCTGTCAATATTAAATGCTGAAACGTACATTCGTGAGTGCTTAGAACCTCACGTGATACTATACGTGGACTATGTGGGCCCAAATTTCCTTTTTATGCATGATAATGCAAGAGCCCATACGGCCGGCATCGTCAGGGAATATCTTTGGGATGTGAACATCACAGTTACGGACTGGCCAGGCAGAAGCCCAGACGAGATGAACTACATTGAGCACATGTGGGACGAGCTAAAAAGACGTGTTAGGGGTCGTCAGCCAGTTGGCCAGACGATGCAGCAGTTGAAAACTGCCATAGAAGAGGAATGGGAGATGATCCCTCAAAGTTTCATAGAGCGGTTACTAAACTCTATTTCTAATCGTATGAGAGTTGTGGTAGATGCCCATGGAGGCAAAAGTTATTTAGTTATTATTAAATTAAACCTTCATCTGATAAAACGTGTTTTTTATTCAAAAATCAATTACCTTTAACAAGGCGCATATACGACTTGTTAGGCGTAGCTCCATGTCGTATGGTATTCTGAATTCAAATTTAAAACAATACGATCGAAAAACATGGTAAAATGCAACATGTTTAAAACTGCATCAATAGTTTTTGTTAAATCTAGCAATCATATTTCGGTAGGGGCCATCGAAACCTAAACTCTAAGGTGGGCTAATAGATGTGTCCAGAAGTGTATAAACATGTTTTATTGTAAAGTATTCATTTTTAAAATTTAAATAATTAGACATCGATTTTAGGTCGATCAATTTAGAAACTATAGTCTATAGTAGAATCCATTGCAGTTTGGAAGCATTTCTCACTCGCTTTCACTCACATGTAGATAGAAACTGACAGTAAGCTTCCAAGCTGCAGCGAGGAATGAGAATAATACCTACTTCTCGGCGTCAGTGACTTAAATTATAAAACTAACAATCTGAATAGAAATCACATTTCAGATTATTCAACTTAAAATTTACTCTAAAGTTAAAAGAGCCTTAGTAATCAGTCTCATAGGTAATAGTTATTGTTAAGAATAGATAATTATTTATTCAATAAAAGCTCTCATTCTTTGGGCTTAATAAACGAAAAATAAAGTTGAAAACAAATTATTTACACTTTATTAATAAATTATTACTACAAATATATTACACATAAAACAAACTCTAAAAGTTTAACACAGTACCTAATCAAATCAGTCTCATGGTCTGAATTAAAAAAAAATACTCGGTAGTTTTCAGCAGGTACTTCAAACTTAATAAATAAAACTTAAAAAATAAAATTTAAACCACTTACGGATTGATCTGTGATCGTGACACTTAAAATCAATTCTCAAGTTTAAAGTAGGTACTAAAAGCTTTTACGCTCGAGTTAAAAAGCTTCAAATTTTATAAAAAATAAATTATTTTTAGTCATCAGTTTCGTTTAAATAATCAAAAATAAGTTTGAATACAAAAATTATTACTTTAGGTATCCAGTAACAGATCTAAGTATTTATTAGAACAGCTGCAGTTGTGATGGCATTTTGAGTTACATAGTTTTTTCTTTTGCGACAGCTACATTTTTCAGATTTAGACTCGAACCACATTTACAGCCACACCTACTATTTATTACCTTGCCTCCGCATTTTGAAGACATTTAACAGGACTCTCTCAGCGAAATCTCTGTGTCCGGGATATCTACAGGTGTGCAGGTGAAAAAAAATTTTCTTAAGACACTGAAACTGATATCTTGAATAAAGTTGTTTTAGAACACCTTGTTTTTCCCAGTTTGTATAAATCAGAGGCTGTTACTTCAATAACGGTAGCAAGTATATTTATTTCTTCCATCACTACGAGCACACCTGGAACTCGGACCCGCGCACCTCGTAAAAAATTACCTAATAAATCACATTGCCCGATCAACATCTCACATGTCGCCATATTCTTAATGCCCGCACAATGAGATTAATAGGTGAGTTTAGATTGTAATTAATCACTTGGCCCGATATGGCTGGGCTTTATTCATACTGCCTGGGAATTATGAATACTGCCCGCATTAATGACTTGGTTCTTATCATATTCAAAATATAAAATGATCTACGAATATAATATAAGATCGCAAAACAAGATTCTTTTAAATATGTGGTAAGTACGGTATGTTGGCAAATAAGTTTCGAAATACGAACAAAACATATTTTTAGGTATTATTAAAAAGAACTTTCTTTCTTAAGATTTCGTTTATTTCAACGCGCATCTCTGGTAGTCTATACCTAAAAGTCAGCATGATGTAAGTACTACGTGGTTATAAAAAATCGCTTGCACTTCCTAATGGCTTTTATTGGTTAATTATTGTATGTTGTACTAAGATGGAATGTGAAACATACCAAACTGATCAGAGCAACTAATTAGTGATAAAAAAGATATTATACTTACTAACATACAGGACTATTAAATAATTCCGCTCATATTCTATCCGTGAACGTGGAGAACTTAATAGGTACGAGTAATCGTAATTTGTTCATTCGTTGTTTTACTTTATTTTGGTAATTTTTATTTTACAACTACCTAATTAAAACAAATTACCAAGAAGTTATGCATAATAGATAAAAGAATCCAATAAACCGTTTCAGAGATCCATGAAAACCGCAAACGTTACTCCAGCAAAAACTTTAATAACTTCACAACCGAGAGAAAGTCCAAATACAATAATATATTTTATTTATTAAAAACCTTGGGCAGATATAGATATAACTAGTGTATTAGGTACCCAAAGTAACTAAAACTTCAAAAGGATTTCTTTGCAATGTTTATTCAATTGGCAGACTTATTGAACCAATATTTTAATATACCTACGTCTTTTGACCTATTTAGGTACTTAACTTATTTTTTTTTTATCAACGAAACTACTTCATTACAGATCTTATTAACGTATTGTGCAATAGTAAAAGTAAATAGAAATATGAAGATAGATAAAAGTTTTATTTATATTTTTATGGAAGAAGGTAGGTACATACCTACCTACATATAGTTTACGAGCTAGCGCAGGTATATTAATATGCTCAATACATTAATTAGTTAATTATGGTAGAACAGTGACCGTTGCTACGGAAATCTTAATTGTCCGAACTAGTCTGAATTTCTTTATTTTCAATCAATCTTTTTTAAACAATATTTTTTTCTTTTACTACACGTATCATCAGCGCCATCTATCGTACAACGGTGATATACTTCTGTCGTTTAGTGCCATCTATTAGTAGCTAAGTTAATGCTTTGGTCCAAAGGAAATGATTGTTTGCCTAGGCTGATCTCATCTAATGGACATCTAATGGAGGAATCTCTTGATTCAGCCATTCCTCCATTAGATGTAGCTGTCAGTTATTCAAGATCTTAAAACTGGTATAAGTAAAAATGATAAGACGACTTATATAGGTTATGGTCAGGGCTAGATTACCAAGATTGTTGTTTTCACACCTTTTTATAAATAACAGACATGTAAATCTGTAGTAGAGTTCGAATAAATAAGTCATAAAAATAAAAAAAAAAATGGGCACGTAATTATATCTATCGGTGGATGATATAAAGAAAATTGGCTTAACTATCACTCACATATGTTTAAAGATTGTCCCAGAGTAATGGCAAGAATGACCTTAAGTGCCTACTCTTGGCAATTAATAAACTGCACCCTATGTGGTACAATAATTATACATAATATAAATATATCATTTCAGTTGTATAGATCCCGTTTTCTCACCCTATACGCAATAAAACTTGACAAACTAGGAAGGTACAAAATGCACAGAATTTATCGGACATACTGCCTCTCGTACCTAGTTTACATTCATTAATGTCATTATTTTTTCCAAAAGTTACTTTATAAAACGCCGAATGGGTGCAAGATTATTATGAGTACATAGTAATCTCATTATCATACGATCTATTATCAAAAAGTAGACCAACAGGTGTTACATAAAGTAGGTAAATATGAGAATTATTTTATTTATTTAGTTTCTTCTGTATCAAGGAACCTACCTACCTATTTTGTTGACGTAAGTGAATATGTTATACTGTACGTACATACCAATTAGATATTATATTGCAGTATTGCTGATGGTGCTACTAGGGCCTCTAACGGTGAAGCTTGGCAGTATACCCACTCCCATATTGAAACTTATGGTAGATATAGATTGTAGTTCTTTTATACAATATATTTTGTATCATGTCTCGCCTAGTAACTAAATAAATCTACCTAAGTAACTAGTTTACTGTTTCATGCATGGCGTGATCGTGGTCACGTTATAATAAACATATTTCGATTGTCATAGACAATTTATGTATTTTGTTGACAAATGTATACAGCATGGAATGGAACGACACGTGGAAGGTGTCAACAGGTACTTAAATGGGTACCTAACATGACATGTGGCAATAATGTATGGCAGAGACCATAGACAGATAGAAACATTTTCTGTTTAGAGAGAGTGAGACACTATACAAGATAAACTAATCATTTTAGTCGAGTATAGGTATCGATATATTATCGGTTGATACAGGTCTGTTCAATTTCCGTGGGCAGTTTCTGGACCTGCCATCGGACGCGTCCCCAGGTGGCGGATAGGGGAACGGCCCCCAGATATGGGGGTTACCGGTTTACCGGCGCGGACCAAAACCAGAAGTGGGGACCGCTTCGGCGGTCACGCGCGGCGGGTCGGCCACCACTCCAGGTGGCTGACGTGACCCGAAGTCCGGGTCACCGTCGGGCAACCCGGTCTCCTCATTGAGAGGAGCTGGGGGCCCCGTTTGCCTTCGGGCAAACGAGTGGGCTAAGAGGAAGGACACCTCGCTAAAAAACCCTTGGCTGCTGCGTCTTCTCGCACACGAAGACGTACCCAGCCGGGCTCCTCCCTATGGAGGACCCACTGTGGGCCTGCCTTCGGGCGGGAATCGCTGGCGGGGGATTGGTAGGCAGGCATGCTATTTCCCATGACCCCTCCACTAAAGCGATGTCGGTGTGCCGCTGTTCGGTTTTAGTGGGTATTCCCGGCTACAGAGCTGGGCGAGTCCCACACACGCCCTTCGGGGTATGGTGCGTAAATGTCATTTCCACAGCGTCAAAAAAAAAAAAAAAAAAAAAGGTCTGTTCAATTAAATAACTGCTATATGACTGATATTAACAAGATTTTTGTGAACTTTTATAAGCATATTTAATAAGTCTGAGAATCGGCTACTGGCCCCGATTCTGTTGTTCACAAACTAAACTAATTTTAAGTTATGTGCATCTTTTTCTTTCCATTTCGTTAAGAAAAGGATAGAAGATAACATTTTAATTTAATCCTGTCAAATTCAGATATTCCATAGACATTTTAGACGCGATTATAAACATGGCGACTAAAAATACGCCAGATTACGAGAGGAGCGCACTAATTTGACAGGTCTAAACTGACATTTTATCTTCCGTCCTTTTCTTAACGAAATGGAAAGAAAACGATGCACATAACTTAAAATTAGTTTAGTTTGTGAACAACAGAATCGGCGCCATTATCTGTTTTTCTTACCTTACCTTTCTCCTATAAATAATGCATTTCGGAAGGAACCTCAGGAAGCGGGACCGAATTTTCCGGCTATTTGAGGTGTCTTCTCATCCCATGAGCATAGATGCTCATGGGATGAGAAGACGTGGGCGGTATTTCCACAAAACGTTGAACAATATTTGTAGTGTAATGTGCGATTCTTATTATTTTAACTGTACAGACACTTAGATCAATTTAATATTAAGGAATTACAATGACAATCTCAGATTAAAACAGACAAGAGCCACTGGGTTTGAGTATGACCAGCATACTCGACCAAAACTTGAGCAGAGCATTAAGAATGCCCGCGCTAACGGTCGTTCGCTATGTCAAACGCAACTCCAGTCGGTGTTATCATTCGCTCCATGGTGTTACCCGCTCTTAATAAAAATCATAATTTATCCGAACACACACCGATTAATCGACTTCACAAAAATTTTGTAATTTACGAACAATTGATACTGGTACAAAACAAATCACAATATTCAAAATTGACTAATCAAGCGCCGTTATGCATATATTATGTATTTATTAGGTTAGCTAGTTTACCTATATTATAAGGTAAGCCGCAAAATTTAAAATTTTGAACATCATTTTTGCAATATGTAGCTTAGTATCCTAGATAGAGAAAACGAAAGATGCAACGGATACTATCCGGTACTCGGCCTGTCCGGCCGTTCTAATACTATCCGGTCGAATACCGAATGACCGAATAAATAGAACAAACTGGATAAATGAAACATATTTTTGAGTAATTATTTGCTTTATTTAATTTAATATTTTTAATCACACAATAGTAAATTAATGTAATACAGAGAAAATAAATTAATTAGTACTCATACTGCACTGAAGGCAAATTATGGTGAATGAATACTAATTTCTCTGGATTGGGAGGTAGCAGACGGTTGCGTTTCTCTTCATAAATAAGGCCAGCTTCAGAAAAAAGTCTTTCATTATACACGCTGCTACAAGGTGCAGAAAGGCAGATTTCAGCAAACTGGGTATTGGTATTTGGGTATTGATTGGCGTTAGCTGCGCCTGCCCAAATTAACGACTAAGTTTCACCGGATATTCGGCTACCCGGCCACATCGTCGGCCGGATATCAGGTATCCGGTATCCGGCCAAACTACTATCCGTTACACCTCTAGAGAAAACATACTCTGTCTACGATCTTTAAGGTTGTCCGCATAGAGTGTTGTCGGTTAATCGAAATATAATTCATTGACAGTAACCAGTATGACGTACTTATAGAAAATATAAGTACCTACAAGTATACTAATGATTGCATTGTGGTAAGCCACTATGCAATCGTTAGTAGCCCTCAGGCGGGATTGCACTAGTTTATAATTAATGAAAAAAAAAACCCATGATTTTGGTGGATTTTGTCCAAATATAAAGTGAAGAAAGTTGCATTGGTGACATCGATGCTGGACCAAATACAGGGTGTATCTGACATCGTAAAACGCAAACTTCGCGAAAAGGCTAGACCGCATGTCACTACTATCATTTATGTCGTTAATGAACGGTTACAGAAATAACAATGTTTAAAAAAAAGTGTCAGCTCGGCCTTTGAACGTTGCAAGCGTGCCGCCGTGCGGGTTTGTTGGTATGATGTTGATCCCCGATCTGAACTCTATTAAATCAGCTGATAAGACAGTTTTTCGAGTTTTGTTTTCATTGCGCTTTTTTGTATAATTAGCGAATTAATTAATTTTTACTTTAAAATCTTATTGGGTTATAAAAGTAAAGCAATTATGAACCGTCTAAAGTGAAAAAAACTACATATATTTTTTTTAATCATGAAAAAGTCGACGAAAAATTCCATCACGGGGGACGATACACCCTTTATACTTTGGACCTTATTTAGGTCTTACCTCAATTTACTTAGGTCCATATTTAAATTGTTTTATCGACATTTCTTATTAATTTATTCTTATTCATTCATGAATATATATATATATATATATATTTAAATATAATTATAAAGTAGTGCTTCACCGTTGATGGTACAGCGCGCTAGTTTATTATATATTATATCGTAAAAGCTAACTTACTGTGGACTAATACATAATATAAATCTATAAAGTTACGAACTAAAACTAATGTTGGGACCACCCGAACTAGGTTTATTTGAACCTGTGCTTCCGGCTGTATAATAAGATTATAATCTCTTTAAGAAAAGTCTAAATTACATTTTCTATACTGTCCGTTCCTTATTCAGTGTTGCCATACACTGGTATATTGTATTTCATTTCCTATGAAGTATATGGGAAGCATTTTGCGATTGCTGAGTTGGGCCCATAATTTTTTAATTTCAGAGTTAGGTCTATCATTGCTGAAACCATTTTCCTGGATGGGAAGTCATAAAATTACCTCTCCCGATCTGGGCGGAGCGGATGGGCTTGTCAGACTTTTACTGACTAAAACCCACCCGTCTTCACTTGCCTGTGCGCCAGGGCCACGGTTTCTTTTTTAAGCAACCCTGGCTCAGGAGGCATTGGTCCTCGTGGCGTTTCTTCCTTGTCCGGAACAGGAACCTCCCGAAAGATGTTCAGGCGGAAGGTGAGGGCGCCGTGGCTCCTCTCTAGCCACTCCTCAAAGAGGGGAGTTACCGCGGCTATTGTGGCGGGCCCAATTGCTGCAACCCTCACGGTCGTCCTCAGAACAGTGTAGGTACCGATTTTCGTAAGCACATGTTTCGAAACACACATAGAAAATATATTGATTTTTAAGTATATACAATATTTAAAGAAAATCCGTCCGAACCATATGGTTAATAAAGGTTAGTACACGAGCCCAAATAAAATATGAAATTTTACGTAATCATCATAGTAACAATATTAATGAATTTTGAAATAATCTTAAGAAGTGACAACACAATTTTTGACGGTATTATTATGAGCGAATAGGGATACGACCACGTGCCCTTTCGCCCGCGCATGTGTTGCCTACCGCATATATATTAATTTACCTCCTTTTGCGAAATAATATTTCTTTGTTTGAGTTTTTTTAAGTTTAGCCCTGCTTTGTAGGCATTAGTAGAATCAGTTACCGATACCTAACAAACCTTCATGGATCGGACACGGTTTTCTTTACATATTGTATACAGTATGTTAAGAAAATTCTGTCCGACCCATAAGGATAATAAAGGTTAGGTAAACACATGACCAAATATAATATAAAATTTTACGTAATCATCATAATACCAAAACAAATGAATTTTGAAATAATCTTTTTTTCCCGCGAATTAATTCCGACTTACCCGAAATTTGGTAATTTAAAAAAAGTGACAACACCGGTATTATTATGAGCGATTAGCGATGCGACCACGTGCCGCGTACCCTGCCGCCCGCCGCCCGCGGAAGGCTGCTCAACGCACATTTATTAAGTTACCTCTTTTTGCGAAATAATATTTATTTTTTTAGGGGGATTTTTTTTTTAAGTTTAGCCCGGTGTTGTATCCATTAGTAGAATCAGTTATCGATACCTAACAACACCTTCACGGGTCGGACAGGGTTTTCTTAACATACTGTAAATCAACGTTATTTTTTCTTTATTCGAAACCTGAGTACTCTTCGTTTTCTGAACGAAGAGTGAGCAACCGAATCTATTCCAATGATTTTACACCATGTTATATTTTTTCCTAAATACATTTAGAATTTGTTGCAGTGTGGTTACCATGCGCACAACACAACTGACGGTAGATCATAGTACCTACTAGGCGCGTGAGACAGGGCTCCCCAGCGCCGTACCGCTTTTATGTTGCGATGTGTCACGGGTACGATAATAAACCAGCGCGCTGTCAAGCACTACTTTATAATTATATTTAAAAAAATATATATAGGTACATGAATTAATAAGAATAAGTTAATAAGAAAAGTCGATAAAACAATTTAAATATGGACCTAAGTAAATTGAGGTAAGACTTAAATAAGGTCCAAAGTATAAAGGATGTATCTGACATCGACGCACAAACGAGTACCATGGATCCAGTACGTGATTCTGAACCCCCCCGTGGTGGAATTTTTCGTCGACTTTTTCATGTTTAAAAAAAATGTATGTAGTTTTTTTCACTTTAGACGTTTCATTATTTATTTATTACTATTCAAACAAACTTTTTATACATTCGTTGTTGATCTATGTTTTTTAATAAATTTCATTTTTCATATGGAATGAAATTGTTACTTTAGTCTACTTTTAACCAAGAAAATAGGTAAGTGCCCTAGCTTAAAGGTTAGCCGACTGCTTTGCAAACTTAAGTTAAATCCCTAACAATATAGATATATTTTTTGTAATGATTTCTTAACATTTCGTTATATTTACTACTGTATGATAGCTCGTAGAGTGTAAGTAAATACAAAGAAAAACATTACTTAATGCTACAACAACTTAATGCTTCATTTATTATCTTTGATTGTAAATAAAATAAATAAGGAAAGAAGTTAGAAATGGTTAGGTACGGGAAACCCCGTGTGTTTGCAATTTACTGTTCCAGAGTGATAATGACGTCTTTGGTCAGGAAAATCTGTAGCCTAAAATGCTAACCACATTTGTTTTCTTGTAAGTTGAAGTGACGTCGCTCCAGCTTTCTGCTAACACACTAAGCGACCCAGCCTTTAAACGTCATGCATAATTCGCGTGGAGTGCATCCAGTATACGGACGACAGCAGGCCAAGCTACCCCAAACTGTCAAATATTCCCAATCAACCTTGAGCTTTAATGCTTTACAGATAAAGTTGAAAATCTAATACGGAAATCTGACAGATTGTAGTAGCTTAATGTGCTGTCGTCTGTACAATTTTGCTTAATGCTGTAAAATATAGTTATCGATAAATAAATTGATGACAAAAAGTGCAACCTTTTTCTTTATCAAAGTTTTATTTCTTATCCCGCACATAAATCAGTCTACAAACGTTATCTAATCTACCTATTTTATGTTAAGTTGCGGGCAGAAATTACAGCAAGACATGTATGTCAAAATTTGTTTGATATTAAATTAATTACCAACAAATCAAATAATAAAATAAACTTTAACGTTATTATTATCTAATTGTATTTTAACAGGATAAATAAAGAAACTTGAAAGGAAAAGAGTGATTTATCTATTCACTATCTATGGATATCCTTTGAACTACTACTACAAATATTGTTTGATTGCTGCAATATATTCAATAGTTCTTCGTCATCACAGGCATCACATCATCAACAACTTCTCGATGACGAATGAATACCTAACAGATATTTGTAGATAAGCAATTTCTACGTATTTCATATTTTAAAGATAAATAATGAAATTTGAATGACATTTGAATGTTTAGTTGATAGTTTGGTAAAAAACACAATGTTTCGAAGACGGTTGATATTAAGACGTATCACGAACTGAAAATCCTGAGTTATTTAATGTAACTAGCTACAATATATACCTGTCTAGTTCTAAAAAAAATATTTCACAAAATATACTACTATACTATGCCTAACAGGTCTTTTATGCAATATTACGAATGTGGCGTGTGCTGTAATATTTTTGCGGCGATGGCGGTTAAAGGGTTAACGAATTTATTGCAGCTGTTATGCTTTTAGAATTATTCTATCACATGAGGAAGCTAGTATATATTGAAGACAGTTTCAGTGTCAGTTTCAACCGATCGATTCTATAAATATTATATTTCATCGAAATATTTCGATCCTGCGGTCCTTTGATGTTCTCTCCAGCGACGCCCTTAGCGAGCCCTTAGTTTTTAGATGCCCCGGCTGGAAGCTTTAAATTCATTTAAGTAAGCCATAGTATAGACCGGTTAAGTTGTCACGACTTCTCAAGGTCAACTACGAGATGCTATACTCAAAATAAAAAAAATATATATAAATTTAGGTGGACTGAACTGTCAAAAGTGTCAATCCCTAGCATATATTGACATGACAGCTCACTGCACATAATTTTCACGGTGAGATGGTTACAGAATCGCACTGATGAACTCCCAGTAAAAGTATTTAGGCATATGGTCTCCGGCAATCATTGTCTGCCTTAGAAAATAGGAAGTTGCATTTTGGGGAATGTGTAAGGGAATTGCATGATTTAATTCCCCCATCTCCGTTCCATCATCAGACGGCGAGTCGTACGGCGATTTACCACCCTAAGCCGTCGTCCTAATTGGCGTAGATCGCACGATGACACGATGCGTTCTCTTCGTTCGATGAGTTCAAACATACAGATTTCATCAGAGTGTCCTAACTTGAACCCCGCAACTAATAGTGCATGAAATGATCTGATGAAATATGTATGTTTGAACTCAGCGGCGGTGTGTCCGTCGGACTACCGGACAATTTAAGTGTCTTCAAGGCCATAGTGAATATGCTATTAATAAACTAGCTCGCTTTATCATCAACGATTGCATCACTGCTTACCATCAACACTCCAGCAATAGTTTATAATTTAAATTTTTGGCTTTGCTTCTGTATTCTCGGCTACGAATCCAACCTAGAGTGCGCAAAATTAGTAAAATTATTTACTATTTTTTTCGAAAGGTGCTTAAGCCTTTAGGCTTGCAGTAAATATAAACTTTTATCAGCGCCCCCTATTAGCATAGTAAGTCAACAACTGTCCAACAAAGCTGGGCAATACGGGGGGTATTTATTATTCATAAAAGATGTTTAAAATTAACTAGTGATTAGCGATTCTTTAATCATACATTTTAGACGATTGCACATCACTTAACTTTAATCTTCGTTTATAAATAAACTCTTTAAACACTATGGTGTACATTCATAAAGGACGATTTAAGTTTAGTGACGTTAAAAGGTCAAAATTGAATGGTTAAAGAATCCCTAATCACTAGTTAACTTTAAGCAGCGTTTATGAATAAAGGGGTACATACCTACCTAATATGGAAGTGGCTCTTTGAAGGCAAAAATACAGAAAATTGCTTTTTTATGTTATAATATTTTTGTCGGTCTCCGTGGCGCAGCGGTCAACACGCCTGACTGCGACGTGGAGGCCCCGGGTTCGATCCCCGGCCAGGTCATGATGGAAAAACGATCTTTTCCTGATTGGCCTGGGTCTTGGATGTTTATCTATATATGTATCTATTATAAAATATAGTATCGTTGAGTTAGTAGGGGAAAGGAAGGCAAAACGGACCCTGGCGGCAAAAAGGTCCACCTTGATTATAATGAAACATGTAACGCCATCTATCTGATTGTTACGTCAAATTATTGGAAGCCATGTTGCCGTTTTCGGTCAGTGTACTCAGTTCCACCGGCCGCACGTGCACCAATTTAGCAAGGTAAGTTGATTTTTTTAGATTTTGATGTAAAAATTGCATTTTTCAATTAGCCTACAGTTTGATTAGGTTTGTAATAAGGTGATCTTATGATAACCACATGTAAACTGATATACGATTAAACGAATAACAAAGTAAGCCAACTGTTTCTCAAATTTATAACCTTTAAATTATTCGATTTTCTTGTAAGTAACAAAAAGGCAAAACGGACCCAGGCAGAATGGACCGGTGTACCATTTTGCCTTCTATAAATCTAAATGCAATAAAAATAGAAGAAAATAATGTTTTCATTTGTTTTTTTGATTTGGTTTCAGATGGTAAATAATTATAAAAGAAAATCCAATCGAAATTCCTGGGATGAAGCCAGCATGAAAAATGCAATCGAGAAAGTGGCAGCTGGAGAAATGGGCCTCAATAAGGCTTCTAATCAATTCCTGGTACCAAAGACTACTCTGAAGAGAAAATTAGAGAAATATAAGGCTACTCAAAATATTGATACAGCCACACATAAGAAACTGGGTAGATTTGAACAAGTTTTTACTAAGGCTCAAGAGACTGAATTAGCTACTTATGTGAAACAGATGGAAAGTCGTTTGTTTGGATTAACCACGGAAAATCTAAAGAAGTTGGCATATGATCTAGCTGAGAGAAATAACATAAGTCACAATTTTGATACTTGCAAGAAGATGGCAGGTAGAATTTGGTTAGAAAACTTCTTAAAACGTAACCCAGATCTTAGCTTGCGTAAACCTGAACCAACATCTGCAGCCCGAGCAGCTGGCTTCAATCAAGTTGCAGTTAATAATTTTTTTGATTTGCTGTCACATGCAATTGAAACTTATCATCTGACTCCAGATAAAATTTTTAATGTAGATGAGACAGGAATCACAACAGTCCCCAAGAGTATATCAAGAATTATTGGCACAAGAGGGAAAAAACAAATCGGCTTATTAACTTCTGCTGAGCGGGGTCAACTAGTCACTGTAGTGTTTTGTTTTGGAGCAGATGGGTCCTATGGGCCACCTCTGTTTATTTTTCCCCGTAAAAGGATGAAGTCTGAACTGATGAATAATGCACCTCGTGGATCTTGGGCTGAGTGCCATGAGAGTGGCTGGATTCAGAAAGATATTTTTACCTCTTGGTTTCGGAAATTCATTGTTTTTTCTAGAGCTTCCAAAGACAACCCGGTGCTGTTGATATTAGATGGACATAAAAGTCATACTATGAATCTTGACATTATTGATCTAGGGCGAGAGAATGGAGTCCAAATTTTGGCAACCCCACCGCACTGCACTCACCGTCTCCAACCACTGGATGTGACTTTTATGAAACCTTTGTCAACTTATTACTCGGAAGCAGCACAGAATTGGTTGAGGATGAACCCAGGAAAGGTTATTACACAATTTCAGATTGCAGAATTGGTTGACAGAGCTTTTCAGAAAGCTGCTACAATGACAACAGCTTTCAATGCCTTTCGTGCCACAGGAATCTGGCCTTTAAATCGTGATGTATTCACAGAAGCTGACTTTTTAGCAGCAGCAACTACTGACATCGAGCTACCGAATCCAAGTTCGAACCCGTTTTCCTCGACAGATGTTTCAAGCGCCAAAGATCCTCAGCCCTTAGTATCACGAGATAACCAGCCCTCGACATCAAGGGCTAACGAGGCAGCAAACGATGTTGAAAATATTTCAGCATCCACTACTCCTTCCATCGAGGATATTGATTCAAGGGTGTCATCGCCGTCTATATTAAATGATAGTCAAATTGACAACCAACCTGCATTGTCTACCACTCCAACAAAAAATGCTGGCGAACTAACAGTTTCACGGCCATCACTTCTGAATGAAGGTGATACTGAACTTTCCACTTCCTCTACAATTATGGACAATGAAACTAGCAGTGTATTTCATTTCGGACCAAAAGATATAATGCCTTTCCCGAAAACAACTAAGACTAAAAGAGCCAACGTCAAACGAGGTAAAACAGCAATTATTACGTCATCACCCTACCGCCTTGAAGTGGAAGCTTCGCAAAATAAACAGGCTGAGAAGATCAAGAAAGCACTTATTTTCCAGAAAGACATGAAACCTACAAAAAGAGAAGCAAAAAGTAAGACAGGAAAAAAGAAAATCAAGAAAAATAAACGAAAAATTTCAGAAAAAGGAAAAGCTAGCAAGACGTCTGATGTAAAAAGGTCAAAAACTAAAAACAATTATAGCTCATCTGAGGAAGATGACACTGAGTGTCTGTACTGTTCTCATTTGTACTCAGAATCAACCGGGGGTTGGGTGCAATGTCCAGTATGTCGTTTATGGGCACACTGCCTTTGCGCAGGAGTCGAAGATGAGGACGAGGAGACAGAATTTACGTGTGAAAAATGTGCTAACTGATTAATTTTATGTAAGTCCGTTTTGCCTTCATGTGTGGTCCATTTTGCCTACCACATGAAGGTAAAACGGACATATTGAAGGTATTAGAAATCAACTAATATCCTCATTGTCTGTGATTTTATCAAAGTCTGATTCGTACCTAATGTAGAGTAAAGAATGTTGATTAATATTACTTTGAAGAAGTTTAATAAAACCGAATAGTTTCTTTTTTATAGTTGTTTTTTGTTAAGTGGTCCGCTTTGCCTTCCTTTCCCCTATCCCATAACACAAGTCTCGAACTTACTTTGGGGCTAGCTCAATTTGTGCGATTTGTCCGTATATAT
This sequence comes from Sesamia inferens, assembly GCA_037179545.1. Taxonomy (NCBI): domain Eukaryota; kingdom Metazoa; phylum Arthropoda; class Insecta; order Lepidoptera; family Noctuidae; genus Sesamia; species Sesamia inferens. The sequence goes on along the minus strand of CM073921.1, from coordinate 14,503,599 downwards.
TTATTTATTTTATTTATAATATAATGTTACTAGATGACCTGTGTGAAGTATTCGTATATCCTTGATTATCAATCGTAAATTTTCGAAAAACCACTAAAAAGTGAGTAATTTGTATATTTTTCCGGTGTAGTTTCCAGAAAAGCTTTAAAACGATGCCTTATTTATGTATACTGATAAAGTATGAATGTAGTTATGAGGTACCGACAAAAAAAGCCCTTGAGAAATAATATATATTATTATGATGACCTTTGATTTATTAAAACAGTTAATTTTTTTCTCTCGGTCTCGGCCGAGGACGAAAAACCCATCTCGGTCAAGCCTTAGAGGTTACGTTCTTACTCATTCGGAAACAAATAATATTGAATTTCAAACCTTTTGTAGTCGTAACTGTACCTGCACAATCACTTGTCTACGTATTTACTCCATTGTGAACACATTGTTATTAGATATGTAGGTAACTAAAGAGCAAAATGATCATTTTCAGCTAAGTGCATACAATTTACTTTTAATAAACTACTTAGTTGTTAGAGTTAATCAACAGATTATATACAACGTTATTATATGTTTATACGAAACCTGAATATAGTTTGTTCAGAATAAGCAACTGAAGCGATTCCAATCATTTTTACACCATGTTATATTTTTTCCCAAATACATTTAGAAATTGATACAGTGTGGTTACCGAGCGCGCCACGTACCTTACAGATCATAGTAGGTACCTATGCGCTACAGCTGACGCCGTTGACCATATTTCTGTTGGGACAACCAACTACGATAACAAGTTAATATCTTTTTTTTTAAAATTTTGTACCTACATAGATTATTTACTTAAAGATACTGGACACGTGTTTCGGGTTTCGCATAAACAAAAAATTATGTTGCATAATGAACGATGGTAGATTAGGTCTACAGATTAAATACCTACGCATTAGTGTAATTTTAAAATTGTTTTTTTTTTAATGATGGACAATTTATAAAAACGTTGGAAGGATTTCCGGGGTTAGTTCGAAAGAGATAGGTACAGTGACAGGCAAATGTAGGAACACGGGCGGGTTTTAGTCAGGAAAAGTCTGACACGACCGCCCGCTCTGCCCAGTTCAGGAGAGGCCATTTGATGATTTTCCATTTAAAAAAGAATGGAAGAAATTCTCGAGAAAACGTTATAGGGGTTAGTATAATGATATCCCTAAATTAGAGACTAATTGTATGGTCAACAAAAATAGACGATATCGACTAACATGATAATTATAATCAGAGTGCTGTTTTGTTTGTTTTGTTTTAAATATCACTTGGGTTTCGATTTTAATAAAATAAGCTTGCTCAGTAAATGAAATTTTGAACACAAAAGTGTTATTCTTCTTTTGTTGGTGATTGTAAATACCTATCGTATTTTAGCATTATTACTTAGATTAAAATAATACTTATACAAACACGTTTTTCCTATTAAATGTGTAGGTACCTACGTATGTACCAAAGGGTAGTGTTGAGGAAGTATTCTTTTGTTTTTACTTTTGCGAATCTAATGTGAACGTAAAAGCAATGAAAAATAAATAAATAACCACTAGTGTTACAACTAGTAACATTTGTATAGAAATCTAAGTAGGTATATTTATGTACGGACGACAGCAGGTCAAGCTACCCGAAACTGTCAAATATTCCGAATCAAACAAATGCCTTAATGCTTTAGCGATAAAGTCGAAAATCGAATAAAGAAACATAACAGATTGTAGTAGCTTGAAGTGCTGTCGTCTGTACATGCAGCTGATTAAATCGTGGCCCTTACAAGATCATGTTCATAGTCACATTAAAATGTCAAGAACACGTTCAAGTTAATTAAGATGGCGCTGTCTCAATGTTTTTGCGTTTAATTTCAATTATAGAGAAAAATTATTCTCTAGAAATTTTCCTTTTTTAAGAAAGTCACAGGTGTGTTTTTTGTCATGATAATTGTTTTGCGACAGATAAATTCATAATTTTTTTTTTGGTAGTAATATTTTTCTACGTGATAAATGGATATACCCGTGTCCAGAGTATACGTAAAAGAATGTTTGAGGTCAAATTAACAAAACTAAAGTCGCTGAGATGGGTCGAAGCATTCGCAGCGGTGCCTCTCACCGGACTGCTTCGAGAGGTGCCTTGACACATTAGTGGCGGTAACTGGCGCGCTATTCATGTTATGACTGCGGATGCAAACTCAGTGTTGTGTCGACTGTTGCAGCTCACGTCGCTGTCGCTTGCAAGAGCTGTCGTCATATTCGTCAAACGTCTGTTGTGCATACCATCCAAGTAAGTCTAGTGAATTTATATTTCTACAGATACGTAATGTTGGACTTGTGTTAATTTTTCTTTTGTGCTTTGCTGCCTTGCATTCGTACCAACTTGCGATTATTTTAGTTATAAACCCTCAAATTTAAACTAAAAATAATAATATATATAGTGCATTGTGTTTTAACATTTATTTTCAATTTCATGCATAAATTGATTGTTAATATTTCGTGTTATTTTTTAAGCATCAGCTATGCTTACTATACTCACCGATTATAATTATTCTCATCTACCTTGTTTTTACTGGTTAGTTTAAGTTAGTTGTGTTTACCATTGATTCTCATGGCCGAAATACAGCTTGGAGGATTGTCTATTTTATGGTACATGCTTACTTCGTAACTTGTTGTTTTTCTACAACAACTTAGTGGAACTTTACTTAATTATTAATTATGTAAGACATACATAGTGATTGCTTATTTCTGTTTATACATACTATACAACATAAAATTGTGTACCGATAAAAACATAAAAATTAAAATAACGTTTATGTACAAACTTATGGCTCGTCAAATAATTGTTTCATATTATTTTATACTAAAAAATTCTCAATGTTTGTCTGGATTTATTCCTAGTTGACAGGAATAGGGTCGCCTCTTCCAACATGAGACTTAAATGTAACTGGCTAGATGTGTGCATAGATTGTATGTACAGACGACAGCAGGACAAGCTACCCGAAACTGTCATAATTTCTCAATCAACTTTGAACCGTAATCTTTCAGTCATAAAGTTTAAAATCTGTTAAAGAAATTTGACAGATTGTAGTAACTTGATGTGCTATTGTCTATACCTAAAAAGTCTGCCTAAGCCTTCTAATCCTACTTCTCTACATCCTTACACCTCTTCGTAGGGTTTCGGTGACTTTTTTTATTAGTTAATCCGCTTTTTTTTTGGTTTCTTTTGATTACTTATTTTTGTGGCATTATTTTCATTTCAGGCAGTGCGATTGTATACAGATACTGTCTTATTGCCTTTCTTACTCGCGATGGTTTTATTGTACCTATATTGTATTAAGTTATAAAACTTACTATGACTAATAATTGTACTATACCCTACTTAAAGGTAAAGATAAATTTATTTACCCAAACATACACTCTATTTACTCATAAAACTGTTACTCTTAAAACTACGAACGCGCAAGTTAATGAGGATGAATTGATGGATACTTATTTTTTACTTTTAATCACAAAAACTACTGAATGCCAAATGTTGTCCCAATGATAGATAATATTTGGCATCATCATCATCAACCTTTTTATCGGCCCACTTCTGGGCACAGGTCTCCTCTCGTACAGAGAAGTACCTATTGAGCGTAATCATCACGCTTGCTCAAAGCGTGTTGGCGATTTCAGACTTAAAGTCCAGGTTTCCTCACGATGTTTTCTTCACCTTCAGTCATTGGTGTCCAAGATATACTTAGAAAGTAAATATAACTTAGAAAAGTTACATTGGTGGCCTGGCATCGAATCCGCACACTTATATTTGAGAGGCTGATGTTTTAACCACTAGGCCACCACGATATTTCGCATACATATAGTTTATTACCAGGATTGACACAGAATACTTGCTTTCCCACGGGGTCGTAACTTATACGAGTAAAACCACGGAGCGCGTTGCTCTACAGTTAAAAAAATCTTCGAGGATTCCCAAGTTTACTGTTGCTGTGTCATTAAAAAAATCTTCGAGGATTCCCAAGTATACTGTTGCTGTATCATTAAAAAAATCTTCGAGAATTCCCAAGTGTACTGTTGCTATGTCATTAGATTTATAATTCATTGCTCCTAATCTGAACAATACTAAATATTTTAAGTAACTTCTCAAAGTCCTAATTTCAAATACTTAGGCTGTTTCCTAAACGTATTTTCCAGAAGAAAAGAAGTTGTTCCAAAAACAACGAAAAATGTTTAATTGTAAGTAGCTATTCAAGTTATTAACTAGTCCGACTGTTGATGCATGTCCTTGTAGATTTTTATATAATGTTCAAATAGGTACTGTCTTAGTAAAGAATGTTTCTTGCACAGTTTTTTGTTCATTTTAATTTTTAACATTTGATCAGGTATGAAGGAAGGAAAAACGCTTAACTGTGTGATCCTTATACCTACCTATTAAGTTATCCGTTTATTAATAGATTTAACTAATGGTTGCTGCAATACACAATACATTGCTGATACAATGATGATGTTTCTAAGAAGCCATAATTAAGATAAGACGATGTAAGTTAATATGTATTAAAGTTAATTTTTGTAATATGTATTTGCGTTCTAACAGCTGTCGCTATCAAAAAACTGTTAACCTAATGAATAGGGTAAAGTTCAGTTTAACTAATTAATATTAATGTCAAAAGTAACTCTCGCAAACGAATATATAGATTTTTTATGAATCAATTTTTATAATTCAAATGTCAGGTTAAACTAATATGATTCTATTTTAAATAGATAGATGGAAAACTGTTATTCAGACTCGGAATAGACCATCAGACTTGTCTTGCATCAAGACAAATAAATTTCCGTATGCAAAACAAGTAATCACATATTTTATGAATTCCGAACATATTATTCATACCTAACTAAACGTGTTATGCTAAGATTTTTCGCATTATCGAAAGGTAGTAATTTTCTTTCAAGCGCATCTTAATTAGTTTCGTTTTAGATTTCTTTGCCATAGCCCGTAACACATGCAACTTGAAGTTTATTATAGGATTCCGAGATTACACACAGTCCCCCTTATTCATAAACGCTGCTTAAAGTTAACTAGTGATTAGCGACTCTTTAACCATTCAGTTTTGACCTTTTAAAGTCACTTAACTTAAATCATCCTTTATGAATATATACCACAGTGTTTAAGAGGTTTATTCATAAACGAAAATTAAAGATAAGTGACGTGCAAACGTATAAAATGTATGGTTAAAGAATCGCTAATCACTAGTTAACTTTAAACATCTTTTATGAATAAGGGGGTATAAGTATATAGGAAATTTGGGTTTCTTTCAGGTGGTTCAACAACATTCAATGTTGTTGTGCAGGCAGACTGACCCTTATTCGAAAGCAATGGATTAGCAATATCCGTCGAAAATATTCAGATTGAAATCAATAGCGTGTTATGAAATTACTATATGCCGCGTCGCTTTAATAGATAGTTACTAAGTATTGTTGGGACAATAGCAGGGATTATTCTCATAATACTTAGTAACTAAATTCTATAAACTACTACTATTGTGAATATAATGGTTTGAAAGGAGAGAGAAGAAAAAAGAGTGGAAATTAAGACTCACGAAAATTAACTACTTTTATTTTACTGAAATCCCTCCTTCCCTACTAATATTAGAAATGCACAAGTAACTCTGTCTGTCTGTTACGCTTTCACTTCTAAACTATTAATCTAACGATTTAATTGAAATTTGATACAAAGATAGAATTGACCTTGAGAAATAACATAGGATAGTTTTGATTCCGGACTGTTGAAGAGTTCTCTTGGAAACGCGATTTAACCGAACTCAATGCGGGCGAAGCCGCTGGCGGAAAGCTGGTATTAAATAATAATTATTTTATAGGAAAGTTTCAGTATTACAAGAACGTTTTTATAAAAAGCTAATCAAGTTTATGCTACAATGATCTCTTCTAGTAACTGCACATAAATATTTGCTTCGTTTCACCAGTAATGTTTGAACTTATGGAGAGAGTGTGACGGTTTGTTTACCACTCCAAGCGGACAGTGCCGCCCAAGTCACCTGACAGGCATACGGCCATTACTTGTAGGTAATTTAAAATCGTTTTTGATATGTTCAAAATTCAAGGTCTAAATCTCATCTCATCTCAGCGACAAATGTCATAATTTTGTCAAAATTATGGAAACTACACGACACGATTGGTGCAGCGGTTGAGCGATGGACTGCTGCATTGCATGTCGCGGGTTTCGATTCCCCTACGGAAGCAATACTCGTATTTGAATGGCCTACGTTGATGTTCCGCGTCTGGCTGTTTGTGTATGTCACTTTAAATGTTTGTAAACTCACCCACGATGTAGGAGACTTTTATTTTTTTGTTTTTAAAATTACGCGATTTTCCCTTCAGAGCCGTGGTAATCTGTTTTTAATAAATTTTCATGATATCAGTACTTAACTGGTTGAATGGCTTTCAATTAGGTAGTTTAACAACATTACTGTTGTAGTTTATGTTGTTCAGCAAACAAATTTTTCGTTTTTTTTTTTTAATAATTATAAACTAGCACTTGACCGCAATTCCGCCTGATGGTAAGCAGTGATGCGATCGTTGATGGTAAAGCGCGCTAGTTTATTAAGAGCCTATTCGTTCAGAAAAACTGAGCGAATAGGAAGGAAGACGGCAGTTGAGCGAGGTGATGCAATGTTAAAATGCGATTTAAGTATTCTAAATGTTTAAGACTGATTAGGATGCTGCTTCCTAATTTGTAAGTCCTTGTAAGGTTTTAAAACTATTACTAAACAAAATGGTACGCTGACCTATGGATTTGTTTTGGGGCAGATAAATACTTATCTCATTTTTAGGGTTTGTGTGTAAGTCGATATATACAATATGTAAACAAAACGATAAGTATAATAAAGTTAGGTAAACACATGACCAAATGAAATATGAAATTTTACGTAATCATCATAGTAACAATACTAATGAATTTTGAAATCATCTTCTTTTCCGCGAATTAATTCCAACTTTCCCTAAATTTTTAATCAACAACGTCATTTTCTATACCGAACTGCTTGTATAGTAAAGGATTTATCGTAGAAACTAAGTAGTGGAATGCATCGGCATCTCTAATATCAGGTTTTCCGATGACCTCAGATATCTTTTATGTGTGTCATTTTCACCATTAAGAGAAGATATGATGATAGTAATGATGAGTATCTTCATCACCCTCAAGTTCTTCGATTCTCGATGTCCACATTATCAACATCGCCAGCAGTCACTCAGCAGTCAGTAGAATCGCGTACCAACTTTCCTTGTCTAGTTACAGAACGAATCTTTTGCTGGAGCTTCGCTGTTACTGATTTCATCGCAGATTTCAGTTTCTTATCTTGTGTGTCCTGAAATCGAAGTCATGATAAGCATCTAATTGGCAATCGAGTAAGATTACTGAAACTTTGCTAGTTTCACGCACATATCGGTGCAACATGAACAGCTTCGCAATGAAAAATCTTTTTTATTAGTACAGTACGGTTTATTTGTGTACGGCTTACAAACTACACCGTAGAAAAAACATGTCTGCCAACAAGCTTCTATAGTGATAAATATAATGTTCACTATAGAAGACGACCGTGCTGTTGGAAAATCCTGTCAGCAATAAGTTTCCTTAGTGATCCATGCAGCACTGACGACTTTGCCTATGCACGGCGTATAAATTGTGCAGTAGAAAAATCGTGTCTATTAACAAGTTGCCATAGTGATCCGTACAACACTAATGAGTCATCTACGCACGGCGTCTAAATCGTGTCATAGAAAAAATGTGCCTGTCAGCAGGCTACCATAGTGATACACATAATAGTGAGGACCGTATAGACCTACTCACGGCGTATAAACCATGCGGTAGGGAAAACGTAGTGATCCAAAGACGTCAGTGTTTTTAAGGCAAAAAAACGTGTGTGCATAAGGGCCTAATGGACTTCACGTCTTCCCCTTGACTGCCCCGTGGTGGTCTATTGTTAGCAATCGGGACTTAGAAGTTGTAAGTTAGGCAGCGACAGGTACGACCTGGAAGTAAGTACTGGCAAAAAATTGACAGAAAGAACCATAGCCGACCTTATGGCGGATAAACACTCCAGGCCGTACCTGGAGCGGTTTTGCCTCAAGGTCGCAAAACAAACCATTGAAAGGAATCGGACAAGGGCAGCACAGCCCAACACTGTGCCGTCGGCAGGAATAAGATAGGAATCATGCCAACATAGTATAGTATAATGAGATATAAAAATAGATATAACTAGAATATAAGGAATATTGTATAAATGATATCAAAAGACGAAAAGAAAAATGACAAAAGAAAAAGAAAATAGACATGGGAAAGAAAAAACCCAGAAAAGACAAGGCAGAAGCCGAAAAAAATATAGCGGAAAAAGACAAAAGAAAGATATAAATACTGGCAAAAAAGAATTCTTGCCAAGCAAGAAGCGCAAGACGGCAATTTTATAAAAAAAAAAACTCATTAGGCGCTTTACTCTGTTTAAAATATTTCATCACTACTACTATCAAAAATGGTGAAGGATAACATCGTGAGGAAACCGGCACATCCTAGAGTCAAAAACTTCAAAGACATGTGACATCTACTAACCTGCATTAGGCCCGCGTGGTAGATTACGGCCCACTCCGTCCCATCGAGAGGAAGCCTGCGTCCCAGGCGTGGGAATATTATAGGCTGATTATTTTACCCTTTTAATAATAGCATTTACCAGCTAAAGGCCAAGCGTCATTTTTGTATAAAAAAAAAAAATATTAGAGTTACATGTGCAAAAAAAAAACATAATAATATGAGATCGTGATTATTATGGCAGAGCAAGTAATAAAATAACTATTATAAGCACGTCATAAAAGGCGTAATTTATATTTATGAATTTATTTCATTCAATGATTAAATTTATAAAGGAAAGGAAAGCATTATGAGGAATGCTAGCCGTCATCCCAGCAGTTGTCGGAGTACTAATTTTTAAATTAAATCACTCACTTCAGATAGGCTCGATGATGGCACATCTCTTTCAACTTGTTCAGGGGGCAACACATTGTGGTCGATGACTTCCAACTGTTCGCTAGAGGATGAACTGGAGACCTACAGTGGCACGAAACAGATAATACATACATACATGTCATTAAGTATAGGCGTTATAATATAGCATAAAGAAATTGAAACGTGTGGACTGTGGCGACCTTCAAACTTGAACAACTTTCTTCTTGGATACTTATCATCAATTTGTATCGAGTAGTATCAATCACTAATGAAGTACTTATAACTAATTAAGTTTTGTATGAGACACCTGATAATGTTTACCTGCGTAACAGACTGTTACTATAAATTATTTGAAACGTTTTTCATACTTTCATCGAATTCTTAGCTCCATACGTTCGAAAGATGTGTCTGCTCAACAACGTAAATAGAGCAATGAATGTTGTAGTTATTATGTAGTTGTCAGGTAGATGTCTGTCTCTTTGTTGAACAGTACGTGATATGATCAAAATAAACTAACCGGAATGAGCGATCTCCTCTTAGTGCCTCCTAGTGCATCCTCTTCGAATGGTACATGTATAGGCGATTTGAAACTTGGATCGATGCACAGTCTGTTGTCCTCATTGGTGTTAAATATGAAGAAAGTATTAGCTGAAATCGGGAGACACCGCATGAGGATGTGCCCACCGGCCAGTAAGGCACACAGGATTGCTCCAACCACAGCTATGACAGGAGTATAGCTCAGGTAGTCTACGGGTAAATTACACTCTGATTTCCGTTCATCAAACCTAAAAAGTAAAACTCACATGACACTTTATCTTCACTTAGCAACTAATGCACGTGAAATGAGGACAAGATAATAACATTGCAAGTGAGCTGCATTTACGGAAGACAACGACAGACGGCCATTTATGCAGCGGATATGTACACGACTTGTTGAATCAGGAAGTAAAGTGAACGGTAGTTTGTATGTGGTTATACTAAATATAACTAACGTGAGCGTATCAAATAGACCGAGTATGAAAAGTAAAACTGTACCTATGTATTTAGGAGAAGAGGCCCTCCAGTACTATTGTAGTGCATACTTATAGATTGAAATATACCTACTATAACTAATAATTTTTGACTAATATCTATAGATATGGTACAATAGTGGAGGGCCTGTTGTAATGCACACTAATTGAGTCACTAAAAAATTATAACTTAGAGTGTATTTTACCGTTACAAGTCGAAATTCTCAATAAGACTGTCTAATGTAGGTGCTCGTCATTATGCGCAGCATAGACCCCATAGATTTGCGCTGACTTGACGCATACAACGCAGCGAAGCGTAGAGTTCTTGCGACTTGCTACGCGTACTCCGACCGCTACGCCAAAACGGCTGCTACACCACAGTGTAGCGGTTGTAGCGACTGCTACACTAACGTGGCTTGTTTCTTTATGCTAACGCAGCTGATACACTACCTTCTCTCCTACGCGGCCGCTACGTTGATGCGTCCAATGCTAGCATCAAATATCTCATCTAAAAAAACTTAGAGTTCAAAGTTTTAAGTGTCGTTTTTGGGCTGTAAGGATTTAACGGGATTTTTTATAGTTTCAGAGATATCCCGATTTGTTTATACCTGCTTACATTTTTTTCAAGCCAAATTACTTGTTGTGACATATTTGACCATACCAAATAGAAACTATTGTAAGCCCAAACCGCCACACTTAAAATTTCGAACCTCTGGGTGTTCTAAATGCGCCTCGCTACGCTTATGCGATTGCTAAGCCAAAGTAGCCCTTCCAACTGTACGAACGAGACATTTGGGGTTACGCAGGTCTGCTGGAAGAAATTTCTTAAGAAATAAGCAGCACCTTTGTACTCAGATCTTAATTTTGTCGTCTCTATATGTATTTTATTGTGTGTACATAAATAATAAAATAAATAAAAAAATAAATAAACGCCAAGTGTCCGGAATGGATTACTTTGCGAATTTGCAATATGAGATTATTATTGCTTTCAGATCACAAGCTTGTATGAGCAGTCAGTCTTACTATTCCAGCCAAAAAAATATTATATTAAGTTCCGTCGGTAAATGTCTAAAAACTAGTATGCTCTACAAACGTAATACCTTTGACACAGATCATGATTGAATGATAGCCCCAATTTTGTCATGCAATAACGGTACCCATTATCCAACCTGAATGCAAATATAACAGAATAATATATGCAGAATAGTAAAGGATATAACAGAATATTAAATTCTTTAACATATAAATGTTGTGGTAGTTATTACAAGTATGCTTCCTACAAAAAAGAAAAAAATATAAATTTTTGCTTTTAGCGGGAAAGTATCTAAGCAAGATTATTAGAATCAACTATCTATTAATTACAGTCAAATTCTGATATCAATTCCAGGACAATTCTTAATTGTAAGCTTCCAGCCTTGATTGCATGTTGCAGCTATCAATTTCGAATTGTATCCGACCTCTCATTAGTATACATTTCGTACAGTCAGAAATCAGCATATACCGGTTATGTATATCCTAAATAGGAAAAGTAGTCTAGTGTGTTATTTAAATCAAATTAATGCATGCAAAGTACATAAGTTACCGATTGATTCATTATTAATGATTACTTTTCTATAAGACAGTGGCCGAAAGGTCGGTGAGCTGCGAGGCTGTTAAACTACCTGCCAAAGTTTTCGACTAACCAATCAGAGACTCCGCAGTTTTTAATGCCATCACACACAACACCATTGGTGAAGCAATAATTTTGTTCTTTTATAACACAAAGGGTTTCGTTCCGTATATTGCATTTACTTGGAGGCTGCGGCCTTGCTGCTGTTGCAGTTACTTGATACAAGTTCGCCTGCAAACAATTTTGAAAATACCTCAGCATGCTGGTATAGGAGAACGCAAAACATTTTTCAAGCTTAGACAAAGCACCTAACTGTTTATGACTGGGTAGGTATCACTTAATTGGGGTATCCTAAAAAAAGCAAAAGTTATAATGAAACATTATCTAAGAAAATACCTCGTGACAACGTCTATTTGTAGAAAAAAAAAACCGGTATTTCTTCTCAACTGGAGAGGGTTTTGTGGGACAGGTCGTGGGAGGTATTAGGTAGCTACACAGTGACAGTGTACACAAGCAGTCTGTCGATAGTGTCTCTCCACTGATACGAGCGATTGACAAAGCAAACATGAACGACTTCGAGATTCTAATAAAACTTTAATGATAAATTCTATTGCAAATGATTTATAATTCAATAACGTAATTAAATTTTATTCAGTCGATGTCATTTAAATGTGTTAAGTATGTTTAGGTCCTGATTTTGGTATACATGCAGATTTATCTGTACAATAACGTATAGTACGCAGACTGTAGAGTCAGTCTTTTCTCTACGTTGTTTATTGTTTCTTAAAACATGTGTTTATTATAACTTGGCTAATTATCCTGTGAAAATGATATCTTGGTAAGTTTTCTTTTTGTGTTAGCTAGATATACTCGTAGAAGATACACGATTTCTTTTGAATCATAAGCAAAACAAAATCAAACGTATTTATCTAGAAACCTTAATATATGTTTATAGGTACATACATATGTAGCGAAAGTAACCATCAATCAACGAAATAGAATCTAGAATAGAATAGTGTACAGAAAAAACAAAATACAGTACATAAAATAAAGTATGTTTTAAGACAACTCTTGAATTTTAGGCAATGAATTTGGCCATAAATCTCGTAAATAGACAGTTTGTTCGGGAAGTTCTTGTTTAATATTACACCGTGTTCTTCCATAGTACCTAATACAACTTTTAACTAATGGGAATCGACTTTTATTTTGTGAAAATTTCCTGTTTGCTCACTACCACAAACGGGTTATGTAGTCTAATTAACTCATCATCTAATTAAGTTTTGCTAGTTAATTTATAATATATTAGATAATAAATTAATTTAACATTTATTATATATTTCCATTTTGTTTTATACAGAAGACGTCGATTTCATGTCAGTACCAAGCCTACGAAAAAATCAACATGGACTATTGATTAGCGTAGGGACTGGAACAATTTGCCAGCGGCGGTATTTCCGTCGGACTACAATTTAAGTGTCCTCAAGTCTAGAGCGAATAGGCTCTTAATAAACTAGCGCGCTTTACCATCAACGAATGCATCACTGCTTACCAGTACACAGAATCAGTTTGACAGCGCGAACCGTAGATTCGCGGCGCAGTAGGGACAAAATATGAATTTCAGATGAAATATTACAATGAGCCTGAATAGATTATGTAATTTTTTAATTTGTTTCTCAACAAATCTTATTAATGTGCATTAACAAATAAAATTGATAAAAAGCTCATATGTTAACGTCATTACCATTTTTCATATTATGCGCACAAGTTTACATAAACCACAGTATTACACAATATGTAAAGAAAGCCCTGTCCGATCCGTGGAGGTATTGTTAGGTATCGATAAATGATTCTATTAATGCCTACAAAGCCGGGCTAAACTTAAAAAAAGTCCTTAAAAAAAATTAATACTTATTATTACGCAAAAAAGAGGAACCGTCGCATCGCTATTCGCTCATAATAATATCTACTGTCAAAAATGGTGTTGTCACTTTTTTTTAATTAGTATTGTTACTAAGATGATTATGTAAAATTTCATGTTTTAGGTATTTGGTCATGTGTTTACCTAACCTTTATTATCCTTATAGGTCGGACGGAGTTTTCTTTACAAATTGTATATTATAATAAAAATGCGATAATCGCGTCATTTTGAAGACCGTGGTAACATAATATATGTACTTGATGAATTCAGTGTGTAGTGAATTCATCAAGTACATATATTGTAATAGTAATGATAATGAAGTCTTTTGATATTAAGAGTCGAAAGTTCACGTCAATCGTGCGTGGTTACAATTTTGCTTACCACAAATATCACACACTGGGATATAGTTATACGAATATACTATTTAAATGTGACAAATATAATTTTTAATGTTATAAAGAACAAGAAAGTGCGGGCAGCTCTTACCGACATAGCCAAACGTACGGACTTAGGTAAGTCCAGTAGCACGTAATATTCGTTACCATTAATCAATTTTTGTTCAAAATCAGAGGTGGCTGACTATTATTGTTTTTTTTTTTTCTATAGATATTGTACCGTTACCGTAAGGACAAGGGTATCCTTACAGTAACACCTGTAATTCACTGGCTCACCACTACACACGTACCGCAAGCAGCGCATGTCTAAACCTTGACCAGTGTCAGTGACAGACTGCTAGATTAACAGCACAGAGATATTAAATACTACTAGTCTACATGAGACAATGTTAGTAATAGTATGTAGGTACCTTTTAGGAGATACAAACACTACAGATATGTAGGCCTAGTATGAGTTTTCAATACGAAACTCGTTCGATCGTATCGAGCGCGTTTGGCTCGGCGATTGGCCCGCTTCAAGGTCGTAAGAACTCTCAACCAATGAGAGCGCCAAACGCGCTCGATACGATCGAACGAGTTTCGTATTGAAAACTCATACTAGGCCTACTGATGTGCGAAAGTGAAACGTTTGCAATTTCAAACGATTTTTTTCACTTACTTAACTAATAAATCTGCTATATTCCTATATCAAATAGAATTTGCTTACGTCGATTTCAGAGTTGATGCTGCTATTACTCAAAAATCTAAATTCCATTCTTCCTTTGAAAGTGACGATGAAATATGATGATAACGTATTTTTGGCTCCTGGAAAATCACAGAGTCGGTGGCACTCCTCGTTCATAAGTATTTTGAATGCATCTTTGTTCGCACGGCAGTTATGGGATATTACTGTGGGGAACTTTATGACCACTATGAGAACGATGTCTCGTTCGACATCCGTGACTATTTCGATGTTGCATGCGTAGTCTATCTCATTTATTGTACGTAATACCTGCAAAAAAGACGAAATCATTGTGTTTATCCGTGTGATTGATTTCTTGATCGTGACTTTGATTTACTGACTGCACGTTGTGGATTCACCCGCTTAAGTTCCTCTCATGTGGGAATATCGGGGTAAAATCCGGTTACAAACCATCTTTATGAAATATTTCATCAAAATCCGTTCAGTCGTTTTTGCGTCAGAGAGTAACAGACATCCATTCATCCATACATCCTCACAAACTTTCGCATTACACATATGTATGATATTAGTAGAATTACCTATTTAGTATGCACCTATGGGATTAGTTAACTGCAACTGATATACGAGTTGTATATTGTGGGTTCGAACCAAGAGAAGACTTTTACTTTGTGTAAATAATGTGAATCTCCAATTTCCACTACTCCCATATAAGGAAGGAAAACATCGCGAGGAATGTCTGAAAACCATAAATTCGTAGGCAAGGTATATTATAGACAGCACTCTCCAATCTTGAGCTGAGACTTGTCCACAGAAATAAAAAATAATAAAGCATATCATTATCAAAATGTTGGTGATACGAGTGTGTCTATTGTTTGTTTATGTGGTGATAGCTGCGAACTGGCGACACACGTCCGGCGTCACTGTGTTAAAAGACTGCAGATAGCTTTTCTATTGCCTTATAATTAAGATTTCTGTGCTTATGGCTTACTTATACATGATTAGGCAACTGACAAAATATATACCTACGTAACACTTTATTCATAAATTGTACTTACAGGTTGATTAGCGAACCATACGAACGAATCATAAGGTTGACTTTATGTGCCTCTTCAAATTACAAAAACAAGAAGATATGAAAGTTTTATTGAACTAAGAAAAATGTAAACTCGAAACTAAAACTGGTATGACGACTATGGGAAATCTGGCTTCTTGTTTACATGAAGTTTGTTCTGTAGAACATAATTGTTATTAATAATATAGTCTTACAGATACTCCAACCATTTATGGTGTACCTGCTAAGTACCACCACGAAGCTTGTTTTTGTGAGTACTAAAGCCGAAATAAAGCTTTGTTGCGACTGACATTACAACCTCGTGTTTATAAGTAATGACTTGCTAGTTTTAGTTATTCTTGATTTTGGATATATTGGATTTCTTTTTTACTAAGTATTTTTATTATATGGAAACCATTACTTATTTTGAGAAGTTCTAAGTTTATGCGAACATAGAAACAACTTTCTAAGAGTTAAATTTATTTCTTTAAATTTATTTTTTTGACTCTCGAATACCAATTTTATATGTAGAAGGCGCGGATTACCCTGTTTTGTAAAATTAAAATGGAAACTGCACAAGCTGCCGATCCCCACTGCAGAACACCATAATGATATAAAATAGTCTAGTTTCCTGTCACAAAAACTATGTGCTCACATAACTTGTATGATTTAATACTTATTAATTAAGAATATGTCGAAGATGTTAAGTTATCATACCAAGGTGGTAGTGTCTGACAACCCCATGCCGAATGATAAGTCGTAGCGAAGTTGGCCGGAGAAAGCGCACTCGTTGCTTATGTCCATTGGCGTGTAGTAGAGGAGCCAGCCCGGTTGCCAAACCATTGCTCCATAAACAACCGAAAAAAAACATATTTCCACGAGTAGTAAATACGGCTGTGACATTTTTGCCCATTTCAAAATCTAGATGCCCATGAATAACGGAGTCAGAATATAATAGGTTGGAGAAAAAGTTTCTTCGCATTTTTTAAGAAATTTTTTTAAAATAGTTTTTAGTATAAGTAGTTAATTTACATTTAGCTAAAGGTACTTGTAAATTAACTACTGTAGGTAGGTACTATTTTGTTCGATAACTTTTTGTCATCTTGTAGGTAAGGACATGATTCCATTGATATACAAATTTTGAGATTCTAGATCAAAATACCGCGACAAGTGGTTTTGACAAGTTGTCCTCCTTTGTGCTACTCTCACAGACACTGCACTAGGTCCATTAACATCGCAATTTTTTTCGAGGTTTGCTTTGCTGTTTTACCTGTTTTGTAGTAAAAATTTAAAATATGTCGAATTTCTTAATTAGATTCTCTCTTGATGGTTCGAAAAACATGAAAATCACATATTTTCCTAATTTAATAGTTTCCTTTTTTTAAATTTCATCTTTCAATGGTACCAAAACCAGCCAGATACAAATAAAATCTCTTTGGCAATACCAAAGAGATTTTAGTGCAAGTTCATGCAAATTATAATGAGAAAAGACCTTTTCTCCAACCTAATATTTAAATTGAAGCGGTGACGTGCTGGAATCAGCCATCGTTTGGTCTGATACGCAATGAATTTTGGTTCATAGGTAATAATTATGGAATAGATAAAAATGAACCGAGTTCTCGACTCGGGTGATACCGGTGGACATATTGTCAAATTAATTAAAGAACATACTAAAGACCGTTACTTACTGAACGTGGTTTGCCACCGGTGCGCACACGCGGTTGTTGTCATTTACATGAGATGTGCTTAGGTTAGGTTAGGTTAGGTTAGGTTGAAAAACCCGTGGCTGCTGCGTCTTCTCGCACACGGAGACGTGACCAGCCGGGCCCCTCCCTATGGAGGGCCCACTGTGGGCCTGCCTTCGGGCAGGAATCGCCGGCGGGGTTGTGGACGGCAGGCTTGCTACATCCCATGACCCCGCCACTAAGGCGATGTCGGTGTGCCGCTGTTGGGTTTAGTGGGTATTCCTGGCTACAGAGCTGGGCGAGTCCCACACACGCCCTTCGGGGTATGGTGCGTAAATGCATTCCCACAGCGTCAAAAAAAAAAAAAAAAAAAAAAAAAAAAAAAGGTATGCCAACTGCAAAGTGGAAATATATTGCGTTTCATGTAAAATAAAAAAATCTGTAGATTATCCAGATTCGCCATTAATTATATGGGTAAATATTAAATCTTACTAGCTAAGATTTGTTAAATTATTCCCACGTTGAAAGCAAAATGTTTTCCTGTATTTTATGATCGTCAGTGTAAGTAGAATATAACACAGCGAAGATGCGAGAATCGAAGAAGAAAAGTGTTTTAAGAGGACAAAAATTCATTTTTTATCATTAATCAGCGGCCGCCAGCGACTTCGTTCGCGTGGATTTAGTTATGCCTCGCTCCTATTGGTTGCAGCGTGATGTTATATAGGTTAAAACCTTCCTGGATTAATGGGCTATCAACAAAAAAAGAATTTTTCAAATCGGACCAGTAGTTCCTTAGATTAGCGCATTCAAACAAACAAACAAACTCTTTAGCTTTATATATTAGTATAGAAAAAAGCAAGTAAGATGAAGATTTAAACCCTGTTGTCTAATAAGCAACAAGTAACATGACTCAGTTATCTTTTTAATGGCATTGGCGTCACATTTCTTGTTCACAAACTAAACAAAATTTAAATTCAGTGCATTTCTTTATCTTTCTATTACATTAAGAAAAGGATAGACGATAAAATATTAGTTTAGGACCTGTCAAATTAGTTCGTGCCTGACGTAAATTGACGTATTTTTGGTCGCCACGTTTATAATCGCGTCTAAACTGTCTATGGAGTTTCTTAATTTGGCAGGATTAATCTAATATCTAACCTTCTATCCTTTTCTTAACGAAATAGGAAGAAAAAGAAGCACTAAACTTAAAATTACTTTAGTTTGTGAACAAGAGAATCGGCGCCATTATTAATTTTCGTCTTATCTTTTCTTTTATGTGAAGTTTAATATGCAAATAAATACATTCCGGTTGTAATTTTTTTTTTTTTCAGATGTCGGGTGGAAAATCCATGGTGTTTACTGATGGAGAACACAAGAACGGTGACGATTATACATACAAGAAAGATTTTTGGACTGCTTTACCACAGTTTCTGGCTGTCAGCGCAAAAAACCTGCTACTTTTAGGTAAGTCATTTTACGCCGCTTTGGTTCATAGTGAATCCTGGCTTAGACCAAGTAGGTACGGGACTGATTTTAGTCATGCAGACATTAGCCCCGATTCACTAGTTCACATACTAAATTAAATTTAAGTTCAGTGCACCTTTTTCGAACTATTTCATTAAGAAAAGGACAGAAGATAAAATGTCAGTTTAAACCTGTCAAATTAGTGCGCTCCAGACGTAAAGTGACGTATTTTTAGTCGCCATGTTTATAATCGCGTCTAAACTGTCTATGGAGTATTTTAATTTGACTGGATTAAAATAAAAGATTATCTTCTATTCTTTTCTTAACGAAATGGAAAGGAAAAGATGCACTTAACTTAAAATTAGTTTAGTTTGTGAACAACAGAATCGGCGCCATTGACCGCCTTGTACCTGTCGCAACCAACTGGTTTAATTAGCCGTTTAGTTAACCGCCTAGCCTTCTAACTAAACTTCAACTAACGACGACCAACGTCTATTTTAAGCTATTGCATAACTTTTATCGCGGGCCTTGAGCGTGGAGACCAAATCTAGAAATTCCGTAACGAATATAACCTAATACTCCCCGACGGGCACAGCGGTGCGGTTTTGATGGCCGTGCCGTTCGGCAGTCTTCAGCACCGCGTGTTTGTGTGCGTGTGACTACATCTTTTGATAACAATTATTTATAAATTTCCAAAAATCGGTGCAATCTCAGTTCTTTCACAAGTTACTCATTGTCGCGATGTGCTAAACTTGCGATTAATTTTCACTCTGAAATAGGTCTTCTATAAGATGTAAAATTATAATATACAAAATAGTTCGTTGCGACGCGGCCGACACCAATTTTATTATATTATTTCAACATATGCAGATCATATAACATGTGCAGATCACGAAAATGGCGTCATTTTTGAAATCCAAGATGGCCGACTTCAAATTTCATTATATTTTGACTTGGATATCGTAACAAGGTTTTTGGGAGTGCTGAAATGGATGGAGAAAAATACTGCATAAATAAGATAAATAAATAATTATAATTGCTAAAGTTAATAAAAAATATCAAAGCAATTGCTTTACCACGACAGTCCCCGAGTGCCACACATCTATTTTTTATGTGACAAAACATCTGTTGTCCAGTCAGCTAGTATTATTTTTATAATATAGAAAATAATAGAATATCCTACCAAATTACTGTATTCCATTCAAGTTAGATTTAGACAAAAGAGGTTCATAGGAACAGTTATTTACAACATCTTATTTTCGATATGAAATCAGACAATTTTAAAAAACAATTCAAATAATCTAAATATAAAAATAAAACAAATTTGTGTCATTCTACGCCGCTAACACTCAAGAGCCAAAGGTAGCCTGTTCAATTTGGTTCCTACTTTTCGGAATGTTAATGTATCCTTGGAGTGCACCGATCACCTTCAGCTTTTGGGAGTTGAGATTTCCTCGAACCAGAACTTTGAGCGGTTCACTGAGGCCAAAGAAAAGGTGGCTGCCAGGAAACTTGGCGTTATTGCAAAGGTCCGGCGGTACTTCACACCAGGACAGTTTCTAATGTAGTGCAAAATGCCACCTGGCAACTTTGGTTTCGGTGGAGGGGCGTGCGAAGAAGCTAATTGGCGACCCAGATTTAGTTCAAAACGGTCTCCAAAGCCTGGAACACAGGCGCAGAGTAGCCAGCCTGTCGGTGGTCTATGAGATGCATTTTGGACAGTGTGCGAGGGAATTGCTTGACTTAATTCCCCCATCTAATAAGGGTGATGATGTTGACACCACTACGATCCGGACAAAGCGTTCCGCGTCGACTTATTAGGTACACTACACTACATATAGCGTACAGCAAGGGACTGGAACAATGGTCTTTCCGTCTGACTACAATTTATATGTCTTCACTTCTAGAGTAAATAGGCTGTTAAAAAACTAACGATTGCATCATTGCTTACCATCAGGCGGGATTGCGGTCAAGCACTAGTTTATAATTAATAAAACAAAAATGCTTACTCGAGCATATGCGGAGGAGATAATTGTCAGAAAATTTAGTTTGCTACTTTTTTTTTGTTTTCTGTATACCAATTTTCAGTGTTTGTTACTTGTAAATTGACTTCAATTATATATTGTTTAGGAATGCTATATGAATTAGCTATAGCTATAAGTTTTCCATATAAAATAAACAGCTTTATGTAACAATCCACAAAATACCTGATTGTTTCAGGATATGGGATGACACTTGGATTCTCCACAATTCTCATGCCAGCTGTACAAAACCCGAAAGATGGCGAAGTTTTACATTTAAATAAGTCAGAGATTTCATGGATCAGTAAGTTTGCTGTTTGTAATATTTGCATATACATAAGTACCTACATACATAATTCCACGCCACAGCCAAGAACATTGACATCAATCATCAATATTAACGATAGTTGTGCATTGTAATGTTTGTTATGTCTTGCATGAACTTCGTGTGTGTTTGTCACGTTTTTTAAGAATAAACTGATCGTGGTTGTTGTAACTTGTATGAGTCGTCACTTCAACTCTCATTTGTCGGCGTTGACTAGTCGAGGCCCGTAGGATAGATAAGTAGCTAGGTATAGAATATTGAGATAGAAGGTACACCTTCCATCCACTCTACAGGATCATTGGATATCCTCAGTAATAACTTTAATTTTGACAGTTCAGCAAAATTCATTGCTTTATTTTCTTTGTAGATAATACAAACTTTTCGAACATAATGAATCAATGGATAAGATGTATCCTTCTAGATCATTTAGATTATAATTAACAGTGTGTTACAAATCTAATATATAAAATTCTCGTGTCACGGTGTTCGGCTTTAAACTCCTCCGAAACGGCTCGACCGATTTTGATGAAATTTTTTGTGCTTAACCGGTATCTATGAGAATCGGCCAACATCTATTTTTCATCCCCTAAATGTTAGGGGTAGTCCACCCCTAAATTTTTTTTTATTTTTTAGACAAAATTTTTAATTTCTATTTTTTTATGATACAACATACAAAAATACATACAATCCCCAATGTTCACCCTTCTACGATCAACCCTTATTTTTTAATAGCCATTTTAGTAATTTAATCTATTATTTATATGGCAAAACAACGTTTGCCGCCGGTCAGCTAGTATGATATAAAAGTGTAAAACATCAAGTTTCCTTTATGTGAAACAATGCAATATCATTTACCACCTACTTGGAACTAAAACGTAAACACGTAACACTTTATTACATGACGAGATCACCATAGAGTTCCAGACTTAACCTTTGAGTCGGTATTTGTATTTCGAACGTTATTAAGTTTAAATCAAAGTTCTTAATACATATGACACAACTTGGTACCGAACTAAGCTGTCATTGTTATAACGAACTGCATTTCTATAACAGTTAGTTTCAAAATTCAATAACATTTTAGGTGGTTTATAGATATGAACCACCAACGATTTTGTTTTGAACAGATGTTCTAAACAAATTCGTTGTTCGTTAATAAAGGGTAGAGGTAGACGCAAAAGATACTTCACAGTACATAAACCGTCATCAACCGACTTAAACTGTCTGCGATAAATTTTCATAGTTTTTTTTTTTACAGGTTCTATTAATCTCATCATAGTACCTCTGGGATGTGCCCTATCAGGGGTAGTGACATCTCCGATAGGCCGTCGGAGGGCGATGCAGATGGTTAACGTACCTTTCTTTATAGCCTGGCTGATTTTCCACTTTTCGACAACTACGGGGCACTTATTTGGAGCCTTATTCTTAACCGGATTAGCAGGGGGACTACTAGAAGCACCTGTAAGTTACTTTTTCATTTACCGTTATTAAATATTATAAACTACCCGCGAACTTAATTAATGCCTTTGTAGTCATTACTCATTGAGTAAAATGTAATGCACTTAACAGATTACAAAGAAATGTATTTAGGTACATATTATAAGAAACATTGATAAAGCGGAGGGCCAGGTGTAGTGGCGTTAGATACTTAGCAGAAGTATGTTCAGCATTGGACAACGATAGGCTTCAATCTGCAGAGGAAAGACAAAAAAAATTATACTGACGCTCAAACTGACCGTTCTAGGTGCTGACATACGTGGCAGAGATCACACAGCCACATCTTCGGGGTGCTTTCACAGCCACCAGCTCGCTCTGCATCATACTTGGAGTGTTCACACAGTTCCTCTTCGGACTATTCATGTACTGGAGAACTGTCGCGTTAGTCAACATTGCATTTACAGTAAGTTTTTTTTTTATAAGTTATAAACTAGCGCTTGACCGCAGTCCCGCCTGATGGTAAGCAGTGACGCAATCGTTGATGGTAAAGCGCACTAGTTTATTAAGAGCCTGTTCACCGCCGCTGCCAAATTGTTACAGTCCCTCGATGTACGCTGTGTAAAGGAGGAGGCGAAACGCTTTGTACGGATCGTAGAGGTGTTAACAACGTAAGGGTGAAAACTCGCCGTAAGACGGGTTGTCCGATGGTGGAATGGAGATGGGGGAATTAAATCATGCAATTCCCTCGCACACTCCCCAAAATGCATCCTATAGAACACCGAAAGGCTGGCTACTCTACGCCTGTGCTCTAGGCTTTGGAGACCATCTCGAGTTAAAACAGGGTCACCAATCAGCCTCTTCGCACGTCTCTCCACTGAATCCAAAGTGGCCAGGTGGCACTTAGCAACACCAGCCCAAATGTGGCTGAAGTATTTCACACACGAACGGATTATTCCTGATTTTCCGTGAAGCGACTGCAGTCTGACCTCCATGACCCGAAGGCGATATCGAAGCATTTCAATTAGACCAATTGTGGGACTTTTGAGGGCTCCAACAATCCGTAACGACTGCAATTAAATGTTCGTATGGCAACCGGGACCAACAGATTAATGTGCTTTCCGAAGCACGAATAGACCAGTGCAAATATACAATATATTCATGCATACAAATATTTGCATTACGGGATTGCACGCTATGGATCGCTACGCCACGGAGGCTGTCAAGTTAAAAAAAAACACTGTATTCACTTAACGTAAACCTCCCTTAGTCAAAGTAAGATTGTATTTTTCAACCAATTTAACGCGTCCAGCAGTATGATTGGGTACACGTTTTAAAACTAACGTTGACTGCCTATTAACAGTCATAGCGGTACGTGATTGTCATTGAATAAAGTCGAATCACAACCATGACACCAATAGTAATGGTCCGTGCTGCCTATGGATGGACAGATACACGAAACTGTGATGAGAAATATAACCTGGTACTTATTTCTCTATATAAATATTACCTATATTATGTGGTAACTGTTAACTCATTTATACGGTCAGGCAACTAACGGCTAAAAAGTATGACCAGCACCCTAATTGCGTAACACACTATTACAATCAATTGGAATCATTCTGAAGCTTACTGCTAATCCATTGATCTACATGTTCGAAAAATATGTCTGCTCAACAATTTAAATAACGCAATGAATGTTGCAAAACTGTCAAAATGAAACCCATTGCTACTGATAGTGTGTTACGTAATAATCCTGCTGAACATGTAAATTTAGCCCGAGCAAAAAGTATGTAGTGACAAGGAAATTCGTGTAACTACATAGCAAAATGATGTAGAATAAATAACATGTGTTGAACCAGGGTCTTTTAACTTTTTTTTCTTGTGTGGAAGGAGGGGAAGCTGGTCCTGCTCAGGAAGGAGGGGCGCCCCGCGGACTCGCCGTCCGCGTATCGGCCCATAGTGCTGCTCGACGAGGCGGGCAAACTTTTTGAGCGCATAATCGCAGATCGCCTCGTCAGCCACTTGTGCGGAGAGGGGCCGAACCTGGACGACAAACAGTTCGGTTTTCGTCGGGGGCGCTCCACCATAGACGCCATCATGCGCGTGAGAGTCCTGGCGGAGGATACGGTGTCCCGGGGTGGGGTGGTGTTGGCGGTGTCTTTAGACATTTCCAACGCCTTCAACACCCTACCCTGGAGCTGTATTAGGGAGGCCCTGAAATTCCATCAGGTGCCTCCCTACCTCCGCCGCATAGTAGGGGCTTATCTGGAGGACAGATGCGTCATCTATCGGGGACGTGACGGTGCCGGTCGGCACCAAATGTCGTGCGGTGTTCCACAGGGATCGGTCTTGGGACCACTTCTGTGGAACATCGGCTTCGACTGGGTGCTGAGAGGCGAGCTCCCGTCGGGCGCCGACTTGACGTGTTATGCGGACGACACGCTTGTCACTGCACGGGGGAGCTCGTACAGGGAAGCGACGTTGATAGCCACGGCTGCGGTGTCACAGGTGGTGAACCGCATCCGGCGCCTGGGCCTGGAGGTGGCCCTTGACAAGTCGGAGGCCATGGTTTTCCATGGACCCCGGCGTGCGCCGGCGCCGGGATCACATATCGTGGTCAGTGGGGCCCGGATAGCTGTCGAGTTCACCATGAAGTACCTGGGATTGGTGCTCGACAGCCGGTGGGATTTCGGACCCCACTTCCGGCGGCTGGCGCCCAAGCTGATGGGTGCAGCGGGCGTACTATCAACGTTGCTTCCCAACATGGGGGGCCCGAGCGCCGCCTGTAGGCGGTTGTACGTGGGAATCGTGCGGTCCATGGCCCTGTATGGGGCCCCTGTGTGGGCGATGGACCTGACGGCCGGAACACTCGCCATTCTGCGCAAGCCGCAGAGGGCGATGGCCGTCAGGGTCGTCCGCGGGTATCGCACGATATCCTACGAGGCGGCTTGCGTCCTGGCCGGATCCCCGCCCTGGGACCTAGAGGCGAAAGTACTCGCGTCATTGTACCGATGGCGCGAGGAAGAGCGGACACGGGGCTCCAGTCCGGTGCAGCGGCAGATCGAGCTGCGCTGAGAGGAGCTCCGTCAGGTCCTGGTGGCGGACTGGCGGCAGAGGCTTATGCGCCCTACCGCCGGCCTCGCTACCGTCGAGGCGATCCGGCCAGTACTCGACGACTGGCTCGGGAGGAGGCACGGCTCCCTGTCGTTCAGGGTGATGCAGGTACTGTCGGGGCATGGCTGCTTCGGCAAGTACCTGCGTCGCTTAGGCAGGGAGCCAGACGCTCAGTGCCACCACTGCGTCCAATGCGGGGAGGACACGGCGCAGCACACGCTCTCCGAGTGTGTAGCTTGGGAGGAGCAGCGCCGTGTCCTCACAAATGAAGTAGGAGGCGACCTGACGCTGCCGGCAGTAGTGCGGAGGATGGTCGGCAGCTCAGAGTCGTGGGACGCGGTGGTGTCCTTCTGCGAAGACGTGATGTCGCAGAAGGAAGCTGCGGAACGGGAGAGGGAGATATCAACTCCCTTCCCGGGCCGCAGAAGACGCACCGGGCGCCGAGGAAGGGCGGATAACGCCCTCTTCCGCCCCCCATGATTGGGTCCAGGGGCGAGGGACATGGGGAAGTCCCCGCCCCCCATTGATGGACCCCGAGGCAGAGGCGCGCGCGAGTGTCGGCGCGCGCCTTTGAGGCGATGCACGGGGTAGTTTAACACCCCACTACCCCGTGCAGGAGACGAGGCCCGGACAGACCGGGCCAGCACGAGGATGTGGGGCCGTGGAAGAATTTAAACTCACGCGGCCCCACGCGCGCTCGTGATAGAAGACACACCGGGGTGGTTTTAGTCAGTAAAAGTCTGACATACCCCGTCGCCCACCCCAGGGCGGCGGGCATCCTATGAGGATTTCCAACCGGGCAAAAAAAAAAAAGAAAAAAAAAAGGGTCTTTTTAACTGGAATAGTTAAGTTATAACTCATTGGTTGGCATATAAATATGATTTTTTATTGAAGGTACTAGCAGTTATCGCTTTGTTCTTCGTGCCGGAGTCTCCGCATTGGCTGGTATCGAAAAACCGCTATGATGAAGCTAGGAAGGTAGGTATGATCAACCGTTTCATTACTTTAACTCGGTTTTTTATTACTTATGATAATCAAATAATAATAAAACCCTTTGTTCCGAGAACATAACATATTACTTACATGTTTTTTATATTCCATATGCAATAAAACAGTACTTTACTAAATTTACAAAAGAAAATTATTTAATACAGTTAGTATTAATTCATTCAAGTCAATTCATAATTTTTGACAATACCTGATAACTTTATTTTAAATTAGCAAATGACAGTTGATTTAATTTAAAATAGACCACAATTTATACTATGATATAGTTTAAGTAACATTGCAGTAAATTGATTAATAACACATTAAAACCATGTCATCTAATTTAAAAAAAATACTCAAGATCATGTAATTGATTGTGTTATCTAATTATGAATTTCAGAGCTTGCAATGGCTCCGTGGATGGACAACCCGTAACGAAGTGGAACATGAACTGAAAGACATACAACTTCTATTCAAAAAGGAGAAGAATGGTTATCATCATTTACTGTCTAATCTATTATACCAATTTATCTAAGAGAATCTGTAATAATAATGGTTTCTATTTCAGATCATACTGACGTTAGTGAGACAATGTCTGAAAAAATATCGTATTACTTGAGAAAAAGTTTTTTGTTGCCATTTTTCCTTGTGACCTTCAGTCTCTTCGTGGGCAATTTTAGTGGCATGACAACGTTACAGGTACATAAACGTGTATTGTATTACTAATTCCAATCTAAATTATGTACTACAGCCTAGAACTTGTCCTAACGACACAGCGCCGTATCGGCAGTCTACGCTAATATTATTATTAAGCCACTATTAATAATAATAATAGCGTGATATTTCACTGCAGAGCAAAGTCTTTTTTAATCTCCTTCCATTTCTCTCCTCTCGCTCCTTTACCAACTTCAGAATCCCGCTCAGCCCTCCATCTTTACCTGCCACAAGGTCGCTTGCCATTTCGGTGCGCTATTATTTCGGCCATAATACACTTAACGTATAACGTAAAAGGTATTTATATACTAAGGACACGGTTTCATTGGATCATGGATGACAAAATGTCAATGGATTTCGATCCTATCTCTACATTATTGGAAGTTATGAGAACTAACATCGTGTTCAATAGGCTACTACTATTGTAGCAGCGCAGAAATACAGACGTGATATTGGCAAGTAACGTGACATGTGCCATGCAGTTATTAACCTACGTAGTGCGGTGACACTTTTGTTATGATTTTAATTTAAGAAACATATGAAACCGAAGATATGGTATAACTTCTTGGAGTATTTTAAGTTGAAACCCATTCACCCAACATCGTTTGATATCATGTAAATAAGCCGTGCCCTACATAATATGACTTCCTCAAGAGTTGGGCTATCAACTGGTAGTTTCAGAGATTAGTGTACAAACATACACAAAAACACGGTTACGTAGTGCTACTGACGAGCATGAGGTCCGGGGTTCGATTCCAAGGTAACAAAGTGTCAATAAAGTTTTCCTTCTGGAATCTGTCAGTTGTAAATGAGAGCTGAATTTGTACCCATTTGGTAGCAATAGGCTTACCCTTGACTTCAAGAGACCAAGGAGTGACGTTATGTGTTATATTTCAACTTTGTCCTATCTTTAATCCATTCATTAGTTTAAGCGTAAAAAACTAAAAGACACATCGATTTTCGTTCGCGTCTTTGTTTTGAAATCTAGGTATTTCATTTAGGTGTGAAAAACCATTTTCACGGTTAGGTACACACACATGTAAGTAATAAAAATAACAATAGTATCGTAAACATGTAATTTTATTTTATTCTAGTTATGCCATTGGTATGCGTCCCCAGAGTCGTTCCACTGCAGGGCAAAGTTTACCTTTCTTCTTTCCACTTTTCTTTGTCTTGAGCCAGTGTGGACCGATCTTGTCTATAGACGACACTGTGGTCCCGCTATCTCCTGACTCTGTCTCAATGTATCCGAACCTAATAATAACCTACTAATACGTCTTTTTATTTCAGACCTACGCAGTGTCTATATTCCAAATGCTGAAGGCGCCTATCGATAAGTACTACGCTACGTTGATTCTTGGCGTCCTGCAGATACTGGGCGCCGGGGCATGCGTCGTGCTAGTGCACTATACAGGCAAGCGACCCCTGACTCTCTTCTCCACGGGTGGAGCTGGAGTCTGCTGCATACTTGTTGCGAGCTACGATATTTATATCAAAATGGTAGGGAAAAACTCTGAAAATATTGACCGTTTGTGATGTGTAGGTCATAGATAATTAACAACGAAACATTGTTACATACTGAAGGAGATATGTTCTCTACCAGCGGTTGTTACAAACAGAGATACCGTGGCCTTTGCGCACAGGCAAATGAAGGAACACGGGTGGGTTTTAATCAGTAAAAGTCTGACACATTCTTCCCCTGCGCTGAACGGGAGAGATGAAATTAGATGATTTTTTGCCCGAAGAAAGGGGTATTCATTCCATGTTTATAGCCTGAAGTATAGAACTCACATTTTACGCATATTGGTTTATTGCATGGAGACCAATTTTTAGGTTTAGTTTTTTTGGTTGCTCATCTACTCCAAACTTCAATTTTTTACTAAAGCTAATATTTGTGCTGTGATACAACAACAACAACAGCAACAACTTAGTTTTAGTAAGATAAGGTAACTGGACACATGTTACCCCTGTCAAAAATTCAATAGGGCTTACAAAACTTCTACATTTAAAAAAAAAAAAACTCAATTTTATTTGATAATATAAAAATAAAATATAAATTAAGGTATACATCATTCACAAGGCAATTTTTTCTTGTTTTAACTAACCTAGTTCAGACTATAACGAATATTACAACAAAATTAATTGCCAAATCGTTCGAGACAGTCCCAAGTCATGCGCTCTCCAACGAACACCATTTCATTTATGTATATTAAACATAACATGTTATAAATATTTCCAGAACGGTTTTGGTGAAACGACAGAAGTAACGAATACTACTTTGACGGCCATGAACGCTACGTCATCGTCAGCTAACATACAAGAGGAACGGGTAAGGTTCTGCTTTAGAGGACATAGATGTGAAGTCTTATAAAAATGAACACGAGAATAGTTTTATATTTAATATTATATCAATATTTTCTAAAAATTGTTTAACCACAGATGGATCTTAACAGCGCTTATAAAATGTACTACTATTTAGGTATACAACGTAATTTTTTGTTTATACGAAACCTGAATGCAGTTTGTTCAGAATAAGCAACCGAATCGATTCCAATCATTTTTACACAATGTTATATTTTTTCTCAAATACATTTAGAAATTGTTGCAGAGTGGTTACCGAGCGGTTACGTTAGATCATAGTACTTGTGCGGAACATTGACCTTATTTTTGTTGGGACAGCCAAGTAGAATAACAAGCTCATAACTTTGTGGTTTTTCATTATATCTTTTTGAGATTTTGTACATATATTCTATACTTAAAAATACTGGACACGTGTTTCGGGTTTCGTATAAACAAAAAATAATGTTGTATACATGATTTACTACTTAGCTTGTTTTTTTTATTACTTAAGTTAGTCTAATGTGTTTGCAGCGGAACCCGTACTCCTGGATGCCCATGACACTGCTGATGCTGTTAGCTCTTATATCACACACGGGTCTGAGGTTGCTGCCATGGATTCTCATCGGCGAGGTAAAATATTATTTGATTAAGAAATAATAATCCGTCTGTATATAGGTAAAGTTTTCACTGCTGGCTACAGGCTTTTGAGGCTTCTTTGTCACGTAACCCGTAATACGCCTCGCAAGGTCAGTGCGAGTTTGGTGAATGACGCAAACATGTCTTTGGGTATACAGTTCTAGAACACGCTGAAATGTAAAAATGTTTTTCTACGACCATTTAGTAATTTGCTTAATACATAACCATAAATCATATCTCAATAGTACTCATTCCTGCCAAGTCGTGTTACAATGACCATGTCCACACGGGTAAACCGTACTATTTATGGCTATGGCATTAAAAAATCAACATATGATTATGCCAAAAAGCGCGCGTATTTGCGTCACGACTAAACATCGCATGTTATTAGGCTGTATCACAGAAATCTTGACATGTTTTTACGATTTCTGTTTGCTGTATGGATGAATTTCCTTTGCCTTTCATTTATGGTTGTATAACAACAAAACAAAATTGCGCGCGGAGCGCTATTTTCGCGCCATTGTTAACTTTTATCTGCATTTAAAAATAAAATTGTTTTGATAATGATTGATATCAGTGATAATCGCGAAATGGACAAGAAATGAGAGAAGTAGCTATGGAGACCACAAAAGAATTGCTACCGCATTAATCAAGGAAAAAATATCAAATGTAACCAAAATTTTATGGAATGGGGAACAACCAAAAATTCTAATTAATTTTCTGGAAATTTAATGTTAGTGTATTTTAGCGATTTATCAAATAAATTTAAATCTTCGACACTATGGTCAACGTACTCTATGTATGAGATCTACTTTAATTGTAAAACATCAAATTGACTTGACGATCTCCTCAGTGACCGACAATACGGGTTTCGCCGCAATCGGTCAACTGGGAACCTACTAGTGTATGCCACTCACTTGTGGGACGAGGCGCTCGAGGGAAATGGGGAAGCGATTGCTGTCTCACTGGATGTCTCGAAGGCCTTCGACCGGGTATGGCACGCTGGCCTTTTGAGTAAGCTTCCAGCGGACGACATTTCCCCTAGCCTGACTGGCTGGGTAAAAGACTTCCTGACTGAACGGTCCCTCCGTGTTGTTGTCGACGGGTGCTCATCTGAGCCCATGTCGACTAATCCCAGTGTTCCTCAGGGGTCTGTTCTCTCTGCAACTCTGTTCCTGCTGCATATTAACGATCTGCTAATGTCCGGTATCTATAGGTATGCAGATGACAGAACAGTTGTGGAGAGTTACCTGCCGGATGTTAGTAGAAAATCAATCCGGTCCGAAAGAGAGGCTATGGTAGACAATGGGGCAATGTCAATCGTGTACCATTCAATATGCCGCCAAAACACAGGCGTGTCTTTTCACCCCCAAAAGGAGCCCATTCACCTTGGCTCCTACTTTTCGAAATGTTTCCTTGGAGTGCACCGACCTCCAGCTTTGGGAGTTGAGATTTCCCCGAACCTAAACTTTGTAGCCAGCGTTTCGGTGTTCTATAGGATACATTTTGGAGAGTGTGCGCGGTAATCGCATGATTTAATTCCCCATCTCCGTTCCACCATCGGACGACCCGTCCTACGGCGAGTTTCCACCCTTGCATTGTTAACACCACTACGATCCGGAAGAAGCGTTTCACCTCCTCCTTTATACCCTTACATCGAGGGACTGGAACAATTTGCCAGCGGCGGTGTTTCCGTCGGACTACAATTTGAGTGTCTTCAAGGCTAGAGTGAATAGGCTCTTAATACACTAGTGCGCTTTACCATTAACGATTGCGTCACTGCTTACCATCAGGCGGGATTGCGGTCAAGCCATAGTTTATAATTTATGAAAAAAAAAAAATCTTGGCAAAATATTCCAAATTAGGTATATGCTTTTTTAAGAAGAAAATCGGAAGGTAAGGTTTTAATGAATTTTAATCGACGAGTGCATTATGTCTAAAATTTGTTCGTATGCTAAACTAAATACTATTTATATTTTATTACAGACCGCATTGATTTTTGGTATAATGCAATGGGTGTGTGCCGAAGGCAGGAACTACATGGACTACTGGGTTCAGCGATGTGCAAGACCTACAATCTACACTTTTTATCACTATATCTAACACGCAAAACAAGACCGCTCCTTTACTCACTGAAAAATATTACGACTTATGTAAGCAATATACGAAATTGCGTCCAAATCCCTGCAGCAAACCGTTTTTTTCCTAAATTATACATCTGGAAAATGCACTTCGCAAAACGTCGGAATAAATAAGTTCGGAAATCTTGGAAAAACAATAGCTAGCTACCTAAATCTCCCTAGTCCAGAACTTTATACAGGGCACTGCTTCTGCTGGACCTCAGCGACTATACGTATTAATCGATACTGGCGGCGGATATCACTAGTTTAAAACGGCACGGCGGGTGGAGGTCAAAGAAAAGTTCAAGTATCTAAGCAATAGAAAACAAAAGCATCAACGAAGTCCTCAATTTCCCGTGCAACCCCACCAATACTCCAGGAAATTCTTCTACGCCCGTTATAAACTTTAATAGTTGTACCATCCAGAATGTAAATTACTATAATAGGGTATTTGACTAAAAAAAAAACTAATTAGTCCGTCAGTCAGATTTCCAAAAAATACTTGACACGTATTTTTTCTTTTTTCATATAAACAAAAAATGAAGACGACACAGTCCGTTGAAAACTCGTGTGACGTCACTGCACGCTACACTTTTTAGCGATCATTGACGTCACCAGCCACCACTCCTGATTTTGATGCCTTTTATATTTGTCAATTTTTATTGTTTTGATAAAACAAAAAATACGTGTCTAGTATTTTTTGGAAATCGGACTGATGGACTAATTGGTTCTTTGTTGTCAAATACCCTATTTCTAATAAAGTTCAACACTGACTGTTTTTTGTATTTATTTATTTCAAGGTCGTAGAAATAGTTTTGTATGCCACTGTCGGAAACAGCTATTGATACTCGTGCCGTTTTATTGTTCCACTCAGCTTCGCTTCGTGGCACAAACTATCACTCATATTACAATAGCTATCATTGCTTGACAGTGGCATAAATAACTAATGCACACTGCCTTCTGAGAGTAATGGTATAGTAAATAGCACAAAGTGTATATCTTCCCTGGTTCAGATTCACAACAAAAAGTTTCCTTAACATTTTTAACAGAAGCTGTCGGTTTGTGCACGTTAAGATCAACGGCAAAAGGAGAGAAGGACGAGTCTATAAAACTTTTGATTATTATGTTTTATTTACAGGTGTTCAGTGCAAAGACCCGTTCGGGCGGCGCAGGCGTCTCTAGTGCCATCGGCTACTTGTTCGGTTTCCTGACGAATAAGATGTACATAGACATGGTGGACACATTGTCGATATGGGGCACCTATGGCTTCTATGGCGTTGTTTGGTGAGGCACCTTTGAGTTGTCATTCATTTATTTTTTATTGCAACAACGAAATATTTTGTAATTCAGACAAATATTTGTAAACATACATAAGTGTGAGCACAATGTACTAGGTGTAAAGCATCTTTTTGTTGGGTAGTCTTTTAATTTTGTGTGTTTTCCATAATGGACGCTCTAGCGTACAATATATTTCTGCATCGTTCTCACACGGTTGATTTCAAAATGAATGATGTAATCAAATATTTGTATCAATAGCTTGATAATTTAAAAGAGTGTCCATGGAGTTTCTTGTCCGTTCTTCTCCATAGGTACCTACTCGTTGGAATGGGCGACTAGCTTCACCTTACTGACCGACCGACCTTCTGACAATTCAAAAGTGCCTGTAACTGGTTTATTTGAAATAAATGCTTTGATTTTGATTTTGAAAAGCACGTATGACGGGTGTTGTCGAATCTGTAATAAATGTTGTGTGACTATTCTCGGATTCAGTTGTTGTACGTTTATCAAAAGGAATTTAATACTATTTATAATAAATAAATAAATAAGGACAAATCACACAGATTGAGCTAGCCCCAAAGTAAGTTCAAGACTTGTGTTATGGGATACTAACTCAACGATACTATATTTTATAATAGATACATATATAGATAAACATCCAAGACCCAGGCCAATCAGGAAAAGATCGTTTTCCATCATGACCTGGCCGGGAATCGAACCCGGGGCCTCCACGTCGCAGGCAGGCGTGTTGACCGCCGAAGAATGAATAATCTTTGATAACTCGTCATAAAAAATACCTTTTATTTTATTTCAGTTTTGTTGGTGTCGTCGTGTTTTATTTCATTTTACCTGAGACCGAAGGCAAAAGGCTTAATGATATTGAAAACCACTATGCTGGCAAAACAAAACTCACAAATCAAGTTTACAAATCTCAGGTTTGTACCTTAATACCTAGTTATAGTATTAAGTGCATTGTAGAAAATGCATTGCCCAGACGACAGCACATCAAGCTATCACAATCTGTCAGATTTCTTTACCTATTACATTTTCAACTTTATCTATAAAGCATTTAGGCGCAAGGTTGATTGGGAATTTTTGACAGTTTCGGTTAGGTTGATCTGCTGGCGTCCGTACTTGTGACTTTATGTATACCTGTAAAGATGCATACCTACCTACCTACTTGACCGTAAATATTTCTAATCGAATCAAGGACTTATCATAGAAAAGTCTCTATGAGAAGTCCTTGAGTCTTAATCCCGTGAAGCTAGTTCCTTGACCTTCGTTCATTTTAGTTCACTAGAAGATCCTTAAAATATGAACATGGAAAATTAATGAAACTAACTAAACTACCTATCTTTTTACTTGCAGAAGAAACCGAAGGGCGATGTGTCAAAAATGCATGAGCTGCAAGGCACTTCAAATCCTACATTCGAGGGAGACACTTCAAAATTATAGTTTAAGTTTCTATAGTATTCCTAGCAAAATTACATTACATTACTGTCCTGTCCGTTATGATTATTGTGAGTGCAGTTACCAGTTATGATCGACCACGACATCATCTAAGTATATGTCCTGAAGCAACGTAAAAAAAAAAAATCAGTACAGGTTGTACCCATTGCCTATGTAGGTACAGACCTCCTGCCGTCCGTACTAGAAATTTATTTGTACGCCTTCTGACTATTCAATATAGAGATCAATAAAATCATCCTTCAGTAATTATTTGCTATACATTCTTTTTTTTTAAGGAACACATTATGGTGTAGGTACGATGTACGGATGACAGCAGATCCAGCTACCCCAAACTGTCAGATTATCCCAATCAACCTTGAGCCTTAATGTGTGTTTGTGAGATAAAGTTGAAAATCTGACAGATTGTAGTAGCCTGTCTGTACGCCGCAGCCCATCATGACGAAATAACGCTTATACATACAAGCAAACGTCATTCATTATAAGCCAAAATAAAGTACCTACATACTCCGATATATCCAGTTATACATTTAAAAATTTAGCTGAACTCTCATTCTATAGTTTTTCGCACAATCAACATGCTAATTGCTTCAATAGGGTATCAATAGGGTATTTGACTAAAAAAAAAAACTAATTAGTCCATCAGTCAGATTTCCAAAAAATACTAGACACGTATTTTTTCTTTTTTCATATAAACAAAAAATTAAGACGACACAGTGCGTTGAAAACTCGTGTGACGTCACTGCAGGCACTCTACACTTTTTAGCGACCAGTGACGTCACCAGCCACCACTCCTGATCTTTGATGCCTTTTATATTTGTCAAATTTTATTGTTTTTTTTTTTTTTTTTTCTTCTTTATGGCTATGACCAATGTCTTTAGCCAATTATCAAAGTTAGGGAAACAAACAACAATATACAAGATTACGGGATCAAATTTTATTGTTTTGATAAAACAAAAAATACGTGTCTAGTATTTTTGGAAATCTGACTGACGGACTAATTTCTTTGTTTTAGTCAAATACCCTATTGGTATCATTTGAAGCATATTGCTATTTGAGTGCTCCATATGTCCGGGGGATATATCTGCTCAACAATGTAAATAACGCAATGAATGTTGTTGAAAAGTCAAAATGAAACCATTAATACCGCATAGTGCAATTGGTCGCAATTGCTCTGCAGAAATCAGCTGCATGGTTTTATAAATTATTTAAATACAACATTATTTTAAGTTTATGCGAAACCCGAAACACGTCTCCATTCGTATTTTTAAGTAAAGAATCTATGTACAAAATTTCAAAACAATATAATGAAAAACCATAAAGTTACGAGCTTGTTATCCTACTTGGTTGTCCCAACAAAAATGGACATGGTCCACGCTTCATTCGGGCGGGCGAGCCGGGTGCATTGACCTGTGACGTCGGCTGAGCGCAGGAATGCTCATGTGTAAGCTGGGTAGCGCGCTCAGTAACCACACTGCAACAATTGTGCAAAAATGTATTTGTGAAAAAATACAGAGTAGTGCTGATAATACGACAATAAATGAAAACAGAGACTGCTGGTTTATAGGAAAAATCTAAACCATAGAAAAAAAACCTAGTATCGAAAAAAAAAAAATCAAACAAACTAAATCGCATAAAATTGCAAACGGATAGAACATCCTTTAAAATATTGGTTCAATGACCTCCGATCAGCTGATGACAGCGCGGCTTACTTTTTGGCGCCATTATTATTAATGTTTAGTACTGTTAGATGCGGCGGTCATTAACCTGTAAGCGCTTCCTTATCAACATGTACATCATGTAGAAAATGTGAAAAATGATTTCCTGTGACTAACCTAATGGATATACAGTATGTTAAGAAAACCCTGTCTGACCCATAAGGATAATAAAGGTTATGTAAACACATGACCAAATATAATATAAAATTTTAGGTAATCATCATAGTACCAATACAAATGAATTTAGAAATAACCTTTTTTCCCGCGAATTAATTCCAACTTCCCCGAAATTTGGTAATTTTTAAAAAAGTGACAACACCGTTATTATTATGAGCGAATAGCGATGCGGCCACGTGCCGCGTGCCCTGCCGCCCGCCGCCCGCTGAAGGGCGGATAACGCACATTTATTAAGTTACCTCTTTTTGCGAAATAATATTTATTTTTTAGGGGGATTTTTTTTTAAGTTTAGCCCGGTTTTGTATGCATTAATAGAATCAGTTATCGATACCTAACAACACCTTCACGGGTCGGACAGGGTTTTCTTAACATGCTGTATTTATATGATTTTTTTTTTTTGGTATTTTGAGAATCTGTTGAGCTATACGCTGTTTAATTTATTGTCGTATTGTCAGCACCACTCTGTGGTTTTAAAATGATTGGAATCGATTCATTTTCATTCATTCATTCTGAAAATCTATATTCTGGTTTCGCATAAAAAAAACGTTCTATATGTATGTACATCATTATGGGGTAATACCAAATTTCAGTCGGACAAAATTGAATGTGCATTTCGTTATTTCGGCAGGTGAGTTGGTCGCTAGGCACTATCCTTTGCGAAGAGGTATGACCATGTTTCGTGTAGGAATAAAACATTAAATATCTGTGATCAATAATATTTGAAATTATTTATTTAAGATGAATTGTGT
Organism: Sesamia inferens; assembly: GCA_037179545.1. Taxonomy (NCBI): domain Eukaryota; kingdom Metazoa; phylum Arthropoda; class Insecta; order Lepidoptera; family Noctuidae; genus Sesamia; species Sesamia inferens. Next base: position 14,465,699 of record CM073921.1, on the reverse strand, counting down.
ATTTTATAAATTTGACCATTATATTATATAAGTAGATATATAATATAATGGACAAAAATAAAAAGAAACTAGGCTTTTGTGTTAAATTATACCTTCACAAATAAATAAATAAATAGGGTACATAAATAAAAATGTTTATGATTTTACTATTCATTTATCTGTCCCAAAAATTAATCGCTTCCTGTATTTCAATCTTAGGACCTAAAAGATTGATACGCAGACATAAGGAATTTTTTTATTATCTACATAATTATATAGTTCCATAACTTATATTTATTTTAAAAAATGCTATTCATAGTGTCCGTTTGTTCGGAGGATATCGACTACGTCAACATTACGAAGGAATTTCTATACCTAACACTAAAAATGACATTTGAAAATTCGTAAATTCAATATTTAGAAAGTTTAGACCGTTACCCATCCAAGTACTGAACTCACCCAATGTTGCTATTCAGAAAGTTGTAAAGGTTTAAAATCACGGCCGCACGGCTGAAACACGGAGAACCGCGCGACCACGCAAATCTCTTCAATGGAGTTTACTAGAGCCTAGAGGTCCCATTCTCTTTGCTAACCGCTGATACGATCTTTTTTTCTTTTTTAATAATTACAAACTAATGCTTGAGGGCAATCCCGCCTGATGGTAAGCAGTGATGCAGTCGTTGATGGTTAAGCAAGCTAGTTTATCAAGCCTATTTACTTAAAAAAACTTAGTGAATAGGAAGGAAGACGACAGTTGAGCGAGGTGATGCAATGCTAAACCCACAACAAGACCAAAGATGCTGCGCCACAGGAAGATTGATCTGGAGACCCTCCAGGACCAAACTTCCGACACAACATTTGGTGCATCATACCCGCACTGCTCTGACCCATCCGGCTTTACCAGACATCATGCCGGAACACGACGAACAGCCGATGTTATGGCCTACCACCTTCTCTCATTTAACACTTCCCAGGGAACACGTGTAGGGTGGTCGTAACCTCGTAACTTCTAACGGTCGCAAGCAGTTCATCCCCAATGACTTATCGTATAATTAGAAGTCAGCTTATATTGGAAATGTATAGCTTGATATGTCATCAATACGGCGACTCTCATAGAATATTTTAAAATATTCTGCTAACTATAAAAAAATATCAAAATTCTCACAATTTTTTCCTCTTCGAACAATTCTCGAAAAATTCTCCAGAGCCCAATTTTCAACAAAATTACGAAAAAATAAAATACCCTATCTGGTATATCCTAAGTCACTAATTATTATAAATATATTAAATTCTTTCTAATTTTTATCTCGCTAGACTATGTTATATACCTTTGCCTACGCTAGCGCCATTGTGGAGGATTTATGAATTATTATGTACTAACTCATAGCTTTTTCTCAAGTTTCGCCTCATATGATTTAGTTCTCAGAGTTTTGACAGGAAAGTAAGACGAGTGTCACGCGCATTTTTCATTGGACTTTCAGAATTATTTATAGTGTCGTTTACTAAATAAAAGCGCGTGATTTATGTAGTAAAAAGTGCATTCAACAACATTGCAACATTGAAATATCGCAGCATAATATTATAACTTCTAGCGCTTTCTTTAACGAAACTTATCAAAGACCTTTTAACACCTATCAGCATTCTACTTACCTCTACATTCTATAATCTAAATGTAATAAGTCTATGGAAAAAACCTCTTTTAGGAGGTATTTGAAAAAAAAAAGAAACAAATATTTTTCGCAGATAACGTGCTTCTACGCATTTATTCACCAGTGTATAATGTAATTATTCTGATTGTGTGATTGCCAGTGATTGCCATAGATGAAGCTTAATCAAAGATTTTATTAATTTAACATATTATATAAATTCATTATTTATTTCATGATGGATAGAATGACTTCTTATGAAAACATGTATTTATTCGATTACGATGATTCGTCACTTAGCAGACACAGTTCTGTATCAAGTCTTGATTTCTTGAGATTCAGTTTTAGTCCCATTCCAATATTTAATGAAGTGGATTCAAAACTGGCGATCAGATTACCATTCAGTGAATATGGAGACCATCGACGAGGAGGTGATTGTTTGTTATGTTTACGAGCTCCATTTTACTTTCGAGCAGGTAAGTTACAAAACAAGTTTTGTTTTACAGTTGGGACGCGAGGTGATTAATAGGTAGATATTATAATGTAAAGAATACTTTTAGTGGAAGTACCTAGTACTAATTAATTCATACTAATTAATATTGCTTTTATTGTTGAAAATTTTCAATGATAGAAGCATGAAATGAAGTATTGTAATATAATTAGTTGTAGTATACAACTTAATCTCTATTAATTAATTAATAGTAAGATCATACATAATTCACGTTCCTCGTTTTTCGTGAGCCAGGAATCCGTACCTTCTAAGTAATTAACTAGCGCGTGTATAACAATTTGTGCGAACTTTATGTACGCAGGTTTCCACTATCATATTTTAGCGCAAGAATAAAGTTAACTAGGTATGGGGAAACATAGTTATGTGAAATTGTGTTGATTAAAAAAGATGGCGATTCTACTAACAATAGCCAAACACCAGATTTACCTTCTCGCATTGTGCTTATTACAAATGTAGTCACTACACTCAACACCCATGCAAATGAAAACGAATCTTTTAGGTAGGCAGGTACACACCTTAACAAAATCTAGGACATCCTTTAGTTGGTCATGTATTAAAAGTAACTATACTCCATTAAAACAAACCTTTTTATATTACAGTTCGTTCAACCGATTTGGACTTCTATTCGGTAGGCATAGGAATGATATTACAAAAAAGTGTTTACAATGCGAACTAATTCCTGCAGCTACGTTTTGCCAATAAAACAATACAAGCTGTAATCGCTTGAAAGGACTGTAAAATAAACATTAAAAAGATTTGTAAATGTGTAATCTTATTCCAAATGCGGTGTAAATAGACAATCTTTTATGTCTCGTATCTTATCCATACTAATATTATAAATGTGAAAGTGTGTTTGTTTGTTTGTTTGTCCTTCCTTCACGCCGTAGCTAAGCAATTAATTGACCTGATTTTTGGCATACAGTTAGTTGAAAAGATGGAGAGTAACATAGGCTACTTTTGGTATTAAAAAAACATCAAGTTCCCAAGGGAGATTACTGGAATATTTGTATGTGTACACCAAATATCCTAATATTATAAATCGGAAAGTGAGTTTGTTTGTTCCGCTTTCACGCCGTAACTACTAAGCCGATTGTTTTGAAATTTTGCAGACGTAAAGTTAGAAGTCCGGATTAAATAATAGGGTACTTTCTTATCCCGGAAAAAATTATGTTCACGAGGGAAATCTAAAAGCGCGATATAACCGATCTCCACGCGAGCGAAGCCGCGGGCGGAAAGCTAGTAAATAAATATATTGAAGTACTTAGTACGTATTCTACATATACACATAATAGGAAACTATATTCTATGTTTTGGTAATAAAATAAAGATATCAAAATAATTGAAACAGTAAACATTTCCTAATAATCTGTAAAAGAGTTCGGATGTTATATGTAACGGATCTGAAACGATTATATTCACACCTACACAAACGGAGGTCCACGATATCCCTTTGTGGGGTTTAGGTACCACAATCTGCCAAGTTTTGAGAACATTTAGTATAATATCCTTTCGTTGGAATATATCCGTTGTTAAGTTAGTATAAATCCTAGGATCAGGCGCCAGCTTTTGGCGCCGATTCCTTTGTTCACAAATTAAACTTAATTTAATTTCAGTGCATCTTTTTCTTTATATTTTATTCAGAAAAGCACAGAAGATAAATATTAGTTTAGACCTGCTGGGCACCAATAGTTATACCAATAGCACAGCCAACTGGGTATTCCGATTTCCCTTGGAATGACTGGTCTAGACTTTCGGGCTTCTGACGATGTGTAACGACTACCAAAGATCCTCTAATAACAGTCAGACTCTTGAAAGTTGAAAGTTAAGTTAACTCTTGAAAGTTAGCCCTATAAGTTACTTATAAATACACAAAGACGAAAATTCATTATGTATAAATATTTAAAAATGATTTTTAGAAAATCTAATCTTTAGAAAATTGATTAAATGAAGATGTCCCAAGCCTAAAAGTAAAAATTTGAGATGATTAGTGTTAAAGTTCTTGAGTTTTAAATATGGTTAATTATGATTCCAACTGTTTGATGTTTGAAATTATTTGGTAAATATTTGTTATTGAATAGGAATTTAGTGGGATACCAAGGAAGGTTCTTTTTTTTTATTTGATATCTTATATTGCGAAGTGTTGATTAAACTGTTGTGAACAGTGAAAATTCAAAGTGAAAATTCAAAGAATACCCAAATGCTTAGAGAGGTGTTCCTGAATCAGAAACCGCTTTAGGTGCCTTTGTAATGAGATAAAAATATAGAAAAGGGCAAGAGAGGTTATCAGTAATAGCTCCGCGCCGTAGACAAGTCTTGTATCGTTTGACATTGACATTTTGAAGTATTCAAGAGGCAGAACGAGTATGGGTTGTTGTTTAACACCTCGGAAGTGCAATTGTTGCTTCCCGATTCGGCTTCTAAGTATTTGAAATTGGTCATGTCTTACCTACACATGAACACATCTTAAGTTCCGAATTTATTCATAACTTTTTAAGCAGCAGTTTGTTTGTATGTATGTTCATAATAAGTAACTAATTTCTCCACAATAAAATTCATTACACGTAAAAAAGGTTTTGCTAATATGGTTACTTTCAGACGTTTTACAAACAATTACTAATTCATTCTGATTTGGAGTAGGTAACCTTGTAAGGCTTGGAGTAGGTAGATTAGTAAAATATACTTTTAACAACCTCAGAAATAAAGCACAACCAATTGTATCCAAAATCAGTATATTGTAACTTTAACTATCATGAGCAGCAATATTATGAACAAGCAAACTTATTAAAAAGATAATCTTCCAATAACAAAACTTATTGTTGCCATTAAAACTAAACTTATTGTACCTAGGTATATGTATTTATTGTAACTAAACTTATTAATTTTTAAACTCCACTGCTCCTAACACCAAACTTATTTTTTCGCGCTTTTTTTTCCACTAGACGCTACGTCATCCGTATCGTCAGTGTAGCCAACCTTTTCCTTCTAATTTTCTATTTATCTTAACCAAACCTAAATGTTACACAACTTGTTACCAACCTAGGTCTGGCAGTGGATAGAACCTTTCAGAACTTCAATAACGACCAAAAAAAAAAGCCACTTGTCAAATGACTAGGTAGGTACCTGGAAATGAGAATCTAATAAGAAAATTTGACAGATTGTAGTAGCTTGATGTGCTGTTGTCTGTACTTAATTATATTTTTACGTTGATTTAAGCCCCTGACTTCGTGTGTGTGACATCATTTGCCACTGAACCCCGCAACAGGTCGCAGTGCTCAGCAGAGACTGTCCTGGTGGGTACCAGCTCAATACCTCAATAGCTAGGGGGAGCGGCATTGTGGGCCTTAAGGGGCAATGCCTTTCAAATCACAATGCCCTACCTCAAAATACCAAAACCTAAGAAAATCTTCTAGCAGTGCGCTTAGAAGGCTGAGAACCAAACCAAAATCGGATTCAAATTGTCGTCCTGGAATATCACTTCGTTCGATTCTTATCGGTTCGCTATTTCCCTGGATGTTTCGACATCCTGGATAGCTAACATATAGGCTAACATGTAGGCCTTGTTATAATCTATCCCACATGTCGATAGATCCTTTCGGGAACGACAAACCGGTTGGGTAATGGCAATATCAATGAGGAGAGCTCCTTAGTATATTAAGACCGTTCTTAAATCCATTTAGAGAGACAGACATAATAGTGATTTTAGTTCTTAAAATGGAAAGTACCAACTTTATAGACCGTCGGTAAACATGGGCCTATAATTTTTGGGTTTCACTGTGATGCCCGATTTATGAAGCAGATGCCTTTTGGGGCCCTAGTCAGCTATTTTTTTTTTATTCGAACACGTTTCCATTGTCATTGTCCTAAAAGTTCGTAATATGCTAAATTCATAATGTTCGTTCAACTGTCGGTCAGTCACCTCGTAATGGATTGGTGATATGACATTGCCGTATTGCCGTTATTATAAAACCCGTTAGCAGAAATGATTTTCTAAAAACTACTCTATTTGAATATTTATTAATCTAGAGTGGAGTGTCAGTGATTGACCACTGGAAAGTCATAATGACGCCGTTCTGTTAGTAGATTACGAAACTTCAAAATCAATGTTTATGAGATCACTGGTCAATGGTCAACCATTATGACACTATTGGAATAGCAGACTACTATATTGTAATAGCTGCTTTATCCTAACAACAGGGGATTTTTAAGACGAACTAGACGAGCTAAGTAGCTCTAGGAGATAAGTAGATAGTATATAATTTCTGCACAAAATATATTCTCAAAATCTGCAATAAATCTTCTTCAAAAACTTCATCTAACTCGTCTTCAAGCAGAATCGAATCCATGGCTACGTGACACGTCAATACACTTCAGACTTTCGTGAGAGATTACACTACACGATATAATTGTAGCATCGTGTAGCGTGTTGCCTATGTGCATTGTGCACGACGAGCGTCGGGTGTCGGCACAACACGATGCGTTTTGATAGTATGTTTCGACCTTAAATGTCGAAATCGCAAACATGCAAAGCAAAACATTAAATAAAAAAAGACGTACACATCTATACTAATATATAAAGCTGAAGAGTTTGTTTGAACGCGCTAATCTCAGGAACTACTGTTCCGATTTGGAAAAATCTTTTTGCGATGGATAGCCTATTAATCCAGGAAGGCTTTAGCCTACATAACATCACGCTGCGATCAATAGGAGCGGAGCATATTTAAAAAAACATATCGAAACCCACGCGGGTGAAACAGCGGGGACCCAGTACCTACCGTTTCACTAATTCTTCATCCGACATTTTAAACCAATTTATAAACAAAAAATATATTTTTTTATAACCGCCATAAAAACGTCGGGTGTTAACTAGAAACACACTGCACTGATTCGTCAGGTGGCGTGTTCCCCAAGGCAACACGCTGATTCAAATCGGTTGGATGTTGCGGCGTGTAGTCACATAGAGTGTTGACTATGCGCTTCTGACCATATTAAATATATGGAATTGTGACGTACTGACATGCGTCGGATGGCGTGGCGTCGTGTCACTTTATGATAGTATGTTTCGACCATAATTTGGTAATTTATTATGACACAATGCTTTGTGCACACATTGACTTTAAGTGTCACTTGTGGTTGACGAGATAGTAAGTGTAAAGACTGATTTACACGGTGCAATTTAATTGCCTATGATTACAATTAAGTTGAAGCAAGAATAAAAGTTGCATTGTATAAACACCATTTATTTTAGACGATGAAAGTAATTTGTTGCATCAATTTTATTGTATGCCATAAGCAAATAAATTGCACCGTGTAAATCAGTCTTAAGGTCCGTATTCCATAAGCTCATTCAAAACTCAAGCTTTACTTTTAAACTCGTTTCAAGCCATTTGATTGGTTGAAACTAGTTTGAAGTAATGTTTAAACAGAGATCAATGCTTGAGTTTCCTTCTGGAATACGGACCTAAAAGAACGAATTTCGTATGGAACAATATGAAAGCTAACGTCAAGTCAAATCATGTCATTTATTTCAAGTAGGGTGAATGATTCAATTATCGACACCTTTAGGACCATGTTCGTAATAAAAAGTGGGCAAAAATAAACTACAAAACTCAGCTCAACAGCACTTAGTGCAAATAACGAACAATATTCGCAAGAATCAGCACAATAATTTACAATTGAAGTATAGGTAATACATTATTAGAAAATTAACAAAAAAAAATTTAAAAAACTAAAATCACCAGTTATTGACACCTAGGATCCAGTTGTCCATATCCAGTGGCCGACAGTTACCCAGTAATGGATAGGACATCCAGTCATCGACACCGAACAACATAAATTATGACTGATATAATAGTATTTGGGATTTGTTAGGAGAAAAATAAATTAATACAGTTCAATTTAATTATTATATTAATTGAAATTAAAAGAGGTACCTATGTAATCATTAAATATAAGTCTTTAACTTAATGCCATTTGTGGACAAAATTTCGAGAGGTGCAAACTAAGATGCGTTTTGGGGCCATCAAAAAAAATTTAATTGGCTTCTGTATTTTCTCCTTTTCAAGCCACGGGTTGAAGATATTAGTTACATATTCATAGAATGTGCTTCTGCACATCCACCCACTTTCATACTTAGCTATCGCCCAATTTTCAGGCACACTGCGATATGTGACGGGATTCGTTCGTAGTTGTAAACTATCATGGGTGGGACAAGCTGTCCAGTAGCATTTCCAGTAAATAAAACTATTAGATTTTCTTTTTCGTCACCACATGCAGAGTAAAGACGTTTATCCCCTTTTTTGCTATAACACGGCCTGGTTTTGGTAATAATAAAATGCACTCTCGTCAGCATTGAACAATCGGTTTGGGTCTTTGACTATTTCTTTTAAATTATTTCGACTAAATAGCCATCTATTTCTTGAAACCATCTTTCTTATATCTTTTTCAGATACGTTGTATCGAGCCATAGATAGATTTTCCGGCAATTTTGCAGTCAGAATTGGATGCCTTTTTAGGAATAAATTACAACACATTTTTTCTAGGTCTGTTGTTTGATTAGGGGTTCGATATTATTTCATCCTTTATTTTTTTTCACACTGTCTAGTATCCATCTTTTAAAATGAGAAAGTGTTTTTGTCTAAGAGCCACCTAAAAAAAATTTCTTCATGCTCATTTAAAAGGATTGTTAGGCCCCATTGTACACTTTAGTGTAGTGACATATCTGCGGAACGTACGGCGCCGAAAGCTCAGCGGCTGAAATGTCAGTCGCAATAATCAGTTGTTATGACAAACCAAACGGTCAAAACGCGGCGTCTTGCTCAGCGCGCTACGCGACGGAAAGTTACGTGGCGTCATCGTCAGTCTGTTTGTATCGACACTTTATGATGTACGGTTTTTGTGACGTACCTGAATTGCCCAGAAAAATGGATTTCATTAGAATATTAGCTATTATAGAGGGCTTGGAAGACGTTGCCGCTTTTCGTTACCGCCACGCGCGTGATGCACAACACACTCCGAACGTTTAGCTGCGCCCGCCGAACTTTCGGTCGCGCAACGCATCGCGTGATGTGTCGCTTGCTATGCAAAATACATTAAATGCGTTTTAGCTGAAAAAACCGCCCAAAGGAAGGTTAGGCCCTACGCTGAACGTGACGTAATTGCGGCTGATGTATCATAGAGTACTTGAAATACACTGCAAGCGTATTTAACCGAACTTTCGGCGCCGTACGTTCCGCAGATGTGTCGCGACACTTATAGGAATCTTTCCTGATATTTTATTATAAACTGTTACACGAGGCATCCCAAATGATTTAGCAGCAATGTCAACCTTCTCTTCATTGCGAACAGCTTTCACCGCATGGTCCATCTGTTTTGGCGTATAGTTTTTTCTTAGAGCCATCTGAAAGAAAACCTAAAAACTAGTGTCCGACCGAAATTTCGGTTTCGGTTTCGGTTTCGGCCGAGTTTCGGCCAAAAATCAAGTTTCGGTGGCAGTTTCGGTTTCGGCCAAAATAGGCCGAAACTTTTGCCGAAACCGAAACTTATTTCGAAAGTTTCCGCACGATCGCGTTCGCCTAGCTTCGTTTCCCGCGGCAAGATCTCAAAATTGTTTCTGGTCATCCATAACACAAGGGAAAACCTTAATTTGAGTTCCAGGACAATGTATGTGATGTTGTCTCAATTTATATTAAAAAAAAAAAAACCAATACATAGTATTTAATGAAACAGTAACTAATTAATAATGTGGTAACTAAAAAATATCTATTATTAACATTTTTATTATTTTGACACATAAAAATTATTATTATTATATATTATTTTGAAACATAATTTCAAATTATTGATTTGATTATTGTGAAATGATTTAAATTTTGCTATTTGGACAGCCTCCGTGGCTTAGCGGTAGCGAATGCGGCCGCTGCGCAAGGAGGCGCGGGTTCGATCCCCGCGCAGTGCAAATATTTGTATGTATGAATATGAATATTTGCATTGGTCTGGTCGTGCCTCGGAAAGCACGTTAAGCCGTTGGTCCCGGTTGCCATACGAACATCTAGTGGCAGTCGTTACGGGTTGTTGGAGCCCTCAAAAGACCAACAATTAGTCTAGCTGCAATGCTTCGATATCGCCTTCGGGTTGTGGAGGTCAGACGGCAGTCGCTTCACGGAAAATGTCGATGTTTCGCCAAAATTAGCAGTTAGGCTGGTAAAGCGGACCTCAGACTCCAGAGCTGGAAAAAGGCTTTGGATGCGACTGGGATTAACGCTAAGATGATGATGATTAAAATTTTGCTATGAAAACTTAATTTGTCAAAATAATGAAAAATGTTATTAATAGATATATTTTTTTATAATATGTTAAATAAATGATTACAACAAACTTAATATACTGTGTTGCCATTAATGCAAAATAAGAGGTACCTAAAATTCTCCAAATTTCAGTATTTTAAGAAATTTATACTTAGACACGTGAGTTTCGGTTTCGGTTTCGGCCGAAACTGAAGCCCTGGCCGAAGATTCGGTTTCAGTTTCGGTTTCGGCAGAAAAACCAGTTTCGGTCGGACACTACTAAAAACCAATAATGGACACTCATTGGATCCAGTAATCGACACTTTGTTCTTTAATGGCACGTGAACTCCAATTTGTTTATTTTAGAAATGCAATTAAACTGCATGGAAAAAGGAATCAGAACGGTATACCAACTCAAAAAATTTCTAAAAAAAATATTATTGACTTGTGTTCACTACTGGAGAAAGTAGGTATGTATTTCGGAACCAGTTAATGACACTGGCTTAACCTTAAGAAATTCGTGATAATGAGCGGGACGAATAATTACAAATTATATCTCACATTTCAAAGCTTAGCTTTAAAATCAATTAGAATTCAGTTAGAATAAATAACAACAATATAATTTAAAAAAAAAATAGACTCACCTTCTTAACGATTATGTAATTAAAATTCGATTTTTCAAGAGGAACACTAACTTCGTCTAATATTTTCTTCGCCAACTTAACAAAACGGCCGATCGCACTGATGTGTAATTATGGGGCGAATAGGTCAGTCTCTAAGATTAAGTGTTGCTATACCAAAATATGGGTGCGCAAGGTTTGTTTCCTTTCTATAAAGGTAAAAAGTGTCCATCACTGGGGTCTTTTCCATCACTGGTTCTTTCACCGTAAGCCATTACAATGGACATTGAATGTTAAGAGATTACCAAAAGCCATTTAGTATTTGTAAAACGACCAGCGGAGCTTTGAATCTATAAACGCATTCCGGTGACTTTTGAAGTTCTTCGTTTAGCAGCGTTGTGCAATTTTTTGGGATAGGTATGTCGCATCAGGACACGTGACCTGATCGAAAATTCGTGGGGTAGTTAAATATTCTCCCTTCTACGGCGAGGCGAAAATGTATGCCTGCTGCTGCTGCTGTTTTGTTTAAGCAGCTTAAGGCGGTTGTTCGTGAGCGTTTTTATACGGACGACAGCAGGTCAAGCTACCTGAAACTGTCAAATATTCCCAAACAACCTTGAGCCTTAATGCTTTAGAGATAAAAAAAAATGAAATCTAATAAAGGAATCTGACAGATTTTAGTAGCTTGATGTGCTGTCGTCTGTATTCAATTGTTCATTCATGTCTTATCGGAAAAGTTGGTTAAAGTGAGCTTGGAATGCTGTGAGTAGTGTCAATTCTTTTTTTGTTGGGATGAGAAATCATCAAATGACATCTCCCGCTCTGGGCGGAGCGGAAGGGCGTGTCAGATTTTTACTGACTAAAACCCATCCGTGTTTCTTCACTTGCCTGTGCGACGGCTAGGGCCACGGTTTCTTGTTTTCCAATCAACCCGCAACCCTGACCCAATCCCTTAGAATTCGTTGGAAAATGGAATGACAGCTCGCTCCAACCTCACGTCACCTAAACTTTTAGCGATAATTACAGAATCGGGAAAGTTAAGCTGAGTACCACGCTCATTTTTCATTAGACTTTTCAATTATTTATAGTTTAAATAAAAGTGAGTTTTTTATGTAGTAAAAAGTGAATTCAGTGAATAATTCATAAAGAACATTGAGATATCGCAGCATAGTGGCCTCATCATGACTTTGCCTAAAACCTCCCTCGTTGATGGTTCACGCCGTCTTTTTCGACATGACTGAAAATTCATTACGTGACATTGGCTAAATGCACAAACCGTGCGAAGCCAAAGAAGAAAAAAAATAAATGAACAAACTTTTCCCTAAATGTTTCGGAATTTTAAAAGCCTTAGAATACATTCGTGTTTTAAAACTAAAAAAAGCAATTATTTTTACTGACTCTCGAAGCGCTCTTCTAGCCATTAATAAATCCCCTTACGAAGACAAGTCGCAGACCTCTATTATTTTGTCTATAAGAGAATTTGCGTTTAGAATGACCACTGGGGGCATCGCGCTACAGTTTGCATGGATTCCGGCCCATGCTGGAATCCAAGGCAATGAAGTGGCCGATGCTCTAGCTAGTGATGCGGTGCATTGTGGGGACTTAGTCCCATATAAAATTTTTAATTATGACCTTTTAACTCTGCCTAAGGGTTTTCTCCGGGACACCTGGAAGGTAGCCTGGGATACCAGTAGCAGATTGAAAGGACATTACTTTTCTCTTGTCCAACCCGAGATTCCGGAAAAACCATGGTTTGGCAGGGCAAAATTTGGCAAAATGGAGACCTCTATTCTAATACGAATGAGACTGGGCCATGTTTGTTCCCCATCCCATCTTTCCAAATTTCACATTATTGACGATCCCATTTGCTCTTGTGGCACAGATGTAGGCGACCTTAACCATATCTTTTTCTCCTGTCCCTTGTATGATCGTTCTTCCTTCTTCTGTAACCTGTTATCCCTTGATATTCCTTTTCCTACTTCAATACTATCTTTACTTTGTACAAATAGTTTTCCTGTATATAAATGTATAGTCTCATTCATCACCTTAAATAATATAAAGTTGTAAATATTTGCCATTGTAAACTTCACATCATTCTTACATAAAAAAAAACTGATCCTATATCTCCGTCCTATCCAAAATTCCGTAAAATTTTAAATCCGTTTCCCTACCTTTAGTACCTAACAATCCCAACACACTTGACATTGGCTGAATGCACAAACCGTGCGAAGCCAAAGAAGAAAAGAAAAAAAAAAAAAAAAACTTTTCCCTATCTTTTACTTGAAATTGGCACGAGTTTTGGCGGGAAAGTCAAGCTGAGGGTCACGCTCGTTTTTCATTAGTCTTTTAAAATTATTTATAGTGTTGTTTACTAAATAAAAGTGCGTGATTTATGTAGTAAAAAACGCATTTAGGAAATAGTTCATGAAGAACAGTGAAATATCGCAGTATAGTGGCCACATCATGACTTTTCCCCAAAACCCACTCGTAAGACGAGTCACGCGGCCGTCTTTTTCGACATGAATAATTCATAATTACGTGACATTGGCTAAATGCACAAACCGTGCGAAGTCAATAAATAAATACAGAAAGAAAGAAATTGGCACAAAGTAATATCTAGTGCCACACTATAAATAAAAAAAGAAAAAAGTATTGGCGAATGCTTTTTTTTTCCTTTTTCGCTCTATGGTCACGAGTGCCAAACTACCTAGGTACTCGTGCACCATTTTGGCCGCAGAATTTCCAAGATTGTTAAAACAATGTATAATAAAATAACTGTGCGGATTTTGGCTGCAGGCTATACTTAGTAACGGTATCAACACGTTGTATTGAACACTGAGCAAGTAATCACTACATTTGTATTGAATAAATGTTACCGTATGTTAGTGTTGTATCCTTGCTTCACATTTTACCCTAATATATTTTTTCATAAAATACGTTTTTATGAAAAAAAAAAAATGTTGCAGGATATAGACTCTACATTGTATATTTAATTGAAATTTATGAAAACAGTATCAATAAAAGCTTTTGCGTTTCCCAAAATTACGATGCTTAAATTCTTTTTTTAGCCTCCACAACAGAGAATTTTTCGAGTATTTTTCAAACTGTACGATCCACTTAATTTAGCAGCGTCTTTTAGATTGATAGGAACCAAATATCACAGAGACTTAAACACCAATTTTTTCCTGATAGCGGCGGTGATTTATTATGACAAATCCACAAAAAATATATAATGAATAAAACAAATTTGTAAAGTATAGAATAAACGGAACGAAAAATGAATCGTTGAATGTGGCGTGTTGACGGCCGAATTCACAATGCGATTTTGTGGCATCTGAAAGTTAATGTTTATTCTGTTACGGTTATTCCCCACTTTTCATCACAGTTTCGAGACACAAGTCGACAAAGTAAAGTATCGCTATAGACTAGACATTCATGAGATTATAGAGTCGTTTCAGAAGGTTCATATGAACTTAGAGATACTTGATCTTATTGACGATAAAAAATATTATAATTCGTTTAATTGGTAGTCAATTTTCAGTTAACATACAACCCGGGACCGACTACTCTACTAAATTTTATTTCAACTCGTATGTTTTCCCAACACTATGTCATGCTGATGCCTACTATCACTAGATAGAAAAAAAGTGACATGCTAGCGGAGCATTGCATGCGTGACGTGAGTAGACGTGAACGATCGAATGACAGTTTTAAGATTTCAAAAATACGTGATAATATTCATATTGCAAACAAATATTTTTACATTTTTTATCTTTATTTAAACGAAATAATACTTCGGCACCAACGCTAAAATTAAGTGATTAGAAAGAATTTTTGACTATCAGTGACAGTCACGTTTGTTTATTGGTTAACATCCGCCATTTTGTACTGTCGTTTGTTTAGTGACTGGGGGCTCTATCCTAGTGATGCCAATATAGCATTATCCAGGAAATATATATTGTGACTTCACAAGTGGTGTACAATGTTTTTACTAGAAACTTTGCTTTCTAAGGGTAAAAATTAAATCGTGTAACTTGTCAACTGACGTCGGTATATCTACCTATGTGCCGGATGTGTCCTACAATCGGTTAGGGCGATTTTACGTGCCACCTTGAGTGGTGTACGTGTCCTGATACCTATGCTGCCAAGAATATGAGTAGCAACGGGAATCAGGTGCCGCTGGCACCTAATCAGCGAGGACCCGGACCGTATCCTTTTTCATATAATGTGTTTTATAAAAGTTTGTATCATTTTATTTACGTAATATATGCCACTTCAGCACTCTGTAAAACCGCAATTGCGAATAAATACAAATGTTATTATTATTGTCACTCCTGTAGGTAAGTTATAAACCAAATAGTGTGGCTGGTGTCAGCTACAACCTGGTTGTGGAGCAACTTACAAGTAGTTTACATTGCTCTCTGGCAGGCTTTATTTGTTTTGCTGCAACATGACTTGTTGTAACCATTGTTTGTGACAATTTTGCATGAATATTTTTAATTTTTTTGCAGTATATTATTATTACATACTGTATTTTGATGTTGTAAGCCCTAAATTGTTCATTATTTTGATTTCAATAGTAACTGTCTACTAATTGTAATTGTCATGCAAAATATACTTACAAGTCAAGTATGGACATTGAAATGTTAAAAACAATAGATTCACTAGAAACAACATAAACTATTTCAATAATCTTAGTTATTTTGTAGAGCAAAGCGAATGTTCCTTTATTTTACATCTATGTGCGAAATGGGAGGTCAAACATGTGTTTTTGACTTTTTACTCAATATAGTCACTTTGCTCTACATTATTCTCCCCATTGTAAATTTATAAAAGCAAAGAAAAGAGTTCTAAGGAGAAAGTAGTTACTATTTTTGCATTGATATTTTCTTATACTGTGTGTAGAGTCACTTTGTAGTAAATCCTGAGGCATACTAACCAAACTGTTTAGTTAGTAAACTTATTACATTTCTCTTTATTTTCTCTTCAGTATGTTTACTAGGTTAATATTCGCATCACAGTTAATAATTTTATTATCTATGAAATAAGGTAAATCATTATTAACAGTATAAGTACTGTTATGTTGATAATGATTTACATAACATAATCTTAATCAAAAGTTCACTTTTTTGTTCATATACACGGTCAAGCTTTTTAGTATGAAAGATACACAAATATTGAATTTGAATAATAAAATCTGTAGAAAATGTAATGTAAGTAATGTTATTTCACACAACATAATCACTGAAACTGCAAGTAAAAGTACGTAGCAATTGTTTTTATAAATAGAAATAAAATTACTTTTCTTCATAGTTTGAACAACTAAGTCAACTAAGATTTTGTTTGTGGTTTTCTACCCAATGTCTCTGTGTTTTAGTGTAACCTTAAATATTTATCATTTCAGGTTATGTGCTTTGGTTTAAAAAATGCTTTATGCTAATCATACTGAACTCGAAGATAAGTTATCTATTTTATTATTTCTTATGTTACTCATTTTCCGTTATCAGAAAAGCAATTGTTTTATTTTGTAGTAAGTAGGGATTTCAAATGTCCTCTTTTATATTAATTTCTTGCCTTATTTATTCTTGTTACTCCGCACTCTTCTCTGCTACATGCAATCTTAGTTCATCTGTCTTCTTCATGGCTCAGCAACCACACAGTAGTATGACAAGGCTTCACAGACTTTTAGATTTTCTCTTTAAAATGAGGGACATTCTGGCACCACTTTATATTTTCTGATTTAATTCGTGCATTTTATCTTGGTGTACTTCACCATCCATTTGGACAAGTGGCCAGAGGTAAAGAAAGTTTATTATATTGGTAAGGGTAATCCTGCAACATGTATGGGTACAGGACTACTTTTACAGAGATTGTTAACAGAACTTCTCTGTTTTGTTTCTAATTAATCTCAGGCTAATACTAAAATAGAATACTCTTTTTTTATGTTAATCATATTATATTATAAAAATTCCACAGAGTGAAACAAAATTTTATTTGTATATGTATTTTAGGACAACCAATTAATCATACACCTCAATACATATGCTGAACATTCTATTTTTTTTTACATTTCATAGTGTAGTTTAATTGTAGGCTGCCATGGTATCCATTAAGTATAGAAGGTGAAAATGCAGCAACAAAACAAATTTTGCTTATCAGATAGATATATTAATTGTTGCATAAGTTCAGATATACAACATTATTTTTACTTTATGTTTGTTCAGACTTAGCAACTAAATCGATTCCAACAATTTTTACACCATATTATATTTTTTTCCCAAATATGTACATACATATAAAAATTGTTGGAGTGTGGTTACCGAGCGCGTAAAACAGACAGTTGATCATAGTATTAGGAGCACAGTGAGACGCGCGGCGCCCCCTCGCGCCGTGCCGCTCTAGGCGCGGGCGGGCAATCGGTGCTTTGACCATATTTTTGTTGGGACAACCAAGTAAGACGACAAGCTCATAACTTGGTGGATTTTATGATATCTTTTTAAGATCTTGTATAACTCGCGCATGTTAACTGTGCACCTCGCGCTCCCGTTTCCTCGCGGGCTGCCCCGTATTCGCCGTAAGCAAAAAGTAGCGTGGCGTTAGCATCTTTATTACAAATGTCTAAATACAGTTTAAATCCCCTGTTGTTATTACGTTTCTGTGGAGTTTTGGCTTTGTTATTTTTTTATTGTTTGTTTTTAGGGTTCTGTAGCCAAATGGCAAAAACGGAACCCTTATAGATTCGTTATGTCTGTCTGTCCGTTTGTCCGTCCGTATGTCACAGCCATTTTTTTCCGAAACTATAAGAGCTATACTGTTGATACTTGGTAGGTAGATGTATTCTGTGAACCGCATTAAGATTTAGACGCAAAAATAATAAAATAATAATAATTATTATTTTATTATCCATAGGGATAGATAGGTCTTCAAAAATGATATCGAGATTTCTAAAATATTTTTTTTCTAAACCGAATAGTTTGCGTGACAGACGCTTCCAAAGTGGAAAAAGGTTACCCCAAACCTCTAAAATAAGAAAATGAAAAACCTAAAAAAACATGATGTAGGTACATTTATATAAAAGCTACCAACGAAAATTGTTTTGAACGAGATCTAGTAAGTAGTTTTTTTTAATACCTCTTAAATCGTAAACCGCTTATTAGCTTATAATATCGCGTAATATTTCATACAAATAACTTAAATTTAATTTCATAAATTAATGGTACGGAACCCTTTGTGCGTGAGTCCGACACGCACTTGGCCGGTTTTTTACACTTTTGACGCGTTAGTGAAGCCGGTTGCACCACCATTATATTTCAGTTCATATGTATCAATTTAATTGCAGAACGTCATGAGTAAAATAATCTAGTATTATGACGCTTTATCACCAAAACGACCTTTTATTAACATAAAAAAAATTGTAATTGATATTTTTTTTATCATACTTAATTCTCATTTTTTACAAACGGTACCGTCCGAATGACGTCACAGAGCGAGGTGCACAGTTAACTCGTGCGAGTTGTAAAAATACTGTAGGCCTAGTATGACTTTTCATTACGAAACTCGATCGTCGATATCGAGCGCGTTTGACTCATCGATTGGTCCGCTTCAAGGTCGCAAGAACTTTCAACCAATGAGTGCGCCAAACGCGCTCGATACCGACGCTCGAGTTTCGTATTGAAAACTCATACTAGGCCTACTGGACACGGTATTTCGGGTTACGCATAAATAAAAAATAACGTTGTACAGGTACATGTAAGCTGCATACCACATTAAATCTGCCAGTAGTGCCCACTGTAGATCGCACTTCTTAGAATCAACTGCATATAAGTACATATGTGCAGTAGATTCTACTGGTGTAGAGTCAACGCAGTCTATAGGAAGTCCCACCCACACATTTAACCTTAAAATTCAGGACTCAGTTGTATGCATTTTCAAGGCCAATGTATGGCTTCAAGGTATGTATTAGTTTTTAATTACACCTCTGTACTATTCGCACAGCTGGCGAATAGCGACTATGGAATCCATTCTTAATAACAACAATAATATCCTCTCGACTAGGTATAAAACCATATTGGTTTTGTGAAATTTCACCTTACTCTAACATTGCCCCCATCTTTCTTTTCCTCTTTCTTATCACATTTTGAATTTTTGTCGACCAGCCTGTATCTCTATGTAACGTTTTTTTTTTCTCTTTCTAGATATCTTTGGTGGTCCTCATAATACACCCCCATCTCGTTCAACACCACTCGCTCTTTTAGATTTTTTCGTACAATTGTTCTTCCGTATATCCTTTTTATTTTAGAGAAAGTCGCTTAGGTTTTATTTAACTTTATTCCTTGTGGTAACTTCAAATTGAGGGGTAAAATAAAGTGCAAAAAACATCGACCCGACACCCCAAAAATGCGATACCTACGGATGATTTTTTTTGTTCTTTTACCAATATATTTTTTTTAAACAGGGTGATTTGTAATAATATATGACCTTTGTGTCCATGACGTGAGAGTGTGAATCCTTTACCACAATTAATTTTAGCCCCCCTAGCAGACAAAGCAATAATTTTTCATGGGATCCAAGAAAACCCAAAAGTTTGTGTATTTTTTTAAATTTCCGGTTTTGTGCCTAAATATCTATCTTCTAAATGTCTAAATGGTTTAACAAACCTTTTCCATTTTTTTTTAATTTTCTAAAAGATGAAACAGTTAAAAGTTATAGGAAGAAGTTTACAAGCATTTTCTTAAATCATCTACATACATGAACTTTGATTGACGCAATTATCTCAAAATAAACACACAAATAACGAGAAAAGACATCTTTATTTAATCAGCTATGTAACGAGGTCCAAAAGTTTAGTAAACATTTAGATGTGCCAATGAAACATTCAATAATGCTGGCAAAGGTAGAACTAAGAAATTATAATCGGTTAATGGTATCACTTAACCTCCTGACAACCACAACTCGAATTTCGAATGTAGACTCGTAGTCGATAAGTTTAAACACTGATAAGTAATCGTTTGGTTTACAATTCTATAAAATTTGGATACACCAAAAAATGTGTCGAAAGTATTAGCCATTGAATTAGATAATTTAAAGAGATAGGTGATTTAGGGACATTTTTTTTTTCATGCCCGAAATTTTCGTCTAGGCACCGATTTGCAACAATTAAGTACTCCATGTACATAATTGTTGCAAATCGGCCAAGCCCTGCGAGGAAAACATCGAATTACAAGTCGCCCTGTATAGTTTGTATACTTATTATTATTTAATAATTACAAAAATTAAAGTTTTCAGTTAATTCAACTTCACTTTAAAATCTTCCATATAAACTTTAACAAGATTTTGTTTTCGCGGTCTCAATATTAGTTACCTATTTACTTATTGTAGCAGCTTAGCTCGGATCCGTCAAGAGCCAGGATAGGCTCAGATTAATTCCAGAGGTACTCCTCTAATTCTAGTAATTTGAAAAACGTTCACACTGATGTTTCATATTGACAGTGCAAAAACATTCATTACGTTATTTACGTTGTTGAATAGACACATTTTTTTAACTTCGGAGCAATGGGTTAGCAATCTGCTTCAAACTGATTCCAGGCCCCTAATCGGTGAACACATTTTTGTCAAATTATTGTTATTAGTTGGGATCGTTTGGACCGAACGGACCAATGGGCGGTCCGAACGAACACAACTAATGCCAACTAGTCGCAATCATTTGACAAAAATGTGTTTGTCGATTAGGGGGCAGTTGATACTAATAGTGTATTACGTAATTATGTTACCGATCTCAGTGTCAATCCATGACAAAATTCTTTTAATTTTGCTACATTTTGAAAAGTTTTTGGACATTTGTTTGTTGCTGAGAAGAGACTAAGATCACATTTTGAAAGTTTTGAATTACGACAATTGGTCTTCACAACACTATTATGTTGTGTCGAAAGAACTATCCACATAATGTCTTCCAAGTTTCAATAGAATCGGTTTACAAGGGAAATTTCAGTAGATGAGAAATCATAATCGTAGAAAAATAGAGATTGTTTATGGGTTTTATTTTTCATTTTTGAATTACGTAAGAAAAGGATAGAAGATAGAAGACATTTTAGTTTAATCCTGTCAAATTAGACATTTCATGTACAGTTTAGACGCGATTATAAAAATGGTGACCAGACAGATTTGACAGATCTAAACTAACATTTTATCTTCTGTCCTTTGCTTAACGAAATAGAAAGAATAGGATGCACTGAACTTAAATTTAGTTGAACAAGGAAATCGGGGCCAATGTATACCTACTTACTAAACTTTGAATTATTAGATTGTTCTAAGGACAAATACATAACAGTAGACATGTATACAACAAAAAATGTTTTGTTGTGTAAAACAAAAAGTAAAGGGTTTTAGATGTTCGTGGCGTAAGTACTGCCGCGCCATTTTGTTTTATTTTTCTTTTCAAAATGGCACCCACGCTTTAAGTCTATTTAAATCGATAGATAAAATTTGTACAAACAGAAAATATATTTGGACCAATCCCTGTAAGGCGTCATGTTTCCGAGATAAGAAATAATCACTCCAAATGCTTAAAGTAAGCAAAGATCTGTGCAACAAGATTTACGCAAATTCAAAAAGATATGAATCTCCAAAACGCGACGCTTCACGGTGTGCCCTAGCATGTTTTCTGTTTACCTTAATGTAAACTACTACTAGTTCTATATGCATAGTCGCCATTTTGAAAAAAAGAAACAACGTGGTGCGACTGTACCTGTTGCTACAAGGGTTTCGAAATACGTAGTTTTTCAATACCGCTATTACTGTAAAGAAAACTTCTAATAAGTACCGGGATGTTTTAATTAAATGACTACCTACTAAATTTCACCACAAACCAATATGTTTATATAAATATAAAATCACTTATTTCTTATAACTACATACTATATTATAAGTTAGTTAACGTAATTAAATAAAAAATTACACTGTATTGATTTTTAGGATAATTATCAATAGTGTACAAACAAGTTTGCAGTTTCGAAAGACCTGTGCTAACTGCGTGGTGCTTGCTGGAAGAGCCTCGAAATTTTTGGACTTTTTGACTCAAAAATTTCAAGGGTTAAGAGCGTTTACTACCTACAACTGGCAACGTCGCAATTTGGTGTCAAATTTCGTGGTTTTAAATAATAAAAATTTTATTTAATCGGAACTAAGAAGTGAAGTCGTAGTGGCCTAGTGGTTAAAACACCAGCCTCTCAAGTACGAGAGCGCGGGTTCGATTTCAGGTCAGGCAAGTACCAATATAACTTTTGTATGGTTATATGTATTTTCTAAGTATATCTTGGACACCAATGGCTGAAGGTGAAAGAAAACATCTAGAGGATACCTGGACTAAGTCTGAAATCGCCAACCCTCAATGCAGGTTGGCGATTTCAGACTTAAACTTCAGTCAGGTTTACCTATATATCTACTCTATACTAATACTTATATAAAGCTGAAGAGTTTGTTTGTTTGTTTGACCGCGCTAATCTCGGGAACTACTGGTCCGCGGTGATTATGCTCAATCCTTCTCTGTATGAGAGGAGACCTGTGCCCAGTAGTGGGACGATAAAAAGGTTGATGATGATGATGAATCGGAGCTGTATTTTAAAAATGTGTTCTACTAACTATTTAGATTTAGGTGAAAAGTGCTTAAAAGGTAAGGAATCATTTATAGTTCTATTTATATGCATTGGGAACTTGCAAGGCGTTATTTTCATAATACAATAGCTGTAAACATTACGGTTACTTACTTTTTTATCCACTATTCAGCTAATTCTATAAAGTAAGTCGAGCACATTTTTAATAACAAAAATTGAAGACCACGAAGTAGGACACTAAAATGCGACGTTGCTAGTTGTGCGTAGGAAGGGCTCTTAAGGATTTAAAAAAGGGTGATAAAGGAACCTCAGAATGGTACTACTACTTTTCTATTCCACTAAATTTTAAATGTAATTGTTCACTTTTTATTCTCTTCACTCTATTCCTCTCTTACATTTTATTTTACTACTAATCGTCTCATCTCCACACGTCTCGGTAGAAATAGAACGTACAATATAGCGAAAATATCACTAGTTTCTACGAATAATAAAATAAAGGCACCAATATAAATTATTACGGTATTGAAAATATTGCCAAAATTTGTCTCGATAATTTAAGCCCCCTTTTTATGTATTGAGTAGTCCCGAATATTTATTAAAAACATTTTTATCATTCCCAATTGGATTGGTCTATATACTACCCAATACGTTCGTAAGTACACAATAATTAAACATTATGTCGCAGGTTTTGCTACATATTGATAGTACGCTAGGTATGGGAAATATTGAAATAACAATAATCCCCTATTTAACACCACTCTTCTCTTTGCTTTTATAAATTAAATAACAATGTAGAAGCATAAGTTTCATTACTAAACAAAGTACAACCGACTACGATACAAAAACTACTATGCTAAAAGACTTTTATTTCGAAAGTTGTCTTTCGTTTTGTATATCAATTTTGCCAGCGATTTTAAACCCCGTCTCCTCTTGAAGTCTGTTACAAATTCTAAACAAAACTTACTGGAACACGTGCCTTAACAATAGTTTCACCTTCTGGCGGTATGCAATATGCCAGCGGAAGTTATATCTATCACAGTTGACAATGTCTTGTTAGTATTTCTTTTTTACATCTTAGAATTATTTTAAATCTAATTGTACTTTTTATTAATCGCTTCAACCGTTTGGCGATTCCTATAGGCACGGCACTAGTTCGAGTAAATTTTGGAATAGCAACCCCGACGCACCCCACGAGGAGGAACCCTTAACAAAAACACTTGCCCGACTTTCGTAGATTCTTTTTAGTTTCTCATTCATTGCTGCTTTAGTTCCTGTACAACCCCCAGTGTCGTCCAGTAATATGAACGGCAATGGATGTCGTTTGATCCGTTTTGTCGCTAACCTTACACTGAACATAGTACGAGGGTAACTAGGGGCGTCTTGTAACGCCCCAAATTTTTTAGCAGTGGTTGTAGATACTATTGTCTCTTTCTGTCGCTATGCCGTGATACAGTTATGAAATGTTCATTGGAGCGATATCTCATCAGAGGATTTAAGACATTGATTACTTACTTAGTGATAAAAATAGAAACGTTTCAATAAGTTATAACAATGTTTTGTTCATTCGAATATTCGTAAATCAGTGGAGTTGGTGAAAAAGTGTCACGTTGACGTATATTCGTGTGCGAGTGTAGAGCGATGTAGCAGTAGCGCGCCGTTTGCTTATCGATTTTCTCTATGCTGCATTATATTACTATTTAAATTGTGAATACGGACTGCATTAAGTAAATAATATTTGAATATGCGTTGTGATTATATTCTCTAAAAATCCAAGTAAAGAATTTAGTGCAGTAATTAATATAATTGTGATCACAGCTGGCATAACTTTGAACTAATCACAACAACATCGACAGAAAGCGATATTTATACATGCAAGAAAACTTTACTGCACGCGTCTAAAGACGCTGTATTACGAAATGATACATTAAATTGCAATACTGCCTTATGCCGATGATCGTGTATCCATTGTTTTGGGAATGGTTCAACATTTGGCTTATTCAATTTCTAAAAGATTTATATCATGAAATTAAAATGGTAGCGCTAAGAGGAACAAATAGTTCTTTAAATACTTTCTCACATACTTGTGTCAACCATGGAAATCAGTCACAACAGAGTGCCATTGATGTGGCGCAGAATTTACAAACATCATTGAATATGCCACAACCACAGTCGGCAGTAGCACAGCACATTAATGCGAATCAAATCAATTTGCAACCCCTGAACAATGTTTCACTGCAGTTCATACCGCAGCATACGAATGCTAACTCTATGAAACGTGAACAATCGTCTTCTCGGTATTCCAACTCCAATTGCATGCTGCCTTCACATCATTATCGACTATTAACTCAAACTAGTAAGTGCACTAACGACGCTGTTATTAACATCGGGCTTGTCTGAAAATATTTGTTCTAACTAGTTGTTTTTCGTTTCTCATTTAAGATGAATGTTTTGTTATGTTAGTTAATCTCAAGTATCGATTGTATTTTATGTGCTATTGTTATAACGTTAACCATTACTTTTCCTTATAATTGTATGACTATATAAAATTTTTGTATAGTATGACTTCAAAGCTACCGAGATATTTCCTTAGCGCATAACAGTTATCCACGGGCGTCAACACCACACAGTGAGTTCATAAGAAGACGGAGCCGACAAGAATGCCGCATCCAAAATTGATGGCAATTTCAATCTTATGACAGCTTATAATATGTGTACACTGTGTTTACAGGACCGGTGGAATGTTACCACCCTTCAGGCGCCGCCGGGGCAGCATATATGCCGAGCACAGCTGGTGGCGCGCAGCCGTCGGCTCAATCTTCGCTGAGAGTTCAGCCGACACCGCAGCCGTCGGCACCTCCGGCACCTCAACAGGACATGTCTAAGACAACCATGGTAATGATAATTTAACGACTGAAGGATTAGATACGGAAACCAAACCCGTAATATAGAACGACAATGTAACTATCTGCTTATAGGTATGCCTTAGTGGTGCGGCTTTAAAAGCTTGACAAAACATATCCCCCCTTATTCATAAAAGATGTTTAAAGTTAACAAGTGATTAGCGATTCTTTAACCATATATTTTAGATGTTTGCACATCACTTAACTTTAATCTTCGTTTATGAATAAAGCCCTTAAACACTGTGGTGTATATTCATAATGGATGATTTAAGTTAAGTGACGTTAAAAGGTCAAAAATGAATGGTTAAAGAATCGCTAATCACTAATCAGCGTTTATGAATATGGGGGATTGATGATAATTGCTGCTATCGTTTAAAAACGCGACCATAGAAATATTTTAACCTGCTCTTGTATCGTGACGAATTATCACATGTATTATTGTTTTTATTTCAGTAAGCAGGTGTTTTCACCTAATTCGCGGTAGCAATATTGATATGTACTCACCTTACGAACTGCTGGTTCGATTTGAAAAAATATTTTTGCTTTTGATAGCCCACTAATCCGGAAGGCTTTAGGCCATATAACATCACGCTGAGACCAATAGGAGCGGAGCATATAAAAACACAAATATTAATCCTTATCCAAATAAATTAATAGTATTTAATTTTTAACAGAACTGTCCTTGACATCACTTAATTTTCGATTTACATCTTACGAGGGTCAAACTGCAAGTTCTTAGAACTGGCCACTTATAAACAATATAATAAAAAAATAATTCTAAAATTTGAAAATAGAACTCTTTGGCAATATTACTGACTATATATTTCATTCATTTGTCATTAGTTATACGATTTGGCGGCAAATTGAAAATTGTCTGTGTCACGTCAACATGAATGAAATATATACAACACGAGAAAATTTTCGTGCAATGATTTTTTATGACTTTCGATGTCATTTAAGTCAACAAGAAAGTTATGATAGACTACGATTGGCCTTTCACGATGAAGACCCCATCTCGTGCGACTGTTTACAGCTGGTTTAATGAGTTTAAACGTGGTCGCACTAATCTCACTGATGATTTACGTGAGGGACGGCCTTCTACGGCGACGACTGAAGATAACATCTGTGTTGTGCGGCGTATGATAGAGACTGACAAAAGAGTGACCTATCAGAAGATTCGGACAAGCTTAGGCATCGGTATGAGTGAAGTGCACAAGATCCTCCACGAACATTTAGCGGTCAGGAAGCTTTGCGCCCGGTGGATACCTCATAATTTGACTGAGGCTCAAAAATTTCATCGTGTGGATTGGTGCCGTAAAATGATTGAAAGATTTAACGGAGGTGACTCAAATGCTGTGTTCGACATACTAACAGGTGACGAAAGCTCGATTTACTGTTATGATCCTGAAACCAAAAGACAATCTGCTCAGTGGGTGTTTCCTTTCGAGGAGTTGCCAACTAAAGTGAAGAGAGATCGAAGTGCGGGAAAAAAAATGGTGGCCTCGTTCTTTAGAAGGATAGGTCATTTCGCAACAATTGTTTTAGAGGATCAAAAAACAGTTTCTGCAGAATGGTACACTACCAATTGTTTGCCACTTGTCTTGGAAAAAGTTCGAGAAAAACGACCTCGCAGTAGGATCCTCCTTCACCACGACAACGCCTCGTCGCACACCGCCAAGCGAACGATCGACTATTTGGCGACATCAAACGTTGAATTACTGGGTCACCCGCCGCATAGTCCCGACCTCGCGCCTTGTGATTTTTATTTATTTCCAAAAAATAAAGAAAAAGGAAAGCGGTTTATGAATGCTGAAGAAGCGATGGCTGCGTATCGCGATGCCATTGAAGAGACCCCTAAGGACGAGTGGGCAAAGTGGTTCCATTGCATGCAACGGGTGTATTGACGTGAATGGGCAATATTTTGAAAACGAGTGGGCAAAGTGCTTTTCCCAGTGGTTCCATTGCATGCAACGATGTATTGACGTGAATGGACAATATTTTGAAAAGATATAATAAAACTAATAACTGGCTAATGTTGTCAGTTTTTGATTTTCTAAGAACTTTCAGTTTAACCCTCGTATGAGCTATTATAGTTAAAATAAAATGTTCCAATAACTCACTCCACGCGAACGAAGTCGCGGGCGGCCACTAGTTTTTCTTTAATATATCCAGGTCGTCTCAATTGCGTAATTGTTTTTTCAACTTTGATGTGTGATTACTTCCAGGCTGGCCATAGTTATGTAACGCAGAACCAGACGCCGCAGCCTCGACCTCACTCAACGCAGTTCGCTAACTACCAATATAGAGCAGCCCAGCACGGAACAAGACCCACTACACATCCCAGGTAGGTACTCGAATATTGCTATGGTAAGACTACTAATATTTGGGCTTGTGTAGATAAGTAACAGCCGCACATGTTGATCATTCACAGTAAAGCCCATAGGTAGGTGACGATTTCACGCCGACAGTGGTCCCTCGTGAAAACATTACGACCAAAAATCTCATCTGACATCAAACTAAAAGATTGAATCTTTAATCTTTTAGTTTAGATTCCCACAATGCACAATGTACGTTTTGTACACATTTACAATATGTATTTCGAATCTACTAATTGATCTGTTTTCTTGGTGTAATGTGTAAGTACTACACATGAAGAGGCCATTGTAGGTCACAGGACATTTGAATTCATAGTTATTATAGATAGTTCATTTCAATAGTATGTAAAAACATCATCATCATTATCAACCTTTTTATCGTCCCACTGCTGGGCACAGGTCTCCTATCATACAGAGAAGGATGAGAGGAGACCTGTGCCCAGCAGTGTAAATACATACTTTCTGCATAATAAAACATCCTGATCCTGATTCTCCAAAGTGGTATAGGACACCCTTATTACCTGTTATGTTTAATGTAATGTGGGACGAGCCTATTGCCTTCAACGGAGCTCTTCGGGAACTTAGCTCGTTAGTGGAGCCCACTCTTCACAGGCATGTGTCCCAGTAGTGGGGAGAGACATTTAAGTCATACATACATATCGTCGCTTAAGTTCTAACACCGCGTAACTCAAAACCATGAACTTTTCAGGAGACTAAAAAAAGACAGTTTTTTTAGTTAAAAAGTTCATTATTTTGAGTTACGCGGTGGAGACTAAAAAAACTGTCTAGGTTTGTATACCTAGACAGTTTTTTTAGTCTAAAAAAACTTCTAGGTTTCTATACCTAGACAGTTTTTTTAGTCTCCTGAAAAGTTCATTATTTTGAGTTACGCGGTGTTAGAACTTAAGCGACGATATTCCGTGTTCACATCTCCTTGTCCTTGTCTCCGTGTGACTCAGAAATTATTGATGAAAATGTCAGTTATGAATATGCGACTCTCAACTTTTTAGGTTACGGTAAATTATTTAGCTTTTGTTCTATGTATCTTTTATCTATTATATAAAATTCTGTCACAGTGTTTATCCTCAATCTCCTCCAAAACCGCTGAACCGATTTTTTTGAAATTTGAAAGAAAAGAATAAATTGAAAAAGAATAGGTTTTTATCTATTTTTTATATTACTACTTGCGACCCTCCCCGTTTTCACACGGATGCAATGCTGATGCTAAATACAATACAGAGACGTTGTATACGCCCGGCCGTTCGGTAGCGACGCCCTGCTATTTTTAAACCTGTAAAATCTTCGAAAATATTCATTTAAATCATTTGCTGTAAAGGGCGGTATAGATCTACACACATCAAAAGTGTCTAGGGATCAACATATATTTTTGCAATAACTTTTCTCCTGATTGATATTAATTAAAATTTTCTTTAAGGATTCATCAAATAAAGTGTTTTCGTTTGTCACAGTAACGATAAACCAAGTCACCTTTGCATTAATAAAGAAATTCGCCATTTTCCTAATAAAGGGATATTTGACATTTGAACCACTAACACAAAAGTTCGAAAAAAAGACTGAAATAACAGTTTTCTCTAAAATTTTATTGGGGAACTTAAACAATTAATAATCCGTGTTTCTACCGCGAACACTAACAACACAAGAACATCGGTTTGGCATACTCAAAATGAGTTCATCCAAATCACGCTGTGGAATGGCCGCCCATGTTCGTTGCAACAACAAAAAAAGGTCTTCTTGCGACGGGATACCCTCAATATTCGGCAGAGCTCTTCTCTGTAGCATATCCCATGCATGCTCAATCGGGTTCAAGTCTGGCGACTGAGCAGGCCAGGGCAGGACATTGATGTTAGCTGCGGCGAGAGTCTGTCTTACAACTCTTGCGGTGTGCGGTCGTGCATTATCATGCATTAACTGAAATAAGGGACCGATTTGCACTTGTAGAGAAACGATGACGTCTGATACAATCGTCTCAGCATAAATTTGAGCGTTGAGGTTGCCTCTGATCCAAATCAACTCAGTTCTTCCGCCGATCCAAATACCCGCCCATACCATGATGGTTCCACCACTATAAGGATGGACTTCCTGGCAGGATTTTAATCGCTGTTGGCGTCCAGGGGTTCTCCAGTGTCGTATACGTCTTGTATCCGGTCTCATACCAAAACGAGACTCATCAGAAAAGCACACGAAACGCCATTGTTCTTCTGCCCAATTTCTGTGTTCAAGAGCCCATTGATATCGAATCCTACGATTGTGCATTGCTAAGGTGGTACCCGTAGCGGTCTTCGGGAATGAAGGTTCACTTCATGCAAGCGGTTTCTGACTGTTTGGTCGCTAATTAAGTTCCCTGAAGAGTGATGAAGCCTCACGGCTAACATCATGGCGGTTATTGTTGGAGCTCTTCGAGTTAAGATTTGAATGTATCGGTCTTGTCTCCGTGTGGTGCAGCGATACCGTCCTCCATGGCGCTCAGCCACGGTACCAGTGCTTCGGTAACGTGTCCAAAGTCGACTGATAACTCTATCATTCCCTTCCCAGCTTCTATCATTCCCACGGCTCTGAGCATTTCTTCCCTGCTTAAATGACGTCGCCGCTCCATAATAACGTTGGTTTTAATCAGTAGTAGGGAAACAGTAGCACTAATAATGTCTTCAATGCGTTGTATGTTTTTATAGGGAAAATATTGACAGCTGATTTTCATCTTTTACTCGAATTTGATTCACAGTTCCTGATTCAAATTATGAAATGCACCAAAAAGGATCCATATAAATTTATAAAATCATAAATTTATTACAAAGCCACATCTCAATCTCAAGAAATCCGCATAAAAATGCTTGATCCCTAGACACTTTTGATGTGTGTATATTAAATCAACAACGTATTTAAGGTATTAAATTGGATAAGGATTAATGATGTATTGGTTAAAATTGCTTCGAAAATTAGCCAGATTTTGTCGTAAAAAATAAATGACAAAAAATTGTTATTGTGGGATATCCATAAGAGATAGACATATACCATCGTGACCATTTCAATGTGTACAATATTTAGTACATTATTTTGATAAATCTCGCAGGGTTCAGGCTGCGTTTCATTGCAAACGCCGAAAATATGTAATTAATTACGACATCAAATTCAATAATAGTATTTCTCCACCATTTACTGGATGTTAAGATACATAATAAACCTTCTTCTTTAATCACTATCTATTAATAAAACCGCATCAAATTTCGTTGTGTGGTTTTAAAGATTTAATCATACTTAGAGGGACTTGGGGAAAGAGAATATCGACTTTTTTATACTATGTAAGTGACTATTTACTCAGATGAAACCGCGGGCGCAAATAGTTGTATATAGTTGTATTATTTACCTCTGCAGACAACAACAGTCGTACATTCCTAGTGCCGCTGCCACTGCTACCGGACCTGTCATGTATCCGACGTTAGTATTCCAGCCAACGCCTATGGGAATGCAATCTTACCAGCAGCCTCGTTCCAGTACACCAGGAGGGTAAGTGCGCTTTTTGAACTTGAATACTTTGGTTAATATTAAAAGTTTAAGGTTTTCAAATAGTTATAAGTCAAGGTTTGAAGATAACAAGCGCCATTTTTGACGAACACGCTAACATCAAGTTTTTAACTCTCGCATCCACTTAGATATTTTAAAATATTTACTTAAATAATCAGAAAGTATCCATTATCAAAGAAATGTTGAAAGCATCACCCACCCATCAACTGACCTTCTTAGAACTTCTATCTTAGTAGTCTCTTACTTATTATAGTATCTAGTCAGTTTATTTCCTTTTAATTTAATTAAGACAAGGATAGAAGATAAAATTTCAGTTTAGTCTTGTCCAATTAAGATATTTCATAGACTTATTAATAACATGGTTACTAAAAATACGTTAATTTACCTCAAGCACTGACTAGTTTCACAATTTTAAATAACTAATAATAATTATCTTCTTTCCTTTATACTTAAATATTTTTTTAATTGAATAAAAAGGAAAATACACTCTGAATGTTACTTTAGTTTGTCATCATTATCTCAGCGTTATTAGGCCTAATTCATTCGAAGCTTATTCAACTTTGGAGTCTGGGGTCCGCTTTACCACTCTGACTGCTGATTTTGGCTAAACTTCGATATTTTCCGTGAAACGACTGCCGTCTGACCTCCATAACCCGAAGGCGATATCGAAGCATTGCAGTTAGACCAATAGGCTATTTGACAGATTTATAATTTCTAACTTGAATTATTTGGTTGCGGTTAAAAAGTTCACCGAAAGTACTTATGAAACAAATGAAAATTCAAAATTCAAATAAGCCGCCGAAACGCTTTATTCAGCAATATGGCGTCGCGCTTTGTAAGTGACGTCACAAGCATATAAACGATTTTTGGTTCTGCAGTGGTGTTTCTGTTTATCTGTTATTTGTTTATCTTATCTAATAAAATTGTTTACAAGTTGTGTGCTGTACCGGGTTGTACAAATACCTCGATAAAAACCCCCGAAAAACTGTTTATGAGTTTGCCAAAATATTAATTTGTAAAAAACACAAGAATTCGTAAGAAACAAAAGTCAGAAAACAAAAAATACCACAAATCGCTCCAAATATCGCTAAAAATGCTAAAACATCTCGGAACGACAACAGGCGCATATGACGACATCCTGACATTAGCCAATCCGGATCGTTTCAATATGAGGCGCGAGAAACAAAAAGGCAAACATATTTTTATGTTTTTGGATATATTAAAGTTATTATTTTTATTCAAACTCCTAAAGAACCTTCATTTTATGCATTTAAAGCAAATAATCACAAAAAACATCATACTGTCAAATAGCCTATTGTTGGACTATTGAGGGCTCCAACAACCCGTAACGACTGTCATTAGATGTTCGTATGGCAACCGGGACCAACGGCTTAAAGTGCTTTCCGAGGCACGACCAGACCAGTGCAAATATTCATATTCATGCATACAAATATTTGCACTGCGCGGTGATCAAACCCGCGCCTCCTTGCGCACTAGCCGCGTTCACTAACGTTACTCTACGGAGGCCGTCAAATTTTACTTTATCATATTAGAATTAAGGAAGTATAATATTAGTTAATAATTAATGTTATTTTGTTTCTTTCACAGGTACTATCCATATATGGGACATTATATAGGTTATAATACACCTCCGAGCCACACCCCACCATGTATGTAGTTTAGTTAAAGTATTTTTTTTAGTGTATGTTCTTTTAGCGTGCGATTTAATTAATTTGGAGTTGATAGTCAAATGGAGTCATTTTAACGAATTATTTGACAGCCAACTTAAATAAACATTAAATTCATATAACGGCTTGCAGTCATTCTTCAACAGTTGTATGAAATGACTATAAAACGGAAAATTGATGTAGGGTGTCAATTTGCTTAGTAATGGATTTCTCTGTACACAACAGGTGTGCTGACAGTGTCTGGAATTTTAGATTTTGCTGTGCACCGACTAGACTTACGAAGATATAGTTATAATTTAATATCAGTCTACAATATTATGTAAAGAAAATCCTATCCAACCCATAAGGATAATAAAGTTTAGGTAAACACGTGACCAAATATAATATAAAATTTTACGTAATCATCATAGTAACAATACTAATGAATTTAGAAATAATCTTTTTTTCCCGCGAGTTAACCCCCAACTTCCCGAAAATTTGTTAATTTTTAAAAAAGTGACAACACCATTTGGACTGACCACGTGCCGCGTGCCCTGCCCCCCATCGCTCGCGGAAGGGTTGCCTACCGCACATGTATTAAGTTACCTCTTTTTGCGAAATACAATTTATTTTTTTAGGGGAAACTTTTTTTTTAAGTTTAGCCCGGCTTTGTATCCATTAGTAGAATCAGTTATCGATACCTAACAGTGCCTTCACGGATCGGACAGGGTTTTCTTTACATATTGTATATGAAGCAGATTGAATATAAAGCTTAATATTGTCAGTAAAGTTCTGTATCTGGTCGTAACATACGCCACTTGCTTACTTTTTAGAGTTTTGAGGAAATTTAAATCATATTATCATTATGAGAAAGCAAGACGTTACGTCTAAATAATCATATAATATAAATATTTTTCGTTTTATTATCTCGGGAGCTTAACAAAATGGAGGTCTTTAATTCGTGTATACAAGGGCCTTTTTAGTATCTCTTTTTTTAGTTCTTTTTTCTTCAACCCAGCTTGAAAACCCGTATTTAAAATGAATTCCCATGAACTTAAACTGCAATTGAAGCAATCTTAATTTTTAAGTTAATATGGCACTTAAACCTCATTTATTCCTTTACCTTCACTTATTACCGTAGAAAGTGTTTTAGGTATAAAATCTATTTCACTGGCTCTATTAATTTTTGTTATAGTTGGCCCAAAATCACCAAGGTTACGAATTCCAAGAATAATTTTCGCAAAAATGAAATCAACATATAACGCGCGCTTGGTTTAAACTGTTGCAAAATTTGTACGCTAATAATAATAAACTTTAACTTAACTTTTTTAATTAACTAAACAGGAAACAGAATTCTATACTTTTTAGGTCATTTTGATTTTTAGTGAATCATCATCATCAACCCTTTTATCATCCCACTGCTGGGCACAGGTCTTCTCTCATACAGAGAAGGATTGAGCAAAATCACCACGCTTGCTCAATGCGGATTGGCGATTTCAGACTTACTAGTGGAGGTTTTCTCAAGATGTTTTCCTTCACCTTTTATTGTCATTGATGTCAAGACATACTTAGAAAATACATATAACTTAGAAAAGTTACATTGGTACTTGCCTGACCTGGAATCGAACCCGCACACTCATACTTGAGACGCTGGTGTTTTAACCATTAGACCACCACGACGAAATAGTGAATGTCTCAGAGAAATCCACCAAGTCGGGAACGTTTGTGTAAGCTTGATAAAATGAACAAAACTAAACGAAGTACCAACACTTAAGGATTGGTTGATACACAGAATAAATGAGGTATCCAAAATATACAACTTTATTTTTTGTTTAAGCGGAACCCGAAACACGTGTCTAGTATTTTTAAATAAAGAATTATGTACAAAAGTTCAAAAAGATATCATGAAAATCCTTTTATCCTACTTGGCAGTCCCAACAAAAATTGGACCATGCTCCGCTCGAGCGATCGACCGGTGCGTTGACCTCTGGCGTCACCTGTGCGCAGTACTATGATCTATCGTAAGCCCCGTGGGGCGCTCGGGCCACACTGCAACATTTCTAAATGTATTTGGGAAAAAGTATAACACGGTGTAAAAATGATTGGAATCTATGCAGTTGCTTATTCTGAACAAACATAAACAAAAAATGACGTTGTATAAATAATATTCGAAATAGTAAAAAAATCTTTGTCAAACAAAATACGTCAAAAATTAAAAAAAATGTTGCTATTGCCATTAATCAAAAAGAAATTTTAAAAGAATATTCAGAACCCTATAATGGAATTTACCCTATATGAACAAAATTACAGTTTTGCGATGTAATAAACTATTAACATAGATTCTAAAAAAATGCTAATTTATTGAAATACTGTAACATCCCCGGAAACGACCAACCGTTCCCGAAATTACATAATATTAACGCAATGATGATGTTATTAAGTATAGGCAGGTAGGGAAATATTTCAGGTATAGAAACGGTTTAATTAACAAAGTTATTTATTTATATTGCAATATTCACTGCATTAACAATGATACGCTGCCGCGAGAAATCTCGATACAGTGGACAGCTTCGGTGGGATCTCATGCCGACATGGAGAGAGCGATTGACGCAACCCAGGGCTGGCACGCCACAATAGCGGCGTAGATCCTCAAGTCCTGTACCCCTATGTGAATCACCCGGATGTCCTCGTGGCGGCGATCTATCGATAATGTTCGTGAATCGCCATTGTTAACAACTATTAACATTCCGAGAAGGTAGTAGTCATTTCGGGAATGTACTTTGCATGTCCTGGGTCATCATCATCATCAACTTTTATCGTCCCACTGCTGGGCACAGGTCTCCTCTCATACAGAAAAGGATTGAGCGTAATCACCTCGCTTTCTCAATGCGGGTTGGCGATTTCAAACTGAAGTGCAGGTTCCTTCACCTTATAATCAGTCATTGGTGTCCCAAGATATACGAAAGTACAAATCACTTAGAAAAGGGTTCATACCCAAAATTACCGTTTTCGAAACGACGATTTCAAATAAGTGCGCTTTGATTAATAAGCAGCAATTCAAAGTGCGCTTTAATTTTGTTAAAAGTAATATAATTATTTGAGATTACTTATTATTCCGGATCATAAAAAAGAATTACATTCATAAGTAAATGTAAAAAAGACGTTCACGAAATGACGGACTATTCATGTACGCTCTACGAATAAGAATTGAAAGGTACTTACCCCTTGGATATTAATTTACTTATCGATAAATATACTGACAGCCGGCTTGGTGTTGTTGGCTTATTTATTGACGTTTGACACAAAATGGCGGAGATCACTTATAAAACTGTTTTTGTTCGGTTATCAATGTGTTCAGTGAATTGACTTATACGCTATCGGACAAACTATTTTTACATATTACTCTCTAAAAATTAATAATCGTTTAGTAGACTTTTCGAAACTACGTTTTGTATAAAAAAGGTAAATCAAATAATTACCGGAGTTATTACCTTTTTACATTAATATTTTTGACCTGTTGAAGATTCTGCATTAAGACACGTTCCCGAAATGACTTTCTCTACATTTATTTTGATTTAATTGAATATGTAATTCATTAATAAATTATCCTCCTTATTCTTAAAAGCTGCTTAAAGTTAACTAGTGATTAGCGATTCTTTAAACATACATTTTTGACCTTTTAACGTCATTTAACTTGAATCATCTCTTATGTATAAACCTCTTAAACACTGTGGTGTTTATTCATAAAGGATGATTTAAATTAAGTGACGTTAAAACGTAAAAAAATGTATTGTTAAAGAATCGCTAATCACTAGTTAACTTTAAGCAGTGTTTATGAATAAGGCGGTATGTTATTAGATGTACATACAAAGCAAGTTAGTTGTAGTATGTTATAAATTTTTCTTTTCTTGATGAAAGTTAAAATTTAAGACATTACATTCCTAGCAAAGCCGATTCTGCACCTTGTTGATTTTGAGCCACTTTAATAAGGTAGTGGCCAGGTCATATTTAAAATTTAAATAATAGTATAGTTACTAATATTGTCCCACTTTAGAGCAAAGGCCACCATATCTTTTTTTCCACTCAACTCGATCCTAAGTTAGGATTCCATATTGGGTTAGGATTCCTAACCCAATATGGAATATGTAGATAAAACGCACCATTCGATCCTCTGTCTTAGCAATGTACACTAAAAGTGTGAGTGCATTACAAGAGATAGATAGATAGAAAATATTCTTTTTTTTACTAAGAAAATGAAAATTCTTTAATCGCTTAGTGCCTTTATGCCTTATAGGTTTACAAAATAAAGTAATTTTATAAATCGGATCTTAATTAATTTAATAATTGGGTAGTATAACTTAGTATAACTTAATTTGGATGTAGATTTGCCAAAATCCCTTAACCTAGGGTCCCACTACTGATTCCAAAGTTCTCTGATCTGACTCAACCCAACACTCTCCACCAAGGCGTGGTATGTCTCCACCCTCTAATTAAAAATCAAATAATTTGAGTTATCAACAACCACCATAACAATGATTCCCGAATGCATTCAGATAAAAGAATTACAGATGTGGTGTGTGTGGACTTCGATCAGAAGAAGCCAAATCTGGCTTATTCTGATCGAAGTCCACTATCTGATACCACCACATATGATCCACAAGGAATGAGGACAAATTTAATAATGCCTAGTCTTATCTACGTGACCGCCTTGTTCTTCTTAGACACGCAAACAATTTTGACGCAATATTCATAATCATTTAGATGATGCATTTAATACATTACTTTCAAACTCACAGAACAAATAAATCGATGACTTTGCCAAGTCATAAAAACCGTGTGATTTAGGTGCGGGATGCTAGTCTAGGATAAATTAGAATGGAACCTGAAACACTTTCTAAGAGACCAGACTGACACTAATGTTGTTTTATTTTGTGTATTGTAGTTTAGTTCACTTAGTGGCCTTTAAATTTCTTTTAATATGATTATGTTCTATCCCGCAGATTACTACACTTCAAATAGTCCCCAGCTGCCAACTCCAAATTTACAAGGCAACGCCCAAGGTGGTAGAAGTAATCCCACTACATTGGTGGGGCCACAGGGTACACCCGCAACCCCCACTGCGCCCACTGCCACGCTTCCTCACCCACAAGCTTCGACACTCATGCACCAAACTATACCTGGTAACCATTTACTTCTATTATTAATGAGATATTTTTCCCCGATATATTCAGGGTGCTACAGCTTTTTGTCTAACAATTTACCACCTGGCTTATTTCATTTAGTTGATGTCTGACTGTATTGAAACTATTTAGCTGAAGTGAAATCACTTATGCAAAATCAAAAAAAATGTAATCCTTTATATAACTTTTCACAAAATACTCCCAATATAATCCTTCACTTTCAAGAATTATTTCCTTATCTATTTGGCTTTACTCCATGCAAAGAAGCAAATATTCCTTAATTTTTATTTTATCCTTACATACACATTCTATTTTATTATATGATTTTTAAACTTCTGATAAAAGCAATATTTACCGGTTTGAGTTTGGAACAGGAAACACTGGCAGTTATGAAACAAAAAAAAAATTGTTGTGTTCTATCTTACTAAAATATGTTTAGTAAATAGGTAGTGAAAATAGAAATCTCTGATTGAAACAAACAAATGGCAGTATTGATAGATGTTATAAATAGTAGCTATAAATTGAATAAAAAATACTTTATGCGTGATAAACATATAACAGTAGTTTTCCAGACCGAATTTTGGCCAATGCGACCAAATCCAGAGGAAACAAGCCATTGGCGCTGGATGTAACATATAAAAAAACACATATAGATAATAACTCAGTAATGTGAAAAAAAGTATTTACTGAAGTAACAAAATAACGCTGTAAAAAAACATTGGAATTAGATATTAAATTTTATTAGTGTATATATAACGCATTTCGTGGTGCGATTGTCGAGGCGAGCAAGTGATCGGTTTTCAGTAGCCATTCGCCTCGAAACTCGTGTGCGCAGCATGTAAACTATGTGTACACTTTCGTATGTAAATTAACACGGAATGTTTTTGGAATGGCGGATTCTTTTGTTAAAACCATGTACAAGAATGTTTTGTTTTATACTTTTAAACAAGCTTTTTGTTTAAGACAATCATAAAGACATATCTCGGAAAAGTAACTATTTAAGGAAAATTCAGTTACCCGCTTTTGTCACTTGAAAGCTACTAGCAAACTAGTTGTGGCCTCAAGTTTCACTCGTATAAGAAAACTTGTACATATACCAATATCAATTTATCCAGGATGTCGATTGGTTAGCTTAACTTCCTTGATGATGCTCGTTAATAAATTCATCCAGTAAATTTTGCATACATCAATGAAATCATAAAGAAGTATATTTGGTCTTATTTCTATTTACTTATGGGTTATGTTATATAAAATAAGAGGCAGAACCAATAGTTGTAGCCAATGTGATGTAAGTGTAGGTACAACTAACTTCTGAATCACTAAACCCTCGTATCTTTATTCTATGGAGCATGGACTTCAGTTCGTTTTAGCGACACGTTTGATTACAAAAACTAATCCTTGAAAAAAAAAACTTCTTCAATTCATTTTAAATAAACAAGTCGGTTAATTTTCAATCATATACCATTGATTGATAAAATGAAAGAACAAGATTTCAGCCATTAACACAATTGATAATGATTGAAATCTTGTTCTTATTATGTAAACACGTGTTGTACCAGTTAGCATTATAAATAAGTTAGGCGTTTTCTGTCAAAAAGACCACCCCTTTTGACAGCATACATTTTGTACTTGACAATTAAAGTAATAAAACAGAAAATTAAATCATAATTTTTATATAGAAATAGCATCCTCAACAATCAGCTCAGAATAAAATTTATAATTAACCCCAAGTTTCTATTGGAGTAATTCAGTATTGTCGACAATATTTAATAGGGAAATGGCAATCAAAAATATAAACCCAGAGGTCCTGCAAATGTTTAATAAAAAAAAAACAGAGTTATGTCAAGTCCAGATACTAGATCCTTTTAAAAAAGATTGTATATAGATAGAAACAACTACTACTTGAGGCATTTGTAATTTGAAGATTATTTTCAATCGGTATAGCAGGTCCTAAACTTACGTTAATGATTTAAGAAATCGACGATTTAAATTACATCTTAAGTGTTCATTAAGAATGAACAAATTACATCTTTAGTGTTCATTATATATTATGTAAATACATTACATATAATGAACACTTAAGATGTAATTTGTTCATTCTTATATATTATTAGTGAACTATACCTAAAGAAGAACCAATTTACAAAAATGGCTTTTGAATCAGTCATCATCATTTACCAAATGAATTTAAATTAAACTTGTTGTAATTAGCATTATCATTTCGCTCGGACTCTATAATGACCATTAATGTGATGTCCTGAGCTAAGCTACATTTGAATGGTATAGTCATTTTCATGAAAAATGACTGAAAGACCGATCCGACATTACCGTAGAGTTCGTAAGCACTACGAACTTGATTGATTTTTGAATAAATGTGATACTTTCGTTTATACTCCCGTTTATTATATTAATATTGTTTTTTGTCATAGAGGATCTTTTTTAGTAGAAGTACTTTGTACATAGGAATTATTTTAAAGAATTTATTGAACTATGTCTGTTTTTTAAATCATCACGAGAAAAGCTGGACAGATTTAAATTAAAGCAACTGTTGCATAGTGTCTAGCAAATTTAAAAAACCGACACATTTTATTGAGAGGCTACGCGTTTGTCGTCATACAAATCAAAGGTCATAAACGAGTTAAGGTTTCGCTTAAAAGGTGTAATTGAGTTAATTTATCATTGATTAATTACAGTTAAATCAATATCCAATGAACGGAATCACGATTTATAGTTTTAGGGTGCAAACAGACCGTGGTTATTGGAGACATGAGTATACATTATTGAGACGACAATTCGTTTGTTCGATCTGTTTGAACCCTTATTGGTAATTATGGTATTTGTGTAGTTTCAGACTTCCACACGGGCGGAGTCGAGAGTACAGCTAGTTATAAAAATAATGCATGTTTAGGATGTTTCTTTAATTTTGTTTTCTTTTTTTGGTTACAATATGAATGATACCCCTTACTTATGAGTTGTTTCTATGCAGTGTTTGCTCAAACCTATGCTTTTGTTTCGTAAAGGTTTGACATAGTAGTAGTTTGATGTAGTCGGCTCCACTTAATACTAATAAACTGCAACTGGGTACTTCAACTTTTAGAGACATTCCGTGCAGCCTGGCCACTTTCACGGTTAGTGACTTCAGAGACCATGTATAATATTGTAACTCCAATAACTTGCGGCCAATACGCATCCGTTCCTACTAAGGCATTGACCGCGTCAGCCATGGTCTTGCGCGAGCTATGATAGCTGCGGCGGTTCTGTGGCATGTATTTGATCGAAACTAAACAAAATTTTCATTTTTCTGTCCTAAAAGTATTTTTGAACTTTATTGTATTGAATGTGAACCTCAAATAATTCCAAATCAGGACGACTTAAAATAATAAACGGCCTAGTAATTGTGACCAACTTGGGATCTAGTCAGGCGGTTAGTTGGTAAAACCCAACCCATGTGGCCAGAGCGCCCTTTTTTGTTGTTGGGGTGGATGGGAAATCATCAAATGACTTCTTCCGCTCTGGAGCGGAAAGGCGTGTCAGACTTTTACTGACTAAAACCCACCCGTTTTTCTTTACTTGCCTGTGCGACGGCCAGGGCCAGGGCCACGGTTTCTTGTTTAACCAACC
Source organism: Sesamia inferens (assembly GCA_037179545.1). Classification (NCBI taxonomy): domain Eukaryota; kingdom Metazoa; phylum Arthropoda; class Insecta; order Lepidoptera; family Noctuidae; genus Sesamia; species Sesamia inferens. Next base: position 14,423,769 of record CM073921.1, on the reverse strand, counting down.
CGCAACCGTGACCCAGGAGGTATCGGTCTTCGTGGACCCCGTCACGATGTGCTGACATCTCTTTGAGGAGCGCGTGAAACACGACGCGCCGTTGACTTGGGCCTGGTCCTTACCGAGCGGCTTCTACTCACCGCTCGCAGGCCCGCGCCTACGGTGGCTGGGAGTTGGGTGTCGTCTCCCGACCAGGGAATCTCCTGCGGCGGCTAGTGGCGTGAGGTCACTGGGATTCCCGCTGCCTGACTCGCTCCGCCTCCTCCTTTGCCAGCTCACTACTTCGCAGAAGGAGGTGACGGCCTGCCATACCAGGGTCGGAGGTGAGAGATCCCTGCCGATCGCCGCTACGTGGAAATGGCGATGTTCTACTCAAGCCGAGCAGACCTCCACCGTATGCTCACCGTGTCCTCAGGGCGATCCATTCAATGGTGACACCCTGGCGTTTCCTCCCGCCTAATATGGAACCTCCCGAAACAACCGTGTCCGGTGAGGACCTGCGTCAGGCGGAAGGTTAGGGCGCCGTGGCGCCTCTAGCCACTCCTCAATGAGGGGACTTACCGCCGCTATCGTGGCGTGCCCAGGCCAGAGTGCTCTTGCTTTGTTACAGCGATCAATTTGGTGTGGTTGGACACAATTTTTCAGCAAGCATTCGGCATGAAAACTTGATAATTGAGTTGGTGCCCAAGGAACCCAAAAATATATTGGAAAAGTCTCAGATAGAAGCCCTATTTTAAATTATTGAAAATAACCAAAAGTAACGGGTTCTTCAGCGTCGTTGATTCTGATCTGCGACCGCACGAAACATCACTTAAATAAGCCATTGAACGAAGATAATGTGTGGTATAAAAAAAAATTGTTACAGTGTTTTTGAGGATATTCACCTTGAATAAAAGTCAAATTTCTTACTCCTTACTTACTTGTTCCTTGACCTGACAGTAAATATAAAAAGATCTGAAGGATATTAGAGATTTTCAGTAAATCTGACGAGGTTTCATAGACCTAGAAGAAGAGTACCCAAAATTAATCATAATTATATATTCATCTCCACACCAACCTAGTAGTAGATGGGATGTGAAGAACAGATTCTTCACACCACTTACTCTGCTATTAAGTTTTCGCGCTGAGTATACTTGGTGCGAAACCTAACTTAACAAATATATGGTCGAGATGCCCCAGCTGTTTAGTTACTGCGGCCAATTTTCGAAAAATTCCAGAATTTAACAAGAGGCTCAATTATAAACAACACTGAAACAAACAAATAAACCCAAAAAGTTTTAAGAAGTTTATTAACTCATAAAAGCAAACAAATCATAATTATTGTTTTCAATAAAATAAAATAAATGTGTATGTTTTTAGATTTAAGTATTGATTCATAAAAAGTAACGACCATATATAAAAATTACTAAAAAAATCTATGATATATAAAATGGTGTCAGAAGTAGTAGCTAATAGAATTAAATAATTCTTGTTGTCTTATTTAGTATTTCATTTTGACAACTTGTATTATACTTACACGTGAATTTTTCTGTTCGGGCGACTAGTTAAACTTTCTCTTGACTCTTATGATTCTTGTTCAAAATTGCACCTGTTAGAATCACTAGGAATACTTAAGTCCTAAATTAATTTTGCTCTTAGGTATGCGCCCATCTGCTCCAAAAGGAAGTCGTAGAGTACCTATCATCGATCCTAAAACGCGTAAGTACGAAAAACAAAGAATTAATTTAATTCATTGTTTGAGCAACTACTTTTAACGATTTTGTTTCTTTTCAGTACAAGATATATTCTCTGATTTACATACCAACGACTCAAATTTTTTAAACAGCGAAGCTAACGACCGACACACCCCGCAGCCAGCCGTAAGTAAACATATACTTAGTTTTTTCGTCTTTATTAAAATACAACGAAACGTTGAATTATGTTGAAAAATTACGACATATTATTTTTGCAAAGTTTTATAGTTCAATAGACCATGTTAGATATAGTAGATTAGTAGCCGAGCGTTGTAAGGTATAAATTTCAGCCCGAGATATTTAGCGCCTGTAGTTCGAGCGTGCAATTTATGCTTACACCCGAGCTAACTACTCTGCTTGACATCTCGATTTCACAATCGATATGTCAAGTACGGTAAGTAGAAAAAACCGGCACTACAAGAATAAAACATTTTATTTGTTAAAATATAAAGTGAATTGAGAACAATTTTCAAATATTCGGGACAGGTGTTTTTGGGTATGTTAATACACACATCAAAAGTGTCTAGGGATCAACATATATTTTTGCAATAACTTTTCTCCTGATTGATATTAATTAAAATTTTCTTTAAGGATTCATCAAATAAAGTGTTTTCGTTTGTCACAGTAACGATAAACCAAGTCACCTTTGCATTAATAAAGAAATTTGCCATTTTCCTAATAAAGGGATATTTGACATTTGAACCACTAACACAAAAGTTCGAAAATGAGACTGAAATAACAGTTTTCTCTAAAATTTTATTGGGTAACTTAAACAATTAATAATCCGTGTTTCTACCGCGAACACTAACAACACAAGAACATCGGTTTGGCATACTCAAAATGAGTTCATCCAAATCACGCTGTGGAATGGCCGCCCATGTTCGTTGCAACAACAAAAAAAGGTCTTCTTGCGACTGGATACCCTCAATATTCGGCAGAGCTCTTCTCTGTAGCATATCCCATGCATGCTCAATCGGGTTCAAGTCTGGCGACTGAGCAGGCCAGGGCAGGACATTGATGTTAGCTGCGGCGAGAGTCTGTCTTACAACTCTTGCGGTGTGCGGTCGTGCATTATCATGCATTAACTGAAATAAGGGACCGATTTGCACTTGTAGAGGAACGATGACGTCTGATACAATCTTCTCAGCATAAATTTGAGCGTTGAGGTTGCCTCTGATCCAAATCAATTCAGTTCTTCCGCCGATCCAAATACCCGCCCATACCATGATGGTTCCACCACTATAAGGATGGACTTCCTGGCAGGATTTTAATCGCTGTTGGCGTCCAGGGGTTCTCCAGTGTCGTATACGTCTTGTATCCGGTCTCATACCAAAACGAGACTCATCAGAAAAGCACACGAAACGCCATTGTTCTTCTGCCCAATTGCTGTGTTCAAGAGCCCATTGATATCGAATCCTACGATTGTGCATTGCTATAGGTGGTACCCGTAGCGGTCTTCGGGAATGAAGGTTCACTTCATGCAAGCGGTTTCTGACTGTTTGGTCGCTAATTAAGTTCCCTGAAGAGTGATGAAGCCTCACGGCTAACATCATGGCGGTTATTGTTGGAGCTCTTCGAGTTAAGATTTGAATGTATCGGTCTTGTCTCCGTGTGGTGCAGCGATACCGTCCTCCATGGCGCTCAGCCACGGTACCAGTGCTTCGGTAACGTGTCCAAAGTCGACTGATAACACTCTGACTTTTATTCAGAGCTAAAGCCACAGTACGTTGCCGGGAACCAGCTTCTATCATTCCCACGGCTCTGAGCATTTCTTCCCTGCTTAAATGACGTCGCCGCTCCATAACGTTGGTTTTAATCAGTAGTAGGGAATCAGTAGCACTAATAATGTCTTCAATGCGTTGTATGTTTTTATAGGGAAAATATTGACAGCTGATTTTCATCTTTTACTCGAATTTGATTCACAGTTCCTGATTCAAATTATGAAATGCACCAAAAAGGATCCATATAAATTTATAAAATCATAAATTTATTACAAAGCCACATCTCAAGAAATCCGCATAAAAATGCTTGATCCCTAGACACTTTTGATGTGTGTAGTTTGAGATTGTGATATTTGTTGGTCATGGACAAAATCTGACGTGATGAAGCTTTCTTCAGTAGAAGTTGATGGTTACGGATCATCTCTTGAGAAATATGTTTCATTTTGTTGAAAGCTAAATAGTTTTCGTTATTTTGTTGCTAATTTTACTTTTATTTTGTATGGAGTTTTCCACCCACCGTGCCTTTTTATAGTGGCTAAGTTAGCCCCAGCATCGGCTAAAAGTGTAGCCGATGTTGTCCTGAAACAATGACCTGTGTACAATTCCGGGTTTGCTAAGTTTAAACAACATGCGATTTGCTTCGGCATACTCCTGATGCTGGTGGTACTTCAAAAAAAAAAAAAAATCGGTTGGTGTTTGTATTCAGGACGAAGATTCCTGTATTTTTGCACAAATTCAAAGAATTCTTGAGGAACTACAAATGTTCGGTCAATTTTAGTTTTTGTGTTCGGTAGTTTAATTACTAACAACTGACCCTGCTGTCTTCTATTGTTAAATTTGTCAATTCAATACCTATGCGCCAGTTATACCAAGTTATATCTAAAACAAGCGAAATATAAAAATACATAAGTATATTTTATAGGATTGTAAGAATATAAAAGATTAATGATGAAATATTCCATTATGTGATTTGTTATTTTACTTACCTTAACAGCTAAATATGTCATCAGGGGCTTCATTTATGAATGTTTTCACGTCTTGCGCTTTAAAAATCTTTGACTTTTTGCTTTTGTGCCCAGCTAATTGTCTTTTTAGAAAAGCTGATAATTTGGAAAAGTTCTTGACGTGAAGTTTTAACATTGACTAAATGCACCACAAACTGGATGGCTGCAGCTTTTTTGACGGCTCACTAAACTATGTTAAGAATACAGTCTTGAAATAGAGCTTCGCCTTTCGATATTTAAAATTGATGACTGGGTACCCAATACCCATACGAAGACAAGGCTGAATAGCGAAGCGACCTTTTGTCATTGGGCGGAATGCATACGATGTATATTGCCAGTATGATGTACGCGAACTTTTTGAAAGAGTGAAGAGATTTTTTGTTTTTAATTACTTACCGTCCTAGGGTTTTTCTAGCTACATTATTACCCTAGGGCGTTAATTGGTCCTAACAAGCCTAATTTCGGGGCAATAAGGACTTACTTACCGAATATGAGAGATGTAAAATTTATTTTGCAGTTTAAATTGTTTCCTTTTTTGAACAATTTTTTTTCTTATCGTGTAAATGTTGGAAAAGTATTTGTCTACTGCATAAGCAGCCTTCGCTTGGCGACAAGGTTGCGCTTATGTATACAGTAAATTTACAATTTGATACAATTCATGGTGCAATTTGATTAGTATATATTGAATCGAATAAGTTTGTTTTTTGTTATGTTTTAGTACTAAAATTGTATACGATATTATTTCATTGTACCGAATATTCTTAAAAGTATATTTCTAATTCTTGAATTTCTTTCAATTCAATTTAATTATAATCTTTTTTCTACCTGGACAAGTCATTTATTTGTGTTATTTTTGTGAGACTCTAAAAAATATCTGCACGAGGGAAATATTATTGGAACATTCCATTTATATCCTGTGTTTATAGACAGTCACAATAGAAAATGCATTTTTGTTTATTGTAGTAATATGTACAAAAAAGAAAACTGATATATTATATGGTTCACATTAATTATCACTATTATCCTTTATTTGTTCTCTATGAACAGACAAAATCCAAAACAATGTCATCATTGTTTTGACGAAGTCTGCTTGCAAATTTAGCATCACTTTAAATATATAACTCGAAAAAAGATCTAGTCCAAATAAGCTTCCAGTCGCAGTCACAAGTATCGTAGCATGGCCACTGCTCTGTTATGGTATCTTGAGCTACTTGCAGCGTCTGGACGATTATTGTAATTATTAATGTTACTGCAATACATACAATAAGTAAAGAAAACCCCGTCCGATTCATAAGGATAATAAAGGTTAGGTAAACAATTAACCTAATAAAATATGAAATTTTACATAATCATCTTGGTAACCAATACTAATGAATTTTGAAATACTTAATCTCTTTTCCGCGAATTAATCCCAACTTCTCCAAAATTTGGTAAGTTTTTAAAAGTGACAACACCATTTTTACGCTATTATTTTGAGCGAATAGCGATCCGACCGCGTGCCGCGTGCCCTGTCCCCCTTCGCCCGGGCATTATTGCCTACCACACATGTATTAAGTGTGAGTGGACTCTAGTGCCGAGGAATTTGAGAAATAGGTATTTGAAGAAACTATTGCAGTCACGCCGCTTTCAACCTTTCCCGGTAAAGTGCGAAAGGGACAGTTGCAACTCAGGCCCATTTTACCTACCAAAACGTTGACCAAGAGATGTTTCGTATTCCGCTGTTCTTTTTCAAAACACGACAGATCTCAATTATTTTATATGAAATTTTAGAGGATGGGTACCTATATTATTTTCTTATACCTATGCCTCTATTATTTTCTTTTTGTCAAAACTTATTACATTTGTGTAATAGTCGTCTGAACATCGCGGTAAAAATGGGTTATTTTTCGGGATTTTAAAACATCATATTTGTTTTATTAATTAAGTTTTCGAAAAAATCAAATGACAGAGGCGCGTATACTCAAACTCAAGGTGCGAAATTGTATCAAAAATAACATTGCTCGAAAAGCGTTATCCACAAAGAAAACAGCGGAATATGTTTGTATGGAGAGAACGCCACTAGAGTTCCCTCTTAAGTTACCTCTTTTTGCGAAATAATATATTATTTTTAGGGTTTTTTTTTTTTTAAAGTTTAGCACGGCTTTGTAGGCATTAGTAGAATCAGTTATCGATACCTAACAATACCTTCACGGATCGGACAGGGTTTTCTTTCATATTGTTGTATTTAGTCTCAAAAACATGCATGAATGCGATTGCTAATGCGAATTGTGGTGGTTTCTAGTGGTCAAAGGGGCATGCATAGCGTACAAGCTGTGAAACTTATCTAACTTCTCAGCTAGCAATGACTAATATACTGGATTTTTTTAAATTTCTTGGCTGTGTAATTTCATAAATGTTGGTCTAAACTTACACATATTACATGGATATGACAAATGTGACATGACAGACGTTGATGTGATTAACACAATGATTGAAGTTAGTTAAAATACAGCTTAATTTTGTACTTAGAGTAACCTATAATTATTGCATTGCTTTAGAGGGGTAGGCCAAAATTATTACATTATTAGCACCGACTAGACCATTGCAGCTCTTACATGAATTTGAGGGTCATTATTTAGACTAGTTTAAAAAATGACGAAATTACGAAAATGATTATGGATTACGAAATTAGTTAATTCTTCATAATCATCATCATCAACCTTTTAATTGTCCCACTGCTGGGCACAGGTATCCTCTCATACAGAGGATTGAGCATAATCACCACGCTTGCTTAATGAGGGTAGGCGATTTCAGACTTATAAAGTCCAGGTTTCCTAAGATGTTTTCCTTCACCTTCAGTCAAAGGTGTCCAAGATATACTTAGAAAGTACATATAACTTTAGAAAAGTTACATTGGTGACCTGGTATCGAACCCGCGCACTAATACTTGAGAGGCTGGTGTGGAACACTTGAACTACTAGGCCACCACGACTAATTAGTTAATTGTTATTAACTAATTTCGTAATTCAGGGTCAATTTCAATAATCATTTCGCCATAAACTTCATTAACTAATGTTAATGAAGTTTACTTGTTAATTAAGTATTGTAAATTATTTCTGTTTTATGTAAACTGATGTTAAACTTCATTAACTAATGTTAATGACCTTTATTAGTTAATTAACTATTGTAAATTATTTCTGTCCAGGAGCCAACACCCAGTATCGCAGAAGAATTCAATAGAATGGTCAACGAAGTCGCCAATCAACCTTCTTGTGATAACACTCTTAAATCTAATTATGTATCAAAGAACGTGGACATACCCGTGGCATCTACTGCTAGCTCAGTCCACACTCAACCAAATGCAATAAGCTCTATAAATAATAATTTAGTAAAGTCTGAAATATTAACTGTTAACGAAAATAAACATATAGGATCTGATGTTGCTGTCGAATCAAATGAAACACCTATAGTATCAGCAATATCAGACAGTCCTGTTATAGTGCCTAAAATGCCTATGAATATTAAGCAACTACAAAAGAATAGTGAACCGACAGTTCAGTCTTTAGTCCTAGATACAAATAAGAATATACCACCTAATAAGCAATTTAAACAAAGCAAAAACGTGCCTCAAGTTGACGAGATAGAAAAGTCCCCAGAAAATACAAATGTTGCACAAGTAGCTATAGCCACAGTAGCTCCAATTATGGCCTCGCAAGCCGTAACCTCTACTGTCGCACCAGTGTCTGCTTCAACACCACCCACTTTCACTACCGCCGCTCCAACACCTATCCCTGTTCCCACGCCTGTCCCTCAGCCACAGAGGATACGAGAACCCAGAGAAAGAGTCAAATCAGAAGACAAAGAAAAACACAAAGAGAGGGAATCACAGGAAAAAGAATCCGTGTCTGCATCCAATAAACCAAATGGTCCGACACCTGTAGGTAAGTAGAATTATCTTTTAACCTAATTATCATTGCTTCCACCGCTGCGGCACTGCCGGTAGAACACTTATTTATTAGTTATTTGCTTTGTTCAGTTGCAACAAACTTGCTTTCGATGTGAAGTATGATTTTACCAATAGTACTATAATATTTATTCGTGGATTGATCTGGTTAATGTTCCAGGAATTGTGGGTCTGTTTCGTACGTACATATACCTCTTTTAAGCTGTCCTTTGTTAGTGCCGTTTCCGCGAAAGCGGTGAACGCAATTTGCTTAATTAGAACACGATGCAATTAAACTAACCTTAGACGTCAAACAAAAAGACTATCTTTTTGTCTGACATCTGAATATTTTGCTACGTTTACCAAACCAGACGTTTTTCGATTCGAGACTTATCGGACGGATACGTAGGGGCATTCGTTGTGCCGTAATTTAACTAATTCTGATGACTTTTTTTCGCGAATTTTGTTAAAAACTCGCACACCTACACATAAATAGATTATTTTATTAATCTTCTGATTCAAAACATCACGTCGACCGGTTTAAGACCTCAATCACGTGCATTAATATATTTTTAAGCACAGTACTTATTTATCCACTCTGAGGAAATTATTTAGAATCTTCTCTATAAAGGCTCTTCGAATGACTAATTATGTAACATCATAGTTTAATTGCTGCACCACAGTCAATTAGAACTTCTTCCAGCTATTCTCATGTGATGAGATAAGACTCAGACAAGGCAAAAAATATTTCTGTTCATTTTGGGTTTTATTACTTATTTCCATCTTACATCTGTAGATTTTGTGAAATCATCTACTATGTACAAAGCTGTACAGTACCTATGCGTAGGATAACCACCATTGAAATAGGTTTTCGAAAATCAAAAGTCATTTGTTCAAATTAGGCTGAGAATCAGCACTTCTTATATTATATAAGACAGTCCCCCCAAAACGCCCTTCCTTCGTCACTTCCTAGTGCTTTCGCCGGGAAGAAGTGTTCTGCCGACGGAAGAATAGATAAATAACATGACACATATCTTTAGATTCTTGTAGAAATCTGTCTATAATCTGTCACGAAACCCGTTCCAAGTTTCGGTGATCATTCGACGCCTATAGACTTTTTAGACATAATTTTTTTATATGTGTAATTTTTTGGTTAGCTGTTTTTTTTTTTGTTAGGTGTTGCTTCCGTTATCACAATTCCTTGGTATCAAAACAAGAAGTGATTGTCATGATTATATATATTGTATTTACCTGGGCAGTGAAATAAATTAAAAAAAGAAGACACTAAAATCAGCATGGTTTTACATCACGTAAAAGCAGAATCCGCCTTTAATTTTTGGAAAAAGGCAAATGTTGCTTTTCTAGGTACCTACTAAATTATATGACTAATATATAGAGATACAACAAAAATACACTATCTGCGAGAATTTCAAATATTTAGCTATCACGTTTCATGAGACACAACCTCGCAACAGGCAGACGTGGAGTCTTTGTAATAGGGGCCCATTTATATCCTTTGGGTATAACTGTTCCCAAACGGTATAATATTATTTTGCAAACAATATTGTTTTAGGTTTTCGTGAATAAATGTCTAGTAATTCGTTTTCCGTTAATTTGTTATTGATGAGGGCTTAATTTTTCATTTAAGTATTATCTTTTATTCAAAGAAAAAGTAATTACTTTTACCAGATATTGTGTATCTAAATGTCATAATGACTGTTTGAATATTGGGCCCTGAGAAAAATAAACCTTAGCAAAATATGCTATTGTTTGCATTTGCAATTAGCGATTTCTCATTTTTAACGTTTTCAACTTAACTATTTCACACCGCATACATGTAGAATTCACATTCGACGATTTAATTGATTTTTGATACCATGGTATACATACCTAGGGGCAATGGTTTCGTTGCAGTGCCGAAGTAATCACTGCAACCTGTGACTTGCTACTTTGCTCTTAAAGAGCAATAACAAATACATCTTAGCGAGTAGCTAAAGATTGTATTAATCTTCCAGAAGACGAATAAATGAATAAATCCATTTTTGAGGTTTTGTACAAAATGGGGTTTTGATTTCTTTTGTTCGTCACATGAACCACACGCGTCCATAATCATAAAGTAAAACATGGTAAACAATAAGTACACATTTAAAATAGCACGCTATATATTTTGTATTGACATACAAATATACTAAAAATACAAATGTCAATAATAAAAATCAATCAAACATTTCAATAGTTATTAAAAAAAGCTGTGTATTTTTGTGTGTTTAATTCTGTTAGAATTTTAGATGTAGCAATAATAACCATATCTTTTTACCTTTTTAAACTTATCTATTAAGTAGACAAGCAATTTCTCAAAAACTTTTCTGCAAAATTATTTTAAATTTAGACAATGGCCCTTATAACAAAGGCTACAATAACAATGGCAAATGACTCTAGGAATGTTATTATATATTCTCGGAACAATTCCGAAATGCTTTTGTACATAAAAGATGTCTTAAATTTAATTTTTGTACTTAAAATGTTTTTAGTTTTTTTTTTTTCATTTCCTATAATGTAGTAAAGAAATGTGGGTTTCTTTTTGTTTAAAAATGCCTTGCCCGACGAAGGCCAGCCCGCATCGTAGTAAATTTAAATTACCGACTGACCTACGAGTTTGTTTTGTCGTTTCTTCTCGGAGACTAGTTTATATAGTCGTAGGAAACCTCAAAATAATAATTTCGATCTAGCCTGAGCCACCTTGCTGCCCTCTCTATCGACGTCCTAAGCTGAGACTCGTACCTCACAGCATGGGGGTACATACATGTATATTAATTTTCATTCTATATCTGGCGATATTTCGTTCACCTCCAAGATCAACACCTTTTTGCTAACATATTTTTGTGAAAATGATTAATGTTGATTTAAGGGAGAAAGAATCCAGATATCATAAGTAGACCTACACTGTAGTTAGAAACTCGAAACGCGACGTGATATTATACAGGGATGGCGAACCTATGGCACGCGTGCTGTTGGTGGCACGAAACAAAATAATTTCGGCACGCCATAATATCAGAAATTTCATTTAAAACTATAAATGGGCCTCTTCAAGTTAGTTTCGGTAACTAGGAACGCCTTCCAAAGATGGTAACTGCAGGGTCCCCAGAAATGTCAAGAGAGATCTAAAATAACAATAAGAATACGCAAATATAATAGTACATAGTAGGTATAGTTTTTATTCAGTAATCACTAAGCCATGATTTGTTTGTTGGCACGTCATGAGCACATGAAATTTTTAGTTGGTAAATATGGCACATAGTTGCATGGAGGTTCGCCATCCCTGTTATAGCATTTTGTCGCTTCAAGACAGCGAAGTTCACCAGCGGCCTCATATTTTTTTTTCGGTGGACGATTTTAGACACCAATTGGGTAATTATGTATATTACCTGTGTTTGTATATTAAGTTCTAGGCTGTTTATATGATTTTGAAAAAATTTTCACAATTTAAGTCTTATCCCATTTTCATATTTTTTTTATCCTAGACCCCCCACTGTTATTAAAATGGAGAATATCGCATTTAGTCTTGGGTTTAAATTAAATTGGTGAATTTGCACGCGTTGGACTCTACGACTTAATAGCGTTTTTGAACATTTTATCAAATTTCTTAATACATATTCATAAGATTTGATTGAAACGAAATTGTTTAACAATATAATATGTATTTACATAAAAAAGGTTTTTATGTTATTCTAGGTGCAGTAAAAATATTTGAATTCTACTTGAAATAGGAATAAACATACATAAAAAAAAATGGTTACAGCTTTTCATATTTTTTGACTTGTTTAATATAAACACTACTTGTCCTCTTAGCAAAACAACTGCAAAATTCAGTGCAACACAAAAACAAAACAAATGAGTCATTCCAAGAATAGCTCATTACATGAATAAGTTATTAGTATTACGAATGAGTCTTTTGCAGAATGAGGTTTTATGAGCTCTTAATACTCCCCTTTTAAGAATAAACCATTCAGAGAACAGATACTTTACTTTATTGTCGTAAGCCAGTTAAAGAAAAGGGTCTTTGTCTACAAAACTAAATCGTTTGGTGTTCTATGTTACGGGTTTGGTTTCCGCACTTAGTCCTTTCAGTGGGCAGGTGTTTAATTAGTTTCTTTTTCGACTATTCGTTTAGATTTACTTTAAAAAAATCAGGGGTTATTGACGGCTGTATCTGCGAATCTGCGTCAGATGGAGTTTAATTAGTTTCTTTTTCGACTATTCGTTCAGATTTACTCTAAAAAAATCAGGGGTTATTGATTGCTGTATCTGCGAATCTACGTCAGATGGAAAAAGGTAACTTATGGCCGCAAGTATGGTTAAGGCCATGGATCCATCTGGGTTAATGTAACCCTGAATGTTTTATCTTTTTTGTTGCCTTTATAACCGTGCTAATATCTGAATTTTACATATTAGCACGGATATTACTGAACGGATTTCGATTACAATTGGCATATTATGAGCCAGGTGATATTAGGTGGTATTAAGGACATACTCGACCAATTTTAAACTAGAGTTTAAGATAAAGGTGCTGATTCTCATGTTGGCAAATTAAAGTTAATAAGCTAACATAATTTAATAAGTTAGTAAGTTAAGTTAAATGTATGTTCTTTTCTGTGCCATTAAGAAAAAAACTGAGAATATATACATTAATTTATTTCTATTACATTAAGATAATACACAGACAAATTAGACGTGATTAAAGATAGGGCTACCAAATTAACGCCAGCTGTTGAAGGCACTTAACTGTAATCACTTGATGAAATTTCTATAATTATATCTGGCATAGTGCTACAACTATTTTCTTTAATTGTGACATTTTTAATATGGACCTACTTACCAGTCAAAATTTCAAATATATTCCGAGGATAAGATTTATTCTACGATGTATAAAAGGTTAACGAATTTCGTCCTAAGTAGAAATTGCTTACTTAAAATATTATGTAAACCGCCGCAATAGCGTAGGCACATATCAGTGTATTTTCATTGAATAGACAGTGTTAAGACACAAATATAAAACAGGTGCCAATCACTTTCTTAAATGAGTTGTCTTAATTCATTTATATACTAAATAAATCTTAGTATAGTTAAACACTATTAGATCATTTCTAGATGAAATATATAATGCTAAACTTCTTTAACTTTTCTACACAACTCAAATAATTTAAATGTTAGAGTTTTGTTTCAATATTCAAAATTCATTACAATCCCCAAAGGACAATACTTATTACAATAGTATTTTTAACTCTTCCTGTTACAATAGCAAATACGAAGAAGTCTTTATCTACACAACTCAAATAATTTAAATGTTAGAGTTTTGTCTCAAAATTCATTACAATCCCCAAAAGACAATATGTAATTATTACAATAGTATTTTTAACTCTTCCTGTTATAATAGCAAATACAAAAAAGTCGTTATCTACACAACTCAAATAATTTAAATGTTAGAGTTTTGTCTCAATTTTCAAAATTCATTACATTCCCCAAAGGACAATACTTATTACAATAGTATTTTTAACTCTTCCTGTTACAATAGCAAATACGAAGAAGTCGTTATCTACACAACTCAAATAATTTAAATGTTAGAGTTTTGTCTCAAAATTCATTACAATCCCCAAAAGACAATATGTACTTATTACAATAGTATTTTTAACTCTTCCTGTTATAATAGCAAATACGAAGAAGTCGTTATCTACACAACTCAAATAATTTAAATGTTAGAGTTTTGTCTAAATTTTCAAAATTCATTACATTCCCCAAAAGACAATACTTATTACAATAGTATTTTTAACTCTTCCTGTTACAATAGCAAATACAAAGAACTCATTTTCGGCTTTAAGGTGAATCCACATTCATGCTCATAAAAAAAATAAGTCTACTACCTGATATAGCTATTCATTCTACGTTAACAATCCTCCTGGCTATTATCATAATGGCACTGATTCCCTTGTTCACAAACAAAACTCATTTAAGTTTAGAGCGTCTTTTCAATAATCATTAACGATTTCCTTTTATGTACTTTTATCTGGGGGCACTGCATTACCTCCGCCAAAAACAAAGAGTGGGGATACTAACTACCTTTCTAGTAACATTTCGCCACTTGTCAGTCAGTTAGTCTTTGAGTGCTCACAAGTGTAGTAGTGTAGTGGTGAACTGAAGACGAATCTCCCTGGAGATAATTTACTGAACTTTTATCTACGTGTGCGACGCCCGGCGAAGGTAAATATTTTTGTCCTGTTTAAAAACTTTAGGCGAACGCGTAGTGGTATAATACAAGAGAATCTTAGCGCAATATTTTCCTATATTTAATAATTTTTCCTATATTTTTAAGTGATAATTCTATACCTGCTAAATAGCCATTTTCACATTTTTTGGTTGCTGTGAAGTTTCGAATATCTTGATTATTTAGAGCCTCATTGATCACCAAAACCCCCTTTAATTGTGTTCATTTCTATGCGATTGTCAAACAACTCCGAGGAACCTAGCTATATAAAGCTATAAGCCATCATTTTCTTAGGTCGCAATAACCGTAATCTCAATTTAACTTTTCTTTTAAATGTTTTTAAATGAAGCTAAGGCATTGGACACACAGAAAAGACGTTAGACGCAGGCGGGGCACAGACATTTATCTCTACCGGGCGTCTCGTCGCTTCTGTATGTTTTGCGTCGCGACGCTTCAGTACATTTTGTATGAAATGGACGTGATAGAGCGTCTGTGTCTTACGTCTTTTCTGTGTCCAGAGCCTTAAGTCTTGAAAATTAATATTCCTGTGAAACGGCATTCAAATACTTTCATGTAGGTCATTTTTGACCTGTTTTTATTATACACCCACCAATAGAATAGGTTTATTTTAGAATTTAACTCATTTACTGCCGCTGAGTGGTGATGATATTAAAGAATAAATGCAGCTCGCCTGAGCCTCAATCTAAAGAATGTCAGTATACATTTTTAGGTAGGATGGTATATTTATTCTAGGCATTGAGTATTCCGCAAAGTTTTAAAATTTCAATATGTTTTGTTGGTTGAGCTTGGTATGTATATTATCTACATTAATTTACTTGAGTAGTAGAAATAATTCTTTATTGTTGTAATTTCCCAACGAAATTTAAAAAGAAACTAGACTTTGTGCCACAATTTTTGTATATTAAGCACCTCGCTATTTTTTTTTTTTTAATTATTTTTAACTTTTTAGTTCGATATTCTTTAAAAACATTTTTTTTTTGTTTTTTTGAACTACATTTATTTTCAACTTTTTAGTTCGAAATTCTTTTTAAAAAAAAGAAACGATCTAATGAACGTATTGAAAACGGTGGGACATTTTACACTAATGAGCCGCTCACTCGTAGTCCAAAGAGTTAGAGACGGACAAACAAACAAACAAGCAAACACACAAGGGAAACTAATAAAAAGCATGTAAAAATAAAAAAATCTATCTGAGAATTGTTAGGTAATATTGCTATTACTTAACCACTTAAAAGTAACTCGCCTATCCACAGCGTTCCTTATTAAAATTACTACATTTCATAAAAAAATTGATTCATGGAACATATACCAGATATCTTTTACAGTTTCATAACTTCTTTGATTTTCTTAAAATCCTAATTATCGATTAGGCTTCATACAATTTTTGAATCGAAATAAGAGAATTGGTTAGATGTTCTGCACTAAGAAGTTTCACATTGAAACCAATTTCCTGTATTTTTTCCAAGATTTAATCGACGTTTATAAATGGTTTATACCGTTTATGTGTATGGGTAAGAATGCGGAGAGAAGACAATATCTTTATTTCCATTTTGTGTATTTTCAGCAAGATAATAGGCTATTAGTATGTACATATTTCTAGCGAGTTTAAAGTGCTTACCATTTGGAGAGATTTACCTATCCAATGCAAATTTCGTAGCCAATTAACGAAGTTTGGTCGACCTCAACATAATTTATATAATTGAAGATATTTGCCACAAATATATTTTATAAAATAGGCGCGATATTATATTTTTCTATATAAATTCTTATGCAAAAAATTCATGTAAATTTCTGAATTACATGACGTAAATTGCAACATCCCGTCGAATCAGCTGATGTGTCATATGTCAAAATCTAGCCGACCCGAATGGTTAATCATCCTACCAAAATCTAGTCTCCTAGAATATACTAAAATTATAATTCTTCGTCGTGGCCAAAGGTCGTACCAAAAAGTAGCTAATTGAGCCGGACTCGGAATGAGTCCGTAGTGGTGGTATTTCTGAAAATCGATCACCAAATCGATTATAGATATACTTGACAAATATTATTTTGTAATTTGCCTCTCTGTTGATCACATACAATGTTCTTAACTCCGCCTCTTATTTTTGTGGGGTGTAAACAACCCCTTAATGGAAAAATTGACATTGAGCCATTTTATCGCTAGAAACAAGTCCAATTTTTAACCCCCTTTCAACCTTTGAAAACTACCCCTTGATAAAAAATTGATATTTTTTTTTTATAAAATGAAAAGGATTTATAATATGTGAATTTTACATATTAGCACGGATATTACTGAACGGATTTCGATTACAATTGGCATATTATGAGCCATTGATGGTATTAAGGACATACTCGACCAATTTTAAACTAGAGTTTAAGATAAAGGTGCTGATTCTCATGTTGGCAAATTTAAGTTAATAAACTAACATAATAAGTTAGTACGTTAAGTTGAATGTATGTTCTTTTCTGTGCCATTAAGAAAAAAACTGAGAATATATACATTAGTTTATTTCTATTACATTAAGATAATACACAGACATATTAGACGTGATTAAAGATATGGCTACCAAATTAACGCCAGCTGTTGAAGGCACTTAACTGGAATCACTTGATGAAATTTCTATAATTATATCTGGCATAGCGCTACAACTATTTTCTTTAATTTTGGTATTGAAATCAAATCGACACTTTGCTTAGACTCGTAGTTAATTTGCACTTTGTTCATTGTATTCATTGAATTTATTAGTATAATTATCAGTTAATTATGAGAATCATTTTAGCAGTTTATAGTTAGCTCGTTTATTTCTTTTTTGTGCGTATTGACGGTGAGTGTAATGAGCTCGCGTTGTAGATTACGCGGTGTGTCCCAACAGCGGGTCTGTTATGGGCTGATATTGAATCGCCCTTTAACATAAAAGCCAACACTGTACCACTGACCATATAAGGTAGTCTAGTAAAAGAGATCTCTTATCTGTAGAGTAAAATTGACGTGCGACATTTTTAATATGGACCTACTTACCAGTCAAAATTTCAAATATATTCTGAGGATAAGATTTATTCTACGATGTATAAAAGATTGATGAATTTCGTCCTAAGTAGAAATTGCTTACTTAAAATATTAAGTAAATCGCCTCAATAGCGTAGGCACATATCAGTGTATTTTCATTGAATAGACAGTGTTAAGACACAAATATAAAACAGGTGCTAATCACTTTCTTAAATGAGTTGTCTTAATTCATTTATATACTAAATAAATCTTAGTATAGTTAAACACTATTAGATCATTTCCAGATGAAATATCTAATAACTTCTTTACTTTTACATGTCCGCAAATATTATGAGCGTGTCGCCTAACCTATCTCTATCTACACAACTCAAATAATTTAAATGTTAGAGTTTTGTCTCAATTTTCAAAATTCACATTCCCCAAAAGACAATACTTATTACAATAGTATTTTTAACTCTTCCTGTTACAATAGCAAATACAAAGAACTCATTTTCGGCTTTAAGGTGAATCCACATTCATGCTCATAAAAAAAATAAGTCTACTACCTGATATAGCCATTCATTCTACGTTAACAATCCTCCTGGCTATTATCATAATGGCACTGATTCCCTTGTTCACAAACAAAACTCATTTAAGTTTAGAGCGTCTTTTCAATAATCATTAACGATTTCCTTTTATGTACTTTTATCTGGGGGCACTACAATACCTCCGCCAAAAACAAAGAGTGGGGATACTAACTACCTTTCTAGTAACATTTCGCCACTTGTCAGTCAGTTAGTCTTTGAGTGCTCACAAGTGTAGTAGTGTAGTGGTGAACTGAAGACGAATCTCCCTGGAGATAATTTACTGAACTTTTATCTACGTGCGCGACGCCCGGCGAAGGTAAATATTTTTGTCCTGTTTAAAAACTTTAGGCGAACGCGTAGTGGTATAATACAAGGGAATCTTAGCGCAATCTTTTCCTATATTTAATAATTTTTCCTATATTTTTAAGTGTTAATTCTATACCTGCTAAATAGCCATTTTCACATTTTTTGGTTGCTGTGAAGTTTCGAATATCTTGATGATTTAGAGCCTCATTGATCACCAAAACCCCCTTTAATTGTGTTCATTTTTATACGACTGTCAAACAACCCCGAGGAACCTAGCTATATAAAGCTATAAGCCATCATTTTCTTAGGTCGCAATAACCGTAATCTCAATTTAACTTTTCTTTTAAATGTTTTTAAATGGAAGCTAAGGCATTGGACACACAGAAAAGACGTTAGACGCAGACGGGGCACAGACATTTGTCTCTACCGGGCGCTACGGGCGTCACGTCTCTTCTGTATGTTTTGCGTCGCGACGCTTCAGTACATTTTGTATGAAAGGGACGTGATAGAGCGTCTGTGTCTTACGTCTTTTCTGTGTCCAGAGCCTTAAGTCTTGAAAATTAATATTCCTGTGAAACGGCATTCAAATACTTTCATGTAGGTCATTTTTGACCTGTTTTTATTATACACCCACCAATAGAATAGGTTTATTTTAGAATTTAACTCATTTACTGCCGCTGAGTGGTGATGATATTAAAGAATAAATGCAGCTCGTCTGAGCCTCAATCTAAAGAATGTCAGTATACATTTTTAGGTAGGATGGTATATTTATTCTAGGCATTGAGTATTCCGCAAAGTTTTAAAATTTCAATATGTTTTGTTGGTTGAGCTTGGTATGTATATTATCTACATTAATTTACTTGAGTAGTAGAAATAATTCTTTATTGTTGTAATTTCCCAACGAAATTTAAAAAGAAACTAGACTTTGTGCCACAATTTTTGTATATTAAGCACCTCGCTATTTTTTTTTTTAATTATTTTTAACTTTTTAGTTCGATATTCTTTAAAAACATTTTTTTTTGTTTTTTTGAGCTACATTTATTTTCAACTTTTTAGTTCGAAATTCTTTTTAAAAACCGGCCAAGTGCGAGTCGGGCTCGCGCACAAAGGGTTCCGTAGCAGCAAATATAATAAACTTATTATGTCAATTTATACACCTGGTGAATGGAGCCTAAACTCTCCCGATATTTTGCCTTGTACTTTTATGTATGAATATTAATTTTATATATGTATTTATAAATATTCCGTGCTATAGGCGTGCCCAAATCGGCTTGTGATAACTGAATAAAGAAGTATATACACCAGCTTCACAATTAAAATTACCAAATATATTATCCAGGTGAGTTTCACCTCTAGTGGTTATACAATTTTGGAGAAGAGGTGTATATCCCGCATTCTGCATAAATTTATGTATGTAGTTTTGTTTGAGGAAATCTTCGTTAAAATCTCCAAAAATTAGTGTAGGCATAGAATGTTCATTAAATATATATTTGTTCATAAATTCTTTTAAGGTATTATTGGAGCACCTAGGTGATCTGTATATTGCAAATAATCTCTTATTATCATACTCCAATGAGACTCCTTCAATGTGTCCAGAAACACTACTTGATTGCTCTAAGTAGCTTTTAGGAGATGTAATCGGCAAATTCGGTTTAATAAATGCTAGAACCCCAAACCCAGGATTTGATGATGTTTGTTCCGGCCCATTTGTTCTAATTAATTCTATGAAACCGGGTAAAGAGAAGTTATCGTTTAAGCAACTCCAAGTTTCTGATGCAAAATAAATGTCACATGATAATATTTGTGGATCACTGGCTATGTCCGGTAAATGTTTATTTAAAGATTGTACATTATGATACACAATTTGAGAGCAGTTACGAGGTTCCCTCAAAAATCGGAAAACGGGAACTAATAGTTTCTGTCGCAATCTAGCCATTTCTTTTACTATAGAATCTTGAGAACTAGGGGGGCGTGGCGGTTTGAAAGAATCAGTTACTATAAATAAACCTTGTGCAGTAGTTGCACGAGAACACGCTACGTACATCATTGATCTTTGAATTGTAGGTTTTAAATGTATCACCACTCGCTCTAAGGTTGTACCTTGACTTTTGTGTATAGTAATGGCTTCCGCTGGCACAACAGGAAACTGACTCCTCCGAACCTGTAAATTTGATGATTTATACCGCTTTACTGTATACGTAACCGGTTCTAATGGTGTCCAGCCCTGGTCCAGTCTATTTTTATAACGGTGCAGCGAAGAGATTGCATTGCATCGTTTGTGTTGGCCAATGACATTATCATGGAAGGATAACCACATACGCAACGGCCGTCTTTCACCAGTTGCCCTGTTGATGGCAAAATCAATAGCTGATAGTTTACCAGTAGATCCGTTAGTAAGGCCATCTGCAGTATCTATATTAACAGTCAACATGTATTTAGCACCGATCTTTAAAACTAAAGTCGAAGGAAGACCGTATGTTTGCTGAGTCGTTAATTTGGAAACTGTCTCTAAAGCTTTTTGCTTCATTGTGGAATTTAATTCACCGCAAACAGTATCTATTGCTTTCGATATAGCTCCATCGGTAGTCATACTTGATAAGACTGCGTTATTGTGATTGTCTACCTCTCGATTGCTGGCATATAGATGAATGGCTCCTCGGGATTCCTCTGGCAACGTATTGTTATTAAAACAACGACTTTTAAATAGTGTTATATCTTCATCGGTCATTGTCCCACTTGCCATATTATTTAAAGCTGTAGCAAAGGCAACATCATCTCTTTGTCGCATTATTTGATGCAATTCCGTTAAGCTAAAGAGATCCCAAATTGGTGTTCCACATAATTCAGCAAGAGGATTTCGTGAGCTAGGCTGAAACACCCAATTGTCACCGACAGGTGGTAGTTGCCTGAAATCACCGACAACAATTACAGATATGCCAGCAAATAAAACAGATGAATGAAATACTTGTTGTAGTCGGCGATTGGTTTGATGAAAAGTTCTTGAACCCAACATGGAAATTTCATCAATAATAATAAGGCGCATTTTTGACAATTTTGTGGCTAATGTGTTGGCGACACTGGGTGAAAGTTCCGGTAAAATACTTCCTGCTTGCGAAACTGGAAGGCCCAGGGCGCTGTGTACGGTTTGTCCGCCTATACCAAATGCGGCTTTTCCAGTAAACGCTGTGAGGAGAATTTTTAAATCATCAGGGTTCGTGCCAGGTTCCCTATTAAACTGAAGTGTCAAGGACTGGAACAAAGCTCTTATTAAGACACTTTTGCCAACTCCAGCTCCCCCACTTATAAATAAATAAATAGGAGAAGATGCCTTACGCATGTTTTCAAGGACGTGTAGTAATATGTCTCGTTGGTCAAAATTTAACTTTCTACATAAATCAAGCACATCACCTTCACAAAGTTGCGGAGGTTTAGCGATAAAAGTTAAAGGATCGCCACATATTTGTGGTCCACCATGACCGCCAGGAATAATGTCCTCAGCAACATCTCCGATTTGAGTTTCAAATTCGTAGTCTCCGAAAGGCTCTACCCCATTTACCCCTCTCTCATTAATTTCCTCATTTTCCTCATTTGAATCAGCATCTCTTATAGCTAACAATAAAGATTCGAACTGGTCTGGCCCTCCAAGCTTGTTAAACTGATCACTTTCATTTTGTATTAAATCTTTATGTTGCAAAAAAATATTTTTTAAATCTAAATCAGGATTAATTAATTCCTCTTCCTCGTTACGCCAAGGTATATAGAGCATTATTTGCTCTCGGTAAAAGTTATCTGGGTCTTCATGATAACTGTAACGGCGAAAACGGATTATTCTGGGTTTTATTTTTTGCCTTATAAATCCCAAATTGTCTTGTAGGGGAAGCCAACTGCCGTTGTTTTCGTCCATTTCTTGACTATGGTCATTGTCGTCACTAGAATCTAGATAGGTAGCACTAGCGACCGGCCGGCGTTTCGAGTAATAATAATAGGCTGCAAAATAGGCTAAACTGACATTTTCTAATGCAATTGGTCGTTTAGTATAATAATCAATGAAGCTTTTTTGAAATATATCATCCGAATTAGGATCTAAATTTTGAATTTCACGCGTACTTTTTAAAATATGTACTCTTTCCTGTGGCAGACTAGTGTTAACATATATTTCTCCTTCACTAGCTCTCGATAGTGGAAAACTTGCTAGACAGTACACGGCCTCTTGAGCAGAAATTTCACTAGCGTTCAAAACAACATTTGAAACGCTACGCAAGGACTCCTTTATACTGCTATTGCCATTTTTAGCTTCTTCTATGGCGGAACGTAAAAGACGTGACATACCTTTGTCTGCCTTATTTATGTAATCCACAATATAAACTGCACAAGCAAATGGATCTACTATATACTGGATATCCATATTTGCTTTATGCAACTCTATGATTTTTTTAGAAAATGCATTGATATACGTGTCTTTTGGAGACCGCTTTAGAAATACTTTGGGCCTCTTTAAAGTGCTTCTTATAGCTAAAATATAATTTTCATATGTAACACCTACGAATTCCAAAAAATCTGTAAATGTTTCTATTTCAGGTGGAATATCTTGCATTTTAATTTGGATACTTCTTGCAATATCTTTGACCCTTTTATAAGAAGCATTATCCTTTGGAAGTTCGACTAGTATTTGAGTGGAATCTAAAGGGAAAAACGGTATATCAAAACGGCAAAGTTTGTCCGGCTTGGGCCTACACGTGTGCGTATGTTTATGTTTTTGAACATGAAGAATATCCTCTGTTAGTTCATTGCTATCACAAGTTAAAATGTTATCCACAAACTGGACGACTCTTTCAGCTGATTCAACATCACCGGGTACAAAAATAGGTGCCTCCTCAAGCCAAAGCATCATATGTGCATGTGGCGAGCCCCTATGCTGGAATTCAATCCTATAGTAAAAATGACTAATAACATACTTTCCAAAAGGACCGGAAGAACAAGACCACGTTTTACGAATTTCCCTTAGCTTTGTTTCAAAGTAAGAGGCACATATAAACGGGTCGGATTGAATGAGCCGCGCTTTCGTTTCGTAACTTAGATTTTCGACTTCATACAAAGAAACAGTTTCACCGTCAACAACTTCCTTTAGCATTACCAGAAGTTCTAGCCACTGTACTTCGGCAGCCGACAGCGTCAAAAAGAAAGATGGTACTCCAAACTGTCTTATCATGGCTAATACCTTCTTCTTTTCTCCCTCCCAGTGTGAAGGAGAATTTCTAATGCCACTAAGTACGCGATACCCGTCGTCGTGCTGAACTAAATTATCTATATAGTTCATATCTAGAACATTACTGGCTAAAACTGGTGTTCCTTTAACAGTTTTTTTTCGAAGACATGTTGTTATATTATTTTTTACAATTGTCATTTGCTGTTTTTTTAGAGCAGTAAAAAGATAATCCGGTCGAACAGCTCGTCGGTCTTGTCTTGATATTTCCGATTTAATTATTTCAGAATGTCTCAAATTAATCTTAAAATCTCGTTTGACGCCGCAATGAACTTTTATAAATGCCAACTCCTCTAAATGCTCATCAAATAATAAAGAGATAGGGCGCTGTCCTTCACCGGGAGCCAGTACTATAACATCCTGATTGTCATCCAAAAGTGTTTCTGTACCTCCTGGGTTAAGTTCAACACCTTCCGTAGGATCTACAGTCTCTTCGTCGATAGCATCGGCATCGCATGTACATCTAGTTTCATTTTCAGGATCATTACCTGCCCAAGATACATTTAGTGCGACACCGTTTTCCTGAAATAACTCGCACTGTACTAAATATTGCGCGGCCCTACGCACGAATTCAGGCCGTACTTGTTCTTTGCGGCCGTGCCTATAACAAAACCTTCGTTTCAGTTCAACTGTAATTACGTTGTCGTCATTTACGGACCGAGGTAAAGCACTGACCATGTTGTTAACTAGCACTGGAACATTAACAACGTTACCTTGAAGGCCATGTTGGAATCCTAAACCCTGACCCCTGCGAACAATTTTCAAAAAGACATGGCGTGGGCTTACCAAACGCTCTTCCAGAGGAGTCAAGTCTTTTAATACTTCTGGAATACAGGGAAAAATTAAACCATTCACCCTCGCAAGCCTAGGTATAGTACCTTTGTTAATATATCTTGCACATGTGGAACAAAATTCTCCGTAATTTTGAGTTGGATTTAAATGGAAAACATTATCCACAAATAGTTGTCCATATTTGTTTAAAGCAATATCCTTAGATATTTTTTTTATAGAATTAATGTGCCACAATCTACCGCAGCAGTGGCAAGGATGCGTGTTTCCTTCCTTAATATTTTTTAAATAATTTTGTACAGTTAAGTCCCATGAATCTTTTTGCTTCGATCGTAATTCTTGTCTAGCAGCACTGTTTCGCATCTGTTCATTTCGTCTATATTCCTCGTTTTCTCGAGTAACACGACGAGCGTGTGTGTCGCGCTCTTGCTCAGCTTCTCTAAATTCGACATCCATTCGAGCTACTCGATGCGCTTGAGTGTTACGCTGTTGCTCATCTCGTCTGTACTCGTCATCTTGACGAGCAGCTCGATGAGCTTCAGTGTCGCGCTCTTGCTCAGCTTGTCGATATCGGACATCCGTTCGAGCTACCCGATGAGCTTGAGTATTACGCTGTTGCTCATCTCGTCTGTACTCGTCATCTTGACGGGCAGCTCGATGAGCTTCAGTGTCGCGCTCTTGCTCAGCTTGTCGATATCGGACATCCGTTCGAGCTACCCGATGAGCTTGAGTATTACGCTGTTGCTCATCTCGTCTGTACTCGTCATCTTGACGGGCAGCTCGATGAGCTTCAGTGTCGCGTTCTTGCTCAACTTGCCTTATTTCTAGATTTAAACGTTTGCTTCGGCGAAGAGAACTATTCACTACCTGTTCATGGCACTTTTTTCGTTTGTTGGACCTAAGAACCTCTTTAGCGACTTGGTTCCTCTCTTTTTCTCTAATTGAAACATCTTTATTAGATCTGGACAGCCTCTTTCTATCTCTATTGTTTTGTTTTATACGTTCCGCGTCCATAGTAGTACAGTTATTCGCTATGCTCTGTGTTTCCTCCATAACATACTCGTAATTCTGATTAAAATTTAAGTTATCGTTCTGACTGTGGGATGTTATTGAATTTTGTGAACGGTGTTTCTGTTTCTTTTCAGTCTGTTTCTGTTTATTTGTCTCCAGTTTAAGGGCTATATTATTGAAAAGATTAGAAGGGGCACGTCCTGGTGAACGCCTGCTCGTAGCGGGAAAAGCCAAAAGCCCATCGGTTAAAAGCATTTCAAGCAAATGGGGTCTCATCATTTCTGGCACGTAATTAAATTGAGAAGGGTTCGTTTTTAAAGCTAAAGAGGTGGCAAAAGCAATGGCAAACAAACCACAATCAATAGTATTCGGTTGTCGCTGAACACTTGGAAACTGAATACATGACTCCGATAGATACGGAAACAAGGCTTTTACATATATTTTTTGCGATTTTCCTAGAACACCAACAAGACTATCGTACACACGCAGTATTCCATTAATGTAATAAATACAACTCCAGTGCCCCACTAATCCCACGTCACCGTCATAAATTACTTGAAGGTGCGTCTCATTTTTAGGTACAGGTTCAATCAGTTCAGGGTGTTGAAATAATTCTAGCTCACGCGGTCTAAATGATGTGCACCGAAGTAACTTTTCATGAAATGCGCGAACCACATCATCTTCGATATAGTTATTATAATTCAGAATGTAGGAAAACGTATTATCTAAAGTATCCATTGTTAGATGATATACAATAAGCTTTAGAAATTTTAAAAACCTGCTACGAAACACTAAAATTTGCACCAAAAACAAATGAATTTATATTATTGGGGGATTTATTAGTACGTGACCGGTTTAATAGCACCTATTAAACCAGTATACCTACTTACTTATTTTTTATAATAGGTACAATTCAATATTAAAAAGTCTCAACGCCAAATTCGACTTGCGAAAGAAGTAAATGGGAACGATGAAATTCTCTTAGCGCGCACAAGTGACAACGACGTCTGCCCTCACGTGTCTGCCCGTTCGGGTCGACGCGGTTAGCTATCTTATCCCCGCCCCCGCGCGAGACCACGCCCCGCAACTCACGCGCTGCAGCGCAGCGAGCGACCGATCTTCTTGAATCGATGTAATAATAATCTATAGGATTAACGCGTTTTAAAAATATTGGTTCGATGGATATGTTTAACCTATTATTACTCAACAATCACATTTGTAATATTAAACTTTATCAAATGCACAATGTATTTAAGGTACATTACTGGATAAGGATTAATGGCGTATTGCTTGAATAAGCTAATATTTCTCGTAAAAAGTACCTACATTATAAAGATTTTATATCATCGCGGATTTTTAAAGGTGTACAATACTGTAGTATATTTTTTGATCTATCTTATAAGGTTCAGCCATCGTTTTCAGTGTAAGCACAATAACTTAACCAAAATTACAGTTAAATCAACCTATCTCAAAAACTATAAGAGATACTTTGATCAAACCAAAAATCGTTGAAAGAGTTAATTAGCATGCATCACCTCTATTTTTTTTAGAATTTTATACCCCGTAGTTATAAAAATAGAGGGGGGGGGACATACTTTTTACGACTTTGAGAGCTGATATCTCAAAAACCGTTCACTTTAAGAAAAATGTTTTTTAGAAAACTTTATATCATTTTAAAAGACCTTTCCATTGATACCCCACACGGGTATGTACATCGAAAAAAAATTTTCATCCCTCAGTTACATGTATGGGGGGCCCCACCCCCAATTCTTTTTTTTACTATTTAGTGTCATAATTTTGTAGCGGTTCATACAACACATATTCCCATCAAATTTCATCACTGTAGTACTTATAGTTTCCGAGTAAATCGGCTGTGACAGACGGACAGACGGACAGACGGACAGACGGACAGACGGACATGACGAAACTATAAGGGTTCCGTTTTTGCCATTTTGGCTACGGAACCCTAAAAAAAGAAACGAACTAATGAACGTATTGAAAACGGTGGGACATTTTACACTAATGAGCCGCTCACTCGTAGTCCAAAGAGTTAGAGACGGACAAACAAACAAACAAGCAAACACACAAGGGAAACTAATAAAAAGCATATAAAAATAAAAAAATCTATCTGAGAATTGTTAGGTAATATTGCTATTACTTAACCACTTAAAAGTAACTCTCCTATCCACAGCGTTCCTTATTAAAATTACTACATTTCATAAAAAAATTGATTCATGGAACATATACCAGATATCTTTTACAGTTTCATAACTTCTTTGATTTTCTTAAAATCCTAATTATCGATTAGGCTTCATACAATTTTTGAATCGAAATAAGAGAATTGGTTAGATGTTCTGCACTAAGAAGTTTCACATTGAAACCAATTTCCTGTATTTTTTCCAAGATTTACGTCTTTTCTGTGTCCAGCGCCTTTAGTCTTGAAAACTAACATTCTTGCGAAACGGCATTCAAATACTTTCATGCAGGTCATTTTTGACCTGTTTTTATTGTACACCCAATAGAATAGGTTTATTTTAGAATTTAACTCATTTACTGCCGCTGAGTGTTGATGATATTAAAGAATAAATGAAGCTCGTCTGAGCCTCAATCTAAAGAATGTCAGTATACATTTTTAGGTAGGATGGTAAATTTATTCTAGGCATTGAGTATTCCGCAAAGTTTTAACATTTCAATATGTTCTGTTGGTTGAGCTTGGTATGTATATTGTCTACGATTTATTACTTGAGTAGTAGAAATAATTATTTATTGTTGTGTAGTTTCCCAACGAAATTTAAAAAGTAACTAGCCATGTGTAAGTGGGTCTACTCATTGGTCACGAACTTGGAACGAATATTTAAGCATGCACATAGCACATCATTAATTTGTCCGCCTGCAAAAAAAGTACCTATGTATTTCACAAAATTTCTCGGAAATACAAAAACAAACTTGTTTCTGCGGTTAAAATATCCCATGTCTCAAATAGACTTTCAAAGCAAAATTGATAATATCACCCTTACTTATTTATCTTTGTCGTAATTCCGCTTCACTATTATTTAGCGGTGTAAATACACTTATAATTTATATTTATTTATATATTTTTTTTTATTATGAAAGCCATAATAAAAAATGGAAAATTGTCAATCAAATATATTGTTTAAAAAAACTAAATATTATTTTTGAAAAAGCGTGAGGCGCTTTGTAGCATCGTTTTTATATATTAAGCACCTCGCGCTTTTTTTTTTTAATTATTTTAACTTTTTAGTTTGATATTCTTTAAAAGTATGTTTTTTTTAGTTTTTTAAACTATATTTATTTTCAACTTTATAGTTCGATTATCTTTTTTTAAAAATAAAACGAACGAATGAACGTATTGAAATCGGTGGGACATTTTACACTAATGAGCCGCTCACTCGTAGTCCAAATAGCAAGCTTAAAAGTAACTCGCCTATCCACAGCGTTCGTTATTAAAATTACATTTCATAAAAAAATTAATTCATGGAACATATACCAGATATCTTAGTTTCACAACTTCTTTGATTTTCTTAAAATCCCAGTTATCGACTAGGCTTCATACAATTTTTGAATCGAAATAAGAGAATTTGTTAGATGTTCTGCACTAAGAAGCAACACACTCACATTGAAACCAATTTCTTGTTTTTTTCCAAGATTTAATCGACGTTTATAAATGGTTTATAACGTTTATGTGTATGGGTAAGAATGCGGAGAGAAGACTCTTTATTTCCATTTTGTGTATTTTCAGCAAAAAGTATGTACATGTACCTACATATTTCTATCGAGTTGCTGGTGCTTACCATTTGGAGAGATTTACCTATCTAATGCAAATTTCGTAGCCGATTAACAAAGTTTGGTCGACCTCAACATAATTTATATAATTCAAGTATTTGCCACAAATATATTGTATAAAATTGATAATATATTTCTCTTTATAAATTCTTATGCTAAAAATTCATGTAAATTTCTGAATCACATGACGTAAATTGCAACATCCCGTCGAATCAGCTGATGTGTCATATGTCAAAATCTAGTCGACCCGAGTGGTTAATCATCCTACCAAAATCTAGTCTCCTAGAACAGACTAAAATTATAATTCTTCGTTGTGGCCAAAGGTCGTACCAAAAAGTAGCTAATTGAGTCGGACTCGAAATGAGTCCGTAGTGGTGGTATTTCTGAAAATCGATCACCAAATCGATTAGATATACTTGACAAATATTATTTTGTAATTTGCCTCTCTGTTGATCACATACGGATAAAATTAGGTTTACGATTTTAGAGATTATGTTAAAAAAATAAAGCGTTATTTATGGTATGGGACTTACTGGAAATTCTTCGATAATTTCGGATTCTCTGAAGAATTGCTAGTACTAAACCCACCTTTCCTTTTGACTTTTATCTTGGCAGTTAATACAGCCGCTACTGGCAAGACTAACTAGTATCTATTTAGCACCTGAGACAGTAAATTTAGCTCAAGGTATACTGAGCACACTGTACTGTCGCACTTCGAAAATATGGGTTTCTCTAAAAAAAAATAGTATTTACGTTTTGTTCTTTGTTTTGGCCGTTAATACATCCGCTAATTGCAAAACATTAACTGCAATTAGGTAATTAACGTGTTAACGAGGTATTAACAATTGTACCATAGCACAAAGTACCCTGGGCGCACTGTATTGTCGTACGACTAGCAACTTGATGGGGCTCGGTGGCATTTATTCGCATAGTAATGGGTTTTCACTTCTCTTCTTATTATTTTAAAATATTTCTTATTTAACTTTTAAGGAGTATATAACAGGAAATACTCTTACGTTTCATTATTTTCGATATTTGACTTAATATCATTAGTGGCGAATAACGTTTAATCGATTAGCTGTGTACTTGCGCACAACACTAGCTGCTCCGAACCGCCTGTCCGCATGGAACGATCCAAGATGGCGGCTTTTACCTTACAGTCACTTTGAGCATGGCTGCGTTTTAAATATTTTAACCTTTTTTTATTCAATCTTTTTCATGAATTGAATTCTATAATTTATCTTATTTAGTATTAAATATTTATTTAGGTTATAACAATAAGTAATGTGTTTCAAGTGCAAAGTGTGTTAAAAGTCGGACAATATTCTAGATCCTTGAGTGACCTTTTGAATAGACTTTCTTTTACCATATTGTTACATTATTGTATCTTATTTTAATTGTGTGAAGATTAACAAGAAAGTTTAACGGATTATTGTACTGTGATATAATTTATCTATCAGTGCCACATAAAGTCTGATATTCAGGTACTGTGCAAGAACTCCCACGTGGAAATATCTCACGTCTCTATTTATAGACCACGAACTTGGTTCATAAAAAATGATAGGATAGATTAAAAATCAATATAGTAAGGTATTTTCTATACGCAGTTCTTCTTATTCATGAATTATTTCATAAATCGTAGTGTAAAGTACACTGAATAATACGTCGCATGACAAATTCAATCGTCTCCTTACTTTATTTGATTATGTATGTTACATACTTCTACTTATAATTTTAGCGGACAATATGTTGTTTCGTGTTCAATTTGTCAGTACTGGCATTCGTTTTAGTAAGTTGTTCGTAAGCAACAGGTGATAATGTTTTAAATGTCCAGATTCAGTAAATCATCTTCAAACATACATGAAAGCAACAAGAAAATGTTAAGAAATGTCTATATTTCGTAACTCATCATTCCATTATTACAACCATGCAACTGACTATCACACAATGAATAATTTAATATCTAACTTTCTACACAATAGTTGTGACTTGATATTAATTCTTACTCTTTTATTTTTTACAGTGATTAGTTCAGTTGATAGCTTGGCAGAAGCTATCATCCTTCCAACTAGTCAAAGTAATCAAGGATTATGCGTGGAGCCAACAAAGAGACAAATACCATTAAAGCAATTTTCACCAGCCCCAGAGGCTGAAACTACTGCTGCGGTAGCATCAAATATTGAATTTGTAATCAAGAGCGAGCCTATTGGTGAAACTCCTCCCACTGCCACACAGCTTTTATCTGCTAGCATTGAAAAAGTTGCCAAGGAACAGCTTTCAAAGGCACCTGAACTAAAAGAAGGATCAAGTGCGATAGAAGCTCAAGCTAAATTAACACAAAGTATATCTAGTGTATTGCGCACTAATCAATCTGATTTGAAAATGAAAGATATTAACCTTAATAATAAGACTACAGGTTTGTTCTTTTTCATATAATTAACTTTCATTTTAGTTTATTATATGCTAGACCACTGTCTAGTTAATTTTTATGTATTAATCTTGTTTTTTTGGGGGGCACCAGAAAAAAAGCATGATTTAATTCTGATTTTATGTTTCATTCAATATCTTTTAGAAGTGGCAGTGTGAATTTTAGATCTTTTATCCAGCAGGATAACTGAGATAAATGATTCATCAGTTTTATCTGATAATACTCAATATCAAATTAGAGTCATTATTACTATAAATTGGCATCTATGTTCAGAGCAACTGGAGCTGTATGATCTTGACTTAGTGCTATTCTGGCTCAGTATTGAGTTTCTGGGAAAGATCTTTAAAAATAAATTAACTATTAACAGATGGCTCTTTAACATTTTTTTTCTTGTTGTAGTACCCTATGGTCAGTGACAATTGAACTAACAGCACAATCTCTCTTTTATTGAATGATTTTATTTATTTGTGAATAATCAATCAGAGGTTGTCTCTGATCTCTAATTACACTTTTGAGTTATTCATATTAATGTGCATGGTCTTAGTTGTTGTGGAAAACAGAAGCTGGTACTATACAATGAAATTAAAAAAAGGTTAAATTAATCGTGTATTGCTGAATCATATTTAGTTGAAATTTGTTTTATTGATCAGCACCTCAGTGCTGCATGTCAATATCATGTTTTGTGAGACTAATTTAATTTACTTATGTTGTATTACACTGTAGAAAAGACCTAAGTTCACCTTCTAAGTCTCTCCTTAGCAGGGTCCGACTTGCACACATTTCTAGATATTATGTCATTGGCGCAGTTGATTTCCTCCTTCAGGCATCTACAATGTGACCATATTTGGTCATCAGTCTGCTGAGTTCTTATAACCTAGATCAAGCAGGTTCACATAATTGATAGTTATAATTGAATAAAAAGTACTACATATTATTATATCAATAGCATTCCATACTTCATCCCACTTCTGATTGTTTTTTTGCAAAGGCTGCTTCTTGAGTTTTGGGGAGCCGGGAGGGGCTTAGCTTTGGGTAGGTTAGCACAGGCAGGCTATAGAAAAGATTGACAGTTTCAGTGAGATATCCCTTCATATATTTGAACTAGTTTCATATTTTCTTTGTTCCCAGAAGCTCATCTGAACATTTTAATTTGTCTTCTTTTTTTTTTCTACCAATGGTTAATAGGGTTTGCTTATTTTTATGATATGCAGTGTTTTATATACTGTTATTTTCAACTCTTAGAGATCTGAGTGCCCCTGTACATATAGATATTATAAAAATTGTACTATTAAATTTAAACATGTTAATAAAGCAGTTGAGAGTAATGGTCTGTGGACATAGGGTCAGTCACATGCATTGTGTGCAATTCGAGATCATAAGATGATTCGACTGACAGTTAGCAAATTAATAGTAAACTGGAATTTGATCTGCAATGGTATAAATAGCACAGTAATAGAACTGCTTGGAAAACTGTTTCAATTGACAGCATTAACTGATATAATCATTTAATTTTCATTTAACCCATTCAGTAAAATTTTTATTGAATAGCAAGTCATTGTGTTGCTGATAATCATGAAGAATGGATAAAAAATGTGCCTCCACTACTCACATTTCTTATGAATTCTCCAACATATTGCATGACTAAGATAGTAGAAGTTTTTAAAAAAAAAACTCATCATCATTTGTTTCCTGTGTTAGATCCGGATACTGCCAACGGTAACACTACTGATATGTCTAAAACTGAGACTGTTAAGGAAGATATCAATAAAAATGAAAAAGTTGTAAAGAATACCAAGAACGCTAATAAGAAATCTGCTAACAAAATGGCTAATAATGAATCAAATGTTAAAGAAGTTGAGTCATATGAAAATGGTAAAAATGAGACTGATAAAGTAGTTAATGTAGAACAAGATAAGACGCAGCCTGCTGATGAGATGGCTCCTCCCAAAGCTGTACCAGAAGATGCATCAAAGATTGAGCAACAGAAAGCACCACAAATCTTTGTTCCCAAATACAAATATAGTGAAGGTTTGGCAAGTTTTAATTTATTGAGATTGTTAATTTATGTAATCAGTTTTTTAAATATTATTTGTATTTATGTCTTCAGATCAATGGTCACCACTTAATACTGCTGGCAAAAAGTGCTACGATATTGATTTGCTCAAGCAAATAAAGGAAGATCCACTTTCGAAGAATAAGCCTAATGTTCCTTTATTGGAACATTGCAATGTCATAAGGGTATTTTCATTATTCTGCTATATAATTGTGATATATATATAACAAGTACAATGTGATTTATAATGCGATGATAATTTTCCAGACTACTCCAATGCAGGAGCAACAACCATTCACTCCAATTTCGAGGCCTATAAATGATTCTCTATTTCCCCCATTTGCTAAGACTCCTGGTATGGGATCAAGGAACAACACTCCTCGTGAAATTAAGAAAGATTCAAGAAATACAGCACCAACTGGTAACCTTTTTCGTTTTATTTCTCGGTGATAATTTTTTCTATATTTAACTTTGAACTATATTATTAAAACTATTATTTTTACACAGGCAAAGGAAGTATCAAATTGACCCCGAGCTCAAGTGGTAACAGCTCACATAAACCTGTTATCCATGTGTCATTATCATTGAGGGAGGAAGTAAAACTTAATGAAGTCGATTCTGCATGGAAGCCCACTAGATTCCGTAAAGATGCTATGAATGAAGAAGAGTACAGGACACAGGTAAACCTATTTAATTTTAATTATGAGTAAATGATGATTTCTGTTGTGCAGCAACTTGGCTTAGTTTAAAATGGAGTTTTCTTGCCCATCCATCTTTCCACAACTTATGAGGTGTTGTGATGCAAGGTCATGTATATAATCAAACAAATCTGACTAAATCAAAGTCCGAAAATAGTCTCAAAATAAGAGTTAGTAGTGAAATTTTAATTTTATGTTACCCTTAGACATTTAAACTGTTTTGTATACTATGCTAAATGCAGTTGTCCTGTGATGTACAAGATGACTTCTAATATGTAATTAAAAGTCATTTGCTGCTGGTAAAAATATTATTATTTTATATATATATATATATTATTTTTTTGTCATTCTTACAATTTACTTCTTTCAGGAGCTCTACAAGAAGTTCAGGGGTATTTTAAATAAGCTAACTCCACAGAAGTTTGATACTCTTTTGGACAAGGTGAAAACTTTGGATATCAACAATCAGAAGCGTCTGGAAGGTGTGATCGATTTAGTATTTCAGAAAGCCATTGATGAGCCTAACTTTTCTGAAGCCTATGCTGCCATGTGTAACAAGTTGTCTGTCTTAAAGGTACTATGAAAGAAAATCTGATTATGCTGATCATTAGACACACTTGGGCTGTATAAATTTTTATATGATTATTTACTCCACAGGTACCTGCTGACAATCCAACATCACATGACCAATGTGTCAATTTCAGAGCACTTATTATCAATAAATGTCAAAAACAATTTGAGACCCAAAAAGAAGACGAGCAAATATTGAAATATGAAAGCGAGCTTGCTACCTGTACTGACCCTGTAAGTTATGATGACAATAGTGCTATACATTTCTCGAATTGAAACATGAAACATTACTTTATTAATTTACTTAACCATTTCAGGTCAGGAAGAAGGAGCTAAGTCTTATGATAGTCGAGGAAAATAGACGTATTAGAATGAGGTCTGTGGGAAATGTGAGATTTATTGGTAAGTTTGATTTTAATGATTTTTTTTTAAA
The DNA here is from genome assembly GCA_037179545.1 of Sesamia inferens. Taxonomy (NCBI): domain Eukaryota; kingdom Metazoa; phylum Arthropoda; class Insecta; order Lepidoptera; family Noctuidae; genus Sesamia; species Sesamia inferens. The sequence continues at coordinate 14,388,190 of CM073921.1, read as the reverse complement.
TCATTGTTTATTTTTGTAAAAGATGTTTAATTATATTAACTTCATTAAGTTTCAATTTAAAAGTGTTTTGAAAACTTGTTGTTTGAAATTTGGCAATTGCATTAACATAATATACCTACATTTTAATTTTACTGTTACATATTTTGTATGATATCTATTCGCTCATAATGCTAATTGAATCAAAATTTTGTCTAAATCAATTTCTGCCCAATTGCTCCAGCGAAAGACTTGTATTTCTCGTTTACTATTTGCGAATCTCATGAATAAATAATAAGTATTAAACTTATTGCTCTTAGATTAATATTGCGCCCGCTTTTCCGATAGATTAGGCTGAACCACACCCAGGAGGTGGTTTTATTTGATTTCAATTTTATTTAAAATTTAACCAGCCTAGCTAATTTTATAATGTTGCAAAACAGTTGATATCTCTGTTATGGTTGTTACGATACCTAACAGTATTTGCAAATGCGACCTGTTTTTGATCCTGTGTTTATATTTAAATGGCAACGTGCACATATATTTCAAGCAATCTTTGCGGGTTATTTGAAAGAAGGCAGAAGCTGTGCCAGTTCTTCTGTAATTTTCTTGCAATCACATTTCTGGTCATGATTGTTGCAGGTGAGCTGTATAAATTAAAAATGTTGACATCTAAAATTATGGATTATTGTATGAATTATCTCATTGAAAAAGATGAAGAAGAAAAGCTTGAGTGTCTCTGCAAGTTACTTACCACTATTGGCGAGCAAGTTGAAAATGAAGTCCATGGACAACTTGATAATATTTTCAAGATAATGCAAGATATTGTCGATCGCAAGTCCAATAAAATAAGCAGCCGTGTTAGGTTAGTTTCTGCAAAAATAATTCCTATTCATTCCATAAATCATATCCATACGAGATTCGACCATATTCCATAAATCAATAAATAAACACGAATTTTTTTCAACAGGTTCATGATTCAAGATGTAATTGCACTCAGAAAACGCAAATGGGTGGCTAAGACTATTATTGATTCACAACCTAAAATGATGGATCAAATTCAAAAAGAGGCTGAGCAACAGCAGCGTCATATTGAGGTAAATTCAGTTAAATAAACCATAGATAAAATGTTCTTTAAGTAAGCAAGTATAGCACAAATAATAATGATGGTGACACATAATATGTGATAACTTCAAAGATCTTATCTGATAAATTGTAATGTCTTGTACTTTTTCTTTTAGTTAATGAATGCTAGCCCTATTGGTGGGGGATTCCGCCGCGATGAGGGCGGCCGTGGTAAGCGCGGTGACAGTCGTAGACAGAATTCGAATAATTCATTTATAGATAATACTTGGAAGTCATCCCGGGCCAACTACCCAGTGGACACATTGAAACTTAAGGCTGTAACCCAAAAGGTATGCTTATCTCTTTGATGATGCATGAATTATTATAAAAGATGGTTTTGAGTAGGAAATAAGTGAACATAAGATGACAAGTGATGTAAATTTATGAAACAAAAAATGTTACTGTGCAATGTATCCATAAGAGCAATGGTATGGTGATGGTAATTTATTATGTATTTGATCGTGTTTATACGAAGTTAATTAATTTTAAGAGATACTGTTGTCACCAATTCTTGATGTAAATCAGAATTTGTTTAATTTTTCACATTAATTTGATTTAGTTTTTGTGATGTCGATTTCACGTCTGTGTTGCCACTTGCAATGGTACAAAGATCTGACATCACAATATAATATATTGTGTAAAATATTATGTATCACATGTTTGCTGTCATAAATTAATGGATGAATCATGCTATCAGAAGTAATTGTGGGACTGTTGCTATTAACATAATAGGGATGTTTCCCGGGTAAAAAATTGATTCTATTTAGTCCGTCATTCAGATTATAGAAAAAAATTGGATATGTATATTTTGTTTTATCAAATCAATAAAAATTGACAAATATAAAAGGCATCAAAGATCAGGAACGGTGGCTGGTAACGTCACCGCTCGCATAAAAGTGTAGCGTGCAGTGACGTCACACGAGTTTTAAACGCACTGTGGCGTCTTCATTTTTTGTTTATATGAAAAAAGAAAAAAATAAGAGTAGTATTTTTTGGAAATTTGACTGACAGACTAATTAGTTTTTTTTTTTTAGTCAACTACTCTATTATGGTTGTGGCTCTGCTTGTATTTATGTAGTTAATGGAAAATATTGGTAGCTAGGAATAGATTATTCCCAAAACTCTGCAAAACAGGTTGAGTAGGTAAATAAATTATATCTGTCAAGTTTTAGCTTATTATAAAGTTCTTTAATTATTTAATTCCTGATAAGTTTAAAATTCCGGAAAATGAGTTTATGATTGGCTCAAGATCTACCTAACCTGAGAAGGAAAGAAAATTCAACTAGCCAAACCACATTATCCTTTATTGATTTTTCGAAGGCTAATGGTTATAATGAATTACCAATCTTTCAAAGACGACCGTGGAAATTGATACACTAGAACAACATTTAGCTCCTTAGATATCTCATATGAGGTAGGAAAAGCATCAATACGAGATTCGACCATATTTCAGACTTTCCATCCCAGTTAAGAAGGGATTCTTTAGATATCATGTATTATATCGCAATTCCTATTAAACACCTACATTGTACTCATTACGCGAATAACACACCATTGTGTGTCAATCATCAAATTGAGCAAAAACCACATGCATTGTCTCTGCCTGGGCACACACTCTCAATTCCATCTCGCTATCAATGACATCTTAACTAAGCAATGTCATACATAGTAAATTTTGTTATTGCATAGTTAACGCCTTAATGGTCTTGCTTTATGTGTTTGATATCAATAACTTACTTTGTTTTAGAATCTAAGCAATATCAAATTGGCTCCACCATCTGCCTGGAACCATGGCTCAGGCACAAAGAATACTGCACAGGCAAGCAGTAATTCCATGATCAGCATCAGCAAAAATATGTACAGTGTTCTAGAGAACGTACAAACTGATCCTACATCACTTAGAGGCAAGTACTTACTAACTACATTACTTAGGACAAATTGTTCAATCTACAGATATTAATATAGGATAGATATTAATAGGAATAAAATTCATGTATGACAGATTTTATATTTCGATGGAAAAATTAACCCTTACTTACTTAAAGAGCAGAACAACAAAAATGTATTAGTATATTTGTTAAAGGGGTGATTTGGTAAGTTTTGACGATCATTTTTCTATGCCATACATGATTTTCATTTTACCTGAGAAATGAAAGTAATTTTAGTTTGATTTAACAAAAGTTTTGGGGTCTTCATTCTTACATAACCATACCATAAATATAACCTTACTTATACTTTATTTTTATAATGTTAAATTTTATGAAATGTATTGGTTGTTTTTCAGGTAATAGAGATATGACCCCCAATTATTCAAAGGGAGCATCTATCGAAAGGTCCACATTCAACTCCAGAGGTGACTTCAGTAAGTTGATAACTTGATATTGCATTTTACTATTGACATTTCAAGATGTTTAAAAATACTAGTTACCCGACGCAAACCATATATATATAGCGGATAGTCCCGTACCACCTTTAATTGTATTTGCCAAATTGCTCACTATCAAATGTGTTATTTCTATGGTTTAACCTTGGAATAAACACAATTAAACTTATATTGTCTTGTGTAAGGTCTAGTGTCCCTCCATGTGTTAACAACTCACTCTATATTATTATTGAAATGGGTTCTAAAACTACGATGTACTGTCATTTAAATTGCAGCAGCAAGTGGAAGTAGTAGCCGCTCCGGTTCGGTGGGCGTAGCTCGTTCCAACTCTGGCACACGTAGCACGAGCGCAGCGCCTCCCACGCCGCCGGCCAACGAGGCCCCGGCTCCCGTCGCGGCACCAGCTCCCGTTCCTCAGGAACCACTCCCGGAGCCCAAGAAGAAGTCTGTCAAGTCTATGGTAGACCTCGCAATCATTAACTCTGATGATGTTGAAATGGTAGCTGAAGTCAAGCAATATTACACAGCCCAGTACCATGCTGCTGTAGTAAATGAAATATTTATTGTTGCTGTCGAGAAGTAAGCACACTATTAATATACTAAACTTTAATATTTAGCTATTTAATATAGTCAGATATACTAACATCTCAATTTTTTTCTAGGTCTGCAAAGGAGATTTCTGTCATTTCAAAGGCCTTGCTCACTTTGGTGGCATCAAACACCATCTCCTCAGACAATTTTTTAGCTGGCATCAAAGAAATATTGGAATTGGCGCCTGATCTTTACATTGATATTCCTATGTTGTATGATAAATTAGGAAAGATAATTGCACCACAAATCGAAAAGAAGGTGAATATACTAATTTGTTAAATAATGTTTTTAATAATACTTAAATAATATGATCTATATAATAATAACAACATTTATTTTCAGCATATCACATTTATGCAGCTATTTAGGCTTTCTGAAAGCATGATTTCTGCAAAACATGGACATATGTTTTTGAAAGCACTTATTAGAGACTTAAAAGAAAGTATGGGACCTTCCTTTGTAAAAAGCAAATGGCAAGAGTCGGGTCTTCAAATTAAACAATGGATGGATGAAAAACTTGTAAGCATGTTCTTTTCAATAGTCTGTTCGTTGTTTTTAGTTACTTGCATGTATATTATTTTACTAAAATTGATTTTCATTTCAGGTGCCAGCTTGGTTAGAAGATAATAAGTTTGAATTTTTGGAAGGAGATTCTAAGGCTAGCGAAGAAACGAAGAAAGCCTTGACGCCAGCTCAAAGCCAAGCCAAATTAGTTCAACTTATGAATGCTGATGAAACATGTGAATGTATTAAGGGATGGATCCAGGTAAGATACATGAGGATTCAAGCAGAACTAGCTTTTAGGTCTTCATTTAGAAATAAATTAGAAATGTTATTGTATATAAACTGTAAAATTTGATATGAATTTGAAATCATTTCCCAATAATATGTTTCCACAGGATAAGATTGGTAATTCTACGAATGAGGATTGGTTTATGCGAGCATTGATTCAAGCTATATGCGAACATGCTCTTTTCGGGCCTGAAGGTCGCGATGTACCACACTTCAACCAAGACCGCATGAATAAGTATGCGAGTCTCATACATGACTTCGGCGAGACAAAACAGGCCAGAGAAGCGAGCTGTCTGTTCGGCATACAACAGCTTATACGTAGGCTGGAACATCCGCAAGGTTAATATTAATTCATAATAAGTAGTGTACAACAAAGTCTGGACAATAACAAAACATTTAATTGATTAAAATTTTGTACCAAGAACTGCAATACAATTTTTGTAGTATTGATACATTATCGAATCTTAGTACAACACCTTTTGTTTTCTTGTTTTTAATTATTTTTTTTTTTACTGATTAATTTGTATAATAACTTGATAGTTTCATTGAAAAAAACATCATTCATAACTTTTTGTGCAATAAAGTTATGGCAATGCTGGAGAAAGCTTTTTTGTAGGAAAATACCTCCTTTATCTCCATGTTTCGTTTGATCCAGACTTTTTGACCACCTGTATAAATTCTTAATATTTTCTCAAAAACTTCATGTGACATCTGCTTTAATTTGTTTCTTCCTACTTGGGTTCAACATATGAAATGTGCAATTGGTATCATGAAGAAATAAATAACTGAAGAGTGATAACTAAATTACAAACTTAAGGTAGAAAATAACTCAATTGTTTCTTGTTACAGGCTTAACTTTAGAGATATTCCAATATCTGCATGAACAATATATAATTTCATTAGATGGGTTTATTGCTTGGGAGGAGTCTGAAAAGGAGCCAGAGGGAAAAGGTATATTTTGGTTTCTTTGTTTTTTAACTGTTAACTATAAAGAATAGAGGCTATAAATTTAAATGCTGATGACTTTCTGTTTCCAGGTGTAATGATGAAGGCGTTGGTTTCGTTCTTTACGAACATTAAGGAGGCCGACAACGAGGACTCGTGCAGCGAGGACTGACGAGCGTTGCGCCACGTGGTCGCGCTGCCGCCGCTATTCGCGCCGGTCATCGCACCCGTGCTGATCGCAGCAACGCCTGATGCAACATCTGCATTCAATGTCTTCTATATTTTTATATATTAGAATCATCCTAAATGGAACTCATAGATTATATTATTATTATGATAATGCTTAACCTAACAGGAACTAGAAAAAAGTTGTATTATATTTTTTAACGCGATTGTTATTATCAAGAACTTAAATTGAATTTGCTTCAAAATTTTAATGTGTCTCTGTATCATACCTAATTGGTAAAATGCGCCACATTGATTTTGAATGTGTATTGGGACATGATAATTTAATATGATCATTGATTGATTATATAATCATTATTTTATAAATCTGTAATACTATTATCAATAATGAAATCACAGCCTTAAAATAATCTGCCTTTACACTATACAAATCCACAATAATATAACAATTGAAATATACATGTTTTAACAGATAATTGTTGTTACTCAAAGTACTGTCAAGATATACCCAATATTCTCTGTTGTCAAGATTCTCAATAACATCTTTAATATTGGTTTTTAATAAATATTTAACTAAATGTTTTTACTATTTATAATGTTAATCGTAGAAATACAAATATACATTGTTGCAAATGGACTATGTTAAAAGTCAATTAATAATGGTCTTGCCTATACTGAGGATTATTTTTTAAATGTATTATATATAATGCAAATCTTGTCAGCAGAGAAAGGAATTCAGAAAGTAATATCTTCCAAATCATTTTATATGTATTTCCTTGCAAGATATAGCCCACCTTAAGCTCTTGATGCATAACTTGTATGCTTTGAATATCTTTGCGAAAATGATTTCAATAAAAATAAATATTCTGATCTAATGGAAAGTTACATTTGGACGCTTTCATTGGGTTAAAGCTTAGTCTTACTACTAGGGAAGTCACTATTTAGAAAAATATGTTTCCTGTTAAAGTTTTTGTTTATGAACATAAAACTGATAGTTAATATATGAATCTAATTATTTACGAAATCATAATTCTATAGGTAATAAACTAGATCATTTTGGAGTTGAAAGAGTTAAATATGGTGGCGTATTTTTCAACTGGGCGTCCCAAACGTCAGATTTTGGTGTCTTGTTAATCATGAACGATATTTTTGTGAATATCATGTTATGGCGATTGGGTTGTTTGATACGCCTTTTGAAATTCGCCACTGCATTCAGTAAGTAGATTTGATATAAAACATACTCCAATTCCAGAAATTGTTATTAATGATACTTAACCAAGCGCGTTATATTTACACCAATTGCAATTATATAGAAAATAGTTAAAAAAGTTTAATTACATGATGATTAGCTCCAATTTAAAATGCTCTCAATTATTTTAATTTCCATTTCTAATATTCAGTAAGTTTTAATTTCAACATTAAAATTTATCCTTTTTAATCATTTTAAACCCTAAATTTATCTACTATGTGACTTTTACTTTAATAGATATTTTTATTTAGTTTTAATTTGAATAGTTAGCTGTAACTCAGTAAGCTGTGTTATTTGTCTCAAATCTTTCGTGAGTTCTATTTGTAGGGCGCGAGATGCGTGCGAGTAGTGCAGGCGCAGGCGCAATCGCATTCGCCTTTGTTGGCACGCTTTGCACTCCGTCCTATGCATGTTAATTCCTCTTAACTTTACTGTCTCCGCTGCTGAGTTTTTATTACTTATTAGCTACTCCTTATGTATGTTATGTAAATAAACTTTTAAAAAAATGCTAATGTTTACTGCGTATTCCTATTAATGAACACCACAATGTAAAACTAATACTAAAGCAATAAATGATAAATTCCTAGCCTTTCAAAATGATTCTAAAAATAGAAAAAAATATAGTACTTTTATATTCCATAGAAATGTATATTCAACAAGAAATATAACAAACAACACACGTTATTTATTATATTATAAATTTTATAAAAAAAAAATATAAAATAAATCTCTGTTTGAGGTTTTTGTAAATAAACGTGGTTTTAATTTGTAGTTAAAATGTGAAAGCCACCCATAACTAGTATTAACTAAGTGTATATATATATGTATATATACCTCGACGTCGACTCTGAACAAACGCCAACTTCAGATCGATCTATCTCATATGTATTATTTTATGTGCTTTATATAAATTTAGTACCTACAGTACCTATGTATACAGGTTGAATTTTCTACCAAGCCAGTCGAGTAGATTTTGAACTAGTACCAGATAAAATGCTGATTTTTATTTTGGTTGACTACTTAACTCCCAGTAGTGCTGAGAACGTGAAATGCTGACTATTTCTGGAGAAAATATGAATTTTTGTCAGGTCTTTCATGATCTGTCAGACGTCAATTTTACTCCACTAATTTATATGCTTCAATGAAAAAGCGGCCCTTAATCTAAATTACACTTACTAGTAACTTTGATCTAAAATTGTTACAAGATTTTGTTTGTATTTTATGTAGATGTATCTTCAAAAATATACCTTCCTTTTAATAGGTTTTAAAGTCGCTTTATTTTCTTTAATTTTAAGCTGTGTCCCTTCAGCAATTTTATCAATAACCAATACTAATAACTTATCCGCAATGGCTGAAAAAAAGTCCTCTACTCGGCAGTAAATAAGAATTTTATTTTTATACAAGAAAAATATGTTATTTGCGGCTCATGATTGTACAGTGGTTGGGCCTGGTGAAATCCTACGTTTCAGCATTATATTTGTATGCGTTTAACATTAAGCTAAGCTCTCATTACAGCCTCGGCAAGTCTCATTGCATAATTTGGCGAAATCAGTAGTCTCATCCGGCCGGGCGGCCGCGCAACGCCTTATTTGAGCTTTAACCACTTGACCGTTATTCGAAGCACAAATACAGGTGAAGGGTTTCTTATGTTGCTGCTTAGAATATTGGAGATTTCGCCCTTTGGGCAGACTAATTTTTGTTTTTTATCAAAATGTGTACATTTGTACCAAAGGTAACGTTTCTAGTGAATAATAATATAGAAATCGAAGTTGTTGTTCTTTCGAGTGTCGTTTTCTTTCCAGTGCTGTTATTACAGGCTGGATTAAAACCGATGCGTCAGGCAGATGGTTTCTATCCCTATATGTGTCCGTTCCGCTGTTGCTTCTAAAACTGGATAAGCAATTTCCCCACGGGGATTTTGGACAAAACCTAAGAGGGTAATATTATTATACACAAAATTTTACTACAATATCTAGTAAAAGAGAGAATTATGCTACCTAAATAGGAGCGCTTAAACGTTTTGTTTATATGATCTCATAAAAGTGAAGGTATAGTGCGTTTTATCTAATAGTTCCTTTGCCTTTCTTGTTGGCATTCATTTTTTGTCACTATCGTAAACAAGGTAGACTCACTCTGCGTCTCTCTCTCTCACACACTAAGTTGCATTAGTGCCAACATGTCGGCAAAGGAACTATTAGATGAAACTCTATATTGGAGGTTCATAATATATATATACCAGGAACAAATACAATCTTGCTATACATCACACTCGTTGGTACAGAGTAGGCAACTCGTTCATGGGTCAATGTATAGTAAGTACAGTTTTACAACATGCTTTCCATGGACACTCGAAACTTGCCCATTGAATGATTTAAAAGCTGTATTAAGACCAAACTGCAAAAAGGGGTATTATAAAATCGCAGATTATTTAGAAGACAATAAGTGTCGCGACACATCTGCGGAACGTACGGCGGCGAAAGTTCAGCTAAATACGTTCGCAGTGTATTTCAACTCTGACATATCAGCTAAATTACGCCGCGTTCGGCGTACGGCCTAACCTTCCTTCGGGCAATTTTTTCAGCTAAGACGCATTTTGCATAGCAAGCGATACATCGCGCGATGCGTTACGCGACCGAAAGTTCGGCGGGCGTAGTTGAACGTTCGGCGTGTGTTTTGAATCGCGCGCGTGGCGGTAGCGAAGGGCGGCAACGTCTTCTAAGCCCTAATATTGCTGCTAATATTCTAATTAAATCCATTTTTCTGGGCAATTCAGGTACGTCACAAAAACCGCACACCATAAAGTGTCGACACAGATAGTGACGATGACGTCACGTAACTTTCCGTTGGGTAGCGCGCTGAACATGACGCCGCAGTTTGATGTTTGGTTTGTCATAACAATTGAATATTGTTGCGACTGGCACTTCAGTTGCTGAGCTTTCGGCGCCGTACGTTCCGCAAATGTATCGCGACCCTAAAACTTGCGATTGACCTGCTCGCTCTGCTAAGCAATGTCAAGCAATATGCGTAATTATGCTACAATTATGAGATTTCAATCACTGTTTTAAATCACGTAAATTTATTGTTATGTACAAAGCAAACATATTATTAAAACAATATGTTAAGCAGCTGGCACAGCTGGGACAGCTGGCAGCTAAGAAGATCTCAGGTCCCACCCGTCTGCTAATGGAAGAAAGACGGGAGGTGGTCTTAAAATCCCCTGATGACGCTTCGCGTTATCAGATGCCTTAACAGACAAATCTCAAAGTCCCTGACTCGCGATATACGCCAATTTAATACAAATTGTATTAAAGAGGCTATCGAGCGGAACAAAGGCTCCAAAGTGTAGGCACGAGATTTGTCTGTTGGACAGAGCCTACTTGCAAAGCTGAAGACTGGGGATGGTAGGATCGTCACTTCCAAGCCCGAGATTTTGGGTGAGATTGAGAAATTCTACGGAGAGTTATACACATCAACACGCACCTGTTGTAAGCCTGGCTAATGATCCTAGAGCCAGACTAAGCCGACACTACGCCGACGATATCCCGGACGTCTGCCTGTACGAGATTAGTATGGCCCTGAAACAGCTCAAGAACGATAAGGTGGCTGGAGATGATGGAATTACGGCAGAGCTTCTGAAAGCGGGTGGTAAACCGGTTCTTAAAGCGCTTCAGAAGCTATTTAATTCCGTCATTATTAAAGGCGAAACGCCTAAGGCGTGGCACACGAGCGTGGTGGAGTTGTTTTTCAAAAAAGGTGACAATACCGTCCTGAAAAACTACAGATCGATATCCCTCCTGAGCCATGTCTATAAGCTGTTTTCTAGGGTCATCACGAATCGTCTCGCTTGCAGGTTCGACGACTTCCAGCCTCCCGAACAAGCAGGCTTCCGAAAAGGCTTTAGCACCATAGACCACATACATACGCTGCGGCAAGTTATACAGAAGCCCGAGGAGTATAACAAACCACTATGCTTGGCGTTTGTGGACTATGAGAAGGCCTTCGATTCGATCGAGACTTGGGCGGTGCTACAGTCTCTCCAGCGATGCCAAATTGACCATCGATACATTGAGGTGATAAAGTGTTTGTACAAAAACGCCACCATGTCAGTCTGTCTCCAGGATCAGGACTCGAAACCGAGCCAACTCTGGCGTGCAGTGAGACAAGGAGATGTCATATTTCCTAAATTGTTCACTGCTGCGTTGGAAGATGTCTTCAAGCTCCTGGACTGGAAAGGACTTGGCATCAACATCAGGGCGAGTACATCACTAATCCGTTTTGCAGATGATATCGTGGTCATGGCTGAGACCCTGGAAGACTTGGGCAAAATGCTCAATGACCTCAGCAGAGCTTCCCAACAAGTGGGTCTAAAGATGAACATGGATAAGACGAAGATCATGTCGTACCCACTCCAATTCTAGTTGGTTGCTCTGCACTCGAAGTTGTTGACGAGTACATATACCTGGGACAAACAGTCCAACTAGGTAGGTTTAACTTCGAGAAAGAGGTGTCCCGTCGAATCCAGCTCGGCTGGGCAGCGTTCAGGAAGCTACGATACATCTTCTCGTCGTCCAAGATACCACAGTGTCTCAAGACTAAAGTCTTTGACCAGTGTGTGTTGCCAGTGATGACTTACGGAACTGAAACGTGGTCGCTCACAATGGGCCTCATACGAAGGCTCAGAGTCACACAAAGGGCAATGGAAAGAGCTATGCTCGGAGTTTCTCTGCGTGATCGAATCAGAAATGAGGAGATCCGCAGAAGAACCAAAGTCACCGACATAGCTCTGCGAGTCGCTAAACTGAAGTGGCAGTGGGCAGGGCACATTGCTCGTAGAACCGATGACCGATGGGGCAGTAAGGTTCTGGAGGGGCAGCCACGTACTGGAAGGCAGCGTAGGGAGGCCCCCAACAAGGTGGACCGATGACCTGGTGAAGGTCGCGGGAAGCCGATGGATGCGGGCAGCGCAAGACCGGTCAGCGTGGAAAGCCTTGGGGGAGGCCTTTGTCCAGCAGTGGACATCCATAGGCTGAAGAAGAAGAAGAACAATATGTTTGCTTTGTTCTACAGTATGAGTGCGCGGGTTCGATTCCTGGTCAGGCAAATACCAATGTAACTTTTCTAAAGTTATATGTACTTCCTAAGTATATCCTGGACACCAATGACTGGAAAACATCTTGAGGAAACCTGGACGTTTAAATGTGAAATCGCCAGCCCGCATTGAGCAAGCGTGGTGATTACGCTCAATCCTTCTCTATATGAGAGAGGACCAGCAGTGGGACGATAAAACAGGTTGATAATGATGAAACATTTTCATTTTATATATCTGGACTTGAAAAAAGACTGATCCCCCAGAGTTTGTTTCAGCTTTTCTTACAGGTAGTCAGTTAGGAAATGCCGGTTCCAGCTAATTAAAAAAAATATGACGTTTGAAAGTCAGATCAGTGATACTACTTGCATAATAAACTATTTCATTTCGAGGAAATAGTAGGACCTCGCTATTTCCTCGAACCATAGCACTTAACTAGAGTAAAAAGTATTATTCCTGATTAATAAACAGTGATCGGAATAGGTAGAATTTTTGGTAATTGGATAAGCTATTGTTACGGGCTAGGGGTACTAAAATACCGGTTAAGGGATACGAAGTTTATTGGCAACGAAGGTACAGTCGATTGTAGGCAATGACAAGTAGAATGTTGTTGACGTTGCACCGAAGTCTTCACTTACGTCCACGAAGTCCGTATTGTAAACACAATAACACTACAGATGTTACTTCACGTAGTACTCAATGTTTTCGTTACAGTTGTCGCAGTAGGTATTCTCAAAGATCGCTTCTTAAGTATCGCTTGTTTTCGTCTCGGTAGTCAAATGCAGACTGACTCGCGCTGGCGTCACGGCGCTATATATATAGTCCAGCTGATCGAACATTCCAGAACCTACGGTAATTCTAGAAATTTCGATGTCGTCACTTAGTTGACAAAATTGATGAAACCGCATGAATGCGTTTTTATATTGCACCTATACAATGTCTAGGTCTCGAGTTATAGGGCTTAAAAGTTACGCACTGCATGTCACGCGATATTGAACCTTATACCCTCGACATAAGGTGCATTCGTAACACTATTGTTAATGTTGGTAGTGACATTATTACTACTCAATTCATTTAAAGGAAGGTAACAAAACTAAATTAATTTATTAGTTACTTGTTGAAAAATAAAAACAATCAAATGAGGATTGCCAATGAACCCAATTCAATCTACCTATTCCGACTCCACCTCCACTGTTAATAAAGCACATCTAAATCCGTACAGATTTTGCGGCGAAAAAGTAGCAAGCATCCTCACAAAATTAAACTTCCTTTCGTATTTATAATATTAGTAGGATAAAAAAAAACTACACATTTTATGTAGTCACATTATTTTTAGTTCATAATAAACGAGCGACGTCCGCCACAATAAAGGTACCTTCGATGTCGAAACAAAAAAATAAATAACATCTATTATTTATCAATTAATTCCGATTCAAAACAGTGAAGTAGGTAGGTACCTATTAATTTTTATAAATATTTATGCAGAATTTTATATCGTACAACTGCATTATATCTGAAAATTCTTCAGTTATAGATCCTACGACATCTTTCCAATAATCCATTTTCTTGTCATCGTCTTGTATTTGAATTTTTATCTGTTTCAAATCTGAAACATTAAGAATGATTTCTTTAGTTTTATTAAATAGAAGAAGTAAGACAATAGTAAGAGTGAGTATGGGAATACAAATAGTAATAGTCCCCAGACCCACAAAGAGCGTTGTGACGACGCCAGCCGCGGGAGTTGCGTCGACCTCGAGTATTTATCTGCCGACGAGGCAAGAACCTGTCGTCTACGGGAGTTACGCCGGCCGCCGGATGTTTCCTAGCCTTCTTCGTCTTAGACTTCGAGGCTCACCGGCGTCTGATAGGATCCTAGGTTCCGGTGGAAATGTGCAGCACATGGGCTACAGAGGGAGGAACAACCTGACTGCGTATCGTGTTCGAATACTCTGTTTTTGAGCAAGCTGTCATCATTTCACGATCGTCACAACCGTTCAGTTACGGTTTATCCAGAGTAATCATATGTTGGACGAAATGACTGGGAACGTATGATGATGTCATGTCTTCCTTCTGGCGCAATATATGGTCGTGCCTACGTGTCGGGTCACACCTAAAGTGATGGGATAGGGAAGTCGACCGAGCCTGCAATCCAATAACAGAAATGGGGGCTTACCATCTGCGCCCAAGTCGTAGCAGTTGCAGGCTCGCTTGGCATTTTTTTCAACTGCATCATGTTTTCCTCTCACAATTTTGAGAGGAAAACACCGGTACTCCCGCGGTACTAATTAGCCCCTTCTCATTTTCTAATAGTCTTACCATTAGAAAAAAATATTTATTAATATGTTATATAGATATTTAGAATAGTGTTTAAAATCCTTCATTTTGATACCCCACTCGATATGCTTGGTAGATTGTTTCGTTTTATTACCTCACAATATCAAACATCCACCATATTGGTTTTTGTTTATTGTTCACCAATCTATGAACACAAGATTAAGACAAATCTAACGATAGCACAAATGTGAAAATTCGTTTAGCGGTTCTAGAGATACAAGTTAATAAATAATATTACATACATACAAGATACGCGTATTTTAATTTAGCCAACACGTCCGTCGATCCCGCGAACGGATCTATCGACATCTTCTACCAGTGTGTGTTGCCAGTGATGATTTATGGAATTGAGACGTGGTCGCTAACAATGCGCCTCATAAGAAGGTTCAAGGTCACTCAAAGGGCAATGGACCTCTCCATTGCCCTTTGAGTGACCTTGAACCTTGCTATGCTTGGGGTTACACTGCGTAATCGAATCAGAATCGAAGAGATCCGCAGAAGAACGAGAGTGATTTTGTATACAAAAGAGATGAGAGAAACGGAGATGCAACTCTCTGCACCTTCTTGGAGATGTGTATGGGGCAATAGAGGACGGTCCTTCGCTATTCAGGGTGTCGAAATATTCAGACGAATAGCGAACCTATAAGAATAGAGCGAAGTGTATTTCAGAGCGATAGGTTCGAGTCCACTTTGGTTTTGCCTAGCCTTGAATCATCTAAGCGTAGGTACTGCTGAAGGACTCACGTCCATGCTATTGGCTTGATCTAAAACTCTTTGTTCCTGTCTGTCAAGTCAACAAATTGCAACTGATAGAGCTATTGGAAATTTCAGTAGCGCAAGGCTTTGTAAACGCTAAGGTAGCCTTGACAATCGGGAGGTGTGCAGTCTCAGGGAATATTTTTTAGAAACCGACGTGTAGTGCTTGACACTAACAGATAGAGATATGGCAGAGTAAGGAGCATCACGGACGCTTTTATCGGGCCCTACATAAGCCATGTGCCCGACCCAGTTCTTGAAAATGGAAATAGCACTTTGTACTGGAATCGACTGATTATTGTTGCCATTAACCCTGATATAGTAGTGCGTGTCCTCAGGGCGATCAACACAATGGCGACACCCTGCATGGCGATTCCTCCCGCGTTATCCGGAACAGGACCCTCTCGAAACAACCGTGTCCGGTGAGGACCTGCGTCAGGTGGAAGGTGAGGGCGCCGTGGCGCCTCTCAAGCCACACCACAAAGCCGCCGCTATTGTGGCGTGCCCAGCACTGGGTTGCGACAATCGCACTCTCCGTGTCGCCATGAAATCCCGCCGGAGTTCTATCGGAACGCCTTACCGCCATTTCTCGCGGCAGCGGAGCTATGCCCGGGCGTTTCGCCTCCTCTCGTCACTCTCACATGTGAGCGAGGGCTTTCGCCTGCAGATTCCATGGCGGCAATCCGGTAAGGAGGCTCGCCGCCTCAGCGGAGCATGTACGGTATCCCCGTGCCAGCCGAACGACCATGACCCTCTGGGACACGGTCAAGCCGATGCTGACTGACTGACTGGGCTGATGACCAGCCCGATGGCTGGTTGCTTCGTTAGCGACCGCGCCCACACCGATGCTCCGTAAAGGACCATGGACCGCACGGTCCCGGCGCAGAGCCTCCGGCAGGAGGGCCTCGGCCTGTCGGCCAATACCTCAAGGGGTGCTCGTTCGGCAGCATAATTCAGAAAGCGACGTTTGGACACGGCTTGCATTGTCAGGAGATTCCTCTCTCTGGATTACTGACCGACAGTAGCTTGGAAACTGTTCACGACAAGACTTAAAGAAATGGAACGTTCCCATGAGAATACGTGAAGGTTTTTATTTGTAACAAAAAAGGCTTTTCATTTCCGTATCAAGTAAAATAATATGAATTCGAAGCTTTGATACCGGTATTTTTAGTTTTAGTTGATTTCTGAATGAGTGATACCTCTCATTTGTCCTACTCGTGGGGTCCATCTTATAATCATTCACTAGTTACCGTTAATCATGCCGCTAGTGTGGTAGATTGATGTGCTGTTGTCTGTACACAGATGAGTTCAATACGGAGTATTTTGGACAATAGGTATGGAAAAGTATTGGATTCAGTCAGCCAGTGTTACCGAGTGTATTAACCCCTAGTGACTAAGTATTGATCCCTAACATCCATCCCGCAGGGTAATGGCGTAACACATTATCAGTAGCAATGAGTTTCATTTTGACAGTTCATTTTAACAGCATTCATTGTGTTATTTATGTTGTTGAGCAGATACATTTTCATTCGAACATTGGGAGCAATGGAATAGCAATAAGCTTCGAAATGATTCCAACTGATATTAATGCTGTGTTACGCAATTAGGGTGCCGCTTAGTGAATAATCATTAACATCTTCGAATCACCTCTCTCCCTATAACCAAGCACCGGAGGTACGTTAACCTTTTGAACGCCAATCTACATAATACGCGATGAGTCCTCCAGCGCCACGCTACAAATGTATAACGTATCTATAGTAAAACGGAGGGATGGGATTAATGTCCTATCGACAAATAATATTATACGTTCAAATTAATGTTTATTCACCAATTTACGAAGCTAAATAAAAACTGTAACCATATTTTCATATTTTATTTTATTTCATAAAAAAATCAATATGAAAACTTGGATATATTTCCTATAAAAAAGAAAAGAATTATAAATTTATTAGACGTGTGTTCTAGAAGTTCACATCCCTCATCATCATCTCAGCGTATAATCCCGGTCGCATCCGCGGCCTTCGCGTTGGAGCCCAGGGTCCGCTTTCCTACTATTACGCCTCCATTTCGCACGATCTCTGGCATCCTGTGGTGTGAGATTGTTGGCACGCATGTCATCTCTTACAACGTCAAGCCAGCACTTCTTTGGCCTGCCTCGCTTGTTCCGGCCCGGCGGAGGCGCCATGGCAAGACATTTGTTACCCACGTAACATGCCGGTTTACGTAAGACGTGGCCGTACCATCGTAGGCGACTCTCTTGCAGTTTGTCTGCTATGTCACGGACATGGAGACTGCCACGAATGCGGGAGTTCCTGATGCGGTCTTTCCGCGTAACTCCACACATCCACCGCAGCATACTCATCTCCGTGACACGCAGCTCCTGCTTGTGTCGCTCAAGCACAGGCCACGCCTCACTGCCATACAGAAGGACAGGTCTAATGATGGTCTTATAGACCTGTCCCTTAAGCTTAACCGGCATTTTGGGGTCAAAAATGACACCTGTCATCTCACGCCATTTTGCCCAAGCTGCGGAAATGCGTGCTTTAACGTCGCAATCAATGTCGCCGGACGCGTGGAGCACAGACCCCAAGTATTTAAATTGGTCTGTGCACTCGACCTTGTCTCCGCCTATGCACACAGGCATAGGGTCTGTGGTGTTGCTGGCCATGTACACAGTCTTCGCCACATTGAGTTTAAGACCACCGCTCTCAAGCGAGTTCTTCCACGCATTTACCCGCCGCACCAATCGTTCCCTGTCCGCGTCTGCCAGCGCGATATCATCAGCATACATGAGCAACCAGGGTGGTTGCTCATGTGAATTCTTGATGCTGTCTGACAAGACGTCTAATATCACGCTGAACAGGAACGGACTAAGGACGGATCCCTGGTGTACACCGACGGTGATCGGGAAGGGTTTAGTGTCGCCAACAGCGGTCTTAACAACGGAATCGGAATTGAGGTACATGTCTCGAATTATGTCAACATAGGCTTCTGGTACCCCTTTGGACCTCAGTGCCCACCAGATCACCCCCCGAGGGACACAGTCGAAGGCCTTCTGCATGTCTAAAAAGAGCATATGCAGAGGCGTGTTCTTCGATCTATATCTCTCCATGGTGATCCTTAGGGCGAAGATAGGGTCCATGGTTCCGTACCCTGGACGGAACCCATATTGACACGTCGAGACAGCACACTCCTGCCGGATCCGGGAGTCCAAAATCCTCTCAAAGATCTTCATGGTGTGGGACATGACCTTTATACCGCGGTAGTTACCACACTCCTGTACGGAGCCCTTGCCTTTAAAGACTGGAGTGATAATACTCAGCCTCCATTGGCTCGGGATTTTGCCGGACAGGAGCACGCGGTTCAGAAAGTTAGTTAACATGCCCACACCGCAAGGACCCATCGCCTTCCAGGCCTCAATGGGGACTCCGTCAGCGCCGACAGCTTTCCGATTCGCCATGCGACGAAGAGCCGTGTGGACTTCCTCAGGCGTTATCGGGGGCACTAATCCAAGGTTCGGAGGGAGTTCCGGTGTCTGCACCTCTTGGTGCTGCTTATTCAGCAGCTCGTGGAAGTACGTACGCCATCTCTCCTTCACCGCGCGATCCTCGCAAAGCAGGTTGCCAGTAGGGTCTTTTACACAACGGCACTTGGGTATATCCTGTGCCGCTTTCACCCTAGAACGTGCCAACTTGTAAATGAGCTTCTGCCCCTCAGACGATTCCAACTTCTGGTAGAGCGGTTCTAAGTGGTCTCGTCTGGCTCTGGCTACAGCTCTTTTAGTGGCACGTTTGGCAACCTTGTATGCGTCGCGATCTTCAGGAGATCCGGTCGCCTGCCACGTTTTGAAGAGGGCTTTCTTCACCCTTGTCTCCCTCTGGACTGTGTCGTTCCACCACCAGGTCTCCTTGTCACTTTTGCGACCGCCCTTAGACACGCCGAGCACCTCTCGCGCCGCCCCGGTAATAGCTGCCTGGATTCTGTCCCAGTGATCTTGGACAGATTCTCCCTCGGTACCAGCGCACTTGTCGCCAATAACCGAAGCGAACTCCTGGTACTTATTTTCATCAAGCAGCCACCACCGGATCTGACGTCGGCAGCGCTCTACACGTCTACGTTGGGCCTTAACGCAGAGATCCATGACAAGGAGACGGTGTTGTGCAGTAAGACTCTCACCGGGTATGACTTTGCAGTTGGCTACTTTGCCGATGTGGTGTCTCCTAGTTAGTAGGAAGTCGATCTGGGTAGCGCTTCGTCCGCTCCGGTAGGTAACAAGGTGCTCTGGTTTCTTTTTGAAGTAGGTGTTCACAATTGCCAGGTCAGCGGCCGCACACGTTCGGAGAATGTTGTCCCCTTCCACGTTGCGGCTACCGTACCCAAAGCCACCGTGAACACGCTCAAACCCGTCACACTTCTCACCCACGTGACCGTTCAAATCACCACCCAGAAGCTAAATAAAAACTGTAACCATATTTTCATATTTTATTTTATTTCATAAAAAAATCAATATGAAAACTTGGATATATTTCCTATAAAAAAGAAAAGAATTATAAATTTATTAGACGTGTGTTCTAGAAGTTCACATCCCTATTTGTCTCCAAATGTAATCCTTTTACTTCATATCAAGTAGTTGGCGCTCGAGGCACGTCAAAATCCTTTCTGATATAAGGATGTCTTGTCGACGTATTTCTTGTCGATGTATTTCTATGGTATTTATTTTTATATTCACTGTGGTCGAGTTACACGTGCATAAACTCAACCGATTCCTGCTTAATTTATTTCGTTTAGTTACAACAAATACAATTAATAGAAGCTAAATACGTGGTTTTCTACATTTTTTAAAGTTCCGTATCCAAATGATTCTTACAGATTCGTCATGTCTGTCTGTCCGTCCGTATATCACAGCCATTTTTTTTCCGAAACTATATGATCTATAGGTACTGTTAAAACTTGGTAGGTAGATGTATTCTGTGAACCGTATTAAGGTATTGATGCAAAAATAATAATAATAAAGATTGGGGGATCCCCATACTTAGAACTGAAACTCAAATGAAATTTTTTTTTCTTCAAACATACGTTTGGGGTATGCATGGATAGGTCTTCAAAAATGATATCGAGGTTTCTAAAATATTTTTTTTCTAAACCGAATAGTTTGCGCGACAAACGCTTCCAAAGTGGAAAAAAGTTGGTCCCCCCCTACCTCTAACTTCTACAACAAGAAAATGAAAAATCTAAAAAAACATATGATGTACATTACTATACAAACTACATACATTACTATACAAACTACTAACGAAAATTGTTTTGAACGAGATCTCGTAAGTAGTTTTTTTTAATACCTCGTAAATCGCTTATTACCGCGTAATCTTTCATACAAATAACTTTAATCCTTTAATTTCATAAATCAATGGCACGGAACCCTTTGTACGTGAGTCTGACACGCACTTGGCCGATTTCTTTTTATTAAAATTACTGTTTTACACAGATGTTACAGACCTATTTTTAATGGTTTCGCAGTTATTTTTCTGGTTTATACAAACTAATAGAAAACGGAAGAAAATTCCTGAAACGCAAGTTGACGTCTTAACGGAATGTCAAGACGACGAACTATTTTAAAATTCCGATTCAAACTTGAACAACTCGCAATAATTCGTCATATTCACCGTCACAATTTTTTTTTGTAAAAACACGTGCGTCAGCTAAATACAACAACAAGCTGTAAACATTGCACTACACTAAAATGCACAAAGTCACTATGACCTTGAAACCTGTCCGCTTATGACGTCACAGAGTTACTTCTATACACGTCGGTGGCGTATAGAGGGTGACAAATAACTAACTTTGTAGGGATGGGTTTTTCAAACGGTGTTTCACTATAGACAATGATTAGAAAACCTATTTATTCTTGATTACGGTGAATAAAACCTAGTTTATAGTTTACAATATTTATAAAATATTATTAATTCACGTCATTTTCTTGCAATAATAGTATTTATGATCATTTCGACGATATGAAATATAGCGAGGTCTTCATCGTGTCCCATCACTGGCTTACTTGATATCAAGTAATTGGCGCTGGGGGCATTAAAATACTTTCTGGCGTTTTTGTTTCTATTGAAAATAAAACTAATAAGAACTTATTATGCGTGAAAAAGTTAAAAATATGGTTGATAACAGGGCAATTTTCCATAAAAACAAAATAAAAGGTCTTGTAAAATTCGTAAATTTATTTTATACTGTGATTACTTCTAATCAAGTAGTGGCGCTGAGGGCACGAAAATCTCGAACTTGTATAGAAGTGATTGGCGTTCAAAAGGTTAAATCTAGGTATACCAAAGCAGATTTTGAGTCTATAATCAACGAAATTGCTGGCGTTAATTGGAGGCCACGAGTTCTTATTCCGGTCTTTGAATGGCTCAGTTTTATCTACATGTACCTATAAGCGAACCCCTTCCTAAAGAAATAATTTAAAGTGATATTCCAAGGTTTGCATTCAAGACTATTTCCATTGACACAATTAAAGTATTCAAACTAACTGAAGACTTGCCGTGCCAAACATCAATATTTTGACAGCGGTACCTATATTTACGGAGATAATAAAAATATAGTAAGGTAGGTCTGTCGAATCACGCCTATCTAAGGTTTGTGTTTGTTGTTTAAGGTTTATGTTTAATTTAATAAACATGAAAGTTAAAGTGTTTTTTATAAAGGTACCTAATCCAAAGAAATGTAACCAACAAAACAGTTCGTTTCGTAGAATTAACCTACCTCGGTTTAATATCGCCTACTATACTTTATCTGTAATATCTTTTTAATGTATCTTGATATAAGTTTTGACTAATCACAAGTAGAACCAGTCAAAATATTTCTTTTAGTTATAATAAATCTTTTTTTTTTTTTTTTGCAGTTTTATCAATATATGAGTAAAACATTAAATAACTAAAGTAATAACATTAACTTATATAATTTTTCTATACCACATGATAAAAGATCAACAAAACCTTTACGTTATAGTTTAACTGAACAAAAAATATTTCTTTAAAAATAAACAATGATAGGCGATAATTAACGCAGTTGGGGTAATTACGCCCACGAAATTTGTAAGATTTGATGTCATACTATCTAATGGAGATCAACAATATGGGTCGAAGACACCTATTAAATACAAGTAAATATTAATAGTGTTTTAGTCACACCCACCAGGACAATTAAATACCTACTTCCAAATCTCTTTTGTCAGTCAACCCAACGCATTCCTCGTGGTACCATTTCTGACAATTTGCGCATGGTCTCATATCAGCAATACGATTCTCATGACAAGAATAACAGTACCAATCGTATCCTTCGTTCTCTTTACCTCTTTTTATATCTTTTTTGTAATTCTGCTAAGATAACGTGCCTGAGGGTAATCGCGCTAAATAAAACGGTAGAAGTTCCACTCTTGTTCGTATCTAATCCAGATAAAGTTATGGTTAAGTTTCGATCATATTTCGTATCGCGCTAAAGTTTCAACTTCGGTTGAAGTAAAATCAATGTAGGTATGAGTGATACATTTCATCAGATATTCAGTTACTTTGGGTCCAAACGTCACGTTTCTTCTTTTCCGACATATTGAGGACATTTGGGGAAATAAAGATTCTAACGATATGGTGCAATATAGAAAATCACATACATACTTAATTTTTTTGTGCAAACTTGTTTAAATACGCCTGTGTGTAAGGTAAGTCCGCCTATGCTAGCGATTGGCGTGGGGAAACACGCCTAGGCGTAATTAGCTGTTGTTCCCAGTTGAAAGAAAAATTAATCGAAAATACAATCCAATCATAATAATAACACCAACAAAGTGATTGTTGATTAACAAATAATTATTTTATATATTAAATGCAAAAGTTAAGGAAAAATAAACGAAAATGATAACTTTTTACCCTAAAACATCCGCTGCTAGTTGACAAAAGTTACGCATTTGCCATTCGCGCCGAACTTCGGTCCACTCACTGTTGCCAACCTCAAAAAGCGAAAAAAAAAACAGCAACTCGCCTTTAAAACACAGTAGAAAACAGTAGGTAAAGAAAAATAAGGCAGATTTAATCATTTTGCTCATATAATTAAATAATAATAATACCTACTAATTTTCTTTAACCAGCCTTTGAACCTTTCATCTTTTAAACACAAATCTACTAATTTTTGTTCATATTTCACATTTTTCTTCTTAGGAGGACTATTCCCAGTACTCATTTTATCGGGTTGTAATTATTGTTTTTTTTTTTCGAGTCGGGATTCGAGGGAATTCCCGAGAATTCCCGAGAATTCCCTCGTAATCCCACTAAAGAGGATACTGCCATCTAGTGTCATTTCATTTTATTAGGTAATGGTTTGTCATTACGTTTTATTACGTAATGGATATCAAAAAATGTTTGCATAGCAGTGTAATAGGTAGCGCTGAGCGGTAGTTCCTATTTTCTACTGAAAAACAGTAGAAAATAGGAACTACCGCTCAGCGCTACCGCGGAATGAAACAGAAAACATGGACCTCATTGAGAAAACAGCAAATCTACTGTTAAAACAGTAGGGTTGGTAACACTGGGTCTACTACTAGATCACAGTACGCGCGTACCAAATCACGGGCGGGGTCCGCAAGCTCAACAAGACGTAATCATCTTTATGTGTGGTTTATAAAACTTCTTATTAATATACCTACATTTAACTAGGTTTTCAGAGCTTAGGCGTGACTAGTTTTAGGCGTAATTCGACAGACTTGCGTTATATAATAAAACAGTATACATGTTCAGAGCCTATAGTAAGCTTAGAATGCAGTGGAAAAAGTATTTGTGTTTATAAACTCAATCATATTATAAGTTACTGGTACCTTACGAGCAACTCAATAAGTCCTGTGCCTACTCCTGACGAGCTGGGTTAGTCTTATTTCTAAATCCGAAATAATTTTCATTGTAAGGAATTAGGTATAGTCTGTCTATTTAATAAAGTCGTGAAATTAATGATCTCGGGGACCTTCCTCATTTTCATGTCCCCCCGCGCCAAGCAAATGGCAAACGAACTTCTAGCCGCCAGGTCCTCTGGTAACCTCTATGCTGTAATCAGCATCTATAATGCGTATCCGGAGATTACGCAAGCCCTCTCCTCTATTGCGTCTAACTAAAGGATAGTAGACCCAATCAGCGAACCAAGCCACGATCCCTCAAACTGGTTCACTTCAATGCCGACGGCATTAGAGATCAGAAGTTCGAGATCTCAACCTTCCTCCGTGAGCACCAGGTTGACATCTTTCTCGCTCAAGAGACCTTCCTTAAGCTTAGCCATCGCACACCCCTAATTGCAAACTACCGCGTAGTTCGCAATGACAGGTTGCGGTGTCACAAAGGCGGCACTCTTATTTATTTCAAAAGGGCTCTATATTGCATCCCAATGGACCCCCTCCCCTCTCACGACTCGAAGTTTCAGTGTGCCGTCTCGGCATGTCAGGCTACCAACCTACTACCATAATGTCGGCCTACCTCCCACCAGGCTCCTCTGCAGAGACTCACCAACTCTTAGCAGACGACATAGCCATACTTCTTGGGTTGAGTGACTCCGTTATAATAGCGGGCGACCTCAACGCCAAACACACCGCCTGGAATAGCATCAGGATCAATACCAGAGGCAGACTCCTGTTTGACCTCTCCACCCAAATGAACTTCGATGTCGTGGGCCCCATGACCCCCACCCATTTCGTCTATGACCCCGACCACACCCTAGACGTCCTCGATGTAGCGCTCCTAAAGAACGTCAACCTAAGGTTAGACTCTATAGATGCACTACCAGAGCTATCGTCCGATCATCGCCCAGTCATCATCCGACTGGCTCCCCGTACTGGCCGTTCTGACCCAGGTCAAGTACCCCAGACGAAAGTGGTAACGGACTGGAGGAAAGTAAACGATCGGTTGAAATCCACCACATCTCCCCACTTGGACTCCATATCTGCACTCCTCGACTCTATCACGGACACGACAGCCGCGATCGATTCGTTCACGGATCACGTACAGTCAGTCCTGAACGACTGTTCAAAGGAGGCCACAGTGACAGAAGACTGTCGCTGGAAACTCCCGGCTGACTTGCGTGAACTGCTGACCGAGAAGAACGCGGCCGTCCGTGCCTACAGCAACTTCCCCTGCGAAGCTAACAAAGCCCATATGCGATATTTACAGAAAACTGTAAAAAACCGCATATCGGAGTGGCATGAAGCTAGCTGGGATAAGCTGCTGGACGAATTAGAGCCGACCCACCTAGCCTTCTGGGAGGTTCAGAAGAAATTAAAATCCAAAGAAGTTGTCACCATGCCTCCCCTGGTTCGCCCCGACAATATCAATTTAAATACCTGGGCCATTATTTGACTGCGGATCTCAAAGATCAAGTAGACATTGAACGCGAACGCAGGGCGCTAGCAGTTAGATGCAACATGTTGGCTCACAGATTTGCACGTTGTAGTAAAGGGGTTAAAATCACTTTGTGCAAAGCTTTCTGTCAGTCATTCTACACAAGCGGTCTGTGGGTTAACTGTACGCGGAAGGCCCTAGACGCCCTGTGGGTGCAATATAATAATGGTTTTAGGGTGCTGTTAGGGTTACCTAGGTATTGCAGTGCGTCCGGCATGTTGGCTTTGGCGCGAGTGGATGACTTTCATGCCATCATGAGGAAAAAGGCGGCCTCGTTGCTAGGTAGAACTAGGACCAGCGCTAACAGCATCCTACAAGCCATGGCCGACAAGTAAGAGTACGATGCGACGGTGCTTATGCACTGGTTAGCATTGCTTGTGCGGCAGGCATGATTAGTTTTTAAGTGTTACTAATCCTTAGTAGATAAGTTACTAACTATTGGACCATTGTTGTCTTTAAATAAATAAATTATTATTATTAAATTTATTTGGAACTCAAACTGTACATATAAACAATCAACTCATAACACACAACACATACACTATCCAATAAACTCACATTACACTTACGAACACACATACTCTATAACTCTACTCCATACTCAAATAATCTGGAATTGAATGTTTACACCTATTTTTGTAATTAAGCATATAATAACTTAAATTACTTTAATTTATATTTTTATTTCTCTATATATATATTTGTTAAGATAGGATTGGATATAACATCGATACTCGAAACCAAGGGCCCAACATGTATGTACAGTTCAACTCGATCAGTTTGAATTAATGTCTCCTAAGATACAGGTATTCCCTAGTTTAGGAGGCAGGATTTATTGTTTTGTTACCTGCAAACTTTATCTATTTATGTTTTTGGTCAATAAAGTAATTATTATTATTTATTGTTATTTCGTTTATTTTTATACATATACATATTCATTTACATTTTTAAATATTTATAAAAAAACATAAAAACATTTAAAACTATAAAAAATAGTGTTCCACCGATGGCGGGAGCGGGGTCCAAGCTACCGGTGGTTAGAGCTCCAGAGACAGAAACTTCCTCACGATGCGCGCCGTATCGAGGAGTACTGCCTTTTGAATCTGACCTTTGATCCAACTGCCTAACGAGAGCCTCAAGAGATGTTGGTCGAGGCTCATGGCTATCAAACCATTGGCCGATACGACAATCGGTACAATGACTGCCGAGTTCACATTCCACATGTCAACAATCTCGTGCGCCAAGTCGAGATATTTAATTTGTTTCTCTTTCTCAGCTTTCACGAGATTCCCTTCATCTGGAATGGTAACATCGACAATCGTAGCGAGGCGCGCTAATCGATCTATCACCACTATATCAGGCTTATTGGCAACAATAGTCCTGTCAGTAATGATAGACCGATCCCAGAATAATGTGACATGACCATTTTCAAGAACTGGGTCGGGCACATATTTATAATATGGTACCTCAGAATCCACAAGTTTATATTTCAAAGCAAGTTGCTGGTGGATAATCCTAGCTTTTTTTTTTTTTTTTAGTAAGGTATAAACCAGCGCTGGATCCGCAATCCTGCCCGATGGTAAGCAGTGACGCAATCGTTGATGGTAAAGCGCACTAGTTTATTAAGAGCCTATTCACTCTAGCCTTCAAGACACTCAAATTGTAGTCCGACGGAAACACCGCCGCCGGCAGATTGTTCCAGTCCCTCGATGTACGCGGTATAAAGGAGGAGGCGAAACGCTTCGTCCGGATCGTAGAGGTGTTAACAACATAAGGATGGAAACTCGCCGTACGACGGGTCGTCCGATGGTGGAACGGAGATGGGGGAATTAAATCGTGCAATTCCCTCGCACACTCCCCAGAATGTATCCTATAGAACACCGAAAGGCTGGCTACTCTACGCCTGTGCTCTAGGCTTTGGAGACCAACTCGAGTTAAATCAGGGTCACCAATCAGCCTCTTCGCACGCCTCTCCACTGAATCCAAAGTGGCCAGGTGACACTTAGCAGCACCAGCCAAAATGTGGCTGCAGTACTCCACACACGAACGGACCTGTGCTTTGTACAACATTAGAAGCTGCCCTGGTGTGAAGTACTGCCGGACCTTTGCGATTACACCAAGTTTTCTGGCAGCCACCTTGGCCTTGGACTCAATGAACCGCCCAAAGTTTAGGTTCGAGGAAATCTCAATACCCAAAAGCTGAAGGCGGTCGGTACACTCCAAGGATACATTCCGAAAAGTAGGAGCCAAGGTGAACGGGCTCCTTTTGGCGGTGAAAAGACACGCCTGCGTTTTGGCGGCATTGAATGCTACAAGATTGGCATTTCCCCATTCGGAGACTGCCTGAAGTGCAACACTCGTTCGCTCTACCATGGCCTCTCTTTCGGACCGGATTGATTCCCTACTAGCCCGAGCATCCGGCAGGTATCTCTCCACAACTGTGCTGTCATCTGCATACCCATAGATACCGGGCATCAGCAGATCGTTAATATGCAGCAGAAACAGAGTTGCAGAGAGAACAGACCCCTGAGGAACACCGGCATTAGTCGACATGGGCTCAGATGAGCATCCGTCGACAACAACTCGGAGGGACCGTTCAGTCAGGAAGTCTTTTACCCAGCCAGTCAGGCTAGGTGAAATGCCGTACGCTGGAAGCTTACTCAAAAGGCCAGCGTGCCATATCCGGTCGAAGGCCTTCGAGACATCAAGGGAGACAGCAATTGCTTCCCCATTCCTCTCGAGTGCCTCGCCCCACAAGTGAGTGGCATACACTAGTAGGTCCCCAGTTGACTGATTGCGGCGAAACCCGTACTGTCGGTCACTGAGGAGATCGTTACCTTCCAGGTATGCCAAAAGGCGCGAGTTCAATACACGCTCCATAATTTTGCAAAGTATGGAGGTAATCGAAATCGGCCGATAGTTGTTAGGATCGGCACGACTACCCTTTTTGGGCACGGGCTGCACGTTGGCAAGCTTCCAGGACTTGGGCACTATACCAGTCCCAAATGAGAGGCGATACAAGCGTGTCAATACAGGAGACAACTCGGGCGCACATGCTTTTAGAACAATCGCTGGTATACCATCCGGACCACTAGCCTTATTCAAGTCCAGACGACACAGTGCTCTCAGAACCTCCTTGATCCGAATGCGAACCTCAGGCATTGAAGTACCGCAGTGGGGTAAAATAGGTGGAGTAGCACTGCCAGTATCAAGACGCGAATTATGGGCAAAGAGAGATGCAAAGAAACCTGCTTTCTCTCTCGCCGTATGAGCCAGTGTTCCATCAGGCCTAACCAGCGGAGGCAGTGAGGGCCGACAGAAGTTCGCCTCGACCGATTTGGCAAGGGACCAAAAAGATCTGCTACCGGAAGGCTGCGCAGATAACTTGTTGCCAATATGGGTAATACGGTCAAAGCGAGCCTTCTTTAGCGCCTTTTTGTAGGACTTGGCAGCACGGTTAAAGGCTCTCTTCTTTGAGCTTAGATCCGGAGCTCCGCGGTCACGAGCGTCAACCCAGGTGAGAAATGCCGTGTGCTTACGCTGTTCAGCTTGGGCACAATCGGCATTGAACCATGGGCGAGCCGAGCCACCGACGGGCACGTCATTATAGGGAATAAAATATTCCATAGCTTGACGCACCACATCGGTTATAGCATCCGCACAGCTCGACGGATTGCTAGAAGAGAAGCAGACCTGCTGCCAAGGATAAGACGCAAAGAAATGGCGCATCTCATCCCAGTCTGCTGACCTGTGTCGCCACATTCGCCGTTCACCACGAGAGTCGTGATCTGGTGGGGAGAAGGTCGACACAGACTTCACCAGACAGTGGTCTGAAGTTCCCAACGGTGAGGAAACTGTTACAACACACCTGTCGGGATCAGTGGTCAGCAGAAGGTCCAGACAATTGGCAGTATGACCAACTACATCAGGCACCCTAGTCGCTTGCTTTACCAGCTGGGAAAGGCCCATTGAAAGCGTGAAGTTTCGCGCTTCTCTCCCAGCGTGGTCGGTCTTCTGGTACGGGAAAAGCCAGTCCTGATGGCAGGCATTGAAATCCCCCAGAGCGACGAAGTGTGCGTCAGGGTGCCGCTGCAGTGCATTGTCAGCAGCCTCACTGAGGTGGTCAAATAAACGAGTTGTCTCCTGATCACCGCTGTGCGATCGGTAGACACAAGTGTAAACAATTTTGTCCACACCAGTGTCAACCAACAGCCATAGGGACGAGAAATGAGGGTCTTCGAGGTGACGGAGGCGCCGGCAACAAATGTCATTGCGGACATACTCACAGACCCCAGCACCCTGCTGGAAATGGTGCTCCAATGCGTATCCCGGGTAGCTGAGGTATGCCGCATCAGACGGACATCTGATCTGGGTCTCCGTCAAGAAAAGTAGATGGGGCTTCTCAGTCTCAAGGTGGTGATGTACTGCAATGAGATTGGAGTGCAGACCTCGAATATTAGAGAGGTGCACTTTGAAAGAGAGGACGTGCGCCCGCTGAACACACACAGCTACTTGGTTATGCCTGTGCAAATACTCGCCGTTAGCTAAACGAGAGCAACCAGAGACAATGTGTCTGATGGGCTCACCCGGATGGTGACATGCCCGACACACGTCAATCGTCCCGTCCTTCATAATATATCTCCGATAGTTATTCGTCAAGATAACTTCGTCCATAATTGCACAGACGAAACCTTCAGTTTCCCCGAAAAGGTCACCGAATCGTAGCCAGGATACAGAAGCTAAAAAGTCAACATCGGGCTCATGAAGTGCTTTGCCATACCATGTTGCGGTCATCTGTGGTAAGTATTATAGGCTTGTGCCAGTTCTCTTTCGCCATGAATAGCGGGGTAGGCCCCTTGTCTACTATGACCACATCATGATGCATGCCCACTACGATGTTCAAAAAATGTTCTCTGAGACTGCATACCTCTCGGTTGTGGAGGGTCTTCGCATTTAAAAAGCCTCGACCCCCGCCCTTCCGCGGAATATACAGTCTCATCACCGATGATCGTGGGTGATGCATCCTGTTTGCTGTCAGCAGTGTACGGACCCTTCTATCCAGGGCATAGAGTTCGGTCTGAGTCCATTTAAGTATGCCGAAAGAGTACATCAAAACCGGCATGACCCACCCGTTGAAGGCGCGCACCTTATTTCCGCCCGAAAGAAGACTATTTAATACCTTTCTCAGGCGACCAAAGAAGCGCTCCTTCAACGATTGCTTCATGTCAGCATCGTTGATACCTAACGCTTCCGACATACCCAAATATTTATAGCTCTCGAATGAGGAGAGGGATCTGGGAGGGAGGGTGTATGGAATCCGGAAGTGTAATTCCCTCGGATTCCATAATCTGCCCTCGCTTTACATGCATGACTGCACATTTATCCACGCCAAATTCCATTTTGATGCCACTACTAAAAGTTTCTGTTACATTCAGTAGCTTCATCAGATGCAATTTATTGGGAGCAAAGAGTTTCAAATCATCCATGTAGAGGAGGTAAGATATGACCTGACCACGTCTCTTCAATCGATAACCCAGACCTGAATCCTCCAGCAGTGTGCTTAGAGGATTCAGAGCTAAGCAGAACCATAGTGGACTCAGACTGTCGCCCTGGAATATTCCCCGCTTAATCCATACAGGTTCATCATTCCCCTGGATCTGTCGACTCCCTGGATAGCGAAGGACTGTCTTCCATTGCCCCATACACGACTTAAGGAAAGTGCGTAGAGTTGCATTTATCTTGTACAACTCCAGCACCCTCATAAGCCATGTATGTGGCACCGAATCGTAGGCCTTCTTATAATCTATCCAGCTGGTGGAGAGATCCTTGCGGGATCGACGAACCTGTTGGCTGATTGCCATGTCTACGAGGAGTAGCTCCTTAGTACCACGGGACCCGCTCCTACATCCATTTTGAGAGACAGACATGATGGAGTTACTGTCAAGATGATTGTTTATTTTAGTTTTCAAAATGGATGTAAGAACTTTATAGACCGTTGGCAAACAAGTGATCGGTCTATAATTTTTGGGTTCCGCGGTGCTTCCTTATTTATGAAGCAGGTGGGTAATTCCAGTTGTTAAGAACTGGGGTAGCAAACCAAACTCTAAAGATGACTGGAATTGAGATGCCAAACAAGTGTGTGAACTACTCAGCCATTTTATTCAGGTCGCTCCCAAGCTCTATATGCCCATCTTTCATCGCTCTGGAATATGCGATTCTGCGTATATCGATCCACTCGCTTCTTACACAGCCGAATACGGCTCGCCCATGCACAAACTTTCTGCTTCAGGAAGTCGATGCGCTCTGTGACATTATTTATGTATTCTCGAGGGCTGATAACAGTCCCCGAGAATGCCTGTCTCACGAAGCGCATCACTCGTGGTCTAGTTTTGCCCTCTATGAAGCAGTATAGTTTGCCGATGAGTACCCTGGTCCCATCGATACGACGCTCGATTCTGCGTTGCTAGGCTGGTACGGCTGGTTTTGGTTGAGTAGCTTCGTCACAATTTGGGAATTTGACTTTGGCTAATCGACATGCCGCTACAGCCGCCCAATACAGGATCGAATGTGTATCAATGAGATCCTCGCTGCTCTCGAAGAAACTCTTGAGCTGCGAGTCCAAAGCACATACCAGCGCCCTATTTTTTTTTTGTGCATAGGTAGCCGTGGTAACCGGGGTCTTCGGAGTGGATCTATATTCGCGGAACGCATCCTTCAGTGTGCTCATCAGTCGGTCTTTATACTGGCTACTTACTGTTTCAACCCTATCATCCTCTTCTTCAACACGATTGGCCCGCGGCGGAACAGCATCAATAATTGACGCTTGTGCCGTGGTCTGTGTCAGAGTCGGGCGATTTGGTTGCTCAGTGAGCGCAGCCTATCAAGTGCGATGTCGTCCAACCTGTGATTGCGTTGGATGACCCGCACTTGATCCGACAGTCGTTTGGCCGAGACGTTGACAGTTGGTTCCAGTGCCTGAAACAGAGGCAGCATCCCTTTCACGGTACGCAGTAAGGTTAGTTCCCCCCTCTGTAGCCCCGTAATATGCGCGCATGACGTTCTCATTATTGTTTGAGTCCATCTCATGCGCTGCACACAACCACCGGCAGCGGGGACCCGGCTCGGGGCTGGATGGCCCCTAAGTCCCATGCTCGTCGGTGGCCGGCCTCTACCCTGCCGATGTACAGGTGTTGGCGACGTCGGCGGACCTAGTACCTACCGCAAATCGTAAGTATAAATACTTATAAAAAATACTAACTTTTACAAACCCCACAAGCAATCATACGTAATAATCTCTTTATATCCATTTCATCTTCAACTTTGCCGATGTAGAAGAGACGCACCAGTTTAGGCATTAGCTCCATGATTCGACGCAATGGGAACACAGCGAATCTCCACTGATGAATGCTCAATGTTACTGCAATGAAACGTAACTACCTTTTACTTCAGACTGGATAGTCTGAGGCACAGATAAGGGCAGCAGGTTACTAGATTCTGTTATATTTCTTTATTAGATTTTCAATTTGATCTCTAAAGCATTAAATACTGATTTACACGGTGCAATTCAATTGCCTATGGCCTCAGTTAAGTTAAAGCAACACAGCAACTTTCTAAGTATATCTTGGACTGGACACCAATGACTGAAGGTAATGGAAAACGTCTTGAGGAATCCTGGACTTTATAAGTCTGAAATGGCCAACCCGCATTGAGCAAGCGTGGTGATTACGCTCAATCCCTCTCTGTATGAGAGGAGACCTGTGCCCAGCAGTGGGACGATAAAAAGGTTGTTGATGATCAATAAAAGTTGGATTGTCTAAACACCATTTAAACGATGCAAGTCATTTTGTTGCATCAATTTTATTGTATGTCATAGGCATTAAAAATTAAATTGCACCGTGTAAATCAGTCTTTTAAGGCTCAAGGTTGATTGGGAATATTTGACAGTTTCGGATAGCTTGACCTGCTGTCGTCCGTACATACCATACATACCTATACCAAAAGAGCCAAAAAACAAAAGTATTTTTATATAAAATAAACAGTCAAATGGGAGTCGAACTTATGCACGAAGGATTTTCTATACAAAAAAAAACTTCTTTTAGTAGGAACAGAAATACATCATCTTTAAAGATTTTAACTGTCTAGCTACCGTGTTTCATGAGCCTGGTGACAGATAGATAGACAGACACCTACATACCTAATCAAAGCCCGCTGATAGAAAGCTGGAAACTGTATGTTGTGATTTATACTCGTATACCGTAAAATGCTGCAACTTTATCACCCAGCCCAAATTTGCTTATTTTGTTTCAGCCATGATATTTCGTGTTTGCTTATTTTATTCTCATTTTCCACCATTTGATAGTAGATATTTTATATTTCATTTCATTTTTTTAATGATAACTTCTATCATATTCTGTCAATCGTGCGAGAAAAACCAGTAGGAGTAGATAGTTTTTTTTTTTTTTGGGTCCTGTAACTTTTACAGTTTGCAATCACGATTTTTGTAACTAATTACAAAAATCATGTTTTCGTACCCAAATAATGTCTCATGGTAAGAAAATACTGTCTATTTTCTGGTTTGTTTAATATTTTTATGAAAGGAATTCGATTTCAATAAAAAAACTCAGTAGGCAATCTAAGTGGAGTGTTTTTGGAACTTGTGTGACACAGCTTTGCCTGGGGTCTAGTGTTGTTAATAATAGGATTTTATTGATATATAATTTAATCTGCTACTCTCGACAAAGCGGATGTTAGTAATTTCTAAGTCATAATCATTGGTGTTGGGAATTGCGACAGTTAACTTCCGACCACGGGTCACGTGTCAAAAGTATCTACAAATATAGCTGCTGACTCATCCCCTATTACAAATAAGACTTAAAAGTCATAATAGGTGAAATGTCATTCATGTACTACACAGGCAGAGGTCTGACAAACCTAATACTGTAGGGATTGCAGTCGTGGTAATGTATCTTGTGTATGTAAATATTTTTTAATTTAATTGCAGTTACCTACATGAAAAAATTGGAAATAATAAAATGACAACAAGAAAACCAGGAGTTCGTACATAGTTGCCTAGTGCTGATTACTCAGGTGAAATGTTAAGCATAGCAGCAGCTTTTAAGAACAAGAGGACATATTCACTATACATTATTGTAAGGAGTTCCTGGCAACGTCATCAGCCACCCCGCAACATTACTATACAGTATGTTAAGAAAACCCTGTCCGACCCGTGAAGGTGTTGTTAGGTATCGATAACTGATTCTACTAATGCATACAAAACCGGGCTAAACTTAAAAAAAATCCCCCTAAAAAAATAAATATTATTTCGCAAAAAGAGGTAACTTAATAAATACGCGTTAACCACCCTTCGCCTGCCGCCCGCGGGGGGCGGGCGGCAAGGCACGCGGCACGTGGTCGCATCGCTATTCGCTCATAATAATACCGGTGTTGTCACTTTTTAAAAAATTACCAAATTTCGGGGAAATTGGAATTAATTCGCGGGAAAAAAAGATTATTTCAAAATGCATTTGTATTGGTACTATGATGAATACGTAAAATTTTATATTATACAGGGTGGCGCAATAGAACGTGCATTTTTAAAATAATTATTAAAAAATAAATACAAAAGGTATAGTTAAAATAAAACTAAGCAATTATTAAGTGATAACTGAAGTTTATTTTTTAAAAATAACATCATCTAAATGATGACCCTCTCTATGTTGGCACTCCTCTAACCGCAAACGGAAATTACCGAAAACTTTCTTAAGTAGTGCTGGTGTGATTGCTGCCATTTCACCACGAATATTCTCCATGAGCTGACTGATGTTTCTCGGATTATTGGTGTAGACTTTGTGTTTGAGGTATCCCCACAAAAAAAGTCAGGAGGCGTCAAGTCTGGACTGCGCGGAGGCCATGGGATATCACCTCTTTTCGAAATCAGTTTGCCAGGGAACATCTGCTTCACAACCGCCATGGAGTCATTTGATGTGTGACTGGTAGCTCCGTCTTGTTGGAACCAAGTCCTAGAGTTCTTTATTCTTGAATTTTCAAGTTCTGGGGCCAAAAAACCTTCCAACATCGCAACATAGCGTTCGGTATTAACAGTGATGTTTAGTCCCCGTGCGTTTTCAAAAAAATAAGGACCAATTATTCCTTTGGCAGAGATTGCGGCCCAAACTGTCACTTTAGGGCTATGTAACGGTTTTTGATGTTTGAGTCTGGGATTCTCACTATTCCAATAACGACAATTTTGGCGGTTTACAAACCCATTCATATGAAAATGTGCCTCATCAGAGAAAAGGATGTTTTCAAAATTTGAAAACCGATTGAGCATTTCATTAGCAAATGTGAGCCGTGCTATGAAGTCAGAGTCTTTCAATTCTTGAGTTAATTGCAGCTTGTATGGATGCAATTTAAGATCCAAGTTTAAAATTCGTTGCAAACTTCGTCGCGATATGTTTAGGACAGACGATCTCTTGCGAGTAGACATTTGTGGATCTTCTCGTACCGACTGCTTAACACTCTCAATATTGTCTCCGGTCCTAGATGTGCGTGGACGACCTTTTGCGTGTGGTTTAAACGTCGATCCAATCTCTTCAAACCGCTTTATCCAGATTTTAATTAAATTAGCACTCGGAGCCTCCCTAATTTGCCGTACACCATACTCAGAACAAAATAATCGCCTGACAACTACGTACGAACGAGAGTTTTCGTAAAATGCGTCCACGCAAAATGCGCGACGCTTCCCGTCGAAGTGACTCATAGTGACTAAAACTCCATGAACCGCGCTACCCAACGATATCGGTCTCCCCTCGCCCACGCCCCTTCTACCCCGCAAAAAAAGATGATGCCATATGCACGTTCTATTGCGCCACCCTGTATTTGGTCATGTGTTTACCTAACCTTTATTATCCTTATGGGTCGGACAGGGTTATCTTAACATACTGTATAAGAACACTGCCTATAAGAACCGGGACACTGGCCATTTTGTTTTACCCTTTGTTTGTTAAATTAATAATTTGAAGTCTGCAGTATTTGTTTTATTAATGTTTCATGTCGTTTAAAATTGTAAAAACAATATGTAAAGAAAACCCTGTTCGACCCGTGAAGGTATTGTTAGGTATCAATAACTGATTCTACTAATGGATACAAAACCGGGCTAAACTTTAAAAACAAAATCCCCCTAAAAAAATAAATATTATTTCGCAAAAAGAGGTAAATTAATAAATGTGCGTTAAGCACCCTTCCGCGGGCGGCGGGCGGCAGGGCACGCGGCACGTGGTCGCAACGCTATTCGCTCATAATAATACCGGTGTTGTCACTTTTTGAAGTGAAACTTCTTTACGCACGCTTGAGTTGGGGAGTAAACTGGCGAAAGCGTTACGAAAAATGATCGGGCAAGGCGAACGGAAGTTAAGTGGGGGATATAAGCACAGAGGCGCCCGTGGCGCGAGCTTGGTACTACAAGGTCTACAACGAGTTTTTTTTTGAAGTGAAACTTCTTTAGGCACGCTTGACTTGGGGAGTAAACTAGCGAAAGCGTTACGAAAAATGATCGGGCAAGGCGAACGAAAGCAGAGTATAGTCTTATTTCGTCTGTACTACAAACAAGGAGTTGGCTCATGTAAATATTACATGACATGTCGAGTATGAAGTTGTGAGTTCGCATCTCGCCGAAGGCAATATATATTTTTTGGATCTTTTTAAGATTTGTTAACAATTGAGTCGAGATGAAGTTGTGAGTTCGCATCTCGCCGAAGGCAATATATATTTTTTGGATCTTTTTAAGATTTGTTAACAATTGATTACCTAAGAGCACAAATAATTTATAAATTTCGTTCTGTTCTGGCCTTTATATTGTTTTATATATTTTTGCTGAACATTTCTGATATCATTGAAAGTATAGAAGCTTGAAGATATCGTCACAATACGATAATTGGACACAAAGTACAAATTGCTTTCGAGCCTCATAAGCTCAATTATTAAGCTAAGTACCTTGAACATGACGCTGCGAACACCCCCCGACCCCCCTCATTGATTACCTCACCCCCCCGTGGATTATCTCGGGAACCAGAGGTCGTGGACTACCCGAGTTTGGGGTCCCCTGATTCAGGAGGAAGAGCCCGACCTTTTGGCCCAGAGGGCCAAAAAAAAACTACGTGTTTTTTTTTATTTTTCAATAAAAATAGAAGATCTATGCAATTTTTTTTTTTTTTTTAAGTTTGAGACACGGATACACTTATTTATTTATTTAGTCCCTCCTGTATCCCCCTCCCTTACTCCCCCCCCCCTCACCCCTTAATATTCTCACAACCCCCCCCCCCTTAATAATCCCACAAAACTACCCCCCCCCGACCCCCCTCATTGATTACCTCACCCCCCCTGTGGATTATCTCGGGAACCAGAGGTCGTGGACTACCCGAGTTTGGGGTCCCCTGAATCAGGAGGAGGAGCCCGACCTTTTGGCCCCGAGGAAATCCACTCCCCCTCTCCCCTTCCCCCCTCTCCTCCTCCCCCCAACCCCCCGCAACCCCACGAAATCTCTCGAAATACATGTATATATTGTACACACACATATATATATATAATATATACATACAGATGGTGCGAAAGAATTTTCACTTCAGTCGTGTGGTCATAAGCACACTCGTTTTTTTTTCAATAAAAATAGAAGATCCTACCCCTTCTTCTTCTTTCTTCAAAATTTCTTCAAAAAAAAAAACTTAAAAATTTATTTATATTGGTACTATGACGATTACGTAAAATTGTATATTATACTAGCTGACCGGCAAACGTTGTTTTGCCATATAAATAATAGATTGAATTACTAAAATGGCTATTAAAAAATAAGGGTTGATCGTAGAAGGGTGAAAATTGGGGATTGTATGTATTTTTGTATGCTGTATCATAAAAAAATAGAAATTAAAAATTTTGTCTAAAAAATAAAAAAAAGAATTTAGGGGTGGACTACCCCTAACATTTAGGGGGATGAAAAATAGATGTTGGCCGATTCTCATAGATACCGGTTAAGCACAAAAAATTTCATCAAAATCGGTCGAGCCGTTTCGGAGGAGTTTAAAACCGAACACCGTGACACGAGAATTTTATATATTAGATTTGGTCATGTGTTTACCTAACCTTTATTATCCTTATGGGTCGGACTGGGTTTTCTTAACATACCTACTGTATACACAGAGTTTGATCATTTTGTATTTCTTTTTAATAAAATCCACTTCAGAACCTAAAATTATATTATTAAATTAGACTGTTACCCTCATAATTTGATATTTATTGTATTTTAAGAAAATAAATTTGTTTTAAAAAAATTAAGTTAAAACAATATTCAAATATTATATGAATGTGACTTTGCCTAAAAGCATTGCATTTGTGATTTTTACTATTAAGTAGCAATATGCTTCCTTTTTTTTAAAGTAAAAATAACTGTATTCTTGGGACAAGGACAACCCTACAGTCAACGATA
Source organism: Sesamia inferens (assembly GCA_037179545.1). Lineage (NCBI taxonomy): Eukaryota > Metazoa > Arthropoda > Insecta > Lepidoptera > Noctuidae > Sesamia > Sesamia inferens. The sequence continues at coordinate 14,348,860 of CM073921.1, read as the reverse complement.
TTTTTGAATGGGAAGTTTGTGGTTCCTGCTACAATTTTGCCTATTAATTATGAAATAAAATATATAATTTCATAGCAACTATTTAACTGCCAGGGACACTCACAGTAACGCATGCACATGGATAAAAATACTGTAAATACTAACATAATATTCATTATGTAATTCCTCTAGGCAAAGTTGCATCGTTTACTTCAACTTTGCCTGCGACTTTGAGTGCATGTATTTTGGTAATGACACAATACTTTAAAATGTTTGCATCTTACTTTGTCAGGCATAAGGTGTTGTTTTTACGACTTAAACTCACTATGCTCTATAACAACAAATATGTCCAAAGATCTGAACAAGAAACCTCAAAATCCAGGCAAAATGGCAGCACTTTACGGTACGTTTAAAATTAAATATAAATAATTCGTATTAAACTGTTGGACTCACTTAATGTATTGGCGTAGCGATATGCTATATGCCGAATGAAGCAGCTGATGTCGGAATCCTGTCGTTGTCGCATCTTTAAATCGATACCCAATTGGAGATGCACTTCGCGTAGAGGTAAACTTGGAGTCAGGAAGCGTCTTACGTTGTCGTAGTCACGAATACGAACTGTTATAAGGAGTTAGAATAATGAGGTAGGTATTATTACTCTTAAGTCAACGATGAATAGATATCTACTTTTAATATACATAACTATTACCAGTAACTATACGTATTGGGAAACGTGTGCTGCGTCCTACATAGCGTTCACCTGTATCGGTAGATGCGGTAAATAGCTATCTACTGCGTAGTATTTCCGTACATTTCCTGGTACATAGTTTCTACCTAACGCGCAAAGGTAATTACAATCTCGTTATAAAATTGAGGAAATTAAAAACGATACGCCATTTAAGCTATAAGTAGGTATATTTTATGATGGCATGGTTGGCGCAGTGGTTAAGCCATTGATTGCTACGCTGTGTGTCGCGGATTAGATTCCGGCGCGGAACAAATATTTGTATGACCTACAAGTAGTTGTTACGGGTCTGGATGTTTGTGTATGTGACTTTAAATCTTTGTACACGCTCCCACAATACAGGGGAACATTTTTATTATGGAACAACATAAAAAAAATCGTCTGCCCACTGCCAGCCTTTTCCCAACTATGTTAGGGTCGGCTTCCAGTCTAGACCCGGAACAACCACCTGTAGGCCTTACAAATATTTGTTTCTCGCGGGAATCGAAACCACGATACCCAGCACAGTATTCGATCGCTCAGTCACTGCGCAAAGCATGTCGTCAATGATGACGATGAGTGTCAAAAATATCTTAAGGCCATTTAAGACGCAGCTCGTAAATAAATTCCAAGTCTTCTCAACTTTAGCTTTAGCTAACTTTCTAGTCTTTTAATTCTATCAATTAATTATATATACATATTCGAGACAATTAAATTAAAAAAAGAACTAAATTGCTAAATTTATGAACTGACCTCAACTTCAATTCTGGACTTTTTTAAGTGCGAAGTTATTTTTAAGTTTAATCGTACATAGCCAGTTCAAGGAGAGAGAGCGAGGCCGCGTGGCTTAATTAGATAAAAATTTACTGAAGAACCGGCGCCAGACGGGACTCGGGAAGTCAGGAATGTGTCATGACAATAAAATTCCAGCATTAACATCAATAATAAAACTGGACGAATCGTACCAGAAATATTTAGTATTATATATATCTTATTCAGTTTTATTATTGATATTCCTTTTTTGTGTGGGAAATGATCAAATGACTTCCCTCTCTATAAGATTCCGTTTGTTAATCAGCGCGGGACATGAGAGACCGTTGTCACCGATAGCTGCCACAAGAACAAGGCGGGGCTGCGCCCAAGCGAGGCAGTCAACCACCGTATGCTCCACCGTGTCCTCAGGGTGTCACACAATGGTGACGTATGTTTTTGTTATCGCGGTTGTAATCCTCAAAGACTTCCTCCATGGTGGGAGTTATAGAGAAGTATGGACTCTTGCCGGCTAAAACCCCTGCGGTGTTTCACCTTTACCTACGCCGTGGTACGGGATTCGTATAAACATTCACCGTACCCCTACTTGCCTCAACCTTTTGTTCCTCAGTGGGTTCCGTCTCCGCGAGCAACCGTTCTCGTAATGGTCACACCCACTCTGAACAGCGCCTTGAAATACTGCAGCGCCAACTTGGGCCTGTCTATTCGGGCGACGGACGCTTCTAGTCCGCCGCCCGCAGGGCACCGCGTCGCAGATCGATTCGGATCGATTTGGAGGTTGCAGATCCTTTTGCACCCTTCTCGAGCGCCTGATGCTCGGTCACTTCTTTACGAGACATGGCATCTCCGTAAAAGGAGGCAAGCAAGTCCCATGTGTTCTCACTCTCGACCATCGATTGAATGACGACCGCGAGCATGGTCGCTCTCGCCTATAGCCACGATAAAATCACGGTGCAGTCCTGCTCAATCTGGGCATTCGAATGATGCAATGCACTCACTCTATCTCCAACGAGTACTGCGCCGTATCCTCCAGGCAAGCCGCATAGTGGTGTCACTCAGGTGTCTGCTCCCCCCTGAGCTAAACAGGTCCTTCCCTAAGCCAGAGAGTAACTGTACTGCCTACACAAGTGATGACACCCTGACCTTTCGAAATAACGCACCTGTCTAGCCACTTCACAAAGAGGGGACTTATTGTGGCGTGCCCAGTACTGGGTCTGGACAATCGCTCTCTCCATGTCGCCATGAGATTCCGTCGGAGCTCTGATTGTTTTACCGGGATTTCTCGCGGTACAGAGTTACGGTCCGGTACCTCTGATTATTGACACCTCTTTGGGGCGAAAGCAGACTCTTTGAAACTTGCGGCAGTAGTTCAGGTACCTAAGTAGGTAGGTACTTAGGTACCTGAGCTACTACCAGTAAACGAGGTAGGTACCTAGTTTACCGGTGTAAAGTAAGGTAATTCCCCGTTTATTACAAGCTGCAGGTATTTAAAAATGTACTTATTAACAACAAGAAACTGACAGAATGCGAAGAGTAGATATATGTCGGGACAGGCTACGGTAACGCGTCTCCAGGCGGTGTCCGGTATATCGTACCCTCCAACACCGAGAGCAGCATCGGTATAGCCGGGTATCTGATCCTCTCTGCATATCAGCTAGAATTCAAAGAAAGCATGTAAATTATCCTATTTTAAAAGGAATCAAGAATAACTTGCTGCCAAATAAATATCTAACTATTGCCTATACAAATTATAATTTAATATGTCTCATAAGGATTTCTTACTCATAAACTATACATATTGTGAGTAAGTTTAGTGGTTTGTGTCGCTGACTGACTGCTCCCTTCAAACGTATTCGTACAAAACGAACATCGTCCGTAACTGTCAAAATCTAGATGCAATCTCATATCAATATCAAAATCTTGTCAAAAATGTACAGAAATTACAGGTATCAGATGAGACTGAGATCACACTGTAAAAGATATTAAAAGAACAGTGCATCAGGTCTAGCGTCCAGATTCAGGGGCTTTAAGTAGGTACGTTGAAACATCTGCAGGTGTTCACTGGAACTACAAATACCGTCTACATACAATTAATATATATACAGGTATACATAATTTAAGTGTATACCTGCAATCGAAAATGTGCTCGTTTGATTACAGGTAACAAAGACAACAGCGCGCCTCCAGTCCCATCAGCTATGTGCGCATACTCTAGTGCTAAAATACGCAGATTTCTTAATTCCCCAAGACTTCGAAGAAACGTGTTTCTAGTATCAGGCCTCGATATATATTGGCCACTTCCTGAAATAAGTAATGCCTGTTTACTTTTAATAGTTTTAATGTAACATTACTCGAATAACAGAAGTGTATCTATTTCTATCATAGCTCAGTATACAAGCGATAGCGGAGGAATACACATTTAATTGAACACGTGATAACAATGAAGTTTACATAGAGTGAAATACCCAATATTGTAGGTTTTGCATACAGAGTCCAACTCAAACCAACTATAATATCACCTGTGAACCATAGCCATAATCTTTAGACACCGTACCTACTGTTGTTTATTTCCTTTAACTATTAATGGGAACCTTAGACAATTAATTTCGTTCGCCAAACAAAAAAAATTCGTTTGTCTCCAGTGATGACAATTGGAACTTTTATTTCCCACTCGTTCCGCTATAAACCGAAATTCAAAATAGATAGAGCAGAAAATGCAGTAATGGATTCATTATTGCATTTTCTATATTTTTTAATCCATTTTGGTTCTATGCAATATGAGATTTCACGGTGTGTTAAAATGTTTTAATTACGATTTTTTGACAAAGAATGAACAATGTTTTTGATTAGTCATATTTTAAAAAGATTGAAGCTCTTAATGAATATCATATTGCCCAGTCGCCTTTATGACGAATATCTATCATTGTAATTTAATATCTAGTAGCCGCGTGAACTCAACATGCGAATTTAATTAAACCTTTTTATGAAAATTAGTTCGCAATAGTCTAGAAAAAAAAAAACACATAGTTTGAAAGATAGAAAATTAAAAAATGTCAAACGGTTTTTCTAGAAAAATGAAGCGAGTTATAAATACATAAAAACAGAAAAAATATTATAAATTCTTTATTATTCTAAAAATACATAGAAAAAGCAATATGTTTCAACTTGTGCCTATACTTTTATTGTGTCCAAGTTTCAAACTATTTTGTTTTTTGATACCATGTGCAACATTACTGGGTATGATGGGAGTTTATCTAGGCGGGATCTTATCACATTTTTCTGACGTAGCGTACGTTAAAATCAATACGATAGTTAACACAACTAAATTTTAATTACCTAAACCAAATATTGTGGGAGAATGGATGAACTAGTGTAGTCGCCAAGACAACCATGCTTGCGTTGCCATGACGACAAACATTTGTTGGTTGACAAACTTGAAAATGGCAACAGACGAAGAAAAATCAAAAATTGAAAAACTCTTGCAAGGATTAGAAGTCCCTGAAGTCAAGTTAACGGAGCGTTGTTCTGATCTTATGAAGGCTTTTCACCAGAGATTTGGTGGAGAAGTTGAAGCAGAAAGTCGCCAGGAGGCAGGAGACATGAATGACCTAGGCGAGAATCCATACAAAGTTGACCGAAGTCTACTCGAAGAAAACGAAAAGAAATTGAGAGAATTATTGGCTGAAACTAAACGGTTCGTATGATTTATAATATGTATATGCAGAATACCTCTTGATGTTTATGCATCTATATCGTAATTACAAAATACCTACACTATTACTTTCAAATTCAATGATTTTGAAGTTTGCATTGCTCCACCATATCTTCGCAAGTCTACTGGGAATTTAAGACTCTAGAGATGAACTTGATTACAGTAAAACTAAAAAATGCGATCTGGGATGAGGTAGCTGTGCCTACTGGTAGGGACCATTTTATTTTGCTTCAACGTTATTATTATTTTCATATTATGTTTTATAGAGCCAAAAAAGGAAATGCCGAAAATGGACTTGTGACCGGTGCAGATCCAAAAAGACCTTGGCGTACCAATTCTAACAAAGAGAAGTTACTTCGGGTAGACAACGAGCTCAAGCGGCACCTGGAGAAGTCTTCTCAAATGATTGAGCCTTTAGTTGAACAAGAGATGCAAGACCTCGTGAAGCAATGTAAAGATGAAGGGCGAGTGGCGCCGGCTGTGGGAGCCAGCCGTCTCAGAGACACTGTGGACGCCGCCAAGAAGAATCTCCCACATTTCCAGTACAAAAATATTAGCAACACCACGGCCACCTCGATCATGCCACAGGCTCATGTATTTCATGCTAAATCTCCGTCACCTAAAGAGTCTTCTACAATTGAGTGATTTATTGTGTAATGTTTTTGTTTGAGTATGTCTGGAAGAATAGGGTATTTGACTAAAAAAAAACACTAATTAGTCCGTCAGTCAGATTTCCAAAAAATACTAGACACGTATTTTTTCTTTTTTCATATAAACAAAAAATGAAGACGACACAGTGCGTTGAAAACTCGTGTGACGTCGCTGCACGCGACACTTTTTAGCGACCAGTGACGTCACCAGCCACCACTCCTGAAGTTTGATGCCTTTTATATTTGTCATTTTTTATTGTTTTGATAAAACAAAAAATACGTGTCTAGTATTTTTTGGAAATCTTACTGAAGGACTAATTAGTTTTTTTTAGTCAAATACCTATTTGAGTATAATTTCATGAAAAAACATTTTGTTTTATTCAACCCATGTCTTTTTTCCTTAGGGAGTAGGCAGACACAGTAAGTCAGGTCTGTTGAACTCGTGCATCGATTCTGTAAGGTTGCGTAGGTACCTTATTTCGTACCAAATAATGTACTAGGTATACATTTATTTTGTTCGATACATTCAGTTTTCAAACCACTGGACTATACATAGGATCGCCCGTGAGAATTCACGAGTCGACCGATCCCAAAACACCCAGCAAAGATTACGCAAAGTTTCATCTAAATCTGATCATTGGTTTTGAAACGTATAGCGACCAAACTTTATTTTTATTTATGTAGTAAGTAGGTTTCATAATTAATCAATTAATCCGCCTAATAATGTTCCCAACACAGGCCTCACGGTCAGAGGCAGTGGACCGTCATCTATACTATAAACACGCGGGCTAGTAGATGTCACATGTATTCGAAGTTTTGCCTCTAGGACATGCAGTTTCCCCACAATGTTTTTCTACACTGTTTTGAGAGCAGTAGTAACGACATAATTTACACAAAGTAAGGCGCCTGCCGGAGTTCGGAGAAGTGATAAATACATTAAGATAAGATTAATAAACACACTTACCAGTGATATACGAGTAATTGATAAGGAGAGGATTCTCGTTAGGCAATACGAATCTCCACAAGAACAGGTACTTGAGACTCTGTGCGTTGAAACAAGCAAGATGCTGTATGAGGCTAACTCCCTCAATTCTGTTGCAGCACAAGTTTTCAAACGATACTAGCTGGAGGCGGTCCTGACAACTACGGGCATCAAATTATAATTACCACGCATAATTTTATTTTGGTAGCGAACGCGGCCCCTGCGCAAGGAGACGCGGTCTCGGAATTTTTTACAAATTAAAGTATAGGCGCCGATTCTGTTGTTAACAAACTAAAGTAATTTTAAGTTATGTGCATTTTTTCTTTCCATTTCGTCAAGGAAAGGATAAGATAACATTTTAGTTTCATCTTGTCAAATTAAGATACTCCATAGACATTTTAGACGCGATTATAAACATGGCGACTAAAATACGCCAGTTTACGTCAGGAGCGCACTAATGTGACAGGTCTAAACTGACATTTTATCTTCTGTCCTTTTCTTAATGAAGTAGAAAGAAAAGCACTGAACTTAAATTTAATTTAGTTTGGGAACAAGAAAATCTCGGTCAATTTTTCAAAATTCATTAGTTACTTACTTACACATGATGATTAAGTAAAATATCATATTTTATTTAGTCATGTATATACTTAACTTTTATTATCCTTATGGATCGGATGGAATTATCTTTACATATTGTATAAAAGAAAATAAACATACTTAACGTTATGGTATTAATTACTTTTTTGTTGTTAGTTTCCTATAAATATTGAGAGGATTTCACAACGATTGTATAAATTTTAAAATCACCGAGAAAATATTAGTCTCTAAATATCAAGACTATTAAAAAGCAATTAGTATCACCTAAATGATACCTTAGGATGTGCTGCAATTGCCGAAAAAATTCTTTCCTTCTGAAATAATCAAGACGATCAAGCTTGAAGAAGCAATCGGGAACAACCAGTCTGTCCATTTGATCCTGAGCCAGCGCCATTCTCTGTTGCGAAAATATAACAGTAGGTAAGTACAGACGACAGCACACCAAGGTACCAAAATCTGTCAGATTTCTTTATTCGGTTTTAAACTTTATCTCCATAGTATTAAGGCTCAAGGTTGATTGGGAATATTTGACAGTTTCGGGTAGCTTGACCTGCTGTGTACAAATTTAGTAAAGTGTGCGAGTGACACCCGTCATTATGCATTCAATTGCACTCGTCGACAACGCGCTGCCCAGTTTGACGTTGCCGCTCGTTGTATTTTTTTAATATAAATTATAAACTAGTGCTTGACTTCAATCCCGCCTAATGGTAAGCAGTGATGTTATCGTTGATGGTAAAGCGCGCTAGTTTATTAAGAGCCTATTCACTCTAGCCTTGAAGACGCTCAAATTGTAGTCTGACGGATAACGCCGCTGGGAGATTGTTCCAGTCCCTCGATGTACGCGGTATAAAAGAGGAGGCAAAAGGCGTAGTGGTATTAACAACGTAAGGCGTCGTCCTAATTGGCAAAGAAAGCACGAGCGCTTTCGCACGATCGTCCCGATCATTATTAAGCACATAATGCTTAATAACGACCGGATGAATGGACACTCTGATGAAATCTGTATGTTTGATTTCATCTTCGTGACGATCGTGTGATTGTGCTCGTCCGATCGCGCTCGTGCGATCTTTACCAATTAGGACGACGCCTCAGGGTGGAAACTCGCTGTATGATGGGTCTTCCGATGGTGGAACGGAGATGGGAGAATCAAATCATGCAATTTCCTCGCACACACACCAAGATGCATCGTATAGAACACGGAATGGCTAGCAACTCTACGCCTGTGTCCAGGCTTTGGAGGCCGTTTTGAGTTAAATCTGGATCGCCAATCAGTCTCTTTGCACGCCTCTCCAATGAATCCAAAGTAGCCAGGTGACATTTTGCAGCACTGGCCCAAATGTGGCTGCAGTACTCCACACACGAACGGACCTGTGCTTTGTACAACATTAGAAACTGCCTTGGTGTGAAGTACTGCCGGACCTTTCCGATAACGCATGAACGGTCCAAAGTTTAGCAGAAATATGTAATATCCCCCGGAAATAGGATAATAACCTCGCATCTTTGAAGTGTCATAATGCGAAGTGTCCTTCGCATTATCCTCGGAGAGGATGGTATACTCAAAGAGCTTATACATAAGTATACAGGTTTCATAGGGCAAAGATGAGGCATGCATTTGCCGAAGTTTGTTCTCTACTTCAGGACGTGATTGACGCTGAAGCTGCGAGTGAAGTCCATTAAAAGCCACTCCTACCGAACATGTGAATTTCCACTTCATTTACGCACATAAGGTATCTATCTAACTAACCTAACAGCTAGTTTAAAATCTTGCAATACAACATTCATAGCCTCAGTGCTACCTTTTTTATCTCCTTTACTTTTCGCAATATTTATCAACTCCATCACCAGAAACCCTCTAATATCCTCCTACCACCATTATGCAAATGATTTACAGATTTATCAACAAGCTGGCCACTCAAATTTAGATGACGCCATTCAAATTATCAACAAAGACTTGTTCTCAATCTGTGAGTGGAGTGAGGCGCATGGGTTGCATGTTAATCCATCGAAGACTCAGGTCATTGTTGTTGGCAGTTTAAGGATGTTCCCCAGGATAAACTGGTCGCAACCTCCCCAAGTTCAATTTAACGGAACTGCTATTCCTTTCAGTGAGAAGGTTAAGAACCTTGGGGTTTGGTTGGACAAGCATCTTTCCTGGGATCCACAGCTACAAGATGTAAGTCGCATAATTTTTGCATCTGGTAAGTCTCTGAGACGATTGCGGAACTTTCTTCCTACTACCACTAAAATTGCGCTTGCACAATCACTTTTACTTCCCATCCTTGACTGCGCAGATGTCAGTTATCCAGATCTTACTGAGGCACAACTAGATAAACTTGAGCGACTTCAAAACTTTTGCATAAGATTTATATTTGGCCTGCGCAAATATAATCACATATCTAAATGTTGTACAAAGCTTAATTGGCTTCCCATTAGTCTTCGCCGGAATTCTCATATCCTATTTCAGCTCTACAGCATTTTGTTTAATCCTAAAACCCCCTCTTATCTTAAAGAACATTTTAAGTTCCTTCATGACAATGTGACACACATAATAGATGTCTGAGATCATCGGAAAACCTGATATTAGAGATGCCGATGCATTCCACTAGTTTCTACGATAAATCCTTTACTGTACAAGCAGTTCGGCTATGGAATGACTTGCCCGTGTCCATAAGGCGTGCTCAAACTCTATTCACTTTCAAAACTATGATAAGAAAGCACTTCCTCTCTCTTTAAACATGTCATTATATTTTATCTGCTCTTGTATAATGTTTATTAATTAGATGTATATATTTAATTAAACTAGTATGACACATTTAACGTACATATTTATTGTATACTCTATGTAAATAGTACACTGTACACCTACACTATTTCTCTCTCCTTCCCCTTAGTATTTCATCCAAAGGTTGTCTGTAAAAGATCGCTCTTAGCGATAAAACCGCCCATTGTGTCACCCTTTGTAAAATCTTTATATTTATGTTCTGTAATCTATATGGTGTACATAATACAGAGTATTCTATTCTACTATCCTCCTGCTATTACAATTTGATAGTGACGTCACCGTGCTTTCCAAGTGATGTACGTCGTGCGATCAACATGATACTAAGTATATAAGATAAAACAAAATACAGTAAACCTAACCCAACTGGAAGTCTACAATATTCCTGTAGTTGATGAATCATATTTATCAGCTTATACAAAATTACCAAATAAATAATATCTATTGTACCTTTAGGGTTAATTCCATGGAGCTGTATAATTTACGTTGATAAAGATTGGATTGTAACTTTAGAGCAGTGTTGGATCTCCATAAGTGATTGCCGTGGGGTGTAGGCAACCTCGGGTATGGATAGGGGCAGACATACAACAATTTTTCACAATGCCGGTCTCCCGTGAAATATCGCTGCACCTCATCAATCTCATAGTACTCGGTTTCTTTGGACCTGTAGTCATTTCAGCCAAGTCAACATCATCAACTCAGCGTTAATCCCAGTCGCATCCAAAGCTTTTCAGCTTTGGAGTATGGGATCCGCTTTACCAGTCTGACCGCTGATTTTGGCTAAACTTCGATATTTTCCGTGAAGCGACTGTCGTCTGACCTCCACAACCCGTAGGCGATATCAAAGCATTGCAGTCATGTCAGACCAGTATGAATCTATTAAAGGTCGATTTTGTATTAACTTAATGAGAAAAAATATAAAAAAAATTGCGAGTTGAAAGCTTTTGTATGTACATACATATAGTGACGTAGGTACAATGTGTGGCATATTCCAGTATGGTAAGTACTTACAAAAGTGCGTCATCTTCAGTCAGTATACCATCTGATTTTTCAATGTAATGTAGCCAAATGAAAGGGTTTCGCGTCCAGTAGTCTAGGGAAAGTTCCCCTGGTTTATAGTGGTATTCACGGTGGTCCTGCCATTTCACACTTTCTAAGTGACCAATAATTTTAAAGCACTTGCAATCCGCTGCGCAGAAAGGAATTATATTATAGGTACCTAAGTGTCCGAAATAATAAATAAACCCACTGAAAAGATGGTTTGGAAATATTTAGATAGATAAATAATTTGGGAACACAGACAAGGACACAGCAACATTTTTGGATTCCGTGGCTAAATGCAAAAAGCAGAGCTCATATATTTTCGTGATGTCCGTCCATCTGTCGTTCCGCCCAAATGATACTAGTCATTTTTACCCGTATGTATATACATATCAATAACTATAATTTGCAATCTACTTAACTTTTAGGATGTCGTATCCAGTATTTTATGACATCTGCCTTTCAGCGTTTGCTTCTTTCAAAGCTGCCTGCGGTGTTCAGCAGGCACTTCGAAAGATAAAAAAAATTGTATTCTTTATAAGTTCATGAGATAAGGTACCTGCGCCAAAGATGGCCCTGTTCCTAAGATGGCCCGCTTTCGTAAATTCATATTAATTGAAGTTTGACTGTGCTAAAATTTCGTACCTATGTTTGGTTTTTTCCATAAACAAAACTGCAACTTCATGTTATAAGAATTGTTCCGCCATTTTCGCAGTGGTCGAAAGTTTGTCACTGACATGGCAAATGACTAGCGTTTTGTAATCCCATATGCTTAAACTGTGTACTATTACTTAGAAAAGTCAAATAATTTCAACGTTTTTTTACAAATTAAAGGTTACCTAGTTCAATTGGCAGTTCGTAGAAAGTAAGTATTGCTTGTATTGTCTGATATTTTTAATTTAAAAGAAGTAGATCCTAATGCCGGGTAAAGTCCCTTTTAAGGCCCACCACAAGGGTTACGAAGTTGGCCCAGGCCTTATCAGGACTATTGTATATCTTACTTTTTTGTTTATTATATGATAAAATTAGTATTTATATTACTTTTTATAAAATAGTATTAGTATTCTATCGGAGCAAAACATTGGAACCTATTTTAAACGTAGATACCTAGGTACTTAAAGCATTTATAAATTCCAACGTCATTCAGTGTCTTAACTAAACTTTTTAAGTTTAATTTATTTTCAAATTTTACAAAATGGTAACAACCAAAAAGCGCAACAGTTTGAAGAAAAGGAGTCAAAAATATAAAAACCCAACCAAAAAAACACAGAAAATCAAAGAAATAGTAAACGAATAAAAATGATAAAGGGGAGATAACATCGCCGAACAGAAACCTAAACGAAAAAAGGATAAATTTAAAAACCAAAGTAAAAAACACAAAAGATAATCAGATTGAAACCTGGTATTGCCAAGCTTGTAAAGCAGAACGCATTGCAGGTATGTGACAATGTATTAATTGTTATGTATTAATTGCCACGAAGAGTGTGTTGGCTTAACTAAAATAAGAACGACGGAGAAAATTTCTTATGTCCAATGTGACTAGAAATCTTCAAAGCTTTTGGTTTTTTACATTCAAATTTAATTGTTTTTTTTTTTATTGTCCTAATAAGGCCCACCAAAGTTGTTTACAATTTTTTTTATCAATATTCTAGTACCTACATTTTTTATTTTTAAGAAATATAATTATCAGAAGATCGTGACGAAATTGTTTTATATTGAATTTATTGAAAGATTTTTGTTTTGTAGATAGATTAAATTTCGTTAAGCCTAACATGGCCCACAGCTCATTAATGACTACGAAAACTATTATAACAGACTGATTACTTAAGAATCTTTTATGTTAGGTTAAGTTTAACGTATTTATATATTTTTTGTTTTGATAGAGTCTATAAATTATGTGATGAAAGTCGGGCCATGATAAGTACCCATGTTCTTAAAAAGACCCACTTTAGAGGTTTTTAAAAACATTTTTTTTGTTAAAGAAATTTTATAAAACATGTTAATTTATATGTTGATTTGATTCGCAAATAAATTATTCATATTGTTAGAATGTTTATTTATATTAATAACTTAATTTTTTTGATTTATTTCAATATTGCAAAAAATGGGCCTTACAAGGCGCAGGTACCTTACTTTTAGAAGTTAAAAGTGAAAATTTTGAGGTTTTTCGAACACTACACAGTGAGCACAAGTCTTTTAAAGGTTACAACTTAGTTTAAATTTTCTTACAGCAGCTTCAGTACATTGTCTTTTTCGGCGCCCTAACGCCTAATACGATTTAGTTATTTAGTATCTATGAATTCCATGGCGTCTAGATTATTTTTTACGACTAAAATATCTTCAAACTACTTGATTGTGTGTTGGACTTCCAAAACAAATTGCCTACGTTTTCAACATTTAGTTTGTTGTTTTATTGAATTTCGTTAATTTTTACATACCAAGTCTCACCTCGATGAGTGAGCATTTTGGGGGACTGTCTTATGTAATATTGACCTTCAAAAAGTGCTGATTCTCAGCCTAATTGGAATAAATGACTTTTGATTTTGATTTTAGATTAACTTGCACCCAAATTGAATCATTTGAAAAAATTTTGAAACATATTGCTACAAAACTATTGCTCTTTAAGCTCGAAAAATGTGGCTGATCAAAAACAAAAATAATACAATAAAATTTGTTGTTACGCATAATCCACACTATTTTCAAATTAAGTGGCACGTACTTTGACAATCTAGGTACTTATAAGTAATTTTAGTGGTAGTCTGTGTTTAGACAAAGCACAACTTGCACACAATAATCGCCTTGCAATAATTTCCTCGGCGTAAGCAGAAGTCGCATGAAATCAAGGAATGGCAAACATAACATCATAATCAGAATATATTTTTCCCACTGTTGGCCCACACCCTCTCATCTAGAGGAGGCATGTGTTAAGCCTCCTATTGATGAGAGGGAGTGGGCCGTAATCTACCACGCTGGCCCAGTGCGGGCTGGTGGATGTCACAAGTCTTAGCTCTAGGACATGCCGGTTTCCTTGCGATGTTTTCCTAGATGAAATAATTTATATAAACTAAAGCGCCTGATGGGGTTCGAACCTATGACCTATAAGTTGTAAGTCGCGGTCGATACCACTAAACTACCACTGCTCTCTCTTCTCTCTTATGGCAAAACTTTAATTAAATTATTTTTAAAGAAATAATGCGCATGCAAACACTTGCATGTAATAGAGTATTTGACTAAAAAAAAACTAATTAGGCCGTACAGTCAGATTTCCAAAAAATACTAGACACATATTTTTTCTTTTTTCATATAAACAAAAAAATAAGACGACAGTGCTTTGAAGACTCGTGTAACGTCACTGCTCACTAAAAAGTGTAGCGTGCAGTCACCAGTCACCACTCCTGATCTTTGATGCCTTTTATATTTGTCAATTTTTATTGATATGATAAAACAAAATATACGTATCCAATATTTTTCTATAATCTGAATGATGGACTAATAACTAAATAGAATCAATATTTTTTTACCCAGGAAACATCCTTATTCTTGAATGGCAATAATTGAATGAGCTTTATGATTTTGCGATTGATATCTAAGTACTCAGCTTGAACCTCCCAGAAACATGCATCATGGGTAGGTAGTAACGAAATTCGAAAACGATATTTATATTCTGTGCGAACTAAGTAGGTACCTACTGTTATTTGGTAGTATATTTTAATAAGGTCACAGGTATGAGAGGGGACCTCCAGGTCTCCTCTCATACCAGTGACCTTACCAGAGAAGGATTGAGCGTAATCAGCATGCTTGCTCAATGCGGGTTGGCGATTTCAGACTTAAACGTCCAGGTTTCCTCAAGATGTTTTCCTTCACCTTGTAATCAGTCATTATGTGCCCATGATTTAACTATATGAAATAATTAAGATTTTTTTTTATTTTGATTGCAGTATCCTTTTCAGCGCGATAGTTAGATACGCGAGTTTTTAAGCTATTGCATAGCTTCTATCGCGGGCCTTGAGCGCGGGGACCGAATCCAGAAATTCCGTAACGAAAAAACCTCACGCTCCCCACTCCGACGGGCACGGAGGTGTGGCTTGAAGGCCGTATATCGTCTAACGTCGTTTCAGTTCGGCAGTATTCGGCACGGTATGTTTGTGTGCGTGCGACTACATCTTTTGAAAACGATTTATAGATTTTCAAAAAGAGCATGCATATTGCAGGGCGCGAACTCAGTCCTACACACTTGCCATGTTACTGATAGTCGCGATGTGCTAAACTTGCGATTAATTTTCTCTCTGAAATAGGTCTTCTATAGAGATATGTCATAGACGTCATCGACGTTGTCATGGCTACCTTAAAAACTTTTCATATAATTAATTATTAAGTACTTTTATTCAAATTAATTTAGTAGTGTTTTTATAAAATAGCTTTTTTTTTTTAACGGAAAAACTAAGATGAATGTCACGCTAATTTTTCATTGGACTTTTAAATTATTTATAGTGTTGTTTACTAAATAAAAGCGCGTGCTTTTATAGAGTAAAAAGTGCTCACGCGGCCGTTTTTTCAACCTTGATTGGCGATATCCGCCATTATTGTGAAATATTTTTTTAAAGAATATCTATAATTTGTTACACGTGTTATTGGCAAAATTTTGGTATCTATCCACAGGGACCAGATCAAGAGTTGAAGTTGAAGTTTTTATTAAATAAAATATTACAGAAAGATGTCGGTGAACAATGTTAATATGAGTACATTTAAGTGTACTAGTTGTAATATTGTTATCTCCGAAACGAAACAACGAAAGTTTAATAAAAATATGCTCGTCGGCTTTTTCTGAGGAAGACATTGATGAGGCAAAAAAGTTATTGTTTGTTTCTACGAAGACAAGACAAAAACATGTATCGAGGCGTAAGAACAAAAAGCAGAAAGACCTAAAATATACGATTACGGTGTTTAAAATCACGGATCCCGAACAATCCCAGTTTTTGTGGCATATGACCTTCACAAATTGCCACCAGTTTGCTTTGATTACGTAGAACGTACGTAAAGAAGTTGATGAAGGATTTATTAATTCTACGGTCAGATGTTAACGCAATCAGAAGTGATTATGTTACTAAAGATCAACTCGAAAATATTAAATTGATAACAAATAATTCGACACCGACGCCGTTCATCATCAACAACCTTTTTATCGTCCCACTGCTGGGCACAGATCTCTCATACAGAGAAGGATTGAGCGTAATCACCACGCTTGCTCAATGCGGGTTGGCGATTTCAGACTTATAAAGCCCAGGTTTCCTCAAGATGTTTTCCTTCGCCTTCAGTCATTGGTGTCCAAGATATACTTAGAAAGTACATATAACTTTAGAAAAGTTACATTGGTACTTGCCTGACCTGGAATCGAACCCGCGCACTCATACTTGAGAGGCTGGTGTTTTAACCACTAGGCCACCACGACAAAACAGTGGGGTATATTGAAAAAGAACCTCGGAGTATTTGAGTATATTTCGTGGTGCTCCCTGTGCGCCGTTTCCGAGTCAACGAAATACCAGTTGGTGGAGTCATAAGGATACTATAGCTGTCTTGCCTGCCCCTCAGTGCCCGGCCGGTCTTGCGATTGCACCGAAACAGCACACAATGACAGAGATTATAAGTAATAGCATAGACAGACCTTACGGAGGAATTGCCCTATTGTAGAGGAAGTCCGCTTTCTCAAAGGTATCAGTGTTTTTATTTATTTAATAAAAGAAAAATTTGTTTTCTTATCGGTCACCACGCTCAAAAAGTGTAACTTGAATTAATATCAAAGAAAAAGAAATACTGCATAAATAAAATAAATAAATAATTATAATTGCATAAATTGATACAAAATGCTATGCAATAGCTTTACCGCGGCAGTCCCCGAGTGCCACACGTCTTTTTTTTTAATATTTAAATATTCACAGTATCCTACATACTTAAGTAAGTTACATACTTATCTACAAACTTCTATCTAGTCTAAACAGTTTAATACAACAGTCTTACACTCATCATTTGTAGTATCCAGATGTTTCTGTTCTGTTATTTCCTTTTTATCTACTAGCTCAGAGATTTTCGACTTATTCATAGTTGCTTTATTTGGCCCATCCATTCTTATTATTGTTTCAATTCAAGACGAAGCTGTATTGATAAACATTAAATAAAAATAATGCTAAATTATTCAAATAATAGACATCATCAAAACGACATATTTAGGGAGAAAATCTATGAATAATAAACAAATACGTAATAAATATTTCATCACAAAGTAAACAATCAAAATTTAGACTTTCCGTAAAAAAATGTCATTGCTATGTTAAAGATAATAAAAGATCATAGATATTTAAAAAAATCCTAAGCTTGAATCTGTCAAGTAGCAGAAAAAGTTCTATTCATGCTCGAACACAAGAAAGTGTTTTTACGTAAAAAAAAACGAGTGTGCTTATGACCACACGACTGAAGTGAAAATTCTTTCGCACCATCTGTATGTATATATTATATATATATGTGTGTGTACAATATATATGTACATGTATTTCGAGAGATTTCGTGGGGTTGCGGGGGGTAGAGGGGAGGAGGAGAGGGGGGAAGGGGAGAGGGGGGAGTGGATTCCCTCGGGGCCAAAAGGTCGGGCTCCTCCTCCTGATTCAGGGGACCCCAAACTCGGGTAGTCCACGACCTCTGGTTCCCGAGATAATCCACGGGGGGGCTGAGGTAATCAATGAGGGGGGTGGGGGGGTAGTTTTGTGGGATTATTAAGGGGTGGGGGGGGGGTTGTGAGAATATTAAGGGGTGAGGGGGGGGGAGTAAGGGAGGGGGATACAGGAGGGACTAAATAAATAAATAAGTGTATCCGTGTCTCAAACTTAAAAAAAAAAAAAAAATTGCATAGATCTTCTATTTTTATTGAAAAATAAAAAAAAAACACGTAGTTTTTTTTTGGCCCTCTGGGCCAAAAGGTCGGGCTCTTCCTCCTGAATCAGGGGACCCCAAACTCGGGTAGTCCACGACCTCTGGTTCCCGAGATAATCCACGGGGGGGTGAGGTAATCAATGAGGGGGGTCGGGGGGTGTTCGCAGCGTCATGTTCAAGGTACTTAGCTTAATAATTGAGTTTATGAGGCTCGAAAGCAATTTGTACTTTGTGTCCAATTATCGTATTGTGACGATATCTTCAAGCTTCTATACTTTCAATGATATCAGAAATGTTCAGCAAAAATATATAAAACAATATAAAGGCCAGAACAGAACGAAATTTATAAATTATTTGTGCTCTTAGGTAATCAATTGTTAACAAATCTTAAAAAGATCCAAAAAATATATATTGCTTTCGGCGAGATGCGAACTCACAACTTCATCTCGACTCAATTGTTAACAAATCTTAAAAAGATCCAAAAAATATATATTGCCTTCGGCGAGATGCGAACTCACAACTTCATACTCGACATGTCATGTAATATTTACATGAGCCAACTCCTTGTTTGTAGTACAGACGAAATAAGACTATACTCTGCTTTCGTTCGCCTTGCCCGATCATTTTTCGTAACGCTTTCGCTAGTTTACTCCCCAAGTCAAGCGTGCCTAAAGAAGTTTCACTTAAAAAAAAAACATTGACACCATTGTTATAATATTAAACTAAGGTAGATAAGTCACTAGCGCACTGAAAATGAAGCGTACAAAAGATGGTAATTCCAATATCTCGCTTTAGTCACTCGCGATACTCTCGTTCCGTACGCGCGTACATGTCCTTGGTGGCTAAGAAAATCTTTTCCGCATTCAAAATGGCGTTTTGTGTAATGCGTAAATGTACGAATTATTTTAGAAAAGCCAACAAAAGTCATGGAATCACATATCATATGTAAGTATTCCAAAATATTTAGATAAATAATATAGTTTCAATTATTTTGTCAAACATTCTTACTGCTAATGCTTAGGCGGCCATTGTAAGTAAAAAGAGAGCTTTTCGAAAAAGAGAGAAATTGGATTTCTTGCGGGATTGATATTGATATATTGATATTGATTTTGATGTGAACGCATTTGACATAGATTAGTTGCACAAAGGCGATAATGTTTATGGTGACTTTTATACCTGCAATTATAGTTCTGTTTCACTTTATTTTCGCGCCTGTGTGGTTAGTTACAATTTATGAGCATTGTATTGCAACAGTTAAGTAAAACATTGATAAAATTACGAGATTATTTTGGGTTGCTAAGTAATAGAATCAAATGACATGAAATGATTAAATGGGAAAGTGTGAGTCGATATTGAACATGAAGTATAGGTACAATAATGTAAATAAATATTTCCTACGCTCACACCAATTAGCCTAGCCTATAGAAATATATACAGAATGTTTGCATAATGATTTACATTTGAAAAACTAAAATAAGATTTGAAATATAGATTAAACCGAATTAATTTCACTAATTAGGTACTATGATTTATTTTTTTGCATTAGGCTTCCTTTAATCACAGTCACAAAATATTAAAGACACTTTAATCAAGTACCTACCTATTATAAAACTTCAATGACAAACAGAACGTACGCAGAATAAAATAATTGCATGTGTGCTGCTGCTCCGATCGGCACATTTATTTCGGATAGTTTGTTAGAACATATCATATCTGTTTAATATTATATCAATGATTGACACACTTTTCTATTAATTATTATCTTTAAGTAGGTCTACGGTCAAATATGACCGTAGCGTGGTAAAAACAGTCGGACGTCAGAGATTTTGGAAAGAATGGCACGGACGACAGCTGGCCAAGCTACCCGACGCTGTCAACTATTCCCAATCAACTTTAAGCTTTAATGATTTAGAGATATAGTTGAAAATCTAATAAAGAAATCTAACAGATAGTACTAGCTTGATGAGTCGTCTGTACATATAACATTTCATCGGTGAGTTAATGATTATGTAATGCTCATAATATTTATTTTCTGTTATTATTTATCGGCGTTCATCTAATAGGTACTGGGCGATGATGTCTTTTGAGACATGTTTCTTGCTTCTGAAACCAATTAGAAAGTGACAGCAATAGTGTATTGTTTAAGAGACAAAGAGTAATTGGTGTACCTATCAAATCTTTTATAAATGATCGAAATAGGGTATCGATAACGTAAAACATTATTTCCTTAGGTACATTAGAAACATTTAAATGAATTATTAAAGCACCTATTATTGGTTCTAGCTACCCACAAAATTCCGAATTTGAATATTAATAGATTATTACAATCTAATGAGAGAATTACTTTCCTTCAGCAATTAGTGCTCTATGTTTACGGTATTTTGCCGAAGATTGTTTTATGACTATGAATTAATTAATACCGTCGCGTTTACTAAGTTCGGCAGTACAATTGGCACTGCAGATAATTTGGTGTAGTTTACCTCTGTAAACTACACCAAATTATCTGACCTTTTTGAATGACCTAGTGATCTTAAATCAAAGTCCTCTAAAGTAGTAGATTAGTCTGACTACACAATTTTTTGTTCCTGAATATCTGTAAAAATATTGTTTTAACAATTATGTATTTTCTTCGTTTTCTTTTGAAACCGGAATTGAAAGTGCTAATATTATTATAGTAGGTATATAAATATTTTTATTGCAATTTTTTGGAAACTTATCGATATGTTCGTTTCTTTATTTTTATCTTGTCCCATCCCCAGTCAGTGCTAGTGCTACTTTGGTAGAGCCAATCAGTACCCCGCTTCCTTATCTACCTTAGTTAGTTGACTGAACTAAACGATTTCATTTTAATTGATTTGGAACAAAAAATAAAGCATTAGGTGCTCTACACACCATATGTCGGTAACATTTTGTCGGCGGGCTAGGTTGGCGGCTTCAGTCATTGCAAGTCGTAAAACTTTGCCGCCGGCATGTCGGAGGTTCGACATCTGGAACTTATTTGGCAGTTAAAATACTAGAACGTCACTACAGCTGAAATGTCGCCTGGCAGCTGAGCGCTTGAGTACGCTAGCCGCCGACGTGTCGGGGGGCTGTGCCGCCGGGCCGGGCTACGGTGTGTAGAGCGTTTTAGGCGTCTACAGGGCTGTACTCGTATGGTTGTTGTCAAAAGAAACCAGTAGAGATAGTAGTAGAGGGTATCTACTAGAGTTGTTCAAAACGGCTATAAAACAATAGCACGCTACAGACTATAAACTATTAATTTCTAGCGCGCTATTAAATGCGCTATAAATAAGAAAGCACGTGGGCATTCAGCAGGCGCGATAATTATTGCAACATGCTCGATTTCGTAGCACGTTACATTACATATCGTTCTTCTTTACACAAACCGCGTGCTATAAAAGCATATTTACATTTTCAGATCTTAAGGGAGAATTGTTTTCTAAATTAGAACAATTTAAAAAAATATTATACGCTATAATATGTTTTTGCTTTAAGTGAGCCTTTAAATTGGTTATAGTAGTTTTAATGGGCAACTGTCGGCGACAATAATTACAAACCACCACCTTTGCGATTAGACATTTTTACATAGAGTTACCTTTGCACACACTAATCGCCACTACTTCGTTTTGCAACAGAATTTTATACTAATATTTACAGACACTAACAAGCAAGATCGCGCGCGATGAAAATAGCGTGCTGCGACAACAAACATACATAGGCATCAGTAGTCCACAGCGCTCAAACGCGATGACATTCAATCAATTGCATTCATAGCGTCATAGCGTGATAGCGTCGTAACGCCACCTACTTAGGGTGCGCTATGCGCTATGAGCAAATAGCGTGCTATTGAATGGCGTTATGCGCTATATTAACCATCTCTAGTATCTACAAATGGAGTGGAAAATATACGAGTATGTGCATCAGTATACGAGTTTAGCAGAGGTGTCAATAGGTATAGAGAGACCCATACTCCACTCTACATAAATAATTAGTAGGTATTGTACAGGTTAATGAAAACTAAACAAAGGTAGTTCTGTGATAAAGACAAATGTTGATTTAACTGTGGATACCGTTATCCCAAGTGCACTCGCACGGGCAAGTGAAGGAACGGCGGATTTACAAATCATGAAGATTGGAAGGCTGGAAGGTTTTTGCCTTTTCTACGTCCAATTTTTTTTTTGTCCTAATTTTTACAATCCAACAATTTCGTTGCAAAACATCAGTAGGCCTAGTATGAGTTTTCATTACGAAACCCGTCCGTCGATATCGAGCGCGTTTGACTCAGCGATTGGCCCGCTTCAAGGTCGTAAGAACTCTCAACCAATGACAGGGCCAAACGCGCTCGATACCCACGATCGAGTTTCGTATTGAAAACTCATACTAGGCCCACAGAATACCGTCACACTGAATATTTTTAATATCTATGAGGGTTGTAGCAAAAAAAAGTGGTCCTCACATTTGCCGCCATAGGCCTATTCAGCAAGCGGGTAAATCCGCCACTGACACCGGTAGGTTTAGTCAGTAAGTTTGACATGCCCATCCAGGGCGTGTGTGGTAATTTGATGATTTGCCATCTGCAAAAAAAGGGTCTTTAAATAATTTATTATATTTCCTAAATGGGTTTACTTACAACTTTAATAAAATACATGGTTCTCGGAATTTCATTATATTTGAAAAAATATACAAAGAATTAATGTTATAATTAATTTGTTCTGTACAATTTAAACATATTTAATTAAGAATACTAATAAATGCGTTATACAAAAGTGATTATTAAATCATTTTCAAATACACCAATAGGTTTGCGTCGAAATTATGAGAATACAACCCGTATCTATCTGTTAGTTAGCTGTAAACAGTGTTTAATTTAGAAATAGTATATTAGATATAATATATACAACATTATAGAACAGTTAGTGCTTATTTATGTTTATTTTAGATATTTTAAAGTCCCGTTTGAGACTTACGGCACGTCAGAGTAGTAAGAATTTATTTATATACTTGCTACGTTCAAATAACAGCTACTTTAGTAAAATCCACCACATTGTACGCTCGACATTTTCATACGTCGTGTTCTCTTAGCGTTGGTACAGGCGACAGCACATCAAGTTACTACAAACTGTCAAACTTCTTTAAAGGATTTTCAACTTTATCGCTAAAGAATTAAAGCTGAAGGTTGATTGGGAATATTTGAGAATTTTAGGTAGCTTGACCTCCTGTCATCCGTACTAATGGGTACAAGATATAAACCACAATACATTGTATTACCATACAACAGACACAGTACAGACAAACATATATTATGTAGTTGAATTTATTATAGCACTATAATTATAAAAAGTACATTCTTTTGTAAAACATCGATATATATGACTACTAATATTTTCGTCTGATCAGCACTATATTTGATCGTAAATTATTTGAAACAAATACATATTAACGTTGTATTTTATCGATATTTTGAGAAAATTCGTAAATTTACTAACCATTTTATACTAACCAGCAGTCTTGCACTTATAATATAATCGTAAATACGAAGTTTAATTTTCACATTTACGCCAAAATATCGACAAGATATAACAGAGAACATTGGACGAGTCAGAATATCAACGGCCGTATATCTAGTAAAACACTGAACAAGTAGCATTTCGGGAGGGGCGTTTGGCATCAATTGTTATAAAAAGCGCGAATGCCATCTTAAAATTTGCATGAAGACAAGTTATAAAATATTAATAACAGCGGCATAGGTAGACACTAAAGCAGAAATTATTTAGGTGGTTAGCAGTGTCCTCCATTGATTGTCTATGGAACACCGGATACTTTTGGACGTAAGTTTATTGTCAATATCGGATTTTTGTTTCATATTTTCAGTCTTTGTAATCCGAATTTGAAATTGGATGGACTTCTACTGATGTTATATGTATAAAATAAAATCCAGTATAAACACAGTCATGGAGTCTTCTTTATATCCTACACAATTAAAATATCATAATAACGTAACCATTTAAAAATGATTATGCAAGGCTTGTCTATGAAAAGATCACTTTTTTAGTTTACACAAGTTCAAGCATCATTTTTTTCCTCCTCAGTGTTAAATAATTATGTATCTTTAGATTGCCGTTACGACAACAAAATTTAGAACTTAACAAAGGAATGCAAGATTTTAGTAATGAAACAGCGTCTATATAATAAGGAAGTTTATATCAATGATAAATTGATAACTAAGGCCATTGCGAGCGAAGACAGACTAATATGCGTTATACTTATGTTCATAAGCGTACCCCGACAGGTGGGGGGCAGCATTTGCGTATATTTTCTCTCCACACTACACTACAAAATAGCTAATGTTTCATATAGATGTGCGTGTGTAGTTTGTAAGAGAAAATAGCCGGGGATGATTCGACCCTAAAAATCTTACCCCCGAGGCAAGCTGCGTACGCCAATGCTTATGTTAATCTTATGTTTCTTGCTGAAAATCTAGAAAGATTTTTTAAGATTCGTAACTGGCACTGTATACGAAGCCGACACATGTTTTGTATTAACAACTAGATTCTTAATATTTTTTTTTTACCTTAATGCAAACGATTTAACAACAGAAGAGATTATATCTAAGTGTATCAAGGAATATTAATATACATTTATAAGGCCTCGTAGTGCTAATCAAATTTTCATATTACACTGTCTCCACTCAGCAGCGTCAATCAACTAAAATAAAAACAATCGTACATAATTTATCGTAAAATAATTAAATCTAGTCAGGTATTCAAAGCTTAATTTATTAGCTAATTAGCTACACAAGGACCAAGTTCTAGTGCTGCAGTGTTCCGTTGAAATACACAGAACAATTTACACAATATTTATCAGCTGTTTATATCACAACGATGGAAATATAATTCTCGCCTTCTTATGAAGATTTTTCAGTGAATTATAAGTTGATTGCCACTCGATGGCAATAATAAAATCTTGATTATTTTCCACCGTTGCCGTATAATTAAACTGTATTCAGAAAATAAATCAGACACGACATAATCACAGCCCAAACATAATAATAACGCTTACTGATGGTACACTGAGATCAGACACATTGGAGTTCTGTATATTTTTCATTTTGTCCCTCCCTACACCGTTTAATTACACTCTTGACGGCGCCCATGGCAATATTTGCAAATGGACGCATCAGCTCACGACGGTACCCATGGCAATACTTGCAAATGGACTCAGCTGTTCAAGACGTTGCCCATGGCAATACTCGCAAATAGACGCCCTGCAACACACGGTGCCCATGGCAATGCTTGCAACTGCACACACCCGTATAAGCCGGTGCCTATAGCAAAGCTTGCAAATGCACTTGCAGATACGTACATTGTGATTGCAGCCTCTCGTCTCGACAATATGTTCATCCAAACGTAGTGCACTGCTGCGGCCGCGCTGGCGCCTTCAACTATGCTACATTCACGCGCAAATGACGTACTAATAGATAAAACTATATTCTCCTAAATTCTCAATTTAAATAGCATGGCAAAATAATCGCACAATTGCTTTTTATTTCAATTGATACTCATGAGACTACTTGTGTTCGTTAGGACATCTGCACGTGACTGTAGAAGCTAGTGAAACGAACGAACTACTAAACACTGACTACTCGTAAATATTTCGAATCCATTATAAATGATAGAAGTAATACAATCAGAACTTATGGCACACACGAGGATTTAGTATTACGACTATTCGCATCACTACTAGCTCACTTATAACGTTATGTTGAGTGGCATACGGCCATTCGAAGCTTTTACATAAACACGTAACTATGAATCGATTTATTTACTGAGGCTCTTCGGGTATGAACAACGAGTAGAAAGGTAAATTTATATATTTTCTATTGCACTGAAATACCGTTATATTGCATTAAATCAATGATATTCTGTTGCAGCTTAATACTCTACTTATTCTTAGATAAAGACTGCCCGCGTTAATAATAAAACATATAAAATAATTAACTAGGAACATAATATAAAATTGACAAAACTCCAACTCACGCAATAAATATATTTTGCAAGTTCACTGCAAGCAACAATTAAATACCTATCGAGGCACAGTGTGTGCGCATTATGATTAAAGTTGGTATCACTACAATTTTCTAAATTCTAAATAAATATTTATTTTTTATTATAACAATATTTGCCTAAATTATGAATTTTAAGAAAATTATATTCCTTTTATTCCCAATTGCAAGTGAACTTGCAAAAAGCAAACCTACATACCTTAGTATACCTTTCAAAATAGCACCCCATTCTGATTATATAGATATATGATTTATGATTACATAGTTTTGAAACTGCGTTCAAAATGATAACAATTTATCGAGATTGGTCATTTTTACAAAAAACACACTCTACAAAAAAGTTGCTTGTAATTTTTTCAGTTGCCTTCAATATTTAATTTCGTAACTAAGTTCTAAGTTAAATACGTCACATTTACCTAACTTCAGAGAGCTTAGTTTTTGTTATTATAAAGGCTTAAAATTACATAATATTTAGATTCTATCGCTACGTTATCTGTGTAGCGCTTCATGAGACACCGACTTCGTTACAGTGATTCAATGCCTAATGTGTACAAACATATAATTATCTACCAATAAATACCTAAATCCAGTAGGCAAATGGCGTTATTAATGTTTCTTTTTGTTAGAGAAGCATGTAAAGTGCCTGCATGAACGAACAGGATGCGCGTGGCGACGCGGTTCAGACGGCGGGCTGCGCCGGCGCCGCCGGGTGAGTGGACAGGTGTGTGGACTCGCTGCGGCGCGGCGGGGCGGGCGGTGGCCGCTTCTTGATAGGCTTCGGCTCCTCCCGCCGCGGCGGGGGCTCTCCCCGACTGAACACGTTTTCATAGAAAGGATCCTCGACTCCCCCACCATAGTGCTCTTGAACCCACATTGACACACTCGTCTCTTTATAGTCCTCTGACAAAGGGTACTCTCTAAAACCTAGAACTTCGTGCGGGGTAGTTGCAGGTTCCAATTTACATTTTTGAGCTACCTGCCATTTTTTTCTCATGACCCGTTGCAGGTCTCGAAGGAACTCTTTCGGGGGATTACTGTTTGAATCTGCTAATTTCTTTGGCGACGATAACTTCGTGCTTTCATTTCGTTTCGGTGGTGGTGGCTTGCGAGGTGATAACGGTGGTTGTTCCTTTAAATTGAATGATATTTTCTTAGTCTTTTTACTATCCGAACAAGTCGGTAGGTCATCAGCGAAATTCACTTTTTTTATGGAACCTGTGCGTTCCTTAGAAGATTCAGCGGTAACTTTTCTCTGAATGGAGGGACTACCATTGCTTATTTTCTTCGTCTGAAGTTCGGCGAGACAAGCGCCGAACGCTACGTTTTGCTGACCATAGATACTTTTATCCGAATGTAGAGACGATGTTCGAGATGCTTCTGAATGGACGCTGTCCAGAGAGGGCTGGCGCGGGAACGTGCGACTATGTTCGGAACTACGTGTAGTGGCTCGCGACTGGCCAGCGCGGGCTGCTTGCTCTACCTGTTGTGCCGTGAGTTGGTTCACTATGTCGTGGACGCGTCCTGCAGCCGTGTGCGCTTCCATTGTATGTTCTGGGGGAGGAGGAGGCAGGCTGAGTTGTGAACCCGTTAGATCCTCGCTGGGCTCGAGCGGAGGCGGCGGCGGCGGTAGCGAGTCGAGACTCAGAGTGGAGCTGAACATTCCGTCCGGTATGTCTTCGGTTAGAGGTGGAGGCGGAGGCAAGTCTTCCACGGTAGTCACTGCTGGTGGTCTCTGTACTTTGTCGTAGATGGAGGTGTACCCGTATAAGGCGGAGCCACTGTCGGAGCTGTTTCGGTACATGCTGTCGCGGGGAATGCTCTCGTAGTGACCGTAAGTCGGCGAGGGTGGGTCGTGGCGGATAGGGCTGCTAGTGCTGCTCAGCCGACTGTTTGTTGCGCTGCTAAATAGACTTGAATCTGCGGTATCTGTTGAATAACAATACACTGTATTTTCTATGTTAAATTGTATCATATTGAAAATCTCGTGTTGTGTCAGCCCTGTGCAAGACTTACCGATGGTGTGGTGTCGTTTGAGCGTGGAGTCGTCGGTACGCGCTGGGCGAGGTCGCCTTGTGAGAGTGCCTGAGTCGCCGCCCCCCTCGTCCTCTACACCGCAATCGCTGTCCTTCTCTACCATCTCTTTGAGCTGGCGAGTCATCCAAGTTAACGGAATGTTGGGCTTCATCGAAGGCTTGCGTTTTATTGTACCTGGAGTGTTCAATATAATGTGTGACAAATCACATTTACCAAAGGTAAGAAGGTAATTCGACGTAAAATTATTAATGATAGAAAATGCATGAATCAATAACGGGAAGCGTAACTTTAAACAATAAAATGTATGAATATTCTTATATTGAGATGTTTAATTACCCATAGGAAATTCGCAGTCGAAAGCACTTTCTGAAGCTGTGCCGCCGTCGGACAGACATCCGCTCGAACTGGACGACGATGCGCGGGAGTGTCTGTATACGTTAATATTGAAGTTACAATCATTTTTGTTTGTAAACCAACCATAGGCATTTAATAAATAAAAAAATTATATTAAACCGTTCAGAAGCAATAGCGACATGAATAACAACATATATGTAATTAACACAAAATATAGCATTCGCATTTTGTTTCTGGGGAAAATATAACAAAACAAATCAACTGATAAACGCAAGCATTTTGAGAATAATCTTAAATTACACTGAGACAAATTGGTAGTTCTAAAAAGAACAATCGCTTAGATTTAACAGGTAAATATAATTATAGTCTAGGAAAAGCAAAATGTCACAAAATATAATATTTGTAATGGCTTTAGAACCTGGAACTGATCACGAAAGACGAATCCACCTAGCGAATACAATTTCCTTGGACATTTGTTTTTTTTTTAAGTTGTGAGTATCTCTGAACTGAAACCATTACAAATCTACGCAGATACAGAGTAGGAATATGGCAGATCAAATTGAGAAAAGAGAAAGACACGTGCGACAGGAAAGAGTTAAGTCCCGTCTACACGCTCCGTCTTGCCTGCGCAGTCCAGGCCTGTGCAAGCAAGACAGAGCGTGTAGACGGGACTATACAGAGTGACAGATAAGATGTGCTACAAAACCAAACTTTTTATACGAAGCTTATTATTGTGTAGAATTCAGTTCTACAGTATTTTTATCTCACAAGTGTCATGCGCTTTATATATGGTAACCACGTGGACAAACACGCTAAGAATGTGTGCGTGAAGTAGAGTAGCGTCAACACGTAACACAAACAACCAAACACATACTTTCGACATCGTCATTATCTCAGCAGCGCGGAGAGCTCCTGCACTTACACACACATTCACAGCGGTTTTGATGTGCCATATTTACAACCTGTTAGATTAAGCTACATGGATTGGACACCAACCTGCCGCTACTGATGTCCGAGTTGGCCACACTGGCATTGCTAGACGTAGACTGTGCGGGGCTATTGATGTTCAGTACCGGTAAGCCGTTCGTCTTTGTTGGTATAGAAGTAATCTTTAAAGAAACAAGGCGTTAATCTTGCACATGCTAAGGCGAGTAGTTTTTCAATGAAGTTGGCAGTTATTGACATATCTCGGGAGTCGGGACCCTGTTTTCGCTGTCTTTTGGTGGGCATACAAAGGACTGCAGACAACTAGCAGAGGTCTCTTAGACGTTTTAAATTAAATCAGCACCAACCGCCGATTTTTCCCATTCGCACTATGCAAGTGCACCCAAGGAATAACCCCGTAGTGTAAATATGTAACACAGTATCAGTTGTAATGAGTTTCATTTTGACAGTTCAACAACATTCATTGCGTTATTTGTGTTGTTGAGCAGATACGTTTTCGAACATATCGAGCAATGGATTAGCAATATACTTCGAAATGATTCCAACTGATAGTAATAGTTTATTACGCAATTAGGGTGCTGGTTGGTGTAGGAATTAGAAAATATGGTCACAAAAATTAGATTACTAGCTACGCCCTACAGTTCGATCCCACGGTAATATTGAGATAATAGTTATAAGTAGTATAACTTCGCGAAAGGGCTACACCACATGCCACTAATAAAATTATGATAGTCATTTATGTCGTTAATGAACGTTTACAGAAATAACAATGTTTAAAAAAAGTGTCGGCTCGGCCTTTGAACTTTGCAAGCTTGCCGCCGTGCGGGTTTGTAGATATGACGTTGATCCCTAATGTGAACTCTATTAAATAAGCTAATAAGATAGTTTTTCGAGTTTTGTTTTCACTGCGATTTTTTGTGTAATTAGCGAATTAATTAATTTTAACTTTAAAATGTTATTGGGTTATAAAAGTATAGCAATAAATTATGAACGGTCTAAAGTGAAAAAAAAACTACATATATTTTTTTTTTAAATCATGAAAAAGCCGATGAAAAATTCCACCACTGGGGATTGCAGAATCATGTACTGGATGCATGATACTCGTTTGTGCGTCGATGTCAGATACACCCTTTATAACATATATTAAACCTGGTTATAAACATCTGTGTGTCATCCAAATCCGTTCATTTGTTTTGGGTGAAAGAGTAACAAACATCCATCCATCCATACTCACAAACTTTCGCATTTATAATACTCGTAATGTCATGAGTTTGGGTGACTGAAGAAGAGAATTGATTATAATTTAGGACTATGGGAAACTATAGCCCCTGTCTCCTGCCATGTTCTATATAAATTTATTTGTTTTGAAAACGTTGCCCCACACTAGGAATTCTCCCTGTATCGTGGGTGCGTTTACGAACATACACAAACATCCAGACCCGGAACAACTACTTGTAGGTCATACAAATATTTGTTCCGTGAGGGAATCGAACCCGCGACACGCAGCGTAGCATTCAATAGCTTGACCACTGCGCTCACCGTGCAGTCGAAAACAGTAGTAATTAAATAAATAAAATGACGTTTACGGAGGAGTTAAACTGCCTATTATCACACTTCTGTCCATTAAAAATAAAACCTAACGGAAACAGCCAATAACACTCGACAAACTGTTACATACATAGGTGTAGTAAATTATAACAGTTTGTGGACGCCCATTTGAAATAGAACTCATTTCTCGTTTGGAAATGTTCACCTTAGAAAATGGACACACTACTGCAATATTTGGTACTTACAGAACAAGATCGGGCATGCGCGAGGTGGTCTAAATCCTCTTGGGTGAGTTCTTCCACTAAAGAACGATAGTTCTCCAGCAACTGCCTTCCATGCTGTAAAAATATGAGGAAATAGATACTTGTTACATAATAAGCAAGTACATATTAACTAAATAAGTACATTACACATACAGTTATATTGTGATCGATTAATGCCATCGACCGTTCAGATTTATTTTCTTTGATGGTATTATGGCGGGGCTAGCTGGCATATGATAAATAATTTCATTCTTGTTGTGTTTTCTTATGTTCATTACTGTACCTACATAGTATTGTATAAAGTCATGCGTTTTTTTTTAATGAACAGACAGCTGTGCTCCTGGGGAGTTTGTTACGCTACTTCTTCTTCCCAGCGATATTGACGTTCAAAAAGTGCTAATTCTCAACGACTCTTGATTTTGATTAATCATCGATTTGAGTGGAAAACCACTTAAGCTTCGAAGCCTTATTATGATTTAAATTTCTAGTTCCAAATGTTTAAACTATAAAATTTTTATTTACTTATCACTAAAAAATAATAGTAATTCCTCAGGATTACTTGATTATTGTATAATCAAACTCAAAACATTTATTTCAATTAAACCATTTACAGACTTTTTTGAATTGTCAAATTTATATGGTTGGTCAGTTAGAAAATTGAAACTTTCCAGAACATAGATGTATTTCTATGGATGGACAAGAAACTCCAATAACACCAACTTTTAACACGGGTCTGAGTAAGGACGACAGCAGTGCAAGCTACCCCAAACTGTCAGATATTCCCAATCAACTTTGAGCCTTAATGCTTTACAGATAAAGTTGTAAATCTAAAAAGGAAATCTGACAGATTGTAGTAGCTTCATGTGCTGCCGTCTGTGCATTACTCTTGTTGCTTCTATTTGTGAGAGTAATGTAAAAAATAACAAATTAAGAAACAATGCAAAATATAAAATTGAAACTAAGCGCAGTCAGAACCGACGGCGCCCGTTCACGAACATGACGCGTGGACCAACACCGTCCAGCTCTACCGTTTTTAATTGAACCGAATGATCCAACGCACGCACCACTGACATGAAGTGCTATGAAAACTTAGGTAAAGTGAACGGTCATTCCAACTAATAACAAAAAGATCTAACCATAAATCTAAGCTCACTTCATGAGAACTATTTACTGTAATATTTCTACAGAATCGATTGAATAGTAAACGGATACATAGTTCTTCCATTTACAAAATTTATAAAGTGTCTGTATTATAATACGTTTTTTGTAAACAAAACTATACTGTGCAAGCATTTTAGAGGAGAATAACATATTATCAAAGGGGAAATATGCAATAATTCAAATTTGATTGAATAAAATTGAATATTAAGTTCGTAAAGTCAGACCGCTAAGAACAGCGAAGCATTTGTTCCTAATATTAAAATTATGATTAAGTACAGCTTGGCAAAAAAGAGTAGAAAATAATAGGACGCCACTGTGTTGTTCGTATGGCATTACCCACTAATAATTAAAAATAGTTTTATTCATTATTTGTGTTTACAAATTACACAAAGAAACACTAATTTTAATTAGAAACAACTAATAAACTTTGTTTTTTAAGAAACGTCATTATTTTTTGGAATGTTACGAAGAGACAAAAAATTAGTTCCGTTTCGATTTTTTGCCAAGCTGTAGTGAGCCTAATGCCTCGTGTTGTCAGTGGCTATGGAGCAGGACCATCATAAGCCAACCTATTTATTCTACAATAATCATACTAGAGCAGTGGTAGCCTAGTGGTATCGGTCGCCAGTTACAAGTTGTACCTACGTCGTAGGTTTGAACCCCTTCAGACGCTTCACTTTGTGTATATTATTTCTTCAGCACTGCTCTCAAAACCGGCGAAGGAAAACATAGTGAAGAAACCGGCATGTCCTAGAGCCAATAACTTCGAAGACATGTGACATCTACCAGCCCGCACTGGGCCAGGGTGGTAGATTGCGGCCCACTCCCTCTCATCGATAGGAGGTTGGTGTCTCAACAGTGGAAACTTATATACAGTATGTTAAGAAAACCCTGTCCGACCCGTGAAGGTGTTGTTAGGTATCGATAACTGATTCTACTGATGGATACAAAACCGGGCTAAAGTTAAAGAAAAAATCCCCCTAAAAATAAATATTATTTCGCAAAAAGAGGTAACTTAATAAATGTGCGATAAGCACCCTTCCGCGAGCGGCGGGCGGCAGGGCACGCGGCACGTGGTCGCATCGCTATTCGCTCATAATAATACCGGTGTTGTCACTTTTTAAAAATTTCCAAATTTCGGGGAAGTTGGAATTAATTCGCGGGAAAAAAAAATTATTTCAAAACTCATTAGTATTGGTACTATGATGATTACGTAAAATTTTATATTATATTTGGTCATGTGTTTACCTAACCTTTATTATCCTTATGGGTCGAACAGGGTTTTCTTAACATACTGTATAGAGGTTGCTTATGTTATGTTAATCATCTAATTTATAAAAATATGCTTGTCTATATATTGTGCGTTAGTTGAAGTATATCGATTTGTATTTTACTATATATTTTATACAAACAAGTTTTTACTTTACAAAATCTTAAACACGGTTGGTCTGTTTTTATTCCTATTGTTAAAATTTTGGCTATCAGTTATCTTAGTAAAAAGATGTAGATTTCTTTAAATAGTGTAGTGTGCGTAATGTATAATTTATGGATGTATCTACTAACAAAATATATTATATGACCTGAACTTTAAATGAATTAATTTAAAATATATAATATTTTCTAAATGAATTATACTACAATGGCGACCCGCCCCGGCTTCGCACGTGGACAAATGATATAGGTACCTAAGCCTTCCTCAAGAAAGGGTAGCCTTTTATATGACGTAATTTATTTGGATAAGAATTAATAATAAGGAACAAATAGTGGGCTCTGATTACGACTGGCATTTTAATTAACTTTTCAAACATAAAAAAGTAGTCATAATGAATAAACTATATTAGGTAGGCATATGGTGTCGCAGACTTTTTTGTAGGGATTTATAAGGTCTACAATACTGTAGTACATTATTTTGATCTACCTCATAGGGTTCAGTCAGCGTTTGCAAGGGAAGAAAATTTATTTTGCGACATGTGTTAGAAACCTCAAAAATTATCAGTGTTCCTCTTATATATTATGCATTTATATACATAAAAACTTTCCTCTTGAATCACTCTATCTATTAAAAAAACTATCAAAATCCGTTGCGTAGTTTTAAAGATTTAATCATACAAAGCGACATAGGGAAAGTAAAAGTGACTTTGTTTTATAATATGTAGTGCTAGTGACTTAAATTTATTACTTGTTTTCATACAAATTTAATGATTCAATACAAAATAAAAAAAACATAACCTTATTCCAAGAACGTTAAGGTCTTCTTTTTCCAAGATTTGGTAGGTATAAGGAATATAACATAATATGCTAATTAAGGTTTTTGAGGGATGTTGTATATTGACAAAGAACTGGATTGGAAATGTCATGATGTGATATCATTATATGGCATCGAAGCTGAAGTGGAAAAATGTTACCTATCTTTTGAAGGCTACGTACGTAGATAATGCATTATTATAGTGTACCGCGGCCAAGTCATTTTTTTTTTTCAGAATATTTAAACTTCGAACTCATTTATTACGAAAATGGATCATTCAGATACACCTTATACACGCGTTGTATTTTATAAGAAATATAATGCAAAAGGTTTCCTTGCATTTGTTTTTATTCATCATTATCGTCTCAGCGTTAATTCCAGTCGCATCCAAAGCGTTTCAGCTTTGGAGTCTGGGGTCCGCTTTACCAGTGTAACTGCTGATTTGGCTTTATTCGATATTTTCCGTGAAGCGACTGCCGTCTGACCTCCACAACCCGAAGGCGATAGCGAAGCATTGCAGTTAGACCAATTGTTGGACTTTTGAGGGCTCCGACAACCCGTAACGACTGCCATTAGATGTTCTTATGGCAGCCGGGACCAAAGGCTTAACGTGTTTTCCGAGGCACGACCAGACCATTGCAAATATTCATATTGCGCAGCGGCCGCGTTCACTACCGCTACGCCACGGAGGCTGACACGTGTGTTTTTATTGTATTTCTTAAGTCGCTGTTGACATTGGGATTACACAGTTAATAACTGGGGTTTAAAATAATATAAATATTATTCCTACTGTTGTGCACTCACTTCTCGGTGAGAAGCTGAAATACACCACGAACGTCCAGCGCGGCTTGGTATATGTCACATGGCTTAAGATTTTTTGATAGTAGGGCATGGCGGTTACGGGATGTTTATCTTTACCATTTTAGGAGCAGTGATGATGAAATCATTTAACAAAATAAAGTGTCTGCCTTTTTTTAGCGCTTGACCGCAATCCCGCCTGATGGTAAGCAGTGATGCGATCGTTGATGGTAAAGCGCGCTAGTTTATTAAGAGCCTATTCACTCAGAAAAACTGAGCCAATAGGAAGGAAGACGGCAGTTGAGCGAGGTGATGCAATGTTAAACCCAACAACACGACCAACGATGCTGCGCCAAAGGGAGATTGATCTGAAGACCCTCCACGACCAAACTCCCAACACAACAACATTTGGCGCATCGTACCCGGCACACATCGCAACACAACTGCTCAGACCCGTCCACCGTACGGCTTCACCAGACATCATGCCGGAACACGACAAATCGCTTGGCGGCAATACTTTGTCTGGTGGGTGATAACTTCTGCCGGCGGCGATGTTATTACGGCCTACCACCGAGAAAAATGGATTCCTGAACTAATTCCTGATTCGAAACCTGGATTCTAAGTTCGAACCTACGGCCAACCACAATCATTGGGCTGCCACTGCTCTAATCTTTTTTGTTTTGAGTAAATTCTCGTTAATTTGTGTGTGTTTCCACCTGCATAATAGGGATTTATCCAAGGTATGAAAATCAAAAAAATGATTAGTCCGTCTTATAGATAACAAAAAAAAAAAAATTAAGACGTACTTTTTATTTTGACGTAATTATCAAAAACTACTGAGATATAGCGTATTAAATTTACGGAGTGGGGGTTAATTACGTGACGTCATGAGACATTTCAAATCAATATATCTTCCTAAGTATTTCAATGAAAGAAAAAATAAAAAATACGCGTTCAATATTTTTTATAAATCTATCTGATGGACATTAAATTATTTTTTAGGATATAAGCCAATTTTTGAATTGCGATATATATTTTCAGATTTTATAAAAATGGCATGCATCAGACATATTCTTATAATTCAGACAGAGTGAAATCGTTTCCGATAATTTACTGTCAATATTAAATGATAGTTTTCTTGTCCGTACCTTGGCTATGCGCATCGCAGTCACCCATCTCTCGAGAGTTCGCTGGTCATCAGCGCACAGGAACTTAATAAACTTAACACTCTTTGGTTGTTGCAGCCTCGGGTGTTTGATAGCGAAGCAGTAGTCGGTTGGCGACTTGTACTTCTTCTTCCAGTTCAACCCTATGTAAACTTCGTTAGTGTCAAACGTCGCTAGACACACGAGCTCTTTCAGCGTTTTCACCTTATCCTTTGGCGAGTAGTACAGTCCTAGATAGTAAAAATTTAAAAGTAATTAAAGCCGAATGTTATTGAATAATAAAATACATGTAATTCGCTCTGGCTTATTCGCATTGCTTATAGAATACGTAGGGGTGTGGCCACACAGCGCAGGTTGTCGTATAGTTACTAACCAGACGGTCTCAAGACGCAGTATATTTTCTTCCATCCTTTTTTGGCATCGTTTTTGAGATAGAGAGGCCCTTCCATCGGCGGCACTGGGTGGCCTGACACGGACGGTATCGTGCTCGTAGTACCTCCACTCTGTCCGAAAAACTCTTCTACGATTACTTGTCTCGAATGCTCGTCATGTTCGCTGGACCAACCTTAACATTTGTAATTAAATATTAGAAATCATTTGTAATCTTAATAAATATGCTTACATCATTTTGCAGTTGCATCGTGAGTTTACCTCTGTCGTCTTCTGTCAACAGGAACTTTTCTGGTGTTTGGAACAGAGTTATTTTATCAGGCCGCTCGGCAAATAAGATTTTGTTTTTTGATTCTCTCGTCCATAACATTAAATTGTCGACTAGCATCTCGTGGTCTTCATAAACTCGTTCTAAAATTACGGAATAGTTGATTTAGGTTAAGTGTTTTTGCTGTATCAGTATGAACAAGTTAGAAGATAGAGATCTTACCCATGTGAAGGTCAGGCAGGTGTTCAACTATGGCCCACTTTGGTTCCATGGTGACGTGGTTCTTGTCTGCCAATAGTCGGGCTACATAACCACAAGTCATCTTTTCATCTACTAGCAAACTTTTGGAAGACCCATCCATTGAGAAGGCTTTGATAAAGAGTTTCTTGATGTTAGCTTCGCGCATTCTTTCCAATGCTAACTTTATTTTATCTGCTTTTAGTTGAAAACTTGCGTCCTAAAAATGTCATAACTTAAGTTATACACTGGTTATTGAGTTAAGCGCAGAATGCTTCTCTGCCCATATAAAATTAGTATATATTGAAATTGATAAATAAGGATTTTTAAAAACAAAGAATGAAAAGAATTTACCTTCTGAGTTTGATGGAGATTCAGTTTTAACGATTTGCATTTCGTGCTAGTGCTACTGGAAGCAGAAGATTCGCTGGACAGCATGGAAACCTTTAAAGAAAAATATGTAGTTTCAATGTACTTTTTTTTTTATAATTATAAACTAGCGCTTGACCGCAATCCCACCTGATGGTAAGCAGTAATGCGATCGTTGATGGTAAAGCGCGCTAGTTTATTAAGAGCTGAGTTGAGCGAGGTGATGCAATGTTAAACCCAACAACACGACCAACGATGTTGCGCCAAAGGGAGATTGATCTGAAGACCCTCCACGATCAAACTCCCAACACAACAACATTAGGCGCATCGTACCCGACACACATCGCAACAGAACTACTCAGACCCGTCCTCCGTACGGCTTCACCAGACATCATGCCGGAACACGACAAATCGCTTGGCGGAAAAACTTTGTCTGGTGGGTGGTAACTTCTGCCGGCGGCCGATGTTATTGCCTACCGCCGAGAAAATTAGCGGTACCTAATTATTTGACAGGTTGCACGAGTCTGCACTGCTAAGCGTTCGTCTGACAGATCGTGATCAATCTGCCCCGCAACCGACCTGGTGACTAGCAGGTCTGAGATTTTACCGCTAATATTCTCTTTTAGCTTGCCAGTACAGTAGAGTTATTTATTACTCTTAAGCTATCTTTTAAGACAAGTCCTTATTTCCCATCCTTTAAATCATTTTTTTACTGCTGGTGCTTAAGTTGAGGAAAGCAATCGAAAAATCCGTTGTTGGCTATTAGGAATTTAGATTTTTTGTTTACAATCGCGTATTTAAAAAGATAGTGTAGTTTGATTTTGGTAAGTTTTAGGTTAAAGTGACTAGCGTTATTTTATAGTAAAAATACCTTTTAGAAGTGGTTGATAACTTACAGTGTCGCTAAAGGCAGAGTCATTGTCAGGGGAGTCTGTGCGAGCGATGCTAGATGCGCCATCCGCGCACTCTTTATCTTGCCTCTGTGAGCCTTCGGCAGCGCCATCAGCACGGGACTTTGATACAGATGACAATGCTGTAAAATAAATAGGATATTATTACATTACGATGTCTTGTAATTTTGTGCGTTTGCAAAGTGCTGATTTTCAACTTAATGTCGACTTTAATTTGATTTTATGACTATGATTTTTTTTATCATACTTACAATTTGAAGTTTTCTGGTTAAAATTAAATATTACGCATGGATTGGACAAAAATAATTGTCGAAATGGATCTCCATGTCTAAGAAGTTTCGTCAATTATTTTAACTCCAATAATCATGAATTAAAATATTTCATTCAAATATAATGGGAGCTTGGATTACCTGAAGACACCCTTGATATCTCTTCATCGTATTCGGAGTCTAGGGCACATAGTTCCCCCAGTATGGCGTCCAGGTCTGCATCTTGGGTCTCTTCTAAGTTTGCCATCGAAAACCTGTATGTATCGATACGAGGCGCCACGATCTCGAGCGGCCTCAACGCAGAAGACCCATCAGTCGAGGAGTTCAAGCCCTGCAATCAAAATAACAGAAACATAATTAGTGTTCACCATATCTAATTAATGCATTCGTAAAACGATTTATGATTATTCCTACAGCACCTTAAATAGCCTTAGTATCTAATCCCATACCTTAAATGCCGCAACAGGACGCAATGAATACAAATGATGGACCCTTTACAGTATACATGTCCCTATATGTCCAGGAATTAATTATTATCATTTACGCATATACTTACGGGTTGACATCCCAAAACATAGTTGGGAATGCATTGTCTTTAAACAATGAACTTGGTAAGTTTCGATGTCTGCCCTATTGTATCACCAGTTAATTATTACCGATACCAGTGATATTTATAAATAATATGAGATTACACATTTATGTATTGTGTAAGTATTTCAACAGAGTTGTCATCTCTTGAGAGTCGTCAAGTATTAATAGGTACATATTGTTGGGCGGCAGCAAAAGTTCATCACAATTTAATTTTATAGCTGATCCATTATATGGGTATCAATTAATTTATAAATGTCAGTATACAAAGATATTTAAATTCTATATGGAACCAAGTTTATGTCATAAAATAAACATTTAAGTAGGTATGTAAATAATGGAAGAGTTGGTTATCAGCGGACTCATTAGTCACTGTACGACGTACCTTCCCCGTCGATGTCCTATCCATGCTGTTTTCAAAGCTTTTTTTTTCTGTAGGAGAGTTGTTCACAGTTGTTTTTCCGCTTGCTAATCGAAAACTTCTGTTCAGAGTTGACAGAAATCCTCCGCGCTGCCACTTACTCGATTCATTTAGTTGCAAATCCATCATTACGTCTACATCGCTACATGCAATGACTCACAAACCAACACTTCACACTATTAGCAAACGGTGCCAAAAGCCGGCGCTATGTCGCGCGGGACATGCTCCTGGACTATAGTGCGTCCGTAATATGGACACGGCTTAGGGACGAAACCAAATTAAATAAAACGCAGTTCGATGAATGGCATTCTGCACTTTTACATAAGTAATAAGTTAAGTCAGATGTAAGTATGCACTTATAATGATGTATGGAAACGAGTTTGTTATTTCAACGGGGCACAGAACACGGAGCCTGCGCGGGACTGCACCACAACTTTACCGCACTACAGTTAGGTATTATATCGTTCACAGAGTAGTGACCTCGCCCGTTCTCTTCGCCGAAAACAAACTTTTCGCGCCAGCTATAATCGTGTTTGGTAAAATCACAGAACAAAGAGCACTGACGAGGAACCGAAAACGCGTTCGACGTCCGCCGGGCACAATCCACAACTAGGCAGCGTAGAGCAAGCAAAGTGAAGTGAGTAGTATTACAAAATGAAGCATGAACGCTGGCTGAGTCGGCCGGTCGCGGCAGGCACAGGCAGGGGGGAGGCAAGTAGACAAGCGGCAACCGTGTTTTGTGACTTGCGCACGTGTGCGCGGGCCGCTACGCTACGTTGTTTGATTCCAGAATGAGTGGCTTAGGCTTGCACGCTGGTGTGCGTGCGCCCCTCACGCCTCACGCGGAAGGATGGCACGCTGGTGTGCGTGCGCCCCTCGCAACGCACGCTGACGGCTGGCTCGATGCGCTGCCGCTCTGCCTTCACTCACTCACTCATTACTAACTATATTATCAGGTTCTGATAATCACCCCAAAATAAAAATTATATTAAGTAATATTTTTCTTTTACTTGCTTCAGTTTTTGTACATATTTTATTAGACCTCAAAAGTATTGTATAAGTCTAAGTAAAATATTGTATCCTACTTATAAAAAAAAATCTTATAAAAATAATTGGGTCTGTTTCTCAATATAAATAGGTACTAATGTAAAATATAGTGTATTAAATCAGCACGTGAAAATGAAAGAAGAAATCGGCAGAATGACCTAGTTTTATTTGTCCTACTTTTTTAAGTAATGGCCGCACCCCGCACGATATAGGTACCTACTACCTAAATAAATATAAGTTTTCCCGAAAAATACGTTTTACGTAATATTCGAAGAAATAAAATAAATGTATGATAATAATGTTTTAAACATAAATTAATATACATAGAGTGGTACGGATCAACACTCTACCACTAGGTATAGGATTGTGATTGCAAGCTAGGTATTCAATTTAACAACTTCTGCGAACAATTTTTATTCACGCGCTATGTATAAAAAAAAAAAAATCAAATTTAGCGAATTTCGACAACAAATTTCAAAATTATAATCTTTATGCAGAGAAGTTATAATATAATACCTTTAGTGAATTGTACGGGAATACCAGAAGTAGGATG
This sequence comes from Sesamia inferens, assembly GCA_037179545.1. Lineage (NCBI taxonomy): Eukaryota > Metazoa > Arthropoda > Insecta > Lepidoptera > Noctuidae > Sesamia > Sesamia inferens. The sequence goes on along the minus strand of CM073921.1, from coordinate 14,307,075 downwards.
AAGATGGACAAAAAATGGGAAACAGGTGCTGCATTGGAAACACCTGCTCGTGCTCAGTCGATATACGACAGATGTGCACGATCTACTTTTATCGATTTCTGACTTACTGTGTGTGTATATATATATATAAATATGCGAATAATAACTTCAGCCTATATTCCATATTGCTCAAATTAGCCTGCGCGTTTGTTAGAGTCCACGTGGTTTTAAAGAGCGGAGAGAGGTTATGATTATCACTTCAGTGTATTGTATACCTACATATTATTATTTAGTAAAATCATATAATATTGGTAACTTTTCGTATTTCGATGAATAATTTTCATAAATTTTTTGTTAGTTTTACAAAACATTATTCATATAATAGCTAATAGCGCTTTTACCTACCTAAATTAGGAGCCCGAATTAAATAAAAGACAATGAAATGGACTTTACAACATTCACAGTTGGGCACCCCAAATGAAGCATTGTAAATGGACGCACATCTGTCGCATTGTTAACGAAGATTAGAACTCACAACTTAATCTGAGCCAGAACGACTTGCAATTATTATTAATAAATATTGGAGACACTATTGAATGGGAGAGCTTTATCAATTAATATGATGCAAAAAACAGTATTCATGTCACGAAAAGGTTATTAAAGAAACAGCTAAAGGTCTGTTGAAAATCAAGTTATCACATGTTCACAGCCGAGATGTTAACGCAAGCCGCAATAAGCTCGTCGAGCCGATGCAAAATCATGGTAAAAGCGCATATGCGCGCGCACCTGTCCTGCGCTGCGCCCGCGCCGGCTGCAAGCCACACACACGTGCGCTTGTGATCCAGCATCAATCATCCCTTTTAAACTCAAGCAGCCTCTCCGTTTTTATTTATTTAATTAATGGAGGTATACTTATCTTTCGACTAAAATACGATTCCGAGTTTAGGCCAGATGCTTCTATTTATGGCGCACGATTGGGCTGAGTTAGGCAACGTGGCGTTTTTCAAAGAGGACCAGTGAAATATTATATTACCTGCTGTTATTGCGACGTTAGGACGTGAATATGTAAATTCTTAATAGAAATAGACGAGCATAAATTAGAGTTTCTTTTTACAGTAGCCCTACTTAGTCTAGATCTCTTCGATAAATCGTTAGCCTTTGAGTAAGATACTAGTTGTACGGAGTCCCAAGCAGTCCTGATGCAGCAAAAGGAGTTGGTGTAATTTACTTACCGCAGTGAGTACTGTGAGCTCGCCGAGCCATTCGTTGAGCAAGGCTTCGGGGTCGTCGGCGGCGGCGCCCGCGCCTTGTTCCTCTACCAACGCCATCTGGAAACAGTTAATTTTAACATTTATAAATAAAGAATACACACTGTTAAACAGCTCATCATAATCTAACATATCTAACTATGAGATAAAGACTTTCGCCATTTATTCATTCCATATACATGAAATTTTGATAATTCTTCATATGTTTATAGATAACTTTTATTGAATTCGTAACATATTCGTAATAATTCGTATTAACGTAACGATTGTTTTAATTTATAGCAGTTCTTAAGAAAAAATAAGCAAAAATGTTTATCATCTTGTTTTTAAGCTTTAATTCTTTTACGTTTTTAATTCTTGCGCCTTTCTGACGGCTAGCAGATTTAATTAAATCTATCCTTCTGGATCTGTAAAGTAAGAAATTTCATCCGTGAGCGTCAACGGCGAAGTACTTGTAAAACTCCAAGAAACGAGTAGCAGCCGTCTTTTCAGATAATATTTTCTGAGAAATTATACCTTCTTTAGCTAGGTTCCTTTTCTGAGTTAATTGCGAGAGCTTGAAACTATTTCTTTATCATACAACATTTCAAGATTCTCTTCAAAGTTCTTCAGTTGTTATTTCGAAAGTATAATAAGTAAGTAGTGTATAAATAGAATAAACATCTGAGTACCTATTCTATTCATTAATACACGATTGTTCGTCAGTCTACTTGAAAACTTTGGCAAGCAAGTCTACAAACCAAAGCCTGTATTTAAAGCCTGTATCATTATCGAACCTAAATTCTAACCTGAACGGTTAGACACGGAGATCGTTTTTTATATATATTTCGGAACGACTTACAGTTCGGTTCTCGTAGGAGCATTAAACAAAAGCCAGCTGGCATTTATCAGTAAATTGTAAATAATCGGCTGCCATTCTTATTGTCCCCACCATCTATTCTCCATTTAGTCGGAACTGTACCTGTTCATTCCTTTATGCGAAGGGCTATTAAAACTTGCCAGCAACTAATACTTAAATGTTACTGCTTTGTTTTGAAGTATTTGCAAAGTTCGCATAGAGCGCTCTGTTGAATACTTAGTAATAAACGATTTAATAGCAGGTGAAAGATTAGTAACCAGTAAGATTAACAAAATTATAATTGATTATTATGGCATTTTAATTTTAATTTAAAATGTACTGTACGTCACATTTAAATTACGCCCAAGCTGACCGCATCGGTTCGCTCCGCCAGGTGTATTTTTCCGGCTGCTGTTTGTTATGTGTTGCGATGCCGTCCGCCGTCCATAAATGCAACATATTGAATTTTGCAATATATGTATTGTGTTGCAGTATGATCTCTTCTAATTTTATGATTTTTATAAGCCTTAATTTTGTTTGCTAACCAAAAAACCAACACTGTCGTTTTGACAGATAGCTACGAGCATCCTACGCCACTGCTACGCTGTGCTACGCGCTTCTTACGTGCCGTCAACGCTACGCTACGCGACTTCTACCACGTTCCCTACGCCATGGCGCCACATCGATTCAGAACAACATAGCCACTAATACCGGATTCAGCCTGTTCGATTTTAGGTCATCAACTGCTTAGTCGAAAGCGATTTTAGCTGTCCGAATAAAAAAATAATAATTTGAAATAATTGAAACTCTGTTCAATCAAATTGCATTTCAATTTCTTTACATTGTTTATTTAAAATCGAAGTGAACTCGGTATAAAGGGCACTAAAGACTTATCCAGTCCATAGAGAAGTGGTGGCCCTATTACTTATTTTGCATAAACACAATAATCTGTAGATTTCAATCTCAGTCTGTATTATGCTATTGTACTGTGTTCCTGGCACAAAATTAAACTTTATCCAAGCAAACACGAGGTTATTATCTGCAAAGTGAATCAAGAATAACATAAAGAGTGTAAGTGGAGCGCTCGTGGTCCGCGGCTCGCCCTAGCGCATTATGTTTTTGTTGTCCTAACTTCCATAACCGGGAAGGAAAGTTTGGATTGATGTAACATTTTACGTAATGATACTTACAACAATAACACATAAAAGAGATATTTTCGTAACTTAAGTACAATAGAGAGTATTGTCGTGGTTCTTGATTATACGGATTGATACGTACGACTACCCACAGCAACCTATCGGAATTGCAGTTCTGCATCAATACGGTTGTAGGGCGAAGTCATATGATGCGTTGCCAGCTTGTTGAGATGCCCGAGTGTCACACACATAGAGCTTTTCCACGATGTGCGGCGATAAGAGGACTAAGGAAATTCAGGGGGAGGGATGCTGCGGTGTGACGACGAGCGGTATATAGGTATATATCCAATATAGCAACGCTGTGATGTCACATTAAGCGACGATGTTGGGTTGTGACACTCCATTGTCCGCGTGGCACTTGTCCTTTGAAACCGTAGTAGTGCAAGGACGCAATGCATCGGCAACCCTCGTCTGGCTTGACTCTTAGTTCTTATAAAAATGATGTTTGGACATTTATCTCCGCTTCAGACGTTAGATCTATTTATCATAGAAAACGACGGCATTAAGTAAGATTTCGTCAAGAAATCACATCGCTGTAAAGAGGAGGATCAATGTATCTTATGAGATACATATTTAGTTAGTTACAAAAGATTTTTATGCATGAACCAGGATATGTAAAGTTTAATTATTCAGGCATCAAATACGTTCCCCACGTTGCATGACAGAATAATTTATATTGTGGAAGGGAGGAAAGGGGTTTGTTAGTATGGCAACTGCACCACGTAGACTTGATAACGTGGTGTAAAATAGCACCTGGCACGAAAATTCACGATTCGATCGATCAATAGTGTCGACTTGTAGAAGTGTTTAGTGTTTACTAACGCACTTCTAGTACACGTCCTCATCAATATTATTTTGTCAGTATAAACGAATATTGTTGTGTTTATTTTCAGAGTCAGGTAATAGGACTGTTTTTATGTGCAGTCTTTTAACGTTATAGAGTGACTATTTCAATGCGACAGCCACCGTGTCGTAGCGGTTGCGAACGCGGCCGCTGCGCAAGGATTCGCGGGTTCGATCCCCGTGCAGTGCAAATATTTGTAAGGATGAATATGAACATTTGCACTGGTTTGGTCTTGCCTCGTGGTAGTCGATACGAGTTGTTGGCGCCCTCAATTGGTCTAACTGCAATGTTTCTATATCGCCTTCGGGTTGTGGAGGTCAGACGTCAGTCGCTTCACGGAAAATATCGAAATTTTGCCAAAATCTGCAGTTAGACTGGAAAAGCGAATCCCAGACTCCAAAGCTGAAAAAGTTTCGAATGCGACTGGTATTAGCGCTTAATGTTGATGATGAGTAAGTATTTCTATAAAATAATCTTCTATACACAATTACACACTGCATTTAACTAATCATGGCCCTGTTGGTTTAGGAGTCGATTGCTTCTAAATTCTCATGCACACAACCACGTGCATGGGCCAGTCATGTGCATATGTATAAGTAATTACACCTACACTAAGTATTTAATATGTCTGAAATCGCCATACTGTGGATTTTTTTTTTTAATAGTTATAAACTAGCGCTTGACCGCAATCCCGCCTGATGGTAAGCAGTGATGCGATCGTTGATGGTAAAGCGCGCTAGTTTATTAAGAGCCTATTCACTCAGAAAAGCTGAGCGAATAGGAAGGAAGACGGTAGTTGAGCGAGGTGTTGCAATGTTAAACCCAACAACACGACCAACGATGCTGCGCCAAAGGGAGATTGATCTGAAGACCCTTCACGACCAAACTTCCAACACAACAACATTTGGCGCATCGTACCCGGCACACTTTGCAACACAACTGCTCAGACCCGTCCTCCGTACGGCTTCACCAGACATCATGCCGGAACACGACAGATCGCTTGGCGGCAAGACTTTGTCTGGTGGGTGGTAACTTCTGCCGGCGGCCGATGTTATGGCCTGAGTTATGTTGGCCTTTAGGGCAGCAATTTAAGACTATTGGGTATCGATGATGTCAAACATAATCCTATAAATGATTTAGTTTCAGGTATTGGCCATATACAAGTTTATGTACTATTATAGTATAAGTGTAATGAATGGACCGAACTTTCTGCTTAAATATATAGTCGTACTGAGTTAGGGGAAAGTGTAGCAATTGTAGAGATAAATTAATGCGTCAGTTTGACAAAAGTGGTCGTCAATAAAAAGAGATGCGGGTCGGTCAAACTCACTGATATTATAGGTTGCACTACATTACACTACATAGCAGAAACAGTACATAAACATTGGTACATTTTGTACATAAATCAAGCTCGTAGACACATGCCGTGACCCAAGAGTTGGCTTGTACCTTATCCAAATGATACCTGTCGACGTTGCGGACAAATTTCGACGTCATATTTTATTTTGGTAACGGTGTTAATTAGAATATTTTTTTTTATATGTATACAGGGTTTTTCATTAAGGGCGCTCGAACATTGAAACGAAATAAAACAATCTGTTTAAGTGATATTACCACAATTTTTATTACATTTTAAAGAATATTCAATGACATTATGTGTGGAAAATAATATCAGCCAAATGGCCACCGCGACTCCGCTGTAGATGATGTATTCTGGTGGAACAATTTTGAAGGACGTCTTTGCATAAATGGGGTTCATTTCATGAAGAACGCGAGTTATGTTGGCCTTTAGGGCAGCAATTGACTGTGGTTTATCTGCATACACTAGAGATTTCACGTAGCCCCACAGAATATAATCGAGCGGTGTTAAGTCACACGATCCCGGGGGCCAGTTGATGTCGCCACCACGCGAGATGACGAAGCCTTCGAACTTCTCTTTCAATTTAATGTTTCCCGTGCTGTATGACAAGTTGTATGTAAGACAAATTCGCCATGTTGATGTCGCAGAAATGCTCTTGCGCACGACGCGGAATGGATTATCTGGGGTTTTCTCGCACACTGTCTCGAACGGCAACAATATTCTCCAACGATCTTGCGTTTCTTTGACGTACAGGAACTGCTTCATCGATCACCGACCCGGTTGTCTCAATTTTTTTTATCAAACGACTGAATGTGGACTCTGCAGGACGGCCATGAACGCCATAAATTGAACGCAACGCACGGAACGTTAGGCGAATAGAGCACTGATTTTAATAATAAATTTTATTAATTTTTACGCGTTGTTGAAACCTGTAGAGTTACATGGTGAAATGTCACGACTAAATATGTATTCATGCCAAATTTGATAGCTATCGCATTACCAAGATGGCCGCTATGCGCTGTCAAAGTTCTAGCGTCCCTATTGAAAAACCCTTTACAAGTTATACAAAATACCTACCAGAGAATTCTGACATCAAATTTCACAAAATATCTGGTGGCAGATAATATCACTGCAAGTAGGTACAGTCGACAGCACATCAATCTACTACAATCAGTCGAATTTCTTTATTACATTTTCAACTTTATCCCTAAAACTTTAAATTGGGGATATATGACTTTAGATTGTATTGACCTGCAGTCGTCCGTAGCGATGTTTAAAGATCCATAATTAGTGCCAGTACCATGCGCAAAACGATAAACAATTTACAGTAAAAATACTTTTTTAATAATACTTATGTATATGATGGAAATAAATGGACTTTTTAAAAAAAAATCAAACCGACTTCAAAAAAAAAAACACAAACGACAAAAACAGACAATAGCAGTACTTACATAACTAAAAAGCGATAAATAACCTAATTTATTCACTTAATGCATATTATACAGTATGTTACGAAAACCCTGTCCGACCCATGAAGGTGTTGTTAGGTATCGATAACTGATTCTACTAATGCATACAAAACCGGGCTTTACTTAAAAAAAAAATCCCCCTAAAAAAAATAAATATTATTTCGCAAAAGGAGGTAACTTATTAAATGTGCGTTGACCACCCTTCGCCTGCCGACCGCGGGGGGCGGGCGGCAGGACACGCGACACGTGGTCGCATCGCTATTCGCTCATAATAATACCGGTGTTGTCACTTTTTAAAAATTACCAAATTTCGGGGAAATTGGAATTAATTCGTTGGAAAAAAAGATTATTTCAAAATTCATTTGTATTGGTACTATGATGAATACGTAAAATTTTATATTATATTTGGTCATGTGTTTACCTAACCTCTATTATCCTTATGGGTCGGACAGGGTTTTCGTAACATACTGTATATCTACAATTATTTAAATATTTACAACTTAATACCTAATACTTTAACAAAGTCTTCTTTAACTATTTAAATATTTACAGTTATCACTTATTTTTGGAGTCGGTGCCAGCCTGCAGCCTAGGTAACGTAGTCCGTTAGTATATCTGTGGTGCTGTTTGACTGAGGCGCGCGGCCCCGGGCCGGTAAGCAAACGCAAAACCACACACACCAAGGAGAAGGTGCGCCTGGGGCGCGGGGCGCGGGGTCAGCCGGTTGAGTGTGCCACCCGAACGCGGGCAGACGCGTGAGGGCAGACGTCGTTGACGGTCGCTTCCATTAATAAATTATTTCAGCGCGCTTATGCAATTTCCTATTCTTAGTTTTGCTTTGAATTTTAATGTCGGTCAGTTTTCTTAATTACATTTATTTGTTTGGCTGGCACCGACTTCAAAAATAAGTGATAACTGTAAATATTTAAATAGTTAAAGAAGACTTTGTTAAAGTATTAGGTATTAAGTTGTAAATATTTAAATAATTGTAGATATATAATATGCATTAAGTGAATAAATTAGGTTATTTATCGCTTTTTAGTTATGTAAGTACTGCTATTGTCTGTTTTTGTCGTTTGTGTTTTTTTTTTTGAAGTCGGTTTGATTTTTTTTTAAAAAGTCCATTTATTTCTCGATTTTTAGTTGTGTTAATGCGTTTTGAACTAAAAATAGATGCTAGTTCATTTACTTAGGGTTAGGGTTTCAATTTATTTAATATAAAGTCACTAATTAATACGTTCGTTTGACGAATCGTTCATATTTTTTAGGAAGCTATAATTGTTATTAATACGTACTTACTTTGAAGAGTTTGATAATACTTATTAGGTATTAAAAATTTTTTTATTATCATGGGTAGACCCACTAAGGCTGCAGCCCGAATGAGGGCAAATCGTCACCTGGAAAGTATTGCAGAAAATAAGAAACGTCTTTCCAAAAATTGCAAGCGAAATGTTATATCTCGTTCCCAAGAATCGCCTCTGGCCCGTCAAGTGAGATTATCTCAGATGAGAAGTTATATGCGTTCTCAATTATCGCAAGAGTCAACAGAACAACACCAACAACGTTTAGATTTTATTAGAAAACGATTAAGTAATGAAACTCCAATACAGCGTGAACATCGTCTCGCTGTTATTCATGAAAGACTGAGTAATGAAACTCCAGTACAGCGCGAACATCGTCTCGCTGTTATTCATGAAAGACTGAGTAATGAAACTCCAGTACAGCGCGAACATCGTCTCGCTGTTATTCATGAAAGACTGAGTAATGAAACTCCAGTACAGCGCGAACATCGCCTCGCAGTTATTCATGAAAGACTGCGTAATGAAACTCTGGAACAACACGAACATCGTTTCGCTGTTATTAATGAAAGGCTGAGTAATGAATCCCCGCAACAACGCGAACAACGAGTCTACGCTTCTCTTTTCTCACCCGAAACACTCTGACTCGGGCCAAAATACCGCCACCGATCCGAGAATAGGCGACCACGAGAACAAGACGGGCGAGCAATGAATCTCATTCAAGGTGCTCGCGTGTTCTCAGCGTGAATCTGGATGCGCCTTTACAAGTATCCCGTTAGCCCTACATACATTCGATCAACCAATTGCAGTACTGCTCCCAACTCCTAACCGTTGAGGAGTACTGTAGCTTCATCATCAGCACAGCAGCATCAGATGTTGATTCAAGCATACCTCACAAGCAACATGTTAGCCCTACATACTACTAAATAGTTTCCATCGACCAATTGCAGTACTGCCTTCAAACTCCTAACCGTTGAGGAGTACTGTAGCTTCATCATCAGCACAGCACCATCAGATGTTGACACCCTGAAGCATATACCTGAGTAAGATGTGATTACGTAACAAAAACACCATACGAGCATACAATTTTCGGTGATTGCCCTCGATTTCTCCTGGATCCCATCATCAGATCCTGGACTGGTGAAAATGGGACCACCTCAGAAGTAAACTCTATCCATCAAAAAAAATTTTTTTGAAATGAAAAAAAAAAAAAAATATTATACATACAGACGAATTGAGAACCTCCTCCTTTTTTGAAGTCGGTTAAAAATAAATTATCATGTTTCACGAGTGAATTTAATACACCTGCCACGGTGCGAGTTACGACTTTTATTGTTTTTTTTTTTTTTCATCTTTCAAGTCACAAGCTGTTGGGTCGCGGACTGAACAGTAGGCCTAGTATGAGTTTTCATTACGAAACTCGATCGTCTTTATCGAGCGCGTTTGACTCAGCGATTGGCCCGCTTCAAGGTCGTAAGAACTCTCAACCAATGAGAGCGCCAAACGCGTTCGATATCGACGATCGAGTTTCGTATTGAAAACTCATACTAGGCCTACTGCATGACAATCGTGTTGTTTTTTGTTTTCGCGAAAATTCTATAAACTTATTGATAGTTTAGGTACAACTATCAATAAGTTTATAGAATTTTCGCGAAAACAATATAGTTTAGGTACAACTATCAATAAGTTCATAGAGTTTTCGAGAATTAGGTTCATAAAAAACAATCTGAATCTAACCAATTAGTTTCACTAACATTGGCGCCGTTTCTCTTGTTCACAAACTAAACTAAGTAATTATAGTTAAGTGCATCTTTTTCTTACTATTTCATTAAGAAAAGGATAGAAGATAACATTTTAGTTTAATCCTGTCAAATTAATATACTCCATAGACAGTTTAGACGCGATTATAAATATAACGACCAAACATACGCCAATTTACGTCAGGAACTAATAAACTAATTTGACAGGTCTAAACTAACATTTTATCTTCTATCCTTTTCATAAAGGAATAGAAAGAAAAAAATTCACTGAACTTAAATTGCACTTAAATTTAATTTAGTTTGTGAACGAGGGAATCGGGGCTGTTATAAGATAGATTGGGTATGTATTAAGCAGGGATAGGGATGTTACGGAGCTACGATTCCGAATCCGTTAAGTCAGAACTTCCGATTATTATCATATCTTTGGTTCCGATACTTTTAAATCGGAGGTTTTAATCGGAGGTTATTAAAGCATACCATAGCGGCGGAGGCGGCCTGCCGACTGTTAAGAACAGCAGGGTAATTGCGAAACACTATCAGTAGCAATGAGTTTCATTTTGACAGTTCAACAACATTCATTGCGTTATTTAGCTGAGCACACCCATTTATCGAACATAATATGGAGCAATGAATTAGCAATATGCTTCAAAATGATTCCAATAGGGATGTTTTCTGGGTAAAAAAAAAATGATTCTATTTAATCCGTCATTCAGATTATATGTAGAAAAATATTGGATATGTATATTTTGTTTTATCAAACCAATAAAAATTGTCAAATATAAAAAAAGGCATCAAAGATCAGGAGTGGTGGCTGTTGACGTCACTGCACGCTACACTTTATAGCGATCTTTGATTGTCACACGAGTTTTCAACGCACTGTGTCGTCTTCATTTTTAAATATATGTCTAGAATTTTTTGGAAATCTGACTGACGGACTAATTAGTTTTTTATACTACTTACCCTATTGATAGGAATAGTGCGTTACGCGATCGAATGACAGCCTCTGTGGAGTAGCGGTAGCGAACGCTGCCGCTGCGCAAGGAGGCGCGGGTTCGATCCCCGCGCGGTGCAAATATTTGTATGCATGAATATGAATATTTGCACTGGTCCGGTCGTGCCTCGGAAAGCACATTAAGCCATTGGTCCCGGTTGCCATACGAACATCTAATGGCAGTCGTTACGGGTTGTTGGAGCCCTCAAAAGTCCTACAATTGGTCTAACTGCAATGCTTCGATATCGCCTTTGGATTGTGGAGGTCAGACGGCAGTCGCTTCATGGAAAATATCGAAGTTTAGCCAAAATGAGCAGTTAGACTGGTATAGCGGATCCTAGACTCCAAAGCTGAAAGCTTCTGATACGACTGGGATGAACGCTGAGATGAAGAAGAAGTGCGTTACGCGATTGGAGTGCAGGTTCATACATATCAAGCGGGGAATTCCCTGACTCCTGCTATATGCACTCTATCGTCAATTATTTTTTCACTTGTTATTAGTGCGTAACAAACGCACACGACACATTCATAGGTTGGAGTGAACACATTTGTTTCAAAGCTTTTGTTCATTTTATATAATATACTATGCTACTTTGGGTTTTAATTAACTTCATTTAATTTCTTGATCATTTGGAAATATGCCAATTTTCTTTTCACTCTTTGTGTTTAATTTTACAATAAAAAATGTAAATGACAATATTGCCTGAATAATGTTTTTGTGTTTAAATAAAAAAATAATCACCTATTATTACTTCTGACCCTGCCTCCGCCTCCGGTTCCGACCCGGATAAATGAAATTTTAAAACTCTCACTCCGGTTCCGGTTCCGATATAACTACGTACGTTACATCCCTAGTATCAAGCTGTGATTAGTGCTTTGATCACATGTAGCGAGTAACAGGCAATATAGTGCTCCCGTGTTTACACGTAGGTAAGCACCTAACGTACCGAGCACTTAGTGATATTATCAGATGATATAGTCTACACCCCTCCAAGCATGAGACTACTGTTTCAGGTTATTATAATTATAGTTTCGTTATTAATTAACGTTTCCTTCACACCAGCTGGGTAATTGACACTATGAGTGAAATGGGTTTCATTTTGACAGTTCAGCAACATCCATTGCGTTATTTACGTTGTTGAGCCGACTCATTTTGCGAACATATAGATCAATGGATTAGCAATATTATCCAAAATGATCCCAATTGATAATAATAGTGTGTTACGCATTTAGGGTGCCAGTCCTTAATTTGTTAGTATGAACTAGTCGCCATTGGAGCATGGGGATCTCCCACCGATCTGTAAAATCGCCCAGATAGTGTTGGTACTGCCACGAACTCGAACAAATAGGGAGACGCATCTTTTTCTAATAATAGCAAGGCCATCCACCCGCCAACACCCCTGGCGCACTGTCATGGCAGCCCCAACCCCCAACAGTGCCTAGCAGGGTAGCTACTGATAGTCTCTTACATAATAGGCTATTTGATACGTGTCTAGTATTTTTTGGAAATCTGACTGACGGACTAATTAGTTTTTTTAGTCAAATATTGCGTAACAGACTATCAGTAATCAGTCAACATTCATTGCATTATTCACGTTGTTGAGCAGACACATTTTTCGAACATATTAAGCAATGGATGCAAGAGTGTGTACCGCAATGAAGGTGCTGAGGGCGTTTTTATGTTGTCCACTCAGTTCGCTGTACGCCCGTTGTGAATAACTATAACTACTAAACAGGCTGCACTGCTGCAGGTGTACAAAGAGTGACAGTATGCTTTATACAGCGTGATTTTCAGGTTCTGTACATCTTGCAAACCTACGGGCCAGTTACAACAGACAGCCAGCGACTTATTTAGTTAGGGCAACTAACAAGGCATTGCAAAGGCCCAGGCGCAATCAGTAATGCAATTTAATTTCCCAGTAAAATGATATTAACGCACAGGGGACGTCGGACTGACCGTTAATAGTTGCAAACCACATGATACAGAAGGGCTAGATACTTCGAATGTTTGGAGAGACCATGGTAACCCCCTATTAAAAAAAGAGAACATCTAAAATCGAACGAATGTGAAGGTGATTCATTCCATCTATCTAACCATAAATAAAACTTTCAACCCGTGAAGGGTTGAACGTGTTTTTTTGTCTATGTCAACCCTAACCCGCAAATTATTTTTCTCACACCGGCCCTTCTTTTACCAGTCTATAATTATTTTTGGCAACAACCCTACATCTGAATCATGCAGAAACGGCTCACTGGGTTCAAAAACGTTGTTATACTGGCGTGCGTATATACTTACAAAGATCGCCATATAGGTACCTTCACCCACTCACACGTCACAAGTCCAATAAAATGTTAACTGGACTTTTCTTTCATTCATGTCTATAATTTCACAAATGTTTTTATTGGTTTGTCAAAGAACTATGAAAGGGAGTTAGGTATACGAACATTCGTTATATCACATGGTTAATTGATATCACACGGAAAGGTGCCTCGCTAAAGTGGAATTGGGAACGCATCTGCTGCATGTCAGACGATAAATAGGCAAGCGACATCGGGGCGGGCCCAAACGAAGACGGACAGCAAGAACTGGTCCTCAGAGGCTTTAAATAGAGGCACCATAGCTTTTGTCCTGTAGTGGAATCTCACAGGCTTTTATAATAATAATATATTATATTAAAAAAAAAAATTAAAAATGTTATTAAATATGTAAATAAAAAAATGAAATAATAATAATTTAGCCCCACCATAGTTTATACATTGACGTCGTAGGTATACGTGCTCCGAACTCTAGACCTGTGCCGCCAGATCAAAAGAGGCCCATTATCGCACATTGCGGACTTCTTGATTGAGGTAAATTGAGAAAAATTAAATTTAAAGGAAAATGGGCAATGTGGATGCATAGGAAGTGAGAATAGGAAAGCGTGGAATATACACTTCTGCCTAATACTGCGAGGTAACCTCGCGTGATGTTACGTTCAAATATAAGTATGTAAATGTAATGTAAGTCATTGGTATAACACGAAACTCTCTTGATATTAGAATTATATAGTTGTCACTGTTACCTTGACCTAATGTAATAACTTTCAAATATTTATGAGTGTTATTTATCATAATTATGTAGTTATGTACCTAATGTACCTTGTTTAATATACTATATTACTATAGGTATAAATACTTAACTTCTTGTGTACTTACATAGCATAGAGTCTAGAAATTAAAGGCTTACAATTGAACTTTTGAAATAAAAGTATCAATCGAACGAGCTACGCCTTATCAATAAAGTTTGCGCTAGACGAAACAATTACCTTGAAGCATTCAACTAATGCCTTTGTCGTTGTTCCACGGTTCAGTACAGCACAGGAAAGTCCTCGATACGCGGCCCGTATCAACCGGGAAAGTTTTTAACCCAACAAACAATACAATCCAATTTCTTCAATGCTGCACTTAGCTCCGCCGGCCTGCATAATATAATGTTTAACAATAAACGCGAACTGTTCTGCAATTCGTTTCGCTCACAGTCGCTAGCGAGCGACCAGTCCAAAGTGCGAGCCACATAAATGATATTGTGGTATAACATGCGAACTGGTTGACCACCACTAAATGAATGAATAGTGAATACTCTATGAGATCGTGTGAGTGACGCGAGCCATGATCATTATACTAAAAACGTGTGTTACGTCATCTATATGAAAGAGAAACACGCGCAAGGGAAAAGTAAGAAGTACTTCGCAGAAACAAGTTCTCGGTCATATCTCTTATCGGTTATCATTCCTGGCTATGAATACAATGTGCTCGTTGAAAGAAATATATAGGTAACATTCTTCACTAGTACTTACATACTTACTTGCAGGACAATGACAGATTGTTACATAAAACAATGTCTAACTACCATTTCATAAACAGACATTAGTTTCAGCATTCATTGTGTCGTGTAGTTTTAGTCCTAATATTGTGGTTAAATAGTAAAACCTAAGATTTTATAAATGTTATTTATAATGTTGCTAAAATCACTGCCCACGGTCTCACCTTGTTTACATCAGCAGCGAGTCGATGACTGTTCTTCCGTTGAAGCTGGTTCATAGCATGAATCATATCGCATCACAATCATTGTTTGTACAACCGGATTAGTTTATCGCCGCATAAACAAAACTAGCAAAACATATTCCGAAATCTCTATGTATGGTATAGAAGACGCGCTGCCAAACCTGTATTAGCCATTTTAATAAAATTTTAGTCCGTTAAAGTGTGGTTTCCGTATTATAAATATAATATAGGTACATACAGGAGAATTCTAGTGCATAATGTAATTATTTCTATGTCTCGTAAAATTGCCATAATGTCAATATACGAGTACCTACAAGATAGGTTTAATAGTGCTTGTAGAACTCAAAACTAATAGTTTTTAGGTTTCCGTAACCAGACGACGATGCCAACAGAACTGTCTGCCTGTTAAAAGTTGAGCCGTTTTAGGCAGAGACGAAAGCACATCAAGCTAATAGAATCTACACTTCTGGACACATCTATTGGCCCACCTTGCAGTTTCAGTTTCGTTTGGTCCTAGCTAAAATTTTATATTAGGACGAGTAAAAAGTTTTTATGCAGGCCTGGCACATTCACAATTTCATTCAATAGTCTTTTTTTGAATTTCGAACACAGAATTTAAACAAACAAAAGAGAATTTGGAGATATCAAACAATCAAATACTAAGAAAACTTGATTTAATTGGTTTACTTGGATTTAATTCTTGAAAAAGTGATTGATATCTTTGGTTTTGCAACAAACATTACTTATTCTTAACATTAAGGTGAGGTTTTATCAATAATCTATGGATACGCAACCTGAAGTCGTCGCCCAAGCTGTGGCACTTATTCAGGCCGGACACAGCCAAAGAAATGTGAGTGCTCAACTTAATTTAAGTCAATCTGCGTTCCGAAATGTTTATCGGAGGTACCTAGAGACTGGCGGCTTTGTTCGTCGCCAAGGAAGGCTACGATCTAGGGTCACAACTGAAAGGCAGGATCGATTCATCGTGACGACCAGCTTGAGAAATCGTCACCTTACCTCCATTGAGATACAAAACCAACTTCGCGACTTCCACTGAGTATCTGTGAGCGCTCGAACTGTTCGGAGAAGGTTAAAAGAACGCGATATGGTACCACACAAGTCAGGTAATGGTCCCAAACTAACGCGAGGCCACCGAACAGCGCGCCTTCAATTCACACGCACTCATTTAAATTGGAGCCGTGTACTCTTTTCTGATGAGTCTAAAATTGTGTCACATGGCAATGATGGAAGGAAGAAGGTCTACCGACGTGAGGAAGAGCGTTTCGCACAATGCTGCTTTGAAGAGAGGATTGCTTATGGCGGTGGCTCATGGACTGTCTGGGGCGGTATATCCGCGAGCGGCAAAAATCAACTTGTTGTTACAGAACCACGGCTGCCAACATTAAATGCTGAGAGGTACATTCGTGAGTGCTTAGAACCTTATGTGATACCATACGCGGACTATGTGGGCCCAAATTTCCTTTTTATGCATGATAATGCAAGAGCCCATACGGCCGGCATCGTCAGGGAATATCTTCGGGATGTGAACATCACAGTTATGGACTGGCCAGCCAGAAGCCCAGACATGAACCCCATTGAGCACATGTGGGACGAGCTAAAAAGACGTGTTAGGGCTCGTCAGCCAGTTGCCCAGACGATGCAGGAGTTGAAAACTGCCATAAAAGAGGAATAGGAGAATGATCCCTCAAAATTTCACACAGCGGTTGATAAACTCTATGACTAATCGTATGAGATCTGTGGTAGATGCAACACGCGTTATTAAATTAAACCTTTATTTGATAAAACATGTTTTTTATCCAAAAATCAATTGCCTTTAACAAGGCGCATATCCGACTTGTTAGGCGTAGCTCCATGTCGTATGATATTCTGAATTCAAATTTAAAACAATACGATCGAAAAAAATTGTTAAATGTAGCAGGTTTAAAACTAAATCAATAGTTTTTGATCAATCTAGCAATCATATTTCAGTAGGGGTCATCGAAACCTAAATTCTAGGGTGATCGATTTTCAACCTAATCGCTAAAGCATTCCGTACAAGGTTGATTGGGAAAATTTTACAGTATCTGGTAATTTGACTTGCTGGGGTCTCTGACTACTTAACATTTTCACAGAGCGTGTGAATGTAAAATGACTATGACTTACTTTAAAGACTAAAATTAAAAGCGGTCGCCATACAAGAGGCGAATTTAAAACAAATATCTAGTGTTAAATGTACCACCAAGAAATGCACTGCCATGAATCCACACCACCGCGTCCGGCCGGTTTTGTATTTTTATTTTGGCCAATTTACAAAAATGTTTTCGCTTTAACAGGAAGACTTGAATGCATTACTATAATAATTTGATTGCCGAATATATTACTGTTATAGATATATAAGACTTATATTTAACTAGCTTTCCGCCCGCGGCTTCACCCGCGTGGAAAGGTTATATCGCGCTTTTTAAATTTCCCTCGGGAATATCAATTTTTCCGGGATAAAAAGTACCCTATTCTTTAATTCGGACTTGTAACTTTACGTCTGCAAAATTTCAAAACAATCGGTTTAGTAGTTACGGCGTGAAAGCGGAACAAACAAAGAGACAAACTCCCTTTTCGATTTATTATATTAGTAAGGATTATCATGCTATTTACCTCTACCTACTATAGGATTTATGAACGGGACGAAACTCAAACTGTACCGCATTGCAAACCAAATTAAGAGGGAACTCTAGTGCCGAGGAATTTGGAAAATAGGTATTTGAAGAAACTATTGCCGTCGCGCGGCTTCCAACCCCTCCCGGTAAAGTGCGCAAAGGACAGTTGCAGCTCAGGCTGATTTTATCTACACAAACGTTGACCAAAAGACGTTTCGTATTCCGCTGTTTTCTTTTCCAAAACAAGACAGATCTCAATTATTTCTATATCAAAATTTAGAGGAAAAGCATACCTGTGCTTCTATCATTTTCTTTTTTGTCAAAACCTTATCACGTTTGTCTAATCTGAACATCAGGGTAAAAATGAGTTATTTTTCGCGATTTTGAAGTATCGTATTTCTTTTATTAATAACTAAGTTTCGGAAAAATTCAAATGACAGGGGCACGTATAATTACGATGTAAAATTGTAGAAAAAAAAAATAGCTCTAAAAGCATTATCCAAGAAGAAAACAGCGGAATACGTTTGTATAGAGAAAGCACCACTAGAGTTCCCTCTTAACAGCTTATTTAAAAATATAAGTAAATAATTGACGCGTGATTGGGAAGAGGGAAATCTGTACATAAGAAAATGGAAAATCTGTGGTCGCGTTTCAATTGCAGTAGCTTTTCAGTTGCTTTTCGCATGTCCGCTCTGGGGTTTTTTTTTTTAATTTATTTTTTTAATAATTATAAACTAACGTTTGACCGCAATCCTGCCTGATGGTAAGCAGTGATGCGATCGTTGATGGTAAAGCGCGCTAGTTTATTAAGAGCCTATTCACTCAGAAAAACTGAACGAATAGGAAGGAAGACGGCAGTTGAGCGAGGTGATGCAATGTTAAACCCAACAACACGACCAACGATGCTGCGCCAAAGGAAGATTGATCTGAAGACCCTCCACGACCAAACACCCAACACAACAACATTAGGCGCATCGTACCCGGCACACATCGCAACACAACTGCTCAGACCCGTCCTCCGTACGGCTTCACCAGACATCAAGGGTTATCTCGGTTCCAGTGCCGAGAATGGATTGGAAAGAAATTAATAAATAACACAACCATGGGCTTCTGCCCTTAGAGGGAGGAGTCAGGCCTAGGATCGGGCAACTCAAATTTTTAGAGTGGGTAATCTTTGTGCGCTATAGCGGATTTTTTTGGCAATTACACCGTACATATTGTCAGTGTCTACTGCGCGGCTTATTTAAAAGTTACAGACGAGTCCTCGTTTTATTTTTAAAAAACCGTTGCCCCACACTAATACTTTCTCCTCTCTGTCTCCCGTGGGTGCGTTTACAAACATATAAACTCACATACACAAACAGCCCGACCTGGTACAACTACTTGTAGGTCATACAAATGTTATAAACATCAAATAAATATAGGATGTACGCCACACTTGCTACAGTTCTTTGTCAGCTATATGAGAGACCGCCAGTACGTTGACTACGATGGGTACGAGTCGAAGCTGTGCTTCACCAGGTCCGGAGTAAGCCAGGGCAGCAATTTGGGTCCCTTACATTTAGGTATCATAATGATAAACAGCTTGCCGGAGGTCGTCAGACATAGCTCATGTCTATTGTTCGCAGATGACCTCAAGTTGCTGCTTGAGATAAGGGAACAGTTAGACTGTGAGCGTCTCCAGGGTGACATTGATAGAGTGGTGAAGTGCAGCCATGACAATTTGTTCCGTGTGAAAATCGAACCCTCAACACGTAGCGCATCAGTCGATCGCCCAGCCACTGCACTGTAATTAGGGGAGCTTTTTCTTCTGCCTTTATAGGTCCACTGTTGTACAAAGGCCTCCCCTAAGGCTTTCCACGCTGACCGGTCTTGTGCTGCCCGCATCCATCGGCTTCCCGCAACCTTCACCAGGTCATCGGTCCACCTTGTTGGGGGCCTCCCTACGCTGCGTCTTCCAGTACGTGGCCGCCACTCCAGAACCTTACTGCCCCATCGGCCATCGGCTCTACGAGCAATGTGCCCTGCCCACTGCCACTTAAGTTTAGCGACTCGCAGAGCTATGTCGGTGACTTTGGTTCTTCTGCGGATCTCCTCATTTCTGATTCGATCACGCAGAGAAACTCTGAGTATAGCTCTTTCCATTGCCCTTTGTGTGACTCTGAGCCTTCGTATGAGGCCCATTGTGAGCGACCACGTTTCAGTTCCGTAAGTTATCACTGGCAACACACACTGGTCAAAGATTTCAGTCTTGAGACACTGTGGTATCTTGGACGGCGAGAAGATGTATCGTAGCTTTCCGAAGTTCAACTCTTGTTCGTATCTAATCCAGTTAAGTTATGGTTTAGTTTCGATCACATTCGTATCGCGATAAAGTTTTAAGTTCGATTGAAGTAAAATAAATGTATGAGTGATACATTTCTGCAGATATAATAATTAAAACTAAATAAATTATTAGTAAATGTAATCGTTTTGACGTAAGTTTGACAAATGGCAGAAAAAGTTAGTTTTGTTTCAACTTTTTCATTTGACAGCGGTTACGTTCCAATTGCGATCCAGTTATGGTGTGTCAAAAGGTTAGCGCGATACGAAACATAACAAACGTTATGGCTTGGTTGCGATCCAATTCTGTTTTGGTTGAATTATTCTAGCGCGATTGCCTCCCTGTTACTGTATGATGACTATGATGAGTAACCTATTTTGTTCTTTTTTTTTCACTTTTCTGGGGTATCATATTTCCAGTGCTTGGCTTGTAGAGATCAAATAAGAAGCAGCTCCGTGTAGTATACAGTTGCTTCCCTTTGACTGAAAGCCGTCAGATAATGATGGTTACTTAGAAGGTAGGTACAGAAGACAGCTCATCAAACTACTAAAATATGTCAAATTTCTTTATTAGATTTTCAACTTTATAGCTATAACATTAAGGCTCAAAGTTAGGTGAGAATATTTGAAAGTTTCGGGTGGCATGACATGCTGTCGTCAGTAAATTAGTTTTGATCACGAAGATTGAATGAATTTAGTACATAAATGCAGACCTCTAAATACTGTTGAAATGGATGCTTCACCTAATGTTTCATGTCGTGGTGGCCTAGAGGTTAAAACACCAGCCTCTCAAGTATGAATATCCGGGCTCGATTCCAGGTTAGGCAAGTACCAATGTAACTTTTCTCAGTTATTTGTAAGTATATGTATTTTCTAAGTATATCTTGGACACCAATGACTGATTAAAAGGTGAAGGAAAACATCATGAGGAAACCTGGACTTTAAGTCTGAAATCGCCAACCCGTATTGAACAAGCGTGGTGATTACTAGAGGAGACCTGTGCCCAGCAGTGGGACGATAAAAGGTTGATGATGATGATAATGATGGACGCTTACAATGATTCAGTTTCAGGTAGGTTGACTTACTGGCATACAACAGCTAAGTACTTACGAAGTTTAAAGAAGATACGCTTTCATTAGAAAAGGATATCAAATATTGTTTATTGATTGTTACTATCATTGTATTACTTGGAAGGTAAATATAAATAATGCCTTCTCATATTTATAGTATACTTGTGGGCGTACCCAGGGGCGGCAGGTGGGGGCAGGGCAGGTGGGGGTAGCTGCCCAGCACTCCCCCCCCCCCCCTGGAATCTTGCAGAACATGTATGAACTCCCCTATTACTAATTAAAGTATAAACGGGGACTTATACAGGATCATTTGCCCTACACAGTACATTACAAACACCTAATGTTTCATGTAAAGCACTTCTGCTTGTATAGTTTGTAAGAAAAATCTGTCTGGCCACCCCTTACACCAGAAGCTGGGTACGCCCAACATTGAGTTATAACGTAGTACATTATAACTCAATGACGCCCAAGAGATAACAGATATCGTATACAGTTTTGTGTTATTGATATGATTCGTTATCATGCCTTAACATGGCCCATTGAGTAAAGGTAATGTAACTTGTAGCAAAAGCCAGTACAACGCCGTGAAACGTAACTTTACATAGTCTCACTCTGAAGGTCAACAACGCCAGTCATAATACTACACATACATATAATATTATACAATGCATAATGTTTCAACAGCGAAATTTTAGTTATGACCTGTTTAATGTTATGGTAAAATTATATTTAATTTATTCTTATTTAATAATCATTGTGTGTGTTCGCTTCATATTCATTTGCATGACTGATGACAGTGTGGAGACATGAGGGACAGGGTGTAAAATTTACTCATCCTCCATAGAAAAGGGAGGATCCTCCGACCAGACGCGTGTATTCTAGCGGACACTTGCCCAACGGTTGAAGTTGGGAAGTTTTATGTATGCTAATTGCACGGTAAACTCTTATTGCGAGATGTAGAATTCATGTGACGTCAGTATGACGCGTTGTTTTTATTTGTGGCGTTTGTAGGTACCGCTAGAATAGTAACAAAATATCGTTTATGTATACCTTCATTTCAAGAGGTTTGATTGCTAAAGTCAAAAGCACAAAGCATGTTCTTAGGACCCCGTATATTAAGGTATCAAATTTTTATGCAAACCGTAGACGTTTTCTGAAATAGCCTTTTAATAATTCAAGAACTGACTTGGCCGGAACCGGATTGGGTAAATTAGACATCCGCGAGACACGAGAAGACGACAAGCGAAACGTTTCCTGCGGAGACGAGACTTTTTCAACGAAATCGTTCATACTTAGAGCTTGGATAATAACGGACCAGAAGCAAATTACTAAATCTTTAACATTAGAAGGTGCTTAATAAAAATGTGGGTTAAATACATTATGTGCAGTTAAATAGTTCTATTTCTTCATTAAAATTGTGCTCACGTCGTAAACTGGCCACGGTTTGCCCGTAAATTGCATGAATGTAAACACTAAATAGCACGCATGGCTGCATACCTCGTTATGCGCGCGCGCAATTCCCTTTTAGTGCTTCCAAAATAGTTTACTTTGCTGCTTTCCGTACCATACAGGTAACTAGATGCAATAGGAGTTACGTAGGCTAACGTTGTAATTAGAACATTATACCGTCTGAACATTGCCCGTTGACATTGATTGACTTTCTGGATTGAAAATTGTCTGGAGTCAAACCAGTGCCCATCTGAATACCTTTTAAGTAATATAATATAAAATTTATCAGCTGTAATTGAGTAGGTGCACAATAAGTTACGCTCAAATATCCTATTCATAAATTTAATATCGTTGGTAAACTCCGCACCAACTCAGGTAAACATAAGAGGTTCATGACGCGTACTTGCGGTGCTCGCCATGCCCAAATATAGAGCAAATTCCAGCCTGTTGAGGCGACTATTAACATCAGCCTCCCCCCCTCCTCTCTGGTTCATGCAGACTCGAGCCCGCATCAAACGCCGAGGCGCCGCGCCGAGTAGCCGACACCGCACGGACGTTGCCCTGCACATACTTCCAGCCCGTATGTCCCGGCAACTATTATATACTCACAAGGAATTATGAGTCTCTACGCATCACTCAGTTCCATAGGCAGGACTACTATCACTTAAAGGCGATCGAAAGCAAAATGCTCAACTGGAGATTTGTTGCGTCTAAGACCGCGTCATTGCATCGCCCTCTGATAAGCAGCATTGACTTCACAGACGCTGAATGTTTGACGGAATAAAGGCGTTCTTGTATTTATTATCTCAACATTTTACTAGAATGTAACAAGCGGTTTAGTAGACATTAATGCTGCAAGACAATGGGTCCGTGTACTTTATAGACGATACATTCGTGCGAAGCTTTTAGCTGCTTTTGCGACCCGGCCGCGTGAGATTGCATATTTTACACACTTGAGAAACGCCTCCACTCTTATGCATGATCGGAGTATGTAACATACGCCTTCTTCAATGTGAACACTGATATTGCGGAAACCAATGTCTAGAGCTAAAAAGCCCTTCGGGCTTATAACATCTTGAAGTTTGGCAGACACGCTACCAAGTCAAGTCACGAAAGCTCGCTCGCAAATGTGTTTTAAGTTTGCCTTAATTATGAGTAAGTATTAGCGATAGCTTCAATCTCATTTATAATGTACAGTTAGTATTAACTAGTCTTAGATTCATCTTGCACACAGACTGAAAATACAGAAATATAAACTGTCAGATTGCGCATTAAATTGAAACTTCAGTTGTTATTCCAGCATTTCCTTTAGTTATTCCGGTGTTAGGAAATCAGATTATTATTTATTAACGAGCAGGGCAGATGCTACTGGCAGTTATAACAAGTTCCCCACGGTCTATGTATACATATTTATAAGTTATTGGAAAAGAAACTATAAATTATCGTTGAGAAGAAGGTAAGTTCCATATACTTGCCAGAGTTGAATAACAAAGAATTTCATAACGCAGAGAGAGTGGGGTCTTAATTAATATGAATTCTTGCGAGGAGCGAGTAGCGGCGTAACGAGCCATTTGTGGCTATTAGCGGAGAACAATTGAACGAACACGCGACTGCAAGCAAGTTTACTGAAGATCAGGAAGCGATTTACTAACGTTTAAGAAAGTAATTCGTTGTTTATACGGCTACAGTCGCGTTTCCATAATAAATCTCATCATAACTCTGTCTGTATCACCTTCATGAGGTACCAAAGTAGCTGCTATTTCAATCACACGTTCGGATATTAGGACGTTCCGGTATTACTTGCAATCTGAGGCTGAAACGGAGTGTCTATTTCCGTATGCTATTCCTGGTTAGATTTCGATTTATCGTGATAGTTGTGGGTGGATTTTGTTGCTGGTCTGTTTACGGATCACGAGTAAGCCGTATCTTCGTAATGGCACTCCCGCGCACGCACCACATTCGGCAATTAACATTAACAACGTGCTATTAAAGTTCTAAACATAAAATAACACATTTAGGTATTATTTATTTATTAGGATTTATCTAACACGCTCAGTTCATTCTAGTACGACTTTTTGTGTAAATAGCAAGATCCAAGGAAATTCGACGTGTGCAGAAATAAAGAAATATTGGTTGAAAGGTATTATATAGATTAACTTTAATGAATCAGATCAAATAAAAAAAGTTGATGATATCGTTGCGAAAACTCTCCACTAACTTTTGTCGTGTGAGAGCTCTCATTTATTCAACAAACAATTTATATAAATTCAGTCAGCCGACGTTCAAATCAATACGTGCAAAATAATAGTGTTTAGTCCAGCACATATGCCTAGCAACTATCTAGAATCTATTTTATTATTAAATGATCTAGGTATTTTAAACTACTTCAAGCGACATAAGAAGTCAGAAGTCAGCAGAGGCCGTTTTTTTTACTAATTATTTCATCATCATCATCATCATCATCAACCTTTTTTACCGTCCCACTGCTGGGCACAGGTCTCCTCTCATACAGAGAAGGAGACTAATTATTTAGTATGTAGTAATTTCATTGATGAAGTGGATTGTCTAGAACGACGACTAACGATCAGAGCGAGGTGCAGTAAGTAGCAAGGTACATTTCATGTTTATGCTTTCGAATACTTACCTTTTTGTAGTTTTTATCGTGATACGGCTTTTAGGCAGTCACATATTGATATGATATTAATATTATATCAATGCAGTCACACGATACCGTAATATCAGTGGAAAAATAGGATTATTCTCTTGCTAGCGCAGGTTAATGACTCGTCCGTAGCTCACTCGAATATTTAAAGCCGAAATGATATCAGTTTCGTACGAAAACTCTTCAATTAAAACAAACAAAATTTTTTGAAAAAGCATCGAAGCAATAATAATAACAACACACATATTTCACTCCTTTCTGTTTGGTTCAAATGTGAATTGCAATGCAATCAGAAATACCATTAAAAATGTACGATCATATTGACGGTAAACTTCTAAAGCATATGAAACGATGGCAATAAAAGAAAATTACTTTGTACGGTAAAAAGGTACGGTAAAAGTAAAAAGTAACCAAACATATCATTTATAGACTACTAAAAGTTGAAGTTTAGTAAGAAATTTATGGATGTTTTGAAATGAAATTAATAAGTAGTAAACAAGAAGTTGATTTATCAAATTAAATTTCGATCGCAAACCACCGTCAGTTTCTTATTAAATTTCAACTGTTGGTACTAGGTAATTATTTTTTATTTATATACGTTTTCTACATAATGTTTGTGGCAAAGTGTGATCGGATCTGGCCTGACAGCAAGCAGATTAAAATCAGTCATTGTGTGATTATGCGTAGATATCTTTGGGAGTTCTAAGACACGATGAGCATTACTATCAGCAGAGTATTTGGAAGGGGGCCAATTTGGGAAGGCCTCTTGAAAACCTCAAACTACCGGACCATCAACTCTATGTATGTAAAACAATGGCCCACACACCATCACAATAATAATTAAAATAATAGAAGACATTACTATTGACAATGTCATTGTACGTATGAACAATTAATAAAAAGCTGGTATAATTTGAGTGGTCGATGGATGCGAGTGTTTCGCTGGCGGCGATGGCGGAACGGTGCGGGCCGCAGGGGCGCGGTATTGATCGCGTGGCCGACTGCACCACCTGCCACTGCAACTTGGAAAATATGCTTGTCTCGGAATACAGTCGCTCGGACAATACTGACACCGCCCACGTGCTCCTAACTCAATTTCTTAAAGTATTACGTTTTTACAGTGACGACTGCAGCTCTGACAATTAGATTCCTTTTCCATTCAATTACTTATACATAGCTTGCGGCTGATAGGATTATAGTTTTTTTCGTTAAGAACACGTCCTTTGATACAGTTCAATAAGAAAGCTCAATTAGTTAGTTTCTTAAAGTGCGATCTGATATACCATTGTGTATAAGTTATTTAATTGAATTCCATTGATTTTGTATTTAAATTCACAATACTTGTGGTTTATTGATCCTCTAAAAGCTTAACAGAAACATTTATTTTTATTAACAAAATCCCAGATGCATATTTGTGTCTGCTGTGTTGTTCAACATTCGTAAAAGCAAGTTCGAGCTAAAGAAACGAGTTAGCGTACTGCGTAGGCGACACACTGCCGACTTTAACTGAGCTGCATCACGATTGCAATCTTTTACAAACACGTTTTAACTTTACGTGGCAGCCTTTTGATTTACAAGCAGTATCTCCCTCCTCTCAAAGCTATGTTAACATAGTAAACGCGAACATTCGTACCGAGATAATTTTCATGCGTTTGATGAAAGGAAATACTCCGCATTCCCTTTGTATGAGAACGTAGTTAAAAGTAAAAATACCTTGTAGCAACAAACGTCGGTGCCATGCGCCACATGGTACATAAACTGCAATTCAATAGGCATGACATATCTATCTAGTGTTATAATACAGCGCATAATCAACACGATGCATCTGGGTGAAATTCAGTATCCATAAATTGATTTGCGTTGCAGGCAGATTGTGAATTCTACGAATTTGTATTTACAATACAGAACAAACAACGAACAGTAAATTGAAAATATGTAGGATGGGCTGGGACCCCGAATTTGACGTAATTTATTGGTGGAAAACAACGCAGAAGCCAAAGTATGCCTTTTTTATGGGATTGAGCTGTTTCATATTATTTTAGTAAACATTACATATTACCATGTTTGGCAGAAGATTGCAAGGCGGGAACTCTCCACTTTGTAATCTGAAATTGTCTAATTAAATTAATGTGAGAAGTACATCGCGTATGTAGTCCAGTCCTGAGGGGCAATAGGGATGTTTTCTAGGTATAAAAAATTCTATTTAGTCCGTCATTCATATTATAGAAAAATATTGGATACGTATATTTTGTTTTATGAAATCAATAAAAATTTACAAATATAAAAGGCATCAAATATCAGGAGTGGTGGTTTATATGAAAAAAAGAAAAAATACGTGTGTAGTATTTTTTGGAAATCTGACTGACGGACTAATTAGTTTTTTTCCTACCCTATTCTATCATTTCACAGTCTGATCTCTATCTGTCAGAATTACGTCCAACTTCACTACATTGTTTAAATTTATCGTCGCTGAGATGAGATTGTGAAATATTTAGAACGCTTTTCAATCACAGGAATGGGCCTAAACAGGTCAAAGGGTACCATATGTATTACGTACCTGCATTCAACCCTGTTCCTCATACTTCTAAACTGGTGAACAACAATGCTGTGTACTAACTAGGTGTTAGATTAACGGAACATTTTCATATAACAACACAGCTCTTTAAAATAAAAGTAGCTGTTGTGGTGTAAAAAGCTGCCCATCTTAAATGTTAGGTCTGACATGACACGGAACGGACTGGACAGGATCCGTCCAACCTGGAAGGGGTATGCGCGTTCTCGCGACAAATGGAAGGAGTGGAGAAAGGCCTTTGTTCAGGAGTGGGACGGCGCGGCGTAGGCTAGAATAAAAAAATAATATAACATCGACAAAACATCCCCGTGACGCTTAACGCTCGAGGTAAATATGACAATAAACCTATAATAAATTGTTTTATGCAAGGTATGTTTCTGGGATCTTTTATTTCGAAGTCTTTTAAGTCCATTTGATTTCTTAATAAAACCGGCCAAGTGCGAGTCGGGCTCGCGCACAAAGGGTTCCGTAGCAGCAAATATAATAAACTTATTATGTCAATTTATACACCTGGTGAATGGAGCCTAAACTCTCCCGATATTTTGCTTTGTACTTTTATGTATGAATATTAATTGACCATTACAGTTAAATCAACCTATCTCAAAAACTATAAGAGATACTTTGATCAAACCAAAAATCGTTGAAAGAGTTAATTAGCATGCATCACCTCTATTTTTTTTAGAATTTTATACCCCGTAGTTATAAAAATAGAGGGGGGGGGACATACTTTTTACGACTTTGAGAGCTGATATCTCAAAAACCGTTCACTTTAAGAAAAATGTTTTTTAGAAAACTTTATATCATTTTAAAAGACCTTTCCATTGATACCCCACACGGGTATGTACATCGAAAAAAAAATTTTCATCCCTCAGTTACATGTATGGGGGGCCCCACCCCCAATTCTTTTTTTTACTATTTAGTGTCATAATTTTGTAGCGGTTCATACAACACATATTCCCATCAAATTTCATCACTGTAGTACTTATAGTTTCCGAGTAAATCGGCTGTGACAGACGGACAGACGGACAGACGGACAGACGGACAGACGGACATGACGAAACTATAAGGGTTCCGTTTTTGCCATTTTGGCTACGGAACCCTAAAAAGGAAAGAAAAAAGTACAGGAATAAATTCATTAAAATCGATAAATTAATTTTCATTTAATATTTCTCTTGTAATTCCGCAATGTGACTGTACGTTTTATTATTCTCGTAGCTACGACTAGGTGGAGGGTGCTGGGTGGCGGTCGAAGGAAGCGGAAAGAGGCGCGAGGAGGTAGCGGCCAAGACCTTCAACTAGCGGTGCTATTGACCTGCAAATGGTTTCGTAACGTAATGTGGACGTAATCGAGGGTTAGCAAGAGCATTCGTTTTCGGTGTGACTCCGGTGCACAATAAATAACTTGCTGGCCGTACTGAGTGTCACACCTCGGTACATTCTATTCATTCGACTCTCGGGGGTAACTGCGCATATTGTTCTAAATTGATTTATCCTGGCCAGCTGGCTGTTGAGTGATTTCACATCCTGTGTCAGGGAACAGATCTTCTCAATTGATTGTTATATAACAATCGCTAAGAGGTCGAACCAGTATGTCTTTTAGAAAAGGCACAGTATAAATTGGCTGATAACCGAGGAGGAACTCCAGTGCAACAACTTTTTCTCTCTGTAAAGGTTGAGAGGCGACAAGGGCAATGAGACAATATAAGGCAAGACAATGGTGCAAATTTGGTGGCTTCGTTCCTTCCGGCAATGCGCACAAGGTCTGGGTTGATCGGGTCGACGTCCTGCGCCCCGCGGCCCGTGCCGCCACCCCCGCGCTCCGCCAGCTGTCTCCGCCCGGTTATATTTAGACCGGATGGCGGAGTTCTCACTGAAACAGATTCTCCCCTCTGTTTGCATAACGCACAAAATTGTGTGACGGTCTGATTCCTTATTGCACTACAATGATGGCCGCGGGTCTCCGTTGATTTTGGTTCGTTTGCATATTATTTAGCAAAATTAAACGCGATTGTTACATCAGTGAGGTATTCTTCGGAAGTGAATAGAGCTTTGAAGCTACTCTAATCGGGAGTCGTCGAGTGCCGAACGGGCTCCATGACTGTCATGATACAATGCATGCATCACATATGGTCGTGGACGTAAACATACTAAAATACCTAGTAACTCAAATGGACGATCGATCCCAAAAAGAGCAATGTACCGTTAGCCGACTAATGCAGTAAGATGCAAACGGCTGTTGCGCTTGCACAGTTAAGCACACAGCGACACATGAAATATTGACGCGATTCTCACCACTAATACCGGCTAGCGCATTATAGAAAGTAAATATGTCTCGACAGTAATGACTATGTTAATTTCGCCGCTCATGCGCGTGAGTCGGCCTAAACGATACTTGAAAAAACAGAGCCGTAGTCAAATAGTCGCGTCATGTTGAAATGGTGTCGTGTTGACTTGGACAACATTATTTACTAAACAGATGAAAAATAATTCCCGATAAGTATTATTTCTCATTTCCGGGATTAGGGGCGTTCTTACGATATCATTTGATAGTTTATACTTATATGTATTTATTGTTGCTTATTATTATAGCCTTCGTGTAGGGAATGCCGCTATTTCCAGTACCTACTACCTAGTAGGTACCTACCGTATGCTGTCAAGGAGAATTTATGTATTCATAGTTCTATTAAAAGGTCTGTTGACATCATTGCCTCTATTATGTTGACCATGTTGACAAGATGCTGCTGGATATAATTAAGTACTGGCTCATGATTAGTTGCGACATACATACAAGACAATATACTTGAGTACATTCCTGATTTCGATAAGTGGAACAATAAAATCATTATTTTAAGTATGGAATTGTGTATTCTGTTAATTTTTAATCCTATGTACCATTTAATATTAATATATTCCAGCTTCAAATGTCACTTTGTTCGAAATTAAAACTGTAAAAGAATTTAAGAATCATACTGATGTTAGATATTTTTAAGGCTACAGCGGACAGGCGCGTCGTCATGTTGCGACGCGATTATGGTAGAACAATTTCCTTGAAGTTTTCAAAGCAATTATATCGCGTCACACTTATCAGCTCGTTGCACATTCATAATCCCCGGTGAGCTTGACAAAGACATAATCATCATCATCATCAACCTTTTTATCGTCCCACTGCTGGGCACAGGTCTCCTCTCATACAGAGAAGGATTGAGCGTAATCACAACGCTTGTTCAATGCGGGTTGGCGATTATCAGACCTATAAATTCTAGGTTTCCTCAAGATGTTTTCCTTCACCTTCAGTCATTGGTGTCCAAGATATACTTAGAAAGTACATATAACTTTGGAAAAGTTACATTGGTACTTGCCTGACCTGGAATCGATGTCGCGCACTCATACTTGAGAGGCTGGTGTTTTAACCACTAGGCCACCATGACAGCAAAGACATAATATGAAGTATGAATAAAGAAAATAATTTCGAATGAAAAATATAGGCAGCGATATACTTGTAGTATATCCCTTTGCCAGTCCAGCTGTCCCCGGGCGGGCAGAGTATATGTGCATGTCTCTTTGCACCCTGATAGGTTTGTATACATTCCTGATTCACATTGCACATACAAGCTCGTGTCCTAATTGGACTTTCAAATACCATTTAATGCGTGATTAGCTGGACTTTCTCGTGTTTATTTCTGAATCCTAATTACTTTACTACCGTTACCCGAGAACACGTGGCAGCGAAATCCTGAATTCACAATTGTTTGTATTTATTACATTTTAATTCACCTTTTGGGTCGAACTACGCGGCGTACTGTCACCGTAATTATAAGCACATCTGCTTTGCATACGAGATCAAATTAACAGACTTGGTACCTACCAAGTCAACACGACGATAATGTGTCTCACTAATTTAATATTATATTTTACGTGAAAGTTTGTGAGGATGGATGGATGAGTGGTTGTTACATAAGCAAATCATCATCATATGCTTTTCAATTTTGGTGTCTGGGGTCCGCTTTACCAGTCTAACTGCTGATTTTAGCTAAACTTCGATATTTTCCGTGAAGCGACTGCCGTCTGACCTTCACAACCCGAAGGCAATATCGAAACATTGCAGTTAGAACAATTGTTATACTTTTAAGGGCTCCAACAACCCGTAACGACTGCCATTAGATATTCGTATGGCAACCGGAACCAGCGGCTTAACGTGCTTTCCGAGGGACGACCAGACCAGTGCAAATATTCATATTCATGCATACAAATATTTGCACTGCGTGGGGATCGAACCTGCGCCTCCTTGCGCGTGGCCGCGTTCGCTACCGTTACGCTACGGAGGCTGTCTGTTACTTAAGCAAATTATTTTTATTAAATAACACAGAAATTATTTTTATAAAATTATAGTATTTAATAATAATAGTTTATATCCAAAAGTTTAGTATACATGACATGTGGCAACAATTTCAATTAAAAAATAGAGTTTAGCGTCCGTAGCCGAACTAGGCATAGCCTGTATACGGGTAGTAGCACCAAAATAACTCGTGAAATATACTAAGAAAGTGCCAATCAAACTACTGTAATATATAACACACATATAACACATAATATGATACTTGTTACTCCCGCTGGACTCGGACTAGTAATAGTAATAACACAACTATCGACCCCACTCAAAAAAAAAAACCATCAAATCATTTCATTATTGTTTTTGTCATTTAAACAGCATTTTTCTATCTAACTTAATTCGACCCTTTAAGAAACTTCTAATTTAAAAGGAAGTTTATGATTACGGAGATGACTAAGTTCTCACAAATAACATCTTTTAAAAATATGGAACTTACCCGATTCTATTTGAAGATTTATCGAAGCTGCATTTTAATAAAGCTGATGGGATCTGAAAAATAGAAATATCTTTTAGAAATGTGGAAATATTATGCAAAAAACCACACTGGATAACCTCAGACATTAATAAACTACGAGCTTCTGTATAAAAACACTACATATTGCGAGCGGGAATGTTATTTTATGCATGACAAAGCTTTGATTGCGTGCTGTTAGAAAAACACACAGAGGGATACAAAAGCGTGGCTTCCGTCAAAGTGAAGTCTAAAATGCATGAAAACTCGGTTTGGACGTGGTTTGCACGCTGGCGTCATGGTAAAGCAAGTGAAGACTGCTGTAAATTAGACTAACAAACTTGCAGAATCGTTCTCTGTGACCGACCAGCAGTGGGATTCAATAACCATTTCACTGGGAAAACTTAGGCGAAATGAACATAAAGTGATCTGTCATTCTAACTAATGTTAGGAAACTGGCAGTATTGACAGCACTCTAAGCTCTTTCACCTATTGCGGGTTTTTAAAAAAAGAAACCGTGGCCCTGGCGCACAGGCAAGTGAAGAAACACGGGTGGGTTTTAGTTTGTAAAAGTCTGACACGCCTGCCCTTCCGCTCCGCCCAGAGCGGGAGAAGTCATTTGATTTCCCATCCAGAAAAAAAAGCACTTTCACCTAACTTTTCTAGTTGTATGAAAGATCAAAGTAGATTGCACTGAAAAAATTTAATAAATAAAAATAATATTTATTTAAATAGCTATTACATTATAGGTTTGTATTCGTAACCTATAATGTGTGTACGAAATTGTGTTGCCAATTATCATGTTTGTTGTAATATAACTCTTAACTTTCTGTAAGAATGAAAGAAATAAATATAACTTTGTGCTTCTAATTCCTGAAGGGCATATCGTTTTTGGTGGTAGGCCATAACATCGGCTGCCAGCAGAAGGACCGACCACCCAACAGGCAAAGTCTTGCCGCCAAGCCATTCGTCGAATTCTGATTCATGATGTCTGGCGAAGCCGTACGGAGGACTCTGAGCAGTTGTAATACGATGTGTGCCGGGTACGGGCCAAATGTTGCTGTGTCGGGGTTCGGTCGTGGGAGGTTTCCAGATCAATCTCCTTCTGGCGCAGCATCGTTGGTCGTGTTGTTGGGTTAAACATTGCATCACCACGGTCAACTACCGTCTTTCTTCCTATTCACTCAGTTTTTTTGAGTGAACAGGCTCTTAATAAACTAGCACGCTTTACCATCAACGATTGTATCACTGCTTACCATAAGGTGGGATTGCGATAAAGTGCTAGTTTATAGCTAATAAAATTAAAATAATAATAGTAAAAAGTATCCTGAAGGGTAGGTAAACGTTCCACCCACTTTTAATTAGTTGGGTTTTATCGATTGAATGCATTAAAAGGCAATGCGTTTCGCGTGGATCCCCTTTCGTTACACATACGAAGGATTAAGTCTATTGCCAACAATCAGGCACTACTGCACTTTGCTACTGAGAACAGACTAATCTGTTCTCAGTAGCAAAGATACCTACCTAAATATCTGTTTTGAATTTACATTATAATATCAATTTAAATATAATTTTATTTATCGTGCTAATATACTAATTTATTGAATGAATTGTTACTGATTACAATATAAAAAAATATGAATTGCCATAAATGAGTGAGTAAGTAATTCTCTATTGTAAAATTTTATTACAGTACTGATTTGTTGCATGCTATTATATAAGGAATGTAACAAAATTGACATATGTATGTTATATTTGGGAATACAGGCCGTTATTATTATTATTGAATTTATATATTTTTAGGTGCGTAAATACTAAGAATATTAATCAGAGGATTTAGGACTGAATTTAGGTCTGAATGAAAAACTTTTCGGTATTTTAGGGGGTGAAGCAGATGCAGTGGAAATCTCTCTCACAATAATAAGTAAAAATAAATAAATCAATTTATTACAGACTACATATCTATACTTGTTAGGTTAGCAAGAAAGGTCTTTGACGGTACTAAGTCTTAATAATATTAAAAGGAAGTTGCGTCTCATGATGGCAGGAATTGCTCATTCATGCGCTCTGAAACAAGCTAAAAGCGCCTTTAAAAGACGTTGTGATTCGTTTTAAGTCTAACTAGAAGGGCGGGAGCCTGAATTTCAGGCATGGG
This sequence comes from Sesamia inferens, assembly GCA_037179545.1. Taxonomy (NCBI): domain Eukaryota; kingdom Metazoa; phylum Arthropoda; class Insecta; order Lepidoptera; family Noctuidae; genus Sesamia; species Sesamia inferens. The sequence goes on along the minus strand of CM073921.1, from coordinate 14,272,303 downwards.
TAATAGAACCCCGCGGCTTGTAACAAGAGCACCGTACCGTTTCAAAAGCTATTTGCGTTTAAGCTCCAGCCTTTTGAGTTGTAGGTCCTATTGCGACTCACCGGCGCGAGATAAAACGCCACGGTGCCAATTATATTTTTGGATGCACTTCAAAGTGAACAACGTCTATGTGTTTGGGAGGAGTGTTGTGCCAGAATTGACGTTATTGTTTTTTAAAGCGCTGGTGCTGAGCGATTTTATTATGTTGTACGCTTGAATATAATTATTTTATTTTGTTTATTATTATGTGTAGAGAGTATTCTATTTAATTTTGTTATTTTTTATATTATATATGCTGAAATAAACGATGTTTCTTTATGTATTTTTATTTTTGTCAACCCTGGCTTGTATTAAAATCTCAGGAGTGAGATTTTAACTTTGATTGGATTATGTGAATTTATTGTAAATTATTGTCTAAATTGGTAGGAATTTTCGAACTTTCTACAATATAGATATAGCTGCTTCCTGTGGTGTAACATATTGTGTAGTTTGATAGAATGTGTATTGCTTATAAACTGATATGTTACCGAATTGTTGTTTCGGGTTGAACGACTGATTTATCGTTGAATATTAAATTCAATAGATAATTAAATCTCCCATTATTGCGTTCTACTTATTTTCCGAAATTTCTTCGAAAAGTTCTGTATATTTAATTTCTTATTAATATTATAAAATCTGTGGCTAGAATTATCCTCACTTCAATTGAACGTAATGGTTGTTTATATTAAATGTTATTTAGTTAATGTTAAAATTCATTCATAAATTCTACAGAGATAGGTATGTTTTTTTATGTAAAATTATAAACTAGTTCATGACCGCAGTGATGCAATCGTTGATAGTAATGCGCGCTAATTTATTAAAAGCCGATTCACTCTAGCCTTGAAGATACTCAAATTGTAGTCCGACGGAACACCGCAATGACAAATTGTTCCATTCCCTCGATGTACGCGGTATAAAAGAGGAGGCGAAACGTTTCGTCAGGATATGCGTATGATATTAAATTATAGCAGACAAAATATATACAATATATAAAGAAACCCCGTCCGACCCAAAAGGATAATAAATGTTAGGTATACACATGACGAAATAAGATATGAAATTTTAATCGTAATCATCATAGTGACAATAGTGATGAATTTTGATATAATCTTTTTTTTTCCGCGAATTAATTCCAACTTCCCCAAAATTTGGTATTTTTTAAAAAAATGACAACACCATTTGTGACGGAGCGAATAACGATGCGGCCACGTGCTGCGTGCCCTGCCCCCTACACCCGCGCATGTACTGCTAACGTGTTACCTACCGCACATGAATTAAGTTACCTCAATTTTTCGAAATAATATTTATTTTTTTAGGGGATTTTTTTTAAGTTTAGCCCGGCTTTGTTGACATTACTAGAATCAGTTAACGATACCTAACAATACCTTCACTGATCGGGCAGGGTTTTCTTTACATATTGTATATGTATAGTAAGTACACATAAAATACATAGGTATTTTATTCATTGCGCATGATTATCCTGAAGGTCGAAAAACAGTGGTACAAACCTTACTGCTAGACTATCATGTGATATGAATATCCGCTTGGAGATACATTTATTTAAAATTAAACAAAAAACACAATCAAAATCGGTTCTTCCGTTCGGGAGCGATGATGCTACAGACAAACACACACACAGATACGGCAAACTTATAACACTCGGTCCTTTTTGCGTTGGGTTTAAAAATACATTTATATGAGAGACAGGAGCAGTAGTGGCTCAGTGGTAAATAACACGAGCTGTACCTAGGTCGTAGGTTCAAATCCAGAAGTAGCTTTAAGTAATTTGTTTATATTATTTCAACCGAAACTGGTATGAACTAGAACCAAAACATTTAAGACATGTGACATCTCTAATCTGCACTGGCCCCGCGTCACAGTTCCCGCGTGGTGCACTTACTCAGACGGACAGGAGGTCTAAGTGGCAGCGGTGGGATCATTATAAGCAGATTATGTACGAGAGATAGAGGGAGACGTACTCAGAATCATCTGCATACACGAGAATATTATTTTGATCTTGTATAATCAGGCCTTGTTTATCGGAGCCGGTTCACAATAGACCCGAGGTCGTTTTACTAAACGGAAATTCCAGACCTACACAACCTGTGCCCACAAATATGTAGATATTGTTCATAAATCGACCACCTACTTATAACTGCCTAATAGTATTAAGTAATATGCAAGATTTGCAGATAATAAATCAATTAACTACAAGCAAATACAATTAATAATCAATGCACCTGAGACATCTATTCGCTTTCCATGATGCGCCTTTAATTGTACTTGCAACGGAAATTTGACAGATTTTTATAGCTTAATGCGCTGGCATTAAGCTATAAAAATCTGTCAAATTTTTAAAATGAATTTTCGACTTTATCGCAGAAGCATCAGGTTCAAGGTTGATTGAGAAATTTGACAATCTCGGTTAGCTTGATGTGCTGGCGCTTGTACTTGTATAATTAAAATTTGTCTCACGTACAGATTTTGTAAAAAAAATTAGGTTAATTAAATTGCAATTGGCAGAATAAAACTATTTTCTGCCTGTCTTTTTGATAATCGAATTTTTTTTTAACGATTACTCCGTTTCAATCAGATAAGATATAACTTTTAACCTTAATTAAATAAAGAAATGCAACGTAAACTTATATGTATGCCCAGCATGTTGAGTTAACATGTTTATAGAAAGTATTAAAAAATAAATTGTTAAGAATTTCCAAATATATGAGTGAGTGCGCCCACAGTATTACCAAATTGTGTTACCTTAACGATATTCGTGCGCGTGGGTCGTTAGTGAGATAGCAGACAATAGAACTGTGTGTCACGGACACAGAGGACAGTTCCACGGAACCCACGAGACACAACACAAACTAGTTACGTATAAATGGTATGGCACTTGACCCACTTCATCGTTCAGACTAAAAAGTTCAGAAACGTGAGGATTTTGTCAATAGCTCTTAAATATTTATTTCTACGTTTTAAATATTCCATGCGACGATTGGATTCCCGGATTGTCACATTAAAAAACAACAGAGTTTTGGATTCGACGTAAAAATGTAGGGTCGAGGAATACACGATGTCTTTACTGATAGTAAGGTACTATGTTGTACGTATGTACCTATGCAGAGTGAGGCTATGAGATCGTGTACAAAAATATTTTCATTAATTCTAGCACTTCCGTTAATTGAAATCGAAGCCGGTCAATCGCTAGTGCTTTACGTGCTCCAGTAAATTAGTTTGCAGCGGACTGCACCGGACCCGGTGTGCGCTGTTTTATTTGATTGGACCAATTCCACGAGTGTATCACGCTTACGGACGCGTACGTTTTTTACTTGTAGGTACTGTAGGCAAGTTTGTTTCAATTAAATAAATTGATATTGACCGTCTATTTCAGCAAGAAATTCATTCGTCTTATTTATGGAAATTTTGGTATGTACGGTGTTATAGGAGTGTTTTAAAAAAGGAAAATTGTTGATTTATCTTTCTCTAAAAATCTGCTCTATACTGGTGCTAATGCATTAGGAATCAGGATAGCATGTCTGCGTAACGAGTTCGATGGATGATAGGCACCGTGCTATCGGGTACCCACATTTTAATCAGACCGCGTAGGTGTCTTGCATCACAGTTATAAGACATATAGATAGTTATGGTACTGTGTTTTATTAACTTCGTATTCAGCAAAAATACGTAGGCTGTCTACATATTTCCGCCCAACATTACGAAATAGTGTTCTCCGTTTGCGAAATTACGTCTCCAAAAGCATAGCCAACTTAGGATTTATATTCACAGCGCTATGATTGCTTGTTTGCTGTTTGTTAGGAGTTCGTGGTAGTGATAAGGAGGGGTAGATAAGGATGAGTTTCGCGGAGTTGAGTAGATGTTGAGTGTTTGTTACAGGAAGTCTTCCAGGTCTTTTTTATTAAATTATTGATCAATCTAACTTAGCTTTTCCCAACTACTGAGGTTTGGATCAGTTGCTACCTACTCTCTCTATTATTTTACATGGAGCACTTGCCTATTGACCTTGACCACAACTTGGGTAATAGGATACATCTTGGTAAGACTGGCTTCCAGATTGTTAGACCTTTGATGACCCTGTAACGACTGTGTACGACCTGTAATGAAAATTGTAACCAACGGTTTAATGTGCTTTCCGAGGCACTGAGGGTTTTCTTTATGTTAAGTTTATTTGGATAATCATTTTTTTACTTACAAGAGTAATTTTTATGATTTCTTCCTTTTTTTGCTTTTGCTGCTACATTATACATGCCAGTTACTTTACACGCCTAGTATTGTATACACTCAGGTATTTTCTTAACTGACCTGACAGCTTTGCTACTGGGGAGTTTGTTACGCCACTTCTTCCCAGCAAAACCACTAGGAAATAGCGAAGTCGGGCGTTTTGGGGGACCTTCTTATGTAATTTTGACCTTCAAATAGTACTAATTAATTTATCAGTAATTTGATTTAAGATCCTCGTGCCAACCTTAGCAAGTATCGCTTACCGCCAGAAAAACGCCGAGCAATGAAGCTCGACGAGTCCCGGAGAAACGATTCAACTGTCTTGGGTCCCGCAACGAAATTAATCAGAAGAGAATAGCGGAGGAGTAAGAAAAAAGATATTTTTTCCACGTCCCTCCATAACAAGCAGGAGACAGAACAGAACTAGGCCAATTTTCTTGGCCGGTCTCCACTGTTGATTCTGGCTTTCAGGAGTTGCAGTGGGTGAGAAAAGTGTGGCGGGTTTTGTCCCATAAGTATCGCTTACCCTGATCGACAGACCGAACCGGCATTTAATATTTTATATACTCAGCCACATGAGTTTTTAAAAAAATACTGTCGAAATTGTAAAATATAAAATGTAATATCGGAGTTTTTGATCACAATGCAATGCCTAATTCAGAACCTTGAACCACGCCACGTTTTTCGAAATAACTAACAAGACATTTAGCAAAAAAACGTGCGAACTCAAAACTGGGTTAAGTTAACCAAAGACGAAGATATACGCCAAGCATAAAGAAACATCTGTCAAGTAAACTCGCAGGGAATTGTTATGTATAAATTTCACAAAATGCTCGTTTGGATGACCCAGATTCAATAAAAAATCTCTGTATGCTGCTTCATATACATAAATACATATAATCGTCGATAAGTTTACAATTAGCCGTAAACGCTTACATAATAGTAATTATGATGTATATTATGAGCGTAATGCTAATAATATGGCGGCAAAATAACGCGCGATATAAATTCTGATCACACCTTTATTTGCATTATGCTAGTCGGCACGACTCAGATAATGCAACTGATAAGTCGTGTTTTAGGGGTCAGTGGTTAATCGGCACTATTGAGGGCACACTTCCAATAGAAATGCGTTTTTAATAGCTCATTAGATCATTATAAACTTTTTATAAATTGTGACTTCTAGAAAAGTTTTATTAAAAAATACATAGGCAATTTATTTACCCGTTTAGGAACTTTAGGACAAATAGATTTGAAGCAATAAATCATATGAAGATAAATTTTTGCAAGTTCTTTAGTTTGATCTGAGTGAGATCTTTGAGGGGAGAAATTCATAAATGTTAAACTAAATACAACTCTACTGTAGTCGTTTCATTTCATGGCCATTTAAAGTAAGTAATACATAGTTATCTTGTGTAAAAAACAAATAATATTTAAATGCAGGATGCATAAAAAAGATGTGGTCAACCATCAAACTGTATAACTTTCTCTATATGAAAACAACGTCGAATTTGAGAAAACATAATGAGCCTTTCGTAGTTCTGTAATTCAGCGTATTAGGGTTGAAAAGATGTAAAAGTTTTATATATATTCCAACGTGATGGCTGAAAAGGTTTCCTCGGTAACGAAATTGTCAGATGGAGAAAATTGTTCAGTTCGGTGGTCTGTTGGGCTTTTGTGATACATTTTGTATAGCAGTCTGATGTGATAACCTACTTCACAAAGAGTTCTACTCTAAACATACTGCAGCGAAGACAACCTAATACATTTTTTATGCTGCTCGATTGATCTTCTCATTGATTTCCTCCATCATGGGGATGATAAAGGGATATTCATATTGATGTGGCTCTTACCGGCTAAAATCATCGCGGTGTTCCATTTCTGCCTATGGCTGATGCCATTCTGCCTATGAGAGTGCGGGTTTCGTATCAGCCTTCATCGTTTCCAATGGTACTTACTAATGCTGCAGCAAGTACTCAACTCTTGAAACTGATTACTCAAATGTTGATTATTCATGGTGGTAGGTGCTACATTGCCTCATTAAAAGGAAAACTTCCATTTTAGCAACCAAATTTTATGTAACTGTTTTTCTCCATGACTGTTACAATAGTTTCGATACTTGTTTTTACTAGTGTTATTACAGTGGCCCCCAAAAGTTACTTGACATTTTTCCACTTCAACTGTGACACAATGCATTATGTTTTGGAATTCTAGTGATCCAAATGTTTGAACTGCTGTAACGATATTATAACTAATTCTTTTCTATGACTTATGATAAACCCTTAGGGCTACATAACTGGCTATTTTTATTATTTTATGTCATAATATATTGTAGCTGAAATGGAAAATTGTTTACAAACTTTTGGAGCGGGTAGTGTTAAAATTAAAATAAAGTCATTTATTCAAATTAGGCTGAGGACCAGCACTTTTTGAATGTGAATATTACATAAGACAGTCTCCCAAAACGCCGCTTCACTATGTGTGCTAGAGGCAAGGCGATACTACTTTTGGTCTTTTCTGAGCTGGTTGCTACATTTTGCAAAATGTATCAAAGCATGTGACATTTGTCAAAACTAGGATTCTTTATGAACATTTTAACAATGCAATATAAAACTGCTCACGTGAATGAAGTTTGTTGCGGTCTCGCTCACGATAAAGTTGACAGAAATGACACCACTTCAACCTTCGAGAGAACACGATTGTACTCCTTGCGACCGACTAAGAACTATATAACCTAGCTTACTGGTTCTTGTTCTAGTTTACTTCTAATAATAGTGATTGTTCAAAGAAATATTACAGTATTTATACTATGCTTAAGTTGAGTGTAAATAATAACGACGCGATCACTGTTTTCACACGGCATGCTGTGAGTAACACGCGTGTTTTGGATCTTACCTGTTTTATTTCGATGTTTTGAAATGGAATGATAAGCAGAATGTAGCCAATTTATTTGTCATCATGCCTAACTGGACTGCGGATGTCCGTGTATGATATTAACGAACATGTCGTCTGTCTGTGTGAATCAATATCAACAAGCTCTCAACCAGTTTCAATAGGACAAATGAATGGTTGAAAAGAGAAGTAAAACCGAAATTGCTTGTTTATTTTTAATGTCCTGCGACGAGGGTCGGTTTGTTTTATCATTTTAATGGTGTCCTGTACAATATATTTAAGGAATGGTTCTTCATTTTTCCCTTCAGTTATATGGAGATCAATAGCTTGATAATTTAAAAGAGTGTCCATGGAGTTTCTTGCCCGTTCTTCTCCATAGGTACCTATTCTTTGGAATGGGCGACTAGCTTCACCTTACTGACTGACCAACCTTCTGACAATTCAAAAGTGCCTGTAACTGGTTTATTTGAAATAAATGCTTTGATTTGATTTGATTTATATTCTTAACATCTACGTTAAAATAGACGACAAACAAAATTTTGATTCAATTAAAGGTACTTATTACTTGAATGTAGACAGTTATTTAAAAGACAATACAAAGTTTCTTTCAGCTTATTTTTAGGCTACAGTAATCATACATCATGAACGTAGGTACTTGTGTTTATTAGGCGACAAATGTACCGCAACTGACAGTCGACGCAGACGCAGATCGTTGAATGTCGAAATATGGCATAAAGTACGGCGAACGAGGCGTGACGTCAAGACACATTATGTCCTCAACGAATCCCAAACAGCGCTTAAATTAGGTACCAAGAAACTGCTCACTTACATAACAAAATTAAGGGTGACAAAGGAAATCGCCTATAAATAAACAACTGACACAAGGTTATGACTACAACTAGTACGTAAATGTATCTGAGCCTTAACGTTGCATGAATCTTAAGAGTGATTACTTTCTTGGAGCATTTAATTTTACTTTGGTTATTTTAGCTCCAACATCGCCAGCTGTCTTGGGTAAAGTGTATGTTGAATGCGCGCTCTACGCAAACCTATCCTTATAGTTTTCTGAGGACAATTACCGAGGCCCGGCGGCGGCCTGGCGACGTGCAGATGAACCCAGTACATAATTAAAGTGGTTACACGATTATTTCGTGTGTGTCGTCCTTGTAACGAATACTAGCTCGATGAATCAATTGAGAGCGAGCGCTTGCGATTATCACCACAAAGTAAAAATTGATGTCGCTACTAAAATCAGGCGTCGGCGCATCTTTTGTAATGCAAGTCCCCTCTCCTTTTGGTTAAGTTTTATTTCATCATCATCATCATTTCAGCCGAAAGACGTCCACTGCAGGACATAGCCCTCCCCAAGGATTTCCACGACGACCGGTCCTGCGCCTCCCGCATCCAGCGGTTTACCGCGACCTACTCCAGGTCGTCGGTCCACCTTGTTGGGGCCTACTCACGCTGCGTCTTCAGGTACGTGGTCGCCAATCGAGAACCCGTCGGCCCCATCGGGTATCAGTCCTACGGGCAATGTGCCCGGCCCACTGCCAGTTTAGTGTTGCAATTCTTCGGGTTATGTCGGTTATTCTCGTTCTTCTGCGGATCTCCTCATTCCTGATTTTATCACACAGTGAAACCCCAAGCATAGTCCTCTAATGATAAGTTTTATTTGGGCGACTTTATTTTATGACAGGCAGTATTTTATTGAAGTGATTTTAATTGTAATGGCTAGTCGTTGCTTAAAAAAGCGATCGTATAAAAGTGTGAGTGTTTGTTTCCGTCTTCCCGACAGGTTCGAGTGCTTGGTGACATGTGTGACGATGTTATTAAAGTCCGGTGTAGTGTGCAGTCCAGGCACGTCTCCAGTGATTGTTGGGCGCCGAAACCGCCGCCGGAAGGATGTCCCAGGAGGCGGCGCGTGCGCTGCATACCGCGTAGCTGTATTAACAGTTCGATACGACCCGCAATAACTTATAAACCACGAATTTATATTCCCTCGACGTCAAGTAACAGGATTGTGTGACATCAGACTCTTAAACGATAACTCCTGGTGGAGCTTACCCCGAATATGTCGTCCCTTGATGCAGATTTATTAACAGTATCAGATAAAGTATTATTAACTAAAGGACATGAGAACAATGAGACAGAAAAATTAAAAATAACACGAACAGTTGGCTTATTAATATATACTTGAAGAGTCCAAACTCGTACGTAGGCAAGTATCAAATAGATATTAAACAAATCAATGACCGTTGCATGTATTGTTGTGAATTTGTGTGTGCAACATGGATAGGTTCCGTAACTGTCGTAATTATTATACTATGTATAACTTGTATAAATTGCTGTTGCCCGTGACTTCGTCTGCGATGCAGAATAAAAAGTAGCCTAAATCTCTTTCCAGATTATGGTAAATTTGGTCATTTTGCCAACTAAATCTGTTCACCGGTTTTAGCGGAAAAGGGTAATTCCATAATTATATACTTTTTTGGGCAACTTTCCTTTTTTTAATTTATAAGAATCTTCTCCTATCAGTAATGACACGCAAAACATAAGGATTTTGAGAAAATGTTCCATCTATTCACGCGTGATGGGATGACCGAAGGGAAATTTATATTCATTCGTATAAATATATATGTATATATATATTTATAAGAATGAATATACATTTCCCTTCGTATAAATTATAAACGATATATGTTAACATCACATAATAACTGATTAATATCATCTATAAGTTACTACCAGATTTAATAAGCATAATTTCTGAATATTATGTAGGTTGGAATTTTGGTTTAGATGAAGCCTTTCACAGGATCAGTCAATTCCAATTACTTTTTTAGGGTTCCTAATTTTAGTATTTATTATCTACTGCCTGGTTTATTTCCTAGTTACTATTTAATAATTAGTCTCATAAGTATTTCTGACTATATTTGGTGATTTGTCTCTGCAAATCTTAACTATTTTAAGATATAAGGTAGTGCAATCAAAATCTTCATAGATTTAAAAAAATAACTAGGTAAGTTTCGCTGAAAACCATCTCAGTTATATTTCTTTGTTCTATTTCCCATACAAACGTATTACAAGTTTGGTACCCTTTATTGTATACATACGATAGTGGATACCATTTGGATGGGCTGGCCTCAGTGATTATGTCTAGACTATAATAGCCTTCGTGCTAGATTCCCATGATAAAGCTAAATAGGCCTCCGAATCGCAAGACCTCTTTAGTCTATGAACCAGGCTTAACTTCTTAGAATGGAGCATAGATAACGAAACTAAACGATATCTTGGAAATTCAATTTTCTGAAATGTACCGCAACATTTGGTTAAAGGGTGTATTTTTTTCATTGGTGAGTTATGTTAGGGCTACAGCTTATTGTATCTCTTATAAGCTTTTGTTCGCAACTTCGCTCTCATGAAATTTCTTGTTTACACAAAACCACCTCGTCGCCACGCGTACGTAGGAAGAGTCTGAGGCGTGTCGCGATGTGTTGTTTTAACATTGCATCACCTCGCTCAACTGCCGTCTTCCTTCCCAATCACTCTGTTTTTTGCTAGAGCGAATAGGCCCTTATTAAACTAGCACGCATTACCATCAATGATTGCATCACTGCTTACCATCAGGCGGGATTGCGGTCAGGCACTAGTTTATAATCATAAAAAAAAACGCATCACCTGTATGCGTTATTAGGTACCGACTTCGCTCCGCCTGACGTTCCTTTTGCCCGGTGTCTAAAGTTATTGTATAGCCTATAAACTTGGCCAAGAATTGACTCGTTATATAAATATATTAGAAATTAGCTATTGCAATTTCCTTCAGTAAACTTCCAACTGATGGTTGGATGTATACATCTACCGTAGGTATTCACCTATATTCTCGAGTACTCACATATTCAAAATATGCCTTGCCTTCTCGGAGAGTATTCGAAGCATTATTGTTATGATAATATCGTCGATTTCATCTTACTCGCCATAAAGCTCGAACGAGTAAGGCAATCGAGGCCGTGCGAATCGACAGAGGAGATTCTTTCAATATTTGGACGTGTCATGTGCGGAATGCAACGCTCTGTCGTCATGGCGCTGCTCGAACTGTGGCATAGATAAATTATTTTATTAGATGCGACCACACGCAGCCTGACAGTTCGGCGAACCCACTCGCCAAGCGATGCGTGAGTGTTTCATGAGCACGAATATCCAGTAATTAGTATGGCACCGGTATTGTATAGCCATTGAGAATAATCTAACAACTTCACCAAAACTAAGTTTACGCATTGGAAAGTTAGAACAATAAACAATTACTTAACTACCAATTTATTGAAATTCTTCGAATGTACAAATCAGAACTATCATTCTTTGTCAATTTGAAATGGGTAAAATAACACGACAAATTGACGAAGGTTGTCATTTTGGGTGACAGTTAATTTCCTAGATGCACTAAAAACCACGTGCTGACCCCAATTCGCTTACAAACTAAACTTAAATTTAGCATTCATTGCATACTTTTCTTTCTTTCTCGTTAAGAAAAGGACAAAAGGTAAATTTTGTTTAATTCTGTCAAATTAGTCCGCGCCTGACATAAATTGAAGTATGTTTAGTAATAATCGCACAACAAGTCTTAATAATAGTTTTTAAACTGTCTTTGGAGTATGTTAATTTGATAGCACTAAACTAATATGTTTTCTTCAATCTTTTTCATCAAAAAAAGAAACAATGACCTTAAAATTAGTTTATCTTGAAAACAACAGAATCGACACGATTTTCAGATTAATAAATAAGCAGGAAATATTAAAATCGGGAAACTTTGAACACTGTAGAAAGTTTTCAGTGTTTATTTTTTTTTAAGCTGTTTATTCCTTACCGACCGTCTGAATACTGTTTACAGAATAACATTTACCGTCATTTAATATTCCTAAAGAAACGAAACAGACGCGTTTATTTCTAATCATTCTACGTTGTAGGTAATAGTAAAATGCACTCGGGAATTACTTAGTGCAATGTAGCAGTTACGTTGACTTAAGCTGTTTGATCTTAATTAATACCGATGTGATGTACTTAGACTTTGAGAGACATAAACTGGACCAAGTAAAGCAAGACTTATTAAATACACCTCCGTACTCAGGTTGCCGATTAAAGCAATATAAGTTTTGTAATTCACTTCAGTCCATAAATAACCGGTGATATTGTACTAGGATAATGTAATAGTAATAGGTTCTTGACTACTTAGTGATGATGACAAACTGTAAAGATTCATCAGTCATTATTGTTATGGCTTCTTACACTGACCGCTCTTGAACTCATTATATAATACGCGATTTAGATACCGAGTTCAAGAGCGGTGATTTTCGCCTTTAGTCTTACCCACTGAATCCTAATCTAGGATCACACTAGATCCAAGAATCTCATTGTACCTGGGACGTATTCACCGCGTAAGAGACGCGATATAACGACAGATCTTGATAAGGCATGTCTGCAAACTGTGCACATCTATCTCAGTTCCAAGTACACAATATATGCAGATGAGTTACGACGTGACTAAATTATATTAGTAGGTAGTTGTGTGGCTACGAAGACAGATGTCTGTTGGTAGGTATTGAAACCAGCATAGTTTGTCCGATATAGTGTTTGATCAAATACGTTTAATTAGCACAGACGAGAGCATATCAAGCTACAATCTGTCAAATTTCTTTATTAGTTTATCAACTTAATAGCTAAAGCATTTAGGTTCAAAGTTTAGTGGGAATATTGGACAGTTTCGAGTACTTTGACCTGTTGACCGTACCTAAATTGCTCTGAGATATGATATGCAATTGTTTGATATACCTAAACGACCTCGTAATTAATGTGTAAAGAGACGAAAGTGTGTAATTAATGTGTGAAGAGAAACATATTGATCAAAGCGAAAAACTTAAAAGTTCAAAAGAATACGTAATGTCATAGTACGTTTTGGTTGCGTATATGCACCTATGTATGTATATAGGTACTGTGTGTAAGTAAAAGGAAACTCTGTCCGATACGTGAAGGTAATGTTAGGTATCCATAACTGCACTACTAATGCCTTAATAAAACCCTTAAAAAATAAATATTATATTTTTTAAGAAAAAGGAATATAAGATTATTTCAAAATTCATTAGTATTGTTACTATGATGATTATGTAAAATTTCCTATTTTATTTGGTCTCGTGTTTACCTAACCTTTTAGTATCCTTATGGATCGGACGAGGTTTTCTTTACATATTGTATACATAATAATACATATTAAGGTTTCAGCATGTACCAACACTTATTTCACCTCGTTCCCATGAGTTATTTTTGACGTCCACGCGGACGAAGCCATGGGCAGAGACTAGTATAAGATTATATACATATATTGAGAGAAGTAATAATATAAAGTTAGCAAGTCACAATGACAGGGAAGTTCAGTCTGACAAAGCTTTCGAATTCAGTAACCTTGACGATACTTTTTATATCGAATTCAACTTCACTTGGCAAAAAACATTCTCAATAAAGTATACTAATAAGGTTCCAATAAGCTATTTTCGATTACCTACTGTGAGTAAACTAATTTTGATTTCGTTCATTTAAAACGAGAAAAGCAGGTGAACCATACATTGGAATAAAAATTAAAAACGCTACGAACTTTGTAACGTTTTTCAAAAAATGTATTTCAAATAGAATAAACAAGGACAAAGCAAATATTGCAGTCGGCTATTTTTATAAATTTGTCATTCCAACACGATTCCATTGTCATTGTGGTAAATAGTTCCTAACCTGCTATATTCATAATGATCGATCAATTCGGTCAGTACCCTCGTAATGGAATGATGACAGAATGACTGTGGTGATGATTTTCTATAAAGTACTACTCAGTTTGAACATTTATTAAAAAAAGTATGGAGTGGTATGTCAAATTGACAGCGGGAAGACATAATGACGTCATATTGTTAGTCGTCATCGTCGTCGTCATCAACCTTTTTATCGTCCCGCTGCTGGGCACAGGTCTCCTCTCATGCAGAGAAGGATTGAGCGTAATCACCACGCTTGCTCAATGCGGGTTGGCGATTTCAGTCGTCAAGATATTTTCCTTTACCTTCAGTCAATGGTGTCCAAGATATACTTAGAAAGTACATATAACTTTAGAAAAGTTACATTGGTACTTGCCTGACCTGGAATCGAACCCGCACACTCATACTTGAGAGGCTGGTGTTTTTTATTGTTAGTAGATTACGAAAATTGATTGTCATAATTGGTCATTATCAGATCACTGATCGACCATTATGACACTATTGTTAAATCAGACTAGGGCCCCGGGACGTTCGTATTGTAGATACTTAGGTACTGACATAATTTTTCGTATTGTAGAGTCGCCTTTGCCCCGGCGCGGCGGCGAGGAACGTGGTCGTGATCGCACAAGCCGAGTCCGCGACGATCTAGCGGGATAAACAACGCTTGTTGTTGTCGTTAAACTTTCTGGCAAGTCTAAGTCCATTGCCACCTCAGTCACCCTCCTGCGAGGAGCGAGTCCTCCCACGCCACGATCGGTGCACTACTGCCCACATGCAAGGCGAAGTCATTTCACTCATATATCAAGAACGAACGCTCTAAACATATTTTCTGAGAAAAAGTTTTGTACGTGTGTTACAATGTACGCCTAAACACGGATCATTACAACATAATGAATCTTTCTATAGCTTCTAGCCACTTTAATGAAATATCAATTTTAAAACATTTTCTGCTGTTAGTTGTTGTGCACCCTGACATTGTAAACTATTTACATGAAAAGTATATACCTATGTATTTCACATAATCAAATTTTGATGCATTTGGGTGTAAAAGCCAGCTGTTTTAATATCAATTCATTATGCTTTCTTATTATTCCACACAAAAACAACAAGATTTTTACATTTTATTGCTATGCTACCTCATTTCGTGAAGGTAGTGAATTGATACCACTTTGTTTGAGTGCACCAATAATTAGGAGATGTTCAAAACAATTCCTTTATTTTAAAATACTCTCTCTCTATATTCTGTAGGCCTTGTATGAGTTTTCATTACGAAACTCGATCGTCGATATCGAACGCGTTTGGCTCATCGATTGGCCCGCTTGAAGGTTGTAAGAACTCTTAACCAATCAGAGCGCCAAACGCGCTCGATATCGACGATCGAGTCACGTAATGAAAACTCATTGTCGAGTGATATTTAGTTGATCGGATTGCTCAATTCACAAACAATGCAAACAATTAGTTGTTGTTTATTTTTAAATGACAAATAACCGTTCAAGAATAAACAATGGCTGCTATTACGTCAAATGTTTATTCAGTAGCTAATGCGTTTAAATAGCAGTACCTATCGAGAATGCCACAGAATGTGCTCTTTCCGCCCGTTATGTACCTAACGTTCATTTCTTAATTATGTACGTCCGTATTTGTTAATTGTTGATTAACCCAATTATTTTGTTATGTATAATGTATAATATACATAACAAAATAAACCAGTAAGCCAAAGTTAAGTATATACCTAACTTTGGCTTACTGGTAAATATCATCATCTGCCCAACTATGCAACTCTTTTTTTTTGTCTATGGCATCTCGTAGTTGACTTTGAGATGCCGTAACCACTTAACCGGACTATCCTGTGGCTGTAATAAATGAATTTAAAGCCTCCAGCCGAGGGCATCTAAAACCAAAGCGACAACACTCTAAGGGCACCCCCTGTGGGGTACAAACCTCGGCTTAGGGCGTTGTTGGAGAGAACAGCAAGGGACGGCTGGATCGAAATTTGTATTATTAGTACGGTTTGATGACCGCAGCGTCCTAGTACTAGCTCTGAGAAGAAACGCTGAAACAAACTCAGACTATGCAACTCACGGACTAGATGTCTTTTGTCTGATCTGTGATTCAACTGAATACCGCTATTTTACATATAGCTGGAGTTTTATCTGAACTCCATAACCCAGTTAGGTACTGGATTCTACGATACCCTTGTTGTACAGACGAAAGCACATCAAGTTACTAGAATCTGCCAGATTTCTTTATTAGATTTTCATCTTTATCGTTAAAGTATTAAGAGTTAAGGTTGATTGGGAGTATTTGACAATTTCGGGTAGCTTGACCTGCTGTCGTCCGTACTTATACTATCTTTTGGGCTTGGACTAAAAGGTTCATTAATTTGAAAAAGGAACTAAAGGAAAACTTGCACTTTATTGAATCGATTTAATTTCCTCACATATCTTAAATGAATTCAGACTACTCCAAGAGGATAACATAAATCAACATAATATAGGATATACAACTTTATGTATATACATATATAGGTAGAGTCTTTGTTCCTCTTACATGTTCGCATATGTGGTTGGTGCAGCACTTAGGTATTTAGTCAATAATAACATTTAATGAGTTTTAATAAATCAAAATGTTATTAGAACGTGTTTATGTTGCTAGCTGCAATAATTTATTGTTTTCAGATCATAATTAGAACAACAGATTTCACAATCACGCGGGCGCAGCTTTCAGTGTTGCAATTTAAACTGTCATAAACGTAATTTTATTCTAAACCACAAGTGCTGCGGGATCTTATCTATACTGTGTATTCATAGTGAACTATGTTAGCAAATAATCAGTATTAACTTTCATTAATAGATCTCATTGCTGATAAAACACTTCCGATTTTGCTATGAACTGTTGCGAAATGAACCGTCGTGTCACTTCGCACGTAATATGTAACTAACTATACGCGACCCCTTTCATTGCCATTCTACCAACCAGTTTGTACCTTCTACATACAATAATACTACCAACCAATCAAAATTATAACGATATCATAGGTTACTTAACGCTTCATTTCAAATTTCAGTTCCGGTTATCGAGTCTGAATGAAATTCGCAAATGAGATATCGATTTTCCATCTCATTGCAGAATTCAGATTGTTATAACGTGGCCATGCGGATGGAATGGAAATGGAATTAGGTCATTTCTACTCGCTATTTTAGCAAACTGTATTTTGTGAACAGAATTGTGTCCTAACATATGACCTCAAAGTGGAACATAATAAAAGCGAAAGTGAGGCCTATGAAACATTATTAAAAAAAAAAATCCATAGAGAAGTTATAAATTGGACATGAGGACGTCAAATTTTGTTATTGTGAGCAATTTCGTAATTTTTCTATCTCTTTGATCATCAGGATTGTATTTAACAGAAGAGGTTAATGAATTCAACTCTTGCTGCCTTATATTAACTATGACAGTGAAAAATGACAGTTTTTTTTTAGAAGCTCCAAAGATATCTGGCAGAACATACATGAACTCCAGTAATTACTATTAAAGTAGGTATAAACTAGGACTCATCTCTAACTTTTAAACAAACCGCACAGTAGACACTAGCAAAAGGTACGGTGTAATTGTCAAAAAACCGCTTGCGACTATAGCGCACACAGATTACACTCTGAAAATTTTACGGACTCGCCTTCCGCTAGGCCTGACTTGCCCCCCCTAGGCCAGAAGCTGGGTAGGCCCATGGCGATATTGAGCACATTTGTTGGATGGGGTAAAAACATTGATTCGCGTAAGCTTGACCGAACCAACCTTATGTTTTCCGAGTTTTTAATTATTTCAGATTTAGCTTCTGTCGGTTAGTCTCACAATTGCTATTTTTTTTTATAACGTGTAAACGTAAATCCTCAAACCAAAATAAACAATTTCATTTCCCTATCCTAAAAAATCCCGGAAACAGCAATTTGCATCAATATTTACACGTGTTCAAAGAGAAACTGTTCATCCGGTATGTAGTTTCTATGGACCCAGTTAGAGGGTGCCCACTTATATTGATTGAGAGTAAATATATAACTTGAATCTTGCTATTTATAGAGATGTAGCAGGTTTGCTTGTAAATTGTACACTAATTACGAGATATTATCCACGGACCTACATTCCTACAGGTCTACTTATATTTTTTCCAAACTCCGTGTTCATAATAAGCATCCTGCCAAATGGCCGACTTCGCGAAAACATAAAAAGATAAAATTCTTGACTTACATTTTCCTTTCTAGAAACGTCAGTAAACTAGAGATTATTAATAATTCGGTCTAGAAAGCTTTCCAGAAATCGGTCGAAGTTGTCTACAGCGTCCGAAACTGTAGTGGATTTAGATAATTAGTACCTATCGACCTTAAATTTTAATTAAGATTCATGGTTTTTGTTTTGAAATTATCAATAGATGAGCCTAAGGCTATCACGATGACCAATTTTTTAATATGCCGTTATAGGAGCCATTTTTTTGAAGTGGGTAGCATAAGTTCCTTATAGCATTGTATGTTTTTAGTCCTATAAAGTATAGGTACTCACAATCATGCAGACATTTCATTGCACGGGAAGCCTATGCAATGCGAAGTCAGTTAAAACTTGTGTACCTACTAAATACATGATTTTTGACATAGTTGTTTTTGGGAAAAGCTAGATAACTTTTACTGTACAGAGCAATAGCATTCAATATCTAAATAATTAATAATTGTAATAATGTTCGATTGGTTTTGTACTATCGCTACTATCAGTACTGTAAACGTTGTGCCACTTTAAGTAGGTAAATATAGGCACCAAATAGACGCTGTTATCTTTCACTGAGGAATATCTGGCGAGCCCCGTTCCACGGTCGACGCCCTTGGGCGACGTGGGACGCGAAGTGACACGTATGCATTCATTATTATAATTGATATTGTCCCTACAAATTTGGCGAAAATAAACAAAGTTAGATAATAAAAACATAGTTTTTTAATAAAGACAGCTGTCATTGCAGATATTTACTTGTGGCTTACTGGTCTGTTATTGTTATTATAACTTTTTGTCGTAAGAAATTACAAATATTTATTATTTTCTTATGTGTTTGTACATAACTTAATACCTATTTACATATTTTAATTGATTTTAGTTGATGTTTTTTTCTTGGAACGACACCCAGAAATCAAAGCAATTATGTACAAATGATACGAATGCTTGTCTTTCGTTTAGCGCCGAGTGCCATTTGTTTGAAGCGTCATCGTAAAAGGACTAAACGAGTGAGTGACAAAGCGAACACTGTGCATTCTCAGCGCATGGCGCATGCGCTTTGGCTGCCAGTGGCGAGAGCGAGTCGCGCGCTATAAATAGTTCCTTATAAAAATACATCTTCTGGGAACTTCCGCATAAAGCAAGGGGCTTACAATTTATTGAATTTTTTTGCGTGTCTCCGTCCTTACTGATAGTGATAAAACTAGTTTCTTTTTTTATGATTGTCAGATCGAGCTTAATCTTTGATATCGACTGATGTGATAAAAAAATATCCACGTTCAGAATAAAAAGTTTTCACCATTTGCAGATTCTTTTCCCAGCTATGTTGGGGTCGGCTTCCAGTCTAACTGGAAGTCTAGTCTAGCTCAGTCTAGCTAAATACCAGTATTTTAGATGGAGTGACTGCCGATCCAACAACCCAGTTACTGGGTAACACGGTACCTGTTAGTGGTCTGGTGGTCAGACTTTCGGACTTATGTCGTGACCAACAGCTTAACTTGCTTCCCGAGGTACGGAGAGGCTTCGGTATGTAAATAATAATCGGTGGTGGTGGTCACTCATAGACGACCGTGGCATGCGTTCAGAATTAAAAATATTAGATCTAATTTATTATCAGGTCCCTTTATTTAAGCCAGTTGTTTACTCTAAGTTTTTGTTTATTCATGCCATTTATTTTTATATCAAATGTATTGATGAGCTGCGTGGCGATCGGCCGGAGGCGTGTGAGTCATGCCGCGAGGTTTGCGCGCCGGAAGTCCCTTCCGGAAACGAACATGCTCTACGGTGACGATAAGCCTGCGTGTTATGTCGTTGTTTGACATACATCACACTACCTAGGCCTCTGTAATTTGATATGCTACGACATTGACGTCCTCCGTGGCGCAGCGGTCAACGCGCCTGCCTGCGACGTGGAGGCCCGGGGTCGATCCCCAGCCAGGTCATGATGGAAAACGATCTTTTCCTGATTGGCCTGGGCCTTGGATGTTTATCTCTATACAGTATGTTAAGAAAACCCCGTCCGACCCATAAGGATAATAAAGGTTAGGTAAACACATGACCAAATATAATATAAAATTTTACATAAACATCATAGTACCAATACAAATGAATTTTGAAATAATCTTTTTTTCCCGCGAATTAATTCCAACTTCCCCGAAATTTGGTAATTTTTAAAAAAAGTGACAACACCGGTATTATTATGAGCGAATAGCGATGCGACCACGTGCCGCGTGCCCTGCCGCCCGCCACCCGTGGAAGGGAGCTTAACGCACATTTATTAAGTTACCTCTTTTTTGCGAAATAATATTTATTTTTTTAGGGGGATTTTTTTTTAACTATAGCTCGGTTTTGTATCCATTAGTAGAATCAGTTATCGATACCTAACAACACCTTCACGGGTCGGACAGGATTTTCTTAACATACTGTATGTATCTATTATAAAATATAGTATGGTTGAGTTAGTATCCCATAACACAAGTCTCGAACTTACTTTGGGGCTAGCTCAATCTGTGTGATTTATCCGTATATATTTTTATTTATTGAAAAGCGGCGAAACGTTCCACTACTGCTGACATTCTCTCAATTTTCCGTTTTCCGGCACGCTAATAGCACTTAACTGAAGTTCCTTATCTAACCCCTTGCAATGCACTGAACTTTAAAAATGTTTTGTAGAGTGTAATAAGAAGTAGGTAGCTATAGGTACTCTAGTCGTGGCACTTTACAATACAAGGACACTTTTTATGTAGTGCATGTTTAGTGATAATTCGATTGATTTCTTATTGATTTTGGTAGGCACGGATTAGTTTGTATTTAGGTATATCTACTTATGTGGTGATTTAAAAGCAAATAAATATATTATATTACTGCAATCAAAACTTATTTTTACAGGAGTCCTATAGAGGGTGGTACATCAGAAACCCCTCTGCTTTGACAGTTTTCGCCGGTATTAAAAGAGATTGTAAAAAAATTTCTTTTCAATACATTTTCACCGCTTAAGTAGTGCAGTTAACTTTTTCATGAACCTTTTCCTTTTTTTATTTTTATAATCGTTAAAAAATTCTTACGATGTTCGGTCTATGAGATTACACCGCATAGTGTTAGAATGTTTCGTGTTTTCGTGCTGAAACCATGGTTACCTAATATTCGCTTGCGACACTTAAGTAGTCATATACAGTTTATTTATTTGCATGGTAACATGACATCGGAAATTAACTGCTTATACTCTGCATGATGGCGAACTCAGTGATCCATCATTTGAACTGACGTTTTAAGTCTCATTTAATGGAACATTTCCGGCGAAGAGTGCGCGGACGCATTTGCTCCGATTGTCGACACTCGGGTCAAGGGTTGACCTTTTATTGTTCGGCTATCGATAAGCGAGGCGCCGCTGTCAACACACATCACTAATGTAAGGCTATTACGCTTGAAAGCGATTACGCTCGCGGAACTAAAATGGAAAGTAGCAAAACAAACAGAGTTGGCAAAAAATAGAGTACATATATTTTATTAAAAAAAAAACTTTCAGCTGAGTTTTAGAGCTTTTTATGTTTAAGTTTTTATTTGATCACGATTGAATAAAGAAATGAGTTTCCGACTTTTTAAAGCTGCCATCACCATCCGTGAAGAACTCATTGGCTCTCATTAGGCGACATGTGCATCCCTTATAATTTATCACTGGTTTTTCCTGTGGACACATCTACTCCAATCTAATGCGTAAGGCATAGCAGGGCGCCGGAAGCTCGTCGCGTGGTTCGGTGCCATATACTGGGAGCGAGCCACCCCCCTCGGACCCCGCGGCCGCACCCCCCGCCGCACCCGACCATCTCCCTCGAGGTGAATGAACGTCTTACAGCGGATTTCTATTATGTATATTAGGTATGCCTTACCTATGTTACTCACAATTAGAGTGAATTTATTCGTCAATTCCGTTTAGTTGTTACAGCTAAGCCCGTCCAGTACCTGAACTTTGCTATTAACTGAATTGCGAAATTTTAATTACGTAATTATCTGCTGTGAGTATATTGGTTTTGTCTGAGGAGATAATAATGAAGCGACCATGTTTTCGGCAAAAACGCGAGCCGTTTTCAAGTCTAAAATAATTGTGTGACGTCATTATAGTAGTACAGTACCATAAGTGTTATTTGTTTTCGGCTTAGTGCGGAGCGAGGCAGGCGTGGGGGGCCGGGGGCGCTCCCTAGTCGCAGCCCGCAGCGGGCAGGGCAGTGACTCATCCAAATGTCAGCTGTACGAGTACGAGCTCATTTTGACAATCAATCCCTTACCTAAAGCTCCCTTCTAATGAAAATGAATTGGAATGTAGCATAATATCTTAACTTTATTGAATGTATATATGCAACAAGATGAAATGTAATGTAAGATGAAATCCATTGTTCACATTATGTAAGTTATTGATTTGAGACGGCCATATTGCTTGTAATCAATGTTTGGCTTAACGTCAACTTTAGCTAGAAAGTATTTAAGGCATTGCGTGTGTGTGTAAGAGGAAGTTACGGTATGTGCTTGTTTTTGTACTCACATTTACAATGGAACTTACATACCTATATGTATAAATATACAAAAGCATAGTTTTAATGCAGGTATTTCAGAAAAGATTTTTTTTTTTTTTTTTTATTAAGGACCAAAAAGAAAACATAGACTTATTAAAGAATTCATCAACTTAAATTATTGCAATACCTACATCTTATATTTACTTAACTTTCACTGCGCCTTCTGTGCTGGCGTCAGTGTCTAGATTTGTAATTATTAATTTATTATTATTTTTAATTTTTATTAGTCTAGAGGGTGGTTAGGTTATCGAAAAGGACAATAAAAGTCCCTATTATAAACAATTATTGGAATTGCTCCAACCAGTAGGTATAAGGTAGGTACCTACATAATAGATAATATTATGTTCCACGGTGTTAAGTGTTACAAAGTCTAAGCTAAAACATGAAACAAAATATCAAACAGAAATCGAATATGTATGAAAAGACAAAATTTCAAAAACGACGAGCAGGAAATTGTGTTTTAAAACAAAAGGAACAGTTTTCAATTTCGGATGTTTCAATTATTAGGTAAGATTAAAACTAAGTAGTTAATATCCTGCGGGGTTGTTGCGTAGCTCACACAGTAGCAATGTCAAAATGAAGGATTTTGACAGTTCAACAACATTCATTGCGCGTTAATTAATGTGTTAATGAGTAGATGCATTTTTCGTTCATATGTATACATAGATATATTAATGGATACAAAACCGGGCTAAACTTAAAAAAAATCCCCCTAAAAAATAAATATTATTTCGCAAAAAGAGGAACTTAATAAATCTGCGTTAAGCACCCTTCCGCGGGCGGCGGGCGGCAGGGCACGCGGCACGTGGTCGCATCGCTATTCACTCATAATAATACCGGCGTTGTCACTTTTTTAAAAATTACCTAATTTCGGGGAAGTTGGAATTAATTCGCGGGAAAAAAAGATTATTTCAAAATTCATTTGTATTGGTACTATGATGATTACGTAAAATTTTATATTATATTTGGTCATGTGTTTACTTACACATTACCATGACCATGACCATTACCATGACCATGACCATTACCATGACTTAACCTTTATTATCCTTATGGGTCGGACAGGGTTTTCTTAACGTACTGTATTGTTTGAGAACACTGTTAATATTAGCTCCGAGTTTTCAGAATAAAAAATAAAAATGATTCAGATTGCGATGTCATATTATGCCCAGGTAGGGTACCTATTCCAGCCAACGACTTTTAAAAACACCTGCACCCAAATTATGAAACACACTATACTAAAAAATATAAAATATGGAAACATTTCGAAGCATATTGCCAATCCATTGCTCCATATGTTGGAAAAATGTGTCTGCTCAACAACGTAAAGAAACGCTATGAATAATTGTTGAAATGTCAAAATGAAAGTCATTGCTACTGATAATTTGTTTTCAATTACCCTATAGGTTCTTTATAAAGAATAGCTTCCGCATAGTCTATACGAGTACGTAATAGCAGTTGCTATCTGAAAGGGTCCTGTTATACAAAACTTTATTTTGTAGCTAAATAACTAGTCTTTTTTCCACGTTTTCCTTGGCGAGGCACCTTCGTGAGGCCAGAACAGATAAATTCTGTGTTCGTGAGCACTGGCAATTTCCAGCGTAGTGTCACTCAAAATTGAATCAGAGTCGCTTCGACGATGTCATTCTCTTTGTGAATAGGTATAATGGTATAATGATAATGGTAATGGTGATTGCACTTTGAAAACTCTTTGAACTTTTCCTTTGATGTCCTGACATCAAGAAGGAAAATCTTCAAGACACGCTTCTTAATGCAAGCATCAGCACCGTCGCCTAGCATACTTACCCGATAATTAATAATAGTTAATCCTTTGTATTTTTTGGTGCTAAATTTACTTATATTTATAACGATATGGGAACACTTCTTAATGGTAAACTTAGCACATACTGAACTTACCCTACCTGCCTGTCTAAAAATCACGACAGTATTTAGGTTGGGTACTATATTTGCCGGAAATTGATTAAAAACACATAACTCAGGAACCAAATAGGTTGCTTTATGAACTGAAAGCAATACTAACAATGCTAGCCGCGGCCGCAGTCTTCATTACCGACGCACTGCGACCATATCAAGTTGCAGCTCGAATAACACACGCTTTTCACGGACACACATATTATTTATTATTTACATTGAATATTTGATGTTTCTGCCCCGCTTTCACTAATTGTTAATTATCTGCCATTCATATCAGTGGTATGCGGTTAATTGACAGGAATAAGTGATACCGAAATGATTTTGCGGGTGTGAAAATTGGGTAATTGGACACGTTATGATTTGTAATTTAATATCTAATTTATGGGAAGCTAGTAATATGGAGTGGTAAGCACTAATTAAAAAAAACACTAATATCCAACATTTTTCCGTACGTTTGTCGTAATGAATGGCGTCTAGCACTATTGAGTAGATTTTTTTTTCAAACTCAATTTTGGATTCCATTCCTATCTACGTAAATAGTTTTTTTTTTGTTATAAGTTCAATGATGTATTTTTAGTTTCTGTAAAAATCCGAACCCACAACTGCTTTGAGTACTTTCACTATTCCTCATACCTAGTTTCGGATTTGGCCATCCACGCCCACTTGTAAAATCCATCCTTAAGCGAAATATCACTCTCACGTTCGGTCGCCAAATGACGAAACTTCAAGAACTAGGTCGTAAACTTTGCTCGATCTTAACCCGTAAGACAATACACGAACAAGATTTGTGTTCTGTTATGTTCGGACTCTTTTGTACATATTATAATTTTTTTTCTGCCTTAGGTTAACAAACACGTTAATTGGAGTCGGTAAAAAATGTAGTGGTTCATATATGTATTTGTTTTATACAAAATTATTTATAATAATTATTATGTAAAATTATTTCCATTTATCGGCAATTTGAAAGATTCACCTCAAAAGTGGTAAGGTATACTTATAAAAAGAAGGTCAAAGTTTTACGGAAATATGTATTATATATAATAAACAAATAAATATATACAGACAAATCACACAGATTGAGCTAGCCCCAAAGTAAGTTCGAGACTTGTGTTATGGGATACTAACTCAACGATACTATATTTTATAATAGGTACATACATAGAATAACATACAAGACCCAGGCCAATCTCAACTCGGTCGGGCCTGGTCCTTACGCTGGCTGGGAGTTCGATGTTGTCTCCCGACCAGGGCGTCTGCTGCAGCGGCTAGTAGCGTGAGGGGGCTGGGGTCCCGCTGCCACACGCGCTCCTCCTCCTCCTTTGCCAGCATCACTGCTTTGCAGAAGGAGCTGACGGCCTGCCATGCACTCTCGCTCCGGACCATCACCTGGATCAGAGTGGGACGCAAGAGATCGCCGCTACTAGGACACGGCGGTGCTCTACCCAAGCCAGCCGGGCAGACATCCACCGTATGCTCCACCGTGTCCCCAGTGCGATCCATAAGGGTGACAACCTGGCGTTTTCTCCCGCCTTGTACGGAACAGGAACCTTCCGAAACAGCCGTGTCCGGTGAGGCCCTGCGTCAGACGGAAGGTGAGGCGAGTTCCACCCTTAAGTTGCAACTTGCACTGCGACCATCCGGTGAAGCATTTCACCTCGTCTTTTATACCGCGTAAGTACATCAAGAGAGTGGAACAATTTGTCCGCGGTCATTTCGTCTGACTACAATTTAAGTGTCTTCAAGGCTAGAGTGAATAGGCTCTAATAAACTAGCGCGCTTTACCACCAATGATTGCATCGTTGCTAACATCAAGCAGGACTGCAGTCAAGCACTAGTTTATAATACTTACCTATAAAAAAGGAAGTTAAGTAAGTACATAAGTTCACTCGGTGACGGCTATAACATCGGCCGTGGGCAGAAGTTACCACCCACCAGACTAAGTCTTGCCGCCAAGCGATTTGTCGTGTTCCGGCATGATGTCTGGTGAAGCCGTACGGAGGACGGGTCTGAGCAGTTGTGTTGCGATGTCTGCCGGGTACGCCAAATGTTTTTGTGTTGGGAGTTTGGTCGTGGAGGGTCTTCAGATCAATCTCCCTTTGGCACAGCATCGTTGGTCGTGTTGTTGGGTTTAACATTGCATCACCTCGTTCAACTGCCGTCTTCCTTCTTATTCGCTCAGTTTTTTCTGAGTGAATAGGTTCTTAATAAACTAGCGAGCTTTACCATCAACGATCGCATCACTGCGTACCATCAGGCGGGATTGCGGTCAAGCGCTAGTTTATAATTATTAAAAAAAAAAAACAATTCTCACTCGTATTAAGTCGCAGCAACAGTTAGCTAAAAAAACGTAAGTTACGTAAAATCGTCTTCTTGGAGATAAACGCGTAGTTTCGTTTATGTCTATACATTTCCTTTTTGGTTGAGTGAACGAGTAGTCCTGATTTCTTGTCTGAAGATGACGTACCGTCGAGCTTATGCTTTGTTTATTTACGTCGACCGCAATATCGACAGACAGTTGTCGTGTAACAGTTGTCGTATAACACAAAGATATAACCTCAAATTTTCCTTCTTTTTTTTTTAAATTGGCCCCCAGTAGGAATTTCTCCTGTTTCGTGGGTGCGTTACAAACTTTTAAATCACATACTCAAACATCCAGCCACGGCACAACTACTTGTACGTCATATAAATATTTATGTAAATAGCTTAACCACTGGGCTACCTGTGCAGTCAATCTGTCTTCTTCTGAATGTCTTATTCTGAACACTCTACTTACTTGTACATTCGTACATAGGTACAATGCCTCTAGCATTTTGAAATAATTGAAAGGGTAGTTGACTAATAAAAACTAATTAGTCCGTCAGTCAGATTTCCAAAAAATACTAGACACGTATTTTTTCTTTTTTCATATAAAAAAAGTCGTGTTGGCCTAGTGGTTAAAACACCAGCCTCTCAAGTATGAGTGCGCGGGTTCGATTCCAGATCAGGCAAGTACCAATGTAACTTTTCTAAAGTTATGTACTTTCTAAGTATATCTTGGACACCAATGACTGAAGGTGAAGGAAAACATCTTAAGGAAACCTGGACTTTAGGTCTGAAATCGCCAACCCGCATTGAGCAAGCGTGGTGATTACGCTCAATCCTTCTCTGTATGAGAGGAGACCTGTGCCCAGCAGTGGGACGATAAAAAGGTTGATGATGATATAAACAAAAAATGAAGACGACACAGTGCGTTGAAAAGTCGTGTGACGTCACTGCACGCTACACTTTTTAGCGAGGAGTGACGTCACCAGCCACCCCTCCTGATCTTTGATGCCTTTTATATTTGTTATTTTTTATTGATTTGATAAAACAAAATATACGTATCCAATATTTATCTATAATCTGAATGAGGGACTAACTAGAATCAATTTCTTTTTACCCAGGAAACATTCCTATTATGTATATGTTCTTATAAACGACTTCGAAAGACAGTCGCGCGACAAAATAAAAACGTTTCGACTATCTCGCAATAGCCGTAAAGTGCATTTTCTTGTATTATGAGGTGTAATACTATATAGGTAGTTAATGTTTTAACAGGCAGAAAAGACACGAAAAGAAAGAAAACCATGTCACTTATTTTTTTGGAGGGTTAGTAAAAAAATCCGGAGTATTATAATGAGTATTATTGAATGGCCTGCAACAGCCGTTGGTTGCGTGTTTTTGCTAATCGGTAACACTTTTCACACGACATCATCTGTTCATCAAAATATTCAAACATATGGTAGTCACATTGAAACAAAATAACGTGAGGAAAATTGGACTCAAAGCGTTTTATTACAAAACGAAAACCTTGAGACTAGAATTTCGACCTTTATCTCGATTTACACAAAGTACATAGTACTAAAATAGCTAGTTAGCGCAGAACTTATCTTCAATTATTGTATTGTGCTATAGTAAAGGTTCTTAATTCAATAAATATCTCGTTGATTTAAACATCCATCCAAATTACGTAACACACTATTATTCTCAATTTTTTTTTTTTGGCTTCGCACGGTTTGTGCATTCAGCCAATGTCAAGTGTGTTGGGATTGTTAGGAACTAAAGGTAGGGAAACGGAATTCAAATTTTACGGAATTTTGGATAGGACTATTCTCAATTTGAATACTTTTGAAGCATATTGCTAATCCGTTCCTTCATACATTCGAAAAAAGTATCTGGTCAACAACGTAAATAACCCAATGAATATTGTGTAACTGTCAAAATGAAACCCATTGCTACTGAGAGAGTATTATACAATAATTACCCGCCTGACCAAAAGAAAAACCTTGTTTTTTATTATGGGGGAAAATGTTCGAAAATCGAATGCTGATTGGACGCATTTTTTTATCATTAACATAAACTAGTGCTTGACTGCAATCCCGCCTGATGGTAAGCAGTAATGCAATCGTTGATGGTAAAGCGAGCTAGTTTATTATGCCTATTTATTCACTTAAAAAAACTTAGTGAATAGGAAGGAAGACGGCAGTTGAGTGAGGTGGTGTAACGTTAAACTCAACAGCACGACCATCGATGTTGCGCCAGAGGGAGATTGATCTGGAGACCCTCCACGACCAAACTCCCGACCCAACAACATTTAGTGCATCGTACCCGGCACACATCGTAACACAATCGCTCAGACCCGTCCTCCGTACGGCTTCACCAGACATCATGCCGGAACACGACGAATCGCTTGGCGGCAAGACTTTGTCTGATGGGTGGTAACTGCAAAAACGCACTGTGATTGTCTATCTTATTATTTAGAAGCCTTAAAATTGGATAACACGTTTACATTTATCCCACCACCTATGTGCATGTAGGTAGTTGAAATGCAGATAGTGGTAGGTTAAACAGAGGGTTGATTGCTGTTTACTCGGCAAAAACATTTTAGTAGAGATCGATAGCAAACATGCTAGAACTACCCTAACCACAAGGCAGGGAACATGGACGAGTAATTACCTAACAGAGTAGGTACTGTATGACGGTATAGGAGAGGTCTATTTCAAAAAGCATTTTCCATTGGAAAAGCAATTCCTTGAGATTGCACTAGTTTCAAACTTGGTGGAGCAAAATGCAACTCGAACGCGCAACTAAAACCGCAAGTGCACAAAAGTTCTCTTGCAGAAAAATAATAAAATTCTAGGACGTACCTATCCACGTATCGCAGTAAATTAATTACAATAAGTAACTGATGAGCATAGGTCGGAATAGGTAGAGTGAATTGGGGTCATTGATCGGAAACGTATATATTAATATAGACATTCCGGATTTACGGAATTGGTTGATTATTAAAAAAAAAAATGTTTCATCATCATCAACCTTTTATCGTCCCGCTACTGGGGACAGGTCTCCTGTCATACAGAGAAGGATTGAGCGTAATCACCACGCTTGCTCAATGCGAGTTGGCGATTTCAGACCTAAAGTCCAGGTTTCCTCAAGATATTTTCCTTCACCTTCACCATTGGTGTCCAAGATATACTTAGAAAGTACATATAACTTTAGAAAAGTTATATTGGTACTTGCCTGACCTGGAATCGAACCCGCACACTCATACTTGAGAGGCTGGTGTTTTAACCACTAGAAAAATCAAAGCAAAAAAATGTATTGTATAAATTATATTAAGTTGTTAAAGCCGTTTGATTTGGCCATAAACTTCATTAGAGGCTAAAAATAAAATATTTAAATGTATTAATGCTTCGATCGGAATTTGCTTGTTTTTATTTTTCAACAAGTAAATAATAAATTAGTTTAATTTTGTTTCCTTACATTAAATGAATTGAGTAGTAATAATGTCACTACCAACATTAACAATATTTACTTGGATCCCTAATTACATTACGGGAAAATGGCTTATCCACGTTATTCTTTCTGTGAACATTTATGATACATGTACCAAAAATTACTCTACCTATTCCGACCTATGCTGATGAGCCAAGACAATCGATGATAACCGATGACACAGCTTACTTAAGAATGCTAACAACTTGTATTGAATAAAAACATTTATTTTTATCTTCAGTAGTGAGGGAGGGAGACGCTAATAGAAGCTTCTATTAATTGCCAAGTTGCTATGCTTGCTATTCCTTTGTAGTTGGGGCGATTACAATGGGTTTTTATTTTGTGATAGTTACTTAGTAGACTCGTAGGTATTACTGTAATGTTGGGTAATTAGAATTGCCGTAACTTTAACATATGTTTTACTACTTTCTAAAAATAGATCCGCTTCGTGAATTAGGTGAGCTATTCAAGCTGAAAATTGCAAAAGATACTTTCAAATGAAGGGTAATAAATGTAATTGTTTATCAACGTAAAAAGTGGTTTTTATTTTAATTAAATCTGAGTTTTTTATATTAATAATAATAATTTTATCGATATTCTTAGAACGTCAGCTAAAAAATAGTAACAAACAAAATTCTCGCCGTTCGCGAAGTCAAATCATTTTGGGCAGTATTGTTAACTATTTTTGAGAAAGTGACAATGAATGTAAACTTATTTTTTTGTTATTTATTGTAAGAGACGGGTTCTAATTAGTTTACACACTGCTTTGCAAAAATATCGCTAACGGACTTTTTCACTGAAATGAATAAATAAATAAATATACATATACCGACAAAGTCGTGGTGGCCTAGTGGTTAAAACACCAGCCTCTCAAGTATGAGTGCGCGGGTTCGATTCCAGGTCAGGCAATTACCAATGTAACTTTTCTAAAGTTATATGTACTTTCTAAGTATATCTTGGACACCATTGTCTGAAGGTGAAGTCTTGAGGGAACCTGGAATCCTTCTCTGTATGAGAGGAGACCTGTGCCCAGCAGTGGGACGATAAAAAGGTTGATGACGATACGGACAAATCACATAGATTGAGCTAGCCCCAAAGTAAGTTCGAAATTTGTGTTATGGGATACTAACTCATACTTTATTTATAATAGACACATAGGTATATACTAGATAAGCATCCAAGACCCAGGCCAATCAGGAAAATATCGTTTTCCATCATGACCTGGCCGGAGATTGAACCCGGGGCCTCCACGTCGCAGGCAGACGTGTTGACAGCTGCGCTTGCTTATTGCCTTGAAATGGTTGGTTTTGTTTTCGTTGCGATGAAAAAAACAATAGATTTATGGTGAACTTTAAAAAATGACATCATTTTTATTTGGATTTAAATCATCTCGCTTTAAAGTTATGTTATGTACATATGCTTACCAATAGTGCTCTCTTTAAATATTAATCACATTCAGTTGATACCATGGTATATCAAGCTATCAACTGTATTCTTGCTGCTTCTGTTTCCGAAGTTTTCATTATACTGTAGGATACTACTATTATTCCAGTATTGGCAAGCTCTCTTCTACTCGTATTTGCTAAAATAATAATTTGCAATATGGACAGTAGGTATGGCAGCCTCCCAGTTTGCGGTTCTATTGAATCTCGTGAACGTAAAATTGAGTTTGAACACTGAACTGAATTTAATTTCGTTCCCGCCGGCAGAAAATTCGAAGCAAAATTTTTAAACGTTGGATAGACAAGGGAACGGTAAAAACGGTTGTCATGTACGAGTTTGTGATGCAGTGTTGGAGAGAGAAAAAAATATGCGCTTTTTAAATCTGAAAAGTTGATGAAGACCAAACAAAATACATAATGAATTGCATGTATCTAGCTTTAGACGTTTCATAAGTTTTTTTATATAGTAATTATAAACCAGTGCTTGACTGCAATCCCGCCTGATGGTAAGCAGTGATGCAGTGTAATCGTTGATGGTAAAGCGCGCTAGTTTATTAAGAGCCCATTCACTTTAACCTTGAAGACACTTAAATTGTAGTCAGACGGAAACACCGCCGCTGGCAAATTGCTCCAGTCCCTCGATGAATATTGGTGTTGCAAGTTGATTTTTTGGATTCTAATTGTATAAAGGTTCCTAGGGATTATATGGGATCACCCGAAGATGTAGATGCTGACGTGATTAAAAGGATTCCACTTAATTGTCTATATTCAAGCATACATATTTACTCTTTTATGCTTTTCTATCCTTTTGACCTTATCAACGAGCGTTTATTTGAATATCATTGTGTTGGACTTTTCCTTATTATTGTGTTGTTTGTTTAGACCCGTTTAAAGACCATAGGCAGTCAGTTTTAACTGAACTGTTATAGAAACAGTAGTTTATAGAAAAATGGTAGTTTCTGTAATATAATATGTTGTCATTTTACTATTAAGAACTTTGCTTCAATCGAAATAAAATTTGAAATACAAATAAATACTCAATATTCTAGGCTAGAAATAATGTTATAATAAACTTACATCTAAACAGGAATGTGAACTATCGATCAAAACGCGGTCCGAGGTCACTTATATTACCCGAGTTTTGATGAATATTTAGGTATGGATATGAACTTTTTAATATTATTATTGAATTTAAAAAATAGATGAATACATTGATGATGTACGGACGACAGCAGGTCAATCTACCCGATACTGTACCTTTAGATAAATAAAATATCTGCAAGAAATGCTTAACTTAATGCCATTATAAATATCTAAAAAAGCCACTTACTTATTATGCACACAATGACTAAGTGCACATTTATTAATTATTCCGAAATTTATGGTCACCCTACATACAAAAAAAATAACTTGTATATGATTACCGCAAAAAACTTACTTAATTTTTGGGGAAGAGCATAATACTAGATAAAAATATAATAGATTTTAGTAATAATCATAGTTGATAATAATTTTACATTTAATTAGTATATGTAGGGTAATAACATAGGTTTATTCAGACTAACAGCTTACATTTTCGATAAATTATAAAAGAGGCTTATTGTAACTTATATGAAGTAAAAAAGTGTGAATAAGAGACACTGTATAAAGCCTCCAATCTTATTTTCTCTCAAGTTAAATCTTATGTCTTTATGTGTCTTTTTCGTTTCATCAGCTTTTAAATCACATTGGTATGATACTAAAGAAGTTATCACATCAAACATACAAATTGGGGTAAAACATGGCTCATATCTACTTAAAATAACCATCTATTAGCATATTGCTAAGACCCTTTACGAGGCAGAGCCCCCACACTGGTTTTCACCGACAGCCTGCATTGATGCGATGACGTCAAATAGTGCAGCATATGCTTGGATTACAAACAGCTGTGCTGCTGGGGAGTTTGTTGTGCCACTTCTTCTTCCCTATGAAATCACTAATAAGTGGTTGAGCTTTTAGGGGTCTATCGTTTGTAATTTTGAATTTAGAATATTGTGCTATTTCAGTGTAATTTGAATAAATGACTTGATTTTTAACGAAAGATGGTATAAACATGAAATATATGAATCCAAAGCTTTCCGGGAAACGACTCACGCGCCGCCGAGTATTAATAATCTGCACGCGCGCGCAGCTGTCACAAAGCTATAGATTTGACATTTTGACAAACTGAACAAATAATTAGCAATATGATAGCACATTTATTCCCCCCACGTCTCACATCACCATCTGACATTCTCAAAATTTTCGACGTCGAAACCGATGACTGTTTGCGAATGAATTTTACTCTTGATAAATCAAAATAAGGTTTTCTATTAATTAAATAAAATTTTACTAGATATATTCATCGGTTCCTTAAACTTCAGCAGTATTCAATGACCTGCACGCCAATCACGTAATACAATGTTACTACCAATTGAATTTTGAAGTATATTGCTAATCCATTGATTCATAATATTCGAAAAATGTCTCTGCTCAAAACCGTAAAATATAACGCAATGAAACTTGTTGTAATGTCAAAATGAAACCCATTGTTACAGATTTGTTACGCAATTACCCTTCAGGTTACCTATCTCCTGTAGTGACCGTACCTATGGCTTTTGTAGAAACGGTGTTTATAGAGTTGAAAAGTTGCAAATAACAAACTAGGTGACTCACAGGAGGACCAAAGTCCAGGAATAAAATGGTAAGAACAAATAAATAATGTTTATAATATTATAATTAACAAAACAATAAATTAAAATTAAATTGGTTAGGTAAATAAATTATCTAATAATACAATATGGTAACAATATAATACATTATTATCATTTGTCGAGCATGCCACAGACGGGATTTAATCGGGGCATATTATTTCCGGGTGATCGTCTAGTTAACGGGGAGTAGGTATTTGTACAGATAAAACCATGCAGCCAAAGTAATCCATCAGTAATCCAACTTGCACATAAATTCAATTTAGTGATACCGTACTATAGGTATGGGCCCGATCCAGTTCTCGAAATTCGGAATATCACATTGGGATCGATCCTCGTGAAATCCGAGAAAGATAAACAAATCCCATATTGACTTGGCTCACGACGTTGTCGACATGTGGGATGTGGACTCACTGAGCATTGTGCCGATAGTTGTGACAACCAATGGCTTAATAGCCATGAGTATCGATCAACATCCGAGGAGGCTCTCTTTGCTCAGCTAGATCAAGGGCTTGATTCAGAAAAGAAACAAACATGGCTCGCATTATCAGTAGCCTCAGTAGGTTCCTCTCCCTGGTGCCATGGCCACCAATAACTGGGCTTCATGTATTATATTTTCAAACGTTTTATACTTTTATATTCTAATATTTCTAAATATAATTTATGTGGAGAGCAGCGGTGGCCGAGTGGTGTCGGCTGCGACTTACAAGTTGTACATAGGTCGTAGATTCGAACCCCATCCGGTGCTTTATTTTGTGTAAATTATTTCATCACCGGTGAAGGGAAATATCACGGGGAGACCGGCACATCCTAGAGCCAAAACATCATGACAGACATGTTGCATCTACGAACCCACACTGGGCCAGAGTGGTAGATTACGGCCCACTCCTTACCGAGATGAGGCCTGTGTCGAAATAGTGTGAACATTTTTTTTTCTTTTATGGCTTCGCACGATTTGTGCTTTTAGCCAACGTCACGTAATGAATTGTTCATGCCGAAAAAGACGGCCGTGTGACCCGTCTTACGATGGAGGTTTTGAGACAAAGTCATGATGTGGCCACTATGCTGCGATATTTCACTGTTCTTCATGAATTATTTACTGAATGCACTTTTTACTACATAAATCACGCACTTTTATTTAGTAAACCACACTTTATATGTACATACATATATTGAAAAAAAAGGATGATAAATAACAGTACAAAAAAATTCCTTTTAAGTTTTTTTTTACTTTTTCTAATAAGACGGATGGTGTTTATTGGCGAAGCTCCGTTACAACCCTAGTTAAAACTCGGCTTGGCTAGAGTTCTTGATTCCAAATTCTAAATTCGTCCTTAAAGTTTATTAAGTGACTTTGGATTGTGTAATCTAGGAATAGAGGCGAAAAGCAAGGCTGAGATCAATAAAGATCACTGCGACGAGTACCTAAATAGTTTGTATAGCAGGCACTATTCTGACCACCATCTGGGCATAACTAATGAGCCTCATTAAATGAGACAATTTGACGAGATTATGGCATCACCCAATCGTGCATCGCTCGTTGTAAAATGCTCACGTCCTGCTGGGTACGTCTGATGACCGAAACGATGACCTAACTATACTAACAGAGGGACGTGAAACACAGTTTAGGTTATAACCCTGCCTATAGGCATACATAGGTTTCGCAAACAATTTCATCCTAGCCAAAATGTCTCGCAACTGAAAAAGTACAAAATGGAGCAAGTATTTTTTATTCTCGATTTTCCGTGACAACGCGCAATATTCTCGATATGCTCTCTGGATTGAAGTTGCTCAGTTTATTGGATTAACTTTTCGCGTCACGAAATGTGCAACGCGCATCGGAAAACGATAACCAATAAACCAACAATTGATTTGTGAATTCGTCGTGTTTTTTTTTTTTTGTTCACGTGTTATATTTGGATAGGTACGTAAAACTAATACTGTAGGGCGACTTTATTCGATTTCGTCACTATTGAACAAAGGTTCGGGTGTTTTATAATAATTTGGTACATCTGGCGTGCTAGTCAATTGGTCACGCGGCCTAACTAGGTACATGAAGAACATTGCGCCATCTTAGTTATATTATAACAGCTGTTTTATTCATAAGCAACCAACTGTTTATCATATCCGTGTCGACCGGCTTTTGCATAGTTTCAGACGGCTTTATTGAAATAGGTCTGACGGAAACTCCTTCGAGAAAACGAAACTCCTTTCTTAGCTCAGTGATTTTGTAACTAGTAAATACAAGTATCCACCCTCGAGCATTCAACGCTTAGAGAGTTGCAAGAAAATCATTTGAATAAACGAGACACCCACGGAATAGTTAAAATATACCTATTTGGGTAGCGAAATAAAGGCTAGTCCAAGAGAAGGATACATTCTATAGGGTGAGTGAAATATCTGTCTTTACCTACGGCTTCATTCGAAAATGATTTAATGAGGACGAGATAAGTAACTTCTAGGAACATGATAGTCAGTATTGGATATAATTAAGTAAGTACATACAACAGAAATTTCTAATGCATTACACACTTCCTGTGGTATGCAAGAATAAGATACTATATAAGATTATTATAATAATTAAATGTGTGTCTAGACGATTTGTTTTTATTCAATTAATTACAATATCTTATTAAATAATTATACACATTACACAATATTATATAAGACAACGTAAGTATAAAAGTGTTTGGACAGTTATTATACTTACAGAAAATACATCATTTAAATGTGAGATAAATAAATATACATATAAATATAATGTTAAATTAAGCATGCGTACATCGAATTTCTAAATTAAACGCTCATTGCGTGTGTTCTCATATTAAGAGGGTACCTGTTACATTTAATTTAAGAACATCCTCTATTAGCACTAACAACGAAATAACCAAATTAAGGCCATAATTAAAAATATAAATAGCGACTTATCACAACAAGAAATGGAACACTTACCAGTTTCCAGATACCGCTCCAAGATTGTGAATAGCAAACAATCCCAGTCTATTTGCACATACAATTCATGATTTGTTACCGAAATTGTCAAGTATTTTTTGTTCACTTTTAAAATGTTCACGAAGACTAATACAGTCTGTTGTCAGAACGTGCACATTCCGTCGATACTCGTTGTGTGGATCAGTCCATACGTCCGGAGCGAACCTCGGCCGGTATCATACCATTCCGATACCTAACTCAGTCGCGGCGTGTAGGGGGAAGCGTGACTTTGTATATGTACCACGCATTTTGAACGATATCAAGCTGCGCATTAGATTCCCGCGGCTGGCGACATCTGTTGGAGGCGCCCTGTATTAAATTAAGAACATGATCGTCCCTAAAGTTAACCAGATAAACTTGCGATTGTAGCGCCATCTCTATTTTACCATCTAAACTTCCAGTCTCAAGTGCGTCACGAGGCGAATAATTGCTCGTAAACGTGTTTCATGTTGATCATTCTTTTTTCATGAACTGATACTAGGTGGAGCTACTTGCTACTTTCTAATAGAAAAGCATATCTTCAGAAGAAAGTTGTAAACAAATTGATGTTAATGGTGAGCTAGTTTTTAACGATTTCATACTTTTTACTGAATAAATAATTGGTCTAATTAAACGGACCTGCGGAGCGTACGCATTCACAGTTCTAGTTTATATTGAAAGAGTTTTTACTTCCCTTGGTTAATTATATGTATACCTACCTAGTATAGTATGAACATACATACATAGTATGAGTTCTATAAACACTTCTTGCGATGCCTAGAACCAAGTTATACAAAACCTAAATAAAAACAAAATAAACTATACTTCCTTAAAAAAAGTAGATACGATACGTAGGTACCTAAACAAATAGGGTTACTTTTACATTTAATGAAAATTTACAGCTGAATATTATGATTCTATGAATTGCTTTTTAGTATTTTACTAGCTATGAATAAACATCTTTTCTATTTTATTACTGTCGATTTTCTTCCTATACTTAGGTACTATTTAGGTATAGATTAAAAAAAAAAAAACTATGTGGTACTCGAAATGGAATTTTGTTGCTTGTCGTATCGTTTTAAGTGTTTTAACTACCTCACGGTATTTGCAAAAGGTATGGTAAATATGCAGTAAATTAATTATTAAAGCCTGTAAATGTATTTGCTCTGGAGCGTAGTATCAATACTTGAGATAGGGTACCTACATTGTGAAAATATTAACCCTGCGTTATTGCTAGCATAGCCGACGGTGTGGCTGCTAGGGTAGGTCTTGGCGTAACCGCAGGCGTCGGTAGGCCTCAGTGTAGCCGCTGGCGAAGGTTTTGGCGTAGTCGCTGACGTTAGCCATGAGGTTGCCATTGTCTTAATCACGGGCGTACGTTATGTTACGTTAGTGCGGCGTAAGCTTTAGCGTGCCAATGCTAAGACTTAAGCTCACCAATGTCAGCGGCCAATTACTTGTAAAATCCCTGTTACAATTTACAATCAGATTCACAACACTCGGTTTTTAAGCATTAACCTTAGTTTTCATACAATTCTAATTCATTTAAATCGCTGTTTAGTAAACAATGAACATAACTGTTCCAAGATACATATCTAATATGGAAACGGTTAATAAAAAATTGCATTGTCACACAGTGGACAAGCTCATGGGATCACAATACACAGCGTGGGTGTTATCTTGTAGTCCGTACTGTCATTCGTGAGGGCAATGCACCTGAATGACAGGAGAAAAGAATAAATTGTCACCATCGATGTAGTTGCTGTATGCCAATCAATTATTATTCTCGAACTGAGTCAGTACAACGGTAAGCTGAATACAAAACACGAATTTTGCATTGCGTTTCTTTAGCTTATTGTATTAATACGATTATTCTTCTCTTTGTGCTTGTTAGTAGATCTAATTTCACTATATTGTATACAAAAATTACGAAATCACACATATGACGGTTGTTTTCATAAAAGGGTTAAGTAAAGGTGTGTTATATTTAAGTCTCGTGAATCAAGGCGCGATGCTTGCAGGCCGAATCAGACATAAATCTAGACTCCTAGCTGCTACTGTGTTATCACTAATAGAAATATACTATAACAGTTTGTCAGACCTGCAACACAAACGAGGCAGTCATCCATCATAAACCTTAATCTGCAGATGGTCTAAAACCTAAACAGTGCGAAACAGGCCCAGCATTAACAAATATTAAAATAAACCTTCCGTTTAATTGATGTTAGACGGAATATCCAGATAACTGTATCTCCTGTTGTGTCATAGAAGACATTTTTAAAATTCATCATCACCACCTATCCCTCAAACATCTAAACTTGGCCCCTGTTCAATGACCGCGATGATTACGACCATGATCAATTATAAATGAAAAATGTCAATACAAAGCATTAGCAACCCAACCTTAAAGAAACCTTCCTTTATCATCTATAAGTAAATGGATCAAAGTCACTTAAATATTCAGGTTCACATTATATTTTATTCAAAACTTGAAATTATTTGTATAATGTTAATTTTTCTTTTCTCAATTTTAAGGTCTAATTTATACATTATTGAAACTAGATACTAACTTTGTTATTTGCATATGGTTAAAATTTACAAATATTATCAATGTGCCTACGCATATGCTTGCGGACATGTCAAGTTCAAAGCTACGCGGAGGCGGCGGGCGCTACACGAGGTGAAATGACATCAGGAAATGAAGAGCCACTCAGAACGGCACCAACAAAGTTATATAGAAACGATCTATGTATTGCATATTGTATATGCTATTATAAATGCATGCTGTAGCTACCGAAGGTCACAAGTGTCGCTAGACGGCTACACGTGCGCTTTCACAGCCAATGTCACGTTTTCATGTGAACAGAGGGTGTATTCTCGTAATCGCTCAGCGACAATAAACGTCAAAAGCTTGATAAAATATAAAAAAAAATTGAGGTATTTTTACAAATTAGGGCTGAGAGCATAGACATATTAGACTGTGAACGTCCTTCAAATTAAACTAAGTAATTATCCCTCTTTTCATAGGATACCGAACTTGCACTGTGAGTGAAGTACCTACCTAATGGAAATATGTTATACATTTGACGGATAAAGGAAATCAAAGATGATTTCTTGTTTATTATTCACTTCGTTGTTTTTTCGATCTACTTTTATTTGTTTCTGTTTGTAAAACTGTGTGATTTGATTAATGATAAGAGTATCTATGTGGTATGAGGCGTCTACATAGCTACCAAATGACGAGAGTGCCGGGTGGGTACTCATCGTTACGCTCCTCTGCTTGACGGAAGAAAATAACCAGCGGTTCTATGTTCCGGTTTGAAGGGTTCCGGAATATTTACAGGCACTTATGACTTCCAGCTCCAAATTTAATAAAGACAACGAGTCTGCGATGAATCTTGGTAGGCAAGCAATACAAGACGAGGCGCCGCCCACTTAACATTGAATGTGGCGACAATTTTGTAAGGATATATACAATAAGGAATAGTGATATGCGTTTGTCCAACTTTGTGTACTGCTACGTTTACTGCCCTTAACTTGTTTTGTATAAAGTTGTTTATGTTTAATTTTGTATGAGAAACATAAGGAATAGTGATATGCGTTTGTCCAACTTTGTGCACTGCTACGTTTACTGCCCTTAACTTGTTTTGTATAAAGTTGTTTATGTTTAATTTTGTATGAGAACCATAAGGAATAGTGATATGCGTTTGTCCTGCTTTGCACACTGCTACGTTTACTGCCCTTAACTTGTTTTGTATAAAGTTGTTTATGTTTAATTTTGTATGAGAAACATAAGGAATAGTGATATGCGTTTGTCCAACTTTGTACACTGCTACGTTTACTGCCCTTAACTTGTTTTCTATAAAGTTGTTTATGTTTAATTTTGTATGAGAAACATAAGGAATAGTGATATGCGTTTGTCCAACTTTGTACACTGCTATGTTTACTGCCCTTAACTTGTTTTGTATAAAGTTGTTTATGTTTAATTTTGTATGAGATCCATAAGAAATAGTGACATGCGTTTATCCTGCTTTGTACACTGCTACGTTTACTGCCCTTAACTTGCTTTGTATAAAGTCGTTTATGTTTAATTTTGTTTTCGAAAAATAAGGAATAGTGACATGCGTTTGTCCTACTTTGTACACTGCTACGTTTACTGCCCTTAACTTGTTTTGTATAAAGTTGTTTATGTTTAATTTTGTATGAGAAACATAAGGAATAGTGATATGCGTTTGTCCAACTTTGTACACTGCTATGTTTACTGCCCTTAACTTGTTTTGTATAAAGTTGTTTATGTTTAATTTAATAAAAATTAATTGAAGAGAATGTTCATAAATGGTTTCAAGATCATATAATAACAAAGGAAACATTTGTAGGGCCATACAAGATACTTAGTCCAAGGACTTTTAAAAACTCATCATTATCTGCCTGGCATTTTCTCGACTATGTTGCGGTCAGCTTCCAGTCTAACCGGATTCAGCTGAATACCAGTATTTTAGATGGTGCGACTGCCTATCTGACCTCCACAATGCAATATTGGGTAATACCTACGATAGCTCTTGGTAAGATCGGTGGTCAGACTTTCGGTCTCCTGATGACCCGTAACGACTGTCAAAGAACTATAAATCTCTGCCGAGACCAACGGCTTAAGGTCTCTTCCGCGGAGTATTGGACTGGTCCTATACTCCACGGAAGGGACCTTAAGCCGAGCTTAAGGACTGGTCCTCGGAAGGCACGAATGCAAAGACTCGTACACAGACCAAACAAACAATCTGTGTTGATCAATCGACCTGCGCGACTGTTATATTTTTAAACACGAGCCCCTCATACAATTAACCACTCATACTATTAACATCTCACTCTCTTTTTGACAATGTAAACAACTAATTAAATAGTGGCAAGGCCCTTACATGACCCTGAAATTAAATACCTACATTTTCAACCCCTCTTACGTCTACTGTTGGACGATGTTAATCTTGCAAATGAAATCAATTTAGAAAACCATTGATCCTTCAACTTGAGTGTAGTGTGTGTATACTAGAGTTACTGGAAGTGTTTTGCGGAAATATAAACGGTATTCTCATTGGTATGCATAGGCTGCGCTGACCAATGACCTTTCCGATAGTTTACTATGCTGCGAGCAACAAGGATGGATCCCATGTACTTACATCTAATAGAAAACTGAATGCTGGCATCTGATATCGGTTCCCATGTATTTTATTGTGCACATCGGCAAATTTAACGAAAATTATGAGCCTGTTATTGATTTATTTTGATATAAAAGTGTTATTTTAAATTGGCCACAACTTAAAACTCTGCAACACGGTGAGCGAAAGAAAAAAAATTAAGATTTTATGGTTCAAAATTCCTAAATATTTAGATAAAAGAAAAATATCATGAATATAAATATATGTTATATCCATCGCAAATGACTTAGTAATTCTTTAGTATCGTCAAATATAACTGACTCATGAAACATCGCTATACCTTCCCTTGTTTCCTTAAATCAGGCGTAGAGTAGCCAGCCTTTCGGTCTTCTATAGGATGCATTGGAGAGTATGCGAGGGAATGTATGATTTACTTCCCCCATCTCCGTTCCACCATCGGACGACTCGTCGTACGGCAGGTTTCCACCCTTATGTTGTTAACACCACTACGATCCGGACGAAGCGTTTCGCCTCTTCCTTTATACACCGTACATCGAAGGATTGGAACAGTTTGCCAGCGGCGGTGTTTCCGTCGGACTATAATTTGAGTGTCTTCAAGCCTAGAGTGAATTATTGCCTTGAGTGAATTATGGCAATAATTCATTACGTGACATGTCACGTAATGAATTATTGCCATGGGCTAAATGCACAAACCGTGCGAAGCCAAAAAAGAAAGACAGAAAGGATAGTGACGGAAAATGGCGCCCATTCTCTGGATCACAAACTAAATAAATTTAATTTCTGTGCATCTTATTTTGTCTATTTAATTAAGAAAAGGACAGAAGTCAAGTATTATTTTAGTTCTGTTAAATAAGCCAGCCTCTGACATACATCGAAGTATTTTTAAACGCCATGTTTTTACACGTTTAAAGCCGGCTCCAGACGTAGTTCAAATATTTGACCACTTATTTGAACACTTGTTTGGACACACGTGT
The DNA here is from genome assembly GCA_037179545.1 of Sesamia inferens. NCBI lineage: Eukaryota > Metazoa > Arthropoda > Insecta > Lepidoptera > Noctuidae > Sesamia > Sesamia inferens. The sequence goes on along the minus strand of CM073921.1, from coordinate 14,228,479 downwards.
AGCACGGGTATTTGAGTATTTGTTCAAAGCTTTGTTAAAACATTTTTACTTTGCAATCCGTTGTCGGTTTCGAGCGCACATCAAAACGTTTAAAGGTGTCTGTGTTCAAATGTTTGCGTAGCCTGCTACACACGCGCAAATATTTCTACAAAGATTTGTACGAATATTTGTCTGTGTCTGGCGCCGGCTTAAACTGTCTGCATATAGAATATCTAACTTTGGCAGAACTAAACTAATATTATATCTTTTGTCCTTTTCTTATTGCAATATACAGAAAAAGATGCCCCGAATTGAAATTTAATGGAAATCGCTGTGTAACGCAAAAGGTTGCAGACCTTTAAAAAGCGATTGCCTCACATGACTAAAGCTGTTTAAAATTGTAATTCAAAACAAGTTCAGAGATTAAAAATATCGATAGAAAAGCTTCTTATTATTCCAATCGGCTTACGAAAAGAATTCTGTTTCTATTAACCGATGGTAATTGGATAGCCGATGGTAAATTGTAGTTTGCGTATAATAGTACAATTCAGCCCTAAACCAACAGCAGCATTGGAAAGGGGAAAATAAGTAGTAGGTCCGTCGAGTTTGTTTCGTTTAACTAACTGAATCCTAGAAAAAGGAGCGGCGACCTCTTATCTAGAGTTAGAGACTGAATTGCCTTTTTACCGCGAATAAGCAAGGAACATTAGTGATAGATAAGAGCATCTTTCCGAGATAGAAACTATATGAGGGCCATCAGGAGGGGTGGAACCCAGTGGTTACGGTCCTGACTTACAAGTTATAAGTCGTGGATGGGAACCCAGGTGCTATACTTTGTGTGCGGAAGACAGCAGGTGAAGCTACCCGAGCCTGTCAAATTATCAATCAAATTTGAGCCTTAATGCTTTTGAGATAAAGTTTTAAATCTAATAAAGAAATCTGTTAGATTTTAGTAGCTTGACGTGCTGTTATTTGTACAATACAACAAGAAAACATCGTGATGAAAACGCCAGAGGAGAGCCATAATTCAGAGATGTGTGACATCTATCTAGCCGCATTGGACACGCGCGGAGGATTACGTTCTTCCCCCTTTCGAAGAGAGGAGGTCTGTGTCCCAGCAATGGGAATTTTATAGGAGGATTATTCTATGCTATGAGTTACAGTATGTAGCTAGGCTCAATTAAGCTTTGCCATGAGGTACAATATGTAACTAAGCTCAATATTATGCTTTGCTATGAGTTACAGTAGGTAGCTTGGTTCAACTATGCTACGAGTTATAGAAGTTACCTAGGCTCAATTACGTTATGCTAAGAGTAACATTATGTTGCTAGGCTCACTTATGCTTTGCTATCATTACAATAGGTAGCTAGGTTCGACTATGCTCTTCTATGACTTACAATATGTAGCTAGGCTCAATTAGGTATGCCATGCTATGATTACAGTAGGTAGCTTGGCTCAATTATGCTATGCTATGATTACAGTAGGTAGCTAGGCTCAACTATGCTATGCTAGATTACCTACAGTACGTAGCTAGGCTCAATTGTGCTTTGCTATGAGTTACAGTAGGTAGCTAGGTTCAACTATGCTACGAGTTATAGAAGGTAGCTAGGCTCAATTACGTTATGCTATGAGTAACATTATGTTGCTAGGCTCAATTATGCTTTGCCATCATTACAATAGGTAGCTAGACTCAACTATGCTATGCTAGATTACCTACAGTATGTAGCTAGGCTCAATTGTGCTCTGCTATGAGTTACAGTAGGTAGCTAGGCTCAATTAAATATAAACCTAGGTAACTGTTGCGTGATACCTTGATGCCTTCATAATAAGTGTCAGTTAACAATGGAAGTGCAGGACTGGTGTCACCATTAGTGTGACAGATTAGTTGCGGCAGTGATGCAACCGGTTGGCATTATAATACGTGTGATAAGTTACTAGCATTGTTATATCCCTATTCTTGTAAACAGAGGTACCCATGCTATATAATATTAAAAATAAGGAAGCTACCCTACCTCTGTGTTTGTTCGTTTGTTACCTTTTTGTTGCCTACGACGAAAGAGTCAGACGAGCCTATGACATTTAATATTTAGTTCATAAATTCCTATTCAATGACTATTTCTTGACGTTGAGGCCTATTCTAACTTTAGGGATTATATTGCTGATTATAATTGCTATAATGCGAGCCGTATTTGTAAACTGTCGTGAATCCTTTTTTAATCAACTTACGAGCTGGTACACTGAGCTGCAAATTGCTACAGTTTTGAGGGTTAGCTTAGCGAATACCTCTTGATGTCAAAAGTGTAATCCTATGACCTGCGTTATGCCAAAGGATAGGTACTTTTTATTCCAATAGTACTACACCCTGGTACAATTTTCGACCACCACAGCAACCAAGCCGCGAGTAAAAGCTATTGCACCAATATATTGTTAAAGCCGGAGGTAGGTAATTATGTCATTAGCGACATATAGTGAACATTGATGTTCAATTTCAATTCCTATTGTTCATATGAGGTATTTTTGTAATGCATTTCGCACCTGCATTTTTTGACTGATTCATACAGTATCTTTCAAATTCCAATTATCGTGATGTTTTTCCAGTAAAATATTATACAAGCAATCCTCGTTTTTACGGCAAGTTAGGTTCTCGTAATACGCGGCCTAAATCTAAACGACATAAGTCGAGAAATATTTTTTCATATTATGTGTAAATAAATTATAATGTAAAACACGAATTAAAAATAAAAAATAAAAACTGCTTTTATAACAAAAAAAAAAAAAAAAATCAAAATCAAAGCATTTATTTCAAATAAACCAGTTACAGGCACTTTTGAATTGTCAGAAGGTCGGTCAGTCAGTAAGGTGAAGCTAGTCGCCCATTCCAAAGAGTAGGTACCTATGGAGAAGAACGGGCAAGAAACTCCATGGACACTCTTTTAAATTATCAAGCTATTGATAAAAATATTTGATTACATCATTCATTTTGAAATCAATCGTGTGAGAACGATGCAGAAAGATATTGTACGCTGAGAGCGTCCATTATGAAAAAAAAAAACAACAATTCAGAAATTAAAATACGCCGTAGCAGCTAAGAGATGACCAGTCCCCTCTGACGGCGTCCGTTCACGAACATGACGTATGGATCAGCATCATTCAGCTCAACCATATTGAAGGGAACCTAATGACCCAACACACACGCCACCACCAGCGAGACATTTGAGTGAGCATGACATACTCTCAACAGCCATAGCACAATCAAGTCAATAAAAGACTAACCCAACAAATAGATGCTTTACAGCAAGTAGATCTTGCTCACACGTGTTCCATGCAATTATACAATACTAAGAAATTGAATCTACACAATGCAAAGACAGTTTTGTCCAAGGTTTAGCAGCTCCAAAGGTGTTCCCGAATGCTAAGTTTAGCTCCTGTGTAGCTGCACCAGTGCCGAATACCCCTGTCAGCGATGCAATTCCGTAACGTATAATATGCCTAGCTACATAATGTGTACTGGCATTGAGTTAAAACAAAAAAAAAAAAAACAAACAATTACAAATTTAAACTACAAGAGGAAAAATCAAAGAACAATCAGTGTAAGCATAGAAATCGGACGCAGCTCAAGCCCAAGCCTTTTTGTCGTCAATATAATCTCTAACACTATAAAATGCTTTCTGACACAACTTAGGTACGTTTAATGAAGGATTTGAATTTATTCAGGCTCAGATCTTGAACCACCTCTGGAAGTCTATTGTAAAAATGTATACATTGGCATCTAAAAGAGCAAGGATATACCTACTTTATTAGCAAAAGTAAGTGCTTAGTCACGGATATTGACCTAGCGACAAGTGAATTTTCCTACCTATGCCGGAAATCGAAACACAATATTGACGTATGTTTTGTCTCAAAATATTGTTCAACATGACATGAAACGACGTAAATCGAGGACTGCCTTTTTTTTGGGATTGGAAATCATCAAATGACTTCCCCCGCTCTGGACAGAGCGGAAGGGCGTGTCAGATTTTAACTGACTAAAACCCACCCGTGTTTCTTCACTTGCCTGTGCTACAGCCAGGATCACGGTTTCTTTTTTAACTAACCCGCAACCCTGACCCAGGAGGCATCGGTCTTCGTGGACCCCGTCACGATGTGCTGACATCTCTTTGAGGCGCGCGTGAAATACGACCCGCCGTCGACTCGGGCCTGGTGTATCATAAATACATACATTCTAAACCACCATTTGCCTAGCATTTCATTGTTCCATCTAACTTTACACAGCGGTATTTTTTTTTTTTTAATATGGATTCTTGTAGTTGACCTTTAGAGGTCGTGACTACTTAACCGGACTATCCTGTGGCTGCGTTAAATGAATTTACAGCCTCCAGCCAGGGCGACTAAAAACTAAAACGACTACACGCTAAGGGCACCTCCTGTGGGGTACAAACCTCGGCTTAGGGTGTCGCTGGAGAGAACAGCAAGGGACGGCTGGATCGAAATTTACACAGCTGTATATGGTGTAGGTATTTTATATTTAGCGACTGCCTATCCGATCGCTACAACAAAATAACATGGTAATACAATGCCCCTTGCTCTTGGTAAGACTGGAGGTCAGACTTTCAGGTTTCTGACTCGCAATGTAATTGCGTAACATACTATCAGTAGCGATGGGTTCCATTTTGTCAGTTCGACAACATTCACTGCAGTTTTTACGTTGCTCGACAGACTAATTTTTCGAACATACCATGCAACGGATTAGCAATAAGCTTTAAATTGATAGTAATAATGTGTTACGTAATTAGGGTGCAGTAACGACTGGTGAAGATCGATGAATTACAGCTGAAGTCGGATCTCTGTATTTACTCTAGTCCGCCTAACAATCGTTGCAAGCATACCTAGTTTGACTGATCGATCGCTCCCATGCGGCTGTTGTATAACGTAGCCACAAGCCTCTCAGGAGTACTTATACGTATTTATATTTTATTGAATAGGTGTTTCTGGCATGTATCAAACTCAACATCTTTTGTACTTCACCAACTTTGATAGCTATGGTCACATAGTTTTTAGTGACCCTTTTAGGTACAAAAAAACTGTTGAATAGCGTGTGTTTTAATAACTTTGTAATAACTTAAACAAAAGAATTCGTAGAATTACAGTTTTGTAATCTCAAGTGACCGTTTTCGATTGTGGCACGCCACTTACAGCGTGGCTAAAGGGTCCTCTATTGTGGGACTCGCTTACTAAAGCTTGTTTATTTAAAAGCTTAAGTTACTAGTTACACTTAATTCTTAGAGCGATAATAAATGGCCTTTGTTAGGTGAGGTACTTAAACACAGAACTCTTATTAGCCGAGTACGATCAATTGGTTAAAGCACAGATTACAGAATAATTACGTACTTAGTTAAAGATAACCCAAGTGTTTGATTATATTTTAACAGGAAATCTATAAATGTTATTTTGTTGCATATAATAATAAAAAATGCACGTTACATTGAATTGTCGAGTCATCATCATCAACTTTCTTATCTTCCCATTGGATGATGACTGAGCGTAATTGATGAAGGATTGAGCGTAATCTCCACGCTTGCTCAATGCGGGTTGGCGATTTCAGACTTAAAATCCAGGTTTCCTCAAGATGTTTTCCTTTACCTTTTAATCGGTTATTGGTATCTGAGATTTACTTAGAAAGTATATCATTATCAACCTTTTTAATAGAAAGAGAGAGAGAACTCTCAAACTCCTTTACAAAAAATATATATGTATACATTACTCAGAAAAGTTACATTGTTACTTACCTGACCTGGAATCGAACCCGTACACTCATACTTGAGAGCCTGGTGTTTTAACCACTAGGATTCATATTAATTGTCGAGTGATCTAAATTCTCTTCCTACAATACGGGCTGTCGAAATCTCTGACTTGACATAGCAACATAAAAACTGAATTTGTAGCACAGCGTGGTGATCGAAAAAACATAATATTTTTGAGACTATAACTCTCTAGAATCTCTAGAACGGCGGTGAACAAATTTCACGATAGTCACTCAAAGTAAACTAAAATAAATATGACACTAAAACCAAATACATTTTATTAAAAAAAAAGAGGTTGCTTGTTAAATCACAAAAGTGATAATGGTTGCTGCCCTTCAATTAATCAGAACTGCATAAAATATGGTTTTGAGGTCGTTTCCAGACCCACTGCAGAAACTATATGAACAAAAAAAATACTTTTTACCTCCAGTCAATTGACAACAATAAAACAAAGAAGCCCAAAAACGAAAACTGATAAAAATAAACCCCCTTATTCATAAACGTTTTTTAAAGTTAACTAGTGATTAGCTAATCCTTGTATTATACCTTTTATTCTCAGTGTTAACAACACATAAACGATGATTCAAGTTAAGTGACGTCCAAAGGTCTAAAATAAATAAATAAATATATACGGAAAAATCACACAGATACATTGTATAGATAAGCACCGAAGACCCAGGCCAATCAGGAAAATTTCGTTTTCCATCATGACCCGCCCGGGGATCGAACCTCCGCGTCGCATGCAGGCGTGTTGACCGCTGCGCACGGAGGACGACAAAATGTATGGTTAAACAATCGCTAGTCACTAGTTAACTTTAAGCAACGTTTATGAATAAGGAGGAAAAAGTCTACATGTGTATAAGTGCTCATTGATCGCGGTGGTAGATTTAACATAGGTAATAAATGAAAGTTAATGAATCTTAAGTATAATTTCCAACCAGCAAATATTTCCAGACAAAATATTCACGGCTTATGGTGCCAAAGATCCATTAAAATATTGAGATTGCTGGATGCACCCATAAAGTCCGGGTCTAAATCAGTATCGGCAAAACGTTGTATGGAGACAAGAGCCTGGAGCAGCCCCCTAATCGGCGAACATATTTTTGTCAAATGATTGCGACTAGTTGGTATCAGTTCGGATCGTTCTGCCCGCCCATTGGTCCGTTCGGTCCAAACGATCCCAACTAGTCGCAATCATTTGACAAAAATGCGTTCGCCGATTAGGGGGCTGGTTAGTTATTAGTGACGTAACGCTCTCACATTAAATCTGTCATCAGTCTTAGGATCACGGTCCCATTTCACATGAAGTATTTATTACCTCCGGGACTTATGCTCACAACAACTTTTGTTATCGGCGATGAACTTGATAACACATTAGCGTTTGGTTTACATTTGTTTAGGGTAAGAGATTAGAAATAAGTTTTCAACATTTTTGAAGCCGTACGGAGGACGGGTCTGAGCAGTTGTGTTGCGATTTGTGCCGGGTACGATGCGCCAAATGTTGCTATGTCGGGACTTTGGTCGTGGAGGGCCTCCAGAGCAATCTCCCTCTGGCGCAACATCTTTGGTCATGTTGTTCGGTTTAACATTGCATCACCTCGCTCAACTGCCGTCGTCCTTCCTATTCACTCAGTTTTTTTTTTTAATAAATAGGTTCTTAATAAACTAGCGCGTATTGCCATCAACGATTGGATCACTGCTTACCATCAGGCGGGAATGCGGCCAGGCACTAGTTTATATTAAATAAAATTAATTATAAAAAAAATGTGTTAGCATTAATTCACTTTATATTAAACCTCCATCGTTTAAACAACTCCTCGTTTTTATTTATTATAAAATAAAATTCTCCAAATCTGTCCATGGAAATTAACTGGTTAAAAACGTATTGTCTTACCTACTAAAAAGTCATTAGCTTTAGTATGGGCAATCAAACATATGTATGAAAAAAATTAACATATCACAGACCATAAACGCCTAGATCTAGAGGTTATATTAAAAATAAAATAAATACAAGCTTTAAAATCAATCATAGCAGACCCATTATCACGTCAGTGCACGAGTGCCAGCATTCAAAAATGACTTGAACACGAATATCATATTAACTCTGTCCACTTTTAAAACTATGATAAGAAAGCACTTCCTCTCTCTTTAAACATGTCATTATATTTTATCTGCTCTTGTATAATGTTTATTAATTAGATGTATATATTTAATTAAACTAGTATGACACGTTTAACGTACATATTTATTGTATACTCTATGTAAATAGTACACTGCAGACTACCTACACCATTTCTCTCTCCTTCTGCTTAGTATTCCATCTAAAGGTTGTCTGTAAAAGATCGCTCTTAGCAATAAGACCGCCCATTGTGTCACCCTTTCTAAAATCTTTATATTTATGTTCTGTAATCTGTATGGTGTACATAATAAAGAGTATTCTATTCTATTCACACACGTGACCCGTAGCATTATCCCTTAGAACAATTACTAAAGCATTGAATAATGACAATGAGTTTAAATTAACTAAGTAATGACGCTTTAAAAAGCAATACTTGGGAGGTTTCAATAAACAACTACAAATTAGTTGAACATGAACTTTGTGTTACATTATGGAGTCATATTAAGAGTTCATAAATTGCTGCCTACTAATTTAAGAAAATATGCATTAGAAGCAGCCCATGACGGCCACTGAAGCATTGTGAACATGAAGGCTGGGTTACGCACAAATGACGTAAATACACAAAGATGCCGAAAGTACTGTAAATAACTAAATCCACCAGTACCTATTAAAAGTTTTAATTAAGTATCTAATGTAAACTGTTTTTTTGTGCATGTGGAGTTAACCTATAATTAATTGTTGTACTTGTAAGTGTTACCCTAGCCATTAAATCATAATAATGTACAATGTAAACAATTTTTGGTTAACCTAAATGAATAAAAAATAAATAAAAGACTTGAAACGCCATAGCCAGCTTGAATGAATACGGCTGTTGAGTTTTGGATCCGCTATGAAGTGGGAATTGTCCTTTTATTATTAACGATTAGGTATTGAACGAGATGGGAGAGGAGAGAGAGGAGACATCAAAATTATAAAATCTACACAAAATACAAAATATTACTACTATTATGCTATACTCGATTTGTTCAATAGATATTATTGTTTTATTGAAAATTAAATAACAGAAAATTGATATACAAAAATTATACAAAATTATATAAAAAAAAGATGTTGAAATAACTTGAAAAAATTACCTTACCTACTTAAAAATATAATTTCCTACAGCATAAAAAAACACCGATATCTTGTTGGCCTTTATCTATTTAATTCCAAATCATCGTGGTCTACATCAATAAATTAAGTACTATCAATGCCTATAACATCTAGTTACTCGTCGCTCATAAAGTTACAAATATAGCATGAAATTTGCATGGACGTGCGATATAATTGAATCATCATCAATGCCGTCTTTAAACTATTTGAGGCCCTGGGCACTTTAGGATCATGGGGCCCCTATGACCTTGAGAAAACACTATTTAGTTACAATAAATAAAGAAAGACAAACAAGGTTCTAAATTTATTTTTATTTAGTTACTAACTTTACAAAAATAGGAAATATAAAAAATAATCTACAAAAAAAATCCTTAGATTAATTCTATGTTGATTGCAAAGGTACCCTTCTAGATTTAAGATGAGCAAAATCGTTAATCACATCTTCAAAATCTATGGTATTGAGAATATCACATTTTTTAAGTATTCTTTTAAATGTTGACATTCTATTTCTAACTCTTTTTCATTTACATCTTCGTGATAGATTTGAGAAAATTCTTTGCATCCTTGTCGTATCTCTTCGGAATTCAGAGTTTTTAAGTGTAAAAATAAACTAAAACGTTGACTGACGGTCTCATATGAACTTTGTCGCTGTTTTAGATGAACACACAAGGTATCGATTATTGGGAGAAAGGTTTCTACGTTGAATCGCTCTTTTCCATTCAATTGGACTGATGGCGCAGAGTCATCAAAAAATTCCAGCCGTGAGCTTCTACGTCTCGTTCTTTGAGATAGATCCTTGTAGTCAGAATCTGGGTTATTTTCTTTGGCAGATGATTCGAAGTTATCAAATTTATCCCTGAGGTTATTAATAAAATCATAAAGTGAAGTCAACAAATTGGTTGCAACGTCCAGCGTTATTGTTTCTTTCTGAAGATAATTACTTGTTTTGTCTATTCTTTCCAATATGGTGCTCCAGATTTCCGTCAGTATTATAAATTCTAGATTTCCCATTTTTCTAGACAGACTAAGGGCTTCGTCTCTTGTTTCTCGTGCCTGTTCAGTATCGTTTGCGATGGTGATTAAAGCTTCTAATATTCTTTTATAACCCCCATGCAAAGCACTTACTGCAAGAGCTCGGGCTGACCATCTGGTTTGTGAAAGACTCTTCACAACTTTTTTTGAACCTAAATGTTCTGTTAATATATTCCATCTGTGGGTAGAGCCCGAAAAAAAGTTGTACACTTTCTGAACAATTTCAAAAAACTGTGATGCCTCCGGTACACACTTAGCAGCATGGACACCTACCAAGTTTAGTGAATGTCCTGCACATGGTATAAAGGTGGCAAATTCACATTTTTCCTTGATTCTTGTTTGTAGACCACTATACTTTCCCGACATATTTGAAGCATTGTCGTAGCTTTGTCCTCTGCAATCTTTTATGGGAATATCATGTATCTCTAAAAAATTTAAGATGGTCTCCGCGTGTGTTGTGTTGCGATGTGTGCCGAGTACGATGCGCCTAATGTTGTTGTGTTGGGAGTTTGGTCGTGGAGGGTCTTCACATCAATCCCCCTTTGGCGCAGCATCGTTGGTCGTGTTGTTGGGTTTAACATTGCATCACCTCGCTCAACTGCCGTCTTCCTTCGTATTCGCTCGGTTTTTCTGAGTGAATAGGCTCGTAATAAACTAGCACGCTTTACCATCAACGATCGCATCACTGCTTACCATCAGGCGGGATTGCGGTCAAGCGCTAGTTTATAATTATAAAAAAAAAAAATAATAATAATAGGTATAAATTTCAAAAACCTTTCAACAGGAACACAGTCTTTTACGTATCGAATGATGAAAGTTAGCTGGTCAATATGAGACAGATCGGGCGTACTGTCAACGCTTATGGAAAAATATTTTGCTGATTTAACTTCATTTATAATTTTTTTTAGAACCTGTTTTCCCATTACTTCAATAAACTCATTACATATATTTGCTGTTAAATAAGAAATGTTACCCTTTCCAGGATTCCCAAATTTTTTTTAAGTGATCTGCAAGAAATGGATCAAATTCACTCAATAATTCCACACAACCCAAATAATTTCCATTGTTTGGAGATCCTAGGATTTCATTGTCGCCGCGAAATGGAAGCCCTCTCGATGCCAAAAATTTTACAACAGCTACAATCCGTTTAAGTACGTTTCTCCAGTAATCCACTTCCTTTTGATGTTGAGATAATAACTCTATATCTACTCTACCAACCGCTTTACTTCGTGCCAGATAAGTCATCATAGATTGCTTATGCGCTGGGCTATTTTCATGTGTTAAAATTATGTGATTAATATGCTTCCAATCATTACATCCATTTCGAGAGCAAAGATTAACATCAGTTGGGCTAAATAAGCAGCATGAAAAACAAAATACAGAGCATTTGGAAGGCGAATACAGCAACCATTTTCTTTCGACGCTTTCATTGTTCTTTAATTTGCGAATAAATAATGCTTTGTTGAAATATCTCGTCACTAATTTATTACCATCTTTGTAGGTTCTGGATGCCTCGGAAAAGTCAGAATCTTTATTTTGAAAATATACTGGTCCCTTACGAATTAAAATTTCGCGATTTATTTCAACAAACTTTTCGTGAAAATAATCGGCGGGATCGCGCGATATTAATTCTTCTGTGTTGGAAAACTGCTGTTCAATTGACACAGTTGGAGTTGTCGGTTTTAGTGAAGTTACTGAAGTCGTTGCACTTTCGTCGTAGGAATAGTCGCTTTCTGATTCAATCTCTTTTTCAAAATTGGAACATGAAGGTTTAGGAATTCCCGCAATTTGTAATTGAGCTGAGTCATCATGTGGAACATTTATGAGTTGATTGCTACTTACAGAAGTTTCTCCAGTAGTAGTAGTAAAATATGATGTTAGTTTTGGTAACTTTTCAATTACTTCTTTCTGATGTAGAGCTTTTTTCCTTTTTTCAGATCCACTAGGATATGACCGTTTCGACATTTTATATTATAATTCAGTATTTAATTAATTTTATAACGAAAATATTCGCTAACACAAAACAGACAAACGACGATTTAATCAAACAATACTATTTTTTTGTCAGAGCTCAAGCACAGTCAGTAACAAACTAACAACTACAAACAAAACAAACGCCACAACATCGCAGACAAATACTTAAAGGTAATTCCCGTTCGTCAAGTCAAACGACGATCGGGAGTCGGGAATTCCCCTTTTTTGTCTTTGGTATTACGAATGACGTTCGAATAGGTTTCTTTAAGAAATAAACCACACCGCATCAAAAAATTCTTCTTTTTTTAATTTAATAATTTTTCTTTTAATTGTATTCTTATACTTACATTATAAGACAGGTATTTAACTTAACCTAAATATACTAATATCGGAAAAACTCATTTTTGAGAGAGAGTGGAGTACCTACTTACACCCTGTTTATTTATTCGTTTGATCTTTCTTTTTGACGGATGTCAAATCTGAAATCGATATAACTTTGCAACGACGAACAATATTTTCTTATTTTAATAATATTAAAAATTGATAATAATCATAAGAATAGACACACAACATAAAAATACCTGTTAAGGACTCAAGCATTTTCCGAAAGTCTTAAGTGGTTTTTATTGCTTCGAAGTAAAATTTAAATAGAAAAACTGAAAACAAAAACTGAAAAAAATGTTTTTATGTCTAGTGCAATAAAATTGATTGACGAATGAATTTATTTATTTTGAATAGTTTAAAACATACATACAGCCAACACATTTTTTACACCAATAGATATTTTCTGTTTCCCATCACTGACCCATCTGTCAAAAAGTTCAAGCTATGTTGTATAAGGAATAGCTATCCGCATGCGGCAAACTAAAGCTAATATAATAAGCATAGGTATTGTAGTAAGTCATTATCATCAGATTTTTCAAAATTAATGTTTTTCGGTAATACCTAAAAATCGGTTATCATTTGGTAATCTGGCAGGAACTAGGGGGCCCCATTCGATCGCGGGGCCCTGGGCACGTGCCCATAGTGCCCAGTGGGGAAGAGGGGACTGATCATCATCATCTTAATCCCAGTCGCTTCTGAAGCTTTTCAGCATTGGAGTCTGGGGTCCGCTTTACCAGTCTAACTGCTGATTATTGGCTAAACTTTGATAATTTCCGCGAGGCGACTGCCGCCATCTGACCTCCACCACGCGAAGGCGATATCGAAGCATTGCAGTTGAACCAATTGTTGGACTTTTGAGGGCTCCAACGACCCGTAACGACTGTCATTAGAAGTTCGTATTGTAACCAACCAACGGCTTAATGTGCTTTCCGAGGCACGACCAGACCAGTCCGAATATTCATATTCATGCATACAAATATGGGCGACGTTGCATGCGTGGGGATTGAACCCGCGCCTCCTTGTCAATGTGGGATATAATCGAATAACAGGATGGATAATCACTGATGGGTTTACAGATAGATAGATAGATAGATAGAATATTTTATTTTATTTTATTAGGTTCACCAACAATTGATTACACGGCAACAATCAAATAATACATTCAAAAGGTAAAGTAACAGTGCATCAATTACTTATAGGTAAACACAACATGCATAAAAAAATTAATTGTGGAGATAAGCTAACTTACTTAACAATAAGCGCTAATATTGATAAATTTATTACATTGGTATAAAATTCCGAATAAACATTAAAAAAGCAAAAAATTGTGGTTTTTTAATTTATAACATTACTAGAATAAATATAAATTAGAAAAAAAAAAATCTTAATAAATTAATAAGTAACATTAAGTAAATTCAAAATTAACAACAATAAATTGATTTCAAGAAATTGATAATTAATATATTTAAATAAAAAAAATAACATGCAAAATTAACAAAATAATAGTGGTAAACTTGACACATTCAAAATCAACTAGAATTAGGGGTTGCTCGGTAAACGATACAGAGTGGCTTTCTGTTTAGCAAGAGAGTCAAAGTGGAGATCTATACAATCACTGTAGCCATTCACTGCCTTACACATTCTTGCGAGGGGTGAATTGGCTCCCAAAACTGTTCTTCTAAAAGGTGGACAAAGGGGCGTGATGGCACTGCGCGGGATTCTAGAGGGTGCACGAAAACTGATGAGAGCAAGCAAGCTGGGACTATCTATTTTATGTTTGATGATTTTATAGGCAAATATTGCATCAATTAAGTGTCTACGTTTTTCCAGTCTCGTCGTCCAGTCGTCTTTATTATGTGCACCATATACATATATTACAGAACATAAATAAAAATATTTTACAAAGGGTGACAGGGCTGACACAATGGAGATTCGAACGAATAAATGAATTCTCAATAATTTGGGAACGGAACACAATTACAGGTAGTCAGTCCATTTTTGGTCCATGATAGCATTTATTTAGATTTAAAGAGATGGTAATTAGGCCGTGATCTACAAACGTTCCTTAGAACGCACTTTGAAAAAGCAATGTTCCTGTCACTATTACACAGCTGTCAACGGCTTAACTCTGTACACGGCGCGCTTTCATTACTTTAAGGCGTATAGGTAAAATACCGCAATATAAACATGATATGTACAAACACGTACAAACTTCCATAGTGATCCATGCAATATTGACGAGCAGTGTCTACACTCGGCGAATAATTCGAAATTTTACACGACAAGAGTAAACTCGTGTGTACAACAAAACGCCTAACTGTGCAAGAAAGAGACCAGAACATGTTTAAGGCAAAATCGCAAAATTTTATCGTCTTCCTAGTTGGGCTCTCATTTTTGGGAATTGTGACTACGTTTCAATTTTTGAATGGTTTTTCTCTGTATGTTACGATCAATATACTGGTAGAATGTGCTATTGAAAGGTATCTCTAATTCCAGCTCGAATATTTATTCCGACCACCGTTATGGGCTTCGGCCTTTAGGTATTTTGTCCTATGTCTTTTGTCACCTATTTGTACAAGTTACAATAACCACATAAAAGTCTTTCGAGTTCAAAAGTGTAGTAGTTTTTTGTCAGAAGTTTATACAAAACTACTATAAGTACTTTCATTCAAACACGCAGTTTAGAACAAAAAATAGTGCTTAGGATTGCATTATACATATGTATGTCTCTGCTTATGTTTAAAAAACTAAATTTAAGTTCAGTGCATCTTTTTATTTCTATTTCATTAAGAAAAGGACAAAACATAGTACCTACGTCAGTTTAGACCTCTCCAGGTACCTTTAGTAGGTATATTATCTATGGACCTGTCAAATTAGTATGCGGTTGACGTAAATTGATGTATTTTTTGTCCCCATGTTTGTAATCGAGTCTAAACTGTCTATGGAATATTTTAATTTGACAGGATTGAACTAAAATGTTATCATCTATCCATTTCTTAATGAAATAGAAATACAAAGATGCACTTAACTTAAAATTAGTTCAGTTTGTGAAGAAGAGAATCGGCGCCATTGTGCATCACAGAACTGGGAAAGAAGAAACACAGGACTTTATCTGTGTAATGTCACAGATAAAACAAAAAGAAAAGTAAATGACAAACAAAAAGTAAAAAACGATTCTTGCCATGCAAGGAGGAAAGAAGACGGCTTTTTTCTAAAAAAAAAGAAAATGTAACAGATTACAGATAAACGGAAATTTTTCTAGCGGTGAATACGCTAAACTTTTTCTTCAAATTATCAAATCTGTCAAAAAGGGGACCTCATTAAAGCATACAGTGGTTTCTTAGGGTCGCAACTCTTCATCCTTTATGTCAACACTAGTTTCTACTTGTCTAACGTAAGCTAGTAACATTTAGTTTTATTCTTGTTAAGAAGTAAGTTATTAACAATAAAGCATTTAATTATTTCTGCGAGGGCACTATTCCCATTGTTAATATGTAGTAACACGCTGGTGTCGTTTAAATATAAATGTGTCATCTGCAATGACTCTATAATCATATTCCTTAGGAGGAAAAAATTGAGCCCTGCAGGCGTCACATTCTTGCTACAGATCTGAGTTACTTTTTCGTCCTCATCATCTTCCTAAATTCAATCTCTTATGTAAATAAGAAGAACCAGAGAGGCTTCGTTGTGCAGGTTTCTGATTATCATGAAGAGCACAATCGAATGCCTTTGACAAATCACAGAAGATGCCTAAAGCATCACATGTGACCTGCCGTGCATTATAAATATGTGTACATATGTCCCAAGAGTTACAATACAGCATGTCTTGGCATAAGTAGTGGAACGACCTCTTAAAAACCGAACTGTTTCTTATTCAGTAATTTGTAAATACTAAAAAAAAAACTATACATTTGTTTTAAAATAAGTTTTTCAAAAATTTTACTAAACGTAGGTAGTATTGAAATAGGTATATAATTAGACGGGTCTGATGTTGAAATAACGGTATTATTTAACTGTTTTTCATAAGATTAGGAAACTTACTACAGTCTTGAAACCGTTATTAAATAGAACAGCTGGGTAATTGAGTAACACACTGACACTGTTAGCAGCAATGGGTTTTATTTTGACAGTTCAACAACATTCGTTGCGTTATTTAAGACACAATTTTCGAACATATGGAGCGATAGATTAGCAATATGCTTCAAAACGCTTCCATCTTACGCAATTGACAGCCTCCGTGGCGTAGCGGTAGCGAACGCGGTCGCTGCGCAAGGGGGCGCGGCTTCGATCCCAGAGCAGTGCAAATAGTATGCATGAATTTGAATATTTGTACTGGTCTGGTCGTGATTCGGAAAGCACGTTAAGACGTTGGTCCCGGTTGCCATACGAACATCTAATGCAACGTTACGGGTTGTTTTAGCCCTCAAAAGTCCAACGATTGGTAAAACTGCAATGCTTCAATATCGCCTTCATGTTGTGGAGGTCACACGGCAGTCGCTCTACGGAAAATATCGAAGTTTAGTCAAAATCAGCAGCTAGACTGGTAAAGCAGACCCCAGACTCCAAAGCTGAAAAAGCTTCGAATGCGACTGAGATTAACGCTAAGAAGATGATGATGACGAGTATGTTACGTAATTAGGGGGAAGCGTAAATAAGGGCTACAATGTTAATAATATACTAATAGAGCAACTCCTAAAAAACTACAGACCGATATCTCTCCTGAGCCATGACTATAAGCTGTTTTCTAGGATCTTCACGAATCGTCTCGCTCGCAGGTTCGACGACTTCCAGCCTCCCGAACAAGCAGGCTTCCGAAAATGCTTTAGCACCATAGACCACATACATACGCTGCGGCAAGTTATACAGAAGTCCGAGGAGTATAACAAACCACCATGCTTGGCGTTTGTGGACTATGAGAAGGCCTTCGATTCGATCGAGACTTGGGCGGTGCTAAAGTCTCTCCAGCGGTGCCAAATTGACCATCGATACATTGAGGTGATAAAGTGTTTGTACAAAAACGCCACCATGTCAGTCCGTCTCCAGGATCAGGACTCGAAACCGATCCAACTCCAGCGTGGAGTGAGACAAGGAGATGTCATATCTCCTAAATTGTTCACTGCTGCGTCGGAAGATGTCTTCAAGCTCCTGGACTGGAGAGGACTTGGCATCAACATCAACGGCGAGTACATCACTAATCTCCGTTTTGCAGATGATATCGTGGTCATGGCTGAGACCCTGGAAGACTTGGGCAAAATGCTCAATGACCTCAGCAGAGCTTCCCAACAAGTGGGTCTAAAGATGAACATGGATAAGACGAAGATCATGTCGGGCTCTCATGTCGCACCCACTCCAATTCTAGTTGGTTGCTCTGCACTCGAAGTTGTTGACGAGTATATATACCTGGGACAAACAGTCCAACTAGGTAGGTCCAACTTCGAGAAAGAGGTGTCTCGTCGAATCCAGCTCGGCTGGGCAGCGTTCGGGAAGCTACGATACATCTTCTCGTCGTCTAAGATACCACAGTGTCTCAAGACCAAAGTCTTTGACCAGTGTGTGTTGCCAGTGATGACTTACGGAACTGAAACGTGGTCGCTCACAATGGGCCTCATACGAAAGCTCAGAGTCACACAAAGGGCAATGGAAAGAGCTATGCTCGGAGTTACTTTGCGTGACCGAATCAGAAATGAGGAGATCCGCAGAAGAACCAAAGTCACCGACATAGCTCTGCAAGTCGCTAAACTTAAGTGGCAGTGGGCAGGGCACATTGCTCGTAGAACCGATGGCCGATGGGGCAGTAAGGTTCTGGAGTGGCGGCCACGTACTGGAAGACGCAGCGTAGGGAGGCCCCCAACAAGGTGGACCGATGACCTGGTGAAGGTCGCGGGAAGCCGATGGATGCGGGCAGCACAAGACCGGTCAGCGTGGAAAGCCTTGGGGAGGCCTTTGTCCAGCAGTGGACATCCATAGGCTGAAGAAGAAGAAGAAGAATAGAGTAACTTCCATAGATCACACCATGTCACCGATCCGTTAAGACGAGAGTCATGCGCAAAAGTATAGTTAGGTATTACATTTTATTATAATTATTTATGTATTGGGTCAGGAAACAAAGGCCAATAATAAAATATAATAATACTATATTATAGCATACAATAAAATCAAATATGAAATACTATACATATTAAACTATATAAAACTAAACTCATACACGATTATTTTGCAACGTTGGCGTCGTGTATCGCGCTGTGTTAGGTATCCGGCCACGGAATCGAAAAATAACGCCTTTCGGCCAAAATTCTGGAGAGATGAATTTTTCAAATCTCTTCTCAGTCGGCGCTCCCGCCACAAAGGGATTAAAATACACGGTGTGATGTGACTCCAACCTCGTAACCCCCAAAGTCCTTCTCGTTTTCATCCGAATATACTCTACAATCTCCTCGGATTTTGTAGAGTAATGCGTCCAGTAATCTAATATAAAGTACCCAAAAGTTGGAGAGAAGTCAGAGAACTTTCTATGTACGTATAAAAGTAAACTACTTACTTTTTTGATCGCCAGAGCATACATATTGGTAGTGTTAATGAGTTCCTTAATGGAAAGAAATTTCATCATCACCATCAACCTTTTTATCGTCCCACTGCTGGGCACAGGTCTCCTCTCACACGGAGAAGGATTGAGCGTAATCACCAGGCTTGCTCAATGCAGGTTGGCGATTTCAGACTTAAAGTCCAGGTTTCCTCGAGATGTGAAAGAAATTTGTTTTGACATAAATAATTAATTGGATAAATTTTGAATGACTTACATAAAATCATTATTGATTCAGAGTATAATTTTAATAATATAAGTAAATATAAAGTAAATAAATATGACAACTTATAATGTGATAATTTTTTAAATTTATTATTCTATAATTCTATTATTTTGCACATTATATTTTAATTTTATCACCTTGTATGCACTTTTTATGTATGTAGGTACACATACATGTTTAAGCAAATAAAAAATCTTATCTTACCTAATAATGTAAAAAATATTGCATTACAAATCTACGTTTTAAATGACATTTCTTTTTCAATCAAAGTTATCCGATTTTGTATTTCCATTGTTTATTACTTGATCCAAATGATATAATTAAAGTTAATGATCCAAGAGTAATATAGATTTTGTGACAGGTCCGGTAGCAACCAAGCAACATGCAGCAGGCGTGCAACATGCAGCTAGCATGCAACATGCAGCAGGCATGCAACATGCAGCTAGCATGCAACATGCAACATGCAGCAGGCATGTAACATTCAGCTAGCATGCAACATGCAACAAACATGCAACATGCAACATGCAGCAGGCATGTAACATTCAGCTAGCATGCAACATGCAACAAACATGCAACATACAGCGGGCATGCAACATGCAGCTAGCATGCAATATACAGCAGGCATAGTTTCCATCACGGCTCCAAAGCAGTGGGTCTCTGGCGGTCCCTCGAGTGCGAATTTAATCGTCCCAGACGGCTTCCCGTTTTTTGCCGCCTTGGTAGGGCAGACAAAATTGTGTGGAATTGGATTTACAGCTATTCGTTTCTGTCACTGAAACCAATACTACTAGAATTATTTTATCCATATGTAATAGTTAATGCAAAATTAGGAGATTCAATGAGTTTTGTATAATATTAGGAAAATAGTATTAAAAGTAAAAATTAAATTTCGAATTTTTTAAATTATATGGTTACAGCAGTTTATAGTAAACGTGTTATGATGTCATTATATCTTTAATGGTGACAAATTGGAAGTAAAATTAAAAACATGGTTCATAAATTGATTGACGACAGTCGTGTTGTAATTTTGTTTTTGTAAAGGAGTGACGATAACTCAATTGAAGTAAATTGATTGCTCGTCGTTTCCGACGCAAATTCATAAATGAGTTAGAAAGGAAATTTATATTCATGAAAACCCTAGCTTGTGTCTCGCGGCTTCGCTCACGGGCAAAAGCGAAGGCAAAATTATAAGACTGAGCAACGTCCAAAGTATTATTTTGAAATGCAGACAGTCAGGGCCGTCTGTTGTTCACAAGAGATAACGTAGCCCTGGAGAGATGAGAATTAACACAAGTAGGTTTTTAGTCAGCAAAAGTCTGACACGCCCTTCCATTCAGCCTAGAGCGAGATAGATGATTACATGATTTCCCATAAAAAAGCTATACCGGTAAATGTTTTTTTATGTCCTAACCCAGGTCATGCTGTGTGCGAAAGTTGAATGAAATCGGTCAGCTGCTCAGGCGTGAAAAGGTAACAGACACAAGTTACTTTCGTATTTGTAACATGAGCATGGTTTTAGTACATACAAAGGAATATAATGGTTTTTTATTGTAGAGCGAACGAATGTTGCACTACAGGCAGTCTCCGAATGGGGCAATGCCAATCTTGTAGCATTCAATGCCGCCAAAACGCAGCCGTGTCTTTTCACCGCCAAAAGGAGCCCGTTCACTTTGAACTTTGCTCCTACTTTTCGAAATGTATCCTTGGAGTGTACCGACCGCCTTCAGCTTTTGGGAGTTGAGATTTCCTCGAACCTAAACTTTGGGCGGTTCATTGAGTCCAAGGCCAAAGTGGCTGCCAAGAAACTTGGCGTTATCGCAAAGGTCCGGCGGTACTTCACACCAGGGCAGCTTCTAATGCTGTACAAAGCACAGGTCCGTTCGTGTGTGGAGTACTGCAGCCGGGCTGGTGGGCTGGTGCTGCTAAGTGTCACCTGGCCACTTTGGATTCGGTGGATAGGCGGGCGAAGAGGCTGATTGGTGACCCTGACTTAACTCGAGACGATCTTCAAAGCCTAGAGCACAGGCGTAGAGTAGCCAGCCTTTCGGTCTTCTATAGAATGCATTTTGGGGAGTGTGCGAAGGAATTGCATGATTTAATTCCCCCATCTCCGTTCCACCATCGGACGACCCGTCGTACGGCGAGTTTCCACCCTTACGTTGTTAACACTATTACGATCCGGACGAAGCGTTTCGCCTCCTCCATTATACCGCGTACATCAAGTGACTGGAACAGTTTGCCAGCGGCGGTATTTCCGTCGGACTAGAATTTGAGTGCCTTCAAGGCTAGAGTGAATAGGTTCTTAATAAAGTTGTGCGCTTTACCATCAACGACTGCGTCACTGCTTAACATCAGGCGGGATTGCGGTCAAGCGCTAGTTTATAAATTTATTAAAAAAAAAAAAATTCGACACTTGGCTTATTGTTATAACAAAGGTCTCGTCTGTTTCCTTTTAAACTGTCTTGTCTTATGCAATCTTCTTTGATTGACCCTGAAGACCTGAACAAATTGTCACACTATCACGACGACGATGTCCTCTCTGAGGCGTCCAGTGTGTGATGATCCTTGCCTATCTCTCCGGGTGCATTCACGTGTCGAGTCTTTAATTTCAATCTGGCTGGGAGTTCAAAAACTCATCTAGACGGTGGGCAATAAGGATTATTCAAATATAGAAGTTACAACTTAACATTAAACACTAGGTAAGTAGATCAGAAAGCTCTCCAAAAGCCTAAGCCTACATTTCAATGATAGACCACGCCAGGTTCTTTTGTTTTTTTTCTTGCCTTTCCACTGGGCAGAGGCCTCAAGTGGCTACAAAACATTTTTTTTTGTGGCAGCTTGATTGAGAACATGTGGGAGGTAAGTGTTTTAGAGACGTCCACAGCTCTTTCTGCACCTTCTCGAGTACTATCTGAAATTCTGGATCGCAGTAGGGGTTCAGAAAAGATGTTCGTAGGTATCTCTTTTTTGAATTTGTAGTTTACCTAGTATTATAATGGCCATTGTTAGCGACCACGTCTCAGTTCCATATGTCATCACTGGCAACAGACTCTGGTCGAAGACTTTTGTCTTGTGACACTGTGGTATTTCGGACGATGAGGAGATCCGCGGAAGAATGAGAGTAACCGACATAGCCCAAAGGATTGCAATACTTAAGAGGCAGTGGGCCGGGCACATTGCCCCTAGGACAGATGCCCGATGGGGCCGACGGGAAACACGCAGCGTGGGTAGGCTCCCGATAAGGTGGACCGACGACCTGGTGAAGGTCGCGGGAAACCGGTAGGATGCGGGAGGTGCAGGACCGGTCTTCGTGGAGATCCTTGGGGGAGGCCTATGTCCAGCAGTGGACGTCTTTCGGCTGAAATGATGACGATGATGATAGTATTCTAAAGAATTAAGAAGAATTCCCAATGATCTAGCCAGGCCATCTACCTTAAAACCTTGAGAGTTCTTTATCTGACGTGTATATTGGCAATCTCAGCCTAGTGCTATTGTGATTGTAAGGTATGTACGATTTGCTAATTAGTAATTAACGAGCATCGGAATCGATAATCTCGATAATGTTGAATGGAGATAATCTAAATGAAATTTAGTTTTTGCAACGAGTTGTTTATTTGTTTAAATTTTTAAGAAAGGTACCAAGGCAGACTTTAATGCCTTAGTACCTTCCTGACTCCTAAGTCACAGGTGTGAGACCTGTGACTTATGTCCTACCTTACCTGTATTTCTTTTTATTCTGAGTTTCTAAATAATATGTATATGTATATTCGTTTCTCAGATTATTTGCAATATCTGAGATCTGCAGTATTTGGTGCGATCCCAGAGTAATATATGGACACTATACATAAGTATGTATATGTGTTGTGAACGTGTGTGTGTATGTGTGTTTGAGTAATTATGCAGTGACATGTGGATATGAGTGTGCGTGACCGATGGGTATGTTGGTGAAATGCTTGTTAGAACTTATTAAATGAAATAATCACTACAGAGTATAAAACAAAGTCGCTTTCTCTAGCCCTATAGGTATCCCGATTACTTTATCTTTGCTGTTCTCTTAACAGTATTCTTAAAGAAGTAAGGATATTAGTTGTTCCGTCTCCTCGTAGCATAAATTCTGTAAGTATTGTCATCCTGTAATCATCATCTCAGCGTTAATTCCAGTCGCAACCGAAGCTTTTCAGCTTTGGAGTCTGGGGTCCGCTTTACCAGTCTAACTGCTGATTTTGGCTAAACTTCGATATTTTCCATGAAGCGATGTGCCGTTTGACCTCCACAACACATAGACGATATCGAAATATTGCAGTTCCAATTGTTGGAGTTTTGAGGGCTCCAACAACCCGTAATGGCTGCCATTAGTTATGCATATGTTAAGCACGACCAGACCAGTACAAATATTCATATTCATGCATACAAATATTTGGACTGCGCAGGGATCGAACCCTCGCCTCCTTGCGCAGCGACCACGTTCGCTATCGCTAGCCACTGTCATCCTTTAAGTTTGCATTATTTTATGGTCAGCATATGCGTGGGGCACTCAGAAAGTTTTGGGATATTAAAAAAAATGTTCTATAGGTACATATATTTTTATTACTTACATCTTTTTAAAGTACTCTACTACCAGTACGAACCAGTTTTCGAAAAAAAAATCCAGTCCGCCGCAGACACCTCGTTTACAGCCTCCTCGAACTCTGACAGCGCATCATCCGGCGACGAAAATTGTATCCCTTTGAGCTGATCTTTTATTTTTGGGAATAAGAAGAAGTCACTAGGTGCTAGGTCAGGGCTGTAAAGAGGAGTCTGACCGGTGTACTGTCGAGGACGTCCCTTGTTTTGATTGCGGTGTGGGCGGGCGCATTGTCGTGGTGAAGCAGTAACCCGCGGAGCTCTGTGTTTGGTCGCTTGTTGCTAACAATAGCAACAACTTCTCACAACGCTTCTTGGTTTCGTAAAGGAATTGACACCAAGTAGCCAGTCAAACTGAAAAAGCTTGAGATCAAAATCTTACCCTCGCTTCTAGATCGCTTCACTTTGGTAGGCGTTGATTCGTTTTGAAACACCCAAACCGTCGACTGGCGCTACGTTTCTGATGATGATGATAATGATGTCGTAAAAAGGCTGAGACAAACCTGCTTCAAATTTGTCTATCATATCATGGCACCATTCCACCCGTGCCTGCTTTTGAGTATCGGTGAGATTGTGTGACACCCAGCGTGAATCTATCCTCCGCAACCGAAGATGCACGTGTGTGTGTGTGAGATGCTCGTGAAGGCTTCCTGATCCAATTTGCAGTTTATGCTGAATTTCTTGGTATGTAATTCGTCTATTGAATCAAACTTTGTACTGCTAGCATGTTTTCTTCTGTAACAACAGTCAAAGGGTGACCACTACTCTCTTTATCCCCGAAGTTATAGGTTGCCTTAGATTCTAAGGCAACCTATGGCATTCATGGATGAGGGTCCTTCTAAGGCTTAGAAGGACCCTCATCCATGAATGCCATTTGAAGTCTGGTTTCAGGCGACATTTGAAATCGTAAAAAATCATAGCACGAAAATGGTCTCGACTCGACGCAAATCCATTTTTCAAAGATATATGATAATTTTAAGTAGCTCGCAAAAAGGGCTGCGGAGTGAAGTTTTGAATTTAGAAAAATATTTCTTTATAAATAAATATAAATTAAATACATAACTGGCCAGTTTCTCATACATAAAAACTTTTTGTCGCAATACTTTCTGTGGTATTTATTGATTTGTTAAGCTTATTTTAAAGGTAACAAATCTTTTACCAAAGGTTGTTTCAAAGGTATTTAAATATTTACATACGTGATGTTTAGGCCGTTTCTGTAGTAACATTGGGTTGTAGTGCTGTTTTTTTATGTTCATGGAGGAGAATTTTGAGTATGAATATTGTATTACAGTCAAAACCTTGCACAATTGGAACTGTGTGTAAGTAGGAAAGAACATTAGTTTAAAAGTGCTAACCTTTAGTACAGCTCGCTGTGCGATCTCAACTGACTTTTAGATGGTTTTGCAGATACCTCCTGAGGCGGCGAGGCAGTAGTTAAGGAGCGACTGACAAAGGGCCTGCATATTCGCTTCAGCAGTGCAGTAGCAACAGATTTTTAAACATGTATATTAATTTTCGTACTCTATTGCAAAGAATTTTGACATGTATTTTAAAGTTCAAATTATTGCCTAAAGTGATCCCAAGGTACTGTAGAGTCTGAAAGCGTCCCAAAAGTGAACTAGCGGAACTATCCGCAGATTGATACGTATATATGTAATTAATTGGATAAAGTATAGTATAAAGGATTATGTTAGTAAATTCAATGTAATTAAATAGTAATATAATAAAGCTGCCAATAAAAGAGACACCAGTAAAAATTAAGCATAAATCCCTTAATTACACACTAGGTGCAATCATCATCATCATCATCACAAACATAAACTTATTTATTAACAATAAAATGTGTTTCAATAAGGTAAGTCAACAACTGTGGAACATTCTCGTTACTAAGGTCGATAGCTGTTATTATTTAACCACAAACCCCTCAAATTAAACCATCAATCATCATCATCATTTCAGCCGAAAGACGTCTATCGGTGGACATAGACCTCCCCCAAGAATCTCCCACGGCGAGCGGTCCTGCGCCTCCCGCATCCAGCGGTTTCCCGCGACCTTCACTAGGTTGTCAGTCCACCTTGTCTACAGCCTACCTACGCTGCGTCTTCCGGTGCGTGGTCACCACTTGAGAACCCATCGGCTAACCTAACGGCTAACTGTCAGTCCGAATACAGGACCAAACTTGGAGATGTCATCTCCCCGAAACTGTTCATCGCTACATTGTAGGATGTATTCAAGGTTCAGCACTAGAAAGGACTGGACATCAACATCAATGGTGGGTACATTACACACCTCCGTTTTGCTGATGACATCGTAGTCATGGCTGAGATCGCGGAGGACCTGAGTATAATGCTCAAAGACCTCAGTAGACCTACGAGCGAGTCGGTTTTAAAATGAACATGGACAAGACGGAAGCCATGACTAATGCCCATGTTGTACCGACTCCCATAAAGATTGGAGACTCTGTTCTCGAAGTTGTTGACAGTTACGTATACCTGGGACAAACTAGGTAGGCAATGCTGATACTAAATACACTACAGAAAAACTGTGAACATTGAAAAACATAGCGGGCAACCATTGCTCCCGCCGCAAACGCTACGTCCCGCAATTTTTAAATGTGTAATATTTTCGAAAATATTCATTTAAATCATATGCTGTAAAGGGCCAGATAGATCTATATTAAATCAACAATGTATTTAAGGTATTTCATTGTATATGGATTAATGCTTTTCAATGTGTACAATACTGAGATCATTATTTTGATACATTTCGTATGGTTCAGCCTGTGTTTGCAGTGTAAGCGGAAAAAAATTAATCATTTACGACATCACATTAGAAACCTCAAAAATAACACAGTTTCTCCACTGTTTAATGGATGTTATTATACATATAAACCTTCCTCTCCAATCAGTCTAACAAATAAAAAAAAAACGCATCAAAATCCTTTGCGTAGTTTAAAAGATTTAAGCATACATAGGGATTGACAGAGAAAGCCACTTTGTGTTACACTATGTAGTGATTATTTGATGTTGGGGAACGGTTTTTGCGGCCGATGAATGAATGGAAGAACTCGCCTGAGAACGGAGGTCTTAAGCTTAATGTGGCGAAGACGGTGTACATGGCCAGCAACACGACCCTATGTCTGTGTGCATAGGCGGAGACATGGTCGAGTGCACAGTCCAGTTTAAAATTTAAATGCTTGGGGTCTGTGCTCCGCGCGTCCGCGCACGTATTTCCACAGGTTACCGGATTATTTAATGTAGGTAATAAGTTCTAACAAGCGTCTCATTATATTATTATGATATGGACATTCGTTTGCTATTTATGTATTTTATCGACTTCTGTTTTCAAAAGCTTTAAGGTCACTTTAAAATGATATATTCATTTTTTTTGCACGTGAGTTTTCATAATTACGTTTATTGTCCATACTCTCCAGTATCGCCAACTCTATTGGAAAAATAAAATACGCTGAAAGGCGCTGCAATCTACGTATTAGAACGCTTATCAGTAATTTAGCAGTCGTTGCAACAGTTATGTAGTTACAGTAAAACAAGAAATCCTTTGACACACCTTGTAACATGTTTCCATAACTTACATCACCGTATTGTTGATCCCGATGGACATCACAAGGGATTTTTTTTGTATTTTGGCACTAGTTATGACTTTGTGTCAATTTCAAGTAAATTTTTTTTTTTGGTTCACTTCTTTCCCTTCAGAGGAACGGAAAAGGCAAAGGCATAGTGCGCCATACAGCCTAGTCTTAAGTAACTTTTTTTCTTCAATTTATATCCTAACTTATCCTAATTTATCCTACCTTATCTTTTTTTTTTTTTTTTTTTTACGCTGTGGGAATGCTTTGTTTACACACCATACCCCGAAGGGCGTGTGTGGGACTCGTCCAGCCGAAGCCGGGAATACCCACTAAACCCGAACAGCGACACACCGACATCGCCTTAGTGGCGGGGTCATGGGAAATAGCAAGCCTGCCGACCAATCCCCCGCCGGCGATTCCCGCCCGAAGGCGCCTGCCTTCAGGGCGCCACAGTGGGCCCTCCATAGGGAGGGGCCCGGCTGGATACGTCTTCTTGTGCGAGAAGACGCAGCAGCCAAGGGTTTTTTAGCGAGGTGTCCTTCCTCTTAGCCCCACTCGTTTGCCCGGAAGCAAACGGGGCCCCCAGCTCCTCTCAATGAGGAGACCGGGTTGCCCGACGGTGACCCGGAGTTCGGGTCACGTCAGCCACCTGGAGTGGTGGCCGACCCGCCGCACGTGTGACCGCCGAAGCGGTCCCCACTTCTGGTTTTGGTCCGCGCCGGTAAACCGGTAACCCCCATATCTGGGGGCCGTTCCCCTATCCGCCACCTGGGAACGCGTCCGATGGCAGGCCAGAAACTGCACACGGAATCCTACCTTATCCTAGCTTAACTTAACTTAACCTATCTCCTTTCGATTCCCACGTGAGGCCGACCAGGAGGGATTTGGGGTAAAGACATGATGTGACCACTATGCTACAATATTTCACTGTTCTTTATGAATTATTCACTGAATGCACTTTTTACTACATAAATCACGCGTTTTTATTTAGTAAACGACACTATAAATAATTTAAAAGTCCAATGAAAAATGAGCGTGGCACTCATTTTTTGCTTTCCTGCTTTCCTTTTTGGCTTGACATGTTTTGTGCATTTAGCCAATGTCACGTAATGAATTATTCATGCCGAAAAAGACGGCCGCGTGAACCGTCTTACGAGGGACGTTTGAGGCAAAGTCATGACGTGGCCACTATGCTGCGATATTTCACTGTTCTTTATGAATTATTTACTAAATGTACTTTTTACTACATAAGGCATGCACTTTTATTTAGTAAACAACACTATAAATAATTTTAAAAGTCCAATGAAAAATGAGCGTGACACTCAGCTTGACTTTCCGGCCAAAAACTCTCTCAAGGGATTTTATTTAATATGAATGTCAGCGGAAAAGTCGGAAGCGGATGTGCCGTGCGAGAACAGCAGTTCGGAGCACGTGTATGAGGTTGAATAGTCACTGGAGCAGAAAGACCATTAAGTTTTAAAAATTCTAGGAAAAAATGTGTCCACATTTATTGAAACATATTGCAACTTAGCCAAATAGCTAGTCCGCTTTAGTTCACGAATACCTGGCCAGCATTGAGCATGGCCATTATCTCAATTTTAAATCTAAAACCCATAAAATACAGACTTGTATGTCACTTGGGAATCTATATTTCTAGGCTAAGTTTGTACTTACCGGTTGCGAACGTCGCTAAGACAATACCTATTAATTATGCGTAAAACTTGTACAATAGCAAGCAGGTTGCACGGTCTCAAGAAAAACACTATTTTTCGCAATAAAAAAGGGTCATCAGGCCTCCTTGCGTGAAATAATGTATTTAATATAAGAAATGTATCTAAATTGTTCGAGTTTCCTACTTTATAGATTTGTACATAATATTATTTATAAACTTTTTAAATTCATAACATCGGCCGCCGGCAGAAGTTACCACCCACCAGACAAAGCCTTGCCGCCAATCGATTTGTCATATTCCGCCATGATGTCTGGTGAAGCCGTACGGAGGACGGGTCTGAGCAGTTGTGTTGCGATGTGTGCCGGGTACGATGCGCCTAATGTTGTTGTGTTGGGAGTTTTCAGATCAATCTCCCTTTGGTGTTGTTGGGTTTAACATAGCATCACCTCGCTCAACTGCCGTCTTCCTACCTATTCGCTCAGTTTTTCTGAGTGAATGGGCTCTTAATAAACTAGCGCGCTTTACCATCAACGATCGCATCACTGCTTACCATCAGGCGGGATTGCGGTCAAGCGCTAGTAAACCTATTAAAAAGTTATTTAATTTAAATTGGTAAGGTATTCATGTTTATATTCGAATTAAACATTCTAAATTGAATTCACATACCTACTAATAGCTAGTGAGCTTCATTTGCAAATTGATACAAATATGTACAAAAATACACCAATTTGAGGATCAAAACAAGGTCGGTTTATAAAACACTTTCTAAAACCAGATTAGAACTGTGTTTATAGGTAGACGATCACACATCCTGATAAACTCAAAATCATAGCTTATTATGGTTTCTTTCATCGAAACAACGTGTTTTGTTCAGAGACAGATAATTGCTTATTTTAGATAATAACGGTATCTAGGATAAGCTTGCGGTCGAACAGTGCTAGGAAGAAAAAAAAAATTAAAATACCGCATAATTTAACAGTACTTACCTATTATATTGATTAAATAAACCTCTTTTTTCCATGTGTTTGAAATAGCATTAACGGTCCTGGTCTTCAATAAAATGTTTATACAATGATACCCTAAACCGGAAGAATGGACTTGGTTGTCTCACAGAATCACAACCAGTTCTTCGGCGTTTTCCACTGCAAGGAACCGTTCGATAACCTAAAAATTTTGTTTTTTAATTATTCATATACAATATACGTATTTACGTAGGTACTGGTAGACGCATGCGATGTAACTGTAAAGGCATATGCACATTATGCACCCTAAGAGCGTTTTCTGCACTGCATCCGTTACGAATCCGAATTGAGAATGTTCTAAATTTGAACTTCCAGAATTCGGATCTAGTACGCAACCCCATATAATTATAATCAGTTGCAGTGCGCATACGTTCTAAATGTGTAACACATTATCAATTTATAATCTGATTAATTTTGAAGGATATCATCAATCCTTTGCTACACGTATTTTCTTCGTACGTTCTTCTAAAATTGTATAGAATAACATTATTTTTAATTATTTACAATTGCTTTGTGTTGCCAAGTGAATAATAGGTATTCACATTATCAGATTTAATTATTTTTTTTTATTTTATATTATTATTATTAGCGCAGTAGTTAAGCTATAGACTGCTGCGTTGCGTGTCGCGGGTTCGATTCCCGCACGGAAAAAATACGTTTATGAATGACCTACACTTAGTTCCGGGTCTAGCTGTTTGTGTATGTTAGTTTATATGTTTGGACAACTTTTTAAATAATAATAAAAAAAATACTACCTGATAAAAACATTTTATTTTATTATACAAAAAAGTAAGTTAATAAGAGAAAGCGAGTTGTTTTGTTTCTTATTTGTGCCGATTTTGAACGGATTAAACAAGATCCATATTTCTTCACTCGTAAGTGGTCGGTCTAGGTTCGTAGAAACACTGGTTTCTAGACAGTTTCATGTTTCTAGGTATAAAATGGTGAAATTTACATTAGGCTACACACGTGTTTGATTGTTCAACCGTAATTTCCTACATACAATAACCGCTCAAGAGATATTGATTGTTTAACTCCACCCAAATAGAATACTCGTAGGTATCATAGAAATCCGCACCATAATAGGATATATGACAAAAAAAAAAACTAATTATTCCGTCAGTCACATTTCCAAAAAATACTAGACACGTATTTTTTGTTTTATCACAACAATAAAAAATTTAGAAATATAAAAGGCGTCAAAGATCAGGAGTGGTGGCTGGTGACGTCACTGGTCGCTAAAAAGTGTAGCGTGCAGTGACGTCACATGAGTTTTCAGCGCACTGTAGTCTTCATTTTTTGTTTATATGAAAAAAGAAAAAATACATGTATAGTATTTTTTGGAAATCTGACTGACGGACTAATTAGTTTTTTTTTAGTCAAATACCCTATTGTGTAACACTATCTAGGTCTTCATCATCATCATCTCAGCGTTAATCCCAGTCGCATCTAAAGCTTTTTCAGCTTTGGAGTCTGGGGTCCGCTTTACCAGTCTAGCTGCTGGTTTTTGGATAAACTGATATTTTCCGCGAAGCAACTGCCATCTGACCTCCACCACCCGAAGGCGATATCGAAGCATTGCAGTTTTGAGGGCTCCAACAAACCGTAACGACTGCCACTAGATGCTCGTATGGCAACCGGGACCAACGGCTTAACGTGCTTTCTGAGACACGACCAAACCAGTTCAAATATTCATATTCATGCATACAAATATTAGCACTGCGCGGGAATCGAACACGCGTCTCCTTGCGCAGCGGCCGCGTTCGCTAATAAATTTTAAATTATAAACTAGTGCTTGACCACAATCCCGCCTGATGGCAAGTAGTAGAAAAAAAAGATATTTATTACCACTGGTTTGAACATAACAACATAAAATATCAATCACTAAACTTATAACAACGCAAGTGTTTTAGATAAACTCGTAAAACGTAGTGATGCAAACGTTGATGGTAAAGCGCACTAGTTTATTAAAAGTCTATTCACTCTAGCACACACTCTTGAATACACTTAAATTGTATTCCGACGGAAACAACGTCGCTGGCAAATTGTTTCAGTCCCGTATAAAAGAGGAGGCGAAACGCTTCGTCCGGATCGTAGTAGTGTCAACAACGTAAGGCTTTTGCCTTTGCCCTATTCGGAGACTGCTTGTAGTGTAATAATATTGAATATTGCTCAGTTGTTGGCAGTCTAATAGACTAGAGTAGAGTAGAATGAATCCGGTCCGAAAGAGAGGTCATGGTCTACCATAGCCTCTCTTTCGGACCGGATTGATTCCTTACTAGCCCGAGCACCCGGCAGATATCTCTCCACAACTGTGCTGCCATCTGCATACCCATAGCATAGATACTGGGCATCAGCAGATCGCTAATATGCAGCAGGAACAGAGTTGTTTTGTATATTTGTTCTCTTTATTTAATTTGAGGACTTTTACACAACTGTCCATGCCAGTTCCATCGAACCTAACCCAATACCTTAACTAAAGCTTAACAAAATTAATTAAAATAAACTTAAATATTAAGTTTATTTTAATTAAAAAGGTAATTTTAACTTAAATATTAGGTTAAATATTAACTTATACTTACTTAATCTTAATTTAACAAATATAAACACTCTGTAGGCGGTCTCTGAACTAGGTGTGTACAATATATGGTTGAAAATCAAAGATTGAATCGAACAATAGAGAACAGACCTGAGGAACACGGCATTAGACGACATGGGCTCAGATGAGCATCTGTCGACAACAACTCAGGTACGACACAAAGGGACCGTTCAGTTAGAAAGTCTTTTACCCAGCAAGTCAGGCCAGGAGAAATGCCGTATGCTGCTTCCCCATTATTCTCGGAGGCCTCGCCCCACAAGTGAGTGGCAACACTATTAGGTCCCCAGTTAACCGCTTGGAGCGAAACCCGTACTGTCGGACACTGAGGAGATCGATACCTTCCAGGTATGCCATGGGGCGCGAGTCCAACACGCGCTCCATAATCTTGCAGAGTATGGAGTTTATTGATATCGGCCGATTGTTTTTAGGGTCGGCACAACTACCCTTTTTGGGCACGGGCTGCATGTTGGCAAGCTTCTAACTTCGGACTTCGGCACTATACCAGTCCTAAATGAAAGGCGATACAAGCGTGGCAATACAGGACGTCAGGCAACTCGGGGGCACATGCCTTAAGAACAATCGCTGGTATACCATCTGGAACACTAGCCTTATTCACGTCCAGATGACACAGTACTCTCAGAACCTCCTTGTTCCTAATGCGAACCTTCGGCATTGAAGTGTCACAGTGAGGTAAGTTCGGTGGACTAGCACTGCTAGTATCAAGACGCTAATTGTGGGCAAAGAGAGATACAAAGAGATCTACTATTTCTCTCACCGTGTGAGGAAGTGTTCCATCAGGCCTAACCAGCGGAGGCAGTGTGAGCCAGTAGAAGTTCGCCTCGACCGATTTGGCGAGGCACCAGAAAGATCTGCTACCGGATGCCTGCGCAGATAACTTGTTGCCAATATGGGTAAAGCGGTCAAAGCGAGCCGTCTTAAGCGCCTTTTTGTAGGACTTGGCAGCACGGTTAAAGGCTCTTTGAAGCAGTATTCCTCATTCATTACTTCATGTGTTCAAAACAAAAGTCTGCCGAATAACGTAACGCAATGAATGTTGTTGAACGGATCAAATGAAACCAATCCCAACTGTTAGTAATATGTAATCCATTAGTGTTTATGTTAGAAAAAATCGTCTGTTCGGCAACGTGAACAGCGCAATGAATATCGTTGAAATGTCACTAATAGGTATCATAGGTCATAGACATATTAATTGTCATTTATTGATGAATAATAAATTGTATCTGGAATTATTATATGGTACAAAAAAACCGTTCAAGAGCGTGTCGAGCCACGTTCAGTGTATGGTTCCGTAGTACATGGAGTTAACATACCAAGTACCTACGGAATCCCAAAAACGGCCCTATGAAGGATGATGATAACTAAACAAAGAGTTATAGATTTCAACTACACATGAAAAGTTCGAAAAAATATAGTCATTTGAGTCCCACCATAAGTAAAATATAATTTTTATATGAAGGTAGCGATTTCGGCACGAACATTAATAACTTTTATTTATTATCCGTAGCTGAAATCTCCAAGCAAACTCATTTCAAGTTCACCCATGGAATATCATTATCGTGTAACATAATGCAAGTTGGCGACCGGACTGGATTAGAAACAGAACAGTTGGAGGTAATCATCGTTTTTATTTTTTGTTCAAGTGTGTAAAATCCTCATGGATGTCCGCCGCCCTGTGGCGGGCGACGGAGTCTGTCAGACTCTTACTGACTAAAAACCACCCAGCTGTCTCTTCTCTCACGTGCGCGCGGAGCCGCGGGAGTTCAAATTCTTCCGGAGTCCCACGCTCTCGTGCTGGCCCGGTCTGTCCGGCCGTCGTCTCCTGCACGGGTTAGTGAGCTGTTTAACTACCCCGTCACATCTGAGGCGCGCCGACACTCGCGCGCGCCTCCGAGTTCTAATAAACCTGTCCCAAGATACGGCACGCATACAGAGCTCGAGTATCCAACTACAATACTACCAACGAAAGTATAAACGTAGGCATAAACCACCGACTATTTGTACCTAAACCGAAAGTTTGAAATCTGCGGAAAAACACGCCGGCGTGATGTCATTATTTATGATTTTTATTGATATTAATCATTGACATTAAGTTCCAATAACCTTAGGGATTTGTGACTTAAATAACCACCGCACGAATTGTCCGAGCATGGGTACCATCTTTACACACCAAAATCCCTCCGCACCTCGGAAACCACGTTAAGCCAGAGCTGTCATTCATGGGTCTTTGACAGCCGTTATGTGTGAGGATCCCGAAAGTCTGACCTGTCCTATGGAAAATTACTGTATCTGTTAATATTACTATAATATTATCGTTTTAACCAATAACTGGGTTGTGGAAGTCAGATAGTCAGTGACTCCATATGAAATCAGTCAGTCCTTTCTCAGGCACTGTTTTTTCAACTATTTTTCCAACTAGGAACTGACCCCTACATGGTTGAGAAAAGACTGGGTAGATAATAAGACCCTTATCAATATCATAGTAGTTGCCGCTAAAGTTTAACATTTTTAGATAAAATTCATGTTTTTAAGAAAATCGTAACAAGCGTTTTGCTATCTTCATGTTTACATAGCAATCGTTTAAATGACAATGCAGAAGATAAAATTTTAACAATTATAATTATAAAATAATGTTCACTGACGCTTAAACATAATAACAAAACCAATTTTGTTATTTTAAACGTGACATTTTAAAGGCAATACAATTAATAGCGTGTGTACTTATCATTTTATGGAGATTCCCAAGCATAGATGTCAACAGAAATAAATTGAATTCTAGGAAACTAACTACATAGGTTAGGTTGGTTACACGGCGCTTTTTTTGTTCAGAAATTGGAACTTTGTTTTTCCTCTGTTGCGTTTTAATTGAATCTGACATATGCTCCACAACGCCGTATATGTCGATGGCGGCTTGGTTATCGAATACCTGTCCTGACCATTGGCTGCTACACTGTATTATACACATATCTTACAATACATAGGCAGAGATGTAAGTAAATAAGTGGTACTCTCATACCAGTTATTTTATTTCTCCAGTTATGTTTATTATCCAACCAATAAATTGACGTCTTCAAAAACTTGCCAGATAATATCTTCATAAACTAAGTACATAAGTATATAATGTATAAAAGTTATATTAAATGCGGCGTAAATATGTTACGTCATGAAAAATAAAAGTTTGGTACAATCAATATGGGATGCTAGTCTGCTATTTTTATAATTTTGTCATTCCAACACGATTCCATTTTCATTGTGTTAAAAGTTCGTAATCTGCTAAATTCATAATGATCGATCAATAATCGGTCAGTCGCTTAGTCAGTCGTCTCGTAATGAAATGGTAATAGAATGGCATTGCCGTATTGCCTTTATTATAAAACCCGTTAGTAGAAATTATTTTCTAAAAACTACTACTCAATTTGAACATTTGAGTGGGGTGTCAGTGACTGACCACTGGATAGTCATAATGACGCAATTTGGTTAGTAGATTGCGAAACTTGTCAAAATCGATCATTGTGAGATCTGATCGACCATTCTGACACTATTGTAATAGTAAACTACTAACCCTTTGCATGCAATTGCATGATTTAATTCCCCCATCTCCGTTCCATCATCGGACGACCCGTCATACGGCGAGTTTCCACCCTTACGTTGTTGACACCAGTCTTTTATAAAGCGTACATCGAGGGACTGGAACAATTTGCCAGCGGCGGTGTTTCAGTCAGACTACAATTTAAGGCCTTGTTAGCGGAGTTGGAGGCGGATGCGGAGGCGACGAGTCTCAATTCCGCGGATGCGGAGGTTAACGGAGGCGGAGGTGAAAGTAGATATAGAAAAAATTGAAATTTATGGTTAATTATAACATTTTTTTAAAATTTTTAATACATACATTAATAGTAGTACACTCAGTAAAAAATATTACCTTCTATTAATGAAAATTAAGGGGAAACTAATTGTATTTGCCGCATTCCCGTCTCGCACTAGTTGATTCTTGATCATTTCGCGCTCAAACGCGGCTGGACGGTTGTAGAGCGTCGCAGCTTGCACATTATTTATTTTATAAATACGTAAATAAACCTCCGTTATAAACCCGCAAAAACTGTGCGGAGTCGGAGACGGCAGCGAAGATACGATTTCTTGCGGAACTTCCGCAGTAACGGAAGCGGAGGCGAAGCTCCGTTACAACCCTAGTTAAATAAATAAATATAAATATATACGGACAAATCACACAGATTGAGTTTGCCCCAAAGTACGTTCGAGACTTGTGTTATGGGATACTAACTCAACGATACTATATTTATAATAGATACATATATAGATAAACATCCAAGACCCAAGCCAATCAGGAGAAGATCGTTTTCCATCATGACCTGGCCGGGGATCGAACCCGGAGCTTCCACGTCGCAGGCAGGCGTGTTGACCGCTGCGCCACGCCCATTGGGTCCGAGTGTACACTTACTATTTCGAGATATCGCCAAGCGTTCAGTCGACTCTTCACGTGACCAGAGCGCTGGGTTATTTTTTGGCCAATCATCATCACCATGCAACGTGGCAATCCTGCCAGACTTTTGGGCACATTTCCTGTTATTTGCCTTCCTACTTTATAGACCCGTAATCAGTAATTGATTATGACGATTGCCGACTAAAAGAGTGTAAAAGAGTGAGATTAAAAGAGTGTCCATGGAGTTTCTTGCCCGTTCTTCTGCATAGGTTCCTACTCTTTGGAATGGGCGACTAGCTTCACCTTACTGACTGACCGACCTTCTGACAATTCAAAAGTGCCTGTAACTGGTTTATTTGAAATAAATGCTTTGACCCAGGTTCTAACCACCTTGCGATTATTATTGCATCCTAACTCCTGGCACGCTGATATGAAAGTGGCTAGCTATTGACTACGTATATACTAGATCAACAAACGTATGATAGTCAGAATTCTCGTTTGTAGTGTGAACAGTCAGTGATTAAATATTAATTTATGTAAGATATCTGTGACGTGGTTCTATGAATTGTAAGTTTCTTGAGCGAGTAAATAGTAGATAGCTGGATGCTTCCCCGTCGGAGGTGAGACGACAAGCCTACAGCACAAGCGAGATGGTCGCGGATAGTCTTGTTGTGCCTACAAACTCTATGAATCGATCATACATACGGCAAACTCAGCAAGACAACAAAATTATCGCTCCGGAACTATCACCACAATTCTCTTGCCCGCAAGGACGGCCGCAACTACTAATATTATTGTTAATCTGAGATCACTGGTAGGATTCACTTGAAATAGAACGCATGTGATAAACCGCATGTGAGGAACCGATATCTATAATGTGTAATATATATGATTGTATGATTAGGAATAATGTGTAGTTACATGGTGTTATTAGTTATGTCGTGGTGGCCTTGTGGTTAAAACACCAACCTCTCAAGTATGAGTGCGCGGGTCGATTCCAGTTCAGGCAAGTACCAATGTAACTTTTCTAAAGTTATATGTATTTTCTAAGTATATCTTGGACACCATTGACTGAAGGTGAAGGAAAACATCTCGAGGAAACCTGGACTTTATAAGTCTGAAATCGCCAACCCGCATTGAGCAAGCGTGGTGATTACGCTCAATCCTTCTCTGTATGAGAGGAGACCTGTGCCCAGCAGTGGGACGATAAAAAAAGGTTGATGATGATGAACATGGTGTTCTCAATGCACTAGTATTTGCTGCAAAGAATAAATAGTTAGACTAAACAACCTGGATTATTATAATACTTTTTTGTCTAGGTTCTGTGAATAGAACTTGTAGAATTTGTAGTGGTTTTCATAAGATGCTAGTAAAACCACGAGCAAACTGTACCTACAATATAAAAACGTTTGATAATATTAAAAAAAACATGTTGTCTAAGTGCATTTACATAGACCGGTCTATTTCAAGGGCTTATTGACTGTAAAAGGCAGTGAACTATGAAGAAGAATTTGCTTTCATTAACCTTTATCCCCGAGATACACGAGGAAGGGTGTTTTAATCCTATCTTTACATGTTGGAAAGTTATGAGGGACGCCACCTGCGGTAGGTTACTAGGTACGATACAAGGCGCGTCGTGTTTGTTATGATTTGAACTTAACAAATCAAAGCAACCGAAAATTTTGTATCGTTTCTGAGTATTATATTTTGAGTTGCCTTTGAAATATCGTTTAATGTCATTTAAAGAAACCGTGCACTTGGGTTATAAAAAATCATTATACAATATAAGATTATATGATTTTGACCCATCTTCTTAAGGATGTTCAAATGTCCAGCACCAATTGAATTCATTCATAGTGAAAGCGTTCGATTTCTATTACAGAGATAATCAGCATCTTACAAACTGGATGTGTCCCAAAAGTTAGTATCAGTCGATAAGATTCTTACTTCTGAGACACATCACTTCATATCGAGAGGGAGTGGCCACCAGCATACCCTCGAATTTTTGGTTCTAGAACATGTCGATTTAGGAAGTCAGGAACCCAATAGATATACGACTAGTGCTCCCATCACCAAGTGCAACCGATCCCACGGCCTTGAGTCCGTCCATTAAGGAGCGCATACCGCGTGCCAGTCCTTTGAGTCTGACTACTCGACTGATGATCCGTAATTATATTTGTTTTTGTTACACAAATAATAATCTTCCAATGTTTTACTTTTATAACGAAAGTCAACCCTATTTATTCCCCAAAATAATGCAATGGTCACTATTCACAAGTCTGAACGCTCATAATCACAGAACAGATAAAACTATTCCGTGCTCATATTGCAACGTTTTCGCTTCAAGTCGGCAAAAACAAAATGCATTTTTTACAAACTGATTTTGCAATTGTTTTCACAAATAATTTTGAAATCAACTTAATTTAGTCAAGGGTAAAGTTAAGTTGAGATTTAATGGTGAGTATACACATGTGAACCAAAAAATCGAAGACATGTCACATCTACCAACCCGGACTGAGCCCACCTATAGGCCTAGTATGAGTTTTCAATACGGAACTCGATCGTCGATATCGAGCGCGTTTTGCGCTCTCATTGGTAGAGAGTTCTTACGACCTTGAAGCGGGCCAATCGCTGAGTCAAACGCGCTCGATATCGACGAACGAGTTTCGTAATGAAAACTCATACTAGGCCTACTGGTGTGTTACGGCTCCCTTCCTCTCAGTGAGAAGAGTCCTGCGTCCAAATATCAACAAATAGTGCAGTGCTGTGCAGTGGGAACAGTAAAGATCATTCAACAACAATTTATATAAGTACATATATGTAGTCTCTGGATGAATTTCGATAGACAGGTGAGACAGTAATGTGGTAGTCTGCAGTGTACCATTTACACCCCCCTTCTCCCATTCGACTACTCGCCTGCAGTACCATTGAAATGACCACCACTATGACTTGT
Organism: Sesamia inferens; assembly: GCA_037179545.1. Classification (NCBI taxonomy): domain Eukaryota; kingdom Metazoa; phylum Arthropoda; class Insecta; order Lepidoptera; family Noctuidae; genus Sesamia; species Sesamia inferens. Next base: position 14,188,318 of record CM073921.1, on the reverse strand, counting down.
ATTTACCTATACTTACATTTTTTAGGAAGGAAGTACGCAATGTGACTTTTACGAATAATTGTTAGCTCGATACCGCTAGTTTGTAGGTTGCTGATTGCTTCATTGAATCGGTAAAACGGCGTGTCGATGAAAGGAATTATTTCATGAATATAGCTCAACATTTTATGTAAAACCTTGTTTTTTTTCCCTGTGTAAGTAGCTACATAAGTAAAGTATCTTACTGTTTTCTAGATTATTATTTTCTGACTTCTGACCGCGGTAATTAAATAAAACGGGCCGTTGTCAAGGCCAAAAGTATCCCCACAACAAAATTATTCAACATTGGTCAACCGTCTCGGATATTAGCTGGAACAATAGACGCCCTATTTTATTTTTTAAGTAAATGTTTTCATATGAATTTAGCAAAAACTTGAATAATTAATAGACACTGTTTTTTATATTTATATGTACAGATTCAAAGAAATTCAAAAGTTATCAACTTGTAGGTAAGATATAATAAGTTTTCTAGTTTTTTTCAGAGAAAATGAAACGTGTAAGTTTTTATTTTGCTTTGGGTCCCGATCTCACAGTTCAGTTTCATAATATTTTATTACGCCACACTTCGTCCGGTCCTACTGACTGTTTATCAACAAAATAAAATTAGTGGAATATACTTCTGTGCCAACATCATAATGGAGCAAGATATGTATGAGAAAGCATTATTTAAATGACCTATCAAATAAATACGAAGCAAAATTGTGTCGTGTTCAAATTGCTTAGAAAGAAGAAAAGGTAGGTAGTATCGTTGTAAAGGTCCCTAAAGTGGCCTTGTTTCGCTAAATTGTCTATGGAAATGAAGACATTAATAAAGCTTAAATAAATGCTGATGTTCCGGGACGAGCGAGTAGTAGTTATTTGTTGATAAAATGAAACACGATATGAGATTTACATAAAATTACAACTAATTAAGAAATTACCGTCATATAAGATAAGATACTTACTTTACCTACATGTGTGTCTCAGAAACAGACGAATTTGTATTGGTCAAATCAAATGATACATTTGGAAAAGCACGCATAGAATTGTTCCTTGCCGTAAACAAAATCTGCATCGAATGTGGACAAACGCCATAAATATCCATCCTAAGTGACTCTTAAGATACCTACTTGGATTTGTTTGTAAAATCGTGCAGTTATGTCGAGCCTTTGTTTTTTTAGTTCACAGAAGATTTATAAGAGAATAAAAGTTCTTTTCTTGAGCAGAATATTTATTTATGAAAACTTTGTACACGAGTAAATAAAACACACATTTTCTACCCGCCAAGCTTAGGATTATTTATATTATATCAAACATTTTTATAATTAGTAATTCTAATTTATTACTGTTAGTTATAACTTTAAAGTTGCGTCAAATACTATTTGGAATTCAATGAAATTACACAAAGCAATACCCATAGCCTAATTAAGTAGGTAACTAGTAAGTACTTACCTACCTAGGTATCTGAAAAGTTAACGCGATAACTCCAATAATATTCTTCATTGTAGGTAGTATGTCTGCCAAAGGCATTTATTTATGTAGCACGTTAAGCGTACTTGACCTGCAAATTTTGAGACAATAATGTTTTATCTTACAATGATAGTATCAGTGAGTATGCCGTTGTCGTCACGGGTCAACGGTACCCAGGACCTGTAGGTCTTTCACAGAAAATAAAAATGCTGCGGAATCCTCCGAGAAGGGGAAGTGTATAAAAGAGAATGACGGGTGGGCGCGCGACTCAGTCGCACCGCGGTCGAGAACGTAGCAGTGGCCGACTGGACACCAACGTCGAAAACTCAGGTGAGCGTTACCAGCCGCCGTCTAACACCTCTTCATAGACCGCTCGTGTGTGCATTTCGCGCCTTGGTAATTCGTGGTGTTCCTGGCTGGCCGCGCAGTCACTACACGGAGAGCCTACTACCGTCGCGATTCCTCGCTCGCCTGCTGCCCGCGACGCTCGCGCCCGTCGCTCCGCCGAGCCGCATGCAGCCCGCGTAAGTCAACACAACAAGTAAGATTCAATGAGGTGAGTCCCATACTAACATTACTTGCTAAATTTTCTTATTGTTGTGTTTGTGCTTTGCGATGTGCTGCGACCTTCCCGTTTTTTTGAAGACATTAGTAAACCGCAAATTATTATTTAAAAAAAAAGCTGTGATACCAACGTGTATTTAAAATAAATGAAATCCAATCTACTTAAAATCATTGTTCTGTAGCTTGTTCTATTAAGTTAAAGAAAACAAACGGACGTAAATTTAGATAAGCACCGATGACAAAGCGTTATAAATAATTACTAATCAAGTTTTATGGTTATGTGTTGCAACAACTGATGGACTCTTTAACGAAGGATCTCCGATTAAAAACATAAGGTCATGTAAAAATATGCACATAAATTGAAGGTACTCTTACTATGCATTAAAAACATGTTTTGATATAACCCGTGAATTATTAAACACAGCAGAAAATTGTGGGCTACTGTGTAATGTTACGTTTAATTTAGAAAGTAATGAACGTCTGTGCATGTAGCTTGATGCTTAACATTTTAGATTATTTATTACCCTAAACATGAAATTGGTCGATGGATTAGTAAATATTCCTGTTTTAATTTACAAAAAGTGATATTTAAGTAATATTAAATAATTCGATGGTACTTTACATAAGCTAATTTTGAATGAGTACTTTCTAACTTATGAGCAATACTAAACTCATTTTTATCTATGTGAGGTAATATTGTTTTAAACAAATCTACCAATACGACATTTCGTACAAATGCCTATTCTATTTAGTAGCTCAGCAAGCGTTATGCTTGTTTAAAGTTCAATATCCGTGCGAACTAATGAACATTACCAATTTCACCTAAACATCGCGAAAATTTAGTTACAAATAATATTTGCTTTTGGCGTCAATTTAACCAAAATCGCTAATTTATTATTTTTTGGTTAAAATGTTAGGTAGGCGGGTAGTTACGTACTACTTATTTAAAACCAACTTACAAAAATCATACATACCCAACACTTTATTATTTACCGCATTGTTTAAACCGAATAAACAGAATAGTATGCTCATTATTACGTCCACCAAATAATTAACCAATAATGTTACGTAATATAAAATAAATCAATCAGGTATAACCTATAAAGATCGCAGTTTTTAAAATACGTAATAAAATTTTGAAATATTTAAGTAAGTCGCAAAATTTCCATGAATTAATATGTTATCGCTATTATTGACAAACAAAACCGCGCAAGTTTGACCCACTTCGATATGACCAACAACATGCTGTTTATTGTTCAATTATTTAAAAAGTGATCAAAATTAAAATGTATTTATACGAAAAAAATATGCATGATGCCAATCGATTTAATTATAATTAAATAGCCAACAAAAAGTGGATGTCACAACGCCTAGTGTATTTTTGTATTTGTTAAAGGTGTTTCTCTCTTAAATCGCTTTGTATTCGTTACCAGCATTCGCCAACGGAGTTTATAAAAGAAACAAAACAGAACAATCTATTCTTTTATTTTTATGCTCTTTGCTGGAGTTTCTGATAGAAAGGGTATGTTCAGACCGCCTAGAATAGTATGAATTATTAAAGGCACTTCTAACTTGTTTTCCCCGATACATAAATGTGAGATCTTATACTAGAAGGTAGTTTTCTTAAATACTGAACATTTTGTTCTGCTACCCATCATCTGCTCTATACTTGCCACAAAATCATTGTCATCATTTATAACATGGCCGCTTAGGATTTATAATTTTCAAGGGATTTTTCCAAGGATTGTAGTTTTCTTATCTATTTTGATTTCTTTATTAATTAACGACTGAGCGTTTGGAACTAATATTTAAATAGTGACCGCGTTTACTTAGGTGTTAGTGTAATTAGCATAATAATATATATATTTTTATACTTGTTTAATTTCATCTCATTTTCCGAAATGAGATGTCATAGGTCCAAGAATTTGAAGACATCTGCCACATCGTACTGGGTGGATTACAGATAAACTCTCTCTCATGAAGAAATGAAATGAAATGAAATCTTTTATTAAGCAAGTAGGATCACTGATAATTTTTACACGTCATGTTTTTTTTTTAAATTAGATGAAGCCGTCATTTCCTAACTGACTACCTCTGAAAAGAAATAGCCGAAACAAACTCAGGGATCACCGTCTTTTGTCAAGTCCAAACATTAACGCTTACTCAATGCGGGTTGGCGATTTCAGACTTTTAAGTCCAGGTTTCCTCAAGAAGTTTTCCTTCACCTTATAATCAGTCATTGGTGTCCAAGATATACTTAGAAGTTACATATAACTTTAGAAATTGGAATATTATGGGCAGGTTATTGTATTCTTATTATTAAAACACTACTTTGCTTTGATAGCATTAAGTACGCAGCAAATGTTAGATAATTATGGTAGACGGCGTATAATCGGTTACCGGGTTTTTCTAGGAGCTAAATGATACAGTTTGAAATATATCAATGCATAAGTCAGTAATATTTAGCCTTAGTAGATATATACCTACATATAAAACACTACTTTAATTTATTTTATTTATTACCTGTAAATACTGACTGAAAATTTCAATTTCACGCTGAAAATACAATCAATTGACAAACTGATGGACGGACGGACATAGGACGCTCACTATTAACACCTACAAATAGAAAGCCGAGTGCGCGCGCTAATGCAATAGCTCGGTAGCGTTTGACAGTCTGCGCTCCATTCACTTTTCTTTAAAGCCCTCTTTGCCTTTCAAAATATTACGTAACAAATTTCCTGTGAAGTGCATTTTACAAAGTTTTTATAAATCGTGGATGGAGTAATGCAAAGTTTTTATACTCCATTCACGATTGATACTCCAAGCCGAAACGTTTTTAAAATCCACAACACGCAACGTTTTCCTTACAAACCAAATATTTCTAGGGGTAGTATTTGGGTGGCAAGTATATAGAGTTATTCGGTTTTATTTTTATTTTGCCACTTGAGAAAAGTAATACGCGTCCATGTGTATGTAGACACCTCTTGGGTCGTCTGCGTCATCACTAATACCTATCATAAAAATGTTTATATTTTCAGAGAGTAATCTATAATCCCATCATCGTAAAATTGACGCCGGTAGTAAAAGCATCCGCGTCCTATAAAGCATCACCTTCGGAATGCATTATACACTGTACAATTTATTGATGTTCCTATGAACATTACACCCGCTCCCTGTTACTAGACTCACAATATCATGAGCCGTCATGAACCCATAATAGGTTTTATTTGATATATTTTGTATTGTCTCCCAAGGGCAATTTGCTATCGTACTATAACTAATCGTTATTTCTAACTCGTAACTCGGCGAACTGAAGTTCGTACTGCCTCGGAATCATTAAGGAATGTATGTAATAAGTTTTTTTTTTTGTGAAATATTCCCTTTTTAATAGGTAATTTGAGGTGGAGTCAGATCTAACAAATCAAAGGTCATAAAAGTCTGCTCAACCGTTCTCGAGTTGTATAAATGGTTTAACTAGTCTGTTTTATTTTTAGAGATTTATAATACAGGCTGGTCCACAACTAAACGTCAGTACGCGTATTTGTTATTTCTATGCGTTTTTTTCATATAAATAAAAAAAAAGTGCATATTGACCGTAATTGTTCAAAAGTTTACAAATTCTTTCTATTTTGAGTGTCATCAAACTTTGCGTTCATACTTAACTAAGTGATGGTGTCAATATTTACTTTGTAGAAGCAGTTAATAATATTACTTCTAGCGGTTTATGATGTGAGTTGTCTATGGAAACAATAATATTATTTAAAAAAGGCCGATAGACTCTTTCCGAAGAGTAAATTCGTGCGAATCAGCTTTAATAAGCCCTTATGGCTGGCTCGCTTGTAACATTCGCCTTTTGAATACCTACATGTCATAATATTGCCATTGAAATTCATACACTTGCAAACATGTTCGTCCAATATACCACATGATACGAACGCAAAATTCGCAGTTCAATATAATATAACATAATCAGCTATTAAATTAATTTTATACATGGAATAATTTTCTTTTCATTGCGTCTAACGAGTATGTTTGAATTAAAATCATATTTAATTTTATGAGATTGAAATATGTATAGCCCATATTATGCATTCAAATGATAATCCGATTTATTATGCCACATGCCGAGATATTGCTCCGGTGTGATGCGCAATTCCAACGAGTAAGTGCGTTAACATTTTCCATAAGAACAGTGCAGCGTACCTGTAGTTTAGTACGTTTGTGTTATAGCCTTTTTGCGTGATAACCGACTACTACGGCAATAGTTTATAACTATAGGTAGAGAGAAAACGAGTACTGATGTAATACAATCGTACGTTAAGCTCAGGTGATTTAGCTGTTTCAGCTACTTCATGTTCTAAGCGATTACATGTTGGAAATGACTCTGACGTTTATTGATTCGATTATAAATGCAGCTGCTTATGTTCAAGGTATAAAGCTAAATAGCGACATTTCTGTCACCTTTTCGACACGGAATCTACGAAACTAAATATTGTTATGCCTACCTATATGTAATTGGAAAGATGGCCTATTTATATAATATACAATATGCAAAGAAAACCCCGTCCGACCCATAAGGATAATAAAAGTTAGGTAAACACATGACCAAATAAAATATGAAATTTTACACAATCATCATAGTAAGATTGACTAATGAATTTTGAAATAATCTTTTCTTTCCGCGAATAATTCAAACTTCCCTAAAATTTGGTATTTTTAAAAAAGTGACAACACCACTTTTGACCGTATGAACGAAGCGACCGCGTGCCGCGTACCCTGCCCCCCTTCGCCCGTGCATGTATTGCCTATCGTGAAATGTATTAAGTTACCTCGTTTTGCGGAATAATATTTTTTTTAAGAGGATTTTTTTTAAGTTTAGCCCGCCTTTGTAGGCATTAGTAGAATCAGTTATCGATACCTAATAATATCTTCACGGATCGGACAGGGTTTTCTTTACATATTGTCTAATTATTCTATACGTGTGTTACTGCACTATTCTTAACGGCTCAAACAAATTTGGTGAAGTATTTTATGTGGTTGAGCGGGCCTCTGGGCGGTGTAGCGCTGCGATTGAGTTTAAGGAACAACCGATAGACTGTAAAAATCTTACCGTGAAAAGTAAGGTGGAGACTTGAAAGTAAGCTAAAAGTGAGATGTCAATACTGTCAAGCTCTAGCAGCATTGAGGATTCTTCCTCACTCCACTCTCAGTTTACTTAAATATTCGTATTGAAATGGTTACAGAATTGCACTGAAGGGCAATGTCTGTCCCGTTAGCAAGTATTAAATATATTTTTAGTTTCTTTTTTCAATAGTTCACGAACTTGAAACACTCTGTTGTAGGAAATAATTAAAACAAATACAAGGTCCTAAAGATGAAATAAAACAGTTACAATTTAAATTTTATATCATTCTTAAATAGCTGTATATCAGCTAATATTAGCGTACCATTACAAAGACGGCTACAATAGTAATTGTTGATTCTTGTTTCGTTCCAATACGTCACTCACAATTCGGTCGGCCATCTGGACCAATTGAACGATATTACATATCTATTGATTTACACGCTACCGAATCGAGACATCAAAAAGGCCAATCTAGATACAAATTTTGCTTCTAGATTTATTGACGTTTAGTGCTAATACAATTTCATTGATCACTATCATCGTAAACTTAAAACAGCCAGGACCTTCACACTAGTTGGCTGGGCTTTAAATACGTAAATGTTAAAAGTTGCATATGTGGTTAAGCTCTTGTAGTTTTAGAATACTTAATGCACAATTAAAATATTTTATTTCTGATAGGTAAGCTAGCAAGGGCACTTATGATACGCCAGAAGCTAGTACTTACACGATTCCAATTAGTCATTTCTTATGGAGAAAAGCCGGTTAATAATCCTATGGCTGTTCTTTTAAAAATATATGACTGTTACAATGTTTTCAAATCACAGTAAATAGTAGTTTGAGTGGAAAGCATAAGCCTGTCAATAAGTGAAAGGTACTTGGTAAAATAAAACTATCTTCCGCAGATCTACCAGCTTATTCATAAATGCTGCTTAACGATGTTGCGATTGTTTAACCATATATTTTATACGTTAAATAAACCCCTAAAACACTAGTGTTTATTTATAAGCGATGGTTAAACTTCAGTTTAGGGGGTAAGGCCAAAAATGTATGGTTAAAGAATCTTTAAACGTTTCCGAATAAGGAGGCTAAAGTATATAAGGCCTACAAAATCTGCACATTATAAAAAAATATAGAAAAATCTATTGAAGGATACTTAAAATATAATACCTATTAAAATCAAATAGCATGACATCACAATTGGCAAGTGAATGACAATAAAATACAGCCACGTATTTAAGCGCAAGCCTTTCTAGCCTGATTAAATTACATAAAAACCATGCTACCACAACGTATGAATATGACAACAAATGAAATTCTTCTAGGTATTTTAAATGGACATGCACATTTAACGTAAAAACTAAATAATTTCCCAACTAACAAAACAGTCTCAGAAGTCGAATTTTTTAAGAGTGATCTTATATTTGTTTTAGAACAAATCATCCATCCTATATTACTCTTAGACAAGAAGTATGGCCTCAAGAACGTTCAGTCTCATAACCCAGTCTCATATATGTTTATAAGACTAGTTGCACTTGTGAAAAACTTACTCTCCTACGAGTATTTTCTAAGTTCATTTGATTTTATGTTAGACTTGCTAAATGAATGCTATTGTAAGAGGTCAGACTAATATGAGCGTAGCATAAGAGTACTGTGAGTACGTGCATTTCTGATCTTATTTGAGACTAATATAAGATTAATAGCACTGGATAAGTACTTATGATCTTAGAACGATTTTGCGAATGTTAATTAATGTTAATTTACGTCAATTTCTACTAATAATAGGAAAGGGCCAAGAGTAGAGCTTTTTGTACCACATCATTTTTACTAGGACCCCGAGGATGTCGCGCGGTTAACATTTACTTTATACTGCTTCTTCGATAATTGGGAAAGAACAAGATCAGCAGCTTGCTCATGAACTCCGTAATGCTTTAATATATAGCTGTGTCTTGTGGTCAACGCAGTCATACGCTTTTGAGAGGTAACCGAAAATTAATCCTGGGACTTCTCCGAAGTTTCTCAAACGTGACTGAGGAGGTTTCCTCCAGCGTCATCGACGTACCTTTCATGACACAAAACTGGCCTCTATAATTGTTTGAAATATTTAAGTCTACTAACTAGAGTATGCCAATTGTGAGCAGTTCTTAGTTCTACATATATGTACTTTTTTCATAATTGCTAGATGTTGTACTGAACCAGTCAAATATTAATTAAATTGATTGAGATTACAAATAATTGGATGCAACCGGGTAAAAGTTAAGATGATGGTGCATCTCGGCGTTTATCCTGGTTGCATCCGCGGCTTTCGCGTTAGAGCTCGGGGTCCGCAAAGATATCAAATAATTGTAAGCTAAAAGTTAAAACACTAAATTTAAAAATCATGTCAACATATTGGTCCTATCGTGGCTACGATTGGACCAATATGTTGACAAGATTTTTTAAATCAATTATTAATGGGTTATTTTTGATATCTTTTAACCTAATAACCTCCATAGTACGATAAGGAAATAATTGAATTATTTAATCGGGAAAACGTTGACATATTCGATGTGAGTACTTTACAATTTTTTAACATGCTTTGATGTAACTAACCTATATCAAAGTGTGTTAAAAACTGCCAATAAATTAAACATCCAGTGTACCTGTCTCCATTGGAAGGGTTTTCTGTCACGCATCTTAATTTTGTAAAAAATTGGAAATCGCTGAGATCACTAGTGTAATACTTACTAGGTGCATATTTTTACGTAACTATGCTCCATCTAGTAGCCAGATACCTACATTACATTTGTCTAGTCACTGTAGCCTGCCTTTAAATTTCATCATTTTTCAATTATTAGTTTATTCCAGATTTACCTGATACAAACCGAAGTATTTTGCACGTTAGTTGACTGACTACACAATACATAATACTTCTTTTTACTTCTCAGTTAAATATGACTATATTACAATTTGTTTATGTTAATCCAGAGAGTCGTAACTAAATCAATGAGGAACAATATTCAACTAGATAGAACTTATTTTCCGCGGAGTTCCACGGCCAAATCGAATGGCCAGATCAAACTGTGTCGTGAAAGTTTCCAAGTTCGCCTGTCCACTAAGTATACATCGAAAGTCTAGTTTAAACCTGCTTCATCTTATCTGTATTAAAGTTGAAAACTAGACTTTTAGCTACATGAATAGTTTCTCTTCACAACGATGGCGAGTTGACTGCTTAGAGAAATTACAAATGCAGTTTCTTGCGTTTTATATGAATATTCTCTGCATTGATGTTCAGATTGCTGTTTCCAGAAGCGACCGGATTAATATTCTTAATCATACGAGTAAGTCTATTAGAAGTTGTAGAAACAAGAAGTTGTACAAACAAGTTGCTGGTAGATAATAATGTATATGTTAACGGAAATGTATGTAATGCGTCATTGTATACAATTCCTAGGAAATTTATATAATTCCTAAATTTGCTCGGAAATGTGTGAAATAAATTTTATAACACACATTTCCTAGTAAATCTATACATTTCCTAAATAGCTAACGGAAATGTATTACTTTAAAGATGTCCATTAGTATGCGGGAATTATAACAAAAGTAACTTAACCTAACCTAACCTAATTTTTTCAACCGGAGTCTTAATAATAAATCTGTTTCTAAGTTTAACAACGTGTTTTATTAATTTTATTCATAGAAAGCATGGTTTTATACATTTCCTAATACGATATAGGAATTTTATACAATTTCTAGGAAATGTATACATTTCCCAGGATATGTGTGTATTAAATAATGTTTGGAACAATATTTTACACATTTCCTATATAGCTTCGGAATTGTATACATTTCCTAGTAATTGTATATAATTCCTAGGTTTCATACATTTCCGGTAACATATATATATTGATATAAGTAATATATAGACTGCAGTCATGGAAATCACTCGATAATATCGTTTTCATCTCCACTTTCATGTAACAGTACATTGCTGATTACCGATGGCTTTCTAGTAAAATGTTACGCACAATTTATTATCAACACACATATAAAATGTACCGTAGGAGATACACGCGCGGCGCGATGAGTATAATCTACTTAATTACCAAGTAGCCTGCCGTACATACGGCGTTAATAACTTATGTGGTTCATTACCAAGTTTTGATTTGATGAAACTCGCTGATTTGCCTAATTCAGAAGGTGCCGAGTGGAGTGGAGTCGAGTGGCGCAGTGCTTCAGCACAATTGTGCGCATCCTACTTAATGGAGGGTAAAATTAATTTACTTAGTTCTTCTAATTTATTAGTGACTCGGTCATAGAGGTCACCTGCATCACAGTAGCCTAGCTACTTGTAGGCTACGTACATAATCGCAATATGTGTATTTAAATGAATTATACACTTAAAATGCGGACATTAATCATAGCTATTATATAGCTCGATGTAGCATTATGATGTGTCCACGATTCCACGTGTTTCATCGCTTTAGATCGTAGGGAAAATTGTAATGCATTACTTATAGATAAATCGATATTTGATACAGAAGAGGGAGGAAAGTCGACCTTGGTCTGGTGGAGTACACTTTGCATACATATCTATATTATCTATTCGAGAAAACTGACAGGGTAGCTACGGTTTTAAACTTTTTATGTGCCACTCAGGAAAATGTGTTTTCAAAGTGTGTAAATTTTTTCTAACTGCCTTATCAAATCGCAGTTTGTTATGATTGTAGTACGTTATTACTAAACAAACGTGATTATCTGTGACGATTTACCTTTTGATTATAGTAGTTATTACCTAGCTCTAGTGAAGATTCATTTCAAAGTATTAATTGGGAAAATATAAATAGGTTCTATGAATTCCACATAAGTTAAAAACATATTAAACAAAATAAATACCTTATTACGAGTAGTTACGTAATTAAAATTTGATACATATAAAGCGAATATTAAGCTCGGGTAAGTCAACTAATCTAAACTTTTGGATATGTTTAGGTTTAGTTTTTAACGACTAATACCTATTTACTTTAACTATAAATATACATATATCTCGTATACCCCATAGTACTTATTTCTATTTTAACTTTTCAAAATAATATAGAGTTCAGTTTTGCACAATTAATTTTTGTTCCTAATTTTTAAGAAGGATCCCTTTGGACTACAAATAAATGACTCTGTAAATATGATTACTTAATACCTTTTTCACCCATTTTATTACCCTATACAGGTTTGGTACAATTTACCCTTAAAGGGGGTCATTTGTAGCACTAGGCACCATTTCAATCAAAGCAATTTCAAATTTTTTTATTCTATTCCAATTTTAGATATATTCTTTACTAGGTAATAAACTAAGGCTGTTAAATAATAATATTTAAATCAAAAAGCGACGGTTAAATTTGTGTAATCAACCGATGATTCGAAAATGGTACCTACTATTGTCCCCGGTCTCCCCTAAGATGCAATTTATAAGTAGTATCATATACATACGAGATTACGTCGTCCTGCGTGTTTCGAAGTAAAGTAGGAAACTGTTCATTGAGTATCGCGTTAATGCTGATATTTGCGAACCTGACTGGCTCACGGCAACTTATGTGTGTCGAGCAGCTTCCTGACAAGTCAGACTACTAATCGCCTAGAACATCGCTGGGGACGATTTCTCATTTCTCCCACTGCTAGGAAAACGATTTCTATCAAAGATTATAATTGTATGTTTACTAAATTACCGTCGTCGGTAGCTAAGACCACCTGTTCTATATTAACATTAATAGAAGCGGCGACAGTTCAGACACGACGGTCGTCGCGGCGTGTCAATCGTGTTCCGCGCGCCTATTGTCTTGGCCATACAATAATTAGTGGATATTGCACCCTGATTCACAGCCGCAATGACCGCGATACACGATTCATTCAGGGACCCTGGGTTCGTAGATCGTACCTACTTCCTTTATAGATGATGGCCGTTTAATCATTTAACACAGCGTGGTGAAACCAATGAATGACTGTAGAACTTTCTAAATATTTTATATTAACAGAAACTTTTACTATTATAGTTGTTGTTTATTGATTGGATGAATCTTTACCAGAATCATGTTTTTTTGTTCTAGTGGGGACGCAGGATACATCTCAACAAGCTACGACATGAGGAACAACGTCAAGTGAGTACATATTTTGTGTTATTTGATCAAATATTGTTCATCTAATCAATATTTTCTACAAAAGATTGTTAGCCTGTATAGTATCGAAAGTTACAACTGTTTTAAATTTTGAAACTGTGATACAAGTTGAGTATTGCGTAATGGTTTGGAACGACATCGTCAACAAATTAACGGTTTATCTCGAATAAACGTGTGATAGTCTTAACACTCTAACGCAATCTTCATTAAAATTGGTGTATTAACGACGTTGTTAAACCACACGTGCTTATCGCCGCTGGGAATCGAAACTAGCTGTTGTACGTTCGTTACCTACCGTCACTATCTCCAAGCTTCGCGAAGCGGCGGCCTTTAGATAAACTTCAAGAACAAAGTATTAAAAAAACATTTCACAACAAGCACGTACATCAGTTTTATTATTGTTCTAAATATGTTTAGTTTACCTATTATCAGCTACGAACGTCAGTTACTCCACGAACAAATTCATTTATAAACTCTTGTCAAGTGGAGAAACTTTATACATTCAAGAGGTGCAATCTCCCCTGAAAAGTACGAAACAAGTACACAACATGATAATATTATGTAAATTACCTATTAAATATTGCTATCTTACGAGAATTCACCCACTTATCTCAAAGTTCCCACAATTTATACTTAAATGTAATAGCGTGCTTGCGTCGTCACCTACTCGTGCCTACTTGAACTTTTATAATAGACATGGAGAAGTGGATGTGTAAACAAGTGCAACCCAGCCTTTGATCTTTGCTTACATTCATATCATCAGTGTTTAAATATGTAGCCAATTTACTTCCGCAATCTTTACAATTAAAAACATTATTGGTTCTTTGAAATGAGAATATTGACTATACCTAAATAATATTTATTAAATTTTTTCAATCTTAGCCAGTCAAAATAATGATTTGCAAATGAAAGACGTATTTGTTGAGTTGGAAATCACGGCGGATTCACAAAAAGTATGTCGGTTAAATTCTTGTTCATATACTTCGAAGTTCTGTGTTAACAACTCTCATGATGTTGACCATATCGATCTATGTTCACACTTCAAACGGATTTTGCGTGATGTGATGTAAAAAAAGCAAATAAACTAACTTTGGTTTTTCAACTAGTATTTGCACAATCACCATTTATGTTCTCATTGTGTAAAACTAAACTTAGATTAAGTTGCGAATTACCAGCAAACAAACATGGAATTTTAATCAGAAACATATAAATTCAAATAAGGCAAAGAACCTCGGGAGTCGTGGATAGAATTAAGTAAATTAATTATATAATGTATTGCAGTGCAAGATTACGTGTAACTAGAACATGTAAGAAATCATTATCTTTGATTAGCTTTTTTGATTCTTAAAATAGCAACACGTTCTGTTCCTGAAATAGTGCTAACTTCAAACATAAATTAAGATAATATTATCATCAATGTAATTGAAAATAAATGGCACTACCAGCACATCCTGTAATTTGCAATCTTTAAATGACACACAACTTGACAATTTGAATTCGATTTCTACCTCATATACATACAAACTAGTACAAAACACTTCTGATTTTTGTTATGGTACGCCTGAATGATTAGCACCTTTTCTCCCAAGTGTTAAAAGAATAGTGTCTTTACGTCATTGTTTTTGTAACTTACGTTCCGCCACCGGCGGTTTGGCACCTAATTTTAATACTAGCTTTATAAATAATTCACTTTGCTCTGATTTATGTAATTTGTGGTGCGAAAACATTTCCGCTGTTGAGGCAGCTATACAGATATGTTTGCTTGTTCATTCCCGATCGGATATTTACCGGCGCATGTTCAATCTAAGCCCTGGGATTGAATTTTAGGATGAAATATTTCCATAGGCGGCAATTTATTTATAGCGTTCCCTAACTTTATTTTTAAATTTATAGTGATTAGAGCCTAAGTTAGTGATTTTACAGTAGCGCTACAGCTTTTGATACATTACTGATATATCCTGTTATTACCTGAATAAGGACTTAAGTACTACTTTAAAATACCTGTAGTAAGCTCCCATGGGTTTAATTCTGATTTTTTTATTATCTATTAATTTTAGTCTCATTGACTAATTATTGATGTCATTAAAGGGCGGTCAGAAGCAGCTCGTGCGACATGCCTGATTGACAAATATACGCGTACCTTGTACCTAATGTACGGTCGACGAATTCCACATACCTTGCCGAACTACCATTTTCATTCAATATTGGCGTTTACGTAGTCTGAAAAAAGGTGCGTAACATTTTTACTCCTAGATTTGTACCTACTCGTGATGAACCGTCGACTTCTCAGGGCAATGCTAGCCTCTATGCTAATAGAAGATATTAGAAACGTAAACAATCATGTTAAGTCAAACCAAACGTGTCAGACGGTAATTTTCCTCCTTCGCTAATATAGAGTTACTATCTGAATCCATGGAATTTGTATGGACTGACTCACATGTTAAAGGATGCATTCATGTTAAAGGAGTAACAAAAAGATATCAATCATAAACAAAGTTTAATTAAAAAAAAAAAAATGACTTCGCGTAAAAGTGTAAATTTTATAAACTACGTAATAAAACGGTTCGGTTCAAGACCTAAGATCATCTTAACCAATACTGAAAAAAAAATCAGCTGTGACTTCATACCAAACACATTTGAGCGAGAATGTATTGACGTTAGTCTTCGATACTATTTTGATAGGTACCTACAGGTAGTTGGTTTACTAAATAACGGCTGCTCCCCGTAGTTTACCGGCGTAAGTTCCGATCCCGTTGGAATATAGGTAGGGATAAGAATTTTATACACCTATCTTCAGAGTTTTCATAAGTAATAATAATAATGGGTGAAGTGGATTCGGCAATCATTGTACTGATAGTCTTAACTGGAAATGACTTAATAGCCAAGAGCCTCTACTCAGAAGCCTCTCAAGCCGAGCCTCAGAAGGCTCTCGTTAGGCAGCTGGATCAAGGGCTTGATTCAAAAAGCGGTACTTTTGGATACAGCTCGCATTGTCAGGAGGTTCCTCTCTCGGGAGCCCTGACCCGGTATCTTGGACCCTGTTCTCGATGCCGCTGGGTTACTATTTTTATATTTTTATAATATGTCAATATTTAAAAATGTAATTAATATGTATATAAGATAAACACTTACCTTAAATTACGCATGCAAAACAGATTTTAAATGATTCGATGAGTTACAAAATAATGACACTAAAATTAAAAAAAGAATTCATCACACATAATATGTCAGGTGAAATAAAATTACAAAGACAATAGAAAAAAAATAAAGTAAACATAAAATATCAATAGAAATAAAGTTCAGTCAGGATTACAATATATTCTCATCTTTTATGAATTCGTCAATTGAATAGTAACATTTATTAATTAATAAATTCGACGATCTCTTTTTTAAAAGTCGAATAGTCTCATTTTTTATTTTATTGGGTAATTTGTTATAAATTTTCGGGCCTATACATATGTACAACACATAAGTAACGTTCATTTTGACAAGAGCAGATTTGTTATTTAAAACTTTAAAAAAAAATCTGCCATCAGCATTATATGCGCCTCGATGTTCCTGCCACCCACTGGATATAATCTAAAACCATGTTTAGTCCCTGACCTATATTACTCCTATCAAACTGAATTTATTCCAATACATTGAAATCTCCAACATAATCTGCATCTTAATTATAATGGCGTCACTTCAAATTTAGTAAAATAACATACTGACGTATTTTTTTTTAAATTATTGGGTCTATTGTAGCGTGAGAAATCTCTTGGTAAGTATTCAAAATGTTAGGTTTTTCAGAAATACGATTTCAGGAGTTTCAGTCTAATAAAATTACTAATTTTCCAGGCGGATGCTACAAACTTATAAAAGTGCTACGAAACCGACGCTTTACAAAAGTACCTATGTTTGTTTAATTTTATTGCATCTAATTTTTTTTTTCTTTTCTTCTTTGGCTTCGCACGGTTTGTGTATTCAGCCAATGTCAAGTGTGTTTTGCATCTAATTAATAGCAATTCGTAATCTGAAATTGGAGATCTTTGAGAAGTTCGGATAGACGTTTTTTTTATAACCATCAGCCAATCTTATACTGTTTGATGTACTTATAAATATGAGATAATAAGTATATGACCTAAAGGTCACGTTGAAGGTCACAACCGCGTTATTAAATGTTAGTACCACAGAAACTATACCCATATGTGTGTTAATAGCATAGTTAACTAAAACTTTTAACAGCTACGTCAAGGCGTTAAGGAAATATTGTTTTAAAAGAATGAAGCGGGCGAGTAAAAACTCTACGGTTTTTTGCATTTAGCAAACCTCATCAACTTCACCTTGGAACCTCAATAATATAAATAGGTAGTTGGGTAAATAATTAGTATGATGGCTCCATCGTAAGAACATCTATTGTTATTCTTGAAACTGATGTGATAGTTCATTGAACTCTTGAACTTATGTAGCCGTAAGTAACGGTCGATCTCCATACAATCGTCCTGGCACCACGCACCTCAAGCCGACCCACTCCCGGCCGCACCGTTACCCACGTCACCAATCAATTGTATAATTTATTTTCGAATTTTATGTGATCCTTTCCTTTCACTTAAAGTCATTGTGTTGGGGTTTGGATTAGTGCCAGTGTGTGCAGTCGAGAAAGCGTTCTTACTATTCGTAACGCGGTTTGTAGAATGTTTAATGCTATAGAAATCCTTCATCACAGTCCATACGATCAAAAATCATCTACGGATGCTCTAATATAAACAAAAGTAAAAGTGATTGTTTTAATTTACCTTGACAGAAGCCTAGTTTCGCTAACATTAAGACGGTCAAAAAGGTTTATTGACCTCTATGAAGACAATGAACTTGTCAAACCGGTCTACGAGAAGCAGATAAAAAAAACTCAATACGGTAATATCCAATGACATCGGATCTGTTAGTTGCATAACAAGTATTGCGCTGATTGCGAGACAGGTTGTTACTCCCGCTGGGTACAAGCTTGACCTGACTGGTACTAGCCTCGCCATGCCACCTCCTACATATAAGTACATATTATAAAGGGTGTATCTGACATCGACGCACAAACGAATACCATGGATCCAGTACATTATTCTGCACCCCCCAGTGGTGGAATTTTTCGTCGGTTTTTTCATGACTTTAAAAATATGTAGGTTTTATCACTGACCGTTCATAATTGCTATACTTTTATAACCCAATAAGATTTTAAAGTAAAAATTAATTCATTCGCCAATTACACAAAAAAGCGCAATGAAAACAAAACTCGAAAAACTATCGTAACAGCTGATTTAATAGAGTTCACATCGGGGATCAACGTCATACCTACAAACCCGCACGGCGGCACGCTTTCAACGTTCAAAGGCCGAGCCGACACTTTTTTAAACATTGTTATTTCTGTAACCGTTCATTAACGACATAAATGACTATCATAATTTTATTAGTGGCATGCGGTCTAGCCTTTTCGCGAAATTTGCGTTACGATGTCAGATACAGCCTGTATTGTATAACTGTTTTCTACCTCCGGTCCATATAGGTGACTCCTTTAAAACGGAACATAATCTTTTTGAACTAACACCACCCGAAACAACTTTATTTTATGCCCTTGGAGGGCAGAGAATAAACGTAAATAACAAAAGACGAAACGGGGACAATTAACCTGTATATTTAATCCATATAAAATGGGGGATTCTCCGTGTAGCTAGGCACTTAATTGCTTCACTGTTTAATATCCTCAAGTGATTTCTTTACCTTGAACGCTGCCCTGTTGAACGTTTTCTGCTCTATTGTACAAAAAACCAATGACATCGTCATGGTCGTGATCATATAATTTTGTTACGAAGGCACTTGCTGGTGTTCGACGGTGCACAAATTTCGTTTGAAAAAAATATTCAGTAATAACATTATTGTAATTAGAATATTAAAATATTTAAATTTTATACGTAAAACAATTGCTTGAATAAAAACTGCAAAACATTAACACGGGTATTTATATTCCCATGCAGCGATTATCTCAAGTATATAGCTACCGATAATGAGAACAGTAGCCTTCAAAATCATCACGACAGTTTTATTGTAAACAATCGCATGCCTGCTGCGTGAGAAACGTTACCTTAGCTATACTTAAATATCATAAGGATACATCGCCACATTTACTTATGTACCTATGTTACAGGTATAACCGTAATAATCCCTATAAAAATGTCGTAATTAAAAGATTAACGTCTAAACAGCTGATAAATACGGTTTTCGGCACATCGTACTTGATAATATTTACTTACGTCATGGTGCATTTGGCGACGAAGCGTCTCAAAGGTCTACAGGCCCGGAAAACCTTGGCTTAATTTTGAGATGGCTTAGAGTGATCACGTGAGGTTAATGGTTAATGAAACAATAATCAAAATTCAAAAGCGACTTAATAACTACTGACCTAAACTTCTATCGTTTAGTCGATGACAGAAAAATAGAGAAAATTGCAAAACAAAAATGAAACAGTTGTATTATCAAAATATAAATGTATCAATGTTATATAAACAGCGGCTCCATTCAATGTCGCCTGTCCGTTTTTTATGCAAATGGGAAAGACGTCGCTATTGTTTTGGCAAACTAAAGTCCTGCAAATTATAAACCATAACGGTGGAGAACTGTGCAATTTGGTGAAACAATACAAACCCGTATTTTTTGACAAATGTTTCAGCCTTCACTCTTCTTTATATTCTCCTAACAGTTCCTTTGACTAGGCCAGGCAATAACTGCCGACCACAATGCTGAGGAGAATAGACAATTGAAGATACTGTTAAGAAAATTACTCGTTGTATTTTTGTCTTTACAGTAAATATTTTGAAGGATCTGTAATGAACCTTTTCGGTTAGGGATAGAATTGTTTCTTTACTAAAAAGTTATTATGTATTGCCTAAGTGTAGGTATATATAAAATATGAATTTAAAAGCCGAGAGAAAGTAGATTAAAATGAGAGGTTACCTTTACAATATGTAAAAAGATAGGGAAGCAATCCAATAGGAACGCAACTTGTATTTATTTTTGTGGTTAATGTATAGTTCACGATAGTCACTATCACACAGCCGCCGCAGAAATGTTACTTTTATCTTTCAATACTCTACTAAAAACGTTTTACTACCACAGAAGACCAATTGAAAATGTTTTACATTCCGGGGACAACTAGAATTAAATCACAGGCGAGTGACGGGCACAGCCGGCACAGGGTGCCAATTGGTATTCCTAATTCACTTTATTGCTTAATGAACAAGAACGACAACTACCGAGGTCGCATTCACCAGGGTTCTATGGTTAAAGCGGCAAATTACGTGCAATCAGGCGACCTCGACAATAGCTGTTAGTCTTGTAAGAGCATTAAAACCCGAAAGTTTTAATTACCTATAAACAATGTAGGTATACATACATTTAATACTCACGGAATCGCGGAATCAGACTCTACTACGCACTGTTATAAAAATCCTATTTTATTGGATAAGAATTGTTTGCCACTGATATTTGGATGATTTCCAAAATATCTTCCGTTTTTTGTGTGATAGGGAACCAAACAACGCTGTTGTGACACTGTAGTTAAATATTGTGAGATTCTCTTCTGCTACGCAAAGTCAAGGTTAAAATATCAACATCAATACAAACACAAGTTCACGCATTCTTTCCATGGGGGCAGGCAGAAATAACAGGACGCCACCATCTACATTCCATTATTTGAGAATATTTTTGTTACTTGCATGATTTAATTCCCTCATCTACCGTTATACCGTTATAATATTTCCGTATCCGTTCTACCATCGGACGACACCGTTGTTGACACCACTACGATCCGGACGAAGCGTTTCGCTTCCTCTTTTATACCGCGTACATCGAGGGACTGGAACAATTTGCCAGCGACGGTGTTTCCGTCAAACTACAATTTGAGTGTCTTCAAGGCTAGAGTGAATAGGCTCTTAATAAATTAACGCGCTTTACCATCAAAGATCGCATCACTGCTTACCATCAGGCGGGATTGCGGATAAGCGCTAGTTTATAATTTATAAAAAAAAAAAAACTTAAGTATACGAAAATGCAGCCTTTACAATTCGTATAAA
Source organism: Sesamia inferens (assembly GCA_037179545.1). NCBI lineage: Eukaryota > Metazoa > Arthropoda > Insecta > Lepidoptera > Noctuidae > Sesamia > Sesamia inferens. The sequence continues at coordinate 14,166,899 of CM073921.1, read as the reverse complement.
GAAAATTGCTCATAACTGACTGAGTGAAGTGTAACGATCATAACGCGTTCACAGTCTGGATCACGCTGCTCAAGTCATATCGACATAACGTTTATTAACTTTTTGTGTCAATATTGTTTAATACCCTTTTGAAAATTCTAATTGAAAATTTTGCTAAAGTTATAAGCGTCTCTTGCAAAATCGTCTCAACTTTTAGATAAAATTCAAAGTAAATTAATTACGAACTCAATATTAATTATGAGCTTAACGTTCCTAAGCAACTTAGACTGAACACGATACTTTGTCAAACTGCACCTCAACGAGCTATTAATTACTTTCTTCCTTTAATCAAAGCATCTGTAAGGTTTTGTTAACAATAGATCTACACAAATATTAGCCTTAATTGGTCGGTTTTCATGGAACGTAGTAAGTTTTTTACTTGTGAAGGTTAATTAATTAATATTACCATTATTTGGCATTATAACATCAATACATAACAGTTCTTGGTAAAATACCACTTTGTTATAAATTTTATATTTATCACAGTTTTTTGGTCTGCTTACTGCTGAGTGTGGATCCTGGGTCCCATTGACAGGTCGGTCAAACTGCTACTGGGTTTACGTTAGGAATTTTTCATACACAACCCGGAGTTAGAAGTTTAGCGATGTTGATATCTCCGTATCTCTGAAAGCACGTTAATTTTTGAATCATTTATTTGCCTTTTGAACGTGTCGAATTGCAGAGAATGAGATGAGTACAGGTACACTAATGCCTAGGCAAGCACAAGTGCACTGTAATATCTTCCGCATCAAAGCTCTGTACAACCCAGTGGGGTCCCGCTTAATTGCAAAGTCATCGCGGTAGGCCCAGATGGCGATGGCGAGAAGAGCTGAGCTTCTTTGATGATAGATTGATCGTTGGCAGCTCTGGGACAGAGGGGGTGGAAGAGAAGTAGGAATGTTTTTGCCCAGCAGTGCGTTAAAAAAAAGTTATTGTGTGGCGCAACGTATAAGTTACTGACCACTTTTGATATGCTTTTTAAAATGCTGGGCATACATTTGATTCCAAAACGATCAACAGGTCCAGGGTCAACGGTAGCCCGTCGAACACAACTTTAATTTGCTCGAGAGCATAAGGATGGACGATTGAGCAGTAGAATAATAATCTCTTTGCTGAAGAGACCTGAGGACTTAGTGATAGATGTCGGAGAGTAGGTACATTATCGCCCAGGAACCAATCATGAGCGAGCCAAATTGGTATCTGTGACTAAACCAGAATCAGACCAAATGGGTTAGGTTAGAATGGGATCAACCGCATGCAAGCCGAGAGAGCCAAGAAAGATTAGCACTACATCCAAAGGCCAGGCAGTTGTCTAAACGACTTAAGACTGATTTACACGGTGCAATTTAATTGCCTGTAGCTTCAATTAAGTTGAGGTAACAATAAAAGTTGCATTGTTTAAACACCATTTAGACGATGCAAGTCATTTTTTGCATCTATTTTATTGTATGCCATAGGCAATTAAATTACACCGTGTAAATCAGTCTTTATTAAATAAGTTAGTTAGCTGCTACTATATATATATATATATGTATACATATTTCGCGCCGATGGAAAAGAACTTAAAGAACGGCAATACTAAAATGTTCCTTTACATAATAAAAAGGTAAAATTGCACAGTCAGTTTGTATAATTGTTTATTATTCTCTTTCATTTTATTTGTTTAAATTTTTGTGATTTGTATAATTTTTTTTTAAGGACAAAGCACACAGATTTGTTTATTATTCTTCCTCTTTCTCACGTTACGGTTATTTATGTAGAGAATCTGAGGATAGTGGGATCCTGGTGATGGTAAATGCAGTCGTTTTTATTGCAGTGACACAAAGAGGTATTGTAGCCATTTTATTGTTACTTGGCGTTCGAATGCCCGCTTTCAACACAAGTCTATTTGTTTGAAAGCCCCTGAAGTGGGGGACAAGACGGAACTTCATTTTAGCGCAAGTCCTATTGATAAACGTGAGTGGTTTCAGGATAAGTGAGGTCATTATTATTATTAATTTTTATAAAATCGCAATTTAGCTTATAGAAATTTGGAAACGTGAGCTGGAAAGTAGTAAACACGCTTAAAAGGAGTAACAAGGTACTATTTATAGGTAAAAAGTTTGATAATAAAATTTTGACTTCCTTCTAATCGAGTGTCTTCAAAGACCGAGGTAAACTAGCTGTACCTAATTACAATCTTATTAAATGGAAAGCCAATGTTTTATCATTCCAATGATTTAAAGTATTATCTTAATTTTAAATCACTTTACCTATAACCAGCAGTCCTCGACGCGTAATGCGCCCTATACATTGTATAATAATAATAATAATAATTTTATTTTCCGAAAGTACAAAGACGTTACAAGAAAGAGTTACATATATTTTGGTAAGGTAAAATGTACAGAGGCAAATAAATTTAAGACTAACGACTCCCAAACTGAGACATGCTCGTATCTTGGGTAGTCGGCGGTCAGCCGTTTTAAATGTCAATATATGTATACATATCACCGCCTTTTTGATTTTATGTGTAGTTTACAATTTAGAAATAAAAATAGCAGTTCTGCATAATTCAGACACTAATCTTTTTCATTTTGCTATTTCTATAAGTTTCTCAGTTTCGTCGTAACTCAACAACATCAACCAATTATTTAATTTATCTTTGAGATTATATTTATTTAGTTTGTATAGTGAGATCGTCTTGTTAATTTTATTGTAGAGCCTGGAACTTAATGCGTTGTATTGACGCTGTGCGAAAGCTGTTTTACATTGCACAGAGGGGCAAACAAGAGCACCACTTCGCTTATTTAAACTTTCCTTATTTAAGGGAAGTAGTGAATGTCTTCGGAGTATCGTGCGGAGAATAAACAGCTGTCGCACCGTCAAAACCTTGGCCTCCTTGTACAGTTCAGAGGTAGAATAATATCGTGGCTTACCATGTATAATCTTAAGAATAGACCTCTGTGCCCTCTCCAATTTCAAAAACAGAGTTTTGTAGGTTCCACCCCACGCAGGAATGCAATAACCTAAAATTGATTGACCCAATGCTATATAGATTGCACTTAATAGCATACGGTCAGCAGAGTGTCGAAGGTTCTTAAATACGTATATTAATTTTCTGACACGTCCGGTGAGGGTCTCAACTTGTGGACGCCAGTCTAATCGTTCATCAACGACAACGCCAAGATACTTTATACTGGTCACGTTCGTAATGGGTTGACAACAACAAGTTTCAGTTGACCTAACACAACTATGGGCCTTAAGAGTTACCGTTTCTACTGAGGGTTTTGTGGCATTGGGGAGATAAAAACGAATATGTTTAGTTTTATCCACATTCAGCGTAAGTAGATTTGAGGTTAGCCACAACATGACTTCCCTCATATTACTCTCGGTATGTGTCTTAGCTTCTTCCCAGGTATTCCCATACACTAAGAGTGCTGTATCATCTGCATATGTAAAAATGTCGCAGTTCTTCAGTTTTATCTTACATAAGTCATTGATGTAGACTAAAAACAATGTGGGTCCGAGAATACTCCCTTGCGGGACTCCAAATTTAATTTCCTCGTCATCACTCACCACTGTATCAATTTTAACTGCCTGGGTACGACTCGTTAGGTAATCCTCAAATATATCTAATGCCAAACCACGAACTCCAATGTGCTCTAGTTTAGATATAAGGATTGGGACAGAAACCGTATCGAAAGCTTTTGATACGTCCAGAAATACACCATAGCACTTGCAGCCTTTGTCCAGTCTATTGGCAACCATGGAACTAAAATTGGTTACAGCATCCTCAGTTGACACACCCGGCCTAAATCCATACTGGTTTTCTGAGATTACGTTAAATTTGGTGAGATAATTTGTCAAACAGTTATTAGGGATTTTTTCTAGTATCTTCGATAATGTACTCAGTACAGAGATAGGCCTATAATTCGTAAGCTGATCTCTGTCCCCACCCTTATATACAGGGGTCACTATTGCCCTTTTTAGCCCATTGGGAAAAACGCCAGTGGCAATCGCGACATTGCAAATGTGCGCAATAGGTGGCACCAGGACTTCCCGTGAGAGCTTAATTACCAAGGCTGGAATTTTATCCCAGCCCGTTGCACAGTTATTACGAAGGGAATTTATTATAGATGAAACTTGTTGATGACTCACCGGCGGTATCCAGAGAGAGCACTGTGACATATTTTCCTTGACTTGGTAGGATTCTGGAGAATTTTCAGGTGGAACCAGCTTCGAGGCCAGGTCCTTCCCAATATTGACAAAATATTTGTTGACACTATTCGCTGACAATTTAGCTTCTGCTGATAATTTAAATAGTTCCCTTGCAGGGCCTGAGAGTATACAAACTTGAATTCAGAAAATAAAATGGATGATGTCCCTGTATTCTATACAGTATGTTAAGAAAACCCTGTCCGACCCGTGAAGGTGTTGTTAGGTATCGATAACTGATTCTACTAATGCATACAAAACCGGGCTAAACTTTAAAAAAAAATCCCCCTAAAAAAATAAATATTATTTCGCAAAAAGAGGTAACTTAATAAATGTGCGTTACCACCCTTCCGCGGCGGCGGGCGGTAGGGCACGCGGCACGTGATTGCATCGCTATTCGCTCATAATAATACCGGTGTTGTCACTTTTTTTAAAGATACCAAATTTCGGGGAAGTTGGAATTAATTCGCGGGAAAAAAGATTATTTCAAAATTCATTTGTATTGGTACTATGATGATTACGTAAAATATTATATTATATATTTTGGTCATGTGTTTACCTAACCTTTATTATCCTTATGGGTCGGACAGGGTTTTCATAACATACTGTATATGGAATTATATTAAAAACTTAATATATTATTTTTATGATTTTTATCAACTTAACATTTAATAAGCTGCCTTGTAGGTTATAATAGCCTAGACCTCCCAGCAATTGAGAAAATAACTAAGTAGGAACATTTTATTTTCAAACTCATACTTCCTATGGAACACGGGGGGAATTTCATGGACTCGTCACGTTTAGGCACATTTCGTTACACGAAAGGGAAGTACGATATCCTCTCTGTCTGTCTCTCATATTAAACCTCTCATAATTCGTTATTATTATGAAGTTTTACTAGGTGCTATGTGTACGGCACTGCGCAATTTTTTTAATTTGAGTTCTTGTGTCATTTCTCGCGTTTACTTTATCTATAGACATTGGCCAAATTATCTCATTGTGAATTATTTATTACTTACAAGTTTTTGTTTATCTTGCCTTGTTAGTTAGTTAGTATGTATTAGTCAAATCATACACGTTGATTTATATTTTATTCTCTAATGCTCCTGGGTTATCGCTCCATATTTAGTAGAAGGTGGTAGTAAGTTTCGAACAATAAAAATGTAATCAGCCCTGTTAATTTGTACCACTTTGGCAGAATATAGACTTAATTAAGTCGGACGATATTCGAAACAGATATACAGGGAAAATGAAAGCGTTTGCTAATTCCCGAAACTCTGTGGAAGATGAACTTAATAGAATTTAGACCTAATCGGGTTTAAGGTAAACAAAGTCACATTTTATTTTGTACTAAAGAAATTGACTTGTGTGTTATATAGATAATTATGTTAGTATCTTTATTTTGTAGGTATACGTAATGGTTTAATTGATTACCAATGTGATTGTATCAACTAGGTACTGTTTTGCAAAAATGTTTAGATATTTTTGACGACACGTTTGGTGCAGTGGATAAGCGATCGAATGCTGTGCCGCATGTCGCGGGTTCGATTCCCGCACGGAACAAATATTTGTCATCATCATCATCATCATCTCAGCGTTTATCCCGGTTGCATCAGCGGCTTTCGCGTTGGAGCCCGGGGTCCGCTCAAACGGAACAAATATTTGTCGGGCCTACAATTAGTTCTTCCGGATCTTTCTGTTTGTGTATGTGATTTTATGTCTGTAAACGCACCCACAATACAGGAGAAAATCCGAGTGTAGAGTTTAGAGAGACTTCTCATCATTTACCTCATCTCAACGTTAATCCTATTCGCATCCGAACAGTTTTCAGCTAAGGAGTCTTGGGGTCCACTTCCCAAGTCTAACTGCTGATGGCTAAACTTCGATATTTTCCGTGAAGCGACTGCCGTCTGACCTCCACAACCCGAAGACGACATCGAAGCATTGCAGTTAGATCAATTGCTGGACGGAGGGCTCCAACGACCCGTAACGGTTGCCATTAGATGTCATCTACACTCTGTATAGCTATTTATATTTATTTTAAATTTTATGTTACTTCCAATGAAGGTTTTTTATTTTGTGTACCTACAGTTTCGCAATTTTGCTCCATCGATATAATAGTATTGGTTGATTTAATACCGCTTTCGAGTGTATTTAATCAGTGTTAGATAATGGCATAAAAAAAAACCAAGTGGGACATTCTCACTTGTTGTAGTAGGTATAGTGCATATAGAGTTAGCCTAGCTAAATGAAAGTCCAGGTTAACCCAAAGGTCCTCTCAACTACCCTCGAAACACACAGCACGTTTGGTTTTTATGTTCTTTTAAAGCCGGCGCCAGACGCAGACAAATATTTGCGCGTGTGTAGCAGGCTACGCAAATATTTAAAATCAGGCAACTTTGAACAAGTTTAAGTTCAAGTTCTTTATTTCATAACAAAAATACATTTGTGTTGAAATGTTTACATTAGGAATACCAGAAAAAGCAACATAAATATTAGAATATAAGCAATCTCAAAGTGCAGTATTTATAAATAGCAAACAAAGTAATTTGTGAAAGCTTTGGTGTGCGCTCGAAACCGACAACGAATGACAAAGTACAAATATTTTAACAAAGCTTTGAACAAATACTCAAATACACGGGCTACACATGTATCCAAACAACTGTTCAAATAAGTGATCAAATATTTATACTATGTCTGGCGCCGGCTTAACAGCTAATCACTATTGCTCAAAACTGTGAAGGAAAATATCATAAGGAAACTAGTCCTAGAGACAACTTCGAAGACGAGTTCTACCAGACCGCACTGGGCCCGCGTGATAAATCAAGGCCCACTCCCTGTCACCGAGAGGAGGCCTATGTCCCAGGAGTGTGAAAACATTATAGGCTGATTTTGAAGCTATCAGTTCTCCCCCACCTTCTTTACCACTATACATACACATCTATACTAATATATAAAGCTGAAGAGTTTGTATTTTTGTTTGAGAGCTCACTGGTATGAAGTCTTATGAAACCTTTGCTTAATGATTCCGACCATCAAGCCAAGTGTCCCAATAAAATGCGACATCATAATTATTACCACATATATTGCAAATTTGACGACAGCCTCCGTGGCGTAGCGGTAGCGAACGCGGCCGTTGCACAAGGAGGCTAGGGTTCGATCCCCGCACAGTGCAAATATTTGTATGCATGAATATGAATATTTGCACTGGTCTGGTCGTGCCTCGGAAAGCACGTTAAGCCGTTGGTCCCGGTTGCTATACGAACATCTAGTGGCAGTCGTTACGGGTTGTTGGAGCCCTCAAAAGTCTAACAATTGGTGTAACTGCAATGCGATATCACCTTCGGTTTGTGGAGGTCAGACGGCAGTCTCTTCACGAAAAAAAATTGAAGTTTAGCCAAAATCAGCAGGTAGACTGGTAAAAGCGGACCCCAGAAAAGCTGAAAAGCTACGGATGCGACTGGGATTAACGCTGAGATGATGATGATGATGATTGCAAATTTGAATAGAATATGTGGGTTTGTGTTCTCAAACCTCTACAGTTTGCAGGACATGAGAATTATGAGAAATTGTGGATACTTTCACAACCACATTTATTTTAAAGTTTAAGGCGACTGTGAAGGCACATTAAATTACATGAACTTATTAAAAGAGTCTAGGTTCTTTGACTAAAACTCTCCCATTTTTGGCCCAAACAAATTTGTATGCTTTACTTTTAATTTAGGCCGCATGGAGCGGTTTATAAGACTGAGATAAATGTTCGAGCATCTAGAGGTACTTATGTATCGTCTTTTCGTGAGATCTGCACCAATGACTTTTTAGCATAAGTATAGTTCATAGTAGTAGTTAGTCATAGTTTCGCAGTTATTTTATCCCTTTATTGTAGGCAATAGTCGTTAGGAGGTTGTCGCGAATTCGTGAAGAGGCTAGCTGGATAACTACGGACCACGGGGGGGTATTAGCAGCTTTGTGTTTTGCTAGGCAGCTGCAGTGAAGAATGTGGTTGTCCTATAGCACAGATCCGACAACTGACTCCAACTGCTTTACTACGGTATAAAGATTATCTTGTTTATTTTCGGGTACTTGCGTATTGAAGTTCGAGGTTGTTGGAACGGGTTTGTTTTTACAGGTAATTTGAGTGTCAGCATAGGTCTGCCATTGGATGTTTACCATTATAATTTTCCTGTGTTAAGTTTTTCATAGCGTTTTTTAATCACATTGATTCTGATTAAGTTCATGTGTTAAGTTTTTCATGGCATTTTTTTAATCACATTAATTCTTCAAACAGCTTAGTGTGAAAATTTTATGTGGTTGATATGATAGCTTTCTAATATGATGCTTTATAGTTTCGGGTTCCTTGTTACCCACATTGAGTATAGTGTTATTGATTGGCTGAAGCCGTGGAAGTGAATTACGACTATGAAAACTGTAAAATGTGAGCGTGGTGCGGTCCTTCCAACTATGTTAGGGATTGACACCATTGAAAGCTCATTCTAAGCTCGCTTCATCTATTTGATGGGATTTTTACAGGATCGATCTGCTAGTGTCGCCTGGGAGTACCAAGGCCGGTCTATTATTTTCTCTTGTTGTGGTCACGTTCCGTTTTCGAGTGCCTTCATCGAACATTTCCATTTATGATACGCTTCAGAATCTGCAGCAATCACCGCGATAGACAGGCATGCGAAATGGAATGACTTTACCATTCATGCACTTAATGTTTTTTTTTTTATTTCCGGGATGATTATACTGTCGGAACCTCAGGTTGTCGAAGCCATGTTTATTTTTCTTCCACCAAACTAAAAAAAAACAAACCATCAAACACATACAACTAACAAAACGCATTGAAATTTAAATCGGGAATACCTAGTTCACAATACTAATTTCTCATTACTAAGTTGCTAAGTCTACCTAAAATATATAAGTGGCCTACTGGTCATTCTGCAGAAAACTTTTTAGAAAAAATATAAATAAAAAAAAAATTAACACAGTTACCATCCGAATACAAAGGAATATTCCGAATACAAATTCCAACATAGAAACAATTCGGCGCGAAATTGAACGAATTAGTGTTGTCATAAATCTTCTGTAATATACTTACTGTCCAAAAAACTGTTTAAATTACATTAGGAAAGTAATAATCATTTTAATAAATAATGCTTACCTCGTGTATTTAATAACCAACACACAAATTTTAAGCTCACCCACTGCGAAATAATCTCCTTTGCAGATTATATCTACAACCTCTCTTTTGCAGTGTAGAACAGTGATGAGAATTTAAGTGTTGCAAATTATTCTGTTTCAGTTTACTAATTTTGTATTCTGAATTATTTTAGTCATATTTCAAATCTTATGTAGCTGCATAATATTTAAAAAAAAAAAGACTTGTGGCACTCGGGGACTGCCTCGGTAAAGCTATTGCATAGCATTTTGTATCAATTTATGCAATTATAATTATTTATTTATTTTATTTATGCAGTATTTCTTTTTCTTTGATATTTTGGAGGAGGAATCTTCTTAGGTAGAATAAAACTGCGTGTCCGATATGATCTGTGTAATTTGACTTCAAAACCCCTGCTTATATCTACATTTTTTATGGTACAAGTTGCGGTATGACTAATTATTTACAATTATAAAATACAATATTATTACATCGATGTTTAACACGCGTCGCGTCTCGGAGAGGGGCGCGGGGCGGAATCTTCTTAGGTAGAATAAAACTGCGTGTCCGATATGATCTGTGTAATTTGACTTCAAAACCCCTGCTTATATCTACATTTTTTATGGTACAAGTTGCGGTATGACTAATTATTTACAATTATAAAATACAATATTATTACATCGATGTTTAACACGCGTCGCGTCTCGGAGAGGGGCGCGGGGCGCCGCTGGCCCGCGCTGTGAATCTATAAATATAGGTAGACGCGCTGAGTCGTTCCTTTTCGTCGAGGGCCGCTCGCCGTGTCAAGATCTCCGCTGCGCTGCGCCAGCTTCGTGTGTCGTCTTCGCGCCAAGATTCCACTGCGATGTATCCGTCGTGTGTAGTCTTCGTGGACATATCTCCGCTGCGATGTAATCTTCGTGTACAGATCTCCGTTGCGATATATCAACTCCGTGTGTCAAAAACGTACTTACGAGTGATGTCGTTGAACCCACGCAACGCATCACGTATCATATTCCTTTGACAGTAAACGCCTTTTTCAAGGCGGCCTCTTGTTCCTTTCAACAGATGAGTCAAACGTATAGCGTCTCTCTCGAGACGACGTTGTTCGATTATTCCTGAATGGATGATGTCAAAACGTATTGGTAATAAGGTGTTGTTGGTATTCCTTGGTAACTGGTAACTGTTTGGAGGTAACTGGTAACTGTTTGGAGGTAACTGTTTGGAGGTACGGTAATTCTATGAGTGCTGTATGTGTGTTCCTACAATATTAATTGGTGACCGATAAGAAAACAATTTTTTCTTTTATTAAATAAATAAAAAGTTAATATTATTTAAAATATTTTTATTATTTTACAATACATGTGGGTTTTATTACCTTACAGTAGCTGTTGGTTATTCAGGAATATTTATCATTGAAACTATAGGTTTATGATAACTGAAATAAGAAACATAAGTTTGCGACTTAATATCCTCTAAATACCTAGAAAATACCGTGTCAATGGTGGTCCCATATTTTGTTGTGGACTCTTGTGGATCATTATTCATTTTCAAATTCAATGTTTTTGATAGAAAAGTTGTCAGCCGCTCTGATCGAAGGAAAACGTCTTGAGGAAACCTGGGCTTTATAAGTCTGAAATCGTCAACCCGCATTGAGCAAGCATGGTGATTACGCTCAATCCTTCTCTGTATGAGAGGAGATCTGTGCCCAGCAGTGGGACGATAAAAAGGTTGTTGATGATGAACGGCGTCGGTGTCGAATTATTTGTTATCAATTTAATATTTTCGAGCTGATCTTTAGTAACATAATCACTTCTGATTGCGTTAACATCTGACCGTAGAATTAATAAATCCTTCATCAACTTCTTTATGTACGTTCTACGTAGTCAAAGCAAACTGGTGGCAATTTGTGAAGGTCATATGCCACAAAAACTGGGATTGTTCGGGATCCGTGATTTTAAACACCGTAATCGTATATTTTAGGTCTTTCTGCTTTTTGTTCTTACGCCTCGATACATGTTTTTGTCTTGTCTTCGTAGAAACAAACAATAACTTTTTTGCCTCATCAATGTCTTCCTCAGAAAAAGCCGACGAGCATATTTTTATTAAACTTTCGTTGCTTCGTTTCCGAGATAACAATATTACAACTCGTACACTTAAATGTACTCGTATTAACATTGTTCACCGACATCTTTCTGTAATATTTTATTTAATAAAAACTTCAACTTCAACTCTTGATCTGGTCCCTGTGGATAGATACCACAATTTTGCCAATAACACGTGTAACAAATTATAGAAATTCTTTAAAAAAATATTTCACAATAATGGCGGATATCGCCAATAACAGTTGAAAAAACGGCCGCGTGAGCACTTTTTACTCTATAAAATCACGCGCTTTTATTTAGTAAACAACACATATATTAATTTAAAAGTCCAATGAAAAATTAGCGTGACATTCATCTTAGGTTTTCCGTTAAAAAAAGCTATTTTATAAAAACACTACTAAATTAATTACTTAATAATTAATTATATGAAAAGTTTTTAAGGTAGCCATGACAACGTCGATGACGTCTATGACATATCTCTATAGAAGACCTATTTCAGAGAGAAAATTAATCGCAAGTTTAGCACATCGCCACTATCAGTATAACATGGCAAGTGTGTAGAACTGAGTTCGCGCCCTGCAATATGCATGCTCTTTTTGAAAATCTATAAATTGTTTTCAAAAGATGTAGTCGCACGCACACAAACATACCGTGCCGAAGACTGCCGAACTGAAACGACGTTAGACGATGGCCTTCAAGCCACACCTCCGTGCCCGTCGGAGTGGGGAGCGTGAGGTTTTTTCGTTACGGAATTTCTGGATTCGGTCCCCGCGCTCAAGGCCCGCGATAGAAGCTATGCAATAGCTTAAAAAGTACTACCACAGATTATTTCATTTCTACAAATTAAAGTAAAACATGAAACCATATATTATTAAATAAAGGAGTAACATTTTTATTACAACACAGAAAATTATTAGTTTATTACTATCAATTGGAATCATTTTGAAACCAATTGCTAATCTATTGCATTTTTTTATTTATTTATTCTTTATTGTACATCAATCGAACATCGAACAAAATACAACAACGCAAATAAAGCAATGAAAGTTGTTGAACTGTCAAAATGAAACCTATTTCTACTATAGCATGTTACGCAATTAGCCTGCAGTTCTTATGATTATTGTAAAAGGATCGCTGTAACACACCAATAAGATGTACAATATTTGATGCAATTTCCATATTGATATTATCAAGATTCATCCTAAATCAAAGTCCAACGTTCCTCATGCGTTCATAACTTGATAACTTCGTTCTTTTGAATTATATGAATTATTACTTCTAACATTTATGTAGGTACTTTTAGAAATAAAATTCATAATCTCTCCATCACTTATGTTTTAAAGGTGGACGACCGGATTGGTCACTGCGGTGTAGGTACATGTTTGTGTCACCTAAATTATATTTTGCTTGTACCTACCCGAGGTAACGTTATTTTTTTGTTGTGAATTTTATCTAAGTAAGTACCTACCCACATGGTCGCATGGCTGGTTGGCATGTTTATAATTTTTTAATAATTTTAATATAGTTGATGATTTTGGTCCACAATAAAACTCTAATGCCAACATAAGCAACAACTAATGTAAAATGTATGTGTACCTACTACGGAATAAAAACATAAATAAGCAATCACATTTTCTCTTGTGCGCACTTTTGGCGACGGAGTAATGTTAAATTACATTTCATGACACGTGTATTTCCAGTACACTAGTCAAAGGAGAGTGTGTAATTAATTTTTGTATTTAGTTTTGCGTTTGGGTTCTTTTCATTTTTCTGAAGTCTGTTTGAACATTTATTAAATAGGGGCCTTTTTTAAAGTTATATACACGTTCCCCTTCTTTGTAGCTTTCTAGTATTAATGCAAAATAGTTAGTGGCGAACAAAAGAAAAAACAAGACTTGTTAAGATAAACGTTTTCTTTTTAAAAATGAGGCTTAAAGCCTCTTTGCGACCAAGACTTTAAAAGAGTTTTCTTTAAATCCCCATAAGATCACAAGAAAAGTTCGAGTGGGATCCCCAGCGACTTCTTTTCGTTTAGCACCAAGGAAAATTACGGTTACAAGAAAATTGGGTTACCAAAACAAATTGAAATTTTGGAGGCAATTTTCTCCCTCAAAGAACAACCATTCTCAATGTTTTTTATTTCAATTTTTTACATGACTTTGGTTAATTTAAGCAATAAAATCTTTTACAGGTTATGACCAGCTGACGAATAATAGGTATTAGTGAAAGATATTTGCGTTGAGTATACTTACCTGCCACACTTTAGCTAAAATCAAGATTATCATTTAACAAAAGGTGCCGATAAAACGCCATTACTGCAATCTTTAAAGCGTTCGTGTTTTATAAGGTTAATATTTATTTGACATAAAAGCCATTAAGCTCAAGAATCTAGGCACTTATTTACGCACCGCATGTTCACCTTTGATTGAAAGCACGCTACATTTCTGTAAATAATAAATATTATGTAAGTAGGGTTTCTTAACAGCCGGATTACTTTTCACCCATGGAATTAAATTGACGTTTGTAGGTACCTACTCAAAAGTCATCAATCACCAATTAATGTCAAATAATTTGGAGCTCTAATAAATTTGATTTTAATTTTTGATTCGTCACAATAAGTGACCCCAATTAAGAGTTTTAAGTTAAAAATGGGCTATTTGTTACATCAAGTTGACATACCAAGTAACTATATAATCCTAAAAACGGGCCTACAATGAACGGTGATAACTAAAGAAGGGAGTTATTGTTACTTCCAACTATTCTATAACTCATGTCCATCCTGACCCCGTCAACTCCGAAAAAATCTTAAACACCGCGAAGTCCTACAGCGCCATCGCTCGGGAAATTGGGCTACTAATTTATACAAATTAAACTGGTTATGGTCGGATTTCGCTGCTAATTTTGAATTGCGTGAAACGATTTTAATAATTCTTTTATTATTTGAAAGATAATAAAATATGTAATTTAATATAAAAAAAACGCTTGCATATTTATGGTTAATTTACAAACTTATTTCGGAAAATATTTTTTTAAATGTGTTCTACCCTTAAGAGAAGACCTCTTCTCCTTGGTTTATTTTTACTTTCAGGGCTATTATTTCCGAAAATATTAAAATGATCAAAAAATGATTTCAGTAAACAGGTCAGGGTGGAAATTAAAAAAAAAAATCACGCTCCACTTTATGGGGGGTACCCTAATAAAACATTCTTTTCCACTTTTTATTTTACCACTTTGTTGGTGTAATCAATATACATAGTGGTACTAAATTTCAGCTCTCTGTTGCAAACGGTCACTGTAATTATCCGCGGATGGAGAGACAGACATTTGGTTTGTTGGTACCAGGTAAGACGATTTTCTTGAGTTGTATGGTGGTCTGTTGAGACAATGTAGGTATACAACTGTCGTTTTCTTGAGCTTGAGATAACTCGTTGTAGTTGATAAGTGATAGAATGTCGATGGTCTCGACGCACGATAGTGCGTCTGCGACAGACTTGGCGAAACTTTAAGGGTTCCTAGTTGACTAAGGAACCATAAAAATTCAAAACTTTTCGAGGAAATTTTCAGCCTTAAATGTAGCACGGAGTATAATACGCTGTAGAATAGTAAATATTCATATGGTTAGGCCTGCTAGCAGCCTTGTTGAATGATGTTTTAACTAAATTAGTAACACCTTATACGATTCTAGCCACTGTTTGATTCGCAGTAAATCTTCGCATTGGTCACGCCGAAAATTGAACGAGTAGGTACATTGAAAATCACGAGTCGCGAGGATTTACTCTGACAGAATGATGCATAAGTAAGATACGATTGACATCTTGTTTGATAAGACTGAAAAATAGCAAAGTCTGGTGGTTATTTTAGGCTCTAAAATGTAAGGAACCACGTGATATAGCTAATTAGCTATCGATGGAAGTCCGCTTTTATTGAAATTAAAGTAGAAAGACGACTTCATCAAAGACGCAATGAAACATATTTTAAACTAATATTCCATTGTTTCAGGCCATCGTTTTGGGGTCAGAGGACCAAGATGGAGAAGAGACTGATCCTTGCCGCTGGCGTGATGTCAGTTCTCGCCATTGCCTTCTTCGCCGCATTCATTGCCACGCTTCTCGTCCGAACATCTGCTGATATCAACGGTAAGTACTGCAACAACCGTTAAACCAGCAGAGTGGAGACAATATAGGGTAGGATATCTTCAAGCTAGGTAGCACGATTGTCTGCGTGGTTGGTAGCAGCTGGGTGAGAGTAGAATAGAGATGATTAGCGTGTGAGGCTAATATCAATGATGAATAGCACAGCAGACGATTCGTAAAACTTTCACCGTGAAAAGTTAACTGTCAATAAAGACAATAGCATTGGGTCGCAAGACAGCTCATTCCACGGTCATTCCATCTAAGCACGGTGATGGTTACAATATCTCACTCTAGGTGCGGCGTCGTACTGAAGATCTACTACTATGTGCTGTGAGTTTGAAACCTACTCATGGCAATTTTGTATACAATATGTAAAGAAAACTACCGATCCGTGAATTGGTATTGTTAGGTATCGATAACTGATTCTGCTAATGCATACAAAGCCGGGCTAAACTTAAAAAAAAAATCCACTTAAAAAAATAAATAGATATTATTTTGCAAAAAGAGGAAACTTAAAACATGTGCTGTAAGCAATACATGCGCGGGCGAAGGGAAGCAGTCGCATGTTTTTTCGCTCATAATAATACAGTCAAAAATATTATTGTCACTTTTTAAAAAAATACCAAATTTTGGGTAAGTTGGAATTAATTCGTGAAAAAAAAATTATTATTTCAAAATTCATTAGTTACTATGATGATTATGTAAAATTTCATATTATTTGGTCTCGTGTTTACCTAACCTTTATTATCCTTATGGGTCGGACGGGGTTTTCTTTTATTACATATTGTATAACATGATCACGGTAGGTACTTTTACTTTGTGAGCTAGCAATCTTAAGGCTATTATGATTTTTGTTTTCATCTTATAATATACTCTCAGGACCTTCATTCGAGATCTATCTCATTTTGCTGCAATAAAAATAGTTTACAAGTTTTTATTTTTTATATCATAAAAACCTGACTTTCCTTATTTGCCTTTCATCCTTTCATCTATTTTTAATGAGAGTCTACTTAAGTACCCTATTATAAAAAATAGATGCGATTTTCCGATCTTCTTCAGTATAAATCGGGTCGGCTTAGAATACCTAAGCCGGCCCGATTTATAGTATATATGTATATACAGGCTGTATCTGACATCGTAACGCAAACTTCGCGAAAAGGCTAGACCACATGCCACTAATAAAATTATTATAGTCATTTATGTCGTTAATGAACGGTTAGAGAATTCAGTGTTTAAAAAAAAAGTGTCGGCTCGGCCTTTGAACGTTGCAAGCGTGCCGCCGTGCGGGTTTGTAGATATGACGTTGATCCCTGATGTGAGCTCTATTAAATCAGCTGATGGGATAGTTTTTCGAGTTTTGTTCACATTGCGCTATTTTGTGTAATTAGCGAATTAATTAATTTTAACTTAAAAATCTTATTGGTTTATAAAAAATATAGCATTTATGAACGGCCTAAAGGAAAAAAAAAACTGCATCATGTAAAAGCTGACGAAAATTTTCACAACTGGGGGGTTCAGAATCATGTACTGGATCCATGGTACGATCGTTTGTGCGTCGATGTCAGATACACCTTTTATAATATATTTTCTCTTAATTCTCTATATATAAAAAGAAAAAAAGATAAAAATTAGAAATTGGATAGCTCGTTTCGGTTGTCCAATAAGAATCACAACTGATCAAGGAAGACAGTTTGAAACTCGACGATTCCAAGACCTCGCTCAATTACTTGGCGCAGAAAAAACCCGTCCTACTGCGTACCACAAAAATTTTAAAAAAACGCTAAGTCAAAGTGATAGGTAGGTTGGGCAGTTCATTGTGTCCAAGGCCAAGGTGGCTGCCAGAAAACTTGGCGTCATCGCAAAGGTCCGGCAGTATTTCACACCAGGGCAGCTTCTAATATTGTACATAGCACAGGTCCGCTCGTGTGTGGAGTACTGCAGTCACATTTGTGAAAATGTCAGTGAAATGTCACCCGGCTACTTTGGATTCAGTGGAGAGGCGTGCGAAGAGGTTGATTGGCGACCCAGATTTAACTCGAAACGGTCTCCAAAGCCTGGAGCACAGGCGTAGAGTAGCCAGCCTTTCGGTCTTCTATAGGAAGCATTCTGGCGAGTGTGCAAGGGAATTGCATGATTTAATTCCTCCATCTCCGTTCCACCATCGGAGGACCCGTCGTACGGCGACTTTCCACCCTTACGTTGTTGACACCACTACGATGCGGACGAAGCGTTTCGTTTCGCGTTTCTTTTATACCGCGTACATCAAGGGCCTGGAACAATTTGCCGGCGGGGGTGTTTCCGTCACACTACAATTTGAGTGTCTTCAAGGCTAGAGTGAATAGGCTCCTAATAAACTAGCGCGCTTTGCCATCAACGATTGCATTACTGCTTACCATCAGGCGGGATTGCGGTCAAGCGCTAGTTTATAATATATATAAAAAAAAAATAGTGTAAGCAAGTAATGGGATGCGATGAGTGGGTTGCGGCAAAAAGATATTTCAAGCGAACGAAGTTGCGAGTAGAAGCTCCTGTGAAAATAATGAGGACTTGCTTATGTTAAGTTATTGATTGACTTACGCGCGTAAGTTTCGATACCGTGGAAATCTCCGTATAAAAACTATATGTTCGTATAAAGTTCTAGCTGCAGCCCACTGTTTCACCCGGGTAGGTTTCGATATGTTTTTTTTATATGCTCCGCTCCTATTAGTCGCAGCGTGATGTTATATAGCCTAAACCCTTCCTGGATTAATGGGCTATCCAATGCACAAATATTTTTTTCAAATCAAACCGTAAGTAAGTTCCTGAGATTCGCGCGTTCAAACAAACAAACAAACAACCTCTTCAGCTTTATATATTAGCATAAGAGTTGATAATATATAGATAAACCTGACTAAAGGTAAAGGAAAACAGCTTGAGGAAACCTGGACTTTATAAGCCTGAAATCGCCAACCCGCATTGAGCAAGCGTGGTGATTACGCTCAATCCTTCTCTGTATGAGAGGAGACCCGTGCCGAGCAGTGGGACGATAAAAAGGTTGATAATGATGATAGATAAACCATTCCTATACCTACTGTTAATTCTAATCCCTTCGGTTGTTTTTGCGTGAAAGAGTATCAAACTTCCATAATAAATTTTCACAAACTTTCGCGTTTATAATATTAGTAGGGTACTTGGAAATTACATGTTTGTTAGGTACGCGTCCAACAAACAATTGCAATCCAAGTTCGGATGTAAACGGAATGTTTAATTAGAGAAAATTTTGTGTTGAGTGATTCAGTTCCTTTGTTTCTTTTCATATGGTCACAAGTAGTATGACGTAATGTCGTTAACGAATACATTCGACCTTACTGTCATCAAGGTAAATCAAATAATTGTAGAATTATCGTCGCCGTTTTCTGTGATGGTTCACTTTTTTACAGCCTTACTCATGGCCAACCTTTTTGTAATGCACTAGCTTCTTATCCGCGTCATAGAATCAGTACACAGTTCCGTCCCACACTCCAAAATGCATGGTATCATAGAACACCGACAGGCTGGCTACTCTATTCCTGTGATCCAGGCTTTTGAGACCGTTTTGAGTTAAATCTAGGTCACCAATAAGCCTCTTCGCACGCCTCTCCACTGAATCCAATGTAGCCAGGTGGTATTTTGCAACACCAGCTAGGGTCGCCAACTTTTTTTTAGCAGAAATAAAGTTATCTGATTTTAAAGGAGGTAAATAAAGAGTACGGACTTACAAAAAAGAGTATCATTTATTTGTTACTTTTAAAAAGGTATTTTTTTGTACTTTTTGCGGCATATAACACTTTTTTGTGTTTAAAGGAATTGTATGAGTCCAAACATTCCAACTCTAAATTTGTACATACGAGTATCAAGAGTTCATTTTTCATTAAATTCAATGAAGCTCTGTTTCTCTCTTTTCACCACTTCGCATTCATGACCGAAAAGACTCTTTCAGTAAATGCTGAAGTGGCGGGAACAGAGAGTATATAGCTAATATGGATTACTATTATAATATGGATTGGGGAATCGGCGATACCAACATATTAACAGTAAATAGTGGACTTTTTAATTCTGATTATGGATTTTTGCATATTATTACAGACGTGCTCTAGTTTTAGTAAACATTTTGTAAAAAAGTGTATTTTAGCGTACTTTATTAGTGTTATAGATTATAAAGTACGCCTACGTGATATAGAGGACAATACTCTATTTTACAGTACGGTTGGCAACCATAGCACCAGCCTAAATTTGGCTGCAGTACTCCACACACGAACGGACCTGCAGGCCCTTTGTATAACATTAGAAGCTGTCCTGGTGTGAAGTACCGCCGGACCTTTGCAATAACACCAAGTTTCCTGACAACCACCTTGGCTTTTTTCACTAAATCACGTGTTTTTGTTTATTTACCTTTAGTTAATGGAAGCGATAGAATTTCCAAATAACTGAAATTGGTAATACGATTCTTAATAACATTAAACTGTACTTTTTTGTTTTTATTTTGGACACAGAGATACGACTAAAATAAATTATGTTAGAAAAGGCTTTTTTGAATATAGCCGAACAATATCTTTAATAAAAGAAAAAATAAAGAAGGGCCACATACAAGTGCACATGATAAAATCGGTGTTGACAACAACGACGTAAAAAATACGAAATGACGCATTTTGTACAGATTATAGTTATTTTAAGAGATTCTCCGCACCATTGTTATTCAATAAATAGATAAAAGAGGGCAGGTCACTATATAAACAGAATTTTAACTGTTTACGTTAAAGTGTCACAGTGGCAACCTACGTCTTATTTAAACTTGTATACCGCATGAATGTGGCGACGCGGAAGTCCGGAAGTAGGTACAAACACGACGTGATATAATTTGCACATCACTGCACAAGATTTCTTGAGGAAACTTTTAGAAATCAATCCACTCATTATATCGGAGAAAAAACTGTAGCGTTAATGCAAGAGAACGTTGGAAAATGCTCTGTAACGTCGAGGGTTACCCAACGCTAGATCACGTTGTGTGTCGAAACACTGCCATGCTCGGGCGCACGCACTCGTGTCGCTGACATTATACTATATAATAACAATTTTACAATACAAAGGTCAGTTTTCACACAAAATTGGGCAAGTTCGATTGAGAAAAAGTAACAAAAGAAGTTTATAATGACAAATATCGATCTAGGTAATTTTTTGTGAGCGTCTGCAACAATAGTCGGAGTAATAAACTTTATCCTTGCTGTTTCTCCGTTTTATCACCCATTTGCTTTATAAGTTACTCGAATTTATGTTCCACACGTCATAAACCCATAGCCCGTTTCTATAACTTATCATTTTCATGTCAATGGTACCTAAGTGTTCGCTAATATGTCATCTACGAACTGTCACTACACTGTTTTTAAAGGCTCCCATGATACAGGAGTAATTCCTAGTTTGATAAAATAAAAAGACTGATGTTATACAGAAGCCTTCTTTGTTTGTTTGTGTAGAGGGCTAATCTCTGGAACTACAGATCGGGGCCGTCTGATATAAAAAGTTCTCTCTTGCATCTGATAGTCCAATTCATAAGGAATGCTATTTAACATAAAGTTGTTGATGTCATACATCAAGTAAAATCTGAAAGAACACTAGGTTATAATGATAGTGCATACAGGTGATGGAAAACTTTGCTGCGGTGCTGGTAAAATTATTTAACGGAAGAAACCGCGAGTAAAAGCTAGTGTGAAAATAATGAGGTCTAGATTACTATGTAAAGTTATTGGTACAGACTAACGAGTTATTATTATATTACGGGGATATTCGGGTAAAAATTACATGCTCGACCTTAGAAACTTAGGTCGTAGGTATAGCTCGACCTTAGAAACTTAGGTCGTAGGTATAGCTCGACCTTAGAAACTTAGGTCGTAGGTATAGCTCGACCTTGGAAACATTAGGTCGTAGGTATAGCTCGACCTTAGAAACATTAGGTCATAGGTATAGCACGACCTTAGAAACATTAGGTCGTAGGTATAGCTCGACCTTAGAAACGTTAGGTCGTAGGTATAGCTCGACCTTAGAAACGTTAGGCCGTAGGTATAGCTCGACCTTAGAAACATTAGGTCGTAGGTATAGCTGGACCTTAGAAACAGTATGGGTCGTCGGAGCTATACATACGGCCTACTGCTTCTGAGGTCGAGCTTTACATACGGCATAATGTTTCTTAGGTCGATCATTATTACCAAATTTTATTCCGTTCAAAATAGTTTTAGCGTGAAAGAGTAAGTAACAAACGCAAGCTTTGACGTTTACCTATATGTTTGTAGGATTGTTGCTAGGATAGACATGGCCATGATGCTTAGCCATCATTCAATGTCCAATGTCTGATTAGTATAAAAAGTGAAGTGATTAAAAAATAACTTCAAAGAATAAAATACGAATCAGCAAAATAAATAAGTGTAGGTACCAGTAAACCAAACACAATAATTAAACCGTCGAAATAATCAAAGCACGTAAGTTTTTCTGGGAAGGAAACTTCCATAAGTAAATAGGTAGGTACCACAATACACAACAAACAATGACCAGCTACCATTGGTTCACGGAGCTATTCATTACAGATTTCTTACGGATTCACCAATGGTATACAATTAACTATGAGACGTGTGTTATTTATCTAAGCCATTGTTTGATCTTGGACACTAACGCAATCACTACATATAAATTAAATACATTTTACAAGGGTTGTCTTTCCTGCCAAGGCTGTAGGGTGTTTGAAAGAGATACCGTGGTCCTGGAGCACAGGCAACTGAAGGAACACGGGTGGGTTTTAGTCAGTAAAAGTCTGACACGCCCTTCCGCTCCGCCCAGAACAGAAGAGGTCATTTGATGATTATCCATCCGCAAAAAATGGTTATGATTTTCACGTGTATATTTTACTAGCTTTTCGAACCCTGCTTCGCCCGCGTGGAAATCGGTTATATCGCGCTTTTAGATTGTCCCATGCGAAAAATTTTCCGGCATAAAAAATTACCCTATTATTTAATCTGGACTTCTAACTTTACGACTGCAAAATTACAAAGCAATCTGTTCAGTAGTTACGGCGTGAAAGCGGAACAAACAAACTCACTTTCCGATTTATAATATTTGTAAGGAGCTCATCTCGGTACATAAGGTTATGTGGAATCCATTGTAAGGCGAAAGAATTCTTAATCTGAAGTAATAGACGGAGACTTGATGGATTTTAATTAATAAATTGTTCAGCTACTCGGCTAGACTTAGAAATTTTTTCAATAAGTAATAGCTTGAAACAAGTTAAGTACCATGACGAAGTACTTGAGAGAAGATTTAAAAAAAAATAACATTGTTAAAGTTAAAATGAAAAAACCCGACTATAAATTATATTACCTTATATTCAAAGCACATAACGATGAAGAGAATTACCAACCCACATTATATTTTTGGATTCTGCATGAACAGGAAAGTACTGTGGTTTTAAAAATGGCGACGAGGCCAAGTTCAAAACACGAAATACGGTCAATAACAACAAGCCAGTACCCGAAAGGTGTACTTATTACGTTTGAGGCATAAGGGTCAGTGTACACCGTGACGCGACGATACGCCAAGCTCATGTACTTTTAATAGTGATACAATATTATGTACAATTTTTTAGGTTTAGTAGTAGTTCTATACTGATCTGCGTCTGAGTACAGCATAGATTATTTTACATTTCGCAAAGTCGTAACGACATCTTGACGATGCCTCCGGCCGTGTCCCGTTTTATCCGAGAAAGGTGCATGTAAAAACAGCTGACTTCTTAAAGCATTATTTATAATTTATATCATGCCATGTCGCATTGCGTCTTCGTCTCGATGTGATCTAACCCTAACACCAACACATTGTAGTTCTGAAAAAACTTTTTTCGTAACACTTAGTACTTGCGAAATGTAAGAAGTACTAGTCCAGGTCCACACAAACTGTTTTTTCATGCAGTAGATTTTCAACGCACTGCTTGATGTCGAGTGTTGACAAAATATAAGAGCGTTTTTTGATGAGCTAGTATGTGCGCTGTTAGATTTTAAGTATTCATCTCAATACTGTGAATTCTAAATCTAGTGAGCTATGAAAAAATGGGTATGGCACCCCGTTTCGGATCTTGGACACTTGCGCGGACTACAATTCCGCGAAAGTCAAGCGCTAATCTGCTTACTAGCGCGAAGAGACGGTTGGGCGGAGGAAATATCTACAGCTATGTGTTAGTAACAGTCGGAGAGGAAGTTAAAAGTTCAATTATGCGTCAATAGTGAGTTTTATACATACATTTATATACTTCTGACATTTAGAAACACGCTTATTTGTTTAAAAAAATCTTAAATATTTTAATGTAGGTGTTTCTTTTAATGTTTTGGATTTTTATGGACTTCCACTTTCCAGTCATGGTTTTCGAGATCAATGAAAAATAAAAAAAAGTCAAAGACTTTTTTAGTTAGTTTATTTTTTTAGTTTGATTTTCTTAGAATTGAAATTCTTTGAAGTAACAAAACAAAAATAACTAAAATTTCAACCTTAACTCACCCACTGTTTTTGTTTTTTAGTTGGACATAACTCCTGAATATTATGGATTTAGATACTATGCACCCCTATTCACCCTTTGATAGAATACATGCGTAATGTTATGAAGAAATCTCATTTCCTCAGCTTTGTCACGCAAGTCGATATACGGAAGTATCTTTAGAGCGAGTAGAATCGCGCAAATGTCCTTCGCGCAATTGCCTTTGGCGCAAGAGTCTTTCGTGGAAACGTCTTGTCGCGTAAATGGATTCGCACTAATGTTCTGCTATCGATGATTTTTGATTCTGGAACAAACCACTTTCCTCAACAAAACTAACTTTTATGTAATATAATTGAGTATCATAACTGAAATTGCCTTCTTTTGAAGAATTTCAAAGTTAGGAGTATATATATACTTACTAGAAATTTTACATCATTTCACCTTTTTTATTTTGAATTGTCTTTCGTAACCGACTAATCCGGTCAAGTCTAATAACGGCTACCAATAACTGTGGGACTTTTGCTGACCCAATTAGGTACTTGTGATGCAGAATTAATGTCTTTAGCCTAGATCATTTCTAAGAACATCCTCGTTAATAATTGGATTGAAATTATCTAATGACGAGTTTTACTTAAAAACGTGGCTATATTAGTAACGCAATATACAATGCAATCATGTTGCAATCATCGCGTATTGCAATCATGTTAGAGTTATATTCTATTGGGTCCCAACAAAACGCACAACGCCATTGCGGTAGGCTAATACTGGGATGTCGGGACGCGCAAAAGACAGAATTGTGAGGAAAAGGGAACGGGAGGCCTTTTTTTTCGGATGGAAAATCTTCAAATGGACTCTCCTACTCTGTGTCAGACTTTTACTGACAAAAACCTATTCATGTTCCTTCACGTGCTTTGCCCTATAATGGGACAAAATAGGTTAGTTAGATTATAATTATAAAATAGACTAGCTTTCCGCCCGCGGCTTCGCCCGCGTTAACTTCGGTTGTATCGCGCTTTTTAGATGTCTTTCGGGAATATCACATTTTTTCGGGATAAAAAGTACCCTATTATTTAATCCGAACTTCTAACTTTACGTCTGCAAAATTTCAAAGCAATTGGTTCAGGAGTTACGACGTGAAAGTGGTACAAACAAACTCACTTTCCGATGTATAATATTAGTAAGGATATATTTGGTGTACACATACAAATATTCCAGTCATCTCCCTTGGGAACTTGGTGTTTTTTTAGGACCAAAAGTAGCCTATGTTACTCTTCATCTTTTCAACTAACTGTATGTCAAAAATCAGGTCGATTGATTGCTTAGCTACGGCGTGAAGGAAGGACAAACAAACAAACAAACACACATTCACATTTATAATATTAGTATGGATGTCCACGGAAATACGATAGGATGATGTGATAGGGGGTCAGTGGCTAAATCAGGGGGGGACGGGACAGTTGATTTAATAGAGTTTGGCGACAAATAAAGCAGCGTTATCTACTCTTTTGATCGTTGAAATATTAGTTTTGTCTAGTCCTCAATAGATGTCTCTATAATAAAATTCTAAAAACAACAAGATTATTTTTTTAAATAATATAATGTTAGTTTGAATGTATTAAAATCTTCATATTAACAATTAATTATATTTATCTATAATATCTTAAATTCTTTTAATATAATGTTAATAATAAGCTTTATATTCACTCGTTTTAACATCTGATTCTAATGTCAATGACACGCTGTGGTCGCCATAGTCTGCGCACACGCTTGACTATTTCTCGATTGTTGTCTGTGTCTATCCTAGTTTTTGAGATAATTATCTTCGTTCTAAACGTCGAGTAGAGATTACTCCTCTGTTTCGGTACCAAGATAATCATCCAGAAACTGTTATACTATGCGCTATAGACGCTATTTTGTGTTGTGTTGTAACTGCAGTGAATATCGTTGATTGTGCGGGAAAATAAATTATGAAGGCGATGATAAACAAAATTAGCTACTGTTAATTATTATAATAAGCACAACAATTACGATAATAGAAAATGAACTTAAACTAATCAGTTGTTTCATTAAAACCCAATTTTGCATTTAGCCAGTATTTTCCCGTACCGAATTTTGTTCTTACTTTCTTGATGTGAATATTTAATTTCCTAAATATTGGTATTGTACAGGTACCTACAAACGCCATAAAATGAACGATGCGTCATACTGACGTTACACGAATTCTACATCTCGCAATCAGAGTTTACCGTGCAATTAGCATACATACAACTTGCCAATTTCAACATTGGGCAAGTGCCCGCCAGACATAACACCCGTCTGGTCGAAGGAACCTCCCTTTTCTATGGAGGATGAGTGAGCTTTACTCCCTGTTCCTCATGCCTCCACAATGGTGACCCCGAGCATGAACGTCAGCGCAGCCTTCGTGCAACAACTTGAGCGTGACGTCATCATCATCACTCCCGTAAGCTTCATCGGCGAATCACCCACCCAGCCAGCACCCACGGCTTCAACGGGTATCCTGACCACAAGCATGCAGCGACCGCGCATACCTGGTCATCACCCTCAACCTCATCAGCAACCTCGGCACAGCACACTGCACTTTCGGCCGGTCAACAAGCAGAGCCCTCTCTCCTGGTCGACGCAGCCTCAACCCGGCGTTGTACGACATCCGACGCACTGGAGTACAACGCAGCGCCCCATCACCCCGACTCACTGGGGAATCTTCAAAGACAGTTCCGACTCACCGTGAACTACGCGGCAACCGGTTCCGACTCACTGGAACCTCAGCTGGCCTAGCAAGAATCACAAGATACAAGACTCAGCCCACTATCGACCTCCGGTCTCCGGAGGGGAGTGATGTACCGGTACCTACAAACGCCACAAAATGAACGACGCGTCATACTGACGTCACACGAATTCTACATCTCGCAATCAGAGTTTACCGTGCAATTAGCATACATACAACTTGCCAATTTCAACCATTGGGCAAGTGCCCGCCAGACATAACACCCGTCCGGTCGGAGGATCCTCCCTTTTCTACGGAGGATGAGTGAACTTTACTCCCTGTTCCTCATGCCTCCACAGTATTATTACAAAATAATGTTCCACTAGAAAATTACAATAAAATAGTTCGGTACTGGGAAATAAAAGGCTTTTAATTATAAATAAATCTAATATCAATATTACATAGTGTGTGTGGGTAAACCTGTGCGTGTGTGAGTGAGTGTATTATAGATCGATAGTTCCTTGATCAGAAATGCAGAGGGCGCTTCAAACTTGTCATGGCTAAAAGACACGAGAGTGGGCACTCTATTTCTTTTTAAATTATAGTACTCTGTGGGCTAAATAGTAATGGCCACACAATTCAATCGATCAGATCGTTTGCCGTAGATGCGTTCGTTTACGTTTGGTATCTGGATGACGTGAAAATATTTTATTTAGGTATACACCGAGATTTATTCTGACTCTATGGAATAACGTTGTGGGTAGTTAGAAAAATGAAAATCTGAAAGTCTGCTTATCATATTGCCCAGCAATTGGGTTGGGTTGTGGAGGTCAGGTAGGCGGTTGCTCTATGTAGAATAGTGGTTTTCAACTGCATCCCGTTAGAATGGAAGCCGACCCCAATATAATTGGGAAAAGGATACTCAGCTAATGGGTAATATGCTGTGATGAAATGGGAAAATTACTTTATTATATTTCTTTGCAACATCCTCGTGTAGTACAGACGACGGCAAATCAAATTAGGGTAAGGTCGCCTTAGTCGTACCAGTTCAAGGAAAATAGCGATAATTTCTATTGTAATATAAATAAAAGAAAAATCTTTGCATATATAAATTCTTCATTTATTAACTAATCAACAAAGACTAATAAGACATATAAAAATCTTTTAATAAAATGTTTTTTATAGGTTTTACAAAAACCTTCCTTCGGTACGACTTAGGCAACCGGTTGCCTTAATCGTACCACCCATGGCCTAAGTCGTACTTAGAGTAAACATATATCTTTCCTGTCGGCTCTAGCACACGCAGCGATAAGATTGGATGTTCCTTCATGAACCTAGCAAACCATTTCTTGCCGGCGATTTCCTTTTCCTTGTTGAAGCGATGAGGTAATTTATATTTTTCGGCAATTTGGTAAGCAAGTTTCCTGACATTAGTCACAGTTAATCCAAAGAACGCAGACTCCATGTTAAGTATATGCTGCGCTAATTCGTTTTCCATTTCTGTTGTCATATCATTTGGTCTGCCGAATTTACTCGTTTTATTTAAACCCCTTAAATGACGTCGGAAAGTAGGTAGTACCTAAGTATAGAATATAGTCTACATGCTTCATTGAATCCCAATTTACCATCACGATGTTGCTGCAGAGCCTCATCCATGTCATCTTGCTTCCAAGAGTTATAAATTTTCTTTGCCATATTGATCACCTTAAAGAAAAAATTGAAATTAGCAAAAAATATCTCTGTAACACCTAAGTCGTACCGGTACGAATTAGGAAGTTTATGCAGGTACGAGTTAGGCAGCGGGGTGTACAAAATTAAAAACCAAAATTAATAACATAACCTAGAAACCGTTTACCGTTTAACCTAGCTCATATCAACCAGAAAACACTATAAAAACAGACATGAGTCAAAAAAATATTCGCTTCAACACAATCTTTTGTGAAATTGCTTATGAATGACGTAAAAATATTAGTGAAAACTGTGCAAAAAACTTACTTTTTCATTATTTTTTGATCGCGAATTCCGGCAAGCCGCCGCGTGTTGCTGTTTACCCGTGGTACTGAGTAGAACCATATTGCACCGCTAGATGTCACCTTTTCATGACGGGTGCGCAGATATCGACGTGGTACGACTTAAGCGCTGGTACGACTAAAGGTACTTTACCCTACTAGATTCTTTCAGATTTTCAACTTTTTCTCTAAAGCACTAATGCTTAAAGTTGATTGGGAATATTTCACAGTTTCGGGTAGTTTGACCTGCTGTTGTCCGTACCTAATACATAGGCGAATTATGTATTCGATAACAGCACATATAACAGTACATATGTTTCTTGAAAATGGTTTTGTTAGAGTGATCTGCCTTTCTTTAACTAAATATCTAATGTTTTTGCCTTATATATTTCCTAGCTGTTGCCCGCGACTCCGTCCGCGTCGACTTCAGTTGCTCAGTTGATATAAAATAAGCGCCTGCTAAAATAATGGGAGCAATATGTACGCCCGCTTCTTTGTTACTGCTCTGCTTCTATTGGTAATAGCGGGATGATATATAGCCTATGTCCTTTCTCAGGCTCTAGACTATCTGTGTACCAAATTTCATTACAATCGGTTCAGTAGTTTTGGCGTGAAAGCCGGACAGAAAGACAGACAGACAGAGATATTTTCGCAATTATAATATTAGTATGGATAGTATGGATTGCAGCAAAATATTTCTTAGCCATCGGTCGGTATTTATATAAAAAATTTAAGTATTTTCTACACTCAAAATCTGACATGGTGCATTTACAAGAACCTGAGATCGGTTCGTCTGATTATTCTTTCACATCGTATTTACCTTTATCTGTTTCTGTTCTTTTTTTGTTCATAATCATCATTTGTGTTTCTCATCCGCTCATTAAGCATCTTTTATTTGCATTTTAGACATACCCCAGACTAGTGAACTGAGAATTTCCTCGTCCATCCCACCGACAGTTGCCGTGAAAGGAGCTCCTGAAAATGTTGCTTTATGCAACAGCCCTGGATGTATCCACACAGGTACGTCCATACATTGTAAATTTAACTAAAGGGGGTAAATCGATCGAAGTTTTAGAAAAAGTGTTGCTTTAAAGGGAATACTCAATACCGGGTTGACACTCTAAGGATCGTGTTACATGTATTACAGAAACTTACTAAAGATTTAAGCATTACTTAAAACTAAGTAGTTTCAACCAATCAAATAGCTTCAAATGAGATTTAAGTAAAGATTCGAGTTTTGAGTGAGGTTCTGTAATACGGACCTAAGTGTCTGGTTTTTTTTTGGTTTACTTCTTTCCGTTCATAGGAACGGAAAAGGCAAAGGCATAGTACGCCATACAGCCTAGTCTTAAGTAACTTTTTTTCTTCACTTTATATCCTAACTTATCCTAATTTATCCTACCTTATCCTAGCTTAACTTAACCTATCTCCTTTCGTTTCCCACGTGAAGCCGACCTGTAGGCCTAGTATGAGTTTTCAATACGAAACTCTATCGTTGATATCGAGCGCGTTTGGCGCTCTCATTGGTTGAGAGTTCTTACGACCTTGAAGCGGGCCAATCGTTGAGTCAAACGCGCTCGATATCGACGATCGAGCTTCGTAATGAAAACTCATACTAGGCCTACAGGAGGGGTTTGGGGTAAAGACATGATGTGACCACTATGCTACAATATTTCACTGTTCTTTATGAATTATTTACGGAATGCACTTTTTACTACATAAATCAAGCGTTTTTATTTAGTAAACGACACTATAAATAATTTTAAAGTCCAATGAAAAATGAGCGTGGCACTCATTTTGGCTTTCCCGCCCACCCAAGTGTCTGTAATGTTGTAAACACGCCAAACACTAAACTCCCAGAAATATATCAGAATATAATTTGAGTATTTTCTGATATTATATTTTTCTTTATCATATTCCTATAATGCACGGAGGTAGTATTTAATCGTAGTTGTTAATAAAATGACTAAATACGGCTGAACAACACTTGGCAGTGGTTCAGAAGTTCTGAAAGCTACTTCATATAAATTATAAGTAGGTGTATCGCAACCCACGTATTCTAGATACTGCCTATATAAATAATTTTCAGCTTCAAGGTCTGTTCTGTTTCTTATGCTCATGACCCTGTTCAAAATAAAATAAAAGCATTGGATTGTTGGCCATAAAAAATATTGTTACAATGCATGCATAATTCGATCGAAATCTTTATCTTTCCAAATTTTTATATTTTGATTATATTTTTGTAGCCTCCAAACTGTTGCTGAATATGGATGAAAAGGTGGACCCTTGCGATGATTTCTACGACTTCGCTTGTGGTTCGTTTGTGAAGAATACTCGGATACCTGATGACAAGACATCGGTGAACACTTTCTCCATCATCACAGACCAGCTGCAGGAACAGATACGGGCCCTATTGGACGAGCCCATTATTGAGAACGAACCTAGGCCGTTTGTCTTGGCGAAAACCTTGTACCAGGCTTGTATGAACCGAAGTAAGTGGCATTGTTTATTAACTTGTTTGTGCACAATTTATTACCTTACCTAAGTCTTATTGTTGATTTTTTTAAAATAAAAACCTTCCCACACACTAGGAATTTACTCCTGGATAGTGGATGCGTTTCCAAACATTTATACCCGGAATAACTACTTGGAGGTCATGCAAATATTTGTTCCGTGCGGAGATCGAACCCGCGCGCAACGCAGCAGTTGATCACTCAGCCACTGCAGCCACAGTGTCGTCAAAATAATATCGTCGTTAAAATAATAGGGAGGCAGGGACTTCGTAGTACTGCCTGTTTTATGGATTCAGTACGATCATGATCAGATCAGCCTTTTGTTGAAACTTCTAGTCTGTAAAAGCTGTTCCTTTACATTAGTAGCATTCTCATAACTGGCATAATAGAAGCGTATTGTAACAACAAGTATCCAACTCTCGGGGACAAAGCAACAGGACTGTCAATAGTACGTTTCTAGGTGCACTCAACTTGTTACATTTCACTACTATCTATGTGACACGTGTTTCATTGCTCACACTACAGATACTTTACACAAAGCTCTAAAGTTACCAGTTTTAGCTGAGCTCACATTGCAGGGTTTGTTTCGTGCAAACAGAAGTCAATTTATACTAGTTATGCAGCCGCGCGGTACATCACCACTTAGCTATTTAATTCAAATTTAATTTAAAACTTCCGCGAGATTGTTTTAAAATAATTGCTATTAACTTTTACAAACTATTTTTGCATAAAGAAAACAAACTTTGGGCTTCAACAAGATAACCGCAAATTGGAAGGCAAAGTAAACAAACTTAATTCACTGTCGGTAAACACTTGGCGGGTCTCGATTGTTATTACATTTTGAATATAATGTTTCTAAAGTAGTATTTTAAGAAAGAATTTTTCCAATATAAAAGCTTACGGAACTTTTTATGAATTTGTTTTTGCTGCTTGTTGATGTTTTGAACAATTTGCCGAGCAGAAATAGGTAGGTAGCTAGCTATCTTACTGAAATAACGATCTGCCTTGTTCGGATATCTTTAATAGAGCTTTCTACAGCGTCTCGTAGAAAAATACACCCAAGGAATTTATAGTCAATATAGTCTTAAAAGACGATCAATTAGTAAAATAAAGCATGCGGTGTTTTATTAACTATGAGAAGTACTTACCTAAGACAAATGGACGCAATCGCTTAGCCCATCGCGTGTTTGAACCTAGCGCAGGATTTAATGAACTTAATTACGATAATTATTATTTAACTGTTGCTTAAACCTGTTGTGAAATAATATTTGTGTGAAAGTAAACTAAGTAAATGATCGTGTTTTCGTTATTTGCACAATCAGTGATGTAATGTAAGTGATGAGTGATGGAACTAGCGTTACCTACATTGATTTAGACAAGCTTTATCTGTTGATACTGGTTTGTGGGGGACTAGTTTTAGTATTATAGTGGCAACAGAAATCATCTGTGAAAATGTCTAGTGCCTAGCTATGACTATTTATATACACGATGTAGATACAACGTGCTGACGGGCGGGTAGTGGAGTATTTTCAACAGGGCTCCGTTTTTACTCTTTTGTGACGAAACCCTGTGGAGAGGATGTACCTACCTATGAGTAGGTAAAGTAGCGAAGTAGACTATTTGGAATGAATTCGTTATTCCTCCCAGTTGCTTAACAATCTGAGTACGAAGACAGAAATTGGATAATGAAATGGTTTCTAACAAGGATATCGAAAATTTAAGACCGAACTGTAATGCGTATAAAGCGTTACCTACTAAGTGAATGTCCACTAGTGTCGTTGCGCTGTTACTATAACTATGATAGAAATGTTGACATAAACAAAACTTACCAATTTTTTGTGTTACGTCAACATTAGGTAGGTATCTTTAATATCCGTTACGTTGGAGACCCAGAAGTATTCTCAATGTAATTCAGAATAATTATGCAGATTTACGCACTCAATCGAAATTAAAATAAGCCCAGTATGTAAATAAAAACATGTAAATAACTCTGTTCCGGATTAAAGGGTAGGGGCGCCGGAGTAATTACAGAAGTCGACATTTAAAAGCCTCTGGGTGTTTGTTATCTCGGGAAGAAACAAGAAACAACTCGTGTTTTACGCATGTCTGAAGTATTTTTCGGTAGTTTATAGCTTTATTGTGGTTTCAAGTCAACTGCTTGATTGGCATCAAATAGCCTTAAATACTCTGAATGATGGCACATTGTTTATTAGATATTATTGTATATTATGTACAATAAGCTACATATATAATTATAAAGCTTAGGAAACAATGTTATTATAATATTATTACACCACCGTGTTATTTTTATCTATCTCTAATCTTCATATCGTGTTCCATATATTTAGCTGCCATCGAATCTCGTGGAGTGCAGCCACTCCTGGACATGGTGAAGAGGCTCGGTGGCTGGCCAGTGCTCGATGGTGACTCATGGGATGAGAAGTCGTTCTCCTGGGAAAAGTCCGTCTACAACTTTAGAGGAGCTGGATACTCCGTCGATTATTTCTTAGACTTCTCCATCAGTGTCGACGTGAAGAACTCCACCAAGCGCATCATCGATGTAAGAACACAAGAGTATCAGCTTCGTCTCTTATTTTATATTATTCTGATCTGGTCGGCCGACCTTGTAATTGAATTAGATCCATATTTTTGTGAGTGCTAGTTATGAGTGACCACATAACAACAGAAACGTGCTCGCTCGTGAAAATTACGTAAGAATAGCAACCTTAACTGCGAATTGATTACAACTCAGCGAATTGTACTTTATCACGCGAATGTGTTCAATAATGTGATTGTGTAATAAATCCAAAAGCTAAGTGAATATTTTCTAACAGCTGGACCAGGCGTCTCTAGGTTTGAGCCGGGAGTACCTGAACCGTGGATTTAGCGATAAACTCGTGCAAGCCTACTACGAGTACATGGTTGATATTGCAACATTACTGGGAGCGGACCGCGCCCGTGCCGAGGTTGAGCTGAAGGAGTCTCTGCAATTTGAAATGAAACTTGCCAATGTAAGTCACAGATACGTCCATATTACCAATCTGTATTTAATATCTCTTTATGTGGATTTAGGAGAGAACGATACTAATATCATTCGGGGGAGGGCGTTTTGCCATTATCCCCACGCTTGGCAGGCGGGTTGGGGATCGCAGTGGTTTGCTATTACACAGAAAAAGCGCTCCTGTCCGCTTCCCTGGTGAGTTCCCTTAGTCGCCTCTTACGACACCCACGGGAGGATAGGGAGACCCCCAACAAGGAGGACCGATGACCTAGTGAAGGTCGCGGGAAGCCGATGGATGCGGGCAGCACAAGACCGGTCAGCGTGGAAAGCCTTGGGGGAGGCCTTTGTCCAGCAGTGGACATCCATAGGCTGAACAAGATACTAATATTCCTTAACGTTTTTACAAAAATCTACGAAGGCTTATGATTAACTTTTAATAATAATCCAGTCGACCATAAGTTAACCAGTACCCGTCCAAGGTTGATGTATATTGTCGCATTTGGCCTAATTGCGTTGGCGCCTTGGTCAAACACGTCAAACAAAAAGCGTTGTGGCTGTTAGCCACGCTAAGTCCACAGATGACGGAGTAAAATTTTTTTACCTAAAGTATTGATTGCTTTCACAGATTTCCTTGCCATTGGAAAAACGTCGTAATGCCACTAGCCTTTACAATCCGATGACCATTGCAGAGCTAACACAGAAGTTCCCCAAGTACGTATGGCTAAATGGTTATCATTTTCGTATGTAGGAAAAAACATTTTGGTATTATATAGGTAGACTATGCAAATTTTCAATTTTCTAAATGTGGAAATTATACATAAGGTAGAATAATGGGCGACTTTTGAGCTTATAGCGAAAGCTTATTTATAGCTGAAAATAACTTATGCTTTGCTTGGTAGATAATAATACAAATAACCTAAACAAGTTCAATACTTATGAAAAATACAACAAAATATAGGTACTTATTTTAGACAGCGTGTTGTACCTTCTGTTGCACTACGCTAAATAGTTGCATGAGCACGTATTCCATTGTTCAAGACTATAATGAATGGCATTGGAAATTTGATATAGGTACCTACCCACATATTTTTTTTTAAAATACACACACCAGTAATACTACCCACACTACTAATTACTTCAGTAGGTTTCGAGGGTGCGTTTACAATCACTTAAACTGACATACACAAATAACACTGTTCAACAAAATTTTGTAACAAGAAAAGTGCTGGCTAATTTTAAATTACCTACCAAATCTCATTTTATAATCATATTTATTTTGATTCCATCTGATCTAATTTTCGTGTTACAGCTACTACCCACAAAATTAAAATTAACCATTTTTCTTATACCTTCGCATTCAGAGAATTTGTTTATTTGAAGAACCTAATGGTTTCTTCTATTTTTAAAGTGAAGTGATTCTTAAATAATGTCAAGAAAGTATAAGCTGATCAGGATCAGTTTATACTTTCTTGTCTAACTTGTCAGGACAAGTTTTGTTACATTTGTGGTGGCATGACTTTCAAATCTCAACGAAGCAATTTGACACCATTAGTAAGTTATATGAACAGTATTTTGGTTTTTCCATCGGACAACAAGTCAAATCGTGGGTTCCAAACATCTGTTGTATTACATGTGTGGGTCTTCTCACTGGATGGTCGAAAAGATCTCGATCTATGCCGTTTGCAATCCCTGTGATTTGGACGGAACCAATGAACCACTCATCTGATTGTTATTTTTGTCTTACTGATACAAAAGGTATTACAATTAAAACAAAAAGTAAAATCAAGTACCCTGACCTGGCATCAGCTAAAAGATCGGTCGCTCATAGTGAAGATCTATCATAGTGAAGATCTACCGGTGCCAGAACCACCTCAAACTAGCGATCTGTGCCTTACGCCAGAAGTCGAAAAAGACACATTGGATCTTGACTTTCAAGGCATATTTGTTAGCCCCCAAATAAGGTAAATGATAAAAGATGATATATTTAAGGAAAAACTAAGTAATTTACAAATATCAGCTTGGGAATCTTTCATGACAGTAACTTCCAATTTTCTAGGAAATCGCCGATCAAGTGACTATAAATGTATTATCGCGGAGCTTTTATCTACTTATAATGCTTAGGAATGTAAAATGTCAATGAAAATACATTTTCTCAAATCACATTTACACTTTTAAAACACGGTGAAGGATTCCATCAAGACACTTCTAGCATAGAAAAACGATATCAGGGCAAGTGGACCCCAGGCATGTTAGCGGATTAGGTACTGGTGGACATTAAAACAAGACGTCTCTGAAGCAAAATACAGACTAAAATCATAAAGTAAATTAAATAAATAAAATAAATAAATATATACGGACAAATCACACAGATTGAGCTAGCCCCAATGTAAGTTCGAGACTTGTGTTATGGGATACTAACTCAACGATACTATATTTATAATAGATACATATATAGATATACATCCAAGACCGGACCGGCCAATCAGGAAAAGTTCGTTTTCCATCATGACCTGGCCGGGGATCGAACCCGGGGCCTCCACGTCGTAGGCAGGCGTGTTGACCGCTACGCCACGGAGGCCGAAATTCATATTCATGTAGCAATAAACCGAAATAACTTCTGTTTGTTTATAAAAATAAAAAATTTAAAATGGTATTACAAAAAAAAAACTATTCGTATTTGAAGCATTTTAATTTTATATGTAGTATCCTTATCCTTGCCCTAAACATAACTAGACAAAAGTTGTCATGTTACAAGCAAAAATTGTTTTTTTGTTGACTAGTGTAGCCAAACCCGGAACAACTACCTGTAAGTCGGTACTCCAAATATTTGCTCTGTGCGGGTATCGTACAATACACCGACTAATGTTTTATTAATCTGATGGGTCTACCGTTTCAAAAATATAACCACAGATTCCGCAGGTTGATTTTGTAACACACTATCAGTAGCCATATTTTTCATTTTGATAGTCCAAAAGCAAACATTGCGTTTTTTCGTTGTTAAGCAGACATTTTTTTCGAATATATGAAGCAATGGAAAGGCAATACGAAAATTATTCAGATGGAGGTTGATAATGTTTTTAGTGTTATTGTAGTGCACTAATTATTGAGCGAGAGTAAAAGTAAGTGATTGTTTTCTACTACTACTACAAACACTTTTAGGGACGTTTCCTGGGTAAAAAAAAATCTATTTAGTCAGTCATTCAGATTATAGAAAAACATTGGATACGTATATTTTGTTTTATCAAATCAATAAAAATTGACAAATATAAGGCATCAAGTGGTGGCTGGTGACGTCACTCCTCGCTAAAAAATGTAGCGTGCAGTGACGTCACACGAGTTTTCAACGCACTGAGTCGTCTTCATGTTTTGTTTACCTATATGAAAAAAGTAAAAATACGTGTCTAGTATTTTTTGGAAATCTGACTGACGGACTAATTAGTTTTTTTTTTAGTCAACAACCCTATTAATAAAACAGTTTACAGTAG
Source organism: Sesamia inferens (assembly GCA_037179545.1). Classification (NCBI taxonomy): domain Eukaryota; kingdom Metazoa; phylum Arthropoda; class Insecta; order Lepidoptera; family Noctuidae; genus Sesamia; species Sesamia inferens. The sequence continues at coordinate 14,129,013 of CM073921.1, read as the reverse complement.
AAAGTCACATTTATTGGTACACACTGCTACTCATCTAGCAGCGTAATTGCGTCTATTGCACTATCAGTTTTCTTTTTTTTTTATACGGACAAATCACACAGATTGAGCTAGCCCCAAAGTAAGTTCGAGACTTGTGTTATGGGATACTAACTCAACGATACTATATTTTATAATAGATACATACGAGTATATAGATAACGTTTCCAAGACCCAGGCCAATCAGGAAAAGATCGTTTTCCATCATGACCTGGCCGGGGATCGAACCCGGGGCCTCAACGTCGCAGGCAGGCGTGTTGACCGCTGCGCCACGGAGACCGACCGTCAGTATCAGTAGCAATGAGTTTAATTTTTTGAACATTGGAGCAATGGAATGGCAATGTTTCAAAATGAGAGTAAGCGTACCTACGTTACTCAATTAGGGTGCATCAGTCATTCTATACTATTATCTAGTTATATTGTATACTTTGGTTTGTATTCTCGTTATATTGTATATTATTGTTAAATGTTTATGAATCTGTATATGTATAGAAATAGTTGCTTACAAGGATGTGTTCAGTTGCAGCTGCCAACCCTAGAGATTGTTTAGTTGCTAAATCTAAAGCAACCAAAGTTCTAAGTCTTTGACCTGACTTGCTTGGAAGATATAGGGCTAGTACTACAAGTAAAAAGCTTCGTGTGCTCTCGAATTCACTAACAATTCATACTTTCCTTATTGTTCGAATCAACTTGGCTCCTAGGACATCAGCTGGCGACGCCCTCGGTTGCTTAGTGTAAGATAAATGATCAGGATCACCACATATTTTGCACAATGAGATTGTTAGTGTCTACAATTTTATAACGGGCATGAACTAAAAGCCAGTTTCATTGCTATACATTCTTTAATAATAATTAAAAGCATTGTCTTAAATGGTAACATGTGTTCACAGGATTCCATGGTTGGAGTACATTAACCGTCTGCTCGCTCCCCATGTGACCATTGGCCCGGAGGAAGTAACAATCGTCAGCGTACCCAAATACATTTCGGATCTTGAGGTTTGTATTCCTGCTTTCACTTTATTATTTTAAGTTTAATTAACAAGAAATTTACTATTCCTTTCTGGAGATACGTGTCGACGGGTAGGTACAGGCAGCACATCAAGGTACTACAATCTGTGAGATTTCTTTATTACATTTTCAACTTTATGGCTAAAGCATTAAGGCTCAAGGTTGAGGGGGAATATTTGACAGTTTCGGGTAGCTTGTAGTGAAATGATAAGGGGTATGCGCAAACCAGGATCTAAACTTGATAAAACAAAAGGCAGACAGCAGATGACACCTCAATCATTGTACTTCATCATGATCATGTTTTTTTTTTGTATTTTCTGCCTTTAGTCCTCTAAACTGAACTTTGACCATGGCAGCTTATTCCAACCAGGACTAGCTATCGGGGCGGTAGATATTATAGTGCACGAGTGTGATGTGCACACGTACCGGTGCACTGTCCCTTCGATCACTTGATACATTACCGTCCCATCTGACAAGCGGAGAGATCAGGCGAAGGAACCACGGCTTATCGTACTATCCGAGGCACGGAGGTATCACCCCGCTGACTTCTACACTTCAATACTGAGAAAATCCAAATGGAAAACCCAGTACCTAATACTCTGTCCGACCTGAGAAACCATAACCCCACGATTTGAAAATATTTTGTATCTCCAAAGGTCCTCTTGGAAAGCACTCCGAAGCGTGTTCAAGCGAACTACGTGATGTGGCGTGTCGCCGGCGCATCGGTGTCGTACCTGACTGACAACCTGCGTAGGCGCCAGTTAGCTTACGTCACAGCACTCTCGGGGAAGACTGAGAGGGAGAGCCGCTGGAAGGAGTGCGCTGATACCACCAGTGTTAGGTATGTTGAGTTCTCTTTCACCTCTAATTAATTTAGAACTTCGTTTACCCGTACTTCAAGTAAAGAGTAATTGATCATATTCGTTATCAAAAATCTTTTTTCTTTTTTGTCTTAGACTAAACTTAGTCTTTAATGTTCTACTTAGTTACGGTTAGCTTTTAGTTTTAGCTAACAAATAATGTGCTCGAGTTTTGCAAAGTTTACTGATGTTTTGTTCAGAACAAAAGATTTGTACAAACTGAAAATACACTTCAAAGGGATTTTAACAGTATGAAGAGTCCTACAACTGCCGAAAATTCATCAGGCATCGTCATAATTCTAACTAATTGACCATAAATCTTACTAGAAATTAGTCGACAGTGTACTGTCATACATTTGTCGACTATTTTCTAGTACCTAACTAACCTAATTAACCACTGAAACCTGTAGTGGTAGGTACCTACCTATGTCATCCAGCTTTACTGCGGCACGTGCGTTGTCATTGTAATGTAATAACATTATGAGGTAGCTTTTGTGTATCCATTAGGTACAATGCAAGTGCAACATATACGACGCAGACTGTTAGCGCGGGTCACGGTTGAGTCTGACACGAGTTGATTAGCAGTAAAAACCTTGAAGGCTTGCCAGCCTCGATATTATTTAAGTCTTGTCGAATTAAGTGGTAGTTTTCATTCACGAGTATTTATCAGCGTTAAGGATGATTGGACCAAGAGTGAAAGTCTAAACAATACGAAGTTCTTAAAAGAATTTAATAATCTACATAGAAGTAGACTTTAACAAATAACTGTAGGAAGCTAGATACCACCTACCTTAAAGCTAATAGGTTGTAAAGTTATTCAAAGAAATTAATAAGCATGACACATTAATACCTGAATTTCTAACAATTGACTTACTACATATAACTTTGAAACAACTGGCCGTCACCCAAACCTATAATCATAACTGCGGTATTAGTCTACTTATACCAAGTGTTTGATTCTAATTCCTACTTCCTACTAGAAACTACAAACGAAAGTAGGTACTTTAATGCGAAATGTCTGCAGAAAACAAAATAACCTTGTGTGGTGTTTCTTTCAGTATGTCGATCGCGGTGGGCGCCCTCTACATAAGGAAATATTTCAATGAGAACTCAAAAGCTAATGCATTGGAAATGGTGAACGATATCAGGTAATGTGCTTTCTGTTTATCACTAATTTGTAGATAAGAATCGTTTGAAATGCGTTTTAAAAAGTTGCCTTAGCAAAATAAAGTCTTATCTGCCTAGCTTTTTCCACGTATGTTGGGTTCAGTTTCAAGTTAAACCGTAAGTAGCTGGATATCAATATTTTACATGGAGTGATAGCCTATTTGACCTTCGTAACCCAATTACTGGGCGATACCCCTTTCTCGGTGGCAGGTCATAACATCGGCTGCCGGCAGAAGTTACCACCCACCATCACTAGTTTATGATTATTAAGAAAAAAATACCACCTTGTAAGACTGGTTGTCAAATCTTGCACTTCCTATCGATATTTGCTAGCGAAGCGAAAAATAATTGACAGAGCTGAGCCATTAATTTTAAGAGGATAAGTACCTACCTACATAGGTGTTTCCATTAATATTTATGGCTTGATGAAATATTATTGTACCAAAAGAAATAAAAATAAATAAAATAAGTAGGTACTTATTTCATATTTGTATAGCTGTCTATTAAATACTTACAATATGTAGGTAACGTAACATTGTTACAAACATACGGTTTTTATTAAAAATTAAAATACCTATAGTCGTAATTTTCCAGGTACATTTTATTTTATGTACTTAGGTACTAAATGACGCACCTGACATAATAAATGGTGATTATCTTTATTTTATGTTCAGACGCCTGCAGGTCATGCTACCCGATAGTGATATTTTCTTAACCAACCTAGAACCTTGACAATTAAGAAAATCTATTAAAGAAAGACGAATTGACTTGATGTACTAGCATCTAAGTATACATAGGTGATAAATGATGCACCTAGAATATGTATTAACCTTGTAGGATTATTGAATCGCCTAGTTCAGTCACTCACACATTATCAGATCAATTATCATCTAGGTACTTCAAAAAAGTATTTGTCTTGTCTGTGGTCGACTCGTAGTTACCAACCTACCCACGTATTATCTTACTTTGTACTTCGTGTTATTGACATGATTTGTTTTTTTTTTATTTTTTCTTAACGTTCTTTCGATTTAAACTAAGATGTAACTAATAGAATGGTCATTTTCACCTCAGACAACAATTCCGTAAGACTTTGAACGAGGTCGATTGGATGGACGAGAAGACTCGCAAGGCTGCGCTGGAGAAAGCCGACTCCATGGCCGCGCACATCGCCTACCCTGCTGAGATGTTGGACAATGACAAACTTACCAAATTCTACGAGGGGGTAAGCTTCTTACATTAACTGTCTATTACTATTGTTAACAGCGGGGCTAACACGAACGCATTAGGTGAATATTAACAATTTTGTATCGAAATTACAACTAAGTAGGTACCTATATATAGGTACAAACAAAATTAGCAGGTATACCTATCACCCTTATAGACAAGTCTTAAACCTAGTCTGGAATTAATGGAAAAATAAACTTTAGTGGCTAAATTTCAACCATTGTTACAACAGTTTTCAACACTGCAATTCACTTCGTGTTTCATTGATGGAAAGTTGATATTTGTTCAGAAATATAAATAACAATGTTCTTTCAAGCTGGAAATGTCATCGGAGAAACTGATGGAGTCAGTTCTGAACCTGACGCTGTTCGGTACGGAGTACCTGTTCGGAAAACTTCGTGAGCCCGTGAATAAGACCGACTGGGTAACCCACGGCCGTCCCGCCATCGTCAACGCGTTCTACTCGTCTATTGAAAACAGCATCCGTAAGTTAATATATAGTGCTATCAGGATCTTTTGACGTCTTAAAAAAAAGGGAGATTTTGAGGTTTGTAAAATTGTATTGAAAAACAAGATGGCGACGTTATTTCGGTTTACGCGCCAAAAAATTAAACAACATGGTGACACTAACTTAGATTATAATATACCTAGTATATTATAATCTATGTGCGATGAAGAATAATTTACGTAGGTACAAGAAGGGAAAACGGTGGGTTTGGTTGAAATAATAACCTGTCAGCAGGGCAGCAGCCCGTAGGACCGTCGGACAGCCGGTAGGACTTGGGGAGCCAAGTCCTACTGGCTGTCCGACGGTTTACGGATGGTGCCCCTATGCCTAGTGGACAGAAGAGGCTTAATAAAAAACAATTCCACGACTTTTCTTCGTAGGTATAAAAAAAATTACTTTCCCAATTTTTTTCGGAAGCCACGTTTCAAAACACACGTTGTAATGTTGTCTGTGTAATCTGAACAGAGTTCCCCGCTGGTATTCTGCAAGGTGCGTTCTTCTCCGCGAAGCGTCCCGCCTACATGAACTACGGAGCAATCGGATTCGTCATCGGACACGAAATCACCCACGGATTCGATGATCAGGCAAGTATTATCGTAAATTTGCAAAGTCAAATTACAGTCGATATGAATAAAAGTTGCCAGCAAACTTAATGAAAAAACCTGTATAAAACGAAAAGAAAAATTATTTTATCTTTTGTATAATATTGTTGCATGTAATGTCCGAAGATAATGGTTTACCAGATGGTTTTATGCATGATAAACAGTTCCATTAATTTCCCTAAGTTATCTAAGACTAACCGTAAGTTATGTTTTTTAGGGTCGCCAATTTGACAGGAATGGAAATCTAGTGGATTGGTGGCAGGAGATGACCAAGCAGAAGTACCTAGAGAAAGCCAAATGTATTATTGATCAGTATTCTAACTACACCGTCGAGGAAGTTGGACTAAAGGTATATAAAAAAATTAGGTACATGAAAAATCTCAGATACGATTATGTAGATTTTTAACAGTTTCTAAGAAATCATTAACGAATAAAAAATCAATTTGTAAATAATCTATTATGTTACAAACTATCGTACTAATGTTGGTTAGGAATTGCTGTGATTGGTTACCAGATGTAATAATTATAGTCAATTATATTATTGGACAAAAGTTTCAATGTTTATTGGATGGACAAAAATAAGCATATGCGACTTTCAGAAAATTGGTGTTGTTGTAATGCAATAATATAGATAAGTAGATAGTAAAGGGTAGGTATAAAATAAATATATTATAGTAAATGAGCACTACTAGTAAAATGAGAAAAAAGCTTGAGGCGCTTATTATATCTACAAAAGATCTGCCACAAAGCGCCTCGCGCTTTTTATTTTATTGTCGTAAATTAAATTTTAAAATTATTTTTAACTTTTTAGTTTGATATTCCTTAATATTTATTTTCAACTTTTTAGTTCGATATTCTTTTTTTAAATAATGTACGGATACCACGAACGCTTAAGTGGTGCTTATTTGTTTTTACCAAACTTTTCTTGATCTCCAACAGACAGAATAGCAAGTGCTAAAAAAATATTAAAATTCGTAATGATGCGTTACCCAAGTAACTAAATCTAAATTTAAAGTAAAACATAATTTGCCTGCGCTGAAAAAAATTTTGAGTAGAGACGGACAAACAAACAAACAAGCAAACATACAAGTGAAGCTAATAAAAAGCATGTAATATATCCAGATGTCATAACATAAGTCATTTTGCCAGTTGAACGGAGTGAACACCCAGGGTGAGAATATAGCAGACAACGGTGGCATCAAGGAAGCTTACTACGCGTACCAGGCGTGGACCCAACGACACGGAGACGAGGCACGACTACCCGGACTTGAGAAATACACACCTAAACAGGTACATAAACCATAGTATTTTCTAGATGTTAACAACATGATTTCATGTAACTCGTGACAACATTTATTTTCTGTAATATTGTAATCGATAATCCAGGTCATAAGAGATGTAACAATTGCAACCTAAAATCAATCAAAATCAAAATAGTTTTTGCTTCTATATTAGTTAACACTAGATTACCTAAAAGCCAGTCATGGATATCGCATCGCAACAACGTTAGATAAGTGCAACTGTTGGTCTTTCGCAGCTGTTCTGGCTGAGCGCGGCCAACACCTGGTGCGCAGTGTACCGGAACGAGGCTATCAAGCTGCGGATCACGACCGGATTCCACGCTCCCGGGCGCTTCCGTGTCATCGGCCCCATGTCCAACATGGAAGAGTTCGCAGACGACTTCAAGTGCCCCGCCGGATCGCCCATGAACCCCAACAACAAGTGCAAAGTGTGGTAGTACCACCTCGCACCACCGCTCGCCTCTCGAAAACTTCCATGCACATACACGTGGAACATATGCCACGCCTACCTGACGAGCTACTCGAGCCAGACACACGACACTATGAATATTCAAAAAAAAAAAATATATAAATTTCTGTACTTAAACCTAGAAACATTTATAAAGTAATGCGAATTATTAGAGGTATTTTCGGTCATTATTTATGTAAACAATTTTATTCTATAGTAGGTACTTACGTATCTATAGCTCGACAGTGCTGGGTCGATGCACCTTTGTACCCTACAGTTAGTGCAAGATTGTGGGTGTTAAGTTTGATGTTTAGATATCTGATATTTCGATGTTGTTAAACTTGTAAATAGATTAGCTGAATTGTGTTTATAGATAGTATATATTCTTCAATCACATGCTACGTCACGAGACACTAGATTTCGGTGAGACTTTAGACTGAGCACAGAACATGAAATTTTTAACAGGTAACATACAGCGTATAAGTATTATGCAATCTCGTACATCGGAAGCTCCCCTTATGTTCATTTAAATCCTGCATGTAACACAGTTGGTTACACTTAAGTCTTTCATATTTATTCTGAGCCGCAGTTCCAGGCCGCCGAACAGAAACCATTCGATTTTTATTAATGATTAAAATATTATTAATAAAAATTATTAATTAATTATTATTTTATTACTAAACAATTGTATTATTATCTGTAGGAACTATAACTGCGGCTGTTAGCGTATTTAATGTACTAATACTGTATCGAATCGCACTTAGATGTGACTTTGAAACGAACAGTGATAATTTAATTTAAAGTTAAGTATACCCTAGTTAGTAGCGTTTTTGGATACAATAATATTGTTGTAAATCATTGAAACATCAATATAAGATCATTTTTATCAGCACTGCTTTTCTTTTACAAATTGATCCCCATAAATTTTAGGTACCAGGGTACAAAAAACGCAGAGTTGTGGATATCGTCAAAAGTCACGGGTAACACTTCGATGAGAGAAGGCACAAAACCGGGAAGTATGTCAAAAGAAAAAGGAGGCCCCAGGTTGACATACTGACGAGCTGAGTATCACATTTTACCAAATTACTCTGTTAATCTATTGTAACCCGAATGTTGACCTTTAAAAAAATTCTAACAACATATTCAATAAACAACGATATTGACTATTATCTTCTTAGTAACAACAGAGATAAAGTTGAAAGGGTCACACAATCATTAAAAATGACAAATTGAGAACATAAAGTAGGTCTTTGTGTTCTAAGCGTTCCAGTATTTAATAAAATGAACATCATAAATAGGTTTAAAGGACTTTTTTGTCGGTACGTCAGAACTTCCTTAATACTTTATCAATATACATAAATGAGGCATCATTGTAAAGCTTTTCTGGATCTCTACACTGGAAATATATGCAAATTACTCAAATTTTAGTGGGTTCTTGAAAATATACGATTGAAAATCCAAGTGTGAATACTTCGCACAGGTCACCTAGAAAATAATTGATTATAGTTTCAGCGTCATAGTCACATTGTTTTACTAATTGCTAAAATAAATAAAACCAATTATGATGATCCTTTATTTGAACAGAAAATCATTATTACACTCAGAAATACTGACTGAATACAAGACAGACATGCATTGCGATTATCGATCATTAGTTAAAACAATATAAGTATTTATTAAAGCGTGTTTGTTGTTGTTCATAACACGCAATGACAGGTTATTGTTTATTTATTTAAATACTACGTCCTATTGTATTATCGGATAGCCATGAGATAACTCTACTATGTTCGAAAATATTACAATGAAACCTTTAATAATTAATAGATTCGTTACATCAAATGATTTGTGCGAATTTTCGCCCGCTACCTACTTAATATGATTATGTAAACATGTAAGTATAATTTAAAAACTGCTACTTCAATATCTGCGAATAAATAAAATTATTTACTAAATAGTATAGAAGTAAAAACATGACAGAAAAGCTCCAGACTAGTTTTTCATGATGAAAGTTTTTGTTTAATAAAGGAACATACAGATTTTTTAAAAACAATTTCAGTAAAATAAGGGTGGAGCCACAGTTGGTCAGTCTCTTCCCTCGCTATCACACAATTCCTCGAAGTTTTTCCCCGAAGACTACTTGAAACTTGTTATCAGCACCGCAAGCAAATGTGTTCCCAATACTGCCTAACGACTGTGAATGCAACCTTACAAAACAATTATAATATCTAAAGCCGCTAAAGAAACAGCTGCAAGTGTAAATAAATAAAAAAGTAAGAATATCTGAGATCACGAAAATAATGTGCTTTAGATTGCAATACTAAAATTAGCCTGTGGAGGATAAATTCCATGACGTGTTAAAATATTAAGTGACTAGTTGAAGTAGACTGTACAGTGTGTTTTGGTCTTAAAGTACATATTCATTTGAAATAGCTCATTGACTCACACACACCAGTGAAGTTCAAATATTGACCCCACTATTAAATCTGCAGTTACACCGCACTAAACATTTAAATTGTGACAACAATCTGCTCGCGAAAGCCCTTTCTTCCATTAATTTAAATTATGAATCAGTCGTCAAAACGGGTGTCAGCAATTTTTTTTTTATTGTCCTATCTACCAACAATACTTTTAGAACTTCGTTCTCATTTTAATTTTGCTTTTCTTAAGCCAGTACCTACACACATTCTTTTTCTCTTGAGCTCTGCGCGGAATCGACACTAAGGGTATATTGTCTTGACGGCAAGGAGCAATACGTAAATTTTGGATATTATGAGAGTTCGGTGTCAACTCTGTAGTTTGTCGGTGTTTCTTTTTCTTTCTTGGCTTCGCACGGTTTGTGCATTTAGCCAATGTCACGTAATTAATTATTCATGTCGGAAAAGACGGCCACGTGAACCGTCTACAAGGGAGGTTTGAGGCAAAGTCATGATGAGGCCACTATGCTGCTATATCTTAATGTTCTTTATGAATTATTTACTGTATGCACTTTTTATTACATAAATCACGCACTTTTCTTTAGTAAACAACACTATAAATAATTTAAAAGTTCAATTAAAAATTAGCGTGACACTCAGCTTAACTTTCCCGCCAAAACTTCTTGTCGGCGTTTGAATGTCGCCGATAACATCATGGCCTCGGCCAGTGTGGCTACCATGAGTTTTCATTATGAGACCCGATCGTCGATATCGACCGCGTTTGGTGCTCTCATTGGTTGAGAGTTCTTACAGCCTTGAAGCGGGCCAATCGATGAATCAAACGCGGTCGATATCGACGATCGAGTCTCGTAATGAAAAGTCATGGTAGCCACAAAGATTTCAGAGTATTTCCGCATGCAATCATTCTGCCACCGCACCATGTCGTGTACAATCGCCCTCAGTCCGATATTGCCAAAGCCACTCCAGCTCAATGTCAGCAAGTAAATGGTTACTATGCTCACCATTACCACGCACAGCAGTCCTATCGCCTACGAGCACCACAATAACACACTCAGTTATACATTAATACTTGCGAGTTGAAAAGCTGAAACACACTCACTTACCATCTCTGGTCAGACATTCAACCACACACTACATTCCTTCCACTTAAATCATGGCCGATATAGTATCGTTTAACCCGTTAAACACCGCTAAAAAAATATAACACCCGAAAATAAAACAGCCTATAGTCCAAATATTAAGTGCCAATTAAGTGATTGAACTCTGATTTAAGTTCATTGAGTTTGGAATCTTTCATTATAATTTCTTGAGTAGCATTCAAGTATTTGATATTTAAATGTTCATTTTAAATGTTTAAATCGTTAAGCTTTTGGTTCTGTTTTGTGTAATCATTGACTACTAGCTAGAGCATGCTGCTGTTCTAGTTGATCAAATTTTGTCCGTAAATGTTGTACTTGCAATTCCAGTTCTCTTTGATTTGAAATCAAGATTTCTGTTATGTTTACACCTGCTTCTGGAATGACAGTAATTGCCAATGCGGAGGGCATTTATGGCAAATTATGACCCTCACACGACAAATTCTCATAATACAATTTTGAACTTTATTGATTTTTTGCCTACTGTTGAACGATGCAAAAATTATACAAAATAATAATAAAATATTGCCATTTAACCCATTTTTTTTTTAAATTTCAGTGCAGAAGTCCGCGATATTTAATAGGTTAATCATGATAATATTTTAGTACTCGTAGTACAAAGACAAAACTTTAAGACCAAAAAACACTGTATTGAAAATGCCTAACTAACGGCACATGACTATAATTAAATACTATGAGTAATTAATACTTATGACAATTGTCTTAATGTACCTTAATATCTAAAATTTATGATAATATTAATTTCGGCAATGTCGCACCGTGAATAGTATTAATACCTGTATTTTGGACAACACTATAATCGATACATTATATTTCTATAATAAATACGTCCACGGTGCTATCGATGAGTAGATGTTCAGAAAGGATTACACATGAATATATTATGCGGACTTATTCGTCCAGACTCGGTGGGTTGTCTTCCGCGAATGAAACGTGCGGCTTCAGATAGATCAAGAACGCCAGGAGACGATCGTTTTCGGCAATAGAGCCCCTGTAAGAAAAGAAAAAAGAAACATTCATTGAATAATCAACCAAAATAGATTTCTAGGCTTAAATAGAGGCTTTCGATTTCAGATTTCATAATTTTTTATTTATTTTTTATATTTTATGTCAACATCCTGTGTGTTGTGGCTAAATAGTTATTATATAGTGACAAATCAATTTCGAACATTTAATGACTTATGTCCCATAAATTCGCGCCAATAGATAATCTACTATGGCCACCATTCGTTGCTAATGATAGTTTGTCTCTACTGAAAACCCCTTCAATTATAAGCTCTTGCTTTTCTTCACGGGAGTAGAAGAAAGCTGGCGAAATGGTGTCGTAAGGTTAGGTTAAGGTCATCACAATCACCTAACCCTGCTCCGTGGAATACAGAAGTGATTAATTTTTGGTGAATCTAACCGACCAAAGCGAGGTGGTTGACACTGCGGAAGGAGGCGATTACTGGCGCAGAGAGAATATGGGATTTAGGTAAATCTGTCTCGAGAGACTGCACGCATGCGTCAGCCATTGTGAGTTTAACCGTTTTCGTGCGGCAGTCTTTTTAATTGCTGAAAAGACCGCCGCACGGAAACGGTTAAACTAACGGTTAAAAGGAATTATTGTTTGACGCCAGGTACTACAGATTGCTGTAGTACCTGGCGTCAAACAATAATTCCGTGATGCCTCTGGGGCATCAAGCGTCAGAAACTTTGACGATTCTTCTGGGGAATCATGATTTGTAAGTTTTAGCCTTTTCTCGTGTTTCCACTTGTTAAAGAGTCATTTGCGATTGTGTATCGAACGTAAGCGGTCAGTAAATTCGTTCAGAGCGTTTAAAAATGACGATCTGTGTGTTTTTATGGAAATGGAAGGCAAATGACTAATTTCTATCAGGTATTGTAAACCTTTTTGCATTAATACATAGAATTTGTTCACGTACCATTTGAGTTTGCAACAAGGTGATACTTATTTATAGTTACATGTTCTATATCCCAGTGTTTTGTAGGGAAGTATTTTATTTGGATAAGACTGTAAAAGTATTTTTTATTTTGTTGTAGTTTGTATTTTGTTGTTATATTCCTCAGTCAGAAGTCGAAACTCAATGCGACGACTACGACGTGTTTTATGAGAATTCACGACGACTTGGTTTACAACCCCTGAAGTCTGATAATTAACGAAATTACTTGAAACGAACACTGTGGGCATGATATGGGTGACAAATAAAGACACTTTTATTTACGGGCCTCTTTTGACAAAAGTCGTTTTGGCCGAGTTTTTTATGTTTTTGTTTTGTATCCTCTCGGGCACCGTACGCCATACGCAATAGATTTTCATGGTGCCTGTGCGGCATCATCCGCACGGAATCGGTTAAACTTATCTTAGGATGCTCGAGGAAAACACACTATGGGCATAAATAAAAAATAGGTAAAAAAGAAGTTCCCCAAAATGCTAAATAGCTGTTGTGTGTGAAAAGTATTCAAGGACATTCAGCGAGCCATGGAATGGGCTTTGCTCGGAGTCTCTCTGTGGGATTGAATCCACAATGAGATCCGACAGAGAACTAAAGTTGTCTATATAGCTCACAGGATAAGGAAACTAAAATGGCAATGGGCCTACGATCTTCGCATAGCTGGCTGAGAGTTGCCGAAAATCGAATTGAATGTTATAATGAAATGAAATCGTTTATTTTGCAAGTAGGATCACTGATCACTTTTACACGTCATATTTTTTTAAACTAGATGGATTATGTCCGGCATTTACTAACTGACTACCTCTGCTAAGAAAAACCAAAACAAACTCAGGGATCATTGTCTTTTTTCAAGTCCAGACAGTAAAAATGAAAATTTTTACAATAATTCACGTGATTTAACAAAAACAGTCATTCAAATGTCATAATTGTAGCATTATTACGCATGCCAAGCTTTATTGTCTTCTAAATAAATCACAGAGATTTTATAATACCCCTTTTTGCAAAGTTTAGTCTTAATATAGCTTTTAAATCGTTTAATGGGTAAGTTTCGAATGTCCATGGGAAGCTTGTTGTAAAAGTGAAGTGAGTGAGTTGTGCAATAGGAGAGACCTGTGTCGCAGTCGCATCCGAAGCCATTTTCCAGCTCTGGAGTGGGTCCGCTTTACCAGTCTAACTGCTGATTTTGGCGAAACTTCGACATTTTCCGTGAAGCGACTGCCGTCTGACCTCCACAATCCGACGGCGATATCGAAGCATTGCAGCTAGACCAATTGTTGGACTGTTAGGGCTTCAACAACCCGTAACGACTGCCACTAGATGTTCGTATGGCAACCGGGACCAACGGCTTAACGTGCTTTCCGAGGCACGACCAGACCAGTGCAAATATTCATATTCATGCATATAAATATTTGCATGTGCGAGATCAAACCCGAGCCTCCTTGCGCAGCAGCCGCGTTCGCTACCGCTACGCCACGGAGGCTATCACAGCCTGTGTCCAGCAGTGTCCAGTGTATACATAAGTGCAACAGTTGAATATAAATTCGTCATCACTTTTTAATATGCATACTTACTTATTCATTCTCTTGACATTGGTAGAATGAAGGATCATAATATAAGAATGTAATACTTACTCGACATCTATCTCAATAGCCAGAACGGTGTGATGCGGCTTTCCTTCCTCGTCAAACCATCTGGAAATATCCACACGGAAGTCAGTCAAACTCAAAGCATTTAATACGAATAAAACTTAAATGTTCAAATGATTTCAGAGATTTTGGTTGCGTTTTAGTTTTGTCGTTTGAAGAAAAAAACAAAACAACTAAAACCTTATAGTACTAGTGTAATAGTAGTAGTTATAGTAGTAGTGTAATTGGGGGTGTTCAAAATAGCTGACTTGAAAGTGTCGACTGCTTTTCCTCCGGCCTGGAACCTTTGACCACGAAGACTTTTCTTAATTTTAGGAAATTCATTTGTATAGAGAAAGCACCACTAGAATTCCCTCTTAACGTTGTTAACTAATCGCTTCACACCTGCACTTGCTACTTACCAGCGCGTCAATTAGCCTTTAAGAAATATTCATTTCCGTACGTAACCTGACAGATCATCACTCACTTGTGGGGCGAGACCTTCGACAAAAATGGGGAAGCGATTGACGTCTCCCTTGATGTCTCAAAGGCCTTTAAATTTTTTTTTTGGGATGGGAAATCATCAAATGACTTCTCCCGCTCTGGGCGGAGCGGAAGGGTGTGTCAGACTTTTACTGACTAAAACCCACCCGTGTTTCTTCACTTGCCTGTGCGACGGCCAGGGCCGCGGTTTCTTGTTTAACCAACCCGCAACCCTGACCCAGGAGGCATCGGTCTTCGTGGACTCCGTCACGATGTGCTGACATCTCTTTGAGGCGCGCGTGAAACACGACGCGCCGTCGACTCGGGCCTGGTACTAACCGGGCGGCGAGTTGCCCACTGCTCACCGCCCGCAGGCCTGCGCCTACGGTGGCTGGGAGTTAGGTGTCGTCTCCCGACCAGGGCGTCTACTGCGGCGGCTAGTGGCGTGAGGGCGCTGGGATTCCCGTTGCCTCACGCGCTCCGCCTCCTCCTTTGCTAGCATCACTGCTTCGCAGAAGGAGGTGACGCCCTGCCATGCACTCTCGCTCCAGACCATGGCCTGGACCAGGGTCGGACGCGAGAGATCGCCGCCGATCGCCGCTACGAGGACTCCACCTCCTCTTCAGGGCGATCCATACAATGGTGACACCCTGGCGTTTCCTCCCGCCTAATACGGAACAGGAACCTCCCGAAACAACCGTGTCCGGTAAGGACCTGCGTCAGGCGGAAGGTGAGGGCGTCGTGGCGCCTCTCTAGCCACTCCTCAAAGAGGGGACTTACCGCCGCTATTGTGGCGTGCCCAGCACTGGGTTGCGACAATCGCACTCTCCGTGTCGCCATGAGATCCCGCCGGAGCTCTGTCCGCCGTACCGCGATTTCTCGCGGCAGCGGAGTTATGCCCCGGCGTTTTGCCTCCTCTCGCCACTCCCACATGTGGGCGAGGGCTTTGGATGTCTCAAAGGGGCCTTCGACCGGGTTTGGCACGCTGGCCTTTTGAATAAGCTTCCAGCGTACGGCATTTCCGCTGGCCTGACTGGCTGGGTAAAAGACTTTTTGACTATACGGTCCCTCCGAGTTGTTGTCGATGGATGCTCATCCGAGCCCATGTCGACCAATGCCGGTGTTCCTCAGGGGTCTGTTCTCTCTGCAACTCTGTTCCTGCTGCATATTAATGATCTGCTGATACTCGGTATCTATGGGTATGCAGATGATAGCACAGTTGTGGAGAGTTTACCTGCCGAAAGCTCGGGCTAGTCCTTACTAGCCCGAGCCGGTCCGAAAGAGAGGCTATGGTAGAGCGTACGAGTGCTGCACTAAAGGCAGTCTGCGAATGGGGCGAAGCCCATCTTGTAACATTAGCGCCAAAACACAGGCGTGTCTTTTCACCGCCAAAAGGAGCCCGTTTACCTTGGCTCCTACTTTTCAGAATGTATCCTTGGAGTGCACCGACCGCCTTCAGCTTTTGGGAGTTGAGATTTCCTCGAACCTTAACTTTGGGCGGTTCAATGACTCCAAGGCCAAGGTGGCTGCCAGAAAACTTGGCGTCATCGCAAAGGTCCGGCGGTACTTCACACCAGGGCAGCTTCTAATATTGTACAAAGCACAAGTCGTGTGTGGAGTACTGCAGCCACATTTGGGCTGGTGCTGCAAAATGTCACCTGGCTACTCTGGATTCAGTGGAGAGGCGTGCGAGAAGGCTGATTGGCGACCCAGACTTAATTCGAAACGGTCTGCAAAGCCTGGAGCACAGGCGTAGAGTAGCCAGTCTTTCGGTTTTCTATAGGATGCATTCTGGTGAGTGTGCAAGGGAATTGCATGATTTAATTCCCCCATCTCCGTTCTACCATCAGACGACCCGTCGTACGGCGAGTTTCCACCCTTACGTTCGCGAAACGCTTCGTCCGGATCGCAGTGGTGATACCAAGAGTTTCCCTTCCTCTTTTATACCGCTTACATCGAGGAACTGGAACAATTTTCCAGCGACGGTGTTTCCGTCAAACTACAATTTGAGTGTCTTCAAGGCTAGAGTGAATAGGCTCTTAATAAACTAGCGCGCTTTACCATCAACGATCGCATCACTGCTTACCATCAAGCGGGTATGCGGTCAAGCGCTAGTTTACAATTTATAAAAAAAAAAGACCAATCAACTGTGACTAAACAATAGCATTAATCCAAGAACTTATATCTAAACTGGAATGTGAACTATCGATCATAACGCGGTCCGAGGGAGACACAGTAGGCCTGTGTCCTTGTTGTGTAGGGTGACTATTATAATGGAATTTATAAGGAATGTACTTAAAATATTTTTTTCACTTATCTTACCTGAATTTTAATGAATATTTAGGTATGGATGCGAACTTTTTATTTTTATTATTCAAAAAATAAATTGATGATGTAAGGACGACAGTAGGTCAATCTACCCGTAACTGTCAAATATTCCTAATCAATCTTGAACCTTAACAATTTAGAAATAAAGATGAAAATCAAATTAGGAAATCTGCTTGATATACTGCTTTACTATTTCACATTTAAATAAATAAAATATCTACAAGAAAACAGAATTTAATATCATTGTAAATACCTAATAAAAACCACTTATTAAATACACAATGACTAAGTGCACATTTATTATTTATTCCGAAATTTATGGTACATACAAACCTACATACAAACAAAATAACTTATATATGATTACCGCAAAAAACTTACTTAAAGAATGATATTCCGTATCCAGGGTATGACTCAATATTGCAGCCAATAATGGCACCCTTTTTCTAATCGAAATTTTTGATTTCAAACAAAATTACGTAAAATAAATACGGGTAACACTTAAAAAGAGACAGGAGGGCTACTGAGACGTTTTCTCCCTCGGACCGTTTTCTCTTCAAATAAGGTTTTATTTCTGATCGACCTTATTGCTCTTGTGATAGTCTTCTTTTAAATAAGAGAATTGTGCAAGGTCACATTCCAGTTTAGTTATAATTTCTTTGTATTAATCCTAATACTTTCAAATGTTTTGAGATTCAATATTTAAACACATTCCAGTATAGAACAGTCCTAAATTCTTTTATTTTCTTTTCTTATTTCACTTCGCACGGTTTGTGTATTTAGCCAATGTAGTGCAAAATATAGCAGTGTGGTTTTTTATAGCTGCGTTTTTGATTTTGATAAAATATTTTGTGTCCACTAATTAACATTTCAAAAACTAATGATTGTGTTAATCGACTTTTATTGTAGACTGTACAATCATGGGTGTTACTCGGATACTTTATATTAGCATCTAATATACATCGATTTCAAATAACTTGTGACGATCTGAGGGTAGGTTTTTATATATACTTATTTATAAACTAGTGCTTCACCGCAATCCCGTCTGAAGGTAAGCAGTGATGCAATCGTTGATGGTAAAGCGCGCTAGCTTATTAAGAGCCTATTTACTCAAAAAACTGAGTGAATAGGATGGAAGACAGTAGTTGAGCAAGAAGATACAATGTTAAACCCAAAAACACGACCAACGATGCTGGGCCAGAGAGAGAGATTGATCTGGAGAGCCTCCACGACCATACTCCCGACACAACAATATTTGGCGCATCGTACCCGGCACACATCGCAACAGAACTGCTCAGACCCGTTCACCGTGCGCCTTCACCAGACATCATACTGGAACACGACGAATCACTTGGCGGCAAAATTTTGTCTGGTGGGTGGTAACTTCTGCCGGCAGCCGATGTTATGCCTACCACTGAGAAAAGTTAGAGGTAGGTAACCCAAAAAGAGAGAATACCTGATGCAAACTTGTGACGACAGGTATTATTACATAATGCTAGGTTACCGCAGAACTGCTTCTGTGGGTTATTGACACTGACTTTGTGACGTTTGAAAACAGGAATATTACTGAAACGCATACATATTATAGTCTGTATACTAACATGTCGGCGAAGGGCGGCGCCGAGCAGGGTGCTACGGCGAGTGCTCGCGGGCGCCGTAACGGGCCGAGCTCGCCCCGCTCCCCGCGCTCCCCGCCCGCCACCTGCGCCGCCCCCAGTGTCGAACGCACGACGTGCCAAAACCCGCGAACAGCGGCGCCCACGCCATCTATACGCTCGATGCGCACCCAGCCTGTAATCATAAACTGCAGGGTAAATGCGTAACACACTATAAGTAGCAATGGTTGACAGCCTCCGTGGCGTAGCGGTAACGAACGCGGCCGCTGCGCAAAGAGGCGCGAGTTCGATCCCCGCACAGGGCAAATATTTGTATACCTGAATATGAATATTTGCACTGGTCTGGTCATGCCTCGGAAAACACGTTAAGCCGTTGGTCCCGGTTGCCATACGAACATCTAATGACAGTCGTTACGGGTTGTTGGAGCCCTCAAAAGTCCAACAATTGGTTTGATTGCCATGCTTCGCTATGTCCTTCGGGTTGTGGAGGTCAGACGGCAGTCGCTTCACGGGAAATATCGAAAGCTTAGCCAAAAATCAGCAATTAGACTAGTAAAGCGGAACCCAGACTTGAAAGCTGAAGAAGTTTCTGATGTGACTTAGCAACGAGTTTCATTTTGACAGTTCAACCACATTCATTGCGTCATTTTCGTTGTTGAAGAGACACGTTGACGAACATATGGAGCAATAGCTTAGCAATATGCTTCGATATAATTCCAACTGACAGTAATAGTGTGTTACGGAATTACAGTGCTGTTCGTTACTCAACTGAACAAATGGCATTGCAATGTTCAGTGATGTTAACGAACGAACGGGACTGTTGCTTTTTTTGTCCTTTTCTTAACGAAATGGAAAGAAAAAGATGCATTTAACTTAAAATTAGTTTAGTTTGTGAACAACAGAATCGGCGCCAATATCATCATATCTTGCTTATAACAGTCCTCTTTTGGACATAAGTCTCCTCCAGTGAGCGTAATTTAGCTCATTCTTCGGCTATTTTCGAACTTTTTTTTCGTTATTCAAAATAATTACGAATAATATCTTTATTGACGTAAATCATAACTTATGAACTTACCAGCTAACGTGGACGGGGCATCGGGCTGACAATTGGCGCAGTAGCACCGCACCTGTCCCCACGACACTGCCTGACGGAGCTCCGGATACGGCAATACCAAATAATTCCAGTACTTCAGTACAAGGTGTAGGTGTTCACACCCCTCCCCAGAAGCCTCCCACTCAGACTCCAAGCTATGACCCTCCCCACCTTCCTGGTCCAAGCACAGAATGCGGTTTAAGTAATATAAATATTCCACCGACAGCGACTCAGACCAAAAATCGTCACGACGCGTCGACTCATCAATGGACGAAGACTGTTCTTCAGTGAGATCAGGCAAGTTCCCAGTCTCCATAGTGAGAGCATCTATGATCTCGGTGTCCAGATTGTCGACATCGTTAGCTTCCGGGTAGCGATCATTGTGGCGGATGTTAGTGTCACAGAACTGCTCGTGGACATCGTCGCCTACCCGCGAGCCCACGCTGTACGTGTGGCGCAGGCCGCTTACCCCATCCTGCTCGTCACTGGCAAGGATGAAGTTATGTGTCGAGTGGCTCTTCTGAATACAACGATTCACTACCTCATTGTTATCGGCAGGCGGACTATTGCCCCGCTGGGTCAAATTGAGACTTTGTGCCATGGGGGCCTCAGCTGGAATATCTTGACTTTTAGCCTTACTCTTTACTTTACATTTTTTCAACTTCTTCTTCATAGGGTTTGTCATGGACCCTCCGAAAGTTTGCTGCACTGGCATTGGAATTGGTGACGAAGTACGGAATGGAAGAGGAGTCGGCGCACAGTATGGCATGAAACTAGGGCTGGAGTCGGCAGGCAAAGGCACAGATTCCCAATGGGTGTTGATGAGATTATCTTGACTAAAAGCCTTCTTTTTATTCTTTCTCAGCGATTCGGGATCAACAGATTCATCGTCAGCTTCCTCGTCAGATCCGTCGTCAAGAGTCTCGTCGCGGTTCTCAGTGATCACCGGCAGATCTAGTGATGCGCCACTCGCAATGACGTAAGGGTGAAGTAACACCGATATCTGAAAATAATAAAGAAGTCACGGCTTAATGATTAGTTTACTGCATGCAATATTTTTTACGGTGATTTTGTCATTTACATCAATAAAATATCGATTAATAAATGTTGGTTATTACAGAATAATAAGACTGAAAAAAGAAGTTCATTACGCAACGTGGAGATAACAATACGATATGTTTTAACTTGCACTTCCTGTGTCCTGCCCAAGGGGGGCAGGAGCAGGCAGATAGGGATGCTTAAATCCTAGTCCCTTACGACGTACGTCCACGTACCAAGCGAAGCTTGGCGCCGTCGTTAATGCAAAATCACACGCCGCGAATGCGAAGCCGGCCGTCATAACGCGTACCAGAAAACTAATTGAAAACTTATGTCCGAACTAAATTAAATCTTGAAAAAGTAAACAAAACCCCTGCAGGGGGCGACTGGGCGCCCCATTAAACTAAACTATAAACTACATAAGTGCACTTTGATTGTGTGAGGGGATCAAGCGGCAGTAACCGGCGGAGTCGTAAGTACATACTTATATTATAGATTCCTAGTCCCCTCGGTCCTGCAGCCTTTCATATTACCTTCCACTAAGCGCTTACTAATCTTTGGTTTAGCATAGTGACTTTTCCTAATTATGTATGTTGGAGTCGACTTCTACCCGGATGCAACTGAATATCAGCATTTTATATAATTATGAAGTTTCAATTATTATTGTCGTCTCCACATTGAATATTATAATGTTAAATGAGTTTAGTTCAGTAGTCCACATAGCTATGCCAATCGCGGCAACAGCTGTGGCCTCTTATAGGCCACATACACACTTGGACGTCTGAGTGCTTATAAGAAGAGACCTCGTAACAAACTTTAAACACTTTAGATCCCACAGCGTTTGGGTCGGTTTTACATACCTGACAAACCCTGCCGTACAAATCGATGGTCGGAAACACATGGCTGAACCGGCGCGGTACGGTGGCGATACAACCAATTAGCTTGCCGTTGACTTGGAGTATGAGCTCGCTGGTGAATCGGAAGTGGATGGTCAGGACTGACTGCTCGGTAAGTTCATCGAGGGCCATACCCATCATGGAGTGGAACTGCGAATGGTAATGCATCGTAAATTTACAAATTACTCTCTCTATCTGTGACTCCCTAGTTGTTGGTGGTAGCAAGAACTCCTGAGCTTGGTTTAGATTCCTGGATGGGAAGTGTTTATAGGTTTATTCATCTGAATAAACCGGAGTAAAAGCCTGGAGACTAGATCAGTCAGGTACAAATCTATTACCTATTACTACTAGTAGTAGTCCTTTTATAATGTGGTACTTAAATATAACTTACGAAACAAGTGAGAAATATGAAGGAGGAAATAAATGCAAAGCCATAGGCACCAAGAAAAATAAAATCAAACTAAGGTTTATTTAGTAATGTTCAATAAAATTATTTCTATTAAAATATATTACGTATTTTTCATCTCTTACCCTTATGTTTAACAGCCCTCAGGGGCGTAGCTACCGCCGTATCTGCCGTATCAATTATACGGGGCCCCTGGGTCACGGAGGCCCCCAATTCGCGTCAGCAAAAATTAATAAAAACTTCCCAACTTTTTTTTTTTATTTCACAATGATAAAAGTCAAAAAAGTAATTTCTCTTTTCCCGCGTAATGGCCTCTGCACATTGCGCGCGACGAGCGACAGGCGACGAGCGATATCCAATGAGAGCTCTGATTTTCCGAACGGTTCCGGGGCAAGCGAAGTTCTCAAGTTTTGGAAAAAGTGACAGATAATTATGATGAATAAATTTTTCTATTAATTTTATGCAATTTTTTTTTTTCTTTTGTGAAAATTCTTTACCCTTCCTAAGGGCCCTCAAACAAATTTTTATACGGGCCCCGCTAAGGCACGCTACGCTTCTGACAGCCCTATATCTACTAACTTAAAACTTTATTTTTTATCGTGTTTTCTTTTAATACCAATATTATTTTAAATCTGGCGCATGTTGCATGTTAGCCCCAAACTGACTACGTGTATATAATTTCTACAGTACTAGAGGTACACCCCTGTAATAAAGGGCCGGAGAACGACAAAATAACATTACGGTAACTTTATCCAAAGTTAAGTAATTAAATTCTTAACCAACTGTTAAATGCAGGAAACATTTACACATTTTCATTTTTAGCGTCTTTAACTACGAAAACTAATGCCTCCAAAATCAACGAATTATTTGGTACTTCATATCACCGCTATCTTTGCTTTTTTTATATAAACATGATTTTTATAAAGAAAAAATTTGTTTTATGTGACTTGGCAGGTTTTCGTACTGTACGCAATACTTGATTAATTGTACAGTTTAATTTATTATTTATGTAATTAAATTAAACTGCCTAGTTCTAATACTTCTATATATCAGGCGATTGATGAAAATGATTATGATCGAATTTATAGTGCAGCTAAACTTGGAATTGGATTGGATTTCAACCTTTTTTTAGGCGAACAATTAGCCGACAGGAATGTGACAGACTTTTTAACAGTTGTGTTTTTGGTGGAATCTCAAGAAATCGTACCTATTTTTTTTTATTTTTGTGCTATTATCTGTATACATTACAATTACATACATAGTATTTACATGACAATATTATATACCCCCTCCCCCTCATCGTATTCTCATTGTATCACTGGTTCATAAATATTTTTATTAAAAAATTCGATATTCTTTTAAGCCAACTCACGCTTGACCAAATTCGTATTTTATTGTTTAATCTACATATAACACACGACATGTGTGGCAAATTTCATAAAGCTAGAATAATACATTGGAAGTGGGCCGGCGGCACTCGGGCCCCCCAGATTGGGAAGCAACGTTGAAAGCGCAGTTGAAGTCTCAATCGTTGTCGAGCACCAATCCCAGGTACTTCATGGTGGACTCGACAGCGATTATTTAATTAGGTATATTTAAGTTCAGTACTTATTAATAAAATACCTCCTTTTTAATTGTATATATTATTATCAAACATTAATTAAAACTTCTTAAGACTTGACCACGACTATGTGACCCCCTCCTGGCGCCAAAGCTGGATCCGCCCTTGATGATTACATAAGTAGGTACAATTTTATCTCTGTACTTGCAATAGGCACGGAGCTACAAGGGGCTAAAATTGGGTCGAAATGGTTCCTATAAATAGTGCACGGCATGCGTGCGACCTGTTGCTGGAACTTGGTCTGCGCATTTACCGTGCGCTTAGATTGGTGTACCACTCACTCTCTCGAAACGAGGAATTCTGTGTTCTTAGCAAAGGGAACATTAGTCCCGGTATCCCTCCAAAATCATTTGAGTATAAATACTTACAAATGTCCCGTTATCATTGAGCAGGTCGCTGGATATCAGCCAGCAGGGTGGCTCGATGTGTACGCCGTTGGACGGAGTCTCCTGCGGCAGCAAACCCACCGCGCCAATGGCCACGGTGCCTAACCAATCGTCGCATGTTTTGTCAACACGGAACTGCAACAAAGTAACACTTTATGTGTACATGTGGGTATATAGTAAAACATAATCCTACTAATTTAAGAAACGTGAAATTTGAATAATTAGTATTTCACGCTAAACTAATGAACGGATTTGGATGAAATTTAGTACATAGATGGTTTGTACGGAGGATTAATATAAAGGATTTTTTTAGAAACATTTTTGCGAAGTCGCGAGGAGCAGTTATTACATAATATTTTATTATCCGGCCCCATAATTGGCGAACACATTTTTGTCAACTGATTGCGACTAGTTGGGATCGTTTGGACCGAACGGACCAATGGGCGGCCCGAACGATACCAACTGATCCCAATTAGTCGCAATCATTTGACAAAAATATGTTCGCCGATTAGGGGGCTGGTCATACACTAAGCAGACTCCTGGGTTAGTGGAGACGATATGATAAGCTCAAATTTATTAGTTAGTGAGTAATGATTACTTATAATTATTAATTCAACACAAGATACAGTATGTTGTAGTATACGTTATTTTTTTTTTACGAAACCTGAATATAGTTTGTTAAGAATGTATATGAAGTTTGTTAATGAGTTGTGCACTCGGTAACCACACTGCATTAATTTCTAAATGTATTTAGGAAAATATTATAACATGGTGTAAAAAAGATTGGAATCGATTCCAATCATGTTTACACCATGTTATAATATTTTCCTCAGCTGACGTTTGATAATAGTAATAGGCAAAGTGAGACAGCACTCCGCCCCGCGCCGCGCCGGCACAGGTGCGGCCTGGCGAGTATAGCGTTGACCATATTTTTGTTGTGACAAGGTAAAATAAAAAGCTCATAACTTTGTGGTTTATCATGATATCTTTTTGAAATTGAAAATTTTTGTGGTTTTTCGCATATACCAAAAATAACATTGTATCGTATTGTATAGTAGTTAGTCTGTATCTTAGATCATGGTTTAGATGAATGAACAGACGACAGCACATCAAGCTGCTACAATCTGTCAGATTTCTTTATTTAGGTTGGTAGAGAATATTTGACAGTTTCGGGTAGCTTGACCTGCTGTCGTACATACTACAACGTGTATTAAGGATCTTTGGGCGTTCGACTGACTAAAAGTCAAAGCACTTATTAAAATTAGACCATTTATAGGCACATTTGAATTAGTAAAGATTCGGTCACTCAGAAAGATCAGTTAGTTGCCTATTGTAGGTTTCTATGGAGAAGGGTCGAAAAAATCCATGAACACACATTAAAATAAAATAATAGCAGAAACGTGTGCAACTTTTACACTAAACTGCGTGCTTCGATATGGCAGCCTAATATCATTGTATATTTTTTTTTATTTTATTACTTTTATACACACAGTAAAATCATCATCATCATCATCTCAGCGTATAATCTTGGTTGCACCCGCGGCTTTCGCGTTGGAGCCCAGGGTCCGCTTTTACAACGTGTGTGAGATTGTTGGCACGCATGTCAGCTTTTACAACGTCAAGCCAACACTTCTTTGTCTACCTCGCTTGTCCGGCTTTGATTATTATTTAGGTTTTGATTATTACCGGTCATTCAGTGGCAAAATTTGTGGCTATCTACTGAAGCTATATCTATGAAATTCGGCATACTGTTTTAATACTAGTATATGATTACCAAGGGCGGATACAGAGGGGGGGAGGCGGTCAAGGGGGTCACGACTCTGATTCTGACTCACGACTCTGACGTGAATGCTTGATGCTGTCTGACACGACGTCCAATATCACGCGGAACAGAAATTGACTAAGGACGGATCCCTGGTGAACTCCGACGGTGATGGGGAAGGGTTTAGCGTCGCCAACAGCGGTCCTAACAACGGAATCGGAATTGAGGTACATTTCACGAATTATGTCAATATAGGCTTCTGGTACCCCTTTGGACCTCAGTGCCCACCAGATCACCCCCCGAGGTACATAGAGAAAGAGCATATGCAGAGGCGTGTTCTTCGATCTGTATCTCTCCATGGTGATCCTTAGGGCGAAGATAGGGTCCATGTAGTTTGCCTTTGAAGACTGTAGTAATAATACTCAGCCTCCATTGGTTCGGGATTTTGCCGTTCAGGAGCACGCGGTTCAGGAAGTTCGTTAACATGGCCACACCGCGAGGACCCATCGCCTTCCAGGCCTCAATGGGGACTCCGTCAGGTTCGACAGCTTTCCGATTCGCCACGCGGCGAAGAGCCGTATGGACTTCCTCAGGCGTTATGGGGGGCTCTAATCATAGGTTCAGAGGGAGTTCCGGTGTCTGCACCTCTTGGTGCTGCTTATTCAGCAGCTCGTGGAAGTACGAGCACTATCTTTCCTTCACCTTCCAGACATACTGGTGGACGCAGGAACTCGCTCACCTGCGTGCCGCCAGTATGGCAGCACGGCGCGCCTACCTGAGGTGCAGGAGGCGCGCCGTAAGGGGGCCCGGCGAAGAGGACGGTCTTCGCCGGGCATACAGGGAGGCCCATCGAGCCCTGCGTACCGCCATATGCAGGGCAAAGGTCGCTGCCGCTGAGGAGTTCCTCGCACTCCTCGACAGCGACCCCTGGGGAAGGCCGTACTGGGTGGTGAGGGGGAAGCTGCAGGGAGCGGCACCCCCCACATCCTGTATGGAGCCGGGCCTACTTAGAAGGGTCCTGGAAACTCTGTTTCTTCACGCCCCCCAGGATGCCCGCCTCCAGCTCATCCACCCTAGGGGGTGGACCGATGGGCCTCCCGTATCCGACGGTGAGTTGGACTCCGTCCGGGAGAGGCTCAGAGCCAAGAACAAGGCTCCGGGCCCGGACGGCGTCCCTGCGAAGGTGATGGCACTTGCCATAGAGCCCCTGGGGGACCGGTTCCGCGCGGTCATGGATACATGCATCGCGACGGGCCGCTTCCCCAGGAGGTGGAGGGTGGGCAGGCTCTGCCTCCTTCGCAAGGACGGACGTCCCCCCGACTCACCGTCGGGCTATAGGCCGGTCGTGCTCCTGGATGAAAGCGGAAAGTGCTTTGAGAGGATCATTGCCTCTCGCATCCAGGAGCACCTAGAGAGCCGTGGGCCGCAGTTGGCGGACTGCCAGTACGGCTTTAGGACCGGCCGGTCCACGATGGACGCGGTGGCTCGCCTCAAGAGGTGGATTGAGGCGGCCACAGCGAGGGGTGAGGGTGTCGTCGCGGTGTCGCTAGACACCGCGATCGCGTTCAACACCCTCCCCCACGAATGCATAGAGGCGGCACTGAAGTACCACGAGGTGCCCCTCTACCTCTGCGCCCTCATGCGGGACTACCTCCGTGAGAGGAAGGTTCTGTACGAGGACGCAGAGGGTCGCGTCCAGTCGTGGACCGTAAATGTAGGAGTACCCCAGGGATCAGTGCTTGGTCCCCTGCTCTGGAACCTGGGGTACAACTGGGTTCTGCGTGGCGCGCTCTTGCCACGGATGGACGTCGTCTGTTTCGCAGACGACACTCTAGTCCTGGCCAGGGCGCGCGAGTGGGAGGAGGCGGTCCACCTCGCGTCGGTCGGCACCTCCTTGGTCGTCCGGCGTATCCGCCTCCTGGGGCTGGAAGTGGCCCTCGAGAAGACGAGGGCCAGGACCTTCCACGCCCCGCGACGCAGAATCCCACCGGGTCTCCGTATCCGAGTGGAGGGGGTCCAGGTTCCCGTCGAGGTGCATATTAAGTACCTCGGCCTGATCCTGGATCCCCGCTGGAGTTTCGAGGAGCACTTTAGGCTCCTCGCTCCGCGGCTGTGCTCATTCGCAGCCGCACTCGGACGGCTCCTCCCCAATTTGGGGGGGCCGAATTCGGCGTGTCGTCGGCTGTACCAGGGAGTTGTGCGGTCGATGGCACTCTACGGAGCCCCGGTGTGGGCGGAGTGCCTTTCCCGGCGCACAGTGGCCCTGCTGCGGAGGCCGCAAAGGGTCATCGCGACACGGGCCGTGCGGGCATACCGCACGGTCAGTCATGGGGCTGCCTGCGTCCTCGCGGGCACGCCCCCATGGGAGGTCGATGCCCTGGTTCAGTCCCAGGTGCATCGGCACCGTGTCGCGGCCGGGAACGGGGGGAACGACCCGCCTTCCGAGGAAGTAAGGCGGGTCCGAATAGCGGCTCAGGGGGAGGCCCTGAGCCGGTGGAGGCAGGCGCTCCGCTCCCCAGCTGCCGGCCACCGGACGATTGGAGCGATTCGTCCGGTGTTGGAGGGATGGGTTGGGCGCCGGCATGGCAGCCTTACCTTCCGCTTGGTGCAGGTACTGACCGGGCATGGCTGCTTCGGTCACTACCTGCACAGGGTCGCCCGTCGGGAGGAGTCGCCGCGGTGTCACCACTGCGACTCTCTCGACGACACGACCGAGCACACCCTCGTGGAATGCCCGGCCTGGCGAAACGAGTGGAAAGCTCGGAGGCGGACGCCTCTCCCTGGCAACCATGGTGCGAGCCATGGTTGAAAGCGAGAGTGCATGGAAGGCTGCCGCCTCCTTCTGCGAGACCGTCCTCTCGCAGAAGGAGGCTGCGGAGAGGGAGCGGGAAGAGGATGCTCTTGCCGCTCCCCTCCGGCGTAGTCGGGCGGGGCGAAGAAGGCGGGGGACGAACTCCCGTCTCCTTTAGCCCCAGAATGTGACCAGAGCGTGCGGGCAGCCCTGCACGTGCATTGCACCGGTCACCACATCTGGGGATTACTTTGTTACCCGGGTAATCCCCCCTTTGGCGCGGAAACCGGCCTTAACAAGGCCGGTAAGCCCTGAGAGTGGCACGGCGTCTAGGCCTTCGGGCCGACCCCGTGACACTCTCAACACAGGGCCCGAGGGTAACCGGGTGGTTTTAGTGGGTATTCCCGGCTTCGGCCGGGCGAGTCCCACACACGTCCGTCGCTTAGCTAGCGGCCTAAATGCATTTCCACTAGAGAGAAAAAAAAAAAAAAAAGGGGGCAGAGCCGCTTTAACCCCGGAACGTGCCAACTTGTAAATGAGTTTCTGCCCCTCAGACGATTCCAACTTCTCGTACAGTGGTTGCACGTGGGCACGTCTGGCTTTGATTACAGCTTTTTTAGTGGCACGTTTTGAAGAGAGCTTACTTCACCCTTGTCTCCCTCTGGACTGTGTCGTCCCACCACCTGGACTCCTTGTCACTTTTGCGACTGCCATTAGAGACGCCGAGCACCACCCGCGCCGCCCCAGAAATAGCTGCCTGGATCCTGTCCCAGTGTTCTTGTATAGTTGCGCCGTCGGTACCAACACACTTGTCGCCGATAACAGACGCGAACTCCTGAGATTTTTTTTCATCAAGCAGCCACCACCGGATCTGGCGCCGGCAGTGCTCACACGTCTACGTTGGGCCTTGACGCAGAGGTCCAAGGAGACGGTGTTGTGCCGTGAGGCTCTCACCGGATATGACTTTGCAGTTGGCTACTTTGCCGATGTGATGTCTCCTAGTTAGTAGGAAGTCGGTCTGGGTAGCGCTTCGCCCGCTCCGGTAGTTAACAAGGTGCTTCGTATTTTTATACACACAGTATAATTCATAGAGATATGGCAAAGTTGCTGCCAGTACCTACCGAATTGCAATCAACGGGCAGATTGAGAAACTGCCTTTATTCATTTGCTAAGTAATGACATAGACTATAAATGTTTTGATGTAGAAAACGAAGACCACACAGAGTTTTTTAAAGTTTTTCAAAAGGCCTGTGCTAACTTTTGCGGGCGGAGGTTTTATATCTACTTTTACTAGATATTCTTATAATTAACAAAAACAGCACTGCTATTCTGTAAAAACAAGTCGTGAAACCTTAGTGAAATGTATTTTAAAAGATATAAATTGTTAACCCTTCCATATATGTTTGTATATTTTGGAATGGCAGTGTTCGTAAAATTAAACCCAGATCGCTTCACACGAATGGCTGATGTATTTCTAAGGAATAGGCGTGACACGCAATTGGGCACGCCACAATAGCAGCGGTAAGTCCCCTGTTTGAGGAGTGGCTAGAGAGGCGCCACGGCGCCCTCACCTTCCGCCTGACGCAGGTCCTCACCGGACACGGTTGTTTCGGGAGGTTCCTGGTTCCGTATTAGGCGGGAGGAAACGCCAGGGTGTAACCATTGTGTGGATCGCCCTGAGGACACGGTGGAGCATATGGTGGAGGTCTGCCCGGCTTGGATAGAGCACCGCCGTGTCCTCGTAGCGGCGATCGGCGGCAATCTCTCGCGTCCGACCCTGGTCCAGGCCATGGTCCAGAGCGAGAGTGCATGGCAGGCCGTCACCTCCTCCTGCAAAGCAGTGATGCTGGCAAAGGAGGAGGCGGAGCGCGTGAGGCAACGGGAATCCCAGCGTCCTCACGCCACTAGCCGCCGCAGTAGACGCCCTGGTCGGGAGACGACACCTAACTCCCAGCCACCGTAGGCGCGGGCCTGCGGGCGGTGAGCAGTGGGCAGCTCGCCGCCCGCTAAGAACCAGGCCCGAGTCGACGGCGCGTCTGGTTTCACGCGCACCTCAAAGAGATGTCAGCTCATCGTGACGGGGGCACGAAGACCGATGCCTCCTGGGTCAGGGTTGCGGGTTGGTTAAACAAGAAACCGCGGCCCTGGCCGTCGCACAGGCCAGTGAAGAAACAGGGGTGGGTTTTAGTCAGTAAAAGTCTGACACACCCTTCCGCTCCGCCCAGAGCGGGAGAAGTCATTTGTTGATTTCCCATACCAACAAAAAAAAAAAGGAATAGGCGTGACAATAGCAGTCTACGTATCCCTGGTGTTAGAACAACTCTGATGAGCAGGGGTGTCTGCTCCATGGCACCGTTGATTTATAATAAAATACCAAGTCGTTGGAAGGACTGTACTTTGTCATTGTTTAAGAAAAGACTTCGTAATTTTTAGTAGACAAGGCTTATCATAGTGTTGCCCGTAGTGGTGTGACTTTCTGTTGAAGAAAGATTTTGGACGACTATTTCATATAATGTATTTATTACTATTATTAGAAATTGTGACATTAATTATATTATTGACTGATGATAATGTACGTGACTGTTGTAAAAATATGTTGTACCATTTCGTTTTTAATACAAAGAAAAATATATTGGTACGTATTGACAAATGATCATAATATGATTTACGTATGGATCCCAAAAATAAATTCGCAAAATATGATGAATAATATAGACGCACTAAAGTTGATCAACGCCAAGCAATAAAAAAAAAACGAGTGTGCTTATGACCACACGACTGAAGTGAAACTTCTTTCGCTCCATCTGTATGTATATATATATATATATGTGTACAATATATACATGTATACACATATACATATATTAATTTTCTATAAATATTTAAATTTATTTCATGGTTTCATTGGTAAATTAATATTTTTGCATAGATCTTCTATTTTTATTAAAAAAAAAAAACTCGTTGTAGACCTTGTAGTACCAAGCTCGCGCCACGGGCGCCTCTGTGCTTATATCCCCCACTTAACTTCCGTTCGCCTTGCCCGATCACTTTTCGTAACGCTTACGTCACGCGTTCGCCAGCTTACTCCCCAAGTCAAGCGTGCGTAAAGAAGTTTCACTTCAAAAATATAACTAATGTTAGTGCTGGTTTTTCAATGGGCAGATAAGTTTTATTTGTGACATAAATATGACATTGACAGATTTTGTATTAAAGGACTGCAAAAAACTCAAAATGATTCCTCCCATCCCTGGCCCAGATTCACTTGTTCACAAAATAAACTAAATTTAAGTTCATTGCATCTTTCTTCTCAGTTTCTCTGACGTTAGAAAAATCAGCCATCAGCAAAGTTATCATTATGTCATATTACCAGAATAGCTCAGTCTATCCTTTCTATAAAAATAATAAGCTTTAATGGAAATGAAATGGACATTTAGCAGCTGATATAATATGCTTAGCTTGTCTTATTTTAGGTGTGCACAGCTAATAATAATTATGACCACCTGTATAAACTATCAAGTGTAAAAGTTTCTTGAATCATTTTTTTTTTACTGAGGAATAAATAGTCTTCCTCTGACACATGTTGTCTAAAATTGTAATAACTGCCCATAAAGCGTAAATATTGTATTCTTAAACAAAAAGATATCGCATTTCAAGTTTATTTATAAGTCGCAATAAAAATTTTCGCTATGGCTGTGGTTATCTGAGCAAAGAACATTTTATTTCGCTTTAAGATTAAAAGAAATAGCAAAGCAGGTGCGATTCTGGGAGGAACATAAAGGACCAGGGAATAGATCTGCTAGGCAAGGATTTCGCCATTTCTCTTTAAAGTAGTACTAATATAGACGCAACATTATTATTATTAAAAGGGCAATTATAAATCAGTTTTTACGTGTGAGTAAAAATTATGAGCTTTGATGTATGACAGCTTAGCAATACAAGTAACCATGTTCTTGAAATCTACAATGCCAAACAATTCCCCTCATATTTATAATTTACATAAAAATAAATTACTGCAATTCGCCGCTGCTATGAGTAATTCGCATCGGTTTAACATAGGATTTTTTTTTAAAAGTGGTTCATATGCTTTGTTACTTACCCTGAAGTTATGTCCACGACGCAATGGTTGACTGATAACTGCAATACCGTCTTTATATCCCCTTAAACGTGCCGCCACCGTGTCTAGAATAAAATATAGTAAAAGGTGATTATTATTGGACCGTATTATTATGTAGAGTTTGCTGCTACATATTCAAAATGCGGGTGGGGCATGAACAGCTGACTAGTGTCTGTGCCTGAATGTGAGTTTTACTTATAATCTTATTAAAAAGACAAAGTGATTGTGTTTCAACTACCTGAACTGCACAGCCTTATATTCTTTCCATGTATGTTGTAAAATGTATAGGGCAGTGGGGTTCGACGCGGAACAGGTTTCACGGCCGTTTGTGTTGGTTCAGTGGACCCTTCGGCGGGGGGCTCGTCCTGACTTTCAGAGCCTTCCTCTCCAGTGCTGGTACCAGCACCGGCACCGGCACCCGCGCCCTCGGTGGCGGTTGCACCACCGTCAGTTGCCGCACAAGTGGACGGTCCAGCAGATGTCGAGGCTACTGGGGCGTTGACAGCGGGCGGTGCAGAGCCGTGCTTGCCTTTGCCTTTGCCCTTCTTGGCTTGGTCCCTAGCTTGTTCGCGAGCTGCAGCGCGAGCAGCAGCTTGAGCTTCCGCAGCAGCATTGGCAGCGTCTGCTGCGATCTTGGCGTACTTGCCCTTTAGAATGGGCTGCTTGCTCTTGCGACCCATCGCGTCCTCTTCAGCGGATGCTTCTTCTTCTGTCGGTGGTTGTTCGTCAAGCTCCGGAGAGTCCTCACTAGAGTACTCGTCGTCGGGGTAGCCTGCTGACCGCTCAGCAGTTCGAGGATCACTCACTGGACACTGGACGTCCACTACGTTCGTGATATTAGGTTCAAACACGTCTTCTTGGCAAATATGAGTTGCCGAGAATGGCGGCGGTGCCGCTAGGTGCTTCGGGTAGTCGTCGCTGTCGTTGGGAACTGAAATAATACAATTTTCAATTATAATAAAAGATAAATTGTCTTACATACTTATCACTTTAGTAAAGGACGAGTAAGATTGTATGAGTATTAAGAATAAATAACTCTTAGACGTATAAATACGTTGAAATATTTATAAGTACTGGTTAAGCAAAGTAAGAGGATGCTTTTAATCCTTATTATATGTTTCTGTTTTTGGAAATCACGGTAAAGCAAAACATGAAACACAGCTAGCGTGGCGGTTAATGCTGGTAGTGTTACCCTGCAATGGCTTTCACGGTCAATATAAATGGTAGCAGCTAGTATCTAAACTGGCATCTTGTGTTCAATCCCCAAATGACGCAGAATAGGGTAGTTGAGTAAAAAGGGCTAATTAGTCCGTCAGTCAGATTTCCAAAAAATACTAGACACGTATTTTTTCTTTTTTCATATAAACAAAAAATGAAGACGACACAGTGCGTAGAAAACTCGTGTGACGTCACTGCACGCTACACTTTTTAGCGAGGAGTGACGTCACCAGCCACCACTAAACAGTAGATGTTTAGTATGTATTACAGCCCACTCCCTCTTACCGGGAGTAGGCTCGTGTTCCAGGAGTGTGAACATTAAAGGCTGATTATGTAATAGTTATAACACATTCATAAAATAATCCATACTAATATTATAAATGTGAAAGTGTGTTTGTTTGTTTGTTTGTCCTTCCTTCACGCCGTAGCTAAGCAATCAATTGACCTGATTTTTGGCATACAGTTAGTAGAAAAGATGGAGAGTAACATAGGCTACTTTTGGTCCTAAAAAAACATCAAGTTCCCAAGGGAGATTACTGGAATATTTGTATGTGTACACCAAATATCCTAATATTATAAATCAGAAAGTGAGTTTCTTTGTTTGTTTGTTCCGCTTTCACGCCGTAACTACTAAGCCGATTGTTTTGAAATTTTGCAGACGTAAAGTTAGAAGTCCGGATTAAATAATAGGGTACTTTTTTATCCCGGAAAAAAATTATATTCACGAGGGAAATCTAAAAGCGCGATATAACCGATCTCCACGCGAGCGAAGCCGCGGGCGGAAAGCTAGTAATAAATATATAAAAATAAAACACACAGATTGAGCTAGCCCCAAAATAAATTAGAGACTTGTGTTATGGGATAGTAACACAACGATACTATATTTATAATAGATACATATATAGATAAACATCCAAGAACCAGGCCAATCAGGAAAAGATCGTTTTTCCATCATGACCTGGCCGGGGATCGAACCCGGGGCCTCGCCTTGTCGCAGACAAGCGTGTTGACCGCTGCGCCACGGAGGACGTCAAATGGTTTATTATTCTTAATTAACATCGCTTATTTAACTATTATCACGTCATAATCAAACAACAAATTATGGTTTATTTGTTGCACTGTGATGTTATGTAGCACTCTCACTTTGACACATAACACCAAATAAAACAACTTATAAAAGCTTAACAATCACATTAGTTGTTTTATTAGTCCATAGAGGCATCACTTACTAGTTCACAGAGCCAACAAAAAGGCTAAAAGAGCAGTTAACTTCTGTCTTATTTTCTACTATACTGGGATTTTTAATTCGAGTCAGAAAAATGACAAGGGCTACTGTCACTGATACGAAAAAGGGCGACCCGCTACAATAGGGATGTTCGGCAATCAATAGAATTTTATTTATTTATTTAGGACAATCAACAAATCTTCACTAGTTACATTTATATATTACAATAATATGTCGGTCTCCGTGGCGCAGCGGTCACCACGTCTGACTGCGACGTGGAGGCCCCGGGTTCGATCCCCGGCCAGGTCATGATGGGAAACGATCTTTTCCTGATTGGCCTGGGTCTTGGATGTTTATCTATATATGTATCTATTATAAAATATAGTATCGTTGAGTTAGTATCCCATAACACAAATCTCGAACTTACTTTGGGACTAGCTCAATCTGTGTGATTTGTCCGTATATATATATTATTATTATTATTATAATATAACGCAGACTTAATTATAGGTTGCCACAGCATGCATCATCTAGTGGTCGGACTTAGACATTTAGTCATGCATTACTTTATTAGGTTTTTTTTTTTTTTATTAAAATATAAACCAGCGCTTGACCGCAATCCCGCCTGATGGTAAGCAGTGACGCAATCGTTGATGGTAAAGAGCACTAGTTTATTAAGAGCCTATTCACTCTAGCTTTGAAGACACTCAAATTGTAGTCCGACGGAAACACCGCCGCCGGCAGATTATTCCAGTCCCTCGATGTACGCGGTATAAAGGAGGAGGCGAAACGCTTCGTCCGGATCGTAGAGGTGTTAACATCATAAGGGTGGAAACTCGCCGTACGACGGGTCGTCCGATGGTGGAACGGAGATGGGGGAATTAAATCGTGCAATTCCCTCGCACACTCCCCAAAATGTATCCTATAGAACACCGAAAGGCTGGCTACTCTACGCCTGTGCTCTAGGCTTTGGAGACCAACAACCGACATCTAGGTATCAAAGCGGTTTTCTTTTATTGTAAATAAGTAATACATACCGTATTTAACAATATGCTTTAAGAAATATGGACCTTGCCAGCATATTAAACTCACTACAATAATACTACAAGAGCTGGGGAAAAATGTTTAAAGAGATTCAGAGGAATAAGTAAAACAGTACAAATTATTTTATATGTTTTTATTCTTTACTTTTTTATTGATTACTACTCGAATCGGAATCAGTTATATTTATAATTAATGAATCCACACATTCGTCAGAATCAGAATTTTATTTGTAGAACATATGTGTATACATGAAGGTCTAACAATTAGTTAAATGAGCGCTATGTTTTGCCATGAAGTCGTACAAATATTGAGATCATAATATCATTAAAAACTAAAAAAATAAATAAAGTACTTAACACAAATTAAACTCTCTCAGAAAAAAAAACATACTATTTTACATTTACATAGAAATCTTTATAAATTTATGATTAAAAGAAACGTACAAGCATGTAAAATATTAAAAAACATCTGTTAAAAAATCTTCTACAGAATAATAACATTTTTTTATTAATAGAGAGTGGAAACTTATCTTAAATATTGATTGGGGTAAATTTTTTATACTATTAGGTATTTTATTATAAATTTTAGGAGCCATCCCAAAAAAAACTTTTCTTCATTAAAGCGTTTCTGAATTTTCTGTTGCACAGTTTATTCATATACTGAGAACGCATTGGGGTCTTTTTTACATCGGATAGTTTTTGAAACAAGTTTAAATTGATCTTATGATAATCAAACAAAGCAGTTTCGTAAAAGAACATACCTGGAATAGTCAATAGTTTTAATGGTTTAAAATAAGGTTCACATGTTTCGGTAGTTTTTAAGCCACACATGGAACGAATATATCTTTTTGTGCTTTAAAAACAGTCTCTCTTTCAGTAGATTGCCCCCAAAAAATAATACCAGACCTCAGAACCGATGCAACCAATCCGTGATACGCTATTAAAAGTGTTTGTGTATTCACTTCCTATCCATGATGTGGTCGAGTTGACACATTTCGTCTTCAACTTTTATGGCATGATTGATGCACTTTCTCCAATTTTCCGGTGTCACTTCCTTCAGGTCTTTTTCAAATAATGTTTTTACGTCTTTTATTTTAAATGTTTTGTTGTTCCTGGTGACGTACCCCTTTGCTTGAGCCCAAACTAACTCTATTGGATTGAGCTCAGAGTGATGGGGAGGCAGACGCAGGATTGTGACACCGTATTCAGCGGCCAATTCTTCCACAGCATAGCGTTCGTAATTAGTTTTTTGTAACTTTACTAGCTCCATTAATTGAGCCTTTATTTATAGAGCCATTGCAGTTTGAGAATTAATTTGTTTGTAGTTCAATCACTGAATAATATCAGTCTTCCGCCAGTTTCAAGTAGGGATGCGCTCAACTTTTCTAAAAGGGTACGGTGCGTTATCTAATACCAGCACCGCATTTGGCTTTAAATTTGGCAAAATGCTTTTAAGCCATTCTTCAAAACACTCCGAATTCATTTCTTCATGATAGTCCATACTATTTTTATTTGATTCAAAAATGAGTTTAAATTAACGAGAGTTGACTGTATATAACTATACATGTAATGGATCGAAAGTAATATCGAAAAGAGAGCCGGCTCGTAGCTTGGATCTATCCCCAATGGGTTTTTTCTTTGAGGATATCATAAGGTTAAAGTTTACGACACCAACCCATTTGACGAATTAAATTCGCACAGAAATCCAAAATAACACAACAAAAACATGTAAAGCTTTTATCGAAAATTTCCGCTCTAGATTGCAGTAATGCCAGAATAATGAATTGACGATTGGCCATAATTTAATATAACACTCATATTTGTAAAATATATTATGTATCGCTGTTGGTTACCTAAATAAATAAATAAATGATGAGATTGAAATTGATTGCATATGGATGATATGATTTTTAAGAAATAAATTCCCCTTTTGTATTCAATCGAAAACAATAAACAGTTATAATCTACCTACTGTAATTATTATTTTTATCATTATTTCAACCCTGTCCACCCTGTATTTTTATTTATATACAAATACGCAATTTGAATAAAAAAAAAAAATGCCATCTCGACTAACTTTTAATTGCAAAATCTCGATTTACCACATCACTGGACAAAAAACCAGCAACACTGGAATTGTAATCTTTCTAACTCGAATTAAAAATCATAGTGTAAAGCTTTTTTGTTTTATCGGACCAAAAATATATTTTAAAATTGGGTGAAAACTTTAGCTGTATATATCACTATTCTCTTACCTAATAACCTAATTTACACATGTTGAAGCAAATAAAGGATTTGGTGTGATAGCAATTGATTCGGAATATATAACTTTAACTTAATTGGCCGCTAAGAAAGTTTAATCTACTAATATCTTAGTAGAATGGCGAACACAGAATGATGTTATTGTACGTATGGCAAGCCGATAACTGACGATGTTTTTCACGTAGTATGCAGAATGCACAACCATCTGAATGGCTACTGCGCAGTACAATTGACCGCTGACTGTGATAAATAAATGAATGAGCATAGTTAAGCTTAGCTCAGAGAAAAAAAATACAGATTGGGCGCGTCTAGTAATATTAGATTACGATATGTGTGACGTATGCAATCCAAATAAAAAATTAAACTCACACAGAACTCACAGGTCACAGAAAATCG
The DNA here is from genome assembly GCA_037179545.1 of Sesamia inferens. NCBI lineage: Eukaryota > Metazoa > Arthropoda > Insecta > Lepidoptera > Noctuidae > Sesamia > Sesamia inferens. The sequence continues at coordinate 14,090,009 of CM073921.1, read as the reverse complement.
TAACCTTTACCTATGCGGGTTTAGGTCACAGTGTTATAAAAACTTTTTTAATTAATAAATAAATATATACGGACAAATCACACAGATTGAGCTAGTCCCAAAGAAAGTTCGAGACTTGTGTTATGGGATACTAACTCAACGATACTATATTTTATAATAGATACATGTATAGATAAACATCCAAGACCCAGGCCAATCAGGAAAAGATCGTTTTCCATCATGACCTGGCCGGGGGTCGAACCCAGGCCTCCACGTCGCAGGCAGGCGTGTTGACCGCTGCGCCATGGAGGACGACAAACTTACTTGTATACTAACTTACTTGTTTGTTTTGTTGTTATACTTACTTGTTTGTTGATTCTGTCCAGTGTTGCCCTGGGCAAGAGCTTGTATCTTCGTTATGTGACCGTAGATTTCAATGACCACGTACACTTTCTGTTTAAACAAATAGAAATATAAAGATCATTTTGAGTTTCATATAACACAAGGCAGTAAACATGGAAATTTACCTATTTGAAACTAGTACTTGAAAGATATGTTTGATGGCTACCAAGATCAGTGTAACACTGTCTAAACTTCAAGCGAGAAAAAAAGGTAAATTTCCATTATTATGTTTGTTAATGAATATAATAATTTACCGTCTATAACTTAAGTTAAGAGCAAATTATAGGGCATATTTTTAAGCACTTTGCTATAAAGCAGCATGCTCCTTATACAGGAGAATACAGGGTATATAAACATGCAGGTAACACTGAATAAAATGGAATTACTTTTCTGAAATAATCGTCACTCAGAACAAATATTTTACACTGTGCCATTTAATCGTCTTAAAACGTCTTCTAACTAATGACTACTAAAGATTAGTAAAAGGATAATAAACTAATTATAAATTAATTGAAAGAAATTAAATGAAATACTATTAATATTTGGATTAAGCTTTTACGCGAGCCAAGGCTTGGACGGCGCTCGCATATAGGATGTTCCCAAATAACTTTTTTTTTTAATTATTCACAAATCGTTTTTTTTTTCATAAAATGATTAGTAGTCATTGGACAGATGAAGTAGACTATCGTTGCAAGACGATTAAAATTACATAGTGTATATTAAAAGTGAATATTTTAGTGAGATATACACAATATGATACATATAGGAAGGTCGCTACATCGTCGCGTAAACTGTAACCTTGAATATTCGGCACATAATTCTAGAGTTGTACACCCAAATTTGAAATGTTTCGGCATTAAAAATAATTATTTTATCTCTAGGTGTTCAGAATCATGTACCTACTGAAAATTCACGCTTTCAGTATATGCGTCGATGTTCCTTGCCACCATATTCTACTAAATTATGACGTCTCCCTAGAACTTCTTCAGTAACTGACCTCCATTGTTTTTTATTTTTAATAATAAATTTAGCGTTTCGTCCATTAATCAAACGCTTCGTTACGCTATTGAAATTGAAGGCCCAATAACGTGAAATTTTCGTTATTTTCCCTCCAATTTTGATTGCGTAGACCGTATGAACGTCATATGAGATCTAGTTTTGATATTATGTTTTTTCTTTTCTATTTTCATTCAATACAACTTATGTCTATAAAATGGGTGTAGGTACCGCCGGCTTGGAAGATGATTTAAAGTCTAATGAACAAACCGCCACGGCACCTGCAGTAGTGATTAATTTCACAATACAGTTATACCCCAACTTACATGCTTAAGTTCGGCCCCGCTCAAGCTGTTCTGTGGTCCAAGTTTCATTTCTTCGCTTCCCCTATATGACTACTCTCTACCTATTCTATTTTCATCCTCATATTTTCGTAGCATGTCTGTAATATCCCTTGGATTTTATTGTCTTATGCTGCTGGACTGCATATCGTGAATATAAATACGTACTTAGTAAAAGAAACATTATACTCGTATGTACATAATACCTAGGTACTGTGTGTACTCATATGTCCCAATTGTCAAGATGCATTTTCTATTTTTAATAACTACAAATTGTACCCTAAGTGTCTTTGTTACAAATTATTTATTACAAGATTAGTTTGTTATACATCTAAGGCCTTCCTAAATTAACCCCTCGCTCGCTTTAATATAATTAGTGGTGTAATTCTGCATGTTACGGGTCATAGTCATCTAGCGAATTTAATCTGCAGTGATTAGCCGACAATTGGATTAATTCCGCCTACAAACTACATACCAAGTGGCTTTACAGTGGGCTAATTCAGTTGCAAGCTTGACTTATGTCAGAAAGTAACATGTATTTTGACGGACATGATCGTAGCAAGCTATACATACATTATATCAAACAAGATAATGACCTCGATTCCGTTGTTTACAAACCAAATTAAATTTAAGTTCAGTGCATTTTTTTCTTTATATTTCATTACGACAAGGACAAAAGATAAAATGTCAGTTTAGACCTGTCAAATTTGTCCGCTCCTGACGTAAATTGGCGTATTTTTAGTCGCCATCTTTTTAATCACGTCTAAATTGTCTATGGAGTATCTTAATTTGACAGGATTAAACTAAAATGTTATCTTCTATCCTTTTCTTAATGAAATAGAAAGACAAAGATGCACTTAATTAACTTAAAATTAGTTTAGTTTGTGAACAAGAGAATCAGCGCCATTAGTAATTCAGCTTACTCTTAGCTTTTAAAGACTAATGACGGTTGATCGCCCATGTAAAGTAGACCTTATGATTAGGTAAATATAGAATACATATCTCATATATGCTCTTATAAAGCGTCTAGGCATAATTGAATTAGTAATAAAAATAGCAATGAGCTTTAATAATGTTATTTACAACGTACTTATAATAAAAATGCTCGCTATAATGACATGAGTTTTCTAGCAACCTACTATTTTTTTTTAAATCTAGTAGAATTGAATTTTAACAAGCCATGAATGAGGTGATTAAATTGATTTCTTAAAATATTATTTTTTTGATTATGATTAAGCTAAATAAGCTTGATTGAATATGTATAAAGCTAATAATTTAAATTGTATTTATTAAATCCACCATTATTTTTAATGTAATGTCGGAAAGAAAGACCTTTTTTAACATTTCTTCGAGTTTCCTACACAAAGACGGGTAATAAGCTTTTTCGGTAGTTTAGCGGTATGAGGATACGGGGAAAACCATGACGTCGTATTGGCAGTTAGTTCAAGCGCTTTTAAGAACTTTGCTAATTGCTTGTTTTGATTGAAATATTCTTTTTTTATTAACATTTTCGTTCTTTTTCAGCGCGTAAACTGTACTGCATGGAATATGAATGGATGAAATGTTTTTTTCATGGTATGGCCCCGTAGCAGCAGGGTGGCAAGCATATAGCGTACAAGCATAAGGATAAGCATATGATGCAAATGCAAACCACCGAAAAAGCCTAATCCATTAACCCGCTGGAAGCGAAATTACATTAATTATTCGAACCTATGGTTTATTTAAGAGCATTCGGTAAATTTCTAATCAGTTACATTTATTTTTAGGTACTTAGTCATCACTGCAGAATTCATATTCGTAGCCGTGTTTTGCAGTTTATCAAAATACTTTCTTTGATTAAAATAATTGCATTTTGACATCCACACAGTTTTTTTTTTTTTTTGGGATGGGAAATCATCAAATGACCTCACCCCCTCTGGGCGGAGCGGAAAGGTGTGTCAGACTTTTACTGACTAAACCCCACCCGTGTTTCTTCACTTGCCTGTACGCCAGGGCCACGGTTTCTTTTTTAGCCAACCCGCAACCCTGACCCAGGAGACATCGGTCTTCGTGGACCCAGTCACGATGTGTTGATCTCTTTCAGTCTGACAATTCGGGATATAGTATAAGCCACAACATTGTTCTGCATAAAATGCATCGCATACGCCCCAAATAATTACTCAACAAGCTAGTTTATGCCATTCGCTCGGTGAAAAATTCAACAATGCCAATAACTTATTGAGGTTATCGCTAGCATTTTGCCCGAAAATTCACTTAGATTACAAGAACATGAAGAGTTTTCAATTTTGACTGTTAACTTCAGGATATTGGGTCTCAACTGCCCATTAAAATTCGTTCCCATGCCTGTTTTATCATCGCCCTTCTGGCCAACTTAGAATACGTAAGGATTCCTTGTTTCGTCGAAGCATCGAAATATATTTATCTAACCCCGGTCCAGTAAAATTTTGTCATGAGGGAAAGAAGCCAATTTTTACCCTAGAATTACGAGCAAAGCTTCAATAAAAGCTTACCTTCCCTTAAAAGTAAAGCGTTTTCGTGGTTCACTTTCAAGAGAAGGAAAATTCGCAAGAACTCATTTATATTTTTATAGTTATAAAACGCTGTCATCGATATTTCAAGCTATTTAAAAAATATTATTAGTAGGAACCATCGCGTTATTTCAGTCTGGTCAACATGTTCTGTCTTTGCCGTGATCTATGTTTAGGTATAATACGTAGATATATTTTTGTAGTATGTTACATAAATGCATACTAAAAATAGATATTGGCCTATTTGATGATCCAATATATAAAAATATTGTATATACGTAATACATAAAAATAATATAGTTTCATAAGAAATAATGTAGCATATTATTGTACGTATTTTTAATTAGTAATCGTCTTAATTCGTTTTAATGATGCCTATAAGCTAATTGACCAAAATACCTTGCCATGGTGTCCCTTATTGATTTTGGAGAGACTGTGCCATGCCTTCTTCTATTTAAACCCACATCCATATTACAACGTCCACCACGGCAAAAAGAAAACAAGTGCCCATTGTTGTAAGTAGATTAGTAGTCATAGGCCAGGTTGAATGTCAGTAATCGCGGACTATTTGCAAAGCTTCCACTGCTAGACTCAGGGTGGTGTCGTGTACGGAGCACGGCCCATCCTGGGTCTAGGTGCCCAGGCTGGTTATCCCGCCAACCGTCGGTCGCCAGGCGCCTCGTTGGTTTTTGCAGGGTGCACCGCGTGCAGGTGAGGTTGGCATTCGGACAAGTTCCTTTACACCCCTCTGTTGTTTTACTTGACTTCAAACATTTATTTCTATTAAATATTTCAAATACATTTCATAAGTGATTGAATTGATTGAATGATTTTACAATTTCAAAGACAACAACTACATTACTCTACAAAGCGGATACAATGTCAAGTATTACATAATTTCTAAAGCTCAAACTGTCACCCAACCCTAGGCCTTCTGGGTTACATAACAGGAGAAACGTGTATCAATTCCCGCCTTATTAATACTAACGTCGGGAACTTTCTCGAAAGCTGTGTCGAGTTGTTCTGAGTTGTAGTAGACGAGTACGCGGGAGTCGCTGACTTTCTTGAGACCGATCCTGTCTCCGGGACGCAGCCACTCGAACGATGGGACAAACGAGACCAACTCTTGTTTCCGGGTACCCGGCTGCGAATATTTCATGTATCGCCCTGAAAAATAATATAAACAAGTTCCAAAATGGTAGCTCAACATTATACTATATTGAAGTCGGAACAGTGCATGGCCGCTGCTACTCTGTGCGACAAACAGGCGTGGAACCATACTTACTCAAAATTGCGTCTGTTACCACGGCAAAAGCCCAGTCTCTAGTAAACACGTAACACAAGGGCATTTCATCGCCGAAACGGAGATCATCAAGCTACTTTATAGATCAGTGATACAGAACAATAAACATTGAAAAATTATCATTTGTTGTTGGATGACTGTTCGCGCTACCAGTTCTAGCTACTGTCTAACTATCGATTTTGACTTAGTTCACCCGCTGCCTAGTTTTAAATTTAAAAAGCTTTTTATCGTAAGGCAAACTGTTATGAAAATCTGATACTGATCTTTCATAACAGCTTTCATTACCATAGTAACATTAGCTGTTTTTTCTGGTAATTATTTAAAACTAGGTAGCTGGTGAACTAACTCAAAATAAATAATTAGTATTTTTAAAGACCCTTTACTATTAATTTCACCGACACATCACGACACAACATTTTAACAACGACTAGTGTGTTACCATCTATGTACGCGGTGAAATGTGGCAAACAGGCGACGCTGGGGGGCAGACTGCGGTTCACGTGCGCGTTCAAAATGTTGATATCCGTTATTCCTATGCGGAAGCTGCCAGCATAAGACGTTTTACATTCGATGATCTTTATCTGTCAAACGGTTTATTATTAGATAACTAAGTTTAGGAACACATATAATATTATTCAAATTGACCTGTACGTGGACTTATGGGATCATACCTCAAATAATTCCCCCAGGGCGAGATGAGCTGAACTGAACACCAGAGCTGCCATTGGATCATCAGTTAAACGACGCGCGATGGAGTAATCGTGCATCAAACAAATGTTCTCTCCGGAATATTCCGAGAAACTCCTACAAAGTAATATAACAGTTATCAGACATTTATTAAGACCTTTTGCAGCGAATGAACCATTTGTAACCAACAAAAGAGGGTCGTCACTTACCAATACGGCGGAGGCGGCGACGACAACGCCCTCGAGTTACTCAGTATAGAGTTGTCAGAATTAGTACAACCATTATAATTGAACGCTCTTTCCTCGTTCTGCATTATAGTCACCTGTTAAAACGTACTGTACACTTAATACTCTGCACTATCTAGAATCAATGACGACTAAATAGTAGATAATTTCATTTTAATACCTGTGTACACTGCCCGTATAAATCGACGACTGCGTATATATTAAGATGGGGCACGTACCAAGCTTTGCCCATATCCATTCCGTCCAGATAGTAGTGCAGACTGCGATCAGCGTGCCACATCATACCTAATAATATAAAATAAATAAGAAAATAAAACATAATAACAATCTAATGAGTCGATTAAAGGAAAATACTAAAAAGGCCCAACACAAGCGAGCAATGGAACGAAACGTGGGTGAAAAAGCTAAGTGATACGAAGAAGTAGAGCTTGAATGTAGATAGTGAAGGAAGTATGATATGACTAGAAAAGAAATATGATAGCTGATAAACAGAATGAGAGATACAAAGAGACAAAAAGAGAGAGTAAAAGAGATAGGGAAATTGAGAAAGAGAGAGGTCGAATGAAAAGAAGCCACAGACATAATGATACAACCCAAATAAGGTGGTATAACGGCAGTTAAATGATGAGCGAAGCATATGATACACCGTGCACCGTCATCCCGAATCCAACACAGGACAGGATCTATGATGTTATTATTTAACTATAAGATAACTTACCAACGCGACTTCCAACAGTAAGGGTATCCAGATCAAGCGGATATCCGCTCCGTACGCACTCCCCATCCTTCATCATGGCTGCTCCGCTCAGTATGTACGTGTCCCAGTTAAGGTCGGTAGCTGTCCCTGCGATGGCCCCGACTCCCCCACTAGCCTCCAAGTCATCTGGACGTATGGCTGTCACACCTGTGTAGAAAGCGGAGGTTATCCAGCTTCGCGGGATGTGACAACGACATCATGATGAGTACCTTTAATATGTTATTATGGATGTGACAGTTTGAGACGACGTTCGTTACGGGATCACGTTTAAATTGAGAAGCTACTACAATCTGTCACATATCTTTATTAGAGGCTCAAGGTTGATTGGGAATAATCGACAGTTTCAGGTAGCTTAACCAGACATGATGTTCTGTTTCTATAATGCCAGTGAAACTGAGACTACTTAAAATATCACTCCATAGTATCTTATTACCCTTAATGCCACACTGTTTATCAATTGTTTAGGCTATAAAAAATAATGCTCATCTAGTGGCACTCTTTTTACCTTATTCCTTATATTGTTAACATGCGGATAATGTAGTGGCCTGCAATCTTGTTATACTATACTGTTATACTATTGTTTCTATTTTTTTTATATTGCAGCTGTTTATTGTCCCATAATAAATAAAATAAATAAAAAATAAACACGACACTTGGAATTTGATGTTACAGTGACATTAGAGACACACGTTGAACAAATGTTTAATTTTGCGTGGTAGGTAGAACACAAAACTTCCTATCAAAAAAAAAAAAATATAGCAATGTTAAGGCCAAACACCTTTTAAACACGGCATTATCACTAAACTTTGACGTTACACACACAGTAGACACGCGATGAACAAGTGCTTAAGCTTTTAAGTTTAAAAAACGAGGTATATTTTAATCGAGTTTCAACCAATAAATCTGCATAAAGTCTGTGATAGAAGACACAATTGTAATCATTCACTTACCAATCTCGAGGCTGCCAATCCAACAGTCGACCATTTTGTCGATGCGTAGTTCAAACATGTCACATTCACGGAGAGGTCGCGAGCTGAATAGCACTGCGTCGTTGAACTCCGAGTAGACGGTGGCGCGCCAAGCAGTCAGGCGGTTGCGGCTGAGACGTGCATTGCGACCGTGCACCCGGTGGAAACACATCTCACTGGAAAAACATGCCTTTTCATCCAAATATATCAATTATCAAAAAACTTGAATATTTTTAATCTGTAAAGTTATAATAAATAATATATATACCCCACTCTCTAACGAAAAGACCTTTATTATGTAGGTAATCAAAACTTTGTGTGATCTGATATAAACACGTAACAATGTTCTAAATACTTACGGAAATATAGTAGCATTCGATTCCGTAGATAATGGTGATTCGGGAGAATATATCGGTGGTGGATTATACTCATCCACAATAGTCGCCTGTGCGGCGCGGCCGTACAAATCTAAATAGACGAAAATATATTGTTATAGGACTAGATATAAATGGTAGAATCTTCATTTCTTATTTGGCTGTTTATGTGAAAATGTCCGTAATGACGTAAAACCGATAGTCGAAATAGACCCAGATGTTAATTAATAACCACTTAATTGTAAAGAATACGACTTAGTACCCCCTTCGAAACGACAAAAGTGTTAAAAAATTAAATATAACTCACCTATAATGCCAAACACGTGTTCAGGTACATTAAAAGCGGCCGGACCCTGATCCACGCCGTTGACAAAAAAATGTAGTATGCCCAGTTCTTTGCGCATTACTCCCACGGTGTCCCCTTCCTATGACGTCACACAAATGTATTACAATAAGCATAACAGTTAAACAAAAGAAACATTAAAGGTTAAAATGAAACTTACCACAAGTTTGTTAAGGTTTCTGACATACTGTGGAATTACGATGGAACCATCGCGGATTACGTCTTCTCCGGTCACAGCCCACGTGCCGGATCTAGGGAGACAGAATTTATAAACTACGATTCCACTATTTGAGTTTAACATCACTTGAACAACAACAGAAACTCAGATAACGAGGACTACTTACTTTGCATTGCTCATTTTGAATGGAAACTTTATATCATTAGAAGAATGCTGCGTGACTCCAATTTCAATGCTTCCAGCCCACTTCGGAATAACGAGATCGAGACGTACTTGGAACAGTTCGTTAGTCCTCAAGGTACGGTTTGTCATTACGATTCCGTTGTTGAAGTACTTGAAAGCACTGAAAAATATTGAAAAACTCAGTAAAACTCCACTGAAATGTTAAGTAATTTTCAGTAAAAGTTTAATAGATACTTACTTAGGCCTATGAGCAGTCTTACCATCGTTAATAATAATAACATTCGAATCACGCAGCGTATGAAATAAAAGGCTCTCTTCATCTATTCTTGGTCTAAACCTGCCTGGAACATGAGAGTACATAATAAATCACCCTGAATATAAAATGCGAAGTGTTTTCGAGCCTCGAAGTAAGAATGGTGTGGATACCTACTTGGAGCAGGGATCTCAGGTGAAGCGAGCACGAGTGGTGGATTGTTGATGTTGCTGTCAATATCTTCGCAAGGATCCACTATTGAGACCTGCACAAAACAAAATTCGACGTATAATTATATCTGAAACGTCCTGGTTGACCCAACTTCAAACACTTTAAAAACGAGAATAGTAGGTAAAGGTAAACGAAAACAAACCTTGACAGTCATTCCGTATAGATCCACCACTCCCCAGACTTGCTGGTCTACTTTTTCAGTAGCAACTCCTTGATCGACGCCATTGATGAAATAGTGCAATTTTCCATTGCTCTTTCTCATCATACCAACCGTGTCGCCTTCCTATAAAGAAATACAAATGAAATTCCACCTGTTTTAGAGACACAAAAGGAACCGACCTGAATTCAAACTAATATTTATCAATCAATTCAATCATTTTGTTGGAGACATATAATTAGATGAATATCAGCTTACCCTAAGTTCATCAAGGTTGAAGTTGCCATATTCCATACAAGTGCCGTGCCCATTGAGAAGCACCTTGCATCCGGACATCATGATAGTCCCGGAGTCCATGTTAGTCATCGTGGATGGAAATCTTATGGTGGCTGGATTGTGGGTTGTTACCCCAACCTGTGTTAAATTACTTAAGTAAATCCAGTCATCAAGAAACGATTAAACATGTGGCTCTAGACAATACGCAGGATAACAGATTTTTATCAATTGATCTAGATACTTAATCATATGGAGAAATGGCGACTCAGAAATATAGCACAAGTACTGTATTCGTTCAAACTCCACAAGACATCAGAACACGATTGTTAGTTGTTTATGTTAAGTTAGAGGGCTGCTTTAAGAGGGAACTCAAGTGGTGCTTTCTCTATACAAACGTATTCCGCCGTTTTCTTCGTGGATAAAGCTTTTAGAACAATTATTTTTATATAATTTGATTTTTTCTGAAACTTAATATTAATAAAAGAAATACGATACTTTAAAATCGCGAAAAATAACCTATTATTATCGCGATGTTCAGACGACTATTAGACAAACGTGATATGTTTTTGACAAAAAAAGAAAATATTAGAAGCATAGGTATATTTTTCCTCTAAATCTTGATGTAAAAATAATTGAGATCTGCCGTGTTTTGAAAAGAAACCAGCGGAATACGAAACGTCTTTCGGTCAACGTTTTTGTAGGTAAAATCAGCCTGAGCTGCAACTGTCTTTTTCGCACTTTACCGGGAGAGTTTGGAAGCAGCGCTACGGCAATAGTTTCCTCAAATACCTACTTTCCAAATTCCTCGGCACTAGAGTCCCCTCTTAAAGGAATAGTTTGCTTATAACAGCCCTACCTCGATGCTGCCGCTCCACTTGTCCACGAGTCTGTCTATGCGTATCTCAAACAACTCGTTATCGTATAGCGGACGATGTGTCATCACCACGCCATTGTTGTAGTCGTCCAGTGGACGAGCTCGCTCTGCAGTCCTATTGTCAATAGTATAATTTACCATAAACATTTTTTTGTCTATCACATTGGATTATAAACAAATATGTTTGAACGTCAGCTTTAGTGCAAATCGATCGGGACGTAAGGTCGTATATAATTTCCACAACAATATCGCCAGGCGGGGCAATCACAACGGAATTATTTGACTTCAAGCTAATTTATCATTGAAAATTTTTGAAAATCTGATTCTAAAAAAACACTTACTTGTTATTACTCGTCAGTTTCACTAAGATCCCACATCTTGGATGAAACCGCAAGCGGTCTTGTGCAACTGTGAAAAAATATTACTGAAGTGACATTTACAATAAGTAAGAAGTTAATTTTATATGAATATAATGACAATAAGTTTATTTATTTTGTCTCACAATGGTTTTGTAATACTTAACAGTTTTGAACTACGGTTAGCTGACCCTGGGCTCTAACGCGAAAGCCGCGGATGCAACCGGGATTATACGCTGTGATGATGATGGAACAATTTTGAACTACATACCTATATAAATTCACTACGGGATCATTAAGTACTAACCAAGAGCACAAGCACCTTCGGAAGTCATTGGAATGTAAACATTACGAGTCTCTTTTGGGTATTGGCTTGACTCGGGTGGAAGACCTGCTCCGTCCATCTCACTTGACGTAAGTGTATCATCGTTGTTTGGATCCTCTTCAATCTAAAATATTAACACTGTCATAATTCCTAGTTCATTTCAAACGAATTATTTTACAACTTGAATACAATAAAAGCTGACCTGATCGATACTACTATCCATCATGGGTCTTATTTCATTAGTGCGCAATATGGACACTTGAACGCACTGACCATACAAATCAATAACAGCAAACAATCTCGGAGGTAGATCTTTTGCAGCTATCCCAAGACAACGACCGTTGAGGTAAAACGTTAACTCCCCCTGAGAACGAAAACGCGACAGACATGAAGGACATGAACATGTAGTAGTCAATACAACGAACTGAGACCTTAGTAAAGCAAGACAATACAATGAACATCAAAAAAGGAACATCCCAGGAAAATATTAGTACAATCTAGAAACCAGTAGCAGTAAGAAATGCCAATCAAAAAGATCTTGTTTAATATAACTAAATCATGACCAAATGTTCAAATTTCTCTTGATAGCTACCTTACTAGTTTTCATAACACCAATGCAGTCTCCTTCCCGCAACGTGTCCAACTCGGGTCCGTAAGAATTGACCAAAGTGACACCATCTTTCACAATGGAGCTGCCTGACATAATCTAAAAAACAGAACGACCATTTTTCCTTGCTCTTGTTCCCACAATAAGCAAGCAAAGCAACATTACATTTATGAACATTCAAAAACACAAAGAGGTTGTATTTCTTTCCTTCGTCATTCACATTTGCACAAATGTGCTAACTTACAAGTGTGCAGGTTGCTCATGACTAAATATACATACTTTTTGCATGGTTGTAAACAGTATACAGAAATATGAATAATACTTACCCATGCTGTATTTCGGAGTTTAGTTGCCGTAGCAGGAAGTTCCATAAACTCGGGATCTAATGTTGTAACACCTATTTCCAGGCTGCCATTCCAAACGTTCACCTACATAAAAAATCACACATAAAGTAGGTAGTTGTCAATATCAAATATCAATCTGAGTGAAACACAGGTGCTTGATTAGACAGATCACTTCTATAGAAAAGTCTAAATAAAAGGCTCTAAATATAAGAAAAGACGGCAAACTATTTAAATTCATTTAATGTTTGGGGGCATCTAGGGTAATACATCGGAAACATTTGTGATCTTTGTATGTACACATATATAGATATCGTTGCTTAACAGTAGGATTGACTGCGATTTTTTTTTAAAAATCATAGTACAAGAAATCATTTAGGTAAACTGGCAAGTATTTGAAGAGTGTAGGTAGGTGGTTTTATAGAAACACACTCCAAAAACACGCAATGGAAGCTGAAATATGCATTCTTCCTTTGTATGTTACAAGATGAAACTTACTTACAAGCTTACAAGTATTGTATAAAGGTACCTATGTAATTTTTTATCAATGTATAAATTACTTGATTAATAGATGACTTGAATGATCTTTCAGTCACAAGATACTAAAAACAATAATGAAAAACTATAAAGGATTGTGTATCCATGATATTATAAGATTTTAGAAATGTAATCACTGGGTGACACTTATAAAAAATACGGGAAAAAATATTTGTGTCAGAGTTGCAAAATGCAGCCATAACACTTAAATTCAATGTTATCAAAGAACTTAGTGAAAAGTACATGTGGAAGATGTACTTTACTAATGGATTTAAGACAAAAAGTGGACGAGTAGCCGCTAATTATAGTTTGTATAATGCAACTTCGGCCTTGTTTAAATCTGATAATACAAATATATATCTCAATAACGATGGGACACATTGTAATCACTAAAACTTTAGGGAACATAATTTGCTGGTACAACGAACTATTCTTTGAATCAAAACATTGTTATTTGCAATTTAAATACAAATTCCACATCTGAGCCACCCCACTGGCCGATAGACACCAAAAGACTGGACAGACTACTGCAGGATCATTGAAACAACACTCAACTCAAGATTGCTTTAAAAATAAAAAGAAAGTCAATACAATAATCTTGCGATCATCAATACAGATTTCACAAGAACGATCCAAGAGACATGTTGGAAGTGCACACATGAACTGAATAAAAACAAACCAAGAAATAACACAGTGCCACTGGAACTTTGTCACATGATACTAGAAAAGTGTCTTGTGTGGCATATTGGCCAACATACTGAAGATAAAAAAGCCTTCAATAAAGCTATACTAGACTTGAACTGTTGCCATACAGGCCTATTTGCAATCTCTGTTTGAAACCAGTTTGACCACATATTCATTTTGGAAGGTATGCTAAAGCCAAAGTACCCAATATCACATATTAGAAAAGACAAAGGCAAGTGACAATTGCTACCTGCGGGGCTGGCAGGCCCGGCGCGAGCGACGCAAAACCTATGTATAAATAAGTCTAGCTGAAATTCGCGGTTCTTCCAAATGGAGTATACAAACCAATAAAGCGGTGTCCAGGTATGACACTAACACACAAACCTGCTTTAGAAATATTAAAATCGATTTGGACTTACGGAATTCAACTGTGGGGCTCCGTGTGTGGCCCAACTATCAACATGATGTAGAGAACTCAGACTAACACTAATTAATTTTATTGCATGGATTACCATTTTTTAACCGACTTCAAAAAGGAGGAAGTTACTCAATTCGACCATATATTATATATTTTTTTTTTCTTTTTTTTTTTATTTATATTATAAATGCTTTTTTTTTTTCTTAATGTTGTTCGCGGATAACTTCGTCGTTTATGAACCGATTTTGATAATTCTTTTTTTGTTGGAATGAAGATATTTCCAAGGTGGTCCCATGCTAAGGACATTAAGATCTGATGATGGCCGACCAGAGAAATCAAGGGGAACTTTCAAAAATCGTAGGGGCGACTATTGCTTTTATTAGTATTTTCATTAAATGTTTTAAAACACTACAATTTAATAAAGGTCTGGAGTAGATCTGATGATGGAGTCGGGAGACCGTCGAAGGAACTCCTCAACAATTCACAGCACCTACCTTGTGTTTGGGCTTGATTAATTTGTATTGATAAGAACTTTACACTTAGATAGGTTGTGAATGTCATAAGAGCTCAGAAGATGATGACAAAGGCCAGTTCAGTTCAGGGAACTCCTCAACAGCTTACAGTAGTTGGACTTGTGTTTGGACTTAATTCTTTTACATTCAGAGAAGTTTGCACCCATATGCATTATAATGGAGGTCTGCAGTAGATTAGATGATGGAGCTGAGGGACAGTGGAGGGAATTCCTTAACGATTCACAGCTGCTGCCTTATGTTTGTGCTTGATTCATTTGTATTGATAAGTGTTTTACATCTAAATGTATTGTGATTGTCATTAGGACAAGAAGAAGGACAGTTAAGGGAACTCCTCAATGATTTAGAGTAGCTACTTTGTGTTTGGATTTAATTTATTTATATAAGAAGAAGGACAGTTAAGAAAACTCCTCAATGATTTAGAGTAGCTACTTTGTGTTTGGATTTAATTTATTTATATTGATGAGAACTTTGCACTATATATATGGGTTAAAATGATGGTCTGCAGTAAATCTGATGATGAAGACCATAGGCAGTTGAACGAATTCTTCAAAAATTTACAGCAATGAAATTTAACATATCACAACCACTACCTATTCGTCACGTATAAGCAACAATAAAATAAAATCAGGAGACTGAATCTAAAGTTGAAAGAAAGTATGAGCAATGCTAGACATCATCTCTAGCATTGCTCTTACTTTCAGTTTGGTCTCATAGGAATTTTATAGAAATCGATTTAGTGGTTTGGTTTTGAAGCCTTAAAAAAAAAAAAAATACGTCGTTTCCCAACTATATTATCGTCAGCTTCCAGTCTGACCGGATGCAGCTGAATAGTATTTCCACAACTAAAAAATGTAAAATAAAAACTGTTTTATTTCCGAAATTAGCTATTTTTCACTTTGTAGTGGTTTTTGGAAGACGGTTGATCCCCGGCCAGGTCATGATTGGAAACGATCTTTTCCTGATTGGCCTGGGTCTTGGATGTTTATCTATATATGTATCTATTATAAAATATAGTATCGTTGAGTTAGTATCCCATAACACAAGTCTCGAACTTACTTTGGGGCTAGCTCAATCTGAATGATTTGTCAAAAAAAAAGGTTGCTTTTTTTTTGTAAAAAAGTGTATGCATAAGCCAAAACAGCACCCTCAGACCTCAATGTATTATAAACAATTTTAGAAGAAGCAGATGTAACTGCATATAAATGAGCTGTATTGACACGAGAAATTCATTCCCAAGTGTAATGATGAAGCCCAACTTCAATAAGTGTCTTGCACTAAGGTGGTACAGTATTTTACAAAGGATGGTGATACATAATTTGCTCATGATTCAGTTTGGCTGATGGACCATATGGTAACTGAAACTGACTGTGAGTACCAAGAAGTCACATCATCATCATCATCATCATCTCAGCGCTAATCCCAGTCGCATCTGAAGCTTTTTCAGCTTTGGAGTCTGCGGTCCGCTTTACCAGCCTGACTGCTGATTTTAGCTAAACTTCTATATTTTCCTTGAAGCGACTACCATCAGACCTCCACAACCCAAAGGTGATATCGAAGCATTGCAGTTAGACCAATATTGTGGGACTTTTGAAGGCTCCAACAACCCGTAACGACTGCCATTAGATGTTCATATGTCCACCGGGACCAACGGCTTATCATGCTTTCAGAGGCACGACCAGACCACTACCAAGAAGTCTCATTAACACCAAAAAACACAAACAAACACGAAAAATATTTATGAAAACAGTAATGTTCTCACTGATTGGTGCATGGTGGTAGATGGAAGGTGGAGCAAACTCATTTATGGATTATAGTCAATTAACACAGAAGGGACTTTATCTACTTATTCCTACTACCATCATTATGGAACGGGCAGCAGTCCATTGTTATATACTGTAATTGAATGCTGTTAAAATAAAAAAAGACTAATAAGTCAATAAGATTTTTTTTGTTCTTTGTCTTACCTTTCTATCAACGGACACTTCAAATATAACATCATCCTTCAGAGGCTCCGAGCTTAATATCAAGCCATGGTTAAACTCTACAAAATTTCTAACAGCTGTAGAGTTTTCATTCAAGAGTGTGACCCGGTCGCCGCACCTTCTATGAAACCTCATCGTTTTCTACATACACTAAACTATGCACAGCTTATAAAGTAATTTAGAATCTTTCTGTACATAATAGTAGTTTAAAATCTTACTCTCGTGTGTTTTATTATTCACATTATTTACATGAAATTCACGAACAAAAAGTAGCACCCATTAGGCGTTAATTAGTTTTAAGAACACTCAATTACAACAACATCGAGTGAATAGAAACTAGTCAAAATTAATATTTTGTAAAATAATATAATTCCTGCCACGCTCATTATTAACGTTAATAGAAAAACAAAATTTTATCACGAATAAGCGAAAAATAACACAAGAAAAATATCATATTGATTTTCACTGGCATGACATGACTAACTTTTTTCGAGCCCCGGGATAACTTAAGATCGGGATATTTGTGGTTTGAGCACGACGTATGACACTAAGCAAAGTTAGTTTAGATTCCTTTTTACGACTTTTATACTGAAAAAAGGATTTCGTACATTGTATTACTATATGTACATTGTGATACAGGCACACCACTCATCAAAAATCAGAATTTTTCTACATCTTGCTCGTCATTGAAAATTTAGGACAAGAATTCCTCGGTTTTTTGTCTAATATTTTGATAATTAACAACTATTATTCTGTTACCAGTAACTCTTATGGCTTGACTTGACTCACAAAACATGGATAGTCCTCGCAGATATTAAAAATTTGGTTTGTACCTACGAACCATGTAAAGACTTACAAAAATCTTTATGTGTAGAAAGTACAGGTGCTACCAGTTTTAAAAGATAATTAAGAATAGGATATTATAAGTCCTGGAAGCTTGCAAACTTGCAGCCTGTGCCTAAAAAGGGTAGTGGTGCCGATCCTACCAATTATCGGCCGATTTCAATAACCTCTATACACTGCAAGAATATGAAGCGTCTATTGAACTCGCGCTTCAGGTAGGTAAGCCATGCCTGAAAGGTAACGATCTCCTCAGTGACCGACAGTACAGATTTTGCCGTAATCGGTCTTCTTGGGACCTACTAGTGTATAGCACTCACTTGTGGGATGAGGCCCTCGAGAAAAATGGGGAAGGGACTGTCGTCTCCCTAGATGTCTCGAAGGCCTTCGACCGGGTATGGCACGCTGGCCTTTTAAGTAACCTTATAGCGTACGGCATTTCCCCTGGCCTGATTGGCTGCATGGGTAAAAGAATTCCTGACGAAACGGTCTCCTCCGAGTTGTTGTCGACGGATGAGCTGATCTGTTCTCTCCGCAACTCTGTTCCTGCTGCATATTAACGATTTGCTGATACCTGCCAGTTGTGGAGAGATACCAGCCGAGTGTTCGGGCTAGTAAGGAAGCACTCCGGCCCGAAAGAGACGCTATGGTAGAGCATACAAATGATGCACCACAGGCATTCTCCGAATGAGGCGAAGCCAATCTTGTGGCTTTCAACGCCGCCAAAACACAAGCGTATCTATTTACCACTAATAGGAGCCCGTTCATCTTGGCTCCTACTGTTCGGAATGTAATCTTGGAGTCCACCAACCTCCTTCAGCTCGGCGGTTCATTAAGTCCAAAGCCAAGATGACCGCCAGAAAACTTAAATTGGCGTTATTGCAAAGGTGCAGCGGTACTTCACACCGGGACAGCTTCTTATGTTATACAAAGCACAGCTTCGTTCTTGTGTGGAGTACTGTAGCCACATTTGGGCTGGTGCTGCAAAATGCCATCTGGCAACTTCAGATTCGGTGGAGAGGCGTGCGGAGAGACTAATTGGCGACCCAAATTTGTTTCAAAACGATTCCCAAAGCCTGGAGCACAGGCGAAAAGCCAGCCTGTCGGTGTTCCATAGGATGCAGTTTAGGGAGTCTGCGAGGGAATGGCATGACTTTAATTCCGTTCCATCATCGGACGACCCGTCGTACGGTGTTGTGTTTCCGTCTGACTACAATTTTAGTGTCTTCACGAGTACCTAAATAGGCTCTAAATAAACTAGCACACTTTACCATCAAATATTGCTTCACTGCTTGCCATAACGCGGGAGTGCGGTCAAGCACTAGTTTATATTATTATATATATAAAAAAAATTAACATGGTATGTACCAGTAAAAAATACTAATTTAATCCATGAGATAATATTCTACCAGTCAACCTCAGGGCCTGTTCACAGATACCACAAACACAAAACGTGGCAGTGATCGCCAGTACCAGGTATCCCTGATAGTTGCGTTGCTAGTTGGTATCGCCCATACTGTTGATTTTTTTACGTGATATACATACGATAATTCGCTTCACTTCATGGGCTATCGTTGTAGTGTGGTTGTGATACTAACATGTAATCGGACCCTTAGGATGATGGCATCTTTTTAGAATATAATAGAATATTTATTTATTCAAAACATAAGCATGCACAGTGCACGAGTGCCTCTTATCCGAATGGCAAAGTAGGTGGAATAATTCCATCAAGGGCCGGCACCTCCATCTATTCTTTCCATCCGTTGGCGATCGGCTGGCTAAGACATGGCTGGAGGTTGACCACTGCGTTGCCCAATTTCTCACAGGTCATGGCAACTTTAAAAGTAAACTGTATTCTTTTAAACTTGTTCCTTCGCCTTTGTGTCAATGTTCTACATCGAACTGTGAATTTGAACAGTCCGCACATCCCATCTTGTGGGAGTGTATTCTTTGGCAGAATGAACGCAATATTATCTTGGATAGTGTACAAGTTACATCCGAAGTCGTTTATTATACGGACCTTGTAGAAACTATAACCAATTTCCGTGCGTTCAGGCGCTTTTGCCATACCTATTATTGGAATCAATTGTAACATAGCAGCACATACCTACTTAGGACACATTAACTTAATCAAATATTATTCCGTGGTGCTTGGCTATCTGGGCTTCTCCCAGTTGCAATAATGTCCCTTTGTGCCGATTGGCCTAGTTCTGTTCTGTCTCCTGCTTGTTGAAAAAGGTTGATGATGATGTTCCCAACCAATTAATAAAATATATAAGTGAATCAATAAAATTTTAATAAATATAGCCACGACCCTGAAACCTGGATTTTTATATCTGAAATCGAAAACCCGTATTGAGCAAGCGTGGTGATTAAGCTCAATCCTTCTCTGTATGAGTGACCTGTGAGATGCGATAAAAAGGTTCCTACTATTGAATAATGTCAAAACCCGTCATCGAAATGTATGATAACATAAAAATTAGCAGTCAAAAATGACAGTAATCTTTACTAATATATAGAGCTGAAGAGTTTGTTTGTTTGAACGCGCTAATCTCAGGAATTACAGGCCCGATTTGAAAAGTTCTTTTTGCGTTAGATAGCCCATTAATTCAGGAAGGCTTAAGGCTATATAACATCACGCTGCGACGAATAGGAGCAGAGCATAACTAACTCCACGCGAACGAAGTCGCTGGCGGCCGCTAGTTCGGAATAAAAATCTGCATGATTTATGTCACACGAGTCAGATTAATTTACTTAAAAGATATTCTTATAATTAATTAACAGAAAGAAAATTTAAGCTATCACAAAATGTAAATATAAAAAGTAACTATTAAAATACTTATTTAATACTCTGTCCGTTAAAAGTACTTAAGTATAGGAAATATAATATAGAATAGAGAATAATCTTTATTATGTACACCATATAGATTACAAAAAACATAAATATAAAGATTTCACAAAGGGTGACACAATGGGCGGTCTTATCGCTAAGAGCGATCTTTTATAGCCTATAATAAAATCGATTTTTTAAATACATGTAAAGTTTGTTTATGTTTTCCTAATACTTATGTGTAACATAAATGTTTAAATGAATGTGGAAAGATTGATTTTATTTGGCGCCATGCAGAACCTTCTGCTGCGGACTCCTGAAAATCGATTCTATAAAAATTCACTGTGCAAAGTTTTGTAATAAGTATGTGCTGTCAATAGAGTCAATCATAGCATTAGAGAATGACAGCTTATTCCTCGGTTACATCTCCTGGGTTTTCATGGCGAGATGATTACAGAATTGCACTGCTGTATTGGACTTTCTTACACACAATCCACTATAACCCCGTCAACTTCGTGTAATAATAGGCTCTTAATAAGATCTTGAAAATTGTATATAATTACTTAACCTTTTATGACGACGGGAGTGTTAATAAATATATTTTTAATTACATATGGCTTTCACGTATAGTCTAAACATCGCTGTGACTCACCTTACTTAAAGGTATGAAGAACTTAAAGACAATCCAAAGTAAGTATTATTGTTTATGCATGCCTTTTTAGTGCCTAAATCCATTAAAAATATAAAAATGTGTAGATTATGTCAAGAGTGTACTTATACGTACTACGTAGTGTTCGTGCACTATTGATATGATATAAAGATGTGTAGATTATCTATACATCTTTATATTTTTAATGAGTTGATTGCTAGCGATCACTAAGATTGATCATATTATTTTTTCCTGAGCTACCGGCAGTAAGTTTGTCATGCTCCCTTAGTTGTCACTGCTTGCGGTAGCGTCTGACGGCTCGAGTAACAAATGAAAAGCTGCAGTCGCTGCAGCTGATGTTAGTAGGGTAGTTCGGGAACAATAATAGTAGATACCATTTTCGAAACATCGGTCCATTACACAAATTTAACAGTCGCTTCTTGATTTAAATATTGTTATTTTACAGCCTTGGTTTATTATCGACTAAAGAAAATATTCAAAATTGGCCTATATTAATCCAAAATTGGTCAAAATTGACTTTGAATGAAATGATGGGTAGTGTTACAAATGACTTTCTTTAAGGATTAATTGTACCTCACCTGCACAGGGTAATAAAATGGGTAAAAAAGGTATTCATCACATTTACTCAGTCATTTAGGTATTTGTATTCTAAAGGGATTATAATTCTTCTTAAAAATTAGAAACAAAAATCGTGAGATCGGTGTTTTAAATCAACCCAAATGTGAAGTAATAACATGTTTCTTTATTTAATTATTTAATATCATACAAATTTATCTTAACACAGATTAACTTATAAATTTAAAAAGTAAAAAAAAAATATGTACAAGTATATAAAAGTGGAATGGAAATAACTAGAGGGCATCAAAAAATTCATCAGCATCGCTGTCCACAGGAAACGTGCCCAAAAGGCTGGCAGCATTGCCACGTTGTATGGCGATGCTGATTCTTTGGCCAAAAATAGCCCAGCCCTCTGGTCACGTGAACAGTCGATTAGACGTTTGGCGATATCCTGGAATAACAGATGTGCACTCGGACCCCATGGCCCTAGTGTTTCAACCCCAAACGGCTCGAACATAGGTATAGTTTCCAATGAGATTGGAGTATTTCCGCCGTTTGAGGTTTTCCGCACTTGCAGCAGCCGTTGCAGCACAACTCACCGTATTTGGAAGATGGGATGGCGCAAGGGTGTCGACACACGTTGCATCCCATACCAAAGGCCTACCTACCTTCCAAGGCATTATTACATTCATTCCGTCTGGTCTCTTCCCATCGTCGCGTGTCAAGCCGTAAGGTTCTAAAACAGCTGGCACGCCGGCGGTGACAAGAGCGCGGCGGATAATATCATTAATGCTGGCGTGCCGTGCTATCCGACCTGCGCTTTTACTGCAGGATAAGCCATGGTGTCCGAAGCAGTCAACACCTTCACCGCATTGGCAGCGATGCGGAGCCACACAAGGGGCGCCCAGACGCAAACAAGTAGCGAGCCGGAAAGTGGTGTCACCCAGCAAAGTACCTATGTTGGGTGACGGTAACGCCTGAAGCCAGAGGCCCGATTCCCATTTACCAACAGCCAGTAGGCGGGCACGCTCAACTATATTGTATTGTATTGGTGGACGTATTAATAAGATTATTCCGCACCAACCTGCAGAGCGGCTCATCCCACTGCCTCTGGGAAGATGGGTTCACGGGCAGATTCGTATCTGGGCAAGTCATTTTCCAGGCGTTCACCGCGTCGGTCGAGCACGGCACTTCAGAGTCGACCAGGGATGAGGCTAAAATCTTCCCGGTTAACTCTTCAGTGCTGTGGACAGAGGACAGGAACGCCGGTAAGCTACATAATACTGGTACTTTTACGGACGCCGAGGCCACCTAAGCGGATGGGAAGTGTGGCATGCATCCACGCACGGTCGTCCAAAGCCACATTTAAAATGGTTGTTAGTGTGTTGCGAATAATTTGGTCAATTTTGTAATAATAATAACATTAACATTTTCACTTAGAAGAAAAATAAGTTTTATAAACATATATATAATCAAACAACTTTGATTCACTGGGCACGCCACAATAGCGGCTCTTTGGGGAGTGGCTATAGAGGCGCCACGGCGCCCTCATGTTTCGCCTGACGCAGGTCCTCACCGGACACGGTTGTTTCGAGATGTTCCTATTCCGGATAAGGCGGGAGGAAACACCAGGGTGTCACCATTGTGTGGATCGCCCTGAGGGCACGGTGGAGGTCTGCCCGGCTGGGTAGAGCACCGCCGTGTCCTCGTGGCAACGATCGGCGGCGATCTCTCGCGTCCGACTCTGGTCCCTGGACCAGGCGGAGCGCGTGAAGCAGCGGGAATCCCAGGGCCCTCACGCCACTAGCCGCCGCAGGAGACGCCCCCGGCCACCGTAGGCGCGGGCCTACGGGCGGTGAGCAGTGGGCAGTTCGCCGCCCGGGAAGGACCAAGTCCGAGTAGACGGCGCGTGATGTTTCACGCGCGCCTCAAAGAGATGTCAGGACAGGTAACCCGGTCCACGATGACCGATGCCTTCTGAGTCAGGGTTGCGGGCTGTTTAAAAAATAAACCGTGACCCGTGACAGGCAAATGAAGGAACACCGGTGGGTTTTAGTAAGTAAAAATCTGACACTTCCTTCCGCTTCGCCCAGAGCGGAAGAGGTCATTTGATGATATCCCATCCAAAAAAAAATAAATGTGTACATTCCTCGTGTACATTTCATTAGGGCGGCTGACACTATAAGGTTCCCTACATACAACACAAAACCATTCTTCTACTTCTTCATTACTTTAATTCTTCATTTTTCCTGCAGGTTTCTTTTGTCGACTGGAATCAAATTTAATTTTTTGGATTTTCCTGGGTGCTGTAGGTTCTTTTAAGTTTGATTAGCTTCCTTTCTTTTCTCAGCTTCCTTCGCCTCTTGTTGTATAACAACCTTTTCCGGGGTATCGGTGTATACCTATGTATAGCTGTTAGTCGTTTTTTTTTCCGCGGTTGGTGGTATTGTGTGGTAGCACCTTTGGCGGAGGGCGAACAACTTCAGGAGAAAAACGAAGGGTTCAGTTGCTTTAGATGTATGGTTTGGGATCGAGTACTGAAGTTGAACGGGAAGATAAATTTGTTACTTCATGTAATGGTGTGCCAAATCTTAATCTTGTAGGTTTGATTCAATGTGGGATGTACTTTGTTGGGATTCCTGTTGTATATCCAAAGGATCAACTTATGCCAAAGTGTCTCCAGGCATGATTTCAGGCACTAAAGATACTGTTTTTGATGATGGACTTGGTGTCGATCTCTTTTTGTAGTTCTTGATCTTCACGTAAAGATGAATTTTGTGGAATTACATGTTCAAGATCTGGCTCAAGGGAATAACTGCCAACTTCAATTCCTAACTCAGTAGGAGACTCTTGGGTGCTACTTTTTCTTCTATGTCTTATGAGAGACACATGACTAACAATGAATATAAGTATTAGCACCGGCGCGTAGGTATGCAAGAGATATATCAAGAGAGAGATAATTTGTTGTATGAACTTTTCGGAATGTATCCTTGGAGTGTACCGACCGCCTTCAGCTTTTGGGTGTTGAGATTTCCTCGAACCTAAACTTTGGGCGGTTCATTGAGTCCAAGGCCAAGGTGGCTGCCAGAAAACTTGGCGTTATCGCAAAGGTCCGGCAGTACTTCACACCAGGGCAGCTTCTAATGTTGTACAAAGCACAGGTCCGTTCGTGTGTGGAGTACTGCAGCCACATATGGGCTGGTGCTGCTAAGTGTCACCTGGCCACTTTGGATTCAGTGGAGAGGCGTGCGAAGAGGCTGATTGGTGATCCTGATTTAACTCGAGTTGGTCTCCAAAGCCTAGAGCACAGGCGTAGAGTAGCCAGCCTTTCGGTGTTCTATAGGATACTTTTTGGGGAGTGTGCGAGGGAATTGCACGATTTAATTCCCCCATCTCCGTTCCACCATCGGACGACCCGTCGTACGGCGAGTTTCCACCCTTATGTTGTTAACACCTCTACGATCCGGACGAAGCGTTTTGCCTCCTCCTTTATACCGCGTACATCAAGGGACTGGAACAATCTGCCGGCGGCGGTGTTTCCGTCGGACTACAATTTGAGTGTCTTCAAGGCTAGAGTGAATAGGCTCTTAAGAAACTAGTGCGCTTTACCATCAACGATTGCGTCACTGCTTACCATCAGGCGGGATTGCGGTCAAGCTCTGGTTTATAAATATATTTAAAAAAAAAAGCATTATGAGAGCATAATTTTTGTTCATACAACAAATTGTCTCTTGACCCACATTCGGTTTTTTTTATTCTATTTCGTGGCATCTAAAACAAGAACATGTCTAATAAGTAATTGCATATTATAATTATTGATTTTTTATTCTTTTATTATTACTACGGGATTATTTCTACCAGTAGGTAGGTACTATTGACCCCGGCAAAGTTGGTACAATTGCACCAAAGTAACAATTTTTTAAAAACCATGTAGTACTCGTAGTCACATATTCTAAACTTAGAGGTTCCATATTTATTACAAATCAAATCTGTAATAACCATTTAAACCGGTAACAACAATAATATTTTAGGTAAAAACTTACCGCGGCTTGCCGAAAATCAAAAATTCTCCACTAACACGTTTCACAGCTGTGCGTGAGCTGGTGTACTCCCACATGCATTTAGCCTAGTAATAGAAATATCGATGATGGTACTATTAACCCGTGTTAGTATTGTACCGGATCTACCTTTTTTTTAGAAAACCTGAACAATACAGAAACGGTTAATGATAGCTTTTTTATTGATTTTTCTTATCTAATGATTTGAAAAGTTTATGTTTTTTGTTTAATCCGTTTCTGGGTTGAAATTATGGATGAATACTTCATCTGAAGCAGCGGTTCAAGCTGTGGCTCTTCTTCCGACCGCTTTTATTAAGAGAAACGTGAGTACACTACTCCAGATAAATTGACGCGCTGTTCAAAGAGTGTACCACAGTTATCGGAGGCTGCAGTGGAGGATACGTTTATCGTTTATGTGGGGCACGATTTCGGGTACGAACAATTTGAGAAATCGTCACCTAACTTTGTTCCCGATCCAGTAACAATTACAAAACTTTCATAGAGTAGCTGTCAGTTTTTGTATTGTGAGAAGACTTGCAGAACGTGGACTAAGACCACATAAGTCAGCCAAAAGGCCTAAATCAAAGAATGCTCATAGAATGTCGCGCCTTCAGTTTGCGCGCCAATATTCACCCTCGACGCAAATAAAAGGCAATGGGGTCAAGTGCTCTTTAGAGGCAACGATCAAGCTTCATGGTCACGATGGAAGAGCATGGCAGATAGAACATTTCTAGTGAAAATTTTATGAGAAAATAATGCATAATCGCCTAGTACAATAATTAAACAAACAAACTTATTTATTAACAATAAAATGTGTTTCAATAAGGTAATTCAACAACTCTGGAACATTCTCGTTAGTAAGGTCGATAACTGTTATTATTTAACCACAAACCCTCGAATTAAACCATCAATCATCATCATCATTTCAGCTAAAAGACGTCTACCGCTGGACATAGGCCTCCCCCAAGGATCTCCACTATGACCGGTCCTGCGCCTCTCGTATCCAGCGGTTTCGCTCGACCTTCACCAAGTCATGAATGCACCTTGTCGGGGGCCTACTCACGCTGCGTCTTCCGGTGCATGGTCGCCACTCGAGAATCCGTCGGCCCGTCAGGCATCGGTCCTACGGGCACTGTGCCCGGACCACTGCCACTTAAGTGTTCACAATTCTTCGGGCTATGTCAGCTCTCTTTCTTCGGCGGATCTCCTCATTTCTGATTTGATCATGCAGTGAAACCCCAAGCAACAAAATAATTATTTAACTAAATAAAAATACTAAAAATAAATGTATCCTAAACAAACTTGCAATCAATTTTCGAACTACAAACATTATTCCACAAAAATTATCATAACCAATTAATCAATAAAGAATAAAACATTTTTAGGTCTAACATTGGATGAAAATTGTAGTTGTGTTGTGGAATACGCATTGAAAATAATGCCTAAGTATAAAATAAACAGATTTGCATTAAGATAACTACACAAAGCAGCGAATGAAGAACCTGCACTCAACGCCTACCAAGGCTACGCAGTGCCTGTGTTGAGATAACTCATCATACAAACAAACAGCTATAGCGCAAAAAAATGCTTGCGAGCATTAACTGGGGCGCCTCCATAAGAGAGCTGTAATCGATTTTTCAGGTTCGAACTCGATATTCTACTTACATCTTAGAAACAGCCATATTTGTATTTTTATAGTAAAAAAAAAACAATCACGTCTTCCCCACGGTGACCGAAAAGATTGGATTTGTAAAGAGGTAGGTACGCCAATAATGTAATAGTAGGGACTCTCCGCTACAGAAACAGCAACATTATGCTCATTAAATTATTATAATGGTAAATATTGACTGTCTTATTGCTTTTAGATATTACTAAAATACAATATGAAATAAAACACAACACTAACAACATTTCAGTTATATCAAAAAAAAAAAACCTTATAAAAAAAATACAAATTAATTAATTTTTTTAAACCTTTTCATGTAATTATATAGACATTGTTGTACCTACTTTCATTCCAAAAGCAATACAGTCACCATTTACTATATTTATAGCAAACAAACTAAAAAAAAGGTTCCACACCATTTTTATACATAAAAATATTTTAAATAAGATTTTTTTTTTATAATAAAGTAAATTTATATATTTAGTTTAATAACAGAAATGTTGGTACGAGTAGTATTGTGTTTTATTTTATAATGAAGTTTAGTAGTAGATAATGTTCATAGAATAAGCTTGACTTTATTTTATATCCACATAAATATGTAGATAAGTACCTACATTAGGTTAACATGTCAATATTCCTATGCCGATATTAGAGACGGATTTGTCGAACTTCAGTTGTTATATAACTACATATGGTGTCTCTGACATGGACGCACAAACGAGTACCATGGATCCAGCACATGATTCTGAACCCCTCAGTGGTGGAATTTTTCGTCGGCTTTTTCCTAATTAAAAAAAAAAATATGTATGCGTTTATTTTCACTTTAGACCGTTCATAATCGCTATACATTTATAACCCAATAAGATTTTAAAGTTAAAATTAATTAATTCGCTAATTACACAAAAAAAAATCGCAATGAGAACAAAACTCTAAAAACTATCCTATCAGCTGATTTAATAGATCACATCAGGGGTCAACGTAACACCCACAAACACGCGCGGCGGCACGGTTACAACGATCAAAGGTCGAGCCGACACCTTTTTTAAAACACTGTGATTTCTGTAACGCTTATTAACGATATAAATGACTATCATAATTTTATTAGTGGCATGCGGTCTAGCCTTTTCGCGAAGTTTGCGTTACGATGTCAGATACACCCTGTATATCAACCATCTTTGTATATAGGTACCTACCATGACCAACGAATAAATGCCCTTGTCTTAGTCTTTGAAAGTGATGCATAAAGAAAAAGTAGGTTAAGGTGCTGGGTCGTGGACCGTCTTGTGAGGCATTTCCGCCACATGCAAAACTGCACTTGAGTTTGTGTCTGGGCCTTGGATGTTATGATTAAGTGCTGACCGTTATATACGAAAATGTTTGTAGGCTCATTTAATGCCAGACCCCACACAAAAGAAACCATCAGAAATTATCTCCAAGAATTGGCAGGTAGATATCACCGTAATGGAATGGCCGAAAAGAAGTTTCGACATTAACCCAATTGAGGGAATGAGCTTAAGCGTCGTGATTGATCTCGTCATCCATCAACCACAGGAACACATAACAGGAACTTTAAACTGCTGTCTAAGAAGAATGATATTCCTCAAAGTGCAATTTCAACATTGATTAATTCGATGCCAAATCGCATGAACGCTGTCATTAATGCTTTCGGAGGCAATACAAGTTATTGAATAAAAAGATTTTATGACATGTTTTTTTTTTTTAAACTGCAACAAACATCTGTACAAAGGCAGCAAGCCTTTTTTGAAATTAGAGGTTTATAAAATATTTACTTTAAATGTTCTAGGTGTTTTATATCATTTAATGCATTTTTAAAATTCACATTCGGAACAACATTAGGGTAGACCGGGTACAGTAGTAACGCGGGGCAATAGTACCTACTATCATCGATATTTCTTTTACTAGGCTAAATTTTGCATGAGTGAGTACACCAGTAGGCCTAGTATGAGTTTTCATTACGAAACTCGTTCGTCGATATCGAGCGCGTTTGACTCAGCGATTGGCCCGCTTCAAGGTCGTAAGAACTCTCATGAGAGCGCAAAACGCGCTCTATATCGACGATCGAGTTTCGTATTGAAAACTCATACTAGGCCTACAGCTTATGCACTACTTGAGTCCCAAAGCACCCCTAAATCGCCTGCGAGCTGTGAAACGAATTTATTAGTGGAGAATTTTCTATTTTCGGCAAGCCACGGTAAGTTTTTACCTAAAATATTATTGCCAGTAGGTTATACTACTTTTCGGCAAGTAATATTGTTATTACTGGGTTTAATGATTATTAAAGTTGTGATTTGTAATAAACATGGAACCTCTAAGTTTAGAAATACGTGACTACCAGATGGTTTTTAAAAATTCGTTACTTTGGTGCGATTATACCAACTTTGCCGGGGTCAATAGTACTGGTACAATAGACCCCGTGGTGGAAATTACCCCGTAGTAATATTGAAATCAATAATTGTAATATGCAATTATTTATTATACATGTTCTTGTTTTAGATGCCACTAAATAGAATAAAAAAGACGGACCATTAGGGACTTTGGGCACACGAGGAATGTCAGGAATGTCACTTCAGAAGTCAATTTATGTTTGTCACAATTGCAAATCTGATTAATATTTTTTTATGAGTAACTTATATTCTATAAGGGTCAATTGTACCACGAGTCAATCGTACCTCCATACTAATATATTTTTGTTTATTATCTGTGTTTTTTCATTCTTATACAACTAGATAATAGCAAATTTGCAACGTGTGAACCAAAATTGATTGATTGGTTTATAAAACTTATTTTACTTCTAAGTGTATATGTTAAATTGTTAATATTATTAGTTTACATTTGTGTTGATTTAAAACACCGATCTCACGATTTTTTGTTCCTAATTTTTAAGAAGGATTAAAATCCCTTTGGACTACAAATAAATGACTGAGTATATGTGATTATTACCTTTTCTACTCATTTTATTACCCTATGCAGGTTTGGTACAAATAACCCTTAAAGGGGGTCATTTGTAGCACTACGCACCATTTCAATCAAAGCCATTTTTGACCAAGTTTGGTTTATTCTATTCCAATTTTAGCTATTTTCTTTACTAGGTAATAAACTAAGGCTGTTAAATAATAATATTTAAATCAAAAAGCGACTGTCAAATTTGTGTAATCGACCGATGATTCGAAAATGGTACTATTGTCCCCGGTCTCCCCTACAAGGGGTCGTTCAAGTATTACGTAAGCACTATTGGGGGGCGGAGGGTTTTTATTTTGTTTATTTTGGATGACATGGGGGTTAGGGGAGTCTAGATGATGATTACGTCATCGGTAGTAATGTACTATTTTACACGAAGTGCAACCCTCACATTATCTATGCTTGAAAATGTTTTGTTCATAAGATTATAATATTTTTGTCCCTTACTCTATGTTGAATACTGTATAAGTAAAATCTAATATCTATCTTAAATCTATTTCCTTACTTTTAAAATTATAAATTTTAACATTAATAATAAATAATAATAAATATATACGGACAAATCACACAGATTGAGCTAGCTCCAAAGTAAGTTCGAGACTTGTGTTATGGGATACTAACTCAACGATACTATATTTTACAATAGATACATATATAGATAAACATCCAAGACCCAGGCCAATCAGGAAAAGATCGTTTCCCATCATGACCTGGCCGGTGATCGAACCCGGGGCCTCCACATCGCAGTCAGGCGTGTTGACCGACATTATAATTATAAATATAAAAAGATACATTTATAATTGAATAATGTTTACGTAAGCATAGGGGAAGGGGGTAAGAGTTTTGCTTACTTTTGCTGACATGGGGGATGGGGGGGTAAATAATTGTAATAAATCTGCTTACGTAATATTTGAACGGCCCCCAAGCAGATATTTAAAAACTTTTGTATCATTCATATTTAAATATATTGTGTATAGCTCTTTTTTAACACTATTTAGGAAGCCGGGAGTGTAGTTTGAAAAAAATGCCCCGGGCAGTACACGATCCGAGTCCTACGTAACACAACAGTGAACTTTGCGTAAAATCGAAAAGAGCTGGAGGCAATTCTCTACTACATTATTGCTCGCGATATAGTGGCTATCTAATGTAATTAAAAGATTCACTTTATATAAACCAATTCCTTCATACTTTATAAATAAAAAAATCAAACAAATCTTATTTTTTTTTATTAGTATGTTACTAGCGGTTCTTGACGGAATGTGCTTAGTGCAGAGTTCACACGTACTGCCTAACGCCTATACCTAAATTGGTTATTATAATAGGTAGGTGTACAAATAAGTTTCCGTCATTTTTTGAACATGCGGGCTCGTCCGCATGTTCAAAAAATTAACATGTAGGAGAATAATTTTGTCATATCTGAAGTAGTAATGGGCCCGATATTCCTCTTCCTTCTTCCATCAATAATGCTTCCAATTCCGTGTCTTCCTACGATTTCGGTATTCCACTACGTTCTTTGTCTTCACAGTTTTATGTATGCTAATTGCACGGTAAATTCTGCTTGCGAGATGTAGAATTCGTGTGACGTCAGTATGACGCGTCGTACATTTTGTGGCGTTTGTAGGTACTGGTAAAAATTAATCCTTACTAATATTATAAATCGGAAAGTGAGTTTGTTTGCTTGTTTGTTCCTCTTTCACGCCGTAACTACTGAACCGATTGCTTTGAAATTTTTCAAACGTAAAGTTAGAAGTTCGGATTAAATAATACGGTACTTTTTATCCCGAAAAAAAAAAAGATATTCTTGAGGGAGATCTAAAAAGCGCGGTATAACC
Organism: Sesamia inferens; assembly: GCA_037179545.1. Taxonomy (NCBI): domain Eukaryota; kingdom Metazoa; phylum Arthropoda; class Insecta; order Lepidoptera; family Noctuidae; genus Sesamia; species Sesamia inferens. The sequence continues at coordinate 14,057,718 of CM073921.1, read as the reverse complement.
GATCTCCACGCGAGCGAAGCCGCGGGCGGAAAGTTAGTATTACATAAAAACAAATTATCATTTTAAAATTAATTATTACAATTATTTTACATCAAAAAGTTTATCTTTCAGAACAATGTCGTCAAAGCGTCAAGTACGGCCCAACTTAAAGTTAACCAGTAGGTTAAATTTAGTATCTATGTCGCTATTCTACATCTGTGTTTTAAATTCAATTCCCTCACTATTGGAAAAGCCAATTCATTCAGGGGTGCGAAGCAAGAAATGATAAAATGTCTAGATAATAATTATCATTGTTAATCCTTATAACTAGGCTGTGTTAGGTTATTACCTAACCTACGTTTTTTCGTGCTCGCCCTGGGCGGAGCGGAAGGGCGTATCAGTCAGACTTTTACTGACTAAAACCCAACTGTTTCTTCACTTGCCAGCGCGACGGTTTACGGTATTCCACAAACCGCTCCACCCAGAGCGAGAGAAGTCATTTGTTGATTTCCCATCCCAACAAAAAAAAAGGTTAGGTAATGCCATAACGAAGCCTAGATCTTTCTGGTCTCTGACGTAAATACAAGGAACGTGTGATACAAGAGGCCGGAGAAAAGTTATGCCTTAAGAACTGGATCGAGAAGCGTCTTAATCCGTAAGAACTTATTATACGTGTCGCTTGCCATGCGAACCTCAACATTATTGTCACGAGGAACCACCCAGCCCACGAACTCACAGTACATTGAAGCTCCCTTGAGCACGCGAACGTGAGTAAGCCTCCGTCGGGCACATTTCGAACCTGGTAAAATAATAGAATTGTTTACATAGAAGCTAAAAACTTCCAAGGTCAGGATATAAAACAACAAAAAAATATCAATTTTTTTATTATTACATATTTCAGTGAGTGCGTTTTTATAAAATTTGAGAATATTCGCTCCAAAACGTTTAATTTCGGGGGTATAATAGTGTATAGTCCTAACGCGGTATTATTCCGCCCGAAGCTGGCGCCGCGCCGCCGCTTTTTCCGAACAAATTTAGTCAGACTGGATGTTCTCGGATAAATTGACGAGGCGCGCCCGATATTATGTCGCATTATCTGCAGTAGGAACCTGTTGTTTAATATTAAATCCCTGAATATATCTGTATAATCTAAGTATACAAATAGACTCCAATGAATGCCACATTGGAGTCTATTTGTATACTTAGTTCAATAGCAGAGAGATACCTTCTCTTTTTCAAATACGAATGTCGAATACGATATTATAACCTAACTTTTTTTTGTTATAAATAAAGTGAGGTTATAATATCGTATATTATGAAAATTATACTTGGTAGAATGGAAACTTTAATAATATTAAAAAATATTTTTTAAATTATATTAAATATTAATTTAGACAAAACATCTTTCTAAATGTTTTGTCTTAATATTCTATACATACCGTATATATCTATATCTACCTAGGGATCTAGGAGCGTTTTAGTTTTTTATTATTTTGTAATGCAGAGCGATTGTCACATTTCTCTATGATTTTTTCAGAAGCAAAAAGTGTACTTACAACTTTTAGTCGCAGGTCTTGGACGTAGGCATCGAGCAGCGCACTGCTCCGGCCGGACGTTCTTAACGAGCCTTGCAGCGTTCTTAAACCTGTAAAGATAAATAATAATATCAATGACCTGTTGCTAAATAAATTATATAAGTACTTATATTTGGTAAATGTTACTGAAAATATCTAGGGCATGGTGTATTCCTTGCCAAACATAATGTATCTAAAATAGGAATTCGTTTTAATTGAGCTCTTAACATTCCTAACAAAGCTTTCAGAAATTTCTATAGCTCTAAATATAGCATTATTTGAACATGAATAATATCAGACTTAGTTAGGTATTCATTTAAATACTATATTTCAATTATTTGCCTTTGCCATCGGCTCTTCAATTAGTATGAGAGTGTTGTAAAATAGTCTGGTGTTAAAAGCAAAAAAAATACAATTATATGTTTGCTTTAGCTCTACTTCTGTTACTTTAATTTGTAGAAAAAACCCTACTTGCTTTGATGCTGTGCCGCAGGTATTCCTATGTTAAGAAAATATATATTGGGTGTTAAGTATGTAACTTTTGTTATGCAAATTTTGACATAGGTAGGTACTTAGGTAGTAGCTGCAATGGCGATATTTATATACAAATTAACATGTCTTGTTTGTACTATAAAATAAGTTGATTACTTCCTTGTTCCCGATTGAGCGAATGCCTAAACACTCGATGATAAGGTAGGTATAAAATTTTACTCCAAACAGAAGCACCAGCTGCGTTTCTGTATAATATTAATTGCTAAATATTCTCATCGCTTGTTTACTTAATATTTCAAATATAGGAAGGCGGGTACCTAACTAAGTACCTGTTCAGTCTCTTTTCAAGTTTAACAACAATTTTGAACAGTTTATATATGAATCTAATGCGATACAATGCAGCGTAGAAACCCTCACGGGCGTCGCCAGAACATCGTACCAAAGGTCAATGGGAAAATAGTAGGTATGAGAGAAAAACCCACGGCGGACAGAAATGAAATTGTGAGGATAATATAGATAAATGTATGTAGTTTATCATGGTAAGGGTCGCTTTCTTGTGATGTGTGGGAGTATTGCAAAAATAAACTTAATTGTATTTACATTATCACCTTGACTTTAAGTCTGAAACTGACATTTATCAAGCGTGGTGATTACGCTCAATCCTTCTCTGTATGAGAGGAGACCTGTGCCCAGCAAAGGGACGATAAACAGGTTGATAAAGGTTGATGAAGATTCAAATTATTTATTCGGCGAGATGAATATCTACGGTGATTTCATCTAAAAATACCACAGGGGCTTCAACCTGTTGTTGGTGCCTAGCCCAAGATAAAAAAAATAAACTATACTGGCAATATGCGCGCAGCTCCCGACGGTTCGGCGGCCGTGTATGCATGAGCAGTAATAATCTTCAACACATTGTCTTGCTGGGTTTATTAAAATATATATTGTCGTGCTCTGAGATGTCGTTGTGTCGGGAGTTTGATCGTGGAGGGTTTATAGATCAATCTCCTTCTGGCGCAGCATCGTTGGTCGTGTTGTTTAGTTTAATATTGCATCACCTCGCTCAACTGCCGTCTTCCTGTGTATTCACAGTTTTTTTTTTTTGGGGTAGGCTCGCGATCTTTACTATTAACGATTGCATTACTGCTTATCATCAGGTAGGATTGCGGTCCAGCACTAGTTTATAATCATTATAAAAAAGAATGTATACAAGCAGAGTCGCCACGAGTCGTCCGCACAAATGTTAAGGTATTTTTTGGGTTCATTTCTGGGTTTTTTGGGGCGCCGACAAGATCGGTCCGGCAGACGGACTAATATTTAATAGTAGGTAGTACTCGACTTTTGAATAAATATATTATTTGTTCTAACTTTGTTCCCCCATGGATTCGAAATGAAATAACCATTTTATAATGCTGCGTAAATTTATACACTTTCATTTTATATCATTTTCATTTATGGCCGTGACCGGGTCGTATTGCGCCCAATGACCTTTTCAAAACATTCTGATCAATGATTTCGGAACGCATGTTATGTTGGCATACTTACCTACAAATATTGATTTTTACTTACAACATAGAAGATAAATATTTTACTGTTTGGTTATTGCTTAATGGTTAATACTTTTTCACAAATTCTTAGTTAAGTCTCAAACTTACCAACCAACGCACACACCATTACAAAAGTACAGTTACAATCTAAACACACATAACAATGAATAAAGTAAATTCGCGTATCCAATAACCAAAATGAAACCTTTAATACAGACTGTCTAACTTTTCCAAAAATTTGCGGAGTTTCTACCTACTGATCACATACCTACATACATCAACAACGTCTAGAGATATTTCATTTTTACCTTATTTTACAAAATTCTGCAAATATTTTGTTAAACATTAAACCCCCTTATTCATAAAAGTTGCTTTAAGTTAACTAGTGATTAGCGATTCTTTAACGATTAATTTTAGACGGTTGCAGATCACTTAACTTTAAAAATCGTTTATGAATAAGCCCCTTAAACACTGTGGTGTTTATTCATAAACGATGATTAAAGTTATGTGACGTTAAAAGGTCAAAAATGTATGGTTAAAAAATCGCTAATCACTAATTAACTTTAAGCAGCGCAGCGTCAAAAATAACAAACAATAAGGAATTTATTAAATTTAGTAATCAGTATTTCCTCCCCTAACATTAATTAGAGTTCGGTATCGATAATTCATGCCAAAATTAAATTATCCACATCGAGCTGCGGTATCAGGCCCCGGGTTCTTTTCATGTACAGCAAAAGTTGTTCTTCTGTCATCAGAGTTGGAGATAAATTAACCACGCGCTATATAGCGCCAGCTTTCAACATGCCTGCAGCTCTAATCTGCTCTTCCCTTGTCAAATGTCGACATGACGTAACAATAAATGTAACACACGTTTAAATTAGAATAAGGAAAGAGTGTGATCGCTTTTAATTTTTCAAAACCTCACTGTCACAATGTAACATGAATTAACTTTTCGATAGTCAAATTTAAATAATCGATATTGAATTGTTTCACATAAATTTTTGAATTTCTTTTTGTTTTAATTAGAAATTAGAGAAGAAAATATTTTATATACAAACTTTTTTTATACTGTAAATAGTTTTTAAGTTAGGTGATTAACACACGGCACCGCGCAACGTCGCGGTAGGCAGTGAAGTGGATCTCATATCGCATTGATCTCTAATAATTCTGTAGATGCCTAACACACATACACCGACCCCCCGCACTGCCGTCCGTGCGGTGGAGCGGCGCCTAACACGCGGACCACCGCCTAGCCGCGCGGATCATCGTGGGTGCAGGATGAATATCAGAAGTTTCTTGCCCGTGTCTGTGAACAAACTGGTCAAAACCGTGTTAAATCCATCCGCGCTGACTAGCGCGTAAACCGCCTTACCGCGCGGGGCACCGCCACGAAAGCCGCTCGACCGTCTCCGCCCTCCGCGACGGTACGCGATGCCGTGTGTTAATCATCAATGTCTAGACATTGTTGATGTTTGTATTTATAAAATCACCAGCAATACCATTTAGTCTCTTCTGTAGGTTATGCATATCAATCGCTACTAATTCTTATTAGTTTCCATTAAATGGGAAATCCCCAAAAAGAACAAACGCTGGAGAATAAAAACTCTCTAGATCTCTGTAGCTAGTGAGATTACTGAAATTAACTGATATTCAGATAAGTTTATCTTGTGTAAAGACTGCTTTAAAGTAGGAACTTCAACGACGTTATCTCACGTGCTACAGAGAAACACTAACAAAATGTTAAAATTAGTTTCCAACCTTAGATTAATCTTAGCTTAGTTAAGTGCAGGAGGCAACGCGACGAGCTTTACCTTGAATTAAAAACTGTTGTTTCATCTTAAAGGAAACTTAGATGATCAAACAAAACATTTAATTAAAACCAGGTACAGGAATTTCATGAGCACCTCGGAAACACAAAAACATAAAAAAAGAGATATAAAATAGAAGGAAACCAGAAAAATCCAAGAAAGATATGGCTATAAAGGATATTTCAAGAAGTGAAACTTGTCGTACATTATCATCTCACTTACTTTCATCCAGTATTTTCCCAATATCATCATTAGACAATTGCAATCAGTATTTCATCTCCATCTGTTGAAAATACGCAGCTAAGATCCTGGACAAAATACACACACTCCAGTCCCTAATAGAGCCAAATATAGCACTTCTACCTCACAGTCATTCTTCCTGCATCCAACCGACGCAGGATCCAATATAATATTAGAGCACGAAAGCCATACCAAGTAACAGTTATATTACTCTTAAAATACCGAGAGAGCATAATCAAGCCACTTACGCACATCTTTAAAATAAGTTGCTCTATCACCCTGCTAAATATGTATAGTGTCTGAAATGTCAGGAAATACAGTAAAGACGAGACTGGTAAAATTTGAAGAGTAATACAACATTATCTCAGATAGGCAATTCGAATGTCGCCGGGGAAGCTCCATCGAAGGCGGTGACACATCTAACAAATCACGGATCTCATTACATAGAGAATGGAGAATGCTGTGTTGGTGTCTTTCTTGATTTACCAAAAGCATTCCACACAGATATCTCCATAACACGTTTGAAGTCCCTCAGGACAGTAAAATGGCTCGACTTTATTTAAGCTGTACATTATGATGTATTAAATCATAGAAATAATGAAGTGATCTCCAATGCTGAAAAAACAACACTCGTGTTCCAGTCATGGGGTTGATTTTATAGAATGGCGGAATAAGGCCTCTCTCAGATAGCGTAATCCTTAGAGTGTAATCTAAGACACTTAACTTAAATATGTCTCCTCCAGTGCCTCTCAAACTATGTCCTGAAATCCATACATATCCACCGAAACACTTTATTACCTCACAAGTGCCACACCAGTGGTGTGGCACTTGTGGCACCACCCCTGCGCTTGTAAAGTCGTTAAGCGAACTAACATGATCAAATATCTCGGTATAACCTTAAACACTAAACAATTCAACATATGAAGCCAACATTTTGCCCTTTGTTCCAAAATATGAAAATTAAAACACATCTTAAACGTCAAAAATATTCGGGCTATTGATATTCATTGATGTTATGCGAAAGTCTACTTCGCATTCTACCACACGATCATAACTTACTGTCATTACGATCATTGGGAGAAGCGCTGGTAAGAACACATTTCTAACGCTAGAAAGGGCGTAACGGACTGTGATTAAAGTCGCAATAAAAACCCGTTTCCGATTCCAAACAAACACCCTCACACAAATCATAGTACAAGCCTTAGGATAAAACCATATTATTTTTTTGTGAACAGAATCACACTCAACACAGCACTCAAAATTGGTATTTGTTGACATAAATGTAACTAGGTCACGAGCAGTTAGTCACCTATTTATATTTTAGGATATTATTCAATTAATATGCAAATCCACGTAACAAAATATTGGTCACAACGTAAATACAAAAAAGATGGTTATAATACAATTATTTAAAAACAAACCAATATATATATGCACTCACCTCACCTGAGCATCTCTCGAGTCACGTACGTTCTCAGTCCTACAACTGGGTACCTAATAAATTTTGGTTGGCAATACTGCAACCGATAACAGTGACACGAGCGACATGGAGGTGCATAATAATAGTATCACAGCCTCTGTATTGATCGGTGCTGGTCGGCCGGAAACGCACCAACACACATCAAATGACATTAACCCACTATTTTTCCATACAGAAAACACACTTTATCTTACTAGAAAGGCAGTCCAGAAAATATTTAAGCAAATTCACAAACAAAGATAACAATCAAAACAACTCCAAAATTGTCCAAACTCCTACCAAATGTAAACAATAATAACTTACCAACCTAATTCCCGAATAGTAAGGCAAGTTTATATTCTTAGGAACACACTGCTACTACCTAGTTATATCTGACAAATAATCCAAATACTTTTAAGAAACTTATTTTAAGAGCGAAATCGCAGCAAACTATCATTAGTGAAATTGAAGTTCTGACTGCGCAGGTTTTTAGTCATATATTTGTCTACATTGATACAGGCGCCGTAACTTCACGTTTATGCAAATCTCCACCTTTTGAAACTATCTTCGGCCCTTATTAGCTTTTATATGAACTGCCTGATCCACCGATCACTACAAGAGGTATCTTGTTGAAAATGAAACAAATCTAAAAAAACATGTAAAGAGTGAATTTAATACCAAATATATAAGAACGAATTAAAAAGTAGTTATATCATCTTGATGCATACAATTATTGTTGGGATGCAAAGAATATTGAAAGGTGTTCGTTTTTGGCAAAAAATGTAAGGCTACTTAATTTTTTTGTCATATATTCAGTAGTATTTCTTCAGTTGTATTTAGATTAAATTTAAATTATTAGAAGGATTATTATTCCGTATCTTCAATGTAACTTGTCTTGTTTCGACCATAGCGCTATCTCGTAACTCTCAAGGTTGTAACGGAGCTTCGCCTCCGCTTCCGTTACTGCGGAAGTTCCGCAAGAAATCGTAACTTCGCTTCCGCCTCCGCACAATTTGTGCGGAGTTATAACGGAGGTTTATTTACGTATAAATTTATAAAATGAATAACGTGCAAGCTGCGACGCTCGACTACCGTCTGGCCGCATTTTAGCGCGAAATGGTCAGGAATCAACTATTTCGAGACGAGAATGCGGCAAATACAATTTGTATCCCCTTAATTTTCATGACTAGAAAGTAATATTTTTTTTTACTAAGTGTACTACGTTTAATGTACGTATTTAAAATAAATAAAATGTTTTAATTAACCATAAATTTCATTTTTTTCTATATTTACTTTCACCTCCGCCTCCGTTAACCTCTGCATCCGCGGAGGTGAGACTCTTTGCATCCGCATCCGCCTCCGCCTCCGCTAACAAGGCCTCCGTTACAACCCTACTCTCAAGTACCTAGGTGTTTACGCAGAGTTAGCGTTAACCTAACCTCATAGAAATGATTTATTAACCATAATACCCACGCCTGGCATTCTAAATACCAGTAGGTATTAAAGGATTTTCCCTTTACATTAATGTATATCCAGTTTGTAAATAGCAGATTAGTTACTGTTTAATAATGTTAGACAAATCCTAATTACTGATGTAAAATAAGCATCATCATCAAGACTCTCAAATACCTTACACTGAGCATTAAGGATGGAGATGGGGCGATATTTTTCTACTTACACGGTGTATATAGGATACAGATGATGTGAAAACTCTCTACGTTGTTCTTGACACTAGTCTTATTTGTCAAGTTCTAAGTTAAGGTTAATGTGCGTTTATAAACCTTAGTTGAAGTTATAAACGCACTTGTCGATCGGCTTTGTTATCAGTATTTGTGCAAGAATAGAATAAAAAATTCACTGATGAGAAATCGATCTAGGAAAATATTTGGGCTTGAAATGTTTAAGTACAAAAAAGTAAATCCTGAAACAATGAAATAAAATCTGACTCGCGATAGAGAGATCAAGATTTTTTAAATTATCTTTATTGTATGCATAAAAAACTGCGTTGTGTGTGCTGCGTTCATGAGCTTTTGACTGAAGCATGGAATTCATTAATAAGTTCGTTATTGTGAATTATATACAACTTGATTTAAATAAGCAAATGAAGTTTCATGCGCGGCTATGACGTCATGTTTGCGTGCAGGATGTATTTAAGCAAACTATGTATATAGTCTTAGTTAACGCCGTGGAAAGCGGAAACAGGTGCCACGAGGGAATTAGGGATGGAACGAGACACGTTCTCACAGTAATATCAACAGAAACTGCCTTGAAGGCCAAGTCTTGAAACTTAAAACGTTCATTTAAGTCGCTTGCTCAGTGACAAACAATTTCAAAAAAATTTCCAAATATAGGTACCTAACTTAGCTCTTTTTTGGCAGTCATTGACATTAGACTATATTTTTTTCTTAAAATTATGAGAATTTGAGCTTTGATTACAAGCGTAGTCTATAATTTGAATGAATTCAGCAAAAACTGAGGGATAGAATTATCAAAAATATAACTCTTTTTGCTAAAGTCTACGTCAAATCTAGTCAGGTAATCTATTCCGTGAATAAAAAATACGAAAAACGGTTCTGTAAATCTGTTTTTGTAATATGCAGTATGTATACATAAACACATGTATAAAATAATGTTTTATATGAAGAATATGTTCGATCAATAACAAGTTAAATATATGTTTTTTTTTATACAAACTATATCCAATTAGATTAGAAATATTCTGCGATTGGATTTAGAACAACGGGTTACTATTATGAGTTTGAATTTATGTCATCATCATCTCAGCGTTAATCCCAGTCGTATCCGAACCTTTTCAGCTTTTGGAGTCTGGGGTCCGCGGTGTTCAATTATGTACAGTAAGGGTCCATAAGTGGTGTACCACTTTTGACACTTATTGTTAGAGCAATAAAATTCAAAAGTGGTAATGCACTTTTGACCCTTACTTACAGTAAGGGTCAGAAGTGCAAGTCGTATCTGAAATAGGATACCTGAGAGGCGCACAAACATACGAAAAAAAAAAACCAAAGGTGTGTGCCTAGCATGCCTAGCAACAGGCTATCCTTCTTTTTTGTTTTAGATGGGAAATCATCAAATGACTTCTCCCGCTCTGGCCTGAGCGGAAGGGCGTGTCAGATTTTTACTGACTTAAACCCACCTGTATTCCTTCACTTGTCTGTGCGCCAGTGCTGTGGTTTCTTTTTTAACCGACCCGCAACCATGGCCCAGGAAGCATCCTTGAAGACATGTACAGTAAGGGTCAAAAGTGCATTACCACTTTTGAACCTTATTGCACTAACAATAAGTGTGAAAAGTGGTACTCCACTTTTCACCCCTTACTGTACAGTTATAACAATAAGTTGAACTTTAATTTTCATACAATTTGAGTGCCGTTTGCAAACCTCGTACGAAGAGGACCTTTGCGTGCGCATATTCTCCACCTCGCTCCCCTTAAATCATATGAGGGTGTTACAGCAAGAAGTTGACAATCAAAGTAAGTGTAGCTTAATTAACATTAGTTACTATTCCATTCTAGCTGTCTGTTAGGTAGTTTTCACTTCATTTAGCTACGGACTAGTTCTGTAATAGACTATGACAACATTTGAAGCATTACTGTCAAGATAAATATAATTATTGTAGGTATATATAAGCTAACTATGTACAGAGTTATTTTCTAAACAATTAGGGTGGAGTCGTCTCAACTCCTCTCTTCCAAGTTTTAGTTTTGTGTATATTATAAGTATATATTTTGGTAATAGTATGTATGTGTATATAGCTTATTTAAGTATTTGTTTAACTAGAGTTAAGAGTTTTTTTTTTTAACATTGTTTTCTTTTTAACCAAACATAGCCTTGCCGCCAAGCGATTTCTCGTGTTCCGGCATGATGTCTGGTGAAGCTGTACGGAGGACGGGTCAGAGCAGTTGTGTTGGGAGTTTGGTCGTGAAGGGTCTTCAGATCAATCTCCCTTTGGCGCAGCATCGTTGGTGTTGTTAGGTTTAACATTGCATCACCTCGCTCAACTGCCGTCTTCCTTCCTATTCGCTCCGTTTTTCTGAGTTAATAGGCTCTTAATAAACTAGCGCGCTTTACCATCAACGATCACATCACTGCTTACCATCAGGCGGGATTGCGGTCAAGCGCTAGTTTATAATTGTTAAAAAAAAGAAAAGAAAACCAAAGCACCTGCCATCTAATATCTCCACCACCCATGGTTGACGGGTAGAGAGTGCCTAAGACATTAATTGAGTCCGCCTTTGCCGCCCAAGAGTTTTCAACGTCTAGCCTTATAACTCCAATTATAGATACCTACATATATTTGTATGGCCTACAGGTAGTTGATTCGGGTCTTGCTGTTTGTGTATGTGAGTTTAAATCTTGATAAACGAACCCACTATACAAAAAACACGTAGTTCTTGTTGTGTTGTAGTGAGTATTTTTTTTTTATAATTACCCTAGCTTATTAAGAGTCTATTCACTCTAGCATTGTACACATTTAAATTGTAGTCAGAAGGAAAGACCGCCGCTGGCAAATTGTTCCAGTCTCTAGATGTACACGGTATAAAAGAGGAGGCGAAACGCTCCCTCCGGATCGTATTTTTAAAAAAACAAAATAATTATGTATTTTTCTCGGTGGTAGGCCATAACATCGGCCGCCGACAGAAGTTACCACCCACCAGACAAAGTCTTGCCGCCAAGCGGTTTGTCGTGTTCCGGTATGATGTCTGGTGAAGCCGTACGGAGGACGGATCTGAGCAGTTGTGTTGCGATGTGTGCCGGGTACGATGCGCCTAATGTTGTTGTGTTGGGAGTTTAGTCGTGGAGGGTCTTCAGATGAATCTCCGTTTGGCGGAGCATCGTTGGTCGTGTTGTTGGGTTTAACATCGCATCACCTCGCTCAACTGCCGTTTTCCTTCCTATTCGCTCAGTTTTTCTGAGTGAATAGACTCTTAATAAACTAGCGCGCTTTACCATCAACGATCGCATCACTGCTTACCATCAGGCGGGATTGCGGTCAAGTGGTTGCTTATAATGTTGCTTATAGGCGGCGGCGCCCGCCGCTGTTGGCTGTGCCACCTGCCAGAACCAACCTGCTGGCCAAAGCACCTCTCACGGGAGCAATTCGTACTATTAACGGAATTCAGAATAGGTTGGACATTTTTTCGTGTTACTTTGGTGAATTAGCAAAGGTAGGTTTACAAATAATATGTTATGAAAGCAACAATTAGTGTGTTTATTGTATTGTTATAATTATAAGGTTGTATTGTTTTAGTTGTAAGTAGTTTTGTGTTAAGAAACTTAAGTAATTGTGTAGTTTTTTTTTTAAATATTAGTCTTAGCTATCGCATTAGGTTTCCTGTCATGGTAGTTGTAAGTTTTTAAAGATAAATAAATAAATAATAATTTAAAAAAAAAAATGTTACTGTCTGTTAAGCTTCTAATATCATTGGTTGCAGGTAATTAGTACTTTTTACATAGACCGAAGGCAACTACCTAACTCGAAGAATAGGGTCCAAATGATTTAAAATTCAAGTTGCATAGTGCCTAAGAATTTTGTAAAATATAAGTAGCATTTACTTCTGCGAACTCAAACGAAAACAGGTCAGACACCGCACACTGAATAATGAATGTACAAGTAATAAAAACACTAATTGAAACCACTGCCCCTAATGAACGCTGCGACTGTAGAAATCTTTTGACTATAAGTAAGTTCACAAATGTTTTCACTTAAAATGTAACGATAACACTTTCATATAGTACCATTTCGTGACTAGCTTCTGGACTTATGTGTAAAAAAACCTTTAAATTTCTAAAGAAAAATAATGCTCCCTCCCTATTTTTAAATTAACTACAATTTCTGAAATTCCGTAAAGGTGAACTTGTTTTAAATTTATGTGCTAGCAAGAACCCCTCATTTAATTGAAAAAGACGACCCCCCTTAGGGATTTCCATCTCTCTGTTATTCGCTGTGCTTAATTATGTATGTACTGTTTGCCAACGACTATAATGAAAAGCATAAGTTCCCGTTCACTCGCTTTAATTACTCTCCAGCTGCCTCAGCCTTCTCTTCTCAAAGGCCCGATTTAGAACAAAATTACCAATGTGAAAGAAATACTGATACTGAAATTGCAAACAGTGTTCCGTATTAATTTTGAATCCGAATATCCGGTTGTTATTTATATTAAAATATAAAATTTAAGAGGTAGTATAAATTAATTCCTTAGTTATTTATCCCCTCGACCTACCAGAGGCGAGTCAGACGAAATCTATCAAAAGAAGAAACTTTTCATATATTGATGATTATGGTTTTGATTAGTTTTGTACTCAACTAAGTCGTCTTTGTCAAAGCCGTCATTTTGGGATAAAAATTCTAATCTAGAAAGGAAATAATTATGAATTACTATTTAATAGGACAATATTTTGTATCATTTGGTGGTAGGGCATAACATCGGCCGCCGGCAGAAGTTCCCAACCACCAGACAAAGCCTTGCCGCCAAGCGATTTCTCGTGTTCCGGCATGTCGTCTGGTGAAGCCGTACGGAGGATGGGTCTTAGCAGTTGTGTTGCAATGTGTGCCGGGTACGATGCGCCTAAGGTTGTTGTGTTGGGAGTTTGGTCATGGAGGGTCTTCAGATCAATCTTCCTTTGGCGCAGCATCGTTGGTCGTGTATTTGTGTTTAACATTGCATCACCTCGCTCAACTGCCGTCTTCCTTCCTATTCGCTCAGTTTTTCTGAGCGAATTGGCTCTTAATAAACTAGCGCGCTTTACCATCAACGATCGCATCACTACTTACCATCAGGCGGGATTGGGGTCAAGCGCTAGTTTATAATTATTAAAAAAAAAAATCGTTCTTAATTTGCCCCTCACAGAGCAATCATAATCTATTATGTGAGATTAAATGCAAAAGTTATGCAAATTTTTGCAATAAACCTTATTATTTAATTTCCTTTTATTTATTTTCATTATTATTTATATACAAATAAAATTATCGTATTTCATAGAATAGAATAGAATACTCTTTATTATGTACACCATATAGATTACAGAACATAAATAAAAATATTTTACAAAGGGTGACACAATGGGCGGTCTTATCGCTAAGAGCGATCTTTTACAGACAACCTTTGGATGGAATTCTAAGGGGTAGGATAAAGAAATCGTGTAGGTAGTCTACAGTGTAGTATTTACATAGAGTATACAATAAATATATACGTTAAGTGTATCATACTAGTTTAAATAAATTTATAGATCTAATTAATAAATATCATACAGGAGCACATAAAATATAATAATATGTTTAAAGAGAGAGGAAGTGCTTTTTTGTCATAGTTTTAAAAGTAAACAGTGTTTGAGCACGCCTTACGGACACGGGCAAGTCATTCCATAGCCGAACTGCTTGTATAGTAAAGGATTTATCATAGAAACTAGTGGAATGCATTGGCATGTCTAATATCAGGTTTTCCGATGACCTCAGATATCTATTATGTGTGTCATGAAGGAACTTGAAACGTTCTTTAAGATAAGAGGGGGTTTTAGGATTAAACAAAATGTTGTAGAGCTGAAATAGTATATGAGAATTCCGGCGAAGACGTATGGGAAGCCACTTAAGCTTAGTATGAAATTCAGATATGTGATCATATTTGCGCAGGCCAAATATAAATCTTATGCAAAAGTTTTGAAGTCGCTCAAGTTTATCTAGTTGTGCCTCATAACTACATAACTAAATAAAACTTAATAAAATCATAAACTACTTTACAATAATCATTAGTTTTATTTAAGTTATTATCTAATAATATTTACATAATTTAATAAGTTCAAAAATAATATAATAATATGTACGGGACTACCAACCCGCACTGGGCCCGCGTGGTAGATTACGGCCCACTCCCTCTCACCGAGAACAGGCCTATGTCCCAGAGTGAGAACGTTATACAGTATGTTAAGAAAACCCTGTCCGACCCATAAGGATAATAAAGGTTAGGTATACACATGACCAAATATAATACAAAATTTTATAATCATCATAGTACCAATACAAATTAATTTTGAAATAATCTTTTTTTCCCGCGAATTAATTCCAACTTCCCCGAAATTTGGTAATTTAAAAAAAAGTGACAACACCGATATTATTATGAGCGAATAGCGATGCGACTACGTGCCGCGTGCCCACCCGCCCGCCGCCCGCGGATGTGTGAATGCACATTTATTAAGTTACCACTTTTTGCGAAATAATATTTATTTTTTATGGATAATAGAGTGGTTAAGTGCATAAAAAGGGGTTAAGTGCACCACTCTATATACATATCTTCTTCCGAACGCTCGGGGAATACGACCGTTACCGAACAGTGACGAAGATTTCTATGCGCATTATCACTTTGGGAGACCTGTACAGCCATTACGATGTGCGCTTCCTATTGTTGTAGAGTGTCCACTATATTTAAAATCACTTCATTATTGTCCCGATTCACTAATGTAACGCAGCAGTCGACGCGCGTTTGTCGGTTTGCTTCACTCAATTTATGAGATACCCACCTTTCGAGCTTTCTTATCTTTACAATTTGTTTCAAATTGATTAAAACAGTTTTATCACTAATACAGACGTAGCTTTCGATAGATCCGCTTCAACAAAAGCCTTCAATTATTCATTACATTACATTTCTTATTTTTGTTTTTCAGATCATATGGCTTTTTTATACAAAATTTTACTTACCATATAACTCACTATACAGCTTGCTATAGCTTTTCTGTACAGCTTGGTGGACAGATACCATCACGTTGATCGTAGTAGTTTTACTTATAGCCAGTGTTATAATGAAAACCTTAAAAATAAAAGTAGGTTAAAGTAGGAACCTGCACCGTAGGTCCAACCTAGGTAAAGCAAATTCAAAACTTGTGAACGTGAATTTCTGCTGAAACGTACCTATATCTTATTTACAAGAAGTCGGGATAAAATAGTACTACAGTGTTATACCTAGTTTAAATAGTTGTAAAGTTGGACTGTCTGTGACTGTGGAGGACAGGTAACTAGAATGGATTACTTCCAAGAATAGATTAGTTGTGTTGCGATGTGTGCCGGGTACGATGCGCCAAATGTTGTTGTGTTGGGAGTTTTGTCGTGGAGGTTCTCCAGATCAATCTCCCTTTGGCGCAGCATTGTTGGTCGTGCTGTTGGGTTTAACATTGTATCACCTCGCTCAACTGCCGTCTTCCTTTCTATTCGTTCAGTTTTTCGGAGTGAATAGGCTTTTAATAACCTAGCGCGCTTTACCATCAACGATCGCATCACTGCTCACCATCAGGCGGGATTGCGGTCAAGCGCTAGTTTATAATTATTAAAAAAAAAGCCGCTGAACAGTAGTGCAAATCTCTACGGACACAAGACACACATATCATAAAATTGTAACATGTGCCTACTCATAAAAGGAAATATCACAATTTCACAAACAGGAGAAGCGATGTCTGTAAATGCATGTAAAAAAGGAATATCCTTTCTGTGATGTCTCAAAATATCGTAGACGTCCGTAGCAACTTCCTACGCCAAGCCGTAGTAGTGTTTTTAATTAGTTGTTATAGGAACTTTATAAAAATAAATGTACTTAATATGTAAATTGCAAATCAAAACCTTATTTAGTTTTAATCAGTGATATTTGCAATTTATTGTACCTATTCACTTAGGAATCAAAAAGGATTGCTACGAATATACTACGGCAGTTCGTAGCAAGGTCGTGGCTTTTTTTTTTAAGATCGTGATGATATTTTTTCTCATTTAAGGGAAATGAATCGTGAAATGCATTACATGTTGTAGTTTTAATCACTTTAAAATGTCTACGTTTCGTAGACGTTCGTAGCGCCTTGCTACGTCGATTTTTGCAGATTTGCACATCTTACAAAATACGGGTTTCGTGCCGTTAATTGGTAGGTAAAATGAAAAGTTACATTTATTTATACAAAACTACACAAGATTGCATAGTATTAAATTTATATTTTAGTTTCCGGAAGTAGGTCAATCATAAACTAGTTCTTGAACTCCTCTGAAACTGAAAACTCTAAAGTTCTCAGTTGTTGAGTTTTCAAAGAACTTTACAGTTTTCAGTGTGCCGTAGTAGCTTTCGTATTCTAGCGACTCTAATTACACTTAGGGAAAGATATTTACTGAGGCTTTAATTCTTCAATAACGAGAAAATTACATCCAGTCTTTGTTTTCAATTATGGAAGCTTAAGACTTCAATAAAATTCAAAGCGTATTTTCTTAACAGAGGGATTATTTATTACAATGGGGGCTTAGTGGGCCGAGAGCCGAGTACAAGTAGTTGATAATAACAGTGACGCTCGGTCTGACTTGTAGCTTCAATATAAAGAAAATTGTATGTATGCAGGGCGAACATTCCAGGCACACAACAAAGTAAAACAAACTGCATTTTAGAATGCAGTTTGTGGGATCTTAAACGAAATTCGATATGAAAATCTTAAATATGTATATCAAAGTATTTTCAGGGAATTTTCATTTTGTGTTTTCCGTCAAAATGCTCCCCGTTGTTATCTTCAAGGAATGAAATATTTCCTTTGTACTTGTCCACAAAGAAAGTATTACTTTACTTACTCTTATGGACATAGTTACTTTAGAAAAATCTTCTAGTAACAATACGACAAAAGGATAATCTAGTTATTGAAAAGTTTTTAATTTTCTTGATTTGCATTCACTCACACTCACATAAAATCATGCCTATTTCGATTCGAGGAAGCCAGGTATATTTATTAATTACCTGTTTGCTACTAGTAAACCATCTGTCACATAAACTTATAAGGAGGAGGCGCTACAAGTCGACATACATAACACAATCCTTTCATAATTACCGTAGGAACAGTGTGTGTACTTATTAATGACCTTCGCCGCCATTATTTGTAGAATAGAAATGGTTTTGTTCTGTCTGGATATTAAAATATACACGTAATTTCTAAATAGTGCTAAAACTGTTTATGAAAATCTATGTACTCGTAAATCTTAAACACCTAATCTCAACGATTTTGCGTTCACCCGCCCGTGTCCGTACCATTTTGGTACACGAATTTTTATAAAGATAGGTCAATAACTACATATGTCGATGTCTCAAAGACATCAAATTCCAAAGAAACAACCCTTTTTCATTTAACACTGGCCATTGCATTGCTTTCATTTTTATTAAGAACTTTACAAGGAAAACAGTTAATACAGGCACGACGCTAATGTGTGTGAAGCTCAATCAATGATTCTCTCGTTCCCTACATAAAATTTGTTATAGTCTTTGCGTAAAATCCACGTCCACCTACACATTTCAACAGTGATCCAGCATCCAGAATTATAAACGTCAAATATTTTCTAGAGAATTTTGTATTGAATATACAGTAAAATACAAATATTTTATCAAAGTCCAAAGTCAACGTTTTTCATTTGTAAAACATAGGTAAGTATAAAAATAGGTGTTATAATAATTATAGAGATCTCTATGTTTTGCCGTTAACGGCGTTTAAATATTAGTAGAAATAGATAGATACCTATATACCTATAAATATCTTTTTTCTTACTCCTCCGCTATTCTTTTCTGATTAATTGCGTTGCGGGATCCAAGACAGTTGAATCGTTTCTCCGGGACTCGTCGAGCTTCATTGCTCGGCGTTTTTCTCCACTGTTGATTCTGGCTTTCAGGAGTTGCAGTGGGTGGGAAAATGTGTGGCGGGTTTTGTCCCAAAAAAAAATAAGATACCTAGAGAATTAAATTTAACTAATAATATAATAATAATAATATAATATATACCGACAAATCACACAGATTGAGCTAGCCCCAAAGTAAGTTCGAGACTTGTATTATGGGATACTAACTCAACGATACTATATTTTATAATAGAAACATATATAGATAAACATCCAAGACCCAGGCCAATCAGGAAAAGATCGTTTCCCATCATGACCTGGCCGGGGATCGAACCCGGGGCCTCCACGTCACAGGCAGGCGTGTTGACCGCTGCGCCACGGAGACCGACAAACTGTAATTTAAATAACAAGAGAGAAGTTGTAAGTTAATAACTTTATTTCCCATATACATCTAATAGGCTCTAATGAAATGTCAGAATGTAGATGATTCCGGTTAATTGTTTCCTATGAAGAAGAGCAGGCAAGAAACTCTTGAGTTATTTATAGTTAGTGAAAATAATTGACATACATAATAAGTACCAGGTACTTGATAAAATAAGAAATGGTCTACAAATCTAAAGTATACTTTCCTACAAGGACCACTAAGTGCTCAAATTTACAAAATATAGAAGAATCAACGAATATATCAATATATATTATAGGGGCTTATTAGCCTTAGGCCTTTATCGTATAATATATATACGGTAAAGGATTTATATAAAATAAAATAAAAAATCTAGTGACTCAATGACATTACATTCTCACTTATAACGAATTCAAATTTAATAGTATTTAAAAAATGAGCATTGTGATGTGAAAGCAGTTGATAAATTTACTTAATTACGCCATTAATGAGGTGCTAGGGAGGCCACATGTGCAGAAGGAAACATTGCCAAACTACCTTTTCAACTTTAATCGTATATTATGCTTTTTGATAAGGACACGTTTGTAACCGGCACTGGCAACCTCTTATAAAAGCGGTTCTGTTTAAATGAAATGAGAGTTTTAGTTAATCAAAATTTAGGTACGCACCAAAATAGTATTATTTCATGGAAATTATTTCTTATTTAATTTTTTTTTTTTTTTTTTTTGCAATCATACAAAATACTTTCTAAGATATAAACAGAAATATAAAAGAATTCTCAGTAACTAGTAAAGTTTCATCTTAGCGTCTTGTGATAGGATTTGTTGAAGTTGTATTTATTTCTTTCTTTCTAGGAAAAGTAATATAAATTAGTCTCTCCTCAGAGGATTTGTATTTACAGTTTTTTCCTTTAACATCTGGTAAGCAGATGGTTGACTTGCAGTCATTAAATATAGTAGATGGAATAAATAGTATGACTACATGATACTTTTATAAGTAGTTAAGTCCAGGTACGTAGAGGATTTATTATGCTACATGTAGATACAGATAGTGGGCCTCATACGTAGGCTCAAAATCAAACAAAGGGCGATGGAAAGGGCTATACCCGGAGTTACTCTGCGCGATCGAATCAGAAATGAGGAGATCCGCAGAAGAACCAAAGTCACCGATATAGCTATTAAAATCACTAAAATGAAGTGGCAGTGGGCGGGGCACATTGCTCGTAGAACCGATGGCCGATGAGGCAGTAAGGTTCTGGAATGGCGGCCACGTACTGGAAGACACAGCGTAGGGAGGCCCCCAAAAAGATGAACCGATGACCTGGTGAAGGTCGCGGGAAGCCGATGGATGCGAGCAGAGCAGGACTGGTCATCATGGAAGGCCTTGGGGGAGGCCTTTGTACAACAGTGGACCTATAAAGGCAGAAGAAAAAGAAGATACAGATATTATTACTTACTACACATAAACCATATGAAATAGGGTAGTTGACTAAAAAAAACTAATTAGTCCGTCAGTCAGATCTCCAAAAAATACTAGACACGTTTTTTGTCTTTTTTCATATAAACAAAAAAGGGACACGACACAGTGCGTTGAAAACTCGTATGAAGTCACTGCACGCTACACTTTTCAGCGAGCAGTGACGTCACCAGCCACCAGTCCTGATCTTTGATGTCTTTTATATTTGTAAGTTTTTAGTGATTTGATAAAACAAAATATACGTATCCAATATTTTTCCATAATCTGAATGACGGACTAAATAGAATCATATTTTTTCCCAGGAAACATCCCTATACTTAATGTAAAATTAGCGGATCGATTATGCAAAGATCCGTGAAAAATTTGTTGAAATGATCTATTCGGATGTTTCGTAAAGTCTTCGTTAAATTAACCGTAACATTTAGCCAATCCACTTATCACTAACACATTTCCTTTTTATTCTTAAACCTAGGTTAAAATTGAGTAACGATTAGCGACTGTTTAACCATACATTTTTACCGTTTGCACGTCACTTAAGTTTAATCATCGTTAATGAATAACCCCTATATGATTAACTGTCTGAAATAAAGTATTAATAATAAATTTGAATGCTAGGGATTGATAATATTGTCCGGTTCATCTAAGTTGAGTATCCTCGGTGGTAGGCCATAACAACGGCTGCCGGCAGAAGGTACCACCCACCAGACAAAGTCTTGCCGCCAAGCGATCCGTCGTGTTCTGGCATGATGTCTAGTGAAGCCGTACGGAGGACGGGAAGTCTGTTCGTGGGTTTAACATTGCATCACCTCGCTCAACTGCTGCTATCCTTCCTATTCGCTCAGTATTTTTTTTTTTTGAGTGAATAGGCTCTCAATAAACTAGTGCGCTTTACCATCATCGTTTGCATCACTGCTTACCATCAGGCGGGATTGCAGTCAAGCACTAGTTTATAAATATTTTAAAAAAAATGATGTTTTCACGCTAATATGGTTACAAAATCGCAGTGAAGGTGAAAAATCTTGAAAATGTGATTTAGCTGCCGAAGGCAAAACTCATTATGTTGCAGTCAGGGCCACGCCTGCGGCACAGATCTATTTATCCACTTTCTAGATCGACTAGAATTTTAAAATACGCGTGGAGTTAAGAAAATTATAAATCGTTCTTCGATGATTTTTAATTGGTTCTTTCTATTTTACGGCCCGTAATAGTAGAAGTACCGCAGACTGATTGAGGTTTGGTTTATTTCGATTTGTTTGATGTCGATTCTTTTTATACCTATATTTTTCAATAAACTTTGAAGGAGGTACTCTAAATAACTAGTTTATTTTTCATGAATACTCGAGATGTTTGACTGTACTTTCATCAACGTAAAAGGCTTTCAATAGAGAGGTTGGCTTTTATTTTTCATTTTGTCGCAATGCAATCACGTTTAAATAAAACGCAATAGATTTTTGTTGCAGCAGGAACTTCATGTGGACATAGGAAATGGGAAAGTCTTGTGTGATTATACTTATTTGTAAATAATAAAATATTAAGAAGTAATTTGAGAGCTCGTTTCAATTCCGGCTGAAGCTACAGGCTATCGATTACACATCCGGGATCAGTTTCAACCTTGAATTTTTAGGGTTCCGTGTCTAAAAGGTAAAACGGAACCCTATTCATGAGACTTCGCTGTCCATCGTCGTCTCTCCGTCCGTCCGTCTGTCACCAGGTTGTATCTCATGAACCGTAATAGCTAGACAGTGGAAATTTTCATACTAAAATTTTAAATAAATAAAATATTTAACGGGGCTTCCTTACAACAAACATGATTTTTTAGCGTTTTTAAAGATAATGGTACAAAACCCTTCGTGCGCTATTCCGACTCGCACTTGGCCGGTTTTTAATGCCGATTCCGTCTCCTACTCTATATTCCTCAAAATTATAGACGAGCGTCTTTAGAAATATTATCACAATAGAAGAAAATCAAAACACATGTATTAACAATGAATTACTTAGTTTAAAGCAGTTGGAACTAGTTTCTATTAAGTGGATGTCCACCGGGGTAGAAAAGTCCTGTGAATCCCATTCCAACACTTAAAATAAAATAATAACACTATTGTTCATTTGATCTGTCAATTAAATTGTTAAGCGGCGTCTAGTGGTATCTCAACATATATATAAGTAGAGGATGCTGTGAGAGACGCGAGGCCGACCTCGTGACGGAAACATCACGTACACTGTTCGACCTGTACCGGATCTTAATAGATAGAAGGTTATGGAAATACACTGTGAAGCAAAGTGAGAGCCAACTAAAATTAGCCAAAAATTTAATTCCGTCAATTGTGATTAATTTGTACAAAACGGCTATTAACATGGGAAATTGATGTCGGTAGTCAATTTGCTCATTAATTATTATTTTAATAACTGCACCAATATACAGTAAATAAATTCAATTGATGTGATAATATACAGTATGTTAAGAAAACCCTGTCCGACCCGTGAAGGTGTTGTTAGGTATCGATAACTGATTCTACTAATGCACACAAAACCGGGCTAAACTTAAAAAAAATACCCCTAAAAAAATAAATATTATTAATAACTTAATTAATGTGCGTTAACCACCCTTCCGGGGCGGTGGGCGGCAGGGCACGCGGCACGTGGTCGCATCGCTATTCGCTCATAATAAAACCGGAGTTGTCACTTTTTTAATAATTACCAGATTTCGGGGAAGTTGGAATTAATTCGCGAGAAAAAAAGATTATTTCAAAATTCATTTGTATTGGTACTATGATGATTACGTAAAATTATTTATTATATTTGGTCATGTGTTTACCTAACCTTTATTATCCTTATGGGTCGGACAGGGTTTTCTTAACATACTGTATAGTTCATTGTTTTGTTAAATTGTACAAATGAAACTGTGCCAGTAATTTTGTTACGTTTTTTTTAAGCTTTGGCCCACACCCACTTCTATATCGTGGGTGCGTATAGAAACATTTAGACAACAAATACTTGGACAGAACTAATTGTAGGTCAAACAAATATTTGCTCCGTGTGGGGATCGAACCCCTGACACGCAGCGCAGCAGTGAATCACTCAACCACTACACCAACCGTGTCATCAAAACTAACTTGTACCTACCTACTTACTTATAATACCTTATTTTAACGCTGAAAAAATAACACTCCATATGTCATGAATTTCGTTTTCATTCCAGTAGGCATTAATTTTTCAATCAAAACTGCCAATTTTCGTTCTATGCAAAATACCGCCGATCTATTCTACAAAAAAATCATTATTCAAAGTTAGATGGAGTGACCTTAAGCGCACTACACACCATGCCTGGCAGCACAGCCCACCGACAAGACCCGGCGACTTACGTTGAATGAAGCATGTCGGCAAACTTCGCCCGCGCGTGTTGCCCGCCGTCACGTCGGCGGCTTGCCGACGGCTAGCGCACGCAAGCGCTCAGTTGCCCGACGACATTTCAGCTTTAGTGACGTGCTAGTATTATAACTGCCAAATAAGTTTCTGATGTCGAGCCGCCGAAATGCCGCCGGCAAAGTTTTACGACTTGCAATGACTGAAGCCGCCAACCTAGCCCGCCGGCAAAACGTTGCCGGTATATGCCGGCGGCGGCTTTAGTGTGTAGAGCGCTTTAGAATGAGCTGTCAATAGTGGCAATCACTCGAATTAATTGGAAAATCTCTAGAATTAATTGGAGTGACAGCTCAATCCACGCTCACTTCAACTAAATGTTCATCACGTTGCCTGTGTATTAAATTCATCTGAATTCAGTGAAGCCGACGTGGTTAGCCGTGTCGTGGTGGTGGTGGTGACCTAGTGGTTAAACCACCAGCCCTCAAGTATGTGTGGGTTCGATTCCAGGTCGGGCAACTACCAATGTAACTTTTCTAAGTTATATGTGTCGCAGGCAAACCGTATAATTCCGCCGTTTACATACGGCGTCGTCAGTTTTTAAACGCTCGCAGTTATGTATAATGCCGAAGGCAAATTGATGACTTGTTCAATTGTAATCATTTCGACGTTGGTTGTAGTTTTAGGGTTACCATGATAAAACACAGATTGGACAAATTAACTTTATTTCGACAATCAGGTAACTAATGAAGATTTCAAGCAAGATTAATATAATAAAATTATGCACTAAAGTAGTTAAAATATTTAAGTAACAAATAACATAATTAAAATAAGCAACATTGATAACAATATAATTATAACAATGGCACTTTTAAACAAATTGGTACTATTACCTAAATATTTTTGAAGACTTACATTTTCATACCTTAAGAGATCCAAACTAAACATAATTTCACCAAATAAAGAAAAATAAAAAAGATATTGGAAAAAAATAATATGCTAAGAAAATTTTTAATCACATAAATACTCATTTGTTTATATATTTGGTTATTTCTTCTTAATAATCTTCATTACCAAGTGAAGAATATTAAGATTTTTTTTCACGCAATTAAGTAGCAGTAGTAGACAATTATTTATTTAATTTACATCTTCTTAAAAAAACTATCACATCAAAAGAAAATCACTTGCTTATTTTGTGCATTACACAGTTACAAAAATTTCTTAATTTCTCAATACTGCAATTACTACACAATACAGTCGAAAAAATTTCAAGATAATCGAAAATATTAAAAAATAAGTGAAAAATAGTTAAAGGTGGGTATTGTATTTCGTAATTATTTATTTGTAATCCACATCACCAATACTCATTACCTCATATTTTTTTGACCAATAGTTTTCTGCAGGTGTCCTCCGAGAACCACATTCGATTGACACCCTAGCGTTTTTGAGGTGTCGGATAACCTCCAAAACCTTGTCTTTTGTCCACGGCTTTTTTATTGTTT
Organism: Sesamia inferens; assembly: GCA_037179545.1. Taxonomy (NCBI): domain Eukaryota; kingdom Metazoa; phylum Arthropoda; class Insecta; order Lepidoptera; family Noctuidae; genus Sesamia; species Sesamia inferens. The sequence continues at coordinate 14,032,250 of CM073921.1, read as the reverse complement.
CCGCTTGAGAAGAATACAATTTTTTTAGCTCTGTATAATAAATGTCTTTAAAATCACAATCTTTTTGTGAAAAGTCTGTTGCACACGTAATACTTTCACGGTTTTCACAAACTTTTTGTGTCACGAAATCACTGGTTGACGCCATTTTGCTTGTTTTGATTAGCAGCGACGCGCGTGGTAGGAATCAGAACTAAATTCTTCAATTTGCCGCGGCACTATGTATACGGCATTCGAAATGTCAATGAAATGTTTCGGCATTATATATAATAACACGGCAATACAGATTTTGCCTTCGGCATTATACATAGCTGCGTGCGTTTATAAACTGACGAAGCCGTATGTAAAATCATACAAATTGCCTGCGACATATGTATATCATCTCAGTAGGTATATCTTGGACACCAATGACTGATTACAAAGTGTAGGAAAACATCTTGAGGAAACCTGGACTTTAAGTCTAAAATCGCCAACCCGCATTGAGCAAGCGTGGTGATTACGCTCAATCCTTCTCCTTATGAGAGGAGACCTGTGCCCAGCAGTGGGACAATAAAAAGTTTGATGATGATGACGTGGTTAGAAAAAGGTTGATTTTGTTTATTCTAAAAGAAACTGCAAGTCTTCATAAAACGTGAAACAAAATTTATATTTATCGTTATAATTTATTTTTTTTTCATTTATTTTGCTCAACTATAACTTATATTGGCGCCGATTTCGTGGTCCATAAACTATAGGTAAGTACTAGAGATGTGCCGACTATCACTTTGACCGACTAGCCGACTAGTCGGCTGTAAAGAGGCCGACTAGTCGGGTAGTCACGCGGCTTACGGGCGGCGAGCTACCCATTGCTCGCCGCCCGCAAGCCGCGGTAAGGACTAAGCCCGGATTGACGGCTCGTTGTGAACCACGCGCGCCTCTAATGATATAAGCACACCGTGACGGGGTCCAGAAGGTAAAGATACCGCGGAAATGAAGGAACGGAAGGTTAGGAAAGTAGGTTTTAGTCAATAAAAGCCTGACACTTTCGCTCCGCTCAGTGCGGGAGACGTTGTTTGATGATTTCCATTCCAAAAAATAAGGTAGATTAGAGTAAATAAATATAATATATAAAATTCTATTATATGCAAATTTAATATAATGATAACTAGGTAACCTTTATTATGACTGTTATAGGCAAATTTTGCTTTTATTTAAATTTTGACAGAGTACCTATTTCCATTAATGTCCCAGTAGCCGTTAACTAGTCAGTTTTTTAATATTAGCGTCTTTCTAGCAAAACTGTATAAAATTTTGTAAATGGCAATGTATTCTTGGTACTATTTTATACAATTTTGATGGCGACACTCACCAAAAAGTTTAATAATGTAAAAACTATGCGCACATAAAAGTAAGTTATAGTAAAATTATCTATAAGTACAAAGTTCTGTGAGTGAACTACGAAACCACCCGGTCCCAGAAATTATCCAGCCATTCTTCGACGGATAAAATTAAGGTAAAAGTGTTAATTTTTTTAATAAATTGTATATATTATTTAACGATTTAATTTATAAATTGAGGTAAATCTCATCGAAAACTAAATAATTTTGCTTGTTATATCTATTGGTACACTCAAACCCCTACTTGACCTAGTATCCGGTAAAAATGTGCGTGGATATTGGTAAACTATCAAACCGGTAACATACGTTGCACCAAAACCCGTTATTCTATTCTTATTGCTTTGGAATAGACCTCATTTTCCTTTGATAATGTAGATTATATTAAATATTCTCTGCCGGATACTGGGGCATGCCTTAACAGTTGCATTTAAATCCGTCATAGTCCCTATTATCTTGAATTAAGCATTATTTTCCTTTGAATGAAAAGGATGTAGTTACTAGGCATTTAGTTTGTTTTGGTACCACGTGAAATTGGTTGCGTTTTTTTGTATGGTTTACCACTTAGCACCAGTTGAGTTACAAGCTTTTCTTGAATCAGCTCTGAAGTATATAAAAAAGCCTATTGCGACTAGAATGTGAATAATTTGTTTTGGAAATCAAAAAATTAAACACGTTTATTTGTTAGCAGATGGTAATTCAATTATTTAAACTTGGTTTTGGGATTTAACAGCATAGTGGCCGAGTATTTTGTCATGCAACGTACACCATGGTATACCGTATACCTTACCGTTTGGAGTAACATGGAACAAATGGTAGTACCTAGATGAAACTGAAGCATGGGCGAAAAGCTCTTGGTTATTTCATTTGTATATGCAGTTCCAGTCTTAACATATGGTGACACTTGACCTGGTGTATTTTTGTGTGTTATTTTCAGTACAAGTTTTGTCTTCGGTGTTTTTTTTTTTTTTTGATGGCTATGCCTCATTAGTTGGAACTCAGGTCTACATATTCTTACGCCCGTACTTTCCCATGTTTCCAGCACGGCTTTCATTTGTACTCAGTTCTGATTTGGGAGCAAGTCTCAGTCAGAACAGGTGTTATAAATCATTGATAAGTACTAAAGATTGGTTTTCCATTATTGAATCTTTCTAGAGATTATTATTACTTAAAGGTAATTATTTTGCATATTTATCTACCTTCAATAATTTTTCGAAGGATCTAACCCATTCCATGTTTTCAAACTTCTGGTGCCGTAAAAACCTTCGAGCTGACTTGCTTGCTTGAGTGTGCCGCCATAATAAAAGATACCCTGGCGCACAGGCAAATGAAAGGACACGGGTAGGTTTTAACCTACCTAGGTCTGTTTTAACAGACCTTCACCCTCCGCTCCGCTAAATGTGGGCATTTTTTGAATGAGAATACATCATATGACTTTTTTTTTAATAATTGAGCACAAGCCACAGCCTAGGCTGAAGAAAAGATCAGTTTGGACCCAACAGTGCTGTGCTATCGTCGCGACACTTGGTGCGGGTGATATCGCACTCCCGGCCGTAGTACAGTTCATGGTCGAAAGCGAAGAAGCAAGAAGCGTAGGAGATGCTATGGCCTCTTTTTGCGAGAAGGTGGTGCATGCAAAGGAGGCTGCAGGAAGAGAGAGAGAGCATGACTCTTACTCCACTCGCATGAGAAGGGCAGCCGGGCGTCAAAGGGCTCTTAACGATCTTTGGCCACCATAAGAAGGACCATGCAGGCGACGAAATTGGGGCCATATGGTCGCTCGAGCGTGACATGCAGTATTCACAGCTTAGTGGAAGGATTTGCGCTCTTGGGATCGGCCACACTTGGCGATGGAGCCTGCTGATACCAAAGAACGTGGGTGGGGCGAATGTACAAGTATCTGCCGGGCCCCCGACTCATGGTAGTGGAAGGAATAGTTGACATTTAATCGGTAGGCCGACATAACCCTACCTTATTCCCAGACGGAATAAGGGGGAAACCTTTTTTTTATCGGATTTACCCACGATAAAAAGCAAAAGGTCGCATCTTAAAAACCTTCTCAAGTCACCTCCCCTCTCTACTGATTTCTACTCCTACTCCTTCACAGTACACATGTCTTGTGTCCTTTACTTTTTCATGCTGTCCTATTGCAGGTGTACCGAAAGAGATTTTTTATGAAATAATCACCTCTGTACCTTTTATCTGTTCTGTTTTTTCTTTTTGTTAATATACATAAATGGTAAAATAAATAAATAAATCATTTCAGAAGTCACTAAGGAGCAGTTAGTGGATAGTATTAGTATACTTATTAAAAAAATTAAGCGATAAAATGCTTTTAATAATGGCAGACTCGGTCGTCACTGGTTTGAACTATTCATAAAGCTGCCGCCTGAAGTAGGCCAGCAAGTGCCTCCAAATCTGATGCAAACCCGTGCTTTAAAATTCAGGAAAGCAATTTAAGGGCGTGGTTTAAAGAAGTGGTGGACTATTGGCACATCTGGAAGAAGAAATAACAATCCCCGACGGATATTTAACTGTGATAAAAGAGTTTCATTTTTTAACCAACAGAAAACAAAGTTTGTTTGTTTCTTTTTATATACCTATAGGTATTTTATATAATCAAAACGAGTCGTGTTTATTTTTTTGGATAAATACAGACTCTAATGTTATTCAGTAATGTATTATTTGAATAACTTGTAGGTATTTCTGTGAACTTTAACGTAAAGCAATAGAGTACAATTTAGCGGCAAAAAAATACCGGTTACCGGGACAATTTAACGTTGACTAGTACAACTCTACCGGGTACTGGTACAATTGGCCCTTTTTGTAGTTTTATTGTTTTATAGTTAAATAAAATTTAAACTAGTTTAATAAAATTATAATATACTAAAAGTATATTAAATTACCTAAATAGTTAAGTAAAAATCATTTTTGTAAGTCTTCTAGTTTTAGCCTAGTGCTCATGCAATTTCGGGGAAGTTCATAACTTAACGGTTACTGGGCCGTTTACCTTAACTCTTTCACAGCGTCATTGAAACAAGAAAACATGTTATTTAATATTGCAATTTTCTCCTATTGTCCCTACTAGGTAAAGATATATAAAAACGAAATTTTCAAATATACTCCTTACAGTAAAAATCTAAATCTTCATTCCAGTAAAAATGTTTTGCCGAAAGTTATGCAAGATTTCTTTGTTGTCTGGGAAAACAACCATTATAATTATGCGATACTTAGAACTCAAAGAATTGAGATTATTGATCTGACTTTCCTTTAACAAACGTAACAACGTGTACATTACCTACCTACTTCAGTTTGGGGTCAGCGTGGTCCGTCATCAGAAGACAATAAACCAGCTTTAATTGCTAACACGGCGTTATTTTATCCATCAGTAATACAGGTATTTTTTATTTACGAGTATCCATTTATTTCAGGCATCTACCTATATAAACATATATAATAGCCATCATCTCAGCGTTAATTCCATTCGACATCCGAAACTTTTTCAGCTTTGGAGTCTGGGGTCCACTTTACCAGTTTAACTGCTGTATTTGGCTAAACTTCGATATTTTCCGTGAAGCGACTGCCGTCTGATATCCACAACCCGAAAGCGATATCGAAGCATTGCAATTAGACCAATTTTTGGACTTTAGAGGGCTCCAACCACCCGTAACGACTGCCATTACTTAGATGTTCGTATGGCAACATGGAGCATGGAGCAAATTTTCAGAGGCACGACCAGACCTGTGCAAATATTTATATTCATGTATACAAATATTTGTAGTGCGCGGGAATCGAACTGTTATATGTATAAATTTAAAATATTATTAAAACTTATAACATAATTAACTACTGCAAAAGCATCACAGGAATAAATGAACAAGCCAAACTTTCCATCGCGTACTTAATTTCAGCAGATGTGTTCCTAGGCTCAGGTGAAGCTCCAAGCCGTCATTGCTTGCTAGTTAATGCTTGTACATACATAAACTTTGCAAAATAGGTCGATACAGACTGTATCTATGTAGCTAACACGTTCGCCGGTAAGCAGAATTTAAATTATTTCTTTATTGATTCAGACGTGTCTAAACCCCAAGAGAAAACAGATATCTTATAAAAATATATTTGCACATAGTAGCAAACTTTGTATCTTACTGGCTAGGCAAAACTTTGAAAAGATATAGCATTAAAATAAATCACTGGCAACATTTTTAAATTTATTTCGAAACATTCAAACTACTTTATCTATAAAAGTAAAAAGTTTTTAACATTCATAAAATTTTAAGTCAAAACTGCCAGAACCAAAAGTTGCAGGCTTTTGGTTCTGGCAGTAAATATGTACTAAACTTTAAAAAATATAATAGCTGGGGCAGTAAATATTTTCAAACATCGCGGCTCTAGATTCCTTTGAAGTAGTGATACTAATACTCTGACGGGTAGTGTAAAAGAATTCATAGAATCGCCTTCCTTTGTAGCGAGCTATACAAATGATCTTCCCACAAAAGGGGTGAACGTGAGCACGTTCGCAACTTGACTTTTAAATATACCATAAGCATGGCTAAGGTATATAAAAGCCAAGTGGCTTTATTAGAATAAATAAAATTTCTACTAACTATACTCCACCTTTCAGCAAGACATTAGACAACTTAAATCGATATATTCATGTAGGCAATATTTAATAAAATAAAGCAATTTGCAACTCCCACCTGTTGCAGGCGGAGCTTACTTATAGGCTGACACAGCCTACAAGAGCGACCATTAGTATGTAGTAATTTTATAAGAAACCTAGAATTTTTTTAAATATTTTTTTTACGATGACTGAACTTTCAATTACTTCATAAAAAAAACTTTATCACTATGAAGAGATTGGAACAATTTGACTGGCAGTATGATAATTATTGTTATTGTTTTATTATACGTGGTTTCATGAGTGTAGGTACCAAATCCCATGTTTTTTTTTGGCATGGGTTTGGGAATCCTCTAATGTTCTAATATAATATATTTTGGTACTTATAAATTATCTAACCAATTTTTTTAAAAACATTTATAAATAGTTTAAATAACTTCATTATTAAACCGTAATAATCATTAAAATTCAATTGAATGGTACACACTAAAGCCGAGTATTATTTTATAATCTCCGACAATGAATATAGGAAAAAGCTGAATGAGATAAACATGTGATAGTAATCATGATAAAGCGAGCGTACTCATACATTCATGAGCACCCTTCAACGAGAACATTATCGAAAGGCGGCAGACAGTTTCCAATTTAAACTAAAACTACAATAATTAGCTTTGACAGGTGAAACTATTGGAAACAGACTCTATTCCAAGCAGCACACGTATTGTAATTGAAAGGATTACCCGAGATGGGTTGCACGCGCTCAAACAGTTGTTTCACAAGGGATTAAGTAGTCGTTCGATGTACTGAAGTTACGGCATTTTGTTCATAGTGATAAGAAGTTTTGATGTGGGCGGGGTATCGATCGGCGCCGAGCGAGTGCGCGACCACAGTTCCTGGCAGTCAACAGAAAGCACGCCATCAGCAGAGACTCGGAGAGTATTATCAGTCGAGCCCTGACGCGGGATGCACACGCTCATCGTCCTGTTGTTAGCGGCCGCCGCCGCGTGCGCTGTCCCTCACCCTCTCGGTAAGTTGACAACTATGTGGTCACTTAAACTTACACTGGTTTAATTAATGTCTTATTATACTAGCATTATTTATCTGCCGCTGATAAGCATTTCCCGTATACAAGTACTTTTGTATTACAGCCGCGAATTAAATGTGTGATTATTTTCTGTAATATATTTAAATTATTATGCTTTTTCAGTAATTACAGCATTAGCACGTAGACAACTGATAGGTATTTTTAGCGCTCTTTTGTACTTTTTTCTAAATGTTTTCAGTGTGTGTAAAACACACTAAAGACTGTTCAAAAATCAACATGTAGTTATAGCCGTTGCTGTTTAGTTAGGAATAATTATAAGTTTGTGTTAGTGTGTGAAGTATTTAGATTATTAGTCACGAGCTAGTTGTAAGCTTGTTTGTTGTAAAAAGTTGGCTTCTATTTTTAGAGCTCAGTCTACATGTTGTGTCAAACCCAAGTTGATGTTGTGGATAACGTTTGCAAAAGCCTCGTGTAGGTTTTCGCAAGCGTTTCTAATTAAGTAGTTAGATGAAACCCAAAAGTAAAGGAACGTCAAATATAATTTGATGTTCGCTTATTTTTTTTAAGAAAAAAAAAAAGTTATTTTTATTATATTATTAGGGAATTGTGACATGCGACATCTGTTTGCAATTTTTTATAACTATGATAAAAACGCTGTCCCGACTTCCTTGGCGTAGCAATTGTTTTAAATAAATGTTACTTCATTATTGTGGTGATTATTTAGATATGTTGTCTTAATTTATTTGACTGTTGTTTATTTTTTAGATATTCTGATTTCTATATGTACTTTATTTTATTTTATACGTATACTATATTTTAATAACTTTTATATTTGAAAATAATATTTTCTTCAAACTTTATATTTTCTATCAGTATTGGCAACTACTAAGTGAACTTTATATCATAAATATGTATCTAAACATGAAGTTTAAAAACAATTAAACCAAATCTTCACCTTAGCAAGAGAGGTATGTCTTTTTACTCTTATTGTATTATGTCTTGTTGTTCTTATTATTCAGCTACTAAAACTCAGTAGTATTTTAAAAACTCATAAAAGATTGATATTATGGCTGCAACAAGCTTGGGAAATCATAAGTATTTGAAAATCTCTACCTGGCTGAATCAGCAAACATTTTACAACTTTTAACAATAAAAAAAAACTGTATTCTAACCTAAAAAGTTTTTACACGCTGTTCCCCATAAGATCTACATTTGTGGCGTTGCAATCTGATATATATTTTCACTTAGGTATAATTAATTTTCACAGGCTTAACAACACTTACAGCAATATTTAAAAAGTAAATATTTTAATCGCCTGTCAGTTACAAGACATAATGAAAAACTAAAACTAAGTGACAACTAAATATTTGGGGACTTACAACCGACGAACAGTCAAATTAAAAAAAGAAACCACTAAAAAAACATTCAGGTATACCTCACTAAAGTAAGAGGCGTTATGCCTCGAAAATACTTCAAAATAAGTATGATATACGCATAAAACTTTATGTGTTTAATGACCATACACAATAGGAATAACTAATTCATTCAAATGGTAATGATAACAGATAGGTATTTGAAATTAATAATTACATGCAAGTAGTCATTTCTGAACATCCATACCAAACCATGTTATAACATTGATTGGCACAAATGGAAACACTCAAACACAAATTGCCACTAAATCCGATTTGAGTTCGGCGAGATGCTTTTACGTGCAAAAGTGGTTAGGGCTCGCCACCATTAATTAATTTTGTTAGATTGAATTATATTTCGTATTACGGTTGTGTCCACCCGTAAACCTAGTGCCATATACTTTTCCTAGAAGAGTGAGTTCATTGAGTTATGGCGTGATTTTGTCACCCACACTTATTGTGTCCAAATATTTACCACGCCCTCAAGATTTATTAGTAGCATACACATATGTGTATACATGGTACCTACAGTCTATTCCTGGAGGACTAATCAAACACGTTCCAATATTTGTAAGGGCATATGAATTAATCACTCCTTTGGTAAGATGAGACTGAATAACTTGGACCTAAGTTTAGAACATAATACCACTGAACGACCACAATATTATTGTGAAGGTAAATATATCTTTTGTTAAGAATCTAAAGTGCCGCTGTAGTTGGTTCTTTAAGGAAATACCAAAGTAGGTAAATAAGGAATAAGAAGGGATCCCGTTGAAATCTATTCAAATTTATTTAGCGGTTAAGCAGTAGTTATCTGTAATATTGCAAAAAGTGATATGCTCGACCTGGAATCTTACAAGACAAAGCTTACGCAAAGCAATTATTGAAACGTAGGGGAGGTAAGCCTAAAACGGGTAGCCCGCCTAAAACGGGTATCTATTTTAAATTGCGCGCCGTTATTGCTAATAAGAATATGTGCGTGCGGGGTGCGGCGCCCACCGCTTGCCAATCACAGGCAGTCAGCGCACTTCTCTGGCGGACACTAGTTCATGGTAAGTTAAGAACAAAGTTTTTTGCTATTCCGACTAAAAAAAATTGAATTACATTACTTTTGAATACTCGAAAATGGTCTACAATATGTTCTTACTAGTTTTGTGTAGTTATTTAGCAATAAATAAACGTTTTATTTTTACAATGGTCTGGCATTTATTATTTCGGTTTTAAGGTTATGAGTAGATTGAAAAAAATATATGCTTTTGGGCAAAAAGGGTAGGGGTAAAGTGGGTACCCGTTTTGTCCATACCCGACTTGCCCGGTATCATTTCATTGAGTGCTTATTAGTTCTTTTACTTTTGCAGGTGGTTAATAAATATAAAAGAAAACTGCGAATACTACGTGGGATGAGGCAGTTATGAAGCTTCTGATAGAAGAAGCTCTCGAAACTTTCGTCAAAGGTGTAGTTAAAAAATATGGCATCAACCTTTCGACTTTACAGAGACTCGTCACGTCACGACACAAGAAGGGGTGTCCAAAAAAAGTCATATCCAGCGTCGAACGAGGCAAACAGACGACAGTTGTATGCTGCTGTAATGCAGCAGGTACTTTTGTACCTCCATTTCTCATCTTTGGTCGAAAACGAATGGTAGACAGGCTTTTAGATGGAGCTTCACCAAGATCATCAGCTACTTGCAGTGATAATGGCTTGCTCCTCACATAACTCATGGCATGCAGCCGCTTGATACGTGTTTCTATGGACCATAGAAAACTTATTTCGAGCAGGCAGTTTCTGTGTTCTGACGAAGACATGTTGGACGTATCATTTCCCAGTATGAAGTAGCAAGACTATTTGGTGAAGCATATATGAAGGCAACAAGTACCCAGAATGCAGTAATTTTTTTCGCCTACAATCTGCCCTACGAATAGGAATGTATTTGACGATTCAGAGTATATGCCGTCAAATTTGAGTGACTGAGAAAAAATTTAAAACAGGGTCCAAAAACAATGAAAAAGATAACGTGGGGTATCGGTGCTTGGTATGTAGCGAGCTTTACAGTGAACTACCAACAGAAGACTGGATTAAATCTGATGATTGCGAGATGTGGGCTCATGACGCCTGTACTTCATACTCTGGCAGAAGTTCATATTACTGTGACATGTGCCACGAGTAAGTGAAGTATGGCTGAGACTGAAAAATATATGTAACTGTTAATTATTATAAGTAGATACTGTAAGTTTTGATTGTTATGGAACAATTCCAGTGTTTGATTGACGTTGATATCATTTAAATTAGTCCCTACCCGATTTGCCCAAAAGCCCTACCTGCTTTAGGCCCCCCCTGCGGGCAAAACGGGTAATTGGAATGTTAAAGTTTTTTGTAATTTTTATTATTCTTAATGTAGAAAACTGTTAAATATGCCATTTTATAATAGACATTGATAACTAAACAATTCAAAATGTAAAAATAAAAGTTCAAATTGTATCTATAAATCGTTATTTTTTAACATCAACCTTAGCGTACCCGTTTTGGGCTAGTCTCCCCTATGTATTTTAAAAACAAAGTCTAAATTAAGGATTATTGGTCGGGGGAAGTCACAGTGCAATATTGCCAAAAATATCAGATTAATTTCATTTCTACAACATGAGTTTTAAGCTCAACCTATAGGGTAATAGCGTATTTGTGTACACGCGCACATTTGTCATTACAACTTTACCTGTTGAAATTTATTCCATTTTTTGAACAGGTTAATATTATAATACACAGGTATATAATAGTTTAATTGATTAATAGCTACATAATAAGTTATGTGGGTGAACATTCTTTATTTTGTATTTTAATACAATTTAATAATTAGAACATAATATTTATTGAAAAATAGGTAGGAATACGAAGGTTTCTTTTACTTCATTCATTATAATTATTTCTTTCTTATATTACTCTTAACTATACAGAACTCGTATAAAGTCTTTTTCTTATATTAGAAGGTGTTGAAGAAATAGGTTTCATCTACACCGGTTTATTTCCGCCCGGTTTCGTAAGTTTCACCGTATCTGTCAGTCTACATATTTGTCTATTCGCCTGTAACTCTGACCTGGCCGTCTTCGCATTAAATATTTACCCAAGACAAATTTGTAACCTTACCTAAACTTATATATTTTATTAAAAAATAAGGAAACCTTTGATAGATTTATTGTATAATCATCATTGCATCATCATCCCTAAATTACACAGAAGACAGGCAAGGAAACCTAATCAGTGTGAATAAGGTTGTTCAAAATATAGTTACGGTGGTAAATAATACTGAAAATTTTGAAAAGATATGAAGTAAAATTATGGTACATACTTACTTTATTTTGTGCTAAGCGCTGAAATGAAACATGCCTGATCCGCATTAGACTTCTGGAATATAAAGGGTGTATCTGACATCGACGCACAAACGAGTACCATGGATCCAGTACATGATTCTGAACGTCCCAGTGGTGAAATTTTTCGTCGGCTTTTCCATGTTTTAAAAAAAATATATGTAGTTTTTTTCACTTTAGACCATGGATGGCGAACCAATGGCACGCGTGCCATTTGCGGCACGTAACAAAATAATTTCGGCACGACATGATTTCAAAACATGTATTAAAATCTACCAATGAACCTCCAATTTGATTTTGACCCTTACAAATGCCTTCTAAAGTTCCCTAGAAATGTATAATATTAAATACACAAGCATAATTATTAAAGTTTTTTTTTCAGTAATCACTAATACAAGATTTATTTGTTAACACGTCATGGTCAACTGAAAATTTTAGTTGGAAAAAATGGCACGTAGATGCATAGAGGTTCGCCATCCCTGCTTTAGACCGTTCATAATTGCTATACTTTTTAAACCCTATAATATTTTAAAGTAAAAATTAATTAATTCGCTAATTACATAAAAAAGCGCAATGAAAACAAAACTCGAAAAACTATCTTATCAGCGATTTAATAGAGTTTACATCAGGGATCAACAAACCTGCACGGCGGCACGCTTGCAACGTTCAAAAGCGGAGTTGACACATTTTTTTAAACACTGTTATTTCTGTAACTGCTCATTAACGACATAAATGACTATCATAATTTTATTAGTGGCATGCGGTGTACCCTTCTCGCGAAGTTTGCCTTACGATGTCAGATAGACCCTGTATTATAATAGCATGCTGATAAATGTTAGGAAGGCTAAGAACAGATTCAATTCAAGTGAGAACATGAATCTCGTCAATCAACTCATTCCCTTGTCCTCGTGTCCTCGTGTTTATGTTACAAAACAATCGGGTCTCTAGTGGCTCAATGTAACAACAAGACTCATTTAGAATTGTAAACGAGTAGCGCGTTTGATTAATGTCCATTCTATATACCTACATATTTAACAGGAATCGGGATACACTGAAGTCAACAAAAACCAAGTATCTAATCATATACTCGTACAAGCTGGGCGGTAATAGTACAAATTCAGCAAAATCAACAAACTAAAATTTAACCACTAAATTCACATTCGTCTTAATCATTAAAGTACATTTACAATGACAGCTGGCAAACCAAAAATTTTACGAAAAAAATATTACTTTTTATTCGTCGCGTTAATTAACTGACACGAAAGTCCATTGCAATTACCATCGCAAATCCCAAACGATGATTGAGTTTCATGAATCGAACACGATCCTCGGCCACAGCATACATTACGATTTTTTAGTTACGTTTATAATGTATCGTAAATCTGTTGGAGCAGATTTTTTTTTCTATAATTATTATATTCTAGCGCTTGACCGCAATCCCGCCTGATGGTAAGCAGTGATGCGATCGTTGATGTTAAAGCGCGCTAGTTTATTTAGAGCTTATTCACTCAGAAAAACTGAGCGAATAAGAAGAAAGACGGCAGTTGAGCGAGTGATGCAATGTTAAACCCAACAACACGACCAACGATGCTGCGCCAAAGGGAGATTGATCTGAATATGATTGAATGCGCCTTCGTTTGATTCACAAAGAGTTAGGTTTCTTGAGGAGCACGCAGCTGCATGCTGTGTTATCAGGTCTAAAAATAAAGAAAACGTACGTGCTATGACAAAAAAGAAGCTGGAGAGTAGAACCTTTCTCGATGTGAGGAGTCATGATCCAAACCACTATCAACTAACATGACTTAATAAAACACTAACCTGTATTATATAGATCCGCGTGCTGGATTAAGCAGGATACTCCTTTCCATTGAAAGGAGAGTTGAGTTCTGGTAGTGACAACAATCAAGATTAAGGTTTCAAGGTGAAGAAGTACGAGTTTAGTGGTGGTTTTACGTTGGGTACTTAAAAGCTTTAGAAATAGACATAACTAGTAGTCCACTCTATCAGCTCCGAAACAGTTGCAAAATTTTGTCCAGTTACTTATTGAGAATGTTCAGTTGTGTTGAGCTAACTTGTGGTATAGTTAGTTTATTTTAGTATATTCACGATGACTTCGAATACTGTACACTGTAAGTGTAGTACTATTAGGATATAAGTGAGAGTACCTATTCCCAGCTACAAAAGCGATTTAAAGACATCGTTAATACTTCCATTAAAAATCACATGACGATCAAATGGCCATAATGATACGGAAAAGAAGGAAGGCATAAAGAAAGTTTAGTTCCTAATTTAAATATTAAAGACAGGCAGGTAATTACGTAACACACACACCATCAGTAGCAATGGGTTTCCTTTTGGCACTACAACAACTTTCATTGCGTCATTTATGGTGTTTTACCAGACACATTTTTGGAACATATGTAGCAATGGTTTAGCAATATGCTACAAAATTATTTATATTTATAGTAATAGTGTGTTACGTAATTAGGGTGCAGAAATTATAGGATCCCAAATTCCAGATAGAGAGTTTTCAGTTACTCTCAAAATCGTAAAAGGCTGAGTGCATTCTTTAGCCCGAGAGCGGCACGATGCTATGCAGGTAGTAATACATAAAATGATACGAAATTTGTGTCTCAATTATGTAATAGCTGATAGTTATTTAGCCAAAAAAAAATTGTGATCTCAAAGGTCTCATAATTTATCTCTCATCAAGCGTAGCTGGAATTTTGTTATAAATTGGGCCAAATATTTTGTTCCGTCATCCTACTTTTGCAACAATATTACATAGTTTCCCAACAACGATTTAATATCACATTTTCATGACATGGACATATTTAGATTTAAAATTAGTTTTCTGAAGAACTTATATGTAATGTGTAGTAAATATGTTTATGATTTGAGATTTACTCAAATCTGAAACCTAATTAATGACCACAATGACTTCTCATTCACCTTATTATTCGTGCCCTGTTATAAAATACTTAGTTACTTATGCTAACATATACGTAAGTAATAAGCATGCGAGATGGTATTACGAAAAGATAAAGGAATAGAAAGGTAAGTTATCTGTGCATCTTCTAGATGGTAAGCAAAATAAGTATTAAATTCTCTAGCACATATATTTTTAATCCTGATAACGTCAACTACAAGCTTCTAAGTACCGGGTTTTATTGTGTCGTGACGATTCAAAACAAACAAGTAGAGCTGTTAACTTAAATAAATTACTGTTAGAAATAATTTTACAATGCGATTTACTTACTATACGTCCTCACTTCACAATAAAAACAACTAACAGATAGTTTTAAGAAATAGGTATAGCGAGGTTTTTCTCTATACTGCTCATAGCGAACGTGCAATAAAGCGACTGACCTTGCTAAATCTTACAATAACGAATGAAGTTGTTTTTTCGTCATGTGAATAGTTAGCTGCATTATATAGTGAGCACGTGTCCTGTTCACCAAATCAGCGCGCACGTGCCACAGTGTTCATCTTCAAGAATTTTAGGGCCGTCAGCTGCGCCATCACTGTCGCAGCCGCCGCACCGTATGGGTCGACAACCGAGACCTTTTCGCACCGATTACATCCTGCCTCGGATCCTGATGCCAAACCCAGTATATGGGTATGAAGACAGCCCCCGCGCGATCGCTCCTACTGAACAAGATTGGCTGAGCAAGGTACGTACCCAAATTGTCAAGTACCTATCTATCTATACTAAGAGAAGAGTTTGTTTGTTTGTATGTTTGTTTGTTTGAACGCGCTAATCTCAGGGACTACTGGTCCGATTTGAAAAAATCTTTTTGGGCTGGATAGCCCATTAAGCCACGAAGGCAGGCTATGTAACATCACGTTGCGAGCAATAAGAGTCGAGCATATAACAAAATTAAACATATCAAAAAATACACGCGTGAAACCGCGAAGGCCAGCTAAATAAAATTCAGAGAAATAGACGATATTTATTTTTCTTCTAGAAATTACTCCTATATCGTGGGTGCGTTTACAAATATATAAACTCACATACGCAAACGGCCAGACCCGGATTAACTAATTGTAGGCCATACAAATATTTGTTCCGTGAGGGAATCGAACCCGCGACATACGGTGCAGCAGTCGATCGCTCAGCTACTGCATCAATCGTGTCGACAAAGTATACAAAAACTTCACGAAGAAAATGGGGTAATTAAATAACTTCTCATTCCTATCATATTTTTCATTTTTCATTATTATTTTTTTATAACCATAGTGCACATTATGTGTATTTAATTATCTAGTACCTATCGACTTTAGTTTTCAAGGATTTTCTTTTTGATGTATATTGGTTTATACGCATAGCGTAGGTATGTCAATCCCATCGTAACCTAAACAATAATGCACTTTCACCACACGTGGGTCATAAATTTGAACTATCGTTTCGCATCGTCATTAAAAAAAAAGGGATCCCCCCTTTTGGTTGGGATAGAATTGCATGGAACATAACTACATCAGTTCTGTTCGAATTCAATGATCTTACTAAATTATTCCTACTGGACTCATATTGGACATTGATAATCAATAAATGTTGTTACTCCTCGATAACTCCACATTTCTCACAAGGGTTGAATAAGGGTACCTATAATTGTCAGGTTTCGGATAGAATCTATTCTCCATTTACATTGTAACATTACCTACGCCTAACAACACAACGAAAAATTATAACGTAGTTGGTTTATTTCGGTAGGTAAATAATTTTCCAACATTCCCGAAATTTTGTGTTAACCAACAGTAGGCTTAATATTAGTGTCTTCATTTTTGAGTGATATCAGAGGGGTAAGTAATTCTACTAATATTAAGAACATTCACCGTCTGCTGTGCCTCAATCTGTCAAAGAACACTTTCAATTTGTGTTCATTTTGACAAGCTGAGTGAGCGGTAGGTTCGAATCCCATCACCTGATGGGATGGGCTTCTTCTTCTTCTTCTTCAGCCTATGGATGTCCACTGCTGGACAAAGCCCTCCCCCAAGGCTTTCCACGCTGACCGGTCTTGTGCTGCCCGCATCCATCGGCTTCCCGCGACCTTCACCAGGTCATCGGTCCACCTTGTTGGGGGCCTCCCTACGCTGCGTCTTCCAGTACGTGGCCGCCACTCCAGAACCTTACTGCCCCATCGGCCATCGGTTCTACGAGCAATGTGCCCTGCTGTAAATTATTTCATCACCAGTACTCTCAAAACGGTGAAACCGGCATGTCCTAAAGCCAAAAACTTCGAAGACATGTGACATCTGCCAGCCCGCACTGAGCCAGAGTGGTAGATTACGGCCCACTCTCATCAAGAGGACGCATGTCCCAACAATAGAAACATTGTTATGCTAATTATGTATGTATGATCATCAAAATTATTTATTCCAACATTAAATACTTTTTTTTATTGCTAGCAATTTAAAAAAAGAACAAACCAAATAATTTAGATTATTAAACAAACGACTGGGCGTACCGACTCTCGAACAGGCAGCATAAAATTGACGAACCGCTTAACCGATTCTGTTCATACTTGACATAAACCGTTTACTAATTAGTCAAAACAAGCCTGAACATTTGGTTTGGATAGGTGAGTCAGTTCTTGAATTATAAAATTACAATGAAAGTGGCATTGATTTTTATATATCTAGGTATAGATGAGATGATGACCCACCGTTCATTAAATTCATTTGTTACAAAAAATGTGATAAATAAAAAACCTTTCGACCGATTCTGTTCAAACTTCACATAAACCATCTACTAATTAGTCAAAACAAAGCCTGTACATTTGGTTTGGGTAGGTGCGTCAATTCTTGAGTTATAAAATTACAATGAAAGTGGCATTGATTTTTATATATATAGATGAAACATTCATAGAATTCTGACTAAGTTACAAATGACAACTTTTTGACATTTGTTTGTCGCCGAGATAAGATTGCGACTAGATTTTCAACGTTTTGCTTTTCAATTGAGCGGGAGAGGTCATTTAATGGCTTTCCATACAAACAAAAAAAAAGTTTACTTGCTGATGATGTGATGCTATATAATGCAAAATCAGATCAAACTAAAATGAATGCTGAGTTATAAATTTATAATAAAACTTATATAAAATTTCAAACACTTTCTTGCAACATTTTTCGTATTAAGATCATCCTCCCTGGGAGATGAGAAGAGCTTTGAGTTTTATTTCAATTGTGAAAGCTAAGTATAAGCTTAGCTTTTATTTGATCAGTTTGCTTAGGAGCACTATGAATTTTATGGAACCAATTGGTTTTTCTAGGTACTCTGCACTAATGCTCATACTCATAAAACCAGAGGCACATTACTGTGTCGCGTTGTGTAGTGACTTGGGATTAACCAATCGCCTAAGATGGCGTCCAGACTTTCGACGATGTTGTGTATCAATTACCATAGTACCAACACATTATACACATTTAGCTATACACTTAAGTTTGATCTGACTTCCCATTATATAGCATCACATTATCATCGCATATATGTACTTATAGCTTGATATGTATCAGTGCCTAAAGTGTCAATTATTCTACTAATTTGACTTAGGTACCCTACATCTATAAATTGATACGAATAGTTAGTTCAAATATTAAGCTCGACTAGTGTTCAGTCAGGTATGAGGATCTCACAATTTACACCCACCGCACTAACCCAAAACGAGTAAAGTTAGGTATCACGAAGACATGATGCTATTTTATTATTATCATTCATAATTTAATAAAAGAATGAGAATTATTAGAAAAGCATATTTTTAAATTTTGTTATAGAATAAAATTACAATAATCTACGACTAGAATGCAAAATGGTCCGTTATGCAACTATTCATATCTTCAGCACACCACGTCAGTACCTAAGCATAAATTCATAGCCACTTCGCCACGACGCTAGAACCTCAACATATGTGGCCAAGGTTCTGTAATAGGTTTATCCTCGAAACCTGGGTATTTCTAGAACTAAAGGTAACTGCAAATGAGACTACGGAGGCCGATATGTGAGGTCAGCTGAAAAACTATATCGATTGACTATTTCAGGAATGAACCTTCAGTTATCGCGAAGAAGGCAAAGATAATTTCATTACACAATATACTTACTAGGTATGATTTGATAAATATCAGTAGTATAACTACAGGCAATGTTATTACAGCTTTGTGCACATGAACGGTCTTATCGCTGATGCGATCATTATCTACGAAAGAAACTTTGGAAAACTTTTTCTAACTGGAATAACTGGAATATTAAGTAGATTAGTTTCAGTAGAGAACATTGATAAAGTTTATTGAAAAATAAGTAATAGTAAAAAAAAACTAAGCGCATGCATAGACGCCAACGTGGAAGGTTATATGTGATAATATATTCTATTTGAGCTTTACGCCTCGTGCCGAAGGATGCCTCTAATTTATTCACTTAGTTATTACCACGTTACCTACGTTATGTTAGTACAGTTTATATCATAAGCTTTCCGCAAGTTTATTATGTTTAGACGCATGGTATTTTAATAAAGTAAGGGTTTTGTGAGTCCTTAATATCTTGACATAACAATCGGGTGGCATCACCCCAAAGAGTATATCAATATAACACCGCCCCAATGCGTTTCATTGATGACCTCCCCAACCCTTCCGAAATACGATAGAAGCCGAGTTGCCACGCCATAATATTAATAGTTTACGGAGCGTATCGAATCTTTTGGCCATAGATTTCGATATGAAACGTCATGTGAACTTTCTGTGCGTCTGTCAAGAATATCATCATCATCATCAACCTTTTTATCGTCCCACTGCTGGGCACAGGTCTTCTCTCATACAGAGAAGGATTAAGCGTAATCACCACGCTCGCTCAATGCGGGTTGGCGATTTGAGACTTAAAAGTCCAGGTTTCCTCAAGATGTTTTCCTTCACCTTCAGTCATTGGTGTCCAAGATATACTTAGAAAGTACATATAACTTTAGAAAAGTTATATTGGTACTTGCCTGACCTGGAATCGAGCCCGCGCACAAATACTTGAGAGGCTGGTTTTTTAATCACTAGGCCACCACGACTTTTTCAAGAATATAGATAAGAATAATAAATAGGAACCAGTAAAAATAAAGCTATCGTAGAGAGGTTGAACTTTTTTAATCTGTGATTTGAAGTTGTGGCTTTAAATTGTAATATTAGCAACATGTTAGTCATTTCAGATGAACGCAGCAAAAGTTAGGGTTTATTACAAAACTATTTAACGTTACCTAGTGTTCGCAGAAATAATTGTAGAAAAACATTTTAGTAGTAGGTACATCGTAATTCCTTTGCCCAATATCTGAGTTAGATTAATTTAAAAATCTTTTAATTGCACTATGAAAGGTCCAGTATAATAACGAGATTTTTCTCCTTTTTTACAAGGTTAGTTAGCTATTAGATTACACGAAAAGTACCATAGGGCTTTACTATTCAGCGTCACCTCCACTAGCGAGAGATTCGTGGCAATAAATCTCGCCGTGGCTCCATATTCTCGTCGCGATAATTTCGAAGTAAGGAAGCTGCTTCGTGCATTTTTTATCCAAATTGAATAAAAACTGTATGAAGCGCGGCGTGACTATCGTTGTAATACTCTCGCCCGTATAGAATTCGCCTTCATCTTTTTTGAGTGTAGTTTTAAGAAACGCTTTTACAACTATGACTTCAAGTTGTAACTTTCCTGTCTTGTAAAAAGTAAAATACAGTAGAAACAAATAGATCATTCAATATGTAAAATCATTAATTCAATACAATGAGCGCTAGTATATACCTGAGGCCACGCAATATATATGCGTTCAATGTATTCTCGGCGTTAAAATGCAAACAAACGTAAATATAATTGAAATTATTTTTTCAATCTATTCTCCCATGATTTTATATTAAAAAATAGCTGCCTCGGGCTCTTCGTCGTTGGAAAATCATTTCCCATGAGTGTCTTTTCAAATTTAGGGAACGGATAAAAATCATTCGGGACTAGGTTTGAGTTATAGGGTGGATGGTTACTTTCTTTGAAACTGCAATCTCTCACAGCAGTCTTGCTTACACGTGTCATGTGGACCGGATGTTGTCATGAAGAGGTAATATACTGGTGATCGATTTACGCCGTTTTTTCTTTTTTCTTTGTTTGCTGCCCGTAAATTTCATCAAGCGGATGCGTGGCATGTCGAATTTCTGAATTCACATGTTTATATGTATTCTCTTTAGATCCAAAATAGTATTTTAATAAAGCAATCTAGCAATGGTAGCATTAAAAGTCGTTCCGCTTGAAAAATCATAGCTGTAGAGCTATGATTTCTCAAACGGAACGACTTTTAATGGCTCAGAGGATACTGTAATCATCTTGGTTGACTGCATGGAATCTCGCTTACTTTCAGGTTCATAATGATAAACCCACGTTTTACCTTCAGTAACAATTTGATCGAAAATACTGGATAGAACTTCACCAGAGAGCTTTAAAAACTTTCAACAGCACTTGATTCGTACTTGCATTTGAGGTTCCAAGAGCATTCACATTACTCATCTTCGGTCCCGGTTCTTCCCTCGGTCTTTTGAAAGTTAAGAAAGTTAAAGTATCGTATAAGTAAACCAATGAATTCAAAAAACCCGTTAAAAAATTTTATCGAAACATTAGAAACCATTGCACACAAATGGTTTTTATTATAAACGATGATCATAGACATTCAAACGTTAAAAATGTACCTACCTCAGTGGTTAAAAATGTATCTCTATGGTTAAAATTTCACTAATCACTAAATACTTGAAATTAAGCAATGTGTATGAATAAACGAAATGTATCCAAAAATGCAGTTAGTAAGTGAAGCGAGAATATCCCCCTTAAAAATGATGACTTACATGTTTATAAATGTGTAGTGTGAGATGCACAGATATGTTTATTGAAGTACCTACTTAGCCTGATAAAGTGTGGCGATACTATTAAAAATGTAAAAATTACACACAAACTAAATTAAATATGAGTTCAGAGCATATCTTTCTTTTTATTTCTTTAAGAAAAGGATAGAAGATAAATATTAATTCAGTCCTGTCAAATTAGTCTGCTACGTAATGTAAATTGAGGTATATTTATACATATATAGCCATGTTTTTAATCGCCTGTAAACTTGGAGTATCAATACCAATATTTCATCATCTCGCCTTTTCTTAACAAAATAGAAAAAAAAAGATGTTCTGAACTTAAATTTGTTTTATTTTGTGATTAAGGAAATCGGTGCCACTGACTTTTATAATATACTAGCTTTCCGCCCGCGGCTTCGCTCGCGTGGAGATCGGCTATATCGCGCTTTTAGATTTCCCTCGTGAATATAATTTTTTTGCCGGGATAAAAAAGGACCCTATTATTTAATCCGGACTTCTAACTTTACGTCTGCAAAATTTCAAAACAATCGGCTTAGTAGTTACGGCGTGAAAGCGGAACAAACAAACAAACAAACTTACTTTCCGATTTATAATATTAGGATATTTGGTGTACACATACAAATATTCCAGTAATCTCCCTTGGGAACTTGATGTTTCTTTAGGACCAAAAGTAGCCTATGTTACTCTCCTTCTATTCAACTAACTGTATGCCAAAAATCAGGTCGATTGATTGCTTAGCTACGGCGTGAAGGAAGGACAAACAAACAAACAAACACACTTTCACATTTATAATATTAGTATGGACTAGCGGCCCGATACGTGCTTCGCTACGTATAATAATAAAAACCAATTTATTGGATCATCAAAATTATTTAATCAAACATTAAATATTTTTTTTAATTGCTAGCAATTAAAAAAAAAACAAACCAAAAAATTTTTATTATTAAACAAACGACTGGGCGTACCGACTCTCGAACAGGCAACATAAAATTGACGAACCGCTTAACCGATTCTGTTCATACTTCACATAAACCATCTACTAATTAGTCAAAACAAAGCCTGAGCATTTGGTTTGGATAGGTGAGTCAGTTCTTGAGTTATAAAATTACAAAGAAAGTGCCATTGATTTTTATATATCTAGGTATAGATGAGATGATGACCCACCGTTCTTTAAATTCATTTGTTACAAAAAATGTGATAAATAAAGAACCTTTCGACCGATTCTATTCAAACTTCACATAAACCATCTACTAATTAGTCAAAACAAAGCCTGTACATTTGGTTTGGATAGGTGAGTTAATTCTTGAGTTATAAAATTACAAAGAAAGTGGCATTGATTTTTATATATATAGATGAAACATTCATAGAATTCTGACTCAGTTACAAATTATAATAGCTATAATAACAGCTCACATGTTATAGGAAAAAACCCCAAAAAGCACAAGTTTAACTACATAAATATGTAAAAGTCGTAGACCCTCTCATTTAAATAATCTACACATACAAACAGGTTAACGGCCACAGGTTTATTTAGCCAAATTAACTAATTAGCAAAATTAATGAAATTGAACTTAATTACAGTAAGCTACTATGGACATATAAATGTTAAATTAGGAATTATCCCTACGGTAAAGTGTACGAAAACTAATAAATTTATATCACGTAGACACTGCGACAAGAACGCTACAAATGTTATTATATAAATTTAACATAGCCTTATTAAATTTATATGTACGTTGATGATAAATATATTTAAGATAAAAGTGATAAACTAAGACGTAAGTACAATATATAATATACAATACGCATACAGCCAAAAATGTTGCTGAAACAGAACGTTATAAGGTTTCCAATTGTATATTATTTTTAGATATTTGAATGGGTGAAAATGGTAAGCTCAAAATGGTAAGCTCGTTCTTAATTATCTATGTCCTTTGTTATTAAATGTTGGAATAAAGATATGTAAGTATGTAACCCCTACGAGCATCAATTAAAGCAACTCAATTTGTTACAGTAGAAAGTCGTATGCAAAGGTAGAAAAAGATTTGTGCTACGAAGATCCATTAAATATTCGTAGCCACTGCTACGACAGAGCTACAAAACATGGGGACGTTAATAGAACTAAATGGCTAAAAATAAAACTACTACAAAAACAACAATCTACTGCTTTTAGGCACTACATGTTCTTTAAAACTTCCAAATTCTAAGCGAACTTTTTATTTCGACTACATAAAATAAAATCAATAGAAAAAAAAACAACTACTGCTATTAGGCATTAGATATTCCCTACAACTTCCTTTCAGTTTTTCCGAACCGACTTTAGGTACAGTACGATGAAGCAAAAGAAAAAAACTCACTACAATAAACAACAACTCCTGCTTCTATGCACTAGATATTCCTTTAGTTATTTCCAGTGCTATTATCGTCGTAAATATTATTTTAAAGATCCATTATTTTAATGACTGCGCTTGACGTAATACACGCTTCGGATTCAAGCGGAAGTATGTGTCGTAACGTTATTACAGACACGCACTCGTGCGTTAGTTACAAACTGATGACATAATTACGGCAAACCTGAACATTAAATTGTCAAATACTGAAGAAACGAGATAGCCAAATACGAAAAGACTGGACTACTTTACGAGTAAAGTTGGTTAATAAAATTTTGTCTAATCAGAAGCAGTTTTATGTAAAGTGGAGATGTTTTTTATGAAGTGAATTTTGAAATAAATATTTATAACATCTTTGCTCGTAAAGTGACTGCATTTACACCAATTTCAATATCGTACTGTATCATATTACGTACTTGTGCTGTAATGTAAGGTAAAACACACGAGTTTTTTTAAATAAAGTAACATGCACGGCCTGATTCAAAAAATGAACGATACTTTTAACAACCTTAGCTAAAAGTTTTTATATCAGAATAGTGGTCAATATTTTATGAATAAAATTAACTTTGGGAGACAAATAAAATATATAAATGTTTAATTCTTTTAATTAATTTTGACAATAAATTACAACCATTTATCTGTAAAAAAAACATAAAGATATTAATTTACTTAAAATATAAAATACTTAAAAGTAGTAATAAAATACTGGCTGTTTTTGTACCTTTGCCTAAAAAAAAGTTGAAGCGCGCCTATAACTGCTTCAACAAGTGATTAAAGATTTATTCGTTTTAGAAAGTCAAAGTTTTATTTATTTCCTCGCAAATATGTTATAAAATGTCGTACGACATACGTGTGCTTTGAAAATTACAGCCTCTGTTTCCTTTCAGCAATATCGCCTCGGTTGTAATTTTCAACTTACCGCACTTGTAACATAATGTACTAGGTATTAACGCATTCAACAAATGTGCGGCCTGGCTGTCACCATACTGCTGATTTCAATTAGCGATACAGTTCCCTACGTGAAGATATGTTATAAACGTTAATGAAGCGTAGTATTGCTTCTGTATATCAGATATTCCATATTAATATCATGTTGCCGCTTGCAGCCTACTCAGACTGCTCTGAACAGAATAGTTTTCAAATGTGATTTAAAGTTTGTGTTCCAATTAAGTACACGTCAAATGTCTTCAAGTATGCCAGTTTCATTGTTTTGTGGTAGTAAGTTTCTGATCCGATTACAAGTTAAGTGTCTTCACGTATACCATTTTCAATGTTTTGTGGTAGTACCTGAATAAAATGAAGAAATAAATTAAGTGTGGTGTTGGTGTTGTACTCATAAACAAATAAAAAGAAAATTACCCTACCCATTAGTTAAATAAATCCTGAATACAATATTTTACTTTTATATAAAAGTAACCTCCACTTATACCTCCACTTTTATTACATGGTTAGTGCACTGCTACGGTGCGTGTTGCGGATTCCATTACCGCATGGCATAAATATTTGTATGGCCTACAGGTAGTTGTCCCGGGTCTAGATGTTTATGTATGTGATTTTAAATGTTTGTAGACGCACCCACGATACAGAAGTATGTGTAATACAAGAGTAAACAGACACGGAACTTGAGCTCCGAAACAAATACTTAAATATTTCGTGAAATATTTAATAAAAGAATATTCTCATTAATATATATATATATATTTATGATTAGTGTAACATATAAATGTGTTATCGTAATAATAGTAAGTACTTATTATCATAGCACATATGCATAGTATGTTAGAATATTTCAATAGGGAATTTTGCATTGACCTAACATAATTTACATAATCATATATGTTACGTTTTATTTATTATGACACAGGAAATCGATCGTATTAACCAGATGGAAGATGACGAGGACTTCACACCATTCGAAGAGGAATTTTCTCGTTGGATTTCTCGGGAACCTTACTTCCCTCGACCCTACGGACAAGTAAGGGCACGAGAACAGGCTTACGTTTCCGACACCGTAACACCCATACCGATAGAGGTACGGCCCCTGCTACCTCCAAGGGAAATTATACCAACGAAGACCATTCCACCCTCACCAGGGATGTCGATGTGGTACCGTAAGACATCTACACCATCTAGTTCTACATCATCAGCAGCCACGAATGATGAAGAAAAGAAGAAGGCGTTTGCTCTGACGCCTCTTGATAAGGAATACTACGAACCAGCAGACCAAATTGTAACGCAGAGTAAGTTGAACATCCCTGAAAACTTTTCCTTTGCTATCCCGAGTCGGATTTAAAGGAAACGATATGGTATTGTACATATGAACGCTTGACTAGTTCTAAGTTAGCCACATGTCACATGCGACAGCCTTTCCGCTAACTCACTGGCCTCGTAACTCCGACCACCGACGAAGTATTTTATCAGTGCAACATTGGCGGAAACTGCAACTTTTCCGCCTGACATTTAATCTTTTATGTAACCTTTTACGTTACTCCACGGGCAGGAAATGAACGGGATTGGCTGCCAATTGCAAACCGAGATAGCATTATTAACTTTCCAGACTTCAAACTATATTTTTTTCCGTTCAATTTGCATATTATTGGCTATCGGGAGTTTGCCTGGCTTTTATTATTTTTGGAACGCTTTTTAAAAATCTTATGAAATTAACCTCGATAATAATGTGTGTGTTTGTTTTTTAAATAAAACACACAATAATCGTAGCTTTTTATAAACTGATTTTGTTTAAAATTCAATGTTAACAATATTACCACTGAAACACAAGGTGCATTAGTCTGACCGGTATACAATTATTATAGAATCTGATGGGCCACATGAAGGCGGTGATTCTAAAACCGACGAAGAAGCATTAAGCCTTATGGCTTTCCAACCACCACGCAAGATACGACAGAATCCCAACCTAGGTAGGACGAAGAATCTAGTCGCTGAAAACTTGGACCGCCTCAGAACTGGATTGTAAGTATTTTGACATTTCTATCCATAAGTTGCCGTATTCATAGTTTTAAAAACTTTCTAATTTTAAATAATTTGCTCTCTTCAACGGCTTTTTGAGTAAAAAATATCTTTAAATGTGTTTTCTTGATTTTTTGAGTAACCTTCTTACTATTAATAAGCTAGAAGTTACAAGTAGGCCGTCATTAATAGAAAGACTTACCTAGAAAATTCTTTACCTATTGTAATTGGAGTTACCTATTAACCTAGTTAGGTATTGGAGGCTACATTAATCTAAATATAGTTAAGCACAAATGGTTGTGACTGTACATCATCCATAAATATTATACGAATAGTATATTGATACCCGTTCTTGTTTACAATAAAAAATGCATATTGATTTCCTACTATTTCCGTCGTTTTTGCCGAATGGCAGAATCTATCACAACGGGTCAAAACAAGATTGAAAATATATTGGCAATAGCTGGTGTCCGACCCAATATTCGATTTCGGCTATTGAAATCGGATTTGTTCTGCAGTTTCGCTGTGGTCCAAAACTCGTTTACTTCGAGGCTGCGTCACATTTTGACGAACCGCCTGATATTATGCGATTAGTCCTCAGTCGCAGTGTCGACATCTGGAAAATGACTTAATTTCTAAACGCAGATTTTAAAATAATTTATTCAATTTTAAAAATAAAATTATTTAAATGAATATAATACAATTTATCGTTAATTTATAATTAATAAGAATACAATTTATCGTTAAATTAATTAAATAAATGCTACGTTTTTCATAAACTGTATCCAAATAGAAATTTCGAAAAGTAACATTTGAAAAGCTAACGAGGAAATTTCCTTTAGGTACTTGAATTTACCCCTGATTTGTGTTTAAAAACAAGACTACTGATATCATCAAAATCCGTTCAACCAGTCGCTAGTTCTGTTATAAACATAAAAAAATATACAATCGAATTGAGAATGTCCCCCTATTTTGAAGGTAGGTTAATAAATATAGAATATTCTTCCATGAAAAGCTTAAGAAAATTAGTTTTCATATTATTCACCAAGGATGCATAAATACGTAGTTTGAAGAAAATTGACGAAAGGAAAATAGCATGTCGGTAATTGTGTAATGATAGACTGAACTGCAATTGTAGACTTTCAAGGAAAGAAAATTCCATATGGTGAGAAATAGACCAAGACCGCATAATACGTAACTAATAACAGTTGGGTTTAAACAACGGGGGTATACTTTAAATAATGAGAAGCAAATACACAATATAGAGTTTGTTATGAATTTTTTACCTTCGAATTTGCAGAAAGTATGTACTCTTAATGAGAAACATAATTAAAATATATCTAATACTGGTATTCAACTGCATTCCGTTGTAGTGAAAACTGACTCCAACCTATGAAAAACTTAGGAAGATAATAATGATGTGCGTGCCTCCAAGCTGGTTCTTCAGATGTTACAATTATCTAAGGAACTTGATTGAGGGCCTAGCTAGTTTCAAATGTTTATAACCTAAAAAAAATCTTACGTAGTTTTGAAAAGCTACAATGATTGAAAACGTGAGAAATCATGGCATATTTAGTTATATTATTTTATTGTCATATTTATTTATTTCGTTTAAATTATTTTAATCACATTTTAAATATTTTTATAAACACAAAGATTTAAAAAGAATAGTACTTTTGAAGGCGCGAATGACAGTCGTTACGGGTTATTGGAGAAGTCCAACAATTGGTCTAACTGCAATGCTTCGATATCACCTTCGGGTTGTGGAGGTCAGACGGCAGTCGCTTCACGGAAAATATCGAAGTTTAGCCAAAATCAGCAGTTAGACTGGTAAAGCGGACCCCAGACACCAAAGCTGAAAAAAAAAGGTTCGGATGTGACAGGGATTAACGCTGAGATGAAGAAGAAGAAGAAGGAGTACTTATGAAGGCACCCTTTTTCCGTCTGATAGAAGACTGTTAGGGATTACTTTTTCAGACGGCCAAAGAACCGCTCTGTCAACGATTGCTTCAAGTCAATAACATTGAGTGTACGCAACTCATATAGGTACATAATATTCAAGATGTCTAAAAAGTTTAGGCGACCTTAGTACTATCAAGATGGTGTACTATGCCTTGTGTCAGTCGGTTATTGACTGCTGCTTAATCTCTCAGGGAGGTACTGCTAAAACTCAATGTGCAATACTTAAGGCTGGTACGGGTCTTTCCTTTTGTTTTCCAACAGTCGACTTATGCAGGATTTGTCATGTAGTTGTACTGTCTATATGAATCGAATCTATTGATTTAAAAGCGAAGAAAGAATTATATTGTATCCAGTGTATCATTATCACTTTTTCGTTAATTACATTGCTCACATGTTTTGTAACCTAGGTGATCCGGATACTGTTATCAACAGGGTTTTTAATGTACTTATCCACCACAGAAATAAGATGCTAGCAAAAAGTAACTAAATTCTTAAAAACTATTTCTTATGAGGATATAAAGAAATAACAAATTGAAATACATTCACAACAGTTTACATATACTATACAAACCATCACTCACCGTCACAATTAGCATGCACTTTTTGACCGCTTCTGTTGTCAGTACCTATTCCTTCTCATTTGTTCTATCTTGTCATTTTTTTTATATACTTTTATTTAATTGTGTACTGAAAATATGTTACCTGCTTGCTTAATTGCATAATGCCTCTAAGTGCCTTTGTGAGAGAAAATAAATAAATTTATTATTCGTTCCATAATATTGATGCTTAACGCTTCCGACATACCCAAAAATTTTTAGATTTCGGACTCGGAGAGAGCAATGCATTTGATTTCTCGTAGCACCAGAAGGGTTTGAACCCATTCTTCTTTACACGACTACACACTTTTCCTCACCAATTTCCACCCTGATGGCGCTAGTATATTTATTAATATAACATTAATAAGAACTCAATGCGTATTAAAATATTTTTTAAACATTTTGTTTATGAAAATATAAATGTAATAGGTATAAAATAAAATAAAATAAGCTTTTATTACTGTTTAAAGTTTACAATGAATCTTTTTTTTTTCTTTCTTTTATTGCTTCGCACTATTTGTGCATTTAGCCAATGTCACGTAATGAATTGTTCATGTCGTAAAAGACGGCCGCGTGACCCGTCTTACGATGGAGGTTTTAGACAAAGTCATGATGTGGCCACTACGAGTATGCTGCGATATTTCACTGTTCTTTATGAATTATTTACTGAATGCACTTTTTACTACATAAATCACGCACTTTTATTTAGTAAACAACACTATAAATAATTTTAAAGGTCCAATGAAAAATGAGCGTAACACTCAGCTTGACTGTCCCGCCAAAACTCTCCAATGAATCTTATGACTAATATCGTTATTATGTATTTCTCAAATGTTTTACAGTTTAACTTTTTGACGATCGATATTATTTGCAACAGCTTGTCCTTCGACAAAGGCCTCCTCTAAAGATTTCCATCTCTCTCTGTCTCTAGCTCCTAATCCACTCAGGACCAGCCACTCTTCTAATATAGTCTTCTCAGCGATTGTCGTCCTTTACTTCTTTTACCATCCCTAGAGTACCATTATGATACTATTTTGGTCCATTTCCCATTTTCCTCTCTTAACATATGTCCTGCCAATTGCCATTTTAGTGCTTTACAGACTTTTTTCACTTTCTTAAATTTTGTTTCGTTTTTTATTTTTTATATCTTATTTAGTCTTTCCTTCTGACTCCTTTAACACTTCTTTCTATTCTGCTTTCTCATATACAGATTATATTCATCAACTGTTCTGTCAATGCCCATGTTTGGCAACCATATGTTAAGCAAGTAATAAGTATATGATTATTTAAATTTAACAAAAGATTCAATGAACATGAAAACAACAAATTCCCGAGACAGCAGAGGTTATTCACCCGTCTCCACGGAGTGCATAGAATTCAATGCCCTTTCGAGTCATACGTCTGCCTGTAAAGTGATAACCTGAAATGTAGGTTTTGATAAACCTAGTTCGAACGGACCGCTACCTAATACTTTAGTTCCAAATCATGATTACATACTTGCACCTCTAATATTTTATTTTATTTATAGGCACAGTAATTATTGTCTGTAAAATTTACAACTCTGGGTAAACCTTCTATATCTAGACGTTGTTATGAAATAAATATTAAGTAGTAATTTTGTATCGTATCATTATTATTTCTCAATCCATAATACCTACCTAATAAATACAAGTTACTCAAAGGGGCTATGCTAACTTCAATATTACCTTTAAGAACCCTTGTGGAAAATACTAAACTGTTAATCTAATTTCTAATTCCCGAGGTATTTAGACGCAAGAGCGCAGCGAGGGTGGCTATTGTCCGAGTAGGCATTGATTCTTTTAACCGTGTTAAACACTATTTTTCATTTCAAATATGAGGAAAACAAAACTAGTTGTTCGTTTAAACATTTTTTTTTAAATTACGTCACAGACACATAATAATTTGCATCCTACCAATTTATCTCCACTTTTTTTAACTCACGGTCTAATTGGTGTG
The DNA here is from genome assembly GCA_037179545.1 of Sesamia inferens. Taxonomy (NCBI): domain Eukaryota; kingdom Metazoa; phylum Arthropoda; class Insecta; order Lepidoptera; family Noctuidae; genus Sesamia; species Sesamia inferens. The sequence goes on along the minus strand of CM073921.1, from coordinate 14,000,680 downwards.
GCTTATTCCGCTCAAAGAAGTTTGCGCTAAGTAACACACACTGGCTATTTAAAAACTTTGATGGAAAATGCTGAGTGCAGAATCTACACGTAGTGTCTAATACCGATATCTAAATTGGTTATATTATATCACAGAAACACATTCGTTCGTCTCAAGATATTTATTCCGATATACCTATATCATATTTTAAATATGACAACAAAGTTATCATGTGACTGATTATAAACCTAACGGTCAGTAACGTTCTACAGGAACCAACCTCCAACAAACCCATATGGCCACAGCATTTTTTTTTTTTTACATAAATTCTTCACAGCTGACAACAGTTCTATTTTTAAAGTTCATTCTGGCCCTTAGGTGGGAAGTAATTTGTATGAATTTTTCCCTCTCTAGGGAGGGAAGCAGCATTTTCCGCCCAAAATCAGATCAAAATAATAGTTATGAGAAATTAAAAAGTACTTTCAAACTGAGATATTATGTTAAAATATTTATTGAAGTCTTTATAAGTAGGAAAGCCGTTTTCAGAGCAAATATGTCTGAAATCAAAAACGGAAACTACTTATATTTGTTTAGTTTTAGACTTCAGTATGTCTTCTAAAGAAAACGAAACCCCTACAGGATCACCTCGATGTCCGTCTGTCAATTTGTCATAACCCGTTTTCTGAGAAAGATTTCGAGTAACATGTTATCAATATTGAATAGAGCTACATATATTTCTAAATTGATGCAATAATAATATGCAACATATTACTTACAAATAAACTAAAGAAAAAAAAATAAAAAAAAAACCAAACCAAATAAAAAAAAAGTCGTTGTGGCCTTGTGGTTAAATCACCAGCCTCTCAAATATGAGTGCGCGGGTTTGTTTCCAGGTCAGGCAAGTACCAATGTAACATTTCCAAAAGTTGTATACACTTTCTAAGTATATCTTGAGCACCAATGACTGAAGGTGAAGGAAAACATCTTGAGGAAACCTGGACTTTGCGTCTGAAATCGCCAACCCGCATTGAGCAAGCGTGGTGATTACGCTCAATCCTTCTCTGTATAAGAGGAGACCTGTGCCCAGCAGTGGGAAGATAAAAAAGGTTGATGATGATGATGAAGGTTTTTCAGCAAAAGAATTTGTCAAAAAATCGTTAGCTTGTAGTTTTAGCAGTTTTTTTTAAGAATCTGTACTGCAACTTTATAATTGTTATCTTATAATGAACATGAATTATGTAAATGTATGTCCTTATTAAAATAACTTGTATAAGCCAGTTTGTGATATCCTTAATGTCAGATGATTACCGGTAGATGGCGCCACTATCAATGCTATTGTTTTCTTCTTCTTGGTCGGCTTACACGCAATACTATATAATAAATCTCAATTATAGTACTGAATCCTGCCTTATTTTGACCTTATTCCTAAAATCTGGATGCCCGAAGTATTTAGTTACATACATGTAGGTATATCTATTTATTTATATTCATAAACGTAGTTTGGTGAATTATCTGAATGTTGCATTTTTTCATTGTGATGATATGTGATCGTAGGAAGGCCATGATATATTTTATATAGCTAAATAGTTGGTGGATAATCATGAAATTAGCAGTGACACTAAAGGAGTTTGGGCTAATCTACCGACCTACCTAGAAGCGTTAAGTTACAATTATAACGAATATGTACTACTGAATACGGTTCTTCTAAGAGAATATATTTTTTAGTCTGACGTCTTTTCTAGATTGTTAGTATTTGCGCATGGAGCTACATAAGTCTTATTTAAACTGATATTCCGTCAATTAACTATTATTAATTCTCTGCCTTAAATATATCATACTTAAAGTCTATAAATATCTATTTACAATCATTGGCCTCCGAGGTGCCTCATATATGGGCCAAGTTTAAGAGTCTCTCGGCTGGAAAGAACTTAAGCCTGCCGCACCCTTCAATAGGGTCAATATACATATGTGCATACGACAGCAGATCAAGCTACTAAAATATGTCAGATTTCTTTACTCGATTTTCAACTTTATCCGTAAAGCATTAAGGCTCAAGGTTGATTGGGAACTTTTGTCGCTTTCGGGTAGGTTGACCTGCTGTCGTCCGTACATATAAGGAAATAGAAAAATCTCAACAAGGGAATATTTCTTGTTACGACAATTCTCACAATAGATTGTCCTTTCAAAAAGACAGAGCCCTAAATATGCCTAATTTAGTATCAATTATTATATTATATTATTAATGTGTATTTCAAACAGTATCTTACAACGACTTTTAAGATGATGTTTGATGGGCAGAGTATATTGATAATTATACAGAGCTAATTACGACGTTAGTCAACGTCCAATTTAAATCAGGCGCGGACTAATTTGACAGGACTAAATTAATATTTATCTTATGTCCTTTTCTTAATGAAAATAGAAAAAGGTGCACTGAATTAAATGACCGCCAGACATAACACCCTTGGTCGGAAGATCCTCCCTTGTCTATGGAGGATGAGTGAACTTCACACCCTGTTTCCTCATGGTAGGTTCGAACCCCGTCAGTTGCTTTACTTTGTGTAAATACTATTTTCATCAACACTGCTCTCAGAACAGTTAAGGAGAACATCGCGAGGAAACCAGCATGTCCTAGAAGCAACACTTCAAAAACATGTGACATCTACCAAATACGCAATGGGCCCACGTGGTAGATTATGGCTCAGTCCCTCGTATAGAAAGGCGGTCTTTGTCCTAGGCCTGAGTAGGAACATTATAGACTGATCATGTTGTTATGTTGTTGTAATGAATTAAATTTAGTTTTTGACAAGGCAATAGGCATCATTGGTCTCCTATATGCCGTTAGAAGAACAATATTTCTAAGGGTCGGTCGGACAGAATGTAAACCTGCTGAACTTATCCGTACCGGTAATATATTTATTAAGCCCGAAGCCAACATTTGTAGCCGGTTGGTAGCAAAAGGATCGCCCAATTTTACATATGAAATGTGAGTATATTATAGGCACACCATTGGGATTTGATTACATCTATTCCAAATGGAGTTAGCCTGAAATATGAAATATACTTAACACAACATAACGTTTGGATTTTCTATAGGATAGGCAGATTTCTACATCATCTCTTAGAGACTTTAATCCGGAATTATAAAGAAGAATACATACCTTTAACTTAGATATAGCACATCAATCTCGTTTTATATATGTCGCCACACAAGTAGATTGCTTCCATGCTAGGAACCCTTGCTTCAATCCACTTGTTATATTTAAATAATAAAGCAGCGAGGTTGTATGATAATGTCAATTAATTACTGGTAAAGCAATTGGCGAATAATTGACATAAGTTATTATAGTAACAAATTAAGACTAATTAACTTTCCTTAAGAAGCATTATCAATCCATTTATTTTTATGATTGTTGGGCAAAGACGCAATTCGTCCACTTTGATACCCCAGTAGTTACATATTAGACGCTAAAACTACGGAAGAAATAACGATTGGCAAGAAGTATTGATTGTAGCAAAGGTTCTCCTTGAGAAGCACTATTCATTTGTACATATGTGTCTTATGACTTTATAGTTTAAGGGCAGGTACACAACCCATTCTCCTTTTACAAAATCGACAATATAGCGTTTTTCTAGGGCAAATAAGGACTACCGTATACCTGTCTCCTTACTGCCAACCAACCTGCGCTGGTTGAGAGTAAACCCTACTGATGTACCGGAGACGAGGTGAAGACTAATATATTAAACACTTAGAGATTCCTTAGCCTCCACTCCTAACAGTCCTTAGTCGCGCATGGAAATGAAACTCGTCCCAATTAACACTTTTGTTAAAAGTAGTCTTCACTTGTGAACGTTTTCTTAAACTAAGCTACGAATACAAGCAATGTGTACACGTGTGCAAACGACATTTAATGCAATTTAAAAACACACACTTATTAGAATCGTTTCAAACTTTTTCATTATTTACATCATTTGCGAGTGATAGCGTATCAAAATTTTATTTAGGCGTTTTCTAAAAACAGTCCTATAAATGTATGTGTTCTCAGTTGTTATACGATCCCATTTATCATGCAAAACTGCAACATGTCTGGTATCAGATGGCTTTGTTTGTAATTGCACGGCTCTGTGGCTGACCTTGTGGGCTCTATCCATACGAGTTGACTGATGAATGGGAAATCGAATTCTTGCTTAGCTGTGATTGTCGCATAGCTCACATAGAACTATGAAGTACGATCAACGTAAAATCAGCTTGTCATTTTTGTGTCATATTACCGTTATATTTATTTTAGTTATAACCCAATTGGCAATTTCGGTTCATGATAAGTATCATTACCTCATCAAAGGACAGGAGTGAATGCTGTTGTTTTTGTGGCTCTCAGAATACTAACTATGAAAAAAATTGTCTAATGTATGGATACCGTTACGAGTGTCTGACAATTAATTAGATCTTACATTAGCAATTTAATGTAATACCTAGTCCTTTAAAAAAATTACAATGATTATTTATTATAAAGAAATGCATTTTAAGATTAGATATATTAAGCCGAGGGCGCTTTGAGTTTAGGTACTCGACCGGAGGACTCTCGTAACGGCATCCATTAATCATACAAGGCCAGAGCCGACGTTGTTTAGACGCTGTCTATTCAACAATATATTAATGATAAAAAAATTATTGTAGATTATTAATAAAGAGTAAATTAAGTTAAAATATCATAAAAAATAACAGCGAGTAGGTTTTAGAAAACAAGAAATAATATATGCAAACAAATTCACGCTGTCCATACATTTAACCATTGTGGGTAACCCAAAATTAAAACATCTATTATTGGGCCAGTTACCTCATACGAGCATGCATATTGCATTGCATATTTCTTTACTATCTTATTTCTCTACATCAACAGCATGTGATCTCATGAATGCTTATCTCATTCATACAAGCATACCTATATAAAACGTGTATTGTTTACAAAAGTATGAAACATTTAGTTTTTGTGTTAGCGTAGTCTTAGTAGTAGCATTATTCACCGCTCATAGCTACCTAAAGTGTGCCAGTCGTAGCGTATCTATATAGAGCAAAAGACAATATCCTAATCTGATTGCTAATATTTAGTACTCAAGAGAACCCTGCTGGCACCGACAAACCTCACCACATCCATGTGCTGGAATCATCGACCGAGCTTGCAGACTCGATCAATGTGGTAATCCTCATTGTTGCTGTGGGAGCAGCGCTCACCATGGCCGCCGTCGGTTTCGCTATCGGATGGTATACGTGAGTCACTAATAACCAACACCTTTACCTGCACATATCACTTTCTATGTAATATTAATCACTCACAATAGTCACAACCACCCCACAGGCTCAGTAAAAAAGCTAAAGCTGCAGCAGACGTGGACTATCCAGCATATGGAGTTACCGGTCCAAACATAGACACATCAGGCGACAGGAAACTGGCACACTCGGCGCACATGTACCACTACCAGCATCAAAAACAACAAATCATAGCTATGGAAAGGTAAAGAAACGCAAGAAAAATTTTTCAACTGTTTTGCTTCCAAATTTAAAACGACAGAAAATTGCAAAGGAAGCTCTTATTTTTCATTTAATTGAAAAGCAGAAATATGAACGGCGTGTTCATAAAGGAATGAATAGCTTCGCTTTATACAAATAGTTTTCTCTAGAAAAATAGAACCGCTAACGAGCTTTCATACAAACCAATAAAAATATTACGAAAGCACGCGTACGTTAAAATTGTTTACGGACTTCAATACTCGATACTAACTTGCATTTGATTAAATGCTAACAGAGAAGAGAAATGTGAAATGCAATTTGGACAACTTTTGTTTAACAGTGATCTCTTGTGGTGTATTTGTTGTATTCCTAATTAAATAATATAATTTAAGGCTATTTTTAATTAATTATTTTAATGAAAAACTCTTTGGGTTTTTTCTGTATAAAAAAGAAACTTCATTTTAAAATTGAGGTGGGCTTAAAAGCTTTTGCTGAAACGAGCACGTAGATTAACAAATAGAATTAACACAACTATGCACCATTTTTAAGTGTAGTAACACGGTTTACATATTTTCGGAACAAATTAACATTGAAGATTGTGTAACAGTACGCGATCGTAAAGTTGGCATATCGGTTTTTGAAAAGTTACGCTTTTGGGAGTTCTTTATCTGCCTCTGATATCTGTACAAGTCTCTTTTTAGAGCTCGCGTTACGTTTTTGGCCCGGTAGCGGGGGTGCATGTCACGTTTATGCCCCGGTAGGGGGAGCTTGCGTCATCCTTATGAACAAGTAGTGGTGGGGTAGCGTCATGTTTATATCCAAGGAATGGTGCAGACAAGCATAAGGAGCAATTAATACCTATGCACCACATATCACGACACGGTTGGCATAGTGGCTAAGAGCCACGATACAGGAGTAATTCCTAGAGGAGGGCAAAGTTTTTTTTTATTTTAGTTTGGTACAAAATTGTTGAACATGATTACCACTTGTAGATGTAACAAATGCTTTTTGTAATAAGTCCGTCTATTTATTTCAGGAATGGTTGCGAGCACCGTAACGGCTCCGTGTCTGACCCTGAATCTGAGGAGGAAAATGAGGAAGGAGATTACACCGTATATGAATGCCCTGGATTCGCTACGGTATACATTTTCCCAAAATCTCGACATATACCATAATTTCTGTTTTTTTTTTTTGTCTGTAATGGCTATAGATTCTCAAGAAGCTATAAGAACGCAAAAGGCTGTAAAACATAAAAGGCTATATGAACTTAAAAGGCTATAAACATTTTAAAATGCTACAAAAACTTAAAAGGCAATAGGGACTGTAATAAAATACGTTCCAATTTTACTGAAACAAAATTGACCTTCCTACCGTCACAATATAAGAGAGCACTGCTTGCGTCTACATAGATAAGGCATATTAGCAAGTTTAACCATCGAACAACAGTTCTTATGTTTAAATACTAGGTCTGTCACTACTTAAAGAATTTGTAGTCCAGAGTAGGTACAGACATTGTAAAAGCCTGGTTTTATTCAACGACACCGAAACCTTTGCAGCTGTCATTTTAGAGGATATATTACACTTAAACAATCTGGAACTAACTAACTGGATTTATTAGCAAAATAAATGAAAGAATAATAAGATGAAATCGGATCGTACTTACTTCATATTGACAAACAATTATTCTGGAGGTCTTTTTACATTTAATCATCATATAATTTACATATTGCTCCCGCTCTTACTTTTAATGTCGTAAATTAATCAAACCATAATAATGTCAAATATTATTTAAGTAATGAAGCACAGCAAACATCTTGTGTGAGCGAGAAGGAAACATAATGGGGTTGAAGATTTTACAAACATGAATATTCCAACATACGTTCGGTAATCGACGGCATCTTGAGCATTACATAAATCATTCCTGAAGTTTTCCAAAGATATGATACAGTCAGCCCGGATCCAAGCGTCGACATGTACCCACAAAAGGACCGCCATAGGTTGAGTAGAGAAGCGTTCAATAAAATAACAATTCTTGAATTAATGCACTTTAATGCTCTTTCTTTCTAGGAAACTTTATTTTTCATGCACGAACATTTTGTGTGAAAGAATGAAATATTCGTCACCAAATTGCTTCATCCTTGTACTGAATATCGGGCTACGTATCCACAGACGGGAGATATGGAAGTGAAGAACCCTCTGTTCTCCGAGGACCCGACCCCGGCCACCCCCGGCAAGTGTGAGATAGTGAAGCCCCAGCCCAAGGACTAAGTGACTCCTGCGCACCCCGCGTACTACCCGCGCACCCACACGTACGCTCGGCGATCGATCTACATGCTCTGCAATTTTTTCTGTCTTTATCTGTCACTCTCAAACCAACTAAACCACGGTTAAGTATCTAATAATAATAGGATCATAACTTACACAGTAGAGTCTAGATGAATGTATACGTACCCGTTATTAAGCTATTTATATAGAGTGCATTTATAAAGTGGTGACCAAATGTCAGCCAATTCATGTCACCAACTTATTCTTAGCTTGGAAATAGAATCGACCTAAGATTTCGCTACGAATTTGTTACATTCAGCGTGCATCGGATTTTGTCACCATGTGAGAGACGAAGGTGCCACATTATAAATGCCAACTTGGTATTTAATGGTTTAGTTTACGATTTTATCTATTGTTTGTGTGGGTACCTATACCTAATAGTTTATAGCAGTATGATACAAAATAGAAAAAAAAAATCTAAAGAATTGCACCTAGAGATGTTTCGCATTTTAATTATATACCCAAGAGTATAGAGTACTTATAAGTGCTACACCTAAATAATATATTATGTACCTAATACTATAAACTTAACGAATTTATTAATTGTTTTCTACCATACAATATTACTATCAATTATGTATCTGAGTACACACCAACCTAAAACACAAGATAACAATTATAAAGACCTAACTTTATAATTGTTATCTTGTATTTTAGATTACTAAACCAATAGAAATAAAAACCTTGCCCAAAATATATGTTATAAGAATACAAGTAATGCAATACAATTCCTTAAATCGGTTTTTCTTTTGTAACGGCTTGTCTAGAGCCGCTGGAATATGGCAAAGGAACAAAACTCCGTGTACAAGAACCCCATTTTAACCACTTGTAAATTGATTCGGCCTAACTATAAGTATAAGCTTTATCGATTATACAAGGTTCAAAATTGTTGAAGAGTATCTATCTGCGTTTTTAGGAAGTCACATTTTAATAGCTAACTTCTTTAACCATGGAAATTATGTAAATTGATGCCTATATTATTGTACCCCAAAGAAGTTATTGGAAGTTAGAGAGATTTATTTCAAAATTAAGTATGTGATTCATATTTTCAGAAAACATCTTAATGAATGTTTTATGAAGTTAAGATCGATATGCCTAACTATTGGTGATACAGGAATAATGTATTTACATAATAGTGATTATTATAAAATCCTTTGCATTTTAAATAAAGTCAATTTGCTTTAATTTATATATATATATATATATATATATATAATATATATGTGTGTATTTAACTAGTGTTCAAAATCCTAACATATAAACAAGTTTCCATTTGTCATACCTTAATAGTATTAATAATTATAGCAGTATTTAGTAATATATTTACACATATGAAGAATCATAAATATTTAACTAAATTGTATTCAGAAGCATTTCTTTGCATGTTACATACCTACATATCTTCTACAATTTACCTTTGTAATAATTCCTAGATATTTAAAATTACCATATGCAATAAGATTTTATCTAATATAAATAAATAAATCATGTATAATATGAATAACAATACATACAACAGAGAAACCTCATTCTAGGAGTTGACATACTGTTCTTAATATAACAGTTGTACATCATAAGATTATTAAATATAATAATATACTTAGATCAGAACTATAAAATCTATATTAGAAATGTTACAGAATCATATTGTTCATATAAATTTGTGAAAAGGCCTGGCTAGGACACTCAGTAAGGTGAGTCAAGCGGAACAAGCAGCTGGTGTAATGAATAGATACATCTCAATCAGAAAACTGCTTTCGTATGTTAACGAAATTACCGACTGGAATCCCGATTTTCAGCATGTACCCGCTCAAGTCTCTTTAGGAGAATGTAAGAACAATTAGATAGGAAATTTAATTGGCCCGGATTATTGTATTTTTCAAAACTGTCTCGATTGTATTACAGAATATATTTTCAGTTCACACCAATGAAACAATAAACAAAAACTTAGATTTGTAGAATCTAAGTTTTAGTTATTTTTTGCTACAATTTGAGACAGTAATATTAATTTATTTCCCATCTTATGGGTCTATATTTGTTAGAATAGTTGAAATATTTAAAAATATACCTATTATATAAATGAATGTTAAAATTAACTACCGTTATCATATTATTCACTTTACTCTTGTAGCAAGTCAGATATGGTGTATTTATTATAAAATTGTATCGAGCAGGTATGACCTGGATGTATAGATGAACTGGATGTATCGAGTATTTTTAGAATATTTTACGTAACTACGTATTGTTCTGTCAATTGTACCTAATTGACTGAATATCTCACAGTGCCACGCACCTAGTATTGCCAAGATAACATAACTCTCTCTTAAAACAGTGGCCAGTGGCTCGCCATTTAATTATCTTTCTTACTTGAATCTAGCCAGAACAACCGAATTTCATTCTACATTTGACAGTTTCAATGTACTGAATCTCGAATTAGGTAGATATATATCAATGTACTAAATGTTGTTTTCCTGAAAGTTAAGAGTCCTTGAGAAAATATAATATGTAAATAAGAATTAATCATTCTTAGGCTCAGTTAAGATGATCAGACACCTGACTAAGTGTGGTAGCATTGTGTAGCTCTTTATTAAACAATAGAAATTACACTATCTCAGATTATATCAACAAAAATAGTAGTATATCTATTTTATGTGTATTTAAATTCGTTCTGAATATATATTTAGTTATAAATGGATTAATGTGATATATTTCATTAAATATATGTATACAATGCAAGTGTTCTTGTTAATTCATATCTTACCCACCCTGAGTTAGGTACAAAGTAGTCCATAATAGAATACTTTTTATGGACACAACATTAAAAATAGGAAATAAAAAAGTACGAAGTAATAATATCGGTTTTGTAAAACCAAAGCATACAAAGCAGAATAGGATAAACTAAAATAGGATAAACCCTACAGGGCTTTGTACACAATATAAATAGAATATTGTAATATTGATTTGCAAATTTCACCTAATCGACATTGATTTGCCGATCAATGCTTTAAAATTCTTACCTTGAAAAGTGAAGCAAGCTTAGATTGAGCTGTGCTGTGTCTGTGTGTGTGTGTGAGCTGGTGTAGACCATGGGTGTTACGGAGCTGCGACTCCGAGTCGGGACTTCCGATTATTATCATACCTTCGGTTCCGACACTTTTAAATCGGAGGTTAAAGCATAACTTAGCAAAGTCGGTGACATGTATGAACCTGGTCATAAAGGTATGACCAGGTTCATACATGTCGCGCGGGGAATCCCCTGACTCCCGCTACATGCACTCTATCGTCAATTATTTTTTACTTGTTGTTAGTTTGTCACGCACACGACACGTTCATAGGTAATATGTAGACATTTGTTTTGATTTTTCACTACTTTTGGAGTCAACTCATTTGATTTAATTTGCTTCAAAGCTTTTGTTCATTTAAGACTGACTTACACTGTGCAATTTAATTGCCTATGGCTTCAATTAAGTTGAAGCAACAATAAAAATTGCATTGACGATGCAAGTCATCTGTTGCATAAATTTTATTGTATGCCAGAGGCAATTAAATTGCACCGTGTAAATCAGTCTTTAATGTAATATAATATGCAACTTTGGAATTTGTCCTTAAATCAAAAATCTCTCCCCTCCCACCACTTCTGATCCTACGCCTCCGCCTCCGCTTTCGGTTCCGATATTAACCTTCTTTACCCTAGACAGCTCACTCCACGTTCACTTCTAAACATTCACGGTGAGATGGTTACAGAATGGCATTGCTGGTCAAAAGCTGTGACTGGAGTGAGGCGCATAGGTTGCTGATTAATCCATAGAAAACTAAAGTTCCATCCCAGGTTCAATTTAACAGAACTGCTATTCCAGTCAGCGAAAAGGTAAAGAGCCTTGAGGTTAGTATCGACAAGCATCTTTCCAGAGATCCTCAGTTACTGGATATAAGTTGCAAAAACTTTGCATCTAGTAATTCACAGCGTCGGTTTCGGAACTTTCATCCAACTGGCAGACAAACCCCTTCAATCATTGATATGCTGATGTCAGTGATCCAGAACTTTCTGAGACACAACTGGATCAACTTGAGCGTAGTGTTCAAGTAGACTTTGGAACGGCTCGTCAATGTTTGTCCACTTTTAAAACTATGATAAAAGAAAGCGGCCTAGAGCGCTTTGGTCCACGCTCAGTGTAGAGTTCCATAGTTCCGCCTCACAATAAGTGTCCCCATTTCAGAGTTACTTAAATAACAGTTAAAAAATTGGCTATTTGTTAGGTAGATTTCACATACCAAGTACGGAATCCTGAAAACTGGCCCACAAAGGACTATTACCAATCTATAGCTAATACCCTTCCCGACCTCATCAATTCAGAAATATCTTCAGCGGAAGTAGGTACACTGCCATTTCTCGAACAATTGGGTTACTAATTTACACAAATAAGACAGGATATAGACGTTAGATTTTCGGTGGTAATCAAAATCAAAAGTCATTTATTCAAATTGGGCTTTATTAATTATGGATAGCGTGAACGGACTTTAATAATATTTTTTTTTATTTGAAAGGAGATACTTATGTTCAGAATAATAAAATATGCAAACTCAGACAAAAAACACTTGCATATAAGATTAGGTAGCTACATAGATTGCAAACTTAGTTCAGAAAATAAGATTTTGTACAATTTTTCAAAAACTATTCAACCCATCAAGTTCTAAATAATTTTCCTATAACTTAATCATAAGCTACTACTTTTGAGATTTTTTTTACTTTTGGAAGGATTATTTCCCAATATATTAACATTAACAAAACATGATTTTAGTATTCATTATTAAATACCTACAAGATATTGCAAGTTTGGGTAGAAATGAATAATAAAAATCATTCCCCGCTTTAAGTGTATGTGTGTGTGTATGTAATAAAATTTTATCCACTTTTCAGTTTACCACTTTGTCGGCGTGATTGATATACATCGTCTTCTTCTTCTTCAGCCTATAGATGTCCACTGCTGGAGAAAGGCCTCCCCCAAGGCTTTCCACGATGACTGGTTTTGTGCTGCCCGCATCCATCGGCTTCCCGCGACCTTCACCAGGTCATCGGTCCACCTTGTTGGGGCCTCCCTACGCTGCGTCTTCGGGTACGTGGCCGCGACTCCAGAACCTTACTGCCATATCGGCCATCGGTTCTACGAGCAATGTGCCCTGCCCACTGCCGCTTAATTTTAGCGACTCGAAGAGCTATGTCGGTGAATTTGGTTCTTCTGCGGATCTCCTCATTTCTAATTAGATCACGCAGAGAAACTCCGAGCATAGCTCTTTCCATTGCCCTTTGTGTGACTCTGAGCGTTCGTATAAGGCCCATTGTGAGGGACCATGTTTCAGTTCGGTAAGTCATCACTGGCAACACACACTGGTCAAAGACTTTAGTCTTGAGACATTGTGGTATCTTGGACGACGAGAAGATGTAGCGTAGCTTCCCGAACGCTGCCCAGCTGAGCTGGATTCGACGAGACACCTCTTTCTCAAAGTTGGACCTACCTAGTTGGGCAGTTTGTCCCAGGTATATATACTCGTTAACAACTTCGAGTGCAGAGCAACCAACTAGAATTGGATTGGGTGCGACATGAGAGTTCGACATGATCTTCGTCTTATCCATGTTCATCCTTAGACCCACTTGGGTCTCCGCCATGACCACGATGTCATCTGCAAAACGGTGATTAGTGATTTACTCGCCATTGAAGTTAATGCCAAGTCTTTTCCAGTCAAAAGGCTTGGAGACATCTTCCAAAGCCGCAGTGAACAATTTGGGAGATATGACATCTCCTTGTCTCACTCCACGCTGCGGTTGGATCGGTTTCGAGTCCTGATCCTGGAGACAGACTGACATGGTGGCGTTTTTGTACAAACACTTTATCACCTCCATGTATCTATGGTCAATTTGGTTCCGCTGGAGAGACTGTAGCACCGCCCAAGTCTCGATCAAACCGAAGGCCGTCTCATGGTATACAAATGCCAAGCATAGTGGTTTGTTATACACCTCGGACTTCTGTATAACTTGCCGCAGCGTATGTATGTAGTCTATGGTGCTAAAGCCTTTAGGGAAGCCAGCTTGTTCGGGAGGCTGGAAGTCGTCGAACCTGCGAGCTAGACGATTCGTGATGACTGACCCTAGAAAACAGACATTGTGTGATTTGTAACCATCTCATCTTGACATGTTAGGTGAAGTGAGTTGCCATTCCAACTGTTTCTGAAGATTACAACAGTATTCATTCATTTAATTTTTTGATATAAGAAAACGTTGCCCACGCTAGGAATTTCTCCTGTATCGTGGATGCGTCTACTGGTAAAGCGGACCCAGACTCCGACCAAGCTGAAAAAGCTTCGGATGCGACTGGGGTGAACGCTGAGATGTTTATGATGATGACACAAACAGCCAGACCCGGAACAACTACTTGTAGGTCTTACAAATATTTGTTCCGTGTGGGAATCGTACCCGCGACACGCAGCGCGGCAGTCAATAGCTTATTAACTGCGCTAACCGCGCAGCTCACTTCACCTAACTTTTCATGATAAGATTTCTACAGGTTCTGTAGAAATCTCATCGACAGCTTCCATCTAATTCGCTTTACTTAAGTTTACACGGCGAGTTATTACGGAATAGGGTAGTTGACTAAAAAAAAACTAATTAGTCCGTCAGTCAGATTTCCAAAAAGAACTAGACACGTATTTTTTCTTTTTTCATATAAACAAAAAATTAAGACGGCACAGTGAGTTGAAAACTCGTGTGACATCACTCCTTGCTACACTTTTTAGCTACGATTGAAGTCACCACCACTCCTGATCTTTGATGCCTTTTATATTTGTCAATTTTTTTGCCACTGGTATTGTCACCTTTTTTGAAAAACAACACCACGACGCTTCTGTGCATTAGGCGTTTCGCCTTTAAGAATGACGGAATTAAATAGCTTCTTAAGCGCTGTAAGAACCGCTTGCCACCCGCATTCAGAAGTTCAGCCGTAATTCCATCATCTTCAGGCGCCTTATCGCTCTTGAGCTGTTTCAGGGCCATACCAATCTCGTACAGGCTTCGTCCGGGATATCGTCGGTGTAGTATCGGGTTAGTCTGACTCTAGGATCATTAGCTAGGCTTTAGGCTATATAACATCACGCTGCGACTAATAGGAGCGGAGCATATAAAAAAAATATATTGAAACCTACGCGGGCGGAACAGCGCTGCGTAGCGTATTAAGTATATAGATATAGCTACGAATATGAGTGTACGGGTTCGATTCCAGGTCAGGCAAGTACCATAGTAACTTTTGTAAGTTATATGTACTTTCTAGTAGGTACATCTTGGACACCAATGACTGAATAAAAAAAGTGAAGGAAAACATCTTGAGGAAACCTGGACTTTAATTCTGAAAACGCCAACCTGCATTGAACAAGCGTGGTGATTACGCTCAATCCTTCTCTGTATAAGAGGCCACTTGTTCAATGCGGGTTGGCGATTTCATCTTATACAGAGAAGGATTGAGCGTAATCACCACGCTTGTTCAATGCGGGTTGGTGATTTCAGAATTAAAGTCCAGGTTTCCTCAAGGTATCCACCTGTGCCCAGCAGTGGGACGATAAAAAGCTTGATGATAATGAGATAGGGATAGACAAAATAAAATGCCAACAAATCAACCTATAACAAAATCTTCAGCATTTCAACACTACAGAAATAAAAACAACATACCTCATTAAAAGTTTCCATTAAAAATCGGACCCCATATCTCCACAAATCAAAAACCATACCTACTCCTAAGTAATTGACACAGCTAGCCTGTCTTCACTGCTTTCATTTAAGGTGCAACAAGTATCTTTTCATTGCGAAAAAAGTGGTTGAATGTCAACCACTTTTACAAAAACCTTTTCAAACCCTACTTTTTGAAAAGAATTTCTAAAGCCTCTATTAATAGGATCCCCCTGGATGGTGACTAATAGATCATTTACGCTGCCATTATTTTTTCTTCTTGAAAAAATAAAGATGCCTAAAGGGAACAATACATGAATAAAAAACTAGTAAGAACTCATGTTTCATCTACTCTTCCTAATTTATTTTAAACTTACTGTAGTGAGGGCTACCGTTTTTCTATCTCTATTATCTATACTTAATATGAAGAATTTATTTGTTTGAACGCGCTAATCAGAATTAGAAAAATTCTTTTTGCGTTAAATAGCCCTTTAATTCAGTAAGGTTTTAGGCTATACAGAGCGGTGCTGACAATATGACAATAAATGAAAACACGAACAATGCTGGTTCATAGGAATAATCCTAAACCATAGAAAAAACTTAGCATCAAAAAAAATAATGAAAATTTCAAACAAACTAAATCGCATAAAATTGCAAACGGAATAGAAATATTGGTTCACTGACCTCCGCTCGGCGACAGCGCGATCCTGTATCGACTTGCTAATTTCGCGCCATTATTATTAAAGTTTGGTACCGCAGGATGCGGCGGTCATTAACCTGTAAGCGCTTCCTTATCAACATGTACAGCATCTAGAATATGTGAAAAATGAAAAATAATTTCCTGTGACTAAACTAATCAACATATTTATATATATTTTTAAGGGTAGACTGAGAATTTGTTCAGGTACACAATTTTTAATTTATTGTCGTATTGTCAGCATCACTCTGTATAACATCACGGTCCGACCAATAGGAGCGGAGTAGGTATATAAAAAAAACTTATCGAAACCGCAGGGCGCAGCTAGTTTGTATTATTTTTACACAAACAAAAACCTACAATGTGTTTGTAAACAGTAAACAAACTAACCTCTGAAATAGATAATTTAGGCCACTTTTTCTTAAATCCCCGTTTAAAGAACTGACATACATCATATTAATCATTTCATTGATCGGTGAAACTGTCTAGATCTAGATACATATTTTCAAAAACGTTACCTCTGATTTGTTTATATGTTTCAATATGAGGCATTTAGCACCTTAAGCACTAGATTCTGAGAGAAACAGGTATAAGGGACTATGATAAATTATGGCGTAGCGGACTGCTACGAGCGTCTACGAAGACAAATGGGAGCCGCTGTGAAAACCTACAAGATTCTACTGCATGCTACTAGACGCTATAAAAGTTAACTTCGTATGTTATAATTAATGTACATGAAGTACAAATTAACTAGGTTTTACTAGGCGTTTAACTAGGTGGGACTTTGCACAGATAGTTTTTTGAGAGTAAAATTACTGTTTGGTAAAGTAACTATGTCCGCTCCTGCAGGCGAAGATCACTAGGAGCTGCTACGCAAACCTACGAGATGCTACGAAAAACTACAAGACGCTACGAAAGGCCACTCAATTAGCTAATAGGCACACAAAATTTAAATTGATCGTTTAACTAGGTAATGTAGTGCAGCATTTTTTTTTAATATTTATTATAAACGGGGTGCTTGACCACAATCCCACCTGATGGTAAGCAGTGACGTAATCGTTGATGGTAAAGCACGCTAGTTTATTAAAAGTCTATTCTTTTCTTTATAATAAACTGAATAAACTCTTAAACCTATATCCAAAAACTCGATCAAGCTGTATTACAGAAATAAAAAAATACTTAAAACCCTAGACTATCAAAAAACCGAAAATCTTTTGACATTTTGAAATAAACCTATTTTTGACTAATCCCCACAAACACGTAACTGCTACCTGGCTCCTTGAAAAATAACATTCACAGGCCACACCATACAAGAATCTCCCTCACTCGCACACTGCTGATCTTAGTTACTCAATCACATGTCACATTACTCCAACACTCCACACAAGATCACCACACTCACTCATCGTCTCACAACATGACTCCACAACTAATTCTGCAATATTATAGGCAGGTATTTCTTATATTTATTAGAATTATTTTTAGTATAACATATTACTTTTGCTTTTATCTGTTAAGCATATTGTTTATTTATAACTTTTATTTTGTTATGCCTAATATTTGTCTGTTACTCTTGCACGGTATCTCCATTAAAGCTAATTCTAGCAATGGAAGGGGCCTGGTGACCTGTAACACAGATTTTTCTCCAAATACCTATATCGGGCACCAGTCTCTCACAAAGGTGGAATTCAGCTGATACTTTTTTTTTTGTTGTACACGCTATTACAAATCAACTTTGTGAAGAGAGAATAAATGATAAATTATTATTTTATTCACAGACAGAGAGTTGGTCAAAAACGTATATTGGGTGGCTCTGCCACTGTACGATCAGAGAAGGACTCGTAAGAGTTTGATCGTTTCTCGCGGAGTGCAACGGCTCGACACAGCGAGTAGTTACTCTCCGCATCTCGATTGAAACCTAACGGTGCCAACGAGAGGCGACAGTTCGTCTTAGGGCGTTAGGTACAGACCTCCCTGTTCGCACAACAGGGAGGGTACACACCTGTGAATAGGAAGAAAGACGGCAGTTGAGCGAGGTGATGCAATATTAAACCTAACAGCACGACCAACGATGCTGCGCTAGAGGGAGATTGATCTGCAGACTCTCCCCGATCAAACTCCCGATACAACAACATTTGACGCATCGTACCCGGCACATATCGTAACGCAACTACTTAGACCCGTCCTCCGTACGGCTTCACCAGACATCATAGAACACGAAGAATCGCTTGGCGGCATGACTTCGTCTGGTGGGTGGTAACTTCTGCCGGCAGCCGATGATTATTAATCAATAAACACGTACAGTGTTGTATACGTACAGAATACTCATACGAAGTAACATTTTTTTTTTTGTCTAACTTTGAATGGGTAATTTCTATACTCTATACAAACACTCTCGACATTAGTTTGTAACTGCATTTTTATATTGTATATCTAGTTAACACTCGTACGCTCTACCATAGCCTTTCATTTTTCTTTCTTTTAAATGATAACATTGATTTAGTGAGGGAGCGAAGGGCGCTATCTGTGCGTTGCAACACGCTGGCCCGCAGGTTTGCAGGGTATACCCAGCAAGTCAAAGTGACAGTATTTACTGCCTTCTGACCGTCTTTTTAAATTCAATTTCTTGGGTAACTTGACCGTTTGCGTAAGGCACACAACTGAAGCCCTCTGAAGAATCATCTGAATCTCCCCATATTTCCCACTAATTCTTCGCTCCTATTGGTCGCAGCTTGATGGGCCTAAAGAATTTCTCGATAGATGACTATCCAACACAAAGAATTTTCCAATTAGAACTTATTACAACCAGTAGTTCCACCACCACCCAGAACCACCAACCGCCACCCACCAACCCCAAACCAACCACTACTCAATAGAAATACTCAATACTGGTGAACCAGTAGTAGTAATATTAGTGCGTACAAACTCTTCAGCGTTAAAATATTATTATAATACATATTTCATGATGGAACTTATAAACTTCTTTAACATTTCTTTAACATAAGACGGAATTAAGATGTAACGAAATACTGAAGAGCTGAAATGAAATATGAGATTTCTGGCGAACTAAATCTTTATACGAAATTCAGCTGAGATTAATTTACATGTTCAGTGCATACCAGACTTAGATACATTTGATTGGCAAAAACTGAAATAGTACCATGATTTATGATCAAAAGACATTGGAATTTTCTTCAGGGTTTTTTTTTTTAATTTTCCGACCGTTTTTCCACTTGATTTGTAACGTGTTGATATGTAAAAACAAATTCCTGCCCTATACACCTAATTTTAATCAATTTAACTAGCACAACAAGAAAAATACTACCGGAGGTTGAGGATCACCTCACAGCTGATTTCGTGCGCTCAGTACCACAAAGAAAACGTTCACCTTGCGTTTCCTGGAAAATTTACTTACTACACCACTCTGAATACATACTTTTCGTTTTTGCCAAGTTGTTCCACACAAGCAGTATTTTTCTATGCGATCTCCAAAGTAGTCCGCTGGTTTACTCTACCTCACGTTAGGCAGGTGAAAACTAAAGACTGAAGACAGCACAGTGTTCTTGGGTATAACTCTGGATGCTAAGCTTCAATGGGGTCCACATATACATATACATATATGTTACTAACAAAACTATGGACTTTTTGGTCTGAAATAAATGACATTATTATTATATAGAAAAATTGACAAAAAAACTAAGTTCTGCTGCATACGCAGTTAGAACAATTCGTAATTTGACTGATATTGAGACGGCCCGTTTAGTGTACTTTGGCTATTTCCATATCGTAAAGTCGTACGGCATTCTGTTGTGGGGAAATGCCACTAATATTCAAACAATATTTGTTTTGCAGAAACGAGCTGTTCGTGCAATTTATAAATTAAGTCCGAGACACTCTCTCAGAGAAAAATTTAAAGAGATTAATGTACTGACCGTGCCGTCTCAATATATTTATGAAAATCTTTTGTATGCTCATAAAAATATAAAATTGTTTAAAAAATACAGTGAGATCCATAATATAAATACTAGGAACAAGCACAAATTTATTGTACCTACAACAAGGCTCAAGAAAATAATTGTAATTGTTTGTTTTTTTTAAATCAAAACCAGTACACACTATGTATCCAGGCATATTATACGTTACGGAATTGCATCGCTGACAGGGGTATTCGGCACTGGTGCAGCTACACAGTAGCTAAACTTAGCATTCGGGAACACCGTTGGAGCTGCTGAATCTTGGACAAAACTGTCTTTGCATTGTGTAGATTCAATTTCTTAGTATTGTATAATTGCATGGAACACGTGTGAGCACGATCTACTTGCTGTAAAGCATCTATTTGTTGGGTTAGTCTTTTATTGACTTGATTGTGCTATGGCTGTTGAGAGTATGTCATGCTCACTCAAATGTCTCGCTGGTGGTGGCGTGTGTGTTGGGTCATTAGGTTCCCTTCAATATGGTTGAGCTGAATGATGCTGTTCATACGTCATGTTCGTGAACGGACGCCGTTAGAGGGGACTGGTCATCTCTTAGCTGCTACGGCGTATT
Source organism: Sesamia inferens (assembly GCA_037179545.1). Taxonomy (NCBI): domain Eukaryota; kingdom Metazoa; phylum Arthropoda; class Insecta; order Lepidoptera; family Noctuidae; genus Sesamia; species Sesamia inferens. Next base: position 13,979,914 of record CM073921.1, on the reverse strand, counting down.
TTAATTTCTGAATTGTTGTTTTTTCCATAATGGACGCTCTCAGCGTACAATATATTTCTGCATCGTTCTCACACGATTGATTTCAAAATGAATGATGTAATCAAATATTTGTATCAATAGCTTGATAATTTAAAAGAGTGTCCATGGAGTTTCTTGCCCGTTCTTCTCCATAGGTACCTACTCTTTGGAATGGGCGACTAGCTTCACCTTACTGACTGACCGACCTTCTGACAATTCAAAAGTGCCTGTAACTGGTTTATTTGAAATAAATGCTTTGATTGATTGATTGATTGATTTGTACTACTCGTAACTTACGCTCCGGTCCGATCGAAACATGTACTTCGTGACCGCTACGCTAAGATTCCATTGTCTTTTATTGTTTTAGATGGTAGGAATCACACATAATCATACATTTCAATGTACCACACATACAAGAGAATAATATAATACCAATAAATAATCATATCTGCTTAGCCTACTCCCTACTGTGATAGATTCGACTTCCATTTAATGCAGCTGAGTTAAAAAAAAAAAAGCAGCTGTGTATCAGTATTTTAAATGAAGTGACTACCTATCTAAGACCTGTAGAGGCATGAGGAACAGGGAGTAAAGTTCACTCATCCTCCATAGAAAAGGGAGGATCCTCCGACCAGACGGGTGTTATGTCTGGCGGGCACTTGCCCAATGGTTGAAATTGGCAAGTTGTATGTATGCTAATTGCACGGTAAACTCTGATTGCGAGATGTAGAATTCGTGTGACGTCAGTATGACGCGTCGTTCATTTTGTGGCGTTTGTAGGTACCGCTACATCACTCCCCTCCGGAGACCGGAGGTCGATAGTGGGCTGAGTCTTGTGATTCTTGCTAGGCCAGCTGAGGTTCCAGTGAGTCGGAACCGGTTGCCGCGTAGTTCACGGTGAGTCGGAACTGTCTTTGAAGATTCCCCAGTGAGTCGGGGTGGTGGGGCGCTGCGTTGTACTACTCCAGTGCGTCGGATGTCGTACAGCGCCGGGTTGAGGCTGCGTCGAGGTTGCTGATGAGGTTGAGGGTGATGACCAGGTATGCGCGGTCGCTGCATGCTTGTGGTCAGGATACCCGTTGAAGAAGTGGGTGCTGGCTGGGTGGGTGATTCGCCGATGAAGCTTGCGGGAGTGATGATGATGATGTCACGCTCAAGTTGTTGCACGAAGGCTGCGCTGAAGTTCATGCTCGGGGTCACCAATGTAGAGGCATGAGGAACAGGGAGTAAAGTTCACTCATCCTCCATAGAAAAGGGAGGATCCTCCGACCAGACGGGTGTTATGTCTGGCGGGCACTTGCCCAATGGTTGAAATTGGCAAGTTGTATGTATGCTAATTGCACGGTAAACTCTGATTGCGAGATGTAGAATTCGTGTGACGTCAGTATGACGCGTCGTTCATTTTGTGGCGTTTGTAGGTACCGCTACAGACCCATAACTAGCCGTCTTCTTCTTTTTTTCTCAGCCTATAGAAGACAAAGGCCTTTTTTGTTTGTTTTGGATGGGAAATTATCAAATGACCTTTCCCGCTCTGGACGATGCGAAAGGGCGAATCAGACTTTTACTGATTAAAACCCACCCGTGTTTTTGTTCTCTTGCCTGTGTGCCAGAGCCACGGTTTCTTGTGTAACCAACCCGCAACCCTGGCCCAGGAGGCATTGGTCCTCGTGGAAACCGTCACAATGTGCTGACATCTCTTTAAGGCGCGCGTGAAATCCAACGCGCCGCCTACCCGGGCCTGGTCCTTGCCGGGCGGCGAGCTGCCCATCACTCGCCGCCCGCAAGCCCACGCCTACGGTGTCCGGGAGTTCGATGTTGTCTCCCGACCAGGGCGGTCCCTACGGCGACTAGAGGTGTAAGAACGCTAGGATTCCCATTCCCTCACGCGCTCCGCCTCCTCCTTTGCTAACATCACTACTTCGCAGAAGGAGCCGCCGATCGCCGGTACGAGGACACAGCGGCTTTGCTCTAACATCTAACATAGTATGGCTCCATCACTCTTGAATTTAATCATTATGAGATAAACCAGACTCTTATAAATTTTTCCAATTGTATCGGCGATTTTGTGGCAGCTGCTGAGTGTATTCAATGCCCGGACTGAGCCCCGTTTGTTGAAAAATCTGAGAAATTAGTATAAGCAAAAAGGAGCTGGGAAGATAATTATTTATCAAATAGATACCCTACATAAATTGGCCGTGTATTTATACCCATCTCAGAGGAACAACTATATGCCTGAAGAATGAGAGTAGTGATTTGAAAATACAGACAAACAATCAACCTAAGTACATTTGCATAACTGTTAATTTGCCTGACTTCACATAACTCATGGATATTATTATTACGCACCTGTGCGGTAAACTTGCATTGGGTCATCATTATTCATTAGCATAATGGATGTTCAGCTTAATAAATTAATATTAGCGAAACTACGTCTGTTTTATCATTTTGTAGGTAATGTTAAGTGTCATTAATGTAAGTCGTGGTCAGTGGCCGTGTCCATAACCTAATTATAGATTTTAAATATCTCAATTCTACTTATTTTGTTATAAAACCAACCTAGAGATTGTGTGAAATTCTCACCGTGAAACTAGGTTAAGTGAGTGTAGCTAAGAGTGTCAAGCACTAACATCAGTTAGAATGACAAGCTCAATTTTTGTTTTTTACGAATGGGTAATCGTCAAATGACCTCTCGCGCTCTGGGCGGAGTGGAAGGGCGTGTCAGACATTTACTGACTAACACCCACCCGTGTTTCCCACACTCTCGCCCCGGCCCATGGCCTGGACCAGGGCCGGATGAGAGAGATCACTGCCGGTCGCCGATACGATGACACGGCGGTGCTCTACTCCAGCCCGGCCAGACCTACACCGTATGCTCCACCGTGTCCTCAGGGCGATACCCACAGTGGTGAAACCCTGGCATTTCCTCCCGCCTTATATGGAATAGGAACCTCCTGAAACAGCCGCGCCCGGTGAGGACCTGCGTCAAGCGGAAGGTGAGGGCGCCGTGGCACGTCTTTAGCCACACCTCAAAGAGAGGACTTACCGCCGCTATTGTGGAGTGCCCAATGACAAGCTCACCTCACACTCACATAACCTAATTTGCTCCTGAGGTGAGATTGGTATAGAATCGTACTGCTCGCTCGTAGAACGATTTTGTTACCATTTCACCGTGAAAACTTAAAGAAAATAATAGGTTTCTATAAAATAAAACACCAATGTTTGAGCTAAACATTTTAATAGTGACAAACACGATATAGAATCTTGATTTTAGATAAAACTATTGAACAATGACCATATACGTACTTAATGTACCTCTGATTGTAGGCAATAACAGTTTTACAAATAAGGTTTTAAAAATTATAATATCCATATAGACATTACAATTTCCATAACATGAAATGCTATAACAAAATTCCTCGACCGCGGCTAAATATTTCGTTAACAGTGTTTGAATATAATTTTACACAGCGAGCATTTTATCTCGAGTAATCACTATTACCATAACTTATAATAGAAATAGTACAAAAAATAAACTTCTAATATATATATATTAAAGTCATCATAAAACTCTTCATATTTCAATACAGTACTAAAATAAATGCTATAACCTGTTTTATACCTAGAGCCCCTAGAGGGAGAACACTAATTGCAGCTGAAAACTGGAGCTCATTCGGACAGCTTACATGACGGTGGTTGGTACAGAAAAACACGAGGTAAAAATACGTTCAACATGAAATGAATTACGTAACATAATTATAAAAACAGTTAGCTGAATTAAGAATTTAATTATTTTATACGGACTATTTGTGCTAATTTCACGAAGCTGGTATAAAACCTTAAAAACAGAAGATTTTCTCAAAATCTGAAAACCATTAGGTACGATTAATAGCTCTCAAATTGAATTTGTTTAAAAGACAACACCTGTAGGCCTAGTATGAGTTTTCAATACGAAACTCGTTCGATCGTATCGAGCGCGTTTGGCGCTCTCATTGGTTGAGAGTTCTTACGACCTTGAAGCGGGCCAATCGCTGAGTCAAACGCGCTCGATACGATCGAACGAGTTTCGTAATGAAAACTCATACTAGGCCTACAGTAAATGTAAACATATTCCGGCCGATCCGTCGGTCCGTAGCCGATCCTGAGCACTACCCCACCCTATTTTCAGGTTGCTACTGATGATAACCAGTATAATACACATCGCTAGACGCTGTAGTCCGATTCTGTAACCTTTTTCTTCTTCTTCTCTCAGCCTATAGATGTCCACTGCTGGACACAGGCCTCCCCAAGACTTTCCATGATGACCGATCTTGTGCTGCCCGCATCCATCGGCTTCCCTAGACCTTCACCAGGTCGTCAGTCCGCCTTGTTGGGGGCCTCCTACGCTGCCTCTTCAGGTACTTGGTCGCCACTCCAGAACCTTGCCCTATCGGGCATCGGTTCTACGCCCACTGCGACCTAATTTAAGCGACTCGATGAGCTATGTCGGTGACTTTGGTTCTTCTGTGGATCGCCTCATTTCTGATTCAAACGCGCAAAGAAACTCCGAGCATAGCTCTTTCCATCGCCCTTTGCATAACTTGCCTTCGTATATCAGCTCTGTAACCATCACACCATGAAAACTTAGGTGACAAGTTCATTGTGAGCTGCCAGTCCAACTAACGCCCGGGATTATCACTCTAGTGTTAGTTAAAATGACAACTCACTTGAGCTAACTGCACGTAACTTCTCACGATCACATTATTACAGAACAGAATGGCTGGTACCATGGAGCAAATATTGCTCTATAGCTTAAAAGAAAGTAGTACCAAATAATGTTCTTCTGTCTAAACATGCTAATGCACAATAACAAATAATAATAACCTATATTAAGTTAAACTTAATTTAAAATAAAATATTTCCTGTGAGGCACACAAAGCTGCTGATTCATCAAATTACTACTGTGTCAGAGAGATTTTCTCTTGCGTACCTAGACATAAGCGTATGACCTGTTTCCGCAAAGTACTTGACAAATGATATTCATGTCATATCTTTCCTATATTTATCTATGAATGGTTTAGAGTTTATGTTATCATCAAAAACTGCTGTGTTGTTAGTATTGCTTTAGGATATTTGCTATAAAATACGTTGATGTTCTTGTTAGCTTAGGCTTTTAACTAAATTTGTATTGACTATTTATCTTATTAAATAATAAAATAGAAAATTATAAATAAATCGCATTGAACTAAATTTAAATCGCTGCAAAACAGGTGAATGCACGAATCTCATCACTCCACTCCACCCTACAAAGTGGTCCGCGTCAGCGGTACTCAAGTACCGCTGAAGAACCATTCTGATCGTCAAACCTGACCTATCGTACACAGTGAATGTGCATTTGATCCGTTTATTTCCCGAATACTCTGAAAAGAGGTTTTCCTGCATTTATGAGCATCCACTTGAATTATGAGCGCATTATGTACTTATATCAAAGCGAATTTGTTTACACAATTTTTCCTAGTCCAAGTATGTATTTATTTTGATAGATTTGAAATAGGATAAATGTTTATTAGGATATTTCTCCATCTCATCATGCATACATATCTACTCACACACGAACATTATTTCTCGTGTGTGAGTAGGTATGTATAGGTATGTAGTAGGTATGTAGGTATTATTGTTCGTGTGAGTAGGTAGGTACACATGTGATGTAATTGAACATCTGGTACTTTTTATTTTATGTTTTCTGATTTTAATGTTATTATGTCCAAAAGATAGTCTGAAACAAAATAATATTTCTTTTTTTGTTCTTATGGAGATGAACGTAGACGATAACTGCACCTCAGTATTATACTTTTGTTCATTTTTTCCGTTATTTAATTTTAAAACCATTATATTCCAATAAACATATTTTACTTTACTTTTTATTTATTTATTTATATATTCTTTATTGTACACCATCAAGCATCGAACAAAATACATTCAACACAAAACATACAATGGGCGACCTTATCGCTTATCCAATTTCTTCCATTGCTATCTCATCTCAGTCTAAGATAAATAAGATGAGTATTGTTTGCTCTAAACAATTTTGTCCGTTTCTTCTCCTACCGCGCACGTATGTATTTCATTTCACCTAAGTCTATTACTATTATTACACAAATTGTGATTGTGTGAAAATATTAATGATTACAATGATCTTAATTTTAAACTTACATTAAATATTTCAATTATAAAGTAAAATGAAGTTTTGTCAATAAGTCCTTATTTAAAATTATATATTAAATAATGAAATTAATTTAGATTTGGCAGCTTTTTTGGACGAATCAATGTATTACCGTATCATAAGTAACAATTATCTTCTATATAATTGTATGTAAAATTATAGTAAGTCCGTTGTCCCAATGTAGCTCCAGTTTATGTAACGATTGTTAAATGAGACAAAATATACCTAGATATTATAAAGTTTGGGCATAAGTACTTATTTATTATATTTTATGTGCTTTTCGGTACATCCCTTAAATACAGGAAAATTATTTTATAGTCCCAAAGTTTTTGTTGAGAAAGCTATTAAAATTTCCCTCAAGAGAATAATATCAATTTTCACAAAACTCATTATTATATAGTGTATTTCCTTCAATCTTATCTACTCAAACCTACAAGACTTATTGCATGTCATATCTATTCTATATTAAATAATAAAATACGAATGTTATATGTTCGCAATTTGTTAAAGAAAATTTTTTCCATTCCCGTCTGCCTGTTGTTCATATCCAACAAATTCATGGGGATGTATAACTAACTAACACATTACTAGAGTTCTCTTCAACATTGTAGCCTAGTTATGCTAACAGCTAGGCTGTTATTGTTAAGTAACAATGCTAATCTGTTACGTTTTCGTAGCCTGACCATGGCAGAATAACTAGCTGGATCTCCTCTATTACACTAGTAGATACCCAATTAATACACATGTCCAACTATTATTTTAACCACACCCTGTGAATGCTAGCCGTACGCGGCATATGTGTCTTGTGAGACAACTACAATTTGACACATTATACTATGTATATTCGTTTTAAGGCTCCTGGAAAATGGCGCGAAACGACAGCGCAAACCATTCATTTGAAATATTTATAAGAAATTTTATATTTTACTTCTTGGAAATTGTTCTGCCAGAATCGCCAGACAATGTCGCGTCAAGCCTGTCTACGGGAGTCTTCATTGCGCAAAAGTGATGAATTTCATACCAGTCGTATTAAAACACAATTTATAAGCATTTTGTATGTGACAAATGAAAAATTAGGTGTTATCCACTAAACACTCTCAAGACACCTCGTATTATCATGTGGAATAAATTGACCATAATATAATCATCAAAGTTATACCATCTTCCATTAATTTTTTACAATTAATATACATCCTTGAATTCAAAATATTAATTTAGAATTTGGGTATAGGTATCATCATCATCATCATCATCATTTCAGCCGATAGACGTCCACTGCTGGACATAGGCCTCCCCCAAGGTTCTCTACAACGACCGGTCCTGCCCCTCCCGCATCCAGCGGTTTCCCGCGACCTTCACCAGGTCGTCGGTCCACCTTGTCGGGGGCCTAGCCACGCTGCTTCTTCCGGTGCGTAGTATAGGTATACCGAGACGAAATTTTTTATTGTTATGCGTATCAAAAACTGTAAAGGAAATCATCGTAAAGAACCGAAGAAATTATTCTAACACAAAAAGTTGAAACAAAAAGGCATGTGACATCTAATAACACGCACGGGGCCCGCGAGTTGTATTACGTTCCATTTCGTTTTACAGGGGCCTGTCCAATTAAGTAACGTCGTTACATAAGCTGATTATGTTATATATTTTTATGTAGTTCTAACAAATGATAACCTAACAAGCGCGTAGGTACACAGTCGCTTTCAGAAGTTGTTGAACTTTTGTAGGTATCGTTAACCTTTTAGCACTGCATGTTGATGTTATATAGTTAGCCATGCATTTTAATAGCAAAATTAATAAATAATAATAAATAAATATATACGGACAAATCACACAGATTGAGCTAGCCCCAAAGTAAGTTTGAGACTTGTGTTATGGGATACTCACTCAACGATACCATGTATATAATAGCTACATATATAGATAAACATCCAAGACCCAGGCCAATCAGGAACAGATCGTTTTAGTATCATGACCTGGCCGCGGATCGACCCCGGGGCCTCCACGTCGCAGGCAGACCGCTGCGCTACGTAGGACGACACTTTCTTTCAATTTAAATTTAATTCAAACACATTAAATGATGATGATTCTGCTGTATGTATTATTGCTTTGTACTTATTTATAGTCTCAGCACACTTAGCAGCGACTGCGGCTGCCGCTAATGCCGAATATACTCGTATTTTGCACTACCTATTCCAGCGGGTTAGCCTGTGTGTTATTCGATAATTACACTCTTCACGTACCTTCTATATATATGTAAACTTAGTGATATTTCCTAAACCAGGTTATAATCAAATAATTCAAAACGCACACACATGATTCTAGAGATTAGAGCTAAAACAATCCGAGACAGTATTAAAAAAGAAATTTCATAAAAATATGTTATCCATACGCGGTCAAAATGTATGACAGAGTATTTTTTTTAATAACCGTCAAAAAAATTTTGCTCTACGCTCTTCAGAATTATTTATGTATTCAGTGGACACACAACTCAGCTAACAGATACCAGTTCACTTCAGGGCTCTGGTAACATGTTGTGCGTAGGTACCCAGATGTCCCTGCCAACCTGGATAGTGTTGATGACAACATGCAGCTTGTTATCATACAACTGACAGAGATTAATAAAAACGATAAGCAGAATAATTGCTTAACATAATATCAGTAGCAATAGGTTTCATTCCGACAGTTCAACAAGGTTAATTGCGTAATTTACGCTGTTGGGCAGACTTATTTTTTGAACATACGGAGCAATGGATTAGCAACATGTTTCAAAATTATTCCAATTGATAGTAACAGGTAGTGAGTTACTTGATAAAGTGCAGCAGAGTACACTTTTAATTGCAGCTTAAAGCCGGAGTTCCTTACCAACTCGTCTTAGTCAACAGATTCTCATTCAAAATTACCTCTAACTTACATTTGCGTCGTAACTGCAAAATAGTGTAACTTCACATATTACACAAGTTTGAGGTAAACACCGCAGTGCGCAAACGAGTCTACTGAAACATTTATTAGTTAGCTAGTCTAACGTTGCTCTTTAACTGTTGGTTAAATGCTAACCTTACGAAAGTAGTGAACACGATTCGGGTTTCTAGAGGTAATGGGTATAGAAATAACCATGACGCAGCCGTGAGTCATTTGTTCTTGCCGTTTATTTTCATATTTTTTGCAATAAATTATACCTGGGAACCTTCTGGTCACGAAGGTATTTGTAATATAAGGTCAAAGTCGAAGTTTATTCAATTTCTTTTTATGAAAACACTATAAGTTGTTATATTACTTATATTAAGTAGTTCCACGATCCCTCTACCATTGAATGAACCCATACGTAAACACAATGTTTTGAGTGGATTACATTGCGAATGCGCACATACAGATGGTTACAAAACAATGTAGCGCACGCATAACACTGTGTTTATGGGTGCACTTTAATATCAATAACCAATCATCCATGCAATTATTTTTGCACTAAGTTACATACCTATATATACCTACATTTTATTTGAACTGATTTTTTTTTATGTAACAGGCTAAAACTGGTTTAGCTTGTGACGAACGTGACGGTGTAGCCGTGAGAAGTGTTTGTTTCTGTTTTAGCCTGTGAGACATAAATGTTTTCTTTTTTCTTTCCTACTTAAGTAGGTGTTCAGAATGCCTAGATGACGACTTTGTGGTGGGTTATTTACACCCTACAGTGTGTTTTTGTAACCATCTCAAGGTGAAAGCTTAGATAAGTGTGCGTGGAGTGAGCTGTCATTTTAACTAATATTAGTGATTGACACTATTGGGAGCTAGCTCTAACTTTTCACGAATCGATCAGCTGTTCTTGAGAGCGTTACCGTCAACATCACGGACGCTGACGACCGTGAACGAGGGATACGGGGACAGCGGGACGACAGCCGGCCAACGCCGCCCTCGCCCACATGTGGGAGTGGCGAGAGGAGGCAAAACGCCGGGGCATAACTCCGCTCCCGCGAGAAATCAAGGCACAGCGGGAAGAGCTCCGGCGGGATCTCATGGTGACATTGAGAGTACGATTGTCGCAACCCAGTGTTGGCATGCCACGATAGCGGCGATAAGTCCCCTCTTAGAGGAGTCGCTGGAGAGGCGCCACGGCGCCCTCACCTTCCGCCTGACGCGGGTCCTCACAGGACACACTTGTTTCGGGAGGTTTCTGTTCCGGATAAGGTGACCCGACCCTGGTCCAGGCCATGCTCCGGAGCGAGAGTGCATGGCAGGCCGTCACCTCTTTCTGCGAAGCAGTGATGCTGGCTAAGGAGGTGGTGCAGCGCTTGAGGCAGCGGAAATCCCAGCGTCCTCACGCCACTAGCCAGCGCAGGAGACGCCCTGGTCGGCAGACGACATCGGAATCCCAGCCACCACAGGCGCGGGCTTGTGGTAAGGCCCAAATCGACAGCGCGTCGTGTTTCACGCGCGCCTCAAAGAGATGTCAGCACATCGTGACGGGGTCCACGAAGACCCATGCCTCCCGGGTCAGGGTTGCGGGTTGGTTAAAAAAGAAACCGTGGCCCTGGGGCATAGGCAAGTGAAGAAACATGGGTGGATTTTAGTCAGTAAAAGTCTGACACGCCCTTCCACTCCACCCAGAGCGGGAGAGTTCATTCGATGATTTTCCATCCCAAAACAAAAAAAAAAAGCCGGCCACCGGGCTTGCGGCGGGCTTAACACGTTTAACCATTTTCTCAACCGTTGGTTGTAATTTTTTTTCTCTTAAATTAATATTACATGTTATACAATATACTACTTACGTCGATTTTCCTTCTTCACGACCTATCGTCGCGATAACTGTAATAAATATTTTCAATTTCGTTCAATTAACTATTGTATTTGTGTCGTAAAAAATGTGACTAATATTATCTTAGAATATTTAATGAAGATAAAGATGTGAATATTAATTCTCACCCTTTTAGTATATATTCCTATTATTTCTTGCTATGATATATTATATTTTAGAATATTTCTCGAATCAAACGCCGATTTATACACGTGTACCTAAATGTTATTTTGTTTTTATAAGTTGTAATGTAATATACTTACTCATAATTATTTGCAATCATTCTTACAGCTTAGAATAAGCATTACGTTACTCATTACTCACACAGCACTCATTACTCACCCAGAATCAGCTTACAGACAAAGCAAAGGCCTCAACTCGAAAGCTAACTTTCAAGGACCAAGACACCTTAGCATTAGTAAGTGTACCTAGTACCTACCCACTTTGGATGGTAATATAATACTTTTTCCTTCTAAACCCAATACTTTTTAATAGAATATAACTTATGATTTCATTGTACCAGCAATCTTCGTGTTTTTATATCGTTATTAGATAAATTATCTTTAGGCGCTGTTCTGATTATAATCAGGACGAATGATTATTTTGACCTGCAGATCTGAATGCAAGTAAATGTGAGCATTTACAATACATTAAATACAAAGTAAGTAAATTAATTTAGACTATTTGATAAACTGTAGGACTACCTACCTACTATAAAAGTACGCGTCCATAATAATGGTCGCATACTAGGTATATCGCACGAAGTAATAGGTACAAGTTATTACTTCGTGTTAGTCATTTTTTTAGAATATCTAACAAACCTGGCTAACAAAGAAACATACCTATCCATACTTTCACGACCTTTTAAATTGTTTGTAAGTACATACCTATTATTTGCCGGGTGACCAGAGCTTGTAAAAATTCTATTATATGATTTTGATTTTCGAATCATGCTTGAATTACATTAGTATTTTACGCGGAAATCGCAATTGACGAGCAGAAGCTAGTGTAACTATATGTATTTGTTCACACATCTACAAAAATCTTATTTTAAACTATTACCGATTTACCGTGAAATGTTTTTACCCCAAAATAAAATAAAATTACAGGAAACGCACCTAATGTAGGTACTGTTACTTATCATTAAATATAAAATTAACACCTGAAGCAAAGTTATAGACTAAATGAAAATCAAACATATGAAACATTACAAAATGTAATTACTAGTTTAAAAACAAAATACAGGTACGAAGTGAAGAACATAAACACACCGTAACACAGACAGTTAATTAGACACCTACCTAATTAACAATCCTTAACAATACATTAGAAAAGGCAGTGAAACCAGATAAACATTAAATAATAAGTACATAACAGCTATCATTACAATCTAAACCTACTCTGAAACAAAACAAACCAAAGATAGTCTAAGCACAGCCTTTAATTTGAGAAAACGACTTTACTTTAACCGAAGGGCGAGTGCCAAATATACTACTATCAATACTATTATATTAATTATACGCATGGTACGAGTATATATGGCAATATTGATGATTATGTCACAATCAAGGAACGAGCAATTTTCCAAAGGCACTGGATTCTTGAGAAATTACCTACATAACACAGCCGGCTTCGGAAAACTACGCCTGAAAACGTAGTTTTACCTAAAATGAACTAAAACTGATACATACACTCGCCCATCGATATCATAAGTAGTTAATATGTTTAATGAACACGAATAGCATAAAGAATATAGTTATTAAACACCAGTAACATAACAGCTCTCATGCATACTAAGACATCAGAAATACAAATTTTGATTACAAATGGCGTCGCTTCTCTTGCACTCAAAATAAAAGTAAATTAAGTTTCAGTGCATCTTTTTCTTTATATTTCATTAAGAAAAGGACAAAAAATAAATACTAGTTTAGTCTTGCCACGTTAGTCAACGTCTGACGTAAATAGACGCAGTCGCCATGTTTTTAACCAAGTCTAAAATGCCTGTGCATTTGACAGGACTAAACTGTACTAAACTTAAATTTAGAATATTTTGTGGACAAGAGAACCGGTTCCTTTGACAAATCAGTTAGTAATCATCATTATAATATTTTAAAACACAAAACTCACGCTCAAATAATGTGCGTTCAACAAAATTTACATTTTATGTTTAAGTCCCAGCCAAATGGAAAAATTAGCAGTTTACTCAACTGTGTTTATTTTTTAAGTAAGTAATGCTCGTCTCACTTCGATCTCTTGATTCGCATGTGGTTTGCCACAGTTTTAACTTAATCCATTTGGTCGAGCTATGGAGGTGGTTGATTTTTTTGAGTAAGGCCTCGGCCGTACTCCACCAAATCGACCTTACTTACTGCGACCAATTTAACTCGCACGTTAATATTGGCTACAATTCCAAAATAAACTACAATTTATTGAATTACATACAGGCCGTTAGTAGAACAGCCATGGTTTAGATTAAAAAGCCAGGCTAACTAAACTAAACGGCTAATTCAACTAGTTGGCAGCGATATATGTATATGCATTCTATATAACATTGAATGTGTTTCAAAACCAAATCATATTTAATACCCTCGAAATAATTTATATAAGTATTACTGTTTCAGCAAACCACAATATTTTAGTGCGAACACAAATCTTGTTGAATCTTTATGTGTGCAAACCAAATTATAAAATCAATGCGTTTAACAACGACTAGCAGTTTTATTGCGTTGGTAATACACCACTAGTAGCAATAGGTATCATTTTGACAGTTCAACTACAATCATTGTGTTGTGTACAGACGACAGCACATCAAGTTACTACAATATGTCATATTTCTTTATTAGATTTTCAACTTTATCTCTAAAACATTAAGTTTCAAGGTTGATTGGAAATATCTGACAGTTTCAGGTAGTTTGACCTGCTGTCGCCCTTACATTGTTTAGCAGACATATTTTACGAACATTGCAAGCAACAGAATAACAATTGCTTCAAAATGATTCAAATTGAATTGATAGTCATATTGTGTTACACAATTAGGATATCATTCATTTTTCATAGTCAGTTTCTTAATTAAACAATTCGAGTCAATAGCATAAATATAATTGATATTGATCTGCTGTTCCAACAAAATTATAGTTTCAAACTGAGCTTCATTAAAAAATCTGTGTTTACTTTATGTAGGTTAAATCACAATGTGATACATAATATTTTAACTAGTTCAACCAGTAAATAACTCTATACCTAGATAGGTTTACAATACCTACAATGAAAACTCTCTTACACTAAACGGAATTTCCAGAAAGAAGTGTTTGGACATAATTATTTGATTTGTTCGAAATACAACATTGTTCGATCCTATGATATACATATACTTAAAATAAATATTTGTGATTTTTTTCCATTTTATACATATGTATATACATTTGGGCACATGCGAAAGACAACCACATCCATGCATTGATCGTTGAAAACTTGCGAGTGCCATAGCAATAAAAATCTAGCACCCTACCGTACTATGCTATTATTACTTTGAGTATGTAGAACGTGAGTCTTATATTAACCTCTCGCACTATTTCATTCCATAGCACGCTCCACAATGTAGAATAAATTAAAAACTACATAATGCTTAGAACTAGTGAATATTCACTGAGAAAATGATATGAACTTTATTGCACAGAGCTAAGTGTTTGAACTTAAACACATTATTGTCAAATATTATCGACTAAAACATTTATAGACTGAAAGTTATTCATACTCTCCCTTGTATCGACTATCTAAACAGACTCATCACTTGCTATGATTGAAAATGCAGAATCATTATCTTTTCGTGGCAAGATTAATTTACAGGAATGATCAGTAGTGATTTACTCATTGTCAAGAAATACCAGGACATTGCAATTTACAGCTATATATTAGGTCAACAAAACCGCAAATTCATGTATTTTGCCGCAGAACATTTTAAATTTTAAGAATAGTATAGAAGATGGTAGACACGTCTGAAGCCAGGCCAGGTATCTAAATCCTTAATATAGTTGGACGACAATACTGTGTTTGAATTCGGGTGATCAACTTTAGAAAGGATTTACATACCCGCCAAAAGATGAACTCAGTCATCATTGTCTAGACCCAGGAGCTCCGCAGCCAAGCGCCCTTTGGAACGACAACACGCCGTCAGAAACAGTACTCTAAGTGCGAGCCTAAACTGCGGGCTAAATGTCAACAATATGACAATCTTCCAAAATGAATTCATGATGCCCATCCATACCACTCCGAAATGCAACATGGGTACTTTTATTTCCTGGTCAGTGCAATATTCATAGAGTTTGACGAACACGTAAGGAGACCAGCTCAACCAGAACGTACACACCATAATGAAGCTCATCCAGTGGCTCGGGTTAGAGAGGTTCTCGGCCAACGCCGTCGCGTATTCCTTGTCGTGGATGGGTACGCCGCTGTTCAGCCGGCGCTTCATCGAGAAGATGTAGTAGTAGTTGTAGACGATGGAGATGACGCTCGGTCCCAGCACGAGGATGCCGAGTGTGGCCGTGTACGCGTACGTCGTGCCCCAGTCCAACATACATATAAAGGTTTCCGGGTCAAACTTGGCTTCTTTTTTATAACCTAGTAATGGTGGACAGCAGAGCATTGCAGCTGAAATCCATGTGAAAACCATCCAACATTGGCTTCTAGTGCGCGTTTGTACCTGGTCCATGAGCATTGTTATTAATAATTAGCCTAGAACAGGCGCAGCCTACACTAATCTAGCATTTCTGAGATTTTATTGGAATAGGGACAAAATCATTTAAAATACTAGGAATAATCATATAACAAAATAATTTGTCATGCTAATGATTAACTTCCACTAATTATGTAGATGTAAATGTTATTTATAAAGGAACTATTAAAAGAGATAAAAATGAATCGTAATCTACTATATGTATATTCAAAGTCATAATTCAAAAGAAGAATCGATTTCGTATGATCAGGAGAAAGTGGGTTCATTAATTGTTATATCAAAGGATTCAAATGATCAATTACTAATGCGAATGCATAAAAGATGCAAACTAGCTAGCTAATAAAAAAAATATTGAAAAGGATAACTACCGTCGCACTAACCGTCTCATAGCGGAGAGGCTTCCGAACTGCCAGATAACGGTCAACAGAGATCCACATGAAAGTGTACACGGAGACGGACCACAGCGTGACCTCGACGTAGCCTGCCAGGCGGCACATTAGGTCGCCAAACATCCAGCGGCCCGTAATGGCCGGGTACACCGACAGCGGCACCACCAGCACGCCGATCAGCAGGTCGGCCACCGCCAGCGACAGCAGGTAGTAGTTTATCACTTCGTTAGAAAGACCTGCGACAAAACATGAATCGTATCATTCAAAATCAAAATCAAAATCAAAGCATTTATTTCAAATAAACCAGTTACAGGCACTTTTGAATTGTCAGAAGGTCGGTCAGTCAGTAAGGTGAAGCTAGTCGCCCATTCCAAAAAGTAGGTACCTATGGAGAAGAACGGGCAAGAAACTCCATGGACACTCTTTTAAATTATCAAGCTATTGATACAAATATTTGATTACATCATTCATTTTGAAATCAATCGTGTGAGAACGATGCAGAAAGATATTGTACGCTGAGAGCGTCCATTATGAAAAAAAAAAAACAACAATTCAGAAATTAAAATACGCCGTAGCAGCTAAGAGATGACCAGTCCCCTCTGACGGCGTCCGTTCACGAACATGACGTATGGATCAGCATCATTCAGCTCAACCATATTGAAGGGAACCTAATGACCCAACACACACGCCACCACCAGCGAGACATTTGAGTGAGCATGACATACTCTCAACAGCCATAGCACAATCAAGTCAATAAAAGACTAACCCAACAAATAGATGCTTTACAGCAAGTAGATCGTGCTCACACGTGTTCCATGCAATTATACAATACTAAGAAATTGAATCTACACAATGCAAAGACAGTTTTGTTCAAGGTTTAGCAGCTCCAAAGGTGTTTCCGAATGCTAAGTTTAGCTCCTGTGTAGCTGCACCAGTGCCGAATACCCCTGTCAGCGATGCAATTCCGTAACGTATAATATGCTTGGCTACATAGTATGTACTGGCATTGAGTTAAAACAAAAAAAAAAAAAAACAAACAATTACAAATTTTAACTACAAGAGGAAAAATCAAAGAACAATCAGTGTAAGCATAGAAATCGGACGCAGCTCAAGCCCAAGCCTTTTTGTCGTCAATATAATCTCTAACACTATAAAATGCTTTCTGACAAAACTAACGTTTAACGAAGGATTTGAATTTATTCAGGCTCAGATCTTGAACCACCTCTGGAAGTCTATTGTAAAAATGTATACATTGGCATCTAAAAGAGCCACCTATTTTCTTGAGCCTTGTTGTAGGTACAATAAATTTGTGCTTGTTCTTAGTATTTATATTATGGACATCACTGTATTTTTTAAACATTTTTATATTTTTCTGAGTATACAAAAGATTTTCATAAATATATTGAGACGGCACGGTGAGTACATTAATCTCTTTAAATTTTTCTCTGAGAGAGTGTCTCGGACTTAATTTATAAATTGCACGAACAGCTTGTTTCTGCAAAACAAAAATTGTTTGAATATCAGTGGCATTTCCCCACAACAGAATGCCGTATGACATTACGCTATGGAAATAACCAAAGTACACTAAACGGGCCATCTCAATATCAGTCAAATTACGAATTGTTCTAACTGCGTATGCAGCAGAACTTAGTTTTTTGACAATTTTTCTATATGTGGACCCCATTGAAGCTTAGCATCCAGAGTTATACCCAAGAACACTGTGCTGTCTTCGGATTCCAATTATTCGCCCTTTATCAACACTTTAGTTTTCACCTGCCTAACGTGAGGTAGAGTAAACTTAATGCATTTGGTTTTTTTCTCGTTTAAGAGTAAATTATTAACATTAAACCAGTGGATTACTTTGAAGATCGCGCTATTTACATCATCAGTGACCTGCTGCTGACGTTTAAGTTTAAATAAAAGTGAAGTGTCATCTGCAAACAACACTATATCGTGATTATCCTTTATGAGGTACGGCAGGTCATTGATGTAAATAAGAAACAAAAAGGGACCAAGAATTGACCCCTGTGGGACTCCCATTGTTACTAAAGATCCGGAAGATCTTTTTCCATTAACTTCAACGCTTTGAATCCTACCACTCAAGTAGGATGTAATAAGATCCAGTGCAGAGTTCCTGATCCCGTAGTGGCGGAGTTTCCTGATTAACGTCTCGTGAGGAACGCAATTGAATGCCTTGGACAAATCACAAAAAATGCCCAAAGCATCGCATTTATCCTCCCATGCATTATAGATATCACCTAGAAGTTCAACACAACAATCAGTAGTTGAACGACCCCTTGTAAAACCGAACTGTTTGCTATGTAATAATTTATGTTTATTAAAAAAACTTAGCATTTGGTTTAAAATTAATTTCTCAAAAATGTTACTAAAGGTAGGTAGTACAGAAATAGGTCTATAATTTGTGGGGTCTGATGTACTACCTGATTTAAACAAAGGTATTATTTTACTATTTTTCATGAGATCAGGAAACTCTCCACAGTCAATACAAGTATTAAAGATAACCGCTAGAGTGGGTGCCACAATATCAATAATAGACTTAGCAACTTCCACCGAATGACCCCACAGGTCAGCAGTCTTTTTTATATTGAGAGTGTGAAAGATTTTAATTATATCTTTACTGGTAACATATTCAAAATGACATTCCGAATTACAAACATTAACATTTTCTTTAAGCAAAGACTCAGCAACAGAAGGTGATGAGTTTAGGGATTTAGTAGTTAAAACAGGAATATCCGAAAAGAAATTTTCAAACACCTCAGCGACTTGCGAGTCTGATTTTATTATGTTGCCAATAATATTCAGGCTATAGTTAGTATTTCTATCACTGGACCTTCCCGTTTCACTATTAATAATCTTCCAAGTCGTTTTAATTACATTGTCATTTAATACCTGACTTATAAAGTAACAGACAGTGGACGGCACGGTTGGCACAGTGGTTAAGCTAATGACTGCCGCGCAGCGTGTCGCGGGTCGGATTCCCACAGGGAACAAATATTTGTATGACCTACAAGTAGTAGTAGTCTGGCTGTCTGTGTAAGTTAATGTCTTTGTAAACGCACCCACGATACCGATAAATAAAAACTCCTAGTGTGAGGTAACTTTAAAAATCCAAAAATATTTCGATCTAAGACGGATATTGACCCCGATTCTATTGGTCACAAACTAAATTTAATGTAATTTCAGTGCATCTTTTTTCTTCTATTTCATTACGAAAATGCAGAATATATAATGTTAGTTTACACCTGTCAAATTAGTCCACTCCTGACGTGAATTGACGTATTTTTGGTCGCCATGTTTATAATCGCGTCTAAACAGACAATGAAGTATCATAATTTGACAGGATTAAACTAAAATGTTATCTTCTATCCTTTTCTTAATGAAATAGAAAGATGCGCTTAACTAAAATTAGTTTAGTTTGTGACCAAGAGAATCGGCTCCATTGTCTTCTGACTCAAAATAAATAAACTTCTAATTGCATCTATTCATTGTTTCATTTAGTGCTCCTATCTTACCACCTATTTCTTAAGTAAATTTACTACGGCACGGTCAGAGGTTCTTCGGACCGAGGACCCGGTTTACACCGTCTATGTTGGGCATATTTTACATAATGAGACTCTCTAGAGGTCACAAAGTCAACAAAGTCACGAGCAACCGCGCTAAAATAATTCAACCAAAACAGAATTAATTGCATTGCAACCAAACCAAAACTTTAGTTATGTTTCGTATCCCGCTAGCCTTTAGACAGATGGTTTAACCATAACTGGAACACAATTGAAACGTAACCGCTGTCAAATGAAAAAGTTGAAACACAGCTAACTTTTTCTGTGCCATTTGTCAAACTTACATGTAAACGATTGGATTTATTTAGTTTTTTTTTACACCACATTTCTAACTGGATTAGATCAAGAGTTTAAATTCTATTGTTTTATTTAGTGCATTTGCCCCCCCCCCCGTTACTAAGTAACACGATACCCCTTAGTAATACCAATTATTCACAAAGATATATTAATGACAGCCAGGATCACCTGACTCATTTACTGTGATGGAAAAGATCCGTTCTTTATTTATGTAAGTGTAGCGGCCGCCAGCGACTTCGTTCGCGTGGAGTTGGTTATGCTCCGCTCCTATTGGTCACAGCCTGATGTTAAACAGCCTAAAACCTTCTTGGATTACTGGGCTATCCAACGCAAAAATAATTTTTCAAATCGGACCAGTGGTTCCTGAGATTAGCGCGTTCAAACAAACAAACAAACTCTTCAGCTTTATGTATTAGTATAGATTAATATAACAATCTCGCAGAAACTAGATACTTTAATAAAAGTCCCAAGGATCGGTACAGTTAAAGGAAGAAAAACCCAAAAATTTTTGCCTGGTTTGATGCCATAACTCAAGTGCACTAGTAGTGTGTAATAGATTGTCGTCCAATGTGCTAATATAAACCGTTTGAAAGAAACCTGACCAATTCACAAGATTATCCACTTCAGCACGGATTAAATTTCCATGAGATAATAGAGACTAAAAGCGATTACGAATCGGTATCCTATTCTAGTATTTAGTACACGGACTAACAAAATATATGTACTTACATAATATATTTCGATACAATCTTTTTTACAAAAGCGTGACGATTTTGCGTGCGGCTTTACGATGGTGATGCTTGCGGTGCTTTAAATTTTATTGAATATTTACAGAGTCACTATCATAACTATTTTGTGTGCCCATCGGAGATTGTGAGCGATCTTTCAGTAAGATAAAATTAATAAAAACTTCCATTTTCGAAAGCTACAATAGTACAAGTCACTGCACAGCGGGCAGAGTTCCGGCGGTATCTCATGGCGACATGGAGAACTCGATGGCATGGGCCCGCCACAATTTCGGCCTAAATCTTAGGCGCGCTGTGTTCCACAAGCACCTCAGAGAGGTCAGCACATAGAGACGGCGTCCGCGAGGACTAATGCCTGCCAGAGCCGCGTTTTGTTCGAAAGAGATACCGTGACTCTTGGCACAAGCAAGTAAAGGAACAAAATTTGTGCCTATTTGCTCCACCCAGAAAGGAAGAGATCAACATAGTCAGCCCATAATGTTCCCACTCCTAATTACTAAACAAAGTATAAACGAGCACTTATCTCTAACTTTGAAATACTCCACGCAGTAGACACTAATAAAATGTGCGGTGTAATTGCCAAAAACCGCGTGCGACTATAACACACAAAGATCACGCACTTTGAAAATTTGACTTTCCCCCCTAGGCCTGACATGCCTTCCCCTATGCCTGACTTGTAATGTTTTAATGACTTTCTATCTCCTATCTATATGAACATAATAAGTAATGTAATACAAATAATGCTACATAAAACTAATAAATAAAAAAGAACAACTATCTTCCATAAATCGGAGAATCTTCTTCTATCTATTTTGTATAATTTAGGTAGGAGCACAATTTAGATGCTTGCTCTAAGCGCCATTCTCTATTAGTACCTACACCCCTGATCAGTAAGAATATTGATCGAAAAATAAAAGGCGCCCGGATACATGGCCAAATTACGAAGATCGAAAATGAATGTAATGCAGTTTTTCAGAAGGTCTTGTCATTGATCTTTTGTTAATAAGCAGTATCTGGTGGAAATACAAACAAATGAAGAATTTAGCTGGTGCTACATAAGTTGAATTTAGCTAGAGCTACATAAGTTGAATACTTACATTTGCCTTTGAAATTAAGAAAGGAAGCTATGATGAGTATATTGGAGACGACAATTGCTACCCCCATGACAGCGATGATGGCGGCCTGCGTCAGGGTCTCGAAGGACGCGAGCGGGCTATCGGCCACGCTGACTTCGCCCGCCGATGCCGCTCCGCCGCGAGCACCCATCATCTTCGCAGGCATGACTGCACAGAAACTTCATCATTTTAACGGCACTAATATTAAAAAAAAAACCTTTTTCTCGTTGTACCTACACAACACTTACAACTTCAATTTGACAACGCGACCGGCTCGAAACTAATGACAACGACCGAATCATTGGGGGCGGATTCACGTCAAATCAAAACCCAATTAACCCAATTCAGTTGATAACACCGTTACTCACGAATATAACAAGATATCGTTAAGCAATCTGGGTCGTGGTTCGATAACTTGTTAAAGTTATAATAGGAGCAATGGCCTCTCACAAAAGTAAAGCGCCCTCAGTTCATGCGGAGACACAGATCTTAGGCACAAGTCAGCTCCGACTGAACTTAGACTGACACCAGACTAACTTTAGGGAACTACATAATACATACTATGTACAAACATCGCGGAGGCGTGGCGGCGCGGCGCAGCACCGTCAGGGAAATGACGGGCTGTCGGTGTGCCAAATGGAATATTGAGCTTTATATTTAGTTTATAAATGGTTTGATTTTAGATGACTATAATATTAATACGAATATTCGTAGCAGTGATGGACGAGTGTTAATCACAGCGACTTAAGATTAGAGTATTTGACTAAAAAAAAAACTAATTAGTCCATCAATCAGATTTCCAAAAAATACTAGACACGTATTTTTTTCATTTTTCATATAAACAAAAAATGAAGACGACACAGTGCGTTGAAAACTCGTGTGACGTCACTGCACGCTACACTTTTTAGCGACCAGTGGCGGCACCAGCCACCACACCTGATCTTTGATACCTTTTATATTTGTCAATGTTTATTGTTTTGATAAAACAAAAAATACGTGTCTAGTATTTTTTGGAAATCTGACTGACGGACTAATTAGTTTTTTTAGTCAAATACCCTATTGGTAAGGTTGTTGGTTCAAACTCAGACAGGTGCATTGTATAAATTATTTCATCACCACTTCTCTCAACCGTGAAGGTAAACATCGTGTGGAAACCGATATGAACCATAAATTTGAAGGCATGTGACATCTATCGACCACATTTTTTTTTTTTTAATAATTATAAACTAGCGCTTGACCGCAATCCCGCCTGATGGTAAGCAGTGATGCGATCGTTGATGGTAAAGCGCGCTAGTTTATTAAGAGCCTATTCACTCAGAAAAACTGATCGAATAGGATGGAAGACGCCTGTTGAGCGAGGTGATGCAATGTTAAACCCAACAACACGACCAACGATGCTGCGCCAAAGGGAGATTGATCTGAAGACCCTCCACGACCAAACTCCCAACACAACAACATTTGGCGCATCTTACCCGGATGTATACATCGCAACACAACTACTCAGACCCGTCCTCCGTACGGCTTCACCAGACATCATG
Organism: Sesamia inferens; assembly: GCA_037179545.1. Lineage (NCBI taxonomy): Eukaryota > Metazoa > Arthropoda > Insecta > Lepidoptera > Noctuidae > Sesamia > Sesamia inferens. The sequence goes on along the minus strand of CM073921.1, from coordinate 13,956,507 downwards.
CCGGAACACGACAAATCGCTTGGCGGCAAGACTTTGTCTGGTGGGTGGTAACTTCTGCCGGCGGCCGATGTTATGGCCTACCACCGAGAAAATGAAAAACATCTGGGCCTGCAAGCTACTACTAGAGCATGTCTGTGTAGAAGACGCCTACTCTTATCTAGTAGTAGTGAGACCATTGTAGACTGATTATGAATGAATATGTTAAAGGTAGTTGTTAACCTGACATAGATGGACTGGTGTATTATCTTTTAGACGATATGTATAATACACAATAAAGAACATATTCTTTATTGTATATTTTGTGAACATATAACTAACTTTTATTAGTATTTATAAGTTATCTTACCGCTTTCGTCGATTCAAGGTAGTGTGAATACTACACCGAAGCAGTCGTAGTCATTACAGCACCATCTGTTAAAAGACAAAAAAATATTATGATGAGTTGTAAGTTTCACTGATATTCTAATCGTGCAAGAATTTATTATCTAACATTTTTTTTTTTTTGTTTTGTAAGGTTTCGGTTCTTTGCCATTATGATACGTATATTGAACAGCAATTTCCATATTGGTAAAATAATACAGTAGCAGCGAGCAATTAGCATTAGCACAGCCATTGGGTGGCCTATCGCCAGCAGTTTAGGTACTGAGATGGGCTGAGTTAGGGGAAGGAATTAGAACAGCTACAAAAGGAACACCAATAATATTCTAATTGGACATAAATCGATTAGGTGCCCACAGATAGCTCTTAATAGAAAAAAAAGAAATGAAATTTATTAAAACACAGATCACAATGAATGTATAAATAGTGTCAGTTTGTATATTGATTTCAAAATGAACTCACACGATTGATTTCAAAATGAATGATGTAATCAAATTTTTGTATCAATAGCTTGATAATTTAAAAGAGTGTCCATGGAGTTTCTTGCCCGTTCTTCTCCATAGGTACCTACTCTTTGGAATGGGCGACTAGCTTCACCTTACTGACTGACCGACCTTCTGACAATTCAAAAGTGCCTGTAACTGGTTTATTTGAAATAAATGCTTTGATTTTGATTTTGATATGTAGTGACAAATAAAATCTTAATAAGAACAATCGTAGAAGCTAAATTATTTTAGACTAATACATAATATAAATCTATAAAGTTACGATTTAAAAGTAATGTTGGGACCACCCTAACTAGGTTCATATAAACGTGTTTCAGGCTATCATCGACAAGGATATTTGATGGCTACAATATTATAATATGAAATATGACATAAGTATTTAAGATTAAGCAAGGTGTCCAAAACCTTTAATTAAAAAAAATATATATATACAAAAATAAGTAATAAGTAGTAAGTTATATTAAATAAATTACTACGACATAACGACGCCGTCTTAAAATTGTTACTACTGATGTGCGGTTGATTTTTCGCCGTTTGAGGTTTTCTGCAGCCGCAGAAGGAACGCTAAAGCCTCTGCCTCGAATCTTGCGGGCAGCGCGGCGACGGCGGCTGCGGCGAGTGAGCGGCAGGGTCTTTTGCGTAAAATCAAACGGACCGGTTCTCGAAAACAGCGGCGCGGCATCGGGGCGGTGGTGGGCATCGAGCGGTGTACTTCTTGCGCTCGAATCTTGCGGGCAGTGGATGGGCAGCGAGCGGTAGTCAAGCGTTAGGAATAAATTTGAATGAAAAAGATGTTGCCGCCATTGTCCAGACATTTCTTTCGCGAATAAAAACAAATATCTCGTCGATACAATCGTGAACACAACACTACGCGGCTATAGTGACGCGCGGTCTGCCAGCTAGTTTCGAGAACGGGTCTAACACTTAATACCCTATCCTCAATAATACATACAGTATTATTGAGTATAGAATCAATTATGGACCCTGTCGGGGACAGCAAATTGTTTTGTTTTATTTTTGTTATAGGAGAGGGGATGAAGGCGCTCTTTTTGAGGAAATAAAGTAATAATTAAAATGGTATCATTAAAGAACAGTTTTATACTTTTATGGTATTTATATTTTATAGAAGAATTAATATAGTACTTTGGTAAAAAATTATTTTTATATTGCATGATTAACATTATTACTATTGATTTTTCGCCGTTTGAGGTTTTCTGCAGCCGCAGAAGGAACGCTAAAGCCTCTGCCTCGAATCTTGCGGGCAGCGCGGTGACGGCGGCTGCGGCGAGTGAGCGGCAGGGTCTTTTGCGTAAAATCAAACGGACCGGTTCTCGAAAACAGCGGCGCGGCATCGGGGCGGTGGTGGGCATCGAGCGGTGTACTAATACTACTAATACTATAATAATAAATGGTACTTTTATTACAACCTTTTTTTAACTTCTGTCTAATGCTATTGAGAATGGAATAGATATAAGTAATGACACTCAATGACAGCTCAAAAAGTTTGTATGCAGGCAATTTTTAGTTGCTATGATTTATTCAAAAACATTAGTTTTTCAGCGCATTTTAACCGCGAAGGTTTTCCATGAAAAGGCCGTCGGTTTTTAAAATTATGTACTGTACTGATAACATTTTGCATGCTCATGTTACTATTACCATGCATATCTTAACCTTTCTTAAATCCATTCACAAGACCTCCCTGAATTCTACTTAACATTCAGCCACACTCTCTACGAGTTCTATATTGAGTTAGTTCATTCCGAATCAACCTGGCCTATTTTATTCGTGCCGGTCATTGGCTTCACCTCTGACCATCGTGCTTCTATATTTGTCGAGATAGTTTCACTTCCAATTACTTTTAGTGGAGTCACTAGATATTATTAAACATTGGGGGCGCTGTATAGAAAAATGTGCACAGAAATATTGTTTAGTTTGTAAACAAGGGATGTATACAAACTAAACTAAATTTCTGTGCACATTTTTCTATACATTTAAGAAGAAAAGAACAAAACATAAAATATCAGTTTACTCCAGTCCAGAGTAATATTTTAGAGTATTTACTCACATTTACAGTTTGGACGTGACTAAAATATTACGTCAATTTAAGTCAGACGCGGACTTATTTGACAGCACTAAAGTAATGTTTGTCTTCTGTCCTTTTCTTAAAGAAATAGAAAGAAAAAGATGCACCGAACTAAAAGTTAATTTAGTTTGTGAACCAGAGAATCGGGACCATTACTTACAACAAGGCTATTAGTATAAAACAAAATCGCTTTCTCTTTCCCTATGTCCCTATTTATGAATTTGATGAGGTTTTTTAGTAGATGGAGTGACCAAAGAGTATACTAGCGACGCGACCCGGCTTCGCACGTGGACAAATGATATAGGTCTTGCCGCTCACTCGCCGCCGCTGCCGACCCGCTGCCCGCAAGATTCGAGCCAGAGGCCTAACAAGTAAACACTTTTAATTCGTTTATTTATTGGATAAATGAAAGAAACAAATTATTAAGTAATACTTTGTTTTATTGTCCACCGTATAAAATCTTTTTTTTTTACCTAACTTTAAACAACATTTATCAAATTTAAGTTTTGTAAAGCTCTTCCAAATGGTTTTGCATGCAACACGGCTCCAAACAAGGCCAATATTATACATCTGTCGTTAAACTTAAAAATAGAGTTGTAACATATCCACTTTTACTAAAACTACATAATAAGCTCTATAATTTAAGCGAAGCATTATAATGCTCAATATATTTTTATCATCTATAAAAAACTACGAACATTACTTGAACACCATTCTATAACTAAGTATCTATTAATGTATTTTTTTTATATATGTATATATTATAAACTAGCGCTTGACCGCAATCCCGCCTGATGGTAAGCAGTGATGCGATCGTTGATGGCAAAGCGCGCTAGTTTATTAAGTGCCTATTCACTCTAGCCTTAAAGACACTCAAATTATAGTGTGACGGAAACACCGCCGCCGGCAAATTGTTCCAATCCCTCGATGTACTATAACTTTGTCCTATTAATTATAATAAATAATAACTACTACAAACTACTATAATTATAACAATTTGTCATTATTTATAACCAAAAAGTAAGTGTTCATTTGTTCAGGATTTGTGAATATTCCTTGTGGTTCCTTGTAAGGCCAACCGTAAAATTTTTGATTGGCCTTATAAGGAACCTCCTAGGAACACTACCAATATTTTAATGTAAATTGAGCAAAGCTATGTTTTTTTTTTCTTTAGTCCATGTAGATACTAATACGACAATTCACATTAAAAAAACATGAAATAATAATAGGCTATTGACTAAAAATTTAGAGTTTGTTGTGCGCCCGAATAACAATTGTAACATCGACGACCGAAGCCTACGAAACGTTGGATCGCACTGCCACAATAGCGACACGATCGACGCGCCGTCACGTTTGTGGCCTTTAGTTTGTAGGATCCTAGTGTCTAGTAGAGGGAATATGGATTTAAATGTCAAAAGCTACGATTTTTTAATAGTTGGCCTCCACCCACGTTACCTATAATTATGCTTTCTATGCGGTGATAGTGCTCGTAGCTCATTATAATCATAATATGGATACCCCTGTTATGATATTGATTGATATAAACATTCAAGGGTATTTTTTCTGTCACTAACTACAAAAACACGTCAGTAGATATTATATCAGTACCCTAATTACATAAAACACTTATTAATTATCAGGTGTCATTTGCGACCCCAAAATAAGGGAAGCGTAAAGTCTATAAGACCACCACTAGACCGGTTCTTCTGTCTGGCAGTGAGGCGTGGCCTGTGCTTGAGCGACACAAGCAATAGCTGCATGTCACGGAGGTGAATATTAAAATTAGTTTAGTTTGTGAACAAAAGAATCGGAGCCGTTGTCTATTATAGGATCGAAATGTAGTGCTATCGTCTATGCTAAAAATATTATGACAGTCCAACTAAATGCAAAGGTTAGTCAACATAGTTTATTTTGGAGTTTTTGACAGGAGAGCTAAGATGAATGTCACGCTCGTTTTTCATTATACTTTTTAATTATTTATAGTGTCGTTTACTAAATAAAAGCGCGTGATTTATGTAGTAAAAAGTGCATTCAGTGAATAATTCATAAAGAAAATTGAAATATCGCAGCCTAGTGGCCACATCATGGCTTTGTATCAAATCTCCTCGTAGTCGGCTCACGCGGCCGTTTTTTCAACTGCCATGGGCGATATCCGCCATTATTGTGAAATAAAATTTCTAAAGAATTTCTATAATTTGTTACACGTGTTATTGGCAAAATTATGGTATCTAACCACAGGGGCCACTGAAGAGTTGAAATGGTATTCACTCTAAAGAAAAGAAAGAAAGAAACATAGTTTATTTTATAGTTTCATTTAATTCGCGCTAAATACTCCCCAGCGTTTGATGGTTTATTAATCGTTCGCACGTGATATTGGCAAAATTGTGGCGTCTCTCCCACAAAGGCCATTAATCAAGAATTGAATTGAATTGAATTCTAGTTTTATAAAAGATAAATCTTTTTTTAATATTGCTAGGCCTTACCCATAAATGTTCTAAAGGCCCCCATATCTCGCACGTAATCTGAAAGGCACATCGTATTTAAATTCTTTACCGATGAATCCCGACTATGGCATTACATGCTCTCCAAGAATGTCAGTGATATACGAATCGGCAGTCAAAGATCCTCTATCCATAACCATGACGACTTGCTGATACAACACGTCGATCATACCGTTCAGATGTCTATCTTGTTGGACCTGCAGGGTAAAAGTGCCTAATACACTATCAGTAGGAATAGGTTTCCTTTTGACAGACAACGATAGATCGATTGAATTCACATTGTGAAGCTACATTTAGCTGGCTCATTCCAGTTAGTAACAAAGTTACGATTCAAACAATTTCTGCTTCGCGTAAAAATCAAATCAAAATCAAAGCATTTATTTCAAATAAACCAGTTACAGGCACTTTTGAATTGTCAGGTCGGTCAGTCAGTAAGGTGAAGCTAGTCGCCCATTCCAAAGAGTAGGTACCTATGGAGAAGAACGGGCAAGAAACTCCATGGACACTCTTTTAAATTATCAAGCTATTGATACAAATATTTGATTACATCATTCATTTTGAAATCAATCATGAAATATATTGTACGCTGAGAGCGTCCATTATGGAAAAAAAACAACAATTCAGAATTTAAAATACGCCGTAGCAGCTAAGAGATGACCAGTCCCCTCTGACGGCGTCCGTTCACGAACATGACGTATGGATCAGCATCATTCAGCTCAACCATATTGAAGGGAACCTAATGACCCAACACACACGCCACCACCAGCGAGACATTTGAGTGAGTATGACATACTCTCAACAGCCATAGCACTATCAAGTCAATAAACGACTAACCCAACAAATAGATGCTTTACAGCAAGTAGATCGTGCTCACACGTGTTCCATGCAATTATACAATACTAAGAAATTGAATCTACACGATGCAAAGACAGTTTTGTCCAAAGTTCAGCAGCTCCAACGGTGTTCCCGAATGCTAAGTTTAGCTCCTGTGTAGCTGCACCAGTGCCGAATACCCCTGTCAGCGATGCAATTCCGTAACGTATAATATGCCTGGCTACATAGTGTGTACTCGCTTTGAGTTAAAAAAAAAAAAAAACAAACAACAAACAATCTAAATAATAGAATCATAATTATCAATCAGAAAACAAAAAGACAGACAACCAAGACAGCGAGCCACAGAACTTAAATCAGTAATACGAATTTAACTATAGTATTTGTTTATATTGCGTCGTAGCGACAGGACAGTAAACATAAATGAATTAAAGATACGCCCATACTTTTATTATTTTACTGTCCATCAGTGCATACCTACAATTACGGAGACGGTAACCAGTTTTATGTGTTCTGGTGTGCCACCTCATGGTGAATTTGCACACCCAACTGATCCGTTTGTAACTAATTCTATTTTCACAATTGCAGGTTTAGTTCCACAGCAATAGTTGAGTTCATTATGCTGAATACAGTGACGCATTAAGTGCGATGCCATTTTTAATTCCATGAAAGTAGAAGCTTATTGCCACTGGGTATAAATTCAGTTTCAAAGCTGCCAATAATAAAAACCTGTATATCGACACAAACTCCTTATTTAATTAAAAATCGATACGCTAAGTCTGGGTCTACACCAGCGTTAAGCCCACGGCATAGCGAGAGGTAAAGAAGTAAAAAAGCTAGATGGACCTTTAGGACAGATTCTTCAATAGAAATAACATTTACCTGAGAAATAATGATGAGTACCGTTTGAAAGTTTGTGTATAAAAATATATCAAACTGTCATTTTTGTTCTCCAGAATATAATGAAATATGATTTCTGAAATATCAGCCCATAATTTATAATAAAAATATAATAATAAAGTAAAAAAAAAATCGTAAAATTTTTCGTAAAATTATTAACTTCTTTTATTAAATGTCTCTGTTTACACCAAACTAGAACAAGTTACTTAGTATCGAATATCATCTATCCCACCTCTATTTATCTTTACTTTTAATATTCGCGCCCTAGTTGGTTCAGGCGTCATTTGTCTGGAGGACGACATTTTGAAGATTACAAAGTGTGATGTAAATATTTTTCCAGGCAATGATATTATACATAAATAGTCATAGATTGGCACCTACCCAACATTAAATCTTCAAGAAAAGCACAAATACACACTATTAGACGACACGTGGACACAAAAAACCGGCCAAGTGCGTATCGAACTGACGCACAAAGGATTCCGTACCATTGATTTATGAAATTCAAGGATTTAAGTTATTTGTATGAAAGATTACGCGATAATAAGCGGTTTACGATTTACGAGGTATTAAAAAAAAATACTTAGTCGAACTCGCTCAAAACAATTTTCGTTGGTAGTTTTTATTGTAATGTACCTACATCATATGTTTTTTTTAGATTTCTCATTTTCTTATTTTAGAAGTTAGAGGGGGGGACCAAGTTTTTTCCACTTTGGTAGGGTCTGTCACGCAAACTATTCGGTTTAGAAAAAAAATATTTTAGAAACCTCGATATCATTTTTAAAGACCTATCCATATATACCCCACACGCATGTGTTTGAGAAAAAAAAATAGTTTCAGTTCTAAGCCCCCAATATTTTTTTTTTTTTTTTTTTGCATCAAAATCTTAATGCGGTTCACGGAATACATCTACCTACCAAGTTTCAAAAGTATAGCTCTTATAGTTTCGGAAAAAAATGATTGTAACATACGGACGGAAGACGGACAGACGGACAGACAGACATGACGAATCTATGGGTTCCGTTTTTTGCCAGTTGGCTACGGAACCCTAAAAAGACAAGCTGAATAAAACTAATCAGCTAATGGTGCCACTTGTGGAGCGTAAATAACCTAACTCTTTTAACATATATTTAGATAATACAATGGGTTGCAGTATCAATTATGTAAGCATTGACAATCGCGCAACATCGTATAATTATTTGATTTGCAGTTTTTCTGGCAATATGCTGACGTTTCGTAAGGTGGGTCTGTCGAATTACGCCTATCTAAGGTTTAAGCTTAATTGTCTGTTTAATAATGAAGATAATAAATAAAAGAGCATATATTTCAAAAGATTTATTAATGTTTAATTAAATTAACATGAAATAAAGTGTTTTTTATAAAGGTAATTCAAAAACATGTAATCAACAAAACAGTTCGTTTGGCAGAACTAACCTACTTCGGTTTAATATCGCCTACTATACCTACTTTATCTGGAAATATCTTTTTACTTAAACTTGATATAAGTTTTGGCTAATCACAAGCAGAACCACTCATATACTTCTTTTATTATTATCAGTCTTTAATTATTTTTTACATATTTCGCGGTTTTAGCAATATATGAGTAAAACATTAAATAACTAAGGTAATAACGTTAACCTACATAATTTTTCTATACCACATGATAAAAGATCAACAAAACTATTATGTGATAGTTTAACTAAACAATTTTTTTTTATAAACAATGATAGGCTTAATTAACACAGTCGGGGTAGTTACGCCCATGAAATTTCTAAGGTTTGATTACATACTATCTAACGGAGATCAACAATATGGATCGAAGACACCTATTAAATACAAATAATTATTAATAGTGTTTAGTCAGACCCACCAGGACAATTAAATACTTCCAAGTCTTTTTGTCAACCTAACGCATTCCTCGTGGTACCATTTCTGACAATTTGCGCATGGTCTCATATCAGCAATACGATTTTCATAACAATAAAACCAATCATATCCTTCGGTTTCTTTTTCTCTTTTTATATCTTTTTTTGTAATTTTGTTAAGATAACGTGCCTGCTCTAACAGCAGTAACAGCCACCTCTAAGTAACTTTGGGTCCAAACGTCACGTTTTTTCTTTTCCGACATATTGAGGACATTTGAGGAAATAATGATTCGAACGATATGGTGCAATATAGAAAATCACATACATACTTAATTTTTTGTGTAAACGTGGTTAAATACGCCTGTGTGTAATTAGCCGATTTTGACGAATTTAACATTGCACTCTCAAGAGTTACGGATTGGTTTACGTCAAATAACGTAGTTCTTAATACCAAGAAAACGAAATGTGTAAAGTTCGCCTTGCCTTACGTTAGAAATCTAGGATCCAACATTGTTTTAGACAAAGAAGTGCTTGAAAGTGTGGGCTCGGCAGTTTTTCTGGGGATAACAGTAGATGCCAAACTTCAGTGGGGACTACACATATCAACCCTAGCAGGAAGGACATCTTATATGTTAGGCAAAATATTCATGTGTACACCAAAACTAACACTATATTAACACCAGAAACAAGGACAAACTGCGAGCCCATTTTCACCGACTTCATAAGGTTCATAACACTTTTGTTGGGCTTGGTATAACTTTTTATAACAAGATACCCTCTGCTTTGCTAGACTTGCCTTACAATGCATTTAAAGCACAAATCAAATCCAAGCTTTGTTGAAAGGCATATTATTCCGTAAATGATTATTTAAATGATAAGAATAGCTGGTCGCTATGATTAACTCAGGACAATGTTTGTGTTAGTACGCGCGTGGTCGCAGGCGGGGTCCGCAAGCTCAACAAGACAATCATCTTTGTGTGTGTCTTATTAATATACATTTTACTAGGTTTTCAGAGCTTAGGCGTGATTAGCTTTTAGGCGTAATTCGACAGACCTACCTTACTTATAATAAGTAAAAAATTACGTAGAAAATGTTGCAGCCATATTTGAAGTTCGGGGAATAAAGTTTCTCAATTTTGCTTTCAATGTACAAAAGTATGCAGCTCAGTTCAGTACCTAATTCTTCCAACCATCTCATAGCTGAATCGGATCTAGGCTAGGGCAAACCGTGCCCCGGGCGGTAACTTCAGGAGGTCGCAAATACAATCGTGGCAAACAAGGTCACCACCCAGCGCACTGCAACACAGCGATAAATGAGATCCGCTTCACTTCTTATCTTTCTCTACGGATGGCGCTCAGAAAATCACTATGTGGCTAGCGTAGGATAGGTCGTCAAACAGTGTGAGCACCTGCTTCGCGAAGTGCAGTTGAATTCTACTAAGTACACTCTGTTTTTAAAGCTCATGCACTACCTTATAAAAAATCTTCCTATGTTTATAAACATCTTTCATCGCAAGGTTGATAAAACCCTATGTATCATATTCTTCACGGTAATAGAACCTACTCTAATAACGTGATTCTAATCATTACAACGTGCCAATAACATACCACATATAATTATATAAAATGTCTTTTGCATAGACAACGGGTTTAATATAACACACCCTTTTCAGAATGCGGCCTACGCACGATTACGTAGTGTAAACAAATCCGACAGGTGAAGGCTTAACGATGCCAAAAATAATGAGCTCCAGTAAATATTACAACATTTACAACTAACGTCCAATTAGTTTCATCAGTAATTGAACTAGCGTTAAATTACAGATAAAGCTGATTTAGTTAAGTATGCACAAGCAAGCAACAGAGCTACACAGGATTTAATTACAATTAATAAATAATGCATAGCATTCGTAGCCACAGCAACCATACCTCGCAGAAGCGCTACGCTACGCGCTACGAACCGCTTCCACGATCGCACGTAGCGCTACGCAAGAGCAATTCGCAAACTTAAATACATTCGTAGCAACAATAATTCACAGTTGGTCAGGTTCTTTGAATTTGAACCTGATCTCAAAGCCGAAGTTTACATTGAAAATGTATTAAAACATAAGGTCAAGGCCACTAAATAAAATTACGTCGCTACGGCATAACCGAACCAATTAACTGCACCACACTACACCAATATTCAACAACGATATAGATATCGACGTTTAAAATACGCGTTGTCACTAAACATTTTCGCATTGCAATGACGTCACTTCATTCTGTGTTTTTACGTTTGCAGACACGAATCACTTTCACGCCAATTTCAATTGGATTAATGCCAAAATCGTTACTATTGTAGTTACCGAAAATCACTGAATTGTAGTATTTATTCGCGTAAAGCAAGATTTATATCTGTTATTACGCAATGCGTTATTAGTAAACACACACTGACACATGCCTGTACATACATAGAAGTTACAATTAAAATATTTTGAGAGCTTAACAACGCACCATTTACTAAGTACGACGCCACTCCGCGCCGCAATGCAATGCCCAAAGAGTCTGGGCGCCGGGGTGCAAGGTCAAATACGTTCACACGATAGATATAAGACTGATATATTTTATGCACTTACGTAATCAAGTAAAAACCTTGAGATGCGACATCACGGATCGAGCAAAAATCTATATAAACTTTAATTGCGGCAACACGGTTAAATTCGCAAATTTTGAGCAAAAAACTATCGTTTTAACCACCAAGTATCGCGCAAAAGTGACGCTCCGACACAGAGCGCCGACTTGGGGCGGTGTTATTGTCCGGGAGGGAAACGTGAGGCGCACGCAGCGATGTGAAGTCAAGGTCGCCTCGCTGGAGCTCCTCTGGCAGCTGGGCCTACCAAGGTTACGCATTCGCTCGGCACCCCCGTCTCAATCGATACTTAATTATAACGAAATACCTGTGTGCATTCACTACCTCTACACACATATAATATCATTGATAAAAATCCTTATTACTAACATTTTTGTAGCTATCATTATGTAATGAATTCCTTCATTGATTTCCACTTCGTTCTCTAATAATATTTTTAACGAAATTAGCAATGTCTTAGTTAAAATAATTTGTAGGTATAGAACCGTTCTTTTTTATTTTTGATTAAATTGGTGTTATTCAGCGTTCCGTCAAGATTACGGTCGTTGACCGTTTATGAGATTTGAACTTGTTTAATCGATATAAAAATTGTAAAAAATAATAATGGAAAATTACTTATATATAATAAACGTTATAAAACTTAATAATATCTTATATGAAATATTTTAGCAGGTAACAGTCCGCCCGTCAAATACCAGTAGTATTTAGCTAGCAAATTTGCATTTGGCTTATTGGCATGTTTGTTTGGACAGTGGCAAAGTGCCTTTCAAAACAGCATGGCTGTAAATTATTCGCGTTTTATAACAATTCGGTATGGTCGTGTTGTCGGCGTGGATCTATCTCTTACTATTTGCCCGACATAGTCGCTGCGCACTAATTCTTGGCGTGACGACAAACTCATTTTCAAAGCGTCCTTCCAATATTTTACTATGAGCTTATTTCAGTGTGGGGAAGTAATAAAAAGTTACTGTGCTCGGAGGCAGCATTTACGTGAAAACTTTGCTTTAATACAGAGTGGTGCTGACAATACGACAATAAATTAAACATCATGTACCTCAACACATTCTCAGTCTACTCACAAAAAATTATATAAATATGTCCATTAGTTTAGTCACAGGAAATTATTTTTCATTTTTCACATTTTCTACATGATGTACATGTTGATAAGGAAGCGCTTACAGGTTAATGACCGCCGCATCCTTGCGGTGCCAAACTTTAATAATAATGGCGCGAAAAAAGCAAGTCGATACAGGATCGCGCTGTCACCGATCGGAGGTCAGTGAAACAATGTTTTTAAAGGATGTTCTATTCCGTTTGCATTTTTATTGCGATTTAGTTTGTTTGAATTTTTCATTTTTTTATTTTTGATCCTAGGTTTTTTTCTGTGGTTTAGGATTATTCCTATGAACCAGCATTGTTCGTGTTTTCATTTATTGTCGTATTGTCAGCACCACTCTGTATATGGAGACTTCTATTTTTAAAATCATGATATTCAGAAGATAATTCGGTTGAGGCGGTCAGAGAGACTGTCGATTCATATATGTACCATGAAGTATACAATAATATAGATAAGGAAATATAAATATAAGGTGAATATAGATAAGGATAATGGATAAACATATGACCAAATAAATAATATACAATTTTACGTAATCATCATAGTAACAATACTATGTAATTAATTTTGAAAAAAATTTTTTTCCCGCGAATTAATTCCAACTTCCCCGTAATTTGGTTTTTTTTAAAAAGTGACAACACCAATTTGACGGTACATATTATAAGCGCTGCGACCACGTGCCGCGAGCCCTGCCCCCCGTCGCCCGCGCATGGTTTGTCTACCGTAGATGTATTAAGGTACCTCTTTTTGCGAAACAATATATATTTTATTAGGGGGAATTTTTGTTTAAATTTAGTTCGGCTTTGTGGGCATTAGTAGAATCAGTTATCGATACCGAACAATACCTTCACGGAGCGGACAGGGTTTTATTTACATATTGTATAGTCAATAGACATGGTGACTTCACGATGTAGGTACAAAGCTGTCACAATGGACCATTGGAACTAGAGAGCCGTCGCAGTGTCACGATTATCTATTTCTACCACAAGGGCGGATCAAGCTTTGGCGCCAAGGGGTGGGGGCGGGTGTCACATAGTCGTGATCAAGCCAAAAGAAGTTTTAGTTAAACGTTGAAAATAATAGATACAATTAAAAAGAAGGTTTCTTATTAATCACATACATATTCTACAAAAAGTCCGCGATGGTATATGTCTATCTCTTATGGATATCCCACAATATTTTTTTTTGTCATTTACTTTTTACGACAAATTCCGGCTAATTACCTAAGCGATTTTAAGCAATACAGCATTAATCTTTATCCAATTTAAAAGGTATCTTAAATAAATTGCTGATTTAATATAGATCTATATTGCCCTTAACAGTATTTGATTTAAATTAACATTTTCGAAGATATTACAGATTTCAAAATTGCGGGCTGGAGCGGCCAGCCGGGCCGGCAGGAGGGCCGCTATGTTTTTAAAACGTTCACAGTTTTTCTGTAGTGTATGTATTTAGTATCAGCATTGCTTCCGTGCGAAGCCGGAGAGGGTCGCTAGTAAGTAATAAGTACTGAACTTAAAAATACATAATTAAATAACTAAATCAAATTTTCTTTTACGCCTTCTTCCGAAACGTGTTATCACTTCATCTACTTCAATGAGTACGTTTTTATGGACGTGTAGAAGTGCCAGTTCGGTTAGACGTTCTTCAACAATTGAAGCTCTTTGGTATGCTTTGATTTTTCGTAACGTAGACGACGAACGACTGGGTGCTGAGAGGCGAGCTCAGACTGGGGGGAGACCTAATGTGTTATGCGGACGACACGCTGGTCACCGCCCGGGCGAACTCGCACAGGGAAGCACCGTTGCTGGCGACGGCTGCGATATCACAGGTGATGGGCCGTATACGTCGCCTAGACCTGGAAGTGGCCCTCAACAAGTCGGAGGCCATGTGTTTCATGGTCCCCGGCGGGCACCGCCACTCGGTTCACACATCGTGGTCGGGGGGGTTCGGATGGCTGTCAGTTCACCATGAACTACCTGGGATTGGTGCTCGACAGACGGTGGGACTTCGGCCCCCACTTCCGGCGGCTGGCGTCCAAGTTGTTGAGGACGGCTGGGGCGCTTTCAACGTTGCTTTCCAATCTGGGGGGCCTGAGCGCGGCCTGCAAGCGGCTCTACATGGGAATCGTACGATCGATGGCCCTGTATGGGGCCCCGGTGTGGGTTTCTGACCTGGCGGCCAGCAGCACCGCTGTACTGCGACAACCGCAGAGAGCGATGGCCAACACAGTCATACATGGGTATTGCACGGTCTCCTATGAGGCGGCCTGCCTACTGACTGGATCCCCGCCTTGGGACCTGAACGCGAAAGTCCTCGCGTCACTGTTCCGGTGGCGTGCGGAGGCGTGGGAGCGGGGCGAACGGTCGATGCTGCGTCAGCTCGATCAGCGTCGCTCGCAGCTCCGAGAGGCCTTGGTGGCGGAATGGCGGGACAGGCCTCACCACCATCGACGCAATCCTTCCGGTATTGGCGGACTGGCTCGGAAGAAGCCACGGCTCCATGATGTTTTAGATGGCACAGCTACTTTCGGCGCATAGTTGCTTCGGAAAGTAATTGTGCCGCAAAAACAGGGTGCCGGATGCCCGGTGTCACCAATGCGTCAACTGCCAGGAGGTCACGGCACAGCATACGCTGGCAGAATGTACCGCGCGCGGAGGAGCTGCGCCGTTCCCTCATCTCTGAAGTAAACAGTGACCTGTCGCTGCCGGCCGTAATCGAGTGGATGTTCGACAGCGAAGAGTCCTGGGATGCGGTGGTTTCCTTCTGAGAAACAATCGTCTCGCATTAGGAGCCTGGAGGAAAGGGAGATGGAGATCTCTTCCTCTCACCCAACCCCCCAACCCGCAGCAGGCGCTCCGGGCGTCGGTGGAGGGCGTATACGCCCTCTTCCAGCCCCCTAAATGAGTCCAGGGGCGACAGACTCTGGGACATTTGTCGCCCCCCAAACATCTGGACCCGAGGTGGCGGCGCGAAGTGTTCCACGCGCGCCACTCTTAGAGGTCACGGGGGGAGTGATACACCTCACTCCCCCCCTGACCCGAGGAAGCCCACAGTGGCGGTCCAGCACCAATCGGGGATTACGGAAGCAGTGTTTGTTCTCGCAGCCCCAGGTGTGGGTGTGAGATGGAACACCAGGGTAGTTTTTAGTCAGTAAGAGTCTGACAGACCCCGTCGCCTACCCTAAGACGGCGGACATCCATGAGGATTACCACCGCGGAAACCAAAGAAAACAGGAAGCTTAGGACCCTCAACTCCTTCGCCAAAAAAAATACGTAGGTATGTACAGACGACAACACATCAAGCTACTAAAAACTATCAAATTTCTTTATTCGATTTTCAACCTTATTGCTAAACTATGGAGGCTCAGGTTGATTGGGAATATTTGACAGTTTCCGGTAGCTTGACCTGATGGTGTTCGTACAAAAACCCACTTATCTACCTACGAGGTACTTTAAAAACATTACAACAATAATATTTGAGTTTGGACACACACACACACTGGCATAATGAAGAAACTGATTAATAAACAATGCGCGCGCAAGTGTCATACGAAATGTGACATTACGAGGTTGACGGCCGTGGTGGTGGTAGCGCGGTAAAATTCAAATTTTGAGTACGTTCGTTCCCGAATAATACGTTTGCCGTCAAAGTATGTATTAAATAAATAAAATCCTCCTGCGCTGGGTCCTCTTGGACCCAGCCCAGGGGGAGCCCAGGGGGGGGGTCATGGCCCCCATGTCCACCCCCCTGGATCCGCGCTTGGTCTACCAGTAGGATGGCCAGTAGCTCAGACAAAGGGCTAAACCTTTCATACAAAACTACTCTACTTGTCTCTTGAGTATTGTATTATTTTCTCGCAGACTGATATGAAATGTCACTACAGCGGAATTCAAATTTTATGATGGCTCTGAAGTGCACCTTTAAATTTGTTACTGCGCAGCGAATCGCCTCGTTCCAAGCTGCCATAAAGTTTAAATCGCCTTGTATCAAGGCAATTAAAACGCCACGCCGATCATCTGACCTATCTAGGTTGAAGCAGCAATGTTTTGTGCTTTTATTAAAACAAGATCTTGGATGTAGGCTACTGTTGGACAGTAACAAGCTGGCTAGGACAAGGTTATGAAAGTATGCTTCGTGATTTGAAAAGCAGCAGAGCCTTATTATTAGACATATATTTATTAGTAGAGATAAGTCGGGCTTTTAATAATTTTATTAGCTTATAATAAAACGACACTTCTAAATTTCATTACGTTAAAAACAGTTGCCACACTTATCTCTACTACTAACGTGAATAAAATGTAATGAACCATTTTAATTTAGACAAATTTTCGTAAACAATAAGATATTCTAAACTCAGAAAATACCCGATGAAAATATAAAATATGTTGTAGAAAATCAAATCAGCGGAAATGCATGATTTACCAAATATAACTTTATTTCGTTTTTACTCTGAAAATCCTACAATCGAAACACATAAAACCTAAAAAATAAATGTTTGTTACTAGACATGTAGCCCACTTTCCTCGCACTAGCATTGTTCTCGGAAAATAAACAGTCAGTACTTGGAACGCTTTACATTTTAATAGGAGTCTACCGCATCTAAAACGTTACCTAAACCGGTAATACGTTGTACCAACAGAGGTTTGTTTTATTTTACCGTGTAAAAAACAGATAATATGGCATTCACAAGTATCGAACTTGTGAATGCTATGTTACTTGTTTATTACCGATTTTCACTATTAAGTTGTTATTTTGTTGTCTGTTTTTATTTAGATATTTATGAAAATAATCTGAATTCATCTCGAAAATATATTGTATATCTCTGCTTCTATGAAGCTCTTTTGTCTGAATCTAAAGCGCTCTACACACCAAAGCCCGGCGGCATATGTCGGCTACATTATGCCGGCGGGCTAGGTTGGCGGCTTCGGTCTTTGCAAATCGTAAAACTTTTCCGGCGGCATGTCGGCGGCTCGACATCAGAAACTAATTTGGCAGTTAAAATATTAGTAAATATTAGTAGTGACGTGTCACTACAGCTAAAATGCCGGGTGACACGTGCGGTCGAAGGTTGCCGACATGCTTCTTTCAACATAAGCTACCAGGTTTTGTCGGCGGGCTGTGCCGCCGAGCTTTGGTATGTAGTGCGGATTACGTCTTTCTGCCTTCGCTACGAGTAGATTGTCAGGTGTTAAAAATGTTTCGTATATCAGTCAGTCTCAAGCCTTTTTGTAGACTGTAGCTACAACACAAAGCAGGCAATCAAACTGTGCGGATCAGACTATTAAACTGAACAAGTTTTTCTACGGGGCCAACACCATAACCGAATTTAATAAAAGCTGCCTCAGAATATGTGACTACTCTGTGAATAAAGTCCGATACAAACTCAGCGAACACAATACATTTTAGTTCAGATGAAATATTGCTCAGCTGGCAGCAGGTTCACCTGAGCTTTTACGGTGAAATGGTTACATAATTGCACTGCAGCTGATGTGAATTAATTTTATATTAAAACGTTACTTATCTATTCATAGTCACGTGGTATGTACCTCTCTTGATTACGTAGTGAATGAAATACGTAGGACGTAGGTATATACCTAAATTTCTAAAATCTTTTACTCCCTAACTATATTTGCTAGAACGTCTTACACACTTGTTTACTCACGGTTACGGTCGATCACACTCGTATAAAGTTACTTAGCAACTTGTACTATTTTTACTCTGTTTTTTATTTCTATTCCTGGCTAGTAATAATGGTTTTTTCATCATTACTATTAGCCAGATTTTGATGCAGGGTATACAACATTATTTTTTGTTTATGCGAAACCTGAAACACGTGTCCAGTATTTTTAAGTAATGAATCTATGTACAAAATTTCAAAACAATATCATGAATAGCCACAAAGTTATGAGCTTGTTATCCTACTTGGCTGACCCAACAAAAATATGGTCCATGCTCCGCTCAGGCGGGCGAGCGAGGAGTTGACCTCTGGCGTCAGCTGTTGCGTCGGCGTGCGCAATACTATGATCTACCCTGCGCGCTGCAGTGCAACAATTGGGTTGTATCCTAAAAAATAATTTAATGTCCATCAGATAAATTTATTAAAATATTAAACACGTATTTTTTTATTTTTTCTTTAATTGAAAGATAGAAAGATACCTATATTGATTTAAAATGTCGCATGACGTCATGCCGTGGTACAAAATATACCACGTGGCTTGACGTAATTAGCCCCCACTCCGTAACTTTAATACGCTAAAAAAATACGGGTCTTAATTTTTTTATTATCTATAAGTCGGACTAATTATTTTTTTGATTTTCATACCTTGGAACATCCCTATTTCTAAATGTATTTGGGAAAAAATATAACATAGGTGTAAAAATGATTGGAATCGATTCAGTTGCTTATTCTGAACAAACTATATTCAGGTTTCGCAAAAACAAAAAATAACGTTACATAGTATTTATCAAAATCGAGCCCAAGACTCTTATGAGTACTTTCCTCTAGTACTGGTAGTTAAAGATTAGACTGTAAATAAATGTAACCATGAATAATATGAATGAATATACATACATGGTTTTAGACCCCAAGTTCTAGTCAAGTTCTAGACGGACATGGTTCCGCCATCTATAAAAATCACTTGTTGTATGGTCATAGCGGCAACAGAACTGCATTATCTGTATCTAGCCATCACGGTTCATGTGATACAGCCTGGTGACAAACACACAGCAGAGTAAAGGGTCCCATTTTTACCCTTTTGATACGGACATCCCTAAAAACGGCTGTAAAATATGTTTGACTATGTAGGAATTGTACTCTTGTATGATTCGGCCGATTTTCTTTATAACCAAAGCATTTATACGCTGAGGAATCTGGTCAATAATGTAGGTTTTGCAGGGTTATTGAGCAACACAATATCGTATAGTAGGTATACATATATAGTAGAATAAGGTTTTATTTAAACTGTTCAACAATATTCATTGCGTTATTCGCGTTGTAGAGCAGACACATTTTCGAACATATGGAGCAATTAATTAACAATGTGCCTCAAAATGATTGAAATTGAGAGTAATATTGTGTCTGATTTAATTGTAACAATTTGCGCGCCAGTGTTTACACCTAGTAGAAATGTTAAAATGCTCGCTCTCTGTCTACAGCCACCGTCAAAATCGTAGGTAAATGAATCTCCCCCTTGACATCCCCATGGATATACCCGTCCCTTTCTTTTCCAAATATGGATCATGGTAAGGCGCGAACAAATCGAGTGGCGTAAAAACGATTTACGTAATATATACCAGTCCAGTGTATTTACCTAAGTAGGTATACCTATGAACTAATACGGACTTATAATAGTAGGCTTAATGATTACATTGTAGTAAATTAATACTACTATAAACTTTACATGAAAGGTTCTTAATATACTATAATTATGTATTTACTGTCTATTTATAGACCTTTGTGGTAGGAAACAAATAATCACATACATTTGAAAACACACGTGTATTTCCCTAACTAGCTAATTGTTTCTGTCAGCAGCAAAAATCTAATAAAAGATTAAATATTTTGTGACGAAAAACGGTTTGAACGCGTAAATTCTGGATCAATAAAATGGTAGCCAACACAAAATGAAGACAATACCAAATTCCTGCCATGAAGGAAAAATACACGCCAGCGTATACTTACCTTACTTAATTTTCGTAGCCGAATTTTTCATCGATTGAAGCCAACTCAAGCAAACCACAATACCGATTTTTTTTTACGTAGTATTTAAGTTTTCATTGGTATGATATAATTATAAGACGGAATATTATATTTATATTCTTAAGCAAAGGACAAACATAAAATTAAACAAACTGTGACAGGTCTTTAAATCACTCGGGAAACAAAAGTTATGACAGCAGTAGTTTTCTAAACTATTCAAAGAAGCATAAAAGTGTTTCATACTTACTTTATCTACGTATCCTCCATATTCGGTGTATTCCTCGCCTTTTTTATATAATACCGCGCTAACTGGCGTCCACAATCGCTCACAGTAGCTTAGGGTTACGTTTACTCGCTTGTAGCAAGCGCGGCAACTGTCACACGACTGTTGAAACTTGTACACTGCGGCGCGTGGTGCGCGCGCACTGCTCCTCGCGTTCCAACAAAATGCTTTTCGCCATTGAAGCAAGATAGGTCGCTTTTTATCGCTAAATCCATAGCTTAGCTGACTAAGTAAATCGCAAGAATCGCGCTAAACTGCGAGACAATGCGTACTGGCTTCGACACAATTCAGGAAAGACGCTACCTTGATCAGACACATCATGTTATGCATTAGGAACACACTAGGTATCTATTAGTCAGAGCAGAAGCACTGGTCGCCTACCGAAGGAAGGAAGACACAAAACCGCAAATTATCCGTATTTATGCAAAATGGGTAAATTCAAATTACTTCTTTTTTTAAAGAATGCTAATTTAAAAGTGGTCTAAAACCACTTTTATATTAGTAGATCTTCTTTAAAAAAAGAAGTAATTTAAATTTGTCGAGTGGTTCTATTTTGCATAAATACGGACAATTGTTCAATTTAAAAATACAAGATACTCTACAATAAATAATACCATAGATACTGTTTCATATTGACTTCGCGATCCTGATCCGTCACAAATTAAGCCACAATTAGGTACAGTATGCATTGAAGTGGCGAGCGATATTTTAGCAAGTTTAAATTAATATTTTTATTTTACGTTGGTTCTATTCAAATTAATTTGAGAGCTACAGTGCGTCTGCCAGAGCCACGAGTTACTCGAAAGAGATACCGCGGTTCTTGGTGCACAGGCAAGTAAAAGAACACGTGTGGGTTTTAGTCAGTAAAAGTCTGACAAGGCGTGACAGACTTTTACTGACTAAAACCAAAAAAAAGAAAGAGGTCTGTGATGATTTCGCTTCCAAAAGAAGGGCTAGAGTGGGTCAAGAAAGCTAGAGCAAAAAGAACGGATAAAATTAATTTAGAAAACATCATCAATACGTCTGCGGCGCAGAAGGCCAAGATAATGCAATTTTGAATTTACAGGTTTAACAGAAGTTCCGTAAAAAAAAATAGGTTTTTATCAATTTCAAAAAGCAAATCTACTATTTTTTTTTTTATAACTTAATCTTTTTCTCAATTCGGTGGTAAATTTGTTTTATTTTTTATCTCTAGTTCTATCTCTATGTACACGTACAACGTATGTCTCAAGCATGTCCCTATATAAATTTTACTATCTTTGCTTGTTTTGAGTTAGCTTCAATAATACGATTTTCCATTCGAAGTTTTAATAACTTCGTTTCACTGATATTTACACAGCAAGCAACATAACTTTAATATCGGTAGTCCGAATCAAAACAACTTTTTCCACATTTTTAATGTATGAAACGATTGTCGATGTTCTGAAATTTCACCCATTATGGGTAATGGGTAAATTTTTCCCATATCAAGTAGTAAAATAGGACATACACTAAAATGGCCAAAGTTCTACCATTTCACAGATAATTCGGCAAACCTTCATACGCAAGAGTTCCCTCCCTAATAGAATTGTGAATAACATGTCCTTGCCAAGCGTTTTTGCCGCTCTGAAGGAGAAACTCACGCCTGCGCAGTAGACGGCGAGGGTGCGCAAGGACATTGAAGCGAGTCGTTGCGCAGGGCAGTCGTCACAACACAATAAACATTTCAGAAAACCCACAGATTGGCTTTTCTGCTATGGGTTCAGTGTGGTTACCATGAGTTTTCATTACGAGACTCGATGATATGTATCGAGCGCGTTTGGCGCTCTCATTGGTTGAGAGTTCTTACAACCTTGAAGCAGGCCAATAGGTGAGTCAAACGCGGTCGATATCGGTGATCGAGTAATGAAAACTCATGGTAGCCATACAGTTCGATCGACCTGCGCCAATTATCACTCGGGGCTAATACAGGAGCGATGTCGTGCTTCTTTTGGCACGCTTTATTAGGACAATCCTTCACAAATTTTGGTACGGTTGGAAAATACAAAATCAAAATATAAATTTCGTAGATATTTTATTGAACACAAGAGCACACAAGTGCTAGTAAATACACTTAAAGAGTAATGTCGTACAAAGCTTAATTACTATGATATTCGTTCCTCGAGTTGAAATAGCAAAGAAATAATAATAAAGAGATTGTAATAAAGGTACGATTGGAATGTGTTGCACATCTTTCATTCATTCATGATTGTTATAATATTCATTCCTTATAAAAATCAATCATCATCATCTCAGCGCTGATCCCAGTCGCATCCGAAGCTTTTTCAGCTTTGGAGTCTGGGGCCCGCTTTGCCAGTCTAACTGCTCATTTGGCTAAACAAAATTTGGATAAAAATCATGAATGAGTGATGGATATGAAACACATTTATACAGTTATAATAAAAATACAGCAGCAGTTTA
The DNA here is from genome assembly GCA_037179545.1 of Sesamia inferens. Classification (NCBI taxonomy): domain Eukaryota; kingdom Metazoa; phylum Arthropoda; class Insecta; order Lepidoptera; family Noctuidae; genus Sesamia; species Sesamia inferens. The sequence continues at coordinate 13,933,270 of CM073921.1, read as the reverse complement.
TAAAAATTAAAGTATAAAGAAATAAGTGCACACTTCGTATCTTTAGTTAACAAAACATACAAAAATTTTGACAGAAAAAAAATGTTTCACACTTTCATTATCAGTCAAATATCATAGCCTCACTATAACTATACTTAAACTACAATACAAAAGATAGATTTACGTAGCTTTGGTAATATAAAGAAAAAAAACATTTTGCATTTTAATACAAAATATTGATTAACATTGTGCATACATTAATATTCGCAGAAAAGTTAGTGCTCCATCCTTACGATGCCAACACAACAACATCCTTACAATTTGAAATTAAAGTTGGTATTCATAATGACTTACATAAACATGCGAGAGTTACCCAAAGACGCACGTAGCAAGCAGTTTATTATACGTCCGTGCGCGATTGTAACGCAATCGCACCACATACCTACAAAAGGTGCGCTCCATATAACAAGAAAAAAGAAAAACAGACACAGACACGCATGTGGATGAAGCGAGTAATTTTCAGGCAGCGCATTCTCGACTGGCATTTGTTTAGGGGCCTCAGCACACCTCCACAGCGAAAATAATGATGGAAAATAGCTTTACAACTTCGCTTTTAAACATTATTTCATTACGAGACTTAATTGAATTGTAAAAAACAGAGGAAGACTTTCTTAGGTTAGTTTTTCACTACAATATGATTCACTTTATAAATTTTCGACTGTCACAGATACTTGGAAAAGAGACGTGGCTCCGTAGCAAAATAACAAGCTGAATGAGGAGGTGTATGTAATTGGCTTCCGAGCTGAACGACGAAAATACTCGAAAAAGATATACCTAATCATAATCAAATCTATGCGTAAAACCTATCGATCACTTATACAGTAGATTCACAATTAGCGTAAAAAAAATGGTTGAACTGAACAAGCACACAACGCAGCACTTGGGTGCTTCTTGCATTTAGACTTACATTATAATTCTGACTTTAATACATGCGTGTAAGGTTGAGTTTAGTTTGATGTCTGATGTACCACGGACTCGGTCGTAAAAATAATGTTTTTTTGTACTGCTTTGTGATAAGAACTTTATACATTTACTTTATAAATTTTCAATTAATGTATTTTTATTTTGACTACTTTAGACGGCTTAATACTTGTAGCCATTTTTGATAATAGTTTTGTTCGAGATTGTGCATCTAGTGTCTAAGTGATTGATGGTTAAACCAAGCAATTTCGCTTTTCATTCGGTTACCGTACAACCGACAAGTCATAGCGGAACTACTGTTGTTTCACTGCTATGGTTTCGCGTCAGAGATGTGATACCAGTCTTAACATAGTTTGAGACCGCATATATGCGTTTATACTCGCTCGTTATATGGAGCTCGCCTTCTGTACAATATATTCTGTAGCACAGGCGCCGTAGGGCGCTGATTGCACAAATACGGTGACCTATTTTCAGGAAACCAGTGAACTTGAGGCAACGCCATTTGTTATACAAAACGGCGAACAAAATGCCCTTGCAATAGATAACAATAAAGTTCAGTAGAAATTTACATTTGTTTTTATACGCCTTATTAATTACGCGTAGTGATAAAGTTCAAGTAGTAAGGTAAGTGTACTACATTATTTTGTTTTATTTTCCTTATTTTTGTGTATAGGTACAGAACAGAGAGTTACAAAATTAACAGAGAAGGATAAAAAAAATCTAATACATTTTCTGTTATGACAGTTATGCTAGGTTCGAATTATTGCTTAATCTTTTCACAGTATAGGCACCAAAGACTAAATTTATTAATGATTAATATTTTTTACTAACTCCTAATAGTGAGAGAATTAATACAGAATACAAAAAGAGTTCGAGATGAGATTCGGTGATATGGAGTTACTTGACTCGTGTATTTATTATTGTCCTTTCGCATGTGTATATATTCAAAGTTTCAAGTAAACAAGGTGTTATTCTGCATCTTCGCCATATATGTTATAAAAGGGATATATCATTACAAAATTACTAGAGCTAAGTTGATTAGCAGAAGTATGGGTTTCGGGAATCATCGTCTAACTTCAGAAATCGCAAAAACAGACGCGCGATTATGAATGGGTCTAATATTATAGAGCTTTTAGTTCTATTTAAGTACTTGCCTTTTTGTTTAACCGTGATTACAAAATGAGAGATTAACAACTCTAAAGCATTTAAAAAAACTATTCAAACTTTCTAGTGACAGACGACCATCTTCAGCCGGAGTAGTGAACTCGATGGAGAGAAAACTTGATGCGGACAAGCAATGCTAAGTGCGCTAGTACAAAATATATGCCCAATTACTCTGTCACTAAGCTTCCTCCGTATAAATGACTTTTTTTTTTTTTTTTTTTATTGGGACAAACCCGCCACACTTTTCCCAACCACTGCAACTCCTGAAAGCCAGAATCAACAGTGGCGACCGCCAGAAAAACGCCGAGCAATGAAGCTCGACGAGTCCCGGAGAAACGATTCAACTGTCTTGGGTCCCGCAACGAAATTAATCAGAAAAGAATAGCGGAGGAGTAAGAAAAAAGATATTTTTTCCACTTCCCTCCATAACAAGCAGGAGACAGAACAGAACTAGGCCAAACGGCACAAAGGGACATTATTGCAACTGGGAGAAGCCCAGATTGCCAAACACCACGGAATAAAATTTGATTAAGTTAATGGGTCCTAAGTAGGTATTAGCTGTTACAATTGATTCCAATAATAGGTATGGCAAAAGCGCCTGAACGCACGGAAATTGGTTCTAGTTTCTACAAGGTCCGTATAATAAACGACTCCGGATGTAACTTGTACACTATCCAACATAATATTGCGTTCATTCTGCCAAAGAACACACTCCCACAAGATGTGATGTGCGGACTGTTCAAATTCACAGTTCGATGTAGAACACTGACACAAAGGGGAAGGAACAAGTTTAAAAGAATACAGTTTACTTTTAAAGTTGCCATGACCTGTGAGAAATTGGGCAACGCAGTGGTCAACCACCAGCCATGTCTTAGCCAGCCGATCACCAACGGATGGAAAGAACAGATGGAGGTGCCGGCCCTTGATGGAATTATCCCACCTACTTTGCCATTCGGATAAGAGGTCCTCCCAGACTTCAGTCTGAGGTTTAAATAATCTAGAGATTTTATTAAAGTCGCGTTGTGTAACAAAATTAGTGTCCATGGCCTCCCCCCTCGCGGAGTAGTACATTGAAGCACGTCGCTGTACCTCAAGGTCGACTGGAAGTACACCTGCCAGTACCGGTAAGGCTTCAGTACTGACCGTTCTATACGCCTTGCATAAAAATATCAATGCCAAACGTTGGCTTTGAAGCAGTTTACGTCGTGCCGCTCCTATGCTGGCCCTATCGGCCCAAACAGGTGCACCGTAGCACATACATCCTAAGTAGGTAGCTCCATATATAGTTTTTAAAGTTAGGAATGATAGACCCCAAGTTGCTTTGGATATTCTAGTCAGGGCATAAAAGTTCTTTTTAGCTTTTTCACCAACTATTTTTATATGTTCGATAAATGAAAAATTCCTTTCTAAGATCATACCAAGGTAGCATACGGATTGCTGTTTTTTAATGGGAACGTTGTTAAATTTAATAGTAGGCAATGATTTAAGATTACCTTTTAGTAGAAGTTGATAGGTTTTATGTGGCGCAAATGCTAGGCGGTTACGATCACCCCACTGAGATATTAAATTTAGGCAAGTATTGGCCAAGTTCTCAAGTCCAGCTCGGGTACTTGACTGAATGAGCAGTAGGCCATCGTCCGCGTAACCAGTAAGTGAACAGCCGCAAGGAAGCGGGATCGCGAGGAAGTCATCAAAACCCAAATTCCATAAATAAGGACCGACAACTGAACCCTGAGGACATCCCATGGTTAGTGTTTTAGTACTAGAAAAATGACCGAGCTTAAGTACCGCGGAACCGTTTATAAAGTAAGAGTAAACGAGATTATATATGTTTCTATAGCAACCGCGGGTTTTTAATTTTAACAACAGCATAGGCCACCAGGCGTTATCAAAAGCCCCAGAAATATCCAGGAAGATCCCAATTACGTACTTGTTTTCAGATTGGTTAACGGTTCTTCTGACAGAAAGCGCCGCGTCGACTGTAGATTTACCTATGGTGAAGCCATATTGATTATTATGGAATTTTGGACCGTTCGGTAGTAAACGTGGAACGATGAGGCGCTCAAGAAGTTTACCCAAAGATGGTAGAAGAGTGATAGGACGATATGACTTCGGATCATCCGGTGGTTTATCACCACACTTTGGTATTATTCGTAAGAAACCGCGTCGCCATTTACGAGGAAAAACGCCTTCAGCAATGCATCGGTTATATACAGTTAAGATGGCATCACCCGCTGTTTTACACGCTTCTTTAATCATCCTATTAGATATTTTATCTTCACCTGATGATTTGTTGACCGGTAGTTTTCTAACAATATTTATAAATTCGTCATTAGATGGTACGTCTGACATTGGTGATTCAGGTGGCACAGGAGCCCACGCTCTAATCTGTTGGTGGTAGTCGCTATCGTTAGCCGGTGAATCATCAGGGATAAGTGTATTTATTAGCACTTCTGTTGTTTCCTCTATGCCCGTGGTATGCCTATCATTGACTTTAATGTTTTGAACGTATGCAAGGTCGACCGATCTGTTAGCTTTAAATTCGTGATATAAGGGAGACCACGGACCCTCCCTGTCAAGCTTATCAACAATTTTTCGCAACAAATTACCCTTAGATTTTTCCACCGATGCTTTGTAGCGTGACTTGGCAACTCTAAAAGCATTCAAAGCGAACGTAAGAAGATCTCCAGTAATCTTTCGGCTCTTGAGTTTATTTAACTGTTTACGCGCTCTGCGATATCTTTTACGCTGTTCAACTAAGTAATCACTCCACCAGTCACATCTACGAATATTGGTCATAGATCCGCGACCAATGGCAATGTCAGCACAGTAGGTAAAGGTTTCTGACATAATGTCAGCACTTTCTTCGGCTGACAGCCCGTCCCGAGTGAATTCTTTGGCGTGACACGCAAAAAGCGAGCCGAAAAATTCCCAGTTCGCGCCTTTACATCTATATCTGAAATTACCGGGAATATGAGACGGACCCTGAATATAACCAGGAACAAATTCGTACACGATCAGGCGATGATCACTACAAGACGCGTCCGGTAGGACACGCCACCTATCCAAACGTACGTCGGCACTTGAAAGTGTGACGTCAATACAAGATTCGCCCATTTGGCTGCAGAAAGTAGGTGGTGCATCAGGGGTATTATGAATCGATAGGTTCATCTCAGCAATGAAATCCTCAACAGCGCAGCGTCGTTCGGTATCGGTGGCCCGAACCTTGCCATACCACAGAGACGATGACGCGTTGACATCCGCGCCAACGATAACTTTGCAGCCCGCGAGTGACCGCAAGACATGACGGAGATTATGTATATGAGGAGTAACAGGATCTGAATATTGAAAGTAACAGCTTACAACGAATACTTTAAAAGAAGCTGATGATACTTCGGCAACCGCACAGTGTGGCGTCATGAGGTCACGTAAAGACGTTACCGTAAAGTTAGAAGACCGCGCAACATAAATTCCGGCTCGTGCCCTGCAATCCAGTTGAACTACCCTGTGACGTAAACGTGAGTTTTGATATTGTTCTTGAATGAGTACAAGGTCTAAGTTGTAGTCAATAATTAATTTATCTAACTCTGATGTCGCCACCTTATCGTTGTGAAGGTTTAATTGCCCTATTTTTAACCTATCCATCTTAATTAGTAATTAGTATGTAGGATAAGTTGTTCGAGTTTTAATTTATAGGTACCGCACTGGTCCGACCCGCATCTATGATCATAGGGTTTTTTAAATCGTTTACACGCCGCGCAAACCGGGGTAAAATTCGAATCGCCCTTATGCGGGCAAACATTGGTTTCGTGAGCCTCGGAACAGACAGCGCAGGTTGGTGATTTATTAGCGCAATGCTTTTTAACATGACCGAATTGTTGACAATACGCGCAACGAACTACCTCGATATCATCAACAAAACGGCAAGTGGCCCAGTCAATAAATAATTTATCCTTGGTAGTCACAAGATGTTTACGTACCGCAGGTTCAATTTCTATGCCTATCCATTTCCGACCGGTATCGGTAGAACGCCTACGGACTATTTTTGTGGATTTAATAAAATCGTCTTCTTTTATTGGCAACTCATTTTTAATGTTTTGGCGGTATATAGCTTGCAAAAAATTTTTGTCTTCCATTGAGGCGGGAATGTCCTTAACTAATAGACGGGGGCGGCGACCCTTTGGTTTTTCTAAGCGGAGACCGGCAGACTTTATAGCGTCTACCGATTCTAATCTTTTTAATTGGTTTTGATTAGCCACCCGTAGTACAACTCCCGATTTGGCGGTTTTTTTAATACCGACTATTTGAAACCCATCGTCACTCGGTCTAATCGCTTTCATAAGAGCTTGTTTAGTGGCGGACGATGACGCATAGTCAGCTGATCGCTCCTGGGTCGGATAGGCGACGACACAAGGCAGAGGCACTCTAGATTCAATAGCCGGGGCCACTTTAGGCAACCGCAGTTTCAAAGAATCTGCGTACGACACTTTATTGTCCTCATTAACGGTTTTAACGCCGGATTTTAATTTGATTATTTCTAATTCGCGCTCGGTATTAGCAAGCTTTGTTTCGTTACACGAAGATTTTAAAGCTAACAAAGACACGATACTTGTAACTCGTTGAGTCATATCCATAATAGATGATTTATTAGCGACATTTATACGAGAACCGTTATCGTTAACCAGTTCGTTTATTTTGGACAGGTACACAGACGCCTCCGAAACCAAATCGTAATAACTATCACTGTTACTATTGGACATATTTAATGTAGGCGAGGACTGTTCTGGAGAATTAGGAGCTATTTGTAAGCGCTTCGACCTATCATCTACTAATTTGTCGGTCGGAGACATTTCACAAAATAGACGCTTAGCCGTCTGCGTTGGCGGGGACCTAAGTGTTTTATTATTTCTACGAAAAATATCTCCACCACGATCAGGCGGGTCATCATTGTAAGTCGACATAAGTAATTAATAAACAAGAAAACAAATCTAACTTAACGAAAAGAAAATAAAACTAGTGAGAAGAGAAGAAAAAAAAAAATTACGTTACCCTCACAAAAAAGAAAATAAATGTACTCACCGAGATTGATTGATTTACAGTAATTACAAAACAAACACTAAAAATAAACTTACGATACCAAAACTAGACACAAATTGAACAATCCTAGAAAGAAACACACCAGCCGGAACTAATCGGAACACGATATTCGTAAATATAAACGGAGCGTATTAACTTCACACCACACGGCGCGGGGGCGCGAAGAGAAGTGAAATATATAAATGACTGAATAAAATCGCGTCGTCGAATTTTTAACTATCGGCGCGAAGGCTAGCGTTAACAAATCAACAGCGCATTTTTTTTGCATTACCCCTATTTGGCGATTTTCCTATTATAATTCTGAAACCCAAAAAGTAGCTACCCCGATTTTAAATAATTTTATTAAAACCAACGTATTTATTACAAAAAAAAAAAAAACTCAAATACTGCGAAGACGCAGACCAATACCTGCATAATTTGAACAAATTCTCTTTTTAGATTCAAGCTTAAATTATATTTGTATAAACACGATTCAAATTGTGTAGTTGTAATAAGGCAAATGAGTTATCACGCGGTGTACATAACTATAAAAAACTAATTAATATCAACAATACAGGATTTTTCAGTGTTTTATACATTCAGTATACTTAGAATAGGTAGAGTGAATATGTTTCAGCTACTAATGATGACTAGGTTTCGGTAGGCCAGAGTCCTAAATTGAAGATTTTTTACAAAAAACGTAACAGTTTGCGAAACGAACCGAAATAAATAAACTAAAATCTTTACAAAAACAAGTAGGTACCTATAATTCTGCACATCGAAAAACTAATGGAACGCTTATAGAGGAACTGTAAAATATTTTAAGGCAAAAATATACAGTATGTTAAGAAAACCCTGTCCGACTCGTGAAGGTGTTGTTAGGTATCGATAACTGATTCTACTAATGGATACAAAACCGGGCTAAACTTAAAAAAAAAATTCCCCTAAAAAAATAAATATTATTTCGCAAAAAGAGGTAACTTAATAAATTTGCGTTTACACCCTTCAGCGGGCGGCGGGCGGCAGGGCACGCGGCACGTGGTCGCATCGCTATTCGCTCATAATAATACCGGTGTTATCACTTTTTTAAAAATTACCAAATTTCGGGGAAGTTGGAATTAATTCGCGGGAAAAAAAGATTATTTCAAAATTCATTTGTATTGGTACTATGATGATTACGTAAAATTTTATATTATATTTGGTCATGTGTTTATCTAACCTTTATTATCCTTATGGGTCGGACAGGGTTTTCTTAACATACTGTATAGGCAGGCACCTACCTGGGTGCATCAGAACATAGAGTAGGTATATTTCAAATGTACACGACACCAAAATATCAAAGCGACAGTTAAGCAAGAAAAGCACGCGTGGATTGATATCATAGTAGGTATGGTCCAGCAACAAAATTCGATTAACACGAAATTATTCGATAATGCACTTTTGACCTTTTTTGTAATAGAAGCTCAAACTGGTTAACATTACGAAAAGTAAAGTGATAATCGACTTTTGTTGATGACTGTACATAAAGTACGTTATATTTGAGAAAGGGGACAGAACCTTATCGCCCATCGCCACTTAGACTTTTATGAAGTGTCAGCGCACTGTTTAATTGATATTTCTGTAGAAAACAATTGAGCAAACAAAAAAAAGACACCTCTCTATAATCTCACAACGCCGAGATATTTGACGGTAAAGATATACAGGCTATACAAATCTTGCAGAGAAATAAGAATGAAGGCGACACAGACAACATGCCAGCTTAAATAGATGAATGTTAAAACCCTTTCAGACGATCACAAAAGAGGTGACAACATACCATTACGTTTTACAAATAGTGGACGATAACTATACGATAATAGTAAGAAAGTATCAGAATGTCCTGTGTTTAGCAATTAGAATTTGCTATTAAATGTGAATGATACGTACATACAATAATGTATTTTAATGCAAATAGTGTTTAGTTGAGAATGTATCCAACAGAATATTTTTATACACTATTCATAATCGATGTTTAAAGTAAGTGCCGTTAAAACGTCAAAAATGCCAAAAATCACTAAGTAACTTTAAGCAACGTTTATGAATAAAGGGGGAAATGTTTACAAAAGTCTAAAACCGTTTATATTTGATTTTAAAATGGCACAAAATCTATTTATCTATAATTACTTCTATTGTCATAATAAAATATTTATTTTTGCTATTGTTCATTCAATGTTTTTGTACGTAACTATGGGCTTAATATGTAAATCTATACACTGAAAGCGTTTTGTTTTAAAGTTTCATAAAAATATGCACTTTAATAATATTATTGATATTGATTGTCAAAAAGTACTTAAATTACATGATCAATTACAACGTCTACACTCGGGCAGTTATCGTTACAATCTAAATCTCTACGTTATAGCACCAAGCTAAAAGTAACTTTCGACTGATCGCGATAAAAAGACGTTAACACTTTAAATAACATTTATACACGTGTATGATATTTTTACAATAACCAACCAACTGCTGTCTGAATGTACTTCGAAATATATTATCTAACAAGTTCCGTAATATTCCTAAATCTTATTTCCATTCACAGTTGACCTAGATGTCAGACGTACGTGGCCGGCTGTATCTAAGGCTGATTAGACGCGAACCATATATTTTGAGCAACACGCATCAGTGAGCACAAGACACTAAAGTTTGGTATCATTTTAAGTGAATATGGGCCTACCCAGGTGGAAATCTCACAAAACATGTATGAACTCCCCTAATTACTAAAACAAAGTTGAAACTAGGACTTATCTCTAACTTTTAAATAAACTACGCAGTAGACACTGACAAAGTGTACGGTTTAATTGCCAAAACGACGATTACTCACTCTAAAAATGTGACTTGCCCCCAATCTCCTAAGGCCAGCAGCTGGGTACGCCCATAAGTGACGCTACAATATTTCGCCTTCCATTAAAAGCCTGATGTTACGAAAAACAACCACTAAATTCAAAATTGAAATATCTACAACTCTCACAAAAGTAAATGAAAAAGTTTTCACATACGAACTGAAATTTTGCGTCGCGTTTGTGTGTGGTCTAGGGACGCGAATTCGAAATTTAAAAAGTTGAGCGCCCGTACTAGGAAGAAACTCTTACTTATAATAATTTAGTAAGGATAAGCTAATTGGCAAGTAAATAGACTCAAGCAATATTATACTAATTTATTCATGTTATATAGGATTCGCCAAATAACTTATCAGCTCTAGAGTATTATATTTTTAGAGTAAACCATATATTTGTGATGATAATCTTAATAAAAAAAATTCACATAATGTGGGAAAAGCTATCTAGCTACCTAAAACAGCCTATTTTACTTTCAATACATAAATAAAACATTTTATAATAATTCAAAAAATATTGTAAGTATCATAATATTATATGATATGTCTGTTTGTTGAACGAGTCCCGTAATAGTTTTAAAATCGCGAATACAATAACTGCTTTTTGTTGAACTGGGTCGTTAAAATCTGATAGTAAAATACGAGTATAACAATATTGTCTGACCTATAAACTTCTAAACTTTACGCATGTGTATAAATCCTCAAAAGCGTAACATATCAATGTGTAGTGTGAATTTATAACGCTCTAGCATTGTAAATATGTAAAGCATTGCATTATAATTCGACAGAAATAGTATAAAAGCGTGTAAACCACATTTCAATTGATAAGTCATCATTGTTAAGTTCCGTATATTTTATAATCATTTACTATTAGACTAAAATGATCATGGGTTTAGTAAAAATGCACGCAACATTCGCTTACAAGATCCATCGATCCTTCTAGACCAATCCGAAGGAATCAACATAAGGAAAGGTTTTTTCTACATTTAGTTGCCACAAGCGCTTGAATGCTTTGAAGCATTGTCAGAAATCTCTTGGAAATTATTCAGTCAAAGCATGGACACAAGTCGAACATGTCGTGCTTGGCAACGGAAGTACGGAACTACAGAATGATCAACAAACATCAATTAGAAATATGATTACACTAAATGGCGTCATATTCACATGAGTACAAAAGATATCATTAATAGCTCTTAATTATGCACACATAATCAAAAGCTTTATCAACTAAAATACAACTTGTTCAAAGGCGAAGTTACTTAAGTAGTACATACAAGAATACGATACTTGAATAATGTGATGGCGAGGTACAATCACCAAATAGCTTGCGAGTAGATACGTCACTTATTCGAACGACATGAGATTAGCCGGTAAAGGTTTTTTAGTTGTGACATCCTCTATCACCCTTACCCACATCCTCGCTGCGGACTCAGAAGCGGCCCTAGGACAAAAAGGTTGAATTGGTAAGTACAATTTATGGATTGCTATAACATGTGTGGGGGCTACTAAGGTCCTTGTTATTTACCCACAAATTTATGTGTTTACTCTTTAAAGAACCGTAAACGTAAAAAAATAATGTTAACTTTAAGCAACCTCAAGAGATAGTAACAAAGAATAGCAAAACCGAGTTTTACGACAGGTTCTAAATAGCAATTTTATATGAACCATTACGGAAACACACATTGTGGCAAGCATTTCCAATCTCCATCTACGAACTATTCAAACTCGTCTTTATAACACGACCTGACAGAGCAGACAATATATCGACGCACTGCAGTATGGAAGATTGAGTCATAAAATCCCGAGCCCGTCTTCTGCATGATGATTGCTCAGTTAAACTTACGGGTAAACAGACGGTGGTAATGTAGTCCAATCTGACTGTGGGAAACGGTAAAGTTACTTACTTGAACTTGTAGAGCGTGCCAGAGTGTTGGTTGATCAGCTGGAAAGCGTCGCCGCTGTCACCTTCGGCCAATTTGGCGAACCATCCTACCAAACATAGCACCTTGCACTTCTCATCCCGGAAATCACTCCGGGTTGTCCTATAGAACAACAATACCATTATTAGGTTTAGAAAAGAAATTCGTGATCTCCCGGTGTGCAGTAAGCGTCCAAAAATGGAGTACCACTTTTAACACTTATTGTTAGAACAATAAAGTTCAAAAGTGGTAATGCACTTTTGACCCTTACTGTAAAGGGACATTTGTAGTTTCTCTTTGAGTTTAACTTGAGGGCTATTAAAATACCTGTTTCAACCAAATCCTGGTTGTATTACTAGCACATAAAACAGGGATGTAAAAAAACATATCTGTAAAAAAATTAAGGCTCTGATGGCGTTAGACTGCTACCTATTTCTTTCGCCCCAAAAGCGCTACGTTGCCAGCTCCTAGCACTATTTTTAGCAAGACTATCATTCGTATAGATGATCTCGCATTTTGTTCCACAAGTCTATCCGCTAAATTACTAAATTACCCGGCCCGCGATTGTGACGGTACTCTTTGACACAAGCGAGATTAGCAAAACGACGTAGTTTTTCTAATCTCGCTTGGGAACTATGTTTATCATTTTTCAAATTAGAGAAAATAACAATAAACTAAGATTATACTATCTATACTTAATATAATAAATACTGAAGAGTTTGCTTGTATGAACGCACTAATATCTCAGGAAGTACCTGTTCAAATTGAAAAATTATTTTATAGATTTCATACGATATATGGATTATAGCCTAAAGGCTTATTCGATATGAGATATATGTAATATAACGAAGTTAATAATCTCAATAAACAAAAATACATGGCGCCGATGTGGCACCTTGCAGTGTAGCAATCAAAGCAAAATTGCTGTTTAGTGTCTATTTAGTATTAAAAAGTTATTTTCAGAACTACCTCCTTAAATCTTGACTTAAATTTTACTAATTGTTGATCGAGTTGCTCTTCCGTGTCAATCTCTGTTACTTTTTAGATCATTTAAAGAAGATTAATTATTTCATACATATTTTTGGGTAACATGAACAGTTTACATAGCGCACGGCTCGAAAGCTCTCAAATATTAATAATTTTCCTATAGGTCACATCAATATATCGAGTATCATCAATCTTTCGACAATGCTTGGAATTACGTTTATGTATTTCAGCCACGGACGTTGCCAGTACAGTAATTGATATCAAAATTAATGCAAATGAACGTGATGTTGATTTATTCAAAGTGACGAATTAATTTTAATTCTGAACTATTGAAATCAATACACGAATGTGTAAATATCTGCTCAAAGATTAATGACTTAACATTAGCACTTACCCTTTGAAAGATTTCGAAGCATAAAACACGAGAATGTTGCCAGAAAGCTGCAGCCAGAACCGCTGCCACGACGACAATGATATTTTCCTACCATCTTTTAAAATTGTCTTCCTCCGTACGAAGCCTTGGAAATCACACTGAATGACGTCTGCCTTCGATATATCACTATAACAAATATATTCCTGTATCAAATGAAAACTTTATGTGTCGTGATTCACGATAACTCAAGAATAAGAACTAGCATAGCTCAGTGTAGATATGATAATTTCGTGATGACAAGAATAATATTGGACCAGTATGTTTATCCTAAGGGAGAATGGTAAATCATTTTGACAGTACCTACAACAAATAGTTTAAACATGGCCTAAAAGGAAGAGGTCGTCTACGAATATATGTATTTTGAGAGAAATGTAAAGCAAAATAAACTTACTTATCTGTATTCTTACCTGTGAGGTAGCGACTGAGACATTTTTCCGCCGGATATGGAACTGGGTGACTCCAACAACGTATCATCGAGCAGGTTTACTGATCCCGCTGGCGTCTTATTTTCCATTTTGTCGTCGGTATGACTTTTTCCAAATATGCTGAAAAGTGAGCGTGAACTTAATACATGCTCATATGACGGAAGCACTAACCAAGGGCTCAAAGATAAATAGCATCATTATATGCAAATTATTTTCCAGCATTGTTATTTCAAGAGGAAAGGCGGCAATACGACAGTTTTCCAATATGCATTGCGCTGTCCTTGTTACTGTGCTAAAAAGTCAACATATTCGGGCACTTTCTATTGTTTGTAATTACTGTGAAATTAGTACGGCACTGTAGGACTAGGGGTGAAGAAGGAAAATAGGGTATTCTGGATCAATTTAGTGACATGCCGGATATCAAGGATATGCACATCCGTGTATCGCTCTTAATGTATTGTAAACACAACAATTTGCACTAGCGACAGCCCCTTTTTATGTATATAATAGGTATATAACCAAAATAAATCAACCTACAAAATATAAAGGTTGGGCCTTCTACGAGCTTCCAGGCAAAAGAGTGAATTGAATATATTTATTCAAATCACTCTTCGTTCCAAATTTGTCTGGAATAATCTTTTGTTATGTATTTAAGAAATATATAAAAAGCATATACAACGTGTAACATAAAGGGTATATACATACCAAGGGCATGGCATCTTTACATGATATCAAATGATATTGGAAGGTTTTTAACTCAAAATAAAATACTCAAAAAATTTATATTAAATTCTCGGTTCCGTGTGTTTCTTAAATTCAAATCATAACATACATGCACCACACTACATACGTTAATAACTACTCGTTATACGTCACATTACTTGGCAAAATCACGACAAATGTCTTCAAAAATTCTGTGCGCCTAGTATGGTAGTAACCTATCACAGACGGTGCTTTTTCTCGTAACTTCCTAACATAAAGAGATAGGATTAAAAAACCCTTCCAATATCGATTGATATCATGTAAAGATGCCATGCCCTTGATATGTATATACCCTTTATGTTACACGTTGTATAAGCCTAATAAATATCTCTATTCCATGTTTAAAAAAATAGATACTGAACGGATTTCCGTAATCTAAGTTGAAACTTCAAGTTCATATATGTACATATGTTCATAAGCAGCGCCGACCGCAATTTCCTCTCACAATAATAGAAAGCTACATTATCAACACAACGAGCGTTAAGCCTTATGCAAAGGAAAGACTTTTCAATCCATTATGACATAACAGTAGTCATACAGCACACGAACGCAAGTATGCACCTACGACTCTAAAGTATATATGAGCACATTGCGCTGCAGTGTTTGCGTTGCTTCTCTGTGTTGTCCTTAAAATCATTATTTTACTGATGTGCATAACATACTCTTTTGAAAGTATTTAAAAGGTATTCTTTCTATGCAGAAAAGGAATATGAAATTATACAACAGGGCTATTCATTCGATAATTTTAACTGCTTAGTAACTCTAGTTAATAAATAAATGGCAAAATGATCTAAAGCACGAATCTTTGCCACAAACCGTAGATATATTTTTTTAAACCAGAAAACCTAAAAGTTTATTCTATATTACTGAAATAAAGTAAATTCCCAGCAATGTTCTATGTTCTATGTTATTGGTTCGGTTTCCGCACTCAGTCCCTTCAGCGGACCATTGTGCGTGGACCATGGCGGCCTTTGGCGGATTATTCCAGCCAGCCCACCCAATTATTATTATTACTATTCCTATATTACATATTATTATTCCCAGCAATTTATATATTTACAATTAGAACGAGATGCATAGTTTCCTAGCTCTTGTGTACTACTACAAATAAGATAATTGATTGCAAGCTAAGGACCAGCTTCACAAAGTCCCGCAACACTGCCCAGAAGATAAAATGAAATCAATATAAAATGAAGCAGCATTATGTATCTGCCATATGTAGATTGTGAAACTAGCCGTTAGTTGTACTACGTAGTGCCGGGAAAAGGATTAGTCTGGTCACGAAGCATTACATATTCAGTCAGCCCAATCAAAAACATCACAACATTGATTAACGACAAACAAAGTACACACAGTGGAAATGGAAATGTAAAATACAGAATAGCAATGACATGCAAGCTTAAAAATAATTACATGTTTATATTCGCCGGCGTCCAATAGACATAATCATCTTTAAAATTGTATTTAAACTAAAATTCGGTAGAAACAGCCTGCACAACGAGATTAATTGGAAGACTGAGCATTGTGTTTGAGCAGACGTCGAACCAACAGAAAGGCTGATTGGTTTTAGTCCATGAGGAATTCCAAAGCGAAACAATAAAAGCAATGTTCAATGTTCAACCTCTTAAGTGTTTGCGCAACGACCGCTTTTAAAAACTCGCAAGACAATCCTGTATCTACAAACTGCCGATGCAATACGCTTTTCTGTAAAAACAAAAAACTTATATCTTGTTATGCGGGCTGTACACCATTGTCGCTAAGTTTAGTTAAATTCTACAATATTTATTACTTATTATTAACTATGTACTCTCCTATCAAATATAGCAATCTACACAAAAAAAGAACAAGACCGTGTCAGATTATTGTCAAATATCCTTTCTACTTTTTTCGATGCCTTGTTCTTTCACAAGAATTGGGGTGAAAAGAAAATTCACGAAGTTTTGCCTTCTACGTTTTACAAAGGAAAGACGATTATATTTATATGCTCCATAATAAATATATCCAATTACTTCATTAAGAATTCAGTTTTATTTTGTAACACAAATCTAACCTAAATGATCATGATGGTTTTTGAATGAGAATCCTTTTTCAATAGAAAATAATCAAAATCATCTAAATTATGTTGTTATGTTATATCCTATTTTGACTTCCCTCGTGAAATACATGGACTAAATGAATAAATTATTTATCCGAAATTCAGTTTTCATAAATGTGCACGACTGTTTTCAATAAAAACTTATTTCAAAAACATCTGAATTACGTGTTGTTATAAAGTATTTTAATATAACGTATATCGTGAAATATATGAACTCAAGTCATTTTATCCGAAATTCTGGGATATTAATATGGGGAGTACTAGTAGGGAAACACGACTACTGTATAAACAAATAGTTTTAATAGGCAATTACGTAGGTAGACATAGTCTCCACCGGTAAACAAACTACATTTGAATAGTTCGAATCATCAGTTGGGATCGTTTGGACCGCCCATTGGTCCGTTCGGTCCAAACGGTCCCAACTACTCGCAATCATTTGACAAATATGTGTTCGCCGATTAGGGGGGCTGGTTCGAAACTTGTTTTAATATCGACCTGATAAGTAAACAGAATTCATGTCAGTTTTGCAATCAGCTTTTGCTTTGACTTGAGATATAAGAAAAATAAAGTCTTAGAATAGCTTTTTGTATAAAAAAATATAAATAAAATAGCTGACCCGGCGAACTTTGTTCCGCCTTAAAAGCAATATCACATGATCTTATTATTTTATTTTTAAATTAGGATAATTAGGGTAGGACAAAAGTGTAGGAGAAGTCGAAACAATAAAGCTCATCATCATCATCATCATCAACCTTTTTTATCGTCCCCCTGCTGGCCATAGCTCTCCTCTCAGAAGGATTGAGCGTAATCACCACGCTTGCTCAATGCGGGTTGGTGACTTCAGACTTAAAGCCCAGGTTTCCTTAAGATGTTTTCCTTCACCTTGTAATCGGCATCTAACATTTCATCATTAAATCACAATAATACATAGAAAAATAATTTTTTTTTAATTTTTATAAACTAGCGCTTGACCGCAGTCCCGCCTGATGGTAAGCAGTGATGCGATCGTTGATGGTAAAGCGCGCTAGTTTATTAAGAGCCTATTCACTCAGAAAAACTGAGCGAATAGGAAGGAACACGGCAGTTGAGCGTAAACCCAACAACACGACCAACGATGCTGCGCCAAAGGGAGATTGATCTGAAGACCCTCCACGACCAAACTCCCAACACAACAACATTTAGCGCATCGTACCCGGCACACATCGAAACACAACTGCTCAGACCCGTTCTCCGTACGGCTTCACCAGACATCATGCCGGAACACGACAAATCGCTTGGCGGCAAGACTTTGCCTGGTGGGTGGTTCTTCTCTACTTTGTGGAGGTGCAAGGTACCAGGGTAGCACAAAAGTGTAGGAGAAGCCGAAACAATTAAGCTCATTCATCATCAAACCATAATAATTTATATACGAGAACCTTTATTGTGCCTAGTTTGTAGAGGTGTAAGGTACCAGGGTAGCACAAAACTGTAGAAGAAGTCGAAACAACGTTTCCGAGATCACACGCTTTTTCAAGCAATCAGCGTCATCTGCCGGGCTGATTTGTGAATCTAAACCATCCAAGGAGCCACTCAAACGCATACAGAAAAATTC
Source organism: Sesamia inferens (assembly GCA_037179545.1). NCBI lineage: Eukaryota > Metazoa > Arthropoda > Insecta > Lepidoptera > Noctuidae > Sesamia > Sesamia inferens. The sequence continues at coordinate 13,914,986 of CM073921.1, read as the reverse complement.
ATTTAAATCGGTCAAGCCGTTACATGGTCGTGGTGGCCTAGTGGTTAAAACACCAGCCTCTCAAGTATGAGTGCGCGGGTTCGATTCCAGGTCAGGCAAGTACCAATGTAACTTTTCTAAAGTTATATGTACTTTCTAAGTATATCTTGGACACCAATGACTGAAGGTGAAGGGAAAACATCTTGAGGAAACCTGGACTTTAGGTCTGAAATCGCCAACCCGCAATGAGCAAGCGTGGTGTTTACGCTCAATCCTTCTCTGTATGAGAGGAGACCTGTGCCCAGCAGTGAGACGATAAAAAGGTTGATAATGATGATGGTCAAGCCGTTTAGGAGGATTTTAATGACATACACACGTACAGCAGAATTATATATATAAAGATAAGTCATAATACTTTTTTGTGTTCTCTGAAACTTACAATCACTAACAACACATTGTATGAAAAAAAATGTGATTCGCGCCTCATAATACCCTCATTTCGAAGAATATATGTTCAAGAGTTGTAATAAAAAAGAACAAGTATTAAAAACTCAATATTTATAATCATACCACTTTTCAGTCTATACTAGAAATGCAAAATAATCATCGTCAGTGTTGAGATTGATTAGTTATGGAACATTTAGAGTTGCAAATAATTTAGAACTTCGGTAGGACGCACAATTATGGACAAATATCGTCCATAAATTATATAAAAACCAATAGCTGCTGTAAGTGAATAGCATTACTATTGTAAATATAATGAATAGATAAATATAATATTTTGATTTAATTATCTATAAATTTATTCTAAAAACTAAATAAAACTATACGATATACTCTTTCATCACCATCATCTTAACTTTAATCCCAGTCGCAACCAAAGGTCTTTCAGTTTTAGAGTCTGGGGTCCGCTTTACCAACTGCCGATTTCCCCTAAACTTCGATATTTTCCGTGAAGCGACTGCTGTCTGACCTCCACAACCCGAGGGCGATATCGAAGCATTACAATCAGACCAATTGTTGGACTTTTGAGGCCTCCAACAACCCGTAACGATTGCCATAAGATGTTCGTGTGGCAACCGAGACCAACGGCTTAACGTGCTTTCCGAAGCACGACCAGACCAGTGCAAATATTCATATTCATGCAAACAAACATTTGCACTGCGCGGGGATCGAACCCGCGCCTCCTTGCGCAGCGGCTGCGTTCGCTACCGCTACGCCACGGCGACTGTATACGATATACTCTCTAATCTAACCTAAAGTATCGCTTTCATTTTATTCCTCTAGCTTAATAAGTTTTTGAGATATATTACTTTGAATAATAGTCATGCATACGGTTATTTTTTCTCATATCTCAGGATCAAAGCAAAAACTGATCGCAAAACTTACATTAACTACTAAACTTACATTACTTACGGTAAACGTAAGTAGTAAACTTACGTTTACCCATCAGTAAGATATTAAAACATTATGTACGTTGCGAACCAGGTGTTCATTTGGGCGCTGAAATGTCATATTTATCCTGTCAAACCCGTTAAAAAGGTTTTAAAAAATAAACTATATAATAGGGATGCTTCCTGGGAAAAAAAAATTATTCTATTTAGTCCGTCATTCAGATTGTAGAAAAATATTAGATTGTAGATAGGTATATTTTGTTTTATTAAATCAATAAAAATTGACAAATATAAAAGAATCAGGAGTGGTGGCTGGTGACGTCACTGCTCGCTAAAAAGTGTAGCGTGCAGTGACGTCACACGAGTTTTCAACGCACTGTGTCGTCTTCATTTTTTGTTTATATGAAAAAAGAAAAGATACGTGTCTAGTATTTTTTTTTGGAAATCTGACTGACGGTCTAATTAGTTATTTTTAGTCAACTTCCCTATTTGATGTCTGATATGTAAAATAATATTTTATCGTCTTTCAAACTTGTGCCCAACAGGTACCTACTTAGATAGTGTATATTTTCCTTGTCACGTTTAAAAAAAGAACCTGAATTTGATCATTATAATTGTCCCTCCCTTCTTTTTTTACAAATTGGATACCTACGCTGTCAACTAATTGCACTTTACATGGAACCGCAAAAAAAAATCTTTTTTGGTTTCATTAAAAGGCTTTTATTAGCTTCAACTTAGTTTTTTTTTTTTTATTTCGAAGAATCTGCAAACAGTTTATGTATAGGACTACGCCTTTGTTGAAACGAAGAAGGCACGTAGAAGTAAAAAAAAAAAATAGGGGTTACGCGAGTTTGTTTTGTGGTTACTATGTCAATAAAATAGGAATATCGTGTTTTCAGTTCATCCATTTGCAAACCAATTAGCAAAGTGCCTTCCAAGATGCCTTCTTATGAAAATGAGACACAAAGATTGAAACTACGAGTTCGATAGAAAACAACAATGCGCTTGATACTGGCACGTGTTTGGTTTGGTGAAATTTCAGTGGATATTACAGGAGAAGTGGTAAAAACAAATACTAAGAATATGAAATAGTTAAGTTAGCGTCAGTATAAGTAGCACACATCTGCATTCAATACTGATAGTTCTACAATAATCATGGCTGGATGGTGTGATGATGCAATATTTTAATGCCCTATCCTAGACCCCTGGGGATTATATATTTTGTCGCAATACATACTTTTTTATCCTTGTGGCCCTTGAGTGTCACTTTACTAAGCACAAAAAGAGTAAATAGATTTGTCAAAAATTATTTGAAGGTTTGTTAATTTCAAAATTACCTGCGTGTGCCAACACGATACGTTTGATTCCCGTCAAGTTTCAAACTTTGTGTCAGGCAAACTCAAGAAAGAACGAAACGAAAACATGCTAAAAATTACTTTTAATTATTTCTACAATCATTTGAATAAAATATACATATCATATACACTCGTTGTCTACATAACATTACAACGCAAGCCTCCGTGTCCATAATTTGGAAAAGACTCACCCAATACCAAAATTGACCTTGTGAAAATTTCTTGGTAAGCTCGCGCTACGAAACCTAGGTGCCAATTGCAAGAGGAAAAATACACTGTAGGAACATAATTATAAGTTGACTCCATAAAGAAAACATGATTATGTCTTAGGGCTTTAATTTCAAAACGCTTTCACTATATAATTTTGTGCAAAATGTGTTCCGGGATATTTCTTCCAAAATATTGAAATCAAAAATAATGAGTGGAAAGTGAGATTGTAAAATTATATATATTAAGAAAATACAATAGGATAGTGAAAAATTAATACATTTTTAAGTCAACACATTATATTTCGGTATTGTAATTGCTACCAACGCTTGAATATTTAAATAAATATTGTTTATACTTATTATTTCCACTAACATAGGGTTCAGATTATTTTGTAGTACCTACTTTGGTTAGTACTAGAATTTTTTTTTTAATAAATTATTATTATTAATTGATCGAATGCAGAGATTCGCTTCCATAGATTGGTGTAGGTGTCATTTTACATTTTCGTCAAATTTCAGAAAGCTATTTTTGAAAGACATAAATAATAAAATTAAATTACAATATCTAGTTAAATTAGAATTTCGTGTTCATTTATATCAGTAGCATATTTACCTGCCTGAATTTGACGAGGATGCAAAACGATTAACTTGTGTATAACAAACGATAAACTGGTAGGTATATAAATATTTTTGAGCAAATGTAAAACACATTAGCTTACAAAATCTCCCTAATTCCTAATACCGAAGAAAGGAGGTTATTGTCTGTATGACGGCTTTTGACATGCGAAGTGTCATTTGATTTGTCGTGATTGTGTGAGTAATACCAGGATATAAAAATTTTAAAATCAGAATGCATGAATTTTGTAGCTAAAATATTATCTTGGAATCTTTTTTGACTATACAGATATGCCACAAATACATTTTAATACATACGATTAGTTATGCAAGATAATATTGCACGATTTTTAACCTATTTTGCAATTAGGTATACTTTTGTAGTCAGGCTTTTTGTTTTCCTAATAATTTAGTTTATCTTGTAAGTATTTACAGCAAAAATAGTTGTCGTCGTAGAGTTTCAATCAAATAGAAATGCAACAATACTTCAGGACCGGAAGATTAGATAGCCAACGTGCCTCCGACTAAACAATAATAGTCTGAATAGATGATACGAGTGATATTGCCCCATTCCAGATATAAGCTCACTCATGTAGTCCAGTTCAGATATGATTTCATTGATTTGTTACTCGATTGACGACTGAACTGAAAGTGATTCGATTTCAGAGTATATTGGGTCACAAATTAAATTGATACGAGGATTTCCATTCATTGTAAATGCACTTTTATCAATAAATTTAAAGTACCATACATACATACATCGTATACGGCCGGGTAACGCAATTCTCTTCCAAGAACTTTTTCGAATTTTCTATATACGAGGGGCAAGTCAAAACTTTTTAGATACTCTTTACTCAATAATTTGATACTGGCAAGTAATACACCATCGTAAACACTGGTTATTTAGTGATAAATTTAAATATGGAAGATATTTGATTTCATTTCTTTTTCTTTTAAGAGGCTCTTTTTTGAAAGACTTCGTCGGGAATTTGCTTGCAAGAATGGAGCTCAGTCGACGCGCTATGATTTACTATGACTATAAAAAAGTTTAAAACCACAAGAATGTTTTAAAGTGATGGTGGCTACTTTTGGTGAGTCTACTTGTTCACGAGCAATAGTTTTTAATTGGTTTGCTGAGTTCAACAGAGGGCGGGAAAGCTTTGAAGATGAAGTGAAGTCGGGTCTCCCGCCAACAGCGGTCACTGAAGAAAACGTTGAAGCGGTTGAAAAGTTGATCCGGGAAAACCGTCGAATTACATACATAGAACTTGAGCGAGAACTGGGTATTGGATCAGCAGCGCTGCAGCGCTGCTGATCCAATACCCAGTTCTCGCTGGTGATAATGGTTGGATAATGGTTTGTAGCGTGCTGCAAACCATTATCCAACCATTATCACCTTTCTCTTCGGAAGCGTTGTTCAAGATGGTTGCCGCACAAATTGACCCACGACCAGAAAGACCGCCGGGTAGATTAGTGCCGATTTATGATTAAGAAAATTGACGGAGGCAAGAAAAAAATGTATACGATATACATACCGGTGACGAAACATGGCTGCAAATGATCCGATATGATCCCGAAACAAAACGACAAAAGACTGTATAGTGCTTTGCAAATGAACGAACGCTGACAAAATGTCGACGTGCACACAGTTCGCAAAAACAAATGGTCGCCTCTTCATATCTCGGCATATCGCAACTGTGGTGCTCGAAGATCAAAAACAATTAATTCTGAGTGGTATGTGTCAGTTTGTGTCCCAACCGTTTTATCAGCATGGCGTGACAAGCGACCGAAGTCAGGAATGCGGCACCTTTGGTATCACGACATAGTCCAGAGAATTTATTATGGAAGAAATATCTTAAAATTTATTATCATATTTGTTTTAGAAATACAAAAAATTTCTATGAATCGATGTTTGGTTACACACCCACCCAATAGAACTTTGATTTACTTTGCTCCGTTCACAGAAGCGCGAAGAAAACTAAGTTTCCGTAACCCGCACATCGAGTTGTGCTGCCGGACAATAATGAGAGAAAGAATTTCGCTGTTACGAAAGAATAAAGCTATTGCATTTGACCTACTTTTAGACTGCAAAGAGATAGTACTACAAACGATGTATGTAAACTACATATTTACACAAAAAACTTAACAACCGAGCTTTTTTACATACTGTATTCGGCAAAAGCTTCTCTTATCAGTTCGGATTGCGCCAAGCGGATCCAAAGGTTGAGGGAGGGCAGGTGCTAGTCGTATGAAAAAGCCAGGTGGCAATCACTGTACGCATAGCTTAGCTTTTAAAGCTGAAAAATTTCATTGGATCAGCTTTGTAGCAACCCTAACCACAAGATTTACTGAGAAATGTAGGTAATCGAATAAAACACCAGAATGGACGATTAAGGATTGATTGGGCCAGATGTCTAACTCTGACGAGCGATGTTTTTGAATGGGAGGAAAACATAAAAGCAGGGTGATTTCGTAACATTTACACATGCAATGCAGTTGTAACTAAAGCAAATATCTCTTTTTTCTAAAATTAGTAACTTTGTCAAAACGTTGAAGGAAAACACGAGGGAACCTACATGTTCTAGAATTCAAAAACATGTGGCATATAACAATACATTGCAATACAACATCAAAAGTTACGAAATTACTACATAAATATAAGACGAAGATTTAAATAAAAGAATTGATCCTTAAATACTTAAACACTTTTTGACTAACATTACCAAAATATGAATCAGTATCAATAAAAAAGTTTTTTCTAAAAAAGCATTTCCGGTAGTCAAGAATTTGATTAATGCTAATGGCCAGCAGAAAAAAAAAACGATTCCAAACAACAAAAAATCGTTAAGAGAAATCGTTCGCAGAACGATTGCTTAAACGATTAAAATTATTTTACATTCGTTAGAAGGCACAGATAGTGAATAAAAAAATCTGTTTTTTGTGATTTTTGAATAAAAATAGTTACACACAGCCGCACATCAAATTATACATGTCGACCTTGAGAGCGCGCTTATCTTGCTCGAAATAAAGGCAGTTTTCGTAGTGCAACTGTATATCGTGATGTGCTGCTGACCGTACATCTATTTGGCTACTAAACTTAATTTCAGACTGAATAATCAACTTATTTATTAATCGATTACTTTTTAGGCAATATCGATATTATACTATATACTTCAATAGCCATGAAAGACTTTCGAGCAGCGTGGAAAGAAGACGTTAAATCAATGATAGCAGTAGAAATAAACTTAGCTATGAAACAGATTAAGGAGGACTTTACAACTACTACCGATTTTATCATGAATGAGGTGAAGGATCTTCAGAAGAAGATTAGCGAAAAGGACGGCATGATTAAATCGCTGGAAAATCAACAATCGGAGTTACAAAAAGAGTGTATTACCCTTGACAATCGCCTTTCGGCTTTGGAAAAAGCTTCCCGTGGGTGTAATATTGAAATTCAGGCTGTCCCAGAAATGAAGAGCGAAGACCCAATGGAGGTTTTCCTGAATCTGTGCAAGGCCATCAATGCTCCGATCTTAGACTCTGAAATACGTTCTTGTCGCCGAGTTGCGAAAATGGATACATCTACAAGCAGACCTCGTAACATATTGGTAACCGTCGCCTCATCTAGGCTTCGTGATAATGTTTTGTCTGCGTCCCACCGCTTCAATAAGGAACATCCGAATAATAAGTTAAATTCACAGCATGTCGGCATAAATGGTGATACTCGTAGGATATATGTATCTGAGCATCTCTCACCCGACACCAAACAACTGCACTTTGCTACTCGACAATTTGCTAAAGATAACAATTATAAGTTTGTGTGGGTGAAATATGGTCAGATTTATCTACGTAAAGACATAGACGCAGTGGCCGTACGAGTGATAAACAAGGACTTTCTTAAAAAAATCGCTCAGTGACCAGTACTTCTTTTGTTTTCATTATATTTGTTTGTTTTGTATTCATTATATAAACTTTTATATTGTATTCACTGAAATGACAGTATTTGTTATCTACTTTTCACTTTGTATGACTTTTCACTTTAATACTCTCTGTTTTGTTATGCGACGCGCACACACAACACATTTTTTTGTTTGTTCATATGTCTTGTGGTCCACGATACAATACCGCATTTGTTCTATACTCTCTCCCCACCATACACCATACATGACTGACATTTGTTGTATTAAAACTGAAATTAGATATTACCTCTCTGATATGATGTAAATTAAAGTTATTTTATCAAAATGTTAGGGGTCTTAGAACGAAAACTTTGCAATTTTACCAAAATGTACTAAACTCTGACTCTGATATAATATTAATTACAGAAACCTGGCTACATTCAGGCATCTTAGATTCAGAACTTTGTGATGATAGATACGAGGTTTTCCGTAACGACAGAGCGACTCTAACACAAGGAGGAGGTACAATGATATGTGTTAAAAAATTATTGGCAGCTAAAATACGTTCTGAATGGTCACGCTCCCAGTCCGAATATTTATGGATTACTATACCCCGAAGTTCGCTAGATAATACTTTTCATGACTTACATATTTGTATCACATATATTGTTGGAGGCAAAAGTGACCAGGCCGTGTATATCTATAATATCATTAACTCAGTATCTAACGTTAGCAAATCCTTTCCTAATGACCACATTCTCATTGCGGGAGATTTTAATTTACCGTGTATTAAATGGTCACAGTTGCATACTACAGTAGCACATGAAGGTTACTCTGATACGCAATTAGCTGCTGAAAAACTTCTTTGATACGCAATTAGCTGCTGAAAAACTTCTTAACGAATTTAACATGCTTTCTCTGAACCAATTTAATCTTATTACTAATCCTTGTCTCAATGTTCTAGACTTAATTTTTGCAAATTTCTTTCTAACTATATACAAATCTTCGCTGCCCTTAGTTAAAGAGGATATGGCTCATGCCACCTTGTAAATAGAGATAAGAGATATATTCATACCCTCCTTGACCAAAAATATTGTCATTAAAAAAACAGTTTCATAAAACGAATTTTGACATTGTAAATAGAGAAATCAATAACATTAAATGGGATAATATCCTTTATGAGGGCTCTGTTGATGACGCAGTCTCGTTTTATGAGTTTATTAACAATTTAATCACACTTCACGTACCACTTTCTTTTACTCATGAGAATCGTAGCTATACTGTATGGTACTCTAGATCTCTTATAAAAATAATTAAACAAAAATCAAAAGTGCACGCAAAATGGAAAAGATTCAAGAATCCTAGGGACTATGACGAATTTGCACTTTTGCGCTCACGACAGAAAATCTTACAAAAAAAATGTTATGACAATTTCATTCAATTATCGTAATGTAATATCAAACATAATCCAAAATTAATATGGAGCTTTGTACACTCAATGCGTGGCACACGAGGAAAGTCCGAATACCCACGAGCACTGTCAAACGGACACGATACTTTCGATAACGGTTCGAGCATTTGCCAAGGTTTTAGTGACTTTTTCCAGAGCGTTTTTGTTCCCCCCACTTCAATTTACCCGGAAACTGAGTTTCTTTCCGCCCCCCGAGGTGACAGTGGTTACGTTCATACATTATCGATAACCTCAGACTTAGTTCTTAAATATCTGAGAAAACTTGATCCCAATAAAGGAGCAGGTAGCGATGGTATACCCTCCGTATTTCTTAACAAAAGTGCAAAAAGTATTTGTATACCATTTTCAATAATTTTTAACAGGTCATTAAAGGAAGGCATCTTTCCAGATAAATGGAAAGAGGCCCACATTATTCCAATCCACAAGAAAGGGTCTAAGGGAATTATACAGAACTACAGACCCATATCCATACTTAACGCTGCATCCAAACTTACCAAACGAAACTGAAAATGCAAAGTGGGCCAATAGATGTGTCCAGAAGTGTATTTCCCTTATATATTATAGTGAATGGAATCTTTGCAATATTTTAGGCGGGTTTATGAGGAAAGATCTCAGTACTGCGGATTCGAAAACAAAAACGCTTAATGCCAATGGTAATATTAAACAATAAGCTGGCTAAATATGGTTATTTCATCTAAAAGCAGTTGGTACAGACTTTCATACAAAAATCGGCATTCTCCTTTGTATTGATCCTAGAGTGAGGGACAAAGTGAACGTAGTACGCTAAGTTAAGTCCAGGGCGGAAAATCTACGCCTGTCGTGGTAACATGGCATTAGTAATGCTAGTATGTATCCATTGTTCTGGGAACCGACTAACATAATATAGAATTACGCCTGTATTCATGCACTCAGTGCACATTCCATATACAATAATAAACACTAGTATGTGGTTCTATATTGTTACGATTACACCTTATGACAATATCATAAGGTTCAATATTGCGTGACGTAACTTTTAGGCTCTATATCTTAAGACCTAGGCATTATAGAGGTACGATTATGTCGTATAAAGTATACCTATGCTTCTATTATTTTCTAATAGTCGTCTGAACATCGCGGTAAAAATGGATTATTTTTCGCGATTTTGAAGTATCGTATTTCTTTTATTAATTAAGTTTCGGAATAAATCAAATGATAGGGGCACGTATAATCACTGTGTAAAATTGTAGAAAAAATATTGCTCTAAAAGCATTATCCAAGAAGAAAACAGCGGAATTCGTTTGTATAGAGAAAGCACCACTAGAGTTTGGGGATAATAGGGATTAAGAAGCGATAATCAAGAACATCTACAGCGAGAACCACAACGAGAACTTTGAGGTGAGTAACTTCTGTTGTGTCGTTGTGTGTGTACGACACGGCCTTCGTGGACGTAAGGGATGCGACATCAGCGACGTTCTACTTGTCATTGCCTACTACAGACTGTACCTTCGTTGCCAATAAACTTTAACCCTCAACCAACATTTTAGTACCCCTAGCCCGTAACAATATTAATGTCTTTGACTGTACTAGCATGTCTATATAACATTTTTGCCTAGTAACATATTCATGTCAAAGGATGCAGTACAACAGCAGAACAAGTCCCGATACATAATCATATTATCCAATTGACAAAATCATGATTTGGTTTGGATTAGTTGATTATGTGGTGGAAAAAAATTATGTAATGGCGTCAAGACAATGGCTCCGATAACCTACACAGGGGTGGGGCGGTAAGTGGACGGAAAGTCCGCAGGGCGCAATGGCTTCTTTATGAGGTCCAGTTTCCCCGTCTTCCAGCGAAGTGGGAACTGGCCCCTCTCCAAGCATGCGCTTAGTAGCCCCCTTAGTCAAGGCCCGAGAGCCTCTAAAAAGCTCTCAGTTCTACCTCCGTCACCTCTGGAGAATCGTCGTCATCGTTGGTGTGGTCCGCATCAGGCACCGCAGGAGGTGGAGCCATGTGTGGAAGAGTATGTTCCCTTTGCGAGGGAAACAGAGCGCTCACCACGGTCTCCGCGAGCTGGGGCCAGAGAGTCTGCGTCAGAGAAGGGGGCTATGAGCGGAGTTTATCCCGCAGCATTTTTTGAGGGCGTCCCCACGGGTCTCTGTTCAGAGTCCCCAGTAACTCTTCTCGGGCCAGCCCCTTGGCTCGCACGGTCTCCGCACGGAGGACGGTTTTCATCGCTCTGTACCCCTCGTATGGCTCCGCCTGTATGGCCTCCGTATTCAGATGCGGAGCCTGCGATGCCTGGACCTGAACACCTTACGCAAAGACGGCACTTTACATGGAGCGACAGCCTCCGCGGCGTAGCGGTAGCGAACGTGGCCGCTGCGCAAGGAGGCGCGGGTTCGATCCCCGCGCAGGGCTAATATTTATATGCATGAATATGAATATTTGCACTGGTCTGGTCGTGCCTCGGAAAGCACGTTAAGCCGTTGGTCCCGGTTGCCATACGAAATCTAATGTTGCGGGTCGTTATGGGTTGTTGGAGCCAACAAAAAACCAACAATTGCTCTAACTGCTTCGATATCGCCTTCGGGTTGTGGAGGTCAGACGGCAGTCGCTTCACGAAATAAAAACGAAGTATAACCTAAATCAGCTGTTATACTGGTAAAGCGGACCTTAGACTCCAAAGCTGAAAAAGCTTCGTATGCGACTGGGATTAACGCTGAGATGATGATGATGATGTAAGGTAGACCCAAAATTATTTTTTTTTACATGTTATGTATTTTGTTTTTGGCAGGTTGTACGTGTATTAAAATATTATTCGGGCCGGTGACTTTACTAGTAATAGTGTATTGCCATGATTTCATGAAATAGTCATTCAATAGAATTTGAAGTTATGGAGATGTATTGTTGTTTTTTTTTTATGAGTATAATCCTGTAAACAAATATTTGAGCGCAAATCATATTATTACATCAAAATACGACATGATACTGGCTTTCGTCTTAAGAATGAAAATGTTGTATAATTAATACTGACAGAGAAAAGATCGAAGCGTTTGTCGAGAAAAAGAATTTATGTTACTAAAATTATTTATGGAATTATATATTTAAAAGGCTATAAATAAATGATAATTTAGAAAAAAAAAAACAATACCGAATATAATGTTTGTGTTGAAAAAAAACCTTGAATTAGAAATTAATTTTTCAGCATATCCAAGTTAAAATTAGGAGTCTACAAGGTAGCAATGAGTGTTAATCGTAAATATAAAATATTAGACACAAAACTGCTTTATTCAAATAGTTTGAACGTACTTGGAACCGAGGGATCGGCACTTCCGATGTGTTGGGATGAATTTGCCCTGGTGACAGGAACCCTGTAGGCGAAGCGAGCCGGAGCCTAGCTTGTGTGATGGTGATATGTTGGCCGTATTCGACGCTCCCGGAGTTATCACTTCTTTCACCGACTCTTTGGAGCCAGCACAACTGCCCACTGGTGATGGAGGCTCTAATTTTAGCGATAACCTGTAAGTAAATATTTTGTTAGAAATGACAACATACTAGAATAAAATAAACGGTGCGATTATATTTTAACTAACAACTTCAATCTCCATACAAGCCTAGATGCAAAATTCATGGGGAGATACTGTACACTCTTAGACCAGGTTAATATTATATAAAATCATATGAAACTTTACCATGCCCAGGCATGGTAAAGTTTCCCCACCCCCTAACATAGCCAGCTATGTTAGGGGGTGGGGTCTCGCAGAAGCACTAACAAAAATTAAATCTATATTTTCGGCTAAGCTCTTAATCCAAAACTATGAAATAACAAATAAGCACAAAACATTTGCAAAGGAAAATATCTTAAAACATAAACACGGTACTTTTCGCAGTGAATTTTACATTTCAGATGCTCATTATTATTTTAACGTGCGATGCTAAAGAATAAGGAAGTATAAAAAAATAGACTTAGTTAAGAGGTTAAAATTTTAAAAGCAGTTCCAAACACCTAAAAAGACCTTCTATGGATGAAATGAAACATTCTAAGTCTAAAAATGAACTGAGTTTTAAGATGAAAGCTATAGATACGAAAAGTGACGAAGAAGTCGAGTCTAAATAAATCAGGATAAATACAGTACAAAAATGAATGATGATGGCAGCTAGAAAAACAAAAAAAAACAATTTCGCTATGCGTCCTTACCCTTAAAGCCCTGCAACTTAACTGTCCCAGGATCGGCTAGTTACTAGCTGGAGCAAGCACTGTGATTACAGTTGCAAGTCTCAGTTAACAGAATCACAATGAGAGCGTAATTTTAGAATATGAAGATTGACGGTTGTATTGCGCCTCCACAATGGTAATTGGCAAATGTGGCCTGACCGGGAGCATCACGCCACTTATTGGCTATATGCACTCTTATGATGTATGTGCACATACCGACGGGTCCCAAGAACAAAGTCCTATCTACAAAATTGTCTAGTTGCAGTGCGAAGCAATAAAGTTACGCAAATCTATTATGTTGCAAAAAAAAAAAAAAAATTTATAGAAAATTATGGTGAAAGAAAATACCCTTTACCAAAATTTTCTATTAGTTTTCTTTTTATTTTTGCATTTTAATAGATTCGCATAACTTTATTGCTTCACACTGCAACAAGACAATATTGAAGATAGGACTTTGTTCTTGGGACCCGTGGATACATACTAACCCTTCACATGTAAATAGAGGGCCCAGACACTTAGTTGTTACAGTCATGCTTTTATATGCGATCAACGAATAGGAATACAATGGTATCAATTCTCTTGTTAACAAACTAACTACGTTTACGATCAGTGCATTGCAAAGGTCAAAAGATAAAATATTAGTTAGGTCCTGTCAAATCAGTCAGCCTGTGACCTAAATCGACGTATGTTTAGTTGCCATTTAAACTGCCTATGGAGCATCTTAATTTGGCAAGACTAAACTAATTAATATAATTTATTCTCCTGTGCATTTCTTAATGAAATAGAAATAAAAAGGTCTAGTATCACTTATGCCTAAATAGATGATTTTTATGCTTGATAAGTTTAATAGAAAAGATGAAAGTCACACTATAGATTTATCGCGTGTTAACACATTTAATTATTTATACAGTATGTTACGAAAACCCTGTCCGACCCGTGAAGGTGTTGTTAGGTATCGATAACTGATTCTACTAATGCATACAAAACCGGGCTTTACTTAAAAAAAAAATCCCCTAAAAAAAATAAATATTATTTCGCAAAAGGAGGTAACTTATTAAATGTGCGTTGACCACCCTTCGCCTGCCGACCGCGGGGGGCGGGCGGCAGGACACGCGGCACGTGGTCGCAGCGCTATTCGCTCATAATAATACCGGTGTTGTCACTTTTTAAAAATTACCAAATTTCGGGGAAATTGGAATTAATTCGTTGGAAAAAAAGATTATTTCAAAATTCATTTGTATTGGTACTATGATGAATACGTAAAATTTTATATTATATTTGGTCATGTGTTTACCTAACCTCTATTATCCTTATGGGTCGGACAGGGTTTTCGTAACATACTGTATATATACTAGCTGACCCGGCGAACTTTGTTCCGCCTTAAAGGCAATAAATATCACATGATCACATTTTTACTTTTTCAATTAGGAACATTGTAAATAAAAAAAATATTATTATTATTTCTAATTGAAATCAGTTCCTAATTGAAAAAGTAAAAAATCCATAATTTTTTTATTTGTCATTTATTTATTGTAGCACCTTGTGAAAGAAATTATGAATTTCTACCTGTGCTTCGTAAATTATCTAGCTGTTGATCTCTGAGATGTCGTGGTGGCCTAGTGGTTAAAACACCAGCCTCTCTTGTATGAGTGCGCGGGTTCGATTCCAGGTCAGGCAAGTGTCGATGTAACTTTTCTAAAGTGATATGTACTCTCTAGGTATATCTAGGACACCAATGACTGAAGGTGAAGGCAAACATCTTGAGGAAACCTGGACTTTATAAGTCTGAAATCGCCACCCCGCATTGAGCAAGCGTGGTGATTACGCCTAATCCTTCTCTGCATGAGAGGAGACCTATGCCCAGCACTGGGACGATAAAAAGATTGATGATGGTGATGATGATCTCTGAGGTTTGTTCGCCGATTTCGCATTGTCAACGGAGCAGTTTCACGGACTGCCGCCTCTATTTGCTCTTCTGAGTGAGAAGAACGAAGTCGAGTCATACTAAGGCGGCGCTCTTCACGTGCAATTTCTTGCTCTTCTTCACTGCTTTCATTCAGAATGTTTCGATTTACTCTTGCACTACGGCATTGTCGAGAAAGATTTGATGGTCTTGGTTGGTTGGCGGCATGGTATTTTTATTGATGATAAATGGCACAGCAATACAATATTAGAAATTTTGAAGTTGAAGTTGGCTTTGTGGTTTTTTATTAGAAACTTTAAACCAGCAGAGAGTATTTATATTCTTTGCTTTAAACAATTGCTTCAACCGGTTAGAATTTTTTTTTAAATATGCTCAGCTGTCATTTGCTTTTCGTTATGCCATTTTTGGTATATGAATCGCTGACTTACATTTTGAATGAGTTGGTTTGTTATTCCATGTCAGTTGCGTTTTGTTATACCACGTCAAATGGGAACGACGGGAACGGGTTCTTAGCTACCTCCCACCAATATTCAGCCAAATCGGTTCAGCCGTTCCTGAGTTTATATATAAATAGTGAATAAGCAACTGAATCGATTCCAATAATTTTGACACCATGTTATATTTTGTCCCAAATACATTTAGAAATTGTTACAGTGTAGTTACCGAGTGCGTCATGCAGCTTACGATACATCATAGTATTGCGCGCGCGCAATAGCTGACGCTAGAGGTCAACGCACCGCGCTCGCTCGCCCGCGGATCTTTGACCATATTAAATATGGTCATATAACATAAATTTTATGTTGGGACAACCAAGTAGAATAGCAAGCTTATAAACTTTGTGGTTTTTCATTATATCTTTTTGAATTTTTTTACTTAAAAATACTGGACACATGTTTCCTACTTTGTGGAGGTGCAAGGTACCAGGGTAGCTCAAAAGTGTAGGAGAAGTCGAAACAATAAACCTCATTCATTCATCATTATCAAATCATCATAATACATGAAAGAAGGTTTATTGTGCATAGTTTGTTGACGTGCAATGTACCAGGGTAGCACAAAAGTGTAGGAGAAATCGAAACAATAAAAAAGCTCATTCATCATTATCAAATCATCATAATACATGAAAGAGGTTTTATTGTGCATAGTTTGTGAACGTGCAATGTACCAGGCTAGCATAAAAGTGTGGGAGAAGTCGAAACAAAGAAGCTCATTTATTCCCACAGGAACGACGGGGAGCGGCATAGAAAGTATCCTATGTCCTTCTCCCAGTTCTTAGCTATCTCCTTACCAATTTTCAGCCAAATTGGTTCAGCCGTTCTTCAGTTATAAATGATGTAACTAACACGACTTTCTTTTATATATATAGATTATATATATATGACAGCCTAATGGCTGTCATCTGGCGGGTCATCGGATGCCTGAATGTCAGACAACTTGTCATACCAAGGGGGATCGTATTACCCAGTCACTAGGTTGTGGATGGAAATAGGCATTATGTAAAATGTAAAATACTGGTACGTCTAGTCTATCCGGTTCAGCTACATCCCGCAATATTTGAAGCCGACCCTCTAGTTGGCAAAAGATTGCAGCAATTATCACAATATGTGAAAGATCGAAGACCCGGCTAGAAGCTCAACATCGATGTGGAAGGCTAGCAACGTCGATTCATACACAAGCATTCCAGTCTGCTCGTGGTATACTGCAGTTTTATGTTCAGTACTGTAGCCACAAAGCCTGGTGCTGTGAAATCCCACCTAGCAGCTTTGAAACCAGTGGAGGCGTGCGAAGAGGCTAATTGCTGATTCAGAATTGGTTAAGAACAATCTCCAAAACCCGGAGCACAGGCGTAGGGTGGCCAGCCTTTTAGTATTCTAAACGGAGAATGTGCGCGGAAATTACATGACTTAATTCCGCCATCACCGTTCCATCATTGGACGACGATCCACCCTTACGTTGTTGATACCGCTACGATTCGGACAAAGTGTTTCGCCTTCTATATCGCGTACATCAAAGGACTGGAAAATTTTGTGACTGTCCTCTAGTAATTTAAGTGTCTTCAAGACTAGAGTGAATAGGCTAATAATACAATAAAAATAAGATGCACCACCCTTGTACGCTGGGTGGGGTCCATCTTCTTATAAGAGCTTACCCAACATCCTTGATGCGCTACAGAAGCGGCCCAATTAACAAACGGAACGCATTATTACCAGTTTTTCAGTATAATTTATTCATTGGCTGGTTGTGTAAAAAGAGATGCGTTATACAAGAAATAAAGTTTTCCATTAAAAATGGGAGTATAGGTCCTCAATACCGACATCAAAGGTTTTCCATTAAAAATGCAGTATAGGTACTCAATACCGACATCAAAGGTTTTCCATTAAAAATGCAGTATAGGTACTCAATACCGACATCAATTTTCAAGGAAAATTTTATGCAGTGTTTTTAGAGGGTAATGTAGGTTTTTGTTCCAACCTCGAGTTCGCTCGACCTAGTTTAAGCTTGGGTTGTGTTTTAAATTAAAATTCCTAAGTACACCACAATGTTTATCTTGTTAAAAGTGTTGGTATAAAATATAGATTGATTAAAACAACAATCTGCTGAAACAGTACAACTACTTTCGAACAACATACAAACCAGGGATTTTATAAATATTCGCCGCATCAGTATTCGCAAATGCGGAGCTTCCGCATAGATTATAACTTTTGCATCCGAATCCACATCCGCAAAAAACAACGCGAATGTTCATGCGGATACGAATGACATAAAAGTCGCGACAAGAAAGATATTAGGCGGGCCCGGCGAATGACGCCTGCCGTTCGCACGAGTCAATGACAAATGGTACCTACCTATACTAATATATAAAGCTGAAGAGTTTGTTTGTTTGTTTGAACGCGCTAATCTCAGGAACCACGGGTACGATTCGAAAAAATATTTTTGTGTTTGACAGCTCATTAACCCAGGAAGGCTTAAGGGCCTTAGTCTCATTTAGTAGCGTAAAATGGTCACTTTAGGAAGCTAATTTCTAATTAACGGCTTGGTTTTGAGATTTGAAAAAAATATATCTTGTCTATTGATTCATGTACAACATTTACTAAAGATGATTTTTTCGTAGGATTTTGCCTTTTGCCTTAAAAAAATAGTTACCAAAACGCTATTTTTGGCTAATATTCGTTATTACTTCTAAACGGCATTGATGTGTGGAAATATTTTTACACTGAAAAATTCGCGGTTAGAAGTACTACAGATATGCAAGAGCATATTTAAATCCATCAACATTTGCCAAGAAAATATCCTTATTTTGAAACATAGGTTTAGAGGTGCTCTGCGCGGGCGCGGGCGGCAGTCGTGCGTTAGCATTCAGACGGGAGGGTTGTGTCGCTTGCTGCTCTGCTCCGGCTATCGCCGACTACGCGTGGTTGTCTGTGTGAGTGCAAATATTTACGAGCGAATCGTGTCAGTGTACGTTCATAGATTAGCTCGCAAATGAGAATTGAAGATGCGTCTGGTGGCGTAAGTATCTATCTACCTATACTCTTGTATTTATACCTACATATTACTGTATTTTTCTTTATAATTACTATTAGCTTTTGTAACCATTTTTCTTTTACAATTGAAGTTAAACAATTACGAATTGTTCCAGGAAATCTAGAAAGAAATCTTTAGACTTGAAAGGCAATAATCCGACTAACTACATCCGCTGATAATATAGAAGACTCTATTCAGGTAAGTAAACACTCGCACTTAGATTATAATTTATAGGTTTGTAAGGAGATTTAAAAATAAAAATCTTATTAGAAATTTACGTAACTTGAAAATGTGATTTTTTGTTTATGGTGATATAAACCAAAAATTAGGACTCAATTAAAGGTTTTGGTGTAAAAACAGTTTTACAAAAAGTTTTGAGTTGATAGGACTTTTAGTTTTTGCGATATTAGCAAAAATGTGTAATAAAAACTCTTACTTGGATTGTTTTAAATGATTCTTCCTGTAAATATTTTATTTCTATATGTAATTGTTTAAAGTAGCCGAAGCCGACAGACGCGGGCTGGCGGGCTTGGAATGTCACAGTTATCAGTAAATTTTTTTGACGTCCTCCGTGGCGCAGCGGTCAACACGCCTGCCTGCGACGTGGAGGCCGCGGGTTCGATTCCCGGCCAAGTCATGATGGAAAACGATCTTTTCCTGATTGGCCTGGGTCTTGGATGTTTATCTATACAGGGTGCCAGGGAAACGCTTCCGAAAACGAAGACAGGTGATAAGGCTAGTGATTCTCGATACGATACCATCAAAAAATGAGGATTTTTTTTAACAATTTTACTTAAGCATTTTTCGTACACTATGCTGTGGGAACAGTTAAATGAGTTAAATGAAACCATTATTTGCGATTAAACATTTTTTTTTTCTTTACAACTCTAACAAGCTATGTATTCGTAAATACTTATCAGCTGACCCGCTCGGGTCAAATACCGCGTGCGGTTACCGACATCGCGACACGCTACGGTTTACCTTGACCTTGACGCGCTTAACCTTGAGGTCCATATCGAAGGTACTTAGATAAAAAGACAATAGTTTTAAATTGATGCACTGTCGTGAATTTAATAACAGTTTTGTATTATGTCGATAATCGATAGTAAATGAAATAAAGTAAAAGATCGCTGACATCAGCTGTAATTGACTAAAAAATTTTCATCGCATGTACAGGTGCGCCCGTGAATCAATTGAATTTGAACTTTATAACAATGTAATTAAAGTCACACGATGCGTGCTCGTTTATTGCAAGAACTGGATCCTTCATTTAGTAAGTAAACCTAATCAATTTAAAGTGAATAATTAAATTAATTGAATCTAAGAAACCAGTTAAATCTTATTTAAAAGTTAGAAAATGAAAACAGTTTGTAATAAAGCATAAGTACAATTTCCTAACAATTAAAATGAATTGATTTCTGATCTCGTAATTATTCTTTTAGCATTTTCGCCTCTGTAAACACACCGCTTTTGCCGCGGGGACTCCCCAGTCCCCCAAAGCGTTTGATCTTCATAGTACCTCTTTAGTTAATAATAGTGTTCCTTACGACTCGGTTCGTGAGCTTGTGCGTTACGTTTTTAACAAATTATTTAATTATTGTTTTGTTAGTTTTAAATTTGTGTTTAGTTATTAGGTATTGTTACGTTTTTAGTGCTGTTTTATTCTTTTTAGTTATAACTTTTTGTTGTTTTAAACGATGCCTGAGGCATACGTGTACAGTGCTCGTGAATATGGTCCGTCAACGTATGGGCTGGTATTTTTAATGGACGAATTCTAGGACCAGTGTTTCTACCGCCGCGCCTCAATGGATCAGCATATCTTAATTTTATAAATGGACATTTAAATGATATGCTAGACAATGTGTCTGTGGCTGAATTTCTTCGAGCATGGTTCCAGCACGATGGCACTCCACCGCATGTTACGCGTCCCGTCCGCGAGCGTCTCACTGAGCTTTTTAATGACTGCTGGATCGGAAGGCTGGGGTTCACCCGACTTACGCCATTGGACTTCTTTTTATGGGGGTATGTGAAAGAAAGAGTGTTTGATCGGGAATGTGACAGTGCTGATGAAATGCGGGGCAGAATAGTGAGTGTTTTTAATAAACTACGTGAAGAATGTGTTCACGGATCGACACAGCGACGGGCCCGGCTTTGTATTGAAATGAATGGAACTCAGTTCGAGCCAAACCTCATAAGGTCGCAAAGGATTTAGACAGGTACGTAAAATGCCTCTGTCAGCTTTTTACAATGGACTACAATTGCGATTTTGAAAGTGATGTTTGTAAATTGCGTATAAATCGGCTCTTTTCGGCGGCGGCTCTTTTAAGCGCGAGCGCGGTAGTGCGACGTCGCCTTGCGTGTCAGTGACCTCACGTTTCGTACGCTATCCAATGCTTGTTTACGAAATATGAAGTCTTGAAAATAATCAATTTAAAGCGAAAGGTTATTGGTATCCGTTTGCATTTAGGTTGTATATAATCTACGTTCTGGCTTCGGAAGCGTTCTCCTTACACCCTGTATATGTATCTATTATAAATATAGTATCGAGTTAGTATCCCATAACACAAGTCTCGAACTTACTTTGGGGCTAGCTCAATCTGTGTGATTTGTCCGTATATATACAGTATGTTAAGAAAACCCTGTCCGACCCGTAAGGATAATAAAGGTTAAGTAAACACATGACCAAATATGATATAAAATTTTACGTAATCATCATAGTACCAATACAAATGAATTTTGAAATAACTTCCCCGAAATTTGGTAATTTTTAAAAAAGTGACAACACCGGTATTATTATGAGCAAATAGCGACAGCGATGCGACCACGTGCCGCGTGCCCTGCCGCCCGCCGCCCGCGGAAGGGTGCTTAACGCATATTTATTAAGTTACCTCTTTTTGCGAAATAATATTTATTTTTTTAGGGTGATTTTTTTTTAAGTTAGCCTGGTTTTGCATGCATTAGTAGAATCAGTTATCGATACCTAACAACACCTTCACGGGTCGGACAGGGTTTTCTTAACATACTGTAGGATAAATAAATAAATAATAAATAATATTAATTAATAATAAATAATATTGTAATAACATTTTTCGACTTACAGAAAAGAAGAGAAAGAAACCAATCGACAGAACTTAAAAGTTTAATTTGCTTTTTAGGTCGAACACTAACGCAGTTGATTCTAGGTCAGACATCCATACAGAATGTCGTCAAGAAAATGATAATATTATATATCTCTACGTGCACAAAAAAACGACGCAAGTTCCATCATCATCATTCAGGTAAAATTATGCCTGCATGTCCTACAACCTATATTTTTAGTTTACAAATATATCATATACCTGTAAAATTATTTTTTTGTTAATTCTTAATTATTTTTTCTTGATAAATTCTTAATTCCTTGACATAAATCTCTAACAGTGTTGCAAGGGTTAATTAAAATGTATGTTATATCTTTTTTTAGCTCAAAATATCACCAAAACCTCAACAAATCTCAAGCTTGTTTCATCGAAGGGCGACGCATAATTAATATTGCTTACTTTTATTCAGAACTAAAGAAAATTGCTAAGCACGGAGAATTATAGACTGTGGTTTAGGATCTGTGGATATTGTTGGAGAACGACAAGTGGACTACATTCCCTATTTATTTTTAAATGCCGTATGTGTATGGAAACATTTTGCACATCCTACAGAAATCAATATCAGCTGTGCAGTTGTAGGAACAATAGAAATAGACTGTGGCCATTCTCAACTGCAAGAAATTTCTGCAGCTTTAGATATGCCTATAATCTCGCATGTTATTTATTGGATCGAAGAATTAAAATTTACAGATTTTAAAATAACTCGTGTTTTATTTGAAACCTCATTACGACGAAGTACATTCAATCCGACGTCACTGACACAGTATAAATAGGGTACTATCTCTTTATGGAAAACGGCCGAAACTACGCTCTTTGTAATCTCAAGGCATCTATATAAAGCACGGTTAGCGCAGCGGTTAAGCTATTGACTGCTGCGCTGCTTGTCGCGGCTTCAATTCCCGCGCGGAACAAATATTCAGAACATGTCCTACAAGTAGTTGTTCCGGGTCTGGCTGTTTGTGTCTGTGAATTTATATGTTTAAAAATGCACCCACGATAAAAGTAATTTCTAGTGTGGTTCAACGTTTTTTTTTTTAATAAAAATATCACAAAGTGCCTAGTGCGCGTTTGGTTTACGTTAACGCGATGAACTCGTTTATGTTATTCGCATTAGTAATTAATTCAAGGACACTGCAAAGACATGATACTCATATACTGAAAAGTAGTGAAAAAAAAATTCAAATATGTTGAATCGGTAGATATTACCATCTACCATTATTTTTTATGTGAATGTTATGATATATTATAATGTGTGGGTACTTGTTTTACAAATGTCTGTCAGTCTGCGATCGGCCATTAAACTGTGTAACGAGCACTCCTTGATTTTATTTAAACATTGATCAAGAACACTAAAAATATATTATAGTACGATATTACCATTTATTAATGCAAAATATACATTTATCGTCTTGCATCCATACCCCCGTCTGAAATCGTAGGCACAAATCGCGACCTACACGCGGCTTGTCTGCATCTCTGGATATTCTTTGATTGTCGTTTTAGTTTAGCGCGCCACCGCGCGCATTTTACGAATTCGGGAGTACGGCGTTTAGCTCCGCCCACATGCACAAGGTCATTGAGGCTACTATACCCGTTAAGGCTATTTTACATCACGCTGCAACCAATAGGAGCGGAGCATAATAGCTAACTACAGGCGAACAAATTCGCGGACGGCCGCTAGTTACAAATATGCATCAACCTTTTATCGGCCCACTGCTGTGCACAGGTCTCCTCTCATACAGACAAGGATTGAGCGTAATCACCACGCTTGCTCAATGCGGGTTGGCGATTTCAGACTTAAAGTCCGGGTTTCCTCAAGATGTTTTCCTTCACCTTTTAATCAGTCATTGGTGTCCAAGACATACTTACACATATATAACTTAGAAAGTTACATTGGTACTTGCCTCAACTGGAATCGAATCCGCACACTCATACATGAGAGGCTGATGTTTTAACCACTAGGCCACCACGACTTATAAATACACAATTATACAAATAAACAATACTTACTTATATTGATCATCTTCGAGGAATTTCTGTAGTTCTTCAATATAACGTACGCTATTCAGGTAGTTTGAGACGTAGGGTAAGGGAGCGATGTCATATTCCGACGTTTGGTACTTTTCGAGCGCTTTCAAAACAACTGCCATCTTTGCAACTCGGTGGGGCGAATCCGGAGGATGTGCGATGTCAATGTACACAAGATCCGTCAAGAATATACCTGTAGAACACAACCGTATGAAATAAGACAATACTTTCATTCTTTTAATTTAAGAGGAAAAACTTGTTCGTAGGCGCCTTAACTTGAAGAGTTTCAGAGTTATTCATTTTGTCATGGCGAGTTCAGGTTTCCGTATTTCCAACGACTGATGCCCGAAGTGCATACTTTTCTAGGGCAATTCAGAGGTCTGGGTTCCAGCAGTTTCACCTGTACTGAAATCCAGTCCACCAGAATCTTACGGCCCTCCCTAGAAATTTTCTAGGCCGGAACAGCTCACCGTAATGATTTGCAACCCCGTGTGGTCAGGGCGGCGAGTGCCCACCCTAAATTCTAACAAAAAGAGAACATTTTGCTCCTGTAGTCGTTGTGCTTTTGATAAAGTAGTAAATACTGCCACGAGCATAAATAGACAGTTTGACAATAATTTCCGTTTCCGTTAGGTATCTGCTCTGAGGAAGACAGCTTTTCCATGTGAACATCTGCGGTAGTCACAAGGAACGCTAGAGATATCTGATGAAACATGCAACTCCAGAATATAGAATAACGCATCGGTATACAAAAGACGTGTCACCTCTCATAGTGCATAAAATATTGCACATGTTTTGCACTCTCTCTCATACTGACTAAAGTACATATATACATGTAATACTTAGAGTTTTGCTCTATGTCACAATCATTACGATGTAACAATAATGTGACATCCCACTGGAAGCATAAATCAACACCATTCTGAACGTGCTCGGCCACAAGCTGGACAGCCCCTTCTGCGGCACTCGGTTCAAGCACAAGTACGTATGCCTGGTGCCCCAGAGGGAGACAAATACCTTAATTAATTCTTTTTTATTTAATACTAACATAGTTTTTAAGGTACACTAACAATTTATAAGCATGTTGCCTGAAATAAATAGATTTTATTTTATTATTTTCTTTATAAATCGACCAGATTCGATTTCTAATTGAGACAGCTTATTCAAAAACAAAACATCAGTTTTATTCCCATCAAAACTGAGTTCATACCCTTATATCAGCAAGTTTTGGTCTACTACCAATAATTTTAAAATTAACCCTGATGCGCTATCGCAACAATCAAATGCGTGCACTGACTGAACAATTGTGGTGCTTTCCTCAAAAGGCCATCTCGGACATCGATCCACATGGTCTTCATTGGGTTTGATCAAGATTATGTCTGGACTTCAAAATATATTGTATCTCCCGAGTTTGTTTCGGCCTATCTTCTCAGACTGTTCCTGAATATAGTTTGCTGAATCGATTCCAATAATTTTTACAACATGTTATATTTGTTTAAATAGCTATCAAAAAGAATGTCATGAAAAATTACGTTTAATTGACTTCCCTCAGGAATTAAGTAAGTGTTGTGATTTTGTTTGTAACAACCCTAGTCACAGGAAAGTAATTGACATGTTATATTTACAAATTGTATGCGCCTTGAGTGAAGCAGCACTAGTGGGAAGGGTTGATAGCAACAGAACCTCTACAAGAATTGTAGGATGGAATACACATGTTGCCGACGCTCACAGGCATGCTCGGGAGCAATTTCTGCGGAGGGCTCTGAATGGAAAGCCCACGTCTGGGAATTTGTATACTGAAATGCGTGAAAGTAGAAAAATCTTTAAGTCACGTGTCAAATGGTGTCAAGATCATAAAGATCAGCTGAAAATGGATGTCTTGGCGTCATGTCATGCTAAGCACGATTTTAAAAGCTTTTGGAACCAGACTAATAGGTTGCACAGTAAAGCGGGTGTGCCTGTGAGCGTCGACGGCGTGAGTGATTAAAAAAATATTGCCAACCTTTTTAAAGAACGGTTTTTTGTAAAATCGCCACTAGGACCGTCACGTATGGTGTTGGATGCTCAACCCGGAGTGGAAATACAGGTTAAATTTCATGCTACCGACATAGCTAAAATTATAAAATCTATGACGCGAGGTAAGTCTCCTGGCCACGATGGGTTGAGCATTGAGCACCTGCAATATGCGGGTCCACATCTGCCGAGGGTCCTTGCTATGTTGTACAGCTTTTGTGTAAATCATAGTTACATGCCAGATGAGATGACGCGTACAGATGTTGTTCCCGTTGTTAAAAACAAAACTGGGGACCTCGCAGACAGTGGCAATTATAGACCGATTTCACTTGCCACGGTGATGTCAAAGGTGTTTGACAGTGTGCTTAATGCTCAGTTGAACTTTGTCATCAGCCTTAACGATAATCAGTTCGGGTTTCGTTCTGGGCTGTCAACGGAGGCTGCAGTGCTGAGTCTTAAGCATACGGTCACGTATTATACACAGAGAGGGACGCCCCTTTACGCCTGCTTTTTGGACCTTTCCAGGGCATTTGATCTGGTTTCATACAATAAGTTATGGCAAAAATTGGAAAACACTAATCTGCCAAAAGAACTCATTAACATCTTTAAATATTGGTATGGAGGCCAGGTCAACAATGTGCGATGGAATGGTGAGCTGTCTGAACCGTATAGGTTGGAGTGCGGGGTAGGGCAGGGGGGGGGGGGGGGGGGGGGTTAAGTTCGCCCACGCTTTTTAACCTTTATGTGAATGAGCTGATTGAGGAGCTTGGCAGCACCAGAGTCGGTTGCCATGTAGATGGTGTCTGTCTCAATAATATTAGTTACGCAGACGATATGGTGCTGTTAAGTACGTCGGTCTGTGGGTTGAGAAGACTTGTGGCCCGTTGCGAAAGATACGCTGAACAGCATGGCCTGGCGTATAATTCCAAAAAGTCGGAAATCATGGTATTTGAGGTTGGGGGAAAAAACTCTGGTGCTATACCACCAGTTGCACTCAATGGAATGGCATTAAAGAGAGTGTATAAGTTTAAATATCTGGGTCACTTATTGACCCCCGACCTCCAGGACAATGACGACATTGAACGGGAGCGGAGAGCGTTGTCGTTTCGAGCGAACATGCTGGCCCGTAGGTTTGCACGTTGTTTCGAGCTTACTGCGCCTCTTTCTACACGTGTAGCCTTTGGGCTAGATATACTCAAAAGTCGTACAGCGCTCTCCGCGTTCAATATAATAATGCGTTTAGGATACTGGTGGGGCTGCCTCGCTTCTGTAGCGCGTCGGGGATGTTTGCTGACGCACACGTAGATTGCTTTTATGCGACTTTGCGGAAGAGGTGTGCCTCTCTGGTGCAGCTCCAACAGTGTCCTGAGTATGATTGCTGAGCGTCTGGACTGCTCATACGTGAATCATTGTTGTGCCATATCTCATGGGGTGAAGCAGCGGTAACTCGTGAGAGTTGTTTGTTTGTATAGTAGTGTAATTTAAATTATGAAATGTTACTAACATAGTTTTAAGTATTACTAACATTATTGAGTCATGGTTACTTGAATAAAGAATTTATTATTATTATTATATTTTTTCCCAAATACTTTGAGAAATTGTTGCAGTGTGGTTACCGAGCGCCCCACGCAGCTTACGATAGATCATAGTACTGGGCCCAGCTGACGCCAGAGGTTAACGTACCGATCGCCCGCCCGAGCTTAGCATGGACCTTTTTTTTTTTGGGACAGCCAAGTAGGATAACAAGCTCATAAATTTGTTGTTTTCATGTTATGTTTTTGAAATTTTGCACATAGATTCTTCACTTAAAAATACTAGACACATGTTTCGGGTTTCGCATTGAAACAAAAAATAATGTTGTATAACGCCGGCCTCATCATACTAAATAAAGTTATTTATAATTTTTAACCGACTTCAAAAAAAAAGGAGGAGGTTCTCAATTCGGCGGTATCTTTATTTTTTATGTTCACCTACGAGTTGTAGGTGAACACAAAAAAAAACGACGCCTGGACCTGGCCTTGAAAATTTCTTTTTTTGTTTGTTTGAAACTTACTTAAATGTTTGAAAGACTATGGAAGTAGGGAAGTATGGGTATACTTCCCTACTTCCATAGTTACCAGGTCAGGATCTGGTGGTGGAAGACTTTTTTTTTTATCTATACTAATATATATAAAGCTGAAGAGTTAGTTTGTTTGAACGCGCTAATCTCAGAAACTACTGGTCCGATTTGAAAAATTCTTTTTGCGTTGGATAGCCCATTATTTTGCAGCACCAGCCCAAATGTGGCTGGAGTACTCCACACACGAGCAGACCTGTGCTTTGTACAACATTAGAAGCTGCCCTGGTGTGAAGTACCGCCAGACCTTTGCGATGACGCCAAGTTTTCTGGCAGCTACCTTGGACCTTGGACAATGAACCGCCCAAAGTTTAGGTTCGAGGAAATCTCAACTCCCAAAAGCTGTAGGCGGTCAGTGTACTCCAAGGATACATTCTGAAAAGTAGGAGCCAAGGTCAACGGGCTCCCTTTGGTGGTGAAAAGACACGCCTGTTTTGGTGACTACCTGTAATGCAGCACTCGTACGCTCTACTCTACAATAGCCTCTCTTTCGGACCGGATTGATTTCTTACTAGCCCGAGCTGGTATCTCTCCACAACTGTGCTGTCATCTGCATACCATATGCAGCATGAACAGAGTTGCAGAGAGAACAGACCCC
The DNA here is from genome assembly GCA_037179545.1 of Sesamia inferens. Classification (NCBI taxonomy): domain Eukaryota; kingdom Metazoa; phylum Arthropoda; class Insecta; order Lepidoptera; family Noctuidae; genus Sesamia; species Sesamia inferens. The sequence goes on along the minus strand of CM073921.1, from coordinate 13,886,524 downwards.
TGAGGAACACCGGCATTGGTCGACATGGGCTACGATGAGCATCCGTCGACAACAACTCGGAGGGACCGTTCAGTCAGGATGTCTTTTACCCAGCCAATCAGACCAGCGGAAATACCGTACGCTGGAAGCTTACTCAAAAGGCCAGCGTGCTATATCCGGTCGAAGGCCTTTGAGACATCAAGGGAGACGGCAATCACTTCCCATTTTTCTCGAGGGCAAAGCCCCACAAGTGAGTGGCATACACTAGCAGGTCCCCAGTTGGCCGATTGCGGCGAAACCCGTACCTGTCGGTCACTGAGGAGATCGTTACCTTCCAGGGAAGCCAAGAGGCGCGAGTTCAATACACGTTCCATAATCTTGCAGAGTATGGAGGTTATTGAAATCGGCCGATAGTTGACAGGATCGGCACGACCACCCATTTTGGGCACGGGCTGCACGTTGGTAAGCTTTCAGGACTTGGGCACTGTTTTAGTCCTAAATGAAAGGCGATACAAGCGCGTCAATACAAGAAACAACTCGGGCGCACATGCCTTAAGAACAATCGCTGGTATACCATCCGGACCACAAGCCTGATTCACGTCCTGACGACACAATACTCTCAGAACCTCCTTGTTCCTAATGCGAACCTACGTCATTGAAGTTCCGCAATGAGGTAATTAGGGTGGAGTAGCACTGTAGTGTAAAGACGTGAATTATGGGCAAAGAGAGATGCAAAGAGACCTGCTTTCTCTCATGCCGTATGAGCTAGGGCTCCATCAGGCCTTTCTAGCAGAGGCAGTGTGGGCCGACAGAAGTTCGCCTCGACCGATTTGGCTAGGGACCAGAAAGATCTGCTATGCTACTGCTATTGGCGGTATGACCAGCTACATCAGGCACCCTAGTCGCATGTCCCTCCAGCTGGGAAAGGCCCATTGATAGCGCAAAGTTTCGCGCTTCTCTCCCAGCGTGGCCGTCCTCTGGTATGGGAAAAGCAAGTCTTGGTGGCAAGCATTGAAGTCCCCCAGAGCGACGAATTGTGCGTCAGGGTGCCGATGCAGCGCATTATCAGCAGCTTCACTGAGATGGTCAAATAGTCGAGTTGTGTCCTGGTGACCGCTGTGCGATCGGTAGACACGGGTGTAGACAATTTTGTCCACACCAGAGTCAACTAACAGCCATAAGGACGAAAAATGAGAGTCTTCAAGGTGACGGAGTCGGAGGGTCTCCGTCAAGAAAAGCAGGTGGGGCTTTTTAGTCTCAAGGTGGTGATGGACTGCATCGATATTGGAGTGCAAACCTCGAATGTTTGAGAAGTGCACTTTAAACGAGAGGACGTGCGCCCGCTGTGTACACCTACTTTTCCTTTTGAGACTTTTCATTTTATTTTATTGAGTGCATAGGAAAGAAGACGGCAGTTAAGCGAGGTGATGCGTTGTAAAAACCCAACAACACGACCAACGATGTCGCGCCGGAGGTAGATTGATCTGGAGACTGCGGGGACGCCCGACCCCCAGGGATCGCCATCGGGTCCTCTCGTCCGGTCGCCAACCGGCACGATGGGGCCACTCCGGGATTTTTCGCAGTTAGCGGGGCAGCCTTTCGTATGTGGCTGGCACACTACTTAGGCCCCCAACTACCTGCGGTCGGCCAGCGGAGCACCGTGCTTCGAATCCCGCTACCCTCCAGGACCAAACTCCCGACACATCAACATTTCGCGCATCGTACCCGGCACACATCGCAACACAACTGCTCAGACCCGTCCTCCGTACGGCTTCACCGGACATCGTGCCGGAACACGACGAATCGCCTGGCGGCACGACTTTGTCTGGATAGTAACTTATGCCGGCGGCCGATGTTGAGGCCTACCTGACTAGAGAAACCAAGCAAACTTTCAAAAATTATAGGGGCGACTAGTGCTATTCTAAGAATTTTTATTAAGTATTTTAAAGCATTACAATTTAATAATGGTTTGGAGTAGATCTGATGATGGAGCCGGGAGACAGTAGAAGGAACCCCATCAACAATTCACAGTAGCTACCTTGTGTTTGTGCTTGATTAATTTGTATTGTTGTTCCGGGAACTTCTCAACGGTTCCAGTAGTTACCTTGTGTTTAGGCTCAATTCATTTATATTCATAAGAACTTTGCACCATACGGGTTATAATGAAGGTCTGCAGTAGTTTTGAAGATAGAACCGAGAGACAGTCGAGGAAAATCCTCAACGATTCACAGCAGCTACCTTGTGTTTTTGCTTGATTTATCTGTATTGATAAGAGCTTTAGGTACACCTAGATGTATTGTCATTGTCATTAGGGGTCTTATGATGAACTCCTCAACGGTTTACAGTAGATACTTTGGGTTTTGACTTAATAATAATTTACATCAAGTTTTACAATATATTGATACATGTAGTACATACAGTTAAAATTAATTTACATTTATGAGAACTTTGTACCTACATGGGTTAAAATGAAGGTCAGTAGGCCTAGTATGAGTTTTCAATACGAAACTCGATCGTTGGTATCGAGCGCGTTTGGCGCTCTCATTGGTTGAGAGTTCTTACGACCTTGAAGCGGGCCAATCGCTGAGTCAAACGCGCTCGATATCGTCGAACGAGTTTCGTAATGAAAACTCATACTAGGCCTACTGAAGTAAATCTAATGATGAAGACCATAGGCAGTCGAGGGAATTACTCAAGAATTTACAGCATTGAAGTTTAACATAGTACAACCACTAGAATAATAACTAAATGAAGAGAATAAATTTAAGTTGCGTAATCACGTCATGTCTAGCATTGCCCATACTTTAATTTAGGTCAGCCTCCAGCCTGAACTACAGCTGAACTACTGGTACTTTTCACAGCTAAAAAGTGTAAAATAAAACATTTTTACAAAAAAAAAAAAACAACTTCCAAAAAACAGTACAAAGTGAAAAATAACTAATTTCGGAAGTAGCTGTCAAAAACTAATATACAAAAACCAAAGACCAACTTCCGAAATTAGTTATTTTTCACTTTGTAGTGTTTTTTTAGACTTGCTTGAGCAGCTACTCTGATACTCCGGAGTCCAATTTTCGTAACATAATACATTCAAAATGTAGTCCCGTCTCCCATGTCGGCGACAAACAAATTTCAAAGTTTTATGGAATTAGAACTATTTTTAAAAGTTTTATTTTAACATCATGTTATATTTGTCGGTCTCCGTGGCGCAGCGGTCAACACGCCTGACTGCGACGTGGAGGCCCCGGGTTCGATCCCTGGCCAGGTCATGATGGGAAACGATCTTTTCCTGATTGGCCTGGGTCTTGGATGTTTATCTATGTATGTATTTATTATAAAATATAGTATCGTTGAGTTAGTATCCCATAACACGAGTCTCGAACTTACCTTGGGGCTAGCTCAATCTGTGTGATTTGTCCGTATATATTTATTTATTTATTTTTTCCCATTTATACATTTAGAAATTGTTGCAGATGATTACCGAGCAGTTACGATAGATTATGAGTACTTGCGCCGCGCGCCACGGATGACGCCAGAAGTCAAAGCACCGCGCTCGCCCGCCTGTATGGAGCTTTAACCATATTTTTGTTGGGACAACCAAGTAAGATAACAAACTCAAAATTTTGTGGTTTTTCATGATATCTTTTTGAAATTTTGTACATACGATTCTTTGCTTAAAAATACTGGACACATGTTTCCGTTTTCGCATAAACAAAAAATAATGTTGTAGGTGCGTTTAATACGTTATACACAGATAATTAATTCAATATGAAGTACATGACATGATATAGAATGCATGCGTAGGCAAGTACATTATGTCTGTCTACATCCATTGTGTGTCTATTAATGGTACTTTGTGCCGCATTTATCGTCAGGAAGCATAGAAGTGGCGTGGCAGTTATTTATAGAAATGACTAACTAAATTTGTCTTTGTTTCGGTAAATGTTGACATGGTCTTCTTAACGTAATTCGACTATCTAAACTTTTCTAATAATAATAGAGGCTGTTCCTAATTCGGTATGAAAGCACGGGATTTTAAATGTGTGTAAGTAATTCCGGTGCACATTCCAATCATCCCCACTACTATCTTACCAACAAGCTAAAATATTCCCACAGCAGCAAGCGCTTTTTTTACAAAACAATAAGCGACCCGCCAGATTACGACAGAAAAAACATTAAATTCTTCATTTTTAAGTTGCATATTAATATACTACTATTAGTATAGATCTTACTGTCAAAATGAAAATCGCATCAAAAATACGTTGCATAATTTAGAAAAATAACGCGGACTCTTACGACAGACGTGAAGAGAATACTGCATAATAAGATCCCCGGCCAGGGCATGATGGAAAACGATCTTTTCCTGATTGGCCTGGGTCTTGGATGTTTATCTATATATGTATCTATTATAAAATATAGTATCGTTGAGTTAGTATCCCATAACACAAGTCTCGAACTTACTTTGGGGCTAGCTCAATCTGTGTGATTTGTCCGTATTTAGTTACTTTACTGTATATAGTTTGTTCAGAATAAGCAATGAATCGATTCCAATCATTTTTACGCCATGTTATATTTTTTCCAAATACATTTAGAAATTGTTGTACAATCTCACACCACAGGATGCTAAAGATCGTGCGAAACGGAGGAAATTAAGCAGGAAAGCGGACCCCGGGCTCCAACGCGAAAGCCACGGATGCAACCGGGATAAACGCTGAGATGATGATGATGATGACATTTAGAAATTGTTGCAGTGTGGTTACCGAGCGCGCCACGCCGCTTACAGTGGATCATGCCCGCGCAACAGCTGACGCCAGAGGTCAATGCACCGCTCACCCGCCCTAACGGAGCGTTGACAATATTTTTGTTGGGACAACCACGTAGGATAACAAGCTTATAACTTTGTAGTTTTTTCATGATATTATGTTTTTGAAATTTTGTAACTAGATTCTTTACTAAAAAATACCGAACACATAAACAAATAATAATGTTGTATAGATACTATAGAGAGTATAGAGAGAAGCTATATCATGCGCACTTTACGTATTAATTCATACCTAAACAAATGTAGGTCATAGAAACCATAACATATCGAACGAATGCGAATCGCAAATGTTACTTTCAGACGGGAAAAGTTATAGGTCTAAGAGAAGTTTCTGAACAATTAATTAAGGCTCTAGGGCTTCTAAAACTATCACATCTGATCCAAACTATCATAGATAGAAATCATGCACGAAACAGCTATACTAAAAACAATCATTTCTGTTGGAATGATGGGACTTGTCTATAATACTGTCATGCTCTTCACTGACTGCTTTGCACTAGGCCTATCTGTCGGAGTAGTTTCATTATAGGCTCTTTATGCTCCTAGCTAACTATTGATACTCAATCTTCCTTTTATTATCGATGACAGTTTGAATCAGAGTTTTGTTAGTGAAACAGAGTAAGTAAAGATTATGGTATGTGATGTGTGAAGTTTCGTGAGAAATCATGGAGTTTTTTTGACGATCCGAAGGGGATGAATCCGAAGGAGGAAGGAGGGGGGGGGGGGGGGATGTAACCAGTCGAGGACCTGGAAGTTACTAGATAATACGAGTCACTTTAAATAATTGTAATATTGACTTTGGAGAACCTAATACATGGTAGGAAATGCTCTGAACTCTGCTATTCTAATTTTCATTGTGCTCTCGCCTGTACCTAATGTGGTTAGAAGTGATCGCAAAAAGGTACCAACATCCTAATCTTGACAGCCTATATGCTTGGTTATATTGAAGGATGTTTTTATTAGCACACGAGTGCGAGTATCCTACTGGTCGGCCGTATCGGAATCATTCGTTTGACCTCGTTGCTTTTGACAATCTAGCGAGAGTTCGAGGTGATGGAAGTGAGCCACGTTTCAAAAACTCTACAAACAATGCTCGCTAAATCTTAACATTAGACATCGAACGTACAACATGTGCTAGAATGAGACGTGTCATTGTGTTGTGTACCTAAAGTGTGATTCCCTAGTGTGACTAACTCGTTAGTAAGTTTACTCTGATTTAAACTGCAAACCGTGTTTCTATTGTTCCATAACACTACCCACAATACGCCCTCATTGCATAGAATGCCGATAGGATGCTTTCTTGGCTTACATATTAAAGGCCACGCAAGCTCTGGCCGTCAAATCATACTACTATAAGTATCGAAATATGATGAATATGCTCGATTGCGGCCGGGATTGTACCATTATCGCCTTGACTTTCAAGCTCAGACACGATGGCTCGTATAGGCAATCTTATTGGTTTATCAACACATCCCTAAATCGAAAAATCAATAGGATTGTGTTATTTTGATAACTCCTATACTTAGCTTCAGCATAATTCAATGATTCTCTCGTTGTTTCGCTTTCGATAACTTTGGTAAAAACCAGGACTAAAGACCGCTCAAGTGCTAAGGCCGCCCAGTGTATACTTTGCGGTTTGTATTGTGTTCTTATGTTATGTATTTTTTGTGGTGTAAAATATATATAGGCACAGGGTTTTATCTAGATGGTAAATCATCAAACGACTTCTCCCGCTCTGAGTGGAGTCGAAGAGCGTGTCAGACTTTTATTGACTAAAAACAATACTTCACTGGCCTTTGCGCCAGGGGCCACGGTATCTCTTCTGTAGAACCCGCGGCAAGACAGGGTCAAACAGGGTCAGAGATATACACATGTAAATATATAACCGTTCTTCCCCGTTCCGGGTTTTTACCAGAGTCACATAGTTCAAACCGCTGTTCACCGCTTAAAATATTGCGGGGATTCCCCAGATCATTCCGTAAATAACTTTTGTATCAGAGTATTATTTAAGTAAGCCTACGTCATTCATCTGCATTATAATAAAAGACTTGTTATTTTCTTGGAAAAATGGTTTTGTTTTTTACAAGTATCCAATCGAATTAGTGAAATCCATACATAACTTACCAAGATATGGAATACATGGCAGAGGAATACATCTTAAATATTCCCTCAATGCAGTCCAGTTGTCCTTCTCACCGAACAGTTCCGCAAGCTTATCAAACTGTTGTCTATCCTTTTTAGATAAGCACGCCCATGTTTTTGTCAGCCTGTAAATGAGAAAACATGTCAATCATTAAATGGATATTCATTGAATAGAATGTAGAGTGATACAACGAAATAATCTAAGCGCACGGTAGTGCGCAGGCCAATTTCGAGCAACAGGCCGCGCGCATTCCGTGCACTATTTACACGAACGGTTTCGACCCACTTTTACATTTGGCATAGATTTGGATTTCAACCCTTTCTTAGGCAAACAATTAGCCAATAGGAACTTGGCCCTCTTTTGAACAGGTATGTTTTTGGTGGCATAATAAATAATAAGGTTTTGTGATGACTGTCAATCACATGATATTTTGGAGTGTACGAACTACAGCAGGTCAACCTACCCGAAACTGCCAAAAGTTCCCAATCAACCTTGAGCCTTAATGCTTTATAGATAATGTTGAAAATCTAATGAAGAAATCTGAGAGATTGTAGTAGCTTGATGTGCTGTCGTCTGTACATTTTTTTGTAGGTACTTTATTTATAATTTTCTCACCTATATATGCTGGCACTATGCAACGCGGAGATAACAGCAAACAGTGAATGCAGATTGTTAAGTTCATGCAACTTTTTTCCTACTTTGATAAAATGCGCCAATATTTCGGCTCGCGCCTTCGGCGATTGCCCATTTAGTATTTCCTGCACTGTCCAAAAACTGACCTGAGAACAAAAACAAATGTATAATAATAAATAATATAGAATTGTTCGCTTCAAAATTATTGTTTTAATGTCATGAATTCATATAGGAAGTTGTCTTCTTTATCGCAATTGATTCTGCGCCACAAATACCGCTTTGTATAATGAACTTTAAGTATTTAATAAATTTATACTTGGCTACACAACTAGCCTACAGACTGGTCACAGTCTCAGTTGCGTACCTACACATTCTTAGAACACACATTACAATCTGTATAAGAAAGGATGTAAACTATTTAATACAGGAAATCATAATCATCCATTACTAGAGTTGCAGTCTCTTAACATTGTAAGAATACAAGACTTTATGGTCAGTTATTGTGATTGTTATCAATCTACATAGATCAATTACTGACATGTTGTATGAAATGACTTCATTAAAAATAAAAAAATAAATAAAAATAAATAAATATATACGGACAAATCACACAGATTGAGCTAGCCCCAAAGTAAGTTCGAGGAGACTTGTGTTATGGGATACTAACTCAACGATACTATATTTTATAATAGATACATATATAGATAAATATCCAAGACCCTTCATTAACCTTTGCTAAAGTCAATTATGTTGACTTATATTATGGCATTGTGTTAGGGCTCAGAGAAAGGAATAAAGTTTAAGTAATATAACATATGAGATTGTTTAGTTGAATGTTAGTTTATTAATGAGGGATATTGATAAGCTAAAGAAGAACGGGAATTGAATATGTTTTTTATCTTTAATTTTTTTTTAATACGAGACACTAACTTTATGCTAACATAAATTAAGAGTCCAAATTTTTACGTTTTGTTTACGAAATAAATCAACAAACTGTGGCCAAAACGGCTTTTTTTGGAAAATAGTAACTTTTTTTGTTTTATCTATTCTTTTCAAACATGAGAGCTTTTTTGCAGTTTAATTTTTATATGGAAATGTTTATTAACGTCTAAAGAACAACATATAAATAGTCATCATGCTAAACTAATGCGTTCGTAGTAAAATAAAACTTTTTTAATATTGAGCAGTGATTCGTATCTTCATTTAAGAATACAATATGAAAATAACGTCATTTTGACTAACCTATGCTTAGACTTTCCAAAACACCAAATGATTTGAAAAGGTTGGGCAGGAAATGAAAAGTGATTTTTAAATTGACTTTCCCCACCTTACTATTGTGGAATTACGCTTTGTAACTGTTACATGTAACTGTAACGTGTTTACCAACTAAAACAAGCCAATGCCCAAGTCAAATGCTAAGGAACATCTGTATGCCCAAGGACTTTACACAATTGTCATTCATCGAAAAATTGTATAGTATTATCTGGTTGCAATATTATCTTTGGTTAGAGTACAGTACTCCTAACATTTCGGGTTGGTATTATCAATGTTCAGTGTATCATCAATTTTTCAATATAAGGCTCGTATTGTTGGTTGTTGTGCTCACATAGCATCAGTACTGTGGTATTAATCATATATGAAACTAACATACACTGTGACATTCATTACAGTCAGTTAGTGCACGACGCAGCAGTCCACCACTGCGTCCAAGGCGGGGAGGACACGGCGCAGCACACGCTCTCCGAGTGTGTAGCTTGGGAGGAGCAGCGCCGTGTCCTCACAAATGAAGTAGGAGGCGACGCTGCCGGCAGTAGTACGGAGGATGGTCGGCAGCTCAGAGTCGTGGGACGCGGTGGTGTCCTTCTGCGAGGACGTGATGTCGCAGAAGGAAGCTGCGGAACGGGAGAGGGAGATATCAACTCCCTTCCCGGGCCGCAGAAGACGCACCGGGCGCCGAGGAAGGGCGGATAACGCCCTCTTCCGCCCCCCATGAATGGGTCCAGGGGCGAGGGACATGGGGAAGTCCCCGCCCCCCTATTGATGGACCCCGATAGAAGCGCGCTCGTGATAGAAGACACACCGGGGTGGTTTTAGTCAGTAAAAGTCTGACATACCCCGTCGCCCACCCCAGGGCGGCGGGCATCCTATGAGGATTTCCACCCCGACAACAAAAAAAAAGAAAAAAAAAAAAGGACGCAGCAGTGAACGCTTCCAAGTGTGGATGGTCAAATGATTCGGGTGCAGAATAGATATAATTTTTTAAATACTTTGTTGCATTTTTTTTGTTGGTTTCAATTTATTGCATGATTTTAACCTCCTGCTTTAAACCTACAAATATGTGATATTCAAAATATTTTATAAGTTGACAACTAGTTGAAGACTAGTTGATACTTATTTGAATTGTGTTCTAATAAAGAATAAAAGATATTTCTGGAAAATGAATTCTATTTTCTTTATGTATGGCTCATGCTATTCAAAAAAATAATTTTCATAGTTTTCTAAACGGGTCATTTTTTTAAACTTTAGTAACAGTATTAACGAAAGTGTTATATTTACATAATTATTTATTTAGTTCCACCAACAATAGTTTAAACTAAGTGTTGTACAGCTTAGGATAGCGCTCCTTTTTGTACTAGGGTCCTAAATAACATAAATAGCAGAGTATCATTAATTTACTTACCCTATTAAATCTTTTAGTAAAAGCTACCACATTGGGTGCCACAGTTAACTTGTTCAGTTTGTTCCATCCGCAAGTAGTCAATTCCTCTGGTCTGATAGATTTAAAACAAGGCAAGTCCAGCAGAGTCAGCTGATTAGCAATATCTTCAGGGGTGATGCGTAGTGCTGAGCATACTATCTCATCCCAAGACTGGTTGATGGATGAAGCAGGCGGTAGACTGCTTGTCTTGTATTGGTAGAGAGGATCATGTTGCCTACTATTTCCGTTTTCACCATGGCTGCGTAAAAATAAAAAGGCATTCATTACATTATATTCAATAATGTATCTATTAATAAATGTTATGAAAGCCTGCATTATGAGATTATAAAATATAAGCATTCACTCGTAAGACCATCGGCAGTAGGTACCTATGTATAGTCCGCAACAAAAGTCTACTAAGATGATATAATTAGATAACGTACTTTTTAGAATTTTATTTAAATTCTAAAAGTTTAAAGTGCAGCTCTTTAATTAAGTGTTACTTCGGTTTCGATTTTAATATAATATTTTTCTCAATAATTAAGATACAGTGGGTTGCCAATTTATTATGGACACTTACGTTTTTTACCAATTTCTTACTTTGGATGCACTTGACTGCAGTTTTAAGTGATGTTAGTGAGGCAGGAATATTTTGTTTCTGTTTGACTGTTATTTATAACTTATTTTATAAATGGTGTTAAGGAGTTAGATGGCAAGATTAATTTCAACAATTTCTTTAGTTAAGTGAGTGTTACAGTTTGCTGAAGACGTGTGTTAATGAAAGAAGAGTTTTATTATTTTAAAGAAAATTATTTTGGTATTTAATACCTAAAATTAAATATAAATGTAAGTATTATTATTGCATGTTTATGAAATTTATTGTAAGTGCCTATTATTGCAATAATAACATGTTTTTTCATATTTTTTGTGTTTCAGCATGGGTAGAGGTTGTGATTTGACCCCAAAAAAGAAAAGCGAAATACACTGCTACAACACACCAGTCATTCTCAAAGGCAGATAATAAAAAAAAATGGATCAGCTAATAACTCCCCAAAGAAAAGCTCACTACGGACGAAAACGCATCACAACCCCACGTACAGACCGAAAAATTCGGGATATCTGTTTAGAAAATAAAAAAAACTGCTGGATTATTAACCCGGATGGTTCAGGAGTCAGGAATTATGATATCCTAAAGAACTGTACAGCGTGGTTGGCAGAGGCAGGACTGACAGGGCATCGTCCCGCAAAAAAAACCAAGGCTTACAGAGGCAATGAAAAACAAACGTCTTGTCTGGGCTCGTGAACACCATCGTAAGACTGTTGAGGACTGGACTAAGATCAGATTGTATTTATATTGATATTTTCTTCAGTTTAAAAGACCAAATCCAAAAATGTAAGCAACTATTAATTTTTTACAGGTATGTTTCTCAGATGAATCGTCATTTGAAAATTTTGCCGACAAGAGCAACTTTGTCAGACGACGCCCAGGTGAAAAATACCACCCTGACTGCATTATAGAGAGGATAAAACACCCTGTTAAGGTAATGGTGTGGTCAGTTATAAGCGCCAAAGGGGTGAAGACTGGTTTGTGAAGAATTTGTGTTTATGCACGATTCAGCACCGTGCCATAAAGCTAGGAGCGCAACCAAGTTCCTGGCAGACCACAACATCCCAGTTCTACCTTGGCCGGGCAATTCTCCTGACTTGAACCCCATAGAATATTTATGGGAGATCATCAATAAGCAGAAATAACCAAGGAGCAGAGATAACCACCAAGGTTCTCACCACCCACCTCATCGAAAAACTAATTAATGTGTGGCAACCCTAATATAAAAGAAAGTGCAAAACAGTGCATAGAAAGTATGCCCAGGTATATAGCAGCCCTGATTGAGGCAAAGGGAAATGTTACAAAATACTGATTTATTTTTCTGCATGTTTATTTATTTTTATGTAAAATTTATTTTTTGGCATTTTAATGTAAATATTTTTTTTATAATTCTTAAATACTTGTATTATCATATTAAAGCTTTTACCATACAGGAAAATGTGTTTTTATAATTAATTTAATTAAAATACTTCAGCAATACCGTGTTTTTGTAACTGTCCCTAATAATTTGGCAACCCACTGTAGAAGGAACTAACATGGAAAGTGTTAACAGACTTTTGTAACTGACCACAGCCAGGGACAAAAGTCTGTAAACACTATAACAGCTTGAAACCAGTATTAGTAAACTCGTCTTGTTTTCTGATAGAGCATTATAAAATACAATATAACAAGAATAAATTAGAAAGTGACAGATTTCATATATGACACCTCAATAGTATGAAACAGTTATTGATAGTTGATGTTGGTTAGAAACATCAGAAGATTTGTATGAGTAAATTGACAATGTTGTAAAATATAGATAACCTTATCTTGAATAACCTATTGTATTGCATGCAATAACAATCATTAGTTAAAGAACATCTCCCTTATTTGAAAACATTGTCTATGGATGCGTAAAAAGCGATATTATGACGAAAAATGTATATATTCCACAATATAAATAAATTATAATCTAACTCTGCTACATACACTGTGAAGCATGGGAATGTGTAGAAATAAATGTTTCCAGTGGGGACTTATCATAATGTCGCTTTATCTTAATGAACCTTAATAGCCATTCAAACAGATTCAATACTACACTCAATGAAATTGTGCCAAAGATAAGTATGTAACGCCTTAAGAAAAGTATTGCACCACTTTTGTCTTATAAGAAATAAAGTACAGATAGAATGAAAGACAAGTAACAATGATGTCTAAATCATTATATGACAAGAAAGGGTGACCAGTTATATGCTAACTAATAGAGAGTAGAATGCAAGAAGGTATTGCACCACTTTTGTCTTATAAGAAATAAAGTACAGATAGAATGAAAGACAAGTAACAATGATGTCTAAATCATTATATGACAAGAAAGGGTGACCAGTTATATGCTAACTAATAGAGAGTAGAATGCAAGAAGGGATGCTCTGTCAACTCCAAATAAATAGAGACAACGGCAGTACAACAATATAGTAAGTATGACAAACTGGCATCAACTCCACATTTTCCAGAATTATGAAATAATATGTATCAAACTAAGAATCTTACCCATAGTTGTAATAACAGGCACAGTCATCCTTAGTTATTGTCTTCTGGCTGTTCATAGGAATGTTAGAGGATTTTTTATTGCTTTGTTTACATGATGGCTTGGATTCGAGTGGCCAGTTCTCTTCATCTTCATGCTGAAATATATAATAACTTTTTAAATAGATAGATGTTCTGAATTACAGCAGTGGGTAAACTTAGAGCTGATAAACATGCTGTGTCAATTAGCTGATACCTATTCCAAATGACTGACAAAATATAAGAGTTGTGATTTGAATTCGAGACTTTTTGTTGCTGGGAAAAGTGAAGCCTCCAACTATATTCATTTTTATGCCTAAATGGAGAGTCCTTGAAATGGAATATAAACCAAAACAACATGAAATAAACTTATTTATTTATTTAAAATGATATGTCATGGTAATGAAGTTCCCTGACTTGATACAGGTTTTCTGTTTTGCAGAACAAAGTAAGTTAATATTTGTTAATCCGACATAAATAATGCACAGAAGCTATGCAAATTATATGCTTGATAAATATGAAACAATTTTTTTTTTTTTTAATAATTTTAAACTAGCGCTTGACCGCAATCCCGCCTGATGGTAAGCAGTGATGCGATCATTGATGGTAAAGCGCGCTAGTTTATTAAGAGCCTATTCACTCAGAAAAACTTAGCAAATAGGAAGGAAGACGGCAGTTGAGGGAGGTGATGCAATGTTAAACCCAACAACACGACCAACGAAGCTGCGCCAAAGGGACATTGATCTGAAGACCGTCCACGACCAAACTCCCAACACAACAACATTTGGCGCATCGTACCCGGCACACATCGCAACACAACTACTCAGACCCGTCCTTCGTACGGCTTCACCAGACATCATGCCGGAAAACGACAAATCGCTTGGCGGCAAGACTTTGTCTGGTGGGTGGTAACTTCTGACGGCGGCCGATCAAATAAAAAAAATCATCATTGTCAAAATGATTTATCTAAGACCATTATACATATAATATTGAATATGAATTTGATTTATTAAATTTATGTTTTGATGTTGAATTTATTCACTTGTATTTATATAATAAGTTTGAAAAACTTGAATATACAGTAGTGTTACAATATAGTTTAGTGGTACCTGAAATAAATTTGTTTTATAACATTAGTAATAAGTTACCAAAAATATCCATTTATGTATATGAAGATAATTAATACCTGTTTTGATACAAAATATCAATCTTTTAATAATATTTTCAAAAGTAGCAGCCCAGTCTGAAACTTAAGTCTTTCCGGAGGCAGTAGGCCCTCATATGTAATAGAGGCTTACTGCCTTCGGAAAGACCAGATAGGTATGTTCATATCCCATGTGGATTTGAACATAACTAGGAAAATGAGGGGATCCCATTGGCGGACCTCTGCCTAAACCTTCAGGAACTTCAGGCTTGATATTATAATGTGCTAAATACCATTGCTAAATGTTTGGTTTTTAAATATAGGAAGTCTGTCTATAGATACAAAAGCGATCATGATTCTTTGACAGGGACAGTTCACAGGGCCTTAGTAACAATGCTTGCTAGCTACAAAGTCAAGCTAATTGGATAAAAAAATATTATGCAATATTATGTTGCAATGTAATATGCAAAGTTATTAAACAAATAAGTATATAAGAGCCTAATGAAACAAAGCTTCTTTATAATAATGAATGAATGCATGAAACTTTATCAGCTTATCAAACATTTTTACAGCAAAGATTTATTTATAAACAATTGTCATTAGGTCTAAAATAAAAAAAAAAAATAAAAAAAATAAACAGTCTCAAATTACTAAATTGTGAAGAAAGGGTATTGTAATTCACTAATATAAATGACTATTCTACTATGTCTACATAACCAGATGAAAATCTAAGTAGATACATCTTCATAATAATATCATATAAAAGCTAAATAGATATCATACCTGTATGTTACAATTATTGGAGTGCATAGCTACTCAAATATGTATATAGTGCTTACATAATATTAGACTATAAAACAATTAATGAAAAATGAAAGCTACAATAATTGTTAAAGCAAAATTGAAATTAAATGGAAGCAATCCAATTGCTATTTCAAATGTACAGCTAAATCTGATGTAATATAATTCCTAACAATGGTTCGGCCAATCTTGGAACAAAACCTAGTAAAAACCATTTACTTTTTTTTTAACTGATAAAATAGTCAGTCAATGAATCAAAAAGTTAAAGCTAATTAGTTGCCTTTTCCAAAATGTAAGATCTTTAAGGAAACAAATGGACATAAATTGCAATATTTTGATTAGTCTCATCCATGAATCAAGCATTGGCAAAGTTAATTATGTTTTTAGAACAATTTTAAACAATCAAACAGTACCAAACCTGTTTGGTACTGGTACACTCTCAAGAAACTTTGCAACATCACAAAAAAGCACAAGAGAAAATAACACAATATGACTGCAATAAGAAGTCTCAGGACTCTTGTTTGAGTGATATCGTTAAATAAACATAATGAAATTGAATAAAATAAAATTATGTAGGAAAAATATACCTCAACTATCCTCAGGACAGCTAAACTATCACTCAGAATATCCCGCGGCATGATGGCCTAATACTGCACGTACCTACTGTGATAAAAGATATTAATGAAAAGATGAATATACACACTATAACATGAAATAGTACACTAAGTTTACAAGAAGTACAAGTATTCCCAACTAATGTACATCAATAATTAACGCACAATATTGTCAACTTAATAACAAGTACAATAATCGGAATCATTACATAAACACAAGACTGTTTATAAATTATCAACAAACAAATCATTTCAAGAAAGCAAATACCATATTTTAATAAGGTACATTCTTGTTGTTCTTTGCTTTTCATGGACAAATGGTACGATAATCTTGACTAGGCAAGACCGAATCAATGTGTTAACATTAGATACAAATGCAACAATTTATAAATTAAATAAATTAAATTAGCACCCCTTACACTGAAATCTGACCTTTCTAACATTAACAAACATTTTTGTTTTCTTCGTGAAACTTGGAATAATTACATATTTTATTTTATTTGCAAATATTATTACTTACCATCGCATTAGGTGGATTTAATAACTAAAAGACAGGTTTTAAATTAAATAATTTGCATTTGCGATTGAGTGATTGAAAAAGTAAGGTTTCACAAATTTAACTACAGGGTTGCAAGAGAAAAATAATTATTGAAGAAGCTCGATTTTTTTTTTAATAACATTTATCTATGACCATAGATACAAATCTTTCAGCCGAATACATAAATGGATTTTAGAAGCTCGAATGACGAAAGTGCTGTCAGAGAATAAATATATTAAACAAAGCCATTGTTTCACTAGGTGACAATGAAAAATCACCAATCAAAGATGACTGTCTCTAAAGACATCGCAAGTGTGCTGAGTGATACCTATTGAAAGTCGTCAATCTCTGGTCTGATAACCCTCACATTTGAATAAGTTCACCCATCATACTCTATTTAGATGTTTTACTCCTTTACTCCTCAGACTGTCTGTACTGCTCCTTAGTTAAAAAAAGAATTGTTTACTATTTGTTTTCTTTTGCTGTTTTGTTAACAACATTGAACGATAATGACATCCATTTTATGTAAAATACAACAAAAATCATTTTGAACAGTTAGATTATGTTAAGTTTGATTACGTTAATATGATTATATTAATACTCGCAAAGTTGACTGTTGAACGTATTTCTCAAAGCAAATTATATTATTTTATTAAATGACATCCTAGATCAGTCTTTCCCAAAGTGGGCGCTGCAGGTCTCAAGGGGGGCGGTAAGAGACCCAGAAAGAAAATTGGGGGCGTTGTATTTGGGGGATTTGTAATTTTATTTAGCTAGGACGCCTCTTAAACAACGACTGCAAGAGTTCTAGACTCTCAACAACAACTTGTGAACGTCAACTAATATGAATTAAAAGATTGCTCAAACTCGGTTCTATATTTCTCTCCGCGTAGTTCATATATCTGTCCTACAGGCAACAGACACACTTTCGCATTTTAATAGTTATTAGTACTCGTAGATACCTATCATGTCTTAACAAGTTTTTGTTAAATAACCCGAATTGTGCATTCCTGTACCAGTCGGCTGGTTCATTGAATACTTGTTCGGACTTGTTGAGTACGATTGAGCGTCGAATGAGATAAACGAGTTTAAGAATAAGAATAAGAATAAGAATAAGAAATTTTATTTGCCCAAACATGTGTATACATACAGAATACAAAACTCATGCATGTAGGATCTTGAGAAAGAGTGGCTCACGACATGTCTGCCACTTCTCATGGCGTGCAAATATTTTAGGTACATACATAATTATTACAATAGAATGGATGACTTATATTAAATTTTATATTTATATAATAGATATCGATCGCAACTCAAACAAATTAATAAAATGAAATTCAAATATTTACATTAATCACACAATTACTAGAATAATTAACAAAAAATATTATTTATTTAGCACATGCTAAATATATACAATACCATGTCAATATTTCATATTATAATTATCACAATTAAGATTTACGACAATATTAAAACAATTCAAATTTTAGTAAAATTTATAATATAAGCATTTTAAGTTCCCCACTACTACAGGACCACAATTACTACAATATTAGTTATACTTTTTAATTTATAATAATTACTGAATCATTTAAAAAATCATTAATGCTATAATATGCTTTTTGTGCTAAAAACTTTTTCATTGTTGCTTTGAGTTTAGACACTGTTTGCTCTTTCCAACTTTTGGGTAATTTGTTGTAGATTATTGGTGCCATACAAAAGACACTCTTGTGCATAAGTGCAGTCTTTGAGGCGTGTAAACATATTTTGATGTCATCACGTCTATTTCTAGGATTTTTTTCTGCCATGCGAGGAAACAAATGTTTAAGCATGGTTGTTTTATTCCTGTCGCTGCGTGCTGCTTAAGCATTCCTATATAAACAACGTTATATTTATTTTATTTTCATTTGTGGTCTCGCGCGCAATAGATGAGTATACTCGCAAAGTTGACTGTTGAACGTATTTCTCAAAGCTAAACAATGTCGGAAGTAAAAAAGAAGAGACGGCAATACTGTGCGGAATATATTAAATTCGGATTTATTGAAAATCCCACAAACCCATCGTCGCCTTCCTGTCTTTTATGTCTAAAAACATTTTCGAATGAAGCAATGAAGCCTTCAAGGCTGCAAAATCATTAATGTACAAAATGAATAAAATGTATCCAGTAACGAAAGGCAAAAATGTAGCATATTTTCAAGACCTAGAGAAGAAGCATAATACTCAGCCAAGTGTATCAAAGCTAATTTCGGCGGCTGCTAAGCAAGATGACGACGGACTTCGAGCTTCGTACAATATCTCTTTGTTAATTGCTCAAAAAGGCAAACCACATAACATCTGAGAAGAGTTAATATTGCCAGCAATAAATAAAGTAATAACTACTGTGCTTCATAAACTTGTCTGTCTTGGGTCGTTTGTTCGCTGGCCTTAGCGGACGTGCCTTCTATTTTGCTCATGAATTATAATTAATAGGCAGTAAATTGTTATTGAAATTACATATGCAGTGTAAGCATTAATCGAAACGAAAGTGTGTCGCGAGTTGATATAAACACAAATCTACGCATTCATTGCAGTAGCAATGAACAAAATCCTATAGGCTAATTTTACTGTATTGGATATGGCCAGTGCGGGATCTAGCCCGTTTGCCCGTAGCCAATTGCTGCGGCGAAGTCCTCCACCGACACCAACTGAACGAGCCAAGACCACAGCTCCCCCTACTCCAACAGTACCCACGGAACCTGAGATACCCTTTGAAGTGATACCCACGTCAGAAATTCAAAAATGGATGAGCTCAATAGAGTCCATCTTGAGCGAAGTGTGTTGTATAGTAGCGGAGGGAAAAATGAACTCTGAACAGAAGCTCCGTGTGACCAACTTATGCCGCAAGGTGACTAGTGGGACATCTCAGATGGCTGTGTTGTATCAGTCCTTGCAACATAAAACTATACACGCGTACACCAACATTGAAAACTTACGAGAACAGCAGGGAGTTGCGCAAACACTATGGCAATTCAAAGAGGTTATAGAAACTAAAATGAAACCTGCAGAAAGTACTTCTTTTGCAAATATGGTAAAGAAGGGTTCCGACAGCTACATTCGCCCGGAAAATTTAAGCTCCGTTGCTATTTATCCTAACGACAAATCCAAAACCAGCGACGACACTAAGTCCCTCGTCCAGAAAATCATCTCTCCTGAAGAGCTCAAACTTCATGTTCGTGGTATGAGAAAAGTGAGAAACGGAGGAGTCATCATCAGCACAGAAAAGAAAGCAGACATTGAAAAATTAAGGAAGTCGGAGAAACTGGTTTCCTCAGGCCTTACCGTTGAAGAACCAAAAAAGCGACGTCCTAGAGTTGCAGTTATTGGTGTCCCCGTAGCTCTAACTGAACAGGAGGTATTTGAATGTATTTTTGAACAAAACCTATCTGAGAAGCTGCCGAATACAACCCGTGAGTCCCTCTTAGAGACAATAAAATTAAGCCATAAATCAGGTAAGAAAAATATGAGTACCTGTAATTACATTCTAGAATTGCCAGCTAACATCAGGAGAATCCTGGTTGATCAAGGTCGAATTTATATCAATTGGACATCTTGCCCTGTTAGAGATTTCACGATAGTCACCAGGTGTTTCAATTGTCAACAATTTGGACACGCAGCCAAGTATTGCCGAGAAACTAGCACAACTTGTAACCACTGCGGAGAGACTGGTCATTCCTTTAAGGATTGCAATAATAAAAACGCTCCCCCTAAATGTGCGACATGCAATCGCTTTAAGCGCAAATGTGACCATCAAACTGGTGATGTAAATTGCCCGGCACGAAAGTTTGCAGAGGAGAATTATATAAACTCCATAGATTATGAAGGCGCCTAAGAGCCCTACAGATTTCTTATCTTTTTAAGTGCGCACACAGGAGTTTAAATTGTATTTTTGTCTTTTATTTATATATTTAAATTATAAATAGGATCAAAAACTTGTGCCTTGGATAGTTTTTTCTGTGTCTGAAGCTTAAATCAGTAATGTCGATAAAACCAAATATTTACAATTGTTTGCTAATTAATCATAATGCAATTTAATACAAATATTATTGTCGGGAAAAAACAGCATGTACAGCTATTCTAAAGTTAATATGGCAAAACCTGAATTAAAATTGACATACACAGCACAAATATTGACCTAGTTCACAACTCATGTGATGCAAATGCTGTCATTACAAAAATGCCAAAACATTGTAGTCTGAAGGTGTGCGAATAATTGGGTGAACTTAATTATACAGACACAGAAAAAACCTATAGAAATACTGCAATAACTTTGTATGTTAAATTGGTAATTTTTTTTCCTTTAATTTTCAATAAGAAATTTACTGTAATCCTCTGTTTGCTTAGTCTGGAGATGGCCTGAAACACAGGTTTTTATTAACCTAGCTCAGGTAGGTCGCCACAAGCTATGATGTCAGTACCAATGCACCATACATGAAGATTTTAAAATTGTGTAAATTAAATTAGTGTTTATTTTGAATATTTAAGACTATCGTTAAAATATGGTACTACTAAGTATTTATAAAGCCATAAATGTACTACATTGTAAAAGGAACTAAATAAATTATTATTAATTATTATTATTATTAATAAACCGGCCGCAGATATTATCCGAAAAATTCCTTTGAGTAATAATTCTGTGCAAAGACGAATTGATGAAATGGCTGAAAACATTGAATAATGCGATCACCTTTACGATCGATTCAGCTCGATGAGTCCACTTTACCAACTAATGAAGCATTGTTGTTGTCTTACGTGAGTTTTATTAAAGACTAGCTTTTACCCGCGGCTTCGCTCGCGTGGAATTAGAAAATTTTTGTCAGCACATCAATCATGTATATAGAACAGAGCACCATTTAAGGACGCTAGTGTAAACAATGTTGTGGGTCTTTCCATTAACAGCTAAGACATGTAAATTTCTAGCATTGGATACTCGCGAACATGCCACGTAGAGCTGCCCATGTGAGAATCATGGCTTTTCCAAGTGTACCCCGGCTACTTGAAGTGTCTTACCTTGTGCCTTGTTGATAGTCATGGCAAAACTGAGCTTGAGTGGGAACTGCAACCTTTTGAATTGAAATGGAAGATCCGTGCGAATTATAGGGATCCGAGGGATCATCACATTCTCGCCCTTACTTGCCCCTGTTAAAATTGTGGCACCAATAATGTTCCGCCCAAGTTGTGTGACGCGAAGCCTTGTTCCGTTGCATAATTGCGGCGCATCTAAATTACGCATGAGCATAACCGGAACGCCTAATTTTAGTTGCAGCTTATTAGAACTCCACAGGATATGAAGTACTCTGTTATGCACCCATGATGGTGTCTATTGACAAATACTCTATAATTTCAGTAGGAATATTTTTAAGAATGTCATTATTTATTTGGATAACAGTGTCATTTTTGGAGCATTCTGTACTACGTTACAAAAGTCCCCCGTTAGTGAAACATAGCCCTCGGCATCTGTGTCTAGCTGTCCGTCTCCAATTTTTAACAGTTTGTCTGCATGTCCACATCATTGTAGAGGTGCACCCTCATATTTCTTGTTAAGCCGAATTTCTGGACATTAGTCCATAACGCTGATGATTTGAGGCTGGCTTTTATTTCATCTGCAGGTGTGCCTCTTTGGATCACTGGTAGAGTTTGGCGGAAGTCATCAGCCAGTAGTACCACCATTCCTCCTATGATGTTTTTATTATTTCTAATATCCTGTAGAGTTCTGTTAAGAGCCTCAGTTGCCTTTTTTGTGTGACATTGTGCATTCATCCCACGCTAACAGTTTGCACTGACGAAACAACATACCCCTAGCGCTATTTCTGCTAAAATTACTGATTGGTAACCTTGAGTTAGATTAAGGGGCAGTTTTAGTACAGAATGCGCAGTGCGACCCCCGTGCAGTAACGTAGCTGCTATTGCGGAGGAAACCACTTCCACCGCAATGTTCTTGTCCTTTCTCATATGGGTCAGCAACAAATTTAACAAAAATGTTTTCCAGGGGCATCGAGGAACAACAGTGCACCATTTTGTGAATCTACTTGCCGTAACACTTGTTCGAATACATGACTTTGTTCCGGAAGTAACTAAGGAACCATTTCGGTCAATTGCTGCTCCAACGCGAAAGCGTCGTAATTAAGTTCCCTGATGATGTCCTCGTTTAGTGTGGCACTTGAACGTGGTGGGCTGATCATTCCGAATTCATTTAGTTTTTTTCCTGTGATGGATACAGTCTTAACTTCAACTTTTGCGAGAGCTTCATTATATATGTGTTCGTTAAATGTCATGTCCGCATGTGTCCGTTGTAGCATATGTAAAATATCTTCCGCCATGTAATCTCTGTATTTATCCCACAGATGCTGTAGATTCGAAACACCACAGGATGATATTAAAGTTGCGAAAAGATCCCTAATTCTGGCTGGTGATCAGCACTGTATGGCTTCCTCCATTGTTTCCTGCCAATGGTTGTCATTTTCTAGCAGACGCAGAGCCTCACATGCCTCTCTATATGTTGCGCACTCTCCACCATTGACAGTTTTAAGATCTTTGTGGCTTGTCGGACCTCGGACGTGGTGTAACAGCAAACGCAGACAGAAACATTCAAAATTTGTAACGTTTACGGTGTATATACGACCGTCGTTCTCGTTAAAATAGACGCGTTCCCCGTTTTCTAAGTGCACGGCTAGATGAGTGACGGTTGAGTGTCTTTCATGCAGGGGTAATCCAAGGAGCCGCCACGACGCCTCGTTGCTACTAACATAACGTCCTGCCTGAAAACTCTGAACTTCATTAACAGGCTGCGCCCCACCCTCATTTCTAATATTAAATATGGCCTGGTCATTTCCCTTATTTAGGTACTTGCATATATATTTAATCGCCCGGACGGAACTGCAGGCTTCAACATTAATATGCGAATTAAATATTTTACATAGGATGGGGGAATATGGTACCACCCAGCTGTTATCTAGATTTTCGAACGCACCGCTGCGAACTTTTACAGTAACAGACCGCACGCCATCTTCGGAAGTCCTGCATCTATACAACGGGTAGCTTTTATCGTTATGTACTGTTTCTTTTAATAGCTCTCGGGGATATTGTTTCGTAAATTTTCAATCTTTCATGCAAGGTGATGCAGGGTTTCGCGAGCCACAGGGACCATGAATCATATGTGACTGACTGACTGTTCTGACTATTGTGTCATACAACTCTTTGTCTTCGACTGGATCAGGAATTTCAGCACTTATGATATCATCAATCTGGTTGGGGCGCAGTTTTTCTTTTAGCCAAATCAGAATATGCACATGCGGTAAGCCTCGTTTTTGCCATTCTATAGAATACATGTAGCATTGTACGTCGCCGAATATTTTTTCCTTTAATCATTAAAGCCATTAACTTCTGAACCTTCAGTCGAAATACTCGAGCGGTTAGGTCATGTCTGTCAGTAGCTCTTTGTCCGGGTATCAATTCTTCTGTTATTTCTTTCCAGGAAGGGTTGCACGTAAAAGTAACAAAAAGATCTGGTCGGCCAATGTCTCGGGATAAGTACTGGTCACCACATACTCCGGCAGCAATATCGTTAATCACAGGTGCATTATAGCGCCTCTCATGTTCGCCGCGTGGTGTCCGATCAGTGTGGATAACTACCTTATAATTATCTTGAGGCATGTGTTCTAATGCTGTCTTAAACGTTTTTTATCAGAAGGTTATGCTTATGCAACATACTTTGTATTTTTAATACAGTATCTCTTTCGACACCTTGAATAAATTGGCAGCGGCGGTTTACCTCACATTCTTCGTCATTCATAAAATAAACTTACAAGAATTTGTGCTGTTCATTGTCTGCCGGAAAAAATGAACCTATTTTGTGATAAACCTGGCCCTGAACTATAAGAGTTGGCGAGAAACCGGGCATTATTGTCTCCCTATCGACTCCAAAAAACGTCATTTGGAAACACGAATTGTACTTTCTTATCCTGTTTAATAAGCGACGCGATTCATCAGTGTCACATAAGAATAGAGTTATGAGAGGCTCCTCTGGCTCAGCGAGTGATGGAAGGTAAACTTTTCTATTGGAGCAGCACATGCCTGTAATCTCATCTTTCCATTTTAGTGCATTGCAAAATAGATACGCCTTGTCCATTGGCCCGATAATTATGAGTCTGTGATCCTTGTAGTTAACTGAGTGGTCGTAATAAAATGCTGCATTATTAAACACAGACCAAGTATGTCGTCCCATAAGTCCACGACGCGCCGTTTGCAACTTCGTATTTGCGTTTCTTCGAGCCTCTGCCTGTTCAAGGGTTTCGGCAGATCTCAAAGTGGCTTGGCGCTCGGCTTGTTCATCTAGACGGAGCGGAATTAGTTCAGGCGTTTCGGCAGCTCTCAAAATCGTTTGACGCTCATTTTGCCTGTCCAGGCGGAGTCTGGTTTGGGCAGCAGTTTCAGAAGCCCTTAATGTGGCCTGACGCATGGCCTGTTCTTCAAGCCTTTGTTGAGTCTGAGCAGGTAATTCAGCGGCTCTTAAAGCGGCTTGACGCTGTACTTGTTCTTGTCTTCTTACTTCCGAATCGTAAGATGACTCTTGAGCTCGAGCAACTCTTTTTGCGCGAGCTTGAGACGATACCTTGGAAAGGTTAGACTTGCGTTTGCGAGTCATTTTCGAGGTTAAAAAAAAATATAAATAAAAATGCAACAAAATAAACAAACGAAAAACCAACACAACACATCCTAATTGAAATGCAAATCAATACCAAGGCAAACGAATCAATCCTAATCCTAACAATATAATAATAAATCAAAGACAAATCCTAAACAACAAAACCAAATCGCGAAGCAAATCAGAGGGAACCAGAAGTAGAAACAGTCAAATTAAAGGCAGAAATAACGAAAATGTAATACAGAAATATAGGTACCCCAAATACTATAGGATGACGCGCCGAGTAACAACGCGCCTTAAGATAAAAAAGAAAAACGCAACAATAGCGCGTTCTAAATGTCAAGCAGCGCCATCTAGTATGGTTTGGGTGAACTATTTTGTATTTGCAGTTTTATTTTCTGTTGTTTTTATTTTTTTTAGCATGTAGTAGTTTTATTATAAAAAATTATAAAATAATGTTATTCTCAATCCTTCAACAAACTACTTTCAACTAACTGTATGCCAAAAATCAAGTCGATTCGCTGCTTTATTAGGTTATATATATGGAGGATATTTGGTGTACACATACAAATATTCCAGTAATCTCCCTTGGGAACTTGATGTTTTTTTAGGACCTAAAGTAGCCTATGTTACTCTCCATCTTTTCAATTAATTGTAACTATTTTGTATTTGCAGTTTTATTTTCTGTTGTTTTTATTTTTTTTAGCATGTAGTAGTTTTATTATAAAAAATTATAAAATAATGTTATTCTCAACCCTTCAACAAACTACTTTCAACTAACTGTATGCCAAAAATCAGGTCGATTGATTGCTTAGCTACGGCGTGAAGGAAGGACAAACAAACAAACAAACACTCTTTCACATTTATAATATTAGTATGGATAAGAAAATATGTGAAGAACTATTATTTGCTACAAATTTAGAGACCGATACAAAAAGTGAAACCATATTCAATACATTGGAAAAGTTTTGCGATGAGAAAGAGATTTCCTTTGAAAAATATTATTTCAGTTGCTACGGATGGCGCTCCGGCTATGACAAGGTGCCATAAAGGCTTCATGGCGTACTTAAAAAATAATATTCCAGATGTCCTTGGTGATCGTTGCGTTATTCATAGACAACATTTAATTGCTAGAAACTTAAGCGAAAAACTATTTCATTCACTGCAATATGTCATAAAAGCAGTCAATAAAATCCTCAACAGCTCTTTGAATGATAAATTATTTCATCAGCTTTGTGTAACTAATGACGAGGATTTCAGCCGTTTGTTGTTTCATACTGAAGTTCGTTGGCTATCATCAAGAGGCAATTGTCTGACTCGATTTTACAACCTGTTTGACTCTGTTATAGAGTTCTTGGAAACTAAAGATACAGAATTGCACGACAAGCTCATAACATCAAAGAATGATATAGCTCACATGACAAACAGAGATATAAATTGTTCAACGACATGAATCTCCAACTGCAAGGCGATAAACTAAATTTAATTAAAACAAAAAACATCGTTGCTGCTTTCGCAGCCAAACTGCTTCTACACAAAAAGATTGTCTCGGTGGTAGGCCATAACATCGGCCGCCGGCAGAAGTTACCACCCACCAGACAAAGTCTTGCCGCCAAGCCATTCCTCGTGTTCCGGCATAATGTCTGGTGAAGCCGTACGGAGGATAGGTCTGAGCAGTTGTGTTGCGATGTGTGCCGGGTACAATGCGCCAAATGTTGTTGTGTTGGGAGTTTGGTCGTGGAGGGTCTTCAGATCAATCTCCCTTTGGTGCAGCATCATTGGTCGTGTTGTTGGGTTTAACATTGCATCACCTTGCTCAACTGCCGTCTTCCTTCCTATTCGCTCAGTTTTTCTGAGTGAATAGGCTCTTAATAAACTAGCGCGCTTTACCATCAACGATCGCATCACTGCTTACCATTAGGCGGGATTGCGGTCAAGCGCTAGTTTATAATTAAAAATAATAATAATAATAATCTGGGCAGATGTGAGTTTCACAATTTTCCAAATTTATCAGTATCATGCAGTAACGACGAATTGTTTGCCTACTGCCAACATTTGGAAAACCTCCAAATTGACTTCACCGAACGATACCAGGACATTTTCAACTTGGAAATACCATACTGCGTGTTGGATCCGTTTTCAAATGTCAACACAGCAATGTCACCTCAGCTGGAAGAAGAACTTATAGAATTGACAACAAACGAGCAAATAAAAATCAAGTTCAAAAATGGTTACCAAGAATTTTGGCTACCAAAACCGATCCCGCAATTGTACCCTGGATTGTGGTCAATCGTACAACGATTCGTGATAGCATTCCCATCGTCATATTTGTGTGAACGTGGATTTAGTGCTGTGACAACACTGCTTACTAAAAAGAGAAATCGTTTGCTTGTTACCGAACGTGGTGACTTGCGACTGTTCTTGAGTAAATTGGAACCTGATATCAACAAACTTATTAAACAGCATCAGATTCATCCTTCACATTAGTTTTTATATAAGGATTTATTATTTTAGTTATATTCTAAAAGATACTCTGTTTTAATACTATAAAGTTGCGTTTCAATAATCACTCTTATTGGCAGGTGGAGCCCGTAAGAGTTAACTTGAGACCTAAGCGCCGTTGTATATTACCTACTGCGCTTAGGTTTCAAGTTGCGGGTTATAGTAAAAGTTTCGTTTAGAATTCTCCGTTAATATACATAATATACAAATATAGGTCACAATAATTAATTAATTTAATTTGAAGTTATAGTGGTTTTTAAATAGGGGAAAAAATGGGGGCGCTAAAAAAATATTTATTCTCAAAGTGGGCAGTAGACAAAATAAGTTTGGGAACCACTGTCCTAGATTATTTAAATGGTCATGTTAAGACATACTTCTAAAATAACTTATCCACTGGATTTCTTTAGCTATTAAAAAAAAACATTTAAAATCCATAGTCAGTTTCACGGGGAGTTTTGGTGGGAAAGTCTAGCTGAGTGTCACGCTCGTTTTTCATTGGACTTTTAAAATTATCTATAGTGTTGTATACTAAATAAAAGGGCGTGATTTATGTAGTAAAAAGTGCATTTAGTGAATAATTTATAAAGGAAATTGAAATATTGTAGCATAGTGGCCACATCATGACTTTACCTTCATATCACTTATATCGTTATTGCAACATTGTATTCTATACCACATGCCGTTTCGTCCAGTGTCCATGTTTTCAAATACCTGTAACCGTAATCAGTATTGCCTACCTTGTTCAATGTTTACACTTTTATAATCTGATGTCAGTAAAATCTCTCAATATACACAGAATGAATAAACTATTCTTTTGTTATGCATGTACCTACGTTGGTGGATCAACATTTTGCTCAAAAAAAATGTATGCACAAATTGTTACCTCTCTATTTACCTTAAGTCATTTCAACTTGTCTATTAATGTCGCAGAATTATCACATAAACCATTGTATTTTAAATCATATCACTTCTATCATTATTGTTATATTGCATTCTATACCATTTCCCGTTTCGACCAGTCTCCAACCTTTCAAATACCCACAACCGTAAATAGTTTTGCCTACTTTGTTCGATGTTTACTCTGTTATCATCTGACTAGACACAATGCATAAAAACAATTTATCTTTTTTTTATCAGAACTGTAGAGGAATTCGCACCAAATTACACACACTTTACACTAATATTCTGTCTTTTTCGTTCGACATAATTATATTAACTGAGACATGGCTAACACCGAATATTATGGATAGTGAATTTATTGATCAACGCTATTTAGTGTTCAGAGATGATCGGGACCGGGCTGCTTCAAACAAGCGCGAGGGTGGAGGGGTTCTGATAGCCGTTCTGCGCGAGCTTCGGCCCATACGACTGTTAACGCGTCCTGTCACTGGTATCGAATGTGTTATTATTAAGATGTCTGCTTCGCGCTCCGATAAACACCATATAATTGGCGCTGCCTATATACCTCCTCGCACACAGGAGGACATTTATTTGTCTCATTTACGCGTGTTAGAAGACGTTCTCACTGATCCGTGCACTGAATCATTTTTCCTAGCGGGCGATTATAATCTACCCGAAATAGAATGGCCTGTTACCGGTAATTTGTCTACTCGGCCGCAAAACAATATTTCCCGGGGTTTATTTGATTTGATTTCTATCACAAATGCTTCGCAAGTTAACAATATTAAGAATGACTTGGGCCGTATCTTAGACTTGCTCATTAGTAACACAGATTGCCAAATACAGGCTGACATCTCACTGCTTCCGCCTGATCGTCACCATCCCCCATTTTCAGGTCTGACTTTACTTGAAACAAATTATAAACCAATGAAGCGCCAGTCTACTAAAAAATATAATTATTATAAAGCTAACTATGTGGAAATTAATATTGAATTAGAAAAGACGAATTGGGATATGCTTCTCTTAAATCTCTCCAGTGAAAAAGCAGTGGATACTTTTTATGAATATCTGTATGGTATAGTTCGTGCACACTTCCCGTTCAAAAGACCTAGGACATCTGGCTTTCCCACTTGGTTTAACGCTCCGCTTATTAAAATCTTCAAAAACAAAGAACGAGCTTGGATAAAATGGAAAAAACAGCAAAACCTTTCAGATTACGAAAGGTTCTCTGCTTATCGTAAACAGTTCAAACAGCTGTCGGCTCAGCGTTACACTCAATACATGAAAGCGGTTGAAGATAGCATCCCGCTTAATGTCAGGCACTTTTGGTCGTACATCTCCAACCATAGGAGAGGTTCCAGTCTACCAGCAAACATGTACTACAAGGATAAATCTTCTAGTTGCCCTAGTGAGATATGTTCATTGTTTTCCACATTCTTCAAGTCTGTGCACGAGCCTTCAACCTTCGACCCTAAGAGCTGGATACCTCCCGATATCCTTGATGAGAAGTCACCCTGTATTCCCTATATTTTTCTTGATAAATGTGATGTGCTTAAGTCATTGTTGTCCTCGGATTTAAATAAGGGGCCTGGTCCTGATGGTCTGCCACCAACATTTTTTAGGCACACAGCACAACAAATCTGTGTTCCGCTACATATCCTGTTCAACAAATGTTTAAATGAGGGGGTATTTCCATGCATGTGGAAAAGAGCGTTTGTTACTCCAATCTATAAAAGTGGTGATAAAGCCAACGTGGAAAATTATCGCCCTATTTCAATTCTATCCACATTGTCGAAGCTTTTCGAGGGATTGGTGCACAGCAATTTGTTTCCACACCTTAGACATCACATTCTTCCCGAACAGCATGGCTTTGTTCAGTCGCGATCTACCACCACTAACTTAATGATTTTTACAAACTTTTTATTCCAAAATATGGACAAAGGCACGCAGGTTGATGCTGTCTATACTGATTTTCAGAAGGCTTTTGATAAGGTGGACCATAAATTGCTTTTAGACAAGATTGCCTTCAACAGCATTAGGGGAAGTCTGCTCAGATGGTTTGTTTCGTACATTTTCCACAGAACACAGAAAGTTGTCATCAATGGACACGAGTCTGAATACGCAGTTGTAGAATCCGGGGTGCCCCAGGGTTCGGTCTTGGGTCCTTTATTGTTTATCTTGTTCATTAACGACATAAAGTCCTGTATAGTTAACTCTAAATTCCTTATGTACGCTGATGACATCAAAATTTTTAAATCCTGCACAAGTATGCAGGACTGTGTCCTATTACAAGATGATCTATGCAGACTTTCGCAATATTGTCTTAGAAATAAACTTCACCTCAGTTTGCCAAAATGTCATTATATTTCTTTTACCAAAAACAAAACAAGTATAATTTTTCCCTACAGGCTGGGTGACATAAATTTAAACAGAACCGATTGCACACGTGATCTTGGAGTACTTCTTGATAGTAAGTTACATTTTGACATCCATATTGACAACATAATTAATAGAGCCTATCAAATGTATGGTTTTGTAATGCGATCTTGTAAAGAATTTAAAAAGACTTCCACTTTCCTCTTTCTATATAAAACGTTAGTCCGTTCTCAGTTAGAATACGCGGTGCCCATTTGGAGCCCATTTTACGGAAAGTATAAGCACAGACTAGAAATGGTACAGAAAAAATTTCTTCGCACCACACATTATAAGTGTTACCGCACTAGGATTTCCTATGCGGATCTGATAAATCGGTACAAAATATTAAGCTTGGAGCACAGGCGTACACTGCTTATGGTTGTGATGCTGTTTGGCATATGCAACAACAGGTTTGATTGTTTGGAGCTTGTAAATGAAATATGTTATGTGGTACCTAGAATTGCAAGTAGGCGTGAAGTACGAGCAACCCGCTTGTTCTACACAGAGCAATGTAGAACAAATGCTGGGGAGAGGGCTCCTCTTCGCCGATTATTGGAAATTTATAATTCCTATTTTGCAAATTTAGATATTTTCGCTCTTAACCAGAGCGAGTTCAGAAAAATGGCTATTGATTTATGTTTGACTATTGATGTTTGATGTGACGTGATTGTGCCCATGGACCATATCTAGACGGGGCACGCTGTCTTGAATTTGTTTGTGTGATTTTTAGGGTTTAGTTTTATCATTAGTTTTTATCATTCGTTACTTTCTCACTGTCTCCTTCTGTATACGTCCGTTTCCTTATGTCTTATACAAACAATGTGATTCCGTGGACATTGGTGTGGGTTATATGTTTGTTTACTGTATTATACATTATCTAGATTGTTAACATTGTAACATGTAACTGTTTTTTGTCCCTAATAAATAAAATAAAATAAATTACCCCAAACCCCTCCTAGTCGGCCTCACGTGGGAAACAAAAGGAGATAGGTTAATTTATGTTAAGCTAGGCTAAGTTAGGAGTCCGTGTGCAGTTTCTGGCCTGCCATCGGACGCGTCCCCAGGTGGCGGATAGGGGAACGGCCCCCAGATATGGGGGTTACCGGTTTACCGGCGCGGACCAAAACCAGAAGTGGGGACCGCTTCGGCGGACACGCGCGGCGGGTCGGCCACCACTCCAGGTGGCTGACGTGACCCGAAGTCCGGGTCACCGTCGGGCAACCCGGTCTCCTCATTGAGAGGAGCTGGGGGCCCCGTTTGCCTCCGGGCAAACGAGTGGGGCTAAGAGGAAGGACACCTCGCTAAAAAACCCTTGGCTGCCGCGTCTTCTCGCACACGAAGACGTACCCAGCCGGGCCCCTCCCTATGGAGGGCCCACTGTGGGCCTGCCTTCGGGCGGGAATCGCCGGCGGGGGATTGGTCGGCAGGCATGCCATTTCCCATGACCCCGCTACTAAGGCGATGTCGGTGTGCCGCTGTTCGGTTTTAGTGGGTATTCCCGGCTTCGGCTGGGCGAGTCCCACACACGCCCTTCGGGGTATGGTGCGTAAACGCATTCCCACTGCGTAAAAAAAAAAAAACCGAAGAAACATTTACTTAATACTAGGCTGTATGGCATACTATGCCTTTGCCTTTTCCGTTCCTATGAACGGAAAGAAGTAAACAAAAAAAAAGGAATATATGACAGATGAATAACCTCACTTCGCAGTTCGCCAGCCATTGGCATTATTGAAGAAAAATCGAGGTCCATCTGATTCGAAGTTACTTTTATCAAACATGGCTAAACCAGTGGATTTAGAATTGAAAAAAGCATTTATTGAATTGCAAGTGAAAATGGTTGAAACCAGTGAAAAAATTCAGATCATAGACTCTCAAATAGATGTACTGAAGCGTGTCATGCAACATGTAGATATTACTCAACGAGAGATCAGTACATTCCCATCTGATACTAAAACTTACGAATCTGTTGGCAGAATGTTTCTTCTCACAAATCTCGACGAAGTCAAGAACAACCTCAAAACCCGAGAGTCTCAATTAACAGCTCGTACAACAGAATTAGAAAACAATAAACAGTATTTAGAGAAAAATCTGAAAGAGAGTGAAGACAACATCAGAGAAATGGTACAACAACGGAAAGAGCAGAGCGAAGCTAAATAACTAAATTAACAAGTATTCTCTAACAAAAGATCAACAAGTATTATCTTATTTGAGTATCTATTAATGTCATGTGAATTTGTGATACATAACAACATGTTAAAATTTTGTGACCTGCTTGACACCTTGAGTTAATCTTAAGCTTTCTAAATGTTTCTTCCAAAATAGGTTTTAATACAAATAAATATTTTCTACTTCATTCATGTTTTATTTGGTTGGGAAAAAAGCAGATTGTAAGCAATATCAAACATGAATTACTTCCATTTTGCAATATGTACTTAAATAAATTAATAACTAAAACTTACTGCAAGTAAAATTGAGATTTTTCTTTAACTCTTTTTAATGGTCTTTTTCAAAATGTGATTTCCAGTAGACATTAATATTCTCCCAAAAACAAAATCTTAATAAAATTATATTCACTGCTCTAGTTACAGTTATAAAAAAACAATTAATTTGAAGCACACATTGTGCTATGTTTAACTAATTATTTTTAAGACTGACCAATGTTTTTCTGAGATTGCATTGTTTAAATTTTCTTTTGAGCATCTATACCAGAGACATAAAATTTTACTTATCTGATTATCTATAAATCTGATTGATTTATTGAAATAAGTATGTAAAGGAGATTTAAGAGTAATTTAATATCTTTGTTTTGACTATTCATAGCTTAAGGAGTTACTTGGTTAACTTATGCAGAGGTCTGACAAACAGCAAGCACAGTAATTTTTTTGGTCTTGTTAGGAATTCATTAAATAGTTTTTCTTGAACTTGGGAACAAGCAGGAAATAGAATTTAAGTAGTATAATAATACATACCACTTGAAAGCAAGATTGTCCCAAACAAAAGTTAAGGCCATACACGGATTGCTTGAAGCAGTCAGTATCAACTGCGACTGCATAGTAAACTACTGCCTTCTATGTACGTGCATACATGGACAGCTTGAGCAGTTGCAACTACTTTGGGCAGTTGACGGCACGGTGAAATTTCATCGTGCGGTCAATTAGTCTCCAGGCATACACTGACTGCTCTCGTGCAGTTACCTTCGCCCGCGCTCGTCATTTCACGTCGCACACGCTTACCGCCCGCACGCTTCTTTTGTTTATTGAGAACAACTGCTCGAGCAGTTAAAGTTATCAATGGCAGCTTCAAACTGTTAAGTAAGACTGCAAGAACGGTCGGTGTATGGCGGGCCTTAGGCCTGAATTCCTCTATATGACACACGGCGAACACAAAATGCACGATACCAATGGTCGTTGATCAACCGACAAACGCATCGGTGAGAAGCAACTACGCGCCGCTAACGACAGCATCGAAATATGATGCTATATCGAACATAATTTTTTATTCACCCTCACCGACATCAGCGCAGGACAAATGTAGGCTTTACAGAATCAAGACTATACCTAACTATAAAGTTGTAAGTTATCGGTTATCATCAGACATTAAAATTATATAATACTAGCGACCCGCCCCGGCTTCGCACGTGGACAAATGAAATATACTTTTGTTACCGAAAAGAACCGAGAAGGCTTGGGAGTACCCAAGCCTTCCTCAAAACGGTGGCTCTTCAATAAAAATAATGTCACCTGTGCCGCCCATCAGTCAATATCTGACTCTGCAAGAAACATCGACATTATTGTCCATGGATAGCCAGTTCCACTACCTTCAAACAGAATGAAACTCTACCGAGGTAGCAAGTTTGTTCGAAATAATGATACCCCGGTTTAGGCAGAGAAACACTCAAGTAATTAGAAGGCGTCCGGTAGGGGCGCGAGCGGCACGCGAATTTTTTACGTACGAAAACAGCGAGCTGTGGTGGTGGACTCCTACTTCCAGCATGGAATGGTGAAGCGCCTGCACACTACCCTTGAGGATCCCGTGCGTGTTTAGATGCTACTCATCCTAACCACTGGATAGGCCGTGGTGGGTCTATTGCAACGCCGCCTCGGTCGACCGACTTATCGTTACTAGATTTTTACCTTTATGATAGTGTATGGACATAGTGGCCACAACATTAGAAACGTGCACAAGTTAAAAACCCGAATAATTAAATCAAATGCACTAATTATTCGGGTACATTAATCGCAGTGAATTGGGCAAAACGGTGAATACTTCCTACCTTAGTCTTAATTAAAGACATAATAGTTAGTTTATATATTATTGTAAATAGGTTATTCAATAATTTAATATTAGGTTGATTCAAACATATCGACTTATAAGGCTAACTTAAAATGGAAAATAAAATACCTATGCAAAATTATGGGATGGGAAATCATCAAATGACCTCTACGTCTCTGGGCGGTAGGGAGTGTCAGACTTTTACTGACTAAAACCCATCCGTGTTCCTTCACTTCCCTGTAAGCAGAGAAGAGATGATGATTGACTATTCCGTGCCTGTAAGTCAGGGTCACGGTTTCTTTTTTAACCAACCCGCAACCCTGACTCACAAGGTATCGGTCTTCGTAGACCTGACTAGCAGACACCCTTGTGCAGTCTGTATATATACCTACACGTACACGGTTAGTTGGAGTGATATAATACAGTTAAAACATTTTTGATTGTTGAATGAAGTCTGACATGATGCTAACCTACGGAATCACGCTCGTCGTCGTCCACAGACACTCAACCCAGGACGCATAAATCATTCTAATTTATATATTAGTAGCTGTGCCCTCGATTTCATCTTCATAAGTTTTGATCCCGTGGGAATATCATGTGTAAAACCTGGTTATGAACAATGAGTGTGCCAAATTTCATCCTAATCAGTTCAGCTATTTGAACATGAAAAAGTGTTAAACATCAAACAGCCTCACTCAAATTTTCGCCTTTATAATAATTGAATAAGATTCTAAAAACACTTTATTATTTAATTAACAATTATATATTAGTAGCTGTGCCCTCGATTTCATCTTCATAAGTTTTGATCCCGTGGGAATATCATGTGTAAAACCTGGTTATGAACAATGAGTGTGCCAAATTTCAACCTAATCAGTTCAGCTATTTGAACATGAAAAAGTGTTAAACATCAAACAGCCTCACTCAAATTTTCGCCTTTATAATAATTGAATAAGATTCTAAAAACACTTTATTATTTAATTAACAATAGATAGGACATAATAAAAAAAATCGTAATCAGATTCATTTATCCTAGTGGTCAAAAGTAGCTCAGTCTAATGTGGTACATGACGACAGACGCTAGCGCCAAAATCTCAAGCTAAATAGGAGTCGCCAATTAGCCACTTCGCACGCCTCTCCACTGAATCCAAAGTAGCCAGATGGCACTTTCCAGTACCAGCCCAAATGTGGCTCCAGTACTCCACACAAGAACGGACCTGTGCTTTGCATAACATTAGAAGCTATCTTGGTGTGAAGTACCGCCGGACCTTTGCAATAACGCCAAATTTCCTGGCAGCCACCTTGGCCTTGTCCCCAATGAACCGCCCAATGTTAAGGTTCGAGGAAATCTCAACTCCTAAAAGCTGAAGGCGGTCGGTGCAATCCAAGGACACATTCCGAAAAATAGGAGCCAAGATGAAGGGGGCAGCGCCAAACACAAGCGTGTCTTTTCATCGCCAAAAGGAGTTTTGGCGATGAAAAGACACGCTTGTGTTTGGCGGCATTGAATGCTACAAGATTGGCTTTTACCCATTCGGAGACTGCCTGTAGTGCAACATTCGTACGCTCTACCATAGCCTCTCTTTCGGACCGTATTGATTCCTTAATAACCTGAACATCCGGCAGGTATCTCACCACAACTGTGTTGTCATCTACATACCCATAGCTACCGGGCATCAGCAGATCGTTAATATGCAGCAGGAACAGAGTTGTAGAGAACAGACCCCTGAGGAACACCGGTATTAGTCGACATGGGCTCCGATGAGCATCCGTCGACAAAGACTAGCGAGGGACCGTCCAGTCAGGAAGTCTTTTATCCAGCCAGTCAGGCCAGCGGAAATGCCGTATGCTGGAAGCTTACTCAAACGGCCAGCGTGCCATACTCGTGCGACCTTGTATACTTAGCTTAAAACGATTTCCAAAAGCCTGCAGCGCAGGTGAAGAGTAGCCAGCCTCTCGGTGTTCTATAGGATGCATTTTGTAGTGTGCGAGGGAATGGAATGATTTTATTAACCCATCTCCGTTCCATCATCGGACGTCCCGTCGTACGGCGAGTTTCCACCCTTACATTGTTCACGCCACAACGATCCGAACGAAGCGTTTCGCCTCGTCTTTTATACCGCGTACATCGAGGGACTGAAACAATTTGCCAGCGGCGGTATTTCCGTCGGACTACAATTTAAGTGTCTTCAAGGCTAAGAGTGAATAGGCTCTTAATAAACTAGCGCGCTTTACCATCAACGATTGCATTACTGCTTACCATCGGCGTGATTGCAGTCAAGCAATAGTTTATCTAATATATAAAATTCTCGTGTCACGGTGTTCGGCTTTAAACTCCTCCGAAACGGCTCTACCGATTTTGATGAAATTTTTTGTGCTTAACCGGTATCTATGAGAATCGGCCAACATCTATTTTTCATCCCCCTAAATGTTAGGGGTAGTCCACCCCTAAATTTTTTTTTTTTATTTTTTAGACAAAATTTTTAATTTCTATTTTTTTATGATACAACATACAAAAATACATACAATCCCCAATTTTCACCCTTCTACGATCAACCCTTATTTTTTAATAGCCATTTTAGTAATTTAATCTATTATTTATATGGCAAAACAACGTTTGCCGGTCAGCTAGTAATTTATAAAAAAACCGTGCCACATAAACCAATTATTCGAGACAGACGCATCTGCGTCGTTAAATTAATAGGTACCCACAATAGATGCGCTAAGTATCTCTTCTAATCGTCGGCGGACGCTTTCGAAGATGGCGTCTGCACATGCATCAGTTGACGTGTAGAGGTGCTAATTTAACCCAAAGACTACTGCAGTTTGTACATTGAATAGTCACGCGAGTAAGCGATGGTTTATTTAACCTTTCGAAAAAAGTTGCTTCCTGAAACGGAAGTTGACGACTTAACGGAATGTCAAGACGACGAACTATTTCAAAATTCTGATTCAGACTTGAACAACTCAATAATTCGTCATATTCATAGTCACATTTTTTTTCTAAAAACACGTGCGTCAACTTAAGATGTAAACATTGCACTACTCTAAAATGCAGTCACTATGACCTTGAAACCTGTCCGCTTATGACGTCACAGATTTACTTCTATACAAGTTGGTGGCGTGTGCGCAGTGACAATTAACTAACTTTGTAGGGATGGGTTTTTCAAACGGTGTTTCACTATCAACAATGATTAGAAAACCTATTTATTCTTGATAAAGGTGAATAAAACCTAGTTTATAGTTTATAATATTTATAAAATATTATTTATTCACGTCATTTTCTTGCAATAATAGTATTTATGATCATTTAGACGAGATGAAATATAGCGAGGTCTTCATCTGGCTTACATGATATCAAGTAATTAGCACTGAGGGTATTAATATATTTTCTGGCGTTTTTGTTTCTATTGAAAATAAAACAAATTAGAACTTATTATTGGTGAAAAAGTTAAAAATATCGCTGACAACAGGGCAATTTCCCATAAAAAACAAACTAAAAGGTCTTGTAAAAGTCGTAAATTTATTTTATACTGTGATTACTTCTAATCAAGTAGTGGCGCTGAGGGCACGAAAATCTCGAACTTGTATAGAAGTGATTGGCGTTCAGAAGGTTAAATTAAGACGTAGGCAAGTTCGTGTGCGTTCGCGCAGCGGAATGTTGTTGAATTTAAAGATTATAAATAAGCAGATATTTAGTGTATGACGTCGTATAATTGTGTATGGTAAAAAAAAAAATTGTTTTTACGTGATATTTGACTGCTTTTTAAACAGTGATTTTGTCATGGTAAATTGTCCTATAACTCTTTAATCACTAAAGGAGCATCATTTATACTTGGCGATATGTTGCAGACACTTACAAGGTTTGTATAAACGTGAAAATCTAGACCCCAAAGTGCATACTTTAAGAACTAAGACCTAATAAGCGTATTTTACGTTCATATTTTTATCTTTTAAGCCATACGATTTTTTCTAAATCTGTTTTTTAAACAAATTCAAAACAACGTATGTAAAAATCTACAGCTCTCTATGTAAGCGCTTTATATGAAAACTAGCTAATGGCCAAACGTTCGCGCAGCGGAAATTTGAATTTCTCCGAAGTTTATGCATGCACTAATTTTATTCATACGTACACAATTACTTACACACAAATTTTTGGACACATCTCTTTTTTCTAAAGTCAATGGATTAAAAAAAGTTCCGCCAGGACAACGTTCGCCCAGCGGAATCAGTTTTTGGTGAATTTCTCCACAATGGCTGCGTGCACAATTTTTTTTTACCATACACATTTATACGACGTCATACACTAAATATCTGCATATTTAAAATCTTTAAATTCAACAACATTCCGCTGCGCGAACGCACACGGCAAGTTCCTACTGAGGTTTCTACAACTGCAAATTGATTGATTGCGTGAGTGTCATATTCTCATCTGGTCATAAACCAAAGAATGCGTTACCGCAGCAAGATCGTTTTTTCGAAATAACTATAAAAGTACAGGCACAACAAATTCGAGCGGACCTAAGAAAAAAGTAGTTGTTACCCACAGACAAATACATACATAATCAGCCTAGATTGTTCCCACTGCTGGGACACAGGCCTCATCTCGATGAGAGAAAGTGGGCCATAATCTACCACGCTGGCCCGGTGCAAGTTGGTACAAACAAATAATTAAGTGTAATTTTCAACCACCCTTCCCGTTATTCTCACGTGTAGTAATTAACACGTTTGTAAATAAGGGTACGGTAAAGAATACTAAGGTTATCGTGATCAACACCTCAATTATTTTCAAAATCTTTATTTTTACACAAGAAGAATTGTCTTCAATAATTCTTATATGATTTTTTTAATACTAGGTTCATGAATTTTATTTAAACTAAATTATTTCTTAACAAATAATACTTAAAATTGCTAAAAAAACGTTGATCGTAAATAAAATAGTGAAATATTTACACAACAATCTAAATTAAGTAGTATAACGTAAAATTTAAATTTATATAATAACAAATATTACTTCATGTGACCTTATAAAATGGTAATAATGTTCAGTAAATTAAAGCTAAAAAAGCTTAAAAAGCATTGATTAATGAATATAATTAAATAATGTTAACATTAAAATATTTATATGAGTATAAAATACCTAGTGATATTGTAGACTGCTTCTTTTATTAATTAATAACCGTTTAATACATATATAGACACCATGTACTATTTTAACATATTACAATTAAAGGCGCATTTCACCAAACTTTTATGCTAGAAGTCTTATCTTGAGAATATATTTTGAATTTTTGTTCAGTTTCTATATTAGAACCATCAGAAGTCAAATGCATTCCACCTATAAAAGATATTTGACTTTGGTAAAATCAGCCCTTAATAAATATAAACGAGTATATATGGAATGGGCAATACAATTATTGTACTAAAAGCGTATTCTATTCCATATAAGGATAACACATAAACCTTGAGGAAATGGCCTATGCAACTACGGGCACGTAATAATCGTATTCGTTCAACATTTACGAAACACAAACGGATTCTCCACTATGAGTATATTATCTTGACATAGTTTGTAAGAAGCAGTCTCTCATTGAAGTCAACACAGGCGATGTGAATACTATTATAAGTAATAGTTTATTAGATTAACTTGTCATGATATAAAATAAACATTGCCATTACAATAATGTAAATAAGAACTAATCATAAAATATTTAAATCTACAAACAATATAAATTACACTTTCCTATAACAATAGTCACATTTATGATTATTTATTTAGGATTCCACATTATGAGGCTAAGCTACTGTCAACTTTTCTAGAGCCATGAAGGTCGGTTGATGTCGTACGGCTGCCTGACGCCGAGGGTCGGCGGGTAGCCGCCAGGGTACAAGCTCATGATCTGTGCGCCTGTTTGCCTCAATAACTCTTCCTGATGGCGCTGGAGATACTGTTGGTACAATGGCGACGTCGGATCGGTTCCAACAAAAGGATAACCTGCCCGAACTTGTGAATGGCCAATGAAAGGAAAGGTGCTTGCAGCATGAGTGGAATTTTGATGAGCAGGTTTCACTAATTTGTCTGCATTCGCCTCGACATTATTGCGTTGCTGATGAGCAACTGCTGCAACCATATAGTTTGCTGCCATAAGTTGATTAGCTGTACTGTTCCGGAAATCTTCAATTGTAAAGCTGCCATTATCTCCGTACAGTCCACCACTTAAAGACATGTTTGTGGATGTCCCAAAATTGAATGCATTACCAGGCATCATGCTTGACTTCACCGATGATAACACATCTGTCCCGCATGACGTAGGGTGATAAGCTTGGCTGATCTGTGCTGTTTGTTTAGCTTCAGAAGTTCTCTTCCTTTTATTTTTTGTTTTTGTGTCTATTTGTGAAGCTGCAACACTGGAGTTTTTGTAAATACTATTGTCCTTGCTCATTGACATGGATGGCTGGGAATATATACTAACAGATGTGCTGACTGGGTGTATTTCTGAAGAAATACTCTGCTTAAACATTTGTGCCATTTGAAATGATTTATCGTGGTATAATGAGGCTGCCTGACTACTTGCAAAACTCGACAAATACCTCTCATCATTAGAGTATCTTTCTAGCATTTGAGGAATATTAGGCAAGTTACGCAAAGTATCAAGAGGTAATGACGAAGGGTTACTGTATGGTGTTTTATATGGATTTGAATTTACTAATGGATGATTTTGTACCAGTTTTTCAGTTTTTTGAGATTTGGCAAGTGTGTCTATATTTTTGGCAATTATATCAGTATCATTTATTGATGATGCTGTAGTCATGTGATCACTTTTAAGATGACCTCTTGGATTAGGTATTCTTAATTCACCAGGAAGATTTTGCTGTAACTCCTGATTTCTTTGTAATGTTGGCCTGGCCACATTATATGAATTATACTGCTGCTGTTGAAGGCTTTTATTGTAAGCAATAGTATTAGCACTTATTGCACTCATTTCATTCTTCAATTTTTCAACATTATTAGCACTATAAGGCGCAGAATAATCAGAAGGTAATAATTCCTGTTTGCGTATGTGACTTGTCATTTTCCAATTGCCATAATCAATTGCAGCAGATGTAGGAGTAGTATTACAAGAATACAATTTTTTGTTTGCCAGATCTATGTCACTTATTGAAAAGTTGCTTACACTCTGTCCACTTAAAGTTTCTACATATGGGTTGTGATGTGCATGAATAATATTTTGGTTCAAATTCATTTCATTATGAGCCTGACTATGTGCTGGAGGTATATTTCCTGAATTCATATTAGCTTTAGCAATACTTTTTTGAAGCTGGCTGTTCAATCCTAAATTAATAGCAATAGCATCAACATCATACCCCTTTTGCTGTTGATTCATATTCGATTTAGATATGTCTCGAGGCAAGTAATCAACTTCGTGTGAATGTGTGTCATTGCTGCTTCTGCGATCAACCTCAGGGTTCAAATACCCCATGTTAACCATGTCGACGTTATCTTTTTTAATGATGCCAATTGGCTTGTCCATATCAATGTTGATGGTATTCTTATTATTCTGTAATGATTCATTTGTTTCATATTTTGCTTCCCTGTTTTCAGTGGCAAATTCCATGGAAGCTTTTTCTCGTAAGCTATTCATTTTAGCCAGTTCCGATTTTTCACTTAATGCTAAAGCTATGTCATCAACTGAGGTCGAAGTCATTGAATGCATAGACGATGAATTTTTCGGGTATTCATTTTTACTTGCTACCATTGTAACCTCTTTGTTTTCTGCTTTTAAGGTGGCAGGTACCGGAGAATGATCTGCTTCATTGTACGACCGTTTTTTAACTGGAAACAGTGCAGTTTTAAGATCAGCCATTATTTGTGTAGAATTAGTGGGAACAGGAATATTTGATATAGAAGTTTGTGGCGAATTTTGTACTTGGGAATAATTCACCGAATTCTGTGGGTATGGCGTATACGCGGGCGAAAAGGGACCGGTATATTGATTTTGTTGATATGAATCTGGAGGCAGTGGAGTGAACTCATCATGAGCACGTGTGGTTTTGTTAGTTGCTGGAGTTTTTGCATTGTCAAAGAAGGTGGTGGGTGGGTTCTGATTATATGCAGGAAGTGGACTCTTGCTATGGTCCACGAAATAATTCGGCGTTGATGGTCCCGTACCATTGTTTGAAGCGTAAACATGTTGGGAATAAGGCGAATAAGGCGACTG
Organism: Sesamia inferens; assembly: GCA_037179545.1. Taxonomy (NCBI): domain Eukaryota; kingdom Metazoa; phylum Arthropoda; class Insecta; order Lepidoptera; family Noctuidae; genus Sesamia; species Sesamia inferens. Next base: position 13,843,019 of record CM073921.1, on the reverse strand, counting down.
TGGAGCCTCACGTGGACTGCAGCTTTTCTCTGGGCTGCTTTTCATCGATGTTGTATCTTGATAAAATCCGGCTCTCACGGTTCCGTTTATTATAGGATATGTAATCTTTTGGAAATCATCCGTTCTCGGAGATGCGGGCGAGCGTAGCAGTGGAGAAGTGTGTGACATTTGATGTCTGGGCGAGTCAAGATCTTGACTGAAGGATGATCTCTCTGACACAGAACTACCAGTGCTGGTTCTTCTTTGCCTCGGCGTTGTGCTTACATTAGGAAGTGGACTATCTCTGCCTTCAGGATTCGGAGTATCTGGCCCAATCGGAGAGTCGTATTTGACTGGATTCTTAGGACTGTTAACCTTGGTATCAGTTGTTACATTTTCTGGCACTTTTTCTTCTGAATCAACTTCATCAGGTTTCTTCTTTGGAGCCGATGCAGTTGGACCAGTACTTTTGGGAGCACCAAAGGCTTTGAACCACGCACTAAGATTAGGAGTAGCTTTTTCTTGATTTGGTTTAGTTATTACTTGTGGTTCAGTTTCGACCTCAGCATCTTTTTTGTTTGGCTGAACAACAACTTCCTCTGTTTTTTTCTCAACAGGAATATCTTCAACTTTCTCTTCTTTTTGAACTTCAGTTGTTTTAGTACTATCTTTTTGATCTTCTGTTTTATTTTCATCATTATTCCCAAAGTTGTGATCATTACCTAGAGCAAACTCAACCGCTGGTAAAACTGAACCAAGGCTAAGTTTAGGGCTAGATTCCTCTGCCTTCTGAGCATCACGAACTTTGTTTTGAGGACCAATTGGCAGAACTTCCTCTGTTTTTTCTATGTTTTTATTACTCAAATTAGTAAGCAAATTACCTTTACTCTTTCCTGGTTGAAGTCTTTCAATAGTCCTTTGAATTTCTCTTCTTTTAAGCAACTTAGGCTCACGCGATGAAGGACGTTTTCTAGAAATTTCTTTTCTAGTATGAACAGGTTTTTCTCCTTGAGAAAGCTCATCGTCCAGCCGGCTGTTTTCGTGGTCTTCGGTAGAAACAGTTTGGGCTGGACTATTGCATGGAGAACTCACATTAGATCCTTTTGGAGCATCATCAAGCCATTTGCTTATATCTTTTACAGCTTGTTCTAATGCTTCAGAAGCAGACTCGTTCTTAGCTGAATTTTTCTTACTACCTTTCTTAGGGGCAGTCTTATTCTTTATATTTTCGATGGATTCATCTTCAGAGTCAACTTCTTTGACAGTAAAATCATTTGTGTTGCTTGATTCAGAATTATCCAAATTGCTTTGACTTGAGGAGAACAAAGTATTAAACAGTGAACTCTCTTTATACTTTTCATTTTTAGCTTTCAACTTTTCAATAGTTTCTCTTAGCTTTTGATTCTTCTCTTTTTCAGGTATGTTGATATTTTGCTTTTGTTTATCAACAGTTTTTTGTTTATAATCAAATAGTGATTCCCACGCGTCCTTCGCAGCATGTCGTCTTCTTTCCTTTATTTTGTCGTATTTGTCTTTGACAAAATCTGGATCAGTAAGTTGATCAGGTGGATCAGTTTGATCCAGTTCAGTGGGCGATGGCGACGGTGTGTGAATAGATGGTAATGGGCTGGCGCTCCTACTTCTATTAGAACTCTCCAAGGATTCTTGTGATATGCTACGCTTCAGAACTTCCACAGGTTCAGGTTCGTGATGTTTGCTCTTTTTCTTCTTTTGTTTCGACTTCTTGCCATCTTTGTCTTTGTTTTTACCATGTTTTTGTTTTTTGCTATGTCTTGTTTTAGATTCAGAGTGATCTGATTTATGAGAGTCCTTTCTGTGATTTTTGGAATGTTTACCATGTCGATGATGACCTTTGCGTTTCTTCTTGCCCTTACTTTGTTTACTTTTATGAGATTCTTTAATCTTTTTTGTTTCTGGTTCAGGTACTTCTACTTCGGGCTTTTCCTCTTGTACTATGTCTGATGAACTGGATTTGGGTTCACCTAAAAATGAAAATTAGTCATAAGCATGTTCTTTCATATTGAAAATGAGTTAATCATTTTAATTTCGCAACACTACACTACTTAGTTTACAAAAGATCATTGTTAATTCAGCGAAACTGGCATTACAGATAAAAGCTTAAAGCAAAGCTTACCTCCTTCAGAATGCGACTTTCGCTTTTTTCTTTTGTGGTGACTTGGAGATTCACTGGTTTTCAATTTGTGTTTTCTTGATGGAGTTGGTAACTGGTATTCAACAGCAATTTCTTCATCAGATGATGAAACTCTATGTATATATTTTTCAGTCAGTCGATCAAATGCAGCTTGTAAATTATCTACCATCACAGTATATTCTGAAAAAAATAAAAATATATACTTTTGTGTGCATGAAATTATAGAGTACTGGGTTCTGTCCGCATGATTTTCTGTACTAACATAAAATATATCCTATAAAACTTAGCAGTGTTGAGTTTCCACGGTCCCATTATGTGAATTTTCGGAATTGGAGCAGGAATTCCAAAAAATACCAGCTACATACAGACTTACAAAGGAGACCAAACTTAGATGTTGCATATAAATTTGGGTCCAAACCCATATTGCCGGCTATAATATCGTTATTGTGGGGTTTGGGCTCAATATGACACTTTGACATGCATCCTAACTACATAAAATACTATTACTATCAGTTGGAATAATTTCAACTGATAGTAGGACTACGTAAGTACGCGTAAAGTAAAGCGGACCCCAGACTCCAAAGCTGAAAAAACTTCTGATGCGACTGGGATTAACGCTGAGATTATGATGAGTTGGAATAATTGCAAAGCCTATTGCTAATCTATTGCTCCATGTGTTGTGAAATGTGTCTGCTCAACAATTTAAATAACACAATGAAAGTTGTTGTACTGTCAACATGATTGCTACTGATAATATGTTAGGCAATTAACCTACTGTTTATTATAATGAAGCATAGATATTTATACATACCATTATCCTGGCCATTGTACAAACGACAGTTGTTAACAATGAGCTTAAAATCTGCTTTAAACATAGAAAAGTCAGTGTAATAGCCACTGTCAAGACGTTCTTCCATTTTCCGCAAATCCATCGGACGCCTGATGACGGCGTAGTAATTGGGCGCATATTCCTCTTCCACGGGATCCATGAAGGGCCATGCATCGTCATGAGCAGTCAATTGTTTCAGAACTTTATACATGTCAGTCTGGATGTCCTCGTCGGTTTGACCAAATCTGCAAAAAGTAAAGATGATTAGAAACACTAATAATGGCAAACAAGCTTAATAATTAATTAATATAATGAGAGCCAAATAACACACATTTGGGATGTCTTGAGTTTTTTTCGTGTACTGCTGACAGGTTCATCGTTGTCAGGTATAACAATCTGTCCTGTAGCAGACGCCAACGAATTGTTTGTCTTTCTTCCCGTTTTTATGAGTGGCTCTGGTGGTGGTTCTCCTTTGTGGGTAGCAGATGAGTTTTTTGAACGCTTGTCATGGCTTTTTGATGATTTTGCTATTTTCTGAGGCATTTCTTCTTTTGCACTAGATGAACTTTCCGATGAATCCGAAGAAACAGATTTAGATCTGAAATTAAAGAGAAGTTATGAATGACGAAAGTTCCGGACTTCTCAATAAACGTGACTTTGTGTATAACAATGGACCTGCAAGAATATTTCTTGTAACTGGTAACGCAAGTTATACATTTTTATGGGTGCTTGTCCCACGTGGTGCCCCACTTAAAAATAGCACCATCCTATCCCTTGTGGGTGTCGCAATAGGCAACTAGGGGAAAAGGTGTTTTTATATCCATGCTGCAAGCACCGATGTTTCTCAAAATTATTAGAAATGGCTACCACAATAGGGAAGTATCCAAGGTATGAAAATCAAAAAAATAATTAGTCCGTCTTATAGATAATAAAAAATATTAAGACCCGTATTTTTTATTTTGTCGTAATTACCAAAAATTACCGAGATATAGCGTATTAAAGTTACAGAGTGGGGGCTAATTACGTCACGCCGTTCTATATTTTGCACCATGGCGTGACGTCAAGCGACATTTCAAATCAATATATCTTCCTAAGTATTTAAATAAAATAAAAAATAAAAAATACGTGTTCAATATTTTTTATAAAGCTATCTGACGGACATTAAATTATTTTTTAGGATACAAGCCAATTATCGAATACGACGGAATTACGAATATACACGTGTATGTATAGTGGGGTTCTAATTATGATGTCCGAGGAGAGAGGGAGCTGAACTGCGCTGCAAGTGAGACAGCCATTCTGGCCAGTTTAATGGACAACGAAGGCCTCTTTATGATACAACACATGAACTGTGTGATGGAACATTGAACTTAAATATCAAGTTGTAAAGATATCTTTCCAAAGTCCGAAACCACGAAAGCTTTCAAAATTTCAAGTTTAAATGAATTTTCAAGTGCCTAGACGATTATAACATTGGGTTAGGGAAAACTGTCCTTAGGACCGGATCTAAGAGCTTCAAGAACAAGGGATTCTCTGATCTTTCTTTACAGCTCTTGAAGGAGATTCGAGATGATGAGATGATTCTGAAGCCCAGCAAGCAGCAACTCAATAGTCGGATCGTCTTTGAAAAACGATGTTGGCTTTAATACAGACCGTAAATAGAACTCGAGACGCCAGAAATGACAGGATCGTATCCGTCAGGCCTGAGTTATTGAGAGGGATCGATAGGTTCTATATAGAGTTAAAAACGTCAATTAGTAACCCCACTTTTTATCTAATAAAAGACTCAAGAGTTAGATTAACCCAAAACTATACCAAAGTCAATGGAATCGTATGAGAACAGAATGGCTGGAAACGGGATTACGGCTCAACTCCTAAAGGCGGAACCAGGCCTTTCAGAGTCTTTTTGATGCCGTCATACTCGAAGCGAAAGCGCGACAAGGGATGAGGAAGTGGAGAGGTGGGGGAGGACAGAGGTGTGGTAATATTTTTCTTTGAGAAGGACTATAATGCTCTTCTTAAAATGTAAATAGTAACATCTCAAGTCTAAGTTCTAAGTGATGTCTACAAGCTGTTTTCAAGAACTATCTCGCGCGCAGGCTTGACGAGTTCGAGCCTCCCGAACAAGCTGACTTGTAAAAAAGGAAAAATTGTCCAATTACGTAAGTAGTTCCAAATTCAAGAAAAAAGCCAAACGTCGTTTTTAATACAAATCCTAAATAGAACGCGCGGCGCCAGATGTTGGCAGGATCGTAACCGCCAGACCTGTTGAGAGAGATTGATAGGGGGCTATGGAGAGTTATAAACGTCAACAAGTAACCCCTTTTATATGAAAAGACTATTTTCCCTAGACTCAACTCAAGAGCTAGATTAAACCAACATTATACGAGAACAGAATGGCTTTGAAGCTGCTTAAAAACTCTGTGAATGTTTCTTGTATCGTATGTACGTTCACAAACATTTAAATTTTAAATTTAAAAGCTAGACCCGGAATAACTACTAACATAGGTCATACAATTATTTGGAAATCAATCCGTGATACGTAGCGCAGCAGTCAATCACTTAACTACTGCGCCAATCGTGGCGTCAAATTGGACTCGGCTAGGCTGTGTTCGGAATGCCGCAGTGTCTCAAACGATAGTCTTTAACCAGTATTACCTATGGCACTAAAACGTGGTTACTCATAATGGGTCTAAAATTCACTTAAAAAGAGATAGGTTTTGTTGGCGGTTATGATGACAATGATGATGGCGGGAAGCACAAAACGGTCGAGGTGTCGATGTTTGGGGAAAAACCTATGTCCAGCAGTGGAAGTCTTTCGACCGAAATAAATGATTTGGTGCTTGTAAATTAGGGAACACGAGTAAATTGAGGCCTTTACAACGGATATATACACCAACTAAGAGCAGTACACAGACACTAAGGTGATAATAAATATATACGGACAAAGCAAAGTAAGTTTGAGACTTGATAGAAAAGATCGTTCCATGGACCTGGCCGGGGATCGAACCCGGGGCCTCCTCGTCGCAGGCAGGCGTGTCGACCGCTGCGCCACGGAGGACGTCATCTGTCAAATGTATACGATATGTTGATGTAGTAGACATTGTAGACGATTTCTAATTTTTTTTTTTTTATCAGATATTTGTCTAGTAACCCACAGTTCGGTTTTTTGCTGAAAACACATTGGGCCTCAGATCTTTTCACTTACTGGGACAAAGTTAGAGGAATAATCTGTTGTCATGTGGACGCCGAGACGGTTCTGTGGTTATAGCTTTATATTATACCAAACTTGTTAGGGGACAAACATGGACTCGTCATTAGACTTAGGCGAAGAGTATTCCGATTAAAGCTACTATTCCAGAGGCAATTCCAGTCTTTGCAGGCATTGGTAGTGGGGCATGATATAAATCCTGGAGGCTTGGCACCAGGGCAACTGCCACCTCGATACCTCCCTAGATGTTTGAAGGGTATTCCCACAATCACGTACAGCCAGAGACAACTAATAGCAAGGATCCTTGAACGGATGAGCTTAAAGGTGACAGTGTCAGCGATGTACGGAGAATATAAAGCCTTAGAAGTTCCGACCAGCTGGAGTTTCTCATGCACTGAGAAACTTGGAAAAGGAAGCTTAGGATATTTTTGTTTTTTGAGTCGGCGAAGGTCGGACGACGTCCTCTTCCAGTCCCCTAAATGAGACCAGGGGCGAGGGACTTGGTCCGTCACCCTCCACACATCAGGTCCCGAAGTGGCGGTCCGTAACACAGGATTTGCTATGTGAATTTTCCACATCATAAACAAGGTATACCTGCTAAGTGTTGAGGCTGTGCGATTTTACTAATCACTACTAAAGAACGACTACTGTGAAATGACAATATTAATCAAAAGGTACCGGGGGGAACGGCCGTTCCTGGAACCATTTCGCCACATTTTCAGGCTCCTATTTGAGAACCCCTGGATAAGACCACAACGCAGAAATTTTCGTCGTCCAGAAAGCTTTAAAACCAAAATTTCAAGTCTGTAGGTCATTTAGTTTCGAAGTAGAAAGTAGTTTCGTGTTTATGACACTCACTCACTCATGATCATCAAAATAGAACTAGTACTTCCCATAAACTCAGAGAGCTGATATTTGGTACAGAGTTAGGGTTTAATGGCCACATTAAGGGAAAACTATAAAAACAAGAATAATCGAAGATCTGGAGTACCTGGTGACCCTGATTAGAAAACACAAGAGCCCAAGCAAACTATTAGAGATTGACGTACCGCCTATACAAAAAATATTCAACTTGGTAAGCCGCTTCTTTTGATGTCCAAAATCTTCAAAAGTCTTAATTATCTGATGAAGAACCCTCAGCTGTATTAGAGATATGATAATGCCCCCTTCTACTATTGGTGCAGACGACAGCATATCATCTACTACAATCTGTCAGATTTCTTTATTCGATTTTCAACTTTATCTCTAAAGCGTTAAAGCTCGCGGTTGATTGGGAATATCTGACAGTTTGGGGTAGCTTGACCTGCTGTCGTCCTTACATAAAAATCGACCGTCATTGCAAAATCCAGTTTAATCTAGCCCATAGAGTCTGTAGGTTTTTACAAAAAGAAGTGAAATCCCACCAAAAACATTCTGTAGATACTAGCAAAGTCTCGATGGAGCTGCTTGTTTATCTCTAAAAAAGTAGTGAAATCTAGACAAAGTCGTGCTAAGTCTGAGGAGTCAAGTCTACCGCGATTTTTTTATTATTATAGTTAATATTGTGCGACTTGGCTGTAGAACAATCTTTATAAGTTAAACACAAAAATTAATCGCGTGTAATCAAAATTGACTTGTCCCCACAAGTCAATTTTGATTACACGTGGTGTTTTATCTGTGTAAATTTTTGTGTTTGTTATGCGAGATAATGGCCCATACTGGTATTGGTAACTGGACGCTAGTGTCTCATTTTAGACTGTTGTTGATTGTGCAACACATGCATTCAGCTTTGACAATGCTGACTTCTGCTCTCTTCTTTTTGGAGCGACAAATTGACCACCGATCCAACATAAAATAGACATACAGCCGGACTTCTATCAATGATTAGAAGTCCGTCTGAACTGGAAATATTTTTTAATACTGTTTGTTTCAGGGTCGCCTATACATAAGTATTATTGAAATACGCAGCTTTATCAAGCCTACATTTGACTGGTTATTAAATCAACCTTTTCCAAGTGGCAATTTTCCATCGTCAATCGGTAGCAGTGCAATAGTGTCATGGAGCACCTGGTTTTTTACCCCTGTGTACCCTTCAACGGTCAAGTCACACAACATTAACTATAATAAAAAAATCGCGGTAAGGAACCTTAGACTTGCCACGACTTTGTCTAGATTCAAACAGAGATTATAGAACAAGCAGCCTCCGACGGAGCTGCTTGTTAACATTAATCATTGAAAACATTCTGAAAACTAGCCAAGTCTAGATAGACTTGGCTAGTTTTTACAGAATGTTTTTGGTGGGATAGGTTTAGGCATTAATGATTGTGAATTCAAATAATGAAACAATCGGCGGCCACGGGCACATGTCGATTTCAAAACAGCTCTTCAACGGATCCTAAGTATGGCCTCCAAAAGGCATGATGTAATAAAATGAAGGGGAAAAGGTGGAAGTCTTATAAATACGCAAGGTTTATTAAGAAAGTATACTGTGTTGCTATGTTAAGGCGATACGCCTGCAAGTCATTCAAAATTAAAGAAGAATAAATGAATACCTCAAGAGATTTCTCCGCTTGGCTCGATTCTCCCGTGCAAGATCAGGCGTTTCTTTTCTTTCGTCCTCTTCTTTAACGTCATGCGTAGTCTGTTTAGTTTCCTCTTCCTTTTGTTTTATTTTTTGTAAAACGCGACTCGACGTTCTTCTTGGCGCTAGCTCTAACAACCTTAAAATATATCGAGCTTTGTTTAGTACTACAGAATAAAGGATTGCATATAATTTAGAAGAAGTATATTCTCAAGTTACGAAAAAGTAAGCAGTGTTTATTCAATAAACTGCTTTTCCGTAAAGATACCTTGTATAAAATTTAGTTTTCATTCATAATGGTAATAGGTCTCGTGGATGACGTGAAACGTTGACCTAGAGTATCCTAAACACTTCAGTCTACAATTTCAAAACACAACTTGACAAATACCTAAAATTATCATCACCATCTGACTAGTATTTTTTTAACAACACTACAACTATCTTCTATCCATGAAAAAGTCGATTGGAATTTAAGTGTGGTCTTAATTTCTTCTAATAATAGGGATGTATCAAAGGTATGAAAACGAAAAAAATAATTAGTCCATTTTATAGATAATAAAAAAAATGAAGACACGTATTTTTTATTTTGTCTAAATTACCAAAAACTATTGAGTTTTTGGTAATTTAGACAGAGCGTAAATCTGAGCGGAGATATAGCGTATTAAATACGGAGTGGGGGCTAATTACGTCACGCCGTGTTATATTTTGTACCACGGCGTGACGTCATGCGACATTTCAAATCAATTTATGTTCCTAAGTATTTTAATGAAAGAAAAAATTAAAAATACGTTTTCAATATTTTTTATAAATCTATCTGATGGACATTAAATTATTTTTTAGGATACAACCCAATTCTTATAACATTAACAATACGGTTGAAGAGTAAATCAACAATTCGCTTTCCTGGGACACTAATGAAAACACGAGATAAGCAAACTTGAACTCCTATCATAAACCAAAACTTCATATAGAAGCGAAGCAGGGCGTACCACATGCCTTGAGCCTGTGATAATGGCGCTATTTTAAGTACATTTATATCGAGAGATTCGCTTCTAGAGTAAAGCATCGCAACAGCTAAGTAGGTATGTTAAGGCTCTCGCAATGGAGTGGATCTTCCAATTCAGAAAAGCAAGCAGTAATTTTTAATAATATCGCCCTACAAATGTTTACAGAGAACCAGTTTTTCGCAAAAGTGTTTCTCTCCATTTCATAACACAGTCAAATACCTACAAAGAAACATGGTACATATTTCCTTCAGAGAGATGTTACGCCAGCTTTAAGGAAAATCCTAAGATTTTCCTCAATATGGAGAATTGTGGTTAAATTTGACCAACTTTCGTAGAATCAGAAAGAAACAGTAAATTAAGCTTATGTAAAGTCACTTGTGAAGTCGCAGACGGTGTAACGCTAAGCGGAAATCACTAAATTAAAACAAGCTTTCACAATATTATGCTGCTCAAATGCCCTCCACCGATAAGCAAAATAATTTCTTTTTATTCAAGAATTTTAGTTTGATATTTTAAGAATTTTCTGGACTCTGTTCATATTATTTCTGTATTGTAATTAATTAAACAACATTAATTATTTATTATTTTAATTTGTTAATATCACTTTTAATTATGGTAGGTTATAATTTTTATTTAAAAATTTGTAGTTTATTTAGTTTTATAAGTTTGTAAATATTATCTGAAAATTTATAAGAATATTAAACACAAACAATACATATTACCTATTACTCAAACAACTGTCAAAATTCATATTATGCTCAGCTCACACAATATTTATCATTGTACAAAAGGAACAGAGTATAAATCATCTACTAAAAAGTTGTAAAAGCAAGCAGAAAAGGCGTCAAACAATATTTCACAATTTTCAAGGCTTTTTTGTTATTAGCAGACTGTTGCAAAAAAGCAATATTTCTATATCTAATCTCATCTCCAATAGTTTTCTAGTTAGTATTCGTGCAAATTCTTTTTTTTTTTTTTTTTTTTTAATAATTATAAACTAGCGCTTGACCGCAATCCCGCCTGATGGTAAGCAGTGATGCGATCATTGATGGTAAAGCGCGCTAGTTTAATAAGAGCCTATTCACTCAGAAATACTGAGCGAATAGGAACGAAGACGGCAGTTGAGCGAGGTGATGCAATGTTAAACCCAACAACACGACCAACGATGCTGCGCCAAAGGGAGATTGATCTGAAGACCCTCCACGACCAAACTCCCAACACAACATTAGGCGCATCGTACCCGGCACACATCGCAACAGAACTGCTCAGACCCGTCCTCCGTACGGCTTTACCAGACATCATGCCGGAACACGACAAATCGCTTGGCGGCAAGGCTTTGTTTGGTGGGTGGTAACTTCTGCCGGTGGCCGATGTTATGGCCTACCAAAAATTGGTTGTAGACTAAACGAATTGGACAATTGGGTAGGGAAACCCAAGAATAATCCCAAAACTTCCTGTCCTTGAAACACAAACTAATTCTAAGCCCACCACATTAATCCAAAATCGATATTGCTTTAGGAGTTGCAGTACAATTATAGGTATTACTCAATTTCCAAGATTTTCTGAGGAACTACAAGTTTTCAAAGAGCAAAACTATAACATCATCTGTTTGGCAATTTCGCTCTCTAAACACTAATACTTAATTACTGTCAGTCTTAACTACACAATCTCATGACCACAGCTGTATCTGCTGTAGCTGTATCTGTAGTCAAAAACCCGCCTTAAGTAAGCATGGTGATCAATGCTTGTGGCTTCTATGTAAGAGAAATTAAGCTATTATTATAATGGTACAAATACTTTCGTAAATAAGTCTAAGCCTAGGGCTTCCGAAATTATTAAGAACACTACTAATTGTCACATAAGACCTAAATATAGTAACACGGTGGTAGGCCATAAGATCGGCTGCCGGCAGAAGTTACCACCCACCAGACAAAAGTCTTGCCACCAAGCGATTCGTCGTGTTCCGGCGTGATGTCTGGTGAAGCCGTACGGAAAACTGGTCTGAGCAGTTGTGTTGTGAAGCTTGCCGGGTACGATGGGCCAAATGGTGGTCCATCCAGATCAATTTCCCTCTGGCGTAGCATCATTGGCCGTGTTGTTGGGTTTATAAATTTGCATCACCTCGCTCAACTGCCGTCTTTCTTCCTATTCACTAAGTTTTTTAAGTGAATGGGTTTAATAAACTAGTGCGCTTTACCATCAACGATTGCATCACTGCTTACCATCAGGCGGGATTGCAGTCAAACGCTAGTTATAATTATTAAAAAAAAAAAAAAACACAGATCAAATTTGACATGCAATAGCCAGCTCAGCCAAACAAGCCAATATTTCAGTTGGTCTATCACCAATATATTATAAGCAAAAACTTTATAAAAGTTTAGAGCAGGTGCACAAAAACAGATCCAATGCTATTCTTATCAGCAAAAGCATTGAATTATATTCTATACTAACATTCTAATCAAATAAGTATTATTTTTATTGATTATTTTTAATTGCTCAGGCATGCCGTCTGTCGCATCTGTGTGCGCCGGCAATTTTTTTTTTTTTAATCGGGATTTTATATACGTCAAATTTATGGCAGCTCTGAAATACGCTACTGACTCCACAGTACTTCACCACTCACTCCCGTTAACACGCTAATTTGTTACAGCGCAGCGCCTCGCCTCATGTAACGAGCCAACATAAAATTTGCATCGGGCTGTATGTATAGCAGCATAGCGTTTCTATTAATGTATATTTTAAATACTTATCATCAAAAATATCGTCAACAATTCGCATTGCAGGATTGAGCGTTACCATCCAATTGCAAAGGCTTGTAATAATAAAAAATCCTTGATATCTATTATGATTCTAATAAAAGCACACTTCACCAAGAAAATTTGTGGTGTCCAATTATAATGTCCAATGAGTTTTAAATGATGATATTATGAGTTTAGATCATAATGATGTTATTTATTGTCTACTAAAAACTTTAATTTCAAGTATAAATTCATGATTTTAATATAATGCTTTGAATACCAACATCAATTATTAAGTATTATGTGAGTACTGGTTAAACTACAAGGGATTGCTTGCAGAACACAATAGTGCAAAAGTATGTTAATTTGATCAAGAATGAAGAAATATGGTGAACAGCTCAGCTCTTTGTCCCAGCTAGAGATTTTGGTTTCAAAATTTATGAATAGACAAAAATAAGTGTCCAACAATTGAATTATCAAATAAATTATTTTTTGATAAGGCCCAGTTATTTTTTGTTAAATATCATTTTTACACTGTCTTAAGAATCACTCACAGTGACAAGGGTAACCAACCATCTAGTTCTTTATCAGGATTAAATTTCAATTTGATGATTTACTATTATAAATCAATCATCATGAATTTAAACAGATACATAGCCTGGGACTTGGAGAAAGATTGGAATAAATTATGAAATACAAAGTAACAGCTAAATAAAATAGTAGGCCGAAAAGTTAGTCAATTATTTCGTTTCATCGAACTGCTTTATGGGATGCTTGCTGAGGGGGACTTTGTTCCATCACTCCTTTTTCCCAAAGAGCAGGTAGTGCAGGCCAAGTGTTTTTTTTTTTTTTATTATAGGGGACTGTTTTGTTTTAACATTCGAAAACTTCAGACTAAGACCTAATTTTAATAAATGACTTATGGTTTTGGAATGCAATATGGCATTTGGAATGTAATATGTATAATGACATTAGTATATGCTCCATTCAATTTAAAACTTAACAATATAATAATTAATTGTAGCAACTAGATGATAGCTTGATTGATAAGATGGATGTATGCAAAAGAAAATATTGAAATCTCTAATAATATTAATTACACAAAATATTTGTAATTACAACAGCTCAATACTGAGACTGTTTCTTTATGGCATTAAGTTTTCTTGTCTGGTTTTCTTTAAGGCTATTTTTAACATGGATTCACTAATGTATGTATAGGCATATGTTAGATGGACTATAAATATTGTTGTCTGAAATAAAAATATTGAATTGAAACAATAACATGAGAATAATTATACACAGAATATAATAACATTATATATCCATGTTGTAGTACAGCTTACTATAGCCTTTTTTAAATACAGGTTTGTCATTTGTTAGGGTACTCAAAATACACACAAATATTTTACATTAAATAATAGGCCTCAAACTATGAAATAATAATTAAATTAACCAGAGTATCAAATATATATATATATATATATATTTACATATTTTACATGCATTAAAGTAAAATTATTTTGTACCAATTTTATATATTTAAGTAACAAGTATTTAGGTTACACTTTCAACTGTTAACCTAATACTGCTGGTAAGTTTAACATGTTTTTTTAGGCATGCACTCATGAAGTTTACTTTTGTTAATAATCTATTTCATCAATCAAGCTATTCTGTAACTAAAAGTTTAATGAACTCACCTCTTTCGTTGTAACCGTTCCTTTTCTTGAAAAAGTCTAGGTATTTCAGGCAAAAAGTTTTGTGATAATGAACGGTACAACTCTTTCTCAACCTTGCTAGTCGCCTTGCTGAACTTCTCTGTCAGGTGGGTCCAGTCTTCTTCAGTAAAACAAACCACTTGCCAGACACGTTCAGTGTCCTCATCATCGAGCCAATCATCCCCATAAAACCAGCCACGTTTCTTGTTCTCTTTATTTTTTTTCTTTTTATTTTTGCCTTTTTGTTTCTTTACTATGTCTTCCCGATATAATCTTGTGCCATAGAAGTACCAATATGCTGAATAGTTATCATCCCAGCTGTAAAATTTAAAAGTTACATTACTGGTCCATTACAAAAGTTCACTAAACATATACAGCTCAAATTAATATTTTGTAAGAGATTGTTAATAGAAAAATAGTTACCCGAGTGGCTCAACTCTTAAACTCTCAGCTTCAAGGTTTTTAAATAAATCAAAAACATCATCAGCATCTAATCGAAAATCACATAGTGCATACAATATCTCAACCTTGGTACGTAGGGGCAAAAATTGGAAATCAATGTCTGTATTGAATGGGTTATATCTCCCAGTATCTGTGCATTTTCTTCTAAACAAACGTCTCAAGTACATCTGAAAACAACAAAAACAATCAGTAAGCCAATATTTAGGTACACCTAAATGAACATACTGAATGGTGATGATCTACCTGATAATTAAAAGCAGAGATGTCATTGTTGCCCAAACAGCCATTCAGAAGACGAACTATTAACTCAGTCAAGAGAGAACTGGCGGATTCTTCCGTGCCATCAGTCAACAAAGCTTCTTCTAGTTCCTGAAACACAAGTAAGGATGTAAAACGGTGTTCATTTAATTGCATCAGCAAGTATTCCATCAACCAAATTATAGTTACTTACTTCAATGTCAAAATCCAAAAGGTTGAAAGCAGTTCTGAATAAAGAACAAAAGTACGCGATGCTGGGCACTTCCCACCATGACTGAATATCTAGAAACCGTGAGAAATTCATTCAGACATCACTTTTGGGGATACTGTCTTCGAAAAATTATTCCAATTGATATCCCGACTTAGTGAACCCACCTAAAATCCCAATGAAAGATGGAAACATAACCTTAAAACGATACGCTTTCACTGTTTGCTTCTATAGGATTACAAAATCTTCATTTTTAAGTTATTAGCCGATTTTAGTAAGGATTAATCACTCGTAGAATACTTAATATGAAACAATAGAGAAGAGATACGAATATGCGTTGTGTATATCGAGACACAAACGCCATAACAGTTCACAAGTTGTACATACAAATGAATCACTCTTATATTAAAGATTTTTTAAAGATGTTCATATCGCTTTGAGCAAATTATATATAAGTATTTATTTACCTTCCATTTTCTGTGCTTTTATTTCCACATAATATGTAACATTATCAAATTATTGTAATAAATAGTTCTAAAACGTCCTTTACTTGAACGGAAGCTGGTTCTTTTTTTAGTCTGTGGTCTAGCTAACCTTACAAAATCGACTGATTGATTGAACGACACGATTCATTCTTCCAAAGAGTATAACAGTCATTCCCGCTATGCTACATAAAAAGGACTACCCTATTATATTGTTATACTCTTTGGATAGGTACCATAGAGTATAAGAAATAGATACATGTACGCACGACTACATAAGCTATATACGAACTGCGACTACTATTTTAAATTCGATTTCGAGTACTTTCAATGCTTGATGACTACTGTAAAAGAAAATAACCCAGAACCGATAATCGAAAAACCTTATTTTGTTATTTTTTGTATGTCTTTAAGCTTTATTACTTTTTAATACTTATATTATAGATTATTATAAAAATATATAAATATCTATACTTTTTCATATAGCCGTAGAAAAAGTTCAATTTATTCTCAAACTCTTTTCTTTTCTTTAGAGTGAATACTACATTACTCTTCAATGGCCTCTGTGGTTAGATACCACAATTTTGCCAATAACACGTGTAATAAATTATAGAAATTCTTTAAAAATTTTATTTCACTATAATAGCGGATATCGCCAATGACAGTTGAAAAAATGGCCGATTGCAGATTTGATGCAAAGCCATGATGTGGCCACTATGCTGCGATATTTCAATGTTCTTTATAAATTATTCACTGAATGCATTTTTTACTACATAAATCACGCGTTTTTATTTAGTAAACGACACTATAAATAATTTTAAAAGGCCAATGAAAAATGCGCGTGACACTTTATCTTGGCTTTCCTATCAAAAACGAATGCGCTAAAACAAAGTTATTTTAACATTACATGATTACACCAGTTGATCCGAGGATGAACGAATATAACTGCTGATGCAGATGAATGATAGAAGAGAGAGCTCAACCACCATTAGATATATTACTTGCCTACTACAGCAGCTACCATCATCGTTTTTGGGTTGTCTCATTTAACATGATAAGAACTCGTCAACCACGCACCGGAAGACGCAGCGTGGGTAGGCCCCCGACAAGGTGGACCGACGACCTGGTGAAGGTCGCGGGAAAACGCCGGATGCGGTAGGCGCAGGACCGGTCATCGTGGAGAATCTTGGGGGAGGCCTATGTCCAGCAGTGGACGTCATTCGGTTGAAATGATGATAATAAACTTATATGGGATATGACTGCAATCAAGAATTTGATGATGGAGACGGAAAACCGTCAAAGGGAACTTTTATTAAAAAGCGAATTTTACTACTTTATGTTTAATTGCTGCAAAAAACGAAGCAAATACATTATTTGAATCGAACCAAGTTCCTTAATGAATGAAGTCAGATGGATTCAAACCAATTTCCAAGATCCATGAAGCTGCAATTATTTTACCTAGTACCTTTTTATTTGTTTAGCACCGACTCCAAGATTGTTAATCGTTATTTTATTTTTCTTCAAATGTTTTTGAACCACCTACCATCAAAGATTATAACAATATCAAAGAGTATAGTAAGTATAACAATATACTAACCATAGAGTTTTTAAAATCTCTATCATCATCAAAGCGTCGATCATCGACATATTTTTTATCTCACTCGTTTCTCTAGTGACTCTTTCTTGCTTGAGTGCAAAGAGTATAGTAAGTATATAATTAAAGAGTGCCAACTCTGCGGTAAAATATGCATGTATGGAAAGTGCTGCCGTCTTCAGTTTAGTAGGTGAACAACTACTACTGAATGTAGGTGCGTAGCTATACGTATGTAGCTGAATGATACAGGTACATAGCTATACGTATGTAGATATGTATATTATAGCTACGTACCTATGCATACGTAGCTATGTATGTTATAGCTACGTATCTATGCGTACGTAGCTATGTAATGTATATTATAGGTCTGGGTTTTCAGATGATTAAAACAAAGTATTCAGTAATTTATTTATTTTATGAGTGAAAACTTCACAGCTGATAGTATGTAAACATAAAATCGTTATATAAAACATTACGTTAATTATGAAGTACACAGAAATAAAATAATATTACAAATTAGCCGAAAGTGTCAGAAATTAACAGTTTGGAAATTAGTATTTATGGTCTGTCTCCACAAAGGTACTGATTATTTGTTGAATACCTGTAACATACAATGCAAGGTTATTACCAGTTCACATTGTGACGGGGTCCACGAAGATCAATGCCTCCTGGGTCAGCGTTGCGGGTTGTTTAAAAAAGAAACCGTGGCCCTGGCCGTCACACAGGCAAGTTAAGGAACATGGGTGGGTTTTAGTCAGTAAAAGTCAGACACACACTTCTGCTTCTTCCACAATTTTCAGAGTAGGTACTTTTAAGTTACTGATTAGCAAAATCCAATTGAGGAGAGACTCTTCGGAAGGACTGCATTTTTTTTGCAGAATTCATACAGAAATAAGCCCTTTCACAAAGTCATAAGGGGCTATTTCTCTTTAGAGTTCACACAGAAATAAGTCCTTTTGAAAAGTCACCCCACAAATGACTGTAAATATGAATTGGAACAATTTGGTATGGTAATAAATGTTGTGTTCACACAAATATTGAGCTAACTTAATTCTACTTACGATTCTTATTAACTGTTGGTGCTCCTGAACAAATAAGACGACCTCCAGCTGTCTTGATTGATCAAAATGGTGATCACATATTCTTTTGAACATATTCTTATAAATCTTCATATGATCACTTTCTCTAACTTGGCTGCCAACAGCGGCTATCAAAGTAGCGAACTAATCAGGGTCCTTTTCAGGGTTTGGGAGTCGGAGAATGGGTACACCGTGTGCAACTGAAATTGGAATGAAATTTGTGAATAATTACTTATCAGAATTTGGGCAAAAAAAAAAAACATATTATAGAACATAAAAACCTTTTTACTTATATAGATAATACGGTAGGGTACAGTAATAAACACTTACCTAAAGCATCATAGTCAAAAATACAATATTTTCTTGGGAGTTGAAACATGACAACAAATCATGAAAATTGAACTTCAACTTCAAGTCTTGATCAATGGCCTTTGTGGAAGAGACACCACAATTTTGCCAATAACACGTGCGTACATCATATCAATATTTCATATATTCATTCAACACGAGTATAAATAAAATAAAATTGTTTGATTCTCTATCCGCCATCTTGCTTCCATAGCTTTTTTTTTTTTTTTTTTTTGGTTCTCTTCTTTCCGTACTTCCGAACGGAAAAGGCAAAGGCATGATACGCCATACAGCCTGGCTTCCATAGCTTGAAAATTGAAGCTTTTTTTTTTTTTTTGAAATTTTACGACCTGGTAACCAAGACCTTTATAGGTCAATAAGATGGCTGCCCAGTTGTTCACACACTTTTCTTTAGATGTCGCAGTCGACTGTAGAAATTCATAAAGTACTAAGTGTGCCCCCCCTGCTTGAGTGTCTTGAATGTGACATGGCGTCCATCAAGATATATCACGGCCTTCTGTAAAACTGTTTTTAATGACAGTGGTTTCATTTTGCATTTTATTACTGAGGCCGTAATAAATCGTACATTTGCATTGATGGTAATGCATGCAAGGAAACCTCAGCGAATAAGTGATGGGTATGATATGGTTTTGAATGCTTCGGCTTTACAGTCTGTAGATGGCGGTCGCCGATTTGAGTTTTGCTGTAATTTAGGTGAATGTAATAAATATTTTTATCTGTTTTCAGGTACTTTGAGAAGCATCAGTCCCATCCGTATCAGGTAAGATCCTTCCTCATGCTGTGAACTGATGCAGGAGCATTTCTAAAGATAATGTTAAATCTTGGTTGAATTATGTAGGTACTCTACGTAATAATTGATCCCGAGTATTCTTTTCCTGTTTTTATCAACCATATTTGACCTATGAAAACTATTATTACAATCGCAAGAATATCATAGAGCAAAATATTTCTCTTCAATTCATAATTATTCTTCATCATTCCTCACATAATTGAATTATAGGTATGTTAAGTAGGTCTTGTAAAGAGGACAATATCCCATTTATTCTTTTATGAAATGGCTGTAACAATATTTTACTTGTATGGTGTAAATAACAATGACAATGACACACCAGCATGAATCTTAGCTTGTTTACTTGTATATACCAGCAACTAAATGGCTGAATTGGTTCCAAATTGGTATTTCACTGTATTTTGTGGATGCTCAACTAATAAACAAACATTTTAATGTCCTACTGAGTTTATTTTTATCATTGTTTACTTTCTAGTTGTTTATGCTCACATGAATCAAAAAGTAGGTTATCAAAATACCTGGACAAATACTGAATAATTAAATAAAATTAATACAATTGAGTCTTACTTTTAAATCATAACACTAAAATTGCTTTCTTTGAACAGAAATACAATTCAAAAAGTGAAAGAAGGACAGCCAATGATTATGTCTCTTCTGAAAACCGATACACTCCTCTTCGATCCCCTAATGGTAATGTGTCAGCACATGGTCACAACACACACTCCAGTCAATCAGGCCATGGACACCACCACTACAGTCATGTGGCTGATGACAGAGGATATCCATCATCCAGGAATGCCTACCTGCAGAAGGGTTCTGAAAAGGAGAGAGATAGAGACTACAAATCCTCTAGGAATAAGTATACAGGTAAGATTACTTCATCTTCCATATAATACTTCTTTAAAGCACATAAGTTGTTTATTTATTAATATCACAAAGTATATCTTGCAATTTATAAAGTTTTAGTTGTGTAATATATTAAATACACATTCTACAAATAAATACAGCTGATTGCTTTTACTAATAATAGTTAACTCATAATAGTTTAACTCATAATAGTTACAAGATGGTTGCACATTGAAGTTTAATCGAAGTAAACAAACTTTTATCCTAAATATAATGAGAATTAGAATAAAGCTATTTCATGTAAATACAAACTTAATGATTACATTCTACTCTTATTATGAATGTAGTTATGAATTACCAATATATTGTTTATATAAATATTCACTACAAAGCTGGGCTATTTATACATATTTATATCAAATATTATTCATTTTATATGAAACATCTAAGTAATATTTAATGAATACTTCAGATTATTTATTTAAAGTGGCAAAATGTTTCTGAACATATTGTTCTGTATATTTGTAAAAACTTTAAAAGCTATAACTTCTTTTCTCAATGTGCCAAATCAAATATGAAAGTCAGTGATATTATTCCAGTTAAAGTTGATGCATAAAGGAATTATTAACATTTTAACTGAATGCTGCATTGCACTGCGATTGATCCACTATAACAATTATTTTGTGACAATGCGAATGAGTTTGTCTACTATTAGATAATATTCTGGTAAACAGTGATTGAATTATCAATTAAATATATTGAACATAATTAATACTGCTTTTATGTAATTTCAGATAGTGTCAGATCACCGAAGGAACGTAGCAAAGACAGTGAAAGAGAAAGAAGTAATCATGAGCGAAATGAACCTGATAAAAAAAATAGGACTAGTGGCATGAACATTAGTGTTAGTAGGAGTAGTAAATATGACAAGAGAAGTGCGCCTTCAGCAAGCGTTGCTTCTGGCCGTGAGTGGTCAGAACATATTAGTTCATCAGGGAAGAAGTATTATTATAACTGTATCAGTGAAGTGTCACAGTGGGAAAAGCCTAGAGAATGGGACTCCAGGAGAACTTCATCCAAAGATTCAACATATTCATCCAGAAGCAGTAAGTTATGAATTATTTATTTCTTTTATTTCTTGTGTGTAGCCCCTTTTAGCTCATAAATTGTCTTTTTAGCAAATTGAACACTATTTGACTCTTCATTTCTGCAATTGCTCTGCAACACCAATGTAAGGCACAAATATTACATTGTTCATATACATTGATTTGATTTCGAATAGTTTGGTTGTAGATTATTTTTCACCATTCATAACAGAACACACTTGTTACATGATTAATCCAAGTATAAAAATTGTATCAAGCTAATGTAATACTGGAATTCTATTAATTGTAATAGAGAATACTTCTCCTGTCTATAATTGACTGAACTAGACCTATGTGGGTTTCTATTTTTGACAGCTTAGGTTTTATTTTTTGGAAACACTGTTTATAATTACAGCTATAATCTTGAAAAACAAATCATGATGATGATGGCATATATAATTTTTTTTGGGCATATATAAATTTTGAAATTTTACAATGAAGTTTAAGGCATATGACTTGTATTAAATCACAAAGGTACAGATAGTGCAACTTTTATTGTTACATCAACTAATAGCAAAAGGAAATCCCACAGGCGATTAAATTGCGCCATGTAAATCAGGCTTACAGGATTATTTCATAGTCAGTCTTCATAAAATTCTGATATGACTAAAAACACATGTAAAGTGTGCTGCAATTCTCATATACAGTATGTTAAGAAAACCCTGTCCGACCCGTGAAGGTGTTGTTAGGTATCGATAACTGATTCTACTAATGCATACAAAACCGGGCTAAACTTAAAAAAAAATCCCCCTAAAAAAATAAATATTATTTCGCAAAAAAGAGGTAACTTAATAAATGTGCGTTAACCACCCTTCCGCGGGCGGCAGGCGGCAGGGCACGCGGCACGTGGTCGCATTGCTATTCGCTCATAATAATACCGGTGTTGTCACTTTTTTTTAAATTACCAAATTTCGGGGAAGTTGGAATTAATTCGCGGGAAAAAAAGATTATTTCAAAATTCATTTGTATTGGTACTATGATGATTACGTAAAATTTTATGTTATATTTGGTCATGTGTTTACCTAACCTTTATTATCCTTATGGGTCGGACAGGGTTTTCTTAACATACTGTATATACATGTAGAAGAAATGTTAATAAATTGTTACCAGTTTTAGCCAAAATTTGTTAATTAAGCTTTCAAAGGCATATCCCTATAATATATAGGCACTACTAATTTGCTTGAGCTATAGTGCATGTACTTGTACTGGACTGAGTGTTTACTCTCCAAAAATTTAAATGTTTATGGTACATAATATATTCTAGGTATTTTATGGCTACAAATTGTACAAGGAAGGTTTGAAAGGAAAACATTAGGGAACAAATATAATTATACATATACACATTATACACTAGCGCGCTTTCACCCGCGTAAGTAGTAGTAATGTAAAAAATAGATTAAAAGATATACTCATGCCTAACGAATGTATATATGAAATTTCATTAAAATCGGTTCAGCCGTTTTGAGAAATTTATTTACACACATCAAAAGTGTCTAGGGATCAACATATATTTTTGCAATACCTTTTGTCCTGATTGATATTAATTAAAATTTTCTTTAAGGATTCATCAAATAAAGTGTTTTCGTTTGTCACAGTAACGATACACCAAGTCACCTTTGCATTAATAAAGAAATTTGCCATTTTCCTAATAAAGGGATATTTGACATTTGAACCACTAACACAAAAGTTCGAAAAAAAGACTGAAATAACAGTTTTCTCTAAAATTTTATTGGGTAACTTAAACAATTAATAATCCGTGTTTCTACCGCGAACACTAACAATACAAGAACATCGGTTTGGCATACTCAAAATGAGTTCATCCAAATCACGCTGTGGAATGGCCGCCCATGTTCGTTGCAACAACAAAAAAAGGTCTTCTTGCGACTGGATACCCTCCATATTCGGCAGAGCTCTTCTCTGTAGCATATCCCATGCATGCTCAATCGGGTTCAAGTCTGGCGACTGAGCAGGCCAGGGCAGAACATTGATGTTAGCTGCGGCGAGAGTCTGTCTTACAACTCTTGCGGTGTGCGGTCGTGCATTAACTGAAATAAGGGACCGATTTGCACTTGTAGAGGAACGATGACGTCTGATACAATCGTCTCAGCATAAATTTGAGCGTTGAGGTTGCCTCTGATCCAAATCAACTCAGTTCTTCCGCCGATCCAAATACCCGCCCATACCATGATGGTTCCACCACTATAAGGATGGACTTCCTGGCAGGATTTTAATCGCTGTTGGCGTCCAGGGGTTCTCCAGTGTCGTATACGTCTTGTATCTGATCTCATACCAAAACGAGACTCATCAGAAAAGCACACGAAACGCCATTGTTCTTCTGCCCAATTTCTGTGTTCAAGAGCCCATTGATATCGAATCCTACGATTGTGCATTGCTATAGGTGGTACCCGTAGCGGTCTTCGGGAATGAAGGTTCACTTCATGCAAGCGGTTTCTGACTGTTTGGTCGCTAATTAAGTTCCCTGAAGAGTGATGAAGCCTCACGGCTAACATCATGACGGTTATTGTTGGAGCTCTTCGAGTTAAGATTTGAATGTATCGGTCTTGTTTCCGTGTGGTGCAGCGATACCGTCCTCCATGGCACTCAGCCACGGTACCAGTGCTTCGGTAACGTGTCCAAAGTCGACTGATAACACTCTGACTTGTATTCAGAGCTAAAGCCACAGTACGTTGCCGGGAACCAGCTTCTATCATTCCCTCGGCTCTGAGCATTTCTTCCCTGCTTAAATGACGTCGCCGCTCCATAATAACGTTGGTTTTAATCAGTAGTAGGGAAACAGTAGCACTAATAATGTCTTCAATGCGTTGTATGTTTTTATAGGGAAAATATTGACAGCTGATTTTCATCTTTTACTCGAATTTGATTCACAGTTCCTGATTCAAATTATGAAATGCACCAAAAAGGATCCATATAAATTTATAAAATCATAAATTTATTACAAAGCCACATCTCAATCTCAAGAAATCCGCATAAAAATGCTTGATCCCTAGACACTTTTGATGTGTGTATTTATTTAGGATCTCCAACAAGAATATACACAAGTCATGAATAAAAGTAAAAATGGACGACAATATTATCATGAAGGTGTACTCCTTCACTTACAGGAGACCACAGCATGCATAAAAGAAATTATAAGTGAGGAAACAACATTAAAAATTAAAAATAGTAATAATTAAATTAAAATAAAACATATTTGGTAATATGTATATTATATAAAACAAACTAAATATGTACATGAACAACATCAAAACCATAATTAAGATCAAAACCAACACTAATTATTTCTTTGAGACACTTTTTATACTTTGCAAGAGTTTCACAAACGTCTGAGTTGGTTGTCTTGGCTAACTTGTTGTATTGCCTACAAAATCTTGGCAAAATTCGAGGACAAACACTGTGACAGAAGAATTTTATATAATGGATAGAAGATTTTTCATACTTTATCAATAATAAATACATAAATGAGCCATCATTTTAATGCTTTTCTGGACCGATACACTGGAAAAATATACAAATTACTCACTTTCAGTGGTTTTTAAATAATTTAAATATATCATTGAAAATCAAGATTGTATGAATACTTCGCATAGGTCACCTAGTTTTATATAATAGAAGAAAATGTATCAGGTACATACCATATGATTTAAAAATAAAGATCTAAAAGTTAACTGTCAATGAATTTGAAATAATATAAAAAAAAGCAAACTATATCACACACACAAACCCCAACAGATTTATCTGACTAGAACACACTTCCAAACACTCTTCATACTGAAGTTATAAATCTGCTCAAAAATATGAGAATATGAAGAATATTATACACTTAAGAATACTTAATCATAAGTTAATAATATTTTTTATATTTTTAAGTATTTATAAAGTACCTACTTTATTAAGCATATAATTTCCACTGTACACTACTGTCCTTCAATGTAGAGAGTTTTAAGAGTGAGACACCTCTAAAGAGAGAATACTGATGTGACCTAGGCTAATTTGTTTTGGTAAATAAGAGATTACTTTCTAAGCTTCAGCTACTTTTAAAATTGTATGAAAATTAGAGTGAATGTACAGATGACAGCACATCAAGCTACTACATCATCATCAACCTTTTTTTTTATCGTCCCTCTGCTGGGCACAGGTCTCCTCTCATACAGAGAAGGATTGAGAGTACTCACCACGCTTGTTCAATGCGGCTTGGCGATTTCAGGTTTCCTCAAGATAGAAAGTACATATAACTTTAGAAAAGTTACATTGGTACTTGCCTGACCTGCAATCGAACCCGCGCACACATACTTGAGAGGCTGGTGTTTTAACCACTAGGCCACCACGACACAATCACAAGCTACTACAATCTGTCAGAATTCCTTATTAGATTTTTATTTGACAGTTTCGGGTAGCTTAACCTGCTGTCATCTGTACTACTAGATTAGGGTTGTAACGGAAGCCTTGTTAGCGGAGGCGGTGGCAGATGCGGAGGCGACGAGTCTCACCTCCGTGGATGCGCAGGTTAACGGAGGCGGAGGCGAAAGTCGATATAGAAAATAAAATAGCGGAGGCGAAGCTCCGTTACAACCCTATACTAGATCATGGAACATGACTTCGCCCGCATCGATATTTTATTATTTCCCGCCCTTATCCCAATTTATTTGGGGTCGGCGCAACATGTCTTTCACCCATACTGCTCTATTAGACGTCATCTTGATAGTTGATTCCTCTATAAAATGCTACGCCTGTAGGTAAGTAGTCTTATAGAATTATTTTTTATGATCTTTACTATATATATTTGTTTAGATACGCATTGGAGGCAATTAAAGTTAATTTCTCATAGGAAAATAATTTTCTATATAAACTGTTAGAACCTTGATTTTTGAAAAAAAAAAAAAATTGTTTTACAAAGTTTGAAGTAAGATTCAAGTCTGGGAATAAAATGTTCTTCTAAAGTCAAAATTACACTTTAGCGTTTTCTACATTTTATTTCCTTATGTTTTTCGTTTTTTAGGGTTCCGTAGCCAAATGGTAGAAAACTGAAAGCTTATAGATTCGTCATGTCTGTCTGTCCGTCCGTATGTCACAGCCATTTTGTTCCGAAACTATAAGAGAAACTTGGTAGGTAGATGTATTCTGTGAACCGCATTAAGATTTTGATGCAAAAATAATAATAAATATTGGAGAGTCCCTATACTTACAACTGAAACTCAATTTTTTAGATAGGATAAGACTTCAAAAATGATTTCGAGGTTTCTAAAATATTTTTTTTCTAGACCGAATAGTTTGCGTGACAGACGCTACCAAAGTAGAAAAAGTTGGTCCCCTACCCCCTCTAACTTCTAAAATAAGAAAATGAAGAATCTAAAAAAAACATATGATGTACATTACTATAAAAACTACCAACGAAAATTGTTTTGAATGAGACTAGATCTCATTCAAAACAATTTTCGTTGGTAGTATTTAAGTATTTTTTTTTTAATACAGGGTGGCCCATAAGTCCTTAGTAATGAAAAAAAAATTAAAATAAAACTAATTACACTATGAATAATATTCTTATTTGTAAATATAGCTAGAAAAAACGGGAATTATTTTTTGTAAATAACGTCGTCCAAATGTAATCCGTTACAGTCACGGCACTCTTGCAAACGCCCGAAATTGTCGATGACTGCGCGTCACGTCACTGCTGAAATGCTTGCCATTTCTCTGCGGATGTTTTCT
Source organism: Sesamia inferens (assembly GCA_037179545.1). Classification (NCBI taxonomy): domain Eukaryota; kingdom Metazoa; phylum Arthropoda; class Insecta; order Lepidoptera; family Noctuidae; genus Sesamia; species Sesamia inferens. Next base: position 13,815,850 of record CM073921.1, on the reverse strand, counting down.
TTTAGGTCATTAATTGACCGCGGGTTAGAGTCTTACACTTTAGCCTTAAGGTAGCCCCACAAAAAAATCCATTGGAGTCAGATCCGGGCTACGTGGTGGCCAGGAAATGTCTCCTCTCTTAGAGATAACTTTGTCTGGAAAAAGTTGACGGATAACGGGCATAGCAGTATTGGAGGTGTGGGAAGTTGCTCCATCCTGTTGAAACCATGTTCGGGCATTAAAGCCTGGAAAGTTTTGCAATTTTTGAGTGAAAAACTCCTCTATCATGGCCACATATCGCTCCGAAGTAACAGTAACAGCACGCCCTCTGCCGTCCTCAAAAAAGTAAGGCCCTATGATGCCATGGGCTGACATAGCGGCCCAAACTGTAACTTTAGGGCTATGTAAGGGCTTCTGGTGCTTAAGTTTTGGATTAATCGGGCTCCAATAGCGGCAATTTTGTTTACTAACATGTCCGTTAATGTGGAAGTGTGCCTCATCAGAGAACATTATGTTATTGAACGAAGTAAACCGACTAAACATTTCATTAGCATAATTCACTCTCTGAATAGCATCAGTTTCTTTTAGTTCTTGCACCAACTGAATTTTGTAAGGGTGCATAAGTAAATCTTTCTTCAAAATCCGTTGTAACGATGTCCTGGATACGTTTAATGCACTGGAACGCTTACGAGTTGACTGTGTAGGATTTTCACGAATAGATTGTGCCACTGTGTCGATGTTTTGTTCCGTACGTGATGTCCTTGGGCGACCCAACCGCGGTTTATCTAACGTCGAACCGGTCTCCTCGAACTTAGAACCCAATTCTTAATCGTTTGGAGACCTGGGGTGTCATCAAAGTTGTGTAAACCTTTGTGTTCTCGAAATTTACGCAACGGTTGCCGAATTGTTGTTTTGATAAAACTCGAGCACACAAAACGCACGGTTCGAACCGTAGAAAAACCGAAGTTACTGCCTCCGCTTCCCCTACACCGCTCACGCGCGCCGTTTTCGTTTAATTCAAATTTTACTTTTCTAAGGACTTTTGGGCCACCCTGTACCTCGTAAATCGTAAACCGCTTATTACCGCGTAATCTTTCATACAAATAACTTAAACCCTTTAATTTCATAAACGGTAAAATGGTACGGAATCCTTTGTGCGTGAGTCCGACATGCATTTGGCCGGTTTTTTCTAAAGTTACGAGTTACGGCTAGAGTGATTAGGCTCTTAATAAACTAGTGCGCTTTACCATCAACGACTGCGTTACTGCTTACCATCAGGCGGGATTGCGGTCAAGCGCTAGTTTACAATTCTATTAAAAAAAAATCAGCCGCGCATTTGATTTTTTCAAGCCCTTTGAAAGATAAATTCGAAATAAATGACAAACTATACATAAGTATTTCAAAATTATTGAGTTTTAAATAATGGATAATCTATTTGGATGATATCCTTAATTTAACGTAACTTTATGAGTTTTGTATTTTGGATTATTGTTTATTATTGTATAAGTAAGTATGCATTTCTAGGCAAAATATGCTGAAGGTATTTTTGTCCTATTTCGTTAAGAAAAGGACAGAAGATAAAATATTAGATTAGGCCAATCTCATTAAGATAGTCCATAGACAGTATAGACGCTATTAAAAACGTGGTTGCTAAAAGTACGATAATGTATGTTATATGCGAACTAATTTGACAGGTCTTATATAAGTATACGTACTTTAATAGAAACCAATAAAATTCGTCGTGAACGAATTTTAAAAAGGTCAGAAGATAAAAATATATCAGTTTAGTCCTGTCAAGTTAAGATCCATAGACGCGATTAAATTAAAACGTAGCCAACAAAAATACGTCGAATTTGAAAGGACTAAGTGGCACCGCGCCGGTCTCTTGTTCACAAACTGATAAGTCCAGTACTTTTTTTTCCTATTTCGTTAAGAAAAGGACAGAAGATAAAATATTAGATTAGGCCAATCTCATTAAGATACTCCATAGACGGCATAGACGCTATTAAAAACGTAGCTACTAAAAGTACGTCAATTTATGTTATATGCGAACTAATTTGACAGGACTTATATAAGTATACGTACTTTAATAGACACCAATAAAATTCGTTCACGGTTGGCGTAGTGGTTAAGCGATTGGACTGCTGCTTTGCGTGTCACAGGTTCGATTCCCGCACGGAACAGATATTAGTATGACCTACAGGTAGTTATTTTGGGTCTGGCTGTATGTGTATGAGAGTTTTCATGTTTGTAGACGCACCCACGATTTAAAAGAAATTACTGGTGTGGGCAAGGTTTTATAAAAAGAAGACATTAAAATACATTCAACACCAAAATATACAATGGGCAGTCTCATCACTAATGCAATCTCTTCCAGTTAACTGTCAAAGGTGCAAATATTCCCCCTTATTCATAAAAGCTGCTTAAAGTTAACTAGTGATTAGCGATTCTTTAAAATACATTTTTGACCTTTTGACGTTATTTAACTTTAATCATCGTTTATGGATAAACCCCTTAAACACTATGGTGTTTATTCATAAAGGATGATTTAAGTTAAGTGACGTTAAAAGGTCAAAAATGTATTTTAAAGAATCACTAATCACTAGTTAACTTTAAACAGCGTTTATGAATAAGGCGGATTAAGCATACAACACACTGAAATAGATATGTATCATTTTGTATACCGAATATAACTAATATAACTGTAAGCAACTGAAACTAAAAGTAGACTATAGACAATTATAGCTAGGAAAACAAGATTACAACAATAATATTTAGCTTATGTTTTCTTAATAAAATATAAATAATTCGATTCGATTCTTTCTTCTCATTAACAACTAAATGAAGTCGCACTCAATGAATGCACACAATGTAGCTTCAATGAATGCATATTATTGCTTCATTCTGCATCAAGGAAAATGATGCACTACCATTATTCAATTAAGGTTAAACTTTGCTCATCTTGAGCAATAAACAGCTTGTATAAGGATGTGCTACAGATAATTGCTATTATGTTATCATAATGTGGGTATTTTTATATGTGATAGTGAATTTAACATTTTTATTATGTTTATCTACTTATTTCTTATGGGTAACTTATGTTATTTGGAGAGAATCCTATTCCCATTATAAATAAACTCGCCCGGCAATGTTGTATAGTACATTGCTGGATAGTCTTCTGATGAATATAACGGTATTAATAAAATAACACTACAGTTTCCTGAACAATAATGATAATCAATTAAACACCTTTATCAACTAATTGGGCATTTATTTTACTTATATATATTCTAATGTTAGTCTTTGTTGTAGAGTAAAAGGTAGTTTTTTTTACAAGAACAAATTATGACATTCACCAGTATGCAAGGTGATGGTGGGTTTCATTCCCTAGGATACGACATACATTTAATATCACCACTGCTTTAGACTATTTTAATCTGGGGTCCTTTATCTGTTCAATGTCCACTAAGGATGTACAATGATTGCGAGCTGCTTGTACGAGGGTGGATTGAAAAGTACTCGGCCTAACACAGATCCATTCAATTCTAAAAATCAAATCTACCCACATTATTTAGTTCAATTCAGACTAGTTCATTGTGTGAAGTTCGAAACGTGTGCGATAATTAGTTGTGATTTTATAAATTTATTAACAAAGTAATCGGACATAATTTCCGCGAATGGAGCAAATCGAGCAGCGTGCCGTCATTAAGTACCTCCATAAGAAGGGGCTATCATCAAAAGCCATCCATGATGACATGGTCAGTACATTAGGCGATTGTGCTCTGTCATATTCATCCGTCAAAAAATGGATAGCAGAATTTAAGCGTGGTAGAGAGAGTGTGAAAGATGAACCCCACTCTGGAAGGCCTTCGACGTCAACTACTGACGAAAATATTAAAAAAGTACTTGATTTAATAATGGGAGACCGCAGATTAAAAATTAGAGAGATAGCCGAGATTATAGGCATCTCTTATGAACGAACTCAGAACATCATTGTCAACGAGTTGGGTTTCCACAAAGTGTCTGCGAGGTGGGTTCCGCGACTGCTTTCAGCCGAACAAAAAAGGACACGATTGACTATTTCACGCGACTGTTTGGAGTTATTTGAAGTCGATGCAGATGATTTTTTTAATCGTTTTGTTACTATGGACGAAACATGGGTTCATTACTGTACACCGGAAACAAAACAACAATCAACAACAGTGGAGAAGACCTGGTTCACCACCCCCTAAAAAGGCTAAGTCGATTTTGTCGGCAAATAAGGTGATGGCTTCAGTATTCTGGGACTCGAAAGGTGTGATTATGATTGATTATCTTGAAAGGGGTCAGACTATAAACTCTGATTACTACTGCACCTTACTACGTCGTTTACGAGAGGAAATAAAAGAAAAACGTCGAGGAATGCTCAGAAGAAAAGTCCTGTTTCATCAAGATAACGCCCGTGTTCACACGTCAGTACAGTCAATGGCTGAAATTCACAACTGTGTTTTTGAACTGTTACCGCATCCGCCGTATTCACCTGATCTGGCACCATCAGACTTCTTTCTGTTCCCTAACCTAAAAAAGCACTTGGGAGGTCAAAGATTTTCGACAAACGACGAGGTCAAAGCAGCTGTAGACGCATATTTTGACTCTAAGGAAGAATCATTTTTTTTTCAACGGTCTAAATGCTTGGAAGGGGAGGTGGCAAAAGTGTATTGAACTTGATGGTGATTATGTAGAAAAATAAAAATATAACTGATTTAGTATGTGTTTATTTTCTTGGTTAGGCTGAGTACTTTTCAATCCACCCTCGTAGATAACCACAATGCGAACAAGTATGGGCTCGCTCATGTTACCACAGTATCTGCTAAATAACATATCAATAATGTAGTTTTGAGACCCCCAACAAAGTGGACCGATGACCTGGTGAAGGTTGCGTGAAGCCGATGGAAGCGGGCAGCACTAGACAGGTCATTGTGGAAAGCCTTGGGGAGGGCTTTGTCCGCCAGTGGATCTATATAGACTGAAAGAAGAAGAAGAATGTAGTTTTAGCACAATTAACTCGAATTTTAGCTAGGTATGTTATGCAGTCAGCTAAGGAAATATAATTCATTTAACTACAAAATAGCTATAACAATCAATAGGATCTAAATATAATCAATGAGACCTCTTGGTCCATTGACAGACAGGAAACCCATTTATCTCAAGAAAATTAATGTCAGGGATTGTAGCAGTACAATATTCAATCACTGATTGATTTGATATATTATTACCAAATCTTTGAAACTCATTAATGGTTCGATATATATGTTGAATTCCTTAAATTAATTTATTTATAAGGAGCTGTTAATGCCCCTCTGTTTCTCTCATTCAAAAATTAATAATAATAATTTTCTTGCTAGTGAACTGTTGCTGTGCTGTAGCATGCTGATTGTTCTTTTCGCAGTTGAAGTGACGAGAGAGCAGTGCGAGGCCCGTACATCGCATGGTCGCCATCAATACGGCGATGGCAACCCAAACAGCGTCTCCGGTACGGCGGTAGACCGGCACCACCCGTCTGAATTAAAAGCGCCCTACGACTTGCACTTGACTGGTACTTATTTTTCTCTCTTGATACTTATTTCAATGTCACTTTTGATCTTAGTAAATGAATTCAATATAATCTATGAATGATAACCAATCTTCATAAATCTCGTTATGGATAACACCTTTCTGAAGTAAGACACAGCTAAACAATTAAGCAGCAGAAATCATAATAATATAATATGATCATAACCAGTTCAATCAATGTACTTTGTTTTAAATTGAAGCATTTACTATTATTACATATACTATTTTATTACTAGTATCTCTGTTTAGGTCGGAATAAGAGATCAAGTTCCAGATCGGGGAGAAGAGAAGTTGAAAAATCTAGTAAAAGAACGAATAGTGCCTCTGAAAGGTACTGGAGCAGTAGTAGAGATGAGGAAGTGCATGATCGAACCAGACCAAAACATTCAACAACTCCGCATGATGGGAAAGGTGAACATTCATTTGATTTTATGATATAATACTTTGTTTAGTCTTTGTTAACAGTCTTAATATTTTTCAATAGATGGACAGTCATTACAAGACATGGATATCTCTCCGGATAGGAGTACGCCACTCTCTGAGAATTCCTATGGAGCAAGAGAAGCAAATGCTGCTGTACGGAATAACGCAGAGAATAATGCAGTTCCGCCTGTAGTTGTACTCGATAACTCGAATCAACCGGTATGTTTCTTATACCTAGTTTTACGGTTGAATTTATGTATTAAGTCCCTATATCCAATTATTTCTCGATTGTTACAGAGTGGGTCGTTACTAGCAGCGGCGTTACCGCGGATCGTAGCGTCTCAGCCACCGGTGACGATACCCCCTGCCAATAATAACGGCGCGACGGCATCGCCCATCTGCGAAGGCAACCGCAGCGGTTCGGGCACGCCGCACCGTGACCCGGGACCACCCACGCCGACACATTCTGAGAACATAGACCCACATGCACCACCATTACACTTAGACACAGCGTTACCTAGAAAAAGTAAGTAATTATTTTTTGTTACATAAGATTTTATCACAAAAGATTTAGTCAAAAACAAATTTATTAATTTGTAAATTTTACTGTCAAAATCATAAATATAACACAATGGATGTTTCCACTGGTAGGATGCAGGCCTTGGTAAGAATGGCATAAATATATTTTTTATAAAAGAATTATAAGAGTCTCTGATCACCGCCCGCATACGATTAGGCATGTTCTGAATAATATCCTTATTGTTTACTTGGGGTATTTCGCCCCAGGCTGAGCTGATTTGAATTCTTAGAGTTTCAAGTATAGTTGTACTTTTTAAACGCTTTGCTGTAAGCTTTAAGCCTGGGCTTCATGTTAGCTATTCCAATATGACAATTCCAGCCTCTGAGAGGTTTATCCACTCTCAACATCCTGCACTGTTGTAATGACCTTCAACTTTGGCCACCCATGTACGAGTTTCCGAACTTATTCTTCCAAATCATATGCTTTCCGCGGCTTCCCAGCATCCGGTCGCAGCCGTCTGGGGCTCGACTGACCACCCTGTTTATCTATCCAACGAACTTAAGACCCATTTGCGTATTTGCGTTCACACTGAAGTCAAACTTTTATAGAAAATAAAAAATAATTTATAGTAAATACACTGGATCGGAAAGAAAAAGGTTCAGTTAAAATATCTTCAATATCTATCAAAGTACCTGACCCAGCTTTATGAAATAAAGACTTGATTAATGAATATTTAATAACAAATAAAATAATGTATTAAAACTTTTTATTTATTTAATCAAATACAACATTATTTTTTGATTATACGAAACGCGAAACACGTGTCCAGTATTTTTAAGTAAAGATCTATGTACGAAATTTCAAAAAGATATAATGTGTTCTACTTGGTTCTCCCAATAAAAATATGATTAAAACTCCGCTCGGGCGGGTGAGCGCGGTGCGTTGTCCTCTGGCGTCAGCTGTTACGCGCGCGCTTTTACTATGATCTATCGTAAGCTGCATAGCGCCCGGTAACTACACTACCACCATTTTTTATGAAATGTAATGTTTTTATAACATGATGTAAAAATGATTGGAATCAATTCAGTTGCTTATTCTGATCAATCGTTATTCAGGTTTCGCATAAACAAAAAATAACGTTGTATAAAGAAAAAGACGTCCTGTAGGCCTAGTATGAGTTTTCATTACGAATTTCGATCGTTGATATCGAGCGCGTTTGACTCAGTGATTGGCCCGCTTCAAGGTCGTAAGAACTCTCAACCAATGAGAGCGCCAAACGCGCTCTATATCGACAATCGTGTTTCGTATTGAAAACTCATACTAGGCCTACTGTACTAAAATTTGGTTTAGTTCGTGAATAAAATAATCTACCGTAGTATGAGTACTGGGAAAAAAGCATTTTTAATTATTTTACAAGGTACTTTGGAAGATGTCAAAGATTTACTCATCATCATCATCTCAGCGTATAATCCCGGTCGTATCCGCGGCTTTCGCGTTGGAGCCCGGGGTCCGCTTTCCTGCTATTACGCCTCCATTTAGCACGATCTCTGGCATCCCGTGGTGTGAGATTCTCGGCACGCATGTCATCTCTTACAACGTCAAACGAGCACTTCTTTGGCCTGCCTCGCTTGTTTCGGCCCGGCGGAGGCGCCATGGCAAGACATTTGTTACCCACGTAACATGCCGTCATCTCACGCCATTTTGCCCAAGCTGCGGAAATGCGTGCTTTAACATCGCAATCAATGTCGCCGGACGCGTGGAGCACAGACCCCAAGTATTTAAATTGGTCTGTGCACTCGACCCTGTCTCTGCCTATGGACACAGGCATAGGGTCTGTGGTGTTGCTGGCTATGTACACCGTCTTCGCCACATTGAATTTAAGACCTCCGTTCTCAAGCGAGTTCTTCCACGCATTTACCCGCCGTACCAACCGTCCCCTGTCCGCGTCTGCCAGCGCGATATCATCAGCATACATGAGCAACCAGGGGGGTTGCTCATGTGAATTCTTGATGCTGTCTGACAAGACATCTAATATCACGCTGAACAGGAACGGACTAAGGACGGATCCCTGGTGTACACCGACGGTGATTGGGAAGGGTTTAGTGTCGCCAACAGCGGTCCTAACAACGGGATCGGAATTGAGGTACATGTCTCGAATTATGTCAACATAGGCTTCTGGTACCCCTTTGGACTTCAGTGCCCACCAGATCACCCCCCGAGGGACACAGTCGAAGGCCTTCTGCATGTATAAAAAGCGCATATGCAGAGGCGTGTTCTTCAATCTGTATCTCTCCATGGTGATCCTTAGGGATAGGGTCCGTGGTTCCGTACCCTAGACGGAACCCATATTGACACGTCGAGACAGCACACTCCTGCCGGATCCGGGAGTCTAAAATCCTCTCAAAGACCTTCATGGTGTGGGACATGACCGATTCCCTGGGATAACAGGATCCCGTGAAGCAATCCTTCAAGCTGGCTCCAGAACAATGTCCTTTTGGCGTCACCGCACCTGGCCTGCGCAGCCTGACCAGCACCCGCACCGACATTACCCGATCACTGATGTGATTCACCTCCAAGACGTCATCCTGGAGCTTGTCGGACAACACCACGGCGACCCCATTTCTCCCACTAGGTACACCCGTGTAGATCAGCTTGTAGCCATTCCCAATAAGCCGGGATCTGCTGCCTTTCCACCGAGTCTCCTGCAGGAACGCCACGACCACCCTCCGCCTGTGGAGAGTTTCGGCCAGTTCTCTCGCGCGTCCAGTTAGCGTGCCAACGTTCCATGAAGTGAAACGGAGTTTACTGGCTTGGGCTTGCTCCTTCAGCCGTGTCCGCCCCTGACAGGGTAGCCCTAGCCCACAGGTCACAGGAGTCGGGCGGGGCTCCTGCGCGCCGTTTTGCGGTGGCGCCCTAACTGTAACTCGTGCCTTTCTTCTATTCCTTTTTATGTTTGGCTGTTTTTGGCTCTTACGAGTGCGACTGCCGTTTGACCACTCAACCCCGAAAGGGAAGCCGGCGTCAGGGCCCCGTCCGTATGTCAGCAGGTGTACCGTCTGGCAGGTGGGGTTGACTTGAGTCCCAAAGATGTGGTGGGACCCCAATGCACCCCAATGTCAAAGATTTACTAAGTAGCCCTTTTTCTTTGCGGTCCAGTGTATTTATAAAATTCAAATATTTATAAAAGTATAAAAATAAGTTCGTGTGCGTTTCAGTGGAATGCCTTGGGAGTTATTCGCAAGTTGTGGGTGGGACACTCCACCACGCACCTCCGATGCTGACACCGTCGCTCGTAAACTACGTGCGCTCGGACCTAACTTCACATGTTACTGGTTGGCCTGCAGATATCCTAGAGAAGCAGGTAACTTGAAACTTTTCAGGCTCACTACATCACCGCGTTATTCCTGACGACCACAAACAGTAGAGGGAGTAGTCCAACCTCAGTTGCGACCATAGAGTTTGTAAGTTGTTCGGCAAGACAAAACACGCCAGGACTTGTCCACCAACTCTGAGAAGGCCTGAAGTTGGTGCTGGTCTTATGTCTTGTTTGTTATGGGCTGAAATTTTCAATAGCCACATGGTCTTTATCAACTTGTGGTAAACTGTCCAAAATAATAGCTCGTTAGTTTTTGGTGGTGGACAAATATCCTAACGTTTTGGCAGTTTGATCCTATAATTTATCTATACTATTTGCTAATAAGTATTCCATATGAACGTGGATGGCGATAAGAAATGAACTATATCACGCGAGGGAGCACGAGCAGCGGGGTGGCCTACAGATCTGTGATGACAAAGAGGATGATGATGATCTTTCTTTCTGTTGTGCCAGGCAAATAAGTTTACTGAGGAAGCATATCAGCTGGGTTGCCTGCAATGCACGCGGGTATCCGCTGAGCTCAAGTGCTCTCGGTCACTTGTACGCCACACAGAAATTCGGGCCACGTTACAGGAACAAAAGTAAGTATTTAGAGATGATTTATAGCAATTAACAGTTTTTATAGTACATAGTACAAAGGAGCCAGTGCTAAGAATGTAACGTCCTGTTTAACCCTTCGACGATTGCTCTACAACGTGTTCCCGAAAGGGTCTACAATATGTAAAGAAAACCCCGCCCGAACCATAAGGATAATAAGGTTAGATAAACACGAGACCAAATAAAATATGGAATTTTACATAATCATCATAGTAACAATACTATTGAATTCGGAAATAATCTTATTTTTCCGCGAATTAATCTTATTTTTCCGCGAATTAATCTTATTTTTCCGCGAATTAATTCCAACTTCCCCAAAAATTGGTATTTATTTTAAAGTGACAACACCATTTTTGACGGTATTATTATGAGCGAATAGCGAGCGATATGATCGCGTGCCGCATGCCCTGCCCCCTTCTCCCGCGCATTATTGCTATTGCCTACCGTACATGTATTAAGTTACCCCCTTTTGCGAAATAATATTAAAAGTTTAGCCCGGATTTGTAGGCATTAGTGGAATCAGTTGTGAAAGAAAGAAAGAAAAATTGTTTATACCGCACAAACAGAACGCACATTACAATAATAATACACTTAAATAATAATAAACACATAATAAAGAAAAAAAGAACAAAGAAATATAACTTACTAAAAACCCTCTTACCCAAAACAAAAAAAAAATTGCTGATGGCATCCGGGTCAAAGACACGCATGTATTTGTCAATTAGACATTGACAGTTTATAAAATCAAAACATCCGTTATCGATACTTAACAATACCTTCACGGTTTGGACAGAGTTTTCTTTACATAAAGAGTGTATCTGACATCGAGACACCACAAACGAGTACCATGGATCCAGAACACGATTCTGAACCCCCCAGTGGTGAAATTTTGCGTCGGCGGAGATGGGTTAATTAAATCGTGCAATTCCCTCGCACACTCCCCAAAATGTATCCTATAGAACACCGAAAGGCTGGCTACTCTACGCCTGTGCTCTAGGCTTTGGAGACCAACTCGAGTTAAATCAAGGTCACCAATCAGCCTCTTCGCACGCCTCTCCACTGAATCCAAAGTGGCCAGGTGACACATAGCAGCACCAGCCCAAATGTGGCTGCAGTACTCCACACACGAACGGACCTGTGCTTTGTACAACATTAGAAGCTGCCCTGGTGTGAAGTACTGCCGGACCTTTGCGATAACGCCAAGTTTTCTGGCAGCCACTATGGCCTTGGACTCAATGAACCGCCCAAAGTTTAGGTTCGAGGAAATCTCAACACCCAAAAGCTGAAGGCGGTCGGTACACTCCAAGGATACATTCCGAAAAGTAGGAGCCAAGGTGAACGGGCTCCTTTTGGCGGTGAAAAGACACGCCTGCGTTTTGGCGGCATTGAATGCTACAAGATTGGCATTGCCCCATTCGGAGACTGCCTGAAGTGCAACACTCGTTCGCTCTACCATGGCCTCTCTTTCGGACCGGATTGATTCCCTACTAGCCCGAGCATCCGGCAGGTATCTCTCCACAACTGTGCTGTCATCTGCATACCCATAGATACCGGGCATCAGCAGATCGTTAATATGCAGCAGAAACAGAGTTGCAGAGAGAACAGACCCCTGAGGAACACCGGCATTAGTCGACATGGGCTCAGATGAGCATCCGTCGACAACGACTCGGAGGGACCGTTCAGTCAGGAAGTCTTTTACCTAGCCAGTCAGGCCAGGGGAAATGCCGTACGCTGGAAGCTTACTCAAAAGGCCAGCGTGCCATACCCGGTCGAAGGCCTTCAAGACATCAAGGGAGACAGCAATCGCTTCCCCATTTCTCTCGAGGGCCTCGCCCCACAAGTGAGTGGCATACACTAGCCACGCCACGCCGCCAGCGGTAGGCTACAACGATAGTAGGCACGAAGAATTATGAAAGACATTCTTCCGCCGCCCGCGGAAGGGTGGTTAACGCACATTTATTAAGTTACCTCTTTTTTTTTAACAACACCTTCACGGGTCGGACAGGGTTTTCTTAACATACTGTATATTGACCTACCTACACAGTGCAGTGACAGGACACGTTGTGTGTGTAACGAAAAAGTTGATGCTATTTATTTAGATTATCATAATACCTCATTATTCTTGCAACATAAATCGTAAACAAAAATCTGTACTGTCTTTTGACATTTAGTTTAGTAGGTACTGTTATCTAGACACGGTACCGCTTGTTCTTTGTATGAGCGCCGCAGCTCACGACAACACCGCTGGTACAGTGCCGCCGTGGTTTTACAAAGTTAACTGACTAAAAAACTGAACTGTTTGAACTAGTCAGTCAGTACTTATTGCATCATGCGACGCGATATAAAGTGCGAGCAAGATGGAAGATTGTGCGCCATTATAATTAACTAGTTGCGCCGCGTGGTTTCACCCGCGTAGGTTTCGATATGGTTTTTTTTAAATATGCTTTGCTCCTTTTGGTCGCAGCGTGATGTTATATAGCCTAAAACCTTCCTGGATTATTGGGCTATCCAACGCAAAAAGAATTTTTCAAATCGGACTCTTAGTTCTTGAGATTAGTGAGTTCAAACTAACAAACAAACTCTTCAGCTTTATATATTAGTAATTATAATTAATGAAGAGTAAATTAGCTAATAGTGTAATACTCGTATATTACAGCATAGCTTGATGATGTTGATAAAATTTTTCTTGACGAGTGTGTAATGTGCCTACAGAATAATGTACCTGCGGCAGCAGATCTCACGGCTAGAGGAGCTCAAGTCGCAGAACTCGTTCATGTCGGAGGATTAGGCCAGGGACGGGGTCGACGCGCCTTCCCGCCGTTCTCCTCACGCCCCCGCGCCCCTTGCTCCGCCGCCTCGCCCGCGCGCTGCATTTCCCGCCCTCCCGGGGGAACTTTCACATGTCAATGCTAAACATTGTTCATTCCGTTCACTTGCTATGTAATTTAGATCGAATGATTACTCTTGTGTTGTGTGATTTGATGTTTAAACTTTAAGCAGGATTTTTCAATTTGCATGTAATTTGGATATTTCAATCGAAGTTCAAAATTAATACGGCTTCAATTTGATTTGTATCGAGATGTGGGTTAATCAATATAATTATGTAATTGTAATACAAAGGAAGTATGTTTTGATGACTATTGTTTATGTAGATAGGTTAAGTAGGTATGACTGGATTAACGACGCAGCGCGCGTCAAAAAGCTGAGATCATATTATAGTGTCTTTCTTCACATAAATTTAACAAACAAAACTTATTTTTCCAAAATAATTCAACAATATTGATTCTTTAGTTTTCTATCAGTAAAGAAAATCTTCATACAAATAATTAATAGTATAATGTATTATTCGTTGATTCATTCTTAGATTATAAATGATAATTTGTCAATGTAAGGGTACTACAGTCTTTTGTAATGAGTTTACTTGAAAAATTAAATTATTGAATAATGTATTTGGTAGAGAATGATTTTAATAGTTTATACGCATCGTCATGGCATAGGATGTCGCGTTTAGTGGGCACTTAGCGAAACTTGAGCGGGCTCGGCACAGACACGGCGCTGCAGAGCTTGTCCCTGCTGCTGTTCAGTTATACGTTTGTGCTGACCAACAAACGTTTATAGAACCCAAGTATTTTAGTTATAATACCAAACTGACTTTCAAGCCGTTATGATTGATTTAAAACTTTATAGTTTTAGTAAGACAAGTAACATCGCAAGCTTTGAATCTGACAGTGAAGTGAATGGAATAATATTTATTCACTTCTATGAGTAACATAGTGAATCATTATTTAGGTAAAAGAAACTCCGGTCTACTAGGTCTTTTTATTTTTCTAATATTATAGGGCTAATATATTATGTTTGAACTGCTGAAATTAAAACACCAATGCATACATACAAAGGAAATAATACTGTGATATTCATTATTTCACATGTTTAATAGAAGTTGACATTTTAATGAAAGCCCTGTGTGGAGCTGTAATTAGGTGCACTCTGTTTATAAATCACTTAATTTATATTTTTAGGGCTTCTGAAATCAGGTCTCTGAAAAATTCTATTAGAAACCCGGAGCGTCGTACTTCAGCCGTCATCTTTTTACTGTATTTTAGTGTTAATTAGGGACCTGTCAAATCGCCCGCCGTAAACTTAGGATAGTAATATTTGAAGTTATTATATTAAACGACTTTGGAACGTCGCCTCCACGCAGGACTTAATTTTAGTAAAAAAAAAACAAAAAATATCTTTACATTTTCTGTGAGAGCATGCACATGGAGCGTGCAGTCAATCGTTCCGCATTTTTTCATACAAACCTCGTGTTGTCAGAACAGATGTCACTCGCAACGCTCGACCGCCTCTCTGTGCAAGCTCTTATCACTGTGACAATTTGAGTATGATAATTGATAATATTGAACCGGAATAAATAAATCAGTTTCTGATAATTTTATTGTGTATTAATTACTTGCTATCCAATTAGTACATCCTTATAAAAGGCTGAAGTTACCAACTGGTTTTATAATTATAAAAAGATGTTTCTGGCAATAGCCAGCTGTGACAGTGATCAGACATTTTTGTATTACGGAACATTACGCCGATCACATGGCGAAATGTTATTTTTCGGTGGAGTTTTAGAAATAAAACAAAATAGATACTATGTACCTATGTTTGTTTGTAATCATCTATAAAATACATACAATGTAAAACACACATGACACATTATCCTATTGCACAGATACATAATATCGAGAAAACCATGATTAACAATCTATGTAAGTACAACAATACGTGTTTCAGTAAAATTGTATAAGAATGAAGTAACATATACAGAAACATACAAGAACCATTACACATTCATAATAACCTCTTCTTTCTAGGCCCAACTACCCTCTGTAAAAGCGGCATCCGAAACTTTGAAATTCGAAACTCCGCGCCTCAACGCCAATTGCATACACAACCGTATGCGAAAACTATTATAACTACATACACGAGCTACTAGATTATTATGAACCGCAATTAACACATCAAACAAACATACCACACGTTTAAATCTGAAAACTAATTACGAAGATTCAATTCTTTCAATGAAAATACCCACTCCCTGATCAATAACTTATTAAGGATACTGCTTGCTTAGATAATATAAATGCTAGCTAGTATCAGTCAGTGATCTGTGTGAGTAGAGCTGTGCCCCGTATAATCCAATAGCTTTGTGTTTGCTTCGTTGGTAATAGTACGGGTAGGACAAAGTTGGTACTGTGTCCAGTTGTTGACAAAATACCCGCTCGTTCTGACGTCTTGTATAACGGTGCTTCATACCGAGGGTCAGGCTTCGGCAGTGTCAACACAGGCTTGAACCATATCACCGGCAACGGAGGATTCATTTGACCTGTCGCACAGAACACTCTCATAAGGATAATTCGTAATGTTAGGTGGTACAGTAGACACCAATAATGTTTTAGTTAATACTAGCTGCGCCACGCGGTTGCACCCGCGTTTTTTTTAAATGCTCTGCTCGTATTGGTCGCAGTGTAATGTTATATAGTCTAAAGCCCTCCTGGATTAATGGGCTATCCAACGCAAAATAGAATTTTTCAAATCGGACCAGTAGTTCCTGAGATTAGCGCGTTCAATTATTATAGATACGACAAATGTGAACTAACAAACATACTATATTTAACTCTCATGTTCATGTAGCTTTTATTCATTAAAAGATTTAATTTTTATAAAAATTAAGAAAAATATTGTATAAATATACCTACTCGTATGCCACAGATCTATTTTTAAGGCAATAAACTTTCTATTGTTAAATTTTCATTAGTTTCTGTCGAGTTATATTTATTTCAATATCTCTGATTTAATTCCAAAATTCTGGGCATTGGGACTACCAGCAGAGCTTACTGACCTGGGAGAGGATCTACAAGAAGAGATGACTTCATGTCCCAGCGCCCGGCGTCAATAAATAAACCATGAATGTTTATACCGTCTTCTGGTCGTACTAAGGCGCCGTACACATTGGGCCCCCCCTCACCCTGAAAGCCAAGAAAATGTGTTAGGTAGAGAGCGCACTACATACCAAAGCCAAGGTAAGGCACAGCCCGTTGACACAACCCGGCGGCGGCTTATATTGAAAGAAGCATGTGGGCAACCTTCGCCCGCGCGTGTTATCCGCCGACATGACGGCGTCTTGCCGGCGGCTAGCTTACGCAAGCGCTCAGTTGCCCGGCGACATTTCAGTTGTAGTGACGTGCTAGTATTTTAACTACCAAATAAGTTTCTGATGTCGAGCCGCCGGCAGTTTTACGACTTGCAATGACTGAAGCCGCCTACTTGGCCCGCCGGCAAAATGTTGCCGACATTGCCGCCGGCCGGCCGGCGGCATGAGGCATGCAATTCCCGCGCACACCCCAAAATTCATCCTTTATAATACCGACAGGCTGGTCTACGCCTGTGCTCCAGGCTTTGGTGACCGTTTTGAACCAAATCAGGGTTGCAAATTAGCCTCTTCGTACGCCTCCACCGAATCCAAAGTTGTCAGGTGGCAGCGCCAGCCCAAATGTGGCTGCAATACTCCACACACGAACACCTGCGCTTTGTGTAACAAACGCTGTCCTGGTAGTTCGTCGGACCTTTGCAATAACGGTAAGTTTCCTGGTAACCACCATTAAATTTCTTTAAAAGATTTAAATGTTTTTGCTAAAGCATTAAGTTCAAGGTTGATTGGGAAAATTTGAGGTTTGTCAACAAAAAACAATGGTGTGTTACGCAATTAAGGTGCCGACTCAAATGCCCATGCAGAATACCATCAGTAAATAGGAACACAAACCTTCTTCCTATTATTTTGCTTGAAAACGTCTTCTTGCGACAGGAACATAGGAAATGGAATGAAGTCAAACATGAGTGCATCGATAGGCACCCGGTAGCGGCGCGCGTACGACTGCAAGGAGCCCGTAAGCAAACCTTGTGGGAAGAACAGCCCCGACACCCAACTGCTCGGTTGGAGACCATCCACCAACCATTTCTAAAACAAAACCGAATATATAGCTAGATTTGAACTTAGTTTTAACCGTGTTAAAAATAATCATGAGTTGTAAGTACGCAGCTATACCAATTATATTTTTCCTGGATTTCATATTTGACCTGTGTACTTTTAATAACTATTAAAATGGTTCATAATACATAGCCCAACTAGACCCACTGCTAAGCATAAGACTCTCCTTGTGTCATCCCTCACCTGCCCAGCTTCATCCAGGTTCTATTTTAACGCGATGATGAACAGTGTCGTCCGCTCATCTCGCTGCTGGCTGATCTACACTTCGTATTTCAGCCCTTGGTTGCCACTCGATCACATCAGCATAATAATAAATCTTTCATCAGAATGACTGAAGAATTTTCTGAAGATCATCGAACTTTTCAGTGATATACCAAGAGCCCACACAAATCTAAGTGGACAAGCACCATTGATATCACAATGCAATAGTCTGAACTAAATTTTCAAGATGTCTTCTAGAATTGTAAAAAGTCACTCGCTCTGTCTCACGCCCTATTAGGTCGGTATATCAAAATGAAGAAAATATCGAAATGGTAACCTCCATAAAATCAATCCTCAAAGTAAGATCGACTATCCAACTGCCAAGTGACTTCAACGAGTTGTAACCTTTATTGTGCCACATATTAGGAACTCTGTTGTTCATGAAAGCTGTGAAAACTTCTTCGAAGGCTTCCGACATCACCACAATACCCTAAAATAAACAACCAATTAAAAATTTAAGATTAGAAAAAAAACAAAATAAGATGATAATCTGAGCTTATGTTTTGTTCCCTCCTGCCTAGGCGCCCCGTGTCTTCCCAGACCAAAGAAGATAAATAAGGATCTAAATATTTAGATATGCCAGAAATGTTTAGTCTGCCGTTGCAATAGTATAAGTTTTGGTAACTTTGGTGGGCATGTCAGAAAGAACGCTTTTTCCTGGCATGGTCATCCTAATAACTTTAGGTACGCAAAGTCAAGTTTCTTAAAAGCTTAGTGTTCTTTTTAACCAGAAGTAGTATTTAATCGGCATGAGCCATATCTGTAACCTTTTTTAGGGCCATTACTAATCGTCTCGCTCACAGGTTCGACGACTTCCAGCCTCCCAAATAAGCTGGCTTCCGAAAAGGCTTCAGCACTATAGACCACATAGAGTCCGAGGAGTATAACAAACCGAGTTTGTGGACTTTAAGAAGGCCTTCAATTCGATGGAGACTTGGTCGGTGCTACAGTCTCTCCAGCTGTGCCAAATTACCTAAACAAAGTGATTGTACAAAAACGCCACCATGTTAGTCCGTCTCCAGGATCAGGACTCGAAACTGCAGCGTGGAGTGAGACAAGGAGGTGTCATATCTCCCAAATTGATCACTGCTGCGTTGGATGATGTCTTCAAGCTCCTGGATTGGTAGGGACTTGGCGTTGATGCCAAATCCCTTCATCAATGGTGAGTACATCAGTAACGTCCGATTTGCAGATGATATGGTGGTCATGGCGGGGATCCTGGAAGACTTGTGCAAAATGCTCAATGACCTCAGCAGAGCTCCGAACTCCCATGTCACACCCTCTTCAGTTCTAGTTGGTCGCTCTGCTGAGCAAAAATTAAGTGGCAGTGGGCGGAACACATTGTTCGCAAAACCATTTGCGATGGGGCAGTAAGGTTCTGGAGTGGCAACGACGTACGCCGACGACGGCCGGAAGATGCAGCGTAGGGAGGCTCCCAACAAGGTGGATTACGTCAGGCGCGGACTCATTTGACAGGACTAAACTTCTTCTAAATGTCCAGTTCAAACTTATATACACGCTGGAATTTTAATGGTTGTTTTCCCGCGGCAGAACAATTTGCTTTAAGGAGTACTTTCGATGAATAGAGTAAATGACAAAAATAAAAATATTTGTGTTATAAAATAATAAAAAATAATTTAAAAAAAATCATCAACTCGAAAAAGTGAGAAAAGTTAGTTACGCTACCTACAAGTTGTAGGTACTACTCGGAATGGGCAAGAAACCGCCTCAATGGAAAGCAATGCATTTAATGTTCAAACCATAACAAGCTCCCGCGCGCAGTGATAGGGCATAAAACAGCTTATAGGCAACAATCCGAAAATTCGCCGCCATCCCGACAAAAGAAAAAAAAGGTTCAAACCAAAAAAATCTGTCATGTGCGTTAATAAGGTATAAAATAACTAAAATGTACCAATACAAAAAAATACCGCTCAAACTAGCATTCAAAAAAACTACAGTTCAAAGGCGTTGCCGCTTTATAAATGTTCAAAGTAAAATAAGCTCTCGACTCTAGTGATACGACATAAAGTAGTCTGCGCGCAAAAATTACAAACAATTATCTTGGATAATAATTTTATTTTCGTGTTCAGTAAATTGCAGCTAAAAAGTATTTATGAAAATCCTAAGCCCGTAAAAGTAAGAATGGATAATAGTTGAAGCACGCGGGTCAGTGGCCCCGCGCCATTCAGCTGTAGATTATCAGAAGTTTACTATTGGTTCGTGCTCACTTTCGAGTTTTTTTTATCACTATGTTAAATCTGTCATTTCATGTTTCAAATATTTTATTTATTGATGAAACGATTGTATTACTAAGACAAAACCGTTTCGCTGCGGGAAAACAACCATTAAAATTCCACGCTGTATATATGTTAAAAAAAACATGCACTTACTTTGATTGCTTTTTGAAGCTCATTGAGTGAAAAGTGTAGTACTGACAGCAACGTATTGAACCTGTCAGTTTCATGTGTAAGCACAGTGGTCAGTGAATGAAGCTGCCCCATATCGTCGGGTATCATGAGGGCAGGATTGATGAGACTTTTGTCTATGTGTTTCGCGATCTTGGTTCGTGTCTGGTCACACACTCGCCAGACGATCTGATCGGGTGTGTCGCCACCTCCTCCACCAGCAGTGCGTGGCTGCACGTCAACTATTGTTTGAATTAAAGTAACTGTTTCTTTGTTCTGTGAGAAAGAGAAAATTTTTTAATTACGTTTTTAAATCACATTACTTACTAGTTATTGTAAGTAAAGTCGACCTCGCAATTGATTCATTACTTTTGGAGGTCAGACGACTGTCAAATTGCCAATTTTTAACAGTACCTATTGTCGTTTTATGACATAAATTACAAGCGATCATGGTAAAGCAATTTCGAGGTCCTATGGTGGCGTCACATAACGACCGTAATGCCGGCTGTCATAAAGAGGATGGCAGTTGTTATCATATCAAAAAAAAAACTAACATAAACCACCTTTCATAAATATCTTTGTCACATGCCGCCGGCAAAATTCAGACGCGTGTCGTGTGCGTAATCGCAGCGGAATCATATCAAATTCCGGTTTTTATTAAATATTTAATACAAAACTGTTTCCCACTCCCCAGTAGTAGGATGCACAAAGTACTTATCATACACAACTACACGACATCATACACTAAATATCTGCTAAATAGAAATAAAAAAATCCGATATGTTTCCACTGCGACTACACACATCTATGTGAGTCCCAGCGTTCTTCTAGGAAACCAGACTTACTACATGTTGCTGGTAAAGTCAAGTGCAAGATTATAAAAGAGGGTACCTCGAATGCTATATTTGCGTTCTCGTGCATTCCGAACACTTCTGGGTTTTCAACATTAGGTAATGATTCGATGTAAACACGATAGTCTTCCAGTTTCTCTGATCTGGGACAATAATACGTGCCCGATTCCGAGTACGCATATCCTTCTTCCAGAGTTGGAGGTGAAAAGAAGAGTTTTAAAATAGTGGTCAAGCAACGTTGATCCCACATGTCTGTTACCCGGCCACCATACGTTATAAGACCTGTAACGATAATTTCATTTACTTATTTTGGCACCAGTATAACTCTCTTTCGAGGTGTGCGTTACCCCAGCCAGATTTTTGGCGTAAATTGACATTTAAATATTAAAGGTGATGAATTTTCTGCATCTGTACTTTTAAGTTATTTAAAAAGAAAACAGTTTCTGTTGCGGTACCTAACGTTTATAAAACGAAAACAAATTCAAAAACAGTCACAACAATTACAGAAGCTAGACTACAATTTACCTATCCTTACTAATATTATAAATAGGAAAGTGAGTTTGTTTGCTTGTTCCTCTTTCACACCGTAACTACTGAACTGATTGGTTTGAAATTTTACAGACATAAAGTTAGAAGTACGGATTAAATAATAGGGTAATTTTATCCCGGAAAAAAAATATTTTCCCGAGGGAAATCTAAAAAGTGCGATATAACCGAACTCCACGCGGGCGAAGTCGCCGTCGGAAAGCTAGTATGATATACCTAAATGTCAAGTTTTGACAAAATTTGACTGAGGTAACGCAGTGTACGTTTTCGAGAAAGTTAACTACTAACAAAAATTATTATTAGTTATAGACGACATCATATCAAGCTACTACAATCTGCCAGATTTCTTTATTAGGTTTTCAACTTTATCACTCTAGCATTAAGGTTCAAGATTGATTAGGAATACTTACCTATTTGACATTTTCGGGTAGCTTAACCTGCCTAATGTCGTCCGTACAAACGCCAGCAGGTCAAGCTGCACGAAATGAAACTGGTAAATTTTCCCAATCAAACTTTGAACCTTAATTTATATATTTTTTAAATCATAAAATCCAATTTGTTAGTAGATACCTATCTAGTAGATGAACACACGGAGCTTAAACCCGTTTTAGAACATACTCATCCATGTGTTAGTTACAAAAGTCTTAAAAACACTTAATATGCTTTAGCGATAAAGTTGAAAATTTATTAAAGAAATTTGACAGCTTGTAATAACACAGCACATTTATACTAAAACCTAGTTAAAGAAAATCTAGAGAGTGTACAGGTCCTTACTGGTAATGTATTCTAAAGCGTCCCATGGCATGTACCCATCCTCACAAAACATTTGTAAGTTCAACATGGCGCATTCGCGATCGCTGTTATTAAACTCGTATGTAATGTTCCATCCTAGCGGACCGAATTTCTTGCGCTCTTGAATTATGGCGTGAAACATACAAATGCCAAATAACATTGTACGCCAATCTTGACCCAACACTGAAACGAGAGTTAACCAAGTCATCATCATTATCAACCTTTTTATCGTCCCACTGCTGGGCACAAGTCTCCTCTCATTCGGAGAAGGATTGAGCGTAATCACCACGCTTGCTCAATGCGGGTTGGCGATTTCAGACTTAAAGTCCAGGTTTCCTCAAGATGTTTTCCTTCACCTTCAGTCATTGGTGTCCAAGATATACTTAGAAAGTACATATAACTTCCAACTAGAAAAGTAACATTTGTACTTGCCTGACCTGGAATCGAACCGCGCACTCATACTTGAGAGGCTGGTGTTTTAACCACTAGGCCACCACGACTGGTTAACCAAGTTAACCAGGTAAACTTACACAATTCTTTGGGAATGTGCAATACCTACATCATAAGCACATTTTCAAAGCGTTGGCAGACGCACACGAATTCGCAGAGGTGATTATTTATAGGGGTAAGTTCGAAAAGGTATTTTATAACATACTCGTATACATAAATTCGCGCTGCCATCTGATCTACTTAGTTGAGTTTAATATTACTTCCAAATTAAAATAAAGGGAAGATATAATTGAATAGGCTCGTAATGAACTAGCGCTTTACCAGCAACGATTTCATCAGTGCTTGCTATCAGGCGGGATCGCGGTGAAAAACTAATTTATAACATTAAAAAAATAATAAGGTCGTTGCGGACTATTAAGTTACCATGATTCTCGAAGAAATCTTCATCCATTTCTAAAAGAGCTCTTTTTACATTTGCTTTTAAACCTTTGGGCGGTTCATTTGTAACTTTAACAGAATTTTGCAATACAGATACAGGAAATTTGGGAGTGGGCATTGAGCTTAGAAAGAGGCGGAATTCCGGTTGAGGCATGCCTGATTCAGTAGTGAGGTTAGCTACTATTACTTCTAGAGCCAGCATCCATGAAGCCGCTAAGTGGCAATTCTGAAAATAATGAACAGTAAGTAACTCATGTTTTTACTTATCTATGTATGTTCCCTATTTTCCCAACTAATTGGGGATTCGTTCTCCATACTTGTAAGAAAATCCAATCGCCTTTGGGTTTAGCGGAGCTTATCATCTTCTCAGCGACAGGTCCTTGTCCCTGACCCAGCGAGATGGAATGCACACGATCACGCATGCCCATCTCTGTTGCAAACTTCTGGAAAGCTCCGAAAGGATCCGAACCGGTGCTTAATACGAAGACGAGTGGGGTTGTTTCAGTTGTATCCGCATATCTGCAACAATGTTAAGGAGTATAAATCCTTCATTATAGACTTGAATCAGAAGTCAGTACTCCTCGATGAGTAACTTAGACCCTGCTCCCCAAGCTCGTACCCACACCATTATTTTTATATTTTTGTTTTGTGCATACAATATAATAAACGATTAAAATAATTTGCTCTAACATTTAAGTCGAACATTCAATTCTTTCGTAATCGATCCATAGATTAATCACCTAAACGAAAGAGGCGAGTTCGTCCCAACGTTAAATGGTACCCCTACCATGCATTGTTATTAAATACTTGCTCGCGTTAGACTCGCTAGCTTATTAATGTCTAGCTTATATTAATTGCTAGCTTATTAATGTTTGTCTGCACGGTTAGCGCAGTGGTTGAGCTATTGAATGCTGCGCTGCGTATCGCGGGTTCGATTCCCGCACGGAACAACTATTTGTATGACCTACAACTACAAGTAGTTGTTCCGGGTCTGGCTGTTTGTGTATGTGAGTTTATATGTTTGTAAACGCACCCACGAAACAAGAGAAATTCCTAGTGCCGGGCAACGTTTTATAAAAAAAAACAATGGGCAGCCTCATCACTAATTCAATCTCTTCCAGTTAACAATCGAAGGTGGAAATATTATGCATGTATAAACTATAAACACACTGAAATAGATACATACATATACAAAATTATACATATATACTGAATATATCTGATATAACTGTAAGCAATTGAAACTAAAAGTAGACTATAGACGATTAGGTACAGCTAGGAAACAAGATCACAACAATAATATTTATCTTCTGCTCTTTTCTTAATAAAATAGAATAAGATACAATGAACATTAATTTAGGTCCGTATTCTAGAAGGAAACTCAAGCATTGATCTCTGTTTAAACATTACTTGTTTTAACTTGTTTCAACCAATGAAATGGCTTAAAACGAGTTTAAAAGTAATGCTTGAGTTTTGAATGAGCTTCTGTAATACGGACCTTAGTTTAGTAAGTGAACAAGGGTTTTTTGGTGAAATTGGCAGCAATATGTTTTGAAAAAAAAAGTGGATCAAATAGAAATTTATTTGGTTTGATTTATTTGGGACCATTCCCAAGACCATCAGGTCAGGCTCGATAACTCAATAAATACACAGTACAGTGACAACTGTACGAAGCTGAAGACTTGGGATGGTAGGATCGTCACTTCCAAGCCCGAGCTTTTGAGGAGCGTGGTGGTGTCGTTTTTCAAAAAAAGTGACAATACGGTAGGTATTGTCTCTTGAAAAAGTACAGACCGATATTCCTTTTGAGCCATGTCTATAAGCTGTTTACTAGGGTCATCACGAATCTTCTCGCTCGCAGGTTCGACGATGTCCAGCCTCCCGAACAAGCAGGCTTCCGAAAAGGCTTTAGCACCATAGACCACATACATACGCTTCGGAAAGTTATACAGAAGTCCGAGCAGTATAACAAGCCACCATGCTTAGCGTTTGTGGACTATGAGAAGGGCTTCGATTCGATCGAGACTTGGGCGGTGCTACAGTCTCTCCAGCGGTGCCAAATTGACTATCGATACATTGAAGTGATAAAGTGTTTGAACAAAACGCCACCATGTCAGTCCGTCTCCAGGATCAGGACTCGAAACCGATCCAACTGCAGCGTGGAGTGAGACAAGAAGATGTCATATCTTCCAAATTGTTCACTGCTGTGTTGGAAGATGTCTTCAAGCTCCTGGACTGGAAAGGACTTGGCATCAACATCAACGGCGAGTACATCACTAATCTCCGTTTTGCAGATGATATCATAGTCATGAAAGTGATCCTAGAAGACTTGAGCAAAATGCTCAATGACCTCAGCAGATCTTCCCAACAAGTGGTTCTAAGGATGAACATGGATAAGACGAAGATCATGTCGAACCCCCATGTCGCACCCACTCCAATTCTAGTTGGTTGCTCTGCACTCGAAGTTGTTGACGAGTATATATACCTGGGACAAACAGTCCAACTGGGTAGGTCCATCTTCGAGAAAGAGGTGTCTCGTCGAATCCAGCGGCTGGGCAGCGTTCGGAAAGCTACGGTACATCTTCTCGTCGTCCAAGATACCACAGTGTTTCAAGACAAGTCATTGCCAGTGTGTGTTGCAGTGATGACTTACGGAACTGAAACGTCGTCGCTCACAATGGGCCTCATACGAAGGCTCAGAGTCATACAAAGGGTGATGGAAAGAGCCATGCTCGGAGTTTCTCTGCGTGATCGAATCAGAAATGAGAAGAACCAAAGTCACCGACACCGAGTCGCTAAAATTAAGCGGCAGTGGGCAGGGCACATTGCTCGTAGAACCGATGGCCGATGAGGCAGTAAGGTTCTGGAGTGGCAGCCACGTACCGGATGATGCAGCGTAGGGAGGCCCCTAACAAGGTGGACCGATGACCTGGTGAAGGTCGCGAGAAGCCGATGCCGAAAGCCTTCGGCGAGGCCTTTGTCCAGCAGTGGACCCCTATATGCTGAAGAAGAAGAAGAAATAACAAAAACCCATCACTATCCATCGTCAATCTCTTCTGCTCTTAATGCAATTTATTTGAGTTTAGGAACTTGTCTTCCCCTTACATCGCTTGTACTGATTATATTCGATTTATCTCTTACTAGCTGTTGCCCGCGACTCCGTCGCGTGTTTATATAAAATAAGCGTCTTTTAAAATAATGAGAGCAATATGTACGTCCACGTTTGCCCCCGTTATCGCAACATTTTTTAGTACTGCTCTGCTCCTATTGGTCATAGCGGGATATTATTTAGCCTATGTCCTTTTCTAGGCTCTAGACTATCTGTGTACCAAATTTCATTACAATCAGTTCAGTAGTTTTAGCATGAAAGCCGGACAGACAGACGGACAGAGATACTTTCGCATTTATAATATTAGTATGGATTGTCCAATTTCACAAATTGCCGAGGAATTTTTTCGTCACACGTCTACAGCATCATCTGCCTACGTTTTATATCTATTGCAATCTATATTGCTCTGGTAAGACTAATAAATTGTTAAATAAATATAAATAGCGTAAGAATGAAAGATATCTTTACCCACACTTTTATTATTTTATAAAAATCCTCTACTAAGATTGCGAATGAACAAACGTATATTATTAATTTTTAATCAGACCGTAATATTAAATAATAATTGTATAAATCATGTAAATAGCCGGCCTAATTTCACTGTCTAGGTATTTATGAAGATGCTAGCGAGTTATGAGTGTGAAAACTCATAGTAGAGCTACTTACTGATCTAGCAACATTGAGTAAAGATTTATTTTCTTTTTTGGCAACTGAGCCGATGCCAACTACTATCCGTTTGCTTAAACGTCTAGTAACCATGACCGAAAGTTAATAAAAAAAAAATACTACTATCCGTCAAAAGTCTGTCATAGTGAATGTCGTTCCCATTCGTTAGTTCATATTCATATCGTTCGGTTCGTAATTCATTCGTAACAAGTATGGGTTTGTGTTTTACTTTTGCTTTGCGCCTCTCTTATAGGACGGTGGTCTATTCTTACTCTTAAATCATTGATTACTTACTACTAGTTGTTAGTACTTATTGTTGACACGACACATGTGTGTTTAATTAAATAACAACTAGCAAGAATTCAATCTATAAGTTATTTGAACTTGCCTGGTCTCAGAAGACTGGAAACATGGCTGGAGCTGTTGATTCGCTTCGGGTGAATAAAAAGTTTACGTTGAACAATGGAAGTCAGATGCCTGCTGTGGGCAGTAAGTACAATTTTTGTACTTTTAATATAACACGACTTTATTGGAAGGCGTTTACACCTAGCAGCTTCAAATCCATAAAAGAGCGCGATTTTGATTTTTTATTATATTGTCTAACTTAATCTTTTATCGAACTACCCCCAAAACAAAGTATTGTAATAGTTAGAAATGACAATTAAAATGAACATTTCTGTTTAAAGTAGACAAAATATGATAGATGTTATATGTATTGTGTTGTGAACTACTATAGAGCTGAAAATATAATAACTTATTAACTCTTCTGACATAAAGTTATAGCACTCACTTATTACAATGTTTTGCAAACACTTATGAATTATTCAAATTATCATGATACTGATACTTTCCGATGGTTACAAGAATATGTAATAAACTACCAAAACTGTAAAGGGAATCCCAAACCCATCGTTTTAGAACAACTTTATACAAATGACACGTAGACAAATTATTTTACCTATTCTGTTACTTTAAAGATTCACATGTACCTACCAATATTTATTTATTTAATAATTATAAGCTAGTGCTTGACCACAATCCCGCCTGATGGTAAGCAGTGATGCGATCGTTGATGGTAAAGCGTGCTAGTTTATTAAGAACCTATTCACCCAGATTGAGCGAATAGGAAGGAAGACAGCAGTTGAGCGAGGTGATGCAATGTTAAACCCAACAACACGACCAATGATGCTGCGCCAAAGGGAGATTGATCTAAAGACCCTCCACCACCAAACTCCCAACACAACAACATTTGGCGCATCGTACCCGGCACACATCGCAACACAACTGCTCAGACCCTTCCTTCGTACGGCTTCACCAGACATCATGCCGGAACACGACAAATCGCTTGGCGGCAAGGGTTTGTCTGGTGGGTGGTAACTTCTGCTGGCGGCCGATATTATGGCCTACCACCGAGAAAATGATATGTAGATAGAAATGTTTCTATAAATTTAATTATTTTATTTTAATGTCATTCATTGAAATTACCATTCTTAACATAATAAATGTTATTTACTATTGCTAAAATTTATATCTGATCAGAAATATTAACCAGAAAGTTCTATACAAGGCCAAAAAGCCACCTCAATTTACAATGTGGGAAGGAAAATATAATTTCTGGTTTGTGCTATTCTCTGAGAAAGAGTAATTTATACACATTAAAGAAAATATCTAGAATATTTTTACTTTTTGTACTTTTAATATAACACAACTTTATTGGAAGGCGTTTACACCTAGCAGCTTCAAATCCATAACAGAGCGCGATTTTGATTTTTTATTATATTGTCTAACTTAATCTTTTATCGAACTACCCCCAAAACAGAGTATTGTAATAGTTAGAAATGACAATTAAAATGAACATTTCTGTTTAAAGTAGACAAAATATGATAGATGTTATATGTATTGTGTTGTGAATTACTATAGAGCTGAAAATATAATAACTTATTAACTCTTCTGACATAAAGTTAAAGCACTCACTTATTACAATGTTTTGCAAACACTTATGAATTATTCAAATTATCATGATACTGATACTTTCCAATGGTTACAAGAATATGTAATAAACTACCAAAACTGTAAAGGGAATCCCAAACCCATCGTTTTAGAACAACTTTATACAAATGAAACAGAGAAATTATTTTACCTATTCTGTTACTTTAAAGATTCACATCTACCTACCTATATGTAGGTTAAAATATTTCTATGAATTTAATCATTTTATTTTAATGTCAATCATTGAAATTACCATTCTTAACATAATAAATGTTATTTACTATTGCTAAAATTTATATCTGTTCACAAATATTAAACAGAAAGTTCTATACAAGGCCAAAAAGCCACCTCAAATTACAATGTGGGAAGGAAAATATAATTTCTGGTTTGTGCTTTTCTCTGAAACAAAGTAATTTATACACATTCAAGAAAATATCTAGAATATTTTTTTGACAATGTTGTAACAGTAAATACTTATTGAACCCAAGGTGGTATCCATGCAAGTAAGACATATTATTATTTAAGATGGGAACACATTTGCCTGACATACTTTATGGTGAATATATTTTTGTAGTGGGAACCTTTCGTGTGCATGATCCAGATGAAGTTATGGAAGTAGTAGACCAGGCTCTGTCAGCAGGATATCGTATGTTTGGTAAGTTTCATGTCTCTGAGAAACAAAAACTCAGAAACATTAAAATAATTGAACAAGTACATCTCAGCGTGTAATCCCGGTGGACGGACGGTATGAGGACCGCATGATAAAGGTTGATGATGATAATGACACAACATGTATAAGGTGTAGAGTAGCCATCCTAATAAATCGCTACAGTGCCTTCGGCTGGCGTGAGCTGAGCTGTGCTTACAAATTATAGTTACAATCAATTGTTAAGTACCACAAAGTTGTTGACATAGGGTGAAGTTTCCTTATAAAAACCTCTCATTTTATTAATATTATGTATGTAGATACTGCTGCCGTCTACCGCAATGAATCACACTTGAAAGAAGCCTTCCGAAGATTGCTTCCACGACATGACTTGGAGCGTGATGATATTTTCATTACAACTAAACTCTGTAAGTGCTGTTTTACAATGTAGGTATTTAAAATAGTTCCTTAAATGAAAGATTTAGAAGAAATTTAAAAACAGTACATACTAAAATAAAAGTTATATAGGTATAATTATGCATTTTGGTAATTTCCATGTTGCCTGCACACAGCAGATATTACAGTACATCCTGAGTTGTGCAGTGTTACAATGTAGTTCATAGTTCTATTAAATTCACACTAACACTTTTACTTGGTAGTTTTTCATTAGGTGGTATTATAGTTATATTTTTATTTTATAATGATTTTAAAAGTGAGACTGTTCTTGAATAGGCTGTGTTTCTTTTTTTTTGTATTTCATTAAATAATTTTATCATTCAGCACCTGCTGATCATGGAAACCCCGATGTTATCAAGAGAGCCTACACTACTTCACTGATGAATTTGGGGTTGGAATATGCAGACTTGTATTTAATTCATTTCCCTGGGACACGGAAAGTTGCAAACGATAATAAAAAAAATACTGAGCTTCGTCACGCAACATGGGAAAGCATGGTTCGACTATATGATGAGGGACTGGTCAATGCCATTGGTGTATCTAATTTCAACAATTATCACCTAGAACTGCTTATGAAAAGGAATCATGGTGTAGTTCCAGCTGTGAATCAGGTAGATATACTTTATTTCATATGTATGACTTAGCCAACTGGTAATATTAGCTGTTTAGTTACTACTTCCCAAGGTCATTGCAAAGTAGCGGTCTCTTCGTTACGCTCTTTCAGCTCGCATGCGTTTGGTCATAGTTCTAACTTAACCCATTTGGTCGGGGTGTTTGTTATTGCGACCAATTCGATTCGCACATTATTATGTTCATGTTGTACAATTCCAACCCAAACTACAAGTTAATGAATATCATTCAGCTGTTAATTGAATAGCCGCCGTTTAGTTAAATGACTAGGCGGTTAACTAAACGGGCAATTAAACCAGTTGGCTGCGACATAACCGTACCATAAAACATCAACTCTTTACGCAATGTATGGGAAAAACCGTTTACTTAACTTAGCTGATATTTTGGTATAATGTACCTACACATGCTGATTGAAAGTTAATATGGATGCAAAAAAAAAAAATAATGACCTGAACATTTTATCTTAAAGTCAGAAGATTTTTATACAAGATGCTAAAAAAATTACTGCAAGTTGCAATTAAAAATAAGAAGTTGTGTAGAATTATGCGTCTTAGGACATACTGCCGTCGCTGTCTTTGCTTTTACTAAAATTGTATTCCATAAGAGCTTCTCGTTTCTGTTTACTAATACTTGTGTTATAATAATGTTATTAGTAATTAATAGCGATAAAAAAAAAGTTATTAGTGTTATTACGCAAAAATATAAGAGCTGACTAGAAGTTTGGCGCAATCTGTACATCTCTATTTATTATTTTAAGGTCGACCGCGCGGATCGGCGGCATCGTCAAACAAAAATCCGCCAATAATGTACATTCATTCCTTAAGGTACCAATGATATTGTCGCAAATGGTTATGTTACTTTTTAAAAATTTACCGAATTTTGGAGAAGTTGGAGTTAATTCGCAGAAAAAATAGATGATTTCAAAATTCATTAGTATTATTACTATGATGATTATGTAAAGTTTCAAATTTAATTTAGTCATATGATTACCAAACCTTTACTATCCTTATCGGTCGGACGGGGTTATCTTTACATATTGTATATTTTCAACATTTTCACTGAACGGTTTTTTTCCATACATTTCGTACTTTTGGTAATTTCCTAATATAGTTTTTTTACAAAGGTGGAATGGCATCCCTTCTACTATCAAATGGAATTACTGGAGTATTGTAAGGCAAATGATATATTAATACAAGCATATTGTTCGCTTGGAGGCAAGTCTGTGCATGATGATGAGCTACTGAAGCACCCCTCAGTGACAAAGATAGCCCAAAGTCTTGGCGTCACTAACGCTCAAGTTTTGTTAAGATGGGCACTGCAGCAAGATATTGCTATCATACCTAAGTCAACAAACCCCTTGCATATGAAAGAAAATATTTCTCTGAAATTCGAGATTTCTCCTGAAGATATGCGGATACTTAGCAAGCTTTCAGAAAACAAAGTTAAGTATGCGTGGGATCCTAGTACCGTTGTTTAACAGAAACATAGACGCCTGAAAGGTGCAAAGAAGAAGCATAAATAAGTAGGAACTACGAAAGTGAAAAATTTGACTTGATTAATTTAAATGACACGGGTTTCTGGCAGTGTCAATTGTGTGTGTTTGTGTGCACCTGTACCTACAATTAATAGTAATATGTAAGATTGCTTTAAATGCATCGTATAAAAAGGCAATGCAAACATTATCAAATGGTTAGTTATACAAAGTGATAATTATAATATAGTTTTACTTATTTGGTGATTATAATTTGTGAGCTGTTGTGGGACTGAAAAGGTGATAAAAATGGAAGTTTTATAAAAATGGCGTGGGTTTTGTTAAGGATAGCCAATATCGTTATTTATTCCCTTAGTTATTAGATGACTAGCACTTCGTCCGCGACTGTGGATAACATTCTTCTTTACAAATTTAAACACCTGATGCATACACTTAAAAGTTAAATGTATGTTAGGTCTTTATTACTTTACATTTTGCAAAGCGGCTTTGTCCGAGGGAAGGTCTAATTTGTTTTTTTTTTCAAAATTCTGAGGATCAGTAAGTATGCATAATTGTAGTCCTTTGAACTAAAAACCGAATAAAGGGTAAAGATCGTAACATAAATTTTTAGCAACTATTTTTTGTAGAGGCGAAAGGGGTGTTGGTATTTGTAGGAACAAGCGAAGGAAACTGGAAGTTCTAGTCTCTCTATAACGTCTTATAATCATAAAATATTTTTCTGCTATTATAGGGCGACTAAGGAAGAAGTAGATTTTGAGGACTTGCCCTAAGGCGATTCGCAAACGGCACCGTGTACCGCCACGGACGGCTAACTAAAGAGTACCGCTCGACCGCACGGCCGGGCGATGTATATGTGTTAGATATCTACGGATTTAATAGAGGTCAATGCGACATGAGATCCGCTTCACCGCCTGCCGAGGCGGTGCGCGGTGCTTTGTGTGAATCACCTAAAGGAGAATGCCAACTTTCGGCCTACACAACTTTTATTATTAAACTCACGTTTTTACTAAGTTCTTACTCCCAACAATTTAAATATAAACTACAAACTTAAAAAAACATATTTAGTACTTTACGGAATCGTGTCCAATAAAAAATCATTATAATAAGTAATTAATTTAAGTTCTTGAATTCAAGATTTGAATACCAAAAAAGTTGCCAATCTTGTTACTGTAATCGATAACTCTAAATAAATAAAATCCTGATACTGTAATCGATAATTGTATTGTAAAAATATTTTTTTATTGTTTAGATAGTTTTAAATAAAAAATATACTCTTTACTTATATTTACCGCCTCAATATTCTTTTTTCTTATTTATATTTTCTTAATTAATACGTTTGTCCTATTTTACAGTTGATAGTTTCATAGATTATTATAAAAAAACGAAATTAAAAAAATCGATTTTCCATCTGTGATCGATAACATAATCGTCTTGTAATGGCAACCCTGTTGACAGATATGCAATTGCATATCTGTCAAAATCTCGTATTGTTTTCTAAGAATTCAGAACGGTTCGGTTTTCTTTCGCTGTTTTCTTTTCGTATTCCTCTGCGTTTGCGTAAGTAACAGACTTATTGTGTTGAATCTGATGATGTACGAGCATTATTACGGCAATGGACTTCACTTTTTGAGGTAAAGTACGATTCATATTAATAGAATGTCAACTATTTTAGCCGATCTAAATGTTGAATTGTAACATAACTGTATTTTGTTTGTTTTAGATTCCAAATAACAGTGTAATCCAATAAGCAGCAATGCCCCAAATGAATATATTGTGCATTGAAATCTTTATATTGGTTGCGGTCATTCATTGTGTGGTCTCGTTCAGAAAGAGAATACGCTATCAGATGCGTGATATAGCAACAGATCGAATCACTACAGGTAAGCAATATCCTTCAATGACTTTATGTGTTGCTGCTGGTTGATGTTTTATTCTGATTGCAATAAGATATTTTTGTTTTTGTTACAGCTTAGATCAACAAATAAGATCTGTCACCCATGTTGGCAAAGAAGTTACCGTTCTGTTCAACGGAACTTAAACACCCCATATCATCAAGTATTTATCAATCTTCTACAGCCTCTGTTGTATCAATGCCAGCAAACTACACTAGGGCTGTTAATATCTGCAGATGGGTGATTGAAGTTGTGAATGGGATTTTTAAGCAACAGTTTAAAATATTCCGACACGAGTTCAACAACAGAGCTTCATCACATGTCATGATTGACTTTTCTATAGCTGCTACCCTAATTAATAGATTTCGACCATCGCTCACAGACAGGTTTGATGCTGCCCAGATATTAGAAATCATCCAACAAAAAATGTTCCAAACAAATACTTTCAAGTGAGTTTATTATACAAAATAATTATAATAGAAGAAGGGCACAATTCTCAAATATAAATGTTGATAACAGCATTGTCGCTGAGTTTCCCCAGCTAGATTTTCATGATTTGATTTTAATAGCTTGTGGTACCTACCAACTCCGTCAAGCTCGATCTTACCTATGGAGAGCACATCCGTTTTAGTGGCCAATATAAGATAGAAGTGTGTAGGGAGGCATCAATCGGTAATCTAAGAGAGCAATTGTCTCTCTCTCAAAGAAGAGCAAAAATTCAAAGTCGCCATATAAGAAGAAAAGAATATTTTGTGTACGTTTTGATTGATAATAATTTAAATGGGAGAGTGGCAATAAGTCAATATTATTGCAATTGTAAGGTAGGCAAACGAACTGTGGGATGCTGTTCCCACATTATGACCATTTTATGGTATTTAGGGTGGGCTCGACACCAAAACAATATTGAACCCCCTGCACAGTTTCTTGATGAATTGTTAATCGAATTTGATAATGAAATTGATGATGATGATAATGAATGATTATGGTAAAAAAGAATAAAACTATTCATCAGTTTATTTGTTCTTTAATTTTCTCTGCGTAGAAATGCATAACCTCCAATTTAAAATGTCTGAATAACTTCTTTCTTACAAGTTCAATTTAAAAATGGAAATCACAAACACACTTTTGACATTAAACCACACAAAAAAACGTAAGAATATTCACTGCACACAACAAATTCATATTGAGCCAAAGTTATTATGGAGACTGGGCATTGTCCTTTGACTAGTGTGCGTGTACCCAATTCTAGCTCAGAATGTATGTGTATTATAAAGTGGGATCATTGCATAGAATAAAATAAACGAAGAAAATCTCGTACCTACTGCCCCTTGTTTGGCACTTCTGCCTTGAGCGAGCTCTAGTTGCTTGAAGTAAAGGAATAAATAAAAATAAAAAAAACTCAGATATGCCTATTAGTATTTTGTGAGCATTTTTCCCCTGTGTAGACCATCTTACCACTAACGTGCCTACTCGACGCAGTAGAGACACCCCTAGGTTAGGTAAAATTAAGATATTGTAATTTGTGTTGTGAACTACTTATAGGAAAGGTACGGTTTATAGGTGATCTCAACGTATGTATATCCGATATGACTTTTCTTTTGCTCTTTATTAATAGTATGTATGCTTAATATACACACATCAAAAGTGTCTAGAGATCAAGCATTTTTATGCGGATTTCTTGAGATTGAGATGTGGCTTTGTAATAAATTTATGATTTTATAAATTTATATGGATCCTTTTTGGTGCATTTCATAATTTGAATCAGGAACTGTGAATCAAATTCGAGTAAAAGATGAAAATCAGCTGTCAATATTTTCCCTATAAAAACATACAACGCATTGAAGACATTATTAGTGCTACTGTTTCCCTACTACTGATTAAAACCAACGTTATTATGGAGCGGCGACGTCATTTAAGCAGGGAAGAAATGCTCAGAGCCGTGGGAATGATAGAAGCTGGTTCCCGGCAACGTACTGTGGCTTTAGCTCTGAATACAAGTCAGAGTGTTATCAGTCGACTTTGGACACGTTACCGAAGCACTGGTACCGTGGCTGAGCGCCATGGAGGACGGTATCGCTGCACCACACGGAGACAAGACCGATACATTCAAATCTTAACTCGAAGAGCTCCAACAATAACCGCCATGATGTTATCCGTGAGGCTTCATCACTCTTCAGGGAACTTAATTAGCGACCAAACAGTCAGAAACCGCTTGCATGAAGTGAACCTTCATTCCCTAAGACCGCTACGGGTACCACCTATAGCAATGCACAATCGTAGGATTCGATATCAATGGGCTCTTGAACACAGAAATTGGGCAGAAGAACAATGGCGTTTCATGTGCTTTTCTGATGAGTCTCGTTTTGGTATGAGACCGGATACAAGACGTATACGACACTGGAGAACCCCTGGACGCCAACAGCGATTAAAATCCTGCCAGGAAGTCCATCCTTATAGTGGTGGAACCATCATGGTATGGGCGGGTATTTGGATCGGCGGAAGAACTGAGTTGATTTGGATCAGAGGCAACCTCAACGCTCAAATTTATGCTGAGACGATTGTATCAGACGTCATCGTTCCTCTACAAGTGCAAATCGGTCCCTTATTTCAGTTAATGCATGATAATGCACGACCGCACACCGCAAGAGTTGTAAGACAGACTCTCGCCGCAGCTAACATCAATGTCCTGCCCTGGCCTGCTCAGTCGCCAGACTTGAACCCGATTGAGCATGCATGGGATATGCTACAGAGAAGAGCTCTGCCGAATATGGAGGGTATCCAGTCGCAAGAAGACCTTTTTTTGTTGTTGCAACGAACATGGGCGGCCATTCCACAGCGTGATTTGGATGAACTCATTTTGAGTATGCCAAACCGATGTTCTTGTGTTGTTAGTGTTCGCGGTAGAAACACGGATTATTAATTGTTTAAGTTACCCAATAAGATTTTAGAGAAAACTGTTATTTCAGTCTTTTTTTCGAACTTTTGTGTTAGTGGTTCAAATGTCAAATATCCCTTTATTAGGAAAATGGCAAATTTCTTTATTAATGCAAAGGTGACTTGGTTTATCGTTACTGTGACAAACGAAAACACTTTATTTGACGAATCCTTAAAGAAAATTTTAATTAATATCAATCAGGAGAAAAGTTATTGCAAAAATATATGTTGATCCCTAGACACTTTTGATGTGTGTACGTTTTATGATTGGACCACTATGAATGAGCTTATAAAAATAAGTGAGGTGCACTTATGTAACTCACCTACTGACTAAGGTTAAATATTTTCTATAAAATTCGGAAGTCTACAGGCGACGTTTACATTTTTTTTATAGCTTCAGATGACAATGATGTTAGATATTATAGTCTTGCGCACTATAGAATATTGTTTTTTTTGTTATCGATATTGTATGTTTTTATGTTATTTCATACTATAATTATAACTTAATTTTATGGTACAATTATCTGCGCAAGCGATTGTTTGATTTAACTATTTTAAGTTGATATGCCGTTGTATGCGACTTGATACTGATGCAGCACAGTGCTTTTGAGACACCTTAGGGTTTGACAGTTTACGAGTTTTTGAGACTTTGCTCATGTAATGTGCTTTATATTTTATGTGATTCGAAGGACAAAGGTAACGAGTAAATACACAAAAAGTTTTCCTGTTTATTACAAAATACAATTAATCAACACTAGTTTTTTTTTTTCAGTTTATTTTAGGTTATCTTTGCTAAGTAAATGAGGTGTTTTGCGAAGTTCTTGTTATTAGACTAAATTTTCTAAATGTTTATAAATTGTTTTTTGTAATTAATATGTGATAAATTAACCGCCATTTGTTCAAAACAAAGCGATGCTGTATCGAATATTCTATGATAATTATATATACATATACCTACTTAATCTCGTTGTAAATGCTAGTACCATTTACAACGAGATTAAGTACCTAATATCATTGATGTACTAACTATTGACATGTGTTTTCATCGATAATAAATAAATATGAATGTATAATATCGTTTTTCTATCTAATTTTATACGTTTAACAACCCGTGTAACTAAATTAAAATTAAAACCAGTAATAACAAAGTAAAACAGTAACTAGAAATAAGTAGTATACGTACAGGGTGTTCAGTTGAACGGTGGGACTTTCTATGAACACAGATCCTAGACTGGTGGAGACATATTCCGCTATTGCAAAAACAAGTTTCTCCTCTCTTAGGCATTTTAGCAACATTAACTTTTCGAATAAAGTCAGTTTCTTGTCCCAACTTACATTTGGGGGCGTTGAGTTGTTTTTATCGAGGTGGATTTCCTGGAAGCATAAATGTTATGTAAGTAAAAGCAAAGAAATTGTTCTTTTTAGAATTTTGAAGCTATTCGACAATGTTCTGTAAAAATTTCGTTTCTAAATATACATACAGTATGTTAAGAAAACCCTGTCCGACCCGTGAAGGTGTTGTTAGGTATCGATAACTGATTCTACTAATGCACACAAAACCGGGCAAAGTTTAAAAAAAAAATCCTCCTAAAAAAATAAATATTATTTCGCAAAAAGAGGTAACTTAATAAATCTGCGCTATCCACCCTCCAAGCGCGGCGGCGGAGGCGGCGGGCGGCAGGGCACGCGGCACGTGGTCGCATCGCTATTCGCTCATAATAATACCGGTGTTGTCACTTTTTAAAAATTACCAAATTTCGGGGAAGTTGGAATTAATTCGCGGGAAAAAAAGATTATTTCAAAATTCATTTGTATTGGTACTATGATGATTACGTAAAATTTTATATTATATTTGGTCATATGTTTACCTAACCTTTATTATCCTTATGGGTCGGACAGGGTTTTCTTAACATACTGTATAGGTACAACGTTGTTTTTTGTACATGCGATACACGAAACACGTGTCGAGTATTTTTATGTAAAGAATTTATGTACTAAATTTCTAAAAGCTATCATGAAAAATCGCAAAGTTATGAGCTTGTTATGGTACCGGCCTCCTAATCGGCGAACACATTTTTGTCAAATGATTGCGACTAGTTGGGATCAGTTGGGATCGTTCGGACCGCCCATTGGTCCGTTAGGTCCAAACGATCCCAACTAGTCGCAATCATTTGACAAAAATGTGTTCGCCGAATAGGGGGCTGGTTGTCCCTACAAAAATATGGTCAGCGCGCCGCTCGCCCGTTCCCGCACAGTATCCGACGTAGAACAAGCCAGGTGGACAAAAGTCATTATCAAATTCCCAAAACTTTCTACCTGTAAACAACGCTCCTAAACCTCTGATTCCAAGAATTGTTTAAGTCTGACAATGATATGGAATCATATGTCAGTCATCGTATATCAAAGTAAGGTAATTAGGTAAGTGCAGTTAAATAGGTCAGTTGCATTTCAGCGACACTTACACTAACATGTCATGGTGGTAGTTCTAATTTTGTGCAAAGTTTTAGTGATGGATTTTACTTCTGAAGGTATGTTCAATATTATTTTCTTATTAGAATCTTTTAATGTTTTATAAACATTCATAAAGTAGACCAGGGCTTCCCTAACTGTGCGTCGCGACGCCCCGGGGCGTCGCGGCAATATCCTAGGGGCGTCGCGAGGCGATCGGTAAACATTCGATGTCTGTGTAGATACAACCAAGCGCTATGAGCGCTGCGCGCATTCTGTTTGTTGCTGTGCCTGCGTGTCGCGTCGTCCCGCTCTCCGCTCCCCAACCCGTTGACATCCCCCCGCCCACGTATTCATTGTCGTTGTTCTGTGAGTGATCGTTCAGTCAGTCGTTCGATCTTTCGTTTGTTTTGAAGGTTAATTCACTTACGCGGACTTTTGGTGTTAATTATGGATAATTATATTGAAAGAAATAGAAAACGAAATGAAAATTCAGGAGAAAGCAGTAAAGGAACTGTAGAAAAACGGAAGAAGTATCGAAGATATGATGACCAATATTTAGATTTTGGGTTTACCTACATAACTAAAGGAAACATTGAACATCCTCAATGTGTTGTTTGTCATCAAGTGTTGGCAGCCGAAAGTATGCTTCCTAATAAATTAAAACGTCATTTGGAAACAACTCACAGTCATCTACGAGGTAAGCCGAGAGACTTTTTTGTTCGGAAATCGCGAGAACTTAAACATCAGTCAACGGCATTACTTTCAAGAGCGTCA
This sequence comes from Sesamia inferens, assembly GCA_037179545.1. Classification (NCBI taxonomy): domain Eukaryota; kingdom Metazoa; phylum Arthropoda; class Insecta; order Lepidoptera; family Noctuidae; genus Sesamia; species Sesamia inferens. The sequence continues at coordinate 13,775,542 of CM073921.1, read as the reverse complement.
GTTCCTACCAAGGCATTGCTTGCATCCTACAAGGTAGCTTACCGTGTCGCTAAATGTAAGAAACCACACACGATTGCTGAGGAACTGATTTTACCAGCTGCACTAGATATGGTATCGGTGATGATTGGAGAATCGGCGGCTAAAGAAATAAAGAACATAGGTACCTCTTTCAAACAATACGATTAGCCGTCGAATTCATGACATGGCAGAAGATATTAATGAGCAAATTGTGGAAAAACTTTCAACTCTATTTGCTATTCAACTAGATGAGGCGACCGATAGTAATGACGATGCTCAATTAATATGTTACGTGCGGTATATACAAGACAAAAACGTGTGTGAGGATTTGCTATTTTGCAGAAAAATGTGTGAAAGTGGTAAAGCTACAGATTTATTCAAGATCTTAGATTCATACATGGTCGAAAATAATATCAAATGGGAAAACTGTGTAGGTGTGTGTACGGATGGTGCTCGAGCGATGTCAGGAGAGTATGGAGGACTACAAGCTCTCGTCAAAATTAAGGCTCCAAATGCAAAATGGACACATTGTATCATACACAGAGAATCCTTAGCAGCAAAAAATATTACACCTGAATTAAATTCTGTGATGAACATAATTATCAAGGTGGTGAACTATATTAAAACACGACCTGTGAAAGCAAGATTTTTCCAAAAGCTTTGTGAAGAATTGGGTGCCGCACACACATCTTTAATTTATTATTGTAACTCTCGTTGGTTATCCCGAGGCAATGTACTCGCACGTGTACACGAATTACGAAATGAGATCTACACATATCTACAGAGAGAATCCAATGATGAGGCGCATAATTTTAATAACACCGAATTCCTAATAAAATTGGCATATCTCTGCGACATATTCCAAAAATTAAATGACCTTAATAAGTCCTTGCAGGGAAACAATACGCACATTCTACAACTGGCAGATAAAATTACTGGATTTCAAAAGAAGTTGCTCTTATGGAAGAGAAAATTAGAAGAAAATCAAGTAAACACTGACTGTTTTCCTGCTTTACATGGCATTTTACAAGAAAATTGCATGGAATTACTTGAACCTTCCATAAAAATAATATTTACACAGCACTTGTCATCATTAAGCAAACATTTTGACAATTATTTTCCCGAAAATCTGGAGCAATATGACTGGGTTAGAAATCCTTTTCAGTCGAACTCATCATCAACACTTTCGACAGTGGAAGAAGAACAACTGATAGAATTGTCCTGTGACTCCAGCCTTAAGCTTCAATATAATAAAGATAAACTGCTTGAATTTTGGATCTCAGTTTCTGACGAATACCGTACCATCAGCACGGCAGCACTGAGAGTTCTGCTGCCATTTGCGACATCGTACTTATGCGAAACAGGCTTTTCTGCAGTTGCTGTAATTAAGAACAAGTATAGGTCGAAAATAAATGTTGAAAAAGAGATGAGAGTTGCAATTTCCACAATTGAACCTCGATTTCAGAAGCTATGCTCAGAAAAGCAAGCACATCCTTCTCATTAGCATTCTTCCTTTACGAAACATAAAAAAGTGTAATAATAATTATTAATATGCCTCTTGATTAAAAAAATAATAAATATATTCTGGAGTTTTTCTGATAACCTCATATTGTGTCACCAAGTGTCTGATAACACTATCCAGCAGTTAGCGTTATAGCTGTCACTGTCAAAACCTTTGAAATAATAGAAATAACGCTAACTGCTGGATAGCGTTATTAGCAAATGGTGTTACAGGCCCAGGGGCGTCGCAAGTAAAATAACATATTCTGTAGGGCGTCATAGTGTAAATAAGTTTGGGAAGCCCTGAAGTAGACTATTTCTGAGTACTCAAAAAATTACCATGTTTTTCTTTGTTTTTGAACTTAACAGGCTTAGAAAAGCCATGTATCTTCTTGTATCCACTCTGAATTTTTAATATGTTTTAACTACAAGGCTATAGACTATTATGTGACCTATTTTATGTAGCACACTTGAGTACAATTTTTTTTTTAGAAATGACTTGACTCTATTGGTAATAAAATGAAATGAAATCGTTTATTAAGCAAGTAGGATCCCTGATCACTTTTACACGTCATGTTTTTTTTTTAAACTAGATGAAGCCGGCATTTCCTAACTGACTACCTCTGAGAAGAAACGAAGAAGAAGAAGAAGAAAAAAAGAACAAACTCAGGGATCATCGTCTTTTTTCAAGTCCAGACATTAAAAATGAAAATGTTTACAATAATTTACTTTATAATTACGCATATAAAATAGAGGTAAGTAAAATAGAGTTTTTCGAAGAATGGCTTAAGCACGAAAAATACGAAAGTATTGATCGTCTATTTCAATTTATTTTGTCTAAGTGTGATTTCTCTGATATCACTGAAGAATGTCAAAGGGAAACTAAGATGAAAAAAGATAGCATTTCTTCAAAAATTGCAACTGTTTTTTTTTATTATTATAAACTAGCGCTTGACTACAATCCCGCCTGATGGTAAGCAGTGATGCGATCATTGATCGTAAAGCGCGCTAGTTTATTAAAAGCTTATTCGCTCAGTTTTTCCGAGTGAATAAGCTTTTTTAGGAAGGAAGACGGCAGTTGAGCGAGGTGATGCAATGTTAAACCCAACAACACGACCCAACGGTGCTGCGCCAGAGGGAGATTGATCTGAAGACCCTCCACGACCAAACTCCCAACACAACAATATTTGGCGAATCGTACCCGGCACACATCGCAACACAACTGCTCAGACCCGTCCTCCGTACGGCTTCACCAGACATCATGCCGGAACACGAGGAATCGCTTGACGGCAAGACTTTGTCTGGTGGGTGGTAACTTCTGCCGGCGGCCGATGTTATGGCCTGCCACCGCGTAGAAGTGGGTGTCCTTGGCAAAATCAAAGGAGCGTTTCCTGAATAAGAATAAGTTGTGGCTGGAAGGCGAAAAGATAGAATTTTGCTTAAGATCGACCCAACCACAACCTTTTACTTCATCCGTTGATTTTTGTCGACCCGGAAGACCTAAAAAAGTTTTCGAACATACGTCTTTTAAAACTAAGAAACGTAGAGTTGCTGATCTAGTTGAATCGCGGAGTGTGGGAGAATTAATGACTGCTGCAGAGATAGCTGCACGGTCTACTGGGCATAAAAACTTTGCCAGAGTAATAAAGGACATTGGCCAACAACCAAGTGCTGTGCAAACTGATAGACAGCTGTTGATTTTAACATCTGATCCTCTGATCAACAGCCTCCAGGAAATATAAAAAAAGAGTAGTAAATTAAGTAGTAAATAAATCATAGCTCCCACTATAGAGCCTCGACCACAATTGCAACCAAGACCTTCACAAACTCAGGAAGACTATTTCGAGTTAGATTCATCGGATTCTGAATCTGATGATTCTGATATTGAGGATTAGTTTTAATGTAAATAGATAAGTCTAGTGTTAGATTTCGATTTTTTGTATTTAATATGTTAGTTTAAGGTTGTATATTTATATTAACGTTGATATTTGCAGCAATTGAGATAATTTTATTCTTATTTTTTTCCTGTATTGTATTCGTGTCTACATGAAATAAAATATTTATACACAATTTCTACACATTTCTTTTAAATAAAATATTATAGAAATACTAGTTCTCCCCCGCGGTTTTACCCGCATCGTTGGTTACTGCTCCACTCCCGTGAGTCGCAGCGTGATGGTATATAGCCTTCCACAATAAATAGCCTCTAACATTAAAACATTTTTTATAATTTGGTAAAGTAGGTACTTCCTGAGATCAGCGCGTTCAAACAAACAAACTGATTATTTAGTTTTATAATATTAGTACAGGTATATATGTAAATACTTAATTTATAGATATAGTTCCAAAACCATGAAATAATATTTTTGTCCACTTGGCTTGTTCACGCCCGGACACTGTGCTCGCGTCTAGAACTGCGCGGCGCGGGCCCTAGGATACTATAATCCGCTGTGAACATAATATTTTAAATATATTTGTAAAAAAAATTAACATGGTATAACAATTATTAGAATCGATTCAGTTACTTATTCTGAACAAACTATATTCAGGTTTCGCATAAACAAAAAATAACCTTGCATAAAATATTGATAATAATATCGTGGAAATCCATGGCATCAGGGTGTTTTGGTAGCAGAGAATGTATAGAACTACAATATGACGATTTTTAATTATTTACAATGCACGCGTTTCCTTTAGTTGTAGTTCTTAGGTTTGAACCCCATCAGGCACTTTACTTTTTGTAAATTATTTAACCACCACTGCTCTCAAATCGGTGAAGGAGGAAACCGGCATGTCCTAGAGGCAAAACTTTAAAGACATGTGATTTCTACCAACACAGAGAGGCACAGACCTCTGGGACACAGGTCCAAGGAGTCGAACATTATAGTTTTGTGGCCGTGGTCGTCTACGATAACATTGCCACGTAAGAAATTATAAACGCGCACAAAGTGCAGGTAAGTTAGTTATATTCCGTCTTTTATCCTGAGAGGTAATTCTTGTAATTTTAGGAACATTCACAGTCTGTTCTCAATCTCAATCTGTCAAAAAATATTTTATTTCCCTACATTTTGATTTCAGTTTTGACATTTTTGTCAAATGATGGCGACTAGTTCCAAACGTTAACAAAAATGTGTTCGCCGATTAGGCTGCAGATGAGACTACGATTAAGTACCTAGATATCAAACGTGTTAAATTTTGCAATAAGACCTTATAAGCTCCCGCCATGGCTTTTCCTCGCTTTGCCTTTAGATACAGCTCGCGTATTACAACTCTGTCACTGTGAAGTTTCACAGGACCGTAATGCTGCGCAGCAGGTACTCAATTTTAAGATATGGTTTTTTGTATGGATCAAGGGATCAATTTTGGACGAAAGTGGCCCCGATTCCGAAATTCATTTAAGCCGACGGTCTGTCATAACGAAATAGAAAGAAAAAGATGCGTTGAACTTAAATATTGTTTAGTTAGTGAACGAGGTAATCGCCGCACAAATTTTTCGGAAATTTTGGGAACAAAAGTTAGCGTATGTAAGTGGAACGCCATCATTCTTCCACCCGTTCGGAATTGTAACTGCACGGGTATTCTGAGAAACGAGCGGCAAAGTTATATTACGAGTTTGTTTCAGCTGCAAAGATTTATTAGGTGTACCCGGAAATGGAGGTTCACAGAGCAAATTGCCCCAGCAATTTTCATTGATGATTAATTAAGTAGTTACATCCAAATTGTATATATATTTTTGTAATTATTTAAACTAGTGCTTGACTGCAATCCCGCCTGACTAATGGTAAGCAGCGATGCAATCGTTGATGGTACGCTCTAGTTTATTAAGCCTATTCACTTAAAAAACTTAGTTAACAGGAAGGAAGATGGCAGTTAAGTGAGGTGATGAAATGTTAAACCCAACAATACGACCAACGATGCTGCGCCAGAGGGAGATTGACCCAGAGACACTCCACGATCAAACTCCCGACAGAACATTTGGCGCATCGTAACATTCACAACACAACTGCTCAGACCAGTCTCCGTACGGGTTCACTAGACATCAACACGACGAATCGCTTGGCGGCTAGACTTTGTCTGGTGGGTGGTAACTTCTGCCGGCAGCCGATATTATGCCCTACAACCGAGAAAACTTGAAATTGCTTGATATAATTCTGTGCGGCGGCAAAATGCACTCGCGTTTATTCTTCTTTTGTGGCTGGTAAGCCACGCGGGCCGTAGTGCGCTTACACAAGCAAGAGCGCGCAACGCGTCAACACTTGCAAACAGTTGCCCCCGCAGCACACGAGTAAAAACCCGCCTACAAAGCTCGCAAGGACTGTTTTCTAATTATTCATAACGCATTTTATATCAGCAAAACCTAACGTAAACGTCTTTCAATTGCCCCCTGAATTTTAAGCCATGGCTCGTAGTATTAGTTATTGCCCAAATAAAAAGTACCTTGGCACTTGGCAGTATGTAACAACACATATTTCTTAGGCCGCTTCAACCTATACCCATTCAAGGATATGTCGTATTTTTAGATTTCCATAGCCAAATAGCAAAAACAGAAATCTTATTAAGTACTTCGCCAGTTTTTCATGTCCGTCTTGATGATGATGACACTCGGTCTTTATAGTAAGGTTTAGTTGGATTAGGAAAGAAAAAAATTAGGGTGGATTTCCAAATGACGGCATTCTTTCTTTCTTTCTTCTTACAAATGACCATAACGTAAGCGAACATCCGCGAGAGAAGTAGCGCGTATGTACAAGCATCTTCTGCGTCACGTGGGTGGCTAATTTTAAATGTTGAAATAAACGTGTGCTGCTCTATCCTCTTAAACGACAAAGCGATTTTCTTTTCCGACTGCAGGACTATGTATTTTAAAGAAAATCACTTACTAAACTGAAATCTCCAATTGTAATAGGAATTTTCTTAAGGCAATCTTCAGCTAGACCCGCGAAATCTTCATCAGTTTCCTCCAGATGATTGACGGCTAGCCACATTAGTTCAGTCAATGCTTCAACTGCTGGTTTCTTCGGCGGCACCTGGTTTTGTTATTATTATACAGGTGAATCTTAACAGCTGTAGCTACAGGAAATGGCTTAGAACTTAAAATGTATTTACTATTTATACTGAACGACATTAAAAAAAAGTATAAGAAATTCACACAATTAGCTAGAAAGGCTTCAAATTGTACGTTGGAATGACGGTCTTCTAGCAATAGGCTACCATTTCTCGAAAATTTGTGACTGTAGAAAGAAATTAGGTATCTACTTAAAAAAATTACGCACAGTCTTCGAAGAAAGTTGTCGGAGCTACAACAATTCAGGAACAGTTAGCGTCAAAAACATAATATCGACGTTTTGTGTGTAGGTGTAAGATAATCTAGGATATCACACTTCGTGTCGTGCAGGCCGGCAGTGAAAAAAAATACAATACAAAATTCTCTACGATCTACTATATTTGGTGCAGACAGCACACCAAGCTACTACAATCTGTCAAATTTCCCTAATAGATTTTCAACTTTATCTCTAAAGCATTAGGTAGGGCTCAAGGTTGATTGTGGATATTTGACACTTTCGGGTAGCTTGACTTGCTATCGTCCGTACCTAATGGACCGCCATGCAACACAAGAGTTATGCCCGGGCGCTCCGCTTCTACGACTATTGCTATTAATTCAGGTTTTATAAATAAGTATAAAGGGTGTATCTGACATGGTCGCACAAACGAGTACCATGGATCCAGTACATGATTCGGAACCCCCCAGTGGTGGAATTATTCGTCGGCATTTTCATGATTATAAAAAGAAAATGTAGTTTTTTTTTACTTTAGGTCGTTCATGATTACTTAAAGTAAAAATTAATTAATTCGCTAATTACACAAAAAATTGCAATGAAAACAAAACTCGAAAAACTATCTTATCAGCTGATTTAATAGGGTTCACATCAGGGATCAACGTCATACCTACAAACCAGCACGGCGGCACGCTTGCAACGTTCAAAGGCTGAGCCGAAACTTTTTTTAAACACTGTGAATTCTGTAACTGTTCATTAACGACATAAATGACTATCATAATTTTATTAGTGGCATGCGGTGTAGCCTTTTCGCGAAGTTTGGGTTACGATGTCAGATACACCCCGTATACAACAGTTGTGTGATAAAAGAACAGACACAAAAAGTTCTCAACAAACAAACACATAGAAGTAACGAATTTAGTCATTTGTATTTAAATCGAACTTTGAAAATGCACATCAGCAGTGCTAATAAGGTTGACTTAGTTCTAAAGACACGTTCCATTACGTAGGTAGAGGTACAGCTCTATTTACCTATAAAGTTATGTGAAAACTTCAATATTTTGACAAATAACATAAAACACTTTTACTGACCACAGATGTACCGGCTGGTCCTCGTAGAACAAAATTCCAGTGGTCCATGGTAACTAAGCCGGCGTCTATGTAAATAGCCATGTTCAGAAGGAAACTGAAAACCAGCTTGTGCCGTTCAAATAGTCCTCTGGACACGTTGCGGTACACAGACAGAGTGATTTCACGTCGTAGGATATCCAGCCTGATTTCCAATACGTCACTTTTTTCGCTCTTTTCTATGACTTGATTGAAGATCTGCAAAGATAATCTGCGGGGTCATTGCGTAATACCCTCAGTACAGATACGACAGTAGGATTGGCTATCATTGTAACAGTTTCGCAACAAACAAAATTCATTCAAGTCAATTTTTCACAGTGAATAATCTTTGTGCGCTATACTTAGTCGTACGCGGATTTTTGGCAATTACACCTTACATTTTGTCAGTGTCTATTGAGTGGGCAGCTGCCTTTCCCGTCTGCCCCTCTGGGTCCGCCCATGACGGGACCCACCAAACGTCACCCACCTGTCTACTTTCACCAGATTGTATCTCATGAAATATGATAGCTAGACAGTTAAAATTTGCCCATGACAGGACCCACCAGACTTCACTCACCTGTCTGTCTTTCACCAGATTGTATATCATGAAACATGTTAGCTAGGCAGTTAAAATTATCACTGATTATGTAATTCTGTTGCTGCTATAAAACGTTGCTATTCCGGCAACAAAAATACGAGTACTGTATGAAAATTTCTACTGCCTGTCTATAAAAAAAAAAACCTTATAAATTGATTCTATAGTGAAATACAATATGTAAAGAAAACCCTGTCCAACCCATAAGGATAATAAAGGTTAGGTAAACACATGACCAAATATAATATAAAATTTTACGTAATCATCATATAAACAATACTAATGAATTTTGAAATAATCTTTTTTTCCCGCGAATTAATTCCAACTTCCCCGAAAATTCGGTATTTTTAAAAAAAGTGACAACGTCGGTATTATTATGAGCGAATAGCTATGAGACCACGTGCCGCGTGCCCTGCCCCCCGCCGCCCCCGGAAGGGAAGCTTACCGCACATTTAGTAAGTTACCTCTTTTTGCGAAATAATATTTATTTTTTTAGGGGGATGTTTTTTTTAAGTTTAGCCCGGCTTTGTATCCATTAGTAGAATCAGTTATCGATTCCTAACAATACCTTCACCGATCGGACAGGGTTTTCTTTACATATTGTATATTATTTAAACGTCGAACATGAAAAACGGGAGTTAAATATTTTTAATGCCAGTAATTTAATTAATATGGAAACGAAAAGTACTTACCTATCAGCAAAACATCTGCTAGTGACAGCTGACACACTTCGACAACAATAAGAAAATGATAAGGTTCCTACTGACCTGGTTAAAGTACTTCAGTGAGAACTGGTACATAGGGTCGATGTCGGCTAGTTGTGCTACAGCGAAGTACAAGACCGCCCCTCGTGTGGCCACTGTACGGTACTTCTCACGGGCTGCCGATATGTTCAACTCAGTCGCTTCTGTTTCCTCCAGACGAGCGTTTATTATTTCTGATGTTTCCTACGGGCAATGGGTTTTTTTGTAATATTTCGGCATCATCATCATCAAAATATGTGTATGTTTGTGTGTGTGGGTATGGTAGTTTAATAGTTTTATACGGGAGTGGTTTCACCTTACACATGTTAGGGGAAGGTCGAGCAAAGTGGATACCTTAAGGTATTTAAGGTCATGGCAGAAAAGGTATACAATACAAAAACAAAATAATAATCACAAATCTGTCTTTATTTATTGCTCTTACAAATACAAACATCAGTTACCATTAATATTTTAACAATAATCAACTGCAATTAAAATTTAAAAAAACACGACTTTATTCGCTTTGCCCGGTATCCGGGGTAAAGCGGATACAGTGCTTGGGCAAAGTGGATACCCGTATTTAATCTCAGAAAACAAAGAAATAACTTTGAAAAAATTAAAATAAAACTTGATCATAAAATTAGAAAATTAAGATTGTCATTTGTCTCTGGTATACTTATCCTTGAGTGGAATCAAAAACAGAATAATCTTTGTGACGTTATTGTTGGCAAATGTCACATTGAATCCAATTTTCAGCTTGTTTACTGTTTTCTTCAATATACATTTAACCGCAAGAAACGCATAAAACATTCTTACATTTTCTCTGGCTGTTTAACCTTTTTAGCAGTTATTTGTCTTTGTCGGATAGGAAGTGGATATGGTATCCACTTTACCCGTCTAGGTAAGTTTTGAGTTTAAGATATTTCATACAAAAACTAATAATTCTGATTTTTTTTTAATATACTGTTACGAATGCACCTTATGTCGAGGGCATAAGGTTCAATATCGCTTGACATGCAGTGTGTAACTTTTAAGCCCTATAACTCGAGATCTAGACATCGTATAGGTGCAATATAAAAACGCATTTCTAGATTTAAGGTGGCCTATCGAATGGTACAGGTTTCATCAATTTTGTCAACTAAGTGACGACATCGAAATTTCTAGAAGCCCGTTTCCGGGAATTACCGTAGGTACCTAGTGAATGTACTCGAAGTGTACATGCGCTATTATTATTACGTCTAGACGATTCTGGAATGTTCGATCAGCTGGCCTATATATAGCGCCGTGACGCCGGCGCCGAGTCAGTCTGCACTTGACTACCGAGACGAAAACAAGCGATACTTAAGAAGCGATCTTTGAGAATACCTACTGCGACAACTGTAAAGAAAACATTGAGTACTACGTGAAGTAACATCTGTAGTGTTATTGTGTGTTTACAATACGGACTTCGTGGACGTAAGTGAAGACTTCGGTGCAACGTCAACAACATTCTACTTGTCATTGCCTACAATCGACTGTACCTTCGTTGCCAATAAATTTCGTAACCCTTAACCGGTATTTTAGTACCCCTAGCCCGTAACAATACTATAACAACCTACACACATCAAAAGTGTCTAGGGATCAACATATATTTTTGCAATAACTTTTCTCCTGATTGATATTAATTAAAATTTTCTTTAAGGATTCATCAAATAAAGTGTTTTCGTTTGTCACAGTAACGATAAACCAAGTCACCTTTGCATTAATAAAGAAATTTGCCATTTTCCTAATAAAGGGATATTTGACATTTGAACCACTAACACAAAAGTTCGAAAAAAAGACTGAAATAACAGTTTTCTCTAAAATTTTATTGGGTAACTTAAACAATTAATAATCCGTGTTTCTACCGCGAACACTAACAACATAAGAACATCGGTTTGGCATACTCAAAATGAGTTCATCCAAATCACGCTGTGAAATGGCCGCCCATGTTCGTTGCAACAACAAAAAAAGGTCTTCTTGCGACTGGATACCCTCCATATTCGGCAGAGCTCTTCTCTGTAGCATATCCCATGCATGCTCAATCGGGTTCAAGTCTGGCGACTGAGCAGGCCAGGGCAGGACATTGATGTTAGCTGCGGCGAGAGTCTGTCTTACAACTCTTGCGGTGTGCGGTCGTGCATTATCATGCATTAACTGAAATAAGGGACCGATTTGCACTTGTAGAGGAACGATGACGTCTGATACAATCGTCTCAGCATAAATTTGAGCGTTGAGGTTGCCTCTGATCCAAATCAACTCAGTTCTTCCGCCGATCCAAATACCCGCCCATACCATGATGGTTCCACCACTATAAGGATGGACTTCCTGGCAGGATTTTAATCGCTGTTGGCGTCCAGGGGTTCTCCAGTGTCGTATACGTCTTGTATCCGGTCTCATACCAAAACGAGACTCATCAGAAAAGCACACGAAACGCCATTGTTCTTCTGCCCAATTTCCGTGTTCAAGAGCCCATTGATATCGAATCCTACGATTGTGCATTGCTATAGGTGGTACCCGTAGCGGTCTTCGGGAATGAAGGTTCACTTCATGCAAGCGGTTTCTGACTGTTTGGTCGCTAATTAAGTTCCCTGAAGAGTGATGAAGCCTCACGGCTAACATCATGGCGGTTATTGTTGGAGCTCTTCGAGTTAAGATTTGAATGTATCGGTCTTGTCTCCGTGTGGTGCAGCGATACCGTCCTCCATGGCGCTCAGCCACGGTACCAGTGCTTCGGTAACGTGTCCAAAGTCGACTGATAACACTCTGACTTGCATTCAGAGCTAAAGCCACAGTACGTTGCCGGGAACCAGCTTCTATCATTCCCACGGCTCTGAGCATTTCTTCCCTGCTTAAATAACGTCGCCGCTCCATAATAACGTTGGTTTTAATCAGTAGTAGGGAAACAGTAGCACTAATAATGTCTTCAATGCGTTGTATGTTTTTATAGGGAAAAGATTGACAGCTGACTTTCATCTTTTACTCGAATTTGATTCACAGTTCCTGATTCAAATTATGAAATGCACCAAAAAGGATCCATATAAATTTATAAAATCATAAATTTATTACAAAGCCACATCTCAATCTCAAGAAATCCGTATAAAAATGCTTGATCCCTAGCCACTTTTGATGTGTGTACTTAGATACGCTACCGAATTTAGAGATTCCTAAAAATCAAGAACTGGTTATACACGAGAAATTTTTAATGTACTTGCCACGTAAAATTTCTATTTTATTTACGAAAACACAATCTTCACTCTGCGGACGGGACGCGACGCAGCCCTTCACTTCGATGTTTGCCGCGTACTAAACCAAGATAGCCAAACGCAATAGTAGTGGCATGTTGAATTAAAAACTTATAATTTAGGAGTAGTAGGCAGTATTCGCTTTACCCGGGGTATTCACTTTACCCGGCCTTCCCCTATATTCTAATAGAAGATTCTCTACTTCATCGTAGCATAACTTATTATAATAACATCTTGCATATTTTATCTCAATTTCATTATCTCAGTGATAATAATGAGCCTATGATGTTCCCGCTGCTGGAACATAGATCTCCTCTCTATGACAGGGAGTCTATAAATCACCATGCGCGCCCAATTCTACATGCCGGCTTCCTCACGATGTTTTCATTCAACGTTTTGAGAGCAGTTTGGGTTCAAACTCCCGACCTACATCCCTGTAAATTGGAGTCGATACCATTGGGTTACCACAACTCTCCTTTATACCAGTATAAATGTGTATTTTCTAGTTGATGCCATTTCTTATGAGATCATATAACAAATTGATCATATAAAAATGTTCTTTACTACTTCAGGCTACGAATCAAACTTATTACTCGCGCGAGTTAACTGTGCACCTCGCTGGAATGCTGCCACTTCCCCGCGCGGCACCCCTCAGCCTCATTCGCCGCGAGCGTTCCGTAGCGATAGCATCTTTGTTACAATTGTCTAAATATAGTTAAAATCCCCTGTTGGTATTACTGTTTCTGTGGAGTTTTTTAAGTTAGGTTTTTTTTTTATTAACTTTATTTTTGTTTTTTACATTTTCGACGCGTTACTGAAGCCTGTTGGTTGCATCAACATTATATTTCAGTCCATATGTATCAATTTAATTGCAAAACGTCATGAGTAAAATGATCTACTATTATGACACTTTATCATCAAAACGACCTATTAAAAAAAAATATTTTTTTTAACATAGTTCTCATTTTTTGCAAACGAATGCAAACATGTCCGAATTACGTCACAGAGCGAGGTGCACAGTTAATTCGCGCGAGTAAAAAATACATAAATACTTTTTTCTTACTTTACTCTCGTTGAGCGTTTCTATCAGCTCTTCGTCATCCAGAATGTTCCCAGTCGAAGCGTAGAGCAATCTGAGGATTTTGTCCTCGATCTCGAGTAGAGTTCCTTTGTCGGTGTTGATACGAACTATAAGTTCCGTTCGTAAAATCTCCAGATCTGGGCGTTCCAATCTTACTACGTCGCTATAACAGAAAATGTAGGTCAAAATCTCATCACGAGTTCATGACTTCAGTTAGTTAGACTAGAATATAGGTAAGTCAATAAAGTTGGGGAGTGCCTGTGTCACGAAATACTTTCCCCAAAACAACGTACTTTGGGCATCTAAGAACCCGTTTTCCTTCACTTGCCTGTAGGCCAGGGCCACGGTTTCTTATCACTGCTGCCATCGGGCGGGATTGCATCAAGCACTAGTTTATGATTTATAAAAAAAAAAAAATCGATTTCCTGGTATTTTTTTTTTGCCTCGGTCTTATTTATTTTTTTAATCCAAGTAAAAGCCATCTTAGTTACACTTTTTAATCTCTCTCTAGGATCATCTGTCAGAGGAAGTGCGGTTAAAATCGAACACGCCGTTTCGGAGATTAGAAAGACATTAGGAATGACAGACAAAAATAAAGTTTCATTAAGGTCAATTTTATTTATTTTTATAGATAAAACCGTCAAACTAGGAGTACGCGCGGACTTATGAAAATTGGAAGGGGAGGTGGGAGGTCTTTGCCTAGGTGAACAAAGCAAGCTAGCTAAATTAAGAATAGATAAAATGTCAACTAACGCCAGTAACTGATCTTCAAGGCCAGACAGTGTCACAGTGAAGTTGACCAGGGTCACTTGGATGCAGATTTCCGGCAGATAGTGTGGGTTCGCCAGTTTGGTTGTGAGGTACAGGCGGAAGTTAGTGTCGTACTCTATATCGCTGTCGCCCAAGTGGATGAGCAGTCTGCCAGCCTGTTGAATTATTAGTTATTAAGCAAAACCACCCAGAAAACAACAATGAAGCAAACATTTCAATGAACAACTATAAGAAGTTTATAGGGTTTTGAAACTATAATGCTTCAGATACTTTATAAATACAAACACGAAACAAGGGTCAAACGATGTTAACCCCAAAAGTTTGGACTACCCACTCTCATTTTGTATTGCTGATCCACGTCAATTAAAAGAAGCATGAAATCGTAACTATTATACAATGCAAATGTATTGCAATAGGAAACATGATCTTGAATAAAAAGATAACTAAAGAGGCCAGCGTGGTAATTGTGTATCACAGTATTAGGTACATAGTTGATCGATTTTAACAGTTCGTGATTTTAACATTTGTAATTCCTTTGTTGATCAGACTTTTTTTTTTAATATATGTAGTAATGGATTAGCAATATTCTTTAAAACTGTTCAGATTGAGATTGAGAATGTATTACGTAATTAGGGTGTAGCTTCGCATGGGGGCGTTCACCTGAGGTGATTATATACAGTATGTTAAGAAAACCCTGTCCGACCCGTGAAGGTGTTGTTAGGTATCGATAACTGATTCTACTAATGGATACAAAACTAAACTAAACTTAAAAAAAAATCCCCCTAAAAATAAATATTATTTCGCAAAAAGAGGTAACTTAATAAATGTGCGTTAAGCACCCTTCCGCAGGCGGCGGGCGGCAGGGCACGCGGCACGTGGTCGCATCGCTATTCGCTCATAATAATACCGGTGTTGTCACTTTTTTTAAAATTACCAAATTTCGGGGAAGTTGGAATTAATTTGAGGGAAAAAAAGATTATTTCAAAATTCATTTGTATTGGTACTATGATGATTACGCAAAATTTTATATTACATTTGGTCATGTGTTTACCGAACCTTTATCCTTATGGGTCGGACAGGGTTTTCTTAACATATTGTTTCACATTTTAAATCTTTCTTTAAAATTTTATTTCTTTCATTGGACTTTCAAACGATCATGCGCTGCTTAGTGCCGAGCACTGTTAAAAATCGAAGTCTTTTTTGACGCGTTGTGATGCGTTCTGTTGGAATATCAATGCTCGGCTCAACGCGGTGTGCTTTTAATACCTATTATATTTTGAACATGGGCTTTAAAGTTCAGTATTTCGAATGTTCACGATAGTCACCTGCAGAAAAGTTTGCTTTAGAAGGACCGGCGCTAACGTGGCTTCTAGTGTCTCACCAAGGTCTTCGATTAGCATTGGCCAACCAAGTCGAATGCAATTCTCGAGGATCCGCAGGTAGTTAGTATCGATTAGTTTTGTTATCATAAGACCGTTATCTTTCTCCATGTTTCGTATCCATCTGTTAGCCTGCGATTAAAAAACTTAGTTAACACTAGGATTTATGAAAATACTAATCAAACTAAGCATGTTTGTACTTATAGGTATTCTTCCTCGCTTGATGTTAAGTAGCTTTTAGTCTTCCTTAAGAATTTTTCAAATTTGACGACACGGTTGGTATAGTGGCTGAGCGATCGACTGATGCGCTGCGTGTCGTAGTTTCCATCTCCCCACGGAACAGCACCCACGTTACAGGAGTAATTCCAAGTATGAGGCCACGATTATTATTTTTTTTTTGCAATATTTTGTCCTTACCGTGACAGTTAATTTTACACAAAATTTGCTTATTTTTGACATTTTCTACACTAACACAAAACTAGGCCTAGAGCAATAGAGGCCTATTGCAAACAAAAGTTTTTGATTCAACCTTCAAAATGATACCAAAATATTGACTCTACCGCCAATTATTTTAACTCAACATTATATAAAGAAAATTTTAATACCTCAAAAATAACATATCCAACAGTGTATGTTGGATATGATATTTTTGAGGTATTAAATTTAAAATTTAGAACCAATTCATTATAAATTATTAAAAAAAAATCGAGTGTGCTTATGACCACACGACTGAAGTGAAACTTCTTTCGCACCATCTGTATGTATAATGTATATATATATATATATATGTGTGTACAATATATACATGTATACACATATAATAATAATAATAAGCCTTTATTAAGCCATGAATTTCTCAGTTCATAATAATAATTTAAGTATTTCGCAAAAGAAAAACAATAAAAATAATAGTAAATATATAAATTTAGATTTCATGACGATTCATGGCCCCTTTCGGTATAGGCCTCCTCCAAATGCCTCCATTTATTTCTATCTTTTGCCAGATTTAGCCAATTTCTCCCTGCAGTCTTTACTATGTCATCGCTCCAACGGTTTCTAGGGCGGCCTTTGAGTCTTTTTCCTCCTGGCCCTTGCCATGTTGTCGCAATTTTTGACCATCTGTTGTCGGGCAATCGTGCCAGATGTCCAGCCCATCTCCATTTTAAACTTAACGCGCCCAAACATGGACTTTCAACAAAAATTTTATTACAAAATTACGTTCTTGCCAGCGAGCAATGGAAAGAAATATATTAGGCCTCAAACTCATGGACAAACAAAAAAAAAAGCTCGGTCATACGTAATACAACACAATGTATCGACGCAGTAAAACACGCGTATACACATATACATATATTAATTTTCTATAAATATTTAAATTTATTTCATGCTTTCATTTATAAATTAATATTTTTGCATAGACCTCCAATTTAAAAAAAAAAAAAAAAAGTGGATTCCCTCGGGGCCAAAAGGTCGGGCTCTTCCTCCTGAATCAGGGGACCCCAAACTCGGGTAGTCCACGACCTCTGGTTCCCGAGATAATCCACGGGGGGGTGAGGTAACTAAAGGGGGTCGGGGGGGGCATAGGTTTCGTGGGGTTGCGGGGGGAGGGGGAGAGGGGGGAGTGGATTCCCTCGGGGCCAAAAGGTCGGGCTCCTCCTCCTGATTCAGGGGACCCCAAACTCGGGTAGTCCACGACCTCTGGTTCCCGAGATAATCCACGGGGAGGTGAGGTAATCAATGAGGGGGTCGGGGGGTGTTCGCAGCGTCATGTTCTCGAAGAAATTCATAGTTCTTAATCAATCAAGGTACTTAGCTTAATAATTGAGCTTATGAGGCTCGAAAGCAATAATTTGTACTTTGTGTCCAATTATCGTATTGTGACGATATCTTCAAGCTTCTATACTTTCAATTATATCAGAAATGTTCAGCAGAAATATATAAAACAATATAAAGGCCAGGACAGAACGAAATTTATAAATTATTTGTGCTCTTAGGTAATCAATTGTTAACAAATCTTAAAAAGATCCAAAAAATATATATTGCCTTCGGCGAGATGCGAACTCACAACTTCATACTCGACTCAATTGTTAACAAATCTTAAAAAGATCCAAAAAATATATATTGCCTTCGGCGAGATGCGAACTCACAACTTCATACTCGACATGTCATGCAATATTTACATGAGCCAACTCCTTGTTTGTAGTACAGACGAAATAGGACTATACTCTGCTTCCGTTCGCCTTGCCCGATCATTTTTCGTAACGCTTTCGCCAGTTTACTCCCCAAGTCAAGCGTGCCTAAAGAAGTTTCACTTCAAAAAAAAACATTCCATATAATTATATGTTAAAATATTTAGGTTTAAGTATTCGTAAAAATATTTAGGGCTAAGTAAGTAAGTAGGCCTATAATGTGTTATGACCTGCTCCTGCGGATCGATAGTCAGAGGCCACCGGCCTGCCCGTGTCACCAGGATGCCGTTCTCCGTAGATATAGAATCGCGTGGCAGACCTTGTGAATTCCATGTCCTAACCGTGTACGAGTCAGCCATTACCTCGATCAAACTGATGACAAAAGATTTATATTACACATTGGTATACAGAGTGGTGCTGACAATACGACAATAAATGAAAACACGAATAATGCTGGTTCATAGGAATAATCCTAAACCATAGAAAAATTCTAGCATCAAAAATAAAAAGCTGAAAATTTCAAACAAACTAAATCGCATAAAATTGCAAACGGAATAGAACATCCTTTAAAAATATTGGTTCAGTGACTATCCGCCGATCGGCGACAGCGCGATCCTGTATCGACTTGCTTTTTTCGCGCCGTTATTATTAAAGTTCACTTACATTTATTGCACATTTACTAACATTGTAAAGACTCAAAAAATATTTATTAAGTTATTTACTTGTTATTATTTTTATTTATTACTTAATTTTTTTATTTTTTTTTTTTTTTTAATATATGTATATTATCCTTATGTTAAATAAGCGAACCCAGGACTCCAACGGGATTACCTATACGCTGACACGTCGAGTCGGAGTCGGAGGATGAAGATCTTTATTTTATTAAATACAATTTGATAATTATCAAGATAATTGTAACTTATCTTTATTTTAAGTATTCCCTTATACTATAGTAGCATTTGCCTACAAGGAAAAGTTTTATTGTTGATATTGATTTTTTATTAAAAAGAAAATTCTTCATTGTGTCGGGTACTTTGCTATAGATTTTTATGGACTTGACAAAGGTACCATTGGAGTGCATTTTTGGTACACTGAAACTTTATCGATATTATCATCATTATTATCCTGTCCTTTATAACTTTATAATGACCGAGAACACTGACAGCGCCGAAAAAATTATCAAGTTAGGACTTATTCATTCAAAAAACTTCGTACAGCTTCATTCAAACTTTATGGCGGCTCTAATGTTTTTGTTACTGCGTTGAGACGACTCTCTTGTTCCGAGTTGCATTAAAGTTTGAATCAGGCTATTTGTACCATTAACATCGAAGTAGATGAAGAAGACATACTCACTTGAAAGTCGCAGACGCCGGTATTTCCAGTTCTTTACATTGTTGTATCCATTTGATGACCAGCTCGCGTCTGTAGGTAGACGGAAAGGCTCCAAAATAGGCAATACAGCCGGAAGCTATTATAATGTCTCCAGTCGTACAATGCAACGCTTGGGTCGCGGCCTGTCAAAGTAAATTAAATAGCGGTTCGCATAAAAGAGGATCTGGGCGTCATAACTGAATGAGCAATTTCGTGCAAATCCTTTAACAAAATAAAATAAATACAATCATCATCAACTCAATCAGAATAATTGCAAAGAACCTGAAACAAAATGTATGGAAAAAATCCGTTCGGTAATCTCGGCTGAAATGGCATAAACTTGCTGTAACACACTGATGCAAAATAAATAGGTATGGACACAAAAAATGGCTGTGTTAGAGAAATAGCCATTTTTATGTTGACGTTAGGAAGATGATTTTATAAAGGGTGTCTCTGACATCGACTCACAAACGAGTACCATGGATCCAGAACATGATTCTGAACCCCCCAGTGGTGGAAATTTTCGTCGACTTTTTCATGATTTAAAAAAAAAATTTTTTGTCACTTTATACCGTACATAATTGCTATACTTTTATAACCCAATAAGATTTTAAACTAAAAATTAATTAATTCGCTAATTACATAAAAAAGCGCAATGAAAACAAAACTCGAAAAACTATCTTATCAGCTGATTTAGTAGAGTTCACATCAGGGATCAACGTTATACCTACAAACCCGCACGGCGGCACGCTTGCAACGTTTAACGGCCGAGCAGAATTTTTTTTTAAACACTGAATTCTGTAACCGTTCATTAACGATATAAATGACTATCATAATTTTATTAGAGGCATGCCGTCTAGCCTAGCTTCGCGAAGTTTGCGTTACGATGTCAGATACACCCTGTATAAGTAAAAAATATTCCCATCAACCACAGCAGTTTCCAATTCATGCGTTATTTGTAAAAGTATTTTGTATATACCCCGAAGGTAATCCATATAGGTATATGGATATACAAAGTAAACGGGCTATACAAGTGTATTTTTTGTTTATAAGAAACCTGAATATAGTTTGTTCAGAATAAGCAACTGAATCCATAACAATAATTTTTACACCATGTTATATTTTTTCCCAAATACATTTAGAAATTGTTGCAATGTGGATACTGAGCGCGCAACAGAGTTAACGATAGATCATAGTACTAGTATAGTGAGACAGGCCCCCCCCCCGCGCCGCTCCGCTGTAGGCGCGGGCGGGCGAGCGGGCGTTGACCATAATTTTGTTGGGACAACCAAGTAGATAAGATAACAAGCTCATAACTTTGTGGTTTGTCATGATATCTTTTTGAAATTTTGTACGATAGATGCTTTACATAAAAATGAAACCAGAAAATGACATTGTATACAATATATTTAATACACATTTCGAACAGTCGGTAAGTGTTCAGTCTGATATTTTGAAAATTAGGGATCTTGTATCGCAAGTCTGTTTTCCAAGGATTGTTTAAAAAAAATGAATATTTACCCACCTACAGCAATATGTGCATTAGACATGTATTGTTGTAGGTATTCAATCTGCAAAAGGTTTTTTTTAGGGTACACGTTGATCGATGCTGAATTTACTACAATTAACTGTTATACTTAAGAGGGGACTCTAGTGCCGAGAAGTTTGAAAAATAGGTATCTAAAGAAAATTTTGATTTTACCTAAAAAAAAACGTTGACCAAAAGGCGTTTCCTATTCCGCTGTTTTCGTTTTCAAAACACGACAGATCTCAATTATTTTTATAGCAAAATTTTGAAAAAAGGCATATCTATGCTTCTATTATTTTCTTTTTTCTCAAAAACGTATCACATTTTTCTAATAGTCGTCTGAACATCGCGGTAAAAATGGGTTATTTTTCGGGATTTTGAAATATCATATTTATTTCTTTTATTAATTAAGTTTTGCAAAAAATCAAATGATAGAGGCACGAACAAGGTGTAAAATTATAGAAAAAAATCCTCTAAAAGCGTTATCCACGAAGAAAATAAGAAGTGGAATACGATTGTATAGAGAAAGCGCCACTAGTCCCCTCTTAACATTTCAACTATGTATCTATAAATTATTCAGTTCTTACATGAACTAAGTATAATCTCAATGATAAAAAAACCTAAAAGTTTTCAGAGGTGGTCAGTATGTACCTTTTCATTTTAATTTATTTTTATTTTCAACTTTTCGTACCTACTAATGGTACAAGGGCGGTTTTAATGCCTTATGTATTTTCTACCAGTCAGGCAGTCAACCAAGTGTGGTGAAGAGATGATTAGGTGTTTAGAACATATTTACTAACGTTATAATCCATTTTATAATGCTGACGTGGTTACCTTGACGCTTTCCTCCCAGCGACCCTGCTCATCGGCCAGCGCTTGTGTGAGGCGCCCAGCGCGAGACAGACGCGCCGCAGCCAAGTCCACATCAGCTTGTAACTTGTTCCGTTCTTCTTCAACGACCTAAATTAGTATTTTCATTAAAAAGGAAAAGCTATTGATTCAAGCTTACCCGATACTACATGAGATTATGATACTCCAAATAAAATGGCGAATAACATTACCGAAAACCTAAATAGAGTCATCTTGCAGTTTTTCGTATAAAAGCTAGATAAATGATGATATCAAAATGCTTAATCGATAAAATTTACATCTATCTCAATAATGCAATTTGCAATGTATTGCTTATTTCAGTTGCACATATTATAATGATGTTATATACATTTAATGTTAATATACAATTTGTAAAGAAAACCCTGTCGGATCCGTGAAGGTATTGTTAGGTATCGATAACTGATTCTACCAATGAACACATACACAATCCATGCGCGGGCGACGGGGAAGGGGGGGGGGGAGGTGCAGGGCACGTGGCACGTGGTCGCATCGCTTATAATAATACCGTCAAAATGGTGGAGCCACTTTTTTTTAAATTACCAACTTTCGGGGAGGTTGGAATTAATTCGCGGGAAAAAAAGATTATTTTAAAATTCATTCGTATTGTTACTATGATGATTACGTAAAATTTTATATTATATTTGGTCATGTGTTTACCTAACCTTTATTATCCTTATGGGCCGGACACGGTTTTCTTTACATATTGTATAATTAAAATGTAGTAAATATAATTCAATTCGACGTACCCTAAGTTCCTCCATCATCTTTGCGAGTTGGGCCTCGATGGCCTCTACCTCTTTCTGTTTGGCCCTGAGTAGAGCCATTACATTCTTCAATATAGCCGCTGCTTCTTTATGCCTATGTAACAGTACATTTTACTTGTTATCCACGTTAAAAAAAACTAGGAGCTTCCACAAAAACTATCACTAATGAACGTCCTGCAGCAAAAAGGAACAACTTATACCAACGCCAAGTTCCATAAAGAATAGAGGTAAACAAACCAATTTAGGGTTCTCACAACTCACGTTTTACAAATCTCCTGTTATTTACATGATTATCGACTTTTACTAACTATTTATTAATAATTCCTATTGCAGCATATTTTAATAGAATCATTAAAATAACATGCATGATAACTTGGTACAGTAAAATCCGTTAAGACGATTTCTCAGGGACCCCACCAAAAACGCGTCTTAAGTGTGAAATCGTATTATGCGGGATAGGGTAAATAAAACGTACGTACCACTTTATTATTATGTATTTTGTTTTTATTATTTTAAATTATGTACACTCAATACATTATTTAAAATGATCACTATTTTGGTTTATCTTGAAAGATTTTGATGCATTAGCAATTAAAAGATTTATCAATACTTTACCACCATGACAAGATTTTCCCTTGAAAACATAGGATTTATCTGGCATCAATTAAAAAAATAAACCAAATTCATCCGCGTTAAAAATGTGTCGCGGTTCGTAATATAGCAACAATTCGGGAAGTGTTGCCATCCATGTATCAACATCTTATCTATACCAATGTCTCCCATTCCCCACTGATTTGACGTTACACAACACAGACATATAGCGATTTTAAAAGCAGTATATCCTGCCATTTGAAGCGTTAAAATCAGTGATCTGTAATCCTTCAGTAATCTTATGCGCTTTCTCGCATATTATGAGGCCACTAATATGGGCAGTTTTGAAGCTCATGCTTGATGAAGCCATTCCACTAAAACTTCGGCTTCGGTTAGAGCGCGGGCGTATTAAACGGGATGACGAAACGTATTAAGCCTTAAGAAATGTATGAAAATATGTCTAAGTTGCAGGGACTGGCGTAAAGCGGCGTATTATGCGAGAAATCGTAATAAGCGTGATCGATTTAAACGATACTGTATTTCGAAAACCATTAAAAAGTGCAGGTATTAAATACATTTTATAGAATTCAACCAATGAATAAAGTTGCGGCATTTGCCAATACAATTTTGCGTACTTTAATTACTTTCAAATCAAACTGCATAACACAACATGCATTGTAGTACTTTCAAGTATGGACTAATGACGCTTTTCAGTAGGTTTTCTTTACATATTGTATATGTATCAAAAAGTAACCTATTAGGAAATTAGCTTACATGTGTGTCATATTTCATTCAAATCGCTTTAAACGTTCGATTCAAATCATAAATATCTAAACACTAGCTGCGCCGCGCGATACCACCCGCGTGGGGTTCCATATGGTTTTTTATGTACTCCACTCCTATTGGTCGCAGCGTGATGTTATATAGCCTTAAGCCTTCCTGTATTAATGGGCTGTACAACTCAAAAATAATTTTTTAAATCGGACCAGTAGTTCCTGAGATTAGAGTGTTCAAACAAACAAACAAACTCTTTAGCTTTATATATTAGTATAGATATATAAATAAACTGTTTACATTAGTAGGAACTAGGATTATTACTTTTATGAAAATCATCTATGTAGAAAAGGTTGTTAACATCAGTCTTTTAGGCGTAAACTACTCGTTGCCTAGCAACGGTTTGTTTACCTCTATTCTTTATCGAATTTGGCTATAGTATAGTTAGTAATATGACTTGCCGTATGCTCACGGGGTGCAACATTCAAGAACAACCAAGTGCTATCAGATTTATATTGTGCAGACAATTAAAAGATACCGCTGAAAACGCGACGATGCGATATTTTTTTTAATATAAATTGTTATATTTTTTAAAAATACAGTAAATGTATAAAATCTTACTTCGGATAAAGGAGTTAGTAGGTAGTTGGTGGGAGTCATCTCAGATGCAGTACATCATTATCAACCTTTTTATCGTCCCACTGCTGGGCACAGGTCTCATCTCATACAGTTGGCGAGTTTTCCAGTTTGGTTGGTGGGATTTTTCCAGTTTTCCAGGTTTCCTCAAGATGTTTTCCTTCACCTTCAGTCATTGGTGTCCAAGATATACTTAGAAAGTACATACAACTTTAGAAAAGTTATATTGGTACTTGCCTGACCTGGAATCGAACCAGCGCACTCGTACTTGAGAGGCTGGTGTTTTAACCACTAGGCCACCACGACTTCTGTAGTACAGTACATAAGTATATCATAATGCTGTTGTACGGATCAGCTACCTTACTACCAAGAGGAATAGTAGGTACGTGATTGAAATGAGAATCTTATCGTACTTACTTAATTATCTTTGGTTCCACTTCTTTGAACACTTTGGCATAAACGTCGATGGCCTGTACCCACAGCACCATGGATCGGCATACCTAAGAAAACATAATGTGTTATTTTATATATGTATATTTATGAATTCCTAAACGGGCGAGGAATCCAGCCGTGATGTTGTCACCATAGAAATTATAGGTTATCTTGTAATGGTAGACACTTTTAAAAAAAATTATAAACTTGTGCTTGACTGCAATCCCGCCTGATGGTAAGCAGTGATGCAATCGTTGATGGTAAAGTGCGATAGTTTATTAAGCCTATTCACTTAAAAAACTTAGTGAATAGGAAGGAAGACGGCAGGTGATCGAGGTGATGCAATGTTAAACCCAACAACACGACCAAAGATGCTGCGCCAGAGGGAGATTGATCTGGAGACCCCCCACGATCAAACTCCCGACACAACAACATTTGGCGCATCATACCCGACACACATCGCAATACAACTCAGACCTGTCCTCCGTACGGCTTCACCAGACATCATGCCGGAACACGACGAATCGCTTAGCGGCAAGAATTTGTCTCGTGGGTGATAACTTCTGCCGGCAGCCGTAGCCTACCACCAATCAAAGATGTAAGTAGATGAAATAAAACAAGGCTATATGCTAAAATACAGTTGGTAAATATAGTTTAGACATCGGGTTGACTACTTGTGATGTTATTAAGTTCGTCTTTAGGTTACACAATTGCAATCCATTTAAGTATAATAGAAACCTAAATGACAGCCTCCCTGGCGTAGCGGTAGCGAACGCGGCCGTTGCGCAAGGAGGCGCTGGTTCGATCCCCGCACAGTGCAAATATTTGTATGCATGAATATGAGTAGTTGCTCTGGTCTGGTCGTGCCTCAGAAAGCACGTTAAGCCGTTGGTCCCGGTTGCCATACAAACATCTAGTGGCAGTCGTTACGATTGTTGGAGCCCTCAAAGTCTAACAGTTGGTCTCACTGCATTGCTTAGATATCGCCTTCGGGTTGTGGAGGTCAGACGGCAGTCGCTTCACGGAAAATATCTAAGTTTAGCCAAAATCAGCAGTTAGACTGGTAAAGCGGACCCCAGACTCCAAAGCTGAAAAGCTACGGCGGATGCGACTGGGATTCACGCTGAGAAAAAGATGATGATGAGAAACCTAAATTCTTGCTGCTAAATATGTTGTTATTACAACATAAATAACTTTCAGCACGAGTTAGAAGAAAAGGTGACCTGAATACTTTCTCATTATTACCCGAAACCTCGCGGATTCAACAAATTTTAATCAAATTTTAAGAATGTGGGTCTGGTTTTGTGTTCCATTTGGGACGGTTTTTCATTAGAAATTTATCAAAAATATAAATAACTATAAAAGTAAAAAAAACGAGTGTGCTTATGACCACACGACTGAAGTGAAACTTCTTTCGCACCATCTGTATGTATACATATATATATATATATATATATATGTGTATATACACACATATATATAAACACCTCTTTGGGCACTTAGTTGATCCAGCCACGATGCCGTTCATTATAGACTCCACCTTTAGCACGGAATAACTTGACTCCCGTTGCATATTTCTTGGGCGGAGTGGCAACGTCGCATTCTATTTAGGGATGTGGCCAAACATATTCGTCGATTGGGACATATACTCGACAAAATTTTTTCAGCAATTTCATGCATTAGTGGATCCGTAACGGCTAAATTTTTTGAACCCACGAGGACTTTTTAGCTCTGAATATATTCCAAAAATCAATAACTTGTGTTGATCCTTTTATATACTCGCACTTCCAGTAATACTTCTTTTGATCCGATACCTATACCGTAACGGTTGATCAATTATGAATTTATTAAACCTAATCTAGAAATTTTATATTCGCAATGCTCCATACATTGTAAGATCAATATATATTTGTTAACATTTCATGCATTAGTGGATCCATAACGACCATTTTTTTTTAAATGCACGATGGCGTTTTGGCTCGTAATATATTTCAAAATTCATTTACTTATGTTGATCCGTTTAGCTCTCATACTTCGTAATAGTTATTTTGATCTGAATAGGTACTGATACCGTACCGGTCGATCAATTATGTTTCGTATGAAGTCAAAGTTATTGTTTTTAATATTTAATTAGGTTGAATTTTACGTATGGGGTTTTTATACTTTATTTCTAATTTATCATTTATTTAAAGTTTTTAAATTCATGGAAACCAAACTAATGAGTCCAAAGACGATATCGCCGCTGTATGTTTTGTGCTGAAAATATTGTGTGGACGGCCTCGGTTACATTCAATGCAATCAATACTGCTTGTAAGGTTCCTTTGGTAGAAATTGTATGCGAATACATATTATTATTAAGTTTTAAAGGTTGAACTTAGCGTAGCCGTTTTTTAGGCATTAATCAGGTAGAAAGAAAAATTGTTTATTCCACTCAAACAGAACGCACCTTATTATAATAATACGCTAAAACAATACTAAACACATAATAAAGAAAAAAAAACACACAGGATAGCCTCCGTGGCGTAGCGGTAGCGAACGCGGCCATTGCGCAGGGAGGCGCGGGTTCGATCCCCGCACAATGCAAATATTTGTATGCATGAATATGAATATTGGCACTAGTCTGATCGTGCCTCGGAAAGCACGTTAAGCCGTTGGTCCCGGTTGCCATACGAACATCAAGTGGCAGTCGTTACGGGTTGTTGGAGCCCTCAAAAGTCCAAATAATTGTTCTAACTGCAATGCTTAGATATCGCCTTCGGGTTATGGAGGCCAGACGGTATTCGCTTCACAGAAAATATCGAAGTTTAGCCAAAATCAGCAGTTAGACTGGTAAAACGGACCCCAGACTCCAATGCTGAAAAGCTACGGATGCGACTGGGATTAACACTGAGATGATGATGATGAAAGAAAAAAAAAACAAAAATGTAATTTACTAAAAAGCCAAGCTCAAAATAAAACAATGTTTTCTTGATGTCATAACCCGGGTCAGGAGTTTTGGCGGGAAAGCTAAGCTGAGTGTCACGTTAATTTTTCATTGGAAGTTTAAATTATTTATAGAGTTGTTTATGATTTATGTAGTAAAAAGTAAATAATTCATAAAGAACATTGAGATATCACAGCGTAGTGTGTACAATAAACATGTGTACCTCATTGATAATATTTTTGTAAATTAAAAAAGATAAACTCAACCGCACGTTAGTGGAAATATAATCAGATTTGCTACTTAGTAATAAAGGTAATAAAGTTCTAAGTACATTTATCCGCCGAAGTGCGTTTGACATTGTGGTGGAGTTTTCTCAGTCGACTCAAAATTAAACATACCTACGTGTATTATAAAAATAATTTCACTTAATCGTGTTATATTTTAGTGAAAGAAAGCGCTGTTTTCTAATGATTTGTGGTAGGTACTGGAACGCGTTAGACACATGGAATGTAAACTTTAGCGGTCGCAATTTCGAATTAGGTAGTCTGCGTTTCATTCCAGCGTCCTAGTTTGAATTTCTTTCAAAAAAAAAAAAAACGATATTCGAAACATGAAACACCAAGGAGGTAACTAATAAAAGGTTTTATTTAAATTTCAGACTGTCTTGCAAATCGTATCAAGTAGTAGACTGTTTATTGAAAAAAAAAACAAAGGAACATCATAATAGCGCCGTAGCGAGGGAAAAATTGTTATTGTTCATTATTCATCTTAAAAAACTTATAAAATAAAATTGTTTTTTATTTCCGCGGATTGTTTGAGAAAAGTAGTTAGTAACTGCTAGCGTGATTTGACCGTATACTGCTTCATCATCATCATCATCATCAACCTTTTTATCGTCCCACTGCTGGGCACAGGTCTCCTCTCATACAGAGAAGGATTGAGCGTAATCACCACGCTTGCTCAATGCGGGTTGGCGATTTCAGACTTAAAGTCCAGGTTTCCTCAAGATGTTTTCCTTCACCTTCAGTCATTGGTGTCCAAGATATACTTAGAAAGTACATATAACTTTAGAAAAGTTACATTGGTACTTGCCTGACCTAGAATCGAACCCGCGCACTCATACTTGAGAGGCTGGTGTTTTTACCACTAGGCCACCACGACTACTAAACACGTATACGTGTATAGTATACGTATAGTATGATAGTATTGTCATCGGCAGCAGCGCGGGCGTTGAGAAAAGAGGTTTCGACCTTGGGCCTTTTTTCTAACACCGGGAATGAACTTATATTGGAAGTAAAAAGTTAGTAATCAATGTTAAAATCCTATAAAAATTAAATTGTCAACAGAAAAATTATTGACTTTAAAATAAAGGAGGATGTTCACAATTCGTCGCAATCTTTTTTTATGTATGTTCACCGATTACTGTTAGACGCCTATACCCGTTACCAAAATTATTTTTTATTTGAAAGAGTGGTCCCATAGTCACCAGAGAAATCAAGGAAAACAATTGTTTTTATCAAAATTTTCTGGGGCAACTAGTGCATTTCAAGGTATTTACAATTTAATAATGATCTGGAGTAGATGTGATGATGTAGTAGATATGAAGCCGAGAGACACTTGAGGGAACTTCTCGACAATTCACAACAGCTACCTTGTGTTTGAGCTTGATTAATTTGTATTAATAAGAACTTTACTTTTTTTAACGTATTCCGATAATGTTAAGATGCGGATAATGCCACTGCATTATCCGCATCAATATTGCTGTAATAATGCTATATTACTATTTGCAAGTATTTTGTATTGTTTGTTGTCCCATAATTAATAAAAAAAATAAACCTAGATGGGTTGTAACTGTCATTAGGACTCTGATGATGAATACAAAGGCCAGTTCAGGGAACTCCTCAACCGTTTACAGTAGTTCCCTTGTGTTTAGAATAATTCCGAGACCCGTGAATGTGTTGTTAGGTATCGATAACTGATTCTACTAATGGATACAAAACCGGGCTAAACTTAAAAAAAATCCCAAAAAAAAAAAAATATTTCGCAAAAAGAGGTAACTAAATAAATGTGCATTAGGCTTCCTTCCGCGGGCGGCGGGCGGCAGGGGACGCGGCATGTGGTCGCATCGCTATTCGCTCATAATAATACCGGTGTTGTCACTTTTTTAAAAATTACCAAATTTCGGGGAAGTTGCAATTAATTCGTGGGAAAAAAACATTATTTCAAAATGCATTTGTATTGGGACTATGATGATTACGTAAAATTTTATATTATATTTGGTCACGTGTTTACCTAACCTTTATTATCCTTATGGGTCGGACAGGGTTTTCTTAACATACTGTATTGATGAGCAATTTTCACCCATATGGATTATTATGAAAATCTGCAGTAGATTTGATGATGAAAACCATAGACAGTCGAGGGAACTCTCCAACGATTCACAGCAGCCACCTTGCGTTTGTGCTTGATTAATTTGTATTGATAAGAAATTTACACCTACATATCGGTCTCCGTGGCGCAGCGGTCAACACGCCTGCCTGCGACGAGGAGGCCCCGGGTTCGATCCCCGCCCAGCTCATGATGGAAAACGATCTTTTCCTGATTGGCCTGGGTCTTGGATGTTTATCTATATATGTATCTATTATAAAATATAGTATCGTTGAGTTAGTATCCCATAACACAAGTCTCGAACTTACTTTGGGGCTAGCTCAATCTGTGTGATTTGTCCGTATTTATTTATTTATTTATATGTGGGTTTAAATGAAGGTCTGTGAGTCGTGTCCGTAAATCTGGTGATGAAGACCAACAGGAGTAGAGGAAACTTCTCAAAATCTTACAGCATTGAAGTTTAGCACTGAAGAATCAGTACCTACTCGTCACGCTTATGCAACAATCAATTAAAATCAAGAAACTGAATTTAATATACTTTTTAAAATACTTCGAGGTGAAATAAACTGTCCACAGCTCCTTAATTCTTTTAGGTTTAGTGTGCCATCGAGATATCCGCGTAAGCCAGTTCAACCTCTCTCGGCCACTTTTAGGCGCACAGAGTTCGGTAAATCATCACCTATCCCCCGTCTCTGTCGTTTATTAAACAAATGCAGTGCTCAATGCAAAATGCAATGCTTCCTCCGGAGCTGAATTAGTCTGCTCCACCTCTTCCCTTTTATTTGCTACTTGTTTGTTTTTATTTTTAAATTTTATTAGATTTAAGTATTTTGCATTTTGTAAAGTAATATTTTATTTTATTTTTTTTATCTTTAGATTGGATTAATACTTGTTATGTATAGTTTTATTAACCACTGTCCATAACGCTCCTCTAATTGTACGCTGTAGCTACCTTAGTATGTTGTGCAACTAGCCAAGATCTTATAATTATCAACTGTACATTTAAGTGTTGTAACAATAACTGGTGGCTCTAATAAATATAAATAAATAAATAAATAAAAGTTGCGTACTCGCTTCGTGTCTAGGCATTGCTCATACTTTCATTTTGATCTCGTACTACAGTAAGTACTTTTTTTTTGTTCCTAAAAACGAATATACTATTACCAAAGATACACCGACTTCCGAAATTAGTTATTTTTAACTTTGTATTGTTTTTTGGAAGACGGTTGTTGTTTTTCTATTTTTTTTTTATTTTACGCCTTTGTGTTGTGAAAAATACTGCTCAGCTGCATTCGGGCAGAATGAATGCTGATGTTAATATAGTTGGGAAAAGGCCTGTAAGAAAACCACGTAACCAGTGTAAATTGTTGAGGAATTCCCTCGAATGCCTATAGTCTTCATCATCAGATTTACTACACACCATCATTTTAACCCATATAGGTGCAAAGTTCTCATCAATATAAATGTATTAAGTCCAAACACAAGGTACCTACTGTTAACCATTGAAGAGTTCCCTGAACTGGCCTTTGTTGAAGTGAAACTTCTTTATCGGCGTTGAAAAAAATTTACCGTCACATTTTGACGTGACAACGTCTTAAATTAGGTTGCGGCTGGGAGTCACTTATGAAAAAGTGTAACGCTCGGTAACGTTACGATGAGTCACCGAACTAAAAAATATATTTCTATAGTTAAAATTTGTGCAATTCTTATTTTCATTCAATTCCTTGTTCCTATTGTGCAATTTAATTATATTCATATCAATAAATATTCTACCGAGAAAAAGACGTTGTCACGTAAAATCTTCGCCCGTAAAACCGACTTTACAGGCAACCATTTTTCGGTTACGCGCCATCTTTTTATTAACTTTTTTTTACTATATTTACCCACCTCGAAGTCCTTCCCCATATCCCTACCTGAAATCCCGGATATCTCGGAAACGGCTGGGAATTTCAAAATTCTGACAAAATTTTCCCTCCCCCCTAGCCCCCCTCCCAGCCGGAACCTATATTCAGATAGGACCCCTAGACCCCCATTTTGACCCCATAGTACCTGACCCCCAATACCCATATAGCACATACATTCCGAGATTCCAGTGACCAGTCCCCTCCCACTCTCCCCTCATGTTGTGACCCCAGGTGGACAGGATCCTCCCAACACTTAGACAAACCCCCCTCACCTACCCCTCCCCCCCTAGACTCAACCTAGCCTCCCCACCCCTCTCCTCTACACTCCCTTACCCCCCCACTTGCCCCTCAGGCCACCTCACCCCCCCGCGGCCTATCTCGGGATCCGGAGGTCCTAGACTAGCCGAGTTTGGGCTCTTCGGATTCGGGAGGAAGAGCCCAACATTCTGGCCCCGGGGGATTCCGCATCCCGCACCCCGCGTTTCGCATTCCACGCTGACTCACCTGGTGCTGGCGCGTGCAATTGTTGGGACATACATGGGCTGTATCTTTAGTTTAGTTTTAAATTTGGTGTTGTATTTAGTCGTGGACCGTCCCCCTATTGGGGACGCTAAGTTTTAATCTTTATTAATGTTATTTCACGCGCCACGCGCGTTACGCGCCTTCTTTTACTAAGAAGTTTCACTTCTTACGTGTGTACACTAGTACACGCACACATTTTTTTTTATCACCAGAGCCTTCATGACAGTCGTAACCCATCTTTTGAAAAGTTCTTATCAATACAAATTAATCAATCACAAACTCAAGGTAGCTGCTATGAATAGTTGAGGACTTCCTTCGACTGTCTCCCGGCTTCATCACCAGACCATTATCAAATTGTAGTTCGTTGAAATACTTAATGAAAATACTTAGTCGCTCCTACGATTCTTGGAAATTCCTCTTGATTTCTCTAGTCTTCTATCATCAGATTCTGACTTGGTGACTATGGGACCAATTAGAAAGTTTACCACTTCAAACAAAAAAGAATTTAGCAAATCAGTCCACGTGTCTCAGATTAATATCTAAGATTAATAAAGTGAACATACATAAAAAACAAAACGGCTGCTTAACCAATCGCTTCGCGCCCTTGGCAAATGCTGCGCCCTGATTGGCCCATTTGAATTGGATCAACAACTACCCAGACGCCAAAAAGGTGGATTTGTATAAAACAGCCCTTAATTATTGTTATTGGCTATTATTATTCAACGTGACGCATGTGGCTCCGAACGGAGCAACATATTTATGGACAAATGGCATCGGATCAACAAAAGGCCCCCGGATCAACAAGTGAAAATGGATCAACAAATTACTACCTATACGGCACGTCTGAGCCACAAAGTGCCCAAAGGGATATCTATATATATATATATATATATATATATATATATATATGTGTGTACAATATATACGTGTATACACATATACATATATTAATTTTCTATAAATATTTAAATTTATTTCATGCTTTCATTTATAAATTAATATTTTTGGATAGACCTACAATTTAAAAAAAAAAAAAAAAAAGTGGATTCCCTCGGGGCCAAAAGGTCGGGCTCTTCCTCCTGAATCAGGGGACCCCAAACTCGGGTAGTCCACGACCTCTGGTTCCCGAGATAATCCACGGGGGGGTGAGGTAACTAAAGGGGGTCGGGGATAGGTTTCGTGGGGTTGCGGGGGAGGGGGAGAGGGGGGAGTGGATTCCCTCAGGGCCAAAAGGTCGGGCTCCTACTCCTGATTCAGGGGACCCCAAACTCGGGTAGTCCACGACCTCTGGTTCCCGAGATAATCCACGGGGGGTGAGGTAACTAAAGGGGGCGGGGGGGGGGGAGGGGGTGTAGATTTCGTGGGGTTGAGGAGGGTAGGGGGGAGGGGGAGAGGGGGGGGAAGGGGAGAGGGGGAGTGGATTCCCTCGGGGCCAAAAGGTCGGGCTCCTCCTCCTGATTCAGGGGACCCCAAACTCGGGTAGTCCACGACCTCTGGTTCCCGAGATAATCCACTGGGAGGTGAGGTAATCAATGAGGGGGTCGGGGGGGTGGGGGTAGTTTCGTGGGATTATTAAGGGGTGAGGGGGGGGTAGTTTCGTGGGAATATTAAGGGGTGAGGGGGGGGAGTAAGGGAGGGGGATACAGGAGGGACTAAATAAATAAATAAGTGTATCCGTGTCACAAACTTAAAAAAAAAAAAAAATTGCATAGATCTTCTATTTTTATTGAAAAATAAAAAAAAACTCGTAGACCTTGTAGTACCAAGCTCGCGCCACGGGCGCCTCTGTGCTTATATCCCTCACTTAACTTCCGTTCGCCTTGCCCGATCATTTTTCGTAACGCTTTCGCCAGCTTACTCCCCAAGTCAAGCGTGCCTAAAGAAGTTTCACTTCAAAAATTTTGCATAGA
The DNA here is from genome assembly GCA_037179545.1 of Sesamia inferens. Classification (NCBI taxonomy): domain Eukaryota; kingdom Metazoa; phylum Arthropoda; class Insecta; order Lepidoptera; family Noctuidae; genus Sesamia; species Sesamia inferens. The sequence continues at coordinate 13,740,989 of CM073921.1, read as the reverse complement.
TCTTCTATTTTTATTGAAAAAAAAAACGTTGTAGACCTTGTAGTACCAAACTCGCGCCACGGGCGCCTCTGTGCGCATATCCCCCACTTAACTTCCGTTCGCCTTGCCCGATCATTTTTCGTAACGCTTTTGCCAGTTTACTCCCCAAGTCAAGCGTGCCTAAAGAAGTTTCACTTCAAAAAAAGTGGATTCCCTCGGGGCCAAAAGGTCGGGCTCCTCCTCCTGATTCTGGGGACCCCAAAGTCGGGTAGTCCACGACCTCTCGTTCCCGAGATAATCCACGGGGAGGTGAGGTAACTAAAGGGTGTCGGGGGGGAGGGGGTAGTGGATTCCCATGGGGCCAAAAGGTCGGGCTCTTCCTCGTGAATCAGGGGACCCCAAACTCGGGTAGTCCACGACCTCTGGTTCCCGAGATAATCCACGGGGGGGTGAGGTAATCAATGAGGGGGGTCGGGGGGTGTTCGTAGCGTCATGTTCTCGAAGAAATTCATAGTTCTTAATCAATCAAGGTACTTAGCTTAATAATTGAGCTTATGAGGCTCGAAAGCAATTTGTACTTTGTGTCCAATTATCGTATTGTGACGATATCTTCAAGCTTCTATACTTTCAATTATATCAGAAATGTTCAGCAAAAATATATAAAACAATATAAAGGCCAGAACAGAACGAAATTTATAAATTATTTGTGCTCTTAGGTAATCAATTCTTAACAAATCTTAAAAAGATCCAAAAAATATATATTGCCTTCGGCGAGATGCGAACTCACAACTTCATACTCGACTCAATTGTTAACAAATCTTAAAAAGACCCAAAAAATATATATTGCCTTCGGCGAGATGCGAACTCACAACTTCATACTCGACATGTCATGCAATATTTACATTTTTTTTTTTTTTCCGGGGTGGAAATCCTCATAGGATGCCCGCCGCCCTGGGGTGGGCGACGGGGTATGTCAGACTTTTACTGACTAAAACCACCCCGGTGTGTCTTCTATCACGAGCGCACGTGGGGCCGCGGGAGTCTTAAATTCTTCCACGGCCCCACCCTCGTGCTGGCCCGGTCTGTCCGGGCCTCCTCTCCTGCACGGGGTAGTGGGGTGTTAAACTACCCCGTGCATCACCTCAAAGGCGCGCGCCGACACTCGCGCGCGCCTTCACCTCGGGGTCCATCAATAGGGGGGCGGGGACTTCCCCATGTCCCTCGCCCCTGGACCCATTCATGGGGGGCGGAAGAGGGCGTTATCCGCCCTTCTTCGGCGCCCGGTGCGTCTTCTGCGGCCCGGGAAGGGAGTTGATATCTCCCTCTCCCGTTCCGCAGCTTCCTTCTGCGACATCACGTCCTCGCAGAAGGACACCACCGCGTCCCACGACTCTGAGCTGCCGACCATCCTCCGCACTACTGCCGGCAGCGTCAGGTCGCCTCCTACTTCATTTGTGAGGACACGGCGCTGCTCCTCCCAAGCTACACACTCGGAGAGCGTGTGCTGCGCCGTGTCCTCCCCGCATTGGACGCAGTGGTGGCACCGAGCGTCCGGCTCCCTGCCTAAGCGATGCAGGTACTTGCCGAAGCAGCCGTGCCCCGACAGCACCTGCGTCACCCTGAACGACAGGGAGCCGTGCCTCCTCCCGAGCCAGTCGTCGAGTACTGGCCGGATCGCCTCGACGGTAGCGAGGCCGGCGGTAGGGCGCATGAGCCTCTGCCGCCAGTCCACCACCAGGACCTGATGGAGCTCCTCTCGGCGCAGCTCGATCTGCCGCTGCAATGCAATATTTACATGAGCCAACTCCCTGTTTGTAGTACAGACGAAATAGGACTATACTCTGCTTCCGTTCGCCTTGCCCGATCATCTTTCGTAACGCTTTCGCTAGTTTACTCCCCAAGTCAAGCGTGCCTAAAGAAGTTTCACTTCAATAAGTATTGTGTGTCTTTTAGTCTGTGCTAAATAAATGTATATTCTTTACTTTCTTTCTTTCAATGTGTAGATTCATAAACCCACATAGGTGCTTTTGATTTTTATATACTTAGATTAGATATTTGATGATTTCTTTCCGTTTGTATTTTTTTTTAATTATATTATAAACTAGCGCTTGACCGCAATCCCGTCTGATGGTAAGCAGTGACGCAGTCGTCGGTCGTAAAGCGCACTAGTTTATTAAGAGCCTATTCACTCTAGCCTTGAAGACACTCAAATTGTAGTCCGACGGAAACACCGCCGTTGGCAAACTGTTCCAGTCCCTCGATGTTCGCGGTATAAAGGAGGAGGCGAAACGCTTCGTCCGGATCGTAGTGTTAACAACATAAGGGTGGGAACTTGCCGTACGACGGGTCGTCCGATGGTGGAACGGAGATGGGGGAATTAAATCATGCAATTCCCTCGCACACTCCCAATATAAACGCTGGCCCTGTATGTATTAAAGGGCCTAAAAGTAACAGGAAAACTGTGGATGTATGCTGCGTTTGCCTACGCCTACAGGATCAAGGACATTATGGGTGATGATGTTACCTTAGACACTTTAACGACGGTGTCTGGATTAAAGTCCTTATGGACGAGGTAAACTTTCAGCTTCTTCAGTATGGACTCAGGTATGTGATCTTTATCGTAATCTGCAAGCCTGTTTAGGAAATTTACATCTGCCAGCAGTTTCTTTGTCGAGTCCCAGTCGGGCCTGTAACGCAACATAAGTATTAATAGACGTATAATAAATGAAGTACCTACATATCATCATCATTATCAACCTTTTATCGTCCCACTGCTGGGCACAGGTCTCCTCTCATACAGAGAAGGATTGAGCGTAATCACCACGCTTGATCAATGCGGGTTGGCGATTTCAGACATACCCCCTTATTCATAAACGCTGCTTAAAGTTAACTAGTGATTAGCGCTTTTCTAAACATTCATTTTAGACACTTGCAGGTTACTTAACTTTAAAAATTGATTATGAATAAACCCCTTAAACACAGTGGTGTTTATTCATAAAGGATGATTTAAGTTAAGTGACGTCAAAAGGTCAAAAATTTATGGTTAAAGAATCGCTAATCACTCGTTAACTTTAAACAGTTTTTATGAATAAGGGGGTTATTAAAGTCCAGGTTTCCTCAAGATGTTTTCCTTCACCTTCAGTCATTGGTGTCCAAGATATACTTAGAAAGTACATATAACTTTAGAAAAGTTACATTGGTACATGCCTGACCTGGAATCGAACCCGCGCACTCATACTTGAGAGGCTGGTGTTTTAACCAAAGTACCTACATATGATCACCAGCAATTTGTGTAATACACTATCAGTAGCATTGGTTTTTTATTGTGGATGAGAAATCATTAAATGACGTCGACGACGACGAACAAACCGGCAACAATGGGTTTCATTTTGGATTAGCAATATGCTTCAAAATGATTCAAATTGAGCGTGGTGAATTTATTACGTAATCAGGGTGGCCAGAAGGCCAATTCTTGTAGTTAAAAACGTTCATATTTAAATCGCAATCCATCCCAAAGACAATCGATGTCACAAATTGATTTAGTATTTCAGATTGAGACAGAGATCAGAATGCGAACGTTTTTAAAATAGAATTGTCCCACTATTGATTCCCATCGAACGTAGACATAACAACAGATACAGGGTGTATCTGACATCGTAACGCAAACTACGCGAAAAGGCTACACCGCATGCCACTAACAAAATTATGATGGTCATTTATGTCGTTAATGCAAGCGTGCCGCCGTGCGTGTTTGTAGGTATGACGTTGATCCCTGATGCGAACTCTATTAAATCGGCTGATACGATAGTTTTTCTAGTATTGTTCACATGGTGATTTTTTGTGTAATTAACGAATTAATAAATTTTTACTTTAAAATCTTATTGGGTTATAAAAGTATAGCAATTATGAACGGTCTAAAATTAAAAAAGAAAATGCATATAATTTTTTTTAAATTGAGAAAAAGCCGATGCAAAATTCCACCACTAGAGGGTTCAGAATCATGTACTGGATCTATGGTACTCGTTTGTGCGTCGAAGTCTGATACACCCTTTATAAGGTAGGCATGAACGTGTCTCTCCGTGTATATGCACATGTTTTATTTTTGGGCTTAGTTTGGAGTTTAGTTTGTTTGTTATTGTGCGTTTTTGTGTTACATATACAATATGTAATGAAAACTCTGTCCGATCCGTGAAGGTATTGTTAGATATCGATTAAACTGATTCTATGAATGCCTACAAAGCCAGGCAAAATTTAAAAATAATCCCTCTAAAAAAATATTATTTCGAAAAAGGGGGTAACTTAATACATGTGCGGTAGGCAATACATGCGCGGGCGAAGGGAGGCAGGGCACGCGGCACGCGGTCGCGTCGCTCATAACGTAGCGTCGAAAAAGGTGTTGTCACTTTTTAAAAAAATACCAAATTTGGGAAAATTAATTCGTGAAAAAAAAAAGATTATTTCAAAATTCATTAGTGCTGTTATTATGATGATTTTTGTAAAATGTCCTATTTTAATTGGTCATGTGTTAACCTAACTTTTATTATCCTTATGGGTCCGAAGTGGTTTTCTTTACGTATTGTATATGTATAGTTTGTGTGTATATAGAGTGTGTGTTTGTTTGTTATAGTGGCGAGAGGAGACAAAACGGGGCATAGCTCCGCTGCCGCAAGAAACCGCGGTCCGGTGGACAGAGCTCCGGCGAGATCTCATGGCGACATGGGGAATGCGATTATCGCAACCCAGTGCTGGGCACGACACAATAGCGGCGGTAAGTCCCCTCTTTGAGGAGTGGCTAGAGAGGCTCCACGACGCCCTCACCTTCCGCCTGACGCAGGTCCTCACCGGACACGGCTGTTTCTTGAGGTTCCTGTTCCGAATAAGGTGGGAAGAAACGCTAGGGTGTCACTACTGTGCGAATCACTCGGAGGACACGGTGAAGCATATGGTGGAGGTCTGCTCGGCTTGGGTAGAACACCGCCGTGTCCTCGTAGCGGCGGTCGGCGGCGATCTCTCGCGTCTGGCCCTGGTCCAGGCAGCAGTGGGCAGCTCGACGCCCGGTAAGGACCATGCCCGGTTTGACGGCGCATTGTGTTTCACTCGTGCCTCAAAGAGATGTCAACACATCGTAACGGGGTCCACGAAGACTGATGCCTCCTGGATCAGGGTTGCGGGTTGGTTAAAAAAGAAGCCGTGGCCCTGGCGCACAGGCAAGTGAAGGAACACGAGTAGGTCACTAAAAGTCATTTGATGATACTCCATCCACAACAAAAAAAGTCCGGTAATGATGCTTAGGTACCATCGCCATTGAACTTCGATGTTTCGATATTTTTAGCTACGCCCCTATTTCTCCGAAATCCTAGCGCTATTCTTAATGCTAAATATTATTGTATCAGTAAGACGAATTATTGGAAATAAGCGCTGCTAATTAAAGAAGAAGTGGATCAAATTTGGTTACTGTTGAATGATATTAACTTTGCACCCAGCAGTATGCAGACGGGCTCCATGACAAAGCGCACGAGCACGGGAGGTTTCTGGAAGGCCTTCAATTCGTTGATGTCCGCTTTGTTGAGCGCCTTCAGGGCAGCTGCTGCGGCATCCATGGCAGGCATTGCGAGTGCCAAGTCCGCTTTCGCTTCATCTGCTATTGCTTTTACCTCCGCAGCTTTTATCTAGGGATAACGATCATTCGCATAAGAAAACAAAACTGACTTCCAAAAAGCTTCCCCTTTTTTGGAGGGCGGCTTAAATTTGTCTGTATTTTTTTTGCATTACGAGGTTGCATGTCTTTCTTGGATGTCCTGAATAGGACGAAGTATGAAGATGAGTCAAGTGTACCTTGGCGGCGGCTTCGTCCTTCATGACCGCAAATTTGACTTTGTCAGCGGCTTTCTGCTCCACTTTCAGCCTGCTAACCAGAGCAATGCTTTCCTCTGCTTTCTTTGCGAGGATGGGCTCCATTTCACGAACTTGCTGTTCCATCACTCCTACGACCTCGTATGTTTGGTATAGTTTCTGTGTAAACGTAAAGCAAAGGATATTAATTTCGTAGTCTTCAAATCTATTTGGTATTGGTAAGTTAAGGACACCAGCATGGGTCCCCTGCCACCCCTGGGTATGCCTATGGACACTAGTCCTTCAAGTGAATTCAAAGCGATATTTTCATTTTTAAAGTCGTATCAAAATGAAAGCATAAAACTAGTGTCGCTTGTTTTTTCTTTTTTGAATAATTGGTGTACCTACAATAGATTTTGAAGGATGAGATGAGCGAGCTTATATTAGCAATGGCTTTAATTTTGACAGTTCAACTACATTCATTGCGTTATTCACATTATTGAGCAGGCCATTTTTGGAACCTAAGAAGCAATGGCTTAGCATCTAGCAAAATGTTTCAGTTTGTGATTCAGTGAATTACGTGATTGATGACGTTACCTCCAAGCCACAGGTTATCCTGTCCCTTCCGCGGATAATTTGCTGCTGTTTCTTATCTAGCAGTACCATGTACAATTTCAGCAAATCTAAGTAACTGCTAGGCGTCGTGTAGAAATAACGCCTCATCTCTTGATACAATCGGTCAGTCATTATGTCTACATCCTACGAACAAACGTTAACACCAAAATTTTAATTATTTACATGAGGATTCTAATAGACAATTTTATTTAACTGACCTTGTTAATTTATAAAGGATGTTAATAAAATGTATGATCTTATTTGTAAACGCTCGCAAATAAACTAAATCAAAAAAATATTCATGGTGATAACAAAGACGTAGAACTCATTAGCATTGTTTCAGGGATGAAGTGTACCTACCTACTTCTGTGGACAACTATAAAAGTGAAACGAAGCATAGAAGATTAATACGAGTATACGATTGTATGAAATGGCACATATTTTTTTTTGATAGTTTGTTTTTTATTAAAGAAGTAGGTAATGTAAACATTGCTTCTTTAATCTGCCAATATTCGTACAGATTGTTTGAATTAATTTATTTCCAAACAAATCACTTGTACAGAAATAAATACTAAAAATAATTTATAAGTACGTTTCTGTTGTTCAGGAGTACTTATTGTGATTTCAGTGTTAACATTACGAATCTACATATGAAGTTCTAGTTGTAAAAAGTTTTGTGTTCCATACATTCAATAAGTCAAACGGTATTGACAGAGGTAACTGAATTTCTTGCATTTGGCTTTTTGACCTGAATTTTAGATTTTTTAAGAGAAACTATTAAATGAGAGACCCTTTGCTGATTAGTATTCATCGCTGGCCTCATAAAAAATCCTAATTACAACATTAGTCTTTTTTCAGGTTTATGTTTTTTAAATACTTTACTTGGAGAGGGCCCAATAGCCCAGTCATATTAGGGCTTTCACCTCGGAATGAAAGATAATAAGCTGCAAATTGGTATGAACCTTTGTTTTGTCATTCTAAACGTTGTCTCAAAAGTCACAATCGTTATCGTGTCCGCGTCTCAAGATATTCAAGGTCAAAGGTCACAAAAATCGGTTTTTCGCGAATATCTGGCTTCCTATCGGTTAAATGAGATTTGCATTTATTATAAAAGTTGTAGGCTATAAAATTCCCTACAACTTTTGTTTAAACTTTTTTTTTCATACGACCAACCGTTTTGAAGGTAGAGCGCGAAGAGTGCACATCGTACAGTCATATACGACCTAATGCAAGGTCAAGCGTGAGTTATGGTTATCAGTACGTTATAAAGTCAATTATTTACTTGGAAATTATAATTATTAAACAATGCCTATTATTTATGTACTAACTATTAATTATTTGTATTTAATTAAAGTAAGTAACTTGATTATTTATATATAATTATTCATATTTAACTATTTAAGTATAAAATATTATTAATTCTGGATTATATATTTTAGTTTTATTTTAAGTTAAAATGATAGTAAGAGTATATATTTTACACATATTTTTATTTATTATTAAATACGGCATAATATACATTTATCAGAATGTGAGTTCAAATATCAAAAGTATCTTTGTTGATTTTAATTGTAATGAAATTGGAAATGGAAGCTAATTATCTTCTTCTTCTTCGTCGTCTTCTTCTTCTTGTCGCTCAAAAATGTTCGATTCATTGTCATCATCCTCATTATCTGTCATGTTCATTTCCAAACCTTCCAGAATATCGGGATCATATGTATTTTCTTCATCGGGATTACTTGTATACAGTGAAGCGTTGAGGCAAGCTTGTCCGTTGCACTGGCCGCAAGCTAAAGAACATTGTAGCCCTGATTTTCTGCATCCACAGCGGGAACTACAACCATTTTTGCAATTGCAAAATATTACGTTTAGTAGTTCGGCTAGTGCTGGAGGTAATAACGTTCGAATGGGCTCCAGGATTTCATTTTCAAGCATCCAGCCCCATTCTTGAGGTTCTAAGTCCTTCCCTAACCACGTTTGAATCTGGTAGTAGACACGTTTTATGTGTTGATGAGCTGCTACACTTGTTGGTGGAAGTGTTGACAGTTGTACAGGTTTATTTAGTTTTGTAAATTTGATGAATTGCGTGTAGCGGAAATGATCAATGTTGTCCTCAGATTTTGGAGCATTATATAATGCCAACAAGATGCGCACTCCATTTTCTAACATTTTCTAATAATGTTTGTTTTGGGCAGTTTTCTTGTTGAAATACTTCCACCAGTTTATCTAAATCAGGAATATTTTCCAATGCTCTAGTAACAGTTTTTTTTCCTTTTTTAAATAGCGCAGAAGTCGTGTCACAGCCACTAAATGCCACAGTCACAGCCAATGAAATCATAACTCACGATTGACCTTGCATTAGGTCGTATATGACTGTACGATGTGCACTCTTCGCGCTCTACCTTCAAAACGGTTGGTCGTATGAAAAAAAGTTTAAACAAAAGTTGTAGGGAATTTTATAGCCTACAACTTTTATAATAAATGCAAATCTCATTTAACCGATAGGAAGCCAGATATTCGCGAAAAACCGATTTTTGTGACCTTTGACCTTGAATATCTTGAGACGCGGACACGATAACGATTGTGACTTTTGAGACAACATTTAGAATTACAAAACAAAGGTTCATACCAATTTGCAGCTTATTATCTTTCATTCCGAGGTTGACCCCTTTTTTTACCTAATATGACTGGGCTACAATGGTAATGAGCCTTGACTTAGGTACCTACGGTCGTATGTTCAAACGGATGTGTTTTTTACTATGTCAAATTAGTATCTAAATCAATACTGCTCTCAATAAGAAGAAAGGAAAACATCATGAGAAAAATTCTAGAACATGTGCCATCTACTACTTAACCCTCACTGGGCCCGCGTGGTGGATGGATTATGGCCCCTGAGAGAGGAGGAGCCCTGTATCCCAGCAGTGTGATTATGCGTATGGGTTGGTGTTACCTGGTGCATGGTGACGCAAATTGTAGATATCTGATCAATGATTTTTGGGTTCCCGAGCGGCTGTAGACATTGCTTGGCTACCGAGAGCAAAGCCTCAGGCGGCCATTTTGTGAACCAGTCTATGGTGCAGCAGTTTACCAGAGACGGGAACATTCGGCATCGACGTCTACGAAACATAAAATAATTCAATTTTTTAAATATAATTTGTGTTGACCCTACCAATGTTAGCGATCAAAAAAAGTCTCATTCGTACCAGTGTGGACGAACGAAACATTTTTGTCACTTTCGTTAATTCTTGAAAATACAAGTGTCACTACAGACGACAGCGCTTCAAGTTACTACAATCTGTAAAATTTCTTTATTACAGTTTTAACATTATCACTAAAGCATTACAGCTCAAGCATGATTGAGAATATTTGAGAGTATCGGCACCCTAATTGCGTAACACACTATTACCAACAGTTGGAATCATTTCGAAGCAAAATGCTAATCCATTGCTTCATGTGTTCGATAATGTGTCTGCTCAACAACGTATATAACGCAATGAATGTTGTTGAACTGTCAAAATGAAGCCCATTGCTACTGATAGTGCGTTACGCAATTACCCTGCGGTTAGGTTGACGTGCTGTCGTCGGTACATACACAGCAGCGCATTCACAGAGTGATTTTATACAGCCTAAACCCTTCTTTGATTAATGGGCTATCCAACGCAAAAAGAATTTTTCAAACCGGACCCGTACTTCCTGAGATTAGCGCGTTCAAACAAACAAAACAACTACAGTTTTATATATTTGTCGCATATTATTATTGTAATAATTTATATTGACTGTAAAGTAATAATACTAAAATGTGTGTACATATCATCACGGGCCGAAAAACTATAAGTATAAACAATATGTTACAAGCCAAAAATAGCCGACGATTTTTGGTTGAGGATCGCTGGTGCCTGTGTACAGGTCACCAGGTCGCCACCTTTTCATGATTACATATTTAATACCCATACTATGATTTTAAAAGAATGTCCATGGAGTTTCTTGCACGTTCTTCTCCATAGAGATCTACGCTTTGGAACGTGCAATTTAGCTTCACTTTTCTTGAACTGACCGACATTGACTATTTAAAATCACCAACGGATGGTTAATTTGGAATAAACAATTTTGATTTGATTTGAATAGCTTACATACGTAGTGAAATGCAATTAGGTAAATAGGTAAGTAATAAAATAGTTTTATCGTTTACTATGGAAAGGGTAAATGTAAAACAGGACCGTGCCCTTTATCTCCATTTGCGTCATCAAATTTATTAGAAAAGGTAGCAGCGCAGCGGGTCACTGCAACGCGGAGTGGTGCATGGGGGGGGGGGGGGGGCGTTGCACAGCGCAGCCGTCAGCTCTGGGCGCCTTTACCGTTGACCCCAATTGACAATTTATTGATCCATCCGCCACTAGCTGGCCTACACTTCAATTGCCGGCCCTTATTTAAGTTATCTGAATTACCCATGTACAAAATTAATATTTGACATACTTAGATACTTCAAGTAATTTTTTACCAAATCCACATTCACGTTCGTTTTCTGCGAGTTCATTGTCGCCTAGTGACCAACTGAAAGTGTTGGCAATGTTCCAAATTGGATGCGTTGGGTGAAAGTACAGGGTCAAGGTTGCTAAATTGCGCTAAAATCTGGTCACTCAAACACAAAGCAATTTTTTTCGCGATCGAAACAATTGTATATAGTTTTCGGATACTTCCCTATTTAATCGCCTTCTTTATGTGAAATACGTAACCTTTTAATACTTAATTAGTTATTCGTCTAAACATCAGGCCCCCAATCATCACAAAACGAAATCTAAGTTTAATCTCTCCTCCCAGCTCCGCGTTAGTGGAAACGCGTCCTTATACATGGAGCGACTGCCTATCTAGCATAAGACTGGTGGTCAGACTTTTGGACTTCTGACGACTCGAAACAACTGTCAAAGATCTAGAAATAGCAGCCAGGATCATCTGCTTAACGTGCTTTTCGAGGCACGGAGGGACCTCGATATGTAAAGATGGTCACCCAACCAAAGACAAGCGGCAAGCTTAGCTTAACCAGATCAATTGTTAGTTATTATTTGATCAATCGACCTGTGCGACTGTTATTATTTGATCAATCGATCTGTGCAGCTGTTATTATTTGATCAATCGACCTGTGCGGCTGTTATTATTTGATCATCCGACCTGTGCGGCTGTTATTATTTGATCAATCGGCGTGTGCGGCTGTTATTATTTGATCCATCGACCTGTGCAGCTGTCATTATTTGATCAATCGACCTGTGGGCTGTGCGGCTGTTATTATTTGATCAATCAACCTATGCGGCTGTTATTATTAGATCATCCGACGTGTGCGGCTGTTATTATTTGATCAATCGACCTGTGCGGCTGTTATTATTTGATCAATCGACCTGTGCAGCTGTCATTATTTGATCAATCAACCTGTGCGGCTGTTATTATTTGATCAATCGACCTGTGCAGCTGTTATTATCTGATCAATCGACCTGTGCGGCTGTTATTATTTGAGCCAGAAACCATTCACATCTTTGTTGATACTGTCTGTAATTTTTTGAGTCTAAAACCTGACTTTTTTTAATAATGATAAACTAGTACTTGACTGCAATCCCGCCTCATGGTAAGAAGTGATGGAATCGTTGATGGTAAGCGCGCTAGCTAAGCCTACTCACTTAAAAAACTTAGTAAATAGGAAGGAAGACGGCAGTTGCAATGTTAAACCCAACAACACGACCAATAACAATAATAAACAATAATAATACCAACGATGCTGCGCCTAAGGTAGATTGATCTGAAGACCCTCCACGACCAAACTCCCAACACAACAACATTTGGCGCATTGTACCTGGCACACATCGCAACACAAGTGCTCAGACCCGTCCTCCGTACGGCTTCACCAGACATCCACGAATACAACGGATCGCTTTGCAGCAAGACTACCGAATATAATGTATAGCAGTAAAACGTGTTAGTTTACCTGAATGCCTCTCCCACGGGGCTCATGCATATACAGAGGTGGAGCTTTCCTCGTACCCTGTTAATGAAGAAGTAGTATACCCCGTCACGATCAGCAGGGTTGATGTTGTTCTTCGCAGCCTCGTTGCGACAGCCGCTCTGCACAGCTTCGTAGGTATCACCTTCGAACAGGTTCGGTACCTCACCTAAATTAGCGTTAACTTTATAATTACGCAGCCTTCATATTTATTCTATAACTTGGCAACACAATACGACAATTATTTATATGTTCCTATGTAAATACCGCTTTTCCAACACTGAGGTTTGCTAAAAACTGAAACTGGTTTGTTGAAACTGGTGTGAATAGGGTCGCAGCATAATGCTGAGCGATAGCCGTTTTTCGTGGATGTGACGCATATTTCCCTCAATTATTTTTTGTGTTTTTGTAAACTTTTGCGTTATGTTTACCGCAAATAAACTGATTTTCTTTCTTTCTTTTCTTCTTTCACTTGTGTCGATGGTCTTAGCAGAAACTAAGACATTGCCATTGTGTGACCCTTTGTAAAATATTTTTATTCATGTTCTGTAATCTATATGGTGTACATAATAAAGAGTATTCAATTCTATTCTATTCTACGATCTCTTTGTTTCGTTCACGTTCATACATCTTGTCATACAAACACCTCGGTTACGCGTAGGACTCAATTGACCTTTCTAAAGAAAATCGCTAATAAGGACACTGTAAAATATTCTACGCCCTAGACGAATCGCCTACACTCGTACTAGGATCGTTGACATTTCACCCCATATCTGCCTTGACAATGTGAATTACATTACACAAAGCTTTTGATAGGCGTCTTTACTCAACCGTCACTATATTTTCTTTTAAAATCTCTTTACATATGAATAAATTACCAGAGTTGAGCATATTATTAATGTCTTCGAGGAATTCCTCCTTTGTAATCTGTGTATCAGTGAAAAGGAACACCGTATCCTCGTTATTGACTCCAGCTCGCATGTACATCTTGCGAAGATCTTCATGGAATTCGGGCGTATCGTAATTCCTTTTGATTTCCATTCCCATGCACCTGTAAATAAATTTGTTATAAAGCGGAGGAACTTAATAAGGACATTAAGTAATTAATTTCATATTCAAAGAGTAAAGTGCCTGAAAAATATAAAAGAATCTGATGGTATTTTATTATTTATAATAAAGTAAAAACGGAATTCTTATAAGAATACTTTGTTGTCCGTATCTGTGCGTTTTTCGCCTTTTCTAGTTCGAATTAATGGAAAATACTCATGGCTGCAAACCCTTGCACCTACCTAGCGGCGAAAAATCTAACTCCTAAGTCAACGCAATTAAATGATACGGTTGTTAATATTCCATTATATGGAATATTATGACAATGGCTATTTTTACGGGTCATTCATTTATGTAGGATAGCAGACAATTTTTTTTTATTACTATCAATTTTTTTTTATCAACCGGCGCAAAATGACTGCAGGGATTAAAATGGGCGAGACTATTGCCTTCAATAGGGCACAATCCTGAATCTGGGCTACTACTGAGTAATTAGTTGTAGAAAACCTAATAATATTGTAATTTAGTTAGTAAACCTTTTATGAATTAGATTAGGTACCTACGGACGATAGCTAGTCAACTACCCGAAACTGTCAAAAATCCCAATCAACTTTCAGCCTTAATGCTTTATTGATAAAGTTGAAAATGTGATAAAGAAACCGGACAGATTGTAGTAGCTTGATGTGCTGTCATCTGTACTTAGGGGCCGACAAAATTTTGAACTCGCTGCACCCTGCGATTTACCCCGTGAGTTTCGATCAGTAGAAATAAAAAAAAAAAAAAATAAAAAAAAAATTATATGTGTACCAAATTTCATTTAAATCCAGTGAGAAGTTTTTGCGAGAAAGAGTAACAAACATTCATCCATACTCACAAACTTTCGCATTCATAATACAAAGTGTGGTTACCACGAGTTTACATTACGAAGAGTCGATCATCGATATCCACCGCGTTTGAGTCATCGATTGGCCCAAGGTTGTAAAAACTCTCAACCAATGACAGCGCCAAACTCGGTCGATGCGTAAGATCGAATCTTGTAATGAAAACTCATGGTAGCCACACTTAGGGCATCCATGTTGAGCAATCAAAACCGGAACACCGGAGTTGGCTAAGGAGTTAACAGCTTTTTTAGAGATTAATAGAAATGCCCTAAATTTTAATCAGTATAACTTTTATTTGTTAAGAAATCAGTGTTTTTGTTTAAAAATTTACTGTCTGACAGACATAAGTCATAATAGACAACTAATAGGTACTGATTATAAAATACTGGCTTTCCGACTGAGGCTTCGCCCGCGTGGAATTCTGTTATATCGCGCTTTTAGATTCCTTGTTTTCGGGGATTAATTATCGTAACATTTAGCTTCTAAGTTTACATGTGCATATATATTCGTTTGCAATATGTTATATTGTTTTAAACGACACACAGCGCCATCTATCACCGTATTGGTACCTAGGGTGAATGATCCAATTATCGACAGTTTTAGGACTGTGTTCGCAATAAAAAGTGGTAAAAAATAAACTACAAAACTCAGTTCAACAGCACTTAGTGCAAATAACGATCAATATTCTCAAGAATGCGCACAATGATTTACAATTGAAGTATAATAGAAAATTGACAAAATATAAAAAAATACTAAAATCACCAGTTATTGACATCTAGGATCCAGTTGTCCATACCTAGTGGCCGACAGTTACCCAGTAATGGACATCCAGTCATCGACACCGAACAACATAAATTATGACTGACATGATAGTATTTGGTAAGGAGTAAAATAAATTAATACAGTTCAATTTGAATCAGTATATTAATTTAAATTAAAAGAGGTACCTATGTAATCATTAAATATACAGTATGTAACTTGAATGTCATTTGTGCACAAAATTTCGAAAGGTGCAAATTAAGATGAGATTTGTGGCCATCTAAAAAAAGTAGAATTGGCTTATATATTTTCTCCTTTTCAAGCCACTGGTTGAAGATATTAGTCACATATTCATAGAATGTGCTGCTGCACACCCACCCACTTTCATACTTCCCTATCGCCCAATTTTCAGGCACACTGACTGCGATATGTGACGGAATTCGTTCGTAGTTGTAAACTAATCATGGGTGGGGCAAGCTGTCCAGCAGCGTTTCCGATAAATAAAACTATTAGATTTTCTTTTCGTCACCAAACGCAGAGTACAGATGTTTATCCCCCATTTTGCTATAACACGTCATGGTTTTGGCAATAAAAAATTGCAATCACGTCAGCATTGAACATTCGGTTTGGGTCTTTGAATATTTCTTTTAAATTATTTTCTTCTAAATAGCCATTTATTTCTTGTAACCGCTTTCTTATATATTTTTCAGGTACGTTGTCCCGAGCCATAGATACCTAGATTTTTCAGCAATTTTGCAGTCAAAATTGGATGTCTTTTTAGGAATAATTACACCACTTTTTTCCAGGTCTCTTGTTTGTATAGGGGTTCGATATTATTTCATCCTTTATTATTTTTTGCACACTGTCTAGTAGGCAATCATTTTAAATAGGAAAGTGTTTTTCAGGCATGTCTAAGAGCCACCTAACCAAAATTTCTTCATGCTCATTTAAAATTATTGTTAGGCCCCATTGTACACTTTACAGGAGTCTTTCCTGATATTTTATTATAAAGTGTTACACAGGCACCCCAAATGATTTAGCAGCACTGGCAACCTTCTCTTCATTGCGAAAAGGTTTCACCACATAGCCCGTCTGTTCAGGCGAATAACTTTTTCTTGGAGGCGCCTAACAGAAAACATAAAACCAGTAATGAACACTCATTGGATCCAGTAATCGACACTTTGTTCTTTACTGGTTACGTGGACTCCAATTTGTTTATTTTAGAAATGCAATTAAACTGCATGGAAAAAGGAATCAGAACGGTGTACCCACTTAAGAAATTTCTAAAAAATTAATTATGGACATGTGTCCATTACTGGAGAAAGTATGTATGTCAGAACCAGTTAATGACACTGGCTTAACCTTAAGAAAAGCGTGATAATAGGCGGGACGAATAATTACAAATTATCTCTCATTTCAATGCTTAGCTTTAAAATCAATTAGAATTCAGTTACAATAAATAACAACCACATAATTAAAAAAAAATAGACTCTCCTTCTTAACGATTATGTAAGTAAAATTGGATTCTTCCAGAGGAATATTAACTTGATCAATGTTTACTTCGCCAACTTGAAACAAAACGGCCGATCGCACTGATGCATAATTATAGGGCTAATAGGAGGTCAGTCTCTAAGATTAAGTGTTGCTATACCAAAATATCGAGTGTACAAGTTTGTTTTCATTCAATAAAGTTAAAAAGTGTCCATCACTGGGGTCTTGTCCATCACTGGTTCTTTCACCCTATAAAGCTAACAATATTTTTGTTTTTCCTCGGGAATATAAAATTTTTTCCCTGGATAAAAAGTACCCTATTATTTAATCCGGACTTCTAACTTAATGTCTGCAAAATTATCATTAGCCCAGTCATATTAGGGCTTTCACCTCGGAATGAAAGATAATAAGCTGCAAATTGGTATGAACCTTTGTTTTGTCATTCTAAATGTTGTCTCAAAAGTCACAATCGTTATCGTGTCCGCGTCTCAAGATATTCAAGGTCAAAGGTCACAAAAATCGGTTTTTCGCGAATATCTGGCTTCCTATCGGTTAAATGAGATTTGCATTTATTATAAAAGTTGTAGGCTATAAAATTCCCTACAACTTTTGTTTAAACTTTTTTTTCATACGACCAACCGTTTTCAAGGTAGAGCGCGAAGAGTGTACATCGTACAGTCATATACGGCCTAATGCAAGGTCAAGCGTGAGTTATGGTTATCAGTACGTTATAAAGTCAATTATTTACTTGGAAATTATAATTATTAAACAATGCCCATTATTTATGTACTAACTATTAATTATTTATATTTAATTAAAGTAAGTATCTTGATTATTTATATATAATTATTCATATTTAACTATTTAAATATAAAATATTATTAATTCTGGATTATATATTTTAGTTTTATTTTAAGTTAAAATGATAGTAAGAGTATATATTTTACACATATTTTTATTTATTATTAAATACGGCATAATATACGTTTATCAAAATATGAGTTCAAATATCAAAAGTATCTTTGTTGATTTTAATTGTAATGAAATTTAAATGGAAGCTAATTATCTTCTTCTTCTTCGTCGTCTTCTTCTTCTTGTCGCTCAAAAATGTTCGATTCATTGTCATCATCCTCATTATCTGTCATGTTCATCTCCAAACCTTCCAGAATATCGGGATCATATGTATTTTCTTCATCGGGATTACTTGGATAGAGTGAAGCGTTGAGGCAAGCTTGTCCGTTGCACTGGCCGCAAGCTAAAGAACATTGTAGCCCTGATTTTCTGCATCCACAGCGGGAACCACAACCATTTTAACCATTTTTGAACTACTAAACGTAATATTTTGCTATTGCAAAATATTACGTTTAGTAGTTCGGCTGGTGCTGGAGGTAATAACGTTCGTACGGGCTCCAGGATTTCATTTTCAAGCATCCAGCCCCATTCTTGAGGTTCTAAGTCCTTCCCTAACCACGTTTGAATCTGGTAGTAGACACGTTTTATGTGTTGATGAGCTGCTACACTTGTTGGTGGAAGTGTTGACAGTTGTACAGGTTTATTTAGTTTTGTAAATTTGATGAATTGCGTGTAGCGGAAATGATTAATGTTGTCCTCAGATTTTGGAGCATTATATAATGCCAACAAGATGCGCACTCCATTTCCTAATAATGTTTGTTTTGGGCAGTTTTCTTGTTGAAATACTTCCACCAGTTTATCTAAATCAAGAATTTTTTCCAATGCTTCAATCCAATGCAGGTTAGGTAAGTAGCCTACAAACTAAAATATATAATCCAGAATTAATAATATTTTATACTTAAATAGTTAAATATGAATAATTATATATAAATAATCAAGTTACTTACTTTAATTAAATATAAATAATTAATAGTTAGTACATAAATAATGGGCATTGTTTAATAATTATAATTTCCAAGTAAATAATTGACTTTATAACGTACTGATAACCATAACTCACGCTTGACCTTGCATTAGGCCGTATATGACTGTACGATGTGCACTCTTCGCGCTCTACCTTCAAAACGGTTGGTCGTATGAAAAAAAAGTTTAAACAAAAGTTGTAGGGAATTTTATAGCCTACAACTTTTATAATAAATGCAAATCTCATTTAACCGATAGGAAGCCAGATATTCGCGAAAAACCGATTTTTGTGACCTTTGACCTTGAATATCTTGAGACGCGGACACGATAACGATTGTGACTTTTGAGACAACATTTAGAATGACAAAACAAAGGTTCATACCAATTTGCAGCTTATTATCTTTCATTCCGAGGTTGACCCCTTTTTTTACCTAATATGACTGGGCTACATAGCAATCGGTTTAGTAGTTACGGCGTGAAAGCGGAACAAATAAACAAACTCACTTTCCGATTTATAATATTAGTGAGGATTAAAACAATCATAAAAAATAAACATTTGTTTAGCAAGAATCAATCTTTTTGTTTAAAAATTTACTATCTGTCAGGCAAACGTTATAATAGAGAACTAATATACATTGTAAAATGTTAAAACAATCATAAAAAATAAACATTTGTTTAGCAAGAATTAAGTCTTTTTATTTAAAAATTTACTGTCTTACAGGCAAACGTTATAATAGACAACTAATACGCATTATAAAATGTTATAACGCGGGATTGCCCTTGACCGCAATCCCGCCTGATGGTAAGCAGTGACGCAGTCGTTGATGGTAAAGCGCACTAGTTTATTAAGAGCCTATTCAATCTAGCCTTGAAGACACTCAAATTGTAGTCCGACGGAAACACCGTCGCTGGCAAACTGTTCCAGTCCCTTGATGTACGCGGTATAAAGGACGAGGTGAAACGCTTCGTCCGGATCGTAATGGTGTTAACAACGTTAAGGTGGAAACTCGCCGTACGACGGGTCGTCCGACAAAACTAAAAATTATCCTTTAAAACAATCAACAATCATATAAAATAAACATTTGTTTAGCAAGAATCTAGTCTTTATGTTTAAAAATTTACTGTCTGACAGGCAGACGTTATACTAGACAATTAGGTAATACGCATTATAACATATTAAAAAAATCAACAAAAACAGTCATAAAAATAAACATTATTTTTTGGCAAGTTAAATAAAATAATAATCATGAACTTATACCCAAAAAAAAAAAAAAACTTTTTTTGAGATTGAAGCTCTTGATAATATGTTCTGAGTTTCTGAGAAAAGATAGCCCATTCAAAGATGAATCAGAATGAAAACTACTAAATTTCGTGCAGAAAAAGCCTGCTGCATTAGTACAACACTTCGATATTATTCGACCGACCGAATAATATCGAGGTGTTGTACTAATGTGTTCTATGTTTATGTGTGATTGTGTGCTAAGGACTTATGAAGGTATCAAACAATCGACTTACGCTCAAGAATTAAAATGCGTTATTCCTCATTTTGTAAATAAAGTTTACGAAAATCGCTTTCAACTCCGGTGTTCTATTTCAACTCCGGATTTGAAAAATGCTTAAAATCGCTCCGAAACTCCGGGGTTACGAAACTCTGCAACTCCGGATTGGAAGCCCTAGCCACACTGGTATTAGTAGAATGTGACTTTACTTGCACTCGTTGATATGACCGGCGAGCGTGGCGACGCTCCTGCGGCCGGACCCTCCTGGGCCTACCATGAGACAGTGGCCGCGCTCTGCTCGCAGCACCCTGGCTATCCGCACTATGTGCTCTATGGCATCTTGGAAGAGCACTAGACGCATCTCCGCGCGCGCCGTCGAATTATACTCGTCTAAGTATTCCTGTGTCATTTGTAGTTCACATTAAAAATTTTAATCTGAAGGTCAAGTTTTTAAATTGTTCTCTCAAAGATTACAGACCTAAATATTGCTTGATGAAACCAGTTTTTTGTCTTAAGTATCGTACTGTTGTGTAATTTAATTAAAGAATTAACTTAAACTGCGCTTTGATACTGATGTTTTGACAAAGAATAAATTTTCGAACAAAGATTCAATACCACTTGCCTTCACTACCACCATAAGCTTGGCTAAATCTGGTATCTCAGCATAGTTTCGGTGTTCTTTCGGAATAGCAGAGTTTATAAAATCACCAAACATCAAAAGTGGTGGTTGTAAAATGATAGGTTCGTCAGGAATATCTAGAATTGGATTTTGAAAGTGTCTCTCACAGACCAAGCGCATAAGGTGGTAGAAGTAACTCTTATCTTCGATGTTGATCAACCGATCATGGAATACACGTAGGCACTCATGATAAAATAATCTGAAATTGCGTAAACACTTTACTCGGCTGAAGCTTTAGATTCAAATATCACGGGACTACAATCATGATTGCTTATTACTTTAAAATGATGATAACAGTTTGCAGAAACAGAATGCAAGTGGTTTACCTGAGCCTATTTAAATACCTGAGCATTCCTTGCGGAGTCCTCATGTACGCTGCATCGGCTTGTAACACTCCTTGCATACACTTGGACAAGTCTCTTAGATTGAACACATAGTGCGACTTGGCTGGCGTCGGCAACAACTCGGCGCAAATCTTCTGATACACATCTACGGCTGCATCTACTATAGGACCCCCGAGGTTTGAGACTTCAGTTACGAAATCCTCCATGTGACCTCTCAGGATTGCCTGATTAAATGTACAAAATAATGAAGAGAAATACTGAGGTTTGCATATGGTATTAGAACTAATAGGTCCTGGCAAGACAGGAGAACGCAGTGGATCGCTGACTAGACCATTTTTAAGCGCTTCTTCTCTCGGTCAATATTAACGGTATTCAAAGCAAAATTTATGTAATAAGGTAATACGGGCTGGTGTATGCAACTCCACAATGTGCATATTTTATGCGTAAGTTATTCCGTAGTAAACGGTTGTTAGTGACTAACCTTAAATATAGTCTTCATAGCCTCAGAATTAGGTGCGGAAATGTAGAACATTGCAAAATGTCTGACGAATCTAGCGCTCAGTGGGTTACGACCACCGCCGGGTGGTGCGCATGAGCACGCCAGCACAACATCGAGGATATCCTTCCAGTATAGTTTGTCACGGTCGTATAGACCGCCGAAATCAAGGTATTGCCTGTTTGTCGGAACGAAAAATACATAGTGTAAGTAAAGTTTCAATATAATTATTATGCTTAGATTCCTCAAGAGTGAAAGAAAAGTAATTAGTTATATCTATTTTCTCTCCTATTTTGTTAGGGGGGGTTTTATGTAAAAAGTCATACAGTACAAGCAGGTACAGGGAGTGTCATCTGCGTCCCGTCGACCCATCTTTGATGTTAACAGAAACTATTCTACGCTTTAAGTACACCCAAAGAAAGGATGAATGTGGTTTTGACTAATATTGTTACTGATATTAAATGAAGCTAAGTCTAAAAGTAATTAGTTATATCTATTTTCTCTCCTATTTTGTTAGGGGGGGTTTTATGTAAAAAGTCATACACTACAAACAGGTAAAGGGAGTGTCATCTGCGTCCCGTCGATCCATCTTTGATGTTAACAGAAACTATTCTACGTTTTAAGTACACCCAATGAAAGGATGAATGTGGTTTTGACTAATATTATTACTGATATTAAATGAAGCTAAGTCTTACCTTAGCAATTCTATAGTCGGTTGTGCGCCATATATGTCCAGTCGAGGCATATTTACGTCATCGATGAATATAACCACTTTCTTTCCTAATGGTGCTCCGATGGCCCTGCGCGGTCTCTTGTCTAAACGTAACTCTATAACCGCCTTGGAAACGAGAAGAATTATCGATATTGAGCCCGATACTATCAGGCTTAATTTAAATTTAAGCGGTGTTACCTACTGTAACTAAAACTCATGAAGTAGATCATCATCATCAACCTTTTTTTTTATCGTCCCACTGCTGGGCACAGGTCTCCTCTCATACAGAGAAGGATTGAGCGTCATCACCACGGTTGCTTAATGCGGGTTGGGTTTCAGACTTAAAGTCCAGGTTTCCTCAAGATGTTTTCCTTCACCTTCAGTCATTGGTGTCCAAGATATACTTAGAAAGTACATATAACTTTAGAAATGTTAGGTACATTAGTACTTGCATGAAGTAGATATGGTTATGCAATAAACTACACAAGGTAAAATGCCCGCCGGGATCGAACCCTACGGCTTTCAACTTGTAAGATGGGCCTGTTCTCAACAGTTAGCAAGTGATGTTTAATACTCATTTTGTAGGTATGTGGTGATTAATACTCATTTTTCTTTACCGTAGGAAAAGTACACAGAAGTACACAGTTCCACAGAAGGACAAACAACGAGCCGAAAGCATTATGAAGAATAAATAGAATAGGTAAGATACCTGTGTTCGGCCACTGCTTGTTTGGGCCGAAAAGTTCAATATGAACGGTATGTAGTAACCACCCAGAGCCATTTTGTTTAGCATTTCTATCGCAATTACCGTTTTACCGACACCTGAAAGATGGGTATTAATAGGAATAATATTATTTGCAAACTGTCTTAAATATCCTCCCAACGTGTCAACTGCGATAGTTTATTCACCTTTGATAAATTGATTAAATGATATAACAAACATGTGCCTACTCAGTAAAATGCATTAGCTATTTTCTAGCAGCAGGTATCGGGATTAACCAGCGGAGATAGAGTCGTTTCTTATATTCAAGTCAGGCACATTTTACAACTGTAGGGCTTTGTTGGGTATATTGTTGCTTTGTATTTGTATCTTTTTCTCTTATCATCGTAGTTGATATTCAAAACTTACCTGTGTTTCCTGTAAACATGACGGGTTTGTTACAGCTCAGGAGTTTTTCAAACAAATATCCGTACCGAACGGTGTCTATAGTTGGTACGAGGGTCTCAAAGAACGGCTTTGTGGAGTCGTATAAGAACTCAGGAATTATTTCTGCCCACACTTTTAGTCTGCGCTGTTTCGTATCCATGTACATGTCGAAGAAATTGAAGCCTTGCGGCATGCTGGTAGTAGATAAAAGGGTAAAATGTAGTATATAAACCAAGAAAACTCTAAATGAGTCAAAACATAACCACTAACTATTCAGCTTCCTCGAAATCCTCAAACTGTCTCTTGATGAGTTCTTCAAAGAGTTTCCGTCCTTCTTCGAGAATGTTACCGCCTATACACCAAACGTAGCAGAATATGAAGCAATGGGCGATGTATACTTTGATGAACGCCTTGTCGGGGAACCGATCTCCTGGCTCCGAGAGCAGCGCTCCCAGGAGGTAGCAGACCGCAGACACTTTGCTTATGTCTACCTACAACCACATACCCTAGTAACATTAAAACAATAAAGTACATTTCCTGGCTCGTAATACATGTTGTTCATTATGAACTAGGTTAGAAATAGGCCCTGAAGATATTGTAAATTTCCGGGCTTGCGGGCGGCGAGCTGTGGGCAGCTCCATTTATCTAGACTACGGAATCTTAAGACGAGCCTTTTTTAGATAGGTACCAAAATCTAGGTCTTCAATAATATTTACCTGACTGATCCCAAAGCGGCATTTGGTATTTACGTGATTGAATCCAACTTGCAAAAGTTTGAACAATTCGTGGACAAATTCGGCATTTTCCAAAGAGAAGAGGTTTTTTTCCGCCGCGTCATCTATCCAGGAACGCACCAACGGCATGTAGCCCATCTCGTTTGGGTCCACGTACACCATTCCGCAACGGGACACCGTGGCTGGCGAAGCTTGAGCCAAATCCGCTACCTATAATAGACTTTCCTAGTAGGTATTAATTCTGGGCTTAAAACAGCGGCGGTAAGACCCCTCTTTGAGGAGTGGCTAGAGAGGCGCCACGTCGCCCTCACCTTCCGCCTGACGCCGGTCCTCGCCGGACACGGCTGTTTCGGGAGGTGTGTATGAAGAAATTATATATTGAATCTACTAAAATAATGTTAACCTTTCATTATTTTGTTTAACTGAAGGTGATCGAATGTCTAGGAGCCAATGCCAAATGAAATGTCATTATTTTGTTAGCCTTGCCTTTCTGTGTTGCTATTTAACAAACAGTATAAAACTATACTCCGTTGACCGTTCAAAATAACATTGACAAGATAACCTTTTTTATTGTCCGTTCAATCAATTTTCAGTTTTATTTTTTGGTGGAATGACAAGTGGCCGCTGCAGTAAATATGTAGTTGGTTTGTAATTACTTTTTTTGTTTTAATGCTATCCTTATGTCTACAGAATAGAAGTTAAAATCGGTTGAACAAACAGTAAAAAAGGTTTTTTTAGTCTCTTCTTAAAGTGAATACAGTATAGCGACCAAAGGTAAGTGAAAGTAACAAACAAACCGATCCTCAATAAAAGTGGCTCTTATTGCATGACTTTAAGGTTCAAAATGCCCTGTATTGTAGGTATTGAACACAAGTGCCTTTTAATTTACACTCCTGCTCAATAGAGCAAAACTAGTATTTAGAAATTGAAATAAAATCTAGTAAATATACTAGATTTTATTTCAATCTTAGCAAATAGCATTTAGGCCTCTTTACGCAAAAAAATGTAAATGAGTATAAAATTGCACAAGTAAATAAAATATCGTAAGTATTTCAGTCAATTACATATATTAAGCAATATGACATTTCTATCAACGATATTGACTATGACGTCAGAGCCGCTGATGCAAGAAAAATGTAAGTCTTTTTGAAAATTCCTCAAATATGGTACCGTATTTTTTACTTGTGCATATAGTATTAATAATTACATATAATTAGTGTATTTCGCGGGCTTGAAGATCACTAAATTAGAGCGGTATCTTTACCAATGATCGTAACAATAACGTGAAATAATATGAAAGGTACCTCAAACAGCATGTGTACGTAAGGTGTTAGCTTGATTCTCTCAGAGTTGGAGAGACATAACATCTTGTTGTCATCTAGTACGGTATTCATATTCTCAATCCACACGGCGTCCACGGGGCCGTCGCAGATCAACCACTGGTGGTCTGGGCGCTCACACTAAATACATAACGTCAACAATCAGCGCACTAATGTACTAATGTGGAATCACCGGCGGCCCGGTGATCTCACATTAGTTACATTGTTTGTATTCAATTGATTGCAAACATGAGCCTAGCTATTCATCACCACCAGTTACGCCTCCGTCGCGACCGAACATCAATCAGTACTAACGTAGGACTTCTGTGAACACTGTTCATAAGTCCAAAAACCGAAAATTTTGTGACTTTAAATCGGAAAAATGAACGATATTCTTCTGACAATTGTGTACTCTCGGGGGCAAGGCAAATCAGTTTATCGAAATAGGTTATATTCTATACGATAGCTTGTCTGATGATTGTAAATGGTTAAACAGGGTTAGATTTGTACCAATATTCCATATTATTAATTATTTGTTAGCACTTTTGAAGTTTTTCAAAGCTAGCGTTAACAGTCACATTTACTAATGATTTTCTTTGAATACTTGACAAGTAGGATATTTCAGCAGCAGGGATATTTTTTCTCCATCTATAATAGAACTTGGTGCCCATATAAACTCGAACTTGGGCCTAATTTCACATTTATATTTTTGTTGGGATACTACACTTACTTGCACGGCAGTACGTAAACAGAGAGGTAAAATTCCATCGTGCCATTCAAGCGTTGCTAGATCAACTTCTCCATACAATTCTCCAATATTGAGACTCTTCGGGTTCATTATGTATTTCTGCACTGGCTGGTTTTGTGGACCTGGTACTTCCATCTCAAAAAGCCTTGTGTATGTATCGCCTAATACCTTTAAATTATAAGAATTATTCCACTCTTAAATCTGGTAAATCTTTAGGTTGATTAGGTACAAATAAATAAATAATCGTCTCTTACATTTAAGACTACAGTCTTGCCGCCACCAGTGGGCCCGACTAACATTACACCCCATCGTACAATCATGGTCTCATGCAGCTGGATTACTTTACATATCTGACATTCCTCGATTTGAAGTTTCCTTTCAAGAATCATTTGTCCTGTAAAATGTTGCATACGTGTTTTATATACGACATATCTTGTGTCATTTACAGTAGTTATTGGATTAGGTACCACATTTTTATACCTACGGATATCTTATAATTAAGAAGTAATATAGCCTTTTCACATACAATCTCAGATTGCATAACCCCAAAATTGACTTCTATAATCTAATATAAATAATGTAATATAATCTTAATATAGAACAGAAATTATATTTTAACGTAACTTGGCACATTTCGTTAGTCAATCTCAATTTAGTAAGTACTTACTGATGACCTCATCCATGACACCGTAGTCCCTCTCAGGAAGCTCAACGCCAGGGAACAGATCCGACAATATTCCAGCAAAGAGTACAGCGTCAGCAGCCAAGAATTTTGGCAGGTTGCTATCATTGAGAGCACACAACAGAGTCATCTCCTCGTGCTGGTCAGGACTCGCCCGCTTTAGGGCACCAGCCATCACCTAAATACATTTATTAAATTAGAAACCTCTAAGGTTCGAATTGGTATACATGTGTACTACAAACAAGAAACACTTTTAATAAATAGCTCGTCCCTGAGAGGTATTACATATGAAAGTAAAGTAAGCAAACGTTGAAATTATAGAAATTAATTGTACACTATAAAACTTGGTATAATGTAAGTGAAATAGAAGTTCTAGTGGATATACACGTTAAACATCAACACTACTAGTAGAATGGTAACCTCAAAGAAAGCTAACAGCCAGTTCTCTTTTTCTATCGAAGGCAAAAGGGTAAAACCAATAGAAAATTTTGACTATTACCAGTACACTCTTTACAGCTCTCATGCCGAAATCGTAATGATCCTGTTTTGATAGCTGTTCGCTAGATAACTTGTACATTTGTACCATCTTTTTAGCTAAACCTTTTGACGATTCGAATCCCTCGGAGTACAGGATAACTTCAGCAATCAACGCTTTAAATAAACATTTATAAAGTAAAATTAATCGTTTAGCTTCCAGAAAACAGAAAGAATCATTAGTCTGTAGGCATCTTACCATAATCCGGTACCATCATTGCTATAGGACGGAATAAGGCCTTCAGGTTATCAGGCAGTTCTGTTCTGCCAGCGTAACCAGGATTCATAGTAATAAAAGCAGCGCAACTGCGCACCAATTTGATCTCGCGCCCTTCAAACATGAACCTGATAAAATATAGAAAACAGTATCTGTGCAAGCCATTGTTTAAATAATTTAATACGAAGCATTTTGGTGTAGTTGTCAAGTCGGATTGTAAAACCAACCTAGTTGTTATATGTAGGTATTACTTAGCGCATGTCGCGACAGTGCACTCTCCCTAGCTACTCTCCCCTGACATTCTGACATTATCTTGTGTGGACTACGTGAAGCTCGCACAGTATCGATAAGAAAACAAATTCAAACTTATGTTAGAAGCTAAATTTCTTTTTAAATGCTGGGCTGATCTACTTTACGCATGACTTTGGGCGTCCCATCATTTATCATCATTTCAGCCGAAAGACGTCGATTGCTGGACAAAGGCCTCCCCCAAGGTTCTTCACGACGCGACGACCGGTCCTGCGCCTCCCGCATCTAGCGGTTTCCCGCGACCTTCACCAGGTCGTCGGTCCACTGCTGCGTCTTCCGGTGCGTAGTCGCCACTCGAGAACCCGTCGGCCCCGTCGGGCATTGGTCCTACGGGCAATGTGCCCAGCCCAGGGCGTTGTGTTGCCCAACTTTAGTGTTGCAATTCTTCGGGCTATGTCGGTTACACTCGTTCTTCTGCGGATCTCCTCATTCCTGATTCGATCGCGCAGTGAAACCCCAAGCATAGCCCTATCCATTGCCCTTTGAGTGACTTAGAGCTTTCTTATAAGGCCCATTGTTCGCTAACAATGAGCTTTAGTGGGGTCTACATATAGCCTATTTTTGGAGCCTACACAAATCTGCTGCAAAATGCGTGCACTGACTGGACAGGTTCTCTTAACCTGTGTGAAACTTTCCTCAAAAGATGGCATTCATATGATTTGATAAAGATTATAGCTGCATTTCCACTGACGTGGAGCGGGGCGGAGAGGAGCTTAGCGGTGCACGAATTGACCAATCACTATGCTCGAAATATCCGCTCCGCTTCAATGGAAACAGCGTGGAGCCTGCAGAGCTGAGCGGATATTCATAATATAAATACATTGAGGCGACGAGGTGCGAAGGACAACGAGCATTGGGGTGCAGAGCGGAGGACAACGGGGCGGTGCTGTGCGGAAGACAGCGGGGCTGGTCGGTGCCTCAGTTATCATCGTTACGGTGCATAGCTGCTTATGTAACAGATGAAAAGTTCAAAAGTATGCTCCACTCCGCTCCGTTTCAGTGAAAACACCACTATCCACCGCTCTTCACCGCCCCACTCTGCCCAGCTCCGCTTCAGTGAAAACACTGATCTCTTTTCACCGCTCTTCACCGCTCCTCTCCGCCCAGCTCCGCGTCAGTGGAAACGCGGCCTTAGTCTGGATTTTAAAAGAGACTGACTTCTGACTTGTTGACTTGTGAGAGTTTGTTTAAAATTTAATAATTGACCCTCTTTAAATGTCTGGTCATTTCTCTTAAACTCCCAAGCATCATCAAGTTAGGGTTGATTGGTCGCAGTATCTAGAAAGTTAGTCGCAGTTATAAGGTAATTTAGTATTTTTGGATCCCAAAATGGGAATTATTAGATTTACAATGTTAACAAAAAGAGGTACAATGATGAAAACATGCTTATTTTTATTAAAAACCTAGAACAAGTAAAATAATTTAAGAATACTTACCTGCTCAGTCTTGCGACCTTTGCATTTCTAATGGTGATAAGTTGTTGTGCGATTACGGACAACACCTCAATATCAATGCGATTGAACTCATCGAAACAGCACCACGCTCCAGACGTAGCCAGGCCCGAGAAGAAACGTCCCATCATCTTGTAGTCCAACCCTGATAATATCAATAACAAGTGATGATATATTCTACCCTAAAGACTGATTTACACGGTGCAATTTAATTGCCTATGGCTTCCATTAAGTTGAAGCAACAATAAAAGTTGCGTTGTCTAAACACCATTTAGACTAGGTATGCATGACATTTTTTGCATCAATTTTATTGTATGCCATAGGCAATAAAATTGCGCCATATAAATCAGTCTTTATTCTCTTCTATTTTGGATTCGAACAGGATTCGAACTTGTTTAACATACTTCAGAACAAGCGAGAAGATTCTAAATTACAATCATAATTACTTTTGGCGTTTAATTCATAACCGATTTGTTTTTTTTTTAACTTTCATCGAACCAAATTAAACCGACTGGGTTATATTACATTGCATACTATTTTACAATAATATTTAGCATAAATCCATCAAATCGGTTTTTTCTTTTTTTATACCTTCAGAGCAGTTGAAAACGACACACTGTATCGCTAAAGACTTGGCCATGTCTTTGGTAGTCTCAGTTTTGCCAGTGCCTGCTGGGCCAGCCGGTGCTCCTCCTAAATCCAGCTGTAAAGCTCCCATTAGGCACAAGTAGCAGCGATCCGTCAGTGGCGTTATTACGAGTACACCTGTAATATATATTTTTCAATCGGTTTCTTTCTACTCTTAAGCCATTTATTGCGGAAACAGTTATGCAACATTTCAACATCATATTTTTATGTAACTAGAAAAATATTTGCACAAAATAGTGTTTCCAGTCCAAAAGTAAGTTACCACATACCTGCAGCACCCAGATATTCATGACCATAAACGTACATAGCACTTGACATTCTCGCTACACAGTTGTCAATGTCTTCCTCCCAATAGTAACGAATCATCTTCAACCATTCAAAGTCTTGCCTAGAAAAGTTGTTGAATCCAATGATAGTATAAATATTCCAATTTGATCGAGAGTCAGATAAATGTTCAAGCAGTTTAGGGGGTTGAAACACTAGGGCCTTGCAAAAGGCCTTTGTTCTTCGAGATATCGCCATGGGGTAAGTCGACTATTCATGTGACAAAGAGAGCAGGCTTGTTTCTTGTTCAAAGAATCTCCATACAATGTGGCAATGCCGCCAGCCTTTTAGGCAATGTTCCTGATATTTCATTCTGTCGCTTTTTTATATGTAGGTACCTAGGTACCTACATACTTATCCTAAATCTTAGTCAGATATAGTAGTTATTTATTTCATCAACGAAAAATCTGTTACTTCATTATAACGATGAGCATTTTAAGGAAATATTATGTTGATTTTATTATGAATATATTTTAGTTTTCAAATTGTGATATAATTCATTGTTTAAGTATCTTTATAGACACAACGCAGATAATTTGTAGGTATAAAAGGTATGAGTACTCACGCTCGCTGAACGTGTTTTTCCACCATTTGTGTAATAGTATCTCTTGCATGTACGTCTATAGTGATGAGGGCGCAAAGAACTTTCCTGAACAGTGGAGTAAGATCGGCTCGAGTAAGTGCCGCCAAGTCATTCAAATCAGACATGCACTTCTTCTCATATTCCATCAGGCCTGTATCAATACGGAGAGGGATTCCCAGATCGAATATTTCGTGCACACCTTTGGCCCACATTATTTGGGATACTGACAAAATTATCTGTTAACGTTACAACAATTTTAAAATCGTAATTTGTCAGGTAAGGATAACTTTTAAATACGAAGTATCTAATAAACTCTATTACTTGATTAGGATGCAGCTGAACCCATTTCACTCGTGGGCGGGCTAAGAAATCCTTTAGAGCAATCTTCATGCATCTTTTAACCGATGCGAACATTGCCTCTTCTACTTTTCCAAGCCAGTCCTCTACGTTACCACGTGCTTTAAGACCCTGTCATATATTAGAATAGTTAAGAAACCTTAGACATAAACTATTGTATGAATTATATTTGTGCCAACAGGATTAAGACTAAAAGGTTAAAACGATGAATAATATTGGCGTCTTGTTTTATTATTAGATGGTGTCATCATCGCGTTCAGTTTTGCTTTAAATTAGTTATTCGAATGGTATGAATACAAGTCATGTAAAGTTGCGAACGAGTACCAATCACAAGCCTACGGTTTAAAAGAGCAATCTCATAAGATACCATGTCTGATATGGGTATACATCAAAATTACATATAATATTAGCTGTAGTTAATCATGTTATACAATATGTAAAGAAAACCTTGCCCGATCCGTGAAGGTATTGTTAGGTTGTTAGGTATCGATAACTGATTCTACGAATGCCCACAAAGCCGGGCTAAACTTAAAAAAATCACCCTAATAAAATAAATATTTCGCAAAAAGAGGTGAGTTAATACATGTGCAGTAGGCAATACTTGCGCGGGCGACGGGGGGCAGGGCACGCGGCACATGGTCGCATCGCTTACAAAAGTGTTTTTCAACCTTTTTTATGACGTGGCCCCTTTGGTATATAAAAAAATTTCGCGACCCCCTACTCTGCGACATTCTTATTTATTTTCATGATTATTTATTCTGTGACAAATTTTCAAGACATGCAACATTCTTATTCATTTTCCTAATTGTTACGTCGAAACCTCGTCCCGTGAGTGTTGAATTAACAGGCATCCGATGCGAGTTGAGTAAATGAGAGAGCGAGACAACAGGTATGAAGCCTGTTTTGCATTGTTTTTACGTATTAATCGTAACTGAAGTGATTAATGATTGAAAATGGATAAATTTCTAAAAAGGTCAACAGAACCGTCAACTTCTAGCGCCCGCGGTGAAAATCAACAAAAAAAAAAAAGCAACGGCGCTATGACAACTATTTGAAATTCGGATTTACTGTAACCGAGAATAAACCACAGTGTGTTATTTGCTTTAAAAGTTTATCAAGAGAAAGTATGAAGCCAACGAAGTTATTACGCCACCTCAATTCTAAGCATCATCTAATGAAAAAAGAAACCCGTGGAGTTATTGACAGAAAATTAAAATCTCTTCAACATCAAAAAACTGCCATAGTACAAATGTTCACACTTATTTTATATTACCAGCTGCTTTAGATATGGCAGAAATCAGACCTGGCAAACAAGAGGTCGAAAAACTCAAATGAAATGACATCGTTTATTAAGCAAGTAGGATCACTGATCACTTTTACACGTCATATTTTTTTTAACTAGATGGAGCCATTTCCTAACTGACTACCTCTGAGAAGAAATAGCCGAAACAAATTCAGAGATCATCGTCTTTTTTCAAGTCCAGACATTAAAAATGAAAACTTACAATCATTTACGTGACTTAAAAAAAACAGCGTTTAAAATGTCATATTACGTATATTGCTCAATAACAATTCTTAGCAGAGCGAGCAGTTCAGTCCCAAGCTTTATTGTCTTCTAAATAATCAATGATTTTACAATACCCCTTTTTGCAAAGTTTGGCCTTTATATAGCTTTTTAATCGTTTTATGGGTAAGTTTCGAATGTCCATGGGAAGCTTGTTGTAAAAGTGTATACATTGACCCATGAACGAGTTGCCTACTCTTTGGAGGCGAGTGTGATGTACAGCAAGATTGTGTACAGCAAAAGTAGATCTATCTCTGATAATACCATTCAACGCAAAATAAGCGATATGATTACTGATATTCGTGATCAAAGATAGAAACAATTAAAGAGAGTACATTTGTGTCCATAGAGTTTTGAATCTACGTATATTGGGGATTATGCGCAGTTTGTAGCTTTTGTGCGGTTTGAATCCAAAGAAAATTTAATGGAAGAAATACTATTTTGTAGAGCGCTTCCCATGAATACTACAGGCCAGTGCTTGCATAACATGTTCGTTGAAAATAGAAATTGAAAATGAAATGCATTGCTATTTAGTGACTGAGCAAAAGTCATGACTGGCTCAAACTGTGGATTTATTGTCAGACTAAAAGAGCATATGCCGAACACTTCTTGGTCGTATTGTTTTCTCCACCGCCAAGCTCTTTCAGCCAAAACCTTGCGACAGGATTACAGTCAAGTTCTAAATATTACTATATTTAGAACTTAACTGTAA
The DNA here is from genome assembly GCA_037179545.1 of Sesamia inferens. Lineage (NCBI taxonomy): Eukaryota > Metazoa > Arthropoda > Insecta > Lepidoptera > Noctuidae > Sesamia > Sesamia inferens. The sequence continues at coordinate 13,707,465 of CM073921.1, read as the reverse complement.
TCCACAAATAATAAAAAAATCTAAAGTAAAGTTAAGTTCTAAATATTACTATATTTAGAACTTAAATGTGAGTTAAGCACCCTTCCGCGGGCGGCGGGCGGCAGGGCACGCGGCACGTGGTCGCATCGCTATTCGCTCATAATAATACCGGTATTGTCACTTTTTTAAAAATTACCAAATTTCGGGGAAGTTGGAATTAATTCGCGGGAAAAAAAGATTATTTCAAAATTCATTTGTATTGGTACTATGATGATTACGTAAAATTTTATATTATATTTGGTCATGTGTTTACCTAACCTTTATTACCCTTATGGGCGGGACAGGGTTTTCTTAAAATATTGTACATATTTATAGTATTATTAAATTGTATTTTATGTAAATTTAGTATTGTTTTCTATGAGCTTTGATGCCTGAAATAAATAAATAAAATAATCGTTACCTTTCCTAAATTAACCCTTTCTCCTTCAGGTGACAGCATGGCAATGATATCAGTAGTCAGATCCTCAGGCTTTGCTGTCTTGGCCAGTTTGGCCTGTAGCAAATCCCTCGTTAGGAAGGACATCTCTCGTTCCACCAGAGTACCTTCTTCAGTTATTTCCATCTCAGATTCAGGAAGCTTCACGCCAAATTCCAACTTAGCAATGGCATCGAAACATTTGCGCAAATGAGGTTGTACCGCATGAGGGTTTCGTGTCTGAATACATAGTTATCATTGGTTATTAGATACTTTTTTTATTGGGAAATCATCAAATGACCTGTCCCGCTCTGGGTAGAGCGGAAGGGCGTGTCAGACTTTTACTGACTATAACCCACCCCTGTTTCTTCACTTGCCTGTGCGCCAGGGCCACGGTTTCTTTTTTAACCAACCCGCAACCCTGACCCAGGAGGCACCGGTTTCCTTGGCGCGGAAATTTGAGCTGCTCATTGCTCGCCGTCCGTTTATTAGATACTTAGATCAAAAACAGAGAAAAGCAAATAAACACGGTAAGCCTTTTTTGTCACCTGTTTGTTTATTGTGGCTTTTATTGATTGTTCAAGGTACCTACTTTTTTATACATCCATCGAACTTAGAAAACTAATATTAAATCCACCATAAAAACCAACAAGTGCGTTACCTGGGCCAATATCTCCAAAAGTTCATCATTGGACAAAAAGAAGAATCTTGGGAATGCCACCCGTTTTGTTTCAAGATAAGCCTCTAAACACTTCATGATTTGATCGAGCATCTCATTGTTCCTCACAAATTCTTCGTAAAGCTTTGGCTGAGTCGCTGCTGGCATTGCTAAAGGTACCTTTGGTAAGAAAAAGCATTACTAATGTCAATCAAATAAACACCGATCTAGTATCGTTCCCGGACTATTGTATACATACGACTTGAATTATTATTTACATACAATGTAGGCTGATGTATGGTGATGATGATAATGCTATGGTTCTGATCACAGAATATCGTCTAGAAAAACAATAACTACTAATAGCATGTAAAAATTTGATGATTAAAAACAATTTTTATTTAAGGTAGAGCTTCAGTGTGATATTTTTTACACAGTATTATCTAGAGGACACGGTTGGTGCGGTGGCTGATCGATCGACTGCTGTGTTGCGCTGTGTCGGGGGTTCGATTCCCGCACGGTACAAATATTTGTATGGACTACAGGTAGTTGGTTCGAGTCTGGCTGTTTGTGTATGTGAGTTTTATATGATTGTAAACGCTCCCACGATAACGATATAACGATAACAAGTGTGGGGCAACGCTTTAAAAAAACTAGTCTTCTTAATTCCGATCTCGATAGTTTAAAGTTTTTTCAAAAACTAACTACTTTCCAGATCATTCAGAATATTAACTACGCGTGGAAATATTCCTAAAATATTTTGCGATACATAGTCTTTGTGTTAATAGGATTCTGCAGCAGTTAAAAGGATGCCGCCTACGTCTTCGTAACATTTGATAGCGACGTTTTTATATAACTATTTTTTTTAAGTACCTATCTTCTCTCAAATTTATATTTTGGACTTGTCTTTCTACAAATAAATATAATTTTGTATGCCTGTAGTTCGTGTCCATGGACACGGCCGCTACCGTACACATCGTCTTGATGCGTTGATTTAGCCGGACCTTATATTGATTTGGTTTTGAAATCTAAAGTTTCAATTTACATTGCATTATTATTTATCTTAAAAACCTATAAAAATAACAATAAGCCAGTTACCTTAGCTAGTTTACGCATGATGTCCTTCCAAGATTTGTCCACAATGGTGAACAGTCTTGTTTCATTTGGCAACTGTCTTTGAATGTCAGGCGCGCTAAATATTACCTCCAAATAGATCCAAGTTTGTTGGCAAGTGTGCCATTCTTCCTATAAAAAATATGAAATCGATAATCCAAAAACAATTCTTTGACAGTTATTATACTTCTGATTTCGCATAGCTGTTACCCCTGGGTAGTATAAAGTTATAAATACATAGAATCCTTCTTTATATGAATGCGTTAGCGCACGGTCGCACGTAGAATGGTCTACGAAGCATGTGCCTTTAGAGGATTTTTTTTCTTGAATGCGTTTACACCAAAATTATTGGATGGAGCAGGGCTAGAATGAATATTCGCTCTTCTCTTGTCTGACGTGTGAAACGTCAAAGGAATGAAACCTCTAAATCTGATTTGATTTTGAGGTTTCATTCCTTTGACGTTTGGTAGTCCATAACATGAAATGTTGCACCGGAACAGTATTAGCAAATGATGTAGACTGAGTAACAGTCTTGGCCAGGTTAGGAATAGATAGGGTTTAGACAGCTTGACGATTAATTGCATGGAAAATAATGTACAAATAAAGCTTCTATATTTCCAATTTAAAATATGTAGTATTGGATTGTATCCTAAAAAATAATTTAATGTCCATCAGATAGATTTATAAAAAATATTGAACACGTATTTTTTATTTTTTCTTTCATTCAAATACTTAGGAAGATATATTGATTTGAAATGTCGCATGACGTCACGCCATGTTACAAAATATACCACGCCGTGACGTAATTAGCCCCCACTCCGTAACTTTAATACGCTATATCTCAGTAGTTTTGGTAATTTCGACAAAATAAAAAATACGAGTCTGTTTTATTTTTGGTTATCTATAAGACGGGACTAATTATTTTTTTTGATTTTCATACCTTGGATACATCCCTATTGAATACATTAAACTATATAGACGGGAGTAAAAAAAAGAACAACTTTACCAAAGTTTTAGAGAACAGGTCCAAGTTTCTCGCCCATTCCTCCACCCTGCCTTTGATTGGTCCACAGTTGCGGGAGCTAAGTATGGTGCTGATATGAATGTTAGCCTCGTCGACACAAGTCTGGATTTCTTCTAGTCCACCCAGCACATACACGTCCTTTGCATCTTTATGCAATATCACAGGGAATTCGAGGGATGCCCACATTTCTTCCACCTATGAAAGTTAATATGTACTTAGTCTTTTTTACACTAACTCTGTTAATCTAGAAAATGTTTCACCTTTCAGTCTTAGATCACACACAGTTCTGATTCTAAAGGCAAGAAGACAAGCCTGAGCAACAGAACACGGAAATTATTCTTAAGACAAATTACCTTGATTTGCTTATTGGAATTATTTATTTATTTATTTATCCTCTCTCTGTTAACATTACAGGTTATAAAGACCCAATGCGATAACAAGATATTTTGACACATTACAGATCTACTTATACTTAGAAAACCATACACCAAAATAAACTTAACACTTATTAGCTTATTCAAACAAAACAAACAATAATAATAATAACTGAAACACCAATGCTAGTTCTTACAATACACTAATTAAATATTAAATAAAATTATTACTTTTATCATTTATCTATCTCTATAACACAAATTATATAACAAAATCTTTGTGAATTCACTCGGCTGACATGTAAAAATATCTATTTGCTCGTGCACAACATTTATATTTCGGATAGCTTGCACGACCGCGGCCTTTGCCAGTAAATTCGTCCTAGCCAATGGCACCGCCAGCAGAGGCTGACGCCGCCGCCTTCCTACATAGTTGTCTGGCACCCAGAAACTGATTGTTTTTAATACATCAGGGTTATGTACCAGTCCCAGAATCAATTTCACCAGATACGTGGCAAGAGTAAACTCTCGACGCACCTTCAATTGATTATACCCGACCATGCCCAAGACGAATAGAGAGGGATACATCAACGGATACATCGGGTACACTCCATACAACTTATAGTACAAGTGACGTGTGAATTTATTCTGCACACGTTCTAGCATTAGTGAGCATTTACTCTCATGAGGCGCCCATATGATTGCACTGTGCTCCAAATGACTTCTGACTAATGCATCATATAGGGCCCGGACTGCAGAGATATTTGTGAGATCATGTGCTTGTCTCAATAAGAAACCTAGATTTCTATACGCTTTCTTACAAATCTTAATTATGTGCTCACGGAACAATAGCTCGGGGGTCATGTAAACACCTAAATCACGCACCTGTGTGACTCGTTTCAATGTAGTATTTTCGAGTATTATATATATATAAGTATAGTATTCTATATTATTTTATTATATTTATGTGAGCATCTAGTCGTAATTTATTTATATAACAATGTGATATGTTATTGTAAGAACCGTTACGGGTTATCATATATCAAAATGTACCTATATATCTTCTATTTTAAAATTACCCAAATTAACCTCATTTTTTTCCATAGGTACAAATCACGGAGCAGATTTAAGTACAAAGCAAAAGCAGTGGAGTAGTAGAATTTATTTTGATTAGACAATTTATCCCTACGTAAACTTTAAAGTTTTCTTTCCATCGTCAAACCATTAATTTTCTAGCAGTTCTTGTTTTTGTTCAGAACTTTACCGGCCTAATTACTAATACCTACCTACTAAGCATTAGGTTCATAGTTTCTTTATTGTCGTCAGTAAATGTTGTTTACCTTCTTTAGCAAAGCTTCAAGGCCAGCCTCAGAGCTGGCTTGTCCCGCCACTTCCATCAATTCCTCAGCATGCTGGAAGGCGTGCAGATCCTCGAACACTTTGAGAGTCAGCGGTTCACCGGGGGTGAATCGTGTTTTTAGAATTTCTTCAATTTTAACCCAGTGTCGAGGTTTCAATGCTGGACTCCGGAGATATGACAAAACAGGAAGCTAAAATGATAAAATTTAACGCTACAAACCGATTTTCCAGTGTCGTTGCCAACATCTCTTGATTCCAAATTTATAGAATTTACAACATTATTTTTTGTTTATGCGAAACCAGAATATAGTTTGTTCAGAATAAGCAACAGAATCAATTCCAATCATTTTTACACCATGTTATATTATTCAAAATACATTTAGAAATTGTTACAGTGTGGTTGCCGAGTGTGCAACACAGATGACGGTAGATCATAGTATACAGTATGTTACAAAAACCCTGTCCGACCCGTGAAGGTGTTGTTAGGTATCGTTAGCTGATTCTACTAATGCGTACATAACCTGGCTAAACTAAAAAAAAAAATACCCCCTTAAAAATAAATAACTTAAATAAAATAAATAAGTAATTTCATGGCAACACAGGCACAGGCCATGACCTCAGTTGACCTCATGCATGTAGGTATTGGTAGTCTAACCACGTTTATCGACTCTAGAAAGAAACAATGATACCTACTTACGCAGCTCGTGAAAAGAACTTTTTTTTAAGTAGGAAGGTCGTCTGACCCTCCGAATGTATCTTCGAATTTCATTCGATGAGCACAATGGCTGTGGCGGAAATGTTGTTCCATATTTCGTTCACTAAGAACGATACCGGCACCGTCCCACGAGATTAGCACGGTGTTTCACAACGTTAGTCCACTCCTACCAATCCACTGCTCGCCGAACTGATAGTGGAGGTACTCACGTACAGGTCGGCAAAAATATGATGGGGCACCGTCATGCTGGAACCACATTGACCAAGAAGTAGTCACATCCGAATCGTTCAACACCTGATCACAACACAACACAATTGCATTTTTACTAGGTACCTTCCATCAGCAGGTTACATTACGTTAGAAAACTATTATGATCACACAATAAACGATACGTCTACACGGACTCAATGTCTACGCGAAACTAATAAATTTAAAATAAAAATGATTTTTATTTCATAAAAATAGGTACTCTAACTGCACGGCGGTGCCCTTTGACTAGAGGTGTGAAAGTATTCAAAATATTTCTCGTATCGATTTTTGCTATCAATTTTGTATTTCAGAATTTCACGCATCGATTCAACATCGCATGGCATTCTTTAGATTTTAGAACTTTCACATAACTTAAATCAGGTGAACTTAAATGCTTTAAATTGTTTAAAATATTCTCCTAAAATCGTATTTCATAAGACCTTTCTAGTTCCTATTTACTAATAATAGGTACTTGTGTTACAATATTGTTATGAATAATTAATCGATAATCAAAAAAAGTACTTTTACCATTAGGTAATCTGCGTTTTTACAACAAATCATTCGAGCAGTTAGTATCGACAAAAACAAAACGATATTACGTAAAAACTAGTACAGCTCTAATTATTCCTTTGCGCGTCGGCGGCTAGACACACTGACGCCGCCGACAGTTTCAAGGTCTAAAATGGTGTTTACACTTTTTTAAATTTCCCGAATTTTGGGGAAGTTACAGTAAATTCGCTGGTAAAAAAGATTATTTCAAAATTCATTAGTATTGTTACTATGATGATTATGCAAAATTTTATATTTTATTTGGTCATTTGTTTACCTAACCCTTATTATCCTTGTGGGTCGGACAGGGTTTTCGTAACATACTGTATAGTGTTCCGACCGATTTCGACCATGGCGACCACTTCGACTCCTAGCCGGTGATTTGGCGGTGAAACTTCGTGCACAGTGAGGGCACGTAAGCACGCCGTCGACGTAGTTGTATGTGATGGCAGCAGGTGGGCGGGCCTTTAATTGGTCGCGTTTGGTATCGAGGTCAGCTTTGCGCTGCTCCTCAAACTCGCGTACTTGTCCGTACACCATTCCGCGCCATTACATATACAACGCACAATAGATATGTTGCTTGGAATTCAGCACCGACCGAAGACAAAGATGAATTTGCGAATTCTACTGGTGACATGGGCATACCCAGCTTCTGGCCTAGGTTGGGCAAGTCAGGGCTAGGGACAAGTCACATTCTTAGGGTCGAATCAATCCCAGCTACTTTCTTTTACAAAACCGTTTATACTTTGATTAGGAATTAGGGAAGTCCATATACTTTTTAATTAAGGAATCGGACAGATTTAGCAGCTTGATGTGCTGTCCTCTGTACTTCTACATTATCTTTAATTAAATATTACTGACCTTTTCCTTGATAACATCAATAGTTGCCTTACATTTTGGTACGATCTTGTTTGGAGGAAGTCCTTTGTCAAGTTGATTGAATATCTTGCCAAAGTTAATAGTTATTGTCTGTATCTCATCGGTGTCTAATGTGTTAAATGGAGAATCGTACCTAAAGGAACAAACTTATATGTACAGCTTATAAACACAATACAATATTTCTTCTTTAATTTCGAAAATTCTTACCAGGATTGGAACATGTCCATCCATTCTTTGGAAGAGGTCCAAAGTAATTGTCGAAGTCTAACGTCGTTTACTGCTTCGTCTAATTGTTCTAACCGGGCCGGTGGAATCTGGAAAGTAATTAAATCAGTACGTTTTGCTTTTAAGAAATTGCAGCGCTTTTTTCTATATATGAACTTATTTACCTTAAATATTTTTTGCCATTCTCGTATTTGCTTTTCTCTTGCGGAACACGCATCAAGTTTCTCCTGCAAGTCTTGCAAGGCCTCCAACACTTTCTCCATTTCAGACTTTTCATCGTACAGCCAGGGTTGCTAAATTATGAAAAATATGAAAAGACTTAATGCTAAATGCCATAACTTTCAGGGAAAAATAGAAACTAGTACAGCACTGGCCAATCTAGTCTAGTACTAGTCCGAATCTTGCCATTGTCCAATGGGTTGACGAAGTAGACCAACCGAAACGTAAGGCATCTAATCAAAATCAGCACTTTAATTACGTAACGCAATCTACTATTAATTTGAATTATTTTGAAGCATATTGCTAATTCATTGCTCAATGTGTTCAAAAATGTATCTGCTCAACAATGTAAATAACGCAATGAATGTTCTTGAACTGTCAAAATGAAACCCGTTAAACTACTGTTAGTGTATTAAGCAATTACCATGCAGGTTTAATAAAATGGGGGTTCCACGGGTATGAGAGGAGACCTGTGCCCAGCGCACAGGTCTCCTCTCATACAGAGAAGGAACATGGCATGTGGGATGTGTAAAGGTAAAGATACTTAACTATATACAATAACAAAGGCAAATAATAATAGCAGTCCATTTCTACACATTAGTTTGCTTAAAGCATGAAATAAATAGTATTTTAACAGAGGACTATCTGCTTCCGTTTTATATACGGTTCCGCAGTATGGATATTTTTTTGCCGAAATTCAAAATTATTGTCAAAATGCCATAAACTCAAATAAAACCAGCAGATTTATATTGATAATAGCGAACTTGGCGATTATCCACTTCTACGTTGTTGTCACCACCACGATACGGATGAAGAGTTTAGCCTCGTCTTTTATACTTCGCACATCGAGAGACTGGAATAATTTGCAAGCGGCGGTATTTCCGTCTGACTACAATTTAAGTATATTCAAGGCTAGAGTGAATATGCTCTTAATAAACTATCTAGCGCTTCTTCATCAACGACTGCATCACTGCTTACCAACAAGCGGGATTGCAATCAAGCTGTTGGATATGTAAAACAAAAACTTTTAATCATATAAATAAATAATTACCGCAACTTCTTCCCTTAGTTTGTTGACGTCGAGCATGAGTTCCATTATATCCTTTCCGATCTGACTTGCGAACATTCCTGCCAATTTGCTGCGAGTCTCTAGTCTTGCATCCACATTAGTCCGAAGAGTTCCCAATGCCACACTCAAACCTGACGTAGTCATAAAAATCCTAATTATAATATTATAAATGCGAAAGTTTGCGAGTATTGATGGATATTTGTTACTCTTTCACGCAAAAACTACTGCACGAACTTAGATAAAATTTGGCACACAGATAGTTTATAACCAGGAATAACACATAGGAATTTTTATCTCGATATTCCCGCGGAATCAAATTTTAGGCAGGTTAAACTGTAATAATTTGGTTAATGTTGTCATAAGTAAACTTAAGAAGCCTATGTAGGCATGATCATTTCAGCCGAACGACGTCCACTGCTGGACATAGGCCTCTCCCAAGGATCTCCACGATGGATGGTCCTGCGCCTCCCGCATGCAGCGGTTTCCTGCGACTTTCATCAGGTCGTCGGTCCACCTTGTAGGGGGCCTACCCACGTTGCGTCTTCCGGTGCGTGGTCGCCACTCGAGAACTCGTCAGCCTCATCAGGCATCGGACTTACGGGCAATGTGCCCGGGTATTGCAATTCTGGGTCTTCGGGCTATGTCGGTTAATCCCGTTATTTCGAGAAGCCCACGTATTTGGTTAAAAAGTGTATACAACTACAGCAATAAAAAAGGCATTAACGTTGCAACCCTTTCTTCGGAATTGAAAAGTTTAGAACAGGAAATCTCACACGGACAGAATGACCGAACACCGAATTTGTTCACTAATGGTGAAACTATCCGAGTGCCACAAAATGAAATACATTTTTTTTGGCACCTACTATTTATACATACACTTGCCGTTTTATGACGTGTGTATATGTGACATTCAACCCTATGGTGGTAAAGTAATTAACTAGACATAGTCTTATCTAAAACAGTGCTTCAAGAATATTTTGGCTCTTATATGATTCCGACAAGGTAAACATGGTAAACATTATTATGGAATTGCATTTTAAAAACCAAAACAACGGTATTCGTTCTGATTTTGGTTACGTTGATAAAGCACTATCATGTCTACCTAAATCTGTCTTCATATTACCTATACGTACTTACCTAAAAATTCAGACAAATCATCGGGTGAAATCGGTATGTTATACTCTCCCATTAGATCGTAAAGCTCTCGAAGATATTCCAGCCTTTCTTCCAAGTATGCTACACGAGGTTCAAGTCCGTCCATCAAAAAGTTAAATGCTACCAGTTCCGCAGCAGTTGAGGGTTCCTTGTTTATATCGTCGTTGATGCCACTAATACCCAATATAATTTCTTCAATGCAAGCGTGGCCGATACTGCACGTGATGAAAAGAACTTAATGAAACAATAATCAAGTAAACACCTACTTACTCAACGGCATTTTAAGCTAGAGGAACAGTCAGTTTAAAAAAAATGTACATATCTAAATGGATAACAGTTCATTTATCTGTATTTCATAATATCGCAATCACAAAAATAAACTTAATATGAACATTATGTGCAGTTTTATAATTAATAGATACGTCACGACATCATCGTGGGCTTCTACAATGTAACCATTGCACAGCAAAGAATAAAACATTTGGTCATATATGTAAACTCTTTTGAATTTCCGTCTACCATATCGTGACACACCAAACTTTTCCGAAAACCTGCACAAGTGGTATCAACGCCGGCCCGTATGTAATTTGTTTTAAACTAATTTGTCGACTAATATGCCAACCTGCACGATAACTAGAATCATAAAAGCACATCGGGTAAATACTGGCTATTCTGGAATAGAAATTGCCGACAAATGAATTCTAGTCAATGTTGACGTCTTTTCTAGGACAGTACAAGCCAATCTCTTTTTGAACAGAAAGCATATAAGTACTTAAGTGCCAATGCTAGGTCTGCTCATACTGGAAATTTATGGTTTGATAATATGTCGTCATGTGTATAAAAATAGTAAATAAAAAATAGACATATAAATAGACTGAAACTATCACACAGAGAAATATACCTTATTGTTTTTGTCTTTGGGTGATAACAAGGTCGACTATACTTACTAAAGCAATCCAAAACTAAAGTACCCAAAGACTATAACATAGCATATACAATATTTTTCATGCACAGTAAATTAACTTACTCAGGTGTCACATTTGCTATGACATCGAACAGTTTTCTCGGTTGTGGTCGAAACTGTTCTTGAAAAGGAAGAAGGCACAGGAACAACAAGCCCATGGGCTGGTAACTCACTATGTCTTCTATAGATTCCATTTGTTTCACAAACTTGTCACAAAGCGATCTCAACACGAATACATCTCTCTCATTTTTTATTATGTTAATATCAATTGCACAAGAGTCGCGGAAATTATCCCTGAATGATTGGAAACGCTCTAAGAATTTCCACACGCTTTCGTAGCCGAATTTAATAGCATATGGAATGAACTCTATATCATCCAACATTTTTAAATCCTGGTTCATTAAGAAATATAGATTTGGTGCCTGTCCCGCGGACCATTCGACTTGTTTGCCCATTATTGTGGGCTGCACAAATATTTGCAACGATTCTTCGTTTAGAAAGTTGTGAAATGTTCGCACGTACTCTTCCCAGTACGCTATTATTTTTTCCATGTGCGATGTAACTACGTCCTGACTGGGATTAAGTATCATGTTACCAGATTCTAATATGTATGCGTCGACTTGGAACAAAGCCCACTGCAAAACACACACTCAAGTATTAATATATAAATTACTGTTGTACTCAAGAGGCGTCACTTAAAATAATGAATAGATAATTAAAAAAAAAAAACTTGGGTTACTACAACGTGTTTAAACTATCGTGTTTCCAGTGTCAGACAAAGATGAAGCTCAGATCTCTTATTCACAGTGGTTTAGTGATGGTTTTAACACGTCATAGGTTGACCCTTTACTACTTATATTGATATTATATAGAAATTTCAGTACCTTGCAAGTCTCCGTTTGACGGGGTACTTTTTCAACCACCGTTTCCACGTCTGTACCACAAAGTTCTTCGTGAGCGGGAGTGAACTCGACATGAGTGCGAAGCATGTTGGCCATCATCATATTGGACCTTTTTGTTAGCCGGTGTAACATGTAGTTTGTCATATAATCCGTCAACTTTATGAAACTGCAAACATATTTCAATTTAATAGATTTTGTTCTGTACCTACCAATTATATTATTGTCTGTCAACCAATATCAGTACCATGCTAATCTTTCGCAATACTTTCTCTTGTTCGCTTTTTCTGTGTAAGACATTCCACCGGTAGGTTTGCCTCTAATCATTTGAAAGGGCGGTATATTTCTGTCGTCATACACAAACCCTTGTTGGTACAGAGCCGTGTGGCACGATTGGGTTATCACATCTAAGACCACGGTGCGATATTCAATCAACTTGTCTCTTATGTATTCTATACGTTTCATCTGTAAGACAATTTATATCAATTTCAGACACGGCAATAGGCTACATAAGTATAACTAGCCATGATGAATAAAAAACTTGAATTTTCTAATTTTCCACTCAACTTTCTTATTTTTCTTTCACCAGACAATAACTAACATTACAAAAAAAAAAAGAATGCAATATCGGTCTAAATGTTCACCCGTAATGGCGTGATCAAAGGAGGTAAGGGTTCATTTATATACACAATATGTAAAGAAAACCCTGTCCGACCCGTAAAGATAATAAAGGTAAGGTAAACACATGACCAAATAAAATATAAAATTTTACGTACTCATCATAGAAACAATACTAATGAATTTTGAGATAATCTTTATTCCCGCGAATTAATTCAAACTTCCTCGAAATTTGGTAATTTTTAAAATAGTGACAACACCGGTATTATTATGAGCGAATAGCGATGCGACCACGTCCCGCGTGCCCTGTCCCCCGCCGCCCGCGGATGGGTTGTTTACCGCAAATGTATTAAGTTACCTCTTTTTGCGAAATAATATTTATTTTTTTAGGGGGATCTTTTTTTAAGTTTAGCCCGGCTTTGTATCCATTAGTAGAATGAGTTATCAATACCTAACAATACCTTCACGGATTGGACAGGGTTTTCTTTACATATTGTATATAGAGATGTAAAAAATGTGAAGCGCAGTGAAGCTGATGTAGGAACAATGATAGGACCGGCATTTTAAAAATGCGCCTTATATTTTTATATTGACGAATATTATTGCTGATAAAGATCGAATCGCCCATAACACTGTATGAATCATATCCTGTGTATTTATAACGTCTAAGTACCTAATAACTGTAAGATGTACGCTGCGCCGTCTTAATACAACGAAAAACAATAGTAAGTACAGATGACAGCACATCGAGCTGCGTTATGGCTCAAAGTTGATTGGGTATATTTGAGTTTCGGGTAGCTAACACTGCTGTCTGTACGTGACGTAAGTCTCTACCTGATCTTCGATGAAGTAGAAGAATGCAGTATCCATGTCCCTGGTTATATCAGCAAATGTTTTTCTGTACATTTCACAGCACATCGCCTGAATGCTTAGCAAAGCCTTGCCTAAAATCGGAGTCAAAATGAAAAGATTCTTGGCTAACTTGTTACGGATCTTTGTATATTTTCTGAACATTATAGATTTCTTCCAAACATAAAAAGCTTTCCAATATCTATATAATTTGAAGAACTTGATCTGAAAACATAAAACATTAATCCATAGAAGTTATAGTTGTTACTTGATCAAATCGTCATTCGGCAGTTTTTGTGTTATAAAAAAGCCGACCCGAAAAAATTAGAAGTCATTGTTATATGGTGTAATCCCGACCGATTTCGGCCACGGTGACCATCTTCAACACCGGTTTTGTGTTGATGTGCTCGCATGTGGCTTAAGTGAACAATTTTGTTTGTATAAATCCTCGCACATTACGGGCATGAGAATACATATACCGTTCACATATTTATAGCTGATAGCCGCAGGTTAGGCTTTGTGTTCCTCGCGTCTTGCATCCAGCTCAAGAAGCTTCCGGTTTTCAAAGGCTTTGACGCCCGGACTGGAGAGGTTGTTAAATCTAGCGAGATTTAACAACCGCTCTCCAGGCCGGACATCTGGCAGCCTACTGCTCCCACAGCGAAGCACATCTTTGTACCTGAGGAGTTGTCCGCCAAGCTCCCGCTTGCCTTCCTCAAGTTTCGAGTAAAAGAAGCACTTAGTCATTATTTCCACCGTCATACACGTCACATGTCCGCACCAGCAAAGCCGACGCTGCATAAGATTGCCTGGCCTGGGCAGACACTTCGCAGCACTTAAGTATTCCGTACGCGGTCAGATCGGATGTCAAGCATTTTCTGTAAGCATTTGAATTGGGCTAGCTTACGGATGTGACAACGATATGTACACTGTCCATGTTTCGGCAGAGTATAAGATCCTCAAGTGGCCTCACGACTGCCACGTAGACAGCGATCTTCGTTGGCAGCTTAAAGTCGTGCAAGTTAAAGACCTTAGAGTTCAGATTGCCAAAGGTCGCTGCAACAGCGCCAATTCTACTATTGATCTCTGTATGATCACACTTATAATAATTATGATGTTGTACCCCCCCAGGTGGCTAAACTTATCCAGCTGCTTCAGCTCCTCAGCCTTAGGCCTCCGAGTGTAAGATTCAGTGACTCGTGACCCTGAATATTCAAAGACATCACCTCCGTCACTTTGCCACTGATTTTTATACCAAATTTTTGGCACGACCCGTGGAAATCGGACATTAGCTGTTGTGTGCCCCCTGGAAATTCTGCTACGTAGCGCAGGTCATCGGCGTACATCAACTAAGTGATCATGGCAAGCAACACTTTGGAGCGAGCTAACAGTCTGGTGAGATTAAAAATATGTATTGCCACCGTCAGAAGCAGTTTGTCAGATCCCAAGAGATCTGACAAACTACGACTGAAAAATATATAATGCGAAGAGTGTGGATGCTAGAACGCACGCCAGTTGTATTTACCCCTCAGGGGACGTGGAAAAACCGGACTGTTCAGTTCCGCTAACAGCCGCAGCATTGCACGTTGTCTTGCAGGAGTCATAGAAGTCTTCAAAGTCAAAACAAATCATTTATTTTAAATAAGCACTTTTAAACATCAACATAAAAGAATGAAAAATGAAGCAATCACAGATAAATTAATGTTTTCCACAAGAGTTAGGCTAACGAATGCTAAAATAATTATTTTTATTGCGACTAGTTGTTCTAGAGATTAGCGTTCATAAGAATTGTACATACTTAGCCGTATTACAACGGCATATGCGAACAAAAGATCATACTAACGTCATGCAAAGTCCTACATCGCGCAAGCAGAGTTGAACGTGCAGTTAGGTTAATAAATCCGGCACCCGTCTGGTCGAAGGAACCACCCTTTTCGATACAGTATGAGTGAACTTTACACCCTGTTTCTCGTTACCTCTATCAGTGGTAACCCCGTCGTGTTTACTCGACGACTGTGTGAAACTCTTCAGGTTCATTAAATTAGTGCTTATAGGTATTATAGTATACATTAGTTTAGTATTTTGCTGCCCACTGTGACGAGGCACGCAAAGCCGAAGAAGTGTGTGTATTTCTAAGAGAATGTTATTGTACGAAGAGCAATAACAAAATAAATATTCTTACATCAGTAAGTTTGATAAATATGTTGTACTCTTGTTCCCAAGCTGGAAGTTTTGTGAAGACCATCTCGTTAGAATAGTGTGTCACTCCACATTGACTTATAGTAAAGTAATTGCGTTTGTCGATGTTTTCGTATGGTACGACTCTGGAAAATCGATTAGGTAGTTATTCAAGCATTTATTAGTTAAAACATTCGAACAAGCAAGAAGCAACTATAGCCAGTCGATATACTTAAGTAACTGTTTTAGAGTTTTATAAATACTTGCAACGGTATCAAATTTCAGAAGAAATAGCTAATGTTATGAGTCAAATTAATACATTCATTCCTCATCTTTCACAGCTTCTGTTACCATATCAGTATATTATAATAACGCAATCGTTAAGAGATGCTTCGGTAAGTAATTAAATCAGTTCTATAAAGGCTGCCCACAAGTAATAATTATTTTTCTTTCATTCTTCAGATAGTTAACAATCTGTATCCAATTTGTTTTATATATACGTGGGACACTCAGAAAGTTTTGCGATAATAAAAAAATGTTCTATAGACACATACATATATATTACAGCCTCTATTCAAAGTTTCATGCGTCTGAACCAGTTTTCGAAACACTTTTTCCAGTCCGCCGCAGGCACCTCGTTTACAGCCTGCTCGAACGCTGACAGCGCATCATACGGCGACGAAAATTGTATCCCTGTGAGCTGATCTTTTATTTCTAGGAATAAGAAGTCACTCGGTTATAGGTCAGGGTTGTAAGGAGGGTGACCCAGGATTTTGACCGGTGTACTATCTAGGAAGTCCCTCGTTTTGATTGCGGTGTGATTTGATAGTATACCATTCAGCGCTAATGCTTCTTTGGTTTCGTAAAGGAATTGACACCAAGTAGCCAGTCAAACTGAAAAAGCTCGCGATCAAAATCTCACCTTCGCTTCTAGATCGCTTCACTTTGAGGCTTTTCACTGCTAGCACGTTTTCTTCTGTAACAGTCATCAAAGGCAACGACTTCTTTCTTCATCCCCCAAAGTAAGTGGACGGCGCTTAAATTCATTATACCACCGATAAACGGTTGCCTTCGAAGGGCCTTCATCCATGACTGCCATTTAAAGTCTATCGTACGATTCGTCTGGTTTCAGGCGACATTTGAAATCGTAAAAAATCATAGCGCGAAAATGGTCTCGACGCAAATGCATTTTTCAAAGAGACACGATAATTTTAATTAGCTCGCAAAAAATGTGGAGGGAAGCTTCTAAATAAATAAAAGAGGGAAATTCTAAATTTCCCTAGAAATAATCATTTTTTTTAAATAAATTATAACTGGCCAGGTTTTCATACTTAAAAACTTTTTGTCGCAATACTTTCTGAGTGACCTGCTCCCGACTGACAAGTTGGGATCTTTTGGACCGAACGGACCAATGAGCGGTCCAAAGACTCCAAACGATCCCAACTAGTCGCAATCATTTGACAAAAATGTGTTCGCCGATTAGGGGGCTGGTATGTATATTATACACATTGACATTAAAAAATTTGACATCACTAATATTCGGTAAGTATTTATTTATTTAAAGCACAGCTACATCACATACATTAAAGTTATGCTAGAATAATCTTAATAACTAAAGGACTAATCTACATGACAATTACGGCGTACATAGCATTGATTTATTATATATTTTGCTGCCTTGAAAAATATATTACCCTAAACTAAAACTAATACAAACAAGACAGACTATAGTCAACCTGACATTAATAAATATTTATAACAAAAGTTAAGAACAGATGAAAAAATAAAAAATAAATTAAAAATAATAGTGTATAAAACAAACTAGGTATATTGAAAAAAAATTAAAAGTAAGTTAGCAAGGATAGCGTGATTTTTTTTATTAGGTTTTTTAAGTAGGTCCTTATTACCTACCTTACAAATAGGGCTTGTAGGTCACCAATTAGCGCTCTAGGATAATAATGTAGCTAGGAAAGCCCTAGGGGAGTAAGTAATTAAAAATAAATCTCCACTCTTTCAAAAAGTTCGCGCAGACAAGAGCACATCAAGCTACTACAATCTGTCAGATTTCTTTATTTGATTTTCAACTTTATCCTTATAGCAATAAGGCTCAAAGTTGATTGGAAATATTTGACAGTTCGGGGTAGCTTGACCTGCTGTCGTCCGTACATCTAACCATCATACTGGCAAAAGACATCATGCATTCAGCTTAATGACAAAAGAGGTCGCTTCGTTCTTCGATCGGCCTTGTCTTCGTATGAATATTAATGGTCATCAATTTTAAAAATCGAACGGCTACGCTTAATTTCGTTCTTGAAAAATTATTTAAAAGAAAAATGAAAAGAGGCGGAAATAGAATACTTCTACTTTAAATATCGTTTATTCTTGTAATGCTGGTTTTCTTTCTACTTACCTCACAATCGAGATAAGCAGAGTAGTTAGCTCGGGTGTAAGCATCAACTGCATGGCGCTATAGCGATAGGCGCGCGAGCGCAGCGCAGCAGCATATCTCGGGCTGCAATTGCTGCCTTACAGCCCTTTTTTTTAGACTGACTAAATGACTTCTCCGCTCTGGACAGTGCGGGAGGGCGTGTCAGGCTTTTACTGACAAAAACCCACCCGTGTTTCTTCACTTGCCTGTGCGACGGCCAGGGCCACGGTTTCTTTTTTAACCAACCCGCAACCTTGACTCAGGAGGCATCGGTCTTCGTGGACCCCGTCACGATGTGCTGAGTTGCTGACATCTCTTTGAGGCGCGCGTGAAACACAACGCACCGTCTACTCCGGCCTGGTCCTTACCGGGCGGCGAGCTGCCCACTGCTCACCGCCCGCAGGCAGGTAGATGTCGTCTCGCGATTAGGGCGTCTCCTGCGGCGGCTAGTGACGACTCCTGCGCGATTAGTGGCGTCTCCTGCGGTAGCTAGTAGCATGAGGGCGCTGGGATTCCCGCTACCTCACGCGCTCCGCCTCTTCCTTTGCCAGTATCACCGCTTCGCAGAAGAGGTGACGGCCTGTCATGCACTCTCGCTCCGGACCATGGCCTGGACCAGGGTCGGACGCGAGAGAACGCCGACGATCGCCGTTACGGGGATCCGGCGGTGCTCTACCCAAGCCGGGCAGACCTCCACCGTGTCCTCATGGCGATCCACACAATGGTGATACCCTGGCGTTTCCTCCCGCATTATACGGAACAGGAACGAGGGCGCCGTGGCTCCTCACTAGCCACTCCTCAAAGAGGCGACCGCCGCTATTGTGTCGTGCGCCGAATGCCTTACAGCCCTTGGCTACTAATCTACTGTATATATACTAGCTGACCGGCAAACGTTGTTTTGCCATATAAATAATAGATTAAATTACTAAAATGGCTATTAAAAAATAAGGGTTGATCGTAGAAGGGTGAAAATTGGGGATTGTATGTATTTTTGTATGTTGTATCATAAAAAAATAGAAATTAAAAATTTTGTCCAAAAAATAAAAAAAAATTGGCTGTCTGTAGAACTCCGTCTACTGCCGATATTTGAACGTGATAACGTCTATTACATGGTAATTTTTTCTGGGTGCAATGAAATTATTTAAAATAAAGTAATGTATAACATTTATATTTTTATTTAATAGTTTGTTTAAATTTACTAAAAAATAAAAAAAAAGCAAAAAGAAAAAGAAAAAAGAAAAAGAAAAATTAAAAAGGAAAAATTTAAAAATTAAAAAGGATAAAAAAACGTCCGTTGCCGTCAGGAATCGATCCGGGGCACCTTTTGAGTAAGTCGATATTAATCCGAGCGTTTCACCACTCGGCTATCAGTGCTTTAATCATGTATGCGAAAAACTGCTACTAATTGTTTACAATCGTGCTTTTAGGTAAATAATATTACACTCTAAAGCTACAAGGCTAAGGTTAGTTTTAGTAGGCGTGGACTCCGTGTAGCGTCAGATTCGGCCGTTACGCAGTTTTCGCGAATAACTCCCAGCATACCGATTTAATAGACGTTATCACGTCAAAAAAAATTAGGGGTGGACTACCCCTAACATTTAGGGGGATGAAAAATAGATGTTGGCCGATTCTCATAGATACCGGATAAGCAAAAAAAATTTCATAAAAATCGGTCGAGCCGTTTCGGAGGAGTTTATATCCGAACACCGTGACACGAGAATTTTATATATTAGATATACAAGGACGTCTGCTAACTTTGTAAAGTATTTTATTATTTTATTATAGTGAATGCGAGTTATATTTTTTTATTCTGTTAGTTTTGTCATGATCTGGCACTGAGTAATTTATGTGACCTACCCAAATATTTTAAGTTGATCTGCGTGACTTTTGACAAATGCGTGCATGACTGCACAGAACCTCAGAACCAGTGGTTCTTTCCTCAAAAGACCATCTTCATACGATCTAACCAAGACTATGTCTCCACATTAAAAGACACTGTGACCTATACTTTGTTTCGGCCTATCTTCTCAGCCTAGTGAGATAGGAAACAACGATCTTATCTAGTTTTTAATAAAAGAGTAACGTGTAAAGGTGTTGGCAAACCAATGTATTTACAAAATGAAATGATTCTAAATTATTGAAGTTCTACAAAGTCTGACTGAGAGAAAAAATAGAAACTTATCGGTTCTTTTTCTTCAGCCTATAGAAGTCCACTGCTGGACAAAGGCCTCCCCTAAGGCTTTGCACATTAACAGGTCTTGTGCTTCCTATATCCATCGGCTTTCCGATACCATCAGCAACAGGGTAATTGCGTAACACATTAATAGTAGCAATGGGTTTCATTTTGACAGTTCCACAGCATTCATTGCTTTACTTACGTGAGCAGATACATTTTTAAACATAGGGAGCAATGGAATAGCAATAAGCTTCAAAATGATTCCAACTGATAGTAAAAGAGCGTTACGCAATTAGGGTGCAGGTCATCGGTCTACCTTGTTGGGAGCCTCCCTACGCTGCGTCTTCCGGTACTTAACGGTTGATGTTAATATTGCTGGCTGTGTTAGGTCATCATTCTCCAGCCCCCTAATCGGCGAACACATTTTGGTCAAATGATTGCCACTAGTTGGATCGCTTGGACCGAACGGACCAATGGGCGGTCTAAACGATCCCTGGTGGCTGGTGTAATCCTATTTTTTTTCTGTTTGGCACGTTTTATCTTTTTCTTCCTCATCTCTCTATTGACGTCACCCCTTTTTTAACCATATCATCATTTACACGTTCAATCCAACGTTTCTTTGATCTTCCTCTACTCTTACGTATAGCCATTTTTTTTATACGGACAAATTACACAGATTGAGCTAGCCCCAAAGTAAGTTCGGGACTTGTGGTTGTGTTACGGGATACTAGCTCAACGATACTATATTTATAATAGATATAATATTTTTATAATAGATAAACATCCAAGACCCAGGCCAATCAGGAAAAGGTCGTTTTCCATCATGACCTGGCCGGGAATCGAAACCGGGCATGAATTGACATTCTTACTCAAAATTCTTCTCACAACATTTTTTTCATTGCTCCGTAACACATGCCCAGACCATGACAACCGATTCCTACACTTTTCTGCTACAGGTCCCACTTTCAGGCTTCCCTTTATGTACTCATTTCTTATTCGATCCTTTCATATAACACTACGTAATCCTCTTAAAAAATATGTATAAGTAAAAATGTTATTTTGGTAACATTTTATTATGAATAGCGTTGAATAAGGCAACCCTTTTTGAAAGCTCTTAAACATCATCAACTTTATACAGAGTGGTGCTGACAATACCACAATAAATTAAACATCGTGTACCTCAACACATTCTCAGTCTACCCATAAAAAAATCACATAAATATGTCCATTAGTTTAGTCACAGGAAATTATTTTTCATTTTTCACATTTTCTACATGATGTACATGTTGATAAGGAAGCGCTTACAGGTTACGGTACCAAACTTAAATAATAATGGCGCGAAAAAAGCAAGTCGGTACAGGATCGCCCTGCCGCCGAACAGAGGTCAGTGAACCAATATTTTAAAGGATGTTCTATTCCGTTTGCAATTTTATGCGATTTAGTTTGAGATTTTAATTTTTTTATTTTTGATGCTAGAGTTTTTTTTTATGGTTTAGGATTATTCCTATGAACCAGCATTGTTCGTGTTTTCAGTTATTGTCGTATTGTCAGCACCACTCTGTATACCTAATATGTAGGTACCTATACAATACATTAGTAGGGAAAAGCTCTTACAGAGAAAGTACTCGCGATTATTACAATAATAGGCAAGTATTCTTCAAAATATTAGTGGAAGGATGTATCGTTATACTTACTTGAGGTAGTAGGGAGTAAAATAAACATTCTGAGGATGGACGGCATAAATCATGTAAAGGAAACCGACTGAAGGGTTACTTCTCACGTGGTTAATGACGTCAGTCTGCGACGCCACCGGTGGCTTCACCTTCAGATGGTCCGTGGTTTCATATTTATTCAGACTGTCTTGAGAATCTTGGATCAAAAGTTTCTTTTTCTTTTTAATAGCTAAAGGAAACAAATAGCTACAATTTTATTACTTGTCTATATCGTTATGTTCTGCCATGAGGTTGTAAAGGCAAAATGTACGTCATTATGTAATACCCAAGAAAAACTGCCCGCTGAAAACCACGTTCAGTGTAGGTTAACCTGTGTTTCTATGCTGTGTTTAATGGTGTACCCACAGAATATGCCTTTTTTCCTATATTCATCGGTAAAGGGCAAATAAGCTCAAAATAAAATGACTGTATGACTTCGGGATAAAGATACATGACGAAATAATAATAAAAAGTGGCCAAGAGCATGTGAAACACGCTCAGAGTAGGGTTTCGTAGTTTCCCATATGTCAAAATATGTGTCCCCACCTAAGAATGAAAAAATGGGTTATTTATTACATCGCGTTGACATAATAAGTACGGAATTCTAAAAACCCACAAAGGACGAAGAAAATTAAAGAAAGAGTTGTAGATTCCAACTATTCTGCAACTTATACCCGTTTCGATCCTACTCAGAAAAAATCTTAACAGCATAAAGTGGCCATGGCCAAAAGTACAGCGCCATCTTCCGTGAATTTTAATTACTAATTTATACAAACTTGACGAGTTTTGTATATTGGATTTTCGGTAGTAATTTTGGATTGCGTGAACCGATATTAATAATTCCTTTTTATTTGAAATAATATACCTTCAGGATAATAAAATATTTTAATTAAGATAGCGAATATGCTTACACAGTAGGTAGATATATGCAAATACTTAAAAAAAAAAAAAAAAAAAAAGATATTTATTACCACTGGTTTGAACATAACAACATAAAATATTAATCACAGAACTTATAACAACACAAGTGTTTTAGATAAACTCTGGCACCCAATTTAAGATTTAACTTGTGTTTAGGGTGCCAGGGTCCTCGCCTGCTAATTAAGCCAAAAGTAACAGTAGATGTTAGCCAAGCACAACATAACATAAGGTCACTACAATAAATGAACTATCCAGCCAACTACCTATGTATCAACCTGGTAAACATGTTGTACTAAACTATTTTTTTATATATCTTCACCAAATAACAAGTTAGGTATTAAAGAAATAAAGTAGTATAATGTGTGTGTGTATAAATGTACGTATAAATGTATACCACCATATAGTGTGTAAATATATAGTTATGCGTGAGTGTAATTATAGTGTTAAAAGATAGATACTAGTGTATTACCCCGATTACTTTAAGCGATTGAGATCCGCAGTAAATCTTCAGTATTATTATAATTTTGAGTTGTTAACCACTTCGTCACCTCGGTCTTACATTTGTTTCGGCACATAGGAGCAATGTCGCAGAATTTATTTATTTTGTTATAAATATGGTTTGACAGCACTTCATAATGACGGTGAGCAAGGGCAGTCCTACATCCATGAGTGGAGCATACTTCATAATGTCTGCGCTTTTTGGTTGCATTTGGGTTATTATACCACCGAGGGATGCTTGCGTAGAATTGTGCCAAGAACAAAGAGCTGCCTCACCGTGAGGACCCGACATTCATTGTAAAGTGACGTGGTGGGGTATCTAAACGGCTTCGAGGTCATAACTTTGAGGACAGCCCTCTGTGCTCGTTCCAGAGGTAGCAGAGTTGTCTTGGTCGTTCCACCCCACACAGTTATGCAATAATTCATTAAACTTTGGCATAAAGCATAATAAACGGTTTTTAAAGTTTCTATGCCTGCAGAGTGCCTTAGTTTTTTTAAAATAAATATACATTTGCGGACTCGTGGTATAAGAGCACTAATTTGAGGTTTCCAGCTCAAGGAACCATCCACATAGACTCCGAGATACTTGACAGATTCAGATCTTGTAAGTTGAGGACAACCACACTGTGAAGAAGACATACCAAGTGTGCAAGTATGAGCTCTAAGCACCATTGAGTCAGGCGGTGGGAGTTTAGAAGATTGCAAGGAAAAAGGTAAGAATACAGTTTTTTTAAGATTCAAGGTCAAGATGTTATTCGACAACCATTTCATCACTGAGTTTAGGGCGTTTTCCGCGTATTTTATAGCCTCTGACCAATTACTACCATGAAGTACCAGTGCCGTGTCATCTGCGTAAGTAAAAATCGAACAGTTTGTTAGCGACATTTTACATAAATTATTGATATAAATAAGAAATAGTGTAGGTCCTAAGATCGACCCCTGGGGAACGCCATAGGTCAACAATTTGGTGTCACTAATAACATCGTTAATTTTAACGCACTGGGTCCTATCATGTAAGTAATCCTGAAAGATTTTCAGGGAATGGCCACGAATACCGGTAGCTTCTAGCTTAGATAATAGGTGCGGAACAGACACAGTGTCAAATGCCTTGGAAAGATCAAGGAAGACTTAATTACTGAATTATGGAGTCTACCCACTACACCGTATCATACCATGACCGTAACCGGACCGTTTCGGCACCGGCAAAATATTCTCGCCGACATTTATCAACGCACCGTGCATGGCACGCGACGGTACGGGTCGGTGACGGAACGGTCTAGTGGGCATAGTACCATGCTTTTCTGTACAAAGAATATTTTTTTGCCTGACACGTTCCTATTACGGTCATGGTATGATACGGTGTAGTGGGTAGACTCCTTTAAGTTCATATTTACCTAAACCGTAGTTAAAGTACAGACTTAGTTCAGAAATTATTTTGTTTATTGTTCAAAACTGATCAACCTATCTAGTTCAAAATAGTTTTCCTAGAAAGTCTTTATAAAATTCTACTTCTGTGATTTTTCCACATTTTTTAAACATAGGTATGGTTCAAAAGTTAGAGGGGAGACGCATTTTTTTTTACTTTCGGAGCGATTATTTTCGAAAATATAACCAAAACAAAAAGTGATTTTAGTAAACCCCCTATTAATTTTTACCCATCTAACAACACGTAAGGGTGAAAATGAAAATTTTTTTACACATTTTTTAAAACATTTTTCCCACTTTTTATTTTCGCGTGATTGATATAAATAGCTCTCTAATGCTAACGGTCAGTGAGATTATCCGCGGACGGATATACCTACAGACAGACTTGGTGAAACTGTAAGGGTTCTTAATTGACTACGAAGTCCTAAAGAAGAGGATAAATTTTACTATTCCTAATGGTTGTGACTTACGAGGTTCTTCTATAGGTTCAAGTTGTCCTGGTTTTCTTTCTTTCTTAAACCTTTCCTCCTGCGCAGCCAAAAATCCAGTCTGCAAAGAACAAAGTAGTAGGTTAATATCGTCCGATTTTTGAGTAGGTACCGTCCGGCTTTAGGTAGGTACTACTAATGAAACTTACTTCATATATGTACACTGAGCTACAAAACTTCCGGCTCGCTTATAAAAAGTGTCATAGTTTCTTAAATACACAACACCAATTCGTAAAACTGCAGTATGTGATAGGTAACTGACTTATACATAAAATAAAATACATAACATGTTTGTAAACTCAATAATTTTATTTTGAATATTAAAAAAATAAAAACGAAACACTTCAACTTTAACTTTTGACAACAAAAACAAACATCACAATCTACAAAAAGAAAGCTTTTCTGGCATTTTAATAGCTTGTATTTCCTCCACGAGCATGTATCACTTCAATAAGACAAATTGGAGCATTCTTCCACTAGCGCACTCCTTAACTCACGGAAGATCGCTTCAGTTTGAGAGCGTTAGTTAGCGTATCTCCCGAGCTCGTCCCATAAATTCTACGAGCTGGCCATTCCATGCGGATGAGACCGACGTCTTGACCAAATGTACTTACATTATGTGGTCGCGCATTATCCTGCATAAAAATGGAATTTGCGCCCATTTTCACCAGGAAATGACCAACATGATAATAAAATCGCTCGTTCGGTCGAAACAAAAGCTAAAAATATTCTTTTATAAAAAATTGAAATTTGATATTTTTCTAAATACAGAATTTCTTTTTTTTAAGCTATTCAAATGAAACCTTTTTTGAAATGAGCGCCACTTATCTACCTATAAAATACTTATTATTTATACATGTTTTTATAGATTTATGAACATAACTTTGGAGTTTTATAAGTGACCCATTATTTTTGCGGCCCAGTGTAGTACAAGCGAATAACAAATAATAAAACACGTGTACCAGAGGCTCAGGTTCCTTTTTCACATATTCAATTTTTTCCAGCAACTTTTTGTGTGGTATATGAAAAGGTATCTCCCGCGGTTTTCTGAAATTTATTAAGAAATAATTAAAGTAATTCTGGTGATAAAAGATATAAAAAGCAATCACACAAGACCGCGGTGAGATGAGATGGTTACCAACGGCATACTCAGTGTAGCATCGAATAGGTAGTGTTTGGATTTTTCTTAAATAATTTCCTTGTAGCGCCCCAAAGTTAGAAAGTTGGCAATGCGATAGCATTAAAGATTACTAATTAGACGCAATGTCGTGGAGTTGCGGACAATAGCCCGTATTATCTATAACCAATGTATGCGACAAGTTCACGACACAAATGTCTAGCAAAGACGAATCCTCAGAGGCTGTAGGATATAGTTGTGTTAGGTAGGCACGAATCATGGACTCCCGTGGCTCCACGCGCACTTGAGAGGAGAGACACCGGGGTGGTTATAAGTCAGTAGGAGTTTGACAAACCCCGTCGCCCACCCCAAAGCGGCGGACATGCATGAGCAATTTCCACCCCGGAATAAAAAAAAGAAGGTAGGCATCAATCGGGGGTTGTGAAGGCAGTGTTCGTTCTTGCAACCCCCGGCGAAGGTGTGAGATGGAATACCGGGGATAGTTTTTAATCAGTATGACTCTGACGGACCCCTCCGCCCACCCTAGGGCGGCGGTCGACCATGAGGATTTTCCACCCCGGGGGAAAAAAAGGTAGTTTTTATGAAATGTATAACGATTGGCACAGTGGTTGCACGATCGACTGCTGTATTGCGTGTCGCGGGTTCTATTCCCGCACGGAAAAATAATTTCTATAGCCTACAATTAGTTGTTCCGGGTCTAGCCTCTTTGTGTACCTGACCTTATACATATGTTTGTAAACGCACCCACGGCACAGGAAAAATTCCTAGTCTGGGACAACGTGTTTAAAAAAAAAACAATATTAGGAGACAAGGTTTTCTACCAGTGTGTCCTACCCGTTATAACATGCGTTGTTGAAATATGGATTCAAGGTTCTTAAGGATAATATCTAAATTATTATGATTCGGAAAAGTGCCAAATGTTTGCCAAAAGAACGGAAACCGGTGAAGCAAACAAGTTCTTGAGGACCGACCACCTTAAAAAGCTGGCTGAGAAAGGCTATATGCGGAAGGCGGAGAACCTTTTTGTGGCGCAACTTGGGATGTCCACTAGATGCGCATCGTGGACTGCAATATGCTAATTTTAAATAATACTATATAGACCGAGGGTACTTATGAACAGACTTATTCGAGAACCAGAAGATGACGGGTACCGACGACAGCAGGTCAAGCTACCCCAAACATTATCAATCAACCTTGAGTCTTAATGCTTTAAAGATAAATTTGAAAATCTAATAAAGAAATCTGACAGATTTCTTCAGATTTCAGTAGTAGCTTGATGTAGTCGTCTGTACGTTTACCACTTCAGTACTTACCGCTCACACGCGACTGTTACTATTCACTGAATACAATAAATTATGTTTAAATTGTAATAAAAACCTAAATTCTATAAATAAACAATTGTGATAATATTTATAGTTACTTAGCTACTTACCTAACATAGTATGTAGGCACTGCCTTGATATTTTTCTGTAATATTTCAATTGCTGGCAATGTTGTAGAGACTGTTCTGCGGGACAAACGTTTGTCCATTTTTGACGAAAATAAATACTTTTCGTGCATATATAAAAAATGTTATGGTTAAAACAGCTCACAACTATTTTGAGTCAATCGATGTTAACAGTCATCAACAACTCACATTTTGTTTATTTCCATGGAAACCAAAATTAGAGATGAAATATTATAACAGACGCCGGTGAAACCATGGTATTAGAAAGTAGGCAAGTACCTTAAAAGATGAAATTCATTTTATTGTCTATAATGATAATAATTTTCGTTCCATATTATTGTAGCTACATAAGTATAATTATACGTAGATTGATGCACTTTTATGGACTAGAAATCTGACATATTGTACCTAATTGTTTATAACCTACACCTGATTGCTAACACTGGCTAAGACGGATAATTTATAATCTTTCTAACCAGATTGTAAGCACAAATAAGTTGTCCATAGATTGTGGACTCTGCTTAAACTACGGACGACAGCAGGTTAAACTACTCGAAACTGTCTAATATTCCTAATCAGCCTAGAATCTTAATAATTTAACGATAAAGTTGAAAATGTAATAAAGAAATTTGACAGATTGTAGTAGTTACTACTCCTAATCACTACCCTGCTGTCGTACAACGTCGTGTCCGTACAACATAGGGACAGTTGGGGAACAGTGGAACACGGGGCACTATGGAACAATGTCGATAAAAATTTTAATTTTAAACTAATTCGCGCGCTACCACTTCGACCAATCGCAGCGCGTCCTGCGCCATACGTGGACGTAGTGAAATATGGCGGCGCGATAACAATGGAGCTGTAAATAGAAAAATATTGGTCTTTATATTCAAAAGTTGAGATTTCTTTTCAAAGTACTTTCGTTTTTAGTTAAAAAGTTTAAACAGTAGGTATAATTTTTTTTCATAAAACTTAAATCATTTTGTCTATTTGAGACCGCTATGTGTTAAGTGCAAAACATAACTTAACATTTTTGAATACTTGTTTAAAATTTTGTACACGCTATGGGGATTATGAAACGGGGCACAGTGGAACACTGTTCCATTGAACCCCATTAGCTTAACTTCATTTTTGTGCAGATTTTACACAAGTCGAGAATGGTGAGACATCGGGTAAGAAAAAGTGATAGGGGACTTCACGGCGAAGCTAACATGCGAGAAGCTGTAGAATTTGTAGAAAGTGGTATGAGTTTGTGTGCTGCTGCTGAAATAATCGATATGTCCAAAAGAAAAAAGCTCTGCAGCAGATGAAGTAGAAATTCGTATGACACCTAACTATGCAGTAAATAAAGTATTTTCAACTGACCTTGAAAAATCGTTGGAAGAATATTTGGTGATTTGTTCTAAAATGTGCTACGGTCTCGACACTTTAGAAACAAGACGTTTAGCTTATGAAATGGCGAAAAAGAATTTTTCAATTCGCACCAGTAGAGCCTGAGATTAGCGCGTTCAAACAAACAAAAAAACTGTTCAGCTTTTGATTTAGGTCAGCTAGGCTTTGAGCCTTTTCCACATACACCCGACGTTTGACTTCATCCCACAAATAAAAATCACAAGGGGTAAGATTCGGTGATGTGGCAGGACACAGTATAGGGCCACCACGACCGATCCAATTTTGCCTGTATCTTTCGTTTAGGTAATTGCGTACTTGTACAGCGTAGTGAGGGGGAGCGCCATCGTGTTAATAGTAGTTGCGGTGATAGCACACCGGAACTTTTTCCACTAACTCCTCTATTATGTTTTCCAACATTTCCAGGTAGGTACTTTGGCCCGGTAAACGCACCTTCAATGAAAATGGGCCCTATTATTTTATTTTTAATTATGCCCACACATTGGCACTAAAACGTACTTGGTGATGCGTCTCTCGCACCAAATGTGGGTTATGAAAAGACCACCAATGATCGTTGTGCACGTTGCAGAGGCCTACACTAGTGAACAACGCTTCATCCGTCCACAAGATGTTGGCATCGCGATGACTTAAAAGCCACTCGCATAAGTCTCGACGTGATACTGGATCAGGATCATGGAGTTTCTGAACGGGCTGGTAGTGGTATGAGTGTAGTTCAGAAGTGTTAAGCAGCTTCCATACTGAATTCTGACTAAAACCAAAGCGACGTGCCGCATCGTAGTAAGTACTGGATCTGGGATCTCGCTCGAAAAATTCCATAATTTGGTCTTCGGTATCGACCGCCACTCGTGGTCTGCCAGACCCTTGTGCGTGGCACGAGTCCATCGAAACTGTCCATGGTCGGGCAACATTTGGGTAACTGCTAAAATAGTCCTTGCATTGAGGACAGTGAGGTTTGCAATTCCTAGAGTTCGTATTCTAGGTATGCTCTCCGACGCGTACAGTCTCCGGGCCTCACGTAAACTTTCACCACTTTGTAAATACACTGGCAACATTTCGAAAAACTCGCGGTTCGTGCAGTCTGGCATAGTGATCGATGAGTTTTTAAGTGATTCACAATTCGTAAACGCAGCCCGTTAACTGTGGCATGAAGTGTACGCGCGAAGTATTGAAACCACCGTCAGGCCAGCGCGCGCGAGTCACTGTCGTGCGGTGTCGCAACGAGCTATGGCCTACGGGGCCTATGAGGGCGCGAAGGGTACGGGCGGCGGCAGCGCGCAGTGCGAGCATAATGTAGGTATACACAGTACACACAATACAGTGCAATAGGGCGAATAAAAACATGATTTTTTTTTAATGATGCAGATTTGTTCTGTTATTTATTATGAGCCACCCATTTTTTTGCGCACTAGAAAAAACATCCCTATATAGATTTTAATGTTTATAATTCTCTAAAGTCATAATATGGTCGGGATTTATACTTTTTATATTTTACAATCGAACATTGATCTGCAAATAAAAAAACAATGAAAATTTTAATTTCGCGGGCTACGGTGCGGTGCCAAGTGTATCTGCCGACCATCAGCTAATTTAAAGTTCCCGCCGAAAATTTGTAAGGTGCGTGTGTCAAAACGATATTTTTGTACCGACCGCGTGGAGGATGATGACTTACCACTTTTACTGAGAAGAATGCAGCGGTAGAAATATTATAGGCTGGATATGCAAATACCTAATTATAATTTATTATTCGTCCAGCATATTATTAGTAATTATTGTTTTAACCAAATCAGAGATTTCGACCTTACCTAAGCTGTGGCTAATAAATATTTAACCAGATATTTAGGGATTATATACATGATACACTTTTTTTTTTATCATATATGAACATATTTTATCGACTGAGAAACATGATACCTCTGCCTCTATAAGCGGTGAATAGATTGTGAAAAGAAAAATTGTCTATGATTTGATTGTGATTGTGTGATTGGCGCTATTTTGCGTTTATAGTTTTTACTACTTAATAAGACAGTATTTATTGTGTTATGTATGAAAAACTAGTTAATAATAGTTTCCGTAAGTGGCCATAAATCAATATAAAAGCTTCTCATAAGGTACGTTTCCAAACAATTAAATCATTTAGAAAGCAACTTTCTCCTTTCGCTACTGTCAATTTTGTCGATATGTTTTACTAGGGACAAAAAGAATAAATCACTGTACTGTAGCAAAGCGAACGCTTTACTTCAGTAATACATTTTCTAATAGTGTTTCGTTTCATATTGTGTATCAAATTCTCTTCCTCTTTTTAATCCTATAACTAAGACCTCGTACATTAAATAGCGAAGTTTTGATACAAGACGCAGATTGCAGGTACGGCTAACAAATTTAGTATTTAGAAAATAATAGGCTTTATTAATCTTTACTAATTGTATTTATAAAAAAATTAAAATTATTTAAAAAATTACTGCTTACTTATTCACTTTCATTCAACACTTTATTTATATGTTTATACACTAAAGCAAGGCATAATTATTCCCAATAAACAATCTTAATTATTGTTAGAATACTTATAAAAAAAATTAATGCCAGTCACAACAGTATTTTCCTTACAGCTCAATCAATCTTAAATATTATAACTATATTTGAAAAATGATTAGGCTTGGTCAGTTATCTACAATGTAGCAGTTCAATTAAAATGTAACTGCAACAATGAAACAATCGATTTTTTTTATTTAGCACTTAATTCAATAACTGTGTCTGGTGATAGGCTGACCCCCTGTTACTTAGGATTTAATAATAAGGGTTAAATGTGTACATCTCTCCAAACCCTTGTGGACTACAGATGTAATGTTATGTTATTATGTACTCCAGTCTGTAGCCCAGAATGTAATATTTTGAAAATAACCAAAGGTTCTTTTAGGAAGAGGTCTTAGCATTGGGAACAAAATAGGCTAATTATGATTATGTATATTATTAAGGTCAACTACATAATAAAATGTAAAAATAAGTAATCACCCCAAATCCGATGTTCACTAACTAAACTAAATTTCTGTGCATCTATTTAAAAAAAGACAGAAACATTCAATAATACATCAATTTATGCCAGGCATTAACTAATATTACTAACTACTGTTTCACTCCTGTCCTTTTCAAAAGAAATATAATGAAGAGAATGTACTAAACTTAAAATTTTGTTTAGATGATGAACAAGGGAATTGGGGCCATAGTGTCAAATTATCTGATTACAAAGTAACAAAAATTGTTTTAGTTCACTCTATTGACCATTTACAATTGTGTGCGCTTTACCATCTACAATTGTGTCACTGCTTACCATCGGGCGGGATTGCAATCAAGTGCTAGTTTGTAATAATAAAAAAAGAAAATCAGACTCAAAAGCTAAATTTTCCTTACAACTTCACAGATAGTTCAATGGGTTCCTTAACATAAAGCCTGTCAAAAGCTTCAATTGAAGCCTTTAGCATTAGTTGTTATTGAGGAATTGAATGGCTATGTATTATTACGCAAGTAAATTGAACGAAGCCTCATGTAGTGGGTGCAATATGAAAGTGCCCCCTGCCCCCTCAGAGCCGGCCCCTGTGCCTCCACCACCCACCGATCTTGCACCGCTGCCACCAGACCCATCTCTCCTGCATGGCACAGGCCTCTCCTACTATGATGTGAGTTTCTTTATAAGTCTGTTGATATTGTTCATACATGAATTTTGTTTTATTGTTTTTCTATTTACATGTTATGACCCTGTTTGAAAATAAGTCACTGAGTAATAGTTTTGGATACACAACTGGTTTTACTGCTTCTGCTAATTGGTTACAAGCCACAATGAAAATTACTTTTATTAAAATTACTGTTATACAATATGTAAAGAAAACCCTGTCTGACCCATAAGGATAATAAAGGTTAGGTAAACACTTGACCAAATTAATATAAAATTTTACGTAATCATCATAGAAACAATACTAAAGAATTTTGAAATAATCTTTATTTCCCGCGAATTAATTCCAACTTCCCCGAAATTTGGTAATATTTAAAAAAGTGACAACACCGGTATTATTATGAGCGAATAGCGATGCGCCCGCGGAAGAGTTGCTTACCGCAAATGTATAAAGTTCTCCCTCTTTTAGCGAAATAATATTTATTTTTTTAGGAGGATCTTTTTTTTAAGTTTAGCCGGGCTTTGCATCCATTAGTAGAATCAGTTATCGATACCTAACAATACCTTCACGGATTGGACAGTGTTTTCTTTACATACTGTATAAATATTTTTTCAGAATGATGATTACTACTCAATGGTAAGGGGAAACAAATTTATGTCAGAAAATACTTGCAAACACATTGTAATGAATGGTGGAATCAATTTTGTTGCATCCCAGAAAGCAGATACACCCCAGGTATATTGTGAACCTTTCTTAAACGAAGTATTAAAAATTTTGTGTTTGAGTTTACAATAATATTTTATTTCCTTATTCTAGTTATCATCTGTACTACCTTCTGGGGTTAAGACATTAACAGGCCTGCCATATGCGAACGGGCCCTCTGACAAGTCAGAGGTTGAGTACAGGGATGGTCAGGTAGTGAGCGCCACATTAGAAGCACTGGTAGACATGCTTAGGCCTGGAGCCAGCAAAACATTTACATTCACATTCCTGTTATGTTCACGGCTCTTTGTCAAACCACATGAACTACTGAATAAGCTCTGCAAACGTTACTTTAAAAGCTATGAAAAAATTGTAAGTAAGAAAATAAATATTGAACTTTATAGTCTCATTTATAGTGTACTTAATGTAGACTTAGTAGACTAGTGTTCTATTCTCACTGTCTATTATTTGATGTCATAATTATGTCTTAATTGTAGGGAAAAACAGAAGTGAAGGATCTAGTAGAAAAGGAACTCAGTGATATGATTTCCCTAGTAAGGGTTTTAAGCCAATGGACCAGTATGTTTCCATACGATTTTCGTGACGACAGGGTTATGGCTCTTGTTCGCAGTATAACCCAGAGGTAAATTAGGCATTTTTCACAATAAATTAGTGGTTTTATGTAGAAAATTGAAAGGCATTGCGAATGATAATAATTAAATATACTTATATATAGATGTGCAGCAGATCATATGGCGTCAGTTAGAGTGGAAATGTCAACTACATTAGAGAAACTGCTTGATAAACTAACAGCACTTGAACAATATGAAGAGACCTTAGTAGAGCCACCACAGGTGGCATCTGTGGACCAGTTGACTCAGGTAAAATCTACACAAAATATTATTGTGCTAAACATACAACATGTTTTATCCTCTAGCTCTTCCTAGCTGTTTGTTTGGAAGGTTTTAACATGACAGGTAATTTTTTATTAAACAAATCTACAAATTGCTGCTTGCCATGAACTTTTTATTATTTTAGAAAATTAAACAAAACATTGTTTAAATTCTATAACAAACTAGAATATGATATAAAGACGTGTGTTTTTTTGTTATAGGGTGATATCCTTACGCTTGGTCTAACACCAGTTGAATTGGCGAATCAATTGACAATTGTAGAGCTGCATAGGCTTTCGTTTGTCGGCCCTGAGGAGTTTGTGCAAACCTTTGCGCCACCACAGCCGTCGCAATCTACTGCATCGTGTGGCAAGGCGTCTATCAGCTTACACCATATAGAAACGAAAAGCACGCGAAATTTGGAAGCATACGCTGATTGGTTTAACAGACTCAGTTATTTAGTGGCTACCGACATACTAAAGGCAGTATACTATTTTGACTTTTATATGTGATTGTCCATTGAATATGTTTTTTATGTATTTTTTCGTTACAGGCCACTAAAAGCAAATATCGCGCTCGAGTTATTGAACAGTGGGTTATGACAGCCAGAGAATGCTTCAATCTTGGAAACTTCAACTCACTCATGGCCATTATAAGCGCTTTGAATATGTCTCCAGTTTCACGACTTAAAAAGACGGTAAGATGTTTTCTTTTGAATACTCTAGTGATAGCTATGATTGTAGGAAGAATAGTAAAGTTAATATGGTTAACATTATTTACTATGTTTTAGTGGAGCCGCACATCTGCCGTGTGTGGTCAACAATTGCGGCAGCTGGAACTTTGCGTCGAACCTAGTGGGAATCACGCCAGGTGAAGGCTAATTTTTTAAATCATCCATTGTACACTCATTTAAATAATATACAAATATTAATGAACTAGCAGTTGCCTGCGATCGAGGATAAAAAGTAGCCTGTCCTGCTCCAGATCATGATCTACGGTTTTAGCATTACAAAATGAAAGATGGACAAAGTTAAAGAAAAAGAAAGGCTTTGTCCATATTTGTCCCGTTAGTGACACTATTATTTCTCTTCTATTTCGTAAAATTATCCTCTTTTTTTGCCTCAGGGTGGAAAATCCTTTTTTTTTTTAATCATTATAAACTATTATAAACATAAGTGATGCAATCGTTGATGGAAAAGCGCGCATGTTTATTAAGAGCCTATACACTCAAAAAAACAATGAATAGGACCAACGATGCTGCGCCAGAGAGAGATTGATCTGGAGACCCTCCACGACCAAACTCCCGACAAAACAATATTTGGTCGTGTTGTTGGGTTAAACATTGCATCACCTAGCTCAACTGCCGTCTTCCTTCCTATTTGCTCAGTTTTTTCTGAGTGAATAGGCTCTTAATAAACTAGCGCGCTTTACCATTAACGATCGCATCACTGCTTACCATCAGGCGGGATTGCGGTCAAGCGCTAGTTTATAATTATTAAAATAAAAATGTGCTCAAATTATCCAAGGACTGAACATAGGCTTTTCCCAAGTATTAATTAACATAACACTGATGCTCACCTTCTCACATCTATCTGATACCCGCGGCCACGTGATCTCCTTACTTTCTGCGGAATGATGATGATAATCCTGGCCATCGTATGACTGAATTCGGTGCACTGTTCCTGCACATTATAGTCACTAGGGTACATATAAACTTCTGGACACATCTATTGTCTCACCTTGCATTTTCAGTTTCGTTTGGCCCTAGCTAAAATTTTATATTAGGTCGAGCAAAAAGTTTTTATGCAGTTTTGAACCTGGCACATTCACAATTTCATTCAATAGTCTTTTTTTGAATTTCGAACACAGAATTTAAAGAAACAAAAGACAATTTGGAGCCTGTTTGTTGTTATCAAACAATCAAATATGTACTAAGAAAACTTGATTTTATTGGTTTACTTTGATTTAATTCTTGAAAAAGTGATTGATATCTTTGGTTTTGCAACAAATATTACTTACTAGCTTTCCGCCCGCGGCTTCGCTCGCGTGGAGATCGGTTATATCGCGCTTTTAGATTTCCCTCGTGAATTTAATTTTTTTCCGGGATAATAAAGTACCCTATTATTTAAACCGGACTTCTAACTCTACGTCTGCAAAATTTCAAAACAATCGGCTTAGCAGTTACGGCGTGAAAGCGGAACAAACAAACAAACAAACTCACTTTCCGATTTATAATATTAGGATATTTGGTGTACACATACAAATATTCCAGTAATCTCCCTTGGGAACTTGATGTTTTTTTAGGACCAAAAGTAGCCTATGTTACTTTCCATCTTTTCAACTAACTGTATGCTAAAAAACAGGTCGATTGATTGCTTAGCTACGGCGTGAAGGAAGGACAAACAAACAAACACTTTCACATTTATAATATTAGTATGGATTCTTAACATTAAGGTGAGGTTCTATCAATAATCTATGGATACTTCACCTGAAGTCGCCGCCCAAGCTGTGGCACTTATTCAGGCCGGACACAGCCAAAGAAATGTGAGTGCTTAACTTAATTTAAGTCGATCTGCGGTCCGAAATGTTTATCGGAGGTACTTAGAGACTGGCGGCTTTGTTCGTCGCCAAGGAAGGCCATGATCTCGGCTCGCAACTGAAAGGCAGGATCGATTCATCGTGACGACCAGCTTGAGAAATCGTCACCTTACTACCTCCATTGAAATACAAAACCAACTTCGCGACTTCCACGGAGTATCTGTGAGCGCTCGAACTGTTCGGAGAAGGTTAAAAGAACGCGATATGGAACCACACAAGCCAGCTAATAGGCCGAAACTAACGCGAGCCCACCAAACAGAGCGCCTACATTTCGCAGGCACTCATTTAAATTGGACACAGCAAGATTGGAGCCGTGTACTCTTTTCTGATGAGTCTAAAATTGTGTTACATGGCAATGATGGAAGGAAGACTGTCTACCGATGTAAGGGAGAGCGTTTCGCACAATGCTGCTTTGAAGAGAGGGTTGCTTATGGCGGTGGCTCATGGACTGTCTGGGGCGGTATATCCGCGAGCGGCAAAACTCAACTTGAGGTTGTTACAGGACCACGGCTGCCAACATTAAATGCTGAAAGGTTCATTCGTGGGTGCTTAGAACCTCACGTGATACCACACGCGGACTATATGGGCACAAATTTCCTTTTTATGCATAATAATGCAAGAGTCCATACGGCCGGCATCGTCAGGGTCAGGGAATATCTTCGGGATGTGAACATCACAGTTATGAACTGGCCAGCCAGAAGCCCAAACATAAACCCCATTGAGCACATGTGGGACGAGCTAGAAAGACGTGTTAGGGCTCGTCAGCCACTTGCCCAGACGATGCAGGAGTTGAAAACTGCCATAGAAGAGGAATGCTAGATGATCCCTCAAAATTTCATATAGCGGTAAACTCTATGCCTAATCGTATGAGAGCTGTGGTAAATGCCCATGGAGTCAACACGCGTTATTAAATTAAACCTTTATTATCGGCGTATGTCCGACTTGTTAGGCGTAGCTCCATGTCGTATGGTATTCTGAATTCAAATTTAAAACAATACGATCGAAAAAGATGGTAAAATGTATCAGGTTTAAAACTGCATCAATCATCATCAGTTTTTGTTCAATCTATCAATCATATTTTGGTAGGGGCCATCGAAACCTAAACTCTAAGGTGGGCCAATAGATGTGTCCAGAAGTGTAGTAGCTGTGTACGGAAAACTATACCCCAATAATGTGCATTCAGTACACGATTAACGGTGTCGTGTGTGCTCCCTTGCTCCTTTATGTTAAGTACACATTTAGTCCCGAAACATTATTTTTTGTTTAAGCGAAACCCAAAACACATGTCCAGTATTTTAAGTAAAAATCTATGTACAAAATTTCAAAAAGGTATCATGAAAAACCACAAATTTATGAGCTTGTTATCCTAACTTTCTATCCCAACAAAAATATGGTCCACGCTCCGCTCGGGTGTGCGAGCGGTGCGTTGACCTCTGGCGTCGACTGTTACGCGAGCGCAGAGAACTATGATCTACCTTGCGCACTCGTTAACCACACTGCAACAATTTCTAAATGTATTTGGGAAAAAATATAACATGGTGTAAAAATTATTGTAATGGATTCAGTTGCTTATTCTCAACAAACTATATTCAGGTTTCGTATAAACAAAAAATAACGTATAAGCAGCAGTATCATTTAGCCATCTTCCTAGCTTCTACAACCTATATTATATATATTTCCAGATACCGTGCCGCATTAGCTGCTGCGCCTACCGAGACGGCCGTGTCTTTGCTGTCTGTTACATGCAGAGATCTGCACTTTGCCAACCAGGGTTCTCCTTCAAAGTGAGTTATATTTATCTAAAACACTTTTAAAGTACTAAATCTACTCTTGTATCACGAAACTAGCCGGTAGTATAGCTTATACCGAGTTCCGATGCGGATGTGTTCGCATATTCTGTGTATTAACTACTGGGCGCAAGCTATCAATCGTATTTTCTTTAGCCGTGAGTAATGAACTAGTGGCAAAAGAGCTGCTGGTGTTCCTGTATGAGAAGCTAGATGTGATGAATGAGGTGCCATATTCAGCCTATAGTGCTCCCCCTAGTGCAGGCCCCTTGGTGAAAGGGAGTAGGCCGTAATCTACCACATTTAGTAGATGTCACATGCCGTCGAAGGTTTTGCCTCTAGGACATGCCGGTTTCCTCACAATATTTTCCTTCACGGCTTTGAGAGCAGTGCTGAAGTAATAATTTACATAGAATAAAGCACCTGACGATGTTCGAACCTACGACCTACAATTTGAAGTCGCGATCGATACCACTGGGCCACCGCTGCTCTCTAATGATATTAATGAATGACGTAACTGCTGTCCAAATCCGCGAAACGAACTTCAGCGAAATTGACACAGTGCTGACAAGCTACTGTTGTTCAGCGTGCTAAATAAGCGCGACCAGATGGTGTCCCACCGACATGACGCGACTAAGAAAAGCCTGCAAGACATTATAAAGCTTGGCAAGGAGCCTGCCTGATAACGATTTCGCAGCTCCTTTTAGTAGGGCAGTCCCAACCCGTTACCAGTGTCTCCTGTCCTGGCGAAGTTCCTACGAAAAGAATTTGTTAGCAACACCGCGAGTGCCTCGAGTGCTCCAAGTATAAAGCCAATGAGAAAAGGCACCGAATAGGTCTGACGACGAGGGCTTCGTGACGGAACAAAGGAGGAAGCGCCGATCGCGAAAGAACAAGAACAGCTGCGGCAAAGTAGCAACGGGGCCCACAGTCAGTTTCCGTACGACAAAGCCATGCATCGGCACGCAAAGGCAAGACATAGTAGAGTCCATGGTCAGAAGACAGGTATATCCCGAGGAACCAGTTGTTCTAATAAAAATATGTATGTTTAGATTACGGTCAGCATCACGCGTCCGTTATTTTTAAATAATCCTTAAGTATTATTAATACTTTACAGGTTGCCAGGTAATCGGGTCAATTTCGAGAAGTGTACGCTGTTGGGCCGCCATGTCAGTATGCAGCTGGCCAGCCGACGACTCACTAGTGAAGAAAGTCCTGTGACGTCGCATCCAACACCCCATCTCTCGGTTTGGCGGTTCCTCAACGATAGAACCACCCTCACTGAGATCGGTAAGACATTTATATGCTAGACAAATGCTTGTTGTTTGGCATCTTTACCATCAATCACGATTATTCAGCGAATGTCATCACCCACGATTAAACTTCTGTTGGACATAAGTGTCGTAGTCGATACTGGTGCTGGGGTGAATGAATAGTGTGAAACTACGAAATAGATGAGCATTACAGATCTTGAAAGTGGAAGGACTTAAAGGACTTACTTTATATTTTTAATCTTTTTAGCTTTGGAAATCATATCTTTCGAGCGTGAGCCACCAGTGGACCATCAGGAAAAGGAGCGCTTGAAGCGCTTACGAGGCGCTAGTTAAATCGGGTACGACGAGATTTCATTTTCGTTGTCGGAATGTCGATATTTTCAATGTTTGCTGGGTAAACCACCAGGCGCTATAATGTGTTCCAAGTTTAATCTCATTACTACATCATCTTATATTAACCTATTTTCTTAGAGAAATAGGTATTTGTGTTGTACGTGCCTACTCACGTTATACTTTATTTAAAAAAGAGTAATAAGCGAACACACCTTCGCTATCCATGTCTCAATTGTGGGATTTTATGATCTTACCCACGTAGAGTACAAACCTTTTATGGGGGATTGTTCAAAGAATCTTCAATTCATATTTTATAGAAGCAGCTCGAACATGGATAGTATTTAAGAGGCATTACGAAAATGTATGCCACACTTTTAACGGTATTTTCAATTTATGGGGTAATGGCCAACAATAGTCATATCAACAAACTGCTCAATATATTTTTTTTTTATAAATGACATCTCTCAGGTCAACCTAGAAGGTTGTCTGGTGGGCTTTGTAGGTGCCTCGGTAATATAAGACCTCCAGAAAAAAAAAGATAATCTAAGGGGTACACGTAATGTCCTGTGGGGTACGGACTTCGACCCAGGGCGTCGAGGGAAGGCAGTAAGGAGCAGGCTGGATCCAATAAGCCCAGTAAGTTTCAAACACATTTTACTTTTATACAATTTGTTGGCATGGAAATATTCTGTGAACTTTAAATATTATTCCTCGTGTGTAGAGAATAGAACGATTATGAGAGTTCCGATAAATTGAATATCGTAATTCATAATATTACGTACGTATAGATGAACGGGAGACGGAATATAAGATAAGTTATAAATGTAACTGTGGAATTTACTAGATTGACTTTAATTATGATATACCTGTGTGATTTTAAAATTG
Source organism: Sesamia inferens (assembly GCA_037179545.1). Classification (NCBI taxonomy): domain Eukaryota; kingdom Metazoa; phylum Arthropoda; class Insecta; order Lepidoptera; family Noctuidae; genus Sesamia; species Sesamia inferens. Next base: position 13,666,135 of record CM073921.1, on the reverse strand, counting down.
TTCCCATGACTTATTTGATCTTCATTAATGAGGCCATTTAAATCCAAGTTCCTTACGCATCAGTATTTAGCTACCTGTTAAATCTCGCCATTATGATGAATCTCGTAATGTAAGTGCTTATTATATTTATTTAAACTTTTGCATACTGAAAATTGATCTCATTGTGATTGAATTTACATTTTTTGTGTAATTTGTGTTCAAATGTTTAAACGTGTAATCGGATGTGTATATGTGTGACGGATATTATGTATATTATGGTGTAGTATTATGCATTTATTGTGCATACGATATTATTGCATGCGTTCCTTTTTGTCCTGCGATGGATCGAAACCGAAGTAGCTATTTTATGGTTTTCTATTTAGGTCATTACAATATGATTTAGAGAAATAGACATCCTAAATATTTTATATTTAAAATAGGACATATTTAAAAGCATGAAGTTGTGGTGTTTAACTATGCATAAGATGTTTACTTGGCCGTTAATAATTAAATAAATGTCTACATAAAGTCTTGAACCCAAGTTAACTGAATTATATTGTCAGCATGGGGGATAGACAATAATAAATAAAATATTTGAAACAAAAAGATTCTTATATGCATCTATGTGTTATGTATGTAGTGACTATGTACCTATTTAAAATCTATGTGTCATATCACATATATATAACATAAGTATTTACGACGCAATAATTTTTCTTTTTAACTATATTTTACGTAAAAAATGTGTTCACGATTATACTTTTAAGTAACATTTGTACTTAATTCCTTATGTACTTAATACTCATGCTTTATAAGATCGCAAACGATTCTTATAATTTTATTTGTACAAATATAAGTTGCCATTTTAGAATTAGAATTGATTTCTAATTAATTTATACTATGACCTTTTCTTTTTAATTTAATTGATCTGTTTTAACCTCTTGTCAGTTGTTATACTTCAATTTGATTGGATCTAGGTTTACGAAATAGGTAACATAAACAACAAAGTAAAGTACTCTCATGAAAATATTTGTTTATAATATTGTATTTTTTTATTTGGCTATGACGAACTTGATTTGTATTTTTGTTATCTACTTACATTCCATTGCATTCTTTCACCTTAACTCTGTGTTTTGGAGGCAATAAAAACAGTATTGGTTTTTGCTTTAAATATGTTATGTGATCCAACCGGAAGGCGATTTTATTAATTATATTATCAAGCAGTGACAATTCAAGTTGCAGACAGTATTTCATTATTTTGATGCTGATTGCATATACAATACTATGAATCGAGTACAGCACTAATTTTATTATTTTAATTTTAGAACCTTATGTTTAATCAAAACGCTTTATTATATTCTAATAAACTGCAATAATTAATCTTATTGCCTTCTAAATCTCTATTTTTTATATTTGGACTGATAATTAGTAAAATACATTTGCCCTGTGATATGTGATCTATCATACCTGTATTTTACATTCCTTTTATTATATCCAGCGTAACTCACTTAATTATAATCTTCTCATACATATTTCTACTAAACATGTTAATGTATGGGTAGGTTATGGTATGGATAATAACTTAATATTAATAGAAAATGTATGTAGTTTTCAAGTTATCTGTTTAAAAATTTACTTGTTACTATCGTAAATTATCTAAATGTCACAAATTCTAAAAATATAAATTAACATCATAAGATAAAAATAAAATGTCATCATTGTAATAAACAAATATTGTGTTTTATTAGACTATGCTAACTTGATAACATTATGGAAAGGTGGAAAAAAAAAACACCCAAAAATTATAGTGTAGTCTTTATTGCTAATTATCACACTCAAGGTTAACATTTTAATCATTCAACTTGGAATCTGCTTGAAATATGAATATCATATTAAAAAAAGATTAGGCCCGTAAATTATTATTTACTTTCTAATAATAATCTATTAATTATTTATCAACAATACTATTAAGATTTTATGTTATAATAATTGTATTACTACCTATATCACTAGCACCAATTTCACTTAACACGAGAAATTCTCTATACAATTTTAATCAATATTTAAATAGTAAGATAACTGTACTTCTATGTTATAGCTAATTACACCTCATGGGTGTTCCATCCGGGTTGGTTGGCATTTTGGGTTTGCAAACCTTTTTCCTGCCCTCGGCACTACTGACCATTGTACACGTGAATGTAAAATAGCCACAGGATGACGATTTAGTGTAGTATGTATGAGAATATTGTTTGCGAACATTATTTTCACCATCAAAGTCTCGTGTAACCGATTTCGACACTGAGACATACCTGTTACTGTCATCAGGTTTGGAATTATACAATGATCTTAGATTTTTGGGATTGACGTTTCTTGGGAAAGGTGGGTATTTGTATTTCAGTCTGCCATTTCCTGGACTCAGTGATACTGTTTGGGCTTGTGACGGAGATTCTTTTGAACCTACCACGTAGGTTTTGTCCTTCGACGCCACGGACTTGACACTACCTGTGAACCCGATAGGTATGGTATAGCCTCCAGTGCCGGGCACACGCTCTCCAGGTTGGTAAACTTTACTTTCATCGGGGCGTTCCGAATTCTTCTGTGTAATTTCTGCATCGTGGTCAGATAATGAGCCTAACAAAATATGTTGCGTGTTTCCCCCCGTCGTCTGTCTCACTTCTACACCTTTTCGTTTTGGGCTGTGAAGAGATTGATGTGTGGTTTCAGGATCTCTAGTAAATTCATTATAACCTGTATTCATGAAGCTTTGATCGTTATCAACTGGATCAGCTCCTTCAGCACCGTAGGCTTCGTCATAGTCTTCTTGTTGGTTATCATCTTTGTCTGGAGGATACTCGCTATAGTAGCTCTCGGTGTTATAGGATGGTTGGAATGAGCGCCTGCTTTCTACTGGTGGTGATCGGGTGGGTGCCAATGATGGATCAATGGATGTATGATGATCTTCATGTTTATGAATACCATATGCATCGTCGTCGGGCAGGTTCAGAGGTTCTTCTTTGATTGATTCTGTTACCGGCTCTGTATCATACGATAATTCCGTGATTGATTGATCTATTTGAGGCGCGGTAGACGTGTATTCTACTGTTTCTGTAATGTTATAATTTTCTTCATTCATATCAACGTCTACATTTTTGTTGTTTTCATCGTTAACGTCAATTTTTTCAAAAGGTAGTCTATTTGGGAAAACTGCATCTTTGTCTAAACTAGATCCTGCCTGTGCTGCTCCATTGTATGTTATTCCATATTTGAAGGTACCATGAAGTTGTGATTGGGACATGCCAGTTCTACCACTTGATTGAGCCGAAGATACTCCTCCTCCGATAAATGGAACTTTCTGTGAGTCATGTGATTTATCCCCTTCTTTATAGGGTGTGAATCCTATTTGAGCTTGAGAGGACGTGCTTCCGGGCCCCTTTGCCTGCGCGTCAGCCATGCCTCCTTTGACACTGCCTTGGACTTGTGAATTAGACGAGTGTAGTACGCCCTCACTCTGCGATCCAGTTAAAACCGATCCGGTCTCTAAACCAAGTTCAACATTAGCTTGTGATTTGTTATTTTTTCCACTACCTTGGGCTGTGCTGGAAGCACTTTTTTTATTTCCAGTTACTTGGCTGTTGGCGGCTTTATTTTCACCAGTAATTTCAGCTTGAGCCGAGAAAGATCCGCTGCCGGTGTATGTACCATGCACATTGGTTTGCGCTCGCCCTTTATCATTGCCACCTTTAGATGATGCTGACGCTACGGTGCCATTAGCAGCTTGGTTCACACTCGCTTGAGCTTCAGAGTCGTCCCCATCAGCGATCGAATTGGTATCGACGAAGTTTAGTGGTTCACCTAAACATTAAAATAATTATTAATTCTTAATTTTATTTATACCGCATAGTCGATGTGCCGCGATATTAGATTTTGCATTGAACGGTTTCTATAACACTTCACGGCTACACGATACGGAGCTTAGTTATTATTTTTATAATGTTGGAGTACCAAGAGAGATGTAGGTGACACTATAGATAAAGTACTCATGATAATGTAAAATACAGAGTGGTGCTAACAATACGACAATAAATTAAAGATCGTGTACCTCAACACATTATCAGTCTACCCATAAAAAAACATATAAATGTATCCATTAGTCACAGGAAATTATTTTTCATTTTTCACATTTTCTACATGATGTACAATTGTATGTGCATGTTGATAAGGAAGCGCTTACAAGTTAATGACACTTTAATAATAATGGCGCGAAAAAAGCAAGTCGATACAGGATCGCGCTGTCGTCGATCGGAGGTCAGTGAACCAATATTTTTAAAGGATGTTCGATTCCGTTTGCAATTTTATGCGATTTAGTCTGTTTGAAATTTTATTTTTTTTATTTTTGATTCTCTTTTTTTATTCTGGTTTTTTCTATGGTTTAGGATTATTCCTATGAACCAGCATTGTTCGTGTTTTCATTTATTGTCGTATTATCAGCACCACTCTGTATACAGTATATTAAGAAAACCCTGTCCGACCCGTGAAGGTGTTGTTAGGTATCGATAACTGATTCTACTAATGGATACAAAACCGGGCTAAACTTAAAAAAAAAATCCCCCTAAAAAAATAAATATTATTTCGCAAAAAGAGGTAACTTCATAAATGGGCTTTAACCACCCTTCGCCTGCCGCCCGCGGGGGCCGGGCGGTAGGGCACGCGGCACGTGGCCGCATCGCTATTCGCTCATAATAATACCGGTGTTGTCACTTTTTAAAAATTACCAAATTTCGGGGAAATTGGAATTAATTCGCGGGAAAAAAAGATTATTTCAAAATTCATTTGTATTGGTACTATGATGATTACGTAAAATTTTATATTATATTTGGTCATGTGTTTACCTAACCTTTACTATCCTTATGGGTCGGACAGGGTTTTCTTAACATACTGTATAAATTAAAGATAAACAGAATGTAATTTTGCATAAGGAGACAGTATCATTTACATACAACGTTATTTTTTGTTTATGCGAAAACCTGTACCCTAATTACGTAACACACTATTACTATCAATTGGAATTATTTTTAAGCTTATTGCTAATCCATTACTCCAAATGTTCGAAAAATGTATCTGTTCAACAACGTGTATAACGCAATGAATGTTGTTCAACTGTCAAAATGAAACCCACTGCTACTGATAGTGTGTTACGCAATTACCCTGCTGAATATATCTAGTTTGATCAGAATAAGCGACTGAATCGATTCCAATAATTTTAACACTATATCTCTTCACAAATACATTTAGAAATTATTACAGTATAGTTAATGAGCGTTACGCGCATGCCCGCGCTCAGCTGACTCCACAGATCAATGCACCCGGCTCGCCCGTCCCAACGGAGCGTGGACCATATTTTTGTTGAGACAACCAAGTAGGATAACAAGCTTTAGCTAAGCATAACTTTGTGGTTTTTCATATAGTCTAAGATACGTATATAGAACGACCTTCACCGATCGAGTAACCGGACGAAATGTGTTTTTTACAAATTAATATATGTTTATGAATGTAATGGTGATAGGTTGCCTAATGAAATCCTGTCAAGGATATTTTTAATTAATTATATTAAAGGATATCATAATAATAATAATTTATTTCAGGTAAGATACCTATAATTTCACATAGTAAATACAAATACACAGCAGACATGATATACAAACAAAAGAAAAATAAAATAAAATAAATAAAGAATATACTAGAAACATTCATTAAATCATTCTAATTACATAATTAATTATAGTTGACATCGCATTAAATAAATAAATCATAAAAAATACAAATAAATCTATGGTAGAAAATGTCAAAAAAAAATAAATTAAATTTCAGATAAATTAATAATGCATTAAACAATTTACTAATAGACTAGGTACTATATTAATATTAATCAGAATAAATTTTAAAATATATTGTAATAAGTATATTATATATTAATTAGATGTCAGCTACATTAAATTTACATGCATCATACACAGCCTGGATAACGACATTGTTCGTGTTACGAATTCTGTCCATAAAGGAAGCGGCCCGCTTTCTCATTACTGCATAGAAGTTTTAGTATTTTTTTACGAATACGGTGGTATACGGTAACCTATGAAAAACTTCTCGGAAACTAGGGTTTTCAAGCGTTGAAGTTTGAAAATATTACACGGTTGGAAGTGAGAAAAACAGGAAAAATTAGGCCACCTAAAACATTTTCCTCAAATGACACATACCAAACTGTTTTTGTGTCATTAACTGATGAAAAAATTTACTTGTGCCATATATGTTATCAAAAATTGCACCAGTGTTATTGAGGCTAGATATCGAATGTTTTTTGAAAATTTTGCGAAAATTTTATTAAATAAGTAAAAATTTTTGATACAAATAGTATACCACCATGCTGGATGTTATTACAACGAAAAATATGGCGCAGAATATATGTACATTACATGTGACTCCACGCGATAGAGCCAGATTGCGTAAAATTAGAGCCTACGAATTACGATTGGTTTACGAAAACTATTTAAAACCAATAGGATATATTGGCGATCCTTAACAATCAATGACATAATGGAGATGACTGATAAAGAAAATGAAGATGACGAATCCGCCTAGCTTGAGAACAGCTTCATTGATGCAGAGTCAGATGAAGAATCAGATTTATAGACGCACTGGTTTTCATTGTTAATAAATATTTGTTTATTTTTTATTGTATTATATTAAGCTTCAATAAACTTCAGTCGATCTTATTACGCAAAAATTTGTAAAGAAACAAAGCATCAGTAATATCTCTACGCATGGATAACGTTTGCATTTTGAAATGGGACAGGCGGGCTTTGTAAGAGGGCAGACGCTTAGATTTGCCTTCACTAAAAGCTAAATGCCATACAAAACGCTTCTGGACCCTTTCCAGACGCAACATGTGAGTGGCATAGTGAGGTCTCCATACAACACTGCAATATTCCATAACACTACGTACGAGACTGTTATATAACATTTTCTTAGTGCTACTTTTGCGAAAGAAAGCCTTTGTGTTACGAAGTAGGAACCCTAACATTTTTGATGACTTTTTAATAATACTTTCAATATGGGGCACAAAGTGACTTTTTTGTCGAAACGTACTCCTAGATCCCTTATTGTTTCGACTACTTGAACTCGCTCTTGGTCTATGAAGTACTTTGTGTCAATACACCAAATTATCCGCGTATACTTTACATGATAACATTTCTTTTGATTTTGTTGCATTTTATTATTGTGGCACCATTTTAAAATTTGGTTAAAATCGTGTTGCACAAGTTCGCAGTCTCTTTGATTCGATTGCTCGAACAAATTTTAAGTCATCAGAATACAGAAATGGTTCAGAAAAACGAAAACATTCAGGAAGGTCATTAATGAACATAATAAATAGTATTGGTGCTAAGTGAGATCCTTGGGGGGCGCCCGATGTTATTTTGTGTGCAGCCGATCGAAAAAACGACAAAGAATTCGCATTCAGTAAGATACGACTTGAACCAACTTAATAGAGACCCTTTTATAACATATACTGGTTTTTTTAAATATAATATGTAAAGAAAACCCCGTCCGACCCAAAAGGATAATAAATGTTAGGTATACACAAGACCATATAAAATATGATATTTTACGTAATCATCATAGTGACAATAGTAATGAATTTTGAAATAATCTTTTTTTTTCCGCGAATTAATTCAAACTTCCCCAAAATTTGGTATTTTCAAAAAAAGTGACAACACCATTTGTGACGGAGCGAATAGCGATGCAACCACGTGCCGCGTGACCTACCCCCTACACCCGCGCATGTACGCCTAACATGTTGCCTACCGCACATGCATAGTTACCTCGATTTTTCGAAAAATATTTATTTTTTTAGGGGGACTTTTTTTAAAGTTTAACCTGGCTTTGTTGACATTATTAGAATCAGTTGACGATACCTAACAATACCTTCACGGATCGGACAGGGTTTTCTTTACATATTGTATATATAAATCGTAAACTAGCGCTTGAGCGCAATCCTGCCTGATGGTAAGCAGTGACGCAATCGTTGATAGTAAAGCGCACTAGTTTATTAAGAGCCTATTCACTCTAGCCTTGAAGACACTCAAATTGTAGTCCGACGGAAACACCGCCGCTGGCAAATTGTTTCAGTCCCTCGATGTATGCAGTATAAAGGAGGAGGCGAAACGCTTCGTCCGGATCGTAGTGGTGTTAACAAGGTAAGGGTGGAAACTTGCCGAACGACGGGTCGTCCGATGGTGGAAGGGAGATGGAGGAATTAAATCATGAAAGTCCCTCGCACACTCCCCAAAATGTATCCTATAGAACACCGAAAGGCTACTTTACGCCTGTGCTCTAGGCTTTGGAGACCATCTCGAGTTAAATTAGGGTCACCAATCAGCCTCTTCGGTCAGGTGACACTTAGCAGCACAAGGCCAAATGTGGCTGCAGTACTCCATACACGAACGGACCTGTGCTTTGTACAACATTAGAAGCTGCCCTGGTGTGAAGTACTGCTGGGCCTTTGCGATAACGCCAAGTTTCCTGACAGCCACCTTGGCCTTGGACTCAATGAACCGCCCAAAGTTTAGGTTCGATGAAATCTCAACTCCCAACAGCTGAAGGCGGTCGGTACACCCCAAGGATACCTACATTTCTAAAAGTAGGAGCCAAGGTGAACGGGCTCCTTTTGGCGGTGATCTGCATCTACAGCCAGTATTAAGGACTCCGTAAATGGCACAAAATTTGTAGCTGTAGATCTAGATGCTACAAAACCGTGTTGATTGTCACTAAGATACAATCTTAAGTGTTGCTGAATGTGTGGACATATAATAGATTCAAAAATCCTTGCGAATGTGGATAAAATTGAGATTGGCCTGTAGTTACTTACGGTAAAATAAATAAATACTTATAATATACGAACAAATCACACAGATCGAGCTAGCCCCAAAGTAAGCTCAAGACTTGTGTTATGGGATACTAACTCAACGATACTATATTTATAATAGATTAGATAGACATATATAGATAAACATCCAAGACCCAGGCCAATTAGGAAAAGATCGTTTTCCATTATGACCTGGCCGGGGATCGAACGCGGGGCCTCCTCTTTTTATCTGATATATGCACTGGGCCTACCTTGGCTTTTCCGTTCTGACGGAAAAGGTCCCGTAATCGTATTATTTATTAGTGTTTAAATTAAGCAACCCTATAGCCTTGACAAGAAAAAGGTAGGCAACCCTACGTTTGCATATTCTATACTTCTATAGACTTCGGACTTTCAATTGGTGTTAATTTTTTTTTGGTTACTCGATCGGTGAAGGTTTAAAAAAAAATCCTTTGATATACTTAATTAATGAAAAATATCCTTGACAGGATTCCTTTCGGTATGCTATCATCGTTACATTCATAAACACATATTAATTTGTAAAAAACACATTTCGTCCGGGTACTCGATGGGTGAAGGTCGTTCTATACAGTATGTTAAGAAAACCCTGTCCGACCCATAAGGATAATAAAGGTTAGGTAAACACATGCCCAAATATAATATTTTTTTTTACGTAATCATCATAGTACCAGTACAAATGAATTTTGAAATAATCTTTTTTTTCCCCGCGAATTAATTCCAATTTCCCCGAAATTTGGTAATTTTTAAAAAAGTGACAACACCGGTATTATTATAAGCGAATAGCGATGCGACCAAATGCCGCGTGCCCTGCCGCCCGCCGCCCGCGGAAGGGTGGTTAACGCACATTTATTAAGTTACTTCTTTTTGCGAAATAATATTTATTTTTTTAGGGGGATTTTTTTTAAGTTTAGCCCGGTTTTGTATTTTGTACAAACATTCATTACTTAAAATACTGGACACCTGTTTCGGGTTTCGCATAAATAAAAAATAATATTGTATAAGTGCCATCTCAGAACGTGGTCTTCAAGTGCCTTTAACCTATTACAGTTAGAAACCTGTCCTGAAACCTGCTTTAGTTATGTAGGTAGCATAGAAAATCCAGCACAATATGAATTTAAGACGGGGTCATCTTAATTTGAAATAGTAGTTCACTAATGGTAATGAGCTTTTAAGGTACACAAATACATACTACTACTAGAAAATATTTAAACTTACCTGACTGATTACCGCCCATACCCTGAAATCAAGAACACAAAATTAGAGTTTGAAATGAACTCTGGGGTCTCTTTAAAACTTTCTTGGTAATTTCTCTATTGTTGCTCACCGTATAGTGGCACCAATGTCTTAATCACCATTAGAACTTAGTTTTGCAAAATATAGTTTACATAATTATTATGATATCTCGCGAGATATAAAGATGAGGGAAGATGATCTCAGACGTACAGGCGGCCCAAACTGGACTGTCTTAGCAAGAGATAGGGATCTATGGGCATCTTTGGAGGAGGCCTTTACCCAAAACGGGGTTCTTGCTGAATAATTCTATTGCTATAGAAATAACATGTTTTCTTTTTGTAAAAAGTTAAATTAAAAACTAAAAAAACTAACATTTAAATATTTGTTACAATTAGAGTTACTAACCAAATACATATATTATCCTTTTTCTTATACCTATAGTTATAGATGCTTTCATATCGCATTTGAACTTGTAGGGGAGCGGAGGCAGATTCCGTACAGCGGACGATACCGTACACTGTATTTAACAAGGAAGGAACTATGACAGAATAGATCAATCCTTGTCTAGAGGACGCCCGACGTTACCATAATGTCCCCTCTTCCACCCGCGCCAGTGATTCGTCTGGACTCGTGCGTAGAGGATGTGTCACGTTTTCGAAACATTTGTTATTAAAAGTGTGGCGAACAATTTACGATGTAAGTACTTTGTTTTTTCTTAAATTGAGTTATTTATTCAATTTAGTTGAAGGATAATGATTTAAGATTCAATTTACATTAATTTCATGCTCTAATCACAAATTATTTTCTTAAAAAACCTGTTTATATAAAAAATGGCCGATTCGGGTCAGTTCGTACATTTTTGTACGGTATCACCCGCATGTTTTGATTTAATTCAATTTCAATTTATTGTCTTTATTTTTAGATGCTGCGAGGAAAGAAGCTTACCTGGTCACCTCGAAAAATGAGACTCGCTATAGAAGAAGTACAGGTGGGCTCCAAATTACGTAAGACAGCAGGCAAATATGGAGTACCAGTAATGACACTGCACGACTATTTAAAGAAAGGTTCTGAATATACACCTAGACTAGGAGGGAAGCCTGTATTTACTGCTATACAAGAAGCAGTACGCAACGCCTATAGGGATGCTTCAAACTGACCATGGTATATCAGAGAAAGCAAGCGAAGAGATCATGGAGCCCATACGATCAACAAGTGGGATAGAAAAAAAAATGTAAATAGTTCCAGTAGTGAAGATACAAATGAGTCTCTAATGTTTGCTCAAAGTGATAATAATGATGAAGAATACTATGTAGAAGGGGAAACAAATATTATAGACAAACTTTGCCTTATTTGTGGGGAATTTGGCAAAGGGAGAGTTTTGGTATCGCTGTATAGTATGTGGGCAATGGGCACAAGCTTTGTGCAGCGACAAAGACATGCCAGAAGAGTACATATGTGGATTTTGTAACGATAAATAGGCACATAGTTAAATTTCTTTGTTTTTGAAACCATATTTTGATTGTTAAGTTACTCGACCTTATTGTACGAAATTAACCGAAGGCTTCGGATTGCACCGTACATTTAATTTTTTATAAAATTTAATAAAACTCTTAAAAATTAATTGTTTCTTTTATATTTTGAATCAGTACACAGTAGCTTAGTATTTTCTCTATTAATAAGACTCGATAAGTAATGCGTAAAGTTAATAATTGTTTACTTATAGAAGTTATTCCTTAAGTGTACGGTAACCACCTCCTCTCCCCTAATATGTAAGAGCAAGAAATAAATGGCTTATTTATTTATTAATTATTATGATAATAGTTTAATATTTTATTAACAAACTCATAAATCAACTTACCCCTTGATCAGGGCCATATTGTCCACCGGTACCCCCTCCAGTACCTTGACCACCAGGACCATACTGTCCACCGGTGCCGCCCCCTGTTCCAGGACCATATTGCCCGCCCGTACCCTGTCCTGGCGCTGCGCCAGCCGGACCATATTGTCCACCGGTACTACCACCCGTGCCAGTGTCACCAGGCCCATACTGACCGCCAGTGCCTCCTCCGGTGCCAGGTCCATATTGCCCACCAGTACCGCCGCTAGTGCTAGGTTCAAATTGCCCACCGGTTCCACCCCCTGTGATAGGACCACCCGGACCATATTGCCCGCTGGTAGTACCTCCACCGTTTGGACCATACTGCCCACCGGTGCCAGGACCATATTGTCCTCCTGTACCAGGACCATATTGTCCGCCTGTACCGCCTCCTATACCAGGACCATATTGCCCACCTGTGGCGGTACCAATTGGGCCATATTGACCACCGGTGCCTCCTCCAGGACCATATTGCCCACCAGTACCTCCTCCTGTACCAGGACCATATTGCCCACCTGTACCACCACCTGTGCCGGTACCAGTAGGTCTGTATTGACCACCGGTACCCCCACCGGTGCCTGGGCCATATTGACCACCTGTACCACCAGAGCTTGGACCAAATTGTCCACCCGTACCGGTACCAGCAGGACCATATTGCCCGCCGGTTCCACCTCCGCTGCTAGGACCATATTGTCCTCCAGTACCTTGATTACCAGGACTATACTGACCACTAGTGCCACTCCCAGTCCCAGGACCATATTGACCGCCTGTTCCGCCTCCAATACTAGGGCCATACTGTCCACCAGTGCCACTTCCCGTACCTGGACCATATTGGCCGCCGTTTCCACCTCCAGTACCAGGGCCATACTGTCCACCGGTGCCACCCGTGCCTGGACCGTACTGGCCGCCGTTTCCACCTCCGGTACCAGGGCCATACTGTCCACCGGTGCTACTTCCAGTACCTGGACCATATTGGCCGCCGTTTCCACCTCCAGTACCTTGAACACCAGGAACATATTGTCCACCTATACCGCCTGTGCCACCAGGACCGTACTGACCGCCGGTAGCTCCTCCCGTAGATCCGCTTCCCGTACCAGTACCGCTAGGCACATACTGTCCACCGGTGCCACCCGTGCCTGGACCATATTGTCCGCCGGTTCCGCCTCCAATACCAGGACCATACTGACCGCCCGAACTTCCTCCAGGTAAATATTGCCCACCAGCACTACCTCCTGTACCAGGACCATATTGCCCGCCGACACCCGTTCCAGAGGCTGGTCCATATTGCCCACCCGTACTGCCTCCAGTGGCTGGACCGTACTGTCCACCAGCACCACCTCCTGTGCTCGGGGTATACTGGCCTCCACTAACACCTCCTGTTCCCGGGCCATACTGACCCCCGCTGCCACCCCCTGTTCCCGGGGCATACTGTCCACCTGTGCCGCCTCCTGTGGTGGGACCATATTGTCCCCCGGCACCACTTCCAGTACTTGGTCCAAGCTGACTTCCAGAACCGCCAGGAATATATTGACCTCCAGGGCCGTACGTACCACCAAGCCCTTGTCCTCCTCCGTTACCTGGGGCTTGATTCACTGTCAAACTTGGCCCACCAGTTCCTTGGACTACACCACAACAATAATAATTAACACCATCAGCACCTAGAATTGGCCCTGGTAACAATGGCCAATTTCCACCAGCATGTTGCCCTGACGGTCCTGGGTAGCCACTGGTGCCAGTCGGATATACTCCGGTATTACTCGGTCTGCCGATTTGATTTGGATTATAACTTCCAACCCCACCTTGTGGACGAGTCAAGGAACCTGGTGGCATATTTCCCCCACCGGTTTGGCTACCTGGGGTGTATTCAAAGCCTTGATTACCTGGGAGTATGTTTACTTTCCCACTTTGTGGCCCACCCGTAGAACCAGTGTATGTTCCTGGAATCCCAGGTATAGAACCGCCTTGTGGCCCACCAGCAGTACCACCGTACGTCCCAGGAATCCCTGGTATCGAACTGCCTTGTGATCCACCAGAATTCCCAGTATACGTCCCTGGAATCCCTGAGACTGAACCACCTTGTGGCATACCAGAAGTGCCAGTGTACGTTCCAGGAATGCCAGTTATTGCACCGCCTTGTGGTCCACCTGAAGTTCCAGTGTACGACCCAGCAATCCCAGGTATCGAACCACCTTGAGGTCCTCCAGAAGTGCCAGTGTATGTTCCAGGAACACCAGGTATTGAACCACCTTGAGGTCCACCAGAAATGCCAGTGTACGTTCCAGGAATGCCAGGTATTCCACCGCCTTGTGGTCCACCAGAAGTGCCAGTGTAAGTCCCAGGAATCCCATGTATAGAACCGCCGTGTGGTCCCCCTGTAGAACCTGTGTACGTCCCAGGAATACCAGTTATAGAACCACCTTGTGGTCCACCAGAAGTACCAGTGTATGTCCCAGGAATAATAGGTCTAGGACCTCCATTAGCGCCATTGCCGGTACCAGGTTGACTTGTACCATAAGTTGTACCGGATATATCGCCAGGTTGATTTCGCATGTTACCTCCCCCTTGACCTCCATTATTATTTCCATTTGGTATTCCAGTCGAACCATGCATAATCGGTGGTCGCATTCCAAATGATGTGCCATCTGGATTGCTCCCAAAACCTGACTGCCCGTTGAGTCCTAAACCTCCATTATTGATTGTACCTGGTTGATTACCTTGTGGGGCATATAAATTGGAACCCCCTTGTGTGTTATCTTTACTAGGACTAAAGCCCCCGTTTCCACCAGTATTTCCATATCGACCATATTCTCCACTAGGTGACCCGCCTTGATTTCTGGGGTCTATTATTTGGCCAGGGTCTATTCCTCCAAGCCTATTGGGCCCATTATCGAAACCATTATTTCCTGGCGAGCCGCCCCGATTAGATCTGAAATAATTATTTAATATATTGACTTGGTACAAATGACTGCACATCATGCTACGACAATCTGTCAAATTTCTTTATTAGATTGTCATCTTTATCGCTAAAGCATTAAGGCTCAATATTGATTGAGAATATTTGACAGTTTCGGGTAGCTTGACCTGCTGTCGTCTGTACATATTAATATTTAAAACATTTACATAGACGGACTAATCCTAGACGCCCATAATCACAAAGTTAAAACTATCGCTAACTATAAAAGTAGTGAGAAATAAACAACACGTGGTTACATATATACCAAATAGAGACAGTTTATAGTCACCTACTATATACATAAATTCAGGCTTTGTTGTCATAGGAGTATGCGGAAAGTACTGTACCTATAGATTATTTTCACGATACATCCTCCCCGAGTTATTAAAGACGAGACAAACATATAAGATTCCGGTTTAGGCTGACAGGATTATGATGCGAAATACGGCTTTTTTTTAAGGAATTATTATTAAAGATAATTAAATAACAGAGAGACCCTCTGTCACCAAAGCTCTTTATCGCTGTTCTCGAAAATGTGTTTAAGAAGCAAGACTGGTCAACCAAATGAGTGCTAATAAACTAAACGCATGCTATCTTAACCATGTAAGGTTCCCCTCTTTGAGGAGTGGCTAGAGAGGCTCCACGGCGCCCTCACCTTCCGCCTGACGCAGGTCCTCATCGGACGTGGTTGTTTCGGGAGATTCCTGTTCCGTTTTAGGCGGGAGGAAACGCCAGGGTGTCACCATTGTGTGGATCGCCCTGAGGACACGGTAGAGCATGCGGGGGAGGTCTGCCCGGCTTGGGTACAGCACCGCCGTGTTCTCGTAGCGGCGATCTCTCGCATCCGACCCTGGTCCAGGGCATGGTTCGGAGTGAGAGTGCATGGCAGGCCGTCACCTCCTTCTGCGAAGTAGTGATGTTGGCAAAGGTGGAGGCGGAGCGCGTGAGGCAGCGGGAATCTTAGCGCCCACACGCCACTAGCCGCCGTAGGAGACGCCCTGGTCGGGAGACGACACCGAACTCCTGCCTGCGGGCGGTGAGTAGAGGTCACCTTGCCGCCTGGTTTCACGAGCGCCTCAAAGAGATGTCAGCACATCGTGACGGGGTCCACGAAGACCGATGCCTCCTGGGTCAGGGTTGCGGGTTGATTAAACAAGAAACCGTGGCCCTGGCCGTCGCACAGGCAAGTGAAGAAACACGGGTGGGTTTGAGTCAGTAAAAGTCTGACACGCCCTTCCGCTCCGCCCAGAATGGGAGAAGTCATGGTTCGCAGCCGACATAGTCATAATTGCTGAAACCTCAAAAGACTTAGAGGAAATTATGAGATCACTTGATGATGAAAGTTCTAAAATAAGTCTAGTAATGAATGCAAACAAAACAAAAATAATGACTTAGAACTATTAAGGACCCGTAGAAATAAAAGGTAACAACATAGAATATGTCAACGTTTAGTATATTTTGGAAAACAATTATCATTTAACAGGTTCAACAAAGGAAATAACAAGAAGAGTCAACATAACTTGGGAGAAATTTTGGTCATTGAAAGAAGTCTTAAAAGGAAACTATAGTATACATCTAAAAAAATAGTTGTTTTCGATACATGTCTCTAATCATGCTCACTTTACGGTTGCCAAACCTGGCTATACGCAAACAAAGCAAGAAAAATAAATCCACTCAAACAGCAATGGAAATGAGCATGTTGAAGATCAAGAAAATTCATAAAGTTAAGAATGTAACCATTAGACAAAGAACAAAGTTATAGATGATCTTAAACATGCCATCACACTTAAGTGGAAGTGGGCTGGACACATCTCACGGTATACCGACAAAAGGTGGACCATCGAAACCACGCGATGGAAAGGTCCATCAGGAAAAAGAAGTGTTAGAAGAACAATGAGACGGTGGGCTGACGATATCATCCAATGATCCAAGTAGTCGGAAACAATTGGATGAAACTTGGTAGAGACAGAGCTATGGAAGAAGATTGAGGAGGACTTTACCCTTACAGGGGTTCACATTTCATACTCAGATACTAATACTACAGATATAGGTATATATTTAAGCAGACTTATTAACAACTACTAACAACACTTGAAATTTATGTAGAAATATGGAATAAATGGCTTTACTATTATTATTATTAAATAACTGTTGTTTGGTTATATTCCCCTGGTACCTCGGAGGACTTGTCTAGTCTCCCACTATACAGCACACCATCTGCCACGCCATGATGGATTCGAGTACTATGCACTTGACCTTCCTGAAGAATATCACCAATAAGGTATGTATGTCCTACCATATGTATGTGAAGTTCTATACGATAATAATGGATACGTACATTCATTATACTATATTCTCCCTTTAACAAGTCTACAAGAATGATAATCGAATCTCATAGTGCCAGGCAAAAAAAAAAACTGAAATAAATAATCACGGATACTTATACACTAAGTACTACTGTAACTAACTAAACACTACCGTACTTGTATTACTTTGGATACTTAAAAAACAATTATTGAGTTTTGGCATATATATGGCATTTACAGAAATAGGTACAGACGACAGCTGGTCAAGCTACCCCAAACTGTCAGATATTCCCAATCAAACTTGAGCCTTAATGTTTTTAGAGATAAAGTTGAAAAGATAATAAGGAAATCTGACAGATTGATGTGCTGTCGTCTCTACTTTCAGAACTAGATATTTGGCAAATTAGTCCTATTTTACCAAAATGGACAACTAAACGACAACTTCAACTGCAACTAAACGACTGCTGACTAAAGGTGCCCACTTACACGACTCTTCTCCCACCCGGCAAAAAGAATATCATTAAATATGGGTTTTATATTATAAATTTCTCTTTAGATATATTTTACAATATCATCATACTAATTTATATAATAAATATAACAGAAAATTGCGCAGTCTACTGAAAGGTTTTTATTGACAAGTAAGTGTCCAAAAAAAAAACAAAATCCAAAATATAAAATTTGTACATGGTGTTCTTAGTGGCTAGTATTAATCTTTACTACAGAGTTTTAACACCCCCCCGCAATAAGAACACCCTATATACAATATTATGGATAAGGTATATAGCCATATCAAAGTTAACTGTACACTTAACACTAATACATACTTACAAAAAATAGACACATTGATATACACCGACCTATCACTATCTTTACACAACTACTATACACCTGCAGAATAATAACAACATACACCTAAACCTAAACTAAGCCTAACAACTGTACACATTTACAGTGCTTCAGTCTCGGCAAAGGTTTGGTCAAAATGTCTGCAATCATTTCTGTCGTGGGTTTGTATTGAAGACGTATGCAGTGTTGTGAAAGCGAGTCTCGTATGAAATGGTGTTTAATGTCTATGTGTTTTGTGCGTGAGTGATATGTATTGTTGTGTGCCAGTTTTAAAGAACTTTGGTTGTCTGTATGTATGGTGATGGGATGAGAGACGGCAAAGACTTCGTGTATGAGAGTTTTCAGGTAAATCGCCTCTTTGCAAGCTTCAGCTAGAGCCATGTACTCGGCCTCTGTGGTTGAAAGCGCGACTGTGCGCTGCTTGCGTGCTTCCCATGAGATTGGTGCACCACACATGAAAAAGGTAAATCCAGTAAATGAACGTCGATCAATAATGTTGTTCCCGTAATCGGCATCAACATATCCGACTGGGTATGACTGACCTTTTGAAGTGTACTGAAGCTTTAGATCTTTGGTAGCCTTCAGGTACCGTAGAACCCTCTTAGCGGCCCTCCAGTGTACCCCCCCGTAATGTGCATTGAATTGGGAAAGATACGACACTGAGTGTGAGATGTCAGGTCTTGTACATATAGCAATGTACATTAGCGAGCCGATAAGTTCCTGATAAGGAGCTTCAGTTTCTTCTTCCTTCGAGGGAAGAGTTAGTTTCAGACCAGGTTCTAAAGGAGTTGATATAGTTATTGCATCATTCATCCCAAACTTTGTAATAAGTTTCTCTATGTACTTGGTCTGATCGAGAGTAGTGCAGCCTTTGCTCTGTATGACACGCATACCGAGACAGTCTCTAAGAGGACCAAAATCTTTAATTTTGAACATTTTTTTAAGTTCTTTTTTAAATGTCTCTCTCATGAGATCATTGCTGCTCAAAACAAGGAAATCGTCGACAAACACGGCAACGACTAGTATGTCATTACCATCTCTTTTAATGTAGAGACAGTGTTCGGATGGAACTTGAGTAAGCGACAAAGTGGCAAGTGCTTCGTACACTTTTTTATTCCATTGTCGTGGAGCTTGCTTCAAGCCATATAGTGCTTTTTTCAGTAAACACACTTTCCTTGGATCTTCAGAAAAACCTTCCGGTTGTTCCATATATATTTCCTCATCGAGATCTCCATTTAGAAAAGCAGTTTCTACATCTAGATGATGTACTTGTAGATTGTGATGAACTGCATATGCCAAAAGAAGTCTTACAGAAGAGAGTCTAGCAACTGGTGAAAAAGTTTCTCCGTAGTCTACTCCAGCCACTTGAGTGAAACCTTTTGCTACTAGTCTCGCTTTGTACTTTGTTATTTGTCCACTTGTATCTTTTTTAATTTTATAAACCCATTTGCATTTAGTTGTTTTCCGATCTGACGGTCGGTCGACTAGAACCCATGTTCCGTGATTCATTAAAGAATTGTATTCAGCATTCATTGCTTCTAACCATTTATCCTTTTGTGGATGTTGTGCAACTTCTTTGTAAGTCTCAGGCTCCATATCTGAAGTAAGGTAGATATTACAACCAGCTTCAAATCTATCAGGTTGACGTCTGTCTCGCTGAGGATATCTGCGCTCTGGCGATGGTGATTCTCTAGCTATAGCTTCATTTGGAGGAGGACTGGAAGAAATTGAGGGTTCATCCAAAGATACTTCCTCTGATGGTGGTATCGTCACAGGCTGAATGTCTCGCTGTTGCTGAGATACAGATTGTGGAACAGGTCCGTCTTCAATTGGTTCAGGATCAAGGGGTACAAGAACTTCTACTGACTTTGGAGGATCTGTTGATTCTAAATCTGGTTTTCCAGATTTAGTGTTGGCATATATTTTATCCTCTATGAAGACAACATCTCTTGCAATTATAATCGTTCGAGGATTTTCAGGATTTATAAGGCGGTAACCTTTGCTTTCAGTTGTATCTGGCTTTTTCAATTATAGTCCGATTAGCACGTTCACTAACTCCATTTTGCTGCGGTGTGTATGGTACGGTGGTCTGATGGATGATTCCATTCTCCTTTAAAAAATTAGACAAATCCGTATTTACATACTCGCGACCATTATCTGAACGTAAAACCTTAATTTTTTCGCCAGTTTGGTTTTCAACTAAATATTTAAACTCCACAAACTTACTAAAAACTTCGGCTTTTGATTTCAAAAGATACCCGTAAGTTTTTCGACTGTAGTCGTCGGTAAATGTGAGAAGATATAATGCTCCGCCCCAAGAATGCGTACTCATGGGTCCGCATAAGTCCGAATGGACTAATTCTAGGACTTTACTTGATTTACTTTGAGATTTTGAAAACTTTTTCTTTGACAGTTTGCCCTGTAAACATGGAACACAAGTTTCATTACAGTTCCCGCTAAAATTAACGCCAACTCGTTTATTTTTTAAAATATTCATACTCCTTGCATTGAGGTGACCAAGGCGTCTATGCCACAACATAGCAGTCTCTTTGGTGGTAGAGCAAAGAGCTTGAGAACTCTTTACATCAAGTTTAAACATGCCTCTGTAGTGTGAACCTGAAGCAATGACATTACCTGTCACTTGACAACTGCCACTCAAAGATATGGTAGCCCCTTGTGATGTAAATAAAACATCATACCCCTTATTTACTAATTTACTGACTGATAGTAAATTAGTTGCAAGGTTGGGAACGTATAAAACATCAGAAACTCTATTTACATTGTCAGATATATTAATATTTACAGTACCTCTGCCTTGACTCAGGAGTTGCTCTTTATTAGCAACAGTGATTGGAGTAATATGGGTGGACAAAGTCTCAAACCACTCTTTGTTATTACTCATATGTGTGGTTGCACCAGAGTCTAGGATCCAATCCTCTGAACCTGAAAAAGGGATGTTAGAAAAACAAGATGAAAGTGTAGAGTGGGATGTATAATTTGAATTACACTTTGCCGAAACTGAAATCTTATTTTTCTTTAACTTCCTACACTGTGATACGACATGCCCGGTTTTTTTACAAAATGTACAAAAGAGTTTCTTCTTCTGCTGCTCGTTAGTTTGCAATGCCGTCGTGCTAGGTTCTTTAACTCTGGTAGGTAAAGATTTCCTGGAGTCTTCCTTCAATAGGGCTGCTATAACATTTTCTGACGTTAGTTTGGTGTTCGTGTGTTCTAATGCCATTACTAGCGGTCGAAATTCTTCAGGTAGGCCTGCTAGTATGATAATAGCGAGAAACTCGTCTTCGACTGCCTTGCCAATTGCCTGTAGCTCTTGTTGAATGCTTGTTGCCGCGTTTGTGTAGCTCTGGATGCTACCAGTGTACTTATTGCTTAGCAACCTTTGCATAAGTGATAATCTTCTGGTTAAGCCGCTATCCGCATATGCTTTTCTCAGCCTGTTTAGTACGTCAAAAGCTGATGTGGCCGGTCGTATAACTGGATATACAGACTCGTCGCAAAGTAGGCATATTTTCGCTCGTGCCTTCTTATCTCGCCTTTTTTGTACTGGATCACTGAGGTTGGGCTGACTTGTAGTAATCTCCCAGAGGTCAAGGTCGACTAAATAGCATTGTATAGAAAACATCCAATTAGAAAAGTTACTGCTACCTCTCAGCTTGTTTATGAGCTGCGATTGTGCCGGTAGTTCTGCCGTTGACGTGGTCTTCGACCGATCACCCGATGGTATATTTTCCATAGCACTTGCTCATAAAATACTTGCAGAATACGTATTTCTTACTGTTTTAACTGTATTCGTTATTCTTAATGGCCCATAACCACTAATTTATATAATAAATATAACAGAAAATTGCGCAGTCTACTGAAAGGTTTTTATTGACAAGTAAGTGTCCAAAAAAAAAAACAAAATCCAAAATATAAAATTTGTACATGGTGTTCTTAGTGGCTAGTATTAATCTTTACTACAGAGTTTTAACAATCATATTTTAGCAGACAACTCCCTATCAGCGAGCTTACCGCCGTCAGACGGCTCGGTAGTTGACGCCTCGCTGGCGGCGCGTTGTAGACGAGCGGTTGATGCGGTGTCCGCGCGCTCAACAATGCTAGCAGTCGCCGCTCCGTCGCTTCTTTCAGTTGCTTTCAGCAATTTATGCACCCAAAATCTTCGTCTGTTATTTCTAGCGCTTCTCTCTTCATCCTCGAGTGCAATAGCAATAATTGCTAGTTCGAGCTTTGTGAATCGGGACATAGGTAGTAAAAACACGAGTTGCTTTAATGGAAACCGATCGCGGACTATGTCTATCGCGAAAAGCGAGAGCAGTTTGCAGACGGGTGGATAGTTGGCGGTCGCTAGCTAGCGTGGACTGCTGGGTGCCTGCTAGCTTTCACCTCGTGGACTGCGAACAGTCGTCTTAGTTTAGGGCGGTGTTGGAGCCGAGTCGTTTAAGTGTGCTATTTCGGAATATTTTATATTAATGATAAAACTATATATTAAAACAAATTATCTTTACCCACGGCCGTGGTTACCACAAACACGATTAGAATCATGAATAGTCTTTGAAATTGAACAAACATTGATCACATTAAAGCAGGTTCTCAATAATAATGGCTTTCGTTAGAAGATTAAAAATTCTGCTTAATACAACTAATCTCATTTTACATCCAACTTTTCCTAAAACTTTGACAACGTATATGAAAATTATACAAGAAGATACATACATATCACCTGGTCGACCTTTCAGTGTTTCAGCTCCTGCGTCAGTTCGACCCAGACAGTCCTCGCAGCTTGGATCATACATTGATTGACTCTGGGCTTGTCCCATCCCGCTGTTTCCAACTGAAATGAATGTGTCATTATTGTATTTATTTTATTTTTGTTTAATTCATAAGAACTATAGACTCTACTATACTAGACACCGGTACTCACCAACGGTAGCCCTAGATGAATCAGCGGCTGAATGTGCCTCGGCCTTTCCTTCATCTTTGCCACCTCCTCGGTCTATGGCCAGGTATTGAGACTGAGTTTGGCCTCTGTATCGTCCTCGAGGGGAATACGATGCCTCACGACGGTCCCTTTGGAATCCTTCCAATACTTTTTCATAAGTTCTCCCATCCCCCACTACTAAGGATTTGCAGAATAAACGGCGTGTTGCTCCATTACCGAACGTAGTGACCTGATTCAGAAACAATATACTCGTGTATAAAACATTGACGTTTAGAACGCCTTGACATAATAAGAAGTTTTCTTTGTTCCATTTACGATAATGTAATTGTGAAACACAGGCCAAGGGAACACGCTCAACCTTGACAAAAAGAAGTTATCTCCTAATAAATGAGTGATAAAGAAAAATTCCTACGCTTAGAAGTCAAGCTCGATTATAATTAAAACCACGAGATTGTAATATGTTTTCATTATTGACTATAATCCGTTTATTATAGAATTGGTGCTGGTATAACGTTCATGGTTCTAGTTATTTACAGTAGAGGTAAAAAGTGGAGTACCACTTTTGACACTTATTGTTAGAGCAATAAAGTTCAAAAGTGGTAATGCACTTTTGACCCTTACTGTACAATTGTGGCACAGTATGTAAATTACTTAATAACATATAGGTACCTGTTAAGCTAAGTAAAGGAAGAGAGTGAACAATTTTTACTATAAGACTTACTGTAATATGAAAAAAGTACCATGTACCTATGTATAAAATATACCTAGTATACTGTCTGCGCCCCGTAAATGTATATAAGAAATTTCATTAAAATCGGTTCAGCCGTTTTGAATGAGTAGGTATGAGGATAAACCCTATGACAGGAGCATTTTATATAATAGAAGACTAGCTGCGTTCCGCGGTTTCACCCATATAAGTATTAAAAAAAGTACCTAATATAAAAACCTATTCTCATACCAACGAATGTATATGCGAAATTACATTAAAATCTGTTCAGCCGTTTTGAAGGAGTAGGTACCAGGATAAACCCTGTGACAGGAGCATTTTATACAATAAAAGTCTAGCTGCGTTCCGCGGTTTCACCCACGTAAGTAATAAAAAAAGTAATATAAAAACCTATTCTCATACCAATGAATGTATATACGAAATTACATTAAAATCCGTTCAGCCGTTTCTGAGGAGTTCGAGGACAAACACTGTGACAACTGACAGGAGAATGTATAATAGAAGACTTGTTGCGCCCCGCGGTTTCACCCGCGTAAGTAGTAGTAGTACGATTATTTATAAAAAAAAAATTGCACTTCACTACATATTATAAAACAAAGTCACTTTTACTTTCCCTATGTCGTTTTGTTTGATTCAATCTTTAATACTACGCAACAGATTTTGAAAGGGTTTTTTTTAATAGATAGAGTGATTCAAGAGGAAGGTTTTTATGTATATGTTACCGGAAATGTATGAAACCTAGGAATTATATACAATTACTAGGAAATGTATACAATTCCGAAGCTATATAGGAAATGTGTAAAATATTGTTCCAAACATTATTTAATACACACATATCCTGGGAAATGTATACATTTCCTAGAAATTGTATAAAATTCCTATATCGTATTAGGAAATGTATAAAACCATGCTTTCTATGAATAAAATTAATAAAACACGTTGTTAAACTTAGAAACAGATTTATTATTAAGACTCCGGTTGAAACAATTAGGTTAGGTTAGGTTAGGTTAGTTTTGTTATAATCCCCGCATACTAATGGACATCTTTAAAGTAATACATTTCCGTTAGCTATTTAGGAAATGTATAGATTTCCTGAGAGTGGCACGGAGTACTTGGCCTTCGGGTCGGCCCCGTGACACTCTCAACACAGGGCCCGACGGTAACCGGGTGGTTTTAGTGGGTATTCCCGGCTTCGGCCGGGCGAGTCCCACACACGCTCGTCGCCTAGCTAGCGACGGGTATGGTGCGTAAAGGCATTTCCACTCGTTAAAAAAAAAAAAAAAAAGGAAATGTATAGATTTACTAGAAAATGTGTGTTATAAAATTTATTTCACACATTTCCGAGCAAATTTAGGAATTATATAAATTTCCTAGGAATTGTATACAATGACGCATTACATACATTTCCGTTAACATATATAACATGCATAATATATAAGAGGAACACTGATAATTTTTGAGGTTTCTAACACATGCCGCAAAATAAACCCATTTTTTTTACCTTCCCTTGCAAACCCAAGGGAAGCTCAAAGGAGAGGACTGAACCCTATGAGATAGATCAAAATAATTACTACAGCATTGTAGACCTTAAAATGCCTACAAAAAAGTCTGTGACAGCATATGTCTACCTACTATAGTCTCTTCATTATGACTGCATGTCATGCAAAAGTCTGTGACATTACGGATTTCTACTTTTTTTATGTTTGAAAAGTTAATTAAAATGCCAGTCGAAATCAGAGCCCACTATTTGTTCCTTATTATTAATCCTTATCCAAATAAATTGCTTCATATCAAAGGTAATTTTAGTAACAGCAGACCTCTTTTTGAATTATTGGAATTGATTGTTTCATTCAGGAGATATCACGATTTATTCAAAACTTTATAAAAAAAAACCAGAAAAAATCCGCGTGCCGCTCGCCCCCATATCGGCCGCCTGCTACTTGAGTGTTTCTCTGCCTAAATCACGGAGTGAGTGGGCCGGAGCGGGGGCCCATTATTTCGAACAAACTTGATGGGCTTTCATTCTGTTTGAAGGTGGTGGAACTGGCTATCCATGGACAATAAGGTCGATGTATCTTGCAGAATCAGATATTGGCTGATGGACGGCACAGTAGACATTATTTTTATTGAAGGCCACCGTTTCTTGATGAAGGCTTAGGTACCTATATCATTTGTCAACGTGCGAAGACGGGACGGGTCGCTAGTATGAATATAAAAATAGATAAAAACCCATTCTCAGGCCTAAATTAGACATTTCATTAATAACGGTTAAGCCGTTTGGGTGTTCGAGGACAAACCCTGTACGGGAGAATGTTATATATTAGAAGATTTACATCCTCTTTTTTTTGTTCTGGATGGGAAATCATTAAATGACCTCTCCCGCTTTAGGCGAAGGAAGGGTGTTTCTCCTAGCGAAACTGCTTCATCTACCCAAGTTAAAGTATCAATTTGTTAGACCGAGGATACAAGCTGTGTAATCAATCCATTCAAACGTGATAGAGTAACGAACTCATAAATTTATTCGTGTCTATAAAGATTTGTTGCATGACGATAAAAGCCCTGAGTTAAATCATGCGGATAACAATAAATTTAATTTAAGAATTGTCTTATAGCAAAAATAACGAAAGCCTGTAAAACGTATAAGCAGATGAAAATTAATGAAAAATAACGTATTGTTTGCATAACATGATAAACACAAATCAAAAGTATTTAAGGGTCATATTAATCCTAAAGCGACAGGTTTTTCGGGTTCCGTAGTCAATTATGAACCCTTATAGTTTCGCCTAGTCTATCTGTCTGTCTGTCCGTCCACGGATAATCGACCGTTAGCACTAGAAGGCTGAAATTTGGTGCCGATGTGTAAATCAATCACGCCGACGTAGTGATAAAATAAAAAGTCTAAAAAAATGTTTTATTATCTCATACACCTAACGTGTGATATGTTGCTCGATAGGTATTGAAAAATGGATAGGGGTTTACGAAAATCATTTCTTCATGACTTATATCATTCTAATATTTTATTATATTAAAATATAAACTACAGGTAATATTTACCACATTTCTTCGTTATTTTTTTTGGAAATAATTGCTCCAAAAGTGAAAAAATGGTTCCTCCCCCCACCTGTAATTTTTGAACCATAAAAATCTCGAAAGTGTAACTTTATATAGACTTTCTAGGAAATTATTTCGAACTTGATAAATTGCATAGTTTTTAAAAATTGTACAAAATAATTTCTGAACTAAGTTTGTACTTTAGCCGTATACGAACCCTTTTTTATATTATTTTACATATTTTATAGTCCTAAACATATCCTTTTTAATATAAAAAAGAATGATTAAAATTGATTCACGCAATCCAAAATTTCCATCTAAAATCCGACATACCTAACGCGTCTAGTTTGTATAAAGTACCTAGTAGTTAACCCAATTTATTAGTACCTATAGCATAGTCCCTTTTTATACTATGTCCCTCTTTATACCTACTATGCCTATAGTAAGTAAACCAATTCCCCGAGAGATGTTGCTATACTTCGGGTCACTTTGCGCTGTTAACATTTTTCCTGAGTTGATGGGTTCAGGATGGGTATGAACTATTTATATTAGACGAATTTATCGGTTGGTGTCTCGTTTCATTGAAATTTGTTCATTGTTCATAACGTACTTGCAGAATGCAGTAACCGATCCGCAGACAATGGCCTGCGACATTTATTTGGCCGTAGAAAGTTAGAGTTGGCTTGCCTAGTTTTTAATCAATATTACAACCCCTTCCCACTTCTGGTGGTGGGACTCAAATGACAACATTTTTCGAACTCGAAATGCGTACTTGGAATCGAAATAGATCTTTCTTTAGTTATCACCGTGCTTCTTTAGCCCGTTTTTAGGTTTCTGTACATAATAATGTCAACTCAACGTACCAATAGCTCATTCTTTAACTCTTAAGTGCGGACACTTTGTGACGGTTGGGAAAATACGGAACCTTAAACTGAGCATGGACTGACACGCTCTTGGCCGGTTTTTCTTAAATGTACGACTGCCCATTACGCTAAGTATACGAGTACGAGTATAAAATATACACAAACAAAAGAAGCAAGTTAACAAAAACTTTTAAGATATGAAAAGTTTCCGTAAAATACATGTCTATTGTATCTATTTTATTCTGTAAATACAACACAAGAAAACTACTCCTGTATCCGCCGAAGGGAACGGCTGAGGCTATGCTCACCCACATTATGGTAAAAAGTCCCTTGTAACAGGAGCGAGTCTTGTATGAGTCGAGGTAAATATTTACCGGTGAAATAATCATGGGCATTAATACTCTCTAATGTTGAAGTTCCATTATTGTCGTTCCTTAATTAAACTGTTAACCTACATTTAAATTTATCTACAGTTTTGTTGTTATGCTCCCGCAGAAATAATCTCCTCGAAGAACAAAACCGTTACGTTTAAAACAGAATTGATAAGTTATTAGTGCCTTCCTATTTCATTTAAACTGGGTCACAAGTCACAAGCTCGTCGTCGCCTGACTTAGGGCATCTGATATTAATTGCTACTATTTATGACTTCATTACTGTCAGATTTATTGGTTACATGTCTAAAATTTTATCTACATACAGGAACTACAGCATCTTCATAATACTTAGGAATTGTATTTGGAGCGCAAAGAACAATAATATATCGCGAAGCTTTATTTAATGCTTTTACCGCCAAAACATAACGCACAATGATATTATTTAGCCTTTCGCAAAGCAAATATTTATGAAAACAATTACTTAGTTAAAAAACTAAAATTACCGTAACAGTTCGTTGTGATCCTGGGTGAGGTTTCGTTTTGCTGATGAAGCAGTTGTTAGGTAAAGTGTCTGAGTAGAGTTCTCTCGCACCAGCCACATCATGTTTGAATTTGGTTTCCAGTGTTAAGCACCGGTGGGAATTAAAATCTTTGCACACAATATATTGCTGAAAATAAATTGTTATTAAACATCACTTTTATTGCAATTGAATTGATCAAGTTATTCACGCCATTAGAAGGAAGGTATCACACATCACTTTTTTTCTGGGAACAGAAAATTAAAATATAAAATTCTTACTTGCGGAGACGCTGTGGTGGTAGTGGTGAACAGAAGCAGAAGAAAAGCGGCGATAATGAAGTAGGTGCGCAAGGGCCGCGGCCGGGCGAGCTGTGTGACTGGACGCATGCCTGCGATGGTGCGCGCCGACGCTCTGCCGCTCTGCCGCCAGCGCAAGCGCACTGTCCGCCATCTGACCCTTGGCCTAACCCACAGCCCGCACTAGATATATGTAAGTTCACCCACCTAATTTCAGCGATAGCAAACGAATTTGCCACAGTTTAGCTTGAAAATTGAGGAAGTTTGAGTCTTAAAGAAAGATAATGTTACAACCTAATTATTTAGCGTTACATATTTTATTTTTTACTTTTTATTTGGTACGTCACTGTAAAAAAACACTCATAGCAATGAGGCCGTTCAATATGTCACCCTTTGTAAAAAATTTCATGTTTATGTTCAGTAATTTATATGGTGCCATTAGCACTGGCTTTCATAATTAATCTCTTATTTATTCCACTTTTTCGTAAGTAGGTAAGTACCTAATATTTAAAATATTAATCATAAATAAAACAAAACTTAATTTTGTTATACATAATAATAACCTACGAATTTAAAAACAATATTTGAACACCAGAAACTTCAAACTATTGTGAAATATGATGTAAACACATATGTACACCTTACAACTTTGTACCGATGTTCTGACAAAAAATTCATTGTATTCCTCTATTCTGATTTCCTTGTTTACAAATTAAACTATATTTAAGATCTGTGCATCTTTTTCTTTCTATTTCAATAAGAAAAATATTAGTTTAGTCCTAGCAAATGAATATACTCCATGAACAGTTTACACGTGATTATAGTCATCGTAAAAATGGCTATTATAAATACTTCAATTTATGTCAAGCGCTGACTACGCATTACGAAATTTTCGCTTTGGTCCTCTACGACACCTGATTTCTCTCTTGGTACCCATTCTGATGTTAATTTTGTCCAGTGAACGTCTACCATTCGCACGAGCCCAATCTCAAATAATCAAAGCTTGACAGCGTTTTCCCCGGAAAGGTAATTTTCGTGAAGAAATGCAATATTACATGGTCTAAGATTTTACATGCTTTTTATTAGCTTCACTTGTATGTTGGCTTGTCTGGTTGTTTGTTTGTCCGTCTCTAATTCAAAATTGTTTTCAACCTTACCTTACATTAATTTGTGCAGGCAAAGTATTTTTTAGTTTAAATTTAGATTTAGTTACTTGGGTAACGCATCATTACGAATTTTAGCACTTGCTATTCTGTCTGTTGGAGATCAAGAAAAGATTGGTAAAAACAAATGAGCACCACTTAAGCGTTCGTGTCATCTCAGTGAGAGGTAGTGCAGCTGCATCTAATCCACCACGCGTGGGTCCAGTGTCTACTGATAAAAGTACACGCGAGCGGTTTACCAGAGCCGTATATGTAGAAGCAGTATTTTGGGAGTAAAAAATATAGTTTAAAAAACTAAAAAAACATGCTTTTAAAGAATAGTTTCAGTTTCATAGTTTCATATGATGGACTTCTCAGTGGTAGGCCATAACATCGGCCGCCGGCAGAAGTTACCACCCACCAGACAAAGCCTTGCCGCCAAGCGATTTGTCGTGTTCCGGCATGATGTCTGGTGAAGCCGTACTGAGGACGGGTCTGAGCAGTTGTGTTGCGATGTGTGCCGGGTACGATGCGCCTAATGTTGTTGTGTTGGGAGTTTGGTCGTGGAGGGTCTTCAGATTAATCTCCCTTTGGCGCAGCATCGTTGGTCGTGTTGTTGGGTTAAACATTGCATCACCTAGCTCAACTGCCGTCTTCCTTCCTATTTGCTCAGTTTTTTTCTGAGTGAATAGGCTTTTAATAAACTAGCGCGCTTTACCATCAACGATCGCATCACTGCTTACCATCAGGCGGGATTGCGGTCAAGCGCTAGTTTATAATTATTAAAAAAAAAAAAGGCGGAGCCTAGTTCGGTTACTTATTTGATACATGTACAATTATTAAGTTTATATATATTCGCGTTGTTATATTGACGCAACAATACTATTGTTATTACTAATTAACAATCACGAAACTGTCCGTCGGTTTGGTATGTATGTTTTCATAACTAAACTGCTGCTACCTTTTTGATGGTTATAGGTCTTCGACCATAAAAATGAAATTAAGTGTAGGACTCGTTTGTGTAAGAAATGCAAGGAAATTGTTTTTTGTTCCCTGAAGAAATGTTATTCTTGTTATCAATACGAAAGTATATGTTAAAATAAAAATAATGGATTGGTTGTTATTTATTTATTATAAAAAAAACTAGTAATCAGTAGGTAAAAAGCGGTTAATGGCGGACTTGGTAAAATTACAATTAACATCTACATTAAAATGACAAATTGGCTCTAAAATATTTTTACAGGCTTGTTGTTGAGCAGTAATGGTTACTATTACTATAGAAGATTATTGCTTATTAAATCTCACTCATTTTAAAGTCTCGTTATTTCTGAGCTAATGTTGGGGTCCTTCTTTTTGTACGAGTGCGTGGGGTAGATGAAGTGCTGCGTGTAGTACGCAGCCGAATGCTGGTCCGCGGGGCTTTTACTGTTGCTCACTCTGCGGTAGTAATCGATGGACTCGACGCATTCACAAGCAAGCCTGCTTTCTGAGCCGCTGCTCTCTAACTGATACTTGGGCACCATGATGAGGCTCTCCGTGGATTTTGTCGGAGGGCAGTGGCTGTGACTTCTCGTATACACGGAGCAGTGGTGCGGAGCGCTCTGTCGGTGAGCGTGTTTCTCTTGTGAGTGGTGTTGATACTCATGGTGACTTTGTGTGCTGCGGCTGCTGTGGTTACGCCCGTGACTTTTGGATCGGTTTGACTGTTTCGTCGCAGTATCTAAGTAGCCATAGCCAAATCCATAACCCCCGAATGCTTTAGTAGTTAAATTATCCCATGATTTCGGTTTCACGTGTTGATGGCTGCTCTGGTACTGGATTTTGGGTGATGACTTATTTTCTGTCCTATCATTGTCCCAAAAGAGTGTATCACTACTTAAAGAAGTACTATAACTGGAAGCTGAGTTATCACAAGGTACAGTGGCATTGCTCGTCGCGTACGACTGGAGACTACATTGGCTCGTCTGTGTGGACTCCGTTGTTAAGTATCGGTAGCGACTAGAGCAGTGTCCCGATTGACAAACTTTCTTGGTCCGCACGTGAGAGCTATTGTCCGGCTTCTGTGTGGATTTGTCAACTTGTTGGCATTTCTCTTTCCTCTTATGTTCTTTGGAGCATTCTCTCTTTCTTCGCATTTTCTTCCTTGTATTGGGCACGCAATGTGGATCGCAGCAGGGACTGGCGAGGTCGTAAGCCTCGAGACTATTAGCATCTTGGTTGTTGTAAGCAGGCATGCATGGAGCGCAGCCGTGGCTATGACTGCTTCTGTGAACTTTGTTGTGTTTCCCGCTACTTGTTGTGTAATTCTCTGAGGCTCTATGACATTCCTGACCTGG
Source organism: Sesamia inferens (assembly GCA_037179545.1). Lineage (NCBI taxonomy): Eukaryota > Metazoa > Arthropoda > Insecta > Lepidoptera > Noctuidae > Sesamia > Sesamia inferens. The sequence continues at coordinate 13,633,728 of CM073921.1, read as the reverse complement.
TGTTTTAACAACATAGTGATGGCATTCGCGCCTGTTTCTCGGGGAGCCCACAGTAATGACAAAGCTCCCGGTACGTAGGTTGGGTTGTATGAGGCACGCCCCGTATCGCGGATGATACATGAACACGTTGGGCTGCGGAGGTTTAGTAGCCGTCACGTTTTCACTGGAAAGTGTCGGTCTACAATAAGAGTTGTTTATACTTTCTCCAATGTTATTCTCCTCGTTGTCTGAAATAACATCAGATGGGGACGCTTTTTTCTTTTGAGAGGGCAAACTGTGCGTCTTCCAGTTACAATCAAACATTTGTCTTTCTCGAACGGTCAACTGTTCCAGTTCTCTCATTTTAGATTGCAGGGTTCTTTGGAGATTTATGTATTTGAGATGTAGTTCTACTTTTCTCACGCAGTCTTCGAAGATGACGACCATGCGCATTCTAGAATCGCAGCTGTTGATGGCGTCGACGATGGCGGCGTGGTCGGCGCGCTCTACGTCCGTGCCGTTGATAGACAAGATGACGTCACCCTCACGCATCCCCGCCGCTGCAGCTGGTCCATCCGTCTCGACGTGGTCTACGTACGTAATTACTTCGATTTCTTGTTCCTGTAGGGAAACAGACACTCCATTATATCGTGCTGCTTTACACTATACATAGCGCAAAAGTTTTTTTATTTAATCTCGCAGATAACTTAAAACCATGAAGTGTTTTAATAATTCGCAGTATGAAGTTGCTAATGCTTGGTTACAATGTAGGTAAGATAAGTAATATTAAAGCTTTATGAGCTATTTTCAGTACTGCAATAAAAAACACGTACCTTTTTGTAATGGATCCCATAGCTCTGCAACGTAAACCCATAGCTGCCATTCTTCTTTTCAATGATGATGGTCCGCCTTCGCCAGTCTTCCTCATTCTTCCCTGGTCTCTCAGATTTTATAGATTCTCTAATCTGAAAAATATGTATTACAGTTTTATATTAATTTTATAGTTTGAGAATATTCGAATATCTACATTATTAGAGTTCTATTTATGAAATAGGTCACTAACAATTTCTGTCTGCCAATAAGATTCAAATTAATGAGCTAACTGATAAAGTTTATTTAGTGATTGATTATGGACTATTTATTACAAATATACCTCTGTATCCAATAGTAACTACATACTAAAATTATTTTACGAAAGGTCGCTCAAAGTTTATTGACCCTATCTATCCATGTGCCTTGACACAATGTGTATACTTTCATGTTTAATTCACTTAACGCTTAATATAAATACTTTAATAAAAGGCACAGCTCTTCAGAAATATATTTGAAATAAAATATACTCACAGAATTGTCTAAAGAGTCTTCTTTGGAGTCATTGGTGAGAAGTTTTTTTCCATTGCTCATCGTGCTGGGACATCGTTCATTAAGTTTTGGTGAGCTCATCTCGGCTCAGCCTCACTTGCTGGTGCTATAACGGTGATAACTGAAGCGGCATGGTCGCCTTGTAGAATTTACGCTAATGTTACCTAGCTAGTGGCAGGGACTTTGGCCAAGGTGCGACAAATCATTAAATTAAGACCGCGCATGCGTCAGGTTGGCGCGTGCGTAGCTTGTGGACAACCCCTTCCAGAATTTGTGAATTGCCTCCAAAAAGTTTTGTTCATTAAATACTTTCATGACTTTATAATACTAACGATTGGTGTCGGTAAAATGACTTTAGGTGCCTAGATAGAGTATATGGGTAGACACAGCATCGAGATTGTTACTTTCTTACAATTTTCTTGACTAGTTGTTGGTCTTGGCAAGTTGTGTTAATAGGAATAGTTATGAAGTTAGTTGCAGACCGGTCAAATTTTATGGATTAAGTAGATCATTACTATGATACAAACAACACATAACATACTATATTATTATACACTAACGAAGTTTGACTATGTAACTTATTCCTAAAATATAAAAACATGTTTTTCCCTTAAGTTAAGGCTTAGTCAAAAGGGTATTAATTTTAGAGTAATGCACGACTGAAGTGTTGGGTATGGGCACTGGAATGTCAGACATGTTGTTGTTAAGGGTGAGTAGAGGTGGAATGCCAATGGACTGAACCCCGGCTGACTGTGGGATGACCGCTGCTTCGCTGTGTACAGCTACAGGTCTATTGCCGATAGGTGCCTCACTCTTAAATAAACTCTTGGAGAATTCATTAAAATGCGGTTCTTTGTCATCCATTATATTAAAACTGTGGATTGGTCTCTTTGAAGTATCAGAACCTGAAATAAAAATATTTATTGCAGTTTACAAATAGTTAAAATTCTTCATTACGAGAGTTATGTATGAAGATGAGCAAAAAAAAAACTCAAAAATTAAAAACAAAAAGGTTATTTTGCAATAAATCGGTAATAAAGCGGGCTGGTTTGTTAAAAAAAAAAAAATATTAAAGCCATTTGGCACAATAAGAAAAAATCATTAAAAATAAAACTTTAATGACATCTTCATTATTTTCTGCAATAATTGCCAGTTTATTGATTGAGTTCGTGATTTAGGCAACAATCTTGAAATGTTCAAGCAGTAAGTTGGTAAGGCAGATAAGGTAACCAAGCACCAGGTTTTAAACATATTATCACGATTGTATTCCCCAAAGAAACAGGCATATGTGTAAGTGTACCTGTACACACCTTCTACTATATATTGCCAGTATATGAAGAAAATTAAATTTAAAATGCACGAGGTTATGGGCAGGATTCTCTGAATAACCGAGAATTCCAGCAATCGAGATAGTGCTGTGTAGCTACCATGAGTTTACATTACGCGACTCGATCGCCGATATCGAGCGCGTTTGACTCATCGATTGGCCCGCTTCAAGGTTGTAAGAACTCTCAACCAATGAGAGCACCGAACGCGCTCGATATCGACGATCGAGTCTCGTAATGAAAACTCATGGTAACTACACTGTTGTTAGGATCGTAGGTTCATGCAGATGTGATGTAAGTACAATTAATTAGTAATTTTGGATTGCGTAAACTAATTTTAATAATTCTTTATTTATTTGGAGGAAGGTACATACATTCAGGATAGTAAAATATGTAACTAATATTAAAAAAAATGTTTGCGTATACGGTTAAAGTGCAAACTTAGTTCAGGAATTATTTCGTAAAATTTTTGAAAAAATATGCATCCTATCAAGTTCAAAATAATTTTCCTAGAAAGTCAAGTCATAAATTTATACTTTTGTTATTTTTATCAATGGTTCAAAAGTTAGAGGGGCACCAATTATTTTTCTACTTACCATAAATATTAACAACTAGCTTTCCGCCCGCAGCTTCGCCCGCGTGGAGTTCGGTACAGGGATGTTACGGAGCTTCGACTCCGACTCCGTTAACTCGGAACTTCCGATTACTATCATACCTTTGGTTTGGACTTCGGTTCCGATACTTCTAAATCGAAGGTTTTAATGGGAGGTTATTAAAGCGTACCATAACAGCGGCGGCCTGCCGACTGTTATGAACAGCTGGGTAATTGCGTAACACACTATCAGTTGTAATGGCTTTCATTTTGACAGTTCAGCAACATTCATTGTATTATTTACGTTATTGAGTACACACATTTATCGAACATATGGAGCAATGTACTAGAAATATGCTTCAAAATTATTCCAATTGATAGTAATAGTGCGTTACGCGAATGGAGTGCAGCACCCTAATTACGTAACACACTATTACTTACTATCAGTTGAAATCATTTTGAAGCTTATTGCTAGTCCATTTTTGAAGTGAAACTTCTTTACGTACGCTTGACTTAGGGAGTAAGCTGGCGAAAGCGTTACGAAAATCGATCGGGCAAGGCGAACGGAAGTTAAGTGGAGGATATAAGCACAGAGGCGCCCGTGGCGCGAGCTTGGTACTACAAGGTCTACAACGAGTTTTTTTTTTTTTTCAATAAAAATAGAAGATCTATGCAAAAACATTTTTTTTTTAATTTTGAGACACGGATACACTTATTTATTTATTTATTTACACTTAACACTATACATTAAATTTTATGTTGACTGACAACCATTAAGGGTTGTGTGAACATAAAATTTGGTACCGCCTACTTCACAGTCCCTCCTGTATCCCCCCTCCCTTACCCCCCCCCCCCTTAATATCCCCACGAAATATCCCCGTGGATTATCTCGGGAACCAGAGGTCGTGGACTACCCGAGTTTGGGGTGTCCCCTGATTCAGGAGGAAGAGCCCGACCTTTTGGCCCCGAGGGAATCCACTCTCTATCACGGATCTATGCAAAAATATTAATTTATGGAAAGCAGTGATGCGATCGTTGATGGTAAAGCGCGCTAGTTTATTAAGAACCTATTCACTCAGATTGAGCGAATAGGAAGGAAGACGGCAGTTGAGCGAGGTGATGCAATGTTAAACTCAACAACACGACCAACGATGCTGCGCCAAAGGGAGATTGATCTGAAGACCCTCCACGACCAAACTCCCAACACAACAACATTTGGCGCATTGTACCCGGCACACATCGCAACACAACTGCTCAGACCCGTCCTCCGTACGGCTTCACCAGACATCATGCCGGAACACGACAAATCGCTTGGCGGCAAGGCTTTGTCTGGTGGGTGGTAACTTCTGCCGGCGGGTCTCTGCTTACTGTATAGACGGCTATGTAGGTATCTAAATAACGCAATGAATGTCGTTCAACTGTCAAAATGAAACCCATTGCTACTGATACATTTGATTTAATTTCTTTCAAAGCTTTTGTTCATTTAATTTAATATAATATGCTACTTTGGGTTTTAATTTACTTTATTTAATTTCTTGTTCATTTGGAAATATGCCAATTTTCTTTTCACTGTTTGTGTTTAATTTTACAATAAAAAAATTAAATGAAAAAACTGACTGAATAATATTTTTTGTGTTTAAATAAAAAATCTCTCTCCTACCACCACTTCTGACCCTGATTCCGCCTCCGGTACCGACTCCGATAAATCAAATTTAAAAACTCCGACTCCGGTTCCGGTTCCGACATAACAACCTCCGATACTAACTACCTAGTTCGGTAATATCGCGCTTTTTAGATTTCCCTCGGGAATATCAATTTTTTCCGGGATAAAAGTACTATTATTTAATTCGGACTTCTAACTTTACGTCTGAAGCGGAACAAACAAACAAACAAACTCACTTTCCGATTTATAATATTAATTATAAGGATACCATACAATTATTTTAGAAACCAGACTCCTTTCTAAATACCTATCCAACAATACCTTACACGTTGGGGTGGAAATGAAAAAAAAAACACTCTCCACTATAAAGTGGGGAGTGTTTTTTTTTTCATTCTGGGGGTCCCCTAAAACAATTTTTTCAACTTTTTGTTTTTAGGGTTCCGTAGCCAAATGGCAAAAAACGGAACCCTTATAGATTCGTCATGTCTGTCTGTCCGTCTGTCCGTCCGTGTGTCACAGCCATTGTTTTCCGAAACTATTAGAGCTATAGGTGTTGAAACTTGGTAGCTTCCGTGGCGTAGCGGTAGTAAACGCGGCCGTTGCGCAAGGAGGCGCGGGTTCGATCCCCGCGCAGTGCAAATATTTGTATGCATGAATATGAATATTTGCACTGGTCTGGTCGTGCCTCGGAAAGCACGTTAAGCCGTCGGTCCCGGTTGCCATACAAACATCTAATGGCAGTCGTTACGGGTTGTTGGAGCCCTCAAAAGTCCTACAATTGGTCTAACTGCAATGCTTCGATATCGCCTTCGGGTTGTGGAGGTCAGGCGGCAGTCGCTTCATGGAAAATATCGAAGTTTAGCCAAAATGAGCAGTTAGACCGGTAAAGCGGACTCTAGACTCAAAGCTGAAATGCTTCGGATACGACTGGGATTAACGCTGAGATGAAGAAGAAGACTGTTGAAACTTGGTAGGTAGATTTATTCTGTGAACCGCATTAAGGTTTTGATGCAAAAATAAAAAAAAAATATAATAAATATTGGCGGCTCCCCATACTTAGAACTGAAACTCAAAAATGTTTTTTTCATCAAACACATATGTATGGGTTATCTACGGATAGGTCTTCAAAAATGATATTGAGGTTTCTAAAATATTTTTTGAAAAGTTGGTCCCCCCCCCCTCCCCCTCTAACTTCTAAAATAAGAAAATGAAAAATCTAAAAAAAAACATATGATGTACATTACTATAAAAACTACCAACGAAAATTGTTTTGAACGAGATCTAGTAAGTAGTTTCTTTTTTAATACCTTAGTAAATCGTAAACCGCCTATTACCGCGTAATATTTCATACAAATAACAATTTCATACACATAAAACAATGGTACGGAACCCTTTGTGCGTGAGTCCGACACGCACTTGGCCAGTTTTGTACTTTGTCGGCGTGATTGATGTATATATTGGTACCAATTTCAGCTCTGTAGTTCTAAAGGACACTGAGATTATCGCGGACGGACAGACAGACAGATTTGGCGAAACTTTAAGGGTTCCTAGTTGACTACAGAACCCCAAAAACGATCCGAAGAAGGTTTTACTGTCCATGCAGTTTTTTTTTAAATTACGTCTTATGTCACGAAATCCAAAATTATATGAAAAGTAAAACCCCAAGTAAAACTATGTATTACTTAAGGCATCTTCTAAATTAATATTTTTTTTTTAATATAAATGCCAGTTTTATAAGTATTGCAATAATCCTGAATAGAGTTTGAACTACAAAAAGGTTGTTAGTTTCGAGAAAATTCTGTTTTTAAGAAGTCGCTTGTGTTTTCTGTTAAATAAAATTACCTGTTTTTGCGGAAGGTGATGTCATATTGGTTAAATGATTCAGAGTGCTCCAAGGTAGCTGGTTTGAAGCATTCCTCGAGTTCATTAGCATCGGTGCTATTCCCACCATACTTTGAGCAGTCACATTTGTAAGAAGAGGGGCCGGAATCTTATTGAAATCCAGTCCTTGAGAGCCGTTGGAGTGGAAGAATATCACAGCCTCTTGGTTGCCACTAAGAAGACCAACAATAGTTAGAATATTTTGATGTATCCTCGTACTTACAAAAACATGGCAAGCACGCGTTCCTCCTATCCCACCTCAACCCTAAGAGATTATATTGAAAAAGTCAACATGATGACGGTTTGTAGCACGGATGGGCCGTTACGGTGTTTCAAGAATAAAATCAAATTACATTTGATAGCCTAATTACTGAGGTACGCTAAGACCCATTTTTATTTTTTGCTTTAAATGGGAAATCATCAAATGACCTCTCCCGCTCTTAGCGCAGCGGAAGGGCGTGTCAGACTTTTACTGACTAAAACCCACTAGTATTCCTTGACTTGCCTGTGCGCCAGGGCCACGGTTGATTTTATAACCAACCCGCAACCATGACAAAGGAGGACCCCGTCACAATGTGCTGACATCTCTTTGAGGCGCGCGTCAAACACAACGCGCCGTCGACCCGAGCCTGATCTTTACCGGGCGGGCGAGCTGCCCGTCGCTCACCGCCCGCAAGTCCACGCCTACGGTGGCCAGGAGTTTGATATTGTCTCCCGACCAGGGCGTCTCCTGCGGCGGCTTGAGGCGTGAGGGCGCTGGGATTCCCACTTCCTAACCCGCTCCGCCTCCTCCTTTGCCAGCATCATTGCTTCGCAGAAGGAGGTGACGGCCTGCCGTACACTCTGGCTCCGGACGACGGTCGGACGCGAGAGACCGCCGCCACGAGGACACGGCGGTGCTCTATCTAAGCCGGGCAGACCATCGTATGCTCGACCGTGTCCTCAGGGCGATCCACACAGTGGTGATAGCGTTTTCCCCCGCCTTATCCGTAACAGGAACCTTCCGAAATAGCCGGTGATGACCTGTGTCAGGCGAAAGGTGAGGGCGCCGTGGCGCCTCTCTAGCCACTCCACAAAGAGGGGACTTATCGCCGCAATTGTGGCGTGCCCATACACTAAGACACTTAGGAGCCGAACGAAACGAAGAAGCGCCAGAAGTTAAACTATGCGTAAACGCGGTAGATGCTAGAGCGGGCTGGTGGTTCGACATTTCACACAGACAGAAGCATTAACTTCTCTCACGTCTTCTTTTACGTATTGCTCTTGCACTCCTATGAAATAATAGACCTGAACATAATCATCGTATCAACATAACGATATACTGCATGCACTAGTACTTTTGTGGCTTCAATTATTACGGTTGTGTCTCGTTGGCCTCTATTTAAGTTAACTCACGATATAATGCGATCGATACAAGTTTATTTTTAGATGTTGCTAAGCTTTGTCTTAGTCGTTGCTGGAAACACCTTATTCCCCATGAGTTGCTACATATTTTAAGAGGTTGGTAGTCGATGATTCGTCAGCGCTCCCTCGGCAGGAATAACTATTGTGTTGTAGTGATGATAATGTAAAACAAGAAATGTTTTACTTTTATCTTTGATCAAACCAGACAATTAATGAGATCTTAGACTATTTGGGTCCAAGATCACAAAGCAGATGATACTACGTTTGTACCAGAGGACGTTAGCAATGTCTATATAGTACCTGTATAGTTATATCTGTAGGTGAGAGCTAAAGGACCTTAAGTCACATTTTATAAATTATTCAGTAGAGCTCATTAAAGATGTCTATGCCCGAAGTTAGATATTAAAATCCGTGTATAAAAAGTAAATAGTGTATCTCTGTAGAATAAAAAGTATGATTATGGAGTTTTATTAAGCTAATAAATTTATAAAATCGATTTATTGCCTAAAATAGTGAACAATATTAAGTGATCGTGCGATCGTTTACTTTTTTACGCTTAGGGACATAATGCTGTTTATAATTTTATATCTACGGAATTAGTGACTGTAGGACTTAATGTCTTTTACCATTTGATCAATACGGGTATACTGAATAAGTATGTTTGAACAAACAAAAATGACAAAAAATGGACTTCCTTTAGCTTTCACTTACAGATTTATCGACTTACTTACAAATCTATTATCACAACTTACGTAGAGTTCATATTAGCCGTTTCATTGTCAGTTTTGTTGGTGACGATGCCCACTTGGTATACCATGGCGTGAATTACGTACCTGAAAAACGATTTATTTGACGGCCATCTGAAGCAAGCAAACAAAGCAACTTTCACAATTATTCTAAGTACCAGATCAATTCTTCTAAGTAGAAGATCATTGTAATATTAACAGTGATGCAAAATCAGAGCTAAAATTACTATGAGTGTTGGAAAGAAGTTGCTAAACATATCTGTTATCATCTTTAAGGCAAAATTATATTTTTGCTGCAATTTACTGGCACTTTGGTGATGAAACCGCAAGCATGGCAGAGTTTACATCTTTCTCAGCAATCGTATAGAAAACACCGATTTTAAAATTAAAATCAAATCAAAATGAAATCCTTTATTATGCAACTAGGATCACTGATCACTTTTGCACGCCATATTTTTTTAAACTACACACATCAAAAGTGTCTAGGGATCAAGCATTTTTATGCGGATTTCTTGAGATTGAGATGTGGCTTTGTAATAAATTTATGATTTTATAAATTTATATGGATCCTTTTTGGTGCATTTCATAATTTGAATCAGGAACTGTGAATCAAATTCGAGTAAAAGATGAAAATCAGCTGTCAATATTTTCCCTATAAAAACATACAACGCATTGAAGACATTATTAGTGCTACTGTTTCCCTACTACTGATTAAAACCAACGTTATTATGGAGCGGCGACCTCATTTAAGCAGGGAAGAAATGCTCAGAGCCGTGGGAATGATAGAAGCTGGTACCCGGCAACGTACTGTGGCTTTAGCTCTGAATACAAGTCAGAGTGTTATCAGTCGACTTTGGACACGTTACCGAAGCACTGGTACCGTGGCTGAGCGCCATGGAGGACGGTATCGCTGCACCACACGGAGACAAGACCGATACATTCAAATCTTAACTCGAAGAGCTCCAACAATAACCGCCATGATGTTAGCCGTGAGGCTTCATCACTCTTCAGGGAACTTAATTAGCGACCAAACAGTCAGAAACCGCTTGCATGAAGTGAACCTTCATTCCCGAAGACCGCTACGGGTACCACCTATAGCAATGCACAATCGTAGGATTCGATATCAATGGGCTCTTGAACACAGAAATTGGGCAGAAGAACAATGGCGTTTCGTGTGCTTTTCTGATGAGTCTCGTTTTGGTATGAGACCGGATATAAGACGTATACGACACTGGAGAACCCCTGGACGCCAACAGCGATTAAAATCCTGCCAGGAAGTCCATCCTTATAGTGGTGGAACCATCATGGTATGGGCGGGTATTTGGATCGGTGGAAGAACTGAGTTGATTTGGATCAGAGGCAACCTCAACGCTCAAATTTATGCTGAGACGATTGTATCAGACGTCATCGTTCCTCTACAAGTGCAAATCGGTCCCTTATTTCAGTTAATGCATGATAATGCACGACCGCACACCGCAAGAGTTGTAAGACAGACTCTCGCCGCAGCTAACATCAATGTCCTGCCCTGGCCTGCTCAGTCGCCAGACTTGAACCCGATTGAGCATGCATGGGATATGCTACAGAGAAGAGCTCTGCCGAATATGGAGGGTATCCAGTCGCAAGAAGACCTTTTTTTGTTGTTGCAACGAACATGGGCGGCCATTCCACAGCGTGATTTGGATGAACTCATTTTGAGTATGCCAAACCGATGTTCTTGTGTTGTTAGTGTTCGCGGTAGAAACACGGATTATTAATTGTTTAAGTTACCCAATAAAATTTTAGAGAAAACTGTTATTTCAGTCTTTTTTTCGAACTTTTGTGTTAGTGGTTCAAATGTCAAATATCCCTTTATTAGGAAAATGGGCAAATTTCTTTATTAATGCAAAGGTGACTTGGTTTATCGTTACTGTGACAAACGAAAACACTTTATTTGATGAATCCTTAAAGAAAATTTTAATTAATATCAATCAGGAGAAAAGTTATTGCAAAAATATATGTTGATCCCTAGACACTTTTGATGTGTGTAGATGGAGCCGGCATTTCCTAACTGACTACCTCTGAGAAGAAAAGCCAAAACAAACATCATCGTCTTTTTTCAGTCCAGACATTAAAAATGAAAATGTTTACAATCATTTACGTGATTTATAAAAAAAACAGTGATTAAAATGTCATTATTCCGCATAATTACGCATATTGCTTAATGACATTGCTTAGCAGAGCGAGCAGCTCAATCCCAAGCTCTATTGTCTTCCAAATAATCTGTGATTTTATAATACCCCTTTTTTGCAAAGTTTGGCCTTAATATAGCTTTTAAACCGTAGAAAGGTAAATTTCGAATGTCCATGGGAAGCTTGTTGTAAAAGTGTACCTATAAATTGAACCATGAACGAGTTGCCTACTCTGTGGAGACGAGTGTGATGTACAGCAAGATTGTGTTTGTTCCTGGTATATACATATATTACTAGCGGCCGCCAACAACTTCGTTCGCGTGAAGTTAGTTAAGCTCCGCTCCTATTGGTCGCAGCGTGATGTTCTATAGCCTAAAGCCTTCCTGAATTAATGGGCTATCCAACACAAAAATAATTTTTCAATTTGGACCAGTAGTTCCTGAGTTTAGCGCGTTCAAGCAAACAAACTCTTCAGCTTTTTATATTAGTATAGATGAATATATTTTCATATCCATACATAAAAGATAAGACTTGTAACTAAAAGTGTTTTTTTCTACCAATTTACAGAGGGATTATCATTATAATGAGCAAGACAGATTCGATCAAAACGAGATTGAATGTTACATATGTTATGGGCCAAGTGATTAATGCCGGCAGTAGGTATTCATAATGCCCAGCCATATCGGGCCAAGTGATTAATTACAAAATAAACTCACTTAGGTATTTATCACATTGCCCGGGCATTATTAATATGGCTACATGATGATCGGGCAATGTGATTAACAGGTAATTTTTATGTGGTACGACGCACGCTAACCAAAGCTTTTTAACTTAAGCGTAAAAAGGTTTTTCTACTTTAAACTTGAGAATTAATTTCAAGTTTCATTACCACAAATCAATCCGTGTGTGGTTTAAATTTTATGTTTTATTTGATTGTTAAGTTTGAAGTAGGTACCTGCTGAAAACTAGCGAGTACTGTTTTTTTTTAAGATAATGAGACGACTGATTTGATTACTGAGTTAAAATTTTAGAGTTTATTTTAAGTGTATCACAGCTGTGATTTAAATTGGATTTCGTTATTTTTTTTAAATTTGAAATTGATAAGTTATTTTTTAAGTTCATTTTATTTTATTAAGTTTCAATCACTACTATTGAAAACTACTGAGTTTTAAATCTTTTAGGTACTACATTACACATAGGTAGTTTTTTTTTTCAAGATTATTTTTGTATATATGATAAATAATCTATTCTTAACAATAATTATTACCTATGAGTACCTATATATGCTTATTACTAAGACTCTTTTTAACTTTAGAGTAATTTTGAGGTCGAATAATCGGACATGTGATTTCCATTTAGTAGATTGTTAGTTTTATAATTTAACTTACTCACGCCGAAAAGTATTATATTCTTATTCCTCGCTGCAGCTTGGAAGCGCACTTACTCGCAATATCTACCTTCATGTGAGTGAAAGCGAGTACGATATACTTGCAAACTGCATTGAAACTACTATATTATTATATTCATTTGAAATTATTTCACATGCTTTACATCACTCTGCCCAACAGACACGAGGCATTGTTCATAATACCCGGGCAATGTGATAAATTGAAAAGTTATAATAACATTGCCCGCTCATGTTGGACATTATTCATATTGCCCTGGCATTGTAAATAATGCCCGATTAATCACTTGGCCCATAACACATACACAACCTTCAACAATATTATTTTGATCAATGATAGCACAGTAAAGTAAAGTAGTTAATAATAATGTAGTAATTCCCAATCGCAAAAGAAGTGAATCTCTCAAAAACAATAGTTTCCTTTAATAGCTATTAAAGAAAACTGTAGTAGTGCCTGTAGTTAAGAACAAGACAGGGGATGCTGCTGACGTAAGTAATTACAGACCTATTTCACTTGCAACGGTTATAGCATAAGTGTTTGATGGCGTGCTCAATAATCGCCTAGATGAATATCTGTCATTTCGTGACAATCAGTTTGGGTTTCGGCCCAAACTGTCCACTGAAACTGCGATTTTTAATCTTAAGCATGTCGTCAGGTATTATACTGATCGCAAAACTCCAGTGTACGCGTGCTTCCTGGACTCCTTTCCAAAGCCTTCGACCTGGTGTCATATAACATACTGTGGGAGAAACTGGTGAGTATTGGGTTACCCCCGGAACTTTTGAATATATTAAAATATTGATATAGACACCAGACCAATAGCGTCAGATGGCCGGGTGTAATGTCAGAGCCCTATAAATTGGACTGTAGGGTGAGACAGGTTCAACCTCTTCAACATGTTGGTTGCCATGTAGACGGAGTATGCATCAATAATTTGAGCTATGCTGATGACATGGTGCTGCTGAGCGCATCGGCCTGCGGTCTTAGGAAACTGTTGGGGTCCTGTGAAGAGTATGACTCAATCCATGGGTTGAAATATAATGCAGGTAAAAGTAAATTCATGGTGTTTGGGGCTAGTTTGCTGAAAAGTGTGCCTCCTGTGTTTATAAATAAAGCAGCGCTTGAGAAGGTGATGCAAGTTAAAAACTTCACACATTACACCCGGTCACATTCTTACATCTGACCTGAAAGACGATCTGGACATTGAACGAGAGCGGAGGGCGTTGTCAGTTAGGGGTAATATGATAGCGCGTAGGTTTGTGCGTTGTTCGAGGGAGATAAAGATAACGCTCTTTAGAGCTTACTGTACGTCCCTCTAGACGTGCAGCCTGTGGGCTGATTATACTCGTGCAGCATACAGCGCCCTCCGCGTCCAGTTCAATAATGCGTTGAGGGCCGCCACTGCAGCGCCTCGGGCACCGTACCGACTGCTTTCACGCGACAATGCGCAAGCAGTGCGCGTCTTTGGTGCACAGAGTGCGGGGCCGCGACAACACCGTCCTCGCGATGATTGCCAACCGACTGGATTGTCTTTACATCCAGCAATGCCACGGCAGACATATTGCTGCCGTGTGAGGTTTTTGTTTGTTTTTTCAATTAAGTATATGTATTATAGTATTTTAGCTTATAAGTTTGTGTTTTGTTTATAAATTTAGTTTGTTTTTAGCTATGGATATTTTACGAAATAAATGATTTGATTTGACTTCATGCAAGAAGAGTATCGCTAAAACGACAAGATAAAGCCTTAATGTTTTTCATGAAAAACTTACAACATAGTATTGTTCGCGGATGACAGTTCTCTTATTTTTAAAGTCAAGCGTCAGCTAGCAAATTTTGACGAAGTTAACAATGCACTTTCGAAAGTTGTCCATTGGTTTAATGTAAATAACCTTCTTTTGAATGAAAAAAAAAACTAAATTCATTAAATTTTCTACGCCAAATGTCAGGCAGCTAAGTACCAATGTTCAACTGAATGGAGTAGAGTTGATCCCTGTCGAGTCGACAGTTTTTCTTGGATTGACTATTGACTCCAAGTTACAATGGGGTCCTCACATTGAGAAGCTGTCGGGTAGACTCAGTTCTGCCGCTTATGCTGTTAAGGGAATTAGACAGATAACTGATGTGAATACAGCCAGAATTGTTTATTTTAGTTATTTTCATAGTCTTATGACTTATGGGATTCTTCTCTGGGGAACTTGTGCGGACATCAATACCATCTTTGTTTTACAGAAAAGGGCTGTTCGAGACATTTACAACCTTGGTCCTAGAGATTCTCTTAGAGAAAAATTCAGAGAGGTGAACATTCTGACTGTAGCTTCGCAATATATATTTGAAAATCTTATGTATGTACATAAAAATATATCTAATTTTAAGAAAATAAGCGATATTCATAATATAAATACCAGGAACAAACACAATCTTGCTGTACATCACACTCGTCTCCACAGAGTAGGCAACTCGTTCATGGGTCAATGTATACACTTTTACAACAAGCTTCCCACGGACATTCGAAACTTACCCATTAAACGATATAAAACCTATATAAAGGCCAAACTTTGCAAAAAGGGATATTATAAAATCTCAGATTATTTAGAGGATAGAGAGGCTTGGGACTGAGCTGCTCGCTCTGTTAAGCATTGTTATTAAGCAATATGCGTAATTATAACGTAATTTATTGTAAACATTTTCATTTTTAATGTCTGGACTTTAAAAAAGACGATGATCCCTGAGTTTGTTTCGGCTATTTCTTCTCAGAGGTAGTCAGTTAGGAAATGCCGGCTTCATCTAGTTTAAAAAAAAAAAAGAAAAAAAAAACATATGACGTGTAAAAGTGATCGGTGATCCTACTTGCTTAATAAACGATTTCATTTCATTTCATTTCAAACAGCATTATGTTACGTCTACTTACATATCTTTATCGGGATCCGTAGAGTTGAGGGGCACCTCCGTATCATTGAAAGCGTCTACAACCATGGCAGTCGAGAACCATGGCGACAACAACAGTATCAGCATCTGAGGGACAAAATCATTGGGTATTAAGAAAGAGAAGGGCAAAACCACTCGTCGTTTGCTAAATAGATTGTATATTTTTATTAAAATCCTAGCGTGAATACCTACCAATCGACATGCATAGAATGATACACAAAATGAAAATCTTTTTGAACTAACCTGCTTTTTCATTTTCCTCTTATGAAGCAGATCCACAGTGAGAAATATCTAAAGATCCACCTATATATAGTCTCTGGTGATTAGCTGCTGAATGGCATAAAAGACGTCATTAGCGTTAATTAGAACCGTTATTAACAAGCTTATGATATTCGCTATAGAAACAGTACCTACCTTTTTATTTATAACATGCAGTGCAGTTTTAATCCTTCAATTTGGGTCTTTCATCAATGTTGATGAAATACCCAAATTGTGAGAAAAAGCTAACTGACAAGGAGTCTGATACCTCTTTATCACTGAAAGCAGCTTTTTTAAAGGGTTTTAGGGAACTACAGAGAACTACAGAGAAACCTAAAATGCGGAAAAGCTATTTGACGACATGTTAAAAGCATATAAAAAGTTGGGTTGCAGCATGTCATTTAAAATTCACTTCCTTTATTCTCACTTTTCTTTTTACCATCTAATCTTGGTGCAGTCAGTGATGAGCAGGGTGAGAGGTTCCACCAGGATGTAAAGAAGCTTGAAAAACGATTTCGAGGGCGTTGGGACACACATATGCTGCTGATTACTGCTGGCGTTTAAAACGAGAAGATCATTCAAAACAAAAGAAAAAGTTTTGCGATATTTGTGTTAAAATTTTATACAATGTTTTTCTTTTAAATTGAACTTGGTTAATGTGAAAAATCTGCTTAATTTAACTGATTTTCTTTAAAATATCTTTTGGAATTTTTTTTTAGTAGAATTTGGCACATTCTTATGGAAGAAAAATGAGACGTGATGAAAGGAAATTTTGTATGTATTTTTAATAAACTATAGGCATTCATAAGAAAACATGACATTTCAAAGCGGGTATTCAATTATATTTTTCATTTGTAACGCAGTGTAATTTTAAAGATGTTTGGACATCCACAACGTTTTCTTGGTCTGAGGTAATAGTGACATATCTCTGATTTCGAACTAAGCGACTGAGATATGATGTTCATACGTTCGTCTATCAACTTGTAGAGTATCTGCGATATTGGTTTGTTATCAGTCAAGAAAGACACAGTTTTGGGCTATCTATCCTATCAGTGTGATGCTGGGCCGTGGCGGAACGCGCCGACCTAGATGAGGCGTTCTGCCTTCCTTCTGACGTTGAACACGACCACATTCTGTTAACCTATCAACTTCGTCTAATGAGGTATAGTTAGTTATCTAGCGTTCGTGGCTCTCTAAGGATACTTGCAACCATGGTCCTGAACAAAATTATGGTCACCTCCGGAATTATCACAATGGTGAGTGATTTCTTTTACTTATAGTGTCGAAGCATGCTGGCGATACGTGTATTAAAACTTATTTAGTTGTGTGTATTTATTATTGGCTGTGCGATAAAGTAGAACTGCAACATAGCAGCGACATCTGAACAGAAAGATGAATTGTGAACAGTAAATATAATATATTTGTGTAAATCAAGTTTAGACTCTAAATATGCCTTTCCTTTACTAAACTTGCCTGTTTTTATCACTCTGACACCTAGTTAATAGTGAAAGCTAAGTGTGTACTAAGTCGTGCGCCTGATAGGATTTCCCTTCGGGAAAAATGATTATAAAAAAAAATGATTATAAAAAGGTATACAACTTCATGTATTACTATTTTGAGAAGTTAACACTAATATATTTTATATAAAAAAGGAGGAGGTAGCATTACAACTTTGTTTGGCAATCATGGCTACATGAAGAGTCAACTAACCGCTTGGAAATGTCCCGAAATATTTGAAAAGCCTTATTAGTATTTTAACCCCATATGGTTTGAACCTTAATTAGGTTGTTGTAACTAAAGAGACGTGCAAGTCCTCATTTCATTGTATCATAATATAATCCATAAACTAATAAAAAATAAATCATATTCTCGATTGCTCGTCGAGTCACTTCGCGTTTTGTCATTTTCCGTTCAGAAAAAGTAAGTCCCCATTCCTTTCCAATGAGTACAAGGAAATGGCACACAAGGCAGTAATGTAATAGATAGTGTTTCATATACGATGATAGTAAGAATATCAACTTATCACTCGAGAGTTTCTGTCAGCGATAGCGATATAGCGCCAAACGTTTGGTACAGGAGACGCCATTGCTACGCCACCCCGTGAGAAAGATCGATACCGTATTCTAGGGATAGTGTACTTTCATGGTATTATTGTGGTTGCATATGCTCCCTCGCCATACTTGTACATATTACCTGTATGGGAATATTCTTCTCTCAGGAACCTGTTAACGAAGTAGTCAGGAAAGTAACTTCTTAAGTACGAACTGCAGTCATTCAAATATTAGATGTTTGCCTCGATTCAGTTGCTTATTCTGAACAAACTACATATATTCAGGTTAAGTATTTTGCACGTAGACCCAGTTACTACTGCTACTTGCTTGACTTACCTACTAGCTTATAAGGACATCCTTTTGTCTTCGATATCTGTTCATTGTAGAAGATTGAAGTGAGACTTGAATACAAGTTTTTAGGAAATTGCAGTTACATTAAAATAAAAACTATTTTGTGCTGAATTTATCATACAACGTTATTTTTTGTTTATGCGAAACCCGAAACACGTGTCCAGTATTTTTAAGTAAACCATCTATGTACAAAATTTCAAAAAGTTATCATGAAAAACCACAAAGTTATGAGCTTGTTATCTTACCTGGTTGACCCAACAAAAATATTGCCATCACACCGCTCGCCCGCCCGCGCCTACAGTGGCTCGATGCTCGATGCGTTAGCTGTGTAACCACACTGTAACAATTTCTTAATGTGTTTGGGATAAAATATATTATGGTGTAAAAATTATTGGAATTCATCCATCAAAAAATCCAGTTGCTTATTCTGAACAAACTATATTCAAGAAAAAATAACGTTGTTTATCATATTAGGTCGTAATTAATCATCACAAGAATTTTCAATCATATTATTAATTATTATAATCCAATGCACCAATCATTAAATTTCGGGCATTCTTTTTGTAAATGTGCTTTTAGTCATTCAAAAAATTAAAATAGGTAGGTACCTACATATCTAGGAATAATAGGTAATGTGTTGGTGATGGTAACTCCACGACAATGCGCGTACGGCTCTCAGGTCAATGCTCTGCATTGCCTGACCCATTCTAGAAAAAATATTAGTAAAGTGGAATATAATAGGGGTTGGATTAGGCAAAACACTGACTGTACGTAGTAGCTACTCCAGAACTTTTCACCCCACCTTTCCTTTCAAATTTCGTCCATCATCTGCTTGACATTATTGACTATCATAAGTAGGTATTTCATATTTGTCAGAGTTCGACTGTCTATACGGTTTACTGTACTTGTATATTTATTTCCCAAAAAAACTGTCGGTCTGTACTGCCCATTCAGTTAAAAAATCTTTACCAAACTAATCTAATGAATAAATAATCACCTGAGCTCATGACTTTTTGTGTCGTCCATTATGAATTTTCATGACTAAAGTAGCCTGCATTTGCGTATTTACATTCTTAATAGACACTTAGATATGTATGACACGTATTCTATTTATGTGTCATTCTGTTTATGTGCCACTATTTTTGAATCTAGAACACATAAAGTATAATTACTTATTTAAATATATAGTCTGTGAATAGATTAACATTTATGAGAATAAGGTGACGTAAAGACAGCAATTCCCAAGTCCGTCCCAGTCTCACCCTATTTGTATTCGCCGTTCGCAGAGCAGGGTTGGGCCAAATACGGAACGTTTATACCCTTGCCTTAACTTGATAGGTATTATTCATAATTTAACAACAAACCGAAAATAACTTATCATAAAAAAGGCGGTGGTCATTATTATTTATGAATTCATTTCTTCTTTATGTTAGGACCCAATATCACACCAACACCCAATCACATTGTAGGTCACGGTAACTTACCTATGTACGGAAGACAACAGGTCATGCTACCCGTAACTGTCAAATATTTCCAATCAACCTTGAGTCTTAATGCTTTAGCCATAAAGTTGAAGATCTAATAAAGAAAATTGAGAGATAGTAGTAGCTTGATGTGCTGTCCTCTGTACATATGTCTATTGTATTATTGTAAGATATATATTTTTAATCATTTGATAATCGATATATACCTACCAAGTATCTATCGGTTTAGTCATAAAAAAAATTGTTCGGTGTGTTTATTACACATGCTTATTTCGCGCCGCTGAACAAGTATAAGAGGTATTAATAATAATATATTAGATAAAGAATATTTTGATAGATGTTATCTTATCGTCATGCTCTCGTCATAACATGGCACGAAAATTCTTTAAATTCCCTAATACATATCAATATAAGGCAAATACACACAATGACCGTTTTCCGACATTCCCAACATACCAATCAATGGGATCTAGATAAGTCCTTAGCTGTTTACTAGTGAGATGCACTCATCTTACTTTTGGCGTTCCATACGAATATACTCGTACATATGAACATATTATATCGGTATATCATTTTCATATATAAGCGAATATAAGCGATTCAGTAGATTTCGAACATCAATCCATATATACTTTCTGTTCATGTTGCTACGGAACTAATGTTCCCATCGATCAAATATTTATATTGCCTACAGTGTTCCGGATCTGGCTGTTTGTGTTTTAAATTTTTGTAAACGCACCCGTAGGTGCGTAATACAGGAGTAATGCTTAGTATGGGGCAATGTTTTTTTTTTTTTAATGAAAGAATGGAAGAAAAAAATGCATGTATGCGAAGGTTTAATGTTTTACTTAGGACAGTAAAATCAAATTGTTGTCTGTTAATTTTGTCCTTAGATTTTTCATCATAGTGACAAAACACACATGATCCACTTATTACCTTTGCTCTAGCTTTAGATATTTTATAAAAATCATACTGATCTCGGAGATTCCGATTCCAAACAAGGTTCAGTTGAAAACCAGCGTCAGGCAACTGCTACGTAGTTGTCTGATATTTATGCTGAACTGGACCTATTTGGCGCAACCGTTGGACTCACATTTGTTGATTGTTTTTTTTATCTGTTTCTCTTTTTTTTTTTTTGTTCTGTTTTCTTTGTTTAAAACTATTATTAGTCTACCACTACTGTCACTACATATACTGTATGTATTTATAAGGGTGTGCGCCAAATAAACGGTTTCTTTTCTTTGTTTTTTTTCAAGCTTTATTGAGCGACTTAACTCTAAAAGCATAGTATAGCAAAATCATTAAACAATATTGCCACTATTGAGACACCGGTCTCTTCTCCTTGGAAGGGAGTGGGCCATAATCCGACATTTTAAACCATATAATATAATTATACTTTTGTTCATTTGATTGCGAATGATACTTACTTTATTGAAAGGGCTCAACAGATGAAAAACTTTATTTTTCTACCACAGAAATCGTAATAACTATTACGATGTCTGTGTTTTCTACTTATAACAAATATTCTCTCTCTTAAATTGCAGCTTCAAGCGACGGGGCAGATGATCTTCACATCTTTGGGTGTAGCGCAATATTTCTGCGTGATCGACTTCTTGAGAGGACTACCCGTTCTAGTTTACGTTAGAGTCCTCTATTTCCACAGTAAGTATACCAATTACTTATCAAACTCGTATTTTGAAGTAATTATAAAATTTATCGGTCAAATAATATGCCATAGCCGACATAGCCCGATGAATTGCATCACGAAAGTGGCAGTGGGTTGGGCACGTTGCCCGTAGGACCGATGCCCGATGGGGCCGACGGGTTCTCGAGTGGCGACCACGCACCGGAAGACGCAGCGTGGGTAGGCCCCCGACAAGGTGAGCCGACGACCTGGTGAAGGTCGCGGGAAGGATGCAGGAAGCGCAGGACCAGTCGTCGTGGAGAACCTCGGGGGAGTTCTATGTCCAGCAGTGGACGTCTTTCAGTTGAGATGATGATGACCGGTCAAAAAAGAGAAGATACTTGGGGAGGGGGGCATGTCCAGCAGTGGACGTCTTTCGGCTGAAATGACGGTGATGATGATGATTTCTATTAACGGGTTTTATAATAAGTAATGGTAATACGGTAAAGTCACTCTATCACTATTTCATTACGAGACGACTGACCGATAATTGTTCGTACATTATGCATTTAGCAGATTATGAACTTTTTACCATAATGAAAATGAAATGCCAATGGAATCGTGTTGGAATGACAAATTTATAACATAGAAAACAACGACATTCATTGTGTTTGTTACGTTTAAAAGACACTTTTTTTCAAATATAATATGGATTAGCTTAATAATTTTGAAACATAATGCTTCAAAATTATTCAAATTTAGTAATAGTGTGTTACGCATTGAGGGAGCCGGTTGAATTTTTAGAACTATCTCATTCACTAAGTGTAGCGCTATAATATACCTACATACACAACGTTATTTTTGTTTATGCAAAATCCGAAACACGTGTCGTTAAGTGTACACGTATATTTAAGTAAAGAATCTAAGTACAAAATTTCAAAACGATATCTTGAAAAACCATAAAGTTATGAGCTTGTAATCTTACTTGATTGTCCCAACAAAAATATGGTCAACGCACCGCACGCCCGCCCGCACCTGAAGCGGGGGGCACTATGGTCTACCGTCAGCTGTGTTGTGCACTCAGTAGCCACACTGCTACAATTTCTAAATGTATTTGGAAAAAAATATAGCATGGTGTAAAAAATCGTTTCAGTTGCTTATTCTGAAGAAACTATTAAGGTTAGGTATAAAGTACAGGGTGGCGCAATAGAACGTGCATATTGCATCATCTTTTTTTGCGGGGTAGAAGGGGCGTGGGCGAGGGGAGACCGATATCGTTAGGTAGCGCGATTCATGAAGTTTTAGTCACTATGAGTCACTTCGACGGGAAGCGTCGCGCATTTTGCGTGCGCGCATTTTACGAAAACTCTCGTTCGTACGTAGTTGTCAGGCGACTATTTTGTTCTGAGTATGGTGTACGGCAAACTAGGGAGGCTCCGAGTGCTAATTTAATTAAAATCTGGATAAAGCGGTTTGAAGAGACTGGATCGACGTTTAAACCACACGCAAAAGGTCGTCCACGCACATCTAGGACCGAAGACAATAATGAGAGTGTTAAGCAGTCGGTACGTGAAGATCCACAAATGTCTACTCGCAAGAGATCGTCTGTCCTAAACATATCGCGACGAAGTTTGCAACGAATTTTAAACTTGGATCTTAAATTGCATCCATACAAGCTGCAATTACATAACTCAAGAATTGAAAGACTCTGACTTCATAGCACGGCTCACATTTGCTAATGAAATGCTCAATCGGTTTTCAAATTTTGAAAACATCCTTTTCTCTGATGAGGCACATTTTCATATGAATGGGTTCGTAAACCGCCAAAATTGTCATTATTGGAATAGTGAGAATCCCAGACTCAAACATCAAAAACCGTTACATAGCCCTAAAGTGACAGTTTGGGCCGCAATCTCTGCCAAAGGAATAATTGGTCCTTATTTTTTTGAAAACGCACGGGGGCAAAACATCACTGTTAATACCGAACGCTATGTTGCGATGTTGGAAGGTTTTTTGGCCCCAGAACTTGAAAATTCAAGAATAAAGAACTCTAGGACTTGGTTCCAACAAGACGGAGCTACCAGTCACACATCAAATGACTCCATGGCGGTTGTGAAGCAGATGTTCCCTGGCAAACTGATTTCGAAAAGAGGTGATATCCCATGGCCTCCGCGCAGTCCAGACTTGACGCCTCCTGACTTTTTTTGTGGGGATACCTCAAACACAAAGTCTACACCAATAATCCGAGAAACATCAGTCAGCTCAAGGAGAATATTCGTGGTGAAATGGCAGCAATCACACCAGCACTACTTAAGAAAGTTTTCGGTAATTTCCGTTTGCGGTTAGAGGAGTGCCAACGTAGAGAGGGTCATCATTTAGATGATGTTATTTTTAAAAAATAAACTTCAGATATCACTTAATAATTGCTTAGTTTTATTTTAACTATACCTTTTGTATTTATTTTTTAATAATTATTTTAAAAATGCACGTTCTATTGCGCCACCCTGTATAAACAACGTTGTATAGGTAACTTTAGCGTGCGACAAGAAACTAAAAGCAAGAAACTAAAACTTCGTCCTAAGAAATCGATTAATTTACGTACTTATCAAGTTTTTGAATAAACCGCTCATGTTTATCAAAAAGTGGTCGAAGACTGTGTGAATCTAGATTATACTCCATCGTCTCTTTCGTATTGTCCTATGACGTCATTATTAAATGGCAATAGACAGTAGGCTGTGCTCATTTTCAATTGAAAACCTCATGTATGTAATATTTTAGGTTTGTTGTTTCAGACCCCAACAGTTGCGGATCCACAGTTAACATCGGTGAAATCATTGACAATGTCGCCAATCAGGCCTTTGTATTGTTTCGGAATGAACCATTCACCGTATTCAGAACCTTCATTATCAACTGTACTAGCCTTGGAATTAGCGTATTTTGGTTAATAAGCAGTGTGATTATAATCAGTAAGTTTAATTCCCTCAAGTATTGAATTAAAAAACATTAACCATTCACACATTACAATCACGGACGACTGCAGGTCAAGCTTCCCCAAACTGTCAATTTTCCCAATCAACCTTAATGATTTAATAAAAAATCTGACGGATTGTAGTGTGTACAAGTCTAGAGTTGTATTAGAAAACCAATTCTATAAAATATATTATGGCCGTACTATAATTACAGACCATATATATATAACAACAGAGCTGATATAACAATAATTGATAAAATACGCAATCACACATTTACCTATAATAGATATAGCAGTCCCAAATACTATAACATTCAAAAAATTATCACGGAAAAAAATCAAGAAGTATACTGAATTACAAAAGGAAATTAGCAGAGTATGGAAAATGAGTCACCATAGCCCCAACAATGTCAACAAGGGACGTTATTCCAAAATAAATCTAAATCTTTCCAAGTACACGTATATAACACTACAAAAAGTCGCATAGTAAATAAGAAATGATTTACAAGTAGACTTTGATAATAATTTCACAGCAGTACAGAGCGCTTTACCTTTTCAGAATAATGACTGGAATCTCGCCCGTGAGAATCTTAAAATATCGGGTAATAAATACCTGAGAAAATTAAGTTTAAAAACCAGAATAATACTTTATTGATCACTCCAAGCATTACAAATTTCTCTTAGTCTATTTACAAAATGATGGCAATGAATACTTCGCGTTCCATGAAGCAAAGTAAAATAATACTCATAAAAAAGCTTATGAAGAGTAGTATTATAAGCAGTCAAAATTAATATGGTTCATGGAACGCTTCTTAATACAATAATAATTCAAAAACTAAAAAAAAACGACTAAAATATTTAAAAAACCCAAAACACTGTCTTTTTGGGCAACAATTTCTAGAGATGCAACGGGTATCCGGTAACTATCCGGTATTCGGCATATCCGGCCGTCATAATACTATCCGGCCGAATACCGGATAGTTACCGTTAATAAATAGACAAATCTGGATAAAAATAAATATATTTTTGAGTAATTATTTGCTTTATTTAGTTAGTATCACTTTAATATAATTCGTTTAAATTTTATAGTTTTAATCCCACAATAGTAAATTAATATAATTAATACTCATACTGCACTAAGGGCAAATTATGGTGAATGAATACTAATTTCTCTGCATTTAGAGGTAGCAGGTGGTTGCCTTTCTCTTCGTAAATAAGGCCAGCTTCAGAAAAAAGTCTTTCGCTATACACACTGATGCAAGGCGCAGAAAGATAGATTTTAGCAAACTTTGTTAAATTTGGGTATTGTTTGTCATTAGCTGCCCATCAAGAATAAGGGTCGCAATTGCGATCAATTCGCACTGACTTGAGATAAAAATCCAGCTCACAGGTTATCGCCGCCTGCGCAAATGACTAAGTTTCACCGGATATCCGGCTATCCGGCCACATGGTCGGCCGGATATCCGGTATCCGGCATCCGGCCAAATTGCTATCCGTTACATCTCTAATAATTTCTTTGACTTACTATTTTATTTATCACGTCAATTTTATTTTACTTATAAAAAGATACATACATATCTTCAAGTTTACAAATACATTTAAAAATTGCCGGAGGACGAAACTTTTTTTTTCGAGTGTACGATGGCCGAAAATTGGATCTTACCCATCTCCTTTAACTTAGTGTAGCAGCTTGATGTGCTGTCGTTTGTACAGACGACAACACATGAAGCTACTACAATCTGTCAGATTTCCTCATTAGATTTTCAACTTTATCTCTA
Source organism: Sesamia inferens (assembly GCA_037179545.1). Classification (NCBI taxonomy): domain Eukaryota; kingdom Metazoa; phylum Arthropoda; class Insecta; order Lepidoptera; family Noctuidae; genus Sesamia; species Sesamia inferens. Next base: position 13,607,760 of record CM073921.1, on the reverse strand, counting down.
AAACATTAAGGCGCAAGGTTGATTGGGAATATTTGGCAGTTTGGAGTAGCTTGACCTGCTGTCGTCCGTACATAGAGGTATTTTTTCTCATTCATTATTTTTATCTTTGTTATATCCGCTTCCTTCTTTGATCCATTTCCATCCAATTTATGCAGCTCAACGGACACCATTCTGAAATTTGTTTGTGTATGTGACTTTATATATATGTAAGCGCACCCCACGATAAAGGAGAAATTCCTAGTGAGAGGCATCGTCAAAAAAAAACTCAAATACCACAAGGCAAATTACAATGAGACTTTAACTGTAACCACGTTAGCTGTTGCAATCAACAAAGATGCAACAAAATAAGCTAAATTCATATTTTAGCTGTATTATTTACTTTAATCCGCAGTGGGTGGAGCGAGGGACAAGCAGACAAAATGCATGCGATGGCCCTGGATATTAACCAGTACAGCAGTATGTGGGCTGGACTTAGTGGCAACTGTAACTTATGCCAACGACTCATTTCATACGAGGGTGAGGAAACCGACAAAAGGATTTATTTTTAATCACATTGTGTGTGCTACACAGTACATTAGTACTTAAATAAAATAACTAAAATAATTGAGTTTATATATAGGACAGGTACACATAACTAAAATATTTTACGCAATCTTTAGTTAAAAGACCACATTATTTCGTCGGCATTTTATTCAAGTTTATAAGCGCCGTAATTTCCGATCTCTATTGTTGACTCTTTTGAAAATTCTAGACTCTTCGCGATATGATGGACTTCGTTGGTGGCCAGGTCAACGGCCTCGGAAATATTGAGCTGGACACCGCATGGACTTCCTGGATCATGGTCTTAATATACTCGCGCTTCGTCATACTCTTCTTCGTCAATATAATACTTATTATCATCGTTATTGTGGACTGCAATTTCAAGAAGGAGCCAGAAACTAGAAGTGATGTAAGATTTGTTGAATATATTTTAAGAATTTGGCATTGACAAATTTTTCTGGGCACTTTTACTGTCACTGATCGTACTGCGTACAAGTGATTATCATTTTTAATACAAATTATTGGATCCGATGAAAGATCGTGCGAGAGTAAGTACTACGTACACAGAAATCATAACGATTTCTGTGACTACGTAAGACGCACGTCCTTGTATCGAGTCCATATTGCAAAGTCAGATGTGACTTCATGTATCTTCACTACATATTATAAAACAAAGTCACTTTTACTTTTTCTATGTCGCTTTGTATGATTTAATCTTTGAAACTACGCAACGGATGATAGGGTTTTTTTTAATAGATAGAGTGATTTAAGAGGCGGAGGTTCTCGCATAGGCGGAGACATGGTCGAGTGCACGGACCAGTTTAAATACTTGGGGTCTGTGCTCCACGCGTCCGGCGACATAGATTGCGACGTCAGGGCACGTATTTTCGCAGCTTAGGCAAAATGGCGTGAGGTGACAGGCGTCATTTGTGACCCCAAAATGCCGGTTAAGCTTAAGCGGCAGGTCTTTAAAACCATCTTTAGACCTGTTCTCCTGTATGGCAGTGAGGCGTGGCCTGTGCTTGAGCGACACAAGCAGGAGCTGCGTGTCACGGAGATGAATATGCTGCGGTGGATGTGTGGAGTTACGCGGAAAGACGGCATCAGGAACTCCCGCATCCGGGGCAGTCTTCGTGTCCGGGACTTTGCAGACAAACTGCAGGAGGGTCGCCTACGCTGGTACGGCCACGTCTTACGCAAACCGGCATGTTACGTGGGTAACAAATGTCTTGCCATGGCGCCTCCGCCGGGCCGGAACAAGCGGGGTTGACCAAAGAAGTGCTGTCTTGACGTTGTAAGAGATGACATGCGTACCAACAAGCTCTTACCACAGGATGCTAAAGATCATGCGAAACTGAGGAGAATGTGCAGGAAAGCAGACCCCGGGCTCCAACGCGAAAGCCGCGGATGCAATCGGGATAAACGATGAGATGATGATGATGATGAATGATTCAAGAGGAAGGCTTTTCTATACAATAACATTCATTAAATAGTGGATAAATACTATTATTTTTGAGGTTTCTAACACAAGTCCCAAAATAAACCCATTTTTTGAGCTTACATTGTGAACGCTGGCTGAACTCTATGAGATAGATCAAAATAAGGTACTACAGTATTGTAAAAAAATCCCTACAAAAAAGTCTGCGACACCATATGTTTACCTACTATAGTTTCTTCACTATGAGTATTTTTTTATTTTTAAAACGTTAATTAAAATGCCAGTCGAAATCAAAGCCTACTATTTATTCCTTATTATTAATCCTTAGCCAAATAAATTATCAAATCATCGTATCAAAAATCGGCATATCAAAAGTAATTTCAGTAGCAGCAGATCTCTTTTTGAATTATTGGAATTGGTTGTTTCATTCAGGAGATATCACGATCTATTCAAAACTAAACACCAGAAAAAATCCGTGTGTCGCTCGTGCCCGTTCCGGCCGCCTGCTACTTGAGTGTTTCTGTGCCTAAACCGCGGAGCGAGTGGTCCACCATTATTTCAAACAAACTTGCTACCCCAGTAGGCTTTCATTCTGTTTTAAGGTGGTGGAACTGGCTATCCATGGACAATAAGTTCGATGTATCTTGCAGAGTCAGATATTGGCTGATGGGCGGCACAGTAGACATTATTTTTATTGAAGGGCCACCGTTTCTTGAAGGCTTAGGTACCTATATCATTTGTCCTCGTGCGAAGCCGGGGCGGGTCGCTATCATTAATATAATAGATGTGCACTGTGCATTTACCCTATCAACTTACTCACGGATCGCCTATAAGTTAAGGAACTAATGAACTAAGCCTAAACCTTGAACAGTTTAAGCAAGTTACCAATTAGGTAATTTTATCTTGTAGAACATAGAGGCCCCGCAACCAATCCAAGCTCAAGCAGTTCCTCAAGTACCAGTTCCCGTCCAAGTGTCCACTGCCGTACAAGCATCTCCTCCTCAAGAGCGGGGCCCTCCTACCATCATCACCACCGATGAAGTCAGTGACGGGGATGAAGAACTAGCCAGTTTACCCGGCGACAGGATCACGACAAGGATACCTCGCGCTGGACTCAGCCGGTCCTTTCGACGAATGAAGGCCTTCCTTTTCAGGAAATCGCCTTCGCCGGAAGTCCATCATACTAAAATAATTACGTCCCATCCTGATTCTTCGCAAGCATCGCCTGAAAGGTAAACTTTGTTTAATTTACAAAACAGTAACTAATAAAACGAAACCATCATACTATTTTTTCTCAGTTTTGTATATTATGTAGGTACTTAAATCATTCTTGGATTTTCTTGTTGGAAGACAAGACACTTAAATAAATCTATCGATAATGACGCTATGATTAGAAGCGCTATTCCGGCTTTAATAATGATTTAGAGTTATCAAGATTTAACAACTATTAAACATTGATAAGATTCCGTGTCACAAATATAGCGCATATACGCAAAGTCCTAACCTAAAAGACACTATAAACGGAATTAAATAGATCCTACGTAATTGAATAATATTTCCCAGATCTCCACGCGCCCACCACCACGGCGTGGACTTAGACAAGAAACGGACAGTGAACTTCCCGGAAAGCATGATGTCCCTACCACAACGCTTAGAGAATATTATAGCCGAACAGCAGCGGTGGCTAGACCAGGCTCCCATCGACATGCCGGGCCGAACTAGCACGCCACGGGCGTCACAATCCATGCCGCAGTTAGCCACTTCAAGTCAACTAGAAGGACGAGGGTATGTTTCTACTTTAAAGAAAATTTATGAAACTTTTTCATATGCCCTGGTTTATAAATAATAAGTTAAGTAGAACATTAGTTGTTACGGCTCGACTTAGATCTGGACACATTCCATGTAATAATTTGCGTTCAAAATGAAAAAACGATATCGTCTAACTCTGTGGTGTGTGGAGTTGTCGAAGACTTACACCACTTATTGATGGACTGTGTCCGGTACCAGTCTGGTAGAAATGATTTGTTGAGGTCTTGAGGCTTAACAGACTTGAAATAGGCACATGCCATTAAATCCTGGCTCAATCAAATGGCGATGATGCAAAGAGTCTGTTTAGGTTCATGACCCAAATATGATAAATGTGTATTTAGTGTACGATGCGACAAAGAAAAAAAACATTTATGAAATACTTAGAAACCATAACCACATAAAAAACAAAAAAGAGGACTATAAAACTATCATTATGAATATTGATGGCTTTGCCCAATGCATGATGATAAATTGGCAAAAACCAACGGTGCCCATAGCTTCTGTTGTTACCTAGTTTGTTCACGAGAAATTAAAAATACTACCCAATCATAGGTATCTTAGCCCTGACTTAGAGAATATCAAGATCCGTTATTTTAAATCGATCATAAATATCTCCATCGTTATCATTTCAGTCTCAATGAGTCTTCTGTCTCGCTTCGAGACTTCTTTGGTAAGAATATTTACTTGTAATATCGGGTCACACACATCCGCTGTATCATCTTTATCAATATATTATTGACTCTTTCATTAAGCAGCAATGCAGTCTATTGCTTTTCATCACCAACTTTCCAAAAAAATTGTATTGCATTTGAATGCTCATTCCTGATTAACTGCAACTGCGAATCTATCAATTCATGTCTACTTAACTACTTATTTGTTTTGTTTCCTGACATCATTTTCCAATTAGATTGCATCCTTGAACATTTGGTGCCGGGGTCATCTGTGTGTCGCTAGGTGAGATTTTGGATAGGAGAATGTAATCATAGTGCAACGAGACAGCGGCCGATCCACAATGATCGTTACCTGAAGATTCCACCACAATTTACTTACGTGCTATGTCACGATATTGTTTATAGACGATAAACCGCGGTCTAGTTGCACACTTAATTGATGGTAGAGTAATATGCGGTGGTGTGATTATGCAGAAGACGAGGAACTACGGCCGAGCTCCAGGGGCAGCTTCCCTGGGCGTATATACCATCGTCCACGCACCGCATGCGGGATCAACTCCCTCCGGACGAGGACCTCCCGCCTGTCCCCCTACCGGATTACACCGCCGTTAGAAAAGCATGTAAGTGTTAATAGAACAAATACTATTCAAATGCCCGACAGTCTCACTATATGAACACCTGTTTCTTATTTTAAATTTCAGCCGTCCATCGAGGCGCATCCAGTTTAAGTTCTCTAACACAAAAGAAAGATTATGTGAGGTCATCACGGTCTGTGCGTTGTGAGTATTACACATACAAGAAGACTTAACCATCAATACATATTTTGGCAAGTAAGCCCCATCAAACCTTTTGCTCACTCTCAATAAACAGGTTGAAATTCAATTCATAAGCATTCTTCCAATAGGTGAACTTAGGTTATTGAACTATGTTTTTTGGAAACTCTAATGCAGGGTCACTTGAGTGAAGGGCTAATCAAGATTACACTTAATAGCGCACGCGGACAAAGCTTTAGAAGACTTAGATCCGTTTATTGCTCGAGGTTCTACAGCGCATTTTTAAAGTAAAATTTAGTTACATAAGTAAATGTACACCTTCTGAAAGAATGCTAGTGAGTTCAATGTTAGCCGATATATGAACATTTTATACTAGATTCTATGAGGCTATAAACAATATCACGAAACAGTTCCTACTGTGGTACAAAACGGCCGACGTTAACAAAAGTTACTAATAGTAATACTTCGTTTTAGTTTTGTTCCCCGACGTATCTTACACTTGTGGTTTGACGGTTGTAGGATAGTGAGAGGCACAAGTACTAACTCTACAAAATTGTATCAACAACGGGGTCCCAACTGGACTATTGTCCACCAGTTCTTCACTCCGGCTTGATATGCATCCATAACTGTCTCCGTTGAACGTAGCTCCCAAAATTCTGAATTGTTATAAAAGAAGTACGTACTTATGTTCCGATGGGACATTTTGATCGCAGTTTCGTAATAAAACCTCTTCCGTCCTCTTCCTCTTTAGAATCGTAATCATTAATTACGCCCATGAAAAGAGATATTTTCCGGTAACCAAGCAAACAGTAATAATGTCATGAAAATCATAGTTAACGTGTATCTTTTTCCCTTTCAGCAGCGTTAAACGAATCCGACGTTCTATACTAAGTAATTTAGGAATTGGCAACAGCAGATTTTGAAATGAAGTGTTTTAATAGAGCTGCTCAATCTCAGATTCCTGGATTTCAAAAGTGAATAATGTTTGTGCAATTTGGGTGGTTGTGATGGTATATAATAAACTCATTTGCAAAAAAAAACGGGCACCTAAGCAATGCACCATTTCAAATGCTTGGCTTATAATTATAAGTAGTTTTATCCTCACAATTTGGTAAATTAATAAGAAAATAATCGTTTTCATCAGTATTTCATACAGTTTTGATACTGTTTATAGGAAATAATGCTAAACCTCGCTAATAGTGTATGTTCACTAGTAGTGCATATGTCCATGAAGTTAAAAATAAAAAAGATTTTTTTGTTTGTTTTTTTTTAATAAAGTACAAAACTGTTAAATGCTTAGTATCGAGTGTGACCCCCTCTAGCTAAAATCACAGCTTAAATTCGTCTGGGCATGCTAGCGAGTATATCTCGGATACTTGCTTGCGAAATACGTTCCCACTCCGCAGTAATCACATTCTTTAGCTCTCTGATGGTCTGCAGAGCCAGTTGTACGGATCTCACACGCCGTTTCAGAACGTCCCAGACAAGCTCAATGGGATTGAGCTCGGGACTTCGAGCTGGCCAATCCAAACGACGACGTTTTGCACATACGCTTCAACATCGCGAGATCAGTGGGTGCGAGCATTATCGTCCATAAAAATCGAGTCTTCACCTGGAGCGGCCAATGCAGGTTGTGCATGAAGAATTAAAACTTCCGTTATGTATCGATGCCCAGTTAGTGAGCCGTTTTCAATAAAGGCTAACTCTGTACGATCCATTGAATTTATTCCTGCCCAAAACATAACAGAGCCCCCACCATAAGGTGAGATTTCTTCAAAACGTTGTTGTTTTTGTCGTTGCACTCGCCGACGTCGTTCTTCACCGAACAGAGATATTCTGGCTTCATCAGAGAAGAAAAACCTATTCCAATCTTCTTGAGTCCATGATTCACAATTTCTAGCGAACCTAAGCCTGTGAACTCGGTGCTCACGGAGTAATTTGGGGCTGCGGGCCGACGGTGACTGCGTACATTGGCAACGAGAAGCCTCCTCCTAACCTTTCATAGACTAATAAGCACATTTCTTACTTCTTGAAGGTTGTTCTTAAGATCCATGTACGAAGATTTGCGATTTCTCATTGCGCGACTCACAAGAAAACAAACATCCCGTGGTTGGGTACATCGTTTTCATGCAGAACCATGCCTTCTCTCGATGGAACCAGTCTCCTGAGATACCACGGCATTTTTAAAACCGGCCAGTAATGTGTTCTTGCAGAACCAGGCCTTCTCTCGACGGAACCAGTCTCCTGAGATACCACGGCATTTTTAAAACTGGCCAGTAATGTGTACAAACGATTGAAACCTTTTTTGTATTGTACCTTTTTAAAGATGAATGAAAATCAAGGAGTTTTGGCGGGAAAGTCAAGCTGAGTGTCACGCTCGTTTTTCATTGGACTTTTAAAATTATTTATAGTGTTGTTTACTAAATAAAAGTGCGTGATTTATGTAGTAAAAAGTGCATTTAGTAAATAGTTTATAAAGAACAGTGAAATATCGCAGCATAGTGGCCACATCATGACTTAGCCCCAAACCTCACACGTAAGACTGGTCACGCTGCAGTCTTTTTCTACATGAATAATTCATAATTACTTGACATTGGCTAATTGCACAGACCGTGCGAAGCCAAAAAATAAAGAAAGAAAGAATGAAAATCAAAACCGCCCGTTTTTTGCCAATGAGTGTATTATTATTTTAGCACTGTTTCTGACTGAATTCAGTACATTGTTTACAATATTACACGAAAATTACGCTTTTTCAAATTTCGGTTTACTATTTTAAATTCATAATAACGAAAAACGCCCCAAAGTGAAAGTTTCATAATTCAGCTATATCTACATAATTATAATGAATATGGGAAATGCACACTCAGCAGAAAAGATGTATGATTGTGAACACTATGAAACTACCTAGTTATGATGAAACTAACTAAACTACCATGATGAAACTAGTTTAATCCTGTCAAATTAAGATATTCCATAGACAATTTAGACGCGATTATAAACATGGCGAGCAAAAATACATCAATTAACGTCAAACATGGACTAATTTGACAGGTCTAAAGTAATATATTATCTTCTATCCATTTCTTAATAAAATATAAACAAAAAGATGCACTGAACATAAATTTAGTTTGTGAAAAGGGGAATCGGGGCCATTATCTATCCCTAGCAGCAAGTGAAATGGCCGCTCATTTTAGCCTCACTTCACCTCACCAGTTGGCACTGTGAGATTGTTACAGAAAAGATCGTCTGACATGGAAAGTTTACGTCTGTAAACTCACTTGTTGGAGAAATATCTAGAATATTTCCTCCTTCAAGTGAGTTTAGAACGTTACGTACGTTCTAAACTCACTTGTTGTTTAAGTTCTATGTGATTCTGGGACAGTCTGATACCATTATGATTGATGATATAGCACCACAGCACAGTCTAAAAATCATACAGTCGTCCAACAAAGACGTCTAGACAGAGCAATCGTGAGGGGTGTGAGGAGCGAGACGCGGGTAAGCGGATCCCGAACTGCGAACAAAATGATGTTAGTAGTTCGGGACATATCATTAAGGGCTAACGCGTGTTTATTTTTTATTTGTTTATTTAAAATGATGCATACGATACATCATAACCACAGATTTAAGTAATTTAGGTTTTTCTCGTATTACTTTTTGGCGTACAATAAAGGTTTTATTCTATTTTTATTTTGTATTCTATTCAATAATGATTAACTGAGTTTTGTGACAACATTTGTTACTGTCTAGACGATGTCGGCATTTTACACGAGATCAGAGCCGTCGAACTACTGTATGATTTTTATACTGTGACCACAGTGTCTATGAGCCTAGGAAATTATATCTAAACTGGAATGTGAACTTGCATTAGTCTGTTATTTAAAAGAAGACTCTATCACAAGAGCAATAAGGTCGATCGGAAATAAAACTTTATTTGAAGAGAACACGGTCCGAGGAAGAAAGCGTCCCAGTAGCCCTCTGTCTCCCGGATGTTACCCGGATTTATTTTTTGTAATTTTGTTTTAAACCAACAATTTCGATTAGAAAAAAGATGGTGAAAAAGGGTGCAATTAATGGCTGCAATATTGAGTCATACTCTGGATGCGGAATATTATTGTTTAAGTAAGTTTTTTGCGGTAATAATATACAAGTTATTTTGTTTGTATGTAGGGTGACCATAATTTTATTGTTATAATTAATAAATGTGCACTTAGTCATTGTGTGCATAATAAGTAAATTTTATTAGGTATTTACAGCGACATTAAATTCTGCCTTCTTCCAGGTATTTTATTTATCTAAAGGTTCGGTTTCGGGTAGATTGACCTGCTGTCGTTCGTACATCATCAATGTATTCTTATATTTTTAAAATTCATTAATAAAATTAAAAAAATCGCATCCATATCTAAATATTCATTAAAACTCAGGTAATATAAGTGACAAAAAAAATAGTTTACGTACGTTCCTTATAAATTCCATTATAATAGTCACCCTACACAACAATGACAGAGGGCTACTGTGAAGCTATCTCCGTTGGACCACGTTTTGATCGATAGTTCACATTCCAGTTTAGATGTAAGTTCCTTGCTATGAGCGGCTCGCTAAATGAGTTACACACTATAAATCACAATTTGAATCATTTTGAAGGACGTGCTATTCCAAAACATCATAAGTTCATATACTTAATAAAAAAAAAATTGGCTGGACATCAACGTAAATAACGCAGTGACCGTTGTTAAACAGACAAAATGAAACCAGCGAGGTAATTGTGGTAAACAATTGTATTACACACTATCAGTAGCAGTAGTAATGGGTTCCGTTTTAACATTTCAACAACATCCATTGCGTTAGTAACATTGTCGAACAGACATATTTCCGAATATAGGGAGCAATGGAATAGCAATAAGCTTCAAAATGATTCCAACTGATGGTAATCAGGGTGCAGTACTGCGCTATAATGACACCTTTCCTAAAGTGAGTGTGGAGTGAGATGTCAATTCAACTGATTTTATAGATTGCCACTATTGAGAGATCTCTCTAAGCTCACTATACTTAACTTTTCACAGTCTCAGTGAGATTTTTACCGAATCGATCGGCTGTTAGTGTATTAAGAAATTACCTCGCAAGAGCCTGCCTAGTAGTAGCATATAGTAGCATAGATATTTTCTTTTTTTGTACCTTAAAGTTTCTGGGGCGCAATAGCATAGTATAATATCGCAATAATAATTTGCTAGATTGTCGGTGGCATTTTTGTAAAGAACTGTTAGATATAAGTTAAGTATTTTAATAGAATAAGATAGTAAATGCTAAGTAGGTATAAGTTTATTTGAATCGAACAATATTTATTCATTAAAGCTATGTTTTGGAAGGAAATAATGTGAAATTAAATTCGATGACACCTTGTAATAAAACTAATAACTGATCTTGAACATTGTTCAATATCAGATTATTATAGAGGTAGGTAGGTATTATGAACTTTAGATTGATGACTAGAAACGAAGAGTTTACTAATCTCAACTCATTTTGAGGTTAGATTAAGCTCTTAGTAAGTAAGTAAGTAATAATAAGCGATGATTCTTTGTAACGATATCAATCGAACGTAAGATGAAGGTAACAAACACTTGGCTACAAAATCAACGCTACTATAGCCCGATTTAATTATTATTTTAGCTCGGAACGTCGAGTCGCTTTGTAGCGACAAATTTATCTACGTAGGGTGTTCAATAAGTCTTGACGTGTCTGCCAATGTTAAGCGTACAGCAACAGTTTTTGTGTCCATTACAAGTGTCGTCAAATATGTACAAGAGTTAATACGTTTGTTATAGCTTCCTACAATTAATATTTTAGATAAAGGGAAAATTTAAAGAAATGGGATGACGTCATTGAATAAACGAGACTATCGTGTTATTATTTATTATAACTTCTTTTTATTATCTCGGTGGTAGGTCATAACATCGACCGCCGGCAGAAGTTACCACCCACCAGACAAAGCCTTGCCGCCAAACGATTTGTCGTGTTCCGGCATGATGTCTGGGGAAGCCGTACGGAGGACGAGTCTGAGCAGTTGTGTTGCGATGTGTGCCGGGTACGATACGCCTAATTTTGTTGTGTTGGGAGTTTGGTCGTGGAGGGTCTTCAGATCAATCTCCCTTTGACGCAGCATCGTTGGTCGTGTTATTGGGTTTAACATAGCATCACCTCGCTCAACTGCCGTCTTCCTTGCTATTCGCTCAGTTTTTCTGAGTGAATGGGCTCTAATAAACTAGCGCGCTTAACCATCAACGATCGCATCTGGCGGGATTGTGGTCAAGCGCTAGTTTATAATTATTAATAAAAAATAAAAATAAAACTTCAAACGCGGTTGAACAAGAACGTTTTGACGTTTTCCCTTCAATAAGGTTTATAGAACGATGATATTTTCAATTCAAACGTAGGTATTTTAAACTTAACGACTACCAGTGACTAGGAAGACTATATCAGAAACACAAATATCAGAAAACATAACTCGTATAGAATAATACATTAGAGAAAATCACCGAATCACATATCGTCAGTTAAAAGAACTCTTAAACATTCCTATATCTTCTTTATACCTACAACATTATGACAAAGCATTTAAATATAAGAAAACTTTGTACAATGCGGCGCAACTAAATCACAAAGAAAAATATGGGTCTTCAACATCGATCATTTATATACTAGATTCACAATCGGCGTAAAAGATGGTTGAACTGAATAAGCGCACCACACAGCACTTGGGTGCTTCTTTCATTTAGTACTTACTCTATAATATTGGCCTTAATGCAGGCGTGTAAGGTTGAATTTGGTTTGATGTTTGATGTACCACAGACTCTGTCGTAAAAAATAATGACTTTTTGTAAACTGGTTTGTGATAAGAACTTTATACACTGCACTTAAGGCTGATTTTAAATTAATGTATAATTATTTTGACTACTTTAGACTGCTTAATACTTGTCGCCATTTTTTAATAAGAATTTTGTTCGAGACTGTGTTCTAGTGTAGTGATCGATGGTCTTCAAAGACGAAGAGCAATCTATACAGATGCCGAAATAGAAATCGACTAAAAAAATAATAATGGTCTTTTTTAATAAATAAAGATTAGTAAAATCAGTGTAGCTTAGTGGACAGAAGACCGTCAGAATTGGATGGAATACTGATATATGCGTGCCTCAATTGTTCGAAGAACTGAGAAATCGACGATCGAACTCTGGACTCGGCTCATGATTCCTACATTACGACAATGCACCTGCCCATAGAGCTAACGCTACTTCGCGATTTCTGAAAGCCTCTGGTATTAAAGTACTGGAACACCCTGCCTACGGTTCTGACCTTGCACCCTGTGACTTCGAGTTATTTCCGTTTGTAAAAACACGGATGAAAGGGCGTAAGTTTTCGCGCAGAATTAAAAGTAATTAATAAAGAAAATTGGAGGGTTTCATAAATGAGTGGTTTATGCTTACGAATAATAGCCCAGTCGGGTTAGACAAAAAAAGGGCCGAACCCTGCAAAAATTCCCAGGCGCATTTTTATTGTTGGAATCTTTGGGGGGGGTCAGTGGGAGTCTAAATTCAAAATGGCGACCAAATTCCAACGGAGCGTCAGCCGCCATTTTGAATTTAAGCCAAAACGGTTTTTGCTTAATAACTTCGCCATTTTCAACTTTTCGACAAAAGTTTAAAGAGCAAAGTTGTTGCAAATTTAATTATCTACAATTTATTTCTGGCAAATTTTTTCGTATAAACGATATTTTTAAAGTTAAGCGGTAAAATAGTGAAAAACTATTAACATCGAATTATCTCATTAAATATTAACTTTTGGACAAAAATGTTCTGCAACAAAGTTGTAGAGAATTGAATTTCCAAGAAATTTGGTCCTTACAACTTTTTCCGTAAAATCGATATTTAAGGTGCTACGCTTGCGGTAATGGCAAAGAGACCCGTAAAAATGTTATTTCGCGAACTCGTTTCCGCACCACCTTAGGGGTAGAGTTCCGGGCGCGTTTTTTTTACGTGGTATCCCCAGTAGGCCTAATCCACGTTTCTCCGCTTGCAAGTGCGTAGCGATTTGTGCCGTATTGTTCCTTATAAGCATTTTAAGCTGGACATGCGATTTTTCTTGCAAGCGTAAACGGTCCAGGCTGTTTTTTTTTCTTTTTTTTTTCTCTTATAAGGCAGACGGCTCGCTCGATCTTTTTTTGTCCATCTTCGTTGTCGGAACTACTTAAATCTTTTTTTTTTTCGCGGAAACGAGTTCGCGAAATAACATTTTTACGGGTCTCTTTGCCTTTACCGCAAGCGTAGCACCTTAAATATCGATTTTACGGAAAAAGTTGTAAGGACCAAATTTCTTGGAAATTCAATTCTCTACAACTTTGTTGCAGAACATTTTTGTCCAAAAGTTAATATTTAATGAGATAATTCGATGTTAATAGTTTTTCACTATTTTACCGCTTAACTTTAAAAATATCGTTTATACGAAAAAATTTGCCAGAAATAAATTGTAGATAATTAAATTTGCAACAACTTTGCTCTTTAAACTTTTGTCGAAAAGTTGAAAATGGCGAAGTTATTAAGCAAAAACCGTTTTGGCTTAAATTCAAAATGGCGGCTGACGCTCCGTTGGAATTTGGTCGCCATTTTGAATTTAGACTCCCACTGACCCCCCCCAAGATTCCAACAATAAAAATGCGCCTGGGAATTTTTGCAGGGTTAAATGCTAACCCGACTGGGCTATAAATGTTTTAATTGTAGTGGGGATTATTTAGAAAAATATAAACTTATATGATCACACGAAAAAATTTATTGAACACCCTACGTATTAGCGGGGGTGAGAGGTTCAGCAGCCTAATCAGCGTACACATTTTTGTCATTTCTGTCATTTTTATTTTCATCATCATCATCATCATTTCAGCCGAAAGACGTCCACTGCTGGACATAGGCCTCCCCCAAGGTTCTCCACGACGACCGGTCCTGCGCCTCCCGCATCCAGCGGTTTCCCGCGACCTTCACCAGGTCGTCGGTCCACCTTGTCGGGGGCCTACCCACGCTACGTCTTCCGGTGCGTGGTCGCCACTCGAGAACCCGTCGGCCCCATCGGGCATCGGTCCTACGGGCAATGTGTCCAGCCCATTGCCACTTCAGTGTTGCAATTCTTCGGGCTATGTCGGTTACTCTCGTTCTTCTGCGGATCTCCTCATTCCTGATTCGATCGCGCAGTGAAACCCCAAGCATAGCCCTCTCCATTGCCCTTTGAGCGACTTTGAGCCTTCTTATAAGGCCCATTGTTAGCGACCACGTCTCAATTCCATAAGTCATCACTGGCAACACACACTGGTCGAAGACTTTTGTCTTGAGACACTGCGGTATTTCGGACGAGAAGATTCTACGTAGCTTCCCGAAAGCAGCCCAGCCGAGTTGGATTCGACGATTGACCTCTTTCTCGAAGTTGGACCTTCCTAACTGGATAGTTTGTCCCAGGTACACGTAGCTGTCAACAACTTCGAGAACAGAGTCTCCAATCTTTATAGGAGTCGGTACAACATGGGCATTAGACATGACTTTCGTCTTGCCCATGTTCATTTTAAGACCGACTCGCTTGGAGGCCCTACTGAGGTCTTCGAGCATTGTACTCAGGTCCTCCGCGGTCTCAGCCATGACTACGATATCATCAGCAAACCGAAGGTGTGTCATGTACTCGCCATTGATGTTGATGCCCAGTCCTTTCCAGTCCAGAACCTTGAAGACATCCTCCAATGCAGCGGTGAACAGTTTCGGAGAGATAACATCTCCCTGTCTGACACCACGCTGCAGAGGTATTGGTTTCGAGGTCTGGTCCTGTATTCGGACTGACATGGTGACGTTTTCGTACAAACCCTTCAGCGCTTCAATATATCGATAGTCTACTTGGCACCGCTGGAGAGACTGCAGTACAGCCCAGGTCTCGATCGAATCAAAGGCTTTTTCGTAGTCCACAAACGCCAAGCAAAGGGGTAGGTTATACTCCTCGGCCTTCTGTATAACCTGCCGCAGCGTGTGTATGTGGTCTACTGTGCTGTAGCCTTTTCGGAAACCGGCTTGTTCGGGGGGCTGGAAGTCATCAAACCTGCAGGCGAGCCGATTTGTGAGGACTCTTGAAAACAACTTATAGACATGACTCAAAAGTGAGATGGGTCTGTAGTTTTTCAAAAGGGTGTTGTCACCCTTTTTGAAAAAGAGTACCACCACACTTCTGTGCCATGCCTGTGGCGTTTTTCCCTTATCTATGACGGAATTAAATAACTTCTGAAGGGCCCTAAGGATCGGTTCACCACCCGCCTTCAGTAGCTCTGCCGTTATTCCGTCATCGCCTGGCGCCTTGTTGTTTTTAAGCTGTTTCAGAGCCAATCGAATCTCCTGCAGGCTGACGTCCGGGATATCTTCAGTGTAGTGTCGGGTTAATCTTGCTCTAGGGTCTTCAGCAAGATTTAATGCGGGTCTTGTCGTTGAAGTGTAGAGCTGTCCATAGAAATTCTCGACTTCCCTCAAAAGCTCGGGCCCGGACGTTAAGATCTTGCCGTCGTCAGTCTTCAGCTTGCTTAGCCGGCTATGCCCAATAGTCAGATCTCTAGCGAAAACTTTAGAGCCTCTGTTTCGCTCTATAGCCTCCGTTATACGCTCGGTATTATACCGACGTAGGTCGCGCTTCAGAGACTTTGAGATCTGCTTATTGAGCTGCCGGTATCTGCAAGCATCACTTGACGAACGCAAAATTTTTATTTTAGTGTTAAAATAATATCAACTGCGGTCCAAAGGATCCCAACTAGTCGCAATCATTTGGCAAAAATGTGTTCGCAGAGCCGCCATATATATTGAATCGGGCTGTACACGTTTGAGAGTCGTATTGTTACATTTGTTACCATTCAGTCATGGACGCACGGGTAACTGTAGGCCTAGTATGAGTTTTCATTACGAACCTTGATCGTCAATATCAAGTGCGTTTGCCTCAGCGATTGGCCCGCTTCAAGGTCATAAGAACTCTGAACCAATGAGAGCGCCAAACGCGCTCGATATCGACGATCGAGCTTCGTATTGAAAACTCATACTAGGCTTACTGTACCCAGATGATGTATGTTTAGTTAAGTGTATACGGCATAATTGATAAATTTTGTATTTATAATAATATAATACAATAAAATTCATATTAAATTAATATTTCTTTTATTTAGTTTGTGAATATATCCTGCCATCTTCTTCTTCTCTTCTCTCAGCCTACAGAGGTCCAGTGCTGGACAAAGGCCTTCCCCAAAGCTTTCATTCCATTGGGGGGCATTGCCATAATCCCCACGCTTGGCAGGCAGATTGGGGATTGCAATAATTTGTTATTCCACAGAAGAAGCGCTGCTGTCCGCTTCCCTGGTCAGAGTTCCTTTAGTCGCCTGTTACGACACCCATGGGAGGATATGGGTTGGTACTATTCTAAGCCCGGTACCGCCGCATCGGTACCGCGCATTTCTTTCATAATAATAATTAATGGATCTTTTATCGATTGCGAAAATATGTGTGAACCTAGTGTGAAGTTGTGAACAAAGAGTATAAGAACGAAAGAACAATACTAAATATAAGATGAGAATTAATTTAACACTACCTAAATATTTTATGTATTACAATCTTTCAGTCAAGATGAATTAGATACACGGTTTCTAAGACAAACAGTAAAGAAATTATGTATACTTACTAGGATCTAGGATAGTAACTTTAAGGTTATTAAGGGTACGAGAAACGTATCGATGTAGAAAGTAAATTGAGTAAAATAGTGTATGTAAACAGAATACGGTTCATACGATGCCGAGGCGAAGGTATTCTCCAGGGGCATCGCATTAAGATTAATAGCCTTTAACTTTGACGCCTGCATTTCGAAAGCTAACAGTATCTGTCACGGCGTAGAAGGCGTAGAAAAAGCTTCCTAAACTCCATAACCAGTCTATACTGGTTATGGAGTTTAGGAAGCTTTGAAACAGGTCTATTGAATATGCTTTCTAAGTTTGTCATACCATTTCAAGGAACAGCATAGATGTGCCTGAATGGACGAAACGTCAGAACATCCGCCCTAATTTTGCTATCAAAGATTTTAAATCTTTGCGTGTTGGGTACTGATTTTACATTAACCTACCCCTACCCCCCCCCCTTTTTTTTAAGCTATTGCATAGCTTATATCGCGGGCCTTGAGCGTGGAGATCGAATCCAGAAATTCCGTAATGAAAATAACCTAACACTTCCCACTCCGACCGGCACAGCGGTGCGGTATCGAAAGCCGTGCATCGTCTAACGTCGCTTCAGTTCGGCAGTGTGTTTGTGTGCGTGCGACTACATCTTTTTCAAAAAGTGCATGCATATTGCAGGGGGCGAACTCAGTTCTACACATGATGATAGTCACAAGTTAATGATAGTCACGATGTGGTAAACTTGCGATTAATTTTCACTCTGAAATAGGTTTTCTATAAGATGTAGAATTATAAAATACGAAATGATTCGTTACGACGCGGCCGACACCAATTTTATAATTTTTCGACATGGGTGTCGTGACAGGGGTTTTCCGATCACGAAAATGATGTCATTTTTGAAATTCAAGATGGCCGACATCAATTTTATAATATTTGACATGGGTATCATAACGGGGGTTTTCGGGGGTGCTGACCACGAAAATGACGCCATTTTTGAAATCCAAGATGGCCGACATCAAAATTCATGATATTTTGACATGGGTGTCGTACCGGGGGTTTCCGGGGGTGCTGATCACGAAAATGACATTGCTACTTGCCTGACCTGGAATCGAACCTGCGCACTCATACTTGAGAGGCTGGTGTTTTAACCAACACGACTTCTCGAAAACTAGTGATGATGAGTAGGTACCTATTATAGTTATATATGACGAAGTCAACGACGGTGGGGTCATAGGGTCCTCACCCTCTTGGTGTTGTGGTAAGGGCTCCATTTCATAGGCGGCGTTTTGAATTAAAGCACAAAGTGTAACTATACCCTCCAATCTTGGAAATAGGCGAGCCAACAGTTTCGCCCCGGAGAAGTGCCCTGGTCCGCGTGTCAAAGCCAAGTCACCATTCAACAATCCCCACTTTCCAAAACGGTTCTGTTTATGTGCCGCCATTACAAAAAAACGACACAGAGTTCGCCCCACTACTACATAAATCAAATGAGCAATTTTTATTAAAATGATATCGTTATCCACGACAAATATATTTGATTACAGGACTGAATAAGAACCTTTTCAGATGGCAAGTTGTTGTTCTTTACGCATTTCTATATTGATTTGATGTAAAAATTTTATAGCTAATAATCTACGAGCCAGTATAGGTACAGACGACAGCACATCAACCTACTAAAGTATTAAGGCTCAATGTTAATTGGGAATATTTGCCAGTTTCGGGTAGCTTGCCCTGCTGTTAACCATACATGTACGTTCTAAGAGGAGTGAGTAAGGTAGTCGTTAAATGACCATGGTTATGAATATTGGAGTGATCGGAAAAACATTGAAGTGTAGGGTAACTGTGTGGAGGGAGCTCCTCCATATGTAGATAGTGGGCGTTATTATTATCGATAACAATTATCATGGTGCGATTAATACTGATATCTTGTTAGACTCCTTCACAATCGAACACTAGCTCGACATGACGCGTGTTTAATAAATAGAAAAAAAAACGCAAAATGGATATTCCGTCGCATAAAAAATACTCTTCGCATCTAGTCCTGACGGCGGCGTTAACCGGAGGGATCACCATAGTAAGTAACACTATATATTATGTAAAACTATAACTCTCCATAATAACGATCGATGCAGTGACTAAAATTCGTGTGTCTGACTCATTTATAATATGACGTAGAAAATTCCCCTTCATATAATTAGATAATCTTATTCTTTTTCCAAGGATCCATATAATCTGCCTTGCTTTTTTATTGGCCATGCGAAATGAAATACATACATATGCGGGTGGAGGATGGCAAAAAAAAAACACAAAGGAGGTCCTTTGTGTTTTTTTTTTTTTTGCCATCCTCCTACAGCCATAAGCTTAAGAACTCTCTCTAAACTTTATGTAGGTATAGACGATAGAATGTCAAGCACTCAACCTTGAGCCTTAATGCTAAATATGCATTAAGTTGAAAATCCAATACAGGACTTTGACAGATTATGTACCTAGTAGCTTGATGTGCTGTCGTCTGTGTGTACGTTTTTTATTTGTGTCTTAGCTTAGCGCTCATACTTACGTTTACTCTCTTTTTCACCTAATTTTTACATACGTAATACTAGTTCACAAACTAAATTATCTATAACTATTTTGTTATTGGGCGGGACTAAATTTAAGTAAAGTGTATGTTATTCTTTCTATTTCATTAAGAAAACGGCAAACGATAATATTAGTTTAGTTCTGACGACTTCAGATACTTCAGTAGATAGTATAGAGGTGATTAAAAACATGACATGAAAATGACGATTGATCGCGATGACTATTGACAGGGCTAAAAATATTATCTTCCTTCCTTTTCTTAATGAAATAGAGAAAAATATGCACTTAAATTTAGTTTAGATTATCTATAAGAGAATCGGAGGCATTCGAGGACTTTTTAATAAACATTATAAACAATCTTTCGCTAAGTTAAACAGCAATCAATCAATAGCCAATTTTAATATATTGGCTAGGCAAATAGCCCTTGCGATCCAAGTCATTTGCCTATCTGTTAAAAGCTAGGCAGTTATCTAAATGGCTGACTAACTGAATAACTATTAGCACAAGACCTCAGACAATAGTTATAAAAGGAATAAACAGAAATATTTACCTAATATTTTATATATTGGGTTGTGAAGGTCAGATAAGTCGTTTAATATATAAATCTAATCATCGTAATCGGCTGCATCCGGCTAGGCTGTTATGAAAAGGTAATGGTGTGTTGTGAAAAGGGTAAGTAGAAGATGAGATATTTACAAACAAATACATGGTTATTTGTAGTAGATTAGTAGCCAAGGGCTGTAAGGCATCAATTGCAGTCCGAGATATTTAGGCACGCGGCATTATAATAATAAACAATATTTAAAGTAAAAGTTTTCTGTCCATGCCTTTTACATCTTTTTTTTTTTTAATTATGTTTTCAAGAACGAAATTGAGCTTCGCCATTCGATACTTAAAATTTATGACTCATTCGAAGACAAGGCTGAATAGCGAAGCGACCTCGTTTGTCATTGGGCTGTATGCAAGATATCTATTGCCAGTATGATGGCTAGATCTACAGAAACTTTTTGAAAGAGTAAAGAATTTTTTTTAATTACTTTTACTAGCTACATTGTTATCCTAGAGCACTAATATGGTCACCTACAAGCCCCATTTGGTACCCCAAATGGGGCTTGTAGGTGTAAAATTAATTTAATTGTTCTTTTATTAAAAATTTATTGCGTCGTAAGTCCCATCAAAATAATCTATTCTTTAAATCTTATCTGATACATTTTTGTTAATATTGCCCTACAATAATGTCTGAAGCCGATTTCATAGTCGATCATTTGTCGGATTTCTTTCAGGACTTGTGTGTTTAGGCCTGACTTCCCTTACACTAATATCGGTCTCGTACACACGTCAGCGAGAAATACATAATACAATACCATGTAGAGTAGGCCGATGGATCTATTTGTAATGTCATATGTCTACACATATAGTGACGATTTAATGGAACATTTTTTTTTTAATGTGCACGGCACCATGCTTGTCGGTCAGCGGACAAATCCGGCGCTGACGAGCGAAACCGACGCGTGTTATATCTTAGTTTGCTATATTCATAGCTCCAAGAAAAAAGATAACACTAAACGTGTTAATTATGTAGTAGGCACTATTATAAGAAGAGTTGGTAGTAAGAAAGTAGAAATAGCAAGCACAGGTAGCCTAGTGGTATCGGCCGCGATTTACAAGTTTGTAGGTCGTATGTTCGAACCCCGTCAAGCGCTTTACTGTTTCATCATCATCGACCTTTTAATCGTCCCACTGCTGGGCACAGGTCTCCTCTCATACAGAGAAGGATTGAGCGTAATCACCACGCTTGCTCAATGCGGGTTGGCGATTTCAGACTTAAAGTCCAGGTTTCCTCAAGATGTTTTCCTTCACCTTCAGTCATTGGTGTCCAAGATATACTTAGAAAGTACATATAACTTCAGAAAAGTTACATTGGTACTTGCCTGACCTGGAATCGAACCCGCGCACTCATACTTGAGAGGCTGGTCTTTTAACCACTAGGCCACCACGACATTACTGACTTTACTGTTTGTAAATTAGGTATTTCATCACCATTGTTCTCAAAACGGTGCAGGAAAACATTGTGAGGAAACCAAGACATGTAACATCTACCGCACTGGGCCAGCGTGGTTGATTACGGCTCACTCCGTCTCACCGAGAGGAGTCCCGTGTCCCAACAATGGCATATTGGCACTCTTTTTAGGGTTCCGTAGCCATATGTCAAAAAACGGAACCCTTATAGATTCGTCATGTCTGTCTGTCCCTCTGTCCGTCCGTATGTCACAGTCATTTTTTTCCGAAACTATAAGAGTTGTACTGTTGAAACTTGGTAGGTAGATGTATTCTATGAACCGCGTTAAGATTTTGATGCTAAAATAATAATAAATATTGGGGGCTCTCCATAAGAACTGTGGGTATCTATGGATAGGTCTTCAAAAATGATATTGAGGTTTCTAAAACATTTTTTTCTAAACCGAATTGTTTGCGTGACAGACGCTTCCAAAGTGGAAAAAAGTTAGTCCCCCCCTCTAACTTCTAAAATAAGAAAATGAAAAAAAAAAACATATGATGTACATTACTATAAAAACTACCAACGAAAATTGTTTTGAACGAGATCTAGCACGTAAGGTGGGTGGACCCTGGAAGGCCATGCTCCTTTGAAGGCCAACTATTAAAAAATCGTAGTTGTTGACATTTAAATACATATTCCTGCTACTACACACTAAGATCCTACAAACTACAGGCCACAAACGTGGCGGCGTGTCGATCGTGTCGCTATTGTGGCAGTTTTATCCAACGTTTCGTAGGCTTCGGTCGTCGACGTTACAATTGTTATTCGCGCGCACAACAAACCGTACATTTTTAGTCAATAGCCTATTATTATTTCATGGTTTTTTATTGTGAATTGTCGTATTAGTATATGTTTATGGTACTAAAGAAAAATGAACATAGCTTTGCCTCAATTTACATTAAAATATTGGTAGTGTTCCTAGGAAAGCCAGTGGTTATAAATAAATAGTATTTGACGGTTGGTCTTGCTATGGTGCATGGAACCACAAGGAACATTCACAAATCCAGAACAAATGAACACTTACTTTTTGGTTATAAGTAATGAGAAATTGTTATAATTATAATAGTTTGTAGTATCTATTATTTATTATAATTATTAGGACAAAGTTATAGTCATAATTATCAATTTTGGCCTTACAAAGAACGGACCCATAAGAAGGCCATTTTCGATAAAAAAAAAAGATTGAAATTTCATAATAAAACCTGATGGCAAATTATTTAAGGCCAATATCTCATTACTAATATTTTTAAATAATTTATATTAATACATTCTTAGTTATAAAATGGTGTTCAAGTAATGTTCGTAGAGTTTTTTTAAGATGATAAAAAGAAATTGAGCATTTAATGCTTCGCTTAAATAATAGAGCTTTTTATGTAGTTTTAGTAAAAGCGGATATATTTAATGTTACAATTCTATTTTTAAGTTTAACAACAGATGTATAATATTGGCCTTGTTTGGAGCCGTGTTCCATGCAAAGCCATTTGGAAGAGCTTTACAAAACTTAAATTTAATAAATGTTGTTTAAACTTAGGTAAAAAAAAAAAGATTTTATACGGTGGACAATAAAACAAAGTATTACTTAATAATTTGTTTCCTTCATTTATCCAATAAATAAACGAATTAAAAGTATTTACTCGTTAGAGTGGCCATCCATGGTCCACCCACCTTAGTTTTTTAATACCTCGTAAATCCTAAACCGCTTATTACCGCGTAATCTTTCATACAAATAACTTAAATCCTTTAATTTCATAAATCAATGGTACGGAACCCTTTATGCGCGAGTCCGACACGCACTTGGCCGATTTTTATAATTTGAAAAGATGTGTTTATTTTTTTTTTTATGTTTCAGACATTGTCCCTAATTTACATATTGCTGTGTATAGCTGCTCTAATATTTAAATTTACGGAATGCGACACACCATCAATTAATGGACAACTGTTTTGGACGCTCATCGCTGGTACCTTTATTAGAGACGGTACGCTTGTTATGACTATCTCCTTTCGTTTCCCACGTGAGGCCGACGAGGAGGGGTTTGGGGTAAAGACATGATGTGACCACTATGCTACAATATTTCACTGTTCTTTATGAATTATTCACTGAATGCACTTTTTACTACATAAATCACGCGTTTTTATTTAGTAAACGACACTATAAATAATTTTAAAGTCCAATGAAAAATGAGCGTGGCACTCATCTTCGCTTTCCCGCCAAAACTCTAGTATGTTACGCGATTACCCTGCTGTAGTCCCATGGATAAGATCTAAGAGCTTTATCTTATTGAATAAATCCATGTTTCCAAGAGAATCTTAGTACTATTATATATACTATTACATATTTTCGTCGGTCTCCGTGGCGCAGCGGTCAACACGCCTGACTGCGACGTGGAGGCCCCGGGTTCGATCCCCGGCCAGGTCATGATGGGAAACGATCTTTTCCTGATTGTCCTGGGTCTTGGATGTTTAGTTTATCTATATATGTATCTATTATAAAATATAGTATCGTTGAGTTAGTATCCCATAACACAAGTCTCGAACTTACTTTGGGGCTAGCTCAATCTGTGTGATTTGTCCGTATATATATTTATATTTATTTATTTATATACCTATCTGCACTGGGCCCGTGTGGTGGACAATATCCCGCACGCTAATTACGCAACACACTATTGATATCAGTTGGAATCATTTCGAAGCTTATTACTAATCCATTGCTTCATGTGTTTAAAAAGTGTGTCTTCTCAACAACGTAAATAACGCAATGAAAATTGTTGAACTGTCAAAATGAAACGACATGTGTGTTACTTAATTACCCTGCAAGTTTATCTTACGGAGAAGCTTGTGAGTCAAAAGTGGGAATGTTACTATGCCACCATACCTTTGAAGACGAAAACTTACAGGTGTAGGTACATAGTGTAAGCTTTATTATGCCGACCAATGTTTTTTTTTAGATGAATCTTGCCAGCAGGATCTCTGCAATGTAACTCCTGCATCTACTGTGTTCATCTTAGCTGCGATCACACTAGCCGTCTCCGTGCTTTGCCTAGTGTCTGCCGGTGTCCTGGTCACAAGTAAGTACTTATTAAGACGACCAGTAGTTATATTTTAATTCTGCTCCGATGTTAATTAAATAATTTGTTCAATAATACGTACCTACATAGTATGTATTATATTGACAGCCTCCGTGGCGTAGCAGTAGCGAACGCGGCCGCTGCGCAAGGAGGCGCGGGTTCGATCCTCGCGCAGTGTAAGTATTTGTATGCATGAATATAAATATTTGCACTGGTCTGGTCGTGCCTCGAAAAGCACGTTAAGCCGTTGGTCACGGTAGCCATACGAACATCTGAAGGCTGTCGTTATGGGTTGTTGGAGCCCTCAAAAGTCCAACAATTGATCTAACTGCAATGCTCCGATGTCGCCTTCGGGTTTTTTTTTTTTTTTTTTTTAATGGGACAAAACCCGCCACAC
Source organism: Sesamia inferens (assembly GCA_037179545.1). Lineage (NCBI taxonomy): Eukaryota > Metazoa > Arthropoda > Insecta > Lepidoptera > Noctuidae > Sesamia > Sesamia inferens. The sequence goes on along the minus strand of CM073921.1, from coordinate 13,582,715 downwards.
TTTTCCCAACCACTGCAACTCCTGAAAGCCAGAATCAACAGTGGCGACCGCCAGAAAAACGCCGAGCAATGAAGCTCGACGAGTCCCGGAGAAACGATTCAACTGTCTTGGGTCCCGCAACAAATTAATCAGAAAAGAATAGCGGAGGAGTAAGAAAAAAAGATATTTTTTCCACTTCCCTCCATAACAAGCAGGAGACAGAACAGAACTAGGCCAATCGGCACAAAGGGACATTATTGCAACTGGGAGAAGCCCAGATTGCCAAACACCACGGAATAAAATTTGATTAAGTTAATGGGTCCTAAGTAGGTATTAGCTGTTACAATTGATTCCAATAATAGGTATGGCAAAAGCGCCTGAACGCACGGAAATTGGTTCTAGTTTCTACAAGGTCCGTATAATAAACGACTCCGGATGTAACTTGTACACTATCCAACATAATATTGCGTTCATTCTGCCAAAGAACACACTCCCACAAGATGTGATGTGCGGACTGTTCAAATTCACAGTTCGATGTGTCGCCTTCGGGTTGTTGAGATCAGACGGCAGTCGCTTCACGGAAAATATCGAAGTTTAGCCAAAATCAGTAGTTAGACTGGTAAAGCGGACTCCAGACTCCAAAGCTGAAAAGCTTTGGATGCGACTGGGATTGACGCTGAGATGATGATAATAAGTAGGTATGTCCTAATATATTATTTTTAATAATATATTTAAAAGAGTCTGTGCTGATGCTAAATCTAAATTACTGAGTAACTAAAATAAAAGCATTGTAGCGGGTAATTAAGCTGAATTTCTTAAAAGAAGGTTTACTTAAAACCCCATTTGCAAAGCATTGAAGTCTTAAGAAAAAAAGGAACGCTGAAAATGCCTCTGCTCTAACGGGCTTGTATAATCGAAACCCACCTGGCTTCGCACGGTGCAATGCCGATTCTAAGCACTACAGAAAAACTGTAAACGTTGTATCAAAAACCGCCGCGAACGCCGCGCCGTGTACCGCCGCAAACGCGACACCCCGCTATTTTTAAATCTGTAATATCTTCGAAAATATTCATTTAAATCATACGCTGTAAAGGGCGACATAGATCTAGGTATACCAAATCTTTTTAAGGTATTAAGTTGGATAAGTAACTATTAATGCTGTATTGGTTAAAATCGCTTCGAATATTAGCCGGTATTTGTCGTAAAACGTAAATGATAAAAAAAAACTTATTTTTGCAAAAATACAACCGACTTCCAAAAAACACTACAAAGTGAAAAATAACTAATTTCGGAAGCCTGTGTCTTTGGTTTTTGTATATTAGTTTTTGACACCGACTTTACACTTTTTAGTTGTGAAAAGTACTGTTCAGCTGCATCCGGTTAGACTGGATGCTCACGCTAAAATACTTAATGAAAAAACTTACAAACGCACTAGTTGGCCCTATGATTTTTGAAAGTTCCCTTTTATTTCTCTGGTCTTCCATCATCAAACCCTGATGTCCTTATCATGGGACCACCTTGGGAATGTCTTCTATCCAACAGAAAAAGAATTATCAAAATCGGTTCATAAAGGACGAAGTTATCCGCGACCAAACTTAAAAAAAGCGTAATACGGTCGAATTGTGTAACCTCCTCCTTTTTGAAGTCGATTAAAAAATACGAAAATTTACATAATCATCATACCTAGTAACAATAGTAATGAATATTGCAATAATCTTTCTTTTTTCACGCGAATTAATTCCAACTTCCCCAAAATTTAGTAATTTTTAAAAAGTGACAATCCCTTTTTTGACGGTGTTATTATGAGCGAACAGCGATGAGATCGCATGCCGCGTGCCCTGCCCCTCGTCACCTACGCATGTGTTGCCTACCGCACATGTATAAAGTACCTCATTTTGCGAAATAATATTTATTTTTTGGGAGGACTTTATTAAAGTTTAGTCCGGCTTTGTACGCATTAGTAGAATCAGTTATCGATACCTAACAATACTTTCACGAATCGGACAGGGATTTCTTTACATATTGTATATATTTATATTCTCATTTTTTACAAACGGTGCCGTACAAATGACGTCACAGAGCGAGATGCATAGTTAACTCGCGCGAGTTATAGAGAAAAGTAACCTCAGAATTTCATGTAGGAATCTTCATAGGAAACGGCCAATTGAAACCGTGCTTATAGATTCTGACGTTTCAAGTGCCCATATTAGTTTCATCATCATCATTTCAGCCGAAAGACGTCCGCTGCTGGACATAGGCCTCCCCCAAGGTTCTCCACGACGACCGGTCCTGCGCCTCTCGTATCCAGTGGCTTCCCGCGACCTTCACCAGGTCGTCGGTCAACCTTGTCCGGGCCTTCCCCACGCTGCGTCTTCCGATGCGTGGTCGCCCCTCGAGAACCCGTCGGCCTCATTGGGCATCGGTCCTACGGGCAATGTGCCCGACCCACTGCCGCTTAAGTGTTGCAATTCTTAGGGCTATATCGGCTATCTAACGTTTATTAAACAACAACGGCTATCAAACGTTTATTAACTAATATGATGGATCTCCTCCCGCATCCAGCGGATGCGGATATTTATGTGAAATAAAATATTTTAATTTTATTTGTAGTTATACAAGATGAGAATGCTGCACCCTATCTTAATATGGTTGTGACGGCTTACGTTGGGTCGAACGTTGCCTCCTTAGTCGTGGATTTAACTACAGCTGCACACTTTGGAATAGACCACAGCACCTTAACATCTCAACTGGTAAGTAAAATCAAGGCGTTGCTAGCATAAAAAGTGGAAAATAGCTTTAATTTCGTTTTGTGCCATAATGTTCCATTTTTATAAAGTAGGTGGTAGGTAGGTAGGTTGGGATGGCACACAAATTCGCATAACACTACTTGCTATGTTGACACTAACAGACAGGAAGTTATTATAATATCATCAATATAAATTGAATGGAAAAAATTCGTGGTTGAAGCTAACTTAAAGAAATATTTTCGAAATCAACGTCTACGTTTATATTTGTTGGTCGACAGGTCGGACTATGTGAGACTTCGTGAATGTTAGTTTAACTGTTTGTAAACGTTCTTTAAAAAATATGTAAAAATATATAACAGAAAATAATAATGAACCGATTTGAGATCGTTCTCCTCTGAAGTCGGTTAAAATCTAAAATAAGAGAACCTGGCCTGTCGGTTAATAACGGATATGGTTCGCGAGTATTTTGTGTACCTGATACATGCTTAGTTATTATAAGAATATTGATTGTTCGCAGGACTCTCTACCAGAAAACATAACCTTTGAAGTAATCTATATATTAGAGGTGTTGCGTCAGGGAGCGTTTCTATTAATGTCCATAGCACTGAAAGGCTACGTCGCTCTACTCATTAACTGGATACTGATAATACTACTCATTGTTTACGTATACGAGCATCACAAACTGAGGAAAAGTGCTGAGGTAAATTTTACCTATATCTATGTATCATCATTAACCTTTTTATAGTCCCACTGCTGGGCACAGGTCTCCTCGCATACAAAGAAGGATTGAGCGCGTGCTCAATGCGGGTCTGCGGTTTCAGACTTAAGTCCAGGTTTCCTCAAGACGTTTTCCTTCACATTGTCAGGAAAGTAACAATGTAACTTTTCTATCTTAGGTACAAAGGATGTATCTGACATCGACGCACAAACGAGTACCATGGATCCAGTACATGATTCTGAACCCCCCAGTGGTGGAATTTTTCGTCGGTTTTTTCCTGATTAAAAAAAATAATATGCAGTTTTTTTTCACTTTAAACCGTTCATAATTGCTATACTTTTATAAACAAATAAGATTTTAAAGTAAAAAATAATTTAAGCGCAATGTGAACAAAACTCGAAAAACTATCCTATCAGCTGATTTAATAGAGTTCACATCAGGGGTCAACCTCACACCCAGAAACACGCGCGGCGGCACGCTTGCAACGTTCAAAGGCCGAGCCGACACATTTTTTTAAACACTGTTATTTCTGTAACCGCTCATTAGCGATATAAATGCCTATCATAATTTTATTAGCGGCATGCGGTGTAGCCTTCTCGCGAAGGGTGCGTTACGATGTCAGATACTCCCTGTGTATACTTTCTAAGGATATCTTGGACAACAATGACTGATATATTGTTGACCTATGTTGATTTGTATAGTCAGTCTATAATGTTAATACTCCAGAAGACTCAGGCCTCATTATATACGAGGTAGTGGGCTGTAATCTACCACACAGCCGCCGAGAAGATCTCTGTGCAAAGAACCTTTGCTACCGTCCAAAGGGGCTTTGCACAGAAGATCGCCAAGTCACATCGTACGGTGTCGCTCAATGCAGCGCTCACGCTGTCGGGTCTCCTCCCGCTCGATCTTCGAGTGTTGGAGGTCGCCCGGCTGTTTGAGTGCAAACGGGGACGTCCGATAGATGAGCTGGAATCCCGCGAACTGGAGGAGCGTAGGGCCTTCACGGAGGCCCCTCACCCCGCCAGTGAGCCAGATGTTGACTATCAGTGTCTGGAGAATATGCTCCCCGAAACTGTGGCTCAGCTACAGCTCCCCGCTCATCTGATTTACACAGACGGTAGTAAATCGGATGAAGGGGTCGGGGCGGCATAATCATACTGGCGGGATGGGTCCGAGATCCGGACCAAGCGAATGAGGTTGGAGCCGATGTGTACCGTCTTTCAGGCGGAGCTGCTCGCGATAGCCAGGGCTACGGACCTGGTTGTCCTGAGAGGCTTCGACTGCGCGGCGGTGCTCAGCGACTCTCGATCCTCGCTCGACTTGATCCGGAACCCGGAAACGCACCATCCCCTTGCTACCCATATTCGTAAGAATATCAGGGAGCAAGAGGGGAGTGGTAAAGTCCTCCGGTTCTTTTGGGTGAAAGCTCATGTCGGGATCCCCGGCAATGAGCGCGCCGACGAACTGGCTAGGCAGGCGGCGGCCCAGTCCAGGGTCGCCCCAGCGTATGACAGGTGTCCAGTCTCTTACGTCAAGAGACGTTTGAGAGAGGGCACAGTAGCTGTCTGGAACGGGAGGTACACCGGCGGGGCCATGGCTGGGGTCACGCGAATGTTCTTCCCCGACGTGGTGCGCGCGCGCAAGGTCCTGAAGTGCCTCGACAGGACGTCTATCTGGGCGCAAATTTTGACCGGTCACGGCGGCTTCGCCGCGTACCTGCACAAATTTAAATTGAAACAGAGTCCAGCCTGTGTGTGTGACACACAGGCGTCCGAAACAATCCAGCATTTGTTATTTGAATGTCCGAGGCACGACCGCGCCAGGTACGACCTGGAAGCAAGTACTGGCAGAACTTTAACAGAGAGAACTATAGCCGACCTTATGGCGGACAAACACTCCAGGCCGTACCTGGAGCGGTTCTGCCTCAAAATTGCAAAAGACTCAATTGAGAGAAATAGGACGAGGGCAGCACAGCCAAGCACTGTGCCGCTGGCAAGAATAAATTAAGAATGTAAGTAAATATAAGTAAAGAATGTAAGACTAGTACATAAGATATGTATAATTATAGTATAAAAAAGAGAAAAGAGATAAAAAATGACAAAAGATAAAAACAGACACGGGAAAAGAAAAACCCAAGAAAAAATGACAAGCCGCAAAAGACATAGCGGCAAAAGACAAAAAAGGAAATACAAAACAACGGCAAAAAAGAATTCTTGCCATGCAAGAAGGGACAGAGGGCAAATTAAAAAAAAAAAAAAAAAATGTACCACACAGGCGGGTGGGTAAGTGCATGTCACATGTAAGATTTGCCTAATTTAGGTACCTATAACAAAAGACATTTTGAAAAATGTAGGGGATTTGGTACCAATGTCCACTCTGTATATAAGTTACCAAATAGTCTGTTAAATAAGGAGAAAATGTGTAATACAACGTCTTTGATAAGCACCAAGTTTCGCTCAGACCTCGCAAAGAAAATACGTTAATAAAAAATTGTGTTTTCAATAATTGTTACCTAAACGGTTTAAATTGACTTCTACCAGACTGCAGCATTGCCTAAGGGTGATGATTTTAACAGGTTGTATACCTATGTAATATGTTCATACTTCATCTGTTCCCTCACAACTACTGAGTTTTAGCTATTCGTCGTATATCGACGTCCTTTTTTTATTGGGATGGGATATCATAAAATGACCTCTCCCATTCTGGGCGGAGAGGAAGGGCGTGTCAGACTTTTACTGACTAAAACCCACCCGTATTCCTTCTCTTGCCTGTAGGCCAGGACCACGGTACCTTTTTTAACCAAATCGCAACCCTTTTTTTTCCGGGTGTAAAATCCTCATGGATGTCCGCCGCCCTGGGGTGGGCGACGGGGTCTGTCAGACTCCTACTGACTAAAAACCACCCGGGTGTTCCGTCTCACACCTACACCGGGGGCTGCGAGAACTAATACTGATTCCGCAACCCCCGATTGGTGCTGGCCCGCAGCCGTGGGGCCTCCTCGGGTCAGGGGGGGGAGTGAGGTGTAGAGCTCCCCCCGTGACGTCTAAGAGTAGCGCGCGTGGAACACTTCGCGCCGCCACCTCGGGTCCTGATGTTTGGGGAGCGACAGATTTCCCCGAGTCTATCGCCCCTGGACCCATTTAGGGGGGCTGGAAGAGGGCATTATCCGCCCTCCGGCGACGCCCGGTACGCCTGCTGCGAGCTGGGTGAGAGGACGAGATCTCCCTCTCCCTTTCCGCAGCCTCCTTCTGCGAGACAACTGTTTCGCAGAAAGAAACCACCGCATCCCAGGACTCTTCGCTGCCGACCATCGACCTGATTACGACCGGCAGCGATAAGTCACTGCCTATTTCAGATATGAGGGCACGGCGCAGCTCCTCCCAAGCGGCACACTCTGCCAGCGTATGCTGCGCTGTGTCTTCCCGGCAGTCGACGCAGTGGTGACACCGGGCGTCCGGCTCCCTGTTTATGCGACACAGGTACTTTCCGAAGCAACCGTGCCCTGAGAGTACCTGTGTCACCCGAAACGTCAGGGAGCCATGCCTTCTCCCGAGCCAGTCCGCCAGCACCGGCCGGATGGCCTCGATGGTGGTGAGGCCGGCGGTAGGGCGCGAAAGCCTGTCCCGCCATTCCGCCACCAGGACCTCGCTGAGCTGCGACCGACGCTGCTCAAGCTGACGCTGCATCGGCCGTTCGCCCCGTTCTCGCGCCTGCTCACGCCACCGGTACAGTGACGCGAGGACCTTCGCCTCCAGGTCCCATGGCGGGGATCCAGCCAGTAGGTAGGCCGCCTCATAGGAGATCGTGCGATACCCATGTATGACTCTGACGGCCATCACTCTCTGTGGTTTCCGCAATACAGCGATGCTGCCGGCCGTCAGGTGAGAGGCCCACACCGGGGCCTCATACAGGGCCATCCATCGCACGATTCCCATATAGAGCCGTCTACAAGCGGCGCTCGGCCCCCTAGGTTGGGAAGCAACGTTGAAAGTGCCCCAGCCGCCCCCAACAACTTGGGCGCCAGCCGCCGGAAATGGGGGCCGAACTCCCACCGGCTGTCGAGCACCAATCCTAGGTACTTCATAGTGGACTCGACAGCGATCTGAACCCCCCCGACCACGATGTGTGAGCCGGGTGGCGGCGGCCGCCAGGGACCATGAAACACCATGGCTTCTGACTTGCTGAGGGCCACCAACCCTGATCCAATAAAAAACAATTAGATAAGTTACACTCTTGTTGCCCAGCGACCACGTTTAGATATTATATTTTAAATGAATATTTTTTACTTTTTTAATATTTTTTTTTGAACTTATACAGAGTTGTCTAAGTATAACACGATTTCAGAAATCTACCTGTTTACCTACCTTATTTATATGAAAATAAATTATGTTTTCAGCATTCTATTCATAAGATGGGAGTTCTGAATGCATTCGAGTAAGTATACTTTACGGTAACTATGTTCTTTAAAAAAATGGATTAACAATGTTATATTAATCCAATTATTAAGACTGACTGCTAGCGCGAATGTCGAGCATATGTTCTCAGTTCGAAACGGGATTCAGCATTAACGTGATAATTAACCAGCACCCTAATTACGCAACACGCTATTACTCTCAATTAGAAATATTTAGAAGCATATTGCTAATCCATTGCTCTATATGTTAAAAAATGTATCTGCTCAACAACGCAAATATCGGAATGAATGTTGTTGAACTATCAAAATGAAAGCCGTCGCTACCGATAGTGTATTTATTATGCAGTTGGTTTACTGGTGTCTGATTTGCGCAAATTGGCTCGCCCCCTATTATTGCCCCACCATATGGTAGCCTCTTCTCAAACAGAAGATACAGAGAAAGCACGAGTGATGATCACGATTGCTAACGGTAGGGGAATTACGTAATACGTATACGTAGCAATGGGTTTCAATTTGACAGTTCGACAACAATGTAAATAAGACCATGAATGTTCATGGTATTATTTACATTGTTGAGTAGACAGTGAGCAGAGACATTTTTCAAACATTTTTTTTTAATAATTATAAACTAGCGCTTGACCGCAAGCCCACCTGATGGTAAGCAGTGATGCGATCGTTGATGGTAAAGCGCGCTAGTTCATTAAAAGCCTATTCAGTCAGCAAAACTGAGCAAATAGGAAGGAAGACGGCAGTTGAGCGAGGTGATGCAATGTTAAACCCAACAACACGACCAACGATGCTGCGCCAAAGGGAGATTGATCTGAAGACCCTCCACGACCAAACTTCCAACACAACAACATTACGCGCATCGTACCCGGCTCACATCGCTGCTCAGACCCGTCCTCCGTACAGCTTCACCAGACATCACGCCGGATCACGACAAATCGCTTGGCGGCAAGGCTTTGTCTGGTGGGTGGTAACTTCTGCCGGCGGCCGATGTTATGGCTTACCACCGAGAAACACACCACATGTGGACCAATAAACTAGCAATATGGTTCAAAATGATTCCAACTGATAGTAATAGTGTATTATTACCCAATTACGATGCGGGTTGGTGATTTCAGACTTATATCTGTCAAAAAGCTAACCCCCAGTTAGGATCAGCTGGTACCTATCGTTCGGGCCGCCCATTGGTCCGTTCGGTCCAAACGATCCTAACTAGTCGCAATCATTTAACAAAAATATATTCGCCGATTAGGTTAGGTTAGGTTAGGGTATATTTCCTAGTAGTGTCTTACTCCAATCCATGTACGAACGACAGCAGGTTAAGCTACCCGAAACTGCCAAATATTCCCAATCAACCTTAAGCCTTAATTCTTTAGAGATAAAGTTAAAAATCTAATAAGGAAATCTGACAGATTGTAGTAGCATGTGCTGTCGTCTGTAAATAGCTTGCAAATTATCTACTCCTCTGACAATAGGCAAAGATGTAGATACAATATAAATAACATCAAATCAATTTTCCACATTGGCACTCCTATGAGTGAAAACCGATTTGATGTTATGTGTTATTGCGATCAACTTTGGTTTATCAGACTTATTATACCTACTATTTACAGCCAGCCAAGGAGGCCAGATATCAATAACTGGGCGACGAACTCTAACGGACGCGAGCCAGAAGTATATTCACCGTTTGGGAGAGGGTAAGATTTGGGTGTGATTAACTTTTCCATTAAATTAATAGATAATATTCATTGTAAGTAATCATTCTGTAAGAATTTCTGTAGGTACGGACGCCAAATCGCAGGCTTGTGTAACTAAGTAAACGAAAAAATATCTCCTCTATGCGATGTAGCGCTGCAGCGCATAAAGATAAATCATCGTAACCTACTTACGATGATTTAATTTTTTGCAGATAAAGATGAGTTTTAAAAGATAAATTACTGTTTAATTCAGGTCGAAGAATCTGACATAATCGGTGTCAACTATTCTTACATTTTCTTACTAACTAATTCATCTGATACAATATCATTAATTTTTATAAGTCAATTTCGTCTTTAGAGTCTTTGGGTATATTTTGCTTTTTATACAACGTTATTTTTTGTTTATACGAAACCTGAATTTATTTTGTTCAGAATAAGTAACTGAATCGATTCCAATCAATTTAATCATTTTTAAACCATGTTATATTTTTTCCCAAATACATTAAGAAATTATTGCAGTGTGGTTACCGAGCGGTTACGATTGATCATAGTAATTGCACGCGCGCCACAGCTGACGTCAGTGGTCAACACAGCTTTGTACATATTTTTTTTGGGACAACCAAATAGAATAGCATGCTAAAGCTAAGCAAACCAAGCTCATAAATTTGTGGTTTTTCATCATATCTTTTTGAAATTTTGTACCTACATAGATTCTTTACTTAAAAATACTGGACACGTGTTCCTGGTTTCGTATAAACAAAAAATAATGTTGTATTAACTGCAGTTATATAGACTGCAGCAGTCCATGACCACTTGAAAATATATAAGTTATCTATTAAGTACCAAATTACAAAACATTTCTAAAAATCATACCATCCTCGTTTTTTACAGAAAATCTAAGTTACGATCTTTGTGTTTTTCAGAGCCCACGTGAACAATGGTTTCAACGATGATGACTCCGATCGCGGGCTGAAACGAACGCCACAGCGATCTGATACCAACCATTCCAAGTTAGTAGTTTTAAGAGTATTTACTAGAGGCAAAGGTGCAAGTTAGTGTCTTATTTTGTGGTTTTCAATTTGTATAATTTCATCGGTGTTATATTTTAAAAATGTGTTCCAATAACTATTTAGAATTAGGTGAAAAGTGTAAGAAATCATTGCGTTTATAGTTCCATTTAACTACTTAGTATGTTAAGAAAACCCTGTCCGACCCGTGAAGGTGTTGTTAGGTATCGATAACTGATTCTACTATTGCATACAAAACCGGGCTAAACTTAAAAAAAAAATCCCCCTAAAAAAATAAATATTATTTCGCAAAAAGAGGTAACTTAATAAACGCGCGTTAACCTCCCTTCGGCACGCGGCACGTGGTCGCAGCGCTATTCGCTCATAATAATACCGGTGTTGTCACTTTTTAAAAATTACCAAATTTCGGGGAAATTGGAATTAATTCGCGGGAAAAAAAGATTATTTCAAAATTCATTTGTATTGGTACTATGATGAATACGTAAAATTTTATATTATATTTGGTCATGTATTTACCTAACCTTTATTATCCTTATGGGTCGGACAGGGTTTTCTTAACATACTGTATGCAATTAATAATGCATTGGAAAGCGAGGCGTTATTTTGATAGTAAAATAACTGCAAACTTGACAGTTACTTACTTTTTATCCACTATTCACCCAAATCTAAAAAGTTAGTGGAACACATTTTTAAAATATAGCTCCAATTTAATAATATTATTTTGAATCATTCTTTGTGCAAAAGCAAAAACGGAGCAAAGGTAATCTTAATATCACATACCTATTTACATTAGATGTAATGAAGCTAAGTTCAAATACCTACACAAATATACTTTGTTTTTGGGGAAGGGAGAGAAAATGCGGCTTCTCTCTCCCAGCTCGGCGACCTTTGTGGCAGACATGACATCCTCGTAAAAGGAGGCAAATCCGTCCAATGCGCAAATACCTATATATCTCTTGCTGGGTAGAACAGCTCATTGCTAAAGATCATACTAAAGGAGAAAATAAGGAAACTGTCATTGTTTCTATATATTTTATATCCCACCTATTTCTGAATTTTTAGCTACTTAAATTAAATGCTATGCAAAAATTTAAAACTCTTAGTGAATAAATGCCGGACTCCGTACGGCTTATTCGAAGGAACACCTTTCAGTTTCATTCTCGTTGAATCCCCTCGTATAATAATAATACTAAAACATTATTAACATAAAAATTAAGTACCTATAGTAAGTACAAAAAAGAATCACCACTTATTGTTTTGTTTATTTTCAGCCGTTCATACGACCCTACGGATACGTGGCATCGTAGTCAGCCTAATCGTCCGTTCTCATACCTAGAGGATATCAAGGCACGGCCGGCGCCGGTGCCACCTAGGCCTCCGGTCTCGCCTGCAGTGGAAGCTCCTTGGTCGCAACGCAATATGTGGCAGCAGCCGCAAGGACCGCCCGTGCCGGCGCCTGACTACAGTCCACCTTCTCGGCGACTCAAGTCTGCTCTAAAACCAGGAGGTTACATGTAACATGTAAAATGTAAAACGAAGATTGGCGAAGTTACCCCTATATTGTACTTATTTTATTAAAATTATTATATATGTATATATATTAGGGAGTATATAAGGGTGAAAATTCTTTTTTCGAAATTAAATATGCATACATTTTTATGCAGATTTTTTTTCTAAATAAACCTAATAACCAAAATAAAAAAGGAGCGTGCTTATGACCACACGACTGAAGTGAAACTTCTTTCGCTCCATCTGTATGTATATATATATATGTGTGTGTACAATATATACATTTATACACATATACATATATTAATTTTCTATAAATATTTAAATTTATTTCATGGTTTCATTGGTAAATTAATATTTTTGCATAGATCTTCTATTTTTATTGAAAAAAAAAAGTCGTTGTAGACCTTGTAGTACCCAGCTCGCGCCACGGGCGCCTCTGTGCTTATATCCCCCACTTAACTTCCGTTCGCCTTGCCCGATCACTTTTCGTAACGCTTACGTCACGCGTTCGCCAGCTTACTCCCCAAGTCGAGCGTGCGTAAAGAAGTTTCACTTCAAAAATATCATTGGGATCGGATATCGATAACCCGTGCCGACTTGATGTCAAACTTTTAACAAAATGTTCGTTCAAATTTTCGTTCGCGTGGAGTTAGTAATGCTCCGATCCTATTGGTCGCAGCGTGATGATGTATAGCCTAAAGCCTTCCTGGATTAATGGGCTATCCAACGAAAAAGAATTTTTCAAAACGGACTGTTTCTTTTTTTTTAACAAATTTTATTATTGTGTCGTGATGGAATTTTTTGTTTAATATAATTTTGTTGTCATTGTCTTAAAATTTAGTTTATATAACATTGTTTTAAAATATAATTAATATGATATCGCTTTAAAATCTAATTTCATATAACATTGTTTTAAAATTTAATTTGATACAACTTTAACAATTTGTATTCATGCTGTTATATTATTATTTGCATGCTGTGAATTCTTATAAGTGGAGAAGCACAAGGTCATACCCTGTTATTTATATTTTCTAGCATTTAAGGTGTTTTCTCTGTTAGTAGTTCAAATAAATAAATTAGCGCATTCAAACAAACTCTTCAGCTTTATACAGTATGTTAAGAAAACCCTGTTCGACCCGTGAAGGTGTTGTTAGGTATCGATAACTGATTCTACTAATGGATACAAAACCGGGCTAAACTTAAAAAAAATAATCCCCCTAAAAAAATAAATATTATTTCGCAAAAAGAGGTAACTTAATAAATGTGCGTTAACCACCCTTCCGCGGGCGGCGGGCGGCAGGGCACGCGGCACGTGGTCGCATACCACGTGCCGCGGAAGCAGAAAAAACAAATTTCGGGGAAGTTGGAATTAATTCGCGGGAAAAAAAGATTATTTCAAAATTGATTTCTATTGGTACTATGATGATTAAGTAAAATTTTATATTATATTTGGTCATGTGTTTACCTAACCTTTATTATCCTTATGGGTCGGACAGGGTTTTCTTAACATACTGTATATTAGTTTAGATATAGGTAGAGGGCATTATAGAATTTAATTTTTATTCAATAAATAAAGTACTATTTTACCTCAATCGTATACTTAGTTGAAACTGATTTATTATAAAAGTTTTATTTACAAAATTTTCTTTTCTAAGTTTTCTTTTTTCAGTCTGGGTATTACTCTGTGTTCCTGTACGCAACGTAGTAAAAACTATTTTTGTTTCTCTTCAACAGTAATCTTTCCATGGAAGTCTTGCAATAACTTAACTGCTCTCTGTCTCTCTGCTATATCATTAACAGCTCTTAGTGCCATCAGCAGTTTTCTAGATTGTACAAACGCAGCATTATTTGGCCATGTAGTAGGACACACTTTGAGAAAACTGTCATCAATTTTCAAAAGATTAAACAAGGCCTTGCTTTACATGGAAACGAAGTCGTAGATGTTTTTCTCGTACCTACAGTGCACCACATAAGTCTTCTTTCGAGAGGATGTAGTGTTTACTGTGAGCTGATGGGTTTTCCTTCGATAAGTTATTAACATCCCAAACTGCTTGTGCCTGTTCAGTTCTAGTAGATATATCCAACGAGCACCGCTAGAAGTTGTTCTTTATCGCCACATGAAATCACTATCGGGAGGCGTTCCTCTTTAGGTTGGCACATATCTACAGCCGGCAACAGTTTTCCATCCCAGTGGACAGTTACAGTATCCGGCACCTGGTTTTGCAAATCGGTTTTTATAGCTTCTGCCCGCTCTTTTCATTTCTCCGTTCGAATTCTTTGAATGGTGGACTTGCTAATGGGAAATTCGTCAATGTTGAGTCCAAGTGCCTCAATAGTAGCTTCAGTAATAAACACAGAATTCCTCATCCTTAACTTACACCTATCTAGAGTTGCTACTAACTTTGGAGTGATGAAATTTTTCTCATTGCAGTTTTATTAGAATCTGACTGTGCGCTCTCGGCGGGGGTGGGCAAATTGTCTTGTAAATCCATTTCTTCAGAATCAGATGATGAATTTTCTTGATACGAGGACGTTGAAGCGGTTAGGGATGCTTCATAAATAGGTTGACGTTTTGATCCTTTATTTTCCTCAAGCGCGCTTTTTCCTCCTTGTCGGTTAACAGTTTATTCACTCCAGCTAAGTGACCAGGTCTGCCTGGCTCTCTTTGGCGCTGCAAGAACATCCTATCTTTATTAATTGAAGCGCTTCGACGTGTGCAATGTCGAACAAATTGTTCAAGTTTGTAAGTACGAGTAACTCTTGTCAACGCTCTTCGAATATGTCTTGGGTTTTTTTTTGGCATTCTTTTGTAGATCTCGCCAAAATTGGTATAAGGCCACTAGTTTCTGAACAAAGCTAGGTAAAGCCTTAATCGGAATACGTGCCTTTTCCTAATAAATAATGCACTCACAAATAGTAAGATTCGCGCTTTCATTTACTTTAATTCACTTCTCGAATATTATAGAACAAAACTGCCATTACTTCCCATCGGAAGTTTTGAACCGGTGATTTGATGTTTTACATCCCCAATCAAAAAAATCCCCTTTTTGGAACTGCGTCATCTCTCTGACATCTTGACCGAACGATAATAATGCGTTAACTATTAAAACAAACGAGTAATAACAAGCACTACGATACGTTAACTCCGACGCGCCATAGTATGTAAATAGGTACTGTCATGTATCGACGATTTTCGGTACGGGTTACTGTGGTTCTAGGTATATGAAATTTTATTTACAAGTGTTTTAGCGCCTTTCGCATTTAATTAGAGATATGCGTTAAAAGAAATTCATTCATTCATTCATTTTCATTAGACGTTTTTATAGCATATTTTTTTCGGACCTAAATACCCACACAATCGATGGTTTTTTATAAATGTTTTGGAATTTAGATTAATCCCTGTTAATCACTCGACCCAATTTGGTCATCGTTAATTAAATTACTATAACGTATATTACAAATTATAATAATAAAAAAAAACAAAACTGAAAAGTAACAAGAATTTTATTTCTTTAAACTTTTTAAAAACAAAGTAAGTAAAACTATAATTAAAAATGATATTATAGTCTTTTTATTTATAGATACTAAATAGTATTTCTGTCCTATAATATCAATTATAAAAAATTAAAATTTATTGTTTATCCAGAAGGCAAATTTTCCTAATTTAAAACGTTCAAAATCTATACTCCATCGCTTTAGTTAATTAACTAAAGTTAAACAAATCACGTGATTTGAACAACCGGTTAAATGTAATTCTTTAAATGTATTACTTACACTTCAGTTGTAATGCTACTTATGCTACGATACAGTAGTACTTTTTAATTTAGTAACGTTACAAATCGAAAAGTAATGACATTGATTGCGACACAAGGCACACATTTCCGCAGCATTTGGGCAAAATGGCGTGAGTTGACAGGTGTCATTTGTGATCCCAAAATGCCAGTTAAGCTTAAGGGACAGGTCTATAAGATCATCATTAGACCTGTTCCTCTGTATGGCAGTGAGGCGTGGCCTGTGCTTGAGCGACACAAGCCGGAGCTGCGTGTCGCGGATGTGAATATGATGCTGTGGATGTGTGGAGTTACGCGGAAAGACCGCATCAAGAACTCCCGCATTCGTGGCATGCTTCGCGTCAGTGACATAGCAGAGAAACTGCAAGAGGGTCGCCTACGCTGGCACCTACGGTCACGTCTAACGAAAACCAGCATTTTACGTAGGTAACAAATGTCTTGCCATGGTGCATGGTGAAGAAGAAGAAGAAAAAAGTGCTGGCTTGACGTTTTAAGAGATGACGTCGACGATCGTAGGAAATGAAGGCGTACATGTAGGAAAGGGGATCCCGAGCTCCAACGCGAAAGCTGCGGATGCAACCGGGATTATACGCCGAGATGATGATGACAAATCGAAATATAGCGTTACTAAACTGAAGAGTACAACTGTGACGTTTAATGACAAGTGAAGTGAATGGTATTACATTTAGTCTCTTATTCAAATCACGTGATTTTTTTTTTACCTTTAATTAATTACCCAAAGCGATAAATTATAGTCGCATTCTCGTCCCATCGACCAACAAAGTCATAAACTTGTCAAAATTTTGGAAAGTTAGAGGTATTTTTGACAGATTGAGATCAGGCTGAACGTTTTTGGGGGAATTTGCCCCTCAGGTAAAACAATAAATGGTAGATATTAAAAAGGCACGAAAATTCTTCATAATTATAATTTTATATCTTATAACAATATGTACAGAAGTTTTATGTGTTGTTTGTAGTACAAGTTTAGTCTATTTACATTTACACAACGATGATTTGTATTAAATGTAATATTAAATTTTATGTACGAGTCTATTTACAGTAATTGTACAGTCAGTGCCATTGGACACGGTCACCAAAAAACTAATATAAAAAACCTATGAGATAATTAATTAATTAACACGTTAATAATAGATGTCTGTGTGGACTTACGCCGTTTAAATTTATAGGTTTTGGGTTTAGTCTTAAAAACTTGTATTGTGTTCCTTGGGATACATACATCGTTTACGCCATGTTCATTATATAAAGAGTGTAATCTGACATCGACGCACAAACGAGTACCATGGATCCAGTGCATGATTCTGAATCCCCTAGTGGTGGAATTTTTCGTCGGCTTTTTCATGTTTAAAAAAAAACATATGTCGTTTTTTTCACTTTAGACCGTTCTTAATTGCTATACTTTTATAACCCAATAAGATTTTAAAGTAAAAAATAATTAATTCGCTAATTACACAAAAAAGCGGAATGAAAACGAAACTCGAAAAACTATCTTATCAGCTGATTTAATAGAGTTCACATCAGGGATCAACGTCATACCTACAAACCCACACGGCGGCACGCTTGCAACCTTCAAAGGCCGACCCAACATTTTTTTTTAAACATTGTTATTTCTGTAACCGTTCATTAATGAGATAAATGACTATCATAATTTTATTAGTGGCATGCGGTCTAGCCTTTTCGGGAAGTTTGAGTTACGATGTCAGATACACCCTGTATTATAATATGCTGATTGAAACTCATAAATATAATTTGAAGCAATCCATAACGTTGGCATTGCATTACTTACTATCTGAATGAAGAAAGATATTTTAATTCAAATTACTTAAGCTTAGTTTCAGTGTCATTGGCCCCAATTCCCTTGAACACAAACTAAATTAAATTTAAGATCATTGCATCTTTTTATTTCCATTTCATTAAGAAAAGGACAGAAAATAAAAGGTTAATTTAGACCTGTCAAATTAGTCTTTCGTTCTTTCTTTTCTTTAGAGTGAATACTACTTCAACTCTTCAATGGCCCCTGTGGTTAGATACCACAAATTTGCCAATAACATGTGTAACAAATTATAGAAATTCTTTAAAAAAAAATATTTCACAATAATGGCGGATATCGCCAATGACAGTTGAAAAAAAGGGCCGCGTGAGCCGACTACGAGGAGATTTTATGCAAAGCCATGATGTGGCCAGTACGCTGCGATATTTCAATGTTCTTTAGGAATTATTCACTGAATGCACTTTTTACTACATAAATCACGCGCTTTTATTTATTAAACGCTATAAATAATTTAGAAGTCCAAAGAAAAATGAGCGTGACATTCATCTAAGCTTTCCCGTCAAATTAGTCTGCTTCAGACGTAAATTGACGTATTTTTGGTTGCCTTGTTTTTAATCGCGTCTAAATATCAACTCTCAACTTCAATGCTTGATCAATGGCCCTTTTGGAAGAGACACCACAATTTTGATAATAACACATATGGACTATTAATAAACAATCAAACATTAGAGGATATTTAGCGAGAATTAATACTTAACATTTATCTTTGTGTTTAAATTAAAACTAAAACAATAAGTAGTAAAGACATTGAAGAGTGGTATGACCATGTTGTTACATTAAAAAAAAAATAAGTGTACATACTTATCCTAATTTGACGGAAAAAAACGTTATCTTTTAAAAAATGTTATCTTCTTGTAGGGTATGTTAATAAGTTATGTATGTAGGTATGTGTAAATAAATCAGTTGTTACTTGGAATCGCAGTTTAACTCCACGCTTTCCGTTATTATAATTAATAAACACAACTGGCGACGAGGATTAAAGTTACTTTCGTGTGGTTTACGCCGTTTAAGTGTGGCATGTCAAGATGCCTATCGGTAAAATTGAAGAATTTGACCTATCAAGTAAAAAGTGGATGGCGTACATAAGACGTGTGGAACA
This sequence comes from Sesamia inferens, assembly GCA_037179545.1. Taxonomy (NCBI): domain Eukaryota; kingdom Metazoa; phylum Arthropoda; class Insecta; order Lepidoptera; family Noctuidae; genus Sesamia; species Sesamia inferens. The sequence goes on along the minus strand of CM073921.1, from coordinate 13,563,872 downwards.
ATTCATAACCTTAAACGAAATAAAACCAGAGTTACAAGTTGCAACGTTGGTGACGTTGGTTGGAGCCGCAACATATGATTTAATGTGTGATTTATTTGCACCTAATAATCCAGAAGAGAAATCATTTCGAGAACGAGTAAAAATTGTGGGTGATCATCTTGAACCAAAACGCTCCGAAATTGCTAAACGCCATGTTTTCAGACAAAGACGTCAGAACACCGGTGAATCTCTGTGAATATCTACAAAAACTAAAACACCTGGCCAGTACATGTAATTTCAAAACTACGCTGGAGGAAAATTCACGAGATCAATTTGTTTCAGGTTTGGCTAGTGATAATATGAGATCACGCATCTTTGCGGAACAATCGATTACATACATAACTTATTAACATACCCTACACCTCTATCGCTTTCTTAATGAAATAAAAAGGACAAGAGAATTGGCGCCACTATGTTCTTTACTCTCACATTTATTATGTTTTTATTGTAAAGTAGAAATATATAAAAACCGGTGTTTTTCTTTTTGGTAACTTCACCTGTTTATTATAGAAATCGCGCGCCTACCATCACGCCATGTGTTAACATGAACGAATATGTTAAGATTCGTTCAAATTTAAATATTAACGGACTCCGTTTCCGAGCCTACTCAAATAATTCAAAGAATATTCAGTCTGGACGAATTTATATAAAAGCTCTTCCTAAAAGTAACTCTCAAGTTACAAGACCTTTAAGAACAAGCATTATAGTAAGTTATTAACTGAACCCGTTACAGTAAATACAATTTTTCACAGACATACATACGTAAGTACCAGTCTTTCCAACTTAGATAATAATCTGGATCCCGAGCTTAAAACGCACAAAGACGGCCGCACAAACAATACTATAAACACAAATAAAATGTCTAAGCCTGCTTTACATTGGTGTACCACTGAATATCTACCATCACATAACTCAAGGCAAGGTCAAAACAATTTCCACATCATTTGCGTGTTCACAATGGTCAAAACCGATCCTGTTCCTTCTTCGACTCTGTTTCATCTGTAATGTCTTCGGCAGTCCCTACGATTCCCTCATTGGTAGTTTTAGCGTCAGTCTTAGTCGTGCAAGTATCAGGTGGACCTTCTAAGTTACCATCCTCACTTATATATTTATTTTTCGATATGACGTTCTCTGATTCCTCAATTTTCTGTTCCTCATGGGATAGAGACAACTCAAACTGCGCCGCTAGCTGGCTAAGTACTTTTTTCAGGTGGTCGAAAGATTCTTTGTCATTAGAAACGTTTGGAGTCTCCAGAACAGTTTCACAATTACCATCGTCGCAAGTGTTTTCAAAATGCGCTTTCATTGCTTTTAGCTCACCGACAGTCACTGTCAAATCTGGCTTTGTCAAGAAGGTATCTGTTAAGATGCGACCTTCTTGGGAGAACAGGAACACAGCTGGTATTTCAATATCATCCTTACCGTCACCGGACATCGCGAATAAGGCGGTACTCTCGTGAGTGGAATCTGGTATGTTATCGATGATAATTGCTAAAGTAATCCCAGCGGCTTGCATTTGACGTACTTTCTGAGCAAATGTGCACTGACCTCGTTTGGCGATGCCGAACTTGCCTTCGACTTCATTTTTGTTTTCTATGGGTGTGCAGGCATCTATTGGGATAACAAAAGCGAGCGTATTGGTGTACTGGTTGTTCGCAGAGATCTCCTTGCCGAAGTGTCCGGGGCCAGCGGGGAATATCTTGTCATTGACCTTCACTCCGGCAGGTACCACACCGTTTTCCATATCACTTAGCGAATTCCATTTTGACATTTCACGCATAAAGGTAAGGCCTTCCGCAGCATCTTTTGCCGATTTCGCCTGAAAATACAGTATAAATATATATAAATAAAGTCAATGTCATATCAACTAAAGACCTATTCCGGTATAAAAACATTAAAAATCTTGAGGCAAGATTTTGTGCCGTTTTTAATAAAATGTTTGTTTTTTAAATTTGTTGTCCCTGTAATGATACAGCGAAAACAAATAGTCAGAATGGTAGGTAAATTAATAAAATTTTTGACAGATCTGACATCATTATCATCACCATCCTGTCAGTCACATAAAGTCCACTGCTGGACATAGGCTTCCCCAAAGGATTTCCATAAAGACCGTTAGGACATGGCCTGCATCCTGCGATTTTGGCCAGGTTATCCGACCACCTAGTCGGTTGGTGAGAGCCAAGACCCTTTCTGCCCGATCGGCCATCGGGTCCGATAGCACTGATCAATACTGAGATTATAATACAACTTACCGTAGAGGTGGTGTAGAGCAGTTGCACCCTGCCATCAGGTAGTGTGAGCACAGAGATGCCCATGTCAGACAGCGTATGGATCTGGCGAGGGTCGTTGAGCGGACGCAGACGTGCGGCAGGTCGTGCTGACGTCGTGCCAAGAAGCGCACGCATTGGTCGCCGTACCTTCTCCGCCACCAAAGACGCCGTATTCGGACATGTTCTGAAACAACATTAATGTGGTTTTTCTTTTTTGCTGGTATATCATCAAATGACCACCCACTCTGGACGGAGCAGAAGGGCGTTTCAGACTTTTACAGACTAAAAACTCACCTGCACCCTAATTACGTAACACACCGAACGTTACTATCAGTTGGAATGATTTCGAAGAATATTGGTAATCCATTGCTTCATGTGTTCGAAAAGTATGTCTGCTGAACAACGTAAAGAACGCAATGAAGGCTGTTGAACTTTCATAATGAAACCCATTGCTGCTGATAGGTGTTACGCAATTACCCTGCCGTTTTCTACACCCTAGTCCTAGTCTAGTCCTAGTCTATTAGTAAATTATTAATTTATCTGAAATTTATTTTTATTTGACATTTTCTACCATAGATTTATTTGTTTTTTTTTTTTAATGATTTATTTACTTAATGCGATGTCAACTATAATTATGTAATTAGAATGATTTAATGAATGTTTCTAGTATATTCTTTATTTATTTTATTTTATTTTTATTTTGTTTGTATTTCATGTCTGCTGTGTATTTGTATTTACTATGTGAAATTATGGGTATCTTACCTGAAATAAATTATTATTATTATTATTATAACAGCCACTCAGACGTGAGTGGCGGCCCCACTGCTTAAAACTTCCTGTTATTAAACATCGTAGACAGCAAATGCTATAGACGACAGCAAAGCGTGTCGTGGAAAAACACAAACAAAAATACGTCACACATTTAGGGTTACCCTTTGAGGAAAAATTTTGCCCAAAATTTGTGAAAGTGGAAAAGAAGAGAAAGACGTTGATGTAACGATCGGTAGAAGCATCTGATGCTCCTGAACTCAAATAAATTGCATTAAGAGCAGAAAAGTGAAGCCGGATGTTGATGATACTGAAATAGCTGGCTTTGTGAGTAAATAATAATAAATCCTTTTCGTTCAAACATCTGGCAACACACACCCGTCGTATGCAAGTATCCTTCCTGCAAAATATGACCAATAATGTTACACTGCCTTTTAAATAAATGTCTTTTGTTAGTCACCTTTCGTACACTTTCAACATGACTAAATCGTCTAACCGTATGGTTACTAAAAAATTACGTCTAACCAAACTTGGTCAGTACATCTAAATAAATTAGCCGGCAAATTTCACCAGAGTGAAGCTTACTGATATTCAATCATGGTATTAACAGCAAGAGATTAATAACTTACTTCCTATACTTGTCTTCGTCTTCGTCATCAAGTTTCAGTGTGAAATACGTAGTATTTTTACCATCGGTGGCCAAAGAAAGGGGCAAGAAATGCGCTTCGGTGGTTAACACGTAGTCTTCTAACTTTATTGGCACATCCTTGTCTTCACCAAAGAGCATGTAAAGGTACTTAAAAGTCTCAGCCAGTACGAATGAATCCATTCTATCTTCGTGAATGCGTGTCCTCACATCGTTAACGGCTGCATATCCGCATGGAACCCGAGTGTACTGCTGCAATGCTTTAAGTACTGCTTTCCCAACTTGCAAATAATGATCGTCCTCTGTTGCGCGGTGGAGGAAGTACGTTGATTCTAAGAACTCTGGTCGCAAAGGATGTTGACCCCAATGAACCTAAAAATAATTTAAAATATTATTTCAACCTAGTGCAATAGCCGAACCTTACCAGGAATTTATATTTACCTGAAAATCAGAAGTGAAAGCCTCTGGAATGAATGTATGCCGCTGCATAACTTGGTAAAGCATCTCATGGGTCTCGACCGCGGGCCGCACGTCACCCAACAACACCTGAAGGCCGGGCCAGAAGGCAAGCAACGCGTCCATGAAGTTCCGCGACTGCAAATGTGGCCTAAAACAGAAGAGAATACACGTATAATACACGAGCGTCAAGCACACATAAGTAATGTATTCATACATAAGTAATTTTTAATGTATGTATCCATTTATGTCACTTTATTCAATGACGACAAGGTTGGTGCAGTGGTTGAGTGCTCTACAACTGCTCTGCGGGTCGCGGGTACGATTACCGCACGGAACAAATATTTGTATGGCCTACAGGTAGTTGTTCCAGGTCTGGCTGTTTATAGTGTGTATGTATGTGAGACTAAATGTTTGTAAAGGCACCTACGATACAGGAGTAACTCCTAATGTGGGGGAACATATTTTTTTTAAGTTTAGTAAAGGCTGTATAGTATTATAGAGATGACCTGCATAGTTTAGGGCAACAAACACCTTTTATAGTACTTATAGAATAATGGCACACAATTATGAGATAAGCGCTAGTTTGAATTTAGAACAAAACAAATACCTATAGGGGAGTTTAGCTGATAAGGATGTCGTGATATAACAACATAAAGGTATAAAATATAAAATAACTCATGTACAGACGACAGCACATCAAGATACTAAACTCTGTCAGATTTCTTTATTAGATTTTCAACTGTATCACTAAAGTATTAAGGCTCAAGGTTGGTTGGGAATATTTGACAGTGACGGGTAGCCTGATCTGCTGCCGTCCGTACCTAATATTGTACGAGCCTATTTTAAAATAGGCTGCACAATGGGAGATTGCGCTTTTTTGTAAATTATAAACTAGTGCTTGACCGCAATCCCACCTGATGTTAAGCTGTGATGCAATTGTTGACGGTAAAGCGCACTAGTTTATTAATAGCCTATATTCATATTCACTCTAGCCTTGAAGACACTTAAATTGTCGTCCGAAGAAAACACCGCCGTTGGCAAATTGTTCCCGTCCCTCGATGTAAGCGGTATAAAATAAAAATAGGTAAAAAACTTTTTAATTTAAACGGTTTTATGTTAAACATACATTGCAATGTTTAAGATAAATGTACTAAAAATGTACTAAAAACCAAAAAAAATAATAAAATAGATACAGTCGTGGGAATTATAAACATATGCATAGACTAGACTAAAATAAAACCATGGGGCACGTCAATTGTCTACAATCGTTGATTAAAATGTTTGTTTTGTAATGTTACACTATAATTAGGCAGTTGTTCAACCGACAACGATGGACGTGTGATAAGTAGGGCTAGTGGAAACAAGCTAGCAAGCTCGATTATAAGCAAGTTTTAGAGTTTCATAGTGTTGAGCGAGTAGTACTTTTATCATATGTTTTGTCGATTAAAGACAAACTACGAGCAGTGAAACGATTCCTCGCCAGCCAGCAGTGTGAATGTCCAACGATAAACTAGTTGAAACATCTCTTTTATTTACATGGGAGTGTATGACTATTGGAATTTCCATGAGCAAGAAAATAGTAAGTAATTTCCTCACCGTCTGCGGGCCAACTGCCTAACGACGAATTAAACGATTCTTCTATCGCACATTAAGTTGATAATTTGTAGACAATTGATGTGCCCCACGGTTTTATTTTAGTCTAGTCTATGCATATGTTTATAATTCCCACGACTGTATCTATTTTATTATTTTTTTTGGTTTTTAGTACATTTTTAGTACATTTATCTTAAACATTGCAATGTATGTTTAACATAAAACCGTTTAAATTAAAAAGTTTTTTACCTATTTTTATTTTCTAGTTTTTAGTTTTTATTTCGCATTCTGTTTAATTCATTTAGTGCTTCATTATTGCAAGGTTTCTTGCCCGTTAGTTTATTGCAGTCCAACTCCTCTATACGTAGACCCTGCAAAGATCTGACTCTACTAAGAGCCACGTAGGCTTGGCCTTCTTCAAACAGTTTCGCACCTAAGTATACGACTGCGTGATCCACAGTGCTGCCCTCCATTTTATGTATTGTAGAAGCCCATGATAGTATTAAAGGCAACATTCTTCTTTCAGCCGTCCCGTAATTGTACTTAGCTGGAAACTGTATGGCTTTCGGGTGTATAGGATGTACTCCGTCTCTTGCGAAATCAATTCGGACGGAAGGTACATCTGTTGCATACATTTGAGTTCGACGAAATTGAGGCCAAACGATTTCGTTGATGTAGCCTATTGCGCCGTTTACTAATCCCTTTGAAACGTCAATATTGGACCGTAGCATGACTTTTGCCCCCACAAATATTTCTAGTTCTGCTGGTAAACCCCCAGTTTTGTTGATATCAGCTGGTATTATAGTAGCTATATCCACATTGTCTGCATTTCGTGTGGCGTGTACTAGCTGATCCTGCGCTTTTATTTTGTAAATGCGAGCACCATTATTTCTGTACAAATTCAATACAGCAGCGTTGTGGTCGTTAACTTGTTGATTTGTGGGGTATACCCTTAACGCTTTGTCTATTGCAAACTCAGCACTCGTGTCTTGAAGAAGTCTTCCCATTAAAATACTAAAATGTTGGTTTGTTAGCTCACCGACTCTCAAAGCATTCAAAATATCAATAAAAGTCTGGTCACCTTGCTGACGCATATTTTCAGTTAATTCACACAGCGTGAATAAACGCCAGAGATGTGTAGCTGGTTGGAGATGTTCTGGCTGTTTGAAAACAGGTGTTCCTGATCGTTTTATAGGAGGCAGTTGTAAAAGATCACCGAAAAGTAATACGTTTACTCCTCCAAAAAACTCATTTTCACAGTTCTTAATTTGCCTTAATCGAGCGTCCATCATGCATAACATTTGATAAGACACCATGGAAATCTCGTCGACAATCAAAAATTCTGTCTGATGCCATTGTTGCCTCATTATTCGCAAATAGTTTCCAGACAGTGGTGACATACCTGTTATGCGACCGTCTTTCTGTACAGGTAATTTTAAAGTACTGTGTATCGTAGCTCCATTTATTAATCTAGCTGCAACTCCTGTTAGTGAGCAGACTTTAACAGCATCCTTTGCGTAGCACCTATTAATTTGGTCTCGTAATAACTTTAATAGAAAAGTCTTGCCCACACCAGCTCCTCCTGTAAAGAATATTTTTAAACGTTCTTCAGCACCTGACATTTGATTTTGTATGGACTGGGTAACTAATGTAAAAATTTCCTTTTGTCCCGCATTCATAGACTGCTTAGCCTGTAAGAACTGGTCTTCATTCATTGGCAAATAAGGAACTTCTTCTTCATGGTCTAGTTCCATCGGCTCTGCGTGTATCTGAAATGCGTGTACTTGCACGAATGCATTTTCAAGCTGCCTGTCACGTTCACGATATATTTCCAAGTAGGCGTTTGTTTGTCTTAAACTTTCTTCGTTGGCGAGAAACGCATCTCTGGCACTATTAAATTCTCCTAAAAGTTCTGCCTCATTGCGATACGGCATATACTGGATTAGTAAACTGTAATAATATGACTCTGGATCAGAAGCTGCTACGAAGTTAGGTACCCGTACTACAGCTGGCGTGTTTCTAATAGTCATTTTGGTGTTGTCTGTTAAAGTTATAAGACGCCTTCTTGTTGTTTGCTCGTGCGGTGCATAAGCATCGGTATCGATGCTCTCTTCATTTATAACTGGCGGTTTTGTGTAGTGTGGCTCAAATGACATCGCAAATTCTATCAGACACATATTGTTAAAATCATAGTCGGGGTGCTCTGCTGGTCGCTTTTTATATCGTTCAAAAATATTGGCACAATATCCTGCTGCTTGACCAGCTTCATTAAACTTCAACACTTTATACCTTTGTTCCGCTTTACGAGTATTGACAAAAATTGTTTTTCTCGAGCTGTCACGCATACTCAAATGGCATAGCCTGAATACGCATTCGCAGGCTGAAACTTGACGTTCTCTTAATATGCGCATGCATATTTTAAACATCTTACGCGAGACGTCAGTTTCTTCTCTTCTAATTTGTTGAATAGCTCGAGATACTTCACTATCTAGGTTTGTAGGTTCTGATTTTGACACGTATTTAGCGATGTAATACGCAATCGACTCATTTGTACCACACGGTTGTATATCCATATTGGCTTTCCACATTTTTAGCAAAGCAGGACTGTAATTATTTACCCAACCATCTTCACTTTTTCTTTTCAGAACGCAAATGCGACCACCGTTGTAGATGAATTCGTTAGATGAAGGATCAATAACATGTGTCTCTAAGCATTCCGAGCGTGGAAAGTTGAAACGACAAACAGAATTATTTTTCGTGCAGGTACTAGTGTGTCGATGTATTTGACAATTTTTAACTAATTTATATAGTTCTGAAGTTTCTGGAGGAATGGCAGTACTACAGACTGAATCAATGCGAGCTATTCCTTCAGGTGTCGCAACAGACGGGTGATCTTCGATCCAAACAACCATATGCAAATGAGGACTTCCTCTGTTCTGAAACTCGATTCGCCACCAATGATCTTTAACTTTACCGCCAAATATTTCAGTATCAGTTTTAAGAAACTGCATTAGCGCATTAACACGTACCATAAAATGTCTACTCACAACAACTGGATACATCTCGATGAGTCTCTGAATTTCCTGAATATCTATGTCATCTGGATCAATGTGCTGTTTACCATCACTTACAAGGAGACCTCTTTTCATATCCTTCCAGTGAAGATCATTGCAGCTCAATGTAACAAAATAAGTGGGAGGTCCTAAACATCTGATTTGTGCTATAAGATCACTAAGAGCACTACGCCAATAAGCAGCGGAACCTCTTAGGTTTTTTAAATATAAGTGCAGGTCTTCCACTCGATTGCCATTTTCACCTTCAACTTTTCTAGCACAAGCTGCAATGGTTGATTTAACTCGATAGTACTCAAACATTGATAAAGCATAGAATAGGTAATCGTTGCGCTGAAATCTAGCATCAGCACCTAATAAACGAAATTGATAGTAATCCAAAGAACTTATATTTACGGGTCGTTGTTCTTTCAAACCATTTTTACCATACGGGAAAAGCTGATACCATGCGAACTCTTCTGCTTTTAACTCATAAGCTTCATTCACAATATTATTATTCGTCTTTCTTCTGATTTCGTTTACATTTTCAGATACCTCTAGCTCATCTTCAACATCAGGTTGGACGCTATCAATAGGCAACATTACAGATGTTTGTATAGGTATAGTTTCAGATCTCAGATTCGAAAGCGGTTGTTGTACTTGTACATCCTGATGAGTGATGGCATCTTCCTGTTGCTGTACTTGAACACCCTGACGAGTGATAATATTTTCCCTCAAGTGTACGTCTACGCGTGTAAGGGTGTACGCGATATTACGGGATCCGAGGCATCTTTTACAGATGCGGCACAATTCTTGTAAGTTATCGCATTCTATAACACAGGCTTTGCCATTTTCTGGTGTTGGTTTTCCTTTTGGGCCACAAGAATGGGAGTCAGCAAAATAGTATTTGTCTTCACCGCGAAATACGCTAACAGATTTATTTGACGCTGTCAATATTCCTGAAGAATGACTATCAAATAATCTATTTAAAGCTGTATGTAATGTAATGCCGATATTATTGGTATTTACAGAATCTTGGAGACTCCCGAATAAAAGAGTGTCTTCATCATATTCTATAGAAAATGGGCATTCATACATTTGTAAACTTTGCCTGACGATATGAAAGTTTCGTATCTCTAAATATCCTGTTTCATCCAGTTCAGTAGGATCAAGCTGAGTACGAATCCAGCAATATAAGGAGTCACCCGCTAACATATTAGCATTCAGAATATTGACGTCCCATTGATTAGGGCTTAGGATTGCAGCTCGGACAATGTTCGCCAACGACATAGCACTACATTGTACACCAGCATATCCCGAAGTAAAGACGTCGTAGTCACCTTGATGCCATGAAGCTCGAATAATTCTTGCAACATTATTAATTGGAATGAATGCATTTCGAATTTCATGTCCATTCCTTTCAGACGTTTCATCTTCAGACAATTCGGGTACACTAAGTCGTATTAACTCCTGGTCACTAATTTGGGCATTGTCGTCAATACGTACATTTTTGTAAAGCGGGTTATTTCTGATTAACCATCTTAAAGCACTATAGACTTTTTCGCGACATATTGTGAATTCCCTGGTGATGTTCAAATTTTCTAATCGTTCGGTTACTACAATAATGCCTACCTGGCTTGCAGATCTTGGTAGCATACTAGGCAGTCTTTCACTGACTTCAAAGATATCTTGGGCAAATAAAACTGCCTGTCCACGAAAACCGTACTGCCCATAGAGGCCATTAAATTTCACGATTTTAACAAAGGGAATAATTCTGCACAGCAAACGTTGTTCCGCCTGTGTCAATGTTTGAATAACGTCTGGTATAGAACCTGGATCCAGATTATTCCAGTAAGCTTTTGGTGGTGCTGTTGTTTTATTACTAGTAACATGTGTTTGACAGCGGGAACATAATAACAATGATATTTTCGAAATTAACTCCATAGGTAAGTATGTTAATGCAGCAGCGTTGTACTGAACTGTACGAACTTGATTAGGATAACAACGTTTGGTACAAATATCACAAACATGTATACAAATTGTGTTAATAGCATTCTCGAATGCCTGCAGATTATTAGCTCTGCATTGCTGGGTACGCTCTCGTCGTTTATTTAACCTCGTATCGTGATGTTCAGGCGTTTCTGACGCTACCATCTTTCTATATCGCTCCCGTTGTTTTGTTGACCTGGCTTCATGTTCTTCAGGCGTTTCTGATGCTATCATCTGTGTGTATCGCTCACGTTGCTTTGTTAAGCTGGCTTCATGATCTTCAGGCGTTTCTGACGCCGTCATTTGTGTATATCGCTGACGTTGCTTTTTTAACCTGGCCTCATATTGCTCAGGTGTTTTTGATCCTAATTTTTCCCGTAGTTTCTGTAATCGACTATTTCTATCACCTTCACTTTCTTTAGCTCGTTTTGCTTTATACTTTTCTTTCGCTTTTTGAAGCCTTCGTTTACGTTGTGTTGCAGTTTCTGTTTTATTTATGTTTATATTTTTTATATGTTTTTTTAACATTTTGTTCCCACGAGTAATGGACATTTAAACGGTCGACCCCCCCAGAGGTCCAATAAAGGGGCAAGGCTATGTACAACAAGATGCGCCTGAGTCTTGAGGGGAAAACGTGAGACTTTGTCCACCCATATTACTCCAATCACTGTTGCTAATAAAGAGCAACTCCTGAGTCAAGGCAGAGGTACTGTAAATATTAATATATCTGACAATGTAAATAGAGTTTCTGATGTTTTATACGTTCCCAACCTTGCAACTAATTTACTATCAGTCAGTAAATTAGTAAATAAGGGGTATGATGTTTTATTTACATCACAAGCGGCTACCATATCTTTGAGTGGCAGTTGTCAAGTGACAGGTAATGTCATTGCTTCAGGTTCACACTACAGAGGCATGTTTAAACTTGATGTAAAGAGTTCTCAAGCTCTTTGCTCTACCACCAAAGAGACTGCTATGTTGTGGCATAGACGCCTTGGTCACCTCAATGCAAGGAGTATGAATATTTTAAATAAAGGGGCAAGGCTATGTACAACAAGATGCGCCTGAGTCTTGAGGGGGAAACGCTAACGACATATCATTTTTATCCACCCTAATGCCATACAGTTCTCGGCGCGTTTTAACCTTTCACCTTAACTTGGGTGGTGTACCGCTAACGACGTATCATTTTTAGCCACCCTAACGCCACACAGTCCTCAACACGATACAAAATCTTCACTTGGGTGGTAGATTCAGGCTGGATTAATCAGATACCTAAATTACAGATTCAATTTCTAAATTTAAAACTTATTATTATACGCCATTTAGTGGCTGCGCCTTTCTTAAATATTGAGTTTGTATAGTGCACTGTATTCTACTTGTTGAGACCTTTCATTTGATACCCATGTTGATGGGATTAATAAAACCTAAGTTATCCGCCATTTTGTAGAGACCGCCATTTTGGATTTTAATTTTATATAGTACATTATATTCTACTAGTTGAGCACTTTCATTTGATACCCATATTGATAGGATTGATTAAACCTAAGTTTTCCGCCATTTTGTAGAGGCCGCCATCTTGGATTTTAATTTTATATAGTACATTGTATTCTACTGGTTGAGCACTTTCATTTGATACCCATATTGATGGGATTGATAAAACCTACGTTATCCGCCATTTTGTAGCGGCCGCCATCTTGGATTTAATTTTTTTATAGTATATTGTATTCTGCTTGTTGAGCCCTTTCATTTGATACCCATATTGATGGGATTAATAAAACCTAAATTGTCCGCCATTTTGTAGCGGCGGCCATGTTGAATTTATAATGATAATGAATAAATATAATTGTATTGTCACCAAAATCCAAAGTGTATACAAAATTTCAGATTAATCGGTTGACAGGAAGAGGGTGAAATTTGATTTACTAAATTTGACCCAAGAATGAATGAACCGGGCTGAGCTAAATAAAACCGTTTAAAAACTATCCTATCAGCTGATTTAATAGAGTTCACATCAGGGGTCAACCTCACACCCAGAAACACGCGCGGCGGCACGCTTGCAACGTTCAAAGGCCGAGCCGACACATTTTTTTAAACACTGTTATTTCTGAAACCGCTCATTAGCGATATAAATGCCTATCATAATTTTATTAGCGGCATGCGGTGTAGCCTTCTCGCGAAGGGTGCGTTACGATGTCAGATACTCCCTGTGTATACTTTCTAAGGATATCTTGGACAACAATGACTGATATATTGTTGACCTATGTTGATTTGTATAGTCAGTCTATAATGTTAATACTCCAGAAGACTCAGGCCTCATTATATACGAGGTAGTGGGCTGTAATCTACCACACAGGCGGGTGGGTAAGTACATGTCACATGTAAGATTTGCCTAATTTAGGTACCTATAACAAAAGACATTTTGAAAAATGTAGGGGATTTGGTACCAATGTCCACTCTGTATATAAGTTACCAAATAGTCTGTTAAATAAGGAGCAAATGTGTAATACAACGTCTTTGATAAGCACCAAGTTTCGCTCAGACCTCGCAAAGAAAATATGTTAATAAAAAATTGTGTTTTCAATCATTGTTACCTAAACGGTTTAAATTGACTTCCATCAGACTGCAGCATTGCCTAAGGGTGATGATTTTAACAGGTTGTATACCTATGTAATATGTTCATACTTCATCTGTTCCCTCACAACTAGGTACTGAGTTTTAGCTATTCGTCGTATATCGACGTCCTTTTTTTTATTGGGATGCAATATCATAAAATGACCTCTCCCGTTCTGGGCGGAGCGGAAGGGCGTGTCAGACTTTTACTGACTAAAACCCACCCATATTGGCCAGGGCCACGGTACCTTTTTTAACCAACCCGCAACCCTTTTTTTTTCCGGGTGTAAAATCCTCATGGATGTCCGCCGCCCTGGGGTGGGCGACGGGGTCTGTCAGACTCCTACTGACTAAAAGCCACCCGGGTGTTCCGTCTCACACCTACACCGGGGGCTGCGTGGAACACTTCGCGCCGCCACCTCGGGTCCTGATGTTTGGGGAGCGACAGATTTCCCCGAGTCTATCGCCCCTGGACCCATTTAGGGGGGCTGGAAGAGGGCATTATCCGCCCTCCGGCGACGCCCGGTACGCCTGCTACGGGCTGGGTGAGAGGACGAGATCTCCCTCTCCCTTTCCGCAGCCTCCTTCTGCGAGACAACAGTTTCGCAGAAAGAAACCACCGCATCCCAGGACTCTTCGCTGCCAACCATCGACCTGATTACGACCGGCAGCGATAAGTCACTGCCTATTTCAGATATGAGGGCACGGCGCAGCTCCTCCCAAGCGGCACACTCTGCCAGCGTATGCTGCGCTGTGTCTTCCCGGCAGTCGACGCAGTGGTGACATCGGGCGTCCGGCTCCCTGTTTATGCGACACAGGTACTTTCCGAAGCAACCGTGCCCTGAGAGTACCTGTGTCACCCGAAACGTCAGGGAGCCATGCCTTCTCCCGAGCCAGTCCGCCAGCACCGGCCGGATGGCCTCGATGGTGGTGAGGCCGGCGGTAGGGCGCGAAAGCCTGTCCCGCCATTCCGCCACCAGGACCTCGCTGAGCTGCGACCGACGCTGCTCAAGCTGACGCTGCATCGGCCGTTCGCCCCGTTCTCGCGCCTGCTCACGCCACCGGTACAGTGACGCGAGGACCTTCGCCTCCAGGTCCCATGGCGGGGATCCAGCCAGTAGGTAGGCCGCCTCATAGGAGATCGTGCGATACCCATGTATGACTCTGACGGCCATCACTCTCTGTGGTTTCCGCAATACAGCGATGCTGCCGGCCGTCAGGTGAGAGGCCCACACCGGGGCCCCATACAGGGCCCTCCATCGCACGATTCCCATATAGAGCCGTCTACAAGCGGCGCTCGGCCCCCTAGGTTGGGAAGCAACGTTGAAAGTGCCCCAGCCGCCCCCAACAACTTGGGCGCCAGCCGCCGGAAATGGGGGCCGAACTCCCACCGGCTGTCGAGCACCAATCCTAGGTACTTCATAGTGGACTCGACAGCGATCTGAACCCCCCCGACCACGATGTGTGAGCCGGGTGGCGGCGGCCGCCGGGGACCATGAAACACCATGGCTTCTGACTTGCTGAGGGCCACCAACCCTGATCCAATAAAAAACAATTAGATAAGTTACACTCTTGTTGCCCAGCGACCACGTTTAGATATTATATTTTAAATGAATATTTTTTACTTTTTTAATATTTTTTTTTGAACTTATACAGAGTTGTCTAAGTATAACACGATTTCAGAAATCTACCTGTTTACCTACCTTATTTATATGAAAATAAATTATGTTTTCAGCATTCTATTCATAAGATGGGAGTTCTGAATGCATTCGAGTAAGTATACTTTACGGTAACTATGTTCTTTAAAAAAATGGATTAACAATGTTATATTAATCCAATTATTAAGACTGACTGCTAGCGCGAATGTCGAGCATATGTTCTCAGTTCGAAACGGGATTCAACATGAACGTGATAATTAACCAGCACCCTAATTACGCAACACGCTATTACTCTCAATTAGAAATATTTAGAAGCATATTGCTAATCCATTGCGCTATATGTTAAAAAATGTATCTGCTCAACAACGCAAATATCGGAATGAATGTTGTTGAACTATCAAAATGAAAGCCGTCGCTACCGATAGTGTATTTATTACGCAGTTGGTTTACTGGTGTCTGATTTGCGCAAATTGGCTCGCCCCCTATTATTGCCCCACCATATGGTAGCCTCTTCTCAAACAGAAGATACAGAGAAAGCACGAGTGATGATCACGATTGCTAACGGTAGGGGAATTACGTAATACGTATACGTAGCAATGGGTTTCAATTTGACAGTTCGACAACAATGTAAATAAGACCATGAATGTTCATGGTATTATTTACATTGTTGAGTAGACAGTGAGCAGAGACATTTTTCAAACATTTTTTTTTAATAATTATAAACTAGCGCTTGACCGCAAGCCCGCCTGATGGTAAGCAGTGATGCGATCGTTGATGGTAAAGCGCGCTAGTTCATTAAAAGCCTATTCAGTCAGCAAACTGAGCAAATAGGAAGGAAGACGGCAGTTGAGCGAGGTGATGCAATGTTAAACCCAACAACACGACCAACGATGCTGCGCCAAAGGGAGATTGATCTGAAGACCCTCCACGACCAAACTTCCAACACAACAACATTACGCGCATCGTACCCGGCTCACATCGCAACATAACTGCTCAGACCCGTCCTCCGTACAGCTTCACCAGACATCACGCCGGAACACGACAAATCGCTTGGCGGCAAGGCTTTGTCTGGTGGGTGGTAACTTCCGCCGGCGGCCGATGTTATGGCTTACCACCGAGAAACACACCACATGTGGACCAATAAACTAGCAATATGGTTCAAAATGATTCCAACTGATAGTAATAGTGTATTATTACCCAATTACGATGCGGGTTGGTGATTTCAGACTTATATCTGTCAAAAAGCTAACCCCCAGTTAGGATCAGCTGGTACCTATCGTTCGGGCCGCCCATTGGTCCGTTCGGTCCAAACGATCCTAACTAGTCGCAATCATTTAACAAAAATATATTCGCCGATTAGGTTAGGTTAGGTTAGGGTATATTTCCTAGTAGTGTCTTACTCCAATCCATGTACGAACGACAGCAGGTTAAGCTACCCGAAACTGCCAAATATTCCCCATCAACCTTAAGCCTTAATTCTTTAGAGATAAAGTTAAAAATCTAATAAGGAAATCTGACAGATTGTAGTAGCATGTGCTGTCGTCTGTAAATAGCTTGCAAATTATCTACTCCTCTGACAATAGGCAAAGATGTAGATACAATATAAATAACATCAAATCAATTTTCCACATTGGCACTCCTATGTGTGAAAACCGATTTGATGTTATGTGTTATTGCGATCAACTTTGGTTTATCAGACTTATTATACTATTTACAGCCAGCCAAGGAGGCCAGATATCAATAACTGGGCGACGAACTCTAACGGACGCGAGCCAGAAGTATATTCACCGTTTGGGAGAGGGTAAGATTTGGGTGTGATTAACTTTTCCATTAAATTAATAGATAATATTCATTGTAAGTAATCATTCTGTAAGAATTTCTGTAGGTACGGACGCCAAATCGCAGGCTTGTGTAACTAAGTATACGAAAAAATATCTCCTCTATGCGATGTAGCGCTGCAGCGCATAAAGATAAATCATCGTAACCTACTTACGATGATTTAATTTTTTGCAGATAAATATGAGTTTTAAAAGATAAATTACTGTTTAATTCAGGTCGAAGGATCTGACATAATCGGTGTCAACTATTCTTACATTTTCTTACTAACTAATTCATCTGATAAAATATCATTAATTTTTATAAGTCAATTTCGTCTTTAGAGTCTTTGGGTATATTTTGCTTTTTATACAACGTTATTTTTTGTTTATACGAAACCTGAATTTATTTTGTTCAGAATAAAAAATATAACATGGTTTAAAAATGATTAAATTGATTGGAATCGATTCAGTTACGAATCGATTCCAATCAATTTAATCATTTTTAAACCATGTTATATTTTTTCCCAAATACATTAAGAAATTATTGCAGTGTGGTTACCGAGCGGTTACGATTGATCATAGTAATTGCACGCGCGCCACAGCTGACGTCAGTGGTCAACGCACCGTGCTCGCCCGTCCGAGCGAAGCTTTGTACATATTTTTTTTGGGACAACCAAATAGAATAGCATGCTAAAGCTAAGCAAACCAAGCTCATAAATTTGTGGTTTTTCATCATATCTTTTTGAAATTTTGTACCTACATAGATTCTTTACTTAAAAATACTGGACACGTGTTCCTGGTTTCGTATAAACAAAAAATAATGTTGTATTAACTGCAGTTATATAGACTGCAGCAGTCCATGACCACTTGAAAATATATAAGTTATCTATTAAGTACCAAATTACAAAACATTTCTAAAAATCATACCATCCTCGTTTTTTACAGAAAATCTAAGTTACGATCTTTGTGTTTTACAGAGCCCACGTGAACAATGGTTTCAACGATGATGACTCCGATCGCGGGCTGAAACGAACGCCACAGCGATCTGATACCAACCATTCCAAGTTAGTAGTTTTAAGAGTATTTACTAGAGGCAAAGGTGCAATTTAGTGTCTTATTTTGTGGTTTTCAATTTGTATAATTTCATCGGTGTTATATTTTAAAAATGTGTTCCAATAACTATTTAGAATTAGGTGAAAAGTGTAAGAAATCATTGCATTTATAGTTCCATTTAACTACTTAGTATGTTAAGAAAACCCTGTCCGACCCGTGAAGGTGTTGTTAGGTATCGATAACTGATTCTACTATTGCATACAAAACCGGGCTAAACTTAAAAAAAAAATCCCCCTAAAAAAATAAATATTATTTCGCAAAAAGAGGTAACTTAATAAACGCGCGTTAACCTCCCTTCGGCACGCGGCACGTGGTCGCAGCGCTATTCGCTCATAATAATACCGGTGTTGTCACTTTTTAAAAATTACCAAATTTCGGGGAAATTGGAATTAATTCGCGGGAAAAAAAGATTATTTCAAAATTCATTTGTATTGGTACTATGATGAATACGTAAAATTTTATATTATATTTGGTCATGTGTTTACCTAACCTTTATTATCCTTATGGGTCGGACAGGGTTTTCTTAACATACTGTATGCAATTAATAATGCATTGGAAAGCGAGGCGTTATTTTCATAGTAAAATAACTGCAAACTTGACAGTTACTTACTTTTTATCCACTATTCACCCAAATCTAAAAAGTTAGTGGAACACATTTTTAAAATATAGCTCCAATTTAATAATATTATTTTGAATCATTCTTTGTGCAAAAGCAAAAACGGAGCAAAGGTAATCTTAATATCACATACCTATTTACATTAGATGTAATGAAGCTAAGTTCAAATACCTACACAAATATACTTTATTTTTGGGGAAGGGAGAGAAAATGCGGCTTCTCTCTCCCAGCTCGGCGACCTTTGTGGCAGACATGACATCCTCGTAAAAGGAGGCAAATCCGTCCAATGCGCAAATACCTATATATCTCTTGCTGGGTAGAACAGCTCATTGCTAAAGATCATACTAAAGGAGAAAATAAGGCAACTGTCATTGTTTCTATATATTTTATATCCCACCTATTTCTGAATTTTTAGCTACTTAAATTAAATGCTATGCAAAAATTTAAAACTCTTAGTGAATAAATGGCGGACTCCGTACGGCTTATTCGAAGGAACACCTTTCAGTTTCATTCTCGTGGAATCCCCTCGTATAATAATAATACTAAAACATTATTAACATAAAAATTTAGTACCTATAGTAAGTACAAAAAAGAATCACCACTTATTGTTTTGTTTATTTTCAGCCGTTCATACGACCCTACGGATACGTGGCATCGTAGTCAGCCTAATCGTCCGTTCTCATACCTAGAGGATATCAAAGCACGGCCGGCGCCGGTGCCACCTAGGCCTCCGGTCTCGCCTGCAGTGGAAGCTCCTTGGTCGCAACGCAATATGTGGCAGCAGCCGCAAGGACCGCCCGTGCCGGCGCCTGACTACAGTCCACCTTCTCGGCGACTCAAGTCTGCTCTAAAACCAGGAGGTTACATGTAACATGTAAAATGTAAAACGAAGATTGGCGAAGTTACCCCTATATTGTACTTATTTTATTAAAATTATTATATATGTATATATATTAGGGAGCATATAAGGGTGAAAATTCTTTTTTCGAAATTAAATATGCATACATTTTTATGCAGATTTTTTTTCTAAATAACCCTAATAACCAAAATAAAAAACGAGCGTGCTTATGACCACACGACTGAAGTGAAACTTCTTTCGCTCCATCTGTATGTATATATATATATGTGTGTGTACAATATATACATGTATACACATATACATATATTAATTTTCTATAAATATTTAAATTTATTTCATGGTTTCATTGGTAAATTAATATTTTTGCATAGATCTTCTATTTTTATTGAAAAAAAAAAGTCGTTGTAGACCTTGTAGTACCCAGCTCGCGCCACGGGCGCCTCTGTGCTTATATCCCCCACTTAACTTCCGTTCGCCTTGCCCGATCACTTTTCGTAACGCTTACGTCACGCGTTCGCCAGCTTACTCCCCAAGTCAAGCGTGCGTAAAGAAGTTTCACTTCAAAAATATCATTGGGATCGGATATCGATAACCCGTGTCGACTTGATGTCAAACTTTTAACAAAATGTTCGTTCAAATTTTCGTTCGCGTGGAGTTAGTAATGCTCCGATCCTATTGGTCGCAGCGTGATGATGTATAGCCTAAAGCCTTCCTGGATTAATGGGCTATCCAACGAAAAAGAATTTTTCAAAACGGACTGTTTCTTTTTTTTTAACAAATTTTATTATTGTGTCGTGATGGAATTTTTTGTTTAATATAATTTTGTTGTCATTGTCTTAAAATTTAGTTTATATAACATTGTTTTAAAATATAATTAATATGATATCGCTTTAAAATCTAATTTCATATAACATTGTTTTAAAATTTAATTTGATACAACTTTAACAATTTGTATTCATGCTGTTATATTATTATTTGCATGCTGTGAATTCTTATAAAGTGGAGAAGCACAAGGTCATATCCTGTTATTTATATTTTCTAGCATTTAAGGTGTTTTCTCTGTTAGTAGTTCAAATAAATAAATAAATTAGCGCGTTCAAACAAACTCTTCAGCTTTATACAGTATGTTAAGAAAACCCTGTTCGACCCGTGAAGGTGTTGTTAGGTATCGATAACTGATTCTACTAATGGATACAAAACCGGGCTAAACTTAAAAAAAATAATCCCCCTAAAAAAATAAATATTATTTCGCAAAAAGAGGTAACTTAATAAATGTGCGTTAACCACCCTTCCGCGGGCGGCGGGCGGCAGGGCACGCGGCACGTGGTCGCATACCACGTGCCGCGGAAGCAAAAAAACCAAATTTCGGGGAAGTTGGAATTAATTCGCGGGAAAAAAAGATTATTTCAAAATTGATTTCTATTGGTACTATGATGATTAAGTAAAATTTTATATTATATTTGGTCATGTGTTTACCTAACCTTTATTATCCTTATGGGTCGGACAGGGTTTTCTTAACATACTGTATATTAGTTTAGATATAGGTAGAGGGCATTATAGAATTTAATTTTTATTCAATAAATAAAGTACTATTTTACCTCAATCGTATACTTAGTTGAAACTGATTTATTATAAAAGTTTTATTTACAAAATTTTCTTTTCTAAGTTTTCTTTTTTCAGTCTGGGTATTACTCTGTGTTCCTGTACGCAACGTAGTAAAAATTATTTTTGTTTCTCTTCAACAGTAATCTTTCCATGGAAGTCTTGCAATAACTTAACTGCTCTCTGTCTCTCTGCAATATCATTAACAGCTCTTAGTGCCATCAGCAGTTTTCTAGATTGTACAAACGCAGCATTATTTGGCCATGTAGTAGGACACACTTTGAGAAAACTGTCATCAATTTTCAAAAGATTAAACAAGGCCTTGCTTTACATGGAAACGAAGTCGTAGATGTTTTTCTCGTACCTACAGTGCACCACATAAGTCTTCTTTCGAGAGGATGTAGTGTTTACTGTGAGCTGATGGGTTTTCCTTCGATAGGCTGCCTCTAGTCTGTTAGGCCTCTGTCGCGCTACCCCGCGCATCTGTCAGTGTGCGCCCGGCCGAAATCATGCAATTTCTCCGCGTTCACTAAAACTACGATAGCTCTGAGATTAAAGAGCGCAGCTCGACACACCCTATATCACTGAAATCGTTTTGAAATAAGCTATCTGATTTTCTATAGTTTTGTACAGTTTAATCGTGGAATCTATTGTCGATTCGAAATTGAAAATAGGGTTAGCTACTTTTTCCCCGTTTTTGGTACAAAAGTCGTCTTTTTAAAAAAATAAACGCATTTTTTTCCAAAGTTATTGTTTTATTTACATAATAACATATTATTGTACAATAATCAATTAAAATAACAGACATTTCTATACATATTTAGCATCTGCAAGCTGAACAAAAACACGGCTCAGGTAGTCAACCCGTAAACCGAACAAAAAAAAAGGGTATGTTTACACATCTATTCTCGGAACTCTGTAAGCCAAGTGGCTGTTTATTATAATTTATTACATGGCTTGGTACACAATCTTATCGCAGACAAAGTGCTAGCTGTTAGAATTGTTTAACTTACGAACTATGAGTCTCAATGTAAACACTTGAAAAAGAGGTCTAAAAAAGACCCTTCAATACTTTTTATCACAGAGCAAGTACTATTGCATTTATTTAAATTCTGTTTTTACAATCAACATGGGGACGATATTTACTAATGGAAAAACACAACATAAGGGCATGTTGCCTAGTAAAAACATTAACAAAATCAACATCAATCATCAATAATTTCAGTACAAGAATTCCAAAGACACAGTACAGTATACAACCAGTATGTCACATCTGAACAACAGAATAAAAAAATAATGAAAATGAAGCAATTTTCAGACGGGTTTCGGATTATTTATTTTTAATATGAAAATATAGTTTATTAAACAGCATTAAAAATATTAAAAAAAAAAAAATGTTCTACGCACATCACATTATTAGATGAACACCCTACAATTCGCCAATGAAACGAACAAAGGTCCCGTACAAAAATATATACAATATATAGATAGATACAAAGAAATAAATATTTATAAATATAGTTATAAATAAATACAGTATGTTACGAAAACCCTGTCCGACCCACAAGGATAATAAGGGTTAGGTAAACAAATGACCAAATAAAATATAAAATTTTGCATAATCATCATAGTAACAATACTAATGAATTTTGAAATAATCTTTTTTACCCTGTAACTTCCCCAAAATTCGGGAAATTTAAAAAAGTGTAAACACCATTTTAGACCTTATAATTGTCGGCTTTCTTTTGATTATTTTTTTAGGTTCTTTAGCGGCGTCAGTGTGTCTAGCCGCCGACGGCGGCAAAGGAATAATTAGAGCTGTACTAATTTTTGCGTAATAACGTTTTGTTTTTGTCGCTATTATTCGAAACTGTACCTGGCCGAATGATTTGTTGTAAAAACACAGATTACCTAATGGTAAAAGTACTTTTTTTGATTATCGATTAATTACTCATAACAATATTGTAACACAAGTACCTATTATTAGTAAATAGGAACTAGAAAGGTCTTATGAAATACGAATTTAGGAGAATATTATAAACAATGTAAAGCATTAAAGTTCACCTGATTTAAGTTATGTGAAAGTTCTAAAATCTAAAGAATGCCATGCGATGTTGAATCGATGCGTGAAATTCTGAAATACAAAATTGATACCAAAAATCGATACGAGAAATATTTTGAATACTTTCACACCTCTAGTCAAAGGGCACCGCCGTGCAGTTAGAGTACCTATTTTTATGAAATAAAAATCATTTTTATTTTAAATTTATTAGTTTCGCGTAGACATGGCGTCCGTGTAGACGTATCGTTTATTGTGTGATCACATAGTTTTCTAACGTAATGTAACCTGCTGATGGAAGGTACCTAGTGAAACTGCAATTGTGTTGTGTTGTGATCAGGTGTTGAACGATTCGGATGTGACTACTTCTTGGTCAATGTGGTTCCAGCATGACGGTGCCCCACCATATTTTTGCCGACCTGTACGTGAGTACCTCCACTATCAGTTCGGCGAGCAGTGGATTGGTAGGAGTGGACTAACGTTGTGAAACACCGTGCTAATCTCGTGGGACGGTGCCAGGCCGGTATCGTTCTTAGTGAACGAAATATGGAACAACATCTCCGCCACAGCCATTGTGCTCATCGAATGAAATTCGAAGATACATTCGGAGGGTCAGACGACCTTTCTACTTAAAAAAAAGTTCTTTTCACGAGCTGCCTAAATAGGTATCATTGTTTCTTTCTAGAGTCGATAAACGTGGTTAGACTACCAATACCTACATGCATGAGGTCAACTGAGGTCATGACCTGTGCCTGTGTTGCCATGAAATTACCTATTTATTTTATTTAAGTTATTTATTTTTAAGGGGGTATTTTTTTTTTAGTTTAGCCAGGTTATGTACGCATTAGTAGAATCAGCTAACGATACCTAACAACACCTTCACGGGTCGGACAGGGTTTTTGTAACATACTGTATATTATTGATGAAGGATAAGGAAACAGCGGGACAAGCACATAGCCTTGTTGCAACCAACACAGTATGTATGCACCAGTTTACGGCAATCCACGTTCGTGCACTTCCGCCGCTGGCGTTGGTGTTTTGACTGAGCTCCAAATGGATACTCAGCCAAGTGGTGGGAGCGCACGTCGTAGATTACCGTATTCTGGCGCATACTCGGTGTGGTTGCAGGCTGCAAAGTGGGGAGAGACGGGGAATGTTTGGAAAGAAGGGCTTTTAGTAGACAGATACGGAAATTTCTATGGGTTAAAGAAGTAGAACGAGTAGAAGAAGTAGAAGGAGCAGAAGTAGATGAAACTGAACGAGAGTGTATAATAAAAGAATTCAGAACGGAGACGTTTAATAGTCTCCGGAATAGTTTTTTGTACCAGACCCTTGTTCGTTTCCGCTCGATAGGGTACATGGCCAACATCTGATCTTTTTTGTCCACCCCACCCATCATGATATTGTAATCATTTATCAAGATGGGTTTGGTGGATAAATCCCGAGCTTGAGAGACGCTGTTGCCATGGTATGTCGAGATCATAGCGACCCTATTGTTGTCCCTCCATACCATGATATCAACGTCTCCCGAGGTGAGACCAGTGATCTGATTTTTGGCCATGTTCCCCTTGGTCAGACTGTGCAGGGCCTCCGGAACAAACTTACGATTGGTCCGCAGGGTTCCTACACAGTCAAAGCCCAACTCCTTCAGGCGTCGAGCAAGGCATGGTGAATTGTAAAAATTATCCATCCACAACGTGTGACCCTTGCCCTCAAGACCTTTTGTAAGCCTTAGGACAATTGCCGGCGTGGATGCTTTCATTGGGTCTTCATACTGCTGCGATGGACACCTTTGAGACTTACCGATAGCGTGAACCTCAAACCGCCACAGATAGCCGGTTTGAGATTCACAAATCTCGTAAGTCTTGATCCCCATCCTAGCAGCTTTATTGGGAATCAATTGGCTGATGTCCAACCAACCTTTCCACTGCAGAAGACTTTCGTCCAAGGCAATGTTTTGCCCCAGACGATAAAGAGATTGAAATCTGTTGCTCAGATGTGACAATAATGGCTGCACCTTAAAAAGTTTTGCCTCGGAGCCTCCCAGATTTTGCTCACACATGTCATGGTTGTTTACGAAATGCAAACACTTGGTCAGCATCATAAAACGATGACCAGACATGTGTGCACTAAATCTGGGTGTACACAATACGTCAGGAGATGAATTCCAGTATTCATCGATGCGTGACTTGACCACAACCCCCATCGCAATAACCACACCGAAGTAGACGTAAAGCTCGTCAGCAGACGTATTACGCCACGTTCGTATGCGGCTATTGGGAAGGAGGGTGCCATCATCGAGCATACGAGATTTCAACTGCTGAGCGTATCTATTGGTCTCCGTGGCAATGTACTCCATAAATTGCCGATCCCATATGCTAACGAAAATCTCATATGGGTCGACACATGGAGCTGTCGGACCTACATCTTTGTGCGAAAACATTTCCCGTCTCGATTCAGGTGGAATCGGAACATTCGGAAACGGTTTCCAATCAAATTCATACAAACCCCAAGGCTGGTCCGTCGCGGTAGGGGGTATGGAGAGGATGTCGGCGTGGGCGTTGGCCGCAGGCTGGACTTTGGCTGCAAGCTGGTCGTCGGCATCATCAATGTCCAAGGGCGTCTCCCAAAAGATCCTCTGCGCCCTTGGAATGAGTGACGGAAATACGTCATCTTCGTCGCTCGCATCAGAGTCTGGTTCGCTTCCTGTGTAACAATAGGTAGGTAAAACATCTGGTGGGAACTGGAAGTTTGCCCCAAACCCTGTTCCGACCTAAAATCAACAGTACTTACCATAAAAGAGCTGATCGTATATTTCATCATCTCGCAGACTCTGGCGAGGACGAAGCATTGATGATGCCGATTCACACTCCAAAAACCTGAAAAAATGTTGCATGTGAGACATGGTGTTTAAAATAAATACAAATAGAAAAAGGTTTATTTAAAAGTCATTAAGATACTTACAACGCCGGCGAGGGTATCGAAGAAACCTCCTCAGCCATTTGAGGTGGTGGTGGGCTGGGTGGAGGGACCTCCTCCGACACAACCTGAGGCGCCATCGGGTCGATTGGTGCAGGAGCCGCTCTGAAAACAGCAATTATTTAAAATTATTCTAGCTAATGGAATAAATGCTAATTATTTAAATCAAGATACAATTTAGGGCTACATACGGTGGCCACCGGCGCTTCCTGTAAGGGTGCAGAGCAACCTCTAGAGGTCGACCCACCGGCAGCTCCTGAATATCGTTCATCGTTAATCTGAAAAAAAAAAACAATTTTAATATTCAAAAAAATAGGAATACAAATTTGATGTACTAAAAAAGCGTTAAAAGCTTTACTCTTCGATGGTGCTTGGCCCAGGTCTGTCGGAGGCGGCTCGGCCGCGTCCTCCTCGCACCCCTCTCCCACGTCCTCCTCGCCCCCCTCGACCACGTCCTCCTCGCCCACGTCCTCCTCTCCCACGTCCCGTGCTTACCGCCCTGGAGCCACTTCGCACACGCACTTCATCGTTAACTTGCATGCTTGAACAATAAAATATAACACTATCTAAAAGCAAAAGCAGTTTAAAAGTAACGATGACATGCAAAACCAACTCAAACAAAAAAAAAAAAAAACATCAATAAACCACCAAGCATCAACGATCGCATATCTGCTGATTGAGGTCAAGCGTTGTTTATAATTTATAAACAAAAAAAAAAAAATATTTAAACCTCCTTTTTTTTAAGTCGGTCAAAACATTGTTCTACTGGAAATTTCCTGTACAGTGTACGAAACACAAAAAAATGGCGGTTTGGATGTCACTAAACGTCAAATTTCAAACGTCAAACGTCATCACTAAATTCGATTACGGTTTTTAATATCAATATTTACCCATTTTTTTTTTTTAATTTAACTAATAAAATGCCTAATACATACGTAGCAACGTATCTAAATCATGTTTTTAACAACATTTTGTCGTCTTTAGTGTATTTTCTACTCACAACAAGTAGAAATGTGCCGGCATGGCGCGCGTATTTCGATACGATGTTTCGCGAAATAACAAATTCTGTCCAATATCTTTAACAAATACACAATGCAACAATTAAAAACTGTTTAGTACTTACTTGTTCACTGTAAATCTCACCACTTTACAATTAACACACCCGTCGACACTCAATTTACCACTAAAATAAACCGCCGCATCCGTTGACATAAACGTTTTTTTTTTTTTTAAACATTTCGATAACAAACTTTGTTGAATGTTTAGCATGTGATGTTTTATGCCTTTCTTATTCTTTCACCTACAGTCTGTGTAAGTTAGAGTAAGAAAGGTATACTCTAGACAGGCATATTTTGTCATTTTATCCGACCCGATCCACGATATCTCCAGGAGTCTTCTAACAGACAGGGCTTTTTTGACAGATATCTCCTGGAGTCTTTTTAACAGACAGGAGCATCCCAAACATTAACATATTAACATCCCAAACTGCTTGTGCCTGTTCAGTTCTAGTAGATATATCCAACGAGCACCGCTAGAAGTTGTTCTTTATCGCCACATGAAATCACTATCGGGAGGCGTTCCTCTTTAGGTTGGCACACATCTACAGCCGGCAACAGTTTTCCATCCCAGTGGACAGTTACAGTATCCGGCACCTGGTTTTGCAAATCGGTTTTTATAGCTTCTGTCCGCTCTTTTCATTTCTCCGTTCGAATTCTTTGAATGGTGGACTTGCTAATGGGAAATTCGTCAATGTTGAGTCCAAGTGCCTCAATAGTAGCTTCAGTAATAAACACAGAATTCCTCATCCTTAACTTACACCTATCTAGAGTTGCTACTAACTTTGGAGTGATGAAATTTTTCTCATTGCAGTTTTATTAGAATCTGACTGTGCGCTCTCGGCGGGGGTGGGCAAATTGTCTTGTAAATCCATTTCTTCAGAATCAGATGATGAATTTTCTTGATACGAGGACGTTGAAGCGGTTAGGGATGCTTCATAAATAGGTTGACGTTTTGATCCTTTATTTTCCTCAAGCGCGCTTTTTCCTCCTTGTCGGTTAACAGTTTATTCACTCCAGCTAAGTGACCAGGTCTGCCTGGCTCTCTTTGGCGCTGCAAGAACATCCTATCTTTATTAATTGAAGCGCTTCGACGTGTGCAATGTCGAACAAATTGTTCAAGTTTGTAAGTACGAGTAACTCTTGTCTACGCTCTTCGAATATGTCTTGGGTTTTTTTTGGCATTCTTTTGTAGATCTCGCCAAAATTGGTATAAGGCCACTAGTTTCTGAACAAAGCTAGGTAAAGCCTTAATCGGAATAAGTGCCTTTTCCTAATAAATAATGCACTCACAAATAGTAAGATTCGCGCTTTCATTTACTTTAATTCACTTCTCGAATATTATAGAACAAAACTGCCATTACTTCCCATCGGAAGTTTTGAACCGGTGATTTGATGTTTTACATCCCCAATCAAAAAAATCCCCTTTTTGGAACTGCGTCATCTCTCTGACATCTTGACCGAACGATAATAATGCGTTAACTATTAAAACAAACGAGTAATAACAAGCGCTACGATACGTTAACTCCGACGCGCCATAGTATGTAAATAGGTACTGTCATGTATCGACGATTTTCGGTACGGGTTACTGTGGTTCTAGGTATATGAAATTTTATTTACAAGTGTTTTAGCGCCTTTCGCATTTAATTAGAGATATGCGTTAAAAGAAATTCATTCATTCATTCATTTTCATTAGACGTTTTTATAGCATATTTTTTTCGGACCTAAATACCCACACAATCGATGGTTTTTATAAATGTTTTGGAATTTAGATTAATCCCTGTTAATCACTCGACCCAATTTGGTCATCGTTAATTAAATTACTATAACGTATATTACAAATTATAATAAAAAAAACAAAACTGAAAAGTAACAAGAATTTTATTTCTTTAAACTTTTTAAAAACAAAGTAAGTAAAACTATAATTAAAAATGATATTATAGTCTTTTTATTTATAGATACTAAATAGTATTTCTGTCCTATAATATCAATTATAAAAAATTAAAATTTATTGTTTAACCAGAAGGCAAATTTTCCTAATTTAAAACGTTCAAAATCTATACTCCATCGCTTTAGTTAATTAACTAAAGTTAAACAAATCACGTGATTTGAACAACCGGTTAAATGTAATTCTTTAAATGTATTACTTACACTTCAGTTGTAATGCTACTTATGCTACGATACAGTAGTACTTTTTAATTTAGTAACGTTACAAATCGAAAAGTAATGACATTGATTGCGACGTTAAGGCACACATTTCCGCAGCATTTGGGCAAAATGGCGTGAGTTGACAGGTGTCATTTGTGATCCCAAAATGCCAGTTAAGCTTAAGGGACAGGTCTATAAGATCATCATTAGACCTGTTCCTCTGTATGGCAGTGAGGCGTGGCGTGTGCTTGAGCGACACAAGCCGGAGCTGCGTGTCGCGGATGTGAATATGATGCTGTGGATGTGTGGAGTTACGCGGAAAGACCGCATCAAGAACTCCCGCATTCGTGGCATGCTTCGCGTCAGTGACATAGCAGAGAAACTGCAAGAGGGTCGCCTACGCTGGCACCTACGGTCACGTCTAACGAAAACCAGCATTTTACGTAGGTAACAAATGTCTTGCCATGGTGCATGGTGAAGAAGAAGAAGAAAAAAGTGCTGGCTTGACGTTTTAAGAGATGACGTCGACGATCGTAGGAAATGAAGGCGTACCTACATGTAGGAAAGGGGACCCCGAGCTCCAACGCGAAAGCTGCGGATGCAACCGGGATTATACGCCGAGATGATGATGACAAATCGAAATATAGCGTTACTAAACTGAAGAGTACAACTGTGACGTTTAATGACAAGTGAAGTGAATGGTATTACATTTAGTCTCTTATTCAAATCACGTGATTTTTTTTTACCTTTAATTAATTACCCAAAGCGATAAATTATAGTCGCATTCTCGTCCCATCGACCAACAAAGTCATAAACTTGTCAAAATTTTGGAAAGTTAGAGGTATTTTTGACAGATTGAGATCAGGCTGAACGTTTTTGGGGGAATTTGCCCCTCAGGTAAAACAATAAATGGTAGATATTAAAAAGGCACGAAAATTCTTCATAATTATAATTTTATATCTTATAACAATATGTACAGAAGTTTTATGTGTTGTTTGTAGTACAAGTTTAGTCTATTTACATTTACACAACGATGATTTGTATTAAATGTAATATTAAATTTTATGTACGAGTCTATTTACAGTAATTGTACAGTCAGTGCCATTGGACACGGTCACCAAAAAACTAATATAAAAAACCTATGAGATAATTAATTAATTAACACGTTAATAATAGATGTCTGTGTGGACTTACGCCGTTTAAATTTATAGGTTTTGGGTTTAGTCTTAAAAACTTGTATTGTGTTCCTTGGGATACATACATCGTTTACGCCATGTTCATTATATAAAGGGTGTAATCTGACATCGACGCACAAACGAGTACCATGGATCCAGTGCATGATTCTGAATCCCCTAGTGGTGGAATTTTTCGTCGGCTTTTTCAGTTTAGACTTTTTATAACCCAATAAGATTTTAAAGTAAAAAATAATTAATTCGCTAATTACGCAAAAAAGCGGAATGAAAACAAAACTCGAAAAAATATCTTATCAGCTGATTTAATAGAGTTCACATCAGGGATCAACGTCATACCTACAAACCCACACGGCGGCACGCTTGCAACCTTCAAAGGCCGACTCAACATTTTTTTTTAAACATTGTTATTTCTGTAACCGTTCATTAATGAGATAAATGACTATCATAATTTTATTAGTGGCATGCGGTCTAGCCTTTTCGGGAAGTTTGAGTTACGATGTCAGATACACCCTGTATTATAATATGCTGATTGAAACTCATAAATATAATTTGAAGCAATCCATAACGTTGGCATTGCATTACTTACTATCTGAATGAAGAAAGATATTTTAATTCAAATTACTTAAGCTTAGTTTCAGTGTCATTGGCCCCAATTCCCTTGAACACAAACTAAATTAAATTTAAGATCATTGCATCTTTTTATTTCCATTTCATTAAGAAAAGGACAGAAAATAAAAGGTTAATTTAGACCTGTCAAATTAGTCTTTCGTTCTTTCTTTTCTTTAGAGTGAATACTACTTCAACTCTTCAATGGCCCCTGTGGTTAGATACCACAAATTTGCCAATAACATGTGTAACAAATTATAGAAATTCTTTTAAAAAAATTATTTCACAATAATGGCGGATATCGCCAATGACAGTTGAAAAAAAGGGCCGCGTGAGCCGACTACGAGGAGATTTGATGCAAAGCCATGATGTGGCCAGTACGCTGCGATATTTCAATGTTCTTTATGAATTATTCACTGAATGCACTTTTTACTACATAAATCACGCGCTTTTATTTATTAAATGCTATAAATAATTTAGAAGTCCAAAGAAAAATGAGCGTGACATTCATCTAAGCTTTCCCGTCAAATTAGTCTGCTTCAGACGTAAATTGACGTATTTTTGGTTGCCTTGTTTTTAATCGCGTCTAAATATCAACTCTCAACTTCAATGCTTGATCAATGGCCCTTTTGGAAGAGACACCACAATTTTGATAATAACACATATGGACTATTAATAAACAATCAAACATTAGAGGATATTTAGCGAGAATTAATACTTAACATTTATCTTTGTGTTTAAATTAAAACTAAAACAATAAGTAGTAAAGACATTGAAGAGTGGTATGACCATGTTGTTACATTAAAAAAAAAAATAAGTGTACATACTTATCCTAATTTGACGGAAAAAACGTTATCTTTTAAAAAATGTTATCTTCTTGTAGGGTATGTTAATAAGTTATGTATGTAGGTATGTGTAAATAAATCAGTTGTTACTTGGAATCGCAGTTTAACTCCACGCTTTCCGTTATTATAATTAATAAACACAACTGGCGACGAGGATTAAAGTTACTTTCGTGTGGTTTACGCCGTTTAAGTGTGGCATGTCAAGATGCCTATCGGTAAAATTGAAGAATTTGACCTATCAAGTAAAAAGTGGTTGGCGTACATAAGACGTGTGGAACAATTCATAACCTTAAACGAAATAAAACCAGAGTTACAAGTTGCAACGTTGGTGACGTTGGTTGGAGCCGCAACATATGATTTAATGTGTGATTTATTTGCACCTAATAATCCAGAAGAGAAATCATTTCGAGAACGAGTAAAAATTGTGGGTGATCATTTTGAACCAAAACGCTCCGAAATTTCTGAACGCCATGTTTTCAGACAAAGACGTCAGAACACCGGTGAATCTCTATGAATATCTACAAAAACTAAAACACCTGGCCAGTACATGTAATTTCAAAACTACGCTGGAGGAAAATTCACGAGATCAATTTGTTTCAGGTTTGGCTAGTGATAATATGAGATCACGCATCTTTGCGGAACCATCGATTACATACATAACTTATTAACATACCCTACACCTCTATCGCTTTCTTAATGAAATAAAAAGGACAAGAGAATTGGCGCCACTATGTTCTTTACTCTCACATTTATTATGTTTTTATTGTAAAGTAGAAATATATAAAAACCGGTGTTTTTTCTTTTTGGTAACTTCACCTGTGTATTATAGAAATCGCGCGCCTACCATCACGCCATGTGTTAACATGAACGAATATGTTAAGATTCGTTCAAATTTAAATATTAACGGACTCCGTTTCCGAGCCTACTCAAATAATTCAAAGAATATTCAGTCTGGACGAATTTATATAAAAGCTCTTCCTAAAAGTAACTCTCAAGTTACAAGACCTTTAAGAACAAGCATTATAGTAAGTTATTAACTGAACCCGTTACAGTAAATACAATTTTTCACAGACATACATACGTAAGTACCAGTCTTTCCAACTTAGATAATAATCTGGATCCCGAGCTTAAAACGCACAAAGACGGCCGCACAAACAATACTATAAACACAAATAAAATGTCTAAGCCTGCTTTACATTGGTGTACCACTGAATATCTACCATCACATAACTCAAGGCAAGGTCAAAACAATTTCCACATCATTTATTCAATGCCTTTTGCGTGTTCACAATGGTCAAAACCGATCCTGTTCCTTCTTCGACTCTGTTTCATCTGTAATGTCTTCGGCAGTCCCTACGATTCCCTCATTGGTAGTTTTAGCGTCAGTCTTAGTCGTGCAAGTATCAGGTGGACCTTCTAAGTTACCATCCTCACTTATATATTTATTTTTCGATATGACGTTCTCTGATTCCTCAATTTTCTGTTCCTCATGGGATAGAGACAACTCAAACTGCGCCGCTAGCTGGCTAAGTACTTTTTTCAGGTGGTCGAAAGATTCTTTGTCATTAGAAACGTTTGGAGTCTCCAGAACAGTTTCACAATTACCATCGTCGCAAGTGTTTTCAAAATGCGCTTTCATTGCTTTTAGCTCACCGACAGTCACTGTCAAATCTGGCTTTGTCAAGAAGGTATCTGTTAAGATGCGACCTTCTTGGGAGAACAGGAACACAGCTGGTATTTCAATATCATCCTTACCGTCACCGGACATCGCGAATAAGGCGGTACTCTCGTGAGTGGAATCTGGTATGTTATCGATGATAATTGCTAAAGTAATCCCAGCGGCTTGCATTTGACGTACTTTCTGAGCAAATGTGCACTGACCTCGTTTGGCGATGCCGAACTTGCCTTCGACTTCATTTTTGTTTTCTATGGGTGTGCAGGCATCTATTGGGATAACAAAAGCGAGCGTATTGGTGTACTGGTTGTTCGCAGAGATCTCCTTGCCGAAGTGTCCGGGGCCAGCGGGGAATATCTTGTCATTGACCTTCACTCCGGCAGGTACCACACCGTTTTCCATATCACTTAGCGAATTCCATTTTGACATTTCACGCATAAAGGTAAGGCCTTCCGCAGCATCTTTTGCCGATTTCGCCTGAAAATACAATCATAAAGTCAATGTCATATCAACTAAAGACCTATTCCGGTATAAAAACATTAAAAATCTTGAGGCAAGATTTTGTGACGTTTTTAATAAAATGTTTGTTTTTTAAATTTGTTGTCCCTGTAATGATACAGCGAAAACAAATAGTCAGAATGGTAGGTAAATTAATAAAATTTTTGACAGATCTGACATCATTATCATCACCATCCTGTCAGTCACATAAAGTCCACTGCTGGACATAGGCTTCCCCAAAGGATTTCCATAAAGACCGTTAGGACATGGCCTGCATCCTGCGATTTTGGCCAGGTTATCCGACCACCTAGTCGGTTGGTGAGAGCCAAGACCCTTTCTGCCCGATCGGCCATCGGGTCCGATAGCACTGATCAATACTGAGATTATAATACAACTTACCGTGGAGGTGGTGTAGAGCAGTTGCACCCTGCCATCAGGTAGTGTGAGCACAGAGATGCCCATGTCAGACAGCGTATGGATCTGGCGAGGGTCGTTGAGCGGACGCAGACGTGCGGCAGGTCGTGCTGACGTCGTGCCAAGAAGCGCACGCATTGGTCGCCGTACCTTCTCCGCCACCAAAGACGCCGTATTCGGACATGTTCTGAAACAACATTAATGTGGTTTTTCTTTTTTGCTGGTATATCATCAAATGACCACCCACTCTGGACGGAGCAGAAGGGCGTTTCAGACTTTTACAGACTAAAAACTCACCTGCACCCTAATTACGTAACACACCGTTACTATCAGTTGGAATGATTTCGAAGAATATTGGTAATCCATTGCTTCATGTGTTCGAAAAGT
This sequence comes from Sesamia inferens, assembly GCA_037179545.1. Taxonomy (NCBI): domain Eukaryota; kingdom Metazoa; phylum Arthropoda; class Insecta; order Lepidoptera; family Noctuidae; genus Sesamia; species Sesamia inferens. Next base: position 13,528,924 of record CM073921.1, on the reverse strand, counting down.
ATGTCTGCTGAACAACGTAAAGAACGCAATGAAGGCTGTTGAACTTTCATAATGAAACCCATTGCTGCTGATAGGTGTTACGCAATTACCCTGCCGTTTTCTACACCCTAGTCCTAGTCTAGTCCTAGTCTATTAGTAAATTATTAATTTATCTGAAATTTAATTTATTTTTATTTGACATTTTCTACCATAGATTTATTTGTTTTTTTTTTATGATTTATTTACTTAATGCGATGTCAACTATAATTAATTATGTAATTAGAATGATTTAATGAATGTTTCTAGTATATTCTTTATTTATTTTATTTTATTTTTCTTTTATTTGTATTTCATGTCTGCTGTGTATTTGTATTTACTATGTGAAATTATGGGTATCTTACCTGAAATAAATTATTATTATTATTATTATAACAGCCACTCACACGTGAGTGGCGGCCCCACTGCTTGAAACTTCCTGTTATTACACATCGTAGACAGCAAATGCTATAGACGACAGCAAAGCGTGTCGTACAAAAAGACAAACAAAAATACGTCACACATTTAGGGTTACCCCTATGAGGAAAAATTTTGCCCAAAATTTGTGAAAGTGGAAAAGACGAGAAAGACGTTAATGCAACGATCAGAGAAGCATCTGATGCTTCTGAACTCAAATAAATTGCATTAAGAGTAGAAAAGTGAAGCCGGATGTTGATGATACGATTCTAAATATAATAGCTGGCTTTGTGTTTAAATAATAATAAATCCTTTTCGTTCAAACATCTGGCAACATACACCCGTCGTATGCAAGTATCCTTCCTGACCAAAATATGACCAATAATGTTACACTGCCTTTTAAATAAATGTCTTTTGTTAGTCACCTTTCGTGCACTTTCAACATGACTAAATCGTCTAACTGTATGGTTACTAAAAAATTACGTCTAACCAAACTTGGTCAGTACATCTAAATACATTAGCCGGCAAATTTCACCAGAGTGAAGCTTACTGATATTAAATCATGGTATTATTTAACAGTAAGAGATTAATAACTTACTTCCTATACTTGTCTTCGTCTTCGTCATCAAGTTTCAGTGTGAAATACGTAGTATTTTTACCATCGGTGGCCAAAGAAAGGGGCAAGAAATGCGCTTCGGTGGTTAACACGTAGTCTTCTAACTTTATTGGCACATCCTTGTCTTCACCAAAGAGCATGTAAAGGTACTTAAAAGTCTCAGCCAGTACGAATGAATCCATTCTATCTTCGTGAATGCGTGTCCTCACATCGTTAACGGCTGCATATCCGCATGGAACCCGAGTGTACTGCTGCAATGCTTTAAGTACTGCTTTCCCAACTTGCAAATAATGATCGTCTTCTGTTGCGCGGTGGAGGAAGTACGTTGATTCTAAGAACTCTGGTCGCAAAGGATGTTGACCCCAATGAACCTAAAAATAATTTAAAATATTATTTCAACCAAGTGCAATAGCCGAACCTTATCAGGAATTTATATTTACCTGAAAATCAGAAGTGAAAGCCTCTGGAATGAATGTGTGCCGCTGCATAACTTGGTAAAGCATCTCATGGGTCTCGACCGCGGGCCGCACGTCACCCAACAACACCTGAAGGCCGGGCCAGAAGGCAAGTAACGCGTCCATGAAGTTCCGCGACTGCAAATGTGGCCTAAAACAGAAGAGAATATACGTATAATACACGAGCGTCAAACACACATAAGTAATGTATTCATACATAAGTAATTTTTAATGTATGTATCCATTTATGTCACTTTATTCAATGACGACAAGGTTGGTGCAGTGGTTGAGTGCTCTACAACTGCTCTGCGGGTCGCGGGTACGATTACCGCACGGAACAAATATTTGTATGGCCTACAGGTAGTTGTTCCAGGTCTGGCTGTTTATAGTGTTTATGTATGTGAGACTAAATGTTTGTAAAGGCACCTACGATACAGGAGTAACTCCTAATGTGGGGGAACATATTTTTTTTAAGTTTAGTAAAGGCTGTATAGTATTATAGAGATGACCTGCATAGTTTAGGGCAACAAACACCTTTTATAGTACTTATAGAATAATGGCACACAATTATGAGATAAGCGCTAGTTTGAATTTAGAACAAAATAAATACCTATAGAGGAGTTTAGCTGATAAGGATGTCGTGATATAACAACATAAAGGTATAAAATACAAAATAACACATGTACAGACGACAGCACATCAAGATACTGAACTCCGATTTCTCAGATTTCTTTATTAGATTTTCAACTGTATCACTAAAGTATTATGGCTCAAAGTTGATTGGGAATATTTGACAGTTACGGGTAGCTTGACCTGCTGTCATCCGTACCTAATATTGCACGAGCCTATTTTAAAATAGGCTGCACAATGGGAGATTGCGCTTTTTTTATAAATTATAAACTAGTGCTTGACCGCAATCCCACCTGATGGTAAGCTGTGATGCAATCGTTGACGGTAAAGCGCACTAGTTTATTAATAGCCTATATTCATATTCACTCTAGCCTTGAAGACACTTAAATTGTCGTCCGAAGAAAACACCGCCGTTGGCCAATTGTTCCCGTCCCTCGATGTAAGCGGTATAAAAAAGAGGCAAAACGCTTCGTTCGGATCGTTGTGGTATCAACGTAAGGGTGGAAACTCGCCATACGACGGGTCGTCCGATGATGGAACGGAGATGGGTGAATTAAATCGTTCAATTCCCTCGCACACTCTCAAAAATGCATCCTATAGATGTTATACTTAGAGGCGTATCGCATTGCGCATGCATTACATTAGACTGAGGCTATGTTAGCTCTTTATAATATAGCAATACTAGCTATATTATAAAGAGAGCGTTATTAGTATTAATATAATGTAAAAAAATAGAAAAATTACCTTTTCTCATGTCTAACGAATGTTTATACGAAATTTCAACAAAATTGGCTAAGCCGTTTTGGAGGAGTTCAAGGACAAACATTGTGACAGGAGAATTTTATATAGGTAATAGAAGATTATTAGAGACTTTAAATTATTTTAGGTTTCTTCCCAATATTTTTGTTTGTGGGCACTTAATAAGGATTACGCCCCGCTGTGGCCCAAAATTACTTTGGTCGAGCCGTCGAGGAGATCGAAATCGCTACCTCAGGCCCAACAATCGCGTTTCTAAAGTCTAGAGTCAAGATCAGTAAGGCAGCTAAAGCAACTTTAGAATTTAGACAAGAGGTTTGTGGGCTTTGAGTCTGAAGGAGCAGTGAAAAGCCACTGAAACGATTATATATTTTCTTACGACTATATACATGTTTAAATACAATTGTAGTAGCGGCAGCTATTTAAATGCGTGACAGATGTTATGTAAAAATGGAGGGTTTAAAAACAAGTTAGCAGTGGACAAAGTAAGGCCAAGAACACAGGTTGATCAAAAACTAATTTGAAGGAGCTTGTTTTTTTTTAATTGCCCATAATAATTTTCATGAAAGAGGAATGCTACAATGAGGCACGGGAAATTTTAGAAGAAAACAGATTTTATGTGAATTGTTTATGTACCAACAATCGATGTTGGTCACTAGGGTAGTAAGGTTTACATTGTAATGGCATTTGTAGAAGTAAATCTAATATAATATAATTATTCTAAATATAATTAGTATACAAATATATAAAGCGGAAGAGTTTGCTTATTTGTTTGTTTGTTTGAACGCGCTGAACTAATCTCAGGAATTACTGGTCCGATTTGAAAAATTCCATTAATCCAGGACTAACAGGCTATAACATATAACATCACGCTGTGATCAATAGGAGCGGTGCATATAAAAAAAACTCAGACGAAGTCGCGCGGCCTTTAGTTGGTTGGTTGGTTGGTTGATTATTAAGGTGCTAGTTTATAATGTGTACTTGTACATCTGCATTGAAACTTACCGGTGCATATGAACTGCCAACATAACCGGACCTCTGCTGATGTACTTCATGACGGCGTTGTAGTGTCTGTTGAACCTGGCCAGGTACTTCTCATCACCGAGTAGAATGTAGGCCTTGAGGCAGTATTCGTAGTAAGAATCGATACCAGCTCCGACGCCAGCGTCCTTACGTACCCAGTCGCCCGAATGAATGTTGATAACTGTGCCCATCAGATCCGACGTCCTATAAATCAAGGTTTTTTTTATCTTTATAAGTTTCAGGAGGTCAAATTTTATAACATCAGTTGGGACATCCTGACAGTCCTCTTGTGTTACTGTAGACTTTATAGTCTACACACACACAAACATTAGACTATGCACACATAAACTGTGGCTCTCTGTGGCTTTTCATAAGTACAGTCCCGAGCACTAATATGTCTAAATTGCAATTTTTTCGTGAAATACTGAATATGTTGTTACGAAAGTACCTTATGCTAATGGCATAAGGTGCAATATTGCGTGACATTTTTTTACGTAACGTTTAAGTCCTGTATCTCGAGACCTAGGGATTGAAGAAGTACGATCAAAATGAATTGCTATATCTAAAGTGACATATCGAATGGTACAGGTTTCATCAATATTGACAACCAAAGGTCGAAATTACTAGAAACTCGTCTCCTGTGATGTACCTGTAAATACCTGTCGAACGTACTGGAAATCAAGCGTTACTATTATGACTTCTAGACAGATCTGGAATGTTCGATGAACTTGCATATACAAATAAATCGGTGTGACTCAGCGGATGAGTCAGTCTAGGTGTGGGTCGTAACGCCTTTTTCAAGAAACTTAACGTAAACAGTTACTTGATCGGTGTCACCTGTTATAAAACAAGTTATTTTTGTAGCTAGTTATTTAAATTCAGCTACTGTGATTGTTTACATAAATATAACCACTTGACCACCAACTATACAGTTACACACGAAGCGAAACTAGACGTGGTCGATATTACACGTAACTAGTTACAATAACCAGCGACGCGCGCCGCCGCCGCGCCGGTGTGATGCACGATACGGCATAACGTGAGCATAACGTGTGTATGAAATAACGCATTTACAAAAATAACTACTTTTTAATTTGACTCGTAACTAGTGATTCAGTTACACATCGCGTCGCTGGTTATAGTAACTAGTTACGTGAAATAAAGACCACGTCTAAGTCAGTCTGCATTTGACTATCGAAGCGAAACAAGCAATAATCGAGAACATCTACAGCGACAACTGCAACGAGCACTTCACAGACTACGTAAAGACTTCTGTGGTGTTGCTATGTGTGTATGACACGGACTTCCTGGACATAAGGGGAAGACTTCGGCGCGACACCCGCTACGTTCTCAATTAGAACGTAGCGGGCTACTATCGACTGTACCATCATTATCAATAAACTTCGTGACCCTTATTTTAGTACCCCTAGACAGTAACAATACCTTTGAAATATGACATTGATGGTAACAACATAACATTTCATTCAAAAATAAAGGAGTAAATAGCTTTCAAATAAAGTCAGATGTGTGATGTTGTGAATTTGCTCGTGACGTACATTACATAAATACTTTTAGCGGCAAAAGTGTTCTCTCTTTCGTTTGCAGCTGACAGAGATAGATTGTCGTTTAGATGTCCTGACCAAGCATGGATATTTGCCAGACTAAAAAATTAAATATCATGTATCTACAAATGGCATATGAGAAAGTGTTGCTAACTAACCCTAGTTTGGAGCAAATCCTGATCAATATTTGTGGTCAAAGAGGCTTAAGGGTCGTTGAACGTCAAAACTATTATTTTTCTTAACGGCCTCATTACACTTACCTATGTCTAATCTTCCAGAGCCTATCCATAGCCTTGTGCGCCTTTTGTTCGTAGACGGGATGACCAGTAAGGCGAGACAATGCCGCCATCTCTAGGATCATAGTGCCGGCGCAGGCCGTGCAAGTCTCGCGTGACTCTGACATACCTCGCATACCGTGACGCAGGTTTATCTGTACAAATTTAAAAATACATATGTGTAGCATGGACTATATGATGTAACTACATACTGGACAACTATCCAAAAACTTTTGGATAGTTGTCCAGTATAAGTCTCAGGAGTGGAAACATAATAGGCTGATTTTCTCTCTCTTCCAAAAATGTCAAATCGATAGGAATTGAGTACTTCAAAAACTACCGACTTATAATTAGTATTTACCCTTCCATGAGGTATTCCCGTTGAAGTATTGAATGCGGGCAGTAACCTCTTGCCCAGGTTTTCAGCCATTGTGAGCAGTTCTCCATTATACCACTGCAAGGCTGGTACGTCGTTCTTCAGGTTTGTAGCCAACACATGGGCTGACAGCAGACCCCTGTAATAATAAAGCGCTAAGACAATGTTCTGACCATTCAGATCTTACAGCAATCGCGAAAAGTATGCATGTACTTTGTGATAACTAATTTCAAATAAGTATTAAATGTTTGGTTGTGCGTGGATTATTTATCAATATTTACCAGATAAGGGTCATACACAGGTCATCATTGGTGCCAGAATATACAAGGACTGTTAGTATAAGCATCATTTTATGCAAATTCATCATTAGGCCTGAAGTGAACGCATTATAGCTATTTATTCAATGCTGCATATAGCATATTAGCAACTTGTGTGACCTGCATCTGATGTGACTCTATAATGTAAAATTAAGGTTGCCAGACGTCCTTTATTTTAAAGGACGTCCTTCTTTTCAGATCCAAAAATAGATATTTTCCTAAATTTTAAATGTTTAATAGATGACAATATTTTGTAAATTATTTTCTGGATATTACGCAAGTAGAAAGAAAACAAACTCCAACATGCCATGTAGATAATTTTATCATTTCACTATAGAAAACGAAGATTCTCTTAACACTGCTACAAGTAATACAAAGTACAATTACGAAAAGTAGATACTACTTTTTTAATACAAGTTACTAGTTTGTGTAAAAATATCACTACTGACAACATGCCAGCATTACAATGAAAAATGTGCTCTAGTCTACAGCTCGTAGCCTACCAAATCCTCTAAAACATAAAATTGGAGCTGGCAACCCTATGTAAAATCAACAAATTACTTTTATATGCATACATAAAAGCCTCTGCATAACACGACTTCCATGACAGACATTTCCTGCGTCCGATTCATATATAACGAACTTAGATTACAATATCCGGCGCTTTGAACCAATTCGTGTGGTGAACAATTTAAATCTATCTTAAGGAGGAATTAGTATAAAGGAACTGTTTACACGTAGTTTGTTATATGTGTATATGGTGTTTGTATCACCAATTACTTAAAACAAATTTTATTTAACAATTCAATCTTGTTAGGCGCAATAAAAGGCTTGTTGGTTTGATAATAATTAAATCTCAAATTCAACTGACTAGGGCATTATCATCAAGATAAAAATAGATCTAAGATTGGTAAACTTCAACACGTTTGACCGATCACCATGAACGTTATTCCAAATATGTATGTATTTTTGCATGAGCATTTCATGGTTTTTAGGACTAGGGGAAAAGGATTTTATTCTTTTGTTTTTATGTTATCTTCATACATATTTACAGTTGTATTACTTTCGTACAACATTAACTTAGTTAACGCAAGATTTATGTTCCGGACGCACTAGATGTAGGAAAACTTTTGTAAAATTGAATTGGTGTTGCGGATTAGCTATCCTTACTACGTGTACAATAAGGTTTATTGTAGCGGTCGTGGTGGAATAAGCTCATTTGCGTTTACTTATTTGTTTTGATTTATGATATTATTCTAAATGTAGTATATAGCACACAAGCTATTTATTATGTCTACTACTTCTAAAATAGTGAAAAGAACACAGTCCGCAAACCTACAGATCCATATGTATTTCACTGTGACAGAATCTTACCCGAGCATACGTATGTTGGTTTCAAAGACGGAGACCACAATGTCGTGATCAAAAGTGACATCTTTGATGACCAGCTTTATGGCGCGGCTGAACTCGGAGAAGTCTCCCAGAACCGCCAACGTGTCCAGGCTGTCCACTAAAGTTAGAGAGAAGCTAAAAACATAATACATCATTAGGACCAAATATCGCTGTAGTATTAACATTTTCAATTATGTAGGTACTTTCAATTTATAAGATTAGTGCCAGAATTTGTTTAATTCTGCTACTAATCTTATGTCCTGTTCTGCCACTAAAAATACAGAGACATTTTTCGTTACTTGAGTTTATGTATGTATGTTAGTGCGATCGCAGGCGTTGGGCGATCGAACTTGGATCGCATATTAACTGAAGATATTTAGTTACTGTAATAACTGGAACTTTGCAAAGACGCGCCTATATCCCAAACAGACGTGGCTGAAAATTCCAGTTTTCTTCTAGACAAGTCATCACTATATAGTACAAAAAAAAGTCGCTTTCTTTTTCCCTATGTACCTATGTATGATGAAATCTTTAAAACTCCGCAACTGATATTGACGCGGTTTTTTTTAATAGATAGAGTGAATAAAGATGAAGGTTTATTTGTATAGTAACATCCATTAAATTGTGGAGAAATAATATTATTTTAAAGGTTTCTAATGTGATGTCGTAAATAATTACAGTTTTTCTGTAGTGTATTTATTATCAGCATTTCACCCGTACGAAGCCGGGGCGGGTCGCTAGTTGAATATAAGTGCGGTCGAGGTTTCTATTGATTCTCTCATTTTGCCTTACGGATTATAGAATGTAGGTCAAGCTGGTCATTTTTCTAGTTAAAATAGTATTTTCATTGTAGCATGCCAATTTGCAGTTTGTTCCAACATCAGTAAAGGCTATTTTTTTTAAATACAGTCGTTTACAGAATTCATAGTGTTTAAAAGTGTCGGCTCGGCTTTTGAACGTTGCCAGCGTGCCGCCGTGCGGGTTTGTAGGTATGATGTTGATCCCTGATGTGAACTCTATTAAATCAGCTGATAAGATAGTTTTTCGAGTTTTGGTTTCATTGCGCTTTTTTGTTTAATTAGCGATTTAATTAATTTTTACTTTAAAATTTATTGGGTTATAAAAGTACAGCAATTATGAACGGTCTAAAGTGAAAAAAACTACATATATTTTTTTAAATCATGAAAAAACCGACGAAGAATTCCACAACTGGGGTGGTTCAGAATCATGTACCTACTGGATCCACGGTACTCGTTTATGCGTCGATGTCAGACACACCCTTTATAAAAAACAGAAAGCTTAGGCATAACATAGAGCAAATATGTTCAAATCTATTAGTTTATTTGTTATAATCAGGTATATAAAATATAGAACTTACTCATGATAAGCCAAACCGGCATACTAACTGTTAACGATCAAAATGTTCCCGCGTAGTTTCTTATCATCATTTACTTAAAGAATTCAATCCCTGCATAGCCCTTTCCTATACTCGTAGAATATTCGCGTTACATAACATCCTACGATAAAACTTATTAGTCTTTCAGCAATTAACAATATCGAAACATCACGTAACCGTATGAAAAAAAATTATTCGTTCCGATTCTTTTTGGTATATTTATGTAAACGGTACGGACAAGCAACCCGAATCAAATATTCCCAATCAACCTTGAACCTTAATGCTTTAGAGATAAAGCTGAAAATCGAATAAAGAAATCTTTCAGATTTTAGTAGCTAGTAGTTGCTTGTCTGTACCTAAACAGCATTAAATTAAATTTGGTAAAAAAGTATGCCATTTCTATTACTTTTCTTATCAGGAACTTGGGTAATTTTCAATAATGGTCAACTTGTCTATTACTTTTGTAACTACTATTCTTGGATTAGATTATTGTCATAGACTTAACGAAGCTGGTCGGGACATGTTCTCTAAGACCCTGAGCGCCTTCACGCCTTCACGTTCAGCCAGTAAGCTGTGTGTGTGTGTGTGTGTGTTTTCAATGTGTACAATATTTAGTACATTATTTTGATAAATCTCGTAGGGTTCAGCCCGCGTTTCACTGCAACCGCGGTAAAAATGTAATTGTTTACGACATCACTTTAGAAACCTCAAAAATAATTGCATTTTTTTACAATTTAATGAGTGTTATTACACGTATAAACCTTCCTCTTTAATCACTCTATCTATTAAAAAAATCGCATCAAAATCCGTTTGTTTCAAAATTATCTGATGAAAATAAATCAGAAAACATATCTACGAATGACATTTGTAGTACCAATTGGTTTATTCATTATATTTTTGTTTTTGTCAACTTACAGATTATCCAATTAAGGTTAATTTTAAATTTAACTTTCGTCAATGATTTCTCGATAACAATTTTTACTCTAACAATGAATTATTTATTTTCTGTAAGGTAAATATTTTAGTGAATGATTGCGTAAGAATTTACCATGAATAGGGTTTTTTTACATTTTCATCAAATTAATTTAGAACAGACCTTAGATACTGTTGCTGTCCCCTGATTGACATCCTTCTGAGCCATATGTAGATTAATTGCTGCTGACAATGATTGAATAAAATTGCTTACTTTCCCAGCGCGTCATCCATGTCACCACGACTTGGTGTGATGCCTTTCCAGCGGCCCTTACAGCTGAGCGGCATCAGCTCATCAGCAGGATACGCGTTCTCCATATATGCATTATATGCATGATAAAACATTTTTCTAGCCTCCTCCCTGAAATAAGTACTGTGGTTTAATTATGTCCACCGGGATGGGAAACCTTATTTCCTATGGCCTCGTTACCTAAATTACTCATATCGTTCTCATACAGTTTCTTATTGCGATTAGCGAAAAAAATATTTCTTCAATCGTCATCTCTGTACCAATTCTTTATAGATAAAAGTTATAATGTGTGGATTTTTATTTATTTTTTTCTTTTTGGCTCGCACGATTTGAGTATTAAGCCAATGTCAAGTGTGTATGCTCGCACAAATTGATTTTACTACACAAGTCTCTCCCCCGGCGACAATGCAACGTAGTCAGAATCAGAAGGCAAACAAAGACATGAACAGGAAGCTAAATATGAAAAAAAAATCGAGTAGTCAGTAGTCATATCTATGCTAATACATAAAGCTGAAGAGTTTGTTTGTTTGTTTGAACGCGCTAATCTCAGGAACTACTGGTCCTATTTAAAAACATATTTTTGCGTTGGATAGTCCATTAATCCAGGAAGGCTTTAGGCTATATAACATCACGCTGCGACCTATAGGAGCAGAGCATAACCAACTCCTCGCGAACGAAGTCGTTGGCTGCCGCTAGTTGAATATAAATTAGCTTGAAGTAAAATACGAAAATCAAAAATGACTCTGATTTCAAAGGCCCGTCCTTCACCCTAAAATATAATGGAAAGCTAATTAAAAGTTAACTAGTGATTAGCGATTCTTTAACCATACATTGTTGACCTTTTAACGTCACTTAAATTTAATCATGCTTTATGAATAAACACCACAGTGTTAATTAAGGGGTTTATTCATAAACGATAATTAAAGTTAAGTGATGTGCAAACGTCTAAAACGTATATTTAAACAATCACTAATCACTAGTTACTTTAAGCAGTGTTTATGAATAAGGGGCACTTTGTTTTACAAAACTTTTCTTTGGTATTTCACGTTTTTTAAATGGACCACAAAGTTCAGAAAAAAATTAAGGGTCCATAATGATTTTGCTAGTTTCCCTATTGAAAACTATAAAATAAGTTCTACAAAAATAAGTATTTAGTTTTTAAGGAACCAGTTTTAAAATCCCTGTTTTTGTCTGTGGTAAGTTGATTGCTGTACCACACATCTTCTATTGGAAGCTATTATACTATTTATTCATTAATACAGTAGAAAATAATAAGCTTTAAGAGGAATAAGACACTAAAGTTCTGTCCCACTGGGTGGTAAAAGCCAGGACAAAATTCGGAACACCGCGCTGTCTTTCAAAACGGGCATTATGGATGTAGGAAAAAAGGCTGCTAGGCTGAAATGGAATTGGGCGGGTCATATCAACCATATGCACGATGACCGCCGGGCAAAAGCCCCCACACAGTGGGTGACGACCTAGGAGTTTCGAAGCGACGAGAGGAAAGAATTCCTTGGAGAATTTGGTAGAGGCCATTGCTCAGCAGTGGGCCATAATAGGCTAATAAAAAAGGCGGGAATATGATGGCCATGGCCGCATTGTATTTTAATAATAACGTTAAAGTAAAAGAAAAGGCATTTCTCGATAATATTAGTATGTGTGTTATATGTAAACAGTATTAATACGTACTTAGTATAGTCACATACTTATGTTTGATCAGCAGCTAAAATGTTATTAAATTAATTTTAATTTATAATTATATGTAAACTTGCTGATTCCTGATACTTCGTACATCATACAGCCTTGATATTGTTACGAATGCACCTTATGTCGAGGGCATAAGGTTCAATATCGCGTGACATGCAGTGCGTAACTTTTAAGCTCTGTAACTCGAGATCTAGACATTATCTAGGGGTAATATAAAAACGCATTCCTAGACTTAAGGTGGCCTATCGAATGGTACAGGTTTCATCAATTTTGTCAACTAAGTGACGACATCGAAATTTCTAGAAACCTATTTCCGGGAATTACCGTAGGTACTTACTGAATGTACTCGAAGTTATGCGCTATTATTATTACGTCTAGACGATTCTGGAATGTTCGATCAGCTGGCCTATATATAGCGCCGTGACGCCGGCGCCGAGTCAGTCTGCACTTGACTACCGAGACGAAAACAACGATACTTAAGAAGCGATCTTTGAGAATACCTACTGCGACAACTGTAACGAGAACTGTGAGTACTACGTGAAGTAACATTTGTAGTGTTATTGTGCGTTTACAATACGGACTTCGTGGACGTAAGTGAAGACTTCGGTGCAACGTCAGCAACATTCTACTTGTCATTGCCTACAATCGACTGTACCTTCGTTGCCAATAAACATCGCAACCCTTAACCGGCGTTTTAGTACCCCTAGCCCGTAACAATTGGTGTCAGAAGCGGAATGCCGGTCACGCCAAGGGAAGACGAAAGAGTTCGCACGCGACGACAAGCAGCGATGGATTTGGCGCGTCAAGAGGAAGAATCCCTTAGTGGCCCTGCACCCATAGAAGATGCGGCCGTCGTAACACCGACGAATGTGAGTGCGCCTAGTACCACCACTATTGCCGGAACCAGCGGATGCGATTTATCGGCATTACTGGCTCACTTGACGGCGCAAATAAGGCTGAGCATAGCAGAATCCCAGGCAGAAACCCAGGCGCAAATAAAAGGTATGGCAGAATCCCAGGCAAAATCCCAGACAGAAATCCAGGCACAAATCAAAAATGTAGCAGAATCCCAGGCAAAATCTCAGGCAGAGATCCAGGCAAAAATAGATAAATCCCAACAACTGGTATTAGAACTAAATGAAAAGTGGAATAAAACCAAAGAAGAGGTCAACGAGCTTAAAATAAAAACAGAACAACAAGATGCGCGTATGGACCAGCAAGATACGCGCATAGACCAGCAAGATGCTCGTATAGACAATCATGATGCGCGTTTCAAGAAACTAGACAGTACCATCATGGAGTGCGAGAAAGAAATACAGTTTCTCCATAAAACGGTGCAGAAAGGAGGTATTAAAGGTGTGATACCTGTACCCAGTGCTTCGCCGACGTTCAAAGTACCTCACTTTGACGGAACAACGTCTTGGGTGGCCTTCCGTCTTCAATTCGAAAAGGTCGCAAAAGGCAACAACTGGGACGACGATCAAGCCGTAACCGCCCTTACGCTTGCTCTGCGTGGTGATGCGGTACAAATCTTAGAAAATATTTCCAGCGATTGTAATACCCTAGCCTGTTTGTTGGAAGCGTTAGAGTCTAGATACGGGGAGAAACACCTCGAACATGTCTTCAGGGCTCAACTCCGAGACCGGACACAGAAGAGCAGTGAGGGTCTACAACAGTGGGCAACGGAAATAGAACGTTTGGTTCGGAAGGCGTATGCATCAACACCGGGACTGATTGACGCTACTACTCTGCGATTCTTTACTGATGGGATTCGAGATGCAGAAGTCAGAGCTGCAGTACGTCTGGGTCACCATCAGACCTTGAAGGCAGCCTTGACACATGCTCTGGAGGTGGAAGCTGTACGTCAAGATGGCCGACAACACGACCGTATTCGAAAAGTGACCGCACAAATAAAAGCCCGACGAGGACCAACTTGTTATGAGTGCGGCGAAAAGGGGCACATTCGAATTGATTGTCCCAGGAAGGCTAAGGGAAGAAGTGCTTCTTGGACAAGTAAAGACGCAGAGGTGTTGCTGTGGCGCAAGCGCGACGCCAAGGTCGAGCCCGAGGGCCCGAGCGCGCGCGTCGATTGGCGCGAGCGGAGCGATCGGTGTGGGCGCCGCGAGCGACCCGCTGAACGAGAGCGGGTACGTGTCAAGGACCGGGAACGCGAACGTTCCGGCAAGCGAGAACAAGAGCGCGAGCGGTCGCGCGGAAAGTCGTGGAGTGCGGCGGAAGCAAGGCGGGACAAGGAAGTCGAGGACGAGGCGCGTAAGAAGAAGCGCCTCGAGAAAAAGGCAAAACGAAAGGTCCGCCGCCGCCAGATTACTTCAGGTAGTACGGACCGAGGTGAAGAACGCAAACAGGAAAAGACAGAGAACGTGAGGATTATCCAGGTGAACGATTTGGATGAAGACTGGGATAATCGATCATTGGAAGACGCACAAAAGGAAGATAGCGACTTGAAGACAGTAATCGAATGGAAGAAAAGTGGCCAGCGGCCCCCTTGGAGTGAAATATCAGCGCTTAGCCCAACAGCAAAAAGTTACTGGGCTCAATGGGACAGCCTGATAATTGATAATGGAGTTGTGAAGAGGAAATGGGAATCACCCAGTGGACAGGAGGTCACTTTACAGATAGTTGTCCCCTGCGATAAAGTCGCATCAGTGCTAAGACAGGTGCACGACGGAGTATCCGGAGGACATCTAGGAGTAAAGAAAACTCTGGAGAAGGTGAGAAAAAGGTTCTATTGGGTGCATTGCCGCGAAGACGTAGAGGACTGGTGTAGGAAATGTGTAGCCTGCTCCTCAGTAAAGGGACCGCAAACGAGGGCCAGAGGTCGGCTGAAAATGTACAATGTTGGTGCACCATGGGAAAGAGTTGCTGTCGATATAGCTGGGCCATTCCCTATTACTGAAGAAGGGAATAGGTATATCATCGTCATGCAAGACTATTTCAGCAAATGGCCAGAAGCTTTTGCAGTACCCAACCAAGAAGCTCATACTGTCGCCAAAAAGCTAGTTCACGAGGTGTTCTGTCGATTTGGCGTCCCCTTGGAGTTACACTCTGATCAGGGTAGAAACTTCGAGTCTTCACTGTTCCGAGAGGTTTGCCAACTACTTGGGATACATAAGACTCGTACAACACCATATCACCCTCAGTCAGATGGAATGGTCGAAAGATTCAACCAGACGCTAGAGAATCATTTGGCCAAAGTAGTGGAAGAACACCAGAGGGATTGGGACCAATATATTCCACTCTTCTTAATGTCATACCGCTCTGCAACACATGACAGCACAAATTGTACACCGGCGAAAGTCAACTTCGGCCGAGAGATTAGACTACCCATAGATGCACTTACCGGAACACCCCCCGATACCCCTATCCTAGCTGTCGACTATGTGGCCGACCTGCGGCGTAAGCTCGATAGAATACATGAGCTAGTGAGAGAGAGCGGTCTGAAAACCAGCGAGAAAATGAAGATCCGATACGACCGCAAGGCTAACGTGCCCGGCTTTGAAGAGGGAACTTTGGTATGGTTACATAATCCCATTAGGAGAAAAGGAAAGAGTCCGAAATTTCAAGCCAAATGGGAGGGTCCGTACACGATAATGACCAGGATAAACGATGTCACCTACCGGATAAGGAAAGGACCTAGAGGGAAGCTGAAGATCGTACACGTAGACCGCCTAGCTCGCTATTATGGATCAAATCATGCTCGGGACGAGCACGACTAAGAAGGGGGCAATGTTACGAATGCACCTTATGTCGAGGGCATAAGGTTCAATATCGCGTGACATGCAGTGCGTAACTTTTAAGCTCTGTAACTCGAGATCTAGACATTATCTAGGGGTAATATAAAAACGCATTCCTAGACTTAAGGTGGCCTATCGAATGGTACAGGTTTCATCAATTTTGTCAACTAAGTGACGACATCGAAATTTCTAGAAACCTATTTCCGGGAATTACCGTAGGTACTTACTGAATGTACTCGAAGTTATGCGCTATTATTATTACGTCTAGACGATTCTGGAATGTTCGATCAGCTGGCCTATATATAGCGCCGTGACGCCGGCGCCGAGTCAGTCTGCACTTGACTACCGAGACGAAAACAACGATACTTAAGAAGCGATCTTTGAGAATACCTACTGCGACAACTGTAACGAGAACTGTGAGTACTACGTGAAGTAACATTTGTAGTGTTATTGTGCGTTTACAATACGGACTTCGTGGACGTAAGTGAAGACTTCGGTGCAACGTCAGCAACATTCTACTTGTCATTGCCTACAATCGACTGTACCTTCGTTGCCAATAAACTTCGTAACCCTTAACCGGTATTTTAGTACCCCTAGCCCGTAACAATATAAAATTGACACCTACTGTGTTAAAAAATTTAATCAAAATTTTTAATTATTTCGTAACTCGCAGCTTAGGTATTTAATTATATGATAACCAAAATATATTCGCTACAGTAACGAATATAGTAGGCCACTCTGGCTCGCGGGTCAGAGGTTATGCTGCCTTATAATTAGACTCACATAGACCTTCCAGAAAAAAATATCGTAATGATGATAGAAACACACCAATATCCTTTTAGTTTAGAAGATCTAAGCAGGCACGATAAAACTTTATTTTATAATATCAATGATTAGATTAGATGTTCTTATCTAAACAGTAATCCATAAATTCGCACATATTTACGCAAGCTTATAGAGCAATTCTCCAACTCTTATCCTGATCTTTGTTCCCATATATGCTGTCAAAGTCAATTCTGCCATGCCACTGATGATGCTGTGGAAGTAGCAAAGTTTTGTGCCAACAAGATACAAAATTCAGTCGTGCTAGCGATGAATAAGAAGACGCAAGATTTGCCATGATTGATCAATCAAATGAAGTAGAATAATATTCTAAGAATTTATTTTTTTATAAAAGCAAAAACTGTTTTTTATTATTTGTTTTTAATTATTTGTATTGACAAAAAATAGCCCTAATCATGGTCATTATGCAGATAAAATCATAAAGTAGTTATGATAAGACTACCACATTGTTCCTGTCTTTATTTTTATTTTTTTAATTATAAACTAGTGCAATCCCGCCTGGTGGTAAGCAATGATGCAATCGTTGATGGTAAAGCGCGCTAGTTTATTAAGAGCCTATTCACTCAAAAAACCGAGTGAATAGGAAGGAAGATGACAGTTGAGCGTGGAGATGCAATGTTAAACCCAACAACACGACCAACGATGCTGCGCCAGAGGGAGATTGATCTCTCCACGACCAAACTCCCGACAAAACAACGTTTGGCGCATCGTATCCTCCCTGCTCAGTCCCGTCAGTCAGTGCCCGTTTTTTCTCATACATTGGATTATCCGGACTTTCGATTATCCGGATACCTACCGACAACAATTAGTCCGGATAATCAAGGTCCTACTGTATTTTAGTGTGTTGTATGTTGTACCAAAGAAAACATTTAATTTATATTGTAATCTTAAATGTATAAGTATACGTTAATTTAATTTGATTTTAATTATTAGGTATATCTCTGAAATGTATTCACCCAGTCCAAAAGGGAGGCAAGGTAATATGATAGAACAGATTCATAAAATATCATTATCTACTGATGTAAAAAACGACCATTATTTTTGTATATCTAAGCTATTGTAATACTGAAAGACTTGGTATAATACGGTCATCAATTTTTTTTTTATAATTTAGGTATCCAAACCAATATTAACAAGGCTTTGTTTACGTCAATGTAATTACGGTTTGGAGATACAATAAATTTTAATTGAACAGCAAACAATACTCTGTTTTGTAATGTTTGACATATTTTTCTTATGAATTTCATCAGCAATTTTTGAAAAAAGATTAAGGGTCATGTCAAAATGTAGAGAACTAGAAACCTACCTACTACATGAAATACCTGTATTTAACAAATTCAATAATAACAACACTCAACAGCAATCTAGTAAATTATATTAGCACTGTTGTTGCAATGTTTTCAGTAGGTATCTCCAATAAAAACAAACATAACATTACCAATCAAAATTCACTGTTTTTACATTACCTTTCACCAATCGCCTTCATATTCACTGCCCACAACACATTTTCTTCTTTTGCTTCCCAACACACTAACCACACACACTGTCAACCATCACACTATTAATCACTCTTCAGATCATTCCTCTGTCTCACAATCTATCCACCTTTTCTTAGACTTTACAGCCCCTATCCATCAAATTTTATATTCATCATTCTTTTAGTAACTTACATTTCCTAAACCATGCCAAGCCAAATGAATGCCTGTTAGCTGAATTTGATTACATATTAAGATCCTGATATCATATTTCACAAATTACCTCCAAAACCATCCATAACCATTACCAAGTCTCTAACGAATATGGTAAATAGATTATATTACCATACTGGCTGCATCCAACATGGATTGCATGCCAAATAGGAGCCCAATAGGGCTCATCAAAGATTCATCACAATCTATTCAATGGTTTCACAACACTCATTTACAAAGATACTAATACTTTTTTTATTATTAAATATAGATGTATATCATGATCATCAACCTTTTTTTTTATCATCCTGTGCTGGACACAGGTCTCCTCTCTCACAGAGAAGGATTGAGCGTAATCATCATGCTTGCTCAATGCAGGTTGGCAATTAAGCGTATACATACATCTAAATATATATAGGTAATAGGTATTATGAGCTGCCAACTACATGCACAAAGGGAATATTGTGTGTAAGGAACCCATTTTGCAGACGTACTTAGATAAATATTGTTACGAATGCACCTTATGTCGAGGGCATAAGGTTCAATGTCGCGTGACATGCAGTGCGTAACTTTTAAGCTCTGTAACTCGAGATCTAGACATTGTCTAGATGTAATATAAAAACGCATTCCTAGACTTAAGGTGGCCTATCGAATGGTACAGGTTTTATCAATTTTGTCAACTAAGTGACGACATCGAAATTTCTAGAAACCTATTTCCGGGAATTACCGTAGGTACTTACTGAATGTACTCGAAGTTATGCGCTATTATTATTACGTCTAGACGATTCTGGAATGTTCGATCAGCTGGACTATATATAGCGCCGTGACGCCGGCACCGAGTCAGTCTGCACTAGACTAGCGATACGAAACAGCGACAATTAAGAAGCGATCTTTGAGAATACCTACTGCGACAACTGTAACGAGAACTGTGAGTACTACGTGAAGTAACATCTGTAGTGTTATTGTGTGTTTACAATACGGACTTCGTGGACATAAGTGAAGACTTCGGTGCAACGTCAACAACATTCTACTTGTCATTGCCTACAATCGACTGTACTTTCGTTGCTAATAAATTTCGTAACCCTTAACCGGTATTTTAGTACCCCTAGCCCGTAACAATTGGTGTCAGAAGCGGAATGCCGGTCACGCCAAGGGAAGACGAAAGAGTTCGCACGCGACGACAAGCAGCGATGGATTTGGCGCGTCAAGAGGAAGAAGGGCTTGGTGTCCCTGCACCCGAAACAGAAGCGGCCGTCGTAACACCTACAAGTGCGCCTACTACCACCACTATTCCCGGAAGCAGTGGATGCGATTTATCGGCGCTGCTGGCTCACTTAACGATGCAAATAAAAGGTATGGCAGAATCCCAGGCAAAATCCCAGGCAGAAATCCAGGCACATATAAAACAATCCCAAGAAAAAGCCCAGGCAGAAATCCAGGCTCAAATAAAACAATCCCAGGCAGCAACCCAGTCACAAATAAAGGAATCCCAGCAATTAGTATTAGAACTTAATGAAAAGTGGGAAACAACCAAAGAAGAGGTCAAAGAGCTTAAAATAAAAACAGCACAACAAGATGCCCGCATGGACCAACAAGAAGCTCGTATGGAGAAATTAAACAGTACCATCATGGAGTTTGGGAAGGAAGTAGAATGTTTGCATGAGAAGGTACAAAAAGGAGTTATTAAAGGTGTGGTACCGGTACCCAGTGCTTTGCCGACTTTCAAGGTACCTCATTTTGACGGAACAACGTCATGGGTGGCCTTCCGTCTACAGTTTGAAAAGGTCGCAAAAGGCAATAATTGGGACGACGATCAAGCTCTAACGGCCCTTATGCTTGCTTTGCGTGGTGATGCCGTACGAATCCTCGAGAATATTTCCGGCGATTGCAATACCCTAGCCTGTCTGTTAGAAGCGTTGGAGACTAGATATGGAGAGAAACACCTCGAACACGTCTACAGGGCCCAACTCCGCGACCGCACACAGAAGGGCAATGAGGGTTTGCAACAGTGGGCAACGGAAATAGAACGTATGGTTCGGAAGGCGTATGCATCAACACCGGGATTGATTGACGCTACTACTCTGCGATTCTTTACTGATGGGATTCGAGATGCAGAAGTCAGAGCTGCAGTACGCCTGGGTCACCATCAGACCCTGAAGGCAGCTTTGACACATGCTCTGGAGGTGGAAGCTGTACGTCAAGATGGCCGACAACACGACCGTATTCGAAAAGTGACCGCACAAATAAACGCCCGACGAGGACCAACTTGCTATGAATGTGGCGAAAAGGGGCACATTCGAATTGATTGTCCCAGGAAGGCTAAGGAAAGAAGAACTTCTTGGTCACGTGAGGAGGCCGCGGTAATGGCGTGGCGCAAACGCGATGCGAAGGTCGAGCCCGAGCGCCCGTGCGAGCGGGTCGAATGGCGCAAGCGGAGCGATCGGAGCGGGCACCGCGAGCGACCCGCTGAACGAGAGCGTGAACGCGTCAAGGACCGGGAACGCGAACGTTCCGGCAAGCAAGAACATGAGCGACAGCGGTCGTGCGGAAGGTCGTGGAGTGCGGCGGAAGCAAGGCGGGACAAGGAAGTCGAGGACGAGGCGCGTAAGAAGAAGCGCCTCGAGAAAAAGGCAAAACAAAAGGACCGCCGCCGCCAGGTTACTTCAATTAGTAAGGACCGATGTGAAGAACGTATTCAGGAAAAGAACGAGAACGTGCGGATCATCCAGGTGAACGCTTTGGACGAGGACTGGAGTAATCAAGCATTGGAAGACGCACAAAAGGAAGACAGTGACCTGAGGGCAGTAATTGAATGGAAGAAACGTGGCCAGAGGCCCGCTTGGAGTGAAATATCAGCGCTTAGCCCAACAGCAAAAAGTTACTGGGCTCAATGGGACAGCCTGATAATTGATAATGGAGTTCTGAAGAGGAAATGGGAATCACCTAGTGGACAGGAGGTCGCCTTACAGATAGTTGTCCCCTGTGATAAGGTCGCGTCGGTGCTAAGACAGGTGCACGACGGAGTATCCGGAGGACATCTAGGAGTAAAGAAAACTCTGGAGAAGGTGAGAAAAAGATTCTATTGGGTGCATTGTCGCGAAGACGTAGAGGACTGGTGTAGGAAATGTGTAGCCTGCTCCTCAGTAAAAGGACCACAAACGAGAGCCAGAGGTCGACTGAAAGTATATAATGTTGGTGCACCATGGGAAAGAGTTGCTGTCGATATAGCCGGGCCATTCCCTGTTACTGAAGAAGGCAATAGGTATATCATCGTCATGCAAGACTATTTCAGCAAATGGCCAGAAGCTTTTGCAGTACCCAACCAAGAAGCTCATACCGTCGCCAAAAAGCTAGTTCACGAGGTGTTCTGTCGATTTGGCGTACCCTTGGAGTTACACTCTGACCAGGGTAGAAACTTTGAGTCTTCACTGTTTCAAGAGGTTTGCCAACTACTCGGGATACATAAGACTCGTACAACACCATATCACCCTCAGTCAGATGGAATGGTCGAAAGATTCAACCAGACGCTAGAGAATCATTTGGCCAAAGTAGTTGAAGAACACCAGAGGGATTGGGACCAATACATTCCACTCTTCTTAATGTCATACCGCTCTGCAACACATGATAGCACAAATTGTACACCGGCGAAAGTCAACTTCGGCCGAGAAATTAGATTACCCATAGATGCACTAACCGGAACACCCCCCGATACCCCTATCCTAGCCGTCGACTATGTGGCCGACCTACGACGTAAACTAGATGGAATACATGAGCTAGTGAGAGAGAATGGTCTGAAAACCAGCGAGAGAATGAAGATCCGATACGACCGCAAAGCTAACGTGCCCGGATTTGAAGAGGGAACTTTGGTATGGTTACATAATCCCATTAGGAGAAAAGGAAAGAGTCCGAAATTTCAAGCCAAATGGGAGGGTCCATACACGATAGTAACCAGGATAAACGATGTCACCTACCGGATAAGGAAAGGACCTAGAGGGAAGCTGAAGATCGTACACGTAGACCGCCTAGCTCGCTATTACGGATCAAATCATGCTCGGGACGAGCACGACTAAGAAGGGGGCAATGTTACGAATGCACCTTATGTCGAGGGCATAAGGTTCAATGTCGCGTGACATGCAGTGCGTAACTTTTAAGCTCTGTAACTCGAGATCTAGACATTGTCTAGATGTAATATAAAAACGCATTCCTAGACTTAAGGTGGCCTATCGAATGGTACAGGTTTTATCAATTTTGTCAACTAAGTGACGACATCGAAATTTCTAGAAACCTATTTCCGGGAATTACCGTAGGTACTTACTGAATGTACTCGAAGTTATGCGCTATTATTATTACGTCTAGACGATTCTGGAATGTTCGATCAGCTGGACTATATATAGCGCCGTGACGCCGGCACCGAGTCAGTCTGCACTAGACTAGCGATACGAAACAGCGACAATTAAGAAGCGATCTTTGAGAATACCTACTGCGACAACTGTAACGAGAACTGTGAGTACTACGTGAAGTAACATCTGTAGTGTTATTGTGTGTTTACAATACGGACTTCGTGGACATAAGTGAAGACTTCGGTGCAACGTCAACAACATTCTACTTGTCATTGCCTACAATCGACTGTACTTTCGTTGCTAATAAATTTCGTAACCCTTAACCGGTATTTTAGTACCCCTAGCCCGTAACAATATAATGGAGTTACTGTTAAAATGCTAGAAATTATTTGGTACCAATAGCAATCCACCAACAGATTATAATAATGATGATGATGCAATAGGATAATATTAGGGTTGTATCTTCATCTCCGAATCTGTTATGGTTAGTAATACTTGTACTTGGTTGCCAACTGCCTATTGAAATTCAACTTTTGTCAATGTAAAATTAAATGATGTGTTGCTTTCTTTTCAGTGAAGAATGTTTTAATACCAAGTTACCATGTTATAATATATTGTCTGCTTACAAGCAAAAAGTAATAATTGCAGCTAGTAACAATTAGAGTAAATGATATTTGAAATGAATTTTTACGAGTAAGTCTTGAATAGAAGTATTTCCTAGTCATTAAGTAGTATAAAAATTGTTAAAGAAACATATTGCACTAACTATGCTTCTTTTCAGATTTACTCATATGTAACATTTGTTAATAGAGAAATTACGTACAGTTACATTTAGATTGTAAACATTTAATATGTTGTAACTGTAATTAACGAACATGTTATATCCACCGAATTCAATTATTTGAAAACCTCATTTCAGTAATGTATCATAGCTTACTACTTTATGTCAATTACTTGAAACGGAAAGTTTATTATTTCAAAATTCTTTAAAATAATTATATTTATTACATATTTAACCTATTTCACATGTAGAAGTTTAGTATAAGTGTGTCACTTATGTAGTACCTACCTAGGTACTACAATCTTCATACAAATAATAAATTAATTTTTACATCGGTTATCTATGAAACAGTAGTAAACTAAACTATTTGCACATAATTTTCATTCCTATTCACATAAATATGGTAATCATACCTCTATCTCTAATGAAGAGTAACCAAAGTCTAATAAATAAGATACAGGCCTAGCCTAGTTGAGCAAACAGGGTTAAACTTATTTATTGTACATATGTAATGCTAAATGAAGCATAATTTATCCTGTTTACAGTGCAATGTACTTGAATCTTTGTGGTAATAAACAATTATTGACATTAATTGTATTGAATGAACAGCTTTTTATTCATAAAAGTATCTTAATCTTATGATGACACTTTGTCAACCCAAGGTAAGGATAAGGTAAGGTAGGAGGTAAGCGCTCTGCTTGCTTGGTCGCAGTTGATGAAGAAGAGTAGCAAACAATGTATTCCACAGGAATTATGTTTTTAATACATAAAAAGGCTGTCTTTTTAGCTTCAGTTATGAGCAACGGTTTCATGTTAAGGTATTTTCTTACCATTTTACTAATTAAATTATAAAATGTACAAGCTAAAAAGTATTTATTACTTTTAACTGTATAAACTGAAATGGATTTGTGCCATAAGGTTATTTATTGTGTTATACAAGTATATTATTATCAAAATGTATTAAAATATCACATTTCCAAACTCATTATACCTGCAGCCATTGTACATTGAACTTACTCCATTTTACCATTCAATAGAGCCCAAAAATATACACGTCACTACATGTACAACTCTAGTAAAATGCATTTATCATGTTTTATCAGTAAGCAGACAATGGCCCCGATTCTCTTGTTCAGAAGTTCAGGTCCGTATTCCAGAAGGAAACTCAAGCATTGATCTCTGTTTAAACATTACTTAAAACTAGTTTATTTACAGAAAAATGTCTGCATTTGTTTATCAAAAAGAAAAGTAGCACAGGCACAAAGTTAAAGCTGAATGTAACTTCCCTCTATATATAAATCCAATTAGTTTTTTGATGAATAGTGTGGACCAATGTGTTGTGTAAATTATTGCAAGTTTTACAAACATTAAAAGTGATACCATTAATGTATAATTTTAATTTGCTAGCTGCATAGTCTCTAGATTGAAAACCTTTCTAAACATCATAAATCTCAAATAATGTTTCATTACAACAGCTGTTAAAGAAAATTCATAGGTAGCATATTAACAACATTCAAAATATTATTCATATTGCTAATAATCGAGATATGTTTTGATTCTTTTATGCATAAAGTATTGTCTTCTGTTGTTTAAATATTAAGATTTTTACAAACGGCACTGAAATACTACTTACTTATAGTTGTTTAGATCAATCTGCATGTTATGTTATTTTGAAAATTTACCTTAAACTCTGTCGTTCTGCTTTTGACATACGTGATGCAGCTTCTTCTTCGGTCTTTACACATATTATAGCTAAAATAAAGACTAATAAAACACGATATGCCATTATCACCATAATCACAATATTTTCAAATGACTAGTACTCTTACTCACAAGTAAACTAAATAATAATCAGTATACGAGAAAAGATAAAACTAAATTGTTCAGAAAACAATGGGACTGTAACTATTACAAGGACTAAAACTTCTAAAAGGAGAAGTCTTATCAGTTTTCTACGAGCTGTACCTACTACCTAAAAACTCCTAGCAGTACACCACTCAGTACACCTAATAATAATCGTCCATGACAGTTGTCAAAATCAGTGTTGCCGTTTAGGAAAATAAAAAGTCCCTAGACCTCGAAGCAAAAGTCCCTAGATTTTGAAAAAAAGACGAATAAAAAATCCGCTAGAAGTCGCTAAATATTTCATGGTTACAAAATATGATGTAAATAAAAGGAAATTTGTATTATAAAGTATTTAATCATAGTAATCAAATCAATAGGTTTAAACAAGCAAAAAATTTCGGTATTTATTGCGTCATTTTGATACGACAATTGAACAAGCCACTATTCGTCCTTTCACATACAAACAAGTTTATTCTATGAAAAAGTAAAACCTGGTTATTCCCTTCTTTCTATGAACGTTGTTAATGAATGAATGAAATGAAGAAGAAAGAAATAGTAAACAGTGATGAACTTAAAGATTCAACGTCATTCTGGGAGGGGATTTCCAGAAAATCCAATAGCAGTATTCGTAGTGTTGCTAGTAACCACAGTTAAATTTAAACTAAAATATGTCTATGTTTTCTTCTAATTTCATTACCACTACTGGGAATTGGTGTTAATCAACGTTGCATACAAAAAGTCACTAGAAGTCGCTAAATTTATTGTAGTCGCTAGTATGATAAAAAAAGTCGCTAAGCACATCCAAAATCCGCCAGATCTAGCGACAAAGTCGCTAAAACGGCAACACTGGTCAAAATTGTCAAGTATGTAAATCTTTGTAGGTGCGTGGATAGCGTGGTCCAGATCAGTTGTTCATATTTTTAGCTTTTTGATAAAATAGTTTCTAATAAGCATTTTTAGATACTAATCTACTAAGCCTCCATTTGATTTCAGAGTCCTTAATTTCGTTCATAAAATTTTATCAACATCGAAACAAAGACTACTTTGAACCTTTGTTAATATAATAAAATAAAACAATAATATGTTTTTAAACTTCATTCACTATTCGTTTCTACAGAATATGAATGTTATGTTGATATGGAACGCAATTTGTCTTTTCAGAAGACCACGTAATCCTATTGCAAATATCCAAAACATGTTGATTGTTTGATGATATTCTTAGATCTAACAGTAGGTGGGTCGTTTCTTTACAGTGAACAGGCCCAACTGGAACTATTAATAAAAAACTCTCATCCTAAATGTAGTTAAATAGAGCAAAAACCTTCAACTGGGTTCTACCAAACAAACAAACCATACTAAACTGGAGAAAAATTCAAATTTCCAGCAATATCTTTTATACCGCGTAGGTACATCGGTGTTTTCGTCGGACTACAATTTGAGTGTCTTCAAGACTAGAGTGAATAGGCTCTTAATAAACTAGCGCGCTTTACCATCAACGATAGCACCACAGCTTACCATCAGGCGAGATTGCGGTCATGGACTAGTTTATAATTTATAAAAAATAATCCGAATCTTCTTTTTAATGTGACACAGCTATTCACTGCCAACCACTTATGACTTAGAGTAATATTTAACTAAGTAAGTAATATTGTACTATTATTATTAAAATAAACTTAATATCTTAAATATTGCTCGAAGATCCCAAGTTTCAAAACTTCTATACACTTTGATTTTGCAATCGCATTCAAAATATATTTAAAGAGGCAATTTAAAAGAAATATAGAATTTGAATAAAACGATTAGATTTTGAATTTGATTTAAACTAGATAAATTCTGTTTTTCCTATCTAACTACTATGAGAATAAGGTCCGAAACAAACTCAGAGACCAAAGTTTCTTTTTAAAGTTGCTTTAGAGTCTTGTTCGTATCATATGAAGATCTGGGCCTCTGGGAGTTATTGTGAGTGACGTGTTAAAAATTCATGGCTCCAGTGTCAGACAAAGATGTAACTATACAGGATCAATAGCGCTATCACTTTTTCACAACGATGTGATGATGGTTACAGTACCTAGTAGTCTTTGATAAAGATCATGTAAAATCGATATCTAAGATGATATTTTCAGAAAAGAATCACATAGATTGAGTTAACCTGTACAGTTAGCGCACACATTTATCTAAAATCGTGCAGTTTAACTCAGCTCTTTAACTAGGAAAGAATATCATATAGATAATAATATTCCTTCCTAATTCATCGTAGGCGAATAGTGTACCTTAAACTACAGTTACGCAATTTAGTGAGGTATTGGGGTAGTTATGGTAGTTACTTAAATCTCGTTTGAAGCTATTTGATTGGTTGAAACTAGTTTTAAGTAATGCTTAAATCAGTGAGTAAGGTCCTGTAATACGGTTCTCGCAAATATAGGCAGACGTGTAGTACCTCCATTTTATTACTTTCTTTCGAAGTATAGTTCAACGCAATTTATGTAGAGTACGCCACTGGCGAAGTCACGTGATTGACTCGTCTCCGCCATATTGCATTTGTACGGTAGTGAGGGATCATTTACTAATGTCCAATTTGTAATTTTATAAATGCTTAAAATAATTAAATACTCAGAACTGTTGGTGTCTGTTTATTCCTGAGTTTGTTTTATGTTTTAAGTTTGGTTTCAATTCATATAAAGAGTGTAGTGTACATAAAATTATAAAAAATTGTTCTGGGTTCCACCATTGAAATAACCAAGTAGTGACCGAGTACCAGAAAAGGTTCACCGACAGCGCATTGCAGACTGGACCAGGTAATGTAAAAAATAATTTTATTTGGAAACGCAGCACCTAGGTACCATAATTTAATGTTATTGTTGATATTTTTAAGCGATATTGAATACCGGCATTAGTTGTTTACTTCAAAACGATACTTTAGGTGTAGAATACTTTTCATAAATGAATGAGATGCACTTTTTATTTGTATTAATAACATACATTTAAGATAATTGTGGTTATTCAATAGTTTAAAATTACGTTATGGTATTTGGAGCGAAAGTTCGACTGTACCAATGCTGACAACAAAATATAGTGTGTACATCAACAGTATTGTACGTCTTGGAAAATATAACTGCTTTTAGCCTTGCTGTGATTTGGAGATATGTGACCTTTTTATTCGTTGTGCATTATGTACACGTAGCTTTAGACAGCTATACCATGGAACGGCGCCATTTTGATTGCTAGCGCCTTGCCAGGGGGGGAGAAGGGCGGGTAGGAGGGGCGCCACTCACTACATAAAATGTGACGCTCAGACACTTGGTGTCTCTCATGATCATCACAAAACTACTCCTCTATGTTGAATGGCACAACTTTTACATGATTATTCCCTGTTGTTGTTACAACCCCTAAAACAAAACAAACTACCTCATGTTGAATGTTGTTTTGATTTGACAGGTGTTTTCACATGGAATGTAGATTCATATCAACATGAATGGCAAAGTAAATGGAACTATGGACAATCCTATTGATACTTCTGCCCCAAATCCACCTGACAGTTTGCAAAATGAAAAAGAAGCTGCCTCAGAAGGCTGTGAGAATCCAAATAATCTCAGTGAAAATAGCAATCACACTGAGGACAGTAATCACTTAGACAGTGAAAGTAGTCGAGGAGATGCTGCACACAGTACTACAGAGGACTTGGAAAATGATATTAGTAATGGCAGTGACAGTCAAGAACATCGCATAGAATTGTCCACTGAAGACCCAGAGTTACCTGAAAATGAAAACAGCAACATAATATTTTTGGAAAATAACTGTGGCAACAGTAATGAATCATATTCAGAGTCTATGCCTGGTCGCCAGGTTAAATCTGATGCTAATGATGAAACATTGCACAAGATTATGGTTGAAAAGAACCAAGAAGCAGAAAAAGCAAGGGCACTTGGTAAAGGTACCACTAGCATTACTCGCATCACTGAAATCACCCAGGAAGAGGTATGTATTGATATATTTTTTATTTATATGTAGCAATAGATAATCTATATCTCTTAAAATGATTCAGATAGTTATTAATAGTCTGTTATGCAACTAGGGTGCTAATACAGGTTGATAAAGAGAGTCCTTTGTCCAGATGGTTTAGGGATTTGAAAATATGCTTCATTGATGAAATAGGAAATTATTTAAAAGCTTGAAATGCATTGTCAGATCTGGAAGTACATAGATGACCTCTTTTTATCCATTATGGAATAATAATAAGTTTATTGAAACAAAAGATATATGTAGGAAAAGGTTGCATGCTAGTACATGAGAATGAAATGAAATGCAATTACAGCATATCATTTGGTAAAAATAGTATGTACCTACTTATCAATAATAGCATATATGCTGTTATTGATAAGTACATACTATTTTTTAAGTTAACCACAGTCTGTTTCGATGAGGAATTTTATGTAACACAGAGTGGCATGGATATTGGTTCATAATCTGTTACCATAGATCCAATTCATGATTCTGGATCACCACAATAACAAAGCTAGGAAGGGTATACATTTGTATTTCCTTATCAACTTTTAAAACAGTAGAAGCATATAAATTGTATTCAAGTTATAAATACATGAACAGACAGAGAAATTACTTAGTATAAAATCATAGATGCCATTTGCAAAATACGCACTTTGTTGTGGACACCAGCCTATATTACCTGCCTAAGATCATAACGTAAGTTAACAAATATTCTTTAATGGTGTGCTTAATTTCAAAATCATTCTCTATATCTCATACCAATCAATAAGTAAGCAGTATCCTAAGATTGAGTAGTGGCTAGACGGGCTCCACGGCGCCCTTTCCTTCCACCTTACGTAGGTCCTCACAGGACACTATTGTTTCGGGAAGCTCCTATTCCGGATAAGGCGGGAGGAAACGCCTGGGTGTCACCTTTGTGTGGATCGCCCTGAGGACACAGTGGAGCATACGGTGGAGATGGTCTGACCGGCTTGGGTAGAGCAACGCCGTGTTCTCGTGACGGCGATCGGCGGTGATCTCTCGCGTTTGAACCTGGTCCATGCCATGGTCAGGAACGAGAGTGCATGGCAGGCCGTCACCTCCTTCAGTGATGCTGGCAAAGGAGGAGGTGGAGCGAGTGAGGGAGCGGGAATCTCAGCGTCCTGACGCCACTAGCCGCCGCAGGAGACACCCTCGAATAACATTGAACTCCCGGCCACCGTTGGCGCTGGCTTGCGCCAACGGTGGCGAGTGAGCAGTGGGTAACTCGCCGCCCGGTAAGGACCAGGCCCTGAGTCGACGGCGCGTTGTTTTACGCGCGCCGCAAAGAGATGTCAGCACATCGTGACAGGGGGGGGGGGGTTAGTCAGTAAAAGTCGGACACGCCGGGAGAGGTAATTTGATGATTTCTCATACCACACAGGAGTATCCTAAGACATCTACAATTTAGCCGCAAACAATGACGTGACATCAGCCGAGTTGCAGCGTTGAAATCGCGAATTTACTACTTGCTGGCGATTTCAAAATCCCACGCCCACACACAGATTTTGTTAGAAGAATTGTTGTTTGCGTTTTCAGAATCTATGTAGAGGTACGATTTGGGAATCGCCAGGGACAGTCGCTGCGTGTATACAGGAACACCTGTGCAATTAATGTTCCATACTATATTACCTAAATATTTGTAGGCACTAATTAACAATTCTGGAGCAGTCGTCATTCTATTATTATTGGTTTTGTTGCAGTTTAAACTAATACTTTGAGCGCGATTTAGACTAGGAGGCGACCCCCTGGGCCGACCAATCGGGGTTTGCGGAAGCAGTGTTCGTTCTCGCAACCCGCGATGAAGATGTGAGATGGAATACCAGGTCGTTTTTAGACAGTAAGAGTCTGACACTCCGTCGCCCGCCCCAGGTCGAGTAGCTTGGTTTCCCAACAAAAATGATATTGTTGGGAAACAAAGTTATTCCATATTGTTGGGTAAAGACTAGGCAGATGATGAACATTAAAGTCTATGTGAATACCTACGTTGCAGTTTAAACTAATACTTTGAGCGCGATTTAGACTAGGAGGCGACCCCCTGGGCCGACCAATCGGGGTTTGCGGAAGCAGTGTTCGTTCTCGCAACCCGCGATGAAGATGTGAGATGGAATACCAGGTCGTTTTTAGACAGTAAGAGTCTGACACTCCGTCGCCCGCCCCAGGTCGAGTAGCTTGGTTTCCCAACAAAAATGATATTGTTGGGAAACAAAGTTATTCCATATTGTTGGGTAAAGACTAGGCAGATGATGAACATTAAAGTCTATGTGAATACCTACAGTCAGTATTACCATATATAAGATGTGTCATTCGATTCTGTCGTATTATCAAGTCAATCTGTAATACGACTATAGTTAGCCGTCCTATTAGTGTGCCTTTCCATTGGCGATGGAAAGTAAGGAGGATCTTATCCGCCCGCAAAAAAGTGTAAAACGATCTCTGGCCATAATACGATGTGTCCTGCAGATGTGTAGGTGCGGTTAGCCGTGTTTTGCGCCTGCTCATTGATTGGATGTAGAGTGATTGGTACTTCGGGCAAAGGTAGTTAATGAGCACTATGTATTTTAAGTCAGTAACAATCTGTCAAATTTTTCGTACGTAAATTGGTAACAAACATACTATGTACTTCCTAATGTCGCTTCCTTTATGTAGCTCACAGATTCTCCATACCTCACAAAAATCTGTTTCATTTTAAACGAAGCAGAGTAGTTCTAGTTTTTATTTAATTGTTTATAAGATCGTAATAATAGCGAACAAAGCATCAAGAATGTAATGTAACCTGATAGTATTAACATCGACACTTAATTTTAACCTACTCCTCTGAATGCCTAGTGTAGCGGCTTCAAGGCCTAAGGGCGCATTCATGTTAAAGACGTGAGGAAACGCTGCAGTGATAGGTACAACAGAGGCCGCAAACCGCGCCGCTGCTAGTCCCCATACAATTTCATTAAACCTGCGAACGCGTAACTTTTGGCACGTTTAGGGGCGTTGCATTTGTACCTACTTCTAGAAACGTGTAAAACATAGTGGGGGCGCGGTCAGCGCGCCACAGCAGCGCTTCTTCTCACATTTGACTTGAAGGTACCATTATAATTGCCGTAATGTAGTAAGTAAAACGAACAGTTCTAAATGCATCTTGTTCCACAGTCACAGTTGTTTTCACAGCAAGACAGTTCACTCAAAGTGTCTCAAATTTTCTGCATTTATTTGGACTCATCACACTAATATTAAAAAGGCAAAAGTTAGTGAGTGTGTCTTTCCATGTTTGTTACTTCTTTACGCTGAAACGGCTGATCAAAATTTTGATAAATTTTGGCACATATGTACCTAGATAGTTTATAACCAGGATCAACACACAGGTGCTTTTATTCAGATATTCTAACGAGATTGAAATGTATCTGTGTGAAACCGCGAAATCAATTCTTACATTAGCAATTATTTCAGAATTCGGAGGATTCAGATATGGATTCTTCAGAAGAAGATATGTTCGAAGGTGAACTCAGGGGGGTTGATACATTGAGTATCAATTCCGATAGTGGTCCAGAAATATCAGATGACCGATCACAAGAAGGCATCATAAAAATAAAAGATAGTAATATAATAATATTAGAAAATGAAGATGGATCTCTCAGTCATAATGGGAATTCCCATGATTCTCCCAGTCCAGAAGTTCAGGAAATTGTAAGTGATAATGATGACTGTGTAGTGGCAGAGGAAAGTGAAAAACCTAATAGTGATAACAAAGTACAATTGCGTCGTAGTAGTAGAGCAATAAAGCGCAAAAGGTACAATGATGATATGGAAAATGGTGGTCGTGAATCTGACGTAGATGTACCATCAGT
Source organism: Sesamia inferens (assembly GCA_037179545.1). NCBI lineage: Eukaryota > Metazoa > Arthropoda > Insecta > Lepidoptera > Noctuidae > Sesamia > Sesamia inferens. The sequence continues at coordinate 13,495,654 of CM073921.1, read as the reverse complement.
GCCATCTCAACGTAAAAATAAGCCGATTGTTATTAACGACACTAAAGCTTTAGTTGAAATGGCTGCTAGACAGATGAAATCCAACCAGAACCATACTCAGAAAAAAGAGCCAACAGTTGTTATCATAAACACTAATAAATTGTCTTCTGACAAACCTACAGTTCCAAACAAACCTGTTGGGCTACCAATAAGCTCTAGTTTAAGTGCACAAAGTCTATATCAAAGCATTGTAGCTCGTGGGACAACGGTCACGCCAGTCAGCAGTAAGTCGAATGCGGCCACTCAGAGCTCGACACATGCTGCCCAGCCTTCTATACTACCTTCATTAACAGATGATATGTTTGTAGTTGAAGCTCCTTCGTTTATAGTGCCCTATGTTTACGAAAAACCCTCAGTTAAACCCTTCAGGGAATTTGTTGACCTGCTGGGTAAAGAGCTCGATGAACAGAAAGCCAAAGAAGAAAAAGAAATACAAGAAAAAGAAAAAAAGGAGAAAGAAAAGAAGGAAATGGAAAAGCAGGAGAAAAAGGAAAAAGGCGAAGATGTAGAGTCGGAAGAGGAAGCTGCACCGTCTGTGACCACTTGCGACGCGGAGCAGGGCGAACAAGTAGACGATAAGAAAAAGAAAAAAAAAGGTAAAGTTTCCTATGTTTCACTTCATGATAGCGTAGATAACAGAATTTATCGAGAATTGCTTTCTCTTACTAACATGTGAAGCAAGAAAGAGACGAATGATTATACATACTAGAACCAACTAGTTACACGATACTCAATTTTTCAAGCTCTGTATAGGTTGAAAAGAACGTTGCGCAAAAACTGCGAAACGTTTTTGTATGTTTAATGTTGCAAGATGTTCTTTTGTATTTTTTTTTACCATGAATACTGAAAACGATAAGCTTGTTGCCAGCTACACGGGCAAGAAATATTTATTTCCCGAATTATAGCAATATTGCTGAAATAATGTTGTGCAAATTTATTTCTAGTATAGTATATTGTTATTCCTAATCCTTAAAAATACACCATTTTCTTTCATTGTTATTTTATTTAGAAGAATAGAATATTCACAGTTTTTTTTGTTTAGATTACATTTCGTTACTTTCGTGATAGACTGAGTCTACGCCGATGATGCACTTGTAGCCGTATAATTTTATTAAAACATAAAAAAAAATATTTTAGAGAAAAAGAAACGTGGCGCTGAAGAAGACGATGTGTCTTGGGATGGTTCAACCAGTACAGATTCAGAGGATGAAATCCTAATGAGTGATGAAGAAAATAAGACTATTATTATTAAAGATAAAGTTGACTCTATTGAAGAGATAAAAGATGTTACAGCCTTAACTGCAGACAAGGTGGTGTCTACAACCAAATCAGATAATTATTTTGACTGTTCCCTTGGAAAGTTTTTTATTAATATTGGTCTAAGTCTTGTACAGGAATATGTACAAAGTGATTTATTAAAGCAACAGACTCGAAAATTAAATAGAGAAAAGAAATCGGGACATAATACGAAGAGTACTGAAAATTCTATTGCTTCGCTCATAAAAAATATTGAATTCAGCAAAGAAAATAATGCGCCATATTCATTTCCTCAGAAGAAATGCGAATTTTGTAGTTTTAAGACAGAATCTAACTTGGCAATGGCTCATCACTTGGAGACTCCACATATGAAGAATAATGTATATAAATGTAATTTTTGTGCGTTTGAAATACGAAGTCCACATGATATATTGTACCACATGGAAGCTGAGCATAATATCAGAGGCAAGTTAGAGAGAGCCCCTGCATATCACCAGTGCGCCAACTGTCTCTTCGAGGACAACGGCAAGGGTAAACTGGCACGCCACCTCATACCTTGTGCCAAGAAATTCAAACCTGAAACAAATTTGGCTCCAGCTCTTGAATGGGAGCCTCCTGCTAAAATACCAAAGGTAAATAATCAAAAATAGTTGTTGTGTTGTTGTCAGTCAAAAATAGTTACACTTTAAATAACGAATCACTTTCATTTTCAGATAACTAGATCCCGTAATAATATGATGGGTTCTTACCAAAACACATTCAGTCGACCTGGTATTGTCAGTACCAATCAGGGTCGGCAGTCTACGAGTGTGTCAAGCATAATGCCGGGTGGCAGTGCCTCATACCGGCCGCGGGGCCGTAACGCCATGTCCGTGCCGCCGCGCGCCATGCCTGTCCACGGAGTCCCGATCTTACGCGGTGGTGTCATGGTCAGACACAATGCACCCGTCCTCATGTCCTCAAACTATCCAGTTGCAGTAAGTACAACACTTTGTGTTAAAAAAATCGTTTTTTTTTTATACAGTAATAATACAACAGCTTTGTCAATTCACTCGTCACAATACAAATAATCGCTTTACTCTTGATTTTAGAATAACGCAAAGCCAAAGTCGGTGCATCAACCGTCTATTTCTATTACGCCGTTGCCTAGGCAACCACCGCCAGTGCAGTTGCCTCCACCAGCAGCCAACTCGAAGAGTGCGTTCGTCATCTGTGAAATTTGTGATGGTTATATAAAAGATCTTGAACAATTACGGAATCACATGCAATGGATACATAAAGTCAAGATACATCCTAAGATGATCTACAACAGGCCTCCGCTTAACTGCCAAAAATGCCAATTTAGGTAAATAATACATCTAATTTTAGATTTTTTTTTCGCGAGAGGCTTGATTCTGCAATTTTAGTGCTTTTATTATGAATGCGTATGGATAACTCAATCCATATTTTAATGCAACTGTTTCTTGGTGTTTTATAGGTTTTTCACCGATCAAGGTCTAGAGCGGCATCTGCTGGGTACACACGGCCTCGTCACCAGCTCAATGCAAGAGGCCGCCAACAAGGGCAAGGACGCCGGCAGGTGTCCCGTATGTGGCAGGGTAAGTCATTATTCATTATTTACAAGTTTCTTACGCATATAAGTTTAATAAAGTGTATAATCACGAAACACTGCTGTTCTTGAAAGTTTAATGCGTATTTGCGTTGCACTACACTTATGTTCGCACCGATTTATGGACAAAATAAATACATACAACCTTTGCGGCCCAGTGGATGCGTACCTACCATAAATAAATGATATATTTTTTAATATACTGCTCTTTATACATTTTACATTATTTCGGAATAAACACTATTGTGACATCTAGTAAAATGAAATTTATATAAATTACAGGTATACCAGTGGAAGCTACTGAACCATGTGGCAAGGGACCATAACCTGACGCTGAAGCCAGCTCATCTTTCGTATAAATGCACAGTATGCACTGCGACTTTCGGAATGTATAAACAGTTTGAGAACCACGTCTACTCGGCTCACAGTGTGGTTGCCAAGCGAGTCATGGACAAGAGCAAGAGTGCGGCGCCCGCTAAGGCTACTAGTGATTCTCTTCTCAAGCCATTAAAAATTAATGATGAGATTACAATAATACCACAGCCAGTGAAAGCAGCGCCCGCTTCGGCTGAAGAGGAATATTAAGGTAATATAGTAGTATTTTATTTATTGAAGCTAGCTAAATATTTTATTTAGTCATTATTTTTTGCACATCTTAATGTGTTTTGTAGATTTTTGTTTTCCTTTTCTATAAATGCAATAGATTTTGTTGTAGATTATTTTGGTTCTTAGAATATAGATACATACCTATTGATTTTGTATTGTAAACTATGAAAATTACAAATAAAAACTAAGGATTAGAGGAATACAACTAGCTAGCTCCGTCCATGTTTATGCCTCTGCATCAACTTATTATCTAAGCAAGCTGTAACTAACGATAATTGTATAAAATCATGTGTTTTTTTAAATAAACAGACAGCTATGCTGCTGGGGAGTTTGTTCTGCCACTTCTTCCCAGCGAAATCACTAGAAAGTGGCGAAGGACGGGCGTTTTGTGCGACTGTCTTATGTAATACTAGCGGCCGCCAGCGACTTCGTTCGCGTGGTTTAGTTATTCTCCGTTCTTATTGATAGCAGCATGTTGTTATATAGCCTAAAGCCTTCCTGGTATAATGGGATATCCAACGCAAAAAGAATTTCACAAATCGGAACAGTAGTTCCTGAGATTAACGCGTTCAAACAAACAAACAAACTCGTCAGCTTTATACAGTATGTTAAGAAAACCCTGTCCGACCCATAAGGATAATAAAGGTTAGGTAAACACATGACCAAATATAATATTAAATTTTACGTAATCATCATAGTACCAATACAAATGAATTTTGAAATAATCTTTTTTTCCCGCGAATTAATTCCAACTTTCCCGAAATTTGGTAATTTAAAAAAAAGTGACAACACCGGTATTATTATGAGCGAATAGCGATGCGACCACGTGCCGCGTGCCCTGCCGCCCGCCGCCCGCGGAAGTGTGCTAAACGCAGATTTATTAAGTTACCTCTTTTTGCGAAATAATATTAATTTTTTTAGGGGGATTTTTTTTTTAAGTTTAGCCCGGTTTTGTATGCATTAGTAGAATCAGTTATCGCTACCTAACAACACCTTCACGGGTCGGACAGGGTTTTCTTAACATCTGTATATTAGTATAGATATAGATTGATGTTCAAAAAGTGCTGATCCTCAGCCTAATTTGAAGAATATAAATGATTTTTGATTTTGATTTTGAATGTAGTTTGATATGCAGCTCTTATATATTTATTGAGTATGTTAATTATTTAGTTATACAATTTAAGATACTTCAATTTATAGTTGCTTTAGAGCCACCCAAGATGATTAAATTCAGAATTTCTTATAAGTATAAATAAGTAGAATACTACTGCATTATAATAAGAATATTTTGCGACTTTATGTCGTTATTTCAATCGATTCAGCGAGATGAAAATACAGCTGTAGCGCGCGCAGTGCGAGTGGAAGTACCCACTGGAAAGTATTAGTTGCCGGCCCTATGTTTCCCAAACCTATTGTGTTAAATGTTTTATGCTTTGCTGAAGGTCTTCGAATGCGAATTGTTTTACTGTGTTCCATATTAACTGTTTAAAAAAATCATTCATGCTGTCAAAAGCTTGTCTTAATCTGCTTAATAGCCTGCGTCAAAATATTGCGATTTTATTTCCTGAAAAGATAATATAAAGTTGGTAAATAATCAAGAGGCCTCTCTGTAATTTTTAATTGCTTTGATTTGTCGTCAGCTGCTCGCGAGCGCTTACTGAGCTGTGAGATCTTTTTAAAGTTAATCAATTTAGGACAGGGTCAATTGTCGCGTGCATAGGCTTCGCGAGAAGAGCCATCGATCTGCTATTTTTCCTATGGTATAATTATGTTTTGAAGATAAAGTACGCTATACGCTATGCAAAGGTCTGTGCATACGAACTGAAATGAAATTAACCGATTTGGAGACCACGCACTTGCGAAATGTTGGTTATCGCCGATACTTGCTAGTCGAGGCAGAATATATTAGCTAACCTTGTCCTGCCCAGCTTAGGGCTGACCAGAAGCATTTTCCAATTTCATGAACTCCCAGCTTTTGGCGATGTTTTGGAATAGTGGGTCCTTGCTGGTCAAATATAAATCTGAATGCGTTTGTTAATAATTGCGATTTTAGAAAGTGACTCAATATTGTTTTGACGTGTCATTATTATGATTTTAAAGAGTGACTCAATATTGTGTGACATTATTATATACAAGTAATTAAGATACCACATTATCCTCATGACTGTAAAATCTATATGTATCGCTATGGTAGAACCCTATAAGTAACTCACTTTGACCACACTTAAATACGACACGGTCGAGTTTTACTAAGCGCTATGATTAACAGAGACCATTGACCAATCGATTTTTCATATTGGTTCCTGCTGTATAAAATTTAACATATCTTTTGGTTGCTGTTAGCGTGCCTAGACATATGTTTTTATGCGAAATTATTGTATGTCGTTAATGTCGATCTATTATTTATTTCGATTGTTTTTTAAAATTATCATTATATCTTAAAATAAAAGTTGTATGTAATTTCTTTTGTTCTCAATATCCACGGAAACTGCTCTAGCAACATGTAACTACATGACTCTTGACACTTGTTACAGAGTGGTGGTGTCGGAGCTCGCCACATCTTCGGGCTGCAAGCTTGCCGTTGCCATCGTGCCCAAGGTCACGGGGGTAGGGCCATCGCCTGGCGTGATGGGCCTTCACTTTACACTCCACTGTTAGTGTACATTCCAACGCAGGGAATAGCTTGGTTAAACGGGACATAGTATTAGGCGAACACATGTTTAAATACTATGAGACCTACAACTATTAAGTAACTTTGCCCTTTGTTATGGCGATGTAGGTATTTAGAGGTCTAAAGTAGTATCGTACACTGCCTAGGCTTTAAAAGCCAGTGATATATTGTTTGTATCATAATTCGATACTGAAGAAGATTTCTGTTTTGGTTTATAAACAAGCAATGATGCACGGCGGTCATTTGTAATTTTATATGTTGTAAATTTGGTAACATGTAACGTAATTTGTATAATAATATATAAATTGGAATGTACACTGATCGCGAGGAGTAACAAACTCACGTAAATGCTAAACATACCTCAGCGAATCTTAGATGTATTGTAATTTGTTATGTAAGATATTATAATGTCATTTTCCGTGAGGGGAGGCCCGGTTCCCATGAAGAGATATCCGACGCGCTTTAACATGCGCTACATACGGTATACGGACTAGTTTTCGATGCGAGCGAGTATTTGAGCTAACGTGCGGTCATGTGAAAAGTTTTATGGCATATAAGGATCTCTAGACGTCTGATTTTTGGTCATAGGATCTGGGTCTTACTTAGTAATAAAAGAATGTATGGAGGTTGTGTTATTGCGTTGGTATATTGATTGAATCCGTCTTTTATAATATTACTTTACGAAAAGACCTTATTTATTGGCACTAGAAATATAACATGGTGTTATATATTTGTACCATGGTCAAGCTAATAGCAATTCACAGTTTGAATGTTTAATGAATATTTGTTTGTAGGCAAAAGAGTTGTACATTTCGAAGCACAGATAAATTCATAATTGGTAACAAGTGTTAAGTAAACTGTATGATCTACATACTATGTAAGTAGGTTATGCCAAATCTGGTTGAGTGTATGTATGACTAAGTTGAATGGCTTAAATAAGATGTCAAGAAACTTTGGGTTTGAATGAATATATACTAATTAGCCTGGGCAGTGAAAATATGACTCAAAAGGAATATTGAAAAAGTCTATTATTTGTCTGATAGATTCACAAGCTAGCATGTGTCAGCCATTCAGGCTCGAATTTTGCAACATGATAGAAACTGGTGCAGCCAATTAGCCGGATCCACACCGAACGAACCAAAGTGCTCCGATCGCGCGCGTCATGGAGTGCGCTCTACGGAGCGTTAAGTGAAGACGTACTGTGCGCACTCCACGCTGCGTGCAATCCATTTGCTGTCGGTTTTTTGATCATGCACAAAGGGGCCTCAGTCGTTTGGCGCGCGCGGTCTGGACGGTTGTGATTTTGAACCGTGTCTTCCGCCGTTATGGATAATTCGCAATGTATCCGTTTAATTTCCCTATACAGGGAGATAGTTTATGGGATGCTAATGATACCAATTATACAAATAGAGGTGTAAGAGAAGATGCCTGGCGGAAAATTAGTTGGCAAATAAACAACATTTCAACAACAGAACTAATACTTCATAGCCAGACAAAATTCAACTGATTCAATATGAATCGGCAGGAGCGCGTTGGAGCATCCAGTTCAGATCGCAATTTTAGCGGGTTCGCCGATCCATTTTGGATCGTCTGGTGGGGATACGGATATTGAGCCTGCGTCTTACACACATATACAGGGCTAAACTATATTTGTCTTCATGAAATAGAAAGAAAAAATATATATTTAGTTTAGTTGAATTAGGGAATCAGCGCCATTATCTATTATCAGAAGGCGCTGAAATAGACCACACTATACACTTTTCTATTCATCCTAAAAGTTGCCGTTAAACGATAAAGTTTGCACTGGAAATAATTACTTTTTAAATATCTTTCGTAATAAAATATTGTAGATAAAGGAACTTTTTCGCTCGGTATTATTAACTTCTTAGTGATTCATGTTAGGCACGCATTGCGACCAAAACTATATTTTTCAGGGTAAAATATATATATTAAATCGGATATCATAAGTAAACACATAGACGTTTCTTATCACTTTGAGGCGGAATAGTCCTAAGTATAAATTACACAAACTAGTACTTTGACACTGACTACTTGAATGTAAGGAATCATTCGCTTGGGACAAGTCTGAATTGGTGTGCTGAAAGGCAAAATGTGAGACAAGTATTTATTAAATAGCATAGGAAGATTGTCTATGTTGCAATAATGAAAAGAATATGCTGGAAATAGCATGTCTGTGTTGTTGTTTATAGATATTATAATTATTAAAATATTTTATTTACTAATTCTTCATTGTATAGCTTACTAAACAATCATACATCATACAAATATTATATTTACCAAGGTATTAAGTTGGGTGCAATATATATATATTGTAGAATGCCATCTAGGGAAGTCTTATATGCGAAACCGCTCGCTTCAGGGGAGAAATGTGATGATGACCGTATTGTGTGAAGCCTACGATTGTCTTGCCACTAGTAGTTTGATGACGGTAATAACTTTAGGTTGGTTTCGAAGCAGCGTTGGGATCTCACCTTCATAGAGTTGAACAAAATAACACATAATATTGTACAAAATATATCAATAGTTGTTTGTGATTTCAGTTTTACCTTTTAGAATTATTTTAGTGATTTCATGTGGTGAGAAATTTTTCAATTCTGATCCACTCTCGAATTTGCAAAGTATTGTTAATTGTTTATGAATGCAAAAAAATAACATTTTAAATTTACACTTTATCTTGCTAGTTTTAATCATAATTGCAAAGTACCTGCTTTTGTAAAATTGTAGCCAATTGATCTAATTGATTTGCATGATTGATTAACTTATATACAATGTTGTAACACGTAATTATTGTAAAAAAGCAATCTAGGTGTCGGGCAATTGATTTAAATAAATTCGATATCTTGTAATTTTCTAAATGATAACTGCATGTGCAGCGCGTGCAGCTCAAATGCAATCCGTCACTGTATAGTAATCGCATGTTATGTTGTTTAAAAAAGTGAAATATTTTTATTATTGCAACAATTTATGTGATTTGTAATTTTGTATTATATCATTCGGTTATATGAATAAATAAATTTGAGTTTTGAGGCCAATAAGGTTTTACCTTATTACTACATTAAATTTATTATTATTATGTAAAAGTCAACATGACTATTAAGGATCTGTCCATATAAGCAATAGCACCGCGAAGAAGCCTGTTTTTAATTGGCAACGCAATCATCTCGCGATGCACTACATATCCAGATCTGTAGGTACGCAGATCATACTTACACGTGCTTGGTTTGACAAGCGCCAGAGACCCATGCTAACTATTAGTAAGATGGTTATGCTATGGGTGCAATAAGAATGCAAATTGTAATAAAGACTTGCTTATTCAGGCCGCTCGTGCTGCATTCGCTTATGTGGATGCAGCCCAGGGAATATGTGAGCGGAGAAGTCATAGATATTTCAAGTCTCAATTTCCATATTTTTTTATTTAATGTGTTAGCTGTGGTATATTGTCGTTTATCGAAGTGGGCGTTTAATACGTATATTTATGTCGCGCTGTGTCGTTTTTATCATTTTTGACGTTTCATTTTAATAGCAATAGCTGCTGTGTTAATACATCTAAGTTTAGACACATAGCTATAATTATTATAATATATGATGCCCAAATTTCTCTTTAATGGGCTATTTTTGATGTCTGAATGAATGCGTCGAAATACTACATGATCGTGTTTAGGATGGCACATTCCTAACCAATTAAGAATTCTTTCATAGTAGTGATACTGGAGGTGCGTGGTTAATATTTATTATTTAAACTTAGGTTGTTAAATTAGCTTTTAGTTAAATTGAGAGTAAAAAAAAATAACTTAAAGATTCATTTTCTGCTATTGTGTACTTTTTCAACAATTGTGTTTCAAACTTGAGTGATTGCGATTAGCAGAACCTGATTTATTTAGGTTTTGAAGATCATAATATATACGAACACGATTCAAAAGTTTTGTATCATTTTGTTATCTTGTAAATAACAGGTATCATTAAGTATTTGTAATAAAGATACCTTACCATTATGGATGTTTTATTTTTAATTAGATTAGCTACTGCTATTCCCTATTCAGGTGTATTCGGTTAGACTGTAAGCGGACCCCAACATGTTGACGAAAGGCTAGGCAGTGCTGACTGAATTGCTATTTATAAGAAAAAAATAACAGGGTCACAACCTGTAGAATTTCATACATTTTCGCGCATCACCACACGTCTTATTGTAGAAACATAGAAAAATAACTTTTTGTTGCTGACTATTAAGATATTTAAGTTTATTTTTTCTAATGACTTGTTTTCAGAGTATGGATTTCCTGTTTAGAACAGCTTTGCAGCTTTTAATAATAATTACTCTGAAGAATAATAATTATTATTATTCTTTTCTATTATAGAAAAGATTATTGTTTTTTTTAAAATTAATCAATACAAAAAAATACTTTACAGATATTATTTTGGTTACGGTCTCGTATCTACACTGACGGCTCCCCTCGGGGAGACATCAGGATTTTTAATTCTTATTATCTCTCCTAAACGGGGGACAGATTCGCTTTACGGTAGAAGTACAGTCAACTAGTAGTTGTGAAATTTTTCACACCTCAGAATCGTATTACTATATAGATACTAGCTGACCGGCAAACGTTGTTTTGCCATATAAATAATAGATTAAATTACTAAAATGGCTATTAAAAAATAAGGGTTGATCGTAGAAGGGTGAAAATTGGGGATTGTATGTATTTTTGTATGTTGTATCATAAAAAAATAGAAATTAAAAATTTTGTCTAAAAAATAAAAAAAAAATTTTGGCGTGGACTACCCCTAACATTTAGGGGGATGAAAAATAGATGTTGGCCGTGTGCGTTCGCGCAGCGGAATGTTGTTGAATTTAAAGATTTTAGATATGCAGATATTTAGTGTATGACGTCGTATAATTGTGTATGGTAAAAAAAAATTTGTGCACGCAGCCATTGTGGAGAAATTCACAAAATACTGATTCCGCTGGGCGAACGTTGTCCTGGCGGAACTTTTTTTAATCCTTTGACTTTAGAAAAAAGAGATGTGTCCAAAAATTAGTGTGTATTTGTGTGTAATTGTGTATGTATGAATAAAATTTGTGCATGCATAAACTTCGGAGATATTCAAGTTTCCGCTGCGCGAACGTTTGGCCATTAGCTAGTTTTCATATAACGCGCTTACATAGAGAGCTGTAGATTTTTACATACTTTGTTTTGAATTTGTGTATATTTGTTTAACAAACAGATTTAGAAAAAATCGTAAGGCTTAAAAGATAAAAATATAAACGTAAAACACGCTTATTTGGTCTTAGTTCTTAAAGTATGCACTTTCGGGTCTAGATTTTCACGTTTATACAAACCTTGTAAGTGTCTGCAATATATTGCCAAGTATCAATGATGTTCCTTTAGTAATTAAAGAGTTATAGGACAATTTACCATGACATAATCACTGTTTACAAAGCAGTCAAATATCACGACATTCTAAAGGAATTGAATGGTAAAATGTATGCCAATAATTAGTGTATTCATTCAACTATTCACATGCAAAATTTCATGTCATTAAATTCAGTAATTAATGAAATACAATTATAAAACTGACGAAGCATCGAAAACCTACATAACCCGACCAAGTTCGGATAGCTATAAAAAAGCGGCCGTGCAATATATTTAGGTAACATCCCAAAATTTACAGTATAATGCCGGTATTGTATTGGTATAGATGATAACACAATTGTTTCGATATAATATAAAGGTCATTTATTTTTGTACACCTATTTTTTAAATGTATTTGACTATGACAAAGTTGGTACTATTTACGTAGTTATTTTATTTAAGTATGCGCTTGAGACTTGAGATATAATCTAGATATATTAATTTAGGCAAATAAAATTGATACAGCTAATTTCTATTGAAGATTTCACGCATCAGTATTCTTACTATAGACCCCCCAGGGATATTAAATAATTACCACAAGTAAGTACTACTGTTTAGGTAAATATTTATCATATTGTAGCTTATAACACTTTTTAACCAATGCACTAGACGAGCGTTCCCCTTTGCAAATTTAGTGGATCAAACAATCTAATAACTTAAAAAAAACTACTTCTTCAATCGATTTTTTAATTGATGGTCTATACTGTTGTACTGGTTGTGACTTATTTAAGTGAGCGTGTTCCTCCGCACCCACCAAAATATGCAGAATTATTTTGATTGAAGCGGTAAGCTTAAGGCTAGTCTTTTGGTTAAATAGTCTAAGGTCCGCATTACAGAACGTTACTCAAAACTCAAGCTTTATTTACTAGTTTTAAGTAATACTTGAGCATTACTTAAAACTAGTTTTAACCTATCAAAAGGCTTCAAACGAGACTTAAGTAAAGCTGGAGTTTTGAGTGACGTTCTGTAATACGGACCTTACTATTGTAGTTATGAATTGATCAAAAATATTCTAGTGTGAAACAATAGACAACGCGCTGTGCGCAACGAGCGTTAGGCGGCTTCCCGCTTGAAACAGTACTTCCATCCTTGAAGAAAAGAGAGGGCAATATGTTTTCATTAGCCGCGGCCCGCGCGTATTCATTTGCTGTTGTATTTGAAGTTCAAATACAACAGCAAATGTGTATAGATACCATATTGTTAAATTGGAGAGCAATTAGAAATTATTTTGTGAGCCTAGGAGAAGACTGCCCAATGATTATACAAAATTTATTATTGCTGAATACCAGTGATAATCATGACGTGATTGATGTTTACTTTAATTTTTGTAGCCATATTTTAAATGTGTTTACTAAAACTGTAAAATTCTTAGAAGGGAATAACATAACAATTTTGGATGTATACAATATTATGCACAATCTTAGGAAAGAATTAATGAAAAGAAAAGAAGATCTCTTTTTTGGATATGAAACTGGAAAAAAGATTAAACAAATCGAGATGTCCTCGCCTGAAGTTAGTCAAAAAATTCATAGAAACTTTATATTGTTCTTAGACAAAGCCTTAATGTACCTGGATAAATGGTTCGATTTCAATCACACAAATTGGCTTTTTTCACTGAGCAACATAAATTTAAAAAGTGATGTTGAATATCAACACTTTTCCCACTTAGTAGAAACTTTGAAACTGCAAAAACTTAATATTAACATGGATGACCTGTATGAAGAAGTTTCTTTATTAAAAGAGTTATATGCACAAGTTAATCATTCTAAAGATTTTTTGGAATTATCTACATCACAGAAGTGGCAAAAAATTTTTCAAAGTAGTAATGATTTCGTAAATATATATAAAATCGTGTCATTTCTGCTATCCATTCCTGCCACTTCAGCATTTACAGAGAGAGTTTTTTCTCTGATGAATGCTAAGTGGCGGGACGAACGAAACAGAGCGTCCCTAAATTTAATAAAAAACGAATTATTTATATATTTCAATCTAAACATAGATTGTAAAGATGCGGTTAAGACGTTCTTTGATAATAAATATTTGTTAGATGTTGCCAGAAGTAACAAAAAATATGTATGGAAAAAAATAGCAGTTTAAATAAATAATACTTTATTTTCAGATCTTGTACTTTATTTTTTTACCTTAAAAAGTAAATATACTCTATTTGCTTAAAAAAAAGGTGGCAACCCTAATTTGAACCTGATTAATATATCTAGATTATATCTCAAGTCTCAAGCGCATACTTAAATAAAATAACTACGTAAATAGTACCTACTTTGTCATAGTCAAATACATTTAAAAAAATAGGTGTACAAAAATAAATGACCTTTATATTATATCGAAACAATTGTGTTATCACCTATACCAATTCAATACCCATATTATACTGTAAATTTTGGGATGTTACCTTAATATATTGCACGGCCGCTTTTTTATAGCTATCCAAACTTGGTCGGGTTATGTAGGTTTTCGATGCTTCGTCAGTTTTATAATTGTATTTCATTAATTACTGAATTTAATGACATGAAATTTTGCATGTGAATAGTTGAATGAATACACTAATTATTGGCATACATTTTACCATGCAATTAGTTTAGAATGTCGTGATTTTTGACTGCTTTGTAAACAGTGATTATGTCATGGTAAATTGTCCTATAACTCTTTAATTACTAAAGGAACATCATTGATACTTGGCAATATATTGCAGACACTTACAAGGTTTGTATAAACGTGAAAATCTAGACCCCAAAGTGCATACTTTAAGAACTAAGACCAAATAAGCGTATTTTACGTTTATATTTTTATCTTTTATGCCTTACGATTTTTTCTAAATCTGTTTTTTAAACAAATATACACAAATTCAAAACAAAGTATGTAAAAATCTACAGCTCTCTATGTAAGCGCTTTATATGAAAACTAGCTAATGGCCAAACGTTCGCGCAGCGGAAACTTGAATATCTCCGAAGTTTATGCATGCACAAATTTTATTCATACATACACAATTACACACAAATACACACTAATTTTTGGACACATCTCTTTTTTCTAAAGTCAAAGGATTAAAAAAAGTTCCGCCAGGACAACGTTCGCCCAGCGGAATCAGTATTTTGTGAATTTCTCCACAATGGCTGCGTGCACAAATTTTTTTTTACCATACACAATTATACGACGTCATACACTAAATATCTGCATATCTAAAATCTTTAAATTCAACAACATTCCGGTGCGCGAACGCACACATGTTGGCCGATTCTCATAGATCTCTTTGTGCCGGTTAAGCACAAAAAATTTCATCAAAATCGGTCGAGCCGTTTCGGAGGAGTTTAAAGCCGAACACCGTGACACGAGAGTTTTATATATTAGATATTTGTTGGGACTGGTGAAATAATAAATCTAATAATGATTTTGCCTCCAGTTTACTTCTGCTGCCCTAGTAACTTTTAGAATTAAAATATGTGTTTATGTTGGAATTTGTGAAAAAGTCCAAGCTAGTTTTATTTCTGCTGCCCTAGTAACTCTCAGAAATAAAATACATACGTATATTTTTGTTGGAATTGGAGAAAAAAGTCTAAGCTAGTTTATCTCGTTATTTCTGCTGCCCTCCCTATTAATAACTATCAGAAATAAAATAACCAGTTGACTACTTCTGCCGTAAAGAGAATCTGTCGCCCGCCTAGGGGAGACAAAAAGATTTAAAAATCCTGATGTCTCCCCGAGAGGAGCCGTCAGGGGAGACACGAGACCGAAATAATAAAATTTATTAGCAAGTTCTGATGTCTGATGATGAAGTGGAAAAAATATCTTTTTTCTTACTCCTCCGCTATTCTTTTCTGATTAATTTGTTGCGGGACCCAAGACAGTTGAATCGTTTCTCCGGGACTCGTCGAGCTTCATTGCTCGGCGTTTTTCTGGCGGTCGCCACTGTTGATTCTGGCTTTCAGGAGTTGCAGTGGTTGGGAAAAGTGTGGCGGGTTTTGTCCCAAAAAAAAAAAAAAAGTTCTGATGTCTCCCCCTCCTAGGGGCGACAATAAGATTTAAAAATCCTAATGTCTCCCCGAGGGGAGCCGTCAGGGGAGACATGAGACCGTAACCATTAGTTTGGGTTGGATCCTCTTCATTAAAGTACATCTTTTATCTTTGGAATACACGTAGAAATAAACCAAAAAGTTTCGCTAAATTCGTTGAGGGTTTCCTGTGACTTTATTGGTTGAATAATTTCACCCGCTCCATCCTAAACCAAACTCGTTTAGCACATCGCTAAATTCCGATGTTCATTTGAGAACTGACTTGATGACAGGCCATTATGTACCTTCCTTACCTTTGTTGTAAACACAGGTAACCTATCTTTTATTTTTAGTTTTTAAAACTTTGCACCACACTAGGAATTTTTCCTGTATCGTGGGTGCGTTTACAAACATATAAAGTCACACAGAAACAGCCAGACCCAGAACAACTAATTGTAGGCCATATAAATATTCGTACCGTGCGGGAATCGAACTCGCGACACACACTGCGTCAATCCTGTCGTCTGATGTGAATTGATGAATAACCGATTCGTTGAGCTTGTTCGATGACGGGCCATAAGCGTCATCAGCCCTGCTAAACTATGACGCCTTACGGGCGCCATTAGCCAGTAGTTGTGTTTTATTCACATTTTATTGTTAATTGACGTAAATCAAAGAGAGAATAGGATCAATTTTGTGTAGTGTCCGTGTTAATTGTACCTAATTAAAAGGTGATATGGTGTATAAACTTTTATACACCATATAACAGTATGGATACTTATCCATACTGTTAATAAAATTTATAAGTCTTAATACTTTAGAATACTTTATTATCTGTCAATTACGGAACAACGCCACTTACATGGCTAATATTTACATACGTAATTTGAAAAGTTTAAAAAATAAAATTGTGTACAAGTATATAAAAGAGGAATGGAAATACCTAGAGGGTATTAAAAAGTCATCCGCATCGCTGTCAACAGGAAACTTGCCCAAAAGGCTGGCAGCATGACCATGTTGAATGGCGATGCTGATTCTTTGGCCAAAAAATTGCCCAGCCCTCTGGTCAGGTGAAGAGTCGATTAAACGTTTGGCGATATCTCGAAACAACAGGTGTGCTCACGGACCCCATGCTATTTTTTTCCTCATTTTTTTTTAATTTTTTTATAGTAAGCAGTGATGCAATCGTTGATAGTAAAGCGCACTAGTTTATTAAGCCTATTCACTTAGGAAACTTAGGAATAGGAAGGATGACGGCAGTTGAGCGAGGTGATAGGTACTATGTTAAATCCAAGACCAACACGACCAACGATGCTGCGCCAGAGGGTGGTCATTTTTATTGCAAATAAACGTTTTTCTTTCTTTCTTTCTTTCTTTCTTTATAGACTCTCCACGACCAAACACCCGACACAACAACATTTGGCGCCTTGTTCCCGGCACGCATCGCAACACAACTGCTCAGACCCGTCCTCCGTACGGTTTCATCAGACATCATGCCGGAACACGGCGAATCGCTTGGCGACAAGACCTTGTCTGGTGGGTGGTAACTTCTGCCGACAGCCGATGTTATGGCCTACCACCGAGAAATGATATTTTTATATTTCCGCCGTTTGAGGTATTCCGCACTTGCAGCAGCCGCTGCAGCACAACTTAAGTATTTGGAAGATGGGATGGCGCAAGGGTGTCGACACACTTTGCATCCCACACCAAAGTCCTATCTACCTTCCAAGATGCTCCCTTTTCTTAGATGTATCAATTTCATAAAAAAATAGATTACCTTTAAAATTGAAAAGGATTCTGGGAACTATTTTCTCACCACTAATATTTTTTTACCAAGACGAGTACAATTATTTCACCACTCACTTAGTGGAAATTAATTTTCAAAGTCGTATAAATGATTGACGATACTTTCATTAAAAAATAAACGGGTCACGCATAAAATTCAGTTTAACATGTACATTTAGACTAGGACATTGTAGTTACAGTATAATAAATTAGTCTTACCGTGTTTTTTAACTAAGTATCCTTACATCCCACGGTTAGCGCCTCAGGGGTCTCACTAAATCTCTTTAAATCTCCGCGAATCGGTTAATAAAAAGGCATATGACGTTGATAGGGTATAATAACCTAAGTAACGGTCAGAACTTCAATGCCAGCTTTACAAAACTTAAGGCGTTTAGGTATTTTACACACCCGTATGTATATTACACTCTTTCATTACCTACGAACCAAACCGAAAAAGCGATAGGTACCTATATGATTATTGTCACAGATCTGTCGCGGCAAGCAGTCTCTTTCTCAAAAGGTATAATAATATATAGGGTACCTACTATTTCTGATTGTGGAAAAAGACAAATTCAGGCATACTTCCACCGTACGGTGTAGGCTTGCCCGAATTGAACACCGCCGCGTCTTCGTGACGGCCGTCCAGGCTAGTACGGACCTAGAGTGCGTGGGAGGCCTGCGGATCTGCGAAGGAGTAGGTAATGCTCGCACAGAATGAGACTGCACTTGAGAAGGCGAGGCGATCTCTGAATATTAGGTATTTTGCATGGAACGACTGCCTACCGGACCTCCACAATTTAGTTAAGGGATATTACAATAACTTGGCTTGGCAAATGGCTTGACTGATTGTCAGACTGACTATCCGTAACGACTGTCGAGAGTTTCGAATGACAGTCGGGACGAACTGCTTAACGTGCTTTCTGACTCACTAAGGGGTCTCTGAATGTAATGATCATCAAAGACCCATCCACAGACCAGCCGCGATAAGCGTAACTTAACCTGATCTACCTGTGCTGTACGGCTGGCACTATTTCCTTCTTTCCTTCGTTATTTCCTGGATCTTTCTCGCGAAATTAAAAAAGAAAACATTGGCGCGAAATCTTTACATTTTCTCTAAATGTAAATTCAGTTTTATTCTAAACTACCTGTTTCACCGTACCGTACTTTACGCGTTTTATTATTTACCCTGCTCCGATTGGTCGCAGCATGATTTTATAAAGCCTAAAGCCTTCCTGGATTAATGGGTTGTCCAACATAAAAATATTTTTTCAAATTGGACCAGTAGTTCCTGAGATTAGCGCGTTCAAACAAAAAAACTCTTCAGCTTTACATATTAGTATAGATTGTGACCGTAATGTATTTGATAATGTATTGGATTATTACATTTTCTGGCAATCATAGTGCAAAATAGAGTGTAACGCACGGCGCTAAAACCTATTATAACTCTGTTTCTATAATGTAAGGTAGGTCTGTCGAATTACGCCTATGTAAGGTTTAAGCTTAACTGTCTGTTTAATAATGAAGATAGTAAATAAAAGAGCATATATTTCAAAAGATTTTTTAATGTTTTATTAAATAAACATGAAACTTAGTATTTTTATAAAGGTAATCCAAAAAAATGTAACCAACAAAACAGTTCGTTTGGCAGAATTATAATATCGCCTACTACACTTTTTTTTTTTGATGTCGCTGGGGTAAATGTCAATTACGCATCCCCGCCCGTCGGGGGACGGGAGGGGTATGTGGGACTCCCCGGGAGAGAGCCTCCCGGTATACCCACTAAAAACCCCAGCGGCACTCCGGCATCGCCATAGTGGCGGGGGAGTGGGAAACTAGCGGAGCCTGAGCTACCACTCCTCCGCCGGCGAAACCCGCCTAATAAGACGGGCTCTCACTTGCCCCTCCTAGGGAGGGGTCGTGGCTCCCACATGGTGAGCGGGCAAAGCGGGCGCGGGCACCCCCGTGCCTCACGCCCGCCGCTCACCTCAGGGCGGGAGAAAGCGGGCGAAATCCCGCCTTCTCTTGCCCCTACGCCGTCTACGGAGCGCCGGAGCGAGGGGATCCTCCTCTCGCTCCCGCTCCGCGGCCTCCTTCTGCGACATCACGACCTCGCAGAAGGAGGCCATCGCCGCTCAGGCCTCCTCGCTCCCCACCATCGCTCTGACAATGGCGGGCATCGAGAGGTCTCCTCCTACCGTCGCAACAAGATCGCGGCGCGGCACGGCCCACGACAGGCACACCGCGAGGGTGTGTTCCGCCGTGTCCTCCGCCGCGCCGCAACCGTGCATGACGGTGTCTCCTATCGTCCTATCCGGTGCAGGTACCTGCCGAAGCAGCTGTGACCGGAGAGTACCTGCACCAGACGGAAGGAGAGCCCGGCTTGCGGGGCCTAGCCAGGAGGCCCCGCAAGTACAGGGGCACACCGTGGAACCGGAGCGCCTCCAGAATGGTGGAGTGGGGGACGGAGTTGAAGGCGTTGGCAATGTCGAATGACACAGCCAACACTCCATCCCCCACTCCTACCGCCTCTGTCACCTGGCCCTTTAGACGGGCCAGGGCGTCCACTGTCGAACGGCCAGCTCGAAAACCGAACGGGGCGTCCGACAGGTCCGGTCCCACGTTCCGCAGACGGCGCTTCAGGCGGACGGCAATAATCCCCTCGAACATCTTACCGGCCTCGTCAAGCAAGACGATGGGCCGGTAAGTCGAGAGGGAGTCCGCCGGCCGCATCGCCTACTATACCTACTTTATCTGGAAATATCTTTTTACTTTATCTTGATATAAGTTTTGACTAATCACAAGCAGAACCAGTCATAATGCTTCTTTTATATCAGTCTTTAATTATTTTTACATTTTTTCGCAGTTTTATCAATATATGAGTAAAACATTAAATAACTAAGGTTAACCTATATAATTTTTCTATACCACATGATAAAAGATCAACAAAACTATTACGTGATAGTTTATCTAGTCCGGTGTCTATGGGTATGCAGATGACAGCACAGTTGTGGAGAGATACCTGCCGGATGGTCGGGCTAATAGGGAATCAATCTGGTCCGAAAGAGAGGCTATAGTAAGCGAACAAGTGTTGCACTACAGTCAGTCTCCGAATGGGGCAATGCCAATCTTGTAGCATTCAATGCCGCAAAAAAACACAGGCGTGTCCTTTCACCGCCAAAAGGAACCCGTTCACCTTGGTTCCTACTTTTCGAAATGTATCCTTGGAATGTACCGAAAGCTTTCAGCTTTTGGGAGTTGAGATTTACTCGAACCTAAACTTTCGGTTCATTGATTCCAAGGCCAAGGTGGCTGCCAGGAGACTTGGCGTCATCACAAAGGTCCGGCAGTACTTCATTCCAGGGCAGCTTCTAACGTTGTACAAAGCACAGGTCCATTATCCATCCAGGCGTTAATTAACACAGTCGGGGTCATTACGCATCAATAATTGTGTCCTCCATGCGTCGATGTCTACAAATTAGGTCAGCAACGAAAGTCGATTCACATTTTAACTGTCGAGATCAATTAAGATTTTCACAGCTAAAGACGACCTAAATATTTTATTAAAATTGAAAGCAAAATGTCATTTATTTAAGAACAGCAACCGATGATTTCTCTCTGTTTAACTCATAGCTTCTATAATAAAGTTCAAAAAAGTACACTATTGCATAATCATCATTTACATACATATATTATTTCTCAAGGGCTTTTTTGTCCGCACATCATAACTTCCTTCATACTTTATCAATGTACATAAATTAGCCATCATTTTAAAGCTTTCTAAATCGCTACACAAAATATAGAAATTATTCACATTTCAGTGGTTTGAATTGAAAATCAAGGAAATGTGCGACTACTACATGGGTCACCTAGTTTCGTGTTTATCGAATTTTGATGCTGACCGAACCTATTTTATTTATTTCAAAGTTTTGAATATCGTTTATGTTTTAAATTAAATAAATGGCACAATGAATAATAGTGTTTTTAAGCTATTGCATAGCTTCTATCGCGGGCCTTGAGCGCGGGGACCGAATCCAGAAATTCCGTAACGAAAAAACCTCACGCTCCCCTCTCCGACGGGCACGGAGATGTGGCTTGAAGGCCGTACATCGTCTAACGTCGTTTCAGTTCGGCAGTCTTCGGCACGGTATGTTTGCGTGCGACTACATCTTTTGAAAACAATTTATAGATTTTCAAAAAGAGCATCCATATTGCAGGGCGCGAACTCAGTTCTACACACTTGCCATGTTACTGATAGTCGCGATGTGCTAAACTTGCGATTAATTTGCTCTCTGAAATAGGTCTTCTATAGAGATATGTCATAGACGTCATCGACGTTGTCATGGCTACCTTAAAAACTTTTCATATAATTAATTATTAAGTACTTTTATTCAAATGAATTTAGTAGTGTTTTTATAAAATAGCTTTTTTTTTAACGGAAAAGCTAAGATGAATGTCACGCTAATTTTTCATTGGACTTTTAAATTATTTATAGTGTTGTTTACTAAATAAAAGCGCGTGATTTTATAGAGTAAAAAGTGCTCACGCGGCCGTTTTTTCAACTGTGATTGGCGATATCCGCCATTATTGTGAAATATTTTTTTAAAGAATTTCTATAATTTGTTACACGTGTTATTGGCAAAATTGTGGTATCTATCCACAGGGACCAGATCAAGAGTTGAAGTTGAAGTTTTTATTAAATAAAATATTACGGAAAGATGTCGGTGAACAATGTTAATACGAGTACATTTAAGTGTACGAGTTGTAATATTGTTATCTCCGAAACGAAACAACGAAAGTTTAATAATAATATGCTCGTCGGCTTTTTCTGAGGAAGACATTGATGATGAAAAAAAGTTATTGTTTGTTTCTACGAAGACAAGACGAAAACATGTATCGAGGCGTAAGAACAAAAAGCAGAAAGACCTAAAATATACGATCACGGTGTTTAAAATCACGGATCCCGAACAATCCCAGTTTTTGTGGCATATGACCTTCACAAATTGCCACCAGTTTGCTTTGACTACGTAGAACGTATGTAAAGAAGTTGATGAAGGATTTATTAATTCTACGGTCAGATGTTAACGCAATCAGAAGTGATTATGTTACTAAAGATCAGCTCGAAAATATTAAATTGATAACAAATAATTCGACACCGACGCCGTTCATCATCAACAACCTTTTTATCATCCCACTGCTGGGCACAGATCTCCTCTCATACAGAGAAGGATTGAGCGTAGGTAATCACCACGCTTGCTCAATGCGAGTTGGCGATTTCAGACTTATAAAGCCCAGGTTTCCTCAAGATGTTTTCCTTCGCCTTCAGTCATTGGTGTTCAAGATATACTTAGAAAGTACATATAACTTTAGAAAAGTTACATTGGTACTTGCCTGACCTGGAATCGAACCCGCGCACTCATACTTTATTTAATAAAAGAAAAATTTGTTTTCTTATCGGTCACCACGCTCAAAAAGTGTAACTTGAATTAATATCAAAGAAAAAGAAATACTGCATAAATAAAATAAATAAATAATTATAATTCCATAAATTGATACAAAATGCTATGCAATAGCTTTACCGCGGCAGTCCCCGAGTGCCACACGTCTTTTTTTTTTCATTAAATAACCTATAATAGGTAGTTTATTTTTTCTTTGTATAATAGACATAGGCCCCAAGTTCCTTGTTCAGAAACTAAATTTAATTTAAGTGCAGTGCATCTTTTTCTATCCATTTCATTAAGTTCTGACGTAATCGCGTCTAAACTGTCTACGGAGTAGCTTAATTTGACAGGATTAAACTAAAATGTTATCTTCTATCCTTGTCTTAATAAAACAAGATGCACAGAACTTAAAATTTGTTTAGTTTGTAAACAAGAGAATCGACACCATTGTAAGAATAACTTAACAATTAATAAAACTCTGATACGAAAACAAAAAGAGTTGAAAGTGCGCACTAAGATTCAATCGTTCTCCAGTATACGTAGACACAATACAGCCACTCACACACGTGCGAACCTGCCATCACTTAGTAATATTTTGTGTAAATATATTTTTTTTATTCGGAAACGTTGCCTCACAATAGGAATTTCTCCTGTATCGTGGGTGGATTTATTGGGTCGAAACGTCCGCACCCGTTTTAACCGACTTCAAAAAGGAGGAGATTACTCAATTCTACCGTACCTACACTTATGTACATGCTTTTTTATATTTGTTCGGGGATAATTTCGTTTATTAACCGATTTTGATCATTATTTTTTGTTGGAAAGAAGATATTTCCAAGGTGGTCCCATGCTAAGGACATCAGGCTTTGAGGTGGAAGACCAGAGAAATCATTTAGAACTTTCAAAAATCGTAGGGGGCGGGGCGACTGGCGCTTTTGTAGGTTTTTTTTTTCATTAAGTATTTTGAAACACTACAATTTATTAAAGGTCTGTAGTAGATCTGATGATGGAGCAAGGAGGCAGGTGACGTAGGACAATCACTGCCTACTCGTCATGCTGATGACAATCAATGAAAATCAATTGCGTAATCGCGTTATCTCTAGCAAGGCTCATATATTCAGTAAGGTTTGCTAACCTATTCCTACCTATGTTGGCGGCAGCGTCCAGCCTGCCCAGCCTAACCGGATGCAGCTGAACAGTACTTTTAACAACTCAAAAGTGTGAAATAAAAAACGACTTTCAAATAAACTCGGTGGCAAAACCACCGACTTCCGAAATCAGTTATTTAAAATAGTTTTTATATATTGTAAACAAGTTTTTATGTCATACAGAGTGTATATTCTATCTATGTACCTAATGTGTCATGTGTTTGTGTATACACATCTACACTTCTGGACACATCTATTGGCCCACCTTAGAGTTTAGGTTTCGATGGCCCCTACCGAAATATGATTGCTAGATTGAACAAAAACTATTGATGCAGTTTTAAACCTGATACATTTTACCATCTTTTTCGATCGTATTGTTTTAACTTTGAATTCAGATTACCATACGACAGGGAGCTACGCCTAACAAGTCGGATATGCGCCTTGTTAAAGGCAATTGATTTTTGAATAGAAAACATGTTTTATCAAATAAAGGTTTAATTTAATAACGCGTGTTGCCTCCATGAGCATCTACCACAGCTCTCATACGATTAGGCATAGAGTTTATCAACCGCTCTATAAAATTTTGAGGGATCATCTCCCATTCCTCTTCTATGACAGTTTTCAACTCTTGCATCGTCTGGGCAACTGGCTGACGAGCCCTAACACGTGTTTTGAGCTTTTCCCACATGTGCTCAATGGGGTTCAATCCATAGATTATTGAAAGAACCTCACCTTAATGTTAAGAATAAGTAATGTTTGTTGCAAAACCAAAGATATCAATCACTTTTTCAAGAATTAAATCCAAGTAAACCAATAAAATCAAGTTTTCTTAGTATTCGATTGTTTGATATCAACAAACAGGCTCCAAATTGTCTTTTGTTTCTTTAAATTCTGTGTTCGAAATTAAAAAAAACGACTATTGAATGTAATTGTGAATGTAATAGATTCAAAACTGCATAAAAACTTTTTGCTCGACCTAATATAAAATTTTTGCTAGGACCAAACGAAACTGAAAATGTAAAGTGGGCCAATAGATGTGTCCAGAAGTGTATATGAAACATTCGATATTTATTGTGTAGTGTGTATGGCAAACAGCCACAAATGATCCTGTTTTATAGGTACTTAAATAAATAAAAGTGAACAGTGAAGTGTGTGCATTCCAAAATAGGTGAAACCTGTATTTTTGAAATCATTGCTCTAAATGTACAAATCATACCTATGTACCTGTATCAAAATTAAATAACTTAGGAGGTACTTAGATCTAAATCTTTCATACGATAATAACTTACCTACTGAGAGGTTAAATACAGGTTTCATCTAGTTCGGTTGCAAGTGCTTCTATTTCATCATCATCATCAACCTTTTTATCATGCCACTGCTGGGCACAGGTCTCCTCTCATACCTACAGAGAAGGATTGAGCGTAATCACCACGCTTGCTGAATGCGGATTGGCGATTTCAGACTTGAAGTCCAGGTTTCCTCAAGATCTTTTCTTTCACCTTTTAAATGCTTCTATTTTGTATTGTATATATTTTGTAGCTTACTTTTTTGGAGCCTCAATGTAGTGTGATGGTGAGAACTAAGGCATGGGCAGTCGTGAGTACCCTGGTCCAAAGTAGGTGTTCCTGGAATGGTAACTGCACCGCCAAACTAATTATCTAATTTTATTCCACAGCTAATGCGATTAACTGTCTGCTCACCCTAAAAACACGCTTTTATTTCTAGTCCATCCGGTAATACATACTTTAGTTATCTTTTACCATTATAAATAATTGTATGCTATTGGCATTCGTTATTGCGAGGAAAAGTATTGAACCGGCGTAGTCTCCCCAAGAGTGATCGTGGTGGGGTCGAGCACAAACCTGGCGCTGGCAGTCAGTGGTAGTAACATGTGGTGGTTGGTAGTGTTGGGGCAGGTCTTGTTCATAGCCGAGGGCATGTACCTCGCGCCAGAACGGCATTACGGGTCCACAACTGAGGTATGTGTTGCTTAGTTAATTATTTTTATTTAGCATAGTGCTGTGACTTAGTAAAGTGCATTTTAAGGATATACCTTATACACTTTCGGATCTAGTACCAAAATTCGACATATGTAAATGAAGCTTTCATTGTGTGCGCTGCCCTATTGGCAGGAATTGAATAATAATAATAATAATTTATTTATTTTCTAAATATATATAGAATAGAATACAGGATGTCAATTACCGTATTTTTAAAAGATCTTGGCTATCTAATATACTAATTACCTAGATGAGATAGCCAACAGCTAAAAATTATACGTAGTTTTTAATGTTAGTTTAGACTTGTCAAATTACTCCGCTCCTGACATAAATTAACGTATTTTTGGTCGCCATGTTTATAATCGCGTCTAAACTGTCTATGGCGTACCTTAATTTGACAGGATTAAACTAAAATGCCTTCTATCCTCTTATTAATGAAATAGAAAGACAAAAGATGAACTTAAAAATAG
This sequence comes from Sesamia inferens, assembly GCA_037179545.1. Taxonomy (NCBI): domain Eukaryota; kingdom Metazoa; phylum Arthropoda; class Insecta; order Lepidoptera; family Noctuidae; genus Sesamia; species Sesamia inferens. Next base: position 13,469,198 of record CM073921.1, on the reverse strand, counting down.
TTTAGATTATGGACAAGAGAATTGGCGCCGTTGTTTTTAGCTGAATGTTGAAATGAGAATGAGACTAGATTTTGAATGTTTTTACTTACGGTAGTTGGCCTTTTTTATTACCAACTCTATAGTCTATAGTCGGATCACTAATCGAAGGTGTATAGCACATTTGTAATTTTGTACCTGCCAATTTATGTTTCCTTTGTACCGTCACACCATACTTGTATCTGAGCTTGAGCTACGCCTATGTAGTAGAATAAAATCTAGTAGGTAATATTAAATGCTAATTAGGTAATTAGTGCAATATAATACTGAGCAAAAAGTGATATCTACTCTCACTGCAAACATTGTTAATAATGGACATAAAAAACTCCATATTCAGAAATCAGTGTGCCGCTAAATTGACAAACTAAGTAGGTATGTTATGACCACGATAATTATTACCGACAGGTAAAATTTACGATCACTTTTCGTATTCACCACGCTAATCATTATAATTATATTGATGCATAACTCTAACGTATACCTACATTAATTATAATTACAATTATTATTATTTAAGTACCTAATAAATTAGGTAGCTGGGTTCTACCTGGCTTATTTTAAATACTTATTTAAGGAAAATTATAGAATTTTGCCCGTCCACGACGAGTTTTAAAAGGTTCAATAACATATTTAATGTCTGAGCGCATTATTATGCAGTTTTCAACGAGTTTTTTTTTTACAAGAGAAACTACTAAGATGTACAATTAGGTGCTTATTTCACATTCTGCTTGCTTTTCAAATCTCTGCGACCGGACTGTTTCTAAGCGCTAATGCAATAGGCCTAATGCGATTGATTGAACTCAAAGTGTATTTTGTATTAAATTTTACCCAAATTGTTGCCAGTGTCTGTATTAGACGTTGTTTGTCATAAACTAATTTCGTTTCAGGTGAGCTGCATCGAATATGCATCACTCAATCGAGATAGAATAGGAAGAATGCTCAAAGAAGGTAAAGCTTTAGTTCATTAGAAATATTTAGAATACATGCTTATAATAATTTTGGTAATTTGTTCGTTATGTTACGTAGGATGGCGTTCCCAGAACACAATGTTCAAAAAGATGATCACCAAACGCTCTGCCCCACTACCTGTTCAGTTTTCACTCAATATGGAGCCGATATCGCAACGAATGGACAATATTATTGATAATATAATACCAAAAAGCGATAATTTGTTAAATGAACACGCAAAATTAGTTCAGGATATAAACAGTTTGCGTCAGGTGGTCTTTGTTGCGCCTATTATCGAAGAGAACAAGGACTATGACGAATCAATCTTTCATGAAATTATTGAGACTGCGCCTACTACAACATACAGGCCACCGCTGCTCAGGCCATTTGTAAGTTCGACGAGATCACCGCCGAGTTCTACCAAAGGAAGTTCAATACCGATCATACTGCTGGGGGGTGCGAGTCAGCGGCAGGTGATCAAGAGCCAGCCCATAAATTTCGCCAAACCCACCGTGAGCTTGGTGGGGACGACCATCTCTCCATTCATCAAGCATCCTTATCCTTTCGTGATGCATACAGCACAGCGGAAGCCAATTAAAATATGTATGTCGTCTGTTCCTCCAATGTTTTCTACAACAAAACGACCGCCCAGTTTTTGGGATAGACTAATAGATTATTTTATACCCATCCGTAGTTTAGGTAGATAGTTTACCTAATTATTTTTTAAAGAAGTACTTAGAACTGGTGCATAATTTCTTAAGAGTAGTGATATTAATTTAATAATTATGCTTTTCATTTCTTTTGTTAATTATTTATGATTTTTATCAGCATATTTAAATGCCTGCCTATTTATTGTTTATGACTATCATTACTTTATTAAGTGAATAGTAGGTAAATTAATAGGTTTTAAGTAACTACGTCTCTACTTTTTGTTAACTAGGTATTGCTAGACGGAAGGCGTGTTTCTTGACATTACATTACATTACCGCGTACATAATTCGAGTACCCACTCTGAATGTGAACGTATCACTTTGTGTCTGTGCACATATACAATGCGAGCGTTGATGCCGCAAATCGCGTGTTACCTCTAATTATGAATGCCGATTATGTATTGTCTTCTTTTTTACACTTTTACGCGTCGGAATGGAAAAGTTGAACGTCTTATGTGTTATGACAAAATCATTGTTTTTCATTGTGCCTTATGTCATTAGTTCTTGTTGTGTTCTGGTAGATATCTAGTGGGAACTTTTCATTCACAATGTGCCGTGTTATGTCATGACTACTTTTCAACGATTGTGCCTACTTCGCCTAGTGAGGAGGGTTTACGTTTCTTTTTAGGTGTGTAGCATTACATGAATTGTAAATCCTCGAACAACCCTTAGCTAACCTTTGCGCCTTACGCTGCTGTCGATTCTGATCATTACGTTGCCGTGATGCAAGTTACTGTGCATGCCAATTCGATAGCTGGCGGCAAGCGACTGTCGCGCATGCCCCTTACAACTGCTTTACAACAGTACAACAAATATTTCCTGCAATTTATGTAGCTACACATACCTTTCATAATGTACGCTAGACAAGAGGAAGAAAATGACGAAGCCTGAATTTTTTGTTACCAATTAAAGTGTTTTATTTGCGGTATTTAAGGAAGTTTTATTTATCTATGGTACCTAATTGACTGTTAAAGTTGATTAAAAAGTAAAATAAGTGGCCAAGATCAAGGCCAAGTGTGATGTGATAAAATAGGTGATAAATGAAAAACTCAGCAGAAAATAGATATCGATTTCAGCTAAAATTACGTTTAAATCTCTGCATCCTGTTTTAATTCAGCTATCTGTCTAAGTTCTCATGTTGTACAATATTATTGTAAGGTCGATTGTATATGATTATGGCGCAATCTTTAATAGTGAAAGCGATAATATTTCTGTTAAGAGATGTAGACGAATACCTATAAGTAGGTAAATGGACTTTGAATCGAAACGCTATTGCTGGTCACATATTTATTTATATTTAAATAATAATTATATTTGTATCACACCAAAATAGGTTCAATATATTTAATGCAGGTTCTCATATTTATGTAAGTAGTTAATAATATTTGCAGAGACACTATATGATTGGAAAAATAGGAAGATGCAACAACATGTATAGGTAAGTAACAGAAATATACAGATAATTTGCTACATGTTCACCTAAAAATAACTTTAATGACATATAAGTACTAATTTTAGTTTACGCTACAATTCAAATATTCACAGTCACTCATCATCATCTGCATCCGAAGCTTTTTCGCTTTGGAGTCTGGGATCTGTTTTACCAGTCTAACTGCTGATTTTGGGTAAACTTGGTTATTTTCCATGCCACTGCTGTCTGACCACCACAACTCGAAGGTGATATCGAAGCATTACAGTTAGACCAATTGTTGGACTTTTTAGAGCTCGAACAACCCGTAACGACTGCCATTATATGTTCGTATGGCAACCGGGACCAACGAGGTACGACCAAGGCAGTGCAAATATTCATAATGCATACAAATATTTGCACTGCGCGGGGATTCACAGTCACTCAGTCACTTTGAAATCAACGGAATTGAAATAAAATTGATGTTTATTTAACTTGAAATAAGGTGGGGGGTTAAGTCGTGGTGGCCTAGTGGTTAAAACACCAGCCTCTCAAGTATGAGTGCGCGGGTTCGATTCCAGGTCAGGCAAGTACCAATGTAACTTTTCTAAAGTTATATGTATTTTCTAAGTATATCTTGGACATCATTGACTGAAGGTGAAGGAAAACATCTTGAGGAAACCTGGACTTTATAAGTCTGAAATCGCCAACCCGCATTGAACAAGCGTGGTCATTACGCTCAATCCTTCTCTGTATGAGAGGAGACCTGTGCCCAGCAGTGGGACGATAAAAAGGTTGATGATGATGATGATGAAGGTGGGGTGGGAACCAGGCCTCCTTCACTCGGCCGTACCTTAATTTGGTGTTTGGCGGCTATTCAATATCCTCAAACTTATTATAGAAAAAACGTGTGGCACTCGGGGACTAGCGTGGTAAAGCTAAGCTTTTCCATAACATTTATTATCAACTTTTGTACTTAATTATAATATTTATCTAATTTTAATTTACGTTGTAATTCTTTCTGTGAAATTTTTTCGGCCTAAAAGCACCTTGTCTTTCCTAGCATCGTGTCTTGAGATAGCAGTTATGAGCAGTTAGCAGCTAGTCTACACGCATGCATCTAGTCTCACGCACACAACCACAGTGCCAAAGTGTGCCGAACTTGAAACGACGATAGACGATGCACGGGTTCAACGCCGCGTCGATGTGCCAGTGTTAGTTTTTATTTTTGTTACAGAATTTATTGATTCGGTCGCTGTGCTCAAAGCCCGCGATAAAAGTTATGCAATAACTAAATAAGAATTGATATTAATTAAAGTACGTATACATTAAGTAGGTATGTATTACACTTATACATATTCTGTATACTAATACTGAACAAAACGACGCTTAATGACTATTTTTCATTACTAGAAGGTAATATTTTTTTACTAATGTATGTATTTAAAATAAAAAAATTGTTTTAATTAACCATAAATTTAAATTTTTTCTATAAATACTTTCACCTCCGCCTCGGCCTCTGTTAATCTCCGCATCCGCGGAGGTGAGACTCGTCGACTCCGCATCCGCCTCCGCCTCCAAGGACCGCTAACAAGGACTCTGTTACAACCCTAGTTTAGACGCGATTAAAAACATGGCGACTAAAAATACGGCGATTTACGTCAGATGTGGCCTAATGTGACAGGACTCCTTATAGTCATTTTCGTAATGAAAAAGAAAGAAACCGTTGCACTGAACTTAAAATTAGTTTAGTCTGCGAACAAGGGAATCGGATCCGAGTCATTGTTCGTCTTCACTACTTATTATAAAACAAAGTAACTTTTAGTTTCCCTATGTCGCTTTGTATGGTTAAATCTTTAAAACTACGCAACGGATTTTGATATTGTTTGTAATAGATAGAGTGATTCAAGGGGAAGGTTTTTATCTATATAACATGCATAATATATAAGAGGAACATTGATAGTTTTTGAGGTTTCTAACACATGTCGCAATTTTTTTGAGCTTACATTGCAAACGCTGGCTGAAACCTATGAGATAGATCAAAATAATTTACTACAATATTGTAGACCTTAAAAATGCCTACAAAAAAAGTCTACGATACCATATGTCTACCTACTATAGTTTCTTCATTATGACTACTTTTTTATGTTTGAAAAGTTAATTAAAATGCCAGTCGAAATCAGAGCCCACTATTTGTTCATTATTATTAATCTTTATCCAAATAAATTACGTCATATCAAAGTTAATTTTAGTAGCAGCAGATCTCTTTTGAATTATTGGAATTGGTTGTTTCATTCAGGATATATCACGATTTACTCAAAACTAAACATCAGAAAAAATCCGCGTGCCGCTCGCGCCCCTGCCGACCGCCTGCTACTTGAGCGTTTCTTTGCCTAAACCGCGGAGTGAGTGGGCCGGAGCGGGGACCATTATTTCGAACAAGCTTTTGAAGATATAAAGGCGGACTTGGAGGTAGCAACTGAGTTTGAGATTTTTTTTACTAATGTTCCAATAATAACAACAAAAACTCTGTTTTCTTCCTTCACTTCTGCTTACGCCATACTAAAAGAATGTGTTTCAGAATGTGACAAACACGTCGTTCCAAGTACAGATGCGGGCGTGACTTTGCTAAAGAACATATTAGGGGCCTGGGAGGATTCGCAAGATGCTCTTGGTATTTTTTGTGATTTGTCCAAGGCCTTTGATTGCGTACATCATGATACGCTTATTAGGAAATTGTGCCATTACGGTTTAAGGGACAGAGCTCTCCTTCTGACTTCTTATCTGAATAATCGAATTCAGAAGGTTGATGTTAATGGCAGGAGATTTGTAGGATCTGTGGTCACCATGGGCGTTCCACAGGGCTCAATTCAAGGTCCTTTCTTATTTTTTATTTATATTAATGATTTACCTCATCACGTGAGGGATAATCACAACATAGTATTGTTCGCGGATGACACTTCTCTTATTTTTAAAGTCAAGCGTCAGCTAGCAAATTATGACGAAGTTAATAATGCACTTTCTAAAGTTGTCCATTGGTTTAATATAAATTGTAAACAACCTTCTTTTAAATGAAAAAAAAAAACGAATGTCATTAAATTTTCTACGCCAAATGTCAGACAGCTAAGTACCAATGTTCAACTGAATGGAGTAGAGTTGATCCCTGTCGAGTCGACAGTTTTTCTTGGATTAACTGTTGATGCCAAGTTACAATGGGGTCCTCTCATTGAGAAGCTGTCGGGTAGACTCAGTTCTGCCGCCTTTGCTGTTAAGAAAATTAGACAAATAACTGATGTGGATACAGCCAGAATCGTTTATTTTAGTTATTTTCATAGTCTTATGACTTATGGGATTCATCTCTGGGGAACTTGTGCGGACATTAATACCATCTTTGATTTACAGAAAAGGGCCGTTCGAGCCATTTACAACCTTGATCCTAGAGATTCTCTTAGAGAGAAATTCAGAGAGGTGAACATTCTGACTGTAGCTTCACAATATATATTTGAAAATCTTATGTATGTATATAAAAATATATCGAATTTTGAGAAAATAAGCGATATTCATAATACCAGGAACAGACACAATCTTGCTGTACATCACACTCATCTCCACAGAGTAGGCAACTCGTTCATGGGTCAATGTATACACTTTTATAACAAGCTTCCCATGGACATTCGAAACTTACCCATTAAACGATTTAAAAGCTATATAAAGGCCAAACTTTGCAAAAAGGGGTATTATAAAATCACAGATTATTTAGAAGACAAAAAAGCTTGGGACTGAGCTGCTCGCTCTGCTAAGCATTGTTACTAAGCAATATGCGTAATTATAACGTAAATGATTGTAAACATTTTCATTTTTAATGTCTAGACTTGAAAAAAGACGATGATCCCTGAGTTTGTTTCGGCTATATCTTCTCAGAGGTAGTCAGTTAGGAAATGCCGGCTTCATCTAGTTAAAAAAAAAACATATGACGTGTAAAAGTGATCGGTGGTCTTACTTGCTTAATAAACGATTTCATTTGATTTCATTTCTTGCTACCCGGTAGGCTTTCATTCTGTTTGAAGTGGTGGAACTGGCAATCAATGGACAATAAGGTCCATGTATCTTGCAGAATCAGATATTGACTGATGGGCGACACAGTTGACATTATTTTTATTGAAGGGCCACCGTTTCTTGAGGAAGGCTTATGTACCTATATTATTTGTCCACGTGCGAAGCCGGGGCGGGTTGGTGGTTCTACTATAATCTGTACCTACTTATGCGCAGGTAACGAAAAATTAGCATAGTCAGCAACGTACTGCAGTTTTTAAGGTTTCATAAAAAAGATTGCTAGCGGAACTCTATTGACATGAAACGTAATAGTATACGAGTATATAGCATTTTGTATCAATTTATGGAATTATAATTATTTATTTATTTTATTTATGCAGTATTTCTTTTTCTTTGATATTAATTCAAGTTACACTTTTTGAGCGTGGTGACCGATAAGAAAACAAATTTTTCTTTTATTAAATAAAGTATGAGTGCGCGGGTTCGATTCCAGGTCAGGCAAGTACCAATGTAACTTTTCTAAAGTTATATGTACTTTCTAAGTATATCTTGGACACCAATGACTGAAGGCGAAGGAAAACATCTTGAGGAAACCTGGGCTTTATAAGTCTGAAATCGCCAACCCGCATTGAGCAAGCGTGGTGATTACGCTCAATCCTTCTCTGTATGAGAGGAGATCTGTGCCCAGCAGTGGGATGATAAAAAGGTTGTTGATGATGAACGGCGTCGGTGTCGAATTATTTGTTATCAATTTAATATTTTCGAGCTGATCTTTAGTAACATAATCACTTCTGATTGCGTTAACATCTGACAGTAGAATTAATAAATCCTTCATCAACTTCTTTACGTACGTTCTACGTAGTCAAAGCAAACTGGTGGCAATTTGTGAAGGTCATATGCCACAAAAACTGGGATCCGTGATTTTAAACACCGTAATCGTATATTTTAGGTCTTTCTGCTTTTTGTTCTTACGCCTCGATACATGTTTTCGTCTTGTCTTCGTAGAAACAAACAATAACTTTTTTTCATCATCAATGTCTTCCTCAGAAAAAGCCGACGAGCATATTATTATTAAACTTTCGTTGTTTCGTTTCGGAGATAACAATATTACAACTCGTACACTTAAATGTACTCGTATTAACATTGTTCATCTTTCCGTAATATTTTATTTAATAAAAACTTCAACTTCAACTCTTGATCTGGTCCCTGTGGATAGATACCACAATTTTGCCAATAACACGTGTAACAAATTATAGAAATTCTTTAAAAAAATATTTCACAATAATGGCGGATATCGCCAATCACAGTTGAAAAAACGGCCGCGTGAGCACTTTTTACTCTATAAAATCACGCGCTTTTATTTAGTAAACAACACTATAAATAATTTAAAAGTCCAATGAAAAATTAGCGTGACATTCATCTTAGCTTTTCCGTTAAAAAAAAAGCTATTTTATAAAAACACTACTAAATTCATTTGAATAAAAGTACTTAATAATTAATTATATGAAAAGTTTTTAAGGTAGCCATGACAACGTCGATGACGTCTATGACATATCTCTATAGAAGACCTATTTCAGAGAGCAAATTAATCGCAAGTTTAGCACATCGCGACTATCAGTAACATGGCAAGTGTGTGGAACTGAGTTCGCGCCCTGCAATATGGATGCTCTTTTTGAAAATCTATAAATTGTTTTCAAAAGATGTAGTCGCACGCAAACATACCGTGCCGAAGACTGCCGAACTGAAACGACGTTAGACGATGTACGGCCTTCAAGCCACATCTCCGTGCCCGTCGGAGAGAGGAGCGTGAGGTTTTTTCGTTACGGAATTTCTGGATTCGGTCCCCGCGCTCAAGGCCCGCGATAGAAGCTATGCAATAGCTTAAAAAGTTATAAATTAAATGGGAATTAAGTATATACAAGGAACGTGTTTCTTCAGCGCTTGCTCAATGCGGGTTGGCGATTTCAGACTTAAAGTCCAGGTTTCCTCAAGATGTTTTCCTTCACCTTCAGTCATTGGTGTCCAAGATATACTTAGAAAGTACATATAACTTTAGAAAAGTTACATTGGTACTTGCCTGACCTGGAATCGAACCCGCGCACTCATACTTGAGAGGCGGATGTTTTAACCACTAGGCAACATTAAAACTGAATTATTAAGGCTCAAGTTTGATTGGAAATATCCGACAGTTTCGGGTAGCTTGACCTGCTGACGTTCGTACCTTATAATCGCCTCCCTCTGTACGATGGGTGACCGATTTTCTACGACATCTGATCTTTTTTCGTAGTTCATAGAGCATGCATAGTATGACGCAGGCGCGTGCGCTCCTTACAAGCAGAAAAGTTCTGCATACCCTAATAGTCTTCTAAAATTATAATATACTGTAAAATAATTTATATACTACAAAGTTAAAACTAAAAGACTTTGTTAATCAGTTATTGATAACACTGCCATCTATTGGGCCTAGTGGCTAGTGCTAACGAGACACATTAGTTGCCTTAGGCGCGACACCCACGCCTCTTACGGCGTAAGCATAAACAAAATGTGCCTCTTCCGTATCTGTCTGTGTATAAAATTATTTGCTTGTGTGCCTAAACTGTTGTGTACGTGTGCGTGAAATTTCTTTGGGTTTAAAGCCCATGATAAGCACAGCTTCTAATAATGTGACGAATTTAAGAAGTTCAGAAATATAGCATGATTGTTGTTCGTTCAAATACCTTTTTATTTTAGCAGCTTATGTTGTTTCATTATTGGTGTTTTTGGGTTAAATATGTATTGATTGTTTTAAGCGGAATTGAATATTCATTTATTTTAGAGTTTTTGGTTTAACACAAAAGAAAGGTTGTCTTTATAAAAAGTATTATGATAATTATATGTGGTTAGCAGGTTGTGTAGTGTGTACAAATAAATTGTTTTGTTTCTCGTATAGGTATATTATTTTAAAACACGGCTTTGACAGTTCGACGTTATAAAAACTTAAAAGACCTTAAGTTTTTCAACCTACTTGCTTTTGAATTTCAATACTATACTTTATGTTGTAATAATTTTCCTGAAGTTTACAAATTAGCAAAATTTAATAGTTATGATTCCAATGAGTAGTGCATTACGCATATTTATGAAAAGCCAAAGCAGACTCATAGATTTGTCTATCTGTCCATTTTAAAAGAACTTTTAGCGATTTCAAAACGATCTTATATATATTTGATTTTTACAGAGTTATTTAAAAATAGATAGGCGCGTTGATTTAATTTATAGATAGTGAAATATTTTTTTTTAGTTTTTTGAGAAATAAATTATTACTTATTTACAGTTGAGTTAGTAATACCATTTCATTGTATTTTGACAGCCTACATGGCGTAGCGGTAGCGAACGCGGCCGTTGCGTAAGGAGGCGCGGGTTCGATCCTCGCGCAGTGTAAGTATTTGTATGCATGAATATGAATATTTGCACTGGTCTGGTCGTATCTCGGAAAGCACGTTAAGCCGTTGGTTTCGGTTGCCATGCGAACATCTAGTGGCAGTCGTTACGGGTTGTTGGAGCCCACAAAAGTCCAACAATTGGTCTAACTTCAATGCTTCGATATTGCCTTCGCGTTGTGGAGGTCAGACGGCAGTCGCTTCACGGAAATTGTCGAAATTTCGCCAAAATCAGCAATTAGACTGGAAAAGCGGACCCCAGATTCCAAAGCTTTGGATGCGACTGGTATTAACCCTGAGATGATGATGATTTCATTGTATTCATTTGGGCAAATAAAAAATACCTAATACCCCACGTATATCATTTATTTGACTTGTTCTTATCATCAATCACATACTTAGATGTTCATTGTAGCCACGCACAAACATCAATTCAATGTTGACATGCGAAAAAGTAGGTACGCGACTATGTTAAATTGAAACTACGTCTAAGTTACGTTTTTTAAGTTTTACCATATATAAGCACAGAGATTTGGATAGTAGGTATATTTATGCATACCCCCAATAAAATCTTTGTGCACGCCCCTGGTATGACGAGTGGTTCCGAGTGGTGACAGGGCGGGTCACTTGGCTTCAACATGCTCTGTTGAACCTTTGTAAGGTAACCAGTTCAAGGACAATGGCCCGAAGGTCTATTTACACATTGTCGTTTCTATTTTTAGCTAAATGGAAATATTTTGTTTAGACGGCACGGTTGGTTCAATGGATAAAGTATTCGTATTTCGTCGTAGGTTCGATCTCCGCAGGGAACAAATGTTTGTGTGACCTATAATTAGTTGTTCCAGAAGTTTGTGTATGTGAGCTTGAATGTTTGTAAACATACCCATCATACAGGATAAATCTATAGAGCTTTTTAGGGTTCCGTAATAAACTAGGAACCCTTACAGTTTCGCCTGCCTGTCTGTCCGTCCGTGGATAATCTCCGAGACCGTTCACACTAGACAGCTGGTATTTGGTACCAATTTGTAAATCAAGTACGCCGTCAAAGTGGTCAAACAAAAAGTGTAAAAAAGTGTTTGACTATAGGGCATACAAGTAAAGTGGGGAGAGAATTTAATTTGATATACAGAATGGTGCTGACAATACGACAATAAATTAAACATCGTGTACCTCAACATTTTCTCAGTCTACCCATAAAAAATTATATAAATATGTCCATTAGTTTAGTCACAGGAAATTATTTTTCATTTTGCACATTTTCTACATGATGTACATGTTTATACAGAAGCGCTTACAGGTTAATTACCGCCGTATCCTGCGGTACCGAACATTAATAATAAAGGCGCGAAAAAACAAGTCGATACAGGATCGCGCTGTCGCCGATCGGAGGTCAGTGAACCAATATTTTTAAAGGATGTTTTATTCCGTTTTCAATTTTATGCGATTTTGTTTGTTTGGTTTGGTAGCATTGTTCGTGTTTTCATTTATTGTCGTATTGTCAGCACCACTCTGTATCTTTGGATAGGTATTTAGAAATTTAGGTATAGGGTTTACTAGTTTATTAAAATATTATTTTGATAATTTTAATATTTACGGGAATAATCGCTCCAAAGTAAAAAATATCCCCTATAAATAAAAAAAGCGGTAGCCAATACATGCGCGGGCGAAGAGGGGCAGGGCACGCGGCACGCGGTCGCCTCGCTTATAATAATACCGACCATAAGAATACCAAATTTTGGGGAACTTAGAATTAATTCGCGGAAAAATTGAAAGTTTATTTCAAAATTTATTAGTATTGTTACTATGATGATTACGTAAAATTTCATATTTTATTTGGTGTTTACGTAACCTTTATTATCCTTATGGGTCGCATGGGGTTCTCTTTACATATTGTAAGCCAATCTTTTTTTTTGTTTATCAAAACATTGCCCTACACTAGGAATTTCTGCTGTGTTCTGGGTGAACATTGAACAAACATATAAAGTCACGTATACAAACAGTCAGACCCGGAACAACTAATTGTAAGGCATACAAATTGTTGTTCAATGCGGGAATCTAAACAGTCAATTGCTGCGTCAATTTCCCGAGAGATGGCGCTGTACTTTGCGTTACTTCTTAGTGTTAAGATTTTGTCCGTGTAGCATATCAATCGCACCCACAGAGTACATTTTTATATAGGGTACAGATCGATCGGTATAGATCGCACCCCATGGGACGGGTATGACCTAGAAATTGTCGAATTATTCGGTTGGTCTCACGTGGTCATTATTGTCATTGAAATTTATTCATTGTCTATAACGTACAATATCTACGTAAACACTCACAGGATAAAGGTAATAACTGCTCCGCATATAATGTGTGCATGCGACATTTATTTAGCCATAGGAACTTGGTGTTGCCTTGCCTAGTTATCACTTCATGTTACAACTCCTTCCTAGTACTCGTGGTGGGACTCAAATGTCAAAATTTTCTCGAACATTCCTTGTGTAGTTGAAATCTAAAACTCTTTCTTTAGTTACCACCGTCCTTTCTGGCCTGTTTTTAGGATTCCGTACTTAGTATGTCAACTCAATGTAACAAATAGCCCATTTTTTTACTCTTAAGTGGAGACTTGTTGCGATGGACGGGAAACCACGGAACCCTTCACTGAGCGTAGCCTGGCACGCTCTTGGCCAGTTTTTAAAAGAGAATTTAAATCTTTAAATTACTTCAACGTAAGAGTAGACTAGACAAAACTACTTGCGTAAAACCGTGGCCCTGGCGGACAGGCAAGTCAAGAAACACGGGTTGGTTTTAGTCAGTAAAAGCCTGATACACCCTTCCGCTCCGCCGAGAGTGAGAGAGGTCAATTGATGATTTCCTATCCCAAATAAAAAAAAAAACTTACTTTGTCAAACAAAAGAAAAGTTAATGGTTTCAGCCTACTCCTATGGGAAGAAGACGTGAGTGTCTGTAATTAGGAATGAAGTGTAAGGATTTAAAAGGAATCAATGAACTAAAACTGTTGTATTTTTATCACAGAACAGATGAAAGATTTTTATCATCATTAGACAGGTAGGTACAGAACGCCAGCACATCAAGCTATAACAATTTAGTCTTTAATAGATTTTAAACTTTATCGCTTAAGCATCTAGGTCTATCGGTAATTTAAGACAGTTTTGGATAGCTTGAACTGCTCGCGATTGCACTACATTTAGTCACATTCAGTAAAGTGCTAAGTTTAGAAGTATTACTGTTACGTCGGCTTTTTGTTTATTAACCTGATAGTGTTTTTGTGTGTACCACAACCATGGGCGTACCCAGATTCTGGCCTTGGGGGGTCAGTTTGTCAGTGTCTACTACGTGGTTTTTTAAAAGTTAGAGATAAGTCCTTGTTTATACTTTGTTTAGCACTTAAGGGACTTCGTACATGTTCTACGATAATTGCTGACTGCGCGCCCTAGGTACACCCATGACCAGAACCCGCACTTGGCCCATTACATTATTACGACACAATCATTCTCATCGAGAGGAGGATTGTGTCCCTGCAATGAGAACTTTATGTTTGAAAATCATGCAAGTAATCGGCTTTATAATAATGTCACAATGATATTGATAAAGGACACAATATATGTATTCGAGAAACGTTTTTATAATGTATCATAAATTACTGACTTAGTTACTAAGATACATATTAGTATGAACATAATAAAATATTAATATTGTTTATTAATTAAATAGATTAAAAGAATTTCGCATAGAAAACGACTTATCAATCGCAATCAACCTTTTGAACGCCTGCTATGTTACGTAATAGGTACTAAGATACCCCAAATTATTGCTCGCAGGTAAACAGATAAAATAAGAAGTGTTCTAGTGCGCACAAATAGGCAGGTTGACTTGGAAGAACACGTTCAGTTCTATCAGAGCTGCCAGCACGAGATAGCCGACGTAGATGAGGCCGCAGGTGATGCCGATCTTCCAGTCCAGCTGGAATTTGTTTAGCAGTAAGCAGCCGTACAGCGCGAACAGCGTCGACAGTAGCGAGATGGCGCTGTACGATAAGCCCCTTGAGTTTATTGACACCTGAAATAACAAAATAAAATGGTGTCAAATCTCATGTTCACAAATTAAACCAAAAGTTAAGTGCATCTTTTTCTTTCTTTTTATTAACAACAGGTTCGTAGTTTGCTCTTGTCAAATTAAGATACTCCATTGACAGTTTAGACACAATTAAAAACATGACGATTAAATATACGTCGATTTACGTCAGGCGTGAACTAATTTAACAGGACTAATCTAATATTTACGGGTGGAGTGAGCTGTCATTAAAACTAGTGTTAGGGGTTGGAACTATTGACAGCTAACTCTAAGTTTATTTCCCCTAACCATTCCACGGTGTTTTCACGTCCGCTTCCATACCTCCATGAGATCATTTGTGTCAAGCACTACTAGTTTGCGCCAGTTCTCTTTAGCCAAGGAGAGCGGAGTGAGGCCCTTGTCAACCGCGACCACATCTCGATTCATCCCCACGTCAGTTTCTAGTAAATATTCCCTGAGACTGCATATCTCGCGATTGTGGAGGATCTTAGCGTTTAAAAAGCCACGACCTCCACATTTTCGCGGAATATACAGCCTCATAACCGATGACCGTGGGTGATGCAATCGATTTGTAGTCAGCAGCATACGGACCCTCTGATCCAGGGCTTCAAGTTCGGTTTGAGTCCATTATTATTATTCTATTGCTTCAATGCTTGATAAAATGGGCTGGTGGACAACGTAAATAATGAAATAAATGTTAATGAGAGTCATTGATACTGACAGTCTGTTACGTAATTAAGTATCCTGGTGTTATAAGTTAATCATTATACATATAATATTACAATATAAGGGCAGGTAAAGAAGATATTACACTAGATGTGATCACTCACCCAATGATGCCCGGGAACTGTTGGGTATGCCAGCGATTTAATCAGCCAAGGCAGCCCCAAACACAGTAGAATGTCGAATGTGTTCGACCCAATGGAGTTGCTGAGTCCCATGGTGCCGTGTCCTGCAAATTATATATACTCTTTTTAAAATTTCCTTGCTTGTGTTTTAGCTTTTCAGAATCAGGCTACTAGTTGCTTGCTTTGTTTTCACAACTTGAAATTTCATAGAAAATCAAGATTTCTTTTTACAGAATAGCTTTTTTATTAAATATTTGAATATTATTATGCCAACTGAACGGCTAATGAAACCAGTAAGGCTACGACGTTTATATATACTTTTTGTTTTAAATGCTTATAAACAAGTGTTTGACCACGCTCCCACTTGGAGGCTGATTCTCGTAATAAAAAGCTTTCCAAATCTAGTAATAGTCTCATCTCGGCGACAAGCAAATGTCAGAATTTTGTCAAATAGTAGGGTAATTATAGTATTTTTTGAGAGATTGAAACTGAGGTCTGACTGTGAATGTGTGTAAAATTATGAGAACGACCCCTCTGACGGTATGCAGTGATGCAATGGTAGAAGGTATGTAGTGATGCAATGGTTGATGGTAAGCAGTGATGCAATGGTTGATGGTAAGTAGTGATGCTATGGGTGATGGTAAGCAGTGATGCTATGGATAATGATAAGTAGTGATGCTATGGTTGAAGGTAAGTAGTGATCCAATGGTTAATGATAAGCAGTGATGCAATGGTTGAAGGTAAGTAGTGATCCAATGGTTAATGATAAGCAGTGATGTAATGGTTGATGATAAGCAGTGATGCGATGGTTGATGGTAAGTAGTGATGCTATGGTTGAAGGTAAGTAGTGATCCAATGGTTAATGATAAGCAGTGATGTAATGGTTGATGATAAGCAGTGATGATATGGTTAATGATAAGCAGTGATGCAATGGTTGAAGGTAAGTAGTGATCCAATGGTTAATGATAAGCAGTAGATGTAATGGTTGATGATAAGCAGTGATGCGATGGTTGATGGTAAGTAGTGATGCTATGGTTGAAGGTATGTAGTGATCCAATGGTTAATGATAAGCAGTGATGTAATTAATGGTTGATGGTAAGCAGTGATGCAATGGTTGATGGCAAGTAGTGATGCTATGGTTAAAGGTAAGTAGTGATGCTATGGTTGAAGGTAAGTAGTGATCCAATGTTTAATGATAAGCAGTGATGTAATGGTTCATGGTAAGCAGTGATGCAATGGTTGATGGTAAGTAGTGATACTATGGGTGATGGTAAGCAGTGATGCTATGGTTAATGATAAGTAGTGATGCTATGGTTGAAGGTAAGTAGTGATCCAATGGTTAATGATAAGCAGTGATGTAATGGTTGATGATAAGCAGTGATGCTATGGTTAATGATAAGCAGTGATGCAATGGTTGAAGGTAAGTAGTGATCCAATGGTTAATGATAAGCAGTGATGCAATGGTTGAAGGTAAGTAGTGATCCAATGGTTAATGATAAGCAGTGATGTAATGGTTGATGATAAGCAGTGATGCGATGGTTGATGGTAAGTAGTGATGCTATGGTTGAAGGTAAGTAGTGATCCAATGGTTAATGATAAGCAGTGAGGTAATGGTTGATGATAAGCAGTGATGCGATGGTTGATGGTAAGTAGTGATGCTATGGTTGAAGGTAAGTAGTGATCCAATGGTTAATGATAAGCAGTGATGTAATGGTTGATGGTAAGCAGTGATGCAATGGTTGATGGTAAGCAGTGATGCAATGGTTGATGGCAAGTAGTGATGCTATGGGTGATGGTAAGCAGTGATGCTATGGTTAATGATAAGTAGTGATGCTATGGTTGAAGGTAAGTAGTGATCCAATGGTTAATGATAAGCAGTGATGTAATGGTTGATGGTAAGCAGTGATGCAATGGTTGATGGCAAGTAGTGATGCTATGGTTAAAGGTAAGTAGTGATGCTATGGTTGAAGGTAAGTAGTGATCCAATGTTTAATGATAAGCAGTGATGTAATGGTTCATGGTAAGCAGTTATGTAATGGCTGATGGTAAGTAGTGATGCTATGGGTGATGGTAAGCAGTGATGCTATGGTTAATGGTAAGTAGTGATGCTATGGTTGAAGGTAAGTAGTGATCCAATGGTTAATGATAAGCAGTGATGTAATGGTTGATGGTAAGCAGTGATGCAATGGTTGATGGTAAGTAGTGATGCTATGGGTGATGGTAAGCAGTGATGCTATGGTTAATGGTAAGTAGTGATGCTATGGTTAAAGGTAAGTAGTAATCCAATGGTTAATGATAAGCAGTGATGTAATGGTTGATGGTAAGCAGTGACGCAATGGTTTCTAGTAAAGCACAATTGGAATAGTTACATACCTATAAATATCTGATCATATTTGAGTGTTTGTTATAATGTTACCTTGTACAGTCACTAAGACACTGGACACTGCTTCAGGTAGGCTCGTACCTGCGGCGAGTATCGTTAACCCAGTTATACTGTCAGGCACGTTCAAAGTATCACCTGTGGAATAGAATAAGGAAACAATATAATAAGGCTGAGGGTTCAAATCCAGGTGTGTGTTGTGACTTCTTCAATTCATATGTACTTATTTTTTGAGTTATACTTGGGCGTTGAATCTCACATGGGATAGAGAAAAAATTCGTTAAAACGTTTGACGACACGGTGGGTGCAGTGACTGAGCGATCGACTTCCTTGCTCCGCGTCGCGGGTTCGATTCGAAATGAATTATTTATTAACAATGTTAAAACTAACAAATACACAAATATTATAAAGGGTGTATCTGACATCGACGCACAAACGAGTACCATGGATCCAGTACATGATTCTGAATCCCCCAGTGGTGGAATTTTTCGTCGGCTATGTCATGATTTAAAAAAAAATATATGTAGTTTTTTTCACTTTAGACCGTTCATAATTGCTATACTTTTATAAACCAATGAGATTTTAAAGTAAAAATTAATTAATTCGCTAATTACACAAAAAAGCGCAATGAAAACAAAACTCGAAAAACTATTTTATCAGCTGATTTAATAGAGTTCACATCAGAGATCAACGTCATACCTACAAACCCGCACGGCAGCACGCTTGCAACGTTCAAAGGCCGAGCCGACACTTTTTTTAAACATTGTTATTTCTGTAACCGTTCATTAACGACATAAATGACTATCATAATTTTATTAGTGGCATGCGATGTAGCCTTCTCGCGAAGTTTGCGTTACAATGTCAGATACATCCTGTATATAATATTTGTGTATTTGTTAGTTTTAAATTTACTTCTACAAATCTTCCTTCTTCAACGCATACAGCGATACTACGTCTTATTTTTGTAGAGGGAAATTTAAGCTATAATAAAATTATTAATAACTCCATTAATAGTTCCGATATTCTATCAAAATTATCTATTTTAACGTTCCCGGAAGGTCAAAGCGATGGAATGCACCTTTGCGTGTTCCATAAACTTCAAGCAAGTAGAGCCTTTAATGACATGTGTAAACGGCACGATTTCGATCCCTTTTCAACAAGTATCTCCTCAGCCAGAAACTGCATGAGCCGTAGCTTTTTTAGTTGAGACTTTTATGTATGTTAGGATTTTTTTTTAATATCATTGTTATCTTTGTGTGTAACTTAAGCGGAATGTTATATTGCTTGTTTTTTAATTTTTGTTTTATTTTTGTATTGTTTGTTTTCTTTCTTTAATTTTTATAAGCTAGGTAGCTGTGTTGTGTTGTCCACACTATCTCTGTACAATTTGTTTTTTATAAGCGATGACTTATAATTGGCTGGCAGTCAGACATACATTTTTTTATTCTCTTTGTTTTATCTGTAAGTTGTCCATAGTTAATAAATAAATAAATATATATAGTTGTTCCGGGTCTGGCAGTTTGTTTATGTATGTGAGTTTAAATGTTTATAAACGCACCCACGATACAGTAGGCCTAGTATGAGTTTTCATTACAAAACTCGATCGTCGATATCGAGCGCATTTGATTCAGCGATTGGCCTGCTTCAAGGTCGTAAGAACTCTCAACCAATGAGAGCGCCAAACGCGCTCGATATCGACGATTGAGTTTCTTATTGAAAACTCGTACTAGGCCTACTGGAGTAATCTTGAGTTAGCGGGTAATCAGTGCTGTTGTCTCTAGGCCTCTAGGCCTCTGCCATGCAGTGGGACAACAAAAGTCTGGTATTGTAAGGAAAAGAGCTTTAAAACAGGTAAGCACTAATAAAAAAAAAGATATTTAAACGGAACAAATTAAATTACTATACTAAATAATAATAAATATATAGGAACAGATGGCTATTCCATCCCCCGGCATTTTATTCTGGCAGTTGAGGACAATTAGGGGCAAGCTTTAAAAAAAAAAGCCAATAAAGAAAAAAATGTGATTCTATTGTTAAGTGTTGTATCAAATTTGATATTTGATTTATTCATTCAATTTGTTATTTTTTTTTTGATTTTTTACATTTAATTGAATTTTTCATTTCATTTATTGGCGTTAGTTTTATATGTTTGGATTTTGTGTATTTTTGATTTGTGTTTGTATTTACATATATATTTTTGCTGTGAATTGATCTACTACTATTTATGTAGATACTATACATATTTCGTGGGTCCCTATTAACATTGTCGTATGTGCATTTTTGCCATTTCTTTTTTATTTCATTAATCACTCTTAAAATGTCCCTTCTTTTAGTAGGTAAAACGAAAAAAAGAAAAATATAAGTAATTTTCAAAATAACCACGTTAACATTGTCGGATATTGTCATAACCGCCAGTTAACAATGACTGATGTCAACTCGCGACAATGTTTGCGGGGCACGAGGGGCGGCGGTGCGTGCGGTTGTGGCAGTACGGACCATGTTACAGGTGTCGTGTCGCACATTGTATGAGATTGCAGGCCAAAGATATTTTTTATTTTACCTTTGTTCTTTATAACAACCATAACGTCTACAAGGTCCGCCCGCTTAATAAAACTAGCCACTAAACAATCTGAACAATATTATGCAGATAAAAACAAGAGTATGGGGTTAAATATTTTGAGTAATGCAGATGAAGATGAAAAAACAGGTACTTAAAAATTTATTAATATTTTATTACTAACACAGCTTTTCGAACATAATACTAACTATTAAAAAACAAACTATTTAATACTTAGTTTTATATTTAAAGTAAGTACGCAATTAGTTCAGTTAAAATTGTAGGAAGTGACATAACGGACATTGTTAACTGTCTTTTATGAAGTAAAATATGTCGGTAGTGTCACATCCAACATTGTTAATCGTTTTTTGTGAGATAAAGTATGTAGGTAGTACCAGATCCGACTTTTTTAGTAGTTTTAATTTACGTTCTATTTGTCGGATGTGTTACTTCCAACTCTGTTAACTGTATTTATTTTAAAACGTTTTGTTGAATATGTGTGATATCTAACAATGTTTTATACATTTTAATGTTGGTTTTATAAATAGTCTTTATAAAAATGCATTTTGTTACGTTTGTGTCATTTAAACTGGTTTAGCTCTACTGATTAATATAATTTTCGCGAGACAAGGTGCATAAAAATATATTAGTATCTAACTTTTTTTCAGTTAATAGAGAATCTCCATTACCAAGTGGTTTCCAAAATGAGTTCATTAAGTTGAATGAACTGCTTGATGACGTTTTCAATGAAGATGCAGTTCCAGAAAGAGAAAATAATGAACCCACTGTTTCTCACCACCAACCATCTGAACCATCTGCTTATTTTGAAATTCATACTGAAAGTAATGTTGCTGTTAACCACGAAAAAATATCGAAAACACCAATAACGTCCCCATCTTCTCATGAAAATAACAATGACGCCGCAATATTACGTATTCTCAAACTGAGTTCACAGTTTCAGAAAACGTGGCACCACCGCCACCAAACTGGACCAACGACGACTTATATGGAAACTTACCTACCTTACCTTCAGCAAAACGTGGCGCATACGAAATGTCTAGTTGTCTCTATCAGTTTATGAAACAAAAAGTTTTACAAAATGGAGTAAAAACATTTTGGTTCTGGTCAGATAATTGTGGGGGGCAAAACCTGAATCGCATTGTTTTTGCTCTTTACCTTATAGCCGCGAAAGAATTTGGAGTCACAATTACCCATCGTTTTATGGAGAAAGGTCATGCCCAGAAAGAGGGTGATAGTGTCCATTCAACTATTGAAGGTGCAAGTGATCGCAGGCTGATTTATGTGTCAGAACAATGGTTCTGTCTGGTTCGCTGGGCTAAACCCATATATAGTGAAAGAGATGACAACCTCTGACATATTTGACTTTAAATTACTGCTACCAAAAAATAATTGGTCAATAAACAGTGACAATGAGAAAATTCAGTGGACTCGCTTAAGAGAGGTGGCATGTACATGCACAGCACTATGATAGGATTGAATAAAAGTATAATTTTGAAGATGGCCCGAAAACTATAACCGAAACACTGAAAGGCTATCCTGATTAGAATTTCTATTCAAGCAAGCTTATAATGGGGATATTTTTATCAGTCGTGAAAAATATCATGATTTAATTAACATGTGTCAAAGTGGAATAACTCCGGAGAAATATCACAGTTATTAACAAAACTTAAAATTTGATCAAAATACCCGCAAGTCACATGAAAACAATGATGAGGAAGATTAATTAAAGTATAACTCTTAAGACTGATTCTTATTTTGTTCCTATGTTATAATAATAAAACCTAAAATGTGATAATAATGTGCTATTATTAAAATAATGATACTTGTTAAGACTGATTATTTATTTTAAATAAGAGTTTTTAAAATAGAGTAATTTTATAAACTTTTCACTGGATCTAAGAGTGTCATGTAAGTTATGCCGATTTTATTCTTTATGCTTTATGTTAAGAATAAGGTGTTTTTGGGCAAAAATAATGTAGGTGAAGAATTTTATAAATTTTTTGTTTCGGATGTGTACTAAGTCACACGATTTTTATTTTTATCCTTTTCACGGTTTTTATTAATCTACACTAATATATAAAGCAGAAGAGTTTGTTTGAACGCGCTAATCTCAGGAACTATTGGTCTGATTTGAAAAATTCTTTTTGAGTTGGATAGCCCATTAATCCAGGAAAGCTTTAGGCTATATAACATCACGCTGCGACCAATAGAAGCGGAGCATAACTAACTCCACGCGAACGAAGTCTCTGGGGGCCGCTAGTTACTTATAAAAGCCTTTTGATCCTTTTAAGGCTGTGTATTGTGAAGTCAGGTTGTTTTATTTTGAATTATACTTCTGGAGTTTTTTTTTTCTGATATTAATTTTATAAGCTTTTCGGTTTTTATAAGCTCGTATAAAATTGAAGTTGTTTTTTTATGGTCCTAGAGTTTTGTTTTGATTGCTATTGAATTTTGCAATAAATATCTAGTTACAAAGATATTTGAAAATTGTTTTATTTATAATTTTTATTTAGATACGACAGACATTGGTCTAGGATTTTCAATTAACAGTTACGTATGTGCCACTTCCAACAAATAATCAATAATTTTATACACATAACAATGTCGTATGTGGCACTTCCAACAAATAGTCAATTTATTTGTACATGTAACATTGTCGTATGTGGCAGATCCGACAAAATACACTTTATTTGATACGGTTAAAAAAGTCTTTTGTGACTTTTAACATACTTAGAAAACCAATAATAGTAATT
This sequence comes from Sesamia inferens, assembly GCA_037179545.1. Lineage (NCBI taxonomy): Eukaryota > Metazoa > Arthropoda > Insecta > Lepidoptera > Noctuidae > Sesamia > Sesamia inferens. The sequence goes on along the minus strand of CM073921.1, from coordinate 13,445,988 downwards.
TATTTCCATACAAATAAACTTTTAAACTTGTATTACAATTCTGATAGTTTCTGTTAACCCAGTTCGTATAATAAAAAAAATATCAACAATTCAAACTTTGCCGCGCTCTCCTGTAAAGTAGTCGATTTTCACATCCGACAATGTTAATAGGGACCCACGATTTGTTATAATTTTTTTTTTATCAAAAACGTTTTTTTTAAGTATGCTTACACACGTTACGTTGTAGTATAAAACTGATGTACATCCGACACCTCACATCAGGTTCAGTTGAAAACCAGGCACTAGTTGTCTGTAATTATTGCTGTACCTACTGGACCTTCTTGGTGAAGCCGCTAAGCACACCTTGCTGCTATTTTTTAAAACGGGGTTTTTACTTTCTATTTGTTTTTTTTAATTAGTTGCTACCTGATGTATACGTATTCTAGATGTATTGTGTGTCTTTAAGTCTGTGCTAAGTAAATGAATTTTCTTTTTTTTTTTCAAAAGTAATGAAACTTAGCTAAGAGCATTTTTTGACGAAAATATACACACATACACACTAATCCTACCGATATTACACATATTTGAGAAAATTTGTGAGGGTGTAAGAATGTATGTATCGATGGATGTTTGTTACATTTCACGCCAAACCTACTGAACGGATTTCGATGAAATTTGGTACAGGTAGTATTTAACTAGGAATAACATGTAGGCTACTTTTTGTCCCGATGCTTCCACGGGATCGAAACTGACGCAGACGAGTTTACTGTGCACCTCACTGGAATGCAGTCCATATGTATCAATTTAATTGCAAAACGTCATGAGTAAAATGACCTAGTATTATGACGCTTCATCATCAAAACGACCTTTTATTAACAAAAAAAAATGTAATTTATATTTTTAACATGATTCTCATTTTTTACAAACGGTACCATCCGAATGAGGTCACAGAGCGAGGTGCACAGTTAACTCGCACGAGTTATAAAACTATAAACGTGAAAGTTTGTATATTTGTTACTTCAAATTTTTTCACACAGTTCACAACCAGGATTAACTTAGGTATAAAATATTGATGCGTTTTTATCTGGATATTCCCACGCGATCGACACTCATCACGGGTGAAACTGTGAGTCGTAGCTAGTGTTTTATATTGTAGGTACACGTAATTAGTGTAGCAAATGCGCATAAAATAGATTAACTAAGACATTCAACTACTCTTAGCGAAAACAAAAGAAAAGCAAATAATTGTTGTGAGTTGTTTGTTGTTTCGTACTGAATCTATACTAATATATAAAGCAGAAGAAGTTCGAACGCGCTAATCTCAGGAACTACTGGTCAGATTTGAAAAATTATTTTTGCGTTCGACAGCCCATTAATCCAGGAAAGCTTTAGGCTATATAACGTCACGCTGTGATCAATAGGAGCGGAGCATAACAAACTCCACGCGAACGACGTCGCTGGCGGCCGCTAGTATCTGCTTAATAAAATATTTAGTAAGTAAGTATAGTTAAGATTACTTATATTGTATGTATAGGAAACATTTGTATATACTTTATTGTGCAAAACATGCATTACTTAAAAAATATATATTCAACATTTCAAAATATAATATGGACAGTATTATCGCTAATACAATCTCTCCAGGCAAATAAGTATTGTAGATATATATTTATGAAATGCTTTCACAAATCTCTCCTTTTAAAGCTGTCCAAATTAATTACCTAGTACTGTGATCATCCAGGCGACGAGATAAGAAACTCCTCCAATCCAGGTGACGCACATCATGAAGGTCAGAGAGTATAGATGTGGCCGGCGGTTGCAGTCGGGAATGGTCAGCCACAACAGTAGGTTGATGGGCCACGAGAATACGAAGAAGAACTTCTTCCAAAACGACACCTTTTCACCAGGCCACGACCACATAGAGTAGGTACTTAGCGTGTCTGTAATAGAGAGAAGAACAATTATTACGGAGTAGTTTTTTTGCCGGTAAAAGCCGGTTATGGGACGTCATAGTCGATTCGGAAAAAAATACGTACCACATGATTAGCCTAATTCAATATATTGTCAGCTTTTCACAATCTATTACTAGGGCTTGGTGTACACAGCTGTTTTAAATAAAAAAAACTCTGTGACCTGATAAGTCTGGACTTCGCAACTTTATACATTTACAGAATAATTTATTTGCGACACAGCCAGGCAGCTGTAGTCCAATTGTTTATGCGTCGATCCACGCGAGGCTCTTTTTAATTGTTTCTGTTATCATGCCATTCAACCGGTAAAAAACAGCATGGAATATATTTTTATCAGGAGGTTCTGCTGCTCTTTCAAGTGTTTTTCACGTTTCTACTCTTCATCCTGAACTAATATCTTATAATTACGAAACAAAACTAGCTTTTCGACAAAAGTTGCGTTCGTTTCCGTTTTGTGTTATCGCATCAGAAAGTTAAAATAAAATTTAAACATATTTTATGCCACTATTAACGCACCCGTACGAAGATACCAAATATCTTCTATAATAAGTATTTGTGTTGGTAAAAACGGTGAAAATTCCCGCGTTCATCACTGGGCTCGTAGTCATTGTTCAAAATAGGCAATTAATTGCTTCAATAAGACATACCTACCATGTTTACCAAAAAACGTTTACTTATAATCTCTTGCGCTTGTATGCGTACTTACGAATATTAAAAAACCAAAACAATCACTTTGAACAAAATGTCTCACATAGCTCACGACATTTACGGGATGATATACAATTAGCTGCTTAATTACGATTGATATTAATGAAGACAAAACAGCTCGCACTAAAACAATCAGAAATCTTTAGAATGCATTACCCAATCAATCAAGTTCAATTTCAAATGGCCACAATTTTAGTGACAAAGCGCTTATAGACAGGCGAGCGGTCAATTTACCTAGAAGTAAGCGATAATTTCCGCTTGATTTGAATTAAAACTGGCTGAATTACCTGAGTCGTTGGAATCGTGTCTCTTCGCCTGCACTGCTGACTCTACGTCGGTGCTTTCAACACGTAGGCTCTTGCGACGAATGTCTAGGCTATGGGGTTTTTCTAGAAGATTTAAAAAGAAAATCTATGTTTATGATTATATGATACACGGAATCTGCATACATGAGGACACGGAAAGGAAGAAAGAATGCGTTTATTGACATTACAGCAAAAAAAAAAATACAATTAAGACTACAAAAATATAAAACAAAGATTATAATTCTATAAGGCCCTCAACTCAGTCTATTATCAGATGACAACACAAGGTGTACTATCTGATGCTGATTTTCAGCTGAAACTCACGAAAACCTTACAGAAGTGTCAATCCGTATAATAAAAGTGTTATAGTTAGATAACAAATGACAGAAAAGCTCAAATAGAATGAAATAAAATGTTAGGACACACATAAATGTGTGTGTGGACGTGTTATTTTGCAATTAGTCAAAACTAAATATTCAATATATTAATCTTTTCGGCTGACCGATGGACTGCTGCGCTGCATGTCGGGGGTTCGGTTGATGCAATTTAAAAAAAAGATTCTGCTCCATACATTTTCATCACATAGGTAGGATACAATCTCATTATGCAAATTTTGGTTTGATTACTTAAAGTGAGCTATCAATTATTTCAATCCCTAGTATTAATTGGAATAACAGCCCACTACATGCTGACTTTACCTATGTTTTCACAATTCTTACAGGATCGTACTGCAGCAGTTTATTTAAAGATGTAACCGAAGCTAAAATGACACATAGCAAGACAGAAAATGAACCCAGTCTTGCTAAGTCGGCACTATGTTAGTACGACCACTATTTTTTTTTTTTTGTCTTGGTAAGAGATATATCACAAAGTCTAAACTCCGCATTCTTTATACCAAACTAAGTAACATTGCACAAAAATAATTTAGTGGAGACTTTCGCTTTTGCTCTTTTGATTTGTCAGCGGCGGTGTTTCCGTATACCTCCAATTTAAGTGTCTTCAAAGCTAGAGTGAATAGGCTCTTAATAAACAAAAGTAGTGGTGGTACAAGTCGTAGGTCAGGCGTTTTACTTTGTATAAATATTTTCATCATCACTGTTCTCAAAACGGTGAAGGAAATCATCGTGAGGAAACCGGCATATCCTAGAGGCTAAACTTCGAAGACATCTGACATCTATCAATCGGCACTGGGCCCGCGTGGTAGATTTCGGTCCACTAACTCTCCCCGAGAGGAGGCCGGTGTCCCATGAGTGGGAACATTGAAGGCTGATTATGTTATGTTAATCTAACGCGCTTTACCATCAAAGATTGCATCACTGCTTACCATCAGGCGTGGTTGCGATCAAGCACCAGCTTATAATTCTTCGTTTGTGATATTACACAATGTACAAGTGTGTAATGTGTTTTTTTTGTGTTTTCCATAACGGACGCTCTTAGCGTACAAAATATTTCTGCATCGTTCTCACACGATTGATTTCAAAATGAATGATGTAATCAAATATTTGTATCAATAGCTTGATAATTTAAAAGAGTGTCCATGGAGTTTCTTGCCCGTTCTTCTCCATAGGTACCTACTCTTTGGAATGGGCGACTAGCTTCACCTTACTGACTGACCGACCTTCTGACAATTCAAAAGTGCCTGTAACTGGTTTATTTGAAATAAATGCTTTGATTTGATTTGATTACATGCACAACATTATGGTTATGCCCGCATGGGTCGTGGGAGTATTTAAAGTTGTGTCAATAAAAGTTGGAATTTGGACCTTCAATATCTCCGTAACCAGAAGGTTCACTGGGATGCTTCAGAACAAAAAAAAAACTGCTTTTTACACCGGTTATAAGCCTCTTCAGTGTTGTGCATTTCATCCCTTGTAGCGGTTCTGTTCTCAAACATAAATCTAAGTACGTTCGTAAGTATATACGTACTTACCATTTGCAAGAAGTGGTGTGATTTCTGTGTACGCCTTTGGTTTCTTGAAGGTACAGCATCCACTTCTGAAAAATGCTCCCAAAGAGCCATTGAAGGCCATCGCTGAAAGAATCAAAAATTTATTTATTTCTAGTAAGTATATATTATATACCTATTCTGTATTATATACATATTTATGTATGTAAATTAAGAAAACTCTTTAAGTACCTACCATTTAACATCGAGTCGTGTTTAGTGATTATTCATTCAGTTTTTACAAATGAGAAACAAAGTATAAGTACTCATATGATTGCAAATATTCTGCTCTAAGAAAGAATATTTCATAGGATACTGGAAATCTTTCTATTAACACAACACCAGAAGCATGATAATAATGGCATCAGACAGTAGTAATATTACTCAAATTAAACATTTATATAGACAGATTTCCTGCTATATAATTAAAATTTATATAGATTACACTAAATAAAATCTAAATCTCTAAAAGATTAACATATTTGCGGAAGAAATGAGATGCCCTTTTGAAGGTGAGACTCGGTTATGAACACTAACATATCAACACTTGGAAACTGTCAATGGCTATTTTTGCGTAATATAACAATAAATTACGATATATTGTATTAAGCTATGGGTTTGGAAGTACTATATGTACATTCGAAGAAAGATAAAATTTCATTAAAAATAAACAATAAATTATTTTGAATAAAGCCAAGTGTACTTTACATACTTATGCTCGTGATCGTATTTAAAATATTTTTTTATTTATTGAATGTTATGTCTTTGAAAATGTTATAAACCAGTAGGTCTGATCTTATGAGTTCAAATATGCTTTGCTCGTGGGCTTACATGAATTAATTCGACAATGATTATTCTTTGTACAGACGTCAGCACATGAAGCTACTACAATTTTTCAGATTTCTTTATTATATTTTCAACTTTATCCCTTTGATGTAAAGGCTCAAGGTTGATTGGGAATATCTGACAGTTTCATATAGCTTTCTTTTGTTTGGGATGGGAAATCATCAATTGAAGAGGTCCCGCTCTGGGCAGAGCGGAAGGGCGTGTCAGACTTTTACTGACTAAAACCTACTCGTGTTCCTTCATTTGCCTGTAGGCCAGGGCCACGGTTTCTTTATTAACCAACCCGCCACCTTGACCCAGGAGGCATCGGTCTTCGTGGACCTCGTCACGATGTGACCAGGGCGTTTTCTGCGGCGGCTAGTGGCGTGAGGGCGCTGGGATTCCCACTGCCTCACACGCTCCGCCTCCTCCTTTGCCAGCGTTACTGCTTCGCAGAAGGACCTTTTTCGGACCAGGGTCGGACGCGAGAGATCGCCGCCGATCCCGGCGGTGCTCTACCCAAGCCGGACAGACCTCCACCATATGCTCCACCGTGTTCCCAGGGCGATCCACATAATGGTGACACCCTGGCATTTCCTCCCACCTTATCCGAAACAGAAACCTCCAGAAACAACCGTGTCCGCTGAGGACCTGCGACAGGCGGAAGCCACTAGCCGTCTCTAGCCACTCCTCAAAGAGGGGACTTACCGCCGCTATTGTGGCGTGCATATGATAGCTTGACCTGCTGTTGTCCGTACTTACAAAGAATTATCGATCACTCCACATCCGTGCAATGGAGTGTAAGGTCATTAGTGATGCATTCCATATAATTTACCTAATATGTAGAAAATGTACATGAGTACAAGTAGCAGCGCTTCGTGCCAGTAAATGACGTCGTCGAGTAGCGTGAGAATGAGAGCGACTACCGCCACAGCGTACATCACGCAATCCCGTGACACCGACCACCAGTCCAAGTCCACCACCTGCGAATCAAACACTCATTCAATCAAGCAATCCAATCGAACGTTACGTTATTTAAAGACTCATTTTTACTTTGACCTCATTAAGGTTATAGAAGGAGTTATATGCCAAGCTATGGAGAAATGTTCGGTATCCAACGCGCATAGGACGGATGGAAAGCAGGATATAAAATGATTTTTTACTTTATTGGTGTAATTGCTATAATTATAGCGTCCCAGTGTGACGATAAATAATAATTTAAACTATGGAATTTATACGCGCGGAATTTATTTGCTATTTCATAACAATGGACTCCATTTTACACGCCTATATTTCGGGAAGGGTTAAACCCAATAACACTTGACCCCTTCAGAGAATTTAATCCAGGCCCATCGACACAGATTATTATTAATCTCGGCAAACGGGAAAACTATGGTAATATTAATATTCGTTCTGAACGTTATGTGGTTTATTTATAAAGCTAAGTGACGTTTAAATGCCTAAAATGTATGCTTAAACAGTCGTATCAATACTTAACTTCAAGCAATGTTTATCTTATATCTCGACCTTAGAAGCATTGGGTTGTATGTAAAGGTTGTGGGACCTATTTATACCTCTATATACATATTTATATATATATATATCGACCTTAGAAATATTAGGTCGTATGTAGGTCCGACAAACTATGCCTATATACAACCTAATTCTTCTAAGGTCGAGATATAATTATGTAATATTGGCGAAGATTCTGCTATTCACAAACTAAACTAATTTTAAGTTATGTGCATCTTGTTCTTTCCATTTCGTTAAGAAAAGGACAGAAGATAAAATGTCAGGTTAGACCTGTCAAATTAAGATACAAATAGACAGTTTAGACACGATTAAAAACATGGCGACTAAAATACGCCAGTTTACGTCAGGAGCGCACTAATTTGACAGGTCTAAACTGACATTTTATCTTCTGTCCTTTTCTTAACGAAATGGACAGAAAAAGATGCATATAAGTTAAAATTAGTTTAGTTTTTGAACAACAGATTCGTGGCCATTGACGTTCAAAAGTGCTGATTCTCAGCATAATTTGTAAATAATTATTGATTTTATAAATAAAAGAGGTTACTTTATAAACGCGTATATTCATAATAATTATATCGAAAATTATGAGAACGTAAGATAATAGATTGAAATCTTGAAGTTACGGTTGAATAATACGAGATGACGTTGAGAAAAGATTTGTAGCAAACAAAGATCGAAACAATTTGTTGTGTCAAGATTTTCTATTTTGCTATTAAAATAAGGTGTATTCAAATTGATAACTAATTATCTAACGCAGGTGTTTATGTCAGCAGAGGGCTTAATGAATGATAAGACATGACGTTAGTGACAAAATACATACTAGTATGTTATGAAAATGCATCACAGTTATGGAATAATTTCCAAGTTAAAGAGCACATGGGATTAATTACATAGTTGCATACATAACTATGATCATAATATACATAATGGAAAATATTGTGCAAAAGGTAGACCGTTGTATGTAAGTATGTATCTTTTCTTTCCTGTTTAAACGCAAAATATTTCAAAGTGCTGATAAGACCATAATATTGAGGTCTTCCTCTAACTATAATATTGAGTCTACTTTGACATATTCTAATAGGCATAATAGAATATTATGTATTCTTATTTTTTCTTATTAACAATAAACAAGAATGAACAAAGTATAAACCTTGCACAGTTTCTTTACCTCCGATTCACTGTCAAAATTAAATATTATGTGGTTGTAATAAGGTTCTTCTAATAAGATTTTATGCTTGAGTAGCTAGCTATCAGAGATAGACTATCTGCAAAATTTTAATATAGTGATTTTTATTATACAAAGTACAGGCACTAACAATCATGCCAGGTCATGCTGATCAGCACAATAGTTATCTGATAGTTTATCGAACCCATGTCACTTAATTTATTTTTCAGTAATTTTAGTTATTATTTCAGTTTGCCAATCACAGCAGTTTACATGTCCATGATACTGTACCAATAAATAATGTACCAATGAACACGATTTCAAGTGAATTCGTTAGTTGTAACAATATGCTTTGACTGTAACTAAACATTTGACATTATTTTTTTGTAATTAAATCTGACATTAGTTTATATATCTTTTGATGTACTTCATCATCATCATCAACCTTTTTATCATGCCACTGCTAGGCACAGGTCTCCTCTCATACAGAGAAGGATTGAGCGTAATCACCACGCTTGCTCAATGCGGGTTGGCAATTTCAGACTTATAAAGTCCAGGTTTCCTCAAGATGTTTTCCTTCAGCTTCGGTCAATGCTGTCCAAGATATACTTAGAAAATACATATAACTTTAGAAAAGTTACATTGGTACTTGCCTGACCTGGAATCGAACCCACGCACTCATACTTGAGAGGCTGGTGTTTTCACCACTAGGCCACCACGACTTTGATGTACTTATAATTGATTAACTCGATGTGTCTTATTTCAATCTTGATTCAATATTTTTCTTTTTTTTTCAGGGCATGTGGCATTTATATTTTTAATTTTGTATGTAAAGTTCAACACATGGTTAATAGTTAAGTATAAATAAATGATGATGAATGCAATGAAACATTTTATGTTGATGTATTTAACAGTCAGTCAGCTTATTTATTCAACGAAGAAGAACAATTCGTTTTGATAAATTGATTGTGTTCTAATTTTAAGATTATTCCAGCCATTTTTTTGTAAATCTCAATCTTCTGAAGAAACTTCAACATATTTGTAATTCTTAGTACATACTTTGCCTGCCATTAAAGCGCAGAAAGCGGGGACAGCCAGCACATTGAACACTGCCGACCCAACCACGGTGCCAACGCCGATGTCCCCTTCAGTCACAAACGTGCCCACACAGTTGATGAACAGTTCTGGACTAGAGCTCGCTGCTGCCATGAACGTCGCCCCAGCTACGTCCATCCCTATGTTGAGACCTAGAATAAACCACACACCCATTCAAATACAATAGGTTGTAGACCTAGAAAGAAAATTTTTGTTAGCTATTTAGCTTCGTCTATATATATATATATATATATATATATATATATAAAGTTAAATAGCTATATAGCTGTGTATAGTGTGTAGAGGGTGTATCTGACATCGTAACGCAAACTTCGCGAAAAGGCTAGACCGTATGCAATTAACAAAATTATGACAGTCATTTATGTCGTTAATGAATGGTTACAGAAATAACAATGTTTAAAAAAAGTGTCGGTTCGGCCTTTGAACGTTGCAAGCGTGCCGCCGTGCGGGTTTGTAGGTATGACGTTGATCCCTGATTGGAACTCTATTAAATCAGCTGATAAGATAGTTTTTCGAGTTTTGTTTTCATTGCGCTTTTTTGTGTAATTAGCGAATTAATTAATTTTTACTTTAAAATCTTATTGGGTTATAAAAGTATAGCAATTATGAACGGTCTAAAGTGAAAAAAACAAAAAAATTTTAAATCATGAAAAAGCCGACGAAAAATTCCACCACTGGGGGTTTCAGAATCATGTACTGGATCCATGGTATTCGTTTGTACGTCGATGTCAGATACACCCTTTATATAGCATCGATTTCGCTAATTATTTTTATAGATTTTTTTTGCCCGTAACGTGTTGTTAGTATTTTGCTTAACTTTGGATTGCTCAAAAATTAGACTATCCAATTCAAAAGAATTTTTCAAATCCGATCAATAGTTTCCAATAGCTTACATTGTTAGTTCGTTCAAACAAACAAGCTTTTCAGCTTTATCATATTTAGTATGTAGCTGTAATTAGTTACAAAAACAACGTTTGATCGCTGATAATTTGCGTAGCTTCCAGAAAACAAGGCTGTAGCAAAGGCTTTGTAGCAAGTAGCTACGGCGTAGCGCAATGCTACGAAGGTCTACGAGATTCAAGGAAATATAGTTTTTAAACTAAAAATAATTATTAAAACTTTCATATTTATATTAAATTAGAAAACATGTTCAAATTAAATTTGAAATCTTTCATAACATTGACCTACGCTCAATACTGAGCGTATTTCTACTTTCAGTATCATGATCGACCTTTTTTTATCGTTCGACTGCTGGACACAGGTCTCCTCTCATACAGAGAAGGATTGCGCGTAATCACCACGTTCTTACTCAATGCGGGTTGACGATTTCAGACGCAAAGTCCAGGTTTTCTCAAGATGTTTTCCTTCACGTTGTAATCAGTCATTGGTGTCCAAGATATACTTAGAAAGTACACGTAACTTAGAAAAGTTACATTGGTACTTGCCAGACATGGAATCCAACCCGCACACTCATACTTCAGAGCCTGGTGTTTTAACCACTATACCACCACGACTACAAGCTCTCAAGTTTATTACTTGCTTAAATACCTCATATGAAGTCTGTTTTTTAAGACTGTCTTCTTCCAAGTATCCCTGTCGGCTTCCATTTTAGCTGGCCTCTTTGATAGAAAATTAGTCTGCATTTTTGAAAATGTTGCAGGAGGGATTGTGTAGGGAGACTTTCCTGCCGGCACAAACTAATTAACTTGTTTTACTTCGGGCTTGTACTTAAAAACTATAGTTGAATAAGTGAGTCTTTATTAGTAATTTTAAAATATTGGTAACATATAAAGAGTATGAAATCTGGTTAAATCGTTAAATTTCTTCCTACAGAATCCATCGCAAAGCTTTGCTGCTGTTAGAGGAGCGGATGTATTTAATTTTTTCAGGGATCATGGAGGAGGTGCTAGTCTAGACCAGACTGTAAGCCGCGTCTTATCGATTAAATTGCTCATTCTTTCTTTATTGCGATTCCGCATTGTATTCCATATCACACTTACACGAACGGGAAAGACTTGTAAGAGTAGATGAGGGAATTCAATGAATATAAGACATTACGTGTGCAATGTCGATCCTATACATAAGGACTCACATCTGCCTGGAAACATCCGTCAGTAAATACAGATTAAAGGTAAAAAAGAAATATACTCCGGACTCTAAACGGTACTTTTTATATTTCTGAGTCACGACGGTTTCAAGTGCATTCGATATTTACAAAACGGATGCAATCTACTGCTATCACAACTACCAACTAACTATTAGCCACAATTCCCTGGCAGAAACAACGCATATTCGTATGTACTTTAGAACATCTGATAAACACCTTGACCTTTAGGACTTAAATGAAAAAATTGACACCATCGTGTACGTAATGTAACGATTTGACTTGTTACTTGAACGTGACACTTAAAGCGGCACGTTTCTGAGCCTGATTAACCTCTTCCACCTTTGATATGGAACAATTGATATGGAAGCTACGTGACAATGTGAAGCACGCAAGGAAGCACCGAATATACTTACAGCATGCAGCAACGAGGAAGTTATGATTTGCTAGTTTGAAGAGTTACCTGTTATCTGATTCTTTAATTTTTAAATTTATGTAATGATGACATTTCAAAACGTGTTAGGATTGTAGGACGGATGCAGATTTCAAATCATACTTGAATTGGAGACTGAAGAAACTATAATCATGGAGCAGGCGGCGACGCCATCCACTAGCCGCCGCAGAAGACATACTGGTCGGGAGACAACATCGAACTCCCGGCCACTGTAGGCGCGGGCTTGCGGGCGGTGAGTATTGGGCAGCTCGCAGCCCGGTAAGGACCAGGCCCGAGTTGACGGTGCGTTGTCTTACACGCATGACAGCAAATCGTGACGGGTCCACGAAGACCGATACCTCCTGGGTCAGGGTTGCGGGTTGGTCAAAAAGAAACCATGGCCCTGACGCACAGGCAAGTGAAAAAACGGGTCGGTTTTAATCAGTAAAAGTCTGACACGCCCTTCCACTCCGCCCAGAGCGGGAGAAGGCATTTGATGATTTCCATACCCAAACCAAAAAAAGAGACAATAATCAAGAATAATATCGACAGGTACCTGTTTCAGAGAATTAATTTCATACGGATATATCCACAATGTCATGTAGCTTTGTTAGCATATCATAGCAGCAAAATTATCACTATCTATTATCAAACAATGCAGGAGTAAGTATAACTCGTTCAACTTAACTGTGCACCTCGCTCTGTGTGTGAAACATGAGAATCATGTTAAAAAATATTAATTAATTTTGTTTTATATTAATAAAAGGTAGCTTTAATGATAAAGCGTCATAATACTAGGTCATTTTACTCATGGCGTTTTGCAATTAAATTGATACATATGGACTGCATTCCAGCGAGGTGCACAGTTAACTTGCGCGAGTTATAGTAATGTACACTCACGTTCGCATATCATCTCGATGGCCGGCACGAAATACTGCTCGCAAACCGTTCCCAGCAGAAAGAAGCAATATATTGCCACAATGCAATGTACGGCAATGTATCCCTGTAAATAAACAGGCTTAATTACCGTGGTACCTGTAACTTAATACCTATAACTTTCAATTCGATTAGACACCTCTATTATTTTTCAACTATCAATTTAGTGGTCATAAAATAAATATAGGTTAAACATAGGTTGGTACAGCACACCCCTGATTAACTCTTCGGGGAAAATAAGCTTGATGTTATGTCAATTTATCATCAAATTGAAACTCGATTGGATTTGTCTTTGAAGGATTATATAAGTATGAATCGATTCCTCATAATCATACAATATAATTATGTAACAAATAAGTTGAATTGCAATGTAATGTTTCGGAGAGTGTTTGAAGCATTTACATAGCATATAGATTATACAAGATTTTTAAGTTTATTCAAAACAAAAGAAATGAAATCACAATCAATCAATGATGGTTCATAGTAAAAATTTTGATTTCGATTATTTTTTAAATAAAAGGGGCATTTAAAGTAAATATTACATAGCTTTGATAGCGGTATGAAATAATATTAAAAAAAAAAACAACATATTTTAGCTTCTAGCAGAATAAAATATATCACAACGCAAGCGAACGCTTTAGCAGGTATGTACACGAGAAAGATAACAATTGTAAATACCTACAAATCGTTATAAAATTTGTTTACTTTACGCATGTGTTTAAAACATTATTGGCTATTGATTCCTGCTTACATGTTTCCTCTGGTAGGGAGTGAAACCATCGCGTGGGAACTCGAGAATCGCTGCGGGTGTGCAGTTCTTCTCCGCCTTGTCGACGACGGCAAGCAGTTTACGCGACAAGCGGGCCGCGTCATTACCTGAATACCACAAATTTATTAAATAATACCATCATTAACCTACATCTCTGAACTAAAACACTAATATAAAAATCTTTACCTGAACCTAAGGAAGATTCTAATATTTCTTGCTCGGAATGATCACTGGCAAACAATAAATACACTAGGGGTATCCCCACAACCAAGAACACTCTAATAACCGTCGCAATTCTATAACACTTGTACCGTCTAGTCCTTATTAACATGTTTTCCATTTAAAAAAAAGGTTAAGTAAGAATTGTTGTTAAAAACTATGAGAAATGATAAGTTATGCGGTAACAGAAATATTGATGACACCGTCAAATGTAATTATCACGTGTCAGGTGCAGTTCTAAAGTAGTTAGTTTAGATATCATTTACAGGTACTTGAACAAATTCAAACATAGACGTGTTGCTGCACCGGTAGTCGGAAAGTTACTGCACACCGTGTTTTCTTACAGTCCTTGATGAAAATAAATGATTTATCAATAAATATTATTATTAGTAACTGTGTACTAGATAAACATTCGTATCGTTATCGACGGTAATGTAAATAAAATAGGTTCTTTTGATGGCTGAACCTAATCTTTAAAAGATTATTTTTAATTTCTTTGCTCACATGTGGAAAAGATTATTAGATAACTTTATATATGAAGTATATAATATTGCAAATATAGTAATACAGTCAATATTAGATGACAATACACGTTTTAAAGTATGCGGTTACAATGTATCACACGAGGATGAGAATAAGACGCACTATAGTTCCGCAGATATACATATAATATATATTAATGTATCGTATGGAAATCACGATACACGTGCAAAACCAGGGAATAAGCAAATTTACTTGAAAAGCTTTTTTTTTACTTTAATGTTACGTGACGTTTTTGCTCTTTGTATTAGTTAGTACCTATGCAGATTTAAGTAGGAATACCAACTTCTGTGTAATATGACGACTTTTTTTTGATAGATTTGAACCTTATATCGTCCCACTGCTGGGCACAGGTCTCCTCTCATACAAAGAAGGATTGAGCGTATTCAGACTTACATTCCAGGTTTCTTCAAGATGTTTTCCTTCATCTTGTAATCAGTCATTGGTGTATCTTGGACACCAATACTTAGAAAGTACATACATGTAAGCTAGAAAAGTTACATTGGTACTTGCCTGACCTGGAATCGAACTCGCACACTCATTCTCGAGAGGCTGATATAAAGCTAATGAGTTTGTGTGTTTGATTGAACTTGTTATTCTCATACACCACTGGTTCGAATGGAAAGAAAATCTTTTTTATCGAGGAAGGCTTTAGGCTATATAACATTACGCTGCGACCAATAGGAGCGAAGAATCAGTGGAAAATCTGGAAAAAAGATAGGAAAATTTCTCGGTGGTAGGCCATAACATCGGCCGCCGGCAAAAGTTACCACCCACCAGACAAAGCCTTGCCGCCAAGCGATTTGTCGTGTTCCGGCATGATGTCTGGTGAAGCCGTTCGGAGGACGGGTCTGAGCAGTTGTGTTGCGATGTGTGCCGGGTACGATGCACCTAATGTTGTTATGTTGGGAGTTTGGTCGTGGAGGGTCTTCAGATCAATCTCCCTTTGGCGCAGCATCGTTGGTCGTGTTGTTGGGTTTAACATTGCATCACCTCGCTCAACTGCCGTCTTCCTTCCTATTCGCTCAGTTTTTCTGAGTGAATAGGCTCTTAATATACTAGCGCGCTTTACCATCAACGAGCGCATCACTGCTTACCATCAGGCGGGAATGCGGTCAAGTGCTAGTTTATAATTATTAAAAAAAAAAACGGGGATAACTATTCATCTTTCTTTCTTGCTCGGGTTGCGTGCGCTGCGTAGTTCAAGTTATCGAAAAAATATGATATCTTATTCAGACTATAATGTCCCCACTGTTAGGACACCTCTCGGGAGTGGGCCGTGAACTACCACGCTGGCCCAGTGCGGGTTTGTTGATTTAAATTATGCATAAAAACAGAAATGGATGCGGACGAAGTCATGAGCAACAACAGGTGTATGATGAAATGGTTACAATTAGACAAATTAACGTAAAAATTGTCATCATCATCATCTCAGCGTTAATCCCAGTCGCATCCGTAGCTTTTCAGCTTTGGAGTCTGGGGTCCGCTTTACCAGTCTTAACTGCTGATTTTGGCTAAACTTCGATATTTTCCGTGAAGCGACTGCCGTCTGACCTCCACAACCCGAAGGCGATATCTAAGCATTGCAGTTAGACCAATTGTTAGATTTTTGAGGGCTCCAGCAACCCGTAACGCTGCCACTAGATGTACGTATGGCAACCGGGATCAACGGCTTAACGTGCTTTCCGAGGCGCGACCAGATCAGTGCAAATATTCATATTCATGCATACAAATATTTGCAATGTGCGGGAATCGAACCCGCGCCTCCTTGCGCAACGGCCGCCTTCGCACGGAGGCCGTCAATTAACCTAAAAATTGTCTACTTGTTTAATACCCTGACTGTTTAGTTTGAGCAAAATAGTTAGTATTTAGTAGAGAACGCATTGTGTCATCGTGCGATCTCCGCCAATTAGGACGACGCCTTAGAGATAAAGTTGAAATTCTAATAAAGAAATATGCCTGATAGAAGTTCGATGTGTTGTCGTCTGTACAATAATTATAATAGTGAATGTAACAATGTACCTATACTAATAAATCCAAATTATAGAAGTATACATTGTTTAGTGAACGCTTTGTTTGAACTATGAAATCTTATCTAGCGACTGGAAGTTATTGTTTTTAGATTAAGACAATTTCTACTACAAGGTTTATTGAGTGATGATATTTTACGGTACATGTATTGTGCAATAATTAGCCTTGAAGTCAGAAAGTTAGTCTCTGGTCGATAGAAAAATATCTACTTCAAATATACATAGGTATCCCATCATTATTAGTATAGTTTGCGAACATCCCCCACCGGGTCTCTCCTATTGCACGCCATTCAATATTCTCTCATCCAGCAGCTACCAGCCAACCTGAGAAAATCGCCGACATAGGACGCCCTTTGTTGATTCATATATAATTCAATATATTTCACTCTAGGGAACATTTACTCTAATGGCCATTTGCATCGCTATTTGGGCTATTAATCAGAGATCACTTACAGAGGCATGTACCTCCAAAAAATTCAACAGCACACATATGGGATTGATTCTTTGGTATTCTGTTGAAGGTTCCTGGAACCGGTTCATTAGGACCTCTAGATTCTGATACAGTCCTAAGTTTTCGCTAATAAGTATTTACAATAGGTGCGTCTGTTATTAATCCATTATATTTAATGAGCTACCCCATTGCTATAGCAGTTGTAAGAACATGAGCGCTTTGGTAAAATTTCTATCTGAAATTTCTCAGCATCAGCTTTTTTAGACTTTGGATTTATGGCCGCTTCATGGCAAAGGCTTGGCTCCTATTACATGGTGAAATGTGGTTGCCTGAAGGATAACATGCATAATATTATGTTGAGTTTGGAAATTATAATGGGTTAAATACGTCACCTTAGACATTAACACTGTAATTGATATAATTTATCTTTGGATTACTCGCAGTGATTTTCCGATGTACTAGAGATTAGACAAGATAGTACATATTTGCCCAGGTACTTCTACTTTTTGTAATGTCTATGGTGAGATTATGAAAATAATCCAATGCGCGGGATGCAGAGCATGCATTAAAGAAGTCAAGCAATTTTCGTTGTTTACCTCCAACCACAGGTGAAGTTCCGGTCTTCCAGTAAACATGTTGGTACTACATAGATATATCAACTAATTGCCATGGCGAGATATATATCACACACTTTCTTTAACTCCGTATCTTCTCTCTGTGTCAAGCTTACAAACTTTCGAACGTATGAGATGGACACCGGTTCGTATTCTTGATGAGAATACGCCTTTATAGCCAGCCTCCATAACTTTCTCATAAAGTGTGACGTGTTTAAGTCATTGTGGTCCTTGTATCTAAACAAACGGCCTGCTCTTGATGGTTACCCACCTACATTCCTTAAGCATACGACGGAACAAATCTTTAGTCCGCCCTATATCGTGTTGAATAAATGTTTAAGTGTTTCCATGTACATGGAAAAAAGTCTTTGTTGATCCCATCTATAAAAGTGGTGATAAAGTCCACATCGAAAATGATCCACCTTGTCTGAGCTTTTCGAGAGATTAGAAAATAAATAAAAATGTTTATTTCAACACATAAGTAAATAACATCAACGTTATGTTTGGAATCACCTTTTAAGCAAATTGTTTGCTTGTGTTAAGTGATTAGAGCACAGTAATTTGTTTCCACACCTAAGGAATCTCAGTATGCTCGAACAGCGTGGTTTAGTTTAGTCGGGATCTTTACATAATATTTCTTCAGAAGTCTGACACGCACTTTATTGGTATTTCTGATAATATGTCGTAAGCCAGCCAGCCAACTGCTACAATATTGTTACGAATGCACCTTATGTCGAGGGCATAAGGTCCAATATCGCGTGACATGCAGTGCGTAACTTTTAAGCCTTATAACTCGAGATCTAGACATTGTCTAGGTGTAATATAAAAACGCATTCCTAGACTTAAGGTGGCCTATCGAATGGTACAGGTTTTATCCATTTTGTCAACTAAGTGACGACATCGAAATTTCTAGAAACCTATTTCCGGGAATTACCGTAGGTACCTACTGAATGTACTCGAAGTTATGCGCTATTATTATTACGTCTAGACGATTCTGGAATGTTCGATCAGCTGGCCTATATATAGCGCCGTGACGCCGACGCCGAGTCAGTCTGCACTTGACTACCGAGACGAAAACAGCGATACTTAAGAAGCGATCTTTGAGAATACCTACTGCGACAACTGTAACGAGAACTGTGAGTACTACGTGAAGTAACATCTGTAGTGTTATTGTGTGTTTACAATACGGACTTCGTGGACGTAAGTGAAGACTTCGGTGCAACGCCAGCAACATTCTACTTGTCATTGCCTACAATCGACTGTACCTTCGTTGCCAATAAACTTCGTAACCCTTAACCGGTATTTTAGTACCCCCAGCCCGTAACAATTGGTGTCAGAAGCGGAATGCCGGTCACGCCAAGGGAAGACGAAAGAGTTCGCACGCGACGACAAGCAGCGATGGATTTGGCGCGTCAAGAGGAAGAATCGCTCAGTGTCCCTGCACCCATAGAAGATGCGGCCGTCGTAACACCGACGAATGTGAGTGCGCCTAGTACCACCACTATTCCCGGAACCAGCGGATGCGATTTATCGGCATTGCTGGCTCACTTGACGGCGCAAATAAGGCTGAGTATAGCAGAATCCCAGGCAGAAACCCAGGCACAGATAAAACAATCCCAGGCAGAAACCCAGGCGCAAATAAAAAGCATAGTAGCAGAATCTCAGGCAGAAACCCAGGTACAAATAAAACAATCCCAGCAACTAGTATTAGCATTAAATGAAAAGTGGGAAAAAACTAAAGAACAGGTCAACGAGCTTAAATTTAAAACAGAACAACAAGATTCTCGTATAGATAAACATGATGCGCGTTTCGAGAAACTAGACAATACCATCATGGAGTTTGGAAGAGAAATAGAATTTTTGCATGAGAAGGTACAAAGAGGAGGTATTAAAGGTGTACCTGTACCCAGTGCTTTGCCGACTTTCAAAGTACCACATTTTGACGGAACAACGTCATGGGTGGCCTTCGGTCTGCAATTCGAAAAGGTCGCATCAGCCAACAACTGGGACGACAATCAAGCGGTAACCGCTCTTACGCTTGCTTTGCGTGGTGATGCGGTACAAATCCTCGAGAACATTTCCGGCGATTGCAATACCCTAGCCTGTTTGCTGGAAGCGTTAGAGTCCAGATACGGGGAGAAACACCTCGAACATGTCTTCAGGGCTCAACTCCGCGACCGTACACAGAAGAGCGGTGAAGGTTTGCAACAATGGGCTACGGAAATAGAACGCATTGTTCGAAGGGCGTATGCATCAACACCAGCATTAATTGACGCTACTACTGTGCAAGCCTTTACCGATGGGATTCGAGATGCAGAAGTCAGGGCTGCAGTTCGTCTGGGTCACCACCAGACTCTGAAGGCAGCCTTGACACACGCTTTAGAGGTGGAAGCTGTACGTCAAGATGGCCGACAACATCATCGTATCCGTGAGGTAACCGCACCAATAAAAAGCCGACAAGGACCAACCTGCTATGAGTGCGGCGAAAAGGGGCATATTCGAATTAATTGTCCCAGGAAGTCTAAAGGAAAAAGTACTTCTGGGACACAGGTGGAAGCCGAGGATTTAAACTAGGAACAGCCAGGGCTATGGGGCGAGTACTGGCTGGTCGACGTGAAGCCCCCATTATAACAGTATCACAAGTGGGTGACGGAAACAGTCTTATTATAGAAGGAGAACTGAATGGTAAGTCATGCAGTTTCACATTGGATACTGGTGCATCAAGAACTATTGCACGACCGGAGCTATTTCCTCGGACCATAGCATGGAAAAGAGGGTCTTCACAATGCCGATTACAAACCGCCACCGGCCAACCAGTGCTCGTCCTTGGTGAAACGAATGTGACCTTGAAAATGGGTGATAAGACATTTACGCATCCTGTTTTAGTAGCGAATATTACAGATGATTGCATTATAGGGCTGGACTTTTTGAAGAAACAGCAATGCGTCCTTAATGTAGCAAAAGGAGTATTGAGTTTTCCAGAACAAGAAGTATTTCTTCAAGGTGCAAAACAAGGGTCAGTGTACTGTTTAAGGAAAACTGTATTACCACCAAGATCAGAAACTTTAGTAGACATTAGATTTTCACCAATAGGATGCCGCAAACGTTGCATTATAATAGAGGATTCTGGAGATCACCCAGACTGGATAACGGCAAGGACACTGATGATGATTTCCGATAAACCTAAAATACGCATAATCAATGTTAGTAACAAAGAAGTAATTCTCGAAAAGAATCACATGGTGGGTGTGTGCGATAATGTAGCATCTTTGAGAAAAACAGAGGTGCATGAAAAGGAACGTGATAAGAAGTGGCAGGAACATGTATCGACACTACTCGAAAATTGTAAGGGCAATTTAAACAAGTTCGAAAGTCACAAAGTTAAGCAACTGTTGCATAACTTCCATGACATCTTCTCGAAGACCGACGGTGACGTGGGAAGGACCGGGCTAGTTAAACACCATATAGATACGGGTGATACACAGCCGATAAGACAGAGACCACGTCGTATTCCCTTTGCAAGAGAACAGGAAGTCACGGAAATGTTAAGAGATATGGAGAGAAACCGGATTATAGAAGCATCCACCAGCCCTTGGTCATCTCCAGTTGTACTAGTCAGGAAAAAGGATGGCAGTACAAGGTTTTGCGTTGACTACAGGATGTTGAATGATGTCACGAAAAAGGACAGTTATCCTCTGCCACGTATAGATGACACTTTGGACTTGCTAAGTGGCATGAAATGGTTCTCCACAGTTGACCTCAAAAGTGGATACTGGCAGGTGGAAATCTGTCAGCAGGATAAAGAAAAGACCGCTTTCTCCACTGGTCCTGGGAACGGTCTCTGGCAATTCAATGTCATGCCTTTTGGACTGTGCAATGCTCCAGCCACATTCGAGCGCTTAATGGAGCGCATTATGGTGGGGTTGCTTGGTGATGCATGCCTGGTCTATTTGGATGACATCATCATTATGGGACGAAGCTTCGAAGAGCACCTACGCAATTTGGAGAATGTGTTCCAAAAACTGCGTGAAGCGAATTTAAAACTCAGTCCTAGTAAGTGTACACTATTCCAGAAAGAGGTTGGATACTTAGGACACATTATTTCGGCGCAAGGAATTCGAACAGATCCTGAAAAAATAAAAGCCGTGTCGAAGTGGCCTACCCCTCGTAACAAGACTGAGGTACGCTCTTTCTTGGGTCTGTGTGCATATTACCGTCGGTTTGTGAAGAACTTCTCCGAGTTAGCGAAACCGTTGCATCGTTTAACAGAGGAAAAGTGTCAATTTGAATGGAATCCTGACTGCGAACAGGCATTTGCGCTACTCAAAACTCACTTGTGTGGGGCTCCTGTATTAGGTTACCCTAGTCGGGAAGGCCGATTTTTGGTGGACACGGATGCCAGCAATGTTGGCATTGGAGGAGTTCTCTCTCAAAGACAAGGAGATCGGCAGGTCGTTATTGCATATTTCAGCAAATGTCTTTCCAAGCCAGAAAGAAATTACTGTGTTACCCGCCGAGAACTTCTAGCCGTTGTTAAGACCTTACAACACTTCAAGAAATATTTGATTGGGAGACAGTTTACACTTCGCACCGATCACGCTGCCTTACAGTGGTTGCTTCAGTTCAAAGACCCAGAAGGGCAAGTAGCAAGGTGGATAGAGCAGCTGCAAGAATTTGACTTTGTCACTGAACATCGAAAAGGCAAGTCACACAATAATGCTGATGCTTTATCTAGACGGCCTTGCGAAGAATCTTGCCGACATTGTGCCAAGCAGGAAAAGAAAGAAAACGTAAGGATTATCCAGGTGAACGCTTTGGATGAAGACTGGGATAATCGATCATTGGAAGACGCACAAAAGGAAGATAGCGACTTGAAGACAGTAATCGAATGGAAGAAACGTGGCCAGAGACCCGCTTGGAGTGAAATATCAGCGCTTAGTCCGACAGCAAAAAGTTACTGGGCTCAATGGGACAGCCTGATAATTGATAATGGAGTTATGAAGAGGAAATGGGAATCACCCAGTGGACAGGAGGTCACCTTACAGATAGTTGTCCCCTGCGATAAAGTCGCATCAGTGCTAAAGCAGGTGCACGACGGAGTATCCGGAGGACATCTAGGAGTGAAGAAAACCCTGGAGAAGGTGAGAAAAAGATTCTATTGGGTGCATTGCCGCGAAGACGTAGAGGACTGGTGTAGAAAATGTGTAGCCTGCTCCTCAGTAAAGGGACCGCAAACGAGGGCCAGAGGTCGGCTGAAAGTGTACAATGTTGGTGCACCATGGGAAAGAGTTGCTGTCGATATAGCTGGGCCATTCCCTATTACTGAAGAAGGGAATAGGTATATCATCGTCATGCAAGACTATTTCAGCAAATGGCCAGAAGCTTTTGCAGTACCCAACCAAGAAGCTCATACTGTCGCCAAAAAGCTAGTTCACGAGGTGTTCTGTCGATTTGGCGTCCCCTTGGAGTTACACTCTGATCAGGGTAGAAATTTCGAGTCTTCACTGTTCCGAGAGGTTTGCCAACTACTCGGGATACATAAGACTCGTGCAACACCATATCACCCTCAGTCAGATGGAATGGTCGAAAGATTCAACCAGACGCTAGAGAATCATTTGGCCAAAGTAGTGGAAGAACACCAGAGGGATTGGGACCAATACATCCCACTCTTCTTAATGTCATACCGCTCTGCAACACATGATAGCACAAATTGTACACCGGCGAAAGTCAACTTCGGCCGAGAAATTAGACTACCCATAGATGCACTAACCGGAACACCACCCGATACCCCTATCCTAACCGTCGACTATGTGGCCGACCTACGACGTAAACTAGATAGAATACATGAGCTAGTGAGAGAGAATGGTCTGAAAACCAGCGAGAAAATGAAGATCCGATACGACCGCAAAGCTAACGTGCCCGGACTTGAAGAGGGAACTTTGGTATGGTTACATAATCCCATAAGGAGAAAAGGAAAGAGTCCGAAATTCCAAGCCAAATGGGAGGGTCCGTACACGATAGTTACGAGGATAAACGATGTCACCTACCGGATAAAGAAAGGACCTAGAGGGAAGCTGAAGATCGTACACGTAGACCGCCTAGCTCGCTATTATGGTTCAAATCATGCTCGGGACGTGCACGACTAAGAAGGGGGCAATGTTACGAATGCACCTTATGTCGAGGGCATAAGGTCCAATATCGCGTGACATGCAGTGCGTAACTTTTAAGCCTTATAACTCGAGATCTAGACATTGTCTAGGTGTAATATAAAAACGCATTCCTAGACTTAAGGTGGCCTATCGAATGGTACAGGTTTTATCAATTTTGTCAACTAAGTGACGACATCGAAATTTCTAGAAACCTATTTCCGGGAATTACCGTAGGTACCTACTGAATGTACTCGAAGTTATGCGCTATTATTATTACGTCTAGACGATTCTGGAATGTTCGATCAGCTGGCCTATATATAGCGCCGTGACGCCGACGCCGAGTCAGTCTGCACTTGACTACCGAGACGAAAACAGCGATACTTAAGAAGCGATCTTTGAGAATACCTACTGCGACAACTGTAACGAGAACTGTGAGTACTACGTGAAGTAACATCTGTAGTGTTATTGTGTGTTTACAATACGGACTTCGTGGACGTAAGTGAAGACTTCGGTGCAACGCCAGCAACATTCTACTTGTCATTGCCTACAATCGACTGTACCTTCGTTGCCAATAAACTTCGTAACCCTTAACCGGTATTTTAGTACCCCCAGCCCGTAACAATATTATAAATATCAGTCATCGCGTGTGTGCATATTATTTGTTTTTTTTTGTTGTGGCTGGAGTGGGCACACTCCTGCCTCAAGATTCGATTCAATAGAAAAGAATTCTGTCCGATGTTGCAGTCGGAGGTTTATTTTATCTTATTTCCTTTGACAGTAATTATTTTCTGCCGATGTTTGGCTGTATTTTCAATTTTATTGTTGCACGTCGGGTGTACAGTCCTTTAGTTTGAGTGAACTTGACAATTGGTGTTTTTGTTTCTAGGTCATCTAATTTGTTATTCTTAATCTAGTAACAGTCTTACTTAATAATATTTATAAAAAAATATTTCCTATCGTGGTCCTTTTTCTTTTTTCCTTGTTCGTTTTAACATTAATTTTGTTTTATTTTTATTTTATTTGTCCTTCGATTTTATTTTTTTTATCTTAATTTATGAATAAAGGGGTTTATATACAGAGCATCTGTAGAGGTTACATAGGTAGCTGCTCCATGTAAAATGAAATGAAATGAAATTTATTAAAAAACATAGAACAACAATGAGTGTACAAAAAGTCTGTTTGTATAGTAATAAAAATCTTAATAATAACACTCGTAAAAGCTAACTTACTGTAGTCTAATACATAATATAAGTCTTTAAAGTTACGATCTAAAACTAATGTTGGGACCACCCGAACTAGGTTTATTTAAACCTGTGTTTCAGGCTATCATCAGCAAAGATATTTGATGGCTATAATATAATAATAATAAACATATGACAAAAGTATTTAAGACTAAGCAATGAAAAATTATCCTAAAAACTTAAATAATACATTAACTCTACTTATTTATTAGTATATAACATAACTTACTAAAACTACTCGTTTTATTTTAATACCTCCAGCATTTTTTCCGTATCTGTATAACTGAGGGTTTGTAGATATTCAGTTAGCATCACACAACATTTATTTGAGCTTTCACTGTATATCTTTAGTAGTTTGTTACATTTGTTATATAAATATGGTCCGAGAACCCCAACATAGTTGGGCAGTTATTGGTTAGCTAGCCAGATTGGTTTTGATTCAGAGGATGTGTGGGTATGTTGTAAGGTATTATTTTATATAAGAATGTGTAATGTGTGATCGCCTGAGTTTATGAATGTGTGTAACAAGACAACGTAAGCATACTATTATTTAAAATTTGTGAAACATATTTTTTAAAATAATAAGAATAGTTTATTCACTCCAAGAATTACAAATTTATCTTAGTATATGTATAAAATCATGGCAATGAATACATACGTATTTATAAGAGATAGCGTTACTTTACCTTTTTTTTTTCATACAGATTGAGCTAGCTCCAAAGTAAGTTCGAGACTTGTGCTATGGGATACTAACTCAACGATACCATATTTTATAATAGATACATATATAGATAAACATCCAAGACCCAGGCCAATCAGGAAAAGATCGTTTTCCATCCATTTGCCGGGGATCGAAGCCGGGGCCTCCACGTCGCAGGCAGGCGTGTTGACCACTGCTGGACCACGGAGACCGACTATACTAGTATAAACTGTGTCACAGCCGTATCTTGTTGATAATCTTTAAATAATTGATCAATCGATCTTCCAGAAAAGTTTACTAACTTCTCCAAATATTCATGTGTGCCAGCTAACTTTAGAAGCTTTCTATACAACGTTGCAGAATTAAGTTGCACAGTGCTCTTACTCACCAGCTGATTGATATCCCGACGTCAATACGAATGCTTCCAAGCTTTGCTGTCCTATGAAAGTCTGAAGAAATCAAAAACTTTTGAGCATTTTTAATGTTCGTGTAAGTTTGATTAAGTTATTATTCACACCAGCCACTTCAAGTAAGGTTACTTAGAATCGGTCGTCATAATTATGTAAACTACACTAACTCGAACGCTGGAACGCTATGAAAATAGCAGGAATAAATGCGGGATGTTACAAACTTACTTTAAAATTACTCAAAAATTCTGACTTCTTCAGACTTTCACAGGACTCAGCTATTTTTGGAAATGTTCAATTTAGGGTGGATTTCGCAATTCGCGTATTTTTTTATTGAAACAATAATTTCATAGAATTAATAACCAGCTGTTTCAAACTGAACCAACAATAAATTTACTCAAAAGTTTACTGATTACTTCAGACTTTCAAAGGTCTCAGCTATGTTTGGGATCGTATAAATTGACGTCAATTTAGGGCAATTCCGCAACTCGCGTATTTTTTAATTAAAACAGTAATTTCAGTTATTAAATAAAACCAACAATAAAATTAATAAAAGTTTTCTGATTTCTTTAGACTTTCTTGGGCCTCAGCTATGTTTGGAATCTTTCGAATTGACGCCAATTGAGGGTGAATAGCGCAACTCGTATATTTTTAATTTCATAGAAGTAATAAATAGCTGTTTAGAAATTAAACCAACAATAAAGTTACTCAAAAGTTTTCTGATTTCTTCAGACATTCATGGGCCTCAGCTATGTTTGGAATCTTTCGAATTAACGCCAATTGAGGGTGGATAGCGCAACTCGCGTATTTTTTTAATTTCATAGATATAATAATTAGCTGTTTAGAAATTAAATCAACAATAAAGTTACTCAGAAGTTTCTGATTTCTACAGACTTTTATGGGTCACTACTTTTTTGGAAATGACGTCAATAAGAACTGGAGGGTGAAAGTTTTGCCCAAGACGCGTATTTTTGGTATGAAAATAATGATTTCCAAATGATTTTTTTGAACTTTTCTTTAAATGATTTTTTTGAATCTTTTCTTTTCTAAAGACTTTGATGGGCTATTGTTAAATTTGTAACTGTTAAATTAATGACGTCAAAGCGAACTCGCTAAAAGGGTCCTTACGACACAAATCAATTCTATTATTTAAAACCGACCTAGTGACTGACGGACCAAGCATAATAAAGGCTTCTGTAGTTATGATAAATTTATCCCAAGTACAAAGTTAACTTTGTAGTAGATTTCTCGGTGATAGGATATAACATCGGCTGCCGGCAGAAGTTACCACCCACCAGACAAAGTCTTACCGCCAAGTGATTCGTCGTGTTCTGGCATGATGTTTGGTGAAGCCGTACGAAGACGGATCTGTGCCGGATACGATGCGCAAAATGTTGTTGTGTCAGGAGTTTGGTCGTGTAGGGTCTCCAGATCAATCTCCTTCTGGCGGAGCACCGTTGTCAGTTTTTTTGAGGAAATAGGCTCTTTATAAACTAGCGCGCTTTACCATCAACAATTGCATAACTGCTTACCATCAGGCGGAATTGCGGTCAAGCACTAGTTTAAATTATATAAAAAAAAGATTTACCTACACCGCAGTCTATTTTCTAATTGCAAATATTACTTTGTAACCGCAAATAAAATATTTTTTGTGTATATTAAATAAAACCAGAAATGAATGACTTTCTTTATTTGTGTCATGCTTATTGCCAAATTTCATTATTTTAGGTCAACAAGAAATACCTACGTTATAGGTTTTTATTTATTTCTGAGTATTAAAATATATTTTTGAATAAGTCAACACAATAAAAAATAAATTCTATATATTCAATATATATATTCAAGTCTAATTTATTTGGAGCTCCAAGGTACACTATACCATCGTAATTGACATATTTTTTAGAGCGCCTTTTAAAGAGAAGGGTCTTGACATACTTACTCACACACAAACAGACAGCGAAGTGATAAGGGTTCCGTTTTTTCTATTTGATATATGGAACTATAAAAACACCGAAAAAAACTGACACAAAAACCATTCCCAGTCCCACGCAGGTGAATTAAATCAGAATAACCGATATACATAATTATAAACATATAAAAAAAAGTATTAACCACAATGACTTCAATTCAAACAATAATATATAAGGTCCTAGATATTTTTGTCTAGCACACATTGATAAATTAAATAAGTAATCTCTTCCAAGGCTGAGCAATTATGTCGTAAACAATATTATTAGTGCAAGATGTGCTTGCTAGCTGTACCTACTTCAGTAAAAATATTCCATTAAAATGATAATCTGTGGATTAAAGGGCCACTTGAAGCGGCTGACAAACTTTCCACTGTTTGTAAGCAGATACATCGTGTAATGCCCCTATCAACAACAAATATTATCGGGGTCTGATACGATCAAGACTAATGTCAGGTTGTCAGTTTGTCCTTCCGACACATGTACCTATGACTATCAAGTAAATAAAAGTAATTCAGAAATATTAAGCCGGCTAAATGATAACAGCTGCATGAGTCATTTGAAGGTTATGCTAAACTGTCGCGGTCGGCTCAAGGATGGGCGGACAGCCTTTTCATATTGAGACCTCTCTGTGCTTTGGAAACAACTGCTGCTGTCATTCGTAGATTTTTGACAGTCGTTAGACATCCAAATTTTTGACAACCAATATTACCAAATGTGTTACTCAGTAACTGGGTTGTGAAGGTCAGATAGGCAGTCGCCCCATGTAAAATATTGGTATTCAGATACATCAGGTTAGACTTGCAGCTGACAGGGAAAAGGTTAGGCAGATTGTTTAACTGTTTAACATAATCTTACCATCATCTTAAGACAAGTCTGTCGTGTAGACAAAATTCGTCTTAAAACAAAACGAAATCTAACTTTAGTTCTAGCCTTAACTTTTGAGTAGATATTTGTATTTCGAATTTAATTTAGATTTATACAAAGTTCTTAATACTTGACAGTTTAGTAGCGATAGCAGTTTAGTGGAGTGTGGTTCCATTCCAGTCTAGGTCAAATCAAATAAAAAAATTGTTTGTTCAAATTAGGCTGAGAATCAGCACTTTTTGACACATAAGACAGTATTACACAAGACAGCCCCCTCAAAGCACCTGCCCTACGCCAGTTCCTAGTGCTTTCGCTGGAAAGAAGAAGTGGTGAAACAAACTCCCCAGCAGTACAGCTCTACATTTAGAAAAACATATCACGTTTGATACTTTTGGTATCATTTGAATTTGACTCCGTATCGCAGCAGCAGAATAATGCTTAATCAGCTTGTAACGTTCTCTAATGATGATGTAATCCCGACGGATTTCGGCCACGGCGACAATCTTCAACTCCGATTTTGCTGTTGATGTGCTCGCATGTGGCTTATGTAGCCAATTTTGTTTATTTCGCACATTGCGGGCGTGATAGCACACCATTCACAAACTATAACTAATAGCCGCAGCTGGTCGGGCCAACTCGTCGCGTCTTGCATCCACCTCAAGGAGCCGCCGGTTTTAATAATAATAATATTTACTCAAAATTCCTCAAATAACAAATTAATACAGTTAGCCTTAAATGTAATTCATAAATCTAAGTCTTACGTGCCTTGATGTCGCACTGCTTCATGTGTCGCTCCAACACGTCTTTGTACCTGAGGAGTTGTTCGCCATGCTTTCGCTTGCCCTCCTCAAGTTCTGAGTAAAATATGCGCACGTAATTATGGTATAGTTACCAATGGGCCGCCATTTTAACCTGACCGAAGTATTCGGGGGGTTATTATGACGTAGAGAACCTTCATGGTTATACCAGTGTCATACCAATAGTTATCAGACCAATAGTGATGTATTGTAAATCAAGCTGCTTGCAGTCAATGAAACTGTAATTTCTTCGCATATAAAAATGTATCACGATAATTTCTCATTATCAGATTCAAATAATATTTACCTCCGATGTTTTACACTACAAGTTTGATGCATTTTAATTCAAATATTAAACACATCAAAAAGGCCATATTGTGAACGGATTTAAAGACTTGTCGCATAATTATAACATGAAAATTCATTTTATGTTCATGTCCACTTGTAGTCGTCTTGTATCGACCATGTTTCAAACAACAGCCCAGATGCGATTTCAACAGTAATACCACATAGGTAATCTATCTGACGTCGTGGTCAGACCAAAAATGATAAGTATTCATTTAAAATAAGGAACTCAATAACTAGACACTTATTATATATATATATATATATATTTATAAGAGAGACATACATACAAAATATACACACACGCATACATTTGTGTACAGACGACAGGACTTCAAGTTACTACAATCTGTAGGATTTCTTTATTAAATTTTCAAATGTATCTCTAATGCATTAAGGCTCAAGGTTGATTGGAAATATTTGACAGTTTCGGATAGCTTGACCTGCTCTCGTAAGTACATTCAAAATTTGCTGAATGCTTACTACAATTGTCATGTTTACGTAGCTATACTTATGGAAAATGATAAACATAGCATTAATTAATTTGATACTCAAACTTATAGAATAATTGTAATTGTTAGGGTATGTTCAGACATAAAGCTGCATGCCTGCCGCGCACGGCGATCGCCGCGAACAGTTTTGGTTGGTGTTGGTTGTTTGTGATCGGACGTGTTTTATCAAGTAAAATGGATAGCAAAAACGAAAAAATTCGTCTTATAGAAATACCGCGTTATTTTATATTCAGAACAAACAACTGAATCGATTCCAACCATTTTTATATCATGTTATATTTTTTCCAAAATGTACTTAAAATCGGTTCCAGTTCGGTTACCAAGCAGGCGCACAACACAATTCGGGCAGGTCATAGCGGTCAGTACACTATGATTTTTAATTCGACTCAGAAAAATGACAATTCCAGTGTTGCATATTTTTTGTCCCAAATAAATGGTGATGTGGTAAATCGAGTTTTTACGATTCAAAGTTTGTCGAGATTGA
Source organism: Sesamia inferens (assembly GCA_037179545.1). Lineage (NCBI taxonomy): Eukaryota > Metazoa > Arthropoda > Insecta > Lepidoptera > Noctuidae > Sesamia > Sesamia inferens. Next base: position 13,414,877 of record CM073921.1, on the reverse strand, counting down.
ATTTTTTTTATTCAAATTCAAATTGCGTATATGTGCCACCCATTTTTTTTAAATAAAATTTAACATTAAATTTTGAACATTTGATCATTTGAACGTAATAATTTTAACGTAAAATTTAATGTTGGAAAGGCACTTTGAAAATTGTATATAACTAAATACTTAGTACTAACTTCAAACATAAGGTGCATAAATAACGTTACAGTATAACTTTATAGGTACTTATACGCCCTATCGGCTTAGCTAATACATTCAATAGTTATTACGTCTATTTGACGCACAATTAAATCAATGGTACAAAATTACGGTAGTAAAAATGTATCCCAGAGTTCGATGTTTCTAGGACCGGCGTCGGAAAATGAGGTTAAATCAGAACTATTATCACCAGCTAACACTAAAATTATTAAATTATCATTAGTGACATAGTTGGAATTATTACACATTTAATGAAATTAGCATTTTCATATTAAAAGTACTTATCACTGTCAAAACACTTTTTAAAAATAAAAAGTGGTTCCCAAACTTATTTTGTCTACTGCCCACTTTGAGAATAAATATTTTTTCAGCGCCCCCATTTTTTCACCTATTTAAAAATCACTATAACTTCAAATTAAATTAATTAATTATTGTGACCTATATATGTATATTAACGGAGAATCCTAAACGAAACTTTTACTATATATAACCCGCAACTTGAAACCTGAGCGCAGTAGGTAACATACAACGGCGCTTAGATCTCAAGTTAACTCTTACGGGCTCCACCTGCCAATAAGAATGATTATTGAAACGCAACTTTATAGTATTAAAACAGAGTATCTTTATATAACTAAAATAATATATCCTTATATAAAAACTAATGTGACGGATGAATCTGATGCTGTTAAATAAGTTTGTTGATATCAGATTCCAATTTACTCAAGAATAGTCGCAAGTCGCCATGTTCGGTAATAAGCAAACGTTTTTTCTTTTTAGTAAGCAGTGTTGTCACAGCACTAAATCCGCGTTCACACAAATATGACGATGGGAATGCTATCAAGAATCGTTGCACGATTGACCACAATCCAGGCAAAATTCTTGGTAACCATTTTTGAATTTGATTTTTATTTCCTCGTTTGTTGTCAATTCTATAAGTTCTTCTTCCAGCTGAGGTGACATTGCTGTGTTGACATTTGAAAACGGATCCAACACCCAGTATGGTATTTCCAAGTTCAAAATGTCCTGGTATCGTTCGGTGAAGTCAATGTGGAGGTTTTCCAAATGTTGGCAGTAGGCAAACAATTCGTCGTTACTGCATGATACTGATAAATTTGGAAAGTTGTGAAACTCACGTCTGCCCAGATTCTTTTTGAGTAGAAGCAGTTTGGCTGCGAAAGCAGCAACGACGTTTTTTGTTTTAATTAAATTTAGTTTATCGCCTTGCAGTTGGAGATTCATGTCTTTGAACAATTTATACAAGTCTGTCATGTAAGCTATATCATTATTTGATGTTATGAGCTTGTCGTGCAATTCTGTATCTTTAGTTTCCAAGAACTCTATAACAGACTCAAACAGGTTGTAAAATCGAGTCAGACAATTGCCTCTTGATAGCCAACTAACTTCAGTATGAAACAACAGATGGTTGAAATCCTCGTCATTAGTAACACAAAGCTGATGAAATAATCTATCATTCAAAGAGCTGTTGCGGATTTTATTGACTGCTTTGATGACATATTGCAGTGATTGAAATAGTTTTTCACTTAAGTTTCTAGCAACTAAATGTTGTCTATGAATAACGCAATGTACACAAAGGACATCTGGAATTTTATTTTTTAAGTACGCTATGAAGCCTTTATGGCACCCTGTCATAGCCGGAGCGCCATTCATAGCAACTGAAATAATATTTTTTAAAGGAATATCTTACTCATCGCAAAACTTTTCTAATGTATTGAATATGGTTTCACCTTTTGTGTCGGTCTCTAAATTTCTAGCAAATAATAGTTCTTCACATATTTTCTCATCTTTAATATACCTCAATGCTTCTTTAGTTGGTAAAGTGGACTCATCGAGCTGAATTGAGAATTGACTTGTCCTCAGGTGATCGCACAATGATTCTTCAAAGTTTTAAAGCAAATTAAATTAAAATAAATATTACATTGTTTATATAGGAATGCTTAAGCAGCACGCACCGACAGGAATAAAACAAACATGCATAAACTCGTTTATCTCATTCGACGCTCAATCGTACTCAACAAGTCCGAACAAGTATTCAAAGAACCAGCCGACTGATATAGGAATGCACAATTCGGGTTATTTAACAAAAACTTGTTAAAACAACCTAGTGATAGATATCTACGAGTACTAATAACTATTAAAATACGAAAGTGTGTCTGTTGCATTTTTATTTGTTTGTTTGTGTCTACTTTCATTACGAAACGGAGCGACCGATTGACATGATTTTCATGTTTTATATATTCAATAAAATAGGACAGATATATAAACTACGCGGAGAGAAATATAGAACCGAGTTTCAGCAATCTTTTAATTCATATTAGTTGATGTTCACAAGTTGTTGTTGAGAGTCGAGAGCTCTTGCAGTCGTTGTTTCAGAGGCTTCCTAGCTAAATAAAATTACACAACGCCCCCATTTTCTTTCTGGGTCTCTTACCGCCCCCCTTGAGACCTGCAGCGCCCACAAGGGGGCGTGATCGCCCACTTTGGGAAAGACTGAAATAAATAAATATATAAAATAAATAAATAATATTATATGTAATTGTATGCATTTAGACTGGAAGCTGACCGTAACATAGCGTGAAAGGCTCAGAAAATAATAAAAACATTTAGATCCAGGACATTTTATCATAAGGCATGTAACACTAAGCACTATAATAATTATATAACATATAATTATTTTATATTATATTATGCAAAACCACGTAAGTCAATAATTGTCAGGTAAGCAATTTATATAGTCAAACTCTTAAAAGTCATATTCACCGGAAAATGTAATTCATGTATCAAAATTAAAAATAATTAAGAAAATTCAACAAATTAAAATATAATTGATTAATGCCATATAGTGTTATCATTTAAAAAATCATTGACAGTGTGAAAATCAATAACATTTTTCAACCAGTACTTTCAATGTTTATGTGTGAAAAAGAATTTGCATGATTTTAAATACCGTTATGTTAGATTATTTACACCTCCATATTCTTCTTTCTTAGAAATATATCATAATAACTAATAATGTTTATTATTTTTGAATGGGAAATCATCAAATGGACTCTCCCACTCTATGCGGAACGATAGGGCGTTTCAGACTTTTACTGGCTAATATTTATTTATTTATTTATTAAAACTTTATGCACAAGGAAATTGTACAATGGCGGACTTAATGCCTTAGGCATTTTCTACCAGTCTACCTTAAGGTGATGCAGACAAAATATGGTAGGTGCAAACAAATTAAAGTTAAAAGAGAGAAGAAAAAAAAATAAAATTATAATAAATACACAAATACATACATACAAAATATAAACAGAAGAGAGGAGGAATTTTCCATTTTCGTTTAATTAACGGCGAATATTTAATACTAACATAGACTGACAGTGGATATAGTAACCACATCGGCGTATTCCTCCTCATACATTATGCTCCTTCTTATAAATGTTACCGGCCAAACCTGATTTCAGGACAAATTAATTTTGGCTAGGCTAAACTAGTTCTTCCTATACGCGATAGGATAAACCAGTTTAGGCTAGTCCAAACTAATTTGTCCTAAGCCCGATAGGATAGACCAGTTTAGGCCAGGCCAAACTAGTTGATCCTGATGTATATACGCACACTCTAGGATAAACTGGTATGGCCTAGTCTAAACATTATAGCATATCAAGAAAGTGAAAATAAATACATAAACTGAATAATCCTTAATTGGAAAATAATCATTTTTATTAAATTATAATTGTTTGTTGTTAAAAGTTATGGATACCTAATAATTGGTAGTACAAACAATCATACTAGGTATAACAAATAATACTGTTTTTTTTAAATCAATACTGTTACATGGTTTGCTTTGGTGGCACTTAGAATTACAGAGTAGGTATCATTGCCTTCTTGTACTGGCATCTGTTTGAGGAAAAGTTTTTGTTGTAGCTGGATCTCACAAAACCTTCGTCTGATCCAATTGAATGTTTCGTAGCTGCAATCCTTAAAATGAAAATGCCGAATTCTGATCTGAAAAAGAAAAGATACTTTAGAATATCTAAATTTTTCTGAAGAATAACTCCAATTATGTTTCTGAGATCACCTTTGCCTTTGTCAACATTTGGAATCGGTATAGTCAAATTATCTCCAATGTTGGCAGGTGGATGAGACTTGTCAGAAGTGGCTTTCATTTTCTTATTCTGTTTCACAACATTTTCTGCTGCAGTTGTTCTAGCTTTATGAAAGTCATTTTCAGATAAAGAAACTTTTACTTGGTTACTAACTTCGACAACGTTATCATCACTGTCTTCTGTCAGGTTAACATTGCGATCATCTTCGATTACCTTCCTTAAATCATCTTCAACCTGAATATCATTTATGCTTTCTTGCGGCAAAGATAAAGTCGCGAGCGAGGAGCGGCGCGGGTACTCGAGGTACTCCCGCATGTGCAAGTCCTGACATGTTTGCTCAATTACTTTCGACTCCGCTATTTAGACCAATCCGTATCAGTTTATCCTAGTGTGCGTATTTATATCAGGATCAACTAGTTTGGCCTGGCCTAAACTGGTCTATAGTATCGGGCTTAGGACAAATTAGTTTGGACTAGCCTAAACTGGTTTATCCTATCGCGTATAGGAAGAACCTAGCAAAACAAGCCTAGGCAAAACTAGTTTGTCCTGAAATCGGGTTTAGCCGGTAACATATATATATATATTTGATTACCGATATAATTATAGATTACTACATACATTACAAACATGTATGACGCAAAGTGGCAGTTTGTGGATGGTGCAAGTAAATTGTTGCTCAGCGTTGATCTATTTTTTAACTATCTTTGTTTCCTTTACACCTACATAGGAGCAATATTATCTTGTGAGTCACATCCATGATAGTTGGTTTACTACAAATGTTCGTGCTCAAATCTTATAATTAAGCCTAATTGTATAAGTCGCGTGCCGCCGCGCGCCGACTCGAGAAGGGCTTGTAAATTGACATTTGACCCCACGGATGATTAAAATCAGAGCTCACTGCGCCTGGCCACTTCCAAATGTTATAGGTGTACTTTTCTTTGTTACTAATAATATAAGTTCCAATTAAATCATTCCTCTACATAAAACATGTTACATATTCCAAAGTGGACATTGTAATTGAATGTCGTAGTGATAGCCAACGCCAGCAAATTAGTTCGTTTTAACGTGGCTAGTTCAAACTTTTCATTGAGTTTGTCTTCATTTACAAGGAATGGAACTTTCTATTGACATGACAAGCAAGTTTTAGTGTAATAAGATGATCATTAGAATACAATAAGAGCGTGTGTAGTCGTAATGGTCGCGTGGAGACGTCGGCCGAGCTCGATGCTTGCGCCGGGAGTCACTCCCGCACTGCGTCCAAGCGCCGGTCGACGTACGTGTATTGTATGGAAATAAATAATTGGCCCCCGTATTCTTCTTTTGACGAGCTCTCCGTCGGGTCCATTATGTCCGTTTGAGCGTGAGCGGTGGCATTCGGACGCCAGTGGCGACGTCCTCGGTCGCCTGCGTCGCGCTCTACACGATTCTACTCCAATATGAATACCTCCGATCGAGGTACGAGTCCTATGTCTTACTTTTATCGTGGTCTGGATCGAGACGATCCACCCATTTCTAGCAGCCTGGAGATTCATTCGTCAGCCCTTGGATCCTGGTGAAGTGCGCGTACCAACACTGCAAGGTTATGTAGAAGGAGGTCGGAAGTGCGTCCAATTCTCGTTCAGCGGCTAGGTCACTCATGAAGTGAATGAAATGGAGTGGCGAAGAAGATTACATCAACGATTCAAGTGTTGAAAGTGAATTAAGTGTGGAAGATGCGCCAGCGCACCGGTGGTTACCGGCGCCGCAGATCGTCGTAAGTATGGAAGACTGAGTGACGCTGCCATGGCTACTGCAGAACCAGGTACGAACATTCGTTTTGGCATCCCGGTATCAGACGCAGTTACATATTTACAAAGACAACTGTCCGGTTTCTTAAAGGTGTAGGCGTAACATGTAAATAAAAACAAATACGCTGCTAAGTCCAGTAGTCGTTGAAAATGAATTAACAGGTGAATTGTGAAACAACTACGACGCTGAAACAAAATATTTAACTATTGCCATTGAACATGTGACGGCAGCTATTGACGAAATTGTCAAAACACGGGCGTGGCTCGATGCTCACCCGATGGCTGTTAGTCTTTCTGTAAACGAATTAGTGTTGATTATAGCTCAACAGTACCTCATAACCGCACCTTGTTTCACTGGATGCCAGCGTCTATTGTAAAGACTTCACCAAACAAGGACTGACCTGCCTCACTATCGATACCATTCACAGCAAAAAATGCTTCAGAGCCCTGTAAATGTTTTTGTTCATAATCACATACAATTTTTAAAACCTACTTGTTGTAGTAATGGTCCAAGGATAAGGATTCTTTTTCATATTTTTACGCTCCTTCAAAAGGAACCAGGAAACGTTGGATAATTAATTAATCAATCGTGGGCAGAAAATAATTGGATCTGGTCGAAATCTATTTTTAGGTCTTTTATGACTTGATCTTAGGGTGAATATAATTGCTTCCGAAGTTATCCATTTGTCATAATATGAACATTATTAGTGGACGCGGCACTGACAAAGACTTTTTGATCGCGATGATGAAAGATACAAAACGAGATATTACATTTTGTCGTATGATTTGATTAGGTAAATTTGATATTATAGCTATTTGCCGCAGTTAGGCCATCGTTCTTAAAGTTAGAAGGGGAGGCAGACTCCGACTCGGCGCCTCATCCGGTCGCTCCTCGCGCAAATTGTCAATTGGTTGTCGTCCACTCAGGGCTGTCAGCGTGCAAGGTTGAGCATTGGCTGTCTTCACGTGATCTTTATTCTGCCAACGTCCAAAATCAACTCCCTAGAATTAGGCCACTTTCCTCTATTACAGCTACAACCTCAAAACTTCATCAGCTAAAATTACATACAAAATAATGACTATAAAACCCAATTGAAAACAAAACACCGATTTTTCAATTGCAATAGAAATAATTTCATATTATTGAAAAAAAAGAATCTTGGTAACTAGTACTTAGTTATAGAAAGACGCTTTATATTCGGGAAAGCTATTTTGTCCCTTGGGCTGTTGGGCAATAGAAAGAGCAACGGATCAAATCGAAAGACGACTTATACGTCGCTAATGCGGACTTCCTGCCATCTTTGATCTGTCAATTTCCTACATAGTGCACTCACTATATGCGAGTGTCTAAACTGTAATAACGAGTGGTAACATGCACAATTTGGCACGAAGTCGGCTTGTGGCACGGCTACTTAACACGTAAACGACACGTATTTTCTAAAATCAGTTAATTCGGTTAAACAAGTTAGTGCAGCAGTAATTTGAGACAATTTGCCCACGATTGGCTTGTTGAGTTTGCTATTTGAAGGAGCCGTTTCTAGAGTGGCACAGGATGTGCGTTTGTTAATCAAGCACGCCATAGCACGCGGTCGGCTCGCCGCTTGACGCCTGGACATGTCGGCAGTCCGCGCGACTCACTAGTACTCTCATACGACTATTGAATTGGCAGTATAGAAACAGTCAACTTTAGCAAAATGCACAATTCTAAAAGCAAAGGCATATTGGTTATTAGTAAAAGAGGCGCTAGGTTTAATTAAATAATGCTATTGTTATAATATTACACGATTATTCGTAAATATTTCGCGTCATATCTTAGTAAGTAGGTTTGTTTTATTCTCAAAAATTACTTGTGAGTACAAATTTACTTATTATTGTTTTCATAGTCTTCCATGTAAAACACAAGAAATACTTTAGTGGCATACATTTACAAGATACAACAATCAATTAACATAAAAAGAATAATAAAAAGAGCAATAGTTTTAATGTGCAAAGCCGCATAAATGTATTAATCACAATGATAGTCTAGTTGAGGTAGATAAAACCTAGAATTGAAAGAACAGGCCACAGAGCCGTGTTCTGGTGGAGCCGGTAAAGGTGGTAAGGAGGAACTGAAAGACGTACTTTGAAGAAGCCAGAAACATAAATTGAAGAAGAATAAAAGTAAAGATAAGAACAGTTTTAAACTATTTTTCTAAAATTTGTCACAGTGGAAAAGTGTTTTCCATAATATCTCGGATAGGATTATCTGAAATCTAATAAAAATCGTTTACGTGTTCATTAGAATTTAATAATGATCAATTAAAAACAATCAATCGTTAATAGATTTTGTAAAAATCTCAACTTGAAAAGTTATGTGACGTGAGTTTAGAGTAAGCTGTCAACAGCTGTAGTTGGTATGACAGCTTTTCACGGTACGATGGTTTAAGAATCGCACTGGTGTACGCGCTTTAGGGTGTGTTCAATAATTACGTAACGAATTTTTTGAAGATTTTGGACCCTACCTCCCCTCCATATGACGCACCGTAACGTTTTACCGGACCCGAAAATTGCGTTACATATAACGCAATTTTGGGGTTGAACGCAATCACCACCAGTCTCACTAAGTTTTACGTTTTTTCAGCATCTGCGTAGGTTTAAATAATACAATTATTGAGCGTAATGACGACGAAATACGGTTATTAGATAAATATTCTACTATGAAATGAAATTTTATTCTTTAACGGATCTCATTTTAGACTGTCATACGATCTGTTTTGTTAATCACGAGGCTCTGGGTTTTGAGTGTCTTATGCACACACGTTGGTGCATGAGACACTAAAAGACACTCAACGGTTATACATAAGACACTCGAAAGGAGGTTATGATTGTTATTCAAAGGTTTTAATAGATATTTTTGACGGCAGTTGAACATGTAAAGTAATGCATCTTTTGGATATTGGTGGCAAAATATTATGGCTAATGGCAAGGTAAAGAAAAAGAATTATCACAGAGTGTCTAAAAGTTCTGAAAAAGTTTGCAAGTAGGTGTAGATAAAACTATCCTACCCTATCTATAATCTAACTATACCTACCCTTTTTTCCTTTCTATTTCATAAAGAAAAGGACAGATCAATATATATTTTTTGTATTAATGGAAAAAGTTGCGTTTAGTTTAAATTTGGTTTGCGAACAAGAGAATCGCACCCAATGACTTGTCTTTAACATCTTGTGTTAAGTACGGACGACGGTACATCAAGCTACTACAATCTGTCAGACTTTTTTTGTCGAATTTTCAACTTTATCGCTAAAGCATTAAGGTTCAAGGTTGCTTGGAAGTATTTGACTGTTTCGTGTAGCTGTCTGTCTGCTGTTGTCCGTACGTAAAATCTATACTTGGGTATGAAAACAATGTAGGATTTTTAAGTCTAATACATATAGCTAGTTTCTAACTCGCTTCCAAAAAGGGATATTTTTCTTTTCGTGACGATGGTTCCCTGATTTTATTTTATTAAATAAGGCCTCATTGCAAATGATATGGACAAAGAAAAAATAAAGCACAAGAAGTGGGAATTATGATTTTTTTTTTTAAATTGAAATTGTAGGTATCTTTAGAGCACACACAGTAGGTACGAGCTAACATCAATTTTCCATTTGGCTTTTAAAATTTAAAGTAATGAGAAATACAACTAAGACATACTGTAAATTGTTTTTAGAATGAATGGATTGATTCTGCACTTCAATATCAATTAATTAATTCCTAAAAACAACTGATTGGAATATAGAATAATGATTACAAATGTGACCAAACAAAGGACATTAGGCATTTTCCATATATTATAGTTCCAAAAAACCTAGACCAGACCTAGGCCAGACCTAGAATTATTTCCAATATCTAGACCATATTAAGACCTTTAAAAAAAATATATGCTTGAGCTGCATATTCAGACTATATCCTTATACTTATGTAATAAAAATTGTCTATGATATGTTTTTGTTTATTTAAGTGTTTAAAAATGTATTGAGATAACACTATACGAACCTTATATTTTCGTAAGATAACATTCGCCCAGTTATATAATATTCACAAGTTAGGTAACCGTCAGTCAAAAAATTAAAACTTGTCGTTACTGGAAAACAAAATATTATTATAGGGGCTTTGAGTCCGTACACAGTTATTAAGGCAAACTAATTATATCAAGGTTGCAAGAACAGTGGTATATTTAACTGTATAGTTTGCCAAGTCTCTTCGTGTAAGCTTTACCATGAGTTTGGACATCTGAAATTTCTCCAACAGTGCATACTATTTTCCGTTGGAGAATCATAATAGGAGACGCTAGCGAGTGTTATTTTAGACGAAACCATTTTTTTTTTATAAAAACGTTGCACACTAGGAATTTCTCCTGTATCCGGGGTGCGTTTACAAACATAGAAACTTTCATACACAATCAGCCAGACCCGGAATAACTACTTGTACGTCATACAAATATATGTTCCGAGCGGGAATCTAACCCGCGACATGCAGTATAGCAGTAAATAGCTTAACCACTGCGCTACCCGTGCAGTATTATTTCCTCATTAATTGTAAATTTGTTTAAAAAATAAAATAAATATTAAGCTATTTCTTTTTCAAAGTTAGTAGCAGATTTATACCGTATATTGATAAACTTATCAAATGTTTTGTCTAATTTATTCAGACAGAGGAGATGTTTCAGTTTGTTTTGGGGAGGTAACTTAGAAGGTCGTACAGTGCTGATTATCATACACAAAGGAAATGTGACTGCTGATTCGTACATCACTAATATTCTTGAAAAACGTATTGTGCCATACTTGGGAATTATCTATAAGTAAGGGACCTAACGTAACTTGTCGCTTACGTTACTCGATGACGCAATAGTGACATAAAAGGAATACAAATTAAACAACTAAGTACTGCACTAACCGCCAACCTTTCTATTTAGTCGAATTATTGATAGTCATATTTTTTCAGCATAGGTACATATCAGTACATTTTGAGCACATAAATTCTCATTCTTCTTATTACCGAGAAAAAGACAAAGCAATCTATTGAAAATCTATGGAGTTTAGCGCCTACGTAAGGGTCAATTCACACGTACCACAACCACACTACAGCCAAAACCACACCACAACGACTCCACGTGGTCGGGCGTATATTTTGTATTGCAAATGAATGTTACAATTTACACGCACCACGTTTAGCCGTTGTTATTGACCACCTGTGTAATACGACCACATCGCAACCGCATTGCGACGGCAACGCCACCACCGGCGGCAGCACCGCGGCCACATTGCCATAACATGACGTCATCAACAGCGCGCGCCTATAGTGGTATTTTTAATTAGATGAAGTCAACTGACGTTTACTCTGTTGTCAGTTTCGAAAAATAAAAATAGTGTTGTGACAAAGTGAATGAAAGAAAACTGAACAATATCGACATTTTGTCGGTATCATAACGCAACTGCAAAAAGCCTCTGCGACACTATTCCCACGTAACCGCAGCTTGACCACATTTTGTCGCTGCGACGTGGTGTGGTTGTGGTACGTGTGAATTGATCCAAGTCTTCGTAACACCCATGGTGATAGCAATCTTAAAACCCGTTCGATCCTCGTAAACACGCCAGCGTTTTTTAACACTAGTGACTAAGTTTACGATGATAACTCATGTGAGAGGTTCATAGTTATTCAATTGTTTTTACATTGACATGATTTTCTACGTTGGCGTTGTGTTTGATGGGTATGATTTAAGTTTCATTTGATTAAGTTCTAATATAATTTATAATTGGATATACGCCATCAAATATGTCTGGACCCTAACCATACAAAACTGCTAAGTTCCGTCACAATGCCAACATTTTTCCTGTCTATATTACTGCGTCATTAGACTATTTTTGTCTCGTTATTGATTGGCATCTAGGAAAAATATGAGGGAAAAGCTCCGTATATAGGTTGATGGTGAAGATACATATAAAACAATATACTTCGGAGCCATGGCAACGCCATGTACAATGATATAATTTCGGAGAAAAACGTAGATATAAATTTTCCGTTTGTTTATTTTATTGTAAGATTTGTAGGTAATATTTAATGCTAAGGACTAACCTATAGAGCTTAGAAACCAAGATATAATAAATAAACAAGAATATAGATGGCTGCCAAAATCATGAATTTCATTTACAAGTTACGCTGCATAAGCATTTCCAAAGTTTACAACAGAATTGTAAATGCTAGATTTTTTTAAAATTATTGTATAAGGTTGTCTAAAATCATCATCATCATCATCCACCTAGTCTTTTCCCTACTGGTCAACTTCCAGTCTAACCTAATTCAGCTGAATTATACAGAGTGGTGCTGACAATACGACAATAAATGATACCACGAAAAATAGTGGTTCATAGGAATAATCCTAAACCATAGAAAAAAACCTAGCATCAAAAATAAAAAAATGAAAATTTCAAACAAACTAAATCACATAAAATTGTAAACGGAATAGAACATAATTTAAAAATATTGGTTCACTGTCCTCCGATCGGCGATAGCGCGATCCTGTATCGACTTGCTTTTTTCCCGCCATTATTATTAAAGTTTGGTACCGCAGGATGCGGTGGTCATTAACCTGTATGCACTTCCTTATCAACATGTACATCATGTAGAAAATGTGAAAAATTAAAAATAATTACCTGTGACTAAACTAATGGACATATTTATATGATTTGTTATAGGCAGACTGAGAATGTGTTGAGGTACACGATGTTTAATTTATAAGTCTAATCTGTATAAGCTACTATTATACTTGGAGCGACTGACCATCTGCTATATTTTTGCCGAAAATATATCTATGTCTAAATCCATTCCATCTAAGTTCTTTTGATTCCAACATCAAGCTCCAGTTCCGTCATGAACAGATCCAGATTCAACAACAGAACTGTATGTACTTATTTATATTTCTTTTTTGTCACGAGATTAACCATGCTTGATATGGTTGTCTTTTCTGCAAGTGCTTTCAAGGGGTTTGCGTTTTTCTACGGTGCTTTCATATCGATCAATACATACATCACCGTTATCTCTTATGGTAGAATCCTGCTGACGTCAGAAAGTCGGACAAAATAATAACTTTGGCTACGTTCTGACGTCAGCAGGCCTATTCCTATTAAAACATCTAAAATCTAGTCCCAACTTAAAAAACTTGTCAAAAATATAGGGAAAGTAATAGGCATTTTAACAGATTGAGTTATAACGCGACCGTTCTTAAAATAACTCCGGAATTGCCGCGAGGTTTTTGTATACAGATTTTAGTACACTAACACAGGAAGAAATCTGTTAGTTTTGAACAGAGATTTATGGTTGATCAACTTGCAGGCCTTAATATATTCTGACAAAACTAGGCAGAATCTACAAAGACCTGCCCAATGCAAAACTTGGTACATATTTTTGTTTATTTCAATATCTAACAGTGTCCATTAGTTTCAGAAGGTCACCTCCGCAACTGTACGCCGCCGGCTATCGACGATTTCCCGGCGGGTGTATTCACGGAGCTGCAGAGGCAGCATGGAGCTATCGTCATCCACGCCTTCATCTCCATTTACCTGTTCCTGGCACTCGCCGTCGTATGTGACAAGTTCTTCGTGCCCGCGGTTGAAAAAATATGTCATGGTATATATCCTACGCACTTGAGAATATCTCTAAGGGATTCACCACACTGGCGATTTGCAAGCGTGTTATCAGCGAGGCGATTGTTTAACACACTTTGTGCATATTGTGCACGCAGCGAACACGTTACGTGTGCGCGCCGTGTTTACCGCGTCTGCGCAACATTAAAAATTAAGTCGTGGTGGCCTAGTAGTTAAAACCCAGCCTCTCAAGTATGAGTGTGCAGGTTCGATTCTAGGTCATATAACTTAGAAAAGTTACATTGGTTGGATACCAATGACTGATTACAAGGTAAAGGAAAACATCTTGAGGAATCCTGAACTTTAAGCCTGAAATCGCCAACTCGCATTGAGCAAGCGTGGTGATTACGCCCAATCCTTCTCTGTTTGAGAGGAGAACTGTACCCAGCAGTGGTACGATAAAAAGAAGTTTGATGATGATGATGAAAGATTGACAAGAGAGAGCGAAGTAGATCTAAATTAAATTATAAAGGGGAGATACTGAACCAAGTCCAATGGGCAAAGTGACACTCAGTCTTCCTTGGTCTAAATGCATGTGGATATTATACGCATCAAAACTTTTTCATGTTTCTATTTACCAAAATGTTCTTATCACACAAGACAATAATAGGCTACATACATATTATTATTTATGTAAGTACAACCAAAATTGCAATTATATTATATACAACATGTACCACATTATTTTTTGATTAGGCGAAACCCGAAACACGTGTCCAGTATTTTTAAGTAAAGAAGCTATGTACAAAATTTCAAAAAGATATAATGAAAAACCACAAAGTTATGAGCCTGCTATTCTACTTGGTCGTCCTATCAAAAATATGGTCAAAGCTACTTACGGGTGGGCGAGCGCGGTGCGTTGACCCCTGGCGTCAGGGATGAAAAAGGGATCTATACAACGAAAATAAATTACAACGTTATTTTTTGTATATACGAAATCCGAAACACGTGTCCAACATTTTTAAGTAAACAGTCTCTGTACATAATTTCAAAAAGGTATCATGAAAAAGCACGAGGTTATAAGGTTGTTATCTTACCTGGTTTTCACAACAAAAATATGTTCAACGCACCGCTCGCCCGGAACGGGGATCCCTATCTCACTGTACGTCTAGTACTATGATCTACCGTCACCTGTTAACGCATCGCTCGCCCCCCCGCGCCTGCAGTGGCGCGGCGCTGAGATCCCTATCTTACTGTGCGTCTAGGACTATGATCCACCGTCACCTATATTGCGCGCTCGGTAACAGACTGCAACAATTTCTAAATGTATTTGGGAAAAATATAACATGGTGTAAAAATTATTGGAATCGTTTCAATTGCTTATTCTGAACAAACTATATTCAGGTTTCGTATAAACAAAAAATAACCTTGTATTAATATATATATATATATTTTTTAATAATTATAAACTAGCGCTTGACCGCAATCCCGCCTGATGGTAAGCAGTGATGCAATCGTTGATGATAAAGCGCGCTAGTTTATTAAACCCATTTACTTAAAAAAACTGAGTGAATAGGAAGGAAGACGGCAGTTGAGCGAGGTGGTGCAATGTTAAACCCAACAAAACGACCAACGATGCTGCGCCAGAGGGAGATTGATGTGGAGACCCTCCACGATAAAAACTCCCGACACAACAGCACTTGGCGCATCGTACCCGGCACACATCGCAACACAACTGCTCAGACCCGTCCTCCGTACGGCTTCACCTGACATCATGTCGGAACACGTCGAATCGCTTGGCGGCAAGACTTTGTCTGGTGGGTGGTAACTTCTGCCGGCAGCCGCTGTGGCCTACCACCGAGAAATAATAATTATTGTTTCCGAAGTCAATTTGCAAGAGCTAGATGGATAATACAGCATGAGACACACGATGAGAGGCATCGGGCGTCACTTCACTAATGTAACTAACCCCAATGATTGATTGCTAACGTGATTGCGCTCGCACGACTGTGTCGGTACTTACCTCTGTCCTAGTCTATCGGTAACTGTAGATATGCAACTATGATCACAGATACTGTGTTGTTGTATGTAGTGGTGCACAGACCCCAGATTTATTGATTTTTATGTTAGAGCTAAACATACATACAGACAAACTAGTGTGAAAGCGAGGAACACGTCGTATAGTCGCTTCAAACCCTCAGAGTGGGTACATTTACACTTCCTCATTGGAAACACGTTGGAAAATCGTCAGTGTGGTACCGCTTTAAGGGTGGTTGTCCAATTTGTATTTTTTTCCTAAGGACCCTGATAGCAATGTGTGATTAGTGGTTTGATTGTTGCAAGAATTTAAAATTAAATTATTATTTTGGAACCTACCAGAAGAATTACCTCTTAGTGTTGATGTCAATCGACAATTACTATAAATCGTGTTTGTATCTGGACGGTACAGAATACATATTACTAACATAATTTCGTTCACTTAGCAATCTGAAATGATGTCTTCGTCGGTAGAAACTTTTCCACAACTTCATTAACACTTACAGCCGAATGCATTACATTTAGTTATTTTTGAAATTGTTAGTAATAGTTAATAATCTTCTGTCCTTTTTGTATGGAATAAATAAAGAAACACTGACTTTAAATGTAATTTAGTTTATGAACAAGGGAATTTGGTAATTATTCGTTACAAACTAGGTAAGTATTGCTTTGTACCTAATCCTTTGGCATAACTGTGTTAGCAAAGATACGTTGACATGGTTTTCGATAAGATTATTGAACAAATATTTTTGTTTACCACTGTTACAGCACTAAACATGACGAACGATGTGGCAGGAGCCACTTTCATGGCGGCTGCTACGTCAGCCCCTGAGCTGTTCGTTAACGTTATCGGCACCTTCATCACGGAGGGTGACATTGGGGTGGGCACCATTGTGGGGTCAGCGGTTTTCAACATACTTGCCGTCGCTGCATGTTGCGGCATCGGTGCAGGAATGGTATCTATACACCTTTCATCCACATTCATAAAAATCATAAAAGATCACCATTAAATTTCGTGTCATTGCTTCCAGGTTGTGCCCTTAGACTGGTGGCCACTGACCAGGGACTGCCTGGCCTACGGAATCACAGTGTCTATACTAATTTGTATAATGCACGATGAGTACGTTCAGTGGTACGAGGCATTACTTCTTGTTATGCTGTACGGAGTCTACATCTGTATCATGTACTACGACAAATCGATTCAGAATTTTGCAAAAGGTTGGTATTTCATTAAATGATGAACGAAATAAATATGATTCATGCGTAATTTTATCACAGAAATGTGTTGTTACACAGGGAATTGGAACTGTGTGTCCGACATGTTGAAGAAAAGTGAAAAGCAGGATAATACTGTCGTTGCTGAAAATGGTACGTACAATAACATTTTTGAGGAAGATACGTAATATTATTGATTCCTTTGACAGCAATAAGATATCTCTTGTGCTATTATTTAACTTTCCAGAACTTAAAGATGATAAAACCGTAAACAAAAATGATTTGTCTGTGGATCGCCACCAACACAATGGGAATATAAAAAGTGCGTTATCTCTTTACCCAGATAAAAATGAAAAACATAGTGAAATTGACACAACAAATTCTGTGAACTTACCACCCGCTGACGGCGATAAAGCTAAAAATATCTGTGTTGATATTGAAAGTAAGGCCAACGACGTGGAAATTGCAAATCCTGAGGAGCATGCAGCTGTAGCTAACATTGATGAGAATAACAAAGACGCAGAGGATAAATATGTGCACTCTTTATGGAAGTGGCCTACTGGTAGAAGTTGGCTTACTAAGGTAACTATTGTAGCAGATACAACACTCAAAATATCCTAAAATTTAATGTTCTAATCATTTTGTCTTGTTACAGAGTACATGGATAGTGACGTGGCCTATTCACCTGGTATTCTTGTTCACTATCCCAGACTGTGAGAAGCCTCGTTTCAAGAACTGGTTCCCTTTGACGTTCATGATGTGCATTGTCTGGATAGGATCCTTGTCGTACATCGTAGCTTGGATGATCACTATTATTGGTAAAGCTAGCATCTGAACGTGACATAAATAAACTTTTGCCAATGTTATTTATGATTTCACTACATTGTTTCATTACAGGGGACACATTAATGATACCGGACTCGGTGATGGGCATAACTTTCCTTGCCGCCGGTACATCCGTGCCGGAAGCTGTATCCAGCGTAATAGTAGCAAAACAAGGTTCAGTGCAATTTATTAATTTTGTGCTCCAATGTATGGTTTTCTACATACCTGTCTTCATATTGCTTGAGAATGTTGACTTATATAGTTTTAAGAATTCATTAAATCTACTATTTTCTTTTTATTATTGTTCCGTACCTAAAATGTAAAAACAAAACCCTTTGACTAAAACTCCAATGTCCATCTGTCCATCACCAGGCTGATCTCATGAACCGTGACAGTTAGACAGTTGAGATTTTTCGATAAATGTTTTGTTGCTGCTATTACAACAAATGCAAAAACAGTTTTTATTTCGTATACATAATGGTATGGAACCATTCGAGTCCGACTCGCACTACCACGGTTATTTTTTAATTTACTGCTTCTGGAACACAGGCCATGGATCTATGGGTATCAGCAATTCCATCGGATCGAACACGTTTGACATCCTGCTATGCCTCGGGCTGCCGTGGCTCATCAAGGCGTCGCTCACTCCAGCCGAGCCGGGTCACTACTGGGTTAGATTTAACTATTTAAAACATTAATATTATTATTTAACTCGCCAGCGATAAACCGAAATACATACATAAGGTTAATTGTAAAACACCTGCATAATTTACATTACTTATTTGCATTTTGCGAAAGGAACTTTTAACTTAAACTTAGAAATGCTTTAGCACTGCGAAATTGCGATACCTACAGAATTGTATTTTGCTCAGCAACTGATATTTTTCGTGGGGAAGGTCGGGATAAATACAGTTAAATGTTAACAGGTGAAGATCAACTCCATGGGGTTGGAGTACTCCGCCATTTCGTTGCTGTCGACGCTCCTGCTGCTGTACTTGACGTTCTGGTTTAACAAGTTCAAGCTGGACGCAGCAGTGGGGCGCGCTTGCCTTGCCATGTACGCTATGTTCCTGGTGCTAGCCACACTTATTGAACTGAACGTGTTTTTCCCGGTCAATGTACGCACATGCAAGAGAAGTGAACTAAAGTCTTAAGCAAGCTAAGTGTTCTGGACATAATGACAAGACGAAGTGTAAAAATAGTAGTCGTGATGTCTCTTGCAATTGTTTCCTGCTCATGTGTGCAGAAACCTTACGTGTACTTTTAAGAATTCGGTTATTAAAATAAAACCTCTCCGATCATTTTTCTATTACCTACACTATTTCATTGATGAAGACCATAGAGCGCCATTTTCATTAGTAGAGTTCTAATTTAATGTTATTTATGTAATTTAGAAGATATGAGAATACGCATGTTGGCGTAAGGTGGAATCTTTCCTGGTACAATGTAATTCCTGTTACTATTCGATGTAGATTACATAAATGAAAGTATTGAAGTATGCATCAACCATGTGTCAGGAGCGTTACTATCAACTTAAGTAGTTGCTGTAATCTGGACAGAATTATTATTTGCGCATCTCGTTTAGTAGGAAAAAAGGCTAATACAAACACTACAATGAATTTTCCTTGTATTTATTCCACAAGCATTCTGCTATGTAACTTTTGTCTCCGAATCTTGTAAAATGTCTCCAAGTAGTAACGAAATCTTATAAATATAAAACCTCGATTTGAAGATGCTATTAGCTTTCTTTTGCCTGATTATAAGAGTAATTTAGGTATATTGAGTGTTTGGTACGAAGCACCGTGTACAATCAACGTACTCTCTCTATCAGTAATCTCGATACAGATAAGTTGATGTAAATACATAATATACGATATAATGTAACTTTCTTAAACTAATTAAATATATCAATAGATTGTTGTTTCTTTTATTTTGTTTCTTAGTGATGGACCAAGTGATTAAAAGGGCCTGAGAAAACACATAAATCCTGCACGTACAAAAATAGAAATACCCCAGATAACTGATGTGAAGCTGTGTCTTGGTTAAATTGCATGGCGAATGTATAATTTTTTGTGGTAACTATGTGTATACCAAGTAAAAATTTTAGTAGGTATCTAATGGTAGGTACGCAAACAGGGATTTGCTCGGCCTCGGGCCGCGGAATGGCAATCAGTTAATAGACATGACCAAGGAACTTCTCAATAAAAGCGCATGCTATGTTCACTAAACAAAAGACAAAATTATAGACTATACAAAATATCACCAGCGCTATACAGTATGTTAAGAAAACCCTGTCCGACCCGTGAAGGTGTTGTTAGGTATCGATAACTGATTCTACTAATGCATACAAAACCGGGCTAAACTTAAAAAAAATCCCCCTAAAAAAATAAATATTATTTCGCAAAAAGATGTAACTTAATAAATGTGCGTTACACACCCCTTCGCGAGCAGCGGGCGGCAGGGCACGCGGCACGTGGTCGCATCGCTATTCGCTCATAATAATACCGGTGTTGTCACTTTTTTTAAAATTACCAAATTTTGGGGAAGTTGGAATTAATTCGCGGGAAAAAAAGATTATTTCAAAATTCATTTGTATTGGTACTCGTACTATGATGATTACGTAAAATTTTATATTATATTTGGTCATGTGTTTACCTAACCTTTATTATCCTTATGGGTCGGACAGAGTTTTCTTAACATATTGTATAGAAAACGAAGAAAGAATTCTGAATTATAATAATCTTGATGCGTGATGCACGAACATATTGTTTGCCTAACAACATTGAAGTTTACTTTATAAAATAATTGTTTAGCAAATTATTTATGTCTGTAAGGATTGAATGATTAATTAAATATTTCTTTAATAATAAGCTTAAAAATATACTGAGTTGGTTCGGTCTCCGATTTAGTAGTATAATACTGCAAAAGTTATATATGATTCCATCAAATGTTTGAATGGGTAGCCACGTCAGAACTAGGAACAACATGGATGAATAATTATACTACTTTGATATGATGTAGTAGCATTTAAGAGTTGTTAGTAGACAGTCATCTAGGCTCGGGAATGATAAAGTTAAAAAGTTACCATACATTTTGGCTCCTCAGACACTGCACATACACACGTGTCACTTAAAAAAAAGTCATCATCATCATCGTCATTATCAATCTTTTTATCGTCCCACTGCTGGGCACAGGTCTCCTCTCATATAGAGAGGAGGATTGAGCGTAATCACCACGCTTGTTTAATGCGGGTTGGTGATTTCAGACTTAAAGTCCAGGTTTCCTCAAGATGTTTTCCTTCACCTTCAGTCATTGGCGTCCAAAATATACTTAGAAAGTACATATAACTTTAGAAAAGTTACATTGGTACTTGTCTGATCTGGAATAAAATCCGCGCACTCATACTTGAGAGGCTGGTATTTTAACCACTAGGCCACCAAGACTTAAAAAACGAGAAAAAAAAAGATGTATAAAATATACAAGCAAGCTCATTCAATACAAGCTTTTCTGTAATGTCTAAGTTAAACTAATATCTACTACTTATTTTAACCACAAAAAATAAACCTTGTACTTAATATCTCCTAACTACACAAATAAATAGGTACTCATATAATTTGCATAATGTTCTTGATGTTAAAATGGCATGTTAACGATCTTCTATAATTATATATCTGAAACCGCAAATTCTATATCAGAATTGTACTGTTTCAAAAGTCTGCTTTCAAAAGAATAAAATCAGGTTCAGTAATTATCATGATTCAAAATAAAAATATTGGTATCATTCTCCTTAAATTATAGGCGAACTTACTAAATCAAGCTTTTCAGGCCACGTTATAACACGGATAGCGAAAAATAATAAAATCAAGCATTCAATAAAGTACCTACTTGGTTTGAAGTACCCACTGCGCAGCTTTTAATTGAAATATGCAGTGGACGTCCGATCAATACCCTTCGGCTGCGTTGGTACATACACACCTTGTATACTGCAGCCTGTATTTGCAAACTGTAAGTACCTATATAGCACGAGCTGTAAGTACCTATATAGCACGAGCTGTAAGTACCTATACAGCACGAGCTGTAAGTACCTATATAGCTGAGCAACAGTGTTGCCGATCTGTGGGGAATTCCCCAAACTGCGGGGAAAGCAAAGCTGATTGGGGAATGTGTGGGGAGAGCTTCAATTCGGGGAAAATGCGGGGATTTTAAGTATGAACACAAAAACGTGATATTTAACATCAAATTTATGCTAGTCTTGATTGATTTCCCTGATAGCCTTTTATTCCGTAAGTTGACGTCAGAATAATGGTCAAGTTGCCGTCCAACTACTGCCGTATTTTGACGTCATGTTTACAGCAGAATCTGGAGAGTAAAATTAGACGGAAACTTGCGGTGAATTTATCGTTAAGTATTATCTATTATCGCCGCCTAGTGGCAGAAATAAAAATGACATGGAATATGTCGCGACCTACCGGCAGAATTTAGCTTTCAAGTCATATATATTGAAGTCATTATATTTAGTTCAAATTTCGCGAGAAAATTGTTACCAAAATATGGACATAGAATATCACCAACTTGTAGACAAAGTACGTCAGATTGTAGTCAAGTGTTGGAACAGCAGAACTTGACGGAATTTTGACGCAAACTTGGCCGTAGATTCTGTAAGTCAGAACCTGATGAGAAAGTTGGAGAATATTGTGGCTATCAGGGTAGCTTTGATGGCTACTCGAGAGGGAATAAAGAGAGAAGGGGGCAGTTTAAAATTTAATCCGAGTTCTAAAATGTTGCACAAAAAAGTTTGGCGCGAAAAAAATGTGTAGTTTTTTTTTAATTTTTGTCATGTTTTAATAAATAAAAAATAAACCTAAAAGAACGGCCGCCGAGAAAATGCATTTCTGACTGGTTGATTCAATAAACAATGTAACTTTGGATGAATGTATTTGTATTTGCCGATGGTATTTGCTCTTCAACGTAACGAAAAATATAATTAGAAAATATAGATATTAAAAAGAACTTTACAGTGAATGTGACACTAGTGATATCTGACATACGTCAGAAATGCATTGTCACAGAGACCGAACTTTACCTACATTTTTGGTTGTTTTATTTCTGTGGGGAATATGTGGGGAATTATCATTTTTCTTTCCCCAAACGTGGGGAATTTCGACAATGCGTTTGGGGATTTTAGCAAATTACTGTCGGCAACACTGCTGAGCAAACTCGCCTTTGATTTGCAAGTCTTGATGACTTTGTTGCTAAAATGCTTCTTTTTAAAAAATAAAAAATATCGAATTTAATGTAATACATAGAGTAAGTATCTAAACTTTCTAGAATAAATTTTCTAAATTAGGTTGAGAATCGCATCAAACTCCATTGTGCATTTTAGCTCATCTTCTGTTTGGGAAACTGATTAGGTTCGGTAGCAATAGAAAAAGTACCTAATTGTATCGCATTCATCATCATCAACCTTTTATCGTCCCACTGCTGGGCACAGGTCTCCTCTCATACAGAGAAGGATTGAGCGTGATCTCCACACTTGTTTAATGCAGGTTGGCGATTTCAGACTTAAAGTCCAGGTTTTCTCAAATGAAATGAAATGAAATCGATTATTAAGCAAGGAGGATCACCGATCACTTTTAGACGTCATGTATTTTTTTTTTTAACTAGATGTATTCGGCATTTCCTAACTGACTACCTCTGAGAAGAAATAGCCGAAACAAACTCAGGGATCATCGTCTTTTTTCAAGTCCAGACATTAAAAATGGAAATGTTTACAATAATTTACCTTATAATTACGCATATTGCTTAATAACAATGCTTAACAGAGCGAGCAGCTCAGTCCCAACCTTTATTGTCTTCTAAATAATCTGTGATTTTATAATACCCCTTTTTGCAAAGTTTGGCCTTTATATAGTTTTCAAGCATTAGTGACAGTTAAGGTACTGTTATACTAAGCCCCAACAGCATGGTTTCCAGAAACATCCAACGGCCACGAATTCCTATCACATTTACTATCAGTTGGAATCATTTCGAAGAATATTGCTAATTTATTACTCTATATGTTCAAGAACGTGTCTGCTCAACAACGTAATTTTTTTTTTTTTATAATTATAAACTAGCGCTTCACCGCCATCCCGCCTGATAGTAAGCAGTGATGCGATCGTTGATGGTAAAGCGCGCTAGTTTAATAAGAGCCTATTCACGCAGAAAAACTGAGCGAATAGGAAGGAAGACGGCAGTTGAGCGAGGTGATGCAATGTTAAACCCAACAACACGACCAACGATACTGCGCCAAAGGGAGATTGATCTGAAGACCCTCCACGACCAAACTCCCAACACAACAACATTAGGTGCATCGTACCCGGCACACATCGCAACACAACTGCTCAGACGCGTCCTCCGTACGGTTTCACTAGAAGTACTTATAATATTACTTACTTATACTTACTTTACTACTACTTCACATTACGCAACTGTTGTTGTTGAACCGTCAAAATGAAACCTGTTTCTGTTGATACTGTTTTATACAATTACCCTGCTGTTTGGCTGGCGAGTGAGTTCAGTGGAAAAGGGAAGGGGAAACCAATACCGGCAGATTATAATAATTATGTATTATAGCTGAGATCTCATCATTTACTACTCTCATCACTCATGGCATAAGAGCAAATATAAAGTCAGTGTAGAGAGAGAAATAATACAAAGTAAAAATTGAGTATTAATAATTTTTTTAATCTATAAACTATTAATTAAACTTTTCTCAAATTACGATGAGTAGTTATCGTCGTCATTGTTGTTAATCTTCCTCGCAATTAGGGGACTGTCGCCCATTTTCTGAAACAAAAACAAGAATTATTTAAATATCAAAATATCAATCACAGTCTTGGACGAGGTTGATCGGTAGATTGCATTGTGTTATGTTAGGTCAGTTACACCAATTGCAGATAGAGTGACAGATCCTGTTTTCAATAGATGTAGAATTTATTAATCGGACCTTGAAACTAGTCGTTGACACTGCACCATTTTAGTGCATGTATAAGCTGGTATGGATATTTAGTTTTATAGTTAAAGAAATTTCGCTATCATATATAACATTATTTTTTGTTTATACGAAACCTGAATATAGTTTGTTCAAAATAAGCAACTGAATCGATTCCGATCATTTTTACACCATGTTATATTTTTTTCCAAATACATTTAGAAATTGTTGCAGTGAGCGCGCAATACAGCTGATGGTGGATCATAGTAATAGACGCACAGTGAGATAGGTATACACGCGAAGCGCCGCTGAAGGCGCGGACGGGCCAGCGATGCGTTGACCATACTTTTGTTGAGACAATCCGGTAAGATAACAAGGGTTTTTCATGATACCTATCTTTTTGAAATTTTGTACATAGATTGTTTACTTAAAAATATTGGACACGTGTTTCGGATTTCGCATATACTTACAAAAAAGAACGTTGTAAGTATATTATAAATATACTTATATTTTTGTATAGTTCCTTTTTTCATCAATTATATGCAAGCAACCTTGACAAAGCAGACATCAAATGCATAGAATTTATTGGAGGTTTTGCTTCAAATTCATGAATATCGTTAAATTATCTAAAAAGTTTTTTTTTAAAAACGCCCGCTCTGATAGCACAGGCCGTTTATACTTTTTTATATCACTTTTATATTCCTGTGGCACCAAATCTAAGATCCCACTGCTAAGAAAAAATCATCATTAAGATAAGCCTATAGTAGTCAACTGAATGGCAATTCCTGTACTAGTAATTAATAAGTTTAAAATCTAGTCGTAATCAATTCATTGACGCTGACGTCAATCAATATCAAAGATAATTATGTTAAAAATGTAGCAGATTTAGAAAAAAAAATTACTAGTTAAGACAGAATTGCCTCTCTGCTCTGCTGAACACATAGACTTGTTCCATCGCACACCACGACGTCTACCAACCCATTAATCAATACCTTTATAATCTACACGTGAAAGTCTAAATGTAATGTATGTAGATTGTACGGAAGGATGTTGTGTGTACTATAATTATTATTGTCTGAAATAAACGTATTGATTTTTTTTTATAATTCTAAAGTAGTTCTTGACAGCAATCCCACCTGATGCTAAGCAGTGGTGCAAACGTTGATGGTAGAGAGCGCTAGTTTATTGCCTTGAAGACACTTAATTTCGGCGAGCAGTGGACAGGTCGCCGCCTGGTAAGGTCCCGGCCGGGGTCGACTGCGCGTTTGTTGTGTTTCACGCACGCCTCAAAGAGGAATCAGCATATAGTGACGGGGTCCACGAAGACCAATGTTCCCTGGGTCAGGGTTGCGGGTTAGTTAAAAAAGAAACCGTGGCCCTGGCGCATAAGCAAATGTAGAAACACGGGTGGGTTTTAGTCAGCAAAAGGCTGACACGCCCTTCCGCTCCGTCCAGAGCGGGACGGGAGAGCAAAAAAATTTTTAGTCTGACGGAAACACCGCCGCTTGCTTGTTCCAGTCCCCCGATGTACGTGGTATAAAAGACGTGACGAAACGCTTTGTTCGGATCGTAGTGGTGTCATCAACTTAAGGTTTGAGGGAGAGGGATACATCCGATGATCTTTCACTCTAAAACTACTGAACGGAATTGAATTGTTGGTGGTTTTTTTTAGCTTATTATTTTTCGAGTGACTAATAACTTAAAAGTCGACAAAATATTTGCAACAAGTAAAATAACTTGCCAGCGATTAAATATTTTCACGACTATTATATTATGTAAGGTTCAAAATTAAGGGTGTTGTAAAAAATAAAAACTAGCAGCTGCGTTTAGGTAGCAAATAAACATTATTAGGCGAAAAAAAGAATTAAAACTAGGAGCTGCGTTTAGGTAGCAAATAATTCTTTTTTTCGCCTAATATTTCAATTGACTGGTCTATACCAGTCAATTGAAATATTAGATTCATCAGAGCAGAGAGGCAATTCTATCTATCAAGAGGAGGAGCTATATATCGTCGGTGCGCTTGCCAAAAGCCGTAAGTGGTTTTTATCAACCTTTCAGGAAGCAGAAAATACTGTTTTATATGATAACTAACAAATTTAAGAAAAATCTAAAAACGCAGAATATTGGCAAAGTATGTTATTGTTATACTGAGATAAAAATAATTTTATTGTGTTACCTTATTTAGGCCCAAAATATTTTTTTTTTGTGTTTTACATGCGCATATCAGATTTTGTTTAGTCGTGCAAAATAAGATAGATATGTTTTAAAATGCACATAAAGGTTTTTGTTTTGAAAACTTTATAGGATATTTTTGTGCTTATAAATTTTATATTTATTTATCTAGCAGGCTCAAAGTAAGTAAAACAATTGTGTGTTATTAATGAAATGCTATTATATTTAGAAAATTTTGGTTGGTAATACGTATCTACTCAGAAAAACTATAGTACTACAAAAATGTAGGCCTCCTGAGATTAATATAAAGATTAACAATTACTTAACATTAATAGTTCTACAACGTTTTGAATATTTCAATAAGTAGGCAGTTAACAATGACATAAATTAGAACCTTTTATGAAATCAATCTATATTATGTATCACACAATCTAAATAAAGTTTCTTACTTAATTAAAGGCACAATGTCATAAATCTTTACTTCAAATTTATAAAGAAAGAGAATTATGAGATCAGCGGTTTAGTTGAGGTAAAAAATATAATTTTTAAATTAATATTTAAAAAATAAAGCCATGCATGAAACTTTTAGTATAAATGTTTTATAAAAATTATAAAAAATAGAAACAACAAAACATTTATTTAGAAACAAAATATATATTTAAACATTATTCATTACAATTACACTATCAATCATGTTGAAAATTATCATAAAAGTAATGGTTATCCCTATGCATGTATTGTTTTAAAGACTGCAGGCAATTCTATATAAATTTCTCAATATTTCCTGGTGCACTGTAAAGGCTGGAAAGGCTTAAGTTGCCAGCCCGCAATCTTAGCGGAAGTGGTTGCCACTCATCTGGATGACGCAATTTTTATATTACACTATGCCGTTTTTGTATAGAACACCTCTGATATCAGTGACCACAGGATCTTTGGCCTTTTTGCCAGGTTCAGGTTGCCTGCCGTTTCAAGATTTTTAAAAACTTGTAGTGTACATTGTGAATAACATAAGGCTTACTGAGAGCTTATCCTATTTAGCTAATAAAGTCACTAGGACTCCAAATTGGAGGTTCAAAGAGCCGTTCTAGTGTGGAATGGACACTGTCCATCTGCATCATTGTATGTACCTTCTGAAGTAATAATTATGGTTCTATCTCAATGTCTTTTTTTAGTGACTCCATGTCACTAAAGAAAAAGGCATTGAGATGCGAAGCTGAGGCTAATATCTTATTTCGATTTTGATAAGAGCATCCATCTGAAATAAGTATGACTTTCTTGTAACATTCGTCAATGTTCAGGTTTGAAAAATTCAAAGGCCAGTACTAAACTCACATGCTGGTACTCCACCATCTCCTTCATGCCATACATACAACTGTATTTTGTTATTATTGTTAATATAGAATGTATAATTATGCACCTGCATTTTGTTTAAAGTATTGTACACATACTTGTAGCTTTGGTGACAGTAATACGCTTTGTACGTCCACAGTTACAAAAAATATTTCTGGAGAACACAATGATTCTGCTTTCTAGCATCATAGGCTTCCTTTTTCTTTCTGCTATGTAACTCAATCTCTTCTAGCATCTACTAGTGTATGCCACTCACTAGTGGGGCGAGGCCCTCGAGAAAAATGTCTCAAAAGCCTTCGACCGGATATGGCACGCTGCCTTTTGAGTAAACTTTCACCGTACGGCATTTTCCCTGGCCTGACTGGCTGGGTAAAAGACTTCTTGACAGAGCGGGCCCTCGGAGTTGTTGTCGACGGATGCTCATCGGCGCCCGTGTTCTCTCTGCAACTCTGTTCCTGCTGCATATTAACAAATTGATGATGCTCGCTATCTATGGGTATGCAGATGACAGCACAGTTGTGGAGAGATACCTACCGGGTGCTCGGGCTATTAAGGAATCAATCCGATCCGAAAGAGAGGCTAAAGTAGAGCGAACGAATGTTGCACTACAGGCAGTCTCCAAATGGGCCAAACACAGGCGTGATGCAGATCTATTCACCGCGAAAAGAATCCAGTTCACCTTGGCTCATACTTTTCTGAATGTATCCTTGAAGTGCACCGACCACCTCTGGCTTTTAGGAGTTGAGATTTCCTCGAACCTGAACTTTGGGCGGTTCATTGGGTCCAAAGCCAAGGTGGCTGCCAGCAAACTTGGCGTTATCGCAAAGGTCTATATTGTTGCTGCAAAATGCCACCTGGCTACTTTGTAATCAGTGGAGAGGCGTGCAAAGAAGCCAATTGGCGACGCAGATTAAGCTCAAAAAGGTTTCCAAAGCCTGGATCACAGGCGGAGAGTAGCCAGCCTGTCAGTGTACTACAGAATGCATTTTGAAGAGTGTGCGAGGGAATTGCCTGATTTAATTCCAGCAGAACAACTGTTTGATCATTTAAAATAAAGTTTGAAGTAGATTTTTATTGTTAATTAGAAGGGTTCGCTGCAGTTTGGTCAGTGGGGTTTCAAACATGTGCCCGCAAAATCTGCTATGTGTTTTTCATTCTTTGAAAATCTCTTTATGTGCACCTATTCGAATATTAACTTCACATAACTGTTTTTTCATTGAAAACAAATACATAAATGATTTGGCAAATCGAGATTCAGTGAGAATTTTACATGAGGGTTTTGGCAATAGATGTGGCGTACAAAATTGATAACTTTTATGAAATAAAAAAAATCCACATACGGATTTTGGCAAGCGCACCGACGATATATTGACTTGGCGACTAATAATGTTAGTAGGGTGGCAAAGATAATATAGTAACAACTATTTCGTGCCGTCTAAAAACCTACTTTCAGGCTTCGCTTTGCGGGTAGCTTTAAATGTTAAAACGAGTACAATAAAAAGGAATTAGAGTTAATTATTAATATTTTTTACTTAATACGATACTCCTAGATTAGCTGCCAACCCATTATATATGGTACCGACTCTATTTTTTTTTAAAACCCGTATTCATTTTTCTTAGTTGCTGCATTAAATACATGCTGTTTTTTTATAACCATGATTAATGGGGATAGGATTTAAATGTTCACCACAGTATAAAAATAATTAAATACCTGCTTTTCGATTAATGAAATGTTTACCCTTATCACATAACTATGCTTAACTAGGACTACATACATCATATGAAGAGTGCGCCCTCAATTGGTCGAGCTCCCTCGCGTGTAGTTCGATGTCGTGCTGTGTGAGGCGCGGGCGGCGGCAGTGCGGATGCTGCGCGGGCAGCCAGCGGTGCACGATCGGCGTCAGCAAGTCCCGATGCACCTAAACAGTGACCCATATAATCCTAACCGCCAATCTGTTCACACGCCTTGAGCACCAATTTGGCTAATCGGCTCTCAAGGGACGGATGGCAATCTTGCACGTTACTTCTTTATAGGCACGTCACTTGCAATAGATATAACGTTTTTTATATGCCTGTTGGTAGGTCGACTTGATTAGAAGTCGTTGGTCTTCATTGGCTTGGTTTTGAATGAATGGAGCATTTATAGAAGTACTCTGGATGTGACTTTGAAGTACTTGGACCACTTCTTTTATTTGTGATACATGAAATCTGGGTCTATATTCTCAGGTGCACACTGTTGCTTAAAATGTTACGATGACTTTGAGCTACCTACCACTGTTTCGTTAAAATTCCTGTCATTATTATCCTAATACAAAAGTAATGGCTATTGCAATATGATTTTAGAAGCTTACAGTGGCCGTGATACTCATGATTTTTAATCCTTCCCAGTTACGACACACCTGTAAGATGGCCTACATTAAATCACAATACATTATAATACTATAAATAAAAATAAAATTTACCTTATTTTCGAAAATGCTGTACAAAAGAAATCAATAACGAATCACCCCAATGTGACCCAGGTATGCAAGAAAACAACGTGAATAATTTATTTTTAGCCACTTCTTAACAAAATAGCTTGTTCCAAAACGTTTAAAACCACTTACCATAGCGGGATCATTGGGCTCGGTGAAATATGAGACGAAAGAGCCTACGACGATGCACACAGTCATACCGACCAGAGTGTAATACAAGTAGCTCAGCCTGTACATGAAGAATGTCCCTGACCTGTTGAGTAACAACCCTGTTTAGAAATATGCTCTAGAAATAAGACAATGACGCAATGATGACAGACATAAAAATAGAAATGAATATGGAAGGCTCTTTTGAAACGAGGGGAGGAAGTCTGAAAGTGATACCGATAACTGATATCTATGTAGGTAGGCCATAACATCGGCTACCGGCAGAAGTTACCACCCACCGAACAAAATCTTGCCAAAATATGGTGGAGCCGGACAGAGGACGGGTCTGAGCAATTGTGTTGTGATGTGTGCCGGGTACGATGCGTCAAATGTTGTGGTGTCGGGAATATGGTCGTGGAGGGTCTCCAGATCAATCTCCCTCTGGCGCAGCATCTTTGGTCGTGTTGTTAAGTTTAACATTGTATCACCTCGCTCAATTGCCGTCTTCCTTCCCATTCACTTAAGTGTTTTTGAGTGAATAGGCTCTTAATGAACTAGCGAACTACACTCATCTTCATCTCAGCGTATAATCCCGGTTGCATCCGCGGCTTTTGCGTTGGAAACCGGGGTTAGCTTTTCTACATATACGCACGATCTCTGGCCTCCCGTGGTGTGAGATTGTTGGCACGCATGTCATCTCTTACAACGTCAAACCAGCACTTCTTTGGTCTACCTCGCTTGTTCCGGCCCGGCGGAGTCGCTATGGCAAGACAATGCAAAATCTCAGCGTTAATCCTAGTCGCGTCCGGAATTTTTCATGTTTTGAGTCTGGGGTTCGCTTTACCAGTCTAACTACTGATTTTGGTTAAACTACGATATTTTCCATGAAGCGACTGCCATCTGACCTCCACAGCCTGTAGGCGATATCGAAGCATTGTAGTTAGACCAATTGTTGGACTTTTGAGGGCTCCAACTACCCCCGAAACGACTGCCATTAGATGTTCGTATGGCAACCGGAGCCAACGGCTTAACGTGCTTTCCGGGGCACGACCAGACCAGTGCAAATATTCATATTAATGCATACAAATATTTGCACTGCATGGGGATTGAAACCGCGCCTACCCCACGGAGGTTGTCGAATTGTTACCCATGTAACGTGTGACTAAATTACGTAACACACTATCAATCAGAATATGAATCATTTAGAAAGTTATTGATAATTCATTGCTTCATAAGTTTGAGAAAATGTATTTCCTCGATAAAGTAAATAGGTAACGCAATGAATATTGTTGAACTGTCATAATGCTAAGCCACTCTTAGTGTTAGTGTAACGCAATTTCCCTGCGGTCGAGTAACACCCCACTTATGAATCCGCTCTAAAAATATAACGGTGACATAAATGACGGGTATGGAAACGTAAACGATTACGGCGGGTCCTGCCGTGGCCGGTAAATTAGTTTACACGCCACGGCAGAAAAGGAGGAAAGGTGGGATTATGCAGATTATTTCGAAGAAATCATTACGCAAAGAGAGCAGCGGTGACCCAGTGGTATCGGCCGCGACTTACAAGTTCGAACCTCATCAGGCGCTTTACTCTGTGTAAATTTTTTCTTCATCACTGCTCTCAAAACGGTGAAGGTGAACATCGTGAGGAAACCGGCTTGTCCTAGAAGCAAAATATCGAAGACATGTGACATCTATCAACCCGCACTGGGCCCGCGTGGTAGATAACAGCCCACTCCCTCTCGCCGAGAGGAGGTCTGTCTCCCAGGAGTGGCAACATGATAGGCTGATGCATATTACGCAAAGCTTAAATAGCTTCTAAAGGCTCTCACAGATGCGTTGTTACGGTCGATAATATCGGATTTTTTTTTTTTTTTTTTATAATCATAAACTAGCGCTTGGCCGCAATCCCGCCTGATGGTAAGCAGTGATGCGATCGTTGATGGTAAAGCGCGCTAGTTTATTAAGAACCCATTCACTCAGAAAAACTGAGCGAATAGGAAGGAAGACGGCAGTTGAGCGAGGTGATGCAATGTTAAGCCCAACAACACGACCAACGATGCTGCGCCAAAGGGAGATTGATCTGAAGACCCTCCACGAACAAACTCCCAACACAACAACATTTGGCGCATCGTACCCGGCACACATCGCAACACAACTGCTCAGACCCGTCCTCTGCACGGCTTTCACCAGACATCATGCCGGAACACGACAAATCGCTTGGCGGCAAGGCTTTGTCTGGTGGGTGGTAACTTCTGCCGGCGGCCGATGTTATGGCCTACCACCGAAAATCGATTGATTGATTGATTTAGTTAATAACTTCAAATAATTGTCTGATGATGTCAGCATCGTCCTTCTCCCCACCACATTGCGACTCAGCAGATTGGGATGAGATGCGCACTTCTTTGCGTCTTTAACCTGGCTGCATGTCTGCTTCACCTTCTGATCCGTTGAAATGTGCGGACGCTATATCCGATGTGAAGTGTAAAGCTATGAAGCTATGGAGTATTTTATCCCCTTCAGTGATGTGCCCGTCGGTAGCCCAGCTCACCCATGGTTCAACACCGATTGTGTTCAAGCGGACGCGGACGGCAGCGGACGCATATGTAATGTTTCACCTGGGTTGGCACTCGTGACCGCAGAGCTCTGGATCTATGTATTCTCAAAGAAGAGAGCTTTTAACTGTGTTGCCAAGTTCTACAAAAAGGCCCTTAAGAAGGTTTGTTTAGACCTTGCCAATTCGGTCGAAGCGAACTTCTGTCGGCCTACGCTGCCATCGTTGGTTAAGCCTGATGGAATACTGGCTTACACGTATGACCCGAGTCGGGTCAATCAAAACTTAAAGAAGTACATCATTTGCCATAAACGCATTTGCACCTTATTATCATTAAAAAAACAATAATGGGTGGCGTTTTTATTCGTGTTACTGGATCTGTATTCCAGTATTACATTAAGATTTGGGCATTTTCGTGCTTTTATAACATTTCCAATAGGTAGCATTTGTCATATTTTAAATCTTATCTACGTGTAAGTGTGTGAATTTTGTGAAAAGTTAAGATCAAACCATTGGCGTGAAACATCAACTTTATATCCCCATTTTTTTTTGAGCTCAACCACCACCGCTCAACCACCACTGTCATTAAATGGCGGTTATGCCGTAGTTACTTATAAGGATTTGAATTTCAATAAGATAAGTTAATATACTTGCGCGCTAAATATGAAAGATTTAATGTCGTTAACACTTGAAACTTTATTACGACTCTCTTAACAAATGGACATTCATAAGATTCGATGGGTAGCATAATACATATTTAAATAATCAATAAGGATGTCGACATATAACCGAACCATCGGAAGTTCGTGTATTCGGATCCAATCAGGGGCGTTACCGAACTAAACGGTTAATTTGACTTACATTCTTCTAACTTTAGTAAAATCTTTTATATCATTGTTGTCAATAAGTGATTGTAGTTCTTAATTTCAGCATTATAATTTGTGTCAAAATTAGACTTAATTTAGAATTACTTGTAGCGGTCTTTTCGTACTTTTTGATTGGAAGTAATGGGACAGAAATTTCTAATATTCTTTAAATTGTTCGCTTTTTCCACAATTTTCGTTAAGTTAAATCATAGAAAACCAAATAAAGAATTTAGATTTTTAAGTTGGTACCTAAGGGTAGACATTTTGGATGCCCAATGGACCTTAATTTTGTCGTTTTTATTAAAAATATAAAAAATAAAAAACAATACCTAGATATTTTAGTCCTAGCGTGTTTATTTCAAATAACTACAAAAATAGGTTATTTTTTTTTGTGTAATTTAATTTTTATTGTAAGAATTACGTTTCGCACGGGATTACTTTGATTTTTAATAGAAAACGACTACATTTTGTCATGAAAAACATTAAAGGAACGGCTTCATTTCCGACGTTATCCCTAATACAGACTCAGGGGATGGACATGTGCAAGCAGGGCAGAACTGTTTTCCTTCACACAGTTCTACTTATGTAGACGTAATCGACTTTGTCATGCTATATACAATGCGCAACATTTACCCAGCAGATGAGTTGACACGATTAGCATTCGTCCAGGACAATTGTCCTATTCACCGGATGAGGACTGTGCGGAAGTGGTTTCACAATCAGCCGGAGATAATTGTATCACACGACCTCAATCTCATAGAACATCTATGGGATTTGATGGTGCAAAGGTGGGAGTCACGGGAAGTATACAACAATTAAAAACCCATTGCATGGTGATATAATATTGTAAAGTACATGCGCAAACGTCTACTTGACTGCAATGAAAACAATGGCGGTTTTATACTACCTATTTAGATGTTTTTGTTTCATAATTAGATGCTTAAAACTAATGATTTTTAATATACATTAATATATGCGTAAAAAAAAATAATCTTAACTTAAAGGTGGCTATAACACCACTTTATTTAAAATAGCGTTATGTGTATGGGGCCAACCGTATACAATAGGATACTTGAAGAAATTAAAGATCAACCATTAAAATATTAAAAAAAAAACTTAATTGAAACATTGTTCCAAAAATGCTATTTTTTTTTATTTCTCTTACAGATTTCTTGAACGATGTTTTTATTTTTATGTTTGTTGAAATTGTAACGTAGGTACTAATTTTAAATTTATTTTGACATTGTATTTTAACTTTGACATTAATTGCATTTTGAACTTATTGTGACCCGATCGATTTTGTTTGTGTTTAATTGTTGTGTTTTATATCTGATAAATGATTATTGTTGTTGATTTTGCATGCTAATTCTAGCCTTGAACAGAATGTACATACTATGTTTCAACTTAAATTTCCCACAATCTTATTTGTATACGTACCTGCATTCTTGAAAATAAATAATTTGATTTGATTAAAACAAAACTAATCAAAAACTAAAACATAGCGTCAAAAATTTTAAAAAAATCTATAATATCATTCTTAGCCTCAATGAAGCACGGCGCATCAAAATTAATCATTGTGGGGGCTACAATGTCCCTGATTAATTCTTCAGTGCTGTGTAACGAGGATATGAAAGCCGGTAAACTAATAACTACAGGGAAATTTTCCGGACCCTCGAATGGGAGAGTATTCCCGAGCTACGTCATCCATGGCCACAATTAAAATCGAAGTTAATGTATGCTTGATAATTTGTTTCATTTTGTCTAAATGGGAAGCGCGAAGAAAATAATTTATTTTAGGGCAGATACAGCACTAGGTAATGAATTAAGACTGTGGATTTTGAATCTTAGTACATATTTGTCCTCAATAAACCTGGAGAAAGAATTTAGAAGAGTTTAGACCCAAGGAGACGAAGAATTTTATTTTATTTTTTATTTCAATAATTTTGATTTCTGAAGTCTTAAATCTGGCATGTATCAGTTGTCTGTCAGTACTGTTCTCTAACAATAGTTCACTTTCAAAGGTCAAGAGTTTTTGAATAAAGTTAGTTTTTTAAGA
Organism: Sesamia inferens; assembly: GCA_037179545.1. NCBI lineage: Eukaryota > Metazoa > Arthropoda > Insecta > Lepidoptera > Noctuidae > Sesamia > Sesamia inferens. Next base: position 13,378,507 of record CM073921.1, on the reverse strand, counting down.
ACTCTCGGTCGTAATTCGTAGTTTCTAGTTTACTACACAAAGTTTCATCATCTAGATACCAAACATTCAATTTGGAATTTAGGTGTTGATTATTTATGTGAATGGCTAAACTAAAAATTATTGGCTCTAGGGCGTCACTTTGTAGACAACCAACAGCAAATTTCAGATGGTTCTCTCTTTCTCTAGAGTAAATGCAAATTTTTAGTTAGCATGTGCGCAATTTAAGAATCTGGGACACATGCTAACTGAAAATTTGTGTGACGATTTATATATTGAGAGGGAGCGCATGGCATTGTCGATGCGTGGTAATATGTTAGCACGCAGGTTCGCTTCGTGTAGTGCTCCTGTGAAAATAACTATGTTCATGCTAGACGTTCTACACAAGCAGCCTGTGAGCGAACTTTACCCAGAAAGCCTACAATTCTTTGCGTGTTCAATATAATAAAGTGTTCAGGGGCTCCCTTTCGGCTTCCTCGATATTGCAGTGCATCTGGTGTATATGCGGACGCCAGCGTAGATGACTTCTATGCAATTATGTGTAAAAAAGTTGCGTCGGTGGTGCGATCAGCACGGGGGAGCCCGAATAGCGGTTCTGAGGATGATTGGCAACAGAACCGACACCGTTCTGCTCAGTAGGTTCACTGAACTCCATATGTTGTGAGACTGATGAGTGTCAATCGTCTGTGTAGGTTTGTATTGGTTAGATACTAACATAGGTTAAGACTATTGTTACTAACCCACTGGATCTCTGTTATCTTGTAAATAAAATAAAACAAATAAATGAATTAATTAATTGAAAATAAAAAGGTTGAATAAGGTCATAAAAAATACAATCACCTGTCGAATTCGACGGTACTCAGTGTCGTTGATACGGTTGGTAAGGTCGTGTTCTCAGGACAGCCTGCCACAGAGACGGGTTTGGGAGTCACTATTATATCTCCTCTCATCATCGCTGCTTGCGTCCCCAGTGAGATCCATCCTACCAGCATTGTTGAGGTCAGTCCTCCCGTCAATGCACCCTGTGTGACAGAAACAAAAGAAGAAGTTAGGAGTATTGTTAAAAAAGCACTAAAGACTCTCTGATAAGGAACTTTCTCATAACGCGAACTATGTCGCATTTTGCTTCTTATTTACTTCTTTCTTCTGTGTCTCAGGATATCGCTCGCAGCTCTTGCTGCTTATTAACTTTTACTTTTAACTTGTACTCATGAAAAATATTTGGTAGACAATTAGTTTCACAAGCTGCCGGCCCCACAAACATGCAAGGTAAGGTTCAATAATCAAAGTCACAGGAACTTGTACAACGAATTTGAGTTTTGTATGTGCAATTGTGGGTAAGCCCCCGACAAGGTGGACCGACAACCTGGTGTAGGTCGATGCGGGAGGCGCAGGACCGGTTATACCGGTGGGGGGAGGCTTATATTCAGCGGTGGACGTCTTTCGGCTGAGTTAATGATGACTGAATGATGATGTGCAGTTTACCGTAGAATTAACCCAAGGCAGGAACAAGCCCATTGAGAACAGCCCCAACAGACTTCCTGCAGTAATTCCCGCCAAGCTTTTCCCTGCTTGAATCAAGGCACCCATATGCTCCACCAAGAAAACCAAGGCCACACATGCAAACCCTGTAAAAACACAACGTGTTAACACTCATGCATAGTGATTACAGTTATAATACATAATTAACAACATGTCGAAGAAGACAGTTTTACGATTATTGGCTATTATGCTTGTAAATAAACATGTTTAGCAAACATTACTTTAAATGGATAACCATGTAAGGAAAAGGCAAATGAATTCAAACCGGAAGTTCGGCCCCTGTCTTTTTTGTAAGCCACAAGCTTACTAATTAATCAGATGCCTCAGGGTAACAATGAAAATAACGTTATACTTATTTCCCAGTTGAAATGCTATGTATAAACAAAATGGTCGACCTTTGTGTCGATTGCATAATTGTATTATTGCGTCAATTTAAATAATAAGATAAAACGGGACTGCATGACAAAACGGGTGACTCCCGCTTCGTCTCGTTCTAGGTGCAAAGGCCGCGTCCGTTCGTCCAGCATGGCTTTTTTTTTCGTTGGCGCCTTGCACCGGGGACTGTTAGGGGCGGTTTATATAATTTGACAGGATTTGACATTTGTTTTTGGGTTTTATACTTTCAGTGTTAATAAGACTGAAAGTAAGGAATCTGGAAGTAAATGTGGGTCATCATCATTTCATTGTTTAAATATTGTACTTTGGCATTTTTTTTAATACTGATGATTTTGACAAGATTTTGAAAGTAGTTTTTATTGTAGGTATTTTGATATTATTTTATTTTATTTTATTTATTAGGGACAAAAAACAGTTACATGTTACAATGTTAACAATCTAGATAATGTATAATACAGTAAACAAACATATAACCCACACCAATGGACATTGGTGTGGATATGGTCCATGGGCACAATCATGTCACATCAAACATCAGCAAGAAACGTAGATAAAATGTAAGGAACATATTTTTCATAAAGTTTTTCTTTCATTTATAAGTCAAATCAATCTGCCTAACGTTTTCGAAATGATGTTGGAATCGGATTCCAGTCTAACCGATGCAGCTACTTATTACTATTTTACATGGAGCGCCAAAGTGTCTGACCTTTACAACCCAGTTACCGGATAATACGTTGTCCATAAGTATCATCATCTTCATCATCAGCCTCTACTCGTCCACTGCTGGACATAGGCCTCTTCCATGGCACGCCAGCAAGCTTGATCCTGGGCAGTTCTCCGCCAGCCACTACCTGCCACCTTTTTGATGTCGTCGCTCCATCTCACCCAAGCGCGTCCTACGCTACGTTTCCATAAGTATATGTATTATTTATTCCCTTTAAATTAAACATATAAGAGATAGTATAGATGATCAGCGAAAGTTTTCATTATTTTATTTGTCACCATATGGTTTGTGCGTTGGCCACAGACATATTAAGTTTATACAATTTTTGCTTTGATTATAAGTAGACGAACGAGTTATTTATTTACAGAAGAAGAAAGGAAAGGAATTTAACAGGATCATATGAGTGGATGAAGTCAGAATCCCGGGAGATAATCTGCAAAAATATATTAATAAGTTAAAGCAATATATATTATGTTACCACGTTTTCTCTAGGAAAATATTATACAATATGTAACAAAAACCCTGTTGTTCCTTCAACCTACGTTTTAAAAATCGGCATACGGACGTAAAAAAGCAAGTAATTTATAAAAATTGTTCAACAAAAATAATTAAAATAAATGTTTAATTATTAATATTTATAATCTGTAGCTGATTTCTTAGCACTGCAATTCTGCATGAAGAAACTAGACATAAGTAGAACGTTTCCGCCAATTTATTTAACTTATAAAATCAGATATTCTAAAAAAATTCGAATTTGTCGGTTTTAATAGGTATTTGATTGTGACCCCTCAACTAGACAATGATTACTGTTTTCTAATTATGACTTCATTAATGATGTGCTTGTAGGTAAAATTATATTTCCCTGAAAGGAACAACAGGGTTTTTGTTACATAGTATATATAGGTACATTTGCGATTTACTGAAGCATATAATTATGCTAAATCGGGTAACCTGCTAAACAACAACATTCATAATAAATAATTTCTTGTGTTATTGTGAACATGCTAAACGATTTGTTCTGTTTTAAATTCATGTAAATATTTGTACCTATAATATGAAACCGATTGTTTATTAGATTGGTGGGTGTTTATGGCTGCACATTTTCCTGCGGACTTTCCCGCGTCACTATCAACTTCGACGATCTAAATAACGGGCTAAGGCGTGAAATGATTAAGTATGCCAATAAAAATTAAACAATTTACATGATTCGTGTTTAAATCAAACGAAAATAAACAATCGAGAGAAGCACTCTTGATTTGATTTGAACTTAAATTTGGTTTAGTTTGTGCACAAGGGAATCTGGGACAATAAAAAAAAAAAAGATAAAAAAAAGATAATTTTCTCTAGGAACGCGTGTAAAACATTGACGATGATGTAATCTCGACCGATTTCGGCCACAGCGACCGTCTTCAACTCCGATGTTGCCGTTGATGAAATGAAATGAAATCGTTTATTAAGCAAGTAGGATCACTTTTACGTCATTTTTTTTTAACTAGATGGTGCCGGCGTTTCCTAACTGACTACCTCTGAGAAAAAATAGCCGAAACAAACTCAGAAAACTCATCGTCTTCGTTCAACTCCAGACATTAAAAATGTAAACGTTCAAGCTCGCATATGACTTATGTAGCCAATTTTGTTTATAAAAATCCTCGCACATTACAGGCATGAGAGCATGCCATTAATAACAAAAAAAAAAAAAACATTAATAAAAAACCAAACGGACGGCACGGTTGGCATAATAGTTAATCAATTGACTGCTGCGCACCCACAATACAGGAGAAATTCCTCGTGTGGGGCAACGTTTTATATAAAAAAAATAAAAACAATATTTTGTAAAGTCGTTCGAACTCTGCAAATCCACCCTCCTGCTCCCTCTATGAATACCAAGCGATATATCGTTCAGTCCATTCATAGCTCTAGTATCTCTGAAGGGTGGATTTGTGATCTCTATTCAAATAAGTACGTTTTTAAAAGGAACGTTAGTGAATGCTAGCCATAAATATGGAAGACTATCTAGCTACTCGATATAGCTATGAACGGTTCAACAACTGCACTAATTGGCTCTTCTTAGATAATAAGGGGGGTGATGGGCGTCCAATTAAAGGTGTTGAGTGAAAGTAATTTTTGGCTGATATTTTTAAAGATTGATTATAAAGAGTTTCGTTTTGTATTCAAAAGTCGACGGTTTGATTTTTATGATTTTTGTGTTCGAATTTGTGGTTCTAGCACGATTTCTTTTTTTGATTTTAAACTTTATCTCTAAGGCTTAAGGTTGATTGGGAATATTTCATAGCTTCGGGTAGTTTGACCTGCTATCGTCCGTACACAAAGTAATCGATAGTCTGGGTTCGACTATTCTTTAAATACTTTTCTTTCTTTCTTTCTTTTATGACTTCGTACGGTTTGTGCATTTAGATAATGTCACGTAATGAATTGTTCATGTCGAAAAAGACTTACGATGGAGGTTTGAGACAAAGTCATGATGTGGCCACTATGCTGCGATATTTCACTGTTCTTTATGAATATGGGTTTCAGCTGTCTCCCTGGAAATCTCTCAGAACATGTATGAACTCACCCCTAATAGTATAAACGAGGACTTATCTCTAACTTTTAAAATGTAAGGTGTAATCGCCAAATAACCACGTGCGATTATAGCACACAAAGATTACGCACTCTAAAAATTTGACTTGCTGATGACATCGTCAACAAGTCAAATTTAAGACACTGTCGACTGTCTATGGAGCATCTTAATTTTACATTATTTAAGAGCGTTTACTGCACACAACTGGCAACGTCGCATTTTAGTCTCAAAATATTGAGATATATAAAAAAATATTGGGTCTGTATTACTATTGATTTATTTTTTTGGGGTCGTGGTTATATAATAATAGTCGTATAGGTCAATCAATCAGGTTAAGCTCTGCTTGCTACGGTTGGTAGGTGTATGGGTGACCAACATGACATACACTCCTTGCTTTGGAAAGCACTTTAAGCCGTTGGTATTAAAAAAAAAGCCAGAAAGTCCGATAACCGAACTTATCGCTACATATGAAATACGGGTATTCTATCCGGTTAGACTGGAAGCTGACCCCAACATAATTGAGAAATGGCAAAAGGTTAAGAAATGAAAAGGTGAAGCCGTACGCAGAACGGATCTGAGCAGTTGTATTGAGATGTGTGCCGGGCAGCCAAATGTTGTGTCGGGAGTTTGGTCGTGGACGGGCTCCAGGTCCATCTCCCTCTGGCGCAACATTGTTGGTAATGTTGTTTGGTTTAACATTGCATCACCTCGTTCAACTGCCGTCTTCCTTCCTATTCACTCGTTTTTTTTGAGTATATAGTTTTTTTTTTTGTAACCTTGTCATTTTATAGTGCCCCACGTTTAGTAACAGTAACTAATTGAAGCAATTAATTTGGTTTGAATTATACAGAGTGCTTTAATCACTTATTTCTTTTAAAAAAACCTATTGAGGAAAAAAATACCCACAACAAAAAAACTGCGGTGAAAATTAAACAATAACTATAGTTCGTTTAAGCTGCTTATCAAGGCGTTAATGAGTAATGATACTATATTAACATTTCTACCGGAAAAGGAAACCAGGTAGAGTGTAACTCACAGGCAATTAACATCACGATGTGTCCATCAAGATACAGAAACGATAGTACCAAGCATTGAAATAATAAAGTGAAGGAATAGAATTCAATAATGTTTTAACAAACATATTTTTACAATATAAGACTCACTCCAACTTAATTTGATCAAAGTACAGAAGACAACAGGTCAACCTACCCGAAACTGTCAAAAATTCCCAATCAGCAATTTTGAGCCTTAATCCTTTATAGATAAAGTTAAAAATGTAATAAAATAAATCTGACAGATTCTAGTAACTTGATGAGCTGTCGTCTGTGCATTATTCAAAATCAAATTCAAAAGTAATTTATTCAAATTAGGCTGAGAATCAGCACTTTTTAACGTCAATATTACATAAGACAGTCCCCCAAAACGCCCACCCATCGACACTTCCTAGTGCTTTCGCTGGGAAAAAGATGTGGCGGAACAAACTCCCCAGCAGCACAGCTGTCTGTTCATTAAAAAAACACATGACTTTATACAACACTACATATGTAGGTACAGTAATAAACACAAGAAAAGAAAAAAAAAACACAAAAATGTTTTTTTTTAAATTATGTGCCAGTTAGCTACGCCAAAATACTAGCAAAGCAAAAACAAAAAATAAAATATCATTACAATGGAAATGCAAAGAAGCAAAAACTCACTACCTAAATAAAAGCTCCAAGTATAAAGGGCGTGACAGCTCACATATTTATGCAATGTAAAAAAGCAAATTATATGAACTTATATAATGTGACAGTAAGCTAATTCTGGAGAAGGAACACAAACATTGTCTTGAGTTAATCAGAGCGACCAGCTGTTCTTGTTACTTAAATAGTCATTTACTACAGAATAGTCATTTACTACAGAATAGTCATTTATTACAGAATAAGATGCCTTTGAACTAAGCTTGGATTTGATGTGAGCTTTAAATGCATTGTAAGGCAAGTCTAGTAAAGCAGAGGGTATCTTGGGGTCTGTCTACTTTGAAAATAAGAGAGGTATCATCTGCAAATAGCACAACGTCACAGATGTCCATTAAATAAAATAGTAAATCATTAATCTATACTAATATATAAAGCTGAAGAGTTTGTTTGTTGGATAGCCCATTAATCCAGGAAGTCTTTATCTTTAGATATAACATCACGCTGCGATCAATAAGAGCGGAGCATATAAAAAAAACGCAGACGAAGTCACGCGCGGCCGCTTGTATATATCAAAACAAGAACGGACCCAGTATTGAGCCTTGCGGTATACCTAACTGAACTGGTAGCCCAGAAGATTTCACACCATTAATATCTACACACTAAAATCTATTATGTAAATAATAACTAATTACGTTGAGAGCTTGATTTTGGACGCCGTAATGGCGTATTTTAAGCAAATGTATTTCATGGACTCATGGTGCATGCAATCAAAGGCTTTGGAGAGATCACAGAAATTCCAAAGGCATTTTGCATGCGTTAAATATGTGTTTCAGTAGAGCAACACCCACATCTGTAGTCGAACGACCCTTTGTGAAACCATATTGTTCACTATGTAGGAGATTATTTAAATTAAAATGTCTTAGCAACTGCTGAATGCAGGTAAGATAGATATGGGTCTGAATTTGCCAAGGTCAGTTTTATCACATGATTTGAATAATGGTATTACTTTACTACTCTTCATTAGATCAGGAAAAATCCCCAAGTTAACACATTTATTAAAATTAACAGCTAGATAGGCACGATGTCTTTTATATTACCTAATACTTTAATGGATATGTCCCAGTAATCATTACTGTTTTAGACATAAGTGTATTAAAAACTACATCACGCGGGGATACATATTCGAATTGAAATAGTAGACTACACTTAAATACACTACTATGCAAAAGATTTTCAGCTTTAGATGGGGATGAATTTAAGGAGTGAGTTGTAGCTATTGGTATGTTAGCAAAAACTCATTAATGCCTCAGCTACGTCAGCGGCTTTCTGAAATAATTTGTTGTCGATCATAATCTCAAGTTGTTTATCCTGTTTAACAGATTTGCCAGCTTTATTATTAATGATTTTCCTAGAGGTTTTTACTTTATTATTTGAAAATTGTATCGCTTAGAAATTTTGATTTAACAAATACACAATTCTTTTTTAATGTTTATGAATAATTTTTATATACTTTAGAAAGGGAGTATTAAACCTGATTTTTTTCAAACCATATAACTCCTACAATCTCGCTCTACTTTTATAAATTCCCGGAGTAGTCCATTGGTTAAAGCCAACAGACGATCCATTAATCTTAATGGTTTTGATCTTGAAAACAATTTGATACTCCTTTTGCACAACACTGAAAATGGCACTATACATTTCACTAGCATTCTTGTGTTCTTCTATGGACGGTGTAATTTTATGGGCCAGATTATTTTTAAACATATTGCAATGACTTGCTGTATAAACCCTGCATTGGACCTTATGCTGCTTTTTTATGTAATCGCATGGGGAAGCTAGCTAATAGACCACAAGGGTTGGATGTTAAATCAGTTAACACAAATTTACTATCGGCATTACAATCACTAAATATATTATTAAGAAGATTAACAGATTGAGAAGTAGTAATACTTGAAGGAGTAACATCTAAAATATTAATGTTGAAATCTCCACATAAAATAATACTTTTGTTACTCGATTTCAATCTATTGAGTGAACCCTCCATTACGAACTCAAAACTAACAAAATCCCCAGAGGGGGCTATAAACACAAATCATAATGTATCGCTCAAGTTATCAAAACCAGAATTAATGAGCCCCTGCGAATAGCACTTTTTCTCACAAATTCACTTTGCACTGTAAAATTATCATTACTGATAAACACTACTTCGTGTTTCTTCAACCAGTGTCCAGTCAAACATAATACCTGTACATTATTATATTCCATAAATAAACTTAACTCTAGCTCTTTGTCGGACAGACTCTGCATATTTTGATGTACAACATTCAACATAGGCAGCTGACCCATTGTCGCGCCTAATAGACTATACACTCGCTTGCAAAAAAAACTTGCGGTTTTGATTTTCATTCATCTTTAAAAAGATACAGTACAAATAAGGTTTGCCTTGCCGTAGTATTTAAAAAAGTACGTTCTAAATTCAAATTTTCATTTCATGCTCATTTTTACAGAAAACCCCTTTTTATCCTACATTTTAGATGTCCCCACGGCTAGGACTAACCTACTAAAGTTTGCCCCTATGTCGCGAGCCGTACGTCTGATTAATGTGATTGCGCGTACGGAAGACTTGTTTGACCAAAAACTTCCTAAGTTCTTACAAGCAGCACAGAACCTAATGGAACAAGGTATAGACTTATAGGAAATTAGTGTATAATGATATTTTAAAAATTTTTCTGTACTAATTATTCTGACCTTATGTATGTTATGTTTTTTGTTTTATGTTTTTTTTTCTCTTTTTATATAATTTATCTTACTTATAGCACTGAATTGGAATGCTCTGTAATAGTGCTATAATTGTTCGTTTCTAAATAAATAAATAAATAAATAAATTTTTGGCGGGAAGTTCCAGAAGTTAACTTCATAATAGATTAGATATATAGACATAGATTAATTTCATATCCTTGACTGTCAAAGCTATATTTATTGCTTTTTGGCTGTATCAAAAATGGCAGATGGCGCTGCTTGAAGAGGGTTGCAGCCAATGCTTCGTGGCTAGCAGGCTAAATGTTAGTCGGTCGACGGTCCATAGGACCTGGCAACGATATCAGGAGACTGGTTCCATTGAGAGAAGGCCTGGTCGCGCATTGAGAAATCGCAAATTTTCGTATTTGTATCTTAGGAACAACCTCCAAGAAGCAAGAAATATTCATAATAGTTTATGGAGAGACCGCGGAGGACCTAAGTACAATGCTCGAAGACCTCAGTAGAGCCTTCGAGCGATTCGGTCTTAAAATGAACATGGACAAGACGAAAGTCATGTCTAATGTCCATGTTGTACCAACTCCTATTAAGATTGGAAACTCTGTTCTCGAAGTTGTTGACAGCTATGTGTACCTGGTACAAACTATCCAGTCAGGAAAGTCCAACTTCGAGAAAGAGGTCAATCGTCGAATCCAACTCGGCTGGGCTGCTTTCGGGAAGCTACGTAAAATCTTCTCGTCCGAAATACCGCAGTGTCTCAAGACAAAAGTCTTCGACGAGTGTTTGTTGCCAGTGATGACTTATGGAATTGAGACGTGGTCGCTAACAATGGGCCTTATAAGAAGGCTCAAAGTCACTCAAAGGGCAATGGAGAGGGCTATCTTTGGGGTTTCACTGCGCGATCGAATCAGGAATGAGGAGATCCGCAGAAGAACGAGAGTAACCGACATAGCCCGAAGAATTGCAACACTAAAGTGGCAGTGGGCTGGACACATTGCCCGTGGGATCGATGCCCGATGGGGCCGACGGGTTCTCGAGTGGCGACCACGCACCGGAAGACGTAGCGTGGGTAGGCCCACGACAAGGTGAACTGTTATGTTTTGGGCAGGAATAAATTCAATGGATCGTACAGAGTTAGTTTTCATTGAAAACGGCTCACTGACTGGGCATCGATACATAACTGAAGTTCTAATTCTTCATGCACAACCCGCATTGGCCGCTCTAGATGAAGACTCGATTTTTATGGACGACTTGCGCCCACCGATCTCGCGATGTTGAATTCGGCATTCATCGTGTGGATTGGCCAGCTCGAAGACCCGACCTCAATCCCATTGATCATGTCTGGGAGACTGGGACGTTCTGAAAAGGCGTGTAAGATCAGTACAACCGGCTCGACAGACCACCAGAGAGCTGAAGAATGTGATTACTGCGGAGTGGGAACGTATTCCGCAAGCAAGTAACCGGTATATACTCGCTAGCATACCCAGACGAATTCAAGCAGTGATTTTAGCTAGAAGGGGTCACACTATACACTAAACATTTACATATCTGGTTTTACTTTAATAAAGAAAAACAAAAACAAAACTTTTTAAATTTTAACTTCATGAACATATGCACTACTAGCGAACATACTCTACTAGCGAGGTTTACCATTATTTTCGATAAATTGTATAAAAATTTTATGAAATACTGATGAAAACGATTATTTTATTATTAATTTACCAAATTATGAGGATAAAACTACCTTTAATTATCAAACCAAGCAATATTAACATTTGAAATGGTTCATTGCTTAGGTGCCCGTTTGTTTTTGCAAATGAGTTTATTATTAAGTTAATTTACTTTCAATTATTGAATTTATGTACTTTCAAATATTTACCAATATTATAAAGCTGAAGAGTTTGTTTAAACGCGTTAAACTCAGGAAATACTGGTACGTTTTGAAAAATTCTATTAGTGTTAAATGTACCATTTATCGAGGAAGGCTAGCTATAACATCACGCTGCGATCAATAGGAGCGAAGAATCTGTAGGAACATGCGAAAAAGCGGGAAAAATTAATTGTTTTGAGGGCGTCTGTTGCGTGCGCTGCGAAGTTGCCCAGAAATATTGTCATGTCAATTTCTGTTACTATGTACTTTTATATCATATATAAAACTAATAATAACAGAAATTGACTCGGATAAAGTCACCCTATGAAAATTTCACTGCTTAGACTTAGGCCTTCTCTCTGTAAGAAGGAGAGGTCTGTCATCCGTCACCTTATGGTTGGCGTTCTGATCATGTTGTATATTATTTCGCAAGGGCTTTTTTTTGAAGGTACGTCATAACTTATGAAGGAAGTTTATGTTAAGTTTACTTTATCAAAATACATAATGACGTATCGTTTTAAGGCTTTTCTTGGCCGCTAGACCGGAAAAATATACAAATTACTCACATGTCAGTGGTTTTTGACCAATTAAGCAAGTAGAAAATTATTAAATATTAGGTGACCCTAATATTTAATAATTTTCTACTTACGCTTTACTAAATTAGGTTCATTTTTTTCCCGTAATTTCGAACTAATTTTTAATTATTTTTTTTAAATTGAAGATGTACGCACCAATGACCACCACAATCATCTTCATAATAAAACTGGCAGCTCGTTCCGAAATAGGTTTATTGTAAGCAGGCCGGATGAGATCTTCGAAAATCACTCCACACATTGAATTTAATCCCGTAGACATAGAACTAAAAGAAAAGAAAAAATACAAATATAAACAATATTCTCACTCCTCCAGTCGGATTCCTAAATCAAGCCACCGATCTTTGGTGAGAGAGGAACAAAACAGTTATTATACAATATGTAAAGAATACCCCGTCCGATCCATAATGATAATAAAGGTTAGGTAAACAAATGAACCAATAAAATATGAAATTTTACGTAATCATCATAGTAACAATACTAATGAATTTTGAAATAATGATTTTTTTCCGCGAATTAATTCCTACTTCCCCAAAATTTGGTAATGTTTGAAAAAACAACCACCATTTTTGACGGCATTATGTATTATGAAAAAGCGTTGCGACCGCGTGCCGCGTGCCCTGCCCTCCTTCGCCCGCGCATGTGTTGCCTACCAAATATGTATTAAGTTACCTCGTTTTGCGATATAATATTTATTTTTAACTAGGATTTTTTTTAAGTTTATCCCGGCTTTATAGGCATTAGTAGAATTAGTTATCGATACCTAACTATACCTTCACGGATCGGACAGGGTTTTCTTTACATATTGTATACAATACATTCACGGATCGGACAGGGTCTTTTTCTTTCTTTAAATATTGTGTACATGTGCAGTAGACAATACATGCGCGGGCGAAGGGGGCAGGGCAAGATCGGGCGGTTAATGTTTAAAATTCTTAAACCTACTAGCATTCTGGCCATAATTTTGAGTCATCCTAATTCCGAAATGCCTATATAAAAACTCACACAAAGTATACATAAATAAATACATACTATTTATACTAAACTATAATGAAGTGGTACGTTTTCGGAGTAGGTACGAGAGTGTAATATTTACATATACTATTCTTATATTGGTGAGGTTTTTCGAATACGAGTTCAAATAATAGTAATCCTCAGAAACTCTACTGCTTTCTGTTCCTATCAAACCATTAAAGAATGTAACTGAACAATGTAAAAAATACAAACACAGGCACACACACATACACACGCACACAAATACACACACGCAAATTTAACAAACTGTCAGTAGGGTTTCATTTTGACAGTTATGGTGTACTGTCAAAATGAAACCCTACTGACAGTTTGTTAAATTTGTGTATGTGTGTATTTGTGTGCGTGTGTATGTGTGTGTTATTATATTCATTTCATTATATTTTATTTTGCCTAGACACATTTTTGGAACATATGAAGCAATGGACCATTATCATCATCATTTATTTATTCATAAAATACTTCACATTGTGTTAAATATCTATCATCATCATCATCATCATTTCAGCCGAAAGACGTCCACTGCTGGACATAGGCCTCCCATAAGGATCTCCACGACGACCCGTCCTGCGCCTCCCACATCCAGCGGTTTTCCGCGACCTCCATCAGGTCGTCGGTCCACCTTGTCGAGGGCCTACCCACGCTGCGTCTTCCGGTGCGTGGTCGCCACTCGAGAACCCGTCGCTCGATTTGGCATCGGTCCTACGGGCAATGTGCCCGGCCCATTGCCACTTAAGTTTGCAATTCTTAGGGCTATGTCGGTTACTCTCATTCCTCTGCGGTTCTCCTCATTTCTGATTTGAGCACGCAGTTAAACCCCAAGCATAGCAATGGGGAGGCCATTGGTTTTTGAGTGACCTTGAGCTTACTTATAGGGCCTCAAGTAATTTTTTGTAAGTATTGTCATAAAACAACAGAATTGTAATTTGCACAGGAGACAAAGAATTCCTTGTATTGAGTACCTACATTATATTTTATATCAGTACCTAAATAATAGGGTAGTTGACTAAAAAAACTAATTAGTCCATCAGTCAGATTTCCAAAAAATACTAGACACGTATTTTTTTTTTCTTTTTTCATATAAACAAAAAATGAAGACGACACAGTGAGTTGAAAACTCGTGTGACGTCACTGCTCGAGACACTTTTAAGCGAGCAAAGACGTCACCAGCCACCACTGATCATTGATGCCTTTTATATTTGTCAATTTTTATTGATTTGATAAAACAAAGTATACGTATCCAATATTTTTCTATAATCTGAATGACGGACTAAATAGAATCATTTTTTTACCCAGAAAACATCCCCATTATATCGTTAACTAGATAAGCATAAGCATAAGTGTAAATCCCGTGAAAGTTTATGGATAAAAGTATGCCTACTAAATGTTAATCCCGTTAATTTCATCCAAATCCGTCCAGCCGTTTGAGAATGAAGAATTAACAAACATATAAATACACACACATACAAATGCCTACATACTATTGTGATTTATTGTTAATTCAATCACTCACGAGTACGACGCACAGCTCAAACCGCTGATTCAAAGTCTGTGCACTAGAGTTTCTGATGTAACTAAGGTGAGGTAGGATAGATTTTTTAAAATACATCCCCTAAATAGGAGATGAGTATGTATGAAAGTGTGTCATTTTTGTACTCGTTGATGGAGGCACGGCTTGTTAAAATATAAATAAAATTTACTTTCATTGAAAAAACATAGCATACTCATATACCTCAGTGCGGCACTAAAGACTCCGCTCATAAAGATGCCAGGCAGTGCAGGAATAGATCCTGTGATGGTCATCACGAAGTAAGGTAACAGTTGATCACTCTTCCTGATAGACCCCGTGGACAAGGGGTCACACTCCGCAAATGTAGCGTAAATCACCAGTCCAGTGTAACAACACAATGATACGATGATGAATATACCCGCTGCCATTATAAATATCGTTCTATAATACAAATAATATTCATTAATATACGTACAGATGACAGCACATCAAGCTACTACAATCTGTCAGTTTTCTGTATTAGATTTTCAACTTTATCTCTAAAATATTAAGGCTCAAGGTTGATTAGAAATATTTAACATTTTCAGGTAGCTTGACTTGCTGTCATCCGTTCAGTATTATTGGTAAGTGTACGATCCGCCCGCATTAGATACAATAATGTATCATTTTTATTGAGGCCCAGCTTTAGTAAAGTCCTTAGATATAGGATAGCAATGATATCCTACATCTATGGTAAAGTCAGTGGTTTGACTGTGAAGGGCATAGATAATATACTATACCTGTGCCAGGCTTAGAAGATATCAAAATAAAAACAGTGATCTCTAAGATTAAATTAGCAAGTGAAAGCAATTTTATTTAAAGAAATCGCATCATTAGGTAAGTAAGTTGTCCTACAATAGCGGGTTATTCCGTAACACAATATCAGTAGCAATTTGTTTCATTTTGACAGTTTTTGACAGTTCAACAACATTCATTGCGTTATTTACGTTGTGAAGTAGAAATACTTTTGGAACACATGGAACAATGGTTTAGCAATTTTCACCAAAACTATAGATACAGATTGCGATTGACGGCGTGTTACTATTAGGCAGGTAAGTTAATCTATTTAGATGTCTAACATAATTGTTAAACACTTACATTCGAGCTCGTCTTAACGAAGACAAGGCTAGACACCTCTGCACCATGGCTTGATTGACCGAGCACGATGCAAGCCAACTGAAGTAGTTACCAAACACGGTCGACCAAAAGGTATGCCGGATGGTGGGGTCCACGTCCATGCTGTAAGAAACTCAACAATAAACAATCTTGTTCAAATAAAACACAGAACTTCAAGCAACCTACTCACTTGAAAAAGTCGAGTCGATCTCCCTTTTTGTTTATATCAAATACGTTTGAAATCCCACCTAATCGCCACGTACCGTAGGCAAGCACAAATAATACACCAAAATACATAAGTACTGTTTGCAGAGTGTCTGTCCATACTACAGCTTTAAGCCCTCCCTGCGAAATAGGAGAAAGAGGTAATACTCAGCTATTACAACTATTTTGTATTATCTGTCCGGATAATATAATAATGACTGATACAGTTGACCCTGTTGTTAAACGGTTCTAGACTAGACGGGTCGAGTCATTTATTTGTTAGTGGCAGCGTATAGAATAGGGTCAACATTGAGATGAACGACAAATCGACGTACTTACAAGAGTTGTATAAAATATACAGACGAGGCACACGATGGGCGTGATTAAATGTAAATTAATACCAGTCACTGCAAGGAAAGGATACACGTCAGTAATCTTAATGCGCGGAGGCATACTTCTAACAAACTGAAAGAAATATAATACCTTGACTGAATGCCAGAGCCGGTACATAAATTACAATGGGTATGTATAGCATCATTTGAATAATAAATATTATTGATCCCAAAAGTCGCACCTTTTGGTTAAATCTTAAACGTAAATACTGAAAAAATCACATAACACAATAAATTAATACATGTAATCGCATGACAATTTTACTGTTTTCGTAGAAATCAATGAGGTTACTAAGTTTTTTTTTTTCGATAGAATAACACAATACACAATTGTAGCACAAATAATATATACATATATTATGGAAAGTAAAATGTATACCTCATATGTTGAAGTGATTTGCAAACTATAAAACACAGGCAGATAAACAACGGCAATGGTGAGAGAAACTGCCCATTCGGAAAGCACTATCGTCCACAGCTGAGTTCCATACGTATACATTTCAGCTGGCAGGCCCAGCAACGAGATACCCGAAATATAACTAGAAATAATAATAATGCTGATTTAGGAAACATCACATTCGCAAATAACCTGCAGATATTGTAAGAACCGTTGGCATGGCTAGTAATAAACATAGGTACCTGGCTATCAGCGACATGGATATAGGGAACATCCCCATGGTCTTCCCGCCCATAAGGTATTCAGAAGTGGTATTCTGTTTTTTACTCGCGAAGAATGCAAAGTACACCCCTATGAGGGCGGAGCAGAGAAGCATCCCTCCGAACACGAGGTAGTCGAGCCAGTCGAAATATATTAGCGTCATGATTTGGTTTGTGTGAGCACTGAGTGCGATCGCGCGTCCGTCCACTATGACACTTAAACTCCATCTCGGTATATAATAGGCATTTACCGGGCGGAACTTGCAGCTGGAACGATTCTATATTTATCCTTGGAAGGATCTCGGACTGACCCATTGGAGGGATGAGGTTGGCTAATTGGCCAGTTACCGGTGTAGTCGCATGTGTCGTTCACGTACGGATGGCCCACACAATATGTTAATAGCTGTCCACGTCACTCGCGTATACAATTGAATGCACTGAACTCAATCTTCTGATTACTTTTGATTCATATATATGGTTGTTAAGCCAGGTAAAAGAGCAACGCAATTGATCATGTCCAAGTCGTTGTATGTTCAATAAAGTAAAACCTTAGCATTTATCTATTAAGGACGCTGTGTTAAGGTGCTTACATAAAGAAACAGGTTTCCGAAACAGACAAATCTGTGAGGGTCAGTACCGACCAACGCAGGTAAAATGTTTACTTGTTTACTTATGCGCTTACTTATAAAGAAACAGGTTTAAACGTGTTCGTTTCTTTATGCAAATTGACCCTGCACCGGTCGCCCACAGACCCGCACAGATTTGTCTGTCCCGGAAACCTGTTTCTTTATGTAAGCACCCTTAGTCCTACAAATGGCACAATGATACAAATTGGTGAAATCCTTGACGAAATATTTACCTATTGCCACCATATATTACCATGTTCTTGTAACCGGAGCTCGACGCCAGCTATGCTGAGATCTTAGAGTAGACCACCAAGCTTCTCTTGTCGTATCAGAGCAGCTCAACAGGTAATCGCAGTGACTTGATAATGGTGCCTATATGAGCTGTTGTTTAGAAGAACTTTACCTATCTGATAAAGAAATGTTACCCTCTTCCTCCTTCTCCTTATACCCAAGAGAGCCTTACGCATAATAAGGGTTGGCTTCAAAGTAATAGGTAGCATGGGAGGCAATGCTCATTTAGTTATACTGGCACCGTTTATCAGCACTAACTTGACAGGAACCAAGTTTCTGCTCATTTTTATGACCACCCACAGAGTATATACATACCCCTTAACCTTATTCATAAACGCTACTTAAAGTTAACTAGTGATTAGCGATTTTTTAAACATACATTCTAGACGCTTGCACGTCACTTAACTTTAATAATCGATTATGAATAAACCCCTTAAACACTGTGATGTTTATTCATAAAGGATGATTTAAGTTAAGTGACGTTAAAAGATCAAAAATGTGTGGTTAAAGAATCGTTAATCACTAGTTCACTTTAAGCAGTTTTTATGAATAAGGGCGATTGTGTGTAACCAGATGTTTATGTGTGTATGATTTTATGCACTCTCCATGAATTTTTAAAAAAAATCTCGTAGTCATCAAAGGCGTGATCCTATACTGATAAATAGGAAGAATTATCCAAAAATATCCTCTTACATAAATCTAGATTTAAAATTAGACTCATTGGAGTCTAGTTGTAAATCAAGATGAGCTCGCTTAAAATACGAGAAATGTCTTCAAGGGTTTTGAAATAAAAGGTGAAAAAAAAAATTAAAGAATTAAATCTCCTTTATAAATGTTTATTGAAGTAAGATTGATAGATATTACAAGTTTCTGGCTTAAACATTAAACAATGATAATATTAGAAAGTAGCTGTGCTCCGGCTGTAAACGTGAGCATCCAATATATGGACGAGCTATTAATGAGTTAAACAGGAATATCGATCCAAGTGACTACTGGTTCTACACATAAATTATAATATTCATAATAGATGTTAAATGTCATGTATTTCAATTAAATTTAACATTCAGAAATTTCAAGTAACATACGAGTATTGATGGTTAAATACACATTTATTTCTACCTACTTATTCTAGAATAAAAACTGACATCCAATTATACAACGTATTTTTTTTATTATGCGAAACCTAAATATAGTGTGTTCAGAATAAGCAACTGAATAGATTCCAATCATTTTTACACCATGTTATATTTTTTCCCAAACACATTTAGAAATTGATGCAGAGTGATTACCGAGCGGTTACGATAGATCATAGTACTAGCGCGCGCGACACCTGACGCCAGAGGTCAACGCCCTGCGCTCGCCCGCCCGAGCGGATCTTTGACTATATTTTTGTTGGGACAACCAAGTAGAATAGAAAGCTCATAACTTTATCGTTTGTTTCAGTATATCTACTAACACTTGTCTACAAGTCTCACATTAAACACAGTGTATCAAATTATTATTGGATTAGGATTGTATTTTTTGTTTTCTTTTTTTAATTTTTTATTATTTGCTTTCGCACGTTTTCTCATATTGGCAGAATTGTCACACAAACAAAAATAGAATAGAATAGAACTTTGTCGTTTTTCATTACATC
Organism: Sesamia inferens; assembly: GCA_037179545.1. Lineage (NCBI taxonomy): Eukaryota > Metazoa > Arthropoda > Insecta > Lepidoptera > Noctuidae > Sesamia > Sesamia inferens. The sequence goes on along the minus strand of CM073921.1, from coordinate 13,358,865 downwards.
TTTTTGAAATTTTGTAGATAGATTTTTTACTTAAAAATACTGGACACGTGTTTCGGGTTTCGTATAAACAAAAATTAATGTTGTAAAGAATTAGGATAAGTCTGCCGTGCAGTACCTATGTACCGTTCGACTTCACCGATTGTTCAGCGAGAGGATATTAAGTGCAGATAGTTCTTTACAAGGACACAACGAAATTACATACAATATTATTGATGGTTAAATAGACAATAATTTCCACCTACTTAATAATCTAAATTTATTTGAGTTAAGATATCAATATTAAATTCAGATAGTTAAACCATGCCGTGCAGTGCCTAAATCAATACTTGCGAGTTGATCTGTGATGTCTTTACCTTGCACGGACCCGGTGTGATAATATAGACACATGCAATAATTAATATGGATTACATTCTAGTTAGGTATATCAGATAAGATAATCTTGGAAGATTATTACTTTTTTCATTACTATCGATAGTAGTTCAACTTCCATATGTATATTTCAATATATTTTTATTCTACCTCTCTCTACCTGCGTGTGGCAAAATATCGACTTATGTAGTAATTATGATATTGTTCATAATTACGGCTTTATCCAGTAATCAGAAACACAGACACTTAATTAACTTTTATTACATAGTTAATGATCATTGCTACGCTGCATATACATACTACTAGTGCCCTCCTCTTCCATTATATACCTCATTAGAAATTTACACTTACTGAATTAACTTATTAAGAAGGTAATTTTATTATATCTAAACCATTATGAAGGGTGGTAAATCGGAAATTTTTATAAATGAAAATTATTCCCATCAAATACATTGTCATTTAAAACAATGGAGTGAGGAGGAAAGAATATTACCAATTTAGTTACTGATTTTATGGTAAATATATGGAATATTTCATTATAATTAAATATAAATAATGAATTTAAATGATAGAGAGAAAGAGAGAGAGAGTGGTAAAATTATGAGTACCCGAAGAACTACGGCTAAAGTACTATTTAATAACTAATGCTATTCTAAATCTTAAATAGGTATAAATAATGAGTATTTTGTCCGCTCTTGACAAGTTACTTTCATTCCCGAAGACTTTTCCAACTAAGCCTTTTCCATTTGACAGTTGTTGCCTTCTCTGCTGCATCGCGACAGCATATTCGCCTATTGAGGTATATGGGTTGCCTGACAGGTACAGGACTCTGAAGGTTTGCGAGCTTACGAAGCTATATAGCAGCACATCTGAATATAATCTAATAATTATTACCTACATCTTATAAATAATAAATATATCTTTCGACGACATCTTTTTAGTTTACAAATAATCCTAATATGTCTTTTGTATATACATCATTTGGAGGTATCTCTGGTGTATCTCATGAAATTTATACATATCAAAATAAACAAAATCTAAATTATTTTAAAAAGGACGCATGGGGAACTAAACTCATCGTTTTGATGATCTCTCTACTTATGTATCTAGCACGAAGCACACCAACGGGACAACTATTGGTACCATGAACGATATACAAGAAGCGATTTGACCGATATTAAACTTTTGTATTTTATATTTTTTTTTGTATTTTTTTTTCTTATTATTAATATAATATAGCTCTGTATTTTTTGATTTTTCGTTATTTAATTTATGAAAATATATCTATCTTCCTTTATATACTACTTATATCTATTAATTTGCTTATTTCCATATTTTTTATAAATTTTTACATTTTCTTTGTTTTTTTTCCCATTTCTCTGTTTTATTAGTTTTTTTTATTATTTTAATGGCCAATAGAAAATTAACAAGCCCGTTATAAATATTTCTCGAAAAAAATCAATAGATACTTTAAATACACGGACGTTTATAAAAAAAAAATAAATAAAATATATACGGACAAATCACACAGATTGAGCTAGCCCCAAAGTAAGTTCGAGACTTGTGTTATGGGATACTAACTCAACGATACTATATTTTATAATAGATACATATATAGATAAACACCCAAGACCCAGGCCAATCAGGAAAAGATCGTTTTCTATCATGACCTGGCCGGGGATCGAACCCGGGGCCTCCACGTCGCAGGCAGGCGTGTTGACCCTGTCTGACCCATAAGGGTAATAAAGGTTAGGTAAACACATGACCAAATATAATATAAAATTTTACGTAATCATCATAGTAACAATAATAAAGAATTTTGAAATAATCTTTTTTTCCCGCGAACTAATTCCAACTTCCCGGATATTTAGTAATTTTTAAAAAAGTGACAACACCGGTATTATTATGAGCGAATAGCGATGCGACCACGTGCCGCGTGCCCTGCCCCCGACGCCCGCGGAAGGGTTGCTTACCGCACATGTATTAAGTTACCTCATTTTTGCGAAATAATATTTATTTTTTAGGGGGGATGTTTTTTTTTAAGTTTAGCCCGGCCTTGTATCCATTAGTAGAATCAGTTATCGATACCTAACAATACCTTCACGGATCGGACAGGGTTTTCTTTACATATTGTATAATAAAAAAAGTTAAGAAGAACATCCTTCATAAATAAGCAATAAGTTAAGAATTTACATTGATCGGAAGCTTAGAAAGGTATATTAGAAATTTAGAACATAATGTAATAGTTTTAATCGATTTTAAATCAGTTTTAGATCGATCATTTTTCATCAACACATCGATAAAGTTATGATAGTCTTTTCAATTCTCCTCCTGAATTTGAATTTGAATACTTGCGAAAAATGCCCCATGCCCTCACCCAATATGGATGTCTTTGGATGTTAACTGGAGAGGTTAACATGAGTAGTCCTCGCTTGTAAGTATACAACATGTAATGTAATTAACGCACACCCTCTTACACCCCAATTAGAATATTGTGTTATAATTATTATAACACTGAATTTTTAATTTAACATGTATATGCACTGTTATTTATTAAGTTAGTTATATCAATTCTTGGAGATGACCTTAACGTTCTTGGAATACGACTTTTTTTTCATTATTTAGAATTGAATGATTAAATTTGTATGAATACAAGTGAAACTGCGATTTTAAAAGTCTGTACAAACAACAAGGTTAATATGACAATAATTTTCGTAGTTTTAATTATTTTTAGGATATAAATTACCTATAATAAAATTGGTATAAACCGATTCAGTAAACGATTCTAAACAATTTTCAGGAAGTGCGTTAATTAATTTACTTGTATAATTTTATAATGCGAAAAACCTGATGCGGAAGTTAAGTCTATATTTACAACTAAAAGTTTGAAATGTAATTTTTTAGTTCATAATATTAGGCATATTAAAATAAATAATAAAATTCGCTCCTTGAATAACCATGGTACCATATTTAACAAGAGAAATGTACACACGGCATTCCCTTTCCAGCTTAGAAGACGAAAGTATAGAAAGGTCGACGTAAGTACTTCAAGTTTGAAGATTAATAGATAGTTACATGCTCAAGACAAACAGCCGGTGCAAGGTATTACAGCACCAAGCGTTATGAACACGAACAAGGGACTTGTATTTGATTTGTGGTGGCCTAGTGGTAAAAATACTAGGATCTCAAGTGTGATGGTGCTGGTTCTATTCCAGGTCAGGAAAGTACCAATGTAATTTTCTAAGTTATATGTACTTTCTAAGTTTATCTTGGACACCAATGACTGATTATATGGTGAAGGAAAACATCTTGAGGAAACCTGGACTTTTTTCTCTGTATGAGAGGAGACCTGTGCCCTGCAGTGGGACTATAGAAAGGTTGATGATGAATCTAATGTCCAATTAGTAATTTAACCGTATAAACGTTAGACTAGATAGCAACACGCAATATTCTTCGAGACCGATGTTACCAGCTGAATACCCGGCCAGTTTAAATTGAACAAAATTTTGAATCTGTGTGTAGTATGTTCCTTTAATTTGATGCCAGTTACATATTTTTTTATTTACATATATTTCCTTCTATAAAATTCAGACGAAAATGCTGTCTTTGTTATTACGACGCGCGATGGATGGTTTTGCTAGACGATTGCACCGCTTTGTTAAGTTATTTTTATATACATATATTTCTTAAAATACCCTTTTAAAACAAGCTCGTTTCATGCACTATTTTATATGTAGAATAGATAGTAAAAGTGTAAAGTTATTTAATATTGAAAATTTTAAAGTATTACTGGTTAGACAAAGATTTAATTAGAAGAAATCTTTTTTTAACAATCGAAGAAATTTCAAATGGAAAATATTATTATACTTAATTTAGAAATAAAGCTTTGAAAATATAATGTATTTTTAAGGGTGAGAAATTTATGAAAACCGATCAAATCCAATTTCTAATCAATTACTCAATGTTATTAATAGTTTACGGCCAAAGCTAGACTAGATCGTAATTCGCAATGTTCCTCGAGATCGATGTTACCAGTACAATGCCCTTCCAGAATAAACACCATTAATTATGAACCATATGTAGGATGTATTTATTCATATTCTTGCAACAATACCGTTTAAAAACAAGTTCTAGATCTAAGTCTCCGATTTCAAACTAGGTGCAATCGCATATATATATATAATTTCTGAACGAAGCGTTATAATGAACAAAAACTTGACGATGACTTCCTTCAAAAGTTTGATTTTTATTTAATATTATTTAAAAACCGCCTATCATTTTTGATTCATAAATCTGTTATTTTAAGTCCAAAATAATCGCATCCTTAACTTCTGTACCAAGCGTTATCTTCACGAACTTGGCTAAGGTTCTAAGAATATAGCACCAAACCCAATGTTCAATCCATAATTCAACGATAATGGTTTGACTGAAGCTATGGATGACACGTTTCGTAGCCGCAGAATCATCACTTATCCACGAAATACTACAAAACCATTATTTTGAGCTCAAAGGCCACTTAAGTAGCTATAAAAAATGTCGAGCATACATAAATGCTGCATACTCGAATGAGTTGTTCTATGTTCCGAATCAATCAAGTTTATTTATTAAGTATTTAATAACAGGCTATCATTTGAATCCGTAAATCTGTTATTTTAAGTCAGCAACAATCGCATCCTTAGCTTTGTACCAAGTTGTATCAATACGACCTGGACTAGAGTTTCTTCTGAACTTGTCTATCTAAAATATAATATTTTATGTTGTTCTACGTAACCATTATGGCAGCTTGTAAAAATATGTAAGGTTTCCATTATGAAACTCAATTTTTTATGATACCGTACGGACGAAAATGCTGTCTTTGTTATTACGACGCGCGATGCATGGTTTTGCTATACGATTGCACCGCTTTGTTAAGTTATTTTTATACACATATATTTCTTGAAATACCGTTTTAAAACAAGCTCATTTCATGCAGTATTTTATATGTAGAATAGATAATAAAAGTGTAAAGTTATTCAATATTGAAAATTTTAAAGAATTAGGTACTGGTTAGACAAAATTTGTTTAATTAGATGAACTCTTTTTTTAAGAATAGATAAATTTCAAATCGAAATAATTATTAAACTTAATTTAGAAATAGAGCTTTAGAAATATGATGATGTATTTTTAAGGGTGAGAAATTTATGTAGACTGTAAACCAAATCCAATTTCTAATCAATTATTCAATGTTATTAATAGTTTACAGCTAAAGCTAGACTAGATGGTAATTCGCAATATTCCTCGAGATCGATGTTACCAGTACAATGCCCTTCCAGAATAAACATCATTCATTTTAAACCATATGTAGGATGTTTTTATTCATATTCTTGCAACAATACCGTTTAAAAACAAGTTCTACATCTAAGTCTCCGATTTCAAACTAGGTGCAATCACATATACATATATAATTTCTGAACGAAGCGTTATAACCAACACAAACTAGACGATGACTTCCTCCAAAACACAAAGTCAATGTTCTAAAATAATAATGATTTAATACTGAAACTATGTCCAAGCCACTTAACAAATATCTAGCGTTAGTTTGATTTTTTATTTCATATTATTTAAAAACCAGACAAAGCCTTGCCGCCAAGCGATTTGTCGTATTCCGGCATGATGTCTGGTGAAGCCGTACGGAGGACGGGTCTGAGCAGTTGTGTTGCGACGTGTGCCGGGTACGATGCGCCAATGTTGTTGTGTTGGGAGTTTGGTCGTGGAAGGTGTTCAGATCAATCTCCCTTTGGCGCAGCATCGTTGGTCGTGTTGTTGGGTTTAACATTGCATCACCTCGCTCAACCGCCGTCTTCCTTCCTATTCGCTCAGTTTTTCTGAGTGAATAGGCTCTTAATAAACTAGCGCGCTTTACCATCAACGATCGCATCACTGCTTACCCATCAGGCGGGATTGCGGTCAAGCGTTAGTTTATAATTATATAAAAAAAAAAAAAAACCGCCTGTCATTTTTGATTCATAAATCTGTTATTTTAAGTCCAAAATAATCGCATCCTTAACTTCTGTACCAAGCGTTATCTTCACGAACTTGGCTAAGGTTCTAAGAATATAGCACCAAACCCAATGTTCAATCAATAATTCAACGATAATGGTTTGAATGAAGCTATGGATGACACGTTTTGTAGCCGCAGAATCATCACTTATCCACGAAATACTACAAAACCATTATTTTGAGCTCAAAGGCCACTTAAGTAGCTATAAAAAGAGTACTCGAATGTGTTGTTCTATGTTCCGAATCAATCAAGTTTATTTATTAAGTATTTAATAACAGGCTATCATTTGTATCCGTAAATCCGTTATTTTAAGTCCGCAACAATTGCATCCTTAGCTTTTGTATCAATTTGTATCAAGACGAACTTGCCTACGATTTATTCTGAAATTAAAGTCTTCTAAAATATATTATTTTCTGTTGTTCTACGTAACCATTATTGCAGGTCATAAAAAATATGTAAGGTTTCCATTATGAAACTCAATTTTTTAAGATACCGTACGGACGGAAATTCCGTCTTTGTTACTAGGACTGATGGTTTTGCTATACGATTGCACCTGTTTGTTAACACATTAATGTTTCAGAATTACTTGCTTGATAATTGGAGTGTTGTGCCTTCGTGAAAAGATATACAGAGTATTCATAGGCGTCTTCAAAAAGGGCGTTTTATAAAGCATGAAAACCGATGTTTGTTTCTTGCTTCAATTAAGTTGATATTCCGAAGAAAAATTACGATAACAGTAAATCTTTTTGTGTTTTTATATGCCGTGTGTACATGAACCTCATTATTCTATATTTAATTACTTCCTAATACCGTGATATGATCGCCATTTTCATAGCAAGTCAATGTAATCGCGTTTTATTAGTGGTACAAATAGCCAAACGCATTTTCAAGTACAAATCAAAAGATATAGACGTTTATCTTTTGACGCAAATATGAAAGATAAACGTTAAGTTGGAACATGAATTAACGTGACATTGAAAAGTTAAAGCTGCCAATGCTGCCGTCGAGGCAGTGAATTCTGTGCAAACATAGGACAAGAGATACATATATAAACATTATACAACACTTTAGCTGTAGTTGGGCTTAAAATGCTGTGATATTTTGCATATCACCTGTTATTATAATTTTATCAATTACAATTAGATTCTCAATTGAAATCACTTCATTGCACAATGAAAACGATGACGATGTCGCGGTGTTTAATGATACATACGAACTACTTATGATATACGAATAAGGCGCTTACAAGGTCAGCTTGGTACGACAACCAATAGGTGATCCAGACATAATGGTGGGCTCAAACTTGTGCAACAGTGTAATTCTCGCATATAGTGCAGCATGTGGAATTAGTGTTATTCCTCTGTTAGGTGACCTCAGCTATTGCAGATGTTTTCATGGTAGATACGATTGACCTACTGTCTACTCCTACCTGTTCCTAAGACGTCTGCTCGTTGTTCAGTTGTTGCTCATTTCTGTCTCCAACATTAAGTGCTAGATCGATGTTCACAGCGTCAGATATATAGTTAACACTAATATCATTTTTGTCATCATTAATGATGAATCGTGTTTTAGCGGTGACTGTGTATGTACGCCTTACTACTCCTATCTATTTATATCTCTATTTGTACTATGTGTGTATTTTTATGCAGTTTAATGCAAATGACAGTTCACTGTCACATGCATTATGAATATAATAAAATGCATACGTATATATATTCATAATGCATGTGGCATTTTGAATATAATATAGTTTATGAAAAAAATTAAAAATCACTATTTTCGGTTCCTCTGCTTTTATATATGTACAACTCTTAATTTACGGGAGAAAATGCTTTTATAACAATTTGTTTAATAAATCTATCACAAAGACGTGAGCTGACCAATCGGATGTGGATGCCAAACAATTAAGGATCTGTATGATTACCTAACTTATTTTAATTACAGACTACCTATCCTAGATCGGCTTCAGCATCAATGGCCTCGAAGTCTCATCGCATATTAATGCGGGATATGTACACCTTAATCTAATAGACGAATACTATGCTAAATCTTATACTAGTTATAATGTACTTAACAGAACAAATTTGAGGATTTATGGATACCAGGTGTTAATACTTCCAATTCTATATAATTCACAAACCGTATCTCATGAGATAAATCAGGGATAGTTACACTACCTACTTGCGTGATTGCAGTGCTAAATAAGTATAATAATAACAATATTTTAGTATGGCTAGTTACTTGTACTGTTCTCTATGGATCGTGTTATGAGTGATGTAGTTGTCAGATTTAGGATTTACAGACTTATCCTGTGAACCAATTATTACAATACTTGAAATAACCTAATACCTGTTATGTGAAAGAAGGCAAAGAAAGAAGAAAAGACAATTACATAACTTAATAAACGGATAAATAGATCAAGTCTTTTTTGTACTACTATTAGGTACTTATAGGATAACAATCAAACAAACCATTCTTAATTGATGGGAAGTAGGCAACGTCGCCGTCGTGCATCTGTAGTACTAGAGACATTTCAGATATGCTACCATCCCGGAATCAAAGTTAGAATGTCTCAATTTTCTGTAATTACGCGGGCACTCATGCCCACCAATCCAGATTGCGGCAATGCTGCTTGACAGCAGGAGTAGGTATGCTAGTTCTTTGTATATTGCACAAGGAGTTGGAGGTGTTAATTGTACAAGAAGAAGTTGTGTTTTTAAGTACCGCTGAAATGTTGATGTAGATGACGTCATGTTACAATGCAGTTTTTTCATTTTAGATTTTATCGACTAAACTTTAACCAACCTACCTATAGAGTTTGAAAATTGAGGACGTATAAGTGAGATGTATAGTGACTTAAAATCAAGTACAAGTATTGTAACAATTGTTCAGGATTCTTGTTCTTGTTAATTTTTTAAGATATTATGTAAAATTACTGAGTTTTCTTTTAGAAATTAAGTGAAGATTAAAATTTAATCGTTTCCAAAAAGTGTATAGTGTTGTTTTGTATCAGATTGTACTTATAATTTTATTAAGAAGTTTTGCAAAAAATGCTATGCTGTGAGTATTGAATTAGAAATATAGCAACCCTATGTATCGCAGTAATCCTGACTACCTGGTAACAAGTAGCTATCCAGCAACTCCCAATTCAAGCGATGCCATTTGTTGTTAAAAGGAATACAATGGGAACCGATTATTATGTCGAAATCAGTGCCGCGACGACCACGACCATCTGAACCATACACGTGTCAAATAGATCATTCACACGACGTTTATACATTATATTTAGATTATTACTCGTACATAGATGGAATACGAACCCTGACACTTGGTCGAGATAACACTATGTTGATGACAATGAACACTATTTCTAGTAAGCACTTTACGTGGAAACTGTTACTATATGAGCCAAATGATCAATCGTTTTGCATATAAAACGTTTAATATAAATTTTCATAAAGGTGCGACTGCAGATGATACAAATGTATCGATAATGTTTTAGCCAGATTAGACTACCAACTTAGAGAAATGCGGATGCGTGGAAGCTATAGTTGAAGATAAACTAAAAATTATTATTACTAAAATTATTATTACTATTAAAAGACTCGACTTCTATCAGTATTCAAAGGAACCATCTAAATTATTACCGCAGTACGCACATTACTGATTTGACGATTTGACAGGAGAAGACGTTTCTCTGGAAAGTTGATAGTCAAACTCTATAAGTTACAACCCGAATCTTAACAATTCCATCTAGTAATTGGGAGACAATGATTTCCAAAAAACGCATTAAATAATTTGAAAACTTTCTACGCATATTAGCTTATTACACTACAGAGTGAAGCTATAAGTAAAGCCCCTGTGTATTCTATTAGCTATGAGTTACAAGTTGTAACCCTATGCCACACGCATCTGAGGACTAGACTACTCGTATTTTATGTAACTTTCTATCTAAGAAGTTCTCAACGAACATCCCTACGCATGCATTAGTTGACAATTTTTACACTATTTCTAAGATACCAAGTTCCAATTACAGCTACCAGAGTATTACAAATATAGTTTATTAACAAGATACAGGATCTCATCCACCTACTTGCATAAGAAATACTTTCCATAAATCTCTACCATCACAGACTTTTCTCAATCACTTAAAGTCCTTTTACTTTAACTTGATGCCTTTGCTTTACCTGTAGAGCAGATGTTTTCAATAATATGATATTACAAGAAAAAATAGTTTACTTGTTAATCAGGCCATTTTGAGCACAATTAACTAATTATTAGAACGAAACAGTGTATGGGAAATTACTTCGTGCGGCGGTAGGATATTTTTATGGAGGCTCTGTCGGTGTAGAAATAATTGTATGTTCGAGATAAACTGCTCGGGCTGCGAAATACTACTACATCAAACATTAAATAACGAGACCCCAAAACTTCTCAATGACGTTTATTTCTACACCAGATACGTCCGGAAACGTTTTGTGTTGGTATAGGTATATGGACAGGAATAAGTATATAACATGTACTCCTACGGTTATAAGCAATCAAAATTACGGATCAGCTGGCGAGTTCAAGTCCAGACGCGATTTCCTGCGGTCTCTGCCGATAGACAACTGTCCTGAAGACGACCTTTGTATGGAAGAAGACCGCGGACGCGCCTGGTCAGACTTGGACTTCTTCACCTTACTGCCTCCACTAGCAGGTTGCTTACCTTTCAACGATGACACTGATATCACCACATCAGTGGATACTCCGTCTTGCTCTAAACACAAATCATATGTCATTAGTTTCAGAAAATTACTGGTACAAGTGTAAGAAATATAAAAGTGGAACATACCAGTACGTTTGATGACTTCTCCGGCGTTGTTTAAGAAGAATTTCGGTTTGGAATCCTTTTCTTTTTCCTTATCCTTAAGAGATTCCTGGTAATAGAAAGACAACGTTGTGAAATAGTCACAGCTCAATCACCATAAAGATAATAGAATGTTATATTTGTAAATATTACCTTTGATCTACTAGATTTGGAAGCAGAGTCAGTGCTTCCGCGCCACCACGGTCACTGAATCTCACAAAAGCCCCGTCCGGGCTCCTTACCGGGGGTAGAGGCGTCGGCCTCCACAATCTCGCCTTCAGGCTTCGGCGAGCCGGCCCCCGACGTGGTGGCGCCCCTGGTGGGTACCGAACATTTAGAACGAAAGTCGTATACTTGTAGGAAATATCATGAATAAAGGTTTCCTTAACATAAGAAATTAGATAAGATACATTACTCAAGGGCGCTTACGTCATGTCTACCCGGACGGTGTTGTTGTTCTGCTGGTTTCGCATCGCTAGTGTCGATACCATGGGCGGGCGTTGCGGCTTGTTTGCCAGCAGGCGCTCTATCTCGATCATTACTACTGGTGTCAACTGTGGGACGATCTGCTAAGAAAACCATATTTACACGTTGGCCACCAGTATCTTTACATAAGAAAACATAAACTGAAATGTATAGTACCTGTAGTGCATGAATGTTCTCCTTAAATTGTTCAACGCTTGTGGCACCGAGGAGGAGACAGTTAACTGACTCATTCTTCAGACACCAGGCCACTGCCAATTGGCCTGTAGTGCAATCTGTTTACAAATAAAGGCATATAAAAAAGTGTTTGGGGCCTATTAAGTGGTGGTAGCCTAGTAGTTAAAACACCAGCCTCTCAAGTATAAGTGCGCGGGTTCGATTCCAGGTCAGGTAAGTACCAATGTAACTTTTCTAAAGTTATATGTACTTTCTAAGTATATCTTGGACACCATTGACTGAAGGTGAAGGAAAACATCTTGAGGAAACCTGGACTTTATAAGTCTGAAATCGCCAACCCGCATTGAGCAAGCGTGGTAATTACGCTCAATCCTTCTCTGTATGAGAGGAGACCTGTGCACAGCAGTGGGACGATAAAAAGGTTGATGACGAAGTCTAAACACTCAATGTATGAATAATTTATTACATACTTAATGTATTGGCCAGATTGGAAAGATCTCGAAGTTTATCTCCATAAGTACGTGGTTCTTCTCCAGTGACTTGTTCCTTACTGCCGGTAAGACGCAACTGTAATAACAAGCATTTCTTTTAATATAATGTTCACCACACATTGATCATTGATATTATATAATGAATTAGGGACTGCTACCTCAGGAACTGCGAGATCCTCTTCGCACCAGCTGAAGGTGCTATACTTCCTGTTGAATCGTGACTTAGCGAATAGTCCGGTGATTTCTTCACGGCCGAGTCCCTTACCTGTTGTGATTGCAGACCATGCCATCATACCTAGGAACCCGAATGTATGTATTAGTATGCACAATACCTATATATATTAAACATTTATATATACATTTAGGTTACCCACCAACACCGATTTTGTGATACAATTCGGGCATATAGAGCTCGGCTTTTTCCCTGCAGAACATATGGTATTCTGTTTGCTCAACTATGGGCGTTATGCAGTTGAACTGTCTGCAGTTGCTGTATGCATCCATAATCTACGAAATAAATGGTCATCTGTTACCACAAAAGTGCAATCCACATTGGAGACAAAGAAACCAATTAATCAGATATTTCGTACCTCCGCTGGGGACCAGCGAGCAGTTCCCCAGTACATGACCCATCCTTGATTAATTACGAAGTTCATTGCACGGACGAGTTCTGTCGAAGGATTACCTTATCAGTAATTGTACAAACTATTAATAATATAAATTCAACTTAAGTCAATATATTTCATTTGAACTGACCTTCCATCGGGCACACAGGATCGACTTTGTGCAGGAGTACTACATCTATATATTCAACTTGAAGCCGCGCCAGAGACGCCTTAACACTCTCTACAATGTGTTTACGAGAGAGGCCTCTTTCGTCCGACCTGTTATTAGTATGAGCAAACCTAGTAAATGGAGAGTTTATAATAAGTTAGCAACTGGCGAGCGGGAAGCACATCAAGAAAAGCGTCAATGATTCGTTGTGTATGCAGCAAGTACCCTAACAGCTAAACAAGCTTACACCACTCATCTTTACATTGTACAGAATACAATTACTCCTTGGGCGCTATACTAAAAATGTAATAGGATATATTAGTAATACAAGGCGACAACATCAATATGCTGAGATAGGAAACGAGGAAGTCCTCTAGCACAGAAGGGATATCAGCAGGTTATAACATTTATATGAAAAAATGCAAAATAATCGATTAGTCATAAATGATCGTTTTTGCTAATAGGTACAAATCTAGCATAAAAACATCAATCTATAGAAATCTCACTACGTTTTAATTACTTCTCATTCCACGTTGAACATCTAGAAAAGTTAGTGACAAACATCTATGTTGAGAGTCGTGCGATTAATTAATCAATGTTCTATGGTCAGATAGAGGTATCGAATGTGACTTAAACTAGAGCTTACTTGGTGCTCCAATATATTTTGGTCGTTATAATGATGCTCGTCCGCCTTACGTTACGTTTCTTTAATACCTTGCCGAGTTCTGCTTCCCCTTTTGCTATTAAAAGATACATTTTATTGCTAACCTCCAAAATTATTAAAATATTTTAGAAATTAGCCACAATTATTTATTTATTTTCTGATTATTTAAACTTTTTCCCAAAGATAAGCTTAATATTTCTAATATGTGCAAAAGAAATGACCATGAAGTGATTTTAATTACAACATATTTACAGTTAAGTAATTTATAAATTAATCCGCTCGAGTCTTTTGTTCTGATTACCTTTTTGTTCAAGAAAATCAGTAAGACCATGATGAAACATAAACATATATTAAATACGACACAATACAACTTATGTCACTAATCCCGAGAAAATACTTCTAAATAAATGTAAACATGAAGTAAAATAATATTGTCAAAAACTAACCGCAATGAGCTTCAGATAAATCAAAGAGATTGATTCCATTCTCCAGGGCTGTCATAATAACCTCTTCGGCGCTTTCTTCATTCAGCATGGACCATATCCCTAGGCCAATGTTAGGCACCCTTAGGCCGGACTTCCCTAAGTTCTTATACCGCAGACCCGGGGTCACCACCGATGGCATGGTGGTGTGGTTCCCCATATACGTTGACACGTGCCGGGAAACATTTACTTCACCAGCTGTACACATAATGCCACCATAAGTTTCCGCAAATGTACTTAAACTCTATCCTACTAGCCTACTAGGTATGCTATTGTTGTCATTGTAATTTACTATATCCTATTTTAGAATTCGTGTTAAGAATTAGTCGTATTCTGGGTATCGTGCTTTTTTTTTTTTTGATTCTGGCGATATTAACTAATTTAACTGTTTTGACTAATTTGAATTTACCAGAAAAAGTGTGTAAGGATTTCCATTGTAGACCTAGACTTTGAGATATGATTATCTTAATCTTAAATTTAATTGCTATAAAATGGCAAAACACATTTGATAGGCCTAAAAAAAACGTCTCGACCTAAAATGATTGAATTTTAGATTAAACTATGTTTATTCGAGTCACCATATCTTTCATATTGATACAAAGTTTGTTAGTCATCTAGTCAATATGCTTTCTGAAGTAAATAAAAAAAAAATTGCTCTTATTTAAGATGATTTTGAATTTGATAGGTTTTTAGAGCCTTTTAAATGTTATTACATAAAATAATAGAACACATAAAAAATTGAGATTTAGGTATGATTTTCAGAGCCTTGAAAATAATCAATATTTATATTTTTGTATTACGGAACTCCTTTTCAGTAGGCAGATAATATTCAAGATATTACTTTCAGTCTTTCCAGGGTCATATGTCAACTGCTGAATAGTTCATGTAAAATGAGAACAGGAAAATACAAGTCAATATCATTCTAGAAACATCGGAAGAGATCTTGAATTACAAAACGCTTGGATTTCATCACTAGGTATTTTACAAGTGAGAAGATCTGTTGTCTGTTCATACGACCGACCTATGTATGTACTGCAGGACAATACGCAAGTAAGTTACTTTTAATATCATCTCCCGCAAGTTTGAACAACTATATTTAGACAATATTGTTATAAAATGTTTCAGTAATATATTTTATTATTATTAACTATCGTTTTAACCTACCTTGATCCAACATTTGTTGTGAATTTGCACTGAAGTCGTCCATACAATCCAGGGACGCAATGGGTGCCCGACACCTAAACAAATATAAACATTTTATAATTAGTATTGTCGCCAATTTCATTATATTGTGATCTTGATGAAATACGTAATATTATATTTTAAGATATTTTTAGTGTACGGAAACATTTTATATTATTTTGGCTGCTTCCTCTTCGACCTTCCGGGTGTAACAGTATTACACAACTAATTTATATTTTATTGAAAGCTTGGCTGTGTTTATAAATAAACAACACTAAAAAGCTATGAATGTTTGAATCAGTCTAAAATTTTAATTTATAAACCGCCAGTATCTATCTATTATTTTGGCTACATTTTAAACGGGAAACCAGTCTTACCTATGTGTTATAACTCATAAATTTGGTTGTTTGTTTTTATTTATTTTTATGTCTTATTAAATGCTTATTTTATGTTTATTTATTCTGCCACTAATAACCAGCGCATCGTAAGTACATAACTACCTAAGTGATATTTATTTAGAACATTGACAGGCGTACCAAAATAGTATGATCGCCGATAAATCATATTACGGTTACTTTATTCTCTCTGTACGTGTGTTTTTTTTTTATTTTCTAAGTATATAATTAACTGTACATATTCATATTTGTGTTATTTTTACGGAACGGCTTTCGAATTAAGTTGACTTTATTTTAAGTAATTTTTTTTCTTTTTAAACAGTGCGAGATGTGTTGGTGATTGATCTAGGGTATAATTACAAGGTTTATAACTAGAGATCACTACTGATGATTATATATCATACATCTACCTACTTTAGGCGAAAATTGATCGACTAAATAAATTCTATCTAATTTCAAAATGAGTCTGATTTAAAGCATTAATATATCGATGTTCTAAAGCTATGATTATGCCAGCAGTTCGTTGCCGTGTAGCGTGAATTCTATTTTTTGAATTACCTAATTACTTAATTAAATATAATTAAATGAAATTAAAATTGATAATTTTCTATGTTACTTCTTACGAAATAACTGTGACATGCATGAAGAACCTAAAGACGTAGTGATGGTTCGTGATGATGTACTTTCAAATAATCTCGAACTTTTAAGCCTTCAACGATATAACGGTATATCTATAAAATAATATTGTAACCGAAAAGGACGAAGTAAATAAATAATAAAACACTAGGATTATATTGAAAGCAAGGAAGTAGGTGACGGCAAGGTGTTGAAGAGACAACGTGACACAATAATATCGTTTATCACCGTACCTGTATGTCGCGGGTTGGCCAACTGTCTCCTCCATCAGCATGAGGCAAGCCAAGCGATCGTAAAACTATCGCCGCTCATGTCTTAGGCGGCTCACAAGTTACAACTAGCTAGAGGAACGCCAACGTCCCTTCATGGTATGCAACGTTGTAAATTGTATCACCGTCTAAGAAAGAAGCTGTCCGTGATACCTACTCGCATGCGAAGATCGCGGTGCGCGATGCTGCGTAGTGCGCTCTCAGTTTTATTTGCCACTGGGAGAAGACATAACAGTGTTGATGACTATTGCAGTTCGCGACGGCTGAATCGCTTTAGGCAATGGACTGTTTTTGTAGTCGGCAAGTCATGCGCGTATTCGCTCAGCGCAATGTTGTCATGCAGGCGCTGGTGCTGGCTGTAGCGGTACGTCTTCTCCCTGCACAGCGGAGTCTGAGCATACAGTTACCGATAGATGGTGGGCATGGGGTTGGAGTCGACGCTGACGCTGTCCGGTGGGCCCAGTGGAGTGTGCGGGGTGCACCGGCTGATGGTGGACTCGCTGCGAGACATCTGCGAGCCCTCCTTGGCGCCGCTGACCTCGACCCCCTTGCCTTGCATGTCGTGACGCCTCATTCTGCTCCTACGCTTAGCAACGGCATCTTATCTCCCTACAAACATCTTATCTGTAACGAAACGTTCATACGCCTCCGCACACCGACTCACACAGAAACAACACCCACAGAGTCAACCCAAGGATAGGACACGGCGGGTTTAGTTAAGTAACACACTTAGGGAAAGTAGACACAGATACACATGCAAGCCCTACGCTAACATCTAGTCAGCTAAGGGTATACAAAATCGAGTGATCCACGTCGAAATAATATCTAAGCGTAGAGCTATATTCGCGTTTAACTTAAAGAAACAGTAGGGACTCAAAACTTTCGTTTAGTGATCGCGAAATGGATCCGTCTCCACTAGAAGTGTCGCACTCACCAGGGTTGCCTGGAGGTTCTACGTACTCAACATCTGATGTTGCGGTGCGACACGTCGTCAAATAAAGTGCGGACCTAGTAGACTGTATTGCGGGTGCGGGAAACGCGGCCATGGCACAGGGGTGCCGGAGCGCCCCGCCCGCCGCGCCCGCCGCGCCAGCCGCGCCGCGTCGCGCCTGCGCGCTCTACCCTCGCCGGTCTAACCTATTTTTGACCTAGATTCAGGTCCGGCCGCCATTAAAACTAAATTCGAATTTTTACGACTTTTTTACTTTTACATTGATAACATGTTTTAAAATGAAATATTAAGATTGATGGCTATAGCTTTGCCTATAGTACTATTAGTGCGTTACGTAACCCTCATTCCTAGTGCAGTCAGTTAGATCGATCTAGGCTTCCCGGCGGGAGGGGGAGGTTCTGATGTTGCAACATTTACACAAAGAGCCCTAGGAGTGGCCGGGTACTATATAATATATATATATATATATATATATATATATATATATATATATATATATATGAAACATAGTCATGACCTAACATAACACATATCTACGTGAAATTTTGCGTGTATGAACCAAGTCTACTTACTGGTAGCCAAAATTTTGTATTGCTGTTTATTTGAACTTCAATGTTTAAAGTCTAACTTTAACTAATATAAGAGACACAAAGACATAATTATTATTAAAACCATCAGATACTTATACCAGGCGCCGCCATAAATCATCGAAAATTATCTCGATTTTTCCCAAATTCAGATACCTATTACACTCTTTTTGATTTGTTTTCCTTGGCATTTATTCAAGTCCGTTCCAGCGAATAAGGCTATCCTGTTAGCAGCCGAAGGTAACTCCTCTAATATAAGTGCAGAATCATAGAGGCTACACGACCCCATTGAAAATTTAGAACAAAAATCAAGACCCGGTCATCCGAGTCATTACCAAGCCTGTATCATCATCCCATGCAAGATGCATGCAAGGCCAATTCTTCTATTGCCGTAAGGACATGAGCTTGGTACCTGTAATACTAAACCCACTTCCTAAACAGATTCCGAAATATTCTTTAAAAATTATACACACTTTACTTCATTCGCTTTGCCAGAGCAAAAGCTTACATATTTGTGTGTCTTTAATTTTTTGCATAGAACATTCGGCATCGGCATTAGCAAGGGTGCTGACCTCCACTTACCCATAACACTCGGCTGGATGGTGTAGCTCATCATCTGCATTTGAAGTAACATCATGTGCGGAATCACGCCACGTGTGCGTGATGACGTTGCACTCCGCGTTGACCATAATGGTACAACCTGCTGGTTCACCGCAATCGCTGTCCATTGACTCATCTAGTAACAAAGAAACCAACATTAGCAATCTAATCATCCAACATAAATTATGAGCGATATACATACTCCACCCCAGTCTGTTCTGGTTGTATGAATGAAAACTATTGAATGAAACGCATGACGTAGGTATGTCGTCACGATCCTGGTGGTGTGAAAAACCCATTAAACCGCTCGTAGGGGTTAACGTCGTACTTAGGCCGAGTTGCTGAATAGACACTGACCCATTAACCTGCTCTTAAAGTGCACTAGTGATATACTGAGACAATGAAATGGTATAAAAATATTTAAAGATTTTTGAAAAAGTCACCGACACCGTATTGCTTAGTATTAGACATCAACGCCTAACAGTTTAGTTTAAAATAAATTGAAAATGCTAGCCACTCCTCTATACTGAAATCTATTTTTAGAAATAGCTGAGTTAAATGGGCTCACCTCGGCAGGGTCCGAATCTGCTGAAGTTCAAAATGATGCCTTCGACGTCGTCGATGCTCTGGCTCGATTCAGGCTTCGTGAGCTGCGTGCTGCAGGATTTCTTCAACATACTCTGAACAGAAATATATTTTTTTTAATTAAGCACTCTTATTCACTAGCTCTCTTGTCCTTACTTTAGTAAAATATAAGTAATATTAACTTAAACAAGAAGAAGCTCGGTCGCGGCCGAGGACCGTCGCCTTTGTTCCGAGGGGCGTAGGTATCACGCGCCGCCCTAAATCATCGAAAATTATCCCGATTTTTCTCAAATTTTCCGAATATTAAAATAATTAACACAACGCGATTGAACTATTAACACTGAACGCCATTTTAATACAAATTTAAATATTTGAGACACTCGGTAGTCCGCGCTCCGGAGCCGACTTGTTGCAGCCAAGACCGTGTTGCATCTATTGCATACTTCCTACTGGCGCCTACTCTCGTGCAATTTTTATAGGTCAATATATTCGCGCATGTGTCAGATCTCAATAATTGAGCACTAAACAGAGTACCTGGATGGCCGGGTTGGGAACTACGTGATTCGTCGGCGCGCCGGGTGCAGTTATTGATTGAAATTGTCCTTCCGCTAGCTATAGATGTTAAGATAGTATAGATCTGAATGTTCCAGCATATTTCATGTAGTACATACAGAAGCAGTTATAGCTAGGCATCGGTGCGCGATGTATCTACCTGTAAAGTCCTGGCTATTAAATTAGTTATTTTTATAGTCAAGCCGGGCTTGATTAAATCTGTGATTGCTAAATTGACACATAAACATGTTCGAGTTAGTTGAAATACAATATAAATTCAAATAATGTAGTGGTGTAGTTATTTATCTAACTGGCACAACGCAATTTGAAACAGCGCCAGGGATTAAGACATGGTCACTGAAAGATGGGTAATCAAGCGATTTCGAAGGAAAAGTAAGTCACAATGTGCATGCCTAAGTAAACATGAACTTATTGAACGTCATAAATTTTTTTCTTTGTATTCTTCTTTCTTTCTCTTAAACATGGTTTTCCGTTTTGTGATTTATTACGATGTATTACTGTGTAGTGCAATGTATTTTTACTTCACAAACACAAATTACATTTACACTTACATCCAGATTAGAAGTTTACTTAAACCTTACCAAAATGTAAGCAAACTTCACAAGAACACTATAATAAAATTCACACGAGATTCGAATCCGCGACCAGCAGTGCCGTCTATAACCCATGAAATGAAACACAGAACACATGAAATAATTTTAACGACACACCTCACGAACGTCGACAATGGACGTAGTTTAATGATTTAGAAATAAAATTAAGACATACTTTATACTGAATTATTTGTCCTGCTTGGATATTATACATTTTGTCTTTTATAACATAATAAGAGTATGCTGAGTGTCGCGGGCGACCGCCTCTACCTTCATACAAACAATGTAGAACATCTTAGTACCTCCGCTAGATATCTCACAAAGCGCAGTCTAAGAATAAATTAAACACTTTGTAAAATCATAAAATAAGTAATTATTGTATTTGCAAGGCGAGTATGAATGTGAATGTAAAAAAAAAGAAAATTACCATAAAATATTAATTACTGTCTTCACACATTCCTTTGCGCAATTAAGTTATTAAATCAAAGACACCACCCAGATTAATCTGAGTTGGAAATATATTTGCAAATGACGCGCATGTGGTTTAGAACCAGTTGAATCAATAAAAATATTCTATTAATAGGGATACTGGGCAGTTACCCGCTGGTGCTTCGTGGTGTCCGGAATGGAAGGCCGGCTGTGACGCAGTCGCGCGGCCTGGCGCTGCAGGTCACACAGGCGGTGATGCGACCACGACGTGTTCATCCCCCGGAGCCCTTCTACAGCCTCCGCAATCTGCGTTATTCACACGCACTGATGACACCCCCATGCCACGTAAGTACATTAAGTACATAGTTTAACTAACATACACTTTGCCACTCCTGAGCAAAGACATCCTCTAAAGCCTTCGATGCATCGTTCCCTCGTTCCATCGTTCATCGTCTAAAGCTATATTATTAAGCACATATCATAGTAAATTATTTGAATATTTGTCAGTACCTTTGTAGCTTGTGGTGGTGTTAATATTACTTTGATTATTTCATCTTAACATACAATGATGCTACTACTGAGAAACTTTATCCTATCTCGAATCAGAACCACCAATCCAAATAGAGCTAAAAGGCTATATTTTTTATGTCCTGTACTTTGTAATCCCAAAATTTTGAATAATGTTGAATTTGCACAATGTTTGTGATAAATGTTTCAAATTATGGTAATGCAGTGATACATAATGCGATATGCTCTACAAATGGTCGACGACTGTTGTCGCATGACATAGCGTGGTAAGCAACTCCAACCTTACTGAAAGTTTCTAAAAGTAAGTTAAATTAAATTGAATCATTCTAAAAAACTTTTTCTGTTTGAGCTTAATTGAATAAGTATTGTTTATTTTGTTGTTTATTAAGGAATTCTATAACAAGTCTTAATCTGAATGTTGTCCCATTGCTCTGAATATTTGAATTTTCTAGATTCAGCTCATTTAAAAAGCCATTAGCTATACTTACAAAGTCATACAGATAATTATAAAATGATCTGTATGGCCTTATTACAAGTAATAATAGCCGAAACATGACTCTATGAAGCAATGGGGCTAATTTCCCACTAGCCTCACCAGCTTTTGTCATTTTACCCTCAACATAGAGGAGAAGAATAAAAGAAAAAATTGCAGATTATTTAAATTTGTTTTCCTAAACATTTTCAGCGCCCCCTTCAGTCTACCGACCACGATACCGGAGAGGCCGCCTGACCACACGGACACCAAGCGGAAGAAAAGGTAAAGCATACATACAACATTTTCTGCAAGCGTACCTTATTATAAGCGTTCTTACAGCAGGTACTTTATAATTATTAGGAAATTTTGACCGTCTTACATTTTTTCTTTTTTTTTTTTTGTTGTTTTTATATAACTTATAGCGAAGGACGTTTTGGCAATTGCCATTTGTAATTTTAGCGTTCGAAAAATGCTGATCCTCAGCCTAAATTATATTTATGGTTTTTGATTTAAATTAAAGTACACATTTTTTAATTACTTTCATTCAAATTAAACATGTCAAATGTATTTTAAAACATCCTATTGCGAGCGCATATCCTATGTCGATTAAGTACCCTGAGTTGACCTCCTTGTAAGACGATTAAAATTGCACGGTGTACAAAGAGTAATTTAAATAACACAAAACCAGAAATACTGTCTGAAATGCATCGATCGTCATCAATCGGTACATGTACGTAAGTGATAGTTACTAGGCATTATATACTGCGGCATTAACAGATATTACTTTACAAGTTTGTCACAATAATTTATTTATTATAAATTCAACCTTTTAATATAAATTCAACCTCATGTTTTGGGAATTTCGCTCAACCAGAAAATATTATATTTATTTATTTTTTTAAATTTTGAATCTCATAAGTGTCATGGCTTTTTTCCTCTGAAATATTTTTGTCACACGACGGATGTATGTACATACATAATTTCTGGGTAAGCGAAATTCCCAAAACATGAGGTTGAATTTATTATAAAAAAAATGTTAATTGTGAAGAATAAAAAATATTTAAAAAAATATTTTTAAAGGAAAAAAAACCATGACACTTTTGAGATCCATAATTTAAAAAAAAATTATTAATAATTTCTGGGTGAGCGAAATTCCCAAAACATGAGGTTAGCACTTCAAGCTACTACAATCTGACAATTTTTCTTATTGAAATTTCTGACGAATTGAGATGAGTCCTTGTTGACGCGGAACAATAATACACAAAAATCAATATAGGGTGAATAATGGTGTTTGTGATGCGAAGCAAAAATAGACAAAACATATATGGTGTCAACAACAAAGCCCAGAGGAGATTTCCTCTTATTTACTTTCTATATTCGTCGTGTGATTTTCTAACTTGGTTTTGTATTTTTTGATGTGTAATTTTTTATTAAGATCAAAAATAAAACGTATTTGTAAACCGTTATGATTAAAAATAACCTACCTAAATCGATCCTACCGTAAATTCTGATGAATATGATTTCTGGTTTCGAGTTATTTCAATTACAGCTTGTACCTATTTGTAAGTATATGTGTAACGTGTATTTATATTAATTTATAAATACATTTTAAGTACACGTCCCCCAGTAACAGTAAATCAAAACGACTACAATTGCATTTTTATAAACACTATATTTTGTTTATTGTAACATTAGGCAAAACTGACCAACAAAGGAGCGAATAACTACTTTTTGAACCATTTAATACACAAAGATCCAGTCGCGGTCTATTCTGTAAAAATCTTACTGTGAAATTTAGATGAAATGAGCTGCAATATCACCTGATTCTGGGGATCGCTACTATTGTTAGCGTTCTTCACAGAATGGATAGTCTGATGCTCGAGGTTAGCATTATTGCCGCTCATTAAATCAAGCTTAGATTCCACACCTAAACATTCACGGTGAGATTACTACAAATAATAGATCGGGAGCTTATTGACATATAAAAGCTGTGCTGTGTTGCGTTGTAGGTATCCCATCCTGCTCGTCAACACATACGTTGTTAATTTGAATCATTTTTTTTTTCAAAAATGGCTCGTTTTTGTTTATATCTTAGATATCATAAAAAATACAATAATAACAATAAATCGAACTAGGCGAACTTCAACAACTAAATAATTTAATAATGACAGTGTTACCTCTCTCTTCTTATCCTCCTCAGCTTCGATCGCCCGTTGGTGAAGGAGGTTCATGTCCAGCTGCCTGATCTCCTCCGCCTCTCTCGCTTGGCATTCCTTCTCCTTAAATGTTATTGTAAGATGTGTAAATGAAACAGTAAGCAGTATAGTAACAGCTTTCGATACGGAGTTAATTTAATTCTAATAATAAACAGTAATACCCATTTTCTAAACTAACAACCAGATTGACTTCAATAACTGTTAAGGGATCATGCTCGAAATCAACTGATATTGTTAAATTTCGTTATTTTTTGTAGGAAAGGGAAAATAATTTTAACACCTTGTTTGAATAGTCGAGTTGTTTGTTTTAAAGATTTAAATTTCGCAACAAGTTTTCCCAAAAACGACGCGCAACTGACGTTTCATCATCATTTTACAAGATAACTAGCCGGTTTCAGCCACGTAAGTATTAGTAATATAAAAAAAAATAAAACCTATTCTTGTGCCTAACGAATGTATATATGAAATTTCATTAAACTCAGTTCAGCCGTTTTGGAGGAGTTCGAGGACAAACACTGTGACAGGAGAATTTTATATAATAGAATGATGATGATGAAACGTTAGATGTGAAAATTATTTGATGTTCAAAATTAGTATTTTTAACATTAAATAATTTTCTTTTAGTTATTTGTTTATTGTCGCTTACAAAAAGGTATCTACAATGCCGGACATATGCCTGAGGGATTTTCTAGCAGTCACCAAGGTCAGGATAAAGTGGTTAACTAGCAGGTAGCTTGGTCAAGTTTTACAGCTTCCATGCACAATATAAGTAGCGCTTGCAAAATTAGCGCCTGTAAATAATGCATTGCCAATTAAGAAATTTAAAATCAACAACTATTCTTCAGCAATCCTCGAAGCAAACTATAAATAAGGCTATTTTGACGCTACGAAAACTGTACCATTATAGTCACACGGTGTTTAAATTATTTATAGCTTTTCTACAATAAGATGATAGATTGAAAAGAGAGGGTTCCCTAGCAATCATAAAACTACATGTGTCTAAAGCTGTCTCCTTGTAATGCAAACAAACCTTTATCTACTATCAAACATCAAGAATGCCACACAAGGTAAACAAAGATTGGGCACGCAACGGTCGAAGCTAATATTCATATTTCATAATATGCATAATATGCATGCGTAGAAATATAATTAGGTACCTTTTGTAGCTGCTTTTCATGTTCAAGTTTTTGCTGCTCAAGCTCTTCCTCTGGTATCGGCGGGGTTTCGTCTCCACTGGACGCATGTTTATTGCCTAAACAGTCCAGTAAAATATGAGCCTCCCAAAACAAAAGAACTCCGGTCAGAACAATGTCAATGAGACCTACCAGTAGGAGGATGATAGGATATCCAAAATTGATGAGCCATCGCTACGAACTAAACAGCACGGTTGAATTAACTATGCCACCTTATAACTGCCAAGGCTAAAATGCGTTTACGGCACGGGATTCCGAACGGATACTGAAATACGTATAAACGTAAGATTTTATTCATAGACGTTTATTTTCATGGTAGATTCACTACGGAGTTACGTTGTGTGGAACCGATTGGCGAGAAGCCAACAAGCTGCGTCGCTGTAGTACCAGTCCAAACTTGATAAATAAAGAAAACTCGATACAATATTTTATTAATAGGCTAAAATTATGGCGTTTGTCCCAAAATAGCCGATTCTATTGCATATGTTTAGAGTTAAATTGGATTAATCACTATATTAGCTCTGCGCCTAATCTTAAAATGCAGTAGGTAAGTTCTAAAATGCGATAGCAATTTATCTATTTAATCTACGCAGACACAGCCTAGAATAGGTAAGTAAATTAGTCTATAAAGCTACTAACGACATGAGTTTCAATAATCATCTCTCTTGATCAGCTTAGCAAATATAGATATTGTACATAATCCCCCTTATTCATAAAAACTCCTTAAAGTTAACTAGTGATTAGCGATTCTTTAACCATACATTTTTGACCTTTTAACGTCACTTAACTTAAATCGTCCTTTATGAATAAACACCACAGTGTTTAAGGGGTTTATTCATAATCGACTATTAAAGTTAAGTGACGTGCAAGCTTCTAAAATGTATATTTAAAAAATCGCTAATCACTAGTTAACTTTAAGCAGCGTTTATGAATAAGGGGGAATATGTTACGCTAGGGCGAATGCGTTCATGTAGGAAAATAATAATATCTCTGTTTACTGATTATTTTCTAAAATTAGAATAGTATAAGTAATTTCTTATAAAATCAGCTGTCTACTAGTGAAAGTCTCGTGAAATTAGCTGGAACAAAAACAGACCGATTTCTGTTTTTTTTTTTCTAATTTGTTAATGACCGTACTTACAAACAAATGCTAAGCTGTTAAAAAAACTCATCCTTTTTAATTTGCTTAATTAAAATAAATTCAAATAATGTTGATCCTACACAATTACCCACTTAATTAAAGGACAGGTAACCGCCATGCACCGCCCTTTATGTTTCCCGTACCCACCCAATTCCTGCGCCCTCCACAAGGTCATCGGTCCACCTTATGGCACGCCTAGTCCAATATTGAAATATACGCAAAATTATTTTTTGTTTATGACAAAATTTCAAAAACATATCATATTAGCTTGTTATCCTACTTGGCTGTCTCAACAAAAATATGGCGTCAGCTGTTGCGCGGACGTGCGCAGTACTTTTATCGTAAGCTGCATGGCGCGCTCGGTAACCACACTGCCACAACTTCTTAACGAAAGTATTTGGGGAAAATATAACATGGTATATAAATGATTGGAATCTATTCAGTTGCTTATTCTGAACAAACTAAGGTACCTGCGCCTTGTAAGGCCCATTTTTTGCAATATTGAAATAAATAAAAATATTTAAGTTATTAATATAAATAAACATTCTCACAATATGAATAATTTATTTGCGAATAAAATGAACATATAAATTAACATGTTTTATAAAATTTTAATAACAAAAACAATGTTTTTAAAAACCTCTAAAGTGGGCCTTTTTAAGAACATGGGTACTTATCATGGCCCAACTTTCATCACATAATTTATAAATTCTATCCAAACAAAAAATATATAAATACGTTAAACTTAACCTAACATAAAAGATTCTTAAGTAATCAGTCTGTTATAATAGTTTTCGTGGTCATTAATGAACGGTGGGCCATGTTAGGCTTAACGAAATTTAATCTATCTACAAAACAAAAATCTTTCAATAAATTCAATATAAAACAATTTCGTCACGATCTCCTAATAATTATATTTCTTAAAAATAAAACATGTATTAGAATATTGATAAAAAAAAATTGTAAACAACTTTGGTGGGCCTTATTAGGACAATAAAAAAAAATAATTAAATTTGAATGTAAAAAACCAAAAGCTTTGAAGATTTCTAGTCACATTGGACATAAGACATTTTCTCCGTGGTTCTTATTTTAGTTAAGCCAACACACGCTTCGTGGCAATTAATACATAACAATTAATACATTGTCACATATCTGCAATGCGTTCTGCCTTACAAGCTGGGCAATACCAGCTTTCAATCTGATTATCTTGTGTGTTTTTTACTTTGGTTTTAAAATTTATCCTTTTTTCGTTTATTCTGTTCGCCGATGTTATCTCCCTTTTATCATTTTTATTCTTTTGCTATTTCTTTGATTTCCTGTGTTTTTTTTGGTTGGGTTTTGATATTTTTGATACCTTTTCTCCAAACTGTTGCGTTTTTTGGTTATTACCATTTTGTAAATTCTGAAAATAAATTAAACTTAAAAAGTTTAGTTAAGACACTGAATGAGGTTAGAATTTATAAATGCTTTAAGTACCTAGGTATCTACATTTAAAATAGGTTCCAATATTTTGCTCCGATAGAATACTTACTAATATTATTTTATAAAAAATAATACAAATACTAGTTTTATTATATAATAAATAAAAAAGTAAGATATACAATAGTCCTGATAAGGCCCGGGCCATCTTCGTAACCCTTGTGGTGGGGCTTAAAAGGGACTTTACCCGGCAATAGGATCAACTTCTTTTAAATTAAAAATATCAGACAATACAAGCAATACTTACTTTCTCCGAACTGCTAATTAAACTAGGTAACCTTTAATTTGTAAAAAAACGTTGAAATTATTTGATTTTTCTAAGTAATAGTACACAGTTTAAGCATATGGGATTACAAAACGCTAGTCATTTGCAATGTCAGTGACAAACTTTCAACCACTGCGAAAATGGCGGAACCCTTCTTATAACATGAAGTTGCAGTTTTGTTTATGGAACAAACCAAACGTAGGCACGAAATTTTAGCACAGTCGAACTTCAATTAATATGAATTTACGAAAGCGGGCCATCTTAGGAACAGGGACATCTTTGGCGTAGGTACCTTATATCCAGGTTTAACATAAACAAAAAATAACGTTGTATAATAACATCCACAGCTGTCATTTGATGATATTCCATCCATAATTCATTATTATCATCTACCTAGACAGTAAGTAGCCTTTCCCAACTGTGTCAATGTAGGTAAAATTAGAATAGTAACCCGAATCAGCTGATTCCAACTGAATCCAGCTTGACCTCCATAACCCAGTTACTGGGTGATACGATACCTTTTGGTAAGACTGCGGGTCAGACTTTCGGACTTCTGACGACCGGTAACGACTTTTAAAGACAGCCGTGACCAACTTCTTTACATGCCTCTGAAAGTACGTCCATAGATACATTTCAATTAAAAAAGGGGACAGAAAAGATACATAGGATTTCATATGGATTCATCCAGATGAAAAATACTGTTTCCGAGGGAAATAACCATAGCTTTTGATGGTCACAATTGCTTGAGGGCGCTAGATGGCGCCACGTGTCTTTTGAATCATAATTGAATTACATTGTACAATCAACCTGAATTGGTTATTGCGAAACCGCGAGCCATCCTTAAAAATCAATTCAAGTTATCCCTTAGGCAGCTCTAGGGGTAAACAAAATGCTTTCGAGGGTGGGACTGGCACCGTGCCAAGCCTAAATTGTTACTTTGAATGCAGGGGTGAAAACACCCTCCATCCAGAATAGAATATTTGATTTCCCTTTTAATTACTGCTTTCTCATTCCATCCTCCTTTTAGACTATGCTGTTCATGGTAATTTGGGTAAAAAGACTAACCTACCTAACAGTTAGGTACCTACGCGGGTATAGGTGGGTAGAACTTAATTACTTATTTTTGTTAAACTACATACCTATCTGTTCGCGAAGTCGTAAAATAGTTTACGTGTTCAACAACAAACAAACTGACAAAGACACGTTAAGGATTTCCGTTTATTCTGACATTTCTTCATCATTCTTACCTAAGTAACATTTTTGAGCCCCAATGTCTGAATTACTTAGTAACTAGGGCACACGTGCTCTTTGTAAAACAAGCGCTAGCCTTGCGTGCAGACGTGTCGAGTATAATGGTGACTTTTCAAAATAAAAGAGGGGTGCGCTGCGGGCCTTACCCTTGAGACCTTGAACTTGAACGAGAATATTACGAATACGGAAATCGAACATGACTCGCGTTGGGTTAGGGCAAAATATACCTATTTACACAGGATTCGAAAGGAAGATTTAAAAAAAGTGTGCGTGCTTGCGTAAATACGTGCGTGTGTGCGTTCGTGTGTGTGTGTGATTATAGGTAAAATTATTTTTATGGTCATTGTCACTTTGATTATTCTATTAAGTATACAATTGGTTTTATGCCAAAAAAATTAAATAAATATAAGTTTATGGAAGTATACCTCGCACATAACAAAATTCAGTTTATGTTCCAACTTACAGTAGGTAGATAGGTACCTATATATCTATACAAATTAATAAAATCGAAGTTTCTGTTTGTAATATGAAAATAACAGATTTGTCAGTATGAAAACGTACACGCCACCTAGGTACTTATATAGAGAAAAAACATGGTATTTGTCCGTCTGTCTGTTTGCTCTGGCTAATACCTACTCAAAACGGTTCGACCGGTTTTAACAGGACTTTCACTGGCAGATAGTTGATGCTATGGAGGAACATAATTGTATTTAAATATTTATCTTTCGCATAGAAAAGGGCACAAAGGCTTCTGCAGGTGCGGGTAGTAGCTAATAGATATCTAATATAATAATATATGTATATATAGTAATAATAATATATAACTATATGTAATATAATTGACCCTACCTTTTTACCAGGTACAAATATACTTATATACGTACCTATAGCTTAAACATTACCTAGTAAGTAGCAATTTTAAACTTATGTAATTATCTAGCTGCCTATCATTACCATTAGTTAAAAGTAAAACTATAATATCTATATTATAATCATCGAATACACCAGCTTCGCGGCAATTTATTTAAAGCGTTTATTATTTGATTAAATAAAGACCTTACTACAATAATTCTGCTTGCTACTTTTGTAGGTTTTACAGGTCCTGATGTAGGTACCTAACTTAGGTACCTGGCTACTAATATCTCGGAGTGTTCGGGGCCGAATTCGGTACGAGTCCGATATAATCACTAACTAATCACCGTCTGCTTACCTTAAGCTACACGTAATGTTGCGTAGATAATAAATAATATAACCCACTTACCTTAAACAAATACCAAGATCATTATTTTCTTAGATTCCATCTTTTTTAGCTCTGAAGCAGGACTAACTTATTGACATACAGGGTCGCACGGACGCGCATTGTTACCAGGCTTTCAGTCCCTAAGTGATCCTAACACCTGCGTTGAAATTATTCGTCAATTTTTGACCCAGTAGGTATTGCATATTCACATCAGGGATGTTGCGGAATCCAACTTTTTCACATCCGCGGATACGTAGGCGAATGCGGATGTTTAAGATAGGTATTAAACATATAAAGTACACATACAAAGACCCTTGCGAGAGTCGCTTTTATTGCATAATTTACAATCAGCTTTATCTTGGCCGTCTATTTATTTGTTTCAAAATGATTCCATATATTGTATCATGACATTGTTAATTAACTAGTTAGTTAATCAATAACGAGAACTACACTGATAAAATAAAGAGTTTTGTTATAAAACGATAAATTATAACTAAAATAAACGTAGGTATTACTATCATACCTGAATTACCTAGTAATTTTTAATAAGCTGAGCTAGGACTTAAGTACTAATGTAAGATATATGAGTCTAATATAAAGTTTTCTCATAAATAATTCATTTACACACAATTATCATTGTAAGTATTACAACAAGACTCAAAATATCAAGATATCCGATAAGTGGTGGTAAGATATATGAGTCTAATATAAAGTTTTCTCATAAATAATTCATTTACACACAATTATCATTGTAAGTATTACAACAAGACTCAAAATATCAAGATATCCGATAAGTGGTTCATGGTGTAAACAAATACGAAATACAAATAATATTTTTTTAACAAGAAACAAATAAACATGAAATAAACGAGAATGTTGTCATCAATTTCTTCGCTCCCATTGGTCATTGTCATACACGAACGGCACGCAAAATTCGTCAGCCTCGCCTAATTTACAACCGCATCTGCAATATCCAAAACTTTGTGGAAGCATCGTATTTGTGGATACGGATGCGAATATTCGCAACTTCCCTGATTGACACAACCGACGAAAAATTTAGTAGAATGCTTAATATACTTAAATTATGATTAAAGTCAGCACGATAATGTCCTTGCTACCCTATGCGGTATTCGCGTAACAAACTATCATTGGAAATGGATTTAATTTAGAATATTGAACAACATTCATAGCGTTATTAACATTATTGAAGAGGCACATTGTTCGGACACATGAGGAAATAGGTTAGCAATGTCCTGCAAAATTATTCAGATTGAATTTGATAGTATGTTACGCACTTAGGATTCTGTATTGATTGAAGTTGGCAACTATTATATCACTGCTTACTTTAGAAAGCTATTCGGGATATTTGTAGTTAATAAATAGTTTAAATTTCCCCGTATATTTTACATGATACGATAATTGTTTTACCGTTCCATCCTGGTTTGCTCTGCATTAATTACTTAGTAAGTTTATAAATTGATTAAAGGTTCTCCAATCCCTATATATCTACTTGCCTTAGAAATGTAGATAAAATACTGTGTAGATAATAAATGTCATCGACATAGCTCTTCGAGTCACCAAAATTAAGTGGCAGCGGGCGAAGCACATTGCTCGTAGAACCGATGGCCGATGGGACAGTAAGGTTCTGAACGACGCAGCGAAGGGGGCCCCCCTTCGCTGCGCTGCCTTGTTGGGCTGCCCAACAAGGCAGATCGATGACCTGGTGAAGGTGACGGGAAGCCGATGAATGCGGGCAGCCCAAGACCGATCATTGTGAAATGCCTAAGGGGTGGCTGTTATTCAGGAGTGGACCTCTATAGGCAGATGAAGAATAAATAATATAATTACGCAAATACTTTGTGTGTGTTTAATCCCATTCTCGTTGAATGAATTTTTAGTTCTTCTTGTGTTTTTTTTTTTATTTCATACACACATATAGCGCCACAAACGTCTTGTTCAAACTTGTGGCCCGCTACGTGGGGAACTAACGAAATGGCTGACTGGAATTAATAATATTAATGTTATTAACTCACCATCAGCTAACTATGCATTATTTTCCTCAAGGTCGAACAAGAAATTGCAAGATAGAGATCAAAAATATCTAAAATAAATGTTTGTGTTAAGTAACGTTTTATGAAACTTTTGCTCATTTCGAAATATAGTAATAAAATAATACGTAGGTAGGTCTCTTTACCCATGAAATTGCCGTTCCGCAGTACTTGCCATTTCAAATCTAAAATTTTTTGTTTGGCTAAGAATTCTAATTTCAAATTAATTTTATTTTAAAAACATGGAATTCTTTTTTCTCAAATCATCATGAATACGTTAAAAAATCGAGTAATTATGGAATATGAGTACCTAAGTACCGTCGTGACAATAACGCGCCATAAGTTGCACGCAACGTCAGCGACGTTTACGGAGCTAACACTACAAATCAACGCACCACCTGTTACTGGTTTGCATGCTTCCGTCCTGGGAATTTCGATCTGAAAAATGAGCCTCACGGTCGTCCGCAGGCTTTGATCGACAATGACGAATTAAAGGCGATTGTGGAAGCTCATGATACACAATCTTACCGACGAGACGTGCCATGCACCACTCACTTGACACACAAATGAAGGAATTTTGAACCGCATTGTTACTTGCGATAAAAAATGGATTCTGTTTGATAACCGCAAGTGTTCAGCGAATTGGTTGGATCCTAGTTCAGCACCTAAACAATGCCTTAAACCAGTGGTCGGCAAAAATGATAAAATGAAAGATATTTTATTGTATTAAAATATCTTTTATCATTTTTAGAATGCAAACTGCAAAATCAGTACAGTGACAGATTTGGCGACTTTGAAAAGTTTTCTAGTGGAATGAAGATTTTTGCAAATCCTTTTTCGTGTGACATTGAGGATGTACCGAGTCATTTACAAATGAACGTGATTGATTTTCAATCTAATGTCATTCTCAAAAGCTCATTTTATGGATCTTGTTAGTTTCTATGGCAGCTTGCCAACTGATTTTGACGATTTGAAAAGGTTTTCTCAAAAGTTTATTACAATTTTTGGCAGTACTTACGAATGTCGTGGTGGCCTAATGGTACCATATCATATATACCAGCCTCTCAAGTATGAGTGCGCGGGTTCGATTCCAGGTCAGGCAGGTACCAATGTAACTTTTCTAAAGTTATATGTACTTTCTAAGTATATCTTGGACACCAATGACTGAAGGTGAAGGAAAACATCTTTAGGAAACCTGAACTTTAAGTCTGAAATCGCCAACCCGCATTGAGCAAGCGTGGTGATTACGCTCTATCCTTCTCTGTATGAGAGGAGACCTGTGCCCAGCAGTGGGATAATAAAAAAGGTTGATGATGATGATGACTTATGCGAGCAAGCATTTTATATCCTCGATTATAGAAAAAATAAACATGCTTCCCGACTTACAGGTGAACACTTGAAAGCCATTCTTAGAATTTTCATTCTTAGAAATCTTAGAAATGAAATTAATCTGATGTACAAAAAATAACCACTCAAACACAGCCTCAGACGTCACACTGAAAATATAAGTACAAGTTCACATTTGTTTTTTATCTTTCCACATTTAATTTCCATTTATTATTGATTTGTCGTTGCCATAATGTAAAATAAAAAGTTTTTTTTTGGGATTTTAATATCATTATTATAAGTATCACTAGTATCATATCACTTAGTAGTTAAGTAGTGTTCAGTGTGAGTTCTTTTCACTCATTTGAAAAGTATGTATGTCTGCACAGTATTATTGTTTGTGCAATATAGAATATTAATTGATAGACCTGTTATCAAAATTATGCAAAAGCGCGGCCACCCTCTACCTCATTTTGTCGCCATGAGGACCGTAACTGCCAAAAGGTTGCCAACCGCTGCCTTAAACGAAAACTTGCCCCTAGAAAAGTGATGGTCACTGTTTTGTGGTCTAGCGCCGGTGTGATTCTTCACAGCTAGCTTCTTACCAAACGGGATTGAGTATTACTGCAGATGTGTACTGTGAAGAACTGAACACAATGATGTAGAAATCAATCAATCACATCAATCGCTCCTCTCCGCTGCTCCTGCACCACAACGCGCGACCTCATACTGCACAGCAGACGGCCTCCAAGTTGCAAGAACTAGGGGTTGAAAGTTATCCGTCAACCGCCCTATCACCACCACCACCATTATCCGCCCTACCATCACCACCAGACCTTGCGCCTACAGACTACTACTTTTTCCAGAATTTGGATAATTTCTTGGCGGGAAAAACTTCAATACCTGAGTTGCAGTACAAAATGCATTTAAAGAATACTCGTATGTTGCTTCCCGTACAGCTGATTTCTTTAAGAAGGGCATCAATAAACTGCCACTTCGTTGGCAAAGATGCATTGATTGCATGGGATTAATTTTTTTATACAAATCGGGAATTTCATAGGTAAAGACCTAATATTTAGAATTGTGGATTCAAAATAATATACTTAAGAACAAAAATATTTTATAGGCAAAGAAAAGGATGGTAATAATGTTTATTTTAATGAAAAAATATTATTAAAATTAATATTGGTATTTTAAAGATTTATTACGATTTGTTAAAGTGCATTCCGAAACTGCATTGAATATCTAACACATCCGCGTTACGCCTTGATAGTAAAAAACACATAAAAAAAAATATATAAAAACCAAATCATGCAATTTATTGTACTGAGAAAATTTAATTGATCATTAAAACCATTCTGAGTTGCTGGTCAACCAAAATGTTACATCCCTATTCTATAAAGGTATTTAGAAAAACGTGCTTACACTTTAAAGATTTCTTATTTTACTATAGTTAACCATCATTACCTACAACACAAGAGATTGTTTCCTAACAATCATTTTCCATTCAATACTAAAGAACAAATTTTGACTTGACTTGAAGAGGAAAATCTTGTTGAGGTTTATGGGTTCTGAAGTCGCCTAAAAACACCAAAAATGTTTAAAGAAACAATAAATTTCGGACGACAACTTCTTGTTTCTTTCAAGTCCATGAAGTTTCGTCCAAAAGTGTTTCGCAAAACTGAAGACACAGATTACAAAATTCCTTTGCTCAACGATTAGGTACAATGATAATATAATTTAGAGGTATGAGGAATAGGGTCTAAAGTTCACTCATAATACATAGAAAAGGATCTTGTCCTGATAATAGATCCTCCGACCAGAGATCAGGGTATCATGCTGATAGATAAGTGACAAGAATACAACCGGCCTCTGCTCAGGGCTTACGTTTGCAAAGACCTTCGATAGTGTAGACAAGTAATGAAAGGTCTGATTAAATTTTTTTGTTTAGTTCGTGAACATGGGAATCGAAGCTAATGTGTTTGTTCATTTGCAATATAAGTCAATCTGCTTGGCGGTTCCCTTGTAGGGGTCAGCTTACAGTCTAACCGGATGCAGCTGAATATCAGTATTTTACATGGAGAGACTGCCAGTCTGACCACCACAATCCAGTGTGTGATATTTTTACCGTGCAAAGTACATTTGAGAGAAAAAGTGCTAAACGTAAACGTTTATATTTAGTTAACCTTTCAATTGAGCGCACTATTGAGTGTTGAACTTGAGCAATACATTATAATTGGTGTTTATCAGCCACCCTCTGGGAATTTTGTTAGTTTTGAATTGGTAATGGAGGGTTCACTCAATAGGTTGAAATCGAAGAACAAAAGTAGGATTATTTTATGTGGGGACAGCAACATTAATATTTTAGATGTTACGCCTTCAAGTATTAGACTTCTCAATCTATTTAGGTCTTATAATTTAACTAGCAGCCGCCCGCGACTTCGTTTGCGTGTATTTAGTTATTATACTCTGCTCCTTTTAGTCGCAGCGGGATGTTATATCAAACGCAAAAAGAATTTTTTAAATCGGAGCAGTGGTTATTGAGATTAGCGCGTTCAAACAAACTCTTCAGCTTTATATATTAGTATAGATTAACTCATTTTTTTAACCTAGTCGCATCACGGTCTCTTCGTCAACTTGTCTTGAGAATATATTTGGTGATTGCAATGCCGATAAAAAAGTGTTAACTGACTTAATATTCGACCTCTGTGGATTATTAGCTACCTTCCCATGCCATTACATAAAAAGCCCCATAAACTTCAATGCAGAACTTATATAGCCAGTCACTGCAAAATGTTTAAATAAAGTAACTCATAAAATTAAATCATCCATAGTGAAACTCGAGAATGCTAATGAAATGTACGGTGCTCTTTTTGATATTGTGCAAAAGGAATAGCAAAATGATTTCAAGACTAAAATCATTAAAAATGGATAGTTTGTGGGCTTTTAGTAATAGGCTACTCCGGGTATTTATATAAATAGAACGAGACTGTACGAGTTATATGGTTCGACAAAATGCAGGTTTGATACTCC
Organism: Sesamia inferens; assembly: GCA_037179545.1. Taxonomy (NCBI): domain Eukaryota; kingdom Metazoa; phylum Arthropoda; class Insecta; order Lepidoptera; family Noctuidae; genus Sesamia; species Sesamia inferens. The sequence goes on along the minus strand of CM073921.1, from coordinate 13,321,540 downwards.
CTTTCTAGAATATGTAAAAAATATTCAAAATTATTAAAATAAGTTGTGAATTTGCTAAATCAAAAATTTTAAGTGATACAATTATAAATTCTAATAATAAAGTAAAAACCACTTGGAAAATTATTAATAATGAAACTAATAAATCTCTTAAACAGGATAAACAACTTAACATTATTATCGACAACAAATTATTTCATGTAGCTGAGGCATTTCATGGGTTTTTTTGCGGACATACCAATAGCTACAACGCGCTTCCTTAATATTCATCCCCGTGTAAAGCTGAAAATCTTTTGCATAGTAGTTTATCTAGGTATAGTCGACTATTTCACTTTCAACGTGTGATCCCCGCGTGACGTAGTTAATGTTTTTAACACATTTAAGTCTTAAAGCACCAGTGATTACTAGGACATCTCCATTAAAGTCCAGTCTACCTAATGAGGAATTATTTTATATTATTATTTTTAAGGGTTGTAATGTCTCACTGTAATGCTTCTTTATCTATTATTATTACTGTATCATTCCATTTTATTCTTTTATCTTAAATTTTCAATGTTATCTGATGTATTCTATATTTCTATGTTTTCTTTTCCTTAGTTTTGATTTTCCAATAGTTTAAAGAATTGTTAATCTCTTATTGTGAATATTGTGCATCTACCTGTGATTGTATTTTTGTTACTATCATTGTAAATATGTCGTTGTTGTGCCATAATTATAAATAAATAAAGTTTTAAGTAATATAATAGGCATCGTAGCTCCCTATCTAAATGTTACTTTTAACAAAATTATTGACTAAGGGATTTGCCCTGATCTCAAGAAGAGTAGTAAAGTAATACCATTATTTAAATCAGGTATTAAAAACGACGTTGGCAACTTCAGATCCATCTCTATCTTACCTACATTAAGCAAAATATTTGATAAATTAATACTCAAACAGTTTAATATAAAACAACAGTTTAATATATAACAGTTTAATATATACCAGCGAGTGGGGGAGGTTTTTCGCAAAGAAAAACCTTACTTTTATTTTATTTTTTGCTTTTGCTTATATTTTAGTAGTAGAGTTATTTTATATATTATTTACTCTTGTTTAGTATATTAGAATATTTTTATATTTATATTATAGTTTGTTATGCTCGATGATGATATAGCTGTTCTTAATGACAGCTTCTTCTCATGCTCTTCTTCGACTAGCTTTGTTAGTGAGGACAGTGATTCTTCCTTACCACAATATTTGCATGATAAAATCTCTTCTCTTTTTTCCAATGACCCTAAGAATCTTCACATAGCTCACATTAATGCTCAGAGTATTCCTGGTCACTATACTGAACTTGTGGCATCCTTTAGCAGTGCTAATCTGGACGCACTTTTAATATCGGAATCCTTCCTGAAACCTTCGCTACACTCTAATCAATACTCACTGCCCGGCACGCAACAACAGGACCGGCAAAGGTGGAGGAGGTGTTGCTATGTACCTGCGTGCTGATTTACCCTTTAAGGTGGTCAGTTCGTCTCCTTCTAGGTATTCTGAGTCGGCTGAATACTTGTTTGTTGAAGTTATTGTTCATCACACAAAAGTTTTGCTTGCAGTTCTTTATAGTCCCAATCTTCACATTGAATATTTTAACTCTCTCGATTCCGTACTCTGCGATCTCTGCCCTTTGTACGAGCACGTAATTTTGGTGGGTGATTTTAATACCTGCCTGATCAAAAATGACACTCGCTCACTTAAACTCCTTTCACTCTTATCTTCTTTTATTCTTCAAGTATTGCCTCTTTCTGCAACTCGCTATTTCCCTAACTGTACACCCTCGTTTCTAGATCTAATGATCGTATCCTGTCCCAGTAATGTCTCTTACCATGGTCCACTTACGGCTACCCTACCTTCTCTTATCACAATCTCATTTATCTCTCATATCGTATTCGTGTTCCCAAGCGAAAGGCCCAGTTTCTGTATCTCCGCAACTACAAGGGCATAGATATGGAAGCCTTGCGGCGTGATGCAGACGATCTCGACTGGACCCCTATTGTTGAGTTGGATGACATCGACGATAAGGTGAATTGCTTTAATGCAACGGTTCTCAACTTATATGATCAGCATGCTCCTATCCGACGTGTCAAAGTTAGACATAATCCTGCACCTTGGATAACTTTGCAAATTAAAGAGTTTATGGCTCGCAGGGATAAAGCTAAGAGCAGATATAAGCGCAGAAAATCAGAGCTGAATCTCTCTTACTACAAATCTTTGCGTAATCGCTGCAGTCATGTGTGTCAGGATGCTAAGAGACGCTATTTTCACGACCAACTCATTAACCGCAGTTCTTCCGATGTATGGAAATTTCTAAAATCTGTAGGCATAGGCAAGTCCCCTGACAACCAGTGCAAAGATGTGAACCTCAATGATCTTAACAAACATTTCTCCCACCTTCTCTTTTCTCTTGATCCTTCTGTCAAGGCTGCGACACTAGAGAGTCTTGCTAGTCTGCCATTACCACAATATTATCTCTTCAAAGTTAACGATGTTTCTGAGGATGATACATGCAATTACTTCTTCGGCAGTCGATAATGATAAGTTGTGCTCAAGAATGATTACTCCTATCCTTTATTCATTACTCCCTGTTCTAACTCACATCTTCAATCATACATTTTCTTTTTGCTCCTTCCCGTCAGTTTGGAAACAGGCTCACATAATACCTTTACCTAAAACTAACAATCCTATTTTATTAACCCACTTTAGGCCTATTTCTATTCTCCCATTCCTCTCTAAAGTTTTTGAGCACGTAGTTCATAGGCAATTATCATATTTCTTAGCGTTAAACTCGATAATATCCCCATTTCAATCCGGTTTTCGCTCGGGTCACAGTACCGTAACCGCGCTTTTGAAGGTGACTGACGACATTCGCTGGGCAATGGAGAATAAATTACTGACTGTCCTTGTATTGCTTGACTTTAGCAGCGCCTTTAACTCAGTGTACTTTGACATTTTACTAGACATTCTCAATTCTATCAATTTCTCTTCTTCCGCTTTAGCCTGGTTCAGCTCATATCTCCGGGGACGCTCTCAGTGTGTTCGCCTAGAGGAGTCCTTCTCCGATTGGTGTAATCTCACTGAGGGTGTTCCTCAGGGTAGCGTTCTCTCTCCTCTTCTTTTTTCAATTTTCATTAACTCTGTTACTAGAGTAATCTCCTCCAGTTTCCATCTCTACGCAGATGACCTGCAGTTCTATCGACATTCTTCTGCAGACAACACGAGCTCTGCAATTGCCGCGATGAATCATGACCTGGCTTGTGTTAGCGCATGGGCTAAGTCATTTGGCTTACAAATTAACCCAACTAAATCCCAGGCTATGATCATAGGCAGCAGATTCGTTCGCAATGCAGCCAATATTACATCCCTCCTGCCTTTATATCTTGATGGTGTATGAATTGACTTTACTGAAACTGCCAAAGATCTGGGTGTAGTTATAGACTCCAATCTATCGTAGTGAGGTCAGTTGAAAGGTACATTTTTCCTTTCATTCGCTGAAATGCCTTCAGGGTCTTCTGGCCTTGAAGACTAAAATTTCTTTAGCACAAACCCTTATTCAGCCGATTATAGATTATGCCGATGCCTGTTACCTGGATGCTACTGAGGAGCTGTTAAACAAGCTTGAGCGCTTGCAAAACCTGTGCATTCGCTTTGTTTTCGGTCTTCGTAAGTATGACCATGTGTCTCACCTTCGCAAGGAATTCAAGTGGCTCCCAATTTGCCTTCGCAGGAATACTAGGATTTTATGTCTCCTTTTCAACATCTTACACAACCCGTCTTATCCTTCCTACCTCATCATCATCATCATCATTTCAGCCGAAAGACGTCCACTGCTGGACATAGGCCTCCCCCAAGGTTCTCCACGACGACCGGTCCTGCGCCTCCCGCATCCAGCGGTTTCCCGCGACCTTCACCAGGTCGTCGGTCCACCTTGTCGGGGGCCTACCCACGCTACGTCTTCCGGTGCGTGGTCGCCACTCGAGAACCCGTCGGCCCCATCGGGCATCGGTCCTACGGGCAATGTGTCCAGCCCATTGCCACTTCAGTGTTGCAATTCTTCGGGCTATGTCGGTTACTCTCGTTCTTCTGCGGATCTCCTCATTCCTGATTCGATCGCGCAGTGAAACCCCAAGCATAGCCCTCTCCATTGCCCTTTGAGCGACTTTGAGCCTTCTTATAAGGCCCATTGTTAGCGACCACGTCTCAATTCCATAAGTCATCACTGGCAACACACACTGGTCGAAGACTTTTGTCTTGAGACACTGCGGTATTTCGGACGAGAAGATTCTACGTAGCTTCCCGAAAGCAGCCCAGCCGAGTTGGATTCGACGATTGACCTCTTTCTCGAAGTTGGACCTTCCTAACTGGATAGTTTGTCCCAGGTAGACGTAGCTGTCAACAACTTCGAGAACAGAGTCTCCAATCTTTATAGGAGTCGGTACAACATGGGCATTAGACATGACTTTCGTCTTGCCCATGTTCATTTTAAGACCGACTCGCTTGGAGGCCCTACTGAGGTCTTCGAGCATTGTACTCAGGTCCTCCGCGGTCTCAGCCATGACCAGCAAACCGAAGGTGTGTCATGTACTCGCCATTGATGTTGATGCCCAGTCCTTTCCAGTCCAGAACCTTGAAGACATCCTCCAATGCAGCGGTGAACAGTTTCGGAGAGATAACATCTCCCTGTCTGACACCACGCTGCAGAGGTATTGGTTTCGAGGTCTGGTCCTGTATTCGGACTGACATGGTGGCGTTTTCGTACAAACCCTTCAGCGCTTCAATATATCGATAGTCTACTTGGCACCGCTGGAGAGACTGCAGTACAGCCCAGGTCTCGATCGAATCAAAGGCTTTTTCGTAGTCCACAAACGCCAAGCAAAGGGGTAGGTTATACTCCTCGGCCTTCTGTATAACCTGCCGCAGCGTATGTATGTGGTCTACTGTGCTGTAGCCTTTTCGGAAACCGGCTTGTTCGGGCGGCTGGAAGTCGTCAAACCTGCAGGCGAGACGATTTGTGAGGACTCTTGAAAACAATTTATAGACATGACTCAAAAGTGAGATGGGTCTGTAGTTTTTCAAAAGGGTGTTGTCACCCTTTTTGAAAAAGAGTACCACCACACTTCTGTGCCATGCCTGTGCCTGTGCCTTCCTACCTGCGTGAGCGTTTTTCTTACGCGCGCTCTAGCGACGCACCCTGTAGATCACACCAAAGATCCATCCTTAAATCTCTTCCTCATAAAACGATTTACTATTCCTATTCCTTCTCTGTACATGCTGTAAGATTGTGGATCTCACTCCCGCCTAACATTCGTGATTTAAACACTATTTCTAATTTTAAGCGTGGATTAAAAGAGCATTACCTTTCCTCTATATTGTGTTATATATTTTATTATTATGTATTTATTTAAGTAGTATACTTATTTTTGGTTTTATTGGTTTGGCTTATATAATTATTTTAGGTTTATATGTTTAGGTATATTTAATATTATTACTTTAATAGTTATCATATTCATATTTTATTTCCTCCTTGATCTTACACACTATTGTCTACATTTCTGTTTTACTTCTCCTTTCGCAGGTCTGCTGGAAAAAATTTCTTAAGAAATAAGCAGCACCTTTGTACTCAGATCTTCATTTTGTTATATCTATATGTATTTTATTGTGTGTACATAAATAATAAAATAAATAAATAACCTTCTATATAGTAAACAATAGGTACAGGTTCACAAAAGGTCGAAGGACTACAGATGCAGTTGTTGCTCTACTGAAACACATATTTAATGCATGGGAGAGGTCGCATAATGCTATTGAAGTTTTTGTGATCTCTCCAAAGCCTTTGATTACGTGCACCATGATATACTTTTGCGTAAACTACGCCATTACGGTGTCCAAAACGAAGCTCTCACATAATTAGTTCTTATTCACATAATAAATTTCAATTAGATATGAATGGTGTGAAATCTTCCGGGCTACCTGTTCAGTTAAGTTTACCGCAAGGCTCAATCTTGGATCCATCCTTTTTTTTTTAGTATATTTTCATGATTTACCATTTCATTTAAAGGGCATCTGTGACATTGTACTGTTTGCAAATGATACCTCTCTTATTTTTAAAGTAGACAGTAATAGACAAGATTTCGACGAAGTAAACAGTGCACTCTCAATAGTTACGGATTGGTTTACGTCAAATAACCTAGTTCTGAATACCAAGAAAACGAAATGTGTAAAGTTCGCCTTGCCTAATGTTAGAAATCTAGGACCTACCATCGTTGTAGATAAAGAGGTTGTAGCGGCTTGGTAACCGCGATGTGCTGAGTCGCATCTTTGACGATATAGGGGGACGCGAGCGTCCCTGCCTCTACACGTACGTAGTACACAATTAGCTTGAAACTGTGGACTCAGGAGTTTTTCTGGGAATAACATCAAAGCCGTCCACTGCTAGACATAAGTCTCCCTAAGGATCTTCACGACGACTGGTCCTGTTGCGACTGCCCGACTGCCACTTTAGTGTTCCAATTCTTTGAGCTATGTCGGTTACTCTCGTTCTTCTGAGGATCCCCTCATTCTTGATTAGATCACGCAGTGAAACCCCAAGCATAGCCTTGAGCTTTCTTATAAGGCCCATTGTTAGCGACCACGTCTCAGTTCCATAAGTCATCACTGGCAACACACACTGGTCGAAGACTTTTGTCTTGAGAAACTGCGGTGTTTCGGACGAGAAGATTCTAACTAGCTTCCCGAAAGCAGCCCAGCCGAGTTAGATTCGACGATTGACCTCTTTCTCAAAGTTGGACCTTCCTAACTGGATAGTTTGTCCCATACGAATACAGGACCAGACCTCGAAACCAATACCTCTGCAGCGTGGTGTTAGGCAGGGAGATGTTATCTCCCTGCCTAACTGTTCACCGCTGCATTGGAGGATGTCTTTAAGGTTCTGGACTGGAAAGGACAGGGCATCAACATCAATGGCGAGTACATTACACACCTTCGGTTTGCTGATGATATCGTACTCATGGCTGAGACCACGGAGGACCTGAGTACAATGCTCGTAGACCTCAGTAGAGCCTCCGAGCAAGTCGGTCTTAAAATGAACATGGACAAGACAAAAGTCGTGTCTAATGCCAAGCCCACTCCTATAAATATAGGAGACTCTGTTCTCGAAGGTGTTGACAGTTACGTATAAATATACGATAAATATAACGAGCTGTTCGAGCAATTTACCAGCTCGGTGTCAGAGTTTCTTTAAGAGATTTGTTTAAAGGTGTTGGTATTCTCACGGTAGCTTCGCAATTTATCTTGGCCAGCATCTTATATATTAGGCAACATACTCACATGTACACCAAAAACAGATCGAGATCCATTATGTTAACACCAGAAATAAGGGCAAACTACGAGCCCCTTTTCACTGAATTCAAAAGGTTCATAGCTCTTTTGTTGGGCTTGGTATAACTTTTTATAAGAAGATGCCCTCTGGTTTGCTAGACTTGCCTTACAGTGCAATTAAAGAACAAAATAATCAAGTCCAAGCTTTGTTCAAAGGCATATTATTCCGTAAATTTAAGGAAATTTTAGTTTAAATGATAAGAATAGCTTGTCGGTTTAATTAACTTAAGACAATGTTTGTGTTCTTTCTCCAGAGTTAGCTTACTGACACGTTATATGAGTTCATATAATTCTTTTTTTTTTACTTTTCTTAAATATGTGAGTTGTGACGCACTCCATTTCTGGGAATTTTATTTACGTAATAATTTTTTACTTATTTTATTATATGTTTGCTTTCTCTAGTATTTTGGCGAGCTTAGCTGGCATATGGTAAATATGTATTTCATTGTTGTTGTGTTTTCTCGTGTTTATTACTTTACATAATATTTTATAAAGTCATGTGTTTATTTTAAATAAACAGACAGCTGTCCTGCTGGGGCTTTGTTCCACTACTTCTTCTTCCCAGTAAAAGCATTAGGAAGTGGTAAGGGCCGGCGTTTTGGAGGGAATGTCTTACATAATATTGAAGTTATGTTGTCAAATTAGGCTGAGAATCAGCACCGTCTGATGTTAAACGGTGCTGATTCTCCGCTTAATTTGATTTGGCTTTTCGATTTTTGATACGATACCTCTTGGTAAGACTGGTACCTATGTAAAGATAGTCACCCATCTATGCACCGAAGGATATACATGGAAGCGAAGCTTTAAGTTAAAAATTATAAAGTATAAAAGTGTCAAATTTATTAATTCAGTTTTTAAGCTACTGCATAACTTCTATCGCAGGCCTTGAGCGTGGAGACCGAATCCAGAAATTCCGTAATGAAAATAACCTAACACCCCCACAAAACATTGAATATAGTTTAGTCGCTAAATCGCTAACAATTTTCAACTTGAATTAATGTCAAAGAAAAAAAGAACAAAGGAAAAAAAATACTGCATAAATAAAATAAATTAATAATTATAATTGCATAAGTTGATAAAAAATGCTATGCAATAGTTTTACCGCGGTAGTCCACGAGTGGTACACGTCTTTTTTATACACAAACAAATTAAAGTATATCTTTTATTCTTTTATGTCTCCTGTCACTATGACCCAATTTATAACTAACGTTAATTTCGTATTACTGATGTAAGTGGCAGTGGGCGGGGCGCATTCTTGTAGAACCGATGGCCGATGGGGCAGTAAGGTTCTAGAGTGGCAGCCACGTACCGGAAGACACAGCGTAGAGAGGCCCACAACAAGGTAAACCGATGACCTGGTGAAGCCGATGGACGTGGTAAGCCTCGGGAAGGCTTTTGTCCAGCAGTGGACTTCTATAGGCAGAAGAAAAAGAAGATTTAAGTTCTGTGTCTCTCTCTTACCTTTCCCTGAAAAATATGGATATACGCAAAGCAGAAGTTGATCGGCTCGTAACGGAGTTACAAAGTGGAATAAGACTTCGAAATATCGCTTGACAATGTGAAATTAGTTAGTCAATGGTTCAATCTGTCTGCAAAGAGTATCTGGAGGCGAGTGGATACATCAGAAACCTTAGATAAGGTCGAAGAAGGAAGACATCTGAACGAGATGATCAATAATTAGTAGTGTCAGCAAGCCTCCGAAATCATTATCGTTGTGGAGTAAAATTGCAGCACCAACTCAGAGTTGTCAGTGACAGGACAATAAGAAGATGCCTTAAAGAACGTGGTTTAAAACCACACTGACCCGCAATAGGTTCTAAACTTACCACAGCTCAAGGCATGAAGGTTAAAATTTGCTTGTAAGCATCGTGATTGGATTTGGAATAATGGGGGCAAGCACTCTTATGTTTAGTCTCGTATGTGTCCATAAGGGGGTCATGTTCGGAAAAATTATTGAGTATAGACCAGGAGAATGATTATACATAATGTGTCATATCTGAAAGAGAAAGCTTTAGAAAGGGTTTGTTCTAGGAGGTATACCTAAACTTAGAAGGTAGTACAGACTACAGAGCTGGTTATCGTAGTTAGACGATTTGTGACTGCTGATTAATGCATGATCATCAACATCAACCTTTTTATCGTACCACTGCTGAGTGCTGACCACAGGTCCCCTCTCATCATATTTTAATCAGTCATTGGTGTCAAAAAGTACATATGACTTAGAAAAGTTATATAGGTACTTGCCTGACCTGGAATCGAACTCGCACCCTCACACTTGAAAGGCTGGTGTTTTAACCACTAGGCCACCACGACAATTCAATTAATAATAATATAATATAAATTAATACATCACTGGATGTTTATTTTTAACGATCAAAAATTCAAATTAATGCACGATAATAGCGCCTGCACGCTGTGATATGCGTTAAAGATTACTTACGAGAAGTGGAGATAAAACACAGTGTTTGGACTCGCCAATTGTAACTCCACGGAACATTTGTGGGATGAGCTAAAAGAAAAATTAAAAAGGTTTTTACTATCACACCCACAACAAAAGGTTTTGGTAGGTGCCCTAATTATATTGTCCACTAGTTAAAAATACAGCGCCTCTAGTGGTCACAGAAAGAATTAATTATTCGTACCACGAGCAATATAGATTTCGATAAGTAACAAAGAAACCTAACATAACTTTAAAGTTTGTACGTTACTCGATGATAAAACAACTACTAAATCAGTACACTAATATTTATGAGAGTACAGCAAAATTTAGGACCGTATTAGGCACAGAACATCACTCAAACTCAAGCTTTACTTAAATCTCGTTTGAAGCTATTTGATTGGTTGAAACTAGTTTCAAGTAACGCTTAAATCTTGAGTGAGGCTCTATAATACGGTCCTTATTTATTTATTCTTTATTGTACACCAATCAAACATCGAACAAAATACATTGAACACAAAACATACAATAAAAACTCAAGCTTTACTTAAATCTCGTTTGAGCTATTTGATTGGTTGAAACTAGTTTTAAGTAACGCTTAAATTAATCTTGAGTAAGGTTCTTTATTTATAGACTTCCCTTTCTGATATTTCTTTTTGAATGTGTGTTGCCACACATGATTCATTGTAAAGCCAGTGTTGCCAGATTTTTTATCTGATTGAGGTTTTTCTTTATATGTGTTGAGAATGTATTCCAAAGTCGTTTCTAGATTCGTTCATTCCTTCAAAAGTACAGTCAAAGGAAAAGAAAAAAAAAACAAATAATGTCTACGGTTGACGCCTTGACGCTTAGTTGATGATTTTTTCAATTTTTATTCAATATACTCGGAAACTTTGTCACATACTGGTGATTAGCATTAGATCAGACTACTAGCATTATAGTATAAAATATTTACAAATGATTATATTTGGCTCTGAGCAAACCAGGACGGAATACTTGCGACAATATAATGCGCGTTTTATCATTCTGCATGTGCGTGAAAGAAATGTCAATATATTAGAATGGTAAAATACGTAATTCGTGATAAACGGTTAAAAATGTAAAGAAGTGTTGACAATAATTTTACTATGTGATGGTGTGTTCAAATAGATGATCAATTCAGTTGTAATGAAACGAACAAAAGTATACCTAGTGTCGGTTAGTTAGTTTTTGACAGCCGGCAGGCTCGTCGTAGTTGACTTACGATTGGCCTCCTATAAAAATGAACAATCGCATAAATGAACCAAATCTGGTGAATCTCTCAGGGGAGTTGTCAACATTAAATCAACTGGACGCGAAGGAGTCGTTGGCGCTGAGTTTTCCGTTCGACCATATTTACGCATGCCACTCCGAAGACTCGGACCAACGACAAGCACTTCTAGACAAGGAAGTGGAAATTCCTGCGCTCTCTGATGATAAGGATCCAGCAGCTGCTGCGGAACCAACTCTTGAGGTCCACTCACTTTCGGAGAGATTAACTGCTGCTGAGTTTCAAAACAGAAGATTGAAGCACTTGCTTGTATATCATTTGGACTTGATACAACAACAAAATGATCTTATTACTAAAAAGGAAAAACAAAATTGTGAACTAAAATTGGAAAATGACTCTGTAAGTATGTTTTTTACAAGAAAATGATTCAGTAAATAGTTGGCAAAGTGCACTTCAGACAATTACAGTTCTTAATCTAGTTTATGTGTAGACTACTTATGTGTTACAAAGAAATGTAGATTCTTAATTGCATGCTCTTCAAATTTTGATTTGAACTAGGTATTTAATACCATATTACAATTTAGAAAGTGGCATTAATGATGACAGACCCTGGTCACGTCATTCAAAATTAATAAAATAATTTTTAAAACTTTGAATCAGATAATATGCTTGCTTTATAACAATTTTGTTAGTTGTCACAGACAAAACAAGCCATTTTGCACTTTATTATTATTATTGAATTATTAACTTTATAAATTAAGCAGTATAAACCTGTGTGTTTACCTCTTAAAATGATTTCATAAACAAAATTAGAATATTTTAATTGAAATTGAAATGAGCAACTGAGAATAACTTTTATGTTATGTTATCATAACATTTAGATTATTGATTGACATTTCCTAACAAAGTAAAACTATATTTTTCATAATATTTTTAGTGTTTGTCTGCTGTATAGCGAAAGAACCCAACTAAAAATCCTATACACATAATTATAGTAAAGAACATTGAGATTTAGTTGGACACTATTGGACAGAAAAATATTAAATCACAAACAAGCATTATTTATAAAAAAGAACTACTGGAGACCTAAATAAAAGTGTTTCAACATAAATCTGAGCGAAATTTATTTACCTTTAGGCTCTGCATTTGCAATAACTGCTATTTGCAAAATTAATCTAAAGTAAATAATAATTTGTTAATGTATATATATAATTTATTTGCAAAAAATATTTAAGAATAATTGGATTAACTCACTAAATTAAAAAACACTTCTGGCTGGCTTAATATATTTATGTAGTATTGTTTATCAATATTGTTAATTAAAATTAGTTATATTTTACTGATATTAATTAAGTACCTACTTATATTTATATTATTGTTTCTATTCCTAAGCAATTGTTTTACTTTTGCTTGCGATTTTTATAAGCTGGGCTTTTAATAATTATTTTGTTTTTATATGGACATTTAGGTCATCTGTTTTAAGATCACAGTAAAAATGTGCTAATAAAATGTATGTTACATTACACATTACATTAATAGAAGCTGCCTTGCAATGTGTGTCTGCTTATATAATAAGTTACCAAAAATGATCTCAAAATGTGAATACCAAATTATTTATACAGGAATTGTATGAATGGTTATCTGTGAATAGTTTTGTAATGCTTATGATTTCTTTGACAAAAAATATTAACAACAATTACATCCTGAAAAATTTGCATGTCTGTTATTACCTATGTTGGTAAAATATGTTTTGTTCTAGATATTATTGTTACCATATTTTTATGCACTGTTTTATGCAAATCAATATTCTATTATTATTATTAGGCCAATTTCATGTAAATTAATTTCAATAGTATTGTTTTATTTACGCAATGTGCCTTAACATTTACAGCTTAAAAATAAGGTGACTCGTATGGACAGAAGGATAACTGTGAGTCAGAAGCATAACATTAATCCTGCACCCGTGATAAATGTACCACCTCCAAATGTTTCAGCAAATGTCAAGATTGAACCTAGTACTGGTGATGGTCAGGTAATTTAATATATTGTAATTTCACATTTAGAATCAGTTGTTTGTGCTTTTAGTGTAATCTTATACTCCAAAAGCCATCCTTTGGACACAATATCTGACACTGATACTACATTGAAGTAGCTACTATATTTTTAATTCACTTAGCTATGATTGACTAATAAATATCCAAACTAACTAAAATCTAATGAATCAGAGCTTTGAATAATGTCAGTGTATCTTTAATATTTTATTATTTCTATTAATGTTACTTTTTGATTTGTTTTAGGTGGTTTTTAACAGTCTTACAGAATTTTTGATGCCAGATAATAGAACAAGTCCATATATATTCAATAATGATATTGCCAAAACGAAACCTTTGACTCCGGACCCTTTTGATTTGAACATACCTGCAGCAACAGGTACCAGATTTCTGCTTGGTAGTTATTTTTTTAAGATGATTTGGGATACATTTTTAAATACATTTAGTGTAACCTGTCACCATGAATTCAGTATATTATGGTTTTGAATCCTCCTCCTGAGTTGTTAAAAATAATCCCAATATTTGAAGGAAAAGTGCAATACCGAGTGAAAATAGTATGTAGTAACAGGTTGCGCGCAGATGTTCTCGCCACCGTGTATTTGAAAATGTAGTCTGTCAGTAATTTATTGACATAAATAAAGGGATTGCGAATAGTGCGCCGTCTCGGCGCAGTCCCAGTAGACTGCCATTGCGGCCATCTGCGTGCTGACATGATTTCCGAAACGTTTCTTAAATTTCTCTCAGAAAAGTGGTTGGTTAAGCTCACATTTTCCTCTTTGGTTTTCCATGGCACTGTTCGAATCTGGCAATCTATTTTAACAACAACAAGAAGACAAATCCACCAGGACTGACGCGAAACATGATTATAGTTTCTGCATTTGTTACCATTTGCATTAAACTACGACCTTATGTAGAAAAACTAATATAATTGAATTATTAAATAATGTGCAGGTATCTTGTAAGTTAAGTGTTAGGTTACCTTTGTTACTTTAAACCAAACTTGGTATGTACCACTTTGATAAGCTCTTCTCATGAGACGCCCTGGTAAGGGAGACAACGTCGAACTCCCGGCCACTAGGCGCGCGCTTGCCGGCGGAGAGCAGTAGGCAGCTCGCCGCCCGGTAAGGACCAGGCCCGAGTCGAAGGCGCATTGTGTTTCACGAAGACGGAGGCCTCCTGGGTCAGGGTTGCGGGTTGGTTAAAAAAGAAACCGTGGCCCTGGCCTACAGGCAATGAAGGAACACGGGTGGGTTTTAGTCATTAAAAGTCTGACAATCCCTTCCGCTCCACCCAGAGCGGGAGAGGTCATTAATTGATGATTTCCCATCCAGAACAAAAAGATAAAAAAGCTGTTAAATAAATATCGACTTCTTGAAGATCACAGGGTGAGTAGACTAGTATATATTATAATAGAGCCGATTTAAAGAATTATAATTAAACATGGTATAGTATTATACAGTGGTTTATTAGTGGGTTGACTGTTGTGAATCGATATCGGAGGCGGAGGTTTCTACGTCGTTCGTTTTATTAGCTATTGCATTCGTTCAGGAAATTTGATCCCTCCAAAAACTTTATGTAATGAAAATAGGTACTTGTTTTGCAATTCACCATTAGTGGAGAATTTGTAAGGCAATCGTAAACTATAGTGCTGCCGCTGTAGTTGGTACCTGCTGCTGTTCATACAAACGGCATGTTATTAATAAATTATATTTAAATAATTATTTTCTTTTTTATTATTTTTTCCTTCACTTTTACATCAAACAAATACCTATATCATACTGATTAAGTTTTGGAAGAGTGAAGTCTCCTAACACAGACTTTCTGATTAAAAGGGGGCTCCAATCACTAGATTGTAAATGTTACTTGTTGAAATTATAAATTATCATTTCATGAGACAAGCACTAATGCTTGCTAAAAGTAATGGCTTCTTAGTTAAACTATAATTACTCGTTATATTTGAACAACTCGCCAATATAATAAAGCGAAACTATTCTAGGTATTATCTTGGTTATAAAAAGTTAATATGCTGCTTGATTTCAGATGTAACTACCTATCTACCTGGGGATATAAGCATTCCTTCAATTTTGGAAAACAGCAACATACAGACTGATAATTTCAGCACAATGATTGAAAATAAGCGCTCTTATTTGACTAAAGAAATGAAGCCTGAACCTCGAAGCGAACCCTTGTACACAGTCAATACCAACAGGTTCTTCAGTTTATTACAAGTTTGTTTAGAGTTTTACTGCAGAACTAATAACGAGTTTATACATTTATTCACTTACAGCGGCAACACTGTGATCCAAAAAATACAGAGGAATCGGAGAAGAACCTCAGGAGGGTTAGGCAGCTTATGTCGGCTGCCTAAAACTCCAGCTGTAAAAAATGAAGCTCCAGATAATGGTAAGCATTTATAGAAACAAATGTGTCACGCATAATAACCCTAATGGGTGATTTCAATTGAAAGCTAAATTTTCTTTTTTGGAATAAAAGTGGCATCTGACAGATTTATGGATTTATCTATCAGAAATTCAAAATTATTAATCAATCGCAAATAAAATTTCACAAGCCTTGGGCAAATTAATAATGTTAATTTTATGAAATTAATTAACATGTTCAATTGAAATATACAACTCGACCGAGTTAACTGTGCACCTCGTTCTGTGACGTCATTCGGACGGTACCGTTTGAAAAAAGAGAGTTAAAAAAAATATAAATTATATTTTTGTTTATGTTAACAAAAGGTCGTTTTGATGATAAAGCGTCATAATACTAGATCATTTTACTCATGCCGTTTTGCAATTAAATTGATACATATGGACTGAAATATAATGTTGGTGCAACCAACTTCACTTAATAATATAATAACTTAACAATGTAAAAAACTCCACAGAAACAGTAATAACAACAGGGGATTTATACATTTGTAACAAAGATGTTAACGCTACTCATCGCTTACGGCGAATGCGGGGCGCCGCGCGGGGAAGCGGGATTGCGGTCAAATTCCAGCGAGGTGCACAGATAACTTGCGCGAGTTATAGTAATTTATCATATTGTTTTTTTTTTTCTAATTTAACAATTTATTTCGTTTTGTGTTTCAGTCAATGTGTTCGAAGATGACAAGAACTTTGATCGCTCATTCAGTGTAAATAAAAAATCTAAAATGATCAATACATATGGCAAATCAAAGACCTCTACTATTCCAAAGAAAACGCCTCATTACACTGGATCACTATCAGATCGACTACAACTAATAGATACCACCCCGACTGGCGAAGATCCTTATCAACTAGGCGAAGCTGACATGAGAGAGCAGTCTCCTATTCCGAAACTTATGCTACAAAAAACAAACCATGGTAGATTGAGAATATGTTCGGACGTCATGGGGGACACCGTGTTGCCTTCCAGGCGCATATACGACGCCCCAGCAACTGAGACAAGTACTAAAATGCCAAATAGAATAAAATTAGAAAAAAGGTATAATTTGCCAAATATAATTCCGTATTCGGCCCCGCAAACAACCACTCATACAACGACGCATACGTCGAACACTGCTTCAGATGCGTGTACGCATATGTCTACGTATACACATGTTCCTAAGCCGTCAGCGCAAACATCGAAGCATGCTGCTACACTAATTCCTAAACAAACTTCGACGCACACTCCTAAGCATACTTCGACGCTCACGTCTACAAATGCGTGTACGCATATGTCCACATACACGCATACGACTAGGAATACAACAGCCCGTTCTACAACGTCTTCACACAAGAGTACGCATAAGGGCACAAAATCCCAGTCTAGTTCACGAAAATCCTCGCATACGGTATCGAAAAAGGCCACGCATAAAACTCCGCTTACTACCCCACATACAAGTCCACTCATGGCTACGCTGACGCCCTTACATGCACTGCCACCTCTGGCCACACACACGCCCTCACAAAGCAGCCTGCACGCGGCTCTCACAGGCGCGCGGCCGCCTCTTGGATCGACCACTCATACAATTACCGATGTTAAACAAGAATCTCTTGACTCTCCAATGTCGCCATCAAACCTGTTTATACAACAACAAGACGCGGACCGCGTAAAGAAAGAATCTGATTTAGATTGGCCATTTAGTTACTCGACGATACATCCAGCGGGAAGCGAGACAAGCTTATGTGATTTTTCTTATGGTGAAAACTCGAATCTGACGACTTTGCCAGCCTTAGATGTTACGGATTTTCGACAATTAATCGAATCCGATGCAGCAGCGGCGGCTGCAGTAACGGCATTAGAAAATATAGATGCACTAGATTACAACGCTGTTGAAAAGATTGAAAACGATAAGATTAAAAAAGATGGTGTACGGAACACTAGTTTAATCGCACCTGGAGTAAGTACTTCTTTTCAAAACAATTTATTTCAGAGACAGATGAATGAAGAAATCCTTATATAATTGCAATTTTCCAGGAGGAAACCCTGGATAATCGACGTGGTATGGGGAGCAAACGTGGAAGGAAACGAGCTCTGTCAACTGCAGGGCTTGGCAAAAATGCGAAACAAAATTTATCGAAACCAGTCGGGCCTAAGCCAAAGATAGTGAAGGGAAAAGGTAATGCAATATTTGTGCCAGGCCTTTGTTGCCGAGGCAATCCTTGCGTAGTATGCTCTCGCTTAGGGCACCGGCGATCGCGATGGTTGTGCGGGCTGTGCGCTAGCAGCTTCGCTGTGTTGGTGCGGTCAACTGTTCGTCTACGGTAACAATTTAAATTGAAAGCGTTCTCACAGTGTGTTGGAAAAGTTTCCGTAGTGCAATTGTTACCAGAGACACGTGGTTGTCAGTACACCAGTATCCTCGCGGATATTGTATATGCCATTCAAGGGGCTAAAATGCTTGGAGGATACTAACTCCAAAATAATATAATAATTTGGGTTTATGACATGAATTAGTAAGTTTTAAATAAAATCACAGTATACTATATAGCTCAAAGACTAGGTGAGGTAATATGGGCTGGCGTCCGTAATTCCACACCAATGCGCATATTTTGCTTATGGGTGGGATCAATGGACATTCGATCTACCCCAGCTCCTCAAGGAAGGCCAGCAACATCTAGATGTTACTGATCGTCTCAGGTAGGGGGCCTGGGTTACCGAAGTTCTTTTGTCCTGTATGTGGCGACCACTGGACAGTTGACGAGCACATGCGTCGCCGTTTCATCATCCTCCATACAGTTCCTATCACAAGGAGGTGTTTATTGAATGACCCGTGAATAATTTAAGCTGCAGTAATTGTACGCAGTTTTAGTTTACTACCTACGCCCCTCTGTTTCATCCGCAAATATCGGGATAAAAAGTTTCCCTTGTATTATACCTGGATAGATTATCTGTGCGCAAAATTTCATTTAAATCCCTTCAGTAGTTATTGCGTGAAAGAGTAACAAAAATTCATACATACATACTCTGAAGCTTTCGCGTTTGTACATAATATTGGTAGGATTTAGACGGAGAGCTAGCAAAAGCGATGTTATTATTTAAACCCACTAACCGAAGTGTTCACAGTTCGCTTTGTTATCATTATTATTTGATTCTGGTGTCATATTTGAATTTCTGTTATGGAAATGATGATATTAAATAAGGTGTCACAGACATCGACGCCCAAACGGTAACCATGAATTCAGCATATGATTCTATATTCAAGTATTATTTATGTTTCAAATAGACGTTATTTCAAGTTAAACAAATCTCAAGTTTACTGTAATGGTTATTAAGTTGATTTCACAATGACAATGATTATAAAAATGTTTAGTTTCTGCGTAGTTGCGTCTGGCATCATTTATGCAAACAATTTGTATAAGTTGTGTTAATTTTACTTTCAGCTGCATGCCGTGGCAAAAAATCGCCCTTGCCAGGAATGATGACGAGAAAACCGTATCACACCCTGGTAGGAGACCCAGACCTATCGTGGTACCTCGGCCTGGATCCCGACGTTAAAATGGAAGATATTGATCAGGGAGACTGTAAAGCCTCCACTGTAGAGGTAAAAAAAGGGCCAGGTTGTGTCAAAAGATTTTTGATAGCTTTAGACAACCAATTTTAAATAAGCAAATGTAAGAAGGCCGAAAGAATTAAAAACTTATTTTGTAATTACAGGTGCCAAGGTGGCGGGAGAAGCCATACACATCTGTATATAGCTTAGAAGGAACAGAGAATTTAGATGATAAGGTTTTCGAAAAGCGCCACCAAAAACTAGAAGCTGAGGAAAGGAGACAATTAAGGTACAGTTTTACCGAAATTATTAATGTAATTATGTCTATGACTGGAGTATTCCTAAGTACTGGTTTCTGAAAGTCTATGAGTTGATTTCTTGTCAAGTCTTCAAAGGCGATTTAGTGACTTATTTTGAGCATGGCTAAGTAAAAACGGGTCGATCGATCAAGTTAAACTGCGCTTGGCGAGGTTGGCTTGTGGAGGGGTGACCATCTTTACACAAAGGAACCTCTCCATGCTACGGAAAACACAAAAAGTCGTTGGACCCACCTGTACAATATGTAAAGAAAACCCTGTCCGAGCCGTGAAGGTATTGCTAGGTATCGATAACTGATTCTACTAATGCCTATAAAACCGGGCTGAACTTAAAAAAAATCCCCCTAAAAAAGAAATATTATTTCGCAAAAGGAGGTAAATTAATACATGCGTGGGCGAAGGGGGGCAGGGGTCGTATCGTACCTCGCTCCTAATAATACCGTCAAAAAGGGGGTTGTGACTTTTTTTAAAAATACCAAATTTTGGAGAAGTTTGAATTAATTTGCGGAAAAAAAAAATTAAATCAAAATTCGTTGGTATTGTTACTATGATGATTATGTAAAATTTCATATTTTATTTGGTCATGTTCACCTAACCTTTATTATCCTTGTGGGTCGGAGGAGGTTTTCTTTACATATTGTATAGTAGTCTATACCTATAGTCTATAGTGTTTATGATTAAAGTTAAGTGGCGTGCAAACGTCAAAAATTAATGGTTTAACAGTAACTAATCACTACTTAAGTTTCTGCAACTTTTATGAATAAATGGGTTTATGTTTATAATATGCTACCTTATATAGGTACCCGCCATTTTTCGCAGCCTAATTATTTTAATTTTTGTTAATATTCAATGCAAGTTGTTTCCTTGCTAGTTTTTTTTCCCATATTTATGTTTAATTATCTGGCTATTAAATACTAAGCCATAATTAAGCAGAAATTGCGTAATCTTTACAACAACCATGAATAATTAATGAAATTCCACATTTAGTGAAATTAAACATTTCTAGAGCAAGGTCTCTAGAAACGTTAAATTACTCTATACTAGCGCACACATTCTGTGGGTCTCGAGCCTAATAATCAAAATTAAAAGACATTCATTCAACAACATTTATTCAAACGAGGCATCAAGACTACTTTTAAGACATCAAAATTACATAAATCAGACCCCAAACGCACTTCACCACTTGCTAGTTGTTTAGCGGTGAAGAAAAAACGAAACGAAGCAGCACAGCTTTCTGTACCGTTAGAAGAAATCCTTACTTTAATAGGTTCTTGCAGTTCTCCGGCCGCTACCTCAGCAATCGGTACACTGAGTTATCTTAAGCTAAACAACTTTGTCCTTTGTGCTTTGGATGATATAGTTTGGCCAAAGGTAAACACACGATCCGAAAGCACATAGAGCCGACTAGTTTAACCTCGGACAAACTAGTTTATCCCACAGGATTAGGCCTGTAAGATAAATGGAATTTGTCGTAGGTATTTATAAATCGCAACACAAATTATGTGGAAACGTTTATATCTATACTACGCAATAGTAATAACTTTCGAAAGTTGTTGCTCACCGGATGGTACTTCCTGTACCACGGTCTCAGCTACTTCTCGGATGTTATTAAAGCTGCAATGACTTTTTTTGTTTTTTAACATGCTGAAAATAAAGGAAATAAACAGTAAGTATTTAAGGGGTTCTTAAACCATTTTACAGAGTCCTTTGAATTTTACCGAAGTCATCATATCGTCTTCTTTCTTCTTAAGAGTGTCTTACGTAAAACAAACCTATAGCGGAAATTGAAACGTTGTAAAATTTTCAGATGGCATATGCGACGGATTCGTGAGCAAAGGCATGTGGAGCGTCTTCGGATGAGGCAACGGGACCCCTGGTACAACCACTCTCATTACCAGCCCTCAGTGTACACGATTTGGCCGCAGCCCCAAAGGGATGTGCGTATGATTGAGATAACGGACACTATCCCCGTCATGGCATTCGGGGAGGTCCTTCCTGACATACCACCTGCGTTAGTATACTTTCCTTTTATCAAAAACAAAAAACCGATGTCTTTTAAACCCATTTAAACTGTTTAAATTAACCTTTGAAACAATAAATTATTGCTCTATATTGTAAACTTCACATAGTAGATTCGGGATAGCTGGGCGACACAAACACCGAAACCACCTGTTGTATTTTTCTTGTGTGTTGTTACTTAGGCCTTACTGGTACTGTTAACAATACAATATTTTTCCAGTGATTTCATGCTACCTTGGGTGAGAACATCAAAACCATTGAAGAGATCGAAACGTTCGAAGACGCTTCACTGATGGTTTCCTTTGTACGAAGTGTTCATCACCAGATTAAGCAACTGGATGTGGTCTCATGCTTCTAGTTTATAACATTTGATCCGGGCTTCCAGTCTAACCAGATAGTGGAAAATCTATCTAACCTCTGGAACAAAATTATAGCATCGGAGGACACCCCAAGATTAGACTGGCTGCCAGATTTAATAGGCCGATGTGACAAAACAAAAGCTTTTGCCGCGAGGACTTAAACGATTAAGCAGCTGTTTATAACGTCATACCGGCCGTGT
This sequence comes from Sesamia inferens, assembly GCA_037179545.1. Lineage (NCBI taxonomy): Eukaryota > Metazoa > Arthropoda > Insecta > Lepidoptera > Noctuidae > Sesamia > Sesamia inferens. The sequence continues at coordinate 13,299,535 of CM073921.1, read as the reverse complement.
TACGTGGCAAGTGAAATAAGACATTATATTCTCTAGTTTAAGGTGTAGCTCGTAGAATTTTGGACTTGTAAAGAGTATGATTGAAGGGCATGGAATTTCTAAACAGGCCTCGTCGATATCAAAAGACTGTTGAAAAATGGTAAGGCTTCAAATGTCATGTTGATAAGATTTTACCATTGTTTTTGTTGGACCTCGTGACATATTTGTAAATAATGTACTTATGATGAAATTGGTAGCTTAGCTAACTCTTACGACCATAGTAAATACACCATTGAAAGGGCTTAGCTGTTTCAATGTATTATTTTCATGACGTTTGATGAACTCTTATTTTTCTGTCTGTCGTTGATATCTGTGCCATAATTTCAGTCAGTATAATGGTTTTTATACCGAAGCAATTTTTATAGACATTACGATTTTATTCGATTTTAAATTTTGATTTAAATCTAAACTGAGTTCTTTATTTTTCTATACTCGTTTATGTTTGTAACAGTGTTACAGACATTATTCCCCCTTTTTCATAAACTTTGCTTAAAGTTAACTAGTGATTAGCGATTCTCTAACCATACATTTCTGACCTTTTAACGTCACTTTAACCATCGTTTATGAATAGACACCACAGTGTTTAAGATGTTTATTAATTAAAGATTATTATAGTTAAGTGAAGTGCAAACGTCTAAAATGTACGGTTAAACAATCGTTAATCACTAGTTAACTTGAAGCAACGCTTATAATAATAATAATAATAAATAATAATAATAATAATAATATTTATTTATTTAAAAGAGGATACAAACATATTTTACAAACAAAAATAGGCTAGCTTTAAGCACAAAAGAGTTAAGCATCTGTAACCGAACTAGGCAAGGCCTGTATTTCAGCTATCAGCGCCAATCCCCTCGGATAATATTACATGTATCGTAGCCATTTACATTATTTTCTACAAGATATGTGTTACGTTTATATCAGTGTTATTTATCATGAATAAGGAGGTAGATGTTTTTACACCTACTTTCTTATTTACTACTAGCGACCCGCCCAGGCTTCGCACGGGTGCATGTATTATACATATAAACCTTCCTCTTGAATCTCTATCTATTTAAAAAAATCTCATCAAAATCCGTTGCGTAGTTTTAAAAATTTAAGCATACATAGGGATATAGGGACAGAGAAAGCGACTTTGTTTTATACTACATAGCGGTCGCCCGCAGCTCCGCCCGCGTGGATGTCGGTTACCGCTGCAAAAGGACTATGTTAAAGTTGTTAATGATGAAAATATTTAAATGTAATTAATACTAAGTTTTCACTTCTGCCAGTCCCGGAGTGCAACCCGTTGTTTTAGGATAGATAACTAAAGCGATTATTGTAGAGCTTCTCTAACAACATTTGATGTTAAATTATTTTCAGGTAACAAAATATACTTATGATCGGGAGCCCCGACAAGTCATAGGGCAACGTAAGGTTGCTCATGCATAAAACATTGTTTTCGTAAATCAATTCGTACTTATTTCAATGTTAGGGCCTGGGATTTGAACCTGAAATTTTTACTGGAAATTTTAGCCTTTTGAAGGGTATAGGCAAATCAGTAGGAATCATGGGTATTCGTGGTATATGAGCTAATTCACCAGCTTCAGGGCCGGTGCTAATCTTCGCTACTATTAAATTATCTTTAAGCTCCTTTATAAGAAGTCTCGTGCCATTACACATGTTGGGAGGGCTTAAATTTTTGAGAAGCCCAGCGGTGTTCAGAGAATTTAAAAATTCCTGGAGGTAGTGCACTGCGTCCCTTGGTAACGCTCACTTTGCAACGGGCCATGCAGCAGAAATCGTAATATTTTAATTTCGCCATAACTTCAAAACCTTTCGAAACTCCAATTTTAATCATTCACATACCAAATATAATCTACATAAACTGCACTTAATGATGAAATCATTTATTTTGATAAGGATTAATAGCATGATTAAAATAAATGCGTTTAAACATAGTCCAAAAAAATTCAAGATTTTTTAAATAAAAAAATGTTCGTTGTGCCTCACTCGACATAGATAGGTATAATGTTTCGCTGACTTTTTTGTAGATATTTATAAGATCTATAATTAATTAGAACATTTTATGGTTCTATCTTTTATAGTTTAGGCAGCGTACGCAAAATAAGTAACTTTTCTGGATGATTTTTTACACATTGTGTTCTAAAAACCCAAATATCTTACGGAACCCTATTTTTTTTTTTTCAAAATAAAATTTAGCCTATGTTACTCAGTGATAATGTAGCTTTCTAATGAAAAAAGAATTTTTAAAATCAGTCCAGTAGTTTTAGAATTTATTTGTTACATACAAAAACACAAATCTTTCCTCTTAATAGATTAAACATTTTAGATTAAAGGCCATACCTAATTTTAACTTTAAAACTACTACCAAACAAATTGACCACATGCATCATTGCTGGTAATTTATTTACCTTCTACTGGTAATAAATGTAGGGGTCTTGACGACTGATGTAGTAGTAGTACGAAGACTAAAGAACTGTGATCGCGTCTGAGAACATTTGTCTGACTCAAATTATGGGATGAAGTTTTAATACTTAAGAAATTGTATGTAAACCTACACAATCCAACTCTGTACAAAGATCCAGCTTAGCACTACTTAAATTTAGAAAACTGTAACATTAGTTCATGTTGTCACAATTGTTTAGAAGAGCTTAGAGAGACTAAAAACTGATTTGCACGATGCAATTTAATTGTCTATGATATACAATAAAATTGATGTAATAAATGACTTGCATCGTTTAAGTGATGTTTAGACAATGCAACTTCTATTGTTGCTTCAATTTAATTGAAGCCTTAGGCAATTTAATTGCACCATGTAAATCAGTCTTTACCTTAAAATTTACCAATTAGTCACAAGAAAATTCAGATTTGTTGGCGAGACTGCCCTAAGTATTATTGCGACCATATGCGGTCTAATAGATTTTGACTCCGATTTCATTTTTGAAAAACTTAACTAAATTTGATTAAGAAAAAGACAGAAGATAATATCTTACTTTAGACCTGTTAGTTTGCGCCTGATGTAAATTGATGTATTTTTAGTCGCCATCTTTATTATAATCGCGTAGATTAAACTAAAATGTTATCTTCTATTCTTTTCGTAATGAAATAGAAATAAAAAGAAGCACTCAACTTAAAATTAGTTTGTGAAGAAAAGAATCGGCGCCATTATCTTAATCCTGACTAGCGGTGAGAGACGATTGGGCAGATCTTTAGGTATTCTTTTAATTAACTAGTTGAACCGACAAACTTACTCTCTAAGGCTATGTTTGTGAGACGAGAGTGTGCTTCTAATCCTTCACATATTGTGAAAACGCATTCTGAGGGTCACATAGCAACAGTTTTCACACAGACTGCACTGCCGAACTGTTGCGATGTCGCCCTAAATAAATAGATATATTTAGGTATTTATTACTAATTGGCTTTTTTTTTTGTTGTACATATAGATTGATTGACGAATGAATTGATAATTGTAAATAGCGAACATATACAACGTGTAACCTAAAGGGTATATACATACCAAGCGCATGGCATCTTTACATGTTATCAAACGATATTGGAAGGGTTTCTTAACACAGCATTATTGAAGACATTTATTGTGATTTTGGCAAGTAACGTGACGTGTAACGAGTATGGTGCCACGTTTGTTACGATTTGAATTTAAGAAACACACGAAACCGTTTGGTATCCATTTTTTGAGCATTTTATTTTGAGTTTAAACCTTCCGATATCGTTTGATATCATATAAAGATGCCATGCCCTTAGTGTGTATATACGCTTTTTGTTACACGTTGTAGAATATGTACAAATAAATCATCATCCCTTTGACGAGCGCTTGAGCGAGTGCTGCTGTTCTTATTTCAGTGAAGTGTTTAAAAATTCAATACGTTAGTGTTTCGGATTTCAATAAGATAAAATTCATTATAATAAAGGCCGCTCACGCTTATATTTAAAACAAATACGATAATTCATGTTGAAAATTCGACCAATAGTAGATATAGGTCGAATATTCTTCTAAGCATACAAAAATTTTCTAAATAGTCGAGTCCTGCTAACTATCTACTACACACCAATGGACAATATACTATATCCATTTCCTATTTCGCCTTAATTTAAAAAACTTCCGAATTTATGGAAGAAATTCTTCAACTGTCCCAGTTCTGAAAGTGATAAAGATCGTCTGCTTGCCTAATAAAATGTGAATGGCAAATTATGTTGCACGCTAAGCTACCGAACGTTTCAAACCAGTTGTCAGATTTCGGAATGCTCAGATGTGTCCTGTATAACACCTGGAAGAGATTGCATTGTGGCTCTAAAACAGGAGTCTCGAAGCAGTCCTCTGGGTCTTTTCAGAAGAGCTAGAAAAATACAGATAAAGGCCGGTTTCAATCAGTTTCGAAGGTGTCTCAAATGGTTAATGTGAAAATAACTCAGAAACCAGTATCACGCGGCATCACCGTTTCTTTCTTGTTTACCAGTGATTAATTAGCTAAGCGCTTTGTTTTCGTATCACCTGATTGTCTATTTTGTGCCACCAGTGTAATTTTGTTGCGCTGCTGCCTTGGCGGCTGGCTAGTAGAGCAACGCTCACAGTTCAGTAAAGCATTGCCAACGCAAGTATAGGCATTAATCCTGAGTGCTTACCGGTTCCGGCGCAGCGAAGTTGTGGTGCATGCGCGATTTTTATTCGTTTATACAAACTTGCGGTGTAGCGCTGGTACATGTCTGGCGTCACGTACAGGATGTCACATATTCTTCTTTTTTTACGTTTTTACTTACATTTCTTCTTTGATTCATATCCAAAGAATTGTTCAGATTATAGTCTTAAGTTATTTGAAATCTTAAGAATATTTTCCTCAATCATAAATATGGACGTACCCAGGTGGGGGCAGCCAATGCAAATCCGGCAAATCCCAAATCTGGCAAAACATATATGAACACCCCAATTACTAAACAAAGTATAAACGAGGACTTATCTCTAACTTTTAAATAAACCACGCAGTATACACTAACAAAATGTACGGTGCAATTCTCAAAATACCGCGTGCGACTATAGCGCTCAAAGATTACCCACTCTAAAAATTCGACTTTCCCCCTAGGCCTGACTTGCCCCACTTGCCAGAAGCTGGGTACGCCCATGCATAAACGTCTACTAAAACTAAAATACAATAATGCAGTTACTGCAAGGCTAATAAATGTATAAATTAGCACACAATTTATAATTTGGAGTTCTTATTCCTTTTTTTATTTCTATACATCATTAGTGAATAAAACGTGTCAGAAATTCAATTTTAGTTAGGTACAAATAACAAACCAGAGACATTATTAAATGCATTTTTTGTCAAATAAGAATGTATGTATCTGCAATATATTTATCAAATGACGGGCAGTGTACTTCTAAATTAAATAATTTTAAGTTTAATAGAAATGCAGCCCATTTATTGATTCACCTATACTCTGATTCCGTTAGCTTTAAAGAAGATGTTCATAAAAAAAGAGATGAAAAACCTAATTTTTGACATGAATTTAAACAATTTTAATAGAATTATAGCATTCACAAGTATTGACAAGTGATTGACAATCAAACAGAGCTATGTATTTTATTTTGGCGACATTATAATATAACCCGTTAAAATTAAAAAGACCCTGTTGCGAAAACATTAAAAATGAAATACTAGGAAATATTTCAGATTTGGTAGAGTTTTAGTAAAATGTTCCAGGTACTGAACACCCCTGGTCCTATAAAATTTTTAACATGGACAGTATACCTACTTACAATTATTATACGATGGATGTAGAACTTGGTCTACGTTACGAACTGAACTCGCATGTGCCCAATGGAGTCTACTCCATTGATGTACATGAAGATAATATTAACAACCGATAGTTGCTTTTTCGCAACCTCTTTTGATCGTTGGGAAATTAGGTACTGGGTGGCCAGAACTTAAAATAGTCGTTTCACAAACTCAGTCATGTTATTAGAAAATAATCGTCGTTACTTGTAAATGTAATAGAGGACGTTACTAAACAGAAACTTAGCGCTAATTATATTTGTCATATTCTAGAATTGTGGATAGTTAATCTAGCTAGAAAATTGCTGTTCTTATTCTAGTAATTTAGATAATGTTTACCTATTATTAAGACACGCGGGAGGTAAAGAAATCTGTGATTCTAGAAGACTGCGCTGAAAATAAAAGTGGGGCAAAAATATTAATCTGACAATGGAATCATGATTGCATTTACAATTGAGCGGAGCGACAATTCATGATGCACGTATTTACATAATTATGTATAAAATTAGTACGTGTACGGAATTAATAACGAATTCAGAATCTTATATTACCATTATCTAATCCTAAGCAAGGATCTTCAACCTTTTCGCCGGGTTTTGGGCTGGAGAATGAATGATTCTAAAGATGTTCAGTTTTGAAATGTAACACTGTTTATTGTGCTCTGTTAGTTTTAAATGTAAATATTGGTTTCTAAACTATTAATCATCTTCATGGATTCAAAAGGTCTACAGAAATTGCAAATGGATGTAACATAATGGTTAATTTTTAAGACAGGGGTCGAAGGTTAATATAGGAGTTAAAAGCTGTCAGTAGGCTTTCGAGGGTCTTCCTGAATTTTTGCAGTACTTTATACTTTTTTACAAATATTGAAAAACAACGAAAACAGCTTTTTTACACATTGCAATAATGACGCACAAAATAACATTAATTAAATCTCAAAAAAAAATAAAAAAAATAAACAAGAACTTTTATTATTTTTAAAGGTATTTACAGGTGGTTTACTTACGCGTTATTTGTTTGAAAAACCCTTTGGGGTTCATTTGTAAACGTTGCTTAATAAGGTAGGTATTCCTATAAATCTTCTTTTAAATAAACTTCTACTTAATCATATTTGTGATCATTGAACGTCTCTTAACTTAAAGTTGCGACTTATGTCAATCGTTACTTACATTTAACCAAATAATCATGTGTCTAATGAGATTTAATCAATATTATTTTTATTCAAGTATAATAAAAGGTGTAATATGCCTTAAACTGGCACTCTCTTCGTGTTGACTTTTTAAACCTAGATTTCTATTTGCAAGTAGCTTTAAAATTGATAATTGGATATAATGTATGTATTTTGTTTAAACATAGGTACTATAGAATTCATGTAGCTCCCTTACAAAGTTTACTTATTGTGTTTTGCGTGCTAAACACCACTTTTCAATTTTTGTAAATAATCTGTAACCGTGATATTTTCTAAATACATTCCTTGCCGTATCTATGAAATTTGATCATTACTATTCGTATAAAATGTACTAGTTTTCTACTGTCTCAGTGATTTTTAATTTTTGGTCATTTATCTTTCCTGTGAGATTGTTTTTGATTTATAAGCTAATTTATTTATACCCCTTTTTGCGGAATTTGGAAAATATTTGTATTGTGGTTTGTCGGAAAACCGACCGTTTTCACGGAGTAATAATTGAGACAAATTTTATAAGCAGTTATAAATTTTTTCCATAAAGCGATATATAGATTTGTACGTAATATACCTACATCTATGTCGTATTGTTGTTGCGCGATATTGCGAATTTCTACTAGTTTTCTTCTTCAAACATAACTAAAGGACCTGTGTGATACTTACCATTAGATAATAATATCAATCGATTTATACAGTATGTTAAGAAAACCCTGAAGTCCAACCCGTGAAGGTGTTGTTAGGTATCGATAACTCATTCTACTAATGCATACAAAACCGGGCTAAACTTAAAAAAAATCCCCCTAAAAAATAAATATTATTTCGCAAAAAGAGGTAACTTAATAAATGTGCGTTAACCACCCTTCCGCGGGCGGCGGGCGGCAGGGCACGCGGCACATGGTCGCATCGCTATTCGCTCATAATAATACCGATGTTGTCACTTTTTTTAAAAATTACCAAATTTCGGGGAAGTTGGAATTAATTTGCGGGAAAAAAAGATTATTTCAAAATTCATTTGTATTGGTACTATGATGATTACGTAAAATTTTATATTATATTTGGTCATGTTTACCTAACCTTTATTATCCTTATGGGTCGGACAGGGTTTTCTTAACATACTGTATAATCAGTTAGGGTACCACTCACCTATAACTAGCCTGCGCAACCTGAATAAATGTGCATCATACATTATTGTTTTTTTGTTTAGCCTAGTTCCCAGAATACGGAACTTGGAAGAAATTGAAAAATATGAGGAATGAAATTTCTGAAAGGTATTCATTCAGGTTTAAGATCAATATAGAGTAGGTATTTATTTTAGAAAAATGATTATAGTTTTTAGAACTTGGTAATATTATGGAATACGATGTTTTTGCTAAATACTATTCTGGAATTTTAAACATATTTCTACATTATAAGTCATAATTTAGGTAAGGTTAAAAAAAATAAGTTTTAAAATAGAAGTATAAAAAAAAATCATCTAGTTATATTCTCAAAAAAAAAAAAAACATTATTACCAATTTCTAAAAAGTATAAATATTTTTCTAAAATAAATACTGTGCGTTGATTATAAAATCCGTAGGGTAATTTCGTAACACACTATCAGTAGCAATGGGTTTCCATTTTGAAAATTCAACAACATTCATTGCGTTTTTTAAGTTTTTGAGCAGACACAATTTCCATCATATGAAGCAATGGATTGGCAATTTGCTTCGAAACGATTCCAACTAATAGTAATTAGCGCGTTACACAATTAGGGTGCTGTTTTATTGATGTCATTAATACCTTTCATAAATTTCGTTCCAATTATTTTTCATTTCTTCTAATTCTGATATTCTGGGACTAGGCAAAAAAAGAACAATGATAACATTTATTCAGATTGTACAGAAGTTCAATCACTTAAATAAAAACGAAATCCAAAATCTGACATTTTTATAGCTGCCCGCTTTACGTGAAGCTTCACTCACTATGTTTATTTTAACCTAATTAAATAAGAGCTAGAACGCCGCTTAGTGTTTCCAGTATTTGTCGCCAATTTCATGTAATTTTATTGACTATATACAGTATGTTAAGAAAACCCTGTCCGACCCGTGAAGGTGTTGTTAGGTATCGATAACTGATTCTACTAATGCATACAATACCGGGCTAAACTTAAAAAAAAAATCCCCCTAAAAAAATAAATATTATTTCGCAAAAAGAGGTAACTTAATAAATCTGCGTTATCCACCCTTCGCGCGCGGCGGCGGAGGCGACGGGCGGCAGGGCACGCGGCACGTGGTCGCATCGCTATTCGCTCATAATAATACCGGTGTTGTCACTTTTAAAAATTACCAAATTTCGGGGAAGTTGGAATTAATTCGCGGGAAAAAAAGATTATTTCAAAATTCATCTGTATTGGTACTATGATGAATACGTAAAATTTTATATTTTATTTGGTCATGTGTTTACCTAACCTTTATTATCCTTATGGGTCGGACAGGGTTTTCTTAACATACTGTATATTAAAGCATTTTCAGTTTACTGCTTTCTCTTTAAAGAAAGCTGTTTTTTTTTTCAATATACAGCTATAATTTGATTGAGCTATTCCGATTGTTATAATTATGTAGATGTTATAAATATTACCTAACGTGTTGTTCTATTTTACTAATGAGCCTTACGTTCAATGAGAATTTAATAGCTGCTCCTACCTATTGTTAAGTCTTACATCTCAATAACAATAACCACGGCTATAATGTAATCACTTTTGAGTTTGTTCAGGTTCAATCGGTTGACATTAGTAATAATCACAATTTTCAAAAGATTAGAAATCATTTTAACCTGGTAACATATAGCTGACATTTGTAATTAAACAAAAATAATTAAAAAATGTTATTCTTCTGTATTTAGACTAATTCAACCGTTGTTTTAGGTGCATTGGAACTTGAATGAGGCTGAAGTAGTCTCTTTATTATGTGTAAGCCAAATATAAAACGTTTAATTAGCATTACGAATCAAATATTGAGCTTGTGGTATTCTTTAACTATTTATTGGGTATTAGTTCATTTTGTAAATGAGTCATTTAGGTATATTACATTTTGATTCATCATCATGAAGTTATATTTTCAGTGAGTAAAGTAATTGTTGTAAATATTTTGGAAAATAAAGTACCTTTTAATTATTACGTAATAACTTCTTTTGTAATAAAGTTTGTTAAAAAAAAGAAGTCTTAGTTAAATAGCTCTATGTCATAATAAGATTTTTGTAACATTTATTTGACCCCTTCAGTTTACTTTTAGTTAAATAGCGTTTAGAAAATATACTTTTTAGATTTCCTTTTTAACAATAATTATAAGATGTTTTATAGTCACAATATTATTAAAAAATATCTGCAAAGTTGATATGATTGACTGTCGTGGGTAAAAAATAAATAAAATAAAAATAACCATGTAGACTACCATGAAATATGTGTCATCAATTGTAGTGATATTGATAGGTCTTGATAGGCATCAAGACCAACCTTACATGCCTGGAAGTTTTCCACCTTAAGCTCCAGATTGTTCCTCCTGTAATAGCTGGGCGTTCAGCGTGGACACCATAGTACCCACTACCTCATTCAAGATATTTTACATGTCAGTCAGCATGGTGTAGAGTCATCCCCTTCCCTTTGCTGGTGCTGGGGGTGCTGAGGGTTCTGGTGCTGCTGTTTATTCGTCAACATTGGCTTCTTACTCAACAACTGTCTTCGGTCTGGTGTATGGTTTTTTCCGTACTCTCTTGGAGGGCTCTGCCCGTGCCTACTCCTATCATGTCAATTCTTGTGGTTATCCCTTGATGTATTACCTCACCCTTTGTCTTGGGTTGTAGCCTCTCCATAGCCAGTCATCTGCTCCTCTTCAAAGTCTAATTCGTTCAATTTGTGTTCGAGAAAATCCTGTTTCGGTCAGGTTTTTCTTAATAACTGTATTGTTATTTTTAGTCCCCTGACGGGTTTCTAGGGGCCTACCTAGTGACGGCTGTGCCTCCGCGCCCGTGGCTCCTCGTCATTGCTGTCATCTTTACACTCTTCCGCCGTGCTCTCTGCGCCTATTTGTGGGATACCCCAGGTGGGCTGACGTAGTTTTTGCATCTTCAGATAGCTCCCCCAGTTCTGTAGCAGCCGTTTTCCTGATGTATTTGTGGATGAGAGCCACATGGGAGCAGACATGAGATGCTGAAATCTGGAAGTTGTCTCCTATCATCTTGTTCACTTTAGGGAAGGTTATTGCTGCGGAATAGAGGTCGGGATAGTGCGAGTGGGTCAGGTCCTGGTGCTGTTGGTATCTCGTACCCTATTGTAAGGAAGAAGAGTATCAGAAGAAGCTCTCCACCTGTCTCACAAGGACTGCTTGATTCAGCACAGCTGGTATCTCCAAGGCCCTGCAGTGTGACTTAATGAATGTCTCCACCTATATGACAGTTTTCAAGGATGAGTTCTCCCAAACCAGTTTTATTTGTGCCAGTACTGCCCTTTCTGCTCCGGTCTTTGTAACTTGGAGAAGACCGTGAACGATCCCCACCCTCAGATCGCTTCTACCAGACACAACACTCTGGAATACTGTTGCCAGGGCCGTTGTGGTAGGGCACTGTTGGTCCACGCCGTGTTGGGAACCATGTCGGTCATGTTTTGGGACGCCATGGCAGCTTGCCTTCTATTCATGAAGGCAGGAGAGTTTTGAGCTGTTACTGGTTTCGCCAGAGTCATATATGAGGAGAGGGTGATAACAAGAATAATATGATTCGTCTCCTCTGCTGTCTTGGTCTCTTTCACCCCTGGGACACACCTTCCCTGTTACCATCTATCTAGGTATGCTCTGCGTCCTGAAGGGAGTAATGAACGATAGAACCATAGACAGTAGCAGGACCTCAGAGCACTTCGTTGTGCCACCTCCCCTCCAGACACATGACATTGGCTCCGATCCTGTTGTTTACAAACTAATTATGAAAATAAAATGTCAGTTTATACCTGTCAAATTAGCATGCTCCTGACGTAAACTGGCGTATTTTTAGTCGCAATGTTTATAATCGCGACTAAACTGACTATGGAGCATCTTAATTTGACCGGATTAAATTAAAGTTCTCCTTTCATATTCTCATAACTAGGTCTTAGGTGTTTACTTTGCAGCGCATTATAAGCTTTTTTATAGTCACAATATTATTCAAAAATCTCCGCAAAGTTGATATAATTGACTGTCGTAGTTAATAAATAAAAATAATCATGTAAACTACCCTTAAATATGTGTCATCAATTGTAGTGCACCTAGACTTACTTACCTACCTGTATCATACAATAATATAATTAATTAGTTCTTCAGGAGCATATGGGTATGAATTAAATATGTAAAACCAGGAGTCTATTTACGATATAAGACAATTTGTCTCATAAGTTATGAAGTTTGTGTGAGAGAAGTAATGCTTTAATCTTTGTTTTGATATTTTGTGTTTGTTTTGTTTAGTCTGACTTTGAAGATTATGTTAAGATCAAAATTGTTTTGTCATCAGATAGGTTCCAAACAATTGTAATTTAAAAGGGTTCGTTTCGAATATTTTTCCTTGTTATAATTATAAAAATATCGAATAAGTACCTACATTATTTTTGTATTCGCCTTGTGTAAAAGTTGATGCAATTGTAAATAGTTATGCACATAGGAAGTTTAATTGAGACCGTATTGCTCTTCCTATTATTTTGATTATAATTTAATGAAGTAATAATGTAATTAGATGTTAGGTTTTTGGAATTGTTTTTCATGTGTCGGGAACTTAATATTATTATGTTAAGTATTTATGTCAGTGATGTCCTGTAGCCTATTTTCTTCCAGAAGAAAGCCACAAGTAAACGTTATGTTGACACTATTATTTTTAAGTAAGGACATGTGTACTATGTATTTTGGCCAATAATTCTTATTAATAGTCATCTTACTAAACTAGCTAGCTCTGTTGCTTTGCGAGAGAAAGTCGGGGGCATGCTTATAAAGCGTTTTTAAATGTAGGTATTGTTTAATGAATAAGAAATAAGTAAAAAGGCATTTCAATGCCCGGGCGTTTTAGTCCGCATTTCTATTCCATTATTGATTATTTTTAAGGCTAGTTACAATTATGTCATTTACAAAATGTTTTTTTTTTTTTTAACGCGATCGGTTAGCCCCGATTCGCTCACCGCTTGGAGCGGCTCAGTCAAACGCTGTACGACATATTCATGTTGCAAACTCGTACTAGGCATACTGAAGAATAAATATGTTTAGATGCACTATTTACTTAGTTTCAACAGCTCATTTGAAACAAGTCCTCCTAAACTGGGTTCAATATCCGTCATTGCCAATATTCTATCACATCCAAGTGTGGTGAAATCCAGCCTACAGCTGTTCATATAATGTCATACTGATTCCTCACATAAAAGTTATCACAACTTTAATAAGATCACTATTTGCCGTATAATTAACTTCGCTATAATACAACAAAGAAAGTTAATTGACGCTTATTAAAGTTAACATTCGGGTTACTTGTGGCTGTTAAATACGACGGACTTATGTTAAGTTTAAGTATTATGTAGATTACGATTGTTGTTGAAGAGTAAGCTTATTATTATAAATTCTGAAACAATAGCTGTTAGTGTGTAGCGTTGCAGTGCAGTTAAATTGTTCCACTTATAGACACTGTTACAAGGTAATTGTTAAATATTTTCGTTTATATCAGAGTTTTGCTGCGCTGTCCACTTGGCATAAAAGAATAAGATCTCATTAATCGTTAATTAATAATTGGAATTTATCTGTTCTAATAGATATTATGAATGTAAAGTCGGATACACCTATCATGAAGTGTATGTACAAAATAACTAGCAACATTATACCGACTATAAACAATAGAAAATTGCATATCAATTTAGGCAAATCGTAACATCGGCGACTTCAGTATCATTTGTCCGAATAGTACCTTATTGTTTGTTTGTGTAAACTATAGCTGTACACTATTTCGTTTTTATATTTCGACAAAATATATGTAAATTAATCTGAAATGTAGATACTATTTTAATGTGGCATTTATTAAATAATCTTGAAATATGGTATGTTTCAGTGTACAAGTTAGTGGTGTATATAACACTAGGTAGCTTAAATATTTATCTTCCCGTATATTTAAGGCTCCTAAACTTCGATGTAATTACGAATTCATGTGATACTTCAGACTAAGTTGTATAAGTACATGGAAATAAAGGAACTTCGTCTCTAGAATGGACCCAGATTTTAATTGATCGCTTCTATTTTCCCTGATTTTCTTTATTAGTTATTGCGAGTGAAAAATATGTAAAGAAAACTCCTAAATTACGTGATTAAGTGAATTTAATGAAATATCAAGTTACATAAATATCGTGGTTATATAGTATTGTGGTTATAGGTACACACACATAATAAATACACCAATAATACTATTTAGTGACAAATAACGGACTGTGAAGCAGTCACGTGATACAATGCTGACATCGATCAATTAAATGTATAGTTTATTCTAATATCGAGATAATAAGATAACGGGCTAATTCCATATTATAAGAGAGGGTAAAAGGTAACTGCAAAGCCAGTTTATTACCTGAATGTAATGATCACACTGTGACCACGCTGATTATCATAAGTTTCCAGTAATTTCATACTGCGTGGCGAATATGGTTGGTTCCTCCACGCTTAATTACAAAGTATAAATACTACAGTGAACATTAATTTCAATATAATTAGGTATGCATAACTACAAAACATTTCAGAAAGGCGAAACGAAAAAAAGATTCCAATTAGACCGTTTTGATTGGCTGTTGCTATGAATGTTAAAATTAACTTATTATAAAATGACATGTTCTGCAAATTCATAATTCGCATACAATAACTTAACAGCCGTATTATAACATATCAACCATAATAATCCAAAACCATCGATAAATCATCACTAATACAAAATATCACAAAAACAAAACATGTAACGTCATAAATATTATGGTTCTTAGATATAATTTTCACTGCGTCTATGAGTAAACGAGTTCATAATATTTTTAACAGCAAATTAATATTGCACAAATTATGTACTTAATTTAATACGTGATAAAAAATATTTTCTAAAACTTATTTGCTGATTTCACTTAATTGCGAGAAATAATTCATAAAAATCTGACTTAATTATATTTTATCTACTTTATACAGTATGTTACAAAAACCCTGTCCGACCCATAAGGATAATAGAGGTTAGGTAAACACATGACCAAATATAATATAAAATTTTACGTATTCATCATAGTACCAATACAAATGAATTTTGAAATAATCTTTTTTTCCAACGAATTAATTCCAATTTCCCCGAAATTTGGTAATTTTTAAAAAGTGACAACACCGGTATTATTATGAGCGAATAGCGATGCGGCCACGTGCCGCGTGTCCTGCCGCCCGCCCCCCGCGGTCGGCAGGCGAAGGGTGGTCAACGCACATTTAATAAGTTACCTCCTTTTGCGAAATAATATTTATTTTTTTTAGGGGGATTTTTTTTTTAAGTAAAGCCCGGTTTTGTATGCATTAGTAGAATCAGTTATCGATACCTAACAACACCTTCACGGGTCGGACAGGGTTTTCGTAACATACTGTATAATCTACAAGTATCGTGTCACAATATTAGTTACTCTACTTCTTGGAAACGACAGATTTTATGAAATTTTATATGCGTGTGCGTCTGAGAATCGGCTAGGTACTGTCCATTTTTAATAATCGTAAGTGATTTGTCACCAGCAAGCACTGGGCCCGCGTGGTAGATTACGGCCCACTCCCTCTCACTCAGAGGAGGCCTGTTTAACAGGCTAATCTCCAAAACGACTAGACAGATTTAAATGACTTTTTATATGCCGGGAAATTCGAGTTCTCGTGGCATAGTTAAAAACTTTATTTCCTAAAACAGCTTATACAACTTACGCACCTAATTAAGTATTGATATTGTCGATATCAAAATACAATAAAACAATTTATACAATCTACGACATCATAGACGCAAATAGTGCACGGCCCGTGCGATAATATAAATAGATACTCCATGTTTCATACATTCAGAGTTTGGAGGCTTGCCTCACTAAAACAATCTTGGCACAAATACGAACTCAAGGCAAAATAGCTCTTGCGTCGTCTGGAATAACAGATATTCTGTTACCCGGTGGTAAAATTTCTCATACAATGCTTAAAATCCCCATACATAAATGAACACCTTGTATAACCCTGTGGTATCTCTAGAAATTGTGATAAAGTGGATTCATAGGATTTTCTAATTTATTACTAAAAATTGGCGAAGGCACATAAGAGAAGAAGGGCAAATCGTTTTGTCTAATAATCTAAGCCACATAGTTAAGTCATTTCAAAAACTTATTGCTTCTGGCACACCAAACTCATGGCGTTGTGAAGCAGCAATATAGTCTCTGCGAAATGATCAAAATGCATGAATTAACACTGATATGCTTGCCAATGTTGAGGGAGAATTAAATTAGCAAAACATTTACAGAGTACTGTCAAATTAAATAAATAATACAACAAGTTTCCAGGACTGCATTTGATAGCCGAATAAACAGAAAGTAAATATTTTAACAAATTTCCTCAACAGATCAAGATAATCTGCATTTAAAAAAACATTGAGATTTGTCATGCTTATAAAAGCACAACACAATCGTTTAAATCCCAATCTAACTTCCACAAGCTTCAATACCCAATTAAATTTAATTTGAAGCTTATGCCGAACAAGCTAATAAGGATACAAAAATTAATACAACTAAAATGTCTTAAAAAAATAATTTTCGTTTTGGAAAGTCAACATCGATGACTTAGCTAATGAGATGAGTACTTAGACGTACGAGAAGACAGGATAAGATGGAACTATCTACCAATCTCGAATCGAGGAATCGGCCGAGTCGACACACACACGGAGACAAGCGCATTTACAAAAAACAGCTCAGGACGGCTCGTGTCACCTGACGACTTGTATTTCTTGTGCAAATAAAGGAAAAGAACCTGCGAGAATAAAGGGGATGGAAAAATCAGAAAAAGTAAAAAAATATCGTACAAAATTCAGAAGTCTTCACAAAATAATCTGTTCTGTGTATTACGTGTGGAACCTTATCTGGAATAGGCTACAGAGGACTGGGTACAATATCCAATATATACCTACTGGTTGGGCATAAAGTTTAGCCTTCCATCTTGCCCTACCTTCGCCTATAATACGCATACATTTAAAGTTTTCTTATCTAGTCTATAAAATATTAATCACAAAATATAGCAATAGGCAATTATATAAATAATTTTTGCAAATCCCAATGTCATACATCTGAATTCCACACAATTTATTATCCTAATATTGCACCACCCGTGTTCAAAACATTTATATTAAAATATTTAAAAAAAAAAAGAGTAAAATTAGTGGTTCTTACCACAGATTACTAATAATCATGAAACATCGATTAGCCAAGAAATAAATATCTAGGTGGTACAATTTCGTTTTTGATTACTAAAGTTTCATTTAATTTGGCATTTATAAAATGTTAAGCACAATTTAAAACCATGTAGCCTCTTTAAACACTAATACACATGACCTATATATCTATCCTATCAACCAAATATAGAGAGTAAAACCTACATAGAAGTAAAATGTACTGTGTATAATAATTATCACACATTAAATTCTAGTCAACTACACATCAGTCACATTGAAAACTAATGATAAATATTAAAAAGTTAGTTAATTTCTATGAAGTGATATACTTTCAAATCCTATAGTGTGGGGTTTAATGTCCTATATAGATCTCGTTTCTGTCCATTGCCAGCCCTCTAAATTAATTGTTAGTGTAAATTTATAACTGATGTCATCATTTATCATTATGAATTGAAAAGTAATATTGTGTGTAAATATCATAATTATGATACTTTTAAAATTCATAGAAATTAATTAGTTCCTCTTCATCAGAAGGGTCCATTGCTTCTGCTAGTTCTGCATCAATTCGCTCTTCCCTTGCTTTTATTGTCCGCACTATAGCAGCCCGAATTTCTGCCTGCTCTTCTGCACGCTCTTCTTCATCATCAGTGTCTTCAAAATATAAGTTAACTTCAGCATCTACACAGTCTTTTAACAGGTTGTCGAGTTCCTTAGGCAAAGCTTGACCAGCAGGAGTATTTAAATATTTAGTCATTTCTGCAAGACGTTCTGCTTCCAGCCTTTTACAACCTCTGGTCGTTTGCGCATCCTCCACTGTTCCTCTGCGTTCCACATGCATCTTGTAAAGGGTATGTTCTCTCCTTGGCTGTAAAAGAGCATGGCGCTAATTATTGTTTTTTTTTAATAGTTAGTGTGTTTTAACTACAAAATACCTACATATTAACGAAACTCAAAGCATTCATTTAAATTTAACCATTTAAAGGCACTTACATTAAGGAGTCTGTTAGTAACATGAAAGCAAGTTGCCATTTCATTGCTTAGTAGGTTCCTAAGGAGACCAGTCTCCTTTGGTTTCCTTATGAACCTACTAAGCGTTTCCTGTCGGAAACTACTTATGCATACTTACAATTATATAACTATACATATTAAGATTCATTAATGATCAATGTTGTAATGAAATAACAAATTACCTCTATAGGGCTAATTATCTCAGGAGGAACTCTGGCATTTTGGGTGAAAATAAAAGGTTTGTAGAACGAAACACTCGGGTCTGGGGTGGCGGTGAACCAGTGCACATTTATGTTTGTAGCAGAGAGACACGACACCTGAAATAAAATTATTTATGTAACAATGTCTTAATAGAACCTTTTCCATGCTGGTTGAAAAAAAAAATACCTGACTCCCCTGTGTAGGGAAACTGTCTTCTAAACCACGACAAATGCGGCTCTCCTTGTGCCTTAAAATATTCATCATGTCTTGGACTTGGAATGAAGAAAATACTGTTGCCTCTCTCAACAACCTTGTACCTTCTCGCTGCCTTGTTTCATCACCCCCAGATGAGTAACATCTCATGAAGTTGAATTCACCCTGGAATATAAAAAAAAAAATTAGAATGTAAATACTTAAAATTGCTTACATTTCATTTCAGAACATACTTTTCCATCCCAAAGGCGTAGTTCCTTAGTCTTGTCTACTAAGTTTTCTGTGTGCTTATCTATTTTTGTGGTAATAGTGAGACCATTAGAAATATTTCGGTAACCGTCTACTTTTTCAGCAGCCCATATCTTGCCACTGGTCTCTAGAACCCAAGCTTCTTTGGGGTCTGCGATTATGAAAGAGTTGTGATAGAAGTGCCTATCATCATACTCCGAGCATGGACCACCTTGACCATACTTCTCAAGAAGCGATGTAATAACATCCACGGCTCCTTCAGCTGTATCTGCTCTCTCTAAGCCAAGTCTAAAAAAAATGATAAAAGAAATTGAACACTCCAATAAGTACTAATTGGTGTTCAGGAGCAAAACGGCAATGCTAAAAGCTTAATTAATCAAGTTATAGATCTATACACTAACTTGTTAAATAATTGGCTATTTAATTGTGGTTTAATTGTCTTGATGACAACACTTATTTTTTTAATAACTAGTCATTAATATAACATTACAACAAGCACTAACTAAGTACTATCACAAAGGCCAACCCCAGCTATAGTTTTATTTGTTATTTGAGCATGACCAATTCTTAAACAGATAACTAACCGCACTAAATCCATCCCTAATAAACGCTTCACTTGAGCATCTCCTTCTCCTTCATTGTTGTTGGTCCATACAGCCTCATTGCCAATTACCACATTCTTATCATTGGCACCCATCTCTGCCCCCCACATCCATGCTGGTTTGCTCAATATGACTGTGTGCACTGGAGATACCTCATCTATTGTTATATAGGTGCACTGTAACAAAGAACCCATGTAATCAAACCAAAAAAAGCAAGTAAAGGTAATTAGGTCTTGCACCCTGCTTAACTTAAATTTAATTGATAAAGTATAGTAGAGTTCATTCAAATATGGTCTTGCATACCTCTTTGTACATTAGTTTACTTCAACAGCAATTGTAAGTAAATCCATCAATTTAGCCTATTGCAGTCCATTGCTGGACATACAAAGCATCATAATGACTTAAGTCACAAAACCTTATCTTCCTTTTTCACCTAATCTAACTGAAAGTATACTTGCCGATACAGTCTTTTCACCAGAACTCAACTGCTGCATTCTCAGCTAAAAATCCAACCAGACATGGCAATTCAATTGCTCCAATGACAGTTGGTCCTTACCAACAGCACTGAGACCGAGATATTGAGCTTTACTTCTGAGCCTTTTGTTTCGAAAGTTCTTCCTTAATATCTTTGTGTATTGTGTGTGTAAGGGTTGAAAGCTTTAAGGGGAATGTTAACATTTCTATTTTTGTAAAAGTTTCTTGCTATGCTATAACGATTTGCTATGATTTGATTGCTATGACGAGTGGACACTATGGCGGGTGAAAATGCCCAAACATTGCTTTTTTATGTTACAATAAGTTATTTCATTTTGATTATTAAAATACTTAATTTTGTTAACCAGTTAGTACTATATTAAAAACTTAACAGCATTCTTTTTTCATGTTTTAATTATTCTCGGTTGGAGAACCAAAATGCATTTTGGTCGAGCCTTACTCATAAACATTGAGATGTTATGTCCACCTCCCTGCCAAACTTTATCCAAATTTTTCAGTGATAACTACCAATTATTAAATTGGTTTTTACTTTAACTCTGAGTCTCTTACTCATGAGTACAACACCATGTTGTAAAAGGAATAGGCTCCCAGAAAGTGTGACTGTTGCGATAATGAACTACTACAAGAATCAACTTGACAGATTAAACATTTCAAGCTGTTTTTAACACACACACTTCAGTTAATTATCTGCTTGTGTCGACTAAAGCTTGAATTATTTACTCATCAAGGGAACTACAAATTGAATTGATATTAATTTCATCTTGATACATCATCCTGCTCATAGGAAAAAGTACTATATACTATACTACTATATATGGACAAATCACACAGATTGAGCTAGCCCCAAAGTAAGTTCGAGACTTGTGTTATGGGGTACTAACTCAACGATTCAATATTTATAATAGATACATATATAGATAAACATCCAAGACCCAGGCCAATCAGGAAAAGATCGTTTTCCATCATGACCTGGCCGGGGATCGAACCCAGGGCCTCCACGTCGCAGGCAGGTGTGTTGACTGCTGCGCCACGGAGGTCGACAAATGTGTTCAAACAGAAGGACCTCGTTTGCCCCCGAGTTACAAAACCTAAATAATAGGGTTTGATTCAAAGATAAGATCTAATTACTTACCTTTAGTTTTTTAGTATCCCTGATTCCGCCTTTGACCAAAGCTATTTCTTGCACTTCATGTCTGGGACGGTCAGAGTTTTTTCCAAATACAACTGTATTGTTGTCGGTAAGCGGTGGCAATACAACAAATGTATCGCAGGATTGTGGAAATTTGGACAACATTTTTCAAAATTTGTTTTAATATTAAGTGCCAGAAAGTATTAAACCCACGCGCTTGCTTAAATGTCGCAGTACTGTATAAATAATATTTTTATCCTTTATCCTAGGCCACAGATTTTATAAATAAAATGAGAAAATATGTGCTAAATAATTAATTAAGAGTGCGCAATAATGGAAAACTAGATCAATCAATATTGTTATGAGAAGGTGACTAGGGTCATGGATATTGAAATTAAAACCAGCGAATACCAAACAAAATATGGCAAAGCCAATATTTAAGTGATTCGCTTTATTTTTACAATAATACGCTTTGTTGTTGCTATTGTTTCACACAATAAATTATAAAATCTTCAGACTCACTGCCGGCCGGCTGACCGCTGAACTAGTCCGAGTCCAGGGGGGGCACACTTAGTACTTTATGAATTTCTACAGTCGACAGCGACATCTAAAGAAAAGTGTGTGAACAACTGGGCAGCCATCTTATTTACCTATAAAGGTCTTGGTTACCAGGTCGTAAAATTTCAAAAAAAAAAAAAAAGCAGCCATCTTATACCAAGTCATATTTTTTAATTTCAATTTTCAAGCTATGGAAGCAAGATGGCGGATAGAGAATCAAACAATTTTATTTTATTTATACTCGTGTTGAATGAATATATGAAATATTGATATGATGTACGCACGTGTTATTGGCAAAATTGTGGTGTCTCTTCCACAAAGGCCATTGATGAAGACTTGAAGTTGAAGTTCAATTTTCATGATTTGTTGTCATGTTTCAACTCCCAAGAAAATATTGTATTTTTGACTATGGTGCTTTAGGTAAGTGTTTATTACTGTACCCTACCGTATTATCTATATAAGTAAAAAGGTTTTTATGTTCTATAATATGTTTTTTTTTTTTGCCCAAATTCTGATAAGTAATTATTCACAAATTTCATTCCAATTTCAGTTGCACACGGTGTGCCCATTCTCCGACTCCCAAACCCTGAAAAGGACCCTGATTAGTTCGCTACTTTGATAGCCGCTGTTGGCAGCCAAGTTAGAGAAAGTGATCATATGAAGATTTATTAGAATATGTTCAAAAGAATATGTGATCACCATTTTGATCAATCAAGACAGCTGGAGGTCGTCTTATTTGTTCAGGAGCACCAACAGTTAATAAGAATCGTAAGTAGAATTAAGTTAGCTCAATATTTGTGTGAACACAACATTTATTACCATACCAAATTGTTCCAATTCATATTTACAATCATTTGTGGGGTGACTTTTCAAAAGGACTTATTTCTGTGTGAACTCTAAAGAGAAATAGCCCCTTATGACTTTGTGAAAGGGCTTATTTCTGTATGAATTCTGCAAAAAAAATGCAGTCCTTCCGAAGAGTCTCTCCTCAATTGGATTTTGCTAATCAGTAACTTAAAAGTACCTACTCTGAAAATTGTGGAAGAAGCAGAAGTGTGTGTCTGACTTTTACTGACTAAAACCCACCCATGTTCCTTAACTTGCCTGTGTGACGGCCAGGGCCACGGTTTCTTTTTTAAACAACCCGCAACGCTGACCCAGGAGGCATTGATCTTCGTGGACCCCGTCACAATGTGAACTGGTAATAACCTTGCATTGTATGTTACAGGTATTCAACAAATAATCAGTACCTTTGTGGAGACAGACCATAAATACTAATTTCCAAACTGTTAATTTCTGACACTTTCGGCTAATTTGTAATATTATTTTATTTCTGTGTACTTTATAATTAACGTAATGTTTTATATAACGATTTTATGTTTACATACTATCAGCTGTGAAGTTTTCACTCATAAAATAAATAAATTACTGAATACTTTGTTTTAATCATCTGAAAACCCAGACCTATAATATACATTACATAGCTACGTACGCATAGATACGTAGCTATAACATACATAGCTACGTATGCATAGGTACGTAGCTATAATATACATATCTACATACGTATAGCTATGTACCTGTATCATTCAGCTACACACGTATAGCTACGCACCTACATTCACTAGTAGTTGTTCACCTACTAAACTGAAGACGGCAGCACTTTCCATACATGCATATTTTACCGCAGAGTTGGCACTCTTTAATTATATACTTACTATACTCTTTGTCCGAGTCCCAGTACTCAGTAGTGATGGGATTCGAGTTGCTTTTCACTCGAGTGACTCGAGGAGTATTTATATTAATCGCACTCGAGTTAAATTTTTGCCAACTCGAGTTGACACGTACTCAAGTTGTTTATACCGAGTCGAGTGAAAATATGAATCGAGTGGTCATTTTTTGACAAAAAATTGTAAAAAAAACCGTTATAAAGCAAAAAAGATACAAAGATTTTGGTAATATAACTAACTTGATTTCTCACATGAAAAATGAACATACTGAATGTAGTTCGTCACAAGCATGTTCTTCGAGTGAAGGTGTGCTTCCACGTCTGCCGCTATCAATTCTATTTCAAAGAAAGGGCGTTATCAGCAATTACAGCTTGAAAAGCCAAATTCTTCAATTTCTAAGCAAAAAAAAAAAAAAAATTTACCTCCTACTAAAATGCTTTGTAAAGACTTGCTGCCTCAACAAATGACGGAAAATAAAGACTTTATTAATTTTTGCCATGAAATAAATCCAAATGCAATATTGTTTTATTGGTTTTAAAATTTTGGTCACTTGAGTGAGAAAGTTACCAGTACCGAGTGATTTGAGTGAATAAAATCACTCGAGCCCCATCACTAAGTCACAGACATTTTTTTTTGGTTCACTAAGTTCACTTCTTCCGATCTTCTGAACGGAACAGGCAAATGCATAGTACGCCTTACAGCCTGGACTTTAGTAAGTTTTTCTTCAGTAAGTTTATATCCTAACTTATCCTAATTTTATCCTAACTTATCGTTTCTTTAGCTTAACTTAAAGTAATCTATCTCCTTTCGTTTCCCTCGTGAGGCCGGCTAGGAGGGGTTTAGGGTAAAGTCATGATGTGGCCACTACGCTACAATATTTCAATGTTCTTTATAAATTATTCGATGAATGCACTTTTTCTACATAAATCACGCGCTTTTATTTAGCAAACAACACTATAAATAACTTTAAAAGTCCAGTGAAAAATGAGCATGACGCTCAGCTTGACTTTCCCTGAAATAAAAACCAGTCACACAACACAGACATTTTTTTTTGTTTTGTTTGCTCCATTTGGAACAGGCTAAGGTCAGAGACCATAGTGCCATGTCTTCAGTAATTAATTTTCAACTATCCTATCCTAAATAATCTAACTTAATCTAACCTAAACCTATCTCCGTTCGTTTCCCGCGTGAACCGACTAGGAAGAAGATTTGGGACAAAGTCATGATGTGGCCACTATGCTACAATATTTCAATGTTCTTTATGAATTATTCACTGAATGCACTTTTTTTTTATTTCTTTCTTTAATGGCTTCGCACGATTTGTGCATTTAGCCAATGTCACGCAATGAATTGTTCATGTCGAAAAAGTCGGCGTGATCCGTCTTACGGTGGAGGTTTGAGACAAAGCCATGATGTGGCCACTATGCAGCGATATTTCACTGTTCTTTATGAATTATTTACTGAATGCACTTTTTACTACATAATTCACGCACTTTTATTTAATAAACAACACTATAAATAATTTTAAAAGTCCGATGAAAAATGAGCGTGACACTCAGCTTGACTTTCCCGCCAAAAACCCCTGAATTCACTTTTTACTACATAAATCACGCGTTTTTATTTAGTAGTTTTATAGATTAAAAATGAGGGTGACACTCGGCTTGACTTTCAAGCCAAAACCTCAATACTATCTCTTATCTGCAGAGTTGTCAATGCCAATTTATCAAATTCCCCAAATTAGGGGAGTACAATATGCTGTTTCCTCAGAAATATTATTTATTAATTTTTTTTAATACTCGTTATATGAAAACCCCAACATTAAAAAAAAAAAATAATAAAGCAGTCTTCAGTCTTCTTCTTCCAAAATCCAGCATGAGCTTGTCGCTAGTCAAGCCCACATGAAACAGCTTTACCATCAACGATTGCATCATTGCTTAGTATCAGGCGGGATTGGGTCAAAATTATAATAATGGCGAACTAGTTCGCCATTATTATAATTTTTATAAAGATAGTTCATACTTGAACAAATACAAAGATTTGAATCCCTAATCCTCAATCAATTTGACTATTTTCCCGTAATATGGGGAATTCCTCACAAATTGACAACGCTGATTAGAGTAATAAAAAGATTTTTGTGAAGTTCTCCGTTGTCAGTCAAGTTTGAATGTTAAAATTACTTCGAATCTTTGGACCGTGTCATCTTTTAGTCGATTATTATTGAGGTTGACACTGTCGACAC
Organism: Sesamia inferens; assembly: GCA_037179545.1. Lineage (NCBI taxonomy): Eukaryota > Metazoa > Arthropoda > Insecta > Lepidoptera > Noctuidae > Sesamia > Sesamia inferens. Next base: position 13,273,651 of record CM073921.1, on the reverse strand, counting down.
GAAATAAGACTTCAATTTCTGTTCAGTCTATTGAGAGCTCTTATGCTTACTAGTCAAAGTTTAGCCCTTAATTTTTAAAGCATTTTTCTTGAAGAAGCCTTTTGATTAGTATCTACTTAGGGACTAGGGTACACTTCACTACCGCCATGAAATACAAACATGATTGAATTTGTGAGTTACTTATAAAATACGTTAGATGACGGTAGTGGTAAGTACCATCGGTGAAAGTTTTGATTTAAGCCTGTTTACCAGTTTATCCCATTTACATGCATAAACTAGCTAATATAACTTTATATGTTACTTAAATACTTGAAGGCTATCTGTTAATATGTCACTTGGGTAGTAATTTACCTCTCTTCAGGATGCCTCATTAAAGAAAATTTTAGTTTATGGAAAAAATTTAATAAATAGGATGAATAGAATTCTACATAAAATCTATCTTAACAACGATCAATGATTGTATATTTGTCGTCTATGAATTCTGAAACCATTGATCAGATTGTAATGAAACTTTGGTAGGGTGTTTTGGAGACGCCTAAGAAGGGTTCCTAATCCTAACCCAAAATATTTTTTTTTATATAAATTATAAACCAGCGCTTGGCCGCAATTCCGCCTGATGCTAAGCAGTGATGCGATCGTTGATGATAAAGCGCGCTAGTTTAATAAGAGCCTATTCACTCTAGCCTTGAAGACACTCAAATTGTAGTGTGAAGGAAACATCGACACACACTGATTTATTTATATGTAGGTATTAGGTACCTATTTTTGATTAAAATTTGTCCTTTAGTGAAAAACAAGTGTTATCATTTTACTATCTATAGTTTTTAAAATTTTCTCGTCTTATGTATTAACTATGCTCGGCAAATAAAAAAAAACATTTTAATGGTTTGACTGTGGGAACAGAACAAATGGTAATACGATCTGGCATGTAATTTTCCCTCATCAACTTCTGAAGTAACTAACAGTAACATTATCTTATATGTATGGAGGGTAAATAAAGGAAATATCTTGTATCTTATAGTACTATTTAATTACCTACCATATAAAAATGTATCTTATAATATTACACATTTACTCATTTGTTCTTCCTCAATAATCTCCGAACCACTTCCTTAAAGAACTTTTTGGTTCCTTTTTTTTAAGCGTTGTCTAGCGCTAGGAATTTCTCCAGTATCGTGGGCGCGTTTACAAACATATAAATTCACACACACAAACAGCCAGACCTGGAACAACTACTTGTAGGTTATACAAATTTTTGTTCCGTGCGGGATTCGAACCCGTTACACGCAGCGCAGTGGGCATTGCTTAACCATTGCGCTAACCGTGCCATCCTACAAACGCCTACAAACTCTTGGCTTGGAACACTTTTCCTTTTTATTGCTGACTTTTTGTATTCGCATGTAATTGGTTGAGCAGGTGTGGGAGATTTTTCAAGCGTGCGGTTTTCAAAATAATTCTTTGGAGTTTACATGAGGAATTGGTCGAAAAACAATTACGCTACCGAAATAAAGAGCAATTGGTCGATCTGCAGCTCATATAAACGTAATAAACAGCCAACAATTTATTTACCTTGTTTACGTCCTGGAATTGCAACTTATATGGTACAGTTAGTACATAATTATATTATTACAAATTAAAGATTTTTTTCGTGTCTGGCCGTATGACAGCGTTGTGTTTCTAAAGTTCTAAACTACCTACGCAATGGATTTTCATTCGGTTTTCATCATCATTTGTGAATTTATAGGTTTTGATTTATAGGGTTTTTTAGGTTTTAGGAATTTATAGGGTTTGAAGGTTTATGTGTATAAAAATTTTAAATTTGACTTGAATATAGCAATAAAATCTAGATATTCTGTCAAGACACCACACTCCAACTGTGCGATTCTGTGACCATATCACCATGAAAACTTAAGCTCACTTCACGTAACTTTTCATGAGGACTCTTCGAATCGACCGTGTATATATCTAACTAACTGCATCTAAGTATTATTTTATTAGGTGGGGGAGCCTAACAGGCGTTGTGTATAAAATGTCAGTGATAATGTTGTAAATGAGATGCTTTAACTAGGTAAATGCCGTGATCAAAGAAATAATTAAAATACCTCTGTGTCACGTTCAGGCAGCAGGTAATTAAGTACTTATAAGTATGAAGGGTTAATGAAACCGAACGTTATTTTTCTGTTTTAGTTATATTTGTAGATCTATTATGGTAAGTTTAATTAATTTAAAATTATTAATAACTGTCCGTAATTGTTCATAATTACGGAAAAGCATATTTATCGGTGATTATTAATAATGTAAATAGGTTTATAATTAATTTTCTGTAAGTAGGTTTGTATATACAGACACTTTTACACAACAGTAGCATTTTTTTCTTAAGCGCTCTACCGACCAAAGCCGCCCGCCGGCCCGGCGGCATATGTATGTCGGCATATAGATGAGATCTGCGTTTCCTTTCTAAGATGAAAGATCGAAACAAACTCATAGGTCACAGCCAATTTTAAAGTCCAGACATAATCTTGGTCAGATCATATGGAGACCATCTAGAATCAATTTCTGAGATGGTCTTTTGAGGAGAGAACCACATTTATATGCATGCAATGACTTTGTATCGTCCAGTCAGTGCATGCATTTGTCAAAAGAAGTACAGCAAACTCAACGATTTGGTAAAAATACCAAAGAAATGAGGACTTTTGGGTAGGCCGTGTAAATTACCTAAAAAGGTAAAAACCATCATTCACAAAAATAAGATATTTTACAATTGTAGCTATAATATATAAATTTCTTCAATGCCCTCAAGTCGTTCGCCTCATTACTGAGGGTCATTATGTCCCTGTGGAATTATCTTCTCCTTTATGATACTTCGCCATCAGTTACGAGCCCTGTCCTCCGCGAGTATGGCATCATGCAGGCTGGTGTCCAGAGATGAACGGATTTGGTCAGTCCACCTTAGTGGACTGCGACCTCTTGAACGTCGTCCATCCACCGTCCCAGTAACCATCAGATGTTCGAGATTGTCTCCATATTTTCTGGCAATATGGCTAAAATACTTAAAAAAAATTCGAAGGCAGACAGAGGAGAGTCTTTTGTGACATCCAGCTCTCGAAGGATTTACTAATTTGTGCGGAATACTGTCCAAGGAATTTGAAGCATCTTCCTCCAGCATCACATCTCGAAAGTGTCTCAATCGGCTTACTTGAATGCCCACGTATCCGAACCATAGCTGAAAATTGAGAAGATGAGAGATCTGGTTAGCTTAATCTTAGTCTTCCGCAGATGTTGCGGTCACGCCATAATTTGTGAAGCTGAGACATAGCATAGACAACCAATTCGCTTGGACCATTGTTGCTCAAATTAGAGCCCAGATACATGAAATTGTCCACTATTTTTTTTATTTATTCCTTTCATTCAAGCAACTAGGGCGCATAGAAAATACAATACAAACTATAACATAAAAATACTTGTAAACTAATATATGTATAAAAAAACCATATTACAACAAATATAATACTATACTATTAAAACTTAAACATACTATAAATACTTATACAATAACAATTAAAATTACTCTACACGGATCATCGGCGTCGTGTTTTGCTGACTGGTGTCACGCAGCCGGCCACGAAACCGGCGGTACACAACACCTTTCAGACATAGCTCTTCTTTCAGGAACTTGTCGAGAACATGCGTCGGAACACGTACCACGAACGACTTGAAGTACGTGTTGTGGGCGGCTCCAACACCTCGACCCTCACAGTTCATTTAGTCCTGACGCGCAGATACTCCACTATCTCCTCAGTCTTCGTGGAGTGGTGCAGTCTGGACAAGTACGGCATCGACGTCGATACTGCTGGACGCAGCAGTATGTTAGGTCCTGCCAGCGCAGTACTGCACTGGTTCCGACACGGAGGGTTCTTCTTCTTCTTCTCTACCTTTATGAAACCATCTTTGTCGCACGTGTCCTTCTCTGGACCCTGTTTATTCAAAACCAGGTTTGATTTCGACCGGCTCTATTTACCCCCTATCGTTTTTTCCGCTCGTTTTACCTGCGAGTTTTGTGGCTCTACAGGCTTTTTAGCGGTTAGGCTTTTTATGGTTTATTCTCAGGCCTAGTTCCAGGCTGATGTATGTGACCCTGTTCAGGAGATCTGTCATCTCTGACTCATCAGCTGCCAGTAGTGTGGTATTATCGGCATAACATAAATTTCTCAGCTTTACGCCACCAATAGAGACACCTCCGTGCCAGTTCTTATATGCCCGTCTGATAATGTATTCTCCATAGATATGGAAAGGCATTGGAAACAGAATACACCCCTGTCTCACCCCTTCCGAAAGCAAATGGGTCCGAAACAGAATTCTCAACCCGAACCACACCCTGACTATGAAATAGTGTATAAGGACTGAGTCAGCGCAATTAAATGTTCTGGTTCTCCAAGCTCCCCAAGAACTCCCCACAATACCGACCAGACAATGCAAGCAAAGGCCTGACTATAATAAATAAAACACATGATGACGGGTATGTTGAACTCGTAGGACTTTTCAATCAACAGCCTTTCACAAAGCCAACTTGTCTCTGACGGATCTGCTACCCAATGAATTGGTTGATCCTGGCGTTTAAAATAATATAAAAGGACTTTGCTACCGTGAGATATAAGTGCTAGATTTCTACAGTTGCCGCATTTAGTTGTGGAGACCTTTTTATGTAATGGTAGAATTTATTGATCGAGTCCAATCGCAAGGCCAAACTCCAGTTGTCCAGATGTCATTGCATATCTTGTGTATTGCGTTGACTCCAACTGGAGCCTCGGCTTTCAAAATTTCCGTTGCAAGTTGCTTTTTTTACCTTAAGAGTTGCTAATGCCGTTGTGACTTAGGATTGCAGAATACTGGGTTCGTGAGCAATTTCGCTCCAAGTAATTGGTGGATCTGGCGATGTATAATTTTGAATATACGAGTAAAGTTCTGCCCAAAATTACTGACACCTTTTTGTGAAGAGTGCGTTGAGTTCATGAAGTTGGGGTTCCATTTTCATCCTCAATGATCCATGTTTTTGGCTTGAACTGATTGGTGAGGAGCTTTACCTTTTTAAACAGGTTAGAGGTCTGTATTCTCAGCGCATGATCTCCTATTTCCTATCAGAATCGGCCGATGAAATTGTATTTGTCATGGTGACAATGGGTTTGAATATTTGGGATATGTGCTGAATATTTAGCACGGTCCTTTTGTGTTGAAAGGCCTCGGCTTTTTAATTCCTTCCTGGACTGTATCAACTTCCATGTGTCCTCACTCATCCATGTCTGTTGGCGTATTGATGATTTGCGTTTACTAGTCACTTCATCAAGATTCCAGATTTTGCATTACAGATGTTTCCTTTTACGCTTCACAATTCCATCTTCAGGTTTTTATTTCTTCTGACATATTTTACATAAAAGATTTGAATTTAATAAGACTTCGTTCTTAACCTAACCTTAGAACCGATATTTTTGTGTCATAAACTTTCAATAGCAACGTCTAATAAAATCGCAGAAAGATTATTATTTTTAATATTCATCTTATAGAGTATATGATTGTATATTTTATCTGCTCTTGTTGGATTTTATAAGCAAAATCAAAGAAAAACAGTTTTTCGTGTATCTAAGTTTCTTTTAGTTATCTATTTGTAAGCGCCTGTGATATCCTACTTTAATTATAAATGTGAAACTTATGTAAGACCTATGTTTGGTTCTCTTGCATGCAAAAACCTCTGAACGGATTTCGATGAAAATTCTTACCCAGATGGCTTAAACCAGGAAAAGCACAGGATACTTTTTATTTCGATATTCTCACGGGACTTAAACTTACGCGGTTGAGACTGCGAAGCGCAGGCTTATTCATTTTATTAGATACTTTTACTGACGAGCGTATCTATTAGCGAGCGACAATAGCTGGTGATAAAAGGGATGAATTTTAATGTTATACCAAATCATGAAGTAATTATTTTTATTGAAGAATTATTTATATAAGTACTATCTATACTAATATATAAAGCTGAAGAGTTTGTTTGTTTGTTAGAACGCGCTAATCTCAGGAACTACGGGACCGATTTGAAAAATTCTTTTTGGCTTGGATAGCTCATTAATTCAGGATTGATGATTAATAATTTTCTATTGATCACTTTACCGTAACATATATTCTGTATTGTACTCAACTAATAAACTAAGCAAAATAGTCCGTATGTATCAGATGTTTAAAAAAAAAGCAAACAGTATGAAACCTAAAAGTTTCGTGCCCCATATTTTCACCCTTAAGAGAAGCTATAAAAGGTCAACAATGCTCTTAACGGCCAGTTCGGTAACGTGATATACAATACAAGCCAATAACACCCTTTCCCAGGATACATCGAAAAGCGAAGTTATTTCTCTACTTCTAAGTTAGACCTGCGGGGTAATTGCGCAACACTACTATCAGTAGCACTATTTTGACAGTTCAACAAGATACATTAAGTTGTTTACATTGTTGAGATAACAAAATTTTCTAACATATGAAGCAATGAATTCAAAATGATTCAAATTATGACTCGAATTGAATGAATTATGATTATGATCGTTTGTGAAAGTATGAAATTCCCATAATGAGGAATGTTGCACGAACTTCCCATTTTTTTTTGTAAATCTAACCGAATGCCCTGGTGTTTGTGTGTGTGTGTTGGGGGGGGGGGGGGGGGGCTCCAAGGATTACATCTACATTTGTTCACTCGAAATTTTACTAGTTCCGAGACATTTCTTTAGACGACCTCCGTGGCGCAGCGGTCAACACGCCTGCCTGCGACGTGGAGGCCCTGGGTTCGATCCCCAGCCAGGTCATGATGGAAAACGATCTTTTCCTGATTGGCCTGGGTCTTGGATGTTTATCTATATATGTATCTATTATAAATATAGTATCGTTGAGTTAGTATCCCATAACACAAGTCTCGAACTTACTTTGGGGCTAGCTCAATCTGTGTGATTTGTCGGTATATATTTATTTATTTATTTATTTATTTCTTGTCAATAAATATTTCCACGTACTAGAAGACGCAGCGTTAGGAATCCTCCAACAAGATAGATCGATGATCTGGTGAAGGTCGCGGAAGCCGATGGATGCGGGCAGCACAAGACCGGTCATTGTGGAAAGCCTTGGGGTAGGCTTTTGTCCAGCAGTGGACCTCTATAGGCCGATGAAGCAGAAGAAATATGTATTTGTGATGTCGAGTCGACATTTTGTAACCATCTCATGGTGAAACTTAGATGAAGTGAGCGTGGAGTGATAGCATTGCAATGATGGAATGATAGGAATGATGATGATCACCTCTCGGGAGTGGGCCGTGAACTACCACGCTGGCCCAGTGCGGGTTTGTTTTTTTTTTTTTTTTTTTAATAATTATAAACTAGCACTTGACCGCATTCCCGCCTGATGGTAAGCAGTGATGCGATCGTTGATGGTAAAGCGTGCTAGTTTATTAAGAGCCTATTTACTCAGAAAAACTGAGGGAATAGGAAGGAAGACGGCAGTTGAGCGAGGTGATGCAATGTTAAACCCAACAACACGACCAACGATGCTGCGCCAAAGGGAGATTGATCTGAAGACCCTCCACGACCAAACTCCCAACACAACAACATTAGGCGCATCGTACCCGGCACACATCGCAACACAACTGCTCAGACCCGTCCTCCGTACGGCTTCACCAGACATCATGCCGGAACACGACAAATCGCTTGGCGGCAAGGCTTTGATTGAAATTATGCATAAAAACAGAAATGGATGCGGACGAAGTCATGAGCAACAACAGGTGTATGATGAAATGGTTACAATTAGACAAATTAACGTAAAAATTGTCATCATCATCATCTCAGCGTTAATCCCAGTCGCATTCGAAGCTTTTTAGCTTTGGAGTCCGGGTCCGCTTTACCAGTCTAACCGCTGATTTTGGCTAAACTTCGATATAATCCATGAAGCGACTGCTGTCTGACCTCAACAATCCGAAGGCGAAGCATTGCAGTTAGACCAATTTTTGGACTTTTTAGGGCTTCAACAACCCGTAACGACTGCCACTAGATGTGCTATGATGCTTTCCGAGGCACTACCAGACTAGTGCAAATATTTAGCACTGCGTGGGGATCGAACCCACGTCTCCTTGCGCAGCGGCCGCATTCGCTACCGCTACTCCACAGAGGCTGTCAGCTATCAATCCAACTAATGTAATTTATTGACTCTGTTGACAGCTTATTCCAAGCCACCTAACTTTTCAGTGTGAAATTGTGACCTAACTTTTCAGAATCGACCGGCTGTTCTAGGCTGTTGATAGATCTCATATTAGTCTCAAACTTTAGTTCTTTTTGCATGCTTCTCGTTTCCTATTCCAATTTCGCGTAATTCGTGCAATCTATCAATCTACACAGCTTATTACATTACTCCACTGGACTTAACCAAGACACGTAGCCTCCTTAATTTCTTATTATAGTGCAATAGGCTGTCCTATTATATCTATGAACTCACTTTCATTCCAAGCACACTTGAAAATAACCAGGTGTATAATGAAGCAAATATATTCACCGTCAATTAAAATGTTTTTGCCCTTAGCTCGCCCAAAGAAAGCCGTGCTCGTAAATCATTTATGTAAATCAACAACAACAATGAAGCAAAATAATATAGAGAGTGCTCTATGGAACGTCGCACCGGATGTACTAGCGACTTCCCGCCGGTTTCTGACGGTTTTACCTCCTGTTTCCGCAACGGTGGGTAGGTTACCAACGCACCCTGCTGCGAACTTGGCTGTGTGCTCTTAAATATCATATAATCATATACTTAAGTTGTAGTATTTACGACCAGGTAGATTGTCTGTGCCGGAGTTTTAGGTAGCGCGGACATATACTTATATATAGATTTATAGTTGTGCTTTATGCCCAGCTCGGCAACTCGGTTGCGGTTTTAAAACTCGGTTTATTGTCTTGTGAAATGTTGTTGTTGTTGTGTTCCAGAAATGTGAACCTTCGCTTTTACTCCTTGTCCTTGTAACAATTCGGCTATAGGTATATACACTACTAGCGGCCCGATACATGCTTCGCTACGTATAAAGTGAAATAATAAAAACAAATTTACCGGATCATCAAAATTTTCGTGGATCATAAAATATTCTTTTTTAATTGCTAGCTATTTTAAAACTTAATCCAAAACATTTAGATTATTAAACAACGACTGGGGGTACCTCTCGAACAGGCAACATAAAGTTGGCCATTTGAAAAACATGATTACTCCAAATTCAGACTTCAAACGTGAAATGTTAGCCCTTGGGCTTTGCCGATGGACATAGCAAATGATAAACGCACAGGATATTGTAATCGTTTAAACTCAAATGGCATATCAGTTGGGATCATAGGGAAACGTGGTATCAAACAAACTTCTCTTTTTGATTTACCAGCTAAGATCGTAGCTTCAATTAAAAGCAATAAGTTTTTCACTGCCAATCTGGTGCTATTACACAGTTTTGGTGGATTATAAAATTACGAAGAAAGTGGCATTGATTTTTATATATATACACACATCAAAAGTGTCTAGGGATCAAGCATTTTTATGCGGATTTCTTGAGATTGAGATGTGGCTTTGTAATAAATTTATGATTTTATAAGTTTATATGGATCCTTTTTGGTGCATTTCATAATTTGAATCAGGAACTGTGAATCAAATTCGAGTAAAAGATGAAAATCAGCTGTCAATATTTTCCCTATAAAAACATACAACGCATTGAAGACATTATTAGTGCTACTGTTTCCCTACTACTGATTAAAACCAACGTTATTATGGAGCGGCGACGTCATTTAAGCAGGGAAGAAATGCTCAGAGCCGTGGGAATGATAGAAGCTGGTTCCCGGCAACGTACTGTGGCTTTAGCTCTGAATACAAGTCAGAGTGTTATCAGTCGACTTTGGACACGTTACCGAAGCACTGGTACCGTGGCTGAGCGCCATGGAGGACGGTATCGCTGCACCACACGGAGACAAGACCGATACATTCAAATCTTAACTCGAAGAGCTCCAACAATAACCGCCATGATGTTAGCCGTGAGGCTTCATCACTCTTCAGGGAACTTAATTAGCGACCAAACAGTCAGAAACCGCTTGCATGAAGTGAACCTTCATTCCCGAAGACCGCTACGGGTACCACCTATAGCAATGCACAATCGTAGGATTCGATATCAATGGGCTCTTGAACACAGAAATTGGGCAGAAGAACAAGGGCGTTTCGTGTGCTTTTCTGATGAGTCTCGTTTTGGTATGAGACCGGATACAAGACGCATACGACACTGGAGAACCCCTGGACGCCAACAGCGATTAAAATCCTGCCAGGAAGTCCATCCTTATAGTGGTGGAACCATCATGGTATGGGCGGGTATTTGGATCGGCGGAAGAACTGAGTTGATTTGGATCAGAGGCAACCTCAACGCTCAAATTTATGCTGAGACGATTGTATCAGACGTCATCGTTCCTCTACAAGTGCAAATCGGTCCCTTATTTCAGTTAATGCATGATAATGCACGACCGCACACCGCAAGAGTTGTAAGACAGACTCTCGCCGCAGCTAACATCAATGTCCTGCCCTGGCCTGCTCAGTCGCCAGACTTGAACCCGATTGAGCATGCATGGGATATGCTACAGAGAAGAGCTCTGCCGAATATGGAGGGTATCCAGTAGCAAGAAGACCTTTTTTTGTTGTTGCAACGAACATGGGCGGCCATTCCACAGCGTGATTTGGATGAACTCATTTTGAGTATGCCAAACCGATGTTCTTGTGTTGTTAGTGTTCGCGGTAGAAACACGGATTATTAATTGTTTAAGTTACCCAATAAAATTTTAGAGAAAACTGTTATTTCAGTCTTTTTTTCGAACTTTTGTGTTAGTGGTTCAAATGTCAAATATCCCTTTATTAGGAAAATGGCAAATTTCTTTATTAATGCAAAGGTGACTTGGTTTATCGTTACTGTGACAAACGAAAACACTTTATTTGATGAATCCTTAAAGAAAATTTTAATTAATATCAATCAGGAGAAAAGTTATTGCAAAAATATATGTTGATCCCTAGACACTTTTGATGTGTGTAGATGAGATAGATTACTCATTCTGTACCTACCTACTTATTTATTTACTTAATACTTATTCCTCTTTTCTTATATTTTAGAACGTTGTTTTGTTTTTATGGGTACTTACCATAAAACTTCTAAGAGCCATATATGGCTTTTAGAATTTTTAGCTATTTGAAGTAATAACCTATTAGTATCGAAGGAATTAATCTTGAAAGCTCGCAGTTTTCTTTGAATTAAGTATAAATCCTATCCACGAGAACGTGAGCGTCAGCCTTAATCCTAAAATACACACTTAGTCGATAATGTGTACTAAGTAAAGCTCGTGTGAACATACTCTTTTTGCTATTTTGCTTGAAGATAATCGCATGTCTCAGGTTGTCCTAACATATAATATCGACTACTACAATCTTAATGTGCCGTTGGGCAGAGCATGACGGTAAATATTACTCTACATATTTTATAATGTTTACGTGGTTTTTTAGTGCTTTTACAAACCATATCATAATATCAAGCCTGTTTTCGAAGATGCGTTAGGCAGAGGAGTTCAAATAGTACACCCACATTTCGTCAGCCAAGTAAGTAAGTGGGTGGCCTGAGACCATCAACCGAGCGCACGTCCTGTCTGACTTGAATGTTTCCGTAAACACTGCCGTGTGTTCAGTTATCGATTTGTCATATATAAGCAATAAATGAACACACAAAAGCGTAGAAGTCCTTTCTTAACTTTTGGATTCAGTTCATAGTTTTCTTATCAAAATACAAACAGAATAGATGAGGATAATGTACCTATAAACAAACTAGTTTAAAACTATTGTAATTAAAGCAAAGAAACCATTTTCAGCTAGCCACTTCATTATAAAGATACACTTTTATGCCAGTAAGTTTTTAGTAGGATAGGACTGATTTATTTATGCATCATTTATCATTCCCAAACTTCGGATTGAAGATTTGACATTCTTGACAGGCCTCATTTAATCTTCTTAAGTGTCTAATACACGCTCTACTGAACTGGGAGTCGATTCAGCACTGAACTGAATGTATAAAAACTGTAAAAAACTAAATTATTTGAAGTGTTACAATACAAGCAAATACCTCTATAGGAAGTAAGAGGCAACGTCAAACGAAACATTTACGATCTAATTATAAAATTACGGTGTTGTAAACTCCGCAATTTTTTCTAATCGAATCCGATAGAGAAAATTTGTTTCTCTTTAAATTCTTATATAAATTCTCTTGAAGTGAAATTAAAATACATTTGTGTAAAAAAAAAATCAAGGTGAATTAATATTTCCATCACTACCTACCAGTTTTTTTTTATTTGTTTGATATCAAATGGTTCTCGTATCAATGAGTTTGCTTTGAAATGTGTTGCAATTAATTGCGGAGTATTTGTTTCTGCCGCGTCCACATGCTATTAGGAACCAAGTTGACGGTAAGTAGTAAGTAGGTTTGTACCAATCAGCGCCTTGGTGCTTGGTGCAATGCAGTGTCCCGTACGTGTTTATGTTAACTCGCATACGTTCCTATGATAAATAAGTAAATAATGCCGCATTTACGGTGAGAATTTTAATGGATTTTCGTGGCAATTTGAATATATTTTAATGAGCGTGCGTGAGCCGATGTGGCTTCCGGTCCTCTATTATTATATCAGCAGTTTAGTAAAACCGGAAGATTCACCTTCCGCCTCTAGAGACTTTCTTTTATTTACGAAGTCTAAAACATTCGCGACCATTAAAATATTTTCACATCTTTGTATAGTGTAGTGCGATTCTCGGCAACATTCTAGAATGCTACATTGTGCTATTTACGCGCTGATGCGTCCTATAAATTCATCGCGTTATGACTGTGTCTAAGTGGTTCCCGGCCAATGCATCCAGTATCACCAGCTTCCGTACAGCTTGTATCTACTATTGTGTATACCTAACTTCCGGATTTTGAAGAGCTCATTGTTTCGGACTTAAACTAAGCTCAGCCGCCGTTTCGCAAATGATACCGGGTTTATTAAGTTACGTAGTGATTAAGGACTGAAGAAATAAGATAGGTAAAAGAAGATTTGGTTTATTTTAAATCCCTTTTTAATAGACATTTAACTTGTAGAACATCCGTATAATGACTGGAACGTCGTGGAATCTTAAAAGATGTAGAAATCAGTGTCTTTCGTCTCATTTGGCGATATTGGGGCGACAAGACATTGGTCGTGTAATGACCTACTTAGGAACGTTTTGTGGCAGTTTCTCTTGTAAGACCTTCCTTGTTAAGAGCCTCACAATATATTAGGCGTACATTTCGTATGGTATTAAGTATTAGTGGTAGATATTATTTCTCTTCTAATAGGTAAGGTTCCGTATTCTATGCGTGCTAAGGGGACCCTATTATGAAGGCCCCGCTGTCTGTTCATTCGTCTGAAGCGAGTAAGAGATAGAAATGCTGGACGAATAGATTGGATAATTTGATATCCTATATTATGAAATTTGTACCTGAGAAATATTGCGATACAATTAAAGGAGGAAAAATACTTTTCATTGAAAAAGCAACTGACATTTTTTTATATTTGTCAAGCTACCATAGAGTACCAACCCTTAACGTCCATCTGTCACAGGGCTTGATCAGTATCTTTTGAACCGGTTTTTTGACGGGAAAGCTAAGATGAGTGACATGTGCATTTTTCATTGGACTTTTAAAATTATTTAGTATCGTTTACTAAATAAAAGCGCGTGAGTTGTGTAGTAAAAAGTGCATTCAGTAAATAATTCATAAATAACATTGAAATATCGCAGCATAGTGGCCACATCATGACTTTGCATAAAACCTTCCTCATAGACGGTTCACGTGGCCGTCTTTTCCAACTGTTATTGGGGATATCCGCCTTTATTGTGAAATAAAATTTTCAAAGAATTCTATAATTTGTTACACGTGTTATAGGCAAAACTGTGGTATATATTCCACAGAGGCCATTGAGTTGAGGTTTAATCTCACCTTGAAAAAAGAAGAATAAATCTTTTGAACCGTAAAGGATGTTTTCTTGAAATTTTCACAGAGAGACCGCTTTAAAACTAAATATAAAATTTATAAATATAGTCGGCCCGCAAGCCTTTCGAGGAAAAATTTAAAATGTAATAATATGTGGTGTTAAACATTCGTGACGTTCGTGTGTGGTCAACGTGTTTTGTGTGTGTGTTCTTTTCTTTTTTTTTTTTAACTTGTATCGGCTTTCTAGCAATAGTTTTTAAGAACAATGTTACTAACAAATTGAGTTTATTTGCGATAAATAAGTCAATATTGATTGTGCGATAGCTTAGGACCATACATGTGCGAATCTGACTCGCTTTTCGCTGCATTTTTTCACTTCTAAGGTAACTATTATTGGGTTATTTGCGTGGGATGTTAGTAGAAATCATAGGCGATGATTAAAAATAGGTTTATTGCAGAAAATTTAGATAAAATTGCGTTGGGTCCGATTAGCGGCTCAGGGGGAGGCCCTGAGCCGGTGGAGGGAGGCGCTCCGCTCCCCAGCTGCCGGCCACCGGACGATTGGAGCGATTCGTCCGGTGTTGGAGGGATGGGTTGGTCGCCGGCATGGCAGCCTTACCTTCCGCCTAGTGCAGGTACTGACCGGACATGGCTGCTTCGGTCACTACCTGCACCGGGTCGCCCGTCGGGAGGAGTCACCGCGGTGTCATCACTGCGACTCCCCCGACGACACGGCCGAGCACACCCTGGTGGAGTGCCCGGCCTGGCGAAACGAGCGCCGCGACCTCATTGCGGCGCTCGGAGGCGGACGCCTCTCCCTGGCAACCATGGTGCGAGCCATGGTTGAAAGGGAGAGTGCATGGGAGGCTGCCGCCTCCTTCTGCGAGACCGTCCTCTTGCAGAAGGAGGCTGCGGAGAGGGAGCGGGAAGAGGACGTACTTGCCGCTCCCCTCCGGCGTAGACGGGTGGGGCGAAGAAGGCGGGGGACGAATCCCCGTCTCCTTTAGCCCCAGGGTGTGACCAGCGCGTGCGGGCAGCTCCCGCACGTGCATTGCACAACGGTCACCACGTCTGGGGATTATTCCGTTACCGGGTAATCCCCCTTTGGCGCGGAAACCGGCCCTACAGGGGAGGGCCGGCAAGCCCTGAGAGTGGCACGGAGTACTTGGCCTTCGGGTCGGCCCCGTGACACTCTCAACACAGGGCCCGACGGTAACCGGGTGGTTTTAGTGGGTATTCCCGACTTCGGCCGGGCGAGTCCCACACACGCTCGTCGCCTAGCTAGCGACGGGTATGGTGCGTAAAGGCATTTCCACTCGTTAAAAAAAAAAAAAAAAAAAAAAAAGATAAAATTGCGTTATGCTAGAACTTATGTAGACATGCAGATTTTTTTCTAAAATATATATTTTCTGCTGCAACTTTATTATACGTACCTATAGACTATTAATTCCTAAATTAATGAAATTCGTCTTCTAAATATAAAACCACATAATCCAATTGCGAGCTTAAGTTATATCCTTTAATAAAACTAATTGAGTTCTGAAGCACTCAACTAGTAACCTATACATAGTTAACACTGCTAGCAGTAAGTCGCCTCACCCATCGCTAATGTAATTTGTTGGAGAGTCATCGGTGTGAATTTCTTCTATATGTAAGTATCTATGTAGTAAACGCATTCAGGGACCCTCATACTAACGAACGAATCAAATTTAAAGTTAAATCGATCGATTCATGAATCGAAACCACAAAATATAATTCTATGGGACAAGCACAGGTTATTGAGGAGGCCCATTATGTAATTTAAAACGTTCTAAATATAGCGACAGTCTCATTTCAGAGAATCAAAAAATGTTAGAATGTAGGGAAATCAGAAGTATTTTTAATAGTTTGACAATGAATTCAGACTATGGACGTTCTTGAAAATATGAGAATAACGCCCCAGGTTATCCACAGATAAAAATATTTAAGTAAAGTCGTAAAAAAAATGCTTTCCATTTAAAATTAGAGTGACTATGTAGTTCCTGCTCATGGCTTTGACCTCGTCTCGTGAATCTACACTGGAGTGAGAAGCCCCAGAAGATGTCTGTTCACACTTGTTTTAAAGGCTATAGGGGGATCGCAGGGAACTTTACTGCATACATAATACATATGTGCTGCATGTATAATACATTTGGCTGCGTTCATAAAAATGAGGAGAAGGGTGTATATCAACCAAATGCAGATAGTATCATTAGTACCCCAGACTACCTCAGTAGTGTAGTGAAGAGAAGACGTAGATTGATAGACAATCTGTAGAAGACTGTCAGGCAGGCAAGACTATACGTTAAAACGAAACATGACGCTGATGGGTCTGCCTTTTGCTTTGCGTCCCTCCGAGTCAAGTTCACTCCGCGTGTTCACACTAAGAACACTACATAAACTCATTTTAATGAGCCGCGTTGGCCTAGTGTGTCGTGGTGGCCTAGGGGTTAAAACACCAGCCTCTCAAGTATGAGTGCACGGGTTCGATTCCAGATCGGGCAAGTATCAATGTAAAAGTTATATGTACTTTCTAAGTATATCTTGGACACCAATGACTGAAGGTGAAGGGAAACATCTTGAGGAAACCTGGACCTTAAGTCTGAAATCGCCAACCCACATTGAGCAAGCGTGGTGATTACGCTCACTCCTTCTCTGTATGAGAGGAGGCCTGTGTCCCAGGAGTGGGACGATAAAAAAGGTTGATGATGATGATGAATGACATAATCAACTTATAATGTTCGCACTTCTGGGACACAGGCCTCCTCTCAGAGAAAGGGAATGGGCCATAATCTACCACGCGGGCCCAAAGCGGGTTGGTAGATGTCACATGTCTTCGATCATTTTAATTGACAGGAGGCATTATGATTTGTAGCTTTGGGACGGATTATATTCGTTTACCTTATCTATCAGCTCAACAAGTTTGATCTCTTGGGACCTTGATGTAATCCAAGATCAGTTGGATAAATATACAATGGGAGATCTGAAATTATAAATGTAATGAATGATGTACAATTAGTCAAACGTCACGTTGGTTTAGTGATTTCTAAATTGCGAACATTAGCCCATTGGTACAGGGCACAACAAATCACGCTTGGCTTGTGTATCTTACTATAGCGTATTGTTATTGTATTACGCTATTCTTCTGCCTTATTTAAAAGTATAGAACTTACACCTTGAAAAAATTGTGATCTTCTGGTAGTTTGGTAGCATCCGATTTCCTAATAATCTCCACTGCATACGGGTACAGCAAGTAGACTCTCTCAGTAGGTCTGTCATATTGTCAATGAAACACATGAGAACTTCTGACCCCTTACAGCTGTAGATAAAATTCATATGTAACTACATAAACCAGTATAGTCTAGTGGCTATTTTACCAGGCTTTCACCCAGGAGGAAAAATAGACAAATTACAATAATAACAGCCCATAAGAAAAAGATTGACATTAGAATCAATTTCTGGATATTGTAATTTGTAATAGATCAAATGCGTGTCATATAAGGTCGACCTTATTTTAAAACGTAAACGGTATCACGTTTTCATTATATGAATACTAGCTGACCGGCAAACGTTGTTTTGCCATATAAATAATAGATTAAATTACTAAAATGGCTATTAAAAAATAAGGGTTGATCGTAGAAGGGTGAAAATTAGGGATTGTATGTATTTTTGTATGTTGTATCATAAAAAAATAAAAAATAAAAATTTTGTCTAAAAAATAAAAAAAAAAATTTAGGGGTGGACTACCCCTAACATTTAGGGGGATGAAAAATAGATGTTGGCCGATTCTCATAGATACCGGTTAAGCACAAAAAATTTCATCAAAATCGCTCGAGCCGTTTCGGAGGAGTTTAAAGCCGAACACCGTGACACGAGAATTTTATATATTAGATATTCGAATTCGATTCGAATCGATTTAGTTGTGATTTTCTAAAATGGTAAATCGGAGCAAAAAAGGTCACGTATCTTAATATTGCTTCTTCTCTTCTTCTTTAGCCTATAGATGTCCACTGCTGGACAAAGGCCTCTCCCAAGGCTTTCTACGCTGACCGGTCCTGTGCTGCCCGCATCCATCAGCTTCCCACGACATTCACCAGGTCATCGGTCCAGCTTGTTGGGGGTCTCCCAATGCTGCGTCTTCCAGTACGTGGCCGCCACTCCAGAACCTTACTGCCCCATCGGCCATCGGTTCTACGAGCAATGTGCCCTGCCCAGTGTCTCAAGACTAAAGTCTTTGAGCAGTGTGTGTCGCCAGTGATGACTTACGAAACTGAAACGTGGTCGCTCACAAGGGGTCTCATACGAAGGCTTAGCGTCACACAAAGGGCAATGGAAAGAGCTATGCTCGGATTTTCTCTGCGTGATCGAATCAGAAATGAGGAGACCCGCAGAAGAACTGAAGTCACCGACATAGCTCTGCGAGTCGCTAAACTTAAGTGGCAGTGAGCCGGGCACATTGTCCGTAGGACCGAGGCCCGATAGGGCCGACGGGTTCTAGAGTGGCGACCACACACCGGAAGACGCAGCGAGGGTAGGCCCCCGACAAGGTGGACCGATGACCTGATAAAGATCGCGGGAAACCGCTGGATGCGGGAGGCGCAGGACCGGTCGTGGTGGAGATCCTTGGGGGAGGCCAATGCCCAGCAGTAGTCGTCTTAAGGCTGAAATGATGATGAGTTTTGATTCCATTGAATCAATGGTTTAATCACTACATATTGTAAAACAAAGTCGCTTTCTCTTTCCCTGTATCCCTATGTATGATTAAAGCTTTAAAACTACGCAACAGATTTTGATGTAATTTTTTTTTTAAATAGATATAGTGATTAAAGAGGGAGGTTTATATGTATACTTACATCCATTATATAGTGGAGGAATAAATACTATTATTTTTGAGTTTTGTAATGTGATGTCGTAAACAATTTAATTTTTTCCGCGTACACAGTGAAACGCAGGCTGGACCCTACGAGATTTATCAAAATAATGTACTAAATGTACATAATTCGCTTCCTCTTTTGTACCACCGCATACATCGAGGTACTGGAACAATTTGCCAGTGGCAGTGTTTCGGTTACACTACAATTTGAGTGTCTTCAAGGCTAGAGTGAATAGACTCTTAATAAATTAGCGCCCTTTACCATCAACGATCGCATGACTGCTTACCGTCAGGCGGGATTGCGGTCAAGCGCTAGTATATAATTTATATAAAAAAAAATATCGTACACATTGAAAAGGTCTACAGAAAAGTACGCAATGGTATCTATATGTCTATCTCTTCTTCCCTCAATATTTTTTTTTGTCATTTAGTTCTTACGACGAATATTGACCTATTTTCGAAGCGATTTTTACCAATACAGCATTAATTCTTATCTAATTTAATACCTTAAATACATTGTTGATTTAATACACACGCAATTACAGTATAAAAAATTGCGGGGCGTCGCATTGTGGCGGTACCGACCGCAGGCGGGGTGTGGGGAGCAACAGGCCGCTATATTTTTATACAACGTTAATAGTTTTTCTGTAGAGTATTTAGCACCAGCATTGCATCCGTGCGTAGCCGGGGCGGGTCGCTAGGAAATTATATAAAAAGAGCTATGTATGTATGTAAATTCTGTCTTATTAGAAAACAAATATAATACTCTTTATTTTGGGTAGAGGAAAGTAATAAGATCCATAGAATAACCGTGGCAAATGTGGCCCAATCTTTAGATCGACTTATACCTACGGTTACCTGTTATCATTTTGCCATAGGCCTCTCCATATACGAGTCTTTATTGATAAATGAAACAATTGAACAGATTACCGCTCTATTCCAGTTTATCCCTCACATGTGTTTATCCCACTTTGTTCCAGGATTAAATATCTTTGTGTAAGCTTGTCGTCTACTACAATAGAATGCCTGGAAAAGATTTTGTTCAGATAGACGGATTACGCTACTAGACTTAAAACCGGAAGGGTCGGTCTGCAATCTTTTCCTAGTATAATTTTCATTCTTCTGAAGACTTCTTCGGCCTTCTGACGACGTAGGTGTTATCACAATTGTACGTAAATTGAATAGAAGACTTAGGTTTAGTGTGAGTTTTATATACATTTCTAGGTACATACAAGCAGCCGCAATAAATTAAATTAAATTATAAAGGTAGATGGTTTTGTATGAAATAGTACATAGATTGTAACACGTAAGGCTAAAATGACCCTTTATATACTAAGCAGTTTCACTATCGAGCAGTGTATAGAAATCGAGAATCTGAGGGAGTGAATACAAATCGAGTTTTAAAGGTTCTTAGCGCCGTATATTACACTCTACTTTTCACAACGATTACGAGAAAATGAAACAATTCAATACAATAATAAATAAATTACGGTCACCAATTAGAATAAAACATAATTAAATCTATACTACTAATATATAAAGCAGAAGAGTTTGTTTGATTGATTGTTTGTTTGTTTGAACGCGCTAATCTCAGGAACTACTGGTCCGATTTGAAAAATTCTTTTTGCGTTGGATAGCCCATTAATCCAGGAAGGCTTTAGGCTGTATAAAATCTTGCTGCGATCAATAAGAGCGGAGCAGTCGCTAAGTCGCTGGCGGCCGCTAGTAATATATATTTTTTTTATAAATTTGTGGAAGTGTCCCATGGCTAATTAATAACAGCGCCACGGGTCGCTCGGTTAGGTGGTGGTATTCCGGGACTATCGATATCGATATCGATTACGGGACTATCGATACATCCTTTGTGGCTTTGTTTTAAGCCGTTGGTCGCGGCTGACATATTGGATCTTTGACAGTCGTTACGGGTAGTAAGAAGTCCGAAATTCTGACAACCAGTCTTATCAAGGGTTATTGCCCAGTAACTGGGTTATTGTGAATAAGATAGGCAGTCGCTCGATGTAAAACACTGATACTCAGTTGCATCCAGTTACACTGGATGTCGATCCTAACCTAGGTGGAAAAAAGCTAAGCAGTATTTTTAGGATTCCGTACTTAGAAGGTAAAATGGAACTCTGTCCGTCAGTCTGTCTGTCACCAGGATGTATCTCATGACTCAGACAGTTGAAATTTCCAGAGATTATGTATTTCTGTTGCCGCTATAACAACAAAAACCTACGAAAAATATAAAATGAATATTTAAGGGGGCTCCCATACAGCAAACGTGACTTTTTTTCGTTTTTAAAGATGAAATGGTACGGAACCCTACGCGAGTCCGACTCGCACTTGGCCGGTTTTTTAATTTCTTCTGTAGCCACAATGTAATGCACGCATTCTACTTAAGAGATAACCGCTACAAGTTCCAATTTCAAAAATGAATGTTCTTCATTTTTATGAAACAGTAATAAGTATAAATCTTCTTCTATTCTGAACTTCTGAATAAATACTTTTTCGTTATTGTAGACCTTAGATAAAAGTAAAAAATAAAAATGAAACATTTTCTCGTAGGGGATGAAATGCTATTTTTTTTCTCGGTTTGGTGCGCTACAATGATGGTCTTTTTGAGAAGGAAAAGTGAAAAAATATGAACTAAGATGGAAATTTAATGGAAATTAACAATTTACCGAATACCGACTTCGCCAGATTCCCGTACTGTGATTTAGTTCGCATATTTACCTTGTACTAATGGGTATAAAATGTGATTGTGATTTGAAAATAAAAAAAGGATATGAAAAAGGTGATTGAGTACCTTTTATTAATTATTTTTATGTATCCGATAGCTGTTAACAAAGAGCGCAGCTACTAAAATAATTATGGCATTATATTGGTACATCACTAAAGAAATTTCTGCCGATGTAATAATCATATATAAAGCGGACTAATACCTCAAAGAATTCTCCGTCAGTTCAACTTTGATATTTAATAATTTTCGTATAGGTTTATATATTTTTGTATAAGTTACACACACACACACTCTCACATCACACGCCATTATGTTCGAGAATCTATTAGAACACACGTCTTAGACTGCCTGTTCTAGTAGATTCTCGAACATAATTGCCCAATTCCCTTGTTCACAAACTAAATTAACTTTAAGATCAGTGCATCTTTTTATTTCTAATTCATTAATTTATAGAATATCACTTTAGACCTGTCAAATTAGTGCGCTCTTGACGTAAAGTGGCATATTTTTAGTCGCCATGTTTATAATTGCGTCTATACTGTCTATGGAGTGGTCCACGGAGTTTGGCGGGAAAGCCAAAATGAGTGCCACGCTCATTTTTCATTGGACTTTTAAATTATTTATAGTGACTTTTACTAAAAAAAAACGCGTGATTTATGTAGTAAAAAGTGCATTAAGTGAATAATTCATAAAGAACAGTGAAATATTGTAGCATAGTGGTCACATTATGTCTTTACCCCAAACCCCTCCTGGTCGGCCTCACGTAGGAAACGAAAGGAGATAGGTTAAGTTAAGCTAGGATAAGGTAGGATAAATTAGGATAAGTTAGGATATAAACTGAAGACAAAAAGTTACTTAAGACTAGGCTGTATGGCGTACTATGCCTTTGCCTTTTCCGTTCCTCTCAACGGGAAGAAGTGAACCAAAAAAAAATGTCTATGGAGTATCTTAATTTGACAGGATTAAACTGACATTTTCTCTTCTGTCCTTTTCTTAACGAAATGGAAAGAAAAAAATGCACGTAACTTAAAATTAGTTTAGTTTGTAAACAACAGAATCGGCGCCGATACCTATGTCATATTTTAAGAAGCTTATGGGAAAAATGAGAGCTAATGTCATCTATATACTTGGAAATAATTCTATTCCAGAAATTGGTAGTAGGTTTATCTTATTCTAAATCATATCTACATGTATCCATCTGCACCCTAATTGCGTATCACTTTATTACTATCAATTGGAATCATTTTGAAGCATATTGCTAGTTCATTGCGTTATTAGATCGAAAAATTTGTTTGGACAATAACGTAAACAACGCAATGAATGTTATTGAACTGTCAAAATAAAATTCATTGCTACTGATAGGTTGTTACGCAATTACCCTGCTGGTTTACCAACTATACTAGGACGCTTTGAAAGCTAAATAGAACGCCTTAACAGGAATAGTACAATTAATTCCTGCAATTGAATTTAAACAACCTTGACAACAAGGAACTATATATTTAGCAACATAAATACTATGATATACATTCTAACATTCATCATCATCATTATCAACCTTTTTTTTTAATCTTCCCACTGCTGGGTACAAGTCTCCTCTCATACGGAGAAGGATTGAGCTTAATCACCACGCTTGCTCAATGCGGGTTGGCGATTTCAGACTTAAAGTCCAGGTTTCCTCAAGATGTTTTCTTTCACCTTCAGTCATTGATGTACAAGATATACTTAGAAAGTACATATAACTTTAGAAAAGTTACATTGGTACTTGCCTTACCTGGAATCGATCCCGCGCACTCATACTTGAGAGGCTGGTGTTTTAACCACTAGGCCACCATGACTACCATTGTAACATTAATAATTAAATATTATTAATAAGCCTACTTTTATTATATAAATAGTACCTACCAGCATTACCTCTTAGATAAAGGTACTACTCGTAAATAAGAAAATATTTTACGAAAAGAGGAAATGTTACGTACATTTATTTTTTAACGTTTTCAGTAGTCGTGTTTTTTAAATGAAGAATCAGATTTTGTTTTCGAAATTGTGGTTTTACGGTTTATACATTATTACATTTTGATATTTTTAAAATATGCATGTACTTACTACCGCAATCCTTATATAATAAAATAAATCAATCAATCCTTATTAATATGCTCATGTAAAGAGCCGTACAAGTGACCATAAAAGACACCTCAATTTTTTGGTAGCAAACGGCAACCTGCATGGGAGCGTCCTTTTGCCACTTCTATGGAGCCTACTTGTTGACAGCCTAGTAAAACCACTAATAAGCATAACGAACACAAAGGACTCCTTGTGCATGGAGGTTAATGAAACCGTTGCGCATGTCTCTTCGAGTGCATAATTGTCACCTAGATTAGGTTAGTAATTCTCGGTACACCCAAAAGAGAGAAAGTAGTACAACCTCGTATTAAGTTATACAGCTAACTATGTAAGATGGGTTGGTGGCAGTTAGCATATCAATACGGGGTCCATTGAAACCGATGCCTGCCAGGGCCACGGGTTATTGGAAAGATACCATGGCCTCTGGTGTGCGCACCAGAGGCCATGGCAAAGCTAGGGAAAACAGTAAACTAATCCGGAGGTACCTCGAGGCACTCGTAAATACATACTTTTTATTTCTGTCTTTCAATCAAGTTAGAGAGAATCAAACTACATATTTGGTTTTCATCTAAACATTTTCTAAATAGCAGTTGGCTGCAAGTTAATTCTTACTTCAAATTCCAAGTCGGAAAGATTTTAATCGCATTTTTCGTTTAGGAAATTAAGTTCTGGGAATGACAAGATGATGTCACAAGATTATTAGATGTCAGCAATATTCATTTAGTACCTGATCGAAAGGCAATCTCTTCACGAGACTTATCAATATGAAATGTCATGCATGAGTGGTCTGGAGCGGTAGGTAGCTAATACCGCGCTCAGCGACGCATCTTGAAGTTATGTGTGTACTTGTATGGCGCCGATATGAGGAACTTGCATCAATTTCGTTCCAATAAAGCATACAATAACGGGATATGCGATATTTTGCGTCATTGCCTTTTCTATAGAAATATGGAATACTTAGTACTCTTATACAGCAATAGTAATAGTTAATATTGAAAACATAAATCACAAGAGTTGTTTACTTCTTTGTTTGTAATCACAGATTTTATATTCTCGGATTCTACTGTTGCGAGGATTCGCAACATTCGTTTTGTTCAATTTATTAGGAGCGAGTTATACTTAAAACAAATTGCCGATAAAATTATTTCACAATTCTTATCTAGGTTTTAAATCAGTTGGATGGATATTTATTGTTGTAATTTAACAATAAATTAAAGCAAATATCAAACTTTAATCTATGATGGTATTTCATTGATTAAAGCTGGAGTTTTGTTTTGCAAACAGTGCTTATTTATTTATTGATATTTATATTATAATGCTAGTAGGTATTCAGCTGAATCCTGTTAGAGTGACTGTTCCCAATTATGACAGATGATGATATAATATGTATAACAACGCCTTACCTAAAACTAATCTGTATATTTTTGAAAAAAAATTTGGCATAACATTAAGTTTCTCTGCAGGTATGCACGGTTATAATAAAAAATAATATCTAGGGTTAGATGATTGTTAATGAGAGATCTCGTGTATCTACTGTTACCTATTTTTTTAGGGTTGTGCTATATGCAGTGCTTACTTACATATACGCAGAAACGCAGGCTTCTTTTTATTTTCTAGTGACATTAAACTTCACAAGCAATGGGAAATTGCTACTGAAGGTTGTAGATGACCGCCTTACTTCTTGTTCTTCTTTATCAGCCCAAATACGTGACCAATGCAAGGGCACGGGCCTCCATCATAACATGATAACTCACGACACTTTGCACATGGGTTGGCGAGGGTTTTGGTATAAATTGCAGAGTTTTCCTTCTTTTTGTGCTGGTGACTTTGCACGAAGAGAGAGGGTGGCCTATTGTACGCCTCACTTCAAGTCGAGCTTTTCTCAAACGGACAACTGTACGCCGCTTGCGAATCAGTCTTGATTCTCTTTATAATTTGCTCACTGAGAACGTGAGGCTACAAAGGAAATATACAGAGAGCTTTAATGAAAATGTAGCTTTTATTTATTTTAAATACATGTGTGCTATAAATTCCTCGTGTGCCAAATTTCATTTATATTCGAACAGTAATTTTTGTGTGAAAGAGTCATCATCATCTCAGCGTTAATCTTAGTCTTTGGAGTCTGGCTTACCAGTCTCACTGCTGATTTTGGCTAAACTTCGATATTTTCCGTGAAGCAATTGCCGTCTGACCTCCACAACCCGAAGTCGATATCGAAGCATTGCAGTTAGACCAATTGTTGGACTTTTGAGGGCTCCAACAACTCGTAACGATTGCCTTTGGATGTTCGTATGGAAGCCGGTACCAACGGCTTAACGTGCTTTCCGAGGCACGACCAGACCAATGCAAATATTCATATTCATGTATACAAATATTTGCACTGCGCGGGGTTCGAAACCGCGCCTCCTTGCGCAGCGGCCGCGTTCGCTACCGCTAAAGGGAGTGTGAAAGAGTAACAAATATATATCCACAGAAATTTTTGCATTTATAATATTAATAAGATAGGATATTCTGGTGACGAAAGAAAACGCAGGCAGATGCTAGTGATAAATAAGTTACGAAGCACTACGAAAATATTACGATACATTGTAACTAAAATGAGTATCAAATTGAGAACATATCCGGGATGCGATACATCCTTCAGCTGGATTTGGTTCCCAATTTAGGCTGTAACCCTGTTTTGTATAAAAGTAGCACAGCGTAGAGTTAGAACAATGTTACCGGTTTAACAACAACGAGAATGACAGTAAGAAGGTATAAAGATTTAATAGTACCTAGTTTAGATTTTGTTTTTACGAGATACTTTGTTTATCCAAAACGTAAGAAATATTTTTTTTACTGTATTTTTTACTTTATTCACAAAGACATTGTAATTATAATTTATGAAGTAACTGTAACATACATATTTATATAGTAATAGTAATATAGTTACATATATGTATATACAATATGTAAAGATCCGAAGTCGGCCTAAACTTAAAAAAAACCCTCTAATAAAAATAAATATTATTTCGCAAAAAGCGGTAACTTAATAGGTACATGTGCAGTAGGCAATAAATGCGCGGGCGAAGAAGGGCAGGGTACTTGCCGCGTGCCCTGCCCCTCTGGTCGTTCTCGCATCGCTCATGATAAGACCGTCGAAAATACTGTTGTCACTTTTAAAAAAAATACTATATTCGCGGAAATTATGGGTATTGTTACTATGATGATTATGTAAAATTTCATATTTTATTTAGTCATGTGTTTATGTACCTAACTTTTATTATCCTTATGGATCGGACGAGGTTTTCTTTACATATTGTGTATATATTATTCCTGTACATATAAAATATTTTTTTTAAGGAAAAGGTTGGCAGCACAACCGCAATGAGGGCAAGGCTGATTCTTTAATTAGATTAGATCAAAATGTGCCACTACATAATTATAACGGTATAGTAATATTAGAATATTTGAACGACTCCTTTCAAGTTCCTTATAATATGAATTCGTAATCAACTTTGTAAGCAATTTCAAAAGTCTTGTACAGTACCGCTGATTTGTTATTTGCAAATGCCACTTGACCCTTTTGCAGCACAATGGCTGGCAGGCGTATTATTTCCAGATTCCTAATAAATGAGGAATTTAAAGACTTCTCTGTTATACTCTCATCAATATTCCCGAGTTAATCTTTTCTTCTGAGTAAGTCATTACCAAAGGGCAAAACTTGTTTAAGTACAAAAGAAAGAAAAAACAAAATGACATAAAAATGAATTAATATTTCCTATAACGTAATTGAGTATTGTTCAATATATTGGGGTACCACCAATAATAATTACGATAATAAATCTTTATCTAACTCAACTTAACATCATAGTTTAGGCTTTTTATCTTTTTGACGTGACAACCTTTTATAATTCGATGGAGCTGGTTGTACGCACGAAAAACATGACTCATACGGCGTTACCCCGTTCTATTTAAGGCTTGAAGTGCAAGCGAGAACGCGGGACGAGCGACAAAGAGCCACAATCGGCCTCTGCGTTCGAGATCTGTCTCTCTGCTACTTGAGTAAGGGATGCGTTCGCGTCGATAGCTGCTATACAATGATACATTTACATGTTTTCGTCAAGTATGAAGTGCAGTGAAAAGTGAATGTCGTGTCAATTGTTCATAGCAACGATAATAGCGGCGTTAAAGGTACACTGTAGACTACCTACACTATTTCTTTATCCTACCTCTTAGAATTCCATCCAAAGGTTGTCTGTAAAAGATCGCTCATTGTGTCACCCTTTGTAAAATATTTTTATTTATGTTCTGTAATATATATGGTGTACATAATAAAGAGTATTCTATTCTATTCTATTCTATACAGTATGTTAAGAAAACCCTGTCCGACCCATAAGGATAATAAAGGTTAGGTAAACACATGACCAAATATAATATAAAATTTTACGTATTCATCATAGTACCAATACAAATGAATTTTGAAATAATCTTTTTTCCCGCGAATTAATTCCAATTTCCCGGAAATTTGGTAATTTTTAAAAAGTGACAACACCGGTATTATTATGAGCGAATAGCGATGCGACCACGTGCCGCGTGCCCTGCCGCCCGGCCCCCGCGGGCGTCAGGCGAAGGGAGGTAAACGCGCTTTTATTAAGTTACCTCTTTTTGCGAAATAATATTTATTTTTTTAGGGGGATTTTTTTTTTAAGTTTAGCCCGGTTTTGTATGCATTAGTAGAATCAGTTATCGATACCTAACAACACCTTCACGGGTCGGACAGGGTTTTCTTAACATACTGTATATGTTCAGTGATATACAGTCGCTACTTGTAACTTGACCAATTCAGTTGTAATTTCCATTTGGTTTCTCCTCTATATCCATATTTTTTTTCTTTTGATAAATGCAACCATTCCATCAGGATATTTTCTTATGACGTTGTCACGTTCAACTATCGTCAGTGACTTTACAGAAAAGTGTTTTTTTTTTTAAATTTTACTCAACATCATAGTTTAGGCGAGTGCTTAAACTATGATATTCAGTATGTACCTACTTATGTTGTGTATGTATGAGTGTGTAGTGTATAAGAATTATTAGAATGCAGAATCGTATATATATGCATAGAAGGATGCTTAATTACAGATTTCTCTGGTCTTTTACATAGGATATGTTAATTTAAAATGCGGTTAGTCAATATATTTTATGATAAAAGCTTGAATTTGTAAGCGTAATTTACAAATTTAGAGAGAATAATAATTACAAATTGGTTTTGATACTCGTGCAGCTGGCCGAAATCGTAAATTATTATCATCATCATCTCAGCGTTAATCCCAGTCACATCCAAAGCTTTTCACAGCTATGGAGTTTGTGGACCGCTTTACCAGTCCAACTGCTGATTTTGGCTAAACTTCGATATTTTCCGTAAAGCGACTGCCGTCTGACCTTCACAGCCCAAAGGCGATATCGAAGCATTGCAGTTAGACCAACTGTTGAAGTTTTGAGGGCTCCAACAACCCGTAACGACTGCCATTAGATGTTCATATGGCAACCAAGACCAACAGCTTAACGTACTTTCCGAGGCACGACCAGGCCAGTGTAAATATTCATATTCATGCATACAAATATTTGCACTGCTCGGGGATCGAACCCGCGCCTCTTTGCGCAGCGGCCGCGTTCGCTACCGCTACGCCGCGGAGGCTGCCGATAGCGCAAATTATATTAACTATTAATAAAATTAAATAAGTATCAGTTCGAAAGCACTACAGTAAATCATCAAGAGGCAATTTAAAACATTAGTAATTCTGTCAAAAATTCTCAAATTTTCATATATGTATTTTGACAAGTTTTTGACTTTTGTTTATCGCCTAGATGAGACAAGATTTTGAACGTTTTAAATTATACAACTATTGGCCTACTGGTACTATGTACCAGAAGAACGACAACTGTTCTGTTTGTTAAGAAGGCCAATTCCTGTTTCCCGTAATTAAATATTATATTCAATCTATTTTCGCAGTCTCATCTCGGCGACAATCAATGTCAAATACTTGTCAAAAATGTAGAAAAACGTATAAGTGTAGGTGTTTGTGATAGATTAGACTGAACGTTAATAAAATTAAAAGGTTTATCCTTCACTTCAATGTGCTTTTTGTAAGTATATATGTACCTATATATCTACAGAGTTAGTGTATGCTTGTTTTTCTATTGTACCCAATAGTATCATTTGCCATTGAACTGTTGAGCGTGACTATGCTTCATAAACCATCATTTGCACGAAAGTAGTGACCGGCAAAAAAACCGACTATTATATTTGGTCTTTGTTTCAAAATCATGCAAACTTGTTCGCCACGTTTGATTTTAAACACTAAATTATACAGATCGATCACTTATACAGTAGATTCACAATCAGCGTAAAAAATGGTTCAACTGAACATTGCACAATACAGCACTTGGGTGCTTGTTTCATTTAGTACTTACTTTATAATACTGACTTTCATGCATGCGTGTAAGGTTGAATTTGGTTTGATGTTTGATGTACCCCAGACTCGGTCGTAAAAAATAATGGATTTTTGTACTGCTTTGTGATAAGAACTATATACACTGTACTTAAGGCTGATTTTAAATTAATGTGTATTTATTTTGACTCTTAATATTTGTCGCTATTTTTGATAAGAGTTTTGTTCAAGACTGTGTATCTAGTATATAAGTGATCGATGGATTTTACCGATTCACGGGTGGTGTTACATCTGTACTACTTAGCTCATTGTAAAGATAGCTTCAAACATCCACAACAATGTGAACTGTATTCATTTACAGAAATATTCATGGGTTTGGCTTTTTTTTTGTTCTGTACTGATTGTATTCTTACGCAAAATGAATAATATGTAATAAAAATATCCGGCGTATTCATTCGTAAAGTCATTGAAATGCCAGAGACATAAGGGTCCCATAATGAATGTATTCATTTGAAGCTGTGGGCCGTTCACTAGTTTAATTCAACATCCCATGATGTATTCCTTATTTGTCCTGCTACCAATCACTGCAGAGCTTCGTCTTTTCTCGGGTAGTCCTCACTAATTAATTCAATGTTGTGGTAACTTATTTTGGTTTGTACCTAAATAACTTACAACATTAAATTGCCTAAATACTTAAATACCTGTTCACACTGTTGTTTAAATAATTTAGTTTTAAATATACATATATGTAAGTACTTAAACGTTTAATGCTATTGTAAGATGTTTATATAATATCTTGTATATTGAGAGTACCTACATAGTTTGAATAAGAATTTTCTCTAGTTACCTACTTATTTATTTATTAAGTCTTTTCACACAAAGGTAGACTTAAGTCTTAGGCATTCTGTACCAGTCAACCATGCAGAAGTCACCAGCATTACTTACAAACCAAAAATCGATAGGCAAATGTTTTTAAATAAATACATCACACTGAAGAACTAATAAAATTAAATATACGGTATTTCTTTTAGAAGTCGTTAAAATAAACTGCTTTTGATTTTATCTTTTTAATGTGATTCCGCATGATTGGGACCCTTTTTGCTATTTTGACACGGTCGATAAGCTCCGAATAGTATCCATCTCATCATCATTATCATCATCATCATCTCAGCGTTAATCCCAGTCGTATGCGTAGCTTTTTCAGCTTTGGAGTCTGGGGTCCGCTTTACCAGTCTAACTGCTTATTTTCAATTTATATTTCCCTGTGACTTGCGTATACATCCTAGCAAGTCAACAATATAAAATGTTATTTTTCTATATGTGATCTCTGTTAATTTCGACAACATAGACTAGACCATTGCCCTATTTTGGAATCACATCACAGCTTACTTTATGGCGGTGTTGTAGATTTTGGCCGTTATCAACCTCTTCAAACCAAAATACAAGTAGGTACCATATACTTTATGAATATGTTTTTGCAATGTTTAAAAAACATTCTTTTTTGAATTCAAATATTTGGTAAATGTAAATGCAATCTGTATTTCACTATGATGATAAATAATTTACAGTATAAAGTAAAGTAAGTAATAAAACAATTTTCAAAATCAATTCAGACCTCATCTAGTTTTTAAACTAATGTCGAATCAGAGTTTCTAATGTAATTTCTCTAGAAAAGAACTGCCGGACATTATCAAGGTCTGATCACAAAAAGACCTTGTAGAATGATAAAAGTAAGGGATTCGCTGAAATTAATAAATAAAAATAGCTATTTGGTAAAATGTGGACCACCATGTGTATCAAGTTTGGTTTTGGTTGTTAAGCGGACAGACATTTCCTCCAAACACAAATGTAATGCGCACGATTCTCTGTCATACAAAGCCTTTGATTTTCCCGAAATGGAAAAGAAATATTAAATACAATAATAGTCGTCGTTATTGAACGTAAATGTTTTAAGCTAAGCTCAAACGTAATCATTGCACATTCATTTTCGTTGCTAAATAAAATTACGCACATTTACATTTATTAATGACTGCAGTCTAATTAGGTATGAAATGAGGTAACACGTTTAATTGATGTCATTCAAAATGCGACTGTAACACACATCTGCGTCAAATGAAATACATAATGAGGGTTCAAATAAATATAAAATGTTTATTTTTGTGATGATAATTCTAACTCATTAGGTTAAGTAACCAAACGAAGTAACTCCTTTTTGTAAGTATCTGTACCTGTAAATTTTTCTAATACTTACTTCAAGGTGAGCCCAAGCCATTTGTATATACCTACTTAATTTCACTCAAAGAGAATACAATTATTCATTTCTATGAGGAAAAATATAATTATTTTCAAGTTAAGCGACGGTTTCGCTGATGAATAAAAATAGGACAAAAAGTTAAAAAACAAAAGAAACCTACTAATATACACATTTTCAAAACATAGTTCAGATCACCAAAAGAAAGTATTTACTCAGTTAGTTAGCCACGGTATATGTGTGCAAAGTTAATTAACCAAATGTAGACATGTCGTGTAAATGATTTACTGAATAGAAACGCCTATTCTGTGTTACCTGACGACCTTTTCTGTAAGGTCTGAGACAGACATTAATATAGAAATAGAATAGAATTACTTTATGTTCCAGGTAATATAGTAAGCAGGTTCACAGGTTAATAGGAAGTCCAGACAACGTAGTTTACAATACTGCCTACAGCTACAGAAACTACAATATTATTCTATTTTATGCTAATCTATTACTTACTTGACTTTGCACAAAATTCGGCCAAAACAACGCTGGATAGCTCGCGTACCACAAATATTTAACTGTCAGAAAAATAAAAGCTTAATAATTTCCCGAATTAGCAATGGAAATAAAGTTTGAATATGTTTAAATAATTTAATGTCCAGTAAAGCCTAGAGCTTCACGAAGAAGCTGAAATTGCCGAGTTATTTACCATTAACATTTTCTCTTGGCAGCTTTGAGGGTATAAGGATGTAAACATTATTTGATGTTTTAGGACGAACTCCATTAAAATCGGCGCCTCGAAGAGTCGAGTAGACTCGGGGTTCCATCGGAACTATGTATATGCAGATGTGTATATATTTGTGTTGAAGTATTTTAGTTATGGGTAAGACCTAAAGATCAACGTTCTTTTTCATGACCTCGTTATAAGACACTCCAGTATATTATTCTTCATCCACAGGTTTCTATTATTTCGTGAAAATCCAATTTACATCAAAATCATTATTTTCTGAAGGGTCTATCATATGAATATTAATCAATTGATACCAATTAGACGGCACAACACGTTACAATTATGAGACGGGATTAACTGTCACTAAGGCGTTTACTTAATGAAGGTCGTGTAAGTAAACAATGATATTATTCATAGGAGCGGTTCCGTAACAATGTAAACGTAGTGATATTGTCTACGGCCCATGAAACCCATGCGGCGGATACGTCTCTCATAAACATAGTGATATTGTCTTCAGCCTATGTTGGCCATACGGCCTAGGCGTTTCACATAAACGTTGTGATATTATCTGCGGCTCACGTGACCCATACGGCCGACGCATGACAAATAAATGTGATGATAGTCTAGGGCCCACGTGACCCATGCAGCCGACGTGTTTCACATCAACATGGTGATATTGTCTGCGGCCCACGAGGCCCAAGCGACGGACGCATGTATACTAATATATAAAGCTGAAGAGTTTGTTTGTTTACTAAGTACTAGTCCGATTTGAAAAAATATTTTTGCGTTGAATGTTCCATTAATCCAGTCAGGCTTTAGCCTATATATAACATTACGCTGCGACCAATAGGAACTTATCCAAATAAATTAATAGTATTTAATTTTTAATAAAATTGTCCTTCACATCGACATCACTTAATATCGATTAACATCTTATAAGATACAACAATTTAAAAAAAAACTCTATTGACGTTAGCATAAAATGCTCAAATGACTAACACCACGTGAACGAAGTCGCGGGCGGCCGCTAGTCTCACATAAACGTGGTAATGTTGCCTGTGGCATAAACGCGGTAAGATTCTCTGCAGCACACGCAGCCCATACCGGCCGACACGTCTCACATAAACGTGGTAAGATTCTCTGCGGCACACGCAGCCCATACCGCCGACACGTCTCACATAAACGTGGTAAGATTCTCTGTGGCACACGCAGCCTGTACCGCCGACACGTCTCACATAAACGTGGTAAGATTCTCTGCGGCACACGCAGCCCGTACCGCCGACACGCCTCACATAAACGTGGTAAGATTCTCTGTGGCACACGCAGCCCATACCGCCGACACGTCTCACATAAACGTGGTAAGATTCTCTGTGACACACGCAGCCCATACCGCAGACACGTCTCACATAAACGTGGTAAGATTCTCTGCGGCACACGCAGCCCATACCGCCGACACGTCTCACATAAACGTTTGCCAAGCATTCCATCTTAATACACACCCCATTTGTACGCTTAATCACACGCAATTAATGTTAGATATTAATCACCGTATATCGGTTAGAACTCGTAGTATTTTGGAGTAGTTGTCATGTTTAGGTTTGGCTGAATTTTTGGGTCTCAATGGAGTTGGGGTGTGAGGCGGCTGTTTAGTGGGTTCGGGGGTGTCGGATATTACAGGGGAAGTCCCGAAGCCATCGATCATCGTTACTGTCAGATGAGCGAAGCGCCTTTTAACGAGCTAGGTGGCCACGACTTGTTGGCCAGGCCGCCACGCACCGGCTTATCACGCCGCGCACCTATAGCTGCGCAGTTGTCACATAATATAATACTGATTGCCTACAAATGACCATTGACCGGTGTCCATCAGACTAATTGAATAGATAAAGTCGAGATCGGACTCGTTCAACCTTATTCATTAGCGTGCCGTTCACAAGTTGCCTTCGTTAGCTCTGATTAGTGAATTTATTTTAGTACAGTTTGCTAAAATATTTGGTAAACTATGCTGAAAAATAGTTTCACACAAAAAGACTGGAATAATTAATGTGTGCGATAACGTAAATTTAATTCGCAGAATAACGAACATATCACAACTTTTCCAATGTTACAAACCCATAAACCTAGAATTGAATATTTTCGAGAGAAATATTTTATGAGTACTTAAATACTGATGGTAGCGTGTAACATTTGATGTGATTGTTCGGAAGTTCAATTGTTGAACAGTCATTAGTTAGGGAGCGAATGAGAAAACGTTACTGCTCTGAGATCTGTCACGAGATTTATTAGCTTGGTACTTACATCTTTTAATGAAGCTTTCATTTTACGTTACCATTGATTTTCAAACTTTACGCAAGGGAGATAAAACAGTCATTTAAAATATATATTTATTTTTCATTCCTCGAGTGATATACTCGTAATTAATTACTTTTATCTGACATATCTATGAATTAACAATGGTTTTTTACAAGCCAGCCTTATATTTTCACAAAGAAGGACTGATGATGCAAAATATCAATACAGTCATATTTATAATAGCTTGTTTACCTACGTTTTAAGTTATTTTTCATCATCATCATCAGCCTCTACTCGTCCACTGCTGAACATAGGCCTCCTCCATGGCACGGCAACAAGCTCGATCCTGAGCAGCTCTCCGCCAGCCATTACCAGCAACCTTTTTGATGTCGTCGCTTCATCTCGCCCAAGGGCGTCCTACGATATGTTTGCCGAGACGCGGTCTCCTCTCGAGGACTCGTTTATCCCAACGGTTGTCGGCCCTGCGGCATATGTGACCAGTCCTTTGCCTCTTCAGCTTGCTAATCCTCTCAGCTATGTCAGTGACTCTAGTCCTCGGTCGGATCACCTTATTTTTGATGCGGTCCTTCAGAGAGAGGCCCAACATAGCCCGCTCCATAGCTCGCTGAGCAGCTTTAAACTAATGGACTAGTCTGACCGTTATTGTCCACGTCTCGGCCCCGTAAGTCAAGACGGCTAAGACGCACTGGTTGAAGATTTTAGTCTTCAAACATTGGGTTATGGGAGACGAAAATACCCGACGAAGTTTACCAAATGCTGCCCATCCCAGCTGGAACCTTCTATTTGCCTCCTTCTCGAAGTTGTTTTTTGCTAATTGCAACGTTTGCCCGAGGTATACATATTCTGAAACAACTTCGAGCGGTATTCCGTTTACACCAACCGGTCCCGGAGTGCCCCCTTCGTTGAACATAATTTTGGTCTTGTCTAAGTTCATCCGGAGACCGATGCGTTGGGAGGATTCAGCTAAGTTGGTCAGCATTTGTTCCAGCTCTTGCTGCGTTTCCACCATGATGACGATATCATCCGCAAATCGCAAGTGTGAGATGTACTCGCTATTGCTGTTAATGCCCCGACCCTGCCAATCTTATTTATTTTTGGCTTCCTAAAATAACATAAATAGGAGAAGGCTGTCTACGAGTGACAGGAGTTCTTACCTAGCTCAAGATTCAGGGCGTTTCGGTCCCATACATTACCATATGTCAATAGAATATGTTTTATGATCTTAAGTCGCATATAAAATATGTAGGTTGGTACTGCAGTAGAGACGGTAGGATTTTTCACTAGATCAAAGTCTTTTTTGTCAATCAATAAGGCGGAAATCACTTATATTGGGCTCAATCTTCATAAAGAGTACATTTTCATGGTTGATTGTGACAAAAGATGGTCGTTATCGTCTTCATTAGTCCGTTGAGTTGGATCAGATAGACAGATAAATCGTGGAAGATCTAAATAATATATGCATAGAATATACGCGGTTGACAAAGTGCTGTGGCGCTGCCTATAAAAGGCCTTATGTACATTGCGATTGTATGAACAAAGGTAAATGATTACAGTTTTTTTTTTTTTACTAAAAATTAGAGAGAGCTGATATAGTCTTCCCGTCTGATTAAAATTTAAGTGTCTTCAAGGCTAGAGTAAAGAGGCTCTTAATAAACTAGTGCACTTTACCATCAGCAATGGCGTCTCTGCTTACCTTATAATACAAAAAAAAATGTAATTTATTGTTTAACAAAGCACTTAGATATTTTTTTGTTTGATTAATGTTATTTAATAGTACTACGAAAACCACCAAGTGTTTATATGTGTGCTGGTAACACAGGGAGTTGTTCATTTAAATCTAAACTATCGGATAGTAAAACAAAGGTAGTTCTATTTTGATATGAAGTATTTGGAGTTTCATAACGTCTACTGAAAAAGAACAGATTATGTTTGTTGGGCACGTGAGTCATTCGAATGGAAAAAGGTTCTTCGGAACCCCCATCGATATACTCCTTAAACATTTATAAACTTAAGAACTGAACTTTTGGATTCCGTATCTTGAAAGGAAAATGGAACCCTTATACGATCACTTTGTTGTCCGTCCGCCCGTCTGTCTCTCTGTCAAGACCCTTTATCTCAGGAACGCGTATCCTAGATTTATATTAAATAGTCAGGTGAACTCAGAATCTTGAATTTTGGTACGAAGCAGCGTCTTATATCACGGATAGCAGAATAATTGCGAATACCTTACATTTTTGGTTACATCAAATATTAAAAATGGCTCGTTAGCTCAACGGCTAGAGCACTCGTTTTGGTTACATCAAGTATTAAAAATATTTTTATGAAGTTTAAACTTACTAACCATATCTGTGTTTTCACTCTGTTGTACGAATCCCTCAATGCGCTAGTCCAACTCGCACTTAGTAACTTTTTTGAATTAAAACACTGTTGGACAGTTTCTTTTTGTAATTTGCATAAAACATATTAGATATACAAGACTATACTAAGGCGAACTCATAATGCCTAAGCCATTTTGAGTCAACCTTTTAGGGTGACGCAAAAACAAAAGATGGCAATATAAGGGATAATTAACTCCAAAATAACTATAACATCACAGGAAAATAAAACTGATATATGGATTATGGTTTTTGAAAATGTGAGATAAGTAATGAGTATTTTTGTACAGTTAAGAGAGAGTCTAGGTGGTCGTATCAACGTTTCTTAGACCTGCCTGTGCACCTTCCCTGTACGTGTGACCCGCAAAAGAGCGGAGGCTGAAATGGGACTATTTCAGCCTCCGCTCTTTTGCAAACCTGAAGGTTGGACTTCAGAGCTTCGATCAAAGAGGGATCAAGTCTGAGCACCATAGGTTAGAATAAGCAGGATACACATACGCTTTAGAGATAATGGAAGGTCACCCTTAATAAGGGCCTTCATGGACCATTAGCTTCTTCAGGCATTTTCGATGTAACGCCCAATGTATTTGTCGTTCCCATTTTGGAAGGCAACTGGCATGCCCACGTACATGTATTTATCTACATATATAATGTATTACCTGTGACCTATCGACCTCAAATTTATTGCTTAGTCATTGGTCAAAGTCATGGCTTTGACCAATTCATTATGAGTAGAACTTCAAAGGTTTGCAGTACTTCGTTCTTAAAGCATTGTTTTAATTGATCTGCAGAATAAACATAATAGTATCATGTGTTGATGACCAAGGTTTGATTGCATGTTGCTGCCAACCTAACTCTTATGCTCTTTAGTGTCTACGACTCTGTAAGTTATATAAATAAACCCTTTAGCGAATTAGTGAAAAGTTTTGGAGAGAACTGATCACTCGGATTGCCACCCAAGCCAGAAGTCAGAAAACATCCGAAGGGAAGTGTTCGGATAATAAGTATTGTAGAAGTCAGTGCATATTTCAATTATTTCCCGGTTATGATGTTTAGTTAAATATTTATTTTGAAAGTAAGGGTACAATAGAATGATACAAAGTGTTCCGAGAAATTCGCTGTTTTGAAATTCTATATGAACGGCGTTTTGAATACAACTTTTACGGGAAGATCTTTTGATCTGTAGAAATTTTAGATTTTTGGTCAGTATTTTTTACTAATAGTTTATTATTAGACTAAAACAAATGATATTATATGATTAGATTACATATAGCTTAAAATTTATCAAAAACACCAAAAATTTAACACTGCGATACTATTTTCAACAATTGGTTGCGATTAACTACGGATCAAAACACTGGTCGTGAGTGGGTATTTTCAGTTTTATGAAATTGTTAAATTGTAATAACGTAATGGACCTTAACTGTTTATTTGTTCAAACGAGAAAATCTCAAGAACGAGCCAAGAAAAAAGTCAGAAAGAGTACGAAGCGCAGATAAAGTGGACGGGGCGGTTTTTGTATATCGTGTATTTTCACTATTTTATAATTTGCACGGTAACGAAGGAGTGTATGGACTACATATACTTACTGACTGCCTATATAATAGTAGATATACCCGCCAACGACTGAGCTATCTAATTAAAGAGCCCGTAAGTTATATTTTGAATAATTGGAAAGCTCAAGTTAACTCAATCACAGCCTGAACTTTATTACAATTGGACCATTCGTCGCGGTGTTGTATGTAATTAAATCCTCGAAGCCCCTTCTGAATCTATTATTGAGAAAGTTTTAACTGTCAATAATTCATTTAGAACTTTGCTCTAACTTATACCTTCTTTAGGATCAAAGCGTGGCAGTACTCTTGATACGATTCAACTAAGTTACTTCAATCAATCTCTACATATTTATTATTCTAGACAAAAGTTTGTAGGAGTTAACAATTATTGTCTATTTGCGAAGTTTAGTTCAACAGTTCTATGTCCAAACACACTGCTAAAGAAAATAGCCGACTTAATCTGTAAAAATCTATTAATCCCTAGCATCAAGTAGAATGACAGCTAACGTCGAATTCACTACACTTAAGGTTTTGTGGTGAGTGTTTTAAAGAATAGACCGCGAAGAATAGAACGCCGTTAAAGATAAACCGCGTAGTCTGCGTTCTGTTTAAGTGCACGAGCTCTGAGGTGCACTCAAGATAATGCAGCAACCCAATAATTCAACGTACTAATTAGGCTGGGTCAGCAGATATACCCGCTGTCAATGAATAACACTGAACACTCCCAGTGATAATCAAGCGTTGCAGCTCTTCAATTATTAGCTAGCCATTTGCTTGTTATTACGCTGGAATTTCTAGCCCCTTCCATTTCTAGATACTCGGGTCGTAAGTGGCGCAATAACGCCGTTGTCTGTGCCGGCTGAGGGTACAATTGTATTGTTACAGGTACATGAGCTTCCTCCACTCATAAATAGCAACGCGGAAATCAATGACGCCGTTGTACTCGAGTCTTTGTTTTGCTTACCACAGGTTTATGTGGAACAGTATTTAGTTGGCAAAACCATTCGTATATTATATAAGTGTCATTCATTCTTGTGTGTTATTCTGCCAGTAATTTTATGGCTCAATTTCATATAAAATTACACAGCACGTTAACGGCTCGTTGAATATCATTAACATTAACACACCTCTCATATTACGACCACAGATGGAATACGAGAACTTATTCATATTTATATGACCGGCAAAATTG
Source organism: Sesamia inferens (assembly GCA_037179545.1). NCBI lineage: Eukaryota > Metazoa > Arthropoda > Insecta > Lepidoptera > Noctuidae > Sesamia > Sesamia inferens. The sequence continues at coordinate 13,233,001 of CM073921.1, read as the reverse complement.
TAGAAATTATTTTCATCCGGCTGTCTGAATATCAAGTACTGCTACTCTATCTGGTCTACATTATGCTGTTTGTATACATCAAAAGTAAGCCTTTTTATTTCACTTTAGAAAACGTCCCTAAACCTACAAAATAACTTTGCTTCATTTACTTAAACTTTTCTAGTTCACAGTTATCTTTGAAATAAAACTAAAGAAAATAAAAGTAAAGAAAAGTAAATAAAAAAGTTTTGGGCATTACACGGATTGAGATCATAGAGAAAAGAAAAGATAACCATTTACTGTTTGTACTGCGAACCACAGCTTCGCCTTTAGTTTTCTGGGAGACTCATTAATATTTCATTGAGTACTGCGAAGATGTTAATTTTCTGCGTTTATTGTATAACATAACGAGATGAATAGGACTCTTTAATTGTTCACAACCATGTCTCGACACGTTTCGTAATTAAATTAGTTTAATGGTATTATAACTTTATACGTAGGTATGGTGAGGCTAAAGGTACGCCTATTAAAAGGGCTACTTTGCTTAATTTGTGGAATTGTCTGTTTATATTCCCTCCATAAGCAAGGTTGAAGCGACATAACGCTTGCGATTACCAGGAAGATGCTATATAATTTTATTATTGTTTTCAGGATGTTCAAGATATTGTGGAGTACAGAGGTATTTAATTATTTCAACGACATTCGTTTCTGTGATGTGGGAATTTTGAATGTATCAGTTGTTCTTCGTATTGTATATTTCTTTATGGTCTATACAAAATAATGATAATACAGAGTTACTTTTGCGACAAATTTTAGTAAGTTTATTTAGTCGCATCATGTACACTTAAAATCTGTATCTCTCTCAAACACACAAACGCAGCTACACAGTCAAACACACACACCCACACAATCATACAATATTTTCCTTTTTTTTTACAAAAAACTTTCCCCTCCTTAGAAATTTCGTCTGTATAGTGGTCTGTAAATTCACACACACAAACAGTTAGACCCAGAACAACTACACTACTTGTAGGTCATATAAATATTTTTTCCGTGCGGGAATCGAGCTCGCGGCACGCAGCGCAGCATTCAATAGCTTAGCCGAAAAATTAAAAATTGTTGGCATTTCGTTTTGTTTTTTCTTACAAGTTTCTCTATTTGTCTATTGGTTATATAGCCAAGCCTGCAACTGTAGGCATTTATATGCCTAAATGCAGACTCCTTGACTTGCAATGTAAGCAAAATATCTTAAGCTGTACTTAAGATATTTACAAAATATCTTAAGTACAGAATTCGGTGATAGGGCGTAACATCGGCCGCCGACAGAAGTTACCACCCACCAGACAAAGCCTTGCCGCCAAGCGATTTGTCGTGTTCCGGCATGATGTCTGGTGAAGCCGTACGGAGGACGGGTCTGAGCAGATGTGTTACGATGTGGGCCGGGTACGATGCGCCAAATCTTGTTGCGTTGGGAGTTTGGTCGTGGAGGGTCTCTAGATCAATCTCCCTTTGGCGCAGCATCGTTGGTCGTGTTGTTGGGTTTAACATTGCATCACCTCGCTCAACTGCCGTCTTCCTTCCTATTCGCTCAGTTTTTCTTAGTGAATAGGCTCTTCATAAACTAGCGCGCTTTACCATCAACGATCGCATCACTGCTTACCATCAGGCGGGATTGCGGTCAAGCGCTAGTTTATAATTATTAAAAAAAATAAAAATAGACGTGCCCGACTATGATGCCGGCGTGGTAATACTCATCCAGAGCACGATTCGCTTCGATTTCTTTCACGTACCTAATACTGATTAAATTGACAAGTTCTATTATATGTCATCATCAACCTTTTTTATCGTCCCACTGCTGGACACAGGTCTCCTCTCATACAGAGAAGGATTGAGCGTAATCACCACGCTTGCTCAATGCGGGTTGGCGATTTCAGACTGAAAGTTCAGGTTTCCTCAAGATGTTTTCCTTCACCTTCTGTCATTGGTGTCCAAAATATACTTAGAAAGTACATACAACTTTAGAAAAGTTACATTGGTACTTGCCTGACCTGGAATCGAACCCGCGCACTGATACTTGAGAGGCTAGTGTTTTAACCATTAGGCATATTATTTACACTATTATATGTGATGTTTATACTATTATATGTGATGTTATGTATTTTGTAACATACCATATTATAGAAATTGCTTTGTGTTCATCTATCTATCGATGTAATAAATACCTCCCAATCCTTTGTGTGTTATTCGTCAGTCCATTGTTGTTGCGTCAGGCAAAGCATGAAAACGTGTACGATTTCTACAGGTAATTATGTTTTGCTGCTCGATTTGCATACGTAATGGTGTGAACGGACAGACGGCAAGGTAGGGTTTAGATAGTATGGGTTGAAACTGAACTCATTTTCTTATAACTTTCTCCTTGTCGGATATTTTCAGAGTGGTCTATGCTAATGAATTATTATTATTATTTTGACGAATTGTCATAAAATAAAATATCCATTAAGAAAATAAAAATAGACGCAAGACCTACTTTGTATTCAAACTAGGGCTTGTCTCTTCAAAATTTAGCTACATTGTAAAGCATCGCTTATAGTTTCATACTGATACATCTGCATAATGAATTATTCAAGTTTCTCAAATTCGGTTTATGCAGCTCTGTCCTTAATAGCGCATTGCATATTGTAGTTTCACGTGTAGAACTAGCAATTATATAACTGTAATGATACTAGGATACTTGTATTGAGGTCGCTTCACCTTTCTATCGTTCACTTGAAAAACCAATTGTCGTTGAACTTATTTGACCTCTACGTATATGCACGTACTGCAGAATTAGTTCTGGAGATTTTCTTAGGTAGTTATTTATTATAAGTAAGATCCTTTCTCCTGTGAAAAATATGATAACATTATTTGTGGGATCAACAGATCAATGAATACATCATTAATAGTTTAATACAGTGTATAACACATCATCAGGCTAACTGTGAAGGCTTATCGTGAATAGCTTGTCGTGAATCACCTCCCTACTACTTTTGTATTTGATAGCTGTAGCTTCCCAAACACAATAAAAAAATACAATAATATTGATAAAGAAATTACTTTTATTTGCGTTCGTTTTTTGCAGGAAAAGTTCATAATCAATTCAGAATCAGCTACTTCTTACAGTTCGTCTGCTTAATTGATATTTAATTGGCATGAATGAAATGAGAAAGAAGCGCGCGTGTTATTGACTACGCCGTAGCTGCGACGTAGAGCTCCGCTACGACAGCTACATAATCGCTACGCCAGCTACAAAACCGCTACGCCTTGAGACAAACGTCTTGAACTTTGTTTTTGTCTGCAACAAAGCCCCAATTCTGTTGAATTGTTGCGTAACAACGCACCGACTAAACTAAAGCATTGCTTTATTATACAAAAAGGCAAAACAAGACAGGGCTATAACATAAAGAGTTTCAAAATTCCCTTTCCTTTCCAAGTTAAAATTGTTAAGTATCTTTCGGCGCCAAAATTAGTTTATTATTGAAATTTGTCGTATACACTAACATATTTGCATAATATATCCTATGTTTTCCAAGGATTTGCAAAGTATTTACATGAAAGTTTGGTTTCATATTACATAGGTATTCTTTTTTTGCCTTTTGCTACACTCGCTAGTCATGTTCAGAAATAGAGATAAAATTATAATGAAGGGCATACTCACATGCGGGCAAAATTATCTTTGCTAGCTGCAAAACGAATGAACTATAGATATATTCTGATTCATAATTAAGCCAGTGTTAAATGTTCAAGTTAAAATGGTATTTTAGGTCGTAATCACTTGTTAATTGTTTCTTAATGAAGGTGAATGCAGACTTTTTTGTAATTTTAGACAGCATTTCAACTTAATTGATATTTAAGTCCGTGTTCGGAATGAAGCCAGTTACGAATTTCGATTCATAATTAAACTTTGTAATCATGCTTAGTAATAACCTAGAATTAAAAGAAAAATCGGAAAATGACATCTATTAACCTCCATTGGTTCCACGTAGTAGACAGCCTACTAAAGAGAGTGGCGGTATCTCAGCTGTAGGATTGTTAAAGGTTTTATGCTATGCATCAGCAAACCTCATTAGTTGTGGGGTTTGTCCTTTTTTATGTAGCACTAGGAAATGGCGAAGAGCGAGCGTTTCGGGGGACTGTCTTCTGTAATATTGACGTTCAAAGAGTGCTGATTCTCAGCCTATTTTTTTTAAGAATTATAAACTAGCGCAATCCCGCCTGATAGTAAGCAGTGACGTAATCGTTGCTGGTAAAGCGCATTTGTTTGTTAAGAGCCTATTCGCTCTAGCCTTGAAGACACTCAAATTGTAGTCCGACGGAAACACCGCCGCTGGCAAATTGTTCCAGACCCTCGATGTACGCGGTATAAAAGAGGAGGCGAAACGCTTCGTCCTGATCGTAGTGGTGTTAACAACGTAAAGGCGGAAACTTGCCGTACGATGGGTCGTCCGATTGTGGAACGGAGATTGGGGAATTAAATCATGCAATTCCCTAGCACACTCACCAAAATGTATCCTGAAGAAGACCTAAAGGCTGGCTACTCTACGCCTGTGCTCTAGGCTTTGGAGACCGTTTTTAGTTAAATCTGGGTCGCCAATCAGCCTCTTCGCACGCCTCTTTACTGAATCTAAAGTGGCCAGGTGATATTTCGCAGCATCAGCCCAAATGTGGCTGCAGTACTCCACACACGAACAGACCTGTGTTTTGTGCAACATTAGAAGATGCCCTGGTGTGAAGTACCGCCGGACACGGACATGTTTTCAAAACAATAAATAGTGATGAGGTTGCGAAACAAAACTTGATCCCTATTGTGAATCAAGTTCCCTATCTTACCTTTTCGTATAATTATAATCGTACTGCCGATATGCGTAAATTCGTGCATAATATATTTCATATTATGTACGAATTTACGCAAATCAGCAGTACAACGACCTGGTAAAGGTCACGAGAAACCGCTGGATACGGGAGGCGCAGGACCAGTCGTCGTGGAGATTCTTGGGAGAGTTGTATGTCCTGCAGTGGACGTCTTTCGGCTTTCTGATGGTGATTTTGTTGATGTTTCATATTCGTTGAATTCTAATGACATTGTGTGGACGTTAATTGAATTAAGATGTGGTTCTTACATATATTTTATCATTTTTATACTAACTTACCCTTACAACGTTCATTTTAGGTACATATTAATGATGTTAATATTTACGTATGAATTAATTAGGTACTTACATGACTAGCTTTTGTTTCTGACTAAGCTTGGTGAAAGGCTTCTGGTTGGAGAGGTTGTTCGCCCTCGTTAAGTCAAGTGTATCATCATATTTTTCAGTCCAAACATTCATTGGAATCATATTTCCGTTGCATTTACTCAACATACTATTGAGAGCAAGCATAAGTCCTAATTAATCGTACCTTTGCGATATAGCGGTGGAGTTTTTATTTATAAATTCTATTAATCACTTTACTATGTATACCTAAATGGATATGGTAGATGTCCATTTGATATGTTGGAAAGTTCGATTTATTGAAATTCAAACTGACTATTCAACAAAATACCCTGATTTTGTGCGTTCTTATGTATATATTTAAAAAGGAAAAACTGTATCTACACAAACTAGTACTCCTAAACCTAAAGAATGATGTCACAATTCATGAAAGTCGCAATTACTTCACACAAGTGTCGACCCCGAGCGTTAAAGTCACAAGGTTCGATAAAAAAAACGGGGAAAGCAGTATTTTATGCCTTTTTAATTTTTTATTTAATCTGTATTGTCTACTCCTTCCTTTTTGTAGTGCGTTCTCCAGGCAAATAAACGTTCAAGAATGAATTCGTCACGTTACCATTTCTTAAACCTGCCTTAGTGACCGGACCCGTTTTCAGATACCTACTCTGTGACTATTCTGGCGCATCGATTTTGATGCATTCGATTAATGTGTCGCCGCCCGCCGCTCATTTCCATTCAGCCTCGGACTCTCATCGCTAAGTTCGGTGATGTCTGTTTCGGAGCATATTATGGTGTTGCTAATTCTACCGACGAGTTTAATTGTTTAAGTGCAATTTGTAGTCTATACTTTCTATAAAATAAATATATATGTTTATTTTTACCTCGATATTTTTAATGTTCCTGAAGTGAGACTTTGCATAATGAATAGCGGATAATTAGCATAATGAATACTAAACCTCATCAAAAATTATTAGCTTAAAAAGAGTTAAACATTTTCATTTTCACGACTGTTTTGTACGCCCAACAAAACCATGATTTGTATGACTTTACAATGGCACTAACGAATCGTTCTGTCGCATTTGTTGGTACCGTCTTTGTCTAATCAGAAAACATGGCCATCATTTATCTTTTTCTTGTTTTAATAAACAAAACATCCATATTTGACGTCTAGTTAGAGGCTTTGTTTTAGGAGTGTTTGAAACGGACTTCCGATGTTTGTTAATGAAACGTTACACGTACGTACGTGTTTGGTGTTTGTATTGCAGAGATAAACAAATCAGCGGCCAACTTGAAGCTGGAAGGCACTATTCATTGGTGCATAACGTATTGGATGGAAGATTGTAGTAATGTGTATGTAGTGACATATTGCTCGAACACTAGTCATGTTGACCCACTTTCACGGTTTGAGGTTTTCAACTGGTTCGTTCTATTTTAAAGAAGCAGTTTGTTGTTCTATTCCGAGTTTTATTTGCTATTATTGTTCACGTATTTTATCACAGTGCGATGGTAGTTCTAATTTCAACAGTTCAAACAGTACAATAGAATCAATTTCACTTATTTGTAGTCCATTTACATTTTATCAAAATAATACATTAATTAGAAGTCTACAGGAAGCCATTAAAATTATCTGCACTTTATTCATGATGAAACATTGTTGACCAAACTGTGGACATAAAGTGAACAATATGACATTATTTCGGCCGACTTTATCGCTATTTGCCAGGTACGACGGAGTAACACAAGAACCTAATAACGTCTTGCTTGACCCCACGACCCCGTGACCTCAGTAACACAAAAACTCAACTCGTTATTACTCAAACAATAACATGTAAGATACATTACAAGTAGCCAATTAAGCATAGCCAGTGGCATGTAATAATGGGGACCTCGTGTCAGTCAATAGAAATGGTGGGTAATTATTGTGTCAACAATATACGATGGGATGGTTCGATTTGATTTAATGTTTTCTTTACGCTGGCGATCGTTCAACATCTTATTACAAACCAAATTGCATTTTTTTTTAATTTCTGACAAATATTAGTTACTAACATTGTTTTTCAAAAGTATTGTATAAACAAGCATAATATAATCGAATATAGAGACAAATACAAGAAGATAATCGTCAACCTTCAAAATTTACGACAATTGCGGTGCATCGTACTTATCTATCGATATACTTAGGGTAATGTTAGAACTAGACCGCTTCTTTGACTATAGACGATCCATTGTCGTCCTCCGTGGTGCAGCGGTCAACGCGCCTGCCTGCGACGTGGAGGCCCCGGGTTCGATCCCCGGCCAGGTCATGATGGAAAACGATCTTTTCCTGATTGTCCTGGGTCTTGGATGTTTATCTATTTATGTATCTATTATAAATATAGTATCGTTGAGTTAGTATCCCATAACACAAGTCTCGAGCTTGCTTTGAGGCTAGCTCAATCTGTGTGATTTGTCCGTATATATTTATTTATTTATTATTTATTGGACAAGATGTAATCGTTCATTTTTGCGCATTAGGCCTAAACTTAATACGCAAAAAGAAACAATTACATTTCCGACGACCTGGTGAGGGTCGCCCGAAGCCGTTGGATGCGGAAGGCCCAGGACCGGTCGTCGTGTAGATCCTTGGGGAGGCCTATGTCCAGCAGTGGACGTCTTTCGGCTGAAAAGATGGTGATGACGACGATGCATATACGTGAATGCAAACATACCGGACGCACTACAATAACGCAACAATCCTAAAAGAATCCTGAAGCAGTTATCATAATGAATGAAGTATTCCTTGAATAAAGTATATTAAAATTAACAATGTATAAAAGCAGAAACACTCTTCTTCTTCAGCATTTACAGGTTCCTTGCTTGGCTTGCTTGGCCTCCCCCAATACTTTCCACAATGACCGGTCTTATACTGCCCGTAATCATCGGCTTCCCGCGACCTTCGCCAGGCCATCGATCCACCTTGCTTGCTTGATCTCTTCAGAAGCACTCGGTTTGAGATAAATACTTCTTCTCTCTTGGTCTGTTCGTTGTATTTCGTTTATATAATTATTAGCTTCTGACCGCAGCTTTGTCCGCGTTCATGTCAGAAATTATCTCTCTCAAAAGGATGCCATTTATCTCTTTGCAAAGATTGTAATCCGTGTATTTACACTTCCAGAACGAGCTATTTTCCTCTTTATGATTTATATTAAGTAGATTTATATTTAGTATGGATTTATATTAAGAAAATAAAGTAAATTTCAGTGGAAATGAAAAGTTGCAAAAATATTCTTTAGCCTTTTCAATCTGACTGGAGACTAGTTTCTCTCCGTCTGTGATTTTTCCTCGAGGACTACGAGCAATATTGACATACAAATAAATTCAATATTCAAAATGGATGTAGGACGCAGCGATTTTATGAATTTAATATTGACGACCTCCACTCGCCTTTTAGGTACTACAGCAAACTCTTAGAAGTTGCATAATGAAAACTTATTGAATAACACTTTGAAGAATACCATTAAGACTGAAATAACTATTAAAGAGATAATCTTAATCTAAAAAAAAAAACTTTAATTTTAAAAAAATACTAAGTATTATTGTTCAACTACAACTGAGGTCTAATACATAAATAAATATAAAATACAAGCATAAAATTTCTAAATTTGTTTGCTTAACTTTAATCATCTTTTATGAATAAACCGCTTTTGACGACACGGTTACTGAAGTGGCTGAACCATCAACTATTGCGCTGCGTGTTTCGGGTTCGATCCCCGCACGGAACAAATATTTGTATTTTTTTTTTAATAATTATAAACTAGCGCTTGACCGCAATCCCGCCTGATGGAAAGCACTGATGCGATCGTTGATGGTAAAGCGCGCTAGTTTATTAAGTGCCTATTCACTCAGAAAAACAGAGCGAATAGGAAGGAAGACGGCAGTTGAGCGAGGTGATGCAATGTTAAACCCAACAATACGACCAACGATGCTGCGCCAAAGGGAGATTGATTTGAAGACCCTCCACGACCAAACTCCCAACACAACAACATTTGGCGCATCGTACCCGGCACACATCGCAACACAACTGCTCAGACCCGTCCTCCGTACGGCTTCACCAGACATTATGCCGGAACACGACAAATCGCTTGGCGGCAAGGCTTTGTCTGGTGGGTGGTAACTTGTGCCAGCGGCCGATGTTATGGCCTACCTCCGAGAAAAACATGTATGACCTACAAGTAGTTGTTCCGGGTCTGGATGTTTGTGTATGTGAATTTATATGTTTGTAGACGCACCCACGACACAGGAGAAATTCCTAGTGTGAGGCAAAGTTTTTTTAAAAAAAACAAACAAAAAAATGCAAAACCACACTACCTAGTAGATACTAGGTAGTGTGATTTTATATTATCCACGGCTTTGGGTTTGTTTGAAATCATCATTGCTCGTTCCCTCGTCTTCGTAATTCCGCTTCCAAAAATTACGACGACGTTCATTTTTGGGTGAATTTGACTTCATAAGGGTTTCGCTTTTTTGTATTTTAATCAATACTAGCGGCTCGTCCCAGCCTCGGGTGGTAATTTTTTTTAACATTTTGGGATACATAAAGATAATTTGATTTATGAGTATGCTAATAAAACGTCCATAACTTATTATATGTGTTCAAATGTTCAAAACTTCAAAAATATAAATAAATTAATTTTCATTGAAGTTAATTTTCATTATTTTTATCCTTTATTTTTTAAACATACATATTGTTTTATATTTTTAAATATTTATATAAAAAACATACAAAAACATTTAAAAATATAAAAAATAGTGTTCCACCGATGGCGGGAGCGGGGTCCAAGCTACCGGTGGTTAGGGCTCCAGAGATAGGAACCTCCTCACGATGCGGGCCGTATCGAGGAGTACTGCCTTTTGAATCTGGCCCTTGATCCAACTGCCTAACAAGAGCCTCAATAGATGTTGATCGAGGCTCTTGGCTATCAAACCATTGGCCGATACGACAATCGGTACAATGACTGCCGAGTTCACATTCCACATGTCAACAATCTCGTGCGTCAAGTCGAGATACTTAATTTGTTTCTCTTTCTCAGCTTTCACGAGATTCTGATTAAGATTTTAATTATTTTTATTACTTTTATCATGATCCTCTAACTTTTTATCTTTTTAAATGTATTTTTTTCATTTCTTTAAATCAAAATCAAACGTCATTTATTCAAATTAGCCGGAGAATCAGCACTTTTAGAACGTCGCAACGGTGGCCTTCGCCACTAACTAGTTCTCTTCCTAGTAAGAAGAAGTGGCGGAACAAAATCCCTAGTAACACAGCTGTCTGTTCCTTAAAAAAAAAACACATGACTTTATACATTACTATGCATGTAAAGTAACTAACACAACAAATACAGAACATTAAATTAAAATATTATTATATATTATTAATATTATAATGCATGTATGCCAGCAACCCACGTCAATATACAAAGAAAAATAAAATGTACTTATTATTTTAAGGCTTCATTTTATTTTACGTTTTTATTTTTTATATTTTTATTTTTTCGGCCGCCCGCGAGTTCGTTCGCGTGGAGTTAGATAATAGAACATTTTATTTTAACCCCAAAATATACATTTTAAAATTTTGTCCGTATATATTTATTTATTTATTTATTTACTGGTTGCAGCGTGATGTTTTATAGCCTAAAGCCTTCCTGAATTAATGAGCTATCCAACTTAAAAAAAAATTCATATCGGACCAGTAGTTCTTAAGATTAGCGTGTTTAAACAAACAAACTCTTCAGCTTTATATATTTTATTTTATTTTATAATATGTTGTCAATAGTCTCTGTGCCACAAGCCGCTATATTTTCAGCAAGACGCTGTGAGTTCTCGGCTGTCGTTCATATAACTCGTATTTCGTTCTGCAAAACGAAGTGAGCGTTCAGCGCTTGACACTCTAGCACGCGATTGCGACGCGTACCTACTCTGTTATAGGTACTTGAAAGACAATCTGAATTTTCAAAAGAATATCTCTATTTCCACGTATTTTTCCTAGTCTAGGTTGGAAACTATGTTTAGACAGTTGCGACCTTCATTTTCTAGGCAAATTGTCTTCATATTTATGTTCTGTAATTTATATGGCGTATAAGAAATAATAGACATACTTTAGGATTTTTCTTTTGTAATCAGACAAAATGACAATAAACTAAGATATAAAATATAAGTCAAGAGGTACTCCTGCATAAAAGTTTTGGTAAATATTACTACTATACTATTTAGTTTTCCTCACTGCGCTTCAAGGAGGAGCCATGTTGACTCGGCGGTGCGCGGACGCGGCAGCGGCGTGTATTTTTATTTACATTCAAATTTTCAATTTCGTAATATCTTTTGAATGGCATGACCGCTTTCAATCATTCAGAGCGGGAGAAGCCGTTTGATAATTTCTCAGCAAATAAAAAAACGCAGTTACCTTAATCGTTGTCGCTACAAGGAAATGGTCTTAGGAGACTGTTTGTAACGTTTTGAAATATTTCCCCAGAATTCAGGAACATAAAGGTACTAAAACCTATATATGTCTAGTAGATGCTTTTACAATACTCATGAGGCAACAAATAATAGTAACACACTGCACAGAGATGCACTATCGTTATAACTATGTATTTAAAAATACTAAATTGTCATATTTGAACAGTAATCAAATAAAATAACTAATTAAACCAATATTAATTTGCCTTTAAAGTTGACCAGTTTTTAGATTTCTAAACATAAGACAAGGATTATGATTTACGATACACCGCGTGTCGAGCTCTTCAGCTCACCGCAAGCGCTGCTGTTGACGATACAAATCTTTTGGAAATTGCCTTCTTATTTTCGTAATACTCACACTATAAGACCTTCTATCCCTACGTAACAAAAATATGTTTATTAAGTATATAGATATTTATTTCTTGAGATATAAATGAATTCGAATCGGTAACCTCTTTTCTTAGGAGGATTAGACTGTCAGAAAAGAAACAAAAAGGTTCAGTTTCGAAAGAATATGCCTTCTAATTTTAATTACAGCAAAAGGTAAGTAGGTACATGAATGAATAGAGAAATGAAGTTGTGGGCTCGGCCCAAATGGACCACCGACCACAGCCACTGATGTCTGTCGCGCGCTACCGCCAAATTTGTAAAAGAGTCAGAAGCGAGAGACAGCCACCGGTGTCTAGAATCAGCCACATTTTATAACCCGCTCGTTACTGCGCAGTCTGAAGATGGATTCTGACATGGAAACTCTTACTTAGAAGACCAATTAATACAAGAACAATTTTATTATTAAGGAATTATTTTATTTAGTCCAATTTAATTGAAATGTTATTTACAAGGTTGAATTTATAATTATTTTGTTAATGATTATTTGTGATGTACCTTTTCAATATTTTGTTTTAATGAATTTTGACTGTATTATTATATATTTTTTAAATTGTTTTTTATAATAATTTTAATGTGAATATTTGTACACCTTGGATGGTATAGACATAGTGTTCATTTTATGTTGACATCACATCTGTATTTTACCTACCTATGTTCTACAAATAAAATATCTAATTCTGATTCTGAAAGTTTGCTCTTGCTTTTGTCAATAAGCAGAAGATGTAGACGACGCCGTCGCCGCCTGTATTGGGTGCATTCAATTTTAGCCGGTCCTACACTGAAACATAACTTGCATTTCGATAATTTAATCTACAAAGTTATCCAAAAAAGGTTTTATGAATATTTTCGAATGATTTAATTTCAAGAACTGCTGTTGGTGTTACAAGATGGATGAACACGGTGAAATACTAATATGCGGCAAACGGACATGGGACGGAGGATAGGATGGACAGTGGCGGGTGTCGGCATTTTGTGTGGCACGTAGTGACCACTAGTCGCGAGTCGCGGACACTACTGTAGCGAGTGGCCGCCACCGGATACACGTGTGCGGCGCATCTACAGAGTGGTGCTGACAATACGACAATAAATTAAACATCATGTATCTCAACACATTCTCAGTCTACCCATAAAATATAATATAAATATATCCATTAGTTTAGTCACAGGAAATTATTTTTAAATTTTCACATTTTCTACATGATGTACCTGTTGATAAGGTAGCGTTTACAGGTTAATGACCGCCGCATCCTGCGGTACCAAACTTTAATAATAATGGCGAGAAAAAAGCAAGTCGATACAGGATCGCGCTGCCGGCGATCGGAGGTCAGTGAACCAATATTTTTAAAGGATGTTTTATTCTGTTTGCAATTTTATGCGATTTAGTTTGTTTGAAATTTTCATTTTTTTATTTTTGATGCTAGGTTTTTTTCTATGGTTTAGGATTATTCCTATGAACCAGCATTTTTTGTGTTTTCATTTATTGTCGTATTTTCAGCACCACTCTGTATACAAAATATAAGGGGTGTCTCTGACATCGACGCACAAACGAGTTGCATGGATCCAGTACATGATTCTGAACCCCCCAGTGGTGGAATTTTTCGTCGGCTTTTTTCATGATTTTTTGAAAAAGATATGAAGTTTTTTCACTTTAGACCGTTCGTAATTGCTACACTATTACAACCCAATAAGATTTTGAAAGTTTTTTAAGTAAAAAACAATTAATTCGCTAATTACACAAAAAACCGCAATGTGAACAAAACTCGAAAAACTATCCTATCAGCTGATTCGATGAGTTCACTTCACTACTGTGATTTCTGTGTTTGTTGAATGTTGAGTGTGTGTGATTTTAAAAACGTCTGCTGGATCTAACCAGTATTTCAGTGCCCAAGAATACGGGAATATGCTCTTGTGCTATGGGGAAGTACGTGGAAACGCACGTCAGGCACTTCGTATTTATGTCCGAAGGTACCCAGAAGCTTGTCATCCAATAGATTGTCGAGTAATTACAAGAGCGTGTCAGCGTGTTTTGGACAACCAGCCGATCGAGTCACAGCGCGAGGGTTCTGGGAGGCCCATTAGACCCAGTGTGGCGAACCACGTCCTGAATGTCGTGCAGCAGAACCCACGATTGGGAGTACGCACAGCAGTTCGAGTAGTTCGCAACCGGTATATGAACCGCGTTTCGCACAACACTGTTCATCGCATTTTACACAAAGATCGACAGCGCGCGTGTCACATCCACAAGGTGCAAGCGTTATTACCCGCAGACAGAGAACCCCGCGTCAGGTATTGCCAGTAGTTGCAACGACAGTACGTCGAAATTTCCAATTTTACTGCCAATGTAATGTGGACTGATGAATCCACATTTACCAGAAACGGAATGTGGAACCGGCGTAATTGTCACATTTGGGCCCATACAAATCCGTTCGCACTGCAGCAGACGGGACACCAAAATCGATGGTCGCTGAATATTTGGGCTGCAATTTTCAAAGATCTCGTTGTTGGATCCATTTTTCTTCCGGAAAGATTAAACGCGACTCGTTATCACGAATTTCTACGTACAACCCTCTCGGATATAATCGACGAGTTGCCTCTAGCCCAGAGTACGGTGATGTGGTTTCAACACGTCGGCGCTCCACCACAAGTGATTCTTCCTGTCAGACCCTCACCGAAGCTTTTGGAAGTCGGTGGATTGGAAGATTTGGGCTGCAGCCATGGCCTCCCCGTTCACCAGACTTGCCCCCGTTAGATTTTTTCTTTGGGGTTACGTCAAAGATACGGTGTTTGTGTCCGAGTGCAATTCCGCAGCAGAGATGAAGAATCCCATCGAGAACGCGTTCACGACCCTGCGTGAGGAGTGTATCCAGGACCCTAACTTCTTGCCCCGTGTCCATGCTGAAACCCTGAGCCGCGCTCAGATCTGTGAGCAAGCTGGTGGTTAGTTCACTAATTTATACCAACAGCAGTGTACTCACGTGGTGGCCTAAAAAAGTCGTGGTGGCCTAGTGGTTAAAACACCAGCCTCTCAAGTATGAGTGCGCGGGTTCGATTCCAGGTCAGGCAAGTACCAATGTAACTTTTCTAAAGTTGGACACCAATGACCGAAGGTGAAGGAAAACATCTTGAGGAAACCTGGACTTTAAGTCTGAAATCGCCAACCCGCATTGAGCAAGCGTGGTGATTACGCCCAGTAGTGGGACGATAAAATGGTTGATGATGATGAGTGTACTCACAAGCTTCTTTGTTTCATCAATCCTTATCGGAATCGATATTATACCATAAATTACTTATGTAATATCGTTACCGTCGTCGAAGCAGTTAGATTAAGATCCGCCGTTCGGAACATTTTCAAGGTTATTTTATTATAGCTGTTATCGGCAGGATGACGCAAGCGGCGGTAGCGGGGCATCCCCGCTGTTTTGTTCGACATTGTAGGTACATTCACACAAACGCAACATGGCGACTGCGACTTTACGGGCGGCCGTGTTTGTGTGAGTAAGACGCGTATCTGCCTACGTACTGAGAGGGTCGCGCGGGCTAAATTAATAATGTTGCATTGATTTCGCGCTGTCTACATTACATTGCGTGCTCGAAAATTGGAGATATCCGTAAACGCTCATTAACGACATAAATGACTTTCATAATTTTATTAGTGGCAGACCGTGTAGCCTTTTCGCGAAGTTTGCGTTACGATGTCAGATGCACCCTGTATTAATAAGTGTGTTAAGTCGCCGTTACTAGCCACCGGTGGCTGTGGTCAGTGGCCCGTTTGCGCCGAGCCGTAGTGGTATTTTGCGGCAAAACCACATGCGCATAACCCGTCATGATGACGTCACGCAAACATTGCATCTCGTAAGCAAAGCATACCGTGCAACTACCATACATAGTACAACTACCCGACATTAACCATTACACGAAACAAAATAGTTAACTTTTACAAAAGAAGTCTATTGTTTTTTAAAGCGTAGCGGATATAAACAGCGGTAAAACTATCGTAGCCAAGGCTACGACGTAGGCTGCAGCTACGACATACTACACTTTTAGTAGAGATTTAAAATAAATCCAACAATGTATATGACTGGTGGAATTTCCATACGTATATTTATACTAAACAACAAACTTTCGATCCCTATTTAGCCCATTTGGGGATCCTTATTGCTCACCTTCGTTAGACATTTTTGTAACTGGTATGGGTAAGCTATTTGACGGTTGTTGTTACAGAAATAGAACTGGACTTATTTAGAGACTGCCCTTATCCTAAAAATGACGTCACCATTGTATGAAGGAAATAAAAACACTTGACTAGTTTTATAGACTACTAGTTATCCGCCCGCGGCTTCGCCCGCGTGGAGTTCGGTTATATCACGCTTTTTAGATTTCCCTCGGGAATATCATTTTTTTTTCAATAATAGGTAGCCTATGTAAGGACATAGGCTACCTATTATTGAAAAAAAAACATGATATTATTATTATTATATGAAATTTGGCACAGACAATCTTTAAACCCTGAGAAAGGTCTCAGGGTCTAAAGATTGTCTGTGCCAAATTTCATCAAAATCGGTTGAGAGGTTTAAGCGGGAAAGCGTAACAGACAGACAGACAGAGTTACTTTCGCATTTATAATATTAGTATGGATTTATAAAAATGTTAAAACGAAATCAAAGAAAGATCAAAAGAAAAATCTATGATTTTATTTCTCGCTCTGGGCGGAGCTGAGGGGCGTGTCAGAATTTTACTGACTTAAACTCACATGTGTTGATTCACTTGCCTGTGCGCCAGGGACCATTGTATCTCGTACGATTAACTCGCGGCCCTTGCAAGCATCGATCTACATGGACCCGGTCACTTCTTGCTGACATTTTTTTGAGGCGCCCGTGGAACACAATGCGGCTGCGACCCGGGCCTGATCCTTGCCGGGTAGCAAGCTGCTCACTGCTGCTAACGCTGGACCTACGGTGGGCGGGAGTTTGATGTTGCCTCCCGACCAGGGCGTCTCCTGCGGCGGCTTCGAGATTCCCTCTCCCTCTTGCGCTACACCTCCTCCTTTGCCAGTATCACTGCTTTGCAGAAGGAGGACGGCCTTCTATGCATTGTCGTTCCAGACCAAATAATACTATGATCAATTAAAGTTTTGTTGAAACTAAAATTTTTGACAATTGTAAAGGAAATGGCGTAACTATTAGGAGGTTCAAACGTTTCGCCATCTTAGCACACTGTGGATTTTAAGCCTTCTAATAGATTAGAAGGTGAATCTAAAGAAGTCTTTTTCTTGAAGTCATAATATTTTTTCCTCTAAAAAACTAATAACACCAGCTTATTATGGCCCCATTTCGGCAGGTACCACATACGACAACAAAAGTACTTCTTTCTGACAAACTAATTAGTTGCAATTAAATAATTTATGTTTAGAAAATCGTTTGTATTTAATACCTCATACATCTAACAAGTTTATATCTTATTCTGTTTAGTGAACGTTAATTACAAAGAAATGGTTCAAATATGCATAATCTGCTTAACTATTGAATACTGAATATGAACGACAATATTGGAATAATATATGTATTCTTTTTTTTTTTTTAAATGTGTCCCCGCACTAGGAATTTCTCCGGTATTGTGGGTGCTTTTACAAACATATAAATTCACATACACAAACATCCAGACCCGGAACAACTACCTGTAGGTCCCCGCGATACGCAGCGCAGCAGTCAATAACTTAACCACTGCGCTAACTGTGCAGTCTAACTAATAATAAAAGATCTATGACTTGCGGATATTGGAGTAAAAAAGGCAAGGTGAGTGGGCCGGGCATTTCGCACAAATGCACCCACATAGATGGGCAAAGATGAACTCTCTCTCACACTCCCTGAACGCACGAGGTATCTTGAATTTGAAATAATATTCAGCAAAAAGAAATTATTATTTGCAGTATTACTGAAAGTCTTTACTTTTATTAATTCATTCCATCTATATTTACCCTAAGGTGAAACTACTAGATTTGGAACAAATAAGCTTACCGCTGCATCCAATTTGCAAGCCGATTGACATGTGAAGAGCTTAATCTTGTCAGTTCCGACATTCAAGAGATGTAATCGATGGCTATGTTGTTTACATCTCATGGCGGATCAAGGATCTAGTTGACGATGCAACGAGCTTAGTTTTGTTTCGGGTATTCAAATAACTATCGTTTTTAAGGCATATTTATTAAAGATTATAATAGATTTTGTTTGTGTCTGTGTTTGGTAGTCGTTATTAAGAAAAAATTCAGACACATCATATTACATGATTAATCAAAAACAGTTTATTATCCTCCATATTCCCACCCATGGTAACATAGTTGTAAGTGAATAATACTTTTCCAAACTTCGTTCTGCTCGTACCGTCAAGTGAAGCCCCGTTCTATTACTAACGTGGATTTATACAGATAACTATGTTCATTCGTTCATATATCATGGTCTGTTTAACATTCAATCAAGCGGTAAAGCCCGCGTGACGTGGCATGACGTGATGGGACGAGACGCGAGTTAACCCTCCGTAACGGGGAGCCGGTTCTTTTCCAACTAAATTGTCCAAATGGGCATGAAGTGAAAGAAAATCATAATGTATCAGCAAACACGGTTTCCGCAACATTAAAATCTAATCGCAACATTATATTATCTGGTTGATTTTTATTTTATATTGTTAAACCTGTTCGGATAGATAGTTAAGTAAAATGGAATAAAATTTTAGTGTGCTACGTGCAACTTTAATTTTTCCAGAGCACTTTAGTTTGTTGGTTAACTCTGCTAAAGCTTCCACGATAGTCCGCTAACATAGCAACACACTTAAACGATTACATAAGTTATTCGTGAAAATGCAGCTCTGCGAAGTCGTGTCAAAGGAAGACAGGAATTGTTATACGGAACTTGTGTCGAGAACTCTCAACGTTCTTATTATAGTTATTTCTACTGAGAATACAGTCACAGATATTTTTTAAATTCTTTGCCATGGTACGCCAGAATAACATGCATCGCGTTTTAAAGTCGTCTATGATTAATATGAACTCAGTATTAAGTTATCATTTCAGAAATCTCGCTGTTGGAACTTATTCTATTAAATTATTTGCATCAATTTCTGTTCCAAAATATTGTGAAACATTTTAAAAGAGAGACTAATAGAGTAACTTTAGTGTATCTTGTCATTCTTCTTCAATTTAATTAAAGTTTTATCTTAAAAAGTGTTTTTCATGTATCTGTCAATACCAATATTATAGAAAGATAATATCAACAAATTCTGCCCAAACAAGGTCTCCGTACTCGTTTGAGTACACTTAATTGCATAAACTGCATCAGATTAGATTGAATAATATTGCATTTATGGTATGTATTTTACTATGATTACTTCTTCTCTTCTTCATCTCAACGTTAATCCCAGTCGCCTCCGAAGCTTTTTTCAGCTTTGGAGTCTGAGGTCCGCTTTACCAGTCTAACTGCTGATTTTACCTCCACAACCTGAAGGTGATATCGAAGCATTGCAGTTAGACCAGTTGTTGGACTTTTAAGGGCTCCAATAACCCGTAACGACTGCCATTAGATGTTCGTATGGCAACCGGGACCAACGGCTTGACGTGCTTTCCGAGGCACGACCAGACCAATGCAAATATTCATATTCATGCAAATATTTGCACTGCGCGTGGATCGAACCCGCGCCTGAACGCGGCCGCTGCACGACGGAGGCTGTCAAATTTTACTATGATTACTAGAGGAAGAAAATATACACACAGTTGGCATAGTGGTTAAATGTTTGACTGTTGCGCTGCGTGTCACGGGTTCGATTTCCGCACGAAACAAATATATATATGACCTAGAAGTAGTTGTTCTGGGTCTGGTATATGTGAGTTTATGTTTGTAAAAGCACCCACGATACAGGAGAAATTCCTAGTGTGGGGCAACGTTTAAGAAAAAAGAAAAGAAATAACTTTTAACACCATAAAAAGCATACTATTTTGGCATTCTCTCAGCGCTATAAACACAACAAAGCTACTAGTTAAAAAAAAGAAAACTATTTATTTGCCAGATGTCAGCTGTGGGTTTCAGCCACTATTATTTCACGTTTGTTTTGTATCGAATGTTTATAAAAAATGTAATCTGCATTCAATAAAAACACGTGCCACGAAACGCAGCAACGGACGCAGTCACATTTCAGTGACATTTACGAAATAATGCTAACCGCAGTGTTAACCAAATGTATTGCAATTGTACGGACGACTGCAGGTCAACTTACCCGAAATTGTCATAAATTCCCAATCAACCCTGAGCTTTAATGCTTTATAGATAAAGTTGTCACACGATTGATTTCGTCTGACAGATTGTAGTAGCTTGTCGTCTGTACTTAAGTGCACTTGTAACCACATGTTTTAATTGTGTGACAGTTTATTAAAATAATTAAAAGTCCTTCATTATATAGCTTTATATTATGTAAGGATAAGAATATAACATACGTACACCTCCTATGGCTTATGAGTCCCGATTGGTATTTATCTTTGAAAAATGGAATCCGATTGGTATTTATTTCCACAGGATCGAAAGCTATGCGAGGTAAATTCGCGAGGCGCAGCTACATAATACGATATCAAGTTCCGATTCCTATTGACTGACTATGAACCCAAGTGGTTCTATTCAGTACTATTTCCAGGCACGAGATTTTCGAGAAAATTCTATGGGTTATCATGATTATTATGTAAAGAGTCTGGTAAATTGTGAATGCAAATTGACAAGTTTTAGTTAAAACTTATAAAATCACTTTAGTATTACAAAAAACGTTTTTTTGTTTTTTTTTTTTGTAAAAAATTATTTTATTTTACAATTTTTAGTTACAAAAAGTAAGTACTGTTCAGCTGCATCCGGCCAGACTGGATGCTGCCGCCAACATAGTTGGAAATAGGCTAACAAGCAAACGACGCATTTTGTTTACTTGAATTTTTACCCGTAATTTTTGTTTAAATACCAAACTACTAAACCGATTTTTATAAAATTTCTCTGGGACTGGATTGAAATTGTATGAGCATTGCTAGAGATGACACGATTACGCGACTTAAATTCATTATTTTGTTTTTTTTTTTTTCATTTTCGCATCAGCATGGTGAGTTAAATTGGCTAGCAGTTGTCTGTACTTTAAACTTCCATGCTATAAATTGTTGAGGACTTCCCTCGACTGTCCATGGTCTTTATTATCAGATCTAAAACTTCTCAACAATATAAGTGAATTCAGTCCAAATACAACGTAGCTACCTTAAATCGTTGAGGAGTTCCCAGAACTGACCTTTGTCTTCATCATCAGCCGTTTAATGACAGTCACAACCCATCTAGGTGTAAAGTTCTTCACAATACAAATTATTCAAGCACAAACACAAGGTAGCTGCTGTGAATCGTTGAGGAGTTACTTCGCCTGTCTCCCGGTTCCACTATGAGATCTACTCCATACCCTTATTAAATTGTGCTCTTTTTCTAACAAAAAAGAATTATCAAAATCGGTTCATAAACGACGAAGTTATCCGCGAACAACATAAAAAATGCATATATACGGTCGCATTGAGTAACCCTCCTCCTTTTTGAAGTCGGTTATGGGTCGGACAGGGTTTTCTTTAAATATTGTATATTTAGCTGCATCCGCTTAGATTGGAAACCAATCCCAAAATATTTTGGAAAAGGCTTGGCAGATGAGTGCCTATTATATTCTATTATCGACCTTTAATTGCTTCATGATAGGTATTGGTCAGAATTAAGTATTAACCGCTATTCGCCATGACCTACTTTCTATCTATGTTCAATTAAATAATAAACATTGATCCTAGAACAATCTTGTAATCTTTTACCTTGTGTTTATCATACGGAGAACTAACCAGTCTGCACATTTTTGATATTGTATTTTTTTTTAATTAAAATTATAAACTAGCGCTTGACCGCAATCCCGCCTGACGGTAAGCAGTGACGCAGTCGTTGATGGTAAAGCGCACTAGTTTATTAAGAGCCTATTCACACTAGCCTTGAAGACACTCAAATTGTAGTCCGATGGAAACACCGCCGTTGCCAAACTGTTCCAGTCCCTCGATGTACGCGGTATAAAGGAGACGGCGAAACGTTTCGTCCGGATCGTAATGGTGTTAACAATGTAAGGGTGGAAACTCGCCGTACGACGGGTCGTCCGATGGTGGAACGGAGATGGGGGAATTAAATCATGCAATTCCTTCGCACACTCCCCAAAATGCATCCTATAGAAGACCGAAAGGCTGGCTACTCTACGCCTGTGCGACCGTCCGTCCGTCGTGGAGACCGTCTCGAGTTAAGTCAGGGTCGCCAATCAGCCTCTTCGCCCGCCTCTCCTCCGAATCCAAAGTGGTCAGGTGACACTTAGCAGCACCAGCCCAAATGTGGCTGCAGTACTCCACACACGAACGGACCTGTGCTTTGTTAATTAAAAAAAAAAACTATTCATCACGGTCTTTTATGTAAAAATAGACTACTTATGTGATAGATTAGTATAAGTTAAGTGCGGGCGTGATCACAGATTGATATTAAATATAATTAAATTTTAAGTAAGTACTTTACTCAATTACGTTTGATTTTTGCTGCTCAAAGGCCTATTATATTTACGAAAACATAAACCAACTTTATTCCCATAAACAAATAAGACTTGATTATTACTAGTACTAGTACTAATAAGCTAGTACTCTATAAATGCATATACTTGTATTATACAGCACAGTAATAGTATATCATATACTTGTAATTTATTAATGCATTATGCACAGCGTTAAGAACTTTCGCTACGCTTGGACACTAATTTCACTCCGTGCAATACTAGTTTAAGCCTGTTTAAGCTTTGCGTTTCATAATATATTACTAATTCAACACGCCAGTAAGTATTATCTAGAATTATCTATTCTGGTGGGTCGATGCTATAAGTAGGTCACATCCTATCCTCGGCCTGGTGATGCCTTCCGGTGCTCAGAAAATAACATGTATCTGGGCGCAATCTACCAATATAGGTGAAATTTAATATAACAAAGGGAGCTTAAAGGTTAACAAAACATTTCATAAAGACTATATCTTTAAACAGTTTTGATTTCATATGAACATATCATTCGAATTTGAAAAGTACAGCTTATCCCAGAATTTAAACAAATATAATATGTATTCTTTACAGAATGATGGCTATTCAGTTGAATATTATATAAAATGAGCATAATACAAATAGAAAATAATTTGCAATGAACCTTATACTTACCAAATGTTGTTAGAGCAATAGTCATATGAAATCAGGTTTTTTCTTTATTTTAACGTTATAAACTAGTGCTTAACCGCGATTTCGCCTGTTAGTAAGCAGTGACGCAATCGTTGTTGGTAAAGCGCATTAGTTTCTTAAGAACCTATCCACTCTAGCCTTGAAAATATTAGGTGTACAAATAAGTTTCCGGCGTTTAACAAATGATGTCTTCACTAAGAGGTTTCGTTGAAATTGTCAGATGTAAAATGTGATATCGTAAGTTCGGACATCTGATAAAAACATGCACTTAGAGTGTTAGTGACTATCAGATATATTATCATCACATATTTATTTTTGTGCAAAAATGACAAGTTTTGTGCCGAATATGCGTCATTTGCGGGAACTTTTGCTACTTCTTTAATTTGAAGAAATCTGCTGCTGAGACCCATCGATTGCTTGTAGAAGCTTATGGTGAAGCTGCTTTAAGCTAGAGAAGTTGTCGTGAGTGGTTTCAAAAGTATAGAAGCTGTGAAGACAGAGAACGTAGCTTAAGATCGAAATCGTACGAAGACATGGAATTGGAAGCATTATTGGAGGAAAGTAGAAGGAAGAGGAAAAATGCACCCATTACTACACCAGATATGATAAAATTATTCTCCTACATCATAATGCTAATCAAAGTGTTCAAAAAATGGCGGAAACTTACTTGTACACCTATTACTTAAATTGTAATCGGACGGTATGACCGCCGCAGGCAACTTGTTTCAGTCCTTCGAAGTATGCGGTAAAAAAGACAAGGCGAAACTCTTCGTCCGGATCGAAGTGGTGTCAGCAACGTACGACATCACTACAACTACTCGCTGTTCGACAGATCAAACGATAATGGAACGGTGATGACAGAGTTAAGTCATATACAGTCTCTAAAATGCGTCTTATAAAATATATAAATATATATAACATCCTATAGGATTTGTTTTGATACTATATGAAAATTGTGTCATGTAAACGTTATTACAAGTGATATTATTATGCCAAATATTACATAGTTTCAGACAGTATAAGCATCCAGTGGTATAGTATAAATGAGCAGAGAACTTCCATGAACTACTAGTTGTTGCCGCAATCTCGTTTACATACTTAAACCTTCCGCTGCCTCGCTCGGGGTGAAGTCTAGAAAAATCCTTTTTTAATGGATTTTTGCACCTTTCTAGGAACGTTATCTTCATGATTTTTTATGCAGTTTGTAGGTAAAATTTTCCACGGGTTTTCAGCCAAATTTAAAGCCACGATATCAATAAGTCTGATTTACACGGTGCAATTTCATTTAGAGTGGCGTGTCCTAATTTGGAATACGGAAGCATAAACGATGCAATCAAATCTCCATCATCTGCGTGTTAATTAATACAGACGTGTAGCACCTGTCAACGACAGAGACAACTGCAATTACCATTTTGACGTATCGGTGGCAGCTTTCGAAAACATTTTGCTCGTATACTTAAATTGTTTATCGGAATAAGTAAATTTGATTAATTGACATTATCAATTGATTATTTAAGTCAATGTATCCAAGCTATATCAAGGCGGTGGACTCAAAGCAGCGGTGGCATAGCAATATCGGCCGCGACTTAAAAGTTGACTTACAACTTGTAGGTCAAATGGCGTCAGGCGCTTTACTTTGCTGCTGCACTGCTCTCAAAACAGTGAGGGATAATATCACGAGGAAACCGGTATGTCCTAGAGGCGAAAACTTTGAAGATATCTTTTTTATTATTATTAAAATTATAAACTAGCGCTTGACCGCAATCCCGCCTGATGGTAAGCAGTGACGCAGTCGTTGATGGTGAAGCGCATTAGCTTATTAAGAGCCTATTCACTCTAGCCTTGAAGACACTCAAATTGTAGTCCGACGGAAACACCGTCGCTGGCAAGCTGTTCCAGTCCCTCGATGTACGCGGTATAAAGGAGCAGGCGAAACGCTTCGTCCGGATCGTAATGGTGTTAACAACGCAAGGGTGGAAACTTGCCGTACGACGGGTCGTACGATGGTGGAACGGAGATGGGGGAATTAAATCATGCAATTCCTTCGCACACTCCCCAAAAGGAGGTAAAGCTATCCGAAACTGTCAAATATTCCTAATCTACATTGAGCCTTAAGGCTTTAGAGATAATGTTAAAAAACCTAATAAAGAAATCTGACAGACTGTTGTAGCTTGATATGCTATCGTCTGTACCATATTCTATACAATAAATATTTTGATTCGAGCACCACGTTTAAAAATACGAGTGACTTGTGGACATGTCGATATGTTCGCTCCTGTGACGTGAGTACACTAATTGTTATTTTTTAGACGATGCAAGTCATTTGGTTGTACAAAATATTATATATAAATCCTATGTTTAACTAATCTATACTAATATATAAAGCTGAAGAGTTTGTTTGTTTGAATGCGCTAATCTCAGGAACTACGGGTCCGATTTGATTTTAACAACACGCTGCGACCAATAGGAGCGGAGCATAACTAACTCCACGCGGACGAAGTCGCTGGCGGCCGCTAGTATTTTAATAATTTAAAGAATTGTTAACCTCTTATTGTGAATGGTATATACATATGTATATACACAGAACTAAAGACTTGTGATTGCTTATTGTTATTATCCTTGTAAATATATCGTTGGTGTGCCATACTTAATAAATAAACAAATAGAACTTTGTATGCCACCTACAAATATATTTATATTGGGTGCTCGGATAATGGGCTGTTAAACAATACGCTTTCCTTCCACACCTCTGCCTACTACTTTAGTTTAATTAAATTAATAACTAACTAGTTTGTTCTACGGATCCATTTGAGTTGTAGGTTCTATTATCTTCAGGATACAGTTGGAGCTAGTCCAAACTCTGTTGAATAATGGAGCTGTTTCCTTTTAAAGTAAAGATGGTCTGCGAGCAATAATACCAGGTGCACTAATTTATTTTTTGGAACATCGTTTTGCATATATTGCTTCAGAATTAAAACTGTGGGAAGATGTGCAGTGCGTATTCATTTTGCAATGAGAAGTAATAGTGAAGTAGAAGTAAAGTTAATAATGTAATAAAATTAATTGCTGATCGATTTTTTAAATATTATATATTTTTCAAGTAGGTAATTAAACAGAATTTCCTCTTTTCGCAAACATTAACTAAACACTGTAGGTAACAGTGTGTACCTGAACCTAGTAGTCTAACATCCCATCATCATACAATATATAAATAAAGAATAATAAAAAAAACTCATTTTTATTTCGGATCTGAGAATCCATAGTGTTAGTAACATCAAAAAGAAAAACAACTCATTACCTAGTGTGCCCCCACCCTCTGTATACATTGTTTTATGATTGGAGACTCGAAACTCTCCGATACAGTACTTAGAATGCTGTTGGGGCTGTCTCTCACTATTCGCAGGGGTGACACTGTTTTTTTACGCATAATCGCGTGAAACCCTTCGATACGAGCAAGCGTAAACAGTCCCGACGCGCTGCAGCAGTGAGGAAGTCCAAACAACATCCTGAAGCCATTGTAATATTGGACTTAAGTATAAATAAAGATATGTAAAAAAAGAATATGATCTTATTTTTTAACAACTAATTCAAATAAATGACACGGTTGGCGCAATGGCCAAGGGGTTCCCGAGGCGGAGGCTCGCGCGAGTGACTGCGCGGGCGTCTGAGGCGATGCACGAGGTAGTTTAACACCTCACTACCCCGTGCAGCAGGCCAGGCCTGGACAGACCGTCCGGCACGAGAGTGTGGGGCCGCGGCAGAATCAAGGACTCGCGCGGCTCCGTGTGCACGTGACCGGAGAGACACCGGGATGGCTTTTAGTCAGTAGGAGTCTGACAGGCCCTGTCGCTCACCCCAGGGCGGCGGACATCCATTGAGGATTTTCCACCCCGGAACAAAAAAAAAGTGGTCAAGGGTTTGCGTGTCGTGGGTACAATTCGAAATATTCATAGATGACTTCTAAATAGTTGTTACTGATCAGGAGGAACGCTAAATAAAATATCTTAAAGCAATAATACACTGAAAATAAAATTTAGCTTTCCAATTTTTTTTAAATCTTTGTATTCGTTGTGTGATTAAAAACGAAGTTGTTTGTTTTATAATTGTGTTATTTTTATTAAGAACAAAATCAAAAACCTATGTTCTAGAGAAGATGAGCTACTCTTTCATTTGGCTACAACTTATATTAAATAACCAAATTAACAGTGGTAAGTTAACGAACCGATTAATGAACTGAATGTTTCGAATAATTTCATGCGTGTTAGATAGGTTTTAACAAATATTTGAGGGTGGTAAGGTAAATAAAGAACTGAAACTGCCAATCAGTGAACTGTAGTACTGCATAACAAAGTAATAGTATTGTCGATAGTCACTTAAGGTACGCGCAGCGTCGTGACGGGGTCCACGAAGACCGATGCCACCTGGGTCAGGGTTGGGGGTTGGTTAAAAAAGAAACCGTGGCCCTGGCCGTCGCACAGGAAACTGAAGAAACACGGGTGGGTTTTTGTCAGTAAAAGTCTGACACGCCCTTTCGGTCCGCCCAGAGCGGGAGAAGTCATTTAAAAAAGGTACGCGCGGCGGGAAGCCGTATACTTAAAAGAGCAACACAGTCATACATTAACATTCGCCTTTAGTGGTAAGATTCCGCATAAAAGGTTGTTATAAAGCTTTGAGCTTCTCTTGTTGACGTTATAGAATATTTTAATTTCAGAGTTTTGCTTTTACAACGGCGTGTCCTTCAGGATCGATGAAATAACAAAAAGATTAGAATACTATTTATATCGGCTGCCCCGCGAGACGAGATTTTTAATAGAAACGGCGTGATCGTAAAAGCTTTCTACTTAACTGTGAAAACAAGTGCCAAAGGCGTTTGTCGACATTTACGTAATTATTGGAGTAAAAGCTTCTCAACTGTGTTTAGTTCTAATTTATGATTGTTTAAGTATTTGGTTGAAAGCTTTATTATACCTGCTTACTCGAAATGCGGCCAAAATACTGCAAATTTTAAAATGTATACATTATTTGTATAGGCAAGAATTTAAGTCGAAAGCTCGACCACGCTGCAACTTTTGTTTGTTTTTTAGCAGCGAGAACATTATAATGACTGTCGTTTATTTCGAGCTCGGCAATCCCAACGATTTTGTAAGATCTCAGTTTTTATTATATTTGCAGAACGTGGAGCCAATGTGAACAACAAAAACCTGTTATTGTCCTTTCTGCATTTTATGTTTTCCCGCGTTACGTCTTTCAGATATTTTCATTGTTGGAATCAATCCAATCCGCCTTTACAAATTCATAACCAGTCAAAGTAGAGAAGAGTTTTCTTTCGCTGATAGCAATTAATCTGTATTTTATTTGTCCTTTTTGCTTCCTAGATATTCGAGCAGCCGTTGCCAACAGAGTTCAATAATAATGATTGCCGGCGAAGCCTGGGCTTTGTATCAAGTCTAGCGCGAGTATTGTTTGTGTACCATAACGATGGCCGCACAGTAGAACTTGGAACTCGGGATTAACAATTGCATTTGACAGAAAGCGCCGTAGATGGCAACTCCGTTTTATCTAGCACAAACTAATGCCAAAAGCACTATAAGTAGGTATATGGATCTTTTCAGCGAGAAGCTGGGGTGGAAATTGCTAGCGTCAATGGTTAAAAAAGAATGAGTTCTGTTCTAATTTATTTCCACAATGCTTTAAGAATTTCTCTTGTTTCACAAAATAAAAATGGCACCTCCCTAACGTACGGTGTAGATCGTTACGGTCCCATGTTTGTCTGAGTATGGGTATCAGTGGTTATGGTTACACAAGTAGGCAGGATCGCAGTGCAAGCCAGACGGTTTATTGGTAACATCGGACTTGAACGAAATGGGCTAAATCCAATTACGGTTATGTCAGCCTTTCGGATAAGCCAACAAAAAATATTATTTTTGATAATGTCACCCCGGCACGCATAGTGAATATTTGAAAATAAAATTGATGACATGCAAATGGTTTCAGAAGTAGGTAATCGTTGTTATTCACTATCTTTTCGCTTTTTAATATATTCTGATGTAGAGTGATCGCCTGAAACACAGGTTTAATAAACCTAGCTCGGGTATGTCGCTAATTTTACATGATTCTCTGTATAATAATACGTTCTGTATGACCTCATGTATATTTTTAGTCACACATAATACCTAGTTTTTATTTAGGCAATAAGATATGTATGTATTTCTATAAGAATATTTTTGTCGCTTTTATTTTACAATGTTGTGTAAGTTTTTGAATAAAGATTATTATATTATATTAAAGATTATTATTATTACTATTATTTTAGAGGTAGGTATACAATGAATGAAGTTGGTAAAATCATTATGATTTTTCTTAAAAACAAATCAGAGTTTACTTAATAAATTAACATTTTTCGCGGAATCACGATAAAAATCACCGATAGTAACTACTTAAAGTCTTAATTACACGCAACTGCACTGAGAAATAATCACCACACGCGTTCTCTATATAAAAGTAAATTTTTGTGAAAGTATTTTATTTTGTTTGTTCCCGAAACACATGATTAAATACAAAATATCACAAAGCACCGCATCTCGAATGATAAACGCGATGTCATGACATATCCTGTGACGTCAATAAATACTCTTCATGTGAGGCGACGTCATTCTTGTCACGTCACGTCAAGTCGGGACGTCCGCGTCATGCCTCGTCATCCGCGACTGCTACACGCGTTGTTGACTTGCCAAAATTGCCTTGTTGTGATGAGCCCGTGACTTTTTAATGTAAGCCTATTTTCTCCTTTGGAATCTCTTTTATCCCTAAAGATAGGGCTTTGAAGTGGCCGCTTTGTACCCGTCGCGGTGTAGTTGTGATGGAACTTTTTGTTAACCCCGTACTTATTAGTTTGTCAGTGTGCTTGATCTTATACAGTATAATAAGACGACATGAGTTGAAGTGTGGATTTATATTAAAAAAAAAACATTTTTATATGAAAATGGAAAATAATAACAGCAAACAATGGGAGTACAAATCTCGTGTAAATAAACATGGAATACTCTTAATATGTACACCATTGAAACAGAACATAAATATAAAGATTTTACAAAGGGTTACATAATGGTCAGCCATATCGCTAAGAGCGATATTTTGCCGACAATTTTGGAATGAAATACTAAGCGGAAGGAGAGCCAAATAGTTTAGGTAGTCTACGGTGTACTATTTATATTATACAATAAATATATACAAAAACCCCCTTATTCATAAAAGATGTTTAAAGTTAACTAGTGATTAGCGATTCTTTAACCATACATTTTAGACGTTTGTACGACACTTAACTTTAATCTTCTTAAATTTAAGTTAAGTGACGTTAAGAGGTCAAAATTGAATGGTTAAAGAATAGCTAATCACTAGTTAACTTTAAGCAGCGTTTATGAATAAGGGGGAAAATGTATCATACTAACTTAAATAAATAACAACTATTAACAAACTTCAAATTAGAGCAAATAAAGTAAGTATAATGATAATATTAAAAGAGAGAGAGGAAGTGCTTTTTGTGGATTAGTACAAATATTTTAATAATTAGGATAGTCTCATTGTATAAATATAAAAGCAGGAAGGCCACTAAAACATTACTTTGACTATTTTTTTTATATAGGGAAGGTGTGTTTGAAGGTTTATTAAAACTTTGAAATTCGTTTTAAATATGTATAAGACCGTCTTCCAACTTTTTATTAGTTTTTTGTTACTCCTGGTTGTGCTTGTGCCTAAGATGTAACGAGATGTGATATAAAAAATCTTACGGCCTGTTTTACTGTGTCAGGAAATTAACAATATCAACAAAGTAACAAAAAAAAAAAATCTAGATAACAAAAAAATGGAATCGATAAGTTAAATAAAACTTATTAGCTGGACGAAAAACTGTTGCTAGTAGGATAAACACTACAATTTATTTATACTTTCATTCCATATTTCCTTCACTTGGTGTGATGTTTTCCATTTTAAATTAAATTGCACTCTCACTGAGTAATTTTAACAAAAGAGAAATAATATGGTTTCAAATAGATGAGATTTTCGTGCATTTATTAATTATGAAACGATTGGATCATATTAGCATTCATTATAATTTCAAATTTTGTTTAATTGGTTTTGAAGTTAAAAAAAGTTAAATAAAAAAAAGGTCTAGCAGTGGTGGCCTAATGGTATCGGCCGCGACTTACAAGAACGAACCCGAAAAACGAAAACGAAAATCAGTCGCTTTACTTTGTGTAAATTATATCATCACCACCGCTCTCAAAACGGTGAAGATAAACATCGTAAGGAAGCCAGCATGTATTAAAAGCAAAACTTCGAAGACAACACATCTACCAACCTCCCCTGGGCCGCGTAGTAGATTACGGCACCCGCCCTCTCACCGAGACTAGGCCTGCTGAGTAGTCCGGGAAATAAATGCAGCTTTTCTTGCCAAAATATACAATATGTAAAACCCTGTTCGATCCGTGAAGGTATTTAATCCCCCTAAAAAATAAAAATTATTTCGCAAAAGAGGTTTAATACATGTGCGGTAAGCAACCATTCCGCGGGCGGCGGGCGGTAGGGCACGCGGCACGTGGTTGCATCGCTATTCGCTCATAACAATACCGGTGTTGTCACTTTTTTAAAAATTACCAAATTGGAATTAATTCGTGGGAAAAAAAGATTATTGCAAAATTCATTAGTATTGTTTCTATGATGACTACGTAAAATTTTATATTATGTTTAGTCAAGTCTTCACCTAACCATTATTATCCTTATGCGTCGAACCGGGTTTTCGTTATATATTGTATATTAAATATGGTGTACAAGTGAACTGTATACAAAGCCCATCGCGCGCGTCTGTCGTCTGGTAGGCTTCTTGATTGAATGTACGAGGCGCCCGCGCGTCTCGTCGCGGCGGGCGCTCGGCGATTGTCGGGAGCGGTCGTGATGCCCCACTCAGCCCTCAGGCCGCTGGCGCAGACAAGGCCTGTGTCCTAGGAGTGGGAACATTATAGACTGATTATGACAAAAAGGACTATATTATTGTTACAGTTGAAATAATTTTTGTTTCCGTTTACATATCTATACTTACTAATATATAAAGCTGACGAGTTTGTTTGTTTGAACGCGCTAATCTAAGAAATTACTGGTCCGATTGGAAAATTATTTTTGCGTTGGATAGCCCATTAATCCAGGAAGGCTTTAGGCTATAAAACATTACGCTGCGACCATTACGATCGGAGCATAACTAACTCCACGTGAACGAAGTCGCTGGCGGCCGCTAGTTTTTTAATAATCTTAGGTCCAGGTTCCAGTTAGGTTTATTTATGCGTGCATCAGCGTTTTTTTCGAGCATTATTCGTAACATTTATAAAAGAGTATTTATATTTAAAAACTCTGCTGTAATGTAATCGCTCACAAATGTTTTTAAAAGCTTGTTGAGCTCGTAAAAATATAAAATTCAGAACAAATACCGAGTTGAATCATGGATTTTATAATAAATATCAGCTAGGGCTTCAGCCCGCTTCTTCGGCCCTGTGAAATTTCTTGGTCCTTTAACCCATCACATCGTATAGTATCGCCCGAAGAAATATATACACATACCTAGTATTAATATAGATATAGATTTCACTTGTTAGGATTATTACACCAAAAAGTTACACTAAAAACGTCGAAATCCCCTTATGCCATGTTAATTAAACATACGTGTATTATAAACGGTACAATTATATAACAACTTTATTTTTCCTTTACACGGAACCTGAATAAAGCTTATTCAGAATAAGCAACTGAATCGATTCCAATAATTTTTACACCGTTTTATATTTTTTCCCAAATTCATCTGGAAATTGTTGCAGTGTGGTTACCGAGCGCACAGTACAGTTTACTGCAGATCGTGGTAAAAGCCGCGTGCGCAGACTGGGACAGCCCCTCCCGCCCCTCTGTGCAGGGGTGTAATACGTTCTAAGTAAAATTAACATGTTTTTAGTAAATGAGACGACTCTCATGTCGCACCCACTCCTATTCTAGTTGGTTGCTCTGCACTCGAAGTTGTTGACGAGTATATATACCTGGAACAAACAGTCCAACTAGGTAGGTCCAACTTCGAGAAAGAGGTGTCTCGTCGAATTCAGCTCGGCTGGGCAGCGTTCGGGAAGCTACGATACATTTTCTCGTCGTCCAAGATACCACAGTGTCTCAAGACTAAAGTCTTTGACCAGTATGTGTTGCCAGTGATGACTTACGGAACTGAAACGTGGTCGCTCACAATGGGCCTCATACGAAGGCTCAGAGTCACGCAAAGGGCAATGGAAAGAGCTATGCTCGGAGTTTCTCTGCGTGATCGAATCAGAAATGAGGAGATCCGCAGAAGAACCAAAGTCACCGACATAGCTCTGCAAGTCGCTAAACTTAAGTGGCAGTGGGCAGGGCATATTGCTCGCAGAACCGATGGCCGATGGGGCAGTAAAGTTCTGGAGTGGCGACCACGTACTGGAAGACGCAGCGTAGGGAGGCCCCCAACAAGGTGGACCGATGACCTGGTGAAGGTCGCGGGAAGCCGATGGATGCGGGCAGCACAAGACCGGTCAGCGTGGAAAGCCTTGGGAGAGGCCTTTGTCCAGCAGTGGACATCCATAGGCTGAAGATGGAGACGACATTTCATTTTATTACTTACGGCTCAATTTACGAATTAGTACATAATAATATACAATGAAGTCGTGATGGCCTAGTGGTTAAAACACCAGCCTCTCAAGTATGAGTGCGCGGGGTAAAGTTATATGTACTTTCTAAGTATATCTTGGACACCAATGACTGATGGTGAAGGAAAACATCTTGAGGAAACCTGGACTTTTAAGTCTGAAATCGCCAACCCGCAATGAGCAAGCGTGGTGATTACGCTCAATCCTTCTCTGTATGAGAGGAGACCTGTGCCCAGCAGTGGGACGATAAAAGGTTGATAATGATGATGAATATACAATAATATCTAACCTACACTTGACCGTTACGAAAGTCAAAAGCCAGCAATTGTGATGTAAAATGTTATCTCTAGTTAATTACAAACAAACAGATTTTTTTATGAAACGCATGACGTCACCGCATACAAAAAAAAACATTGTATATTAACTGAATCGATTCTATCGGTCTTTACCTATTAAAAATTGCCATTTAGTATGAAAAAAGTGAAACGAATTTTTTCCATGTATTTTTGTATTATTCGAAGTAATCACCCTTGCAATCAATGCATATTTGCCAACGCAGTGGCAGCTTATTGATCATCTTCATAAAGAAATCAGCTAGACGGAAAGCAACAAATTCTGCAAAGG
The DNA here is from genome assembly GCA_037179545.1 of Sesamia inferens. NCBI lineage: Eukaryota > Metazoa > Arthropoda > Insecta > Lepidoptera > Noctuidae > Sesamia > Sesamia inferens. The sequence continues at coordinate 13,198,281 of CM073921.1, read as the reverse complement.
CATTTTGTACAGCCTCTCGGGTATTGAACTTTTCTTGGCGGGACCAAGAAGTTATCCAAATTCTGAAAAAAATAGTAGTCTGTAAGCGAAAAGTCTGATGAGTAGGGCGAATGACGGAGAACTTTCAACCCCAGGTCTTTATATATAATATTGGAGACCGTCTGTGTGCAGTATGAGGTCGCGCGTTGTCATGCAGGAGCAGCGGAGAGGAGCGATTGACTGCTTGTTAGAGATGTGCCAGTTTCTTCATCACTGTGTTCAGTTCTTAATAGTAGGTACAAATCTGGGGTAATGGTCATCCCGTTTGGTAAGAAGCTGTAATGAATCACACCGGCGCTTGACCACCAAACAGTGACTTGTTTTTAGGAAGTCGGTGGTGTTTTTTTTTGTAAACTTTTTTTTAATTTACTCTCTTTTGTTGTGAAAAGTATTGTTCAGCTGCATCAATTCAGACTGGACGCTGACGCTAACATAGTTGGGAAAAATCTTGCAAGCAAACGACGTAATTTTCTTTACTTTAATTTTACCCGTAATTTTGTTTTCAAAACCAAACTACTGAACCGATTTCTATAAGATTCCTATGGGGCCAAAATGAAAGAATGAGTATTGCTAGAGATGAAGCGATTCTTCTTCAGCCTATGGATGTTCAGGCCTCCCCCAAGGCTTTCCACGCTGACCGGTCTTGTGCTGCACACGTCCATCGGCTTCCCGCGATCTTCACCAGGTCATCGGTCCACCTTGTTGGGCCCCTCCCTACGCTGCGTCTTCCAGTGCGTGGCCGCCACTCCAGAACCTTACTGCCCCATCGGCCATCGGTTTCACGAGCAATGTGCCCTGCCCACTGCCACTTAAGTTTAGCGACTCGCAGAGCTATGTCGGTGACTTTGGTTCTTCTGCGGATCTCCTAATTTCTGATTCGATCACGCAGAGAAACTCCGAGCATAGCTCTTTCCATTGCCCTTTGTGTGACTCTGAGCCTTCGTTTGAGCCTTCGTTTAGTCTTGAGACACTGTGGTATATTGGACGACGAGAAGATGTAGCGTAGCTTCCCTAACGCTGCCCAGCCGAGCTAGATGTGTGCTGATTCTCAGCCTAATTTGAATAAATGACTTTTGATTTTGATTTGATTTTTTTTTTTTGATTTCATCTTTAGACCCACTTGTTGGGAAGCTCTGCTGAGGTCATTGAGCATTTTGTCTAAGTCTTTCAGGGTCTCAGCCATGACCACGATATCATCTGCAAAACGGAGATCAGTGGTGTACTCGCCGTTGATGTTGATGCCAAGTCCTTTCCAGTTCAGGAGCTTGAAAACATCTTCCAACGCATCAGTGCACAATTTAGGAGATATGACATCCCCTTGTCTTTACACGGTTACACAACTTAAATTCAGGCTCTTGATTTTAATTGATTGTTGCGAAAGCACGACGAGTAGATAGTGGTTGTCCTATGTTAAACTTCAATTATAAGTCGTTGAGGAGTTCCCTCGATTGTCTCTCGGCACCGTCATCAGATCTACTGCAGATCTTCATTATAACCCATATGCGTGGCAAGTTTTCATCAATATAAATGAATTAAGTCCAAAGACAAGGTAACTACCCTAAACCGTTGAGGAGTTCCGTTAAAATAATGTCCTTCCTCTTCATTATAAGTCCCCTAATGACAATCACAATCCATCTAGGTGTAAAGCTCTTATCAATACAAATTAATGAAGTACAAACACAATGTAGCTCTAAACCTTTAATAAATTTTAGTGCTTTAAAATACTTAATGAAGAAACTTAGAAATGCACTAGTCGCCATTACGATTTTTGAAAGTTTCTCTTGATTATCCTGGTCTTTCATCATTAGACCCCGATTTCCGTATCATGGGACCACCTTGAAGATTTCTTCTTTAGAACATAAAAATCGGTTCATAAACGACGAAGTTATCTGCGTATAAACATAAAAAAGTATATATACGGTCTAATAGAGGAACCTCCTAAAAAATTTTTGCGGTAATAAAATCATTTAACATGGAATGCATTAATTAAACTATCGCTGTATGTTTTTATGTAGGAGAGGGAACGGGAGCCGATGAAATATATTATTCTTAATACCCCAAAACGTTTCATTTAAAAAAAAATTCAATACCTATTAGACACACTAACAACTAAAAATATCGAGATCTAATTATGACATCTGAGTTTAATATATTTGACGGCGCGCTGATTATGAAGATTAATAAGAAAGATCATAACTCGATTAAATCAATATTGTTTTAGTCGACTCGATTCGAGTAATATTAAAATATGAGCGAGTAACCCCGAATAGAGTAGTAGGCGTGATTTGAAGGGGTGGCGACTGTTATATCATTGACAGCTGCCGACGGAGAAGCACGGGCTCTAACCTATTGGCTCATATCTTTTTTTTAAATAAATTATAATAATAATAATAATAATAATAAATCGTTTATTAACCAAATAATGTTTTTTTACATTTCCTTATTAATAAGTACAAGCTATTTCTAAAATTAATGTTTCGGTGGAAACGTAATCCTATATTTTAACTTGTGGACTCCACACTAGGTCGCGCCTGTCTCGTAGAGTCCTTGAGAATTGTTAACAATTAGAAATACATATCAAGTTCGGTACTGTGATATGAATCCTGTGGCTTTTTATTTTAATAAAGTAAGCATAAAGTAAAATTAATTAACCTAAACAAAATCAAAAATGTAGACTAAAAAAATATATATTATAAAGTAGCGCTTTACCGCAATCCCGCCTGATGGTAAGCAGTGACGCAATCGTTGATGGTAAAGCGCACTAGTTTATTAAGAGCCTATTCACAGTAGCCTAGAAGACACTCAAATTGTAATCCGGCGGAAACACCGACGTTGGCAAATTGTTCCAGTCCCTCGATGTACGCGGTAGGAGGAGGGACGAAAGGAGGAGGCTAAACGCTTCGTCCGGATTGTAGTGGTGTTAACAACGTAAGGGTGGAAACTCGCCGTACGAAGGGACGTCCGATGGTGGAAAGGAGATGGGGGATTGAATCATGCAATTCCCTCGCACACTCCCCAAAATGCATGCTATAGAAAACCGAAAGGCTGGCTACTCTACGCCTGTGCTCTAGGCTTTGGAGACCGACACGAGTTAAATCAGGGTCAAAAAACAGCCTCTTCGCACGCCTCTCCACAGAATCTAAAGTGGCCAGGTGACACTTAACAGCACCAGCTCAAATGTGGCTGCAGTACTCCACACACGAACGGACCTGCGCTTTGTACAACGTTAGAAGCTGCCCTGGTGTGAAGTACTGCCGGACCTTTGCGATAACGACAACTTTCCTGGCAGCCACCTTGGCCTTAGACTCAATGAACCGCCCAAAGTTTAGGTTCGAGGAAATCTCAACTCCCAAAAGATGAAGGCGGTCGGTACATTGTCCAATTTCTCACAGGCCATGGCAACTTTAAAAGTAAACTGTATTCTTTTAAAGTTGTTCCTTCGCCTTTGTGTCAATGTTTTACATCGAACTGTGTTTTTGAACAGTCCGCACATCACATCTTGTGGGAGTGTGTTCATTGGCAGAATGAACGCAATATTATGTTGGATAGTGTACAAGTTACATTCGGAGTCGTTTATTATACGGACCTTGTAGAAACTAGAACCAATTTCCGTGCGTTCAGGCGCTTTTGCCATACCTATTATTGGAATCAATTGTAACAGCAAATACCTACTTAGGACCCATTAACTTAATACATTTTTTTCCGTGGTGCTTGGCAATCTGGGCTTCTCCCAGTTGCAATAATGTCCCTTTGTGCCGATTGGCCTAGTTCTGTTCTGTCTCCTGCTTGTTATGGAGGGAAGAGGAAAAAAATATCTTTTTTCTTACACCTCCGCAATTTTTTCTGATTAATTTCGTTGCGGGACCCAAGACAGTTGAATCGTTTCTCCGGGACTCGTCGAGCTTCATTGCTCGGCGTTTTCCTGGCGGTCTCTACTGTTGATTCTGGCTTTCAGGAGTTGCAGTCGGTGGGAAAAGGTGTGGCGCGTTTTGTAGTGCAACACTCGTTCGCTCTACCATAGCCTCTCTTTCGGACCGAATTGATTCCCTACTAGCTCGAGCATCCGGCAGGTATCTCTCTACAACTGTGCTGTCATCTGCATACCCATAGATACCGGGCATCAACAGACCGTCAATATGCAGCAGGAACAGAGTTGAAGAGAGAACAGACCCCTGAGGAACACCGGCATTAGTCGACATGGGCTCAGTCCGTTCAGTCAGGAAGCCTTTTACCCAGCCAGTCAGGCTAGGGGAAATGCCGTACGCTGGAAGCTACTCAAAAGACCAGCGTACCATACCCGGTCGAAGGCCTTCGAGACATCAAGGGAGACAGCAATCGCTTCCCCATTTCTCTTGAGGGCCTCGCCCCACAAATGAGTGGCATACACTAGTAGGTCCCCAGTTGACCGTTGTCACTGAGGAGATTGTTACCTTCCAGGTACGTGAAGAGGCGTGAGTTTAAGACACGCTCCATAATTTTACAAAGTATGGAGGTGATCGAAATCAGCCGATAGTTGGTAGGATCGGCACGACTATCCTTTTTGGGCATGGGCTGCACGTTGGGAAGCTTCCAGGACTTGGGCACTATACCAGTCCTAAATGAGAGGCGATACAGGCACGTCAATACAGGAGACAACTCGGGCGCATTATGGGCAAATAGAGATGCAAAGAGACCTAATTTCTCTCTCGCCATATGATCCAGTGCTCCATCAGGCCTAACCAGCGGAGGCAGTGTGGGCCGACAGAAGTTCGCCTCGACAGGGACCAAAAAGATCTGCTATCGGATGGCTGTACAGATAACTTGTTGCCAATATGGGTAATGCGGTCGAAGCGAGCCTTCTTAAGCGCCTTTTTGTAGGATTTGGCGGCACGGTTAAAGGCTCTCTTCTTTGAGCTTAGATCCGGAGCTCCGCGGTCACGAGCGTTAACCCAGGTGAGAAATGCCGTGTGCTTACGCTGTTCAGCTTGGAAACAATCGGCATTGAACCATGGGCGAGCCGAGTCACCGACGGGCACGTCATTGAAGGGGATAAAATACCCCATAGCTTGACGCACCACATCGGTTATAGCGTCCGTACAGCTCGACGGATTGTCAGAAGAGAAGCAGAACCGCTGCCAAGGATAAGAAGCAAGGAAGTGGCGCATCTCATCCCAATCTGCTGACCTGTATCGCCACATTCGCCGTTCACCCCGGGAGTCGTGATCTGGTGACGAGAAAGATGATACAGACTTCACCAGACAGTGGTCTGAAGTTCCCAACGGTGAAGAAACTGTTACAACACATCTGTCCCGATCAGTGGTCAGCAGAAGATCCAGACAATTGGCAGTATGACCAGCTACATCAGGCACCCTAGTCGCTTGTCTCATCAGCTGGGAAAGTCCCATTGATAGCGCAAAGTTTTGAGCTTCTCTTCCAGCGTGGTCGGTCCTCTGGTACGGGAAAAGCCAGTCCTGGTAGCAGGCATTGAAGTCCCCCAGAGCGACGAGCTGTGCGTCAGGGTGGCGGTGCAGCGCATTGTCAGCAGCCTCACTGAGGTAGTCAAATAATCGAGTTGTCTCCTGATCACCGCTGTGCGATCGGTAGACACAAGTGTAAATCTGTTTTAATCTGAGATTATTATTGTAATTCCTTAATATTAAAGTGATCTGAGTATCTTTACAGTTAAAATAATAAGAATCGAACATCACACTATAGGTATTTTTTAAAGTTTTATCGAAATACCGCCCACGATGGATGGGAATCATGGGATGAGAAGACTCTTCTCTGTTCTTCGAGTATACATCTCATAATCAGCCTATTCTGTTCTCAATGTTGGGACAGGCCTCTTTTTTCCGATAGAGGAGACTAAGTATAAAATCTCACGCGGGCCCAGAATATGTACCTACCCAATCCGGGCCCGTGTGGTAGATTTTAGATTGGAGATGTCATATGTATACTTTGTTCTAAGTACATGCTGTTACCCTACGTCGTTTTAAGAGCAGAGGTTTTGAAAATATTTACATAAAGTAAAGCACTCGCCTGACTTCAAACTCACGAACCTACAACTCGTAAGTCGGTGCCATTACCTAGGGCCACCCCTTCTTTACAATATATAATCATTATCTCCCTTTCACGTGGCAACTTTCCGCATATACTTTCGGCTGTGCAGTGTTAATAATATAGGAGGCTGCATAATAGGGTTTACGAGCGATAATTAAGAGTACGTCCGGGGAACCGTGATCAGCCGGTCTCACAGCCACTTTGAATTCTAAATTAATAGAATGAAGTTCCCTTTTACATAAATCAAGGAAAAAATATTACTTTATATTTATTTAGCACACGAGACGGCTCCGAAAAAATATCTTTATATATTTACCTACATACCGAGCCAAATATAACGCAAACATGAATATATCAAAACAAACAGAAAAGTATTTCTTTATATGAGTGCCGCGCAATATTTAAGATCGACTTAGATCTATCAGTACCAATATTGGCCCAACTTTCGATTATGAATATGAGAATTTTCCGTGCGGTGAGATACTCTCCTCCTTGTACATGAGCTCTATATATTCTATAATATAACGATCAGTAAAATAATAATTAAATGCAGTGAATATTTATTTACCACATTTTACAGTACAATGCAGCATTAATTCTATTATAACTTGCATTCTCACCCTACAACAGCGCATTACGTGGGTACATAGTTTCTTAAATGAATAGAAAATTTAGCACGAACATTTTGTTGGGACCTTATATTATTATGAAGACAGGGAAGTTAAGCTGTCGCCAGACGAGTAATTAGTCTCAAGCGAGTCACAAAGGAGACTGCACCTCTGAATAAGCAGTGGCGACGTGACATGGGACACTTTCTGGACAATTGAGTCGTTTTCTAAGCGGACAGGGGAGACACGCCTCCCCGGTACCGCCTCCATGTTGCCCGCATATTTACTATGCTCTGTCAACCTAGACGGTTATAAGTGACGCTTTAAAAATCTTATATATGTTAATGCACGAGGGAACAACCTGGAACACTCTCAAAGTAAGTTTCACATTAAACAATCTCTTACCTTGATTGCCTCGACGGAACAGAGTTCGTATAAGCTTTGGTCGCGGGATAGATTCACAAGTTGGGCAAAGTGTAATTCGGATTTTCTATCAGGAACTACATAGTTGCGCCACGGAGTTCAGATTGGTGCCTGGTTGGTGGCAATAGGCACACAAACTATTATCATATAGGGATTAATTAAAACTGACAAAAAGTGTATGCATAGACTTTTACGAAACCTTTCTGTGACAATTGGCGAAAAGTTATTTTCGTACCTAGTCACACAAAGGCACCTGCAAGTATAATGTTAGTACCTAATATACTAACACAGATTTTGTATATGGTTCCACTGACAGTCACAAACTCGCTTTGCAAGCTAATTTGTAATTTACACTTGGCACATCGCATCTCTGTAATTTGACTCAAGAGAAACATGTGTGGCACTCATTTGAATATTATCATTGTCTTAATATACAAAGACATCGCCACAAATAACCGTCTGATGACATTAAAGGCATGTTCGCCACCTTAAAATAAACGATCTGGCAAAGCTGCAGGCTTTAAAATATAACCTGACCGCGCATAAATTAAATACAAACCATTATTTTCGGTATAATTACGTCAGCATGTTGAGCGTAATATATATTTTTTGTAACTAAGTGCACATATTCGTTTTATAGTTACCAAAAAATAAATAAATTTATTGTTAAATATATAATAAAATTACGTAACTTCAGAAAGAAACGTTGCTAAATAAAATAATTCTCCGCTGTTACGTTCTTTTGGCTTGGCAATTTTCAGACTTTTTTAATTTCGATCTTTTTAATTCTTTTTTTTTTATTAAATTATAGACTAGCGCTTAACCGCAATCCCGCCTGACGGTAAGCAGTGACGCAGTCATTGATGGTAAAGCGCACTAGTTTATTAAGAGCCTATTCACTCTAGCCTTGAAGACACTCAAATTGTAGTCCGACGGAAATACCGCCGCAGGCAAACTGTTCCAGTCCCTCGATGTACGCGGTATAAAGGAGGAGGCGAAAGCTTCGTCCGGATCGTAGTGGTGTTAACAACATAAGGGTGGAAACTTGGCGTACGACGGGTCGTCTGATGGTGGATCGTCCGTCGATCTGCTCCTAAAGATTGTACCGCTGTTTAAAAAAGCAACCCTATAACCTTACTCAAGAATTGAGCTATCAAATGCAAAAAGAGTAAGGACTTTATGCTAGTTGCCTGGATTAAATTCAAGGAGCATATATATATTTAGGTATATATTTAAAAGCCTTGGAGATAAGGTAAATCTTCTATAATAATAGTAAAAGTTAAAGCAGTATTTTATTATCCTTTCAAAAATATAACTGAGTCACAGCACAATAATATATTATTTTATTACATAAAGTGCTGTAATTTCAAAGGAAAATATACAATACTAATACTTATACTTTCTTTATCCGTCGTGTTACTACAAAATGTAGAATGAATATCATTATTAAATTAGGCAAGGCTATTTTCATTCCATTCTAAAATAAATTATCCTTGTCTGGCTGCATACGGCTAATGCAATTTGCGGGCACTTTGAGTTTGTATAATGTTATTTTTAACAAAGAGACCTATATACGACCTATTTAATTAGACGTGCCACTCATATGTACCACAGTTACATTATTTTATGAAAGTCAACTTTTAGTGTCGCGACACACACATCTACGGAACGTTCGGTGCCGAAAGTTCGGCTAAATACACTCACAGTGAATTTCAAGTACTCTATGACACATCAGCCGCAATTACGCCGCCTTCGGCGTAGGGCCTAACCTTCCTTTGAGCGGTTTTTTCAGCTAAAACGCATTTAATGTATTTTGCATAGCAAGCGGCACAAAACGCGATGCGTTGCGCGACCTAAAGTTTGGCGGGCGTAGCTGAACGTTCAGCGTGTGTTGTGCATCGCGCGCGTGGTGGTAACGAAGAGCGGCAACGTCTTGTAAGCCCTCTATAATAGCTAATATTCTAATTAAATCATTTTTTCGGGGCAATTCAGGTACGTCACAAAAACCGCACACCATAAAGTGTCTGCACAGACAGACGGACGATGACGCCACGTAACTTTCCGTCGCGTAGCACACTGAACAAGACGCCGCGTTTTGACCGTTTAGTTTGTCATAACAACAGAATATTGAGATTCACACTTCAGCCGCTGAGCTTTCGGCGCCGTACGTTCCGCAGATGTGTCACTACACTTAATCTTTGAGTAAAGGCCGTATTCATAGTCGAATCGTTTCTTGCTCCACGTGAAACACCTTCTTGGATAATGTTAAATGAATAAAACGTATATTTTAATGCTATGGATGGATATGTAAAAAAGTTTGCATATTTTTGCATTTTAAATCAATCTCCACATGCAAATAATAGCTTTAATTTACATCCGCAAATCGCAGGTCTGGGACAATCAGTTTAATATGGCTTAATTATGATCTATTATTTACGTGTCGCGTCATCATCATTGACAGCGTTGTTCCCTCACTGGTGGGTTCTCTCCCGAGACCGCCTCCCTTTTGTTTCATATTTCCCCTTTCTGTGCTTACCATAACAGAAATCTTGGAACTTTTGTTTCATTTTCTGCTGTATGTAAATAATATTAAAAATGTATTGCGAGAGACATGATGACTCAAGGGAATCTCTCTCACGTTACATTTTAATACTAAAAAAAACAATATATAGGTACAGTTAAATTAATTGCCTGTTTCGTCGGCTCGAACCTACTTGTTAAAATAAAAAAAAAAACACTTTGTTTCACAGCTACTTGAATTTAACCTGTATTATGCTGTGCTTGAATAAGACAACAAATTAAGTGTCATATTGTAACATTTCTTCTACATGAACCGATTTATGTAACGAGAAGATTTCAGCCTTTTTACCGACAGCAAAATTTTGTTCGATCTGCTACGTTCGCTCATTATATTTTATTATGTAGAAATAGTATATTATGCGATGTCGTATAAGAATTTCGTATTTTGCGCCCCTTAGCACACATTAAGTTATATTTTTTCTGACAGTAGGTACATGCCACGTAAAAAAACATCGCAGCTACGCTAAACGGCAATAATTAATCCACTTTCTATCTTTTATGATTTCGGAAACTAAATTAACTTATCATTTATTTTATTTAAAATCAAGAACATGGATGCAGTGCAAGTCAATCAACATAAAACGGCTGTCCTCCTTGATTATTATTGTACATTTACTGAGGGGCAGCCGATCTGGTCAAAATAGTGATAGTACCTACGCTGTAATGAATGATGCACAAAATTATCATTTAATGAACTATGTAATGTTTAATACTGGACATACATATATGTTAATTTTAAATGAAAAGAGTGACAAATGTTTATTAATTTAATTAAATATTTATGTTGATAATAATGGTCCTTCATTAATAATTAAGTTTATTGCTATGAAGGAACTTGTTAAATATACCTGCCTACACTGGTACAGGGGTCTTTTTATCGATTACTACCGTCCGCCCGCGACTTCTTTTACGTGGATTTAATCATTTGAACATTTTATTTTAACTCCAAAAGAGTTATTTTGAAATTGTAGTATCTTATAAGATGTTGATCGAAATTAAGTGATGACAAAGACAATTTTGTTCAAAATTATATACTATTAATTTATTTGGATAAGCATTAATATTGGTTTTTTTTTATCCACCGCTTCTATTGGTCGCAGCGTGATGTTATACTCGTATATAGCCTAAAGCTTTAAAGCTTTCCTGGATTAATGGGCCATTCAACGCAAAAATATTTTTTCTAATCGGACCTGCAGTTCGTGAGATTAGCGCTTTCAAACAAACAAACTCTTCAGCTTTATATATTAGTATAGAAGTATAGATGGGCCGTTGGTAAACACTTGTACAAATAAGTGTTTATAAAATAAAATAAAAAAATAAGATTGCAACTGTGTTCCTATTTTGGCCCCGCGCCAAATGAAACTTGCATCGCTACACAGAGAATTATAACCATTAATTGAAGTAATTTTATTTTTATACTTCTTAACGTATCGATGGCAAACAGCTCGAGTATTGATGTAATAATTTTTTTACCACTGATTTCAGTCATTTATCTAAATTAGGTTTAATTATGTTGCGTACAATTCCCTTTTTTATGTTATCATCATCATCATCATCTCAACGTTTATTCCGGTTGCATCCGCGGCTTTCGCGTTGGACCCCGGGCTCGGCTTTCCTTCACATTCTCCTCCATTTCGCGCGATCTTTAGCATCCTGTGGTAAGAGCTTGTTGGCACGTATGTCATCTCTTACAACGTCAAGTCAGCATTTCTTTGGTCTACCCCGCTTGTTCCCGCCCGGCGGAGGCGCCATGGCAAGAGATTTGTTACCCAGGTTACATGCCGGTTTGCGTAGAAGTGGCCGTACCGGCGCGGCGGCGTAGGCGACCCTCCTCCAGTTTGTCTGCAATGTCACGGACATGAAGACTGCCACGGATGCGGGAGTTCCTAATGCGGTCTTTCCGCGTAACTCCACATATCCACCGCAGCATATTCATCTTCGTGACACGCAGCTCCTACTTGTGTCGCTCAAGCACAGGCCACGCCTCACTGCCATACAGGAGAAAAGGTCTAATGATGGTTTTATAGACCCCTTTATTATGTAAACCATTTAAAATAAATTACAGTTAGGTATAAATGTAGCAATATACAGCTACTAATATAGATTCTAATGTTGTACAAAACACAGTCTATCCGTTCGTGTGTGGAGTACTGCAGCCACAATTGGACTGGTGCTGCAAAATGCCACCTGGATACTTTGGAGAGGTGTGGAGAGGCGTGCGAAGAGGCTAATTGGCAAAACGGTTATCAAGGCCTGGAGCACAGGCGTAGAGTAGCCAACCTGTCGGAATTCTGTAGGACGCATTTTGGAGTGTGTGCGAGGGAATTGCATGATTTAAATCCCCATCTTCGATCCATCATCGAACGACCTGTCGAACGACGAGTTACCACCCTTACGTTGTTGACACCACAACGATTCGAATGAAATATTTCGCCTCTTTATACCGCGTACATCGAGGGACTGGAACAATTTTCCAGCGGCGGTGTTTCCATCGGACTACAATTTAAGTGTCTTCAAGACTAGAGTGAACAGGCTCTTAAAAAACTAGCGCGCTTTACCATCAACGATTGCATCACTGCTTACCATCAGGCGGGATCACGGTCATGCACTACTTTATATTAATAAAAAAAAAAATACATTTTGTGGTTTTCTTACTTAACTCGCGCTTAGTACTGGTTTATAATTTATAAAAAGAAATCAAATGAATAGCTTAAGCACACCATTATCCACCGCTGCGGGTACTTACTGCAAATAATATTTCAGGTTTTCCAATAAAGTTGAACATAGGATAGAGCTACAACACACGACAATGAAGTAGTAATAAATAGCATAATAATTAGCATCTTATCTTACAAACAAAGAAACAAAACGGAGATTAATAATTGATACTAAGTGTAGTCCTCAATGACATCGAAAAACAACAAAATGCCTACAGAAACTAATTTGATATCATAATTATTATTGTTGGTAACAAAAGGTTGGCAGTAGTCGTCGGTCCCGAGACGTTCTCAGTTGCAAATTCTATTTGTTTCGAGCTCGAAAGGTTTGTTAATGGGAGTCATTAATTTAACGTCGCCAATCCGACGCTCTCGGCGGTTGGCGAAAATTTCTTATTCGCGACCCTTCAAATGCAGGCAATTTAAGAATGATATTATAAAATTTATAACGTCGTTATGTCATTGAGGAAATCTGTCGAAGCTAGATATGTACAATATGTAAAGAAAACTCTCTCCGATCCGTGAAGGTATTGTTAGGTATCTGTATCTGGTATAACTGAGTCTACTAATGCCTACAAAGCCGGGCTAAACTTAAAAAAAAAACGCCATAAAAAATATTATTTTGCAAAAATAGGTAGGTAACTTAATACATGTGCGGTAGGCAATACATGCGCTGGCGAAAGGGGCAGGGCACGCGGCATGCGATTGCATCGCTATTCGCTCATAGTAATACCGTCAAAATAGATGATGTCACTTTTTTAAAAAATACATAATTTTGGGAAGTTGGAATTAATTCGCGGAAAAAAAGATTATTTCAAAATTCATTAGTATATGTTTTTAATCTATACTAATATATAAAGTTGAAGAGTTTGTTTGTTTGTTTGAACGCGTTAATCTCAGGAACTACTGGTGCGATTTGAAAAATTCTTTTTTTTTGCGTTGGATAGCCCTTTAATCTAGGAAGGCTTTAGGCTATATAACATCACGCTGCACGCTACCAATAGTAGCGGAGCATAACTAAACCACGCGAACGACGTCGCTGCCGGTCGCTAGTCATTTATATAACAGAACAACCGTTACCGGGTCAGCTAGTATGTTACGTAGATCCGTAATATAATTAATTCCTCGACGGCACGATATAGCCAGTTGAAGTGTAATTTTTACATGGAATTGCTTGCAGACATATGAGATCACAGTGTGCATAAGCAAGATGGTACCGCTCGTCCTTCGAGTACTTTTTCCGATTTGAGGCACTTCTTATTTCAGAACCTTCAAATGCAGGCAATTTAAGAATCATAATATTAGCTTCGCCGATTACAGCCTTATGACTTCCAATATACAATATGTAAAGAAAACCCTGTCCAATCCGGAAAGGTATTATTAGGTATCGTAACTGATTCTACTAATGCCTACAAATATATTTCGCAAATGGATGTAACTTAATACATGTGCGGTAGACAATACATGCGCGGGCGAAAGGGGGTGAGGCACGCGGCACGAGGTCGCATCGCTCATAATAATACCGCCGAAAATGGTGTTGTCACTTTTTTAAAAAATACCATCTTTTAGGGAAGTTTGAATTAATTCCCGGAAAAAAAGATTATTTAAAAATTCATTACTGTTTTTAACTAATGAATTTTTAAATAATCTTTTTTTATTACTATTTTTACCATGATGATTATGTAAAATTTAATATTTTATTTAGTTATGTGTTTACCTAACCCTTATTTTCTTTATGGGTCGGACGGGGATTTCATTACATATTGTATATTTTCAACTGGATAACGTCATGTTCCTGCTCGATTTATATATATTATGCTGATTTCATTATGAATAAAACCTTTTTGGAATCATCTAACTAACTAACTATCTTTTAACTTTTTCTATTTTGGGGCCGAACTCCAATCTAGCTGAATATGGATGAATATTTGTGTGTTTTTATGGACCGACTGTCTATTATTGTCCTCTGTGACCCAGTTACTACTGAGTGCGATGCCCCTTTATTATTTATTAAATACTATAATTAAAAGTCGTCTATATTTACAATTTTTGTAAATTTGTGAGCACATAATAAATGTATATTAATTAGGGATATTCTAGGTCTTCACCTATAATTAGTCTGTAAAAATATTGTAAAACATTTTAAAAGAGTAACATTCTTTTCCGTACGAAAACTATTTTTCAAAAGTAATTGACTTTAATGTCGCCCCTTAAGATACAGGCCTAGCCTAGTTTAGGGGACAAAGTTAAACCTATTGTAATGCAGTATTAATGTACACAAAAATTGAGAAATGTTTTTTTGTATATTTGTGTTTGCGTTTGTACTTATTTAAAATAAACACTTTGAATTTAAATTGTTAAGACTGATTGTCAGATTTTCTTGCTTCTGAGGACTCGTAACGACTGTCAAATATTCGCAAATGACATCTGGGACCAACGTCTTAATGCGTACCAAGGCACAGAGGGAAAACGTTACGGAATAAAATTCTTTATTACAGCGAAAACCACATCAAAAGCCATCATGTCACGGAGTGTAGAAAAATAAGCCGTCACTCACAAATACTTATAGGAAATTACTGTATTTTTATTATTTATAAGATTTAGTACCTAATCGTTTTGATTTATCTGGAATCGTAGAAAATAATTACTAGCCTTTCCGTCAATAGGGTATCTGACTAAAAATAACTAATTAGTCCGTCCGTCAGATTTCCAAAAAATACTAGACACGAATTGTTTGTTTTATCAAAATAATAAAAATTGACAAATATAAAAGGCATCAAAGGCCAGGAGTGGTGGCTGGTGACGTCACTGGTCGCTAAAAAGTGTAGCGTGCAGTGACGTCACACGAGTTTTCAACGCACTGTGTCGTCTTAATTTTTTGTTTACGAGTATATGCAAAAAGAAAAAATACATGTCTAGCATTTTTTGAAAATCTGACTGAAGGACTAATTAGTTTTTCTTTAGTCAAATAGCCTATTACAATGGTTGGAATTATTCCTTTATGTGCTTTGCAGCACTCGCAACGATTATTCTAATTTTTAACATAATAAAACGTTTTACGAAATAAAATAGGTTTTTTTAGTACCTGTACACAAACTATAATCAATTGGGATATTTGAATTGAATGGAAACAATTTGTATTCGATTTGAGCATCAGTGGCGAGTGAAATACTACGAGAGAACAATTTTGATGGCATTCATATAGACGGCCGGATTACTGATTCCTATGATTCACAACAGATCCCACGTATGCACAGCGGTAAATTACGCAATTTCATAAAATCTAGATTATTCGTGAACTTCAGTTGATTCATATTGTATCCAATGAGTTTTGTTTTGTCATCTACTAATATTGTAAATACGAATGTTTATAATAATGATTGTGTATTTATCACTCTTTCATGCAAAACATTAGAACCAGGAATAACATATAGGATTCTTTTTTCCCGATATTCCCACAGGATGGAAACTTACGCGAGTGAAACTGCAGGTGCGCCTAGTAAGATTTATTTCTCACACTTTGTTGTTTCTTATCGATACAATAATTAGCATAAGTAACTACACGCAGTTCAAATAGCGCGTTATACGCTCGTAGCAAAATCGTAGCAAACACGTAGCGCGTAGCAAGATGCTACGACATGAGTCTTACTTTTGTTCACAAGATATAGCAAAGACATTAGTATAACTTTCTAAGCGTTGTTCATTGTCTATTAATAATAATAAGTATAATATCATTTTCACTTGGAAACTAGAGCATAAATAGAGAAAGTGAATAAGTCAGTCATTTCTAAAACTAGCTAAAGTTCATAAAAAAATATTGTAACAAAACGGTCTGACTTGTGATGTCATATCAGCAAATGTTCTCGGTGTTCGCAACTATTAATTGAAATACCTCTCTGAACTAGACTAGGTCTGGTTCTAGCAATATTCGTCACACATAATCGTACTCGCTACAAATTGTGCCGACAATTTGACAGTGCAACTGCTACGCCAGATGAACAATTTATACTGGTACGTATTTAATGTATGACTAGAAAATTTTGAAAAATACAATTAAGTAATTAAGTAAAGGATAAGAACTTGTCATATAAGTACATATCGTCCCCCTAACTGCTTTTCCTATAAAGAATATAGTTAAAAATAAAAAAATCAAACATAAAATCACACCTCCTTGCCATGGGGCAGCAGAAATCATTGTACAACCTTTACACATGTGTTTGAATAAATATTTTAAGTTATTTTCCAAATACCTACTTTAAAAGAAGTTCTGTATTCAAACTAAAGCACTGCTATAAGTTTATAAATAAGACAATAATAAAAAAATAAAATAAGAACGGAATTTAAATTTTATTTTACTATTAATGACAAGGCAAGAGAAAATCGTTCCAAAAAATACTTATCATATAACAGCCAACGTTCGAAATTCAAATTGCGCAAGTGTGCCTGTCGTATTAGAATGTGCATGTATCTGAATATATTTAGTGGCGCGTCCGAGATAGACGGGAAAATTGGCTGAGAGGACTCCCATCCCATCGCTGAGACAGCAACGCACCCTTCTACCTGCGGGCAGCGGAGACAGCCGCTAATCAGCAGCTTCCTGAGACAACAATCTAAATAACACAGAGACACTCCGTCATTATTAATGACAATTTATTACACGACCAACTCCGCGATCCCACATATTTATTTATTTACGTCTCGCTCGTATTCGCTGTCAGTTCAAGTCGAAAGATATTAAATGCGTGAATGATAAACTGCAGTTTTAAAATGAATTCTGCAGAATAGATACTTACTGCAACAGATGCGTACTTACTCTTATTTCGTGGAAGAAATATTATATAGCGGATTAAAAAATTTAGAATATAAATATTTATGTGATATGGAATTTGTTTGTTTTTGTAGCTGTGGCAGAGGTAAGAGCTGTATAATACTGAATAATTACACGCGATTACCAACACGCGAAGATTATAATTAAACCTTCCACAATAAATGTGAGAGACCAATATTCAGCGTTCATTAAAACGCCTCGCATATCAAAGTATCAAATATTTGTAAGTCATGTGAAATATTAGCAGGTACTGCATTATAATAACGTTTGCTTGCTCCACCAATATTCAGCCTTGTTAATATGGTTGATGATATTATACGTCGTATGTACAACTTTGCCCGTCCGCAGCTGACCCCGGGGCATGTCAAATATAGGTACATAGATAGAGGTTCCTAATCTGATAACGCTCGGCCACTACCGGTGCGCGGTGACGCCACCCGACCGAAGCGACCTAAGCAGTTTTACTCCTAGATGTTTATTTTTTGTTTGTATTTATCCATTTTAAAGCGCTTTCCGTAAAGCTTGGGTAATGTTTATTGTATTTTCACTGTTTTGTTCAGCGTGCTTTGATTACCATCCCTGGAGTGCATTAAGGTATTTTTATTAGGGCTTTGCACCAAAATGCTGAAAACGGACCAGTGAAGTTAGGTAGCAGTCAACGTTGTTAATGGGCTTCCTGGTACACTACTCGACGTTTTGCTTTTCCTCGTTTGTAGAATAATTTCATATACGCGATCTGTACGGCGCCGCTCGTAATCTTTACAATTACGGCCACAGCGTGGTACTAGCAGACGCTGCGTGAAACTAATTTGAAAATACAATTCCATGTTGTTACGACATTTCAAAATATTCGTCAGGCTAAAGCTTAGGACAGTGGTAAAAAATAAACTCGTTAAGAGCAAAAATATTATATACCTAAGGCCTTTTTAGTGGCTATATACACTGTTATAGATGAAGTATTAATTCAAGATGAAGAAGAGGCAAAAAGACTCGGGCTGGTATAATGATAAGAATCAACGGCTTCTCACAAGAATAAATTATATGAGCACATGCAAGATTTAATAAAATAATTATTTGTGAAGCGACTCGGTTCGGTCACGACCGCTTCATCATCGCGATAATCCCAGGACACTACTAAATTATTCACAGACAAGAAACGCCATTTTATAACGCCATTCCAAGCTTCAACGGCGCATTGTGCATAATGGTGAAAAGAATTTAATGGAATTTGAAAGACCGTGTTAAACCAATATGCAGGATCTCCGTTGAAACAACGTAAATCCCATATTTGTTGGAAACGGGAAAAGTAAAATAAATTTAATGCAGATTACTCGTGAGTAAATTTAAACTTTTTTTTTGTATTTTCACATGTTTGCGGTAGCGATTTAGTAGCCGAACGCGGTTTGTACTACATCATATGAACTACGTGCCCGTCTGTTACTCGTTCTTTATCGCATGGAAGGATATCGGTACAACCAACAACTCTGACTGCGATACTAATCAGTAGCAGACTAATCGACGCGCTGTTTGCTGCCAATCAGCCCGCATCTTTGCCTATATAGGCTGGCTATTGTTTTTGGGGATACCACAATATTTTATAGCATTTATCATATTCTTCTTATAAACATATTTCAAAAATATAGTGCATGTTGAAAATATAAACTTAATTTAAGACTCCACTTGGGAAGTTTAATAACTTTGGTCGCAATTAACCTGAATTTGGGTAGCGAACATAAAATTGATATAACCGAAATAATGCATTTAAAAACGGAGTCTAATGCTCGACTGGTCTAATAATAAAGCTGATGGCAAAACTGTTAGTACAGCCGTAAATCTTTAATAGTGAGGAGGCTATAGGTAGGAAATTACTGGTTTAACTCAGGTTCGCAAAATGGATTGCTATAATAAAGTTGGAATTTCGCAAGCGTCCATCAAAAGTGAAAACGAATGGCCACCATAAGAAGGCTGACCATTTATCACGTTTATCTAGATTTCGCACCGGACCACATCATTTACTGCACAGAAAATCTATACCCGGCACATTTCAAACACGATTAATAAATAGGTGTACTACAAGCATTTTATTATTACGACTTGAAGTTTACACTGAGATTAAATGATTACTTAGGTAGTAATATTTCATTGCATTTAATGTTATTAATAACCAAGAACCGGCAAATTGTACCCAAATAACCATTGACAACAGTCTAAGTAACAAACTAACACTACTAACTTGTGAAAGCAACTATGCAGTAACTCATACAGTGTTGGTCATTCCCGGTCGGCGCGCTTAAAGTTCTGCTCACCCGTAACCTACTAAATTCGTGATGGAAATGTTAATAAGTATTTAACTCTACACAAAAAAGTAGTACCCATATAAAACGCCTTAAAAGCCTTTATAAAAGGGTGATAAACTTTTACGAGCCTAAAGAAATCTTTAAAATATTCAAATATGTTTTAACAGCCAAAGGGCTGCATGCATATTACAGATTTGGGTACATATCCTTTATGATCAAGTAATGGCGTCAGTAGTGAATATTATTGAAGCACACATTAAGAATATCGATGTCCAAACTAGGGTTGTAACGGATCTTCGCTTCCGCCTCCGTTACTGCGGAAGTTTCGCAAGAAATCATATGTTTGCCTCCGCCTCCGACTCCGCATAATTTTATGCGGAGTTATAACGGAGGTTTATTCACGTATTCATAAAATATTAACGCGCAAGCAGCGACGCTCGACAACCGTCCGGCCGCGTGTTGCGCGAAATATTCAAGAATCAACCAATGCAAGAAGGGAACGCGGTTGAGTGGGGGTGGGAATATGTCGTTTCGTTTGCCAAATTGATGATACACGACAGGAATCAACCTGTCGAAGTACTTTGACGTAGTTTTTCCGATGTTATGTAATTCTAGTTGAACCACAGAGCAAATAATCACTACGTTTATCGGACCAGTAGTTTCTGAGATTAGCGCGTTCAAACAAACAAATAAACTCTTCAGCTTTATATATTAAGTATAGAGTATTCATTTATTTTTTCAATGATTTTCTTTATGTAGAAATCTAAATAATACTGTCGCATTAATAAAGTATGATAGTGCCTCTAGTATCTAGCATAATGAAAATTTATAAAAGAAACAGCGACAGACCTTTTGAGCATTGAAGGATTAGGGGCATCAAATTGTAGGTATTGGTCTTCTACAGCTTCTTTAGCTATATGGCGCGGGAAGTCATTCAATATGTCATCGCTCAGGGACTCGGCTATAATTCCTATATACGGAACAGCATTTCTGCCAACTTGTATCTTTTTCTTTTTAAAATTCCTGAGTGGAAAATGCTTTCTACAAATATGTTTCAATTGGTGCAATTTTTCTATAGGCTCATAGGCCAAGTCCTCTTTACCCGTTATTTTTACCCATTGTTTGCACCTACAAAGTAAAATCATTAATGAATACCGTTATTGCAAAAACTATTTCTATTTCTATATGTCATAGCTCAGTCTATGAACTGATTTTAATGAAAACTGAATTTAATGATGTTACGAATTCCACATATCTCACACGTTACAACTGGCACGTTTATTAATAAAAACTACGCAAATTAAAAATAAATAAATATAATACGCAAATTACTATTAATATAAAATATAATTATTATATTTTTTTTTCTATTTCCTCTTTCACCTCCGCGTCCGCGAAGGTGAAACACGTCGCCTACGTATACGTCTCCGCCTCCGCTATAAGACCTCCGTTTCAACCATAGTCCAAACCCAGTATGAATATTGGAAATACTAATCCTTCATAAAAAAAAAAAAAATAAGCTGTTATAGTATAGTGGTGACCTTTCTGATAATGACTTACCTCAGATACGAAGCCAATACGGCCTACGGCTGCGGACCGCCCGTCTTCCACGGCGCGGCGCAAACTAATTCCGAATTCTGCGTGCGTATACTTTTGATGTGTAGAAAAAGTGTTGGTCTAGCCACATAAACCTGGCCGCACTTTGGTTGAGTTTTCCGTGGCCGCACCACAATGAATTATAGCATAATTTGTTCTGGTTGGCTCCCACACAATAAGGATACAACACGAGGTGAGAACCGTGAGATGTGTACCGTATGTAGAATGGGAATTGATGAGAAGATATTTGTCGCGTTTCGGGGTCATGTCACTTGTTGGATCGCGGTACTACAATAAGTTATAAATACGAACATTATATTGAGGTTTTCGATGATTTAAAATGTAGTATTTTGTATTCTCAATCACAACTAAAAAATGGATAAGCTCATTAACAGTAATGAACTTCCTGCATCGAATTCGTATTAAATACAATCTAATATTTTTTGCAATTTTCCGGTCAATGTCAGATTGTATTTTGACCATAAGAACAAATAAGAGACTTGTTTATTATATGGTACAAATCTAACTTAGAAAGATGGCATCATCATCATCATCATTTCAGCCGAAAGACGTCCACTACTGGGCATATGCCTCTCCCAAGGATTTTCACGACGACCGGTCTTGCGTTTCCCTTGTCCAGCGGTTTCTCTTGACCTTCACCAGGTCGTCGGTCCACCTGTCGGAGACCTACCCACGCTGCGTCTTTCGGTGCGTGATCAAATTAGAAACATGTATAAATGAATAATGTATAATGTAAAACAAAAAGCTTAAATTACAATAGTAATTTGTTTGTTCAAATAGTTTATACATCTTGCAGAGCTAATTGCTTTCTGTTACTAAAATGTAGCCTGGTCTAGCTGCAATGCTTCGATGTCGCCTTCGGATCGTGGAGGTCAGACGGCAGTCGTATCTAAGTTTAGCCAAAATCAGCAGTTAGACTGGTTTTGTCGGTCTCCGTGGCGCAGCGGTCAACACGCCTGCCTGCGACGTGGAGGCCCCGGGTTCGATCCCCGGCCACGTCATGATGGAAAACGATCTTTTCCTGATTGGCCTGGGTCTTGGATGTTTATCTATATATGTATCTATTATAAAATATAGTATCGTTGAGTTAGTATCCCATAACACAAGTCTCGAACTTACTTTGGGGCTAGCTCAATCTGTGTGATTTGTCCGTATTATAAAAAAAAAAAAAAAAAGCGGATCCCAGATTCCAAAGCTGAAAAAGCTACGGATGCGACTGGGATCAACGCTGAGACGATGATGACTAAAATATAGCCTTAATTAACTATTATGTGTACTTAAACGTATACTAGAAACATAAGCCTGTTAGAGAAATGCAGGCGTAAATTGAATTAGCATACACGCCCCATATGCATCATATCATGCCCCAAAGGGGATAGAATTCTGTGCAGGACAAATTAATAATCCGATTATAATAGAAACCTCTGAATTTAAATTATATCTCTCTCTAGCTCAAAGCCTTCTTAGAGCATAAGTCCATCGCTAGAAATAAATTAAAATGTAATGAGGAATTTTATGAATTCTGTGCTAAGTTATTTTGCCAGACATGTTTGGTAAAATCGATAAAGAGACGGTCCCGGCCAGATGAAGTTTCTGCATCCACTGCATGAATTTATTGTTTTAGTATATCGTAGAAGCGCTTTGCAATGATGTTGAGGCAAATTTGCAAGGCGGTGAGCCGGCACTACATACGGTTACATTGTAGCAACTAGACGCAGAATTTTAAAAGCAGTACGAAAAACTTTCAGAGACGTTTTGGCAAACAAGTAACTGGTAGGAGAAAGTAGGACGGCGAAGTAGCGAGGCTGTGGCGCATCTGAAGTCCCGATGTGCTGAGCAGAAAGCATAACTAACTATTGTATTATCTATCTAGATATGCGCCATTTATCTGTTGTTATAACTTCTCGTCGGTCGATTCGTGAACAGACCAGTGGTAATTGAATATGTCGCGATCGCACTTCGTACTTTCTATTCTTGGTCGCTATAGTTTCTTCGGTAATTGCATCATGTCCATTTCATGTCAAATTGGAAAGTGGAAATAAAGTCGACATATTCCGACCGAGACTTTATGTAATAAGATACACTTATGTATATAGCGATCGATTTGTATTATGAAACAAATAAAGAAAAGTTACTTAAATATACTTGTTGTTATTACATTTCCCTTCCGGTGTTGTCGCAACCAAAGGTGAAAGTTCCGGAAATTATTAATAGTTTTCCGTTTTCAACGTTGCTAGCAGTTTTGTCGGAGAATTTATGGCACGTTGTAACAATGTTGTTATGTGCAAAGGTATTAATTAATGACGCCACTTAGCCTGCCACGTTCATTGATTCGAAACAGATCCAGCGAGGAACTGCGACGTTTAGACAGCGTGGGTGTTTAATTATACTCCTATAAATTCTGCGACGGTTACAGAAACATTTCGCTGTTAATTAGAATCTGCAAAACACTTCAAGGAACACAATCGCATTTCATTAGAATGTTTACTCCTTTTCTAGATTTGATTACTCAGTCAAACGATAAAATACGATAACCACAGACTATTTCACGTATGAAGCTTGCCAGTCGAACGCTCAAAGTTCAAAATAATAAAAAAGTCGCTACGTGTTTCCAATCGATCACGTAGGTAACTTACAACTTTCGGTCTGAATAGAGGAATGTTAGTTAGCATTTCGGCCAGCCCAGCGCGGGAAATTAAACCGACTTTTTTGGGCGTCGCTTAGAAAAACGTGTTCGTATAACATGACAGTTCACTGAACACGTGTTCATTAGGTATAACTTAAATAGTATAAAAGTCTACATTCGGGGAAATCGAAGTGGTATATATTATTATTACAATATTTAGTAGGTACATTCCTTCAATTCATATGTGCGCGTACAATCTTTTAATAGGTGTGCTCGCTACAAATACCGTGATGCGTAAAATACTTTGCTAATTTATCAATTACATATACTTGCAGGTTGTTAAAGTTTAAAAGTGTAAAAAGTTATCACTAAGTTTTAAAGGTTAGCCTAACGCGACATTGCTTCTCTCATAATAATTTAACACTCGTTGAATATAAAAGTAACTTTTCGAAACGGATTAACAGGATATTGAATATTTCAAGAGATTGTCAGAATCGGTGTGCCCACGCGTGCAGGTATGGAAACATAGGAGCCTACCTACCGTGATAAATATAACTCAGGGTGAGTCCCTATTTACTGAAATGTTAATAAAGTATTAGTAAGTAAGGTAAGTTGGTTGCTAAGTAGTTGTAAGCTACATACCTGTAGCCTACAACATAATCGGAGCTCAGACATGTTCTGTGAAGTAACCCGAACATTTTTGATTGTAGTCAGAATTATAATAAAAAATATATTCTAATGTTTTGTGCAACCGGAGTCACGGCAAGTAGCGTTAAAATATCAAATGAAGTGTCAAAATGTAGGTCTCAACTGGTAAAATGATAATGGAGAATAAACGGTATATCGCACGTCAGTTTTAATAGTTGCATTGTTGCATCGTTGACACGACAGGTAATTGATGTCTCCGTTGTCATTCGCCAGCCGCCAGTCGCGACGACTGCGTCTGCAGACTCTGCGCAACCAAATAAAAAAATATTTTTGATATTTCTCCGTAATCCTTTTAAGATTTGCCGAGTGACTGGTTACGGTAATAGCCGTGCGAAAGCGTTGTAATCAATCATCGATGACTATCGACTAGAGGGGAGGCCAGAGTCGTTTTGCCATTACGGAAAAATGAGGAAAATACACGCCTTCAGGACGATAATGTTCACCGAAGTCAACAAGACGCAGCGATAGCTCAGTTAATAACCACAGGGTAACGATCTTGCAAATTGGAAGTGAATTAAATATTAATTAAGCATCAACTGTGGCTGGCTGAGCAGAACTGTATTCGTTATCCAATCAGCAGTTATACTTTTGTTATCAATATGAACGCCTGCGACGGCTCCAAGCCCTCAAATAAACGTACTTAGAGTTTTGGTTTCGCCTCTCTTATCTTTTGCTTAAATAAACCGTTCATTGACTCGCGGCTTACAGATCTTCCTCGTGATAATTGTATTATCATTACGAATTTTCTCAGACTGATTTAAGTAAATAGAATACTGAATGAATAATTCAACCATACTGCTGTAACACAATCATGTAGGGTGTTAGGGCATTCTAAATTATTATATTAGAATAAAGCGGTAGAATGTACTCTTAAAATGACTCCGGTTTCTCCGAGTGCATTCCGTGGCTTGGAAATGCGGGGGCCGGGCTTCGCAAGAGATAAAAGCCTTCCCGCTTCACAGGTGCCGTTTATCAGTAAACCACTTAAAGCAGCGTTCCTCGCTGTTAAACTATTTTCACTCGGATGAATACTTCGTAAAACTACTTTTTTAAAAAGACACTGTAAGAGAAAAACTTACGTTTTAAAATTTTCATTAAGAATACAAAAAGATTTTGAATAATGTAATAAAAGATTTATAAAATTAAAGAGGGTGCTCACACACTGGGCTTTATTTCCCGGAAATGTAGTGGTTTTGAGTAAATCACTAATTATTTTCTTTAAAGATAGCATTTCATTGGTCGTGAGGTATTTTCATATTTCATTTCAAATTACTGAATATGTATTTGTAATGATTGAGGATCATTTTTTTCACTCACCTATTGTTGGTTAGTAAGCTCCTACACACGAGCACACGAGTAATACGGGACAAAACATGCGCCAGTACATCTATCGACGAGTGTCGACGGCTACTATAAATGCCTGTTAGAAGTCGTACGTCGACGTCGGGCGTCGACAATGTGCTATTCGTATATTTGAGTACCGTACTCAAATGCACAACATACAAGTGGTATGTTTACGACTGTAGCCAGCGACGCGACAACATCGGATGTCAACCTCTCTCAACCGGTACCCGTCGACGGTTACCGTTAGTACCGCGCAGTAGTTCCGGCCGATGAGGTGTGCTGATCGTTTGTTTGCACACTTAATGAATGTTGGCATTTGAAAAGTATTCAACTAGTAAACAATTAAAAACATAAATTAATCAAAAATCTTATAGTAATGTGTAGGAATAAACCACAGCGTGATATGATTAAAAATTAATTGAGATTACTTATACAATTTATCACAACGCTATTTAATCGCATATTTTATTCACAGGTATTGACTGCTCCCTCATGTCGCGGAAATTTCCGTAGTAGTTTATTATTTTCCAGAAAAACTAATAGAATAATGGATAAGCAGACTTTTTAGGAATTATAATTCTAAATATAAATAAAATAAATAAATAGAAATAAAATAAAAAATGCCTTATATTGCATGCATAAAAAAGGATTAACAATATATAAATGAAATCAATTTCAAAAATGTTATTGTTTGTTTTTCATTTTCAAAATTGCTATCATCTAAGTAATATATCATTTAAATTAACAATATCAACATTATTCATTACAATATTTTTGTAATATTAATTAATTAAAGTTATTATTTTTATATTTTATTTATAACACTATCACCTCGTTTCGTTATCACGCTCGTTTTTCATTGGACTTTTAAAATTATTTATAGTGTTGTTTACTAAATAAAAGTGCGTGATATATGTAGTAAAAAGTGCATTTAGTAAATAGTTTATAAAGAACAGTGAAATATCGCAGCATAGTGGCCACATCATGACTTTGCCCCAAACCTCACTCGTAAGACGGGTCACGCGGCCGTCTTTTTCGACATGAATAATTCATAATTACCTGACATTGGCTAAATGCACAAACCGTGCGAAGCCAAAAAATGATTACAAATTTTAAGTTCAAGTACAAAGAAAATAATAATAACGAAATGTTTTGTAAAAGGAAAACATGTCACAAATGTCAGTCAATGTAATCATTGCCACACAGGCCAGGTTTTACCACAACGGCTACTCTTTGCCACACAGGCTAGTGCCACACAGGCTAGTGCTACACAGGCTATTGCCACACAGGCTAGTGCCACACAGGCTGTTGCCACACAGGCTAATGCCACACAGGCAAGTGCCACACAGGCTATTGTTAAACAGTAATTTATTACTCACCTCCAGTTGGGCCGTTATCGGCACATTCTGACTCTATTTTTTTTTTTTTTTATGGGCAAACCCGCCACACTTTTCCCAACCACTGCAACTCCTGAAAGCCAGAATCAACAGTGGCGACCGCCAGAAAAACGCCGAGCAATGAAGCTCGACGAGTCCCGGAGAAACGATTCAACTGTCTTGGGTCCCGCAACGAAATTAATCAGAAAAGAATAGCGGAGGAGTAAGAAAAAAGATATTTTTTCCACTTCCCTCCATAACAAGCAGGAGACAGAACAGAACTAGGCCAAACGGCACAAAGGGACATTATTGCAACTGGGAGAAGCCCAGATTGCCAAACACCACGGAATAAAATTTGATTAAGTTAATGGGTCCTAAGTAGGTATTAGCTGTTACAATTGATTCCAATAATAGGTATGGCAAAAGCGCCTGAACGCACGGAAATTGGTTCTAGTTTCTACAAGGTCCGTATAATAAACGACTCCGGATGTAACTTGTACACTATCCAACATAATATTGCGTTCATTCTGCCAAAGAACACACTCCCACAAGATGTGATGTGCGGACTGTTCAAATTCACAGTTCGATGTAGAACACTGACACAAAGGGGAAGGAACAAGTTTAAAAGAATACAGTTTACTTTTAAAGTTGCCATGACCTGTGAGAAATTGGGCAACGCAGTGGTCAACCACCAGCCATGTCTTAGCCAGCCGATCGCCAACGGATGGAAAGAACAGATGGAGGTGGCCCTTGATGGAATTATCCCACCTACTTTGCCATTCGGATAAGAGGTCCTCCCAGACTTCAGTCTGAGGTTTAAATAATCTAGAGATTTTATTAAAGTCGCGTTGTGTAACAAAATTAGTGTCCATGGCCTCCCCCCTCGCGGAGTAGTACATTGAAGCACGTCGCTGTACCTCAAGGTCGACTGGAAGTACACCTGCCAGTACCGGTAAGGCTTCAGTACTGACCGTTCTATACGCCTTGCATAAAAATATCAATGCCAAACGTTGGCTTTGAAGCAGTTTACGTCGTGCCGCTCCTATGCTGGCCCTATCGGCCCAAACAGGTGCACCGTAGCACATACATCCTAAGTAGGTAGCTCCATATATAGTTTTTAAAGTTAGGAATGATAGACCCCAAGTTGCTTTGGATATTCTAGTTAGGGCATAAAAGTTCTTTTTAGCTTTTTCACCAACTATTTTTATATGTTCGATAAATGAAAAATTCCTTTCTAAGATCATACCAAGGTAGCATACGGATTGCTGTTTTTTAATGGGAACGTTGTTAAATTTAATAGTAGGCAATGATTTAAGATTACCTTTTAGTAGAAGTTGATAGGTTTTATGTGGCGCAAATGCTAGGCGGTTACGATCACCCCACTGAGATATTAAATTTAGGCAAGTATTGGCCAAGTTCTCAAGTCCAGCTCGGGTACTTGACTGAATGAGCAGTAGGCCATCGTCCGCGTAACCAGTAAGTGAACAGCCGCAAGGAAGCGGGATCGCGAGGAAGTCATCAAAACCCAAATTCCATAAATAAGGACCGACAACTGAACCCTGAGGACATCCCATGGTTAGTGTTTTAGTACTAGAAAAATGACCGAGCTTAAGTACCGCGGAACCGTTTATAAAGTAAGAGTAAACGAGATTATATATGTTTCTATAGCAACTGCGGGTTTTTAATTTTAACAACAGCATAGGCCACCAGGCGTTATCAAAAGCCCCAGAAATATCCAGGAAGATCCCAATTACGTACTTGTTTTCAGATTGGTTAACGGTTCTTCTGACAGAAAGCGCCGCGTCGACTGTAGATTTACCTATGGTGAAGCCATATTGATTATTATGGAATTTTGGACCGTTCGGTAGTAAACGTGGAACGATGAGGCGCTCAAGAAGTTTACCCAAAGATGGTAGAAGTGTGATAGGACGATATGACTTCGGATCATCCGGTGGTTTGTCACCACACTTTGGTATTATTCGTATGAAACCGCGTCGCCATTTACGAGGAAAAACGCCTTCAGCAATGCATCGGTTATATACAGTTAAGATGGCATCACCCGCTGTTTTACACGCTTCTTTAATCATCCTATTAGATATTTTATCTTCACCTGATGATTTGTTGACCGGTAGTTTTCTAACAATATTTATAAATTCGTCATTAGATGGTACGTCTGACATTGGTGATTCAGGTGGCACAGGAGCCCACGCTCTAATCTGTTGGTGGTAGTCGCTATCGTTAGCCGGTGAATCATCAGGGATAAGTGTATTAATTAGCACTTCTGTTGTTTCCTCTATGCCTGTGGTATGCTTATCATTGACTTTAATGTTTTGAACGTATGCAAGGTCGACCGATCTGTTAGCTTTAAATTCGTGATATAAGGGAGACCACGGACCCTCCCTGTCAAGTTTATCAACAATTTTTCGCAACAAATTACCCTTAGATTTTTCCACCGATGCTTTGTAGCGTGACTTGGCAACTCTAAAAGCATTTAAAGCGAACGTAAGAAGATCTCCAGTAATCTTTCGGCTCTTGAGTTTATTTAACTGTCTACGCGCTCTGCGATATCTTTTACGCTGTTCAACTAAGTAATCACTCCACCAGTCACATCTACGAATATTGGTCATAGATCCGCGACCAATGGCAATGTCAGCACAGTAGGTAAAGGTTTCTGACATAATGTCAGCACTTTCTTCGGCTGACAGCCCGTCCCGAGTGAATTCTTTGGCGTGACACGCAAAAAGCGAGCCGAAAAATTCCCAGTTCGCGCCTTTACATCTATATCTGAAATTACCGGGAATATGAGACGGACCCTGAATATAACCAGGAACAAATTCGTACACGATCAGGCGATGATCACTACAAGACGCGTCCGGTAGGACACGCCACCTATCCAAACGTACGTCCGCACTTGAAAGTGTGACGTCAATACAAGATTCGCCCATTTGGCTGCAGAAAGTAGGTGGTGCATCAGGGGTATTATGAATCGATAGGTTCATCTCAGCAATGAAATCCTCAACAGCGCAGCGTCGTTCGGTATCGGTGGCCCGAACCTTGCCATACCACAGAGACGATGACGCGTTGACATCCGCGCCAACGATAACTTTGCAGCCCGCGAGTGACCGTAAAGTTAGAAGACCGCGCAACATAAATTCCGGCTCGTGCCCTGCAATCCAGTTGCACTACACTGTGACGTAAACGTGAGTTTTGATATTGTTCTTGAATGAGTACAAGGTCTAAGTTGTAGCCAATAATTAATTTATCTAACTCTGATGTCGCCACCTTATCGTTGTGAAGGTTTAATTGCCCTATGTTTAACCTATCCATCTTAATTAGTAATTAGTATGCAGGATAAGTTGTTCGAGTTTTAATTTATAGGTACCGCACTGTTCAGATCCACAACGATGCTCAAAGGGCTTTTTATAACGTTTACACGCCGCGCAAACCGGGGTAAAATTTGAATCGCCCTTATGCGGGCAAACATTGGTTTCGTGAGCCTCGGAACAGACAGCGCAGGTTGGTGATTTATTAGCGCAATGCTTTTTAACATGACCGAATTGTTGACAATACGCGCAACGAACTACCTCGATATCATCAACAAAACGGCAAGTGGCCCAGTCAATAAATAATTTATCCTTGGTAGTCACAAGATGTTTACGTACCGCAGGTTCAATTTCTATGCCTATCCATTTCCGACCGGTATCGGTAGAACGCCTACGGACTATTTTTGTGGATTTAATAAAATCGTCTTCTTTTATTGGCAACTCATTTTTAATGTTTTGGCGGTATATAGCTTGCAAAAAATTTTTGTCTTCCATTGAGGCGGGAATGTCCTTAACTAATAGACGGGGGCGGCGACCCTTTGGTTTTTCTAAGCGGAGACCGGCAGACTTTATAGCATCTACCGATTCTAATCTTTTTAATTGGTTTTGATTAGCCACACGTAGTACAACTCCCGATTTGGCGGTTTTTTTAATACCGACTATTTGAAACCCATCGTCACTCGGTCTAATCGCCTTCATAAGAGCTTGTTTAGTGGCGGACGATGACGCATAGTCAGCTGATCGCTCTTGGGTCGGATAGGCGACGACACAAGGCAGAGGCACTCTAGATTCAATAGCCGGGGCCACTTTAGGCAACCGCAGTTTCAAAGAATCTGCGTACGACATTTTATTGTCCTCATTAACGGTTTTAACGCCGGATTTTAATTTGATTATTTCTAATTCGCGCTCGGTATTAGCAAGCTTTGTTTCGTTACACGAAGATTTTAAAGCTAACAAAGACACGATACTTGTAACTCGTTGAGTCATATCCATAATAGATGATTTATTCGCGACATTTATACGAGAACCGTTATCGTTAACCAGTTCGTTTATTTTGGACAGGTACACAGACGCCTCCGAAACCAAATCGTAATAACTATCACTGTTACTATTGGACATATTTAATGTAGGCGAGGACTGTTCTGGAGAATTAGGTGCTATTTGTAGGCGTTTCGACCTATCATCTACTAATTTGTCGGTCGGAGACATTTCACAAAATAGACGCTTAGCCGTCTGCGTTGGCGGCGACCTAAGTGTTTTATTATTTCTACGGAAAATATCTCCACCACGATCAGGCGGGTCATCATTGTAAGTTGACATAAGTAATTAATAAACAAGAAAACAAATCTAACTTAACGAAAAGAAAATAAAACTAGTGAGAAGAGAAAAAAAAAAAATTACGTTACCCTCACAAAAAAGAAAATAAATGTACTCACCGAGATTGATTGATTTACAGTAATTACAAAAACAAACACTAAAAATAAACTTACGATACCAAAACTAGACACAAATTGAACAACCTAGAAAGAAAAACACCAGCCGGAACTGATAATCGGAACACGATATTCGTAAATATAACCGGAGCGTATTAACTTCACACCACACGGCGCGGGGGCGCGAAGGGAAGTGACTTGAATTCTGACTCTATTGTGGGTATTTTCAAGCCCCACAATCCACACAATAGAATAGTCATTGTAAGTAAATGACTATTAGAAAACCAAACAAACTTAATCATTTTAACAAATCAAACACAAAAGGTTCCTCCAAGCCTCATAATTATCAAATCAAAATCATAATAATAATAATCAAAAAGAAAACAAACCATCGCCCGGCTATCACAGTAGCTAGTGACAACTCATTATTGACCTGACCATATCGTCATCACCTCATGTGATAAGACCAACTCTAGAGTCCGCGACTCCCAGCTTAATAGATGACTGTACAACTAATAGTCTCCTTTGAGATCCTGGTCCCCACCACACCACCATCTGCCCATCGAGCCCTGCACAACCCCTCACTGGATTGCAGTCACGACTACAGACCATCAATGCGTGCAGTGCGACCAAATAGCCATGATATGTGTTCCATTTGCTGGCGGAGGCACCCTCCTCACCACCTTCTACATTATGAAAATCTAACTGAGCTGGTACAATACTTGGAGAAATCTTTCGTATGTGATCGGGGGGTACTTATAAATTCTGTTACTAAAGTAATTTAAAGATTTTAAATGGTCCCTTGTATATCAGACCTAATTTCGTCTGTTTTCTCTCTTCATTCTCAATTAATACTAAATTCACAACATTAAACTTCATTACTTTAGCTTTATTTCTATCAAAAATAGATTTTTCGTAAATAGCACTCATTTCTATGTTCAATACTTGTTTTCTCGTTTTGTCAAAAGTTAGAAGATTTAATAGTCTAGCCACACTTTATATCAGAAGCTCAAGTGAGCTCGTAACTACAGGCCACAGTCAACATTAATTTTGAAATATTCAGAGACAAATCAAACATCATAATAGGGTATTTGACTAAAAAAAACTAATTAGTCCGTCATACAGATTATAGAAAAATATTGGATACGTATATTTTGTTTTATTCAATCAATAAAGATTGATAAATATAAAAGGCATCAAAGCTCAGGAGTGGTGGCTGATGACGTCACTGCTCGCTAAAAAGTGTAACATCCAGTGACATCACACGAGTTTTCAACGCACTGTGTCGTCTTCATTTTTTGTTTATATGAAAAAAGAAAAAATACGTGTCTAGTATTTTTTGGAAATCTGACTGACGGACTAATTCTTTTTTTTTAGTAAAATACCCTATTGTAAAACCCTGTATATATAGATTAAAACCCGCCATAAATAAATAAGATTGTTAGCCTTTTAAATTTAGTAGCTATATATTAACTAAATCAATATAATGTTTTATTTAATTTCAAATTGTAACCGTGTTCCCAAGAGAGACTATTTCAATAGTTGTTAAAATGACTTTTGTCGGTTGACAACAAGTAGGTAACTGTCAACGTGGGTGGTCTCATTTGGGAACACGGCATTCGAGCTCGAGCAGTCGCAGGCTACACAGGTGTACTTGTTATAAGTGTTAACTAAGTGAAAGTGATATTGTTATTAAAATAACTTATAAAACCCAACTTATACAAGACTTTAATTTATTCTCTTCGCAACCTTGAGGTGGATTACAAGATTAAATAAAAAAAAGACGTGTGTCACTCGGGGACTGCCGCGGTAAAGCTATTGCATAGCATTTTGTATCAATTTATGCAATTATAATTATTTATTTATTTTATTTATGCAGTATTTCTTTTTCTTTGATATTAATTCAAGTTACACTTTTTGGGCGTGGTGACCGATAAGAAAACAATTTTTTCTTTTATTAAATAAATAAAAAGTTAATATTATTTAAAATATTTTTATTATTTTACAATACATGTGGGTTTTATTATCTTACAGTAGCTGTTGGTTATTCAGGAATATTTATCATTGAAACTATAGGTTTATGATAACTGAAATAAGAAACATAGGTTTGCGACTTAATATCCTCTAAATATAGGTATTTAGAGGATATTAAGTCGCAAACCTATGTTAAAAACCTAACCTATGTTAACCTATGTTGAAAATACCGCGTCAATGGTGGTCCCATATTTTGTTGTGGACTCTTGTGGATCATTATTCATTTTCAAATTCAATGTTTTTGATAGAAAAGTTGTCAACCGCTCTGATTTTTTATCTTGAGGAAACCTGGGCTTTATAAGTCTGAAATCGCCAACCCGCATTGAGCAAGCGTGGTGATTACGCTCAATCCTTCTCTGTATGAGAGGAGATCTGTGCCCAGCAGTGGGACGATAAAAAGGTTGTTGATGATGAACGGCGTCGGTGTCGAATTATTTGTTATCAGTTTAATATTTTCGAGCTGATCTTTAGTAACATAATCACTTCTGATTGCGTTAACATCTGACCGTAGAATTAATAAATCCTTCATCAACTTCTTTACGTACGTTCTACGTAGTCAAAGCAAACTGGTGGCAATTTGTGAAGGTCATATGCCACAAAAACTGGGATTGTTCGGGATCCGTGATTTTAAACACCGTAATCGTATATTTTAGGTCTTTCTGCTTTTTGTCCTTACGCCTCGATACATGTTTTTGTCTTGTCTTCGTAGAAACAAGCAATAACTTTTTTGCCTCATCAATGTCTTCCTCAGAAAAAGCCGACGAGCATATTTTTATTAAACTTTCGTTGTTTCGTTTCGGAGATAACAATATTACAACTCGTACACTTAAATGTACTCGTATTAACATTGTTCACCGACATCTTTCTGTAATATTTTATTTAATAAAAACTTCAACTTCAACTCTTGATCTGGTCCCTGTGGATAGATACCACAATTTTGCCAATAACACGTGTAACAAATTATAGAAATTCTTTAAAAAAAATATTTTACAATAATGGCGGATATCGCCAATCACAGTTGAAAAAACGGCCGCGTGAGCACTTTTTACTCTATAAAATCACGCGCTTTTATTTAGTAAACAACACTATAAATAATTTAAAAGTCCAATGAAAAATTAGCGTGACATTCATCTTAGCTTTTCCGTTAAAAAAAAAAAAGCTATTTTATAAAAACATTACTAAATTAATTTGAATAAAAGTACTTAATAATTAATTATATGAAAAGTTTTTAAGGTAGCCATGACAACGTCGATGACGTCTATGACATATCTCTATAGAAGACCTATTTCAGAGAGAAAATTAAGCGCAAGTTTAGCACATCGCGACTATCAGTAACATGGCAAGTGTGTAGAACTGAGTTCGCGCCCTGCAATATGCATGCTCTTTTTGAAAATCTATAAATTGTTTTCAAAAGATGTAGTCGCCCGTGCCGAAGACTGCCGAACTGAAACGACATTAGACGATATATGGCCTTCAAGCCACACCCCCGTGGCCGTCGGAGTGGGGAGCGTGAGGTTTTTTCGTTACGGAATTTCTGGATTCGGTCCCCGCGCTCAAGGCCCGCGATAGAAGCTATGCAATAGCTTAAAAAATTCTCGGCTTATTATAACGTCATATTCTAAACAATTATTACCCGATAATGGGGATGTTTCCTGGGTAAAAAAATGGTTGCCTGTAAAGTCGGTTTTACGGGCGAAGATTTTACGTGACAACGTCTTTTTCTCGGTAGAATATTTATTGATATGAATATAATTAAATTGCACAATAGGAACAAGGAATTGAATGAAAATAAGAATTGCACAAATTTTAACTATAGAAATATATTTTTTAGTTCGGTGACTCATTGTAACGTTACCGAGCGTTACACTTTTTCATAAGTGACTCCCAGCCGCAACCTAATTTAAGACGTTGTCACGTCAAAAAAATGGTTCTATTTAGACCGTCATTCAGATTATCGAAAAATATTGGATACGTATATTTTGTTTTATCAAGTCAATAAAAATATAAAAGGCATCAAAGATCAGGAGTGGTGGCTGGTGACGTCACAGCTCTCTAAAAAGTGTAGAGTGCAGTGACGTCACACGAGTTTTCAATGCACTGCGTCGTCTTCATTTTTTGTTTATATGAAAAAAGAACATTATGTTATCACGAATAAAGAAATAAATTGTTTATACAAAGTTCCTATGTTGGCACAACCTATATCCTGCATACGTATCGCGTTACATACACACGCGACACACCAATGAAATTACAGATAGCTTGATAAGTAAACATTTACCATGGTAATCAAATAAAAATTGTACGACTCACCGGATTGTTGCAATAACCCGCAAATACCTGCCACTTGAAAGTCGTCAACCGTTGCACACCAGGCATTTGGGATCCCTGGACCGACCTCCGGCAGAGCGATCCCGGACGATGAGGCTGATAGACTCGTTCAACTGCATCACACTCCGCTGCTGGATCTTCAACACTGCGCAAGCGAGGCTCAGATCCCACTTCTGATGAAGGGAAAAACCGCCAGGAAGGCGGGCCCGAAGTTCCGGATAGTTGGGGTGTCTTCTCATCCATGATAGGTATATACCTATATATCTATTTTTTATACTAGCTTATGCTGTCACACTCCTGGGCAAAAGCCTTCCTCGAATCCTTTCATTATTCGCGAGCCATCTCCAACGTTGTCTGTCACAACCCCGGCTCACTGTCTCTGTGTCTGTGTTATTTTAACATATTCCGATATTCTCTCTTTGTTACTAATCTTCGGTGCTGACTCGTAATTGGTGACTGT
Organism: Sesamia inferens; assembly: GCA_037179545.1. Lineage (NCBI taxonomy): Eukaryota > Metazoa > Arthropoda > Insecta > Lepidoptera > Noctuidae > Sesamia > Sesamia inferens. The sequence goes on along the minus strand of CM073921.1, from coordinate 13,161,501 downwards.
TAACTAAGGTGACTCTTGAGCCTCCACCACTAATCCGTATAAATCTCAGCGATTTGTTACGTTTTGTTCAGTAATTCTGGCAACGTTTTTTACAACTGAACCTTTGTAATGCGTCACAAAAATGTACCGTTCTTATAAAAGTTTTTGTTACGCCCGCCATTTGCACCTCCTCACGCGGCTCGTAGTCCTATATTTCATTTTAATACTATTGCGACATTATTTTATGATGTCTTGAGGTATGAATGCGAGTCTTTTGACCTTTTGTTCGAGATTCTATAGCAAACTGTAGACTTTCTTTTAAGCAAGGTTAGGGCTGATTTAATTTAATTAAAGAGTGCAGTCATTCGTACAGCCCAATGCCAGAGCCTTTGCCAACGGCATGGCTGACTTTGACTTTGGTATCCAAGTCCAGTTTCCTCATAATATTTTATCTCAATATTATGCTTAGCTCGCCAAACTCTGACTCATTTAAAGACTTTATTTTGCTGACGGCAGATGTGCTTTTATTAAAGTTCCTCATCCCAGACAAAAATAAATAAGCACGGAAATGATTATGCCTCGTTTTCAACTGCGGACGGCTCACTTTCAGTCTTTTATTTAACGCTGGAAACGGTGAATTTAGCTAGGTAACAAAAAAGCATTGCTTCAGGAACTTGATAAAAAGTTTGGGAAACATCTTTTCAATAAAGAAAGTTTGTCTAAAAGTACGCTTCTTTTACGCTGCAGAGGTAGTCTGCGAACTATTTAAGTGACGGGTAACGACTAACGAGGACACCTAGCTGTCTCTCATTGCAGTAGAAAGAGCGATAGAAACTTGTGGTCCCTGGTAGAGGTAATATTGCACTCTTACGACCCTGGAATATAACATAAAATAACACAATATTACCACAAAGTGCGAACAAATTGTGAGGAGAAAAGAAAAATATTTGTGGTTCTAGTGGCGCTCATCTCGGAAGTGGATACGATCGGGTCCGACGCGCTGTTTATATTCCTAGTTCACTTATTTGACTTACATAAGAAAAATAAACCTACAAATTGTGACAAGAAGCCTACAAGAAACCTATGAGCCTATTGCATAAATATTTTTGTTGTTACACAAACTGAACTTAGGTACGATATATTTGCTTTAATTGGAAAAAGAACCCAGTATATTGTTCACAGAATATAAATCTCTTTTTATAATTAACATTTTTCAATTGTCATATCCATAATTGTCTATCCTATGAAGTCTATATTTTAAATATTCTTAAAAAAACCGAAGAAGATTTAATACTTTTAATGTGGTATAATATTGAATCAAACCATTGTTTATCGGTGGGAACTTCAACTTCCTTCTCCTTAACACTCTACCTCCTTCCTTGCGAGCATTACTGTTTTCGCAAAAGACTCTCGCTCTGTACCATGGCCTAGACCAGCAGAACGGACGGACGCGAGAGATCGCCGGCGCCGATTGCCGCCACGGCGGTGTTCTACCATATGGTACGCCACTCTGTGGATTGCCCTGGACATATGTTCAGGGCAATCCACAGAGTGGCGACACACTGTGTTTGAATACTCCCAAAAATCTAAATCAAACTTTTGTTTTATCTTTAATTCTATACGGTCAAACATAACCAATATTGTGCAATATAGTCATGACGTGCCTAAAGTGATAACCTATAATTTACAATAAGTTTGCCCTAATACATAATAAAATATTTATAAGAGCATTAGATCGAATTAGTCCCTAATAAATATATTGCGCAATATAAGTTTTATTACTACGCAATGTGTTAATTGCATCGTGCAGGAAAAATGTTGCGCAGATGTTGCTTTGCGGAAACATTACAGTTTATCTATAGGCCATCAGAGATATTGCGTTGAAATTATGGATCGTTTGAGTAAAGGGCTTTTTTCTCTTGTGCCATGAACACAAAAAAATATTTGGACCATACGATAGGTAGGTCCCAGATAAATACTAAACAGACAGGAAGATAGACACAAAGCAATTTGATTCAATGGAGTACAACTCAATCAATTAATATCCGTTATCCACTAAACGTCCAGCTCAATTTATTACACACGTTATTGTATTGTTGGCTCGTCCTCGCAAGCATTAATTTGTAAGCATTCGTTACCAGTTAAATACATAGAAATGTTAAGTTCATTTGTACTTATTGTAATGGATTTTGGGACTGTTTCAAAGCTTGTCGGGTCTATTCGTGACGATATAGAATAGAATATAATAGAACAGAATACTCATTATTGTGTACACCATATAGATTACAGAACATAAATAAAAATATTTTACAAAGGGTAACACAATGGGCGGTCTTATCGCTAAGAGCGATCTTTTATAGATTTTTTTTTCTTTTGGATGGAATACTAAAGCGAAGGAGAGAGAAATAATGTAGGTAGTCTACTACAGTGTACTATTTACATAGATTATACAATAAATATATACGTTAAGTGTATCATACTAGTTTAAATAAATTTATAAAAATAATCTAATTAACAAATATTATACAAGATAAAATATAATAATTTGTTTAAATAGAGAGGAAGTGCAATAACATCACACCAGTTCTCCCCGAAGTGTTAGTGTTGTTTTCAAAGAGATATATCAGTACAACGAAATGGGGTCCTGCAGTTTATGCGAAAGAGATACCTTGGTTACTGCCACAGGCAAATGAAGGAACACCGCTGGGTTTTAGTCAATAAAAGTCTAACACGGCCTGCTGCTCCACCCAGAGTCGGAGAAGTCGTTTAATGTTTTCCCACAAAAAAATAAAAAAAAATATATAACCAGTTATATTCATGTGTGTACGCTTTCCATCTGAAAATATTTTTTGAAGTTATTTTTAAATACGTACTACGAATAACCGTGGTTTGAATGAATTTAATATATCGCAGGAATTTTTGGATTTAGTTTACCTATATGAAAAATATGTTCTCTGCAAATGTAACTTGGTTGACTATTACGCGATAATTTATAAATATTAATCATATGTGATCATTTTCCTTTTAACTTCGTAGTCCTATCAATTATTACTGCCTTGACCTTTTGCACATATCAGACAACAAACAATTAGCTGGCATAGAGAAGACGGAGAGATACATGACTCAAACTCTACTCGACTGAAAAAAATTTCACGAACTAATCGCGGAATAGCGTATAATGGTTTTTTTCACCCGCATCATTTTTAAATAGCTTATCCGATGTAAACCGACCGCGTAAGATAGACGGGAAATATTATTTTCCATTTTGCGTGCATGGTACCGACCACAGCACATGAAGCTACTGCAATCTGTCAGATTTCTTTATTAGATTTTTAACTATATCGTTAAAGCGCTAAGGCTCAAGGTTGATAGGAAATATTTGACAATTTCGAGTAGCTGGACCTGCTGTCGTCCGTACTCTAATGTTAACTAACTTTTGTTTGTTAACATAGGTAAAAAGATGCATATTATCAGCCCAATTTATGAAAATCTGCACTCGGTGGTAAGCCATAACATCGGCTGCCGGCAGAAGTTATCACCTACCAGACGAAGTCCTTGTCGCCAAGCGATCCGTTGTGTTCAGGCATGGTGTCTGGTGAAGCCGTACGCAAGACGGGTCTGAGCAGTTGTGTTGCGTTGTGTGGCGGGTACGATGCGTCAAATGGGTCAAATAGGGAGTTTGGTCATGGAGTGTCTCTAGATCAATCTTTCTCTGGCGCAGCATCGTTGGTTGTGTTGTTGGGTTTAACATTGCATCACCTCTCTCAACTGCCGTCTTCCTTAATATTCACTCAGTTTTTTGAGTGAATAAGTTCTTAATAAACTAGCGCGCTTTAACATTAACGATTGCGCCACTGCTTACCATCACGCGGGATTGCGGTCAAGCATTAGTTTATAATTATAAAAATAAACTCGCTCTCTAAACACTACTACAGTTTAGCTTACCATTTAGTTACTTCTTAACTAATGCTTATTTTTCCTCTATTTATAAATGCTAGTTAGTAGGTTTAGTATGTAAAGGGTTTTTCAATAGGTACGCTCGAACTTTGACAGCGCATAGCGGCCATCTTGGTAATGCGCTAGTTGTCAAATTTGGCATGAATACATATTTAGTCGTGACATTTCACCATGGAACGGTACACGCTTCAACAACGCGTAGAAATTATTAAAATTTATTATCAAAATCAGTGCTCTATTCGCCTAACGTTCCGTGGCGACTGATATCGGATGATGATAACAATTTTTTTTGTGGCCTAGGGTAGGTGGTATGGATCTTACAAACATGTGGTTCCAACAGAACGGCGCCACTTGCCATACAGCACGGGAAACATTAAATTTATTGAAAGAGAAGTTCGAGGGCTTCGTCATCTCACGTGGTGGCGACATCAACTGGTCCCCGAGATCGTGTGAGTTAACACCGCTCGATTATTTTCTGTGGGGCTACGTGAAATCTCTAGTGTATGCAGATAAACCACAATCAATTGCTGCCCTAAAGGCCAACATAACTCGCGTTCTTCGTGAAATTGAGCCCCATTTATGCGAAGACTTCCTTCAAAATTGGTCCACCAGAATACACCATCTACAGCGGAGTCACGGTGGCCATTTGGCTGATATTATTTTCCACACATAATGTCATTGAATATTCTTTAAAATGTAATAAAAAATGTGGGAATATCACTTAAACAGATTGTTTTATTTCATTTCAATGTTCGAGCGCTCTTAATGAAAAACCCTGTAGTAAAACAATATAGAAAGAAGTTATGCGGTCGGCACATATTATAATCTAAATAGCTGAGTTTTTAAGAATAAAGTTGCCCCAACTACGATTTTTTATCAGTCGTGAGTTGAGCAATACCTAAATGTTTGAAATTCCATCGCATATTTTGAATATGGGTAACATAATTTATTAAAATTGAATCATTGTGTTTGATGTTTAATAAATGAAAGACTCGGAATTTATATCTATTTTAATATATTTTCAGGTTGGTAAGTATTATGAATTTTCTCTTCAGGAAATATAAGTGGGTATTTGTGTCTATAATGTATTACTCCCTACTTACTGCTTTTTAGAGCTTTCAGAGTCTTTTAATAACAATTGTTATACTTGTTTCCAGACAGGAGTTTAATATGAAATCACGTGGAAAATATGAGGATGAGAGTGGAGAATTTCTGCAGATCTTTGGAGGATGAATATAATAAATGACTTTTGATTTTGATTTTGATAACATTGTTTACCTATTTAACAAAACCTAAGTATTAGTATCAAGTTTCATTTTTCTATTTATGTATTTGTTATTAGTCTTCTTCAGGCTATAGAGGTCCACTGCCGGACAATGGCTTCCTCCAAGGTTTTCGACAACGAGCGGTTTTGTGCTGCTCGCATCTATCGCCTTCCCGCGACCTTCAGCAGTCTTCCGGTACGTGACCGCCATTCCAGAACCTTACTGCCTCATCGGCCATCGGTTCTACAAGCAATGTACCCCGAGCACTGCCGCTTCATTTTAGCGAAGCGAAGAACTAGAACGTCGGTAACTTTGGTTTTTCAGCGGATCTCCTAATTTCTGATTCGATCGCGCAGAGAAACACCGAGCATAGTTCTTTCCATCGCCCTTTGTGTGACTTTGAGCCTTCGTATGAGGTGCCTTGTTATTAATAAATAAATTTGTGTGTGACTGGTATCATCATCATCATCATCAACCTTTTTACCGTCCCACTGCTGGGCACAGGTCTCCCCTCAAGCAGAGAAGGATTGAGCGTAATAACCACGCTTGCTAAATGCGGGTTGGCGATTTCAGACTTAAAAGTCCAGGTTTCCTCAAGATGTTTTCCTTCACCTTGTAATCAGTCATTGGTGTCCAAGATATACTTAGAAAGTACATATAACTTTAGAAAAGTTACATTGGTACTTGCCTGACCTGGAATTGAACCCGCGCACTCATACTTGAGAGACTGGTGTTTTAACCACTAGGCCACCACGACATTTTTTTGGTATGGTCTTAAACATTTGTATATGGCCTTTCTTTGGTATTATCTTAGATATGGCGTCATAAGATATCAAATGAAATAAGACATTGAATAAGGTGTGATGGGCTTCTTTACGAATTCAATCTCTTAAAACCTTCTGAGCATGATGAGCCACCAGATTGACTTTTCCTTTAACTTCTTTCTTCATGCGTACTAAAAATTAAGAACATATGTAATAGGTAATCATTCTCGTAACTGAGTTAAACAAGTGTGGAGGTATGAGGAGCAGCGTGTAAAGCTCACTCATCCTCCATTGAAAAGGGAGGATCCTACGACCAGACTGGTTGTCTGGCGGGCCACTTGCCCAATAGTAAACCAATAGTGCCCAATAGTACTTGCCAAATTTTGTTAATCAGTTGCTTACCAATAGAATAGTGTGTGTGCAAATCTATACACTACTACAATATATTTTTCTTAAATCAGACGTGTTTTATTTTTTGTTTGGGATGGGAAATCATTAAATGACCTCTACCGCTCTGGGCATAGCGGACGTGTCAGACTTTTTCCACCCGTGTTTCTTCACTTGCCTATGAGCCAGGGCCACGGTTTCTTTTAAAATTATAAACAATGCGTCATACTCATCATCACGTCACTCATCATCGCCACTGTTGATTCTGGCTTTCAGGAGTTGCAGTGGTTGGGAAAAGTGTGGCGGGTTTGTCCCATAAAAAAAAAAGCCGACGAGCATATTTTTATTAAACTTTCGTTGTTTCGTTTCGGAGATAACAATATTACAACTCGTATACTTAAATGTACTCGTATTAACATTGTTCACCGACATCTTTCTGTAATATTTTATTTAATAAAAACTTCAACTTCAACTCTTGATCTGGTCTCTGTGGATAGATACCACAATTTTGCCAATAACACGTGTAACAAATTATAGAAATTCTTTAAAAAAATATTTCACAATAATGGCGGATATCGCCAATAACAGTTGAAAAAACGGCCGCGTGAGCACTTTTTACTCTATAAAATCACGCGCTTTTATTTAGTAAACAACACTATAAATAATTTAAAAGTCCAATGAAAAATTAGAGTGACATTCATCTTAGCTTTTCCGTTAAAAAAAAAGCTATTTTATAAAAGCACTACTAAATTAATTTGAATAAAAGTACTTAATAATTAATTATATGAAAAGTTTTTAAGGTAGCCATGACAACGTCGATGACGTCTATGACATATCTCTATAGAAGACCTATTTCAGAGAGAAAATTAATCGCAAATTTAGCACATCGCGACTATCAGTAACATGGCAAGTGTGTAGAACTGAGTTCGCGCCCTGCAATATGCATGCTCTTTTTGAAAATCTATAAATTGTTTTCAAAAGATGTAGTCGCACGCACACAAACATACCGTGCCGAAAACTGCCGAACTGAAACGACGTTAGACGATGTACGGCCTTCAAGCCACACCTTCGTGCCCGTCGGAGTGGGGAGCGTGAGGTTTTTTCGTTACGGAATTTCTGGATTCGGTCCCCGCGCTCAAGGCCCGCGATAGAAGCTATGCAATAGCTTAAAAAAAAAAATGCGTCATACTAACGTTACACAAATTCTACATCTCGCAAGCAGAGTTTACCGTGTACTTCACTGATTTAATGTTGTACAAAGCACAGGTCCGTTCGTGTGTGGAGTACTGCAGCCACATTTGGGCTGGTGCTACTAAGTGTCACCGGGCCACTTTGGATTCAGTGGAGAGGCGGGCGAAGAGGCTCATTGGTGACCCTGACTTAATTCGAGACGGTCACCAAAGCCTAGAGCACAGGCGTAGGGTAGCCAGCCTTCCGGTGTTCTATAGAATGCATTTTGGGGAGTGTGCGAGGAAGTTGCATGATTTAATTCCCCCATCTCCGTTCCACTACCGGACGACCCGTCGTACGGCGAGTTTCTACCCTTATGTTGTTAACACCACTACGATCCGGACGAAGCATTTCGCCTCTTCCTTTATACCGCGTACATCGAGGGACTGGAACAATTTGCCAGCAGCGGTGTTTCCGTCGGACAATTGGTGCGTCTTCAAGGCTAGAGTATATAAGCTCTTAATAAAGTAGTGCGCTTTACCATCAACGACTGGGTCCCTGCTTACCATCAGGCGGGATTGCGGTCAAGCGTTAGTTTATAATAAATAAAAAAAAATAGCATACCTAAAATTTCTCAACTTCAACCGTCTGGCAAGTGCCTGCCAGATTCATCACCTGTCTAGTCGGACGATCCTCCCTTTTCTATGGAGGACGAGTGAACTTTATTCCCTATTCCTCATCCCTCCACACCTAGGTTATTTTTTATTACTAATGCTGTGTTACTCTTATACCTAATTACTCTAAAAAAAAAGGTGACTCTGAGCTAAGCCGCGGACAGACAGACAGACTGTCATGGCGGAACTATAAGGGTTCTTGGATGATTACGGAACCCTAAATAGAAGGCATGTTTTGCTGGGAGGAAACACTCTAGATACCTCACAGCACAACGTGCATGACAGTATATCTTAGCGCGCTACCTCGGCATGTCCGAACCCCTTAAAGCAGTTTGTGGACAAGCGTGATGTCGCCGTGAGAAGCAATCGAGCTACAAATGAGATTATGCACAAGTTTTGATGAGGCGTTGTTCTGACGTGCTATGTTGATGGCTTAATCTATACTTGGCTAGCAGCTTAACGGAAACACCTCCACAAACTTCTACGATTCATCACACTTTGTTGATCGATTTCAGAATTCATTCGACAGTTCAAAACCTCGTTGTTTACATGGAACGTTTTACACACACACACGTTGCTATATACAATAATTAATGGAAATGGAAAAATGTTGTTGACAAGTAATTTTCCCGAAAGCTTTGATATTTTTTCGATTCGTTTACTTTTTACTTTCGCAGTGGGCACGCTGATAGTTCAATAGCACCTGAAAATGCAAACCCATTAAAAATATGAACCTGACACCGACTCAATTAAAGTTATTTCCTTTTCGTTTGTCCTCATGTTATTTGTTTATCAATGTAAATTCAGTAACAGTCTGATTGATACTAACTTTCTACTAGAAAAATAAAATGACTAAGTAGTAAAATAATAAACTGTACTTTGACTTTAAGACTTTCGTAAACAAAGTTATTGTGATGTCAAAAAAAGAACTCTAATTTTTATATAATTATGTCTAAGGGCTGTCTAGAATATAATTTTAATAATGTATTTTGCACTTTGCCTTGTTAGGTACTTCTTAAAGCAGTAAGAGCTTAACCCTGAACAAATTCCATGCAAAAATGTAGCTTTTTAAATGTAAACCTTAATGACCCCATACAAAAGCAAGCTAAATCATCAAAAACGGGCACAGTTGTTAATATTGCCGTTGCCGCTGTACATACGTACATATACACAGTTACACACATCCAGCGATAACAACTGCGGTCTCACAGCCGCGTCAGCATTCAATCCCGACAACCCAGTAATGGCCACATTTTGTTATATTTTTGGTCGCGTCTAGAAAAATGACCCTTCCTTTGTATACTTGTCCCGTGTTTAAACTGAACCCATCTGAGTCTGACAGTTATGAGGTCGACATTGAAACCCAAATTAATCCACTGCTTAAGAAATAAACTCTAGATATAGGTAGCAATTTCTGATTTCATGGACTAATCTAAGCTTTAACTAGGCCATGTATAAATAGAAAAGCTAGTGAACGGGCTGCATTCTTGAATAAATAAACACAGAATCGAACCTATATCGAAGTAAATTGACCTTTTCCAATTCATCTATGTTTTTTGGCTTTCATATTTTACAAACAGAGAACGGCACAAGTTAAAAACAGACCGAAATGAATGTTTTGCTAGCGATTTATTTACTTATTCGATCTTTTCACACAAAACAGGTATAAAGGCCGAATCTTAAACCGAATATTAAATGCTAAAACAGAGAAGAGAAAAGTGTTGATCAACAACTTGACACCGCTTGTACTGTCACTGATTTACGAACGCAGCTTACAATAACCCATGTTTTGTAGGCTTATTGCCCTGCCCGCGCTCATTTGTAAAACAAAAGTAAAACTGTTTTGTGGAAACCTTTCCGGGTAGCTCGCCCATAGATCGTTTGGACCGTTTGACTCAATGGCAAGTTCGATGTCAGGGCTGACGACACGATCGTAACGTACCCTCCATATTTATCAAAACGTGAGAGGTAACAATATTCTATTCGGGGCTTACAGCTTCGCTCGCCTATTCAATGAGTTCAGACTGTTCTTTCCTTCACCCCCGTTACATCTGTTCGTGATCTTTAATCAAAGATATAACATTTTCATGTTGTGAAACCACGCGTGTATGTAATATAACTAAGCATGTGTGTTTGGTTTTGTAAAGATCACGTAGATAAAATGTTTTGTGGATACTGACTTCTATATGAACTCAAATCTTATTATATTAGGGCCGTTGCACTCATTTCTTAATACATATATTTCATATTTTTACATTGTACCTACATGCATATAAAACCTTCATTTTCCTATAATTTTATCCACAAATTAGCTAAAGTTTAATTTGAAAAAAAAAAAATACATTAGAAGCATGTTAATAATATGCCAGAGAATGGCAAGATTGTTACTGGGTTTCAGAGTGGTACCTGCGGATGATATTAATAGCTAACATCGCATCGCTGTCCGCTGAAACGTGTCCCCATACATCACGGACCTAACACATTTCAATGACGACACTAGCAAAGTGCTGGCCCAGGAGCTCGCCACTAACAAATGTGTGTGTGACATATTATTACCAACTGGATATCCGGAACAGATTTATAATCTCCTTGTTCTGAGACATTTGAAATAGGAGCTTCTTATCCCACTGCTATTCAGGCTATGTTTACGACCCTGAAAAGGTAAATAGGTAATATGTATAGATAATTATGTTCTCGGAATAGTATATTTATCATACAATTTACTTAAACTGACAACGTGTAGTGGTGTTGCTTGAACATTGTTTCATTTACTTTTCTCAAAGAGAAAGAATAAATATTGTAGGAAACCAACAACAAAAGACTCGTGTAAGCCCAGTTACGTAAAGAGGATTCCTAAGAAAGCTGCGCTGTGCGGTGTGCATGAGCTTCTTGAAGAACTAGGTAAGATGTTATTTTCCAACGGGTCACCGTCGAGGCAGAAATAATAAAAAAAAGAACACAAGTCTCATTAATTACTCCACTTTGTAGGTTGAACACTTAATTAATTAAGAAATACATGTAACCTGCTTGCGGTAAATCAACCGTCAGTTCTTGTTGATTGACGATAACGCGCTGGTGAAATTCATTTCATTTTAATCTTATTCGGTTGGCCAAACGCAGAAACAGAATTACAATCATTAATATGCAAACTAATCAACATAAACTTAACTTTACTAAATAGGCGTGTCGAAGATAAATCGTTTTTTTATTACTAATACACGGGAAATGTTGGGAAAGTTTATTTTTAACAACAACATATAGACAGGCCATGAAAGAGTAGTGCAAATTTCATGCTCACAATCCTATGGTTGATATTATATGTTGATATTATTTGTTATACGCGGGAACTGCGAGTTTTTAAAGTAACAAACTAGTAACTTCCAAGTTGTATAAACATATATAGAAGATCCACAACTGTACTCAACAGAAGATCTCTGAACATTTACGGAGGGTGCGACCAAGTATTTACCAATCGCATAGTTTTGGCGCTATCCAACATCTAACGCATTAGTCAGAAAACACAAGAATCTTGATTATTGGCAAGGAATTTTCTTCGAATTGAGATTTAGTTCTGTGCTCCATGCATGCTCTTGAGTGCAATTTGTAGAGAGAACAATGCGTCTAAACTTTTAATTAGGTACGCAGGCATGTTAAAAGTACCGCTTAAACAATGGACAGTATGCATAGCTTTTTATTTTATTACAGAATATTCACATAAAGCTTACTCTTGAGGTAGTTACATAGTTATAAAATTAATGTTTCATGTTGCAACGCTGTCATATATTTTGTAAAAGTCTCTATGAATTTCGTTCAGATGAATATTATTTACATGCTTCATAAGGAACAGTAGATACAAAAACAGAAATGCAAACAGAACTAACCAAAGAATCGAATAAGTAGTTTGCGAAACTCGAAGTCATATACGTAACATTTTGCCGAAATGTTATAAGTTTTTAGCCAACAAAACAATATATTCCCGATGAATCCATACAGCGACAATAAAAATAACTTTATCTGATTTCAATATCAGGCGTTCGGGAAGTTTTCAATGCTGGCCCCTTAGTAGCCGCGTTGTAAACTATAAGTAGAAATATTGCCTTTTATTTAACGTTGCACACACAAAACCTATTCAACTTTAGTAAAACATCATTATGTATTTTCGCCTGAAATCGTCATAACTTATTTATTATATTATGTTTTCTACGAGACCGATTGTGGAAATGAAAATTGGCTTTCAAATTACGCCGTAGCTTCGGGGCGGTGCATGTTGAAAGAAAATATCATATTTTGTACTTCCATCCAACGGAAATGTTTAGAAATGAATGAAAAACTACCGGCGGACGTTGGCCAAGTGAGTGCATAGTACAAACAAAGGTGCAGGACGGCTGCTGGCAAGCGCGACGCAAACTTCATTAAGGCGTCGACGCTCATGGCAACATCCAAACAAATGTTTGGCCATATAGGACTTAAATTCAATTCAAAACATTTTTGGATACCGTAAAAACATACATCGTGTAGACAACAGCGCGTCGTGGTGCACGTAATCAAACGCTTTGCAGAGATCACAGAAAACTCCAACAGCATTGTGCGAGTTCTCCCATGCGTCAAATATGTGACTCAGCAAAACAACATCCGCATCTGTAGTTGAACAACCTTTTGTAAAAGCTCATAAAAACTCAAAGCTATTCTATATTGATCATTATGAAGAGCGAAAAATGTTATTACACAAGTATACAATAAAAACAATAGAAAAAGGCAGGAGGTCATTGAGCATATAATAACTGAGAATTAATACTTGAAATATTTTGCTAAATACAGCTGATCGTGTCTGTAAAAATCTCACCGTGATATGTTATTTGGAATAACAGCTCAGTCCACGCTCAATTTACCTAATTTTTTTAAGATAAGATGGCTACAGAATCTTATTATAGGTAAGATAGAAATAGGTCTGAAATTGACAACGTAATTTTGATTACCCGATAACCTTACTGTTAATAACCGACTTGTTTTTTATCATGTTCTGTATGTTGCAATTATTCTGTTACTAATAGGAGGCGGATTGAAAGATAGGGTAGTTGTATATCATTGTTAGCAAATTCATTACAACGTTACCGCCATGCAAATAAATGTTTCTCCTACTGTCACCATTCAAATAAAATGTAATTCATTCCGCCGACTTTTTTATCCCAAGTCGTCGAATATAATGGTGTAGGCATCTCCTTCATTCATCTCCAAAATTAAAAAAAAAAACAAGCTCGCGCCACGGGCGCCTCTGTGCTTATATCCCCCACTTAACTTCCGTTCGCCTTGCCCGATCACTTTTCGTAACGCTTACGTCACGCGTTCGCCAGCTTACTCCCCAAGTCAAGCGTGCGTAAAGAAGTTTCACTTCAAAAACGGGCTATGATTATTATTTTTTCTTTTAGTTTATAAAAGCCACCTTAACTTTTTCGAATTATAAATCCATAATCACCTAGCCTTCTCACATTTAACTATACCTTAGCCTTAGAGCAAGTAGGTTCGAAAACCAAATCCGTGCATGATCTTGATCTTCAAAGTTCATTCTTCTTCGAAAGCACGAACTCCCAACAAACAACAGTTATGACAAAGTTTAAAAAAATATTAGTCCAACCACTTCTATATCCGGGTTCTAACGAACAACGTTTGATACCCAATAGTTTCACATGACATACGCCAAACCACATTCACAAATAGAACATACCCTCCCCATGTGCCTACCACGTGTCTTCATCGATTCCACTAAAGAGTTGCTACGAAGTGGTTAGCTCAATTAAGCAGGGAACATACACACCGCACGCCAGATTGATGTTTACACGATTTCCTTGATTTTATACAAATCCATGTTAATTTGTCCGTGATTTGTGTGAGCAAAATATGTATGCCAAAGCCGTTTCCATGTAGGCTTCTGATTTAATTGTTGTTTGAACGAATTGTGGTTTTCTACATTTTCTCAGAATCCTTTCTCGGTGGTAGGCCATAACATCGGCCGCCGGCAGAAGTTACCACCTACCAGACAAAGCCTTGCCGCCAAGCGATTTGTCGTGTTCCGGCATGATGTCTGGTGAAGCCGTACGGAGGACGGGTCTGAGCAGTTGTGTTGCGGTGTGTACCGGGTACGATGCGCCTAATGTTGTTGTGTTGGGAGTTTGGTCGTGGAGGGTCTTCAGATCAATCTCCCTTTGGCGCAGCATCGTTGGTCGTGTTGTTGGGTTTAACATGGCATCACCTCGCTCAACTGCCGTCTTCGTTCCTATTCGCTCAGTTTTTATGAGTGAATAGGCTCTTAATAGCGCGCTTTACCATCAACGATCGCATCACTGCTTACCATCAGGCGGGATTGCGGTCAAGCGCTAGTTTATAATTATTTTAAAAAAAATCCTATCAACGCGTAGATATTTATTTTTATTCGGAAAAAATTTATGCCTCGGTCATAATTTCCCCAGATATTCCCAGCGTTTATGAATAATGTCATAAACGCTGCTTAAAGTTAACTAGTGATTAGCGAATGTTTAAACATACTACATTTTAGACGTTTGCACGTCACTTTACTTTAATCATTGTTTATGAATAAACCCCTTAACCTCAGTGGTATTTATCCATAAAGGATGATTAAAGTTAAGTGACGTTAAAAGGTCAAAAATGTATGGTTAAATAATCGCTAATCACTAGTTAACATTAAGCAGCGTTTATGAATAAGGGGGTTTATGTCCGGATGCGAAATGTTAAAGTATCATAGAGCCAGTCAGCAGCGAATAATGAAGATGATATGTAACTGTGGGTTGTCATTATTTAAAAATATTAGAAAATATTAAATTATTGTATTTTACAAATTCTTACTGAATATTTTATGAGATCGAGCTTATTATCTTAATCGTTGGCATTATTTTGATGATATGATGTCTTGATGACTTTCTTATGACTCGTTTAATATTATCCCATAAACAGACAAACAGTCACAAGGTGTTCAGTAGGGTGTAGCCAAAGTTTTTATGTGTACCCCTAACAAACAAAACTTTCCTCATTATAAGTTTGGTTTGTAACGGTAACGTAGGTATTGAACAAATAATTGAATAGTAAAAGGTTCAGAAGTGAAAATTATTACCTACCACAAAAAGGTAATTAACTTAGGGTAGAAAAATATTGATGTAACTATTTGAGAACCGTTTATTTTTAACATAAAATGTCCCGACTCACTTAGTTGATGGGATTCACACCCAAGTAAGTAGAAGTGCAGAGAGGGGCTTATATACTAGCAATAGAGACAACAATTTAGGTATATCCCCACTAGTATACAGACCTGCTAAGGATATAATCAGCCTACTGATACTTATGCTATGTCAGTCAGTGTTCTAAAAATGTTGCTGACATTAGAAAAGTCATAAACTACATGCGAATCTACATTAGTTCCTACATTCATCAAACAGTGAAATAAAATTAATAATATAAAACTATATTCTCACATACGGATTCAGAGAAAATGTAGTCTAGAAGTATGTAGTTTGACAGCTTTGGCCAAAAATACATAACTATGAATGAAAATTAGTCCTCTTTTTTCCGGAATGGAAAATCCTCTTGAATATCTGTGGCGCGAGTGCCCGTGCTTAAACCCGAACTGACTGTAGTCCTGGTCAAGATCCTCTCTACACAAATGCTACGATTATTCGCTCAAACAACTTACCCGCCCCGTCTAGCAGCAGTATGGGTCGGTACGCGGAAGCCTCGGTTTCTTGAGCAGGAACAGACAACTAGATTTCCAGAAAGTGGGAAAACTAGCCCAGTTCAACTTAGAACTGAACCCTAGCCTTACTTTTCAAAGAATTTTAATACGTAAGAAAGATTTCTTAGAACGTGGACTGTTAAACATCTAGTTAAAAGTTTCAGGGGAAAATATCGCGAACTTTAAACAGTTCACAAATACGAGGAAACGTTGTTGCAAAGAAGTTTAAACTTAGTTAACAATGTTATTGATAAATATAGTAGTAAAATCATAGTTTTATTATATTATCATAAACAGGCTGTAGGTACATTCCCGCTGCGAGGACAGAGACCTCCCTGTGAGACGGGGAGTGGGCCGAGGTTAGGTTGGTGGATGTACATTATTATACTAGTATAGAACAACAACGCTTCTAAATGTGAATTATATTATATACGTAAATGAATAGCATGTATAGGATACCTTCATTTGAATAGGGTAGTTGACTAAAAAAAAACTAATTTGAACGTCAGTCAGATTTCCAAAAAAAAACTAGAGACGTATTTTTTCTTTTTCATATAAACAAAAAATGAAGACGACACAGTGCGTTGAAAACTCGTGTGACGTCACTGCACGCTACACGTTTTAACGAGGAGTGACGTCCAACTACCACTCCTTATCTTTGATGACTTTTATATTTGTCAATCATTATTGACTTGATAAAACAAAATATACGTATCCAATTTTTTTTTAAATCTGAATAACGGACTAAACGTGGTAGTCTAGTGGTTATAACATCAGCCTCTCAAGTATGAGTGCGCGGGTTCGATTCCAGGTCAGGCAAGTACAAATGTAACTTTTCTAAAGTTATGTGTACTTCCTAAGTGTATCTTGGACACCAATGACTGAAGGTGAAGGAAAACATCTTAAGGAAACCTGGAATTTAAGTATAGTAGTAATTTTCGTGTCTATTTGGAAATCCAAACATTGTTCCTCCAAAATAAATTCTTTATTATGTACTAAGTTTTCCCCGCGACTTCGTCTGAGATCCTGGAAGAAAAATAGCCTAACAGTATTCTTACCCGAGTCAAGGTCTACCTGTCGGTGTGTCTAAAAAAAACTAAATAGAGAAACTTAAATAGACATACACACATTAGCACACACACACGCGCACACGCACCCTCACACACACATACCCCCACACACGCACCCGTTAGCAAGCAACGTAGTAGAGTATAAAAAACTGCTTCCTCTCTCCTAACTTCACTTATTTTGTTGTGCCCGACAGGGTCCACATGAACTAATATTAAGTATTACCATCTAAGAATAGATGTGGAAAACAATAAAAGTATTGAGCATTGAGTGTTGTCTGTTTTAGCTTGAAAGTCGAGATTCATCACCGAGACTGTTGAAGGTAATCAAGATTTAAAATAAGACGATGAACGAACTACTATTCCTATTCCTTCTCTGTACCTATATGCTGTAAGATTGTGGAACCCACTCCTGCTTAACATTCGAGATTTAAACACTATTCCTAAATTTAAACGTCGATTAAAAGAGCATTACCTTTCTTCTATGTGAGAATTCGTTTATTATATTATATATACATATTTATATATTTTAGTATTATGTATTTATTTAAGGACACTTATATAAATATTTTGGCTTATATGTTTAGGTATATTTAATATTATTACTTTTATACTTATCACACTCGTATTTTATTTCCTCCTTGTCCTTTACACACTATTGTCTACATTTCTATTTTACTTCTCCTTTCGCAGGTCTGCTCATCTGCTGGAAGAATTCTCTTAAGAAATAAGCAGAACCTTTGTCCTCAGATCTTAATATAGTCTTATCCTTGTGTATTTTATTGTGTGTACATAAATAATAAGATATATAAATAAGATGGTGACACATTTGCAAACGTCAAAATTAAGCAAGTTAGTGGCATCGATTCTCTTGTTCACAAACTTAACTATTTTTATAGTTAAGTGCATCTTTTTATTTTAATAAGAAAAGGATAGAAGATAGCATATTAGTTTAATCCTGTCAAATTAAGATACTCCATAGACATTTTTTTTTTGGTTCACTTCTTTCCGTACTTCTAAACGGAAAAGGCAAAGACATAGTACGCCATACAGCCTGGACTTCAGTAAGTTTTTCTTGAGTAAGTTTACATATATCCTAACTTATCCTAATGTATCCTTTTTTTTTAACGAGTGGAAATTACTTTACGCACCATACCCGCCGTTAGCTAGGCGACGGACGTGTGTGGGACTCGCCCGGCCGGAGCCGGGAATACCCACTAAAACCACTCGGTTACCCTCGAGCCCTGTGTTGAGAGTGTCACGGGGTCGGCCCGAAGGCCTAGACGCCGTGCCACTCTCAGGGCTTACCGGCCTTGTTAAGGCCGGTTTCCGCGCCAAAGGGGGATTACCCGGTAACCGGAGTAATCCCCAGACGTGGTGACCGGTGCAATGCGCGTGCGGGGGCTACCCACACGCGCTGGTCACACTCTGGGGCTAAAGGAGACGGGGGTTCGTCCCCCGCCTTCTTCGTCCCACCCGTCTACGCCGGAGGGGAGCGGCAAGAGCATCCTCTTCCCGCTCCCTCTCCGCAGCCTCCTTCTGCAAGAGGACGGTCTCGCAGAAGGAGGCGGCAGCCTCCCATGCACTCTCGCTTTCAACCATGGCTCGCACCATGGTTGCCAGGGAGAGGCGTCTCCTAATTTATCCTAACTTAACCTATCTCCTTTCGTTTCTCACGTGAGCCGACTAGGAGGGGTTTGGGGTAAAGTCATGATGTGGCCACTATGCTACAATATTTAAATGTTCTTTATAAATTATTCACTGAATGCACTTTTTACTACATAAAACACGCGCTTTTATTTAGTAAACAACACTATAAATAATTTAAAAGTCCAATGAAAAATGAGCGTGACACTCAACTTGACTTTCCCGCCAAAAACCCTCCTATTACTATCAGTTGGAATCGTTTAGAAGCATATTCCTAATCCATTGCTCACTACGTTCGAAAATGTGTCTGCTCAATAACGTAAATAATGCAATGAATGTTATTGAACTGTCAAAATGAAGCCCATTACTACTGATAGTTTATTGCGCAATTACCCTGCAGTTCAAAGAAGTTCAATTGTTTCGTAAGAGTGAATGTTAGAGCTCACACAATATAATGTTATAGTAATAAACTACGTGTCATTCTCTAGACGAAGACTGCATACTTAAGCAGAAATCATGCAGTTATAAAATATATTCATCTTCGAATCCATTGCTATATTCATTTAAAGCCAGTCTTATAATACATACCTGGGGCATGAATTCTTTCAAATGTATTTTTAAAGTGTATTTTTAAGTACATTTATTCCGCGCTTTAATTAAATAGATGTTAAGGGGTAAAGCAAAAAAAAATCATTATTTCTCGTGTGGTTCGTAGGTTGGCGTCTAACTACAGTTTAATTTTCCGCAGAACATTTGCCGAGTATAATATGTGAAGTACAGTAATGCCATCAGTGAGTCCGAGCTCCGGAAACCTGCATAATGCATTTATGAATCATACGAATACATTTCGAGTACGTATACCACAATTCCATTAACATTAAAGGGCTCGGTACATTAAAGTGGATACATCTCGCTAAGCTAAATTTATATGTTACTAATGAATTAGTGAAACGTTCGTTAAGTCGATGTGTGTTAGAGGAAAGTCGCTGCTAATTTGTGACAACGTAATCACGTAACGTGAAAACTTAATGAAAATAGTACATACGTTCTAAATGTCACCAAAGTAGTACACGTGTTTTGAAATAGTTTGTTACTACATTCAAAGGGCGCTACTAATTAACTTACAGGAGTTCCTTTTGATGAGCTGGGCATCGCTACAGTCGTACTGACAGATATGAAGGAACCTGAAAACGATGTTTTAGAAAGATAAGACCTTGGTTGGAAGATTTTTAGATCCTAAAATTCTCTAATCCGTGAAATGTCTTAAAACATCTGCTGATCTATTTCTAGTAAAATAGATACTAATAGTGAGAAGCCATATAAATTAATGATATGTAAACACTGTAAAGCTGAGAGTATACCCTTCACGAAGCTGTTTGTGTTTTCCTATACTTGAAAATTTTGGAAAGGCGAAATCCCAAGTTAATCGGACTCAAGATTAAGTCAATAGAAAGTCAGATTTGTGTTGACAGGATCTGTGAAGTGTTTAAATGTAAACAGGCTCTGCTTTCCTAGCTTGATTAAATTTAAGTAACGAAAGAAGAATTAATTAGATATGTTTGTGCCTTTATGTACGTTAATTAAATTATACTGATGTACTCGGTCAGTCTGAAGTCTTGTGGAAGTCACTGCATTAAGAATTTCTCCTTCAGTTAAAACATACCTGTGGTTCCGTGTCTTTCTGTAATACTCGCCAAGTTGAACTGGGAACTTGTACCTACATGAATTCATATTATTTATTTACTTACACGGCTGGTTTACGAACTACATGTCATAGAATCTATCTATAAAAACATGGAAGACATATTTCCATGTTTTTGAAATGTGAAATAAAATTCATGTTTTTATAGACACCAGTGCGTTCGCGTATGAATAGTCAGAAGTAAATTGAATATGGAGAACGGGCCTGTGAATTCAATAAAATTCTAGTTCCGAATATCCATTGTGTCCGCTGCAATCGTAAACAACTTTATTTAGTTTTTATGAATGCCTATATCCATTTAGCCAGAAACTAATATATACCGATCTACATTATTGTAACTGCAGTAAAGTCATTCCAACTGAAAACATTCGGTTTCTATAAGCTATGCACAAAGCTTCTAAATACATACACTGGTAAGAAACATGTAATAATTGTAACAGTGGATAAGAGTTATTCAGGTCAAATCCCTCGATCTAATCCCTTGAAAAACGGACCGGCGTCGGTCTGTTTAACGAAGATTCAAAAATCATGGTCATAACTTTAGCGTAAACAATGATATAACCAGACACGCAATAATGTAACACGGCTATTTTCTTAAAATGAGTGCTCTGGTTGCGAAGGGAAAGTATAAAATAATTATTTATTTATGCAAAACACTTAGCATTTATCCCTACTGTGTTGAGCAATAAATATTTGAATTTGAATTTAAAAAACACCTTATACAGAAAAAGAAAAATGTATTTATGACAAAGTTGTACTGTCGCAAAGAATAAATAAAGGTCTAGAAAATTCTCAACTCATAGAAGCCAACAAAATTCTTATTGAAATGAGAAATTATTACCCAGCATTTTATTAGGTATATTGACAAAAATAGGTATATTTTCGTCGGCTTGGTTCGATATGCGAATAAAATAACATTTGTATGAACAGTCTAGGGTCAGAAAACCCACAAGACGCACTTCGTGAATATTTTGTCTTATTATTGCAAAATATTGTACTAGCTGACTGTAACAACTTTCAGGTTTTCTATACCGAGCACATTGAACACGAGATTAAGTTCTAAGTGTTTTAAACTTCTCTCCATTAGATAGTCTACTCTAAAATTCTCTGTTCTAATTTTAAATTTAACACGAGGAATTATGTACAAAGCCGCATACAGACGAAAGCGGAGTTCCGAAACTATGGCTGTCGCGGCTTTACGCGTTAATTTTTCCATCCTCTGCAAAACACTAGACTGGTAACGTAGAGAGGCGCTGCATTCCTCACACAAGTTTACACATTCACGTGTTTCATATTGTTTTCCAAAAAACGTAAAAATAGGCAAAAATATTATAATGAGGTTTGTTTTTGTCTGGTAATGAAGTTTTATGAAAGAGATCAGAACGCGGACGCTTGTAAAACAATTCTACCGGAAAATTGTGGATCAAAGTTGACCATGATTATATAAGAGTTTGAATAACGTTTTTATGCATTCCGCTTTATTGTATTTATTCATGTATGAACATGCCGCCACCGCCTTTAGGTTTAGAGAGAAATTCCGGGACAGCTCCATCGGGATTTTGTTTTATTTTTTACATTACAGAATTCTTCTAGGAATCTTACAAATTCGTGAAAGTTTTCTATTTCCCCTCGCCATTACGTGAGGATAGATATGAGTGCGATACGTATACCTATATAATAAGTTTTCCATGTAGGCGTGTGCTCATGTCCTACATAAATGGAATAAAGTTTTTCTGGTCTTTCGTAATATTGTGTGGTGTGGCGTGGCCACACGCCGTGTCATCGTCCACAAAGCAGACGTTTATGTTACAACACTATTATCGGCAGCTGGTTTCTTCTTGCCACTATATTCTTGTACATTATACATCTTCGAAAAATAATAGATCACTGTTAGGGTCACCTACAATATTAACTATATCACAAGACTGTGTAGTTTTCAATCAAATATGCGTAATTAAATACATCACTAATTCATTTATTTTTCGTACATATAGGACTTTGATCCGTCTGGGAGGCTAATTGGAACGCTTTCCGTCGCCCCCGCAGACACGGCAACCATCAGGTAAATTATAAAACGGCCACCCCATCCTGACATATAGAGGAATCATCCACTTCGTTGTTTGTTTTACAAAGTTTTAATTTTAAAATAATTCATTCGAGTTATTTTGCTCAAATAATTCACTTCAACATGTTTTAAGCCGTTGTAGATACTTATTCGTTTGCTTGTGAATAATCTGTACGGAGGATTTACGGCTTATGCAGAATCGACAGAGATTTCTTGTGAGAAAAGGAGGCGGTCTGAAAGAGAATTGAGTTGAGTGGGGGTTGGGGGAGCTGTGTACGTACCTCAACCGTTCGACAAACGCAATCACGTTTAAACCATGACCTCATCGTGCCATTTGAAGAGGGAAGCTCCTAATTGTAAAATATTTTCGACGAAGATCTGCCTATGATGGTATAGAGTTGCTTTCGTACCTAAGTAATTTTTTTCATATCATAATGGTCTAGTTTGCAGGTTACTGACCCGTTTTCCACTGCACTGACCACAATTGACTCTAAGCAGTGAATTTCAGTCTGTCTCGGGGGAAATCAGGGATCAAGATAAACCCACAATAAGTTTCTTGGGCCAAAAGATATGCTTGCGGCTAGAAAATAAAGCAGTACTGTAGTTTGATGTACATGTACACCTACACACATAGTAGACACTGTAAATAAGATATAAGAGTATTAACATTTCATAACAAGAATAGTTTTATACAATTACTAGCATAAAAGGTTTCATAACATTCATTAAACAATAATGAAATACCGGACTAATGGAAGCATAGGAAACTATTAGTGTGCTTCATTTTATAATCGAGACAGTTACTAACATTTAACTAGTTGTTTTATTTGACAACAAACTAAAAACGAAAGATTAAAAGCCTGTTGCAACTATTGTAACTACTAAGTATAGACCCTAAGGTTACTAATGAACATGATTCTCGTTTTAATTGGATTCGAATTTAATACCAATCGAAGATATTAAATATCCTTTATTAGTCTCTGTAGCCGATGCTGGATGGATGTAGACATAATCAATTCCATACTCTTTGTTTTGTTGTTTTGCCAGCTAAACCTGCTAAGATTTAGGATTAAATAAGCGTTCTCATTAAAGTATAAAATTAATCATAGCCAATGTATTCGTAGCAAATGGGCAAAATCGTGATCGAGAAAAACCAACTGCTTACATACAAACCGTTGCGTGCAATGTACTTAAGTATAAAATCTTACAGAAGGTAACGAATGAACTCCTGAAAGGTTCAATCTTACTTTTCGCTTTTAAGAGCTTCCTAATTATGTTAGCGAGGTACCTGAATAATGACGATTAAGGCATTACATTTTTCTCTTTTTGGTTCAAAGATTGAGAAAGGTCGTCGTTTTTGGTCAAACGTTAGAAGGTCATCAAAATGCGTGAGGATCTCATATTGTGGGGCTATTAGTTGGATACTCGCAAGTATTTAGACAAATGTTCGAGTCGAGCGTATTAACGACCCTGATTTCGGTTTTACTTCTCCATTTGGGACAAAGCGATTGAGCGAATATCATCCGTTTGGGATCCCAGATTATGTGTCCCGAATAACGTGCGAGGTGCTTGGAGTCTTTAACGACTGTTGGTCCCTCAGTGAGATTAATAAGATTGATTGCCGAATAAACCATTTTGGAACCCATCACAGAATTGAATGGCTATATAATGCAGTAATTCGCTTTGAAGTAGTGGAACATGTGTTGGTTGTACGGGTGCTATGCTATGTATTTGAAGTGAAACACAACTACTTGAGATTTGTAAAAAATAAAAACCAAGGGTGTTGCCTGAGACGTACTGGAGTGGGGACGGGCTACACTGCACACATTGTCTCTGAAATATGTTCAGAACAAGCTAGCCAAAGCGTACGAAGATGTAAAGTATTCTTCATCTCAGCGTTAATCCCAGTCGTATCTGAAGCTTTTCAGCTTCTGGTATCTAGGGTCCGCTTTACCAGTCTAACTGCTCATTTTGGCTAAACTTCGATATTTTCCATGAAGCGACTGCCGTCTGACCTTCACAACCCGAAGGCGATATCGAAGCATTGCAGTTAGACCAATTGTAGGACTTTTGAGGGCTCCAACAACCCGTAACGACTGCCATTAGATGTTCGTATGGCAACCGGGACCAACGGCTTAACGTGCTTTCCGAGGCACGACCAGACCAGGGCAAATATTCATATTCATGCATACAAATATTTGCACTGCACGGGGATCGAACCCGCGCCTCCTTGTGCAGCGGCCGCGTTCGCTACCGCTACGCCACGGAGGCTGTCAGTACGAAGATGTAAAGTAAACAGGATAATACTCAGCACCGGTGAAAGTATATTATGCCTGCTGTAGACAACTACCACTTGGTCGCTCTTGAGAGGTCATTGCTCAATTCGTGTATAAGAGGTCTGTCTAAATATTAATCTGAAGCCAGGATCGGCCATTGTGTACAGGTAGCTTTACTTCGGCACATGTGTCGGAACTGAACCACTATATATAGATAAGCATTATGTTCATATGCAGCTTAGAGCAACATTGCTTTACTAACTTTCCATTTAAATACTATTTCTAATTGAAATACATACATTACTGTGTTTTGGTATTTTTTCTCGTTTCAATACTGGCAGTTAGCTTACTTAATACGCTTAGTAATTACAATAACTAAGGTATTATTAACCCCCAATCAAGCTTTATACATCCAACTTCACCATCCTTAGGGGCTAAGTAATCGAATGTAATGATAAAGCTTATTGACAAGTGCCTAAGAACCTTCATTAATTTTTCTACATAAAAACCTATAGGAAGACATATATCTACCTAAATCACGTAACCATTTCTTCCTAAAGAGTTATTAAATATATTTTCAGTCACAGAACTAGAATAGGGTAGTTGACTAAAAAAACTAATTAGTCCGTCATTCAGATTTCCAAAAAAAAACTAGACTTTTTCATATAAACAAATAATAAAAATGATACAGTGCGTTGCAAACTCATGTGACGTCACTCCTTGCTACAGTTTTTGCCAACGAGTGACGTCACCAGCCCCCACTCCTGATCTTTGATGCCTTCTATATTTGTCAATTTTTATTGATTTGATAAAACAATATATGTAGGTATCCAATATTTTTCTATAATTTGAATGACGGACTAAATAGAATAATTTTTTTTACCCAGGAAACACCCCTACGTATAATACTAATAAAACTCATACAACTGCATAAAACAATTTAGTACTTCAGAAATTAAGTACAGAATTAAATTTCATGTCTAGTATTAAGCTCCCTTGTCAAGAGTACATACTTATCTACCCTCCGCGGGGACCTTACTCGTAATTAATGCCAAACTATGACAGGTAACACAGTAATTACAATCATTACCGTTCAGCGGTGACGTCGATCGTAATGTAAGCTATTGTTCAATGATGACGTCATTAGCATCAACTAAAACATCGTTTTGTTATTGCAAAGTTTTGTGCATTGAGTAATTAATAATGTTTGGACCAGACAGCGACTGAAAAATTGAAAAACATTTCTATTAATAATTGTCCGGGAAATAAAAAAAAAATCTAGACAACAACATCATTTCAGACTCAATATAATAAGCATGCCTACGTCTAGGTCTGAGGTTCCTTCATTATTGGTAGAATCATCATAATATGAATGGTTTAAAGAAAGCTCGCTTCCTTGAAAGGGTACAATTTTATGACACGGAACTACTATGAATACACAATCCATTTTTGTCATACCTTTAATGTCATAAATATTAAATTGAAAATACATCCTCTCCTTCTTTCCATCCTTCCGATCTACTACAATATGACAACGAAGCTTTGTTCCCTAACACAGCTGTATTTTGTCGTCGAGAACAAATATAGCCAGTTATTGTAGGGGTCAAATCAGATTTAGAAGTTGTGTACGTGCGGTTTGCTGCGGATTAGCGAGATTACAGGGGCCTTCAAACTCGGAATGTTTTGCGGAATAGCCCGTTACGATGGGATCTAGCCGGTAACCCTTGTGGAATTGCAGCCAGCTGAGACCTGCCAGCGGCGGCGAGGCTTCTGCCACTGGATTACGAATAAGCGACTCGTGAAAGATCACTAAATATCTGGTGGTAACGTGCAATGTGTGTACAACCTCTGTGCTGAGTAAATCAATATTGTTTTATTGCTTTTGTATAGGCTATAAATTGATTGTAACTGTTTGTAATAATTCATATTGATAATGGTTCACATAACTGTACTATTTTGCTTAGGAGCCGGCTATTGATCTCATATGAACATTGAACATTAGTCGACACCGGATCAAGCTTAATAACGTGATTGCTAAGTAAGCATCAAGTGTTGGTCAAATAGTTGCATTAAGCCATCGAGTTGATTACAAATGTTTCCAAGTTCTTGTAAATAGGACTTGTAAATAGGAGAACTCTAGGGTGTGCTCAAACGACTGCGTCCCAAACTTCTTCTTAAATGCTAACTAATTGCAGCTCTGCCACTTATTTGCCGCTATAAAATAAAATGTACGAATGTAAGTATAGGTACCCACTGTTTTTAGGGTTCCGTACCTAAAAGGTAAGGTAAAACGGAACCCTATTCATGAGACTTCAATGAATGAATTTTCAGAGATTATGTATTTTTGTTGTCACTATTACAACAAATAAAAAAAGACGTGTGGGATTCGGGGACTGCCGCGATAAAGCTATTGCATAGCATTTTTTATCAACTTATGCAATTATAATTATTTATTTATGCAGTACTTTTATTCCTTTGTTAATTCAACTTATTTTCTTTTTTGTAATTTATTTTTTACCAGTAACGACATGAAAAGAGTGCGAAAACTAGTGGCGATTTAGCGTCTAAACTATATTCAATGTTTTATGTTCGACTTTGATAAAGAGATAGAAGCTATAGCTTAAAAATTACGTCATTTTCGTGATCAGTGCCCCCAAAAACCCTTGTCACCATGTCAAAATGTCATTAAATATGATGTCGGCCATCTTGGATTTCAAAAATGACATCATTTTCGTGATCAGCACCCCCGAAAACCACTGTCGCGACATCCAAGTAAAAGTATCATAAAATTAGATGTCGGCCATCTTGGATTTCAAAAATGACGTCATTTTAGTGATCAGTACCCCCGAAAACCCCTGTCACGATACCCATGTTAAAATATCATACAATTGGTGTCGGCCATCTTGGATTTCAAAAATGACGCCATTTTCGTGATCAGCACTCCTAAAAACTCTTGTCATGACACCCAAGTCAAAATATCATGAAATTTGATGTCGGCGGCGTCGTATTTCAGAGTAAAAATTAATCGCAAGTTTTGCACATCGGGACAATCATTAACTTGTCAAATGTGTAAAACTGAGTTCGCGCAATAAGCATGCTCTTTTTGAAAATCTGTAATTGTTACCAAAAGATGTAGTCGCACGTACACAAACACACCGTGCCGAAAACTGCCGAATTGAAGCGACGTTAGACGATGCACGGCCACGATGGATTCGGTCTCCACGCTCAAGGCCCGCGATAGAAGATATACCTAGCTTTTATTTATAATTTTAAGCTATTAGCAATAGCTTAAAATTAAAATATTTTTGAGGGCTCCCATACAACAAACGTGATTTTTTGCCGTTTTTAAAGATCGAGCGAGTCCGACTCGCACATGGCCGGTTTTTTATTTATAACTAAACGTGTTTCGTTGTTCTTTCATTTTATTTTAAAAGACGCGATTGTACAAGTGCACGTAATTTGTCTTCTATATAACCATGTATACATAATTATATACTTACCTAATCATTGCCTGAAGTTTCCTTAATAAAATGTGATAAGCATTTTATTATGTACCTCAATAACACATTTCCACGTAAAGGATCTTATTTCACCAATTTCAATATCGTATTGTGTACATATCTCATTACGCACTTACTGTGCGTTATTGTAATTTAAAACGCACGATTTTTTCAAGTAAAATAAAATGGATTTGTTCCTTAAAGATAGAGCAGACTAGGAGTTCGAGTTTTATTTAGTTCCCCGCAAATGTGTTTTTTTTTCTTGTTTTCATGGGAAATTATCAAATGACTTCTCCCGCTCTAGGCGGACCGTAAAGGCGTGTCAGACTTTTACTGACTAAAACCCACCCGTGTTACTGTACCTGTGAGACGGCCAGGGCCACGGTTTCTTTTGTAGCTCTCGCCTGCAGCCCGGGCTAGTAATATTGCCCCGAATGTAATTTTCAACTTACCGCACAGCGCACTTACATCATAAGATATTATTGGAATATAAGAGTACTGTGTCGTCTGGACGTGAATAAGGCTAGTGGTCCAGATGGTATACCAGCGATTGTTCTTAAAGCATGTGCGCCCGAGTTGTCTCCTGTATTGACGCGCTTGTATCGCCTCTCATTTAAGACTGGTATAGTGCCCAAATCCTGGAAGCTTGCCAACGTGCTGCCAGTGCCAAAAAAGGGTAGTCGTGCCGATCCTACCAACTATCGGCCGATTTCGATCACCTCCATACTTTGCAAAATTAAGGAGCGTGTGTTGAATTTGCGCCTCTTGGCATATAAGGAAGGTAACGATTTCCTCGGTGACCGACAGCAGGTACGGGTTTATGCCGACCTACTAGTGTATGCCACTCATTTGTGAAGCGAGGCCCTCGAGAGAAATGGGGAAGCGATTGCCGTCTCCCTTGAAGTCTCGAAGGCCTTCGACTGGGTATGGCACGCTGGCCTTTTGAGTAAGCTTCCAGCGTACGGCATTTCCCTAGCCTGACTGGCTGGGCAAAAGACTTCCTGACTGAAGTGTCCCTCCGAGTTGTTGTCGACGGATGCTCATCTGAGCCCATGTCGACTAATGCCCATGTTCCTCAGGGGTCTGTTCTCTCTGCAACTCTGTTCCTGCTGCATATTAATGATCTGCTGATGCCCGGTATCTATGGGTATGCAGATGACAGTACAGTTGTGGAGAGATACCCGCCGGATGCTCGGGCTAGTAGGGAATCAATCCGGTGTCCGAAAGAGAG
This sequence comes from Sesamia inferens, assembly GCA_037179545.1. Classification (NCBI taxonomy): domain Eukaryota; kingdom Metazoa; phylum Arthropoda; class Insecta; order Lepidoptera; family Noctuidae; genus Sesamia; species Sesamia inferens. Next base: position 13,132,079 of record CM073921.1, on the reverse strand, counting down.
GCTATGGTAGAGCGAACGAGTGTTGCACTACAGGCAGTCTCCGAATGGGGGCAATGCCAATCTTGTAGCATTCAATGCCGCCAAAACACAGGCGTGTCTTTTCACCGCCAAAAGGAGCCCGTTCACCTTGGCTCCTACTTTTCGAAATGTATCCTTGGAGTGTACCGACCGCTTTCAGCTTTTGGGAGTTGAGATTTCCTCGAACTTAAACTTTGGGCGGTTCATTGAGTCCAAGGCCAAGGTGGCTGCCAGGAAACTTGGCGTTATCGCAAAGGTCTGGCAGCACTTCACACCGAGGTAGCTTGTAATGTTGTATAAAGCACAGGTCCGTTCGTGTGTGGAGCACTGCAGCCACATTTGGGCTGGTGCTGCTAAGTGCCACCTGGCCACTTTGGCTTCAGTGGAGAGGCGTGCGAAGAGGCTGTTTTTTGACCCTGATTTAGCTCGTGATGGTCTCCAAAGCCTAGAGCACAAGCGTAGAGTAGCCAGCCTTTCGGTGTTCTATAGGATGCATTTTGGGGAGTGTGCAAGGGAATTGCATTATTTAATTCCCCCATCTCCGTTCCACCATCAGACGACCCGTCGTACGGCGAGTTTCCACCCTTACTTTGTTAACACCACTACGATCCGAACGAAGCGGTTCGCCTCCTCGTTTATACCGCGTACATCGAGGGACTGGAACAATTTGCCAGCGGCGGTGTTTCCGTCGGACTACAATTTGAGTGTCTTCAAGGCTAGAGTGAATAGGCTCTTAATAAACTGGTGCGCTTTACCATCATCGATTGCGTCACTGCTTACCATCAGGCGGGATTGCGGGCAAGCGCTAGTTTATAATTTATATTAAAAAAATATATAATTAGCACACTAATTGCATAACACACTATTATTATCAATTGAAATAATTTTGCTCCATAATGATCGGAAAATGAGTCTGCTCAAAAACGTAAATAGCGCTAGAAAATAAAATGTCAAAATGAAACCCTAACTATACAATACTAGTAAAATGAGAAAAAAGCGTGAGGCGCTTTGTGTCATAATTTTTGTACCTATATTAAGTGCTTCACGCTTCTTTCTCATTTTACTAGTATTGTTCATATATTATTGTCATAAATTAAATTATAAAATTATTTTGAACTTTTTAAAAGTATGTTTTTTAGTTTTTTAAACTATATTTATTTTCAACTTTTTAGTTCGATATTCTTTTTTTAAATAATATACGGATAACAGAAACGCTTAAGTGGTGTTCATTTGTTTTTACCAAACTTTTCTTTATCTCCAACAGACAGAATAGCAAGTGCTAAAATTCGTAATGATGCGTTACCCAAGTAACTAAATCTAAATTTAAAACTAAATCTAAATCTAAACTAAAAAATACTTTGCCTGCACAAATTAATGTAAGGTAAGGTTGAAAAAAAATTTGAGTTAGAGACGGACAAGCAAACATACAAGTGAAGCTAATAAAAAGCATGTAAAAACCTAAAGTTATGAGCTTGCTATTCTACTTGGTTGTCCCAACTAAGTAGAAGAGTTGTTGACCTCTGGCATCCGCTGTGGGGCGCGCAGAAGTATTATGATCTATCGCAACCACACAGCAACAATTTCTAAATGTATTTGGGAAAAGATAAAACTTGGTGTAAAAATGATTGAAATCGATTGAGTTGCTTATTATGAACAAACTATATTCAGGTTTTGCATACACAAAAAATAACGTTGTATTGTATATTTCTTATTCCTAGATTATGTCTGTATAAACTATTGTGAAACTACACATAATATAGGACACAAAGGAACATATTTGCACGCAACAAAAGCAATCCGCAATCAATAAGAGAATCGGTATTCAAGTGAACCTTTTCTTAAGGTTTCTTTTCAATTTGATGGCCATCATAATAGGCATTGATTATACATAACCATATGTTATAATGTTCTATGTAACGCTGTTCTCCTAGAGACATATTGCTAAAGTACCTAATATTTCACAAATAGTAGGAAAAAACCTTGTACTATATATACACACACTCTCCCATACTCACCATCACCACTCATACACTTTGACAGCATGGTGTGCGCAGAGCCATTGACTACCGCCCTGCTTGTCGCGGGTTCGATACCCGCACAAATATTTTTATGCTCGACATGTAGTTGTTCCAGGTCTGGCTGTTTGTGTATTGGAGTTGAGCACCCACGATACTGGAGAAATTCCAAATGTGGGGAAACTTTTGTTAAAAAAAAAACACATATTCATACTTGCACTTGCACACCTATCCTCCCTTTTTTTTTTGTTTCTGCCGCTCTGGGCGGAGCGGAAGGGTGTGACAGACTTTTACTGACTAAAACCCGCCCGTGTTTCTTCACTCCGCGGTTTCTTGTTTAACCAACCCGCAACCCTGACCGGAAGACGCAGCGTAGGGAGGCCCCCAACAAGGTGGACCGATGACCTAGTGAAGGTCGCGGGAAGCCGATAGATGCGGGCAGCACAGGACCAGTCAGCGTGGAAAGCCTTGGGGGAGGCCTTTGTCCAGCAGTGGGCATCCATTGGCTGAAGAAGAATCCTGACCCACTATATATCCTCCCTTGTGCCAAATTCCTGAGCCGTTGTTATACATAAGTATATAACTAGCCGTCCTCAATGGCCTAACACTGTCTCCTAAGATACAGGAATACCTAATTTAGGAGACAGGGTGATGTTTTGGATTTGTGTAAATATTTCATATTATATCGTATATCTGTTATTATTTATGAAACATGTGTGTTGTCATAATAATGATTATTATTATTATATAAACTTTTCAAATTTCAACTGAATAATTGCTGTCAAAAACGACTACTACAACTTTTTGCTAACTAACTTCTATATCTTGACAGACGCTAAAAGGCGGATGAGATGAGAAGCACGTATTATTTGGTACCAGCACTGAATTTGCATAGTGACGACGTTAGGGCTGGTGCCGAGCGATTATATGTTTCCGGCAAAAAGTTTCGCTTGTGTATCCCGCGATGCTCATATACATTTTGCCAGAAAATCACGCGCCGTCTCAAATCGCCGTAGAGCACTACAGAGACCCCTTTCATGAAAAAAGTAAAACGTAAGACATTAATATTCAACTTATTAAAATATGCTAAATTCCAATATATAAACTGACCCCGTTGAAAAGTTTTTAATACCTTTATGGCTTGACTTAATATTCGATGTTAATTTACCTCCAGCAAGTTAAATGCAGACAGACCATTACGTCGACAACCGAGCCATTATATGTGAAAACTTCAGCTAGATGAGAGCCTAGATTCAATTTATTACTCGATGGTTGATAAGTACCCACTCGCATTTCAAACCTAGATGGGTTAGGAAGTTTTCTATGATAAAATTCAATAGATTTTGCGCTCTATCATACAAAACTTCATGTTTGTACTCCACGTTGGAGAATTTTTTTATGGTAAATCAAATAGTAGATTTTATATTGACGAAGTGGTATGATGCAAAGTTGAAATGAGTTTCCTAAGAAATGTTAAATACACAAAAATGTATGTAATATACAGCGACATACACACGTCGTATGTTAGAGATAATACTCTCACGTGGGAGACAAATGCTCTCAACGTGGACTTGACACGAGGCTGTAAAAATAAATAAAGGGCGCTAGCGGTGGCACCTTAAGCCTTACACACATAACCGCTTACACACACACATCATTGAATAGGATTACATGCACGGTGGAAAGTAAACAACCTGACAATGCGCCAACAGTGCCGTAGGACCATCCTCAGAGCAATTACAATCGTTCCGTATTTAAATACCGTCGCTAAGTTTTATGTAGCTCACGTTTGACGTCACCTCTGTAGTTTACGGCCCATCCTGACCTACCTTCGATCAGGACATGTAATCACACAAATTAGATATCATTATCATTTATTCACTTCTGACAATATAATCCAATTTCTTAGTAAGTACAATATACCTTACAGTGTTAATAAATTCACAATAACTGAAAGAAAACATTATACTGTAGACTTAGGTTTACTTAAAAGGCATATAAATATGCAACCGAATTTATTTCAGAAATATTATAAAGATGTTATTTTAAAGCGTTAAGGTTAGTTTTACACATTTACTTTTAATCCCCACACTCACACACAAACACAAAATATTACAATAATTAGTTTTAAATTGTCAGTACCTACATGTTTCGTTAACTAATTAATGTAAATTTATGCCAAATGCTGAATGATAAAATATGGCTCAGCCTTGATAATTATTTCAACAAACCAATTACCACAACTAAACCACCGAACTATTGTGTACCCAAATTTGCTAAATACTGGTATCCAGCTCAGTCCGGTTAAACTGGAAGCCGATCCAAACTTAATTGGGAAAAGGCTAAACAAATGATGGTTATAAAAAAAATATCTATTCTATTCCATCTACATACGGTATTCTTTTTTTCGTTGAAACCTGCGAAGCTTTATGAGTAAATCAGAGCCCGATAATATCGTAAGCGATATTTTTAGCCGTCGCTGAGCTGAGAATAGAATATAAAAATGCGCGAGGTCGAAATGTTGCTACCCAAATAATTCTCTTATCAGAGGATCAGAGATAGAGAGAAATTCACGCATAACTTGATCATTCTAATTTGTATTCCATACAAGTATAAGGAAAGGTAGCATTGTATAAGAACCAGTCAGACCTATTTGCAGAAATCATTGTTTCTGTGTGAACAATCTGACACTGAGTAACAAAATAAAATAACCACAAATTAACAATAAAACCAAATCAGTTCTGATTACCCGGAAGGACATGTAGATCAATATTGACTTGAATTAAGCGTTGGGTATTATGGTTATGATATTAATAGCTGTTTGATATTGAGAATTAAAATTACGGGGAGATTACATTGCCCTCATTAAATAGATCGTGTGTCGTGCTACACGATCAGTCTGGCCAAATAGCTTTTCGCCAATCCTACCATGTTATATTGAATGCATCTGCTTATACTGTTGATTTTAGAAGTATTGTTTACTATTACTACTTATCTGGACACCAATGACTGATTACAAGGTGAAGGAAACCTGAACTTTAAGTCTGAAATCGTCAACCCGCATTGAGCAAGTGTGGTGACTACGCTCAACCGTTCTCTGTTCGAAAGGAGACCTGTGTGTGTGTTATCAAAAATGTTGATGATGATGATGACTACTAATAAAAAAATCACATGATACTCGGGAACTTTAATGAGCAAAATTATTTTAATGTTTAATCAACACTTTTCTATTCATCCGAAAAGAGAGATTGTTATAAATATATGGGCTTCATTCACTTCACGCTTTTACAAACATAAAGTGAATAAAACGATGTGTCTGCAAAAATCTCGTCATTCAGTTACGCGATTGACATCGAATAAAAGCCACGACCTTTCGATTCTAATACTTTTTCTACAGCACAGAAAAATCGAAATATGAAGTAATAAAAATTCTGTATTCACAGAATGGACATACAATGTTTCAAAGGATTTCAACCTTTAGGTAGAATAAGAATATCGTTGTCATTTGACCATAAACTTACGTTGTCAACAAAGCTTGTTTTATTATACAATGAATGTAGGTAAGCGAAATTCCTTTGTTGGCGATAAACCGATTAGTCAAACTCATTGCGAGTATTTGATTGTTTTTCACGCTTTTTTGTGAACGTGAATAACAAATATTTTATGGAGTCAGATTATGCTATAAATATTTTGCAGAGTGAGTCAACTTGTACGATCCAAGGCTTTTAATAATTCTTTCGCAGTGCGCATGACAAACAATATTAGGTAAGTACTTTGATTAATTTAGAAGAAAAGTTTTTCGTTTTAGTTTAATTAGGAAAAACAAAAGAAAAGCTTTCATTCGTTATTCTCATAGAGATAAAATATTAAGATAAGTTCTTTCATTTGTCCCGAAATGGCATGCATTACCACAGTTATTTTTAATAGTGGTATTTCTTAATTCATCGTAAGGTCGTGACTACTTAACCGGACTATTCTTTGGTTGCCTTAAATGAATAGCCTAATAGCCTCCAGTCACGGAAACTTAAAAACTAAGCGACAATACACTAAGGGCCGTCCTGTGCGGTTCGAACCGTGGCTTAGGTTGTCACTGGAGAGAACAACAATATCAAAAAGATCTGTGCCGCAAGAATAGGATTCATGCATTATACCACTACACCAGCAATGCAACAGTGTCAAAGTGAAACAATTCTCTTTATCAGTTTTCTATTCACCATCGACGTTTTCGGAAATTTCCAAAAAAAAAACGTTTTTATATAAATCTTGCCTTGATAACATCGAACACATCAAAAAGAGCAAACAAATCTGTAGAAACTATGAAGTAATCTTTCGTATACGCGGCTAAGTACTGATTATAAAAAAAAAAACTAAAACAAAAGATGTATCTAAAAAATTTATAAAAAATATAATATATTTTTTATAAATTTTTTAGATACATCTTTACATACAAGACATAAAAAACATTACTAATTTTTATTTACATACATATTTAATAAATTATATCTTATATGTATGTAAGTTAAACTTAGTGATGGTATGGTAGTCGATTTGTTCGTTATTTGTCTCTATCACTATGTATTCATATTAAGTAGCAAACTACATATAATACATTACTTATATCAATAATAACGCATAGGTACATATAAAATGCTTCATTGTATTGTTCGGTATTGAGATAAACTCATATATGTATAATAGGCAAAGTTCATATAATGATTTTGGTTGCTATTTAAGAGGGGACTCTAATGCCGAGGAATTTGGAAAATAGGTATTTGAACAAACTATCGCCGTCGCGCTGCTTCCAACCTCTCCCGGTAAAGTGCGAAAAGGATGCAGTTGCAGGTCAGGCTGATTTTACCTACAAAAACGTTGATCAAAAGACATTTCCTATTCCGCTGTTTTCTTTTTCAAAACACGACAGATCTCAATTATTTTTATATCCAAATTTAAAGGAAAAGCATACCTACATGCTTCTTTCTTTTGATTTTTCTGTCAAAAACTTATCACGTTTGTCTAATAGTTGTCTGAACATCATGGGATCATCAAAATAGGTTATTTTTTTATTTTGAAGTATCATATTTCTTGTATTAGGTATATTAAGTTTCGGAAAAAATCACTTATAATCACGGTGCAAATTTGTAGAAACAAAATTGCTCTAAAAGCATTATCCACGAGCAAAACAGTGGAATACGTTTATATATAGAAAGCACCACTAGAGTTCCCTCTTAATGTCAAAAATAATGTACTGTGTAATATATACTCGTTATACTAGCTCCAGCCCGAGAATTCGTCCACGTGGAGTTATCCCCCGTCCGCGCTTAGCATTCTTTGTTGGAGTTTTTTTTCTTTTGTTTCTAAGGGCGGCGTGTTGAAATTGAGTTATCAAATGCTAAAAGAAGTGCCAGACATTAGCACCTTCAAACAACCAAACTCTTCAGTATATATATATTCTGTATGAGAGGAGACCTGTGCCCAGCAGTGGGGCGATAAAAAGGTTGATGATTATTATACCTTTCAAATAAACTAACAGGTTATCTAATCCCAACCGTTAAGATTAAACTATTCTGTAAAGAAAAATACAGTGGAGGCTATTTGAAATACCTGGTACATTAGGAAAAACTGTATCTTATAAAGACATGGGAGCTATTAAGCACAAACAAAAGTTAAAAAGAAACGAAAAAATCCTTTGATGTGTGTACCTAAAAATCCGTGTGTGGTCGGGGGAATCCCAGCTTGAATGCAGTTCAAAAAGAAAATCCAGCAAAGAAGATTCCAAAACACGAAAACAACATTTTCGTCATATCGGTTTTAGCGCTCTGGAAAACCATGAAAATGGCGAAAATTTTAATGTTTTTATAGTTGAATAATTTTGAATTTCTATTTTGACTTCACTATAGGCTTCAGTAGTGAAAATCTGTCTGGCACTGTCGCTTTCGAATGTACAAATAAAAATTCACATTGACGCTATTTCTTCTAATATCATTACAGTATCTTTTCATTAACTTCAGATTCGTTTATGGTTTCTAAACACGACGTGACGGCTGTATTCCTCGCAGCATTTTACCACATTACCCTTATATAACTATAATCGCATATTGCCAATAGTAGTTGCCGATATCCTGGACATCTCGGTTCCTTGACTTCAAAATGGGTCAGATTATTTTAGAAAGTTTATAAGCATAAAAAGTTGGAAGCAGTATGAAAGCATATATTTTTTCTATGAGATCCGTATTTTTATCCGGTTCGTCTATAACACTAGATACAACAAGACACGAATTATCTAAAAAAAAATGTTTAAATGGTCAACCCAACTCTCTTAAATCCTTTGGCCATGGGCCTTTCCAATATCTGAAAAGTACTTTACTAATGTCCTATGTACAAGGGGTACATAAAAAGAAAAGAAATGCAACTGATATTTCGCGAATTTATATTTTCACTTTACTTTAATAGAGCAATCGAGTAAGAATTTAGTATCTAGTCGTTTGATGGTATAAAGTAATCACTTATTTCCCCTCTTACAAAAGTACGAGAGTAAAAATGGTCCATTTTTAAAAAATAGGCATAACATTATTTAATCAAAAATGAAGCAATGCTATTTATGCACTTTTTAGATTTCATAGATTTCCTAATCCCTTTAGTAAATTCTTCCTATAGAGGTCCACTGCTAAACAAAGGGCTCCTTCAAGGCTTTCCACAATGACCGCTTATACTGCCCGCATCCATCGACTTCCCGCGACCTTCACCAGGTCATCGGTCCATCTTGTTGGGCGCCCCCAACAAGATGGATGATGTAGCGACTCATCTTAGCTTTCCCGCCAAAACTTCCGTAAATATGTAAATATAAGTAGGAGTTTTCACGGGAAAGCTGAGTGTCACGCGCATTTTTCATTGGACTTTTAAAATTTATTTATAGTGTCGTTTACTAAATAAAAGCGCGTGATTTATGTAGCAAAAAGTAGATTCAATAAATAATTCATAAAAGACATTGAAATATCGCAGCATAGTGGCCACATCATGACTTTGACTCAAACCTTTTATTTATATTTTATATTTTTTATTACCCTTATATAACTATAATCGCATATTGCCAATAGTAGTTGCCGATATCCTGGACATCTCGGTTCCTTGACTTCAAAATGGGTCAGATTATTTTAGAAAGTTTATAAGCATAAAAAGTTGGAAGCAGTATGAAAGCATATATTTTTTCTATGAGATCCGTATTTTTATCCGGTTCGTCTATAACACTAGATACAACAAGACACGAATTATCTAAAAAAAAATGTTTAAATGGTCAACCCAACTCTCTTAAATCCTTTGGCCATGGGCCTTTCCAATATCTGAAAAGTACTTTACTAATGTCCTATGTACAAGGGGTACATAAAAAGAAAAGAAATGCAACTGATATTTCGCGAATTTATATTTTCACTTTACTTTAATAGAGCAATCGAGTAAGAATTTAGTATCTAGTCGTTTGATGGTATAAAGTAATCACTTATTTCCCCTCTTACAAAAGTACGAGAGTAAAAATGGTCCATTTTTAAAAAATAGGCATAACATTATTTAATCAAAAATGAAGCAATGCTATTTATGCACTTTTTAGATTTCATAGATTTCCTAATCCCTTTAGTAAATTCTTCCTATAGAGGTCCACTGCTAAACAAAGGGCTCCTTCAAGGCTTTCCACAATGACCGCTTATACTGCCCGCATCCATCGACTTCCCGCGACCTTCACCAGGTCATCGGTCCATCTTGTTGGGCGCCCCCAACAAGATGGATGATGTAGCGACTCATCTTAGCTTTCCCGCCAAAACTTCCGTAAATATGTAAATATAAGTAGGAGTTTTCACGGGAAAGCTGAGTGTCACGCGCATTTTTCATTGGACTTTTAAAATTTATTTATAGTGTCGTTTACTAAATAAAAGCGCGTGATTTATGTAGCAAAAAGTAGATTCAATAAATAATTCATAAAAGACATTGAAATATCGCAGCATAGTGGCCACATCATGACTTTGACTCAAACCTTCCTCATCGACGGTTCACGCGGCCATCTTTTTCAACTGTCATTGGCGTTATCCGCCATTAATGTGATATAAAATTTTCAAAGAATTCCTATAATTGTTTGTTACATGTGTTATTGACAAAATTGTCGTATCTGTTCCACAGAGGCCATTGATCAAGAGTTTAGGTTGAATCTCACCTTGAAAAAAAAGAAAGAAAGAAATATATGTAAGATATATTCAGTATAAAGTAAGTATATGTACGTAGGTATATAAAGTAACACTATAAGCGCTGGTATTTTAATAGGGCTGATTTTCTAGTCTGTTAAAGTTACCGTCATTACATGGGTAACTAAGTAAGTCAGATTTCCAAAAAATATTGTAGGTACTAATTAGTCCGTCAGTCAGATTTCCAAAAAATACTAGACACGTATTTTTTTCTTTTTTCATATAAACAAAACATGAAGACGACACAGTGCGTTGAAAACTCGTGTGACGTCACTGCACTGTACACTTTTTAGAGACCAGTGACGTCACCAGCCACAACTCCTGATCTTTGATGGCTTTTATATTAGTCAATTTGTATTGAACAAAAAATACGTGTCTAGTATTTTTTGGAAATCTGACTGACGGACTAATTAGTGCTTTTAGTAAAATACCCTATTATTATATTTTGATTTAATTTGAGTAACATTATTTTGTCTTACATATTTTATAAAATAATCAATTATCAGTATCGTTTGGATTTGTTATACAAATTTTAAATGAGCATATAAAAAACTTTAAAAACACGTTTGAGACTATTTTTTTTGCATAACTAAGTAGAAAAGAAGCAAAAATAATAAAAACAAAAAAAATATTTAATGTTTACGGAGGTAGTTTAAAAATACGAAACTGCAAGAAGTATTTGTAAATTGTGTTGGTATTATCATAATCATCAACCTTTTTTTTTATCATCCCACAGTTGGGACCCAGAGATGGATTGAGCGTAATTACCACAGTTTACTCAATGCGGGTTGGCAATTTCAGACTTAGTCAGTCTCAGTCCAGGTATCACATTATAATCAGTTATTGGTGTCCAAGATATACTTAGAAAGTACATATAACGTCAAAAACTTACATTGAAAATAAAAAAATAAAATAAAAATAAAATAACAAGCATGAGACAGAACAGAACTAGGCCAATCGGCACAAAGGGACATTATTGCAACTCGGAGAAACCCAGATTGCCAAGCACCACGGAATAAAATTTGATTAATTTAATGGGTCCTAAGTTGGTATGTGCTGTTAGAATTGATTCCAATAATAGGTATGGCAAAAGCGCCTGAACGCCCGGAAATTGGTTCTAGTTTCTATAAGGTTCGTATAATAAACGACTCCGGGTGTAACCTGTACACTATCCAACATAATATTGCGTTCATTCTGCCAAAGAATTCACTCCCACAAGATGTGACGTGCGGACTGTTCAAATTCACAGGTCGATGTAGAACATGACACAAAGGCGAAGGAACAAGTTTAAAAGAATACAGTTTACTTTTAAAGTTGCCATGACCTGTGAGAAATTGGGCAACGCAATCGTCAACCTCCAGCCATGTCTTAGCCAGCCGATCGCTAACGGATGGAAAGAATAGATGCCCCGTGATGGAATTATCCCACCTGCTTTGCCATTCGGATAAAAGGTCCTCCCAGACTTCAGTCTGAGGTTTAAATAATCTAGAAATTCTATTAAGGTCGCGTTGTGTAACAAAATTAGTGTCCATGGTATCCCCCCTCGCGGAGTAGTACATTGAAGCACGTCACTGCACTTCAAGATCGACTGGAAGTACACCTACCAGTACCGGTAAGGCTTCAGTACTGACTTTTCTATACGCCTTGCATAAATATATCAATTCCAATCGTTGCCTTTGAAGCAGTTTACTTACGTCGTGCCGCCCCTATGCTGGCCCTATCGGCCCAAACAGCTGCACCGTAGCACATACATCCTAAGTAGGTAGCTCCATATATAGTTTTTAAAGTTAGGAATGATAGACCCCAAGTTGCTTTGGCTGTTCTAGTTAGGGCCCTTTTACCTTTTTCGCCAACTATTTTTATATGTTCGATAAATGAAAAAATCCTTTCTAAGATCATACCAAGGCAGCATACGGATTGCTGTTTTTTAACGGGAACGTTATTAAATTTAATAGTAGGCAATGTTTTAAGATTACCTTTTAGTAGAATTGTAAATGTATGGAAATTTCTAAAATCTGTAGGCATAGGCAAGTCCCCTGCCAACCAGTGCAAAGATGTGAACCTCAATGATCTTAACAAACATTTCTCCCACCTTCCCTTTTCTCTTGATCCTTCTGTCAAGGCTGCGACACTAGAGAGTCTTGCTAGTCTGCCATTACCACAATATTCTCTCTTCAAACTTAACGATGTTTCTGAGGATGATGTTAAGAAGTCTATACATGCAATTACTTCTTCGGCAGTCGGTAATAATAAGTTGTGCTCAAGAATGATTACTCATATCCTTTCTTCATTACTTCCTGTTCTAACTCACATCTTCAATCATTCATTTTCTTCTTGCTCCTTCCCGTCAGTTTGGAAACAGGCTCACATAATACCTTTACCTAAAACTAACAATCCTACTTTATTAACCTACTTTAGGCCTATTTCTATTCTCCCATTCCTCTCTAAAGTTTTTGAGCACGTAGTTCATAGGCAATTATCATATTTCTTGGCGTCAAACTCGATAATATCTCCATTTCAATCCGGTTTTCGCTCGGGTCACAGTACCGTAACCACGGGCAATGGAGAATAAATTACTGACTGTCCTTGTATTTCTTGACTTTAGCAGCGCCTTTAACTCAGTGGACTTTGACATTTTACTAGGCATTCTCAATTCTATCAATTTCTCTTCTTCCGCTTTAGCCTGGTTCAGCTCATATCTCCGGGGACGTTCTCAGTGTGTTCGCCTAGAGGAGTCCTTCTCCGATTGGTGTAATCTCACTGAGGGTGTTCCTCAGGGTAGCGTTCTCTCCCCTCTTCTTTTTTCAATTTTCATTAACTATGTTACTAGAGTAATCTCCTCCAGTTTCCATCTCTATGCAGATGACCTGCAGCTCTATCGACATTCTTCTGCAGACAACACGAGCTCTGCAATTGCCGCAATGAATCATGACCTGGCTTGTGTTAGCGCTTGGGCTAAGTCATTTGGCTTACAAATTAACCTAACTAAATCCCAGGCTATGATCATAGGCAGCAGATTCGTTCGCAATGCAGCCAATATTACATCTCTCCTGCCTTTATATCTTGATGGTGTATGAATTGACTTTACTGAAACTGCCAAAGATCTGGGTGTAGTTATAGACTACAATCTATCGTGGCGTGCTCAGGTCAGTGAGGTCAGTCGAAAGGTACATTTTTCCTTTCATTTACTAAAATGCCTTCAGGGTCTTCTGCCCTTGAAGACTAAAATTTCTTTAGCACAAACCCTTATTCAGCCGATTATAGAATATGCCTGTTACCTGGATGCTACTGAAGAGCTGTTAAACAAGCTTGAGCGCTTGCAAAACCTGTGCATTCGCTTTGTTTTCGGTCTTCGTAAGTATGACCATGTTTCTCACCTTCGCAAGGAACTCAAGTGGCTCCCAATTCGCCTTCGCAGGAATACTAGGATTTTATGTCTCCTTTTCAACATCTTACACAACCCGTCTTATCCTTCCTACCTGCGTGAGCGTTTTTCTTACGCGCGCTCTAGCGACGCACCCTGTAGATCACACCTAAGATCCATCCTTAAATCTCTTCCTCATAAAACGATTTACTATTCTTATTCCTTGGATATCTTATAGCATGTACAGAGGTACATGCTGTAAGATTGTGGAACTCACTCCCGCCTAACATTCGTAATTTAAACACTATTTCTAATTTTAAGCGTCGATTAAAAGAGCATTACCTTTCCTCTATATTGTGAGAATTTGTTTATTATTTATACATATTTATATGTTTTAGTATTATGTATTTATTTAAGTAGTATACTTATTTTTGGTTTTATTGGTTTGGCTTATATAATTATTTTAGGTTTATATGTTTAGGTATATTTAATATTATTGCTTTAATAGTTATCATATTCATATTTTATTTCCTACTTGTTCTTACACACTATTGTCTACATTTCTGTTTTACTTCTCCTTTCGCAGGTCTGCTGGAAGAAATTTCTTAAGAAATAAGCAGCACCTTTGTACTCAGATCTTCATTTTGTTGTATCTATATGTATTTTATTGTGTGTACATAAATAATAAAATAAAAAAATAAAATAAATAAATAAATAGAAGTTCATAGGTTTTATGCGGCGCAACCGCTAGGCGGTTATAATCACCCCACTGAGATATTAAATTTAGGCAAGTATTGGCCAAGTTCTCAAGTCCAGCTCGGGTACTTGACTGAATGAGCAGTAGGCCATCGTCCGTGTAACCAACAGCCAGTGTAAGTGAACAGCCGCAAGGAAGCGGGATCGCGAGTAAGTCATCAAAACCCAAATTCCATAAATAAGGACCGACAACTGGTCAGGTCCAGATTCCAGGTCAGGCAAGTACCAATGTAACTTTTCTAAGTTATGTGTACTTTCTAAGTATATCTTGGACACCAATGACTGATTACATGGTGAAGGAAAACATTTTGAGGAAACCTGGACTTTATGTCTGAAATCGCCAACCCGCTTTCAGCAAGCGTGGTGATTATGCTCAATCCTTCTCTGTATAAGAGGAGACCTGTGCCCAGCAGTGGGACGATAAAAAGGTTGATGATGATGATGAATATTTTTTATTTTTATTTATCTACATGAGTGTCATAAACACTCAGTATATTTTTTCTGTGTGTCATTCATTTCATAACTGTGACAAGTGGAAAGATGCACGCGCGGCGTTCTCGCGGAAGTAAATTAATAAAAATAGATGTCCTGAATGGTAGTAAGGTCAACAGACTACTGTCTGTTTCTCCTTTTTATCCTTCCTTATTTCCTTCCTAGAGTTCTTTACTCAATAACGCTTTCGTCATTGTACTAATAACGAAGGCGTTATCGAGTAAAGAACTCCAATAACAAATGATATACAACGAAAGAAAACAAGACGTAGGCCAGCAATAACAGCAATTCGTCCATAGACACCGCCTTAAAACAAACAATATCACGAACATTAAAAAGCTAGAAAACTTACTAAAACTATACCTTTTTCCATCTTCCTGTGTGTGACCTTGAGCCTTCGTATGAGGCCCATTGTGAGCGACCACTTTTCATTTCCATATGTCATCACTGGCAACACACTGGTCAAAGACTTTAGGCTTGAAACACTGTGGTATCTTGAACGACGAGAAGATGCAGCGTAGTGTCCCGAACGATGCCCAGCCGAGCTGTATTCGACGAGACACCTCATTCTCAAAGTTGGACCTACCTACCTAGTTGGACAGTTTGTCCAAGGTATATATATACTCGTCAACAACTTCGAGTGCAGAACAACCAACTAGAACTGGAGTGGGTGCGACATTGGAGTTCGACATGATCTTCGTCTTATCTATGTTTATATTTTGACACACTTGTTGGGAAGCTCTGCTGAGGTCACTGTGCATTTTCCCCAAGTCTTCCAGGGTCTTTGCGAAGACCACGATATCATCTGCAAATCAGAGGTTAATGACTCGCCGCTGATGTTGGTGCCAAGTTATTTTTAGTCCAGGTGCATGATGACATCATCCAACGCAACAGTGAACAATTTGGGAGATATAACATCTCCTTGTCTCATATTTTTTTTTTTTTTTGAGGCTATTGTTGTTTGGCAGGATTTGGCTGGTTCACCGGGGTTCAGCTATTGAGAGGAGTATCCGATTATTATTGTACAGGATCTACTTTTCATCACAGGTAGTGATTCGATTTAAAATCCCTTCATTATTCTGTCGGTTGAGTAAGGTCGACGCATGTTTGTCGAACCTTTGAAGCTTTTCCACTCTGGCAATTTTCTTCAAGTGCATTAAAACAGTTTGATCACTAACACGGCACCGTGCAGCACTTTCTTATCAATCTTATAATGAAGTTCCAAACAATCTCAACATTATATTATATGGCAGCATTATTCTAATGAATCAAATAAAAAAGTTACAGCGATTTCAAAAGTCCAATACCGTTTCGAATGCTAAAATTATGACTTTATGATACCCGTATATAATATTTGTATGTACTGTTTTTATATAAACATTACAAAGTTGATATTTCAATAAATTAATAATAGCATAAATAAACTATTACAAACACATACAAATGCACTCAAAGGTTCTCTCTGGATTGAAAAGGACACACCGCGTGTTGAGTCCTTCTCAATCCAGTCCTTTTAGAACAGTGGTTCCCAAACTTATTTTATCTACTGCCCATTTTGAGAATAAATATTTTTTTAGCGCCCCCATTTTTTCACCTATTTAAAAACCACTCTAACTTCAAATTAAATTAATTAATTATTGTGACCTATATATGTATATTAACGGAGAATTGTAAACGAAATTTTTACTATAACCCGCAACTTGAAACCTGAGCACAGCGCTTAGGTCTCAAGTTAACTCTTACGGGCTCCACCTGCCAATAAGAATGATTATTGAAACGCAACTTTATAGTATTAAAACAGAGTATCTTTTATTGAAAATATAACTAAAATAATAAATCCTTATATAAAAACTAATGTGAAGGATG
Source organism: Sesamia inferens (assembly GCA_037179545.1). NCBI lineage: Eukaryota > Metazoa > Arthropoda > Insecta > Lepidoptera > Noctuidae > Sesamia > Sesamia inferens. Next base: position 13,115,343 of record CM073921.1, on the reverse strand, counting down.
AATCTGATGCTGTTTAATAAGTTTGTTGATATCAGGTTCCAATTTACTCAAGAACAGTCGCAAGTCGCCACGTTCGGTAACGATTTATCTTTTTAGTAAGCAGTATTGTCACAGCACTAAATCCACGTTCACACAAATATGACGATGGGAAGGTTATCAAGAATCGTTGAACGATTGACCACAATCCAGGGTACAATGCGGGATCGGTTTTTGTAGCCAAAATTCTTGGTAACCATTTTTGAACTTGATTTTTATTTCCTCGTTTGTTGTCAATTCTATAAGTTGTTCTTCCAGCTGAGGTGACATTGCTGTGTTGACATTTGAAAACGGACCCAACACCCAGTCTGGTATTTCCAAGTTCAAAATATCCTGGTATCGTTCAGTGAAGTTAATGTGGAGGTTTTCCAAATGTTGGCAGTAGGCAAACAATTCGTCGTTACTGCATGATACTGGTAAATTTGGAAAATTGTGAAACTCACGTCTGCTGATTCATTTTGTGTAGAAGCAGTTTTTCTGCAAAAGCAGCAACGACGTTTTTTGTTTTAATTAAATTTAGTTTATCGCCTTGCAGTTGGAGATTTATGTCTTTGAACAATTTATACAGGTCTGTCATGTAAGCTTTGATGTTATGAGCTTGTCGTGCAATTCTGTATCTTTAGTTTCCAAGAACTCTATAACAGAGTCAAACAGGTTGTAAAATCGAGTCAGACAATTGCCTCTTGATAGCCATAACTTCAGTATGAAACAACAAACTGTTGAAATCCTCGTCATTAGTAACACAAAGCTGATCCGGTCGCCTGCCACGTTTTGAAGAGGGCTTTCTTCACCCTTGTCTCCCTCTGGACTATGTCGTTCTACCACCAGGTCTCAGAGATTGTTTTGCTTTGAGAAATACGTTCAACTTTTCGAGTAGTGTAGAGGAGGCGTAAGTACTGCTCATCTATTGTGCGCGAGACCACAAATGAAAATAAAATAAATATTACATTGTTTATATAGGAATGCTTAAGCAGAACGCACCGACAGGAATAAAACTAACATGCATAAACTCGTTTATCTCATTCGACGTTCAATCGTACTCAACAACTCCAACAATTATTCAATGAACCACCAGTTTGGTACAGGAATGCACAATTCGGGTTATTTAACAAAAACTTGTTAAAACATGATAGATATCTACGAGTACTAATAACTATTAAAATGCGAAAGTGTGTCTGCTGCCTTTTTATTTGTTTGTTTGTATCTACTTTCATTAAGAAACGGAGCGACCGATGGACATGATTTTCATTTTTTCTATATTCAATAAAATAGGACAGATATATGAACTACGCGGAGAGAAATATAGAACCGAGTTTGAGCAATCTTTTAATTCATATTAGTTGATGTTCACAAGTTGTTGTTGAGAGTCGAGAGCTCTTGCAGTCGTTGTTTAAGAGGCCTCCTAGCTAAATAAAATTACAAATCTGCCCCCAAATACACAACGCCCCCATTTTCTTTCTGGGTCTCTTACCGCCCTTCTTGAGACCTGCAGCGCCCACAAGGGGGCGTTATCGCCCACTTTGGGAAAGACTGTTTTAGAAGGACAAACCACGTACTCGTATTTCTTTTTAAATTTACTGAGGCATCCACAAGCAAGTACGGTGAATCAGACGACAATCACATAGATTGAACTGCAAGATGGAATAAAAAACACAGTCCGAAAGGAAACACTTTGTAGTGCACATGTTTGTTTGTTTTGTTGTTACCTTCGACTAACTTCTTTGAACTTGATAACAGTTTCTTGAGAATACTAGTTTAATAACACCTTGACTTTTGGCTCCATCAAGTTCATCAAGACACTTCATTGAAAGTTTAGATGTGATTAAACCTCAGCGACTAACAATACGTCAAATCTTATATGACAGGACTAAACTAATATTTATATTCTGTCCTTTTCTTTATAAAATAGAAAGAAAAAGATGCACTGAACTTAAATTTAGTTTAGTTTGTGAACAAGAGAATCGACGCCAATCACTGATTGTTTGGGACCTCGTAACTTCTTTATTTGATTTTTTTTTAAATAATTTATTTCATAACCATGGATACAAGTCCTTCAGTCGAATACATAAATGGATTTTAACTTCGTAACTTATCCTAACTTAATTTAACCTAACCTATCTCCTTTCGTTTCCCGCGTGAGCCGATTAGGAGGGGTTTGGGGTAAAGTCATGATGTGGCCATTATGCTAAAATATTTCAATGTTCTTTATAAATTATTCACTGAATGCACTTTTTACCATATAAATCATGCGCTTTTATTTAGTAAATAACACTATAAATAATTTTAAAAGTCCAATGAAAAATGAGCGTGACACTCAGCTTGACTTTCCCGCCAAAACTCCTTTATTTGATTCATTTGAGCTGTGCTGCCATAGAGTAAAATGTTGGGATTATTCGGATCTTCATTTTAAGGTAAATTAGAAATTGTTACAACACTGAGCCATGATCCATATAAAGTTGCCCATTGTTCTTTCTCGAAAATTATTCAGACCCTTTTTAGGGTGTGTTTGTCTTAGATCTGACACTAACATGACATCAAATGTGAGTACCTGATCTTGAGCTAAAATAACGCATAGCTGAACTGGAAAAGGTCCATTTCAAATTTAGTTCCCTTTCCTAGTTATCATCACGCATGAGTTACTTAAGCATCCTCACTAAACCGATGTCAATTTGTCAGTATGCAAAGTAATCAAGTGGTATATTAAAATATTTCAATTTTTTTTTATTTTATTTCGAATGGAACTTAAAAATACGTAGTAGTTATTTAATAGAACTTAACAGAGGAATCGGTCCACCTTGTTGGCGGCCTCCCTACGCTGCGTCTTCCAGTATGTGGCCGCCACTCCAGAACCTTATTGCCCCATCGGCCATCGGTTCTACGAGCAATGTGCCCTGCCCACTGCCACTTCAGTTTAGCGACTCGTAGAGCTATATCGGTGACTTTGGTTCTTCTGCAGATCTCCTCATTTCTGATTCGATCACGCAGAGAAACTCCGAGCATAGCTCTTTCCATTGCCCTTTGTGTGACTCTGAGCCTTATAAGGCCCATTGTGAGCGACCACGTTTCAGTTCCGTTAGTCATCACTGGCAACACACACTGGTCAAAGACTTTAGTCTTGAGACACTGTGGTATCTTGGACGACGAGAAGATGTATCGTAGCTTCCCGAACGCTGCCCAGCCGAGCTGGATTTGACGAGACACCTCTTTCTCGAAGACCTGGTGAAGGTCGCGGGAAGCCGATGGATGCGGGCAGCACAAGACCGATCAGCGTGGAAAGCCTTGGGGGAGGCCTTTGTCCAGCAGTGGACATCCATAGGCTGAAGAAGAACAGAGGAATCAACGTCAAAAACACACTCACGGAAATCCATATCCCTAATTATTTTGAGTATCTAACTATATTGATTTTGTAAAATCATTTTGTTACTACTGTGATCATCATCATCTCACCGTTAATCCTAGTCGCATCCCAAGCTTTTTCAGCTTTGATGATGGGATCCGCTTTACCAGTGTAACTGCTGATTTTGAATAAACTTCGATATTTTCCGTGAAGCGACTACCGTCTGACCTCCACAACCCGAGGTCGATATTGAAGCATTGCCGTTAGACCATTTGTTGGACTTTTGAAGGGTCCAACAACCCGTAACGATTGCCATTAAATGTTCGCATGGCAACCGGGGCCAACGGCTTAACGTGCTTTCCGAGGCACAACCAGACCAGCGCGAATATTTATACAAATAGCTGCAATATTGTGTCACTACTGTAATAGGGTAGTTGACTAAAAAAAACTAATTAGTCCGTCAGTCAGATATCCAAAAGATACTAGATATGTATTTTTTCTTTTTTCATATAAACAAAAAATGAAGACGACACAGTCCAACCATCACTCCTGATCTTTGATGCCTATCATATTTATAAATTTTTATTGATTTGATAAAACAAAATACACGTATCCAATATTCTTCTATAATCTGAATGACGGACTAAATAGAATCAATTTTTTTTTTTACCCAGAAACATCCCTATTCTATAAAATATTATAAGTAATATTATCACACCAATGCTTTATTGCAAGCGCTTTTTAGACAGTATCTAGTTAAAATGCCTGCGTGACAGCTGATGTAAATGTCACTCGAAACTCAGAACAAAATAAATTACTCATTAATTATTTATTGCAGGTTTTATTATATGTTTTCTATTGGTGCTTTAGGAGTATAGTACATAAACATAAACGTGACAGTTAAATTATTGCTGACGTCACGTAATCACGACACGACTTCGACTGACGAAAACGATTCAATGAACAAGATGCAAGTGAATTCGAACCTCTTTTATTAATATAATGAGGTGAGGCCGTAAATAAAATATCATTAGGTGAGGAATGGAGGAAACACATTAATTCAACCTTATTTCGATAATGTATTTGTGAGCCTTGGAACCAACTGATGAATACCGATGTCGATCCTGAATGGTTCACCATTCTTTGAGGCGGATATACCTACCTATATAATTGAATGTAGGTACCTAAATGAATTAGAATAATAAATTGTCTACATAAACTTCTACCACTAAAGCGAACTACTGTTTTAACTAACACAAATCTTGCAGTCTCTAATTCATTTGAACCATAAAACTCATTTGGTGCAATCACGTTACTGAGACCAACTAGTGTAAACTGATTAAATTAATTAAACCAGTGATTCTGTAAGCAACAACCGGTCACGGATCAACTTTTAACTATCGGGACAAGTAAATACTAATCTCTTAAGCAAATTTTCTTAATTCTGACTCTGTTTCAGGTTTCCTATTAAATTTTATTACGAAACCGAGTTTTCATGTTATTAAACTGATTAAAAGTCTGAGCAGCAGGATCTACTCGCGACGCTCGCTGGTTGGTTCAGGATGTTCAGACGCTTATAGTATTTTAATATTCCGCATTCAGTAATTGACCTGTACGAGTATCTGGCTTTGATAGAACTAGCGATGCCGTAATCTGCAGTTGGCGCTAATTAAAATGGATAAAAAGGCTATAGGGAAACGGCAAGACCGCTGTTCTTAATATTGCGTTTATGCTCTAATATTATTTTATTAAATCCCTGTCTCATTAATTCGACATTCTTTCTCAGTTCTGTTTCAGTACTTACACATGTTGTGTACTGCCTCATTACTCCGACTTTCACATGTTAAAAAGTACTAACACAGTACCTAAAACATGCTCATTATAATACGAATAATAAGTTCATAATAATACGTTATATGAATGAAAATTTTAATCATTGTAGAAATAAGTGTGTATTTTTAACCGACTTCAAAAAGGAGGAGGTTACTAATTCGACCGGTATATATGCTTTTTTTATTTTTGTTCGCGGATAACTTCGTCGTTTATGAACCGATTTTGATAATTCTTTTTCTGTTGGAAAGAAAACATTTCCAAGGTGGTCCCATGATAAGGTCATCAGGGTTTGATGGTGGAAGACCAGAGAAATCAAGGGGAACTTTCAAAAATCGTAGGGGCAACCAGTGCGTTTGTAAGTTTTTTCATTAAGTATTTTAGCGTCAGCATCAAGTCTAACCGGATGCACCTGAACAGTACTTTTTACAACAAAAAGTGTAAAATAAAAAAAATACAAAAAAATAACCGACTTCCAAAAAACACTACAAAGTGAAAAATAACTAATTTCGGAAGTCGGTGTCAACTAATATACAAAAACCAAAGACACCGACTTCCGAAATTAGTTATTTCTCACATTGTAGTGTTTTTTGGAAGTCGGTTGTTTTTTTTTTTTGTAAAATAAAAGTTTTTTTTTTTCAGAATAATTATCATATTTACTGAAGTTCCATGCTTTTTTGATAACTCGAATAAAATACTTGCATAACAAATAGATGAATTACTTAATAGGTGGTAGAATAACATTTTGATCAACAAGTTATATCCTATAAATTCATACAAAATGTATTTAATAAGTTGCATTTTGCAAGTTTCCCTGTAAATCTCGCTTTAAGCTGTGTTAAAAAAATATCAAGGTCGAAGATAATTATTCATTCAATATCTTCATAAACACTGTAAAACAATATAAAAGACTTGTTATGCTTCGAATATTCAGTGGTGTAAAATCTCTCGTATAATAACTAACAAGACATGTGGTGAACACTGTGATGTGTTGTTTACCTCGTACATCATTGTGCATAGAAACCTCGGTTTCGAGGCTGACAATGCGGTGACAAAGTAAATAATCGTGGAAGAAGGAAGGACGCTCAGAGACCGCCCCACCACCTGCTCCGCCCGACACCAAGCTACACCCTACACATTGTACTTAACAATAAATACGGATCATACGTGATAAGAAAACTACGACACGAACGAATATTTTATATACCTACGACTGTTATTGGATATTCTATCCGGTGACAATGCTTACTATTCTACGACAGGTACGAAGGCGAACGCAAAGGTGAGTACAGCAGTCCCCTGCCGTGTTTGAGATCAGACGGAAACCATAAAAGAGTTTCATGAGCTCGGCTAAACAAGTGAAAGTTAGATGTAGGAGAAATAAAAATCAAATCGGACGTTAACAAGGTCACGACAAAGCCCAACGGGTAATGATAAATGCGATGTAATTGAAGCAAGAGCTGTTTTATGGCGTCTGGTCAACCCACCAGACTTACAGTAATAAAGCGTAGCCTCCTGCTGTATTTCTTTTGGAAGCGGGAAAGGTTAAGCCTTTTGAAAGTGCTTTCCGGCTCGCTTAGTAATATCTAGGTATCTGACCTTATTGCCCAGCAGTTAATAATAAAACGCATTTTTATTACAAAGATACAACGTTAATTATTTCAGCTACATACATATATTCGGTATATTTGGAAGCTCATTTTCATTGCTCATTAAAACAAATATTTTTAACAGCATAACTTAATTAACATACCATTGCGTTGTAGACACAATGATATGTTAATTAAGTGAAATTAACATATTCTTTATATTCAGAACCTATTTATTTACCTAAACGAAATAAATGAAAACAACTTATTACTAAGCTTTTATCTACAGATGTTAAAGACGTGTTAGAAAAAATAATGTTTATAACAACATTTATCGCTCAAAGCGGCACCTTTGTGTAAATTGTGTAAGCATTACAATTGTTCCCTGTACAATCTTCTGGGAAAATCAGTTTAGGAAGAGGCCGAAAATTTCCGGGCAGTTTTTGGGGTTGTCAGTATGCAACAACAATTATTTATTGCGGCCCGCCAAGAATGTCCCACGACGCTATATTTCTGCTTAACTTTCCAAATGATTTATTTTCATATGTCGGAATAACGGAACTTTAAAAGTTATAACGGTTTCACGTGTCACGTGTTTCATTATCAAGCTACTAATTATGCTTGCTAGATCCGTCAGGTGAACTGACAGCACCTTTTGTTCATATTTTAGCGCTTTCACGCGACGTGTCCGGAAAATTGAAAACACAAAATTGGCAGCTCTGACGTGTGTCGGTATTTATGGAAAATACTACAAAATTAGTGTTCAGGACGAAAATTGTTGGACAACTTTCACGTTACTTTTGTTGAAATATACAGATTCAGCGCAACACGTATACCGCGATGACTGCTCTAGATATAAAAGCAGTATATGAACCTTTTTTGGTGTTGATGGGAAAGCATCAAATGACATCTTCCGCTCTGGGCGGAGCGGAAGGGCGTGTCAGGCTTTTACTGACTAAAACCCACCCGTGTTCCCTTCACTTGCCTGTACGCCAGGGTCACGGTTTCTTTTTGGATCAACCCGCAACCTTGACCCATCGTGGACCCCGTCACAATGTGCTGACATCACTTTGAGGCGCGCGTGAAACCCAACGCACTGTTAACCCGGGCGTGGTCCTTACCGGGCGGCGAGCTGTCCACTGCTCGCCACCCGCAAGCCCGCGCCAACGGTAGCCGGGAGTTCAATGTTGTCTCCCGACCAAGGCGTCTCCTGCGGCGGCTAGAGGCGTGAGGGCGCTGAGATTCCCGCTCCCTTACTCAATGAGCCTCCTCACACACAGTTTCGCAGAAGGAAGTCTCCCTCCGACCTATATACATATATGGCGCTCCTTTATCATTATCTAACGCTCATCTCGCTAAGTTTCTCTTATAATCAATATGTTTTAGGTAATAAGTAAAATCTATTATCATATTTATTTCTGTTAGTCATGCCAGACAGCCCTATCTCGAGTAGGTACATTTTTATTACCCATTAGAATCTTTTACAATTCCCATTTCATATTCTCTTTGAATTGTCTCCCAGTGTTCTACATTATAGCATAATACCGTTTTAATGCAGCCTTAGTAGATGCGTTCTGTGTTCCTAACTACGTTTTATTAAAATTGGTATAAGTAACTGCTGGGTTTGAGTTGAAACTATATTTGTGCACGAGGGTGGCTGCCGCGGGCGGTGGTTACTTATTGCTTAGAAACTTGTATTACTAGCGCAGCTAGTTATTACTAGGTGGTCCCACGGGTATGTTTGTGTGAAGTAATGTTCCTTGATCATAATTATGTGAAATAAATAAAATCAAGTAATATACGTAAGTGACGCAGTCGCGGTCATGAAAGCAAAATATATATTTTTTGATTGAAACAAAATCGTTGCTCCAATTTCGAAATTGCTCCTGTATCGTAGTGCTGTACAAACATTTGAAGTCGCATACACAAACAACCAGACTCGGAACAAACTACCTTTAGGCCATACAAATATTTGTTCCCTGCGGCAATCGAACCTGCGACATGCACCGCAGCAATTGATCGCTCAACCACTGCTCACCACCAAAATTTATTTGAAATTTTTGATTTTACCATAGACATCCTGACCTTTTCTGTTCATAGAGGAGTCTTTGCCCTGTAGTTGGATAACGAGAAGCTTGTATTTTTATTCCTTCATCGTTTTTCCGCAAATTATTTGTGTCCAATTTATACATTGGACACCATCAAAGCCGGCAGCTCAAACTGTTTCCGCAGTTATCACACAAAAACTGTCAGTCTTTAATAAAGCTAATTGCCCCTCTGGTTGCCAACCCTGAACGTATTGTGTTTGCGAATAAATGGAATAAAATAATGCTTTTATTTTATAAGAAAAAGAATGCATTGGGACTCTGTGGACCAATGGACTCATTGTTTCGTGTTAGTTTAAAATTAAATACAACGTTATAATGGTTTCAATGTTAATTATTCTAATTGGTAGTTTACTGTCCTAATTAACTTGGTATATAAGCGTTATTATGTTTACTTCCTGAAATCATGATAGTCAGAGTTTGTGGTGGCTTTATGATCGGAATAATTTGAGTAATATTTTGGAGCGTCGTATCTTATAAGACAGAGTAGTATATAGCAATTCATCGCTAATTAGAATATAGCGATAAATATTACTAGTGACTGTTAATTAACACTACCACATCTAACGAGATTATTCACTCATCACAGTACGTGCACGTGCGAATCAAAATAATTGTGTAAGCAGTGAACTGGTAACTTTTTTAATTATTAAAAATATATGTTTTTAATTTTTAAATCATTACATAGTATAAAGCAAGGCACTTTCTTTCCCTATGTTCCTTTTGTATGATTAAATCTTTAAAACTATGCAATGGATTTTGATGCGGGTTTTTTAGTAGATAGAGTGATTAAAGTATTATGTATGATTACATTCATTAAATAGTGGCGTAATATTATTCTTTTTGAGGTTTCAAATGTGGTGTCATTCGCAATGAAACGCAGGCTGAACCCTACGTGATTTATCAAAATAATATACTAAATATTGTACACATTAAAAAGGACTACAGAAAAGTCCGCGATGGTATATGTCTATCTCTTATGGATATCCCACAGTTTTTTGTCATTTAATTAAATACTAGCTAATTTTCGATTTTAACCAATACAACATTATTCCTTACCCGATTTGATACCTTAAATACATTGTTGGTTCTATCGCCCATTACAGCATATGATTTAAATGAATGTTTTTGAAGATATTACCGATTAAAAAATTGCGGGGCGTCGCGTTTGCGGCGGTACCGCAACTGGAGTGGCAGACCGCTATTATCGTTTATACAATAATAACGGCAAAACTGTGAATGTTTCACAGTTTTTCTGTAGTATATTTAGTATCAACATTGCACCCGTGCGAAGCCAGGGCGGGTCGCTAGAATTAAATAATAGACAAAACATTTAAGTAAAGTAGGAACTGAAGAAAAATTTAAATAAATTATTAACCTATATATAAAAATCAAGAAAAGGTTATTTTTGTGTAAATTTTCATGATAATATGTAAAAATTATACTTAGTTTGAAGGGAATTCCCTGGAGCCAAAACGCCGGGGCATAACTCCGCTGCCGCGAGAAATCGCGGTACGTCCTCACCGGATATGATTCTTTCGGGAGGTCCCTGTTCCGGATAAGGCGCGAGGAAACGCCACCACCATTCTGTATCATCATTATGTGGTTCGCCCCGAGGAAACGGTGGAGCATACGGTGGAGGTCTGCCCGGCTGGTCCAGGCCATGGTCCTGAGCGAGAGTGCATGGCAGGCCATCACCTCCTTCTGCAAAGCAGTGATACTGGCAAACGAGGAGGCGGAGCACATAAGGCAGCGGGGATCCCAGCGCATGCACGCCACTAGCCGCCGCAGGAGACGCCGTGGTGGGGAGACAACATCGAACTCCCGGCCACCGCAGGCGGGGGCTTGCGGGCGGTGAGCAGTGGGCAGCTCGCCGCCCAGTAAGGACCAGGCCCCAGTCGACTGCGCGTTGTATTTCACGCGTCCCTCAAAGAGATTACAGCACATCGTGACGGGGTCCTCGAAGACCGATGCCTCCTGGGTCAGAGTTGCGGGTTGGTTAAAAAAGAACCCGTGTCCCTGGAGCACAGGCACGTGAAGAAACACGGGTGGGTCTTAGTCAATAAAAATCTGACACGTCCTTCCGCTCCGCCCAGAGCAGGAGAGGTCATTTGATGATTTCTCCTACCAAACAAAAAAAGGGGCATTTCGTTGCTAACCATGGCTATACAATCTGTACGCGCCCCAGTACAGCACGTACATTTACCACGATCAGTCACGGCTTACACAACAAAGAAATTTCCGACCACACTCCACAACAAAATTAAGGAACTTACCTAGGACACAGCGTGTTTCCGTCGTGGGATGAAATACCGGAGAGCCGGCGCGCGCGCCGACTTACAACGCTGTCCGATGTCTTCCAACACACTAATTGTCCAATACCAGTAGACATTAAAGTTCCTCCATGAGGACAACCAAAGCTCACCAGCATAAAACACCGTTATTTAGCAGCGTCAATCCACGCCCGACAAACAATCAGCAATGAAACCACGTTTCAGATTCAAATTCAACTCAATTTAAAGGCGGCACTGTTACGGTTTACAATCCAAGTAAATACTTCAAACACACGGGCAACAAAACGCGAGAACTGTCCAAAACCGCGGCCCGGGACTATACTTCCCGAAAATCAATCGTCAAAACGCACCCCGCGTGCGCGATCATTTTCTCAAGACTTCTCGAAACGTTCTGCTCGCCGCGCGTCACCGACCACCCACAAGATTATAATATAATACATTACGCTCGCCCGTACCGGTCGCGCCATCTATCAAACAATCTTCGAACAACAATCGGAACCGACCGATAAACGAGCGTAAACAAAATCGGTATACGATCTATTTTTAAGCGACTTCAAAAAGGAGGTGGTTACTCAATTTAACCGTATATATGCTTTTTTTTAAGTTGTTCGCGGATAACTTCGCCGGTTATGAATCGATATTGATAATTCTTTTTTTATTGGAAAGAGAAGATTCCCAAGGTGGGCCTATGATAAGGACATCGGGGTTTGATGGTGATAGACCAGACAAATCAAGGGGAACTTTCAAAAATTGTAGGGACTGCTAGTACTTTTTTCATTAGGTATTTTAAAACACTACAATTTAATAAGGGTATGGAGTAGATCTGATGATGGAGCCGGGAGACAGGCAGGTTTGACCAGCTGATGATGCGACCATAAGTAGATTATTCCCTAAGGACATTGTTTAAGGCACGGGTAATTTTGTATCCCAAGAGCAACGAATGATTCTAAGTAGGTTTCAAAGCACAGTAAGGGACCTTTGTTTTAGCTTTATAGTTAATATAAGTACATAGTTACATGCATGCCTGCTTTATTATTGTATGTATTATGATATCTGGAAATAATTATATATATACCTACACATATTATGTTCAGCAATTAAAACCTACTTAAGTTACTACGAACTTTTTTGTTGAGCTGTACATACATCAAAAAAATAATATTTTCTTGTACAAATTCCCATACAATTTTCTGAGTTGAGGTTTCAAATCACTTCAATGACAATTTTACTGTTTCTGTTATGTCCCGCCGGGACTTAATAAAAAATGTTAACTCCCTTGCTTCACTCGGGAGCTATCCCAGAGATCCCTCGGTATGCTCGAGAGCCCTAGGATCCTTCGTTGCGCCCGGGATTCAATATAGCGCCCGAGACCTAAGACACTGGTTTATCTCCATAGTGAATAATCTTTGAGGATTGACCTTTTCTACGCACCAATGCATTGTTTGCTTTGAGGTTAATCCCCGCCCGTGTGATCTTTGTATTTTTCTGACATAGACACTATTGTATACTAGACATTATAGCCCTAACCACATTTACCAAGTTGGGAAAAATAAGAAACACAAATATTTTTAAGTACCTATCCTTTTTTCATCTAGCATAATTTTATGTCTGTTTTTCTTTGTAGGTACTACTTCAGTTCATTCGTACGATTCAATTGTCTTCTCTACTTCATCTAGATTTACTGCACAGAATGTTTTAAATAAATCTTGCTTATATAGAAAAAGAAATATATACAGCTTATATTTCTTAGTTGTATCTGAAATGATATTCATTGGTTTGTTTTTTTTTTTTTTTTTGTAAATATCACTCAAAATTCTTTCGATTATTCTTTAATAATAGCTAATTGTTCTTCTCGATGCCAATCCTGAATGGGATGTGTTGATTTATTTATTTAAAGCACAGCCACATCACATACATTAAACTTGTGTTAGAGTAATCTTAATAACTAAAGGACTAACGTACATGTCAAATACGGCGTATATAGCATTGATTTATATATTTTACTACATCGAAAAATAAATTAGGCTACACTAAGACTAATACAAACAAGACAGACTACAGTGAATCAGACAGTGACAAATATTTAGAACAAAGATCAGAAAATATAAAACACAAAAATTTTAATTATAAATAATAATGTATAAAACATACTTTATTGAAGAAAAATAAATTCAAACTAAGTTGGCAGGGATAGTGCCTTTTTTTTGTTGTCTGCTTTTTTTTTTTGTATACTGCTAGCTTGTCGCTGAATAAATCAAGGTCAGATGTGTTTATTACAGCATTATTGTATTCGTTACTCATTCTTATAACTGGGGATTGTAAACCGAGATCACAATAAAACTATTTTTTTTAAATAATTATAAACTAGCTCTTGACTGCAATCCTGTCTGATGATAAGCAGTGATGCGATCGTTGATGGTAAAGCACGCTAGTTTATTAAGAGCCCATTCACTCAGAAAAACTGAGCGAATAGGAAGGAAGACGGCAGTTGAGCGAGGTGATGCAATGTTAAACCCAACAACACGACCAACGATACTCCGCCAGAGGGAGGTTGATCTGGAGACCCTCCACGACCAAACTCCCAACACAACAACATTAGGCGCATCGTACCCGGTGTACATCGCAACACAACTGCTCAGACCCGTCCTCCGTACGCCTTCACCAGACATCATGCCGGAACACGACAAATCGCTTGGCGGCAAGGCTTTGTCTGGTGGTTTAACTGGTGTTGTCATCAATATCAGACCTATACATCTTCATTTTAATGATATGTTATAAAATATAGTCACATTAAAACAAGAAACATACAAATATATACATTTTTAATATATCCAGAATTACGGGTCAGCGTTATACATTATCGTTATTAGCGTATACAGCATTATTTTTAAATATTCATAGTTCCTTAGCAGTTTAAGTTATGTTTAAATTACTAATAGTATAAAGTGCCACCTAGTAAAAATACAACATTCAAAAATGACGTTAGGTGCAATTGAGAAGAAAGAAAAAGTCAGATAGTTTTCGTTCTACCGTAGCGGGCGCATGTCAACTTTTAGAACTGTCATTTTCATTTTAAATGTTGGAAATATACATTTGGAAAAGCTATTATGTGCAATTATAAATGAACATCTAACATGATTTGGAGACATTTTGTCCTTTCCTTCCTTTATTTACATAAATTTCTAACTACAACTACGATACAACGGCAATAATTGCATTCAAACTATTTAAACAGATATTTTACAACAATATTCAGGAGTTCAGAATGCACAATAGTTTTAAAGTATTTTTGCGAGAGCTGGTACATAATTTGCTGCAAAAAAAAAGCTGAGAATTATCATTATAAATAAATTGAAAAAGCACCCATAGGATCCGAGCGACTTCATGTTAGTGAAACGTAGGGTTAAAAGATATATTTATTTTTCAATAATTATAAACTAGCGCTTGACCGCAATCCCGCCTGATGGTAAGCAGTGATGCGATCGTTGATGGTAAAGCGCGCTAGTTTATTATAAAATAAAAAAAAATAAAAATAAAATAAAAATAAACTGAGCGAATAGGAAGGAAGACGGCAGTTGAGCGAGGTGATGCAATGTTAAACCCAACAACACGACCAACGATGCTGGGCCAAAGGGAGATTGATCTGGAGACCCTCCACCACCAAACTCCCGACACAACAACATTTAACGCATCGTACCCGGCACACATCGCAACACAACTGCTCAGACCCGTCCTCCGTACGGCTTCTCCAGACATCATGCCAGAACACGAAGAATCGCTTGGCGGCAAGACTTTGTCTGGTGGGTGGTAACTTCTGCCGGCAGCCGGTGTTATGGCCTACCACCGATATACCGAAATAAATTGAAAAAGCACCCATAGGATCCTCTCGACTTCATGTTAGTGAAACGAAGGGTTAAAAGATATATAAAGCACACCAGTAAACAAGGAACAACGACCGTTTAAAATGAATAGGTTAAGTAAACAAAAAATCCTTAGATCCGACAGCCCTATCGTTGTTATTATTTTCAGACAGAGGCCAACCCTTTTTAGCCATTACCTTTGCTCTTTTTTCTTTTTCCACTTTGTTTCATCTCGGGTTACGCTTCATTTCCTGCTAGCGACCAATATCAACATATTAACAACGTAACTATTGTATGTAATATTATGTATGTATAATGTTAGACCAACTTTATCTCATAAAAATGTCTCCTTACTGCGAAAAGTAGGGAACTTTAGCAAGTTCTTCTCTGGTTGGATATGAGGCTCAATTTATGGGCACAGTTTATCTATTAGCGTTTAAGTTTTTCTGTGTCGAGGTTAAGAGTTTAAGATACGGTATTTCGTAATCACTACAAAGTTTCATTTCTTTTTTACATAATGTAGAATATGAATAAGGTATTTTCAAAGTATCAGCGAAATATGAAACTAGCAGTAACACAATAACTAATAGCAGTAGGTTTTATATTAGCAATTCAACAACATTGCGATATTCATGTTGTACTCGTACAGCAGATACATTTTTCGAACATATGAAGCGGTGGATTAGCAAAATGCTTCAAAATTATTTAAATTGAGAGTAATGATATATTACGAATTTAGGTTGCTCATTTTTCTTTTGTTTTATTTTGATGTTGTTGAATACATTTCCAGTGAAGTTCGTAAGTCTGAAGTCACTATCTATACAAACTTTATATAATGATAACTACTGACCTGATTCCGAAAATTAATCACTTACGGGAATCAGTACAGTACTATTAAGAATCATAGAATAAGTTTTATGTAAAAAAAAAAAATACTATGAACAATATATATCTACATAATAGACTTGTACTACAGTCTCGGGCAGAAATTAATTTCCAACAATATCGATACCCACTCGCAGTGTTTAAATAATAATCAATCACATGAAGGCTTCTGCCCAGCCGATAAAAATATTTTGTTCAAATGAATTAGAATATTAACTTTCAGTCGGTACCTTAAGAACTAGCCAGTTTTAGCAATATCAAATGAGAGAGTTTGCAAATCCCTTGAAGACTCGGATTGGCAAGCAATTTTCTTCGAATTGATTATTAATCGCTTACTTTTAAAGCAGAGTATTCACTAAAGAAATTGATGCTGTGTTGTTTGTAGTAAGCACTATTTAATTTGGTACTTTGGTTACATGTAGGAGAGGTTAACATAATCATAATCAGGTTCCACAACTGGAAGACAGCACCCTAATTGTGTAATGTGCTATTATTATTACTTGGAATCATTTCGAAGCAAATTGCCAATCCATTGCTTCATATTTTCAAAAATGTGTCTGCTCAAACAACGCAATGAATGCTATTGAACTATCAAAATGATATCCATTGCTACTGATAGTGTGCTTCGCAATTACCCTGCAGGTGTTGCCTTGGTGAGAGAGGACCGTACCGTAATCTGCAACGGAGACCTAGTGCGTGTAGGTAGATATTACTTATCTTGGAATTTTCAGTTCTAGGACAGGTCGATGTCCTTACGATGTTTTCCGTCACCGTTTTGAGAGCAGTTGAAATAATTTACAATAAATTAAATGTACTAACTTTACGACTGAAGTTTGTGCAGTACTAATTACTATCCGCCTTATTCATAAATGCTGCTTAAAGTTAACTAGTGATTAGCGATTCTTTAACCATACATTTTTGACCGTTTAACGTCACTTAATTTAAATCATCCTTTATGAATAAACACCACAGTGTTTAAGGGGTTTATCCATAAGCGATGATTAAATTTAAATGACGTTATACCAATAACATTTTCCTCCTTACCAGAAATAGCTCCACCCTAAACCAGTTACTGAGTGACTATTCCTTAGTAAAACTGGTTAATGCATCTTATTGGGTTTTCGCTACCCATAACTTCTGTAAATCCACGAATCTTCAGAGCAACGGCTTAAGGTGCTTTTCGAAACACAGAGGGGTCTCAATATGTAATGAATGTTCACCCATCCGTAGCAAACGCAACATATCCAACGATAAACCCGTACAGCAGTCATTATTTAGTCTCGAGCTCCTTGTTTTCTTTAATACCTAAATAAACTAAAGAAAATTAACTACCACCCAAGTTTTCACACTCGTCAAGTCTCAGTCAGAAAAATTAATTATTTAGCAAATTGACACCCTACGTAAATTTGCCGTGTTTAGCCTCACAACTGTAAAAAAATGATAGTCATGTTTTTTGAATAGTAGAGGTAATTTGAGTTAGTAAACAATTTATGAAGGTAGAGTTACGATTCATAAATCATCGTCACGATGAAGAAGGTAGCAATTTAGTTAATCTCTAGATTATTTCGTTAATTTATGCAGTAACGGTTTCCTCACTGTGGTAACGCGTATGTAAAGTTATCAATTTGAATTGTAACAGAAGAGATTAGTAGTTACGGCGTTATATTATACGGCTACACCAATATCCATTTAACTTCAAAAGGATTAAAGTTTATGGTAGTAGAAGTTTATGCTGATAAAGTTTATAGGATATGGTGCACATATTAGAAACTTACCAGTTCAATCACATTACCTCTTGATTAGTGGATTATGAAGAATAATCCGTGTCGTACATCGAAAAAAAGAAATGTCTTTGTGTTGTATCAAAATGTGGCGGCAACGTGCCTACCACGAGAGATTTTAAACAAGATTCAAGTGGATTGTATTTAGGATAGCAATATATTAGAAATTATAAACAAATATGTGATAGAATGATGCCTTCGGAGTATATCCCTCTGATTATAGTGCTATAAACGACAAACCACCTACCTCCAACCTTCAGATGCGGAGGTCGCAGACCACCAGACCTGATCACGAGAAGGGGCATATGGACACATTTCATTGGCAGACTCCCTTACTTTATTAATTTTTAGAATTTTGGCCTAAATCCCCTCGGAGGTTACTTTAAGTACTTAAAGCCAATTACATTTTTGTGACCATTAAAAGAGCTAGCTTGCCAGTTCAAAAGGAAGTGTCTAGCCACGTCGTGCGGCGGACAGCGGAAGGACCCACACTACTATGGCCGAGTTCCGTTTACTTTAAGTTTTCGGCAGCGTTCACCGCCGATAAACATAAAAATCAGAGGAAATATTCAACACAAAACATTTTCATGATGAAAGAAAAAAATTTGGGTTTGCCATCTTTGATTTTATTGGACGATAACCAATTGTGTCTCTAACAAATAAAAAGTTTTGACTCAGCCTGTATATTACTTTAGGTACGTACCTTTACCTATGTGAGTACTGAGATTTGTATATTGTGTCGGGGTCATAAATAATAAAGTATACTCCAAGTGTACCTGTTCACATCAACGCGCCTTTACTATCACTGATTATTACAAAATCTCAACACAAAAAGTTAGAAAGCTCAGTCTAAATTCGCTTGAATGTAATCAAAGTTATTTTACTGCCTACGCAAATGATCGACTTTTGCAGACAACCTTAACCGTACCTAGATATACATACATACATATTTACGGATGACAGCAGGTCAAGCTACCCCAAACTGTCAAATATTTCCAATCAACCTTGAGCCTTAATGCTTTACAAATAAAGTTGAAAATCTAATAAAGAAATCTGACAGATTGCAGTAACTTGATGTGCTGTCGTCTGTACCTCAAAGGTTTGGCGTCTCAGTCAGCTTGACAGTCACAATATGCCTGTAGATTCAACAGGCATTCAACCATAACAGAATATTATGATTGACGGGCAAAAGATAGCAAGTTCCATATCTTTTTACATTATTGGTGTTAACTCAGTCCTAGCGAATTCTACTCCATTAGCAAGGTAACTTATTTATAATACCTACAGAATCAAGCACTAATGACTAGCACCTTAACTACCTAACACACTATCAATCACTATCCGATACATTTAGATGCTTAGTGCTAATCCGTTGCTTTAATTGTTAGCTCAACAGCATAAATGATGCAATTAATGGGCATATTGAACTATTTAAATGCAAGCTATTGCAACTAATATATATGGAAAGTTAGAGAGAAACTAAGCTGTTGAATTTGAATACTAATTATTTTAGTATTATTAAAGTAAACTGTAACATGCTCAGAATATACAATAATGTAGTTTCTTGCTGTTCGTCTTATTCTATAAGTAATTCAAATGTATCTACGTGTACAATCCCTAAAGCCTCCCATTGGTGACTCTTAATCTCTGGATTTCCGAGGACAAGAGATCGACCTCGGCTCTCTAGACTGCATTCTTTAGCAGTGTTACAAAATGTGCTTCAGACAAAGTCTTTATTTCGCTTTAAGTAAAACTAAGCTATTTGTACTTAATGCTGCAGCTTTCTGTATATTTTAACTTTATATTTATTGTAGTTAATTTTCATTTACATCATACAGAGAACCAATTATTACGTGAAAGGGTTGGGACAATAATGTACATGTGTAATGACAAGAAAATATTTCCTTTCAAAGCCCAATGTTAGATTTCAAAAAAGGTTCAAAAGTAAAGTGATCTTCAGGGGCGCTGATTTTCATACGATAGTGTGTAGCCTAATAAATAGTGATTTATAAAAGCAAAAAAATTGTAAAAGATATTGTGAGCATTTCCTAATTCTCACAACTTCATCATCATCATCATCATTTCAGCCGAAAGATGTCCACTGCTGGACATAGGCCTCCCCCTCTGACGACTTAGAAAAATTTAATTTGGTCATTTTTAAAAGGATATTCAGAGCGAATGAAAGTTGTGAAACTTGTTAAATAAGTTTCAACACTTCTGCTTAGGCCCCCAGCTGCGAGTTAACTAGTTTAAATGAAAGATCATGAGATATAAATTTATTTTTAACCGACATCAAAAACAGGAGGTTATTAATTCCTCTGAACATCGAAGGAATGGAACAATTTCCCTGAGGCGGTCTTCCCGTGTGATTACAATTTAAATGTATTTAACGCTAAAGTAAATAGTGCGCTTTACCATCAACGATTACATCACTGCTTACTTATCAAACGGGGTCGCTGTCAAGAACTAGTTTATAACTTAAAAAATATAATGTATATATATAATACGGGGTTATTGTTGCAAATCAGCATCGATGACGAAATCGGAAACTATAGGAAATAACGAAAAATACTGGAGGGTGTGTGAACCGATTGTGATGAAAACTAAAACTGCATCATTAGTGAAAAATTAATTTCTGTAACTAAGAATTTTTTTGCTTATGACAAAATATACACGGTCTGTATTTGGAAACGACCGCGGGTCGACTTGGTAGGAGATGGCAATTAAAATACGGAATCACTTTACACGTATGTTAATGCCTACAGTATTGCTCACAAATTGCGATTGTATTTCACACACATTCATAAAAAAATATTTTTCTTACCTTATATTAGCTTGTAACGAAACCATAGCACGATCTAACTCGACGTCAACGCCAACTATCGAGGTTGACGTCAATCAACAAAAATATAACTTACTGATTTTATTGATTCTTTCTCGCACTATGATTCCGTTACCCAAACAGTATTATTGCACCGTCCGATGGTGTCCATAATAAAAATGATCAAATCCACGAAGTAGTGACGCACGGCATGCAGATTCTGTGAACCGAAACAGAGCTGTGTTATGTAAAACTGCGTTATATGTATGTGGTACCCATTATTAAGCTATTGCATAGCTTCTATCGCGGGCCTTGAGCGCGGGGACCGAATCCAGAAATTCCGTAACGAAAAAACCTCACGCTCCCCACTCCGACGGGCAAGGAGGTGTGGCTTGAAGGTCGTACATCGTCTAACGTCGTTTCAGTTCGGCAGTCTTCGGCACGGTATGTTTGTGTGCGTGCGACTACATCTTTTGAAAACAATTTATAAATTTTCAAAAAGAGCATGCATATTGCAGGGCGCGAACTCAGTTCTACACAATTGCCATGTTACTGATAGTCGCGATGTGCTAAACTTGCGATTAATTTTCTCTCTGAAATAGGTCTTCTATAGAGATATGTCATAGACGTCATCGACGTTGTCATGGCTACCTTAAAAACTTTTCATATAATTAATTATTAAGTACTTTTATTCAAATTAATTTAGTAGTGTTTTTATAAAATAGCTTTTTTTTAAGCTATTGCATAGCTTCTATCGCGGGCCTTGAGCGCGGGGACCGAATCCAGAAATTCCGTAACGAAAAAAGCTCACGCTCCCCACTCCGACGGGCACGGAGGTGTGGCTTGAAGGCCGTACATCGTCTAACGTCGTTTCAGTTCGGCAGTCTTCGGCACGGTATGTTTGTGTGCGTGCGACTACATCTTTTGAAAACAATTTATAGATTTTCAAAAAGAGCATGCATATTGCAGGGCGCGAACTCAGTTCTACACACTTGCCATGTTACTGATAGTCGCGATGTGCTAAACTTGCCATTAATTTTTTCTCTGAAATAGGTCTTCTATAGAGATATGTCATAGACGTCATCGACGTTGTCATGGCTACCTTAAAAACTTTTCATATAATTAATTATTAAGTACTTTTATTCAAATTAATTTAGTAGTGTTTTTATAAAATAGCTTTTTTTAACGGAAAAGCTAAGATGAATGTCACGCTAATTTTTCATTGGACTTTTAAATTATTTATAGTGTTGTTTACTAAATAAAAGCGCGTGATTTTATAGAGTAAAAAGTGCTCACGCGGCCGTTTTTTCAACTGTGATTGGCGATATCCGCCATTATTGTGAAATATTTTTTTAAAGAATTTCTATAATTTGTTACACGTGTTATTGGCAAAATTGTGGTATCTATCCACAGGGACCAGATCAAGAGTTGAAGTTGAAGTTTTTATTAAATAAAATATTACAGAAAGATGTCGGTGAACAATGTTAATACGAGTACATTTAAGTGTACGAGTTGTAATATTGTTATCTCCGAAACGAAACAACGAAAGTTTAATAAAAATATGCTCGTCGGCTTTTTCTGAGGAAGACATTGATGAGGCAAAAAAGTTATTGTTTGTTTCTACGAAGACAAGACAAAAACATGTATCGAGGCGTAAGAACAAAAAGCAGAAAGACCTAAAATATACGATTACGGTGTTTAAAATCACGGATCCCGAACAATCCCAGTTTTTGTGGCATATGACCATCACAAATTGCCATCAGTTTGCTTTGACTACGTAGAACGTACGTAAAGAAGTTGATGAAGGATTTATTAATTCTACGGTCAGATGTTAACGCAATCAGAAGTGATTATGTTACTAAAGATCAGCTCGAAAATATTAAATTGATAACAAATAATTCGACACCGACGCCGTTCATCATCAACAACCTTTTTATCATCCCACTGCTGGGCACAGATCTCCTCTCATACAGAGAAGGATTGAGCGTAATCACCACGCTTGCTCAATGCGGGTTGGCGATTCCAGACTTATAAAGCCCAGGTTTCCTCAAGATGTTTTCCTTCGCCTTCAGTCATTGGTGTCCAAGATATACTTAGAAAGTACATATAACTTTAGAAAAGTTACATTGGTACTTGCCTGACCTGGAATCGAACCCGCGCACTCATACTTGAGAGGCTGGTGTTTTAACCACTAGGCCACCACGACAAAACAGTGGGGTATATCGAAAAAGAACCTCGGAGTATTTGAGTATATTTCGTGGTGCTCCCTGTGCGCCGTTTCTGAGTCAACGAAATACCAGTTGGTGGAGTCATAAGGATACTATAGCTGTCTTGCCTGCCCCTCAGTGCCCGGCCGGTCTTGCGATTGCACCGAAACATCACACAATGACAGAGATTATAAGTAATAGCATAGACAGACCTTACGTAGGAATTGCCCTATTGTAGAGGAAGTCCGCTTTCTCAAAGGTATCAGTGTTGTTGTGTAATAGTGATCGTTTAGTTCTCACACGGATCGTTCTATGTTAGTTTTCTCATTTTACATGCTTACTGACTCGAGTGATAACTGTACTTGTAAAATTTGTGTATAAAGTGTTTTGAATATAAATGAACAAATTGCATTTATTATTAATGAAGAAAGTCACGAAAAAATAGTGAAAGAAAATGAGTGAGTACTCTATATACATACATTTTATTATTCACACAAATGCAGTATTATTTATTTATTTAATAAAAGAAAAAAATTGTTTTCTTATCGGTCACCACGCTCAAAAAGTGTAACTTGAATTAATATCAAAGAAAAAGAAATACTGCATAAATAAAATAAATAAATAATTATAATTGCATAAATTGATACAAAATGCTATGCAATAGCTTTACCGCGGCAGTCCCCGAGTGCCACACGTCTTTTTTTAACGGAAAAGCTAAGATGAATGTCACGCTAATTTTTCATTAGACTTTTAAATTATTTATAGTGTTGTTTATTAAATAAAAGCGCGTGATTTTATAGAGTAAAAACTGCTCACGCGGCCGTTTTTCCAACTGTGATTGGCGATATCCGCCATTATTGTGAAATATTTTTTTAAAGAATTTCTATAATTTGTTACACGTGTTATTGGCAAAATTGTGGTATCTATCCACAGGGACCAGATCAAGAGTTGAAGTTGAAGTTTTTATTAAATAAAATATTACAGAAAGATGTCGGTGAACAATGTTAATACGAGTACATTTAAGTGTACGAGTTGTAATATTGTTATCTCCGAAACGAAACAACGAAAGTTTAATAAAAATATGCTCGTCGGCTTTTTTTGAGGAAGACATTGATGAGGCAAAAAAGTTATTGTTTGTTTCTACGAAGACAAGACAAAAACATGTATCGAGGCGTAAGAACAAAAAGCAGAAAGACCTAAAATATACGATTACGGTGTTTAAAAACTTACTGTACTTAGAAACTAACGGTACTTAGAAAGTACATATAACTTATGTACTTTCTAAGTATATCAGTTTATTACCATTTGTACCAAGGCTTGAAAATACTTGGTACAAATGGTAATAAATTTCCACTTATCTTGGCTGGCGATTTCAACATTAACTTCGCTGATAAAAAATCAGAGCGGTTGACAACTTTTCTATCAAAAACATTGAATTTGAAAATGAATAATGATCCACAAGAGTCCACAACAAAATATGGGACCACCATTGACGCGGTATTTTCTAGGTATTTAGGTAGAGGATATTAAGTCGCAAACTTATGTTTCTTATTTCAGTTATCATAAACCTATAGTTTCAATGATAAATATTCCTGAATAACCAACAGCTACTGTAAGGTAATAAAACCCACATGTATTTTAAAATAATAAAAATATTTTAAATAATATTAACTTTTTATTTATTTAATAAAAGAAAAATTTACTTTTTTTATTTATTTATTTATCCATTTAATTCAAGCATCATGGCCTATATACATTGACAGCCTCCGTGGCGTAGCGGTAGCGAAAGTGGCCGTTGCGCAAGGAGGCACGGGTTCGATCCCCGCACAGTGCAAATATTTGTATGCATGAATATGAATATTTGCACTGGTCTGGTCGTGCCTCGGAAAGCACGTTAAGCCGTTGGTCGCGGTTGCCATACGAACATCTAGTGGCAGTCGTTACGGGTTGTTGGAGCCCTCAAAAATCTAACAATTGGTCTAACTGCAATGCTTAGATATCGCCTTCAGGTTGTGGAAGTCAGACGGCAGTCGCTTCACGGATAATATAGAAGTTTAGACAAAATCAGCAGTTAGACTGGTAAAGCGGACCCCAGACTCCAAAGCAGAAAAGCTACGGATACGACTGAGAATAACGCTGAGATGATGATGATGTTGATCAAGGCCTATATAAACATATACAATAGTATATTAATATTTAAAAAAACATAGAATGCTATATATACATATAACATAATTAACTACTTCTAATGTACATGAAGTGTTGGCGTCGTGTTTCGCCGACTGGTGTCACGTAGCAGGCCACGAAACAGGCGGTCCACAACACCATTACACCTCAGTACGTAATATCAAACCATAATTTAAGATTGAGCTGGAAGCTGAAACCAATCCACAATCATATCACACCCTCATCAAACAAAAACATAAATCACATTTAAAGCGTGCCTCGTTTCGCTGAACGCTTCGCAAATTATCGAGACGTTTTTTCGTTTCGTACAAAAATGCACTTGTGTTATAAGGGACGGTGGTAACTGGCACACCGCCATACTTATCAGGCGGTTGTGCCCAACCCACGCATCACTAGTCCAGGCACGTACACTAAATCTATATTTCTCCCTGAGCATGAATGTAAGCAAGTTTTAAGAACATCTGCTTGCGATGTCTGCCCCTGGAAAATTGAAATGATATTAAATTTATGCATGTAAGTATATACATATGTAGTTACGTTGGCATGAGTTACACGCATAAAACATTACAACGTGAGGATATTATAACACAACCTTATTGAACAAATGTACCTACCATTTTATTGAGTAAACATTTCCAGCCTCGCACAAATGCAATCAGTTTTGCTCAGCATGTGAAGAAATTGCTTAAAGTTTTTTGCTCGTTTTGTTCTCCGACCACTTTTTAGTCCCGATTGAGATCGCAGGCGCGCATTCTGTATGATTTTCAATTGAACGAAAATTTATTTCCTGCGACATGTTTTAGCAGCAATTCCATATTCCGTTAGGCTTACCTGCAAATTCCGTTTTATCAAAGAGTTTTTTATCGATTTTTAAATAATACCTTGAATTCTGTTTGAATGCCAATGGTAATGTCAATTTACGATACGAAGCAAAAAGTTTAAGTTCTCGCGGATTTTATAACGGGTTACATCGGCTAGGGAAATTTACTCGCATTTGCTTATGAATTAGAAAGTAATTAAAGGCAAAGATTGCAAAAACTAGCGTGCGTAACAAAACTCTTGTAGTATCAAACATCAGACAAAGCGTCGTTAGTGAGATTAGCAGACAGATATTACTTCGGAAAAGTTTATTTTTGCACCAGATATGTCCCAGAGTAAGAAACTTTGCTGATAGTGGACGATACCTATCTTTCTATTCCTCGATATGATCTAGTTTCTTAAGCACCCATATTAGTCATAATCTTATAGTAGAAAAATTTACCTGTCTAAAAAGTCTAAATCTTTGAAACCTCAATCTGTTAAAGATTTATTCATATTCATTAGTAACTGTTTATAGAATAGAACTAAATTAAAGCATATGTACCTATGTAATGAAATGAAATCGTTTACCAAGCAAGTAGGATGTATTACAATAACAGAGTTTTACAAATTCTACTTTTGAGCGTATTCTTTTTGCGCTTACTTTTTTGTGCTCGTAACAAAACGGAACATAGCTATCGGGAATAGTGATACTCGTTTCGTTTTTAGAAAAAAATTATGTAATCTAGCGGTGTACAAAACACGAACAACAAGAGTTTCAGTTTTAAAAGGTGTTCCAGACGCATCGCTTTGTTGAATAGGTATGTGGGTGGCGATAAAAATATGGAAAATAAGTACTTATTGTAATTTTAAGGAAGGTAAACTTCTGAAATTACAGAGAGTGAGACAACTTTTATCTTTATCTTAATATCCTTAATAGGAGTAATCCTTAATCACTTTCTATTATTATACTAGTATATATTATATTGGTGCATATTCTTTAGCCCCGACCGAAAAATCATGTAACTTTATTTAAAGACAGTTACACAGTCGGATTTCGTGCTGATATACGAGTGCTATAACCGCCTCAGCCAGGTGGGTAACATCAATAACATAACCATTTAATGTATCAAAGGACATAGCGGCTCGGTAGGTAAGGATGCACAAATATTCTCGAAGGGAGTCGAGCCTGGCCCCAGTGAAACCTGAGCCCATCATGACACCTACCAGGGCCTCGGGTTGTTTGATAGAGATAAAGTAGCAATTGGCGCACAGGTAAATGAAGGAACACTTGAGAGTTTTAGTCATTAAAAGTCTGAGACGCCATTCCGTTCCACCCAGGGCAGAGCGGGAGAGGCCATTTAATGATTTCCCATCCAAAAAAAAAGCCCATCGTGAGACTCCCCTTCGGGTAATTACGAATTTTAGTAAGAAAACTCACCAGAAGCACTAGGCAAGTGCAGGCAAGATAAGAAAGCACTTTACTCGAGAATTGAGCCGGAAAGGTAGATGGCATTTATTATGACGAGACAGCGGCACTGCGTGAGACGGTCAGTAACATCGAGGCGTTACTGGTCCTCCTTGAGGAATTGGGGTGGATCGAATAACATGTTGTGGACACCATCCTGATTTCGGGATTAAATTTGGCTTTAATTAATTGATTATAGAATATTTCCTCGTATTTGTCAAGTCAGGCATTCAAGTCAAATTTTTAGAGTAAGTACATAGACAAAAAGACAAAAAGTATCAGGTACTTAATATAATAAAAAAATATCTACAGATTAAGGTGATTAACACCGGCACCGCGTACTGCCGCGGGGGGCGGCAACGGTAAAGAGGATTTCGTAACGGTGCTCCGCGCGGTGAGGCGGTTTACTCACCGGTTCGCGCGGATGGATTTAATACTATTGTGACCAGTTTGTTCACAGACACTGGCAGGTGGGCAGTGGCGGCGAGAGCGACCACGCGGTCGGCAGTGTATGTGTGTTAGGCATCTGCGGATTTAATAGACGTCAATGCGGCATGAGATCCGCTTCACCGCCTACCAAGGCGGTGCGCGGTGCCGTGTGTTAAGCCCCTTAAAGTCTACGTAACCTACAAAATACTCACAGTTTCAAAATATAGTAGAAGCTACCAAAAGGATAGATAAAATTAATATTTTATCTGACGACGAAGACGACAGGAATGCCGTTACAATCACAAATAAAAAGTTAAAATTTGGAATGTCAAATAATACGAAGATTATATAAAATTTAATATCGTTATTTTAAGAGCAGTTAATCGATATTTACATAGTTATGCCGTTAATAAGGTCCCAGGGAAACCACATGCGCAGAAGGAATTATTGCCAATTTGACTAGACTTATAACCATGTAGGTATACTCCTCCTTTAATTTTGTTGTTGCTATGTAGCTTAGGATGTACAAAGAGGGAATTCTCAGAATCGGTTCAAAGGTTGGATTAGGAAACGGTTACGCCCTTCGTTATAAAGGACTTACTTAAACATATCTGGCGAAATCTGGGTGTGGTCAAACTCCATCGGCTTAGGTAGTTCACCAAAGGTAAACAAAAAAAAAACACGTTAACCAACTAAAGGCCGGTATTTGATCCACAGTTAACTCAACCAATTGTTAAAATCCTACTTCCCACTACCCTAGTCTATTCATATTATAAGTACGAAGGTTTGTGAGGATATTGTACCAGGTCACTCAGAAAGTCTTGCAACAAAAAGTTTTTATGTATGAGAAACTGTACAGTTATAATTAATTTTAAAAAAAATATGAATATTTGTAACTAATAATAGGTACGTTTCAAATTCAAAACATCCCTTCACATTTTTTGCGAGCTAATTAAATTATCGTGTCTCTTTGAAAAATGGATTTGCGTCGACACCATTTCCGCGCTATGATTTTTTACGATTTCAAATGTCGCCTGAAACCAGACGAATTGTGCGATAGACTTCAAATCACATTCATGGATGAAGGCCCTTCTAAGGCAACCGTGTATCGGTGATGTAATGAATTTAAGCGCGGTCAACTAACTTTGAGGGATGAAGAAAGAAGTGGTCGCCCATTGACGGCTGTTACAGAAGAAAAGGTGCCAGCAGTGAAAAGTTTGATCCAAAACAATAGACGAATTACATACCAAGACATTCAGCATAAACTGCAGATTGGATCAGGAAAACTTCACGAGATTCTACATGTGCATCTTCGGTTGCGGAAAATAGTTTCACGCTGGGTTCCGCAACACCGATGCTCAGAAGCAGTCACGAGTGGAATAATATTAATAATAATTTATTTATTTAAAGATCTGGGTGTAGTTATAGACTCCAATCTATCGTGGCGTGCTCAGGTCAGTGAGGTCAGTCGAAAGGTACATTTTTCCTTTCATTCACTGAAATGCCTCCAGGGTCTTCTGCCCTTGAAGACTAAAATTTCTTTAGCACAAACCCTTATTCAGCCGATTATAGATTATGCCGATGCCTGTTACCTGGATGCTACTGAGGAGCTGTTAAACAAGCTTGAGCGCTTGCAAAACCTGTGCATTCGCTTTGTTTTCGGTCTTCGTAAGTATGACCATGTTTCTCACCTTCGCAAGGAACTCAAGTGGCTCCCAATTCGCCTTCGCAGGAATACTAGGATTTTATGTCTCCATTTCAACATCTTACACAACCCGTCTTATCCTTCCTACCTGCGTGAGCGTTTTTCTTACGCGCGCTCTAGCGACGCACCTGTAGATCACACCTAAGATCCATCCTTAAATCTCATGCTCATAAAACGATTTACTATTCCTATTCCTTCTTTGTACATGCTGTAAGATTGTGGAACTCACTCCCGCCTAAGATTCGTGATTTAAACACTATTTCTAATTTAAAACGTCGATTAAAAGAGCATTACCTTTCATCTATATTGTGAGAATTTGTTTATTATTTATACATATTTATATATTTTAGTATTATGGATTTATTTAAGTAGTATACTTATTTTTGGTTTTATTGGTTTGGCTTATATAATTATTTTAGGTTTATATATTTAGGTATATTTAATATTATTACTTTAATAGCTATCATATTCATATTTTATTTCCTCCTTGTTCTTACACACTATTGTCTACATTTCTGTTTTACTTCTCCTTTCGCAGGTCTGCTGGAAGAAATTTCTTAAGAAATAAGCAGCACCTTTGTAGTCAGATCTTCATTTTGTTGTATCTTTATGTATTTTATTGTGTGTACATAAATAATAAAATAAATAAATAAATAATATTATAAATGGGAAAGTGAGTTTGTTTGTTTGTTCCGCTTTCACGCCGTAACTACTGAACCGAAGTTACCACCCACCAGACAAAGCCTTGCCGCCAAGCGATTTGTCGTGTTCCAGCATGATGTCAGGTGAAGCCGTACGGAGGACGGGTCTGAGTAGTTGTGTTGCGATGTGTGCCGGGTACGATGCGCCTAATGTTGTTGTGTTGGGAGTTTGGTCGTGGAGGGTCTTTAGATCAATCTCCCTTTGGCGCAGCATCGTTGGTCGTGTTGTTGGGTTTAACATTGCATCACCTCGCTCAACTGCTGTCTTCCTTCCTATTCGCTCAGTTTTTCTGAGTGAATAGGCTCTTAGTAAACTAGCGCGCTTTATCATCAACGATCGCATCACTGCTTACCATCAGGCGGGATTGCGGTCAATTGCTAGTTTATAATTATTAAAAAAAAAAACCGATTGCTTTGAAATTTTGTAGACATAGAAGTTAGAAGTCCAGGTTAAATAATAGGGTACATTTTAACCCGGAAAAATTTAATATTCCCTAAGGAAATTTAAAAAGCGCGATATAACCGAATCATACTACTGAATCGATTGCTTTGAAATTTTGTAGACGTAAAGTTAGAAGTCCAGATTAAATGATAGGGTACTTTTTATCCCGGAAAAAATTGATATTCCCGAAGGAAATCTAAAAAGCGCGGTATAACCGAATCATACTACTGAACCGATTGCTTTAAAATTTTGTGGACGTAAAGTTAGAAGTCCGGATTAAATGATGGGGTACTTTTTATCCCGGAAAAATTTAATATTCCCGAAGGAAATCTAGAAAGCGCGATATAACCGAATCATACTACTGAACCGATTGCTTTGAAATTTTGTGGACGTAAAGTTAGAAGTCCGGATTAAATGATAGGGTACTTTTTATACCGGAAAAAATTAATATTCCCGAAGGAAATCTAATAAGCACGATATAACCGAATCAAACTAATACTATAAATGGGAAATTGTCATACTAATATTATAAATGGAAAAGTGAGTTTGTTTGTTTGTTTGTTTGTTCCGCTTTCACGCCATAACTACTGAACCGATTGCTTTGAAATTTTGTAGACGTAAAGTTAGAAATCCGGATTAAATGTTAGGCTACTTTTTATCCCGGAAAAATTGATATTCCCGAAGGAAATCTAGAAAGCGCGATATAACCGAATCATACTACTGAACCGATTGCTTTGAAATTTTGTAGACGTAAAGTTAGAAGTCCGGATTAAATGATAGGGTACTTTTATCCCGGAAAAATTGATATTCCCGAAGGAAATCTAAAAAGTGCGATATTACCGAATCATACTAGTTTTATATAAAGCTTGAAGGTACTTAAATAAAATATAAAAAAAACGATTGTACTTAAAACTAAGAATGTATACAATTTTGGGGTGATTCACTAGAAATAAACAACTATTTAAATACAGAAAGAAATTTGTACCGCCTATTACCATGAGTAATTGTGGAAGCGCAGTGCACACAAAAGAGTATGAACAAAATATGAACTAAGTCACGCGCAATTATTATTTCCTTACGTACTGTCTCGACATACAAGCTTGCATACCGCCATTCGGAAAGAATTGTCGCGCGGGATTACGTGCATATGGCATGACTGCGGGTAGACGAATGATCCAGCGCTCGCTGCAGGACGTCACCGCGCCGTTGTCTAGTTATGTTTTTGTAGCTATGAATCACAGCTACAAAACTACAATTAGACCGCAGTTTATCACAGCCTGTGATACACTGCGGTCTAAAAAAACTATATTTAGGTTTAACTAGATGTATGTTTGTTACTCTTACCGAATGGCTTTGGGTGAATTTTGGCATAAGGATACTTTAAAACCTGGAATACACTTACACTTTTTTTCCCAATATTCCTACTGGATTAAAACTTACGCGTAAAATAGGGGTTATTTTTTTTGTAAAATCAGTTTTTTGATCAAGTCTTAGTTTATGTAATGATTATTATTTTACTGACCACTACGAAACTGATCAATGAGTTTTTTGTGTAAAGTGCTGTTTGTGAAGAACTATCTATCGCGCATACCGGTATTAATACTTATATCCCGGCGCAGGCCCTTTGTGGCTAATTACAAAATCACTACTATATACTAATTCTATTAGACTATCTTTATAGAAAAACCCTAACACCGCCGGCTACCTAAAGTTATATGTATACTAGCTTTCCGCACGCGGCTTCGCCCGCGTGGAATTCGGTTATATTACACTTTTAGATTTCTCATTTTCGGGTATTAATAATTGTCGTATCATTTAACTTCTAACTTTGTATGTGCATATTCGTTTGCAATATATTATATTGCTTTAAACGACACACAGCGCCATCTATCACCGAACTGGTTTGAAGCTAACAATGTTTTTGTTTCCCTTAGGGAATATCAAAATTTTCCGCTATAAACAGTACCCTATTATTTAATCCAGACTTCTAATTTTATGTCTGCAAAATTTCAAAGCAATCCGTTCAATAGTTACTTACGGCATGAAACAAACAAACAAACTCTCCTTCCGATTTATAATATTAGTAAGGAAACTTATAAATAAGCAACATTCCTAAAAACAAAAATATCTATACGTCTGACTAATTCTACCTAAGAGTACTAAAAATAACCTACGTTACACACTATCGAATACCTGCCATACTTGAAACTTTTTTTTTATTTATACGTTCTACGCTTTATTAAAGTAAACCTAAGTACAGATGACAACATATCAAGCTATTACAATCTGTCACATTTCTTTATTACATTGTCAACTTTATTTATAACGCATACAATAATTCCCAATCAACCTTGGGTAAGGCTCAATTTTTGGTAGTTACCGGTAGGTTAATCTGCTTTCGCCCGTAGCTACCTAATTAAAAAAAAAAACTCAATAAGAGAAAAATAAAATACCTAAATCTATCCCAACACACTTGACATTGGATGAATGCACAAACCGTGCGAAGCCAAAGAGACGAAAAAAAATACCTAAACATATTTCTGATGATAACTAATCTAAACTCAACAAATAAGCAAAATCTCTAAAAAATAGTATCTATAGTCTATACGAATGACTAATCCTAGCTAACAGTATTATAAAATAACGAAAATATGAAATTATTATTATTATTGTAGTATGTGATAGTCCATTGAATTCTATGGCGAGCAAAATTGTATTTTAAGTTAAAATATTATATTATCTTAGCCGTGTGCACAAACTTATTATTTGCGGTTGGTATACTAATCTGGTCTAGAGATCGAACCGCAAAATTAAGTTTCACAAAATTAATTAAGTTTTCTATTGTATATACTTTTACGAGATAAAAGTATCCAGTGTCGTGCCCAGGATACTAAAGAATAATAAATAATTGTACCAAGTTTCATCGTAATTGAACCGGTAGTTTTTCCGTGATGCCTGAACAAACAGACAGACAAAAAAAAATTATCCACATATTTTGGTTTGGTGTCGGTCTAATAACACCACCTGCCATATATTTTTTTGATATTTTAAATGTACAGAATTTATACTTACTACAGATAATATCTATCTTCTTTCAACATTTACTACTAGCCACGCCAACAGCCAGGCCCAATTTACTTGCCAGGACGCCTCTTGTCGGAGCGATGGCCACCATAAACCTTCTTCATACGAGGCTTGATATATGGACATGTCACTTTAGTGAGTTCGCAAGAGTTCTTTTAATGACACTGTGCTATCGAGCATCCTAGTGGCGCTTCGCTCTGTTGCAGTTAGTTGGAATCATTTTGAAAATAACTGCTAATCCATTCCTCCAAATGTTCGGAAATATGTTTGCTCAACAAACTTTGTATCGAATAGTGTTGTTTTAAATTTTAATATTTTTTTTTTAGTTTTTTATTTTATTGTTTAAATTTTATTAGATTTGTTTTAATTAAATTTTATTTATTATACGTGCAAATTTCTAAAATGTATGATAAAAGTATCCTGACAGCACAGTTGTGGAGAGATACCTGCCGGATGCTCGGGCTAGTAGGGAATCAATCCGGTCCGAAAGAGAGGCCATGGTAGAGCGAACGAGTGTTGCACTTCAGGCAGTCTCCGAATGGGGCAATGCCAATCTTGTAGCATTCAATGTCGCCAAAACGCAGGCGTGTCTTTTCACCGCCAAAAGGAGCCCGTTCACCTTGGCTCCTACTTTTCGGAATGTGTCCTTGGAGTGTACCGACCGCCTTCAGCTTTTGGGTGTTGAGATTTCCTCGAACCTAAACTTTGGGCGGTTCATTGAGTCCAAAGCCAAGGTGGCTGCCAGAAAACTTGGCGTTATCGCAAAGGTCCGGCAGTACTTCACACCAGGGCAGCTTCTAATGTTGTACAAAGCACAGGTCCGTTCGTGTGTGGAGTACTGCAGCCACATTTGGGCTGGTGCTGCTAAGTGTCACCTGGCCACTTTGGATTCAGTGGAGAGGCGTGCAAAGAGGCTGATTGGTGACTCGAGTTGGTCTCCAAAGCCTAGAGCACAGGCGTAGAGTAGCCAGCCTTTCGGTGTTCTATAGGATACATTTTGGGGAGAGTGCGAGGGAATTGCAAGATTTAATTCCCCCATCTCCGTTCCACCATCGGACGACCCGTCGTACGGCGAGTTTCCACCCTTATGTTGTTAACACCTCTACGATCCGGACGAAGCGTTTCGCCTCCTCCTTTATACCGCGTACATCGAGGGACTGAAACAATCTGCCGGCGGCGGTGTTTCCGTCGGACTACAATTTGAGTGTCTTCAAGGCTAGAGTGAATAGGCTCTTAATAAACTAGTGCGCTTTACCAACAACGATTGCGTCACTGCTTACCATCAGGCGGGATTGCGGTCAAGCGCTGGCTTATAAATTAATAAAAAAAAAAATTAAAAAAAATCCTTTCTGCCGCATTAGGTTAAGCAACCTGTAATGGTAGTAAGTGTATGCTTAAATAAATAAATAAATTTAACCATTAGTGACTATTTTTAACCATTGAAACAAGCGACCCTTAACGTAATGCCGGTCCCTTCAGTAGTCATACTACGCGACAACTGTATACTGTGTACTTCAATTTAGCAACGATATAATTCGATAATGATTTAGATGGGTCTAGTGTGTTCCACTGCTTAACTCACACATATACACATTATGCTAAGGTATATCTCTAAATTAATACAATTAATTTTTATTCTCCATTCTTTTCAATTTGTTTTTTATGTCATTTTTTTTTCTGTTTTAATCCACCACTATTATTATTTTATTATTTATTATTGAAGAGCGAGGCCTCCTAGGCACAAGCATATATTTTATTTAAAAGGATTTCCCACTCCAATTACAGTAAATCTTAAATAGATTTACTGTATAGGTTGTACAAGTTCCTGCAATAAACCTTTTTATTTTATTATTAACTCTTTGGGGAATAATCTTATTCTTTTTAATTATATATTTATCCAATTATTTCAGACACCAAGGCCAATACAAAAATATAGGATACTATATCAACATAGTGGCGTTGTGTTGCTTTTTGTAAAACAAGCAAAATAATTAAATAATTATTTTGCTTGTTAAGTGTCTTTTTGCATTTGATACATAAATATGTATCAAATGCAAAAAGACACTTAACGAAGTCGAGAGACACTTACTTATCAGAGACACCGTCAATTTTCGTGTTTATTAAAATTCCTACGTTTGCTCAAACATTTTTAGAAAACATTTTTTTAAATGTTATACAAATTTAAATACCTCTACAATCCCGGTACCGTTGCATGCACCCATAAGTACAAAGTTTTCCATGTGTGTGATTGCGCACTACCGCAGACAGCAAATTTTTAAACCATAATTAAAAGTTGTTTTCCTGCAATTATTCTTGTGAAGGTATGTTGTGTAGTGTGCAATATTACTTATGTAGTTTGAAGTGCAATGTTACTTATGTACTTTGATGTGCAATGTTACTTATGTAGTTCGATGTGCAATGTTACTTATGTAGTTTGATGTGCAATATTACTTATGTAGTTTGATGTGCAATGTTACTTATGTAGTTCGATGTGCAATGTTACTTATGTAGTTTGATGTGCAATATTACTTATGTAGTTTGATGTGCAATGTTACTTATGTAGTTCGATGTGCAATATTACTTATGTAGTTTGATGTGCAATGTTACTTATGTACTTTGATGTGCAATGTTACTTATGTAGTTCGATGTGCAATGTTACTTATGTAGTTTGATGTGCAATATTACTTATGTAGTTTGATGTGCAATGTTACTTATGTAGTTCGATGTGCAATGTTACTTATGTAGTTTGATGTGCAATATTACTTATGTAGTTTGATGTGCAATGTTACTTATGTACTTTGATGTGCAATGTTACTTATTTAGTTCGATGTGCAATGTTACTTATGTAGTTTTATGTGCAATATTACTTATGTAGTTTGATGTGCAATGTTACTTATGTAGTTTGATGTGCAATATTACTTATGTAGTTTGATGTGCAATATTACTTATGTAGTTTGATGTGCAATGTTACTTATGTAGTTCGATGTGCAATGTTACTTATGTAGTTTGATGTGCAATATTACTTATGTACTTTGATGTGCAATGTTACTTATTTAGTTCGATGTGCAATGTTACTTATGTAGTTTTATGTGCAATATTACTTATGTAGTTTGATGTGCAATGTTACTTACGCAGTTTAATGTGCAATGTTACTTATGTAGTATGGTGTGCAATGTTACTTATGTAGCTTGATTTACAATGTGACTTATGTAGGTATGTTTATTTACAAAATTCGACGTTGAGAGCCGTTAAAGTCATCGCATAGCCATGTAAATTCAGTACTCAGCACTGAACAACATGACGACAGTTTGCCAATTCGAACAAAGCAAACACCGTTCTACATACTGCATACCTCGCTCTCAATACACCTCTGTGGCATACATTCTGGCAGTTAGCAAGCAATGTAAGGTACTTAACCTGTTTAAGCCCAACTCATCTTGTTTGGGTTGAAGATCAATAATATCGGCCAGCTGGACGATTAGTCAGTTCTATAGCCAGTTAGCTCATTTAAGCAACGGCTACAGGATAGCTATAGCGGAGTTCTATACAGCGTTATTTTATTTATTATATGCGAAACCCGAAACACGTGTGTATTTTTAAGAAAAGAATCTATGTACAAAATTTCAAAAAGATATCTTCATAAATCACAAATTTGTGGCCTTGTTATCGTACCTGCTTGTCTCAACTAAAATATGGTCAACGCACCGCCTGCAGTGATACGGCACACGTGGCGTGACATCTACCAACCCGCACAGGGCCAGTGTGGTAGATTACGGCCCACTCTCTTACCGAGAGGTGGCATGTGTCCATTATGCACATGTTATGTACATTATAGGTTGACTATAAGATTTTCCATCACACTTACAAGCTTTGGACTGTCGTAACGGGCAAGTGTAGGTAGATATTATTATGTACTTTACTCGTAAATTCAGCGGTAAGTGGTATATTGAAATGTAGTATAATATAAAACATGTTAATTTAACTCTTAGAATATATTGCACCCCTGCACAAAGGGGTGAGGCGTGCCTGGTTTCTGTCTTGAGACACTGTGGTACCTTGGACAAAGAGAAGATGAAGCGTACCTTGCCGAACGGTGTGAAAATACCAGCTGTTTAACCCATTTACATACGTCATGTCATGTAATTATCAAATCAAATCAAATCAAAGCATTTATTTCATATAAACCAGTTACAGTCAGTAAGGTGAAGCTAGTCACCCATTCCAAAGAGTAGGTACCTATGGAGAAGAACGGGCAAGAAACTCCATGGACACTCTTTTAAATTATCGAGCTATTGATACAAATATTTGATTACATCATTCATGTTGAAATCAACCGTGTGAGAACGATGCAGAAATATATTGTACGCTAAGAGCGTCCATTATGGAAAACACACAAAAAAAAAAATAAGAACAATTCAGAAATCAATAAAAAAGACTAACCCAACAAAAGATTCTTTACAGCAAATACATTGTGCTCCCACGTTGCCATGCAGTTATACAATATTAAGAAATTGAATCTACACAATGCAATGATCCCAGGTTCAGCAGCTCCAACAGTGTCCCCGAATACTAAGTTTAGCTCCTGTGTAGCTGTACCAGTGCCGAACACTCCTGTTAGCGATACAATTCCGTAATGTACATAGTATGTACTGGCTTTGAGTAAAAAAAAACATAAACTACAAATTAAAACTACAAGAGGAAAAATCAAAGAACAATCAGTGTATAGAAATAGGACGCAGCTCAAGCCCAAGCCTTTTTGTCCTCAATATAATCCTTAACACTATAAAATGCTTTCTGACACGAAGTGTGTAAATGGGTTACGCTTACGTTTAGTGAAGGATTTGAAATTATTCAGGCTCAGATCTTGAATCACCTCTATTGTAAAAATGTAAACATTGGCATCTAAAAGAGCCACCTATTTTCTTGAGCCGTGTTGTAGGTACAATAAATTTGTGCCTGTTCCTGGTATTTATATTATGGACATCACTGTATTTTTTAAACAATTTTATATTTTTATGAGCATACAAAAGATTTTCATAAATATATCTCTTTAAATTTTTCTCTGAGAGAGTGTCTCAGACTTAATTTATAAATTGCTCGAACAGCTCGTTTCTGCAAATCTATTAATAAATAAATCAATATCTATTAATAACAGATTTTTTTTTTATTATAAATAATTTTTCAATTACTATTGTCGCATCTGTCGATTTGATTACTCGTAAAGCCCGCTCTACACTTAGTCTGCGGATCACGGTGCGATTTCGCGGCGCTAAAATACCTCGAATTTAACAACGACTCTACACTCGCAATGGATCACGGAATTTTCACTGTTACGTTCGCAACGTTGAATGAAATGGACGTCGATGTAGCTGTTGCTGCGTTCCTAATAATGTGCGTGTAGGATACAATAAATTGGTACATATTTTCTTTGTTTCTTTATTTTTTGGCTTCGCACGGTTTGTGCATTTAGCCAATGTCAAGTAATTATGAATTATTCATGTCGAAAAAGACTGCAGCATGACCCGTCTTACGAGTGAGGTTTGGGGCAAAGTCATGATGTGGCCACTATGTTGCGATATTTCACAGTTCTTTATAAACTTTTTACTAAATGCACTTTTTACTACATAAATCACGCACTTTTATTTAGTAAACAACACTATAAATAATTTTAAAAGTCCAATGAAAAACGAGCGTGACACTCAGCTTGACTTTCCCGCCAAAACTCATTTGTACATATTAAACGCTTCTGTAGCTTGAAAGTAACGAATCCCTCTTCTTTTTTTAAATTAGTAACTAATAATCTCCATATAATTATCCTACGCTGATCCATGTGTCGTGATTTTTTTATGTTCCCTTTGCTTTGGATCCCACAAAACTGGTTCCCCTTGGTAATACTCCATCTCGTTCGTCTACGTTACGTTCATTTTTTTTATAAACTACAGTGCAGATCTAGCTCAGACAACGTCTCGCACAATACTGACCGGACTGCGAGCTTTGACGCGGAACAAAAAACCGACGAATATTGGGGAACAAAGCGCGAACCCGCGAAGAATATGCGAAAGGGCTCCACACAACGTTCGCGCTCTTTCGCGGCAATCGCACGCGAGGCGCGGGCTAAGTGTAGAGCGGGCTTTATATAGTCGTATATAAGGATTGAGTCATAACTGTGCCCCTGATCAATGTAAACGGAATACTAATTGTTGACCGTCACCGATGTTTTCTCGAGCTTTTTAAACAAGAGCCTTGTAGTTCACCGACGTCCGCACGTCTGTGGTAACACTTTGTTTAGTCTCGAGCTGGCCCAGTGTACAGATTTCAAATATACTAGTTTATACTGGTTTGGTTTTCGAATTACCTAGTGGGATTGTGATTACATGTGTTCCCGGGTCTCCGCCATGACCACAATATCATCTGTAAATAGTAGGTTAGTGATGTACTCGCTGTTTGAAGTTGATGCCAAGTCCTTTCCAGTCGAGGAGCGTTAAGGCAACTTCCAACGCAGCAGTGAACAATTTGAAAAATATGACATCTTCGTGTCTCACTCCAAGCTGCATATAGATTCGAGTCCTAATCCTTTATCACCTCGATGTATCGATGGTCAACGCTTGGCACCGCCGGAGAGTAACCAAACCGAACCCAAGGTCTTCTCAGAGTCCACAAACGCTAAACAAAGTGGTTTGTTATACTCCTCGGACTTCTGTATAGCTTGCCGCAGCGTACGTATGTGGTCTATGGTGCAGAATCCTTTTCGGAAACCTGCTTGTTCGGGGGGTTGCAAGTCGTCGAACTTGCGAGCGAGACAATTCGTGATGACCCTAGAAAACAGCTTATAGACATGGCTCAGAAGCGATATATTTGTAGGTTTTCAGAACAGAATATTAGTTGTTGCAATTTATGCTTCATTTTTAGAGCCACATTTTGCTTTTATGTTATCATTTCTAGTTAGTGAAGAAGAAGGTTAGTGATCTGATCGGGCTATTTTATCTAAATAGTTTCTGATAAAGTTTATTGAGTGGAAAAGATAATGTTTCCTTGAGCCACAGTCGCTCGTTTTTTATGATGTTGGTCTCGCTTTGTAGACAAGTGGTTGCGTTTCGCTTAGAAACTTAATAAAAAGACAAGCGCTTGTGTCCACAACGAGCACACGATGCCGTAGTGCTAAACAAAGAACTCTATAAGTGTTTTTCCTTTTTCCTTGTTCTTACCTCCAGGCTATTTGTATAGTTACATATGGCTTTATTCGATTATGAGCGGTTTTCCACTAGGTAATAAGTTATTTATTACTTGGAGAACTAAAATATAGATATATATTTTAATAAAAAAGCTGTCGAAATGCAATATTTATTGCCTAGACA
This sequence comes from Sesamia inferens, assembly GCA_037179545.1. NCBI lineage: Eukaryota > Metazoa > Arthropoda > Insecta > Lepidoptera > Noctuidae > Sesamia > Sesamia inferens. The sequence continues at coordinate 13,074,429 of CM073921.1, read as the reverse complement.
GTTATCTGACTAATGAAAAATTTGCCCTAAGAATGCTAAATAAAAGCATTAAAAAAGCATTGCTCACATACTATTTGTTGCTTTTACTACATAAATTTTTTCTACTTGTGTTGCTTTTATTTAACTGGTGGGCTGTTTTGCAGCACAGCCGACAATAAGTATAAACAAAAATGTGCGAAATTCCACAAAGTCGACAATTTTTTGACGCAAGATTATTACAGAATCAGGGTTAGTGGTTTGTAGAAACAGAACCCTTACAATTTCCGCATGTCTTCCGAATATTAAGTGTTTGCAGTTGAGAAAGCATATAGTATGCAGACCAGACGACACATGCAATACATTCCTCATGAGAAATAATACAAACATGTCTTTGGAAAATTATCTTCTTACTGTTAACTGCATCATCCCATTGCTGGGCAGGCCCGGACGCGAGAGATCGCCGCCGATCGTCGCCACGAGGTCACGGTGATGCTCTACCCTTTTTTTTTTTTTTTGTTCCGTGGTGAAAAATCCTCAATGGATGTCCGCCGCCCTGGGGTGGGCGACGGGGTCTGTCAGACTCCTACTGACTAAAAACCACCCCGGTGTCTCTCCGGTCACGTGCGCACGGAGCCGCGGGAGTCCCTGATTCTGCCGCAGCCCCACACTCTCGTGCCGGCCCGGTCTGTCCGGGCCTCGCCTCCTGCACGGGGTAGTGAGGTGTTAAACTACCCCGTGCATCGCCTCTGAGGCGTGCGCCGACACTCGCGCGCGCCTCCACCTCGGGGTCCAACTATAATAGGGGGCGGGGACTTCCCCATGTCCCTCGCCCCTGGACCCATTCATGGGGGCCGGAAGAGGGCGTTATCCGCTCTTTCTCGGCGCCCGGTGCGTCTTCTGCGGCCCGGGAAGGGAGTTGAGATCTCTCTCTCCCGTTCCGCAGCTTCCTTCTGCGACATCACGTCCTCGCAGAAGGACACCACCGCGTCCCACGACTCTGCGCTACCAGCCATCCTCCGCACTACTGCCGGCAGCGTCAGGTCGCCTCCTACTTCGTTTGTGAGGACACGGCGCTGCTCCTCCCAAGCCACACACTCGGAGAGCGTGTGCTGCGCCGTGTCCTCCCCGCATTGGACGCAGTGGTGGCACCGAGCGTCCGGCTCCCTGTCTATACGTCGCAGGTACTTGCCGAAGCAGCCGTGCCCCGACAGCACTTGCGTCACCCTGAACGACAGGGAGCCGTGCCTCCTCCCGAGCCAGTCATCGAGTACTGGCCGGATCGCCTCGACGGTAGCGAGGCCGGCAGTAGGGCGCATAAGCCTCTGCCGCCAGTCCGCCACCAGGACCTGACGGAGCTCCTCTCGGCGCAGCTCGATCTGCTGCTGCACCGGACTGGAGCCCCGTGTCCGCTCTTCCTCGCGCCATCGGTACAATGACGCGAGTACTTTCGCCTCTAGGTCCCAGGGCGGGGATCCGGCCAGGACGCAAGCCGCCTCGTAGGATATCGTGCGATACCCGCGGACGACCCTGACGGCCATCGCCCTCTGGATGCTCTACCCAAGCCAGGCAGATTTCCACCGTATGCTCCACAGTGTTATCAGGGCGATCCCCACAGTGGCAACACCCTGGCGCTTCCTCCCTCTTATACGGAACAGGAACCCCCTCTTAACAGCCGTGTTCAGTGAGGACCTGCGTCCTCGGCCGTGCCGCCTCTCTAGCCACTCCTCAAAGAGGGGACTTACTGCCGTTATTACCATACCCACCCATAGGACACCCTAAATTGGTATTTTTGAAAAAGTGGTCAAAATAGATCGCATATCTTTTAAACCTTCAACTGAAGTCTAGTCAAATCATCCTGTTTAAACTTGTCTGGGTTTATAAAAGTATTAAACTTTTTGGAAACCTATTTGGATTCAGACTTGTTATTTCCTATCATTTGCAATTTTTTTTTTTAATTTGTCATATATTATAATAACTATTTAGTAGCTTGCTTCATGTACGATAGTTAGTGAGGGCTCTTTGCGGTTTACACGTAAGTGTTAGTACAATACCCTCGCTGAAAGTGTCTGCTAAGCTATAGAGACGCTATGCAAGCTGCAGCTAGTTTGCAAGCTTAAGGAGCGGAGGATAGACTTTGCAATTTCACTAGTCTGGCAAAAAGTTTAAGAGAGAAAAGACAGCTATTTCTTTGAAGTAATTCCGAACGACATTACTTTTTATTTTATTAATGATTTTTTATAATGAAACAGAAATCATAAAAAGATTTGTCTACACCGTAGAATTGTTTATTCTAGCTTTATAACCATTTAACAAGCTATTAAAAAATACCTAACATTGTTGTAAATGTTTTCTAAAGACTTTGATTAAAAAAATATTGAAGAGACTCCTGAACCGATCGATCTTAAGCACTTAATTAAACGCAAGGCGCAGAAAAAATACAAACATTTAATAAGAAATTCTAATTTAAATGTTGTCAAAGCATTTTAATTAGCAAGGCGTCGATTTCCTCGAAATAACTCAATTTACGAGTCCGTATAACCTTGTTGAAGCTGTATTCATAGTTTTTCTTTATATTTTTTTTTCCTATTTAATTTATTCACACGACATACGTCACACGGTACATAAAGACTTAATTGCTAAAATAGATTGGTCCTATTTGTGAGCGCCCACATTAGTGGACTGTCTGCCCAGGAAACGGTCGATTGGAAGACAGTGTTGGAACTGCCACGCAACCTAGGAAGTAGCGTATATTTCGAACGCCACAGGGCCATCAAACAAACATTGCCATGGCAAGCATTGCTGATGTTATGGTGTGGCGTGATTTCTGCCCATGAGCTAAATTTGGACTAGGACCGCTGTCTTGAGTTGGCTTGTGAGACTTTACAGGCGTAAGCCTACAGTCTACAAAAGTAAAGTACTAAAGTACTTTTATCTTTGTTTTTTCGTACTGTCCCTTTCTGTATACGTCCGCTTCCTTATTTCTTATAAAATCAATATGGTGTCGCAGACAATGGTGTGGGTTATGTGTTTGTTTACTATTATACCTTAGCTAACTATTAATGCTGTAACGGATCACTGATTTTTGTCCCAAATAAATAAAATAAAATAAAACTAAGAAACGTGGACATAGTAACAATACAGTGAATGCATATTTGATGCACATGGCACGGCTAGCACAACACTACACAGAATAGGCCTTATAAAGGCCTTTTAATTGCGACTGTATTCAAAGAAATATCGCAAGCAACCATATTTGCACCGCATCTGAGTATCTTAGTCCAGGTACTTGTGCTTGCTGAGTTGTGCAACCGCGCCATCTTCCTTCCCTCCACTCTGAGATCCTACTAGTAAAAACGGAAGATGTGAATGACAAAAAAATGCAACGGAGACTTGAATTTGACACAGAAACGAAAAGGTCAGTGGAAATCAGCAAACTGTAGGTGTTTAATGCTAGATATTCAAGATTGTCATTATCACCTTCAATATATGCTTGATGTCCTTGCGAGAATTACAGTGGCCACGCTCGTACACTCAGGGCCAGCATTGACCACCCAACATGGTTGCCCCAGTGTCGATTTAGTAGAGAATTGTCTTTGAACACTTCACCTACATACATTCCTTGTGCAGAAAATACCGTCGACGTTCACAGGAACCTGTCCACTTCAGGTAACAAACCCGCCACACTTTTCCCAACCACTGCAACTCCTGAAAGCCAGAATCAACAGTGGCGACCGCCAGAAAAACGCCGAGCAATGAAGCTCGACGAGTCCCGGAGAAACGATTCAACTGTCTTGGGTCCCGCAACGAAATTAATCAGAAAAGAATAGCGGAGGAGTAAGAAAAAAGATATTTTCCACTTCCCTCCATAACAAGCAGGAGACAGAACAGAACTAGGCCAAACGGCACAAAGGGACATTATTGCAACTGGGAGAAGCCCAGATTGCCAAACACCACGGAATAAAATTTGATTAAGTTAATGGGTCCTAAGTAGGTATTAGCTGTTACAATTGATTCCAATAATAGGTATGGCAAAAGCGCCTGAACGCACGGAAATTGGTTCTAGTTTCTACAAGGTCCGTATAATAAACGACTCCGGATGTAACTTGTACACTATCCAACATAATATTGCGTTCATTCTGCCAAAGAACACACTCCCACAAGATGTGATGTGCGGACTGTTCAAATTCACAGTTCGATGTAGAACACTGACACAAAGGGGAAGGAACAAGTTTAAAAGAATACAGTTTACTTTTAAAGTTGCCATGACCTGTGAGAAATTGGGCAACGCAGTGGTCAACCACCAGCCATGTCTTAGCCAGCCGATCACCAACGGATGGAAAGAACAGATGGAGGTGCCGGCCCTTGATGGAATTATCCCACCTACTTTGCCATTCGGATAAGAGGTCCTCCCAGACTTCAGTCTGAGGTTTAAATAATCTAGAGATTTTATTAAAGTCGCGTTGTGTAACAAAATTAGTGTCCATGGCCTCCCCCCTCGCGGAGTAGTACATTGAAGCACGTCGCTGTACCTCAAGGTCGACTGGAAGTACACCTGCCAGTACCGGTAAGGCTTCAGTACTGACCGTTCTATACGCCTTGCATAAAAATATCAATGCCAAACGTTGGCTTTGAAGCAGTTTACGTCGTGCCGCTCCTATGCTGGCCCTATCGGCCCAAACAGGTGCACCGTAGCACATACATCCTAAGTAGGTAGCTCCATATATAGTTTTTAAAGTTAGGAATGATAGACCCCAAGTTGCTTTGGATATTCTAGTCAGGGCATAAAAGTTCTTTTTAGCTTTTTCACCAACTATTTTTATATGTTCGATAAATGAAAAATTCCTTTCTAAGATCATACCAAGATAGCATACGGATTGCTGTTTTTTAATGGGAACGTTGTTAAATTTAATAGTAGGCAATGATTTAAGATTACCTTTTAGTAGAAGTTGATAGGTTTTATGTGGCGCAAATGCTAGGCGGTTACGATCACCCCACTGAGATATTAAATTTAGGCAAGTATTGGCCAAGTTCTCAAGTCCAGCTCGGGTACTTGACTGAATGAGCAGTAGGCCATCGTCCGCGTAACCAGTAAGTGAACAGCCGCAAGGAAGCGGGATCGCGAGGAAGTCATCAAAACCCAAATTCCATAAATAAGGACCGACAACTGAACCCTGAGGACATCACATGGTTAGTGTTTTAGTACTAGAAAAATGACCGAGCTTAAGTACCGCGGAACCGTTTATAAAGTAAGAGTAAACGAGATTATATATGTTTCTATAGCAACCGCGGGTTTTTAATTTTAACAACAGCATAGGCCACCAGGCGTTATCAAAAGCCCCAGAAATATCCAGGAAGATCCCAATTACGTACTTGTTTTCAGATTGGTTAACGGTTCTTCTGACAGAAAGCGCCGCGTCGACTGTAGATTTACCTATGGTGAAGGCATATTGATTATTATGGAATTTTGGACCGTTTGGTAGTAAACGTGGAACGATGAGGCGCTCAAGAAGTTTACCCAAAGATGGTAGAAGAGTGATAGGACGATATGACTTCGGATCATCCGGTGGTTTGTCACCACACTTTGGTATTATTCGTAAGAAACCGCGTCGCCATTTACGAGGAAAAACGCCTTCAGCAATGCATCGGTTATATACAGTTAAGATGGCATCACCCGCTGTTTTACACGCTTCTTTAATCATCCTATTAGATATTTTATCTTCACCTGATGATTTGTTGACCGGTAGTTTTCTAACAATATTTATAAATTCGTCATTAGATGGTACGTCTGACATTGGTGATTCAGGTGGCACAGGAGCCCACGCTCTAATCTGTTGGTGGTAGTCGCTATCGTTAGCCGGTGAATCATCAGGGATAAGTGTATTTATTAGCACTTCTGTTGTTTCCTCTATGCCCGTGGTATGCCTATCATTGACTTTAATGTTTTGAACGTATGCAAGGTCGACCGATCTGTTAGCTTTAAATTCGTGATATAAGGGAGACCACGGACCCTCCCTGTCAAGCTTATCAACAATTTTTCGCAACAAATTACCCTTAGATTTTTCCACCGATGCTTTGTAGCGTGACTTGGCAACTCTAAAAGCATTTAAAGCGAACGTAAGAAGATCTCCAGTAATCTTTCGGCTCTTGAGTTTATTTAACTGTTTACGCGCTCTGCGATATCTTTTACGCTGTTCAACTAAGTAATCACTCCACCAGTCACATCTACGAATATTGGTCATAGATCCGCGACCAATGGCAATGTCAGCACAGTAGGTAAAGGTTTCTGACATAATGTCAGCACTTTCTTCGGCTGACAGCCCGTCCCGAGTGAATTCTTTGGCGTGACACGCAAAAAGCGAGCCGAAAAATTCCCAGTTCGCGCCTTTACATCTATATCTGAAATTACCGGGAATATGAGACGGACCCTGAATATAACCAGGAACAAATTCGTACACGATCAGGCGATGATCACTACAAGACGCGTCCGGTAGGACACGCCACCTATCCAAACGTACGTCGGCACTTGAAAGTGTGACGTCAATACAAGATTCGCCCATTTGGCTGCAGAAAGTAGGTGGTGCATCAGGGGTATTATGAATCGATAGGTTCATCTCAGCAATGAAATCCTCAACAGCGCAGCGTCGTTCGGTATCGGTGGCCCGAACCTTGCCATACCACAGAGACGATGACGCGTTGACATCCGCGCCAACGATAACTTTGCAGCCCGCGAGTGACCGCAAGACATGACGGAGATTATGTATATGAGGAAACTTCAGGTAACGTGAAATATATTTTCGCAACGAGTGAAGTACCACCTTTTCTTGAAGTAAATTTAACAATAGACTTTTCATTGTATGCTGGCTTATCCGGACTGTGCCACCGTGATTCACATAAAAATACGCCTGTACGGTATTTGTAAAGGTAGATATCGATTGTTTAATTTGTGTAACGTCTTCACGCTACTCGGGAGATACTTAGCGAGCCCGCTACTGATTAACATGAAACTTTTTTGGGGGATTGCCAAAATTAAGAAGTGGAAAGGAAGGATAAGATGCTAAAATTAAGATTTTTACCGACACACTGAAAATTTATGTCCATTGCTAATTTATCTCGGGTATCTTACAAACTCGATTTAGAGATGTAACGGAGAATATCTGCTAGAAATTGTAGAATCTATTTTTAGTAGGTACAGCTAACAATACAACAGGAAGTTCATCGATCAGTTTCACAAGTTTCCGTTGAATTAGTAGTAATTGACTAGTCTTTCTTTGCTGGCAGCGAGGAATGGTTTCTGCCTAGCCAAGCGCCTTGCTGATTGCTTTTGATTGTGGTTAGTGTGTCAACAATGGGGAGCAACTAATTATTCTATAGTAGAATAGAATAGTATAGAATACTCTTTATTATGTACACCATATATATTACAAAAACATACATATAAAGATTTTACAAAGGGTACAGACAACCTTTGGATGGAATAGTAAGGGGAAGGAGAGAGAAATAATGTAGGTAATCTACAGTGTACTGTTTACATAGTTTATATAATAAATATGCACGTTGAGTGTATCATACTAGTCTAATAAAGATATACATGTAATTAATAAACATCATACAAGAGCAAATAAATAAAATAATGACATATTTAAAGAGAGAGGAAATGCATTTTTACCATGGTTTTAAAAGTGGACAGAGTTTGAGCACGCCTTACAGACATAGGCAAGTTATTCCATAGCCGAACTGCTTTTACAGTAAAGGATTTATCGTAAAAACTAGTGGAATGCATCGGCATGTCTAATATCAGATTTTCGGTACATTATTAACAAATACAGTATTATAGTACAGAATTAACAAATACAAACCCCACATGGGGTATGAAGAACAGCTCTAGTTCCTGTTATTAGAATTATACAGGGTGGCGCAATAGAACGTGCATATTGCATCATCTTTTTTTGCGGGGTAGAAGGGACGTGGGCGAGGGGAGACCGATATCGTTGGGTAGCGCGGTTCATGAAGTTTTAGTCACTATGAGTCACTTCGACGGGAAGCGTCGCGCATTTTGCGTGCGCGCATTTTACGAAAACTCTCGTTCGTACGTAGTTGTCAGGCGACTATTTTGTTCTGAGTATGGTGTACGGCAAATTAGGGAGGCTCCGAGTGCTAATTTAATTAAAATCTGGATAAAGCGGTTTGAAGAGACTGGATCGACGTTTAAACCACACGCAAAAGGTCGTCCACGCACATCTAGGACCGAAGACAATATTGAGAGTGTTAAGCAGTCGGTACGAGAAGATCCACAAATGTCTACTCGCAAGAGATCGTCTGTCCTAAACATATCGCGACGAAGTTTGCAACGAATTTTAAACTTGGATCTTAAATTGCATCCATACAAGCTGCAATTAACTCAAGAATTGAAAGACTCTGACTTCATAGCACGGCTCACATTTGCTAATGAAATGCTCAATCGGTTTTCAAATTTTGAAAACATCCTTTTCTCTGATGAGGCACATTTTCATATGAATGGGTTCGTAAACCGCCAAAATTGTCGTTATTGGAATAGTGAGAACCCCAGACTCAAACATCAAAAACCATTACATAGCCCTAAAGTGACAGTTTGGGCCGCAATCTCTGCCAAAGGAATAATTGGTCCTTATTTTTTTGAAAACGCACGGGGGCAAAACATCACTGTTAATACCGAACGCTATGTTGCGATGTTGGAAGGTTTTTTGGCCCCAGAACTTGAAAATTCAATAATAAAGAACTCTAGGACTTGGTTCCAACAAGACGGAGCTACCAGTCACACATCAAATGACTCCATGGCGATTGTGAAGCAGATGTTCCCTGGCAAACTGATTTCGAAAAGAGGTGATATCCCATGGCCTCCGCGCAGTCCAGACTTGACGCCTCCTGACTTTTTTTTGTGGGGATATCTCAAACACAAAGTCTACACCAATAATCCGAGAAACATCAGTCAGCTCAAGGAGAATATTCGTGGTGAAATGGCAGCAATCACACCAGCACTACTTAAGAAAGTTTTCGGTAATTTCCGTTTGCGGTTAGAGGAGTGCCAACGTAGAGAGGGTCATCATTAAGATGATGTTATTTTTAAAAAATAAACTTCAGTTATCACTTAATAATTGCTTAGTTTTATTTTAACTATACCTTTTGTATTTATTTTTTAATAATTATTTTAAAAATGCACGTTCTATTGCGCCACCCTGTAGTAATATTCTGCGGTCGCCTTCTCGAAGAGGTTCCATACCGGTTAACTGGTATCACGCCAATTAGTTGAGAGCTTTTCAACTTGAATGCGACACATTTTAAAGTTAGCAAGTTTAATATAAAAAGCGGAAACCACGAACTGTGACTAAGCACATAAAATGCAATTAAAGAAAACCACTTTTGAATTATGTGCTTCTATATTTTTCAGAGTGTAGATACGGGAAGTGTTTGAGTAGGGATCTAAGTGTAGCTATTTACAGTGCCCTCCAAAAGTTAGTTGACATTTTCTCACCTCAATTTAGACACACAACGTACGATTAATTAATCAAGTGATCCAAATGTTTGAACTACGAATACTAAGAATAAAGTGTTTTGTCTAATTCTTCCATCTCTGACTTATCATAAAAAAAATACCTACACACACACAACGCACACACACGCATCACAGTGGAAATGGAAATTTCTACTAACATTTGGAGGCCATTGTATATCAGTGTGTCAGTATACAAATCATGGGATATAATTTAATAATGTCAATTTAACATTCAGAAGGCCATACTTAGGTCATGCAGGTGTAGTTTTATCAATAACCGCGACGCAATTTACGTACGTACGTCGTTGTAAAGCGTATTAAATAAAAACCAAAGGACGATTTATCATCCAAAGAGGCATCGTAATATGGACTTATTTATTTAATCTTTTGCACATGAAATATACAGAGGCGGTCTTAATGCCTTAGGCATTCTCTACCAGTCAACCAGAGGAGGTGAAGAGATAAGATGGTAGGCGCTTTAGTTGAGAAAAAAATTAGAAAAAAAAGCTCTTAACACTATTAAAAAAATACTTAAATAAGCTAAATATACATACATACTGTTACCAAAATATATACTTATAATATATACCGAGGTTTAGCGATAACTCTACCCTAATTGTTGCGAAATAACTCTGCAATTTACGCTTAAATGCAAACCGACTGGCGGTAACCAAGGAACTTCCATATATCAGCAGCTGAAGAAGAAGATATGTTTTCGACAATATGGCGACGTCTAGCGTTGCGTATCATCTGGTTACACCTATTTCTAGCTGCTTTGTAAGAGTTCCGATTCACCTCGCTGCAATCCTATCTAAATTTCCGAAAGGCCCGATCCCTACGCCTCATCGTCATTCGAACCCCTGTCGTGATCCAAGGAGCAGGAGGACGTCGAAGTTTAATCGGCTTGACAGGAGCATGCTTGTCGTAGAGTGAAAGGACCGCCTGTTCAAAAATGTGCAGCTTATCTTCAACCGTTGGTGTCACAGCCAGGTGTTCCCAATTTAGGTCTGATGCATCCTGACGAAGCCTTTCAATGGCCATGCGCGAAAAACACCGTATGTGCAGAAATTCTGGGATGGGTTTAGGTGGCCTTAGGACATGAGATAGGTAAATGAGGTTATGATGGGAAAAACCAGGTGCGGGACACTGACCATGAAAGAGAACAAGGGAGGGTTCAGACGTGATAATTAAATCGAGCCAAGTGTCATCACCTGAGATATTGAAATGAGTTGTTTGAAATGAAATGACATGAAGACTAACGGACTCAATGATATGAAGGAGTTTACGGGATCGAGGAGAGTGATGGATAAGATATGGTTGATATCGGCCATGATGACGCAGTGTGCATACTTAGAACTTACTAACTCAAGCGCTAATTCGAGATTGGAAAAATAGTCAGCGACGGGTGGATAATAGACAACACCAAGTAAAGTCTTGACGCTTCTGAAGTAGACCTCCAAAAAGAAGTACTCGGCGGAAGCATTGTAATATGGTGGTGATGAGGCAATGATTTTAAAAGGAAAATCACTACGAAGATCCACACCCCCACCCCTTCCAATTCTATCATTGCGAATAAGAGTTAAACCTGGGAGAGAGCTCCTACTCTCTCCCAGGTTTAACTTAGAGAGAAGAGGAGGGTTTAGCCAACTCTCAGATATCAGAATGGCATGGACATTCGTGTCAGAAAACGTGTCCAACAAATCACTATAATGACTTGGGACACTGCGTGTTAATGTGGCAAACATTGAATAGATAAGCCTTTTGTTGGCTGAAGCTACGACGCACAAAGTCGCCAAGTGTGTCAGTCAAGGAGCTGAAACTAGCATTAGCGGATCAACCAGACGAATTAATAGCAGAGTGAAAACAATCATCATCAGATAACATAATTTATATACTAATATATATGTATAATATGTATGTATATATATGTCGTGTTCCGGCATGATGTCTGGTGAAGCCGTACGGAGGACAAGTCTGAGCAGTTGTGTTGCGATGTGTGCCGGGTACGATGCGTCTAATGTTGTTGTGTTGGGAGTTTGGTCGTGGGGGGTCTTCAGATCAATCTCCCTTTGGCGCAGCATCGTTGGTCGTTTTGTTGGGTTTAACATTGCATCACCTCGCTCAACTGCCGTCTTCCTTCCTATTCGCTCAGTTTTTCTGAGTGAATAGGCTCTTAATAAACTAGGGCTCTTTACCATCAACAATCGCATCACTGCTTACCATCAGGCGGGATTGCGGTCAAGCGTTAGTTTATAATTACTAAAAAAAATATATATGTGTATATATATATATGTATATATATCTACACTTAGTATATATAAATAAAGAAACACTTTTCCTCTAGCTCGTTATATTTAAAAAGGACCTTGATTTACAAAAGGAAAGTTACCTGTATTATTTCGTAGAAGAAAATTTCGTAACCCTCCATTAGGTAATAAAAAAGCTTAAATAAATTAGGAGCTTTTACTTTAATACTTACTGTCCATTTCCCAAAAACAGCTTTTTCATTAAACCTGAGCATGTTTTTGCCTAATTGTTATTCCAACCTTTGAACTCTGCTTACCTTGCTCTGAAAAATAAGGGAGAGTAGAAATGTTACCAACTACCCGCCTATATACAACGTGCATTTTAATCAATGACAACAAACATTCGAACACAAAAAAAAAATACTACAGATATGAAAATATCTTTCGTTATTACTATGCATGGCGTATACAGTTTGAAACACATTATTACAAGCGCCGCGTCTTTTAAGTACCTACTATGTTATGTTCACTATAGGACATTTTTAGTATAAACACAATGTTCCATAATTCTTCGCATAATTTATTTTTCTTTGTACATATTAATACCGATTCCCTTTTTCACAAACTAAACTAAATTTAAATTCAGTAGGTACATCTCTTTCTTTTTTTCTCATTAAGAAAAAGGACAGAACGTAAAATATCAGTCTAGGCATATCAAATTAAAATACTCGACAGACAGTTTAGACGCGATTAAATCTTTAATCGCGATGGCAATGGCGACTAAAACCACTAATTTGACAGGACTAAACATTAGTTTAGTCCTGTCAAATTAGTGGTTTTAGAAAGAAAAAAGAAGATAAGTATTAACTTATCTTCTTTTCTTTTAATATAAATTGAATTTAGTTTGTGAACAAAAGAATTGACTCTATTGTCTTAATTAATTAAAAAGAAATAAAAATCGTGGCTAAAGGCAATTTATGTCCAATACATTGAGTGGGCTACCTTTGTAAGGCGACTATAAAAGCACTTTGCATATATGTATATATTTTTAATGGGACAAAACCCGCCACACATTTTCCCACCCACTGCAACTCCTGAAAGCCAGAATCAACAGTGGAGACCGCCAGAAAAACGCCGAGCAATGAAGCTCGACGAGTCCCGGAGAAACTATTCAACTGTCTTGAGTCCCGCAATAAAATTAATCAGAAAAGAATAGCGGAGGAGTAAGAAAAAAGATATTTTTTCCACTTCCCTCCATAACAAGCAGGAGACAGAACAGAACTAGGCTAATCGGCACAAGGGGACATTATTCCAACTGGGAGAAGCCCAGATTGCCAAGCACCACGGATGTAACTTGTACACTATCCAACATAATATTGCGTTCACTCTGCCAAAGAATACACTCCCACAAGATGTGATGTGCGGACTGTTCAAATTCACAGTTCAATGTACAACATTGACACATGTGCCAACCCGCAAAAGAACAAGCGGTAAAAAACTAAGTTGGAATTAAAACAAAAACCAGATAGACAAGGATTCTTGCCATGCAAGAAGGACAGAGACGGCATTGTTTAAAAACATTGACACAAAGGCGAAGGAACAAGTTTAAAAGAATACAGTTTACTTTTAAAGTTGCCATGACCTGTGAGAAATTGGGCAACGCAGTGGTCAACCTCCAGGCATATCTTAGCCAGCCGATCGCCAACGGATGGAAAGAATAGATGGAGGTGCCGGCCCTTGATGGAATTATCCCACCTACTTTGCCATTCGGATAAGAGGTCCTCTCAGGCTTCAGTCTGAGGTTTAAATAATCTAGAAATTCTATTAAAGTCGCGTTGTGTGACAAAATTAGTGTCCATGGCTGTACTTCAAGATCGACTGGAAGTACACCTGCCAGTACCGATAAGGCTTCAGTACTGACTGTTCTATACGCCTTGCATAAAAATATCTTACGTCATGCCGCCCCTATGCTGGCCCTATCGGCCCAAACAGGTGCACCGTAGCACATACATACTAAGTAGGGAGCTCCATATATAGTTTTTAAAGTTAAGAATGATAGATACCAAGTTGCTTTGGATATTCTAGTTAGGGCATAAAAGTTCCTTTTAGCTTTTTCGCCAACTATTTTTATATTGTTACGGGCTAGGGGTACTAAAACGCCGGTTAAGGGTTGCGAAGTTTATTGGCAACGAAGGTACAGTCGATTGTAGGCAATGACAAGCAGAATGTTGCTGACGTTGCACCGAAGTCTTCATTTACGTCCACGAAGTCCGTGTCGTAAACACACAATAATACTACAGATGTTACTTTACGTAGTACTCAAGGTTCTCGTTACAGTTGTCGCAGTAGGTATTCTCGAATATCGCTTCTTAACTGTCGCTGTTTTCGTATCGCTAGTCGAATGCAGACTGACTCTGCGCTGGCGTCACGGCGCTATATATGTATAGGCCAGCTGATCGAACATTCCAGAATCGTCTAGACGTAATAATAATAGCGCATAACTTCGAGTGCATTCAGCAGGTACCTACGGTTATTCCCGGAAACGGGTTTCTAGAAATTTCGATGTCGTCACTTAGTTGACAAAATTGATGAAACCCGTACCATTCGATAGGCCACCCTAAGTCTAGCAATGCGTTTTTATATTGCACCTATACAATGTCTAGGTCTCGAGTTATAGGGCTTAAAAGTTACGCACTGCATGTCACGCGATATTGATTCTTATGGCCTCGACATAAGGTGCATTCGTAACAATATGATCGATAAATGAAAAATTCCTTTCTAAGAGCATACCAAGGTAGCATACGGATTGCTGTTTTTAAATTAAATTTAATAGTAGGCAATGATTTTAGATTACCTTTTAGTAGAAGTTAATAGGTTTTATGCGGCGCAAACGCTAGGCGGTTGCCATCACCCCACTGAGATATTAAATTTAGGCAAGTATTGGCCAAGTTCTCAAGTCCAGCTCGGGTACTTGACTGAATGAGCAGTAGGCCATCATCCGCGTAACCAGTAAGTGAAGAGCCGCAAGGAAGCGGGATCGCGAGGAAGTCATCAAAACCCAAATTCCATAAATAAGGAGCGACAACTGAACCCTGAGGACATCCCATGGTTAGTGCTTTAGTACTAGAAAAATTACCGAGCTTAAGTACCGCGAAACCGTTTATAAAGTACGAGTAAACGAGATTATATATGTTTCTATAACAACCGCGGGTTTTTAATTTTAAGGCTACCAAGCGTTATCAAAAGACCCAGAAATATCCAGGAAGATCCCAATTACGTACTTGTTTTCGAATTGGTTAACGGTTCTTCTGACAAAAAGCGCCGCGTAGACTGTAGATTTACCTATGGTGAAGCCATATTGATTACTATGAAGCCATATTGATTACTATATGTATATATTGTATACAACGTATTTTTTTCTTTATACGAGACCTGAAAGTAGTTTGTTCAAAATAAGAAACTAAATCGATTCGAGTCATTTTTACACCATGTATGTAAATATATTTAAAAAGAAGTAAATATGTTTAGAAGTCGTGGTGGCCTAGTGGTTAAAAACTAGCCTCTCAAGTATGAGTGCGCGGGTCCGAATTCAGGTCAGGCAAGTACCAATGTAACTTTTCTAAAGTTATATTCTAAGTATATCTTGGACACCAATGACTGAAGGTGAAGGAAAACATCTTGAGGAAACCTGGACTTTAAGTCTGAAATCGCCAACCTGCATTGAGAAAGCGTGGTGATTACGCTCAATCCTTCTCTGTATGAGAGGAGACCTGTGCCCAGTAGTGGGACGATAAAAAGGTTGATAATGATATTGATGATATTTAAAAATTGCTGTAGTGTGAAATACGGTTGAAGTAAAATCAAGTAAATTATACTGCCTTTTTTATCATAAGTACATAATAATATCTACATACACTTGACCGTTACGACAGTCTAAAGCCTGCAAGTGTGACGGAAAATGTGATGACTAACCATACATACAATACAAACAGAAATCATTACCAGTAAACGCAAGACGATGCCGCGCCAACCGACAATCAGATAATATAACAAGCTCATAACGATTATGATTTTTCGTGACAACTTTTTGAAATATTGTGCATAAATTCTTTATGTAAAAATACTGAACACGTGTATTGGAATTCGCAAAAATAACGTTTTATAGATATCTGTAAAGAAAGTTAAAATATTAATAAACTCCTTGCTGAACTAAAAAGGTGATTTTAAAACGCATGTAGCTTGACTTTGTGAAGTTATGACTAAAGGCGCCTCCACTCGTTTCATTAGCATACACGTGAATTATTTCGGTATAAACGTTATCGAGGTACCCTAGAGCGCCCTATGGCTTTTGTTGTACAAAAGTACCTAACTTACCTACCAGAAAAAAACGTACAGATTTAAAAAAAAAACAACTGTAGGCCGCAATTTATACGCGTATATCTATTTTGACATATAAAAGACTAGTTGCGCCCCGCAGTTTCCCTCGCTATATAGCCTAAAGCGTTCCTGGATTAAAGAGCTATCCAACGCAAAAAGAATTTTTTAAATTGGACCAGTTGTCCCTGAGATTAGCGCGTTCAAACAAACAAACAAACTCTTCAGCTTTATATATCTATTCTAATCTATACTAATATATAAAGCTGAAGAGTTTGTTTGTTTGTTTGCTTGAACGCGCTATTCTCAGGAACTACTGATCCGATTTGAAAAAATATTTTTGCGTTGGATAGCTCATTAATCCAGGAAGGCTTTAGGCTATATAACATCACGCTGTGACTAATAGGAGCGCAGCATATACAAAATATATCGAAACCTACGCGCGTAGATCCGCGCGGCGCAGCTAGTTAGTATAGGTTAATATTTAAATTGTCTTCCCTGGAATAAGGACAGTGATAGTATGTATATGGACAGTACATACTTAACGAAGAAATTCTTCGGGAAGTTATGTACTAATTCATCTCAAAGACCAGCACCTCTAAATGAGTTCACTGAGAACTATCTAAGTTTTTCCAACTACCTAATAACGTAATAACATTTAACGGTGCGCTAAGCTGCTCCATATTTTACCTATCTCGATAAGATAGTGCTACCCGTATTGGCAGCATAATACACAACCATAAGGGGCAGCACTAGGCTGGTGTCGGAATTAGCGCTCTCTGATCGTACAATTCAAATCATAAAATGTTCAGTTAACTAAGCGTGTACTGCACACCACGTGTATCCATATTGGTATACTTTTAATATTAATTTTGAAGATTATTATAATCAATAATAATAATAGTCTTCAAAAAGCATAGCAAGCAATATTGATTAAGTTTTTTCTAGGTCGCCAATCGCAACACCTTTCTTACCGCATAACGCGGTACATCTCCGCCGCGCTGCGGAATGTAATATTTTGGGGTAATTCGACGGACAGGGAATAAATAGGCCTTTAAGTCCCAAATAAGAAGTGTCTTCGTATGCATATTCAAAAACACTGACAGTTGCAAACCTCTTTATATTACTTCTTTTTTTAGTATTTTATAAACAGTCATGGTTACAAAAAAATACCAAAACCAATTTCAAACCTATTTTCAACAACTTTCCTAGAAATTACTTCGAAAATATTTAATAAATTACTTAAATCTATAAAAGCTTCAAAAGACTTCACTTAAAAAAAACGGTCGATAGATTCCTAATATAGAAAGCTTGATATACGATAAACGAATATTTCAGCTAAAAAAAAAACCTTTTCACCACGTTTTTCTGTTTTTTTTTTATTATTATTTATTACTTTAGTTTATAATATTTGCATAAAAATTTTGTTAGTTTAATATTTGCTTTATAATTTTGAACTAGTTACTTAATAGCATTTTTTTTTGTAAAATAGAGCTTCCTATAAACCTATTACCTACGTATAAGCAATATAGGGTAAACAATATTTGTACTCTTTCCAAGGCAACATACAATGACACTACATATCCCTTTATAATCTTTTTGAAATTTGTTTTGAAATGAAATGAAATTTATTAAAAAACATAAAACAACAATGAATGTACAAAAGTCTGTTGGTATAGTAATAAAAATCTTAATAATAACAATCGTAAAAGCTAACTTACTGTAGTCTAATACATAAATATAAATCTGTAAAGTTACCTACTATCTAAAACTAATGTTGGGACCACCCGAACTAGGTTTATTTAAACCTGTGTTTCAGGCTATCACCAGCAAGGATATTTGATGGCTATAATATAATAATAATAAACATATGACAAAAGTATTTAAGACTAAGTAATGAAAAACTTAAATAATACATTAACTCTACTTATTTATTAGTATATAACTTAACTTACTAAACTACTCATTTTATTTTAATACCTCCAGTATTATTTCCGTATATAATTACCTAATACTATCATAATTATAACACCGCATTTTTTACATATGTATTAAAAATAATATTGAATTTGTATTATTTTTATATTATTTAAAAAGTCTTCTGGTTCCATCGTACCAACATGTTGGTAAATAAAGTTTCACGGAACTGAGTCGCGGGATCCAATCAGTTGGCACGACGGTGCGCAAATATCGAGTCATAGGCAGGAAACGACTCGTACTCGTTCAATATGCTACAATCAGCATATACACCTATAAATTATGCCACAAACTTAGTTTTCTGCTTGCTGCTTCAGCGTCACAACTACCTTTACACATTATTCCACGTATTTTGCTAAATAACTCGAACACAACACTCTCGACTCCACGTTTATCGGCTTACAGATACAAAAATAAAAGACATTCACAATCTAAAGCACAGGAAATTTGATGCCAGTATTTACTTTGAATGTTTAAGAATAAAGATACATAATTTTCTTTTGTAATATTGTGTAGGTACATTCTAACTTCCTTACATGACTTACATCATATCACCAGGCAGCACCAATGCTCGATATATTATAGCATAATGGTTGAAGAATTCCGGAGGGACAGTAAACGTTTACAAGATTTACCGCAGCTGTGATGTCTGATTAATTCATACAACCACCAATAACTAAATATTTAGATGCATGTTACAATAATCCCATGTTACATTAGTTTGACCTACATAGTGTAGTGTAATGAATTTACCTACATATACTTACACTTATGTATTTATATTCATACATTTATATCATTCATTTTTTCATACGCTTTCCAGTATTAGTAGGAAAATTGAAAAAGCACAGCATAGATACAGCTTCTTACGCTAAAAGTTGAGGGCCGTGTCTGTAAGCTGAAAAATGAGTCTTGGTGTAGTAAAATGTTATCAGAACAGCGCCTCATAATACTGGAATGCGTATTATGACCTGCAGAAATGAATAAATGTATGAATATAAATACATAAGTGTAAGTATATGTAGGTAAATACATAACACTACAATAGTTGCTTAGTTTAGAGATGCCGACAAAGATTCAGTGCTCCGTGAAGTTCTAATAAGTAGATAACGTAAATGTTTACCCTTACACAGTGTGACAATATCAGTTTAAATTTAGCTCCAGATATTGAAAATGAGTTAGTTATGACTACTTATATTTGATAAGGAACTGCGACAGCTACTTACTAATACCAAATGGAATTCGCGACTCAGTTGTAAGTTGAATAATTTGTAGCAACAGTATCTTCTAATTACTTAAAGTCTTGCACTCTGAGTAGCAATTTCATGAAATAATGGGATTTGATATTACGTAGTTTCGTATTGTAGTGGAATCGTTCGTGAAAAGTCAAGTACCAGTACTATTTGCATTTCAGCCATGGAACGAACGCCGCTTGGTGTAAGAGAGTTACTTACAAAGACTGCATAGTGACAGACGTATCTAGTATGTCGTGTAGGCCCTTCGGCTAGATAACATTCTCCACAAGTCGGCTAATATTGGACCCCGGTTTATATGCTATATATTTTCGCAAACATTGTACATAACCATATGTTAGTACATAGACAACTTTGGTGAGTCTGTACAATGCCAAACATGTTAATTTATTAGTGCCAGGGTTGATATCTCTAAGCTACTACTGTTTACGATAATTTGCCACCAATACTATAAAATGGTTTGCAATACGGATTCCTACGTGTCTTGAACAGCTTGATTAACAAAACTATATTAATACATCTATCAGGATAAAGCTCTAAAAGCGTATCCAAACGAGTATTAATAACCGAATAAATTACAGTGATACATACATCACTATGTATCGACAATCACTGTAATTTAACGCAGTGGCGTTGCAATGGACTTTGTATATTGTAGTTCTTAATTATAGATAACGTCACACTGGGTTTTCATTAAAACAAATACGAGGGCGACGGATGCAATATGTCAGCGAGGGTCGCTTGAATTTATTATATTCCCTGGTCATCCCTATTCAGTGAAAACATTCAACAGTTTACGCCGCTTCGCTGGTCGCCGCTCTTGACGTCTTAGTCTAAATGGGAACACAGTCTTTCTCAATTTTATCGGAATTCATTTAATGTGTTTTAAGAGGCTGCGTTCTTTCTTAGTTACAGTATCTACAATCACTGTGACATTGTGCGCTCAAAATTGTCTTTGAAATTTATTAGCTTTCCCCTCTTTCGTATGTCGATTTGTGTCTAACGATTTTTATAGATTTGTTGTTAGCTATAAGGTCAATACAAGATTATGTATAAATAATAACGAGATCGAAATATATTCAAATACCTCATCAGGATGTTGACACATGAAGAAGACGGCGTCGGTCTAGTCTATACAATAAAGTTGTTTTTGTATTTCCTACACACTCCACATGGGACTATCTGGCCACTCATTGGTGACCTTTGGTCAAATTACTGCCATATGTTGCCACATTCAAGATTCTTTTGTTGTTATCACGAGAATTTATATTAAGAAAATGATATAGGAGGTATTGTAAATTCAAAAACATTTTACACAAATGATCTGTTCATAACGTTTCTACAGACTAACATTGGGCAGCAAATGCAACAAAATCCAGATAAACATAATTAGCTCTGAAGTACCCGCTGATAGATTACTCAGTCGCCGTCATCTGCCGACTATCAGTGAGAAAGTTCTACACGCTATGAATTATCGGTCGAGCTACTAATGACAGAAGTGGCGGCATCACAAGTAGGTAGCTATAGGGCTAACTCTAATAGATTACCGATAGATCAACGTCCTGGGAACGACACTGTGACTTGATACAAAGAAATACAGAGATACATTCTCACACATCTACAGCTCGCATCTCAAAACTACAGTAACATAATGAGGGCATGAACGCGCTCCCTTAAGAAATCTAACAATACGACTACTCGGCAACAATTCAAATTCCCAGTTAGCAAGTGTACGTTGTTTCGTATTGTTTGATACAACTTTAGACACAGCCTTATCGGTTTACTGTCTAACATTTATGTTTGAACTGCAGATCATTAATTTGCGGTTCTGTTATTAGTTTTGCAAAGGAACACGCAGAGAGTATGTGCACAAAATACCTAATCTATGAACGTATATACGCACAAAACAAGAGTTGAATACCGTAGTTACAGAAAACAATATTGTGTCTCGCGTGGATCTATGTTCACACAGAGGTTTGAGCTTCGAAACTTGTAAACTTATTATCTTCTCTAACAGCTCAGGTGAAACTAACGAACGAAACATTCAAGAGTTCGAATTCAAACTAGTACACAAACCGTAGCACGAACAAAAGGTTAATAAGGTCTTAAGGCTAATATTGAAAGATGTAGTTTACGGTATACGAAACACCGCAATCTGCATCTTGCCATAACGTCATATCAGTTCAATATCAATGGACATTCGAGCCGAATTCGGTTTAAGTACTTGACGTCAACCAAACAATTAAAATTAAAGGAATACAAGATATTGCTCTAACATGCTGGTTTATTATTATAGATATAAAAGTATTTTTTGGCATTTTAATCGGAATACTAGAGTAGCATATTCAAGAAAAGGTTTTTTTGTAATAAAATCGACTTATCACTTACTTTTTGTGAACGCGTAACAATACAGAAGTTGTATATCAGTCATGTGTGCCTGCGTAGATGCTGTGTAAGAGTCGCATGAGCCTGCGTTGAAACTGTAAGTTATGTAAGAGTGGACTTGATAATGGAACGGTGATGGCTGTATCAAGTCATATACCTCACGTCGTATACGTCTGTGCTTCACGCCTGAAGAATAGTATTAACTTAACCTGGATCACCAAGCAGGCTTTTCCCAAGTCTTTCCACTATAACGAGATCAATATCAAACTCCAGTATAGGAATCATCATCATCATCATCTCAGCGTTAATCCCAGTCGCTTCAGAAGCTTTTCAGCTTCAGAATCTGGGGTCTGCTTTACCAGTCTACCTGCTGATTTTGGCTAAACTTCGATACTTTCCGTGAAGCGACTGCCGTCGGACCTCCACAACCCGAAGGCGATATCGAAGAATTGCAGTTAGACCAATTGTTCCTTTAGATTCTAGTATAGGAATATCAATATTAAATTCCATTGTAAGGAGATCAATGTTAAATTCGTAAAATTGTTTCAAAAACTAGCAAAATATAAGATTCTGCCTTTAAAACCTAAGGTTGCACATCTATTCTATTCTGTATCTATAAACATAGTCGATGCACGATGCAATAACAGATTCTATGAACATTTTTCAAACGTTCACATGAATAAAATATGTTCGTAGAAGCTTTTATGGAAAATGTTAGTAAATTTTGAACAAGTTGCTTAATGTCGTGTGTCTCTAAGTCTCACTCGGTGAGGCTTAACATAACCTCGCCTCCTTGCGTGCGCTGTCATACTATCGCTTGAGACTCTTTCAAGACATTTGTTAAACAAAGAAGAGTGGAAAGTTTTGAATACTACTTACCCAAATTCATGTTTACAGTAATTTTTGTGATGCAATCATTGATGGTAAAGCGCGCTTATAGTTTATTAAGAACCACCGCCGCTGGCAAATTGTTCCAGTCCCTCGATGTACGCGGTATAAAAGACGAGGCGAAATGCTTCGTCAGGATCGTAGTGGTGTCTACAACGTAATGGTGGATACTCCGTACGACGAGCAGTCCGATGATGGAACGGAGATAGAGGAATTAAGTCATGCAATTCCCGCGCATACTCTCTAAAATACCGAGAGGCTGGCTACTCTTCGCCTCTGCGCCTCACCTAAAGAAGCATCATCTCTGTGCATAATAGGAATCTTCGTTCTTCCAATAATTGTCTTTTACGATGTCCTTCTCACCGCCCTAGTTGTCTTAAGTCTTCATTTCTTGTCCAGGCGGTTTTCCTTTGGAATGATCTTCCTCAGAATATCAGGACGTTGACCAATCGGTACACTTTTAAAATTAAAGCTCGGGAGTACTTACGCAAGAAATTGGCAGATTCATCAAATATATAATTTATTCTTTTTCTCTATCTATTTTTTTTTATCTCTCTCTAGTGTTTGTATTTTGTATGTATGTATTTATTATAATTTTTTTTTGTGTTTCTCTTTTAACTTCTCTTTCATATCGTTGCACCTACCATGTTTAGTCTGCATCACCTTAAGGTAGACTGGTAGAAAATGCCTAAGGCATTAAGTCCGCCATTGTACAATGTTTTTCTTTGTGCATAAAGTTTTAATAAATAAATAAAGAGACGCTAAAAATGAGTCCTTTCGTTTCGTTAGCCCTCAAGTCATGTATATACTTATATTAAATTACATTACGTACCTAAATTGTTTGAATGGTAGCTAGTATTAAGTGATTACATCCCTTATTCGAATTTGTTGTGTATGAAAACGATTAACATTAGTAACAAAAGAGTAACATGCATGATATACAAAATCTATGCTGTCCGACGTGCGTGAGAGTCAGTAGTAATTCTCATGTAAGCAGGTATACACAGGGTGGGCTTTTCCCGGTTGCCCCACTTAGCCACTTACCAGGAAACCCCAGCGTATTACAGCCGAGTATTTTAAAACTAACAAACATACTTTTAATACTTTTCTGACCTGTGGATTGACATTCACTAAGTAGGTATTACCAATCTGACTCTGTGATTAGCGCCTAACGGTAAATCTGGTCGCTAACAATAGGCCTTATAAGAAAGCTCAAGGTCACTCAAAAGGCAATAGAGAGGGCTATGATTGGGGTTTCCGCAGAAGAATGAGAGTAAACCCGAAAAATTGCTACACTTAAGTTATAGCGGGCTGGACACTGGACCGATGCCCGATGGGACCGATGGTTCTCGAGTGGCGACCACGCGCCGGAAGACGCAGCGTGGGTAGGCTCCCGACAAGGTAGACCGACGACCCGGTGAAGCTCGCGGGAAAACGCTGGATGCGGCAGGCGCAGGACCGGTCGTCGTAGACATCCTAGGGGGAGGCCTATGTCCAGCAGTGGGCGTCTTTTGGCTGAAATGATGATGGTGATGATGATGATGATAAATCTGAACAAAATAGTATAGTAGATATAGATTTATTCCTAGTTCCTGGCATGGAATTATAATTATAATTATAGTGCCCAAGTCCTGGAAGCTTGCCAACGTGCAGCCCGTGCCCAAAAAGGGTAGTCGTGCCGATCCTACCAACTATCGGCCGATTTCGATCACCTCCATACTTTGCAAAATTATGGAGCGTGTATTGAACTCGCGCCTCTTGGCATACCTGGAAGGTAACGATCTCCTCAGTGACCGACAGTACGGGTTTCGCCGCAATCGGTCAACTGGGGACCTACTAGTGTATGCCACTCACTTGTGGGGCGAGGCCCTCAAAAGAAATGGGGAAGCGATTGCTGTCTTCCTTGATATCTCGAAGGCCTTCGACCGGGTATGGCACGCTGGCCTTTTGAGTAAGCTTCCAGCGTACGGCATTTCCCCTAGCCTGACTGGCTGGGTAAAAGGCTTCCTGACTGAACGGTCCCTCCGAGTTGTTGTCGACGGATGCTCATCTGAGCCCATGTCGACTAATGCCCATGTTCCTCAGGGGTCTGTTCTCTCTGCAACTCTGTTTCTGCTGCATATTAACGATCTGCTGATGCCCGGTATCTATGGGTATGCAGATGACAGCACAGTTGTGGAGAGATACCTGCCGGATGCACGGGCTAGTAGGGAATCAATCCGGTCCGAAAGAGAGGCCATGGTAGAGCGAACGAGTGTTGCACTTCAGGCAGTCTCCGAATGGGGCAATGCCAATCTTGTAACATTCAATGCCGCCAAAACGCAGGCGTGTCTTTTCACTGCCAAAAGGAGCCCGTTCACCTTGGCTGCTACTTTTCGGAATGTATCCTTGGAGTGTACCGACCGCCTTCAGCTTTTGGGTGTTGAGATTTCCTCGAACCTAAACTTTGGGCGGTTCATTGAGTCCAAGGCCAAGGTGGCTGCCAGAAAACTTGGCGTTATCGCAAAGGTCCGGCAGTACTTCACACCAGGGCAGCTTCTAATGTTGTACAAAGCACAGGTCCGTTCGTGTGTGGAGTACTGCAGCCACATTTGGGCTGGTGCTGCTAAGTGTCACCTGGCCACTTTGGATTCAGTGGAGAGGCGTGCGAAGAGGCTGATTGGTGACCTTGATTTGACTCGAGTTGATCTCCAAAGCCTAGAGCACAGTCGTAGAGTAGCCAGCCTTTCGGTGTTCTATAGGATACATTTTGGGGAGTGTGCGAGGGAATTGCACGACTTAATTCCCCCATCTCCATTCCACCATCGGACGACCCGTCGTACGGCGAGTTTCCACCCTTATGTTGTTAACACCTCTACGATCCGGACGAAGCGTTTCGCCTCCTCCTTCATACCGCGTACATCGAGGGACTGGAACAATCTGCCGGCGGTGTTTCCGTCGGACTACAATTTGAGTGTCTTCAAGACTCGAGTGAATAGGCTCTTAATAAAATAGTGCGCTTTACCATCAACGATTGCGTCACTGCTTACCACCAGGCGGGATTGCGGTCAAGCGCTGGTTTATATTTTAATAAAAAAAAAAAAGAATTCAAAAAGCAAATACTAGTACTTGTTGTCAAATCTCAGAATAACTATAGATACCTACCTATTTATTTAGACGGGTTCAAACAAAACAGTAATATGAAGATTTTTTTACTTTATGTTCTGTACTTATCTAGTACAGAACATAAAGTATATGTATTTTTTTTTTAATAATAATAAACTAGCGCTTGGCCGCAATCTCGCCTGATGGTAAGCAGTGATGCGATCGTTGATGGTAAAGCGCGCTAGTTTATTAAGAGCCTATTCACTCAGAAAAACTGAGCGAATAGGAAGGAAGACGGCAGTTGAGGGAGGTGATGCAATGTCAAACCCAACAACACGACCAACGATGCTGTGCCAAAGGGAGATTGATCTGAAGACCCTCCACGATCAAACTCCCAACACAACAACTTTAGGCGCATCGTACCCGGCACACATCGCAACACAACTGCTCAGACCCATCCTCTGTATGGCTTCACAAGACATCATGCCGGAACACGACTAATCGCTTGGCGGCAAGGCTTTGTCTCGTGGGTGGCAAACAATTGAATAATCATGCTCCATCATGTCTTAGTAAAGATTGTAACTTCTCAGACGATCTATTGGCATAAGGGTGCTCAAGCGGTTTGTCGACATGTATGTACGGACGACAGCAGATCAAGCTACCCCAAACTGTCAAATATTCCCAATCAGCCTTGAGCCTTAATGCTTTAGAAAAAAAGTTGATAATCTAATAAAGAAATCTGACAGACTGTAGTCGCTTGATGTGCTGTCGTCTGTACATAAGTCGAATTAGCGTTTGACACTAAGCTGTCGTTACTTATGCAAAGTGCGAACACCTTAGAAAATAATTCTTCTTACAGATCGCTTCAATAAGTTAGGTACTGCTAGTATATTGGCTAAGCGATCGACTGCTGCACTGCGTGTCGCGGCTTTGATTCCCGCACGGAACAAATGTTTGTATGGTCTGCAATTAGTTGTTCCGGGTCTGGCTGCTTCTGTATGTGTAAAACAAAAATTAAAATCATACATATTTATTATTATATGTTTTAACGTGATTTTACCAATGAAAAGTATTCCAAAACATAATAATTACTTTCATCATCTGATTCCAAATATTCTTCGTTAAAAAGTATTTTCATTGTCAGCTGAGTCACTAACAACGTCTCCGCTACTGCTGTCATCAGCCTGTTATCTTCACTTAAGCGAATAACTAACTCATACGGTATACTACCATAACTCAAAAATCGTGTGGAAATTTAGATGCCCTAAACAGTCGTCAGTGTTTACGGGAGAGTCCGTAGCCATACTGGAAGCTTGTTTATTTATAGAAGCCCATAACGTATATTTTGATGTCATCTTCACGGACTCTCTTAGTTGCCTGCAAGCTTTGGTGCAAAGTCCTCTCAAGAGCAAACTGCACATCTTGCTCCAAATCAAAAAGTCCCATTTATCATGTGCCAAGAACCTTAAAACCGTTCACTTGGTTTGGATTCCAAGCCACTGTGATAAGATATATGCATAAGAGAAAACGAGTGTGTCGATGCTCTTGCTAAGAACGCTGTCACGTCTAAAGACGCTGATCTTAAGTATTTTAAATACCAGGGTTATGATTTGCTGAGCCTTCCAAAAAAGAACTTGCTATCCACATGGCAGGTGCAGTGGCAAAATACAAGTAAACGGAAAGGTGCTTTTTATCACACAATACAGCCTAATGTTACACCCAAACCTTGGTTTTACCCGTTTAAAAACCTCAAAAAAGACCTCAAAGAGGGTAATATCTTCTATTTCTCGTCTCCGTATAGGCCATTGTTGTTCCCCGGTATTCCTTCACAAAATCCGGGTCAGAGACACATCGCTCTGTGAATGTGGACTGGATGAAGGTACATTAGAGCATATATTTTTCCTGTGCTCCAATAATAACCCAGCCCATGATCTGTATAGCCGTCTTCCTAAGTTACATATCCCTGTCCCAACTAACTTTCCATCTTTACTAACACATTCTTCCCCAAAGCTATTTGGAGCTTTGATGGATTTTATCCGTATTAATGACATGAAATTATGATTATTTGTGTATGTTTGTCTATGTTCATATTTAATATAATTAACCATAATATATTTAACGTATTTTTATTTTTGTTTGTTTCAGTGTACCTACTAACACTTGTCGACAAGTTTCAGATTAAACAGCGTAATCAAATTATTACTGAATTAGAATTGTTTTTTTTTTTATTGTTTATTTCTTTGCCTGTGCACGTTTTCTCATATAGATAGTTCAATCCACGAAGACGCGCCCCACCAATTTTAGGTTGAGGGGATCGCGGGGCGCGGGGAGTTTTCTCCGAGCGTCAGTCACGGACCGTCAGTGGTTCGATGCACACAAGTAGTACAACCTGTATTTCAAAAATCCAGACTCGACACGAAAGTTGCTCTACTTTATATTTTTTTAAAATGTCGAAAAAATCTCAGCGTGTTGTACTTAAAAGCCAGGTATGTAAATTATTGTTACGAAACACATAAAATAATAAAAGAAAAGTAGTTTAATTCAAAATTAAATTTTACTAACTAGACTTCATTTTATATTTAAAAGTAAGACTAATGTTATTTCTTTTTATTTATTTTTTAATTGTAGGCAAGAGAAATTATTTCTAAAGTTTACGATTTCATGAAAAAAGAAGCAAGTCAAAATTTTGCAGAAAAACTCACTAATGCTCGATGGAGAACCGCACAGGCTGTTGGAATATCTGAAAGCACAGTGACTAGAATTCTACGCGAAAGAAAGGCTTATACTGAGACAATAAAGCAAACTACAGTATCTACTATGGAGTCTAATATAACTATGGAGACGGATGCGATAGTTTCTGTAGTCCAAAGTGAAGAGCGTACAACAGAGCCGACTACGGAAATGGATATTGATTCTAAAAATGAAGCGAGTACGTCGCATTCGAATTTAGCAGGCAGAAGTGCTTCTATTTTTACATCACCTATGAAGAAGAGAAGGGTAAGACCACGAAAAATTAATTTAGACAAATTTGATATTGGTGTAGTCCGAAGAACTATCCAAAACTGCCATAAAGAACATCATCAATTTCCAACATTATCACGACTTAATACTATTTTGAAAGACCGTATACAATTTAATGGATGTAGAACCACCCTAAGAACATTGTTACTTAAGCTTGGTTATAAATGGAGAAAAACTGAGAATAATAGGAAGGTCCTAACCGAAAAACATGATATTCAAATGTTAAGATTGAAATATTTAAAACAGGTAAAATCTTTTCGTAATGCAGGTAGACCTATAGTGTACACAGATGAATCATATATTCATACCAACCACGTGCAAAAAAAATCTTGGGCCGACAAAGGCTCTAAAACAGCAATGAAACAAAATTTAACAAAGGGTGTGCGCATAATTATAGTACATGCCGGAAGTGCTGAGGGTTTCGTACCAAATGCGTTGTTAACGTACAGAGCAGAGATCAAATCCGGAGACTACCACGATAATATGAACTCGGATAATTACTTAAAGTGGCTTAAGGAGAAACTAATACCAAATCTCCCAAATGATGCCGTGGTAGTCTTGGATAATGCAGCCTATCACAATACTAGTTCGGAAAAAATACCCACATCCAACTCCAACAAATTAGACATGCAGACTTGGCTGAATGCAAAAAATATCCATTTTGTACCAACCTACAAAAAGCCTGAACTTTATGACCTTATATTAAAAAACAAAGAAAACTTCCGCAAGTACAGAGTTGACGAATTATTAAAGGAATATGGATTCACAGTGCTTCGGCTGCCTCCTTATCACCCAGAGTTAAATCCAATCGAAAACATTTGGGGTATTGTAAAAAACGACGTTGCTAGCCGCAATATCAATCAAAACTACACTTCGATTATGCCCATTTTAAATGAAGCATTTGATCGAGTAAATAAAGATGTCTGGTTCAATACTTGTCAGCACGTGGAAAAAATAGAAGACGAATACATGAGACACTGTGATCTTGATTTCAATTTTATTATAAATGTCAGTGATACTTCAGAATCTGAATCAGACATTTCTGAAACTAGTGATTGACGATTTTTATTTCAATAAAAAAAGTTCCATAAAACTTTTTCACGTATTTCATTTATGTCTCTAATTACCTCCTATTATTATATAAAAATGGTATTATAATCGTATATTAACTAATAATCACATAAAATATCCACACCTCAATTTTCCTTGCAGTCGGGTAAAGAGTATAAAATTGAAGTAGAGCATCTTTCACTTTGACCATGACGCTCTCTCCTGATTAGTCAATTTATTGTAGTGTGGGTGTGCACTCATAGATAATTATTGTGTACGGATAACACTCAAACATTGACGGAAGCTTGCACACATATACTATAAACGGTTAGGAGAAATAGTGGGGCGCGTCTTCGTGGATTGAACTATCTATATCACATTAGACATCGGCAGAATTGTGACATCAGTACCATTGCCATAAACAAAAATAGAATAGAATAGAACTAACTCATATACATCTTGATAGAGGGTCTACTTTCACATTTACCTGAAAGATTAAAAATAATATTATGTAATTTCTATCAGAAGATTGTTAGCACTAATTTTAATTCCCAAAATGATATAATTCATTTTTAAAATCAGTGGTAAATTAAATAACCTAAAATATCAAAACGCATTAAAATATGGTCTGCTTTTACTTGCAGTCTAACCTATAAATGCGCAATGTAAACAATACTTATTTTAGTCTTAAAATCATTTATTTAGTAAATTTGAAACTTCTAGTAGATAAAAACAAACAGTAACATGATTACATACCTGTTTTAGCAACTGTTCAAACATAAATATCATCCATATTTGATAAAAATTTGTCCAGCTGGGTTTATTAACAAACATTGATGATAAACTTTAAAAATAATTTCCCGAGCTCTACTCCGGTTTTGTTTTTCTCATATTTAACACATTTCTTCGATGTTTTGTCCCGACCCTTTTTTTTTTGTTCCGGGGATGAAAATGTTCAATGGATGTCCGCCCACCCTAGGGTCTGTCAGACTCCTACTGACTAAAAACCATCCCGGTGTCTTGTCTCTCACGCCCGCGCGGGGCTGTGGGAGTCCATATTCCTCCGCAGCCCCACTGACCCGGTTGTCCTGGCCTCGCCTCGTGCACGGGGTAGGGAGATGTTTAACTACCCCGTGCTTCAGCTCTGAGGCGCGCGACGACACTCGCGCGCGCCTCCGCCTCGGGTCCATCCAGTAGGGGGCGAATATTTCCCAAGTCCCTCGCCCCTGGACCCTAGACCGCAGACTGTAAAGACGGCCCGCAGTTTACCCACCTCGCTCCCTAATCATGCACTCTGCTACTGCAGAGCGCAGATAGAGAGCCCTCGAGAGCGACTCCTCCGCTCCGGCAGAAATTCGGATTGTTGCCCGCACCCAAGGTGCACCGGCCCAGCGTCTGCTCGTCCTCGGGGGTGTAAACCGAGGACCAGCAGCCACCGGACACTCGGGAAGATTTTCTGCCACGCACCCCTTGTCGCTGACCCTAATATTATTACCTACTAATATTATAAATCGGAAAGTGAGTTTGTTTGTTAGTTTGTTCCGCTTTCACGCCGTAACTACTGAACCGATTGGTTTGAAATTTTTTAGACGTAAAGTTAGACGTCCGGATTAAATAATAGGTACTTTTTATCCCGTAAAAATTTGATATTCTCGAGGGATAACAAAAATACCGAATTCCACGAGAGCGAAGCCGCGGGCGGAAAGGTAGTTATTTATATTTCGGTTCCCCTTAAATTTTCCCACACCTTCATAAAATGGGCTTTACTTTATGATATGAAATATTGAAGGTCACCAAGTTGCATTATGTGTCTATTAAATAAAAAGTTTTGACGTAAACGAAAAGAGTAAGTATCAAAGGAGGTGATGTTTATAGTTTCTGCATATACCCATGGGATGGCGTGAATTTACATGTGCGTGTGTGTGTACATACACACATCAAAAGTGTCTAGGGATCAACATATATTTTTGCAATAACTTTTCTCCTGATTGATATTAATTAAAATTTTCTTTAAGGATTCATCAAATAAAGTGTTTTCGTTTGTCACAGTAACGATAAACCAAGTCACCTTTGCATTAATAAAGAAATTTGCCATTTTCCTAATAAAGGGATATTTGACATTTGAACCACTAACACAAAAGTTCGAAAAAAAGACTGAAATAACAGTTTTCTCTAAAATGTTATTGGGTAACTTAAACAATTAATAATCCGTGTTTCTACCGCGAACACTAACAACACAAGAACATCGGTTTGGCATACTCAAAATGAGTTCATCCAAATCACGCTGTGGAATGGCCGCCCATGTTCGTTGCAACAACAAAAAAAGGTCTTCTTGCGACTGGATACCCTCCATATTCGGCAGAGCTCTTCTCTGTAGCATATCCCATGCATGCTCAATCGGGTTCAAGTCTGGCGACTGAGCAGGCCAGGGCAGGACATTGATGTTAGCTGCGGCGAGAGTCTGTCTTACAACTCTTGCGGTATGCGGTCGTGCATTATCATGCATTAACTGAAATAAGGGACCGATTTGCACTTGTAGAGGAACGATGACGTCTGATACAATCGTCTCAGCATAAATTTGAGCGTTGAGGTTGCCTCTGATCCAAATCAACTCAGTTCTTCCGCCGATCCAAATACCCGCCCATACCATGATGGTTCCACCACTATAAGGATGGACTTCCTGGCAGGATTTTAATCGCTGTTGGCGTCCAGGGGTTCTCCAGTGTCGTATACGTCTTGTATCCGGTCTCATACCAAAACGAGACTCATCAGAAAAGCACACGAAACGCCATTGTTCTTCTGCCCAATTTCTGTGTTCAAGAGCCCATTGATATCGTATCCTACGATTGTGCATTGCTATAGGTGGTACCCGTAACGGTCTTCGGGAATGAAGGTTCACTTCATGCAAGCGGTTTCTGACTGTTTGGTCGATAATTAAGTTCCCTGAAGAGTGATGAAGCCTCACGGCTAACATCATGGCGGTTATTGTTGGAGCTCTTCGAGTTAAGATTTGAATGTATCGGTCTTGTCTCCGTGTGGTGCAGCGATACCGTCCTCCATGGCGCTCAGCCACGGTACCAGTGCTTCGGTAACGTGTCCAAAGTCGACTGATAACACTCTGACTTGTATTCAGAGCTAAAGCCACAGTACGTTGCCGGGAACCAGCTTCTATCATTCCCACGGCTCTGAGCATTTCTTCCCTGCTTAAATGACGTCGCCGCTCCATAATAACGTTGGTTTTAATCAGTAGTAGGGAAACAGTAGCACTAATAATGTCTTCAATGCGTTGTATGTTTTTATAGGGAAAATATTGACAGCTGATTTTCATCTTTTACTCGAATTTGATTCACAGTTCCTGATTCAAATTATGAAATGCACCAAAAAGGATCCATATAAATTTATAAAATCATAAATTTATTACAAAGCCACATCTCAATCTCAAGAAATCCGCATAAAAATGCTTGATCCCTAGACACTTTTGATGTGTGTATTTAAAACAATCGCAATTATAATTTCTGCAGTTATATCATGATATATCAGTACTGTTGTAGTATTTATAGTGTTTAACAGTGGTATATAAAATTTTTCGGTGTTACTAACAAAAGAATTCATTTCGAACTCATTATGGGGCATCCACCTAGCTAACCTTTAAAAAATAACATTAAAATCTCATTTACCTACGTTACCCTCCCCTGAACTACGAAAACTGCGCGGTATAATATCCCGGTTTAACTATTGAAGTATGTATTAATTCTCGTTAAAAACCGAGCTCGTCCCGGTTTTAAAATTTTTGAGTGCTTCTAATAGGTAGTACATAGTTTTATTATCAACTTTTCGACATCATGAGATTTATGCTCTTTTAATTATTTGCCTTTAAACTCACCTCTCCACCCAGCACCACCCCTTTGATGGATATCGATTGTTAAGGATTTAAAGAAGGCAATCTGAGGGTGTGCCGTATCCGGGACAAGTGACTTCTATATCAAGCTCCCGACTTACTGTTCATCAACAGCTTCTTCTTTCATTTCAATAAACAATGATTACCTTTCTCAGATTTTGTAAATGATCTACTGGGTTCCTATTATCATGGCAACTTAATTTTGTTAATGTTTTTATTTTAATATGCTGTTTAGCAACTGGTTAATAACGATTTTATCTCCTCATATCTAGCTATACAACAGCTACATAACAGCTACATAACAGCTACATATACTAATAAAAGCTATGAGACAATTTTATATCCATCATATCGTTTGCAGTCGCTTAATTCTATTTTACACATTAAAACTTTAGTAGTCGTCAAATGCTGAATCTCCAAGCTAGACATGCAGTGATATAAACTAAAGCCCACATAAAACTTTCCTGTTTAAAAGGGGGCGAGTTCCTATTGGCTAATTATTGGCCTAAAAAGGGTTGAAATCCAATCCAATGGCAATTTAGATTAAATAAAATTATAATACATACTGCTAAATTAGAACTTGGCAGGTTAATTAAAGTATATACATTTAATTATACATTTAAATCAAGGATTACGTACAGCAAAAAACCTGCCTAGTTCATATTAGGCATACCGCTTTAGTATTTGTATACAATTACGTGAGTATAATTTTATCTCTGCACTTGCAAAAAGCACTGAGCTACAGGGGGTCTAAAGGGGGTCGAAACGATTCGTGTAAATAGTGTACTGCATGCGCACGGCCAGCTGCTGGAACTTGCCTGCGCACTACCGTGCGCTTATATCTAAAGGTATCGAACTACACTTAGAATTTATTAAAACCATTCATCCATTGTCCATTGGTCCATTTGGGAACCGATAAACCCTTTAAATTTATTAGTACTGTAAACACAAATGGTCTGCCCAGATGTACAGGTCTGCGCTGTGTCCTTTTCGCAGTTTGTCCAACAGTCAAAGGCGGTCGCGATAAATTGGATTATTTGGTGCCGATGACATGATGGGTGGAGGCGACGATTGGGGCAGACAATGGCTAAGTTATCTGATAGCTAGATACATTTGTATAGCCGCAACGGTCGGCAACGTACTCCGCAAAGCCCGTTCTACTATACAGCTTGAACAGGTAACACTAACTGCCGAGGCGACCTTTCTAATGGCTTTGTCGCCCTGCTTCAATTTGATGCATTTAGCCGTGTGTGCTTCCGACTGATAATTTCCGAGTAGGCCATATACAAAAGTACACCTTTCTATATTTGATTTTAAAAGTTCCTCTGAAAACCATAAATAGTAAGAACTGGAGAAGTCAATTAACGTGCCCTAAGTAATTTTCTTTGAAAAAATAACAATTAACGTTTTCTAAATCTCACGATATTATTTTCAGAGAAATCCTACTTATTAATTATTATTTTTAAAGTCTTTTGTATATAACTTGAAAAACAGAAATTCTACCATATTTTGACCCAATTCATTTATTGATTGTCGCAAAAGATAAACAGTTACGAGAGCACGGGTCATCTTGTTCGAATTAAAAATTCACTTCATTGCTATTTCGGTGTTGGGACAAAGTCGGACTTATACGAAGATTTATCTGGGTACAGTTGAGAGGTTGCGGCGTCCACATTGTCGTCTCATCTATATTGAGTCAGGCGTTCATTGTCGGTTCGGGCACCAACTATCTCTGTCAGCGGCCATATTCAGTGCATTTTAGAATTCAATTGAGCTGACTTCGTGAGTTTTCTCTTTAATTCGCTCCGACCATCTTTTTACACCGCTGCGAACACGCAAACTTCTTCCGCCACGTTTCCAATAAAAAAGATCTGACTAGCTACTTTGGATTTAAAATTTTCTTTAACTTTCAGGTAACTATCAACTAGTAACAGTAGCGAGTCGAGACGCAAAGTAAAAAAAAAGAAGCTTTTAAAGTTTTGTAATAGGTAAAAATCAGGTGTCGTGGTGACCTAGTGCTTAAAAGACCAGCCTCTCAAGTGTGAGTGCGCGGGTTCGATTCCAGGTCCGGCAAGTACCAATGTAACTTTTCTAAAAGTTATATGTACTTTCTAAGTATATCTTGGACACCAATGACTGAAGGTGAAGGAAAACATCTTGAGGAAACCTGGACTTTAAGTCTGAAATCGCCAACCCGCATTGAGCAAGCGTGGTGATTACGCTCAATCCTTCTCTGTATGAGAGGAGACCTGTGCCCAGCAGTGGGACGATAAAAAGGTCGATGATGAGGTAAAAATCAAAGTACTTAATTACTAATAGTAATTAAGTAGTAAAACGTAGTCTCAGGAAACTGTTGAAAAACGAAACAAATGTTTCAATCGAATTCAAAAGAAAATAATTGAGGTTTAATTCTGTTAATCGAGCCCATTAACTGGCGGTATCACGGCACTGCCGCCGCTGGCCCTAATGGCCTTTTACCAACGCATTTACCTAACGAATGACCTAGAACGGCGCGTCCTGTCGCCTGCCGCCTGGTGTCAGCACGTTGCCACGATTTAAAACCCAATATACGAGTCCCGAGAGCACCTCCACCACACAAATACAATCTGCTCATAATAATTTGGACAGCGAAATTGAACCTACACTATCGCACCCCACACGACTCGCTACAAAATATTCACACAAAAAGGCTGAATTATATTAGTGAGCCATTTTTAGGCCACATGACAAATACGTATAACATTATTGTGACAAATACATTTGTTTAAAATTAATGACTGGCAAAATATTAGTGGTATGAAACAAAGCACGCAATTAATCCATGAAAGCTAGTGAAGTCACGCGATGGGCGGCCGGCGAACAATCATCTCAACGATTTATGTATATACACACTGTACCATAAAACAACTACAACTCACTATTCACTAAAAGCTAACTGGAACTAATAATAGGAACCGCAATATTATGTACGATTTCCAAGTGGTTTATTACCATGAATGAACTCAATTTTTAAAATAAATCACCAACTTGCAGTTGCGAAAACTGCTTTAGTTTGACTAAATTATATGGTATTGGTGGTCGTAGAAATTGGTTTCCCGGAACTTAGCCGTTATGAATCAGCATGCACGGTAACAAACAATGGCTAGCACAAGTTCCATGATATCAAGTAAGTCCGAATATAAAGTAGCTGGTATCAAGTACTAAATTGACTTCAACATTCTTGAGTAGGTACCGAAACTTCAAATCAACTTTTGGGATGAAGTTTGTGTGGGAATACTTTTAGGCTAATTAATATTGCAGTTGCCTAACTTTGCCGCTCAAGTCAAACCTTAATTATGTTTTATTGAGCGAGATACTTTCATTTCGGCGTTTAACATTCCGGATTGATGAAATTGTATTTGTTTTGAGGGTAGGTGATCACCTACCCTCAAATACCCTCAAATATTGGTCTGTGGTATAATAATGTTTTGCGATTGTATCGTATGATGGAAATCATCAAATAAAGTGCCAATTTATAGGAACGAGGTTCTTTAACGCGGCTTCGGTAGGAGTTGACAGGTAGAAATTGACACGCTGAAAAACGTCTTGTCTCTGTCTCCGTCTTTTTCTATTATATTATAGTGCGTGTGTGCGTGCGAGTATCGCGTGGGTTCCCAGACCGCACACTTTTTTCTGTGTTATCACGATTATTCAGGATGTATTTTCTTTTATTTTCGAATCCACAGGAATCAATTATGCGAATATTGAGTATGTGAGTATTGTTATTTACAATATATTCGCTACAAACGTGGGCGCGGCTTCTTTTCATAATTTAAATTGTCAGCACACATACATTGTTACTAACAGATTATGTACGTGGTCTAAATTAAATGTTTATTATTATCATAACTTTATTTGAACTATGTGTATATTTCTGTTTAGTTTCCTCCACTAATTATTCGGTACTCTGACCGCGACCCCGGAACTGACTTAGGATGTGTGTATTCATTATTGACTCGTGAAAATGCTTCGACGCATGTTCCAAGTAACAGCAAAACCACCATGAAATTTTGCCTCCTAGTTTTAAAGAATCCAGGACCAGCAACTAATTTGTCTCTCATCAAGTGTTCCGCTTTGTATGAAAGTGCAATTTTGTATGTTCAGCTTTATATGAATGAGACATTTTTGTCCGCAGGTTTGGAGACAAGCTGACATACACGCGCCCCGTGCGCGAGTTTGTCAGCTTTTAGAATATTACTTTTAGATAATTACTAAATAATTATGTTAACTAATGCGGTTTTTTTTACAAAAAAGACGTTCCGACGAGAAACCTCTTCCTCGAAGTTGAAGCTACCTAGTTGGACTGTTTGTCCCGGGTATATACATTCGCCAACAACTTCGAGTGCAAAGCAACCAACTAGAACTGGAGTGGTTGTGACATGGGAGTTCGTCATGATCTCTGTCTTATCCATGTTCATCCTTAAACCCACTTGTTGAAAAGCTCTGCTGAGTTCATTGTGTATTTCGTCCAAGTCTCCGCCATCTTTAATTATATATAATGCTTTATCGTTAGTGTCTTGGTCAACACATGTGCTACCAATTATTTTTGAGGTCTCGGGTACAATTTCCAGGTCAGGCAAAAAGTTATTAGATTTTTCTAGCAGGAGTTTTCCAAAAGCAGTCTTCTGGATTTATGCATGGTTGGAGACAACAGACTCATTTCCTATTACATATATGGAATTAAATATATGGCAAAAAAACGTGACGGCGTTCTATTGGTAGGTACACCACGGTCTAACGTTTCGAAAATTACAGGCGTGATATTATATTTTGTATAATACTAAAAATACACACATAGCCCTCACCTTTCATCTCAGGCCGAAGTCACAGAAGGCCACGTCCATCTTCAACCTCGCGCGCTTTTTACACCTTCTATTATGTGACTTTTTTGAAGATAAAAACTGCTAATGACTTACCTACTTGTCATAATATACGACTTTATCCCCGTAATAATAGTTATTAATACAAACCACACATTTAGCAAAAAAAAAATATATTAGAATGTACAGAAATAAATTACAACTTATTTAACGGTTGATAAATCATTTCATGGTTTCTACTTTCTAGTATACATATTATGGGTCTCAGCCAGTTTCAAGGTTTTCGTCAAATGATTGCTTCTAGACATGCTTTTGGCATGTCCCACTTAGGTGTTTCAGTTCTAAGGGTAAATCAAACTAAATGTTTGGAATGAACGAATAACATGTTATTCTAAACCATGTATTTGTAAAATTTATTTTTATACCACATGATATGAGATAAATATTGATAAAATTCTAACAAAATAAATCTAACGATACAAATGGTTATCTCTAATATTGCTTCCTATCTCCGGTTCCCAACGGTCCCCGTTCGTGAGTAATTTTTCTTTGTTATAAATGAGTTCCTCACGAGACTCTGTGCTGTACTCGAAGTTTGGTCCTTCAACGATTGCGTCGACGGGACAAGCCTCCTGGCAGTAGCCGCAGAAGATACACTTGGAGAGATCGATGTCGTAACGAGTGGCGCGGCGGGAACCGTCGCACCGTTCTTCAGACTCAATGGTGATAGCCTGCGCCGGGCACATGGCCTCGCATAGCTTACAAGCGATACACCGCTCTTCTCCTGACGGGTACCTCCGCAATGCATGCTCCCCTCTGAACCGTGGAGACAGGGGACCTTTCTCGAAAGGATAGTTTATTGTTGCAGGCTCTTCGAAAATATGCCCCAGTGTTACCGCAAAGCCTGAAACATAAGTCCTCTTTAGTTTACAGCCAGCGTCAAATATACATATGTCGTTGAGTTTGGGTATATTTACAGAGACAAAGCAAAGCGCAATGCTTTCCGCATTAGATTGCAACTGTCGTATTTGTAAAATAAGACTATTATTATTTAAAAAAAAAAACGTAAATAAGCCAAAAATGCCACTGTGATAAAATCTACACATTTAACAGCAAAAGGGAGGGAATTGCATGATTTCATTCCCCCATCTCCGTTCCACCATCGGACGACCCGTCGTACAGCAAGTTTCCACCCTTATGTTGTTAACACCACTACGATCCGGACGAAGCGTTTCGCCTCCTACTTTATACCGCGTATATCGAGGGACTGGAACAGTTTGCCAGCGGCGGTGTTTCCGTCGGACTACAATTTGAGTGTCTTCAAGCCTAGAGTGAATAGGCTCTTAATAAACTAGTGCGCTTTACCATCAACGACTGCGTCACTGCTTACTTTCAGGTGGGATTGCGGTCAAGCGCTAGTTTATAATTTAATTTAAAAAAAATATTATCCTAAAGATCATTAATATAATTTCAGCCGATAGAGGCCACTGTTGAACATAGGCCTCAACCAAGGACCCCCACTTCAATCGATTGTGTGTTTTTAAAAGATAGTTTTTATACATTGCGATTGCTTCTATCCAATCCAAATTTTATGGGTAATACAAGTAAATCCCTGATTTCTATTACTGATGATACCATCTCGGGTACGAAAAAGGGTAGACTGTTGAGGCGTGTCACGAATTAGTTAAAGCAGCGTGTACCTAACAAAGACTGAGTTTGAACGTCTAATTATAATATAAATATTGTAATAAAAAGAGGTCAAAACTACTTTTCTTTGTTCGGTTAAAAGGTGTTATTTAATCATTATTTTTTCTTTATTAAACCTGAATATAGTTTGTTCAGAATAAGCAACAGAAACGTTTTTTTACACCGTGTTTTATTTTTTCCCAAATACATTTAGAAATTGTTGCAGTGTGGCTACCGTGCGCACAACTCAGCTGACGTTAAATCGTTGAACTAAGCGCGTGAGACAACCCTCAGTGCCGTGCAGCTGCAGGCGCGGCTGGGGAGCGGTGTGTTAACCATATTTTTATTGGGACAACCATGTAAGATAACAAGCTCATAACTTTGTTGTTTTTCATGATATCTTTTTGAAATTTTGTAAATAGATTCTTTACTTAAAAATATTGGACACGTGTTTCGGGTTTCGCATACACAAAAAATAAATAAATAATATATATACATATATAGTACTGACCCAGCAAACATTTTGCTATAAATATTATTTATAGGAAATATTTTTTAAGAATCGTGATTAAAAATAGCGGTAGTGATAGAAGGCTGAAAATTTATAGTTGAGTGTATATTAGTATCATTTTAAAAAAATAGATATATATAAAAAACTGGCCAAGAGCAAGTCGGGCCACACTCAGCATAGGGTTACATAGTTTCCTAACCGTCACACACAATAAGTGTCCACACTAGAGTTAAAGAAATGGGCCATTTTTTTATATTGAATTGACAAAGTACAGAATCCTAAACACGGACTCACGAAGGGCGGCGATAACTAAAAAAAGTTATAGATTTCAGTTAGAGATACCTACACATGAAAGGTAGTCGGAAGCGGTTGTTACACGGGGAAAGAAACCGCTGCCCTGGCGCACAGGCAAGTTAACAAACACGGGTGGGTTGTAGTAAGTAAAAGTCTAACACGCCCTTTATCTCCGCCCGGAGTGAGAAGGCTCATTTGATAATTTCCCATCCCAACCAAAAAAAAGCTTCATTAATTTTGGAAAAATCTTGACAAACAGGCGGCTCCTCCCCAATCTAGGAGGACCAAACACCACCTACCGAAGGCTTTCCGCGGGGATCGTGCGGTCCATGACAGATGATGCAGCTCGCCACCCGGTAAGGAAGGCCCGAGAGAACGGCGCGTTGTGTTTCATGCACGTCTCAAAGAGATGTCAGCACATCGTGAAAGGGTCCACGAAGGCCGATGCCTGGGTCTGGGTTGCGGGTTGGTCGAAAGAGAAACCGTGGCCCTGGTGTACAGGTAAGTGAAGGAACACGGGTGGGTTTTAGTCAGTAAAAATCTGACACGCCCTTCCGCTCCGTCTAGAACGGGAGAGGTCATTTGATAATTTCCCAGCCACACCAAAAGAAAAACGGGACGCATTTTATTTTACTTACGGAGCGACTATTTCCGAAAATACTAACACTATCAAAAAATGATTTCAGTAAACCGTTTTAATTTTGAAATACCTATCCAA
Organism: Sesamia inferens; assembly: GCA_037179545.1. Taxonomy (NCBI): domain Eukaryota; kingdom Metazoa; phylum Arthropoda; class Insecta; order Lepidoptera; family Noctuidae; genus Sesamia; species Sesamia inferens. The sequence goes on along the minus strand of CM073921.1, from coordinate 13,032,677 downwards.
TAATATGTCACTCGTTAGGATTGAAAGAAATAAAAAATCTCTCCCCACTTTACCTGGTGTAAGGCGTCCCATACACCAGATTAAGACAGAGATTTTTATTTTACCACTTTATTGACGTGATTGATTTACATATAGGTACCAAATTTCAGCTTTCTAGTGCTAACTGTCACTGAGATTACCCGCGGACGGGCAGACAGACAGACAGACTTGCCCAAATTATAAGGGTTCCTAGTTTCGGAACCCTAAAAATATTTTTAACATTATGACATGAGTATTCTGTATATAACTTATATTTATATATTACTGAATATTTACTCTAATCCTATAATATATTTGTACGCTAGGTATTTTGCACAAAAGGATGGTTTGTGTACCGCATCCATCTATACATTAGTTGATCAATATCATATACAAGCGCAAAAAACGGGAAATCTGAGGTCTTACAGCCGGGGGCAAAGGTACTTGTTCTAAGAAACAAAAGTAGACTCGCCTCGCAATATCTCCGTCCAAAACACAGTTTGCGCTATCCGCTCGACGAAATCTGTGAAACCAGTTTTTGGTGGAATATCATTGACGTATAGCCAAGTCACCTGGTATGGGGTTCTTGGACAGCAATAGTAGGGAGGATAAAGTGGACATGGTGGGCATATGGGGATGCAAGGAGTACAAGAGGGTGGTGGGCCAATCGGCCCGCTAACCACGGAGCAGTTTCCCTGGTCTTGCTGCTGCCAGCGAACATGCTCACACACAACTTTCGCACTCACGCAATTTTGAGGTCTCAAAACACCACGTTTAACTAAAAGCATTTTCTTTAAAATTATTACACTGTAATGACATTGACGTTTTATATTCGATTGTCAAAGTTTCATAAAACCTTCTTTACGAAATATTTTAATAGACTTTAAAGAAGTTATTACTTCACAGTTTCGCTATCTTCAAAATATAGGCACGAGCTGGGGTTGGGAGCGTGAGGTAGACTGGGAGTTACATTGAAGTTTTAAAGTATATCTATTTCCTTTTAACTGAACTGGCAAATAAGTTCACAAGTCTAAAGCGTCTCTTTCGTGAACGGAATGGCAAGGACACAAACATTATAATACGTATATATTATATTTATGTAATATAACATTGTTATATATAAAACTTTGATGAAAATACTTTGTTTTCGCTGCGAACAAGGTTGTTTTCTGTCAGGCATATTTAAAATTTGTATTGTGAACATGGGGCTGTGTAAAAGAGTAACAAGTTTCGCTCTTATATTAAATGAAATGAGCTTGATCAAAGCACCTTTCATTCGTCTTAACAATAGCTTCAAACATACGAAAAACGTTATTACTGAAATCTGTCCATTCTTCCTGAAAACAAAAGAAAATAGACTATGCGTTCATTATTCCTGACAGGAAAACATATTACCAATAACATCAACAAAGCAATACATGAAGTTAAACAAAACAAAATCTAATTCATTGTCGTGCCATCGTACGATGTAGAAGAAGTTGATAGTAAATTATGTGAGCAATTTTACAAACGTTGCCAATCGGTAACTTTTCACGGCGCCAGAAGGCTGGACTATTTTTTGATCAGCATTGCCACACTTTGGGGCAATGCCGCCTGCCTTTGAGGCACTTTTGGGTACAAGCTTCCATTCTTTGAGCTCTGTAGGTAATCCACGCCGCCGGGTCATTGCGGTTCGGCGGATGTCACTTGTCTTCGAAAATTTGGTTGTAGAACTTTGCCGGTTTTCTCCCGATGTTTTATTACATCGTATTGATGAATTTATTTAGAGAAAGTAAAGCTTATCATGGGATTATTCTCTACAGGAACAACCATCACTAACACCATCAATAACAAAGCAGTATTAGCAGTAGATATTCAATCAGCAAAATTGATTCTGTGTCCCGCAGCTTACATTACCTGTTCGATGAAACTATGATTGGATCATCCGATTATGACAACACAAATACACCAAATAGAACACTCAGTTCACAAAATTAGCGAAGTGTGTGGAAGGAAATTCAGGGTATTGCATTATGGAATCGCACGATGCTTCAGGCATTCGAAAGTTAAAGTCAGTTATTTCCCCTGAAGCAGTGGCCCAGTTGTCTTGAGTACTTGGCGTGCAATCGTTTGGCTGTTCACTGCTCTCGACATGGAACCGCATTCCGGGAGCGTATTCAGGCATGCGACTGAAAAATTCTCCAAGAAGTTTTCTTTTTCCTTCAACATTATTAATCCTGACTTGTTCTGACTACCTTATTTACATCTAACTTAGGTAGGTCTGTATTGTGTTGATAACGTTTGAACATGGCTTTAGCCGACATCGTGTTGTTATATGCAACTGCTATAAATGTAAGCTGTTGGCGTACGCTAACTACCCTGCGGTTAGTAGTTCTGTATTTGATTGACATATCAGTGACCATGCGATGGATTTGCTATCTTTGACCCGTGCTTACGTGCATACTTGGTACATGACCTAGATATTATATCAATGAACGAAATTTCAACGATCCAATTTCAATGCCTCAATTTTACTAAAATATTGTAAAGGCTGTCTCTAACATCGACGCACAAACGAGTACCATGGATGCAGTACATGATTCTGAACCCCCCAATGGTGGAATTTTTCGTCGATTTTTACCTCCCCCTGATTAAAAAAAAAATGATATGCAGTTTTTTTCACTTTAAACCGTTCATAATTGCTATACTTTTATGACGCAATAAGATTTTAAAGTAAAAAATAATTAATTCACTAATTACACAAAAAAGCGCAATGTGAACAAAACTCGAAAAACTATCCTATCAGCTGGTTTATTAGAGTTCACATCAGGGGTCAACGTCATAGCCACAAACACGCACGAGGACAAGCTTGCAACGTTCAAAGGCCGAGCCAACACATTTTTTTAAACACTGTTATTTCTGTAACCGCTCATTAACGATATAAATGACTATCATAATTTTATTAGTCGCATACGGTGTGGCTACATCTTCTTGCTTCTCGCGAAGTTTGCGTTACGATGTCAGATACAACCTGTATGAACATGAAATAATCTGTGCATATAGACAACCGGCAGATCTAAATAAAACTTTTTACTCTCGAAAACAAAAACCGATAAGCGACAAAAACACCTTTAAGTGTAACTTATAAGCTAAATTAATCTTAGTAGGTAACTAATGTCGAGGCGGCGCCAAACAAACAATCAACGAAGATCAATCAAGCTGCCATAATATTACGCTTTAGGTACGTTATTAATTTGCTTGTATATGTAGGCCTTGGAGACTTTAGATTTGTAGACCTTTTTTATTTTGTCAGTTCTTGTTGACTGTATCATACCCGTCGATCGTTTTTTCTAAAAATCACACCGCTTAAAGTCGGGTGAAATAATCTCACAGTAGAGCTATCAATAGTATCAATCCCTTAGCATTCATTGAAATAACATCCACGCACGCCACGTCCACGCTCACTTCACCTAAGTTTTCTCGGTGTATTCTTCAAGACCTGGAGCACAGGCGAAGAGTAGCCAGCCTCGGTGTTCTGTTGGATGCGTTTTAGAGAGTATGCGAGGGAATTGCATGATTTAATTCCCCCCTCTCCGTTCCATCATCGGACGACCCATAGTACGGTGAGCTTCCACCCTTACGTTGTAGACACCACAACGATCCGAACGAAGCGCTTCGCTTCTTCTTTTATATCGCGTACATCGAGGAACAGGAACAATTTGCCAGCGGCGGTGTTTCCATCGTACTACAATTTAAGTGTCTTCAAGGCTACAGTGAATAGCCTCTTAATAAACTAGCGGGTTATACCATCAACGATTGTGTCACTGCTTACCATCTGGCGGGATTGTGGTGAAGCAATAGTTTATAATTCATAAAAAAACATGTAAAAACCAAACAGTAACCGTGGTGTTTATTCCGGCCCTTCTCCATAGTGTTACTATACGTATATTTCTGTCTAAACCTGCCGAAATTACAGGCGTGATGTTATGTTATATATCCTTGAAACTAGAAATATTTAATCGAGGTTAACGCAAAATTTGTTATCACAGGTTATGTTAATAATGTTCTCTCGGTGGTAGGCCACATCGGCTGCCGGCAGAACTTACTACCAACAGACAAAGTCTTGCCGCCAAGCGATTCGTCGTGTTCCGGCATGATGTCTGGTGAAGCCGTACGGAGGACGGGTCTGAGCAGTTGTGTTGCGATGTGTGCCGGGTACTATGCGCCTAGTGTTGTTGTGTTGGGAGTTTGGTCGTGGAGGGTCTTCAGATCAATCTCCCTTTGGCGCAGCATCGTTGGTCGTGTTGTTGGGTTTAACATTGCACCACCTCGCTCAACTGCCGTCTTCCTTCCTATTCACTAAGTTTTTTAAGTGCATTTGTTTAATAAACTAGCGCGCTTTACCATCAACGATTGCATCACTCCTTACCATCAGGCGGGATTACAGTCAGGCACTAGTTTGTAATTATTAAAAAAAAAAGGAATTTTGTGAGTTAGACATTAGCTTTTTATTTGTTATCTACCTTCTACTGCTGGGAAAAGGTAACCCCTGTTTTTTATCAGGTACAAAGTTACTTTTACCAATCCATACTAATATTATAAATGTGAAAGTGTGTTTGTTTGTTTGTTTGTCCTTCCTTCACGCCGTAGCTAAGCAATCAATCGACCTGATTTTTGGCATACAGTTAGTTGAAAAGATGGTGAGTAACATAGGCTACTTTTGGTCCTAAAAAAACATCAAGTTCCCAAGGGAGATTACTGGAATATTTGTATGTGTACACCAAATATATCCTTACTAATATTATACATCGGAAAGTGAATTTGTTTGTACCACTTTCACGCCGTAACTCCTGAACCGATTGCTTTGAAATTCTGCAAACGTAAAGTTAGAAGTCCGCATTAAATAATAGGGTACTTTTTATCCCGAAAAAATTTGATATTCCCAAGAGAACTCTAAAAAGCGCGATATAACCGAAGTTAACGCGGGCGAAGCCGCGGGCGGAAAGCTAGTCTAATATACACTTGTGTGTAGTTTAGTTTTAATATTAGAGTAGGTATAGGCATACCTACTCATACTAAACTACACACACATAGGTACTAATATTAGTAGGTAGATATATACTAGTAATATGGAAATCCCAGTTTCAGCGCAAACTTCCGACCGGATTCCGATATGTCAGTTACACCGGAAGTGTGAAACATGAGGTCTAATGCACCTTCTAGTAATTTAGTGGAAAAGCTAATTGGATATATTGGTTTCTACTGCTCGCAACTGTTCAACAATGGTTCGAACATGTGAACATGAATGCGATAAAAGTAAAAGATTTTCTATATAGGGTGACTACAAACTAAATATCTACATATGTATCTCCTTAGCATTCATTTCCCTAAGTTTTACTCGAGACAACGTTTCAGAATTCTCAGCCATCTATAACATTAATAATACCTGACTTATCGTAAACGATATCAATATTAGCATACATAATGAGCCCACTACGATCGCGACACTATTTTATCGAAGAAAGTTTAATCACGTGTTCACTTTGCCTTCACCACGCATTCGCGTCGCCTTCGTCGTTAGTTGGTCGTTATGCTAATAGCCTTGAGCCAGTGACGCGTCTGCTCGTCACCGGTTCATCGGATTACAGATATTATTACACCAACGGCTGTGAGGCAACTGGGAACAGAAACGTCCTCTTTATCTTAACTAGTTTACCGTAACTGCTGTTCCGAATAAAAAAAGAACCCATTATTTTATACATAAATGTGTAGGTCTCAGCGTAATAACTTCAGGGAAAAGGTTATTTCCCATACTGGTCGTATTAGCTTTGACAGTGTCCCCGCTGTATGATGGTTATTACCGCAAAACGTTTGTATGTTTTAGCTACCGAACATCAATTTATTTCAAAGCTTTCAAACTCTGATATACCTCGCTATACATAACGAAGCGCTTAAAGGCAAATCTGCGGAAATCCGTCTGTTTTTTAATTTCAATTCCATTATTCATATCCTATGCACCATATAGGTACAGGAGGCACTCTTTTCATATTTGAATGTTTAGATGAATATTTCATAATACACAGTTCAATATATAAGATCTTTAATATATAATACAGACGAAATAATTTCCCAATAATTCATCATGGAAAGTATAAATTTACATTGCCCACGCGAATATAAGACCAGAGGGACCTATCGAGTTTCAATCTAACGATATTAAAATATTAACTGTTGATATTAAAATATTAAATAATTATACTTAGGATAAAGTTATATATTTATCGAACTCATCTGTCGAAACACAAAGGTCATGTCAATTTATTATTCAAAGGCCTGCCAATGGATTAACATATATAACCACGTAAGTGCTTTTGGATATTACTCGTGAGCAATCGAGACGACTAACTAAACGGCCCGCTAAATATAATTAGCACTAACCGTAATTAAAACGTCATTTTAGTTCAGTCTAATTCATACGTTTGACTGAATACGATGATATTATTACGCTTGCGGTAATATTTGTACATAATACGAGTAGTTGGTCAAATTAATGTGTAAAGAAGTAAGTGACTGTTTATTTCAATAATTTCAAACAAGTATCGGAATCGGACGATCTGCCACCGCTCAGGGGGCCTATGTTCAGAAACGATAGCTAAGTTGACACACAATTTATCTTGTTCTTCATTTGAGGGTCAGAATTCGATTTTCGTTCCTAAGCGACGCTGCCAAGATAAAGCTCAAGAAACAGACCGTTCGTGCCAAATGCTACTATGTTGTCATGAGAACATTTATTACTGTAGATTAAAGAAGTTTAAATACTGAAAATACCTAAGACTGTTCTTTCTTCTAAGTATACCTTTTAAAACGATTAACACCGATACTCTAAGTCCGTTTAAATTAGTTTAGAGGAAATTCCTAGAGTCAGGTCACCATGACAAGGCTCTATTGCTAGCCACGCCTAAGCTACGCAGGTATATGTACTTTGCTTGGCTTTGTATGACAATGTATTCAGAATATTCCATTGCAAGCCAATGCATGGCTGACAAATGTACAGCGCTATTAACGTAAGAGGTAACCTCTCCATGAGTATCGGACGCAACAATAGGATTACGCCAAATCTGTGGTTTTGGTGACAGCAAATTGGAAGCATATTGTACGCATAGAACCTAGATGGATATTGATATAATTGGGGATTTGCTGACTGAATGTGAAGAATCAATCAGTCATTATTTGTGAATACATATATGTATTACAATAAGGTCTTATGTAGCCATATACATTTTTGTTAAGCTCTAACTGCTCCTACTAATAAAATTGTTTCACAAATGTACATTTTTCAGTGATACCTCTGAATATATGTATGTACATATACTGTACAAAGTCATGTTTGTTAATGTCAATGTAATGTATTAATTATAAATAATTGATCGATTATAATTAATTTGTTTGTTATTTGTATGTTAACATTAAATGGTTAGGTACTAACGCGGAACATTTATCCTGTTGTGAATTAATGTATTATTAATGAATAATTTGTAAATTATAATTTATTATTAAATAATAGCATTTACAACTTGGTAGTTTTCATATTTTATTATTTAAAATATATATTCAATTAGAAATGAATACAATTAACTGTTGAACTAGCTCACATTTATCATATTTTGGTGATTTATTATAGACTTATAAACACGCGCGCAAAAGCAGAAGTTACAGATAATATTTTATATCAGGAATTCCACCAAAGTAGCAGTCTGTAAATAGTAAATATTCGCAGTGAATGTGGGTATACAATATATCTGCTCTGCCTATCCCGCTAAGAAAATAAGGTCATGTAATTAAGACACAAGCAAGTGTTAGATACATTAGCCAATATGGGTAGGAAAACGTTATCTCGATTCCACAAAGAATTCAAGCCATTTTTCGAGATTTTATCTTTTAAGAAGATAATCTCGACCAATATGTCGGAAACGAATAAAATTTTGAGGCTTCTTGGTTAGCCATTTTAAAAATAATAGACAACTAACGGATTGGTGTTGTGCAGCTGATGCATGTACAAAAATAATAGACAACTAACGGATTGGTGTTGTGCAGCTGATGCATATACAAAAATAATAGACAACTAATGGATTGGTGTTGTGCAGCTGATGCATGTACAAAAATAATAGACAACTTATGGATTGGTATTGTGCAGCTGATGCATGTACAAAAAACATATAAAAAAACGGCTCTTAGTAAACTAGCGCGCTTTGCCATCAACAATCGCATTACTGCTTAAAAAAATACTGCTTAAGGAAAAAACTTTCGGATACATATTCGGAGAAACATTACGGAGAAATATGAAGATGGTGTACTAAAAATTCTCTACAATACCTAAAAATATATTATAATTTGATTATGACATTATAATGTTTAGTAGTCAAGGTTTTTGGGGAGGATTTTACTGCTGGCTTCGATTAATAAGAAAATTCAATGTTTTCATTATTTCAATCCATAAAGACAAATAAGGTAGTTGACTAAAAAACTAATTAGTCCGTCAGTCAGATTTCCAAAAAGTACTAGACACGTATTTTTTCTTTTTTCATATAAACAATACCTCTGCAGCGTGGTGTCAGACAGGGAGATGTTATCTCCCCGAAATTGTTCACCGCTGCATTGGAGGATGTCTTCAAGGTTCTGGACTGGAAAGGACTGGGCATCAACATCAATGGCGAGTACATGACACACCTTCGGTTTGCTGATGATATCGTAGTCATGGCTGAGCCCGCGGAGGACCTGAGTACAATGCTCGAAGACCTCAGCAGAGCCTCCGAGCGAGTCGGTCTTAAAATGAACATGGGCAAGACGAAAGTCATGTCTAATGCCCATGTTGTACCGACTCCTATAAAGATTGGAGACTCTGTTCTCGAAGTTGTTGACAGTTACGTGTACCTGGGACAAACTATCCAGTTAGGAAGGTCCAACTTCGAGAAAGAGGTCAATCGTCGAATCCAACTCGGCTGGGCTGCTTTCGGGAAGCTACGAAGAATCTTCTCGTCCGAAATACCGCAGTGTCTCAAGACAAAAGTCTTCGACCAGTGTGTGTTGCCAGTGATGACTTATGGAATTGAGACGTGGTCGCTAACAATGGGCCTTATGAGAAGGCTCAAAGTCACTCAAAGGGTAATGGAGAGGGCTATGCTTGGGGTTTCACTGCGCGATCGAATCAGGAATGAGGAGATCCGCAGAAGAACGAGAGTAACCGACATAGCCCGAAGAATTGCAACACTAAAGTGGCAGTGGGCTGGATACATTGCCCGTAGGACCGATGCCCGATGGGGCCGACGGGTTCTCGAGTGGCGACCACGCACCGGAAGACGTAGCGTGGCTAGGCCCCCGACAAGGTGGACCGACGACCTGGTGAAGGTCACGAGAAACCGCTGGATGCGGGAGGCGCAGAACCGGTCGTCGTGGAGAACCTTGGGGGAGGCCTATGTCCAGCAGTGGACGTCTTTCGGCTGAAATGATGATGATGATGATGATATAAACAAAAAATGAAGATGACACAGTGCGTTGTAAACTCGTGTGACGTCACTGCACGCTACACTTTTTAGCGAGCAGTGACGTCACCAGCCACCTTGATGCCTTATATATTTGTCACTTTCTATTGATTTGATAAAACAAAATATACCTATCCAATATTTTTCTGTAATCTGAATGACGGACTAAATAGAATATTTTTTTTTACCAAGGAAATATCCCTATTGTCCATTATTTTAATTTATAAAGTCAAATAAATTCAACTCCTGTCGGGATGAAAACCACTTGTAAACTTGGCACACATACTTTTCTAGATCAATAATGATTAACTTAACTTATACATAAAAACTTTTCTCGGTGGTAGGCCATAACATCGGCCGCCGGCAGAAGTTACCACCCACCAGACAAAGTCTTGCCGCCAAGCGATTGCATCACCTTTACCGGAGTAATCCTCAGACGTGGTGACCGGTGCAATGCGCGTTCGGGAGCTACCCACACACGCTGGTCACACTCTGGGGCTAAAGGAGACGGGGGTTCGTCCCCCGCCTTCTTCGCCCCACCCGTCTACGAACATTGCATCACCACGCTCAACTGCCGTCTTCCTTCCTATTCGCTCAGTTTTTCTGAGTGAATAGGCTCTTAATAAACTAGCGCATCAGGCGGGACTGCAGTCAAGTGCTAGTTTATAATTATTAAAAAATAAAACTATCCTTTATTTGAAGGTAAAGAGGGCGTTGAAGGTCGCAAGGGAAAGTACTACGGGTGGCATCGCGAGTAAAATGGTAATTACATAAATAAACGGTCGCATACTTAGGTCCGTATTCCAGAAGGAAACTCAAGCATTGATCTCTTTTTAAGCATTATTTAAAACTAGTTTCAACCAATCAAATGGCTTGAAACAAAACTTAAGTAGAGCTTGAGTTTTGAGTGACGTTCTGTAATACGGACTTTAGTTTCGAGTTTTAAATCATTTTGTTTTATTTTTCAAAATATAGCACCGATATCCAAAGTGTAGTTTCAATTTTCTTTAAGGCGGATAAATCTTCACCGTGAAAACATAGCAACGAAACCACATTAGTACTCCGCACTATGTATGTCCCCTATGACTTGAATCCATCTCTTTCCCGCGAGATTTCTCCGAACGAAATTCGAAAGCCTCTTTAAAACTCCTCTGCGCTCAACCCGCCGTATTTTTTTTTCATAAGATGGATGATGGTATTACCTAAAACTAATCTAATATGACCGAAATGACTAGAATTTATTTATTTGGGTGCGAAATCTTCAAAGGACCTCTCTTACTCTAGGTGGAGTGGAAGGGATGTCAGATTTTAACTGTATAAAATCCACACAATGTTCCTTCTTTTGCCTGAGCTTAAGGGATCACGGCATCTTTTTCGAACTAGCCTTGGCCTTGTCAGACAACGATTCTGGTTGACCAAGGTTAAATTAAACAAGTCCATGATTTAAATAAAAATAGAGATCGAAATCTAGCCAGTTTACCAGGCAAGATCCTGAATGACCAGTTTCTTCTCTTTCTCTACTTGCACATCTCATGTAAAGGCTAGAGTGAATAGGCTCAATAAACAAGCGCGCTTTACCATCAACGATTGCATCACTGCTCACCATAAGTCGGGATTACAGTCAGGCACTAGTTTGTTATTATTTAAAAAAAAAACTCAGGATTGTATTCCCTAAATAAAGGAAAACATTTCATATTTGAAATATTGCACAATGGTAACAATAGCGAATCCTCCCATATTAGTTGGCGTCCTCTGCCGAAGCTCACCACAACTGTCAGTGGTGCCAACCAAGTGCCAAAATGGCCCTCGACTTTTACGATATCACATAAATCGAGCTGTTTGCGAGTGGCTGTATTATTCCTGTAATGAGAATAATATCTGCGTGATATTAAATGTGCTAATTTTGCCAACTTACGGAACTCATAAACTTGCAATCCTATGATATGGAACTTATGAAAAATGTCACTATTTATATATGTCACTATAATATCACCAGGTATAAGAAACAGATAAGTGTAGCTAATTATTAACAGACATATTTTAGGTGTCTATATTTTACTCTTACACTCAAATAAAAAATGCAAGAGTTCGGATATTTCGAGAATTTTCATACTTTGTTATAAATACGTTTTATATGGCTGTTAACTAACATAATAAAATTACAATGTAGTGCTGAAATGCGAAGCCCTCGCGCACGTTGTTGTTTGCACAATAAATGGTAAGGGGTGCATTTAAAGAGCCTTCACGAGTGAGGATACTTAAGTACGTCCGAAGCAGCTAGCAAACTAATTACCTAACACACGTGCCACGATCAATTTAAGCCTAAATAGTTTAGCACTAAATGCGTAAGCAACAAAAGAGAAATGAAATGGAAAAATAACAAAATGCGATTAATTGTATGAGTGCGTCAGAGTGTGTGATGTGTTTCTGTGTCTAAATTAAATAATATTTAAACTATTCTCTTTTACTCTCTTACTTAGGTAAATAAGAGTCAAAATATGTAAGTACATACTATATAAATAATAATAAATAAATAAATATATACGGACAAATCACACAGATTGAGCTAGCCCCAAAGTAAGTTCGAGACTTGTGTTATGGGATACTAACTCAACGATACTATATTTTATAATAGATACATATATAGATAAACATCCAAGACCCAGGCCAATCAGGAAAAGATCGTTTCCCATCATGACCTGGCCGGGGATCGAACCCGGGGCCTCCACGTCGCAGTCAGGCGTGTTGACCGCTGCGCCACGGAGACCGACAAATTATATATAGGTACAAATTATTTTTCTACATATAAACCTTACTTGTTCCCGTCTGTGTTGAGTTTGTACTTGTAGTTTTACAAATATGCAGACAGAGAGAACTTTAAATCTGTGCTAAGCAATGTGCATAGATTTTAGCTATAGGGCAAGATTCACAGATTGCGGTTTTATTATATATTGCATAGCAAAGTAAGCGTCACATGCCAAAATAAACCTTATTTGTAGATATATCATAAATGTTCATAGTCGTGTTAAACGCTAGCTCACGGTCGCTGACACATATACACATGCTTCCTTTACTTAACAAAGTAAGCACAAAATGCATTTTGTGAATTTTGTATATAAAGTGACTTTCTAAATAAGTAAGTATGCAGGTTTAGGTTCTAACATTAACTAAAACTGAACGTGATTTCTTCAAAACACGAATACTATATATACATGTCACCAACTTATTTATCTAGTACATATTCCCTATAGCTCTATATGCATATGTATACTACTCATATAATATAAGCTCTTCGTGTAAATGTGCTACATAAACTGACCCGGGGACTTCATTATTTGTTTTGTGACTCAATAAAACCAGTAGTAATACGAAGAAAAAATCTTTATTAGTTCATAAATAGGAGATTACATTCAGCAGGACATTCAGTTTAGTGCATGCAAAGATATAAACATAATTTCTTAGGTTTACAATACGAATTTATATTCTAAAGTTAGGCTGGCAGAAGCTAGGAAAATCCACTAATTTAGCTTTAAACCACTTGCCTACACTGTTCATAAGGTCTATCTATACATCCTTCTCTTGAGAATCCTTCGTGTAGGTATATTTTTTCTGTGAGGGGACGGTTCTCCCTAGACAAATTTGCTACGATGTATTTTTTATTCATCATATGATTGTAGATCAGGAACCCGAGAGGTTTACACCCCTCACTGGGACAATCTACTATCGGCTTTACTTTAGTGGGCCCCATCTCTAGCTGCTAACTGGTCTACAAATCCTTACCCCATCGATGACTGACTGCTTTTGTACTGGTGGAGTGAGAGGCTATACTCTCCCTATCTCTCTGTCACTCCACCACATTCTTTCAAAAAAGACATCGGCATTCTGTCTTTGAATTACAGTCGGATTTAAGAGGCCAAAATCTGAAGATTTCTTGAAACAAATCGTTCTATCAGATGTCACCATGTCGTTCTTTTCTTTCCAGTTTGGTCAACTTATACTATCGCTATTTTTCGTAAGCAAGTAGTTGGTTGATTCAGAATGATTCAAATCTGTATATATCTTTTGATATATTAATTCATATTAGCTTAAGGATGTGTGATGAAATGTTGTATAAGTTACATTTTCACAGGCATGTTTATTTTGGATGGGAACTAGATCTTTAAAACAAAATCCCTTTATAGGATTACATTTTAGATACATTTATGAGAGAATAAATAAATATTTGTGTTGATAAATGAATTTGAATTGTATATTTTCCGTAGTACACTTACTAAGAGTTTGAGCGTCCCTATTCGCATTGGATTTCTATAGTTAGGCTCTATGTACACACACGATTTTCTTGCCGTAAAAAGGTACGGTGTGTCCGTCCCGTGAAGGCACGATTCCTCTTTGTTGTATGGATCACTATGGAAGCTTGTTGACGGTAACGTTTTTTCTGCGACACGATTTATACGCCGCACCGTAATCAAATCGTGCTGTGTACATAGGACCTTACTGTTTTAAAATATTTTAAAATAATAATGTTCCAAGTACACGTATTTTTTCGCTCCTGCCAGCCTTACCACAATTCAGATTATATGGAACATCTAATATGTAGATTGATTACATTGAAAATCCATTATATCAGATATTAATTCAAATGAGAAGGTATCTTATATGATTGATACCTATCTACTTACATTATAATTAATACATTATTTTATAACTAGAGATATTTAATACTTCTCCCGTCTAGAGATGGACACATATTGGTTACAGCTACCATATTTTTTTGTGTTTTTGTTGATAATTGGGTATACATCGATTATAATAAGTAGCTGGGTATATGGAAGGCCCAGTTTAGTAAGTGAGTAAAGTGCCGGAAACATCTTACTAATCTTCCAGCCCGCAAGTTTTATTGAGAAAAAAAAATAAGACTTAATCGAAAGTCCTTTGGGAATCTCAAATCTCATCATTATAATACGGCGGCGCTATTTTCCTCAAGCCGTTTATTTTCTCCCACTTTTATATAAATCATTGTTATTATCCTGTTATTTGGCGGTCATCACCATTGATTCATATCATTATCCATAATGTTTTTAATAAAATAAACTTGTATCGCCCTCTAAACCTTATAAAGCGCCATCACGTATATATACAATACTTTTCTCCCCTCTTTACCCATCGACATTTTTTGTCAAAAATTTCTTGGTTATTGCTTCTTTGTCCCGTTCCTAGATAACAAGTTTGGTCGCCCTCATGTCTGGCCCTTCGCGCAAAAACCGGGTAGAACCCGGATACGTCTATCAATAACTATATATCCCTTAATCGTATACGTTCACCCATTCTACTTCGCATACGTATTTATTAACCATCTTTCCCAATGCAGCCGTAAAATAACTTAACATAACGTAACTTAAAGATAACTTAATAATTTTCAAAGAAACTAAACAACGAGTGCATATGTTAACCTTTCTATAAAGCTGCGATCACGAGGCCGTAACGAGTAATGTAACATACAATGCTAAGTGAATAGAATCGTTTATGTGAGGAACGAGCTCATACCGAATTCTAAAAGAATCCTCTATTTTGGTAACTTTCTCTGTTTTCTTTCGATTTCTTACGGATAAACCAATAAATTTTCACTCCTTTGTTGTTATTACCAGAGGTGCTATATTCGCTTTTACGATAGTTTAGTCGATACGATTTCAAATAAACGGTTTATTTATATACTTGTTTTTATGTTTTCTACTTCCCGTTATTGAACTCTACCTGATGGTACATGCGATAAACAATTTAGTAAGTGAACGTATTACAATAACATCAAGTGTTTTATGTCTAGACTCTTAGACTTACCAAACTATTGCATAATTAAACATGTTTCTAGAATGTAGAGGTGTTCCATTGTTTTTTTTTTTTTTTGTATCTTATTTCTCACAGATACGCTAAACAAGGCCTTTTGCTTATCGAAAATTTGTTAACAAAATAAATGAAACTGGAACCCCTGGAATGTGCAAAAAGCGGTATTCCTGCTTTTTGATGATGATGATTTGGTTACCGCGATAAATTGTTGAGTGTGGCGGTGACATTGCTCCACATGGAGGCAACGGAATGCCGCGAGCGCCTGCGGGTGCGCCGCAAAAACCAGCGTCAAATGGATCAGAGCAAGCTACGCCCTATCAATAAATTATGTGGCGCTCCCAATTCCGTGCACTCCAAGGATTTACATACACGGCTATACCTTGACTTTCAACAGGTCTTAAGCTTCCTCTCTTCTCATACTGCTTCTGTATTCCTATTTCCTAGTCAAATTTCCTACATTCATGGAAAGTTTGCATCAGTTAAGTACATTACCATTTCGTAAGCGATGGAAATAAACATTTTATCGTTTTGAAGGGCATACCCTGTTAAAGCCTGAATGGTGCTTGAAACTGATACTTTTATCTCAAAAGCCTACAAGCAACTTTCAATTTGTGGCAGTAATTAATAGCCTACCGAATCAAACATCAAGGAAAACAATTAGTATGAAAAATTAATAATAACTTTGAAAAGTTACTCAATCCTATTAGTAACTTTTGTAATTTAATTAGGGAAGGGAGGGCAAGACGGGGTAGTCAAAATGGAAACTATCTATTAATCCCGAATTGCGTATTGAAGCGCTCGAGTTGACCCACACTGACACAAGCGATCTTCGTGCATTTACGAACAAACAGTTCTTTGTATATCTCGTTACCTTGACGAATAAGCATTATATAAGTATTCATGTTATTATAGGCAAGATGGAAAATTGTGTTTTAGGGCAAGTTGGAAGGAAGTCAAGGAAAATAAAAGCAATGAAATGAAAACCTGTGAGAATAAAGGAAAGAGTAAAGGAAGAGAAAAAGAAAACAGAAAAGTATAACATATTGTACAAAATTTAGAACAATAACATGTTGTGAAGACAACAGTCTTCACAACATGTTATTTTCAAATGATGTGTTAACCTTATCTGGAACCGCTCATAGAGAACTGGGTACAAAGTCCAATATTTGCTGGTTGGACTCATAGAAGATGATAGTTTTACGCTTGTAAACTATTTTACAGCTTACAAGCATTAAACATCATATCATCTTCTGATTTAGTGACTTCCTATCTATTCTGCTCTCAGGTTGACGGCCAAGATGGACATATACATAATAAAGTTAAGCCTTCTTGCCCTCCCTTCACCTATGTTTCAGATTGTTCGTAAACTTAGGAAGTATTTACGTATTATGAAATCATCTAAAACCACAATTATTTGCCGGGTGGAAGATTTGCAGATGGGAGTGGCCACAGCAAGACAAAAGGTCTGATCTACTGTCATTACACACAGAGATCAAAATGTTTAAAATGCATAATTCATAGTAAAAGGTCAATTGAAGCTTCACTGACATAGTTTATTGACAGCTAGTGGAGGAAAACATAGCAGACCTGTGTCTGGATTTCCTCGACACCTCACCAAGGAGACTATGGAGACCTCTCGGCCTTGAAACAACCATGAATTTAGTCTCAACTTCAATGTTTTGAACCTCAACTACCGTGAAGTGTCAATCAACCTTTCATGTATTACAACTATTGATACATAGGTACGATTGGTATATTATGAGTATTGTTATATTATGAGTATTTTTATATTATTAGTATTGGTATATTATGAGTATTTTTATATTATTAGTATTGGTATTTTAAGAGTATTGGTATATTATGATTATGGGTATATTATGAGTATTGGTATATTAAAAGTATTGTTATATTATGAGTATTGATATATTATGAGTATTGGTGAATATTATGAGTCTTGGTATATTATGAGTATTGGAATATTAAGAGTATTGTTGTCTTATGAATTTTGGTATATTATGAGTATTAGTGTATATTATGAGTAATAGTGTATTCTGAGTATTGGTATATTAAGAGTATTGTTATATTGTGAGTTTTGGCATATTATGAGTATTGGTGTATATTATGAGTATTGGTATATTAAGAGTATTGTTATATTATGAGTTTTGGTATATTATGAGTAATGATGTATATTATGACTATTGACATATTATGAATATTGGTATATTATGAGAGTTGGTATGTTAAGACCATGGGTATTATATGAGTTTATATTAGATTGTTCTTAGGTACTAATTTCTTACATACTAGATTCTTATTCTAGGACAAATGAATTTTGTCATACTGTTAAATTCGGATGAAATACTAGTTACCATAAGTAAATACCAGCTTAATGTCCGATCCATTTTTTTTACAGATGATGATTGCGTGATTGCGCACATCAGGATCTAGATATTCCAATAGCCAAGCGGATATGTAATTTTATCACAAGACCCATTTCAGTAGGTTCAACTCATTTTCATAAATAATTATCAGTTAAAAAAGACTCCAACCGAAATTACCGATAGACATAAAGTATACAAAATTAATGATTACAGAGCATCATGCGCATCCTTTCCGAGGGTAAATCTATTAACCATATAAGATACTAATCAATAAACAAGATTTGTTATTTCAAAGGTACATGCGATTATTATAACACAAATAGACGGTTATTATTTTTAAGTTTCATATCAACATTCTTGTATGTACAGCCATCTCGAAATAAATACTGTTTCGAACACTCCGACAAGCTTACAAATAATGTTCCGATAAATAAGTATTTAAAAACTAGAGGGTTAAGAACCCCGTTTATACCTACTTGGTGTCACGCCCTTACAGTGAGAGTTTTGTATGTACATCTTACTGATTAGGGAACTTATATCATAACCTTACTGACTTTGCTGGTAACAAAAGTTACCGACATCTCAACTGCCCCGAACCCTTTGTCGAATACATTATTACTACAGCCCGGTCGCGACTGCGTTCGCGTGGTTAGTGGTTTCGTCCCCTTTACACCATTTTGTAAGTCGTATTTGCAAAAAGCTTACTTTGTGGTACATCACAGGTAACTAACCCTTTTATCTACGTTTATAAATAAACATTTTAAAGGTACTCTAAATGTTTCACAAATGAGGTGTTGTTGGTAATTGGTGTTTGCATATGAAAATGCAAGGGAACTGCCAATGACAGTGATTTTTTATGTTGTAGCGCTAGACCATGAGATCGTCAAAGGTTTCTTTTGCCGAAATTAACCAACCATTGTCTTCCCATTACGATCATTCCTAAAATCACCAGTATTTCGGAATTGACAGGTCTGACCTCGTTCAGCAATACCGCTGAAGTAAGTCTCCAGATTGCAAGCAGGATGACGTCACACTTGGCGGTCAGTGTCAAAGCCTTTTTAATAACCTGCAACACTGCTGAAATGAGTGGAGACGAATTTGAAAATGTCTCGTGTGCCAGTATTTTAATCGGCACCCATACCTTTCAAACCGGAACTCAGCCATGCTGATTGGCGGCAGAAAAGGGTATGGTGGTAGTACTTCCCCGGTGGAGCCCTTTCACATGAGCTCTACTACTACTAAAGGGTTTTTCAATAGGGACGCTCGAACTTGACAGCGCATAGCGGCCATCTTGGTAATGCGATAGCTGTCAAATTTGGCATGAATACATTATTTAGTCGTGACATTTCACCATGGATCGCTACACGCTTCAACAACGCGTAGAAATTATTAAAATTTATTATCATAATCAGTGCTCTATTCGCCTAACGTTCCGTGGCGACCGATATCGGACGATGATTACAAATTTTTTGTGGCCTGGGTAGGTGGTATGGATCTTACAAACATGTGTTTCCAACAGGACAGCGCCTCTTGCCATACAGCACGGGAAACATTAAATTTATTGAAAGAAAAGCTCGAGGGATTCGGCAACTCGCGTGGTGGCGACATCAACTGGCCTCCGAGATCGTGTGACTTAACACCGCTCGATTATTTTCTGTGGGGCTACGTCAAATCTCTAGTGTATGCAGATAAACCACAGTCAATTGCTGCCCTAAAGGCCAACATAACTCGCGTTCTTCATTAAATTGAGCCCCATTTATGCGAAGACGTCCTTCAAAATTGGTCCACCAGAATACACCATCTACAGCGGAGTCGCGGTTTCCATTTGGCTGATATTATTTTCCAAACATAATGTCATTGAATATCCTTTAAAATGTAATAACAATTGTGGGAATATCACTTAAACAGATTGTTTTATTTCATTTCAATGTTCGAGCGCTCTTAATGAAAAACCCTGTATATTGACATCCAAGGAGGCTTTTACTTTATACTGGAAATTACATCATTGACTTGCCAAGCAAGGATCTGAATCCTGAGTCCTGTTCTATAGAATGTTAAGCAGTGATGCAGATAGTTTCTGTATATACAACCACACGAATGTGGAACTATAGGGTCAATGCTGTTTTATTCCGGTTTCCTCTTTTTCAGTATCTTGAAGGATTCACTTTGGGTCTTAGCGCCTGGTGAAGCTGCTACCATATGACGAGTAAACATTCAATCCTGCTGGTACCAAATGTTCCCCACCATTCTACACACTCCCCCTCCCCCTAGTATGTCGGTCTTTGATATTACAAAGTCTGTAAGGTAATGACACAATAATTTAAACTTGATGAACATGATACGAATATGATGATTATGAATTGTATGAATAACCATTTCTGTTTCCTATTTACACACAATCTTCTTTCTTTGTCAACTCATCCATATACATTCATCCATGAAGTCGAAACTATAGCGGATTCTTAATGTGACACTTGGCATTGTTCAACTGGTGGGTTTAAATCGACTTCCGAGGTGGTAAACATACAGCCTGACACAAGAACAGTGAAATGGCTCGTGTATTTAGGACCTCCACAAAATAGTGACATAGGAACGACCAAATATTAAATAACATTCCTGTATATCAATCTGCATATTCGAGCAATCATTATAATTAAGTACGTACCTATGTAATTACGGTTATTGTTCATAATTATCGTTTATTTACATCGTATTTCTCGGAAAATATATATGTCTCTGTCTATTATAATTTGATATTTACAACTATTAGTTATTTTTCTATTTGGTGTTGATCCTTACATGGCAGCGGTGTGTACGCGCTGCCTAGAACAAAACTTAAACTTATACTAGGAGATATCCGTTGAACTGAGAATAATTTATGAATATGTGGTTTTTTGAAGCGAAAACTGCTTTACCGAAGTTGAGTAGTTTTGAGGGATGGGGAAAAGCATTGGATTCGCGCGAAGGTGACCGACCCGACACCGTGATCGTTTTGTTTTTTTTTTTTAAATTTTCGTGTATTCTGTGTTTTTAATGATTTCAGTTTTCACTTCTGGCGGTCCCACCACTGCAAATTGTTTTAGATTTTTTTTTATTTTATTTTTTTTATTTTTTCAACATTGAATTGTGAATTGCAACATAGGTATTTGGCACCAAAAAATCCCTTTATCTTGAAATTCGCTTTGAGAGCTTTTACTTAATTACTGTATTACTCGCCAATCTGTAAATACCTCTATGTCAATTGACGAGGCCGAAGAAGAGTGATTAAGTTACTAATGATCCTTACATCCAATCACACACACTCAAAAAAAGACAGACCTACGAACATAACTATAGCTGTATCAAAAAAAAAATAATACGAATATAAAATTAATTAAATTGAATCCCTTAAAACTATAACTATTTTCACTTGGTTGATCCAAGTGAATATCATAAGAAATACGCAGAGCAAGAATGTAAATACATTCAATAAAATCTATACTTCCTAAAGTAACATGCACAACACAACACTAGCTATAATAAATAATACGAACCTAATTAGAGTTAATTTAAGTATCCTAATTAAAAATATACTTTAAATAATTATAAAATATGTATACTAAGTTTGTAGTTTTATAGATAAAAACGTCCAATTATCATCATATTCGAGCTCCATTGAAATTAGTTTCGGCAAACAGTCGGGCCCTACCATGTTTATATTGAGGTTTTACCACAAAAACAGCCCTTTCTGCAAATTGAATCAAAATTTATCTCTTTTTGAGAGAATCAGCACACCCAAAACATTATCTCGCACTTCAGCAATTCCTCACCGTGCAAAGTTAGGTGAAGTGAGCAATCAATATGTATTATATAGTTACTATGTCTTATGATGTTTTATACTATGTATATTTTTGGTGAATTAAGATACATTATTAAACAACGTAATTTTTTGTATATGCGAAACCCGAAACGCGTGTCCAGTATTTTTAAGTAAAGAATCTTTGTACAAAATTTCAAAAAGATATGAAAACCCACAAAGTTAAGTGCTGTAAAGCTTGGCTGTTATCTTAGCTGTTGTCCCACCAAAAATTTGGTCAACGCACCAGTCGGCCGCCCGCGCCCTCAGAGGCGCGGCGCGGGGGCGGACCTTTCCAGCTATGCGCATGCGCTTAATATTTCTATGATACCGTCAACACTATGTTGTGCGCTTGGTAAGGGCGCGTTCCCACTATGTCGTAACGACTAATTTATCGTTCGACGACTGTCGTCTCTACCTGTTCCCATTATAACGATTGTTTGTCGTCAACATTTTTTATCGTTTAGCGAATGTCGTATCTAGCTGTTCCCATTGACGCGAGAGGCGCGCGGGTGCGAGAGGGAAGGGAAAACACGTGTTCGTCTACATAGAGTTGTCGTCCACGATTTTTTACCGTTTTACGACTGTCGTGCTTGCCGTTCCCACTGTCACGACAAAGTGTCGTCACTGCAAAAATGTCGTAGACGACAGTAAATTGTGTCGTTCTAAATGTGAACACCTCCATTTAAACATATAAGCCACGACTCTTAAAACTACACGATTATCTGTCGTCACCTAACAACACTGCAACTATATCTAAATATATTTGGATAAAGATATAACAGTGTAAAAATTATCGGAATTGATTCAGTTGCTTTTTCTGAACAAACTATATTCAGGTTTCGTATAAAAGAAAAATACATTGTACATGTGTACATAACCAGCCTATAATGTTCCCACTCCTGGAACACAGACCTCCTCTCGATAAGAGGGAATGGGCTCACTCCGTACTCACTTCACTTATGTTTACACTATCAGATGGTCACAGAATCAAGCTGCTATTATGCGAATAACTGTACTAAAAGACTTCTAATATCATTCTGATTTCATTAATCCTATGAGAAGGATGAAAAGCCCAAAGTGAAACAACTTATTCAAGTTTTAATTTATGTTGATTGGTTTAAGAGTTGCGTCTAACTTTGTAAGCTCTTTTTGAACACAATGATCACACCAATCGACACATTTCTAAACTGAATGGAGACTTCTACAGCTGGAATATCTAGACAATTTTTTATGTAATATTCTTTTTTCCTTTAAGGATCACTTTTAATTGTCAATCAATATTTAAAAAAATTGATGAGGTCGGGGTTTCCCATATGACTTCTCTAAGAAGAAAGGCTGAAACATACTAGAGATCTCTTTTTAAAGACCTGACATAGTCTTGGTCAAATTATGTAAATATGTGTGAAATCATGCTTTGAAGAAAAACCCATACATAGGCCCATTGAATAGACATGTTCAGTAGATTTATCAGTCATCGTGTAACTCAACTCAAAACTTAAGTCTATATTTGTCCCACTTTTCATTTGGCTTAATAGTTAAATTTTTAGATAGACCTATATTTAAAAGAGGCTTAAATTAGTTTAATAACTTCTAGTGAAATTCACAGGTTGAAGGGGAACCTCCTTATGTAGGGATAATAAAATATAGAATCTATCCGTTCGCCAAATTAAACGATAATTTGGTGGGCGAATAGATCCTATATTTTCTTAACCAGGGCTGTAACACTCTCAGTGGTACTGACAAAGTATAATAAAGTATTAATGTATTATACAATCAAATAATAAAGTATTCTGATAGTAATTGAAAGTGGAAACTCCAATATGATGATAATATCCAGAAGTAACCTAAGAAAAATAAAAAGAAAAACTCGCCGGAGTGTTATACCATCGTAATGTTTTGTATAATCATGTAATAAGTAATACTATTGTACTTATATTATAAACAGCTTTCGTGACTGTAGTAATCTTTATATCTATTTAGATGACCGTTAGATGTTCTTTTATAGTGGGTGTACACGGCAGGGTTAGTGAGTAAGTTGTGTGCTTGTTTACCAAGCCTAGGCCCCCGGTCGTTGGTCTGGCTAGCAGTTAACCTTAATTATTATTATTTACTTGTATGTACATCTACTAATATTTCACAATATGTTTACTGTTCAGCAGGTATTACAACAAAACTTATTGTGTATTTTGTTCTTTTAATTAATTTTGGTAACTATGTACATATGTACAAAAGCAACACTCGTAGATCAAATGTATGACAAAATCCTTTTAGGTTAAAATATTAACATTTTAATTAAATTAACATCTTTAAAAATTTTCAGGTGCTCACGTTTAGGGACGGCGTCAGTATTCTGTACCTAGTGGTCAAAATAATATATGTATACTTAACGACATTTTGGAGAAACAGTGTTCAGTTAAGCTACTGAACATCAATTGCGTCAATTGCATCAATTGCAGCTATACCTGATCCAAAACTTGCCACTGACATAATTGAAGACATATTAGAATGAGAATACACACAATTAGGTACTTAAAAATAGCACTTGTAATTTATGAATAGTATAGAGTCTTCAGAGTATTGTTTTTATTTAAGTGACGCGATATTAATCAACAATAGTCAAAAACTGTCGCCGTCCATAAAATTAACAAGTAATAATAATTTAGAAATTTATAATTTGATATAGCTTCTCTTTGGCACTATGCCATTATTTTCGTACAAATCTGTACATTTTATTATTAACATCACATAGATTTTTACAGACTACCTACATGAGCAATATATAGAAGCATATTATAACTAAAATGTAAATTTCCGCTCCAAGACTGAAAATGATAATTTGATTATCCTATATTTATAACACGGAACGTCATAGTGTGTATTAGTTATAAGCATGGGTTTACAAACAGTTCTTATATTGGAGACGTTCTGTGTCCAAACTGATATTTATGTGTCTTTCAGGATCGCCCATGGAAATGATTCTGTCACAGCCGAAATGCTCATTAGCCCGCTGACCAAAAAATTAACTTTTTAAAATCACGGTGTATTATTTAGTTTTTCTCTCATTCACTATTAATAGAAATTTTGGACAGTGTGTGTTGTATGGATAAAAAGTTTTTGTTTCTAAAGAAAGGCAGAATTATACCACCTTTCTGAATATAGTTCCTACTTCCAGCGACTGCCGTCGCCAAAAGTACGAAAATAGGTCAGAAATTTGAGGAACGTCAGTGAATGGGAGTATTAGAAAAAGAAAAATGCCAACCCCTATTTTCTTTTAATGCGAGAAATAGCTTATCCTCTTATAAGTCAATGCCGGAAGATACCGCCAGCTGATGAAGATTAGCTACCCATATATCGATCTTTATGTGTGGCAGAAGTTAAGATTTTATTTTGTTAAGATATGTAACATTTTGTGTTGAAACTACATACTTATGTTCACTTACATATCAAAGGTCCGTTATGTGCGTTCGCTGGAAGACATGAAACATGACCTAGCCAACTATGTGATTAAATTTGATGCACTGACACTGCAACCCACAACACACATTTTAATTGGTAAAGTAGTCAATTCGGCTGTAACTTTGAATAATTAAGCAATTTACAATGCAAAACTTTCGTACAAACCCAAACAATAATTTAACTTTGCCTATGTTATTTATAGCTACGCTAATATCTAATCCTGTTTCAGGTGGGTAAAGGTTTTTATACCTATATGTACAATAAAATTTTCATTTGTAGAAAAATATTTTTTGGTAATTTTGTAGACGAGGCCTAACTATTCAAAATACAAATCATATAATAGACTTCAGAAGTAAAGATAGAAATACTAGGTAAACACTTCAAAGTTAAATTTCTTTGGCTTTACACAAGATCGTCTTCATACTCGTATCACATGTCATTTGAGACGCACTCTATCATAGGCGGGGGTACAGCAGGTTGGAAGTACTGGCGGCGGCCAGCGTCGGGTCGGTGGGCTGACAGGGAAACAAGGGGCAGTGGGAGGTCGTACGCGCACTGCGCGGTATGGTGCGCATGGCGGGGCGCCGGCGGAGGCGGCGAGCGGGCTCGACGTTAGCTGCCCTTCGCCACCAGGTGGTAGGGCGCGTGGATGGTGGCAACGCTGCCCAGCTCGGTGTGGCCCAGCAACTCATCGGGGTGCTCATGCTGATGCTCGCGCCGCTTCTCCTCGTTGGTGTAGTAGTGCGCGGCTCGCCGACGCGTGCAGCACAGCGCGCCTGCCACAGCCGCTAGAACGGCCACGCACAGCAGCATCAGGCCAGCGATCACGCTCATCTGCGCCTCGTGAGTCGTCGGGCACGGATCTAGTCGATCAAATGACATGTCAGAGAAGCTAGTCCCTCGCAAACGCAGTGGGGAGTAACACTTCATGTGTCGAAGAGTTGCATTGAGCACAGTCGTCGTCATATACACCAGCATAGTCCCCGCCGAGCACTGATCGCAGCGCCAGGTGTTTTTTGCCAAATTAACTTGAGCTATCGCTTCCAGTCTTTGCAAATCCAGCTCACTTAGCGTTTGTAACTTGTTATGCGATATATCTAATCTTTGTAAAAACTTTGTCTTCGTAAGAAGTTTGTATGGAAAGTTAGTTAATTTATTCCAAGATATATCTAACGCCACAAGGTGTTCGTTGTAAATAAAAAAATTCGGTGGTATGTCTGAAAGCGACAGATTCGCAAGACCAACGCCGTGGATTTCTGGTAATATCTGGAGTAATATGGCAATTTCATTTAAAACTAAGTTGTTTCCGCTGAAGTTGATAGTTTTCAAGCAATCCACGACTGGTGCAAAAGTTTGTAAATGAAATCTGTCTATTTTGTTGTGACTAATATCTAAATGCGTGAGGTTGGTGAGGTTGGCGAGCGCGGCCGGCGCCAGCAGTGCCAGGCGGTTATGCGCCAATGACAGCACGCGCAGCTCACGGTTGCGCCCAAACATGTGGTCCACAATCACAGACAGTTGATTCCCATCCAGTTTTAACTTCTTTAGTCTTTTTAAGCTTATAAACTCATCTGAAGTCAGATATTTGAATTGATTCTCTCCCAAGTCCAACTCCTCCAACTTAGAAACCAAATGGTATATTTGAGTATTGACCCGTCTCAGGAGGCATCCCCTACATTTAAAGATTCTCAGGTGTTGAATGTCCTTAAACACTTCTGGGTTCAGTTCTGTAAGAGGGTTATTACTCAGGTCCAGAATTATTAATTTTGCCAACATTCTGAAAAGTCTCGGTACCAATGTAGTAATTTCATTATTTGATAGAGTTAATGTTCTCAGAGAAGTTAAATGTCTGAAGGTTTCGCTTGGCATTTGTTCTATGTTATTATGATCGAGGTACAAGTCCGTGAGATTTATGAGACCTCGAAAGTTGTCCGCTCCAATGCTGGTAAGGTTGTTGTGAGTGAGGTTTATTAACCTGAGGTTTTGGAGGCCCCAAAAAGAGTATTGACCGATAGACGGGACATTAGAGTTAACTATGTGAAGTTCTCGAAGATTGACGAATGGAATGGGCTGCGTGAAGATAGGGCCGATGGTGAGTTCGTTTTGTTTGTCAGGTGGTGCGGCGATGATGATAATGTGTGCATTGCGGTCGATGTAGTCGACGGGCACGGAGCGCATGAGGCCGCGCGTACAAGCTACGCGCACGGCCGCGCCGCCCTCGGTGTCAAAGGTGCTGCGGCACGAACACTCGTCAGGACACGTCACCTCAGCGCCGCTGCAGCTCATCATCACCGCAGTCGACGACCACAGCAGGAACAGTAGCTGACAGCTTGTATTACTGTAACAAAATAAAATATATTTGAAAACCAGATAGAAAAAACACAATAAATTGCTCGCAAAAATTTTCGTATTGAAAAGTCCTTTACTTGAACGCTAGCTTTAAATATACATAATAAAACTGTATGGCCTATGCCATACCTGCCATTGAATTAAGAAACTGTTTCTCAACACCTATGTGTTGAGAAACAGTTTCTTAATTCAATGGCAGGTACTTCCTCCATTAATACCAGATAAACTAAGTTTACATAGGACTTAGTTAACAGCGATAACTTATAGTTTCCGTTTGAAGGGGAGAGCGCTCGTTGAGCGATCTAAGGCTTGGAATGTGTCCTAATTACCCACCGTAATTTATCGGCAATAAAACTATGTTGAGAACGTAACAGGTAAAAATATTGTTAATCCGCCCATTAACACGGTAAGTGTAAAAAATGTTCGAGTCCCGTGAACTTGGCACGAGATTACAGTCTTGTGAAATATGTGCTTCGCTTTGTCCGCGGAATCAAAACCCCTGAAAAATAACGGCCAGATAACAAAAGGCATTTTGACGCGCCGACTAAGCGGCATCCATTACGCGAATTCCGAAATATTTATTCGCACCTTAATGAAAAAAAGAAATTCTTTTGTTAGTTTCACCACAACCGCGAAGCTTATTTTAAATTTTAATTTACATTACAAAGATATTATCTGAACTAAGAAGGGTTCATGGTGACTCCGGACAAGGAAGATAGATTTACACAGGATTTAGTACGTATAATATTCTTTTGTGGATTTTTTTTCCGTAATCATTTTGTAAAGCCATCAAGAGCTAATGAAATAATGCTCCCTCATTATTTAATTAGCTCGGTAAAACAGGAAATTCGAGTTTTATTTTAAATATTCCCTTGCATATTACTGTAGGTTTTTTTAATTTTTTTATATAGACATTTCTTTCTTTAACAGACACAATTCCATGCAATGAAATATTTTATTCTTATGATGTACTAGCTATTGCCCGCGACTCCATCCGCGTGTTGATATAAAATAAGCGCCTGTTAAAATAATGA
Organism: Sesamia inferens; assembly: GCA_037179545.1. Lineage (NCBI taxonomy): Eukaryota > Metazoa > Arthropoda > Insecta > Lepidoptera > Noctuidae > Sesamia > Sesamia inferens. The sequence continues at coordinate 13,004,242 of CM073921.1, read as the reverse complement.
GAGCAATGTGTACGTCCGCGTTTGCCCCTGTTTTCGCAACATTTTTTGACTGCTCCTATTGGTCATAGCTGGAAGTTATATAGCCTATGTCCTTTCTCAGGCTCTAGACTATCTGTGTACCAAATTTCATTACAATCGGTTCAGTAGTTTTGGCGTGAAAGCCGGACAGACAGACAGAGATGCTTTCGCCTTTATAATATTAGTATGGATTGTACCTATGTACAATTTATGTTCTTTTTCTGAATGTTTTTTACACAGGTAAAACACAAAAAAGAACATAAAATATAATACTGAATATATTATGAATGTTCCCCCTACTCCTAGGAAACAGGCCTCCTCTTCGTGAGAGGGAATGAGCCGTAATCCACCACGCAAGACCAGTCCGGATTGGTAGGCATCACATGTCTTCGAATTTTTGGCTCTAGAACAAAATATTACTACAAAATATTACTGGCCATAACTTATTATCGTTAAAACGACTATGAAATTATTCACTTTTTTAATTTCTCAATACATATGTATATACTTCTGCAGTACGTAATATGGCAAGCAGGTGATTGGTACCATAATAGAATCTATTATTCCTTGTATGAACCGCCGCAAGCAGCAAAGTTTGTTATTTCGTTGTAAAACAAAGTTGTAAAGTGAAGCTCAGTTGTTTTATCAACTGTATAGAAACTGTATCAAACAAATAAGTCGTGTACTACATTCATGAAACACAACTCATATCTTCTCGGAAAGTGGCTAACGGGTGGCCGCCACAGTAAAATAGGAAGGTAGTCAACCCGTTGAGCTCAGTAGCATCTTGTAGGCCTTTATATTAACCAATTGTATCCTATAGGTACATAGGTATTAAGAAGGAGTAGGATTAACATAACGAACAATTCATTTAGTTCTTAGTCAGAATGTTTGAAAGTTCTTGAACGTAACAAGAGCTAATTTATTTAAAAAAAAATCTAGTTGATTACTTATTATATTATACACATGACAATAACAAACAATTTGTATCTAGGCGACTAGTGACTAGTAGCTACTCGCGCTAGTAGACAGCCTCATCCGAGGACGTCTCGTGAATATGGATCAGGTAGGTATTTAGAAGAGCTCGACATTGCCACTAAGCTGTAGAGCAATAGGGATCTTTCCTGGGTCAAAAAAAATTGATTCTATTTAGTCCGTCATTCAGATTATAGAAAAATATTGGATACGTATATTTTCTTTTATCAAATCAATAAAAATTGACAAACATAAAAGGCATCAAAGATCAGGAGTGGTGGCTGGTGACGTCACTCCTCGCTAAAAAGTGTAGCGTGCAGTGACGTCACACGAGTTTTCAACGCACTGCGTCGTCTTAATTTTCTGTTTATCTATAGTTTTTGTTTATCTATAGTCTATACTAATATATAAAGCTGAAGAGTTTGTTTGTTTTTTTGAACGCGCTAATCTCAGGAACTGCTGGTCCGATTTAAATCATTCTTTTTGCGATGAATAGCCCATTAATCCAGGAAGGCTTAAGGCTATATAACATCACGCTGCGATCAATAGGAGCAGAGCATAACTAACTCCATGCGAACGAAGTCGCTGGCGGCCGCTAGTTATATATAAAGCTGAAGAGTTTGTTTGTTTGAACGCGCTAATCTCAGTAACTATTGGCCCTATTTAAAATATTATTTTTGCGTTGGATAGCCCATTAATCCAGGAAGGCTTTAGGCTATAGAACATCACGCTGCGACCAATAGGAGCAGAGCATAACTAACTCCACGCGAATGAAGTCGCTGGCGGCCGCTAGTATGAAATAAGAAAAAATACATTTCTAGTATTTTTAAGGAAATTTGACTGAGGGACTAATTAGTTTTTTTTTAGTCAACTACCCTATTGAATAAAATCACCAACCAACCGAAGGGTTTAACGGGTTACTGGGATCGCGGGCATGCCAGCTTTGAATATCCTAACAAGTTTATTGTTATTATGCTCCAACCTCGTTTTTTGAATTTCAAATAAAATTTACGCTCCCTTTTTGAGTAAGCACATTCTTCCACGACTCATCTTATTAAATCCAGAATATTGTCCTGATAACTTAAGCTATTTTATGCTAATCGTGAAGGGAAAGCAGAAAACAGAATGTGACCTGTTTAATATGCTGCGCAGGATTCGGCTGGCTCAAACAGGATACGTCAGGGACGATGCCGAATGGGTGATCCAACGTCGTTGTCTTGACACTTACATGTTGTCTACTTATTGTTTGAATTTACATTACTGTACTGCACTACGAACATTCTTAACATCCATATGATGAAAAACACCGAGGTTTTCCAAATAAATCTACTTTTGTAAGCATGAACTTATCTACCCTTGTTATTATAAGCTCAGAGGGCCGACTACAACTTACCCGCTGGTAAACCCTGACCCTGACCTTCTTTCTTTCCACTATATCTGCTGGCATTTAGTTAAAGTCATATACATTTTGTACAATAAGAAATACTACTTACACCAACATACTTAGTAATTATTGTGTTATTTCGTTTATATACTTAAATAGAAATCTCTTTATTTTGAACAGATTACGTCAGTTTATGTTAAAATCCCAACTTTTCAGACAGATTTGACAAGTAAATCTTTCTCTGAAAACTATGGTTTCCAATTTTGTGAATAAAATGAGTAAATTGAAAAATAAATCCCTCTACCATTTCAATTTACCCTTTTTATTCAAGGATTTACGCGCATTGAATAAAAATACCTGCGATATTTCATTACATTAGTATTTCCTTTGTGAGCCCACTGGATCACATTACATAATTTTGTGGAGTAATTGTATTGATAATGTTATTTTAAATTGTAATAATTGTGGTAAACCATGTAATGATAACAAAACAATATTGAATTCCCTCTCAAATTCTACGGCTCATAACAAAATAATTATGTTAACAACTAGAGCGAGGATAAAGTCCTCCATACACTGATGCAGGACCAATATTGACGCTGCATTCAATCCCGGTGCTCTAATAGTCAGAATCATCTACTAGTAAACGCGTAGGTAAATAGTGCTTAGATAAGTGGCAATATAAAGGCAAGTGGTGAGCAATGATCATGCCTCTTTGAATTCAGTAGATTTGAAGGCGCGCTATTTTTCCGTACCTACCTAATTAATCTATCAGTCATTGAAATCTATATCTCGACCAGCTAAATCGTATTTGTGTAATTTTTTTTTTCTTGTATTTGGCTTCCTTTTTGCAGGTCAGTGACATGGCAATTTTTTTAAAGTAAAAATAACTGTGCACATTTAATGCGGACATTAACGCTACTTTTACCTGCGACTGCATTTCCGGCGACGCGACGTCCGTGTCAGCAAGTAAGTAATTTACCTGGTCATGTGGAACACACCTAGCATGGCTACGGTAGAAGTTCCTAGATCACAGCAACCTAGTACCAATTTTCTAGTAAAGCCAACCAGCGAAAGCTTTTCCTAGTTTTGCGAAATTGTGTTACGGGTAATCTTCAATGCGGAACACTGAAAGCTGAAAATACAATGTACTCTTTGATACTAGGCTATATAAGTATCCTATCTACATAGTACCTGAGATGATAAAATTAATATTGCGTTTCATATAAAGTATATACTCATTAACAAAGTGATATTTTGATTTATAACGCGACATGGTACTACCTTGGTATTGCTATGTATCATACAAATACATACAATACGTCTTTCCAACTACTTAGTGTCTAATATCTAGTTGAGGTCAATAAGGTATATCTTTATTCCATCAACAACTTACTTAATTTATAAAATTTATATTAAACAGTTTTATCGGCTCGTGGAACCCTAAAAACTTCGTCTAATTTATTAATTCCAAGACCGAACTTTTCTCATTACAGAATTCTCACAGGTCTTGTTATTATAATATTTTTATTAACCGTTTGACCACAGACTCCTTCAAACTCTAGGATTACATAGTCTTTGAATTTGGTGAGAAGCATACATTACTTTAATAAGTAATGTATGCATTTACTTAGTAAAGTACTTAATGTAAGTATCTTAGTAAACTAATACTTTATGTTTTTGTAGTTCGCATGACATGATAGATAAGCAATAGTTTAGTTTTTATCTATATTGTTGAAATGATTGCCTACTCATTTTATCTCACATATTTTCATTAAACCACGGGTATAATCCTACACGGCTTAACTAAAAGCGAACTAATAAAACCTATTCATTATTGAGCACTTATTTGTTGTTAGCGGACGAGTTCATCAAGCCAGGATTTAAAACTATTGTTAATATTTGTGCGTAGAGTAAAATTATTGCATTTCGTAGGTATGTATGTATTTTTTTCGTGATGACGGGTCACGTAGCCACGCAGGCGTGCCAGGCAGCCCACTGTCACGTACTAACTCAGTGCCATCGCCCATAAAGTCGGGAAATCGCTGGCCGGACCACGACCACTGTCGACCATTGTCGTCACTTTTATGGATAACGGGAACAGGATACGTAATTATACACGTAGATTTATTTTATTGACAATTGGTGAACAAATCTAATTTCGCTTTATTTGGTCGGTGACGTGAGTTGGCTTAATTAAACGGTCGTCCGCCGCGCCACACAGACGCATAAAGCATTTGAATGATTGTGAACCGCACTCTTCATGGGAAATCACAAATGAAAACGCACATGTCAATTCCAATCAAATGCGTTTGAAAATTGAAAAACAAATTGGTGCTTACCAAAGCATTTCAATTTATTGGAATCTATTTGTGTGAGTGAATATCTACACATGTGAACCAACCGAAAAATCTAGGAGCTTATGTGAAGGACAGCTGAACAGACCATTACTCCTCGTACTATCAGACGTTCCAACAAAGGATACAACGACACCGACAATGGCTGAAACTCGTTCAACTTCTATTCGCATTTGCTTTGAATTTCGCCCCACTTTGAAGATAATATATAAAATGTGAGCCCCTGTCTCACTCAGCGTGGTAATAATGCACTTATGTGGGAAATCTGCGCTGATTATTGTTCTTTAGGATCGAAAGAAAAAAACTGGAATGAAAAGAATTACATTCTTAAATAAAATTTTTAAAGATGCTATATTGTTTTTGCTAAGTAATAAACGAGCTCATGTAATAGAATTCGGTCGGGCTTTGTCTCTGGTGTGGCCCGAGCTTGGCGTGCGTTACGATGAATACTTATATCGTAAACTTTACTAATTAAATATTCCGTATCCTTATATTGCTTACAACGCTATGCTAGACGAATAATAAAAAGACAGTTTATGGTGAACTCTCTAAAAGGATAGAAAAGCTGAATTCATTAAAGTTTTACGATTAAAATCATCGGGTAACTGTTTAAGATTTTTGAGATTAAAAAAAAATCGTAAGTTCTCATCTCTCCGCGTATTAAAATAAAATAATAAAAGTTATGGACACCAAAGTTTGTACTTAGGTCATCGTTTTACGAGCTTGACCAAGCATGAAAAATGCATTTCAAGATTTACGAGCCTTTTATGCTCAGCTTCCGGGACACCCGAACAAAAATGTAATTTGTCAGGCAGCCCGCCTTTGAAAAACGATATGCGAAATGGATAGAACTACGAAATATATGCTCTCGTCGTGAGTCTATGATGCGGAATACTTTAAACGTTAAAGGAGGAAAGTAAAATTGCAAGAATGGATCAATCTGAATTCTCGTAAGTGCCACCTTATCCCAGGAGATCGAGGGTGTGCGAAGTGGACACGGTAACGTTTACACGATTCTTATTTACGCCAAGAAATATCTTATTATTAAATCGACACCTACTTAATAATATCATTGCCATGCCTCGTTCGACAATGTTAAATGACATATTCAATTTTATCAAAGCCTTCTTCCATTTTCTATTCCTCTACATCTTCATCGTGATTACCTATATTTCAGTAAATATTCTTGCGAACGAGACTCTTACTTAATAAATACAAATGGAATTCATACGATGGGGTTGGGCTAGGTAGGTAGGTACCTACCTAATATTGAGTGCTTTGGGTAGGCAAACGGTATTACAGGATTAAATGAGATTGTTATTTATGTAGGTACCTATCATCGGGACTCATCGTACAAGTTCGATTCCACGAATAACAAAGGCTGGCAATGGTCTTTTTTGTGTGCGGCTCGAGTACAATGAGATAAGGCGTTATATAAAGAATCTTCTCCGTGGGTCAAATCGAGGGACTTTATCGTTATTATTTATCTCCGAAACACATTTGTAGGAGCTGCTCTTTATATCCTTTTATTTTACATGACGACGACGCGGCACAAATTGATTTCTCTGCAGTCCCTCTGGATACACACGTTCAGTGGAAAAACACAGCCATGGGCACATGTCATTGTACTAACATCTTATGAAGTCTCTAAAAATTGAAAATATTCTTTACTGAACTAGGACGCCTAGCAGTCACGTAACCATACTATATCGCTCTCGAAACCAACTGCTCTAAAATATTGTATCAATTTACTTTAATGTCTTTAAAAATGTAGAAACACTGTTTTTACTAAACAACGAGTACCCATTAATAAGGGTGTGAGATGCAAAACTTATTGTTATTCATAAAATAAACAACGAAATACCAAAACCAAACAGAAATAAATGGAATCGGGATTAGCCTTACGGATCATTTAAGTTTGTAGTTAAATAGCGTTTTTATGGGTAAAGGTTTTTCGTCCGATCGGCTTATTGAAACTCAGCTTAACAAGTGTATTTAGTCAGTTCTTTGCCAGTCATGCTGCCTAGAACTTTTATTTAACAAAAGTTGGTTAGCCTTTTCGTTAGGATTAAACGGGAAGTGATGCAGTAGTAACCGCTTTTGAAACAATTGTAAGTAGGACACGTCAAACAAAACTTCATGTGAACACGTTTAGGAGATCAAGTTATTAAAAAAATCTTTTGTGGAGTACAAAAAAGCAAAATCTGAATATTTATTCTTAGTTTCAGCTCAGACTGACGTCAATTACTATTGCGTCTTTTAGTATTTTTACTATGCAAAACGCGGCATTGCGACGTTGAATATTCTATATAGGTAGCTATTTCTTTTGTGTTCGGCACACCCCACGAACGATATTCAGTTTGCCTCAATGGCGTCAAAAGCAACAATCTGTACAGCACAGCTGCCACGAGGGTCCCGAATCAAAGTGCAAATTGCGACGTATTCGAATAGATCTTGCTGTTATTAAAGAACAAGCGAAGTACTGTGTCCCAATTCTACGACGTTTTTATCATCGGACATTATATTAATCTGGTTTGAGAACACATTTTGCACCAACTTTAGGGGACAACAAACGATAATTCAATAGAATGGTGGATTCAACGAGAGCAATAGGATTCCTTTCGCACCCATTCAAGTATAGGATCATATTATAAAAGGCGACATACACGTGTGAGCGTTAGTAGGTAATATTTTTCTTTTGTCGTAAAGTTCGTCCTCGACCGCAATATATACCAACCTAAAGCTACATTCATTTTTCGGTAGATTACCAACCTTATAGGTAGGTACTATTAACCATTGTAACTACGACACGTGTGTGGTAACAAAAGCGTGATAAAGGACGATGGCACAACCTCGTTCATAGACGTAGGACTTAAGACGGCCGGCGCATTTATTCGGCCAGCCATTGATATTCAAAGCGAGATTTTAAATAGAATAAAGTTCTTATTATGCGTGTGTCTGTGTGGGAGGGGGCAGACCGCGACGGGCAAGCGGTTGAGCGAAGCTCCCCCTAATAAGAATACCGTTAAGGGTAATAGGGTAGGATTTGGTACATGGAGAAAAGATTACGCACCCGCCACAGACCTTTTCACTAACCACTGCGTTGTTTGTGAGCCGACTCTGCTTTCTGACGATTCGCTTAAAATACAATTGTAACTTAACAAATAACATACAAATCCAAAGAATAACAAAAATGTTTATTTACTCAAAATAATGAAAAGCCTGCATCAAACGGACGTATATCGTACTCGAATGAAATGGATACCATCCTAATAGAAACCTATGAGAATGATATCCATTTCATCAACATTGGATAGGTATTTATCAATATAGCAAACGCGACTGTTAAAAACAATTTCACAGCCGACATGTTGGCTCACAATGAGAATGAACGCTTTCATTTATATTGTCGAGGGGTTTCAATTAATATCGAACCTTACACCAAATAAAACAGTAAATAACAAGTTTATTAAATTCGCACCTATGTATTTCTTCATGCAAACAACTGTTTATTTCGTGTCCGTGATATTCCATGGTGAAAGTTGTACAATTGGAGCCTATGATAAATAAGGGTGTCATAAATAATTTTCAAAACAATATTCACCGACGATTTGTACCGTCGGTGAGTACTGTTATAAACAATTGTTTATCTAACACTACTCGCACAATTTCATACATAGTCGATATTCTTAAGAAAGAATTTCATTCGACGTCACTACTCAAGAATAATCTGCTTTTATTTTAACTCCAGAGCTGTAAGCCTTGCAACGTGGAGGTCTCAATTAAAGCCGTTTTAATAACCACAACTGAAAGTTTTTTCAACTTTTATCGGATTATAGAACTATGTATGTTTAAGCCTCTTTAAATTAGGCTAAACTTTTCATATAAAACATCGGTGGTATTTTATTCATGTAGGTAAGTATTGAATTTGAACAGTTTTTCTTTGTGAGTTTTATGATTATAACTTTATATTAATTTCAATTATAGGAAAACAAGTACAGTTTACTAGGTATATATTACATAACTTGTTTTTTTTTTTAAGTGAAGTCTGCTTCTTATTGTGTAAAATAGACTCGGCTCAGAATTCGTGTTTGGCGGCATAACTAGAATCCATCAGTGCCTGTAACCTGTAACTCACTGGACACGCAGGTCACGATTGGACACTCAATGTCATATTTAGTGGGACACATTTTCAATATGGTGTGTTATAAGCTTAGTGCTAGTATATATATATGTTTCAACAAGTATATATGTGTTTGACAAATCCTCGGTTCTGAATGTGAGAATGTGACTTGAACAAAATAGCCTAATTTCAATCAACCTGAGTTCAAGGTCAAATTACAATTGAAAGATTTATTCGTCTTCGCAATATTGTATAACACAAACACTTAACTAGAAATGTTGTATGTAAGAGTATGCAGGCTCTACTAGGCAAACTGAACGCTCGTGTGAAGACAATCGATGCCTGTTTTACTTACCTCGCCCTTTTGGTCGTCTCCTCGTCACGTCACCCTGTACAACTCATGATACCATCACTAATTAATGCTTTAGCGCCAACACACGTCTATTATTACAAAGGAGAGCAATTCCTCTAAAGTACCTCAGCATTTATAGATATTATCTAGTAATGGCGTAAAGGGCTCACTAATACGACCCCCGATTAAAACCTCAAGGGCTAACTACTTTTGGCATTTCAAAGTATATTTTGTAGACATCAGTTTAATTAGGGTTTGTCCTAAAAGGGTGACACCGAGACTTTTAAGTTAGGTCTGTTCGTCTGTCAGTGTTATCTTTTACACCGTAATAAAATTAAAGTAAATCTTTAAAACCGTTGAAAATGTACTGTTATGGGTTAAATCTTAGAATTTTTTTTTACACATTTTCTGTTCCTGGTACCGGAGGGAGAGAGTGGGGGAGATATACACGATCCTTTGTTCGGTATTTAATACTTACCCTTACAATAGCTTGGCTTACACTTAACTGATCTTCTAAAACATCGATTACTTATTCCAATGTAAACTTGTCAAATGACAAGACGCATTCGTCGTTCAAACATATTTAGGCTGTCAAGCTATTTATTTATTTGCGAACTTGAAATGTGCACGAAACTTTAAAGGAACATTATTAGTCTGTTTATTCGCACAGGATTCACTGGATATTCGAATCAAATGATGCTTTGATCATCTCCAAGCAAAGTGCGGATTCAACAAGGGTCAAAACGATATATTTTTAGAAAAGGAAAATATGTATCATTTATATTTTTGACATCACATTGGACATTCCATTTTCTCTAAACATAAAAACAACTTTCCCAAATCTAAACTTTCCTTCTTATCTGTGTCGGAGAAGGTACGAGTAACTAGATTGATAGGAATTTATTCGAAATAGATTAATGAAGGGCCTCGGCCTTTGATCTTTGAATAAATATAATAATGTATTGATGTCTTTCGAGTGCCCGCTCAATTGCTCATACACAGATGTCAAGGCATAGTTGAACAAAAATAGAGGAGTTGCGTGCGCTTGGATCGAGTTGCTCAAGTGCGCTGCGGTTGCGGTGGGATTACATGTGTGATTCCGACCTCAAAGGATTTAAATATATATAAGTTTGTTCCTTTATTCGTTGTTAAACTTTGACATCTGAATTGTTAAATATCGGTAGGTACTTAGATGTAGTACTTGTGCCTGCCCAATTTCATAACAGTCCAAACATTTTGGTAAATTAAACTTTTCGTTTTTATCATTATTGAAGCGACTTTAATTTGTAAATTTTAACATTTCCCGCTCATTAGTTTACTAAAGACGTTGCGGCTAACGCCCAGAAGCAACCTAAATCTGTTTTTTATTGAAGATTACAAATTCGTTACAAAATCTGCGTGTGGCAGCTGTTTCTTATCTTTTCATAATTTTTAAAACAGAATGCTGATTTATATGTAACTACTTGAACACATTTGTTATTTACTTCTCCCCACCTGAATATTAAATAAGTAATTAGGGTAGGTTTTCAAAAAGAATTCTAAAACGCGTTATAATGAATGACCCTACAATAATTGAAGTCGGACTTTTTTAATACAGCCCTTTATTCGGCCCTTTTGAGTGGAAGCAAAAACCAGTATAGAGATTATTTAAGCGCCTTTGTTGAATTCGCGCATAACGGCATGACGTGTCTTTTTAGGTTTTTTGTAACGGTATCTGAAAAGGGCAGTCCAGCAGCCCAGGTGTCGAAGCTAATAAACAAAAAGGGTTGACCCAGTGTGCAGATGCAGCAATATTCATGGCTAAAGCTGATGAGGTAATAGAGACACTATTCTTAAAAATGGTCTGACAGGAACTCAGTTTTTAATATAAAGTCACGTGCAGCAACAGCAATTAAAGTCAGCGTGGAGTACCTTAGTGCATAAATACGGTCGTAGTTACACATCCTCGTAATAACTGGTTTCCTACAATTTAATGACTAGTACGGGACACACAACTGCCTGAAGTCCTGAAATTTGTAATCTCGCCACTTAACCATGACCTCTGTAATTATGTTATTTTTATTTGGACCACCAAATAAAAATAACATAATTACAGATTAGTGATTACCAAATCACTCGGTAAAAACCGGAATATGCTTTTTATTAAAAGTAATGAAATAATAAAACAGGTTTTGTAATTTCTAATGGCCTAAATAAATATCATCTGCTCAGTATTCATGTGTAAATTTTGTTTCACAGGTACCTACCTACTTTGATGTTAATTAATATCGTGCTCATTTCCACTTTAAGAGCCTCAACAAGCCCAGGGTCAAGTGATTCTGGTCCCTCGGTTCAATAGAATAGGAAAATTATTATTTATACCATCGAACTTCCTCGAGAATTTTGTGAAGGCTGTGAAAATCGCGTTAAAACCTGTCCAATTGATGAAAATTAACTTCTAATTGAATACCCAAACAAAGGACTTTGCTTTATCGTATTTAGCGGTTCTAAATATAAACCAAGAACAGCTCATCGCAATACCTCCGTTGTATTAAAACAGGTTGTGTATTTAATCCTTTAAGCCATTAATAAAGTCGGTGGAAGGAATTTGTCAAGACGGACGAAGAGCCTCGGCCCGATAACTAACAAAGAGCTCTAAATCTGTTATAGGCCAAATGAATGGATCTCCAGTGAAGAATCTCAGCATTCAACTTAATACCTCCGGAGTAGGGACACGCTCCCGACAACCACTGACGATTTAACCTGCGAATCTGAAAAGGGCATGCTTCTCTGTTAAAGACAAATGAAGTCCTTAACAAGCTATATGTCTTAGATCTAATACGACCCGATTGAACTACATTATTTAGGTAGAGAAACACTATTAATCAACTCATAACAAATTTAACTTAACTACAAAATATGTATGTGTGTGTGTATGTATATATGATAAGTTAAGTTCGCGTTTATTGCAGTGCGAGTGTGTTTCAAATACATGCATTTATTTTAAAATAGGATACAGTAAAGCTACGGTTGTTAGAAGTGCGATACCTGCCACATACTCCCGTGAAGTCCAAAGACGCCCTAATGTCAGTTACTTTTCAAAATTATATATTTTTATAAAGTCCGTGGTAAATATGACGGTAAAGTTTTTATAAGAAACCGGCGATTTACAGTGTACGGCTGCAAGTACATTCTTTATATAAAACACAATAGTCACACAGCATCCTTATGCAGTAACTTACTAAATCACCGCGTCTCTATTATAGAGCTTTAAGTACTTACCGTCTGTCTGAGTACTGTACTTACTATCAGTCTGTACGATATCTGTCTCCGCGCTATATTTTCCGGCACTTATTATTTAATTGGAAAGATTGATTTCACGTCTTGCTAGAGTGATTGACTAAATGTATACATGAATTAACGAAAGCGATGCTGTGAACACACTTGCTTTCAAATGAAATATCTTACACGAAGTCCCTTTTACATAACTAATCTGAATCTAATCGTCAATTGAAAATGATTTTACTTCCGTTGTTTGTGGGTTAACATATCGAAAGTGAAAAGTGAGCAGTGAATACTAGATGGGACGCCGACAGTTGCGTAGTCGTGCGGACTAGTACGGTCGCGACTTCTCGTGACCCACATTAGCACCGCACGGGATACGAAACGGTTGTTTTATTCTCCTTTTTCTTTACAAATGGGAAATCGGACCCACATTATTACATGTCCGTGGAGGCGTAGATACACCGAGAACATCTTACAATCCACTCTTGTTTAAGATTTATGTTAGTGCAGAAAACTTTTCTAAATACAGTAGACTGATGTTTCAAATTGCCATTGAAAATTGTGTAGTATTTTATTTAATAGAGAATAAAACTATCCCTATATTAGTTAGACCATTCTTTATCATTATTTGCAGAAAAAAATCAAAGAGACCTAATTAATGTTGTTCTAATGGTATTTTTCCTTCCAACATATAATCGGCTTTTGTTTTTCATTACAATTCGGTCTTATTATTTAGACACAATTACAAGTTGAATACCTAGGTTCTATCCCTCTGGATAGAACCTAGGTAGGTCCGAAATTAATCAGTATTAAGCTCTCTTAATACTGATTAATTTCGGACTATGGACACTAATAATTTGAGTAGTGGAAGCAACATTCTATAGAAAACATGACAATGAGAAGTGCGGGCATATACTTTCTCTTTAACTTCGAAGTAGAAACTAATTTACCTTTCTTCGTAAAGCGGAGTAGGGTCGTCCACTTCATAATTAAGGCTATTTCGTTCCCCCTTTATCTTCTATTTAGGTATACCTGAGAGCAAAACCCCTGAGGCATGCGGTTAAATGTTTAAGTACTTTTTTTCTTTTCCTCCGAAACAGACGCGGTAACCCCCGAGCCGCAAGAAAATATTAAGCAAAAACTTTTATCGTTAATAAGCCAAACGGTTCTGCAACAAACATAACTGCTCGACAAATATATTCAAAGTTATAAACATGGCCCCAACGTTTACGAAAAAATCCTCTGGATTTGTACGAAAATGAAAATCGCCAATAAATGCGAATAGTTTGTGACAGTTGGTTAAGCCGCAGATCACTAAATTGTGTCTACTTCAGAACTAAGCCGGGCTTGTACCGAGACCGCTGTAAAAGTGTACTGCTATTGACCTACATCCACTTCAAAAGAGAGTCAGAGTTAATTTGTTACCCTTGTCCTATTGTCCAACCGCTCCGTTTACAAAGAGGTTAGTCAAAGATGTTTTCTCGTAATGCTTAAACACGGCAGGTAAATGGACGCGTCACCATCAGGGATGCCCCCTAACGGATCAAGAAACATTCGTAGTAGCTGCCATTACGAGATGCCCAACTCAACCTTTAAGTGAATTTCAGTGGCGCCGAGTGAACTCGTTTGTAAAACTAACTCAGCATGAAATACTATCAAGCGTTATTGAACGTCAGCTGGAGACTTCGTCTGTCAATGTTCAACAAACAATATGTAATTAGGTAAAACTGTTATTTTCGCGGAGTTTCAGAATATAAGTATAGTTCTACAAAATGCAACATTTGTCAAAGATTTGAAATGTTAAAAACTACACGTAAAATTAATCGTATTCTTTAGTTTCCATATTTATCGTAGCCTTTCTTTCGCAAGTAAACATGGCTTCCCGGTGTCCCAAATTTTCACGAGAATCCATTTTAACGTTCGGTTTATTTATAAACATAAATGTGTTAATTAAATTATGGTTATATGACACCAGTGAGGCGGTAGTCCGAAGCGCCAGAGGTCAATAGATGTACGTCAATCTAATCAACAGTTGTGAGTTACATAAAACTCGATATTCTATATACATCATTGTTTTACATTGATTAATAGTTCTATTCACCATATCCATCCTATTAATCTATATACTAATATATAAAGCTGAAGAGTTTGTTTGTTTGAACGCGCTAATCTCAGGAACTTCTGGCCCGATTTGAAAAATTCTTTTTGCGTTAGATAGCCCATTAATCCAGAAAGGCTTTAGGCTATATAACATTACGCTACGTTCAATAGAAGCGGAGCATATAAAAAACACGGATTAAGTCGTGCGTGGCCTCTAATGTACAATAAAGCTGAAGAGTTTGAACATGCTAATATCTAGAACCACCGGTTTCGAAACGAAGCTTCTGTGCATTTGGTGGTCCAATGCTTGAGGAAGACTGTAGTCTGTACAACATCACGCTAGGACCCTTGGGAGTCCGGCAAATAGGAAAACATTCAGAAAAACGCTAAGCGAAAACAATGGAATAACGCGGTCAGGCGATGTGATACGACGAGATAGGTCGGGGGAGCAAGAAATTTAATGAAGACAAAGTCACAGAAAAAACTTCGTATAATTCAGCAAATGTAATATGAACGTGAGAGCAGCGGTGGCCTAGTAGATAGTTATCGGCCGCGGCTTAGAAATTGCACTTGTTGTGCACTGTTGAAGTGCACTGACAATTGAACTTGCAATTGTTTGAACCCCATCAGGCGCTTCACTTTGTGTAAATTATTTAATCACCACTGCAATCAAAACGGTGAAGGAAAACATCGTGAGGATGCCGGCATTTCCTAGAACCGAAAAAATTATATCTAAAACATTTATGAGATCTACCAGCCCGCACTGGGCCAGCGTGATAGATTACGCCCCACTCCCTTTCACCGAGAGGAGGCCTATGTCCCAACAGTGGGATCATTATAGGCTAATTGTGATGAACATGAACTTGTTATTTTTCAATGAATATAAAAATCCCACATTATTTCCCAATCAGAGTAAAGTAAACCTAATTAACATCAACTAGGGAAAACATAGTTCAATGAACGCACTGAGAGTGTCGATAAAACATCGTTATGCTTTATTTGAAACTTTTGGAACAAAGTAGACAGCGGTCAATTCAATTATTTTGAAATAGACAGAGAAATTGAGTGCCTGTTTGTGTAGAGTTATACATTGCTTTACTGGCAAGCTGAAAGTTTGCTGGCAAAGTCTTCGACATGTGAAATAATTTAATACCTTTTACGGTCTAATAAATAAATACCTCTTTTTTATTGTATAATATTAAAATCTTTCCAAAATAATTATTTAAAAAATAAATAAATTCAATATTTGTTTTATTAGAAGTAATAATATATGATAATGTCCCATTATCTTTTGCATTATAAGTAAGCGAGAGTACTAAGTGATTCTGTCATATCTCAAAGAGACATCTAAGTTCAAAGTTAGAGAAATGTGCTACAAGAAAGCAATTTAATTTGAAATTGTTTGACGCTGATGTGAGTTTTAATCCAGTATTAACCTGGTGTTCTTTCGACTTTTAGTTTTAGACACAGCTTTATTTTAGAATGATTAAGTTCTTCATCACTCCAAAATAAAGTTATATCTAAACTGGTAGCTAATTAATGAAAATGGCCCCGACTTACGAGTTGTAGGTTCCGACCCAGGTAGGTTTTTTAATTTGTGTACATTATTTCATCAGCACTGCACTAAAAATGATGAAGGAAATCATCATGAATTAGAACCAAAAAAAAAAACCAAGACATGCGGGCGTGATGAATAAAAGGCCACTTCCTTACTTAAAGAAGGCCGTACTTCAGAAGTGGGAACACTAAAGACTGTGGTAAGTAGCATTACAATTCAAACTTATTTGAATAAGATGTAAACTAAAGGACTGTGTCTGATGACCAGATGGTGATGATGTCATCAGTTGGTGCACTTTGCAGAAGATATACGTATGTGTGGTTGGTTCGTAAGGGTGATGAACCGTTTCAAGGCGGCGGTTCTTTTCAGTAGAAAAGACTCTAGAAGTTGCCAGGATACCAGTATCTGCTGACATAGTCGAGGATGAACGTGCAAACAACTCTCGAAACTCGACCATAAAAAGTTGGATAACAGGTGCAAGAATAGTAGCAAGTAAGGGATTTGTAGAATTCGAGAACTTTTTATGCGGGATTTTCAAGACACTAAAAACGGATGTCATCAACAGTATTCAATGTCTGACGATAACTAGCCTTACTTTATATCACTATCCGCCATCAACGTCTTTAATTACAACCCTTGGTGTAAAGATAAACTGGGTACCTACCTATGTACCTACACATAATTCCGTCCCCAAAACGTCTTCGACATTACAGGCTATATAATAAACAAACATGTCATGTAGGTAGGTAGATCATGTCCGTAATATCACATTCGATTAACCAAATGCATATTTCATCAGAACCCAACGTTACGGGCTCTCTCTCCCGCAAATAGCAAATATGTAGATTCCTACCGGCAAACTTTGGGGAGTAAAACTGGCTGGTAAATGTAAATAGCTTTATACTCTAAAAATCTCAGACAACTAGCCATTTCTGAAGGCTGTATCTCGGGTTATTCACGAAACTCCAAGGTGTAAGCGGTGTCTGCGAACAAAGTTTGGCCGTCCTGCCATTAAGGTAGCTACACTATGCGATTTACACAAGTTTCTTTTCAGCGAGTTTATACTAGTAGCGGCCAAGGGCATCATTATAGACAGATCTTTAGCTTAGGGACCTTCTTAAGACAGTAAGAAGAATTTAACCTTGGAACAATGACTTATTTTTTTTCCGCTGCCTTTGTTTAATTTCACCTTCGACTTAGTTGGGCTCTTCTTGTTTTTATACAGTCCCATAGATTCATGGCCTCATAAACTTTATTTTTAAGAGTTTTTGAATAATTTCATTAGTGTTTGAGTTCGTATCGGTACGGTGAATCTTAAATACAAATGCAGCTTGACTTACAACTTATTTAAACAATCTTTAAAACGAAAACTTTTTCCATTTACCTATTTTGAACCGACTTCAAAAAGAAGGGGTCTTTCAATTTCGCTCGTTTACTTGGTGATACACTGAGATGGATCAATATGAAACATTCTGGAACAATAACTCATATACGAATACAAACTCATAACAATAACTCATACACATTCAAATAAACACTAGTTACAAAACATGTTCTTAGAAACCATAAAAAACTGCCTTATATTATTTTTATGTTATACGCGCTATCATAGGAATCTACGTATATGAACTACACTATCATAGAACTATAAGTAGGTTTACCAATATACTTATTGAAAAACATTCTCCAAAACTAATACTGTGTTTGATACAATAAAGCAATCTAGTTGCACAAAGGAAATAACAATAAGACAAAGTTTTTTATTTCACCCAAATTTAAGGCAAATAGTTTTTTGTCTCATAGCGTAGTGCGCATAAAACGTTCGTTGAGCACCCTTCATATAAGTACACCATGTTACCCCACGACCATGGGGTGCGACTGTAGGGGTGACTATATACCTATACAGCAAGGGTCCTTTAATAACCCTCTATGATTCGACACGAATGAAAGTAATCAATATTTTTCGCCAGATTCACGCGTCCAAAATTCGAGGTTGATGTTTATATTTTGATCGAATCGTTTTAGAATATTTGTAATTTTACGCGCAGATGTACTACTGCTTATAGCCTTATTGGTACAACTTGTTTAGTAACTTTATACGCAGGCATAAACATTTAAGTCTAGTAAAATATTGTAATTAAATCCCATTTTTAGCTATAAGATAAAATGCTTCGTAATCTCAGAGATTCTCTATCACGTAAATCCTTTAAGTGTTCTAAGGCGACACCTTCTGATAGAAGAGTACCTATCTCACTATAGTTGAAGTTGTTTGACTTGGAACTTTCCGACAAGCATGAAGTTATCGTGGATACAAGGACTTTAACTTTTCAGTTTTATTTTCAAAGCTATATATATGTACCTACTACCTAGGTATAAAATATCGACCCCTTTGTATTGACTATCTTTTTTCATTATTAGTCTTTGTAGAAGTGTTCGTACCATCACTAACCTCTTTTCTATGTGTTCTAAAGTATTTATTTAGCTTCATTCATTACAGGAAATGTATATCCTAAACCTTGTTCCCGGGACTTGAAGTTTGATATCTTGCACAAAGGCTCCTTATACTCCGAAAGTGAACACTAAGATAAGATATACAATTTCTTGTTATAGGTATATTAAAAACTCCTTGTTTTAAACTGTGATCTCATTCCTTCAATTTTAAAGACTTAAACATTTGGCACAAAACTTAACTAGGTAAATAATAAAGATATATAAATATTAAACAAATCGATCATGTAAGGGATCAGTGAGGCTCTTCGAAGAGGTACTTAGAGAGAAACCACGGTTCCCTCATCTTCCACCCAGCGGGAGTAAACAACCCGGCCACCGTGGTCGCAGCCTTCCCGGCGTCGAGCAATGAATAGCTCCCGGTCAGTGAAGACCATGCCCGAGTGCAGAGATGTCAGCACATAATAACGAAGGTCCTCTATCTAGGACCAACACCTGTCAATGCTGCCAGTTGTTCGAGAAAGAGACCAGGAAACACGGTATCTCACATGCACAGGCAAATGAAGGAACAGTGGTGGATTTCAGTCAGTAAAAGTTTGCACACTCTCTCTGCTCCCGCTCCGCCCAGAGCTTTTGATGGAATCCCACCCATAAAAATTGGAAAGTTCGTCAGAAATATGTATTGGCTCAAACGAATTCGCGGACGAAGGGATAGTATTATGTAATAATTTTCTTACTTATAGCAAAACAGTTGGGATTAAATCAATTAGGCTCGGGGAACTCAATGTGAGCTGTTATATAGTTAGTGTAAGTAGTCTGTTACTGTACAAACAATAATGTTATCGCCCATTAATCGGAATTTATTGTTAGGTAGACAAGATATCTTTAGGTAGTAGTAATGTGATCAGATTATCATCTACCTAGCGTTTTTCCTAAGTATGGCGCGTCGGCTTTCATCCTAACTGGAAGCATCTGATTACCAGCATTCTACACGGGGCGCTCGCCTGTCTGACCTACAACCTAGTTACTGGATAAAATTGACAAGGTTATTTTTAATTTATACGAAACCTGAATGTAGTTTGTTCAAATAATCAACTGAATCCATTCCAGTCATTTTTACACCATGTAATAACCACATTTAGAAATTGTTGTGCAGTATAGTCACCGAGCGCACACAGCTGACGGTATAATACTAGGAGCGCAGTGAGACAGCCCCAACTGCCGGCCACCCTCAACTGCCGGCCACATCAATCGCGGGCGGGCGAGCGGTAAGTTGACCATTCTTTTGCTGGGACAACCAAGTAAGATAACAAGTTCATAACTTTGTGGTTTTTCATGATATCTTTTAAATGAAAATTTTTGCATAGATTCTTTATTTAAAAATGCTAGACAAGTGTGTCACGTTTCGCATAAACAAAAAATAACGTTGCATATAAGATCTTATTAAGACAGGATGTCTGATTTTCGCTTCTGACGACCAGTACTAACTGTCAAAGATCCACGAATGAGAGATGGGATCAACAGCTTAACGAGCATTCCGAAGAACGGATGGGTTGGTATGCGAAGATGGTGGAACCCATCTACGGGCCAACCGCGCCAAGTACAGCTTTATCTGGTCGATTGACAGGTGCGGCTTTTATTATTTACCCACAAGCCCTATATGATATGATTATATGATATGATAAGATGATACCGTTACATTTCATTTCTCTCAAAATATTATTTTATATTCAAATGCTTCACTGGCTCCTCCTGGCCTGCCATAAAGGCAAACGCTGCTGGCATTCACTGACTTAATGTTTACGATTGCATATAAATTCTTCTTTTAAGTACCTAATAAGATTACGAGAAATTCAGTTGTGGCGGATAAAGAAATGTAACCGTAAATAAAGCCAGTGTCAATTATATACAGTTGACGTAGAGTGAAAGCAAAACCATACTGTTTGTAGTAAAAAAATTAGTGATTATAACAAAATAATACTGAGCGTAACAAAATAATCCAGATTATAAAAAAATATAGTTGTTATATCAAAACAATAGTGATTATAACAAAATAATACTGAGCGTAATAAAATAATACAGATTATAAAAAAATATAGTTATTATATCAAAATAATAGTGATTATAACAAAATAATACTGAGCGTAACAAAATAATACAGATTATAAAAAAGTATAGTTATTATATCAAAACAATAGTGATTATAACAAAATAATACTGAGCGTAACAAAATAATACAGATTAAAAAAAACTGATTATTGATTAACAAAATAATACTGTTTATAACAAAAAAAATACTGATTATAATAAAATAATACTGTTTATTACAAAAAAATATGGATTATAATAAAATAATACGAATTATAACAAAATAATACTGATTATAAAAAATAATACGCCTGTGTTTCCTTAAGGATACACCAGAGGATACTAGAGGACTATAGATAGGCCCATTATCGCAGTACACTGTTGGATCTGTCCTCTCCTAGTCCTTACACCCTTTCCTCAGCCTTTCGCATTCAGACTGTCCCAGTCACCTTCGGCAGCTTCCACTCCAGGAAAAAGACCTGAAGACCAAGAAAGAAAGACCAAAGACCGATGGCCAGTAGAGTGGATGGGCCATCGGTCCTTGGTCAGCTTACTGCCTCTCCAGCTTGCTTTCTCTTCATGGTGTGGTAACTCCAGCTGATCGATTTTGTAAAAGTCTCACCTATCAGAGTAAGCTGCTGTCAATAGTGTCAATGACTAGTATTATTAGTGGAAATGAGAGCTCACTCCACGCTCAATTTGCTTGTATTTTTTTTATTTTATTTAATTATCTACTAGTTACTTACCCGTGAATTGTATTGTAAAAATTTACTGCAGGGGGTTACATTGCATCGCCTACCCACGCCTTTAGGGTTCTTTTTTATAATTATATACTAGTACTTGACTGCATTCCCGTCTGGTGGTAAGCAGTGATGCAATCGTTGATGGTAAAGCGCGCTAGTTTACTAAGAACTTATTTACTCAAAAAATTGAGTGAATTGGAAGGAAGACGGATGTTGAGCGAGGTGATGCAGGAAGGAGGACGGAGATTGATCTGGAGACCGTCCACGATCAAACTCCCAACACAACAACATTTGGGGCATCGTACCCGGCACACATCGCAACACAGCTGCTCAGATTCGTCTTCCGTATGGCTTTACCAGACATCATTCTGTTACATTTACCTGACACCAAAGAGTCATAAAGTGATGATTATAATTAATTAGCCGGTTTGCTCTATCAAAATAAGGTAATAAGAGTTAATCAAATCCGGCCGGTAGTTCCTTTATATACAAATAAATTACATATATACATACCGTTACAATATACTTTATATTATCTACTAGCTTTCCGCCCGCGTCTTCGCCTGCGTGTTTATATCGCGCTTTGTAGATTCCTAATTTTCGGGGATTAATTATTGTATCATTTATTTATTTAAACTTCATGCACAATCATTGCACAATGGCGGACTTAGGCATTTTCTACCAGTCTACCTTGAGGTGATGCAGAGACAAAACATGGTAGGTGCAAACAAATTAAAGTTATAAGAGAGAAAAAAAAATATTATAATAAATACATAAATACATACATACAAAATATAAACAGAAGAGAGAGATAAAAAAAAAATTATGGATAGAGAAAAAGAATAAATTATATACCTATGTGATGAATCTGCATATTCGTTTGCAATAAATTATATTGTTTTAAATAACACAAAGTGCCATCTACATATTGCCGAACTGGTATGAAGCTTAAAATATTTTTGTTTTGCCTCGGGAATATCATTTTTTTCCCGGACAAAAGTACCCTATTATTTAATCCGGACTTCTAACTTTACGTCTGCAGAATTTCAAAGCAATCGGTTCAGTAGTTACGGCGTGAACGCGGAACAAACAAACAAACTCACTTTCCGATTTATAATATTAGTAAATATCAAGACGATCACGACAGCTGAGTTTTGAAAACAATATTTACGCGCATTTTTCGTAACTAGAAAAGAATTGTTCAATATGAGCATTGGCTATAATATATTTGACCAAGTAATAAAAATTATAAAATGTACTACTATGTAAACTATAAGTATGCATAATTTACTCAATAATTATCTGTAATATTATGACTGTAGTGATTTGATTTAATTTAATAATAATGTTTAATAATGACTAGACTAAATTTATAAACATAGTAAATTTGTAATAACTAATTAAATATAAATAATATCTAAACGTTAAATGTGTGTGTACAACGCCTGAAATAAAACGATCAATTTATTATTTACGCCTATCTGTTTCATATACATGAAACTGGGAAGTATCGAGTGTCGGCGAATTTGTCGAGTCATACGTCGCCGGTTATAAACTATATTTGTACCAAATTTCACCTAAATCCATTCAGTACTTTTGTGTAAAAGGGCATCAGACATCCTTACATATATTAACACATAATCCTCACAAATTTTCGCATTTACAATATTGGTAAGTTGCATTAATAACAGCAGGATTTATTAGTACCTATTTATACCATGCTACTACATCGTTCCACTTCTGATACCGTGAACCCGATTGCAGAAACAGATAAATGGATTACAAATTGCTGTTAAAAAATGCATGTTGTTGTATCGCAACCTGCAATCCGGCCTGGTCATCAATAACGTAGTGCCGCCATCAAATCCTAGTATGCAGATTGAAACTGAGTGTTAGGAGGAACGCCAAAATTTATGTATGAAGGTCGATTGGCAGTTACGGCCCGAGTGGTAAACTGTAGAGTGTCTAAACGATAAAGACCATACGGAAAGAAGAGAAGGTAGAACAGCCACACGATAAGTGCTATCATAATGGTTGTGCAATTTGTGACAGCCGAGCTCAGAATAAACTTTGTAGTTTTGGCGTAGAGTTTCAAACTTTTCTTTTCAAACGTAACGTCTAATCGATGGTTTTTTTAGGTGTGATATTAGACGTTGGCCCCAAACAAATTCAAATTCGGGCGAAACGAAAAAGTCTGTAATTATTCTTATGTTTAGTTGTCATTTCCAATCCAATAACCAATAGGGATGTTTCCTGAGTAAAAAAAATGATTATATTTAGTCCGTCATTCAGATTATAAAAAAATATTGGATACGTATATTTAGTTTTATCAAACCAATAAAAATTGACAAATATAAGAGGCTTCAAAGATCAGGAGTGGCGGCTGGTGATGTCACTCTTCGCTAAAAAGTGTAGCATGCAGTGACGTCACACGAGTTTTCAACGCACTGTGTCGTCTTCGTTTTTAGTTTATATGAAAAAAGAAAAAATACGTGTCTAATATTTTTTGGAAATCTGACTGACGGAATTAGTTTAGTAAATAAAATAAATAAATTATCAATTAAATTAATTAATTATTTATATTTTTTTTTAGTTTTTTTTTTAGTCAACTACTCTATTATCCAACGGTCGTGACACATAACGGACAAGTTTTCAAAGTATCAAAATTATCAAGGTGTTTCCATTTGGCGAGTGTGACTGACACTACTGAAATACATCGAGACATACGTCGCCGGCGCAATTCTAGTTTCAATCTAATTGAAATTGACGTATCAGCTATCACATTACTATTGCCAATACTACAATCAACACTTGAATATTTTTAGATATTTCCAATCCTACATATATCGATAAGCGCCAAACGGTTAGCGGACCTTACATATTGGTTCTATGTAGGTTTTTTTTTAAGTTGGTAAGCAGTGATGCGATCGTTGATGGTAAAGCGCGCTAGTTTATTAAAAGCCTATTCATAGGAAGGAAGACGGCAGTTGAGCTAGGTGATACAATGTTAAACCCAACAACACAACCAACGATGCTGTGCCAAAGGGAGATTGATCTGAAGACCCTCCACGACCAAACTACCAACACAACAACATTAGGCGCATCGTACCCGGCACACATCGCAACACAACTGCTCAGACCCATCCTCCGTACGGCTTCACCAGACATCATGCCGGAACACTACAAATCGCTTGGCGGCAAGGCTTTGTCTTTTGGGTGGTAACTTCTGCCGGCGGCCGATGTTATGGCCTACCACCGAGAAAAACCGGTACATGTTACTTTTTGTCATCATTAGTAGAGGAAGCGCTGGTAAATACTTAGTGATGAAAAAACAGTACCTGCCAATTGTGAAAGACATAAGAAACTTGCATTTGCTTTGCAAACCTTTAGAGCTCACAATTCACATTAACTGACACTGATCTGCTACTTGCAAAAAACATATTAAGAAAATTTACATTTCGCACGCTACCTTGACGGTTGGTAAAACTTCCTCACTGGTACTACTTTTCCCTTTATTATATCAAAATGTTCTCATTCCGAAACCAAAGTTTTAAAACTTCCCAGTTAGCAAATTTTATGCAGAATGCATAAGAAATATTTAAAATTTTAAGTTTTCTCGATGTTTACTACTTTGTAATTAGGGGAGTTTGGTTTAAAATATTTTTGCTCACCAAAAGTGAGTAGATGTATCCAGCATCTTAATTTCGTAACACATTATTACTATCAATAGTAATAATCCATTGCTCAATTTGTTCGAAAGATGTGTCTACTCTACAACGTAAATAACACAATGAATACTGTTGAACTGTCGAAATGAAATCCATTACTACCGTTAGTGTGTTATGCAAAAGACAGCCTCCGTCGCGTAGCGGTTGCGAACGCGGCACGGCTTCGATCCCCGCGCAGTGAAAATATTTGTATGCATGATTAAGAATATTTGCACTGGTCTAGTCGTGCCACGGAAAGCACGTGAAGCCGTTGGTCCCAGTTGCCATACGAATATCTAATGGCATTCGTTACGGATTATTGAAGCCCTCAAAAGTCCATCAATTGGTCTAACTGCAATGCTTCGACATTGGGTTGTGAAGGTCAGACGGCAGTCGCTTCACGGAAAATATCGAAGTCTAGCCAAAATCAGCAGTTAGACTGGTAAAAGGGGACCCTAGACTCCAAAGCTGAAAAGCTTCGGATACGACTGGGAATAACGCTGAGATGATGATGACGATGAGTGTGTTATGCAATTATCCAGCTGTAGGTGACATATCGATATTGCTATATTTTATTAGAATTAGTCACCGCAATAAAATTTCAAATATTATAACGAGTTGTATAATTCTTTTGTCCTTATAATAAATTGTGTAAAATGTTTGTAAAATAAACTTTGTTGCGATAAAGATCCAGTATCCAGAAATGGAGCGTCGTAAGA
The DNA here is from genome assembly GCA_037179545.1 of Sesamia inferens. NCBI lineage: Eukaryota > Metazoa > Arthropoda > Insecta > Lepidoptera > Noctuidae > Sesamia > Sesamia inferens. The sequence continues at coordinate 12,978,406 of CM073921.1, read as the reverse complement.
CGTCTTTGTTATTCGTGTGGTAACATTGTTTGGTGGATCTCGTTGGGTGGCAACACTAGCAACATACTTAACAAAGTAGTCATGCGTTCACGTGCTCCGACTGTCCCCTGACATAGACTAGGGCAAGCACCGTGGGAATATAGTGGTACAATGTTACACTCCAGTGTACCTGCACCCGGAACGCGCCGCCTCGCTGACATGAACTATCATCCCGATTATTCATTGCTGGATATTAAAATCTGTCCAGGTCTGAACAAGATATTAAAAGTTAGACCATCGCTGAAATATTCAAATATTTTGTCAGCTTTCCTTTACTCTATTATAAAAGAGCATGAATATTTATGACGTACTTAACAAATATTTGTTGCTTGTAACAATATTTGAAATCGGAAATTCTATTTTGCACACGACGGTTTTTCTCATGGGTACTATAAGCTAGCTAGCAAGAAACGTATCTAACACAAGAAAATACAGCCTTCACCGCAACTCATAAATTTATTTATCACCAACTAGACAGGGCCGGATCAGTGTACGAGTAAATGGTATACTTCCCGAGCTTTAAGGCACAAAAAAAAACAAATCAAAGTAACCCATAAGAAAGCCAGTAAGTTTGGATTATTATGTAAAAATGTTCAAAAGAAAACTAACTTCTCCGAGGATATTTTATTCTTCAGCTACGGATCAAAATATGGACCCTTTGAAGAATCACTGTTAAATAACTGCCGGCACCAGCTAAGCGAAAAATGAGTAATATACATTTTTTTCTAACATATTACACTAACACTACTTACTATAGTTAGTATTGTTTGAAAAAAAAAATTATATGGTGTTGTAGTGTGTTGCTGTATGTACAAGTCCTTTACTATGAAGGACTATGTGTGTGTTACACCGACTAAAGCTATTTTATTAAGAATTTTATTTTGTCCTAATATTTTAAAGTTGGAACACCAATTTCTACCGCAGTCCCCTGGGTATGCTACAGTCATTTCGCTGGCCTAATCCGGCACTGCAACTTGGTCGACCGGTAAAACATTGTATCATATACTTATTAAGTATAATTTTACTTATAGGATAAAATTTTATTTTTGGAAATATGGATAGGTAGATAATATATCTGCCGACTATCCGTGCGCTAACTTGAGCGTCTACCTTATTTAACATCACGCTAGATTCTTTAGAAGTTAGAGTTTCCTTAAAAGTCAGAAAGAACACTAAGCAAAAACAGGTGAGTCAGGCGATGCGATGCGACTCAGTAGGTCGGCGGCATAAGTATCTTCACGCGGACGAAATCGCGACCAGAAGCTAGTATTTTTTTAATTTTTTTTCCCTACATTTGGAATTATTCCCATATCGATGCGTTTACAAATATTTAAACTCACATACTCGTACATAACTAGACCAAGAACCTATAAGCCTAAGTAATCGAACCCGTGACACGTGGTCCAGCAGTTGATCGTTCAGCCTCTGTGCTAACCATGTTGTCAATTAAAGCTGGAGATCTCATGAGAGACAGGTACTGTACTTACAGGAAGTACAGTACCTGTCTGTACAGACAGGGCTCTGTTACCGTGCCAACTGAGACGGGTCCACTCGAAGAAATCCTGCACTCAAAGCTCTCAGCCTACCTTTGAGTGAAACCGTAAAGCCTTTTTAAGGGCCATTTCAATCTTTAAGTACAAATCTGTAGTCGACTGCAGACGACAGCAGCAGGCGATATGTCGCCGCGACACTACTGGTTTCTATGTATTATTATGAATTCGCGAAGGGCGGCAATTTTGGGGAATGTCTTATGTAATATTGACGTTCAAAAAGTGCTCAGCTTAATTTGAATAAATTGACTTTTGATTTATTGAATTACTTACGTAGCAGATGTGTCGCGGCTACGGAATAAAATTCGTAGTACTAGTTTAAAGGTGCTGTAGTATGTAGTCGGCTACAGATTTGTTGGACCTGTGCCTTACCATAGTGCAAAGGGCGCATCCAAGCGGCTGGATGAAGGATCATGGTCATAAACTCCTAATAGACAAACCACGGTCGTGAAGGATATTACCATAATCTCTTGTCTACCTTGACGGATAAGCTAAGCAAAAGAGGGTTTGTACCGACCGCTAAAGCTCTTGAATTAATCGCTACAAGGTGGGCAATATCAGAGGGCTATGCCTCTAATATTTAATTCCAATTGCTATAAGTACGGTCAACCTCAAAAATGAGACAGCCTATTTCGACAATAATTTATTTTATTTTATATAAGTTGTGTTCCGGAATATCTACTGTATCAACAAGACAACTGTCCAGGTTTTTCCTAACTTTGTAGGGATCGGCTTCCAATCTAACCGGATCTTGAAAACCAGTGTTTTACTTTGAATGACTATCTATCTGACCTCCACAACAGAGTCATGCGATAAACCATAGTAAGACCGGTAATCAGACTTTCGGGATTCTGACGACCCATAAGGACTTTCAAAGATCTCCGAATTAGAGCCGGGACTAGCGATTTACCGTGCTTTCCGAGGCACAGAGAAGTCTTGGTACGTAAAGATGATCACAGATCCACAGACTAACCGCAGCAAGCGTGGCTTTTTTTATAATTATAAACTAGTGCTTCACCGCAATCCCGCCTGATGGTAAGCAGAGAAGCGATTATTGATGGTAAAGCACGCTAGTTTTTTAAGAGCCTATTCACTCAAGCTTTGAAGACACTAAAATTGTAGTCAGACGGAAGATCGCCGTTGGCAAATTGTTCCAATCCCTCGATATATGCGGTAAAAAAGAGGCGAAAAGCTTCGTCCGGATCGTAGTGGTGCCAACATCGTAAGGTTGGATACTCGTTGTACGACGGACCGTCCGATGATGGACCGAGGATGGGATAATTAAGTTATGCAGTTCCCTCGCACATACTCCAAAATTTCGTCCTATAAAACACTAACAGACACAAACTCTAGGCTTTGGAGACCGTTTTGAACTAAATCTGGGTCGCCAATTAGCCTCTTCGTACGCCCCTCCACTGAATCCAAAGTTGCCAGGTTGCATTTGCAGCACCAGACCTGACGTGGCGGCAGTACTCCACATACGAACAGAGCTATGCTTTGTATAACAATAGAAGCTGTCCGGGCGTGAAGTACCGCCGCCGGACCTTTGCATTATCGCCAAGTTTCACTGCACTTGCACTTTGAGGCGCGCGTGAAACACTCGCACCGGTCTGGTTTGGCTTTGGACTCAATAAACTACCCAAAGTTCAGGTTCAAGGAAATCTCAACTCCCATGAGCTAAACGCTGTCGGGACACTCCCAAGGATATATTCCGAAAAGAGGAGCCAAAGTGAACGGGTTTCTTTTGGTGGTGAATAGAGCTTTCCTGTGCGGCGGTTGTGATTTAGGCTCTAGAATACTGTATCCCTAGTAACTGTATTAATAAGTATAGTTTAATTAGCCTATAATAAGCCCACGGTCACGTCGAGTTACTAAAATTAAGTGGCAGTGGGCGGGGCACATTGCTCGTAGAACCGATGGGCGATGGGGCAGTAAGGTTCTGGAGTGGCGACCACGTACCGGAAGACGAAGCGTAGGTAGGCCCCTAACAGGGTGGACCAATGACCTGGTGAAGGTCGCGGGAAGCCGATGGATGACCCAAAACCGGTCGTCGTGGAAAGCCTTAGGGGAGGCCTTTGTCCAGCAGTGGACCTCTATAGGCTGAAGAAGAAGAAGATGCCCACGGCTGGGACACAAGCGTCTCCTCTGTGGGAAGGAGTGGGCTGTTTCCCACCACGTGTGTTCATTGTTGGTTGTGGGTTGGGTTTGTTGGTTCTATGGATACTTCGGCTTTGTGACAATGTTTTTCATTCGCTGTTTTAAGAGCAGTGGTGATGATCCGATTTAAGTAAAGCGCCAGACTCAGTTCAACACTATGACCTATAGTCGTAAGCCACAGCCGTTACCATTCGACCACCACTCCTCCATCCATTAATGAGCCTCCATCATCATCTTAGCGTTTATCCCGGTTGCATCCGCGGCTTTCGCATTGAAGCCCAGGATCCACTTTCCTGCACATTTCAAGCCAGCACTTCTTTGATCTATCCCGCTTGTTCCGGCCCGGCCATGGCAAGCATTTGTTAACATGCCGGCCGGTTTGCGTAAGACGTGGCCGTACCAGCGTAAGCAACTTTCCTGCAGTTTGTCTGCTATGACACGGACACGGTTGTGGGAATTCCTGATGCGGTCTTTCTGCGTAATTCCACATATCTCAAGCACAGGCCACGCCTCACTGCCAAACAGAAGAACAGGTCTAATGATGGTCTTATAGGCCTGTCCCTTAAGCTTAACCGGTATTTTGGGTTCACAAATGACACCTGTCACCTCACGCTATTTTGCCCAAGCTGCGGAAATGCATGCCCTGACGTCGCAATCAATGTCGCCGGACGCGGGAAACAGAGATCCCAAGTATTTAAACTGGTCTGTGCACTCGACTATGTCTCCGCCTATACGCACAGACATGGGGTATGTCGTATTGCTGGCCATGTACACGGTATTCGCCACATTGAGTTTCAGACCTCCGTTCTCAAGCGAGTCCTTCCATGCATTCAAAAGCCAGCGCGATATCGTCAGCATACATGAGCAACTAAGGAGGTTGGTCCTGTGAATCCTTGATGTTATCCGATAAGACGTCTAATATCACGCAGAACAGAAACGGACTAATGAAGTATCTCTGGTGGACTCTGATGGTGATGGGAAAGTGTCGCCCACAGCGGTCCAAACAACGGAATCGGAATTAAGTTACATGTCTCGAAATATGTCAATATAGGCTTCTGGTACCCTTTTAGACCTTAGTGCCCACCAGATGACCCCACGAGGGACACAGTCAAAGGCCTTCGGCATATCTGGAATGAGCATATGCAGGGGCGTGTTCTTCGATTTATATCTGTCCATGGTGATCCTTAGTGCGAAGATAGGATCTATGGTTCCGTACCCTGGATGAAACCCATATTGACACTCCGAGATAGCACACTCCTGCCGGATCCGAGAGTCATAATCCTCTCAAAGATCTTCATGGTGTTGGACATGACCTTTATACCTCGATAGTTACCACACTCACGTACCTAGCCCGTGCCTTTAAAGACTGGAGCAATAATACTCAGCCGGCTCGGAATTTTGCCGGTCAGGAGCACGTGGTTGCGACCACACGACGATGAGCCGTTTGGCCTTCCTCAGGCGTTATCGGGGGCACTAGTCCAAGGTTCGGAGGGAGTTCCGGTGTCTGTTTTTTTTTGGGATGGGAAATCATCAAATGACTTCTCCCGCTCTGGGCGGAGCGGAAGGATGTGTCAGACTTTTACTGACTAAAACCCACCCGTGTTTCTTCACTTGCCTGTGCGACGGCCAGGGCCGCGGTTTCTTGTTTAACCAACCCGCAACCCTGACCCAGGAGGCATCGGTCTTCGTGGACCCCGTCACGATGTGCTGACATCTCTTTGAGGCGCGCGTGAAACACGACACGCCGTCGACTCGGGCCTGGTCCTTACCGGGCGGCGAGTTGCCCACTGCTCACCGCCCGCAGGCCCGCGCCTACGGTGGCTGGGAGTTAGGTGTCGTCTCCCGACCAGGGCGTCTACTGCGGCGGCTAGTGGCGTGAGGGCGCTGGGATTCCCGTTGCCTCACGCGCTCCGCCTCCTCCTTTGCCAGCATCACTGCTTCGCAGAAGGAGGTGACGGCCTGCCATGCACTCTCGCTCCGGACCATGGCCTGGACCAGGGTCGGACGCGAGAGATCGCCGCCGATCGCCGCTACGAGGACACGGCGGTGCTCTACCCAAGCCGGGCAGACCTACACCGTATGCTCCACCGTATCTTCAGGACGATCCATACAATGGTGACACCCTGGCGTTTCCTCCCGCCTAATACGGAACAGGAACCTCCCGAAACAACCGTGTCCGGTAAGGACCTGCATCAGGCGGAAGGTGAGAGCGCCGTGGCGCCTCTCTAGCCACTCCTCAAAGAGGGGACTTACCGCCGCTATTGTGGGTACCGTGCTCAGTACTGGGTTGCGACAATCGCACTCTCCATGTCGCCATGAGATCTCGCCGGAGCTCTGTCCGCCGTACCGCGATTTCTCGCGGCAGCGGAGTTATGCCCCGGCGTTTTGCCTCCTCTCGCCACTCCCACATGTGGGCGAGGGCTTTGGCCTCCAGATCCCATGGCGGCAATCCGGCAAGGAGGCTCGCCGCCTCAGCGGAGACCGTACGGTATCCCCGGATCAGCCGAACGGCCATGACCCTCTGGGACGCGGTCAGGCATCGGGCTGGTCGCTTCCTTAGCGACCGCGCCCACACCGGTGCCCCGTAAAGGGCCATGGACCGCACGGCCCCCGCGTAGAGCCTCCGGCAGGAGGCGTTTGGTCCCCCTAGATTGGGGAGGAGCCGCCTCAGGACAGCCCCGGCCCGTTCCAGTCTGGGTGCCAAACGTCGGAAGTGCTCCTCGAAGTTCCACCGGCTGTCGAGGACGAGTCCCAGGTACTTCATCGTCGACCCGACGCCGATGTGAACCCCTCCTACTGTTATGTGGGAACCCGACGGTGGCGCATTCCGAGGACCATGAAAGCACATGGCCTCGGATTTCTGCAGGGCCGCCTCGAGTCCCAATTGCCGGATCCTGTTGACGATTGTGGCAACCCCGAGGGTCGCTGCGTCAGCCGCCGCCTGGTGTGACCTCCCTTGTGCCAGAACCAGCGTGTTGTCAGCGTAACAAACTACGCTGACGCCGATAGGGAGGTCAGCGCGCAGCACCCAGTCGTACCCGATGTTCCACAGATGCGGTCCCAAGACCGATCCCTGTGGAACACCGCACGACTTCTCTCGTCGGTTCCACACTCCTTGGTGACCGGGGTAGATTACGGCCCTATCCGTCAGATAGGCCTCGACCACTCGACAGAGATAGGTCGGCATCCGGTGACACCGGAATACCTCCCTGATGCAACTCCAGGGTAGGGTGTTGAAGGCGTTAGCGATGTCTAGAGACACCGCCAAGACTACCCCACCCCGGGCCACAGCATCCCCCGTCGTAAGGGCTCACACGCGCATGATGGCGTCCACCGTAGAGCGCCCCCTGCGGAAGCCAAACTGGGTCTCCGCCAAATCCGGGCCCGCTCGCCTGAGTTGCCCGACGTGGCTGTCTGCAATGACTCTTTCGAAGAGCTTGCCCACCTCGTCGAGCAGCACAATGGGCCGGTAAGCGGACGTAGAGTCCGCAGGGCGCCCTGGCTTTTTTATGAGGACCAGTTTCCCCGTCTTCCAGCGACGTGGGAACTGGTCCCTCTCTAAGCATGCGCATGGTAGCCCCCGTAGTCGAGGCCCGAGAGCCCCTAAGGCCAGAACCCAGGCTTTTCCAGGCAAGCCGTCGGATCCTGGGGCGGTATTTTTGACATTCAGCCTACGTATCGCCGCTCGCAACTCTACCTCGGTCACTTCTGGAGCATCGTCGTCGTCGTTGGTGTGGTCCGCATCAGGCACCGCAGGAGGCGGAGCCATGGGTGGAGGGGTATGTCCCCCTCGCGAGGGAAACAGAGCGCTCACCATGTCCTCCACGAGCTGAGGCCGGAGACTCCGCGTCAGCGGGGGAGCCCATGGGCGGAGTTTATTCCGCACCATTTTGTAGGGGCTTCCCCACGGGTCTCTGTTCAAAGTCCCCAGCCACTCCTCATGGGCCAGCCCTTTGGCCCGCTGGATTTCCGCTCGGAGGGCGGACTTCGCCACTCTGTATCCCTCGTAAAGCTCCGCTTGAATGGCCTCCGTATTCGGTGGACGAATACGGAGCCTGCGATGCCTGGTGTACCGGTGTCGCGCAGCCACGCACGCCTTGCGCAAAGACGTAAGCTCCGGCGACCACCAGTACACCTGACGCCTGGCGTGTCCGAGCTTGACTCGGGGCATTGCCACGTCGCATATCTCGGACATGGCCTCCCGGAACCACTCCGCCTCGTTGTTTGTGTCAGCAGGCCTGTCGGGTGGTGACACCCAGGCCTGCACGATCGAAGCTTCCAGGAGGAGCTCCCGGTCAAGCTGCTTCAGCGCCCACCGCGGACCACCTGGTGCCGGTCGGACCGGCGCGCTAGAGGTCTGGGCGGAGACGTCAAACCGGATAGGTGTCTGCACCTCTTGGAGCTGCTTGTTCAACAGCTCGTGGAAGTACGAGCGTATCTCTCCTTCACCGCGAGGTCCTCGCATAGCAGGTTGCCAGTAGGGTCTTCTACACAACGGCACTTGGATATATCCTGTGACTCCGGAACGTGCCAACTTGTAAATGAGCTTTTGCCCCTCAGACGATTCCAACTTCGCGTAGAGCGGTTTCAATTAGTCTCGTCTGGCTTCGGCTACAGCTCTTTTAGTAGCATGTTTGGCAACCTTATAAGCGTCGCGATCTTTAGGAGATCCGGTTGCCAGCCACGTTTTGAAGAGGGCTTTCTTTACCATGGTCGTCCCACTCCCAGGTCTCCTTTTCACTTTTACGACCGCCCTAAGAGACGCCGAACACCACCCGCGCCGCCCCAGCAATAGCTGCCTGGATCCTGTCCCAGTGATCTTAGATAGTTTCGCCATCGGTACCAGCACCTTTGCGGCGACGCCCTTACTGTGACACGTGCATTTCTTCCTTTCTAGTTCATTTTAGGTTTGGCATGTTTGGCTTTTACGAGTGCGACTGTCGTCTGACCACTCGACCCTGAAGGGAAAGCCGGCGTCAGCGCCCCATTCGTAAGTGAGCAGGTACACCGTCTAGCAGGTGGGTTTAACTTGAGTCCCGAAGATGGTGGTGGGACCCCAAGGCACGCCATCCATCAAAGAGTATCTGGTTACAATTACTTAAACATCCAATGTGCACTATGTTTTGTGGTTGCAAATTGTCATTCAATATTATGAAACAAAGATTCTAGGCAGTCAAATTTATTCTTCTTAATTTATAGGTTTCTCTTTGAGGCTGATTGAAATATCTGAGATGTTGGTTGTTCTGAAAATTCGAATCCAGTCCCTAAATTCCTGATATCATTAGGTAGGTACCAGTGGGTAACATTTTTGGGTCAGTCTCAAAGAATGCTTATTTTCCTTATAACATTCTATAGGGACCACAATTCTTTGAATTATTGAATCTCGAAATCCAATTCTAACTCCCTGTTTTTCTGATAATCTTATTACCTATACCTAAACTACTTTGTTCATTTTTTATCATTAGTCTCACACTATTGTTATAGCAGACTAGGGCCTCATGAATAACCCATAGCATACTCTTTATCCTGGCCAAAGCTTAAAAAAATCCTTCTTTATTTCACGGAACCAAAACCATCAAACAGACGCAAAAGCTATCAATGAGATGTCTTCATTTCCACAGCATTTGTTTTATAAGTTATACTTTTTAAACCAATCAGATATTTAGATACACGTGAAATATTGAGTGTACCTAATCCTCTGGAATCCTTTGTGTGATTGTAACAAGCTGATGACAACAGTATTATATTGTTCTTTAATCCTAGCAATTAGCGTAACTCGCACGACCTAGAAGATTGGTGCTATAAATGAAACCATTTTGTAAATAAAAAGAGTAAATTATTCTATTTTATTTGCAAGTCGTGGTGGCCTAGTGGTTAAAACACCAGCCTCTCAAGTTTGAGTGCGCGGGTTCGATTCCAGGTCAGGCAAGTACCAATGTAACTTTTCTAAAGTTATATGTACTTTCTAAGTATATCTTCGACACCAATGACTGATTACAAGGTGAAGGAAAACATCTTGAGGAAACCTGGACTTTAAGTCTGAAATCGCCAACCCGCATTGAGCAAGCATGGTGATTACGCTCAATCCTTCTCTGTATGAGATGAGGCCTGTGCCAGTGGGACGATAAAAAGGTTGATGATGATGATGATGATGATGATGATGATGATGATGATTTGCAAAAAACTTTCATTAACGACGGCACGGTTGATGCAGTGGTGAATTGATTGATTGCTGCACTGCGTGTCGCGGGTTCGATTAACGCACGGCACAAATATATGTGCCGTTGTTAGTTTGTGTGAGTTTATATGTTTGTAAACGTACCCACGATACAAGAGAAATTCCTAGCGTGTTGCAACGTTACTTTAAAAGAAAAAAAGTTAGAGATAAGAAATTGATCTGTATAAGGTTTACTGTATGAAATTATATTATAGAAAACTTCTTACTTTAAAACTATCCCCTTAATTTTATTGTACACTCTATAGTTAAAGGTAAAGGTGTTTTCTTGCCGTGAAAAAATACGGCGTTTTTAACGTGTCTAGGCACGGTAGGTCGCCAGTACCATACGGATCACATAAGATCCTTGTTGAGAAATACGTTTTTCTCTACGGCATAGTTTATACGTCGAATCGTAAAGAAACCGTGCCTTGTACGGTCACCAACTTTTGATTAACTCGAAATTATTTGATAATGTATTTTTGAAAATGTGTTAAATTTCACTTTATTGTTTATTTTAATAATAAATTAAGGTCAGTAATTAAGATTTCGATAACAAAAGTGTTAATCGATTTTTGTTGCTGACTGTACAAAAGGCCTAACCCAATTTTTATTGCTTTTAAGGTCAAATACTTCAATTATTTTCTAAAACCCAATTATTATAGCTACGAAACTGAGTACCAGTAATTAAAACAATTAGAAACTATTACAGCCAATTAGTCCTTTAATTAGATATTAAAAATCGTCAAGAAGCACTTCAGCTGAGATCTATCCATTAATTAGTAAAAAAACGTTAATCTTTAGGTACTATTATCTTTTTCTTGGCTTTTGGTCCATCTTTCCTGAAAGATATCTGAATATTTAATATAAGTTACTGTAAAATATTGTATAAGCAGGTGCGTAATGAAGAGATAGCCAATTTGGTGTTTATTAGCAGCCTCCGCGAGTCCGTTAAAAGTTATTGGCAAGAAATACGAGGCAAACATTAATTCAAGATTAGAAGACAGTACTCAATAATCAATATGTTACTACCATAATGTGTGAGTGTGTGTGTGAACGTTAGCGTTATTTAGCGTAATACTAAGTATAGTATTACGCTAAATAAAAGTAAACAGTATTTTCTCATTAAACTGCACACTGTATACCCCGATGCTACGATATATTAAACAATTCAGAGTATACTTCAAGAAAAACCTACAATTTGCATTCCATCGCGACTTAATCAGTTAACTATTTTACTGAAACATCCTAAGGTAATTTTTGAGTGAACATTTCTAACAAAAAGGTTAATAAGTTTTTGATTGCAATGGAAATTCAACTTTGATTAGTATGGCATTCGGTTTGTTGTTTGAAATCTCGTTGCAACTCGCTGTAGGTTAAAACGAAAAAGCCTTGCTCAAACAATTACCTAAAATAGTAATACTTACTAGGTAGGTATTGTTGTTATTGAACTACAGACGAGTTCCCCTTTTATTGAACTTAATAAAACTACCTTAACTTTCTCCTTGAAAGTGGAATCTTCATTCACACAACAAACAATTCAGCCGTACTAGTGGGCCTTTTCATCTTCATTCTTCTTCACTTAGACATACGAGGAAACTCTATAAGCACCATATCGATTAAAAAGTTCATTGAATTTCCTCGTAAGATGTTTTAAACGATCCCTCTTGAGTGTCATTGATTCCACTTGAACTTAAGTATAATAACATTCATACTCATAAATATGTATAATTGGAGCTGTATACATATAGGTATCTATATAATATATATATATATATATATATATAAACACCTCTTTGGGCACTTTGTTGATCCAGCCACGATGCCGTTCATTATAGACTCCACCTTTAGCACGGAATAACTTTACTCCAGTTGCATATTTCTTGGGGGGAGTGGCAACGTCGTATTCTATTTAGGGATGTGGCCAAATATATTCGTCAATTAGGACATATACTCGACAAAATTTTTTCAGCAATTTCATGCATTAGTGGATCCTAACGGCTATATTTTTTGAACCCACCAGGACTTTTTAGCTCTGAATATATTTCAAAAATCAATAACTTGTGTTGATCCATTTATATACTCGCACTTCCAGTAATACTTCTTTTGATCCAATACCTATACCGTAACGGTTGATCAATTATGAATTTATTAAACCTAATCTAGAAATTTTATATTCGCAATGCTCCATACATTGTAAGATCTATATATATTTGTTAACATTTCATGCATTAGTGAATCCATAACGTCAATTATTTTTAAATGCTCGACGACTTTTTGGCTCGAAATATATTCCAAAAATCATATACTTTGTTGATCCATTTAGCTACTCATACTTCGTAATACTTATTTTGATCTGAATAGGTAATTATTTTTAGTTTGAATTGTTATTAATATTTAAAGAGGTTGAATTTTATGTCTAGGGTTTTTATACTTTATTTCTAATTTACCATTAATTTTAAGTTTTTAAACTCTATTCATCGAAACTAATCTAATGGGTCTAAACATAATATCGCCGCTGTATGTTTTGTGCCGAAAATATTGTGTGGACGGCCTCTGTAACATTCAATGCAATTGACTGCTTGTATAGACTCCTTTGGTATTTGTATGCGAATACATATTATTATTAAATTTTAATGTTAATTTTTAAGGGTTGAAGTTTCCGTAGCTGTTTTTTTAGGAATTAATCATCTGATTAATTCCTAAAAAAACCGATCCTGAATGAGTCCTGATCTAGAAAGAAAAATTCTTTATTCCGCCCAAACAGAACGCACATTATAATAATAATACACTAAAACAATAATAAACACATAATGAAGAAAAAGAAAAAAAAAGGCAAAGAAATATAATTTACTAAAAAGCCTAGTACTCAAAATAAAACAATGTTATCTTGATGTCATAACCCGTGTCTGGAGTTTTGGCGGGAAAGTTAAGCCGAGTGTCACGTTAATTTTTCATTGGAGTTTTAAATTATGCATAGTGTTGTTTACTAATTAAAAGTGCCTGATTTATGTCGTAAAAAGTGCATTCAGTAAATAATTCATAAAGAACATTGAGATATCGCAGCGTAGTGTGTAAATTAAACATGTGTACCTCATTAATAATATTTTTGTAAATTAAGAAAGATAAACTCAACCGCACGTTAGTGGACATAAAATCATATTTACTACATAGTAATAAAGATCTAAGTACGAGTACATATATCCGCCGAAGTGCGTTTGACATTCTGGTAGATGTTTTCTCAATCTACTCATAGTTACATTCCTACGTGTATTATAAAAATTATTTCACTTAGTCGCGTTATATTTTAGCGAACACCATTACGATACGGACGAAGCGTTTCGCTTCCTCCTTTATACCGCGTACATCGAGGGACTGGAACAGTTTGCCAGTGGCGGTGTTTCCGTCGGACTACAATTTTAGTGTCTTCAAGGCTTGAGTGAATAAGCTCTTAATAAACTAGTGCGCTTTACCATCAACGACTGCGTCACTGCTTACCATCAGGCGGGATTGCGGTCAAGCGCTAGTTTATAATTTTAATAAAAAATAAAATAAATAAATAAAAGGTACAGGAACGCATTAGACACATGGAATGTAAATTTAAGCGGCCGTAATTTCGAATTAGGTAGTTTGCGTTTCGTTCCAGCGTCCTAGTTTGAATTTCTTTCGAAAAAAAAAACTAAATTCGAAACATGGAACACCAAGGAGGTAACTAATAAAAGGTTTTATTTAAATTTCGGACTGTCTTGCAAATAGACACAATATTGAAATGATAAATAGTGGACGCTTTATTGAAAAAAAAAGCAAAGGAACATCATAATAGCGCCATAGCGTGGGAAAAATAATTATTGTTCATCGTCATTCGTCATTGAACTTAAAAAATAAAATTATGTTTTTTATTTCCTCGGATTGTTTGAGAAAAGTAGTAAGTAAGAGCCTGCGTGATTTGACCGTATATTGCTTAGTATGATACTATTATCATCGGCAGCAGCGCGGGCATTGAGACGAGAGGATTCGACCCCAGGCATTTTTTCTAATACCGGGAATGAACTTATATTGGAAAAAGTTAGTAATCAAAATCCTATAAAATTTAAATTGTCAACAGAAAAATTATTTTCTTTTGGCAATTTAAGTTTTTAACCGACTTCAAAAAAGTAGGAGGTTCTCAATTAGTCGCAACCTTTTTTTATGTATGTTCACCGATTACTGTAAGAAGCCTGGATCCGTTTGCAAAATTCTTTTTTATTTAAAAGGGTGGTCCCATAGTCACCAGGCTCTGATGATGAAAGACTAGAGAAAGCAAGGAAATTTTCAAAATTTTTAGAGGCAACTTTTACATTTCTAGGTACATTTTTAAATATTTTCATTAAGTATTTTAAAGCACTACAATTTACTAATGATGTGGAGTAGATCTGATGTTGGAGTAGATATGAAGCCGGGAGACAGTTGAGGGAACTCCTCGGGAATTCATAGCAGCTACCTTGTATTTGAGCTTGATTAATTTGTATTAATAAGAACTTTACACTTAGATCGGTTTTAATTGTCATTAGGGCTCTGATGATAAATACAAAGGCCACTTCAGGGAACTCCTCAACGGTTTACAGTAGTTCCCTTGTGTTTGAATTTAATTAATGTATATTGATGAGCGATTTTCACCCATATGGATTACTATGAAAATCTGCAGTAGATTTGATGATGAAGAACATAGACAGACGAGGGAACTTCTCAACGATCCCCTGCAGCCACCTTGCGTTTGTGCTTGATTAATTTGTATTGATTAGAACTTTGCACCTATGTGGGTTAAAATTAAGGTCTGTCGGTCGTGTCCGTAAATCTGATGATGAAGACCAACAGGAGTCGAGGAAACTCCTAAAAAACTTACAGCATTGAAGTTTATCACTGAAGAACCAGTACCTGCATGTCATGCTTAAGAAACAATCAATTATAATCAAGAAACTGAATTTAAGTTGCGTAATCGCGTCATGTCTAGCATTGTTCATACATTCATTTTGACCTCGTAGGAATTTTATAGAAATCGGTTCAGTGGTTTCGTTTTTAAACCAAAATTACGGGTAAAAATAACATTATTCAAAATTACGTCGTTTGTTTACAGGCCTTTTCCCAACTATATTAGCATCAGCGTTCATTCTGACCGGATGCAGCTGCACAGTACTTTTCATAACACAAAAGTGTAAATAAAACAACCGTCTTCCAGAAAACACTACAACGTAAAAAATAACTAATTTCCGAAGTCGGGTATGTCTTTGGTATTAGTATATTCGTTTTTAGAAACAAAAAAAAAATGTGTGCGTGTGCTAGTGTACACACGTAAGAAGTGAAATTTCTTAGAAAAAGATGGCGAAGAAGTTTTATTTCAATAAAATAACATTAATAAAGATTAAAACTTAGCGTCCCCAATAGGGGGACGGTCCACGACTAAATACAACACCAAATTTAAAACTAAACTAACCTAAAGATACAGCCTGTATGTCCCAACAATTGCACGCGCCAGCACCAGGTGAGTCAGTGTGGAATGCGAAATGCGGGATGCGCGATGCGGAATCCCCCGGGGTCAGAATGTTGGGCTCTTCCTCCCGATTCCGAAGAGCCCAAACTCGGCTAGTCTAGGACCTCCGGATCCCGAGATAGGCCGCGGGGGGGTGAGGTGGCCTGGAGAGCAAGTGGGAAGGGGGGTAAGGGAGTGTAGAGGAGAGGGGTGGGGAGGCTAGGTTGAGTCTAGGGGGAGGGGGGAGAGGTAGGTGAGGGGGGGGTTGTCTAAGTGTTGGGAGGATCCTATCCACCTGGGGTCACAACATGAGGGGAGAGTGGGAGGGGACAGGACACTGGAATCTCGGAATGTATGTGCTATATGGGTATTGGGGGGTCGGGTACTATGGGGTCAAAATGGGGGAGATTCCGGCTGCAGGGGGGGGCTAGTAAGGGGGGGGGGGGGTTTTGTCAGAATTTTGAAATTCCCAGCCATTTCCGAGATATCCGGGATTTTAGGTAAGGATATGGGGAAGGACTTCGAGGTGGGTAAATATAGTACGGGATGCGGAATCCCCCGGGGCCAGAATGTTGGGCTCTTCCTCCCGATTCCGAAGAGCCCAAACTCGGCTAGTCTAGGACCTCCGGATCCCGAGATAGACCGCGGGGGGGTGAGGTGGCCTGAGGAGCAAGTGGGGGGGGGGGGTAAGTGAGTGTAGAGGAGAGGGGTGGGAGGCTAGGTTGAGTCTAGGGGGAGGGGGGAGCGGTAGGTGAGGGGGGGTGTTGTCTAAGTGTTGGGAGGATCCTGTCCACCTGGGGTCACAACATGAGGGGAGAGTGGGAGGGGACAGGACACTGGAATCTCGGATTGTATGTGCTATATGGGTATTGGAATTAAGTCCAAAAACAAAGTAGCTACTGTAAACCTTGAGGAGTTTCTGGAACTGGCCTTTGTTTTCATCTTCAGAGCCTTAATGACAGTCACAACTCATCTTGGTGTAAAGGACTAATTAATACAAATTAATCAAGCACAAACTCAAGGTAACTGCTATCAATCGTTGAGGACTTCCTTCGACTGTCTCCCGGCTCCATCATCAGCTACATCAGACCTTTATCAAATTATAGTTCTTTGAAATACTTAATGAAGATACTTAGAAATGCACTAGTCGCCCCTACGATTTTTGGAACTTCCTCTTGATTTCTCTAGTCTTTCATCATCAGATCTTGACTAAGGGACCATTTAGAAAGTTTACCTTTTCAAACAAAAAAAAGAATTTAGCAAATCAGTCCAGGTGTCTGAGATTAATATCTAAGATTAATAAAGTGAACATACATAAAAAACAACACGGCTGCTTAACCAATCGCTTCGCGCCCTTGGCAAATGCTGCGCCCTGATTGGCCCATTTGAATTGGATCAACAACTGCCCAGACGCCAAAAAGGTGGATTTGTATAAAACAGCCCTTAATTATTGTTATTACTTATTATTATTGAACGTGACACATGTGGCTCCGAACGGAGCCACATATTTATGGACAAATGGCATCGGATCAACAAAAGGCCCCCGGATCAACAAGTGAAAATGGATCAACAAATTACTACCTATACGGCACGTCTGAGCCACAAAGTGCCCAAAGGGATATCTATATATATATATATATATATATATATATATATATATGATATGATACTCGTATGTGTATTCTTGTTGGCCGGAATGAACCTGAAAACAAGAAGAAAGCAAGCGTAAGCACCAGATGCCGTCAAGTGGTCCCCGGTGCAACACCTCGCTGTGCCCCAAAAAAAGTGCTGACTGGAAACAATCAGATGTTGCTAGTCTAGTGAAAATGTTCAAGATTCAGCAAAGCAGAACAGATTTAACAAAAGCTGCGATTAACCCAAAACTTTGTAATTTTCTTTTATCTACGAAACAATAAATAAATAAGTTGTCTTTACTATTGCCATATACACGTTAGAGAAATTGGAAATCCTCGCTCCGGAGCTGGGTTAAAGTACTTGTTTACGGAGCCAATCCATCTCTCATTATATTATAATGATTCATTTGGAATAACAAGAGTAAACTCCAGGCGTTCCTTTTCATTAAGATAAATGAGCTTAGAGTGAGCTGTCAATACAAGTAATGACAGCTTATATGAAGCTCACTTCTCTTATCACCTGGAGATAGTTGCAGCATCGCGCTGCCGGTTACGCTTCATAAAGGAAAATTTTGAGCGTCAGACATTTCCACAATCGGGAAAATACGAGATGAATAGGGCTTCACAAAATGGCTGTAGTAACTAATCAATCATTTTCCTATCAGAAAATATGAAGCGGCCGCCTTATTCTTTCAATAAAAGTCCGATTACATACTTGATTAACGAATCATATCGGATATTTTTTTCAAAGTTCTAACTAATCGTTGTTCTTTCCCTCTTTCGGTGCATTTTTCCCTACAATTGCATCTTTTAACAATTCAGTTGACATTCTAAACTAAAGTAGTAGTTTCAAGCTCCTAAATCATATAAATCCTCTTGGAAATAGTATCTAGAGCAGTTTATTACTCGGACTAGTCTCTTTAAATGGCATATCTTCGAGACTTTTTCTCATGATTTCAGGATCTTGATAAATAGCTCAAGACCGGCCTACGTCTCCAGAAATGCTACCAAGTTCATCAGAGATACCTCGACTTTCTCCTTAATAAATGGCTCCCAACTATATTCATGCCTCCTCAATTTTCAAATTATAATTCTCATGGTAACATAAATTTTATTGAGCTAAGTCAATTTGTTTACTTGAACCGGAATCAACGAGCGTCAATATTTAGGACAGAATAAGTAATTACGTGTACATTTACACCCTTTCATCATGGAACCCAATCATTTCCATCAAATAAGGTAGCAATTCAGAATTTTAAGTACATAAGTACGTCTTGTAATTAATTTCTCTTTGACGTTTAGGTCTTTCAGTGCGCGCGGTTCGACAGTCATCATCATTATTTTGTACCTACTTTAAATCATATTGTAGCGAAACATTATATCAATGCTGATTAGAGGAGCAATGCTGTTAAACAGTAAAAGAAAACTGGAAAAGTATACAAAATCATAAAATTTTCAATTCATAATAAATTAATTATTTATTACATCCGACGAATTCGTATGATTCGTTTGTTCAGCGTCCAGGAAGCTGATTTATTTTCCAATTACAATTTGTTGCTCATTCTGCTAAGTCCTAAGCGCCCTTCAGCCGGAAACAATTGACGAAGATTTAGTAATATAAAACGAAACTGCGGAAAAACAGAAACACGAAAATGTATCGCGACATCAACCCCTCATATCCACACCGCCGTAATACATTATCCTGGTTGCAAAAAGCACAATAAAAATAAGTAGACTAAAGCGTAAGCCGTAAAAAGTTTTGTTTTTCCTATTACTAGCGCCTCCATTCTTTTCTGAATCACTTTTGTCATCTTTAACTTACTTTCCCAAAAGTTATGATGTTGCCAATGATTGTACTTAATAATACTTTAATAAATGAAATTCGCGATAAAATAACATGAAGATAAATCAAACATTTTTTTCTTCATACCGCACAGCCCAGGAAAGTATATCGCCGGAGCAATATCAATAAGAATTCGCAAATAGTAAATTTGATATTTATGAATACGGAACTAAAACCAAATTACGAAAATTCCGCAGAAAATAAGTTTTGTCTAAGGAATAGGGTACGTACCTCATAAAATGCCATTCAGCTTTCCCGCTGGGCCAGCTTTGCTTCTTCATTTTGCACAGTTAATTTATTTGAGGTGAGAATAAACTTTGTCCGAACACATTGCAAGCGCGGTACGTTGTGACGGAAGAGCGTTACAAGCGTGGCAATATCGCGAGCGCGCGTTCGTGACTGAATACTATGAGCACTAAGCAGCCGGCATCGGCCTCTGGATAGGGTGGCTGCCGGTCCCTCGTCCCTCGCCATGCCGCGCCGCTCCGCGTTGCGCCGCCCTCTACCAAATCTCCCCTCGAAGGCTTCTACACCGGACACTACATTTAAGCAAAAAAACAAAAATTTGCTTTGGCTTTTAAGTCCTCAAAATTGCTTGCAATTACATGAATGTACCCCACATATAGGGAACAGTAAAGTTTTTTTTTTTTTTTCAAAAACTTATTAAAAGAGTTTCATAAATTATTTTAATTGTAAGTCAATAAAATATTTTTAACTCAAGAAATGAAATAATTATACATTCCTATCCTATTTCTCTAGATGCCGACCGCAAAAAACTTGTAGCTCCGTGATTAGTTAAGATACGATAAATAGATCGAGATTCAAACATCGATAAGCAAACCAAACACCTACATTTGCATAATGTTCATTATAACTGCACTGATATTACAATCAGTCTTAATATCGTCGACGAATACAACAATGTTTGTATACCGTAGGTAATGTCTTCTTCGTGGCAATGGAAAGTGGAAAGAGGCATATTTCACAAACACCTATCATCGGAAGAAGGTTATATAACAGGAAATAATTTTCGGAGTAGCTATTTGTTGATATATGTTTTCCTCATTCAATCAAAAGCTTCCCTCATGAGAAAAACTGACCATTATGTGCGCAGTTGTGGTATATTTTTTACTATCTCGTTAGTGCTCGGCGACGTCTCATGTTGACCTAATCATGCGTTCAATCCATTTAACAGTAATAGCGGCTTCTACTTAGAAGGCAATTTAAACGCACGTCTATTAGCCAAGCTTGGTCGAATCTCAAGTAGGTTCCTAGTGGTTTTGTATCACTTCACATGCTAGTGGTCTAAAAATTTAAGCAATCTGCTAATTTTCGAACTTACAACCAACTCGTGTTCCAATGAACTAAACTGGGTAAACCAATATTTTTTTGGTCTGATAACAGTTAGGTCTTACCTGTTTTTCTTGTCGTGATTATTAGGTTGCACTTTGCGAGCCGAACATAACAATTCAACTTTTCACACGGTATTGACCGCAACGCTCCCCCCCCCCCCCCTCCGCTACTACAAACAATACCTACTTAAAGATTTATAATCCTTAATCCGTTATGTTTACGGGTACAGACCCGACCCATCTTTGGATTCATGTCAACCCGTTAAACTATACATTGATCTGCTTTGTAGTGTTACGTCTCAGCCACTCAGGATAATGGCCTAATACCAATTTGTTTACAGCCTAGTCCCAACTTATATTACCTATTCGTCTTTAATTGAGACTCACACTTTATTACAGTTTTGGATCACAAAAAGGGATGGACCTTTGACCTTTACGTATGAACTGTGATCTAACTTAGCAACTTTTTGCAGTTTTTGTATTTGGATGTGAAAAAACACGCGACCTGCGGCACGCGACGAACCAGTAAATTCCGAAGCATGACATTGTTGGAGATTTCACTCATATAGACTAAGTTATTCAATATTTCTTACTAAACCATGTAAATCATGCTATAAACTGCACTTACCCAGAGATTTTGTACGCTTGGTTTTTGTACTTCCCCTATTTTCAACCGCGCCTCCTGCTGTTGAAGTACGATAGGGACAAACCAAATCCACGCGGACCCTCTTTAAAGTCTTACCCTAACCCTCGTTAAAGGATAGTTTTGGAAAATTAATCATCGCAATTTTTATTATCTACTTTAAGAAGTATTGTGCCATGTTTCATGTTTCTGTGCAAAAAGCTTATGATATATCATATTTTTTACTTCCTCTTCATCCCCTGACAACAAGTCTTGATTGTCTTAAAACCTTTTCTTTTTTAATAATTATAAACTAGCGTTTGACCGCAATCCCGCCTGGTGGTAAGCAGTGATGCGGTCGTTGATGGTAAAGCGCGCTAGTTTATTAAGAGCCTTCACTCAGACAAACTGAGCGAATAGGAAGGAAGACGGCAGTTGAGCGAGGTGATCCAATGTTAAACCCAACAACACGACCAACGATGCTGCGCCAAAGGGAGATTGATCTGAAGACCCTCCACGACCAAACTCCCAACACAACAACATTAGGCGCATCGTACCCGGCACACATCACAACACAACTGCTCAGACCCGTCCTTCGTACGGCTTCACCAGACATCATGCCGGAACACGACAAATCGCTTGGCGGCAAGGCTTTTTCTGGTGGGTGGTAACTTCTGCCGGCGGCCGATGTTATGGCCTACCACCGAGACATAATACAAAGAAGTCATTTTCTTAGTAGAAACCTGCGTTTTAAGACTACAGTCGAGAATTCAAATTTCTCTTTAAGTTACAAGTTACATATCATAAGATACATCTACCACCACAGATGGTGTTGGTGTGTTGAGGCTTCGTACTCAAATATACTAGTGACACGTAGCCGAAGTCGTCGCGTGTCGACAGCACAACTAACCTCCGCTGCTGACTCGTGTAGCTCGTATATGTTAACACTATGTACCATGCGAGTGTCTTACAAACATACTCTAATATTTTATACACAATATAAATAATTAAGTAAAACAACCGATGACAACGGTTGTGTACATTGGACAGTTTTTAAGTCACTGACCTATTAAGGTCAGGGTATTAACATACATACGCAGATAAATTCAGACCTCCTTCCCATGGGTGTAGATACTCGTAGAATCAACTACAGAACTCTACCTGCTACAATACCAATCTGCTCCTTTCACTTCGTTTCCGCGTTTACAACTGAAATAAATACTGCAAGGTATGAGTTTGTAATGCTCGCTCATCCCTATTTAATGACCACACATCTAAGAGCTGCAGACCCACACCAAAGAAGTAATTACTTTCCTTCCAGTGGTTCTAAAATGTATCTAACTAAAGTATTTTAATCTCCTTTTCCAAATTAGAGAACTACGTTGCTTTTCATGTTTATATGTGGCTGTTTAGTGTTTAGATCTTCCAAACTATTTGATAAGATATATAGTTTTATAAGAAAAAGTAGATAGGGTTTCCAAAATAATTCAGTACATATACAGGTTGTATCTTTAATTAGCAGTTTAGATAACCGCCTAGCCTTTTAACTAAATAAAGGTCTGAATGGTAGTTAATACGTAAATTGTATTTTCTGTTGGTTGGAACTGTAACCGATCACGTGCGAGGCGCATTGATCGTAGTAACTGAGCTGGGAAACCCCGACCAAATGAGTTCTGTTCTTCTATTAGAACTGAGCATCCGCATGCGAGATAGCGAAACGAGGCAAGTACCACTTCCAAAGGCCAGTTGGTGTACTATACAGGTAATTTAAGCAATAGGGATGATTCCTGGGTAAAAAAAATTGAATCTATTAAGTCCGTCATTCAGATTATAGAAAAATATTGGATACGTATATTTTGTTTTATCAAATCAATAAAAATTGGCAAATATAAAAGGCATCAAAGATCAGGAGTGATGAGACGTGTGACGTCACTGCTCGCTAAAAAGTGTAGCATGCAGTGACGTCACACGAGTTTTCAACGCACTGTGTCGTCTTCATTTTTTGTTTATATGCAAAAAGAAAAAATACGTGTACGCTAGTATTTTTTGGTAATCTGACTGACGGAATAATTAGTTTTTTTTAGGCAACTACCCTATTCGCTGGGACTAGATTTTGTTTTTTGCGAAATCAGTGAATCCGGTTTTGGTCCTATTCTTATTTTTTAAAATACTCTTTAAAGAGTCATAAAGAGTAGTTTTTTTCGTATATTTTTTTTCAGGGTTGAACATGGTCCCATATTTATATTAGTTTAAATACAGTACCTGACTAAATATTTTACTTATACAAAATAAACTACAAATTGTTAAAAATAAGAGTCGTGACGGCCAGTGGTTTAATAGTCAAGAGCCTTTTTTTTTAAGAGCCTCGACCTACGCTTGAGGGGGCTCTCGTTAGGCAGCTGGATCAAGAACTTGATTCACTAAGCGGTACTTCTGGACACGGCTCGCATTGTCAGGAGGTTCCTCTCTCTGGAGCCCTGGCCCGTTTCCGATACCGGTGGCGCACTATTTTTTTGTAGTTTTAAATGTTAATATTTTTCTTATATGCAAATATTTAAAAAGTAATTAGCATGTATAAAATTAAATAAAAGATAGGTTAGTATAGGTATATGCTAACCTATAATACTGAACAAACTAAAATACAGAGCCAAAAATTAATTTTTGGTACTTAATTATTTACCCGCCCGCGATGTTACTACTTTTTCCATTTTAATTAACGTTATTTTTAAGTCTTGCTTTTGGCTCAGCTCCTTGGGGTCGTAGCGTTATATGAAGCTATAACCTCCTCAAGTAAAAAATCAGGCTCTAAATTTTTGGCATTATTATTAGTACATGTAGATAGATAGATTGACAGCCTCCGTGGCGTAGCGGTAGCAAACGCGGCCACTGCACAAGGAGGCGTGGGTTCGATCCCCGCGTTATGTTCAAGAATATGGATATTTGCCATTGGTCCCGGTTGCCATACGAACATAATGGCAATCGTTAGGGGTTGTTGGAGCCCTCAGAAGTCCAACAATTGGTCTAACTATAAAGCTTCGATATCGCCTTCGGGTTGTGGAGGTCAGACGGCAGTCGCTTCTCGGAAAATATCGAAGTTTAGCCAAAATCGATTGTGACTGGGATTAACGCCGAGATGATGATGATGATGATGATGATAATGATGATGATGATGTAGATAGATAGATTAATATTTAACTTAGTAATGTCAAAGAAATCTAAATGTTACGACATCTCGCAGCCTTCGTTGTTTTCTAACAGCCGTCCGGATTCACACGTGCGAAGAAGTCCTTCTTTAATAAACCTAACTAATCAGTTGAACTACTCAAGTACAAACCGTTTCATGAAACTTCACTTATAGTTTTAGCAAGTTTCATAACTCAAACAGTAGCGAATGGAAAAGGTACCGAGTAGATATTATGATTAAATTAAAACAATTTATCTGCCTTGTTAGTGTACTGCGAGTATATTTGCCATGTTAGTCTATTGACCTTCATTGTGACAGTTCAACAACATTAGTTGGATTATTTCCGTTGCTGAGCATTGGATCAGCTATACCATGATTCTGATTGAGATCGACTGTGTTACACAATTGTGTTCCATTTTAAGAATGTGTTATAAGTTTCCATAAAACACACATTACGCCTGGAGACAAGATTTGTACCCATAAATTTGACGGCACTGTTGGTGCACTGGTCAACCTACAGACTGCTGCGCTGCGTGTCGCGGGTTCAAATCCCGACGGAACAAATATTTGTATAAAATAAAATAAATAAATATATACGGACAAATCACACAGATTGAGCTAGCCCCAAAGTAAGTTCGAGACTTGTGTTATGGGATACTAACTCAACGAAACTATATTTAGATATATATATAGATACATATATAGATAAACATCCAAGACCCAGGCCAATCAGGAAAAGATCGTTTCCCATCATGACCTGGCTGGGGATCGAACCCGGGGCCTCCACGTCGCAGTCAGGCGTGTTGACCGCTGCGCCACGGAGACCGACCAACGGTATGACTTATAAGTAGTTTTTCCGGGCCTAGCTGTTTGTGTGTGTGAGTTTATTTGTTTGGTGAACGCGCCCACGGTACAGGAGAGAGTCGTAGTGTGAAGCAACATTAAAAAAAAACCGGCCAAGTGTATGTCGGACTCACGCGCAAAAGATTCCATACCATTGATTTATGAAATTAAAGGATTTAAGTTAGTTGTATGAAAAATTACGCGGTCATAAGCGGTTTACAATTTACGAGGTATCAAAAAAACTACTTACTAGATCTCGTTCAAAACAATTTTCATTGGTAGTTATTAGTTTAATTGGTTTGTTTTTTTTAGATATTTCATTTTAGAAGTTAGAGGGGGTGGACCAACTTTTTTCCACTTGGGAGTGTCTGTCACGCAAACTATTCAGTTTAGAAAAAAAATATTTTAGAAACTTCGATATCATTTTTGAAGACCTATCCATACCCCACACGTATGTGTTTGATGAAAAATTTTATTTTTCTTCTTGTTCGCAGTCATATGGTAGTTAATAAAGATTCGGTAGCCTTAGATACATGACACGTCATTCAAATGTCATTGTCAAAATCTTATTTAACTTATTGCAGACCACCGTATTTATTAGGCCCAGGCACCATACAGTTCTGAAACATCTCCTTTAAAAAGTCATTTATAAATATAGAACATTATTGTAGCAGAAAAGAAACAAGAAATTACTTTTTAAATTTACTTAAGAAAGTTACACGTTGTTATAATATACAAATTTCGGGATTATATACAGAACTTGGCACCCATTTAGATCTCATTCTTTTGTCGGTGAAATCGATAACCACATCATATTATATTATTGAACTTGCCTCCATTTTCACATTTCTTTTTTTAGTAGGATTATTATCTTATACCTTTAAACGAGCAATTCTTGTATATATGTATATATATAATTGGAATCTCGGAAACGGCTCCTACGATTTTCATGAAATTTTGTGTGCAGGGGGCTTCGGGGACGATAAGTCGATCTAGCTAGGTTTAATTTTCAGAAAATGTCTTTTTTCCGTGTTTTGAGGCACTGAACAATTGCTAAACTTCTTATAAGAAGCTAAATTTCGCCGCTGTCCTTAATGATACGAATAGCTGAGGGGCTTCGGCCTCTGATTCGGAGCTCGTAGACTTCGGGTTCAAATCCCTGACGATATAGTGTTTTTTTCCTTTTTTTTTTTGAAGTTAAAAAAAAGAATGATGGCGTTGTCTAATGCTTTTTTTATTTAATAAAAATTTAATTTAATTTATTTAATTTAATTTTATTATTTTTTCTTTTTTTTTTATATAATTGGAAACTGCGTCAACGAATTTTCTTTTTCGTTTATTTTATCAATGGAAGAAATTTTGTTTTGCCTAATTTGTGGAGATGCAAGGTACCAGGGTCGCACAAAAGTGTAGGAGAAGTCGAAACAATGAAGCTCATTCATTTTAAAGATCAGCCTGAAGGAGCAGTCGAATTTACAACAGAATTTCTCAACAGTGTCAACATTTCAGACTTGCCACAACACGAACTAAAATATTATTATTATTCCCTTTATTTCTTTATACATACATATTATTCTACATTTTTAAATATTTATATAAAAACATACAAAAACATTTAAAAATATAAAAAATAGTGTTCCACCGATGGCGGGAGCGGGTCCAAGCTACCGGTGGTTAGAGCTCCAGAGACAGGAACCTTCTCACGATGCGGGCCGTATCGAGAAGTACTGCCTTTTGAATCAGGCCTTTGATCCAACTGCCTAACGAGAGCCTCAATAGATGTTGGTCGAGGCTCTTGGCTATCAAACCATTGGCCGATACGACAATCGGTACAATGACAGCCAATCACATTCCACATGTCAACAACCTCGTGCGCCAAGTCGGGATATTTAATTTGTTTATCTTTCTCAGCTTTCACGAGATTCCCGTCATGTGGAATGGTAACATCGACAATCATTGCGAGGCGCGCTAATCGATCTATCACTACGATATCAGGCTTGTTTGCAACAATAGTCCTGTCAGTAATGATAGACCGATCCCAGTATAACGTGACATGGCCATTTTCAAGAACTGGGTCGGGCACATACTTATAATACGGTACCTCAGAATCCACAAGTTTATATTTCAAAGCAAGTTGCTGGTGGATAATCCTAGCTACTTGGTTATGCCTGTGCAATACTCGCCATTAGCCAAACGAGAGCAACCAGAGATAATATGTCTGATGGACTCACCCGGATGGTGACATGCCCGACACACGTCAATCGTCCCGTCCTTCATAATATATC
The DNA here is from genome assembly GCA_037179545.1 of Sesamia inferens. Classification (NCBI taxonomy): domain Eukaryota; kingdom Metazoa; phylum Arthropoda; class Insecta; order Lepidoptera; family Noctuidae; genus Sesamia; species Sesamia inferens. Next base: position 12,951,177 of record CM073921.1, on the reverse strand, counting down.
TTTATTATTATTATTGCTAACATTATGATACCTTGCACCTCCTCAAAGTAGGCAATATAAAATTCATCCATATAATATGATTTAATAATGATGAAGTACCTAGGCGACCGAGCTTTGCTCGGATTTGCTTTTTTTTTTTAATAATTATAAACTAGCGCTTGACCGCAATCCCGCGTGATGGTAAGCAGTGATGCGATCGTTGATGGTAAAGCGCGCTACGTTATTAAGAGCCCTCCGTGTGCAGTTTCTGGCCTGCCATCGGACGCGTCCCCAGGTGGCGGACAGGGGAACGGCCCCCAGATATGGGGGTTACCGGTTTACCGGCGCGGACCAAAACCAGAAGTGGGGACCGCTTCGGCGGTCACGTGCGGCGGGTTGGCCACCACTCCAGGTGGCTGGCATGACCCGAACTCCGGGTCACCGTCGGGCAACCCGGTCTCCTCACTGAGAGGAGCTGGGGGCCCCGTTTACTTCCGGGCAAACGAGTGGGGCTAAGAGGAAGGACACCTCGCTAAAAAACCCTTGGCTGCTGCGTCTTCTCGCACAAGAAGACGTACCCAGCCGGGCCCCTCCCCATGGAGGGCCCACTGTGGGCCTGCCTTCGGGCGGGAATCGCCGGCGGGGGATTGGTCGGCAGGCTTGCTATTTCCCATGACCCCGCCACTAAGGCGATGTCGGTGTGACGCTGTTCGGGTTTAGTGGGTATTCCCGGCTTCGGCTGGGCGAGTCCCACACGCGCCCTTCGGGGTATGGTGCGTAAACAAAGCATTCCCACAGGGTACAAAAAAAAAAGGTTATTAAGAGCCTATTCACTCCGGAAAACTGAGCGAATAGGAAGGAAGACGGCAGTTGAGAAAGGTGATACAATGTTAAACCCAACAGCACGACCAACAATGATGCCCCAAAGGGAGATTGATCTGGAGAACCTCCACGACTAAACTCCCAACACAACAACATTTAGCGCATCATACCCGGCATGATATAGTATGGAAGGAAGTATTAGATTAAGACCTTATACTACGAGTATGTATTGATGATAATATATAACTGATGTAACTGATTGTTAAACTATAAGTACTTATTTATAATAAAATGTTAAACTAAATTGTACTCGTAATTTTATATTTAAATAACAGTTAATAATATTTTTTATTATTATCTCGGTATGATCGAAAATATTATTTTAACTGGTCAAAAATGAGAATACAAGTTCTTCAGGATAGTTATATTTATTCACTTTGTCCTTACAATTTTTCCAACTTCTTCAATGAGCTGCCAAAACCCGAATGCCCGTGCCCACGCGTACCACTCTTTTTATTCTACCGTTACCCACCAACTTCCGCAAATGGACGTTAGTGTCAACTTGAGTCAAATCCTCTTAGTCAATACACTATCTAGTAGTGTATTGACCAAGAGGATCGGGCGCGAGCACAGACATTAAGAATGCTATTTAAATATAAAATATCGCAATAAATATGAATTACAATATACAAGTGTACCACAAAAGCTAACAGTCGGCCTTTCCTGGCATTTACACGTCCCGTGGAAAGACCACTACCTTAATACAGAAAGTGTCTTAAAATTAACATTATACAAATATTAACAAAAGAAAGATCATTGTACCTATATAAATTAGATTCACAATATTTTGCTTTTCATTGCCAACTGTAATTACCGTATAAGACCACTATCTTAATAAACAAAGTGTCTTAAAATTAATATTATACAAATATTAACAAAAGAAAGATCATTGTACCTATATAAATTAGATTCACAATATTTCGCTTTTCATTGCTAACTGTAATTACCGTATAATACCACTATCTTAATAAACAAAGCGTCTTAAAATTAACATTATACAAATATTAACAAAAGAAACATCATTGTACCTACATAAATTAGATTCACAATATTTTGCTTTTCATTGCTAACTGTAATTGCCTTATTTAATTTACAAATCACATCGATCTCTTGACAATACCTCTTTTAAACAACATTGAAGGAATTACGGCGGCCTCTACATATCCACCGCAACTCACGCATGCTGTGGCCCCTTCATGTCCACAGCACACTAGCGACAATGACTGTTGCAAAGACTATACTCACATCACAGACATTGAAGGAATTACGATGGCCTCTACATATCCACCGCAACTCAAGCATACTGTGGCCCCTTCATGTCCACAGCACACTGGCAACAATGACATAGATGCAAGTAAAATTTATTTATTATAACAATTCCGACATAACTTACACAAACATGACTGACATTGAAGGAATTACGGTGGCCTCTACATATCCACCGCAACTCCCGTATGCTGTGGCCCCTTCATGTCCACAGCACACTAGCGACAATGACAGTTGCAAAGACTATACTCACATCACAGACATTGAAGGAATTACGATGGCCTCTACATATCCACCGCAACTCAAGCATACTGTGGCCCCTTCATGTCCACAGCACACTGGCAACAATGACATAGATGCAAGTAAAATTTATTTATTATAACAATTCCGACATAACTTACACAAACATGACTGACATTGAAGGAATTACGGTGGCCTCTACATATCCACCGCAACTCACGTATGCTGTGGCCCCTTCATGTCCACAGCACACTGACGACAATGACAGCTGCAAAAACTATACCCACATTACAGACATTGAAGGAATTACGATGGCCTCTACATATCCACCGCAACTCATGCATGCTGTGGCCCCTTCATGTCCACAGCACACTGCGACAATGACATAGATGCAAGTAAAATTCATTTATTATAACAATTCAGACATAACTTACACAAACATGACTGACATTGAAGGAATTACGGTGGCCTCTACATATCCACCGCAACTCACGTATGTTGTGGCCCCTTCATGTCCACAGCACACTGACGACAATGACAGCTGCAAAAACTATACCCACATTACAGACATTGAAGGAATTACGATGGCCTCTACATATCCACCGCAACTCATGCATGCTGTGGCCCCTTCATGTCCACAGCACACTGCGACAATGACATAGATGCAAGTAAAATTCATTTATTATAACAATTCAGACATAACTTACACAAACATTACCGACATTGAAGGAATTACGGTGGCCTCTACATATCCACCGCAACTCACGCATGCTGTGGCCCCTTCATGTCCACAACACACTACTTCATATGTCTATTATTATTATAAATCCAGCATGCTGTGGCCCCTTCATGTCCACAACACACTACTCATATGTCTATTATTATTATAAATCTAGCATGCTGTGGCCCCTTCATGTCCACAACACACTACTCATATGTCTATTATTATTATAAATCTAGCATGCTGTGGCCCCTTCATGTCCACAACACACTACTCATATGTCTATTATTATTATAAATCTAGCATGCTGTGGCCCCTTCATGTCCACAACACACTACTCATATGTCTATTATTATTATAAATCTGGCATGCTGTGGCCCCTTCATGTCCACAACACTACTTCACATTGGTTTTTTTTTTTTTTTTAAACAAGTTACTATGGCCTCTTCATATCCAAATAACCTCTAAATGGTACTCTATAGCCCCTGCATGTCTATAGTTTACCCTTACAATAACATTATTATTACAATAGAAATGAACACTCTTCACCATGTTCACTACATAGTATACAGTACACAATTATGAAGACCTTACAATGGGTGAATTTCATTCTATGAAATTTACAATGTAATAAATAAGTAATAACCCAAAATTAACCTTATTATCACAAAATACATATCTTATTTGGATGTAACATAAATTAACCTTATTATCACAAAATACATATCTTATTTAGATGTAACATAAAGTACCAGTAAGTAATATACATTAAACACTAATTATATACATAGCACAATGTTACAATTATATTCTACGTTTGCATTTTCCTGTCCACACCCAATTCAAAGAAACAAGTCTCCAATCATCATCATTTTCAGAAATTGAATCACTATCACTGTCATTATTCCTATTAAACAGTCAATTGTCTATTAAATAGACACAATACTCCCGCGAAATTTCTACTACCTTTACGGGACACCGGGGTATCTTCCATTTTATACCTGTCGAATACCTCTACAATACGATAGGCCACGAAGCGTAGGGATTAGTTTTCTACTTCTCCCCGTCGATGAGATTCCCCGTTCTACCCGAACTAAATCACCGATTTAGAAATTTTTGGCTCTGGCTAATATGGTATACTTCGTGAGTGTATCAATAATGAGAAGTAGATAGGATTTTTTTGTTTTCTTTGTATAAATTGACCCTAATGGGCTATATGCGAGGTATGAAAATGGCGATCTACTTTCGGTATTGAATGAAGTTCACCCGCCTTTTACCAGCTGATATTTTAGAGTGAGCACATTGCAGAAAAGAATGGATATATCTATAATAATATATAAAGCTGAAAAGTTTGTTTGAACGTGCTAATCTCAGGAACTAATGGTCCGATTAGAAAATTCTTTTTGCTTTAAGGCTTTAAGCTATTGAATAGAAGCGGATATCGAAACCTACGCGGAAGAAACCGCGCGGCACAGCTAGTTTACTAATAAACCGCCGCATTTTAGGACACCAGAATGTACTTTTAATTTTGTCGTTCGTTTTATCGAGAGAGTAGTGATCTATTTTATCACGGCGAGTAGGTATTTAATATCTGCCATCCAACCCCCTTAGGTACAAGTTCAAGTTCAAGTTCAAGTTCTTTATTTCATAACAAAAAATACATTTGTGTTGAAATATTTACATTAGGAATACAAATAAAAAAAGCAACATAAATATTAGAATATAAGCAATCTCAAAGTGCAGTATTTATACATAGCAAACAAAGTCATTCTATATAGCAATTCATTACTGTGTGATTTGTCCACAACAATGTCAAACACTCTCAAAAACAACAAATTGAAAAATACACAACAATGTCAAACAAAGAGTACACACAAATATAGTTTCATGTCAACATAATATTAATCTAAGCTTTTGTCAAGTACAAAATTCGTCAACACTGTAATAGGCTTTGTTGAGTAACAAATCTCTGAGTTTATTTTTGAATATGTTCACATTCTGAATATTCTTCAATCCTGTTGGTAATTTGTTAAACAGATTGACCGACTGCACAAGTGACGAATGATCAACAACATTAAGCTTTGCCTGCACAAAAGTAGTAAGATCTTTTCTACGAGTGACAACTCTATTTTTTCTTTCATTATCTGTTTCAAACTCGTTTAAGTTTTTGATTAAATGAGTAAGAAGAACCAAAACATAAAGACATGGTACTGTCAAAATTCTAAACCTAATAAACAACTCCCTACATGATTCTGTCTGGTTTAAACGAAGCATGGTTCGTAATGCTCGCTTTTGTATAGTAAAGGCTGCCTTAACATTGTACCTATAGCTGTTTCCCCAAAATTTAATACTATATCTAAGTTTAGATTCAACCAGAGCAAAATAGACAGCGCGAAGTTGGGAAATAGATAGCGTATCCCTCAGAGATCTGATAGCATAACAGGCACTACTTATTGTGCCCCTTTTTATAAAGCGACGAAAAAGCTACAAATTACTAAAAACTGTCTAACTCTGTGTTGGTCAGTAGGACGAGGAAATACTTCGAGGGTATTTATTTTAGCCTTGCCTGGTCTGATGCTGTCGGCACATACTTCAAACCCAAGATAGTCTTTAGATTCCTTTATGAAAATATATTTTGATAACTTGAGCGTAATGCCAGTGGTGCGAAACAATTGTAATGTAGATTTTAGATATTGCAAGCCATCCTCTATGGTTTTGGACGGTATTATTACATCGTCCATATAAGCAAACGCCTCTTTAAATCGGGCACTACCAAATATATTGTTGATCGCGGTCTGAAAATTTGACGGCGCATTCACAAGTCCGTAAGGCATCCCATAAAATTCGTAATGCCCGTCGGTGTAATGAGGGCTGTAAGTGTATAGAGTCCTCGGACATATGATTAACTTAGTTATTTAACCAGATAAATTATCTCGATGATCTGAACAATCTGTCGTTCCGTTAAAAGCATACGTTACTTTCTGTAAACGATTGGTGTAAAATCACTCAACTTCATATCCATCTCAACATTAGTTATACATCTTATCTTACTCGTGGTAAAAGCAAAACAGTCTCTGAATTCGTTTAAAAGAGAAGACAATTTGGTAAGATCATTTTGAGAAATTTGGTCACTAACATAGCATTTTAGTGCTATTACTACTAATAGAAGAGTCACTATTAACGCACTGTTAAATTTTATTTATGGTGCGACAGTTTGATTTAAATGAGTGGTGTAGACAATAGAGTGCCTTTAAGTAAAGTTAAGGCAGGTTTCATCAAACCGTTCAAAAGAAGGGTTGCTCTACCATGAACCAACTACAAGGCATTATTTCGTACATCTTTTGAGGTTGAGAACATAGGCTAGGTTCCACCAAAACCTCTCAGTCATGATGGTCTCGAACATATAGCCACTTCGGTGGGACCTGTTATAGTGACAGTCTCATGAACAAAAAGCTCTATGCACCTTGGGCCTTCTTACTTCTTTATCTTTGATGAATGTTTACCGATCAATAATGATACTTTCCACTAATGATCGAAAACTATCAATAATTCCACTCATGGTTTTGTGGTTTTATTAAAGCTATTTTAGAGCGTTATTTTTATCATTTTAGCGTCTGATTCTTTAAGCATAGATATTGTCTACCGAAACCAATGAAACATATCAAGGTCTGACCGTTAACTAATGCATCTTTAAAATATTTCGTCCTGTTCCTTTGGAATATTTAAGACGGTCTTAATACTATCGGTTTCACGTTTTCTGGGACAATCGGTAAGTAAGTGGCCTATTTTGGGACAGGATTCGCATCCTTTAATTGGGTGTCTACATTTCAAGTATGAGTGACCTTCAGTGGCACAATTGTAACATTAAAGTATTATATACCTACCTGCATTATCCATACCAGCAAAGTACTTGCACAACACACCATTACAAGACAATTCATCATCATCCATTGCGTTATTTATGTAGCTAAGCAGATACATTTTTCTAACATATGAAGCAATGGATAAGCGATATGCTTCAAAATGATTCCAACTAATAGTAACAGTGTGTTACACAATAAAGGTGCTGTATTATCTTTGAACGATGTTGATAGTTTGTCATCGGAAGGGCTCGCCTGCGAAATCACTGTTGGCTTATCATCTCTTTTTGTGCCCCTTATATTATTGAACATTTTCTGCACTCATCCTAACCGACCTGTTATCAATACCAAATAATAAACAATCAATGGTGTTTTTACTTACTGAACTTTTCTATTTAATAGCACCATCTTTCCGTAGTAATATTCTTCTAAATTATCCCCAAAACGTGCTTTGCGGGCGAGCATTTCCGTCAGCAATCAACCATAATTATATTCACATAGAAATGCAAACGGCAATTTTTGTTACCACTATGACCATGTAAATAAAAAACTAGGTATTTCTTGGTACCACCTTTGCGCTAACCCAACTAACTTCGGTAACGCTTAGTGAATTATTTGTCGTACCGTCCAATTATACATTTTTGCACACTTATTTACTGTACTAATCCAAACAGCAACACTCTGATGGCTTGGTTGGATCAAATTCAGGTACAACATTCAAATTAGGATAACGTTCAGAATTTCCGTGCGACGAATAGATTTAACTAGTTCTCTAAACACATCCACGAAACTAGAGTCTAAAACAGTGAATTGGTTACTTGGTAATGGTGACGCGGCTTGATCAGGAGCAGCAGGACCACTTAGATGATTACTGGCCCCAGGGCGTGGTGACTCAGCAGACTCTTCAGCCAATTCAAGAGATCGGGCTCGCCTCGTGTTCTTTTCTTGCCGCGACTTCCTGAGTCGAATGCTTACGGCGCGATCTGAGACTACGTAGACTCTCTGTAGATGACTCAGACTCACTGCCGGACTCATTACAGCCTCTTACACGTTTTTGCGATCAATGGCTAGGCATTTTGTTGCTTAGCTGAAAATATAAAACAAAACGAACAAGCAAACGCTGTCTCGAAAACGAAGTAGGTAAAAGAATAAATCGTATAGTCAGTCTTCACAACGGAATTTGCGGTATTAATTTTGTGAAACATAAAACTACAACATGTGGGTACCGTAAAAAAAAAATTAAGTATCCCATATTTAGTTGCAAAACTTCGATTAAAATAAAATATTCGTAATTTAGACATAATCATACAACGAAATGAAAATATTTTTAAATATTCCGTCGCCTTCAAATTAATACCCCTGACTTACCACTTAAACACACAGCAACAGATTCAGTTTCTAAAGGTATACCTCCTAGGCTCAGCGGTGTATTTACAACCCATATTCAGGCGTCCAACGGTTTACTTACACCGTTGAAACTATAGACTAAGTAACGTTGCGATAGCGAAAATAATATGTTAAAAAAAAAGATTCAACTACCTACGTTTTTAAGTGGGCGTAAAGTTTTCACCAAAACGTTTGATTTCTGGTGGAATCCCTCTTCTGACCTTTTAACTGGTCAAAAATGAGAATACAAGTTCTTCAGGATAGTTATATTTATTCACTTTGTCCTTACAATTTTTCCAACTTCTTCAATGAGCTGCCAAAACCCGAATGCCCGTGCCCACGCGTACCACTCTTTTTATTCTACCGTTACCCACCAACTTCCGCAAATGGACGTTAGTGTCAACTTGAGTCAAATCCTCTTAGTCAATACACTATCTAGTAGTGTATTGACCAAGAGGATCGGGCGCGAGCACAGACATTAAGAATGCTATTTAAATATAAAATATCGCAATAAATATGAATTACAATATACAAGTGTACCACAAAAGCTAACAATTATTATTATGTCGGTATGATCGAAAAACATTAGTCAAAAAATATTATTTAAAAAATTCGCTGGTTTTAAATTTTTGGTTTTGAAAATATAGAGACACACGATGTACCTAACAAAAAAAAAGTTGCCGAGCAAAGCTCGGTCGCCCGGTACTTACATGAACATACATAGGTGTAAGCCTAAATTTTCTGGCAAGGGCGTGATAAACCTAATGAAAGTTAGAATTATGAAGATATTTATGCATAATATTATCATAGACTGATTAACCATCGCTTAGTGGTAGGTTTCAAGCTATTCTGGCGCCATTCCAGCTCGCTGAAAAGTCAACTTGCCGACCAAGTATCTTCTACTTTGCCAGCCTTGTGTACATATTTATAACAGACAGTTTTCACAGCGCCTTTCATGTCTTCCGCTTAAGTAGATGCTATTTAGATTTATACCGTATCTCATAGCTGGTCTAGCGATTATCAATAATCTCGTAGATCTCTCAAGATAATAATTGTTTTGCACACACACACATCACCCGTCTTGTCGAAGGATTCTCCTTTTTTGTGGACCTACTTCATTATGACGTCACCTGCACTCACTCTACACTTCACCTGACACTTCACTCCTCACTTCCTCATGTTTTCGAAATCACACAGCCAGCCAGCACCCATGGCTACTACGTTCACTAAGAAGATGAAAGAGTTTTTGAAATCCTCATAAGAGAATATTGTTTTCCATCATACCAGATAACTTTTACTGCTATCTACCTACTGCGGTAAAATAGCTGTCACGGGAATTCGGAGTAAGATGTATGTAACATAGTAGCAAATTTTCACACCTAATATCCATCCTTATACCTCATCCTCATAAAACGATTTACCATTCCTATTCCTTCTCTGTACATGCTGTAAGACTGTGGAACCCAATCCCGCCTAACATTCGTGATTTAAACACTATTTCTAAATTTAAACGTCGATTAAAAGAGCATTATCTTTCCTCTATATTGTGAAAATTTGTTTATTATTAGTATATTAGTGATATTTTAGTATTATGTATTTATTTAAGTATATTTATATAATTATTTTTGGTTTTATGTTTAGGTATATTTACCACACAGCCAGCCAGCACCCATGGCTACTACGTTCACTTAGGAGATAAAAGTTTTAATGGAACTTGGTCACTTTTGCTAATGGGAATGCCATCAGGCATAATATAAATGTATAATATAATGGTTATTCAGTTTCAAAACGATACTACAGTAAATAAATGGTTCTGTCATTTCCAGATAAAAATGCTTGAAAACATTAAAAAGTTTACCTGTATCAAATTGAAGAATCTGTCATCCGATGCCTGTTGTTGCCACCATTGTATTTAAACTTTTAATTGCTTGATTTTATCAAATTACTAAGGACTGTTCACTGTTTTAATTATAGAAGGAGCTCAAAAATACAATTATTCTTGAGGTAGGACTAGCTGTTGCCTGCAGCTTTGGGTGTCTTTTTTATGTTTACCGAAAGCATCATTCTCTCTTTTAACTTAGATAAAAATCAGTAGGTAAGTCAAGTTTGCGGTAGTCGACCAAAATTACATTTACGCAATTTCTACCAAAGTAATAAGATATTTACTACTACTACTGATATCACGCAATTTATCCAGTATCTCACATGCAGAGACACATCACGACATCGATCGGTGGGCAAATGCCCGTCAGCCAGACACAACATCCGTCTGGTCGGAGGATCCCCCCGTTTCTATGGAGAATAACCTCTAGACTAGTGACCCCGACGTGATGATATTGGCATAAAAAGCAGTATCAGGTAAGTGAGCAGAGCTTTTTATCTTTGCAAAAGAAATGTAATGCTTATTGGGGCTTCAACTTATTCATTTCTAAGCAGCTTTATTGCAGCTGACAGGGTATTTCAACTTAAGGATCCTCGTTTATTAAACAGCTAGGTGCTGACTTCCAGCGATTCAATAAAATTAATGAGGGAAAAATATTTTCAAGACACTAGGTCAATCACTCAAATAAATTGATTGATCAGGCACTTTCAAGAAGATGTTTTATATTGGGCCTCACTCTCCACATTTTGTCCTTGGGGAATAAAAGCTCACGTGATATTTTTCACAATTAAACGCCTATTTTCGGAACAAAAGAAATTGTTACGTTTTTGTCACATAATTTCTTCACAGATTAAAGCAAACCAAGTAGACAGTGGACGTGGTAAAAGTGGAAAATTGCCAAAGTAGAGTGTCATTTATCAACGCCATTGGGTGACGTTTCACGCCTTCGGTGAATCTTAATGGAATAGACATCACTACTCCGTGTGGCAAAACCATGGCCCGAAAGAAATCAAGTTAATGTAGACTAATTTTTGTTTAGACCAACAGAAAGTCGTTCAAGTTAACGTATCCTAATTAACAAACTCTACACGTCAGCGTCACTAAAGTGTCCTCACGTGACGAACTTTTTATTAAAGAAAACCTTACATTTACTAACTACTTTACTTTTGAAACTTTTTAGTTTAAAATGAAACATAAAACATTTTACGATAAAAAAGTAATAAATAATAAAATCGATATTTCGTTAGCTTTTGAAAAAGCTGTCTCGATTTAGTAACTCTTGAATCTTGACCCCATAAAACTGCTGTGAAATTCTCAATGAGCCCATGGGGAGAATTTCAAGTGTATATGGGGTTATGCATTTGAAATTCTGCTTTCTGAACAAGGTAAAATGTCATCAAAACTCTAAAGGCTTCTCTTTGAAAACCAACGTCACAAAACCAGTTGAAATAGGAGTAAATAGAAATCTTCAGCTGGCAGCAATTCGCAAAACGAAATAGCTCTTTTACCACTAAAACGTTTCGATAGACACGAACACCCGGAGCGTGCCTCTCCTAGAAACTATTTCTTAATGTGTTTAGTCACCTTTTTTTTTGTTTGAGATGGGAAATCATCAAATGATCTCTCCCGCTCTGGACGGAACCGAAGGGCGTGTCAGACTTATACTGACTAAAACCCATCCATGTTTCTTCATTTGCCTGTGCGCCAGGGCCACGGTTTCTTTTTTAACCAACCCGCAATCCTGACCCAGGAGACATCGGTCTTTCGGTCTTCGTGGACCCCGTCACGATGTGCTGACATCTCTTACAGGCACGCGTGAAACACAACGCGCCATCGACTCGGGCCTCGTCCTTACCGAAAGGCGAGCTGCCCACTGCTCACGCGCTCCGCCTCCTCCTTTGCCAGCATCACTGCTTCGCAGAAGGAGGTGAAGGCCTGCCATGCACTCTAACTCCGGACCATGGCCTGGACCAGGGTCGGACGTGAGAGATCGCCGCCGATCGCCGCTACTAGGACACGGTGGTACTCTACCCAAGCCGGGCAGACATCGTGTGTTTACTAACCTTAGTCGCTACTTATATTATTTCAACCGGACCCTAGTCGAGGTTTTTTAATATGATAATGAAAGTATTTGCATTTATTGATAGAATACATTTACCGATAAAGTTGAGCGGAAATCGGCGACGGCATGAGTATGCGTCGATACCGCCTTGCGCCAGCTTGGTAGTGTGCAAACGTGCTAATCTGTGATCTAGCGATGCTAATCATATGCTAATGCCTAGGTAATGCGTTAGGTATATTGATATTTCGTGAAGATTAAGCATTACTGGTAGAGTATTCTTATGTAAATATGAATTTAATAATCGTGAAATCTCTGCCTTTAGAAGGTCATCTTTCATCATCTAAAATTCTATTCAAAACTATTTTTTCCATAAGAAAACGATTGGCTAAAGAATTACGCAAATATCAACAAATCACAACTTCTTCATAGATAATGCCACATCCAATTTGAAATACTTAAAAACAGCCTAATGATGAGATTAATCGACCAACCTAATCAAGCCGTAACAATACAGCCTTTGCCGGCCTATTAGATCAAATTAGGAATAAGAACAAAAGAAGTTCATTTTTACCCCCGGATCAACCCGACGTCTTCAATTACGTCTGTTTCAGGCATCCTCTATTAATATCTAAATGTATAACCGCGTTTCGTCTGTCAAAATTTATATTTTTAAATAATTTTAATTGAAAGAATAAGCAGGCGGGAATACCCTCTCGAAAAGCTAAAAAGTCAAGCCCATTCCTTCTCGACGCCCACACACTCTCGAACAAGCGCCTAGCCCTAGCCTGTTATATATCAGATTGCGAATATCATAACATTAAAGGCTGTAATTTCAAAAATATTGCAGTAATCACTTCGTAGATAATAAACAATAAAGATGAGAACGTAATAATATAAGTATAATAAGTTATTATGAGATGTCATAAATTGTGAAAACTAGTTTGCATAAAATTATCTCCATAAAAAATCGCTAAACCATACAATAAATGAAAAATAATCGACTAAACCTTATAATTGCTGGACTTTTTAATATACTAATGAATAATTTAACTTTTAACATATTTCCATTTTATTCTTTATAGAAGACGTAGTTTCGTATAATAAAATAATCGTAATTTAATTATTTATCACGAAGCCGTCCATCAACAGTCTAGTTCACAATAACTGAATCAGTTTGACTACGAATGGGATAGAGGGATACATGACGCATGAAAGTGGGGCCAAAAAAGAAATTGAGTTGAACTAGTACAAGCCCTTGAGACTGACAACGCTTATGTTAAGGTAAAGAGGACAAATATTTATATTTATTCTTTTTACGCATAATGTGCAACGCAATATTGGCCAATCATGTATTTTAAATCATATTTTTTCATATAAAATTTATGTCATAACATGTTCCACACTTTGTAAACGTGGGAACAGTGTCTATCTACGCTTATTGGTTAAAACGGTGTATGCCCAGATTTGTCTTGCCAACGTCATCCGATGGTTTTGCATGTAACCACCGACACGTTATAATACCGCTACGTTCCGTTATTGTCACTGTATTCGCACTGCTATCCATTTAGGGCTGACAGCACCTACGTTCTACTCGTGGCACTGCATCTGTCAGGTAATTATAGAACGATCAACCAGTTAAACCTTAGTATCCACAAGACTAATATTGATGAAGAATGCAATGACGATTTTCATTAATCGGGTTGTTTGAGTTGATTTTCATTAATCGGATGAATATTCAAGAATAGTTTGTGTGAAAGACGATATGGCACAATGTGGATAGTAACCTACTAGTGTATGCAAAATAGGGAAACGATTGCCGTCTCCCTGAATGTCTCGAAGGCGTTTTAAGTTTTACGATGAAAGAAGTTTTACGATGTAATTATATAAAACGTGGAAATACGATTCGGTTAATCTAGTTATTTTTGTGCCTATGTGGTTATGAGCGACAGCCCTACTCTAATCAGTTTTCAAATGGCCTGACACGTACAACAGGTACTTACATAGATAGTTTAACGTGATTACTGACAGCTAATGCTTATCCTTTATTAAATATTCATCACATTCTAGTTTTGATTACTTAGGTACATATTGAAAACCGTTATCAAAAAGATAATTTATATGCCTTTATATCATATAGGTATCCTAACAAATTAATGTTATCGACGTCTGTCTATGTAGTTTACAAAATAAATACGTTTTAAGTTTGTGTTGTTTCAAATTCCAAAGTTTATGTGAATAATGTTTGAATAACAAGGTTTGTTAAAAGTATTCTGATTATCATTAGATTGTAATCACAAACTGTCAATCGCAGAATACCTTTTTCTTTTTTCAGGATGGGAAATCATCAAATAATCTCTGCCGCTCTGGGGAGCGCTGAAATGTGTGTCTGACTTTTACCACTGGTGTTCCTTCACTTGCCTGTGCGCAAGGGCCACGGTATCTCTTCCAAACAACCCGAGGCCATGGCAGGTATTAGTCTTCGTGGACCCCGTCACGATGGCTGACATCTCTTTGAGGCGCGCGCACAACGCGCCGTTGACCCGGGCCTGGTTCTTACTGGGCGGTGTGCTGCCCACACGGGAGAGGTATTTTATAATTTTCTAGGCGCAAAAACGGTGCTATATATTTTTCGAGACCAGACTGCTTAGGCTTAATAAGATTTTTCTCGGTGGTAGGCCAAAACATCGGCCGCCGGCAGAAGTTACCACCCACCAGAAAAAGCCTTGCCGCCAATCGATTTGTCGTGTTCCGGCATGATGTCTGGTGAAGCCGTACGGCTGAGCAGTTGTGTTGCGATGTGTGCCGGGTACGATGCGCCAAAAGTTGTTGTGTTGGGAGTTTGGTCGTGGATGGTCTTCAGATCAATCTCCCTTTAGCGCAGCATCGTTGGCTGTGTTGTTGGGTTTGCACATTGCATCACCTCGCTCAACTGCCGTCTTCCTTCCTATTCGCTCAGTTTTTCTGAGTGAACAGGCTCTTAATAAACTAGCGCGCTTTACCATCAACGATCGCATCACTGCTTACCATCAGGCGGGATTGCGGTCAAGCGCTAGTTTATAATTATTAAAAAAAATAAAATCAGAGTATAGCAGATAAGTACTTTTTTTTATTTATGACTAGCTTTCCGCCCGCGGCTTCGCCCGCGTGGAGTTCGGTTATATCGCGCTTTTTAGAATTCCAAATTTTTATAATATCAAATTTTTCCGGAATAAAAAGCCCTATTGTTTAATTCGGACTTCTAACTTTACGTCTACAAAATTTCAAAGCAATCGGTTCAGTATTTACGTAAGAAATAAACAAACGAACTCCCTTTCCCATTTATATTATTAGTAAGGATTTACTACGCAACGGACTTTATTACGATTTTCACCATTACTTTGCGTTTTAATCCATTATTTATGTAAATAACACACACTTAATAACGAAATCATAATGGTTTGTCAAGTCGTAAAAACCGAGTGACGCTAGTAAGTTCATAAAACTA
Organism: Sesamia inferens; assembly: GCA_037179545.1. NCBI lineage: Eukaryota > Metazoa > Arthropoda > Insecta > Lepidoptera > Noctuidae > Sesamia > Sesamia inferens. The sequence continues at coordinate 12,935,415 of CM073921.1, read as the reverse complement.
AACAAAACTTTCCTACTTATACCGAATAAAACTACATTTAATTCACAAATAAACAAAGCCTGTGAAAGGTATTCCAGATTTACGTGACTACATCGAAATTCAACATAACTATAGTCAGTGGTACTGGAACTCGGTGGTAGGCCATAACATCGGCCGCTGGCAGAAGTTACCACCCACCAGACAAAGCCTTGCCGCCAAGCGATTTGTCGTGTTCCGGCATGATGTCTGGTAAAGCCGTACGGAGGACGGGTCTGAGCAGTTGTGTTGCGATGTGTGCCGGGTACGATGCGCCTAATGTTGTTGTGTTGGGAGTTTGGTCGTGGAGGGTCTTCAGATCAATCTCCCTTTGGCGCAGCATCGTTGGTCGTGTTGTTGGGTTTAACATTGCATTACCTCGTTCAACTGCCGTCTTCCTTCTTATTCGCTCAGTTTTTCTGAGTGACCTATTCACTCTTTATAAACTAGCGCGCTTTACCATCAACGATCGCATCACTGCTTACCATCAGGCGGGATTGCGGTCAAGCGCTAGTTTCTAATTATTAAAAAAAAAAATAGTAAACCAAAAACAGTTTTGTTGAGGAAAAATAACAGGTTCCTACTTACCACTTTATAAAAAACTCTGAACAAAAAAATTATATAAAACCCACTGCTTATTATAATAAAGCCGCCCCATCACGTAAAAGCACAATATTAGTACTATAATAGCCAAATAACTGTTCAGTTGGCACTACAATTTTATATTAGTTTCTGTAATCGCAACCACGAATCACACAAAAACTACAGCAAGTTGGACGCGAGGGAAATAAATGTCTCTTTTGTGAGCATAACTCCCCTAACTGCCTAATTAGAGACACATTATGTAGCTAGGAAAGTTCTGAATGGTTAGATGGAAATTGTGAAGAGAAATGCCGCTTAGTATCACGGCATGACTAAGTTTTGTAAAGGGACTCATTATTCATTCGTATGTAGTATCACGATGTGGGTTCATCGGGAAACAGGAAACTACACGGTCTAATGTAAGCTGAACCTAACTATGTTGTTTTTATTACCTTACATAACATCTCGCTTGTAATTCCCGTTGGGTAAGATTAGGTTAAGAGGCCCATACATTTTAAAACAGTTCTATAATTGTCTTGAATTGATAGAATTATACTAGTATTTTGTCCTATTTATTTAGTTACGTATACAACATAATTATTTCTTTATACGAAACCCGAATGTAGTTTATTCAGAATAAGCAACTGAATCGATAATTTTTACACCATATTATATTATTTCCTAAATACATTTAGAAATTGTTGCAGTACCGAGCGCGCAACACAGCTGACGATAGATCACAATACTAAGCGCCCGAAACAGAGAGCACCCGCCGCGCCGCGTGCGCGGACGGTCAAGCGATACGTTGACCATATTTTTGTTTCGACAACCAGGTAAGATAACAAGCCCATAATTTTGTGGTTTTTCATGACATCTTTTTGAAATTTTGTACATAGATGCTTTACTTAAAAATATTGGACACGTTTCGGGTTTCGCATATACAAAAAAATACGATGTATAGGAATTTATTTAACTTTAACTTTATATTTTTTAATTTATCTTCCGCCCTGTTCTTATTCGAATAGAAAGAAAAAGATGCACTGAAATTAAATTTAATTTAGTTTGTGAACTAGGGAATCGCGTCTATTGTCGCCAATCCCCTTGTTAAAAAACTCCACGAGAGGGAAAACGTGAAAATACAACTTTATGGAAACGTTTGCACTTAACAGATTGTGTCTACATAGAAAAACTTATTGTATGTTAGCTATAGTATATGTTAAGTACATTTCACTGTAAAAGGCCTGTACCTACCGATCCCTGAACGGGTGTAGGTGGTGGAGGTGGAAAGTTACGTACACTACATCGATATTTCGAAAGTTGTACAACGTTAGTTTTTGTTTATTCGAAACCTGAATATAGTTTGTTCAGAATAAGTAACTGAATCGATTCAAATCATTTTAGACCATGTTATATTTTTTCGCAAATACATTTAGAAATTGTTGCAGTGTGTTTAAAGAGCGCGAAACATAGCTTACGCCAGAGGTCAAAGCCCCGCTAGCCCCCTGAGCGGAGCGTGGACCATATTTTTGTTGGGACAGTCAAGTAGGATAACAAGCTCATAACTTTGTGGTTTTTCATGATATCTTTTTGAAATTTTGTACATAGATTCTTTACTTAAAAATACTGGTCACTTGTTTCGGGTTTCAACAAAAAATAATGTTGTTTAGGGTTTCAGAGACATCGACAAGCAAACTGTAACCATTTTTTTTTTTTTTGTAATTATGAACTACTGCTTCACCGCAATTCCGCCTGATGGAAGCAGTGATGCAATTGTTAATTTTAAAGCACGCTAGTTTATAAAGAGCCTATTCACTTTACCCTAGAAGACACTTAAATTGTAATCAGACGTAAACACTGCCGCGGACAAATTGTGCAAGTCCCTCAATATACGCGGTATAAATGACGACGCAAAACATTTCGCCCGGATCGTAGTGGTGTCACCGATACCCGACCCGACCCGTCGCACGTAACGTCCACGCTTACGTAAGCTTGCATACTCGCCGTACGACGAGTCGTCAGATGATGGAACGAAGATGGGGAAATTAAGCGCATGATTCCAGGAGTACCAATTATTACATCAGTTAACAAATAAAAATCTACTAAAAAAAATAGAAATTCAATCCTTTAAGTCCCAAATACCTACTAGACGGATTCTGTTATAAGGACTGGGACGACTTTCGTCTTCCTGTCTGATTAAAATTTATGTGTCTTCAAGGCTAGAGTGGAAAGGCTTATAATAAACTAGTGTGCTTCCATCAACGATCGCATCACTGCTTGCAACCAGGCGGGTTCGCGGTCAAGCACCAGTTTATAAAAATAAACAAAGTAACTTGTTTTCCAAATCCATGCTAAAACAAAAGGAATTATTATAATATTTAATTACTGAAAAAGAAATCTCACTGATAAACAGGGATAACTTCGTCGAGAAGTCACAAACAGGAGTTTAGTGACCTTACTCAGTTATATACAGGAGATCAAGAAGTTATAAGAGACTAAAGTAAAAGTTTTTCGTTCATTTCACCGAGATGATTTACTCCTTATACTTTCGTAAAACGAACTAAAACATCTGAACATTAAAGGGTATGTACTGTCAAAAGGACTGAATATTTTCAAACTTTATCACATACCTACTGCATGTCACCTCTTCACTTCCAGAAATGCAGTTTTTTATACAAAAAATACACAACTTATTTCAGTGCTCTCAGTATAGTATTGAGAACTTTGTCTAAATCGAACTATGCGTCAAAGAAAAGCTTAGACTTGAACTAGTTTTGTAATAATAGGAAAATGTGGACAAAACGCTGGCGGAAAATACTGAACGGAACTGAAGACGTTGTAGAAAAATAGAGAGAAACTTGCATGTATGTACCTACTAGAACTAAAATTCCAAGACATGGGACATCTACCAAGCATCACTAGACCCGCGTGACGTTTCGGCCTATTCCGTCTCTCCAAGAATAGGCTTGTATCCCAGCCGTGAGGACATAGTCTGATTATGTTACATTGCAGGATAAAGTAAACAAACAATTAATGAAGAACAACCTTAAAGTTTTGAATTTTTTTTTTATTATTATTATAAACAAGTGCTGGACTGCAATCCCACCTGATGGTAAGCAGTGATGCAATCGTTGATGGTAAAGCGCGCTAGTTTATTAAAAGCCTATTCACTCAGAAAAACTGAGCGAATAGGAAGGAAGACGGCAGTTGAGCGAGGTGATGCAGTGTTAAACCCAACAACACGACCAACGATGCTGCGCCAGAGGGAGATAGATCTGAAGACCCTGAACGACCAAACTCCCAACACAACAACATTTGGTGCATCGTACCCGGCACACATCGCAACACAACTGCTCAGACCCGTCCACCTTACGGCTTCACCAGTCATCATACCGGAACACGACGAATCGCTTGGCGGCAAGACTTTGTCTGGTGGGTGGTAACTTCTGCCGGCGGCCGATGTTATGGCCTACCACCGAGAAATTCATAAATTCATACATATATAATTTCATACCGTGACTGGAGATTACAAACCCGTCGCGAGTGGATAGCTTCCAATTACTTACCTCGTTATAATCACTACATGGTTCAACATTTCATATTTACCTGATACCTATTGCATATAAATTAATCTGTGGCCTTTGTTGTCAGCTGGAGCGCCGCGCCTTGAGCCGATTCAAATGCAAATTGAAAATCGACCTCCCAACTCTGTCATTCCTCTTTCAAATCCTTTCCTTTCTTGATTAACAACTTTACGCAAATGACTAGAACTGATCGACGTATTTAGTTTTCTTGTATTCTTGTTTTGTCAAGGCCTTGACAAAATAAAAAAGCCTAGCTACCACTACAGGATCACATGCAGCCGTTCTGTGTAAGGGAGCTGCCCGAAATCTACCACGCGGGCCCAATGCTGGATGGTAGATGTCACATATGTTCGAATATTTGCTAGGATACTGGTTACTGCATGTTTTTTTTTCTTTGCCGTGTATCAGTATCTACAGCATACATATGCAAATAAAGCGTACTACCGACCTCATGAAAATTCTGCATCACGAAAGCAGAATTTACCTTGCAACTACCTTATAATATGTACATACACCTTCCCGACATCAGTCATCGGGCAGGTGCCCGCTAGACACAACATGAGTCGGTGGTCGGTTGATCCTCAATTTTCTATGGAAGATGAGAGAACTTTACCCCTATTCTTCTTAATTCTGATTCAACCGTTTTGAGAGTATGATAAAAAAAAAATGTAGGCAATCAAATGAATTTGTGTATTTAGTGTAATCTATACTTCATTCATTTCAGGAGTTGATTATTAAGTATTAGGAGGGAGCCTTATTCGTGAGGAGGGTATAACCGGTTTACCAACTTAAGCCTGTGGTAACGCCACATAGGTGTATGAGTATTGTGAAAAGTTTGGATATTCAAAATTAAAATCCTACTAACCCCACTAATACACCTACCCTACTAAGCACATTCCTACTTAGGACCCATTAACTTAATCAAATTTTATTCCGTGGTGCTTGGCAATCTGGGCTTCTCCCATTTGCAATAATGTCCCTTTGTGCCGATTGGCCTAGTCTGTTCTATCTCCTGCTTGTTATGGAGGGAAGTGGAAAAAAATATCTTTTTTCTTACTCCTCCGCTATTCTTTTCTGATTAATTTCGTTGCGGGACCCAAGACAGTTGAATCGTTTCTCCGGGACTCGTCGAGCTTCATTGCTCGGCGTTTTTCTGGCGGTCTCCACTGTTGATTCTGGCTTTCAGGAGTTGCAGTGGGTGGGAAAATGCGTGGCGGGTTTTGTCCCATTAAAAAAAAATAACCCTACTAATGTGTATTATAAATGCGTAAGTTTGTGAGGATGGATGGATGAATGTTATTCTTTTACTCAAAAATTACAAAACAGATTTGTATGAAATATAACACACCGATGGTTCATAACCAGGAATAACACATATAATACTTTTATCCCGATATTCTTACGCCATCAAAACATATATACATATGTGTGAAACCACGGGACACTGCTAATGATAAATATTTATGAAGCTTGGTAAGCACGATCATATCTGAGAGTATGGTTCTCGTTTAATTAACAGCCGTGAATTATTATAATATTATGTCGACATTTTGTAGATTTATTTGCGAATTCTGTGTAGGTTGCAAACAGGGCTTAAATCCATACTAATATTATAAATGCGAAAGTAACTCAGTCTGCCCGTTTGTCTGTCTATCTGTTACGCTTTCCCGCTTAAATCTTTCGACCGATTTTGATGAAATTTGGAAAAAAATCTTTAGACCCTGAGAAAGAACATAGGCTACCATTTATTGAAAAAAAAAATTATATTCACGGGGGAAATCTATAAAGCGTGATATAACCGAATTCGACGCGGGCGAAGCCGCGGGCGGAAAGCTAGTTATAAATAAATTCATAAAGCTTATAAGCTAAGCTAGCTAAGCTAACTGCATTCGAAACAAGCAATGCTCTAAGAAGACACACATACAAGACACAAAGAACAAAGACATCTTTTATTTATTCAGCCTATACGAGTAGAGGTCCAGTACTGGACAAAGGCTTCCCCAAAGCTTTTCACAATGACCGGCCCTGTGCTGCCCGTATCCATCAGCTTCCCGCGACCTTCACCAGGTCATCGGTCCACCTTGATGGAGTCTTCCTACGCTGTCCTCCGGTACGTTTAGCCACTCCAGAACCTTACTGCCTCATCGGTCATCGGTTCTACAACTTCTACAAGCAATGTCCCACTTAATTTTAACGACTCGAAGAGCTACTCAAAACCGATCCAACTGCAGCTTGCAGTAAGATAGGGAGATGTCATATCTCCCAAATCGTTCACTGCTGCGTTGGAAGATGTCTTCAAGCTCCTGAACTGAAACTGAAAACTGAAAGAAGAAAATCCGTCACGGTGAACCCCTCATGATTTATAACAATCCTATATTAACTTAGTGCCATTTAATAAGTGGCTTTAAATTGGAAACTTTTTTTTGAACAAATAACTTCGTTATAGAAAGATAACACCACACCATAATCTACAGAAATCTTATAACTTTAAAGGCCTCTCTAAACTTTAAAATACCATCTTCATTTAATTTATAGTTTATATTTATTAAAAAATCACGTAATACAATACTGGGACATTAATAACCCTCACTCACAGACACTACACTCACAGACATTATCTGTAGGCCTAGTATGAGTTTTCAATACGAAACTCATTCGATCGTATCGAGCGCGTTTGACGCTCTCATTGGTTGAGAGTTCTTAGGACCTTGAAGCGGGCCAATCGCTGAGTCAAACGCGCTCGATACGATCGAACGAGTTTCGTAATGAAAACTCATACTAGGCCTACTGTAGTCTAATTGCGTAACACACTATCAATCACAGTCTGAAGAATTTTGAAGGATATTGCTAATCCAATGCTTTATATGTTCGAATAATTGGTCTGCTCTGCAACGTAAATTACGCAATGAATGTTGTTTAATTGTCAAAGGGAAAGCCAAAATTAGGTACCCCGCTGGTTGCAAATATCATTCATCAAACACTGACAGAGAAACAAAACTAGCATTCCTTACTCCAAATGTTCACCACAAGCTATTGTGGAAAATAATACACATTAAGCCATTATTTTATTTCATAATATTATCATTTGTAACGTCGTGGTGGCCTAGTGGTTAAAAGACCAGCCTCTCAAGTATGAGTGCGCGAGTTCCAGGTCAGGCAAGTACCAATGTAACTTTTCTGAAGTTATATGTACTTTCTAAGTATATCTTGGACACCAATGACTGAAGGTGAAGGAAAACATCTTGAGGAAACCTGGACTTTAAGTCTGAAATCGCCAACCCGCATTGAGCAAGCGTGGTGATTACGCTCAATCCTTCTCTGTATGAGAGGAGACCTGTGCCCAGCAGTGGGACAATTAAAAGGTCGATGATGATGATTATCATTTGCCGCATAATAAGTCCGCCTTCTTATAGACGAACGCACATCGAAATAGGTAGTATAATCAGTCAAATTTCTTTATTAATTTGTCAAGGTGCTTCGGAATATTTGACTGTTTCAGGTAGCATGTTCTGCTGTCATCAGTTCCATTTATTGTGCGAAAACCTTTAATAAATAAATACACTTAAACTGCACCACGTTCGCGCTACTAAAATAAACCAGACAAGATAAAGTAAGAAAACCAACTAAGTGGGAGTTGGATTCGCGCAGCAAGGGTCCCGTTTCTATACAAATCTAATCAAATATTTATTCTATTGTATATTTATTTGTTTATTGTTATAACGGTCACAGTAATACATCACCTGTGAAAATTTCAACTGTGTAGCTGTCACGGTTTAGGAGATACAACCTTGTGACAGACAGATTGATAGACGGACAGTGGAGTCTTAGTAATAAGGGTGTTAGTAATCTAGGGATCTAAGTAACTTACCCGCTTTTACCTTTTGGGTACGGCAATCTAAAATTCACTTTATCACATCTCAAAGACATTACAATTCCCAATACGCATAAGCTACAATGTAATATCATCATCATAATGATGTTTCCCCAGTTAAGACACAGGCCTAAGCTCTTAGTAATCTAGCGCGCTTTACCATCAACGATTGCATCACTGCTTACCATTACCATCAGGCGGGTTTTTTTTTTATAGTTATGCCGTCTTTCGCTTCTTGCGTGGCAAGAATTCTTTTTTGCCTATTTATTAGTTGTCTTTTCTTTTTACCGCTATCTTCTTTTGCGGCTTATGCCTTGTCTTTTTTGTTTCTTCTGGGTTGCGCTTTTCCCAAGTCATTTCTCTTTTATTTTTCTTTTGTCATCTTTCATTTTGACTCTATATCATGTCTTTTTTATATACATTTCTTATACTAATCTACTTATTAAAATAACTTATTTCTATATATATTCCGTTTTTTAGATTCTTGCCGACGGCAGTCGCAAGGTTGCGCTGCCCCTTGTCCTATTTCTTTCAATTGCTTTTTAGCCACCTTGAGGCAAAACCGCTCCAGATACGGCCTGGAGTGTTTGTTTGCCACCATGTCAGCAATGGATGATTCCGTTAAACTAATACCTGTACTTAATTCCAGGTCGTATCCGTCGCGGTTGTGCCTCGGGCATTCGAATAACAAATGTTGAATCGTCTCGAACGCCTGTGTGGCACACACACAGACTGGACTCTCCTTCAGCTTAAATTCATGCAGATACGCGGCGAAGCCGCCGTGACCCGTCAGGATATGCGCCCAGATAGACGTCCTGTCGAGGCACTTCAGGAACCTGCGCGCGCGCACCACATCGGGGAAGAACATCCGCGTCACCCCAGCCGTGGCCCCGCCGGTGTACCTCCCGTTCCAGGCAGCTACTATGCCCTCCCTCAAACGTCGCCATCAGGCGGGGTTGCGGTCAAGCACTACTTTATAATTTATAAAAAAATGGCCTTCTCTCGATGAGGGGGAGTCGGCCGTAATCTACCATATGGGCCCAATCGCATGTCTTTGTTGTTTTGGTTCTAGCTCATGATTTTTGAACCATAAAGAAGAAGTCACAAGAATCTCCAAACAAGAAAAAGTGTAATCCCTTAAGTTTATTTACGACAGAAATTATCCCCAATTATCTTCTCCGTAGCCTGAAATTAGTAGACTTAAAAGAATCATTTACCTTACAGATAGCTACCAACTTAAACACCTGTCGATCAATTCAGTAAAAATGTCGTTCTTTTTTCAAGGTGAGATGAATCTTACCTTGAGGATGAAACCTCAATATTCCACAGAGGTTGAGGTTGAAACCTCAACCTCTGTGGAATAGATATAGCTTGTCTAAAAAGTAGTGAAAATGGATCTTTCTGAAACTAACAATTTTAAAAGTAGGGCAACACTAAATCTTATTAAATACAAATACATCGAATGTCATCGGCCGTCATCGATTTGTTTTGTGACTTGTTATTTATTGAAATTTGTATTAATTTTCAATTCTATTTAAACAAAACGTCAAAGAAATGTGTTAAATATGAGAAAAACAAAACCGGAGTGGAGCTGAGGAAATTATTTTTAAAGTTACACTCAGCTGGACAAATTTTAATGAAATATGGATGATATTTATGTTTGAACAGTTGCTAAAACGGGTATGTAATCATGTTACTATTTGTTTTTATATACTAGAAGTGTCAAATTTACTAATTAAACGATTTTAAGACTAAAATGAGGATTGTTTACATTGCGTATTTATAGATTAGATTGCAAATATGTTTGTGTATGATTTGCAAATTTTGATAGTTTGGGTGATTTAATTTACCACTGATTTTAAAAATGAATTATGTCATGTTTGGAATTAAAATTAGTGCTGAAATGAAATGAAAAGTGCTATCCATCTTCTGATAGAAATCTATAGATGAGTCAGTTATTTGGCTATGCGAAGGTAACAGGCTGATTACAGCAGTAGCGGAGACGTCGTTAGTGACGCAGCTGACAATGAAAATACTTTTTAACAAAGAATATTTGGAATCAGATGATGAAAGCAATTATTATGATTTGGAATACTTTTCATTGGTAAAAACACGTTAAAAATATAATAATAAATACGTTTGATTTTTTTTTTTTTACTCTTTTTATTTAAACGCCAGAGACCATAGATTTGTGCTTTCATTAAAACCACTTTTGGGTCTAGTACAAAATAATGTGCTAGTATCAAAATGACTTCAGACAATTCAACAGGGTTGCTATATGCACGACCGCAGCGCCCTCATTTATTTTCACGACTTTATAGACAGGGTATACCACAATTTTGCCAATAACACGTGTAACAAATTATAGAAATTTTTTGAAATTTTTATTTCACAATAATGGCGAAATTTTTATTTCACAATAATGGTGGATATCGCCAATGGCAGTTGAAAAAGACGGCCGCGTGAACCGTCTATTTTAATAAACGACACTATAAATAATTTAAAGGGCACTGGAGAGTGCTATGCTCGGGGTTTCACTGCGTGATCTAATCAGGAATGAGGAGATCCGCGGAAGAACGAGAGTAACCGACATAGCCCGAAGAATTGCAATACTAAAGTGGCAGTGGGCTGGGCACATTGCCCGTAGGACCGATGCCCGATGGGGCCAACGACCACGCACCGGAAGACGCAGCGTGGGTAGTCCCCCGACAAGACCGACGACCTGGTGAAGGTCGCGGGATACCGCCGGATGCGGAAGGCGCAGGACCGGTCGTCGTGGAGAACCTTGGAGAAGGCCTATGTCCAGCAGTTGACGTCTTTTGGCTGAAATGATGATGATGATGATGATGATAAATAATTTTAAAAGTCCAAGGGAAAATACGTGTGACACTCAGCTCTCCAGTAAAAATGTCATCGTGAAAAGAAAGGTGATGTGACCTTAGAGCTGTCAATAGTGTCAATCTCTAGTATTAGTTGAAATGACAGTTCACTCCTCACAGTTCAGTACAACGTGCCACTGGGCAAGTAATCACTACGTTTTCAACGTGCTAAGCGGTCTTTTTATTCCAACTTTGTGTCCCAATTCTAGACACATGCCTACGCTCTTCTTTTTCAAACCTTTCTATTTTGTGCTATCCTTGACTTTGTTGGCGCTGCAAATATGACCTTCGTCACATCGTTTTCAGCGCGATCTACTACCTCGACAGTGATGCCATCCCTCAGGCGTCCAGTGAGTGACAATCTTGGCCCATCTATCCGGATGCATTCGTGCGATGTAACCAGGGCACTTCCACTTTAAGTGTTTTTTCTTCGACTTCAACCCTACTTATGGGTCGCTAGATACTGACTCTCCTGACACCTATTAGGCATTTATAATAATAATTAATTTTATTTAACTTGGCCATAATGTTGCAATTGTTAGTACAAAAAACTTATCAACTCGGGGTTGGTTTTATTGAATTAAAAATTAAATCATATTAGATTATATTACATTAACTTAAAATTACTTTACATAAAATTACATTGAATTAAATGAATCCATTCAAAACCATTCCAAAATACCAAGACCTTTCGACTGATAATGTTTTTCATGCACATTCTTTAATATTTGTTTGGTGTGCTCATAAGACTCTTACACAGTGACACAACCCAAACCGCAAAAGATAAAAAACTTGAATTTCGGACGTTGTAACTTAAAACGAAGGTTTTACTAAGAAAGGTTTTCGAATATCGATTCTGTAGGGCGTGGTGAATTATTTTACTTATATGAAAAATCCTCATCATCCTTTGGTTCATAAACTTGAAACGTGGCACGAATGCGTACCTAGGAAAATCATAAAGTTTCACATTATTAGGTTTTCAGAACTGCCTCCAATAAAAGGTTTAGGGAGTGTTGAGTTTCTATGGAAGAATTCTATAAATTTGAAACTCGGCAATAATAATATAATTTAAAAATGAGAAATGTTTTAGGATTTTTCGAAAAGCAAACACTTGATTACCCCTTTTCACTCAGTTAAGGATCAACCGAGTGTAAAGGGGGTAATCAAGTTTATAGCTAGAATAACTCGAAATTAGATATAAATATAAAGTCTTAGAAGTAGATATAAATATAGAAACGTATTAACGCTATTTCAAAACTTTACCCCTATCGCAGAGAAAAGCGGGTAATTATTTTGTATGAATAATCACAATTCTTTGCTTTAAAAAAATATTTACTAACTAACTGTGCCCGCGAGGCCGCGACTTCGACGAAACATATAAATGAGTTTTTGAAGTGAAACTTCTTTACGCACGCTTGACTTGGGGAGTAAGCTGGCGAACGCGTGACGTAAGCGTTACGAAAAGTGACCGGGCAAGGCGAACGGAAGTTAAGTGGGGATATAAGCACAGAGGCGCCCGTGGCGCGAGCTTGGTACTACAAGGTCTACAACGAGTTTTTTTTTTTATAAAAATAGAAGATTTATGCAATAATATTAATTTACTAATGAAACCATGAAATAAATTTAAATATTTATAGAAAATTAATATATGTATATGTGTATACATGTATATATTGTACACACATATATATATATACATACAGATGGAGCGAAAGAAGTTTCACTTCAGTCGTGTGGTCATAAGCACACTCGTTTTTTTTTTGTATAAAGTGCTATTTTTGTAGAACGTTATCTATCGCACATATCGGTATTAATACTTGTGTCGCGGCGCAAACCCTTTGTGGCTAATTACAAAATCTTTAAGACTATCTTTGTCCTCCGTAGCGCAGACGTAAAGACGCCTGCCTGCGACCTGGAGGCCCCGGGTTCGATCCCCGGCCAGATCATGATGGAAAACGATCTTTTCCTGATTGGTCTGGGTCTTGAATGTTTATCTATATATGTATTTATTATAAATATACATAGTATCGTCGAGTTAGTATCCCATAACACAAGTCTCGAACTTACTTTGGGGTTAATTCAATCTGTATGATTTGTCCGTATTTATTATTTATGTATCTTTCTAGAAGAGCCCTGACACCTAACGCCTATCAACACTTATATGTATATACCTACTAATAAATAAGCAATGTCCCTAAAAAATAATGTCGATACGAAAGACTATTCCTATTTCCGAAAGAATATGCCATAAAAATTATTAAATATTATTATCGGAGTGTGTGGTAGTCTATTCAATTGTATGGCGAACGAAATTATACCTAAGATAAAATATTATCAAGCTACCAGCAGGTCAAGCTACCCCATCCTGTAAAAAACCCCAATCAACCTTGAGCCTTAATGCTTTAGAGATAAAGTTGAAAATCTTATAAAGAAATCCGACAGATTGTAGTAGCTTTATGTGCTGTCGTCTCTACATTAGCCATGTGCAGCGCCCATTAGTGAACTAAACCGCGTGACGTACCTACAACACCTACTTATTATTTGGGGTTGGTATAGTAATCGGGTCTAGGGATCGAACCGCAAAATTAAGTTTGTTTTTATTGTATCTTTTCCGGGATAAAAAATACCCAGTTTAGTGCCCAGGATATTAAAAAATAATACCCGCTCCTCCTTTGAGAGCATTACTGCTTCGCAGAATGCAGGTGACGGCCTGCCATGCACTCTCGCTCCGGACCATGGCTTGAACCAGAGTCGGACTCGAGAGATCGCCGCCGATCGCCGCCACAAGGACACGGTGGTACTCTACCCAAGCCGGGCAGACCTCCACCATGTGCTCCACCGTGTCCTCAGGGCGATCCACACAATGGTGACACCCTGGCGTTTCCTCCCACCTTAAACGGAACAGGAATCTCCCGAAACAACCGTGTCAGGTGAGAACCTGCGTCAGGCGGAAGGTGACGCCACTCTAACCACTCCTCCAAGAGAAGACTTGCCGCTGCTATAATTACACCCCCTACCTTTTATTTTTTTGATATTTTCAAACATCGTAAAGATTCATTTTGCAAAACTAGGTAACATTTTATAATAATTATAATAACCTCATAGTCGTATCTTTTTAGCGTCGTGGAATATGTGTGTATTCTAAGTCTGTGCCAGTAGAGATTATTTTGCCGAAACAGAGAGGCAGTTCCAGACCAAGAGTGATAAATAAACCCGCAGGGCGAGCTGTCCGCCAGTTGGAACCCCATGGACCCTATTACTCGGGAGAAGTCGTATTCCTAATCTTTGGCTGACCTTTATAGAACTGTTGGAGTTAATACTAGCGAGGACCAGACCACACATCTCTTTCTTGAATATATACAAACGTAAATGCTCAGAAGTAGCACCTATTCCAGTAAAATGCTGTTAATTATTTTTACAGGACTTCCGGGATTAACTTGATAGCCTATGTTGGAAAGATTATTACTGGTTTGTAAACACAACCTAAACCTTGAAGGAATAATATGTCACTGTTCAAAAATAGAAACGTCAACGCCTCTTTTCGATTGTTCTTTGCTTGTACGCTTGAGTATGTGATCGCGGTTAGACTATAATAAATCTGCTGAAATATCCGTTATATTTTTCATTTAGCACGATAATTTCCAACAGCCTATAAGCCTAGGAATGCTTCTTGTCGCTTCGTCACTGTGTTGTATACTAAGTTTTTGGTTGCCAATTATCTAAGTGTGTAAGTCATCACCGCATTTACCTTTAAAACATGAAATCAAAACTCAATAATCATTTATTCAAATTAGACTGAGAATCAGCACTTTTTGAACGTCAATATTACATAAGACAGCCCCACAAAACGCCCGGCCTTCCGTATTCAATGTAGTTCATGATCACTGGATCTTTGATCCTTCCTTAATTCTAGGGATAGATTTGGGTGGCTAAAGTGGCTAGTCCACTTTAGCTCACCAATATGGTTGTATCTCATTTGTTCACTCTCGCACGGTCGCTAGAAGCTATTAAAGTGTTTCACGGAACGATTACTATAAAGCTTAAATTCATAATTTGTCAATGAGGGTCAACTCATATTAAAAACGGATTGTAGTACATAGGAATATAAATGAACTACTTTGATGGTCAGCGGTTTAAGTATCAGCCCATTGTGAATAATTATTTAAATATGACGACGTCAGCGCCGGTGGAGCCATAGGGTCGTCAACGTCTTGGTATGGTGGTAGGGGCTCAATTTCGTAGGTGGCATTTTTAATTAAAGCACGAAGTGTAAATATACCCTCCAATCCTGGTAATAACAATTTAAATAGGCAAAGCGACAGTTTCGCCCAGAGAAGTGCCTTGGTCCGCGCCTCAAAACAAAAGTCGTCGTTCGACAATCCCAACCTTTCAAAACGACTCCGTCCACGTGCCGCTATTACAAAATAACATCACAGCGTTTGCCCTACTACCACATAGATCAAATGAGCAACTCTTATCAAAATGATTCCGCTATCCACGACAAACATTATACTTCACTACATTTTCTTTAACTTTAACCAATATAACAGAAAGTACATAAATGTAAAATGGAAAAGCAGTTAGGTACTACGCATGTTATATAACCTACAATATCTTTCATACATTATGTATATATTAAGATGATATCTACTTTAGCATCAAAACAGAGTATATATTTATTGTAAATGGCCCGTCAGTCTAAATTAATTTCCAAAGCGTTAAGAAGTAATATTCACCTTCCTTATTTTTTTATGTCGTACGATACAAAAAAAATATTAATGATATATTTAAAAAGACAACCTTTTAAATATTTAAAAGGTTGTCTGTAAAAGATCGCTCACAGCGATCAGACCGCCCATTGTGTGAGCCTTTGTAAAATCTTTATATTTATGTTCTGTAATCTATATAGTGTACATAAAAACGAGTATTCTATTCCATTCTATTCTAAATAAACCAGCGGGGTAATTATCTAAGTCCAGTCAATAAGTAACAATAGCTTATATTTTTATAATCTAAGAACATTAATTGGGTTATTAATGTTGCAGAGCCGATAATTTTTTCGACATGGCATAAAACCGTGGCGCTGCATCTAGAGCTTCTAAGTAGTAGCTCTAAACAGTCCTGATAGCAAAATACTCAATAGCACTGCAGCAGTGCGGTTCATATCACCTTTAAAAATTAGGTGAATTGAGCTGTCATTCCAACTAATGTTAACGATTGACACTATTGACAGCTCAGAACATACACAACAAATGAATATATTTGACTTTCCACGTTGAGATTTTCATAGATTTGATCGACAATTTATCGGTTTGGTTGACACGGGTTTCGGCATTTACTACGATTGCAACATCTATCGCCACGAGCGCAACTGAGAACAAATTGCAAAGTAATGCACACAGTTCATTGGGTTAATCATATCAATAATTTTACTTCTTCAGTCGCCATTGGTAGTGGCCATGATATATAGTAATACTAGTATTCAGAGAATGAACGGAACCCTAAAGATTACGACGTATTGAGAACCTCCTTCTTTTTTGAAGTCGGTTAAAAATAATAGGCAAAAATAATAAATATGGTAATATAATCTACCTATTGTGTTTAGGTTCCATCGGCAAAGATTAAACATAGAATCCACCAAAATAGAATAAATAGATATCCCATAGGAAATATAAATATATATATACTAAATATATTATATTATTATAGAAATCCAATAGAATTCACCCTAGATGATACGGGTCTTCATTATTTAGCCGGTTTTTTAATTCGGTATTACATTTCCTGGAAGCTTGCCGTTGGCAAGCTTGCAGCCCGTGCCCAAAAAGGGTAGTCGTGCCGATCCTACCAACTATCGGCCGATTTCAATAACCTCCATACTCTGCAAGATTGTGTGTTGAACTCGCGCCTCTTGGCTTACCTGGAAGGTAACGATCTCCTCAGTGACTGACAGTACGGTTTTCGACGCAATCGGTCAACTGGGGACCTACTAGTGTATGCCACTCACTTGTGGGGCGAGGCCCTCGAGAAAAATGGGGAAGCGATTGCCGTCTCCCTTGATGTCTCGAAGGCCTTCGACCAGGTATATCACGCTGGCCTTTTGAGTAAGCTTCCAGCGTACGGCATTTCCGCTGGCCTGACTGGTTGGGTAAAAGACTTCCTGACTGAACGGTCCCTCCCAGTTGTTGTCGACGAATGCTCATCTGAGCCCATGTCGACCAATGCCGGTGTTCCTTAGGGGTCTGTTCTCTCTGCAACTCTGTTCCTGCTGCATATTAACGATCTGCTGATACTTGGTATCTATGGGTATGCAGATAGTACAGTTGTGGAGAGATACCTGCCGAAAGCTCGGGCAGGTCCTTACTAGCCCGAGCCGGTCCGAAAGAGAGGCTATGGTAGAGCGTACGAGTGCTGCACTAAAGGCAGTCTCCGAATGGGGTGAAGCCCATCTTGTAGCATTACCGCCTCTTTTCACCGTCAAAAGGAGCCCGTTCACCTTGGCTCCTACTTTTTAGAACGTATCCTTGGAGTGCACCGACCGCCTTCAGCTTTTGGGAGTTGAGATTTCCTCGAACCTTAACTTTGGCCGGTTCATTAAGTCCAGGGTCAGGGTGGCTGCCTGAAAACTAGGCGTCATCGCGAAGGTCCGGCGGTACTTCACACCAAGGCAGCTTCGAATGTTGTACAAAGTACAGGTCGACCAATGCCGGTGTTCCTTAGGGGTCTGTTCTCTCTGCAACTCTGTTCCTGCTGCATATTAACGATCTGCTGATACTTGGTATCTATGGGTATGCAGATGATAGTACAGTTGTGGAGAGATACCTGCCGAAAGCTCGGGCAGGTCCTTACTAGCCCGAGCCGGTCCGAAAGAGAGGCTATGGTAGAGCGTACGAGTGCTGCACTAAAGGCAGTCTCCGAATGGGGTGAAGCCCATCTTGTAGCATTACCGCCTCTTTTCACCGTCAAAAGGAGCCCGTTCACCTTGGCTCCTACTTTTTAGAACGTATCCTTGGAGTGCACCGACCGCCTTCAGCTTTTGGGAGTTGAGATTTCCTCGAACCTTAACTTTGGCCGGTTCATTAAGTCCAGGGTCAGGGTGGCTGCCTGAAAACTAGGCGTCATCGCGAAGGTCCGGCGGTACTTCACACCAAGGCAGCTTCGAATGTTGTACAAAGTACAGGTCCGCTCGTGTGTGGAGTACTGCAGCCACATTTGGGCTGGTGCTGCTAAGTGTCACCTGGCCACTTTGGATTCAGTGGAGAGGCGTGCGAAGAGGCTGATTGGTGACCTTGATTTAACTCGAGTTGGTCTCCAAAGCCTAGAGCACAGGCGTAGAGTAGCCAGCCTTTCGGTCTTCTATAGGATGCATTCTGGTGAGTGTGCAAGGGAATTGCATGATTTAATTCCCCCATCTCCGTTCCATCATCGGACGACCCGTCGTACGGCGAGTTTCCACCCTTACGTTGTTGACACCACTGCGATCCGGACAAAGCGTTTTGCTTCCTCTTTTATACCGCATACATCGAGGGACTGGAACAATTTGCCAGCGACGTTGTTTCCGTCACACTACAATTTGAGTGTCTTCAAGGCTAAAGTGAATGGGCTCTTAATAAACTAGCGCGCTTTACCATCAACGATCGCATCACTGCTTTCCATCAGACGGGATTGCGGTCAAGCGCTGGTTTATAATTTATAAAAAAAAATCCTACTAGTTCCTCCAAAACTTCTCAAATGACTCAGTCCATAGAAAAGCCTAATAGTTATGGAAGATGATGATTATCCTTAAAAGGCGCACTCTTCAATGAAGCGTAAAAATATCTTAGGCGCTCCTTTTACAAAGCCAAGAATTTCAATCTCTTTCAGACTCAACTGGAAGTAAAAGAATATAATAGAATTAAGGGGAAATGATTAAATTTCACAGAACAATCAGTTAATTTAAAAAAGTGTAACAAAGTTTCGGCATGGACATGGTCGGTTAAGAAAGGATGATAATAATTATGATTGGGGTCGAAAAGATCACCTTGATTTGCAGTTTCAAAGACAATTAAACTTGTTGTCAAGTTTTCTACCCTCCATCTTTTACAAAGTGCTATAAATCAAGTAAATGCTGAAACCCAGTGGGTAGGTTAGTATTTACAATTATGCAAAATGCAGCTTTACAGTGTTTCTGAATAAACAGGACATACCATTTCGAAAATGGACAGCATGTTCATGAAAAATGTCTCAGTGTGCGTACCCAACAAAATACCTAATGAACGTTCATGTATGAATGAACATTAATGAATGAATAATGAATATACACAATTCGTAACCGATCGCTCAAAAAGTATGTCGATGTTTGAATAGGTTAGAAGAAAAAAATTGGTTTCAAGTAAATCTTATGAATTTATGTGTCTCACATTACTGTCGCTTTTCGTTTTATCAACTTTGTAATAACAACGAAGCAGAAGGTCTCACTAAAAAAATTGCAGTCTGGTTTTTAGTTTGTGAAACTTATTAAATTTATCAAGTTTCCATTGGTTTTTTTTTTCAGAGTTAGCTTAAATCCTATGTCACGAAGGAGCAATTACACGGTTCCAGTGAAACCCTCATGAACGTCTATCAAAAAGGCAATAACACTTTTTCAGAAAATATTAAATTCCTCATATGAGGCTTGTGAATCGTAATAAAAGCCGCACGGGTCGATTCATCAGGACAAGCCACGCTTGCCGCGAGATATTTGAATGGGTGACCATCATTAGACAATAAGACCCACCCCAAGTATGCCCCGAAAAGCATGTTAAGCCGTTGATCCTGTGGATCTTTGCAGTCAGAACGGGCAGTCTGAAGCCCGAAAGTCTGAATACTCCTAAGGAATATTTCCAGTTTTTTTTTTAATATACCTATTTACGTTGCTCCACACTAGAATACTCCTTTATGATGGGTGCGTTTACAAACATTTAAACTCACATACCTACATAAACAAGTAATTGGGTTTTGCAGGTTAAATAGTCAGTCGTCTCATAAGATATTCTGTAGCATGCGACGAGACTGAAAACCGAAACCATAGTTGCGAAACAGCTAATATATACAACGCTATTTTTTGTTTATGTGTAACCCGTAATGTACCACATTTCAAAAAGATAACCACAAATTTATGAAAATTAAATTTATTTATCTTACTAGGTAGTCCCAACAAAAATATGGTCAACGCACCTTCGGTTTCCTAGTAAGTACTATGATCTGCCGACTGCTATGTTGTGCACTCGGTAACCACACTGCAACAATTTCTAAATGTATTTGCTAAAAAATATAACATGGTGTAAAAATGATTGGAATCGATTCAGTTCGTGGTAGGTCATAACACCGGTCGCCGGCAGTAGTTACCACCCACCAGACAAGGTCTTGCCGCCAAGCAATTCGTCGTGTTCCGGCATGATGTCTGGTGAAGCCGTACGGAGGACGGGTCTGAGCAGTTGTGTTGCTATGTGTGCCGGGTACGATGCGCCAATTGTTGTTGTGTCGGGAGTTTGGTCGTGAAGGATCTCCAGATCAATCTCCCTCTGGCGCAGCAACGTTGGTCGTGTTGGTCTTGGTTTTAACATTGCATCACTTCGCTCAACTGCCGTCATCCTTCCTATTCCTAAGTATTTTAAGTGAATAGGCTTAATAAACTAGTGCGCTTTACCATCAACGATCGCTTTACTGCTTACCATCAGGCGGGATTGCAGTCAAGCGCTAGTTTATAATCATTAATAAAAAAAAGTTGCTTATTCTGAACAAACTGTAGGTACGTATAAAAAAAAATACGTTGTATAAATATAGCTCATGTTGGTTAAATTATTCTTATTTTTAGGTCATACACGTCCAAGAGAATTCACCAACATCATACACACCACCGTATGCAAAAGCATCCGAAGTTAAAGCAAACATTTTTCGTTTATTTAATGTTTGTGTAAACAAGTCAAGTATTCAAATCTATATTTTAGCAGAATGTCCAGAAACTTGTGGGTTTGTGTGCTAAACTGCAAAAAGAAGACGCATTTTTTTATAATTTCGGTATAATTTCTATTTTTATAATAATTGTTTCTGGCTGTGAAGACCCGGGCACTAAGGGTTCCGTACATAGTAGGTACTTATGTAAATAATTTATGTCGGCTTTTTTTTAATTTTGTAATTATTATATTGCATATTTTTCCGCACCCTAATTGCGCAACACACTATTACTATCAATTTATTATTTATTTCTTTCTTTCTTCTTTGGCTTCGCACGATTTGTGTATTTAGCCAATGGCGCCGATTCTGTTGTTCAGAAACTAAACTAATTTTAAGTTATGTGCATCTTTTTCTTTCCATTTCGTTAAGAAAAGGATAGAAGATAACATTTTAATTTAAACATATCAAATTCAGATACTCCATAGACAGTTTAGACGCGATTATAGATAAACATGACGACTAAAAATACGCCAGTTTACGTCAGAAGCGCACTAATTTGACAGGTCTAAACTGACATTTTATCTTCTGTCCTTTTCTTAACGAAATGGAAAGAAAAAGAAGCACATAACTTAAAATTAGTTTAGTTTGTGAACAACAGAATCGGCGCCAATGTCACGTAATAAATTTTCATTCATGTCGAAAAAGACGGCCGCGTGAACTGCCGAAAGAGGTTTGAGGCAAAGTCATGATGAGGCCACTGTGCTGCGATATCTCAATGTTCTTTATGAATTATTTACTGAATGCACTTTCTACTACATAAATCACGCACTTTTATTAAGTAAACAACACTATAAATAATTTAAAAGTTTAAGTGAACAATGAGCGTGACACTCCGCGTAACTTTCCCGCCAAAACTCTTACTATCAGTTGGAATCATTTCGAAGCGTAGGTATTGCTAATTCATTGCTGCAAATGTTCGAAATTGTGTCTGCTCAACAGTGTGAATAACGCAATGAATGTTGTTGAACTTTGACAATGAAACCCATTGCTACTGATAGTATGTTACGTAATTACCTTACAGGACTTTACTTACGCTACATGTAGGTACCTAGTTGAGTCTTACCAATTTTCATGATTCTAGAACAACGGGAAGTATCCTATAGATTGTGATTCCCTAGCGAGTGTCAAAATATGCGGGCATAAACGGGACATAAACACCCGTATTTTTTTATTTTGTTGACTTAGAAGTTTGTTATTTTCACTGCTTCAAGGATATTCTGTCTTGAATATCTAATATAAATTTTAAGTTGATAGCTCCACGCGTTACTCAAAAATTTCTTGACACAAGGACTGGCAGACTGACAACGAAGTTACCGTTTTTCCTTTTGAAGTAAGAACGGAAGTCTAAAAAATAATAAAATACAGAAAAAATTTGTTGGTAAATAGTGTCATATTGATATCAGTCAATAATCATTTAAGTTCAATCAACCCATTTTAATTGATTTGGATCAATTTGTCACTAATAGGTATTATCTAAACTTAAACTAGCATATAAGTCTATAACGTTCCCAATGTTGACATGGGTGGCCAGTTCTCTGTGATAGAGAATGTGCCGTAACCACAACGCGGTCCCAACCCAGAAAGGTAGACGTCGTCGTGTCGTACGTGTTACCTAATACTGGACTACCAGTGTCCACCTCAACCCTAAACAGTAACCCTAACAGAAAACCAAAAAGTAAGTAACCCAGACACGTGGGTATGTAAACCAAAAAATAAGTACCCAGACACGTAAAAAACTAAAAAGTAAGCACCCCAGACACGTAAGTAAAGCAAAATGTAAGTACCCTAGACACGTTCAGAAAGCCAAAAAGCAACTAAAGTACCCCAGACATGTTAAGAAATCCTAAAAGTAAGTACCCGAAATACTTAAGAAAACCAAAAGTAAGTACCCCGGACAAGTAACTAAACTAAAAATTAAGTACCCAACATGTAAGAAAACTAAAAGTACCCCAGACACGTATTATAACAAAAAGTACGCCAGACACGTTAAGAAAACCAGAAACTAAGTGCCCCAGACACGTAAGTAAACCAAAAAGTATATACTCCCGACACGTAAGAAAATCAAAAAGACGGTATTCTAATTTATTTCTTATAATCAAATCAAGTCATATTTATTTCTGAACCAAAAAGTTTCACATTAATTGGTGATTAGAATCTTATGTTCAGCAAGTAATGTCTGTGTTGAGAGATTCCGCTTCTAATATGTAAACACTTGCTACCATACTATAATATACATACCTACCTACATAATTTGTGAGGCTGTTGGTAAATTACACAAAACTGTTTGTATTTAATAACCGTTTACAGTCATACATAAAAGCTAGACTAAACCTTAATTTAAACTTGTTAAATCAACATTTCCTAGCCTCAAATTCGTAAGGAGTTAGGTAATGATAAATCAACACCATTCACTAGTTAGGGGCGACGAAACTCCCCTTGTAGACAGTCACAGAATTTCGACAGCTTTGCCAAATTATTGTTTTAGTGAGAGTCAAAATCAAGTCTTTTATTTCAAATACATACATTCCTCCCCTCCCTCCCTACTACTTTAACTCATGTTCTCGCACACACTAGTTATATTATTTTCTATTATACCTATTACATTTTCTTCTCACATATTTCGAAGCACTCCAAATGTAACCAAAATAACATTAGTATCACCCAAAGATATGGATAAAGTTCTAAAACTAAAAAAAAATATTCTACATGCAAAACGAGAATTTTCTTAGACCAGTAAATATAATATTGCATACCTACCGACATGCCTGTGTGACGATGTACGAACGTAAACCAAACAAAAGGAGTAGGTATGTAGGATCATAACAGGTGGTGGTGATTTTTAGTTTCTGCCAATGTTAAATTCACGATTTCTTGCCTTGGGGGTACCAAGGCAAGAAATCGTGAATTTAAGATTTTGAGTATTTTCAAATTTAATAACGTTTAATATCCACCGTTTGGTATCATTCTGATTCACGAAACCATTCATATATTACTTTCGCCCATGCTTTTTGTATTATTATAATAAATTAACAATATGTATGTGGGCGATATCTTACAAAATAAAATATGTTCATTTTACAAAGTCTGCGCTCTGAATAACAAAGAGACTGCTCTTGCTCTACTTCCTTTTATTAAAATATAGACTCTCGAGTCTAGGTTGGTTCTTGATAAAGGAATCTAAGGAATGTCAATCCCTTGAGTTGTTAATAAAGTAATAGTTTTGTGGTTCCTGGCAGCCCTGCCTGGAACGAATGCCAGCTGAGGTGCAGAAACTGGTGCCAGTTCGTCGAGTGAATATAAATCAGAGTTTAGGTTCGAACTTCGCTCTCGTTGCGACGATAAGCACGAGTTCATTCGACTGTGCTTTTGTTACCACCAGAGTTTGTGTTCTCTACGACTATCTACCTACATCTACAGTACCTACTTAATCATTTTAAAAACCACCACGAAATCGCCCCAGAAAATTTTATGAAATGTCGCGGAAACTACGGCCCTCCTTGTATTTTACAGAATCAAGTAAAATGATACTTTCTAAACCGTAGCTCTATTTGAGGTTACATCAGTTTTAAGCCTAATGTACAAAAACGAAGACCGAAGACCGTTAAACTGCTGTTTTCAATTACAGTTTATATAAATAAAACAAAAAAAAATCTTGTTTCGCTTTGTCTGTTTCCATGAATCGCAGCGGTGCTTTCTTGTTCTATAGGTAAGTATTATTGGCACAATAAAATAAGACAAGTGCCCAATTAACGTTAAATCCGAAATAACATTACGAACACGATAAAATAAAAACTTTAATTAACACATAAATTGGCTTTTATGGGAACGAGAATCAGGTGATTAGCAGAAGACGTTGTGATTACTATTACAACCTGAACCTTTAATGAGAGGGATTAGAGTTAAAGATTTGACACAAATTATTACCAATTGGGATTAGCATTTGTTAAAAGTTTGACCAATTCTATTAAAAAAAGGATATAATCGAATCGAATTAAAATTGTTATGTTACAAAGGTAAAATACTTTAAGGTCATGTCAATTTTTTTAAGCGTTACCCCACACTTGCAATTTCTCCTGTCCGTGGGTGCGTTTGCAAACATATAAACTTACATACACAAACAGCCAGACCCGGCGCAACTACTTGTAGATTATACAAATATTTGTTCCGTGCGGGAATCGAAACCGCGATGCGCAGCGCATCAAACAGCTTAACTACTGTGCTAACCGTGCAGTCAATGCTTCAAAAGACGTTTCACAGAGATCTTTAATATGCTGAAAGCAAATGCACATATCATATAAGCTACAGTCACAGGCACGTGCAGGCAGGGAACAATCTGGGTACCTAAAGGTATCTCCGGATCGGGCTGACTGAATGCGTGCACAACACACTGCACATGCACAGTTCACTGCTTTGTTTCTCCAGTGTTAGATATAAAATGTATCTGACCGTTGCTTCTCGAGACTAACAAATTTTTCGAACCTTTTACAAATACTACAAGGTCAAATTAAAATTGCTGGCAAACTGAACGATAAAATAACTATAGGTATACCTACAGACTGTAACAGAAATGGATACATACGAAGGGTACGATTTCTTTCGATGATATTAAATGATATTGAAAGGGTTCAGCTCAAAATAAAATAAGTATTGTAAGAATTGGTACAAAATTTTCGGTTTCATATACATCCAACTCTGGTTACATTGATTCGACATGTACAGACACGGCACATCAATTTACTATAATCTGTCAGATTCCTTTATTAAATTTTCAGCTTTATCTCTAAAGCTTTAAGGCTCAAGGTTGATTAGGGATATTTAACAGTTTCATCTAACATAATTACGGATTACCAGACTTACTAATTTACTAAGCAAGTGGAATTAGATTAGCTAGGATTATATTTTCATGTACCTTCTACATACATAATTAGTAAATGTATTTTCAGTTTCTTCCCGTAGTCATTTATATACAGACTTTATATGGGTATTTATCCGCCACAAAAATAAAAAATCATAATTTGCTTCCTCAAATATTTTACGTATATATATAGTAGGCATATATTAGCGGACCCCGGGCTCCGACGCGAAAGCCGCGGACGCAACTAGGATAAACGCTAAGATGATGATAATGATGATGTGTATTTGCTGTTCTAACAATTGTAATACTTATGTTATATATTTTTATCTTTTTGTTTATTTCATTCCTACAAAAACTTCACAAGATATGAAAAACCCCAATTTAACTCCGTATTTTTTTTTATTACTTATTATTATTGTTTATGTACACTCTTGCTTCTTCAATCCACTTTTTACATTGGCAGAATAGTCGACAACGGCTTCATTTGACATAAATAAAAATAGAATAAAATACGTCCACACTTTCTAAAGTGTAAAAATGTTAGCATGTACATACTTCCGCCATAGGAGATAGGTACCTAAGTAACCTGCAAAGTACCTAATTACTTACGTAATTATAGTAATAATGGATTTGGCAGTTCAACAACAGTCATGACGTTATTGACACACAAACACATTTTTCGAATACCTACATAGAACAATAGATTAGCAATG
Source organism: Sesamia inferens (assembly GCA_037179545.1). Lineage (NCBI taxonomy): Eukaryota > Metazoa > Arthropoda > Insecta > Lepidoptera > Noctuidae > Sesamia > Sesamia inferens. The sequence goes on along the minus strand of CM073921.1, from coordinate 12,908,944 downwards.
TGCTTCAAAATTATTCAATTTGAGAGTAATAGTGTGTTACGTAATTAAGGTGCAAGATCGTCGAATTTAGGTAATTGAAGTTTAGCAAGAAACCGATTGAGGTTTTCGAATGTTATTTTATTTGATGAATAAACTAGATATTTGGTGATTAATTAAATTTGTTTCGAAAACCTCCATCGGTTTCTAATAACTTCTACTATATCCGATGACCTTTACTTATCTCCTTTGGTGACTGTTCACTCAATGTGGGTAGTCCAAATAATAAAAAACTTTATCCCTAAAACTCGAAACTGTGGCACTCTTTTTCAACAATAAAAACTATTTCAATGGATACATTTCAGCTCACCCCATAACAATGAAAACCTTCTATAAAACGTACTAGTACCGGAAAGGGTTTTTAAAATATCTTTTTTTATTTGCAAACATTGACAACGAAGTGAGTATATTGCATTTTCACATCGACAGTTGAACATTCAAGCCCGCTTTTCACAGACCCAAACCTAGTGTCACACAGCCTATATGCTAAACTTCTTACGACTTGACTAACGGACCAATTCGAACGTGTCTATATAAATCAGTTATGTGTCGTATTTTTTTAACTCGACTCTGTCAGGTTTGATCTATGAATGTACACCATAGTATAGCCGCAAGTATATTAGTGGTCCTAATAATACCTTTTTTTTGGGTGGGAAATTGACAAATGTAGAGGGCACCTATTTTGAGCGGAGCGGATGGGCGTGTCAGTATTTTAGTGACTAAAACCTCATTTGCCTGTGCCTGGGGCCACGATATAACATTCAAACAACTCGCGGCCCTGACAAGCAGCGGTCCAAGTGGAGCGCGTGCGACGTGGACTTTCAATAGTGACCGGGGGTTCCCGACGTCCAGAGTGCGGCGACTCGGAGCGTGAAGGCGCAGAGATTACCTCTCTCTCTCTCTCTACCTCTGACTCCTTGGCAGAAGGAGGCCTGCCATGCACTCTCGCTCTTCACTCATTCTAGCTCAGAGATCGCCGCCACGGCGACAAGGCGGTGCCCCGCCTAAGCCAGGCAAGCATCCACCGTATGCTTTACCGTGTCCTTAGGGAGATTCACATAATGGTGACTTACTAGCGTTTCTTCCCGCCTTATCCTAAACAAAAATCTACCGAAACAACCGTGTCCGCTAAGGGCCTGCGTTACGCGGAAGGTCAGGGCCATGGCGCCTTTCTAGCCACTCCTCAAAGAAGGTAATTACTGCCACTATCAAGTGACTAATAACTGGTAGAAACAATCGCAGTCCCAATGCCACCATAAGATCCTGCTGAAGCTTGCTATACCGTGATTTCTCTTCGAGGCATGCAATTAGGTACCTTTAACTTGTGTTATTTTGAAGAGCAGGTAAGCAAAGCGAGGAAAATGAGTAGTTAAGTACATAAATTGACCCACTTTGTGGCACCGTGTAGAACATTTTACCTCCTACACATCAGACCTTCGTTATTTGATTGATTAACAGCGACAACAACATTTCGACCGCCCTGACAGTCGACTCGCGCCCATTTCGAACTTAAAAATCCCAGTCACGTTCCGAATAGAAGGTAGACAACATGTTTAGTTTTTAAATAAACAATGGAATGTTGGTAATGAAAGGGTCACGTTTAGGCAATGTTATGGACGAAACTATTCATTTAACTCCTAATTTATCTACGTTTTCTATGTAAATTATACGTAATTATGTAGGTACCTACATAATAAAAGGTTAGATAGAAATACGTGACTTAATTTGAGCAACTGATTGAGGATTTTGAGTACTTTTTGCTTGGCCTCAGTAAATGTCCCGCAGTCCTGGTGCGGTCGTGTGACGGATTGATGGCAGGCCATGACTTTGCAATAATTCTTTTTTCTAAAGACATGGACCTGTATTATATTATAAGATTCACATTTCTTAATAACATTTAGACTCTAAGAGGCCATGGCCTCTTAGAGTCTAAATGTTATTAAGAAATGTAGTATATTTCAGCTTACCTACTACTTAAACAAAATACCCCAGGCATAAGGAGTGTGACGGCTTACATATTTATGCATTGCTGGGTTCTGTTCTCATTGCTGTTACTTGAAGTAACAAATGAAAAACTAGAACTATCATCAAAGTAAAATAAATAAACAAGATGTTACTCATTCATCATCATCATCATTTCAGCCGAAAGACGTCCACTGCTGGACATAGGCCTCCCCCAAGGTTCTCCACGACGACCGGTCCTGCGCCTCCCGCATCCAGCGGTTTCCCGCGACCTTCACCAGGTCGTCGGTCCACCTTGTCGGGGGCCTACCCACGCTACGTCTTCCGGTGCGTGGTCGCCACTCGAGAACCCGTCGGCCCCATCGGGCATCGGTCCTACGGGCAATGTGTCCAGCCCATTGCCACTTCAGTGTTGCAATTCTTCGGGCTATGTCGGTTACTCTCGTTCTTCTGCGGATCTCCTCATTCCTGATTCGATCGCGCAGTGAAACCCCAAGCATAGCCCTCTCCATTGCCCTTTGAGTGACGTTAAGCCTTCTTATAAGGCCCATTGTTAGCGACCACGTCTCAATTCCATAAGTCATCACTGGCAACACACACTGGTCGAAGACTTTTGTCTTGAGACACTGCGGTATTTCGGACGAGAAGATTCTACGTAGCTTCCCGAAAGCAGCCCAGCCGAGTTGGATTCGACGATTGACCTCTTTCTCGAAGTTGGACCTTCCTAACTGGATAGTTTGTCCCAGGTACACGTAGCTGTCAACAACTTCGAGAACAGAGTCCCCAATCTTTATAGGAGTCGGTACAACATGGGCATTAGACATGACTTTCGTCTTGCCCATGTTCATTTTAAGACCGACTCGCTTGGAGGCCCTACTGAGGTTTTCGAGCATTGTACTCAGGTCCTCCGCGGTCTCAGCCATGACCACGATATCATCAGCAAACCGAAGGTGTGTCATGTACTCGCCATTGATGTTGATGCCCAGTCCTTTCCAGTCCAGAACCTTGAAGACATCCTCCAATGCAGCGGTGAACAGTTTCGGAGAGATAACATCTCCCTGTCTGACACCACGCTGCAGAGGTATTGGTTTCGAGGTCTGGTCCTGTATTCGGACTGACATGGTGGCGTTTTCGTACAAACCCTTCAGCGCTTCAATATATCGATAGTCTACTTGGCACCGCTGGAGAGACTGCAGTACAGCCCAGGTCTCGATCGAATCAAAGGCTTTTTCGTAGTCCACAAACGCCAAGCAAAGGGGTAGGTTATACTCCTCGGCCTTCTGTATAACCTGCCGCAGCGTATGTATGTGGTCTACTGTGCTGTAGCCTTTTCGGAAACCGGCTTGTTCGGGCGGCTGGAAGTCGTCAAACCTGCAGGCGAGACGATTTGTGAGGACTCTTGAAAACAACTTATAGACATGACTCAGAAGTGAGATGGGTCTGTAGTTTTTCAAAAGGGTGTTGTCACCCTTTTTGAAAAAGAGTACCACCACACTTCTGTGCCATGCCTGTGGCGTTTTTTCCTTATCTATGACGGAATTAAATAACTTCTGAAGGGCCCTAAGGATCGGTTCACCACCCGCCTTCAGTAACTCTGCCGTTATTCCGTCATCGCCTGGCGCCTTGTTGTTTTTAAGCTGTTTCAGAGCCAATCGAATCTCCTGCAGGCTAACGTCCGGGATATCTTCAGTGTAATGTCGGGTTAATCTTGCTCTAGGGTCTTCAGCAAGATTTAATGCGGGTCTTGTCGTTGAAGTGTAGAGCTGTCCATAGAAATTCTCGATTTCCCTCAAAAGCTCGGGCCCGGACGTTAAGATCTTGCCGTCGTCAGTCTTCAGCTTGCTTAGCCGGCTATGCCCAATAGTCAGATCTCTAGCGAAAACTTTAGAGCCTCTGTTTCGCTCTATAGCCACCGTTATACGCTCGGTATTATACCGACGTAGGTCGCGCTTCAGAGACTTTGAGATCTGCTTATTGAGCTGCCGGTATCTGCAAGCATCACTTGACGAACGTAAAATCATCTCACGTCTGTCCTCCAGATGTTACTAATAATAACAAATAAACCATAGTCATCAAGACCGGTCACTATAAGCAGCAGCCGTGCACGAGCATAAAGCAAAGATAGACCATTACCCCTCGCCGTATTTGAGGTAAGGAAGGAACCCGACCCTCGAAGCTACCGCAAGCAGTGACACACAAGGGAACATGAAGAACTTGCTGCCGGTTGCTCAGGCAAAGATAATATGATCTATTGTCGAGGTCTAGCCACCTCAACAAGTAACTCTAACTATATTATGCAATAAACTTGAAAATAAATAAATAAACTCTTTTTCTAGCTTACTATTTTATTCTTTCTTTCCAAGAATGTAGGCTTAACCACACCACTGTGAAAATACACGATTGTGGAGTCAGGCGGAATAGCGGATAGTGGCGGACAGTATAAGAATATAATAGTTGTTACCACCGAAACTACACCGAATTTACCGCTATTTTTTTTCTTTCTTTCTTTTATGGGTTCGCACGGTTTGTGCATTTAGCCAATGTCACGTAATGAATTCTTCATGTCGAAAAAGACGGCCGCGTGATCCGTCTTACGATGGAGGTTTGAGACAAAGTCATGATGTGATGAATTATTTACTGAATGCACTTTTTACTACATAAATCACGCACTTTTATTTAGTAAACAACACTATAATAATTTTAAAAGTCCGATGAAAAATGACCGTGACACTCAGCTTGACTTTCCCGCCAAAAACTCTCATTTGCCGCTATTTTATGTTAAAGCAAATCGCTAATAGACATTTTTGTTTTGTTTGTTCCATTTGGAACCGGCTAAGATCAGAGACCATACTGCCATGTCTTCAGTAATTAAGTTTCAACTATCCTTAACATTTTTTTTTTCTTAACGCTGAGGAAATGCCTTTACGCACCATACCCCGAAGGGCGTGTGTGGGACTCGCCCAGCCGATTCCAAGAATACCCACTAAAACCAAACAGCGGCACAATGACATCGCCTTAGTGGCGGGGTCATGGGAAATAGCATAGCTTGCACTACCAATCCCCCGCCGGCTCTTCCCGCCTGAAAGGCGGGCCCACAATGGTCCCTCCATAGGGAGGGGCCGGGCTGGATACGTCTTGTTGTGCGAGAAGACGCAGCAGCCAAAGGTTTTTTAGCGAGGTGTCTTTCCTCTTAGCCCCACTCGTTTGCCCGGAGGCAAACGGGGCCCCCAGCTCCTCTCACTGAGGAGACCGGGTTCCCGACAGTGACCCGGGGTTCGGGTCACGTCAGCCACCTGGAGTGGTGGCCGTCCCGCCGCACGTGTGACCGCCGAAGCGGTTCCCACTTCTGGTTTTGTTCCGCGCCGGTAAACCGGTAACCCCCATATCTGGGGGCCATTCTCCTATCCGCCACCTGGGGACGCGTCCGATGGCAGGCCAGAAAGTGCAAACGGAATTTTCAACTATCCTTTTATTTTTATTTTTTTGTTGTCGCTGGGGAAAATGACAATTACGCATCCCCGCCGTCGGGGGACGGGAGGGGTATGTGAGCCTCCCCGGGAGATAACCTCCCAGTATACCCACTAAAAACCCCCCACCAGCGGAATGCCCGCCTAATGCGGCGGGCCCGCATTTGCCCCTCCTAGGGAGGGGCCGTGGCTCCCACGTGGTGAGCGGTGCAAGGCGGGCGTGGGCACCCTCGTGCCTCACGCCCGCCGCTCATCTCAGGGAGGGAGAAAGTGGGCAAAATCCCGCCTTCTAATACCCCTACGCCGCCTGCGGAGCGCCGGAGCGAGGGGATCATCCTCTCGCTCGCGCTCCGCGGCCTCCTTCTGCAACATCACGACCTCGCAAAAGGAGGCCATCGCCGCCCAGGCCTCCTCGCTCCTCACCATCGCTCTGACGATGGCGGGCAGCGAGAGGTTCCCTCCTACCGCCGCGACAACATCGCGGCGCAGCACGGCCCACGACGGGCACACCGCGAGGGTATGTTCCGCCGTGTCCTCCGCCGCGCCGCAACCGTGTCACGACGGTGTCTCCTCTCGTCCTATCCGGTGCAGGTACCTGCCGAAGCGGCCGTGACCGGGGAGTACCTGCACCAGACGGAAGGAGAGGAACCCGTGACGCTCCTTCAGGACCGGCATTTGCAACTATCCTTTTTTTTTTTGTTTTCGCTGTGGAAATGCCTTTACGCACCATACCCCGAAGGGCGTATGTGCAGGGACTCGCCCAGCCGAAGCCGGTAATATCCACTAAAACCAAACAGCGGCACACCGACATCGCCTTAGTGGCGGGGTCATGGGAAATAGCAGAGCCTATCTACCAATCCCCCGACGGCGATTCCCGCCAAAAGGCGGGCCCACAGTGGGCCCTCCATAGGGAGAGGCCCGGCTGGGTACGTCTTCTAGTGCGAGAAGACGCAGCAGCCAAGGGTTTTTTAGCAAGGTGTCCTTCCTCTTAGCCCCACTCGTTTGCCCGGAAGCAAACGGGGCCCTCAGCTCCTCTCAGTGAGGAGACCGGGTTGCCCGATGGTGACCCAGATTTCGGGTCACGTCAGCCACCTGGAGTGGTGGCCGACCCGCCGCACGTGTGACCGCCGAAGTGGTCCCCACTTCTGGTTTTGGTCCGCGCCGGTAAACCGGTAACCCCCATATCTAGAAGCCGTTCTCCTATCCGCCACCTGGGGACGCGTCCGATGGCAGGCCAGAAACTGCACACGGAATTTTCAACTATCTTTTATTTTTAATTTTTTTTGATGTCGCTGGGGAAAATGTCAATTACGCATCCCCGCCCGTCAGGGGACGGGAGGGGTATGTGGGACTCCCCGGGAGAGAGCCTTCCGGTATACCCACTAAAAACCCCAGCGGCACTCCGGCATTGCCATAGTGGCGGGGGAGTGGGAAACTAGCGGAGCCTAAGCTACCACTCCTCCGCCGGCGGAACCTGCCTAGCAAGGCGGGCTCTCATTTGCCCCTCCTAGGGAGGGGCCGTGGCTCCCACATGGTGAGCGCGTGGTGGGCCCGGGCACCCCCGTGCCTCACGCCCGCCGCTCACCGCAGGGAGGGAGAAAGCGGGCGAAGTCCCGCCTTCTCCTACCGCTATGCCGCTTGCGGAGCGCCGGAGCGAGGGGATCATCCTCTCGCTCCCGCTCCGCGGCCTCCTTCTGCGACATCACGACCCCGCAAAAGGAGGCCATCGCCGCCCAGGCCTCCTCGCTCCCCACCATCGCTCTGACGATGACGGGTAGCGAGAGGATCGCGGCGCGGCACGGCCCACGACGGGCACACCGCGAGGGTGTGTTCCGCCGTGTCCTCCTGCACCAGACGGAAGGAGAGGAACCCGTGACGCCTGTCGAGCCAGTCCTTCAGGATCGGCCCGATGGCGTCGAGGGTGCGACGGCCAAACACGGCGGAAGCGAGGTTCCGTGTCCAATGTTGGACGATGGCGTCCCTCGCCTCCCGCCGGACGGCCTCCCTCTCTTCTGGGGCCATACGCCCGCCCAGCGCCCTGCGCCCCGCCGTCCACTCGTACACTCTGGCGAGCACCCACGCCTCGAGCTCCCAAGGCGGGGTGCCCGCCAGAGCGCACGCCGCTGCGAAGCCTACCGTGCGGTAGGCCCGCGCTGCCCGCTGGGCGATGGCCGAGGGCGGTGAAGTTCTCCCTCCTGTGGAGGGAGTCCTCCCAAAAAAGGGCCATACTCCTCAGTATGCCGGCGTATAACCGCCGGCACTGAGTGCTCGGCCCTCCCATGTTCGGCATGAGCCATGAGAGGGCGTCCGCAGCCTTCAGCAGGCGCGTCGACAGCCCGCTAAAGTGCAGGCCGAAGCGCCACCTGCTGTCCAGCATGAGGCCCAGATACTTCATCTGGGCCTCAACCCCGACCCTCACCCCTCCACATAAATGTGGGCGTCAGGTGGGGGGCGCTGCCGGGGGCCGTGAAAGAACACGACCTCCGTTTTGTGCAGCGCCACCCATAAGCCCAGGCGGCGGATCCTTCCCGCCACTAAGGATCCACCCGCCGAATTTTCAACTATCCTTTTTTTTTTTTTTTTTATACTCCCGTCGGGGGACGGGAAGGGTATGTGGGACTCCCCGGGAGAGAGCCTCCCGGTATACCCACTAAAAACCCCAGCGGCGCTCCGGCATCGCCAAAGTGGCGGGGGAGTGGGAAACTAGCACAGCCTGGGCTTCCTCTCCCCCGCCGGCGAAACCCGCCTAGTAAGGCGGGCCCTCATTTGCCCCTCCTAGGAGGGGGACCGAAGCTCCCACACGTGGTGAGCCCTGCAAGGCGGGCGCGGGCACCCCCGTGCCTCACGCCCGCCGCTCACCTCAGGGCGGGAGAAAGCGGGCGAAATCCCGCCTTCTCCTGCCCCTACGCCGCCTACGGAGCGCCGGAGCGAGGGGATCCTCCTCCCGCTCGCGCTCCGCGGCCTCCTTCTGCGACATCACGAGCTCGCAGAAGGAGGCCATCGCCGCCCAGGCCCCCTCGCTCCCCACCATCGCTCTGACGACGGCGGGCAGCGAGAGGTCCCCTCCTACCGCCGCGACAAGATCGCGGCGCGGCACGGCCCACGACGGGCACACCGCGAGGGTGTGGTCCGCCGTGTCCTCCGCCGCGCCGCAACCGTGGCACGACGGCGTTTCCTCTCGTCCTATCCGGTGCAGGTACCTGCCGAAGCAGCCGTGACCGGAGAGTACCTGCACCAGACGGAACGAGAGGAACCCGTGACGCCTGTCGAGCCAGTCCTTCAGGACTGGCCCGATGGCGTCGAGGGTGCGACGGCCGAACACCGCAGAGGCGAGGTCGCGCGTCCAATGTTGGACGATGGCGTCCCTCGCCTCCCGGCGGACGGCCTCCCTCAACTCCGGGGCCGGACGCTCGCCCAGCGCCCTGCGCCCCGCCGTCCACTCGTACACTCTGGCGAGCACCCAGGCCTCGAGCTCCCAAGGCGGGGTGCTCGCCAGAGCGCATGCCGAAGCGAAACCTACCTTGCGGTAGGCCCGCGCTACCCGCTGGGCGATGGCCCTTTGGGGCGCCCGAAGGGTGGTGAGGTTCTCCCTCCTGTGGAGGGAGTCCGCCCAAATTGGGGCCCCGTAAAGGGCCATGCTCCTCAGTATGCCGGCGTATAACCGCCGGCACCGAGTGCTCGGCCCTCCCATGTTCGGCATGAGCCATGAGAGGGCGTCCGCGGCTTTCAGCAGGCGCGTCGACAGCCCGCTAAAGTGCGGGCCGAAGCGCAGCCTGCTGTCCAGCATGAGGCCCAGATACTTCATCTGGGCCTCAACCCCGACCCTCACCCCCTCCACATAAATGTGGGCGTCGCGTGGGGGGTGCTGCCGGGGGCCGTGAAAGAACACGGCCTCCGTTTTGTGCAGCGCCACCCTCAAGCCCAGGCGGCGGATCCTTCCCGCCACTAAGGATCCGCCCGCCGACGCCAAACTGGCCGCCTCCCGGAAGGTGCTCCCGCGGGAAGTGAGGAGAGTGTCATCTGCGTAGCAGATGACACTCGTACCTCGTAGGAGGATTCCCCGCAGGAGCCAGTCATAACCGACGTTCCACAGAAGAGGCCCTAGAACGGACCCCTGTGGAACGCCGGTTTCTACGCCATACCGCCGGACCTGGCCAGCCCCGTCCACGAGGAGGACGGCACGGTCCTCCAAGTAGCTGGCCAGGAGGCCCCGCAAATAAAGGGGCACACCGTGGAACCGGAGCGCCTCCAGGATGGTGGAGTGGGGGATGGAGTTGAAGGCGTTGGCAATGTCGAATGACACAGCCAACACTCCATCCCCCACTCCTACCGCCTCTGTCACCTGGCCCTTGAGAAGGGCCAGGGCGTTCACTGTCGAACGGCCAGCTCGAAAACCGAACTGGGCGTCCGACAGGTCCGGTCCCACGTTCCGCAAATGGCGCTTCAGGCGGGCGGCGATAATCCCCTCGAACATCTTACCGGCCTCGTCAAGCAAGACGATGGGCCGGTAAGCCGAGGGGGAGTCCGCCGGCCGCCCCTCCTTCCGGAGGAGGCACAGTTGGCCATCCCGCCAAGGTTTCGGGAACCTCCCCGACGCGAAGCACGCGTCGAAGAGGTCCCGAAACCTTCCCTCCATCTCGGTGACCGCGATGGCCACCACCCTGGCGGGAACGCCGTCGGGGCCAGGAGCCGTCTTTTTGGCGCGGAGACGGAGTGTCGCCGCGCCAAATTCCTCCTCTGAAACCGGAGGAGGAGGAGCTTCCTCCTCCGGTTCTTCCCTTGGCGGGCCCATCACTGGTGGGGCGAAGTGCGGATCCCTGCGCGGAAACAGGGACCGCACCACCCCATCCAGGAGTGCTGGTTCGAGGGTCTCGGCAACCGGGGGACCAATGCGACGCAGTTTGTTCCGCGCCGCCTTATATGGCCTCCCGAATGGGTCGTTGTCGAGACCCTCCAGCAGCTCAGCCCTCGCCGCGTCCTTGGCGGCGCCGATGGCCGACTTAAAGGACGCCCTCGCCCCCACGTATGTGGAGTAGAGGCGGTCCTCTTCGGCCTCGTCCCGTCGGCGCCGCCGACGCGATCGGGTGTAGGCCCGCCGTGCCGCCACGCAGGTGGCCCGCAGCTCCGCCAACTCCTCCGACCACCAGTACACGGCGCGTCGGGGAGGTGGACGTCTCGACCGAGGCATGCTGGCGTTGCACACCTCGGTCAATGACCCCCTCAGTCGGGCCGCCGCCGCGTCCACGTCCAGGACGTCCACGCCGGGACCTGGCCAAAGCCAGTCCTGGACGAACGCGGCCTCCCGTGCCGCCTCCCGGTCAAGGTGGGTCAGAGCCCACCTTGGAAACGGGGAACGGCCCGACGATGAGGGGGTGCTGCGGCGCCCCCGTGGATTCTGGGGGGAGATCTCGAAACGCACGTAGCGGTGATCCGAGATCGTCTCCCCCAGTTCCACCCTCCAATTTCGAATGCGGGCGGCCAGTGCGGGCGTGGCAAAGGTGAGGTCCACAATGGACCCGCCCTGCCGCCGCACGCACGTCTGGACGCTCCCCCTATTCAAGAGGGAGAGACCAGACGAGGCCGCCCACAATTCGACCGCCCGACCGCGGGCGTCGGTGGCCGGGTTTCCCCAGACCACCGACTTGGCATTCAGGTCTCCCAACACCGAGACCTGTCGTGGCGCCGTCCTCCCGATGACCGCCGTCAGGACCCCGAGGAAATCCTCGAAGTCCTGGAGAGGGCGGTTTGGGGAGAAGTAGACCCCCACAAGGGCCAACCCTCCCCACGCGGCGGCCACGTATCCCGGTCCCCTCTCTAAGAGCGAGAGGGGAGGGGAGTCCGAGGAAGACCGCGCCACGATTGCCACCGAGCCGTCACTATCTCCCAGCCAATTGCTGGGAGTATAGTACGGCTCGGCCACCACTGCCACATCCACCAACCACTCGGCCATTGACTGCACCAGCAGGTCCTGGGCAGCCCGGCAGTGGTTGGTGTTTGCCTGCAAGATGCGATGGTCGGTACCCATTATTCGACCATCGCATCACCCTCGTCGGCCACCTCCGCTGGGAGTACAGCGGGGGTGGTGGCAGCAGCGGCAGGACGGCTTATAGCCGCCTGCGGCTTGCCCTTCTTGGTTGGGGGTCGGCAGGAGCTCCCCCCCATAACATGGTCGGCGGGGCGGCCACTGGAGGCACACGCCGCGCAGTGCGGCTTGGCGGCCTCACACGTGGCCGCCATATGCCCCGCCTTCCCGCAGCGGAAACATGTGTCCGCCATGTCTACAGTGGACGGACACATGGCTCGGGTATGGCCGATCCCGAAGCACTTGAAGCAGCGCATCGGCGCCGCCTCAAGCACCCGGATCACGGCCCGGCTGAAGCCAACGAATAGCCGCCCCTGGCCTTTAGCCTGGGCGGCCAACGCTGCGGCGACTGGGCACACCAGCCGGATAGTACCCAGTCCACCGCGGCCGGGCCTAATGTCCCGAGCCTGTACCGCTGCGGGTTCGCAGCCTCCGGCCACTGCGATCGCCGCCACCACCTCCTCCTTGGTGACCGAGTCGTCGAGACCGGTCACCTCTATGGCCGCCGTCTTGGTCGGCCTAGCCACCTTCGCCACGTCGGCGAGGACCTCCCGCAGATTGGTCGCGAAGAGGTCCGCATTTTTGCCGCCGTCCTTCCCCGGAAACTCGAACAGTCGAGCTCCGGTTTGGGTCCGGCGGCAAGCGCCAATCCCCAATTCGGCGGGGTTGGCGACGGTACGAGCCCGTCTCAGGACGGACTCGTACGTTACCCCCTTCTCCGCGGCCTCGGGCACGATGGTCACCGTGACCGCCGCGGATTTGGGGGGAACCAGCTTCCTCCCGCCGACTTGTGGCTTATTGGCTGCCGGGGCTGTCGCCGGGGCAGCTGCCGGGGCAGCCGCCGCAGCAGCCGCCGAGGCAGCCGGGGCCTTGTTCGCCTTCTTCCTGCCCCTCTTCACCACCTCTGACCACGGCTGGTTGGACGGGGTGGTGGAGGGGAGGAGGGCGTCTCCCTTCTGGACCTGAGGGGTGGGAGCCGCGATGGCAACCGGCCCCGGTTCGGCGCATGCACTCGTCCCGGGGGGAGGCAGAGCCCCCGGTGACTTTTTCCCCTTGCCCTTGCCCTTTGAGGGCTTCGGGGCCTGGGGAGCCGCTGTCGGCGCCTTGTCAGCCGCTAGCGGCGGACGGAGCCGCTTCTCCGGCAGCAGGCGGTCCTCTATGCCTGCGAAGCAGGCCCGAGTGAACGCCCTCTCCTCCATGACCACCTTGCGAAACAATTCCTCAAGGTTGGAGGAGGAGGGGGCGGGAACTGCTGCCGACGGGGCCGCAGCTGACGGGGGCGGGGCCGTAGCCTCAGCCAGCTTCTTGTGAAGCTGGCTGACCTCCGCTTGCAAGCGATCCACCCTCGCCTGCAGCTGCCTTGCCTCCTCTGACGCAGTACGCTGCGTCAGCTCCATTATAATGCCGTGCAAGCTGGTTGCACGGCATTTAAGGGCCTTCTGGAAGGTCCCCTTGAGGTTGGAGGACCTGGAGGCGACCTCGACGATCTCCTCCTTGTCCTCCTCCGCCAAGCGGACCAACTCGGCCACGGACAGGCCCTCGAAACTGACGAGGGCCGAACCGTATCCGGCCCTCGCCTTGGTTGCGCGCGCCTGCCTCTCCTTGGCGGCAACCAACTCCTCCAGTTCCAGCTCGGCCTCGGCCCGTCTGGCCAAGCCGAGCTGGCGCTGGGCGTCTGCCAAACCCACATCGTGGGTGCCAGCCTGAGAAGAAGTCGATGGCGAAGCATTCTTCGCCTTCGACTTCTTCTTGTTGGGCTTACCCTTGGCCGAGCCCGAGGAGCCCTCGGACCCGAGCCTCAGGTAGGCCCTCTTCAGGCTGCGCTCCGCAGCCACTCCACACACAGAGGACGAGTCCCCGACAACGGACCCCATGTCCGAGTCGGAGAACTCGTCCTCTCCGCAGAAGCCCGTCGCAGAAGGTGCGCGACTCGCCTCCGACGCCGACATTTCGTCGGGGTGGCCCTGAGAAGGGCCTTTGGGTTGGCCCTGAGAAGGGCCTTTTGGTTGGCCCTGAGAAGGGCCTTTTGGGACGAAACGCCCGGAAGCATCTCGCATTGGTTTCGGCATCGCTACCAAAAACCAAATCCACTATAAAAACAAATAAAATACTATAAAAACCACAATCGAATAAAACCCTCAATAAAATAAAAACCACAATAAAATAATCCACTATATACGCAATCGCCCTCAGAATAAAATAAAATCGCAAGATCGCGTAGGTCACAGTGCTTGTTAGCCACCGGTCTGCCACTCCGTTACGGTGGTCAGTTTCAACTATCCTATCCTAACTAATCAAACTTAATCTAACCTAAACCTATCTGCTTTCGTTACCCGTGTAAACCGACTAGCAGGAAGATTTGGGAAAAAGTCATGATGTGGCGACTATCCTTATAGTTATAAAGCTTAAATAAAACCTTGCTGGATTAATGGGCTATCCAACGCAAAAAGAATTTTTAAAATCGGTGCAGGAACTATCCTGAGATTAGCGCGTTCAAACAAACTCTTCAGCTTTATATATTAGTATACAGTATATATTAATTGAATGCACTTTTTAATATATAAATCACGCGTTTTTATTTAGTAAACGACACTATAAATAATTTAAAAGTCCAATGAAAAATGAGCGTGGCACTCATCTTGCCTTTCCCGCCAAACTCATCGCTAATAGACAATAATATGACATCCAATCCGTGATCAACTGTCGTCTATTGTTTCTGGTTTCAATTCCAAGCGATTGTCCAATCATTCATTTATACGAGAGTATCATCTGTCTTAAATGTTGCCCGAAATAAAAATAACATTGTCTTTTAGTCGATTCTTGTAGAAATATTAATTTTTTTTTTTTTTTTTTTTTAGGTATGTACATATTTTATATTTTCCTAAAATGATGACCCATATGATGAGATTGTTGTATTATTAATAAATAACAAACACCCTGGATAGTTTATTTAAAAATATTGAAATAATAATAAAATAAAAAAATTCTGGAACGCAACCAATGTAGTGTCACTTATATATTTTTAATCTGTGATTTAAAATTTGCCAGCTGGGCGGTTCCGATATTTATTTTCATAATTTTAAAACCAAAATATATCCCTATAAACAATATTCTAGCAACTAGTAGTTCTTGCCAACAGGAACATTAGCCGTGACATGTAAGTACTATAATACCATCAATTTAATATTAATTACCTGTTTGTCGTTTGAAATCAATACCATTGTACCTGAGGTCCTCAAATTCTTGCGAAAGTAACAAAATGATTTAGTGCAATAACCTTTCAAATTATGGCTGTATTCATGATACCGTTTCACCGTAAAGTTACAATTTGCGGAATGTCGAAATGAAAAACTAAGAATAATGAGGCTAAGAAAAAAACCATTAATAATTATTTCAAGTTGTAGTTTCAATTCTGTTTCCATTTAGCAGCCTATAAAACATAAGAAATGGCTGTTGTTGATTCCTGAATTTCTGGATAACACTAACCTACTACAAAATACTTAAACATGGCTCAATTTATATGTTATCCTGTCTCTGTTACTAAAGAATTACTGTGTTGCATTTAATTAATGTTTTGGGTTATTTTACCTGCATTCTACTTAGGTTTAAACAAAAATTGTACAATACCATAATTGTATCAATCTATTTTAGCAATATGTCCCATATATTGAATTTTAATGATTTTATAAAAAAAAAACTAATAATCTTTATAGAAAATCTGAATAAATACACAGCAAATCTCATCATGTCTCAACCCAACATGCAAGGAAAACATGAAGCATTAATTTGTTTCCCTGACATTGTTTGTCCCGCCATTATTTTTATAATACATAATAATATATAAATGTATATTTAATATAGGTAAAATTCCATTAAATATGTTCTAAAAGCAGCAAAATGTTTGTTAAAGCTACAACAATGTTATAGATCAGATGTTTCATCAAAATTAACATCGTGAATACTTTACAGCCTCTTGCAGTTACATCAAATGACTTTACTGCTTATTTAAATTTATTTATAAATACTTAATTGTACACCAAAAACATACATTGATAAAATAATACATTCAAGACTACAAAATATACAATGGGTGGCCTTATCGCTAATGTAATTTCTTCCAGGCAACCTAAATAATTTTTTAACTAGAAAACAATGCTTAGCAGAGACATTCATAAAAAAAATTGTAAAGAGTTAATAATAATCAACTTACAGACTAAAACATTTATGATAAATGTTTGTATATGTTATGTGAGCAGTTATAATTAAAAGACTCCCATGGGTTTTAGATATTGTTGTTTAGCAGTAACCGATCAGTGTGGCTGCCATGAGTTGTCATTACGATGACTTGATCATCTTTGACTCGATTGGCCCTCATCAAGGTTGTAAGAACTCTCAACCAATGAGAGCGCCAAATGCTGTTGATGTGTATGATTGAGTCTCGTATTGAAAAGTCATGGTAGCCATACTGATCATACCTTTGTTAACCACTTATTGGAAAACCAATGCATGTTTTTACTTTCTATTATAGGAATATAGTAACATTGCCATATAACAATTTTTGTAATTATTACGCCTTGAAGAATAATAGTTAATCATTAAGGATTGATTTATGACTTATTTCCTATATTTTTAATGGAATAAAACAAAACAAAAATTCAACTAATAACTTTTAAATAGTAAGTATTGGTTGTATGTATATATTAACTAACTATTCACAACAGGTATTAAATTAAATGACTAACTTTTCAAATAAATATGAAAACCTTGCAAATAATAAATATGTGCCATCATCACCATTATCAACCTTTTTATCGTCTCACTGCTGGGCACAGGTCTCCTCTCATACAGAGAAGGATTGAGCGTAATCACCATGCTTGCTCAATGCGGGTTGGTGATTTCAGACTTGAAAGTCCAGGTTTAATCAAGATGTTCCCTTCACCTTCAGTCATTGGTGTCCAAGATATACTTAGAAAGTACATATAACTTCAGAAAAGTTACATTTGTACTTGCCTGACCTGGAATCGAACTCATACTTGAGAGGCTGGTGTTTTAACCACTAGGCCTACTTGGTACTAGATATAATATGTGCCATAACTAAATTGTATTCTTTAATTACATTTTATGGAATACATTAAACAACACAACTAGGAATTGCTTCCTGCTGCCACAAAGTATGAATAAATTATCAAACTAACTAGTTGGTTTAATTCATTCAGATATGACCTCAATTATTTTCAAGTAACATGAAATTATAGTAATTCACATTTATTATTTCGTTTTAACTTTCACCACAGAAGCAAGTGAAAATATACAAAGTAGGGATGTAACGAAGGTACTTATATCGGAACCGGAGGCGGAGGCGCAGGGTCAGAAGTGGTGGTAGGAGAGATTTTTTTTAAATTAACACAAAACATACATTTTTCATTGTAAAATTAAATACAAACAGTGAAAAGAAAATTGGCATGTTTCGAAATGAACAAAAAATTAAATGAAGAAATTAAAACCCAATTATAGCATATTATATTACACTAGCGGCCGCCAGCGACTTCGTTCGCGTGGAGTGAGTTATGCTCCGCTCCTATTGGTCACAGCGTGATGTTATATAGCCTAAAGCCTGTCTAGATTAATGGGCTATTCAACGCAAAAAAAAAAATTTCAAATCGGACCAGTAGTTCCTAAGATTAGCGCGTTCAAACAAACAAACTTTTCAGCTTTATATATTAGTAGGTATAGATGAAAAGAACAAAAGCTTTGTAACAAATTATGTGCTTAAATTAAATGTCTTGTTTCCAAAACTAGCTAAAAATCAAAACAAATGTCTATAACCTATGAACGTGTCGTGTACTCTTGTGCGTATCAAACTAATAACCAGTGAAAAGGTATTTGACGATAGTGCACGTATGACGTAGTAGGTGTCAGGTAATTCCCCGCCTGATATGTATGAACCTGTTCATAACAGTCGACATGCCGCCGCAGCTATCTTATGCTTTAATAACCTTCCATTAAAAAGTATCGGAACCGAAGGTATGATAATAATCGGAAGTTCCGACTTAAGGGAGTTGGAGTCGAAGCTCCGTAACATCCCTGATACAAAGTACCTAACTAATATTGAAAAATTATGAATCTAAAAACTGTTAGGTGGATATGATTGACCCATCGACATAATAATGGATATGCCATAAGCGTATAATCTGCAGTAATTTTTTTGTTTGAAAAGAGTGACAGTGATGGCCTATGCTTTCGGTCTAGCGTTATCTCTTTCCTCATTTGATGATTGATGATTTTGAGAAAGATAAAGATAGACCGAAACTTCGTTTCCTCTCTTTCTTTCGGAGTGCCACAATTCTCATCTCGAAGGCATGTCTATTAGTATATGCCGATGGATTGACCAGTCAAATAGGTATACACAGAATTACTATTACTAACATTCAAAAATATTCCTACTTTCGTCTGAGTGATAATTCATGAATACTACATAATTAGTATAACACAGCGCTAGCCGCGTCAAACTGAAAAGCGATCTCGAAAACTTGAACAAGATGGATTTCCATATGTTTTTATTGGGAGGGTTTAATTGTATAATAAAGGCTGAAATATGACGATAATAATGTTGAAGATTTCTGATAAAAACATAGCGGCTACAACTTTGCTGGCGTTGGATATTTGCCGTTATCCATGCGGCAAAGAGTCGAGAAGTCGGAGGCAAAAGCTAGTGTCAAATAAAATAAGTTTGTCAAAAAATAGCACTGCATAGCACAGCGAATGTTTGAATAATTACTACATTATTACATTAAGTATTACAGTATGATATGTGATAGTGTAAGCCTCGAGGTTTGTGCTGAAGTGTTATGATATTATACTCATTTATAAAAAGCATTTACCCCTTGTTCATAATCGCTGCTTAAAGTTAAACTAGCAATTGTTCAACTATACATTTTAGAGATTTGCACGTCACTTAACTATTATCATCGTATAAATATCATATCATATGATTAAAGTTAAGTGACGTTAAGGGTCAAAAATGTATGTTTAAAGAATCGCTAGTCATTAATCAACTTTAAGCAACGTTTATGAATAAGGGGTTAGTATCTAAACTTGGATTCATCCAATACCCTTTTGTGTGCCTTTTGTTTTTTTTGTTAATGCTTTGCGTGCTCTTGCTTTTATAATTATATACATATATGATTTTTTTTTCAAATGTTTATGACGTTTTTGGAATAAACATGAGTTTTAACTTTAAGTTTAATACTGCTTTGATTGAACATTTCTTAAGAATTTCTTTCCGCCTTTTCCGTTACCCCGTTAAAATTTGTGCGAATAACTAATCCTAAACTGAAAAGAATAATTATTTGCCTTCATGCTTTAGAATGAGTTCATTTCATTTACGACACCTGTTTATTACGCTCTGCACTGTTACGTTGCAACATTAATGTATTGCGATGTGGTGTCGTACGTCCGCGTCAGTTCTTCATTTTGAACTGTGTAGTCACCTGTGGCTGCGTGACTACAAATAACAGTAGCAAATTGCAATACATGCCGTCGAAGAACACTCTGAGAATTGTCGGTGCATATGCACTAAACCTTTAAATTGGATTATGTGTGTCCGCCGCTTAACGAAACGGGATGAGGGGAGTTAACACTCACACGACTCTAATCTAGATTTTTCCAGCGTTGCAATCGAGTCGTAAACTATCACGTAGCGAATGTCCTTATCCAATAATATCACTACAATCTTATTGCATTGTACGTGCGTTATGTGACACGATAAGAACATTTTCCACTTGAAAGTACTTTTTAAATGATCTACAAGCGACTTGGTAACGTTTTAAATAAAGAAATACAACTTGTACATAACAATTTGCTACATATACATTATAGAAGGTGTTCAGTAACCCATAACGGGTATATTGCCATCAGCGATTGCCGTCGAATCAAATTGACAAGCGTGCCACAGCTATGCTATGAGTCACGGTTGCCTACCCACGTGGCGTGGTCGCCCTCGCCACCTCGCGACTAGTTAGTTTTTTCTTTGTGTTGTAAACTAGGAAGTAATATGTACAGTATATTCGGCGCTTATTCATTATGATTTTGTGCGGACTGAATACAAGTATTTGGGCTAATTCGTAAAATAAGAACAGTAAATCACTCTCTACAGATGTAACATCGCTGTACTCTTTAATTAGACTCAACGATATTAGCAGTGGTAGTCTATTCTGTTAGTTCTGACCTAAATTATATTATGGGAGCATTAACTCTAGAATAACCAGATTTGATTACCCACTTAAATGTATTTAAAAAAAAATCCTTTGCCGTCCTTCTGCTTAGTGTAAGTGTATAATTAGTAATTAGAAGTTTAAGTAGTCTTCCATAGGCAAGATACGCGCACCGAGTTGGAGTTGCGAACACCAGCCCGCATTACCTATTACCTAAGGGCTTAGTAAGGTATAGCAGCGCCTTTGCTCGTGTTATGATTTCAGGAAATAAAACAGTAATCAGTTGCTGGCGACAGTTCATAAAATTAAACTCCTAACCATCAGCGTACCTTAGTGCAGCTGAAATCTCGCTGAACATGTATGAACTCCTCTATTTACTAAACAAAGTATAAACGAGGACTTATCTCTTAACTTTTAATTGAACCACGCAGTAGATACTGGCAAAATGTACGGTGTAATTGCCAATAACCGCTTGCGACTATAGCGCACAAAATATAAAATTTTGACTCCCCTCCAGTCTAGGCCTGACTTGCCCCCCTCCTAGGCCTGAATTGCGCCCACAGGGCCAGAAGCTGGGTACGCCCATTCTTAGAGACCTCGAAAAGCTTAGAGTGCATTCCATGGAAAATACAGAAATAGAGCCAATTTTAGCGTTGCTAAAATCCTGTAATAAACGAAAACTAAAATTATTTCTATCATTCTATTTCTGCTATTGCGAATATATAGTTCTTAGAAAGGTATAATGCTATGTCTGCTGGCTGCTAAATCGTAAAATATTATATTTAGACGAAAGTAGATTTTTTAAATTGGTATTTAGTGTGACATTATATAACGTCGCAATTTAGAGATGACGTATTAAAGCTACCTTCGTCATTATAACTGCAGAAAAATTATCTTTACGAGTATTACTAATTTTCGACACTGATACTGATTTATTCACAGATTTAATAAATAGTGACATCACCTAGAATATCTCCGATTCTACGTTATATTTAATGATGATTATTGACCCTCCAATTTGCCACCCTGTACCAGGGTAACTACGTCATAGCTTCCATTTTCTAAGTTCAAAATTGATGTGATCGTGTAGTTTTACCTGTACCTACTTACAAAAAAAATATGCACATACAATGGATTACTGATAGCATCTAATTTCTCTAACAAAGGTCACGACGTCAGAGCTTTGAAATACATACAATTTGGTCTGTAACAAAGACTACTTTTTTTTTTCAGTTAATGTTCGAGCCGGTTGGAGCCGAGACGTGTTCTTCCCACATATTTAGCCATACTGCAGGTACTTACAACCATAAATAACTAGGGTAGTTTTCACAAGTATTCTAAAGTTCACAATGCATTCGTATGCAAGAAAATGCAGAACCCTAATTGCGTAACACACCATTACAATCAGTTTGAAGCTTATTGCTTTACCATTGCTCCCTACGTTCGAAAATGTGTCTGCTCAACAACGTAAATAATGCAATGAATGTTGTTGAACTGTCAAAATGAAACCCATTATACTTATAATGTGTTACGCAATTACTCTGCATGTTTTTTAAAGTCTTTTTCGTTCTATCTTACTTATAGTTGAAACTTGAACTTTATAACATGCAAGTCACAATGTAAGCTTTAAAAATCATAGTGAAGTATTAAGATTTAATTTGCTGATTTTTTGAGACATTCACTGCACAATCTTTTAGCGGTAAGATAGTTTTCTCTAATGCAAATGGTTAATAAATCTATTATAGATAAAGTA
Organism: Sesamia inferens; assembly: GCA_037179545.1. Taxonomy (NCBI): domain Eukaryota; kingdom Metazoa; phylum Arthropoda; class Insecta; order Lepidoptera; family Noctuidae; genus Sesamia; species Sesamia inferens. The sequence goes on along the minus strand of CM073921.1, from coordinate 12,887,431 downwards.
TGCGGTACGTCGTTGTTCACGTCTTTCAAAAAGCTGCTTTAAGCACGCTCATTCTTTAGCATTGTAGTTCTAATCTTCCTAAAATTCCTAAGTAACACAAAGAACACGACGGCGACAGAAAATAATCAAAAAAGGTATGTAATATTAAATAAAAACTACAATGTAACCTTGACAGTATTATTAAACACTACTTTCCTATTTATCAATACTCTAAATGGAAGCGCATAGACTTCGATATAAAGTAGTGATACGGTAAAATTATACGAACCTATTAATAAACGGTATATAAAAATAAAACCAGTTAGTAATGAAAAAGTATCTTTGTACTCTAATTATAATTATGTCATATCCCTCTCTATTTTACTTTGTGTCATCAAAAAAATCTGAGTAATCAAAAATAGGTTCTTCTTCAGAGGGAGATTATACAACTTAAGGTCAAATTTGTCACGGCGCTAAAGTCATTAAATCATGAGCGCTTAGTCATACTTACCTACTAGCGATGACGTTAGATCTTATACCTAGCTCTATTAATACTATAGAACACTGAAACCTGATTTGTTTGTTTAGCGACAAAGCAAACAACGCCGAGACAGCATTAGGCTGCCTCCCTGAGTGCTTTTCACTTCTATAAACACAAAATAGAGGAGTATCAGATTGTATTCAGCTACCGAACATAATTACAGGCATAGTATTATAATATAACACAAAAGCTTCAAAGGTTCTAAACATGACGAGTAGTCTGACTGACGTTTTCACTCAGACTGCAAGCTTGGAGGCTCAAAATATCGTGGCATAAATCGGTCGTGTCTCTGAATAATTTAACCAGAGCAGACTGAGTGGATGCAACCAAGTCATGTTTATTCAGATCGTGAAAAGTTGCTAGGAATAAAAGTTAAGGTCTAGCACGAAATACATTTTTGCATGTTTGTACCGACTACAATAAAGTGTTCGATTTAGGGATGTGAAGCTAAAATGCGTAAGCCGTAAATGGATGCTTTTTTATTGAATCCTATACCGACACGCATACATACATATGTAAATACTTTTAATATTATAGCAACCACTTACCCCCTTATTCATAAAAGCTGCTTAAAGTTAACTAGTGATTAGCGATTCCTTAAACATACATTTTTGACCTTTTAACGTCACTTCAATTTAATCATCGCTTATGGATAAAACCCTTAAACATTGTGGTGTTTATTCATAAAGGATGATTTAAGTTAAGTGACGTTAAAAGGTCAAAATGTATGGTTAAAGAATCGCTAATCACTAGTTAACTTTAAGTAGCGTTTATGAATAAGGCGGATAATCTTCATCTTCAAAATGACAGTTACACTATGTACTTTACACACATACATATCTACACTTCAGTTGGTGTAAGGTAATAAGCATATACTTACTTGTCTACCATTGAACATACGTATAGTATTGAATTGAACGGAACAATTGTTTAATAATATTGTAGAAGCAGTAAAAATGTATCTGCAATACCTACTCTTTTAGTCTTACTTGCTATTCACTCACTGACACGGAAAGAGGTCTAACCTAGGATAGTATCTCTATATACAGCGATTTCGATTTTGAGTGTACATGGATGCAGTATTATTTGTTATCTTTTTTATTATTATTATATTTACTACTAGCTTTCCGCCCGCGGCTTCGATCGCGTTGAATTCGGTTATATCGCGCTTTTTAGATTTCCCTCGGAAATATCATTTTATTTCAATAAAAGGTAGCCTATGTGCTTTCTCAGGGTCTAAAGATTGTCTGTGCCAAATTTCATCAAAATCGGTTGAGAGGTTTAAGCGGGAAAGCGTAACAGACAGACAGACAAAGTTACTTTGAGAGAGAGTTGGATTGTAGGTTACGAACTTTACAATAGGATTCAAGGTTCGGGTGATTGATGAGAATAGATCAGTAATGGACGATTTCAAGTAAATTTTCTTGAAGATAAGAGTCGGTGGCAAGCTCAAGATAATTGATCAGAATAGTATGCTGGGTCCACTTTAGTTCAATTATATACCTACAGTAGCCAAAACTACACTTAAATGGCTAATACGATATTCTATTATACGTCAAAATGTATATTTTAGTTCATTTATCAGGGATTATTTGTTTTTTGTATGCTAAAACTTATAAGATTACAAATTATGTATTTTTTTTTTTTTGTTATATTTACATATACATATACATTTCAACAATTTCTAGGTATATTTCATTTTTACCTTATTTTACAAAATTCTGTAAATATTTTGCTAAATTAAAGTGTCTTTTTGTGTTTTCTGCTTGCAATATATGTATACATATAAAAATATGTATAAAAGATTATATTTTTTTATTATTTTCATTTTACTTTATACGCGCGATAGCAGGTCAAGCTACCCGAAACTGTCAATTCCTTCCCAATCAACATTGAGCCTTAATTCTATAGCAGTTAATTTGAAAATTTTATATAGAAATTTGTATTAGTTTTTGACAGATTGTAATATTTCGATATGCTTGTCGTCTGTACATAATAAAAAAGTCATTTAATTAAACTGCGTAATCAGGATTTCATCCCTTAACGTTAATTAGAGTACGGCATCGGTTATTAATGCACAAAATTAAATTATCCAAATCGAGCTGCGGTACCTGGTTCCAGGTTCTTTTCAAGTGCAGGAAAAGTTGTTCTTCTGTCATCAGAGCTGCAGAAACATTAACCATAGCTTATCGTTGTACGAAAAGCGTTGTTGTTATCCCATCCGTGTTCAATTTGATTCATGTCGGGGGACTGAGCAGGCCAATCCATAACTCTGACTTCATGTTCCTTAAGCTCAGTTGATATCAACTCAGCCGAATGGACACGGGCATTATCGTGCATGAGTTGGAACTCACGACCTATTTGTACCCTGTGTGGGATAATGACAGGTCCCACGTACCATCCGATATTTCATATCGTCCATTACGATATTTCAATGCATTCATGTTCCCGCTTAACCAAATACCAGCCCATAACATGATAGTCCCAGATTGATATGAATTGACTTCTTGTGGATACTGGAGACGGCTTCGTCTACGAGGAACTCTCCAAACCCTTGAATTTGAATTTGCATGAAATCAAAACCGAGACTCATCAGAAAAATCGCCTTCTAGTATTGCTCATTACTCCATGCGAAATTTTCTCGACCCCACAATAGTGTCCGCCCACGATTGCCACGCCGAAACCTGGAACCCGAAGTGGTCTGCGAAAATGAAGACCAGCTTCATGTAATCTTCTTTTAACAGTTTTGTCTACTAACCAACTATATGTTTTTGGGTTAGGTTATCTCCTAGCGATATTTTGAAGAAAACGGTTCTTGTCTAGGAGTGGTGATGCGATTTATGTCTGAATACGAATCAGCAACATCGCCTGTAATACGATATCGTGACCATAACATGGAGATTATATTTTGACCAGTTTGCAGGGTTTCAGCAACCACATGTTTATCTCCAGCTTCCAACATGCCTAGAGTACTAATCTGCTCTTCCTTTGTCAAATGTCAACGTGACATACTTAACAATAAATGTAACACACGTTTGAATTAGAATAAAATTAAATTCTAAAATTTTATTTCCGATAAAATATTTTAATATCCATTATAATGATAGTAAAAGTAAAACTTAGCTTAATGTTAGTAATAAATTAACTGAAATAGGTTTGGACTCCTATCTACCTACGTAAGAAGGGAGAGTCCCACCGGTCTGAAAACCACAAAAAGAAAGCCTGTGGTCGCTTTCAATTTTTCAAAACTTCACTGTTATGTACATGAATTAACTTTTCGACCTGGGGTTTTGACAGGAAAGCCAAGATGAGTGTCACGCGCATTTTTTATTGGACTTTTAAAATTATTTATAGTGTCGTTTACTAAATAAAAACGCGTGATTTATATAGTAAAAAGTGCATTCAGTGAATAATTCATAAATAACATTGAAATATCGCAGCATAGGGGCCACATCATGGCTTTGCCCGCGGCCGTTTTCTCAACTGTCAAAGGCGATATCCGCCATTATTGTGAAATAAATTTTTTAAAGAATTTCTTTAATTTGTTACACATGTTATTGGCAAAATTGTGATATCTAACCACAGAGGCCATTGAAGAGTTGAAGTAGTATTCACTGTAAAGCAAAGAAAGAACTTTTCGACCGCCAATTTGGAATAATCAACATTCTTTTGTTTCATAATGTTTTTTTTTATTTTTTTGAATTTCGAAAGAAGTGGTCGAAAATATATAATTACAAACTTTTTTCTACTGTAAATGGTTTTTAAGTTAGAAGTCCTTCGTGTAATATCATCACACTATCACACTAGGAATTACTCCTGTATCGTAAGTACGTTTACAAACATTTAAACTCACAAACACAAACAGTCAGATCCCGAACAACTAGCCATACAAATATTATAATATGCTCTTTTAAGGTCCTACTCTTTAGTTCTTTGGGGTGATTGAAGTGGAGTCCCATATTAGGCCACAACTAACAACAGAGGAACAAAGCCTGAAAACATATTCTTTGTATCTATATACATACTTATAGTACGACTTTTGGAAAGTTAACACTACTAAATTGTAGTGAAATCACTGTACAATTGATTATACAGAAAGTTAAAGTTTTTTTTTTTAATTTTCACATAATTCACAACCAAGGATTTCGATATCAAACACAATCTGTGTTTCGCGCTGTCATTTTATCCGTGCCAGTGAGGCTATTAAATATTCAATCAATATCTAGCCGATAGGATTGTGTTTCAGAACAATCAAAACATTAATTTTTCATCTGCTATGAATTTCCCTAGCGTCTACTTGTATTGAAATGTATTTCGCAAAAAATCTCAATTCACGTGTGCTATACTGTTGGCTTGGACGTAGTGTGTAGTAGTCCGTATGTAAACCATTTCGTCTCGATCCAGTTCCACCGCTGGCTAGCGTTTAATATCACCGAGTGCGTAACATGAATTCGAGCTCACTCGGTGTTCTGATTACAGTTTTACGATTATTCGATGTGTAATTAATGGTGACGCCCATTTGTGTTCAACAATAGTAGATAAGGTGAGCGACTCTGAGCAGTATGAATTTGCGCATTTTACTATTTATTTACTATGGTACATAATACACTTATGGTACCTAATATACATGTTCCGATGTGTTGGCATACCAACACATCGGAACATGTATTAGATAGAGTACCCAATTAGAACTAAGTTGTCTAAAAAACAACTGAATATGGTACAGCATGCAAAATAGTTACTAAACCTGCCTAATTTTCCTAATACATAAAACCTACGATTTTTACGGTAAATGCGCAGTTGTAGCCCACGAATTACAGTTTTTCTTAGGTTTGTATTTACAGAATTATAATTGTTAGTTATTAATACTTCTTTTTAATTTCGATTTGTACCTTAAGAGCAACTCAGAGGTTCAAATGTATTAATGATTCTAATTATAATGTTATAATGTAATCTGTAAATACGCACCTGTTATAGCCGCGAATCAAAATTTTGGTCAAGATACAACTAAACACTGACCAGCAAATTGCAACAAATGTAAGAAAAATTGAATTTCGCGGGGTATAGTTGCGAATTAACTTTAAACAAATAATTATCGGCAGTAATTCTGCGTGAGTCCGTTTAGCGCGCATCTAACTCGCGGCTCGCGGCATGTTATTCTATTATGTGAAGAACACGAGCGGCCTTCATGCTTAGTGGGCGGATGACCGCGGAGCGTGCGGATCACCGCGACTTTCACCTACCTGCTGCTGGTTTCATCAAAACAAAACTTTAAAACATTACGACTCCGCCGGTCATTCGTACGTTATTATTTATTTTAACGCGTTATAGCTAGTTCTGGAAGGCAAATAGTTACTAGTGCATCTTGCGTGACGCTGTGTTGTGAACGCAGAAAGTTTAGAATTTTCTTTTAATCATAATTCATCCATTAACAGTTTGTGCATGTGTGGTGGAGCTGCGGCTGGCTTTTGTACAAACGTTTTGTAAAAGGGTTGCTGACATATTTTATACTAAGCTCTTTAGCCCTGTTTAGTGTTCTAACATAAAAAGATTGACATTTAAATTATAAAAAAGGTGCTAAGGCCAAATTTTTTATCCGTAGTTGTAGTCAACCAATTGTTGAAAATAGTGACTAAAAGTTAAATTTTCAATGTGTCTTTTTAATTTTTATCGATTTTATTTTTTTCTAATGTTATAATATATTAAAAAAAGACCTAATAATTAATGAAAAAAGCACTTATGCTAAAATTTAACCATTAGTTACAATTTTTAACAATTGTTTCAGTTTAACTATAGAGGAAAAGATCGGCCTTTAGTCTATCATAATTTGAAATTAAAAGATCATTCATGAAGTAATTGCCAACACATATTTTTTGAATGTATGTGTTAGCTTAACACGAATGAAATATCTTGTCTGTCTTACTTATTAGAATAAAATCTTAAATAATAATTTTGCATCAAATCGTACCGGATACGTAGACTTTTGTTGTTCGTGCTTCATATAAGGGCGTTTGGCCCTTCGGTTGAGTGTATGGAGCTGATGGCGTGACCGCGCGTATCTGGTGCAGAGAGGAGCGTGCTGTGAGCAGGGGCGAAGGGCGAGGGGAGGGCTCTATATGGCAAAGAGTCACCATGAAGGTGGATGCCGACGCCAGAGAAGCGCCCGCCGCACCGCCCGCTGCTCCTGGAACGCCGATCGCTAGTAATACAGAATCACCTGTATCATCTCTGGACGGTTTGTTGGTTTAACACTAACATTCACTATGAGCACTGTAAATATTGAGCTTGCATTCTATCACACAGACGTCATTTTGAATTCATTTCTTTTGTCACAACACTAACATGGCTGACGCTGCTTTAGTTCTAATTTATTAACACGGGAAACCACCGCTTTTTAGTTAAGTATTTTGAGGTACTAGATGTAGTTCAATGATAGACATGATAGTAAAGGATTTGGGACTAGAGAACCAAAAGTATATCTCTATGTATTTTATTTTTTAAAATCGATAATAAATAAAAGTGTTAAAATATTCGTGCAAACAATTCTATATTTTTTGTTATATTGATTAACAATCATACGTAGGCATACAAAAAGTAGTTTTGTTATAAAAGCTGTGTATGTGCCTATACCCAATAGCAGGTCTCATTGTAACCAATCTTTGGCTTGGCTCTTTCCTCAAGAAACCATTTTAGACGATCATCTGCGTGGTGGAGTTTACGTCTACTAAACTCCCATGACCTCTTTTTATTTCATGCCTTATTCCGACTGCCATAAAGTTTCTTATATAAATAACTAATAAATATTATAACCCTTTTCTTCCATTCAAAATCAAAATCAAAATCAAAGCATTTATTTCAAATAAACCAGTTACAGGCACTTTTGAATTGTCAGAAGGTCGGTCAGTCAGTAAGGTGAAGCTAGTCGCCCATTCCAAAGAGTAGGTACCTATGGAGAAGAACGGGCAAGAAACTCCATGGACACTCTATTAAATTATCAAGCTATTGATACAAATATTTGATTACATCATTCATTTTGACATAATCAGGTAAAAATTGACTACTTATCGACCGAATCGGTTTTTTTTTATTAATCCTTTTTTTAAATTTACTGCGTTAATCTCTTAGAATGTGTTAATTTTACTGTTTCGTCTTCTACTGTGAAGTAATGTCGACCGGTTTATAATTTATTCATATTTAGGCAAACAATTAATTAGACTGAAATTAATTCATGTACCTAGAGCATTTTTTTTTTTGTTCGGATGATCTCCTGGCGATCGAAGGCATCGGTCTTCGTGGACCCCGTCCCGATGTGCTATAGGCAGTAGCTTGCCATAAGACCGTAATAAAATTAATTCTTACGTAACCGATCTTAATGTAATCCTAAGTTAAAGTAGTCCAGTGCGTTTTTATTAGGTACCTACTTGTTTTTATTTATATTAGTTCAAAATAAAATAACCACAAGTAAATACCATAACAACTACATGCGTAAAAAAAATATCTTATTGATATCTATAATTTAGTAAAATAATAATTATATGATTATTTTCTTATTCTTGTTCTTATTCGTCATTAATTTGGAGGAATAACATTTTGCCCGGAAACTGTAATTTATTGCCTCCGTCGATTATCCCCAAGCATATGATGAATTCATTTATAACTATTGTCGTTATTTGGCCATCTAAACCTAATTTATTCGTATCATTGGCGACAATCCAATCGATAATCATCTAACATCTCTATTCTTGAATCTGATCAATACAAAAGGATAACAGTCGCAGTTCCGAAAAAATAGGCAGGTAACATAAAATATCCGGCTAGTAACAGAACCAAAATAGGGAAAAGGCTTTTCTTTTTTCACTTCCGTCCTCATCAAATGTGATCTAGTCCTTTCTATAGGAGTCATGCTCGTTACTCCACCTTCGCATTTCCGAAATGTCTTAAGGGTTAGTCATCTGCTAATAAGGAGAAAAGCTTAATGTCATTAGCGACATAACAGAGTTGATAATCTGCCTCTCTCACTACGAAAGAATCCTTTGTCTGCTGTGGACAAAAGATCTCCCAGCTTGACTGGAAAGTAAATCATGGTTGATGCTGTCAAAGCTTTACGCGACGTTACCCAAATATCAGAATATTTTAAAGTCTGTGTACTTCCAATACTTTGGTTAACGGAAACAACGCAATCGGTGAAGGGTGGGTTTGACAACGCGGTCGGTGGTGGATGGGTTTCAATCAAATATAGTGGCTGTGGGTGGAACCTTTTTATATTTTATCGAAGCGGGTGGGTTATTATTAATAGTATTTTTGGGCTTAGTTGTTTTTTCTGATGTACTTTTCTATGTTAACTAATGACTAAATACATTCTAAATAATTCGTCGAACAACCTAAAACTGGTAAAGACAAGCAATTCTGCGAACCTAACACTAGCACAACGCATAATATTAGCGTAGTACGTTCTCCGGGTGAAGCCCTTGAGCACGAGATGTTGCGTGCAGCAGGCTCGTTACAGGTAAACGCAAATTCGATAAGTTCCACATTCGCATTCTAAATTTGACACTGCTGACACAAGCAGAAGTGGCTAGAACATAGTACATACAACAATTGAAAGACAAATGCGGTGAAAAAAATGTTGTATAGGTACATATCGTTAGCCTTGTTTGTGTACTGTATTACTTCCTTATTCTTGATTCATAGCTTGAGGGCGGTAAAGCAGTTGGGATGATCATAAACATTGTTTGGAGACACACATGTATGTTTACTTCGTAGCAAGACTAATTATTCGTTAATTCATCATTATGGGAGTAAGGAATAAGTGGTTGTCTTAATATGTGCAGATTACCGGATACTTGAGCCTACTACTGACGCGATCCCGACGCCCGACCGGGCGTTGCTAGCCAAACTGGAGGAGGAAAACCGAAGGATCGAGGCGGACGCGAAATGCCCCTCGTTGACTACCGTGCACAGCCGCAAGAGCTCCGATACTTCACAAGTATCTTTAGCTTCGGGTAAGTTTCTAAAATAACTACAAAGAACAAACCCTAATATTCTCCACTGGTATACATATTAGTCTTGTATACTATGCACTTTTGCGAAAAGACAAAAAAAAAGTTGCGGTAATGAGATACTTAAGGGTTATGCAGTGATGTATACTGTGGATATTAAACCCACAATGCACCAGATATGTTTAGTTACAGGCATACAAATCATCATCATTATCAACCTTTTTAACGCCCCACTGCTGGGCACAGGTCTCCACTCATACAGAGAAGGATTGAGCGTAATCACCACGCTTGCTCAATGCGGGTTAGCAATTTCAGACTTAAAGTCCAGGTTTCGTCAATATGTTTTCCTTCACCTTCAGTCATTGGTATCCAAGATATACTTTGAAAGTACATATAACTTTAGAAAAGTTACAATGGTACTTGCCTGACCTGGAATCGAACGCGCGCACTCATAATTGAGAGGCTGGTGTTTTAACCACTAGGCCACCACGACATTCAGACACTACTTTCACGCAAATGTTCTACTACCCATACTTACATGTGAGTTACTAAATGTAGTTTCCTATAACAATAGACGTAAGACGAGGTTATCGAACGTCAGCAAAAAAGTTTAAATTAGTTGGCCATGATTGACTGGCAGCCTAAACCGCCGAGAGAATCATAATGATGTAGATACCACTCTCTAAGGCTTATAAAATCGACATCGAAACGTAGGGCTAAAACAGGTTGTTTACATACAAAATCATGGGCTAATGTTATTTTAAACCTTACTTATACCAAGTTGAAGGTCTAAATTGCAATAAACACCAAACGTTTCCAAATTTACTTGTAAAATTATGTATTGCTCCAGGTACAATACAATGAATTAAACAAATTTTTGAGACCTACTTCTATTCTTAGACAATTAATCAACATTTTTATTCTCACGGCTGTGTAATCCACCAGTTGCGTAAGTACCTGTACAGTAAAATAACTCTGGGCTGTATCTTATTTAGTTTACTAATCGTGACATTATCTGTGCCACCCGTTCTGAAACTGCATTTGTTCAAGTAAAGTACTTGGTTTACTAAAGATGTTTCTAAAACATTAGGAAATCAAAAAGGTTTTTGACGTGACAACGTCTTAAATTAGGTTGCGGCTGGGAGTCACTTATGAAAAAGTGTAACGCTCGGTAACGTTACGATGAGTCACCGATGTTTTAGTAAACAAAATATATTTCTATAGTTAAAATTTGTGCAATTCTTATTTTCATTCAATTCCTTGTTCCTATTGTGCAATTTAATTATATTCATATCAATAAATATTCTACCGAGAAAAAGACGTTGTCACGTAAAATCTTCGCCCGTAAAACCGACTTTACAGGCAACCATTTTTTTTATTACATTAATTAATCTTCAATATCTTTTGGCAGTTCATGTTTAGATAAACTAACAACTAAGGTTTATTTCATTCAGTCTAAAACTGATTCGGTGACTCGAATGCTCGACTGTCAGATAGTTATCTCTTATCAGTAACCAGTGATGATAGCACGGATATAAACTATAATTTATACATCCTATAAATACAGTGTTTTATAAAAATGAACGACCTAAACATTCCAAACAACTTATATGATGAAACCAAAACTGTGTTCGAATTTTACATAAGTTGTGTTCTAGAAAACTTGTCATTAGGTGGGTTATTATTTTAACGTAAGTGTAATACAAATATAGCCTAATTATGTGGCGTATCGGGTAAGTATAGACATTGGTTTCAAGTACGAACGACTAAAATTGTTTTTTTTTCTCGTGTAACGCTCTGATTTCGCTCAAACAAAAACAAATAGGGCAGCAATTTTTTACTTTCTCAATAATAGCTTTCATTTTATCGTTGATTGTTTAATTTCATGTGAAGAACATACAGCGCACTGTCACGCATGGGCTAGCTGCAGTTTTGCACCTGATCCTAACATAAACACTAGGAAGCGATGACAGGCTTGTATTATCATTTGTAAATGGTTAACTGTTTTATACTTATTGGTTTTTCACCATTCTCCTGATTATCTCTTTATTTGAGATCTGCACAGTGCTTATTTTATTTAATGGCCCAAAAATTAATGATTTATAATGAAGAAGTGTTATTCCCTTTGTACACACAAGTTTTTTTTTATTTATTTTTTTTTTTTGTCATCGTAAGTAGGCACGATCATTAGTGTTCCATAGATCACTATGGTAGCTTATTGACAAACATCTTTTTGTGCTGATTTATACAGAAAAATACCTTGCCCTGTACAAAGGACCTTACTCTCAAATATTTAACTGTGAACGAATTATTTGGACCTAAGTGAAATATTTGTCCAGCGACAAGTTCGAGCCATGACCCGGAGGCGCGAGTCAGTACCAGCGGCAATGGCGAAGAAGACTTATGGAGTTTGTGGGGACGCATCGTCAGCAACTGGGAGACCGAGTGGAAGCGACGCAACCAGTTCGTACGGGATCTGGTGCGCCAAGGAGTACCGCACCACTTCAGAGGCATCGTGTGGCAACTCTTGGCTGGTGTCGACACATCACCCGAGAAGAAGCTCTACGCTTCGTATATAAAAGTTAGTATTTTTAGTATAATGTAATTTGTAAGTGGACTGATATTGAAATGATAGAAGTCATTGAGACAGGCTTTGGCCTGCAGTGACATGACTGAAGATACCAATAAAAGAAAAAGGTTCCTAACACGATTCTTATCACTAAGTCTCAAATAATATTCTAATTGATCTGTTCAAATTCCCGTCGAGTAATGTCGGTAGACAATTTTCTCTCGAACACTATTATTACTGATATTATGATTTTTCTTAATGATTACAGTTTACTGTATATCAACACTGTTGGAGACATAAAATATGTAGGTATATTAATAAGTTGTCACTTATGTGTGTTTAATCCAAAATTTTGTAAATGGCTAAACACTGTGTCACTATAATCGGCGATTCAGATGCTCAGCCTCACAACTCTCAAGCTCAAGTCGACTTAATAGTTTTTATTTTCTTTATTTTGTTAGAAACTTTTATAATCGCAATGCGTATGATCTGTATACATACTGCTAAGGATTATGGTTGAGCCATAGGCCAACCCTCATTTTTGTCAAATGATTGCGACTAGTTGGGATCCTTTGTTGTTCGCCGAATAGGGGGCTGCTTCGACTCTTCACATCTTCACCACTTTTTAATAATTATAAATTAGTGCTTGACCGCAATCCCGCCTGATGGTAAGCAGTGATGCAATCGTTGATGGTAAAGCGCGCTAGTTTATTTAGCCTATTCACTAAAAAGAACTTAGTGAATTGGAAGGAAGACAGCAGTTGAGCGAGGTGATACAATGTTAAACTCAACAACACGACCAACGATGCTGCGCCACAGGGAGATTGATCTGGAGATCCTCCACGACCAAACTCCCGACACAACAACATTTGGCGGATGATACCCGGCACACATCGAAACACAACTGCTTAGAGCCGTCCTCCGTACGACTTCACCAGACATCATGCCGGAACACGACGAATCACTTGGCGGCAAAACTTTGTCTGGTGGGTGGTAACTCCTGCCGGCAGCCGATGTTATGGCTTACCATCGAGAAAATTACATACTAAGTATACAACAAACCAAACATTTCTATGTCAAACAAACAGATCATTTCTACTCTGTTTATGTTATCATATTCAGAAAACTTAAAGCATAGTGTTCCTAAACAATACGCAATTGACGACCAATCACACTAAAAATAAAAAGACCCCAAAAAGAGCCTGTGCGGACGTCAGTAGGTCAAGCTACCCGAAACTGTCAAATATTCCCAACCAACCTTGAGCCTTAAAGTTTTAGTGATAAAGTTGAAAATCTAATAAAGAAATCTGACAGATTGTAGCAGCTTGATGTACTGTCGTCTGTACATAATCCCCCTTATTCATAAACGTTGCTTAAAATTAACTATAGATTAGTGCCTCTTAAAACATTGATTTTTCAGGTTCGCACTGCAATCATCACGTTTTAACTTTAATTGTCGTTTATGAATAAACACCATTGTGTATAAAGGGTTTATTCATAAACGTTGATTAAAATAAAGTACGTTAAAACATTAAAAATGTATGGTTAATCATAGTGTTGCAAAAAAAAAACCCTTTTTTTTTCTAATAAAAAACCTTTGAAAAAAAATCCTGAAAAAGGACGGGTGTTTTTTCTGGACCATGTTATTTCTTTTTTCAATTTTTGTAATCTGAAACTGTTATGGCATTTACCGTTAAATAATTAATACTTAAGAGTACATAATAGAGTCTTAGGTTTATTCTTGAACCTGCTGTACTTTTCTGATAAAATAGTACCAAAATTTCATAAAAATATTGGCAACATTCATTGATATTAACATCAACGAAAGAGAAGTCCCCAAATCATTATATTTGTGTTGTATAAGGGGAAATGAAAGATAAAGAATAAATGGAAAAAAAATTGAGTTGTGATTTATTGTTGGAAGTAGTGATTTATGAATAAATAATGTGTTGATTTATTACACAAATCACAAATTTATTTTATAATTGAACTAAAACGTAGGTTAGAAAAAAAAACAACGACGCTAAGTTTTTTTCATGTCTTTTTTGTCAATAAAGTGGAAAAAAAACATTTTTTTTTTTCTTTTTACATCACTAGTTAATCAGCCACTATTCACTAGTTAACTTTAAGTAACGTTTATGAATAGAGGGGTATACCTATAACATAAATTAGGAAATGTATTTTAGGCTCATTTTGAACACAGTCCATCAAATAATTGATGGAAATTTTCTACAATGCCATGCTCCAGAGTAAATTGATTGCTGTGGTTATTATGTCGTTTACCCTTTCAAGAACTAAATATCAATACAGCTCAAACAATTGTCGTTTTCTATTTCCGCCATTTAATCTAATGTTTGTTCCAGGCAAAATCTGCATGTGAGAAGGTGATCCGTCGTGACATAGCACGGACATACCCTGAACATGACTTCTTCAAAGAAAAGGATGGTCTTGGACAAGAGTCTCTGTTTAACGTAATGAAAGCATATTCATTACATGATCGGGAAGTAGGATACTGTCAAGGTTCTGGGTTCATCGTCGGCTTATTACTTATGCAGGTTAGTTTTGTACTACGCAGTTCAATACATAATACAGCGCAGATATTGACACGCGACTGATTACGATTCTGAACAGACCCTAAGTTGAAATTCTTTTTAAAAAATAAATAAAGTTTCCTTACATTTAGATCCCAAATATGAGGGGTATAGTTTCAAAAACCACTAAGTCCAGTGACGTTAAAAATCCAGGAATAGAAAGTTTGTGATAAATTGTTGTAGCATTATTTAAATAATTATGTTTCTATGCCTTTCGACAAATTTTGTAACTTATTCATTAAACTAACATAAAAAGATCGGAGTTGCTAGAGACATAAAAATATTACTACGTGTAAAAAATTGACTTTGCGGGTTTTGAAACTATACCCCTCATATATAGGATATGATTTTTTGCACCGACGAAATGCGGTCTTAGTCTGGTCTGCATTAACTTTTACAATACGTTTACATGGTACATCTCTTAAAACTCAAATTGTTTTATTTCCGGCGCATCCTGTTAGGTAAGATGAGCAAAACTAAAAATTCATGTCTTTTGTAAATGTAAGGACAATGGCCTTTGTTTTGTGGGACACGAAGTACCTCCCATATAACAATTATAATACATGTTTTAACAAATATCTATATTAACTATGCGATAATAATTCATGTACAATACCCAACGCGGCTGTGAGCTAGAACAAGATGGTAATTCGAATTACTAAGATAACAAATTTCTATAGCTCCCTCGGTGCGCGAATCTTTTCATCCAAACTTCCCAGTCCTGTGCGATCTCTTTCCACATTGACCGTGTTATTAACAAAACTAATATATTAAAAAAAAAAATCATATCATTTCCAAACAGATGCCAGAAGAAGAAGCTTTTGCAGTATTAGTAAAGATAATGCAACAGCATCGAATGCGTGACATGTTCAAACCGAGCATGGCAGAGTTAGGTCTCTGCATGTTTCAGTTGGAGAATCTTGTCCAAGAGCTGCTACCCGACTTGCACGTGCATTTCCAATCACAGGTGCGTTTACCACACAATGACTAATGCTGGCGCTTCACTTGACGTAGTTTGCTAATACAAAATCAACTCTATCACAGTAAGCTCAGAGTATATTTTATACTACCTAAGTAACGCCAACATTTGATCAAATACGCCAAATACCAACAAAGAGTAAACCTTGAAACTGACTGATGGATAGGCTGAATAGAATACAATCGTTCACTTTTTGTCACTAAACACGCTATCGATTTATTGTATCCGCATGTTACCGCGGCAACATTTCTATGGTCAGATGTAGGGCAAGAACCAGAAACTTTGATAGACACATTTTGATGGACGGATATTATTTCTGTAACAGAAGCAACAGGCACATTACTGTGTCCCATTGTGTCGTGACTTGGAATACACCAATCAGCCGCTCTGTTCAGAACTACATCAAATCGCAACGATTTTTTATTGATTGCCATGTCGAAGGCGTCAGGACACGATACAACGGAGTAATATGACAGCTTAAGCTACTGCAATGATATTTACGATTCAGTCAAATTCAATGTTTCCTCTACAGTACTCATTTGATATCAATAGGATTCTTTAGTCATTGACGATAGAATATTATATAGTATCTGTCAACATATTATACCTTATGAGATTCCGAGTTTTTGGGTCACTTGTAAACTAGTACCGTCTCATGTACTTGGGAGCAGCTGGACAGTACGAATTTCTTGGAAAGTATTACACTTCTCAAAGAGTTTGAGACCAAAATGTTTGCATACGCGAACAAGAAAAAGGAAGGAAGAAGGGGTCTTGTTTACTTATTACTGGATCTATAAGTGTTTTCTTAATTCATTATTACTATTATTTAGAGTGACTGTTCTATTGCTATACTCTGTCTACTTTAATCACTGGTTTGAAAGAATGATTATTTCCAGAGTTTCAACACATCTCTATACGCTAGTAGTTGGTTCCTCACCTTATTCACTACAACACTAACGTTGCCGCTAGCTTGCCGAATCATGGACGTATTCTTGTCTGAAGGAATTGAAATAGTATTCAAGGTAGCCCTCGCCCTGCTGACAGTCGGCAAGAATGATCTGCTTTCACTGGATATGGAAAGTATATTGAAGGTAAGTGAAATGACCGCTGATCTTTTCTTTTAAAATCTCAACTTAGGTGAAGTTAGCAGTCAATAGTGCTGTTCATCTATGATTTCGCGATGAGATATTTACAGGATAGACCAGCCAATAAATATGGCATATATACCTACATCACATTGTGTAAAAATCGACGTTGTAGAGCCTCGTCTGCCAATAATCCCATATGTAAAACGATTTAACGGTTTTCTGGATACTGAAAAATATTGTGAAGTTATGGGTTTAGAGTACTAATTTCCATAGATGCGTGATCTGATCAAGACATAAGTTGGTAAGTCGCCCTATAAGTCTAGCTTCCGTTGATTGAACAATGCTATGATGCGATGGCGGTTAAATGTCCGTTACTCAATCGAGAAACGCTATCCGGTTGATCAACAGTGATCCTTCACTACCTCAAATTAAAGCTGTCATTCGACAGTCTTAATAGGGATGTATCCAAGGTATGAAAATCAAAAAAATAATTAGTCCGTCTTATAGATAATACAAAAAATTAAGACCTTTTTTTTATTTTGTCTACTGAGATATAACGTATTAAAGTTACGGAGTGGGAGCTAATTACGTCACGCCTTGGCATATTTTGTACCACGGCGTGACGTCATGCGACATTTCAAATCAATATATCTTCCTAAGTATTTGAATGAAAGAAAAAATGAAAAATACGTGTTCAATATTTTTTATAAATCTATCTGTTGGACATTAAATTATTATTTAGGATACAAGCCAATTGCACCTTTGGACTGGTGCAGTGAATATGATGTGCACATCACTGCCCTATCATTCATTACTTTATACCTTCTATTCTACGAAAACCAACTGAATTTCTCATTACAGTACATACAAAAAGAGCTGCCGTCGAAAGCAGAGGCCGATCAAGATATGTTTATGAACCTTGCGTATTCTATCAAAGTCAACCCAAAGAAGATGAAAAAGCTTGAAAAAGAATACACGGTTATCAAAACTAAAGAGCAAAGTGATATAGCGGTGCTGAGGGTAAGAAAACTTTAAACAATTTGGGAGTTTGTGGATTGTCCCTCTGCGTGGCCTTCTTCAGGCGTGAGGTTATGGACTAACAAACTAATTAAACATTTCATCACCATAATTTTGCACTAATTCCAAATATTCGTGAATTTTTGAAAACTTCCATAAAGATTGGTGATGAATTGTGATAAAATGCATGTGGTTATTAATTTTTCTAACAACTGAATCTCTATATTCTTGGAAACATGGTATTCATTGTAGTGCCTGCGTCAGGAAAATCGACTCTTGAAGCAACGAGTAGAACTGCTCGAAAAGGAGAGCTCGGGATTGGCTGAGAGGCTTGTGAGAGGCCAAGTGGACTTAGCAGAGGGAGAGGAGGAAACTTTCGCCCTCGCAAGGGAGGTGCAAGCTTTGAGGAGAGCTAACGTGGACTCACAGCAACGGCTGGCCGTCGCTCAGGACGAAATACGTTCCCTTGAAATGACCATTGCTGAGGTGAGTACCATGATATGTAACAGTGGAATATTGATCAAATAGATAATAATATATGAATTTGTAACACATTTTTTTTTGTCAAGTTAAGCTCAACAATCAAAAGATAATTAAATATAAATTAAAATTTTATAAAGATATAATTGTAAAAAGATATACCTGGTGCAATAAAGTAATGCTTGACCTCACACTAGGATACCCTGTATCGTTGGATCTAGTTATTTCGGCGTTAATAACACATAATATATGTCTACATACAAGGTGTGTGTATCACCTAGGACACGTATTATGGGTCCTAGCTGATATTGCAGTGATCGATTGGTTATTATTCCAATTAAACTTACTACAAGATAACAAGCAAAATTACTTGTAAGGTTTGTATAGAGTAATTTAGTGTGGTGTAGTGTATGAACCTATGTTTGTGTTAAAGGATGTATTACGTCTGGGTATTTGTGAGGGGACTTAATGTATATGAATCTATATGAGTTTTCCGATTAAATTTTGCACTCAAAACACTTATTACAAGTGGAACGTCAGTTTAATATATCATTTAGAGAACAATAAGAAGACGCTATTGCAACGGTGCTGTATGTCTTAGACTTTGATGATCGAATTTTGATTTTAGGACAAACATTTTTATTTACACGTTTCCCTTTTGTTATATTAAACGCGGAGTAAATCGAAATTATTACTTAAAAACATTATAACTCGTGTCCATTTATGTACAGACGACAGCACATCAAGCTACTACAATCTGTCACATTTCTTTATTAGATTTTCAACTTTATATCTAAAGCATTAAAGCTCAAGGTTGATTGGGAATATTTGACAGTTCCAGGTAGCTAGACCTGATGTCGTCCATACCTATCACAAAATTCGCTATATTCTCCCTGTTTAACTTACATCACTATTAACAATACTCACTTAATTTCATTCCATTTCTAGAACAACTCTCGACAGTCATCTCTAGAAGGCATAGAGGGCGGTAGTACACAGAAAGGTGAAGAGTTGGCCCGTTGTCTTCAAAGGGAGTTGGTTCGTGCTAGACTACACGCGGCTGAACGAGAGGCCGCTGAGAGGGAACTGACGGCCCGCATCGCAGAATTGGAGAATGAAAACAAGAGCCTGCGGAGGCAGCGAGTCGATAATAATGTGGCTCATTTGCAGGTAATGTGATGTAATTAATTATGTAGTTACATACCGAAAATCCTCTGTATCTATTTGTTCGTCAATCAATGTCATCTACAAATACGTATGATCAATTTCTTAAATAATAATGTGCTTAATGCTGGTGAAAAATACAAGACTTGTTACATCATCAACCCGCACTGAGTCTTTGGTTTATGGCCTACCTCTTCCAGAGGGGAGGCCTTTGTTCTAGCCTCCAGCCGTGGGACATTTAAGGCTATGCTTATTCTTCTCTTTGTAAAACTTGCTACATAAGTGGCGTTCTTTTAAACCCCAGTAAATGTGGGTGGGGTCAGTCTGACATTTTACGGGTTGACGGGAAAAAATATATTTTTTCTACTACTACAAAAATATTCTTATACAAATACATACATAATGTTATTGCCTTACTATTAACTAGATTTATGGGTGACTAAAAATTTAAAAAATGTCATAGGGAACGTTTATTTTAAACAGAGAATCATGGAAAATTTGCGACACGTTATTAAACCTGTGTTGGTTTAGGTTAGTGAAAACTCCCTGCTCTTGTACTTTCGTAATGCTGTAAATATTTGTAGGACGAGCTAATTGCTGTGAAGCTACGCGAGGCTGAAGCTAATTTATCGTTGAAAGATCTGCGGCAACGCGTGACGGAGATATCTGAAGCGTGGCAGCGCCATCTACAGGTATAGCACATTTCATTGCCTATATTCTTAGATTATAATCGTAATGAAACATGATGTATTATTTACAGACGTGTGAGATTTTTTACGGTTCCGTAACTAAAAGGTAAACCGGAACCCTATTCATGAGACTTCGCTGTTCGTCTGTGTATCTGTCCGTCCGTCCGTCACCAGGCTGTATTTCATGAACCATAATAGCTAGACAGTTTTAGTCGTTTTTAAAGATCGGAACCCTTCATGTGCTAGTCCGACTCGCACTTGGCCGGTTTTTTAATTACTTATAAAACTTAAGCATGAATTAGGTCACAGTTGATACTTATACTACTCGTAGATGACTAAAGCAATTTGAACGTGAGGTAGGGCTGATAAATTGTAGATTTGCTCTGCAAAATTGGAAAACGCTTGTAACCAATCACCTTTATGATTCTAAATGACATATTCGTGCCAACGGAATAGAAGCCAAAAAAAAATCGGACGAACGGACTGCAGTCCACTGCTCCATATGTTTAAAAAATGTGTCTTCTATACAACGTAAATAACGCAATGAATGTTATTGTCTTGTTGAAATTACACGAATACCCTGCAGATTATCATAGATTGTTGCAATAGGGTAGTTAACTAAAAAAAACTAATTAGTCCGTTAGTCAGATTTCCAAAAAAAAAAACTAGACACGTATTTTTTCTTTTCCTACACTTTTTAGCAACGAGTGACGTCACTAGCCACCACTTTTGATCTTTGATGCCTTTTATATTTGTCAATTTTTATTGATTTGATAAAACTAAATATACGTATCCAATATTTTTCTATAATCTGAATGACGGACTAAATATAATCAATTTTTTTTACCAGGAAATGTCCCTATTAATTCTATTTTAAGAGGTATTTATTTCGGACCTGCTAGATAAAATTTGTGATGGCTTAGCTAAAATGTATGATGTAGGTTGAGTAATAACAACAGATTTTTTAGTGTTATTACGTTTAGGTATAAGCCTATATTTTTTATAACATGTGTGAGCAGTATAAAAGTTAATATTCTCGAAAGTTTAATATTGTGAATAAATAAAGAATTTATGCATCGATATTAGTATTCCCAACTGTATTCCAACATATACCTAAAGTGACATGGCACTGGAGGTATGTCAAAGGGATCAAAATCTTGGCGGTTAAAGGGTTAATATAGGCAAAATATTTTTGTTTACGTTTACGTACGACAGCCTCCGTGGCGTAGCGGTAGCGGACGCGGCCGCTGCGCAAGGAGGCGCGGGTTCGATCCCCGCGCAGTGCAAATATTTGTATGCATGAATATGAATATTTGCACTGGTCTGGTCGTGCCTCGCAAAGCACGTTAAGCCGCTGGTCCCGGTTGCCTTACGAACATTTAGTGGCAGGCGTTACGGGTTGTTGGAGCCCTCAAAAATCCAACAATTGGTCTAGCTGCAATTCTTCGATATCGCCTTCGGGTTGTGGAGGTCAGACGGCAGTCGCTTCACGGAAAATGTCGAAGTTTCGTCAAAATCAGCAGTTAGACTGGTAAAGCGGTCCCCAGACTCCGCTGGAAAAGGCTTCGGATGCCACTGGGATTAACGCTGAGATGATGATGATTTTTGTTTACGTTTACCGAACTGACCCCTGTGTCTAGCATTTGTGGACTATGAGAAGGCCTTTGACTTCATCGAGACCTGGTCTGTTCTGAAATCTTTGCAGCGATGCCAAGTCGATTGGCGATATATCCAAGTGATGAGATGTCTTTACCATGCCGCCACAATGTCCGTCCAAGTCCAGAAACAGCAGACTGAACATATCGCTCTTAAGCGAGAAGTGAAACAAGGGGACGTTTTTTCCCCCAAATTGTTCTCCAATGCCCTCGAGGATAAGTTTAAGACGCTGGATTGGCAGGGTCGGGGCATTAACATCAATGGCGAGTACATCTCACACTTGCGATTTGCGGACGATATCGTTATCATGGCGAAAACGCAGCAAGAGCTGGAACAGATACTGACCAACTTAGCTGAATCCTCCCAACGCATCGGTCTCCAGATGAACTTACACCTGACCAAAATTGTGTTCAATGAACGGGTCACTCCGGGACCGGATGCCGTATACGGAATGCCGCTCGAAGTTGTTTCAGAATACGTATACCTCTGGCAAACGTTGCAATTAGGGGAAAACAATTTCGAGAAGGAGGCAAATAGAAGGATCCAGCTGGGATGGGCAGCATTTGGAAAACTTCGTCGGGTATTTTCTTCGCCCATACCCCAATGTTTGAAGACTAAATCTTCAACCAGTGCGCCTACCCGTCATGACTTACGGAGCTGACACGTGGACACTAACGGTCAGACTAGTCCATAAGTTTAAAGCCGCTCAGCGAGCTATGGAGCGGGCTATGTTGGGCGTCTCTCTGAAGGACCGCATCAGAAATGAGGTGATCCAACAGAGTACCAAAGTCACCGACATAGCTGAGAGGATTAGCATGCTGAAGTGAAAATGGGCTGGTCACATATGCCGCAGGGCCGAAACCGTTGGGTTAAACGAATCCTCGAGTGGAGACCGCGTCTCGGCAAACGTAGCGTAGGACGCCCTTGGGCGAGATGAAGCGACATCAAAAAGGTGGCTGGTAGTGGCTGGCGGTGAACTACTCAGGATCGAGCTTGTTGGCGTGCCATGGAAGAGGCCTATGTACAGCAGTGGACGAGTATAGACTGATGATGATTTTTGTTTATTTTTCATGTATGTGTTCAGGAGCACAGGCAAGACGTGCCAGCGACTCCAGTACAATCCAACGTGGTGTCCGATATAATGGCGACGCCTAAGAAGTTGCTGCGCGCCTGGGAAGGCCGCTCCGCAGACATGCAGAAACTTGAGGAGGAACTTATGACAACTAGGATAAGAGAAGTCGAGGCACTGACTGAGCTCAAGGAGTTAAGACTGAAGGTAATAATGGTTTTATAGATTTTTTTTTTTTAATTTTTTATTTAGTATTGTGCTCCCTGTAGTATTCCGCAACCTCTTTTCTTTAATCGATGATAAAAACGGAGGAGGTTCTCAAGTTAACGCGTATTTATTTTTTCTGTATGACCATGTATAACTTTTGGTTTGGTGAATTACAGCTTTTATGACGGATTTGATGTCTGGTGAAGCCGTACGGAGAACGGCCCCCTAATCAGCGAACACATTTTTGTCAAATGATTGCGACTAGTTGGGATCGTTTGGACCATTGATGATGATTTTCCAGATTTTCCAGTAATTTCTGCTTCTCACACTCAAAACCGTGTGGAAAACTTATTGCTTACCCCTAATGATATACCACTCCAAAACCGCTGAGCATGAAATGACCAGCGACGAGCACTAAAATGTACATATATTTGGCAACTGTGGTTTTTTCGTGAAATAAAGATATCTCACGAAAAACTCACAATTGAAAGTCGACATTGCATTCCTGCAATGTTGAAACACGACTCATGGGTTCAAAAGTACTATGTTCGTAACAACATACAATTCTATTTCATAATAGAGGAGCAACTCGTTTTTGAATACAGCAGACTGAGTAGGATTTCAATTCATACTAATACTTTCTGGATCTTTTGGACTGAAATAAATAGTTTCAAATTGAATTTGTATACTTATGCTTGTGACTATACGACAAAAAGTCAATGAATGAATTTTATGATTTTTGTTAAGGAATCTCAGCAATCTTCTAAATACATACTTTATTTAAAGGTAATGGAGCTAGAAACCCAGGTGCAAGTATCGACGAACCAGCTGCGACGTCAGGACGAGGAAGCTCGACTTCTTCGCGAGACACTTGACGCAGCGCTTCAACGCGAGAGGGCACTGCAAACGCGCCAGAGAGAGTTCCAGCACAAATACTCGGATCTGGAGAGCAAGGTGAGGATAAATGTTGGTAGATACAAACTTTTTTACTTAACTTCATGACACGGTGTTCATGGTGCGACATTTGTCATAACATTTTGTGGTTAAAGCTTATTAATTAATTCTGCTTATTTTTTTTTTCTTTTTATTCTTTAAAACCTCTCTTTTTTTTCATATACAACATTATTTTTTGTTTATGTGAAACCCGAAACACGTGTCCAGTATTTTTAAGTAAACAATCTATGTACAAAATTTCAAAAAGAAATCATGAAAATCCACAAAGTTATGAGCTCGTTATCCTACTTGGTTGTCAAAAATATGGTTCACGCTCGGCTCGGGACGCCGACCACTCGCGCGGGTAAGCGGGGCTGTACTATGATCTATAGTAAGCTGCGTGGCAAGCTCGGTAACCACACGGCAACAATTTTTAAATGTGTTTGGTAAAAAATATAACATGATGATTGAATCGATTCAGTTGCTTATTCAGACAAAACTATATTCAGGTTTCGCATAAGCAAAAAAAATAAGATTGTGTATATTGCATAACTTTAAATGAAAATTCAAATTAAATATCTATAAATGAAAATGCAGTTTGAATGTTTCAAAAACTGTAGATTTTTGAAAAACTTGAGAGGCGTAACGAGAAATGCTCTAATCCAATAAAATCGTCTTTGTAAGATGGTGTACCCTCATCTTTCCCCGCGGTGATGCTACGATCCTCTCTCAATATCACAGCGCACGTGCTGCCCTAATACTCTTGATTGATTGATGAAAATATGACCGCATGAATAATTTGTATACACAAAATAAATAAAAAATATATACATAAATAATGATCCTTTGTCAATCTTACCAAGTATTTCGGCGAAAATAACCAATAAAGATAATAATAATAATAATATATAATAATAATATTTATTGTGACAAAAAATACATTTTCCACTTATCGTATACAATAAAACTGCATTACAAAAGGTAGTTACAAATAGGTTTATCCCTGTCCCCTAAACTAGACTAGGCCTGTATCTTAGGGGGCAGTGTCCAGTTACAGGGTATGCTATAATTATAATGCAATGAATTTTGAGCTAGTGACTTTAAAACTATAAACTTTAAAGTGTGAGAATGAGATGGTGAAGAGTGAGGTTGTATGGAGTAAGAGTGAGTGTTTGGTGATTGATTATGTTTAGGAAGTGTTTGTGGTGTAGTGAATAATGATGAAGTGAATGTATGTATGTACAAAGGTGGATAACACTTAAAGAGTGGATATTATTGTATTGTGTAGGTTGAAAGTGATTCCGTTCCGTGATATTCCTGATTAAGCAGCCAAACAAGGTAAGACATATGTGAGACTTATATGTGTTCTGGTGTGTACGTTGTTTGAGTGTAGATATGAGAGAGAGTGCATGTATTGTATGACGTGTAAGAGTATGAGTGGTGAGTATTTGAGAGTGAATGTACTTTTAAGGCTGCGTGTGAGCGAGACAGTGTGAGTATGCAGGGAAAGGGCTTATTGGTAGATAAATAAGTGTACTTGTATGGAGCATGGACCAGGAAGTTTATTGGGATTATTCCACAAATGTAAGTAAGGACTCCGTGAATGAGTAGTCTTTTTGTATTAGCCATTCAGTCAGTTTGTTTTTTAGGTTGTGAGAGTTGAGATCCATTATTTTTAGTTGATTATTAATTTTTCTATACAAATAGTAACCAAGAATATAGAACTGGTGTCGAGCGAAAGTGGTTCTGTGCTGGGTGTTGGGTAAGACTTGAATGCGTTTGGTCCGGTCCGGGGGTGGAATGGACTTATGTATCCTCATTATTGTCTTGAATACGAACAGCTGCCGTACTGTTAGGACTTTACAGTTGGCATAGAGGTCAGATGTTGGATACCTAAAAGGTTTATTGGTCATTACTTTTAGTATGGCTCTCTGTGCTCTTTCTATTCTAAGAAACAAGGTTTTAGCTGCTCCACCCCAGGCAGTTATACAGTATCCCAATATAGATTGACAGAGAGAGCAATAAATCATTTTCAGCGTTGTACTGTCGGCAGAATCTCTGAGGGACTTAAAAATGTGGATTAGACGCATGGTCCTTGAAGTAAGGGTGTCAATTTGCACGTCCCATCTCAGGCCACAATCGATCTGTACACCCAGGTACCTAACAACGTCTGAGCGGGTTATCGTGGGACAGACACAGTGGACTCTGGGGACTGTGCAGGAGTGAGCTCTAAGGGTGAAGTCAGATCCAGGAGTATTACCACGTCTTAACCCGAAAGGAATGTAAGTGGTTTTAGTAAGGTTTAACGTTAATAGGTTAGAGTTTAGCCATAACATTACTTTAGACAGTGCATCTTCCGCGTGTGCCTTAACCATATCCCATGTTGAACCACGGACTAGAATCGCAGTATCGTCAGCGTAGGCGAAAATATTGCTATTAGGGAGGTTTATATTACACAGATCGTTAACATAGATTTGGAATAGGGTTGGGCCCAGGATGCTTCCCTGAGGAACACCGTAGGATATGATTTCTTCATCACTCAGGTAAGTGTCTATCTTGACGCACTGTTTACGGTTGGTAAGATAGCTCTTGAAAATATCTAGGGTGACACCCCGCACGCCTATTAATTCCAGTTTAGCAATGAGGTTGGGTACAGAAACTGTATCAAAGGCCTTTGAAAGGTCTAGAAAGATTCCAAGGCATTTAGTTTTACTGTCCAAGCTTTTCGAGACTGATTTCGTAAGTTCCAATACAGCATCTTCTGTTGACAGCTTTGGCCTAAAGCCATATTGGTTGTCGGAGATAATATGGTATTTATTAAGAAAGCGCATTAGGTGGTTGTTTAGAATTCTTTCCAAAACCTTAGAAAGAGCTGGTAGTACCGAGATAGGTCTGTAGTTGGTGACGCAGTTTCTGTCCCCGGATTTATGTATCGGGTGAATAATAGCTTTTTTAAAAGCATCCGGGAATATACCTGTTCTGAGACATAGGTTACAAAGGAAGGTTAAGGGTGGGACCAAAACATGTCGGGAACGTTTCAAAAGCATAGGCGACAGACCATCCCAACCCACGGCACTCTTGTCGCGTAACTGGAGGATGAGGGACTCAACTTCAGATTCACTAACATCTAGAATAACTAGGGAGTTAACCTGAGAGGATTGGGGACTATTATATGGGAGGGAATGTCGCGTAATTGACGTGTTTACAGCATGAAGCTGTGAAGTGATTTTCTCTGCTAGTTCACTACCTATGGAATTAAAGAAGTGACACACCTCGTTAGTTGAAGAAATGGGATCACCTTTCATTTCTAACAACTCGGTGGGACTTGTCTGCGGTTTACGTCTGTTTGTGATAGCGTTAATTGTTTTCCATAGTTTACGGGGACAGTTTTTGGCTTCTTTTAACTCATCTGCTTCATATGCAATTTTTAGTTTCCTAAGTAAATCGTTGCAAAAGTTGTGATATCGAGTATAGGTAGTTTTGAGGATTATGTTATCGGGACTATTTTTGGCAGTAACATGCATTCTATCTCGATTTTGTATGCATTTTAACAACCCTGGGGTGACCCACGGTTTTATAACACGTTTTTTCCTGGGGACATTTACTTGAATTGAATGCTTAGCGACGACCGAAGTAACAGTGTCAATGAATATGGAAGTGGATGTGTTAACGTCGTCAGTGTTATAAATTTCGGAAAAGTCAGCATTTTCGAGATCAGCAATTATGCCAGCGTAATTTAGACGAGTGACAATGCGGGATGATTTAAGAGGTGTGTTGAACTTAGTAATATTCAAAAGAGTAGGCTTGTGATCTGTGATGTGCGATTCCAGGATGAGAGAGGTAGATGGTAAGCGGAACTTCAGGAGGGTGTGGTCCAAACATCGATCTAATCTAGTAGGGATAAGGTGAGTAGGCATAAGTCCATGAGAGGCATTTAGTGATAGGTATTCGAGCGTTCTGTCATTTCTGTTGGTCGGATTTAAATCCAAATTCATATCACCCATAAGAGCAATGTTGGAGTAACGAGAGATACTATTATAAAGACCGTCCAGACTAGATAGAAAGGAGTTAAAGTTAGACTTAGAATTAAGTGATGGTGAACGATACAGAGCGACTACTGCTAATTCATTTTTACCTATCTCACAGACCAGGCAATTACCTCCTTCAAACCTTGGTTCACGCACAGAACATTGTAAACCCAATCTAGTGTACATGATAATTCCGTCATTTTGATTGCAGTTAGAAACGGTAGAGCATGATTTAAACCCATCCAGGACAGGCAAACAGGAAGCCTTACTTAGCCAGCATTCAGTGAGAATCACAACATCATACGTGATTTTTGTCTGCTTTATTAAGAGCTGGATTTGGTCAAAATTTTTGTTAATACTACGGATATTTACATGTAGTAGATTAAAATTACCAAGGTTTGATGGGACTACAAATCGAGAGCAGTCCTCTGGTAGGCAGTTAAGTGAAGTACCAATACACGGAGATGCATCAATTTCTTGTATGATGTCATTTATGTTCGCCATTTATTATAATTTATACAACACAAGACAGGCAAATAAATCAAGAGACTTTTAGATGAGAACAAAGGAAACGGATTTGGAGCTTTATAAAACCTGCATAGAATTTGAAGTATGTGTATTATGTTGTGTATTGAGAGAAGTATATGTTTGTTGCTAAGTAGTGGAGTGTGGATGTGTTCAGCATAGAATCTAATATTTAAGTATAGTGTTGAATGAATAGTGTATAGAAGAAGGACCAGTATGTTACGCATAACAAGGTAAAAGAGATGAAATAAATCTAGTCATTTAGTTTCAAGATCTTGAAGAGACTGCTCAGAAGTTATCAGGATATGCTTATCACCTTCCAGCTTCCTCAGGAAAATGTTTCCATTGGAAACCCAGCAGAACTTGTAGGCGTGCTTTGATGCAAATTCCCGAGCTTGATGGTAGAGTTTTCTGGCACTCAAAGGCAGCTGCTCGGCGATATAAATAGGTTTTGGATTGCCAGGCATGCCTACGTGAGAGGTGTTAAGTTTCTGGTCTTTGGACCTGCCCTTATTGAAGGATCGCACAGCCGATATGACAGATTGTTTGGCACTTACCGCCATAAATTCGGCAATTATTGGGCGCGGGGAGTTGGAATTTGTAGGTTTTCCGGGTAAACGGTACACGTCTCTAATACTGAGGTTACTCAAAGCTGTTCCCAAGGTTTCGCAGATTTTGGTCACTGTCCTTGTGAGACTGGCACATGTTTCGGATTCAGCAATAGGCACATTACGGATTTCGATGCCAGATAAACGTGATTTAAGCTGTTGGTCGATAATCCTTTTTTCTAGCTGGTGTATTTGCCTATGCTGTGCATCTCGTGTTTTTTTTAGGACTTCTATCTCTGTCTTCATATCTTCAAATTTAAGGTTGAGGAAACTCATGGATTGAATAATCTCTTCATTAGATTTTTGAATTGCGGTGTTAGCTGCCTGAATGGACAAGTTTTGAGATTTTATTTCTGCAACGTCGGCTATACGTTTAGTCATTAGAGCAGTCTGTTCAGCTAATGATTTAGATATGCAAGAGTCTTGACCACAATCTTGGGGGGAAAGATGAAAGATGTTGGGGTTTTTCGCCGTTGACGATACCCCAGTGTTGTTTTAGGTAATTAATGAGTAACACTAAAACCACCAGTTTTGAGCCGCACTTGTTTTATTTACACCTGACCACTTGACGGAGGTATATTTACGACTGAATTACTTTGTGTTCAAGTTCATTCATTATACAATAGCATTTTGCTGTATAAGCATTATTGGCTCGTACAACTTTATCATAATTGTCTTGTGTTGCGTTCATTTCGTAACTTCATTACATACAATAGAAACATTACGCTTATAATAATAATAATATGTAGTTATTTTGGGTGAAAGGTATGTGTCGGTATATGTAGAAATGCCTGATATAAAATTATTTTTATTATTCTGTTTATTTCTATGGTTTAAGAATACGATATTATTATTATTTAATTGACTTTTCAAAAACGTCAGAATTTCCTCATTTTTATTGAGTGTTTCGTCAACAGGCTAAATATGACTCCATGCAAGCGAACATCCGAAACATGGAGGACGCTCAGAGAATAGCCGAGCTGGAAACAGAAGTGTCTGAATATAAATTAAAGGTGAGTTTTCTTGTATACATTTTATAAACATTTATTACTGACCGTTCAACATCCAGTGCCAGTGTGGTGTTTTTTTTGTAATTATAAACTGTGCTTGGCCGCAATCCCGCCTGATGGTAAGCTGGGATACAATATTTTATGTTAAAGCGTGCTAGTTTATTAAGAGCCTATTCACTCAAAAAAACTGAGTGAATAGGAAGGAAGACGGCAGTTGAGCGAGGTGATGCAATGTTAAACCCAACAACACGACCAACGATGCTACGCCAGAGGAAGATTGATCGATGGAGACCCTCCATGACCATACTCCCGACACAACAACATTTGTAACATATACCCGGCACACTTTGCAACACTACAGCTCAAAACCGTTCTCCGTACGGTTTCACCAGACATCATGAATACGA
Organism: Sesamia inferens; assembly: GCA_037179545.1. Taxonomy (NCBI): domain Eukaryota; kingdom Metazoa; phylum Arthropoda; class Insecta; order Lepidoptera; family Noctuidae; genus Sesamia; species Sesamia inferens. The sequence goes on along the minus strand of CM073921.1, from coordinate 12,856,892 downwards.
CGAATCGCTTGGTGACAAGATGTGTCCCAAGTGCCCGTCAACTTGTACCTAAAGATTACTGCAGATACCGCACTTAACATAGCTAACAGCTGTGCTCAAAATACAAGACTGGCAGTATGTTTTGATGGCCACACTGTGGAGTAATTACTTGTCACTTACAATGGCAATCGATAGCAATGCCTTTCATTTTGACAATTCAAGCACGGGCATTGTTTAACAGACGATTCTGTTCAAAACCTTCCGATTGTCTTTTAAAATGAGTTACGCAATTAGGACACAAAATGATCGTCATGGTACCGAAGCAAAAAGGTCGTCATGGTATCGAAACAAAAAAATCGGCATGGTATCGAAACATAGAAGTCAAGATCGTCATGTGTCGAAATAAAAAGAACAATAAGATTAAAAGGTCATGGTATCTAAGCATAAAGATCATCATGTATTAAAACAAAAAGATAGTCATGTATCGAAACAAAAAGATCGTCATGTATCAAAACGAAAATATCGTCATATATCGAAACAAAAAGATCATCATGTATCGAAACAAAAAGATAGTCATGTATCGAAACAAAAAGATCGTCATGTATCAAAACGAAAATATGGTCATGTATCGAAACAAAAAGATCATCATGTATCGAAACAAAAAGATCATCATGTATCGAAACAAAAATATCGTCATGTATCGAAACAAAAAGATCGGCGTGCTATCGAAAATAACGCTGTCCCTCTCACATCTCAGTGTTGCTAATAATTTTATATAGTTTGAATTCTTGTACAGTTTAATGTCCCTCGACATAGATTTTATTAACAATATGATGGGACATTTGAATGTCATGTCCCCAGCTGCACGTTATAGGATCTGATAGACGCTAGCAATGGCGATAAACACGTTGCTGAATTCTAAGCAGACTTCATTTAGATCACCATACACGAAGAATACAATGTTGGGCACTATGAGCATGTCACAATTTCTTTACTCACTTGTATCATTTCAGAATGAAGTGATGGCAACTGAAGGTGAGCTCCGCAATAACATGGACAGCGATTCGGACAGAGTCCGTGAGTTACAGGAGCAAGTCGCTGAACTGAAGGCCGAGGTACGCATCCATACTTGATATACGCCACTGACTAGTGTGACTAGTGTGTGTGTATGTCAATACACACACACTAGCCGCACACAAAGTCGCACTTGCACTACAATGACTCACGACGAATCATAATAGAAAACCAACTTAAGGCAAAAGCGTCAGGGTAGCCCTCGAAGCTCAGATACTTACGATTCTTGCATTGTTTTAGTTGTACTACGGTTGTATGTTGATTAAAATATTATTTGCGACCGGAATAAAAATGCCTATTTCATATATTCATGAGAGGTTTATTATTATTATTTATTTATTTCTCTGTTCACAACATTGGTCCTTAATATTTAACAATATTTTATTTATATAATTAAAACATACACTCGTAACTCATTCTTATACCGTTCCACTAACAACTATAATAGGGAATTTACAGATTTGGACCTCTTTAACATTTTCCTTAATAACCTAAAATTAAAGCTAAAAAGTAAATATATCACCTAATCAAAACTTTTTTTTTTTTGCCAGTTTACGTCGTTTCAGACTAATAATGGCATAAGTTTCAGTGAAGTCATGTTTTGATGCAAACATATTATGTACCTAAACATATTTACTTCCACCGTCGTCTTTCCTTATAAGAAGCTTTGCATTATTTTAACAATTACTTATGTAACATTGTCGGCACTATAGGTCTTTTATAAGAAACCAACTGTAATTATAACATATTGTTTGTATATGACTGTTTGATGCCAAAATAAAGTAAAATAAATAAAAATAAATAAATAAATAAATATTCTACCATTGGAAGAGACTGGTGCCTGAAGTAGGTTTTTAAAGAAACCTGTGTCAAGTCAGGTCATCATCACAGGTCACAATACAGTAAAACGTTTAATTACGTTCTTGAGCAAACCTTATTATGGTGCCAAAGTGGTGTGGTGGTAAAGATAATAACAAATAGTACAGAAAAAAACTTTACACAAACTTTACAAGACTTTAGTCTTGAGACACTGTGGTATCTTGGACGACGAGAAGATGTATCGTAGCTTCCCGAACGCTACCCAGCCGAGCTGGATTCGACGAGATACCTCTTTCTCGAAAACCCTTAACGACTCTCTAAGACCAAGACTAACGTCCTTCCTATAAAGATAATCCACTCATGCATGGACAACCACAGCACGCGTTGCTTAAAGTCCCGTCTACACGCTCTGTCTTGTCTGTGCAGTTATACTGTACAAAAAGACGGAACATTCGGGACTGCGCGCGCCACAGTCTTGCCGTCCACACAAACGCGCTTACCTGCGCAAACTGGTTTGCACAGCCATGTGAGCAGGTAATACGGAGCTTGTAGACGGGGCATAACGTGATAGATTTACTTACACAAGCTAATATATTTGATAACACGTATATCAAATATATTACATAGCTTGAAAATCATATTTTGACCAACATACATACAACCTGACAATGGCCCCGATTTCTTTGTTAACAAACTAAATTAGATTTAAGTTCAGTGCATATTTTTCTTTCTATTTCATTAAGAAAAGGACAGAATGTCAGTTTAGACCTGTCAAATTAGTCCGCTCCTGACGTAGATTGACGTATTTTTGGTCGCCATGTTTAAAATCGCCTCTAAATTGTCTATGGAGTATTTTAATTTGATGGGATTAAACTAAAATGTTATTTTCTATCCTTTTCATAACGAAATAAAAAGATGCACTTAACTTAAAATCAATTTAGTTTGTGAACAAAAGAATCAGCGCCGTTGACCTACAAATTGCAAGAACTTTAAGCACATTTGAATTTCGCGGATTAACTTAGCGTATACCTCGTAAATAACGCACGTTTCTCAATAACAGCCCGGAGTCTGAGTTTGTGTCTGTTTGATGGGCCATCGTGGCTGTGCTATAGCGGACCTTGAGTCTTACCCCCTGGGAAATTAGGCGTAATGTTATAACGCGTCTTGACGCTTTGCTTCTCTAACAAATTATAAATTGAAGAATGATTATACTGTTTTTGAATTGACTTGAACACGCTTATACACGGATATTTATAAAGATTACAAAAAGGGCGCCGATTCCCGTCTTCACAAAATAAACTAAATATTAGTCCAATAAAACTTTTTCTTTATTTTTCATTAAGAAAAGGATGAAAGTTTAAAAGTTATAGTCTAGACCTGTCAATTTAAGACACTCCATAGACACTATTGACATGATTAAAAACTAGCGAGTATCATAATTAATTAATAAAAGGTAATTAATGACTATTTTGACAGGACTAAACTAATATTAAATTTCTGTCCTTTTCTTAATGAATTAGATAGAAAGAGATGAACTGAACTTAAGTTTAGTTTCGTTTAGTTAACAGGGGAATTGGCGCCAATATTAAAATGATGATCATGGTTATTAATATGTCGTTTCATGTTTGAGGAGCGCACAGTGTGGTCGATCACTCGCTATGACAACGCTTCAGTCATTGTAACGGCAACGCCGCTTTATCTGTGGGAGTCATTTTGTACATTTGTAAAAATGCGATGGGATTACAACACTGCTATCTATTGTTCACTGAGTCACGACATTCAATTCGTACAAGCAGATATGCAACACAACATTTGTTTAATTTGCATAAAATTCTTCAACTACTATTTCGATTTACGATGTTTTTAGACGTAATTTGTGAAAAGTTAGGTTATATATAGGCTAATCTTTTATATTATATACATATATTTTGTCTACCTCAATATTTGATTAACAATGTTTAATAAAAACTTGCAATGATTCTGTGATTGTAGCTTTGTGCACTATAATCGGAATACGGTTAACCAATTGGAAAGGAATCGTTTACTATGTAAATTGTTATGAAAATATTCGACACAATTAATTGTTGGTATTTGAAGCATACCGCCGCAGCCGACCAAAGTTAAGGTATATATTTATGTAATAGTGATTGTATGTACAATGATAATTCGCTTTTATCAAAATGTCTGATACATTTTGTTTGGCACTGCACAGTTTCCGACACCCATCACCACTCCGGACACTGAGCCCTGGAAATGGCTCGAGTAAGTTCAACTACTCACCTTACCGGCTAGTGTGTTAACAGGCTTACTCCATTCTAACAATCTAAACTACTCCTAATGTGTAGGTAGACTGTATTGTTTATAACAGCGGAACAATTGTCTTTTATTTATATTTTTCTGTTCAACTGTTTAAAGTTCTATTCAGGGCCGGAGGTTATATGACACATTGGAACTGTTCCATTGTGCCATGTAGCCTGGGTTCCCACTCAATGTACTACCAAAATCAAATGCGTAAAGCGTTGTTAAACTTATAGCTTATAAACACACTTAGATTATCTAATACGTTTGCCTACAGAAGATTTATCATTATAATATATTATGTAGGTAAAGGTATACGCATTTTACCTCTAGTTAATCCCTTGTAGTTAGTATCGTAGATTTGTATATAATCAATAGTTATTTAAGAGCAAGCAACAATCTACCAATAAAAGAAATATAAAACGTTTATTTCTAATAAACATGACGCATTTGTAAATATGGATTCGGCAGGTGAACACACTAGACGTCTTTACCAATTTATTTGTTTTATTAGTATATATATATATGTATGAAACAGGCGAAGACAGCCAACAGATGTGCTTTCTCGATGTCTATGGCTGGTTTATATAGATGAAGCTAAAAGAATTTGTTTTATCGTGTGGGCTGGTCATTGCATTGTCGACTTGCTTGTATTATATTTCGCGCTACTGCATGCATGTGTTCGTGTTGTCCATGCTGTGTTTGTTCCTGTTTTTTTCTACCCATTTACCTACATATTACGTTCACTGTAACATTGACGATGTGCCATAATTGACACTTGTAAAAAAAACATCACTCTCATCCAATTATGGACGTCAGAAATGGTGGTTGACAATATTGTTTTTCAGATTTTTTTTTTTTTTTTTTTGTTATATTGATGAACTTGGTAACTAAAATTATAAATCCTATAAAGATAGACACATAATAATAAAAATGAATGCACCTATGGGTAATAATAGTAATGGGTAAAGAATTTATATTTTCACTTCAGCATGTTTATTGACAAAATTACGCTAGGGTACAATCAATAACATGAACGTAACGTGTTCTCAGGTCATGAGGCTAGAGGCTTGGAAGTCACGAGCTCTGGGGCACACGGAGATCAGCCGCGCTGTGTCCTTCGAAGACGACTTGGAGGAGGACGAGAAACTTAAACTAATTCTACGCCGCGAATCTTCCACTTCCCTAGACCTGTCAGCGATGTCACGAAAACCTACGTAACGAATACTTACTACGTTATTGTAATCTTTGCCCCTGCTTGCAGTCCTTTTGTTATCACAAACTTGTTTGTGTTTTCTTCCTTTCTTGGTCTTTTATGACTGTTCTGTAAAACGTGTAAAGAACAGTGCACATGTCATTCTCAATATTCGCTTATAGTAACAGGGTTTGTTGTTTCTCGCACCCCCAGCGACTTGTAATGACTACCATTAACCGCGGAATTCTCAATAATATTATGTCATAAATTTTTTTCCAGTAGTTGTGCTAGATGTCTTTGGGCGTTTGTTATAGACTAAAAATAGTGAATATAACTATAGATCCATCAGTGGCGGATTTACAAATTTGCCGCTAGTAGGCTATTAAATTTTTGCCGCCCCTACTGACTTAATGTGATGACGTAGTTCACAATCATATTATTTACATTTATTCCGACATTGCTACTTTATGATTTGTGATCTATTGTCCTCATTACATCGGCATTTACTTCAAAATACTTAAAATTACTTTGTTTATTCTCTCCAAAAAAAAAAACATTTTCACACAACAACCAATACCGCCGTTTCCAGTTTCTTCAAATTCAAAAGTATTCCCGCCGCTTCTTGTCGCGTTACGCGCTTTTGGGTACAATCATCTTTGATTGATTTCAAAGTCTGAAGAACTTCGCGCCAAGCTGCAAACCGCTGACCAAAGTGTCAGTGGTTGAAGTTCCTGTACTGCCTTTTGAATCTGGCCCTTGATCCAACTGCCTAACGAGAGCCTCAATAGATGTTGGTCGAGGCTCTTGGCTATCAAACCATTGGCCAATACGACAATCGGTACAATGACTTCCGAGTTCATATTCCACATCTCAACATCAATCTCAAGTCGAGATATTTAATTTGTTTCTCTTTCTCAGCTTTCTAAGTATTTTTATTATTATTATTATGGCTATTTTTGCCGCCCCTCTAAATCTGCCGCCCTAGGCTCCAGCCTACTTAGCCTATTGGTAAATCCGCCACTGAGATCCATACACAATCAATAATCTAGATTGCTTAGAGTGGAGTCCACTTGTCCAGTCTCGTGATGCCAACTACATTACATTGTACACGGTGGACGTCAAGATGGCGGGTGTACTTTTTAGATGACGTTTGTATTCTACGTCTGCCTAAAAAGGATACCCATAATTTTGATATGCACTCAATATTGATGCACATTATTAGTAATAGTAAGTTTAATTTATAATATCTACAGTTGTAGTTGAGACATACAGGTAGGTAGTTTTAATGTACTAGTTGTATTTTATAGTCTATTGATTATTGGGTAGAATATTAGGAACACGTGGTAAATAGCAGTTAAACTTTGAACATGTTGAATCTACGTAACGATTCTAACGCTAATTGGAAGCTTTGATCTCAAAACCTTATCCAAGTCAACTGAAGAACTACTAAATAATAGTAAAAAAAAGTCTAAAGAGGTCCTTACTCTGTTTGCCACGGAATATACTGAACTAGAAACAAAGATGAGGGAGAAATACATAAGGTCTCTATCTATTTTGGTGCAATCGAAGAGTCACAGAGTCAGCACTCATACCGACGACACAGTGACATTATCCATCAATTCACAGTTGCTAAGATTAGGTACCAGAAAACCATAAACTGCATAAAGCGTGACAATTTCGTGACCGCGTGGTATCACATATTTCTCCCATATAATTATTTGACGATTAAATAACATTGTAGTTTTGAAATACTAGCATTTTTAACCAACATTCCAAAATGTTATTACTTATTATTTATTGAAAATAAAAAGTATTTTAATTTGGATAAAGCGACCTGCTGCCGCGGGACTAGATTTTCTTAACATTAATTTAAACTTAGTTACGTTGTTATGGCGATATCGATGATTTTATTTTAGATGACGAGACAGGGAAGACAGTCTAGTATTGATGGCAATATTACGCGTACTTATTATATTAAAGCTTACGTATTTTTATTAGGTTTTAAGATGAACTATTTTAATAAATCCATAATTATGTATTAATTTATTATTGTAAAAAATACTCAACATTGTGTTAGACATTATATTATTTTATTAACACAATGATATTGTGTTAGACATTATATTATTAACACAATGACTTTGTGCATAGGTACTCTTGAGGCTCCACAAATTAAATATTTGTTCCATGAGCACTGATAATCATATATTTTCATTTTAATTTCTTTATGACATAACAGTATATTTAAATGTGTAGCAGTTCGAATGCATATTGACGACGGGTTATTTTTATCCAAACAGCATGCTACATAATAATATATAACATGTTATATGGCTTGAAGCATGAAACATTTTTATATCCAATGAAATGAGTGGAGTGTTAAAGCGCTGTGGCACAGATAAATTATTTTTATAGCAATTATAATTCCTGATCTGTGTTATGACTTATGAGCCTATTTATTACAAGTCAATTAAATCCGTATCGTTTTGCATGCAGGCAGCGATTTTAAGTATAAGATTATATCTTATAGTAACTAATTTAACACAAAATAATTATCAAAGTCTAAATCTTGGGGAACTCTTGTTTTCTCGAGATTTTTGTGTACCTATAATAACATTAATCTAGATGGTACCTACATTAAATACCATAGGGGTACTAAAAGCGCTGATTACGCGACTGGTCGTATTAGAGCCGGTTTTTTGATCCGTAAGCAACTCGAGCAATTGTCAAAAAATTGTAACTTACGATACATTTTTTGCAAAATGTGTTTTTGTTATTCAATTGTTAGTTTAAGTAATGGTCACTAGTGGTTATTTTTTTAACTTGTAGTTATTCATTTGGCCGTTCCAAATGATATTGGTAACGATTTCCTCATTCACAGACTAAATTAAGTTAGAGCCAGTGCATCTTTCCCTTTCACTAAGAAAAGGACTGAAGATAAGCATTCGTTTAGTCCTGTCAAATTAAGATAAGACAGTTTAGACTTGATAAAAAAAAAACATGACTTTTTTCATTACCAATTGAAATAAAACGTGCGCAGTCGTTACATTAATTCAAGAGACTTGTGAAGGAACACTACTTGTCATTATGATAATGTTCAACAAACACTTTACGCTAATTTATCTGTTTACTTGTTATGTTCAGTATCTATGTATTTATTTATGTATTTGTGTATCTACCTTAGTATATTGTAGTAATAATATTTGCACCAACGACAGTCACAAGTGGGACTGTGGGTTCGGGAGAATCTGTCCATTCTTTGGTTGCCTGGAAGAGATCGCATTAGCGATAAGGCCGCCCATTGTATGTCTTTTTTGTGTTGAATGTTTTTGCTCGATGTTTGATTGGTGTACAATAAAGAATTTATAAATAAATTAAGCATGATATTCTGTATTTTTCTTAATTGCATAGAAAGGAAAAGGTGCACTGAATTTAATTTAGTTTAGCCAATTATAAATGAGTAGAAGAACTAAAAATTCGGTTATATCGCGCTTTTTAGATTTCCCTCGGGAATATATATTTTTTTTTTTTTCAATAAATAGTAGCCTATGTTCTTTCTCAGGGTCTAAAGATTGTGCCAAATTTCATCAAAATTGGTTTGAGAGGTTTAAGCGGGAAAGCGTAACAGACAGATAGACAGAGTTACTTTCGCATTTATAATATTAGTATAGATTTTAAACAGTTGGTTGAGTTTAATTGCGTATCAAAAAACCGACCCGAAGTCTATGCCAATATGAGCAAAACATACAGCTGAAAGCATTCAGCTAAATATGCTTTATTTTATTTTTGTTAAAAACAGATTTATAAGAGAAATATATTTTAATGTAATATCGAGTTTTATAATTGACTGCAATACTATGCATGTTGTTCCAAATAATTCCTTAGTTCTATTTTAGTTATTGTTGTGATTCATATATTTTATGTGTTGTGTAACTATATTATTTATAAATCAATATATCGGCAGCTACCTATGATATTTTTTATGTTCTGTATTATGTACAACCACTAGGTAATTCGTTTTACACTAAATACTAACACAATCGACAACTATTTACGAGATAACAATAAAATACATCATGTTTCAATTTCATCATAAGTAGAAAGTTTACATACTGGACAACTTACATACATAATATATAATTAATATATATCCCTTAGTATAAGATCAAGCTGTACAGCTGTGAAACAAATACCCTGAAGAAAGCAATAAACTAAACAGTAACACGATGTATATGTAGGAATAAAAACACCTACATTTTTTACTTTTATATCATTATATATATAAAATATTTGTCTAGTGAATATAATATAAACGCAGCTTTAGGAGATTGTGTTTGCTCAATGTCTTTCCTGCTTATAATACAATATGATTTTAATAAAAATAGGTTTGACAGCAGAGGCAGAAATGTAGTATGCCTATTGATTCTAAATAGTTATGTTTCCTCGTAGCTTTTGGTCAGCTATAGATGTTTTATTACATTGTATTGATCCCCGTTCACGAATAGTCCACTGAACAGCTGGGACCTATTCTTGCATCATGTTCTCTTACTGACAACTAACATGGAGTTAAGTTCACAGCATACCGTGAAAGCTTTATGATTACATTTTTTTTACATTTTACTCGTGATTTTGTGTATTTTCATATTGTGTATTGGAAAATAAATTGATAATCTTGTATTAAATTTTTTATTACAAATAAAGACTTGTAACTCAATTTAAAGCAGTTTTATTTTATAAGTATTGAATAACATTTGCATCTGACAAATTTTGTTTAGAACAACTGTCAAGAAATCTTGATTATTGTTCTGATAAAATTTATCTGGTGTTGCAAACGATAAATCCAAAAGTTTTGCCAGTTTAAGGACTGATCCCTTAAACTGTCAAAACTTCTGGATTTATCGTCGGCGTTTTGAGGCCTCTTTGTTATTTGATCCTCCATGGAAGTATGTTGAATGTTTGTGAATAAAGTTTTTTTTTTTTGGGATAGGAAATCATCAAATGACTTCTCCCGCTCTGGGCGGAGCGGAAGGGTGTGTCAGACTTTTATTGACTAAAACCCACCCGTGTTTCTTTACTGGCCTGTGCGACGGCCAGGGCCGCGGTTTCTTGTTTAACCAACCCGCAACCAGGAGGCATCGGTCTTCGTGGACCCCGTCACGATGTGCTGACATCTCCTTGAAGCGCGCGTGAAATTCGACGCGCCGTCGACTTGGGCCTGGTCCTTACCGGGCGGCGAGCTGCCCACTGCTCACCGCCCGCAGGCCCGCGCCTACGGTGGCTGGGAGTTAGGTGTCTCCCGACCAGGGCGTCTACTGCGGCGGCTAGTGGCGTGAGGCCGCTGGGATTCCCGTTGCCTCACGCGCTCCGCCTCCTTTGCCAGCATCACTGCTTCGCAGAAGGAGGTGACGGCCTGCCATGCACTCTCGCTCCGGACCATGGCCTGGACCAGTGTCGGACGCGAGAGATTGCCGCCGATCGCCGCTACGAGGACACGGCGGTGCTCTACCCAAGCCGGGCAGACCTCCACCGTATGCTCCACCGTGTCCTCAGGGCGATCCACACAATGGTGACACCCTGGCGAATCCTCCCGCCTAATACGGAACAGGAACCTCCCGAAACACCCGTGTCCAGTGAGGATCTGCGTAAGGCGGAAGGTGAAGGCGCCGTGGCGCGTCTCTAGCCACTCCTCAAATGTTTGTGAAAAGCTGAATGCTAATTTTTGAATACTTGAGGTTATACTTTTTCTATCAGAAGTCTTTAGGGAGCTGCTGCAAGCTACATCGGGCTTTAAATAGGTCGATATTCAAACTAAGTCCTATGAGGAAAGCTAAATGAAACAGAAAGAGTTTGTTAGTAAATTAATTTATTTCTCTATATTTTGTTAAGATAAAGCACCGTCATACATTTCTAGTATAAATCATTAACATTCTATATTAATACAATTATTAAGATATAGATCAGGCACAAACACGGTCATAGTAAGTTTTATAAAAATGTTAAATATTTTTCTCAGGCTATGCTTTTGTACTTAGTGAACAGATTATACAAGACGCGCAGTGTTGATTTGAGGTCGAGATTCACAATATCTGTAAAGTGAAACAGCATGTTAATAAGAAATTAGCAATTGGATGATAAAAACCGTGATGCAAATAACATTATTTACCTTCAGGTCTTGCTTTCGGTTTGGCAAGTCCTACATCTTGCATGAGTTCAAAAGCAAATGATACATTATGAACTTTCTGGTCAAAATCTTCTGGTATCAAATGGAAATCATATAAAGGCACAAAGAATCCCTCAAGCAATCCCATCAAAAGGCACAAGTATACACCATCATGGAATTGGGTGTCCAAGTCCATCACTTCAAGATTAACTTTGCTCAAGTGTTTATTGACAAAAGTAATGAGCGACTTCTTCACCACTTGCAACTTGTCAGGAGCATGATCAAACAAAGCGTCAAAAGCATCTCTTTCACATTTCATTCCCAGATCATCATAAGTGGTTGTTATGGTTTCAACAAATGTCCTGAAATAATGTTTGAAAGAATGAGTATGGTATACACATTGCTTTAAAATATCAAATACCTTCTAGGGCAGTACAAAAATACCTGTGAGACAGTTGGTTAGGAGTGTCTTTCTTGACCACCACAACATTGACGCTCACGTTTTCGGGTAGGCGGACGGGGGCGCGGAAGTGACGCGCCAAGGCAACCAGTAAATGCAATATAGACACAACATTCTTTGAGTGGATGGAATCCACACTCCACTTCGGCACAGGTTTAGTTGTTCCATAAAGAACCTGCAAAATAACTCACTATTAATACATAACAGCAAAAATAATAATGCCTATTGGGATTTGTATACATAATAGACTATTAGGTCTGTATTACAGAATGTTATTCAATACTCCATTTCAGATTAATTCTTCTTGTCAGCCTATAGAGGTTCATTGCAGGTCAATCGCCACCCTGAAGGCTTTCATTCCATTGGGGGCACTTCCTGCCAAGCATGGACATTATGGCAGTTGCCATAATCCCCACACTTAGGGATTGCAGTAATTTGTTATTCCACAGGAGAAATGCTGCTGCCTGCTTCCCTGGTGAGAATTCCCTTAGTAGCCTCTTACAACACTAACAGGAGATATAGGTTGGGACTATCCTATGCCCAGTACCACACGGATTAGATTAGTTACAACCAATGAAACGGCTTTCACAAATTTTATGTACTGCTAGAGTCTTGAGAGAAATTCTATAATACAGCACAGCAATTTCACAACCATAACCACCACCTTAATGTGAAAACGTAGGTCGAAGTGAGCTTAGAGCGAGTTGTCAATAGTGTCAATTCCTATCATTAGTAGCAATGACGGCTCACTCCTCTCTTTTTTCACAGTGAGATTTTTACAGAATTGATCGGCATTGTCTCTAAACGTACCCGATTAACTGCTCTGAGTACTACCGCAAGCTTTTGCCGTTGCCCTTCTTCAGATTGTGTAACTTCTGGCACATCTAATTTGGTCTTAGTTAACATCTCAAGGAGCTTTTGAAGTACTTGACCATCATATAAATCTTCACTGATGTCCTTGACAATAATTCTCTGAGTGGCCAGCTCATCATTAATCCAATCAATGAGTACCTGGACCAAGTCTTTTACTCTAGGGTCTTCAAGTGACCTTGGCTCAATAATAGCTCGTTCTTCGTTGTCATCTACAAATATTATTATACAAATCAGTTTACACAATAATTAGGTACATATTCAATAATAATTATCCTGTTTATTACATTGCTTGACAGGATAACTTTACAATGAGTCATAGGTTTCAACAAAACGAAAAACAAATTGATAAATAAAATATGTATAAAACACTTTGAAAAGAAAACTTGCTGACTATTTATGATAGAAAAAAAAAATAAAAAGGCATATTGGAACAAATTAATGTAAATTTTACAAAATTACTCATCATGCATGAGTCATACAGCACATATTTATAGTGAAACACTGCTTGATAGCCAATTAAGTGAAACATGGACTATAACTTACGTAAACTGTACTCTTCCGGTGGTATTTCTGGAGCAGTTGGACTCCCCGGAGAATCAATAGCATATTTCCCTTCAGCTTGTACATCTTGCACTGCATGGACAAACCAAATGTAAATATATACACACAATATGTTAGGTAATATATTGATGATTTATTAAGTACTTAAATGAAAACAATAGAATATGGTCATGATAAGGGTTAAAATTAAGAGATCCTATGCTTGGATGAGACCAAACTTTGAGAGTTATTGATGGGCACTGAAGAAATTTTCAAGGAACAATAACTTTGACCCATTAACCTTTCTATACAAGGCGTATTGAATAAAATACCTTGAATAAACCCACACAGCTATACAAAAATATGCACTTTGTGAGTCTTTACAAAGGTATCATACCACATATTTACCTTCTTTTATACGCTTCTTGCGGCCTATAGTGCCAATCTTGTCCCAGAATGATTCTTCTTTATCCTCCTTTTTAGGCAATACGGGAGTTCGAGGAGATTTCGGGCGTGGTGACGACATCTCGCTCTACCTACATAATAAAAATAAGGTCACAAATCACAGTCAATCAACACACCTGAACCAATTCTAAGCAAACTCGTAATTAACTCACTTATTTACAGAAAACCAACAGGCGAGGGATTATAAGAAAATTATTTAACAATTTAGTATTAAGGGTTGTACCTTTTATTTTTAACTCTGATGGAAGGAAAACAAGACTCAAAAGCTAAACCACAGATTAGTGTGAAATAAATGACAGCTAAACTTGTTGTGGTTTATTCTGCAAATTATTAATTTTGTTGTGCGTCAATAAAAACTGCCATTTGTTCACTTCAGATGACGATACTCTTATTAGAGCACGAATTTGACAGCTGGGTGTCACTAGTCATATTTATTTTGTAAACAATTGACTTTACAAATGACTTTTCAAAAAAAAAGAAATATTATAGCTGGCCAGAAACAGGCGGAATTCCGTATGAAAATTTCATAGGTACACATCACACATATACAACTAATTCCGTTCGAAGCAAAGTCTCAATTAAGATACACTAGGCACGCTAAACCTAAATGACTTTGGGTAATTGTTTATCACTCTAATTAATCTTTCCCTCTTACGATAGTATTCATATCCAGTAGTAGTCGTTATTATACAGTATGTTAAGAAAGCCCTGTCCGACCCATAAGGATAATAAAGGTTAGGTAAACCCATAACCAAATATAATATAAAATTTTACGTAATCATCATAGTACCAATACAAATGAATTTTGAAATAATCTTTTTTTCCCTCGATTTAATTCCAACTTCCCCGAAATTTGGTAATTTTTAAAAAAGTGACAACACCGGTATTATTATAAGTGAATAGCGATGCGACCACGTGCCGCGTGCCCTGCCGCCCGTCGCCCGCGGAAGGATGCATATCGCACATTTATTAAGTTACCTCTTTTTGCGAAATAATAATTATTTTTAGGGGTTTTTTTTTAAGTTTAGCCCGGTTTTGTTTGCATTAGTAGAATCAGTTATCGATACCTAACAACACCTTCACAGGTCGGATAGGGTTTTCTTAACATACTGTATAATAAGCATGGACCTATCATCGACTGTTAGTTAAACATTGCGTGCTTTAAATTCACATGTAAGGAACTCAAAAATAAGCCACACGGGTCATATTTGGTATTCCGTATGGAATTTATAAAAAAACTATTCGAAAAGATATTCAAGTGGGATTCTTACTGCATAGACAATCAAGCGGAATTTAGAACAGTTAAATACTAAACGTCTATGATGTGATAAAATATTATATAAGGGTACGTATGATAGTGTGTGGATTTTAAAGTCCGGTTAAGTAGTCACGGCCTCTCAAGGTCAACTACGAGATGCCATATAAAAAAAAAAGTGTGTGGATTTGGTGCATTCGAACCACCTCCAAACCGATATTTTGAAATGGATATGGAATTATGATACTTTTGAAGCAGCTTGCTTCAAAAGTGAATGAGCCGTGAAACGCAAATCGATGCGAATAACGCGTGCGTTTTTTAAAGCTAAACTAAAAAACGGTTCAAAATTATTGCAGAATGAGAAATTCTCTCTGGAACATATTGTGTCACATTTCTGAGTGAATATACGAATTGTTGTTTTGTGTAATTATTACCACGAATTAAAAAACTTCTCCTTCCATTTTATTTCAGTGGGTAGTGCAATTATTCATATTTCATTTAGGTGCGCCGAGGTTGGTTGAAAACGTCCAGGTACGCAGAAGATCACGCTACTAGTGCAATATATAGGTTGGTGGAGTCATACCTAAAAATAGCTTCAAGATTGTATTGCATCACAGTGACCGATTGTGAGAAGCATTTATTACCAGTTGCCTTAGTGTTTACTGAACATTTCGCAGAGTGCACAATGGAGAAAGGCTGGAATCCTCCCCCATATGGCTGGGGTAACGCGCATACCACACAGCCGCCGCCAGCTGCACCACCCAGCTACTCCCAAGCTGTTGGAGGTGTTGGACCTTCCAGCCCTTATACTCCACAGTACCCACCATGTAAGTAGCCATTATACTTATATTATATATAATCTCATATAATTTAACAATAACAATGACATCTGTTTATGCTTTCGAATCTGGCGATGATTTCAGGATGCACTTATTTATGCTAACTGACCTTGAAACCCCAGCTTAAGACTACTTTACTAGAAATTGATCTATGAAACATCCATAAAGCATTGATAGTTCATGTTAAAGAAGTGACAGCTTGTTATGTTTAAGGTAATATACCAAAGACATTAATATACCTTTTTGGTACACAAACAATGTGAGAAATAATGTAAAGTATTTCAATTATGATGCTGGTTGACAAAAGACTTCTATTGTCTGTTATAGATATATTCTATTGTTATAGGTCATCATGAATGTAGGTCACTTTTACTTTTACTAACACTAATCTAAGTCTGAGTTGTGAATCTAGTTACTTAATAATCTTTGCTAACTTGAGGTCATCATCTGTCTAACTTTTGTCTCCTAATCTGATGGAGTCTGCTTCCGTCATACATCTAATCAGATGTATCTGAATACTGGTGTTATCAATCACTTTACCAGTAAGGCCACAAGCCCCTGTGTATTTCTAGCTTAAGTTATACCAAGTACAGTGGAAGAGCAAATAATTGTTTAAAAAAAATTAGTATACAGCCTGGAAGGGTACTAACAGCCTGTATACAATCTTTAACCTTGATGCATCTTTGCCATTCTACAGATTTCATCAGACATATAAGTTAAATGTTAAAGTTTACATTGATAATGTTGATATTAAGGAATCTTATCATTTATGCTAATGCAAACTTGTTATTAGATAAAACCTTGTAGCTATAAACATCACACATAGTTATGTGTGATGATTAAAAATACTAATTATGTCTGAATGCTAATTAGCAGTTGCTAATTAGCATTCAGACATAATTAGTGTGTTTTGTTGTAATATAATTAGTATGCGTCTGTAGCTCTCCTCAACATATATGCGGGTTCGGTGGAGTTAGATTAGTCTATGGTTTCTATCGTCTATGGTTTCCCATACAAAATCAGTTACACATTCTCCAGATCTAGTTACCATTAGCCTCCATGATCCCACTGCTGGACAGAGGACACTTTCCATGATGGCCAGTTGTTTTGTTCCAGGGCCAAAGAGGACCTCTGCAAAGCATTAGTGACAACAGCGGAATATTGAATATTCAGTATATATTCCCTATTTTTCTTAGTATTCTAAGCATCCCCATCCCAAAGTTCATCAAAATTACTCCAGCCAAAAAAAAAAAAACTCATGTGGTATATAGGTAATTTATGAAGATTTTAATAAAACCCTGTCATTTTGACATTATACATACAACTTCAAGATTGTTTCTTTTTATAGTAGTTGAGTCACCTCGAAAAAGAATATTGTGAATATTACAAAATATACACAGATGCATCAAAGGAGAGCAATGGAGCTGGTGCTGCTTTCTATGACCCTCAGTCGGGAAGCACCAAGATGTGGTGTTTATGTGGAAAGATATGCATCATGAGAGCAGAACTAGTTGCCATTGCAGAAGCCTTAAAGTATACTGCAGATTGAACATCTACAAATATTGTAATCCTTACGGATGCGAGAAGCACTCTGCAACACTTGGCTTGGTGTACCTGGGACAGCCGATGTAAGCCGATAGCCTATGAAATACTGTGAATGGTACTAAACACTTAACAATATATCAAGTTGCAGTGGGTGCCTTCCCATGTCGGAATTCGATGGTGAAGTGGCAGACTCAGCAGCAAGACAGGCAGTTGGGGGGGATCGGGAGGTCTTGTGCCTGCCTTATGCCTCCGAGCTATTACCTACCATAGAGCATATAGCATAGAGAAATGGTAAGAGTATTTTGACAAGTACTCGGAGACAAAAGGGATTTGGTATAGGACAATCCAAGACTCACCTATGCTGGTGCCCTGGTTTGGCAGTGTTGGCTTCTGTAGGGAACTTCTTGTCTGTGCATTTAGAGTTAGATCTGGCCATGTTCCAGTAAATTAGTTCCATCCATTAATGCATGTAACTCAAACTGATTTGTGTACTTATTGTGGTGCAGAGGAAGATTTGATACATGTGTTGCTGGAATGTAGTCAATATGCGGCACTATGGGATAGGTTTTTGGCTGCTGTAGGATGGTTTGCTGAACATAGCGTTGAGCAATCCATGTTTACATGCGGCAAGGGCCTTATTTCGTTTGTGGAGAGATATAATAAAGGAAAGATGATTCCTTTTAGTATTAGAGGTCCCCCATGAGGCTGGCACTCTGTGTACTGAAGCCTTGCAAAAATTTAGATTAATAAAAATTGTGTATGAGTTTATATGTTTATAAACGCACTCACGATTCAGGAGAAGTTCCTAGTGGATATTCTTTTTTGTTTTAAAAAGAAACAGATTATTCACCTAAACGGGATCAAAGGTTAACACATACCATCACACTTGATTTGAAAAGAGCCAGGCAGATGTGTATCTGTAGCATATTAAAAATAGGTACATAGTAATTATTTTATTGAATGTACAGACGACAGCACATCAAGCTACTACAATCTGTAAGATTTCTTTATCCAATTTACAATTTTATCTCTAAAGCATTGAGGCTCAAAGTTGATTGGGAATGTCTGACAGTTTCGGGCAGCTTGACCTGCTGTCGTCCGAACATATTTTATGTGTTTTACAAGGTTACAAAAAGAAGGCCATATTTAAAAATGGCATCATAACTCTGATGAAGGATATTTTTATTCTCTTGAATACAAATTCTCATACACAGACTGCGTTATTGGTGTAGTGGTTGCATATGCTACTGCTAAGTATGAGTTCCCTTAGTTTATTGCCCAAGTTTAGCAAAGAGTTGTTAGGTTTTTCTATTCGAAATTTCACAGTAGCAGATGTGGATGGATCCCAGTGTCTCAGTTTATGCCCCAATGATAGTGGCGCAATATGCAATCCCTTATTGTACGGGATTTAAATGTAACTGGCGAAATGTTGGTATAACAAGGCATAATGTTTTTTTAAAAATATAAAAATAAATACAGATACATTATGGCTGCACACATTCCGCAGCCTTGACCCACTAGTTAATGTCACATGACTAAAGAAAACATACGAAACAGATAATATATGTCCGCTAAACATAGCTATCTCATCTACTTCCTTCGTTTTTTAGTGTTATTATAATAAGACCCATAGTCCATAAAAACTTAAACAATTTTTCAAAATGTGTGTCTAGTGTTACGTCAAAGTCCACATATGTAATATGGTAGTTAGGAAAAAATGAATATTTTTTTGAACTTATTGACTTAAAAAGACAAAATAATAGAATCAGCTACCCGTCGGATTTGTTTCTTTTTTTTATTTGAATGCGTAATTCTCGAGGAAAGCTGGTAGGCTATTTAAAATCCCGCTACGACCATTAGGAGCAAAACAAAAAAAAAAACGCTAAGCAAATTAAAAGCGCGGGCGGCCGATGTGGTTTGTCGCCGTGGGTCGGGGCCGAAATTCCACGCTAACTAAATTGGGGGCAGAATAGTACTATATTATATTTATTTACATTTATTATGTTGTTTTTGTTGCTTTACGCTGCGTTGACTCAAGCTGTGCTATTTATGTTACTATGGCCATAATAATAACTATAATATGGCAAAAAACGTTAATAAAATATTACAAAGTTATATTAGACGACGCCGACGTTGTGAAGGCCACAAACTAACTTGCCTTCATTTAGTTCGCGGCCGCCTTGCGAGTTATTTTGTGGTTTGGCATTGAAGAATGATGATTCAAGAACTTGATACATTGTCCAAAGAATATTTAATTGTTAGTATAAAATATTCCTGAAATCCTTTTTGTTCCAGCAATATTATGACTAATTGTGACTAATAGTCACAATATTGATAACTGACCTTTGCAGATGAGTTAATTAGTTTATTGTTAGCTCCTTAATATAAGGGATAATGCCTACGTGTCTCAGGGACATCTAAAAGTGATGCCTACCAAAACCAAGCTTTTGGATTTCCTTCGCACTTTATTTAGGCAATAATTACATTTAGGCACGCCTAGTGTCGGTGAAAACGGACATTACATTCCATTGCGACTTACATACACGTTGTATTGAAAATTAATTTGTGTAGTAGGCAATAATTGAAAATACGAAATTAATAGCATGGATCTTACTATAAAAACATAAGCACTTGTTCCTAGATGTGTCTTATATGTGAGTCTTACTTCAAAAGTCCAAATAGCTCACCTAGTAATATATTGGCACAACTGGAAAAAATGTGAAACGGACTTATTACATATCCTTAATATATCTTAGCATCTATACTAGTACCTCAAACTCGTTGAACAATGTGTCTGGTTACTAGTACAGACATGAATCTTGAAAAAAAACGTAAAATTTACTCATAAATTAATTTCAAACATTTATTAGACCTTTCATCCTTATTTCTGTAAAATAGGAAAAACGTAGATGTGCCGATATATTACTAAATTATAATAAAGTCGTGTTTAAAAGGTGTTTAGCCTAATATCTGATAAACATGGTTTCGTGTTTGTGGGGTCTGTTTTATTTTTACTACCTGCGCTTGCGACTTCCCCGCTTGAAATTTCACATTTTCTCGACGACGTTGCAATGCATCTCCCGCCCGAACTCTTACTTCGTTTTCGCTAAGCGATCTTTTTTATCTTTTACGCTCGCGCCCTAAAGTCCTGGTGTAATGTTAGGCTATTTAGTCTATAGCTTTCCTCAATAATTGAGCACAATATATATATATTTCTTTTAAACTGACTGGTAATTACTTAGGCAAGGCTGGCGCAATTATAATAGACGAAAAGTCTATTTAAAAAAAAAGTTTTGTTATTATGATTATACAAAAATTCTTATGTTCAATCAGAGGATGGCAAATTCAAGGTCACGCTAGTTGAATGATCGCTATTATTTATCAGCCTTTAAAAACTAAAGCAAATTATTTGTTTGTTACAGCATCTGGACCTTCCATAGTGACGACTGTGGTGCCAGTAGGTCCTCACCCGACTCATATGATCTGCCCCAGCTGCCACGCTGAGATAGACACGGCCACTCAGACAAAACCTGGACTTATTGCTTACATTTCTGGAGCCATCATATTTCTTTTGGGGTAAGTTATTAAATTATGCAATATGGGTGCCGATTGTCTTGTTCACAAACTAAGTTAAGGGCATCTTTTTCTTTCTATTTCATTTAGAAAAGGATAGAAGATAATATATGAGTTACTAATTATATTATTATATTAAGTATGAGTACGCAATTAAAAACATGGCGACTATTTCTCGGTGTTAGACTACATCGGCTGCCGGCAGAAGTTACCACCCACCAGACAAAGTCTTGCCGCCAAGCGATTCGTCGTGTTCCGGCATGATGTTTGGTGAAGCCGTACGGAGGACGGGTCTGAGCAGTTGTGTTGCGATGTGTGCCGGGTACGATGCGCCAAGTGTTGTTGTGTCGGGAGTTTGGTCGTGGAGGGTCTTCAGATCAATCTCCCTTTGGCGCACAGCATCGTTGGTCGTGTTGTTGGGTTTAACATTGCATCACCTCGCTCAACTGCCGTCTTCCTTCCTATTCGCTCAGTTTTTTAAGTGAATGGATTTAATAAACTAGCGCGCTTTATCATCAACGATCGCATCACTGCTTACCATCAGGCGGGATTGCGGTCAAGCGCTAGTTTATAATTAATAAAAATATATATATATAAACACGTCGATTTCGAGGATCGAATCGATTGACAGGAAAATAGGCCTAGTATGAGTTTTCATTACGTAACTCGATCGTCGATATCACAGAACAGATGAAAAGTATTCTCTATTCCGTGGTCGATATCGAGCGCGTTTGGCGTTCTCATTGGTTGAGAGTTCTTACGACCTTGAAGCGGGCCAATCAATGAGTCAAACGCGCTCGATATCGACGATCGAGTCTCGTAATGTAAACCCATGGTAGCCACATAAAACTAATATTTATCTTCTGTCCTTTTTTTAAAGAAAGAACAAGATGGTCTGAACTTAAATTATGTTTAGTTTGTTAATAAGGGAATGTTGTACAGAATTGTTTGTTCAGTTGCCTTAACATGGCAGATGAAATGCTTATTGGCGTAATCTAACAATCGTGAATAATATGCCTAATTTACTAATTGCATGCGTTGATCGTGTCAAGCAATTAATTTATAATTTCACCCGCATGAGTTTCGAGCTCGCTCGTAGGATTATCCGGATAAAAATATGTTTATTCTTACTAATATTATAAATCGGAAAGTGAGTTTGTTTGTTTGTTCCGCGTTCACGCCGTAACTACTGAACCGATTGCTTTGAAATTTTGCAGACGTAAAGTTAGAAGTCCAGATTAAGTAATAAGGTTTTTATACCGGAAAAATGTGATATTCCTGAAATGTGAATTCCACGCGGGCGAAGCCGCGGGCGGAAAGCTAGTTCAGGTTATAAACCATCTGCGTGCCAAATTTCATCAAATTCCATTTAGGAGTTTTTGTGAGAAAGAGTAACTAACGTAGAAAAAGGTTGTAAATTTTGTACACCAACATTAATGACAAAATAAGTCCTGTAGCTCACTCAATGAGTCTTGAGTGAGCTACGAGTCTTATTATTACATACTTAGAACTGTTTCAACCAATTGTTTCGGCGGTGAACAAATACTATCTGAAGAATTTAATATGTACTTACCTTGTTTATGTAACTAATTGTTTCCAGATGTGTCTTGGGATGCTGCCTCATCCCCTGCTGCATAGACAGCTGCATGGACGTGCATCACAAGTGCCCCAACTGCGGTGCTTACCTAGGAAGGTACCGGCGATAAACATACCAAACATCGACGAAACGGCTACGTGATTGAAAAAAATGGAACTTTCAAAGATCTGAATTGAAATTCTCCATGTACCCTGCCTATTTTTATTAAGCTTTTATTTCTCTTATTAATAATTTATAGATTATGTTCCCACATGAAAGAAAACTCATAGAACTTCTTAATTTAGTTAATTGGATTATCTAATACACATAATTTACTGTCCCTAGTCAAAGGGTTCGCTATTACGTAGGAACCAATATTGGTGCGTCAATTATTAGATGAATGGACAGTCTTTATACTAAGCACGGAGACCCCAATGCCACGCGAATATCCACGATAGTCATGATGAAGCTACAACGTCTGCCGAAGGGTAAGGGTAGAACAAAAAAGGGTAGGCTATTAATATCCCCCAAAAGATGATCATATGATTAGTTAGGTCTGCTTTAGAGGGGGCCGGATTTAGAGGGAAAAGAATATAGTTCAACACTATTCTCAATACAAGTAGGTCAACACTTCCTGTTGTGTTATACTTACCTATTTCGTAACCAATTTCTAGCGTATGGGAATACAATCTTAACTTGTTGACGTAGTTAATGAAATTAATAATTTATGAGTTGAGTCGTTTTGTACGTATTTTTAATACTTATAATAAGAGAAAGCCATATTATTGTATGATACAGATTTTTTATTCAGTGCCAAAACGGTCTTCCTCATGGCACGACAAAGTAACACTCGTACCCACATACTTACACGATTTTAATAAATATTCTAAACTTATAGCAAGTAGTAAAACATATCGTCGCCGTAGAGTGAAAACCTCGTAAGTGCAAAAATAGTAACCTTTCAGGAGGAAGAAAACACTGCGTGCTGACAAATTTTTGTACGGCGACTTTTATATTTTTTTATTAATTAATGTGGAGATTTAACCCGCTTTCATACCCAAATCGGTTCAGTACTATAAGATTGCCCAAATGGAAATTAAAATAAAATGAAACTACACGTTCGTTGCTAGGTATTGACACGAAACTGACAGCTGCGCGTGTTTACGAGGTTCTCATTTAGTGTCATAGATGTCCCTACGAGTATGGAATGAACAAATGACTCTGATCTGCCCATTAATCGGCGAAAACATTTTTGTCAAATGATTGCAACTAGTTGGGATCGTTTGGACCGAACGGACCAATGGGCGGTCCGAACGAACCCAACTGATGCCAACTAGTCGTAATCAAAAAATCATTTTTCAATCAAAAAAGTGTTCGCCGATTAGGGGGCAGGATGTGCGTAGTGAGGTTTTCTTCCCAGAAACGCATTAAAATAAATTTGAGTAAAAATGCATTCCCGAGGTTTTCACTCTACGGTGACGATATGCGTATAATTATTGTGTATCATGTGGTGCAAAGTATATGTAGAATAATTAAAATGATATACTTAATGATTTTGTTGACAACACATTAGCATCACAATTTGGAACTTAACAACTAAAAACAAGTTTAATTTATTAACTGTGGTAAAACTCTATAGTTACAGTAGGTATTAGTCAATATTTGTAACGGTTAGAATATGTAAGTGTACTCGAATGTATCGATCATATTTCCCAGTATTAAAAATGTGTTCGACCTTCTTTCTCATACTTACCCCGGTTTCTGGCACGAAAATTTAAAAATCTAATCGTCAGAATTAAGCCACGGGCACACTAGGGGACAAATGTCGTGCAACACGTGTCACCAGCGACAGTGGGTGACGTAGAATAACGATGCCGGGGATCTACATGTCTGGCAACTTCGCGCGACACGGGTCCCCAGCGACGTCAGATGAGGTACCGCGACGTTGCCAGACTTCGCTCGTCATGTCTGGTAACTTAGCGCGGCACGTGTCGCCAACTACATTTACTACTACGTTGCTACGGACATAATTGTCGCCATATTTGTTGGGCGAAATTGAACAGCTTCGCTTGACATGTCGCCTAAACTTGTCGTGGCACATTTGTCCCCTAATGTATCCGTGGCTATAAACCGATCATAGAAGTACCCTTTACAATTTCTCGACCTTAAAATCATTCGGACGCATATCTCGACCTTAGAAGCAGTAGGTCGTGTGTATAGAAAGAAAGAAAGAAAAACGTTTATTTGCAATAAACATGACGCAAGAGTTTACAAAAACGTAAAAATAAAAAATAGTTGAGGAAAACATGCGTCACATCCACGCAAAACGGCTGTCGCTCAGCATTATGCTGCGACTCTATGCAAAAACAGAGCCCAGCGCTGGTTTTCAGCGATAGCCGGCAAAGGTCATCGGACATATACATACAACCTACTGCTTCTAAACTCAAACGGACAACCAGGTAAGATAACAAGCTCATAACTTTGTGGTTTTTCATGATATCTTTCTGAAATTTTGTACATAGATTCTTTACTTAAAAATACTGGACACGTGTTTCGGATTTCGCATGTACAAAAAATAACGTTGTATTTATATACGACCTATTGCTCCTAAAGTCGAGCTGTACATTTACGGCCTAATGCTTCTAAGGTCGAGAATTAGATAGTTAATTATTGTGTTGACTTTCGCCCTAGAAACTGGGCTTTAATGGCAATAATTGGTTAGTCTGACTAATCTAGTAGGTTTACAAAAATGGTTTATATTTTGTACTTTCCAGTTAATTTTTGTAACAATGTGTTTACATCTCACTACTTTTCTCAGTGTATAAGGTGTACATTATTTTACATAGATCTAATATTGTAATTGATATTAGTAACTTATAATTTTGAAATAAATGGAATTGTGTGTGTATCTTAAGCCTGAAACAAACTTTCGAATGCGACCGACCGGTTTTTGGTCAATGAAAACCTAGGCATTTAGACGTCGGACGTAAATTGATCCCAAAGTGCAAAAGGTATGAAGTTCGGGACTCTCGCGGATCAGATAGTTTGATTTGGGTTGCATGGTTAGGGAAAACATTGTTACCAACATTTTAAAAATAATTCCTAAGTTATTAAGTCATAATATTCATAATATTTTTAATAATATAAAAATTTACATCTGTATCTAAAGTTTAAATATCTTTGCAGCATATTAAAAAAAATTACAAGATGTGGCGCTGCACTGTTTCAGTTAAGGTATTAATGAAAGTATATTGTGTCATGTTTGGCCTAACTGAAAACAACTTTTAATTATTTTAAAAGTACAAATAGGTGACATAATAATGGAGCTTGTTCTTAACAAATTGTCATTAAAATTGCAATGACCTATATAATATGTATGTATTTGCTAAATATCACTGCCGACAGCATTTAGCCTTAATGGCCTCATATTAGAACATGTATGTATATTCACTAGGTATCACCTTCCATATTATTTACGAACCCCCATAGTTTATGTACTTTAAGTAAATATACAAGAAAATCGCTAATATAATGTCAATATAATAATTTGAAGATTTTATTATGTATTACTTGAAGTATTTTCAATATTAGGTATCTATTTTCTAAAAAAATTATAACATATTTTAATAGAAATTATTTCTTTATACCTACCGGCTTTTTACATTTTTATAAATTTATAAAATATATAAGGTAATAGTACTTTCTTTTACCTAACTATCATAATATAATTTTAAAACTATTTTCTTATACAATCATAAATGTAAGAAACATACTTGATAAAATATTTTTTTCTATGTATAATTTTATTTATTAATAAGCAAAACGGGCTGTCTTAACAGATAATAAATGTTTTATTAATGTCTAAATTGTGGTATTATTGATTTAATTTACGTCGTTTACCCTGAAATAAATATTTTTCTGGTGCTGGTAAAGTTCGGGTTACAGCAGGACAAGCTACCCTTAACTATCAGATATTCCCAATCAAGCTTAATGCTTTAGCGATAAAGTTGAAAATCTAATAAGGAAAACTGACAGATTGTGGTAGCTTGAAGTGCTGTCGTGTGTAGGTAAATCGTAGTGCTTTGGTTGTTAACTACGAGTAATAGGAATATAAATTATGTATCTGACATCGACGCACTAACGTGTATCAACGATCCAGTACATGATTCTGAACCCCCCAGTGGTGGAATTTTTCGTCGGCTTCTTCCTCTTAAAAAAAAAATAATATGCCGTTTTTTTTCACTTTGGACCGTTCATAATTCCCTATAATCGTAATAAGATTTTAAAGTAAAAAATAATTATTTCGCTAATTAAAAAAAATCGCAATGCGAACAAAACTCGACAACTATCCTATCAGCTGATTTACTAAAGTTCACTTCAGGGTTCAACGTCACCCCTACAAATACATACGGCGGCACGCTTGTAACGTTCAAAGGCCGAGCCGACACTTTTTTTTATACATTGTGATTTCTGTAATCGCTCATTAACGACATAAATGACTATCATAATTTTATCAGTGGCATGCGGTCTAACCTTTTCGCGAAGTTTGCGTTACGATGTCAGATACACTCTGTATCTATGGGTACCCAGGACGTTCGCCTTAACTAGTTCGTATACAGGGCCTTTTATTGGCTAGCTAGACTCCGCAGACGCAATGGTTACAGTTAGTGTCCGACCGAAATTTCGGTTTCGGTTTCGGCCGAGTTTCGGCCAAAAATCAAGTTTCGGTGGCAGTTTCGGTTTCGGCCAAAATAGGCCGAAACTTTTGCCGAAACCGAAACTTATTTCGAACGTTTCCGCACGATCCCGTTCGCCTAACTTCGTTTCCCGCAGCAAGATCTCAAAATTGTTTCTGGTCATCCATAACACAAGGGAAAACCTTAATTTGGGTTCCAGGACAATGTATGTGATGTTGTCTCAATTTATATTAAAAAAAAAAATACCAATACATAGTATTTAATGAAACAGTAACTAATTAATAATGTGGTAACTAAAAAATATAATCTAGCTGCAATGCTTCGATATCACCTTCGGGTTGTGGAGGTCAGACGGCAGTCGCTTCACGGAAAATGTCAAAGTTTCGCCAAAATTAGCAGTTAAGCTGGTAAAGCGAACCTCAGACTCCAGAGCTGGAAAAAGGCTTTGGATGCGACTGAGATGATAATGATTAAAATTTTCCTATGAAAACTTAATTTGTCAAAATAATAAAAATGTTATTAATAGATATATTTATTTATAATATGTTAAATAAATGATTACAACAAACTTAATATACTGTGTTGTCATTAATGCAAAATAATAGGTACCTAAAATTCTCCAAATTTCAGTATTTTAAGAAATTTTATACTTAGACACGTGAGTTTCGGT
Organism: Sesamia inferens; assembly: GCA_037179545.1. Lineage (NCBI taxonomy): Eukaryota > Metazoa > Arthropoda > Insecta > Lepidoptera > Noctuidae > Sesamia > Sesamia inferens. Next base: position 12,828,874 of record CM073921.1, on the reverse strand, counting down.
TTCGGTTTCGGTTTCGGCCGAAACTGAAGCCCTGGCCGAAGATTCGGTTTCAGTTTCGGTTTCGGCAGAAAAACCAGTTTCGGTCGGACACTAGTTACAGTCTACGAATACCTACCTAAACATAATCCCCCTTATTCATAAACGCCGCTTAAAGTTAACTAAAATATTAGGTAGGTAATCCATTTTGGAGATATTTTTCGGTTCATTGACTGCAGTTGATGCATTGACCACTTGAAATATACAGTATCTTAAGAAAACCCTGTCCGACCCATAAGGATAATAAAGGTTAGGTAAACACAAACCAAATATAATATAAAATTTTACGTATTCATCATAGTACCAAAACGAATGAATTTTGAAATAATCTTTTTTTCCCGCCAATTAATTCCAATTTCCCCGAAATTTGGTAATGTTTAAAAAGTGACAACACCGGTATTATTATGAGCGAATAGCGATGCGACCACGTGCCGCGTGTCCTGCCGCCCACCCCCCGCGGGCGGCAGGCGAAGGGTGGTCAACGCACATTTATTAAGTTACCTCCTTTTGCGAAATAACATTTATTTTTTTTAGGGGGATTTTTTTTAAGTTTAGCCCGGTTTTGTATGCATTAGTAGAATCAGTTATCAATACCTAACAACACCTTCACGGGTCGGACAGGGTTTTCTTAACATACTGTATATTGATATTCTAACAACGAAAAAACATGCGAAAAGTTTTTCTAAATTCATACCTACTTCTGAAATAACAGCGGTTGACCATCAAAAAGAACACATCAAAATATCTTTTTATTTACGATTTTAACATTTATATTTAAAACGAAACGATACCGGCGCGTTGGCGGAGTTTAGTTGTCAGCCGAATTAAAATAACCCTGGACCTACCTATATCTACATACAAATAGAATTTGAGCGTCTGTTTGTAATATTGAAATAACCGTTTTTTACAAAGTGCATATGAACATACCTACACCAAAATAACAATAATATTTTTACAAATTTTTGTCTGTCTGTCTGTTTATTCCATCTAATCTCTGACACGATTTGACTTATTTTGACGAGATTTAATGGCAGGCTGATGTAATAAGCTACTTTGCTAAGTACGGGTGACAACAGGCCAAGCTATCCGAAACTGTCAAATATTCACAACCTTCGCCCTTGAGCCTTAATACTTTAATAGATAAAGTTAAAAATCAGAGTTAGGGTTTAATGGCCACATAAAGGGAAAACTATAAAAACTAGGATAATCGAAGGTCTGCGGTACCTGGTGACCCTGATTAGAAAATAGAAGGGCCCAACCAAACTTAGAGATTGTCTTACCGCCTATACAAAAAATACTTAACTTGGTGGGCCTCTACATATGATATCAAAAATCAAAGGTCTTAAGTATCTGATGAAGAACCTGTAGCGGTACCAACAAAACGCCAAAAATAAAACAACGCGTCATACTGACGTCACACAAATTCTACATCTCGCAATCAGAGTTTACCGTGCAACTAGCATATATACAACTTCCCAATTTCAACCGTTGGGCAAGTGCCCGCCAGACATAACACCGCCTGGTCGGAGGATCCTCCCTTTTCTATGGACGATGAGTGAACTTTACTCCCTTTTCCTCATGCCTTCACAACCCCTTTTCTGATTTCAGCTGTCTTAGAGATGTCGTGATACCCCCTTCTACTATTGTTACATAATCGACTGTCATTGCAGAAATCCAGCGTAGTGGAACACATCTTTTAATTTAATCTAGCCTATAGCATCCCACTGCTGGGCAAACCCACCTTAGGAAAAAAACTGTGTCAAATAAGAAAATCTAATGAAATAAATCAATATGCCCAGTGTTGGGTCATGGTAATGCTCATGTAAGGTCCGACGGTACTTCAGACCGGGACAGCTTCTAATGTTATACAAAGCATAGGATACGTGTTTGGAGTACAGTAGGCCTAGTATGAGTTTTCATTACGAAACTCGATCGTTGATATCGAGCGCGTTTGACTCAGCGATTGGCCCGTTTCAAGGTCGTAAGAACTCTCAACCAATGAGAGCGCCAAACACGCTCTATATCGACGATCGAGTTTCGTATTGAAAACTCATACTAGGCCTACTGTAGCCACATTTGGACTGGTGCTGCAAAATGCCACCCGGCTACTTAGAATTCAATGGAGAAGTTAATTTGCGACCCAGATTTATCTCAAAACGGTCTCCAAAGCCTGGAGCACAGGAGGAGAGTAGCCAGCCTGTCGGTGTTCTATAGGATGCATTTTGGTGAGTGTGTAAGGGAATTGCATAATTTAATTACCCCACCTCCTTTCCACCACCGAACGACCCGTCGTACGGCAAGTTTCCACCCGTACTTTGTTGACACCACTAGGTACGATTCGGACGAAGCGTTTCGCCTCGTCTTTTATACCGCGTATATCCAGAAACTGGAACAATTTGCCGGCGGCAGTGTTTACGTCTGAAAAACTTTAAGGTCCGAATTACCTACAGAACGTCACTCAAAACTCAAGCATTACTTAAGTCTCGTTTCAAGTCATTTGATTGGTTTAAGCAGAGGTCGATGATTGAGTTTTGATCTGGAATACGGACCTAAGTGTCTTCAAGGCTAGAGTGAATAGGCTCTTAATAAACTAGCGTGCTTTACCATCAACGATTGCATCACTGCTTACCGCCAGGCCGGATTGTGATCAAGCACTAGTTTATTCGTTAAAAAAGAAAACGATACTACAAAAAGAAGTCAAATCCCACCAAAAACGTTCTTTAAAAAACTTGTCAAGTCTCGATGGAGCTGCTTGTTTATATCTAAAAAGTAATGAAATCTAGACAAAGTCGTGTCTATTCCGAGGTTCCTTACTGCGATTTTTTGATATTATACGCCCTTATTTATAAACGCTGCTTAAAGTTCGCAGTTCAATAACGTGGACTGCTCAAATTTGTTCATCTCTGGACGGGTCGATTTCAAATAGAGCTAAAAATGTTGTCATCCCTAATAACTTATATTTTTTTGCGATTGTTTTTGTTTTGTTTTTTAATATCATAACCTTCATTTACCTTTTTACGTTCCAAAACAAAACAATACCTACCCAAAACTGTACCATTTGCGAGAAAACTAAAACTTTTATTTTTAGTCCCTAAAGAAGATAGCGCTCAATTTCCGTTTATGTTGAAATAAAGTCGCATAAACACGTAGAAATTCTATTTATTTAATATTTTATATCATGATAATGTGCAAGCCTTCAAACGTAGTATATATTTTTCATTTGAGAATAATAGAATACTCTTATCCTAGTGTTTTAAACAGGAATCATGGTTTAACTATCTTTAGTGTAGCTTAAGTTAATACAGTCATAATATTAAATCCACGGAGCTCCTGGACCCCTGCCTCACTCCACCTACTGAAACATCGTCAGTGGCCTTGCAGGGAATTTTCGGAGTGGTGGTGCATTATCTACTTACGTATTTTTTGAGAGATATTCATATTTCTACCATTTAAATGCTTTGGACGAAACTCGGCTCATTCGTCTCTAAAGTGTAATTGCAAAAGGTATTGTAATCGAATATTTATAATCAAGTAATTCTAATGGCTAACAGGAACATGGATATTTTAAATTTATTCGATTGCCGTCTAGAAAGTTCTACAAACTTAAAAATTTTTAAGTTTGTGCCAAATATCATTCGTGTTACTGTCATTTGTGTCAATTTCTCAAGTACCTAACTAATGATAGTGAATGTAACACTAATGAAATATTATAATAATGAATTAAAAACGAGAGCTTTTCCGCCTGTAATACTTCTTTTTTGTGTGTGATATGATGAAAATCCATAGTTATATTTACACGAGTATCTACGAAATTTGCTAAATTATTATCGGTTTTTTTTTTATTTTGAGATTGAATATGACTTATAATTATGTTAGGACTTAATGGTTGTTATTTACGAAAATATTTGTAGTGCATTATGCCGAATAGAGCAAGGATGAGTGAAGATGAATTAGAAAGGAGAAGAATAGCAAGGAGATAAAAATATAAACAAATTAAAGACGACCCAGAAAAATATACCACTGAAAAACCTAAAAAAAAAGAGAAGCTTATCTAAAACGAAAAGAGAGTAAAAAAGTGAAAAGTATCAACCAAATGTCTCCAAGAGAGCAAAGATTACAACGGAAAGAGTGCAGGGAAAATTTTATCACGAGAAGAAAATAAAAGGAAAAAAGATTCAAGAAGTGATTGTGCCACAATTCACAAACAACTGAAATAGATTCTACAGCTGATGATAAAATTGGCGACCCTTTGGATGCACCTGATACAGAACGACAAAATAAGTTAAAAAACACAATCTTGTTAAACTAAATTAAAACTTTAAAACGAAAGCACCTTTTGGAAAAGAAAGAAATGGTAGGTTTAATAAAAAAAATATCAATACAGGTGTAGAGTTCTATTACAAAAAATTAATACTATGAAAAATAAACGAGAGAAAAACAAATGTGAATACTAAAGAAACAGGCGTAAAAGAAGCTGCAAAAGATAATACTAAGTCGAATACTGTATTTCCAACTCGAAATTACGAACTCTATAGGAAGTGCCTACCCAGCGGTTTACAAAAGAAGATTTTAGAAGGAGGCAAATGTATCCTAGAAATTGTGGAACCATTTTATGAAGATGATATAAATAGTCGCAATACTGCCGGTAAAAAACAATATGTCAAAAAATTCGGAGTTACGAAACAAAACCGATATTTACTGCACTCTGTAAAAACTTGCACAACATACAAATTACAAAAGTGCAATTGATTCAGAAGTTGGTAATGTTAAAATCATATCTACTAATAAGAAAATTAAAATATTGAGCGATATCACCATCAAACACGCTAATAAGCTAAATAAAGCTCCAAGTCCTCGAATTCGCGAATAGGAGAATGTTACACCATTTTCTAAAGTTAAAGGTTCTTGGGATAATCAGTCATTCGTGGTAACTCAAACAGAAGCAATGGCGTCTGGATTTGGGCAATAACATCAACAAGAATTTCTTGCGATTTTGAATCAGCAACAGACATCCAAAGATTGATTGAAAGCTTAAGACAATATTTCTGGTAAAGAAATCATTAAAGAAGTCAGAAGCAAATTCAAGAAGATAATTTTATTTAAATAATGATTAAAACCAAAAAATATCAAAGCCAAAATCAGCAAAATTGTGGATAGATAAATACAAAACTATTGATTTAAATATGGAAAACTTAAAAAGGGTTAAAGAAAATTACTGTTTTTAAAATTACAAAATTATTACAATGAGTGATTACACTTGTTTTATTTTTAATTATCATTAGTAGACATCTAATATCATTAGTGTTTTTGATAATTTCATTAGTGTAACAACATCACTCATTCGTGTCACTCTGATTTCAAAATTTCAATAGTTTTATTTAAAAAATCATTTTTTTTTTTCGGGAAAGTCAAGCTGTGTCACGCTCGTTTTTCATTGGACTTTTAAAATTGTTTATAGTGTTGTTTACTAAATAAAAGTGCGTGATTTATGTAGTAAAAAGTGCATTTAGTAAATAGTTTATAAAGAACAGTGAAATATCGCAGCATAGTGGCCACATCATGACTTAGCCCCAAACCTCACACGTAAGACTGGTCACGCTGCAGTCTTTTTCTACATGAATAATTCATAATTACTTGACATTGGCTACATGCACAGACCGTGCGAAAAAACGGGTCTATAAGAAATCAAACAAAAAAGTATAAATTTTATTAGAAATTTAAAAAAATAAAAAAATCGACCCGGACACGGACCTGCATGATGCTATAGGTACTCGCGGCCAGGGATCGTAACAGATGGCGAACTATTGTAAAGAAGAGGATAATTCCACAGGGACATCACGAACCTCGGTAATGAGGAGAATAACTTGAGGAGCAATCTATAATAGGTGACTAATTGTTTCACAGTTTCATGTTTTGATTACTGTATTCGCTTTTTGTTCGACTTAAGTTCTAGCGACAGATTGGTGCAATGGTGTGATGTCAAAAAGGGGTATTATAAAATCTCAGATTATTTAGAAGACAATAAAGCTTGGGATTGAGCTGCTCGCTCTGCTAATCATGTCATTAAGTAATATGCGTAATTATGCTACAGTTATGACATTTTGATCACTATTTTTTTAAATCACGTAAATTGTAACAATCAATTTGTAAAAACCAAACGCATATTCTTATTGTAAAAATTTACATTTTTAATGTCTGGACTTGAAAAAAGACGATGATCCCTGAGATTATTTCGGCTTTTTTTTCTCAGAGGTAGTCAGTTAGGAAATGCTGACTCCAGCTAGTTAAAAAATATGACGTGTAAAACTGATCAGTGTTTCTACTTGAATAACAAACAATTTCATTTCATGAAAGCACCTGGTTTTGTACCATTGTGTACCCTTAACGGCCAAGTCACACAACATTAAATAAGTATAATATGTAATAAAAAATTCGAAGTAATAAACCTTAGACTTGGCTCCAATTTATCTAGATTTGATTACTTTTAAGAGATAAACAAGCAGCTCTATCGAGTCTTGCCAAGTTTTTAACAGAATGTTTTGCGGGGCTCGGACCTACGACCTACACCTTGCAAGTCGCGGCCGCTACCACTGGGCCACCGCTGCTGCTCAATTGCCCAATAATAGAGCTTTTTAAAGTTTTAATCAGACCCTTGCATGTTACGAAAAAACTGGTTCACTCATAATGGTTTATTAACGAGGAGAATCGATGAAGAAAATTCAGAATAAAGAAGCGTAGATAGAGAATGTCTTCTGGACACATCTATTGGTCAACTTTGCATTTTCAATTTCGCTTGGTCCTAGCTTAAATTTTAGGTATATTAGGTTAGCAAAAAGTTTTTATGCACTTTTAAACCTGGCACATTCACAATTTCATTCAATAGTCTTTTTGAATTTCGAACACAGAATTTAAAGAAACAAAAGACAATTTGGAGCCTGTTTGTTGATATCAAACAATCGAATACTAAGAAAACTTGCTTTTATTTGTTTATTTAGATTTAAATCTTGAAAAAGTGATTGATATCTTTGATTTTGCAACAAACATTACTTATTCTTAACATTAAGGTGAGGTTCTATCAATAATCAGTGTAGCTAGCGCTACACAAAGGTCGACTATAAATCACACCAGATCACACCGAGGAACGTGGAAGTCAAGGCGCGCGTCCCTGCGACCCAGACTCCCGCAGCGAGGGTTCCCATAAATCTCACCCCGGACAACATCTGAGACCAACGGTCAATGTGCGTGGGAACTATAGTGAGTCGTCTAGCACGTGAAGGCTGAACTGGCGCGCTTTCTACATCAACCAATCATACGCCGCGGCCTGCCTCGATTAACGAATCAGCATCAAGAACGCACGCAACACCGCGTGGACATCGCAGGACAGCAAGCTGATTTGCTATTGGTTACCCCACTATTATTTAGAGATGGTTAGTATTTAAGTGAGTGCATAGCTTGTAAGACATTCCCTTGTCCGATGAAGGCCAGCCCGCGCCGCAGCTGAGCCCCTAAATATACTTTCCCAACCATGACCTCTGAGTTTGTTTCGGACGTTTCTTCTCAGAGCTAGTACTAGGAAACGCCGCGGTCATCAAACCAAAATAAAAATAAAAATTCGATCCAGCCATCCCTTGCTGCTCTCTCCAGCGACGCCCTAAGCCGAGGTTCGTACCCCACAGGGGGTGCCCTTAGCGCAGTCGCTTAGTTTTTAATAGCCCTGGCTGGAGGCTTTAAATTCATTTAAGGCATCCACAGGAAAGTCCGGTTAAGTAGTCACGGCCTCTCAAGGTCAACTACGAGATGCCATATCAAAAAAAAAAAAAATGTAAGACATCATTATACATTATTATTATTTTCTACATCATTATTACATTGCAGTCCATTCCTTGATCACACTCTTGTATCGCGTCATTGTACACGTCAAATACATTGTACTCTTTTACATTCGTGCAATACACAAAGTTCGATTTATCTGAGTTTTAATTACGCGACACGACCTACTCGCTACACATGGATACTTCACCTGAAGTGGCCGCCCAAGCTGTGGCACTTATTCAGGCCAGACACAGCCACAGAAATGTGAGTGCTCAACTTAATTTAAGTCGATCTGCGGTCCGAAATGTTTATTGGAGGTACCTAGAGACTGGCGGCTTTTATCAACGGAAAGGCAGGATCGATTCATCGTGACAACCAGCTTGAGAAATCGTCACCTTACCTCCATTGAGATATAAAACCAACTTCACGACTTCCACGGAGAATCTGTGAGCGCTCGAACTGTTTGGAGACGGTTAAAAGAACGCGATATGGTACCACCTAACGCGGTATGGCCCAAACTAACGCGAGCCTTCATTTCGCACGCACTCATTTAAATTGAACACGGCAAGATTGGAGCTGTGTACTCCTTTTTGACGAGTTTAAAATTGTGTTACATGGCAATGATGGAAGGAAGACTGTCTACCGATGTAAGGGAGAGCGTTTCGCACAATACTGCTTTGAAGAGAGGGTTGCTTATGGCGGTGGCTCATGGACTGTCTGGGGCGGTATATCCGCGAGCGGCAAAACTCAGCTTGAGGTTGTTACAGGACCACGGCTGCCAACATTAAATGCTTAAAGGTACATTCGTCAGTGCTTAGAACTTCACGTGATACCATACGCGGACTATGTGGGCTCAAATTTTCTTTTCATGCATGATAATGCAAGAGCCCATACGGCCGGCATCGTCAGGTAATATCTTCGGGTTGTGAACATCACAGTTATGGACTGGCCAGCCAGAAGCCCAGACATGAACCCCATTGAGCACATGTGGGACGAGCTAAAAAGACGTGTTAGGGCTCGTCAGCCAGTTGCCCAGATGGTGCAAGAGTTGGAAACTGCCATAGAAGGGGAAATGGAGAAGATCCCTCAAAATTTCATAAAGCGGTTGATAAACTCTATGCCTAATCGTATGAGAGCTGTGGTAGATGCCCACGGAGGCAACACGCGTTATTAAATTAAATCTTTATTTGATAATACATGTTAAAAACATGTATTATCAAATAAAGATTTAATTTCAAAAATCAATGGTGTGGTTAAGAGAAATAAAGATCTCTATTAAAATAATGGAATAGAGATCTTTATTTCTCTTAACCACAGGTAGCTCACAATAATATTTTATATCCGAATGAAACTGAGATATAATAAATATTTTTTGTCAGTATTTTCTATACACATACATGTAATAGACAAATACCAAATGATTCTGTCTATGACAAACTGTCAAAATCCAGGTGACATTCAACAGCTTCGCTCCGTGGTCGCTAGGTCGCTCGTTGTCGGAGATAAAAATATTTCTAAAAAGATAATTGCATTTTTAATTATTTTTTGCTGTATTAGAAAAGGTTCCCAAGGCAAAAATGTCTTGGTTATTTGGGTATAGTTCGACGCCTCCACAGCCACCATCTGATGTTCCGCCTGCCGATTCTGGGGGCGCTACCGCACCCCCTAACCTAACCAAATCTGAAAAGAGGGCAATGGAGGCCTACCGCTTTGATTCTAGTGCTCTTGAAAGAGCTGCACAAGCAGCTAGAGAACTAGAAAAATCAAGTAAGTAGTTCAATTATGATATTTATCAATCACATTGCGCGCTATTGCATAAGCGACCGCATAACCTTATATACGCGGCAAGACCTAATATTATTTAGACAAACACATTTTGGCTGTTCATATCCTATAATTGAGTATAAAAAATATTGTCTAGAAATGTTTTGGTCATTCTTATTGTGGACAACAAAACGCAAACATGAGTTTAATAACTTTGCGTAGGTTATAATAGTCCTATTGTACTCTAGATGATATACAAGCCCCCAAATATATGTTTACTATTGTATCTGCTTGATAATATCTTCCTGTACCAGACTAAAACTTAGAATTACTTTTGAGTTCAATAATGCGAGGATCTTTAGTTATTTACAATCATTTATTGTTCTATATAATGTCTCACCTTGCCTTACCTTGGCCTTTATGTATATACAAGGCTATAAATACAGTAATTTAATTCATGGTATTAGTGCAATTGACCCCAGCCAAACCACAGTTAAAAATGAATAGGACCCAAACGCTCAACCCTCATAATGCAATTTCCAATTCTAAAGTTCAATTGGACTACGTTCTGTATAAAAATTTGTAATTATAAAAAAAACAATGCCATCATATGCTAAAGCATAGAAATGGTAAAATTTTAATGTAGAAACAGATGTCAGTACATTAAGCTACTACAATCTATCCAATTTCTTTAATAGATTAATGACTTTATTGCTAAACCATCAAGGTAGACTGGGAAAATTTGACCTGCTGGTACTTTTTTTTTTTTTTTTTTTGATATGGCATCTCGTAGTTGACCTTGAGAGGCCGTGACTACTTAACCGGACTTTCCTGTGGATGCCTTAAATGAATTTAAAGCCTCCAGCCAGGGCTACTAAAAACTAAGCGACTACGCACTAAGGGCACCCCCTGCGGGGTACGGACCTCGGCTTAGGGCATCGCTGGAGAGAACAGCAAGGGATGGCTGGATCAAATTTTTATTTACTGGCTCAGCTGCGGCGCGGGCTGGCCTTCATCGGACGAGCCTGCTGGCACTGATAATAACTTTTATTATGGTTGTATTATCCAGGACATTCAAAGGAAGCATTGGAGCTGAGTAAGCTACAAGAAAGCACCAAACAGTCTGAACAAATGGCTAAGATCAAGGAGTATGAAGCAGCAATAGAACAAGCCAAAGTAGAACAGAAGAGAATTGATTTTGAAGAGCGCAGAAAAACATTACAGGTGCCTTTTCTATAATCTTACTGGAATCTTATTAGATTGAATTTCAGTTGAACTGTTAACTTATGAGACACAATTACTCTTTCTATTGTTGTTAAATTTAGTATATCTGTCTAATAGACAAGGGGTTATTACATATTAGCTCATACACCATGGGATTCATTCAAATGATATGTTTTTAAATCTATAGGAAGAAACAAAACAACATCAGATGAGAGCCCAGTACCAAGACCAGTTGGCTAAAAAGAGATATGAAGAGCAGCTGGCACAACAACAAAAATCTCAGGAAGAAATTCTGAGAAAGTAAGCATTTCAAATTCCTTTAAATATTCCTGCAAAAGTAACCACAGCCACATATCATAACTAGGGATACACAAACTAAACAAAACTATTTAGTACTATGTCAACTTGAAATGTATTTTGAATGGCTAACACTATGAGAAGCTGTCACCACACAAAACAACACAGAAATATTAATAATATTTTTTCATTATTTCCTTCACAATCCTAATTTATTAAGAGTTAGTATATCATGGCTGTGACAGTCCAGTGGCAAATGGCAATCGCTCCTACTCACAAGTGTCAGGTTGTGGCTTCAGACCTAGGCATGCACATTACTTTTTTAAAGAGTTTAATCACCAGTACTATTAAACAATTATGTTAAACATAGGAAACTGGCATCTTCTACAAAATTGTGAAGAGGTGTGGCATGTACCAACTGTCACTGGGTGTGTGGTGGATTACAGCCCACTCCTTTTTACAGAGACAAGACTTGTCACCCAGCACTGAGACCAATGTAGGCTGATTACAATTATGCTTATGCATACTTTTTCATCATTATTAGCAATAGGGTAGTTGACCAAAAAAAAAAAAAACTAATTAGTCTGTCAGTCAGATTTCCAAAAAAATACTAGACACATATTTTTTATTTTTTCATATAAACAAAAAATGAAGACGACACTGTGTGTTGAAAACTCGTGTGTTGTCACTGCACGCTACACTTTTTAGCGAGCAGTGACATCACCAGCCACCACTCCTGATCTTTGATGCCTTTTATATTTGTCAATTTTTATTATTGTTCCCCTACCATCTTTATTCACAATGTACTCGTATATTGCAATAATATTATATTTTAGGCAAGAAGAGAGTGTTGCTAAGCAGGAAGCTTTACGGCGCGCCACTATTGAGCATGAGATGGAGTTACGGGAGAAGAACAAATTAAAGGCAATTGAGGCTGAAGCCAGGGCTAGAGCAAAAGCTGATCGTGAAAACCGGGACATAACATTAGAACAAATAAGATTGAAGGCAGCTGAAAACAGAACAACTATTCTTGAGAGTATTAAGTAAGTAGATGTTATATAGCTTGTTAGTCTGTATCTTATTAACTATTGACAATCATTATCGGTAGTTAGAAACCCATATCTGACAATCCTTACCATATTGTCTTACCTAAAAATTGGGTTGTTGAGGTCAGACAAACAGTCACTCCATACTGCTATTTCAGCTGCATCTGATTAAAAGTTAACCCCAACATAGTTGGCAGATACATTGTGGATGCCCAGGCCTTTAATGTAGACAATCAACAGTTTGATCTTCAGTTTTTTTAATATTAAAGCACACTTACTTTTGCTTCTCAATATTATGGTTTAATAAATCATTTTACTTTTCTAATTGATTAACAGGACAGCAGGTAGTGTAGTTGGTACTGGACTGAATGCTTTGGTCACTGATTGGGATAAAACATTAGCCGCAGCTGGTGGCCTATCACTCTTGGCTCTTGGTGTTTACACTGCTAAAGGTGCAACATCAGTGGCTGCAAGGTTCATTGAAGCTCGCATTGGTATGTACCAATATTTTAAGCTAATGTATAGTAGAACCAAACTAGGATAAGAGAAAGCAGTTCTTATAAGGAATGACTTCTCATTCACTCACACTTTTCCCAATTTCCAGGCAAACCTACCCTTGTCAATGAAACTTCAAGATTCTCTATATTGGAAGCTGTAAAACATCCAATACTCACTGTTTCAAAAGCAATAGCGAGTTTTAGAAAGCCTTCTGATGCATTAGCTGGTGTGGTCCTAGCTCCAACACTGGAGCGGCGACTTCGAGATATCGCTATTGCTACTAAAAATACACGTTTAAATAAAGGATTCTACAGAAACCTGCTCATGTATGGACCTCCTGGAACTGGTAAAACATTATTCTCTAAGGTGAGTGTATAAATTAATACATTCTGGAAAAAATATTTCTATAAATGTCATCAATTGAAAGGTTCATTAGAAAATAGAAAACCAGTATCACACTGCATATATCTGGCATTTTATTTTTGGCTGTTTGTCTCAGCCATAAGGCACACACTATAGTTGTTAAAACACTTTTTTATTTGTATATTTGCGTTTTACAAACTATGTTCAAGTAAACTTTATCCTTTCTATTTTGTTAAATAATTTACTTGTGTTTTGCAGAAACTGGCAAAACATTCTGGCATGGAATATGCTATCCTCACTGGTGGTGACGTTGCACCCATGGGAAAAGATGCTGTGGCAGCAATTCATAAAGTATTTGATTGGGCTGGGACCAGTAGAAAAGGTTAGTTTGCTCTGAAGCTAAATTACATTAAGCATGTAGCATGTCTATTTAGTGAAATGTACATTTATTTACAATATATTTTAAATTGACAGGTGTACTTCTCTTTATTGATGAAGCTGATGCATTCTTGAGGAAGCGTTCCTCAGAAAGGATTAGTGAAGATTTGCGAGCTGCCCTCAATGCATTCCTGTACCGTACGTCTGACCAGAGCAACCGGATAATGTTGGTACTCGCATCCAACACGCCGCAGCAATTCGATTCTGCAATCAACGATCGTCTTGATAAAATGATAGAATTCGGATTGCCTGGCGTTGAAGAGCGCGAACGTTTGATTCGTCTCTACTTTGATACCTTTGTCCTGAAACCAGCATCAGAAGGAAAGAGGTAAAAATAATTCAACACAGCTCGGCGTATTGACGTATTTGATACTATATTCAGTATATAATTCTTTTGCAGACGGTTAAGCGTGGATCAGTTCGACTACAGCGAGTTGTGCACGAAGCTGGCTGCCCGCACGGCTGGCATGTCAGGCCGAGCGCTGTCCAAGCTGGGAGTCGCGTGGCAGGCGGCCGCCTATGCCTCGGACGACGGACGCCTCACTGAGCAAATGTGTATTGATATTTGTGATGATGCTGTTAGGGATCATCGGCAGAAGGTTGGTATACTGGTTTATTTGTGATGGACACAGTAAAATAATAATAGCTTGTGCAGACGAGGGATTATTGCCCGCTAAAATAGATCGCTTACAACTGTATCGAGTAACGCATGGGATTAAAAGTACCGCGTACAAAAAGTCCCCCGAAAAACCGAGGACATGCAGAGGGCGGAACAGACAAAAGTACGGAGGAGTCCCAATAGAACTCGTGTAACTCGTTGTGTGCTCTCACTTCTCTGCATTTCTGGGCAACAAATGACCGCACACCGTGTGCGTTGAGTTCGCGGTAAATCTGCGGTAGACTTTTTATTTGCGGTGCGTGCTTTTTCTTCGCCACGGAGTAAACTCTGTCGTCTACGCAGGCTATTATTGTTTGACAACTAGAGTCCTCAACTTGAGATTACTGTTTGTATTATTTACTAATTTGTATTTGTTTTCGTAGATGGAGTGGTTATCGAATGAAGAGAAATCTCGCAGCATGATGCCTTATCTCTTAGACTTACCGCCTTTGGATACTGATAACAAAAATACGGAGAATGAAACGGAGAAGTCCGAGTCAAAAAATGCATTGAAGATGGAGAAACGAGATGTTGACATAGAGAAGTGACACAGTGTTAACCCTGGCGACATTGTAGATCTAGCTGAAAACAACATATGTTCCAATTCCACAAGAAACAGAGCAAACTGTGATACAAATCAAAAGTTCAAATATGATTGTAGAAAGTCCAACTCAAAAAAATTTATTAATCTAAATGATAGCGAAATGGATATCTTGCGGACATTATCGCAGAAGAAAAAGCCAGCACAAGTCACAATAAATTAGTAGAAGATAAGATAATTTAGTGGATTCATTTGTGGATTACATAAGTGTATGTAAGAAATAAAAACTATGAATGCTCCCATTATTTTTAAATAAGGGGTTTTCAACATTAAGCTTGAGGAAATTTATAGTGTTGGGTTGGTCTGAATTGCACAAAAACACCACCTCTACTTTTAGAAAATACGGGCTACGGCATATGAAATATCTATGTACTAACAGTACTGTTTCATTGAAATTATGAATAAACACTTTATTGTACAAGTACAAAATTTTTAAAATTATTGGTAGAAAGGATAGTTCGGGAAAAAGTTGAAATAAAGGCTTCCTGTCAAAGGCACCTCAGTTGGCTATACAGTGTGCATTTGATGTAGAAATAATTATTATAATAATTGTATTGGAGTATATATAAATGTAATGGTTATGCTTACGAGTGTGTGTTAACTTTTGTCTGTCTGCGATCTGACAATATTACTAAGTCTGCAAGCATTTTTATTAGTGTGTTTGGTTTTAATAATATTTAGTGGGGAGGTTCAGTTATTATTCTCTAATGGGAAATTAAACACTGGTATTGGCAAATCCATGAAATCTTTATTGCAGTAAATTATAAGACACACAAAAATGTTCATTCAAAACCTAAAACACTGAAATATGTTTATTTTCAGCAAAAAATCTTCGAATATAACTGTTAGCTTACGCTCTATAGATCACGAGTTTGTTGTTATCGTTTTAGTCACAGTTACTACTAGTAGTGCATATTAGAATATTCTTAACAAAAAGAACTTGTTTCATTTACCAATTTACCTAACACACCATAATAATGTACAACTATATGTTGTCTGGTGTATTATAATCCTATATCAGTGCAGTACCCTACCTCACAAACATCACAGTATACCTAGTCTGGCTATAAATTATTGTTACCATTAAATTGAGATCCAATGCTACTTCTATCACATCAATGCCTCTCTTTGAAAAAAATTAAAACAAGTTGATTGATCATGGCTCGGATAATTATTTATGAGAACAAATGGTTCCACATTAGCACAAAAACTTCTCTTATTATGTGCATAGGTCAAGGAAGTCATGTTAACAAAGTTCCTTTTTGCCATGTTAATTTGTTACAGAACTTATGTCCTGATCTGCCAGGCTAGGTATACTCTTAGTGGAACTTCTCAAGTTACCTGGCACAATAAAATATCACTCCATGCCCCCATTCTAAAAAGTCTTTGCCTTATCAAGTTATCATACATTATTTTAATTACTAGAAAGAATAACATTAGTATCCACAAAAATAAATTAATTCATCTAAACAAATGAAGATGAATCGTTTAAAGCATTACAGTTGTTCACTTAGCAAAAACTTAAACCAATTGCAATTCCTCATGTTGTACGTGGGATAGTCATATGAACTTTGTAAGGGTAGAAAAAGTTGAATTTGCCCTGTCCTTAACTATTACAATAACAATTTACTTTAAAATACATTTAAAACAGAGTAAAAGCATTTTAATTAATAGATAATAAGACTTAGTTTAACATAGACTGTTTACTGTGGCAGTTTGGTATCCACAAAATCAAGCACTTTCAGCATTGTTATCCAATGTGCATTAATTTGCTAGCTTATATAAATTCTAGCATCTTACAGCAAAATATTTTATATAATAATAAACAGTGTATATTTTTGGTATGCACCATACTAAATATTATAATAAGTCCACATTAATTATATAAGTGACAACAAAATACAGTAGCTACCATTTAAAACAAGTTATTCTGTAATTAATAATCTGTATGCAAATAATATCTTACATTTTTACAAGTATTTAGCAAATGAATTACATACATTTATCTGGTCATAGGCATGTATAATGTCCATGACTATACTACACTACATGCAATAGATAGTAATTTTATTAAATGCTCTTTAGTTACTCCTGTTTCCTGAGCAACACGATGTTTGGGTTGGAACTGCTTCATCATCAACCACCACAACTTGTGATGGTCTGTTCACATCTGTTAGTGAGTTCTGCTCAAACCTTTCAATCATTGTTCTTGTAAGATCAAGGAAAAGGTTTTCCACCCCTTGATTTAGTTTTGCAGATGTGTAAAAATGTTGAGCACCAACCATATTGGCATAACTGAAACAAAATGAATCCATCTATTATTATTTCTGTACCCTTACGATAGCTTAGTATTTCATCAACGCTTTAACTGCAAATTCAAGTCAATTAGGTATAGTTTATATAATTACCTCTCTGCTTCCATTAGGGGAACAGTCCTTTCATGTTCTAAATCAATTTTATTTCCAGCAATTGTAAGAACAATATCTGATCCCAACATCTTTTTCAGCTCTTTCACCCAGTTTTTTACCTGCAATTATATAATTGAACACATTATACGAATAGTTCATTAATAGCAACTGTATAATTCACAGAGGAAGTAGAGATCTGAGTATGTTCTTAGAGTCATCCACTTTATTTATTAGATGTAAAACATGACATTCACAATTTAATGATTTCCTTTGTTTTCCTGATTATCACTGTGATGAATATATTTTATGTAATAAGTTATACATCACAGGTATGATGTTGTGAAGACTGCAGGAATTCATTGGAAAACCGCAGCAAACTGGTGGAGGTTTAGGAGACCTATTTTGTTGCATAAATATTTCAGCTGAAATTATGAAGATTGTCACACCTTTACAAAAGAATCTTCATCAGTGATGTCATAAACAAGAATAGCTCCATTGGAATTTCGATAGTATATGGGGCCCAAAGCATGGAATTTTTCTTGGCCTGCTGTATCCCAAATGGAAAGGTTAACACGTTTACCATTGATGTTTAATCTTTTGTTCAAAAATGTGGCCTGAAACAAAAAGAAACATCAGTAAACAATTGCAGCCAACAAACTTGCAAGAAAATTGAGGATATTATGGTACCAGTGGCAGCTGAACATATCGGTCCACTCCCTTCTGGTAATTACGCACTCTGGTAAGAGATCAGCACAACTGACATTGGACAACAGGCTAAGGAAGCACTTTCCACGATATATGGCTGCCTCACAAAGCAAGCTCTCTGTCTAAATAAACTAAAGCTGTACACAGTTACTGTAGCTTTAACTGGCCATGGGTCAATTCATAAATACCTCTTCGTTATAAGAGCTACAGATAATTAAATGTGCAGGGCATACATGGAGGATAACGAAATAGTGGCTCATGTCCTGCGAAACTGCCCGGTGTTTACAACATACAGGGCAAAATACATCAGTAACCCAGGTAACCTACATGGTGGTCAGTAACATCAAGGCATAGCAATGCCTTCCTTGAGGAGCTGGGGTGGATCAAATGACCATTGAACACACCCGTAAGTGAAACATGCGCATTGGCGTGGAGTTAGCAGATACCAGAAAATATTACCTAATGTCAACAATTAAAACTCACATATAGGCTGACCAAGAGTGTTCAAAGAATACTTTCTTGATAAATTTTAAAATCTATATACTCTGATGCTGCTAAAGTTGAATTAGATTTGTTATATTATTTCATCTGGAACCATAAAAAGTACCCTTTATTTCTTTAGTTTCTGATTACCCCAAATAGAAACAGGCTAATTTTTAATAATTCCTATTTGTCAAATTAATATTCTGAATGTAAAGTTGCTATTCCTACAACACAATGATACCAAAGGCATACAAATTTATCAGTATAGGTGTAGTTTTAGGCTTTTACATAAGTACAGTAAAAATACTCATCAAATAAATAATCAATCTATGCTTTATGAGCATAGATTGATTATTTATTTGATGAGTATTTTTTATATTTAAGAGATTTTGGGTCGTAGATACATACCTGCAGCGTAGTTAGATGTTTGTCGTTGAACTTATCTTCAATGTAACGCAGTAATAGAGACGTCTTTCCAACACATCCCTCTCCCAGTAACACGACTTTGAAGTTGTGAGTTCCGCTAGGAGCGGTGGCCATTATAATAGTATAATAGATCCTTGACTTGGAACCTTGAAAAGTTGAACCAAGGCAAATTAAATTTGCAGTCGCAAGATATAAGTATTAAACTATGCACAAGCAGCAGATAACTATTTTACACTGCGACAGTACACAAAAGCATTTCTTAGGTATTCATCATAAATTATTAAATGGATTATTATAATACGTCGTATTTAACGATTAGATTCGGGGAACTTTCCAGTTTGAAGGAAAGTATATTTTTCAACAAGTATGAAGTAATGTCACAACTCACAAGTGAGTAAAATATTGTCACAAATTAAAAGTGACAGCAGCAAGATGATCCTAAGCATAGACAAGAAAAATGAATAGGCGCAGGGCGTTTGCGTGAAAACGACATGACTACTCAAAGCGCGATTATTCGAACGCGAAACGTGAGCGAATCGTGATTTCTTTGCGTTCAGAAGACGTCACGTTCAATCTTGGCGACATTGGGCACGCTGTGCTCGCAAGCTACGATCCCGTAGCATGTATCGAGTTTTTTTTTGTCTACATTCTTTCGTTTGCCTCGTCATGAGTCAGCTCACTCAGGTCACACGTGTGGACGAGTGCTCGACGTTGGCTCGGTTCACTCTGAATTTGGTTTTCAGAGCTTGCTCATCGTGAGAATAAGAACGGTCTGCTCTTTTGTATCGAGAATGCGCACTCATTGCTTTCTGTATCGTGAGAGTGATTGCTTCAATTCGTTTGCCTATGGAATGGGTCATGAATGATGTTACAAACTATACCAGTGATAAGTACAGTATTTATACACTACGAACTCGCTCTTTAATAAAGCCTTAAAGTGCAAACTCCAACAGACCGAGCTACTCGAAACCGGAAAATATTCCCCACCAACTTAAGATTTTAATGATAAAGTTGAAAATCCATTGAAAAAATTGACCGATTGTAGTTGCGCTAGCGTCTAGACCTATCCAAGTTAGAAAGCCCTAAGTAGGGGCTCCCTCCACATGCTTTTTTATTATTTATTTATTTGGACTTCTAACAGAGAAAACATCTTAAATGCTAGAAAATATAAATAACAGGATATGACCTTGTGCTTCTCCACTTATAAGAATTCACACCATGTAAATAATAATTAATATAACAGTTGTATCACATTAAATTTTAAAACAATGTTATATGAAATTAGATTTTAAAGCAATGTCATATTAATTAAAATTTAAAACAATGTTATATTAAACAAAATTTTAAGACAGTGGCAAAATAATTATATTAAACAAAAAATTCCATCAAGACACAATAATAAAATTTGTTAAAAAAAAGAAACAGTAAAAAGCATTTTCTTAATTATGTCAAATAATGATAACGAAATAAGTTTAACATTAGATAAATTGAGAAGAAAGTAAAACAATCAAATAAAATTACAATAGACTATGCAATTACAATAATACAATTTTTTTTTTTTTCAATCCCGCCTTATGGTAAGCAGTGATGCGATCGTTGATGGTAAAGCGCGCTAGTTTATTAAGAGCATATTCACTCAGAAAAACTGAGCGAATAGGAAGGAAGACGGCAGTTGAGCGAGATAATAATAATAATAATAAAGGAAATAATAATAATAATATTTATTTATTTCATAACTTATACATACAGGCTTATAGTTAAGATAGTTTTTTAAATAGCTATAACATTATAGGTTCCGTTTATAATATGTTAATCCAGATTCTGTACACAGGAAATAAAACTCTGTCTCTTAAACTAGGATGTCCTGTATCTTAAGAGACAGATGATGCAATGTTAAACCCAACAACACGACCAACGATGCTGCGCCAAAGGGAGATTGATCTGAGGGCCCTCCACGACCAAACTCCCAACACAACAACATTTGGCGCATCGTATCCGGCACCCTGTCCTCCGTACGGCTTCACCAGACATCATGCCAGAACACGACAAATCGCTTGGAGGCAAGACTTTGTCTGGTGGGTGGTAACTTCTGCCGGCGGCCGATGTTAAATTAAACGACAAATAGACAAATAGCTTCGTAATCAGCTTTGCAGTAATCAGGTTCAACAATCGCCTTAGTGCTTGATCACGTACACTCGCGGGCGCGGTGGCGGGCTCGGTCACGAAATATCAAACAAATGACGAAATATCAAAGTGTTCACGTATGAAACGCACGTGCGGTGTAAGTAGCGGGCTAGCAGGCGACCGGCGCGCGCGGCACGCTCGCTACAATTACAAACGCGAGAGATGTTTGTGCGTGTTCACGTTAAACTAGCGGCAGAGCGCGCGATTACCCCGCGACGTCAGGTAAGATCAACCAGTTTGAACTTATGAAATCGCGCAAACGCCTGGCGGCTAATGTGAACACGAACTCGCAACGTCTCCGCGCCCGAAACCGCGCCCGCGCCCGCGCGTTTCTACGTGAACAAGCACTTAGAATAATTTTTAGACTCCACAGGTACTTTTAGCGCAATTTCAAAGGCTGAATGAAACTTATCTAATTCACGAATTGGGTCAAGGCAGTTACTCATTTATATTTGTTCGCTATCGGAGAGTGCTAAATCTAAGGTTTTGATTTTAAAGTTTTTGATCCAGTTATACTGTTTCAAATTGCTGAACGATATGAAACCAGGAAGGAGATTTTAAAGATAGCTACTGCCAGTGGCGTAGCGTGGCTTTTCACCGCCCGGGGCCGTCCGGAAATCCGCCGCCATTTATTTTAATTATAAATAATTTAAAGTTTTAATATTATATTGAATGGACTTCATGTCCATTATTCACCTTATTTGTTGCAAGTCAAAATAAACTACCATGCACTGCTTCAGAAGGAAAATAAAGGGTTTTTCAATAGGGACGCTCGAACTTTGACAGCGCATAGCGGCCATCTTGGTAATGCGATAGCTGTCAAATTTGGCATGAATAGTTGAATACATATTTAGTCGAGACATTTCACCATGGAACGCTACACGCTTCAACAACGTGTAGAAATTATTAAAATGTATTATCAAAATCAGTGCTTTATTCGCGTAACGTTCCATTCGTTGCGTCCAATTTATGGCGTTTATGGCAGTCCTGGAGAGTCTACAATCAGTCGTTTGATAAAAAAATTTGAAACAACCGGGTCGGTGATCGATAAAGCAGTTCCTGTACGTCAAAGAAACGCAAAATCGTTGGAGAATATTGTTGCCATTCGAGACAGTATGCGAGAAAACCCCAGACAAGGTCTTCAAGGCTAGAGTGAATAGGCACTTAATAAACTAGCGCGCTTTACCATCAACGATCGCATCACTGCTTACCATCAGGCGGGTTTGCGGTTTTGACCGCAGGTGGTTTATAATTTATAAAAAAAAAAGACAATTCATTCCGCGTCGTGCGCAATAACTGGGTCTTTCTGCGACATCAACATGGCGAATTTTGCGCCGAGATATGGGTTTCATCCATATAAAGTCCAATTAACTCAAGAGCTAAAACCCAATGACCACAGGCACCGTGTATTCGCTGGTTGGGCGTTAGAGCATCTGGCAGCTGATCCTGCTTTTGCAAAAAAAAAAAATCATCTTCACTGATAAGGCTCATTTCTAGTTAAGCGGCTTTGTTAATAAACAAAATTGCCGGATTTGGTGCGATGAAAATCCGCGGGAGATTCATCAGGTGCCTTTTCACTCCGAAAAAGTAACTGTTTGGTGTGGATTTTGGTCCGGCGGTATTATCGGCCCTTATTTCTTCGAAGATGCGCAAGGCGCCACTGTCAATGGCGACCGATATCGGACGATGATAACAATTGTTTTGTTCCCTAGGGTAGGTGGTATGGATCTCACAAACATATGGTTCCAACAGGACGGCGCCACTTGCCATACAGCACGGGAAACATTAAATTTATTGAAAGAGAAGTTCGAGGGCTTCGTCAAATCGCGTGGTGGCGACATCAACTGGCCCCGAGATCGTGTGACTTAACACCGCTTGATTATTTTCTGTGGGGCTACGTGAAATGTCAAGTATATGCAGATAAACCACAGTCAATTGCTGCCCTAAAGGCCAACATAGCTAATCAGCGCCACCATAATTTTTTCTTGATCACTCTTGTTATAGACCGAAATTAAAAAAAGTGGTTTGAAAAATGTATAAGATGTATCGAAGCTATTTTTTGAAATTTGTTTGAATTAATTTGACAGCTAGTTACAGATTTAATTTCTGCTAAAAGTTGCCGTTTTAAGCTAATTTTGAATTTCTAACTTGCAGAATATAATATATACACTGTTTCAAAAGTAGCTTAGATATGGCTTCAACTATTTTCAAACCTTTTTTTTTATTCCGGTCTGTAACAAGAAAAATCACGAAAGATTATCTGTCTCACTAGTTTTAGAGGGGTAAGCTCCTTAAATAATTTTGTTACTATTACTTAAAAAAAAAAAAATAGATTAAAAATGTACTCTTCGTGCTTTTTTCAAAGCAAAATCTTTTACACAATCGTCAATATCAAATTGTATCTCATTTTAAATTGCCAGTATAGCTAGATTTGTTAGCCTCAACGTAGACATAGTCGACCTAAGGTAATTTTTTATCAGCTTTAATTTAGAAAAGCTTCTCTCACAACTGGCATTACTGACGGCAGACGTAAAAAAATTCTCAACATAATTACAATGTTTGGCAAGCCATCTTCAAGTTTGGAGTCAATAATATATTTTAATAGTCCCTGAGAGCTGGATTTCATAAGCTCTTTTTTAGTCTGGATTTGATGTGATTTGGAATAACTTTTTTTTTTCTTGTTCATGCAATGTTTTTTTCCTTATCCGCCGCCTCCTTTCATATGCCGCCCGGGGCCATGGCCCCCCCTGCCCCCCCCCCCAAGCTACGCCACTGGCTACTGCTGCTTGTGGAGACTGAGTAAAAGTCACTGGTAGTGTTGTGTATCCAATCAATCCCGCTCAGATTGAAGTCGCCTACTATTAGAGTAGAGCTGTTGGAATTACGTACTATAACAGAGTTGCAGTTCTTAATGAAGTGTTAAAACACGTCTGAATATACTGGAAGGGGTATGTAAACACCACATAGCTTTAGGGACCCATTTATAGCTGATTTCGTTTTGATTGTAACCCATAGGTCTTCGCAGTTACTTTTCCATTCAGTCATGCGTGATGAGATTAACTTATTAGATAAAGCTATAAGCACGCCGCTGCCATTTTTTTTTTGTGGTTGCTGAAATTAGAGGTTTCCCTGTCCCTTCTATACACTGAAAAGGAGTCACCGAAGAGCTCAGAATCAAAAATACCTTCACATAACCAAATCTCCGTTAAGACGTAGACATCGTACTCAGTGTCCGCTATGTGTTGACGTACTTCAGTATGTTATTGTGCAGTCGTCTAGTATTTTGGTATAGTCTATGCATTTCATGAGCGCGCGCCAATTGTTCTAATTTAAACCTTATATCAATGATCATAAAAATCACATGACGCGCGCTCGTGACTTGCAACAACTATAATAAAAATTAATGCAATTGAATTTTGAAAAATATTATAAAATAGCATTCATAAAGTAGCACTATTATTTTAATTAGGAAATACCATTTAGTTTATCAGTATCACCAATAACCACAGTTTGGGAGGTTTCTGGATCTGGAAACGGAATCTGTATCCCAGTTCTTTGGCTCGAACTCGTGTAGCCGCATGAAGTGCTTTATTCTCTGGGGATAACTGTTCTACGACAAATATAGGTACTGGTTTATCTTTTGCAATGCCGAGATGACTTGAGTTCAATTTAGACTTTGGGTTGGTTTTGTTGAATTGTGGGGATACTGCAAGGAAAGTGTCCCTAACACGGGCGTCAGGTCGTCACGAGGACCAGCTACTCGTGGAGGGTGGAGTTGTGCAGAGCCCGGATCAATCGGTCGCGCTGCTGGCCAGAACATTCTTCGCCGATGATGACGTGTCTGTGGACTCTGCGGTCCACACCGTCATCAGAGGTCGGGCGGATCTGGTCAGCACGCGCCTACCGGGAGAAACTGATCACCAGGGGGGAGTTGGCCGGACTCTGCGCAGCTTCAACCCTAAGAAGGCACCGGGTCCGGATGGTTTTACGAGCGATATATGCTGCCGGGTAATTAACCAGGATATCCAGCTATTCCTGGCCATCCTGAACCGGTGTCTTGACCTGGCGTGCTTCCCAGCGCCGTGGAAGGAGGCATCTGTCGTGGTGCTCAGGAAGCCGGCGCGTCCAGACTATGCCCGCGCAAAGTCGGAAAATTCTCTGCCGGCGAATCCGCTGGCACTTCTTGCCCAAGTCCAATGCGAGGCAGTACGGCTTCGTACCGCAGCGGAGCACGGAGGACGCGCTGTACGACCTGGTGCAACACGTCAGAGGCATCCTCCACAAGAAGGAGATCGCCCTGATAGTCTCTCTTGACATCGAGGGGGCGTTTGACAACGCATGGTGGCCTGTTATAAAGTGTAGAATGATTGAGAAGAGGATTCCCGTTAATCTTAGACGTCTTGTCGAGGATTACTTCAGGGACCGGAGCGTAGTCGTGCGCTACGCGGGGGGGACGGTGCGGAAGCCCCAGTCCAAGGGCTGTGTCCAAGGCTCCATCGGTGGGCCTCTCTTCTGGAACATGCTGCTGGACCCTCTACTGGACAACCTGAATGCGCTGGGCGCGTACGTGCAGGCGTTCGTAAATGATATCGTGTTGGTGTTCTCTGGGCACACGGCGCTCGGGATCCAGGGGGATGCCAATGCTGCTTTAGCCTGTGTGCACGAGTGGGGTGTCATAAATAAGCTTCGCTTCTCCGCCGTGAAGACTCTGGCGATGGTCGTCTGCCTACCGGACGGATCGTGTTCACGGTGGCTTTGGGTACCGTAGCCACAACGCGGAAGAGAACAATATTCTCCGAACGTGTGCGGACGCTGACCTTGCAATCGTGAATACCTACTTCAAAAAGAAACCGGAGCACCTTGTCACCTACCGGAGCGGACGATGTACTACCCAGATCGACTTTAACTAGGAGGCACCACATTGGCAAAGTAGCCAACTGCACAGTCATTACCGGGGAGAGTCTCACTGCATAACTCCGTCTTCTTGTCATGGAAATGGTCTGCGTAAAGGCCCAACGCAGACGTGTAGAGCGCTGCCAGCGCCAGATCCGGTGGTGGCTGCTGGATGAAAATAAGTCCCAATATTATGTGGCGGTTATTGGCGACAAGTGCGCCGGTACGGATGGGGAACCTGTTCAAGAACACTGGAAAGGGATCCAGGCAGCTATTGCTGGGGCGGCGCGGGTGGTGCTCGGCGTCTCCAAGGGCGGCCGCAAACGTGACAAGGAGACTAAGGTGAAGAAAGCCCTCTTCAAAACGTGGCAAGCGACCGGATCTCCTGAAGATCGCGACGCATACCAAGTTGCCAAACGTGCCACTAAAAGAGCTGTAGCCAGAGCCAGACGAGATCACTTGCAACCGCTTTACGAGAAGCTGGAATCGTCTGAGGGGCAAAAGCTCATTTACAATTTGGTACGTTCTAGAGTCAAAGCGGCACAGGATATATCCAAGTGCCGTTGTGTAAAAGACTGTTGGCAACCTTGAACCTACTATGCGAAGACCTCACGGTGAAGGAGAGATGGCGCTCGTACTTCCACGAGCTACTGAATAAGCAGCATCAAGAGGTGCAGACACCGGACCTTCCTCCAAATCATGGATTAGTGCCCCCGATAACGCCTGAGGAAGTCCATACGGCTCTTCGTCGCATGGCGAATCGGAAAGCTGTCGGAGCTGATGGAGTCCCCATTGAGGCCTGGAAGGTGATGGGTTCTCGCGGTGTAAGCATGTTAACTAGTTTTGAATCGCGTGCTCCTGACCGGCAAACTCCCGAGCCAATGGAGACTGATTATTATTACTCCAGTCTTCAAAAGCAAGGGCTCGGTACAGGAGTGTGGCAATTATAGCGGTATAAAGGTCATGTCCCACACCATGAAGATCTTTGAGAGGATTATAGACTCCCGGATCCGGCAGGAGTGTGCTGTCTCGGAGTGTCAATATGATCCATGGATCCTATCTTCGCACTAATAATCGCCATGGAGAGATACAGATCGAAGAACACGCCTCTGCATATGCTCTTTCTTGATATGCACAAGGCCTTCGACTGTGTCTCTCGGGGTTGTTGACATAATTCGAGACATGTACCTCAATTCCGATTCCGTTGTTAAGACTTTTGAGTTTCTATACTTATACTTTTGAGTTTCGCCGTAGTGGGGTCGAATGGGGTATTATACTATCTAAAACATATTTTGAAAATTCTGTACGAACGAATTCTATTAACCATTGTGCATTTTCGACTAAAAGTTCTCCACTTGCTACAATAGTTAATTAGAGTTTAGACACTAATATTCTTTAGCGCTAGGTAATACCGCCTACTTTATTAATTGTTTTTCAATCTATAACGTCAATGTCAAAAGTAACGTTAAAAGACCCTTGTAGCATTCTATACCTACCTACTTATAATTATTTATAGTCAATCTATCTTTATGTTTTCAATTGGTATGTCAACTCAACGTAACAAAAAAGCAGCGCATTTTAAACTCTTTAGTGAGACCACTTATTGTGACGGACGGGCAACTTCGGAAACCTACACTGAGCGTGGTCTGACCCTTGGCCGGTTATTTGAAATATTACTTTAATACCCATTTCACCACTCCAGAACCTTACTGCCCCATCGGCCATCGGTTCTACGAGCAATGTGCCCCGCCCACTGCCACTTAATTTTAGCTACTCGCAGAGCTATGTCAGTGACTTTGGTTCTTCTGCGGATCTCCTCATTTCTGATTCGATTGCGCAGAGAAACTCCGAGCATAGCTCTTTCCATCGCCCTTTGTGGGACGGAACTGGAACGTTGTCAATCACAATGGGCCTCATACGCCTTAGTATGAAGCCCATTGTGATTTCACTGGCAACACACACTGGTCAAAGACTTTAGTCTTGAGACACTGTGGTATCTTGGACGACGAGAAGTTTATACTGCGTACATCGAGGGACTGGAACAATTTGCCAGCAGCGGTGTTTCTGTCGGACTACAATTTGAGTGTCTTCAAGGCTAGAGTGAATAGGTTCTTAATAAACTAGTGCGCTTTACCATCAACGACTGCGTCACTGCTTACCATCAGATGAGATTGCGGTCAAGCACTAGTTCATATATTATAAAAAAAAAGTTGTAGCGTAGCTTCCCGAGCGCTGCCCAGCCGAGCTGGATTCGGCGCCACGTACCGGAAGACGCAACGTAGGGAGGCCCCTAACAAGGTGGACCGATGACCTGGTGAAGGTCGCGACCGGGTGAAGCCGATGGAGGCGGGCAGCACGAGACCGATTATCGTGGAAAACCTTGGGGGAGGCCTTTGTCCAGCATCTGCAGCTGGACCTCTATAGGTTGAAAAAAAAGAAGACCTATTTCACAATATAATCCATAAATCATCTTCGGCTGTGGTTTTTATCAGAGTTAATTAAGTAAGGAAAGTTATAGGTATTTAATAAATAAAAACAATTTGATATTTTTATTACAATAGAATAGAATAGAATAGAATACTCTTTATTATGTACACCATATAGATTACAGAACATAAATAAAAATATTTTACAAAGGGTGACACAATGGGCGGTCTTATCGCTAAGAGCGATCTTTTACAGACAACCTTTGGATGGAATTCTAAGATAATGCTTATACTGCAACGTTATTTGAAGTTTACGACATCTATGTATGTACAAAAAGTTAAAAAACACCAACACATGAAATTAGGTTTACGTAAGGTCTCTGAAATCAGGAATAGGTCGGTACGAGAGAGGGTAGTATGCTTCAGTAGTTGTTGTACTAAATAAATAGAACTCGGATGTCTTATTCTTCAGTTTACTTTTGACCATTACATTGAACCAATCCATAACGTTGGTGGTCTTATTATTTTCTAGAACTTTGATAAAAGGAATTGTAATCGTCGTTCGTTTTGTAGCAAGTCTTGCTGTCTTCCCTGATGCAGAAGATTTCGATAATGTCGTAGTTCTAGCTCTACTTGGGGTAGTCAATGGTACAAATGTTATGGCGCTAATGCGTTTTGCTGTTTTTGAAGAAATAAGTTTTTGTGTTCTCATGATTGGTGCAACTTTGAACATACTGACGCTAGATAGAGACTGGAGCGCCGGGCTGACGTATTTTATTATAAAAGCAATATTGTCGTTAGCGATATTTAATTTTTTCATTGACTTATGAGCGTCACGAAAGTAGTCTATTGGTTTTTTTTTGTATTCTTCATGTATTCGTTCTTTTAGACCTTGAGTAGATAAACGAGTATTCGAGAATTGAAATTTAGGATCAGTTCGAGAACTTCCAACAGTGGTCACAAGAAAAGAATCAATAGGCGTAATATTAAGGCTTGAAGAAAAATTAGATAAAGCAGGAAATTTTAGTTTAAAAATAAGGTTAGGGTCAAAAGCATATAGAGGAGGAAACGTTTGAGGGCTAAACTTATGATTAGGATCAAACGTAGATGAAGGAGGGCTAAACATATGGTTATGATCAAACGTAGATGTAGGTGGAAACGATGGAGGGCTAAACTTAAGGTTAGGATCATTTGATAGAGATGGGAACATTTGAGGTCTAAACATATGGTTGGGATCAAATGTAGATGTAGGAGGAAACGTTGGAGGGCTAAACTTAAGGTTAGGGTCAAAAGTAAACAGAGGTGGGAACGTTGGAGGAATAGCAATAAGATTACGTAAAACAGAACGAGTAACATTAGGACCAAAAACATCATGAGGACTTGCGGTAGGATTAAATTTTAAAGCATGTACAGTTCGAGTAAGATTATTTGCAGAAGTAGGTGAAGTAGTTTTAGAAGGGAGTTCATGTAAAGCGCTGGTCATATCGTGCAATGTGGTAATTACCGTATCGTTGTAACCGAGTTTTTTGACAGTTTCACTTATCCAATAAAGTGCAGGATTTAGTGCAGTAAAACTCCGCTGGGGAAGTATGCAACTATCCTTATCGGTGATGCCCATTATGCCAAATATTCTGTCTTCTATTAATAATGGCACTCCTTGTTCTTGTCTCTCACGACAAACTTGTATAGTCCGTTTTGTGACTTTGTTGGTGGTGCAAACATAATATCCAAATGGTTGTTCTATATAACAACGTTCTACTGACGTTACTGCTAATCTCGGTTTATCTGCGTCCATTATGGGAATCAGCGCTTTCAGACCAATGGTAGACATATTATCTAAAGCACTCAATTTTACAAGCTTTCTTTTTCTCCTGTCTTGTTGAGTAATAACTAACGCAATGTCATTTCGAGCAATAAAATTGTTTCCGTGAACATAGTTTCTGTAATATGGATGAATAAAAGATCGCACAATCGACAAGTTTCCCACAGAGTTACAGTTTTCAGCACAATATGAGGTAGTCAGCACAACATTAGGTAAAATAAACGTGCCTAAACAACCCTGGATCGGTTTATATGTGCTCCTTTCGCAAATGAGACGCTGTATACTTGATATGGAAATGCTTTGAATGAATACAACACAAAACGCAAACACTGTATAAAGTTGTAGAGGTTCGTGCAACATTATTTTAAACTATAAAAAACTTTTATCACGTCTACCGGAAGCATAATATATAATTGTACTTTTATGATAAATTTCTACCTAGCTATAAGCTATGAATTGTTTTATTTTTATGTCGATGCTGGTTCTTATTGTCTTTTATAAATATTACAAATTTATATATAACGTATTTCATTAATTATATATTAAGCCCGCCATATTCTAATGTTCATTATTATACTTGGCGAATCAGTGAAATTAAGTCTGAGAAATGTGAGAAATGTGTGTGTGTCAATAATCATGAAGAATTTAAAAGCAATAAATTTTTCATCATTACTGTTACGTTTCCTCATCTAATCACAACGTGTAAGCAACATGCAAGCTTAATTTTGCTGTCGATACCAGACTTTTTCAACCAATGAAGTTCCTAGCTCACTTGATCATCATTACTGAATCATTACTTCTTAATTGTTCCATAAAATCTGTTTGTTCAACTCACGGGCCTCTAATAAACTAGTTGTATTATACAGGTCAATGGGTCAAATGCAGATGTAATTATTAATTAATTTATTTTTTGGTAGGATATGTAAAGGTGTGGTGTCTCAAAAGTCCGTTCATCAAAGGTCTTTGGTGGTCTAAATACTGTTTTTGGTGTCCTATTCTTCAAGCATGAGATTCTTGATCTTTTCCGTGATTATCTAATGTAGCAAAGTCTGTATATAAAGATTTTATCAGGAATGAGTGGTTAAATACTTTTCTGCTGTTCAGTAGTGCAGGATTAATTAGGTATTAATAGACAAGATTTGGCCAAGTATACGATATTTTTCAGAAACAGCAGTATATTGATATTTGGTATGTATTCGTAGTAGCGAATCATTACTTAAAACTCACCGACTCACCGAAGCTTGTGCGCCCTGAGATACATGGGGTGATAGGGTGAATTACGACGTTAAGAATTTTAATGAAATTTCTCATTCAAACATCTTATCATCTATTATTCAGCAACGACGGTGGTATTTAATCATTACCTATAACTTCCTTACCCTTCTCCATGGGCAACCTTTTTTTTTTTTTTTAACGAGTGGAAATGCATTTAGGCACCATACCCGCCGCTAGCTAGGCGAGCGTGTGTGGGACTCGCCCGGCCGGAGCCGGGAATACCCACTAAAACCACTCGGTTACCCTCGGGCCCTGTGTTGAGAGTGTCACGGGGCCGGCCAGAAGGCCTAGGCGCCGTGCCACTCTCAGGGCTTACCGGCCCTGTTAGGCCGGTTTCCGCGCCAAAGGGGGATTACCCGGTAACGGAGTAATCCCCAGACGTGGTGACCGTTGTGCAATGCACGTGCGGGAGCTACCCGCACGCGCTGGTCACACCCTGGGGCTAAAGGAGACGGGGGTTCGTCCCCCGCCTTCTTCGCCCCACCCGTCTACGCCGGAGGGGAGCGGCAAGTACGTCCTCTTCCCGCTCCCTCTCCGCAGCCTCCTTCTGCAAGAGGACGGTCTCGCAGAAGGAGGCGGCAGCCTCCCATGCACTCTCACTTTCAACCATGCTCCATGCGCAACCTAAGTTATACTCCAGTACCTGCAGTTGACGAGCTCTGTCTTAACAGTTAACCTCCATGAGGTATCGAACCCCTCAGAAGAGTAAGAACATGCCGAGGATGGCTTTCAATCGGCAACTATTAACTAGTAAGTTCTTACCTTTCTATATATTTTTTTTATTCATTTTAAGTACCTAATATGGCTAAAAATCAATTACATCAAACAAATACATTGATTTCTATAGATAAAAAAGAAAATGATAAATTTCGTGTTCTAACTAAAAAAAAAAAAAGAATATGATACGGACTTTTATATTTACCATAGTTGGGAACACAGGATTTTTATTATTAAGAAGTCTATGATAGGGAAAAGTTATCATTATGATTTCCGTTTCGGCTCCAATTCCCTTGTTCACAAACTAAATTAAATTTAAGTTCAGTGCCTCTTTATCTATTTCATTAAGAAAAGGACAGAAGATAAAAATAATGTCAGTTTAGACCTGTCAAATTAGTGCGCTCCTGACTTAAGCTGGCGTATTTTTAGTCGCCATGTTATAATCGTGTCTAAACTGTTTATGGAGTAACTTAATTTGACGGGATTAAACTAAAATGTTATCCTCTTTCCTTTTCTTAACGAAATGGAAAGAAAAAGATGCATATAACTTAAAATTAGTTTAGTTTGTAAACAACAGAATCGGCGCCATTGTAACCTGTTTTTTTTTAAATTTAATTGTTGTCCCGCTCTAGGAATTCTCTTTCATTCAGGCGCATTTCTGCGATGCGATCCTGACGAGCTTTGGAACTCTGAATAAGAACATCATTCCTAGTGATTCACGTTGATAGAAGTCGTAAAAAACACAGAGATGTTTTTTTCCACGAAGGCATCTACCAGTTATACACTTAATTCTGTTGCCAAACCTCTGACCGACAGTTTCAGTTTGATAAATCATCAGGTAAGGCAATGTTTTGCATGATACCTTTATTTGTGGCTAGTAAAACATTGTCGAAGGACTTACATAAAATCAATTTCGGCGCGATTTTGAATTTAGAAGATATATTTCTCAACGTAAAAGATTAGGTGAACTGATTGATAAGACTGTCATCATAAGGTGTCATCCCTAGCATGTGGATATTCAGTTCCCAAGGCTCGCATTACCCGAGTTTTCACATTGAAATTTTGACGTGACAACGTCTATTAAATTGGTACGGCGTGGAGTCATTCTCGAAAACACCGTAACGGCCGAATCTGACGCCACACGGAGTCCACGCCTACTTTACCCCCACCTCTAGAGCGCCCGATCTGTAAACATGTAATAGACGTTGTCACGTTCAAATATCGGCAGTAGACGGAGTTCTACAGACAACCAATTTTTTTTTTTAGTATATACCTGAATACGGCTGCAACTACTAGATGGATTTGAAACTTTAATAGCTACCTATTGCATTATTGTTGCTATAGTTAAGGACGGCAAGTTATATTCATAAATCAAAAACCAATTGAATTCGTAATGATATTTCTTATGTTGCAAAGTTTTTGGGTTTAGGTAAAAAACTCATAAAACTAGCAATGTTCTAAACATTCAAGTAAAGTATATTCAACACTCCCGATCTCTTAATTTGACGAAACTTGCTCCTTCAGTTGTTTTAGTAATATATGCAAGTCAGGTGTCTTATTAATTCTCCAGTTCACGTTTAACCATTAAATTGAACTAGTCTACAATTTTGGTTAAGTGATTATTTTCTTGAACTTTAATGATAGAAATTAATTGTAGTACGTTTCGTAGTAGGTCTCGTTGTCTTCCTTAATGCAGATGACTTTGATAATGTCGTGGTTCTGGTTTTAGTTGAGGTAGCCAATGTTATGACGCTAATGCGTTTTTTTGATTCTGAAGATATTTTTTTGTGTTTTTCATGATTGGTACACCTTTAAAAATACCGCCTCTACCTGAGACCGCAGCAGTGGACTGATATCTCTTCTTATATAATCTTTTTTTAATTGCGTTGATTTACTTTTTCATTCACTTACCTAAGTAGTCTATTACATTCCTTCTTGTCTTTTTCTTTTAATATTTTTAGGGGGTAAACGAGGGAAATTCGGGAAATGAAAATTATGACCCCTTGGTACAGTTACAGCAGGAGAAAATGAAGCAGTTTGAGTAGTATGTGTATAATGTAAAGCCTTATGTCCTGGAGAAATAAACATAGGATAATGAACAGAAGTAAGAAATGATGGATGAACATTGACATAAGAATCAAAAGCAGAAAGTTGAGATAACTTTGGAATATTAGCAACACGTGGGAAAGCAGTAAAATAACGAAGGCTATTAGGATCATGCTCAAAAGGAGGAGCTCCGGTGAGAAAAGGATTAGTAGCTTTAGAACGCTTAGTAGGAGATGTGGTGGGATGGGGTTCAGAAGTATCAGGATGTGATGGACGAGTTTTATATGTACTGGTAGTAGTAGTAGCAGTAGTGGTTGTAGTAGGAGCAGTAGTCGTTGTAGTAGTAGAAGTAACGATTGTAGTAGGAGTAGTAGTGGTTGTAGTAGGAGCATTAGTCGTTGTAGTAGGAGCAGTAGTGGTTGTAGTAGGAGCAGTAGTGGTTGTAGTAGGAGCAGTAGTGGTTGTAGTAGGAGCAGTAGTGGTTGTAGTAGGAGCAGTAGTGCTTGTAGTAGGAGTAGTCGTGGTTGTGGTAGGAGCAGTAGTAGTAGTGGTTAATTTTGTTGTTGTAGTATAAACAGTTGTGGGAGTAGTGAAGAGACGTGAAGAAGTCCTATCGTGCAATGTGGTAATTACCGTATCGTTGTAACCGAGTTTTTTGGCAGTTTTACTTATCCAATAGAGTGCAGGACTTAGTGCAGTAAAACTCCGCTGAGGAAGTCTGCAACTGTCCTTATCGGTGATGCCCATTATGCCAAATATTCTGTCTTCTATTAATAATGGCACTCCTTGTTCTTGTCTCTCTCGGCAAACTTGTATAGTCCGTTTTGTGACTATGTTGGTGGCGCAAACATAATACCCAAATGGTTGTTCTATATAACAATGTTCAACTGACGTTACTGCTAATCTTGGTTTAACTGCGTCCATTATGGGAATCAGCGCTTTAAGACCAATGGTAGAAATATTATCTAAAGCACTCAATTTTATAAGCTTTCTTTTTCTCTTGTCTTGCTGAGTAACAACTAACGCAATGTCATTTCGAGCAATAAAATTGTTTCCGTGAACATAGTTTCTGTAATATGGATGAATAAAAGATCGCACAATCGACAAGTTTCCTACAGAGTAACAATTTTCAGCGCAATATGAGGTAGTCAGCACAACATTAGGTAAAATAAACGTGCCTAAACAACCCTGGATTGGTTTATATGTGCTCCTTTCGCAAATGAGACGCTGTATACTAGTTAGAGAAATGCTTCGAATGTACACAAAATAATACGCAAATATTGTATAAAGTTGTAAAGGTTGGTGCAACATTGTACTAAAAACTATAAAATTTCTGTTATCACCTGCAATGAATACAATATAGTTGTTCTTTTATGACTAAAGTTTTACGTAGCTGTGATTTGTTTAATTTTTAGATTGATACACATTCTGAGTGCTTTTACAATAAAACTGAAGATCTATATTTTGAAATAAGAAACTTAGTTTAAATGTGGCACAAGAAAAGATACTCAATACTCAATACTTTTATTGTTTTCCACATGTTTCTTAGATGGTAATACTTAAAATTAGTTCATATGGACCCTGGAACAAAATAAGTGAAGTTAGGAGAAGGAAGTACTTTTTACACTCACGTTGCTTGCTAACGGGTGCGTGTGTGGGTGTGTGTGTGTGCGTGAGGGTGCGTGTGCGTGTGTGTGTGTGTGTGTGTGCGCGAATGTGTGTATGTCTATTTAAGTTTGTGTCTTTATATTTCTATCAGTGAGATAAGGGACCGCTTAATTTAAAAATCCGGTAAAATCTTTCCGGTACACTTATGTATATATTTACAAATTAGTATCGATTAAAGATTGGTAGACTTCTCAATTTCGCGAAAGCCTTAAAACACTTCTCAGTGCTCATTATTGTATGGTAGATTACAGAATCTATAAAGAACTAATAGTATTTTTTCAAAGGCCGCACAGTAACACAAATAAAATACTGTTTGTACAGACGACTGCACATCAAGCTACTACAATCTGTCAAATATCTTAATTCGATTTTTTTTATAATATATGTATAAACTAGCGCTCGACTGCAATCCCGCCTGGCGGTAAGCAGTAATGCAATCATTGATGGTAAAGCGCGCTAGTTTATTAAGAGCCGATTCGCTCTAGCCTTGAAGACACTTAAATTGTAGTCTGCCGGAAACACCGACGCTGGTAAATTGTTCCAGTTCCTCGATGTACGCGGTATGAAAGACGAGGCGAAACGCTTCGTTCGGATCGTTGCGGTGTCAACAACGTAAGGGTGGAAACTCGCCATGCGACGCGGACGGGTCGTCCGATGATGGAACGGGGATGGGGGAATTAGATCATACAATTTCCTCGCACACCCTCCAAAAATCGTCTTATAGAACACCGACAGGCTGGCTACTCTTCGCTTGTGCTCCAGGCTTTAGAGACCGTTCTGAGCTAAATCTGGGTAGCTACTTATTCTCTTCGCACGCCTCTCCACTAAATCCAAAGTAGCCAGGTGGCATTTTGCAGCACCACCCCACATGTGGCTGCAGTACTCCACTCATGAATGGATCTTTGGTGCTTTGTGTAACATTAGAAGCTGTCGTGGTGTAAAGTACCGCCGGCGATTGTGCCAAGTTTCCTGCCACCTTTGACTTGAACCCAATGAACCGCCCAAAGTTCAGGTTCGAGGAAAACTCAACTCCCAAAATTTGAAGGGTGTCGGTGCACTCCGAGGATACATTCCGAAAAGGAGGAGCCAAGGTTTAATTTAAGTGAAACTGACTCCTGTAAGCCATTTTTTAAAAAGACAAAAGTTCTCACATTGCCATGTGTTTACATATTTGAAGCTGCCGTGTTTGTAAAAAATAATATTGACATGTATAATTACTACATGCGTATACGACTTGCTAGTAAAACTCACCTTATGTATGAAAGTATACTTTGTATGGCTACGCGCATCTACAATAGTATTCCGGGGCCTATTAGAGCAACTATGGAAATCAAAAAATTTAAAAAGGGCCTTCATGATCTGTTGGTAGACAAGTGCTACTTACTACTCTACAAAGGAATTCTTATTGGACAAATCATTGCTCCGCTATAGCCCCTCTCAGTCATGATGTGTTCAGTAAATATCAAAAAATGTAAAAATAACATGTAATCCACTATGACTATTGACTACTGTATGCCCTGTATTGTTGTAGTTTGACTATTGTATGCCCTAAGGGCGGGACATAGTTGATGCATGTAATTATTTAAGACCATCATTATAATTATGTACAAACCTATGATCCACAATAAAGTAAGATTTGATTTGATTTGAAGGTGTACGGGATTCTTTTGGCTTTTTTTCGGAGACTGCCTGTAGTGCATCATTCGTACGCTTTGCCCTATGGTAGAGCGAACCAATGTTCTCTCTTTCGGCCCGGACTGATTCCTTACTAGCCAACAGCACAACTGTGTCATCTGCATACCACCCGTAGATACCAGGCATCAGCAGATCGTTAATATGCAGCAGGCACAAAGTTGCAGAGAGAACAGACCCCTGAGGAACACCGGCATTAGTCAACATGGGCTCCGATGAGCATCCGTCGACAACAACTTGGAAGGACCGTTCAGTCAGTCTTTTACCCAGCCAGTCAGGCCAGCGGAAATGCCGTACGCTGGAAGCTTACTCTAAAGGCCAGCGTGCCATCCCCAGTCGAAGGCTTTCGCGACATCAAGGGAGACGGCAATCGCTTCCCCATTGTTCTCAAGGGCCTCGCCCCACAAGTGAGTGGCATACACTAGTAGATCCCTCAGATTTTCAACTTTATGGCTAAAAAAGCTCAAGATTGACAGGGAATAGTATGTTATAAATGCGAAAATTTGCGATTAAGGGTGGATGGATGTTTGTTGCTTTTTTAAGCAAAAACTTCTCAACGGATTTGGATGTAATTTGGTGCACAGATTGTTTATTATTAGGAATAACATAACATAGGATCCCGATGTTCCTACGGGATCGAAATTTATGCGGGTAAAACCGTGGGGTGCAGCTAGTAACTCTTAAGTTCGCGCTATTTGAAACTGGCGCCTTTTTGCAGTTTACTTCGGTTGAAGAATTACCGTGAAACTCTGTAATCCAAATCTTAACACGACATTGAATAAACATGCATAAAATATTATATATAATAATTGAATAACACAGGTATCTTCTATATGTGTGGGAGTGGGTCATAATCCACCACGCAGGCAGACGTGAGTAGGTAGAAAACGTTTCAAGTAAGAGAAAAATGGGGTTAATCATCCATATTATTTAAAATTGGCCTTTCGTGAAGCCAAGAGCACTCGTTTCCAGATGTTTGACGAGCTTGATATATTTATATTAACTTTTCGCCGACTACAGAATTTTTAAATCTGGGTGCCATTTAGGTGGTCGCATCAAGGGATTTTATTTTATCGAAAAACGACGTCCGACTATTTAACTTAACTAAGCTGGCATTACGACATGTCAATTCAGTCTCCCTGCCTGAGTCTGGTAAACTAATATCTTTATTCAAAATCTTAGATACCTAAAGATATTTCATTTGGAGATATTGCCTACGTGTGAGGTAGTATATTTTCATCTATGAGTTAGGGATGTTTGTCAGATATAATTTAGCGATGTACGAAAATAATAAAAAAAAACGTCATAAATTAAATAAATAATTATAAGTTAACTGTCCTCAACACAAAAGTGCATTGATGAAAAATAGTGAATAGTGAATCTCTGTATGGCGCCACGTGTTTATAATCACCTACCAAAACAATTACTAGAAAGCCTAAGCTGTAATAAATTTAAACATAAAGTAAAAAAAAATCTCGTGAAAAAAGCCTATCACAGTGTAAACGAATTTATAAATGAAATGCAATCTAATAATGGAAGATGACATTATTGTATTTGGTACTTGCTTATTGACTTGACTTGTTTTAATTATATTATTAATTATTATCAGATTTTTTTTTAAAGGATGGGGGGATTGGATGCACCCGCCATCACAGGGCATTATGAGCATGGGGAACCCGGATTTCCTTTCAGGATTATAGTACTACGGGAAGCGATGAGAGGATGGATCTCCTACCTTTTTTTTTTATTTTATTATTCTATTTCGGCTAGCCCGATCTTTAGTTATATATATCATATATATTCACATCTTATATTCTAACATATTTTTACCTTTGTTACATTTCTACCTTTTACTTATAACAATAATCTTACTACCACCAGTTACTTCCGTTTTATTCTCTTACGATTATACTAACTGTCTATCATATTGCGTAATTCTTAATCTAGCAATTACAGTTATTCTACTTTATCTATTTTTAATTAATACCTACGTATCTTATTTCTACACATTTATTCTTAATTTTTTTTTACTAATAACAACATTTTGTTAACGTTTATATATTATACTAAAATATATAATTTAACAATCTTATTTATCTATTACTTATTTCTATTGTTTACAATATTACAGATATCCGTGCAGTAGTCCACAAATTGTTTACGACTTGTTTCACTGGTAAGTAAGTCCCACAGGTTTTGCTTAACTAATTTTATTTTTAATTTTTGTTCCAAATCGTACCTCCGCGCTGCGTGAACGGGGCAGTCGACGAGAATGTGCACGACATCTTCTACGGCATCTGGCTCACAAATGCATGATGGACTCTCCTTTAACTTAAACCGGCTTAAGTGCTGGGAGAATGCACCATGCCCCGCCAGCATCTGAGTGAGCTTCCCCTCGGGCTTGGCCTTGAGTACAAAGCGGTGAGCCACTCTGACATCGGGAAGGAATATCTTAGTGACCGACGCAGTGTCCCCGGCTATATACCTACTGTTCCATTCATCCAATGATGACTGACGTATAAGCCGCTTCCCGTAGTATATGGGAGACTGGTCGTAATCAGGCTTCCTTCTCGATGCCAGAGCCGCCTCCTTAGCCAAATCGTCAGCACGCTCGTTCCCCGGGAGTCCCGCATGGGCCTTGACCCAGTACAATGACACAGCTTTGCCCAGAGCCAAGGCTTTCCGCAGGTTCTCCCTCGTCTCCACGGCCAGTGGGTGGAGTGACCCATGGTTAACGACTGTCTCCAAAGCGGCGCTCGAGTCGCTGTATAGACCATAGGTCAACTCCTTACCCTTGAGGATGACGCTCGTGGCTTTACATATGGCCAGAAGCTCCGCCTGATAGACAGTGCAGTACGCGGACAGACAAAGCTTGATGTTCTGGACTTCGGCCTCGCTACTCCACAAGGATAGCGCGGCACCGACCTTCCCATCAATCTTACTGCCGTCGGGGAAGATTCGCACCTGCTGCATCTTACACCTGTCCACAAGGCTTTGGTCTATAAGTTGGGTGAATTCTAAAGCCATATGCTCTGCCGGGTGAGGAGTTTCTGCAAACCCTACCGGACGCTCCGTTTCCCTATCGCACAGCTCCAGCGGGGGCGACCCTCTCTTTGCCTCGTACAATGCGGCTGCTTCTTGTACCCTGAGGTCGAGAGGAAGTATCCCCGCTAAGACCAGAGCGGAGTGTAGAGAAACCGTGCGGTAAGATTTGCAGAGCTTCTGAGCAAAACCTCTCTGGACCGTGTTGAGCATCTTACATACCCCGATTTTCTTAGCCGCGGGTGCCCACACAGTAGACGCGTATATTATAATCGGCTCTACAGTGGCCGTATAGATTGAGCAGATTACGTCGGTGTGCAGACCCCAGTCTACCTTGGCAGCCTTGGATAGTTGTTTGTAAATATTCAAGGCTTTCCGGCACTGTAACGCTACATGCTTCTTAAAAATCAGTCGGTCGTCAATTGTCAGTCCTAAAATCTTAACTTCCCGCGACATGCCAACGCTGACCCCTCCCATGCTCAGCTGCGGGGTGTCATACTTAAGTTTCCTGGTTAACACCATTGCGCAGGTTTTATGTGGCGCAAACTTCAAGTTATTTCTGACACCCGACTGCCGAACATAGGCGAGTGCCATGTTCGCCTGCCTCGAAACGCCAAGTCCAGTGTCTCCGTCAAAAACCATAACGACGTCATCCGCGAAAGCCTGCACATACACCCCCATCGCCTCCAGTTCTCGCAGCAGAGGATCCAGTAGAAGGTCCCCAAGGACGGGACCACCGATTGACCCCTGCACACAACCTTTGTTGGTGCTTCTCGTGCATTCTTCTCCGGCGTACCTTACACTGACTTTTCTGCAGTCCAGATGGCTAGCCAGTAGCCTCCTGATATTAACCGGACATTTTTCCTCAGCCAGACGGTTTCAGATTTTCAGCCACCACGCGCTATCGAAGGCCCCCTCTATATCCAATGACACTAGGGTAACTAGCTTTTTCTGCTTTATCAGACCTTCGATTCGGTGTATTAGAGTATAGAGGGCGTCCTCGGTGCTCTTCTGAGGCATGAAACCAAACTGGCGAGTACTAATCCTCGGTTTGATGTGCCATTTAATCCTTGCTACTGTCATCTTCTCCAGGACGACTTCTCTTTTCGCGACATTGAGTTTCAGACCTCCGTTCTCGAGCGTGTCCTTCCACGCATTCACACGCCGCACCAACCGTTACATGTCCGCGTCCACCAGCGCAATATCGTCAGCATACATGAGCAACCAGGGAGGTTGCTCATGTATGTGAATACTTGATGCTGTCCGACAAGACGTCTAATATCACGCTGAACAGAAACGGACTAAGGACGCATCAGTGGTGGACTCCGACGGTGATGGGAAGGGTTTAGTGTCGCCAACAGCGGTCCTAACGATGGAATCAGAATTGAGGTACATATCTCGAATAATATCAACATAGGCTTCTGGTACCCCTTTGGACCTCAGTGCCCACCAGATCACCCCACGAGGGACACAGTCGAAGGCCTTCTGCATATCTAGAAAGAGCATATGCAGAAGCGTGTTCTTCGATCTGTATCTCTCCATGGTGATTCTTATTGCGAAAATAGGATCCATGGTTCTGTACCTTGGACGAAACCCATATTGACACTGCGAGACAGCACACTCCTGTCGGATGCGAGAATCTATAATCCTCTCGAAGATCTTCATGGTGTGGGACATGATCTTTATACCGCGATAGTTTTTTTTTTTTTTAGATAACATAGCCTCACACTAGGAATTTCTCCTGTGTTGTGGGTGCGTTTACAAACATATAAATTCACATACACAAACATCCAGACCCGGAACAACTACTTGTAGGTCATACAAATATTTGTTCCATGCGGGAATCAAACCCGCGACACGCAGCGCAGCAGTCAATAGCTTATCCACTGCGCTAACCGTGCCCTAACCACACTCCTGTACTGAGCCCTTGCCTTTGAAGATTGGGGTAATAATACTCAGTCTCCATTGGCTCGGAATTTTGCCGGCCAGGAGCACGCGGTTTAGAAGGTTAGTTAACATGCCCACAGCGCGGGGACCCATCGCCTTCCAGGCCTCGATGGGGACTCCGTCTGCTCCGACAGCTTTCCGATTCGCCATGCGGCAAAGCGCCGTTTGGACTTCCTCAGGCGTTATCGGGGGCACTAATCCAAGATTTGGAGAGAGTACCGGTGCCTGCACCTCTTGGTGCTGCTTATTCAGCAG
This sequence comes from Sesamia inferens, assembly GCA_037179545.1. Lineage (NCBI taxonomy): Eukaryota > Metazoa > Arthropoda > Insecta > Lepidoptera > Noctuidae > Sesamia > Sesamia inferens. The sequence goes on along the minus strand of CM073921.1, from coordinate 12,786,148 downwards.
CTCGTGGAAGTACGAGCGCCATCTCTCCTTCACCGCAAGGTTCTCGCATAGCAAGTTGCCAGTGGGGTCTTTTACACAACGGCACTTGGATATATCCTGTGCCGCTTTAACCCTAGAACGTGCCAACTTGTAAATGTTATAACCCCATTGCCAAGCACCCGCACTGACATCAGCTGGCCACTGATGCATTGATGATTTACCTCCAGGACGTCATCCTGGAGCTCGTCAGACAACACCACGGCCACCCCATTCTTCACCCACCACTAGGTGCACCCGTGTAGATCAGCTTGTAGCAATTCCCAATAAGCCGGGATCTGCTACCTTTCCACCGAGTTTCCTGCAGGAACTACACGGCCACCCTCCGTCTGTGGGCGTTTCGCCCAGTTCTCTCGCGCTTCCAGTTAGCGTGCCAACGTTCCACAACGCGAAATGGATTTTGCTGTTTTGGGCTCGCTTCTTCAGCCGTGCCCGCCCCTGACACGGTAACCCGCCGTGCGCCGTTTTGCGCCGGCACCCAAACTGTGAATCGTGCATTTCATTTTTTCCTGTTCATGGTTTGACTTGTTTTGCTTTTACGCGTGCGACTGCAGTCTGACCACACAACCCCGGAAAGCCGGGGTCAGAGCCCCGTCTGTAGGTCAGCAGGTGCACGGTCTGGCAGGTGGGGTTGCACCCTAGTCGTCGGATTCAGTGATGATGCGTATTAATACGACGAATGTTATATATTCTTGTTATTGTATCCTGTAGGTAAACATGTTGTTATTTCGTTAATTTGCGATGGTTTGGTCTGTTGCTGAAGCATGAACAAAATAGTTGTAAAAGGCACGCAGAGTTTAATTCACAAGGCGCGAGATGGGAATATGAGACGCCGCTATTATATTTTATTCGGGAACGTTTAAATATACATACAATGAGACGTGGTTTGTTCGGCGCCTGGAGTGTGGAGCGTTCCGTATGGACGAGCGCGGGAATTAAAGTGGCGCCGGCGCCTAGGGCTGCGCGCACGGCATTCCACGCGAGCTCCAGGAAAGTGCATCCGTGAATAACCACTCAATCAACCAAGTTTCGTAATGCTCGATATTAAGCTATCACGCGCCGCTGCCCCGAAATAGAACCATTCCATTCATAAACAATGCACATCATGAATGAAATACTATCGGCACATAACGCATTTATTATCTAAATTAACCACTCTATGTACGCCATGTTGTGGTCTCTGGTTCGCACAAATGAAAGTACGTATTGCCATAAATCAAGATAACGTGATGGAGTTATGCGGATGAGCCCGCTATTAAAATGCCAATAATGTGCCAACTTCAATTGCAATGGGCTAGTTCCGATACTAAATATTATAAATAATAATCAGCTGGCGTTTCTCGTGCGTAGGAATTCCTACAATATCGCTCGGTAAATTAGCTGCGATAAAATTGAACGCTTTAAACAAATAATACGCAGCGAACGTTTGAGGGATTTTATCACTTTTGCGTACATATACGACTAGGAAACCAATAATACAATTGACGTATGTACACACGTAGGCTTATTGTTTTTATGGTTTGGTATACCTACTGCAATAATTTTATATTCTTCTGTGTTATGAAAAGTAGGCCTTTTAATTGGTGACACTAAGTACTTGATCGTTGCAGACTCCAGGCTCTGCAACCGGGATTAAACGCTGAAATGATCACTCGAGTAGTGATCATCTCAGCGTTTAATCGTATATCGTTGATTGTAATAGAAGGCCGAGTTTATTTTAGCAGAATTAGTAGCTCTTTCAATTATTTATTTTAATGGTTATGGTCAAGGTCAAAAGTTAGATTCGTTTTGCAACTGACGTGCGTGTATGACCAGATGTATCCCAACGAGGCAAAAGGTAGTCCCTATGCCTCATCCTTTACGTTCGTACGAATCATAGAGTTCTATAGTTTTTGCTTATATCCACAGGAAGCAAGCGTGAGTTTATGTACTGGACTCTTCGACCATCGACTCGATTACGGCCGGTAGCGACAGGTTACTTACTGCCTACTTTAGAGATGAGGGCACGGCGCGGCTCCTCCTAAGCGGCACACTCTACCAGCGTATGCGGCGTCGTGTCTTCCCGCCAGTCGAGGCAGTGGTAGCCCCAGGCGTCTTGCTCGCTGTTTATGCGACACAGTTATTTTCCGAAGCAACCATGCCCCGCGAGTACATGTGTCAAACGAAACGTCAGGGAGCCGTGTCTTCTCCCGAGCCATCCGCCAATACCGGCCGGATAAGTGCGGAGACATCTAGTTTTAGCCGGGTACAAGTAGGTGCAGCCGGCCACAAGGGGTTAAACTTAGATGTATCCTTACTTACCTTCGGTTAGAACTAGGTTTAGCCTTCATCAAGCGGTTAGAATTAGGTGAGGCGCAAGTCGGCTATCAGCCGTAACATATATAAGAATAGAAAATTAGGTCGATGTAGGTATTAACACATTTATTAATCCACTTCATACATAACATCATAATACACGTAGGTTAATTTAAGTCGTAAATAGTTATTATTTAGTTGTTTACCCTGAATTTAGGAGGTCCATAGCTTTCGTGTGGGACTCCTTGACTAGTAGAGACAACGCCACTATCAAAACCCACGCTGGAGGCCGTGCTGCTGACCGTGACGGGGGATCCAAAGGTGCTGGCGAAGTTAGACGAGTCCAAGCTACCGCCGGAGTTAGCAGACGCCGAGCTTAGACCGAAGGATTGACCGAATGACCCAGTTGACTCTTGACCGAATGACGCAGTTGACTCTCCCTGCTGGACAGTTGGCTGGTACTGTACACTGCCGAGACCCGACGAGAAGGAAGAGGAACCCCCGGTTGCTCCTGAGTTCACTGACACAGTCTGGCCCCCGCTGCTGTAATCCTGAACGATGTTGTTGATCACAGCCTGGGAGTCTTCCTTATTCTTGTATTTGATGAAGTATACTTCAGGTTTGGATGGAGGCTTCTGTTCAATCTTAGGGAGGACAACTTCAGGTTGTTCCTCGGGTTTCTTGACAAGAACGTAAACTATGGTCTTCTCCTCGTTTTGTGGCTGGATGGGAGCAATTACTTGAGGTGGTCTAGATTCGGTGGGTGCCTTTACGAAGATAATTTTGTAATGTTTTTGCGGAGGAGGCAGTACAATGGGGGCGCGGGGCTTGACCTCTTCATGTTCTTCGGGGGCGGCGTGAACGTAGAAGTGTTTGAACACTTGAGCAGGCTGGTGATGCACTTGATAGTGGTTTTGATATTTATTCAGAGCTTGGTACTGGCTTGAGGCGTCATATTGAGTTTGGAAACCGGTTTGGAAATTGTTGGAGCCGGAGGTATGGTGGAGATTGGATCCCGCGGTTTGGTAATATCCAGTGCCTTGACTGCCAGCGAAGGCAGTGCTGTACTGGCCAGAGGTTCCTGCTGATTGATAGGAAGGCACTCCGTACGAGGTCTGTGGCACATTGTAGTGGTAGCCGAGGTGGCTAACGTCGGCTGCGACTACTCCAAGAGCCAGCAATAATATCTGGAACAGGGGAAAAAGCTTATAAGTTTATGAAATTTACTGTAAAAAGAAAGAGGTTGAAATACATAACTTAGCATACATAAAGTCAGTCTATAAAATTCTCACTGTTGGGACACAACCCTCCTCTCGTTGAGAGGTAGGGATAATCTAATGCGCTGGCCCAGTGCGGGTTGGAAAATGTTACATGTCTACGAAGTATTTAATTATTTCAGTAATTTCAGTATAACGTAAGAAGATCCAAAGAAAGTAACATGTAAATGTTTTGTTATATGTAGATACTAATACATACAATTAAAAATATGCTCTATTAAAGCGAAAGCTTGCGCCAACAGCGGTTTGCTAGTTGAGGTGTGGGTAATTTGATGGGAGGCTGCAGCGGCGACGCGAGGGCGGACACGGGACCGTCGACCGACCGACCGGTCGCATCGTGAGTCGTGACCACTTAATACTACGTACGATGTTGCAATACAGAACGCGTTCCAGCGGAATTAGATCTAGTTATATTATTGATGGAATCACTGTGGAATGCGATAAACAAACGGAGCTCGAGCGATTTATTGATTCAGTTATAACACTTCTTTCTTTCTTTATTTTTTGGCTTCGCACGATTTGTTCATTTAGCCAATGTCACGTAATTATGAATTATTCATGTCGAAAAAGTCGGCAGCGTGAACCGTCTTACGAGTGAGGTTTGGGTCAAAGCCATGATGTGGCCACTATGCTGCGATATTTCACTGTTCTTTATGAACTATTTACTAAATGCACTTTTTACTACATATATCACGCATTTTTATTTAGTAAACAACACTATAAATAATTTTAAAAGTCCAATGAAAAACGAGCGTGACACAAAAACTCAGTTATAACACTTATGACTATATTAAATAACGTCAGGTAATTTTATGCGGGTTAAAAACAACCTTAAGGGCAACCTGAAGCTTCGTTAATGGTTATGATAGTTTTGTTGAAAGCTATTTAATTGTTAGTCAAGTTTCTCAGATCGGGCAGAGTTATTAGATTTTTCCATCAAGAATATGTCAGCAATAAGCTGGAGCCTGGACTAGTGGTCATAAGCTCGCTGCCTATTACACGAGATTTAGGTTAGTGTCCGCAAATTGTTAGTTGTATTGGCTACAGGTGAGTACAGTTTATCAATAAAACATGTTTTAATAAAAACCGGATTATGGACTGAATGAATTTTGACCAAATATCTGCTGTAACTTCATTCTTTTCTTAAATCCCATATTACAATAAAATAATTGCTACTACTCTATCAATCAAGGTTTCTTTTTACAAACGAATTCATACGATATTAAATAAGATATATGGTAAAATAGAAAGTATGGGCAAGGTCACGACCATGTGTAGGATGGCTAGAGATGGTACAATGGTTGGCGTGGTCGCGGCGCTTGCGCAACCACCACGCCCAGACTGGGGTCAGCGATGCGGGTGCGATGAACTTGACCATGGTACCCGCTTCCACATGTTAGGTGCAACAAGTAAATGTTACATCATTCAATATATAAAATTCGTTCAATTAACTAACTGGGCACACATTACTGGAAATTTCGCCGTAGGTTAGTTTGGACCGCTACAATTACTTTTATTGTGGGTGGTTAGTCAATGTTGTAATTAATGCAAAGATATTTCAAATCGACGTTTTCTATGTGAAAAAAGGAGATTATGATAGTAGGTATTTGTCCGATCTGAGCCCAGATAACCAAGGTCTGATGCTATCCTCTCCTCCGAGGTTATACCTATTATATTTAAACCCGTTTATAAGAAGTTATTTTGTGCTTGTTACTAAAATGGTAATAAATTTGAATATTAGGAATAGTTACGAGTTTTCCTTAGCATGTTACAGACGACCGAGGACTAAAAGAATATTATATTACCTATATGTAAAATAGTTACCAAGCCAATTAACTAATTTTCGTATAAAAATAGTATGACAACAAACCTATTATCGAATAATTTAAACAAAATGGAATAAAAGTTATTTAAATTAATTCAATTGAGTTCGACACCTGTTTGTATAGGATACAGACAGGTGTCAAACACAATTGAGTCACATTATTCTTATGTGAAAAATAGTATTAGGTGAGTCAAATGATCAGGTTAAGCTATACTTGCTGCGGATATTCTGTGGATGGGTGCCCGTCTTTACATACCGACTCCTCTGTGTCTCGGAAAGCACGTTTCGCGTTAGGTCCAGACTGTCTTTGAAAATCGCTACAGATAGAAGCTTAAAATTCCAGTTTTACCAAGAAAGTTTTCACTCCTTAAAAATTCTGGTTTTCTACTGCTTCGTATAGACTAGAATACGATAAGAACATAGCTGGAAATGGTATTCGGATGACGAGCACTTATTATATATGTAAATGTATCAATCCCCTAAGATACAGGGCTAGCCTAGTTTAGGGGATAGGGATAAACCTATTGTAAGTATCGTTATGCAGTATTAATGTACACAAACATTGAAAAATGTATTTTTGTCGCCATAAATATTAGTATTTGTATTAATTATGGCGGTAGGTGCCCATACTACTTATCTACTTATAAACAAATAGCTATTAGACTTTCAACGAAATAGCTATTAAATCGGGTGGTTATTAATATTTGATTTTTACGTAAGTGGAAAAATACCTTTTACGTTTGCAGCTTCCTCCAGCCAGCTCAGAATTTCCTTTGAATACAAAGCAACCAACCAATTAGCTTTTATTTTAGTTTCTAATACATGGAGACAGAACTTTTATAAGTTACTAAGCTAATAGTCTAATGTTTAAAGGCAGTTTTGTATGTCAAGATTTATTTGAAATATGGAATTCGGTTATATCGCGCTTTTTAGATTTCCCTCGAGAATAACAAATTTTCCGGGATAAAAGTACCCTAATATTCAATCTGGACTTCTAACTTTACGTCTGCAAAATTTCAAAGCAATGGGTTCAGTAGTTACGGCGTGAAAGCGGAACAAACAAACAAACTCACTTTCCGATTTATAATATTAGTGAGAATGTATGTATGATATAGGTACTATCTGCGCCCTTGCGATTTGGATTCGCGTGAGTTTCGATTTTGATCGGGAGAAAATGTGTGCTATGTGCGCTAATCCCGGACTGAAACCTGGACTTAAGTCTGAAATCGCCAATCCGCATTGAGCAAGCATGGTGATTACGCTCAATCCTTCTCTGTATGAGAGGAGACCTGTGCCCAGCAGTGGGACGATAAAAAGGTTGTTGATGATGATGTGCTAATCCCGGCTATAAACCACCTGTGTGCCAAATTACATGCAAATAATACCTTTAGTTGTTTTTGTGTAAAAGAGTAACAAACATCCTCAATAACTTTCGCATTTATAGTATTTATTGTCTACGAGTATACAGGGTGTATCTTACATCGTAACGCAAACTTCGTGAGAAGGCTACACCACATGCCACTAATAAAATTATGATAGTCATTTATATCGATAATGAGCGGTTACAGAAATAACAATGTTTAAAAAAATATGTCGGCCCAGCCTTTGAACGTTGCAAGCGTACCGCCGCGCGTGTTTGTGGGTATGGCGTTGACCCCTGATGTGAACTCTATTAAATCAGCTGATAGGATAGTTTTTCGAGTTTTGTTCACATTGCGCTTTTTTGTGTAATTACCGAATTAATTCTTTTTTACTTTAAAATCTTTTTGGGTTATAAAAGTATAGCAATTATGGACGGTGTAAAGTGAAAAAAACTACATATTATTTTTCAAATCATGAAATAGCCGACAATAAATTCTACCACTGGGGGGTTCAGAATCATGTACTGGATCCATGGTACTCGTTTGTGCGTCGATGTTAGATACACCCTTTATATAACTGTTGTCCACGACTTGTACTTGAATTGTGGCATTAAGGACGATAGATATTTCTAAAAGGTCTCTTTCAGGTCGCGCCATAGTCTGCTGAAACTTGATGCAAATCCGTTCAGCTGTTTTATTGTGAAAATGTAACAAACAAACTTATTTTCGCATTTATAATATTAGTTAAGATTAGGTATTAGTTGTCCCATAAGTAATTAATTTCAATTGTGAATAAAAACTTTTTAATATCTAATGCCTCTTTCAAAAGGTTTTTCAATTTCTTTAGATTAAGGCATATTAATTAGTTGTCCTATAAGTAATTAATTTTAATTGTGAATAAAAACTTTTTAATATTTAATACCTCTTTCAAAAGGTTTTTCAATATCTTTATCTTTAGATTAAGGCATATTCAACACGCCTGCGACGTGGAGGCCCCGGGTTCGATCCCCGGCCAGGTCATGATAGAAAAACGATCTTTTCCTGATTGGCCTGGGTCTTAGATGTTTATCTATATGTGTATGTATTATAAAATATAGTATCGTTGAGTTAGTATCGCATAACACAAGTCTCGAACTTACTTTGGGGCTAGCTCAATCTGTGTGATTTGTCCAAACAATAAAATAAATAAATAAATATTAATAGGATTCTATTTATGGCCATTATTTAAGTTTTATTTGGTATTAGCAAATAAAAAAGAAAAACAACTAGGTAACAAAGTTAGATTTTCTATTGAAAATATGCATCATTGTGAAGTCAACCTAATTGCTATTGATTAAGATTCACTGTAAAATGATGCATATTTTCAAGATATATGTAGGTGCGCCTTCAAAAGTCCGCAGAGCGGCGGTCTCTTGTTTGTACCTACCTATTTGAACACAAATAAAACTTTAGACAACATCCGCTTTAGCATAACTTTTGTATATTTAATGATAAAAATCTTAAATTTAAAATAGTCACGTTTTGACCTAAACTATATTATTAGTCAAGGCTGAGTCTAGTTTTTCTGCCATTTAACATAAAACTTGGATAGATTCAAATACACAAGTTTATACATAATACAGGTACAATATACATTTATGTAAACCTATAATTTATAACTATAATTCCCTTTAATAATTTACTAAATTTTCATCTAAAACTTAAGGTGACATGATCATCCTAACAAGAATAAGTTATTTATTTAATCATTTATGACATTGCTTATTTTAACATATTTATAATTTTTATAATATATGTTTAAATATATTATATGTATACAGTAGGTACCTAATGGTAATTGGATTAATATATTATATTTATCATATTGTTGTTAATTCCATCAGTTTTACACGGATACAATGTCTGAGAAAAATATAACAAGATAACGTTGCCGGAATTGATATGTGTCTGCCACACGTTCTAATTGTATGTGACAACATGTCCTTATTAATAATTTCGTATGTTGACGATAAAGTTTTCTCCAAAACCTATTTAGCTGCGACGCTACAGATGCCTCGTTATGTAAAGAAATTGTATAATACTAGTAAAATGTCTCTAGTAGTCAACCGGAACTTCGTCACAAAGTATATAACATCGAAGTGGAAGAAGCTGGCCGTTCCAACTGAACTTGTCGTAATTCCCTAGTTTGTAGCTCGGACTGACTGTGACAGTGAATATCAAGGTAATGAACTCATGTGTAATGTCCACGCCATATCCTACTGATAATTGTTTCTACATTAACCCTACATTTCCCACTCTTTATACATCCAATGGCGAACAAATCTTCAAACTATGTGTCCATTTAAGATAATATGGTTGATAAGTACCCATGAGTTGACCATTTTAAACAAAACTATAACACTAGTTTCAAATGTTCGATTATACTTTATTGCTTTGATTCCAAGACGCCCAATAAATATATATGCATATGTATGTCCATATTAAAACACTATCATGATGTAACATGTTATAACACCTTAAAATGTGGTCATTCACGTATTCAGGGTCTAATAAAACGTGGAGATTTATAAAATTATAATAGTGTGAAGGTCATTGAATCTTATGATTGATGGTCGGACATAGGATAAATAATGGCCGGGCTGCTTGCATCAATATTTACCTGCACATTACTACATTTTACAGGAAAAAGGCCGAAATTTAAAAAAAAAATATTACTGCATAAATTTTGCATAAAGTATCAAATGAAAGTGGAAAAAATAATTATGCTCAATACAATTGAGATGATTGGCTGACTGACTGATATAGTTTTAGGCAAAGATGTACCTACGTATGACACTATATTGTTTTTTCCGACTTTCAATGAATTACGCTTATTAGTTGACCAAGTAGTATGTGACGGTTATATATTCGATGTACTTGAAAGAATTAGCCAAACGATAAAAGTTAGAAATGCAAATATATTTGGTGTTAACAATGGCACATATTGAGTAATATTCGAGGTATAACGATAGATTGTTGGCTACTTTTGATTGACGGTTAGTCATATGTGGCAACAGAATAAGCCTTGAGTTCTAGTTGACGATAACACCATAAATATTGTGATGGGGATTATAGACCACTTTTAAATTAATTGTTTTGACTGCAGCGGCAGTAACTTGATGAAAGTTTTAAGTGTGTAATCGTATAGCAGTAATAAATACGGAGAGATATAAAGTAACGTTGAATAGATTTTGTGGAAGATAATATAATGCCGATGATGATGATAGAAAAGGAGTAACTATTGCAATGATGGCTGATAGAAATTTTATTTTTTTAAGGAAGACATTCAATAATAATTTAAATTGATATTTTTTTTAAAGTAATATTTTTTAGCGTTCTATTTTTGTTTATTGATTTTTGGTATTGTTCTTTTTGTTTTTTTGTATCGGCCCAACGCATGCTTAAATTAATGTATACCTAGAATAAACTATACTAACATTATTATATAAGTTTATAGTAGCTGAAACCTGTGTACCTATATAATTTTTGAATCCGAAATAAAAGGGATTACCTTTATGTTGATTTTGATAATGATTAGTATTTCATATTTTTGACAATAATTTTATATCAATATTAGGTATTTTTATTAATTTTACACTAAATTTATCACATTACATCACGATTATATTCCTCGAATATTTTTGACCGTAGATAATGTTGTTGTTGCTCAGCCGAGTAAGACTAAGGTGGACCTGTTTGTAGGACACCCACATAATAAATCGACTGTCAAAAATATTATCGATGGTCCAAAAAGAAAAAAAAAATGTTATAGAAATACAATTTGTGTGATTGAAAATTTTTGCCAAAATGATCCAAAAGAACACTTCTCTAGTTAGAAACAGTTTTATTGGGAGTAAAAGTAAAAATATTGTTTAAATAATTGATTGGAACATTATAAGAGAAGATAATTTTACCCAATTTTAATTATAACATTTTTGTTAAAATTGGGCAAGGCATTGTGTAAATATTTTAAAATTAATGAAAGCGTTAGAATTAAAGAACTAAAGAATAATAATTCTAACATTAACAATTAATAACAATGCCAAGTTCTAACTGATGTGTCATTACACATCTGCTAAAATTATAGTTATTATTAATAATAATTATTATTATAATTATTATTAATTATTATTTTTTGTCACACGAATACCAATCAGCACAATAACTGGTGAAAAAGTACACTTCGCAAAGCTCATAAAGTATCAGTCGCGTTATAAAACTATTATTTTCACAGAGAAATTATTTTTTAAAAAAGTTGTAAAATTTTCGGAAGTATTTTTTAACTTTACACTTTTGTTTAAAACAAACACTTGAAACACTTTTTATAAATTTTAATTATTTGGGCTTTTTTGCCACAAATATTAAAATAAAAAATATTTAAAGGTACATACCCAGGTAACCTTCATGTTGGCCGTGCGATCGCTTGTCTTACCAACTCTTGAACAGGTGATGCGGTAAGTGTCGCCTATCTCAGCGACCCGACTCTTAAATACCTGTGTGAGAAGACCCGCCTCTGTAGACGAACCTACAAGGTTATGTCAGCGGGTTCACGCAAAACAGTGAACTATATCACATATGCTTCACGTAAAAGTTCGTTATTCTTAAACGAAAGCATTTTGTGTTTTCTTATTGATATGTGTTGTTATAGTTTAAGTTTTGAAATGAATAACTTATCCATGTAATGTAGAACAGAAAATAAAAATAAATACATTGAGATAATATGTTTATTTCCGTTTTCTGTATTATTATATATGTTGATCTTCCTTTATTTCATATTGTGTATATATGTATTCATATCAATTATATTTCTAAATATTTAGTATATTGTATGTAAAGAAAAAAAAAAACATTTAAATACGTAAAAAATAGTAGCCCACCGGTATCGGAAATAGGGTCCAAGCTACCTATGGTCAGGGCTCCAGAGAGAGGAACCTCCTGACCAGGGTTGATAAAAATCATGATTTTTTAAAAAAATCAAAATAATCCGATTAATTTGATTTAAAACGGGTTTATTTGATTTAAATCGGATTTTTTTGAAGTTTTTTACTTTCTTGTCTTTTTTTTTAAATTTAATAGTCAATTCTTCATTAAAATGAAAACAACATATTTTGGTTTAATTTTATTATCAATACAATTAAGATAATTAAACAAGTTGTACTATTAAAATCAACAATTTAAAAAACAGTAGCGTTGAAAAAATTAGAAGGAAATTAATAACATACGGACTAAAAAAGAATCATGAACAAATACTTATGACAAGTATTAATAAACTTAGTTAGTAAACTTTATCATTCTTTAGTATTGAGTTCCTTCAAAAGGAAAACTAATTCGGCTGCCTTCTGGTGCCTTCTTATGTTGCTGTGTACTAAATTGAATGCCAAAAATATTCTTTCGACCCCAGCCGATGAAGCAACTGTACTCAGCAGTTGCTCGTGTGCGCGCCGTAATCTATGTCGAAGGATGTCCCTAGACAATTTTTGGCCAACTTGGTTGCAGTCAAAATGTAATGATTTAAATCATTGATTTAAAAAAAAAAGAATCACTTGATTAAAATCACGATTAAAATCACTGATTTAAATCAAGTGATTTAAATCATATCAACGCTGCTCCTGACAATGCGAGCCGTGTCCAGAAGTACCGCTTTCTGTATCAAGCCCTCTTGATCCAGCAGCCTAACTAGAGCCTCCTGAGGTCGGTTTCTTGGCTATTGAGTAAGCCATTGGCTGTCACGACTGTTATATAGATTAATGTACTAAGGGTCCAGGAGTAAAATAATAGTTACATGACATGTAGCTGATGGTAAAAACAGTTACACGCCGTGTGTCCGGTGGCAAAAATAGTTACAACTGTTACAAGCCATGTGTCTGGTGGCAAAAATAGTTACATGTAGTGTGTCCGATGGCAAAAATAGTTACAACTTTTACAATCCATGTGTCTGGTGGCAAAAATAGTTATATGCCGTGTGTCTGATGGCAAAAATAGTTACAAGCCGTGTGTCCGGTGGTAAAAATAATAACATGCCGCGTGTCATGGCAAAAATAGTAACATGCCATGTGCCTGGTGGTAAAAACAGTTACACGCCGTGTGTCAGGTGGTAAAACGTCGAAGTATTTAATTTAAATAGGCTCGTAAAAGGTACTTTTGAACGTCATATAGCCGCATAAAGTTGATACTAGTAGCCCTTTCCAAAAGGTAGTTTCTAATGGGCAAGAAACTCCACCTTACGTTCAAACTTTCATCACCATCTCAGCGTGAATCCCAGTCGCATCCGTAGTTCTTTCAGCTTTGGCGTCTGGGGTCCGCTATACCAGTCTAACTGCTGATTTTGGCAAAACTTCGATATTTTCCGTGAAGCGACTGCAGTCTAACCTCCACAACCCGAAGGTGATATCGAAGCATTGCTGTTAGACCAACCGGGATCGCCGGTTTAACGTGCTTTCCGAGATACGATCTGCCCTCTAATCGGCGAACACATTTTTGTCAAATGATTGCGACTAGTTGGTATCAGTTGGGATCGTTCGGCCCGCCCATTGGTCCATTCCGTCCAAACGATCCCAACCAGTCGCAATCATTTGACAAAAATGTGTTCGCCGATTAGGGGGCAGATCGGTGCAAATATTCATATTCATGCATATAAATATGTGCACTGCGCGGGGATCGAATTCACGCCTCCTTGCGCAGCGGCTACGTTCGCTACCGCTACGCCACGGAGGCTGCTTTACGTTCAAACTTTCATCTCTAAAATTCTTAATTTGTCTTTTATTTCTTTATAATAACTTTGCCCCACATTAGGAATTAATCCTGTGCATTTACAAAAATTTAAACTTACAAACAAACAGGCAAGCCCGGAGAAACAACTACCTACCTGTAGGCCATACAAATATTTCTTCCGTGCGGAAATTGAACCCGCGACACGCATCACAACAGTCGTTCGCTCAGCCATTGCGCCAACTGCGTCGTCTAACAGAATTAACAAAGTAAGAATTTTTCTTATTGATGGTTTGGCTTTTCTAGATCAGGTTTAGAAGGCGAGTTGTCTTTCATTGAATAAAGGACATCGTTAAAGAATCGAACATTTTATATACAAATATTAAAGTAGAAAAACCGGCCAAGAGCGAGTCGAACATGCGCCCGCTGATTTTCCATCCCAAACAAACAAAAAAGGGTTCCGTACCATTACATAGTTAATTCATAAAAAAAGGGTTAGTAAATTATAAATTGTAAAAATATTTTAATAACTGTGCCGTAAGACATATTGCTTCATACCAAATTTGAAGTTTCTGAATTTACGGAAAGTATTCTGTAGGATTTACTCCTATGCGGGTGTCAAAATATTGCGGCTAAACTGCTATATTTTATGATTGCTTTGGTTTAGAAGTTTGTTTTTTTCATAGGTTCAAGGGACAGTAGACTTTATATAAATCCAAGCTTGATACCTCTACGCATTCCAGAGAAAAGGGTCTTGAAGGACAGAAGAAACGAGAGCGGACAGACTCACAACAATGTGATCGTATAAGGGTTTCCTTTCGAGGTAAGACACCCTAAAACAGAACTTTTTTGGGAAATAATATCTTGAGCAATTTTAGGATGTTTGTGTAGGTATTAATTTTGATATCACATACTCGTAAATAATTCATTTAAAAACAAAATAATAAGCTCCATTACAACAGACGTGATTTTTATCGACAATGGTACGAAACAATGGACATTCGAAACTTACCCGTTAAACGACTTAAAAACTATATAAAGGCCAAACTTTGCAAGAAGGGGTATTATAAAATCACAGATTATTTAGAAGACAAAAAAGCTTGGGACTGAGCTGCTCGCTCTCTTAAGCATTGTTATTAAGCAATATGCGTAATTATAACGTAAATTATATTATTGTAAACATTCTCATTTTTAATGTCTGGACTTGAAAAAAGACGATGATCCCTGAGTTTGTTTCGGCTATTTCTTCTCAGAGGTAGTCAGTTAGGAAATGCCGGCTTCATCTAGTTAAAAAAAAAAACATGACTTGTTAAAGTGATCGGTGATCCTACTTGCTTAATAAACGATTTCATTTCATGTCATTTCAAACCCTTCTATCGTATTACCCAGTAACTGGGGTGTGGAGGTAGGCAGTCGCTCATTGTAAAATACTGGTATCCAGCTGAATCAGGCTAGACTGGAAGCTGACCCAACATAGTTGGAAAAAGGCTAGGTGGATGATGGTACGCAATCCTTCGTACACTAGTCCAACTCGCCCTACCTGCCGGATGTAATTTGACACACATAGGATTTATAACTATGATATACACACACAGAACAGGATACTTCTTCATCATTATGCTAGCGTTAAACCCAGTCGTATCCGAAGCTTTTTCAGTTTTTGGAGTCTGGGGTCCGCTTTACCACGCGAAGCGACTGCCGCCTGATCTCCACAACCCGAATGCGATATCGAAGCATTGCAGTTAGACCAATTGTTGGACTTTTGAGTGCTCCAACAACCCGTAACGACTGCCATTAGATGTTTGTATGGCAACTGGGACCAACGGCTTATCATGCTTTCCGAGGCACGACCAGACCAGTGCAAATATTTGCGCAGGTCGGGAGTCGAATCCGCGCCTTCTTGCGCAGCGGCCGCCTTCGGTAACGCTACGATATGGAGGCTGTCATCGGAATCAAAACGGGATGGAAACTTATGCGGGATAAACCACGGGCGTTGCCTAAATAAATCCATTCTAATATTATAAATGCGAAAGTAACTCTGTCTGTCTGTCTGTTACGCTTTCCCGCTTAAACCTCTCAACCGATTAGGATGAAATTTGTCACAGATAATCTTTAGACCCTGAGAAAGATCATAGGCTACCTTTTATTGAAAAAAATTATATTCCCGAGGGAAATCTAAAAAACGCGATATAACCGAATTCCACGCGGGCGAAGCCGCGGGCGGAAAGCTAATAGGTTATTAAAATAGATTTTTTAATTTTTTTGTGCATAGAGCCTTCGGGCCTATCAATTTTGTTAAAAATGCCTCCCTAATGCCTAACAAGTGAGTAACTAGAATCATTTCTAGACAAGATTTGGCACTCAAAAGTGCCATTTATTTATCTACTTTTTTCATATAAATGGCTTGAACTTGACAGATTAACGCTGGTACGGTCAGCAACGAAAGTAAATTATCTTTGTTTCTGTAGAACACTCATGTTTTTGTCCTATACACAGAAGGCAATTCCCGTAGCTTAAGAACGTACACGGACTGATTTGCTTAAATCTGACAAAAATATCTAGTTTCCTAAATTTTTGATAAGTTTTACAGGTACAGTTTTAGACTCCGGGTTGCTATTGAGAAAGTCTGAATGGAAAAACCGAATGCATATCACCTTGCCTGTCTTGAGAATCGAACCCAAGACTACATGCTCAGTAGTAGCGCTTGTGACCACAAGAACAACGAGAATCACATTAGAAAAAAAGATATAGGAAGATGTGGTAATGATTTATTCAATTTAATTTAGGAACCGTGACTCATTTGTTAGTAAAAAAACTTATCCTGTATTAGTAATTAGATACTATGGAACTGAATTAATAACCGATTTTCATTATTGTACCTGTTGTCTGCCGCTATTCGACTTGCCTTCATCATCATTTCAGCCGAAAGACGTTCACTCCTGGACATAGCGCCAGCGCCTTGCTATCCAGCGGTTTGCCGCGACCTTCACTAGGTCGTCGGTCCACCTTGTCGGGAACCTACCCAAGCTGCACGCTGCCTTATAAGAAGGCTCAAGGTCACTCAAAGGGCAATGGAGAGGGCTATGCTTAGGGTTTCACTGCGTGCTCGAATCAGGAATTAGGAGATCCGCAGAAGAACGAGAGTAACCGAAACAGATCGAAGAATTGTAACACTAAAGTGGCAGTGGGCCGAGCACAATGCCCGTAGGAATCAGTCCTATGGGGCCGACGGGTTCTCGAGTGGCGACCACGCACCGGAAGACTTGCCGTCAGTAACAGCGTTATCCATAACGTCTGGTGAAGTGGTAACAACTAGCTACCTAGAGCTTTTGTCTTAATTTTAAAGGTTCTAAACAATAATTCAATAATTATATAAACAATGCAAGAAGTAAAGGTCAAGTGCGTCTCTAGTGCGTCTGTAACAACACCGTTTTTAAAATATTTACTTTGTCTGACCGGGAAACAATTGTAGGATGGAACCTTCGCCTTTGTTATGAAATGTTTTTTGCTGACACTCACACGATATTGATGTATAAATATTACCTATTATAAGTAATATATTCCGGTAGAGAAACTGAAGTGTACAAAGAAGTCTATAGTAGTTAATTTGAAACCACAACAATAGTTCTAATTGGTAGTTGTATCTACAAAACGCCACATGTGAACGATCATCACGGTGTGACGTCATCCTGACGTCACACCGATTCTACATCTCGCAAGCAGAGTTTAGCGTGTAACCATCATATACACAACTCCCCAACATCTTCTTTATCAATCGCTGGGAAGTGCCAGTCAGACAACACCCGTCTGGTCGGATGAACCTCCCTTTTCTATGCAGGATGAGTGAACTTTATACCCTGTTCCTCATACCTCCAAAAAGGCAATGGAATAGTGGTTTTTATTCGGGTTATGGTTTTGGTTCAAATTAAAGTCTGCACTAGAAGAAAATTAAAACTGTCACTCTTACGTTAACATTACATAAAAAGCTTAGCCTCTTTCGTCATGTATGTATTTTGCGAAACCAAGAGTAGTCATCAATGTTCGTGCGTCCTGGCTGTTATGATTTAAGGAGCGGAAACATGCACAGCTATGCTTGGAGTCTCTTTTAGGGATAGTATCCGGAAAAGAGAGCGGTAATCCGTCCAAAAACAAAAGTCGTGGACAATGCTCACAGAAGTAAGCCGAAGTGGCTACGTAGAGTGAAGGTCTTCAAACGGTAACTGATAGCATCTGCATGGCTATTGCCGAGAAAGTGAGTAATTTAAAGATAAAATGAGCAAGCTTATTTTTTTTGTTCTAATTTTAATTATAAAATTGTGCTCAATAATTAATATAGGGTGAGGTGTCCAACAGTGAACCATGAAAAAGTTGCACATTCATAGCTCAGCTGTTTCTAAAGATAATGAAGATTTTTTTTTACTAGAGGACTTTCCATATATCTGGCTATAATTTTGCATATTCATTTTAGAACCAAACGCAACAAGATAGTATATATATAAGTTTTTTTAAAAGATGGCAAATGGCTCACTGAGTCCACCACGTGGGACACTCTGAACCGGGGCCAGGTCAACAGTGAACCAATATGTACTCAGTGAAGCTTCTTATTTATTTTACAATAAATTATGACTATTTATACTACAAAACTAAGGTAAAGCAATAAAACGCCTTGTAAATGTTACTAAGTAATCAACTTTATTAATTAAATGTTTTTGACAATGTTTTTTATTTTTAAATATGAAACGTCCATCTTTTACTAGCAACATGGCTTGCAACATGAGTTCTTTTGTGTGGCCTCCAATTTTCCTAGGCGCTGCTTTGATTCGCCCTATGCTACAACAAGAACAATTTTATTACTATGTTTGCGGTTCACTGTGTACTACACCCACCATTCAACGTTTAAGGTGATGTTAAAAACAAATGAAAAGAGTTACTGTAGTGATTTTAGTTGCATATGATAGCCAAATAAACGCTATATTAGGTATAATAAATGTCACATAATAAAAGTACGCATAACAGAAGTAATACGAAAAGGTAATACTTGTTTTTTATTGCGTTTTATCGCCGAAAATCGTATTGCGATCCGCCACACGGACGTCTTTGA
Organism: Sesamia inferens; assembly: GCA_037179545.1. Classification (NCBI taxonomy): domain Eukaryota; kingdom Metazoa; phylum Arthropoda; class Insecta; order Lepidoptera; family Noctuidae; genus Sesamia; species Sesamia inferens. The sequence goes on along the minus strand of CM073921.1, from coordinate 12,767,506 downwards.
CGCTAGCTAGTTCCCGACTTACCAGCAGGCGGCGCAGTAAAAACTGAGTATATTCGTGTCCAAGCACGGTTTGGAAACGAAGCATTTACAAAGTAAGAACGGTGGCTCAATGTGTACCACTGGTTCACTGTTGGACATCTCACCCTACAGTTAGGCCTGCACTTTGCAGAAATTTCGAGAGTTCACTTTGACCGCAGCGGGCCGTAGCACAACGCATTTTCTTACAACTACACACGCTTTGTATTTTCATAATATAGAAAATGTACGGAAGTGATTAAGGAGGATGTTGGTAATGCGTAGATGTTGCATTGCACACATTCTCCTTTTTTTTTAATAATTATAAACTAGCGCTTGACTGCAATCCCGCCTGATGGTAAGCAGTGATGCGATCGTTGATGGTAAAGCGCGCTAGTTTATTAAGAGCCTATTCACTCAGAAAAACTGAGCGAATAGGAAGGAAGACGGCAGTTGAGCGAGTTGGTGCAATATTAAACCCAACAACTCGACCAACGATGCTGCGCCAAAGGGAGATTGATCTGAAGACCCTCCTCGACCAAACTCCCAACACAACAACATTAGGCGCATCGTACCCGGCACACATCGCAACACAACTGCTCAGACCCGTCCTCCGTACGGCTTCACCAGACATCATGCCGGAACACGATAAATTGCTTGGCGGCAAGGCTTTGTCTGGTGGGTGGTAACTTCTGCCGGCGGCCGTTGTTATGGCCTTCCACCGAGAAAATCTTCTTCTTCGGATCTCCTTCTTGTATGAATGATCGTTGCGAGTATAATGTGTGCTGGGCTATAATTTACACGTGTTTTTCTCTTAGTCCTGGCTCTTGTCTTACATCGGATGAATGCGTCTTAATCTTATGCGTGTATGTTTGGTTTTCTGTGAAAGGAAGTATGCCAGAGTATCCACCGTTTAGTAGCAGTTTTTAAGTTAATTAATGTTGTTGTTGTTTGTTGCTACTTGTGTTAATTATTGTAATTGGTAATGTACCGTTTTAATTAACCATAAATAAATAAATATAGTTGTGTCAATGTGATAATTATGTAGGGGTAAATCTATGCAACTGTTTCCTATAGATTAAGAACTACGAACACAAAAAATATATAAATAGTTGCATGTTTCATTCCTTAATATCAATGAACTCGGTCGTGGTCCACTGCAGGAGATAGAACCCTTGTTTTTCACCTTCTGCATCCAGTCCCAACTATGTATATCTTCCAGGTGCTCCAGGTGGGAGTTCCATTAAACTGGTCATTAGCTGTAAAGATTCTAGTTATTGAAGTTATATCGGTTCATATTTAAGACATCACAGATAACTTTCTAATTCTTGAACTGGAATTTATTTGCAAGAATTGTAGCAAGTGTTCTTCTTCTTCTTCGGGTATTTTAAATAGTTTCTATAAATAATTCCATAAAACTAGTACGCAAAATTATTGATTACATGAATTATATAAATGAAACTAATAAAATTGGTACAGACAACAGGACATTATGCTACTACAATCTATCAACTGTCAGATTTCAGTCTTTATTACATTTTCAACTTTATCCCTAACTAAAAAGTTATCGATTGATTATATCAACTAAAGCTCAAGGTTGATAAGGAATATTTGACAGTTTCGGATAACTTTCTGTCGTCCGTACCTAAATCATAGTTAATAAATGTTGTGGACGGGCGTCCACGGCTTGCTTCTCTTGTCCTTTTCTTATAGAAATGAAACAAAATAGATGCATTGAACTTATTTTTAGTTTAGTTTGCGATCCAGTATGAGGTGTCATGTTTTTTGCAAGTGTTCGCATAGTTGTTGTTCCATCGTCGAATTTTTTCTTACGGACCACATTCTTTGCCCGGAACCGCATCACGGCTGCCCACATTTCCTCTGCCTGTGTCACCTCTGGGACGCTGATGATGTTCTCCTCTGTAGACTCTAGATGGCTGTGGACAACCCGGTATATATCGGAGCACTCACGCTTCTGGTAGTATCCCTTCGAAACCCTTACAAGAGGTACTATAATAGGCATGCTCATTTTCGTGCAAAAATTTATCAATGAATTTTTTTATCCTTTTATTAAAGTCACCAATCCATACTAGTATTATAAATGCGATAATAACAGTCTAGCTTTAACGCTAAAAAGGCTTAATCGACTTAGATGAAATTTGGGACACAAATAGACCTTTACTCGGGTAAGGACATAGGCTACTTTTCATCCTGATTCGCAGGGGCTCGTCAGTTCCACATTGCCACAAAATTATGTTAGCTAAGTTAATAGGTAAAGCAATAAAGGAAATAAAACTGAGTAGGTTTGTTTCTTGGGGTTGACACACTCGGGCGGCTTTGTCTTTTCATTAAACTCTCCAAATGGCTTGTTGACATTTTGAGTGAACCAAGAGCTGGTTATTAAGCTCCCCGCCCAGTAAAGACCAGGCCCAAGTCCACGGCGCATTGTGTTTCAAGCGCACCTCAAAGAGATGTCAGTACATCGTGACGGGGTCCACGAAGACCGATGCCTCCTGGGTCAGGGTTGCGGGTTGGTTAAAAAAGAAACCGTGGCCTTGGCGGGCAGGCAAGTGAAGAAACACGGATGGGTTTTAGTCAGTAAAAGTCTGACACGCCCTTCCGCTCCGCCCGGAGCGGGAGAGGTCATTTGATGACTTCCCGTCCAGAACAAAAAAAAAGGGCTGGTTCAAATCAAATCAAATCAAAGCATTTATTTCAAATAAACCACTTACAGGCACTTTTGAATTATCAGAAGTTCGGTCAGTCAGTAAGGTGAAGCTAGTCGCCCTTTCCAAAGAGTAGATACCTATGGAGAAGAACGGGCAAGAAACTCCATGGACACTCTTTTAAATTATCAAGCTATTGATACAAATATTTGATTTCATCATTAATTTTTAAATCAATCGTGTGAGAACGATGCAGAAATATATTGTACGCTGAGAGCGTCCATTATGGAAAAAACAACAATTCAGAAATTAAAATACGCCGTAGCAGCTAAGAGAGGACCAGTCCCCTCTGACGGCGTCCGTTCACGAACATGACGTATGGATCAGCATCATTCAGCTCAACCATATTGAAGGGAACCTAATGATCCAACACACACGCCACCACTAGCGAGACATTTGAGTGAACATGACATACTATCAACAGCCATAGCACAATCAAGTCAATAAAAGACTAACCCAACAAATAGATGCTTTACAGCAAGTACATTGTGCTCACACGTATTCCATGCAATTATACAATACTAAGAAATTGAATCTACACAATGCAAAGACAGCTTTTTGTCCAAGGTTCAGCAGCTCCAACGGTGTTCCCGAATGCTAAGTTTAGCTCCTGTGTAGCTGCACCAGTGCCAAATACCCCTGTCAGCGATGCAATTCCGTAACGTACAATATGCCTGGCTACATAGTGTGTACTGGCTTTGAGTTAAAAAAAAAAAAACAAATAAACAATTACAATGTTGAAACTGCAAGAGGAAAAATCAAAGAACAGTCAGTGTAAGCATAGAAATCGGACGCAGCTCAAGCCCAAGCCTTTTTGTCGTCAATATAATCTTTAACACTATAAACTGCTTTCTGACACAACTTACATTTAATGAAGGATTTGAATTTATTCAGGCTCAGACCTTGAACCACCTCTGGAAGTCTGTTGTAAAAATGTATACATTGGCATCTAAAAGAACCACCTATTTTCTTGAGCCTTGTTGTAGGTACAATAAATTTGTACTTGTGCCTAGTATTTATATTATGGACATCACTGTATTTTTTAACCATGACCAAAGGCATTGCCATACAACGTAGATGGCGTCAGTTTGTTTGGTATATTACTATTTAGGTACTAGTCGACAGCTATGCCGAGGAATTTTCCGACGCTGTCTTGTAGTTAGTTAATAGTTTAAGTTAGTAGGTAAGTTAAGTTCATATTAGCAAAGTATTTAGGTATCGGTCTGTTATCGTAGTGGCCTGGTGGTTAAAACACCAGCCTCTCAAGTATGAGTGCGCGGGTCCGATTCCAGGTCAGGCAAGTACCAATGTAACTTTTCTAAAGTCATATGTACTTTCTAAGTATATCTTGGACACCAATGACTGAAGGTGAAGGAAAACATCTTGGGGAAACCTGGACTTTAAGTCTGAAATCGCCAACACGCATTGAGCAAGCGTGGTGATTACGCTCAATCCTTCTCTGTATGAGAGGAGACCTGTGCCCAGCAGTGGGACGATAAAAAAAGGTTGATAATGATGATGATGATGATTTAGGTATATACTTAATTTTGATTTATAAACCTAAAATAAATAAAATACTGAAAATAATAAAATGCTGAAATAATGATGATGATGATGAAGTATACAGGTATTATGCCGATGCCTGATGGGGCGACAGGTTTTGTCCTGTCCAATGCATTTTTCGCATACAAATAGAACTATGAACGCAAAGGTTTCTTACCTTTTACACACTCTTCACCTAATTCTAAATAGTTGGTAGAAATACGGTAAAAGCCAAACAGAGTTTTGCATTTATTATTGTTTTTATATATTGTATAAGATAAACTATTGGCGACCAAGCGCCGGAAGACGCAGCGTGGATAGACCCCCGACAAGGAATAAACCGACGACCTGGTTAAAGTCGCGTTAAACCACGGAATAGACAAAGCTTTTCTGTGCGTTAAACCGCTGGATGCGGGAGGCACAGGACCGTTCGTCGTGGAGATCCTTGGGGGAGGCCTATGTCCAGCAGTGGACGTCTTTCGGCTGAAATTATAATGATGGTAATGACAGGTATATGTAATGGTAATTATACAAGTATATACAGGCTACCAGGATATCAATGCGCGAACTGAAACCAATAAGTACAGCAAATGTTACCAAGACGCATTAGGTAAGTGCTATTGGTGAATATAAAAAATATCACCTGTCTCATAGAAAACAGTAATACCAACGCGGTCAAAATACAAGGAACTATTAATTGTTCTTAAAAAAAAAAACAAAATTCAAAGTTTGAAGCTTCAAAATCATGTACTAAAACGATTCAAAGTTGTTGGAAAAGTTAGAACAACAAATACTACATAAAAGTCGGAGAAGATCGCATCCTGGTAGCAGCCTATTCGTCTATGCGACCTTGTATAAAAATACCAACACAAACCTTCCGGAATAATTTATATAAAAACGATGAAAACCGTATCAATATCCGTTACGTAGTTCAGAATAACTCAAATAGCGACCTTAAATCATATTAAGTACCTGTAAAGTGTAAATCTATGATAAATTACTGTATTATACGATTCTTAATAAATTTATGGCTAATGAAACACCAAAATATAAGACTGGTTTAAGATGAATTTCTTTTATAGTAAGGTTAAGGTCTAAATATAAGGTCAATACATGCCAATAATACCTATGCGTCAGTCAAAGATGCAAGCCTGTTCCGGTTTTACCAATGATTTCATATAATACTAGCGGCCGCCAGCAACTTCGTTTTATCGAAAGAATTTTTCAAATCGGACCAGTAGTTCCTGTGATTAGCGCGTTAAAACAAACAAACAAACTCTTCAGCTTTATATATTAGTATAGATATAATAGTTTATCTTATACAATATATAAAAACAATAATAAATGCAAAACTCTGTTTGGCTTTTTAGAATTAGGTGAAGAGTGTGTAAAAGGTAAGAAATCTATGCGTTTATAGTTCTATTTATATGCGAAAAATGCATTGGAAACTTGCAAGGCGTTATTTTCATAGTAAAATAACTGGAAACATTACGGTTACTTACTTTTATTCTACTATTCACCTAATACTAAAAAGTTAGTAGAACACATTTTTAAAAAATATTTAAGCTCCAGCTTAATAATATAAAATGAAAACCACGTAGGTAATATGACACTAAAATGCGACATTGCCAGTTGTGCATAGAAAACGTGCTTAACGGATAAATGGAGGATTCATTTCGTAGTCTTAATCGAAAGTACTGTTAAGTTATGGGCAATGCCTTATGTGCAATTTGTTCTACGAAAGTCTAAAATTAATACAGTAAAACCCTAAGATATACTATATTAACGTTTAATGAACGGCTTTCAGTTAGCGGGGCTAGTCGTGAGCTGAAACAAAGATGGCTATATCATCTTTTGCTTTTTTGACACCAAAAGTGTGATGGTAGCAATTTTAAACTGAATATAGTGTGATGTTTGAAATTCAAAAAGATTTTTCAAATCCGAGTAGTAATTCCAAACATGACCCCTAACATACACCAAAACAAATTTTATTAGTATGTTATAAAAATATAAGTATGTGGTTTGTTTTTTTCTCCTTTATGGCTATTACCGATGTCTTTAGACCATTGTCAAAAGACATCGAAATTTAAAAAAATAATAATTTTGGTCATTACCAAAATTAAAAATTTTTAATAATAAGAAATTTTTATAAATAAGTTTGTGTATTTAGCCAATGCCACGTGTTGGGATTGTTATAAAAAGACAATGCGCAATGAATTTTCATTCATGTCGATAAAGAAGGCTGCGTGAACCGTCTACGAGGGATGTTTGAGGCAAAGTCATGATGAGGCCACTATGCTGCGGTATCTCAATGTTCTTTATGAATTATTTAGTTAATGCACTTTTTACTACATAAATCACGCACTTTTGTTTTCACACTCAGCTTAACTTTCCCGCCAAAACCCTGTGGTCTGTTTGTTTGTCCGTCTTTTACGGCAAAACGGATATGTTGAGGTTTACGGTGGTAGTTGAAGGGATGGAGCATTGGATACCTAGCACCTAAAATAGGGAATGGAAATTTGGGAAATGGGAAACGAGCTAAGCCGTGGGAAAAAGCAAGTAGATACATATTTATTTCCAATGTCCCTGGATTTTAGTTTACCTTGCGGTTATCCTCATTAAAACATGCTAATCTGTCAAACTTGCTGGTAATGAAAACAAAACATCTGTGGAGGCGTGGTATGATTGAGATTTTTTTGTGGCTTTGGAAGAATGCCGAATATAGATTAAATTTTGCAGTAACGTATATGTACCTACATCGCGGTAATGCACTTGGCAACTATGATTAATATCAGAATTTCATTGCTTTTTATCTTTTTCTTCGAGCGTCATGCATTCTGTGTTTGTTATCTAAAAGAATTTGTAACGTGCGATGTGTGCGATTACTTTTGTGGCCTAGCATCCTATAAAAGGAAAACGCGAGACATAGAGACATATAATATTCTTAAACCTGCCCCGGAAGATGGAAATAAATCACACCCATGAAATAGGTATATTATATTTTCAATATGGAGCCATAACCTACGGTTCCTAGAAGAATGGTGACTGGCATATACAGACCGCAGTGTTGGCCTTCATGAAAATTATAGCGGCAGTGGAATTAGACTTTACGATGTCAAAACAGATCCCTATTAAAACACATCAATTCAGTCCACTGCTGGACATAGGCTTCTTCCAGGCTGAGCCATTTCCAGTCTGTCCCAGCCGTCTTTAGATCGTTCATCCATCTAGCTGGAGGGCGTCTCATATTAAGAACAGACCAGAAGATAAATTAGTTCAGTCCTGCCAAATTATGATACTTCTATAATTTTATAGGACTTAACTAATATTTTATCTTTTGCCTTTTTCTTACATATACAGAGCGGTGCTGACAATACGGCAATAAATGAAAACACGAACAATACTGGTTCATAGGAATAATCCTAAACCATAGAAAAAACCTAGCATCAAAAATAAAAAAAATAAAATTTTAAAACAAACTAAATAGCATAAAATTGCAAACGGAATAGAACATCCTTTAAAAATATTGGTTCATTGACCTCCGATCGGCGACAGCGCGATCCTGTATCGAGTTGGTTTTTTCGGGCTATTATTATTAAAGTTTAGTGCCTTAAGATTCGGCGGTCATTAACCTGTAAGCGCTTCCTTATCAACATGTACATCATGTAGAAAATGTTGTAACAGAAAAATAATTTCCTGTGACTAAACTAATGGATATATTTATATGATTTTTTATGGGTAGACTGAGAATGTGTTGAGGTACAGGATGTTTAATTTATTGTCGTATTGTCAGCCTTTAATGTTCCTACTCCTGGGATACAGGCCTCTTCTCAGTGAGAGGAGGTGGGCCGTAATCTACCACGCTTGGCCAGTGCGGGTTTGTAGATGTCACATGTCTTCGAAGTTTTGCCGTCTTAGAGGCAGCAGGCAGATGCCGGTTTCCTCACGATGTTTACCTTCACCGTTTCGAGAGCAGTGGTGAAAAAGTATTTGCACAAATTAAAACGTCTAACGGGGTAAGAAGGCCGTCAGGCTTTTAGTTCAGTTCTGCCAAATTATGATACTACTATAATTTTACAGGACTTAACTAATATTATATCTTTTGTCCTTTTCCTTAATGAGATTCTTAGATTTTGAAGCATTGAATATAAATTTAGTTTAGTTTGTGTACATACAAGAGAATAAGGGCCACAGGCGTCGAAATTGAAAGACAAAGATGCACTGGACTAATATTTTATTTAGTTTGTGAGCAATGGATTCGGCGCCAATATTTAACAGACGAAATTATTGCAGCACTAATAAATTTTCGTATGCAACTCTGACAGGTTTTCTCTTGTAAAATATTTCAAATCTACTTAAAAACATTTTATACGTACCTAAATTGTAAGTTTCATAGAAAAAATGAAATGTTGACCCAACTTGAATTGGTACGTCGTTGATTGAACATGATCAAGGTTCATTGGGTTTACCCGAGAGTTTATTATTGAATTAATTACTGTTTAGGATGTCCACGCGAGAATTCGAAAAATGACCATTTACTTAATAGGTAGGTACCTTTCTGTGACAAAAATAGGCGGATGAGTAATGCGAGATTTATCTTTGCCATCAAACGTATTTTTGCTTGGTTTCTATGGGACATTCCATCTATTCAATATCAGGCCAGCATAGTAATTACTTACGTAACACACTATCAAACAATGTACAAAAAGTTTCTTGAAAGTAACCCGCACTGGGCTAGCGTGGTAGATTACGGCCCACTCCCTCTCAACGAGAGGAGGCCTGTGTCCCAACAGTGGGAACATTTTGACAGTCCAACTACATTCATTGCGTTATCTATGATGTTGAGCAGACACATTTTTGGAACATATGGAGCAATAGGTTTTAAAATGATTCCAATTGATACTAATAGTGCCACGCTCAGTTCTCATTGGACTTTTAAAATTATTTATAAGGTTGTTTACTAAATAAAAGTGCGTGATTTATGTAGTAAAAAGTGCATTCAGTGAATAATTCGTAAAGAACAGTGAAATATCGCAGCATAGTGGCCACATCATGACTTAACCTCAAACCTCCTTCGTAAGACGGTTCACGCGGCCGTCTTTTTCGACATTACGTGACATTGGCTAAATGCACAAACCATACGAAGCCAAAAAAGAAAGAAAGAAAGAATAGTGCGTTACGTAATTAGGATGGGGGTTTGACAATTAGTTTATGGACTGTTATTTACAAGGTGTAGGTCAGTTATTGAAATAACTGAAAACCTGAATTGGGGCCATTGTCATTATCAGAACACACTATCGCCCGTGTGGTACCGGGCTTAGAATAGTACCATCCTATATCCTCCCGTGGGTGTTGTAAGAGGCGACTAAGGGAACTCTCTCCAGGGAAGGGGGCAGCGGCGCTTCTCCTGTGGAATATCTAACTACTGCGATCCCCAACCCGCCTGACAAGCGTTGGCATTATGGCAATCAATAGTAATTATACATATGTATAACTAACTAACTAACTAATTAACCATAGGTAACTTATGTATACAGAACTTCGCTAATATTCGATAACCTTGTTAAATCAATAGCTGTTGTGTTATTTAGTTTATATGACATGATCAGCAGTTGGTCACTAATTCACTATTCAGATGTTATGACACGTCCAGAATTTTAATATCCATTAAAAAAACTAGTTTGATAACTTGAATGGTCGCTATGAATCTGTATCTAAAATTGAAATATTATCTAATACGTGAACTAATTTAGGAATGCCACAATTTTATTAATGGATTTGGAAGTAATTTACATGTTACTTTGTTTGAATGCAAACACACAACAGATACGGTAAAATAGCAAACCGTTTTTAGTATAGTAGTCGTTTTGTATGAAAAAAATTAAACGATTTTTATTCATGTGTTTTTTATTTGTATTAATCGAAGTAATCACCCATGCAATCAATGCATCTTTGCCAACGCAGTGGCAGTTTATTGATGCCCTTCTTAAAGAAATTAGCTGGACAGGGAGGCAGCAAATTCTTCAAAGGCATTTTGTACTGCTTCTCAGGTATTGAATTTTTTTCTTGCCAAGAAGGTATCCAAATTTTGGAAAATGTAATAGTCTGTAGGCGCAAGGTCTGGTGAGTAGTGCGAGTGACGGAGATCTTCCAACCCCAGCTCTTGCAACTTGAAGACCTTCTGCTATGCTGTATGAGGTCGTGCGTTGTCGTGCAGATGTAGCGGAGAGTAGCGATTGACCAACTCTGGTTGGAGATGTGCCAGTTTCTACATCGTTGTGTTCAGTTCTTCACAGTACACATCTACAATAATGCTCATCCCATTTGATCGTGATGATTCATATCGGCGCTAGACCACCAAACAGTGAACATAACTTTTCTTGGGGTAATTTTTCGTTTAAGGCATTGTTTAGGTGCTGAACCAGGATCCAACAAATTTGCTGAGCATTTGTGGCTATCAAACAGAATCCATTTTTCATCGCAGGGAACAATGCGGTTCAAAATTCCTTCATTTGGGTGTCTGTTGAGCAGTGCAAGGCAAGTCCCGATGAGTACTTCGTGCTGGCAATCATTGAGTTTGTGGGACACACTCAAGCAACATATTTTACCTTGCCAATTTGACGCAAATGGTCTCCATCACTTTTAATTCGTCATTTTCCAACAAGTCTTCAGACCACCGCGAGGTTGATTTTTCAGGTCGAAATACCAATAACGGAAGCGAGCAAACCAAATTTCTTTTGGAAAAAGAATAATTCGTATTCATATGATTTTAAAATAAATTATTTTTTTAATTAGAATTCTTAGCCAAACAAAATTATTTTGATTTGAAATGGCCATTAGGTACTGCAGAACGACAACATTACAAAAAAAAATAAGACCTTCGAGGTCATAAATGACGTGTAAGCTAAGAAAAATATTATCTTATTCTTATACCTTTAAACGAGCAATTCTTGTATATATGTATATATATAATTGGAATCTCGGAAACGGCTCCTACGATTTTCATGAAATTTTGTGTGCAGGGGGCTTCGGGGACGATAAGTCGATCTAGCTAGGTTTAATTTTCAGAAAATGTCTTTTTTCCGTGTTTTGAGGCACTGAACAATTGCTAAACTTCTTATAAGAAGCTAAATTTCGCCGCTGTCCTTAATGATACGAATAGCCGAGGGGCTTCGGCCTCTGATTCGGAGCTCGTAGACTTCGGGTTCAAATCCCTGACGATATAGTGTTTTTCCTTTTTTTTTTGAAGTTTAAAAAAAAAGAATGATGGCGATGTCTAATGCTTTTTTTTATTTAATAAAAATTTAATTTAATTTATTTAATTTTATTTTATTACTTTTTTCTTTTTTTTTATATAATTGGAAACTGCGTCAACGAATTTTCTTTTTCGTTTATTTTATCAATGGAAGAAATTTTGTTTTGCCTAATTTGTGGAGATGCAAGGTACCAGGGTCGCACAAAAGTGTAGGAGAAGTCGAAACAATGAAGCTCATTCATTTTAAAGATCAGCCTGAAGGAGCAGTCGAATTTACAACAGAATTTCTCAACAGTGTCAACATTTCAGACTTGCCACAACACGAACTAAAATATTATTATTATTCCCTTTATTTCTTTATACATACATATTATTCTACATTTTTAAATATTTATATAAAAACACACAAAAACATTTAAAAATATAAAAAATAGTGTTCCACCGATGGCGGGGGCGGGGTCCAAGCTACCGGTGGTTAGGGCTCCAGAGACAGGAACCTCCTCACGATGCGCGCCGTATCGAGAAGTACTGCCTTTTGAATCAGGCCTTTGATCCAACTGCCTAACGAGAGCCTCAATAGATGTTGGTCGAGGCTCTTGGCTATCAAACTATTGGCCGATACGACAATCGGTACAATGACAGCCGAGGTCACATTCCACATGTCAACAACCTCGTGCGCCAAGTCGGGATATTTAATTTGTTTATCTTTCTCAGCTTTCACGAGATTCTCGTCATGTGGAATGGTAACATCGACAATCATTGCGAGGCGCGCTAATCGATCTATCACTACTATATCAGGCTTGTTTGCAACAATAGTCCTGTCAGTAATGATAGACCGATCCCAGTATAACGTGACATGACCATTTTCAAGAACTGGGTCGGGCACATACTTATAATACGGTACCTCAGAATCCACAAGTTTATATTTCAAAGCAAGTTGCTGGTGGATAATCCTAGCTACTTGGTTATGCCTGTGCAATACTCGCCATTAGCCAAACGAGAGCAACCAGAGATAATATGTCTGATGGACTCACCCGGATGGTGACATGCCCGACACACGTCAATCGTCCCATCCTTCATAATATTTCTTTATTATTATTATTATTATTGCTAACATTATGATACCTTGCACCTCCTCAAAGTAGGCAATATAAAATTCATCCATATAATATGATTTAATAATGATGAAGTACCTGGGCGACCGAGCTTTGCTCGGATTTGCTTTTTTTTTTAATAATTATAAACTAGCGCTTGACCGCAATCCCGCGTGATGGTAAGCAGTGATGCGATCGTTGATGGTAAAGCGCGCTAGGTTATTAAGAGCCTTCCGTGTGCAGTTTCTGGCCTGCCATCGGACGCGTCGCCAGGTGGCGGACAGGGGAACGGCCCCCAGATATGGGGGTTACCGGTTTACCGGCGCGGACCAAAACCAGAAGTGGGGACCGCTTCGGCGGTCACGTGCGGCGGGTCGGCCACCACTCCAGGTGGCTGGCATGACCCGAACTCCGGGTCAACGTCGGGCAACCCGGTCTCCTCACTGAGACGAGCTGGGGGCCCCGTTTACTTCCGGGCAAACGAGTGGGGCTAAGAGGAAGGACACCTCGCTAAAAAACCCTTGGCTGCTGCGTCTTCTCGCACAAGAAGACATACCCAGCCGGGCCCCTCCCCATGGAGGGCCCACTGTGGGCCTGCCTTCGGGCGGGAATCGCCGGCGGGGGATTGGTCGGCAGGCTTGCTATTTCCCATGACCCCGCCACTAAGGCGATGTCGGTGTGCCGCTGTTCGGGTTTAGTGGGTATTCCCGGCTTCAGCTGGGCGAGTCCCACACGCGCCCTTCGGGGTATGGTGCGTAAACAAAGCATTCCCACGGGGTACAAAAAAAAAAAGGTTATTAAGAGCCTATTCACTCCGGAAAACTGAGCGAATAGGAAGGAAGACGGCAGTTGAGAAAGGTGATACAATGTTAAACCCAACAGCACGACCAACAACCAAAGAGAGATTGATCTGGAGAACCTCCACGACAAAACTCCCAACACAACAACATTTGGCGCATCATACCCGGCATGATATAGTATGGAAGGAAGTATTAGGTTAAGACCTTAAACTACGAGTATGTATTGATGATAATATATAACTGATGTAACTGATTGTTAAACTATAAGTATATACTTATTTATAATAAAATGTTAAACTAAATTGCACTCGTAATTTTATGTTTAAATAACAGTTAATAATATTTTTTATTATTATCTCGGTATGATCGAAAATATTATTATTATGTCGGTATGATCGAAAAACATTAGTCAAAAAATATTATTTAAAAAATTCGCTGGTTTTTAATTTTTGGTTTTGAAAATATAGAGACACACGATGTACCTAACAAAAAAAAAGTTGCCGAGCAAAGCTCGGTCGCCCGGTACTTTACATAATGTGTGATGTTTCTAACTCATTTCTGTAATGGTACCTAATATATCAATTTAAGGTTTTTTTGCTCCGAAGTTGATTTTTTGTATTTCTTTAACAACTAATAGATATTTTAAAATACTTATAAATTTCCAGTCTTTTATTTAAAAGTTTTTTTTTTTATGATGACAACAATATAGTTCCTATTATTATTTTTGGACTCGAATTGATTTTAAAACAAAATGACGGAATCATTACATCATTATAAACTTCAAATCCACTTTATATTTCCCTAATATCTGAGAATTAATCTCATGCAAGCCAAATGTTTTATATTGTCTCCATTTTGAATATTCTGTATAATGACTATGGGACAAAACTGACATCATTTAATTCAATTCAATTCAATTCAATTTAATTAATTTATAATAATTTGTAATATGTAATAAATTATTTTTTTTATATTTGTAAATTTGTAAACTTTACCATTATACAGTATAGGTACCTACTGTAAATGTAAAGCAACCAAAAATGCTTAATTTTATTATTAATTACTATGCATGACATGTAGTCACTATGGGTGAAATGTATATATAATTGTATGTATATCTATATATAATTGTACAATGCCTGAAATAAAATGAATTATTATTATTATTTTGGCAGTACCTGCTTAAGAAAAAAAAAAAAAAACAAAAGCATATTTTTCTTCTTTTAACGTAATAGCCAGTGTGGTTGAAAGTGCTCTTTTTAATGTTTTTAGACTCCAATCTCCAAAAATATCCGAATTCATATGAAATAAACTAGTAGGTATGTCCAAATCCGCGTATTCGTCAGTCGTATCACTATTTGCATAATAAACATTGTATAAAACGAGTTGTATGTTGTTAATTTGTTGTCAAACATTAAAGACATTTTAAGGGAGAATTTTACGTTCATTGACGTCTTGTAAGTCTTCACTTGCGACTTAGTCGGTGGGGCTATCGTACGTAAGTACTTACTTTCTGCTTGGAATTTATACAGCTTCCCTACACCTACTAAAACCTGCTGAAACGGTTTAAGTATCTAAGACCTTTTACCCTTGTAAATTCTTATAGAAAATTCAAAATTATCTGTCGCAAATTTTGAAGTAGCGGTACTAGATAATTTTGTCCTAATGAAGTATTATTACCAAAGTATTATGCGCTTACTTTCCTTTGTCTGTGGGACTTCAGCTAAAATTTAGAGCGTATCACCCCTTTTTTTTGATAAACAAAAGTCATTTGCCTTATTCTCAACATATCTCAATATCAAAATAAATAAAGTAAAATAAACGAGCTGTTTCTAAATCGGACAAATCAATATTTTTCAAAGCATCTGCCCAATATTTTTTGATCATCTATGGGGCTGAATGTGTATTTGACTTCCCAAATACCCAAGCATTGCCTAAGAACATTGTATCATTGGATTTCACTCCTTAACTGGTTACAAACACACTTGTCTTCACTTGTTTAACCCGAGGAAGCATTTAGCTTTCAACTTACATAATCTAATAAAAAAAAAATGGAAGACACTCATTTTAATCAAATAGGTACCATTCCCCGCGAAAGCACTAGATGGCGAAGAACGAGCGTTTTGTTTCTTATGTAGGTATATGTGGACGTTTTTGAACGTCATTATTACATCGAGTGTTGATTCTTAGCCTAATTTGAGTGATTGATTTTGATTTATCTATGTTTATGTCTTCCTCTACAAATTAAAATGGACTAAAATTTCAAAATAAGTTACATTTTACACACAACATAATCTTTTGTTGTATTGTCAGTTCGCAAGTTTTAAGTATACATATTATTTTATAGTAAAACCTATAATATATGAACCATTTTTTAAGTGCCAAACAAACACCAAGTTTATTTCAATGACTATTAAGTTGATTTCAGAGCCACTATCACTATTGAAAAGGTTATGAAAATGTTTGAAATTGTAGCATAAACTGAACATTATTCTACAGGAAATATAACATCGGCTGCCAGCAGAAGTTACCTACCACTCACCAGACAAAGTCTTGCCGCCAAGCGATTCGTCGTGTTCCGGCATGATGTCTGATGAAACCGTACGGAGGACGGGTCTGAGCAGTTGTGTTACGATGTGTGCCGGGTATGATGCGCCAAATTTTGTTGTGTCGGGAGTTTGGTCGTGGAGGATCTCCAGATCAATCTCCCTGTGGCGCAGCATCGTTGGTCGTGTTGTTGAGTTTAACATTGCATCACCTCGCTCAACTGCCGTCTTCCTTCCAATTCTCTAAGTTTTTTTAGTGAATAGGCTAAACAAACTAGCGAGCTTTACCATCAACGATTGCATCACTGCTTACCATTAGGCGGGATTGCGGTCAGACACTAGTTTATAACTGTTAAAAAAAAGTTATTTTTTCATTAATTAATATTTACATTTTTGGCGAATATCTCGCAAGGTTACGATAGTTATACGAGATAATTTAGTAGCCATACGATAGTGTAATACACATACTCTAGAGTATTTGTATTATACTGTCGTTTAGCACTCAATAACGATAGAAACAGTAAGTATGTTATAAACCCTATAACAAACCAGTATGTTACAAACAGCATATGGATACAGATATCGCTTGTTATAGTCTATATATGACTGGTGTGTGTAGTAGGTAAGGCTTTTGACTGTCCGGTTAGATTGGTAGCCGACCCCGAGATAGTCGGAAAAGGCTGGAATGATAATAATAATAATAAAATCTGACTTTGACTACCTTGAACGACTGCCAGTCGTTCTAAAATCTAGGTTCTAATCCTTCTTACATAAAGGTATCGTGTTACTACATAAACTGGTATTCTGCTGCATCCGGTTAGATCCGAAGCCAAGCCCAAAATCTTTGAGAATGGGCTAGACAGAATTATTTTAAATAACGCTGTAGGTAATAACGCGTTAAAGACTACTGCGTTTAACAAACAATGATTGCATCACTGCTTACCATCAGGCGGGATCGCTGTCATGCATTAGTTTATGTCATTATAAAAAACCTTGACCCAAGAGAGTTTGCGGACCAATCAACTCCTCAATAACTTGCAGGTTCCAGCAGATGCATCGTTTTTATGCTCATTCGATTAGCCTCGATCAGCAGTGCAATTTGAAAATTTAAGTGAAGTGGGTGACTTGTCATTCTAACTAATGTTGATGTTGACACTAGACATTCTAAGCTCACTTTACCTCACTTTTCACGGTTACATTTTTACAGAATTGATAGGCAGTATATACTTGACTGAAAATGGTAACTAAAGTCGAATGATGGAGCAGGAAGGTGTTCATATGAACACAGCCTTACTGATCGTGGTCCCACCGGGTTAGTGGTCCTTGGAATTAATATAGATTTTCAGCTCACACAGAGTCGGTGTAAAGGATCTGAAGATATACCTAGTAGGAAGGAAGGTGGTCGATCAAGGATGTCAGGTTTTGGTAATGTAGCTAATAACTTATATACAATATCTAAAGAAAACCCTGTCCGACCCAAAAGGATAATAACTGTTAGATTGTTACATGACCAAATAAAATATGAAATTTTACGTAATCATCATAGTGACAATACTAATGAATTTTGAAATATTCTTTTTTTCCGCGAATTAATTCCAACTTCCCCAAAATTTGGTAATTTTAAAAAAAGTGACAACACCATTTGTGACGGAGCGAATAACGATGCGACCACGTGCCTTGTACCCTGCCCCCTTCACCTGCGCACACATGCCTAACGTGTTCCCTACCACTCATGCATTAAGTAACTTAACTCGCTTTTTCGAAATAATATTAATTTTTTTAGGGGGATTTTTTTTTTAAGTTTAGCCCGTCTTTGTAGGCATTATTAGAATCAGTTAACGATACCTAACAACACCTTCACGGATCGGACAGGGTTTTCTTTACATATTGTATAATCAAATGTTTTAGTTAATTTAACAATAATACAAATACATAGTTTTTTTTTGAGCAGTGGTTCGGTTCGAACCCCATCAGGCGTTTTACCAGTGGAGGCCGGTCGTCGTGGTGATACTTGGAGGAAGACATGTCCAGCAGTGGACGTCTTTCGGCTGAAATGATGATGATGAACAAATAAAAATATTATTGTTGAATATTTTAATGGAAAAATATATCTACAATGTGTTAAATCCAAAATCAAGTAAACTGAAATATCATTTATTAAAATAAGGGGGAAAAACAGATTTTTGCTCCAAAATCACAGCAGACAGTGGCCCAGATGCACAGCTTCACTAAACCACTGTATAGTAAAAACGGAAGAAGCAGTGGCGCAAGAAGCCCTCAATAAACATGTGTGTTAACTAGTTTAATACCGAAGGACTTTGATTTTAATTTTAATATTTTAATTAATTATAATTGTAGAATTATCTTCATTTGGCCTATTTTTAATTAAAATTCAATGTTCTTAAGGACACCTGTGTTTTTGATTTTATAATATACGCACATTAAAATTGTTGATATTCAATAAACTATTTTGATCATCACTATACATAATTAATAATGATGGTCGTCTGTGACTCGAAGGTGAGGTATTATAAATGCAGGGCGATCAGCTTGTAGCCAATCATAAGTCTTGTGCTCAAGGAGCTTGACTCACTTCCGGACAACGGAAATAAAAAGTCTGCCCTTTGGCATTCTGAGCAATGTTTTTGTCTGAGAATGTTTGAGCATACATCGTAAGCATCGTCAATAAGAGGCAGATAAATTACCTAAATAATGTACATATTTACTTACGGTACTTATTGATATTACTGTTTAAGAGATATAAGATTATTATTGGTGATGTTGTAACATTATTCTTTGTGCTAATTTTGAAGTCATGGATTTTTATACAGGACTTAGTTACGTAGTGCCTCTCGCATTATTTTTTTAAATAAATAAATTAATATATACCGACAAATCATAGAGATTGAGCTAGCCCCAAAGTAAGTTCGAGACTTGTGTTATCATTTCAGTCGTCAATGATTTCACATTGTCAGCAATGTCTGCAAATAATTTGCTTCAAGGAGTAAGAAGACTCCAGGATACGCTGCTCGATGCATTGACAGACGCCCAAGTAACAAAGTACTCCTTTAGTGCACAAGTTACAGGCTTACAGCACTAATAAATACCTCATAGTGGTTCCATGTTTTACTACCAAGCCTATAACAGGTTACGGGATACTAACTCAACGATACTATGTTTATAATAGATACATATACAGTATGTTACAAAAACCCTGTCCGACCCGTGAAGGTGTTGTTAGGTATCGTTAGCTGATTCTACTAATGCGTACATAACCTGGATAAACTAAAAAAAAAAATACCCCCTTAAAAATAAATAACTTAAATAAAATAAATAGGTAATTTCATGGCAACACAGGCACAGGTCATGACCTCAGTTGACCTCATGCATGTAGGTATTGGTAATCTAACCACGTTTATCGACTCTAGAAAGAAACAATGATACCTACTTAGGCAGCTCGTGAAAAGAACTTTTTTTAAGTAGAAAGGTCGTCTGACCCTCCGAATGTATCTTCAAATTTCATTCGATGAGCACAATGGCTGTGGCGGAGATGTTGTTCCATATTTCGTTCACTAAGAACTGACACCGTCCCACGAGATTAGCACGGTGTTTCACAACGTTAGTCCACTCCTACCAATCCACTGCTCGCCGAACTGATAGTGGAGGTACTCACATACAGGTCGGCAAAAATATGGTGGGGCACCGTCATGCTGGAACCACATTGACCAAGAAGTAGTCACATCCGAATCGTTCAACACCTGATCACAACACAACACAATTGCAGTTTCACTAGGTACCTTCCATCAGCAGGTTACATTACGTTAGAAAACTATGTGATCACACAATAAACGATACGTCTACACGGACGCCATGTCTACGCGAAACTAATAAATTTAAAATAAAAATGATTTTTATTTCATAAAAATAGGTACTCTAACTGCACGGCGGTGCCCTTTGACTAGAGGTGTGAAAGTATTCAAAATATTTCTCGTATCGATTTTTGGTATCAATTTTGTATTTCAGAATTTCACGCATCGATTCAACATCGCATGGCATTCTTTAGATTTTAGAACTTTCACATAACTTAAATCAGGTGAACTTAAATGCTTTACTTGTTTATAATATTCTCCTAAAATCGTATTTCATAAGACCTTTCTAGTTCCTATTTACTAATAATAGGTACTTGTGTTACAATATTGTTATGAGTAATTAATCGATAATCAAAAAAAGTACTTTTACCATTAGGTAATCTGTGTTTTTACAACAAATCATTCGGCCAGGTACAGTTTCGAATAATATCGACAAAAACAAAACGTTATTACGCAAAAATTTGTACAGCTCTAATTATTCCTTTGCCGCCGTCGGCGGCTAGACACACTGACGCCGCTAAAGAACCTAAAAAAATAATCAAAAGAAAGCCGACAATTATAAGGTCTAAAATGGTGTTTACACTTTTTTAAATTTCCCGAATTTTGGGGAAGTTATAGGGTAAAAAAGATTATTTCAAAATTCATTAGTATTGTTACTATGATGATTATGCAAAATTTTATATTTTATTTGGTCATTTGTTTACCTAACCCTTATTATCCTTGTGGGTCGGACAGGGTTTTCGTAACATACTGTATAGATAAACATCCAAGACCCAGGCCAATCAGGAAAAGATCGTTTTCCATCATGACCTGGCCGGGGATCGAACCCGGGGCCTCCACGTCGCAGGCAGGCGTGTTGACCGCTGCGCCACGGAGGACGACATAAATGTATTATGCATTACTTACCATGTTCACCATCCTATTAGAATGGGTTGAAAATCTGCGGTTTTGGGCGATGTTGCATTAGTTAATTTTGGAATTATTAGTTATTAATATTAAATTATTTAATATTATTTAGACGACACGGTTGGTGCAGTGGCTGAGCGATTGACTGCTGCGCTGCAGGTCGCGGGTTCGATTCTCGCACGGAACAAATATTCGTATGGCCTGCTGGTAGTTGTTCCGCGTCTGGCCGTTTGTGTATCCACGCTGTGCGGGGCAAAAAAAGAAATTAGGTGTACAAATAAGTTTAGATTTCCTCACTAAGAGGCTACATTGAAATTGTCAGATGTAAAATATGATATCGTTACTTACGATATCATATTTTATTTTATTTATATAGAGTATACACCGACGGATCAAAAACCGACCAAGGAACGGGCGTCGGGGTGTTCTCACAGGACCTCAACATAAATATATCCAGATCGCTAGGGATGCTCAACACGGTTTATCAAGCAGAATGTGTGGGCATAACCCTTGCAGCCCTAGCCATAAAAGCCAGGAGAGTTGCGGACACGCGCATCCGCATACTCACTGACAGTGCTTCCGTCCTCCAATCCCTAAAGCAGGGATGTATCACATCAAGTCTAATACTTGAGTGCCACGACGCACTGGAACGGATAACCGCACCAGACCGCAATACCGTGACACTACAATGGATAAAGGGTCACAGCAGTTCACTGGGTAATGACGCAGCTGACGAGCTGGCTAGAAGGGCATCCAGCGCGTTGGTCAGCGGACCGGAGCCCATTGTGCCTATCCCCTTCATTCAAATACGAAGATGGCTACAAAGGTATACCTACGAACAAGCGGAGATTTGGTGGTCCTTGTCACCGGGCTGCAGGCAGTCCAAGGAGGCTTTGCCATCCCTAGATGGCAAGCTAATCAAAAGGCTGTTGCGCCTGGATAGGAAAACCCTACGATTGATGACGGGGATCATTACGGGCCATTGCCTGCTGAATAAGCATCTCCACACAATAGGCATAACGGACAGCCCTCTGTGCAGAGCCTGCATAGAGGCTGACGAGACAGTTGCGCATGTACTCTTTGAGTGTATAGGCGTTACCCAAATTAGAAACAAGTTCATAGGAGCACCAAGATCTTACACAGATGTTCTCAACAGGCTAGGAGACCTGATGAGCTTCTGGAGGGAGGTGGGCTGGCTGGAATAATCCGCCAAAGGCCGCCATGGTCCACGCACAATGGTCCACTGAAGGGACTGAGTGCGGAAACCAAACCAGTAACATAGAACATATCATATTTTATATCTGACAATTTGGAGACAGGACATCTGGTAAAAACTTACACTTAGAGTATTATTGACTCTGTATCAGTTTCTGATTTATTTATTTTTCTGCAAAAATGACAAGTTTTGTGCCGAATTAGCGTCATTTGCGGGATATTTTTTTTTTTAAATTTGAAGAAATCTGCAGCTGAGGCCTAGGATTGTAGAAGTTTATGTTAAAGCTGGTGTAAGCGGGAGAAGTTATCCTGAGTGATTTCAAAAGTTAAGTGTGGAGGGATGAGGAACAGGGAGTAAAGTTCACTCATCCACCATAGAAAAGGGAGAATCCTCCGAACAGACGGGTGTTATGTCTGGCGGGCACTTGCCCAATGGTTGAAATTGGCAAGTTGTATGTATGCTAATTGCACGGTAAACTCTGATTGCGAGATGTAGAATTCGTGTGACGTCAGTATGACGCGTTGTTCCATGTGGCGTTTGTAGGTACCGCTACATTTAGTAACTGTAATATTGATGTTGCAGACAAAGAACGTATTGGAAGACTGAAATCGTACAGACACGGAATTGGAAGCATTATTGGAGGAAGATAGAAGGAAGAGGAAAGACGCGCTCATTACTACTCCAGAAATGACAAAATTATTTTCTTACATGATAATGCTCGTCCGCGTGTTTAAAAAACGGCGGAACCTTATTTGTACACCTAATACTAATATACGATACAACAACAACAAAACAGAACAAGAAAATCAAGAAATTAAATATAGGGTAGTCGTTCAGATCCTACCAACTATCGGTCGATTTCAATAAGATCTATTCTCCGTAAGATTATGGAGCGTGTATTGAATTCGCGGGTTGTGGCATAGCTAGAAGGTAACGACCGTCATTTTTCACTCCAATCAGTCTTACTAGTAAATGCCACTCACTAGTGAGGCGAGATCTTCGAGAGAAATATGAAGAGATTGCCATCTCCTTCGAGGTTTCGAAGGTTTTCGAAAGTAAGCTTCCAATATGCCATTACCACATTTTCACTGGTCTGACTAGCCAGTTAGATCAGAGCCTGCTGATATCCAGAATATGTGAGCATGTAGATGACAACACAATTGTAGAGAGATACCTAACAATGGTCGCTAACAATGGGCCTTATAAGAAGGCTCAAAGTCACTGAAAGGGCAATGGAGAGGGCTATGCTTGGGGTTTCACTGCGCGATCGAATCAGGCGTAGCGTGGGTAGGCCCCCCACAAGGTGGACCGACGACCTGGTGAAGGTCGCGGGAAACCACTGGATGCGGGAGGCGCAGGACCGGTCGTTGTACAGAACCTTGGGGGAGGCCTATGACCAGCAGTGGACGTCTTTCGGCTGAAATGATGATGATGATGACCTATCGAGTGCTCGCGCTAGTAAGGAACTAATCCAGTCCAAAAGAGAGGCTATAGTAGAGCGCACGAATGTTGCATTTCAGGCAGTCTCCGAATGGGGATAAGCCTATCTCAAGGGATTCACCTAAACCAAAATACAAGTTTGTGTGTTCACCGCCAAAAGGAGCCCGTACTCCTAGACCTCCTTTTTTCAGAATGTATCCTTGGAGTGCAAGTGCAAGTGGCAAGTCGTTGTGGCCTAGTGGTTAAAACACCAGCCTCTCAAGTATGAGTGCGCGGGTTCGATTCCAGGTCAGGAAAGTACCAATGTAACTTTTCTAAAGTTATATGTACTTTCTAAGTATATCTTGGACATCAATTACTGAAGGTGAAGGAAACATCTTGAGGAAACCTGGACTTTAAGTCTGAAAATGCCAACCCGCATTGAGCGAGCGTGGTGATTACGCTCAATCCTTCTCTGTATGAGGGGAGACCTGTGCCCAGCAGTGGGACGATAAAAGTTTGATAATGATGAAGAGATTCTGAGAGCCTAGTGGTACTTATCGTCCGTGGCTTTTGAATTTAGAGAATCTACAAGCTAGAACTTGTAGATTCAATCCCGTCAGGCGCTTTACTTTATGTAAATTATTTCTTTACTACTGTTCTTAAAACGGCGAAGGACAACATGGTAAGGAGACCGGTATGTCCTAGGTATAAAACCTTTTTTTTTAAATATAAATTATAAACTAGCGCTTGACCGCAATCCCGCCTGATGGTAAGCAGTGATGCGATCCTTGATGGTAATTTATTAAGAGCCTATTCACTCTAGCCTTGAAGACACTCAAATTGTAGTGTGATGAAAACACCGCCGCTGGCACATCGAGGGACTGGAAAAATTTGTTCCAGTCCCTCGATGTACGCGCGGTATAAAAGAAGAAGCGAAACGCTTCGTCCGGATCGAAGTGGTGTTAACAACGTAAGGGTGGAAACTCACCGTACGACGGGTCTTCCGATGGTGGAACGGAGATGGGGGAATTAAACTTCTAAGAGATGGGACATCTTTCAAAGCGCACTGGGCCCGCGTGATAGATTACGGTAGATTCATGGTAGGTTCTCTCTCACCGACAGGACGTCTGCACCCAGGGGTGGGAACATTAAAGTCTTATTATGTTGTGAAATCTACTAAACCATCAATGACTGACGAGATCGCAGTCAAGCAATAATTTAGCAATATAATTTTTTAAAAAGGGCATTGCAAAACTCAACACTGCATATGATAGATAACTATTACATATTTTAGCGTTTCATTCCATAACCTGATGTTTTCGATTCAAGTTTAATTTAACGAATTAAAAACAAACAGCGCGCGATCCTATGAAAATCTTATCGTCAAAAGTTAGAAAAAATTAGCTCAGAAGCTATGAACTAACAATAGTCTCAACCTCTAGCATTAATAGGAGTGATCAGCATCACCTTTCATCATATGTGATATGTGAGACAGTTTCAGAATCACACAGGATTCCTTCGTTCGTTTGTTGACACCACTAAGATCCGGACGAAGCGTTTCGCCTCGTCTTTTATACCGCGTACATCGAGGGACTGGAATAATTTGTCAGCGGCGTGTGACTACAATTTAAGTGTCTTCAAGGCTAAAGCGAATAGGTTCTTAATAAACTAGTGCGCTTTACTATCAACGATTGCATCACTGCTTGCTATCAGGCGGGATCGCGGTCATGCACTTCTTCTTCTTCTTCTTCTTCAGCCTATGGACGTCCACTGCTGGACAAAGGCCTCCCCCAAGGCTTTCCACGCTGACCGGTCTTGTTCTGCCCGCATCCATCGGCTTCCCGCGACCTTCACCAGGTCATCGGTCCACCTTGTTGGGGGCCTCCCTACGCTGCGTCTTCCAGTACGTGGCCGCCACTCCAGAACCTTACTGCCCCATCGGCCATCGGTTCTACGAGCAATGTGTCCTGCCCACTGCCACTTCAGTTTAGCGACTCGCAGAGCTATGTCGGTGACTTTGGTTCTTCTGCGGATCTCCTCATTTCTGATTCGATCACGCAGAGAAACTCCGAGCATAGCTCTTTCCCTTTTGCTTTAGCTATTGCCCTTTGTGTGACTCTGAGCCTTCGTATGAGGCCCATTGTGAGCGACCACGTTTCAGTTCCGTAAGTCATCACTGGCAACACACACTGGTCAAAGACTTTAGTCTTGAGACACTGTGGTAACTTGGACGACGAAAAGATGTATCGTAACTTCCCGAACGTTGCCCAGCCGAGCTGGATTCGACGAGACACCTCTTTCTTGAAGTTGGACCTACCTAGTTGGACTGTTTGTCCCAGGTATATGTACTCGTCAACAACTTCGAGTGCAGAGCAACCAACTAGAATTGGAGTGGGTACGACATGAGAGTTCGACATGATCTTCGTCTTATCCATGTTCATCTTTAGACCCACTTGTTGGGAAGCTCTGCTGAGGTCATTGAGCATTTTGCCCAAGTCTTCCAGGGTCTCAGCCATCATCTGCAAAACGGAGATTAGTGATGTACTCGCCGTTGATGTTAATGCCAAGTCCTTTCCAGTCCAGGAGCTTGAAGACATCTTCCAACGCAGCAGTGAACAATTTAGGAGATATTACATCTCCTTGTCTCATTCCACGCTGGAGTTGGATTGGTTTCGAGTCCTGATCCTGGAGACGGACTGACATGGTGGCGTTTTTGTACAAACACTTTATCACCTCAATGTATCGATGGTCAATTTGGCACCGCTGGAGAGACTGTAGCACCGCCCAAGTCTCGATCGAATCGAAGGCCTTCTCATAGTCCACAAACGCCAAGCATAGTGATTTGTTATACTCTTCGGACTTCGGTATAACTTGCCGCAGCGTATGTATGTGGTCTATGGTGCTAAAGCCTTTTCGGAAGCCTGCTTGTTCGGGAGGCTGGAAGTCGTCGAACCTGCGAGCGAGACGATTCGTGATGACCCTAGAAAACAGCTTATAGACATGGCTCAGGATCTCATCGGTCTGTAGTTTTTCAGGAGGGTATTGTCACCTTTTTTGAAAAACAACACCACCACGCTCCTGTGCCACGCCTTAGGCGTTTCGCCTTTAATAATGACGGAATTAAATAGCTTCTGAAGCGCTTTAAGAACCGGTTTACCACCCGCTTTCAGAAGCTCAGCCGTAATTCCATCATCTCCAGCCGCCTTATCGTTCTTGAGCTGTTTCAGGGCCATACTAATCTCGTACAGGCTGACGTCCGGGATATCGTCGGTGTAGTGTCGGGTTAGTCTGGTCTAGGATCATTAGCCAGGCTTACAACAGGTTCGTGTGTTGATGTGTATAACTCTCCGTAGAATTTCTCAATCTCACCCAAAATCTCGGGCTTGGAAGTGACGATCCTACCATCCCCAGTCTTCAGCTTTGCAAGTAGGCTCTGTCCAACAGACAAATCTCGTGCGAACACTTTGCAGTCTTTGTTCCGCTCGATAGCCTTTTTAATACAATTTGTATTAAATTGGCGTATATCGCGTGTCAGAGACTTCGAGATTTGTCTGTTAAGGCATCTGATACGCGAAGCGTCATCAGGGGATTTTAAGACCACCTCCTGTTTTTCTTCCATTAGCCGACGAGTGGGACCGGAGATCTTCTTCTGTCCTTTTGAACGGAGGGTTTTGTAAAACTTGGACCTTTCCGTTTTGAGAGTTTCCACAAACCTGTTGTTATAGTCGTCCACATCTACGCATTGACCGAGGCATTCGAAACGATTTTGCAGTTCGATCTGAAAGCTTTCGGGGTTTTGGAGTTAGGTTGACGCTGGACGGAGCGTAGACTTCATAAGTCGAGAGCGTTCGAGCCTAATGTTGAGGTTTAAGATGCCTCTAACAATACGGTGATCACTCCCGGTTTTAACCGCATGGATCACGGAGACATCATTGAACACTTGCCTTCTCGTAGACATTATGAAGTCTATCTCGTTTTTGGTCTGACCATCGGGGCTAATCCAGGTCCACTTGCGGTGCAATGGTTTCTTGAAAAAAGAATTCATCACAAAGAGTCCTTTCTTTTCCATGAAATCCATTAGCATCTGACCTCGGGGATTCCGATTTCCAACTCCAAATTGCCCCACTTTCGTCTCGTCCGCCTCTCGCATACCCAGTTTTGCGTTAAAGTCCCCCATGACAACAGTGTAGTGGGTTTTGGAGGAATGTATGGCTCTACTGACGTCCTCATACATAGCCTCCACCTCATCGTCGGAGTGTTTAGACGTCGGAGCGTAGACCTGTATAACCTTTAACGAATATCGTTTGGTTATTCTGAGTACAAGGTACGCCACCCGAGTCGAGTCGTAAGCTCCCGACTTTAACAACGTTCACGAGGGACTTGTGGACAATAAACCCGACGCTAACCTGGGACAGCTAGTCGCCTTCCCGGAAATAGAGCAGGTTGCCAGACTTCAGGATTATCGAGTCCTCTCCCTCTCTTCGGACTTCAGATAACCCCACGATGTCCCAGCGCAACCGGCTCAGTTCTTCCTCCAGTTTGACAATCTTCTCATCGGTCCGTAGTGTGCGCGTGTTATATGTTGCCAGGGCCAAAGTTTAACATTGCATCACCTCGCTCAACTGCCGTCTTCCTTCCTATTCGCTCAATCTGAGTGAATAGGTTCTTAATAAACTAGCGCGCTTTACCATTAACGATCGCATCACTGCTTACCATCAGGCGGGATTGCGGTCAAACGCTAGTTTATAATTATTAAAAAAAAGAACACCCTGCATACTTCTCTATTTTGGTGATTGACCTAAGTAAATAAATAGTAAGTGCCAGATAATATTAGCCTTCATCATCATCATCATCATTTCAGCCAAAAGACGTCCACTGCTGGACATAGCCTTAGTATGGTCATTTGTTCACATTTGAAAAATAACCTTTCATTCATTCCATTCATTTCAGCCGAAAGATGTCCACTGCTGGACATAGGCCTCCCCCAAAGTTCTCCACGACGAACGGTCCTGCGCCTCCCGCATCCAGCAGTTTCCCGCGACCTTCACCAGGTCTTCGGTCCACCTTGTCGGGTCCTACCCATGCTGCGTCTTCCGGTGCGTGGTCGCCACTCGAGAACTCGTCGGCTCCATCGGGCATCGGTCCTACCGGCAATATGCCCGGCCCACTGCCACTTTAGTGTTGCAATTATTCGGGCTATATCGGTTACTCTCGTTCTTCTGCGGATCTCCTCATTCTTGACGACTAAATGGTAATAATTTTCTTAAAATGAGCCCTGTTAGTCTTTTGCCTCTGTTGGGTAAGACTCTCCCTCTGTCTCTATGTCTGCCCAGAGCTGCCATGGATTTCTCTCTTTTGAAAAGAATCCCCGTTGTTATCTTCTTCTAGGCCTGATGCGACGTCGCTTGCTATTGGGCCCATTGCGTCATGAATTAGCTGTTCCAGCCAAGCCGAGTGGAATGAGGTATCAGTACATCATCGTCATCAACCTTTTTTATCATACCACTGCTGGGCACAGGTCTTCTCTCAGACAGAGAAGGAGTGAGCGGAATCACCACGCTTGCTCAATGCGGGTTGGCGATCAAAGTAATAAGTTATTAGCTTTTATTTTAAAAATACGATTTTAATGATAAAACCATTACCTATTTATTCTTCTAATACTATGTTATAATGATTTAAGTATAATGTGGCTATGCTGTTTAATTTTTTAAAGTTTGCTACCTTAAGTGTGCCACGGGATCCTATTACGAACCCTCCGTTGCTAAAGTGTGCACTTCTATTGTAGCCATAACAACTATAAATTTTAAAATTAAAGGGGGTACACATAAAAGAGACGTGTTGAAGAAAGTTACATATTAAAAGTTGGTAGCGGAAACGGAACCCAACGTGAGCGAGACGGGCTCGCACTTGACCGGATTTTTATTCTGATGTTGTTTATAATATGAAAGGTCAATCAGTGACCTTTATTTACGCAGTAGATTTAAATTAATATTTATCTACATATACAGACGTATAAAGATGAAAACATTATAGAGATGAAAATAATATGCTTTTCCAGTAATATTGTCAGTCCATAAGTAATTAACGTTCCTGCTGGCACTGAAGCCCCTTCTCTGTGATATGGCTATAATCTATCAAGCTGGATCGAAGATATTTTTTCCTCTTTGAGGTTTTTTTCTATTTAAAGAAAGTTGGAACACACACTTGGTAGATGCGACTGGAATAAAAACGACAAATACCACATTTACACTACTATTAAATAATCAGTAAAATATGCATGTCACGCATCATATTATGATACAAATGACGAATAAGATATTTTTGCTGATATCGAGAATTCTTCGTAAGAGTCAATCTTTTTATACACAATATGTGACGGACGGGGTATTTTTTGTATAAGTATGCTAAACCTGAAACACGTGTCCAGTATTTTTACGTAAAGAATTTATGTACAAAATCACAAAAAACTATCATGAAAAATCACAAAGTTATGAGCTTGTTATTTTATCTGATTGTCCCTACAGAAATATGGTCACCGCGCGGCTCGCCTGCTCGCGCTTACAGTGGAGCTGCGAGGCAGTTGCCCTAGGTCACTATGATCCGCATCCACACTGCATCGTATTTTAAATAACTATATTTGTGAAAAAATATAACATGGTGTAAAAAATATTGAAATCGAACCAGTAGCTTAACAAACTATATTCACATTTCGTATAAAGATAAAATAACGTTTTTATTGTATGTTTTTTAGTCGTATCCTATACATGTTTGGAAGTTATGAGAAAAGAATATCACCGTCTGCGGTAAGCTTCTGCGTTACTAGGCGCCCAGAAATACGGAAGAGATTTATCGCGGTATTGAGAAGTAACGTGACGTGTTACGGGTAGTTATTGACCTACGCAAAACGGTGACGCGTTTGTTTTGATTTAAATATAAGAAATATGATTATATGTAGCCCTAGCGTTACACTAGGAATTTCTCCTGTAGGTACCGTGGGTCATCATCATCATCATCATCATTTCAGCCGAAAGACGTCCACTGCTAGACATAGGCCTCCCCCAAGGTTCTCCACGACGACCGGTTCTGCGCCTCCCGCATCCAGCGGTTTCCCGCGACCTTCACCAGGTCGTCGGTCCACCTTGTCGGGGGCCTACCCACGCTACGTCTTCCGGTGCGAGGTCGCCACT
The DNA here is from genome assembly GCA_037179545.1 of Sesamia inferens. Classification (NCBI taxonomy): domain Eukaryota; kingdom Metazoa; phylum Arthropoda; class Insecta; order Lepidoptera; family Noctuidae; genus Sesamia; species Sesamia inferens. Next base: position 12,736,928 of record CM073921.1, on the reverse strand, counting down.
CGAGAACCCGTCGGCCCCATCGGGCATCGGTCCTACGGGCAATGTGTCCAGCCCACTGCCACTTTAGTGTTGCAATTCTTCGGGCTATGTCGGTTACTCTCGTTCTTCTGCGGATCTCCTCATTCCTGATTCGATCGCGCAGTGAAACCCCAAGCATAGCCCTCTCCATTGACCTTTGAGCGACTTTGAGCCTTCTCATGGGTACCGTGGGTGCGTTTACACAAACAGCCAGACCCAGAACAACTACTTGGAGGTCATACAAATATTTGTTCCGTGCAGGAATCGAAAGCGCGGCAGATTATTACATTTTTCTAGGGTCAAAAACTACACATATTATTTGACAATTGACGTTGACAATTCACTAAATATCCGCAAAAGATACACAAAGCGTGTGAGCGAGAGATCCCAATCCATCATTTCAGATGAGAGAGAAAGAGATAGCGAATAAGTGACGGTTAGGACATTGTTTTTGCAAGTAGGGGCCCATAGTGTCCCAGTGTGTTTTGCGACGTTGTGTATTTTGAGCATTTTTTAATAATCCCTAAATTAAAGTAATAAAATTCAAAGCTCAGCTATGGTGTCGTGTTCTGTGTGTGAATGTGATGTGACAAAAAGAAATGATCCGAATTAATACACTTTTCACAGGTAAATATGATTTTTTAATTTACCTTTTTCATAAGTTTCCGAACCATATTTTGTTAAATTTCTGCGATTAAATAGATGGAAAAAAAAGTAATTTCAATATATTACTTATTCCTATTGTTGTATAAAAAGGATTTGTGGATTTTTTTATTTTTGTGATTATAAAAAGGATTTATGAAAATACTAGCTGTACCCGCGACTCCGTCAGCGCGTTGATATAAAATAAGCGCCTGTTAAAATAATGGGAGCAATATGTACATCCGCGTTTGTCCGTTTTCGTAACATTTTTTGTTACTGCTCTGCTCCTATTGGTCATAGCGGGATGTTATACAGCTTATGTCCTTTCTCATACTCTAGACTATCTGTGTACTAAATTTCATCACAATCGGTTCAGTAGTTTTGGCGTGAAAGCCGGACAGACAGACAGACAGACAGACAGACAGAGATACTTTCACATTTATAATATTAGTATGGATGGATTGTGTAAAAAATAAAATTGTTTGTTTACTCTAGTGCTTGACAAAGCTGTTACGTCACAAGTATCTATAAAATATTACTTAGTCTTAGAGACATCTTAACTGGATTACCATACTACATAACAAAATTTTGTCTAGAAAGCACTACAGGAAGAAAGTACTGGAACTCACTAGCGCTCGGCTTTTCATTTCTTGTTACGAAATAACAGCTAATAAGATTTTGTTTAGTTTTTATTATTTCAATATTTAATTAATATATTGAAAGAGGTCGTAGTTATTTCTGGTAAATTTTTCATTAGTTCTGCGAAGTGGCCACTTACATCATTCTTGCTATCAAGCTTGACTCTTTTCAAAAATAAATTTAGCTGACGCTTTGCGAACTTCATTCGACCCTTTCTTTATAATAAAATAAACAGGATTATAGATATATACACGCTAACTAAAACTGAATGTAACAAAAGGTCTCTAAATATTTACAAAATCTAAATTATGAAGATACTGAACTTCTACTGCATATAGCTCAATGATCACTATATAATGAATTTGTCTGATTGAAATTTACAAATCTCACACGGACCTTGCAAACGGTAACTTTCTCAAGGAATACAAATATTCACGCACACCACACACATACACACACCTTTGAGTTGAGAACTCACACACTCATACCTCATTCCACACACTGAGAGGGCACGTATTCAATACTCTACGGATTATATTAAATTGTGTAAAATAACACTGATATAAACATAACAGACATCTTGTAGAAAATAATATAAATGGCTACGACAAATGTAATATTTTCCGAGGGGATTGGCGCTGATAGCCGAATTACAGACCTTGCCTAGTTCGGTTACAGATGCTTAACTCTTTTGTGCTTTAAACTAGCCTATTTTTGTTTGTAAAATATGTTTTTATCCTCTTTCAAATAAATAATATTATTATTATTCATTTCGTATCCAAAATTGAAAGTGCCGGCCAGAATAAAAATATAGTATACTCTTATTGCAAATAATGTCCTGAAGATTTTTTACTATTACAAGAGACCGACTCAAACCATCAACTTCAGCCAACAAAAAATTTGAAATAATTGCATGGCTTCAAGAAACAGGAATAGAGGCCGATGAAACTTTGTTAAAAATGAATTGTTAAAACGCGTTGGTTTGCACAAACCTAGCTCTCCAACGTGTCTTAGATGAAATAGTCCACGAAAAGGGTCATACGTTCATAAGACTACCCCCGTACCACTGTCAGTATAATCCGATTGAGCTTATCTGGGCTCAAGTCAAATAAACTACAGGCCCATGTCCAAAATGGATGGGTCATATGAACCACCAGGTGACGTATATAGGACGATATAAGAGCATAAAATAATAAGATTCAGCTCTATGCCGTCACTTGTAAGCTGTCCAACTGAGTGCTGGGGAGAATTTAAAAGCGCAGGTAGAGTGAGTACCTTTTGGGTTATATATTTTTGTACGGCATTGCGGAATAATGGATTAGAAGCTAAATTGAAACAGAATGAAACTGATGCCGTACAAAATAAAATGACCAAATTTACCCTGGAAATTGTCAGAAAATCAAAAAAATTACCGACTTTGTGGCGCATCATTTTTTACGGCACTGCGCGCTTTCTTATTATTTTTCATGGATTTACCGATGGTAAAAATGCCGTACAAAAATATATGACCCAAAAGGTACTCACTCTACCTGCGCTTTTGAATTCTCCCCAGCACTCAGTTGGACAGCTTACAAGTGACGGCATAGAACTGAATCTTGTTATTTTATGCTATTATATCGTCCTATATACGTCACCTGGTGGTTCATATGACCCATCCATTTTTGGACATGGGCCTGTAGTCTAAAAGGTTTGTTTTCTTTAATTTCAGTTATTTAGGTACTATAAGTATTAACTACTGAATAATTATTCTTAATAAAAATATGTTTTCTTTTAAGGTTACGCTGCCAGACACTTTCACAGCTAATAAAATATTGCAATCATTAAATAGGGCGGTCGACAATATGCCAAATGGAGAATATAATATAATGGAAGAAGATTGGGAGCGGGATTTCCGATTTGAGAGTATTTGCGATCAAGAGCTTATAATAAATTTACAAGACTGTTCAGATAGCGATTCAGATACCTACTGATTCTGATATAGATTTGGGGTGTACTCCTTTAAGACAATAAATGTGTTTTGGTATATTAAAATATTCGTTTAATTTTGTAACGTTTGTAATTAAATTAAACCCAAACCACTTTATTATAAAACGAGGTCTTAAAAAGTATGTGCTTTAATGCTAGGTTAAACTATCCTCTTAAACAAAATTAATTGTCTAAGCCTAGCACTAAAGCCGGTACTTTTTTAATACCATGTTTTATAATCTGCCGCGCTAGCAATAGAGCTCAAAGATGTTTGGCATATAAACATATGGGATATTATTAATAGCACACCAAATAAATAATCACCTCACCATCATCAACCTTTTTTATCGTCCCACTGCTGGGCACAGGTCTCCTCTCATACAGAGAAGGATTGAGCGTAATCACCACGCTTGCTCAATGCGGGTTGGCGATTTCAGACTTATACAGTCCAGGTTTCCTCAAGATGTTTTCCTTCACCTTCAGTCACTGGTGCCTAAGATATACTTAGAAAGTACATATAACTTTAGAAAAGTTACATTGGTACTTGCCTGACGTGGAATCGAACCCGCGCTCTCATACTTGAAAGGTTGATGTTTTAACCACTAGGCCACCTCGACATACCAATTTCTTTATATCATTTATATATTTGTTTATATCAAATAAATTATTTCACTACGAATAAAATTAATGTTTAACAAAGCTAGTACCTAGCACGATATTACTTTTTTTCTCTAATGCAACCAGAGCGCGGTTAGTTTAGGTTAGAACTGTGCGGGAGAAGGCACGGCTCCCTATCGTTCCGGGTGACGCAGGTACTGTCGGGGCACGGCTGCTTCGGCAAGTACCTGCATCGCATAGGCCCCTGCCTATGCGATGCAGGCACTGCGTCCAGTGCAGGGAGGATACGGCGCACGCTCTCCAAGTGTGTAGCTTGGGAGGAGCAGCGCCGTGTCATCACAAATGACGTAGGAGGCGACCTGATGCTGCCGGGAGTAGTACGGAGGATGGTCGGTAGTGCAGAGTCGTGGGACGCGGTGGTGTCCTTCTGTGAGGACGTGATGTCGCTAAAGGAAGCTGCGGAACGGGAGAGGGAGATCTCAACTCCCTTCCCGGGCCGCAGAAGACGCACCGGGCGCCGACGAAGGGCGGACAACGCCCTTTTCCGGCCCCCATGAAATGGATTATTTTTGGATACAAAAATTGTTTTTTTATTTGCGTTTTGCTACCCTTAATTGACTGCTCTTATTGCGCGGCATTAATAAGGTGGTATGTAATTAAATTAAACTCTACATAATTATGTTACATTGGCATCGATAATAGTAAAAAACATTGATAATTTCTATTAACTTATTTATATCGTAACAACCCTAGAAATGTCCGATTGTCATACGTCGCAGAGATCATGCTTTAATTTACAAACTATAAGTTACTATATAGATGTAATTTTTTAATTACCTTGATAGTTATTCTTCATAGTTCCACATTACAATAGTCATAGTAGTCGGATTACAATTTGAGTGTCTTCAAGGTTAGAGTGAATAGGCTTTTAATAAACTAGTGCAACCATCATCGATTGCGTCACTGCTTACCATCAGGCGGCATAGCGGTCAAGCGCGAGTTTATAATTTATAAAAAAGTCGTTTTTGTCTTTTCACTTTTATTTCAATTTGAGTGTCTTCAAGGCTAGAGTGAATAGGCTCTTAATAAACTAGTGCGCTTTACCATCAACGATTGCGTCACTGCTTACCATCAGGCGGTATTGCGGTCAAGCGCTGGTTTATATTTTAATAAAAAAAAAAAAAAAAAAAAAAAAAATTTTAGTTTTATTCTTTTCAATATTATTTCTTTTAATTTTTTAAACTATTTTTCATTTTGTCGGTTTGTCTGCACTGCAGTTTTAATCTTGGTGACATTATTATCGGCGTAGGCTCGTGTAGGAGTCATCATACCTACGTAAAAATACATCATTACGCAAAATAGTCGTTATGGTTAGATTCCTAATTTAAGATTATTACAGTAAACATATTATAGCTTAATGATTTACCGACTGCTTAGCAAATATAATTTCGATTTTGAACTAATTATAAGATTGTAGTATATAAATACAATTATATGGTACTTAGTTCTTAGTACCTAAACCTATACAGAAAAAAATATAGACAATAATTAAGCCCCTTCTATCATCTTTGGCTATAATATAATAAAATACATATCTATGACTCATGGAGGACAGGCGCGAGATGGTTTTGCGTTTGTCTAGTGATGCTTGCAAATACCGGCAGCTTAATAAGCAGATCTCAAAGTTTCTGAAGCGTGACCTACATCGGTATAATACCGAACGTATAACGGAGGCTATAGAGAGAAACAGAGGTTCTAAAGTTTTCGCTAGGGATCTTACTATTGGGCAATGCCGGACAAGCAAGCTAAAGACTGACGACGGCAGGATCATAACGCCCGAACCCGATGTTTTGAGGGAAGTCGAGAATTTCTATCCCGGACGTCAGCCCGCAGGAGATTCAATTGGCTCTCAAACAGCTTAAAAACAACAAGGCGCCCGGCGATGACGGAATAAGGACTGAGCTACTGAAGGCGGATGGTGAATCGATCCTTAGGGCCCTTCAGAAGTTACATAATTCAGTCATAGTCAAGGGGAAAACGCCACAGGCATGGCACAGAAGTGTGGTCAGAAGTTGATGAATGATAGAAGTTGGAAGACAATACCCTTTTGAAAAACTACAGACCCATCTCACTTCTGAGTCATGTCTATAAGTTGTTTTCGAGAGTCCTCACCCATCGTCTCGCCTACAGGTTTGACGACTTCCAGCGTCCCTAACAAGCCCGTTTCCGAAAGGGCTTCAGCACAGTAGGCCACATACGTTCGCTGCGGCAGGTTATACATAAGACCGCGGAGTATAACCTACCCCTTTGCTTGTCGTATGTGGACTACGAAAAAGCAATGCCAAGTAGACTATTGGTATATTGAAGCGCTGAAGGGTTTGTACGAAAACGCCACCATGTCAGTCCGAATACAGGACCAGACCTCGAAACCAATACCTCTGCAGCGTGGTGTCAGACAGGGAGATGTTATATATCTTTAAAACTTCTTGTCACTTAGGTGATTGTCCAAATCTCGAAAAAAATATAGTCCGTTGGAGCGTGGTCTTTCGAATAAGGTGGATGACGAATAGTTTCTAACTACAGTTCCAGAAAGGTCAAAATAGTTTCTCGTGTTGTATGAGGTCTCGCGTTGAATAATGGTGAAGATCGGTTCATGAATCGAGGCTGTTTTACTGCTAGTTTTGCCAATATTGTTCAGAGTTCGGCACAATAGACTTCTGCAGTTATTGCTTGACTAGATCGGTGAAAACTATGATAAATAACACCAGCCTTACCTTTTTATTGGAAAGTTTTGCTTTTCTTCTATTGTGGCATTTGATTTGGGGTTAGCCATTACATTTTTCTTTTACGGATGTCATAAAGAATCCATTTCTCATCACATGTCACAATTCGATCCAATATTCCTTCATTTCTGTACCGACTTAACAAAGCAACACAAATTTCAATACGTGTTTCTCTCTGCAAATCAGTCAAATCATGAACTAATTTTTCGTATTTTTTTATTTTATTGATTTGACGCAAATGAGTCAATATTGTGGGTGAAGCAACGTTAAACCATGCCGCTAATTCCTGGGTAGTTTTATTAGGTTCGGCTTCCGCCATCTTTCTTAATTCTATCGTGACTCGTTCTTCAAGTCGAAGTTTCCATTACGAAAGCGTTTAAATCAAAATCGTACGGTGCTTTCTTTAGTAGACCCCTTTCCAAACGTAACATTGATATTGCGGGCTGTTTTTGCGGCGTTACTTCCGCGTCGGAACTCGTATTCAAAACTCACTCGAATATTCGCATTATTATTGTTTAAGTTGAATACCAATAACAATTGAAAGTCGATATTCAATTGTTTCACAGATTTTAAAAGAAGAACTTCGTAGAAATCATGTGAAAAAGTTCCATTCGAAACCCTCAAACCCTGAAGATTCAATGTCAATTCAAAGAACCTATTGCAACATAACTGCAATTTAATACTTTAACCTTTATTGTCAGTGGAAACTTGTAATTAGACTTCTTGCACTAACTGTCAACTATATGTATCCTTGCTCATAAAAAAATGGATTCACTAATAACGGAAAACTTCGCAAATTGTAGGAAGTTACCCAGGACAAGCTACTTCTCACTTGCACCACCAGTGTGACGGGGGTAAACTGCCCTGATTTACAAAAACCATATGTACAGTAGGTATACAAGGAAGTTTTTATAAAACGAGGAATAAAGGGACAAGAGCTAGAGGTATATAAATTGGTAGATTCTAGAAAATATTATGCTATCTACCTACTTATTTTAATTGTTAAAGATTATAATCATTTTAATATAAACTTTATATATTTTTACTATAAGATACAATACCACAGAAAACAAAATTGAGGAAAGAGTTTTGGTAGGAATGCAGATGTTGTGGCAGCAATAGGTATTCAGCAGTTTCTTTATAATGAAAATTGATGTATTAAAATTAGGCTGAAAATCAGCACATATTGTGCACATAAAAGAGATATTTGATATTATTCAGGACCTTCCAAGGCAATAACATAAGCAACCAACATAAATCCTAGGACTCACTCCTCCGCTAACATACCTACCTTGTAAACCAAACTTTGGCGGAAAAAAAATTCCCGTCCCGAGTAAAAGTAGCGATAATTAATCAAATAATGAAAGAGTAGGTAGGTATTATGTAAACTTCAGAAAACTACTAGTAGCTTAGTTGTCCTATGCTGTGTAGACAATATGTAAAAAAAAATATCACCATCAAATTCTGTCATGATTTATCGAGAATAAAAAGACATGTAGCATCCGCTGTTAGTTAAAGTTCGTGGAAGGATGTTATCGAAATGGAACGCGGGTAAATCCACACAAGTAAGCACATTACTGGCACTATACATAAGTCAAATAAAAATGTTGTCAAAAGTTTGAACGATGTTCTCGGTTATCAGAAAGCCATTAGATAAACCCATCTTATTGTCCTAATTCATCCTCCAAATACAAACAAGTATCGACAGCATTTGACAAAACACTCTATCATCATTTATTATTATCAGTTTCATATTATCACATTGATAATATAATATATGTTGTTCCTCGTAATGTATGCAAAACTTGAAAATTCTTTGGTATTTCCGAAAACAAGTTTAGTATCCGTGATGAGCAGTGAACTATGTTCGGTCGTTAGTTTGTAAGATAATACCAGTTATACGAAGATATCTGTGTATATTAGACGTTAAGAAGAATTAGTTTTAGTTTATCAAGAGTCAACAGAGGAAGCGAGGAAAAAGTTCAAAGTAAGTGAAATATTGTAATGAACGCGATTGGCGGCATCGGCTTGCTAAGTATATTTTTTTTTTCAGGAAGGACACTCCTCCATTTTATGTCCATAACTCGGGTGGCTTTGGGCATGAGATCGGAGAGCACATGTGTTTACCTCATTCAAATGCTTTTCATTTATAAATGATTATTGTGGGCGGGGCACATTGCTCGTAGAACCGATGGCCGATGAGGCAGTAAGGTTCTGTAGTGGCGTGGCGGCCACGTACCGGAAGACGCAGCGTAGGGAGGACCCCAACGAGGTGGACCGAGGACCTGTTGAATGTCGCGGGAAGCCGATGGGTGTGGGCAGCACAAGACCGATCATTGTGGAAAGCCTTGGGGAGGTCTTTGTCCAGCAGTGGACATCTATAGGCTGCAGAAGAAGAGGAAGAAGTAATCATCGAAAAATTTCTCAAAAGTCCGAGGCGTACCAAATCATGTACTAAATCCATGGTACCAGGATAAGCTATGATGTCCTTGCTACTCTATGACATATAAGTGCGTCCTAGAACTGAGTGTAATTTCACAAATCCTCACGATGTTCCAAGGGTCCAATAATCTTGTAAGACCCTAGAAGATACAGATAAGGCATACTCTAATTGTGTAACATTAATCTAAAATATTTTCTAAGAAAAAGAAAACATTTTAATTATAAATGATTCCTATAGGGAGTTGTTATTCAGGGCAGCAGAATTAGAGACGAGCTACACGATTGATGCGGAAAAAATATTTTCTAAGGAAAAGAAAACATTTTAATTATAAATGATTCCTATAGGGAGTTGTTCTTCAGGGCAGCAGAATTAGAGACGAGCTACACGATTGATGCGGAAACTATCTGGATAAGAGGAAACTACATGGTCAGAGTCGATGTCGCGACTACTGAACTGTCAGTGTTAACGGAAGGAACGGCGCAGGACTCGATCCTTAGACTATTGCTCTACCTACGTTTTCTCTAATGTCACTGGTATTACCGAATGTTGTACTATTTAAAAATATGCAACTATACCATCGCCTGGCTCCATAAATAATAGAGGTAAACAAACCAATTTAGGGTTATCACAACTCACGTTTTACAAATCTCCTGTTATTTACATGTTTATCCACTTTTACATGCTAACTATTTATTAACAATTCCTATTGCAGCATATTTCAATAGAATCACTAAAATAATATGCATAATAACTTGGTATTACGAAAAACCATTAAAAATAGTCGACAATATTTTACGTGATAGCCCTACAGAAAAAGAAAGATGGATGAAATCCATGTATTAAACACATTTTTTGAAATTCAACCAATGAATAAAGTTGAGGCATTTGTCAATACAATTTTGCGTATTTTAATTACTTTCAAATGAACTGCATAACACATGAATTGTAATAAATAAATAAATAAATTTATACGGACAAATCACACAGATTGAGCTAGCCCCAAAGTAAGTTCGAGTCTTGTGTTATGGGATACTAACTCAACGATACTATATTTTATAATAGATACATATATAGATAAACATCCTAGACCCAGGCCAATCAGGAAATGATCGTTTTTCATCATTACCTGGCCGGAGATCGAACCCGGGGCCTCTAAGTCGCAGGCAGGCAGGCGCGTCACGGAGGACGACAAAATTCTTTACAATACTTTCAAGTATGGACTAATTATAATATACAGTATGTTACGAAAACCCTGTCCGACCCGTGAAGGTGTTATTAGGTATCGATAACTGATTCTACTAATGCATACAAAACCGGGCTTTACTTAAAAAAAAAATCCCCCTAAAAAAAATAAATATTATTTCGCAAAAGGAGGTAACTTATTAAATGTGCGTTGACCACCCTTCGCCTGCCGACCGCGGGGGGCGGGCGGCAGGACACGCGGCACGTGGTCGCATCGCTATTCGCTCATAATAATACCGGTGTTGTCACTTTTTAAAAATTACCAAATTTCGGGGAAATTGGAATTAATTCGTTGGAAAAAAAGATTATTTCAAAATTCATTTGTATTGGTACTATGATGAATACGTAAAATTTTATATTATATTTGGTCATGTGTTTACCTAACCTCTATTATCCTTATGGGTCGGACAGGGTTTTCGTAACATACTGTATATGTATCAAACAAATTAACCTATTAGGAAATTAGCTTACATGAGTGTCATATTTCATTCAAATCGGTTAAGCGTTCTATGTAAATCATAAATATCTAAACAGTTTATTTTCATAAAAGTAATAATTTACTTTTATGAAAATCGCCTATGTAGAAAAAGTTGTTAACATCTGTCTTTTAGGCGTAAACTACTTGTTGCCTAGCAACAGATTGTTTACCTCTATTCTTTATCGAATTTGGCTCAAATATAGATACCTGCCAGCGGGTGCGATACGTCAGCGGTGGCGTTGTTGCGCCTACGGCAAAGATAAGTTGGCGCGATCGGCGCAAAACATTTTACCCACATTGCGTTTGCCTCTGGGAGGGTGAGGATTTTTAATTTCTTTCCTCACATTTCCTTGATCAATATAATTATGACCAGCAAGTCGGTTCATTGGGGTTGTTGCAATAACGAATTTGAGTCTGCCGACAGTAAATTTATGGTATGCGATACATGTAAGAAATCCTATCATTATGCCTGTTTGTCAATTAAGGAATCTCCTAATAAAATTGGACCACGGAAGTCTTGGAAATGTCCAACATGTTTAAGTAGCACTCCAAGGACGTCTAGGGATGACTCAACCCCTATAAGAAATGTAAACACGAGTAGAGGAAATAAAAGACAAGCCACTGAAGCCCCATCTCCCCCAATGCCAGAGTGTACCAGGGAAGACGCCCGTTCCATTATACAAGAAATTATAAAGCAGGAATGTAATAACATGTTGAAACAAATAAACACAAATATTATGTGTACAATAAACAAGGAACTTGCGCCGATCAGAGAAGAAATGAAGGAAATAAATAAATCCATAAATTTTATTAATGAAACTTTTGAAGAAATTAAAAGAGAACAGAAATTATCAAAGGAAAATATGAAAAAAATTGAGCTCGAAAATGAAGAACTGCGGAGTACACTTGGGGATTTACAGGCGAGAACTAATATTTTGGAGCAACAATCAAGGAAATGTAATCTAGAGATACAGTGTGTACCTGAAAATAAGAAAGAGAATGTGTGTAATATCATAACACAACTCGGTCAAACTGTTAAGTGTGATATCAAGGAGCAAGATATTATACATTGTACGCGGATTGCTAAGTCCAACACTTCCAGTGGTCGCCCACGGTCGATAATTGTACAACTCGCTACGCCTAAACTACGTGATCGACTATTGGCGTCTGTTACTAAATATAATCAGGATAATCCACAAGAAAAAATAAACTCCTCTCATTTGGGATTTGCTGGAGGAAAGTCTCCAGTTTACGTCGCAGAACATCTGTCACCTACAAATCGAGCTCTCCACGCAGCGGCCAGGATAAAAGCCAAAGAAATGCATTATAAGTATACCTGGGTCAGGGACGGTAAAATATTTGTAAGAAAGATAGATGGTGCTGATTACATATTGATTAAAAACATGAGTAGCTTAACTAAAATTATATAATATTTACAATTTATTATTTTCCTAAATTAATATTTATATACAATATTTTTAAGTTTGCATGAGTAGGTAGCTTATTATAATTTAAAATTCAATCACTTAAATATATATTATCAAAACTGTAGAGGCCTCAGAACTAAGACAAATGATTTTTATAATAACCTTTGTTGTATTAATTATGATGTAATAGTATTAACGGAAACCTGGTTGAATCATTGTGTGCTTAGCAGTGAACTGTTTGACGACAGATATGTGGTGTATAGAAGGGATAGGGAAACAACAGGTTTTCATTCTAACAAAGATGGAGGTGGAGTGCTAATTGCCGTTTCGAGAAAAATTAACTCTAGTAGTAATCAGAAATGGCAGAGTAAATGCGAAGATCTTTGGATCACCATTGACGCGTCTGCCACGCGTACTTCGCAGCACATAGTGCTCTGTGCAGTCTACCTTCCGCCGCCTGTGTGTCAGTCGACAATTGAACACTTTATTGATAATTGCAATAATATTTTTGAATCAATTAATTTACCAGTATGCATAATCGGGGATTTTAACTTGAGCAAATTGAGCTGGGAACCAGGACCTGTCATTGGAAAAATACCGAATACCTGTCAGCTGCTACTAGATTTTATGCATGTAGCTAGACTTGTCCAGCATAATAATGTAAAGAACTGTTCTGGGCGTATTTTAGATTTAATCCTCACTACAATACCTTCGTGTTCAGTGAATGAATCAAATTGTTCATTAACTAACATTGACAAGCTACATCCCCCCCTTGAAATATCGCTGTCATTAATAAAAGACTCTCACCTACCATATAATAAATCTAATTTTAAATCAAAGTTTTATAAGGCCAATTATGACCAAACTAAACTAGAACTAAATAAACAAGACTGGTCACAACTGTTTGAAAGCAGTAAAAACGTAAATAGCATGCTGAAGGTTTTCTATGGTGTTTTAAACAATGTTATTGATAAATTTGTACCTAAATGCAAGTCTACAACAAGCCGCTATCCACCCTGGTTTGACAAAGTAATTATAAAATCTCTAAAGGAAAAAAATAGACTAAGAATAAGATTTAAAAAATATAAAAATCCGCGCGACAAAATCGAATTAATACTGGTAACCAAACGTTGCGAAAATATGGCCAAATGTTTGTACAAAAAATACATGGCTAATTTAGAAGCTTTAGTTTATCAAGAGTCAACAGAGGAAGCGAGGAAAAAGTTCAAAGTAAGTGAAATATTGTAATGAACGCGATTGGCGGCATCGGCTTGCTAAGTATATTTTTTTTTTCAGGAAGGACACTCCTCCATTTTATGTCCATAACTCGGGTGGCTTTGGGCATGAGATCGGAGAGCACATGTGTTTACCTCATTCAAATGCTTTTCATTTATAAATGATTATCGTGGGCGGGGCACATTGCTCGTAGAACCGATGGCCGATGAGGCAGTAAGGTTCTGTAGTGGCGGCCACGTACCGGAAGACGCAGCGTAGGGAGGACCCCAACGAGGACCTGTTGAATGTCGCGGGAAGCCGATGGGTGTGGGCAGCACAAGACCGATCATTGTGGAAAGCCTTGGGGAGGTCTTTGTCCAGCAGTGGACATCTATAGGCTGCAGAAGAAGAGGAAGAAGTAATCATCGAAAAATTTCTCAAAAGTCCGAGGCGTACCAAATCATGTACTAAATCCATGGTACCAGGATAAGCTATGATGTCCTTGCTACTCTATGACATATAAGTGCGTCCTAGAACTGAGTGTAATTTCACAAATCCTCACGATGTTCCAAGGGTCCAATAATCTTGTAAGACCCTAGAAGATACAGATAAGGCATACTCTAATTGTGTAACATTAATCTAAAATATTTTCTAAGAAAAAGAAAACATTTTAATTATAAATGATTCCTATAGGGAGTTGTTATTCAGGGCAGCAGAATTAGAGACGAGCTACACGATTGATGCGGAAAAAATATTTTCTAAGGAAAAGAAAACATTTTAATTATAAATGATTCCTATAGGGAGTTGTTCTTCAGGGCAGCAGAATTAGAGACGAGCTACACGATTGATGCGGAAACTATCTGGATAAGAGGAAACTACATGGTCAGAGTCGATGTCGCGACTACTGAACTGTCAGTGTTAACGGAAGGAACGGCGCAGGACTCGATCCTTAGACTATTGCTCTACCTACGTTTTCTCTAATGTCACTGGTATTACCGAATGTTGTACTATTTAAAAATATGCAACTATACCATCGCCTGGCTCCATAAATAATAGAGGTAAACAAACCAATTTAGGGTTATCACAACTCACGTTTTACAAATCTCCTGTTATTTACATGTTTATCCACTTTTACATGCTAACTATTTATTAACAATTCCTATTGCAGCATATTTCAATAGAATCACTAAAATAATATGCATAATAACTTGGTATTACGAAAAACCATTAAAAATAGTCGACAATATTTTACGTGATAGCCCTACAGAAAAAGAAAGATGGATGAAATCCATGTATTAAACACATTTTTTGAAATTCAACCAATGAATAAAGTTGAGGCATTTGTCAATACAATTTTGCGTATTTTAATTACTTTCAAATCAACTGCATAACACATGAATTGTAATAAATAAATAAATAAATTTATACGGACAAATCACACAGATTGAGCTAGCCCCAAAGTAAGTTCGAGTCTTGTGTTATGGGATACTAACTCAACGATACTATATTTTATAATAGATACATATATAGATAAACATCCTAGACCCAGGCCAATCAGGAAATGATCGTTTTTCATCATTACCTGGCCGGAGATCGAACCCGGGGCCTCTAAGTCGCAGGCAGGCAGGCGCGTCACGGAGGACGACAA
The DNA here is from genome assembly GCA_037179545.1 of Sesamia inferens. NCBI lineage: Eukaryota > Metazoa > Arthropoda > Insecta > Lepidoptera > Noctuidae > Sesamia > Sesamia inferens. The sequence continues at coordinate 12,721,810 of CM073921.1, read as the reverse complement.
AATTCTTTACAATACTTTCAAGTATGGACTAATTATAATATACAGTATGTTACGAAAACCCTGTCCGACCCGTGAAGGTGTTATTAGGTATCGATAACTGATTCTACTAATGCATACAAAACCGGGCTTTACTTAAAAAAAAAATCCCCCTAAAAAAAATAAATATTATTTCGCAAAAGGAGGTAACTTATTAAATGTGCGTTGACCACCCTTCGCCTGCCGACCGCGGGGGGCGGGCGGCAGGACACGCGGCACGTGGTCGCATCGCTATTCGCTCATAATAATACCGGTGTTGTCACTTTTTAAAAATTACCAAATTTCGGGGAAATTGGAATTAATTCGTTGGAAAAAAAGATTATTTCAAAATTCATTTGTATTGGTACTATGATGAATACGTAAAATTTTATATTATATTTGGTCATGTGTTTACCTAACCTCTATTATCCTTATGGGTCGGACAGGGTTTTCGTAACATACTGTATATGTATCAAACAAATTAACCTATTAGGAAATTAGCTTACATGAGTGTCATATTTCATTCAAATCGGTTAAGCGTTCTATGTAAATCATAAATATCTAAACAGTTTATTTTCATAAAAGTAATAATTTACTTTTATGAAAATCGCCTATGTAGAAAAAGTTGTTAACATCTGTCTTTTAGGCGTAAACTACTTGTTGCCTAGCAACAGATTGTTTACCTCTATTCTTTATCGAATTTGGCTCAAATATAGATACTTGCCAGCAAACATTTTAATGAAGACGATCGTCCCACTGCTGGGCACAGGCGTCTTCTCGTAGAGAGAAAAATTGAGCGTAATCACTCCTCTTGCTCAATGCGAGTTTTAGCGATTTCAGACTTAAAGTCCAGGTTTCCTCAAGATGTTTTCATTCACCTTGTAATCAATTATTGGTGTCCAAGATAAACTTAGAAAGTACATATAACTTATAAAAAATACTATATATAATAAAGATTTACTATAATATTAGGTACCTATATTCTTGTGTATAAGTTAACTATTACTTGAAACAATCTGTACCAATTCATAAACTCTCTCTCTCTCTGTTGGACTGGTTAGTATTAAATGATATTTCGTTTGTACCCATTCTAATGTTAGTCTTTGCGATCCAATGGTTGACAGTCATGTTAATAAGCTCTGGGCTAAATAATCTCAAAAGTTTGCAATTTGTTCGTAATTAAGAATCTAAAGTAGTTTAAAGTGACAATTAATAAATCATCTAAGTGAAATACACAAAATAAGCAACGGAAAGTGAATGAATAATCAAGTTTTAGTGCAAAAATCATAATAGGCTACGAACAGTGAAGTGACAGCATGACAAATCACAATTTCCGCGCTGCACGCAAATCGCGCATCTAAACAGTAAGGATAAGTGTGTCAACGGCGTGCGCCTTCGCTTGTTACCTGCCAGCGGGTGCGATACGTCAGCGGTGGCGTTGTTGCGCCTACGGCAAAGATAAGTTGGCGCGATCGGCGCAAAACATTTTACCCACATTGCGTTTGCCTCTGGGAGGGTGAGGATTTTTAATTTCTTTCCTCACATTTCCTTGATCAATATAATTATGACCAGCAAGTCGGTTCATTGGGGTTGTTGCAATAACGAATTTGAGTCTGCCGACAGTAAATTTATGGTATGCGATACATGTAAGAAATCCTATCATTATGCCTGTTTGTCAATTAAGGAATCTCCTAATAAAATTGGACCACGGAAGTCTTGGAAATGTCCAACATGTTTAAGTAGCACTCCAAGGACGTCTAGGGATGACTCAACCCCTATAAGAAATGTAAACACGAGTAGAGGAAATAAAAGACAAGCCACTGAAGCCCCATCTCCCCCAATGCCAGAGTGTACCAGGGAAGACGCCCGTTCCATTATACAAGAAATTATAAAGCAGGAATGTAATAACATGTTGAAACAAATAAACACAAATATTATGTGTACAATAAACAAGGAACTTGCGCCGATCAGAGAAGAAATGAAGGAAATAAATAAATCCATAAATTTTATTAATGAAACTTTTGAAGAAATTAAAAGAGAACAGAAATTATCAAAGGAAAATATGAAAAAAATTGAGCTCGAAAATGAAGAACTGCGGAGTACACTTGGGGATTTACAGGCGAGAACTAATATTTTGGAGCAACAATCAAGGAAATGTAATCTAGAGATACAGTGTGTACCTGAAAATAAGAAAGAGAATGTGTGTAATATCATAACACAACTCGGTCAAACTGTTAAGTGTGATATCAAGGAGCAAGATATTATACATTGTACGCGGATTGCTAAGTCCAACACTTCCAGTGGTCGCCCACGGTCGATAATTGTACAACTCGCTACGCCTAAACTACGTGATCGACTATTGGCGTCTGTTACTAAATATAATCAGGATAATCCACAAGAAAAAATAAACTCCTCTCATTTGGGATTTGCTGGAGGAAAGTCTCCAGTTTACGTCGCAGAACATCTGTCACCTACAAATCGAGCTCTCCACGCAGCGGCCAGGATAAAAGCCAAAGAAATGCATTATAAGTATACCTGGGTCAGGGACGGTAAAATATTTGTAAGAAAGATAGATGGTGCTGATTACATATTGATTAAAAACATGAGTAGCTTAACTAAAATTATATAATATTTACAATTTATTATTTTCCTAAATTAATATTTATATACAATATTTTTAAGTTTGCATGAGTAGGTAGCTTATTATAATTTAAAATTCAATCACTTAAATATATATTATCAAAACTGTAGAGGCCTCAGAACTAAGACAAATGATTTTTATAATAACCTTTGTTGTATTAATTATGATGTAATAGTATTAACGGAAACCTGGTTGAATCATTGTGTGCTTAGCAGTGAACTGTTTGACGACAGATATGTGGTGTATAGAAGGGATAGGGAAACAACAGGTTTTCATTCTAACAAAGATGGAGGTGGAGTGCTAATTGCCGTTTCGAGAAAAATTAACTCTAGTAGTAATCAGAAATGGCAGAGTAAATGCGAAGATCTTTGGATCACCATTGACGCGTCTGCCACGCGTACTTCGCAGCACATAGTGCTCTGTGCAGTCTACCTTCCGCCGCCTGTGTGTCAGTCGACAATTGAACACTTTATTGATAATTGCAATAATATTTTTGAATCAATTAATTTACCAGTATGCATAATCGGGGATTTTAACTTGAGCAAATTGAGCTGGGAACCAGGACCTGTCATTGGAAAAATACCGAATACCTGTCAGCTGCTACTAGATTTTATGCATGTAGCTAGACTTGTCCAGCATAATAATGTAAAGAACTGTTCTGGGCGTATTTTAGATTTAATCCTCACTACAATACCTTCGTGTTCAGTGAATGAATCAAATTGTTCATTAACTAACATTGACAAGCTACATCCCCCCCTTGAAATATCGCTGTCATTAATAAAAGACTCTCACCTACCATATAATAAATCTAATTTTAAATCAAAGTTTTATAAGGCCAATTATGACCAAACTAAACTAGAACTAAATAAACAAGACTGGTCACAACTGTTTGAAAGCAGTAAAAACGTAAATAGCATGCTGAAGGTTTTCTATGGTGTTTTAAACAATGTTATTGATAAATTTGTACCTAAATGCAAGTCTACAACAAGCCGCTATCCACCCTGGTTTGACAAAGTAATTATAAAATCTCTAAAGGAAAAAAATAGACTAAGAATAAGATTTAAAAAATATAAAAATCCGCGCGACAAAATCGAATTAATACTGGTAACCAAACGTTGCGAAAATATGGCCAAATGTTTGTACAAAAAATACATGGCTAATTTAGAAGCAGAAATAAATAAGAATCCTAAATTATTTTGGTCTCATATCAAAGCAAAGCGCGGGGGAACTAGCGCCTACCCCTTAATCATGACTGATGGACAGACTACTTCATCTAATGGCCCAATGATCTGTAATCTTTTTGCTAAGTATTTTTCGTCTGTCTACACTCCTGACAGTAACTTAGACTTTGATCGCTTAGAGTCTGATTATTTAAGCTCATTGAAAAACAGCCAATGCTTAACAATTCCAGTGATAGAGAGTGACACCATACTAAATAAGTTGAAATGCCTAAACATTTGTAAAGGAGCAGGTCCTGACGGGATCCCTCCTTTCTTTATTGCTGCTTGTGCGGCAGCTCTTGTTATTCCTTTAAAAATGATCTACAATACATCTTTAATGACAGGAATTTTCCCGGATGAGTGGAAGAAGGCCAAAGTAGTGCCTGTATTTAAATCGGACGGCAGGGATTGCATATCGAATTACAGACCCATCTCTATTCTTTCCACCTTTGCTAAGGTTTTTGAGTCGATGATATGCCCTCATGTTCAACGTCATTTTAATCTTTACCTTAGTGACCACCAACACGGTTTTGTTGCTTCTAGGTCTACAACAACAAACTTAGTGACATTCACGGAGTTTCTGGTACAGTGTATGGACGCTAACAAGCAATGCGATGTTGTATACACTGATTTTAGCAAGGCTTTCGACAAAATTTCGCATTCCATACTGATTTACAAGCTGTCATTGTATGGTGTCACTGGATTTTTGTTGAAATGGCTTGCATCTTACTTAACTGGGCGGGAATTCTACGTCGTTGTCAATGGTTTTCGATCCGAAACTGTCTCCATAACTTCCGGAGCTCCACAAGGCTCCCATCTCGCCCCAGTGCTTTTCAATATTTTTGTTAACGACCTCCCCCATTGTTTTCAGTATTCGAATTGCTTTTTATACGCCGACGATTTGAAATTTGCTAGATGTATCGATTCATCACACGACGCTATACTTTTGCAGGAAGATGTGGATAGATTATTTAAATGGTGTACCCACAATCGAATGGAACTGAACATTAAAAAGTGTTATTACATAAGTTTTTCTAGAAAGATGAACCATATGCGTTCAAAGTATATGGTTGATAACAAGATTTTAAATAAGGTGGACAAAATTAAAGATCTAGGGGTCCTGTTCGATGATAAACTAACATTTATACCACACATGGAGCAAATAATAACAAAGGCTTCAAAAATGTTGGGGTTTGTCATAAGGAATACCAAAAATTTTAAACAGAGTAGCACTAAAATCATGTTGTACAATAGTTTGGTTCGCAGTATCTTGGAGTATTGCAGTGTTGTTTGGAGACCACACTACGCTACACACATGTTACGATTAGAGCGAGTCCAGAAACGTTTTTTGTGGCACCTTGCATTTTCACAGGGTAAATCTAAGTCCTTGCCGTCCTACCACACTCGATTGCGATATTTCAAGATGCTGCCACTATCAACCAGAGCTAATATTACAGACGCATTATTCTTTTACAAATTGATCAGAAACAAAATTGACTGTCCAACATTGCTTTGCCTTTTTAAATTCCGCGCCCCTACCAGACTCCCACGTGGTAACATTACCCCCCTTTATCCACCTCTGCGTAGAACCGTCCTTGGTGCAAACTCGGCTATTCCCCGATTATGCAAGATAATTAACAGCTGCGTTGACGTAATCGATATACACCATGACAGCATCGGGAAATTTATTAAATCAATTCTTCATTTGTGTTCCGAGGGCTTCTTAAAATAAAATAAATTAAGTCATAATAATTGTATAATAATGTTAAGAATTAATTAATTAATTTACTTGCTTTAATTAATATAATCCTGATTTTACTATTTTGTTAATTCATACTTCTTATTGTACTGTTTAATTTAAAGTAGTTTAATATTGAATGTTAACCGTTTTTGTGCATGTTGTGTTAGCCAGTAAGTAGTTATTACACTTACAAATGTATTTTTTCGTAAAATTTTATTTCTTAAATGTATTAGTGTACATAACTGTTGGCTAACCTAATAAATAAATAAATAAATAAATAAATAATGTTATTTTTTGTTGTTACTTCAGTTAAGTTTGCACCAAATTTTTCCCTTGTTTTTCCCCTGAATAAATTAATAAATCGAGAATAAATTAATTTCGCAAGACAGTTAGGACTATTTTTTGAATTCCCTCTCTTAAGTATGAAAAAATAAACCTTTGCTTCCCTTAATAAACCTTAAATGAACTGTAGCATTGTACAAATGCCACACGTGTTCGCTATTGTGGCGATGTACAAAGGCTACACATGTCCTCTTACAAATTACACCAAAAAGGTCGACTATTAATCACACGAGGATCGCGGAAGTCATGGCGCGCGTCCCACTCCCGCAGCGAGGGTTCTCATAAATTTCACCCCAGAACACATCTGCAGGACCAACGTCCGTGGGAAACTATAGCGAGTCATCTAGCACGTGACGGAATTGGCGCGCGTTCTACGTTAACCAGTCATACGCAGTGGCCTGCCTCGATCAACGAATCAGCATCAAGAACGCACGCAACACCGCGTGGACATCGCAGGACGGAAGCTGATTCGTTATTGGTTACCCCACTATCATTTAGAGATAGTTAGTATAGAGATAGTTAGTATTTAAGTGAGTGCATAGCTTGTAAGAGACATTATTATCATATTCTACATCATTGTACAACATCATTATACAACATCATTGTACATCATTATTACATTACAGTCATTCCTTGTTCACACTCTTGTATCGCGTCATTGTACACGTCAAATACATTGTACTCTTTTACATTCGTGCAATACACAAAGTTCGATTTATCTGAGTTTTAATTACGCGACACGACCTACGCGCTACATTGGTGACCTAAGCGACGTGAATCAAGACAAACGTGACGATATTCGTGATTAGCACATTCTAGTGGCTTCCCACAAGCGGGTCTCACCACTAGGGTTTCAAGAGGCTATATTCACGGTATTGCTGCGTGATACACCAGAAGAGTAATCAGGATGGCGACCAGCAACGCAACACAGGTAAGCAACGCAACACAGGTAGGAGGGCAAGTCGACACGCTCACACTACAAGCACGGCTGTCTGACTTTTGGCCGGCGTATCCCAGACTATGGTTTACACACTTCGAAGCGGTAATGGCGCCACAGAGGCAAGGTGATGACGCGCGCTATCAAGCAGCTATCGCCCGACTAGGCCTGGACGCACTTCAGCAAGTAAGTGATATTATAACCAACCCTCCCATTGAAAACAAGTACGAAGCCCTGAAGTCCCGACTCATCAGTGTCTACGAGGAATCCGAGAGCCGAAAGCTGCAGAAGCTGATGGATGAGATGGAACTCGGAGATCAGAAACCCTCACAGCTGTTGCGAAAAATGCGGGAACTAGCCGGACAGAAAATACCAGACTGTACACTGCGCATCATGTGGACCCGGCTACTTCCACCCTCAGTACGCGCTGTCCTCACCGTGAGCAACACTACAGACTTGGAAAAGTTATCGCAAGTAGCAGACAGTGTAATGGACAGTATCGCGCAACCTAACCAGGTCGCGCAAATTTCACGCACGAGCGATGTGGCTGCCCTACACGATCAAATAAGGCAGTTATCTCTGGAGCTGGCAGAACTCAAGAACAGGCAGGAATCCAGACCACGATCACACAGATCATCCGACAGACGGCGTTCAAGATCGCGTTCAACAAGCAACGATAATAGCAACCGCAAGTATTCAGAACAATCACTTATCTGTTATTATCATCGCAAGTACGGCGCAAACGCGCGTAAGTGTACACACCCGTGCAACTTCAACAACAACAGTGCCCAGTCGGAAAACTAACGCCTGCGTCGGTTGAGGCGGCAGCTGACGCGAACAACACTTCCCACCGCCTATTCATAACTGATAGGAATTCGCGTCTGTCATTTCTAATTGATACGGGCGCAAACGTTTCCGTGATACCGAGGACAAAAGGCGGGAGAGCAAAACAAACCGATTTCTGTTTGTACGCAGCAAACAACACGACCATTCCAACGTACGGAGAGAAAACCCTACAACTGGATCTCAACCTACGACGGCCGTACACCTGGAAATTCATCGTCGCTGCAGTCAGCAAACCCATCATCGGTGCAGACTTTCTGAAGCGTCATCAACTGCTTGTCGACATAGCCGGCCGACGCCTCGTCGACAAAGTTACCAACATGACCGTCAGAGCGTCACTCATTCATTCCGCCGAACCTACAGTTCGAAGTATCGACATGGAACAGCCGTATCACCAGCTCCTCAGTAAGTTTCCTGATATCCTGCGACCATCAAGCATGAAGGATACTCCCAAACACAGGGTAGAACATCACATCGAAACTACTGGCCCATCAGTGTTCAACAAGTGCAGACCTCTTCCTCCACATCGCTACCTGCCCGTGAAGAAAGAATTCGAGCTCATGATGCAGCAAGGAATTTGCCGACCAAGCAAAAGCCCTTGGTCCAGTCCGCTACACGTCGTTCCTAAGAAAAACGGCGACTTACGCATCTGTGGTGACTACAGAAGACTCAATGACGTCACCAAACCCGATCGCTATCCAGTCCCACGCCTCAAAGATTTTACCTACCTACTTCACGGCAAGAAAATCTTCAGTACTCTCGATTTAAACCGAGCTTACTCTCAATTAAAGATCTTCGAACCTGATATCGAGAAGACAGCGATCACTACACCATTCGGTTTATTCGAATTTCCACGAATGTGCCCAGGTCTCAAGAACGCCGGACAGACATTCCAACGATTCATAAACGAAGTACTCAACGGAATAGACTACGCGTTCCCATTCATCGACGATGTTATCGTTGCATCTGAAAGTGAAGCAAGCCACATCGGAGATCTGCAGGAAGTTTTACGCCGATTAGACACGTATGGTGTCACTATAAACCCCTCTAAGTGTGTTTTCGGCAGCGAAACCGTCAAGTTCCTAGGTTATGAAGTATCAAGCAAGGGAATCAAACCACTTCAAGACAAAGTCAAAGCAATCACAGAGTACCCCAAACCCAAAACCATTCAAGACTTACGAAGATTTATGGGCATGATAAATTTTTACCGAGACAGTGTCCCAAATGCGGCAAGCATTCAGGCACCGCTGAATGCATTCCTTCATAATTCAAAAAAACGAGACAAGACGGAAGTAAAGTGGGACAATCAATCGACAAAAGCTTTTGAGTTGTGCAAACAAAGCATAATAAACGCTGCTTTATTGTCTTACCCATCCAGTTCGCCAGAGGACCAAATCGCTATTTTTTCGGACGCCTCAGCTACCTGCGCCGGGGCATCTCTACAACAAAGGCGAAACAAAGGACAATGGCTGCCACTCGGATATTTTTCAAAGAAATTTTCGGAAAGACAAAAGAAGTACTCGACTTTCGATCGGGAGCTCCAGTCAATACATATGGCAATAAAACATTTCAGAAAGATGTTTGAAGGCAAAGAACTCGTGATTTACACTGACCATAAACCGCTGACCTACGCAATTCGTAAGCCGCCTTCCGATAACGACACACCACGGCGAATCAGGCAGCTACTGTTTATCAGCGAGTTCACTACTGATATTCGACACGTGAGCGGAGCTCAAAACGTTGTAGCAGATGCATTATCACGCGTCGAAACTATCGACGTGCCCTCACCCATCAACTACGACGAGTTATCTCAAGCTCAAGAAAACGACAGTTGTATCCCTACATTGTCTCAACAGACCAACATACAACTCAAGAAAATCATCTTACCGGGTACTAACAAGCCAATATTCTGCGAAACATCAACGCCACATGTTCGTCCCTACTTAACAGCTGATTTTCGTCGCATAGCTTTCAACGTCGTGCACAGCCCAAGCCACCCAGGAGTACGATCCACACGGAAGCTGATGCAAGAGCGATTCTTTTGGCCTTCAATTAATACCGACATCGGCCAGTGGACTAAGACATGCAATTCGTGTCAGCTTTCCAAAGTACAGCGACACAATCATAGTGACATCGCAACATTCCCACCGAGCGAACGATTTCAACATATTCACGTTGATATCGTTGGACCGCTACCGACGTCAGCATGTGGACACAAATACTTGCTCACGATGATCGACCGGTGCACACGATGGCCTGAAGCTGTACCACTTCAAGAGACAACCGCTGAAATCGTCGCAAGAAAACTTTACGAAGTATGGATATCTCGTTTCGGTTGTCCAATAAGAATCACTACCGATCAAGGACGACAGTTTGAAAGTCGACTATTCCGAGACCTCGCTCAATTACTCGGTGTAGAAAAAACCCGTACTACTGCATACCACCCGCAGAGTAACGGAATCGTCGAACGCTGGCACAGGACATTAAAAGCCGCACTCATGGCTAGACTAGAAAACAGCAACAAATGGATCGACGAATTGCCTGCTGTTCTAATGGGTCTTAGAGCCGCTATCCGCTCCGACTCTAACACAAGCGCAGCGCAACTCACCTACGGTCAAGCAATACGACTACCAGGCGATTTCATATCACCGACACCAACTACACCGAAAATGGACCACGACTACGTCAATCACCTGCAAGAAGTTATCACGAAGCTCACACCTACATACAAATCGCATGCAAACAAGCGATGTATGTTCGTCCACAACGACCTACAAACATGTAGCCACGTGTTGTACAAATGCCACACGTGTTCGCTATTGTGGCGATGTACAAAGGCTACACATGTCCTCTTACAAATTACACCAAAAAGGTCGACTATTAATAACACGAGGATCGCGGAAGTCATGGCGCGCGTCCCACTCCCGCAGCGAGGGTTCTCATAAATTTCACCCCAGAACACATCTGCAGGACCAACGTCCGTGGGAAACTATAGCGAGTCATCTAGCACGTGACGGAATTGGCGCGCGTTCTACGTTAACCAGTCATACGCAGTGGCCTGCCTCGATCAACGAATCAGCATCAAGAACGCACGCAACACCGCGTGGACATCGCAGGACGGAAGCTGATTCGTTATTGGTTACCCCACTATCATTTAGAGATAGTTAGTATAGAGATAGTTAGTATTTAAGTGAGTGCATAGCTTGTAAGAGACATTATTATCATATTCTACATCATTGTACAACATCATTATACAACATCATTGTACATCATTATTACATTACAGTCATTCCTTGTTCACACTCTTGTATCGCGTCATTGTACACGTCAAATACATTGTACTCTTTTACATTCGTGCAATACACAAAGTTCGATTTATCTGAGTTTTAATTACGCGACACGACCTACGCGCTACAGAACCTTTGCTTGTCTTTATAAATTACGTAAGATCATTCAAATATTTAATATTTGATTCTACCTTTTTCAGTGTTGGCTTCTCAGTGTAATCGCTCAGGAACAAGGTCAAATCGTTACATCGCCATTTCTTAGGTCTGCCTCGGTGAATACATACATCTTCAAGAGTGACAATATGGGTATCACAAAAAAAAACCTACTTTTGCTATCTTACGCATGATAGAAGGGGTGGTTTACATCGGCGTACCCAGCTTCTGGCCTAGTCAGGCCCGGGGGAGACAAGTCAGGCCTGGGGGTGGACAAGACCGGCCTAGGCAAGTAAAATTTTTATAGTGAGTAATTTTTATGCGCTATAGCCGGACACGGTTTTTTGGCAATTACATCTTGTCAGTGTTTACGGCGTGGTTTATTTAAAAGTTAGAGATAAGTCCTCATTTATACTTTGTTTTGTAATCATGGGAGTTTATACGTGTTATGAAAGATTTCCTTGCGGTTGCAGCAGCCCCCGTTGCTCCCTCCCCCCTCGGAAGGCCCATAGTGGTCTATATTGTTTTATGTAAAAAAAATAAGACTTGTTTGGATCGTCTTCCCTTAAATCATCATAAATAATAAATGAACAGACTCTGAGTTGTATAAACTGATTTTTCCATAATTAATTTGATAATAACTCAAATATGTTCATGATCACTGTTGGACAAAGGTCGCCCATAGATTGCTACTCTTCTCTAGCCAATCCCGCATAAATGCTTCTAAACAAAGAGAAAACACGTGAAAAGTCATTGTGGAGACCTTTGCCAAGCAGTGTAACTTTAAAGGTTGAAAAGAAATTCAATGAAAGTTCAAGTTTATTTTAGTTATTTATAAGATACGCTTAGAATAGATGAACAGATACTAATAGCTTTCTGTGGTTGCTAAGCTTGCTTCTTATTATGTATATTAATGTGTTTATAATACGAATTGCTGAGTAACCCTACATTTTAACATTTATATCTTATCAGTGTAGACCCATATTTTAATGGGTTCAGCAAAAGGGCTTAAAGAACAAGGGGCGGCCGTGACCATGGATTTTCAAGAATGGCGATATTTTAACCATCATCAAATCACCAGTACAGGCGATCGAAAGATGCCGCTTTCGAGCAGGATCACTTCGAAGGGGTGGATAGAATCATCTGGTATATCTAATTGTATTTTCTTTTATTAGTGTATAAAACTAACACATATCTCTTTTTTAGTGTTGAACAGATTTGAAAAGCTGTCCCCCGCGCCAAACGATGATCGCCGATTGGTTGCTATGACTGAACTCCGATAGCCTCCACCAGTGGCCGCATAAGTGGAAAAATTCGGCAGTAAACCCGCTACTAACTAATACTAACTGAGTGACTGGTCATACACACGAAATGACACTATCACAATAAATAGCATTTCAAGTAGCTCGGCTAAAAAAACATGGCACAGGTAGATCTACAAGTTAAACAGCGCTCGCTGAGGTCGGACTGTAAAAGGGTGACCATTTCTGCCTCAGGAAACACTTAAAGCCTTTTAATGCCTTTTTTTAATAATTACAAATTAGTCTTTACCGCAATCCAATTTAATGCAACGTTGATGGTAAAGCGCGTTAGTTTAATAAGCCTATTACCTAAAACAAAACTTAGTAACTAGTAAGGAAGATAACAGCTGAGCGAGGTGATGCAATGTTAAACCCAACAACACGACCAACGATGTTGCGACAGACAAAACAATATTTGGTGCATCGTACCTAGCACAACACAACTGCTCAGACCCGTCCTCCAGACAGACTTCACTAGGCATCATGCCGGAACAGGACGAATCGCTTGGCGGCAAGACTTTGTGTGGTGGGTGGTAACTTCTGCCGGCAGTCAATATTATGGCCTACCACCGAGAAGATTTCCGAGTAGTCAGGTGTTCGTTAGTCTAACAGACGGTATTATGTTACCTATTTACTGGGTTTTGGAGATCAGTACTCTAATTGGCTAACAAACTATTACTATCAATTTGAATCATTTTGAAGCAAGTTGCTAATCCAAAATCGAAAAATGTGAATGCTCAACATCGTAAATAACACAATGATTATGGTTGAACTGCGAAAATGAAACTTATTGCTACTAAAAGCATATTACGCAATTGCCCTGCCAATATCCCGCCACTCCAAGTAAAGTATCTACTGATATTCAGCTTCATCTGGTAGACTGGAATCCGTCCTTAGTATAGTTGGGAAAAGTTTTGATAGTTGATGACGAGATGGAGCAAATATTCTCAATATATGGAGGCTTTTGTCAAAGACTTTGCTACCGGTCTACGTTAGTTGATGAAGAAGAGAAATGTGTCATTGACTGAACGGTCTCCTAAAGTGAAGTAACTCCTAATATTGAAAGGGTAGCCTGTATGAAAATTGAGTTGTCTGTACTTTTCTGCACCTACATACATAAAGAGTACATAATTTATATACCCACCTACGAGTATACTTTAAGTATATCGTAAGATATAGTTCTTAAAAAAAAAATTAAGTAAGCATAGCTGCAATAGGTAATAGCTTTGTTTTGGTCTGGATAGAAAATCATCAAATGACCTATTCCGCTCTGGGCAGAGCGAAAGGGCGTGCCAGAGTTTAACTAACTAAATTCAAATTAATTTTTTTTCCGATAAAATACATAAATACCAATATAATATTAGTAAAAGTAAAGCTTAGCCTAATTTAAGCAATAAATTAATTAAAGTGGGTCTAGACTCTTATCCACCTACGGAAGAGGGGTGAGTCCTATCGGTCTGAAAATATATTCAGGATACTATTGAAGGAGCGCAAGCGCGGAATCCCGTCGACCCTCGCCTCCGCGAACATCCCTAAAGTGCTACACCGCCACAGCAACCCCTGGAACACCCTGAATGCGTTATTTATTTATTAATTCAATTCAAGCCACTAGGACCCATAGAAAATACAATACAAACTATAAAATAAAAATACTTGTAAACTAATATATAAAAAAATTCACAACAAATACAATACTATGCTATAAAAACTTAAAAATACTATAAATACATATAACATAAAAACTAAAATTACTGTACACGGATCCTCGGCATCGTGTTTCGCTGACTGGTGTCACGTAGCCGACCACGAAACCGGCGGTACACAACACCCTTCGGCCATAACTCTTTTTTCAGGAACTTGTCGAGATCATGCATTGGAAAACGTACCACGAACGACTTGAATTACATGCTGTGGCGCGGCTCTAACACCTCGACCTTCACAGTCCAGTTAGACTTGACGCGCAGATACTGAACTATCTTCTCAGCTTTCGTGGAGTGATGCAGTCTGGACACGTATTGCATCGTCGTCGGTACAGCTGGACGCAGCAGCATGTTAGGTCCTGCCACCGCAGTACCACACTGGTTCCGACAAGGAGGCTTCTTCTTCTTCTTCTCTACCTTGATGAAACCATCCTTATCGCACGTGTCCTTGTCTGGACGCTGTTTATTGCTCTGTTTACCCCCTATCGTTTTTTTCGCTCGTTTTCCCTGGGAGTTTTGTGGCTCAACAGGCTTTTTAACGGCTGTTATTACAGCGTAGGCTCGTTGGGGGGTCGAGGCAAGGACGGCGACCAGGTCGCTGTATGCCCGCTGGGTATATGTACGTGGTCCATAGGCTGCACGTGTAAAACGACTCTCAGAAGGCCTTGAAGAACGTTACAGACTTAGAACAGTGCACAAACCGGCGGGCCAGCATGTTTCAACGGACAGCCACCGACCTGCGCTCCCTATCAATGTCCACATTATCCTTTAAGTCGTCAGTGACCCAGTCACCCAAATACTTAAGCTTTGAAACCCGCCCTAAAGGAGACCCAGAGAGAGAGATTTCAGGCAGCTGTATGTATATAAGTCAAGGCACCTGATTTAAAAACCAACCACTCACTCTTATCGGTATTCTATTTCTAGAGTTAGTGAGATACTGTGTTTCACCAAATTTAAGAAGTTTTCTTAAAGCACTCAAGACTCAGCAGCACCATGTTATCAACTTAACTAATATTGTTCACGCAAACATCGTCCACGTGACAGCCGATGTGGGGGCTGCTGATCAGCATATTTATGTACAGATTAAAAAGGTGGGGGAACGCAGACCTCCCCGTGTTACCCCACACACCAACACCCATACATATAAGAATAAAAGCCTACCCACCTTACTGTATTCTTTTGTACCAATAACTAAAAATGATATAACGTCAGCTGGGACAGTAGTATCGTGAGTGAGCTTATGCCAGTCGCCAGAGCAGGTCATAATTGATCAAGTCTTCACTCGCCTGTGCGCCAGGGCCACAGTTTCTCTTTTGACTAACCCGCAACCCTGACCCAGGCATCGGTCTTCGTGGACCCCGTCACGATGTGCTAACATGTGGTGGTGGCGGGCCACGCACTGCTCGCCGCCCGCAAGACCGCGCGTACAGTGGTCGGGAGTTTGATGTTGTCACCCAACCAGGGCGTTTCCTGCGGCGGCAAGAGGCGTGAGGGTGCTGAGATTCCCGCTCCCTCACGCGCTCCGCTTCCTCCTTTGCCAGCATAACTGCTTCGCTAAAGGGGGTGACGGCTTGTCATGCACTCTCGCTCCGGACCATGGCCTGGACCAAGGACGGACGCGAGAGATCGCAGCTGATCGTTGCCACGATGTCACGGCGGTGCTCCAAGCCCGTTAGTCCTCCATCGCATGCTCCACCCTGTCCTCAGAGCAATCCCCACAGTGGTGACACCCTAGCGTTCCCTCCCACCTTATCCGGAACAGGAACCTACAGCCGTGTCCTGTGAGGACCTGCGTCAGGCAGAAGTTGAGAACGCCGTGGCGCCCCTCGAGCCACTCCTCAAAGAGAGGATTTACTGCCTCCATGATGGCGTGCCCTGCACTAGCTTGCGACAATCGAAGTCTCCATGTCGCCATGAGATCCCACCGGAGCTCTGTTCGCCGTACCGCGATTTCTCGCGGCAGTGGAGTTACGCCCTAGCATTTTGGCTCCTCTCACTACTCCCACATGCGAGCGAGGGCTTTGACTAGACGAAGGGCCATGACCCTCTAAGATGCAGATGTTGGGCCGGTCACCGCGTCAGGGATCGCGCCCACACCAGTGCCCCGTAAAGGTCCATGGACCGCACGACCCCCGTATAGAATCTCCGACGGGAGGCGTTTGATGCCCCTAGATTGGGAAGGAGCCGCCTCAGGGCAGCCCCGGCCCGTTCCAGTCTGGGAGCCATACGTTGGAAATGCTCCTCGAAGTTTCACCAACTGTCGAGTACGAGTCCCCCGACCAGACCTGAGTCCTCGTCGACCCGATACCGTTATGTGGGAACCCGGTGGTGGCGCGTCCTGAGCACCATGAAAGCACATGAAATCGGCCTTGTGTGTTGATCTCAATTGTCTGATCCTCTCGACGATTTTCGCAACCCCAAGGGTCGCTGCGTCGGCCACCGCTTGGTGGGACAAACTACGCTGATGTAGGCCCCAGGACCGATCCTTGTGAGACACCGCACGACAATAAATACTTGTCATATTATTTGACAGAATTTATAAATATTAATAAATATTCAAATTGAGTAGTAGTTTTAAAAAAATCTTTTCTACTAACGGGTTTTATAATAATGCCAATACGGCATTGTCATTCTATCACTATTACGAGACGACTGAGATAATTGATCGATCATTATGAATTAAGCAGATTACGAACTTTTAAGCACAATGACAATGGAATCGTGTTGGAATGTCAAATTTATAAAAATTTCAGGTTAGGGCCCCGGGTTCCAACAGATAATAGTGGTCGGGTGGAACAATTCAGCAGCCGGTGCGTACGTGAGCATCTACAGTATGTTAAGGAAACCCTGTCCGACCCGTGAAGGTGTTGTTATGTATCGATAACTGATTCTACTAATGGATACAAAACCGGGGCAAACTTAAAAAGAATCCTCCTAGAAAAATAAATATTATTTCGCAAAAAAGAGGTAACTTAATAAATGTGCGTTAAGCACCCTTCCGCGGGCGGCGGGCGGCAGGGCATGCGGCACGTGGTTGCATCGCTATTCGCTCATAATAATACCGGTGTTGTCACTTTTTTAAAAATTACCAAATTTCGGGGAGGTTGAAATTAATTCGCGGGAAAAAAAGATTATTTCAAAATTCATATGCATTGTTACTATGATGATTACGTATATGGTCATGTGTTTACCTAACCTTTATTATCCTTATGGGTCGGACAGGGTTTTCTTAACATACTGTATATACTACGACGTGAGCTCTGGGCTTCAACTTGACATTTGGTTTCTCTTGAGTAAAACAATCATAAAACAAGAATGTTCTACCAATATTTCGCGTCAAAATACCGAGCAAGGCAAAGCTTACCGCATTGCATTGCTATAGTGTATTCTGTTCTGTTCTTATTTTCATTAATGGGGTTTAAATTACTGATTACTTATTGCAGAGGTACCTCGTCGTATTGAAGCGAATGTAACTATATAGTATATAGAACATATCGCTCATGTTTCATATAGAAAATAGTTAGTATTTGATAAGTATGTAGATTGGTCGTGTTGTTGGGTTTAACATTGCATCACCTCGTTCAACTGCCATTTTCCTTCTTCCTCGTTTATTAAGAGCCTATTCACTAAAAAAAATTGAGTGAATAGGCTCTTAATAAACTAGCACGTTTTACCATCAATGATTGCTAACGCACTAGTTTATAATTTTACAATTACAAGAAAAAATGGATGTTCTTTTAGGGCCTTCTTGGCTACAGACAGCTTCGTTAAGAAAAATAAATTAGAATGGGATTGTATATCCGATACTATGTATTATTTAAAAGATTATATGAAGAAATTAGTCTGTGACATACTGGTTTTCTCATTAAAAAGTAAATGAAAGATGAAAGTATTGTACCTAATTGGTTATTTAAAATATCAGAGATAAGTACGAGTAAGTTCATCTTTATCTCAGTAAACTTGGCCTATTGATAAGGTACAAGTAGTTCTTGTACACAGTAGGGATCTTAGATCCTGTCTGAGGAACATATTGACCGAATTATGAGTGTCAAAACGAAAATATGTTATCAAAAAATTATATGTTTCTCGCCAGCGTTGACGGTAAAATAAATGCTGAAATAAAAAAAAAAATTAATGCCGACACCCGAATTATTTCCAAATATTGTGCCTAATGAGGATAAACATACACAATTTTACTAAGTTTATATAGAAACAAACATAACCTAGTGCTTCATGAATAATCATAATTGGTCTTGAATATTCAATGCAAAAAACCATATTGAAGAACTCAATTGGAATCTCTATGGTCTATATCGGCTATAATCAGTTCCAGTAATTATTAAAATTAAATGATATGCTGTGCAAGACTATAAAAGATGAACTGAGTGGGAAATACACTGAAGGTGCAGAGTGCAGACGATTTGATGATGCGCTTGCGCGGGGTGGGCCGGGCGC
Source organism: Sesamia inferens (assembly GCA_037179545.1). Classification (NCBI taxonomy): domain Eukaryota; kingdom Metazoa; phylum Arthropoda; class Insecta; order Lepidoptera; family Noctuidae; genus Sesamia; species Sesamia inferens. The sequence continues at coordinate 12,703,175 of CM073921.1, read as the reverse complement.
GCGCGTCGCACAGATTCCGAGTGTCCGTGGGGAGTTGAGCCAGTAGCGCGAACAGCCCCGACCGGCACACACGATGATCGCGCACACGCACGCGCTCGCCGCGGCGCTGCTGTGCGCCCTGGCCGGACAGCTCGGCGCGGGAGCCAGCCTGCACTGTGCCATGAGGAGAGAGATCTCGCCATGCACATGCCGCCGCGAGGACGCAGGAACTGGTGCCATCCTAGTAGTCTGTCAGCGTATCAGTGCTTATGAAGAAATCGCACGGGCCTTAACAAACAAGTTCAGCCCCGAAACCAAAATCGGCTTGGATATCTCCTACTCCCAGCTTCCGGATTTTTCCGAGCACAGCATCAAAGAGCTCGGTCTTTCTATTACAAGACTCAAACTTAACTTCGATAATTTAAGGCAAGTCGATTACGAAGTATTCTAACTTCATCATTGGATCTAAGTTCGGTTCTCTGTGCAGTTTTTGTATTGTGTGCGGTTGTGAATCTACGCAACGTCTACGTACTATGTGTAAGCTCTTTGTTGTGTAAAACAGCATTAAAATTGTGTATCACGATACAAACAATGTGTAAGTTGAATGAGAGAACAACAGGTCTATGATAAGAAGAGCGCACACCGATGAGGATCGGCTGTTATCGAGAGAGTGGGCGGCACCCTTGCCAGGGCTGGCAGCATTCGGCTGCCATATCATGCGACGCGTACGCATCGATTGTGGAAAGAATCAAAAACTGGCATTCATTCGATGTCTCGTTTCTTTATGCCCTGGAGAAAATAGGATCTAACCGCCGCGATCGCTCAGTAAATTTCCCTTCGAAGTGGGTTTGTTATTGTAATGTTTCTTATCAGTTTCATATTACTTACACTAATGTAAACGCAAACATGAGAAGTGTGGACATGAGTTAGGTAACTGGCATTCTGCGTTACAACAATATGAAGAGCATGTAGTTGGGCAGTGCAAGTTCTCACATAATACCGAACATGCGCGTCGACACATTTCAAGCCCATTTCGACCCCCTTGACCAAGGTCAGGTTACTTTATGACAATAAGTCACGGGTTAAGTCTATAAAAATCAGTATTTCAATTTAAAATATATCCAGGAGGAATATTTTCTTAATCTACCATTGAAGTTTGATGATAAGGTAACGGTTGAAACAAGAGAAAGCTCTTTTTTCGGTTACTTACATCAAAAAAGTCTGCCTACCTCGATAATTTGATATGATCTAAACAAGGGGGGGGGGGATCAAATGTTATAATTTTGCTTTAATGTATGTGACCATCATCATTATCGTAGTTTGTGATTAATGGATAGTTTAGACCACCTCAAACAACTCTTAGTAATTATTATCATAACTGCGTTCCAACACATATTAAGCATAGCATAAATAATTCTTCAATAATCATTAAAAATCATTTTTAATGATAATTGATGAACTGCTATGCATAATAATTATGTATTTTTTGGAACTACAACACTTAATAAAGGAACTTCATTACTTAAAAAAAAAACAAAACAAATTTTTAAAATGGACCTCACCAAATTATTTAAATCCCACTTTCATTATGAATACATCAATCAATACTGGATATTCTTTATTGCATACAGAAACAGATACAGTGTATTTACTATACATGTATATTCACCTACACTTTGGCCAAAATTTGCTAATATATTTTAGCCAAAATTTTGAATAACGAACAAAAAACATAAGCAGAAAACGGTCATGCCGAAAAATGTTGGACTGCTTTTTATATGGGTTTGGTGGGATGTGATATTTTCTGCGGTTTATTCCTTACTAAACAACAATTAAGTCGCCCGTGACCCATGAGCTCGGCTCTTATTGACCACTCAATTGATCTTCACAGATTTTTCGGGTCATCCTAATGATTTATTTTTTCTTGTCTTTCATTAAAAACTCTTTTTGTAAGTTAGAATTTATCCAGGTTTATGTAGGCTCGTCCAGGATATATATAAAATCAGTTTTTATTAATTAGAAAGTAGTTATATCTAAAGGATTATTTATTAATTCCATTAGTAACCTTTCGTTAGTGAACTCCATATGTGTGGGGATGGCATCTAGGAGACGTTGCCCGAGGTTATCTAAGGTCGCTTCTAAAGCAGTAAAATTGAAAGATATCATATTGGTCGTGTCGTATTCAGTGTATTTACTCTTAATGGTGAACTAACAAATTACTGTGGTCGTTGTTTATATATTTCTACTTAGAGTACGTTAATTAACTCATGTTAGAATGTTATATTGGTCACCAAAATTTGTATTGAGTTGTACCGAAATTCAGTCTTAGTATTTCTACATAAGGTTCATATTATTCATGGTTATAAGCATGAAATAAATTGAGAACATGTAATTTAACAGTATTTCCATTCGTGTTTGGTTTCTATCGTAGGTACTCGATTGAATCATTCACAACAACAGTGATACATATAGTGATACATTGGGTATGTTTATTGAAGTGACAATCTGTCTGAAAGACTTTTGCGATTGGTTTTAGCAGTTTGTTAAATATTGTATAAATAATCTGATCATAAGAATTTAATTAATTTTCTTATATGCTGACGGCCAAATAACTGTCGTCAAAAGAACCATGGAATATCAGTTTTATATTAGTTTTCGTATTAAAGACATTATCTCTAATATAATGGCTATCATGGAAACATCAATAATCTAAAAATCCAAGCTTTATTCCTGAATTGTTCAGTCAAAAACCAACCAGCCTAGATTTAGTTAATATAGCGGCCATGGTAAAGTGTACTTTGAGATTACAACTGACTAATTTGCTTTTTCTGTATGCCCTTGTTCTTACTTAGAGTCGGCAATCGCTCAGGTAGTTTTAAGATGTTATCATACACGCTCTTTTCGTTCATATTTATCTTATTATATTTTCCTTCTACTATTTACATCAATACCATGATTATCTTTTTTGCATTTCCTTATTACTTGAACACATACCATACCCAGACGAAGGTTTTTCTTTAAACAATACTAATACCACTTTCAGACTTCTAATTTTTTTAGATCTACTTGATCCCTACTTAGACAGATTAGTGGAATTATTCGTTGTAGAAGTAGGGAACAAGTAGATCTAAAAATTAAGAAGGCTGTTTTAAGATATTATCTCAAAACAGACTTCTTAAAACACTGGGCCGCAAATATTACGGGTCGCTTATGAGAAGTGTGATAGTTTCTTAAATACACAACACAAATCAGTGAAACTGTAGTAAGTATGTGATAGATGACTGTCTTTTAACAAAATACATAACATGTTTGTATACTCAATAATTTTATTTGAATACCCAAAAATAAAAAGACATCTCTTCTAACTTTTGACAACAAAATAAACAGCACAGTTAATCTGCAAAAAGAAAGTTTTTCTGACATTTTAATAGCTTGTGTTTCTTCTACGAGCCCGTATCACTTCACTAAGACGATTTGGCATGCTGTAAACCAAATTTCTAATACGGTTTTGGTTTATGTTTCCACTAGCGCACTCCTTAACTCACGTAAGGTAGCTGCAGCTGGGGTGCGTTGTTTGACGCATCTCTCGAGCTCGTCCTATAAATGCTCTATGGGATTTAAGTCCGGGCTAATAGCTGAACCCTGGACCAATCTTCATCTGTTCATCGGATTTGTTTTCGAGCAAATCGCGACCTAGCAACGCGATGTTCTCTGAGCAGTTTAGAGCCATTTGCTGGACTATAATTCTTTATATCACGATGTTGCAGCAGGATTGTGTCAGAATTCGCTTTGTTGTGGTGAACTTCTTGAAGGCTATTTCAGACCTGAACAGCCGTGAGATGTCGATTTCATAATTAAGTTCTCACGATGAATAGGTCTTCTCGTACAGTTGTGTACCTGGCCTGCCATTCCCTGGTCTTCTGATGTTCATGCCTCTTGAAATCGCTGGAGTACTCTTTGGACCGTGTTTTTTTCTTCTTGTATGTACCATGGTGATAATTTGTGTACATTCTTCAGGAGATAATGACATGTTGCTGTACAAGATACTGTGACCAGACCAAAAAACTGTTTGTAATGACAGCTCGGTCTGAAATAAAACCAAAAAATATTCTTTTATAAAAAATTTAAAATTTGTTTTTTTTTTAATTTCTTTTTAATCAAATGAAACCTTTTTTGAAATGAGCGCCACTTATCTTGCCTTTAACATATTATTTATAAATGTATTAATTATGGAACTTTGGGAGATCTCGTAGTTTTTCTAAGTGACCCGTTATTTTGCGGCCCAGCGTATATGTAAAGGATCTCATAGGTATCCTTTTGATATGAAATTTTAAATTAACAGTCATTTTCACACCAAATCACCGGATGCGATTGTCAAATTATATGTCAATCAAACTTACCCAAAAAATCATAAAATTGTGACAAGACACAACTTTTATCCCATAGTGAATAATATATTGTTAGATTGGTCAACTTTGGGGTTTTCATTCTCTGTAGATATTAGTTAAAACAATTTCTAGAAAGTTTTTGAGTGGATTAAAAATTCTCATTCTAGAATCATCAGGGAACATGTGGCTAAAGCTAAGGCTAGGTTGACCAACGAGGTCGGTCCTTGTATGGGAGATTGTATATTACATGCCTTTGCTACCGGGTGTCATTTGTAAATTTTCACAGTCCCTATGGGTGACAGAAAATCGGGCAGAAGTTACAAAATACTTAAGTTAGGTAGATGATCATTATGGAATCATAGCTACAGAGTCACGTCTTTTTCTACCATATGGCCATCATCTTAGAGTTTAACATAACATCTCGCGGAAAGACAAGGCAAATTCATGTGACAGGAAGCGAGTCTATTTCTATTGCGTCATAAATCTAGACACAAACCTATGGTGTGACACTGGGAAATCACGGATTAAATACTTTGCTTGCCCCGAGAATAAACCCATTTCGGATGTTAATGGACTTTGGTGGTATACTTTCTTCTAAGTCATCTTTTGTACAATCCTTTAATCTCTTCTTCTTTTTCGGTTTGTTTTTTTTTTTTTCTAAAGCAGGGCTTTTTTCTTACTTATTCGTAAACCTTATCTAAAATAAAATCCTTAGCAGTATCTTAACATACATACATAATTACGTACGTATGTAACCTCACTCTTTGCCATCGATATAGCCATTATCTAGAGAACGTCTACTGCTACGATCGACCATAAATTCTTTAAGTCAAGCGACTTCAAAAATAGAAGGAGACACCTTTACAAATCCCTCCCAGAGTAATTTTGTCCATTTGTTTGTTGGATAAGAATCCAACAAAAAATTGTCTACGTGTGGCTAAAGCATGTGGTGGTAGGCGCTCAGGGCGTGCTGATGTGCGATATGGAGGCACAGCAAACTGCCTGTACTTTCTGCCCCGACATTTGCTCCATGGGTCTGACGCAAAGAAGCCCAACATGTATTTTTTTTTATACTTATAAACTAGTTCTTGACCGCAATCTTGCCCAATAGCAAGCAAGCAGTGATGCAATCGTTGGTGGTGAACTGGTGCCTATTCACTCAAAAACACTGAGTGATTAGGAAGTAAAACGGCAGTTGAGCGAAGTGATGCAATGTTAAACCCAACAACACGACTAACGACGCTGCGCCAGAGGGAGATTGATCTGGAGACCCTCCACGACAAAACTTCCGACACAACATTTGGCGCATAGTATCCGGCACGTATCGCAACACAATTGCTCAGACCTGTTCTCAGTACGGCTTCACCAGACATCATGCCGGAATACAACGAATCGCTTAGCGGCAAGACTTTGTCTGGTGAGTGGTTACTTCTGCCAGCATCCGATGTTACGGCCTACCGCCGAGAGAGCAACCGCGCCTATAGTATTTACTACGGAGCCTAATACAGGCTACGTTGAGCTGGTCTTTTGTTCGCTTTACCTCTAACGAGTTATGCCCAGACATACTAGTAGAAACGCGAGGTAAGGCCAATAGCCATGTATACGCTTATAGATAAGCATAACGAACGCTTTTTGTACCTTTCCAGTTTAAGTACGAAAGTAGGAAGGACCTAGAATGCGAATGAATAGAATGGAATCCTCAAGGATTCCATTCGCAGAAGCTTAATTCTAACTTGTTAAAAATAATATTTTCATGGCAAGAGCGGAATCTATTAAAATCTACAACTATTCAAAGCAAAACCCAATCTTTGATAGAATTCCTTAGCTACCATGATACATCGTCATTTTTGTCACATCGTCACGTTTCTGTAAGCTCCCTTTTACGACCAAATGGTCGTGAAAGGTGAGCTTTCGGTCTAATGTAACTCCCAGATCTTTCTTGGCTGTTTCATATTGGTATTGTCGTTAAATTAATTAATTAAGAGCGGTAAATATAAATTAGCTTGGGCAAAATTACAGTTGGCTTCTTTATTTTATATGTGGTCATACACGAACTCCGGGTGTAAGCGCAGTAACGGAACTTATTACTGAAGAACATCACATGTCTTCACTCGGCGTTTCCTCTCACATCTGCTTTGCTTAATCGATTTTCTTGTATCCTCTCAAGTGAAAGAGCCGACTAATATTCTATTCTTGGTATTCTTATGTTTTTTATATTTACGTAGGTATACTAAAGTATATTAAAATCAAAACACATTGCTCGCTCTACTCAAAAATCCTCTGCTCGCCACACGAGATAATTGTACCATGATGATTGATCATTGAATTCGTCAATGGGAGGCCCTTGTTATGAAGTGGATATTTATGGACTGGTATATTAACTGCCTGTATTGCTTTCAAATATTAGAATGAATTCACGATACTTTTTTAGTTTCAGGTAGCCTGTAATAAGGGTCCCTATATTTTATGTATGTACGTACAGACAAGGAATATATTTTCAAATTAACACTCTACGTCAATTTGCATGTCATTTCATAACTGTCATATTTTGACAGTAGCAGACTAGTTACGATTTGAACATATGGACATGGTAGTCAATAGCGCTTATTCCCTTGTTCACAAACTAAATAAATTTCAGTGTATTTATAAGTGTGTGTGGTATATAAGTTCATACTATCAATTACTTCCAATGCAGTAGGAAGTGACTGTATCAGCCGTAATATTTTGCTCCCTGTGGTGGCTATTAATCTTCCCGTAATTTTTCATATCCTCAATTTTTCTAGTGGGGGTTTTCCTTGCTCTTGGAAAGATGCCCAAATAATTCCTTTACCTAAAAAGTCGAATCCCACATCCTTTTCTGAATGTCGTCCAATATCCATCTTACCATCCTTTCCAAAGTCCTTGAACGGTTAATCCATAACCAAATGAGCACTTTTCTCTCTAGGTATAATCTCTTTAACTCCTTCCAATCTGGCTTTCGTCCTGGTCATAGCACCATGACAGCGCTTCTAAATATTACGGATGATATAAGGTTAGCCATGGAATGTGGTAATCTGACGGTCTTAGCTTTGCTGAATTTCAGTAATGCTTTTAATACTGTTGACTTTGATGTTTTGCTTGGCATACATTGTTCTCTTAACATATCTCCATCGGTAATTGACTGGTTTCACAGTTACCTGTTTGGTCGCCGGCTATGTATTTGCTTTGGGGAGATCTTGTCTTCCTGGTGTAATAAGTCTGCTGGTGTACCGCAGGGTGGCGTGCCCTTTACTTTTCGCAGTTTTTATTAACTCTATCTCTTACGAACTTTTTTTTTTTATTTATTTATAAACCAGCGCTTGACCGCAATCCTGCCTGATGGTAAGCAGTGACGCAATCGTTGATGGTAAAGCGTACTAGTTTATTAAGAGCCTATTCACTCTAGCCTTGAAGACACCCAAATTGTAGTCCGACGGAAACACTGCCGCCCACAGATTGTTCCAGTCCCTTCACACACAGTACTTTTCAGTACTTTCGCACTCCAACTTAAAATATATACTTATAATATACAATATGTAAAGAAAACCCTGTCCGATCCGTGAAGATATTCTTTGGTATTGGATTCTACTAATGCCTACAAACCCTAGGCGGTATTAAAAAATATTCCCTCGATGTACGCGGTATAAAGGAGGAGGCGAAACGCTTCGTCCGGATCGTAGAGGTGTTAACAACATAAGGGTGAAAACTCGCCGTACGACGGGTCGTCCGATGGTGGAACGGAGATGGGGGAATTAAATCGTGCAATTCCCTCTACTAACTTCTTCCTACCATCTTTATGCAGATGTTTTACAAATTTACTCACGAGCGCCTTTTGGAAATCTGTCTGAGGCTATATTAGCGATTAATCGTGATCTGACCCGCATTATGTGTCTGGAGCAAAAGATATGGGCTTTTGCTCAACCCCATAAAGACGCAGGTTATTATCGTGGGCAGTTCTAGGACGGTCTCTAGAATCGACTGGACGACCCTACCTCAAACTTCTTTTGAAAACTCAGTGGTTCCCTTTAGTGAAAAAGTTAAGAACTTGGGTATATATATTGACTTGGACTGCCCAGCTGCAGGAAGTTAGCCGGAAGCTATTTGCATCTGCTGCGTCTCTGAAGAGATTACGTAATTTCCTACTGACTGCCACCAAGATTGCGCTTGCACAATCACTTCTTCTACCCATCCTTGACTATGCTGATGTCAGCTATCTTGATCCTATCCAAAACCAACTAGATAAGCTTGAGCGACTGCAAAATATTTGTATAAGGTTCATATTCGGTCTGCACAAATATGACCATGTATCCGAATTTCGTGTGAAGCTCAAGTGGTTTCCAATTCGCCTTCGTCGGAATGCTCATATTCTTTACCTTCTATATAATGTGCTTTTTTCTCCTTTCACCCCTCTTCATCTAAATATTTAAGGTCATCAGATAACTTAAAGCTCAAAATACCTACGCATTCCACAACGTCCCTTGATACATTTTTCACTGTTCAGGCCCCTCGTTTTTGGAATGCATTTCCGATTGAAATAAAAACGTGCGCAGTCGTTACAAGAATTCAAGAGACTTGTGAAGGAACACTACTTGTCATTATGATAATGTTCAACAAACACTTTTCGCTAATTTATCTGTTTACTTGTTATGTTCAGTATCTATGTATTTATTTATATCTATGTATTTATTTGTGTATCTACCTTACTATATTGTAGTAATAATATTTGCACCAACGACAGTCCCACTTGGGATTCGGGAGAATCGGCCCATTCTTTGGTTGCCTGGAAGAGATCGCATTAGCGATAAGGCCGCCCATTGTATGTCTTTTTTGTGTTGAATGTTTTTGCTCGATGTGTGATTGGTGTACAATAAAGAATATATAAATATCTTTTTGTTTCTATCTCAAAAGGACAGAATATAAATATTAGTTTAATCCCGTCAATAGCCTGCACCTGACGTAAATTGGCGTATTTTTAGTCGCCATCTTTTTAATCACGTTTATTTGAATATGAATAGCGCTCTCATACAAGTGTTTCCCAGCATGGACATAAATAAAACAATAAACATATATCATGAAGCAATATTTGTATTTAATAGTTATTTTTATATTTTACTCCAGAACTCGGTGGTGCCGAGATGTAAACTATGTATAACTATTATTTGAAAAGTCATTTTGACTTTTAAATACAGTTGACATGCATATTGATACCTAATGGTAATATAATGGTCATCAATTGCAGAGTAATCACTGTTTTATAACATATTGAAATTCATCCAAATCAAAGAAATATCTTTATCTTACCTATCTTATCCTTGAGTGAAACATTGCTATATCACACAAAGGTCCGTCTTACAGAACGTCACTCAAAACTCAAGCTCTACTTAAGTCTCGTTTGAAGCCTTTTGATTGGTTGAAACTAGTTTTAAGTAATGCTTAAACAGAGATCAATGCTTGAGTTTCCTTCTGGAATACGGACCTTAGTGAAAAGCTGACTCTCCATAAGAAATAAGGCAGAATCAGTTGTTCAAACTGTGAGAAGCCAAGATGAACCGAAATATGCAAATCCAGTATTGATCGAGAAAGTAGTAACAACAGGTATCCAGAAACAAAGCGTAAAATACCATAAGAAACAATAAGAAAACATTCAACATGCGAACCATATAAATACACACAGGAATGAATTAATTTGTCAATTGTAAATGAAAATTAAAGACAACTTGACTTTGTTATGACAATCGACATAAAAAACCCGTAATACACATAGCTAGCTACAATAATTGTTTAAAAAACGGGGAATATGGGCAGAACTTAAAGGAGTAAATAGGTTAGGGACAAGTAGGTCCCTTAACTTCTTACTCCTTTAATTGTTGAAAAAGTAAAAGTAGGTACTACTTTTACTTTTTAAAAGTTACAACAATTAAAATAGTCTCAATTCAATTCAATTCTTGATTAAAGGCCTTTGTGTTAAAGAGTCTCGTTTTACATTTCCACGTTCATACATATTAATGAAATAATAAAGTATAACACAAGATCCCCCTTATTCATAAACACTGCTTAAAGTTAACTAGTGATTAGCGATTCTTTAACCATACATTTTTGACCTTTTAACGTCACTTAACTTAAATCATCCTTGATGAATACATACCACAGTGTTTAGGAGGTTTATTCATAAACGATGATTAAATTTAAGCGACGTTAAAAGGTTAGAAATGTATTGTTAAAGAATCGCTAATCACTAGTTAACTTTAAGCAACGCTTATGAATAAGGGGTTATATGTCTAAATAAATCACCTTATTATAGTAATACAATCATGTACCCTGCGTTACATATCTGTTAGACACATATAAATTTTTGCTATAGCCAGTTAATGTTATGTTGTATGAAATTTCTCAGTAGCGGCGCGAAGCTTGGATTTCGCCCGTTTGATGACAATAGGTTCGCCCTCTATTTCGTGGAGCTTAAACATTACTGGTGAAATTAAGGGGGTAAGACTATATCTGTATAATAGGTAGTGCGTAGGTAGTAAATACGTATACCTGTGTACTATATATGTATAACTCTGCCTAACCCTTCGAGGATTACAGGCATGACGTTATATGAATAGGTCAGACACTATCGAAATACAATTTATTTTGCAATCATTTATTGCTTCGTGAACTTGCCTTAATAACAATCAGTTTCCATAATTTAAAAAAATCTATTGTTTTATAATTAAATAGATAAATATTCTAAAAATGCGTATTTTTTAGTTTTACTTATTATTTAGTATTTTTTAGTTTTTCATAAAAATATGTATTTTTCTTACTCTATTATCAAAAATACAAGTAATAAATGTTGTTACTTTCAATGAAAATGTTCTTAATTCAAATAATTGAAACATTTGAAATAGGAATCAAAATAAAACAAACAAAATAATACTCTTCAAATTTATACTTTCCCATAGATTCGTGCAGAAAAATGAAAAGCACGACGGAAAATCAAATTATAAATTAAATACTTATTTTTTTTATATTATTGAGTATTTGTCCGAGTCAGGCCATCTTAGCCGGGTCTTAATTTGACAGGTATAAACTTTAATGAAAAAGAAGATGCACGAAACTTAAATTTAGTTTGTAAACATGGGAATCGGCGCGAATTCGCTTTTAATTTCTAACCTCTAGGCCTTTTGGTATGTTTTTGATTACTTTGTTGTTGTTTTTTTATGTAAACGTTTGTTTTTACCTACCAATCTTAAAAACCTAGGTATAAGAATCAGTAGTTTTCAGTACCTCCTCCTTTTGCCGGGTTATAATGGCTTCTGCCAAAATACGCAGTTATTTTTTTCCGATTTTCGTTATTTGTTTGTTATGTGTTATTGTTTAAATTTTGCTATCATTATTAATATTATTTTTCGAATAGTTGAAATTTTATATTGAAATCATTAATTAAAAAATAAAAACAATTCATCTCGAAACTTAAATGTTGTGCATCTCTGCTTCTATGAACCTCTTTTGTCTATAGCTAAGGCGAAAGGAGTATATTTTGTGTTAAGAAATGGTCACTGCCAGTTATTACGTGTATGTACGGTATTTGTAAGAATCAATGAGTCAGTTCGAATAGCCATAAACATAATACATTAATATATGCCCATTCATGCAGCATTACGAAACTTGGGTCACCGAATGACATTAGTGTTTACAGTGAATACATATCTCGGTATTTTTTTGTTAAGAAGAACAATATAAAAATTAAAATATTATATACTGAATATAACAAAATAAAAATTAAAACGGAAACCACGCCTTAATATCCTTGCTACAGAACTGAATTAGTTCATAGATGTAGCATCGTAGCTACAATCGTAGACCATGTAGAAAGTATGGTTTCTGCGTGATACCAACTTTCTAGATTGAATGATGGTTTTGATTTAGTTGATGGTTATGGTTTGGTATTGGTTCGGTTTAAATGATACGACTTTTAGTTTTTTTTAATAATTATAAACTAGCGCTTGACCGCAATCCCGCCTGATGGTAAGCAGTGATGCGATCGTTGATGGTAAAGCGCGCTAGTTTACTGAGAGCCTATTCACTCAGAAAAACTGAGCGAATAGGAAGGAAGACGGCACTTGAGCGAGGTAATGCAATGTTAAACCCAACAACACGACCAACGATGCTGCGCCAAAGGGAGATTGATCTGAAGACCCTCCACGACCAAACTCCCAACACAACATACATACATTTGGCGCATCGTACCCGCCACACATCGCAACACAATTGCTCAGACCCGTCCTCCGTACGGCTACATACGTAGTTTGGTTATGAATTTATGGTTTTTTTTAATAATTATAAACTAGCGCTTGACCGCAATCCCGCCTGATGGTAAGCAGTGATGCGAACGTTCATGCTAAAGCGCGCTAGAAAAGCGCGCTTTCGACAAAATAATGGTTGTAAGTGAGAAAGCTATGTTGGTGTAATCTAAAAGATGGTTTGTATGGTATGGTTTGAGTTACGTGATCGACGGCCGAATACGCACTGACTTTAATAAGTAATTGTACTAGTTTTATAGAAATGCACGAAAGCATAAGTACTGAGCTGTTCGGTTGTATTGGTCCGAACAGACCTCGTAGACGTAACCTTCCAAAACACTATTTATTATCAGAGTTTCAGGCTTCTAACTATAACCATTGCTAATGATCTACGAAATTCAGCCGGATCCATCGACTTTACATTTTTTTTCGAGAACCGGTATGGTATCTTCGTGACAGCCTCCGTGGCCTAGCGTTAGCGAACGCGGCCGCTACGCAGCGAGACACAATTTCAATCCCCGCGCAGTGCAAATATATGTATGCATGAATATGAGTATTTGCACTGGTCTGGTCGTGCCTCGGAAAGCACGTTAAGCCGTTGGTCCCGGTTGCCATACGAACATCTAACGGCAGTCGTTACGGGTTGTTGCAGTCCTCAAAAAGTCCAACAATTGGTCTAACTGCAATGCTTCGATATCGCCTTCGGGTCTTGGAGGGCAGACGGCAGTCGCTTCACGGAAAAATATCGAAGTTTAGCTAAAATCAACAGTTAGACTGGAAAAGCGGACCCCCGACTCCAAAGCTGAAAAAGCTTCAGAGGCGACTGGGATTAACGCCGAGATAATGGTGATGATGATGATGATGGTATGGTCTCTTCTTGAGATACAGTGAATGGTATATGTGATTGATTGTCACTATTCCACGGATAACACTATCCAAGCGTAGCGTCTTTACCTTTTTTTGAATTTAATAGAGCTTCTTTAAAAGCTCTGAAAGTGTAAAGCTTACTGTAGGTACTACTTTTATATGTACATTCGATGATATGTGCAATCCTGCTTTGTTCGTCAGCCGAGCCTAGCGCTTCGTTTAATTGTATATATGCTGGTCTCGTTTTGTAATTTAATTACCCTTTGGCCTAAGCGAGAACGTCAATTATGCATCGTTCGACTCAACAAGTAGCGGACTCGTGGTCACGTCCGTAAGATGGGTATATTTGAATACTGTTCCTTAAAATTAGGAAGACAATGTTAAATTGTAGATGATCAGTTTACTCTTTATTCCATAAAATATGAAATTGATTAATTTATGCATTTTTGTTCAACTAGGATTCATCATTGATGCTGTTATTCGTAGCAGTAAAAATAGTTTTCTTGATTTTTCTTTTTAATTTTATGGTGTCTATTTGATGAATATCTACTTCATTCAATAAAGTCAGTCTACTTCAGATCCACTGTAGGTCGAACACCTCTGTCAAATAGTCAACATATTTAATAAATACTCAAGCAAGTATATAAATTTGTTTGTAGTTATTAAAAGAAACACTAAAAGATACCCCATATACTCATTCAGATCAGTTAAATAAAATATTTCTTTATGCATAATTAAGTCTAAATTTAATTTTTATTTATAAAATTTAATGTTTCCTTTTTCCGTAAAATCTTATTAAAATAATGGGGCGCAAATAAAGATAAACATCTGAATTATATATTAAAATATAAAACTTTCAAGTAGTTATAATTAAGGTACCGTCATCTTTCAGTTGGTAGGTATTTGTTCGTATTGCGTTAATTTTAGATTTCTTCGGCTACATGGTTTTATCTTCTCTCTTCATTTCCCGTCTTGTGGTATCTATTAACTGTGGTATGTTTTACAAACTTATATACGTCGAATGTTTTGTTAAAGCATTCATGGTTTAATAATACGATAGCTTTTGTCTGTTCAATTTGAGAGTTTAGTGAAAAATGAATTTGATGAATTTTGTGAAATTTTCAGTGACATAAAAATGTTGTATTTTCTCGATTTCTATAGATTTTTAGCTACGCTCTAAACCTTATATAAAGGGATCACACGATAATCAAGTCCCTCGGACTAGTTTACATGATTGATTGACAGAAATTCATTGAATTAAAACACAAGTCAGGGTGTTTATTTTTCACTTATTTAGTTAATTGTACCACAACCTTTACTTCTAAAATCTCTGATAAAATATTCCTTCTAGCGAATATAGGCATTTACTTCAAAGAAGTGAAATGAAAACTAACTTAATCTGCATGGTATATATATGTCTTTATTGAAAAATTGCTTTAATTCCTATACAATAAAGTTAGTCTATGCTACAACTTCAAATACTTTTATAAATTTTATTTAGTGCTTATCATTCAAAAATCAATTTAAATGTCACTAAAAAAAAAATGATATTTATTTGACTTGTAGCAGGACGAAGGGGTGCACTTTACATTTAACACTTATAGTAAAAAAATTGACAAAGCAGACTTAATGTCATAGGTATTCTTCATCAGTCAACCTTTGACTGATATAAACACAGAGGTAGGTGCAATAAATTTCTGTTTCAGTTAGATACCTATATACGTTTAGCTACCCGCTCCGCGTTTTGCTACAATAAAGCAAATAATAATTAATTATGCACATACGAAAACTTTACGGAATACATTTTATATATATCATCAAAATATATTGCGTAAATTAGAAGATATAAGCGGTCATAGCAAAGTTGACTTTGTTTTAGAATATATATGTAGGTATATCGATATACCTAATATAGATATGCAAAACTAGTTGCTGTTTTATTACACTTTATGTACGTAGGTACTTTGCATTAGGATTCTATATCTCATGAAGCACAAGTGAAGCTAATCAAACAACCACTGAGGCCCAGGAAATGGAGTGAGATTGTTGCGGAAATGAGTTAGACTGTCGAACGGATTTGTTTCAGGCGATAGAAACAGGAACAAGATAGACTCATAATAACGAAATAATTCTCACAAATGTACAAAAAACATTCGAGAAAGTTTCAATTTATTGTATTAAAGGAAACGATGGGTGAAGTCAGACTTTCAATAATCTAACAACTTTACGTCATCCTTAGAGGGAAATCACAGAGGGTTTGCAGATACCACTGCGACGTAGGCAGGCTGGCTACCGTAATATGACAAATGTTTGTTATGTTATAAATTATATTTTATGTTAATTGAAGCAACCGCCGAGATAAGTAATGTGATTGACTGATTGCCATTCATTTGTGTAGAAAAGTGTGGTGATGCGTTGGTGCATCGTGCGTGGTAGGCGCAGGGAGTGCGCGGCGCCGGCGCCGGCGGTTCGTCGGGCGCCTATGCGACCGTTTGGCGCCGCCCCTGATAACCCTGGAACGTTGACCTCACATTAGTGTTTACTAAACTCACGTTACTCGCATCCACTAAAGCTACGGTTTCCTAGTAGAGCGGGGGCCGCTACATAACGGTCGCAATGAAGGCTGTCATGGAAATGTTGGCAGTAGTACTTTATGGTGTCAATAAAATTCAATTTATTTATTTAAATAAGGTTTTCAAACGCTTCAGTAACGTCAGTCACAAATTGAACCCATTACACAACTTCAGCGTGCTGCCACGTCTTTCACACAAATATACTCGATATAAGTCTTCTTAAATTATTCATTTGTTTCATAACAGATAACAGTCACTTAGGTAGTGTTATTTAATTAGTCGTATATATGAATAACAATCGGAGTATGATAAATTAAGAATAATTGTATTTTATTTTTTGCTGAATGTTGTTTTTATATCCATGACAGATCATTTTTCTTAGGTTTCCCTGCAGATAGGATTTTCGAAGCTCAAATATGTTTTTTATCTTAATCAATTGTTATGGGTCCAAGATAACGACCAATAGAAATGTGGACATAAGACAAAGACATGTTACAAATAAATGAATGAAAGGGCTAATGATGAAGATAATAAATTTCTTTGCACGCTATTAATGTTTTAACGATGAAATAAATGAGTACATAAGCACAATATATTTATATTGTGATTATGAAAAGGTAATAAAAACGTAGATGGTTCCGAAAGTCAAAAACATTTTAGTACCAAGTAATTTCCAGAAAAAAACCACTACACTTTTTAATTCCATTATACCTACTCACTGTACCTAAGATTAAAAGCAGTTGACCCAAATTATCGTAAGCGCCAATGCCAAGCATGAGGCTCGATTCCCAATCATTTCGGGCAATCTGTTATTGAGGTTTTCCATCTGAAATTTCTCTTCAGCAGCTAAAATTCTGGAACTGTGCCAGGTCGATGTCCCCTGTTGCATAAGAGTTAATGTTATAAACTAAAGCTTTCCCGCTATCCCGCCTGATAGTACGTGTAACATATCATATACTTACCTACGTATAAGAGGCAAAATGAGGATATTATTGATGAAATATTCGTCAATAGTGTAGTAGCTTTTAATTATCAGAAATTGTTTTAATTTATTAAAAAATGTAATATTTTACTCTTGATGTACTCAGGTAATCTATTGTCTTGTTTAATGGACAAAATTAATGGAGTCCTAAATATGCGAACTGTAAGGAATAAAGGGGGATCTTCTATTATGATATACTTCAACTCTAGAAATTCTATACCTATGATATTTTATTAGGTATATGTTAGGAACCAGTGCGCCGCGATAATGGATTAAGTACACACTACATACATAGAACTAGTATATTTGTAAACAATATTATTTGATACAATAGACTCTGTGCTCATCAAGTAAGATAAAAAGTTATATTTGTCTCGAGAATTATTTTTACCCTTCAGTTAACTGAGCTCGCATGAGCCGTTATTTTATTTTATTTAGGTATTCGGAAGAACGAACAATTACACATTATATTTTATAAGGAAATACAACATTATAGAAATGGAACTTTCAACAGGGGTTAGCTTTGTCATTGTAATGATTAAGTAACAGCTTTAATAAAAATACTGTAGTAATTATTTAATACAATTAACCGCACATTACCTACGAAAAACATTTTAAATACTGTAATGAATAACAAAAAGTCTCGGCATCATTGACGCGTTAAACAAAAATATGTATTCTCGAAGTATGAAAACGCCTTATGCGACATCGCCTTGCCTGTAGGTACTACATTCATTCATCAATAACTATTGCGTTATAACTTCGGTATATCATCATATATCTCGGCTTTTTCCCAACTTTGTTGGGGTTGGCTTCTAGTCTAACCGGATTTAGCTGAATACCGGTATTTTGCTTGGTGCGACTGCGTTTCTGACCCCACAACCCAGTATATGTACCCAATAAATTTTAATTTAATATAATTTTGTATTATTGTAATTCCATTTTCTATTGTAATATTATTTCATTGTTTTACTTTCTTCTCAATTTATCTAAAGTTAACTTTATTTCATTATCGTTCTTTGGCATAATTAAGAAAATGCTTGTTACTGTTTCTTTTTTTTTTTAACAAATTTTATTATTGTTTGTGGAATTTTTAGTTTAATATAATTTTGTTGTCATTGTCTTAAAATTTAGTTTAATATACATTGACATTGCTTTAAAATCTAATTTAATATAACATTGTTTTGAAATTTAATTTGATACAACGTTAACAATTTGTATTCATGCTGTTATATTATTATTATTTGCATGCTGTGACATCTTATAAGTGGAGAAGCACAAGGTGACATCCTGCTATTTATATTTCCTAGCATTTAAGGTGTTTTCTCTGTTAGAAGTCCAAATAAATAAATAAATATGGGTGAGAGGACAGAGAGAATAATACGATATCCCTCCGTAAGACTGGATGTTAGACTTTCGGGCTTCTAACTACCGGGAGTAATGGCTTAATCTACTTTTCATGGCACGGTGGAATTTCATATGTAAAATGAAACCACCCACAGAACAAGAGTAGCTTAACCTGATCCATCGACCAGTGCGGCTCTTTTTAATATTTATCCACGAGAAGACATAATTCCATACAGTGTGTGCGCTATGACGTCAGTAATGTTTTCTTACTAAATACTATAAATATGCCGCGTAAAATCGAACACTTTAAAATAAGACGGTAACTTATCGAGTGAACTTGCCTACAATAAAATGTATGATATATTTATCATGTGCAGTTACCGTGCCGGGTTATCCACGACAATGCAAATGTTTATGCAATGTGTATGCTCGCAGTGTATGGCGACTTCAATAAATATTTACATCAAGTTTATTACATACTTTTTAGCAAAATTCTGAAATTAAATTCCGATCTTTGATTGACGCGATATAAATGTCATTACCACAACATAGTGTTCAACTGTTATTTAGGCCAAGCACCTTATAAACAAGACGTTATTGTATGGACTTTGGTGTAACACTGAGACAAGTCATACGTTGAACAAATGTTTAAGTTTTTTAAGTGTTTATATTTTGTGTTAAGTCCCTTAGTTTGTAAACAAATAGTGATAATTTTATTTTCCTTATTTCAGTGAGTTGAAGGAGAGTGTTTTCACCAAATTGGATTTGGTGGACTACTTCAGCTTGGCTGACAATTCGTTGACTGAGATGCCGAGACATGTTCTTCAGCACCTTCCGCACGTGAAGACCCTCGATCTCTGCCGGAACAAAATCACGAAACTCACCGTTGATGACTTTAGAGTAAGGAAACTGTAACTATATAGAAAGAAACTCTCACTATCAGAATAATTATAATAGCAGTCATTCATATTTTTTATCTCAGTTCTATAAATAGCAACATATGTGGTGGCGATAGCCCCAAATGCAACAGCGTAAATTTGAAATATATAATGTGATAAGTGTGTTTTTTGTTTTCTGTAACTCCTGACTAGTGTGTGGCATTTTCTTGACCCTTCGCCACGCTTTTATAGGAATTTGTACTTAATGTAGAGATTATTGCCAATTAATATCTATATTTCTTTCAAGTTTGCTTTTGGGCTAGATAAAGGGAATATTTCTTTAAAATTTTCATTTGAAACAGTCTTTCTTATCGTTTCGTCTGAGTGATACTGTGCATCATCTAAACCTTGGTTTTTGGTATTTCCTCTATCTTTCTAAAAGGGCGGCGCTCTCTGGCTGAACGGAACGGCAAAGGATATAATTTTTTGCAAATCTTCATTTAAACGTATCGATATAGAAATACGACGTATACCTACGCATCATTTTAGAAGATAGCAATGTATGTTCATAACGCTTGCCATGTCGTCCCGGCAGGCGTATGACTTAATATAGCCTATCGAATATAATTATACATTAAAAGTATGACAATATATTTTTAATTTCAATGATTATGCCAAAAGACGTCGCGGAATGTCTAAGGTTACCACGGCATAGTTACAGATGAAATGTAAATTCTATTGTAACATCTCTTAAGTTACATCTTCTAGTCGTCGCTTAGTGGGCGCCAGCGCTCAAAGTTATTGTTACTTTGTTAATAGATACTAATAAATAAATATTTTTCATTTATTAGGATATACAGGAAGTGGAACACTTATTGGTTGCTGATAATCAAATATCCAAAATCGAGCGGGATGCGTTGCCCAAAGCATTGAAGCACGTTCATCTTGGTATTAACAAGCTTAGTTCACTGAATGGAGCTCTAAGAGATTTGGATGACTTGGAATGGATATTCATCAATGCCAATAACTTGAAATCGGTTGAAAACGAACTGCCAGTCGTAAGTATACTTGTACAAACAACTCAATATCAATGCAACAGAGTATAAAAGGGGAATTTGTCTTATCAGTAATGTTTTTGTTACAGAAAGCGAAGAGGATCCTCCTCATTCATGCTGCCCACAATGAGTTACAAAGTTTACCGACCGATCTAAAACAAATGCCTTCATTAGAGTCACTTTACTTCTATGGAAATAATATCAAGTTGCTGGACGGAGCCCTACAGAAATCTAGAAGATTAATGAGGATAGGACTGTCCTTCAATAAAATAGAAAGCGTTAGTAATTATAATTATAAAATTAATAGTAAAATTTAATAATCGAATGTTGTTGACGATTGTGTTTTCCCTATTTGAAAGGTAGGCTCAACTACAAGAAATAGGTCAGCCGGTGTAACCCTAATCCGGTAGGCAGGGTTCAGAAAACTACACAATGGCACTGATTCAGTTGTTTACAAACTAAACTAAATTTAAGTTCTGTGCATCTTTTTCTTTCTATTTCATTAAGAAAAGGACAGAAGATTAAATATTAGTTTAGACCTGTCAGCTTAGTGCGCACGTGACGTAAATTAACATATTTTTGGTCGGGATGTTTATAATCGCGTCTAAACTGTCTATGGAATATCTTAATTTGACAGGATTAAACTAAAATGTTACCTTCTATCCCTTTCTTAATAAAATAGAAAGAAAAAGATGCACTTAAGTTAAAATTAGTTTAGTCCGTGAACAAGAAATTCGGCGCCAAAATCTTCCCTTCAAAATTTAAGTACTTAAGCAGTGCATACTGACAATGTTTGCTGACGATACTGAAATTGCGTTTACAGTGAAGAGGGACAAAGGCCAGTTAACATCACCGTAGGAAATGAAGGGACAGAGGGAAAGGCAGAGGCATGGACGGAAAAGCTCTGCATTAATGACAGTGTACAGAAAGGGTTAAGAATGTGGGACTGGGGGGAGCCAGATCGAAGACGGTCTGTGAGGGAGGGCGCTGAAATTCAGTGGATAAAAAAACAAAAGATTCTAAGATTCTTCATGTACCAATCCGCATTGGGGTCACGTGGTGTATTAAGCCTACAAGCCCTTCCCAAAGAGAGGAGGTATTCGGGTTAGATGTGGAACATTATAGGGTGACAATGTATATGTGAGATCTACTGGATGTGACTAATATTTTTCAAGTGAATGATTATGTAGCGGTACTTACAAATGCTACAGTTAATCAACGCGTCATACTGACGTCTCGTAAATAACTTCCCTTCATAAAAAACTTCCCAACTTCAGCCGTTGGGCAAGTGAACGCCAGACATAACACTCGTTCTGGTTGGAGGATCCTCCTACGGAGGCTGAGTGAATTTTACACCTTGTTTCTCTTGCCTTCACAATTTTATATAATTTCATTGTGTAAACTTGCACTCTATCATTTTAATTTGTAAGTAAAAACATTTTTTACTATTTTAGCTCGCGGAAGATGAATTCAGTGAGGCCGAGAAATTATCAGAACTGGATATTGCCTATAATCAACTTAAGTCATTAAATGGTTCCTTAAGGAGTTTGAAGTCGTTGCGATATTTAAATTTAACACACAATTACTTGATAGAATTTTCTCTGCAAGAAATCAAAGGGTTAAAAAGATTATCTGTAATTGATCTTTCCTACAATAGGATAAGTCTTATCACAGGAAATATGGAGGTAAATAATTTGCAAAATATACTGACAACACATTTTTTCACGATCCTTCTTAAATGATTGCTTCGTTGGGTAAAAATCATAAGGTCTAGCGGGGTAATTGAATAACAAACAATCAGTAGAAATTGATTTCATTTTACAGTTCAGCAACTTTCATTGCGTTATTTCCGTTGTTGAGCTTAATTTTTTTTGGATATATGTATCAATCTATTAGTAATAAGCTTTTTTTTCCGGATGGAAAATTTTAGACTTTATTAGACTTTTACTGAAAACTTACTTAACTTTTACTTAAATCCTACCCGTGTTTCTTCACTTACCTGTGCGCCAGAGCCACGGTTTCTTTTTTAAACAACCCGTAACCCAGACTCAGGAGGCATCGGTCTTCGTGGACCCCATCACGATGTGCTGACATCTCTTTGAGGGGCGCGTGAAACACGACGCTCCGTCGCCTCGAGCCTGGTCCTTATCGGGCGGCGAGCTGCCCACTGCTCACCAAACCGCAGGCCCGCGCCTACGGTGGCCAGGAGTTCGATTTTGTCTCCCGACCAGGGTGTCACCCGCCGCGGCTTGTGGCGTGAGGGCGCTGGGATTCCCGCTGCCTCACGCGCTCCTCCTCCTCCTCTGCCAGCATGACTGCTTCACAGAAGGAGGTGACGACCTGCCATGCACTCTCGCTCCGGACCATGGCCTGGACCAGGGCCGGCCACGAGAGTTCGCCGCCGCTCGCCGCTACAAGGATACGGCGGTGTTCTACCCAAGCCGGGCAGACATCCACCGTAGGTTTCACCGTGTCCTCAGGGCGATCCACACAATGGTGACACCCTGGCCTTTCCTCCAGCCTTATACGGAACAGGAACCTCCCGAAACAACCGTGTCCGGTGAGGACCTGCGTCAGGCGGCAGGTGAGGGCGCCGTGGCGCCTCTCTAGGCACTCCTCAAAGAGGGTACTTACCGCTGCTATTGTGGCGTACTCATATTAGTAATATGCTTCAAAATTATTTAAATTCATAATGATAGTGTTACACGATTAGGGTGCAGATTAGTATTTCCAAATATGTCATTTCCTTACAAATTAGTGTTCAGAGCCCACAAAAAGTTTTGTTTTAATTGGATATGCTGACTTTTAATGTCTGCGTTAGTTACGTTATTGAACAGACATACACACATCAAAAGTGTCCAGGGATCAACATATATTTTTGCAATAACTTTTCTCCTGATTGATATTAATTAAAATTTTCTTTAAGGATTCATCAAATAAAGTGTTTTCGTTTGTCACAGTAACGATAAACCAAGTCACCTTTGCATTAATAAAGAAATTTGCCATTTTCCTAATAAAGGGATATTTGACATTTGAACCACTAACACAAAAGTTCGAAAAAAAGACTGAAATAACAGTTTTCTAAAAAAAATTTTATTGGGTAACTTAAACAATTAATAATCCGTGTTTCTACCGCGAACACTAACAACACAAGAACATCGGTTTGGCATACTCAAAATGAGTTCATCCAAATCACGCTGTGGAATGGCCGCCCATGTTCGTTGCAACAACAAAAAAAGGTCTTCTTGCGACTGAATACCCTCCATATTCGGCAGAGCTCTTCTCTGTAGCATATCCCATGCATGCTCAATCGGGTTCAAGTCTGGCGACTGAGCAGGCCAGGGCAGGACATTGATGTTAGCTGCGGCGAGAGTCTGTCTTACAACTCTTGCGGTGTGCGGTCGTGCATTATCATGCATTAACTGAAATAAGGGACCGATTTGCACTTGTAGAGGAACGATGACGTCTGATACAATCGTCTCAGCATAAATTTGAGTGTTGAGGTTGCCTCTGATCCAAATCAACTCAGTTCTTCCGCCGATCCAAATACCCGCCCATACCATGATGGTTCCACCACTATAAGGATGGACTTCCTGGCAGGATTTTAATCGCTGTTGGCGTCCAGGGGTTCTCCAGTGTCGTATTACGTCTTGTATCCGGTCTCATACCAAAACGAGACTCATCAGAAAAGCACACGAAACGCCATTGTTCTTCTGCCCAATTTCTGTGTTTAAGAGCCCATTGATATCGAATCCTACGATTGTGCATTGCTATAGGTGGTACCCGTAGCGGTCTTCGGGAATGAAGGTTCACTTCATGCAAGCGGTTTCTGACTGTTTGGTCGCTAATTAAGTTCCCTGAAGAGTGATGAAGCCTCACGGCTAACATCATGGCGGTTATTGTTGGAGCTCTTCGAGTTAAGATTTGAATGTATCGGTCTTGTCTCCGTGTGGTGCAGCGATACCGTCCTCCATGGCGCTCAGCCACGGTACCAGTGCTTCGGTAATGTGTCCAAAGTCGACTGATAACACTCTGACTTGTATTCAGAGCTAAAGCCACAGTACGTTGCCGGGAACCAGCTTCTATCATTCCCACGGCTCTGAGCATTTCTTCACTGCTTAAATGACGTCGCCGCTCCATAATAACGTTGGTTTTAATCAGTAGTAGGGAAACAGTAGCACTAATAATGTCTTCAATGCGTTGTATGTTTTTATAGGGAAAATATTGACAGCTGATTTTCATCTTTTACTCGAATTTGATTCACAGTTCCTGATTCAAATTATGAAATGCGCCAAAAAGGATCCATATAAATTTATAAAATCATAAATTTATTACAAAGCCACATCTCAATCTCAAGAAATCCGCATAAAAATGCTTGATCCCTAGACACTTTTGATGTGTGTATTTTTTGAACATGGATTACCAATATGCTTTAAAATGAAACCTATTAATACTGATAGTATGTTATGCAATTAGGGTGTTGGGTTCGATTCCTAGTCTAGGCAAATTGATATTGAGTTTGCCGTCAGGAATTTCTCAGTAGCAGCCAGTCCCCGAATTTATGCCCGAATTGATGGCAATGGCTTGGAAGGTTCCATATTCCATGGAACGTAAACAAAGCTGGCGTAATGTGAGTGCAGTACTTTAAGTATGTATACTCGTATACAGGGTGTATCTGACATCGTAACGCAAAATTCGCGGAAAGGCTAGACCGCATGCCACTAATAAAATTATGATAGTCATTTATGTCGTTAATGAACGGTTACAGAAATAACAATGTTTAAAAAAGTGTCGGCTCGGCCTTTGAGCGTTGCAAGCGCGCCGCCCTGCGAGTTTGTAGGTATGACTGCTGATAAGATAGTTTTTCGAGTTTTGTTTTCATTGCGCTTTTTTGTGTAATTAGCGAATTAATTATTATTGGGTTATAAAAGTATGTATAGCAATTATGAATGGTCTAAAGTGAAAAAAACTACATATACTTGTGCGTCGATGTTAGATACACCCTTTATCACCAGAACCCTCGAGAAAAATAGGCGTGATAAACATACATAATTAATTATTAACCTGTTTTACGAATTAATTTACAGAATTTAGTGGACGTTGAAACCCGTGTCCTGGAGTTAAGGTTAGATCATAATCGCATCCTTACCTTGGGTGGCGCACTCATGGGGTTGCACGGCCTTTTAAGACTCAACTTAAGCCATAATCTTCTACAACAAATTTCACCAGATGACCTCATAAGCCTTGAAGATCTCAGATTGCTCGACGTGTCCCATAACCATATAACCACTCTGGAAGAAACATCAAAGGTTTGTTTAAATACTGGAGCAATAACAGTGTTCTTGTATCGCTTAGCGAGCTTGTGCGAGTTAAATCATTGTTTGATGTTAATAAGGTATTATTATAGCTGTTGCGATATAATTATCCTACAATTTGTAATTAATGTATTTCCTTTTTGTTTCCAGACATTTTTGCCATCACTTGAGGAGTTGATAGCCCACCATAACAATATCACTCTCCTTGATAAAGATTTCCATGGGTTGCCTTCGCTCTGTATAGCTGATTTGTCGTTTAATCGCATAATGTCCGTTAATTACGACGTTGTATCAAAATCTCGATGTACTATTAATGGAGTTCCTAGCGTGTTAAAGATTTACCTGCAAGGTACGTGGCTGTTTGTAGAATAAGAAATGTATCACTAACAATAACATTACAATGTAACATGCAATAATATTAATTAGGATAACTGCATTGTATTCTAGCTTGTATTTAATGCTATTGGCCAGTAAAGCACTAAAAGCAAAGCGAATTTGACTGTTATTTAAATATCTCTGGTTGTATAACTGCTGTTACGAAATATTTAGCTTTTGCGAATTCTTGTTCACTATTTGGTTACACTTCTTAATGATATAAGAAACAATAAGTGCATGTGCTTGTGCCTCATCGTGTCATTCATACTTTAGAAGAGAATGAAAGATATATTGTGTCCCGTTGCCACTACAAGTATGGGATATTACATTACAGATAATCCAGTCCTATGCGATGATCGCCTATACGAGCTGATCACGGTGCTAGAGAGCTTGAACGCGCGCATCAACGGAGCGTCGACGTGTGTGGCGCCGCAGACCAGTGCACCTATCCCCATGAGAGCACTGAACGATGTGGTACCACCGCAGGAGTCGCCACCGGTAATAGTAGTGACGCAGCTGCATGCGGTGCCCGATAGCGCCGACCGAGACGCCGCCTCGCCGCAGGTGCCCCAGCTCATGTACCGGCGCGTGGGAGCGCTGTTTGGCCACATATTGCCCGAGCGTGAGGGCGGCCTGCCTGTCGTGGTAGAGCCGCCCATCACGCTGCCACCAGCCAACACCAACGTGGTGGTGAAGTGGCCTGATGAGCGGAGAGTGGACGAAGCGCACCCCTTGGTCGACCACTTGCGACTCCGTGATCTGAACGCTTCCCCGCAGTGAGGGCACGGCCCGGGCGCTGCGCACGCCGATGACTACGAATTGATTGCTTCGCCTTAAAAATATACTGCCAATAAACTAGGCTAGGGCAGAGTGTCTTCTGATTCGGTGGGGCGCATGTAAATTTTGAATTAGATAGATACCATCCCATTCTGTTAGGTCTGCGATGTAAATAGGAAGATTTGTTAGGTACACCGACAGTGTCTCCTAAAAATGGTCCTATTCTGAAAACATCGAGTAAATGTGTAATTTGAGTTTAGTATGTAGCAAGTATTATCCAAGTGGTTAAATTACTACGTAGCAAAATATAAGCGGCGTGTATATAAATTGATTGAAAAGTGTTCTTGCTTATGATGTTTTTTTTTTCTAATTATATTGTAGAAACATAGCTTGTGACCAAAATTGCAGTGAACATCACCCCTATTCACAGTTGCTAAAATATAATCCAATAGGAATATGATGTGTATGTATGTATACAAAATAACACTGGTTTTGAATAAGGTTTTAGATATAATAATATTTATGTTACTAACATAAAATTACTGTCTAATTGACGAAATTTCTAAATAAGTGTCTACCAAAGATAAAATAGTATAATTAAGTAACTTCATAAATATATCTAGTAGTTAAGTTATTATACCTATTTAATTGTAGGGGTCTATCACTCAAGTATGATCACTAAATTCAGTGATCATTAACTGCTGACTGATGACGTCGTGCCATTATCAGCGTAGGTACTGTTAGGTTGTATTCACTGATACGACACAGTATACAAAGTCACGTGTCCTCACACAAATGCTCCTTGGGTAAGATGCAGAGACGACACTGAGCGCTTGATTCTTCGATCTGTCAAAATCAAATGAAAATGCACTTATTATAACCGATCGAAGAGTGAGTAACACTAAGGCTCGTTTGTGTATCTACTAACCCTTAGCTTTTTATGATAAATCGGACAGACTGTGATGTTTTGCTAGTAGTATATTTGTAGGAAGTTTTCGTATAGATACTGAACTTCTGCCAAAAATATAAAAATCATATATCAGTCGTTATGATTCTTAATGAAGTAACACTGCGGGACAAACTGCACCAATTTATGTAAAATCAACATATAATAACATGACATTACCTTGTTAAAAAAAAATAGTTACATTTTCTTTAATGTGCTTTTGGTAGGTATATTATGATACATAATATATTTATTTTTTACTTAGAGAGAAATCATAGAATTTTTGTTTTGTAAGTAGCATTTAAAACCAATCTAGGTTGAAAGTGATTTAATTACCGATATTTGATACGTGAAGTACTTGTCTTTAGCCATAGAGGATTTCGTGTTAATCGATACTCCTCAACAAAACCTGATAAACCAGTGTAA
Organism: Sesamia inferens; assembly: GCA_037179545.1. NCBI lineage: Eukaryota > Metazoa > Arthropoda > Insecta > Lepidoptera > Noctuidae > Sesamia > Sesamia inferens. The sequence goes on along the minus strand of CM073921.1, from coordinate 12,674,964 downwards.
TTATTGTAGCTGTCGGTATGTCTAGGTGAGTGATATTCTGTGTGTATTGATGCCTGAACCAATCTTCGTTGTAAGTGTGGCAAATATAAAAATAAACCAAAGAACTCTTCGTACTGTCTCCATAAAGTTCCATCACACTCGCAAATAACATTGGTTCGATTTATTATATTAAATTAGTTGACAATTTAAAAAATAACAAATTTTACTAAAATAATGTCAGCCGAAGTACATAGATTACAGTTCCTTCGAGCTTTTCGATCGAAATCGTACCTAAGATAACTTATGTTATTAACTATTATATTGTCATAAGAATTAGATATTTTGTTAGTGTAATTTAAAATATCGATTAACAATTACTAATAAAAGATATAAGGTGCTAACCATTTTCATTTGTTTATTTATTGTCCCCATACGTAGTCCCCAAAAATACCGTGTTTTATCATACCAACTGAAACGCTTAAAAAAATCGGGGATACAGCATAAGTATGATCAGTCTATACCTACGTAATGTTGAAAAATGTGCGCGCAAACACAGTTTTTCCATGTGTCTGGGGCGGTAAATCCGCGAGCGGCAAAACTCAACTTGAAGTTACAGGACCACGGCTGCCAACATGTTGAAAGGTACATGCGTGAGTACTTAAAACCTCACGTGATACTATACGCGGACTATGTGGGCCCAAATTTCCTTTTTATGCATGATAATGCAAGAGCCCATACGGCCGGCATCGTCAGGGAATATCTTCGGGATGTGAACATCACAGTTATGGACTGGCCAGCCAGAAGCCCAGACATGAACCCCATTGAGCACATGTGGGACCAGCTAAAAAGACGTGTTAGGGCTCGTCAGTCAGTTGCCCAGACGATGCAGGAGTTGAAAACAGCCATAGAAGAGGAATGGGAGATAATCCCTCAAAATTTCATAGAACGGTTGATAAACTAATCGTATGAGAGCTGTGGTAGATGCCCATGGAGGCAAAATGCTTTATTAAATTAAACCTTTATTTGATAAAACATGTTTTTTATTCAAAAATCAATTGCCTTTAACAAGGCGCATATCCGACTTGTCAGCCGTAGCTCCATGTCGTATGGTATTCTGAATTCAAATTTAAAACAATACGATTGAAAAAGATGGTAAAAATGTTTAAAACTGCATCAATAGTTTTTGTTCAATCTGGCAATCATATTTCGGTAGGGGCCATCGAAACCTAAACTCTAAAGTGGGCCAATAGATGTGTCTATAATTAAATAAGTAAATAAACCCAGTGTGGCTACCATGAGTTTTCATTACGAGACTCGATCGTCGATATCGACCTCGTTTGACTAATCGTTGGGCCCGCTCCAAGTTTGTAAGAACTCTCAACCAATGAGAGCGCCAAACACGGTCTATAACGACCATCGAGCCTCGTAATGAAGACTCACGGCAGTCACACTGTTCCCTCACTCTCACAGTAGGTACGATGGGGCGGCAAACCGAGTCGGTTCTCAGCATAAATAGCACTGGCACTGACTACACAAGACTTGGTGTTACCGTGTTACCTTTTTTTTTTTCCGGGGTGGAAATCCTCATAGGATGCCCGCCGCCCTGGGGTGGGCGACGGGGTATGTCAGACTTTTACTGACTAAAACCACCCCGGTGTGTCTTCTATCACGAGCGCGCGTGGGGCCGCAGGAGTCTAAATTCTTCCACGGCCCCACACCCTCGTGCTGTCCCGGTCTGTCCGGGCCTCGTCTCCTGCACGGGGTAGTGGGGTGTTAAACTACCCCGTGCATCGCCTCGAAAGGCGCGCGCCTCCGCCTCGGGGTCCTCCTCCGGCGGGGACTTCCTCATGTCCCTCGCCCCTGGACCCATTCATGGGGGGCGGAAGAGGGCGTTATCCGCCCTTCCTCGGCGCCCGGTGCGTGTTCTGCGGCCCGGGAAGGGAGTTGATATCTCCCTCTCCCGTTCCGCAGCTTCCATCTGCGACATCACGTCCTCGCAGAAGGACACCACCGCGTCCCACGACTCTGAGCTGCCGACCATCCTCTCAGCTGTGACACCGCAGCCGTGGCTATCAGCGTCGCTTCCCTGTACGAGCTCCCCCGGGCAGTGACAAGCGTGTCGTCCGCATAACCTCGTCAAGTCGGCGCCCGACGGGAGCTCGCCTCTCGGCACCCAGTCGTAGCCGATATTCCACAGGAGCGGTCCGAAGACCGATCCCTGTGGAACACCGCACGACATTTGGTGCCGACCGGCACCGTCACGTCCCCGATAGATGACGCATCTATCCTCCAGATAAGCCCCTACTATGCGGCGGAGGTAGGGAGGCACCCGATGGTATTTCAGAGCCTCCCTAATACAGCTCCAGGGTAGGGTCTTGAAGGCGTTGGAAATGTCTAAAGACACCGCCAACACCACCCCGCCCCGGGACACCGTATCCTCCGCCAGGGCTCTCACGCGCATGATGGCGTCTATGGTGGAGCGCCCCCGACGAAAACCGAACTGTTTGTCTTCCAGGTTCGGCCGTGTTACCTTAACCCAATGTTGTTTGTTACCAGCAAGGCTGAGGTCACATTTCTCATCAAAATCCAAATGGCTCTGAGCGAGGCGGAGGGGCGTCTCAGACTTTTACTGGCTAAAACCCACACTTGTTCCTTCACTTGCCCATGCGCAGGGACCACGATCTCTTTCGAACAACTTGCGGCAGCGGTCAGCTTGATTTTGTTATATAGAACAAAAAATAAACTGTTTTGTTGAAAGAATCAGCAGATCGATGTGACATGCAGTGCGTAACTTTTAAGCCCTATAACTCGAGACCTAGACATTGTCTAGGTGTAATATAAAAACGCATTCCTAGACTTAAGGTGACCTATCGAATGGTACAGGTTTCATCAATTTTGTCAACTGAGTGACGACATCGAAATTTTTAGAAACCCGTTTCCGGGAATTACCGTAGGTACCTACTGAATGTACTCGTAGTTATGCGCTATTATTATTACGTCTAGACGATTCTGGAATGTTCGATCAGCTGGCCTATATATAGCGCCGTGACGCCGGCGCCCAGTCAGTCTGCATTCGACTACCGATACGAGAACAAGCGACAGCTAAGAAGCGATCTTTGAGAATACCTACTGCGACAACTGTAACGAGAACTGTGAGTACTACGTGAAGTAACATCTGTAGTGTTATTGTGTGTTTACGACACGGACTTCGTGGACGTAAGGGAAGACTTCGGTGCAACGTCAGCAACATTCTACTCGTCATTGCCTACAATCGACTGTACCTTCCTTGCCAATAAACTTCGAAACCCTTAACCGGTATTTTAGTACCCCTAGCCCGTAACAATATCCTTACTTTGAACTCTGATCAAATCTGCTTGCAAGAAGAAATTATCGATCTGGCTACAAGACCTTAATTATGACGACACGGAAAAACTACTCATTAGCCCAGTATGACACATATCTTAGCTTTCGCACTCGTATATATCAATAAGCACGCACTTCTACCCAATCACATTCACACACACACACACACACACACACACACACTCACACCCTCACTCACTCAATCACTCATTCACTCACCTTTATTGCATTTATTTTTTGTTATTTTACTTTATTTTGTCCATTTTATTTTGTAATACCACAATAATTTTTAATTATTTTTCTGATTGTTAATATCTATGTATGGCTCTTTATATGTAATTAGGGGTAGAGACCTGGTGTCCTGAAATACAAGCATATAGCTTAGCTTAGGCACCAGTCTCCCACAATACGAAAATTGTATGCCTTAAATTTATAATTGGTAGCTGTAAAACATGTATTGTGGTGAGAAAATAAATAAATTATTATTATTATTTCGTTTATTTTTATACATATACATATTCATTTATATTTTTAAATATTTATAAAAACATTTAAAAATATAAAAAATAGTGTTCCACCGATGGCGGAAGCGGGGTCCAAGCTACCGGTGGTTAGAGCTCCAGAGACAGAAACCTCCTCACGATGTGGGCCGTATCGAGGAGTACTGCCTTTTGAATTTGGCCTTTGATCCAACTGCCTAACGAGAGCCTCAATAGATGTTGGTCGAGGCTATTGGCTATCAAACCATTGGCCGATACGACAATCGGTACAATGACTGCCGAGTTCACATTCCACATGTCAACAATCTCGTTCACCAAGTCGAGATATTTAATTTGTTTCTCTTTTTCAGCTTTCAGGAGATTCCCGTCATGTGGAATGGTAACATTGACAATCATTGCGAGGCGCGCTAATCGATCTATCACCACTATATCAGGCTTATTGGCAACAATAGTCCTGTCAGTAATGATAGATCTCTACTTGTCGAAGGTACCAAGTTATCTCCACGAGTGCGACGCCACGGGATCGCTTGCCTACCAGTGGTACCCCCATTGACATGTCTCTGGCTATCTATCACCTGTGTGGGATATGATCCCAGTATAACGTGACATGGCCATTTTCAAGAACTGGGTCGGGCACATACTTATAATACGGTACCTCAGAATCCACTAGTTTATATTTCAAAGCAAGTTGCTGGTGGATAATCCTAGCTACTTGGTTATGCCTGTGCAAATACTCGCCGTTAGCTTAACGAGAGCAACCAGAGATAATGTGTCTGATGGACTCACCCGGCTGGTGACATGCCCGACACACGTCAATCGTCCCGTCCTTCATAATATATCTCCGGTAGTTATTCGTTAAGATAACTTCGTCCATAATTGCACAGACGAAACCTTCAGTTTCCCCAAAAAGGTCACCGAATCGTAGCCAGGATACGGAAGCTAAAAAGTCAACATCGGGCTCGTGAAGAGCCCGATAAAATCGCCCGTGAAGATCCTTGCTTTGCCATACCATCTTGCGGTCATCTGTGGTAAGTATTATAGACTTGTGCCAGTTCTGTTTCGCCATGGATAGCGGGGTAAGCCCTTTGTCTACTATGACTACATCATGATGCATACCCACAATGATGTTTAAAAAATGTTCTCTGAGACTGCATACCTCTCGGTTGTGGAGGGTCTTCGCATTTAAAAAGCATCGACCCTCGCACTTCCGCTGAATATACAGTCTCATCACCGATGATCGTGGGTGATGCATTCTGTTTGCTGTCAGCAGTGTATGGACCCTTCTATCCAGGGCATCGAGTTCGGTCTGAGTCCATTTAAGTATGCCGAAAGAGTACATCAAAACCGGCATGACCCACCCGTTGAAGGCGCGTACCTTATTTCCGCTCGAAAGAAGACTATTTAATACCTTCCTCAGGCGACCAAAGAAGCGCTCCTTCAACGATTGCTTCATGTCAGCATCGTTGACACCTAACGCTTCCGACATACCCAAATATTTATAGCTCTCGAATGAGGAGAGGGATCTAAGGTGTATGGAATCCGGGAGTGCAATTCCCTCGGATTCCATAATCTGCCCTCGCTTTACATGCATGACTGCACATTTATCCACACCAAATTCCATTTTGATACCACTACTAAAAGTTTCTGTTACATTCAGTAGCTTCATCAGATGCAATTTATTGGGGGCAAAGAGTTTCAAATCATTCATGTAGAGGAGGTGAGGTATGACCTGACCACCTCTCTTCAATCGATAACCCAGACCTGAATCCTTCAGCAGTGTGCTTAGAGGATTCAGAGCTAAGCAGAACCATAGTGGACTCAGACTGTCGCCCTGGAATATTCCCCGCTTAATCCATACAGGTTCATCATTCCCCTGGATCTGTCGACTCCCTGGATAGCGAAGGACTGTCTTCCATTGCCCCATACACGACTTAAGGAAAGTGCGTAAAGTTGCATTTATCTTGTACAACTCCAGCACCCTCATAAGCCATGTATGTGGCACCGAATCGTAGGCCTTATTATTATTCATTTGTGAGATTGCCAGATGGTCGAGAAACCACCGTCTCAAACAGGTCCTTGGTTCCCATACCGGAAAATGAGGATATCTTCCTAGATGCCAAAGATACTGAAGAAATGCCTGAACCAAACTCTGTCACAGAAAATACTCAATCCCTGAACGAAGAACCTGGCTCGTCAGAATTGAGAGATAACCACCTGCCTGGCCGCTCTACCCAAGAAAGTAGGCCTCCGCCCTACCTCCGTTCTGCCCAATAGCGTAGGCCTCCGCTCTATCTTCGAGATTACGTCTCGTCTTAAAAGGATGGGGTGAATGATATATCAACTCCTTGTCTGTCTATGTTATTTAGTTGTTTGTGTTTTGACAAAATGTCTTATAATATATCGAATTATTCTGTGTCCTAACATGCCTATTGCTTACAATAACTTCATTTCAATAATATTTACCTACATTTATGATGTACATTATATCTACATAATTAAAAAATGTTCTTTATATACTTTTAATTTATTTTTCAAGTCTTAATATTCAAAATAAATGTAAGTAAAACAATACAGTTTCGGTATTGATTCAGATTATTTAAAACTGTCAAGGGCTGCACGAGACAAGCTCGACCTAGCGTGGAGTCCACTAGATATTCAAAATTATCATTCCCTTGTGACAAAAACAAGTTCCAGTGAAGTTTATTTGTAATTTAGTTTTATTGAAATTGAAGAACATTATAATCTTGAATAAATGATTTAATATTTAGTATTTCTTTCAAGTCTTAAGAGGCCTTGTATTAGAGGTTGATCTGCCAAATTGACGTTAGCTTAGACAAGCAACGCCACCAACTGTCAAAATCATGTCGAATACAGAATATCGATCTAAAAATGGCTATTGCTCTCTCACTTCATCTCTATGAAAATGACAAGGAAAGATAGTCTTTGACCATAAACTAAAGTTAAATATTTTGGTTTTTCGCTAATAATTAGTTATCCAGTTACTTAGGAAATATATTTTCGTTGGTTTGAGTTACGAATTACTGCCAAAAGAATAGATGCTTAATAATTAAGATCACCGACTGTTACTAATTACAAGATATTCTGGGCGATCCTTACTTGTCTATGCGAGTGAAAAAAAAAACGACAATTGACTTTCTTGTTGCGTTGTGCGAAAACTGCGAATTACTGCTAGCCCGTCCGTTGTCCAGTGAGTGAGTGTGTTGGTCCCGGTTCGTCAGGAGACCTAACAAGCAACTCGGAACAGTCATCACGACAAACTGAGGTACACAATTCACATCACCTAGAATCAGTGTGTGTTACATTTACGACATGTTGCCATCGCGGGCCTACCTTTATTACCCAATGCAGTGAATGAGCAAGTTTGGTTCAACAAAATGACGAACGAAATGAGTTTGTACGAAGCTGCCTATGATGCCTACCCAGACAGCCTTTTTGATCTTTGTATGGACTATATAGTGGTCAATCTAAATACTATTACCAACTTCGACCCTGATACTCGTTGGCGCCGACTGAAAGATGATGTTATACTACCAGCCGAAATATGCGAGAAATTCATCCGCGCGTATCAGAAGAAATACCGCATCAACGACAATATTGCGAATATATTTCGCGATAAATTTCGCACCAGACTGAATACCTTAAAATTACGAAACTCCCGGATTACTGACGAAGGATTGCGCTGCATGATGGAACACCAACCTTTTGAAGTCGAATTAAACCAATGCGAGTATCTGTCGCATGTGACCCTGGAAATTATAAGTACCAACAGTCAGAATCTGCTCTCATTAAAATTTGGTCCATTGACTTATTGCTTTCCTCAGGATGAAGATATCTATAGGCAGCGGGGCTATATCATTTATGCCCCAAAATTAAAGAGACTGACAATCCAACGCAGAGGTCTGGCAATATTTCCTCTGCTCTTATTAAAGCCACTACAACATTTGACACACTTGGACCTCTCTGAGTGCACATCAGCTGGTTCCATCTGGGCGCTCAATGAAATGACTAATCTGCGATTCCTTGTGCTGCATGCAGTACCTTGGACTCAAGATTTAATTGATTGGATATCAGGAATGCGCCACTTGAGGCATTTGGACATATCACAGTCCAACGAGAGGCATGGAAAATATTTCACTCCAAATGAAGTTTTGACCCAATTAGTTGAGAGCCTACAGCTATTAGAGTCATTGGATATATCTGGTACAAATTTAGCGGGGACAGGAGCCGCAGCAGTTCAAATTAACCAAGGATCTTCTTCAGACGGCATGAAGGAAGTCCGCTGTGACATACCTGGACTGGTGAGCCGAGTGAACCACCCACTGGAGTTCCTTGGTTTATATGGCACTCATCATGGAGCCTGCAAGCGCCATGACATACCAGCTAAAGTGGTAAGTGATTTTTATTTTTGTTAGGCTTTTTCTATCACACATATTTATGATATGTTGCTGTATGAAAAACGATCCAGCTGCCCACAGTATGGTAAGTTGTCTGCATAAACAAAAGCATCGTCATTTCAGAGACCATGCGAAAACCCGATTTCTTATTTGATTCTTACAGAAAGCTTGGAGACTAATATTGCAATGAAAATAACTAATTACAAGCTTGTTCTTAAATACATCTCTGACCACATTAGCTTTAGGTAAGAAGTTCTTGAAAGCAGAGATGCACAACATTTAATTTTAGAGACATGTAATATAATTTTTTTTATCAGTTAAGGGTGTCAATATAAAATATTAACAACTCAAAAGATAACGCTAATAATGATAACACAATAAAAACAAAACAATAACACAACTACTAAATAATGCAAATCAATAAAAAAAATCAGACATATTTACAGCTATGTATTTTTGCAGAAGCTTAAAATAGCTTCTGCAAAAATATGTACCCAGCAAAATTAAGAAAGACCCCCACTGCCAGTATGTAAGCCGTATAGAGAATGGGTCTGAGCAGTTGTGTTGCGATGTGTGCCGGGTACGATACGCCTAGTGTTGTTGTGTTGGGAGTTTGATCGTGGAGGGTCTTCAGGTCAATCTCCCTTTGGGGCAGCATCGTTGGTCGTGTTGTTGGGTTTAACATTGCATCACCTCACTCAACTGCCGTCTTTCTTCGCTCTAGCCGTACGGAGGACGGGTCTGAGCAGTTGTGTTGTGATGTGTGCCGGGTACAATGAGCCTAATGTTGTTGTGTTGGGGGTTTGGTCATTGAGGGTCTTCAGATCAATCTCCCTTTAGCGCAACACCGTTGTTCATGTTGTTGGGTTTAACATTGCATTACCTCGCTCAACTGCCGTCTTCCTTCCTATTCGCTCAGTTTTTCTGAGTGAATAGGCTCTTAATAAACTAGCGCGCTTTACCATCAGCGATCGCATAACTGCTTACCATCAGGCGGGATTGCGGCCAAGCGCTAGTTTATAATTATTAAATAAAAAAAAAACCGAGTGAATAGGTTCTTAATAAACTAGCGTGCTTTACCATCAACGATCGCATCACTGCTTACCATCAGGCGGGATTGCGGTCAAGCGCTAGTTTATAATTATTAAAAATAAAAAATGTATTCCAGGTTTGTTCTAAATGGCCTCCTTTGCTTCTAAAAGGTTTTTGTTGTGCTTGTAACAAAACAAGGATTTTGTTTAGACCAGATTTAAACCACCTAAATAGTTTGACTACTCAATTGCTGCAGGGGTTGTACGTTAGATAACTACTCTACGTATCACGGGTTCGATTCCTACATGGGACAAATATTTGTATGGCCTACAGGTAGTTGTTGAGTCTGGCTGTTTGTGTATTTGAATTTAAAAGTTTGTAAACACATCCATGATACAGAAGTAATTCCTAGTGTGGGGCAATGCTTTTTTCTTTGTTTTAAAAAAACAATAGATAAAAGAAAGTCATTGAATTATGAACCTAACCATAGTAGAAATGGAGTTGTATGTTAAAAATGACACCTTATAATACTACTACAATGTAAATAAAGTTAGAAATATAGAAACTGTCTCAAAGGTTAAGTCTACAACTAAAGTTAGATTTTGTTTTGTAATAAGGCAGTAGCAGTTTATTTTAAAACTAAGTAACTTATTTAATTAAAAGCTGTATAAATTCAGAAGAGAATTCAAATGAGTTGATATAAGTTTGTATCCTTCTCTACTAGTGGGACAATAAAAAGGTTGATAATGATGATGATGACTTATACATAAGTTGATTATAATAAATTCAGCATTAATCTTCTGTAAGAAAGCACAATATACAAATATTGTACATACTTTTATTACATAGTGTACCTGTCTATATGTTTGTTGGTGGTGGTTTGCAAACCAAGGAAAAATGAAAATCAAATTAAAAAGGTTATATTAAAAGTTTATTATGTTACAACAAGCACAACCAATCAAACATAAACATTGCTTAGTCTTTTTCATACCTAATTGAAGAATGCCCCACAATATAGGAGAAATTCTAAGTGCGGGGCAATGTTTTTAAAAAAAGGAAAGGAAAAGAAAGAACATTATCAATTGTGGATGCTCTGGAAGGACATATAGTGATATTATGTCCTTCTTGTACTTTTACACGTCATATGTTTTTTTTTTCTATTTTTTTTTAAACTAGATGAAGCCGGCATTTCCTAACTGACTATCTCTGAGAAGAAATAGCCGAAACAAACTCAGGGATCATTGTCTTTTTTAAAGTCCAGACATTAAAAATTTAAATGTTTACAATAATTAACGTTATAATTACGCATATTGCTTAATAAAAATGCTTAACAGAGCGAGCAGCTCAATCCCAAGCTTCTCTATCCTCTAAATAATCTGAGATTTTATAATACCCCTTTTTGCAAAGTTTGGCCTTTATATAGGTTTTATATCGTTTAATGGGTAAGTTTCGAATGTCCATGGGAAGCTTATATTATTATTAATAGATAATATTATTTGATGCAGCAATTTATTAAGCGCTAAGTGCAATTCTTGACTTATAGTGCAAGCAAGCCTAGATTGTTGCTTAATAATGCTGAGCAGCTAGACAATACAATACTTGTTTTGTCAACACTATACACAAACTAAGTACTTTTTAGTCTAAAAAATAAAATAACATACAACCTTTCTATGACCTCCTTAATATTTAACAGTTTATTACATATTCTTTCATCAGTATCCAACTGACATGAGTTTACTTCACAAAGTATCTCATACATTGATTTATAAGGAATTACATATTATTCCCATTCAGTTTTATAACAAACAACAGGCTGAATGAAAAGATGTGATAAGACTTGAAACTATATTTTTTTCAATGATCTATCTAAAATGTAAATAATTGGTATACAAGAGAAACTAAACTTAATCCCCTGTATTCATAACCTTTCAGTTAATTAGTGACTGACATTATTTGATTAAACACCAAACAGTTTGGATGTTGCACATCACTTAACTTTAATCATCATTTATGAATAAACCCCTTAAAGATTATAGCGTTTATTCACAAACATTGGTTAAAATTTTTAGTAACAGTGTGTAACACTATTAGTGTGCAGATTAGTATGACCAAATATTTTATCTCCTTACAAATATCTATTCAGAGCCCACAAAAAGTTTTGTTTTAATTGGATATGCTGACTTCACACATAATACGAGGGTTAAACTGAAAGTTCTTAGAAAATCAAAAACTGATAACATTAGCCAGTTATTAGTTTTATTATATCTTTTCAAAATATTGTCCATTCACGTCAATACACCGTTGCATGCGATGGAACCACTGGGAAAAGCACTTTGCCCACTCGTCCTTAGGGGTCTCTTCAATGGCATCGCGATACACAGCCACCGCTTCTTCAGCATTCATAAACCGCTTTCCTTTAAGATTTTCTTTAATTTCTGGAAATAAAAAAAAATCACAAGGCGCGAGGACGGGACTATACGGCGGGTGACCCAGTAATTCAACGTTTGATGTCGCCAAATAGTCGATCGTTCGCTTGGCGGTGTGCGACGAGGCGTTGTCGTGGTGAAGGAGGATCCTACTGCGAGGTCGTTTCTCTCGAACTTTTTCCAAGACAAGTGGCAAACAATTGGTAGTGTACCATTCTGCAGAAACTGTTTTTTGATCCTCTAACACAATTGTTGCGAAATGATCTATCCTTCCAAAGAACGAGGCCACCATTTTTTTTTCCCGCACTTCGATCTCTCTTCACTTTAGTTGGCAACTCCTCGAAAGGTGACACCCACTGAGCAGATTGTCTTTTGGTTTCAGGATCATAACAGTAAATCCAGCCTTCGTTACCTGTTAGTATGTCGAACACAGCATTTGAGTCACCTCCGTTAAATCTTTCAATCATTTTACGGCACCAATCCACACGATGGGAGTTTTTGAGCCTTAGTCAAATTATGAGGTATCCACCGGGCGCAAAGCTTCCTGACCGCTAAATGTTCGTGGATAATTTTGTGCACTTGACTCACACCGATGCCTAAGCTTGTCCGAATCTGCTGATAGGTCACTCTTTTGTCAGCCTCATCATTATACGCCGCACAACACAGATGTTATCTTCAGTCGTCGCCGTAGAAGGCCGTCCGTCACGTAAATCATCAGTGAGATTAGTGCGACCACGTTTAAACTCATTAAACCAGTTGTAAACAGTCGCACGAGATGGGGCTTCATCGTGAAAGGCCAATCGTAGTCTATCATAACTTTCTTGTTGACTTAAATGACATCGAAAGTCATAAAAAATCATTGCACGAAAATTTTCTCGTGTTAAATTCATGTTCAGTCGTGGTGGCCTAGTGGTTAAAACACCAGCCTCTCAAGTATGAGTGCGCGGGTTCGATTCCAGGTCAGGTAAGTACCAATGTAGCTTTTCTAAAGTTATATGTACTTTCTAAGTATATCTTGGACACCAATGACTGAAGGTGAAGGAAAAACATCTTGAGAAAACCTGGACTTTTAAGTCTGAAATCGCCAACCCGCATTGAGCAAGCGTGGTGATTACGCTCAATCCTTCTCTGTATGAGAGGAGACCTGTGCTCAGCAGTGGGACGATAAAAGGTTGATAATGTATGAATGAATGAATGAATGAATTCATGTTGACGTGACAACAGACAATTTTCAATTTGCCGCCAAATCGTATAACTAATGACAAATGAATGAAATATGTACTCAGTAATATTGCCAAAGAGTTCTATTTATTTTTTTATTATATTGTTTATAAGTGGCCAGTTCTAAGAACTTTCAGTTTGACCCTCGTATATATTCGAAAATGAATAACTCAAAAGTCTTCTATTCAAATTAGGCCCCAAAACGCCCGCTCTTCGCCACTTCCTAGTGCCTTCGCTGGGAAGAAGTGACGGAACAAGCTCCCCAGCAGCACAGCTACCTGTTTAAAAAAAAAAAACACATGACTCAATACAATACTATGTATAATAATGAACACAAGAAAACACTAAAATAATTAAATTATTTACCATATGCCAGCTTGCCACACCAAATGGAAATGTAATAACCCAACAGTACCATTTCTTCGCCGAAATCAGTTTCTTCGTTTACGTTACTGTCTGACATCAACTCTTTGAAAATTTTATTATAATTTAAAGAATTACTGATTTTAGCTACTGTTGACATAGTGTTAGTAGATAAAACTGCAATTTTTCCTACTTTCACTTATGTATTTTTATTCTAAATCTGTATATGTATAATATATATTTCAGTATAAAAATTAATCTTCTGTATGCTGCAAAAAAAAAAAAAAAAATACCGTTGGCTTGTTGTTGAATCTCCCTTTGGACCTGATAGCACTAAAACATGTTTCCAAATGATCTTGGGATAGTTTGTATATTGGAAGGAAATTTAGCTTATTTTTTTCTCTCATGTATCCATTTCAATGAAATTTTATTAAGTATAAACCCCAAAATACCAATACGTCTCTGCGAGTTTATTACAAGCCTACTATTTTCACATTTGAATGATTGAAAATACTCTTAAACTTCTTCTACTTTGTTAAAACATCTGTTTTATTGCTTTTGCGTTTCATTCCTATGATCAAATATGTATATCGTTTACACAGTGAAGAAATTGTACCGTTGCCTCAGATCTCTAAAATTTAGATATTTGGCTGGAATACAAAATACTTGGAATTTAGGCAAACGAACCGTCGGTTGCATGCTCTCACACAATGTGTTTGGTATGATGTATGACCTTCGCAAAACATGAACCTCCTATAAGTACACCTGCAATAGGGTTGGAAAACGTTATATTTAGGTCTACTGAAGTATAAAAATATGTATATTAAAAGATAAAAAAATCCCCCAATCTTTTTGTTGTTATTTTACTATGATCAAACGTTAGTATGACCTAACGCGCAAGTTATTATTCTACCTCGGTGTAGCAAGGGGTATTCGTAGACGTTAGGTCATAAAAAATCCCTTAGACGTCATTTCCGATAACATTCCAGTATAGGTTTTTTATTAACAGCACTTCACTTTAAACCCAAATAGCAGACTGGGAGTAGTGGGAGTTAATCGTAGACATTCCATGTAATAGTAAAAAATCTTCAGGACATTATTTGCGTTAAGAATTTACTATATTTTTATTCTGGCTTTCATTTTTGGGTACGAAATGAATGAACAATTTGCCGGCGGCGGTGTTTCCGTCACACTACAATTTGAGTGTCTTCAAGGCTAGAGTGAATAGGCTCTTAATAAACTAGCGCGCTTTACCATCAAAGATCGCATCACTGCTTACCATCAGGTGGGACTGCGGTCTTGCGCTAGTATTAATACACCTTTTTTATAATTTATAAAAAAAGGTTTATTAATTCGGATTATTTCTTTTTGTCACATTACATTCACACACAGAACAGGACACCATAGGCTGAGCTTCAAATTTTTTTTTTAACTTTCATTTAGGGATTATTAAAAAATGTTCAAAATACACCACGTCGCAAAACACTCTATCCGGACCCTATGGGCCCTTACTTGCAAAAACAATGTCCTAACCGTCGTTTATTTGCTGTCTCTTTCTCTCTCGTCTGAAATGAACTGGATTGGTATCTCTCGCTCACACGCTTTGTGTATCTTTTGCGTAGCGATGAAATCCTAAATCTATGACAATTTTCTAGAGAATTTGACAGGACAAAACGTTTTTTTCTAACATTTTCATCATCTAAATGAAATAGAAAGAAAGCATTGAACTTAAAATTTGTTTAGTTTGTGAACACGACAATCAGCACCAGTAACTTTCGAACAGTTGACTTGATGCACTGAAACGAAAACCGCTTGTAAAATTTCACCGTTTTTTGCTTTGAATTTGACCCTGTACTTTAAATGACTAACTTGAAATAAAGAGAAAAAAAAAAAACTAATAATAAAATATTTTAATTGGATAAAATGGATAACGAATGGTTTAGGCACAAGAATTTATGTGCCATGCACGCAAAAGGCATTTCTAATCCAATCGCTTGATCTCTTTGTTCATTTTATATCGCTATTTTCATAATACACATGTAGGCTCTTTTATATTACTTATTACTCAATAAATCTTAGATATTTTACCCCTTGTGAATGAACTCGTCTTGGAATTTGCTGCCACCATAGTGTAATCTAATCTATTTCTAATCAACCTTTTTCGGGTGCCATGCAGCGTTGTTTTCTTGCTGTTTGGATGGATAAGAGTCGTCTAATATACATTCAATTAGGACATTTTAGCGTTTCGTTTGAGATGACACTTTATTATAGAGGATACAGATAAAACCATACGAGGTGCTGACCACTTTTCATTATGTTGTGGGATTTGTGAATCATCCATTTCACAAGACTCACCACTTCACCGATTGTTACATTTTATGAGTTTATTTATAATTTTTTTACTTTTCCTTAGATCACTGGCGATGCCAATGAAGAACAGATCCTTACTGCAGCTCGCACTTACATGGAGAGACCAGCCATATTGACTCGGGTCCTAAACGATCTGTATTATTTGTTTCGCTATGAGAACAATGCATATGTGGGCCGCGCCCTCCGCGTTGTCCTCGATGCTATGGACCAGCACGTTATGGAGAAACACATTCAGATATCGGGAAGGTATGTGGTTATTGTTTATGACTTTTACTCTATATATAATTTGAGAATATTTTCCTGATGTAACACCGGACAATAAGAGCATTCTTGTCTTCAGCAAGGACTGTTGATTTCGATGAGTCATTTAAGCGTTGTATAATAAATATATGTTGAAAAAAAAATTTTTTTTCTGTAATAAGTTAGTATTGCAAATGTTCTTAAACCCTCTCAAGGTTTGATTGAAAGAGTATTGTAAATTTGTTGACCTCTCAATTCTATCAACCACATTAACACTAGGTAGTACACCAACAGCTCGATACAGAAATGCTTCGATAAAATATTCATGTAACTGTAGACTGCAACCTCGCAGGTAGTTCGATCAGTTCGTATACCCTAGATTAGTTGGGTCAGTGGAGGGCCGGTAAGAAAACTGTTTCAACAAAGAAAGATCTAGATCGACTTAATCATATGATAACCCGTAGGTTTACACACTGTTCAAATCTAGTTGAAATCATGTTTTTTAAAGCGTTTCGCACCTCTTATACACGTACAGTCTATGTTTCTTACATACGAGTGACTTCCAGTTCCTTCAGTGTACAGTAACACGTTCAGAGCGGTGTTAGGCTTGCCCCGCTTGTTCAGTTTGAGACAGCGCGCCGTCTGTTTTTATATCACCATGCGCAAGCCGTGCGCATCCTTGGTGCACAATTCAGCTCCAATATACTATGTAGTTCTTGCGATGATTGCCGGGAGGGTTCGTATATCGGACCTTGTTGTAGCAGACTTGTTAATGACTGTGTCCGATAGCGTTTGTCCTATGTATTGTGTGTATAGTTGCTGTATGGGTGCTTTTAGGTTGAAATAAATGCTTTTTATTTACTTATTTTTATTTGAAACCTTAATTTTGGGCTTGTAATTCCTGTCTCATTCATTTTAAAACGTGTATGGTCTCCTAATGTTGGGCAGTTTAGTCCCGAAAAATGGGTTGAACTTGAAAGGTAGCTTTATTAAAAAATGAAATAGGTGAAATTTTATGAATGCAATAGGTTATACAAAACCTAATCATGCGCTGGTACCAACAACCTCCTATTATACTTACCGTTTGATTGTTTTGGCACTATTTTTTTTTTTCGTCCCTGTTATATGTATATATGTTATATCAAACACTACACTTTTTAAAATAAACATAGTTTTATCTAATACTCAAATCATATTGTGCACTTTTTAGTGCCACCCTGTTCTACATTGTAAAGGGGAAAGAAAAAGATCGCATTGGCATCAAGTTGAAGAAGCGCATCATAACCGCGCTGCTTGACGGCATGGAGGCACATCTCGGAGATGATACGATGATGAGAAATGGATGTCTCACTCTGTGCCAGTTCAAGATCCCATCTGACGTGGTAAGTTTTGTAATGTTAGTGTTTGTGTTTAAGCGCCATCTCTATGGACGAGAGAACCGTGGTTCATCGTCATCCCATTAAATTATCACCGCGAAATTATCTCCATGGGGACTGATTTATGAAATTTCCATTGAATTTGATGAATAAAAATGGTGATGTATAGACAGGGAACAGAACACCGAAGAATAGAAAGATATATTTTTGTTCAGGATGATATGAGTGACGACTGACAGTGGAAAATAGAAGATAAAATATTTTGCGCTGATCCAAAATGATATGGGTTAAGGGCAGTGACAGTTGAATTTGTTGCCACAACGACACTCACTATGATTCTCCCGCCCGTGGAAATGGGGCCATATCATGCTGCTGTGGGTACACAATTATATGTGGGCACATCAAGTTTGAGAAAAAATTAGGCTTTATGTCGTGTCAGTGGCATTCTTAATATGTTCATAATGGTGAGAAATAAAGCACATGTGGAGTTTATGTATTATTCCACGTTCGTTTCATCGTCGTAAAATCGATCGGTCCAAGTTACTTCAATGAAGTCAATATGCAATCTAGGCAATTTCGCTACTTAAACAATATAGTGAAATATCTCTGATATTGATTTATTTGTGTTAACGTAAACTATATCAGGACGTTTCTGCGATTTTTCTGGACATGATTAGTATTTTTCAAATTCGAATTGAAATTCCATTAGATCGATTCTACATAATGTTAGATGTCGTTTATTCTTATAGTTTGCATAATGTTTCATCAGAACTTTTATCCCAATAAACTAACAGATTTTTTCCAAAGGCTTCAATATTCGGGTAGCCACTACCAGCCTCTGTTTTCATTGATATGAAATTTTATGATGATGTATGTTCAACGCTACAGAATCTTGCCCATAGGAATCTACATTTTTAGCCTATAACTTCCATAGAACCATTTCGGATATCTCCGTGGCTTTCCGACACCGAATGTGCCGCACTCCCTGCTCAGCCCCCCGCCCTGTTGCGACGATAGCAACTAACCGGCCACTACGTACATCGTTCCACCAACATTAATTTACTACCCATGTCTGACATTTTCATCACAGTGCAAGGTCAAATGAAAAGTCAAAAGAATAATGTATTTAAAATTATGTTAGTATGCTCAGTCTAATCGTAGGTTGTTTTGCTTTTGCATTTCATTTCATATACTTTCTAAATTGTACTGACATCAAACACTTTCACATATTAGTCCTAACAGAAAGACGTCGAAATCTGGGGCTAGGGTTTACATGGAGAGATGAAACCACCAAATATATGCTTTGCGAATGCACAGGCGTCACCCAGGTCGTACATAGGTGTTCTTAACAGACCAGGATAAGGGGCTGTTTAAAATAACCTGGTGCACCACGAAAAATGTTCTATCTGAAGGATTTAAGTGCGAAAACCATGCCCTCAAACACAGAACACATAAGTCTAGGATTTTTCCCAGTCTCTGATTTTTCATTGTAAACCCTTTCATGGATCAAATGTACTGATGATGAAATGACTCTAAAGTCTCATCTCTCGTCTAAAGTATTCATTGATGGTGACGTGACCCTCTGTAAATCAACTGAAGAACTTCAATAAACTAAATTAATTCGTTAAATCACCATAATGAGAGATGCGTCTCAGTACTGAATAGAAATATCTTCGAAAATCGTAAAACTGCATTTAGTCCTGATATTAGACATCAAAAGACGGCTATCAAAAAACGGAACTTCATTTCGTATTATTTAGGTTTCATTTAATAATATTTTCTTTTCAGTTGTTCGAGTACGAACGTGTGGTACAGATTCTTTTAAACGGGGTAGCCGATGTAAATCAAGAGGGTTTCGTTCAGCGTATCGCCATCTACTTATTAAACTCGCTGGCTTGTCAGGTTGATGGCAAGCAAAAGACTTTCCTCGGCAACCAAGGAGCCATTGGCGTAAGTACCTTCATTTTATATTTTCATTTTACAGCTTGTAGGTATGTTCGTAAAAAAATAAAACCATCTGAATCAACTCTGAATCGACTTCAGAATATATTTAAGCAAATTTCATGTAATTTGTTCAAAGAAAAATTAAATATCTGAATTCCGATTCACTGCGTAGCAAGTTTTACAAATCGTTTTTATAAAACAAGAACCGAGTCTTTGTAAGTTATACTTTAGATAGCAAACAAATAAAGAGAATTGCATTTTTTTTTTTTCTAAAAATTGTGTTATAGGATGTTTTAATCGTAATGTCTAATTTAAGTTTTCAGTCATATTAATCACATGTATACCTAATTTAAAGTTAAGATACCCATATTTCTTGAGGTCTCGACCTCATCATGGCTATACTTGTATTAAAAAAAAAACATTTTATTTCATCCAACATTGCGTACCTACATAATATAAATTAAGGCAACCCCAGTAAGTAGCAAAAGCACTTGTATTGGGGCTGTCTCGTTTCTTCCCTTACAAACTAAAATAACAATGTTGGGACTACCTATAACTTCAAATATAGAATATATAAGTTGTTGCTCATCATAAAATAATTTCGCATTTAAGAAAGATTTAAGAACTCTTACTAATACAACTAACATTCGATTGTTTACTTTATACTTGAACTAAATAGACTAACATTGCTGTGCGCTAAACTTTATCTTCTACGCTCTTGCCTTGCTTTTTCGTAATTTCTCTGTGTAAACTTATATTTGTCCTTTTGACTATTGCCTATGCAAATGAATACCTATATCGTAATATTGAAGAAATAACTGAGATTTATGCTCGTGAACGTAATATGCGAACACAAAATGACGTTCAGATTCATCTATAGCATGAACACTAGGTATCGTCGTTTGTTGGCGTGGCGGAATAACTAGGGAGTTGCGCCGCTATTATTGATTTATGCATTTCATCGACCCCTCACCGCTTTCCGCCCCGTGTGGTTTAAAACCGCAAAAGCTTGACCCGTGCTAATATGCATTTTGACTATACAGTTCGTCCAGCTCGAATAATCACTGCTTTATGCGATGTTTCAGATTTGAATTGGATGAAGTTTGATGATCGCAGATATTAACTAGGCACTTGTTGTTAAATAATGTAGAATTTCAGGTTCGGCGAAAGTGTTATTCTATGTATGTTATGTTTCTGTTGTTATTGTTCTTAAATAGACATTTATTTAGGGTGTCGTGGAAGGAGAGTTACGTTAAATAATGTTAGTATAAGTACCTATGTAGGTAGTAATTTACTGTGCGAAGTTTCCAATCTACCCTAACAGCATAAAATTGTTCTTTGTAATTTTCTATGTTAGGGCATATCATTTATGCACACCTTTTTCTATATCTATAGAAAAAGGTGTGTATGAATGATCTGCATATGCATGGTAATGTGCTTCGTTCTATTGATCTCAACAGAATGATGCACATTACCAAAGTCACCAGAATTATAGCCTCAGCGTGACAGTTTATATTTGATGCTATAATTCTAAGGATAATCCGATAGACATGGACTATCATTTCGGAATAATATTAGAATCAGTTGAACTATGTCGAAAAATATAAGCAAACCGTAGTAGCAATGGGCCAGTCATTAGCCGTAGAACCGATGACCGCTGTGGTAGACGTGTTCTTGGGTGGAGATTGCGAATCGGAAAGGTCGCCCTCAGGCTAGTCAGAGCGTCGATCTTCGAATGCCGTGCAATAGGAGAGCAGTCTAGCAGTGGACTGCTACATAGGCTGATAATGATATTCTAGGAATCTCATTAATTATACAATATTTTCATTGCATTTGCAATTCGTATGAACCATTTCTTTGCCAGGCTTTGCAGCCCAGATTTACATTATGTATATTAGAGGCGAAAGGCGAGTTAATTGCATAGTAATATGTATGTTCCTTCAATATTGATTGTAGTCACATATTTTTCACAGTTGAACATTGTAGTTCATAGTTGCACTCACGGCGATTTGGCTTAACAATAACTTTGCGAACGTTTACTGTGAAAGCTGTTTATGATTATATACTCGTAGTGATACCTGTAAGGTAATATTATAAAATAAGCTACAACTTTTCCCAAAAAAAATCAACTTTTTTTAACCCCTGCCTTATAGCATTGCTCTGCCCCGTTATATAAGAAACTCTTGTGAAAAATTTTGTAGACTTAACCGGTTTACGCTGCGCGTTGTGTCTTTGAATGTAAGAATTTTATTATAAATTTGTCAATTTTTGTATATTTTTATGTGTAAGTTTGGGCACAGAATCTTATTGGGAGTTCTGTAGGTACTTTAAATGAAGTTGTCTTTATGATTAAGAGAATCACAAGAATGACGCTTACTTTAGAACATTATTTGAATTTTAAATATAGTATTATAAAAGCTCTGACATACAAACTTAGTAGGTATTAGTTGATTACCTCTTTAGGTAGATTATGTTTTGCTTGGTCCCTTATTTTTAGTTACACAAAAGGACGATGCACTTCTGTCGTCTTCAGAAAGAAATCTTTTCGGGCTTTGTATTAAACATACTACTAAAGTTCAGTTACTCATTAATTACATTTACTTAGGAAACCATAGATATGCATGAAAATGTACTTTTCAATATGAAAAATTGTGAATGTAACATTATCACAATATACATTTTTTTAAATATAATTAATTAAAATAAAATAAAAAAGTTAAGGGGGGGGGGGGGGGTGATCTTTTACAACAGACGATAGATAACTGTAAGGAACGATTTGTGCGTGAATCAAACTTGCCGAACTCCTGATGTCCTCATTGGAGTTTTACGTTGCACTAATGGTCAAACTGATCAATGGGTCTATGAATCTCGTGGCTATTCGGCCTACATAAATCTCTCCTCTCTTAGAAAAAGCGGGCCCACCACGCGGGCGCTGTGCGGTTTTTCAGACGTCGCATGTCTTGAGTCTACGAAATTATGTTTTCCTTTACCGATTTGAAATCAGTTGATAAAGTTCCCAACTTGCAAAACAGTCTCAGAACTCTAAATGTACATATTAGAGAAAAATATAACATGGTGTAAAAATGATTGGAATCGATTCATTTGCTTACTCTGTACACATATAATATTCAGGTTTCGTATACACAAAAAATAACGTTGTATTTGTTAATCGATATACCTTTCTATGTCTGTTTTCTTAACTAAGTTAAAGATGACATTTTCCATAAAGTTTGACTGTATTAACAAAAAAAAACTTATTTACGTTCTGGTCCCTCTATGGCCAGTTAGAAACCAAGCATCAGTCGGTAGTTCAGAGATTAAATGAAGTCCTGCGACGAAACGATGCACGTGTGCACGTTATGTATCAGGAGGATGTTCCATGTTACCAATTGTTCTAATAGAAAACGATCAAACCCTTGTTTGTGCGGTCCTTAAAGTACTTGAAGACCATCGTACCAGTTTCAAGACACTTATTCAATATGCACATACGGCGCATCCGTTGTCGCAGCGAAGATAACGTATTCGCATTTTATTTACATTTTGTCTTATATGCATGAAGGATCAGTTAAGAAGTTAGTCTGGATGTTTTATTTATTTGCAATTCAAATATCCTATGCATTCATGGCGCCGAGAAATATTCGTGAGTTTTGTCATTGTCAATGGATGGCGTTTGATTTTTCGAAAAGATATTCTTTGTATAAATTGAAAAATGGAATCGCACTTTAGAGTTCTTGAAATGGGGTTCAGAATTGGGTTTCAATCTGTTGGCTGATGATTGAATATCAGGTTGCGTTTTTCGTCTGTAGGTGTATCATCCTTCCATCAAAATCCAGTCTCTCAATTCAAAGTGCCGAAACTTGTCGGTAAGCTCTTATTACCTCTTCAGTTTCTCCGCCACTTCCATCTTTGTAATTTGCTTTCTTCATTTTTAAATCATTTTTATATCATAGTTTATTCTCGTTTTTGTAAACTGTTATCTTTGTCATTTTATTATAAGTACTACAAATAAATAATGTCTTGAAATAAATAATGTTATGGATCCGATATTTTTTTGTTTTGTTTGTGATCAACGTCAGTCTTTGAGCGACAAGATACACGTTGGTAGATAAGCTTTGAATGATAATACCCCATAATGGCGACGATTTAGGATATTGCATAGGCAAGCAGCTTTTTAATTAAGTACCCAAAAAGAAACCTAGAACTGAATTCTATACGCAACTCATCATCATCTTAGCGATAATCCCAGTCCATCCCAGCTTTACCAGTCTACTTGCTCATTTGGCTAAACTTCGATATTTTCCATGAAGCGACTACCGTCTGACCTCCAGAACCCGAAGGAGATATGTAAACATTGCAGTTAGACCAATTGTTGGACTTTTGAAGGCTCCAACCGGGACGAACAGCTTAACGTGCTTTTCGAGGCGTGTCCAGACCAGTGTAAATATTCATAGTCATGCATACAAATATTTGGACAGCGCGGGGATCGAACTCGGGCCGCGTTCGCTACCGCTACGCCCCGGAGGCTGCCTGAATTCTATACGCAACTATGTAATTGCATGAAATTGCTTCTAACATTGGCGCCGATATACTTATCCACATACTAAACTAAATTTAAGTTCAGTGCATCTTTTTCTTTGTTACTCAATATGAAAAGGACAGAAGATTAAATATTAATTTAGTCCTGTCAAACTCAGATATTCCATAGACAATTTAAATGTGATGAAAATCATTGTTAGCAAAAACGTCAATTTACGCCAGGCGCTGACTAATTTGTCATGACTTAACAAGTATGTAATATTTCTTTTCTGTCCGTTTCTTACTGGAATAGAAAGAATAACATGGCACTGATCTTAAATTTAGTTTGTAACAAGGCCTTTGTCGAAGTGGCTCAGAGCTTCATCCAATATGCAGCGCAGTAGCAATCGTTGCGGTTCGTGGAAATACTCGCTTGACGTTAAATTTGTAATTAACTTCGCCGTTCCAATGCAACGTGGCTTTGTATGTAGACTTACAGTGAACTTATGGTAAACTATACTTCATCATCATCATTATCATCATCATTTCAGCCGAAAGACGTTCACTGCTGGACATAGGCCTCCCCCAAGGATCTCCACCAGGACCGGCCCTGCGCCTCCCGCATCCAGACTATCCCAGATTCAAACTATACTTACAACAACAAAACTACTTGTGTTATTGTCTTCACCAGAAGTTAATATACACGACTGAAATATGACGCTATGTCTCTAAGCATCGTACATGTAGCATTATAGGTTGGTTGAAATGAAATCTATCAAAGGTTACTTACGTTACCGGTTTTAAAGGTTAATCTCAAAGGTTCAAACTCACATTGAACAATTCAGGTACCTTCAGGATAGTTTTGTTCAATACAGACATTCTCCTATTTCTAGACGTTGAAAAGAAGGATAACGGATACTTACTTTTCAAATCAAGCCGAGTAAACATAATAGTAGTTTATGAAACTGTTACATAATGAGGGATATTATGCACGAGTGTGAGTTTAAGTGTGTAATACCTAATTATGTACAGTTTCATACACTACTTTATCTAATCTCATACATTGTATTGCATTTATGAAGTAGCACTTTTATTCATTTTCTATGTTAAAAAATCTTGATAACATTTATCGTATAATTTTCTTGACATAATTGGTAGTAAATTAAGACTGA
The DNA here is from genome assembly GCA_037179545.1 of Sesamia inferens. Taxonomy (NCBI): domain Eukaryota; kingdom Metazoa; phylum Arthropoda; class Insecta; order Lepidoptera; family Noctuidae; genus Sesamia; species Sesamia inferens. The sequence continues at coordinate 12,650,048 of CM073921.1, read as the reverse complement.
CTGCTGTCGCAGCCTCTAAAATATCGGGCGGCGTCAAATTTTCTTCATTGTCACTTGAAATTTTAAGAAATAATAATAATCAATTATGTGTCCAGCGAAACACAACAACGACTTGCAATGCAAAGAAACGTAAAACGCCAAAATTCTGCACCCTCATCACCGCGCACGCGCCAAAGCGCGCGCAGCCATATGTAAAAAATGAAATAGTGCTGTCCATGGTTTGTAATCTGTACGATAATGAAAAAAAAAATTTATTATAACATTATTTTGTTAGAGAAATAATGTTATAATTTAATTTTTTAATTTCGTTTCGATATACTATGGGTAAAGTACGTCAATATAAACTCCTTTTTAGTTTTATATTTTTAATTTTTTGATATGAGAGTAGATAAAATACATAACATTATTACGTAGTTTAAGCAATAAGTATTTTCCTATTAATATTCTTCTGAGACCTGATAAAATGATTTTAGATTTTATGAAATAAAATCAAATGTCATGTATTCAAATTAGGCTGAGAATCAGCACTTTTTGAACGTCAATATTATATGGACAGTCCCCCAAAACGCCCACCCATCGACACTTTCAAGTGCTTTCGCTTTGAAGAAAAACTGGCGGTACAAACTCCCAAGCAGCACAGCTGTCTGTTCATTTAAAAAACACATGACTTTATTCAATACTATGTGTTGTAATGAACAAAAGAAAAGATAACAATAATGAAATTTTCGTTCGGAAGACGGGTCTGGGCAGTTGTGTTGCGATGTGTGCCGGATACGATACGCCAAATATTGTTGTCTTGGGAGTTTGGTCGTGGAGGGTAGTGGGATCCGAAGCACGGTGCTCTGGTTGCCGACCGTGGATTTTGGGTAGTGTGCCAGCCACATACGAAAGACTGCCCCGCCAAACTGCGAAAAATCCCAGGGTGGCCCCCATCGTGCCGGTTGACACCCGAGAGGACTCGATGGCGATCCTTGGGGGGATCCGGGCGTCCCCGCAGTCTCCAGATCAATCTCCCTCTGGCCAAGCATCGTTGCTCGCATTGTTGGGTTTAACATTGCATCACCTCACTCAACTGCCGTCTTCCTTACTATTGACTCATCAAAATCTATGAAAAGCAACAATAAGAAAAGTAGGTGTGCACAGCGGACGCACGTTCTCTCATTCTAAGTGCACCTCTCTAATATTCGAGATCTGCACTCTAATCTCATTGCAGTTCATCACCATCTTGAGATTAAGAAGCCCCACCTACTTTTCTTGGGTTTAACATTGCATCACCTCACTCAACTGCCGTCTTCCTTACTATTGACTCATCAAAATCTATGAAAAGCAACAATAAGAAAAGTAGGTGTGCACAGCGGACGCACGTTCTCTCATTCTAAGTGCACCTCTCTAATATTCGAGATCTGCACTCTAATCTCATTGCAGTTCATCACCATCTTGAGATTAAGAAGCCCCACCTACTTTTCTTGACGGAGACCCAGATCAGATGTCCGTCCAAAGTTTAGGTTCGAGGAAATCTCAACTCCCAAAAGCTGAAGGAGGTCGGTGTACTCCAAGGATACATTCTGAAAAGTAGGAGCCAAGGTGAACGGGCTCCTTTTGGCGGTGAAAAGATACGCCTGCGTTTTGGCGGCATTGAATGCTACAAGATTGGCTTTGCCCCATTCGGAGACTGCCTGTAGTGTAGCACTCGAACGCTCTACCATAGCCTCTCTTTCGGGCGGGATTGATTCCTTACTAGCCCGAGCTTCTGGCAGGTATCTCTGCACAACTGTGCGGTCATCTGCATACCTATAGATACCGGGCATCAGCAGATCGTTAATACGCAGCAGGAACAGAGTTGCAGAAAGAACAGACCCCTGAGGAACACCGGCATTGGTCGACATGGGCTCCGAGAAGCATCTGTCGACCACAACTCGGAGGGACCGTTCAGTCAGGAAGTTTTTTACCCAGTCAGGCCAGCAGAAATTCCGTACGCTGGAAGCTTACTCAAAAGGCCAGCGTGCCATACCCGATCGAAAGCCTTCGAGACATCAAGGGAGACGGCAATCGCTTCCCCATTTTTCTCGAGGGCCTCGCCCCACAAGTCAGTGGCATACACTAGTAGGGCCCCAGTTGACCATTTGCGTCGAAACCCGTACTGTCGGTCACTGAGGAGATCGTTACCTTCCAGGTAAGCCAAGAGGCGCGAGTTCAATACACGCTCCATAATCTTGCAGAGTTAGAGGTTATTGAAATTGGCCGATAGTTAGTAGGATCGGTACGACTACCCTTTTTGGGCACGGGCTGCACGTTGGCAAGCTTCCAGGAAACTTGGCTTATAGCAAAGGTCTGGCGGTACTTCACACCAGGGCAGCTTCTAATGTTGTACAAAGCACAGGTCCGTTCGTGTGTGGAGTACTGCAGCCGCATTTGGGCTGGTGCTGCAAATTGTCACCTGGCCACTTTGGATTCAGTGGAGAGGTGTGCGATGAGGCTGATTGGCGCTCCTGATTTAACTTAAGACGGTCTCCAAACCCTAGAGCACAGGCGTAGTGTAGCCAGCCTTTCGGTGTTCTATAGGATGCATTTTGGTACGGCGAGTTTCAACCCTTACGTTGTTAGCACCACTACGATCCGGACGAAGCGTTTCGCTTCCTCCTTTATACCTTGTACATCGAGGGACTGGAACAATTTTCAATTCCAATGACGGTGTTTCCGTCGAACTACAATTTGAATGTCTTCAAGGCTAAAGTGAATAGGATCATAAGTTTATAATTTATAAAAAATAAAAAAACATACCATATGCCACGCCACGCCAAAATACCAGCAAAGCAAAAATAAAAATAATTAAAATGGAAATGTAAATAAGTATAAACTTATTACGTAAATAAAAGCCCCAGGTATAAAGAGCGTGACATCTCACAGATTTATGCATTGTCAACAAAGACAATTAAATGAACTCATATAACTTGTTAGTAAGCTAATTCTGGAGAAAGAACACAAACATTTTCTTGAGTTAATCAAAACTTCCAGCCATTCTCATCACTTATATAGTCGTTTACGGAATAATATGCCTTTAAAGCTTATTCTAAGTATCTACATATACATAATAAAATAGGAATGAAGTCAATAAAAAATGTACATGATTGAATATTAGTGAAAAAAATTAATTGCTACGAGTCTGATTCCAAAGAAAATTGGTTTTTAGAATTCTTAGTTAATCCCGGTCATAAAAGCCCGTGTGCCATTTTATACAAATCCGTTAAGTAGTTTTTGCCTTAAAGAGTAACAAACATCCTAGCATACAAACTTTTATAATCGCATTTATAATCTATAAAAGGATTAATAGGATAGCCTAGTCGGTACTAATCCCGATAGTAATTTCAGCAAGTAAAAGTTAGGAAATATTATTGTAAACTAAATAATGAACATGGTATATGATCAATATAAAGCTTTTTTTTATTTGGCACTTCACGCAACGGGTAACTGATCCTAGTTATACCATTCTTAAGTCAGCTTCTGAAGTGTTTCATTATTAATAAAATAAACCCCAAAACTTCTTTTTTCCTGTTCTAAATCTGAAGCTATATATTTTTGTTACACCAAAATTGTTAATCTAGTATTATGAAATGTTAAGTTTTAAGTGTGTATCTCAGTGTGGCAATAATTAATTGTAAACTACGCTTAATAGTAGCATATTATACTGGTAATTCAGTATAATATGCTACCTAGCTACCTATTAAGGTTTACTCTTCAAAGAATTTCTAATTCTTTAATCGTAAGACCCATAAAATTTAAATTTGATGATTGAATAAGATCTTTTTGTTACTTTAGGCGGATTACGTATCTGTCAGATGTAACAAACAGTCATAGTTAGCTGTCTCTAATCAGATTAGAGAACTTTTTGCCAGGGTTCCAATGGGCAGTCCTGTGATGACTTACATATTAGATAAAAAGATGGTTTAAGGGCCATAAATTATGGCGAGAAAGTCAAGCTGAGTGTCACGCTCATTTTTCATTGGACTTTAAAATTATTTATAGTGTTGTTTACTAAATAAAGCGCGTGATTTATGTAGGTACTAAAAAGTGCATTCAGTGAATAATTTATAAAGAACATTGAAATATTGTAGCATAGTGGCCACATCATGACTTTACCCCAAACCCCTCCTAGTCGGCTCTCGCGGGAAACGAAAGGAGATAGGTTAAGTTAAAAAAAAAGGATAAGTTACGAAAAAAACGAATAACGAAGAAATGGTTCAAAGGTCTTAGCAACCAAGTCAAAAACTCCTTTAAAAAAATAGATAAAAGAAAAATTACGTCTATTCACAATAAAACAGATGTGAAGATTACGACTGAGTGACCCTGCTGGCTACCTTACTATAATAACGAAAAAAGAAAAAAGGCTCATGACAACCGATTTTCAATTGTTTCAGAAAATGCTGAACTTGATCTCTGACCGCCTGGAGCGCCGCTTGTGCGATGACGTACTGGAAGTAGCCTGGTCCACGATGTGGAACGTCACTGATGAGACTCCACAGAATTGCCAGCGCTTCCTGGAGAACCGTGGCATGGAATTTTTCCTAGCCTGTCTAAAGGTAGTGTTATTTGATAGTTTTTTTTTGTTTGTTTGTTTTCCATACAAACCAACAGTCTTTTATTTTAACTACTACAAAAAATCATCGAAATAATGTAGTTGTATTTTTTTCAGGTATTCCCTGACAAGGAGGAGCTGCTGCGCAATATGATGGGCCTCCTGGGCAACGTGGCCGAGGTAGCAATGCTGCGCCCACAACTGATGAACTCGCTGTTCCTGACAGTCTTCTTCGAGCTGCTGGACTCGTCCAGCGACGGCATTGAGGTCAGAATTGTGACTTTATATATTATTATCTCTTCAGATTATTTCAAACAAAGTTAGCAGAGCGAGACGTGAGCTTTGCATTTGGTTGCAAACTCTTTCGTACGGGATTAAATACGGTTTCTTGCTCTTTAGTTGATTTTCAGCTCAAGTCTTGCACTGCGGACTGTTAAGCCCCGTTCAAAGCAGCGGTCCAGAAAAGAAATAAAGCTTTGTCGGCGACAAAACATTGTGCGTATCGTCTCACGTTTGCTGAGATTTCTATGCACTGGAAAATGTGGTATAATATAACTCGGAATCTCTTACTGGTGACTTCTCATATATTAAAAGTCTTCTAATAATCGCGCTCCTGTTATTCATTTCATTTTATTATTATTGAAAATCTGTCGAAACTGTACTACACTATACACCAAATGTTGTTGTGTCGGGAGTTTGGTCGTGGAGGGTCTCCAGTCTCCCTCTGGCGCAGCATCGTTGATAATGTTGTTTGGTTTAACATTGCATCACCTCGCTCAATTGCCGTCTTCCTTCCTATTCACTCAGTTTTTTTAAATAAAGTAGCGCGCTTTAGCATCAACGATAGCGTCACTGCTGCTTAAAAATGTGTGGTAATGTCATGGTTTCCTCACATTTGATGGAAGGTAGAAGGATGTATAAGGTCTACAACAGAAATGGGCTTTCCCGAAGATATCTAATTACTCTAATTTGGGATTCTTATGTTACGAATTTCTCTCAGCTAATTAAAAAATGTTACATAGTAAAAACAAGAATTTAACTTGTGCTTCATTACAAAGTGAGTTCGTCGACTCGCTTTCTTGTAGGGTCTATCGTGCATTACTGTTATTTATAAAATTACCAACTATGTAATTATTATGAAAGTGTAGGGGGCATAGAAATAAGAAATAAAAAAACTAATACGGTCCCTAATTTGATCGCAATAAAAAATTAAAAAAGAAGGGTCGCCATAAACAGCAATAGATAGATAACTATGAAGCCTTTACCTTGCAGTGAGAGAATAAAAAATACACACATCAAAAGTGTCTAGGGATCAACATATATTTTTGCAATAACTTTTCTCCTGATTGATATTAATTAAAATTTTCTTTAAGGATTCATCAAATAAAGTGTTTTCGTTTGTCACAGTAACGATAAACCAAGTCACCTTTGCATTAATAAAGAAATTTGCCATTTTCCTAATAAAGGGATATTTGACATTTGAACCACTAACACAAAAGTTCGAAAAAAAGACTGAAATAACAGTTTTCTCTAAAATTTTATTGGGTAACTTAAACAATTAATAATCCGTGTTTCTACCGCGAACACTAACAACACAAGAACATCGGTTTGGCATACTCAAAATGAGTTCATCCAAATCACGCTGTGGAATGGCCGCCCATGTTCGTTGCAACAACAAAAAAAGGTCTTCTTGCGACTGGATACCCTCCATATTCGGCAGAGCTCTTCTCTGTAGCATATCCCATGCATGCTCAATCGGGTTCAAGTCTGGCGACTGAGCAGGCCAGGGCAGGACATTGATGTTAGCTGCGGCGAGAGTCTGATAACTGAAATAAGGGACCGATTTGCACTTGTAGAGGAACGATGACGTCTGATACAATCGTCTCAGCATAAATTTGAGCGTTGAGGTTGCCTCTGATCCAAATCAACTCAGTTCTTCCGCCGATCCAAATACCCGCCCATACCATGATGGTTCCACCACTATAAGGATGGACTTCCTGGCAGGATTTTAATCGCTGTTGGCGTCCAGGGGTTCTCCAGTGTCGTATACGTCTTGTATCCGGTCTCATACCAAAACGAGACTCATCAGAAAAGCACACGAAACGCCATTGTTCTTCTGCCCAATTTCTGTGTTCAAGAGCCCATTGATATCGAATCCTACGATTGTGCATTGCTATAGGTGGTACCCGTAGCGGTCTTCGGGAATGAAGGTTCACTTCATGCAAGCGGTTTCTGACTGTTTGGTCGCTAATTAAGTTCCCTGAAGAGTGATGAAGCCTCACGGCTAACATCATGGCGGTTATTGTTGGAGCTCTTCGAGTTAAGATTTGAATGTATCGGTCTTGTCTCCGTGTGGTGCAGCGATACCGTCCTCCATGGCGCTCAGCCACGGTACCAGTGCTTCGGTAACGTGTCCAAAGTCGACTGATAACACTCTGACTTGTATTCAGAGCTAAAGCCACAGTACGTTGCCGGGAACCAGCTTCTATCATTCCCACGGCTCTGAGCATTTCTTCCCTGCTTAAATGACGTCGCCGCTCCATAATAACGTTGGTTTTAATCAGTAGTAGGGAAACAGTAGCACTAATAATGTCTTCAATGCGTTTTATGTTTTTATAGGGAAAATATTGACAGCTGATTTTCATCTTTTACTTTCACAGTTCCTGATTCAAATTATGAAATGCACCAAAAAGGATCCATATAAATTTATAAAATCATAAATTTGTTACAAAGCCACATCTCAATCTCAAGAAATCCGCATAAAAATGCTTGATCCCTAGACACTTTTGATGTGTGTATATACATACAGCTCCAGAGAAATCTCACCCCCCTACGATGTTTGCGTGCGTGCCATATCTGAGACATCAATTAAACTGCTAAGATAATCTAACTAGAAACAAATATAGCGACCGCTAGGTAATATCCATCTCATCTTGGCATTTACTTCGTGCATTTAAACTTCCGAACTTGTTCCACAAACATTATATTTTTTTAAAAATTCTAAAAGCTCAAAATAGAATTTTAAATTTAATAAAATTTATCAGCTTAAGAACGAATCGGACTTGGTTCCTTATACTCACAAGCCAAACTGTTACACCGCTGCGCCATTCGGTTGCTTAACACAGTGGTGAAATTCATCGTTATGTTTATAAATCATCCATCTGTAGTATTATTTAATATTCTTATGGTGTTAATTAATATATTAATCCAATTTAGATTAATAAATATTTATTTACTGATAAAACTGATAATTTAGTTTTTATGATATCTCAAGAGAATCAACATGTTACCCACGTTTGAAACAAACAGAACAACAATTTACATCTATCGAGATTTTTCAAAATTTTACAAAAACCATTAAGTAACTATAAAAAACTTAATTAGAAACTTAACTTGTGGGGTCAAACGTATACTAATAACGGAGTGGGTAACCATCACTTTCTATTATGCAACGTCATGTTTTACTCAATAAAATTATAAGTTTACCCTCAATCCTCTTCATTATCTATTTTATATATAATCGACAGCGACATGAATGATAACTTCATTGATGTCACAGAGATGGCGCGCACGTAACATCCTCGAATAACACTTATCAAAAGATGTCGCTTTTAGGGGATGCGATTTCTCTGTAGCTGGGTGTACTGTACTAATAAAGATTATTCTTCTGATTTTATTATATTTACTTCATGTTTGTATCAGAACCTAATATATTAATTTGTAGAATAGTAGAATATAATGTTATGTTCTTTTATGATTTAATTACACACTTGTGTTCATTTTGTAAAATCGTTTACTATATTCACAAGTACGACTTGTCGTCTACACAGGTACAAAGAGAATGAAGCCGACATGCATATAGTGATGTGACTTCAGTACATCTTACTAAATAGTGATGTTACAACATATAAGTCCATATTAGGATTACCAATAAAAAAAAAATTTGCAGGCTGACCGACAGAAGTTACAATTGAAATCCTTAAAAACACACAGAATACACAAAAAGTTAAAAAAAAACACTGGTCTAGGACGAGTTGGGTCATGCTCTGTGTAAGGTTCTGTAGTTTCCCGTATGTCACAATAAGCGCCTACGAAGGACGGTGATAACAAAAAAAAAGGGCTACAGATTCCAACTACACATGGAAGTTCGAAAAATTTTTGTCATCTGTGTCCCACCACGAGTAGTGGGAAGGGGTTGTAACATGGAATGACAACCTATTGAGTGTCTTCAAGGCTAGAGTGAATAGGCTCTTAATAAACTAGCGCGCTGTACCATCAACGATCGCATCACTACTTACCACCGGGCGGGATTGCGGTCAAGCGCTAGTTTATAATTTATAAAAAACGAAACAACCAGAAAATACAACTCCAAGTTCATCAACAGAACATCAAAAACGATCACGGTGTCGGGTCGGTCACGCTCACTAGAATTCAATGCTTTTTCGCCATCCAACCTAGCTCAAAGTCGCTAAAGAAATTTTCACTTCAACAAACCTATATAAAAGGTACACCTTTTAAACATATCATTTATACAATAGGGATGTTACGGAGTTTCGACTCCGACTCCGTTAAGTCGGAACTTCCGATTACAATCATACCTTCGGTTCCGACTTTGGTTCCGATACTTTTAAATCGGATGTTATTAAAGCATAACATAGCAGCGGCGGCCTGCCGACTGTTATGAACACCAGGGTATTTGAGTTTGCACAATTTTGAAGCATATTGCTAGTCCATTGCTCCATATGTTCGGTAAATGTGTGTACTCTATAACGTAAATAACGCAATGAATGTCTTTCAACTGTCAAAATGAAATCCAAATGTTACGTAATTACCCTACTGGTTCATACATGTCACGCGGGGAATTCCCTGACTCCTGCTACGTGCACTGTATCGTCGTTTTTTCTGTTTAAATAAAAATTTCTCCTACCATCACTTCTGACCCTGCCTCCGCTTCCGGTTCCGACTCCGATAAATCAAATTTAAAAACTCCGGCTCCGGTTCCGTCAAATTTAAAAAACTACGACTCCGGTTCCGGTTCCGATATAACTACCTTCGTTACATCCCTAGTATACAATATGTAAAGAAAACCCTATCCCATCTGTGAAGGTATTGTTAGGTATCGATAACTGATTCTATTAATGCCTATAAATCCGGGCTAAACTTAAGAAAAAACCCCTAAAAAAGTATTATTTTGCAAAAGCGAGTTAACATAATACTTGTGCGGTAGGCAATACATGGGCGGGCGAAGGGAGCCAGGGCACGCATCACGCTGACGCATCGCTCATAATAATACTGTTGTAAATTTGTCGATTTAAAAAAAAAATGGGTAAATTGGAATTAATTTGCGGAAAAATAGATTATTTCAAAATTCATTAGTATTGTTACTATGATGATTATGTAAAATTTCATATTTTATTTGGTCTTGTGTTTACCTAACCTTTATTATAATTATAGTTTATAGTATATAGACACAGTTTTAACTTTTGCAGCTATCATCGTTTCTTCCTTCATCTATTCATATGTTTATGTTCCAAAAAATAAACCTTTTTTTTTTATTATCCTTATGGGTCGGACGGGGTTTTCTTGACATATTGTATACCAATAAATCATTTAGAGCTGCTTTAAAATCGATATCTTAAAATACTTTGTGAAAAATAACGTAAGCTTTACGTTGTTATTTTCTACCAGTAACAGGATTTAATTCTTCAAGATAATGTAATAATAATAGGGATTAAAACATTATCTAGGATGCATGGTACAAACTAAATGCAAGCTTTAACTCCACAGGTGAGCTACAACGCTGCTGGAGTATTGGCTCACATGGCATCTGATGGCCCAGAAGCCTGGACCGCATCTGAACCAGCCCGCGACCTGGTTCTGCAGCGTGTGGCAGCTGCCGTGGAAAGGTGGGACTTGCGCGCCGAGCGCAACATTAACTATCGGTCCTTCGAGCCGATACTGAGCCTGCTGAATGCTCACCATACTCCGCAGTGCCAACACTGGGCAGTGTGGGCTCTGGCCAACTTGACTTCTGTCTACCGTGAGTATTTTAGTACCCCAATATTTTTTGTGTTTTCCTAATTTTATCGAGACTTAAGAAACTGACAAGTACTAACTGTCGCCGTGTTTTCAAGCAATTAATGTTTTATAGACCTTTTACTCGGAATACACGCCTTTGTATATCTTTCGAAAAAGCTACACGCTACTTGAACACCACTCATGCTGATAAGTTATAAACTAGCGCTTGACCGCAATCCTGCCTGATGGTAAGCAGTGACGCAATCGATGATGGTAAAGCGCACTAGTTTATTAAGAGCCTATTCACTTTAGCCTTGAAGACACTCAAATTGTAGTCCGACAGAAACACCGCCGCTGCTAATTGTTCCAGTCCCTTCACACACAGTACTTTTCAGTACTTTCGCACTCCAACTTAAAATATATACTTATAATATACAATATGTAAAGAAAGCCCTGTCCGATCCGTGAAGATATTGTTTGGTATCGGATTCTACTAATGCCTACAAACCCTAGGCGGTATTAAAAAAAAATACCACCTAAAAAAATAAATATTATTTCGCAAAAAGAGGCAAAGGTCATGGCAATACAAGCGGGCGATGGGGTACGGGGCACGCGGTCTAACAAAATGCCGCCAGTATTGTACCCTTATCAGTCGGACGGGATTTTCTTAACATATTAAGAAGAAGAAGTTACCACCCACCAGACAAGGTCTTGCCGCCAAGCGATTCGTCGTGTTCCGGCATGATGTCTGGTGAAGCCGTACGTAGGACGGGTCTGGGCAGTTTTCTTGCCATGTGTGCCGGGTACGATGCGCCAAATGTTGTTGTGTCGGGAGTTTGGTCGTGGAGAGTTTCCAGGTCAAATCCCTCTGGCGCATCATCGTTGGTCGTGTTGGTCTTAGGTTTAGCATGGCATCGCCTCGCTCAACTGCCGTCATCCTTCCTATTCCTAAGTTTTTTAAGTGAATAGGCATAATAAACTAGTGCGCTTTAACATCAACGATTGCATCACTGCTTACCATGAGGCGGAATTGCAGTTAAGCACTAGTTTATAATTATTAAAAAAAATATATATACAAAACTAAAACTTTAGTTAAGGACATGGGACAAATGCTTAAATTCAACTATAAATTCTTCTTGTATAAAACCTAATGATTGTCATTTCCAGCGGACAAGTACTGCACTCTCGTTGAGGCTGAGGGTGGCCTGCGTCTGTTGAACGACTTACTAATCCACCCGCGCCCCTACAAAGAAATCAAGAAACTGGCGAAGATCGTGATCGCTAATTGTGCCAACTTCGCCGCCCGTGAGTCCGGCAGCCCGCCGGGTTCCCCCACTCCGGACAATTAACTAATAGAGTTCTTTGGGGATATCAATCCTCACATGCCTGAATAGCGCATGTGCTGCGTCATCTGGATGTGATGCACGCTTGCTGTTATCATTATCGGGGGCATCTGGTTCTGGGTTGTCGCCTACGGACGCTCATAGTTATCGGTGAAGGATTGTCAACACACAGTTCTGAAACCGTTACACACAAGGACTTTTAGAAGCCAAAAATCTGTTTTTGTTTTTCTTTTCTTTTGAGATGATGTTACTAAGTATCACTGTGTTAGTACAATAAGCAAATTGTCGTATCCCTTAACTATAAGCGAAATTTTTCAAGATAGTTTATGATTATCGAGCTTAAAACTTCTCGTTGTCCTATTCAGTGACATTGTAAAAATGCCAACAGTGACTACACCATTGTTCGTGACCCCTCATCGCCCTTGAGATCGGTACGTCTAAGCTATTTAATTATTAGAAGAGATATTATCTAATTAAGAATATTCGTTTACAGAAGAAAGTTTTAGTTTGTGCTTTGTGAAGATATGATCTGTATTGTATATTAACTCTAAATTTTAGAATCATACATTATGTATTAATTTATTTATATTCATTTGCCTATTACTAGAATAATTACATAACGTGCTATAAATATCAGATGTAGTTATTCTTCATGCATAATGTCATTGAAAATATTATAACATATGTTAAGCTTTTATTAAGAACATCGTATATTCGATATAATAGGATTTAATTATATTGATAGTGTGTTGTGGTTATGTTCTTTAAGATTTAAAATTATTGATACCCAGTTCATGTTTAGCTCCTTAGGAACGGCATGAATTGGCGTTAGGATTTAATTAGAGATAGCATAATTCTGAACATCTAGTTTTAAAACTTTTTTGTAGGTATTTGAAAAAAAAAATAGACTTTGATACAAAAATTAAGGGTTTTACACATTTGATGCGTATCTTCGAAACTATTTTAATTTATGACGTAGGATGATATATTTATTTTTTACTAAAAGCAAAATTTAAAAAAGATTCCATCACTTTTGTAAATATACTAAATTCAGAAGGCTTTTTTATGTGGAAGAATGTTAATAGCATAATTTGACTTCTTGCACGAAATGAGTCCCAATACAAGCATGACGTAAGCAAAAAATGACATCAGGACGCACAACATATAAAAAATAGTATGCCAGCGTATGTGATTTACACGACAGTATTTAACTTCATGCGCTTCGTAGTGCATTGAGACAGCTATTAAACGCAAAAAAAAAAGCGGAAATTACATACATTACAAAGCCAAATTATTTATTTTTTATTAGGAGTAAAAGAGCTCTTCAACTCCTTATAAAAAATAAATTAAATAATTTGTTAGATTAAACTCTCCAAACTTTATTTCGCTATTAAATAGTGATATTGATTTATACAGTACGTTAAGAAAACCCTGTCCGACCCGTGAAGGTGTTGTTAGGTATCGATAACTGATTCTACTAATGGATACAAAACCGGGCTAAACTTAAAAAAAAAATCTCCCTAAAAAAAATTAATATTATTTCGCAAAAGGAGGTAACTTAATAAATGTGCGTTGACCACCCTTCGCTTGCCGCCCGCGGGGTGCGGGCGGCAGGACACGCGGCACGTGGTCGCATCGCTATTCGCTCATAATAATACCGGTGTTGTCACTTTTTAAAAATTACCAAATTTCGGGGAAATTGGAATTAATTCGCGGGAAAAAAAGATTATTTCAAAATTCATTTGTATTGGTACTATGATGAATACGTAAAATTTTATATTATATTTGGTCATGTGTTTACCTAACCTTTATTATCCTTATGGGTCGGACAGGGTTTTCGTAACATACTGTATTGTAATTATGCAGAACATTACATTAAAAGTTACTTCAACAATACTATTTAATGCGTCAAGTATGACGGTTTACCTAGTTTATTAGTGCAGCTATTATATGTATATGTATATATATATTATATATCCGTGTTAAAACCGTATAAATCTTATTCTTTAATATTAAGATAAGTTGTTTTTATACACCTACTGTTATCATTCGTGGTTCAATCATTTTTTAATAATATGCATAAATAATTCTAAATAAAAGAATAAAATTACAAATGGCATTTAATTTGCAGTCTAGGGCTACTATAAAGTAACATCAGGATTCTTGTCTGAGAAAGCTACGTCTCTCTTGCAATGAAACCATATGGCAATAAAATGTGCATCCCAGCAAGCTATTATTTGTAAAAGAAAAATATAAATATTACCCTGCATCGTCTTTTCTTATAATTGTATCATATGTCAGGTGTCCACTAACACATGTAATTATTTATTTTGGTTTCAAATTAAAAACTGAAATCATGGTGAAGGTATAGTTCATCCTGATTCCGGTGCCAGAATAGTAACACATGTCTATCTACTAACCAACAACTGTAAACACTAGTTAAATAGACTACTAACCGTAAGGGTCAATTCACATGTTCCACAACCAGACCACGTCGCAGCGACAAAATGTGGTCAAGCTGTGGTGACGTGTGGATAGTGTCGCAGCGGCTTTTTGCAGTTGCGTTGTGGTACTGACAAAATGTCGAAGTGGTTGCGTTGTCTTTCATTCACTTGTCACAACACTATTTTATTTCATCAAAAACTGACAACACAGTAAATAGTTGAGTTCGTCTAATTAAAAATAAGATTATAGGCGCGCTCTGTTGATGACGTCATGTTGTGGCGAAGTCGCCGCGTTGCTGCTGCCGGTGGTGGCGTTGCCGTCGCGATGTAGTCGTATTTATTATACAGGTGGTCGATAACAACGGCAAATGTGGTAGGTGTAAATTGAAATATTCATTTTCAATACAAAATATACGCCCGAACACGTGGCGTCGTTGTGGTATGGTTGTGGTACGTGTGAATTGACACTAAATGAAAATTTTGCTCATCTGAAACACAGGTCTTAACATCAATAAGAAGTCTTCTGTTCCAATAAATGTATTTAATACAATTTTATTTATTTCGGTTGTCTAAAATTTTTATGATTAACATTTAGTAGTGATGTTTGCTGTTATTTGGCTCGCCAAAATCTATTGTTATATATTTATTGTTGTGTTGCCTAACGCAAATAACACTATCAAATCATTTAATTCGACAAGTATTATGGACAAGATCGAAAAGAATAACATTTTAACATAAAACGGAGTTGAAACTGAGCTTTGTCAATACATTTTAAATCCATAATTAGAAGTTATGTATATTCATCCTGAATTAATACGTTAATATAGGTAATATTTAGATTCAATTACGTTGTATTTCATAAATGTACAGTAATTATAATAATTGTCTAATATGCAATGGCTGGTCTTGTAAGAGCACTGCAGATCCACAACATAACCTAATTAAATTAATCCAAAAGTAGCATTAAGGCATTAAATTTAAGAAAAACAATGAAAATCAGAAGCAGAACTAGTGCGCGCCACTAGAAAAAATGAGATATAAACCACGAATAATTTCGTTAAAATTAATTAAATAAAATCGTTGGTGATAATGAAATTATGACGTTAAGCTAATGAAATATACCAGTGATACAAATGGAACTCGAATCACTATGGCAATCAATGATGAAGGGTGTAAATAATTAGTAAAAATAAAACAAAGGATTCTCTGAGGGAGGTCAACAGAGATTAGGCTCAATAGAAAACTGTCGAAGCAATAGATTCACAGTTAGGGCTGTTTGAAATTGTTGTAAATCATAATATAACCGCTGTGTTATTTCGTTTATCTACCATGCGGAAATTTATGACAGATTTCATCCTAGGCCTAATTGTATAAACGGAATTTATAGGCTTAAATTCTAGGGCATGCGTTTTCGCAAATTACTCGATGGGATTTTTATACTTAGATAAACGGAATAACAGTAGCCGTTAACCGTATCGATGTTATTTAATGTGTTATTTATGTGTGCTATTTGTTTAGAATACACCGAGTTAACTCTCTGTTATGTAGCGTTAGAATTAACACTTTTCAATAGTACATTTCTCATTCGAGTTTTATTTATATGTGTCTATATTATATGGGTTGACAGTACAGTGCATCGGGAAGATACACGCTTGCTTGGATTTACGCGTCTCTCAATAAGAGACCAGCCCCCTAATCGGCGAAAACATTTTTGGCAAATGATTGCGACTAGTTGGGATCGTTTGGACTGAACGGACCAATGGGCGGTCCGAACGAACCCAACTGATGCCAACTAGTCGCAATCATTTGACGAAAATGTTTTCGCCGATTAGGGGGCTGGAGTGCTAAGTTTTCATAGATCCGCCACGTTGTGTTGGGCAGCTCGAGAGGTTTTGTTAAGTTTACTGTGACATTTATTGCCTTTATGACTCTGAATTCGACTAATCACTATAGTGTCTGTCTAGTTAATGTAAGGCCAATTTATAATAGTTTTTTAATATTCAATCTGATGACTAGAATTGTTAAGATTATCGCCACAAGACACCGGGTCTCGTTGCTCTATGCGATATATACGGGAACAGTATACATGACTGAACATTAAGGCAGTGTATTGGGAATCCAGTCGGCCTGTACCTATATGCAAAAAGCACTTATAAAATATGCAAACACCATTGAATAAATAGTAAATTCACAATTATACATTTCAATTCAATAGTATTATCTATATGTAAATCTATGTTGTGTACATGTCGGTATATATCTAAACCGATCAATAGGTGTTAAATGTGTTAAGGTCGTTGCAATCTCGGCTCGACAACGGATCAGCATCGCCTCATCCATCCCGTCCACCACAGGAAATCACGTAATGGGCTGGCTCAGCTACAACTCTAGCGACGGCTGGGGCTAATCAGGAACGTACAAGACACCCTTAAATTAATAAATCAACTGATACTTCGATGATGACATGGATTAAACGCTGTGACCTCCTATGATGTTCCTGTGGGATGACCACAAACCGCATGTGCTACACACTAAGTTGTGATGCCGTAACTATGCTCATAACTGCATGTTGCAGTGTAGATTCACAGGAAGAAAGGATGAATCTATGCCGATCCGTAGTCGAGCTGATGCGGCGAGCTTATTTATATAAATAAAAATTATTTGTGATGTTCACACATGATTGTCTTATAGTATTTTTATGATTTGGGTTCCTGATGGTCTTACTTAATTCATTGAGTCTACCCTTTGGTTGTCCATTGGACTAAGTGTAGCAACACATCTGCCGAAGTTACTGGAAAGTGGCAATACTTTTATAATGCACCTTCTAGGATCTAGTAGGTAATGCATATAAGTATTGAGACCTAGTAACTGAGTCTCCGCCCGCGATTCCACCTGTGCGGATTTCGTACTTCCTCCACGCGTTGCGTACGTAACTCCGTACGTTTTAAGGAAACTAAAAAGAAATTCTGTCGTCATCGCTAGGGGTCTCAGGGTACGATTACGAAAAATCCTTTCTTAGTGGATGCCTGATGTGGGTGACAAAACTACTCACTGGCCAAATTTCTAAATTATAGTGTAAGCGATTTACCCCCTTATTCATAAAAACTGCTTAAAGTTAACGAGTGATTAGCGATTCTTTAACCATACATTTTTGACCTTTTAAAGTCACTTAACTTAAATCATCCTTTATGAATAAACACCACAGTGTTTAAGGGGTTTATTCATAATCGAATTTTAAAGTTAAGTGACCTGCAAGCGTCTAAAATGTATGTTTAAAAAATCTCTAATCACTAGTTAAATTTAAGCAGCGTTTATGAATAAGGGGGTTAGACTGCATAATGATGTCTCAATGGAGACATTGCCTTTTTATACTTGAAACATTTTAAGAAAAAAAAAAAAAAAAAAAAAACAACGAACGCGTAATATCCTGCGCTTTATTTTCGGCAGATGTGTTGTTATGTACTTTGGGCTTTGTTCTGCCAACTGTTCAGCAACTCAAAAATATTTCAAAATAATTTGCAAAATACCTACCTAACATTTTTTGGACTATTCATTGTTATTATTCAAACCATAAATGGTTTCAATACATTGAACTGTTTTGGTTAGTTTGAAATAAACAACTGAAATATTGGCTTAGGTAATACTTAGTTGACATAAAAAACTGAATGATTTTAAGATTGTTAGATCATTCTGGCAGAACTATAGATTATGTTGATATTACATATATGCATACTTCTATTAATTTTATTCTAGAAATCTAACCTGTTTTATTGATTTGTCGTTTTAGAGATTTTTTGATGTTATCAAATAAATAAATATCTGAATGTCATTGGGCGTTGATTATTTCTGTTGGACCTTACTGTCTAAGGTTGTTACTTACTAGAATTCTAGAAAGGTGTTGGTTGGCTTACCTTAGCTTTTATGAAGAATTTTAACTGCTACTTTTATTATGACCAAGAACAATAAAAGCTGTGCAGTTGAACTTCTGTCCTGCTTCCTTGGTGGAGTCCTGAGTTCTTGGTGGAGCCCCCTGGTCATTTTAAAGGTATACACCACTCAATAGGTTGAAAAGAGTTCTTTCCAAGCATGTGTCCTGTATGGACGGTCAAGAAAGTGTGCAGGGGGTCTCAGGCCATGGCTCATAATATATATATTTTTTAACCTTTGCCTACACTAGGAATTTCTCCTGTATCGTGGGGGTGTTTACAAACCTCACATACACAAACATCCAAACCCGGAATAACTAATTGTAGGCCATACAAATATTTCTTCCGTGCGAGGATCGAGCCCGCGACACGCGGCGCAGCAGTCGCCAATGCACCAATCGTGTCGTCAATAAAACGTTCAAAGTCTAGTCGCAGTGTCACCTCGGCGACAAACAAATGTGAAAATGTAGGGAAATTAGACGTATTTTTCGACAGATTGAGACAGATCAGGTTTGATAGCATTTAAATACTGTTAAAACTAGGAACTAGCTGCTGAAGTAGTCTATTTGTTTTATGAAAAGGATCTTAGTACCTTTATTACATTATTACCAGAAGAACCAGAATGAAGGTTTCCATCTCTGTAACGTATAAAGTATATCTCCTCTTGTCTACCTGTAGTTGTAGATTTTCTTAATTCTTACCAAAGAGGTTCCAAAATTTTACTATGGGAGCTAGCATAACCACACGTCGCCATTTTTTTTTTGCAAACGTTAAATCGATCAAAAGATGTTTTATTTGAAAAATCAGGTAAAAGATTTATTTTTCTAGAAGTTTGACTGAAATAAATTATAGTTTAAACTTGTGTCGCCGAGATACTTTGAGTACCTAATCACCGAGCGAGACAATGAAAATCATTAAAAAATACTTGATCACGTGTTTATAACTTATGTAGGTAGGTACTTACCTACCTATTGTAGATTGTATTCAAATATTTCCTGGTTTGTTCTAAAAAATTATATATTCGATCGAATTTATATAACGATCTCAGCAGAGCACTATTTTTAATCAAGTAGGTACCTATTACCTACTTCTGATTTGACCACGCAGAGAAACTCCGAGCATAGCTCTTTCCATTCCCCCTTGTGTGATTCTGAGCCTTCGTATGAGGCCTATTGTGAGCGACCACGTTTCAGTTCCGTAGCAACTGGCAACACACACTGGTCAAAGACTTTTTAGTCTTGAGACACTGTGGTATCTTAGACGACGAGAAGATTGCTTCGACGACGACGAGAGCTGGATTCGAGCAGACACCTCTTTCTCGAAGTTGGACCTACCTAGTTGGACTGTTTCTCCCAGGTATATATACTCGTTAACAACTTCGAGTGCAGAGCAACCAACTTGAATTAGAGTGGGTGCGACATGAGAGCTCGACATGATCTTCGTCTTATCCATGTTCATCTTTAGACCCACTTGTTGGGAAGCTCTGCTGAGGTCATTGAGCATTTTGTCCAAGTCTTCCAGGGTCTCAGCCATGACCACGATATCATCTGCAAAACGGAGATTAGCGATCCAAAGTCACCGACATAGCTCTGCGAATCGCTAAACTTAAGTGGCAGTGGGCAGGGCACATTGCTCGTAGAACCGATGGCCGATGGGGCAGTAAGGTTCTGGAGTGGCGGCCACGTACTTGAAGACGCAGCGTAGGGAGGCCCCCAACAAGGTGGACCGATGACCTGGTGAAGGTCGCCGGAAGCCGATGGATGCGGGCAGCACAAGACCGTTCAGCGTGGAAAGCCTTGGGGGAGGCCTTTATCCAGCAGTGGACATCCATAGGCGGAAGACGAAGAAGAAGATTACCTACTTAAGAGTGATTTTTCACATTCTCTTATTTCTACGTTCTTCTAATAAATGCTTCATTTAAACTGGGAACCTATTATGAACCTATTTGAATGAACAATATGACCCTTTAGAGCACCATGTTGCTAACTATTTCAGTTTAAATAAGTAGGTACCCTCTACCCATAAAGTCTCTTTAACTCTGACTAAAACAATGCCGGCGGGGTTGAGCCACAAAGCCAGTCGTATCAATAGGATTTTCTTCAAATAAAAAAACAATGTTGTTTTATTAGACGAAGGTATATTAAGTATCGCAAAATATTATTTCAGCGACAAAGTTAGAAGTAGCAATAACCACCACGCTTTACCATAACATATTGCTGCTAAGTTTGTTGGTCGACGGGAATTTTAAAGTTTGTTCTAAAACTGCAGCAAAGAGTATAGTAAGTACAGTATTTAATCAGTATTCGTTGAGTATGCACGTACGCATCAAAATGTCTATTGCCTTATACGGGTCACAATTGGAGGCTGGCCGTCGGTCCTCTACGAATCCTTTCTTGGCTTCGGCAACTAATCGCGGTATCCTGATACTGCTGTAACGTTCCGCAACACCTATCAACAAGTTTTTTACACACATGCATGACCAACCCTGCTCTACCCGACAGAAACGACTGTTGATACACCGTCTGCTATGTTCTTTTGATGATTTTGATCCGTTTACCCTTATGCAGGGTAATTACGTAACACACAATCCATAGCAATGGGTTTCATTTTAATACTTCAACAACATCCATTGCGTTGTTTACGTTGCTAAGCAAACACATTTTTCGAACATACGGAGTAATGGTTTAGCAATATATTATAAATATGCTTCAAAATGACCAGCACCCCAATTGAGTAACGCACTATTACTATCAATTGGAATCATTTTGAAGCATATTGCTAATCCATTGCTACATATGTTCGAAAATGTATCTGATCAACAACGTAAATAACGCAATGGATGTTGTTGAAGTATCAAAATGAAAGCCATTGCTACTGATAATGTATTCAAGTCGTCTTGTCATATTTTGTTCTGGGCTGTGTTGGCTGGCGGCGACATTCATCTTATAGGGGAAGGCCGGGTAAAGTGAATACCCCGGGTAAAGCGATAACTGCCTACTACTCCTAACTTGTAAGTTCTTCATTCAACATGCCACTACTATTGCGTTTGGCCATCTTGGTTTAGTACGCGGCAAACATCGAAGTGAGGGGCTGCGTCGCGTCCCGTCCGCAGAGTGAAGAATTGTGTTTTCGTAAATAAAATAGGTAGGTAGTGATTTTGTGTTATAAGTAGGTACATTGATAATTTCTCCTGTATTACTAGTTCTTTATTTTTAGGAATCTCTTAATTCGTTAGCGTATCAAAGTAGTTTGTTATAGTATATTTAACAGAAAATCAGAATTATTTGTTTTTTGTATAAAATGTGTTAAACTCAAAACTTACCTAGACGGGCAAAGTGGATACCATATTCACTTCCATATACCTACACTATCCGACAAAGACAAAAGAACTGCTAAAAAGGTTAAACAGCCGGAGAAAATGTAAGAATTTAAGGATATTTTATGCGTTTCTTGCGGTGAAATGTATATTGAAGAAAATAGTAAACAAGCTGAAAATTTGATTCAATGTGACATATGTCAACAATGGTGACACGAAGATTATTCTGTTTTTGATGGCACTCAAGGATATACCTGAGACAAATTATAATCTTAATTTTATGATCAAGTTTCTTTTTTAGTTTGTCAAAGTTATTTCTTTGTTTTCAGAGATTGAATACGGGTATCCACTTTGCCCAAGTACTGTATCCGCCTTACCCGGGGAACCTACCCTGCAAAGCGAATACTTTCGTACTTTTTTAAATTTTAATTGCAGTTGATTATTGTTTAAATATTAATGGTAAGTTATGTTCGTATTTGTAAGAGCAATAAATAAAGACTGATTTTTGATCATTAATTTGTTTTTGTATTGTATACCTTTTCTGCTATGACCTTAAATACCTTAAGGTATCCACTTAGCCCGGCCTTCCCGTATGTTATTTTTTGAGTAGTTAATTGTGTCTAGCAGGCTGCCTTTGAAAACACCTTTAAGTAGGTACAGTGATAAGATTTGGATACGGAAATATTAATACATACCTACCTATCTAAGTATTAATAATAGGAAAGATGCTAAGTAATATTAAGGATGCCAATTATTTTAAAGTTGACCACTAACGTAGATTGTTCCGGCAGGGGCAAGCCGTTAACTTTTAAAAATACCTTCCTAAGTTCCTATTTCTTTTGAGCATCAGGTGAGGCCATTAATATTATAAGGGTACCTAGTCACTTACCAGCACTAAATTTACTAAAATATTCTGTAGAATTATAACCAGTCAATCGTCTCGCATTGTCCTTTCCTCCGTGTGCATCATAAGCCTTGATGTGTTCTGCATGAACTCTTTGCAGTTTGTGAATAGCCTTCTCGATTTCTCTGCAATTAATTAGGTCTTACCTACTAAGAATAATCCAGTCAGATCGAACTACAGAGGTAGAACTAGTAGGTACTTTGGCAAATAAATTCGGGTTTCATCATCATTCAGCATTCTACTAATGGACATAGGTCTTCACCAGCACGCCATCCATTATCTCGATTCGTGTCATAATCATAACATAATAAAGGTAAACTAACAGTGGCCCGATTGATTACCTTGTTCAAAATTAAACTTAATTTGCAGTACATCTTTTTCATTTTGTTAGTTTAGTCCTGTCAATTTAGTCTGCACCTGACGTATTATTTTCCTAAAACAGAAGCGAATACAGAGTTCAAACTCTGTATTCGCTTTTGGAGTACCTAATGTTATATCGATCGGACAAAATAAAATACTTACTCAATTCCATTTTCTGCGCGCATTTGTTTGGTAGAAAAATTGATATGTGCACCAGAACCCTCCCAGTCTGTGAATGGTTTAGGATCCAGCTGGACCTGAACTCCGCACTCTGCGGCAAGCATATCCAAGATAAAACGAGCCATCCAGAGGTCATCACCAGCGTGCACCCCAACAGATGGACCAACTTGGAATTCCCACTGACTTGGTCCAATTTCGGCATTCGTACCATAAATAGGAATTCCAGCAAATAGACAGCATCTGTAGTTACATTGTTAGGTATGAATATTTCTGAGCTCCGAGCTGCGGGTTAATTTCGTAACACACCGGTAGCAAAGGGTTCATTTTCACAGTTCAACGAAACTCATTGGGTTTTCAATCAGTTGTCAGTCACAGTTCAACAACACTCATTGCATTATTTACGTTTTGAGCTGACACATTTTCAAACATATGAAGCGATGGATTGGCAATTTGCTTCGAAATGATTCCAACTGATGGTAATAGTGTGTTACGCAATTAGGGTGCTAATCCATTGCTTCATATGGACGAAAAATTAGTCTGTCTCAATAAATAACGTAATAATGTTGAACTATTAAAACGAATGAACGCAATAACTCCGCTGTTCAGAGATGACTTGGCCTAATTACGAGTAAAGATCTCGCGATGTGATTATTCGTTTTGGCTTTTATTGTTAATTTTTTATCGCTCATTAGAACTGACGGTAACTATCAAATGAGATTGGTAAATTAAATAACGTGGGTCACAAATGATAGTACGTACTTACTACCATTGCAGAACTACACGTATCGCAGATAGGAGGAATACCTGTAGTGTGCGTTCACAATATCCCTGGCGCACATCTTATCAGCACCAACACCGCAATAGTAATAGTCTGCTCTCTGGGGAAAGCCGCCCTTGGGCCAACCGTAAGGCCTCGAATCAGACGTGTTCAGGAAAAAGTATTCTTGCTCGATACCAAACCACGGCTCGTCTTCCTGACACTTCCTGTAAGCGTCTAGACACTTTACACGGTGGTTGGTTCCTGTGTAAGCAATAATTATGTAATGTTACTTGTTTTACCTGCGCTTGTTTTACCTTATAGTGAGTGAGACGGACTGTATAAGCGCGTCAAACAAATAGCAAAGTTGGGGGAGGGAACAAAACTGTCATTCCCCGTATTTTAAGTTACAGTAAATTTTTCGCGTAGACGCACATTCAAAGGCAAAACTAAATAACACGGAAGGAGGATCACTTTAACTCAAGCGAACAAAATATTTAAGGTCCATCAGATAGATTTATAAAAAATATTGAACACGTATTTTTTATTTTTTCTTTCATTCAAATACTTAGGAAGATATTATTGATTTGAAATGTCGCATGACGTCACGCCATGGTACAAAATATACCACGGCGTGACGTAATTAGCGCCAACTCCGTAACTTTAATACTTTCATATCTCAGTAGTTTTAATATCTCAGTAGTTTTTGGTAATTTCGACAAAATAAAAAATACGGGTCTTAATTTTTTTATTATCTATAAGACGGACTAATTATTTTTTTGATTTTCATACCTTGGATACATCCCTATTGCGGAAAATCACATTTTTTTTTTAAATTATAAGATAAAGTAGTCAATCTAAGGGGATTGATTGTCGTGTTTCAAATATCAATAGAGATCTATTCAAATTCTGAAACGGTGCTGTAACTGTTGTTATTATTGTTGTAGGTACTTTAGAGGCAAAATAAATTAACTAACGAAACTCTGCAAATGTGATTCTATTCTATTCTTTATTATGGCAATTAAAATCGACTATTCTGCTAATGGCAAGTGGTTTGAAAAGCAAGAGTGTATGTAAATAAAAAAGAAAAGGAATAATTAAAACCAAAACTTTCGATGCTACAGTTGACCTTTGTAGATCCTGAGAGGTTAGTACTGGACTGAAATAAACATTAATGTAAAACTACATATTATATTATAATTGTTAGAAAACATCAATAAAAACATATACCACGGCCAAATATAGAATAATTGAGTCTGCAAATGTGATTGTGTGAGTCTTGGCGTTATTGCAGAAGGTCCGGCTGTACTTCACACCAGGCTCCTAATGTTATACAATGCACAGGTTCGTTCGTGTTTCAAGTACTGCAACCACATTTGGGCTGGTGCTTCAAAATGCCACCTGGCAAGTTTTGATTTAGTGAAGAGGCATGCGAAGAGGCTAATTGGAGAGCCAGATTTGGTTCAAAGCGGTTTCTAAAGCCTGGCGAAGAGTAGCCAGCCTGTGGGTGTTCTATAGGATGCATTTTGGAGAGTGTGCACGGGAATTGCATGCCTAAATT
Source organism: Sesamia inferens (assembly GCA_037179545.1). Classification (NCBI taxonomy): domain Eukaryota; kingdom Metazoa; phylum Arthropoda; class Insecta; order Lepidoptera; family Noctuidae; genus Sesamia; species Sesamia inferens. The sequence continues at coordinate 12,624,666 of CM073921.1, read as the reverse complement.
CTCGCATTTCTGTTCCTTCATCGGACGACCCGTCGTACGGCGAGTATCCACCCTTACGTTGTTGACACCACTATGATCCGGACGAAGCGTTTCGCCGCAGGTTTTATACCGCATCGAGGAGCTGGAACAATCTGCCAGCGGTGGTGTTTCCATGTGATTACAAAGTGTCTTCAAGGCTAGAGTGGATTAGGCGCCTTAAAAAACTAGTGCGCTTTACCATCAACAATTGCATCACTGCTTACCATCAGGCGAGATTGCGGCCAAACACTAGTTTATAATATGTAAAAAAAATTAATATAATTTTGGGGGTCAACGACCTTTAACGATGACTGTTGCTGCTACTTAAATCCGTTTTCTATTGTTTTATCGTGTTTACGGTGTATTCCGTGGTGTTGGCATTTCGATACCAATGAAATCTATGAAGTTTATACATAAATATAAGAATTATAAAAGTGATATCTTCTTATGATAAGTGTCTACTAACTGCGTTTGAAAAGGATATTTTAATGAGGTTTTGAGGGATCAATTCACAAAAATATTACGAGTTTCGGTAGCTAACTCAATTTGATCCTCTATAGATATATACATAATATAGGGTGTATCTGACATCATAACGCAAACTTCGTGAGAAGGCTGCACCTCATGCCACTAATAAAATTATGATAGTCATTTATATCGTTAATGAGCGGTTACAGAACAAACAGTGTTTAAATAAATGTGTCGGCTCGACCATTGAACGTTGCAAGCGTGCCGCCGCGCGTGTATGTGGGTATGACGTTGACCCCTAATGTGAACTCTATTAAATCAGCTGATAGGATAGTTTTCGAGTTATATTCACATTGCGCTTTTTGTGTAATTAGCGAATTAATTATTTTTTACTCTAAAATCTTATTGGGTTATAATAGTAAGTATAGTAATTATGAACGGTTTAAAGTGAAAATCTGCATATATATTTTTTTTTAAATCAGAAAAAAACCGACGACAAATTCCACCAATGGGGTGTTCAGAATCATGTCCTGGATCCATGGTACTCGTTTGTGCGTCGATGTCAGATACACCCTTTATAGTATACTTACTATTACTAGCATGAGTGTAAACTACACATACTCACTTAGTTAACAGTTAAACTTACGTGTAGGTTCCATGTTCTTATCGTACGTGTCACACATGACAAGAATGTGATTACCGTGTCTAAAAGGGTTTCTGTATATCGCACGAGGTTTTAAAAACAGATCCGCATCATTGTGTTTTGCCTGTTGAGTACCGAAGCCATCGAAGGAACATATCGGAAGATCTGTTATTAAGTTAATAGTCATGGTTAACCGGTTGAATTCCGTCATAATTACGGAACATAAATAACAAGGTAGCATCTTAGAAATTGCAGATATAAAATATAGAATTGTGTCACGCTTGGAGCCACTTATCAATACGCCTCAATGGAAAAGGAGAAAAATGGTGTTAATTGTCGTTATGTAAAATATGTAAGTCGCATAATTTATGGGATTATAATAATAACTACCTGCGCCCCGCGGTTTCACCCCTGTAAGTAGTAGAAATATAAAAAATAGATTAAACCTGTTCTCAGGGCCTAACGAATGTATATACGAAATTTCATTAAAATCCGTTCAGTCGTTTTGGAGGAGTTCGAGGACAAACATGTGACAGGAGAATTTTATATACCTTATAGAAGATAATTGACATATTGGGGTATTTAATCCAGCTAGGTATTGCATCTAATACAAAGTTACATTGTTAGGTATACTTATACATTGAAATGAAATTTCGTTTCATTGGTATGCAAAGTAAGAAAAATAACTATGGTAGGTATTTCGTGGATACATGAATTTACTGTACGGAAATGAAATAAAAGGTTGGTCAGCAGTTAAATTATACAAAGTGGTGCTGACAATACGACAATAAATTAAACATCATGTACCTCAACACATTCTCAGTGTACGCATAAAAAATCATATAAATGTATCCATGAGTTTAGTCACAGGAAATTATTTTTAATTTTTCACATTTTCTACATGATGTACATGTTGATAAGGAAGCGCTTACAGGTTGATGCCCGACGCATCCAGCCGGTACTATACTTTAATAATAAAGGCGCGAAAAAAGCAAGTCGATACAGGACCGCGCTGTCGCCTATCGGAGGTCAGTGAACCAATATTATAAAGGATGTTATATTGTGATTGCAATTTTATGTTAGTTTGTTTAAAATTTTCATTTATTTGTTTTTGATGCTAGGTTTTTTTCTATGGTTTAGGATTATTCCTATGAACCAGCATTGTTCGTGTTTTTATTTATAGTCGTATTATCAGCACCACTCTGTATGTAAATTGTCACAAAATCTAAGATTTTCAGCTTTTTATGTAAAAATATAAAAAAATAATTAAAGCTCGGTGTAAATATTAGAAGGAATTATGTACTTAAGTGGAAAAAAACATAAAATTGAACATAAAAAAGCAGACTATTCAAATAAAAAACTATTTTATTTGTGAAAACAAATAATTCTGATAATTGATCACGCAGTAAAACCCCAAGCATAGCCCTCTCCATTGCCCTTTGTGTGACCTGTGGCTTTCTTATAAGGCCCATTGTTAGCGACTACGTCCCAGTAAATCTAAAACTTATACGGTTATCTTATGGATACCATTGTCAGAACTGGACCAAATTGTTAATAGAAACCACACGGGAAACACCAGCTTAGCTTTCAAATAAAAATACTTAATCATCAAAATCTGCGGTCAAAAAAATTATAAAAATCATTGTATTGAGAACCTCCTCAATTACTGAAGTCTTGTCGATTGGTCTGAGTTTATTGGTCTCTTCTGGGTTTTAATATAGCGCTCAATTACTATAATTTTTTGTAGACTTTATTTTGGTGTAAGTAAGTATAAAAACAAGGACCTTTTATATTTTCATCAAAACAGTTCACGTTCCTCTTAGTACGTAGTCTACATTCCATTCTGTACATGTGTTCTAGGTTTCTAGGAAAATAGTTATAAGGTGGCATATATTTTTCAGACTGCGAATGTGTCATATTCGAGAGCATTGTTTCCATTAATTTATTATTCAAAGCTTCTATGTTGCGAGTAAGCTTATCTGCAAGGTGAGTAATTGAAATGTAAGAAGGTGGTACTAAAATTATCGTTCGGCAAGCTTCGTTATACAATAAGTAGGTAGGTACCCACTGAGGAATTTATATTATAATATGTATGGATGACCAATATTTTCAATCAACTACGATCTTTAATGCCTACACAATAAAGTTGAAAATCTAACCAATAAATTTGACAAATTGTAGTAGTCTGATGTGCTGTCTGTACCTTATAAGTGTACTTTTTTTTGTTCACAACCCCGCTAAGCATTTAATAAGCTCTTGGGTCCGAGTCCCAGAGGGGCAGTGCGTTATTATGATTGTCTATGTCTACCTGATACCTTTCAGCAGCCCAAACTCTTAACTTGTCACCGGTTGACAGCAATTAAACCGTCTCCTATTATAAGCGAATTGTAGGGAGGACAGCAGGTCAAGCTACCGGTAACTGTCAAATACTTCCTTTCAACCTTGAGCCTTAATTCTGTAGAGATAAAGTTGAAAATGTAATAAAGAAATCTGTCAGATTGTAGTAGCTTTACCAGATTATGAATTAAGGCATTTTATTTATAAAATATCATAGGTATAAGTTAAGAAACTTGATTCATGCCAGCTTCAAGGAAATGGTAAATAAAAGAAACCAAGAATACAGTAGAAATTAAATATAGAACATATTTAAAGTTAACAAACCTAAGGATTGTTAGTATAATTCGTGTATCTACAATTCCGTGTTAGACCAAGTTGAAACCAAAAAAATATTGAATTATGAACCTAATCGTTATAGAAATGCAGTTCTTTATATAAAATGACATCTTAGTTCGATACTAAGATGTCACATTAGTCTTAATACTATTATAGTATAGTATTTTTATTTCGAAATTTATTTAAATTTAGACAAAGTTCTTAACACCTATTACTAAAATGTCAATTTAACACGGAACTAAGTAGTTATTTTTGTTTTAAGAGCTGCATTTCATTATCTGTTAGTTTCTTAATTCAATATCTGGTTCAGTGGTTTAAATCTGATCCAAAGAAAAACATTGCTTTAGAAATAAGTGCATCACTAAGATTAGGTGTCAGCAAAGCGAGCTTTTATATAATAAGTACTTTACGCGGACACTTTAAGTAGGTTTTACGTTAGACTCGGGACCGGCTCCCTAAATACATAGATACCTAGTTTAAATTATTGCCAATATGATTATCGTTAAAAGTATCAACATGCACGGATATCATTAAGTGCTATTACTACACTCATTATATTTTATATTACTGACTCATTGATTGGCTCGCTTCAAGGTTGTAAGAACTCTCAACCAATGAGTGCGCCAAACGCGCTCGATATCGACGATCGAGTCTCGTAATGAAAACTCATACTAGGTATACAGTATATTAATCATTTTTGTATGTAATGTGTCTGTATATACCAAAACAGGGTGCCGGCCAAACACATTGGGGGACGTTGGAGACCCCTTTTTGAAAATCCGCATTGGCTTTTTCTGAACCGTATGAATATTGTAAGCCCTCGTTTTGTAGTAAACTAGGGATCGTAGTTTGGCCAAGTCTGTCTGTTCGTTGGCGGAAAATCTCAGTAACTGTTAGTACTGGAGAGTTGAAATTTGGTACCAATATATAATATACAGTATGTTAAGAAAACCCTGTCCGACCCGTGAAGGTGTTGTTAGGTATCGATAACTGATTCTACTAATGGATACAAAACCGGGATAAACTTAAAAAAACATCCCCCTACAAAAATAAATATTATTTCACAAAAAGAGGTAACTTAATAAATGTGCGTAAGCACCCTTCCGCGGTCGGCGGGCGGCAGGGCACGCGGCACGTGGTCTCATCGCTATTCGCTCATAAATACTGGTGTTGTCAATTTTTTAAAAATTACCAAATTTCGGGAAATTTGGAATTAATTCGCGGGAAAAAAAGATTATTTCAAAATTCATTTGTATTGGTACTATGATGATTATGTAAAATTTTATATTATATTTGGTCATGTGTTTACCTAACCTTTATTATCCTTATGGGTCGGACAGAGTTTTCTTAACATACTGTATACAATAGTAATAGTATATCAATCACGCCGACAAAGTGGTAAAAAAATTTAAAAAAATATTTTATTAAGGGGGTCCTCTACACGTAAAGTGGGCAGAGGTTCTTTTCAACCTTAATGTGTGAAATACCTACTGTTAGATAGGTAGGTATTTAGAATTTATGATTAATTTATGACAATAAAGCTTGGGACTGCTCGCTCTGCTAAGCGTTGTTATTAAGCAATACTTCTGTGTGATTATGACATTTTAAACAATCTTTTTTTTTTAAAAGAAACACGCAAATTATTGTAAACATTTTCATTTTTAATGTCCAGACATTAAAAATGAAAATGTTTACAATAATTTACGTGATTAAAAAAGACTATGATCCCTGAGTTTGTTTCGGCTATTTCTTCTCAGAGGTGGTCAGTTAGGAAATGCCGGCTCCATCTAGTTTAAAAAAATATGACGTCTAAAAGTAATCAGTGATCCTACTTGCTTAATAAACGATTTCATTTCATTTACTCAACTATGCAACTTATGAACCATAAGTATCTCATCAACATCATCATCTCAGCGTTAACCCCGGTCGCAACCGAAGCTTTTTCAGCTTTAGAGTCTGGGGTCCGCTTTACCAGTCCTGGATAACCATAAAGATCTCAAAGTCAAAACAACTCATATCATAAAGATATCATAAAGACTTTCTAGGAAAATTATTTTGAACTGAATAGTTTTTGAAAAACTGTACATCGTAATATTTAAATTTAATATGTAGTTTAAATGTATATAGCACGGTTAGCGCAGTGGTTAAGCTGTTGACTGATGCGCTGCGTGTCGCGGGTTCGATTTCCGCACGGAACTTAATATTTCTAGGACCTAAAAGTGGTTGTTCCGGGTATGTGAATTTAAATATTTGTAAACGCACCCACAATACACGAGAAATCCCTAGTGTGGATCAAAGTTTTTTTTTTTTAAAAAAAAAGCAAAGTATATAACAAGCATCTTTTTATATTTATTATTAACCTGAACGTCTCTTCTTTCGTATAATAAAGGCAATCGTGGGTCTGACCAAGAATAGGGATAACTGAAATCTCTAAAAAATAATACACAAAAAGTGAAAAACTTAAAACGATCACAGTGACGGCCCGGGTCGGTCACGGTCACGCGAATTCAACGTCTTTCCCCCATCCAACACGTGGTCAACGTCGTCGTCACGCAATCCAAAATTACCATAAAAAATTCCAACATATAAACCCATCTGGTTTATATAAATCGCACCAAAAACATTCTGTAAAAAACTAGCAAAGTCTCGATGGAGCTGCTTGATTATCTCCAAAAAGTAATGAAATATACACAGAGCTGTACCAAGTCTAAGGTTCCTTACTGCGTATTTTTATACTATTTGTGTGACTTTGCCGTTGAATACTCGGTTGTTTACTCGGTGGTAGGCCATAACATCGGCCGCCGGCAGAAGTTACCACCCACCAGACAAAGCCTTGCCGCCAAGCGATTTGTTATGTTCCGGCATGATGTCTGGTGAAGCCGTACGGAGGACGGGTCTGAGCAGTTGTGTTGCGATGTGTGCCGGGTACGATGCGCCTAATGTTGTAGTGTTGGGAGTTTGGTCGTGGAGGGTTTTCAGATCAATCTCCCTTTGGCGCAGCATCGTTGGTCGTGTTGCTGGGTTTAACATTGCATCACCTCGCTCAACTGCCGTCTTTCTTCCTATTCGCTCAGTTTTTCTGAGTGAATAGGCTCTTAATAAACTAGCGCGCTTTACCTTTAACGATCGCATCACTGCTTATCATCAGGCGGGATTGCGGTCAAGCGCTAGTTTATAATTATTAAAAAAAAAAAATGAGTATGTGATTACATCTTACTGGATGACAAAAATTTCCGCGTTCTGGTCTTATCCAGAGGTTCTCAAATAGGGGCCTGAAAATGCGGCGAAATGGTTCCAGTAAAGGAAGGTACAGCAGCGTCTGTATCGCGCTCGACTTGGCGGGGCCAATCCCGTGCCCCCGATTAGTAACCTAATTTCCCGAATTTACTTTGGGTTAAATCGCGCTTTAAATTACCGAATTGTTCGGTTGGTCTCTCGGTTTCATTAACATTTGTTCCATAACGTACAATATCTACGTAAACACTTTCAGAATAGGTACAGTTACCGATCCGCAGAAAATCGGGGCCATCGTCCGCGGTTCAAACTAAATTAAACAAACTAAAAAAAACTAGCACAAACTAAATTAAAATTAAGTTCAATGCATCTTTTAAGCTATTGCATAGCTTCTATCGCGGGCCTTGAGCGCGGGGACCGAATCCAGAAATTCCGTAACGAAAAAACCTCACGCTCCCCACTCCGACGGGCACGGAGGTGTGGCTTGAAGGCCGTACATCGTCTAACGTCGTTTCAGTTCGGCAGTCTTCGGCACGGTATGTTTGTGTGCGTGCGCCTACATCTTTTGAAAACAATTTATGGATTTTCAAAAAGAGCATGCATATTGCAGGGCGCGAACTCAGTTCTACACACTTGCCATGTTACTGATAGTCGCGATGTGCTAAACTTGCGATTAATTTTCTCTCTGAAATAGGTCTTCTATAGAGATATGTCATAGACGTCATCGACGTTGTCATGGCTACCTTAAAAACTTTTAATATAATTAATTATTAAGTACTTTTATTCAAATTAATTTAGTAGTGTTTTTATAAAATAGCTTTTTTTTTAACGGAAAAGCTAAAATGAATGTCACGCTAATTTTTCATTGGACTTTTAAATTATTTATAGTGTTGTTTACTAAATAAAAGCGCGTGATTTTATAGAGTAAAAAGTGCTCACGCGGCCGTTTTTTCAACTGTGATTGGCGATATCCGCCATTATTGTGAAATATTTTTTTAAAGAATTTCTATAATTTGTTACACGTGTTATTGGCAAAATTGTGGTATCTATCCACAGGGACCAGATCAAGAGTTTAAGTTGAAGTTTTTATTAAATAAAATATTACAGAAAGATGTCGGTGAACAATGTTAATACGAGTACATTTAAGTGTACGAGTTGTAATATTGTTATCTCCGAAATGAAACAACGAAAGTTTAATAAAAATATGCTCGTCGGCTTTTTCTCAGGAAGACATTGATGAGGCAAAAAAGTTATTGTTTGTTTCTACGAAGACAAGACAAAAACATGTATCGAGGCGTAAGAACAAAAAGCAGAAAGACCTGAAATATACGATTACGATGTTTAAAATCACGGATCCCGAACAATCCCAGTTTTTGTGGCATATGACCTTCACAAATTGCCACCAGTTTGCTTTGACTACGTAGAACGTACGTAAAGAAGTTGATGAAGGGTTTATTAATTCTACGGTCAGATGTTAACGCAATCAGAAGTGATTATGTTACTAAAGATCAGCTCGAAAATATTAAATTGATAAAAAATAATTCGACACCGACGCCGTTCATCATCAACAACCTTTTTATCGTCCCACTGCTGGGCACAGATCTCCTCTCATACAGAGAAGAATTGAGCGTAATCACCACGCTTGCTCAATGCGGGTTGGCGATTTCAGACTTATAAAGCCCAGGTTTCCTCAAGATGTTTTCCTTCGCCTTCAGTCATTGGTGTAAAAATATTTTAAATAATATTAACTTTTTATTTATTTAATAAAAGAAAAATTTGTTTTCTTATCGGTCACCACGCTTAAAAAGTGTAACTTGAATTAATATCAAAGAAAACGAAATACTGCATAAATAAAATAAATAAATAATTATAATTGCATAAATTGATACAAAATGCTATGCAATAGCTTTACCGCGGCAGTCCCCGAGTGCCACACGTCTTTTTTCTTTCTATTTCATTAAGAAAAGGACAGAATATAAAATGTCAGTTTCGACCTGTCAAATTTGTGCGCTCCTGACGTAAACTGGCGTATTTTTAGTCGCCATGTTTATAATCACGTCTAAACTGTCTACGGAATATCTTAATTTGACAGGATTAAACTAAAATGTTATCTTCTCTCCTTTTCTTAACGAAATGGAAAGAAAAAGATGCACTTAACTTAAGTTTTAAATGCTTCTCCTGAAGAATTACATTTTCGCAAAAGTGACGGTCTCGCACCGGGATTGCGATATATTTAGGCGTAGAAACTTGAAGTTTCTCTGTCTGGTCATCACTCCATGTTACAACTTCTTCCCACTACTTGAGTAGTGGGACTAAATTAACAAAATTTTTTGAATTTTCCATGTGTAGTTGGAATCTACAACTTTCTTTAGTTATCACGTCCTTTGTGGGAACTTTTTTAGGATTCCGTACTTAGTATGTTAACTCGTATGTCAACAGTTGTTAAACTTTTGTGAGCACACTTATTGTGACGGACGAGAAAATACGGAACCCTACACAGAACTTGGCCCGAAACTCTCTTGGCCAGATTTTTTTTACAATATGAACACATTTTACCAGACTGATGTTGAAATCCAAATAAACAAAATGAAATGCTGTTTATTCGTCAGCGCATCAATTGGAGGGTATGAAAGAAATAAAAATTGGAAAACATTAAGAAAAAGAATGGAGATCTTTTTTCTAATTCCTATAAATATAAACGCCCTTTCACAAAAAATTAAGACTCTCAAAGGTTTAATTTTTGTACTATTTATTTGTTAAGTCAACTAAGAGCATTGATATACAAAATAACCCAAAGGATCTCTGTACATTATATCAATGTAGGTATGAGGTATTTTGTCTCTTTTGATTTTACTGAGTACCTACTTATAGAATAAAAATTTTATGATAGAAACGACACGAAAAACGTTTGACAAATTTTGCTTTGTTTACGTGATATTTGTAAATGATAATTTTAGAAAGGTTACCTATAGACCTTTTCTATCACATCACATTGCATGAGAAATAACATCGAACAAAGATTAATTAAAGCATTGCACCATATCATGTGAATAGTTCGAATTTAAACCTCACAAAAATAACTATCGAGCTTATAAGTTCCTTGTTAGTATGAGAAATTATTCAAATCGAATTCAATGTTGTGTCACATTACCAGAAGACAATTTGCTTGCTGTTTTAAACGGGCCGAGTTATTTTTATCCCGGAAAGTCGGTTTTAAACATTGTTAGTTAAGATTACTTATCAAATGTGATAGATAAGTAAGTATATTATTTCATAACTTGAAGGCAAAGTTCAAGCTATGAAATAGTACACTTGTTGTTCTCACATAGAGCCTACAGACGTGCTGAGTGCATATTTTAATAACTAGATACTATTGTTGAATAAATAAACACGTTCATTACGAGATGACAGATGCATTATGAGAGTACCTAATACATTATAAATATTAGATACTCTTGTAACGCATCTGTAAATTTTGCTAAATATTTAATCTACTCAAACATGTCTGAATATGACTGTAATAATAACAAATCAATATGGATTACAACCCCCTTTTAAACCTAGGGCCCGGTGCATTGAGTGCACCCCTCTGTCTCGCCATCGACGTACAAATATATACCTGCACTAAATAACCCTCGAGTCGGCCATGCCTGATGGTGCATCAATCCGAAATTCAATCATACCGGACTGTCGCATGTCTGAGCATGCAATCAAAGGAAGCGTTCCATCATTTAAATGAATAATAAATCTACTTATTTCCCTACAACAGAATGGTTCACCCAGAAAATAAAGCTTTTAGTATGACTTTCACCTTTTTTAACTTTATGTCTATTCTTGACGGTGATTTTTGTAGAATGTGGAGTCACCTTTAACTAGAAATTATAAGTTGAGATGTCTTCGTGTGTACAGACGCCAGCAGGTCAAGTTACTCGGAATAGTCAACCTTGAAACTTAAAGCTTTAGTGATAAAGTTGAAAATCTATAAAAAGCTCTTAGATAAATACGTAGTTTGATGTAGCTGGCGTGTCTACCTAGATAAAATGAAACACGATATTACCTGGAGTTTTGACAGGAAAGCTAAGATGAGTGTCACGCGCTTTTAAAATTATTTATGGTGTCGTTTACTATATAAAAGCGCGTGATTTATGTAGTAAAAAGTGCATTCAGTGAATAATTCATAAAGTACATTGAAATATCGTAACATAGTGGCCACATCATGGCTTTGCATCAAATCTCCTAGTAGTCGGCAAACGCGGCCGTTTTTTCAACTGTCATTGGCGATATCCGCGATATTGTGAAAAATTTTTTTTAAAGAATTTCTATAATTTGTTACACGTGTTATTGGCAAAATTGTGGTGTCTAACCACAGAGGCCATTGAAGAGTTGAAGTAGTATTCACTCTTAAGAAAAAAAAGAAAGAAGAAAATGAAATACTTATACCTTTAGACGTTTTAGGTTTAAAGTCCAAAGTGCGATCTTTGTAACGCAAATGCTCTCCAGAACCATCGACCCAGACATATGTAGCCAGAATTTTGTCATCAGGTATTGGGAGATCCAAATACTTTTCTATCGGATTATCAATTCGATCCCCTCGAATAGTGTTACCGTCTCTTAATATGTCATCTGTTAACATGTCAATGTGTTCAACATTAATTGTTTATTATTACAGGTAGATAGGTTATTTAGTTAACGTTCGAGAGCATTTTGCGAAAGAAAATCAAGTTTAAGTATTGTTAGGTAATTTACGTATATATTTCACTTAGAAGTACTTTGTAAGCCTTTGTTAAACAGACACATTTATCGAATTTAGGCAGCAATAGATTAGAAATTTCCCTCAAAATAATTTATATCGAGATTGATATTGTGTTGCGTAAATTGGCAATAAGAAATTTCAGGTTTTTAGGTCTACTTGTTGTTAAATAAAGAACTTTAGAATACAGATTCTAAAGTTCTTTATTTACTTAAACAAAAGGTAACCGAACTTGACCAAAAAAAATTGACCTAAAAGCCTGAAATATCTTTCATTCACTGACTGAAAAACACTCATGGCTTCAACGGATTCCTCTAGAAGTAGGGGATGTGCTCGAGGTCAGGGGAATTATTTTATAAAACTATCACTCTAAATGATTATCAGTTGGTGAAAGTTTGGAGATGGAAGTTCGTATTTCTTGCCGGTGGAAAATCCGTCTATAAGATAAGTAGATGGTACTACATATAGGTAGGTACTAACTGCGACGGTGGTCCTCAACAACACAAGTCGACAGCATTTCTAATTAATTAGTGTAGCAGCAGCGACAAACCACAATCTTTAGCAATAATATACTCCGAGGTCGTTTCCAAATATTTTTTTTTTCCAGGTAGCTTATATACTGGAGTTACGTATGCACATTTACTGTGTATTTGTGTTCAAACCAAAGAACAAAAATATATCACAAAATAATTTTGGTGAATCTAACAAGGCTTGCAGAACTGACAATATAATTTTACGATACAAAAAAATCACGACATACGAGCCAACATAAACATGTCAATTTTGAGTGACAACAAATCTAAGATATGACATTACTGTACCTTGAAGATGTTTTCAAAGTCCACTACCATATATTTATTTTAATATAGACTTATCTACTTATCTTTTAAGACTCATTCTATTCTATTTTTATTTATGGCAAGTGAAGCTGATGTTGACTATTCTGCCAATGTCTTTGAAGACTACATAATTTAAATAACTCAGTAGACATTGGATACATAAGACCGTGGGTTTTTGATAGGAGAGCTAAGATGAATGTCACGCTCATTTTTCATTGGACTTTTAAATTATTTATAGTGTCGTTTACTAAATAAAAGCCCGTGATTTATGTAGTAAAAAGTGCATTCTGTGAATAATTCATTAGGAACATTAAAATTTGCAGCAAAGTGGCCACATCATGACTTTGTATCAAATCTCCTCGGCTCACGCGGCCGTTTTTTCAACTGTCATTGGCGATATCCGCCACCATTGTGAAATAATATTTTTAAAGAATTTCTATAAACTGTTACACGCGTTATTGGCAAAATTGTGGTATTTAACCACAGGGGCCATTGAAGAGTTGAAGTAGTATTTACTCTAAAGAAAAGAAAGACAAGGATACGGTTTTATGCAATATGGCGGTTTGTTTTCTATTGCTGACATGCGCACAATTACCATAGAGATAATGAGAATAGAATAGAGTTAATCAAATAATTTGAAAGTTTGTCCAAATATCATCATATTTATATATTATTCCTCAAGGGCTTTTCAGTCGGTACGTCTTAACTTCCTTTATACTTTATCAATACACATAAATGAGGCACCATTTTAAAGCTTTTCTAGACCGCTACACCAGAAAAATATACAAATTACTCACATCTCAGTAGTTTTTCAGAAATTTACGATTGAAAATCAATTTGTGAATACTTCGCACGGGTCACCTAGTCAAAGAACCTATTTCCTTTACATTGCCCCTTTTGGAATTTCTCCTGTATCCGGGGTGCGTTTACAAACATTTAAACTTACATACACAAACAACCAGGGCCGGAACAGCTACTTGTAGGGCATACAATATTTGTTCCGTGCGGGAATCGAACCCGCGACACGCAGGGCAGCAGTCGATCGCTCAGCCACTACACCAACCGTGTCGTCAAATTGTTATTTTGGTAAGTTATGTTCGTGATTACGAGGCATGTAGCTAACCCATTCTGCCTTCAAAAATTTTGCAAAGACGGTTTCACCTAGGTGTAGGCATAACTAGTTCATCTTTTCACTAAAATTTTATACCTCAGCATCATCGCCATCCACCTTTTTATCGTGCCACTCCTGGACACAGGTCTCCTTTCATCAGAGAAAGATTGAGCGTAATCACCACGCTTGCTCAATGCGGGTTGGTGATTTCAAACTTAAAGTCTAGGTTTCCTCAAGATGTTTTCCTTCATCTTGTAATGACTAATCAAAGTAATCAGTCCTTGGTGTTCAAGATATACCTAGAAAGTACAATATATAACATAGAAAAGTTACTTTGGTACTTGCCTGACCTGGAATCGAACCCGCACACTAATTCTTGAGAGGCTGGTGTTTTAACACGTTTGAATGCCGTATACAAATCCGAATATATAACTCGCGCGATTTGACTGCGCACCTCGCTGGAATGCAGTCCATATCTATCAATTTAAATATTATTTTGAGTTGCAATACGTCATGAGTAAAATGACCTAGTAGGTACTATGACGATTTATCATCAAAACGACCTTTTATTAACATAACAAAAAATGAAATTTACACAGGGTGTATCTGACATCGTAACGCAAACTTCGCGAAAAAGGTACACCGCATGCCACTAATAAAATTATGGTAGTCATTTATGTCGTTAATGAGCGGTAACAGAAATAACAGTGTTTAAAAAAAAAGTGTCGGCTCGGTCTTTGAACTTTGCAAGCGTGCCGCCGTGCGTGTTTGTTGGTATGACGTTGACCCCTGATGCGAACTCTATTAAATCAGCTGATAGGATAGTTTTTCTAGTATTGTTCACATTGCGCTTTTTTGTGTAATTAACTAATTAATTAATTTTTACTTTAAAATCTTATTGCGTTATAAAAGTATAGCAATTATGAACCGTCTAAAGTGAAAAAAACTACATATTATTTTTTTAAATACGGGAAAAAGCCGACGCATAATTTCACCACTGGGGGGTTCATGTACTGAATTCAATGTACTCGTTTGTGCGTCGATGTCGTCGTTTTGTCGTTTAAAATAAGTGAAACGATTTATTTATAAGATTTCTATATAGAAATATATGTTTATATACATTTTTTGTATATTTAATGGGATTTTTGACTGCCTATCATTTAAACCCGGCGCGGTTAATCCTTGTTAATCGCTTTTAAATCATTTATAAATAACAAAGGAATAGAGGTGATTAAGCCGAAGATAATTATGGATTATAATAAAGCTAAGGCAGCTCTGCAAGTCGCTAAACTTAAGTGGCAGTGGGGAGAGCACATTGCTCGTAGAACCGATGGCCGATGGGGCAGTAAGCTTCTGGAGTGGCGGCCACGTACTGAAAAACACAGCGTATGGAGGACCCCAACAAGGTGGACCGAAGACCTGGTGAAGGTCGCGGGAAGCCGATGGATGCGGGCAGCACAAGACCGGTCAGCGTGGAAAGCCTTGGGTGAGGCCTTTGTCCAGCAGTGGACATCCATAGGTTGAAGAAGAAGAAGAGAAGGCAGCAGGAGACTTCTCGGATCAAATGACAGCGTAATCTTTCCCGCTTCGAAAGTCTAGCAAGTGGTACAGACGACAGCACATCAATCTGTCAGATTTATTTATTAGATTTTCAACTTTATCTCTGAAACATTAAGGCTTAAGATTGATTGGAAATATTTGACAGTTCGGGATTCGCTGGGAGTTGGGGCTTTAGTGGCAGTTGTAAGATCCTCCTCGGCCCTTCATGCCTACTGTCGCCATAATGATGAAGATGTCGACCGCCTCGGACCTCGCCCTGTTGCAGGACAGCCTCAGCAAAGTACCAAAAAACAGCAGTAACAGCAGTGACCACGTAATAATCCTAACGCATGCAATATGGCCGCCTTCTTGCTGCACCAGCTAGTCAATTCTGTAAAAATCCCACCATAATCACATAGGTATTGACTGACACCTCAGTTCAAGCTGTGTTGAAGAATGGCTAGGCGTAGGTAAGGCCTGTATTTTAGGACATTAGATCTCCATCCCCTTAAAGAAGCGGTTCGTCGTGTCCCGGCATGATGTCTGGTGAAGCCTTTCTGAGGACGGGTCTGAGCAGTTGTGTTGCGAATTGCGATGTGTGCTTGGTACGAAGCGCCAAATGTTGTGTTGGGAGTTAGGTCGTGGAGGGTCTCCAGATCAATCTCCCACTGGCGCAGCATCTTTGGTCGTGTTGTCGAGTTTAACATTGCATCACCTCGCTCAACTGCCGTATTCCTTTCTATTTACTCAGTTTGTTTTTTGTGTTTTAGTGAATAGGCACCTAATAAACAATTGCATCACTGCTTCACATCAGGTGGGACTGCGGTCAAGCACCAGTTTATAATTATAAAAAAAGAAGTTACTTACATATAATTACTCGTATATGGGATTATGCAATTGTACACAAAAGCGGTAAGTTATTAAAACAGAATAAAGACAGATTACAATTTTTTAATTATTCTATGGTTAGTAGGCACCTATGTGTACGAGTGCGCGTCTCATTTTACACGCCCCAGTAGGTATAAAAGGATTCAATAACAGCCTGGTCCTCGTCTAGATTTGCAAACGATATTTAACGGCCAACGAGAGGGGAGGGACAGGTGTATGCGAAGACGAGTTATCGGTAGATGGAGTATGAAATGAGAATGCTGAGAATATAATAAATACACGGTTTGAATAAATATGAAGTCCTTTAATCAGAAATATAAGTCAATAGTCATAATAATATATCAATACAGTATGTGTATAATTGTAACGGTAGAAAACCTTACAGTTATTAAGTATTTACCTTAGGTACAATCGATCATTATAATTTTATTATTTGGACGCAATCGCGCAGCACTTTCAAACAAGTATACCTAGATACGAAATACATAGCAGTTAGTTACTTATTAATGAATTAGATAAAAAATAGGTGTTTAAAATAACCGGTCAGAAAAATGTTATAACTTATTGACGAGAAAACACAGTTATTATTATATTATAATTAGACAGGGGATTGTGTATCATAATAATAGAAAACCTTACAGTTATTAAGTATTTACCTTAGGTACAATCGATCATTATAATTTTATTATTTGGACGCAATCGCGCAGCACTTACAAACAAGTATACCTAGATACGAAATACGTAGTAGTTAGTTACTTACTTATTAATGAATTAGATAAAAAATAGATGTTTAAAATAACCAGTCAGAAAAATGTTATACTTAACTTATCGACGAGAAAAGACAATTATTATTATATTATAGTTAGACAGGGGATTGTGTATCATAATAATAGAAAACCTTACAGTTATTAAGTATTTACCTTAGGTACAATCGATCATTATAATTTTATTATTTGGACGCAATCGCGCAGCACTTACAAACAAGTATACCTAGATACGAAATACATAGTAGTTACATTATTAATGAATTAGACAAAAAAAAAATAGATGTTTAAAATAATCGGTCAGAAAAATGTTATAACTTATCGACGGGAAAAGACAATTATTATTATATTATAATTAGACAGGGGATTGTGTATCATAATAATAGAAAACCTTACAGTTATTAAGTATTTAGCTTAGGTACAATCGATCATTGTAATTTTATTATTTGGACGCAATCGCGCAGCACTTTCAAACAAGTATACCTAGATACGAATTACATAGTAGTTAGTTACTTACTTATTAATGAATTAGATAAAAATAGGAGTTTAAAATAACCGGTCAGAAAAATGTTATAACTTATCGACGAGAAAAGACAATTATTATTATATTATAGTTAGACAGGGGATTGTGTATCATAATAATAGAAAACCTTACAGTTATTTTAAGTATTTACCTTAGGTACAATCGATCATTATAAATTTATTATTTGGACGCAATCGCGCAGCACTTTCAAACAAGTATACCTAGATACGAAATACATAGTAGTTAGTTACTTACTTATTAATGAATTAGATAAAAAATAGGTGTTTAAAATAACCAGTCAGAGAAATGTTATACTTAACTTATCGACGAGAAAAGACAATTATTATTATATTATAGTTAGACAGGGGATTGTGTATCATAATAATAGAAAACCTTACAGTTATTTTAAGTATTTACCTTAGGTACAATCGATCATTATAATTTTATTATTTGGACGCAATCGCGCAGCACTTTCAAACAAGTATACCTAGATACGAAATACATAGTAGTTAGTTACTTACTTATTAATGAATTAGATAAAAAATAGGAGTTTAAAATAACCGGTCAGAAAAATGTTATACTTAACTTATCGACGAGAAAAGACAATTATTATTATATTATAGTTAGACAGGGGATTGTGTATCATAATAATAGAAAACCTTACAGTTATTAAGTATTTACCTTAGGTACAATCGATCATTATAATTTTATTATTTGGACGCAACCGCGCAGCACTTACAAACAAGTATACCTAGATACGAAATACATAGTAGTTAGATATTGATTAATGCATTAGACAAAAAATAGATGTTTAAAATAACCGGTCAGAAAAATGTTATAACTTATCGACGAGAAAAGACAATTATTATTATATTATAATTATACAGGGGATTATGTATCATAATATTATACAAATACCGAATTCGGAAGTAATTACGAATGTGCAATATATGTATATAAACCTACATACATTGACACTGATTAAAGTTGCATCATCGTCCAATCATGAGGTTGGGGTACCTGCTGGTACACATCAAGCTATACATAACTAAATTAAGCTAATTGCAGATTTCAAAAACATTGCAAGCCTTGGCGTACCCAGGAGGATAATATAGAGGGGGAAATAACCCCGATTTACTTAGATTATCTAGTCTAAAAATCTGACCTCCCCCCTCTAGGCCTGACGTGCCCCCCGCCCTAGGCCAGAAGCTGGGTACGCCCATGATTTGCAAGGTCAAATAAAACTGGAAACTGGAGCTGGAGCCTGATGCATTATACCTACATATGAGTTGAAGTACGCGCGGGTCCACATCAAGCTATACATAACTAATTTAAGCTAATTGTTGATTTCATAAAACATTGCGAGCTCAACTAAAACTAGAAATGTCCAGCTTGATGTGTGAATTTCATAAAACATGGCGAGCTCAACTAAAACTAGAAATGTTTAGCTTGATATGTGAACTTTTTTTACGTGTGTACCCACACTTAAAAAATGTTCGGAGGTACCTTTATCCAAACAGGGCACACTTAAAATTGATTATATAAGTTGAAATACATAGTCATAAAGACAAAACTACAATAAACATTAGACATAAAGGACGAAAGGTAGGTAGGTACGCACAGTTCACATTTCAAATCTGTTTCACAAATCTTCTTAAACTATCGTCTAATTACAATAATGATTATTTTTATCACAATTAGTGTCAGAAAGTTTCGTTTCAGTGTTTTAAACCCGTATTTGCGTTCACCAAATCTTGACGCAATTTTGACAGGTTTTCGATTTTTTATATAAAATCTCAGTCTTTTTTTACTTTCTAAAGAGCTGTGCTCTTTTTTATGCAGCACCTACCTCTCCCGATTGAGAGGCAGTTCTATGACAAAACACGACATGTCATGATACTTATTGCCCGTTTCTGTTCACAGCATGGTTGTACTGCCCGTTACGTCGAGCATGGTACGCACCACTTCGAGCAGGGCGCGATGGATGTGGAGGATGTGCAGGCACCATTGGTGGCTCAAAGGGGCCTTGTGTATTAACAGAGAGTGTATCATAAACGCACGATGCACGCACACAGTCGGCATTCGTAGGCGTTATAAGATTGTAAATTGGAGGTGAATACATCGTATTGTAGTTGCCCATTGCAGGTGGGTAAGCGGCATTGTAGATTATCTTCGGAGGTGTGTGTATGGGATTGTAGTTCGCAGGTGCGTACACAGGTTCACGTTGGCACGTCACCGGAGCGTGTATTGGTTCACGCTCGCACGTGGCAGGTTGAATGTTACATACGTATATCGGTGCAATATTAGTATTCACTGGTGTGTACATGGGTGGAACGTTAGTATTCGCTAGTGAATACATCGGAGGAGTGTTAGGATTCGCTTGTGAATACATCGGTGGAACGTTAGTATTCGCTGGTGAATACATCGGAGGAACGTTGTTAGTATTTGCTAGTGAATACATCGGAGGAACGTTAGTATTCGCTAGTGAATACATCGGAGGAGCGTTAGTATTCGCTGGTGAATATATTGGAGGAATGTTAGTGTTTACTGGTGTGCACATCGGTAGAATATTAGTATTCGCCGGTGGGTACATCGGTGGGCTGTTAGTATTCGCCAGTGGGTACATCGGTGGGCTGTTAGTATTCGCTTGTGGGTAAATTGTGGGATTGTTGGTACGAGTATTCGCCGTTGAGTACATCGATGGAATATTTGTATTCGCCGGTGGGTACATCGGTGGAATATTATTATGCGTTGGTGTGCGCTTCGCTGTAATTTTAGTATTCGCTGTTGTGTAAATCGGTGGCATGTTTATATTCGCTGGTGTGTACTTCAGGGAAATGTTAGTCG
This sequence comes from Sesamia inferens, assembly GCA_037179545.1. Lineage (NCBI taxonomy): Eukaryota > Metazoa > Arthropoda > Insecta > Lepidoptera > Noctuidae > Sesamia > Sesamia inferens. The sequence goes on along the minus strand of CM073921.1, from coordinate 12,604,369 downwards.
TCGCAGGTGTGTGTATGCGTCCAGGATCAAGACGTTGTTTCTCTTTTCGTGCGGCTGACGGTGGCATGGGTATGGAGCTTGAATTGATTCTTGCTATGAAATCTTTAAGTTCCGGAGAAATGTATCCACCACAGAGTTCACTAACTTCTTCTATAATTAGATGCAGGATTTCCATGGTAGCCGCATCAGCAACTACAGGTTTACCTTCAATGGCATTAGCAATCTGCTCGAAGAGTTCTCTGACATCTATATTCATCACGCACATAGTTGGTGGTATATAGTTAAAATTAGGGAGTAGTCTAACTATTTGGGTTTTCAAACGTCGTTTATTAGGATCGTCGGTGATACTCACAACTTGTTGCAATTTTGATAGCGGCACCCTTTGCGCCCGTGGAGCATCTGCCAAACCATTCACCATGTGTAAAACTGCATTTTTTATTTCTTCACGAGATCTTGTCGGTATTTTTGTTTCCATTTTATCGAAGTCAAGATTATTCAAACCTTGTAATATATATAACTTTTCTTTTCTGGACCATCCGTCCAATGCCGTTGCCATATCTGATTTTTATAAAAAAATCGAAGAGTCACACACGAATACACGATAACTAGTATAATACAAAATATTATTAAGCGATTGGCGCGGTGGACACCGCTGCCCGCCGTACGATTATTGTTGGACTAATGTAATCAATACACTTCAGTCTTCACCCGGTGTTGCCAGACCAAACGTTCAAATTACCTACGAGTTCTCATGTCAGTCACAAATAAGTGAGTCTTCCAGAAAATAATTACAACTCTATGTTATAGGAAAAATCACAAATTTACTGAGGGAACATAGCGATGGATTCACGACGGTGAATAATCACGTAAACCTAACGCTTGGTAATAAAAAGGTTAAAAAATATTATTAATGTATAAAAATCTCATTAGAAACTGGGTTTAGGTATCTTAATTAAATATAATATATTTGCGCTCCTGTCTGCTCAACCGTGGTATGGACGACAGCAGCACAAGCTACCCGAAACTGTCAAATATTCATGTACAGATGGCAGCACATCAAGCTACTACAATCTGTTATATTTCTTTATTAGATTTTCACCTTTATCTCTATAGCATTAAGGCTAAAGGTCATTGAAATAAAGGGTGTACGAGTATCTGATATCGACGCACAAACGAGTACCATGGGTCCACTACATGATTTTGAACCCCCCAGTGGTGGAATTTATGGTCGGCTTTTTCATGATTTAAAAAATATATAAGTAGTTTTTTTCACTTTAGACCTTTCATAATAGCTATACTTTTATAACCCAATAAGATTTTAAATTAAAAATTAATTAATTCGCTAATTACATAAAAAAGCGCAATGAAAACAAAACTCGAAAAACTATCTTATCAGCTGATTTAATAGAGCTCACATCAGGGATCAACGTCATACTTATTAACCCACACGGCGGCACGCTTGCAACGTTCAACGGCCGAGTCGTCACTTTTTTTAAACACTGTGAATTCTGTAACCATTTATTAACGACATAAATGACTATCAAAATTTTATTAGTGGCATGTGATCTTTTCACGAAGTTTGCGTTACGATGTCAGATACACCCTGTATACTAATGGACATACCTTAGAGATGAGAATTGTGGCACTCCGAAAGAAAAAGAGCCAACGAAGTTTGGTTTACCTTTATCTCTCTCAAAATCATCAATCATCTATGAGGAAAAAGATAGTGCTACTCCGAAAGTATAGGGCATCTCTCTGACTCTTTTCAAACCAAAAAAATACTACAGATTATACGGTATGTCCATTAGTATATGTAAATATTGTGTGTCAAATAATGTATTATATAATATTTGACAGTTTCGGGTAGCTTGACTATCATATATAAAAAAGTACTCTGTGAGCTTGATCTATTATACAGACCTACCAACTTATCTGTGAACTGAGTGGTAGTGACACCGTCGCTTTAGTGTTGCAAATTAATAAAAATTACCCATGATTGGGTATGTCAGATAAGAAACTAGGTAAACATATAAACAAATTTTATTATTTTAAACAGTACCTAACATTAATACTAAAGAGTTTTCAAATATAATTACTAAATAGTCTCCTAAAATAATAAAATTAATGCAGGTACATACATCAGCGATTTCTCTGGCATTAAATTGATATATAATGTAGGTAACCCACTTACAAACTAACCCCTTTATTCATAAATGTTGCTTAAAGTTAACTAGTGATAAAAAAATATCTGGTAATTTAAAAAAGAGAGTAGACAACACTAACCTGTAACTGCCACAATCGAATGACATTTCAACATGGCGGCCGTAGTTCCAATTTTCTCCATTTCACAGATAAGTTGGTGGGTCTTTACTGGTCATGTTCATGGTGTCTTTGGTTTTTGTATAATTGTTTTTGCCACCGACTTCCGAAATAAGTTATTTTTCACTTTGTAGCGTTCTTTCTTTGGAAGTCGGTCATTTTTTTTTGTATAAAAGTAAAAATTTAAACATTTTAGTTATGAAAAGTACTTCTCAGCTGCATCGAGTCAAACTGGACCCTGACTTCAACATAATTGGGAATAGGCTAACAAGCAAACGACGTAATTTTGGTTTAAATACCAAACTACTGAACCGATTTTTATAAAATTCCTATGAGACCAAACAGAATGTATAAGCATTGCTAGAGATGACTTGATTACGCAACTTAAATTCAGTCTCTTGATTTGAGATATCCCAAACCTAAACTTTGAACATTAATTACAAAATGAAAATTTAAAATAGAATTGCGACATGAGGATAAAAAAAGAAAAATATAGAATTGGAATTTAAATAAGATATCGCTGGCTACAATATTAGGTGTCTTCATGGCTAGAGTGAATAGGCTAGTCTACTAAAAAAACTAGAACGCTTTAGCATCAACGATTTCATCACTGGTTTCCATCAGGCAGGATCGTGGTCAAGCAGTAGTTTATAACTGGTGTTTATCTTAATCGTCAGAGCCCTAGTGAGTTAGTGACAGTTACAACCTATCTAGGTGTAAAGTTCTTATTAATACAAATTAATCAAGCCCAAACACAAGGTAGCGCCTGTGAATCGTCAAGGAGTCCCCTCGACTATATCACAGCATCATCATCAGATTTACTCCAGACCCAATTAAATTGTAGTGCTTTAAAATACTTAAGAAAAATTCTTATAAATCTACTACTCTTCCATTATCAGACCCTGATTTTCTTATCATGGGACAAATTCGGTTCAGAAACGACGAAGTTATCCGCGAACATACATAAAAAAGCATATGCAATTACATACCTACATTCAAAGTCACAGTCAAAGTTTTTTTTTATTTTTACTGAGGTGAAATTGCCTCCATACGTAGGCATTCCAAAAAAGGAATGGTAACAAAATCGGGGGATACAGTTTGGGGGGTTCACTCAAATTAAACCAAACTGTATGCCCCGATTTTTTACAGAAAAAACATTTTAGATTAAATGAAGGAAAAAATATTAGACTGACAACACCAGCGCGCGCAAACTTGTGTTGTGCGAAACTGCGAACTCTAGTTCCTACTTTTGCCGTCTGCCAAAAGATCGATGCACAGTTTTTTGATATACGTTTTGTCTGGTTATTAGCGCCATCTATGCTGCCTCATGAAAACTACGCGGACTAATAGGTCCAATGGACTAGCGCGCTACGTTACTACTGCTAAGAGTTTCCAATAAAATTCCACATTCTATAGATAGATGGCGGTGAATAATTTACAATGTGATTGTCCCCTATAAGAATTTCGGCAAGTTTATTATTAAAATTTGTTTGGCATGATGACAAATTTTAGATACTTCATTTACGTGATGGACGTGGAAGTGATGGTAGACAGAATAAATATCTGAAAAGCCGCAAGAACTCAAAGACAAACCTGACATACCTACCCTCCTGACTTTTATCATAATCATCTCAGCGTTAACACAGTCGCATCTGAAGCGTTTTCAGCTTTGGAGTCTGGGGTCCGCTATACCAGGCTAACTGCTGATTTTGGCAAAACTTCGATATTTTCCGTGAAGCGACTGCCGTGTGACCTCCACAACCCGAAGCCGATATAGAAGCATTGCAGCTAGACCAATTGTTGGACTTTTGAGGGCTCCAACAACCCGTAACGACTGCCACTAGGTGTTCGTATGGCAACCGGGACCAACGGCTTAAAGCGCTTTCCTAATCACGACCAGACCAGTGCAAATATTTAGATTCAAATATTTGCACTGTGCGGGGATCGAACCCACGCCTCCTTGCGCAGCGGCCGAGTTCGCTACCACTACTCCACCGAGGTTGACCCACCATGACCTTGTGATAAGTAATAATTTTTTTTTGACGTGAAATTCCTTCCATGCGTAGGCAATTCAAAAAATGTATGATATCAAAATCGGGGGATAAACTTTGGTTATGCAGCTTCATAACTATCAATGCTAACCAATATTTTATTAAGTAGGTATACCACTGGTTAGCTAAAACATCAAAGAATTATTACGCTCTGTAATGGCGGTCATAGATCGCGAGGGGCTGAAGGTGAAGCATCGTCGTTTGAAGGTCATTGTGCTGCGTTTTGAGGTTGCTATTTAACTATGTAACATAAATAACTTGAAACGTCGAGAAGTTACGACGTTCGTTCTAATTTCAAATGTTAGCTCTTGAAAAAATCCATCGATTATAAATAAAACATCAATGAATTGTTGCGACTATAATTAAGTTGGGATAAAAATATAAAACTTTAACAAAAAATAAAAACAATGTCAGCTTATATTGGAAAATAATTAACAAAAACAATCATCATCATCATCATCATCTCAGCGTTAATCCCAGTCGCACCCGAAGCTTTTTCAGCTTTGGAGTCTGAACTGCTGATTTGGCTAAACTTTCATATTTTCCGTGAAGCGACTGTTGTCTGACCTCCACAAGCCGAAGGCGATATCGAAGCATTGCAGTTAGATGAGTTGTTGGACTTTTGAGGGTTCAAACAACCCGTAACGAATGCCATTAGATGTTCGTATGGCAACCGGGACCAACGGCTTAACGTGCTTTCCGAAACACGACCAGACCAGTGCAAATATTCATGGATACAAATATTTGCACCAGCACTTCAATGCGAAGCTGCCGCGTTCTATACCGCTCCACCACGGAGGCTGTCGCATTAATCGCTGTCAATTACCAAAAGCAATCAATTGGTAGTAAATACAACACCCATATAACAAGATTAACGGTGCAGGCAAGGTAAAAAAAATAAAATAAAACGGCTCAACGACGGTGCCCGATAATATTTTATATAGCAAATATCAAGTAAGTATTACGAAACTTATTCACAATACAACACATAGCCGAGGCTACGACATAGCCACACGGGCCACACCCCATTCTTCATTTCGTAACTTTATGTGCCTGTAAAATCCTTTACATTGAATTACAGTATCTGATGGTACGTATCTTATCGCCTGATATAGGTCAACACGTTAACATAAAGATCTCTAAAGTGGGTGATAGACGTGCGAGTAATTACGCGGACTTGTGGCTCGACGACCTTTTTCGCTTGTGTGTCACCTTAAAAACGCGTACTATAAATTGCCGCGCAAGTTCGCCGGCGATCCAGTCTGTTTGAAATCTTACTCGTAGCTTGTCTAGGTTCGTACGTGTGGCAGCGCTATGAGCCAGGAACCGCAAAAGTTCTTTATACAGCTGTTCAGGCATTCTGACATAATTATAGAAATCTTCCTTCTCTCTTCTCTCTTTTTTTTTAAATTATAAACCAGCGCTTGACCGCAATCCCGCCTGATGGTAAGCAGTGATTCGCATCACTGCTTGATGGTAAAGCGCGCTAGTTTACTAACAGACTATTCACTCTAGCCTTGAAGACACTCAAATTGTAGTGTGACGGCAACATCGTCGCTGGCAATTTGTTCCAGTTCCTCGATGTACGTAACTCTCTTACTAAATTCACATGCGATAAACGCTCACTTTTCACACTTGTCGATTTCGTCTTTTTTTATTAGTTTTTAAAATGTAGTATTATATAATTCCCTAATAATACAAAGCTTCTTCTCTCGACGACATCGCGATATAGTATGAGCAAGCTTTACGTGTGTCACCGACGTCGAGCCGAGTAAGTGCATGCCCTTAAAAACGGCGTACTTTAAGTTCGTATGTAAGTATGTCTATCGCCCACTTTAGTGTCTGCTAGTGAAAACTGTACAGTAGGTACTGTTACACTGTGGTGGCTTAGGTTCCCTTATAGGTACACAAACTAAGAGGTCTGTGCATCTTTTTATTTCTATTTCATTAGGAAAAGGACTGAAAATAAATATTAATTTAGGTATGTGTCAATAACTTCGAGAACAGAGCCTTCCATCTTTATAGGAGTCGGTACAATATGGGCATTAGACATGACTTTCGTCTTGTCCATGTTCATTTTAAGACCGACTCGCTCGGAGGCTCTACTGAGGTGTTCGAGCATTGTACTCAGGTCCTCCGCGGTCTCAGCCATGACTACGATATCATCAGAAAACCGAAAATGTGTAATGTACTCGCCATTGATGTTGATGCCCAGTCCTTTCCAGTCCAGAACTTTGAAGACATCCTCCAATGCAGCGGAGAACAGTTTCGGGGATTTAACATCTCCCTGTATCACATCACGCTGCAGAGGTGTTGGTTTCGAGGTCTGGTCCTGTATTCGGACTGACATGGTGGCGTTTTCATACAAACCTTTCAGCGCTTCAATATACCGATAGTCTACTCGGCACCGGTGGAGAGACTGCAGTGTACTGCAGTCCTTAGATTCGACGGAGACCTGGGCTACCTTTTCCTACCCTTTTAATCGCTAATCAGCTAGATGCCAGAGGTCATCGCACTGCTCGCCCGCCCGAGCGTAGTGTATATTTTTGTTGGGATAGCCAAATGAAATTTTTGTACATAATCTGTGTCTTTACTTAAAAATACTGGACACGTGTTTCGGGTTTCGCGTAAACAAAAAATAATATTGTATACTCATGGACATACACTCATACACAAAATATTATTACTTATTTTATTTATTATTTACAGCTGCCCCTTGTCCAAGTAAGTAGCGAAGCCCTAGCGCGATCGCCTATTAAATTAGTATTGGTCCAGAATTTAGTACCGATTACCTCTCTAGATGGCGTTGGCGTCGATTTAGATCGCGCTATGGTTTCGTTACAAGCAAAAATATAAGAGGTTTGGATTTTTATTTTTGTACGAGTGAGAGCAGCGCCTCTATTGTGATTTACTGTAACTAAAATTAATATTATACGGGTTGATACAGTAGTCCAGTAGTATCATTTGACGATCCTCTCCAAGTCGACCCTAGGTCGTTTACATGGTCCTTCGGAGTCGGATTGGCCGGGAGTGTTTTGTGGTGGTCTTCGGTGGTGGAAAGATTAACCACCCTTCGCGTCATAACTGGGCAGTGGATCGCTGTCCAGAGCATCCCCTTCATTGGGGTACCAGGTGAGAGGTATCTGGAGGTGGAACCGGAAGGTGCCGGGAGCAGCTGGTGGTGCAGGCGGTGCCCGGTGGAGCATCACTGGTGGGCGGCAACGTCCGGAGGGCGGCGCGAAGGAGGAAAGCAGAAGTTCGTGGGCAGTCAAGTAGAGGGCGCCACGTCTGTGGCGCAGGTCAACGCTACGTCGTAAGTGTTAGTGAGTGAATTTGGTGGAAAAAATCGTGAGTATAATTTGCAATCTTATTGTCAGGAAGAAATTAACTTAAAAGATTTTAATCAGTGCCAGTTAATTTTGAATTTTATTCTCATTAGAAAATTAACTTTGACATTCTTTAGTGATTGTGAACTTGTAAAATTTTAAGGAAAAAGTGGTTCATACGAGGAATCTATGCCCGATTTTATATAGAAACATACTTCAAAAAGACTTGTAAGATTTTAAAAAACTTATCGGATATTTATACATTTGCGAAAGTATTGAAGTGCAAGATGATTGTTTAGTGGACATTTACTTTAGTAAATAATTTATTTCTTCTACCTTCAATTTCTGTGTTTTTTGCAAGTTGTTATTTGTGTTACTTTTATTTATGCAATTTCTTGATAATTTGTATTTCTTGTAATTTGGTATTCAGTGTTTTCTTTTGTTCGGGTTATTGTTTATAAAATGGATTCATTAAATGAGATCCAAGAAAACGTGAGGTCAAGGATAAGTAAGGCTGTAACTAATTTCAAAAAATGTTCTAAAGATCGTCGTACTGCGTCATATCTCGAAACACGATTAGAAAATCTCGAACAACAGTGGCAATTATTTAGTAAGACCGATGTTACAATAATAAGCGAAATTAAAAAGTCAGATTTATGTAGTTCAAATTACTATAAAAATTGCGTGTATGATGAGGTTGAAGAATTATATACACAGTTCAAAAGCGAGTTAAAGGAATTAATATCAAAATGTAACATCCAATCTGCGGAAGCTAACAGTAATCCGGGACCTAGTAATAGTAAAGAATCGATTAATTTTAGATTGCCAGAGGTCAAAATACCAGTTTTCTCCGGTAAATATCCCGAATGGCAGTCTTTTCGGGACTTATATGTAGGGTTAATTCATAATAATAATAGGCTAGATGATGCACAAAAAATGTATTATCTCAAGGGATATTTAACGGGAGAGGCCGAACAATTGTTGAGAAATGTAAATGTCACTGCTGATAACTATAAGGCAAGCTGGGAAAAACTAGAGGCTATGTACAACAACAAAAGATTTTTAGCCAACGGGGTCTTAAAACGTCTATTCGGTCAAAGAGCTATAACGGTAGAATCAGCTTCAGATATCAAAACATTAATTAGTTCTACATCGGACTGTTTGCGTTCAATTGAAAATTTAGGTATTGATGTTTCATCCTGGGATATCTTGATAATTTATATAGTTAGTACCAAGCTAGACAAAGAAACACGGAAAGCCTGGGAGTTAAAAGCAGCATCCGAGCCTGCGGATGACCTGCCTACGTTCAAGAATTTTAGTGAATTTTTAATAAGTCGCTTCCGAGGTTTAGAAAATCTAGATGGTAAAATAGACAAACCCCCAAAAAATACACAATCATTTCATGTATTACAAGATAAAAAATATGTTACTTGCGCGTATTGCTCAGCTGATCATCGCACCTCGTCCTGTCCTAAGTTTTGTAAAGAGTCTTTGGATAGGCGTCGAAGTATAGTACAAGAGAGGAAATTATGTTTTATTTGACTAAATAGTAACCACTCTGCTAGGTTCTGCAAAAATACTCAAAGGTGCCAGGTGTGTAAACGCCGCCACCATTCGTTGTTACACCCGACGGGTGTTTCTGAGTCGGTTTTGGGTGAGGGTAGTAATGCTGCTCAAGAGGTAACCTCATCGGCTGCTAATGAGGAAAAGGTTATCGCCGTACATGTGCAGGATAACCCAATAGTCTCATGTTTTTCGACAGGAAACAAAAGGAACACGGTATTATTACCCACAGCCTTAGTAAAGGCTGAGTCGAAACATGGGACTTATCGCGTGGTTAGGGCGTTGCTGGATCAGGGATCGCAAGGATCCTTTGTAACGGAATCGATGGTCCAGTATCTAGGTTTGAAGAAAATACCTGCAAAAAATACGGTGTTAGGTGTTGGTAGTGATAGAAGTACTACTTCCACTGCAAGGGTAGAGGTAACGATTGGATCGAGAGTTGATCCAACGTTCAAACTACAGGTAAACGCTTTCGTGCTAAAATCGGTCACAGCACTTCTTCCAGCTACCAAGGTAACCAAGGTAGAGTGGGTAGACATAAGCGAAACTGATTTGGCAGATCCGGAATATTTCAGACCTAACAAAATAGATATTTTGTTAGGTGCTGAGGTGTACAGCCAAATTATTCGGGACGGGGTACAGACCAACTCCAACGGGACGCTTTTAGCTCAGGGCACTGCGTTTGGCTGGATACTGTCGGGAGCGGTTGAAATGGACAATAGTCCTAACATGCATTCACACATTACTGTGATGCATTCCAGTATCCAAGATGACGAAATGCTAAGAAAATTTTGGGAGCTAGAGGCGGAATCATCTGTAACAAAAAAGATGCTCACGGAGGATGAAGTCCAATGTGAACAATTTTTTAAGGATTCTACATTGCGTAATAAGGAAGGAAGGTATATTGTAAGATTACCATTACGCAATGCAGATCTAAGCGGCAAGGTTGGTGAGTCCAAGGCTATAGCTGAAAGGAGATTAAAAGGCTTAGAATTAAAATTAGGAAAGAACAATAAATTAAAACAAGATTATGAAAAGGTGATACATGAGTATTCGGAATTGCAACATATGGAAAGGGTGTCGGAAGAGGGAAGAAAAAATAAAGAAGCTATATACTTACCTCACCACGCTGTCGTCCGGGACGACAAAGATACGACCAAAGTAAGGGTCGTATTTGATGCTTCCTGCAAAGGGTCAAATGGTATGTCACTTAACGACAATTTGTTGATCGGACCAACATTGCAGGCAGAACTTCGGCATATCATCATGCGTTGGAGATCCTACAAAATATGTTTGGTTGCCGATATTATTAAAATGTATCGACAAGTTTTAGTGAACAGAAAGGATACAAAGTTTCAGCACATACTCTGGAGGGATGATCCTGAAAAAGAAATAGATGAATATGAATTGACGACAGTAACGTTTGGCACCGCATCAGCACCGTACTTGGCTGTTCGTGCTTTACACCAAGTGGCTTATGATGAGTGTGAAGATAATCCTGAAATAAAGAAAATTATCCTGAATGATTTTTATATGGACGATATGATGACGGGAGCTGAAAGCATAGAAAAAGGGATTCAAATCTTCAAGGTAATGAATGAAACTTTAGGTAAAGGGGGATTTATGCTGCAGAAGTGGATGAGCAATTGTAAACAATTATTAAATAATATAAGGAATGAGGAAGGAGTGAAAGATGAAGATTTAAAAATCAAAATGGATGATATAGCTAAGATACTGGGACTCACCTGGAACTCCGGCGAAGACTTCTTCCAATACACGCTGAATCTCCCGACGATAACTGGACCTGTAACCAAAAGAAAAATTATTTCCGACATAGCGCGTTTATTTGACCCCCTGGGATGGTTGGGACCCAGTATTATCTTAGCTAAAATATATATTCAAAAATTGTGGTTAGCTGGTTTACAATGGGATGAAGCAAGCAATTTGTTATATGAATGGAGTACTTACCGTCTGTATGATTGTTCGGTTGGTAAATATTAAAGACTTTAGATAATTAGACTGGTTTATTTCACTTGTAGAATTATATTATTGGAAACGACCTCTTCTAGGTCAGATCCTAAGTTACAATGACAAGACAATAGACTATATTCATAGACACTAATACATAGAGATGGTATTAGTTACTCGACTACAGAGTAGTGATGTATGATACAACATCCCCCCTGTTTAAGTTTAAATTAACCCTTGACAAACAATGTTATAGAAACCTGACTTAGTTACAATTTAGACAATGACTTAAGACTATGGTTAGGTCTTAATCTAGGATACAATGTTCTACTTAATCTATTTCATCAATTAGCCTTCTGGTTGGCTTTACAACTCTTCCAGAACGAGTTACATGTTGACTGACTGAGGATTGAGATGAGAGCTCTTGAGGTCTAGACTCCTGCCTGTTACCTTCCTCTCTCCCCTGCGACGAATTGGATAGCATAGGAGAATATTTGTGTCTTAAATGAACCCTATTCCTCCTATACCTAACTCCATTGACATCCTCAACGACATATGACCTATTATTAGCCAACCTTAGCTTGACAATGGCTTGTTCCCAATTGCTATCAGGCTTTCTTTTAAAGTATACATGATCATTGGGATACAGTAATGACAATGACTTTGTATTTCTATTATAATATTTAGACTTATTTTTATTATTTTGCTTGACACATTCTTCATAATTTTTGAATGTAACCACTTTAGGTTTTAATTTCTTATAAGACATAGGAATGTTATTTCTTAAATTCCTGGACATTAACAATTGAGCTGGAGATGGTAAAGTATTCTTAGGTGTGTTTCTATACTGTAATAAAGCTATGTATGGATCAGATGAGTTTCTTTTACATTTTTTTAACATATTTTTGATAATTTTGACTGAACTCTCTGCTTGACCATTTGACTGTGGATGATATGGGCTAGTTACAATGTGTTCTATGTCCCATTCATGCATAAAATTTTTAAATTCTAATGACTGAAAAGGAGGACCACCATCAGACACTAAAGATAAAGGTATTCCATGACGAGCAAAAATGGACTTTAAATGTGTTATTACATTCTTTGCTGTACTGTTTTTATTTAACAAAGCTATTTCTATAAATTTAGAATAATAATCTGTGACAATTAAATAAGTAAGGTTATCAAAATACATTAAATCAACACCTACTTGTTGCCATGGATATTTATTTATTTCAAAATTTTTTAGTGGTTCCTTTGGATTATTAGGTTTAAATTGTGCACATACATAACATTGTTCTACCAAGTTTTTAATATCAGCTGACATGCTTGGCCAGTACAAAGACTCTCTAGCCAGTTTTAAGCATTTATTTATACCTTGGTGACCTTCATGAATTTTACCTAACATTTCCTTATACATTGACTGTGGTACTATTAATTTTGACCCTTTGAACAACAAATCTTTGACTACATGAATTTCAGCTTGTATGTTCCAAAATGGTTTTATTGACAGACTGACATTATTTTTATTTTTTGGCCAACCTTCATAATAATACTTTTTTAACAATTGCAAAGTATCATCTTTCTTAGTGTTCTGTAACAATTTTGTACAGTACTCCTTTGTGACTGCTAGACTTGAATGCATTAAATTGACATGACAAGATATTTCTGACTCATTCTCAGGTATATAATGTTCTTTCAATGCTGCTCTAGACAGAGTGTCAGATATAAACATTTCTTTACCTGGAACATGTATAACTTCCAAATCATATTTTTGTAAAGTTAACATCATACGTTGCAATCTTGCTGGTACATCATGTAATGGCTTTTTAAAAAGATAGACTAAAGGTTTATGATCAGTATGAACAGTTACTTTATGACCGTACACATACTGGTGAAATTTTTCACAACCAAACTGAATGGCTAACAATTCTTTCTCAATTTGAGCATACCTTGACTGAGTTTGAGTTAATGTTTTTGAACTATAAGCAATAGGTTTATTATTCTGCATAATGACTGCTCCTAATGCTGACTTTGACGAATCGACTGACAAGACTAATGGTACATTGGGATTATAATGAGCTAAAACTGGTGAATTTGTAATTTCATCGATTAAGCTCTTAAGACATTGACTATGATTTTCATCCCAAGTCCAGACTGAATCTTTTTTCAAAAGATTTCTTAAAATTTGAGTTTTTTGAGACAAATTGCTAATAAAGGGACCTAAATAATTGATCATACCTAATATTCTTTGCAATTCTTTGACATTTTTTGGTGTGGGCATATTGACAATTGCTTTTACTTTCTCTTCATCAACCCTAGCACCATCTTTACTAAAAACATACCCTAAAAAACAGACTTCTGATACTAAAAATTTACATTTAGACTTATTGAACTTTAAATTGACTTCACGTGCTCGTTGCATGACTTTATGTACTCTCTCATTATGTACTGACTCGTTTGGTCCATATACCAAAATATCATCGATGAATATTAGAACTCCTTCTAAATCACCGAACAAATTCATCATGACTCTTTGAAAAATTTCAGACGATGCATTAATACCAAAAGGTAACCTTAAATATTTATATCTACCGAAAGGTGTTTGAAATGTACATAAATCAGAACTATATTCATCTAGTTTAAGCATCCAAAATCCTGAAAATGCATCTAAATGAGAAAAACAAACAGCTCCTGCTAGTTGAGATCTGATCTCATCTATTGACTTAAGTGGATAAATTTCCCTTATAATATTCTTATTCAAATTTCTAGGATCTAAACAAATTCGTAACTGACCCGTGCTTTTGACTGTTATGACTATACTGTTCACCCATTCTGTAGGTTTAATAACCTTTTCAATGACCTGCATTTTCTCCATGCGATCCAATTCATCGCGCAGTTTGTTCAGTAAAGCGAAGGGTACTCTTCTCGGAGCATCCACGCATGGCACTGCTTCAGGTTTGAGTTTCAGGCGACAGACTTGAGGTAGACATCCAAGACCCTGAAATACATCATTGTATTGTGTAAGAATTTGTTCACTAAAATTTTGTTGAGACACAGAGAAAACTCTTTGAATTATACCTAATTTTTCACAAGTTGGTAGACCTAAAACATTCGGACAAACTAAATCTGCGACTATAAACACTATATTTACACTAATAGTGCTATTATTTAAAGATAAACTACATTTTACATTGACTTTGCCCATAATGGGTATTGATATACCACCAAACCCACTAACGTTTATTTGACATTTCTCAAGTGACATTTGACTTTGACATTTCAAAAATTGAAAAGTTCTCTTTGACATAATATTGATATCAGCTCCCGAGTCAATAATGCAATTAATTTGTGTATGACCAACTAAAATGTTTATGTTCCATGACTGTTTAGAATAGTATTTGTTTTCTTTTGACTCGACTGTATTGACCTGTTTACTATGTGTTGACTTTGCTGTAATAATTCTACAAGTGTTTGTTGTGTGAGATTCCTCAGACTTGTGTCTGTACTCATCATTAAGATATGAATCTCGGCTAAGACTTTTTGACTTTTTTGACTTGACTGTGAATCTCTCAGACTGTTTAGTGTTTTCATCATTGAGATACGACATATGACAAGATGAGTCTTCATGAGATCTCTCGGACTTATCAGTCACCAGACTTTTTTCATCACTGAGGCATTTTTTATTAGACCTCTCAGATATGACATTATCACCACTTTCATCACAGAAATATGACACAGGATATTTTTTATGACAAGATGAGTCTTCATGAGATCTCTTAGACTTTGACTGCGACTGGCCTATGTGCGACCTGACCGTTGATTGTAACTTATGATCTGACTGGGTGTATGACAACCTGCTATGTCTGTAATTATTTTGATTGTGATGACTTTGTGACTCTAAATGACAATTATATTGACTATACTTATGACTATGACTGAAGTTATGACAATTTAAAATTCCAACAAAATTATCTTGACTACCAGTTGAACTAAAAGACTCTAAATGACTGACTTTTTTATTATTGGAGTAACAAAATTTTGCAAAATGACCATAAGAGTTACATGACCTGCATTTAGCTCCCTGCGCTGGACATTTGTAGCGGTGGTGTTGTCCACAGCGGCTACACGTCTTCGAGCGCTTCTCAGGACTGGGACTTGACTTTGACCTCCCTGCGCTGGATCCCTGCTGACTGACTGGTGAAGCTCGCCGTCGCTGACGCTCCACTCGACCACGGCTCCTCCGACGCAGATGCATGACTTTTTCAGACTCTTCACTAGTGGACCTCTTGACAATTTGGTCTGCATCCTGCTGTGCGACGATGAGTGTCCTAGCTAGCTCTCGCATCCTCTGATATGTCAGATCAGGTTCCTGCAGCAGTCTCTGACGTACATGTGCTAAGTCCAAACTCAAGTTGGCGATAAAAATATCTCTGATAAGAGATTCTCTGAGCGTTCCAAATTCGCAATCTTGGCTCTTATTTTCGAGATCGGTTAAGAAATCCTCGATGCTTTCCGATTTCTGTTGACGTGTGGTAAAAAACATGTAACGATACATGGTAATATTTTTTCTGGGTTGAAAAAATTCGAAAATTCGTCGAATTTGGCTTTGACGTCATGTAATGTGCTTTCTCCAATATTTATGTTGAATGTATTGAAAATGTTTAAGCATTTTTCACCAATGTGATGTAATAAAATGGCGATCTTGCGTTTCTCACCGGACTTGTCCAAAGCCGTTGCCAACAAGTATAATTCGAACTGTTGCCACCAGCGCTTCCAGATTTCGTAATTGTTGTTTGTTGCATCTGACGATATTTTAAGCGCCTTCAAGCCACTGTTCATTGCAGCTCCGGTGTCATGGCCGCCACCGACGCCATCCGACTTTTGCATTTTATGAATTTTCTTTCTTCGTATTGGGTTTTTTCACTCTTCTGACACCATGTATGATTGTTCGGTTGGTAAATATTAAAGACTTTAGATAATTAGACTGGTTTATTTCACTTGTAGAATTATATTATTGGAAACGACCTCTTCTAGATCAGATCCTAAGTTACAATGACAAGACAATAGACTATATTCATAGACACTAATACATAGAGATGGTATTAGTTACTCGACTACAGAGTAGTGATGTATGATACAACACCGTCAAGGCTTGGCTTCTCTGGGTCAGATAAAAATTTCTCGATGGTTACACACTAGCTCTGATAACATTAAGTTAGAGCTACACGGGTTTTCGGACGCATCAAAGCTAGCGTACGCGGCAGTGGTTTACCTTAGAGTAGTAGATCATTTGGGCAACGTTCATACCTCTTTGATAACATCAAAAACTAAGGTGGCACCTATTAAACAAGTGTCTATCCCAAGACTGGAACTCTGTGGGGCAGTTCTTGTTAGCAAATTGATAGCGGAAGTAGGTTTAGTTATGAACGTACCAAAAAGTGAGTGGCATGCATGGACAGACAGTGAGGTGGTATTGGCATGGTTAAATTGCCATCCATGCCGCTGGAAAACCTTTGTGGCCAACCGGGTTTCAGATATTTTGACCACATTAGATACGCATCACTGGGCTCATGTATCTAGTAAGCAAAATCCAGCAGATTGTGCTTCTCGCGGGGTGTCACCTTCAGAGCTTGTAAATACGTCAATATGGTGGGGTGGGCCGAGCTTCTTGAAGGAACAGGTCATTGAATATACAAGACCAAAACATCTTGTAACTCGTTTGGAAGAAGTGAAGGTGCATACTTCTACTGTTGACGTAAACTTTTGGAATAGATTTTCGTCCCTGTCGAGAATGATTCGGGTCATAGCTTACTGTCGTAGGTTCATGAGATTACGAAGGCACGAAATAAAGTCAGAACATTTGACTAAACTAGAACTAGACGAGGCAACCGAGACCTGTATAAGGAAATGCCAAGAAGAAGGATTTCCAAATGAATTAAAAGAATTAAGGAATAATCAGACAGAGAAAAAAAAGAGTGATTTAAAATCGTTGAACATATTTCTGGATTCAAGGAAATTGATAAGAGTTGGTGGTAGGTTGGAATTGTCACAATTAGATTACCATAGAATGCACCCTTATTTGATACCGAAGGAGTCGTTTCTGACGGACCTGTTGATAGCAGACGCTCATCTAAAAACCATGCACGGGGGACCTCAATTAATAGTAACATATTTACGGTTTAAGTACTGGATCATAGGAGCCAAATTATTAGCCAAAAAATATGTGAGAGGTTGTGTAAGGTGCCTTCGATATACAGTTAAGACAAGATCCCAACTTATGGGACAATTACCTGCAGCTCGCGTGACACCAAGTAAACCCTTTTTATGCAGCGGGGTGGATTATGCTGGTCCGATACAAATAAGAGTATCCAAGGGTCGGGGTCAAAAATCGTACAAGGGTTACATAGCACTATTTATTTGCAAGGCAACTAGGGCTGTGCACTTGGAGGCCGTTAGTGATCTTAGTTCGAAAGGCTTTATGGCAGCGTTTAGACGGTTCGTGGCCAGACGCGGTCGATGTGCTAAGCTTTATAGTGACAACGGCACTAATTTCATAGGTGCTGCAAAGGAATTGGCACACCTATTCCAAAAGGAAAACACACTTCTCCCTGAATTCGCTGAAGAGCTCGCCACGAATGGCACAGAGTGGCACTTTATCCCCCCATACTCACCAAACTTTGGTGGTCTTTGAGAGGCCGGGATAAAGTCCACCAAGTATCACCTCAAGAGAGTGATAGGAGATTCTACGCTGACATTCGAGGAGATTACCACGGTGTTGGCGCAAATAGAATCATGCCTTAACTCGAGACCACTCTCCTATGTGGAGGACCAGGACAGATTGACCATATTAACTCCAGGACACTTCCTGGTGGGTGAACCACTTGTGGTACCCCGGACTCAAATTACGAACGATCGAACGTACATAATTTACAGCGATGGCAATTGCATCAAAGGATGATGCAGAATTTTTGGCGTCGATGGTCGCAAGACTACCTTCACCAATTTCTGCAACGGCATAAGTGGGTTTACAAAACTCCGGAGCCATCTATTGGTGAGGTGGTGTTAGTTAAAGAGGACAATTTGCCCCCTGGCAAGTGGTTGCTAGGTAGGATCGAGGAAAAACATCCGGGGTCAAAATATTAAAGGAATATACTAGCTAGATTCAATACTTATAAGGGACTCAAAATTAAATCATAATTAGTACAACAAAGTATTTTTATTTTTCATAATATCTCGTATTTTATAACAACTTTCTTATACACTTACAATTTGTTAATTCATACCAATTTCCGATGCATGCAAAACAATTTTAAACATCTTAAACATATAATAGCTTATATAATTTTATTCAGACTGTTTAAACAAGTACCTACACACTAGAGAATGTTGCATTTGTATCTATGTCTAGCTATCGATATGTAGATGATCGCACATACAGTCCACTCAAATGATTTGTCATGTTAGTTAAAAATAAATCTTCGCGACAAACACACGTCTATTTTATTCAAAAAACCTGAGCAGCCCAAATACACCCTTATTGCTTAAACATATGGTCCTAAATCGAACCGGATTCAAGTCATCGACGGACCCAGGTACGATCGAGCACCGCGAGTGAGAACAATAGCATTCCTGAGCGATAAGGATTTTTTCTGTGAAGTGGTTAAAAACAATTTAGTGAATACAATTAAATAGACTATATTACGTGCAACGAACTTATAAAACGCATAATTACTGTGAACTTATCTGCATATTGTGATATAACAATGGAGGATTTAATTATGTATCAGAATGAGCTTCTGGAAAACTTAAAGAAGACCGAAAACAACTATAAGAAATCACCAAAAGACAGAATAAAGCGACCTTATTTAGAAACAAGGTTGGATTTATTAGAGGAACAGTGGAAGGAGTTCAAAGAGGGTCACAAGTGTATAATTATAAAAGTTTCTGATGACGAAAGAGAATACGCCTACTTTGAGAAAGATATTTATGGGGTATTCGAAGAAACATATATAAACTACAAATCAACATTAAGAGAAGCTCTTCAGCCGTTTTTAGAAGAATCTAAATTTCAACCTGCTTTATCTCAATCCTCTTCAATTAACGACGTGCATGATTTAAAGAATCCAAGAATTAAGTTGCCTAATATACAGATACCTACATTCACGGGAAAGTACGAAGAGTGGCAACCATTCTACGACCTGTTTCGTACACTAATCCACGATAATGATCACCTGTCACGTGTACAGAAGCTACATTACCTAAAAAGTAATTTATCTGGAGAACCTGAGGTACTGTTACGTAATTTTTCTGTAACAGATGCAAATTATGATGAGGCCTGGAATCAATTAATAAAACGTTACAATAATACGAGGTTCAACAGCAACGCAATTATGAAGATTTTATTTACGCAAAAACCTGTGCAGACGGAGTCGGCTAATTTAATTAAAACACTGGTAGACACAACTTCGACTTGTTTGAAGGCCTTGAAGAACATGGGTATACAGACTGATACCTGGGATATGGTAACTACCTACTTAGTTATATCGAAGTTAGATTCTGAATCTATTAAGTTATGGGAACAGCAAATTAGTGTAACATGTAATAACGAAATACCCACTTGGTTGGAATTAAGAGACTTTTTAGAAGCAAGGTTCAGAGCTTTAGAAATGATAGAAAGTAGTAAAGTTAAAACGGTGCAACCCAAACCAGTAGCTAAACCCCAGGCTTTCGGAAAAAGGCCCGATGCAAAATGTGCGTTGTGTAGCGGTGACCACTACATCTATTCCTGCAAGAAGTTTGGAGATAAATCTCCACATGAAAGACATGTATTTGTTCAGACGAACAAGTTATGCTTTAATTGCTTAGCGCCGAGTCACTCCGTGAGCAAGTGTCGACAGTCTTCGTGTTGTAGAAAGTGTGGAAGGCGGCATCACACCCTTCTGCATTTTGAGAGAGGACAGCAGAACGAGAAACCGAAGGAAGGTGAAACTTCAACAGCAGGTATTGCGAACGACGGATATACAGGTACACCTATTTCTTTCACTAATAATGAGCATATTGTAACCAACTTTTCGAGTGAACATATACAATCAAACAGTGTCCTATTAGCTACTGCTAATGTGTTAGTAGATAGTAGGAATGGTTGCAAATACATTGTGAGAGCTTTGTTAGACCAAGGCTCACAAGCTTCGTTTGTTACAGAGGCAACAGTACAATTATTGAATCTTAATCGTAAATCAGTAAGTGGTTGGGTGTCAGGCGTGGGTGAGAGGCAAACAAGAATCAAACATAGGGTTACACTTTGTGTCAAATCATGTCACAATCCCAATGCGTCAGTGCAAGTAGAGGCTTATGTATTGCCTTCACTAACAACAATGCTACCTACCACTAATCAAGGTATTCCTGAGTGGTCACAGCTAAAAGACTTGGAGCTGGCTGACCCAGGATTTACAACACCAGGGAGAATAGACATTCTTCTTGGAGCTGAGGTGTACAGCGACGTCTTATTAGACGGCGTTATCAAGCATCCTGTGAGTAATTTATTAGCGCAAAACACAATTTTAGGTTGGGTTTTATCAGGAAGGATGTCACGAGAATCCATTTCAGCGGAGAAGAACTTCACCAGCCTGCATGTTCAGCTTAAAGAAGATGAGAATGTTTTAAAATATGTGGGTATGAATAAAAGAGATGATCATGAACTACCTCTTAAGGTCAATAGTTTAGTTAAAGTACTAGGAGTTAACTGGAATCGAGGCGCAGACAGTTTTGTATATTCCCTCAACTTACCGGAAACAACAGAACCGATGACTAAACGACGTGTTCTTTCTGATGTTGCTAAATTATATGACCCGCTAGGGTGGATAACTCCTGTTGTTGTCATAGCAAAATTAATGATACAGAAGTTATGGGAAATAGGACTAGGATGTGATGACACCATAAGTGGAGAGCTGCTAGCAGAATGGTTACACTTCAGAGAGAACTTAAGGCACATTAAAAATGTTACTATACCAAGGTGGTTACAATGTTCCTGCTCATGTAAAATAGAGTTGCACGTCTTCGCTGACGCTTCGCAGGCAGCATATGGAGCAGCAGTGTATATTCGAGTAGTAGAGGCAGACAGAGTTAGCGTTAATTTAATATCAGCAAAAACAAAGGTTGCTCCTATTGAGAAACAGTTATCTATTCCGAGGTTAGAACTCTGTGGTGCTACACTAGCAGCGAAACTGATTTTCGAGACAGCTCAAGTAATGAACATAGCCAAAGAAAATTTATACGCATGGACAGACTCGACCATAGTTCTAGCTTGGCTAAAAGGTGGGGCGAGCCGTTGGAATACATTCGTCAGCAACCGTGTCTCTGAGATATTGAACATTCTAGACTATGAGCAATGGGGTCATGTGACTACGGACACAAACTCCGCTGATTGCGCGTCAAGAGGCTTACAGGCCTCACAGTTGATAAATAATTTACTTTGGTGGAATGGTCCAGCTTGGTTGTCTGCGCTGGATCTGAATACGAATTTGATTGATGTCGAGGATACACAAGAAGAAGAGAAAGCAAGTGTTTTCACCGCTTTATTAAATACTGAAGAGGAACTAATTTGGACTAAGTTTTCTAATCTACAGAAAATGTTGAGAGTAATTTCCTATTGCAGAAGATGGTTTTTAAAGTTAAATAAACAAAAAGGTAAATGTAATACTAAATTTATTACAACGCAAGAAATAAAAGAAACTCTTAATAATTGCATTAAACAAATTCAAGGGATAGAATTTGATAAAGAAATAAAACAATTAAAATCACAAGGCGGTGTTCTCAAAAAGAGCAAACTACGCAATCTTTGTCCCATTATAGATGACAATGGTATTTTAAGAGTTGGCGGACGTATCCAACAGTCGCAAGCTGCGTATGACACAAGACATCCTATAATTTTACCTGCTAAGAGTCATCTTAGTAGACTAATAATTAAGGATGCCCATCAGAATACTATGCATGGTGGACCACAAGTAATGCTAAATTACTTGAGGTCGAAGTTCTGGATATTACGAGCTAAGGATCAAGCAAAAAGGTATTACCGAGAATGTACAACTTGTATTAGATATGCAAAAAACAACGCGGTCCAGTTGATGGGCCAACTACCAGAGGTACGAGTAAAACCCAGCAGAGCTTTCAAATCAACTGGTGTAGATTATGCGGGACCCATCGATATCAGATTTTCACCAGGCAGAGGAGCTAAATCCTATAAGGGCTACATTTGTCTCTTCATCTGCATGGCAACACGTGCTGTACACCTGGAAGCGGTAACAGGCCTGACTTCTAAGAACTTCATCGCTGCTTTCAGGCGCTTTACGGCCAGACGGGGACATTGTCAGGACCTTTTCAGTGATAATGGCACTAATTTTGTGGGAGCAGACAAACAGCTAAGAGATATGTTTGATAAAGCCAAGTCTTCTATTCCTAGTGAAATAGCAGAGTTGTTGACGTTAGAACGTACTACATGGCATTTTATCCCTCCGCATGCGCCTAATTTTGGGGGTTTGTGGGAGGCTGGAGTGCGGAGTACAAAAACACATCTCACAAAGGTAATCGGAAATAGTACACTCACTTATGAGGAACTTACCACTGTATTAGCACAGATTGAATCTTGTTTGAATTCGCGTCCTATTTCGGTTTTAAGTGATGACCCCAATGACCCTCTTCCCCTGACACCAGGTCACTTTCTGGTTGGCGAACCTTTATTAAATCTATCAGATGAGAATTATACAACTTGTAAACATATCAGTAATCTTGAACGATGGAGATTAGTCCAAAAAATGGTCAACGATTTCTGGAAAAGATGGTATAAAGAATATCTTGTCAATCTTAATAAAATATATAAATGGAACACAAAACAACTTGAGCCAGAAATCGATGACGTAGTTATCCTAAAAGATGATAATATTCCACCAAGTAAGTGGATATTAGGAAGAGTAATTCAAAAACATGTTGGTCCAGATAATCTTACTCGAGTTGTTTCAATTAGATGTAAGAACAATGTTTTAAAACGTCCTGTGCACAAAATATGTATCTTAACTAAGTAAACTAGGGATTAAAACTAACTAATGTAAACTAATATAGTATATGTTAAAACTAAGAACGAATAGCTAACAAAAAAAAAAAAAAAAAACTTATAACTTACCGTAAAACTTGTGTCCATTAACTATTTAAAATGATGTTTATAAGATTTTTTTGTAAACATAAGTGTTATGTGAATTTTCTACTTACCTTTTACTAATAACTACTTTATTATCTAGTTTTTAAGCGCGTTAGTCACTTAACTGACACTAACAGCTGTGTAAAGTATCATTCCGGCCCTCTTATAGATGTAAGTAGGTATATGTAGCAACTTGTAAATCTTACCTTTCTAGTGATCTAGTGATAATATTATGTTGTAGTGTTGTTGATGTTAGTTAAGTACCTACTAATTAATGACAGTTTTGTTAAACTTACCAGATAAGAGGTCATATTAGTTTGTAAATTCATATTAAAGAACTGCGTTCTTTGGGGGGCGGAATGTTTAAACAAGTACCTACACACTAGAGAATGTTGCATTTGTATCTATGTCTAGCTATCGATATGTAGATGATCGCACATACAGTCCACTCAAATGATTTGTCATGTTAGTTAAAAATAAATCTTCGCGACAAACACACGTCTATTTTATTCAAAAAACCTGAGCAGCCCAAATACACCCTTATTGCTTAAACACAGACAATAGGAATATAATATTTAGTGCACTACACAGGTGTACATGGTGTTCTCAATTAGACGTACATCTAAGTGTTTGAACTCTGAAAGGCTTCTGCGGTTCTTATTACATTATACTTACTAAAATATTTATGCAAATATAAATTTGCACTATATACTATCTTTAACATTAATATACTGGTAAATTCTCTAAAACATAACATTATTATCCTGGACATAATTTTAATTCTCTTGTTAGTAAATATCAAGCAATTCACGTGTTCTCATTCAGGTTATCCGTTAACTAAAACTAATTTGCAGCTATGCATTAAATGAATTTGTTAAAAATAATGATATGTGGTTATTTGTATACAATTAAACTATTTAACATCAAAATAACAATTTTTAAATATCACATAATATTCGTAGAAATATTTAGCTACTTATACAATATATTAATATCTTATATGGTCCTTTTAAACGCACTACCTTATCACGTGTCGTTACAATTATTATCATTTTGTTTAGTTGTCTGTAAAACTATTGTATTGTATACTGAATAAACTATTCTATGGAATACCTATAGGCCATAACTTATTATTCCATTTATGGTCGTTAATGAATATAATAATTACTAGATTAGGTAAATGGTTATTCAAAAATTTTAACTTGGTGTTGATGTGGTATATGCCTAAGACTAAAATGGAAGAGGGCTCTTTAATGCACATTCGGTGCAGGTACATACAGCTTGCGCTGGCAACCACGCGCAAACATAATAGACGGATTGATGTGCGGTCGCTAGCTGACACGTGTTGCAGGAGTGGCCTGGCGGAGGGGGCTCCACTGTTATTCGTTGAGCATGCACGTGCGCATCAGAGCGTCTATCACAGCGTACGGGTCACAGTTGGAGGCTGGTCGACGGTCCTCCAAGTATCCTTTCTTCTCCTCGGCTACTGACCGCGGTATTCTGATACTGCTGCCACGGTTAGCGACTCCTGGAAAAAAAATAATAAACATTCATTTTCTGCCCAATAGGAAAGTACCCCACTCGTTAAACAGCATTAAGTTATCCTCTTACCGGCGCTGAAGTCATTAATACTGGCAGTTTCGTGGAGCCCAGTCAAACGTCTCTCGTTGTCCTTTCCTCCACGAGGATCGTAGACCTTGATGTGTTTCATATGCACTTTAGACAGCTTGTCAATCGCCTTCTCGATTTCTCTGTAATTAAGAAATCAACGCTGTTAATAAAATTGTTGGTGATTCGTAAAGGTATTTAGGTAGGGATATAAAGTAACCATGAAGGTCACATACTGAAATTGAAAACGAATTGTTTAGTAACTAGTCGCAGCAAAATAATGAATGACTCACTAAATGATTTGTAGCAAAAAGCAGCCATTATTTAATTAATAAAAATAAAGTTAAAAATGTCAGTCGAAAACAAGAAGCCACTGTTACAAAATAATTCCGGAATGTCTCAAACGAAAACACGACCGACTTCTTGAGTGCTGCAATCGATTTCTCTCTCGTACAGGTTTACCTTGTAAGGATACTGGTCTCACTAAGTCGAATGTTATTTTAAAGTCATAATTATGACGTAAAAACAAGGCTGTCATACTTACATAATACCGTTTTCTTCACGCATCTTTTTGGTAGAGAAGTTGGTGTGAGCACCAGAGCCGTTCCAGTCCTGAACTGGTTTGGGATCGAAGGTAACGATGACTCCGTACTCTTCAGCGAGCCTGTGTAGAATGTAGCGAGCGACCCAGAGGTCGTCGCCAGCGGTGACGCCAACGGAAGGACCCACTTGGAACTCCCACTGCGAGGGCATAACCTCAGCATTCGTTCCAGAAATAGGAACGCCAGCAAACAGGCAACATCTGTAATTAAAACGAACATATTTTTTATTGTTTTAAGAAGCAGTAAGTGCCATATTTTAGAATGGCATAAATTTTCTATTAGTTACCTGTAGTGTGCCTCGACCAAGTCCCTGGCGAACACCTTGTTGGCTCCAACACCGCAGTAATAAGGGCCCTGTGGTGGGGGGAAACCGCCTGGGGGCCATCCGAAGGGCCTCAGGTCAGAGTCCAGCAGGATGTACTCCTGCTCAATGCCAAACCAAGGCTCTTCATCCTTGACCTTCTCGCTGGCTTCAGCACATCTAATGCGGTGGTTAGTGTCTATGAAATAAAAACAAAATCATATAGAAATTTGAAATCAAACTTTCAGTTGATTCATGTGAAAGAATTATTTAAAAAAAGCGCTTCGGTTTCCTACTCATTATCATTATCTCAGCGTTAATACCAGTCGCAACCGAAGATTTTTTCAGCTTTGGAGTCTGGGGACCGCTTTACCAGTCTAACAGTTGATTTTGGCTAAACTTCCTACTATCAAAAGATAAGCAGTTTTTATCAATCAATTTTTCAATTTCAATTTTAATCAAGGTAACATTTCCGACATGAACGTAATCAACGACAACACAGAAGAACTTTAATAGCCGTAATGACATTCTGCCTTAAGAGAATATGCGTCTACGTTAATTTAATCTAACGTTACCAAATCGATTAGCAGGTCGTGCTGTCAAACAATTACCATAAATGCGTAATGGCGGCTGTGAGTGTACCCTCAATGACTAATGTAATACGACTCGGTCTACGGCGCGTAAACATTGGAAACATTTTGGAGACAAAAGGCGAACGAAATCTATATGTCATCAAATCACTACCTACTGTATTAACCTACTCATTTTAGGTACTCGCATGAAAAGCTGTAAGAAATTACTAGAAATCTCTTTGTGAATACTATTTAAACGCACCTGTAGGTTCCATGTTGTATTTATAGGTATCGCACATAACCAGGACATGGTTACCACGTCGGAAAGGATCCTTGTAAATTTGACGGGGATACAGGAACGTGTCAGAGTTGTGCCCGTCCGACTGTCCGGTGGAGCTGCCATCGAAGTTCCAAATCGGAAGATCTGTAAACAAATTCATGATAAGGAGCGTGATTTCGTGGTCTGCCACGGTCTGAATGGATTTTATTTTGACAGTTCAACAAAAAATACTGCATTGAACAGATACATTTTTCGAATATGTAGAACAATGGACTAGCAATCTGGTTCGAAATGATTCCAATTGATAATAATACTGCGTTACTCAATTAGAGTGCTGGCCGATAGATCAGCCAACGCATAATGTAGAATGCAATTAAACTGATAAATGTACACAGAGTTAATTTACTGTGGGCAACAACTTTCCAAAGAACTAGGAATAGTGAATGAAATCTATCGTAACATTTCTACGACTGCTTGGGGACAATATTGCTTTGAAACCTTTTAAGTTTTCATCAAAATGTCCTTACTTCTAGAAGAGCATTTACACTGTGGATGTTATCGTGGTTTACTGAATGTGAAATCTTTTGTTACTTTTTATAATGGATTAACTAATGTTACCTAATCTGTTTTGGTAAAGTTGGAATATTTGTCGGGGACACGTCTGTAGTTATATAGGAAAAATTAAATTATTTCCGCTTTCTTCTAATATTTTTTTCTCAAACAACAGGTAAGCTTGGAAAACAAATTAAATAGCGACACCCTCAAGCTTACAAAACAGTTTTGTTTTGTAAAATACCATCTCGTTTACAGGTCTGCACCGCACGACTCAGTGAAGGCTGAACAATTTACATAAACTCTGCTAATTAGGTCGTTAATGAGGATGTAATTAAACATACTGACTTCAATTATTGTGGCATGTTTCATAAGTCATGCGTACGAGTCTTCATGAACTAAAACTGTGACCGACTTTTCAGTTCATTTGTGACTGCAGCGAAAGGCGTTAATAATAAATTAGGTACATGAAAATTTTTATAAAACATAAATTTACGTAACATAACATTTAAATGTTACATTTAAATGAACCAATCTTATATAATTAAAAGAGCTCTATTGTCAACTGGATTAACTACTAAAGCGGATCTTAAAAAAAAAATGCTGAACAGATGAGGAGATTACACACACAGTTCGCTAGTTACTGTGTGTCCAGTTTATCATAAAAAAACTTGTGCTTTAATAAAGGGACAAAATATAATTGGACATAAGTGATCTGACTTAGTAATAAGATTTACCTTTGGCCTGCTTAGGAATGAAGTTCAAGGTGCGATCTTTGCACCTCAAATGCTCGCCAGTACCGTCGATCCAAATGTATGTCGCCAAAATCTTGTCTGCGGGGATCGGAAGGTCATTGTACCTTCCCAACAGGGATTTGGACAGCACCGCGTTGGGTGAGTTGACGAGCACCTGGCCCGACATTATCTTCGGATTATCTGTTATTTAAAAATGCGTAATTAATACTCTATTAGAGTTTAAAACTTGATGGCCCTATGGACATTCTACGACGATTAGACGATTTGGAGGAAAACAATAATTAGTAAATGCAGGTAAAGTAAAAAAATAAACAGTTGGCTAACTCCTTGAAAGAGGTAAAAAACAAAATGGCGGTGGCAGTGACAATAATATTCCGACACTACCTACATACATTGTAATGAATTCCCTTTGTACCGTAATAAACTAAACTGCCTCATTTGCAGGCGTAAAATATTAATTTACGAGTACCTAGCAAGAACCTGGATATGTCCGGTACAAAATACTATCATAATAACCAATCAATTTATTGTAAACTATAGCATACTATTTTCCGCCAGCGGCTTCGCCCGGGACAAGGTCGGTTATACCGTGTTTCCAAGAGAACTCTTCAAAAGTCCGGGATCAAAACTATCTTAAGTTATTTCTCAAAGTCTAGTCTATCTTTCTACCAAATTTCAATAAAATCAGTTCAGTGGTTTAAACGTGAAAACCTAACAGAGAGACAGACAGAGTTACTTTCGCATTTATAATATTATTATATAGTAGGGATAAACGATTAATAATTGATAAATGAAGGTAAAAAGAAATAAACAGGTAGGTAACTCCTTTAAAGAAGTAAAAAGAATATGGCGGTGGCAGTGAAAATAATATTCCGAGACTACCTACATACATTGTATTGAATTCCCTTTGTGGCTTTCAGACGCTATAAACTAATTTCGGCAAACCTTGCTTTTAGCTAATCGAAAAATTCACACAGTTCAATGGTAAAAATAACAGTCACCACAATGAAAAGCTTTTTGTGGTAGATAAATCTGTTAAATAAAACAAAGCTAAATATACTAAAATAGGTAAACTAGAGAATATTTTAATAAAGTGAGTAACAGATTTTCTTGAGCCGTATGGTATTGAAAGAAAAATTCTCTCGTTCAGTTAAATTTACTACAAGCTTTGAAGGTTTTGACCCAGAAATAAATTTCTAATTTGGTTGGTGTAGTTAGTATTTGAGTTTAGTTAAGACAACACATAAATCTCAAATGGAATCCAAACCAACTATCCATTACTTGCACGAAGTTACTGTCACTGGGTCAGACTATTAAAAGTTTCAGGCCGCAACCAATGCTTACTTAGAACGAGCTTCACTTAAAAATTCATACCGCTTATGTTGGCGAACGTGACAATCGAGTACCTAAGTATTTGTACCTATAAAACCATGTCAAAGAAAGGTTTGACAAACTACTAAAAAACTACCAAGACACACAGGTTCGGGGTGGTAGATTTCAGCCCAGTCCTGTCAGAGAGAAGGCATTCTAGTAGTTCGGACATTAGATTATGCTTATTTTGTTCCCGATTTTAACAAGCCTATAAACATCTCAAAATAAAAAAATAAAAAAAATATCTGAAATTGGTTTACTTTTTAATGGTATTAATTTATGAATAAAAGCTGGGTGGAAGTTGATACTAAATATTAGCTTACCTTCTATTTTTCCGTGAGCATCAGCCATCTTCACGCCTTGTAGAAACGTATAAATCTGTAACAAAACAAAAGAGTATTTAGCATTTTAGCCCATGCTGCGAACTGATTAAAATAGTCTTTGACAGATAACAACAATATAGGAAATAATAACAATATAGGAAAAGTCACATCCTCATCGGTTGAGTTAAGTGCGGTCGTAATGCCTTTGTTATTATTTACGGTGATAATACTCGGGCATAAAAGTACTCCGTTAGCTAACTCTATGCGTGGAACAATTCCATGTTGAACCTCTTCATTATTTGTTATTTTGATAGGAATGACACATTCGGTTCTTGCTTTGACCGTTATGGTTGATTCCATGATTTTTTCCATATTTTCGACTTGGTCATTTATGTTTTCATAACATAAACTGAATTTCTTATCCGCGAGTTTTAAGGTTTTGGTGCTATAATCTATTGTGCTTTTATATCTATTTAACATATCACCTCCTAATATACCATTACCACCAATAGGGAAATCATCATCAACGATGTGGAGTATTAATTTTATATTTCCTATGAACTCCAATTCGACATAACCTAAAGTCCTGGTAGGTTTGTCTACTTTATCGATTCCCTTTAAATCAGCTAAAATATCATGATGAATTTCAGCGTCCTTTGGTACAGCGTTTTTCTTAATGAGGCTAATATTTGCACCAGTGTCTATAAGAAAATCTATATTTCTTTTATTATCTTTCAAAACTAATGACACAAAATAACAATTATTATTTATCGCGGTTATGAGCCCCTCTACTAATCTATTACCTTTTGGTTGGCTCGCACCATCAGGTTTTATTCGTTTTTTTGGTTTGACGTAGAGTTTTTATTTGGATAACGATTATTACTACTAGATGAGTCAGTTTTATTGGGTGAATTTTTATTTTTCAAATGATAGCAGTCTTCTTTAATATGACCCTTCTTTTTACAATAATTGCAAAATTTTAGGTTTTTATTATTATTATTAGGTTCCGAAAATGATCTGATTCTACAATTTACTACTGTATGGCCTGGTTTGTTGCATTTATAGCAGTGCTTGGTGTTAGATATATTTAAATTTTGAAATTTAGATATTTCATATTTACTTTTAAGCTCTTGCTCTTCGACTACTGCCATTGAAATAGCATCTTCTAACGTTTTAGGTTGTAGAGCTTTTAATATTAAATTTAAATGTTTATTTAAACCTGTAATAAATACGCTTAAGGCTTGTGATTTGAGTAACTCAACACATGCTTGTCGGGCTTCTTGCGTTTGGTTTGTTGTATCTAGTGAATTTATTAATCTGACGTAACAATTTTCGACCTTATTTGCATATGCTAAAACGTTTTCGTTGTGATTTTGTTTGCAACTACTTAGTTCTATTTGCCATTGACCAATCGTTCGTTTTTCGGTGTATGTATCTAATAAATAATTTTTTAAATCATCCCAAATTTGAAATTCGCGATTTCTTATCATTGATCTAGCGTTATCCGTGATTTTTGTAATAATTATTTGAAGCAGTATTTTTTGTAGATTTGGATTTATTAAATTATTAACCGTATCACAGTTGTCTAAAAATTCATGTATACGCGCCTTACTGCCATCAAATTTAGTTAGCATTCTTTCAGCCATTTCTAGTGAAATATAATTATTTTGTACATTCATTGATGTAGATACACCAGAATTTACGCTTTGATGCATGATTAATACTAATTTATACTAATTTTCACTTTTCACAATTGAACACTTCCGATGATTGGCAGATGATCCCGTACAGGAAAGATCCTTTATAACGGTGCTTAAAAAAAATATTGGCGGCGTACTCACAGTAATATAATTACTTGAAGATATCTCGTTGACATAGTAGTTGACGTGATGACTTGATGAGCAGGAAACTGGGCAGCGTAAGCGGTTGAATTTTGATCTTCGGACCGCTGAAGATACGTTTGTCCAATCCGTAGAACTCGTCGTGATGCTCAGGACCGTTGTTTGTAGAAGAATCGGAGCTTAAGGACTCCGACGAAGGTCTCGTACAATCAGAGATGTAAGGCTCTGACCAAGGTCTCGAACTATCGAAGTGAAGTGGTCTTCAATCAATCCCAAACTCTGACACCAATTTGTAGTGGCCCTAGCGGTGGCGTTTCTGGTAGGTGTGTGGGAGACACTGATTGAGACACGGTTTGACACTATTTAAACACTTTACTACGAGACAACGCTATAAACTTACAAGTAATATGAATAAAATTACTGACTGCTTATTCTAACTTCTTGTTCTGACTGCTCGTTCTGACTGCTGGTTCTGACTGCTGGTTCTGACTGCTGGTTCTGACTAACTTGCTAAGAGCTGTGGTAACTATTTATATACAGGATCATTATTGAGAGGGGTAGATAGTACCACGACCCTTGTTCCATCATTACTTATCTTAATCAATTACATTAACAGCTAATTACATTGCGTAATAAGGAAGGAAGGTATATTGTAAGATTACCATTACGCAATGCAGATCTAAGCGGCAAGGTTGGTGAGTCCAAGGCTATAGCTGAAAGGAGATTAAAAGGCTTAGAATTAAAATTAGGAAAGAACAATAAATTAAAACAAGATTATGAAAAGGTGATACATGAGTATTCGGAATTGCAACATATGGAAAGGGTGTCGGAAGAGGGAAGAAAAAATAAAGAAGCTATATACTTACCTCACCACGCTGTCGTCCGGGACGACAAAGATACGACCAAAGTAAGGGTCGTATTTGATGCTTCCTGCAAAGGGTCAAATGGTATGTCACTTAACGACAATTTGTTGATCGGACCAACATTGCAGGCAGAACTTCGGCATATCATCATGCGTTGGAGATCCTACAAAATATGTTTGGTTGCCGATATTATTAAAATGTATCGACAAGTTTTAGTGAACAGAAAGGATACAAAGTTTCAGCACATACTCTGGAGGGATGATCCTGAAAAAGAAATAGATGAATATGAATTGACGACAGTAACGTTTGGCACCGCATCAGCACCGTACTTGGCTGTTCGTGCTTTACACCAAGTGGCTTATGATGAGTGTGAAGATAATCCTGAAATAAAGAAAATTATCCTGAATGATTTTTATATGGACGATATGATGACGGGAGCTGAAAGCATAGAAAAAGGGATTCAAATCTTCAAGGTAATGAATGAAACTTTAGGTAAAGGGGGATTTATGCTGCAGAAGTGGATGAGCAATTGTAAACAATTATTAAATAACTAGCTTTCCGCCCGCGGCTTCGCCCGCGTTAACTTCGGTTATATCGCGCGTTTTAGATTTCTCTCGGGAAAATCAATTTTTTCGGGATAAAAAGTACCCTATTATTTAATCCGGACTTCTAACTTTACGCCTGCAAAATTTCAAACACATGTGAAAAAAAGATTTATTGAGTAGATAAAGCGTGAAGAAAACAGTTAAAGAGGTAACAGTTAAAGAGGATCCCGCGGGAACAGTAGATACTTTCTTCCGGGATAAAATGTATCCTATATCCTTCTCCGTACCACAGACTAAGTTAAAGAGGTAACAAACATATAAATAATTACACTGTTAGTAGCCCGCCCGTGTTAATTTAGATCCCACGGGAACAGATAAAAGGTGTCCTATGTCCTTTCTCGTTCCGCAGACTATGTGTATGCAAATATTAAATATTATTAAATAATTATATTGTTATTTCTTGCCCGTGGCTCCGCCCGTCGTTGCTCCGTCCGCGTTAATTTCGATCCCACGGGAACAGTAGCTACTTTCTTCCGGGATAAAATGTATCCTATATCCTTCCCCGTACCCTAGACTATGTGTATGCAAATTTTCGTGATGATCGGTGCAGTAGTTTAAGCGTGAAGAGGTAACAAACAAACAAACAAACAAACACACTTTCGCATTTATAATATTAGTTGGGATATAAGGAATGAGGAAGGAGTGAAAGATGAAGATTTAAAAATCAAAATGGATGATATAGCTAAGATACTGGGACTCACCTGGAACTCCGGCGAAGACTTCTTCCAATACACGCTGAATCTCCCGACGATAACCAGTTATCCTGTAACCAAAAGAAAAATTATTTCCGACATAGCGCGTTTATTTGACCCCCTGGGATGGTTGGGACCCAGTATTATCTTAGCTAAAATATATATTCAAAAATTGTGGTTAGCTGGTTTACAATGGGATGAAGCAAGCAATTTGTTATATGAATGGAGTACTTACCGTCAAGGCTTGGCTTCTCTGGGTCAGATAAAAATTTCTCGATGGTTACACACTAGCTCTGATAACATTAAGTTAGAGCTACACGGGTTTTCGGACGCATCAAAGCTAGCGTACGCGGCAGTGGTTTACCTTAGAGTAGTAGATCATTTGGGCAACGTTCATACCTCTTTGATAACATCAAAAACTAAGGTGGCACCTATTAAACAAGTGTCTATCCCAAGACTGGAACTCTGTGGGGCAGTTCTTGTTAGCAAATTGATAGCGGAAGTAGGTTTAGTTATGAACGTACCAAAAAGTGAGTGGCATGCATGGACAGACAGTGAGGTGGTATTGGCATGGTTAAATTGCCATCCATGCCGCTGGAAAACCTTTGTGGCCAACCGGGTTTCAGATATTTTGACCACATTAGATACGCATCACTGGGCTCATGTATCTAGTAAGCAAAATCCAGCAGATTGTGCTTCTCGCGGGGTGTCACCTTCAGAGCTTGTAAATACGTCAATATGGTGGGGTGGGCCGAGCTTCTTGAAGGAACAGGTCATTGAATATACAAGACCAAAACATCTTGTAACTCGTTTGGAAGAAGTGAAGGTGCATACTTCTACTGTTGACGTAAACTTTTGGAATAGATTTTCGTCCCTGTCGAGAATGATTCGGGTCATAGCTTACTGTCGTAGGTTCATGAGATTACGAAGGCACGAAATAAAGTCAGAACATTTGACTAAACTAGAACTAGACGAGGCAACCGAGACCTGTATAAGGAAATGCCAAGAAGAAGGATTTCCAAATGAATTAAAAGAATTAAGGAATAATCAGACAGAGAAAAAAAAGAGTGATTTAAAATCGTTGAACATATTTCTGGATTCAAGGAAATTGATAAGAGTTGGTGGTAGGTTGGAATTGTCACAATTAGATTACCATAGAATGCACCCTTATTTGATACCGAAGGAGTCGTTTCTGACGGACCTGTTGATAGCAGACGCTCATCTAAAAACCATGCACGGGGGACCTCAATTAATAGTAACATATTTACGGTTTAAGTACTGGATCATAGGAGCCAAATTATTAGCCAAAAAATATGTGAGAGGTTGTGTAAGGTGCCTTCGATATACAGTTAAGACAAGATCCCAACTTATGGGACAATTACCTGCAGCTCGCGTGACACCGAGTAAACCCTTTTTATGCAGCGGGGTGGATTATGCTGGTCCGATACAAATAAGAGTATCCAAGGGTCGGGGTCAAAAATCGTACAAGGGTTACATAGCACTATTTATTTGCATGGCAACTAGGGCTGTGCACTTGGAGGCCGTTAGTGATCTTAGTTCGAAAGGCTTTATGGCAGCGTTTAGACGGTTCGTGGCCAGACGCGGTCGATGTGCTAAGCTTTATAGTGACAACGGCACTAATTTCATAGGTGCTGCAAAGGAATTGGCACACCTATTCCAAAAGGAAAACACACTTCTCCCTGAATTCGCTGAAGAGCTCGCCACGAATGGCACAGAGTGGCACTTTATCCCCCCATACTCACCAAACTTTGGTGGTCTTTGAGAGGCCGGGATAAAGTCCACCAAGTATCACCTCAAGAGAGTGATAGGAGATTCTACGCTGACATTCGAGGAGATTACCACGGTGTTGGCGCAAATAGAATCATGCCTTAACTCGAGACCACTCTCCTATGTGGAGGACCAGGACAGATTGACCATATTAACTCCAGGACACTTCCTGGTGGGTGAACCACTTGTGGTACCCCGGACTCAAATTACGAACGATCGAACGTACATAATTTACAGCGATGGCAATTGCATCAAAGGATGATGCAGAATTTTTGGCGTCGATGGTCGCAAGACTACCTTCACCAATTTCTGCAACGGCATAAGTGGGTTTACAAAACTCCGGAGCCATCTATTGGTGAGGTGGTGTTAGTTAAAGAGGACAATTTGCCCCCTGGCAAGTGGTTGCTAGGTAGGATCGAGGAAAAACATCCGGGATCGGATGGTGTTACGCGTGTAGTAACAATACGGACACAGTCGGCGAAGATAAAACGACCGACGTCCAAGTTGTGTGTGTTACCAACAAATTAATGTTAATGTTTATTTAAACATTTCATGTGTATTTGGTTTATTATTTGTTTTTAAATTTGTTGAATGTTTTTGTTATTTATTTTTAAATTGCTTGTTAAATTAGTTAACCCCGCACCAGGGACATTGGCGCGCCTTTTGTTGACCTCCACATAATTTGGCACGGTGGGCGGTAGTGAAGGACATAATTCATATGTCCTTGGTGGGCGGTATGTCCAAGTAAGTAGCGAAGCCCTAGCGCGATCGCCTATTAAATTAGTATTGGTCCGGAATTTAGTACCGATTACCTCTCTAGATGGCGTTGGCGTCGATTTAGATCGCGCTATGGTTTCGTTACAAGCAAAAATATAAGAGGTTTGGATTTTTATTTTTACGAGTGAGAGCAGCGCCTCTATTGTGATTTACTGTAACTAAAATTAATATTATACGGGTTGATACAGTAGTCCAGTAGTATCATTTGACGATCCTCTCCAAGTCGACCCTAGGTCGTGTACACCCCTCCTGGAAATCTCGCGGACATGTATGAACTCCCCTAATTACTAATCAAAGTATAAACGGGGACTTACACAGTATCATTTGCGTCTTAATGTTTCATGATTCGACTCTAAAAATCTGACTTGCCCTTGCTGTTGTCACTTGCTGAAATCTGAAATGATCTGGACACCGTCCACGACCAAATTCCCGACATAACAACATTTGTCGCATCGTACCCGAAACGCATCGTAAGCGAAAAAGGTCGTCGAGCCACAAGTCCGCGTACTTACTCGCACATCTATCACCCACTTTATGTAAATCGCATTGAAAGTATCCAAAGGCAACTTTTGAGGTGCATTCAGTTTATATCCAGAACTTATTTACCTAATTACGACAACCGTTGCAGAAAGTTTCACATTCTTCCACTAATTGAGCGGAGAAAAATTGCTGACATGGTATTCCTGCACAATTTGGCTAATGGTTCAATCGACTATTCTGAATTGTTGAGCAAAATTGGGCTGCGTGTTCCATCATACACTTTGAGGAATCATCAGCCTCTGTATGTTCCCTCTGTGCGAAGCATATACCAACAAAACTCTTATTAAGAGCTAGCAGAATATATAACTTGTTGTGTCAGAGGATTGATGATCTCGATTTATCCTCCACCAGTAATCCTAAACTAAAAAAAAAATCTTTGTGATAACTTCTTTGTAAATCACTAATACATCTTCAGTCTTTACTAAACACACTCAGAGTGCTTACTTGTTATTAATTTCACTTTCCTGTCCTGTGCTGTACCTGTTACTGTCTCTTGTGCTAACTTAATATTGTCCATGGAAACTTCTAATTGGCCTTCTTTCGCTAATTATCTTCTACCTGTGTAGGTATATGCTAGCTGTAAATTTCATTAAAATGTAAAAATAAAATAAATAAATAGCGAATTCCTAGGTTATGTTACTGTCTACCCGTCGTCTATGTGACTATGACAAAATATTAAAGGAATATACTAGCTAGATTCAACACTTATAAGGGACTCAAAATTAAATCATAATTAGTACAACAAAGTATTTTTATTTTTCATAATATCTCGTATTTTATAACAACTTTCTTATACACTTACAATTTGTTAATTCATACCAATTTCCGATGCATGCAAAACAATTTTAAACATCTTAAACATATAATAGCTTATATAATTTTATTCAGACAATAGGAATATAATATTTAGTGCACTACACAGGTGTACATGGTGTTCTCAATTAGACGTACATCTAAGTGTTTGAACTCTGAAAGGCTTCTGCGGTTCTTATTACATTATACTTACTAAAATATTTATGCAAATATAAATTTGCACTATATACTATCTTTAACATTAATATACTGGTAAATTCTCTAAAACATAACATTATTATCCTGGACATAATTTTAATTCTCTTGTTAGTAAATATCAAGCAATTCACGTGTTCTCATTCAGGTTATCCGTTAACTAAAACTAATTTGCAGCTATGCATTAAATGAATTTGTTAAAAATAATGATATGTGGTTATTTGTATACAATTAAACTATTTAACATCAAAATAACAATTTTTAAATATCACATAATATTCGTAGAAATATTTAGCTCAAATCAAGGAATGATGTCAAACCATCTATCTGTACTTCCAGATTTTGATATTATTAATGATAATTGTTGTAATAAATTGAAAAACAATACCATAGAAGATAAGTTAGATTTTATTCCGTTTAATAAATTCAGTATGAATATGAATGATTTAAATATAGCAAGTCACAAAATTGACAAGATAAATGAATTATTAGACGAAATAAATAACGAAAGTGTATTCCATAGAGTTAAGAATAATACTTATTTTGTATTCATGTTTTTATCTATAGTTAAGTTTATAGCTTTTTATGTACTCTATAGGATAGGCAAATATCTCTTGAAAAGGAAATTTTTCTGTTCGCCACAATCTAGATTACTAGCTATAGAGGACACAAAAACTTGTTGTGGTAGAATCACAAACTGTATTACCCTTAATTTAAATAGAACTACCAATAATAGTAACAATGATATTGAAATGGAAGACATTGAAAGTCCAGGTCCATCTCAAGAACACACTCCCTTGAGACGTTCTTCAAGAATCGCTCAGATAAAAAGCAAATAAGCGTTTAAGAATTTATATGAATAATATTATATTATGATGTATGAATATTATGTGAATAATTTTTCAAATTATTCCCATTTTAAGGGGGGAGGTGTAATGGACATGTAATGGACATCATGATTTATTTACCTTTCTCAAGGAAATCATTACTATCTGTTTGTAAGTCATTAAGCAATCAACTGTTTATTGTTCCCATAAGTTGATGATATTTGTTAACAATTAGTTATAACATTAATAATCACAAATTAGCTGTTAATGTAATTGATTAAGATAAGTATTGATGATATTTGTTAACAATTAGTTATAACATTAATAATCACAAATTAGCTGTTAATGTAATTGATTAAGATAAGTAATGATGGAACAAGGGTCGTGGTACTATCTACCCCTCCCAATAATGATCCTGTATATAAATAGTTACCACAGCTCTTAGCAAGTTAGTCAGAACCAGCAGTCAGAACCAGCAGTCAGAACGAGCAGTCAGAACAAGAAGTTAGAATAAGCAGTCAGTAATTTTATTCATATTACTTGTAAGTTTATAACGTTGTCTCGTAGTAAAGTGTTTAAATAGTGTCAAACCGTGTCTCAATCAGTGTCTCCCACACACCTACCAGAAACGCCACCGCTAGGGCCACTACACAACAATATCACGTAACTATGTAGTGTATACCAGTGTCCGAAAGTCTTTTGTAAAAAGAACCACAAATTTGAATAATGTGTCTAGTCAGTCCAATCATTTCTCAACAATTGTGTAGCTCTACTCAGTGTACTTATATCGAACAAAGGACAATTCGGTAGGCCACATAAAATATTACAGACCACCAATAAAACCTAACTGAGAAAGAAAAAAGTAATGAGGTCTAACAGAAGTAATAACATACTTTTCGAACAGTAATTTTTAAAAATTTCTCTACGGTGGAGTGACGTGTTGGGGTCGGGACACGAGAGCTATTTCGCAATGTCACGAACTTTTTTTTATTTTTCTGTTTCAACGTAGTTCTGAATTTAGTATATTCAAGAGTAATAAAACGGTTAAAAAAGTATACATGTGGCAGATGCGGACCGCTGCGTGTTTCAGTCTGTTCAGTGCGGGCAAAAGGTCAGTCACATACTGAAATTCACGAGTAGCACGCGTTACCTACTGAACGCTTGCCTAAGGGAACTCCCGTGTAATAAAATAAATTATGAATCATTCCTTCCTCCGTCGGCGTCGTACGGTCGACGGGTAAAACGAACCAACTTATTTTTGAGCCCAAAACCTTCAATCGATCGTCTTATTTCTATTCTTGGACCGCTACTGCCTCGCAAAGTAGATCACCCGGCTTTTTAACTAATTCTGAAATATTTTCAATGACTATCATACTAATATTTATAAAGTTTGATTGTTTCTTGGATTTGATGTTTTAGTGAAACATTGTTTTATATTATGTACTGTCCCTTTGTCGGAGCAAACTGTGTCAAGGCTCTTTACACAAAACCCGTGCACGATGTCGTGTCTATAATATCCCCAGTCCCACACTAAACTATTAATTTCCACTCTCGACGGGATTTCAAAAACGTACAGATGTTGCCGTAGGCCGAATAAAAAATCTACATAATACTTTAATAATCTTTACATTAATATCATACAATATAGGTATATTGCACTGCTTACCTTCAGGCGGGATTGCGGTCAAGCGCTAGTTTATAATTAATAAATAATAAAAATTTAAAAAATTGCTACTAAGTATTTACAGTCTGAATACATAATATAAAACCAAACACAAAAGGACCGACATGATGTTAAAACTTGATGTTAAAATAGGTGCATTGAGTTTCAGTCACAAAGACTTCATCATCATCATCATCATTTTAGCCGAAAGACGTCCACTACTGGACACAGGCCTCCGCCAAGATTCTCCACGACGCCCGGGTCTGCTCCTCCCGCTTCCAGCGGTTTAAAACAAAGACTTGTTATCTATTAACTTTCCATCGAATTATCTAAACGTTTCCAACTTACTAAACCGTTCGAAAAATCATTGTTTTTAAACTAACCGTGAATTAAAAAGTTCTTGTGTTTTGAAAATAATTGAACGACCAACCTTCCAACGACGGTACTATAATAGTAACATGTGTAAGTCATATGTAGGTATTGTATGTCTCAGATGGATTGTTACATCTGTTGCTTTTCATAACCGCTAGCTTTTTCAAAAAACATGATTGGTGTTTAATTACGATTACTGAACGCACTAACCAAATAATCATAAACACATTAGGCACACTATTACTACTATTTCAATTGTTAATAA
The DNA here is from genome assembly GCA_037179545.1 of Sesamia inferens. Classification (NCBI taxonomy): domain Eukaryota; kingdom Metazoa; phylum Arthropoda; class Insecta; order Lepidoptera; family Noctuidae; genus Sesamia; species Sesamia inferens. The sequence continues at coordinate 12,563,347 of CM073921.1, read as the reverse complement.
TCTAATCTAAATTACACTACACTTAATTTATTATTTTTAGAAAGAAGTTTGTTAATGTCTTGTAGAACGGAACGTATTTAATTAATTATTATTTATTTGATTTCGCCTAGTCGCATGGTAGGCTTCATTATGTGTGACAATGTTTATATTTTGATAGTGATGTATTAATTACCATTTAATGAAACGTCCATCTTGTTTCAACCACATTACGTTCTGACAGCTGTTCACACTAAATTTTATGAGAACTTAAATTTTTCTGGATTTTTTAAACTGTTCAATAGCGATACCAACTTGACTGTCTGACCCAATTACTAACAATTCCGCGTGAAGTGGTTCTTGTAGTGCCGGTGCCGTGTTGGTACAAAAAGTACCCGTTTAAAACGCGTGGTAATTACCTCAGCTGCTCATTAGCCGCTAGAGTTCCGTAAACATTTGCGTCGTTCCTGTTACGGTAACCTCGACTTTAGAATTAGTCATTTTAATTAATATGCAGCCGAACGTCCTTCGCTAAGTACCTTGTGACAAAAAATATTGTTTACTTAAAAGTTAATTGTGTAATTCTAAGACTTCGGTGTGGTCGCTGTTATCGTTCAAACTAAAGCTTGTTTTGACTGTTATCAGAACACAACCGCGTTGGTCCCTTGACCTAAAAACTAACGCGATCATTATTGCGTAAATTGTAAGTAATCTAGTAAATGATCTAGTTTGTTCGATAATCACGTCTTTGTTAATGATACTATACGACACATGTTCTCATTTGTAACCAGAAAGTCCGCAGTACTTCAGGTTATCGATCGCATCTGATACTCAATCAAGTGGAATCCGAGCGTTGCGTCTTTGTAACCTACATACTTACTTTAGACTTATTACAACTACGTACAATTGTGTATACCTACTTAACTATCAGTGTATAAGGAAAATGCAGTACATTACGGAATAATAATGTGAATCACAATGATATGCTATTTGTTAGGATAACATATATTTTTACCGTCTGCTATTTTTAAAAACTAAACTAGCTCAAGGGCCCGCTCAAACATTAAGGTTTAAGATTTAAAATAACTACAATTTCATCATTCAGTTTTAAGAACGCTTTTTACTCGATGAAATTCGAATCACAAATGCTTTTATGGTAATGTTATCGTAATTATCTAGGTAAATGTTCTAATTTCTAATTATATTGTTAAGTAACCTAAATTCTGATTAAATTCCAAAGAATTATATTATAATTATTACTACATAATAATGATTATGTAATGCAATAATCATAACGATACGTACACCGGTGAGATGGAAATCGACTTCGACGTAATATCTTCAGGTCAAGACCGTTGGAGTGTCTCGCAAAAACTTGATAATTCCAGTTTGTTAATGACGAAACGAGTCGTACGAGGAAAGCAAGTTTATATTATTTCTCGACCTATATATGCAGAAAATAATGATATTCTTAACCGCGATTGCTTGAGAAAAAGTACCTACTCCATTCGCGCATTACTTATCAGCTCTGCGCTAGATTTCTACACCAATTTCTGAAAGAAGGCTATTTCTATTTGTACAAGGACTATATTAATTATCGTACCGCTGATTACTGTTGTTTTTAGCGTCTCTCCTTATACGTTTGTGCACTTATAAACGTCCAGCGAGGATAATTACAAAATGCTCATAATTTAGATCGTCTTTCATACCATACCACACTCTTGTATAAAACATGTGAATGTTTCAATGAATACATATAGTGTTCCACAGCGCAACTACCTTGAGAATTAAAAATAAACTTTCAAATCATACGAGAATTACAGTAAAGTGCAATACTTCTCGAGAACCAAACACAAAGGCATTTGAACTGCCAAGATGAATGACCGAATTATTCTTGATCTTCATACTTCGCGTTTATCTTCGATCTTTAAATAAATGCGTAGCCTAGGCTACGATATTTTCTTTGTTAAACTTCAACGACTTCGGAAATTCGAATTCGAAAGTCATTGTTTGAGGATTCTGAAAGTTACACAGCATTTTCAAAACGTATGATTGTCAAACAAAGGGTAGTATGTAGGTATATTATAGTATCATACGAATTATAAAAATGAACCTTAAAATTCAGCGATTGTCAGCGTGCATTCATCACCTCAGCATTCACAATTATTGAATGTCACATAAACAAAACATTGGATTTATTTATTATTTTATTTTATTAAGTTCACCAACAATTTATTACACAAAAACAACCAAATAATGAAAAATAACAGTACATCTGATGATGATGATGTTTACCTATATGATGATTCATATAGGTAAACACAACATGCACACAAAAAATGAATTTTGGAGATAAGCTAACTTACTTAACAATAGCCGCTAATATTGATAGAATTATAATATTGGAATGAGAGCATCGAAAATAATATGCCACTCTCTTACGATATCATGCAACACTTTCCGTTTAATTAAATAGTTTAAGTGAAACTAATTATTTAATTAGATATAGTTTTCAGTTTTGCAACCTCTTCTGCAGCCACACGTACTTAATTAGTTTAAAAATATATATGTATGTGAAAAAATTGTGTATACACGGGAATATTTACGTACGGAACCACAATAGCAAGCCTAGATATTTCTGTATTTTATCGGCGCCGCCGGCCGGTTCATTCACGCATTTTATTTTTTGCCGCTCGTGAAATAAATATAAACATGTTCTAAATACTCAAGAATCATCCACCCGTCCCGTTAGATGAGCAATGTGAGCATCAGCTGAGCACACCGGAGCCAGCGGCCAAACACTCGTGCGCTGCGTGAACAGTCATCGCCCTCCTTTCATGACAAGGCCAAGGACTTGAGAACTGTGTAATAAATACTAAACAAAACATACAACTGCACAACAAAACACTGAGTAATGTGTAGGTGTCAAGTCGAACGCATAAAGCCTTTGTTATCCCATCTGTCTCGAGTACTTACGCATGAGCATCACATAGATATCAACGTGACGAACGTTGAAGGGGAGAACAATACTAAAGAACAGCCACTAATCAGTCAGTTGTCACGCATGAGTTCGTGATCCATTGTGATGCAGCTACGGACAGCATATTAACGACAAATCACATACTTTAAAACCTCTCCCTAACATCAAGGCGTTCGTTCTCACATTGAAACATTGCGTCACTTCGGTTATCAACATCGGCATAATACAAATGAGCCATTACATTAACCCACATAGATATACTAAGAGACATGTAATAATGTAATATGTCAACACTTGATAACGGGAGTGTGTACAGTATAACGCTTGATACCAAAACATCGATGCATTGTAATTAGGACTGAAAACAGAAATGGCGGTGATCATGTTTTATAAATAGTGCCGTGGCCCGTGGCGCGAATTGGATTTCATGTGCATTTCCTTAATGACTTATGCGTTACATCGTATGACTTTACACATTTCAAAATAGAAAGTTGCCATGCAATGTAGCAATGCTGCCAGACTTTTTTTTTCACTTTTAATGTTGCCAGCGTTGCGGACGAATTTTTTTAATGTCTAATTATTCCAGCGCCTCCTGTTTGATATAAGTACATATTATACATTATTTATTCGTTTTTAAATTATATAAAAATATCTTATAAATGGCAATAAACACAGTCAATATTTATAATTTTCTTAGTTCATTGTGACAATGTTTAATTGACATTGTGATGGTCGATCATCCACGATTGAGAGAAAGAACGATACTAGTTATTTCTATTAATATCTATAGATTACGTGTAATAATGCTATTTAATGACTATCGCGCCATAATTGTCACTGTCATGACACCTACATACTTATTAATATTTTCATTAAATCTGTTGTTCCTATTATACGATTATTCTTCGGATTGTATATGACAGGATGGTGTTGGGTAAAATAACCATCTAATAAATATCATTAAGGCCCAATTACATTATGTTATAAAAGTATTCTTCAGTCTAAGCCACAGTCACAGAAGTGTTACAATCGAGTATCTAAATACATAACTATTGTATTTACATACAGTTAACACTTAGTCAATGACATCTCTGTTTGTAACCGACTAGTAATAACTGGAACAAAATTATTCTGATCTTGGAAATGTTTCCAAAGATTTACACTAGTAACAGCATTTACATATTCAATTTTCACCTCGTATAAGTTATTATCGTAGAAGTGGAAAAAGGAAAATTAACAGTAAAAAATTTACCATTAACATTTTCCACTGTTAGACGGTGTGGTAATGTAAAAAATAATCACCATAATATTTTAGCTCTCACTAATGTAGTGGCGTCTAATTAGAAACGAATGGCGGCACTCTTGGGCCTGTAGTGAACAACAAACAAAACCATGCAAATAGCTATTATGTTTATCGATCGGATTGCTTAACCTCGTGCTCTATCTAAGAGTAACATAGATGTCAGAAATTTCGTTTACTTTTTGGGTAATATTATGGATTACTTCTTTTCGTTTCTTTTTTAAATATTTCCTTAGATCTAGCTCGTTTATTTTTGTTCTCCATCAACAAAATAATCTTATGGCGCATTGCAATAACGTTGATCGTGGATGAAGCCAGCAGGTAACACGAAATTTTCCGAGCTAGTGGGAATTTTCCCAGATCCATTACATTTGCCAACAACCATCAGTTGCGGTACAAGATTCCTATTTGCTTACATATAAATGACGCGATATGTTTTATTAGAAGCCCAGTTGTCATGTGAATGAATAAGTACTGCTTTTGTATGTGAGTTTAAATGTTTCTAAAAGCACCCACGATACAGGTGTAATTTCTAATGCGAGGCAAGATTTAAAAAAAAAACACAATCCAACTTACAGTAGGTACAATGTACATATTTCAGAAAATATTTACTTAGTCGTTTAAGGATACACGGGTAAAATACGGTAATGAAAATAATTAGTTTTGTCAATTTTCCGTTTTTGGTATTGATTGAATAATGACTTATGGTTAATGTAGAAATATTTTCTGTTCCAAATTCTCCTAAATGAACCCTATTGTATTCTTAGTCAATATTGAAGCTTTCATTCGTTACCTCCATTTCCTTCCATGCCTTGGCTTTTGTGTGGATATCAAGTTGTTATAATAATCGCCTTCGTCGGTCGGGACGACATTGCCGCATCGGGCACCTAATATTGCGTGCGTCGTGAAGAGTGGCCGTCTAACGTACGCGTTTCCGCAGTGGCAACGCGCCAATCGATTTCGTCAAATTACCATCGTTGCTGATGTCAAGGGTCTGTTTGTTTGACTGAAGCACAGGTAACTGTTGCCTACGAAACATCATTGTCATGCTCTGTTAGAAATACATTAATTAGTTCCGGTTGTTTTTACCTTCAATAAGCTACAATGCTAATTACACAAAGAGGGTAAGAAATAGAAAATTTAAAACGAAAATTTTGATAGACCCGATGTAGTCATTGATATTATATCTATTAAACCTGTTTCCGGAATCCCGGTACTTTCGAAAGCGTAGGTACGCTTAAGGGTCTAAGCGAAGAGAACTACTGACGCTTTTTCCTGTATGTACATACAGGAAAAAGCGTCTGCAATGGCCTCCAAGGACAATCCTGGTTGTTACAGGATTATTGAAGAATATGGAAACAAAATATATTAGGATTCGGCGTATCGTAAATCGGTGACCTTGAAGTTCGACAGGACTGTGTGGCCTGACCAATGTTAATATAACATTCACAGACAAGATGCCAAGGTGATTAGCACACTCAGTGCTAATGGGTCCCCGAAAACTGTCTTTTGCGTCCAGTGCCGTAGCACAATGGAGCCACTTGTCTTGAGACACCTATGAGAATTGGAGAGCTTCATTGATATTATTATTAGCCATTATTCCATAATAGTTAACACGTGTAACTTAGACCTTGCTTTTTGGTCATGGTAAATCAAGAACATTCATCATTCATTTATTTCTGTTTCTTAATCGGCTTCCTAAATACGTAAAGGAAGTTACTTCCGGATAAAATTGACAACGCTTATTTCCATTCATGAGCATATAAAATCATAGAAATACAGTTGATTATGGCCTTTAAACATGTTTCTTTTGTGAAGAGTCAAACTTTTATTTACATATTCTCTCGAAATGTCAAGGAAAATGTATGTTAATATTAAGTAATCAAACTTAAGCCGACTACAAACTACTACTCCGTCGTATATATTCTTATCGTTGTGTATATGCGTCGCGCATCGTATCAACGAATTTTTTAATCAACAGTTTTCACTGACAGCATTTTGTAGTTTTAATTGCCGATACCTATCGGTTTATTTTTACGCATTTTTTCCTCCTACAACTTGTGAATATTATTGATGACACTATCTGTCAAAGACTATTTTAATCAGTTCGCAGCATGGGCTAAAATGCTAAATACTCTTTTGTTTTGTTACAGATTTATACGTTTCTACAAGGCGTGAAGATGGCTGATGCTCACGGAAAAATAGAAGGTAAGCTAATATTTAGTATCAACTTCCACCCAGCTTTTATTCATAAATTAATACCATTAAAAAGTAAACCAATTTCAGATATTTTTTTTATTTTTTTATTTTGAGATGTTTATAGGCTTGTTAAAATCGGGAACAAAATAAGCATAATCTAATGTCCGAACTACTAGAATGCCTTCTCTCTGACAGGACTGGGCTGAAATCTACCACCCCGAACCTGTGTGTCTTGGTAGATTTCACGTTTGTTTTTTGTTTTCGTTTTTTAGTAGTTTGTCAAACCTTTCTTTGACATGGTTTTATAGGTACAAATACTTAGGTACTCGATTGTCACGTTCGCCAACATAAGCGGTATGAATTTTTAAGTGAAGCTCGTTCTAAGTAAGCATTGGTTGCGGCCTGAAACTTTTAATAGTCTGACCCAGTGACAGTAACTTCGTGCAAGTAATGGATAGTTGGTTTGGATTCCATTTGAGATTTATGTGTTGTCTTAACTAAACTCAAATACTAACTACACCAACCAAATTAGAAATTTATTTCTGGGTCAAAACCTTCAAAGCTTGTAGTAAATTTAACTGAACGAGAGAATTTTTCTTTCAATACCATACGGCTCAAGAAAATCTGTTACTCACTTTATTAAAATATTCTCTAGTTTACCTATTTTAGTAGATTTAGCTTTGTTTTATTTAACAGATTTATCTACCACAAAAAGCTTTTCATTGTGGTGACTGTTATTTTTACCATTGAACTGTGTGAATTTTTCGATTAGCTAAAAGCAAGGTTTGCCGAAATTAGTTTATAGCGTCTGAAAGCCACAAAGGGAATTCAATACAATGTATGTAGGTAGTCTCGGAATATTATTTTCACTGCCACCGCCATATTCTTTTTACTTCTTTAAAGGAGTTACCTACCTGTTTATTTCTTTTTACCTTCATTTATCAATTATTAATCGTTTATCCCTACTATATAATAATATTATAAATGCGAAAGTAACTCTGTCTGTCTCTCTGTTAGGTTTTCACGTTTAAACCACTGAACTGATTTTATTGAAATTTGGTAGAAAGATAGACTAGACTTTGAGAAATAACTTAAGATAGTTTTGATCCCGGACTTTTGAAGAGTTCTCTTGGAAACACGGTATAACCGACCTTGTCCCGGGCGAAGCCGCTGGCGGAAAATAGTATGCTATAGTTTACAATAAATTGATTGGTTATTATGATAGTATTTTGTACCGGACATATCCAGGTTCTTGCTAGGTACTCGTAAATTAATATTTTACGCCTGCAAATGAGGCAGTTTAGTTTATTACGGTACAAAGGGAATTCATTACAATGTATGTAGGTAGTGTCGGAATATTATTGTCACTGCCACCGCCATTTTGTTTTTTACCTCTTTCAAGGAGTTAGCCAACTGTTTATTTTTTTACTTTACCTGCATTTACTAATTATTGTTTTCCTCCAAATCGTCTAATCGTCGTAGAATGTCCATAGGGCCATCAAGTTTTAAACTCTAATAGAGTATTAATTACGCATTTTTAAATAACAGATAATCCGAAGATAATGTCGGGCCAGGTGCTCGTCAACTCACCCAACGCGGTGCTGTCCAAATCCCTGTTGGGAAGGTACAATGACCTTCCGATCCCCGCAGACAAGATTTTGGCGACATACATTTGGATCGACGGTACTGGCGAGCATTTGAGGTGCAAAGATCGCACCTTGAACTTCATTCCTAAGCAGGCCAAAGGTAAATCTTATTACTAAGTCAGATCACTTATGTCCAATTATATTTTGTCCCTTTATTAAAGCACAAGTTTTTTTATGATAAACTGGACACACAGTAACTAGCGAACTGTGTGTGTAATCTCCTCATCTGTTCAGCATTTTTTTTTTAAGATCCGCTTTAGTAGTTAATCCAGTTGACAATAGAGCTCTTTTAATTATATAAGATTGGTTCATTTAAATGTAACATTTAAATGTTATGTTACGTAAATTTATGTTTTATAAAAATTTTCATGTACCTAATTTATTATTAACGCCTTTCGCTGCAGTCACAAATGAACTGAAAAGTCGGTCACAGTTTTAGTTCATGAAGACTCGTACGCATGACTTATGAAACATGCCACAATAATTGAAGTCAGTATGTTTAATTACATCCTCATTAACGACCTAATTAGCAGAGTTTATGTAAATTGTTCAGCCTTCACTGAGTCGTGCGGTGCAGACCTGTAAACGAGATGGTATTTTACAAAACAAAACTGTTTTGTAAGCTTGAGGGTGTCGCTATTTAATTTGTTTTCCAAGCTTACCTGTTGTTTGAGAAAAAAATATTAGAAGAAAGCGGAAATAATTTAATTTTTCCTATATAACTACAGACGTGTCCCCGACAAATATTCCAACTTTACCAAAACAGATTAGGTAACATTAGTTAATCCATTATAAAAAGTAACAAAAGATTTCACATTCAGTAAACCACGATAACATCCACAGTGTAAATGCTCTTCTAGAAGTAAGGACATTTTGATGAAAACTTAAAAGGTTTCAAAGCAATATTGTCCCCAAGCAGTCGTAGAAATGTTACGATAGATTTCATTCACTATTCCTAGTTCTTTGGAAAGTTGTTGCCCACAGTAAATTAACTCTGTGTACATTTATCAGTTTAATTGCATTCTACATTATGCGTTGGCTGATCTATCGGCCAGCACCCTAATTGAGTAACGCAGTATTATTATCAATTGGAATCATTTCGAACCAGATTGCTAGTCCATTGTTCTACATATTCGAAAAATGTATCTGTTCAATGCAGTATTTTTTGTTGAACTGTCAAAATAAAATCCATTCAGACCGTGGCAGACCACGAAATCACGCTCCTTATCATGAATTTGTTTACAGATCTTCCGATTTGGAACTTCGATGGCAGCTCCACCGGACAGTCGGACGGGCACAACTCTGACACGTTCCTGTATCCCCGTCAAATTTACAAGGATCCTTTCCGACGTGGTAACCATGTCCTGGTTATGTGCGATACCTATAAATACAACATGGAACCTACAGGTGCGTTTAAATAGTATTCACAAAGAGATTTCTAATAATTTCTTACAGCTTTTCATGCGAGTACCTAAAATGAGTAGGTTAATACAGTAGGTAGTGATTTGATGACATATAGATTTCGTTCGCCTTTTGTCTCCAAAATGTTTCCAATGTTTACGCGCCGTAGACCGAGTCGTATTACATTAGTCATTGAGGGTACACTCACAGCCGCCATTACGCATTTATGGTAATTGTTTGACAGCACGACCTGCTAATCGATTTGGTAACGTTAGATTAAATTAACGTAGACGCATATTCTCTTAAGGCAGAATGTCATTACGGCTATTAAAGTTCTTCTGTGTTGTCGTTGATTACGTTCATGTCGGAAATGTTACCTTGATTAAAATTGAAATTGAAAAATTGATTGATAAAAACTGCTTATCTTTTGATAGTAGGAAGTTTAGCCAAAATCAACTGTTAGACTGGTAAAGCGGTCCCCAGACTCCAAAGCTGAAAAAATCTTCGGTTGCGACTGGTATTAACGCTGAGATAATGATAATGAGTAGGAAACCGAAGCGCTTTTTTTAAATAATTCTTTCACATGAATCAACTGAAAGTTTGATTTCAAATTTCTATATGATTTTGTTTTTATTTCATAGACACTAACCACCGCATTAGATGTGCTGAAGCTAGCGAGAAGGTCAAGGATGAAGAGCCTTGGTTTGGCATTGAGCAGGAGTACATCCTGCTGGACTCTGACCTGAGGCCCTTCGGATGGCCCCCAGGCGGTTTCCCCCCACCACAGGGCCCTTATTACTGCGGTGTTGGAGCCAACAAGGTGTTCGCCAGGGACTTGGTCGAGGCACACTACAGGTAACTAATAGAAAATTTATGCCATTCTAAAATATGGCACTTACTGCTTCTTAAAACAATAAAAAATATGTTCGTTTTAATTACAGATGTTGCCTGTTTGCTGGCGTTCCTATTTCTGGAACGAATGCTGAGGTTATGCCCTCGCAGTGGGAGTTCCAAGTGGGTCCTTCCGTTGGCGTCACCGCTGGCGACGACCTCTGGGTCGCTCGCTACATTCTACACAGGCTCGCTGAAGAGTACGGAGTCATCGTTACCTTCGATCCCAAACCAGTTCAGGACTGGAACGGCTCTGGTGCTCACACCAACTTCTCTACCAAAAAGATGCGTGAAGAAAACGGTATTATGTAAGTATGACAGCCTTGTTTTTACGTCATAATTATGACTTTAAAATAACATTCGACTTAGTGAGACCAGTATCCTTACAAGGTAAACCTGTACGAGAGAGAAATCGATTGCAGCACTCAAGAAGTCGGTCGTGTTTTCGTTTGAGACATTCCGGAATTATTTTGTAACAGTGGCTTCTTGTTTTCGACTGACATTTTTAACTTTATTTTTATTAATTAAATAATGGCTGCTTTTTGCTACAAATCATTTAGTGAGTCATTCATTATTTTGCTGCGACTAGTTACTAAACAATTCGTTTTCAATTTCAGTATGTGACCTTCATGGTTACTTTATATCCCTACCTAAATACCTTTACGAATCACCAACAATTTTATTAACAGCGTTGATTTCTTAATTACAGAGAAATCGAGAAGGCGATTGACAAGCTGTCTAAAGTGCATATGAAACACATCAAGGTCTACGATCCTCGTGGAGGAAAGGACAACGAGAGACGTTTGACTGGGCTCCACGAAACTGCCAGTATTAATGACTTCAGCGCCGGTAAGAGGATAACTTAATGCTGTTTAACGAGTGGGGTACTTTCCTATTGGGCAGAAAATGAATGTTTATTATTTTTTTTCCAGGAGTCGCTAACCGTGGCAGCAGTATCAGAATACCGCGGTCAGTAGCCGAGGAGAAGAAAGGATACTTGGAGGACCGTCGACCAGCCTCCAACTGTGACCCGTACGCTGTGATAGACGCTCTGATGCGCACGTGCATGCTCAACGAATAACAGTGGAGCCCCCTCCGCCAGGCCACTCCTGCAACACGTGTCAGCTAGCGACCGCACATCAATCCGTCTATTATGTTTGCGCGTGGTTGCCAGCGCAAGCTGTATGTACCTGCACCGAATGTGCATTAAAGAGCCCTCTTCCATTTTAGTCTTAGGCATATACCACATCAACACCAAGTTAAAATTTTTGAATAACCATTTACCTAATCTAGTAATTATTATATTCATTAACGACCATAAATGGAATAATAAGTTATGGCCTATAGGTATTCCATAGAATAGTTTATTCAGTATACAATACAATAGTTTTACAGACAACTAAACAAAATGATAATAATTGTAACGACACGTGATAAGGTAGTGCGTTTAAAAGGACCATATAAGATATTAATATATTGTATAAGTAGCTAAATATTTCTACGAATATTATGTGATATTTAAAAATTGTTATTTTGATGTTAAATAGTTTAATTGTATACAAATAACCACATATCATTATTTTTAACAAATTCATTTAATGCATAGCTGCAAATTAGTTTTAGTTAACGGATAACCTGAATGAGAACACGTGAATTGCTTGATATTTACTAACAAGAGAATTAAAATTATGTCCAGGATAATAATGTTATGTTTTAGAGAATTTACCAGTATATTAATGTTAAAGATAGTATATAGTGCAAATTTATATTTGCATAAATATTTTAGTAAGTATAATGTAATAAGAACCGCAGAAGCCTTTCAGAGTTCAAACACTTAGATGTACGTCTAATTGAGAACACCATGTACACCTGTGTAGTGCACTAAATATTATATTCCTATTGTCTGAATAAAATTATATAAGCTATTATATGTTTAAGATGTTTAAAATTGTTTTGCATGCATCGGAAATTGGTATGAATTAACAAATTGTAAGTGTATAAGAAAGTTGTTATAAAATACGAGATATTATGAAAAATAAAAATACTTTGTTGTACTAATTATGATTTAATTTTGAGTCCCTTATAAGTATTGAATCTAGCTAGTATATTCCTTTAATATTTTGTCATAGTCACATAGACGACGGGTAGACAGTAACATAACCTAGGAATTCGCTATTTATTTATTTTATTTTTACATTTTAATGAAATTTACAGCTAGCATATACCTACACAGGTAGAAGATAATTAGCGAAAGAAGGCCAATTAGAAGTTTCCATGGACAATATTAAGTTAGCACAAGAGACAGTAACAGGTACAGCACAGGACAGGAAAGTGAAATTAATAACAAGTAAGCACTCTGAGTGTGTTTAGTAAAGACTGAAGATGTATTAGTGATTTACAAAGAAGTTATCACAAAGATTTTTTTTTTAGTTTAGGATTACTGGTGGAGGATAAATCGAGATCATCAATCCTCTGACACAACAAGTTATATATTCTGCTAGCTCTTAATAAGAGTTTTGTTGGTATATGCTTCGCACAGAGGGAACATACAGAGGCTGATGATTCCTCAAAGTGTATGATGGAACACGCAGCCCAATTTTGCTCAACAATTCAGAATAGTCGATTGAACCATTAGCCAAATTGTGCAGGAATACCATGTCAGCAATTTTTCTCCGCTCAATTAGTGGAAGAATGTGAAACTTTCTGCAACGGTTGTCGTAATTAGGTAAATAAGTTCTGGATATAAACTGAATGCACCTCAAAAGTTGCCTTTGGATACTTTCAATGCGATTTACATAAAGTGGGTGATAGATGTGCGAGTAAGTACGCGGACTTGTGGCTCGACGACCTTTTTCGCTTACGATGCGTTTCGGGTACGATGCGACAAATGTTGTTATGTCGGGAATTTGGTCGTGGACGGTGTCCAGATCATTTCAGATTTCAGCAAGTGACAACAGCAAGGGCAAGTCAGATTTTTAGAGTCGAATCATGAAACATTAAGACGCAAATGATACTGTGTAAGTCCCCGTTTATACTTTGATTAGTAATTAGGGGAGTTCATACATGTCCGCGAGATTTCCAGGAGGGGTGTACACGACCTAGGGTCGACTTGGAGAGGATCGTCAAATGATACTACTGGACTACTGTATCAACCCGTATAATATTAATTTTAGTTACAGTAAATCACAATAGAGGCGCTGCTCTCACTCGTAAAAATAAAAATCCAAACCTCTTATATTTTTGCTTGTAACGAAACCATAGCGCGATCTAAATCGACGCCAACGCCATCTAGAGAGGTAATCGGTACTAAATTCCGGACCAATACTAATTTAATAGGCGATCGCGCTAGGGCTTCGCTACTTACTTGGACATACCGCCCACCAAGGACATATGAATTATGTCCTTCACTACCGCCCACCGTGCCAAATTATGTGGAGGTCAACAAAAGGCGCGCCAATGTCCCTGGTGCGGGGTTAACTAATTTAACAAGCAATTTAAAAATAAATAACAAAAACATTCAACAAATTTAAAAACAAATAATAAACCAAATACACATGAAATGTTTAAATAAACATTAACATTAATTTGTTGGTAACACACACAACTTGGACGTCGGTCGTTTTATCTTCGCCGACTGTGTCCGTATTGTTACTACACGCGTAACACCATCCGATCCCGGATGTTTTTCCTCGATCCTACCTAGCAACCACTTGCCAGGGGGCAAATTGTCCTCTTTAACTAACACCACCTCACCAATAGATGGCTCCGGAGTTTTGTAAACCCACTTATGCCGTTGCAGAAATTGGTGAAGGTAGTCTTGCGACCATCGACGCCAAAAATTCTGCATCATCCTTTGATGCAATTGCCATCGCTGTAAATTATGTACGTTCGATCGTTCGTAATTTGAGTCCGGGGTACCACAAGTGGTTCACCCACCAGGAAGTGTCCTGGAGTTAATATGGTCAATCTGTCCTGGTCCTCCACATAGGAGAGTGGTCTCGAGTTAAGGCATGATTCTATTTGCGCCAACACCGTGGTAATCTCCTCGAATGTCAGCGTAGAATCTCCTATCACTCTCTTGAGGTGATACTTGGTGGACTTTATCCCGGCCTCTCAAAGACCACCAAAGTTTGGTGAGTATGGGGGGATAAAGTGCCACTCTGTGCCATTCGTGGCGAGCTCTTCAGCGAATTCAGGGAGAAGTGTGTTTTCCTTTTGGAATAGGTGTGCCAATTCCTTTGCAGCACCTATGAAATTAGTGCCGTTGTCACTATAAAGCTTAGCACATCGACCGCGTCTGGCCACGAACCGTCTAAACGCTGCCATAAAGCCTTTCGAACTAAGATCACTAACGGCCTCCAAGTGCACAGCCCTAGTTGCCATGCAAATAAATAGTGCTATGTAACCCTTGTACGATTTTTGACCCCGACCCTTGGATACTCTTATTTGTATCGGACCAGCATAATCCACCCCGCTGCATAAAAAGGGTTTACTCGGTGTCACGCGAGCTGCAGGTAATTGTCCCATAAGTTGGGATCTTGTCTTAACTGTATATCGAAGGCACCTTACACAACCTCTCACATATTTTTTGGCTAATAATTTGGCTCCTATGATCCAGTACTTAAACCGTAAATATGTTACTATTAATTGAGGTCCCCCGTGCATGGTTTTTAGATGAGCGTCTGCTATCAACAGGTCCGTCAGAAACGACTCCTTCGGTATCAAATAAGGGTGCATTCTATGGTAATCTAATTGTGACAATTCCAACCTACCACCAACTCTTATCAATTTCCTTGAATCCAGAAATATGTTCAACGATTTTAAATCACTCTTTTTTTTCTCTGTCTGATTATTCCTTAATTCTTTTAATTCATTTGGAAATCCTTCTTCTTGGCATTTCCTTATACAGGTCTCGGTTGCCTCGTCTAGTTCTAGTTTAGTCAAATGTTCTGACTTTATTTCGTGCCTTCGTAATCTCATGAACCTACGACAGTAAGCTATGACCCGAATCATTCTCGACAGGGACGAAAATCTATTCCAAAAGTTTACGTCAACAGTAGAAGTATGCACCTTCACTTCTTCCAAACGAGTTACAAGATGTTTTGGTCTTGTATATTCAATGACCTGTTCCTTCAAGAAGCTCGGCCCACCCCACCATATTGACGTATTTACAAGCTCTGAAGGTGACACCCCGCGAGAAGCACAATCTGCTGGATTTTGCTTACTAGATACATGAGCCCAGTGATGCGTATCTAATGTGGTCAAAATATCTGAAACCCGGTTGGCCACAAAGGTTTTCCAGCGGCATGGATGGCAATTTAACCATGCCAATACCACCTCACTGTCTGTCCATGCATGCCACTCACTTTTTGGTACGTTCATAACTAAACCTACTTCCGCTATCAATTTGCTAACAAGAACTGCCCCACAGAGTTCCAGTCTTGGGATAGACACTTGTTTAATAGGTGCCACCTTAGTTTTTGATGTTATCAAAGAGGTATGAACGTTGCCCAAATGATCTACTACTCTAAGGTAAACCCAGTGGTTTTCGGACGCATCAAAGCTAGCGTACGCGGCAGTCCGCGTACGCTAGCTTTGATGCGTCCGAAAACCCGTGTAGCTCTAACTTAATGTTATCAGAGCTAGTGTGTAACCATCGAGAAATTTTTATCTGACCCAGAGAAGCCAAGCCTTGACGGTAAGTACTCCATTCATATAACAAATTGCTTGCTTCATCCCATTGTAAACCAGCTAACCACAAATTTTGAATATATATTTTAGCTAAGATAATACTGGGTCCCAACCATCCCAGGGGGTCAAATAAACGCGCTATGTCGGAAATAATTTTTCTTTTGGTTACAGGTCCAGTTATCGTCGGGAGATTCAGCGTGTATTGGAAGAAGTCTTCGCCGGAGTTCCAGGTGAGTCCCAGTATCTTAGCTATATCATCCATTTTGATTTTTAAATCTTCATCTTTCACTCCTTCCTCATTCCTTATATTATTTAATAATTGTTTACAATTGCTCATCCACTTCTGCAGCATAAATCCCCCTTTACCTAAAGTTTCATTCATTACCTTGAAGATTTGAATCCCTTTTTCTATGCTTTCAGCTCCCGTCATCATATCGTCCATATAAAAATCATTCAGGATAATTTTCTTTATTTCAGGATTATCTTCACACTCATCATAAGCCACTTGGTGTAAAGCACGAACAGCCAAGTACGGTGCTGATGCGGTGCCAAACGTTACTGTCGTCAATTCATATTCATCTATTTCTTTTTCAGGATCATCCCTCCAGAGTATGTGCTGAAACTTTGTATCCTTTCTGTTCACTAAAACTTGTCGATACATTTTAATAATATCGGCAACCAAACATATTTTGTAGGATCTCCAACGCATGATGATATGCCGAAGTTCTGCCTGCAATGTTGGTCCGATCAACAAATTGTCGTTAAGTGACATACCATTTGACCCTTTGCAGGAAGCATCAAATACGACCCTTACTTTGGTCGTATCTTTGTCGTCCCGGATGACAGCGTGGTGAGGTAAGTATATAGCTTCTTTATTTTTTCTTCCCTCTTCCGACACCCTTTCCATATGTTGCAATTCCGAATACTCATGTATCACCTTTTCATAATCTTGTTTTAATTTATTGTTCTTTCCTAATTTTAATTCTAAGCCTTTTAATCTCCTTTCAGCTATAGCCTTGGACTCACCAACCTTGCCGCTTAGATCTGCATTGCGTAATGGTAATCTTACAATATACCTTCCTTCCTTATTACGCAATGTAATTAGCTGTTAATGTAATTGATTAAGATAAGTAATGATGGAACAAGGGTCGTGGTACTATCTACCCCTCCCAATAATGATCCTGTATATAAATAGTTACCACAGCTCTTAGCAAGTTAGTCAGAACCAGCAGTCAGAACCAGCAGTCAGAACGAGCAGTCAGAACAAGAAGTTAGAATAAGCAGTCAGTAATTTTATTCATATTACTTGTAAGTTTATAACGTTGTCTCGTAGTAAAGTGTTTAAATAGTGTCAAACCGTGTCTCAATCAGTGTCTCCCACACACCTACCAGAAACGCCACCGCTAGGGCCACTACAAATTGGTGTCAGAGTTTGGGATTGATTGAAGACCACTTCACTTCGATAGTTCGAGACCTTGGTCAGAGCCTTACATCTCTGATTGTACGAGACCTTCGTCGGAGTCCTTAAGCTCCGATTCTTCTACAAACAACGGTCCTGAGCATCACAACGAGTTCTACGGATTGGACAAACGTATCTTCAGCGGTCCGAAGATCAAAATTCAACCGCTTACGCTGCCCAGTTTCCTGCTCATCAAGTCATCACGTCAACTACTATGTCAACGAGATATCTTCAAGTAATTATATTACTGTGAGTACGCCGCCAATATTTTTTTTAAGCACCGTTATAAAGGATCTTTCCTGTACGGGATCATCTGCCAATCATCGGAAGTGTTCAATTGTGAAAAGTGAAAATTAGTATAAATTAGTATTAATCATGCATCAAAGCGTAAATTCTGGTGTATCTACATCAATGAATGTACAAAATAATTATATTTCACTAGAAATGGCTGAAAGAATGCTAACTAAATTTGATGGGAGTAAGGCGCGTATACATGAATTTTTAGACAACTGTGATACGGTTAATAATTTAATAAATCCAAATCTACAAAAAATACTGCTTCAAATAATTATTACAAAAATCACGGATAACGCTAGATCAATGATAAGAAATCGCGAATTTCAAATTTGGGATGATTTAAAAAATTATTTATTAGATACATACACCGAAAAACGAACGATTGGTCAATGGCAATTAGAACTAAGTAGTTGCAAACAAAATCACAACGAAAACGTTTTAGCATATGCAAATAAGGTCGAAAATTGTTACGTCAGATTAATAAATTCACTAGATACAACAAACCAAACGCAAGAAGCCCGACAAGCATGTGTTGAGTTACTCAAATCACAAGCCTTAAGCGTATTTATTACAGGTTTAAATAAACATTTAAATTTAATATTAAAAGCTCTACAACCTAAAACGTTAGAAGATGCTATTTCAATGGCAGTAGTCGAAGAGCAAGAGCTTAAAAGTAAATATGAAATATCTAAATTTCAAAATTTAAATATATCTAACACCAAGCACTGCTATAAATGCAACAAACCAGGCCATACAGTAGTAAATTGTAGAATCAGATCATTTTCGGAACCTAATAATAATAATAAAAACCTAAAATTTTGCAATTATTGTAAAAAGAAGGGTCATATTAAAGAAGACTGCTATCATTTGAAAAATAAAAATTCACCCAATAAAACTGACTCATCTAGTAGTAATAATCGTTATCCAAATAAAAACTCTACGTCAAACCAAAAAAACGAATAAAACCTGATGGTGCGAGCCAACCAAAAGGTAATAGATTAGTAGAGGGGCTCATAACCGCGATAAATAATAATTGTTATTTTGTGTCATTAGTTTTGAAAGATAATAAAAGAAATATAGATTTTCTTATAGACACTGGTGCAAATATTAGCCTCATTAAGAAAAACGCTGTACCAAAGGACGCTGAAATTCATCATGATATTTTAGCTGATTTAAAGGGAATCGATAAAGTAGACAAACCTACCAGGACTTTAGGTTATGTCGAATTGGAGTTCATAGGAAATATAAAATTAATACTCCACATCGTTGATGATGATTTCCCTATTGGTGGTAATGGTATATTAGGAGGTGATATGTTAAATAGATATAAAAGCACAATAGATTATAGCACCAAAACCTTAAAACTCGCGGATAAGAAATTCAGTTTATGTTATGAAAACATAAATGACCAAGTCGAAAATATTGAAAAAATCATGGAATCAACCATAACGGTCAAAGCAAGAACCGAATGTGTCATTCCTATCAAAATAACAAATAATGAAGAGGTTCAACATGGAATTGTTCCACGCATAGAGTTAGCTAACGGAGTACTTTTATGCCCGAGTATTATCACCGTAAATAATAACAAAGGCATTACGACCGCACTTAACTCAACCGATGAGGATGTGACTTTTCCTATACCTTCTGTTAATTTAGAAAAAATAGATGTTGTTATTTTAAATAAGAAAATATTAAAATTAAATGAAAATAGCTCAGACAGAGTGAATGAAAACTATGAAAGCTATCGACTTGAGAAACTAGAAAGTTGTCTACGGACAGATCATTTAAATAATGAAGAAAAAGATTCTTTGATTGAATTGTGTAAAGAATACAATCATATATTTCATTTAGATGGGGATAGATTAAGCTGCACAGATGTAGTTATGCATGAAATACATACGAAAACAGAAGCTCCCATTAATACAAAAAGTTATAGGTATCCAGAAGCCTTAAAAGGGGAAGTTAATAATCAAATTAATAAAATGTTAAAAGACGGCATTATAAAATCATCAAATAGCCCTTGGAATTCACCTATCTGGGTGGTACCAAAGAAAATTGACGCTTCGGGTCAAAAGAAATGGCGAGTCGTTGTCGATTATAGGAAGTTAAACGAGGTCAGCATCGGGGACTCATATCCCTTACCTCAAATAACAGAAATATTAGACCAATTAGGTCATTCTAAATATTTCACAACACTCGACCTAGCCTCAGGGTTCCATCAAATTAAAATGCACCCTAAGGACTCATCAAAAACAGCATTCACTGTCCCTCAAGGACATTTTGAATACAATAGAATGCCATTTGGATTGAAAAACGCTCCTGCAACTTTCCAACGCTTAATGAATAGTGTTTTAACTGGATTGCAAGGAAATCGTTGTTTCGTCTATTTAGATGATGTCGTTATTCATGCAGATAATCTCGAAAACCACAATCGGAAATTAAAAGAAGTTTTTGAAAGATTTTCCATTAATAATTTAAAGTTGCAACCTGACAAATGCGAATTTCTGAAACGCGAAGTCATGTATTTAGGTCATTTGATCACGGAAAATGGAGTTAAGCCAGATCCAAACAAGATTGCAACAATTGAAAATTACCCCATACCTAAAAATGCAAAAGATATTAAAGCATTCCTAGGATTAGCAGGATATTATAGAAGGTTTATACCTGATTTCAGTAGCTTGTCACAACCTTTAACAAAACTCTTAAAAAAGGATGTTCCTTTCAATTGGACAAGTCTACAGCAACACGCATTTGAATCCCTTAAGAATAAACTTTGTAAGTCTCCAATTTTAATATATCCAGATTTTAGTCAAACTTTTAATCTTACTACAGATGCTAGTAACTATGCCATAGGAGGAGTATTATCACAAGGCCCAATTGGTCAGGATTTGCCAATCGCTTACGCTAGTAGGACGTTAAATAAGGCCGAACAAAATTATTCAACCACTGAAAGAGAACTTCTAGCAATCGTATGGTGTGTCAAACATTTTCGTCCATATTTATATGGCCGTAAATTCAATATGATCACGGATCATAAACCGTTGACATACTTATTCAATTCTAAAAATGATGGCGCTAGGATTTTCAGATGGCGATTATCTCTCGAAGAATATGAATTTACTCCAATTTATAAACCAGGCAAATTAAATACTAATGCAGATGCATTAAGCAGAATAGTTCCAAATATAGAAAACCAAGAATTAATGACAACAACTTCAAAGATACGCGAAAATTATAAATCATTTTTAGAAACAGCGCAAAAGTCTATTATAGTAAATAATAATTGAAACGAAATTAATGACGAATTAAGCGTGATAAAAGAAAATATTTTTATACCAATATCAGCAGATAAACATATTAACGATGAAAGTCTAAGAAAAATAGTTAATGAGTATGATCATTTAAATAAAATTAATAATATTAAAGTAAATGAAGTTGCTGTATTTCACGACAGTAAGTCAACATTTTATTATGCTTGTACAAAGCAAAACTATTGGGATAAATCTAATTATGAAATTTATTTTGATTTATTAAATGTAGTTAAGGAATACTTATTAAAAGAAAAACGAAGCGAGCTACACTTAACTCGTCTCGGAGATAAATATGATAAATTTAACTATAAAAAGTCAAGAATGATGTTGAGATACATTTTCATGAAAACAGATATTAAGATAAACATATACAATAATACATTAATTACACCTACACCAAATGAAATTCCAAATATCTTAAAGGAAATGCACAGCAGCCTTATGGCAGGCCATGCAGGTTTCCACAAAACATATAAAAGAATAAAAACTATTTATAAATGGCATAACATAAAAAAAGACATAAACGATTTTATAGCACAATGTGAGTCGTGCCAACAAAACAAACTCGTACGGAAAAAACATAGGGAACCTATGGTTATAACATCTACGGCAAATGAAGCATTTGAAAGAGTTAGCTTAGATATTGTAGGACCTTTTCCTTTGACTCTCAATGGAAATAAATATATTTTAACTCTTCAAGACGACTTGACAAAATATTCGCAAGCATATGCTTTACCTGAACATACCGCAGGAAGAATAGCCGACGTTTTTGTTAGAGAATTCATTTGTAAATTTGGTATTCCCAAAAGTATTCTAACAGATCAAGGTGCCGACTTTACGTCAAAACTTCTAAAAGAAGTTTCGAAACTGTTTAAAATTAAACAGTTAACTACTACTGCATATCACCCGCAGACAAACGGTAGTCTAGAACGTAGTCATGCTACTTTGGCAGAATACCTAAGACATTTCATTGGGGAAGATCAGAATGACTGGGATAAATGGATAGATTTTGCAATGTTTTCATATAACACTGCTATCCACTCATCAACGAAATTCTCACCACATGAATTATTATTCGGTATTAAACCAAGTCTACCTACATCCATAACCGCGCAACCAGAATTTAAATATTCTTATGACGATTATATCGATGATTTAACATTAAAATTAAGAAAATCTAAGGAAATAGCTAGAAATAACTTAATTGATTCAAAGAATAAAAACAAACAATACTACGATAAGAAATGCAGAACCGAAAATTATAAATTAGGCGATAAAGTGTACATCACAAACGAAAATAGTAAACCGGGGAGATCGAAAAAACTTTCTCCACAGTTTACCGGTCCGTATGAAATCGTAGAAATTAATTCGCCAGTAAACGTAACTGTACTTATGAAAAGAAGGAAGGTTAAGGTGCATATAAACCGTTTGAAACTAGCGAAATAAATAATATAATTTTATTGTTCCAGGTTTACCTTCACGTCAAGTCAAGGTGAACTGTATAATGTAACAGCTTTAAATAAAGGAGGAATTTACTTCGAACATGTAGGAAAAGCAAATCAATTCGATAGTGAATGGAATTTAATTAGTTATTTAGATATATCTAGCTGGCATAGGAAGTTACAGCTTATTGAAAATATCCTTGCTGAAACTAAAAACCTTTGTAGCCATGACACATTTAACCGATTTTCACTATGCCAAACGTCTATGTTAGTCTTAGAACAATTATATCCTCATTTGAAAAACCAAGAAATCGTTCTTAGAGAAATCATCGGACATTCATTTGCTAATAATCATCGTTCAAAACGTTCTGTTATCGATGGCGTAGGAACATTATTTAAGATTTTATTTGGAACATTAGACGTAGAAGACGCAAAACGCTATGATGATGCTATCAATAATTTGGATAAAAACGAACACGAATTAATTACGTTATTAAAATCTCAATCGCAAATTGTAAAGACTACTATTCATAATTTTAATAATACAATAACTGATCTCAGGAAAAGTGAAAACATTTTCAGTAAAAATTTAGATACTTTAGCTAATTATACAAAAAATACTAATAATAAAATTTTTAATATTGATATGAAGCAAAACATAGATGAGCATTTATCATTTTTAACATTAGTTACCAGCGAGGTAAATAATGAAATATCTATGGTTATTGATGCCATATTATTCGCTAAAAATAATAATCTACATCCAATTATAATTACTCCTGAACAGTATATTTATGAATTAAAGAAAACGGTATCACACATTCCGATTCATACACAATATCCTTTGGAATTAAATATGGATAACGCATCAGAACTGCTATCGTTAGTTAACATTATTTCATATTATATGAATGAAAAGATTGTGTTTATAATTAAGACACCATTGATTATTCAACAAACTTATGATGTGTATAATTTAGTTCCTGTACCAATTTTAAATAAAAATAATACTTATGTGTTTATATTACCTACAGAGAAATATTTTGTAATCTCTGAAAATAAAATTCATTATACTACTATAGAAAATATTAATAGCTGTAAGAAATTGTCTAATAATTATTATATTTGTGAATTTGAAAAACCTTTGTATTCAGTTTACGCTAAAGATAATTGTGAATTAACATTATTCTTAGGTAGTAAAAACCAAATTCCATCATCTTGTGATACAAGGATTGGTTCAATTAAATCAGAACAATGGCATAAATTAGAAAATGAAAATAATTGGTTATTTGTAATACCAAATAAAATCATTTCAACTATTTCTTGTAAAAACGAAGAACCATATGATCTAGAATTAAAATCTACAGGTATTTTAAAATTACAAAAGAATTGTAAATTATATTCTCCTAATATTATATTACATTCCTCAAATCAAGGAATGATGTCAAACCATCTATCTGTATTTCCAGATTTTGATATTATTAATGATAATTGTTGTAATAAATTGAAAAACAATACCATAGAAGATAAGTTAGATTTTATTCCGTTTAATAAATTCAGTATAAATATGAATGATTTAAATATAGCAAGTCACAAAATTGACAAGATAAATGAATTATTAGACGAAATAAATAACGAAAGTGTATTCCATAGAGTTAAGAATAATACTTATTTTGTATTCATGTTTTTATCTATAGTTAAGTTTATAGCTTTTTATGTACTCTATAGGATAGGCAAATATCTCTTGAAAAGGAAATTTTTCTGTTCGCCACAATCTAGATTACTAGCTATAGAGGACACAAAAACTTGTTGTGGTAGAATCACAAACTGTATTACCCTTAATTTAAATAGAACTACCAATAATAGTAACAATGATATTGAAATGGAAGACATTGAAAGTCCAGGTCCATCTCAAGAACACACTCCCTTGAGACGTTCTTCAAGAATCGCTCAGATAAAAAGCAAATAAGCGTTTAAGAATTTATATGAATAATATTATATTATGATGTATGAATATTATGTGAATAATTTTTCAAATTATTCCCATTTTAAGGGGGGAGGTGTAATGGACATGTAATGGACATCATGATTTATTTACCTTTCTCAAGGAAATCATTACTATCTGTTTGTAAGTCATTAAGCAATCAACTGTTTATTGTTCCCATAAGTTGATGATATTTGTTAACAATTAGTTATAACATTAATAATCACAAATTAGCTGTTAATGTAATTGATTAAGATAAGTATTGATGATATTTGTTAACAATTAGTTATAACATTAATAATCACAAATTAGCTGTTAATGTAATTGATTAAGATAAGTAATGATGGAACAAGGGTCGTGGTACTATCTACCCCTCCCAATAATGATCCTGTATATAAATAGTTACCACAGCTCTTAGCAAGTTAGTCAGAACCAGCAGTCAGAACCAGCAGTCAGAACCAGCAGTCAGAACGAGCAGTCAGAACAAGAAGTTAGAATAAGCAGTCAGTAATTTTATTCATATTACTTGTAAGTTTATAACGTTGTCTCGTAGTAAAGTGTTTAAATAGTGTCAAACCGTGTCTCAATCAGTGTCTCCCACACACCTACCAGAAACGCCACCGCTAGGGCCACTACACAACAATATCACGTAACTATGTAGTGTATACCAGTGTCCGAAAGTCTTTTGTAAAAAGAACCACAAATTTGAATAATGTGTCTAGTCAGTCCAATCATTTCTCAACAATTGTGTAGCTCTACTCAGTGTACTTATATCGAACAAAGGACAATTCGGTAGGCCACATAAAATATTACAGACCACCAATAAAACCTAACTGAGAAAGAAAAAAGTAATGAGGTCTAACAGAAGTAATAACATACTTTTCGAACAGTAATTTTTAAAAATTTCTCTACGGTGGAGTGACGTGTTGGGGTCGGGACACGAGAGCTATTTCGCAATGTCACGAACTTTTTTTACTTTTCTGTTTCAACGTAGTTCTGAATTTAGTATATTCAAGAGTAATAAAACGGTTAAAAAAGTATACATGTGGCAGATGCGGACCGCTGCGTGTTTCAGTCTGTTCAGTGCGGGCAAAAGGTCAGTCACATACTGAAATTCACGAGTAGCACGCGTTACCTACTGAACGCTTGCCTAAGGGAACTCCCGTGTAATAAAATAAATTATGAATCATTCCTTCCTCCGTCGGCGTCGTACGGTCGACGGGTAAAACGAACCAACTTATTTTTGAGCCCAAAACCTTCAATCGATCGTCTTATTTCTATTCTTGGACCGCTACTGCCTCGCAAAGTAGATCACCCGGCTTTTTAACTAATTCTGAAATATTTTCAATGACTATCATACTAATATTTATAAAGTTTGATTGTTTCTTGGATTTGATGTTTTAGTGAAACATTGTTTTATATTATGTACTGTCCCTTTGTCGGAGCAAACTGTGTCAAGGCTCTTTACACAAAACCCGTGCACGATGTCGTGTCTATAATATCCCCAGTCCCCACACTAAACTATTAATTTCCACTCTCGACGGGATTTCAAAAACGTACAGATGTTGCCGTAGGCCGAATAAAAAATCTACATAATACTTTAATAATCTTTACATTAATATCATACAATATAGGTATATTGCACTGCTTACCTTCAGGCGGGATTGCGGTCAAGCGCTAGTTTATAATTAATAAATAATAAAAATTTAAAAAATTGCTACTAAGTATTTACAGTCTGAATACATAATATAAAACCAAACACAAAAGGACCGACATGATGTTAAAACTTGATGTTAAAATAGGTGCATTGAGTTTCAGTCACAAAGACTTCATCATCATCATCATCATTTTAGCCGAAAGACGTCCACTACTGGACACAGGCCTCCGCCAAGATTCTCCACGACGCCCGGGTCTGCTCCTCCCGCTTCCAGCGGTTTAAAACAAAGACTTGTTATCTATTAACTTTCCATCGAATTATCTAAACGTTTCCAACTTACTAAACCGTTCGAAAAATCATTGTTTTTAAACTAACCGTGAATTAAAAAGTTCTTGTGTTTTGAAAATAATTGAACGACCAACCTTCCAACGACGGTACTATAATAGTAACATGTGTAAGTCATATGTAGGTATTGTATGTCTCAGATGGATTGTTACATCTGTTGCTTTTCATAACCGCTAGCTTTTTCAAAAAACATGATTGGTGTTTAATTACGATTACTGAACGCACTAACCAAATAATCATAAACACATTAGGCACACTATTACTACTATTTCAATTGTTAATAATCTAATCTAAATTACACTACACTTAATTTATTATTTTTAGAAAGAAGTTTGTTAATGTCTTGTAGAACGGAACGTATTTAATTAATTATTATTTATTTGATTTCGCCTAGTCGCATGGTAGGCTTCATTATGTGTGACAATGTTTATATTTTGATAGTGATGTATTAATTACCATTTAATGAAACGTCCATCTTGTTTCAACCACATTACGTTCTGACAGCTGTTCACACTAAATTTTATGAGAACTTAAATTTTTCTGGATTTTTTAAACTGTTCAATAGCGATACCAACTTGACTGTCTGACCCAATTACTAACAATTCCGCGTGAAGTGGTTCTTGTAGTGCCGGTGCCGTGTTGGTACAAAAAGTACCCGTTTAAAACGCGTGGTAATTACCTCAGCTGCTCATTAGCCGCTAGAGTTCCGTAAACATTTGCGTCGTTCCTGTTACGGTAACCTCGACTTTAGAATTAGTCATTTTAATTAATATGCAGCCGAACGTCCTTCGCTAAGTACCTTGTGACAAAAAATATTGTTTACTTAAAAGTTAATTGTGTAATTCTAAGACTTCGGTGTGGTCGCTGTTATCGTTCAAACTAAAGCTTGTTTTGACTGTTATCAGAACACAACCGCGTTGGTCCCTTGACCTAAAAACTAACGCGATCATTATTGCGTAAATTGTAAGTAATCTAGTAAATGATCTAGTTTGTTCGATAATCACGTCTTTGTTAATGATACTATACGACACATGTTCTCATTTGTAACCAGAAAGTCCGCAGTACTTCAGGTTATCGATCGCATCTGATACTCAATCAAGTGGAATCCGAGCGTTGCGTCTTTGTAACCTACATACTTACTTTAGACTTATTACAACTACGTACAATTGTGTATACCTACTTAACTATCAGTGTATAAGGAAAATGCAGTACATTACGGAATAATAATGTGAATCACAATGATATGCTATTTGTTAGGATAACATATATTTTTACCGTCTGCTATTTTTAAAAACTAAACTAGCTCAAGGGCCCGCTCAAACATTAAGGTTTAAGATTTAAAATAACTACAATTTCATCATTCAGTTTTAAGAACGCTTTTTACTCGATGAAATTCGAATCACAAATGCTTTTATGGTAATGTTATCGTAATTATCTAGGTAAATGTTCTAATTTCTAATTATATTGTTAAGTAACCTAAATTCTGATTAAATTCCAAAGAATTATATTATAATTATTACTACATAATAATGATTATGTAATGCAATAATCATAACGATACGTACACCGGTGAGATGGAAATCGACTTCGACGTAATATCTTCAGGTCAAGACCGTTGGAGTGTCTCGCAAAAACTTGATAATTCCAGTTTGTTAATGACGAAACGAGTCGTACGAGGAAAGCAAGTTTATATTATTTCTCGACCTATATATGCAGAAAATAATGATATTCTTAACCGCGATTGCTTGAGAAAAAGTACCTACTCCATTCGCGCATTACTTATCAGCTCTGCGCTAGATTTCTACACCAATTTCTGAAAGAAGGCTATTTCTATTTGTACAAGGACTATATTAATTATCGTACCGCTGATTACTGTTGTTTTTAGCGTCTCTCCTTATACGTTTGTGCACTTATAAACGTCCAGCGAGGATAATTACAAAATGCTCATAATTTAGATCGTCTTTCATACCATACCACACTCTTGTATAAAACATGTGAATGTTTCAATGAATACATATAGTGTTCCACAGCGCAACTACCTTGAGAATTAAAAATAAACTTTCAAATCATACGAGAATTACAGTAAAGTGCAATACTTCTCGAGAACCAAACACAAAGGCATTTGAACTGCCAAGATGAATGACCGAATTATTCTTGATCTTCATACTTCGCGTTTATCTTCGATCTTTAAATAAATGCGTAGCCTAGGCTACGATATTTTCTTTGTTAAACTTCAACGACTTCGGAAATTCGAATTCGAAAGTCATTGTTTGAGGATTCTGAAAGTTACACAGCATTTTCAAAACGTATGATTGTCAAACAAAGGGTAGTATGTAGGTATATTATAGTATCATACGAATTATAAAAATGAACCTTAAAATTCAGCGATTGTCAGCGTGCATTCATCACCTCAGCATTCACAATTATTGAATGTCACATAAACAAAACATTGGATTTATTTATTATTTTATTTTATTAAGTTCACCAACAATTTATTACACAAAAACAACCAAATAATGAAAAATAACAGTGCATCTGATGATGATGATGTTTACCTATATGATGATTCATATAGGTAAACACAACATGCACACAAAAAATGAATTTTGGAGATAAGCTAACTTACTTAACAATAGCCGCTAATATTGATAGAATTATAATATTGGAATGAGAGCATCGAAAATAATATGCCACTCTCTTACGATATCATGCAACACTTTCCGTTTAATTAAATAGTTTAAGTGAAACTAATTATTTAATTAGATATAGTTTTCAGTTTTGCAACCTCTTCTGCAGCCACACGTACTTAATTAGTTTAAAAATATATATGTATGTGAAAAAATTGTGTATACACGGGAATATTTACGTACGGAACCACAATAGCAAGCCTAGATATTTCTGTATTTTATCGGCGCCGCCGGCCGGTTCATTCACGCATTTTATTTTTTGCCGCTCGTGAAACAAATATAAACATGTTCTAAATACTCAAGAACCATCCACCCGTCCCGTTAGATGAGCAATGTGAGCATCAGCTGAGCACACCGGAGCCAGCGGCCAAACACTCGTGCGCTGCGTGAACAGTCATCGCCCTCCTTTCATGACAAGGCCAAGGACTTGAGAACTGTGTAATAAATACTAAACAAAACATACAACTGCACAACAAAACACTGAGTAATGTGTAGGTGTCAAGTCGAACGCATAAAGCCTTTGTTATCCCATCTGTCTCGAGTACTTACGCATGAGCATCACATAGATATCAACGTGACGAACGTTGAAGGGGAGAACAATACTAAAGAACAGCCACTAATCAGTCAGTTGTCACGCATGAGTTCGTGATCCATTGTGATGCAGCTACGGACAGCATACCTTTAGTGTGCTCGGCTTGGCGCGCTCGGGGAACCCCGTAATGTTCGAGAAATTAATGGAACGTTTTTTTCATTACGACTTAGGTTAGAAAACACGATAATACTCGTATTTTCTTTATTTATATGTAATAAATTATACACCATAAGAAAGCTGAGAATATGGGTCATGATAATGAAATATAATTGTGAATCCTATATTACTTTTTCATGATGAAAATATAAAATGATTACCTGTTTATAAGTTTTTTCATGGGTCATCCATAATATTTTTTTCACAAAACTTCACAATTATACACAAAAACCACAATCTCACTACATAAGTCATAACACTAATACATTACGCGACGATTACATGCATTTGTTTTGTACAACACTGGCTAATAACTTTATAATAATCATTTTTTACGAAAGAA
Source organism: Sesamia inferens (assembly GCA_037179545.1). Taxonomy (NCBI): domain Eukaryota; kingdom Metazoa; phylum Arthropoda; class Insecta; order Lepidoptera; family Noctuidae; genus Sesamia; species Sesamia inferens. The sequence goes on along the minus strand of CM073921.1, from coordinate 12,532,990 downwards.
AAAACGACCGACATTATGCCGGTTCCCGACGGTTCGTAAACTACTGGTTACTGAGTTTCGGGCGCAAGAGGGCGCTAGTGGGCAGAATGAAGTACAATCGAAAACAGTACTGTATTGAATGTTTATTACACGGAGTTTAATCGTTTTTTTTTTTTTTAATATAAAGAGCAGATCAATACTTATACTTTTTGCTAGTTACGGGATACTGGAATATTTTTGGTATAAAATACAAGTCAATATTTATACATTGTTGTTAGTTTTGGGTTCAAAGTCAAATCAAACAAAGAATAAAAAAGAAATGCAAAATATACAAATAATCATCTCCAAAACATTACGCGTACCTAGGTATCTGTGATTTTTTATTATGCTGAGTATGAAATATTACAGGGCGTTAATTTGATTATTGTAACTCTAACAGTAACCTATCACATACGGCACGAACATCGAATACGGCAAAACAGTTACCAACATCGTTTTTCATCGTCTTTTGAGGTTATTGTAAGTGTACATTATTCAATAGATGTAATTTTAACAAATAATTTTTAATGAAACTGTAGATAAAAATGTGATTAACTTTTAAATACCTAAGCCAGGAAGAGTTTGAAGGGAAAGTTACATTACAGGTTATGTGTATTGTGTTTTTATTGGAATTTAGTTAATCAAACTTACGTAGGTAGGTTGAACGGACGGCCAGTGCAAGAGGTCAGTGCCCTTTACACTGATACGTACCTCGGGCGCATTGTATCTATGAGTTTACGGCCGGTCTCGAACAGAAACTTTTTAAAATATTTGAAAGAAAAAACGTTTATTTATTTTAAAAAACGGATAAACATTTTTATACCTAAGCAAACTAACTATGGTTTTAGTGTCAAAGATTTTTACCCTTCCAGGCTGTATAAAGCTGAAGAGTTTGTTTGTTTGAACACGCATAGTCTCAGGAACTACTGGTCTGATTTGAAAAATTCTTTTTGCGTTGGACAGACCATTAATCCAGAAAGGATTTAGGCTATATAACATCACGCTGCGACCAATAGGAGCAGAGCATAACTAACTCAACGCGAACGAAGTCGCTGGCGGCCGCTTGTGTTTTACAAGCATCCGTGTAAGTATATGGGTAATTTGCTCGATTTGGATATCCTAGCATTTTTTACGTCATTTCAAGTGATATAGCTTGGAAGAAGGATAGTTATGTGTATCAGTCAGCGTGACTGCCAATTCAAGTGTAATTTTTTGCGACGATCATATTAGCAACATGTATAAATAAATAAATAAATAATACAGCTTGTCCAAAAAGAAGTAGGTTTTACTAACTCTTCTAAATTACCCAGATACGATAACAGCTCACTCCTAACTATATATGTTAGCATTCATGTAAGTACGTTATTTTCATATAGACAGTATATCTTTGTATTGGGGATCACTGTGAGTAATCACCTCAGGGTGAGTTTTATTCAGGTAAAACTGGCTTGTTATTTTGACGGGTATGTCGTGTTTAATTATTTTTAATGAAAAGCTTGTTGAATGTATTGAATGTAATTTATACCTACTAGTGATATTGTTGTTTGTGAAAACAACTGTAATTATATGTGTCTGTTCAAGAAAGATTTTGGGAATAAAAACACGTAACTTTAAAAAAATAAATTTATTTACAAAAATAAATATGTTTATTCTATAAAATCAAAAAACCAAAATCAAAGCATTTATTTCAAATAAATCAGTTACAGGCACTTTTGAATTGTCAGAAGGTCGGTCAGTCAGTAAGGTGAAGCTAGTCGCCCATTCCAAAGAGCAGGTACCTATGGAGAAGAATGGGCAAGAAACTCCATGGACACACTTTTAAATTATCAAGCTATTGATACAAATCAATAATCTATAAGTAGGTTTTTTACAAACACTTTTATTGATATAAATTAGGATTGAAAACAGACGAGATAAAGATGTAAATACATATTTTTTGTCATTTTTGTTTAGAAGTGGGCATCATGTAACTTTGAAAAGGCTAATAAAAGGAACTTTTAACAATCAACATTACAAACAATAAACAATTAAGATTACTGAATTTAGCTGCCTATTTTTAAAAAAAAAAGGAGTAGATAGCTGTAGAGTCAAACGGACACAAGGTTATACATGCTGGTGGTAGGTAGGTATGTCCATGTGAAGCTGGCCGGCTGGCTGTATGACTCGCTACTGGAAAGCTTGAGGAAGAGGTGAGGCTGAAGATGCTGATGACGTCACGCTGCTCGAAGGCTGTGATGTTCCTTGCAGGGTCGCCAAGGAATGCGTATGAGTGAAGAAGTCTTCAAACCTCGCAGGAACGAAGGTTGCGCTGACGTTCAAGGAAAAAGGAGGATCCTCCGACAGGACGGGTGTTGTGTCCGGTGGGCTATTGCCTGACAGTTCTTGTCGGAATGTTGTATTGTGATTTTAGTTCTTCCTCAGTTTGGTAGATGACTGTAGTTGTAGTGCCGCTACAGGAGAATCTTCCAGGCGTAGCGAAGCTCAGCCCATGTTAAGCGGTGCCGACGATACCAGTGATTGATTGGAGGTGTGGGAATGGACATTGATGCAACGAAAAAGGAACAATACGATCTGTAAGACATTGGATTGTTGAGTTGCACGAAGTTTTGGCTGAACCTGTCGGATCATAACATAAATTCGGTTCAGGGTGAATGATACAACAACACGGGAAGGAAGATGCGTCCGGAGGCACATGAAAATATTTAAGGCGTATGCAAAATGGCATACTACTCACGACGTGGCCTGTTTCGACGATGTTTATCTGCCCCTGGAAGTTTTTGGAGAGAGTGCCAATCTAACCAACAACTTTCGAAGCAGATATACTCATCACAGGTCACGCAATATGTAGTCACCAGTTTGCTTGTACCTTTCCGGTAGCAAATAATACACCGTTTGCGGTTGTTTCTGGGCTGATTCTTTGGAACGTGAATTAAATCTCGACTAAGCCTCGTCAATTCCTCGGACGATGGCAAATTTTCTTGTGGAAATTGGAAATGATTCTCCACAAGAGAATTGGCCAACTGTTCTCGGAACTGACGATGCGTCATGGGAGGCATATTTCGACGTTTCAAAGAAGCAGACAAAATAATGTAAGCGTTCAAAACACTTGCATTCAACAACCGCTTAAACATTTTCATATACCACTTGACGCACCTTTTTCTTTCAACTAAATACATTGAAAGTTTTTGATCTTTAAGATCAACCCCTCCCATTGTGTTGTTGTAGTCACGAACGACAACAGGTTTGACAAGAGGCCTACCAGCCTTCCGACCTACATAGGTTTCTGGAGTGTGGTAAGTGGAGATCATAGTCACCACTTTGGTGTCTTTCCATGCAATGCACGAAACGTCACCGCAGTGGCGCGCTATGATGCTACCCCTGGCCACATTCCTTGGAACGTTTTTGACCTCAATTGGTACATGCTTGCGATTTGGACGCAACGTTCCCAAGCAATCAAAGCCTAGAAATTTTAGGTACCGCGCTAACGCTGGAGAATTATAAAAATTGTCCATCGTTACGCAGTGACCCCGATTCTCTAGGCCTTTCAGTAGGTCAATCACGACACTAGCGCTCTTTCCAGCCAAAGCTACACTGGGAGCAGAAGTATGACTTTGACTGTCGTCTTTACCTGTATAAATTTCAAATTTATACAGGTAGCCCGTCCTCGACTCGCAAAGCTCGAAAGATTTCATGCCGAAGCGGGCAGACTTCGAGCGGATCGCTTGTATCCAAGACAAGCGACCCTTAAATAGTGTCAATGATTCGTCTATGGCTATATCGGGATGCAAATTGTACAAGCTAGAAAACTTGTTATTTAAATGCCGAATAATTGGTGCAAGTTTCCGCAACTTTGATGGAAGCAAATTTCCTTCAGTTTGAGACAAATCCTGGCTCCCTGCAGAATTGTTCACAAAATGAATAAATTTGTTCAGCAATATGAAGCGGTTAAATCGAATCAATTTTCGGAATTTGGGCATCTCGAGATAGCCAGTAGACTTCCAATACTCATGTTGGGACGTGCGTGGGTCCAAGCCCATAAACATGAGTATTGAAAAAAAAACGTACATCTCATCTTCATTAGTGTCAGTCCACTTATGAAGACGAGATGACGTTTTCAATGTACCTGCTGCCGTTTGTGCATCGATCACCTGTTTGGCATATCTATTGGTTTCGGTGACTATATGCCCTACGATGTCCTTACCCCAAATAGCAGTAAAGGCATCATAAGGCGTATCGTAGTCTTCAATAGGCCCGACGGTAGGACCCGAAAATACTTCGGCTACACCCCGGAAACTATCGAAGTCCTCTCGCCACTCGAAATCAATAGAGGTGCCAACCATTTGATCGATGGCGTCGTCCATTGCACTCTCAATCGAATTTACGATATGATTTGTAGGCTCATCCAATTCCTCGTCATCCGGAATAGTCCTCGACATACCACCGGTAGCAGCGATTTCATCCAGATTAAACTCATCGTCAAAATCTGAATCCAAATCGCTACCATCGTTCCCCGTATATGTAACCCGCCGTATAGATGTTGCCGTACAACCCGACACGGACGGGACAACATCTTTTGTTTCAGATGCCGGCACTAGTATCCCGTGGCTACCGCTAGGCCCAGGCTCTGAAGGATTAGCTTCAGCAGCCTGTACAATAACAGCACCAGCACTATCAGAGCACACATCAGAAACTGGCGTCCTACAGATACGGGAGTATCCCGAGGAAGGTTCTGGCGGTGGCAACTCACTGATCCATTGCTTCACATGCTCGTAGTGTTCCTTTATCACCGCATCTCCATCCTCCCAGTCTAAATCGCACGCGGCCCCCCGTTCCAAGTGTCCAATACTGCAAAAAAAAAAAAAACATTGTGAGCTTAACCATGTCTAATAAAAGAGTCTGACTACGGAGGTGTCATAGAAACACTTACTGTACTGACTCCTCCAGCTCCGTTTTTCTTTTGATGGAGCCCCGGGGGGTATTTTCTAGCTCGACAATGTCGGATACTTTGATTGTACCCCCCGGGGTCATATTGACTTTTAGCCCCGTCATCAGTGGTTTTCTAAAAGATAAATGAATAAGATTATTATATAGTATATTTGTAGATACTATAAGTAGAATACATAGGATCGTGTTACGACCATTATATAAAATACTCACGGAGTGACACAATGGGGTGGAGGGGGCAACCACAAGCGCGGTTCGGGCTCCACCGTCGGCTCGCTGGTCTTGTCCGCTGCCATCGTCATCAGCAGCTGACGCCGGCTGTGGCGCTCAAGATCAGAGGATCTCGGCCCTGGAGTGACGGACCGAGATCTCGATCTTGAGCGTGATGCCATCATTCTAAGTATCAATAAAATAAATTCCACTATAATAACAAATATTAATTTCAATAAGTAACAGTGTACTACTATTTATCTAAATCTATAAAGTATTACTAAATTTAAAATCTTCTATAATATATATCATGAGAAATCAAATACTTTCAATAAATATGGTCTAAGTGATAAAATAGTTTTTACTACCAAAAATAATGTAACTGGACATTGAGAAAAGTTCGCGACTGTACTTTTTACGCTACATGTGTGTGAGTTTGCGCTAGAAAGAGACAGAGCATTTGTTGACTTTGAACAAAATTCTTCAATTTACGTGTAATGAACTAGAATTACGAGAATTTACATTGCTCAAATGGTTTCCTAGATAAAATTCCTACCTACTTATATAAATTTCGTAGAATACTTCGTAAAATAAACATCTATTATCATAGAAAACATCGGGTATCAATAACGACAAATGGCGCCTCATAAACTTTTCACACTTTTTTCACCAAAATAAACAATAAAATTACTAAAACCAATATTTGAATCACAATCTACACAATATTTCCAGTAATCTGATATATAATTTTAATATAATCACTTACCGTTTCCTTCTAAAATTCATTTTTTAAAAGCACTACAAGACCACACACGACACCGGGTTTAGAAAATGGCGGACGATTTGTTCCGAGAACGAGAAAAAATTAAATTTTTAAATGTTGTCGCTTGAAAAGTAATAAAAATTTTAGTTATTATGTTGGCTGAAGTGTCACACTTGTCTATAGAAGTATTTTTATGTGAACCAATCACAGTAGGAATAGGTTTGAACGATGTGAAGTCAGCCATGTCGCTTATGTTCCGACGTAGGAACATAAGACACGTCGGGCGCAAATCTCTTATGTTCCACCGTCGGAACATAAGACACGCATTGGGTTAACGACAAATCACATACTTTAAAACCTCTCCCTAACATCAAGGCGTTCGTTCTCACATTGAAACATTGCGTCACTTCGGTTATCAACATCGGCATAATACAAATGAGCCATTACATTAACCCACATAGATATACTAAGAGACATGTAATAATGTAATATGTCAACACTTGATAACGGGAGTGTGTACAGTATAACGCTTGATACCAAAACATCGATGCATTGTAATTAGGACTGAAAACAGAAATGGCGGTGATCATGTTTTATAAATAGTGCCGTGGCCCGTGGCGCGAATTGGATTTCATGTGCATTTCCTTAATGACTTATGCGTTACATCGTATGACTTTACACATTTCAAAATAGAAAGTTGCCATGCAATGTAGCAATGCTGCCAGACTTTTTTTTTTCACTTTTAATGTTGCCAGCGTTGCGGACGAATTTTTTTAATGTCTAATTATTCCAGCGCCTCCTGTTTGATATAAGTACATATTATACATTATTTATTCGTTTTTAAATTATATAAAAATATCTTATAAATGGCAATAAACACAGTCAATATTTATAATTTTCTTAGTTCATTGTGACAATGTTTAATTGACATTGTGATGGTCGATCATCCACGATTGAGAGAAAGAACGATACTAGTTATTTCTATTAATATCTATAGATTACGTGTAATAATGCTATTTAATGACTATCGCGCCATAATTGTCACTGTCATGACACCTACATACTTATTAATATTTTCATTAAATCTGTTGTTCCTATTATACGATTATTCTTCGGATTGTATATGACAGGATGGTGTTGGGTAAAATAACCATCTAATAAATATCATTAAGGCCCAATTACATTATGTTATAAAAGTATTCTTCAGTCTAAGCCACAGTCACAGAAGTGTTACAATCGAGTATCTAAATACATAACTATTGTATTTACATACAGTTAACACTTAGTCAATGACATCTCTGTTTGTAACCGACTAGTAATAACTGGAACAAAATTATTCTGATCTTGGAAATGTTTCCAAAGATTTACACTAGTAACAGCATTTACATATTCAATTTTCACCTCGTATAAGTTATTATCGTAGAAGTGGAAAAAGGAAAATTAACAGTAAAAAATTTACCATTAACATTTTCCACTGTTAGACGGTGTGGTAATGTAAAAAATAATCACCATAATATTTTAGCTCTCACTAATGTAGTGGCGTCTAATTAGAAACGAATGGCGGCACTCTTGGGCCTGTAGTGAACAACAAATAAAACCATGCAAATAGCTATTATGTTTATCGATCGGATTGCTTAACCTCGTGCTCTATCTAAGAGTAACATAGATGTCAGAAATTTCGTTTACTTTTTGGGTAATATTATGGATTACTTCTTTTCGTTTCTTTTTTAAATATTTCCTTAGATCTAGCTCGTTTATTTTTGTTCTCCATCAACAAAATAATCTTATGGCGCATTGCAATAACGTTGATCGTGGATGAAGCCAGCAGGTAACACGAAATTTTCCGAGCTAGTGGGAATTTTCCCAGATCCATTACATTTGCCAACAACCATCAGTTGCGGTACAAGATTCCTATTTGCTTACATATAAATGACGCGATATGTTTTATTAGAAGCCCAGTTGTCATGTGAATGAATAAGTACTGCTTTTGTATGTGAGTTTAAATGTTTCTAAAAGCACCCACGATACAGGTGTAATTTCTAATGCGAGGCAAGATTTAAAAAAAAAACACAATCCAACTTACAGTAGGTACAATGTACATATTTCAGAAAATATTTACTTAGTCGTTTAAGGATACACGGGTAAAATACGGTAATGAAAATAATTAGTTTTGTCAATTTTCCGTTTTTGGTATTGATTGAATAATGACTTATGGTTAATGTAGAAATATTTTCTGTTCCAAATTCTCCTAAATGAACCCTATTGTATTCTTAGTCAATATTGAAGCTTTCATTCGTTACCTCCATTTCCTTCCATGCCTTGGCTTTTGTGTGGATATCAAGTTGTTATAATAATCGCCTTCGTCGGTCGGGACGACATTGCCGCATCGGGCACCTAATATTGCGTGCGTCGTGAAGAGTGGCCGTCTAACGTACGCGTTTCCGCAGTGGCAACGCGCCAATCGATTTCGTCAAATTACCATCGTTGCTGATGTCAAGGGTCTGTTTGTTTGACTGAAGCACAGGTAACTGTTGCCTACGAAACATCATTGTCATGCTCTGTTAGAAATACATTAATTAGTTCCGGTTGTTTTTACCTTCAATAAGCTACAATGCTAATTACACAAAGAGGGTAAGAAATAGAAAATTTAAAACGAAAATTTTGATAGACCCGATGTAGTCATTGATATTATATCTATTAAACCTGTTTCCGGAATCCCGGTACTTTCGAAAGCGTACGCTTAAGGGTCTAAGCGAAGAGAACTACTGACGCTTTTTCCTGTATGTACATACAGGAAAAAGCGTCTGCAATGGCCTCCAAGGACAATCCTGGTTGTTACAGGATTATTGAAGAATATGGAAACAAAATATATTAGGATTCGGCGTATCGTAAATCGGTGACCTTGAAGTTCGACAGGACTGTGTGGCCTGACCAATGTTAATATAACATTCACAGACAAGATGCCAAGGTGATTAGCACACTCAGTGCTAATGGGTCCCCGAAAACTGTCTTTTGCGTCCAGTGCCGTAGCACAATGGAGCCACTTGTCTTGAGACACCTATGAGAATTGGAGAGCTTCATTGATATTATTATTAGCCATTATTCCATAATAGTTAACACGTGTAACTTAGACCTTGCTTTTTGGTCATGGTAAATCAAGAACATTCATCATTCATTTATTTCTGTTTCTTAATCGGCTTCCTAAATACGTAAAGGAAGTTACTTCCGGATAAAATTGACAACGCTTATTTCCATTCATGAGCATATAAAATCATAGAAATACAGTTGATTATGGCCTTTAAACATGTTTCTTTTGTGAAGAGTCAAACTTTTATTTACATATTCTCTCGAAATGTCAAGGAAAATGTATGTTAATATTAAGTAATCAAACTTAAGCCGACTACAAACTACTACTCCGTCGTATATATTCTTATCGTTGTGTATATGCGTCGCGCATCGTATCAACGAATTTTTTAATCAACAGTTTTCACTGACAGCATTTTGTAGTTTTAATTGCCGATACCTATCGGTTTATTTTTACGCATTTTTTCCTCCTACAACTTGTGAATATTATTGATGACACTATCTGTCAAAGACTATTTTAATCAGTTCGCAGCATGGGCTAAAATGCTAAATACTCTTTTGTTTTGTTACAGATTTATACGTTTCTACAAGGCGTGAAGATGGCTGATGCTCACGGAAAAATAGAAGGTAAGCTAATATTTAGTATCAACTTCCACCCAGCTTTTATTCATAAATTAATACCATTAAAAAGTAAACCAATTTCAGATATTTTTTTTTATTTTTTTATTTTGAGATGTTTATAGGCTTGTTAAAATCGGGAACAAAATAAGCATAATCTAATGTCCGAACTACTAGAATGCCTTCTCTCTGACAGGACTGGGCTGAAATCTACCACCCTGAACCTGTGTGTCTTGGTAGATTTCACGTTTGTTTTTTGTTTTCGTTTTTTAGTAGTTTGTCAAACCTTTCTTTGACATGGTTTTATAGGTACAAATACTTAGGTACTCGATTGTCACGTTCGCCAACATAAGCGGTATGAATTTTTAAGTGAAGCTCGTTCTAAGTAAGCATTGGTTGCGGCCTGAAACTTTTAATAGTCTGACCCAGTGACAGTAACTTCGTGCAAGTAATGGATAGTTGGTTTGGATTCCATTTGAGATTTATGTGTTGTCTTAACTAAACTCAAATACTAACTACACCAACCAAATTAGAAATTTATTTCTGGGTCAAAACCTTCAAAGCTTGTAGTAAATTTAACTGAACGAGAGAATTTTTCTTTCAATACCATACGGCTCAAGAAAATCTGTTACTCACTTTATTAAAATATTCTCTAGTTTACCTATTTTAGTATATTTAGCTTTGTTTTATTTAACAGATTTATCTACCACAAAAAGCTTTTCATTGTGGTGACTGTTATTTTTACCATTGAACTGTGTGAATTTTTCGATTAGCTAAAAGCAAGGTTTGCCGAAATTAGTTTATAGCGTCTGAAAGCCACAAAGGGAATTCAATACAATGTATGTAGGTAGTCTCGGAATATTATTTTCACTGCCACCGCCATATTCTTTTTACTTCTTTAAAGGAGTTACCTACCTGTTTATTTCTTTTTACCTTCATTTATCAATTATTAATCGTTTATCCCTACTATATAATAATATTATAAATGCGAAAGTAACTCTGTCTGTCTCTCTGTTAGGTTTTCACGTTTAAACCACTGAACTGATTTTATTGAAATTTGGTAGAAAGATAGACTAGACTTTGAGAAATAACTTAAGATAGTTTTGATCCCGGACTTTTGAAGAGTTCTCTTGGAAACACGGTATAACCGACCTTGTCCCGGGCGAAGCCGCTGGCGGAAAATAGTATGCTATAGTTTACAATAAATTGATTGGTTATTATGATAGTATTTTGTACCGGACATATCCAGGTTCTTGCTAGGTACTCGTAAATTAATATTTTACGCCTGCAAATGAGGCAGTTTAGTTTATTACGGTACAAAGGGAATTCATTACAATGTATGTAGGTAGTGTCGGAATATTATTCTCACTGCCACCGCCATTTTGTTTTTTACCTCTTTCAAGGAGTTAGCCAACTGTTTATTTTTTTACTTTACCTGCATTTACTAATTATTGTTTTCCTCCAAATCGTCTAATCGTCGTAGAATGTCCATAGGGCCATCAAGTTTTAAACTCTAATAGAGTATTAATTACGCATTTTTAAATAACAGATAATCCGAAGATAATGTCGGGCCAGGTGCTCGTCAACTCACCCAACGCGGTGCTGTCCAAATCCCTGTTGGGAAGGTACAATGACCTTCCGATCCCCGCAGACAAGATTTTGGCGACATACATTTGGATCGACGGTACTGGCGAGCATTTGAGGTGCAAAGATCGCACCTTGAACTTCATTCCTAAGCAGGCCAAAGGTAAATCTTATTACTAAGTCAGATCACTTATGTCCAATTATATTTTGTCCCTTTATTAAAGCACAAGTTTTTTTATGATAAACTGGACACACAGTAACTAGCGAACTGTGTGTGTAATCTCCTCATCTGTTCAGCATTTTTTTTTTTTAAGATCCGCTTTAGTAGTTAATCCAGTTGACAATAGAGCTCTTTTAATTATATAAGATTGGTTCATTTAAATGTAACATTTAAATGTTATGTTACGTAAATTTATGTTTTATAAAAATTTTCATGTACCTAATTTATTATTAACGCCTTTCGCTGCAGTCACAAATGAACTGAAAAGTCGGTCACAGTTTTAGTTCATGAAGACTCGTACGCATGACTTATGAAACATGCCACAATAATTGAAGTCAGTATGTTTAATTACATCCTCATTAACGACCTAATTAGCAGAGTTTATGTAAATTGTTCAGCCTTCACTGAGTCGTGCGGTGCAGACCTGTAAACGAGATGGTATTTTACAAAACAAAACTGTTTTGTAAGCTTGAGGGTGTCGCTATTTAATTTGTTTTCCAAGCTTACCTGTTGTTTGAGAAAAAAATATTAGAAGAAAGCGGAAATAATTTAATTTTTCCTATATAACTACAGACGTGTCCCCGACAAATATTCCAACTTTACCAAAACAGATTAGGTAACATTAGTTAATCCATTATAAAAAGTAACAAAAGATTTCACATTCAGTAAACCACGATAACATCCACAGTGTAAATGCTCTTCTAGAAGTAAGGACATTTTGATGAAAACTTAAAAGGTTTCAAAGCAATATTGTCCCCAAGCAGTCGTAGAAATGTTACGATAGATTTCATTCACTATTCCTAGTTCTTTGGAAAGTTGTTGCCCACAGTAAATTAACTCTGTGTACATTTATCAGTTTAATTGCATTCTACATTATGCGTTGGCTGATCTATCGGCCAGCACCCTAATTGAGTAACGCAGTATTATTATCAATTGGAATCATTTCGAACCAGATTGCTAGTCCATTGTTCTACATATTCGAAAAATGTATCTGTTCAATGCAGTATTTTTTGTTGAACTGTCAAAATAAAATCCATTCAGACCGTGGCAGACCACGAAATCACGCTCCTTATCATGAATTTGTTTACAGATCTTCCGATTTGGAACTTCGATGGCAGCTCCACCGGACAGTCGGACGGGCACAACTCTGACACGTTCCTGTATCCCCGTCAAATTTACAAGGATCCTTTCCGACGTGGTAACCATGTCCTGGTTATGTGCGATACCTATAAATACAACATGGAACCTACAGGTGCGTTTAAATAGTATTCACAAAGAGATTTCTAATAATTTCTTACAGCTTTTCATGCGAGTACCTAAAATGAGTAGGTTAATACAGTAGGTAGTGATTTGATGACATATAGATTTCGTTCGCCTTTTGTCTCCAAAATGTTTCCAATGTTTACGCGCCGTAGACCGAGTCGTATTACATTAGTCATTGAGGGTACACTCACAGCCGCCATTACGCATTTATGGTAATTGTTTGACAGCACGACCTGCTAATCGATTTGGTAACGTTAGATTAAATTAACGTAGACGCATATTCTCTTAAGGCAGAATGTCATTACGGCTATTAAAGTTCTTCTGTGTTGTCGTTGATTACGTTCATGTCGGAAATGTTACCTTGATTAAAATTGAAATTGAAAAATTGATTGATAAAAACTGCTTATCTTTTGATAGTAGGAAGTTTAGCCAAAATCAACTGTTAGACTGGTAAAGCGGTCCCCAGACTCCAAAGCTGAAAAAATCTTCGGTTGCGACTGGTATTAACGCTGAGATAATGATAATGAGTAGGAAACCGAAGCGCTTTTTTTAAATAATTCTTTCACATGAATCAACTGAAAGTTTGATTTCAAATTTCTATATGATTTTGTTTTTATTTCATAGACACTAACCACCGCATTAGATGTGCTGAAGCCAGCGAGAAGGTCAAGGATGAAGAGCCTTGGTTTGGCATTGAGCAGGAGTACATCCTGCTGGACTCTGACCTGAGGCCCTTCGGATGGCCCCCAGGCGGTTTCCCCCACCACAGGGCCCTTATTACTGCGGTGTTGGAGCCAACAAGGTGTTCGCCAGGGACTTGGTCGAGGCACACTACAGGTAACTAATAGAAAATTTATGCCATTCTAAAATATGGCACTTACTGCTTCTTAAAACAATAAAAAATATGTTCGTTTTAATTACAGATGTTGCCTGTTTGCTGGCGTTCCTATTTCTGGAACGAATGCTGAGGTTATGCCCTCGCAGTGGGAGTTCCAAGTGGGTCCTTCCGTTGGCGTCACCGCTGGCGACGACCTCTGGGTCGCTCGCTACATTCTACACAGGCTCGCTGAAGAGTACGGAGTCATCGTTACCTTCGATCCCAAACCAGTTCAGGACTGGAACGGCTCTGGTGCTCACACCAACTTCTCTACCAAAAAGATGCGTGAAGAAAACGGTATTATGTAAGTATGACAGCCTTGTTTTTACGTCATAATTATGACTTTAAAATAACATTCGACTTAGTGAGACCAGTATCCTTACAAGGTAAACCTGTACGAGAGAGAAATCGATTGCAGCACTCAAGAAGTCGGTCGTGTTTTCGTTTGAGACATTCCGGAATTATTTTGTAACAGTGGCTTCTTGTTTTCGACTGACATTTTTAACTTTATTTTTATTAATTAAATAATGGCTGCTTTTTGCTACAAATCATTTAGTGAGTCATTCATTATTTTGCTGCGACTAGTTACTAAACAATTCGTTTTCAATTTCAGTATGTGACCTTCATGGTTACTTTATATCCCTACCTAAATACCTTTACGAATCACCAACAATTTTATTAACAGCGTTGATTTCTTAATTACAGAGAAATCGAGAAGGCGATTGACAAGCTGTCTAAAGTGCATATGAAACACATCAAGGTCTACGATCCTCGTGGAGGAAAGGACAACGAGAGACGTTTGACTGGGCTCCACGAAACTGCCAGTATTAATGACTTCAGCGCCGGTAAGAGGATAACTTAATGCTGTTTAACGAGTGGGGTACTTTCCTATTGGGCAGAAAATGAATGTTTATTATTTTTTTTCCAGGAGTCGCTAACCGTGGCAGCAGTATCAGAATACCGCGGTCAGTAGCCGAGGAGAAGAAAGGATACTTGGAGGACCGTCGACCAGCCTCCAACTGTGACCCGTACGCTGTGATAGACGCTCTGATGCGCACGTGCATGCTCAACGAATAACAGTGGAGCCCCCTCCGCCAGGCCACTCCTGCAACACGTGTCAGCTAGCGACCGCACATCAATCCGTCTATTATGTTTGCGCGTGGTTGCCAGCGCAAGCTGTATGTACCTGCACCGAATGTGCATTAAAGAGCCCTCTTCCATTTTAGTCTTAGGCATATACCACATCAACACCAAGTTAAAATTTTTGAATAACCATTTACCTAATCTAGTAATTATTATATTCATTAACGACCATAAATGGAATAATAAGTTATGGCCTATAGGTATTCCATAGAATAGTTTATTCAGTATACAATACAATAGTTTTACAGACAACTAAACAAAATGATAATAATTGTAACGACACGTGATAAGGTAGTGCGTTTAAAAGGACCATATAAGATATTAATATATTGTATAAGTAGCTAAATATTTCTACGAATATTATGTGATATTTAAAAATTGTTATTTTGATGTTAAATAGTTTAATTGTATACAAATAACCACATATCATTATTTTTAACAAATTCATTTAATGCATAGCTGCAAATTAGTTTTAGTTAACGGATAACCTGAATGAGAACACGTGAATTGCTTGATATTTACTAACAAGAGAATTAAAATTATGTCCAGGATAATAATGTTATGTTTTAGAGAATTTACCAGTATATTAATGTTAAAGATAGTATATAGTGCAAATTTATATTTGCATAAATATTTTAGTAAGTATAATGTAATAAGAACCGCAGAAGCCTTTCAGAGTTCAAACACTTAGATGTACGTCTAATTGAGAACACCATGTACACCTGTGTAGTGCACTAAATATTATATTCCTATTGTCTGAATAAAATTATATAAGCTATTATATGTTTAAAATTGTTTTGCATGCATCGGAAATTGGTATGAATTAACAAATTGTAAGTGTATAAGAAAGTTGTTATAAAATACGAGATATTATGAAAAATAAAAATACTTTGTTGTACTAATTATGATTTAATTTTGAGTCCCTTATAAGTATTGAATCTAGCTAGTATATTCCTTTAATATTTTGTCATAGTCACATAGACGACGGGTAGACAGTAACATAACCTAGGAATTCGCTATTTATTTATTTTATTTTTACATTTTAATGAAATTTACAGCTAGCATATACCTACACAGGTAGAAGATAATTAGCGAAAGAAGGCCAATTAGAAGTTTCCATGGACAATATTAAGTTAGCACAAGAGACAGTAACAGGTACAGCACAGGACAGGAAAGTGAAATTAATAACAAGTAAGCACTCTGAGTGTGTTTAGTAAAGACTGAAGATGTATTAGTGATTTACAAAGAAGTTATCACAAAGATTTTTTTTTTAGTTTAGGATTACTGGTGGAGGATAAATCGAGATCATCAATCCTCTGACACAACAAGTTATATATTCTGCTAGCTCTTAATAAGAGTTTTGTTGGTATATGCTTCGCACAGAGGGAACATACAGAGGCTGATGATTCCTCAAAGTGTATGATGGAACACGCAGCCCAATTTTGCTCAACAATTCAGAATAGTCGATTGAACCATTAGCCAAATTGTGCAGGAATACCATGTCAGCAATTTTTCTCCGCTCAATTAGTGGAAGAATGTGAAACTTTCTGCAACGGTTGTCGTAATTAGGTAAATAAGTTCTGGATATAAACTGAATGCACCTCAAAAGTTGCCTTTGGATACTTTCAATGCGATTTACATAAAGTGGGTGATAGATGTGCGAGTAAGTACGCGGACTTGTGGCTCGACCACCTTTTTCGCTTACGATGCGTGTCGGGTACGATGCGACAAATGTTGTTATGTCGGGAATTTGGTCGTGGACGGTGTCCAGATCATTTCAGATTTCAGCAAGTGACAACAGCAAGGGCAAGTCAGATTTTTAGAGTCGAATCATGAAACATTAAGACGCAAATGATACTGTGTAAGTCCCCGTTTATACTTTGATTAGTAATTAGGGGAGTTCATACATGTCCGCGAGATTTCCAGGAGGGGTGTACACGACCTAGGGTCGACTTGGAGAGGATCGTCAAATGATACTACTGGACTACTGTATCAACCCGTATAATATTAATTTTAGTTACAGTAAATCACAATAGAGGCGCTGCTCTCACTCGTAAAAATAAAAATCCAAACCTCTTATATTTTTGCTTGTAACGAAACCATAGCGCGATCTAAATCGACGCCAACGCCATCTAGAGAGGTAATCGGTACTAAATTCCGGACCAATACTAATTTAATAGGCGATCGCGCTAGGGCTTCGCTACTTACTTGGACATACCGCCCACCAAGGACATATGAATTATGTCCTTCACTACCGCCCACCGTGCCAAATTATGTGGAGGTCAACAAAAGGCGCGCCAATGTCCCTGGTGCGGGGTTAACTAATTTAACAAGCAATTTAAAAATAAATAACAAAAACATTCAACAAATTTAAAAACAAATAATAAACCAAATACACATGAAATGTTTAAATAAACATTAACATTAATTTGTTGGTAACACACACAACTTGGACGTCGGTCGTTTTATCTTCGCCGACTGTGTCCGTATTGTTACTACACGCGTAACACCATCCGATCCCGGATGTTTTTCCTCGATCCTACCTAGCAACCACTTGCCAGGGGGCAAATTGTCCTCTTTAACTAACACCACCTCACCAATAGATGGCTCCGGAGTTTTGTAAACCCACTTATGCCGTTGCAGAAATTGGTGAAGGTAGTCTTGCGACCATCGACGCCAAAAATTCTGCATCATCCTTTGATGCAATTGCCATCGCTGTAAATTATGTACGTTCGATCGTTCGTAATTTGAGTCCGGGGTACCACAAGTGGTTCACCCACCAGGAAGTGTCCTGGAGTTAATATGGTCAATCTGTCCTGGTCCTCCACATAGGAGAGTGGTCTCGAGTTAAGGCATGATTCTATTTGCGCCAACACCGTGGTAATCTCCTCGAATGTCAGCGTAGAATCTCCTATCACTCTCTTGAGGTGATACTTGGTGGACTTTATCCCGGCCTCTCAAAGACCACCAAAGTTTGGTGAGTATGGGGGGATAAAGTGCCACTCTGTGCCATTCGTGGCGAGCTCTTCAGCGAATTCAGGGAGAAGTGTGTTTTCCTTTTGGAATAGGTGTGCCAATTCCTTTGCAGCACCTATGAAATTAGTGCCGTTGTCACTATAAAGCTTAGCACATCGACCGCGTCTGGCCACGAACCGTCTAAACGCTGCCATAAAGCCTTTCGAACTAAGATCACTAACGGCCTCCAAGTGCACAGCCCTAGTTGCCATGCAAATAAATAGTGCTATGTAACCCTTGTACGATTTTTGACCCCGACCCTTGGATACTCTTATTTGTATCGGACCAGCATAATCCACCCCGCTGCATAAAAAGGGTTTACTCGGTGTCACGCGAGCTGCAGGTAATTGTCCCATAAGTTGGGATCTTGTCTTAACTGTATATCGAAGGCACCTTACACAACCTCTCACATATTTTTTGGCTAATAATTTGGCTCCTATGATCCAGTACTTAAACCGTAAATATGTTACTATTAATTGAGGTCCCCCGTGCATGGTTTTTAGATGAGCGTCTGCTATCAACAGGTCCGTCAGAAACGACTCCTTCGGTATCAAATAAGGGTGCATTCTATGGTAATCTAATTGTGACAATTCCAACCTACCACCAACTCTTATCAATTTCCTTGAATCCAGAAATATGTTCAACGATTTTAAATCACTCTTTTTTTTCTCTGTCTGATTATTCCTTAATTCTTTTAATTCATTTGGAAATCCTTCTTCTTGGCATTTCCTTATACAGGTCTCGGTTGCCTCGTCTAGTTCTAGTTTAGTCAAATGTTCTGACTTTATTTCGTGCCTTCGTAATCTCATGAACCTACGACAGTAAGCTATGACCCGAATCATTCTCGACAGGGACGAAAATCTATTCCAAAAGTTTACGTCAACAGTAGAAGTATGCACCTTCACTTCTTCCAAACGAGTTACAAGATGTTTTGGTCTTGTATATTCAATGACCTGTTCCTTCAAGAAGCTCGGCCCACCCCACCATATTGACGTATTTACAAGCTCTGAAGGTGACACCCCGCGAGAAGCACAATCTGCTGGATTTTGCTTACTAGATACATGAGCCCAGTGATGCGTATCTAATGTGGTCAAAATATCTGAAACCCGGTTGGCCACAAAGGTTTTCCAGCGGCATGGATGGCAATTTAACCATGCCAATACCACCTCACTGTCTGTCCATGCATGCCACTCACTTTTTGGTACGTTCATAACTAAACCTACTTCCGCTATCAATTTGCTAACAAGAACTGCCCCACAGAGTTCCAGTCTTGGGATAGACACTTGTTTAATAGGTGCCACCTTAGTTTTTGATGTTATCAAAGAGGTATGAACGTTGCCCAAATGATCGGCCCAGCTGTTCGGCTGATTTTCTTCATTTAATTTATTGTTTATATTATAATATATATATATTAGCTCCTGTGTGTGCAAACGAGACGTTGCTCTAATTTACCTACGGTGCGTATTGTTGTTTTTATTTGCTGTAGCGGAGTCTTGAGTCTGATTTTTGTTATCATGCCACTGCAAAGAACTCCCCCATCCACACCGCAAGAAAATTCTAAATCTGATAAAAACCAAAGTTCAGCGCCCATCACGGACACTGACAATGAGATTTCCTGTAAAGTTACCAGCAGACGCCGTGCCCGTAAGCGCCAGTATGATGATGAAATGTCTGTTGTCATGGCTGATATGAAAGGATCCCTTAAAACTTTCAAATTACAACAGAACACAATACAAGATACAACCCGTTCACAATCAAAAGCTGAAGCAGTAATCGACGTATGCAACTCTAATGAATCGACATTAAATGACACCTCTAATAGTGTACCAACGATATCGGATGACGAAAATGATGAGATCCTGGAACTTAAAAAACAAATTGATAAACTTAACTCAGATTTATTAAAGGCCCGTGAGGTAATAAACCAATTGTCGTCCGATAACACGATCTTAAAAAATACCATCACGTCTATGAACAACAACAAACACAAACAAGTGTCAAAATCATTGTCCGACATGGAGACTCCTAACCGAAACACTAATCAGTCTACTTCTAACAGAAAATCGCATTCATCCAAGAAGAAACAGAATTTAGCTGAAAATCAAACAATACTGAATACATCTACTCAAATAACGCCGAATCACATCTCTTCACAGAACACTGAACATTGTATAAATAAAGTACCTCAAAAACAAAAAAACAAAATATGTATTCTAAGTAGCGATAAGGTAAATAAAATATTATCTATAGCTGAAAACACGTTCCCGAACTATGAACTATGTCACTACCTTACGCCATATGGCGGAGTAAACGAGCTCATTAGTAAAGTCAGCCTAAAACTGACTGACTTCACGATGAATGATTACTGCATAATTCTCATAGGCGAGGAAGATTTTCGAAGAACCGATAATTATTTTGATTTGATTTTTAATATACGCGAAACACTAATGCCTCTGCATAAAACTAATATAATACTTTGTTTACCTACTTTTAAATTCAATTACCATTCTAATATTATCTACAATGGAAGGATAGAAATGTTTAATAATTTATTGTACCTTGACATAGAAACTCACAAATATGCACGATTATTTGACTCCAATTTTGACCTAAAATACGACCATACGATGTTTTTAAAGCATACAACTGGAAAGATAAATAACAATGGGATAAAAAATATGTTTAGAAACCTCCAATGTATTGTTCATACTATTTCTCCTGATATCCCGTCATATGATAATATTGTTTCAGACCCCGATATCAGTAATTTGTCAGATATCAATAACATAATTTCTCCCAATGTTGATAATATTTTTACCCCTAATATTGTAAATAATAACAATTTTTTTCTTGTATAAACACATACATGTATTACATCAAAACACTAATGGCCTAATAAGTAAATCAGATCTATTGAGCTTGCATCTACATGAACTTGCTTGTAACAATAAAATGATAGATGTCGTCTGTGTAACGGAACACAATATGAAAGAAGGCGATGAAATCCATTTACATATTCCAAATTACTCACTCGCAACTCACTATGTTAGAAACAATCGAAGAGGGGGTTCATGTATTCTGGTAAATAATAGACACAAATATAAAATACTCAGTTTAAAAGAATACTGCTGTCCTAATATTTTAGAATGTTGTGCTATTGAACTAATTGATCACCATATAACTGTTGTATGTATTTATAGATCACCCAAATTCCAAATTGATACCTTAAACTCCTTCTTCTACAAATTTGATGATATACTTAAGAAGATATGTTATAATAACAAAAAGAAAGCCTTGATTTGTGGAGACTTTAATATAGATATTTTAAGTAATACGAAATGTTCTGTCCAATTTGAAAATCTTCTTCATAACTACCGTATGAAACTGAGTATTCGTGAACCAACTCGATTAGGCAGTGGTACCTGTATCGACAACATAATACATAATATAAGAGGCTGCACCAGTGAGGTGATGGAATTAGCGATATCTGATCACACGGCTCAAATCTTAAGATGTCCAGTTAAAAAAACTTGTACCATTACACATTGGTATACCTTCAGTCGAGATTTTTGTAAAGAAAATATGTTCAAATTCAAAAATGCTCTTCAAAGCATTAGCTTCAGTAATGTTTACCAATGTGCAGACCCAGATGATGCATTCCGTGAATTTAATAGCTTGTTTAAGTTATTTTACGATCTTTGCTTCCCTATAGTTAGAATTAAAAATCAATGCTCTAAAACACCGAAATGGATAACTAAAGGTATAAAACTATGTTGTAAACGTAAGCGTGAAATGCTATGGCAATTAAGACGTCGACCAAATAAATCTAACAAAAAAATATTTAAAACCTACACTAAACGTCTAAAACTAATTATCAAATTGACTCAAAAAACACAAAACAGTTACTTAATTAATAATGCTGACAACAAGGTTAAAGCAACCTGGAGAGTAATAAACTCAACTAAACTAAATTATCCAAAAGAAAACATTTCCAAAATACTTACAGAAAATAATAAATGTACTACAGCACCAAACGAGATTGCCGAATTATTTAATAACTATTTCATTGATCAAGTTCAACCAATAAATAATTGTAAAAAAAACATCGATTATAAACCGACATTGATACATTCAAACCCTAATTCCATGTTCTTAGCACCCACTATTCCACATGACATACATAAAATTATTATTGGTTTGAAAAATACAAATAGTACTGGCTATGATGATATTGTTACACATGCAATCAAAAACGTAGTAACTGAAATCTCACCGGTTCTTAGTTATATAGTTAACCTTTGTATAGACACTGGTAAATTTCCTAATGACTTAAAACTATCTGTTATAAAACCACTCCATAAAAAGGATGATCCACAAAATATAAAAAATTATAGGCCTATTGCACTTATACCAATATTTTCCAAAATCATCGAAAAAGTGATTTATAACAGTCTTTACTCATTCTTAGAGAAAAACAATATCTTAACTAAAGAACAGTACGGCTTTAGAAAGCATAAAAATATTAATATGGCGATCTATGATTTAATAAATGAAATTATTTCGAATATGGACAAAAAAATTCCAGTTACAGCATTATTCATGGACATGACGAAGGCGTTTGATTGTGTAGATCACAGAATCCTTCTTATAAAATTAAGTAACCTGGGAATAAGGGGGAATGTCTTGGAGTTGATAAAGTCATACCTCGTTAGGAGAAAACAAATAACTAAAATTTTAAGAATATGTAATAGAACAAACACAGAACACACCTACCTTTCGAAAGAAAAATGCATAAAATACGGCGTACCACAGGGAAGTGTGCTAGGTCCGTTGTTATTTTTATGTTATATAAACGATATTCCAAGAACCATACAACACCCCATGACTCTATTTGCTGATGATTGTACCACACTATTTATAGGAAAAAACTTAGAAAAATACGAAAATGAAATAAATAATAGTTTAAACTTAATTATTCAATGGCTAACTAATAACAACCTAAAAATTAATTTTGGAAAAACCCACATAATAAACTTTAACCAACGATCAAACTGCATTGTTACGAATATTAAATATAAAGATAACAAAATTGCTATAGTAAACAACACAAAATTTCTAGGGATTTGGTTAGATCAGCAGATGACATGGAAAACACAGATTGATCATATAGTAAAAAAACTCAATCAATATTGCTATGCTTTGCACAATTTGAACAAGGTTGCCAATCGCAGCACTGTTCTTACTGCGTATCACGCATACGTTTCCACCACGCTGCGATACGGCATAATCTTTTGGGGTAATTCGACAGACAGGGAATTAGCCTTTAAGGCCCAAAAAAAGTGTCTTCGTGCAATATGCATAATTAAAAATACTGACAGTTGCAAACCATTTTTTATTAATCTAAAATTATTAACACTTCCGTCCATATATACTTTTGAAGTAGTCATGTTCATCAAACATAACCAAAACCTATTTCAAACTCTTTCCACAAAACGCCACCCAGGTGCTCTTAAATCTAAAACCCATCAAACCGCCCTATTTTCAAAAAGTTTCCTAGGTATGGCTCCAAAAATATATAATAAATTACCCAAATCCATAAAAGCTTCAAAAGACTTAAATACCTTCAAAAAAACACTACGTAGGTTTTTAATACAGAAAGCTTATTATACGATAAACGAATACCTTAGTGAAATATAGAATCTACACCATCTTTCTCAGATCTGTTTATTGCATTATTTTTTACTTTAGTTCATAAGATTGTTTTATAATACTTGTTTAAACATTGTATATATATATATATATATATTGTTACTTAATTTTATAATTAGGTCTACAGCCATTAATGTACAGTGTACACCCACTACCAAATGGGTAAATATTTGTACGCCTTTCAAGGCGACACATAGTGCAACTTATTTTGTTTTTTAAATACCACCTTATAACACCTATGTGTACAAATAAATAAATTTGAATTTGAATTTGAATTTGATCTACTACTCTAAGGTAAACCACTGCCGCGTACGCTAGCTTTGATGCGTCCGAAAACCCGTGTAGCTCTAACTTAATGTTATCAGAGCTAGTGTGTAACCATCGAGAAATTTTTATCTGACCCAGAGAAGCCAAGCCTTGACGGTAAGTACTCCATTCAAACCCGCCACACTTTTCCCAACCACTGCAACTCCTGAAAGCCAGAATCAACAGTGGCGACCGCCAGAAAAACGCCGAGCAATGAAGCTCGACGAGTCCCGGAGAAACGATTCAACTGTCTTGGGTCCCGCAACGAAATTAATCAGAAAAGAATAGCGGAGGAGTAAGAAAAAAGATATTTTTTCCACTTCCCTCCATAACAAGCAGGAGACAGAACAGAACTAGGCCAAACGGCACAAAGGGACATTATTGCAACTGGGAGGAGCCCAGATTGCCAAACACCACGGAATAAAATTTGATTAAGTTAATGGGTCCTAAGTAGGTATTAGCTGTTACAATTGATTCCAATAATAGGTATGGCAAAAGCGCCTGAACGCACGGAAATTGGTTCTAGTTTCTACAAGGTCCGTATAATAAACGACTCCGGATGTAACTTGTACACTATCCAACATAATATTGCGTTCATTCTGCCAAAGAACACACTCCCACAAGATGTGATGTGCGGACTGTTCAAATTCACAGTTCGATGTAGAACACTGACACAAAGGGGAAGGAACAAGTTTAAAAGAATACAGTTTACTTTTAAAGTTGCCATGACCTGTGAGAAATTGGGCAACGCAGTGGTCAACCACCAGCCATGTCTTAGCCAGCCGATCACCAACGGATGGAAAGAACAGATGGAGGTGCCGGCCCTTGATGGAATTATCCCACCTACTTTGCCATTCGGATAAGAGGTCCTCCCAGACTTCAGTCTGAGGTTTAAATAATCTAGAGATTTTATTAAAGTCGCGTTGTGTAACAAAATTAGTGTCCATGGCCTCCCCCCTCGCGGAGTAGTACATTGAAGCACGTCGCTGTACCTCAAGGTCGACTGGAAGTACACCTGCCAGTACCGGTAAGGCTTCAGTACTGACCGTTCTATACGCCTTGCATAAAAATATCAATGCCAAACGTTGGCTTTGAAGCAGTTTACGTCGTGCCGCTCCTATGCTGGCCCTATCGGCCCAAACAGGTGCACCGTAGCACATACATCCTAAGTAGGTAGCTCCATATATAGTTTTTAAAGTTAGGAATGATAGACCCCAAGTTGCTTTGGATATTCTAGTCAGGGCATAAAAGTTCTTTTTAGCTTTTTCACCAACTATTTTTATATGTTCGATAAATGAAAAATTCCTTTCTAAGATCATACCAAGGTAGCATACGGATTGCTGTTTTTTAATGGGAACGTTGTTAAATTTAATAGTAGGCAATGATTTAAGATTACCTTTTAGTAGAAGTTGATAGGTTTTATGTGGCGCAAATGCTAGGCGGTTACGATCACCCCACTGAGATATTAAATTTAGGCAAGTATTGGCCAAGTTCTCAAGTCCAGCTCGGGTACTTGACTGAATGAGCAGTAGGCCATCGTCCGCGTAACCAGTAAGTGAACAGCCGCAAGGAAGCGGGATCGCGAGGAAGTCATCAAAGTACTCCATTCATATAACAAATTGCTTGCTTCATCCCATTGTAAACCAGCTAACCACAATTTTTGAATATATATTTTAGCTAAGATAATACTGGGTCCCAACCATCCCAGGGGGTCAAATAAACGCGCTATGTCGGAAATAATTTTTCTTTTGGTTACAGGTCCAGTTATCGTCGGGAGATTCAGCGTGTATTGGAAGAAGTCTTCGCCGGAGTTCCAGGTGAGTCCCAGTATCTTAGCTATATCATCCATTTTGATTTTTAAATCTTCATCTTTCACTCCTTCCTCATTCCTTATATTATTTAATAATTGTTTACAATTGCTCATCCACTTCTGCAGCATAAATCCCCCTTTACCTAAAGTTTCATTCATTACCTTGAAGATTTGAATCCCTTTTTCTATGCTTTCAGCTCCCGTCATCATATCGTCCATATAAAAATCATTCAGGATAATTTTCTTTATTTCAGGATTATCTTCACACTCATCATAAGCCACTTGGTGTAAAGCACGAACAGCCAAGTACGGTGCTGATGCGGTGCCAAACGTTACTGTCGTCAATTCATATTCATCTATTTCTTTTTCAGGATCATCCCTCCAGAGTATGTGCTGAAACTTTGTATCCTTTCTGTTCACTAAAACTTGTCGATACATTTTAATAATATCGGCAACCAAACATATTTTGTAGGATCTCCAACGCATGATGATATGCCGAAGTTCTGCCTGCAATGTTGGTCCGATCAACAAATTGTCGTTAAGTGACATACCATTTGACCCTTTGCAGGAAGCATCAAATACGACCCTTACTTTGGTCGTATCTTTGTCGTCCCGGACGACAGCGTGGTGAGGTAAGTATATAGCTTCTTTATTTTTTCTTCCCTCTTCCGACACCCTTTCCATATGTTGCAATTCCGAATACTCATGTATCACCTTTTCATAATCTTGTTTTAATTTATTGTTCTTTCCTAATTTTAATTCTAAGCCTTTTAATCTCCTTTCAGCTATAGCCTTGGACTCACCAACCTTGCCGCTTAGATCTGCATTGCGTAATGGTAATCTTACAATATACCTTCCTTCCTTATTACGCAATGTAATTAGCTGTTAATGTAATTGATTAAGATAAGTAATGATGGAACAAGGGTCGTGGTACTATCTACCCCTCCCAATAATGATCCTGTATATAAATAGTTACCACAGCTCTTAGCAAGTTAGTCAGAACCAGCAGTCAGAACCAGCAGTCAGAACCAGCAGTCAGAACGAGCAGTCAGAACAAGAAGTTAGAATAAGCAGTCAGTAATTTTATTCATATTAATTGTAAGTTTATAACGTTGTCTCGTAGTAAAGTGTTTAAATAGTGTCAAACCGTGTCTCAATCAGTGTCTCCCACACACCTACCAGAAACGCCACCGCTAGGGCCACTACAAATTGGTGTCAGAGTTTGGGATTGATTGAAGACCACTTCACTTCGATAGTTCGAGACCTTGGTCAGAGCCTTACATCTCTGATTGTACGAGACCTTCGTCGGAGTCCTTAAGCTCCGATTCTTCTACAAACAACGGTCCTGAGCATCACGACGAGTTCTACGGATTGGACAAACGTATCTTCAGCGGTCCGAAGATCAAAATTCAACCGCTTACGCTGCCCAGTTTCCTGCTCATCAAGTCATCACGTCAACTACTATGTCAACGAGATATCTTCAAGTAATTATATTACTGTGAGTACGCCGCCAATATTTTTTTTAAGCACCGTTATAAAGGATCTTTCCTGTACGGGATCATCTGCCAATCATCGGAAGTGTTCAATTGTGAAAAGTGAAAATTAGTATAAATTAGTATTAATCATGCATCAAAGCGTAAATTCTGGTGTATCTACATCAATGAATGTACAAAATAATTATATTTCACTAGAAATGGCTGAAAGAATGCTAACTAAATTTGATGGCAGTAAGGCGCGTATACATGAATTTTTAGACAACTGTGATACGGTTAATAATTTAATAAATCCAAATCTACAAAAAATACTGCTTCAAATAATTATTACAAAAATCACGGATAACGCTAGATCAATGATAAGAAATCGCGAATTTCAAATTTGGGATGATTTAAAAAATTATTTATTAGATACATACACCGAAAAACGAACGATTGGTCAATGGCAATTAGAACTAAGTAGTTGCAAACAAAATCACAACGAAAACGTTTTAGCATATGCAAATAAGGTCGAAAATTGTTACGTCAGATTAATAAATTCACTAGATACAACAAACCAAACGCAAGAAGCCCGACAAGCATGTGTTGAGTTACTCAAATCACAAGCCTTAAGCGTATTTATTACAGGTTTAAATAAACATTTAAATTTAATATTAAAAGCTCTACAACCTAAAACGTTAGAAGATGCTATTTCAATGGCAGTAGTCGAAGAGCAAGAGCTTAAAAGTAAATATGAAATATCTAAATTTCAGACTTGAGAAACTAGAAAGTTGTCTACGGACAGATCATTTAAATAATGAAGAAAAAGATTCTTTGATTGAATTGTGTAAAGAATACAATCATATATTTCATTTAGATGGGGATAGATTAAGCTGCACAGATGTAGTTATGCATGAAATACATACGAAAACAGAAGCTCCCATTAATACAAAAAGTTATAGGTATCCAGAAGCCTTAAAAGGGGAAGTTAATAATCAAATTAATAAAATGTTAAAAGACGGCATTATAAAATCATCAAATAGCCCTTGGAATTCACCTATCTGGGTGGTACCAAAGAAAATTGACGCTTCGGGTCAAAAGAAATGGCGAGTCGTTGTCGATTATAGGAAGTTAAACGAGGTCAGCATCGGGGACTCATATCCCTTACCTCAAATAACAGAAATATTAGACCAATTAGGTCATTCTAAATATTTCACAACACTCGACCTAGCCTCAGGGTTCCATCAAATTAAAATGCACCCTAAGGACTCATCAAAAACAGCATTCACTGTCCCTCAAGGACATTTTGAATACAATAGAATGCCATTTGGATTGAAAAACGCTCCTGCAACTTTCCAACGCTTAATGAATAGTGTTTTAACTGGATTGCAAGGAAATCGTTGTTTCGTCTATTTAGATGATGTCGTTATTCATGCAGATAATCTCGAAAACCACAATCGGAAATTAAAAGAAGTTTTTGAAAGATTTTCCATTAATAATTTAAAGTTGCAACCTGACAAATGCGAATTTCTGAAACGCGAAGTCATGTATTTAGGTCATTTGATCACGGAAAATGGAGTTAAGCCAGATCCAAACAAGATTGCAACAATTGAAAATTACCCCATACCTAAAAATGCAAAAGATATTAAAGCATTCCTAGGATTAGCAGGATATTATAGAAGGTTTATACCTGATTTCAGTAGCTTGTCACAACCTTTAACAAAACTCTTAAAAAAGGATGTTCCTTTCAATTGGACAAGTCTACAGCAACACGCATTTGAATCCCTTAAGAATAAACTTTGTAAGTCTCCAATTTTAATATATCCAGATTTTAGTCAAACTTTTAATCTTACTACAGATGCTAGTAACTATGCCATAGGAGGAGTATTATCACAAGGCCCAATTGGTCAGGATTTGCCAATCGCTTACGCTAGTAGGACGTTAAATAAGGCCGAACAAAATTATTCAACCACTGAAAGAGAACTTCTAGCAATCGTATGGTGTGTCAAACATTTTCGTCCATATTTATATGGCCGTAAATTCAATATGATCACGGATCATAAACCGTTGACATACTTATTCAATTCTAAAAATGATGGCGCTAGGATTTTCAGATGGCGATTATCTCTCGAAGAATATGAATTTACTCCAATTTATAAACCAGGCAAATTAAATACTAATGCAGATGCATTAAGCAGAATAGTTCCAAATATAGAAAACCAAGAATTAATGACAACAACTTCAAAGATACGCGAAAATTATAAATCATTTTTAGAAACAGCGCAAAAGTCTATTATAGTAAATAATAATTTAAACGAAATTAATGACGAATTAAGCGTGATAAAAGAAAATATTTTTATACCAATATCAGCAGATAAACATATTAACGATGAAAGTCTAAGAAAAATAGTTAATGAGTATGATCATTTAAATAAAATTAATAATATTAAAGTAAATGAAGTTGCTGTATTTCACGACAGTAAGTCAACATTTTATTATGCTTGTACAAAGCAAAACTATTGGGATAAATCTAATTATGAAATTTATTTTGATTTATTAAATGTAGTTAAGGAATACTTATTAAAAGAAAAACGAAGCGAGCTACACTTAACTCGTCTCGGAGATAAATATGATAAATTTAACTATAAAAAGTCAAGAATGATGTTGAGATACATTTTCATGAAAACAGATATTAAGATAAACATATACAATAATACATTAATTACACCTACACCAAATGAAATTCCAAATATCTTAAAGGAAATGCACAGCAGCCTTATGGCAGGCCATGCAGGTTTCCACAAAACATATAAAAGAATAAAAACTATTTATAAATGGCATAACATAAAAAAAGACATAAACGATTTTATAGCACAATGTGAGTCGTGCCAACAAAACAAACTCGTACGGAAAAAACATAGGGAACCTATGGTTATAACATCTACGGCAAATGAAGCATTTGAAAGAGTTAGCTTAGATATTGTAGGACCTTTTCCTTTGACTCTCAATGGAAATAAATATATTTTAACTCTTCAAGACGACTTGACAAAATATTCGCAAGCATATGCTTTACCTGAACATACCGCAGGAAGAATAGCCGACGTTTTTGTTAGAGAATTCATTTGTAAATTTGGTATTCCCAAAAGTATTCTAACAGATCAAGGTGCCGACTTTACGTCAAAACTTCTAAAAGAAGTTTCGAAACTGTTTAAAATTAAACAGTTAACTACTACTGCATATCACCCGCAGACAAACGGTAGTCTAGAACGTAGTCATGCTACTTTGGCAGAATACCTAAGACATTTCATTGGGGAAGATCAGAATGACTGGGATAAATGGATAGATTTTGCAATGTTTTCATATAACACTGCTATCCACTCATCAACGAAATTCTCACCACATGAATTATTATTCGGTATTAAACCAAGTCTACCTACATCCATAACCGCGCAACCAGAATTTAAATATTCTTATGACGATTATATCGATGATTTAACATTAAAATTAAGAAAATCTAAGGAAATAGCTAGAAATAACTTAATTGATTCAAAGAATAAAAACAAACAATACTACGATAAGAAATGCAGAACCGAAAATTATAAATTAGGCGATAAAGTGTACATCACAAACGAAAATAGTAAACCGGGGAGATCGAAAAAACTTTCTCCACAGTTTACCGGTCCGTATGAAATCGTAGAAATTAATTCGCCAGTAAACGTAACTGTACTTATGAAAAGAAGGAAGGTTAAGGTGCATATAAACCGTTTGAAACTAGCGAAATAAATAATATAATTTTATTGTTCCAGGTTTACCTTCACGTCAAGTCAAGGTGAACTGTATAATGTAACAGCTTTAAATAAAGGAGGAATTTACTTCGAACATGTAGGAAAAGCAAATCAATTCGATAGTGAATGGAATTTAATTAGTTATTTAGATATATCTAGCTGGCATAGGAAGTTACAGCTTATTGAAAATATCCTTGCTGAAACTAAAAACCTTTGTAGCCATGACACATTTAACCGATTTTCACTATGCCAAACGTCTATGTTAGTCTTAGAACAATTATATCCTCATTTGAAAAACCAAGAAATCGTTCTTAGAGAAATCATCGGACATTCATTTGCTAATAATCATCGTTCAAAACGTTCTGTTATCGATGGCGTAGGAACATTATTTAAGATTTTATTTGGAACATTAGACGTAGAAGACGCAAAACGCTATGATGATGCTATCAATAATTTGGATAAAAACGAACACGAATTAATTACGTTATTAAAATCTCAATCGCAAATTGTAAAGACTACTATTCATAATTTTAATAATACAATAACTGATCTCAGGAAAAGTGAAAACATTTTCAGTAAAAATTTAGATACTTTAGCTAATTATACAAAAAATACTAATAATAAAATTTTTAATATTGATATGAAGCAAAACATAGATGAGCATTTATCATTTTTAACATTAGTTACCAGCGAGGTAAATAATGAAATATCTATGGTTATTGATGCCATATTATTCGCTAAAAATAATAATCTACATCCAATTATAATTACTCCTGAACAGTATATTTATGAATTAAAGAAAACGGTATCACACATTCCGATTCATACACAATATCCTTTGGAATTAAATATGGATAACGCATCAGAACTGCTATCGTTAGTTAACATTATTTCATATTATATGAATGAAAAGATTGTGTTTATAATTAAGACACCATTGATTATTCAACAAACTTATGATGTGTATAATTTAGTTCCTGTACCAATTTTAAATAAAAATAATACTTATGTGTTTATATTACCTACAGAGAAATATTTTGTAATCTCTGAAAATAAAATTCATTATACTACTATAGAAAATATTAATAGCTGTAAGAAATTGTCTAATAATTATTATATTTGTGAATTTGAAAAACCTTTGTATTCAGTTTACGCTAAAGATAATTGTGAATTAACATTATTCTTAGGTAGTAAAAACCAAATTCCATCATCTTGTGATACAAGGATTGGTTCAATTAAATCAGAACAATGGCATAAATTAGAAAATGAAAATAATTGGTTATTTGTAATACCAAATAAAATCATTTCAACTATTTCTTGTAAAAACGAAGAACCATATGATCTAGAATTAAAATCTACAGGTATTTTAAAATTACAAAAGAATTGTAAATTATATTCTCCTAATATTATATTACATTCCTCAAATCAAGGAATGATGTCAAACCATCTATCTGTACTTCCAGATTTTGATATTATTAATGATAATTGTTGTAATAAATTGAAAAACAATACCATAGAAGATAAGTTAGATTTTATTCCGTTTAATAAATTCAGTATGAATATGAATGATTTAAATATAGCAAGTCACAAAATTGACAAGATAAATGAATTATTAGACGAAATAAATAACGAAAGTGTATTCCATAGAGTTAAGAATAATACTTATTTTGTATTCATGTTTTTATCTATAGTTAAGTTTATAGCTTTTTATGTACTCTATAGGATAGGCAAATATCTCTTGAAAAGGAAATTTTTCTGTTCGCCACAATCTAGATTACTAGCTATAGAGGACACAAAAACTTGTTGTGGTAGAATCACAAACTGTATTACCCTTAATTTAAATAGAACTACCAATAATAGTAACAATGATATTGAAATGGAAGACATTGAAAGTCCAGGTCCATCTCAAGAACACACTCCCTTGAGACGTTCTTCAAGAATCGCTCAGATAAAAAGCAAATAAGCGTTTAAGAATTTATATGAATAATATTATATTATGATGTATGAATATTATGTGAATAATTTTTCAAATTATTCCCATTTTAAGGGGGGAGGTGTAATGGACATGTAATGGACATCATGATTTATTTACCTTTCTCAAGGAAATCATTACTATCTGTTTGTAAGTCATTAAGCAATCAACTGTTTATTGTTCCCATAAGTTGATGATATTTGTTAACAATTAGTTATAACATTAATAATCACAAATTAGCTGTTAATGTAATTGATTAAGATAAGTATTGATGATATTTGTTAACAATTAGTTATAACATTAATAATCACAAATTAGCTGTTAATGTAATTGATTAAGATAAGTAATGATGGAACAAGGGTCGTGGTACTATCTACCCCTCCCAATAATGATCCTGTATATAAATAGTTACCACAGCTCTTAGCAAGTTAGTCAGAACCAGCAGTCAGAACCAGCAGTCAGAACCAGCAGTCAGAACGAGCAGTCAGAACAAGAAGTTAGAATAAGCAGTCAGTAATTTTATTCATATTACTTGTAAGTTTATAACGTTGTCTCGTAGTAAAGTGTTTAAATAGTGTCAAACCGTGTCTCAATCAGTGTCTCCCACACACCTACCAGAAACGCCACCGCTAGGGCCACTACACAACAATATCACGTAACTATGTAGTGTATACCAGTGTCCGAAAGTCTTTTGTAAAAAGAACCACAAATTTGAATAATGTGTCTAGTCAGTCCAATCATTTCTCAACAATTGTGTAGCTCTACTCAGTGTACTTATATCGAACAAAGGACAATTCGGTAGGCCACATAAAATACCTATTACAGACCACCAATAAAACCTAACTGAGAAAGAAAAAAGGAATGAGGTCTAACAGAAGTAATAACATACTTTTCGAACAGTAATTTTTAAAAATTTCTCTACGGTGGAGTGACGTGTTGGGGTCGGGACACGAGAGCTATTTCGCAATGTCACGAACTTTTTTTTACTTTTCTGTTTCAACGTAGTTCTGAATTTAGTATATTCAAGAGTAATAAAACGGTTAAAAAAGTATACATGTGGCAGATGCGGACCGCTGCGTGTTTCAGTCTGTTCAGTGCGGGCAAAAGGTCAGTCACATACTGAAATTCACGAGTAGCACGCGTTACCTACTGAACGCTTGCCTAAGGGAACTCCCGTGTAATAAAATAAATTATGAATCATTCCTTCCTCGGTCGACGGGTAAAACGAACCAACTTATTTTTGAGCCCAAAACCTTCAATCGATCGTCTTATTTCTATTCTTGGACCGCTACTGCCTCGCAAAGTAGATCACCCGGCTTTTTAACTAATTCTGAAATATTTTCAATGACTATCATACTAATATTTATAAAGTTTGATTGTTTCTTGGATTTGATGTTTTAGTGAAACATTGTTTTATATTATGTACTGTCCCTTTGTCGGAGCAAACTGTGTCAAGGCTCTTTACACAAAACCCGTGCACGATGTCGTGTCTATAATATCCCCAGTCCCCACACTAAACTATTAGTTTCCACTCTCGACGGGATTTCAAAAACGTACAGATGTTGCCGTAGGCCGAATAAAAAATCTACATAATACTTTAATAATCTTTACATTAATATCATACAATATAGGTATATTGCACTGCTTACCTTCAGGCGGGATTGCGGTCAAGCGCTAGTTTATAATTAATAAATAATAAAAATTTAAAAAATTGCTACTAAGTATTTACAGTCTGAATACATAATATAAAACCAAACACAAAAGGACCGACATGATGTTAAAACTTGATGTTAAAATAGGTGCATTGAGTTTCAGTCACAAAGACTTCATCATCATCATCATCATTTTAGCCGAAAGACGTCCACTACTGGACACAGGCCTCCGCCAAGATTCTCCACGACGCCCGGGTCTGCTCCTCCCGCTTCCAGCGGTTTAAAACAAAGACTTGTTATCTATTAACTTTCCATCGAATTATCTAAACGTTTCCAACTTACTAAACCGTTCGAAAAATCATTGTTTTTAAACTAACCGTGAATTAAAAAGTTCTTGTGTTTTGAAAATAATTGAACGACCAACCTTCCAACGACGGTACTATAATAGTAACATGTGTAAGTCATATGTAGGGTATTGTATGTCTCAGATGGATTGTTACATCTGTTGCTTTTCATAACCGCTAGCTTTTTCAAAAAACATGATTGGTGTTTAATCACGATTACTGAACGCACTAACCAAATAATCATAAACACATTAGGCACACTATTACTACTATTTCAATTGTTAATAATCTAATCTAAATTACACTACACTTAATTTATTATTTTTAGAAAGAAGTTTGTTAATGTCTTGTAGAACGGAACGTATTTAATTAATTATTATTTATTTGATTTCGCCTAGTCGCATGGTAGGCTTCATTATGTGTGACAATGTTTATATTTTGATAGTGATGTATTAATTACCATTTAATGAAACGTCCATCTTGTTTCAACCACATTACGTTCTGACAGCTGTTCACACTAAATTTTATGAGAACTTAAATTTTTCTGGATTTTTTAAACTGTTCAATAGCGATACCAACTTGACTGTCTGACCCAATTACTAACAATTCCGCGTGAAGTGGTTCTTGTAGTGCCGGTGCCGTGTTGGTACAAAAAGTACCCGTTTAAAACGCGTGGTAATTACCTCAGCTGCTCATTAGCCGCTAGAGTTCCGTAAACATTTGCGTCGTTCCTGTTACGGTAACCTCGACTTTAGAATTAGTCATTTTAATTAATATGCAGCCGAACGTCCTTCGCTAAGTACCTTGTGACAAAAAATATTGTTTACTTAAAAGTTAATTGTGTAATTCTAAGACTTCGGTGTGGTCGCTGTTATCGTTCAAACTAAAGCTTGTTTTGACTGTTATCAGAACACAACCGCGTTGGTCCCTTGACCTAAAAACTAACGCGATCATTATTGCGTAAATTGTAAGTAATCTAGTAAATGATCTAGTTTGTTCGATAATCACGTCTTTGTTAATGATACTATACGACACATGTTCTCATTTGTAACCAGAAAGTCCGCAGTACTTCAGGTTATCGATCGCATCTGATACTCAATCAAGTGGAATCCGAGCGTTGCGTCTTTGTAACCTACATACTTACTTTAGACTTATTACAACTACGTACAATTGTGTATACCTACTTAACTATCAGTGTATAAGGAAAATGCAGTACATTACGGAATAATAATGTGAATCACAATGATATGCTATTTGTTAGGATAACATATATTTTTACCGTCTGCTATTTTTAAAAACTAAACTAGCTCAAGGGCCCGCTCAAACATTAAGGTTTAAGATTTAAAATAACTACAATTTCATCATTCAGTTTTAAGAACGCTTTTTACTCGATGAAATTCGAATCACAAATGCTTTTATGGTAATGTTATCGTAATTATCTAGGTAAATGTTCTAATTTCTAATTATATTGTTAAGTAACCTAAATTCTGATTAAATTCCAAAGAATTATATTATAATTATTACTACATAATAATGATTATGTAATGCAATAATCATAACGATACGTACACCGGTGAGATGGAAATCGACTTCGACGTAATATCTTCAGGTCAAGACCGTTGGAGTGTCTCGCAAAAACTTGATAATTCCAGTTTGTTAATGACGAAACGAGTCGTACGAGGAAAGCAAGTTTATATTATTTCTCGACCTATATATGCAGAAAATAATGATATTCTTAACCGCGATTGCTTGAGAAAAAGTACCTACTCCATTCGCGCATTACTTATCAGCTCTGCGCTAGATTTCTACACCAATTTCTGAAAGAAGGCTATTTCTATTTGTACAAGGACTATATTAATTATCGTACCGCTGATTACTGTTGTTTTTAGCGTCTCTCCTTATACGTTTGTGCACTTATAAACGTCCAGCGAGGATAATTACAAAATGCTCATAATTTAGATCGTCTTTCATACCATACCACACTCTTGTATAAAACATGTGAATGTTTCAATGAATACATATAGTGTTCCACAGCGCAACTACCTTGAGAATTAAAAATAAACTTTCAAATCATACGAGAATTACAGTAAAGTGCAATACTTCTCGAGAACCAAACACAAAGGCATTTGAACTGCCAAGATGAATGACCGAATTATTCTTGATCTTCATACTTCGCGTTTATCTTCGATCTTTAAATAAATGCGTAGCCTAGGCTACGATATTTTCTTTGTTAAACTTCAACGACTTCGGAAATTCGAATTCGAAAGTCATTGTTTGAGGATTCTGAAAGTTACACAGCATTTTCAAAACGTATGATTGTCAAACAAAGGGTAGTATGTAGGTATATTATAGTATCATACGAATTATAAAAATGAACCTTAAAATTCAGCGATTGTCAGCGTGCATTCATCACCTCAGCATTCACAATTATTGAATGTCACATAAACAAAACATTGGATTTATTTATTATTTTATTTTATTAAGTTCACCAACAATTTATTACACAAAAACAACCAAATAATGAAAAATAACAGTGCATCTGATGATGATGATGTTTACCTATATGATGATTCATATAGGTAAACACAACATGCACACAAAAAATGAATTTTGGAGATAAGCTAACTTACTTAACAATAGCCGCTAATATTGATAGAATTATAATATTGGAATGAGAGCATCGAAAATAATATGCCACTCTCTTACGATATCATGCAACACTTTCCGTTTAATTAAATAGTTTAAGTGAAACTAATTATTTAATTAGATATAGTTTTCAGTTTTGCAACCTCTTCTGCAGCCACACGTACTTAATTAGTTTAAAAATATATATGTATGTGAAAAAATTGTGTATACACGGGAATATTTACGTACGGAACCACAATAGCAAGCCTAGATATTTCTGTATTTTATCGGCGCCGCCGGCCGGTTCATTCACGCATTTTATTTTTTGCCGCTCGTGAAACAAATATAAACATGTTCTAAATACTCAAGAACCATCCACCCGTCCCGTTAGATGAGCAATGTGAGCATCAGCTGAGCACACCGGAGCCAGCGGCCAAACACTCGTGCGCTGCGTGAACAGTCATCGCCCTCCTTTCATGACAAGGCCAAGGACTTGAGAACTGTGTAATAAATACTAAACAAAACATACAACTGCACAACAAAACACTGAGTAATGTGTAGGTGTCAAGTCGAACGCATAAAGCCTTTGTTATCCCATCTGTCTCGAGTACTTACGCATGAGCATCACATAGATATCAACGTGACGAACGTTGAAGGGGAGAACAATACTAAAGAACAGCCACTAATCAGTCAGTTGTCACGCATGAGTTCGTGATCCATTGTGATGCAGCTACGGACAGCATATTAACGACAAATCACATACTTTAAAACCTCTCCCTAACATCAAGGCGTTCGTTCTCACATTGAAACATTGCGTCACTTCGGTTATCAACATCGGCATAATACAAATGAGCCATTACATTAACCCACATAGATATACTAAGAGACATGTAATAATGTAATATGTCAACACTTGATAACGGGAGTGTGTACAGTATAACGCTTGATACCAAAACATCGATGCATTGTAATTAGGACTGAAAACAGAAATGGCGGTGATCATGTTTTATAAATAGTGCCGTGGCCCGTGGCGCGAATTGGATTTCATGTGCATTTCCTTAATGACTTATGCGTTACATCGTATGACTTTACACATTTCAAAATAGAAAGTTGCCATGCAATGTAGCAATGCTGCCAGACTTTTTTTTTTCACTTTTAATGTTGCCAGCGTTGCGGACGAATTTTTTTAATGTCTAATTATTCCAGCGCCTCCTGTTTGATATAAGTACATATTATACATTATTTATTCGTTTTTAAATTATATAAAAATATCTTATAAATGGCAATAAACACAGTCAATATTTATAATTTTCTTAGTTCATTGTGACAATGTTTAATTGACATTGTGATGGTCGATCATCCACGATTGAGAGAAAGAACGATACTAGTTATTTCTATTAATATCTATAGATTACGTGTAATAATGCTATTTAATGACTATCGCGCCATAATTGTCACTGTCATGACACCTACATACTTATTAATATTTTCATTAAATCTGTTGTTCCTATTATACGATTATTCTTCGGATTGTATATGACAGGATGGTGTTGGGTAAAATAACCATCTAATAAATATCATTAAGGCCCAATTACATTATGTTATAAAAGTATTCTTCAGTCTAAGCCACAGTCACAGAAGTGTTACAATCGAGTATCTAAATACATAACTATTGTATTTACATACAGTTAACACTTAGTCAATGACATCTCTGTTTGTAACCGACTAGTAATAACTGGAACAAAATTATTCTGATCTTGGAAATGTTTCCAAAGATTTACACTAGTAACAGCATTTACATATTCAATTTTCACCTCGTATAAGTTATTATCGTAGAAGTGGAAAAAGGAAAATTAACAGTAAAAAATTTACCATTAACATTTTCCACTGTTAGACGGTGTGGTAATGTAAAAAATAATCACCATAATATTTTAGCTCTCACTAATGTAGTGGCGTCTAATTAGAAACGAATGGCGGCACTCTTGGGCCTGTAGTGAACAACAAACAAAACCATGCAAATAGCTATTATGTTTATCGATCGGATTGCTTAACCTCGTGCTCTATCTAAGAGTAACATAGATGTCAGAAATTTCGTTTACTTTTTGGGTAATATTATGGATTACTTCTTTTCGTTTCTTTTTTAAATATTTCCTTAGATCTAGCTCGTTTATTTTTGTTCTCCATCAACAAAATAATCTTATGGCGCATTGCGATAACGTTGATCGTGGATGAAGCCAGCAGGTAACACGAAATTTTCCGAGCTAGTGGGAATTTTCCCAGATCCATTACAT
Source organism: Sesamia inferens (assembly GCA_037179545.1). Lineage (NCBI taxonomy): Eukaryota > Metazoa > Arthropoda > Insecta > Lepidoptera > Noctuidae > Sesamia > Sesamia inferens. Next base: position 12,493,285 of record CM073921.1, on the reverse strand, counting down.
TTGCCAACAACCATCAGTTGCGGTACAAGATTCCTATTTGCTTACATATAAATGACGCGATATGTTTTATTAGAAGCCCAGTTGTCATGTGAATGAATAAGTACTGCTTTTGTATGTGAGTTTAAATGTTTCTAAAAGCACCCACGATACAGGTGTAATTTCTAATGCGAGGCAAGATTTAAAAAAAAAACACAATCCAACTTACAGTAGGTACAATGTACATATTTCAGAAAATATTTACTTAGTCGTTTAAGGATACACGGGTAAAATACGGTAATGAAAATAATTAGTTTTGTCAATTTTCCGTTTTTGGTATTGATTGAATAATGACTTATGGTTAATGTAGAAATATTTTCTGTTCCAAATTCTCCTAAATGAACCCTATTGTATTCTTAGTCAATATTGAAGCTTTCATTCGTTACCTCCATTTCCTTCCATGCCTTGGCTTTTGTGTGGATATCAAGTTGTTATAATAATCGCCTTCGTCGGTCGGGACGACATTGCCGCATCGGGCACCTAATATTGCGTGCGTCGTGAAGAGTGGCCGTCTAACGTACGCGTTTCCGCAGTGGCAACGCGCCAATCGATTTCGTCAAATTACCATCGTTGCTGATGTCAAGGGTCTGTTTGTTTGACTGAAGCACAGGTAACTGTTGCCTACGAAACATCATTGTCATGCTCTGTTAGAAATACATTAATTAGTTCCGGTTGTTTTTACCTTCAATAAGCTACAATGCTAATTACACAAAGAGGGTAAGAAATAGAAAATTTAAAACGAAAATTTTGATAGACCCGATGTAGTCATTGATATTATATCTATTAAACCTGTTTCCGGAATCCCGGTACTTTCGAAAGCGTACGCTTAAGGGTCTAAGCGAAGAGAACTACTGACGCTTTTTCCTGTATGTACTCTGCAATGGCCTCCAAGGACAATCCTGGTTGTTACAGGATTATTGAAGAATATGGAAACAAAATATATTAGGATTCGGCGTATCGTAAATCGGTGACCTTGAAGTTCGACAGGACTGTGTGGCCTGACCAATGTTAATATAACATTCACAGACAAGATGCCAAGGTGATTAGCACACTCAGTGCTAATGGGTCCCCGAAAACTGTCTTTTGCGTCCAGTGCCGTAGCACAATGGAGCCACTTGTCTTGAGACACCTATGAGAATTGGAGAGCTTCATTGATATTATTATTAGCCATTATTCCATAATAGTTAACACGTGTAACTTAGACCTTGCTTTTTGGTCATGGTAAATCAAGAACATTCATCATTCATTTATTTCTGTTTCTTAATCGGCTTCCTAAATACGTAAAGGAAGTTACTTCCGGATAAAATTGACAACGCTTATTTCCATTCATGAGTATATAAAATCATAGAAATACAGTTGATTATGGCCTTTAAACATGTTTCTTTTGTGAAGAGTCAAACTTTTATTTACATATTCTCTCGAAATGTCAAGGAAAATGTATGTTAATATTAAGTAATCAAACTTAAGCCGACTACAAACTACTACTCCGTCGTATATATTCTTATCGTTGTGTATATGCGTCGCGCATCGTATCAACGAATTTTTTAATCAACAGTTTTCACTGACAGCATTTTGTAGTTTTAATTGCCGATACCTATCGGTTTATTTTTACGCATTTTTTCCTCCTACAACTTGTGAATATTATTGATGACACTATCTGTCAAAGACTATTTTAATCAGTTCGCAGCATGGGCTAAAATGCTAAATACTCTTTTGTTTTGTTACAGATTTATACGTTTCTACAAGGCGTGAAGATGGCTGATGCTCACGGAAAAATAGAAGGTAAGCTAATATTTAGTATCAACTTCCACCCAGCTTTTATTCATAAATTAATACCATTAAAAAGTAAACCAATTTCAGATATTTTTTTTATTTTTTTATTTTGAGATGTTTATAGGCTTGTTAAAATCGGGAACAAAATAAGCATAATCTAATGTCCGAACTACTAGAATGCCTTCTCTCTGACAGGACTGGGCTGAAATCTACCACCCCGAACCTGTGTGTCTTGGTAGATTTCACGTTTGTTTTTTGTTTTCGTTTTTTAGTAGTTTGTCAAACCTTTCTTTGACATGGTTTTATAGGTACAAATACTTAGGTACTCGATTGTCACGTTCGCCAACATAAGCGGTATGAATTTTTAAGTGAAGCTCGTTCTAAGTAAGCATTGGTTGCGGCCTGAAACTTTTAATAGTCTGACCCAGTGACAGTAACTTCGTGCAAGTAATGGATAGTTGGTTTGGATTCCATTTGAGATTTATGTGTTGTCTTAACTAAACTCAAATACTAACTACACCAACCAAATTAGAAATTTATTTCTGGGTCAAAACCTTCAAAGCTTGTAGTAAATTTAACTGAACGAGAGAATTTTTCTTTCAATACCATACGGCTCAAAAAAATCTGTTACTCACTTTATTAAAATATTCTCTAGTTTACCTATTTTAGTATATTTAGCTTTGTTTTATTTAACAGATTTATCTACCACAAAAAGCTTTTCATTGTGGTGACTGTTATTTTTACCATTGAACTGTGTGAATTTTTCGATTAGCTAAAAGCAAGGTTTGCCGAAATTAGTTTATAGCGTCTGAAAGCCACAAAGGGAATTCAATACAATGTATGTAGGTAGTCTCGGAATATTATTTTCACTGCCACCGCCATATTCTTTTTACTTCTTTAAAGGAGTTACCTACCTGTTTATTTCTTTTTACCTTCATTTATCAATTATTAATCGTTTATCCCTACTATATAATAATATTATAAATGCGAAAGTAACTCTGTCTGTCTCTCTGTTAGGTTTTCACGTTTAAACCACTGAACTGATTTTATTGAAATTTGGTAGAAAGATAGACTAGACTTTGAGAAATAACTTAAGATAGTTTTGATCCCGGACTTTTGAAGAGTTCTCTTGGAAACACGGTATAACCGACCTTGTCCCGGGCGAAGCCGCTGGCGGAAAATAGTATGCTATAGTTTACAATAAATTGATTGGTTATTATGATAGTATTTTGTACCGGACATATCCAGGTTCTTGCTAGGTACTCGTAAATTAATATTTTACGCCTGCAAATGAGGCAGTTTAGTTTATTACGGTACAAAGGGAATTCATTACAATGTATGTAGGTATGTCGGAATATTATTCTCACTGCCACCGCCATTTTGTTTTTTACCTCTTTCAAGGAGTTAGCCAACTGTTTATTTTTTTACTTTACCTGCATTTACTAATTATTGTTTTCCTCCAAATCGTCTAATCGTCGTAGAATGTCCATAGGGCCATCAAGTTTTAAACTCTAATAGAGTATTAATTACGCATTTTTAAATAACAGATAATCCGAAGATAATGTCGGGCCAGGTGCTCGTCAACTCACCCAACGCGGTGCTGTCCAAATCCCTGTTGGGAAGGTACAATGACCTTCCGATCCCCGCAGACAAGATTTTGGCGACATACATTTGGATCGACGGTACTGGCGAGCATTTGAGGTGCAAAGATCGCACCTTGAACTTCATTCCTAAGCAGGCCAAAGGTAAATCTTATTACTAAGTCAGATCACTTATGTCCAATTATATTTTGTCCCTTTATTAAAGCACAAGTTTTTTTATGATAAACTGGACACACAGTAACTAGCGAACTGTGTGTGTAATCTCCTCATCTGTTCAGCATTTTTTTTTTAAGATCCGCTTTAGTAGTTAATCCAGTTGACAATAGAGCTCTTTTAATTATATAAGATTGGTTCATTTAAATGTAACATTTAAATGTTATGTTACGTAAATTTATGTTTTATAAAAATTTTCATGTACCTAATTTATTATTAACGCCTTTCGCTGCAGTCACAAATGAACTGAAAAGTCGGTCACAGTTTTAGTTCATGAAGACTCGTACGCATGACTTATGAAACATGCCACAATAATTGAAGTCAGTATGTTTAATTACATCCTCATTAACGACCTAATTAGCAGAGTTTATGTAAATTGTTCAGCCTTCACTGAGTCGTGCGGTGCAGACCTGTAAACGAGATGGTATTTTACAAAACAAAACTGTTTTGTAAGCTTGAGGGTGTCGCTATTTAATTTGTTTTCCAAGCTTACCTGTTGTTTGAGAAAAAAATATTAGAAGAAAGCGGAAATAATTTAATTTTTCCTATATAACTACAGACGTGTCCCCGACAAATATTCCAACTTTACCAAAACAGATTAGGTAACATTAGTTAATCCATTATAAAAAGTAACAAAAGATTTCACATTCAGTAAACCACGATAACATCCACAGTGTAAATGCTCTTCTAGAAGTAAGGACATTTTGATGAAAACTTAAAAGGTTTCAAAGCAATATTGTCCCCAAGCAGTCGTAGAAATGTTACGATAGATTTCATTCACTATTCCTAGTTCTTTGGAAAGTTGTTGCCCACAGTAAATTAACTCTGTGTACATTTATCAGTTTAATTGCATTCTACATTATGCGTTGGCTGATCTATCGGCCAGCACCCTAATTGAGTAACGCAGTATTATTATCAATTGGAATCATTTCGAACCAGATTGCTAGTCCATTGTTCTACATATTCGAAAAATGTATCTGTTCAATGCAGTATTTTTTGTTGAACTGTCAAAATAAAATCCATTCAGACCGTGGCAGACCACGAAATCAAGCTCCTTATCATGAATTTGTTTACAGATCTTCCGATTTGGAACTTCGATGGCAGCTCCACCGGACAGTCGGACGGGCACAACTCTGACACGTTCCTGTATCCCCGTCAAATTTACAAGGATCCTTTCCGACGTGGTAACCATGTCCTGGTTATGTGCGATACCTATAAATACAACATGGAACCTACAGGTGCGTTTAAATAGTATTCACAAAGAGATTTCTAGTAATTTCTTACAGCTTTTCATGCGAGTACCTAAAATGAGTAGGTTAATACAGTAGGTAGTGATTTGATGACATATAGATTTCGTTCGCCTTTTGTCTCCAAAATGTTTCCAATGTTTACGCGCCGTAGACCGAGTCGTATTACATTAGTCATTGAGGGTACACTCACAGCCGCCATTACGCATTTATGGTAATTGTTTGACAGCACGACCTGCTAATCGATTTGGTAACGTTAGATTAAATTAACGTAGACGCATATTCTCTTAAGGCAGAATGTCATTACGGCTATTAAAGTTCTTCTGTGTTGTCGTTGATTACGTTCATGTCGGAAATGTTACCTTGATTAAAATTGAAATTGAAAAATTGATTGATAAAAACTGCTTATCTTTTGATAGTAGGAAGTTTAGCCAAAATCAACTGTTAGACTGGTAAAGCGGTCCCCAGACTCCAAAGCTGAAAAAATCTTCGGTTGCGACTGGTATTAACGCTGAGATAATGATAATGAGTAGGAAACCGAAGCGCTTTTTTTAAATAATTCTTTCACATGAATCAACTGAAAGTTTGATTTCAAATTTCTATATGATTTTGTTTTTATTTCATAGACACTAACCACCGCATTAGATGTGCTGAAGCTAGCGAGAAGGTCAAGGATGAAGAGCCTTGGTTTGGCATTGAGCAGGAGTACATCCTGCTGGACTCTGACCTGAGGCCCTTCGGATGGCCCCCAGGCGGTTTCCCCCCACCACAGGGCCCTTATTACTGCGGTGTTGGAGCCAACAAGGTGTTCGCCAGGGACTTGGTCGAGGCACACTACAGGTAACTAATAGAAAATTTATGCCATTCTAAAATATGGCACTTACTGCTTCTTAAAACAATAAAAAATATGTTCGTTTTAATTACAGATGTTGCCTGTTTGCTGGCGTTCCTATTTCTGGAACGAATGCTGAGGTTATGCCCTCGCAGTGGGAGTTCCAAGTGGGTCCTTCCGTTGGCGTCACCGCTGGCGACGACCTCTGGGTCGCTCGCTACATTCTACACAGGCTCGCTGAAGAGTACGGAGTCATCGTTACCTTCGATCCCAAACCAGTTCAGGACTGGAACGGCTCTGGTGCTCACACCAACTTCTCTACCAAAAAGATGCGTGAAGAAAACGGTATTATGTAAGTATGACAGCCTTGTTTTTACGTCATAATTATGACTTTAAAATAACATTCGACTTAGTGAGACCAGTATCCTTACAAGGTAAACCTGTACGAGAGAGAAATCGATTGCAGCACTCAAGAAGTCGGTCGTGTTTTCGTTTGAGACATTCCGGAATTATTTTGTAAACGTGGCTTCTTGTTTTCGACTGACATTTTTAACTTTATTTTTATTAATTAAATAATGGCTGCTTTTTGCTACAAATCATTTAGTGAGTCATTCATTATTTTGCTGCGACTAGTTACTAAACAATTCGTTTTCAATTTCAGTATGTGACCTTCATGGTTACTTTATATCCCTACCTAAATACCTTTACGAATCACCAACAATTTTATTAACAGCGTTGATTTCTTAATTACAGAGAAATCGAGAAGGCGATTGACAAGCTGTCTAAAGTGCATATGAAACACATCAAGGTCTACGATCCTCGTGGAGGAAAGGACAACGAGAGACGTTTGACTGGGCTCCACGAAACTGCCAGTATTAATGACTTCAGCGCCGGTAAGAGGATAACTTAATGCTGTTTAACGAGTGGGGTACTTTCCTATTGGGCAGAAAATGAATGTTTATTATTTTTTTTCCAGGAGTCGCTAACCGTGGCAGCAGTATCAGAATACCGCGGTCAGTAGCCGAGGAGAAGAAAGGATACTTGGAGGACCGTCGACCAGCCTCCAACTGTGACCCGTACGCTGTGATAGACGCTCTGATGCGCACGTGCATGCTCAACGAATAACAGTGGAGCCCCCTCCGCCAGGCCACTCCTGCAACACGTGTCAGCTAGCGACCGCACATCAATCCGTCTATTATGTTTGCGCGTGGTTGCCAGCGCAAGCTGTATGTACCTGCACCGAATGTGCATTAAAGAGCCCTCTTCCATTTTAGTCTTAGGCATATACCACATCAACACCAAGTTAAAATTTTTGAATAACCATTTACCTAATCTAGTAATTATTATATTCATTAACGACCATAAATGGAATAATAAGTTATGGCCTATAGGTATTCCATAGAATAGTTTATTCAGTATAAAATACAATAGTTTTACAGACAACTAAACAAAATGATAATAATTGTAACGACACGTGATAAGGTAGTGCGTTTAAAAGGACCATATAAGATATTAATATATTGTATATTATGTTACTGTCTACCCGTCGTCTATGTGACTATGACAAAATATTAAAGGAATATACTAGCTAGATTCAATACTTATAAGGGACTCAAAATTAAATCATAATTAGTACAACAAAGTATTTTTATTTTTCATAATATCTCGTATTTTATAACAACTTTCTTATACACTTACAATTTGTTAATTCATACCAATTTCCGATGCATGCAAATCAATTTTAAACATCTTAAACATATAATAGCTTATATAATTTTATTCAGACAATAGGAATATAATATTTAGTGCACTACACAGGTGTACATGGTGTTCTCAATTAGACGTACATCTAAGTGTTTGAACTCTGAAAGGCTTCTGCGGTTCTTATTACATTATACTTACTAAAATATTTATGCAAATATAAATTTGCACTATATACTATCTTTAACATTAATATACTGGTAAATTCTCTAAAACATAACATTATTATCCTGGACATAATTTTAATTCTCTTGTTAGTAAATATCAAGCAATTCACGTGTTCTCATTCAGGTTATCCGTTAACTAAAACTAATTTGCAGCTATGCATTAAATGAATTTGTTAAAAATAATGATATGTGGTTATTTGTATACAATTAAACTATTTAACATCAAAATAACAATTTTTAAATATCACATAATATTCGTAGAAATATTTAGCTCAAATCAAGGAATGATGTCAAACCATCTATCTGTACTTCCAGATTTTGATATTATTAATGATAATTGTTGTAATAAATTGAAAAACAATACCATAGAAGATAAGTTAGATTTTATTCCGTTTAATAAATTCAGTATGAATATGAATGATTTAAATATAGCAAGTCACAAAATTGACAAGATAAATGAATTATTAGACGAAATAAATAACGAAAGTGTATTCCATAGAGTTAAGAATAATACTTATTTTGTATTCATGTTTTTATCTATAGTTAAGTTTATAGCTTTTTATGTACTCTATAGGATAGGCAAATATCTCTTGAAAAGGAAATTTTTCTGTTCGCCACAATCTAGATTACTAGCTATAGAGGACACAAAAACTTGTTGTGGTAGAATCACAAACTGTATTACCCTTAATTTAAATAGAACTACCAATAATAGTAACAATGATATTGAAATGGAAGACATTGAAAGTCCAGGTCCATCTCAAGAACACACTCCCTTGAGACGTTCTTCAAGAATCGCTCAGATAAAAAGCAAATAAGCGTTTAAGAATTTATATGAATAATATTATATTATGATGTATGAATATTATGTGAATAATTTTTCAAATTATTCCCATTTTAAGGGGGGAGGTGTAATGGACATGTAATGGACATCATGATTTATTTACCTTTCTCAAGGAAATCATTACTATCTGTTTGTAAGTCATTAAGCAATCAACTGTTTATTGTTCCCATAAGTTGATGATATTTGTTAACAATTAGTTATAACATTAATAATCACAAATTAGCTGTTAATGTAATTGATTAAGATAAGTATTGATGATATTTGTTAACAATTAGTTATAACATTAATAATCACAAATTAGCTGTTAATGTAATTGATTAAGATAAGTAATGATGGAACAAGGGTCGTGGTACTATCTACCCCTCCCAATAATGATCCTGTATATAAATAGTTACCACAGCTCTTAGCAAGTTAGTCAGAACCAGCAGTCAGAACCAGCAGTCAGAACGAGCAGTCAGAACAAGAAGTTAGAATAAGCAGTCAGTAATTTTATTCATATTACTTGTAAGTTTATAACGTTGTCTCGTAGTAAAGTGTTTAAATAGTGTCAAACCGTGTCTCAATCAGTGTCTCCCACACACCTACCAGAAACGCCACCGCTAGGGCCACTACACAACAATATCACGTAACTATGTAGTGTATACCAGTGTCCGAAAGTCTTTTGTAAAAAGAACCACAAATTTGAATAATGTGTCTAGTCAGTCCAATCATTTCTCAACAATTGTGTAGCTCTACTCAGTGTACTTATATCGAACAAAGGACAATTCGGTAGGCCACATAAAATATTACAGACCACCAATAAAACCTAACTGAGAAAGAAAAAAGTAATGAGGTCTAACAGAAGTAATAACATACTTTTCGAACAGTAATTTTTAAAAACTTCTCTACGGTGGAGTGACGTGTTGGGGTCGGGACACGAGAGCTATTTCGCAATGTCACGAACTTTTTTTTACTTTTCTGTTTCAACGTAGTTCTGAATTTAGTATATTCAAGAGTAATAAAACGGTTAAAAAAGTATACATGTGGCAGATGCGGACCGCTGCGTGTTTCAGTCTGTTCAGTGCGGGCAAAAGGTCAGTCACATACTGAAATTCACGAGTAGCACGCGTTACCTACTGAACGCTTGCCTAAGGGAACTCCCGTGTAATAAAATAAATTATGAATCATTCCTTCCTCCGTCGGCGTCGTACGGTCGACGGGTAAAACGAACCAACTTATTTTTGAGCCCAAAACCTTCAATCGATCGTCTTATTTCTATTCTTGGACCGCTACTGCCTCGCAAAGTAGATCACCCGGCTTTTTAACTAATTCTGAAATATTTTCAATGACTATCATACTAATATTTATAAAGTTTGATTGTTTCTTGGATTTGATGTTTTAGTGAAACATTGTTTTATATTATGTACTGTCCCTTTGTCGGAGCAAACTGTGTCAAGGCTCTTTACACAAAACCCGTGCACGATGTCGTGTCTATAATATCCCCAGTCCCCACACTAAACTATTAATTTCCACTCTCGACGGGATTTCAAAAACGTACAGATGTTGCCGTAGGCCGAATAAAAAATCTACATAATACTTTAATAATCTTTACATTAATATCATACAATATAGGTATATTGCACTGCTTACCTTCAGGCGGGATTGCGGTCAAGCGCTAGTTTATAATTAATAAATAATAAAAATTTAAAAAATTGCTACTAAGTATTTACAGTCTGAATACATAATATAAAACCAAACACAAAAGGACCGACATGATGTTAAAACTTGATGTTAAAATAGGTGCATTGAGTTTCAGTCACAAAGACTTCATCATCATCATCATCATTTTAGCCGAAAGACGTCCACTACTGGACACAGGCCTCCGCCAAGATTCTCCACGACGCCCGGGTCTGCTCCTCCCGCTTCCAGCGGTTTAAAACAAAGACTTGTTATCTATTAACTTTCCATCGAATTATCTAAACGTTTCCAACTTACTAAACCGTTCGAAAAATCATTGTTTTTAAACTAACCGTGAATTAAAAAGTTCTTGTGTTTTGAAAATAATTGAACGACCAACCTTCCAACGACGGTACTATAATAGTAACATGTGCAAGTCATATGTAGGTATTGTATGTCTCAGATGGATTGTTACATCTGTTGCTTTTCATAACCGCTAGCTTTTTCAAAAAACATGATTGGTGTTTAATTACGATTACTGAACGCACTAACCAAATAATCATAAACACATTAGGCACACTATTACTACTATTTCAATTGTTAATAATCTAATCTAAATTACACTACACTTAATTTATTATTTTTAGAAAGAAGTTTGTTAATGTCTTGTAGAACGGAACGTATTTAATTAATTATTATTTATTTGATTTCGCCTAGTCGCATGGTAGGCTTCATTATGTGTGACAATGTTTATATTTTGATAGTGATGTATTAATTACCATTTAATGAAACGTCCATCTTGTTTCAACCACATTACGTTCTGACAGCTGTTCACACTAAATTTTATGAGAACTTAATTTTTTCTGGATTTTTTAAACTGTTCAATAGCGATACCAACTTGACTGTCTGACCCAATTACTAACAATTCCGCGTGAAGTGGTTCTTGTAGTGCCGGTGCCGTGTTGGTACAAAAAGTACCCGTTTAAAACGCGTGGTAATTACCTCAGCTGCTCATTAGCCGCTAGAGTTCCGTAAACATTTGCGTCGTTCCTGTTACGGTAACCTCGACTTTAGAATTAGTCATTTTAATTAATATGCAGCCGAACGTCCTTCGCTAAGTACCTTGTGACAAAAAATATTGTTTACTTAAAAGTTAATTGTGTAATTCTAAGACTTCGGTGTGGTCGCTGTTATCGTTCAAACTAAAGCTTGTTTTGACTGTTATCAGAACACAACCGCGTTGGTCCCTTGACCTAAAAACTAACGCGATCATTATTGCGTAAATTGTAAGTAATCTAGTAAATGATCTAGTTTGTTCGATAATCACGTCTTTGTTAATGATACTATACGACACATGTTCTCATTTGTAACCAGAAAGTCCGCAGTACTTCAGGTTATCGATCGCATCTGATACTCAATCAAGTGGAATCCGAGCGTTGCGTCTTTGTAACCTACATACTTACTTTAGACTTATTACAACTACGTACAATTGTGTATACCTACTTAACTATCAGTGTATAAGGAAAATGCAGTACATTACGGAATAATAATGTGAATCACAATGATATGCTATTTGTTAGGATAACATATATTTTTACCGTCTGCTATTTTTAAAAACTAAACTAGCTCAAGGGCCCGCTCAAACATTAAGGTTTAAGATTTAAAATAACTACAATTTCATCATTCAGTTTTAAGAACGCTTTTTACTCGATGAAATTCGAATCACAAATGCTTTTATGGTAATGTTATCGTAATTATCTAGGTAAATGTTCTAATTTCTAATTATATTGTTAAGTAACCTAAATTCTGATTAAATTCCAAAGAATTATATTATAATTATTACTACATAATAATGATTATGTAATGCAATAATCATAACGATACGTACACCGGTGAGATGGAAATCGACTTCGACGTAATATCTTCAGGTCAAGACCGTTGGAGTGTCTCGCAAAAACTTGATAATTCCAGTTTGTTAATGACGAAACGAGTCGTACGAGGAAAGCAAGTTTATATTATTTCTCGACCTATATATGCAGAAAATAATGATATTCTTAACCGCGATTGCTTGAGAAAAAGTACCTACTCCATTCGCGCATTACTTATCAGCTCTGCGCTAGATTTCTACACCAATTTCTGAAAGAAGGCTATTTCTATTTGTACAAGGACTATATTAATTATCGTACCGCTGATTACTGTTGTTTTTAGCGTCTCTCCTTATACGTTTGTGCACTTATAAACGTCCAGCGAGGATAATTACAAAATGCTCATAATTTAGATCGTCTTTCATACCATACCACACTCTTGTATAAAACATGTGAATGTTTCAATGAATACATATAGTGTTCCACAGCGCAACTACCTTGAGAATTAAAAATAAACTTTCAAATCATACGAGAATTACAGTAAAGTGCAATACTTCTCGAGAACCAAACACAAAGGCATTTGAACTGCCAAGATGAATGACCGAATTATTCTTGATCTTCATACTTCGCGTTTATCTTCGATCTTTAAATAAATGCGTAGCCTAGGCTACGATATTTTCTTTGTTGAACTTCAACGACTTCGGAAATTCGAATTCGAAAGTCATTGTTTGAGGATTCTGAAAGTTACACAGCATTTTCAAAACGTATGATTGTCAAACAAAGGGTAGTATGTAGGTATATTATAGTATCATACGAATTATAAAAATGAACCTTAAAATTCAGCGATTGTCAGCGTGCATTCATCACCTCAGCATTCACAATTATTGAATGTCACATAAACAAAACATTGGATTTATTTATTATTTTATTTTATTAAGTTCACCAACAATTTATTACACAAAAACAACCAAATAATGAAAAATAACAGTGCATCTGATGATGATGATGTTTACCTATATGATGATTCATATAGGTAAACACAACATGCACACAAAAAATGAATTTTGGAGATAAGCTAACTTACTTAACAATAGCCGCTAATATTGATAGAATTATAATATTGGAATGAGAGCATCGAAAATAATATGCCACTCTCTTACGATATCATGCAACACTTTCCGTTTAATTAAATAGTTTAAGTGAAACTAATTATTTAATTAGATATAGTTTTCAGTTTTGCAACCTCTTCTGCTAATTAAACTTAAACTAATTAAATACGTGTGGCTACACGTACTTAATTAGTTTAAAAATATATATGTATGTGAAAAAATTGTGTATACACGGGAATATTTACGTACGGAACCACAATAGCAAGCCTAGATATTTCTGTATTTTATCGGCGCCGCCGGCCGGTTCATTCACGCATTTTATTTTTTGCCGCTCGTGAAACAAATATAAACATGTTCTAAATACTCAAGAACCATCCACCCGTCCCGTTAGATGAGCAATGTGAGCATCAGCTGAGCACACCGGAGCCAGCGGCCAAACACTCGTGCGCTGCGTGAACAGTCATCGCCCTCCTTTCATGACAAGGCCAAGGACTTGAGAACTGTGTAATAAATACTAAACAAAACATACAACTGCACAACAAAACACTGAGTAATGTGTAGGTGTCAAGTCGAACGCATAAAGCCTTTGTTATCCCATCTGTCTCGAGTACTTACGCATGAGCATCACATAGATATCAACGTGACGAACGTTGAAGGGGAGAACAATACTAAAGAACAGCCACTAATCAGTCAGTTGTCACGCATGAGTTCGTGATCCATTGTGAAGCAGCTACGGACAGCATATTAACGACAAATCACATACTTTAAAACCTCTCCCTAACATCAAGGCGTTCGTTCTCACATTGAAACATTGCGTCACTTCGGTTATCAACATCGGCATAATACAAATGAGCCATTACATTAACCCACATAGATATACTAAGAGACATGTAATAATGTAATATGTCAACACTTGATAACGGGAGTGTGTACAGTATAACGCTTGATACCAAAACATCGATGCATTGTAATTAGGACTGAAAACAGAAATGGCGGTGATCATGTTTTATAAATAGTGCCGTGGCCCGTGGCGCGAATTGGATTTCATGTGCATTTCCTTAATGACTTATGCGTTACATCGTATGACTTTACACATTTCAAAATAGAAAGTTGCCATGCAATGTAGCAATGCTGCCAGACTTTTTTTTTTCACTTTTAATGTTGCCAGCGTTGCGGACGAATTTTTTTAATGTCTAATTATTCCAGCGCCTCCTGTTTGATATAAGTACATATTATACATTATTTATTCGTTTTTAAATTATATAAAAATATCTTATAAATGGCAATAAACACAGTCAATATTTATAATTTTCTTAGTTCATTGTGACAATGTTTAATTGACATTGTGATGGTCGATCATCCACGATTGAGAGAAAGAACGATACTAGTTATTTCTATTAATATCTATAGATTACGTGTAATAATGCTATTTAATGACTATCGCGCCATAATTGTCACTGTCATGACACCTACATACTTATTAATATTTTCATTAAATCTGTTGTTCCTATTATACGATTATTCTTCGGATTGTATATGACAGGATGGTGTTGGGTAAAATAACCATCTAATAAATATCATTAAGGCCCAATTACATTATGTTATAAAAGTATTCTTCAGTCTAAGCCACAGTCACAGAAGTGTTACAATCGAGTATCTAAATACATAACTATTGTATTTACATACAGTTAACACTTAGTCAATGACATCTCTGTTTGTAACCGACTAGTAATAACTGGAACAAAATTATTCTGATTTTGGAAATGTTTCCAAAGATTTACACTAGTAACAGCATTTACATATTCAATTTTCACCTCGTATAAGTTATTATCGTAGAAGTGGAAAAAGGAAAATTAACAGTAAAAAATTTACCATTAACATTTTCCACTGTTAGACGGTGTGGTAATGTAAAAAATAATCACCATAATATTTTAGCTCTCACTAATGTAGTGGCGTCTAATTAGAAACGAATGGCGGCACTCTTGGGCCTGTAGTGAACAACAAACAAAACCATGCAAATAGCTATTATGTTTATCGATCGGATTGCTTAACCTCGTGCTCTATCTAAGAGTAACATAGATGTCAGAAATTTCGTTTACTTTTTGGGTAATATTATGGATTACTTCTTTTCGTTTCTTTTTTAAATATTTCCTTAGATCTAGCTCGTTTATTTTTGTTCTCCATCAACAAAATAATCTTATGGCGCATTGCAATAACGTTGATCGTGGATGAAGCCAGCAGGTAACACGAAATTTTCCGAGCTAGTGGGAATTTTCCCAGATCCATTACATTTGCCAACAACCATCAGTTGCGGTACAAGATTCCTATTTGCTTACATATAAATGACGCGATATGTTTTATTAGAAGCCCAGTTGTCATGTGAATGAATAAGTACTGCTTTTGTATGTGAGTTTAAATGTTTCTAAAAGCACCCACGATACAGGTGTAATTTCTAATGCGAGGCAAGATTTTAAAAAAAAACACAATCCAACTTACAGTAGGTACAATGTACATATTTCAGAAAATATTTACTTAGTCGTTTAAGGATACACGGGTAAAATACGGTAATGAAAATAATTAGTTTTGTCAATTTTCCGTTTTTGGTATTGATTGAATAATGACTTATGGTTAATGTAGAAATATTTTCTGTTCCAAATTCTCCTAAATGAACCCTATTGTATTCTTAGTCAATATTGAAGCTTTCATTCGTTACCTCCATTTCCTTCCATGCCTTGGCTTTTGTGTGGATATCAAGTTGTTATAATAATCGCCTTCGTCGGTCGGGACGACATTGCCGCATCGGGCACCTAATATTGCGTGCGTCGTGAAGAGTGGCCGTCTAACGTACGCGTTTCCGCAGTGGCAACGCGCCAATCGATTTCGTCAAATTACCATCGTTGCTGATGTCAAGGGTCTGTTTGTTTGACTGAAGCACAGGTAACTGTTGCCTACGAAACATCATTGTCATGCTCTGTTAGAAATACATTAATTAGTTCCGGTTGTTTTTACCTTCAATAAGCTACAATGCTAATTACACAAAGAGGGTAAGAAATAGAAAATTTAAAACGAAAATTTTGATAGACCCGATGTAGTTATTGATATTATATCTATTAAACCTGTTTCCGGAATCCCGGTACTTTCGAAAGCGTACGCTTAAGGGTCTAAGCGAAGAGAACTACTGACGCTTTTTCCTGTATGTACATACAGGAAAAAGCGTCTGCAATGGCCTCCAAGGACAATCCTGGTTGTTACAGGATTATTGAAGAATATGGAAACAAAATATATTAGGATTCGGCGTATCGTAAATCGGTGACCTTGAAGTTCGACAGGACTGTGTGGCCTGACCAATGTTAATATAACATTCACAGACAAGATGCCAAGGTGATTAGCACACTCAGTGCTAATGGGTCCCCGAAAACTGTCTTTTGCGTCCAGTGCCGTAGCACAATGGAGCCACTTGTCTTGAGACACCTATGAGAATTGGAGAGCTTCATTGATATTATTATTAGCCATTATTCCATAATAGTTAACACGTGTAACTTAGACCTTGCTTTTTGGTCATGGTAAATCAAGAACATTCATCATTCATTTATTTCTGTTTCTTAATCGGCTTCCTAAATACGTAAAGGAAGTTACTTCCGGATAAAATTGACAACGCTTATTTCCATTCATGAGCATATAAAATCATAGAAATACAGTTGATTATGGCCTTTAAACATGTTTCTTTTGTGAAGAGTCAAACTTTTATTTACATATTCTCTCGAAATGTCAAGGAAAATGTATGTTAATATTAAGTAATCAAACTTAAGCCGACTACAAACTACTACTCCGTCGTATATATTCTTATCGTTGTGTATATGCGTCGCGCATCGTATCAACGAATTTTTTAATCAACAGTTTTCACTGACAGCATTTTGTAGTTTTAATTGCCGATACCTATCGGTTTATTTTTACGCATTTTTTCCTCCTACAACTTGTGAATATTATTGATGACACTATCTGTCAAAGACTATTTTAATCAGTTCGCAGCATGGGCTAAAATGCTAAATACTCTTTTGTTTTGTTACAGATTTATACGTTTCTACAAGGCGTGAAGATGGCTGATGCTCACGGAAAAATAGAAGGTAAGCTAATATTTAGTATCAACTTCCACCCAGCTTTTATTCATAAATTAATACCATTAAAAAGTAAACCAATTTCAGATATTTTTTTTATTTTTTTATTTTGAGATGTTTATAGGCTTGTTAAAATCGGGAACAAAATAAGCATAATCTAATGTCCGAACTACTAGAATGCCTTCTCTCTGACAGGACTGGGCTGAAATCTACCACCCCGAACCTGTGTGTCTTGGTAGATTTCACGTTTGTTTTTTGTTTTCGTTTTTTAGTAGTTTGTCAAACCTTTCTTTGACATGGTTTTATAGGTACAAATACTTAGGTACTCGATTGTCACGTTCGCCAACATAAGCGGTATGAATTTTTAAGTGAAGCTCGTTCTAAGTAAGCATTGGTTGCGGCCTGAAACTTTTAATAGTCTGACCCAGTGACAGTAACTTCGTGCAAGTAATGGATAGTTGGTTTGGATTCCATTTGAGATTTATGTGTTGTCTTAACTAAACTCAAATACTAACTACACCAACCAAATTAGAAATTTATTTCTGGGTCAAAACCTTCAAAGCTTGTAGTAAATTTAACTGAACGAGAGAATTTTTCTTTCAATACCATACGGCTCAAGAAAATCTGTTACTCACTTTATTAAAATATTCTCTAGTTTACCTATTTTAGTATATTTAGCTTTGTTTTATTTAACAGATTTATCTACCACAAAAAGCTTTTCATTGTGGTGACTGTTATTTTTACCATTGAACTGTGTGAATTTTTCGATTAGCTAAAAGCAAGGTTTGCCGAAATTAGTTTATAGCGTCTGAAAGCCACAAAGGGAATTCAATACAATGTATGTAGGTAGTCTCGGAATATTATTTTCACTGCCACCGCCATATTCTTTTTACTTCTTTAAAGTAGTTACCTACCTGTTTATTTCTTTTTACCTTCATTTATCAATTATTAATCGTTTATCCCTACTATATAATAATATTATAAATGCGAAAGTAACTCTGTCTGTCTCTCTGTTAGGTTTTCACGTTTAAACCACTGAACTGATTTTATTGAAATTTGGTAGAAAGATAGACTAGACTTTGAGAAATAACTTAAGATAGTTTTGATCCCGGACTTTTGAAGAGTTCTCTTGGAAACACGGTATAACCGACCTTGTCCCGGGCGAAGCCGCTGGCGGAAAATAGTATGCTATAGTTTACAATAAATTGATTGGTTATTATGATAGTATTTTGTACCGGACATATCCAGGCTCTTGCTAGGTACTCGTAAATTAATATTTTACGCCTGCAAATGAGGCAGTTTAGTTTATTACGGTACAAAGGGAATTCATTACAATGTATGTAGGTAGTGTCGGAATATTATTGTCACTGCCACCGCCATTTTGTTTTTTACCTCTTTCAAGGAGTTAGCCAACTGTTTATTTTTTTACTTTACCTGCATTTACTAATTATTGTTTTCCTCCAAATCGTCTAATCGTCGTAGAATGTCCATAGGGCCATCAAGTTTTAAACTCTAATAGAGTATTAATTACGCATTTTTAAATAACAGATAATCCGAAGATAATGTCGGGCCAGGTGCTCGTCAACTCACCCAACGCGGTGCTGTCCAAATCCCTGTTGGGAAGGTACAATGACCTTCCGATCCCCGCAGACAAGATTTTGGCGACATACATTTGGATCGACGGTACTGGCGAGCATTTGAGGTGCAAAGATCGCACCTTGAACTTCATTCCTAAGCAGGCCAAAGGTAAATCTTATTACTAAGTCAGATCACTTATGTCCAATTATATTTTGTCCCTTTATTAAAGCACAAGTTTTTTTATGATAAACTGGACACACAGTAACTAGCGAACTGTGTGTGTAATCTCCTCATCTGTTCAGCATTTTTTTTTTAAGATCCGCTTTAGTAGTTAATCCAGTTGACAATAGAGCTCTTTTAATTATATAAGATTGGTTCATTTAAATGTAACATTTAAATGTTATGTTACGTAAATTTATGTTTTATAAAAATTTTCATGTACCTAATTTATTATTAACGCCTTTCGCTGCAGTCACAAATGAACTGAAAAGTCGGTCACAGTTTTAGTTCATGAAGACTCGTACGCATGACTTATGAAACATGCCACAATAATTGAAGTCAGTATGTTTAATTACATCCTCATTAACGACCTAATTAGCAGAGTTTATGTAAATTGTTCAGCCTTCACTGAGTCGTGCGGTGCAGACCTGTAAACGAGATGGTATTTTACAAAACAAAACTGTTTTGTAAGCTTGAGGGTGTCGCTATTTAATTTGTTTTCCAAGCTTACCTGTTGTTTGAGAAAAAAATATTAGAAGAAAGCGGAAATAATTTAATTTTTCCTATATAACTACAGACGTGTCCCCGACAAATATTCCAACTTTACCAAAACAGATTAGGTAACATTAGTTAATCCATTATAAAAAGTAACAAAAGATTTCACATTCAGTAAACCACGATAACATCCACAGTGTAAATGCTCTTCTAGAAGTAAGGACATTTTGATGAAAACTTAAAAGGTTTCAAAGCAATATTGTCCCCAAGCAGTCGTAGAAATGTTACGATAGATTTCATTCACTATTCCTAGTTCTTTGGAAAGTTGTTGCCCACAGTAAATTAACTCTGTGTACATTTATCAGTTTAATTGCATTCTACATTATGCGTTGGCTGATCTATCGGCCAGCACCCTAATTGAGTAACGCAGTATTATTATCAATTGGAATCATTTCGAACCAGATTGCTAGTCCATTGTTCTACATATTCGAAAAATGTATCTGTTCAATGCAGTATTTTTTGTTGAACTGTCAAAATAAAATCCATTCAGACCGTGGCAGACCACGAAATCACGCTCCTTATCATGAATTTGTTTACAGATCTTCCGATTTGGAACTTCGATGGCAGCTCCACCGGACAGTCGGACGGGCACAACTCTGACACGTTCCTGTATCCCCGTCAAATTTACAAGGATCCTTTCCGACGTGGTAACCATGTCCTGGTTATGTGCGATACCTATAAATACAACATGGAACCTACAGGTGCGTTTAAATAGTATTCACAAAGAGATTTCTAATAATTTCTTACAGCTTTTCATGCGAGTACCTAAAATGAGTAGGTTAATACAGTAGGTAGTGATTTGATGACATATAGATTTCGTTCGCCTTTTGTCTCCAAAATGTTTCCAATGTTTACGCGCCGTAGACCGAGTCGTATTACATTAGTCATTGAGGGTACACTCACAGCCGCCATTACGCATTTATGGTAATTGTTTGACAGCACGACCTGCTAATCGATTTGGTAACGTTAGATTAAATTAACGTAGACGCATATTCTCTTAAGGCAGAATGTCATTACGGCTATTAAAGTTCTTCTGTGTTGTCGTTGATTACGTTCATGTCGGAAATGTTACCTTGATTAAAATTGAAATTGAAAAATTGATTGATAAAAACTGCTTATCTTTTGATAGTAGGAAGTTTAGCCAAAATCAACTGTTAGACTGGTAAAGCGGTCCCCAGACTCCAAAGCTGAAAAAATCTTCGGTTGCGACTGGTATTAACGCTGAGATAATGATAATGAGTAGGAAACCGAAGCGCTTTTTTTAAATAATTCTTTCACATGAATCAACTGAAAGTTTGATTTCAAATTTCTATATGATTTTGTTTTTATTTCATAGACACTAACCACCGCATTAGATGTGCTGAAGCCAGCGAGAAGGTCAAGGATGAAGAGCCTTGGTTTGGCATTGAGCAGGAGTACATCCTGCTGGACTCTGACCTGAGGCCCTTCGGATGGCCCCCAGGCGGTTTCCCCCCACCACAGGGCCCTTATTACTGCGGTGTTGGAGCCAACAAGGTGTTCGCCAGGGACTTGGTCGAGGCACACTACAGGTAACTAATAGAAAATTTATGCCATTCTAAAATATGGCACTTACTGCTTCTTAAAACAATAAAAAATATGTTCGTTTTAATTACAGATGTTGCCTGTTTGCTGGCGTTCCTATTTCTGGAACGAATGCTGAGGTTATGCCCTCGCAGTGGGAGTTCCAAGTGGGTCCTTCCGTTGGCGTCACCGCTGGCGACGACCTCTGGGTCGCTCGCTACATTCTACACAGGCTCGCTGAAGAGTACGGAGTCATCGTTACCTTCGATCCCAAACCAGTTCAGGACTGGAACGGCTCTGGTGCTCACACCAACTTCTCTACCAAAAAGATGCGTGAAGAAAACGGTATTATGTAAGTATGACAGCCTTGTTTTTACGTCATAATTATGACTTTAAAATAACATTCGACTTAGTGAGACCAGTATCCTTACAAGGTAAACCTGTACGAGAGAGAAATCGATTGCAGCACTCAAGAAGTCGGTCGTGTTTTCGTTTGAGACATTCCGGAATTATTTTGTAACAGTGGCTTCTTGTTTTCGACTGACATTTTTAACTTTATTTTTATTAATTAAATAATGGCTGCTTTTTGCTACAAATCATTTAGTGAGTCATTCATTATTTTGCTGCGACTAGTTACTAAACAATTCGTTTTCAATTTCAGTATGTGACCTTCATGGTTACTTTATATCCCTACCTAAATACCTTTACGAATCACCAACAATTTTATTAACAGCGTTGATTTCTTAATTACAGAGAAATCGAGAAGGCGATTGACAAGCTGTCTAAAGTGCATATGAAACACATCAAGGTCTACGATCCTCGTGGAGGAAAGGACAACGAGAGACGTTTGACTGGGCTCCACGAAACTGCCAGTATTAATGACTTCAGCGCCGGTAAGAGGATAACTTAATGCTGTTTAACGAGTGGGGTACTTTCCTATTGGGCAGAAAATGAATGTTTATTATTTTTTTTCCAGGAGTCGCTAACCGTGGCAGCAGTATCAGAATACCGCGGTCAGTAGCCGAGGAGAAGAAAGGATACTTGGAGGACCGTCGACCAGCCTCCAACTGTGACCCGTACGCTGTGATAGACGCTCTGATGCGCACGTGCATGCTCAACGAATAACAGTGGAGCCCCCTCCGCCAGGCCACTCCTGCAACACGTGTCAGCTAGCGACCGCACATCAATCCGTCTATTATGTTTGCGCGTGGTTGCCAGCGCAAGCTGTATGTACCTGCACCGAATGTGCATTAAAGAGCCCTCTTCCATTTTAGTCTTAGGCATATACCACATCAACACCAAGTTAAAATTTTTGAATAACCATTTACCTAATCTAGTAATTATTATATTCATTAACGACCATAAATGGAATAATAAGTTATGGCCTATAGGTATTCCATAGAATAGTTTATTCAGTATACAATACAATAGTTTTACAGACAACTAAACAAAATGATAATAATTGTAACGACACGTGATAAGGTAGTGCGTTTAAAAGGACCATATAAGATATTAATATATTGTATAAGTAGCTAAATATTTCTACGAATATTATGTGATATTTAAAAATTGTTATTTTGATGTTAAATAGTTTAATTGTATACAAATAACCACATATCATTATTTTTAACAAATTCATTTAATGCATAGCTGCAAATTAGTTTTAGTTAACGGATAACCTGAATGAGAACACGTGAATTGCTTGATATTTACTAACAAGAGAATTAAAATTATGTCCAGGATAATAATGTTATGTTTTAGAGAATTTACCAGTATATTAATGTTAAAGATAGTATATAGTGCAAATTTATATTTGCATAAATATTTTAGTAAGTATAATGTAATAAGAACCGCAGAAGCCTTTCAGAGTTCAAACACTTAGATGTACGTCTAATTGAGAACACCATGTACACCTGTGTAGTGCACTAAATATTATATTCCTATTGTCTGAATAAAATTATATAAGCTATTATATGTTTAAGATGTTTAAAATTGTTTTGCATGCATCGGAAATTGGTATGAATTAACAAATTGTAAGTGTATAAGAAAGTTGTTATAAAAAATATGTAAGAAAATTGTAAATATGTAAGCTGTCACGCCCTTTATGCCTGGGGCTTTTAGTTAAGTAACAAGTTTTAGTTAATTACATTTTCATTTGAATATAAATATATTGTTTTGCTTTGCTGGTATTTTGGCGTGGTAGCTGGCATATGGTAAATAATTTCATTTTTGTATTTTATCGTATCGTTTGTTTACATAGTATTGTATAAAGACATGTTTTTTTTAAAATGAACAGACAGCTGTGCTGCTGGGGAGTTTGTTCCGCCACTTCTTCTTCCCAGCGAAAGCACTAGGAAGTGTCGATGGGTGGGCGCTTTTGGGGGACTGTCTTATGTAATATTGACGTTCAAAAAGTGCTGATTCTCAGCCTAATTTGAATAAATGACTTTTGATTTTGATTTTGATTTTGATTTTGAAAATACGAGATATTATTATTATTTTTAGCGAATAATATGGCATCAATAACCATAGATATTTCATTATTTACCTCGCTGGTAACTAATGTTAAAAATGATAAATGCTCATCTATGTTTTGCTTCATATCAATATTAAAAATTTTATTATTAGTATTTTTTGTATAATTAGCTAAAGTATCTAAATTTTTACTGAAAATGTTTTCACTTTTCCTGAGATCAGTTATTGTATTATTAAAATTATGAATAGTAGTCTTTACAATTTGCGATTGAGATTTTAATAACGTAATTAATTCGTGTTCGTTTTTATCCAAATTATTGATAGCATCATCATAGCGTTTTGCGTCTTCTACGTCTAATGTTCCAAATAAAATCTTAAATAATGTTCCTACGCCATCGATAACAGAACGTTTTGAACGATGATTATTAGCAAATGAATGTCCGATGATTTCTCTAAGAACGATTTCTTGGTTTTTCAAATGAGGATATAATTGTTCTAAGACTAACATAGACGTTTGGCATAGTGAAAATCGGTTAAATGTGTCATGGCTACAAAGGTTTTTAGTTTCAGCAAGGATATTTTCAATAAGCTGTAACTTCCTATGCCAGCTAGATATATCTAAATAACTAATTAAATTCCATTCACTATCGAATTGATTTGCTTTTCCTACATGTTCGAAGTAAATTCCTCCTTTATTTAAAGCTGTTACATTATACAGTTCACCTTGACTTGACGTGAAGGTAAACCTGGAACAATAAAATTATATTATTTATTTCGCTAGTTTCAAACGGTTTATATGCACCTTAACCTTCCTTCTTTTCATAAGTACAGTTACGTTTACTGGCGAATTAATTTCTACGATTTCATACGGACCGGTAAACTGTGGAGAAAGTTTTTTCGATCTCCCCGGTTTACTATTTTCGTTTGTGATGTACACTTTATCGCCTAATTTATAATTTTCGGTTCTGCATTTCTTATCGTAGTATTGTTTGTTTTTATTCTTTGAATCAATTAAGTTATTTCTAGCTATTTCCTTAGATTTTCTTAATTTTAATGTTAAATCATCGATATAATCGTCATAAGAATATTTAAATTCTGGTTGCGCGGTTATGGATGTAGGTAGACTTGGTTTAATACCGAATAATAATTCATGTGGTGAGAATTTCGTTGATGAGTGGATAGCAGTGTTATATGAAAACATTGCAAAATCTATCCATTTATCCCAGTCATTCTGATCTTCCCCAATGAAATGTCTTAGGTATTCTGCCAAAGTAGCATGACTACGTTCTAGACTACCGTTTGTCTGCGGGTGATATGCAGTAGTAGTTAACTGTTTAATTTTAAACAGTTTCGAAACTTCTTTTAGAAGTTTTGACGTAAAGTCGGCACCTTGATCTGTTAGAATACTTTTGGGAATACCAAATTTACAAATGAATTCTCTAACAAAAACGTCGGCTATTCTTCCTGCGGTATGTTCAGGTAAAGCATATGCTTGCGAATATTTTGTCAAGTCGTCTTGAAGAGTTAAAATATATTTATTTCCATTGAGAGTCAAAGGAAAAGGTCCTACAATATCTAAGCTAACTCTTTCAAATGCTTCATTTGCCGTAGATGTTATAACCATAGGTTCCCTATGTTTTTTCCGTACGAGTTTGTTTTGTTGGCACGACTCACATTGTGCTATAAAATCGTTTATGTCTTTTTTTATGTTATGCCATTTATAAATAGTTTTTATTCTTTTATATGTTTTGTGGAAACCTGCATGGCCTGCCATAAGGCTGCTGTGCATTTCCTTTAAGATATTTGGAATTTCATTTGGTGTAGGTGTAATTAATGTATTATTGTATATGTTTATCTTAATATCTGTTTTCATGAAAATGTATCTCAACATCATTCTTGACTTTTTATAGTTAAATTTATCATATTTATCTCCGAGACGAGTTAAGTGTAGCTCGCTTCGTTTTTCTTTTAATAAGTATTCCTTAACTACATTTAATAAATCAAAATAAATTTCATAATTAGATTTATCCCAATAGTTTTGCTTTGTACAAGCATAATAAAATGTTGACTTACTGTCGTGAAATACAGCAACTTCATTTACCTTAATATTATTAATTTTATTTAAATGATCATACTCATTAACTATTTTTCTTAGACTTTCATCGTTAATATGTTTATCTGCTGATATTGGTATAAAAATATTTTCTTTTATCACGCTTAATTCGTCATTAATTTCGTTTAAATTATTATTTACTATAATAGACTTTTGCGCTGTTTCTAAAAATGATTTATAATTTTCGCGTATCTTTGAAGTTGTTGTCATTAATTCTTGGTTTTCTATATTTGGAACTATTCTGCTTAATGCATCTGCATTAGTATTTAATTTGCCTGGTTTATAAATTGGAGTAAATTCATATTCTTCGAGAGATAATCGCCATCTGAAAATCCTAGCGCCATCATTTTTAGAATTGAATAAGTATGTCAACGGTTTATGATCCGTGATCATATTGAATTTACGGCCATATAAATATGGACGAAAATGTTTGACACACCATACGATTGCTAGAAGTTCTCTTTCAGTGGTTGAATAATTTTGTTCGGCCTTATTTAACGTCCTACTAGCGTAAGCGATTGGCAAATCCTGACCAATTGGGCCTTGTGATAATACTCCTCCTATGGCATAGTTACTAGCATCTGTAGTAAGATTAAAAGTTTGACTAAAATCTGGATATATTAAAATTGGAGACTTACAAAGTTTATTCTTAAGGGATTCAAATGCGTGTTGCTGTAGACTTGTCCAATTGAAAGGAACATCCTTTTTTAAGAGTTTTGTTAAAGGTTGTGACAAGCTACTGAAATCAGGTATAAACCTTCTATAATATCCTGCTAATCCTAGGAATGCTTTAATATCTTTTGCATTTTTAGGTATGGGGTAATTTTCAATTGTTGCAATCTTGTTTGGATCTGGCTTAACTCCATTTTCCGTGATCAAATGACCTAAATACATGACTTCGCGTTTCAGAAATTCGCATTTGTCAGGTTGCAACTTTAAATTATTAATGGAAAATCTTTCAAAAACTTCTTTTAATTTCCGATTGTGGTTTTCGAGATTATCTGCATGAATAACGACATCATCTAAATAGACGAAACAACGATTTCCTTGCAATCCAGTTAAAACACTATTCATTAAGCGTTGGAAAGTTGCAGGAGCGTTTTTCAATCCAAATGGCATTCTATTGTATTCAAAATGTCCTTGAGGGACAGTGAATGCTGTTTTTGATGAGTCCTTAGGGTGCATTTTAATTTGATGGAACCCTGAGGCTAGGTCGAGTGTTGTGAAATATTTAGAATGACCTAATTGGTCTAATATTTCTGTTATTTGAGGTAAGGGATATGAGTCCCCGATGCTGACCTCGTTTAACTTCCTATAATCGACAACGACTCGCCATTTCTTTTGACCCGAAGCGTCAATTTTCTTTGGTACCACCCAGATAGGTGAATTCCAAGGGCTATTTGATGATTTTATAATGCCGTCTTTTAACATTTTATTAATTTGATTATTAACTTCCCCTTTTAAGGCTTCTGGATACCTATAACTTTTTGTATTAATGGGAGCTTCTGTTTTCGTATGTATTTCATGCATAACTACATCTGTGCAGCTTAATCTATCCCCATCTAAATGAAATATATGATTGTATTCTTTACACAATTCAATCAAAGAATCTTTTTCTTCATTATTTAAATGATCTGTCCGTAGACAACTTTCTAGTTTCTCAAGTCTGAAATTTAGATATTTCATATTTACTTTTAAGCTCTTGCTCTTCGACTACTGCCATTGAAATAGCATCTTCTAACGTTTTAGGTTGTAGAGCTTTTAATATTAAATTTAAATGTTTATTTAAACCTGTAATAAATACGCTTAAGGCTTGTGATTTGAGTAACTCAACACATGCTTGTCGGGCTTCTTGCGTTTGGTTTGTTGTATCTAGTGAATTTATTAATCTGACGTAACAATTTTCGACCTTATTTGCATATGCTAAAACGTTTTCGTTGTGATTTTGTTTGCAACTACTTAGTTCTAATTGCCATTGACCAATCGTTCGTTTTTCGGTGTATGTATCTAATAAATAATTTTTTAAATCATCCCAAATTTGAAATTCGCGATTTCTTATCATTGATCTAGCGTTATCCGTGATTTTTGTAATAATTATTTGAAGCAGTATTTTTTGTAGATTTGGATTTATTAAATTATTAACCGTATCACAGTTGTCTAAAAATTCATGTATACGCGCCTTACTGCCATCAAATTTAGTTAGCATTCTTTCAGCCATTTCTAGTGAAATATAATTATTTTGTACATTCATTGATGTAGATACACCAGAATTTACGCTTTGATGCATGATTAATACTAATTTATACTAATTTTCACTTTTCACAATTGAACACTTCCGATGATTGGCAGATGATCCCGTACAGGAAAGATCCTTTATAACGGTGCTTAAAAAAAATATTGGCGGCGTACTCACAGTAATATAATTACTTGAAGATATCTCGTTGACATAGTAGTTGACGTGATGACTTGATGAGCAGGAAACTGGGCAGCGTAAGCGGTTGAATTTTGATCTTCGGACCGCTGAAGATACGTTTGTCCAATCCGTAGAACTCGTCGTGATGCTCAGGACCGTTGTTTGTAGAAGAATCGGAGCTTAAGGACTCCGACGAAGGTCTCGTACAATCAGAGATGTAAGGCTCTGACCAAGGTCTCGAACTATCGAAGTGAAGTGGTCTTCAATCAATCCCAAACTCTGACACCAATTTGTAGTGGCCCTAGCGGTGGCGTTTCTGGTAGGTGTGTGGGAGACACTGATTGAGACACGGTTTGACACTATTTAAACACTTTACTACGAGACAACGTTATAAACTTACAATTAATATGAATAAAATTACTGACTGCTTATTCTAACTTCTTGTTCTGACTGCTCGTTCTGACTGCTGGTTCTGACTGCTGGTTCTGACTGCTGGTTCTGACTAACTTGCTAAGAGCTGTGGTAACTATTTATATACAGGATCATTATTGGGAGGGGTAGATAGTACCACGACCCTTGTTCCATCATTACTTATCTTAATCAATTACATTAACAGCTAATTACATTGCGTAATAAGGAAGGAAGGTATATTGTAAGATTACCATTACGCAATGCAGATCTAAGCGGCAAGGTTGGTGAGTCCAAGGCTATAGCTGAAAGGAGATTAAAAGGCTTAGAATTAAAATTAGGAAAGAACAATAAATTAAAACAAGATTATGAAAAGGTGATACATGAGTATTCGGAATTGCAACATATGGAAAGGGTGTCGGAAGAGGGAAGAAAAAATAAAGAAGCTATATACTTACCTCACCACGCTGTCGTCCGGGACGACAAAGATACGACCAAAGTAAGGGTCGTATTTGATGCTTCCTGCAAAGGGTCAAATGGTATGTCACTTAACGACAATTTGTTGATCGGACCAACATTGCAGGCAGAACTTCGGCATATCATCATGCGTTGGAGATCCTACAAAATATGTTTGGTTGCCGATATTATTAAAATGTATCGACAAGTTTTAGTGAACAGAAAGGATACAAAGTTTCAGCACATACTCTGGAGGGATGATCCTGAAAAAGAAATAGATGAATATGAATTGACGACAGTAACGTTTGGCACCGCATCAGCACCGTACTTGGCTGTTCGTGCTTTACACCAAGTGGCTTATGATGAGTGTGAAGATAATCCTGAAATAAAGAAAATTATCCTGAATGATTTTTATATGGACGATATGATGACGGGAGCTGAAAGCATAGAAAAAGGGATTCAAATCTTCAAGGTAATGAATGAAACTTTAGGTAAAGGGGGATTTATGCTGCAGAAGTGGATGAGCAATTGTAAACAATTATTAAATAATATAAGGAATGAGGAAGGAGTGAAAGATGAAGATTTAAAAATCAAAATGGATGATATAGCTAAGATACTGGGACTCACCTGGAACTCCGGCGAAGACTTCTTCCAATACACGCTGAATCTCCCGACGATAACTGGACCTGTAACCAAAAGAAAAATTATTTCCGACATAGCGCGTTTATTTGACCCCCTGGGATGGTTGGGACCCAGTATTATCTTAGCTAAAATATATATTCAAAAATTGTGGTTAGCTGGTTTACAATGGGATGAAGCAAGCAATTTGTTATATGAATGGAGTACTTTGATGACTTCCTCGCGATCCCGCTTCCTTGCGGCTGTTCACTTACTGGTTACGCGGACGATGGCCTACTGCTCATTCAGTCAAGTACCCGAGCTGGACTTGAGAACTTGGCCAATACTTGCCTAAATTTAATATCTCAGTGGGGTGATCGTAACCGCCTAGCATTTGCGCCACATAAAACCTATCAACTTCTACTAAAAGGTAATCTTAAATCATTGCCTACTATTAAATTTAACAACGTTCCCATTAAAAAACAGCAATCCGTATGCTACCTTGGTATGATCTTAGAAAGGAATTTTTCATTTATCGAACATATAAAAATAGTTGGTGAAAAAGCTAAAAAGAACTTTTATGCCCTGACTAGAATATCCAAAGCAACTTGGGGTCTATCATTCCTAACTTTAAAAACTATATATGGAGCTACCTACTTAGGATGTATGTGCTACGGTGCACCTGTTTGGGCCGATAGGGCCAGCATAGGAGCGGCACGACGTAAACTGCTTCAAAGCCAACGTTTGGCATTGATATTTTTATGCAAGGCGTATAGAACGGTCAGTACTGAAGCCTTACCGGTACTGGCAGGTGTACTTCCAGTCGACCTTGAGGTACAGCGACGTGCTTCAATGTACTACTCCGCGAGGGGGGAGGCCATGGACACTAATTTTGTTACACAACGCGACTTTAATAAAATCTCTAGATTATTTAAACCTCAGACTGAAGTCTGGGAGGACCTCTTATCCGAATGGCAAAGTAGGTGGGATAATTCCATCAAGGGCCGGCACCTCCATCTGTTCTTTCCATCCGTTGGTGATCGGCTGGCTAAGACATGGCTGGTGGTTGACCACTGCGTTGCCCAATTTCTCACAGGTCATGGCAACTTTAAAAGTAAACTGTATTCTTTTAAACTTGTTCCTTCCCCTTTGTGTCAGTGTTCTACATCGAACTGTGAATTTGAACAGTCCGCACATCACATCTTGTGGGAGTGTGTTCTTTGGCAGAATGAACGCAATATTATGTTGGATAGTGTACAAGTTACATCCGGAGTCGTTTATTATACGGACCTTGTAGAAACTAGAACCAATTTCCGTGCGTTCAGGCGCTTTTGCCATACCTATTATTGGAATCAATTGTAACAGCTAATACCTACTTAGGACCCATTAACTTAATCAAATTTTATTCCGTGGTGTTTGGCAATCTGGGCTCCTCCCAGTTGCAATAATGTCCCTTTGTGCCGTTTGGCCTAGTTCTGTTCTGTCTCCTGCTTGTTATGGAGGGAAGTGGAAAAAATATCTTTTTTCTTACTCCTCCGCTATTCTTTTCTGATTAATTTCGTTGCGGGACCCAAGACAGTTGAATCGTTTCTCCGGGACTCGTCGAGCTTCATTGCTCGGCGTTTTTCTGGCGGTCGCCACTGTTGATTCTGGCTTTCAGGAGTTGCAGTGGTTGGGAAAAGTGTGGCGGGTTTGAATGGAGTACTTACCGTCAAGGCTTGGCTTCTCTGGGTCAGATAAAAATTTCTCGATGGTTACACACTAGCTCTGATAACATTAAGTTAGAGCTACACGGGTTTTCGGACGCATCAAAGCTAGCGTACGCGGCAGTGGTTTACCTTAGAGTAGTAGATCAAATTCAAATTCAAATTCAAATTTATTTATTTGTACACATAGGTGTTATAAGGTGGTATTTAAAAAACAAAATAAGTTGCACTATGTGTCGCCTTGAAAGGCGTACAAATATTTACCCATTTGGTAGTGGGTGTACACTGTACATTAATGGCTGTAGACCTAATTATAAAATTAAGTAACAATATATATATATATATATATACAATGTTTAAACAAGTATTATAAAACAATCTTATGAACTAAAGTAAAAAATAATGCAATAAACAGATCTGAGAAAGATGGTGTAGATTCTATATTTCACTAAGGTATTCGTTTATCGTATAATAAGCTTTCTGTATTAAAAACCTACGTAGTGTTTTTTTGAAGGTATTTAAGTCTTTTGAAGCTTTTATGGATTTGGGTAATTTATTATATATTTTTGGAGCCATACCTAGGAAACTTTTTGAAAATAGGGCGGTTTGATGGGTTTTAGATTTAAGAGCACCTGGGTGGCGTTTTGTGGAAAGAGTTTGAAATAGGTTTTGGTTATGTTTGATGAACATGACTACTTCAAAAGTATATATGGACGGAAGTGTTAATAATTTTAGATTAATAAAAAATGGTTTGCAACTGTCAGTATTTTTAATTATGCATATTGCACGAAGACACTTTTTTTGGGCCTTAAAGGCTAATTCCCTGTCTGTCGAATTACCCCAAAAGATTATGCCGTATCGCAGCGTGGTGGAAACGTATGCGTGATACGCAGTAAGAACAGTGCTGCGATTGGCAACCTTG
Source organism: Sesamia inferens (assembly GCA_037179545.1). NCBI lineage: Eukaryota > Metazoa > Arthropoda > Insecta > Lepidoptera > Noctuidae > Sesamia > Sesamia inferens. Next base: position 12,461,064 of record CM073921.1, on the reverse strand, counting down.
TTCAAATTGTGCAAAGCATAGCAATATTGATTGAGTTTTTTTACTATATGATCAATCTGTGTTTTCCATGTCATCTGCTGATCTAACCAAATCCCTAGAAATTTTGTGTTGTTTACTATAGCAATTTTGTTATCTTTATATTTAATATTCGTAACAATGCAGTTTGATCGTTGGTTAAAGTTTATTATGTGGGTTTTTCCAAAATTAATTTTTAGGTTGTTATTAGTTAGCCATTGAATAATTAAGTTTAAACTATTATTTATTTCATTTTCGTATTTTTCTAAGTTTTTTCCTATAAATAGTGTGGTACAATCATCAGCAAATAGAGTCATGGGGTGTTGTATGGTTCTTGGAATATCGTTTATATAACATAAAAATAACAACGGACCTAGCACACTTCCCTGTGGTACGCCGTATTTTATGCATTTTTCTTTCGAAAGGTAGGTGTGTTCTGTGTTTGTTCTATTACATATTCTTAAAATTTTAGTTATTTGTTTTCTCCTAACGAGGTATGACTTTATCAACTCCAAGACATTCCCCCTTATTCCCAGGTTACTTAATTTTATAAGAAGGATTCTGTGATCTACACAATCAAACGCCTTCGTCATGTCCATGAATAATGCTGTAACTGGAATTTTTTTGTCCATATTCGAAATAATTTCATTTATTAAATCATAGATCGCCATATTAATATTTTTATGCTTTCTAAAGCCGTACTGTTCTTTAGTTAAGATATTGTTTTTCTCTAAGAATGAGTAAAGACTGTTATAAATCACTTTTTCGATGATTTTGGAAAATATTGGTATAAGTGCAATAGGCCTATAATTTTTTATATTTTGTGGATCATCCTTTTTATGGAGTGGTTTTATAACAGATAGTTTTAAGTCATTAGGAAATTTACCAGTGTCTATACAAAGGTTAACTATATAACTAAGAACCGGTGAGATTTCAGTTACTACGTTTTTGATTGCATGTGTAACAATATCATCATAGCCAGTACTATTTGTATTTTTCAAACCAATAATAATTTTATGTATGTCATGTGGAATAGTGGGTGCTAAGAACATGGAATTAGGGTTTGAATGTATCAATGTCGGTTTATAATCGATGTTTTTTTTACAATTATTTATTGGTTGAACTTGATCAATGAAATAGTTATTAAATAATTCGGCAATCTCGTTTGGTGCTGTAGTACATTTATTATTTTCTGTAAGTATTTTGGAAATGTTTTCTTTTGGATAATTTAGTTTAGTTGAGTTTATTACTCTCCAGGTTGCTTTAACCTTGTTGTCAGCATTATTAATTAAGTAACTGTTTTGTGTTTTTTGAGTCAATTTGATAATTAGTTTTAGACGTTTAGTGTAGGTTTTAAATATTTTTTTGTTAGATTTATTTGGTCGACGTCTTAATTGCCATAGCATTTCACGCTTACGTTTACAACATAGTTTTATACCTTTAGTTATCCATTTCGGTGTTTTAGAGCATTGATTTTTAATTCTAACTATAGGGAAGCAAAGATCGTAAAATAACTTAAACAAGCTATTAAATTCACGGAATGCATCATCTGGGTCTGCACATTGGTAAACATTACTGAAGCTAATGCTTTGAAGAGCATTTTTGAATTTGAACATATTTTCTTTACAAAAATCTCGACTGAAGGTATACCAATGTGTAATGGTACAAGTTTTTTTAACTGGACATCTTAAGATTTGAGCCGTGTGATCAGATATCGCTAATTCCATCACCTCACTGGTGCAGCCTCTTATATTATGTATTATGTTGTCGATACAGGTACCACTGCCTAATCGAGTTGGTTCACGAATACTCAGTTTCATACGGTAGTTATGAAGAAGATTTTCAAATTGGACAGAACATTTCGTATTACTTAAAATATCTATATTAAAGTCTCCACAAATCAAGGCTTTCTTTTTGTTATTATAACATATCTTCTTAAGTATATCATCAAATTTGTAGAAGAAGGAGTTTAAGGTATCAATTTGGAATTTGGGTGATCTATAAATACATACAACAGTTATATGGTGATCAATTAGTTCAATAGCACAACATTCTAAAATATTAGGACAGCAGTATTCTTTTAAACTGAGTATTTTATATTTGTGTCTATTATTTACCAGAATACATGAACCCCCTCTTCGATTGTTTCTAACATAGTGAGTTGCGAGTGAGTAATTTGGAATATGTAAATGGATTTCATCGCCTTCTTTCATATTGTGTTCCGTTACACAGACGACATCTATCATTTTATTGTTACAAGCAAGTTCATGTAGATGCAAGCTCAATAGATCTGATTTACTTATTAGGCCATTAGTGTTTTGATGTAATACATGTATGTGTTTATACAAGAAAAAAATTGTTATTATTTACAATATTAGGGGTAAAAATATTATCAACATTGGGAGAAATTATGTTATTGATATCTGACAAATTACTGATATCGGGGTCTGAAACAATATTATCATATGACGGGATATCAGGAGAAATAGTATGAACAATACATTGGAGGTTTCTAAACATATTTTTTATCCCATTGTTATTTATCTTTCCAGTTGTATGCTTTAAAAACATCGTATGGTCGTATTTTAGGTCAAAATTGGAGTCAAATAATCGTGCATATTTGTGAGTTTCTATGTCAAGGTACAATAAATTATTAAACATTTCTATCCTTCCATTGTAGATAATATTAGAATGGTAATTGAATTTAAAAGTAGGTAAACAAAGTATTATATTAGTTTTATGCAGAGGCATTAGTGTTTCGCGTATATTAAAAATCAAATCAAAATAATTATCGGTTCTTCGAAAATCTTCCTCGCCTATGAGAATTATGCAGTAATCATTCATCGTGAAGTCAGTCAGTTTTAGGCTGACTTTACTAATGAGCTCGTTTACTCCGCCATATGGCGTAAGGTAGTGACATAGTTCATAGTTCGGGAACGTGTTTTCAGCTATAGATAATATTTTATTTACCTTATCGCTACTTAGAATACATATTTTGTTTTTTTGTTTTTGAGGTACTTTATTTATACAATGTTCAGTGTTCTGTGAAGAGATGTGATTCGGCGTTATTTGAGTAGATGTATTCAGTATTGTTTGATTTTCAGCTAAATTCTGTTTCTTCTTGGATGAATGCGATTTTCTGTTAGAAGTAGACTGATTAGTGTTTCGGTTAGGAGTCTCCATGTCGGACAATGATTTTGACACTTGTTTGTGTTTGTTGTTGTTCATAGACGTGATGGTATTTTTTAAGATCGTGTTATCGGACGACAATTGGTTTATTACCTCACGGGCCTTTAATAAATCTGAGTTAAGTTTATCAATTTGTTTTTTAAGTTCCAGGATCTCATCATTTTCGTCATCCGATATCGTTGGTACACTATTAGAGGTGTCATTTAATGTCGATTCATTAGAGTTGCATACGTCGATTACTGCTTCAGCTTTTGATTGTGAACGGGTTGTATCTTGTATTGTGTTCTGTTGTAATTTGAAAGTTTTAAGGGATCCTTTCATATCAGCCATGACAACAGACATTTCATCATCATACTGGCGCTTACGGGCACGGCGTCTGCTGGTAACTTTACAGGAAATCTCATTGTCAGTGTCCGTGATGGGCGCTGAACTTTGGTTTTTATCAGATTTAGAATTTTCTTGCGGTGTGGATGGGGGAGTTCTTTGCAGTGGCATGATAACAAAAATCAGACTCAAGACTCCGCTACAGCAAATAAAAACAACAATACGCACCGTAGGTAAATTAGAGCAACGTCTCGTTTGCACACACAGGAGCTAATATATATATATTATAATATAAACAATAAATTAAATGAAGAAAATCAGCCGAACAGCTGGGCCGATCATTTGGGCAACGTTCATACCTCTTTGATAACATCAAAAACTAAGGTGGCACCTATTAAACAAGTGTCTATCCCAAGACTGGAACTCTGTGGGGCAGTTCTTGTTAGCAAATTGATAGCGGAAGTAGGTTTAGTTATGAACGTACCAAAAAGTGAGTGGCATGCATGGACAGACAGTGAGGTGGTATTGGCATGGTTAAATTGCCATCCATGCCGCTGGAAAACCTTTGTGGCCAACCGGGTTTCAGATATTTTGACCACATTAGATACGCATCACTGGGCTCATGTATCTAGTAAGCAAAATCCAGCAGATTGTGCTTCTCGCGGGGTGTCACCTTCAGAGCTTGTAAATACGTCAATATGGTGGGGTGGGCCGAGCTTCTTGAAGGAACAGGTCATTGAATATACAAGACCAAAACATCTTGTAACTCGTTTGGAAGAAGTGAAGGTGCATACTTCTACTGTTGACGTAAACTTTTGGAATAGATTTTCGTCCCTGTCGAGAATGATTCGGGTCATAGCTTACTGTCGTAGGTTCATGAGATTACGAAGGCACGAAATAAAGTCAGAACATTTGACTAAACTAGAACTAGACGAGGCAACCGAGACCTGTATAAGGAAATGCCAAGAAGAAGGATTTCCAAATGAATTAAAAGAATTAAGGAATAATCAGACAGAGAAAAAAAAGAGTGATTTAAAATCGTTGAACATATTTCTGGATTCAAGGAAATTGATAAGAGTTGGTGGTAGGTTGGAATTGTCACAATTAGATTACCATAGAATGCACCCTTATTTGATACCGAAGGAGTCGTTTCTGACGGACCTGTTGATAGCAGACGCTCATCTAAAAACCATGCACGGGGGACCTCAATTAATAGTAACATATTTACGGTTTAAGTACTGGATCATAGGAGCCAAATTATTAGCCAAAAAATATGTGAGAGGTTGTGTAAGGTGCCTTCGATATACAGTTAAGACAAGATCCCAACTTATGGGACAATTACCTGCAGCTCGCGTGACACCGAGTAAACCCTTTTTATGCAGCGGGGTGGATTATGCTGGTCCGATACAAATAAGAGTATCCAAGGGTCGGGGTCAAAAATCGTACAAGGGTTACATAGCACTATTTATTTGCATGGCAACTAGGGCTGTGCACTTGGAGGCCGTTAGTGATCTTAGTTCGAAAGGCTTTATGGCAGCGTTTAGACGGTTCGTGGCCAGACGCGGTCGATGTGCTAAGCTTTATAGTGACAACGGCACTAATTTCATAGGTGCTGCAAAGGAATTGGCACACCTATTCCAAAAGGAAAACACACTTCTCCCTGAATTCGCTGAAGAGCTCGCCACGAATGGCACAGAGTGGCACTTTATCCCCCCATACTCACCAAACTTTGGTGGTCTTTGAGAGGCCGGGATAAAGTCCACCAAGTATCACCTCAAGAGAGTGATAGGAGATTCTACGCTGACATTCGAGGAGATTACCACGGTGTTGGCGCAAATAGAATCATGCCTTAACTCGAGACCACTCTCCTATGTGGAGGACCAGGACAGATTGACCATATTAACTCCAGGACACTTCCTGGTGGGTGAACCACTTGTGGTACCCCGGACTCAAATTACGAACGATCGAACGTACATAATTTACAGCGATGGCAATTGCATCAAAGGATGATGCAGAATTTTTGGCGTCGATGGTCGCAAGACTACCTTCACCAATTTCTGCAACGGCATAAGTGGGTTTACAAAACTCCGGAGCCATCTATTGGTGAGGTGGTGTTAGTTAAAGAGGACAATTTGCCCCCTGGCAAGTGGTTGCTAGGTAGGATCGAGGAAAAACATCCGGGATCGGATGGTGTTACGCGTGTAGTAACAATACGGACACAGTCGGCGAAGATAAAACGACCGACGTCCAAGTTGTGTGTGTTACCAACAAATTAATGTTAATGTTTATTTAAACATTTCATGTGTATTTGGTTTATTATTTGTTTTTAAATTTGTTGAATGTTTTTGTTATTTATTTTTAAATTGCTTGTTAAATTAGTTAACCCCGCACCAGGGACATTGGCGCGCCTTTTGTTGACCTCCACATAATTTGGCACGGTGGGCGGTAGTGAAGGACATAATTCATATGTCCTTGGTGGGCGGTATGTCCAAGTAAGTAGCGAAGCCCTAGCGCGATCGCCTATTAAATTAGTATTGGTCCGGAATTTAGTACCGATTACCTCTCTAGATGGCGTTGGCGTCGATTTAGATCGCGCTATGGTTTCGTTACAAGCAAAAATATAAGAGGTTTGGATTTTTATTTTTACGAGTGAGAGCAGCGCCTCTATTGTGATTTACTGTAACTAAAATTAATATTATACGGGTTGATACAGTAGTCCAGTAGTATCATTTGACGATCCTCTCCAAGTCGACCCTAGGTCGTGTACACCCCTCCTGGAAATCTCGCGGACATGTATGAACTCCCCTAATTACTAATCAAAGTATAAACGGGGACTTACACAGTATCATTTGCGTCTTAATGTTTCATGATTCGACTCTAAAAATCTGACTTGCCCTTGCTGTTGTCACTTGCTGAAATCTGAAATGATCTGGACACCGTCCACGACCAAATTCCCGACATAACAACATTTGTCGCATCGTACCCGACACGCATCGTAAGCGAAAAAGGTCGTCGAGCCACAAGTCCGCGTACTTACTCGCACATCTATCACCCACTTTATGTAAATCGCATTGAAAGTATCCAAAGGCAACTTTTGAGGTGCATTCAGTTTATATCCAGAACTTATTTACCTAATTACGACAACCGTTGCAGAAAGTTTCACATTCTTCCACTAATTGAGCGGAGAAAAATTGCTGACATGGTATTCCTGCACAATTTGGCTAATGGTTCAATCGACTATTCTGAATTGTTGAGCAAAATTGGGCTGCGTGTTCCATCATACACTTTGAGGAATCATCAGCCTCTGTATGTTCCCTCTGTGCGAAGCATATACCAACAAAACTCTTATTAAGAGCTAGCAGAATATATAACTTGTTGTGTCAGAGGATTGATGATCTCGATTTATCCTCCACCAGTAATCCTAAACTAAAAAAAAAATCTTTGTGATAACTTCTTTGTAAATCACTAATACATCTTCAGTCTTTACTAAACACACTCAGAGTGCTTACTTGTTATTAATTTCACTTTCCTGTCCTGTGCTGTACCTGTTACTGTCTCTTGTGCTAACTTAATATTGTCCATGGAAACTTCTAATTGGCCTTCTTTCGCTAATTATCTTCTACCTGTGTAGGTATATGCTAGCTGTAAATTTCATTAAAATGTAAAAATAAAATAAATAAATAGCGAATTCCTAGGTTATGTTACTGTCTACCCGTCGTCTATGTGACTATGACAAAATATTAAAGGAATATACTAGCTAGATTCAATACTTATAAGGGACTCAAAATTAAATCATAATTAGTACAACAAAGTATTTTTATTTTTCATAATATCTCGTATTTTATAACAACTTTCTTATACACTTACAATTTGTTAATTCATACCAATTTCCGATGCATGCAAAACAATTTTAAACATCTTAAACATATAATAGCTTATATAATTTTATTCAGACAATAGGAATATAATATTTAGTGCACTACACAGGTGTACATGGTGTTCTCAATTAGACGTACATCTAAGTGTTTGAACTCTGAAAGGCTTCTGCGGTTCTTATTACATTATACTTACTAAAATATTTATGCAAATATAAATTTGCACTATATACTATCTTTAACATTAATATACTGGTAAATTCTCTAAAACATAACATTATTATCCTGGACATAATTTTAATTCTCTTGTTAGTAAATATCAAGCAATTCACGTGTTCTCATTCAGGTTATCCGTTAACTAAAACTAATTTGCAGCTATGCATTAAATGAATTTGTTAAAAATAATGATATGTGGTTATTTGTATACAATTAAACTATTTAACATCAAAATAACAATTTTTAAATATCACATAATATTCGTAGAAATATTTAGCTACTTATACAATATATTAATATCTTATATGGTCCTTTTAAACGCACTACCTTATCACGTGTCGTTACAATTATTATCATTTTGTTTAGTTGTCTGTAAAACTATTGTATTGTATACTGAATAAACTATTCTATGGAATACCTATAGGCCATAACTTATTATTCCATTTATGGTCGTTAATGAATATAATAATTACTAGATTAGGTAAATGGTTATTCAAAAATTTTAACTTGGTGTTGATGTGGTATATGCCTAAGACTAAAATGGAAGAGGGCTCTTTAATGCACATTCGGTGCAGGTACATACAGCTTGCGCTGGCAACCACGCGCAAACATAATAGACGGATTGATGTGCGGTCGCTAGCTGACACGTGTTGCAGGAGTGGCCTGGCGGAGGGGGCTCCACTGTTATTCGTTGAGCATGCACGTGCGCATCAGAGCGTCTATCACAGCGTACGGGTCACAGTTGGAGGCTGGTCGACGGTCCTCCAAGTATCCTTTCTTCTCCTCGGCTACTGACCGCGGTATTCTGATACTGCTGCCACGGTTAGCGACTCCTGGAAAAAAAATAATAAACATTCATTTTCTGCCCAATAGGAAAGTACCCCACTCGTTAAACAGCATTAAGTTATCCTCTTACCGGCGCTGAAGTCATTAATACTGGCAGTTTCGTGGAGCCCAGTCAAACGTCTCTCGTTGTCCTTTCCTCCACGAGGATCGTAGACCTTGATGTGTTTCATATGCACTTTAGACAGCTTGTCAATCGCCTTCTCGATTTCTCTGTAATTAAGAAATCAACGCTGTTAATAAAATTGTTGGTGATTCGTAAAGGTATTTAGGTAGGGATATAAAGTAACCATGAAGGTCACATACTGAAATTGAAAACGAATTGTTTAGTAACTAGTCGCAGCAAAATAATGAATGACTCACTAAATGATTTGTAGCAAAAAGCAGCCATTATTTAATTAATAAAAATAAAGTTAAAAATGTCAGTCGAAAACAAGAAGCCACTGTTACAAAATAATTCCGGAATGTCTCAAACGAAAACACGACCGACTTCTTGAGTGCTGCAATCGATTTCTCTCTCGTACAGGTTTACCTTGTAAGGATACTGGTCTCACTAAGTCGAATGTTATTTTAAAGTCATAATTATGACGTAAAAACAAGGCTGTCATACTTACATAATACCGTTTTCTTCACGCATCTTTTTGGTAGAGAAGTTGGTGTGAGCACCAGAGCCGTTCCAGTCCTGAACTGGTTTGGGATCGAAGGTAACGATGACTCCGTACTCTTCAGCGAGCCTGTGTAGAATGTAGCGAGCGACCCAGAGGTCGTCGCCAGCGGTGACGCCAACGGAAGGACCCACTTGGAACTCCCACTGCGAGGGCATAACCTCAGCATTCGTTCCAGAAATAGGAACGCCAGCAAACAGGCAACATCTGTAATTAAAACGAACATATTTTTTATTGTTTTAAGAAGCAGTAAGTGCCATATTTTAGAATGGCATAAATTTTCTATTAGTTACCTGTAGTGTGCCTCGACCAAGTCCCTGGCGAACACCTTGTTGGCTCCAACACCGCAGTAATAAGGGCCCTGTGGTGGGGGGAAACCGCCTGGGGGCCATCCGAAGGGCCTCAGGTCAGAGTCCAGCAGGATGTACTCCTGCTCAATGCCAAACCAAGGCTCTTCATCCTTGACCTTCTCGCTGGCTTCAGCACATCTAATGCGGTGGTTAGTGTCTATGAAATAAAAACAAAATCATATAGAAATTTGAAATCAAACTTTCAGTTGATTCATGTGAAAGAATTATTTAAAAAAAGCGCTTCGGTTTCCTACTCATTATCATTATCTCAGCGTTAATACCAGTCGCAACCGAAGATTTTTTCAGCTTTGGAGTCTGGGGACCGCTTTACCAGTCTAACAGTTGATTTTGGCTAAACTTCCTACTATCAAAAGATAAGCAGTTTTTATCAATCAATTTTTCAATTTCAATTTTAATCAAGGTAACATTTCCGACATGAACGTAATCAACGACAACACAGAAGAACTTTAATAGCCGTAATGACATTCTGCCTTAAGAGAATATGCGTCTACGTTAATTTAATCTAACGTTACCAAATCGATTAGCAGGTCGTGCTGTCAAACAATTACCATAAATGCGTAATGGCGGCTGTGAGTGTACCCTCAATGACTAATGTAATACGACTCGGTCTACGGCGCGTAAACATTGGAAACATTTTGGAGACAAAAGGCGAACGAAATCTATATGTCATCAAATCACTACCTACTGTATTAACCTACTCATTTTAGGTACTCGCATGAAAAGCTGTAAGAAATTATTAGAAATCTCTTTGTGAATACTATTTAAACGCACCTGTAGGTTCCATGTTGTATTTATAGGTATCGCACATAACCAGGACATGGTTACCACGTCGGAAAGGATCCTTGTAAATTTGACGGGGATACAGGAACGTGTCAGAGTTGTGCCCGTCCGACTGTCCGGTGGAGCTGCCATCGAAGTTCCAAATCGGAAGATCTGTAAACAAATTCATGATAAGGAGCGTGATTTCGTGGTCTGCCACGGTCTGAATGGATTTTATTTTGACAGTTCAACAAAAAATACTGCATTGAACAGATACATTTTTCGAATATGTAGAACAATGGACTAGCAATCTGGTTCGAAATGATTCCAATTGATAATAATACTGCGTTACTCAATTAGGGTGCTGGCCGATAGATCAGCCAACGCATAATGTAGAATGCAATTAAACTGATAAATGTACACAGAGTTAATTTACTGTGGGCAACAACTTTCCAAAGAACTAGGAATAGTGAATGAAATCTATCGTAACATTTCTACGACTGCTTGGGGACAATATTGCTTTGAAACCTTTTAAGTTTTCATCAAAATGTCCTTACTTCTAGAAGAGCATTTACACTGTGGATGTTATCGTGGTTTACTGAATGTGAAATCTTTTGTTACTTTTTATAATGGATTAACTAATGTTACCTAATCTGTTTTGGTAAAGTTGGAATATTTGTCGGGGACACGTCTGTAGTTATATAGGAAAAATTAAATTATTTCCGCTTTCTTCTAATATTTTTTTCTCAAACAACAGGTAAGCTTGGAAAACAAATTAAATAGCGACACCCTCAAGCTTACAAAACAGTTTTGTTTTGTAAAATACCATCTCGTTTACAGGTCTGCACCGCACGACTCAGTGAAGGCTGAACAATTTACATAAACTCTGCTAATTAGGTCGTTAATGAGGATGTAATTAAACATACTGACTTCAATTATTGTGGCATGTTTCATAAGTCATGCGTACGAGTCTTCATGAACTAAAACTGTGACCGACTTTTCAGTTCATTTGTGACTGCAGCGAAAGGCGTTAATAATAAATTAGGTACATGAAAATTTTTATAAAACATAAATTTACGTAACATAACATTTAAATGTTACATTTAAATGAACCAATCTTATATAATTAAAAGAGCTCTATTGTCAACTGGATTAACTACTAAAGCGGATCTTAAAAAAAAAAAATGCTGAACAGATGAGGAGATTACACACACAGTTCGCTAGTTACTGTGTGTCCAGTTTATCATAAAAAAACTTGTGCTTTAATAAAGGGACAAAATATAATTGGACATAAGTGATCTGACTTAGTAATAAGATTTACCTTTGGCCTGCTTAGGAATGAAGTTCAAGGTGCGATCTTTGCACCTCAAATGCTCGCCAGTACCGTCGATCCAAATGTATGTCGCCAAAATCTTGTCTGCGGGGATCGGAAGGTCATTGTACCTTCCCAACAGGGATTTGGACAGCACCGCGTTGGGTGAGTTGACGAGCACCTGGCCCGACATTATCTTCGGATTATCTGTTATTTAAAAATGCGTAATTAATACTCTATTAGAGTTTAAAACTTGATGGCCCTATGGACATTCTACGACGATTAGACGATTTGGAGGAAAACAATAATTAGTAAATGCAGGTAAAGTAAAAAAATAAACAGTTGGCTAACTCCTTGAAAGAGGTAAAAAACAAAATGGCGGTGGCAGTGAGAATAATATTCCGACACTACCTACATACATTGTAATGAATTCCCTTTGTACCGTAATAAACTAAACTGCCTCATTTGCAGGCGTAAAATATTAATTTACGAGTACCTAGCAAGAACCTGGATATGTCCGGTACAAAATACTATCATAATAACCAATCAATTTATTGTAAACTATAGCATACTATTTTCCGCCAGCGGCTTCGCCCGGGACAAGGTCGGTTATACCGTGTTTCCAAGAGAACTCTTCAAAAGTCCGGGATCAAAACTATCTTAAGTTATTTCTCAAAGTCTAGTCTATCTTTCTACCAAATTTCAATAAAATCAGTTCAGTGGTTTAAACGTGAAAACCTAACAGAGAGACAGACAGAGTTACTTTCGCATTTATAATATTATTATATAGTAGGGATAAACGATTAATAATTGATAAATGAAGGTAAAAAGAAATAAACAGGTAGGTAACTCCTTTAAAGAAGTAAAAAGAATATGGCGGTGGCAGTGAAAATAATATTCCGAGACTACCTACATACATTGTATTGAATTCCCTTTGTGGCTTTCAGACGCTATAAACTAATTTCGGCAAACCTTGCTTTTAGCTAATCGAAAAATTCACACAGTTCAATGGTAAAAATAACAGTCACCACAATGAAAAGCTTTTTGTGGTAGATAAATCTGTTAAATAAAACAAAGCTAAATATACTAAAATAGGTAAACTAGAGAATATTTTAATAAAGTGAGTAACAGATTTTCTTGAGCCGTATGGTATTGAAAGAAAAATTCTCTCGTTCAGTTAAATTTACTACAAGCTTTGAAGGTTTTGACCCAGAAATAAATTTCTAATTTGGTTGGTGTAGTTAGTATTTGAGTTTAGTTAAGACAACACATAAATCTCAAATGGAATCCAAACCAACTATCCATTACTTGCACGAAGTTACTGTCACTGGGTCAGACTATTAAAAGTTTCAGGCCGCAACCAATGCTTACTTAGAACGAGCTTCACTTAAAAATTCATACCGCTTATGTTGGCGAACGTGACAATCGAGTACCTAAGTATTTGTACCTATAAAACCATGTCAAAGAAAGGTTTGACAAACTACTAAAAAACGAAAACAAAAAACAAACGTGAAATCTACCAAGACACACAGGTTCAGGGTGGTAGATTTCAGCCCAGTCCTGTCAGAGAGAAGGCATTCTAGTAGTTCGGACATTAGATTATGCTTATTTTGTTCCCGATTTTAACAAGCCTATAAACATCTCAAAATAAAAAAATAAAAAAAAATATCTGAAATTGGTTTACTTTTTAATGGTATTAATTTATGAATAAAAGCTGGGTGGAAGTTGATACTAAATATTAGCTTACCTTCTATTTTTCCGTGAGCATCAGCCATCTTCACGCCTTGTAGAAACGTATAAATCTGTAACAAAACAAAAGAGTATTTAGCATTTTAGCCCATGCTGCGAACTGATTAAAATAGTCTTTGACAGATAGTGTCATCAATAATATTCACAAGTTGTAGGAGGAAAAAATGCGTAAAAATAAACCGATAGGTATCGGCAATTAAAACTACAAAATGCTGTCAGTGAAAACTGTTGATTAAAAAATTCGTTGATACGATGCGCGACGCATATACACAACGATAAGAATATATACGACGGAGTAGTAGTTTGTAGTCGGCTTAAGTTTGATTACTTAATATTAACATACATTTTCCTTGACATTTCGAGAGAATATGTAAATAAAAGTTTGACTCTTCACAAAAGAAACATGTTTAAAGGCCATAATCAACTGTATTTCTATGATTTTATATGCTCATGAATGGAAATAAGCGTTGTCAATTTTATCCGGAAGTAACTTCCTTTACGTATTTAGGAAGCCGATTAAGAAACAGAAATAAATGAATGATGAATGTTCTTGATTTACCATGACCAAAAAGCAAGGTCTAAGTTACACGTGTTAACTATTATGGAATAATGGCTAATAATAATATCAATGAAGCTCTCCAATTCTCATAGGTGTCTCAAGACAAGTGGCTCCATTGTGCTACGGCACTGGACGCAAAAGACAGTTTTCGGGGACCCATTAGCACTGAGTGTGCTAATCACCTTGGCATCTTGTCTGTGAATGTTATATTAACATTGGTCAGGCCACACAGTCCTGTCGAACTTCAAGGTCACCGATTTACGATACGCCGAATCCTAATATATTTTGTTTCCATATTCTTCAATAATCCTGTAACAACCAGGATTGTCCTTGGAGGCCATTGCAGACGCTTTTTCCTGTATGTACATACAGGAAAAAGCGTCAGTAGTTCTCTTCGCTTAGACCCTTAAGCGTACGCTTTCGAAAGTACCGGGATTCCGGAAACAGGTTTAATAGATATAATATCAATGACTACATCGGGTCTATCAAAATTTTCGTTTTAAATTTTCTATTTCTTACCCTCTTTGTGTAATTAGCATTGTAGCTTATTGAAGGTAAAAACAACCGGAACTAATTAATGTATTTCTAACAGAGCATGACAATGATGTTTCGTAGGCAACAGTTACCTGTGCTTCAGTCAAACAAACAGACCCTTGACATCAGCAACGATGGTAATTTGACGAAATCGATTGGCGCGTTGCCACTGCGGAAACGCGTACGTTAGACGGCCACTCTTCACGACGCACGCAATATTAGGTGCCCGATGCGGCAATGTCGTCCCGACCGACGAAGGCGATTATTATAACAACTTGATATCCACACAAAAGCCAAGGCATGGAAGGAAATGGAGGTAACGAATGAAAGCTTCAATATTGACTAAGAATACAATAGGGTTCATTTAGGAGAATTTGGAACAGAAAATATTTCTACATTAACCATAAGTCATTATTCAATCAATACCAAAAACGGAAAATTGACAAAACTAATTATTTTCATTACCGTATTTTACCCGTGTATCCTTAAACGACTAAGTAAATATTTTCTGAAATATGTACATTGTACCTACTGTAAGTTGGATTGTGTTTTTTTTTTAAATCTTGCCTCGCATTAGAAATTACACCTGTATCGTGGGTGCTTTTAGAAACATTTAAACTCACATACAAAAGCAGTACTTATTCATTCACATGACAACTGGGCTTCTAATAAAACATATCGCGTCATTTATATGTAAGCAAATAGGAATCTTGTACCGCAACTGATGGTTGTTGGCAAATGTAATGGATCTGGGAAAATTCCCACTAGCTCGGAAAATTTCGTGTTACCTGCTGGCTTCATCCACGATCAACGTTATTGCAATGCGCCATAAGATTATTTTGTTGATGGAGAACAAAAATAAACGAGCTAGATCTAAGGAAATATTTAAAAAAGAAACGAAAAGAAGTAATCCATAATATTACCCAAAAAGTAAACGAAATTTCTGACATCTATGTTACTCTTAGATAGAGCACGAGGTTAAGCAATCCGATCGATAAACATAATAGCTATTTGCATGGTTTTATTTGTTGTTCACTACAGGCCCAAGAGTGCCGCCATTCGTTTCTAATTAGACGCCACTACATTAGTGAGAGCTAAAATATTATGGTGATTATTTTTTACATTACCACACCGTCTAACAGTGGAAAATGTTAATGGTAAATTTTTTACTGTTAATTTTCCTTTTTCCACTTCTACGATAATAACTTATACGAGGTGAAAATTGAATATGTAAATGCTGTTACTAGTGTAAATCTTTGGAAACATTTCCAAGATCAGAATAATTTTGTTCCAGTTATTACTAGTCGGTTACAAACAGAGATGTCATTGACTAAGTGTTAACTGTATGTAAATACAATAGTTATGTATTTAGATACTCGATTGTAACACTTCTGTGACTGTGGCTTAGACTGAAGAATACTTTTATAACATAATGTAATTGGGCCTTAATGATATTTATTAGATGGTTATTTTACCCAACACCATCCTGTCATATACAATCCGAAGAATAATCGTATAATAGGAACAACAGATTTAATGAAAATATTAATAAGTATGTAGGTGTCATGACAGTGACAATTATGGCGCGATAGTCATTAAATAGCATTATTACACGTAATCTATAGATATTAATAGAAATAACTAGTATCGTTCTTTCTCTCAATCGTGGATGATCGACCATCACAATGTCAATTAAACATTGTCACAATGAACTAAGAAAATTATAAATATTGACTGTGTTTATTGCCATTTATAAGATATTTTTATATAATTTAAAAACGAATAAATAATGTATAATATGTACTTATATCAAACAGGAGGCGCTGGAATAATTAGACATTAAAAAAATTCGTCCGCAACGCTGGCAACATTAAAAGTGAAAAAAAAAAGTCTGGCAGCATTGCTACATTGCATGGCAACTTTCTATTTTGAAATGTGTAAAGTCATACGATGTAACGCATAAGTCATTAAGGAAATGCACATGAAATCCAATTCGCGCCACGGGCCACGGCACTATTTATAAAACATGATCACCGCCATTTCTGTTTTCAGTCCTAATTACAATGCATCGATGTTTTGGTATCAAGCGTTATACTGTACACACTCCCGTTATCAAGTGTTGACATATTACATTATTACATGTCTCTTAGTATATCTATGTGGGTTAATGTAATGGCTCATTTGTATTATGCCGATGTTGATAACCGAAGTGACGCAATGTTTCAATGTGAGAACGAACGCCTTGATGTTAGGGAGAGGTTTTAAAGTATGTGATTTGTCGTTAATATGCTGTCCGTAGCTGCATCACAATGGATCACGAACTCATGCGTGACAACTGACTGATTAGTGGCTGTTCTTTAGTATTGTTCTCCCCTTCAACGTTCGTCACGTTGATATCTATGTGATGCTCATGCGTAAGTACTCGAGACAGATGGGATAACAAAGGCTTTATGCGTTCGACTTGACACCTACACATTACTCAGTGTTTTGTTGTGCAGTTGTATGTTTTGTTTAGTATTTATTACACAGTTCTCAAGTCCTTGGCCTTGTCATGAAAGGAGGGCGATGACTGTTCACGCAGCGCACGAGTGTTTGGCCGCTGGCTCCGGTGTGCTCAGCTGATGCTCACATTGCTCATCTAACGGGACGGGTGGATGGTTCTTGAGTATTTAGAACATGTTTATATTTGTTTCACGAGCGGCAAAAAATAAAATGCGTGAATGAACCGGCCGGCGGCGCCGATAAAATACAGAAATATCTAGGCTTGCTATTGTGGTTCCGTACGTAAATATTCCCGTGTATACACAATTTTTTCACATACATATATATTTTTAAACTAATTAAGTACGTGTGGCTGCAGAAGAGGTTGCAAAACTGAAAACTATATCTAATTAAATAATTAGTTTCACTTAAACTATTTAATTAAACGGAAAGTGTTGCATGATATCGTAAGAGAGTGGCATATTATTTTCGATGCTCTCATTCCAATATTATAATTCTATCAATATTAGCGGCTATTGTTAAGTAAGTTAGCTTATCTCCAAAATTCATTTTTTGTGTGCATGTTGTGTTTACCTATATGAATCATCATATAGGTAAACATCATCATCATCAGATGCACTGTTATTTTTCATTATTTGGTTGTTTTTGTGTAATAAATTGTTGGTGAACTTAATAAAATAAAATAATAAATAAATCCAATGTTTTGTTTATGTGACATTCAATAATTGTGAATGCTGAGGTGATGAATGCACGCTGACAATCGCTGAATTTTAAGGTTCATTTTTATAATTCGTATGATACTATAATATACCTACATACTACCCTTTGTTTGACAATCATACGTTTTGAAAATGCTGTGTAACTTTCAGAATCCTCAAACAATGACTTTCGAATTCGAATTTCCGAAGTCGTTGAAGTTTAACAAAGAAAATATCGTAGCCTAGGCTACGCATTTATTTAAAGATCGAAGATAAACGCGAAGTATGAAGATCAAGAATAATTCGGTCATTCATCTTGGCAGTTCAAATGCCTTTGTGTTTGGTTCTCGAGAAGTATTGCACTTTACTGTAATTCTCGTATGATTTGAAAGTTTATTTTTAATTCTCAAGGTAGTTGCGCTGTGGAACACTATATGTATTCATTGAAACATTCACATGTTTTATACAAGAGTGTGGTATGGTATGAAAGACGATCTAAATTATGAGCATTTTGTAATTATCCTCGCTGGACGTTTATAAGTGCACAAACGTATAAGGAGAGACGCTAAAAACAACAGTAATCAGCGGTACGATAATTAATATAGTCCTTGTACAAATAGAAATAGCCTTCTTTCAGAAATTGGTGTAGAAATCTAGCGCAGAGCTGATAAGTAATGCGCGAATGGAGTAGGTACTTTTTCTCAAGCAATCGCGGTTAAGAATATCATTATTTTCTGCATATATAGGTCGAGAAATAATATAAACTTGCTTTCCTCGTACGACTCGTTTCGTCATTAACAAACTGGAATTATCAAGTTTTTGCGAGACACTCCAACGGTCTTGACCTGAAGATATTACGTCGAAGTCGATTTCCATCTCACCGGTGTACGTATCGTTATGATTATTGCATTACATAATCATTATTATGTAGTAATAATTATAATATAATTCTTTGGAATTTAATCAGAATTTAGGTTACTTAACAATATAATTAGAAATTAGAACATTTACCTAGATAATTACGATAACATTACCATAAAAGCATTTGTGATTCGAATTTCATCGAGTAAAAAGCGTTCTTAAAACTGAATGATGAAATTGTAGTTATTTTAAATCTTAAACCTTAATGTTTGAGCGGGCCCTTGAGCTAGTTTAGTTTTTAAAAATAGCAGACGGTAAAAATATATGTTATCCTAACAAATAGCATATCATTGTGATTCACATTATTATTCCGTAATGTACTGCATTTTCCTTATACACTGATAGTTAAGTAGGTATACACAATTGTACGTAGTTGTAATAAGTCTAAAGTAAGTATGTAGGTTACAAAGACGCAACGCTCGGATTCCACTTGATTGAGTATCAGATGCGATCGATAACCTGAAGTACTGCGGACTTTCTGGTTACAAATGAGAACATGTGTCGTATAGTATCATTAACAAAGACGTGATTATCGAACAAACTAGATCATTTACTAGATTACTTACAATTTACGCAATAATGATCGCGTTAGTTTTTAGGTCAAGGGACCAACGCGGTTGTGTTCTGATAACAGTCAAAACAAGCTTTAGTTTGAACGATAACAGCGACCACACCGAAGTCTTAGAATTACACAATTAACTTTTAAGTAAACAATATTTTTTGTCACAAGGTACTTAGCGAAGGACGTTCGGCTGCATATTAATTAAAATGACTAATTCTAAAGTCGAGGTTACCGTAACAGGAACGACGCAAATGTTTACGGAACTCTAGCGGCTAATGAGCAGCTGAGGTAATTACCACGCGTTTTAAACGGGTACTTTTTGTACCAACACGGCACCGGCACTACAAGAACCACTTCACGCGGAATTGTTAGTAATTGGGTCAGACAGTCAAGTTGGTATCGCTATTGAACAGTTTAAAAAATCCAGAAAAATTTAAGTTCTCATAAAATTTAGTGTGAACAGCTGTCAGAACGTAATGTGGTTGAAACAAGATGGACGTTTCATTAAATGGTAATTAATACATCACTATCAAAATATAAACATTGTCACACATAATGAAGCCTACCATGCGACTAGGCGAAATCAAATAAATAATAATTAATTAAATACGTTCCGTTCTACAAGACATTAACAAACTTCTTTCTAAAAATAATAAATTAAGTGTAGTGTAATTTAGATTAGATTATTAACAATTGAAATAGTAGTAATAGTGTGCCTAATGTGTTTATGATTATTTGGTTAGTGCGTTCAGTAATCGTAATTAAACACCAATCATGTTTTTTGAAAAAGCTAGCGGTTATGAAAAGCAACAGATGTAACAATCCATCTGAGACATACAATACCTACATATGACTTACACATGTTACTATTATAGTACCGTCGTTGGAAGGTTGGTCGTTCAATTATTTTCAAAACACAAGAACTTTTTAATTCACGGTTAGTTTAAAAACAATGATTTTTCGAACGGTTTAGTAAGTTGGAAACGTTTAGATAATTCGATGGAAAGTTAATAGATAACAAGTCTTTGTTTTAAACCGCTGGAAGCGGGAGGAGCAGACCCGGGCGTCGTGGAGAATCTTGGCGGAGGCCTGTGTCCAGTAGTGGACGTCTTTCGGCTAAAATGATGATGATGATGATGAAGTCTTTGTGACTGAAACTCAATGCACCTATTTTAACATCAAGTTTTAACATCATGTCGGTCCTTTTGTGTTTGGTTTTATATTATGTATTCAGACTGTAAATACTTAGTAGCAATTTTTTAAATTTTTATTATTTATTAATTATAAACTAGCGCTTGACCGCAATCCCGCCTGAAGGTAAGCAGTGCAATATACCTATATTGTATGATATTAATGTAAAGATTATTAAAGTATTATGTAGATTTTTTATTCGGCCTACGGCAACATCTGTACGTTTTTGAAATCCCGTCGAGAGTGGAAATTAATAGTTTAGTGTGGGGACTGGGGATATTATAGACACGACATCGTGCACGGGTTTTGTGTAAAGAGCCTTGACACAGTTTGCTCCGACAAAGGGACAGTACATAATATAAAACAATGTTTCACTAAAACATCAAATCCAAGAAACAATCAAACTTTATAAATATTAGTATGATAGTCATTGAAAATATTTCAGAATTAGTTAAAAAGCCGGGTGATCTACTTTGCGAGGCAGTAGCGGTCCAAGAATAGAAATAAGACGATCGATTGAAGGTTTTGGGCTCAAAAATAAGTTGGTTCGTTTTACCCGTCGACCGTACGACGCCGACGGAGGAAGGAATGATTCATAATTTATTTTATTACACGGGAGTTCCCTTAGGCAAGCGTTCAGTAGGTAACGCGTGCTACTCGTGAATTTCAGTATGTGACTGACCTTTTGCCCGCACTGAACAGACTGAAACACGCAGCGGTCCGCATCTGCCACATGTATACTTTTTTAACCGTTTTATTACTCTTGAATATACTAAATTCAGAACTACGTTGAAACAGAAAAGTAAAAAAAGTTCGTGACATTGCGAAATAGCTCTCGTGTCCCGACCCCAACACGTCACTCCACCGTAGAGAAATTTTTAAAAATTACTGTTCGAAAAGTATGTTATTACTTCTGTTAGACCTCATTACTTTTTTCTTTCTCAGTTAGGTTTTATTGGTGGTCTGTAATATTTTATGTGGCCTACCGAATTGTCCTTTGTTCGATATAAGTACACTGAGTAGAGCTACACAATTGTTGAGAAATGATTGGACTGACTAGACACATTATTCAAATTTGTGGTTCTTTTTACAAAAGACTTTCGGACACTGGTATACACTACATAGTTACGTGATATTGTTGTGTAGTGGCCCTAGCGGTGGCGTTTCTGGTAGGTGTGTGGGAGACACTGATTGAGACACGGTTTGACACTATTTAAACACTTTACTACGAGACAACGTTATAAACTTACAAGTAATATGAATAAAATTACTGACTGCTTATTCTAACTTCTTGTTCTGACTGCTCGTTCTGACTGCTGGTTCTGACTGCTGGTTCTGACTGCTGGTTCTGACTAACTTGCTAAGAGCTGTGGTAACTATTTATATACAGGATCATTATTGGGAGGGGTAGATAGTACCACGACCCTTGTTCCATCATTACTTATCTTAATCAATTACATTAACAGCTAATTTGTGATTATTAATGTTATAACTAATTGTTAACAAATATCATCAATACTTATCTTAATCAATTACATTAACAGCTAATTTGTGATTATTAATGTTATAACTAATTGTTAACAAATATCATCAACTTATGGGAACAATAAACAGTTGATTGCTTAATGACTTACAAACAGATAGTAATGATTTCCTTGAGAAAGGTAAATAAATCATGATGTCCATTACATGTCCATTACACCTCCCCCCTTAAAATGGGAATAATTTGAAAAATTATTCACATAATATTCATACATCATAATATAATATTATTCATATAAATTCTTAAACGCTTATTTGCTTTTTATCTGAGCGATTCTTGAAGAACGTCTCAAGGGAGTGTGTTCTTGAGATGGACCTGGACTTTCAATGTCTTCCATTTCAATATCATTGTTACTATTATTGGTAGTTCTATTTAAATTAAGGGTAATACAGTTTGTGATTCTACCACAACAAGTTTTTGTGTCCTCTATAGCTAGTAATCTAGATTGTGGCGAACAGAAAAATTTCCTTTTCAAGAGATATTTGCCTATCCTATAGAGTACATAAAAAGCTATAAACTTAACTATAGATAAAAACATGAATACAAAATAAGTATTATTCTTAACTCTATGGAATACACTTTCGTTATTTATTTCGTCTAATAATTCATTTATCTTGTCAATTTTGTGACTTGCTATATTTAAATCATTCATATTTATACTGAATTTATTAAACGGAATAAAATCTAACTTATCTTCTATGGTATTGTTTTTCAATTTATTACAACAATTATCATTAATAATATCAAAATCTGGAAATACAGATAGATGGTTTGACATCATTCCTTGATTTGAGGAATGTAATATAATATTAGGAGAATATAATTTACAATTCTTTTGTAATTTTAAAATACCTGTAGATTTTAATTCTAGATCATATGGTTCTTCGTTTTTACAAGAAATAGTTGAAATGATTTTATTTGGTATTACAAATAACCAATTATTTTCATTTTCTAATTTATGCCATTGTTCTGATTTAATTGAACCAATCCTTGTATCACAAGATGATGGAATTTGGTTTTTACTACCTAAGAATAATGTTAATTCACAATTATCTTTAGCGTAAACTGAATACAAAGGTTTTTCAAATTCACAAATATAATAATTATTAGACAATTTCTTACAGCTATTAATATTTTCTATAGTAGTATAATGAATTTTATTTTCAGAGATTACAAAATATTTCTCTGTAGGTAATATAAACACATAAGTATTATTTTTATTTAAAATTGGTACAGGAACTAAATTATACACATCATAAGTTTGTTGAATAATCAATGGTGTCTTAATTATAAACACAATCTTTTCATTCATATAATATGAAATAATGTTAACTAACGATAGCAGTTCTGATGCGTTATCCATATTTAATTCCAAAGGATATTGTGTATGAATCGGAATGTGTGATACCGTTTTCTTTAATTCATAAATATACTGTTCAGGAGTAATTATAATTGGATGTAGATTATTATTTTTAGCGAATAATATGGCATCAATAACCATAGATATTTCATTATTTACCTCGCTGGTAACTAATGTTAAAAATGATAAATGCTCATCTATGTTTTGCTTCATATCAATATTAAAAATTTTATTATTAGTATTTTTTGTATAATTAGCTAAAGTATCTAAATTTTTACTGAAAATGTTTTCACTTTTCCTGAGATCAGTTATTGTATTATTAAAATTATGAATAGTAGTCTTTACAATTTGCGATTGAGATTTTAATAACGTAATTAATTCGTGTTCGTTTTTATCCAAATTATTGATAGCATCATCATAGCGTTTTGCGTCTTCTACGTCTAATGTTCCAAATAAAATCTTAAATAATGTTCCTACGCCATCGATAACAGAACGTTTTGAACGATGATTATTAGCAAATGAATGTCCGATGATTTCTCTAAGAACGATTTCTTGGTTTTTCAAATGAGGATATAATTGTTCTAAGACTAACATAGACGTTTGGCATAGTGAAAATCGGTTAAATGTGTCATGGCTACAAAGGTTTTTAGTTTCAGCAAGGATATTTTCAATAAGCTGTAACTTCCTATGCCAGCTAGATATATCTAAATAACTAATTAAATTCCATTCACTATCGAATTGATTTGCTTTTCCTACATGTTCGAAGTAAATTCCTCCTTTATTTAAAGCTGTTACATTATACAGTTCACCTTGACTTGACGTGAAGGTAAACCTGGAACAATAAAATTATATTATTTATTTCGCTAGTTTCAAACGGTTTATATGCACCTTAACCTTCCTTCTTTTCATAAGTACAGTTACGTTTACTGGCGAATTAATTTCTACGATTTCATACGGACCGGTAAACTGTGGAGAAAGTTTTTTCGATCTCCCCGGTTTACTATTTTCGTTTGTGATGTACACTTTATCGCCTAATTTATAATTTTCGGTTCTGCATTTCTTATCGTAGTATTGTTTGTTTTTATTCTTTGAATCAATTAAGTTATTTCTAGCTATTTCCTTAGATTTTCTTAATTTTAATGTTAAATCATCGATATAATCGTCATAAGAATATTTAAATTCTGGTTGCGCGGTTATGGATGTAGGTAGACTTGGTTTAATACCGAATAATAATTCATGTGGTGAGAATTTCGTTGATGAGTGGATAGCAGTGTTATATGAAAACATTGCAAAATCTATCCATTTATCCCAGTCATTCTGATCTTCCCCAATGAAATGTCTTAGGTATTCTGCCAAAGTAGCATGACTACGTTCTAGACTACCGTTTGTCTGCGGGTGATATGCAGTAGTAGTTAACTGTTTAATTTTAAACAGTTTCGAAACTTCTTTTAGAAGTTTTGACGTAAAGTCGGCACCTTGATCTGTTAGAATACTTTTGGGAATACCAAATTTACAAATGAATTCTCTAACAAAAACGTCGGCTATTCTTCCTGCGGTATGTTCAGGTAAAGCATATGCTTGCGAATATTTTGTCAAGTCGTCTTGAAGAGTTAAAATATATTTATTTCCATTGAGAGTCAAAGGAAA
Source organism: Sesamia inferens (assembly GCA_037179545.1). Lineage (NCBI taxonomy): Eukaryota > Metazoa > Arthropoda > Insecta > Lepidoptera > Noctuidae > Sesamia > Sesamia inferens. Next base: position 12,436,229 of record CM073921.1, on the reverse strand, counting down.
AGGTCCTACAATATCTAAGCTAACTCTTTCAAATGCTTCATTTGCCGTAGATGTTATAACCATAGGTTCCCTATGTTTTTTCCGTACGAGTTTGTTTTGTTGGCACGACTCACATTGTGCTATAAAATCGTTTATGTCTTTTTTTATGTTATGCCATTTATAAATAGTTTTTATTCTTTTATATGTTTTGTGGAAACCTGCATGGCCTGCCATAAGGCTGCTGTGCATTTCCTTTAAGATATTTGGAATTTCATTTGGTGTAGGTGTAATTAATGTATTATTGTATATGTTTATCTTAATATCTGTTTTCATGAAAATGTATCTCAACATCATTCTTGACTTTTTATAGTTAAATTTATCATATTTATCTCCGAGACGAGTTAAGTGTAGCTCGCTTCGTTTTTCTTTTAATAAGTATTCCTTAACTACATTTAATAAATCAAAATAAATTTCATAATTAGATTTATCCCAATAGTTTTGCTTTGTACAAGCATAATAAAATGTTGACTTACTGTCGTGAAATACAGCAACTTCACCTACTTTATATGGACATCCAGCACAATGACTATGCTTACTTTTTTGACGCTAATCGTAACCTCTCTTTGGATATGTTCTCAGATTATACCGGGAAACTAAATAGACAGGGTACAAAATGCATATTTCAAAATATATTTGACCGTTTGATTATTGACATTAAAAATTATCCTATAATAGACGCTACTCTTGATAATACGTCAAATGAAAGTGATTTTTTTCGTTTATGATAAAATAAAAATATTACACCAGAATATTGCTGGACTAATAACAAAGTCTGATCTACTTACTGTTCACCTTCAACAACTGTCGCGGGAAAAAAGAGACATAGATGTCATTTGTATCACAGAACATTTTATTATGGCCGGATACGAGAAAATATTAAAGATTTCAAATTATAAGCTAGCAGCTATATATGCAAGACACTCTAAGAAGCGAGGAGGAGCCTGTATTTTAATTAAAAAGGATCTCGAACACAAAGAGCTATTAGATATATCACGGCATTCCATAGCTAATGTCATCGAATGTTGTGGTATAGAATTGTCAAATCAAAATCTAATTATTATATGTATTTATAGGCCACCCAAGTCCAATAATTTAAATGTATTTTATGAAAAATTAGACATTATTCTAAATAAACTATGTACCAAATCAATTAAAAAAATAGTTATGTGTGGGGACTTTAATATAGACACATTAAAAAGAAATAGATTAACTTTAGACTTTGAATACTTTCTTTTGGGCTACAATCTAGAGTTGGAACTGCGGCAACCCACCAGGTTGGCCAGTAGTACATGTTTAGACAATTTTGCCCGTAGCTCCCAATTGAAGTGTAATTCAGAAGTATTGGACTTTGCATTGTCAGACCATACTGCCCAAATATTGGAAGTAAGGGTTGTTAAATCATACAGAATAAATTCATGGAGGATTAAAAAACGCGACCTATCTAAAGAAAATATGACTAAATTCAAAAATTATCTGAAGTGTCTTTCTTTCTCCGAAATCTACCAAACCGGAAATGCTAATGAAGCATACGATTATTTTCTAGAGCAATTTCGCATGTTGTACGATCTTTGCTTTCCTTATAGATTATTAACAGTTAAGTCTAATAAAAAAAATAAATGGGTTTCAACTGGTATTCGAGTATGTAGTAGGAAACAAAGACAATTACTATGGAAATACAGACGCGAACCATCGAATAGTAATAAAAATAACTTTAAAAATTACTCTCGCAGGTTTCGGAAAATTATTAAATTAACACAAAGAGCACAAAACAACTATTTCATTAAAACATCAAGCAATAAATCGAAAGCATCATGGCAGGTTATAGATAATAAATTCCGAATCACTGAGCCTATTTCTCAAATTAATATACAAAATAATATCGTTACTAATCCAACAGACATTGCAAATGCATTTAATGACTATTTTATTGACCAAACACTGAATAATATGACGAAACTACCGGACACTATGAATTTGACAAATAATCCCAACTCAATGTTCATGCACCCAGTAGTACCACAAGATATTATGAGAGCAATACAATTACTAAAAAACAAAAGTAGCACTGGGTATGATGGGATATCAACAAAGATTATAAAAATGGTATCAGGCGATATCGCTTTTCATTTGTGTCATATTTTTAACTTATGTATCAGTACTGGAGTATTTCCGGATAGTTTAAAAACAGTTATAGTAAAGCCACTTTTTAAAAAAGACAATAAAGAAGATCTAGCAAATTATAGACCAATTGCGTTGATACCCATATTTTCCAAGGTTATTGAAAAAATAATTTATGAATCAATAAATAATTTCTTATCTAAATATAATATTTTAAGTGCGGAACAAATGGGTTTCAGAAAAAATAAAGGCATAAATACGGCCGTCTATGATTTATTAAATGTCATATTGCAAAATGTAGATAAAAAAGTGCCAGTATGTGCAATTTTTACAGATATGTCAAGGGCTTTTGATTGTGTTGATCATGATATTCTTATAAAAAAACTAAACATCATAGGCATCAGAGGAAATGTACTTAATCTCTTAAAATCATACCTTAAAAATCGCAAGCAGTACACAGAAATATCTAGGATATGTCTAAAAACCAAGTGTGAAGAAAAATATCTATCTAAGGCTAGAGTTATTAAATATGGCGTACCACAGGGCAGTGTGCTGGGCCCTTTATTATTTTTGCTATATATTAATGATTTACCTCGCCACATTGGACATCAAATGGTCTTATTTGCTGACGATAGTACTGCCTTGATTAAATGTATCGACAAAAAGACCTATGAACATGACATAAATAACACTTTGATAAATATAATACGCTGGCTTGAACAAAATAATTTAGTAATCAATATACCAAAGACTAATGTAATGCATTTTTATCAGCGAATCCCACCAGAAGACTTGCATTTACACTTCAATGGACAAAAGGTAGACCAAGTACTAGTTGCGAAATTCCTTGGCATCATGATAGATAGTCAATTAACTTGGAAGCCACAAGCAGAGGCAGTATGCAAAAAACTGAGTACAGTTGCGTATGTACTCTTTAACTTGTCTAAAAAAGTAAATATGGCCACAAGGTTAATAGCATACCACGGTTTGGTCGCATCGGTCTTGAGATTCGGTATAATATTCTGGGGAAATTGTAGTCTGAAGGAACAGGCGTTCAAGGCTCAAAAACGCTGCATAAGGGCAATGTGTAATCTAATAGTAACAGATAGCTGCGTACCTGTATTCAAGTCCCTAAACATATTAACATTTCCATCACTTTATATTTTCGAACTGGCTGTTTTTGTAAAGTCTAATATGTATCTTTTTAATAAAGTCTCCGAAAATAGGAACCGGCCAATCAGAAGTCAGTATAGAAATTTGCTCAGTGTTGGTAGCTACGATACCGTCCTATTAAAGAAAAGTGTTATGTGTATGGGCCCGATTATCTTTAACAAACTACCCGACGTAATAAAAACAGAGACATTATCATTATTCAAAAGGAAATTGTCGATTTTACTGATAGAGAAATGTTATTACTCAGTTAGCGAATTTTTATCAGATGAGAACTTAAATTGATAATGTGTCATGCATGTATTACTGACTTTAGATCTGAACTATACCTATTGACCATAAACTGGACATTTTTATTTATTTATTATTATTATTATTTTTATTTTTTTTTTATTTGACTTAAATTGACTTAATGAATTGTTGTTCTTAATTTCGTTTGACATGGTTAATTTATATTTATCTAATTTCTATTTAATTGATTTGACAATGTGTATTTATAATATGTATCGAATGAGATTATTATCGGAGATTTCTTAATTTTAGATTTTGTTTGCATGCCTTAGTTAAGGTAGTCAGTATAAGGACCTTTCAAGAACTTAATATCTATATTTTGTACCTACTTACTATGCAAATAAAGGACTATTCTATTCTATTCTATTCTTTAATATTATTAATTTTATTTAAATGATCATACTCATTAACTATTTTTCTTAGACTTTCATCGTTAATATGTTTATCTGCTGATATTGGTATAAAAATATTTTCTTTTATCACGCTTAATTCGTCATTAATTTCGTTTAAATTATTATTTACTATAATAGACTTTTGCGCTGTTTCTAAAAATGATTTATAATTTTCGCGTATCTTTGAAGTTGTTGTCATTAATTCTTGGTTTTCTATATTTGGAACTATTCTGCTTAATGCATCTGCATTAGTATTTAATTTGCCTGGTTTATAAATTGGAGTAAATTCATATTCTTCGAGAGATAATCGCCATCTGAAAATCCTAGCGCCATCATTTTTAGAATTGAATAAGTATGTCAACGGTTTATGATCCGTGATCATATTGAATTTACGGCCATATAAATATGGACGAAAATGTTTGACACACCATACGATTGCTAGAAGTTCTCTTTCAGTGGTTGAATAATTTTGTTCGGCCTTATTTAACGTCCTACTAGCGTAAGCGATTGGCAAATCCTGACCAATTGGGCCTTGTGATAATACTCCTCCTATGGCATAGTTACTAGCATCTGTAGTAAGATTAAAAGTTTGACTAAAATCTGGATATATTAAAATTGGAGACTTACAAAGTTTATTCTTAAGGGATTCAAATGCGTGTTGCTGTAGACTTGTCCAATTGAAAGGAACATCCTTTTTTAAGAGTTTTGTTAAAGGTTGTGACAAGCTACTGAAATCAGGTATAAACCTTCTATAATATCCTGCTAATCCTAGGAATGCTTTAATATCTTTTGCATTTTTAGGTATGGGGTAATTTTCAATTGTTGCAATCTTGTTTGGATCTGGCTTAACTCCATTTTCCGTGATCAAATGACCTAAATACATGACTTCGCGTTTCAGAAATTCGCATTTGTCAGGTTGCAACTTTAAATTATTAATGGAAAATCTTTCAAAAACTTCTTTTAATTTCCGATTGTGGTTTTCGAGATTATCTGCATGAATAACGACATCATCTAAATAGACGAAACAACGATTTCCTTGCAATCCAGTTAAAACACTATTCATTAAGCGTTGGAAAGTTGCAGGAGCGTTTTTCAATCCAAATGGCATTCTATTGTATTCAAAATGTCCTTGAGGGACAGTGAATGCTGTTTTTGATGAGTCCTTAGGGTGCATTTTAATTTGATGGAACCCTGAGGCTAGGTCGAGTGTTGTGAAATATTTAGAATGACCTAATTGGTCTAATATTTCTGTTATTTGAGGTAAGGGATATGAGTCCCCGATGCTGACCTCGTTTAACTTCCTATAATCGACAACGACTCGCCATTTCTTTTGACCCGAAGCGTCAATTTTCTTTGGTACCACCCAGATAGGTGAATTCCAAGGGCTATTTGATGATTTTATAATGCCGTCTTTTAACATTTTATTAATTTGATTATTAACTTCCCCTTTTAAGGCTTCTGGATACCTATAACTTTTTGTATTAATGGGAGCTTCTGTTTTCGTATGTATTTCATGCATAACTACATCTGTGCAGCTTAATCTATCCCCATCTAAATGAAATATATGATTGTATTCTTTACACAATTCAATCAAAGAATCTTTTTCTTCATTATTTAAATGATCTGTCCGTAGACAACTTTCTAGTTTCTCAAGTCTGAAATTTAGATATTTCATATTTACTTTTAAGCTCTTGCTCTTCGACTACTGCCATTGAAATAGCATCTTCTAACGTTTTAGGTTGTAGAGCTTTTAATATTAAATTTAAATGTTTATTTAAACCTGTAATAAATACGCTTAAGGCTTGTGATTTGAGTAACTCAACACATGCTTGTCGGGCTTCTTGCGTTTGGTTTGTTGTATCTAGTGAATTTATTAATCTGACGTAACAATTTTCGACCTTATTTGCATATGCTAAAACGTTTTCGTTGTGATTTTGTTTGCAACTACTTAGTTCTAATTGCCATTGACCAATCGTTCGTTTTTCGGTGTATGTATCTAATAAATAATTTTTTAAATCATCCCAAATTTGAAATTCGCGATTTCTTATCATTGATCTAGCGTTATCCGTGATTTTTGTAATAATTATTTGAAGCAGTATTTTTTGTAGATTTGGATTTATTAAATTATTAACCGTATCACAGTTGTCTAAAAATTCATGTATACGCGCCTTACTGCCATCAAATTTAGTTAGCATTCTTTCAGCCATTTCTAGTGAAATATAATTATTTTGTACATTCATTGATGTAGATACACCAGAATTTACGCTTTGATGCATGATTAATACTAATTTATACTAATTTTCACTTTTCACAATTGAACACTTCCGATGATTGGCAGATGATCCCGTACAGGAAAGATCCTTTATAACGGTGCTTAAAAAAAATATTGGCGGCGTACTCACAGTAATATAATTACTTGAAGATATCTCGTTGACATAGTAGTTGACGTGATGACTTGATGAGCAGGAAACTGGGCAGCGTAAGCGGTTGAATTTTGATCTTCGGACCGCTGAAGATACGTTTGTCCAATCCGTAGAACTCGTCGTGATGCTCAGGACCGTTGTTTGTAGAAGAATCGGAGCTTAAGGACTCCGACGAAGGTCTCGTACAATCAGAGATGTAAGGCTCTGACCAAGGTCTCGAACTATCGAAGTGAAGTGGTCTTCAATCAATCCCAAACTCTGACACCAATTTGTAGTGGCCCTAGCGGTGGCGTTTCTGGTAGGTGTGTGGGAGACACTGATTGAGACACGGTTTGACACTATTTAAACACTTTACTACGAGACAACGTTATAAACTTACAATTAATATGAATAAAATTACTGACTGCTTATTCTAACTTCTTGTTCTGACTGCTCGTTCTGACTGCTGGTTCTGACTGCTGGTTCTGACTGCTGGTTCTGACTAACTTGCTAAGAGCTGTGGTAACTATTTATATACAGGATCATTATTGGGAGGGGTAGATAGTACCACGACCCTTGTTCCATCATTACTTATCTTAATCAATTACATTAACAGCTAATTACATTGCGTAATAAGGAAGGAAGGTATATTGTAAGATTACCATTACGCAATGCAGATCTAAGCGGCAAGGTTGGTGAGTCCAAGGCTATAGCTGAAAGGAGATTAAAAGGCTTAGAATTAAAATTAGGAAAGAACAATAAATTAAAACAAGATTATGAAAAGGTGATACATGAGTATTCGGAATTGCAACATATGGAAAGGGTGTCGGAAGAGGGAAGAAAAAATAAAGAAGCTATATACTTACCTCACCACGCTGTCGTCCGGGACGACAAAGATACGACCAAAGTAAGGGTCGTATTTGATGCTTCCTGCAAAGGGTCAAATGGTATGTCACTTAACGACAATTTGTTGATCGGACCAACATTGCAGGCAGAACTTCGGCATATCATCATGCGTTGGAGATCCTACAAAATATGTTTGGTTGCCGATATTATTAAAATGTATCGACAAGTTTTAGTGAACAGAAAGGATACAAAGTTTCAGCACATACTCTGGAGGGATGATCCTGAAAAAGAAATAGATGAATATGAATTGACGACAGTAACGTTTGGCACCGCATCAGCACCGTACTTGGCTGTTCGTGCTTTACACCAAGTGGCTTATGATGAGTGTGAAGATAATCCTGAAATAAAGAAAATTATCCTGAATGATTTTTATATGGACGATATGATGACGGGAGCTGAAAGCATAGAAAAAGGGATTCAAATCTTCAAGGTAATGAATGAAACTTTAGGTAAAGGGGGATTTATGCTGCAGAAGTGGATGAGCAATTGTAAACAATTATTAAATAATATAAGGAATGAGGAAGGAGTGAAAGATGAAGATTTAAAAATCAAAATGGATGATATAGCTAAGATACTGGGACTCACCTGGAACTCCGGCGAAGACTTCTTCCAATACACGCTGAATCTCCCGACGATAACTGGACCTGTAACCAAAAGAAAAATTATTTCCGACATAGCGCGTTTATTTGACCCCCTGGGATGGTTGGGACCCAGTATTATCTTAGCTAAAATATATATTCAAAATTTGTGGTTAGCTGGTTTACAATGGGATGAAGCAAGCAATTTGTTATATGAATGGAGTACTTACCGTCAAGGCTTGGCTTCTCTGGGTCAGATAAAAATTTCTCGATGGTTACACACTAGCTCTGATAACATTAAGTTAGAGCTACACGGGTTTTCGGACGCATCAAAGCTAGCGTACGCGGCAGTGGTTTACCTTAGAGTAGTAGATCATTTGGGCAACGTTCATACCTCTTTGATAACATCAAAAACTAAGGTGGCACCTATTAAACAAGTGTCTATCCCAAGACTGGAACTCTGTGGGGCAGTTCTTGTTAGCAAATTGATAGCGGAAGTAGGTTTAGTTATGAACGTACCAAAAAGTGAGTGGCATGCATGGACAGACAGTGAGGTGGTATTGGCATGGTTAAATTGCCATCCATGCCGCTGGAAAACCTTTGTGGCCAACCGGGTTTCAGATATTTTGACCACATTAGATACGCATCACTGGGCTCATGTATCTAGTAAGCAAAATCCAGCAGATTGTGCTTCTCGCGGGGTGTCACCTTCAGAGCTTGTAAATACGTCAATATGGTGGGGTGGGCCGAGCTTCTTGAAGGAACAGGTCATTGAATATACAAGACCAAAACATCTTGTAACTCGTTTGGAAGAAGTGAAGGTGCATACTTCTACTGTTGACGTAAACTTTTGGAATAGATTTTCGTCCCTGTCGAGAATGATTCGGGTCATAGCTTACTGTCGTAGGTTCATGAGATTACGAAGGCACGAAATAAAGTCAGAACATTTGACTAAACTAGAACTAGACGAGGCAACCGAGACCTGTATAAGGAAATGCCAAGAAGAAGGATTTCCAAATGAATTAAAAGAATTAAGGAATAATCAGACAGAGAAAAAAAAGAGTGATTTAAAATCGTTGAACATATTTCTGGATTCAAGGAAATTGATAAGAGTTGGTGGTAGGTTGGAATTGTCACAATTAGATTACCATAGAATGCACCCTTATTTGATACCGAAGGAGTCGTTTCTGACGGACCTGTTGATAGCAGACGCTCATCTAAAAACCATGCACGGGGGACCTCAATTAATAGTAACATATCTCGGGGCGGCCGGACCGCGCCAACGCGTATGTATACGTACATCCGTGGTGGAGCGACCCGGACAGCCGGGCACTTCTTCTCATGCAACCGAGCGGGTGGGCAGGTTGCGGATAGCCCAACTCCGGCTGCGGGACTGGCCACCCGTGGCTGGTCCCGCGCCCGGAGCATCTCGTAAGAGATCCCGGACAAGAGAAGTGCCCGAACACCAAACCCCAGGTTTAGGGTAACCCACACACCCCATCCCATGTTCCTAATAATCCACATAAACCCATCCCACCCCTTATCATTACTTCCCGTCACTCCTTTCTAAATCCCTAGGTCAAATCCCAGACCTAGGGTGACCCACCCAAAAAAAAAAAAAAAAAAAAAAAAAAAAAAAAAAAAAAAAAAAAAAAAAAAAAAAAAAAAAAAAAATCCCACCCATCCATCAAACACCTTTCCCTCCCTACTTCCCTCCCTCCTATTCCCATATCCCGTCGGTCCCAGAGGAAGGGCAACCTCGATTCCAAAAAAGCCCACCACCCCCTTAACAATGAACATGCAGAATAAGGAAGAGACTACCCAGGTGGGTCCCGGCCAAGCCGGGGAATCCCACACCGCCACGGCGGTCAGCCCCCAACGTACTCTGGGGGGGGGGCTACATTTTGCATCAGTTCGCCGTGCACTTCAGCACGGCCGGCAGCTTTAGCGCCCATAACACAGGCAGCGACCAACGCGCCCTCTAGCACCATCCCGGCAGCGACACACGCGCCAACACTTGACACAGGATGTGCGCCCTCCACGAACCTCTGGAATCAGAGCATCGTGAAGAACAGTGCCACCAACCCGAAACTGACAGATACGCAGACGGCGTCTGGAAAGGTGAGCGAACCTGGCGGCTCAACCACTCGCCCGGCGGAAGGCCTACGCCTGCTACCCAAGCGCGGAAAGCCTGCTAGCCGGGGGAGGAAAGTAGGCGACCGAAAGCGCAAAATCCGCGAAGGCATGAGCCAGCGCGGAGCACAATCGGACGCCGAAAAGGTGGGAAGGCCGCAAGTACGCGAAGAGGCAACTCAGCGCGAAAAGCGGCCTGACGTGGGACCAAGCGACCGGCCGCAAGTACGCGAAGGGGCAACCCAGCGCGAAAAGAGGCCGGACGCGGAACCACGAGCCCAGGGGCAAGTACGCGAGGGGGCAACCCCGCGCGAAAAGCCCTCATGTGAGGCGGAGCCAGCCGGGGTCGTAAGCCGATCCTTGCCAACGGACAGACCAAAAACCAAAAAGACCAGAGGGAAACGGGGCGGATCCTCGCACAAAAAGCCTACCACCCTAACGGACGCCTCTGCGACGCAGCCTGGACCAAGCGGTACGGGCTCGTCGAAGAGAGAGCGCCCAAACGACTCGGCCTCACCGGGTACGCTTCAGGGGGATGCAAAACGTGCGAGGATCCACTCCGACCAGGGAGAAGCAAAGAGCTACGCGCGGGCCACTAAGGACATTCCTGCGCGTCTCGCCGTGGCAATTTGTTGCTCCCCCCCCTCGAGAGACCTAACTCCAGAGGAAGCCGAACAGGTCAAGGCAGGACTGGAAAACCTGCTCCTATTCGACGACGACGACCCCACCACGGAACTCCCTGCCTTCCGCGGATACCCACGGGTAGTGGACGGCACAGTACGGTGTGGTGCGAGGACGACGACGCCTTGACCTGGCTGACTAAAAACGTGCCCCGATTGAATCTCCCAGACTCAGACACTAAACTGACGGTACTGAAGCAGTCGGATGTGCCCACCCGTGTTAAGGCCTCCCTCTTTGTCCCCCGTTACACGGGAGACATGCGGAGGCTCCACAGAACTCTGATCCGTCAGAACAAGTGGTACAACATGGCGCAGTGGTCACTATACAGGGCAACCACCGTCGGTGGAGACAACTATGGGTCTTACTTGACCCTGGGTGTGCCACCGGAGGACGTGGAAAAGGTCCTGGCTCGGGAGCGGCGGGTATCGTACCTCCTGGGGTCGATATACGTGCGCTTCTGGCCCCGCACCCAGCCCTCCGACAGCAATTCAGACCCTACGAGTGAGACACAGACAGTACCGACGGACTCACAAGACAACAACTTGGACATTGCCCAACTGGAGGAGGAGATGGCCCGAGCAGCGATGGCTGACGAACAGGAAGCCGGGTCATCTACGCTCACATCTCCTGACCGGGCCATACAGCTCCTGGCATCACCGGAAGACCCACTTAGTGCGTACAGGGATGGGGTGGGGGAAGGATGTTCCGATGGATCGGACACCGACTAACACCCCACCCCACTCATCATCGCCAACGCCACTCAACATTATACAAGCTAACCTCCAGCACAGCCAGACTGCCACGGCTAGCTTACGCAGAGCGCTGGAGGTTAAGCCCAACACCATCGCACTGATCCAAGAGCCGTGGATCAGGAACAACAGAATATGTGGCCTCAGCAACATCGGAGGTAAGTTGATACTTAACACACATAACACGGATAAACCCAGAACCTGCGTCTACGCACCCAAAGATACCCCCACCACACTACTCACCCAATTCTGTTCCAGAGACCTGACAGCTGTCAGGCTTGGGACCATAGGTGACACCGGAGACATCATACTGGCCTCGGTGTACATGCCGGGTGAAGACACAAACTGCCCGCCGAAGGAGATGGCCGACCTAGTGCAGCACTGCGAGGACGCTGGGCTAGACCTGGTCATCTGCACTGACTCGAATGCCCATCACCCACTCTGGGGCAGCGAGACAACAAACCCCAGAGGAGAGGTATTATCCACTTATTTGTTCTCAACTAACCTCAACATTATAAACCGAGGCTCTGAACCCACTTGGGTTACAGTCCGAGGACAAACCATCATAGATTTAACACTCGCTTCGGAAAATGCTGCGAGCCTTATCACGAATTGGCATGTGTCGGGCGAACCTTCTTGCTCAGACCATAGAAGAATCCGCTTTACACTGACCACTAACGTGAGTAAGCCCGCACCGAAGCGTAACCCGAGGCGTACCGACGTGCCCGGCTACAAGCGCCTTCTAGCTGCCCTACTAGCTAGGCACTTGTCACAAACAAACATAATAACAATTGCACAGCTAGAATACACCGCAACAAAGCTCTCAGAATACATAATAGAAGCTTACCACGCCTGCTGTAAATTAAGGACACCGCGAGCCAACAGCAAGCGAAATCCGTGGTGGAATCCCGAGCTCGGTAAGCTACGTCAAACACTACGAAAGCACTTCAACAGAGCAAAAAATAGTAGGCTCACAGAAGACTGGGAAACTTACAAAAAAACCCAGTACACCTACAAGAAACAAATCAGAACCGCCAGAAGAACAGCGTGGCGGAAATTCTGTGAGTCTATAGAGGAAAACAACGAAGCCGCAAGGGTAAGGAAAATCCTATCAACCGATCAGGACCGAACCCTTGGAGCGCTGAAAAAACCCGATGGCACATACACAACAACGGATCAGGAAACCAGCAGAGTCCTCCTGGAAACACACTTCCCGGACTGCAAACTCCTGGAGGACAGGACCTGGGAGGCTGCACCAAAATGGACTCCGACAGAGCAAGACTGGTCCAATGCCTACAAATTAATAACAGAAGACCGATTAAAGTGGGCTATCAACACCTTCAAGCCATACAAGTCCGCGGGGTTGGATGGCATCTTCCCAGCCCTACTACAATGGGGTTTGGTGCACATCGCTCCATGCCTAGTAAACATCTTTCAGGCATGCATAGCGTACAGATACATACCCCTTGCATGGCGGGAAGTGAAGGTTATCTTCATACCTAAGCCTGGCAAATCGGACTACACACTACCCAAATCATACCGACCCATAAGCCTCACATCCTTCTTATTAAAAACCCTAGAGAGAATCTGCGACCGGTACATCCGCGACGGACCTCTCCAGGCAAAGCCACTCCACAGACAACAGCATGCGTACTCCACAGGCAAATCAACAGAATCTGCGCTGCACAGCGTAATATCCAAGATTGAATGCGCCGTGGATCACAAATGCTCAGCACTAGCCGTCTTCATTGACATCGAAGGCGCCTTTGACAAGACCACCTTCACAAGCATTAGCACTGCCTTGAACAGGCATACCATAAACCCGTCACTGAGAGGCTGGATCGCTAACATGCTCGGCCAAAGAGCCGTGCAAGTTACCGTGAACGACACTACAAGGGCCATCGTGGCGAAGGGATGTCCGCAAGGAGGCGTTCTCTCGCCGTTACTATGGAATCTGGTAGTAGACAGCCTAATAAAAACACTAAATGACAAAGGTTACTATACCGTGGGTTATGCCGACGACATAACAATAATAATAAACGGTATGCATGAAAACACCCTGTGCAATCTAATGCACCAGGCCCTGAAAATCGTAGAAAATTGGTGCGATACACACCAACTATCTGTGAACCCCACTAAAACCGAGCTGATCCTCTTCACAAAAAAGAGAAAGCTCACACCGCTAAATCTGCCAAGATTCTTTGGCACCACCCTAAGCCTATCTGCTGAAACAAAATACCTAGGCATGTACCTGGACAAACAGCTGAATTGGGCGAAACATACCAACTACATCACAACAAAAGCCAGCATAGCAATGTGGCAATGCAAGCGGATGCTTGGTAAAAACTGGGGGATTAGCCCCAAGGTCACTCACTGGCTTTATACCACAATCATCCGGCCAATTATTACATACGGCTCACTAGTCTGGTGGCCAAGAACTAGTCTGAGCACAGCCCAAAAGGACCTCGAAAAACTACAACGGTTGGCGTGTGTGGCAATCACCAGTTGCATGAGTACCACGCCTACAGCCGCCCTGCAGGCGATGTTAGGACTGCCCCCCCTTCACCTTGTTGTGAGGGAGGAAGCAACACTGGCTGCCTTCAGACTCCACCTATCAGGAACCCTGAGCAAAGACTCCAGGGTCAAACATACGCGCCTAATGCTAGATGCAATCAAAAGGCAACCAATGATACAAGCACCCAATGACAGGGTACCAAAGCAATACTGCTTTCAAAAGCACTATCAGATAGTACTTGAGGAAGAGCAGTGCGATTACTCAGGTCCGGAGGAGCTGAGAGTATACACCGACGGATCAAAAACCGACCAGGGAACGGGCGTCGGGGTGTTCTCGCAGGACCTCAACATAAATATATCCAGATCGCTAGGGATGCTCAACACGGTCTACCAAGCAGAGTGTGTGGGCATTACCCTTGCAGCCCTAGCCATAAAAGCCAGGAGAGTTGCGGACACGCGCATCCGCATACTCACTGACAGTGCTTCCGTCCTCCAATCCCTAAAACAGGGATGCATCACATCAAGTCTGGTACTTGAGTGCCACGATGCACTGGAACGGATAGCTGCACCAGACCGCAATACCGTGGCACTGCAATGGATAAAGGGCCACAGCGGTTCACTGGGTAATGACGCAGCTGACGAGCTGGCCAGAAGGGCATCCAGCGCGTTGGTCAGCGGACCGGAGCCCATTGTGCCTATCCCCTTCATTCAAATACGAAGATGGCTACAAAGGTATTCCTACGAACAAGCGGAGATTTGGTGGTCCTCGTCACCGGGCTGCAGGCAGTCCAAGGAGGCTCTGCCATCCCTAGATGGCAAGCTAACCAAAAGGCTGTTGCGCCTGGATAGGAAAACCCTACGATTGATGACGGGGATCATCACGGGCCACTGCCTGCTGAATAAGCATCTCCACACAATAGGTGTAACGGACAGCCCTCTGTGCAGAGCCTGCATAGAGGCTGACGAAACAGTTGCGCATGTACTCTTCGAGTGTACAGGCGTAACCCAAATAAGAAACAAATTCATAGGAGCACCAAGATGTTACACAGATATTCTCAACAGGCTAGGAGACCTGATGAGCTTTTGGAGGGAGGTGGGCTGGCTGGAATAATCCGCCAAAGGCCGCCATGGTCCACGCACAATGGTCCGCTGAAGGGACTGAGTGCGGAAACCGAACCAATAACATAGAACATAGTAACATATTTACGGTTTAAGTACTGGATCATAGGAGCCAAATTATTAGCCAAAAAATATGTGAGAGGTTGTGTAAGGTGCCTTCGATATACAGTTAAGACAAGATCCCAACTTATGGGACAATTACCTGCAGCTCGCGTGACACCGAGTAAACCCTTTTTATGCAGCGGGGTGGATTATGCTGGTCCGATACAAATAAGAGTATCCAAGGGTCGGGGTCAAAAATCGTACAAGGGTTACATAGCACTATTTATTTGCATGGCAACTAGGGCTGTGCACTTGGAGGCCGTTAGTGATCTTAGTTCGAAAGGCTTTATGGCAGCGTTTAGACGGTTCGTGGCCAGACGCGGTCGATGTGCTAAGCTTTATAGTGACAACGGCACTAATTTCATAGGTGCTGCAAAGGAATTGGCACACCTATTCCAAAAGGAAAACACACTTCTCCCTGAATTCGCTGAAGAGCTCGCCACGAATGGCACAGAGTGGCACTTTATCCCCCCATACTCACCAAACTTTGGTGGTCTTTGAGAGGCCGGGATAAAGTCCACCAAGTATCACCTCAAGAGAGTGATAGGAGATTCTACGCTGACATTCGAGGAGATTACCACGGTGTTGGCGCAAATAGAATCATGCCTTAACTCGAGACCACTCTCCTATGTGGAGGACCAGGACAGATTGACCATATTAACTCCAGGACACTTCCTGGTGGGTGAACCACTTGTGGTACCCCGGACTCAAATTACGAACGATCGAACGTACATAATTTACAGCGATGGCAATTGCATCAAAGGATGATGCAGAATTTTTGGCGTCGATGGTCGCAAGACTACCTTCACCAATTTCTGCAACGGCATAAGTGGGTTTACAAAACTCCGGAGCCATCTATTGGTGAGGTGGTGTTAGTTAAAGAGGACAATTTGCCCCCTGGCAAGTGGTTGCTAGGTAGGATCGAGGAAAAACATCCGGGATCGGATGGTGTTACGCGTGTAGTAACAATACGGACACAGTCGGCGAAGATAAAACGACCGACGTCCAAGTTGTGTGTGTTACCAACAAATTAATGTTAATGTTTATTTAAACATTTCATGTGTATTTGGTTTATTATTTGTTTTTAAATTTGTTGAATGTTTTTGTTATTTATTTTTAAATTGCTTGTTAAATTAGTTAACCCCGCACCAGGGACATTGGCGCGCCTTTTGTTGACCTCCACATAATTTGGCACGGTGGGCGGTAGTGAAGGACATAATTCATATGTCCTTGGTGGGCGGTATGTCCAAGTAAGTAGCGAAGCCCTAGCGCGATCGCCTATTAAATTAGTATTGGTCCGGAATTTAGTACCGATTACCTCTCTAGATGGCGTTGGCGTCGATTTAGATCGCGCTATGGTTTCGTTACAAGCAAAAATATAAGAGGTTTGGATTTTTATTTTTACGAGTGAGAGCAGCGCCTCTATTGTGATTTACTGTAACTAAAATTAATATTATACGGGTTGATACAGTAGTCCAGTAGTATCATTTGACGATCCTCTCCAAGTCGACCCTAGGTCGTGTACACCCCTCCTGGAAATCTCGCGGACATGTATGAACTCCCCTAATTACTAATCAAAGTATAAACGGGGACTTACACAGTATCATTTGCGTCTTAATGTTTCATGATTCGACTCTAAAAATCTGACTTGCCCTTGCTGTTGTCACTTGCTGAAATCTGAAATGATCTGGACACCGTCCACGACCAAATTCCCGACATAACAACATTTGTCGCATCGTACCCGACACGCATCGTAAGCGAAAAAGGTCGTCGAGCCACAAGTCCGCGTACTTACTCGCACATCTATCACCCACTTTATGTAAATCGCATTGAAAGTATCCAAAGGCAACTTTTGAGGTGCATTCAGTTTATATCCAGAACTTATTTACCTAATTACGACAACCGTTGCAGAAAGTTTCACATTCTTCCACTAATTGAGCGGAGAAAAATTGCTGACATGGTATTCCTGCACAATTTGGCTAATGGTTCAATCGACTATTCTGAATTGTTGAGCAAAATTGGGCTGCGTGTTCCATCATACACTTTGAGGAATCATCAGCCTCTGTATGTTCCCTCTGTGCGAAGCATATACAAACAAAACTCTTATTAAGAGCTAGCAGAATATATAACTTGTTGTGTCAGAGGATTGATGATCTCGATTTATCCTCCACCAGTAATCCTAAACTAAAAAAAAAATCTTTGTGATAACTTCTTTGTAAATCACTAATACATCTTCAGTCTTTACTAAACACACTCAGAGTGCTTACTTGTTATTAATTTCACTTTCCTGTCCTGTGCTGTACCTGTTACTGTCTCTTGTGCTAACTTAATATTGTCCATGGAAACTTCTAATTGGCCTTCTTTCGCTAATTATCTTCTACCTGTGTAGGTATATGCTAGCTGTAAATTTCATTAAAATGTAAAAATAAAATAAATAAATAGCGAATTCCTAGGTTATGTTACTGTCTACCCGTCGTCTATGTGACTATGACAAAATATTAAAGGAATATACTAGCTAGATTCAATACTTATAAGGGACTCAAAATTAAATCATAATTAGTACAACAAAGTATTTTTATTTTTCATAATATCTCGTATTTTATAACAACTTTCTTATACACTTACAATTTGTTAATTCATACCAATTTCCGATGCATGCAAAACAATTTTAAACATCTTAAACATATAATAGCTTATATAATTTTATTCAGACAATAGGAATATAATATTTAGTGCACTACACAGGTGTACATGGTGTTCTCAATTAGACGTACATCTAAGTGTTTGAACTCTGAAAGGCTTCTGCGGTTCTTATTACATTATACTTACTAAAATATTTATGCAAATATAAATTTGCACTATATACTATCTTTAACATTAATATACTGGTAAATTCTCTAAAACATAACATTATTATCCTGGACATAATTTTAATTCTCTTGTTAGTAAATATCAAGCAATTCACGTGTTCTCATTCAGGTTATCCGTTAACTAAAACTAATTTGCAGCTATGCATTAAATGAATTTGTTAAAAATAATGATATGTGGTTATTTGTATACAATTAAACTATTTAACATCAAAATAACAATTTTTAAATATCACATAATATTCGTAGAAATATTTAGCTACTTATACAATATATTAATATCTTATATGGTCCTTTTAAACGCACTACCTTATCACGTGTCGTTACAATTATTATCATTTTGTTTAGTTGTCTGTAAAACTATTGTATTGTATACTGAATAAACTATTCTATGGAATACCTATAGGCCATAACTTATTATTCCATTTATGGTCGTTAATGAATATAATAATTACTAGATTAGGTAAATGGTTATTCAAAAATTTTAACTTGGTGTTGATGTGGTATATGCCTAAGACTAAAATGGAAGAGGGCTCTTTAATGCACATTCGGTGCAGGTACATACAGCTTGCGCTGGCAACCACGCGCAAACATAATAGACGGATTGATGTGCGGTCGCTAGCTGACACGTGTTGCAGGAGTGGCCTGGCGGAGGGGGCTCCACTGTTATTCGTTGAGCATGCACGTGCGCATCAGAGCGTCTATCACAGCGTACGGGTCACAGTTGGAGGCTGGTCGACGGTCCTCCAAGTATCCTTTCTTCTCCTCGGCTACTGACCGCGGTATTCTGATACTGCTGCCACGGTTAGCGACTCCTGGAAAAAAAATAATAAACATTCATTTTCTGCCCAATAGGAAAGTACCCCACTCGTTAAACAGCATTAAGTTATCCTCTTACCGGCGCTGAAGTCATTAATACTGGCAGTTTCGTGGAGCCCAGTCAAACGTCTCTCGTTGTCCTTTCCTCCACGAGGATCGTAGACCTTGATGTGTTTCATATGCACTTTAGACAGCTTGTCAATCGCCTTCTCGATTTCTCTGTAATTAAGAAATCAACGCTGTTAATAAAATTGTTGGTGATTCGTAAAGGTATTTAGGTAGGGATATAAAGTAACCATGAAGGTCACATACTGAAATTGAAAACGAATTGTTTAGTAACTAGTCGCAGCAAAATAATGAATGACTCACTAAATGATTTGTAGCAAAAAGCAGCCATTATTTAATTAATAAAAATAAAGTTAAAAATGTCAGTCGAAAACAAGAAGCCACTGTTACAAAATAATTCCGGAATGTCTCAAACGAAAACACGACCGACTTCTTGAGTGCTGCAATCGATTTCTCTCTCGTACAGGTTTACCTTGTAAGGATACTGGTCTCACTAAGTCGAATGTTATTTTAAAGTCATAATTATGACGTAAAAACAAGGCTGTCATACTTACATAATACCGTTTTCTTCACGCATCTTTTTGGTAGAGAAGTTGGTGTGAGCACCAGAGCCGTTCCAGTCCTGAACTGGTTTGGGATCGAAGGTAACGATGACTCCGTACTCTTCAGCGAGCCTGTGTAGAATGTAGCGAGCGACCCAGAGGTCGTCGCCAGCGGTGACGCCAACGGAAGGACCCACTTGGAACTCCCACTGCGAGGGCATAACCTCAGCATTCGTTCCAGAAATAGGAACGCCAGCAAACAGGCAACATCTGTAATTAAAACGAACATATTTTTTATTGTTTTAAGAAGCAGTAAGTGCCATATTTTAGAATGGCATAAATTTTCTATTAGTTACCTGTAGTGTGCCTCGACCAAGTCCCTGGCGAACACCTTGTTGGCTCCAACACCGCAGTAATAAGGGCCCTGTGGTGGGGGGAAACCGCCTGGGGGCCATCCGAAGGGCCTCAGGTCAGAGTCCAGCAGGATGTACTCCTGCTCAATGCCAAACCAAGGCTCTTCATCCTTGACCTTCTCGCTGGTTTCAGCACATCTAATGCGGTGGTTAGTGTCTATGAAATAAAAACAAAATCATATAGAAATTTGAAATCAAACTTTCAGTTGATTCATGTGAAAGAATTATTTAAAAAAAGCGCTTCGGTTTCCTACTCATTATCATTATCTCAGCGTTAATACCAGTCGCAACCGAAGATTTTTTCAGCTTTGGAGTCTGGGGACCGCTTTACCAGTCTAACAGTTGATTTTGGCTAAACTTCCTACTATCAAAAGATAAGCAGTTTTTATCAATCAATTTTTCAATTTCAATTTTAATCAAGGTAACATTTCCGACATGAACGTAATCAACGACAACACAGAAGAACTTTAATAGCCGTAATGACATTCTGCCTTAAGAGAATATGCGTCTACGTTAATTTAATCTAACGTTACCAAATCGATTAGCAGGTCGTGCTGTCAAACAATTACCATAAATGCGTAATGGCGGCTGTGAGTGTACCCTCAATGACTAATGTAATACGACTCGGTCTACGGCGCGTAAACATTGGAAACATTTTGGAGACAAAAGGCGAACGAAATCTATATGTCATCAAATCACTACCTACTGTATTAACCTACTCATTTTAGGTACTCGCATGAAAAGCTGTAAGAAATTACTAGAAATCTCTTTGTGAATACTATTTAAACGCACCTGTAGGTTCCATGTTGTATTTATAGGTATCGCACATAACCAGGACATGGTTACCACGTCGGAAAGGATCCTTGTAAATTTGACGGGGATACAGGAACGTGTCAGAGTTGTGCCCGTCCGACTGTCCGGTGGAGCTGCCATCGAAGTTCCAAATCGGAAGATCTGTAAACAAATTCATGATAAGGAGCGTGATTTCGTGGTCTGCCACGGTCTGAATGGATTTTATTTTGACAGTTCAACAAAAAATACTGCATTGAACAGATACATTTTTCGAATATGTAGAACAATGGACTAGCAATCTGGTTCGAAATGATTCCAATTGATAATAATACTGCGTTACTCAATTAGGGTGCTGGCCGATAGATCAGCCAACGCATAATGTAGAATGCAATTAAACTGATAAATGTACACAGAGTTAATTTACTGTGGGCAACAACTTTCCAAAGAACTAGGAATAGTGAATGAAATCTATCGTAACATTTCTACGACTGCTTGGGGACAATATTGCTTTGAAACCTTTTAAGTTTTCATCAAAATGTCCTTACTTCTAGAAGAGCATTTACACTGTGGATGTTATCGTGGTTTACTGAATGTGAAATCTTTTGTTACTTTTTATAATGGATTAACTAATGTTACCTAATCTGTTTTGGTAAAGTTGGAATATTTGTCGGGGACACGTCTGTAGTTATATAGGAAAAATTAAATTATTTCCGCTTTCTTCTAATATTTTTTTCTCAAACAACAGGTAAGCTTGGAAAACAAATTAAATAGCGACACCCTCAAGCTTATAAAACAGTTTTGTTTTGTAAAATACCATCTCGTTTACAGGTCTGCACCGCACGACTCAGTGAAGGCTGAACAATTTACATAAACTCTGCTAATTAGGTCGTTAATGAGGATGTAATTAAACATACTGACTTCAATTATTGTGGCATGTTTCATAAGTCATGCGTACGAGTCTTCATGAACTAAAACTGTGACCGACTTTTCAGTTCATTTGTGACTGCAGCGAAAGGCGTTAATAATAAATTAGGTACATGAAAATTTTTATAAAACATAAATTTACGTAACATAACATTTAAATGTTACATTTAAATGAACCAATCTTATATAATTAAAAGAGCTCTATTGTCAACTGGATTAACTCCTAAAGCGGATCTTAAAAAAAAAATGCTGAACAGATGAGGAGATTACACACACAGTTCGCTAGTTACTGTGTGTCCAGTTTATCATAAAAAAACTTGTGCTTTAATAAAGGGACAAAATATAATTGGACATAAGTGATCTGACTTAGTAATAAGATTTACCTTTGGCCTGCTTAGGAATGAAGTTCAAGGTGCGATCTTTGCACCTCAAATGCTCGCCAGTACCGTCGATCCAAATGTATGTCGCCAAAATCTTGTCTGCGGGGATCGGAAGGTCATTGTACCTTCCCAAGAGGGATTTGGACAGCACCGCGTTGGGTGAGTTGACGAGCACCTGGCCCGACATTATCTTCGGATTATCTGTTATTTAAAAATGCGTAATTAATACTCTATTAGAGTTTAAAACTTGATGGCCCTATGGACATTCTACGACGATTAGACGATTTGGAGGAAAACAATAATTAGTAAATGCAGGTAAAGTAAAAAAATAAACAGTTGGCTAACTCCTTGAAAGAGGTAAAAAACAAAATGGCGGTGGCAGTGAGAATAATATTCCGACACTACCTACATACATTGTAATGAATTCCCTTTGTACCGTAATAAACTAAACTGCCTCATTTGCAGGCGTAAAATATTAATTTACGAGTACCTAGCAAGAACCTGGATATGTCCGGTACAAAATACTATCATAATAACCAATCAATTTATTGTAAACTATAGCATACTATTTTCCGCCAGCGGCTTCGCCCGGGACAAGGTCGGTTATACCGTGTTTCCAAGAGAACTCTTCAAAAGTCCGGGATCAAAACTATCTTAAGTTATTTCTCAAAGTCTAGTCTATCTTTCTACCAAATTTCAATAAAATCAGTTCAGTGGTTTAAACGTGAAAACCTAACAGAGAGACAGACAGAGTTACTTTCGCATTTATAATATTATTATATAGTAGGGATAAACGATTAATAATTGATAAATGAAGGTAAAAAGAAATAAACAGGTAGGTAACTCCTTTAAAGAAGTAAAAAGAATATGGCGGTGGCAGTGAAAATAATATTCCGAGACTACCTACATACATTGTATTGAATTCCCTTTGTGGCTTTCAGACGCTATAAACTAATTTCGGCAAACCTTGCTTTTAGCTAATCGAAAAATTCACACAGTTCAATGGTAAAAATAACAGTCACCACAATGAAAAGCTTTTTGTGGTAGATAAATCTGTTAAATAAAACAAAGCTAAATCTACTAAAATAGGTAAACTAGAGAATATTTTAATAAAGTGAGTAACAGATTTTCTTGAGCCGTATGGTATTGAAAGAAAAATTCTCTCGTTCAGTTAAATTTACTACAAGCTTTGAAGGTTTTGACCCAGAAATAAATTTCTAATTTGGTTGGTGTAGTTAGTATTTGAGTTTAGTTAAGACAACACATAAATCTCAAATGGAATCCAAACCAACTATCCATTACTTGCACGAAGTTACTGTCACTGGGTCAGACTATTAAAAGTTTCAGGCCGCAACCAATGCTTACTTAGAACGAGCTTCACTTAAAAATTCATACCGCTTATGTTGGCGAACGTGACAATCGAGTACCTAAGTATTTGTACCTATAAAACCATGTCAAAGAAAGGCTTGACAAACTACTAAAAAACGAAAACAAAAAACAAACGTGAAATCTACCAAGACACACAGGTTCGGGGTGGTAGATTTCAGCCCAGTCCTGTCAGAGAGAAGGCATTCTAGTAGTTCGGACATTAGATTATGCTTATTTTGTTCCCGATTTTAACAAGCCTATAAACATCTCAAAATAAAAAAATAAAAAAAATATCTGAAATTGGTTTACTTTTTAATGGTATTAATTTATGAATAAAAGCTGGGTGGAAGTTGATACTAAATATTAGCTTACCTTCTATTTTTCCGTGAGCATCAGCCATCTTCACGCCTTGTAGAAACGTATAAATCTGTAACAAAACAAAAGAGTATTTAGCATTTTAGCCCATGCTGCGAACTGATTAAAATAGTCTTTGACAGATAGTGTCATCAATAATATTCACAAGTTGTAGGAGGAAAAAATGCGTAAAAATAAACCGATAGGTATCGGCAATTAAAACTACAAAATGCTGTCAGTGAAAACTGTTGATTAAAAAATTCGTTGATACGATGCGCGACGCATATACACAACGATAAGAATATATACGACGGAGTAGTAGTTTGTAGTCGGCTTAAGTTTGATTACTTAATATTAACATACATTTTCCTTGACATTTCGAGAGAATATGTAAATAAAAGTTTGACTCTTCACAAAAGAAACATGTTTAAAGGCCATAATCAACTGTATTTCTATGATTTTATATGCTCATGAATGGAAATAAGCGTTGTCAATTTTATCCGGAAGTAACTTCCTTTACGTATTTAGGAAGCCGATTAAGAAACAGAAATAAATGAATGATGAATGTTCTTGATTTACCATGACCAAAAAGCAAGGTCTAAGTTACACGTGTTAACTATTATGGAATAATGGCTAATAATAATATCAATGAAGCTCTCCAATTCTCATAGGTGTCTCAAGACAAGTGGCTCCATTGTGCTACGGCACTGGACGCAAAAGACAGTTTTCGGGGACCCATTAGCACTGAGTGTGCTAATCACCTTGGCATCTTGTCTGTGAATGTTATATTAACATTGGTCAGGCCACACAGTCCTGTCGAACTTCAAGGTCACCGATTTACGATACGCCGAATCCTAATATATTTTGTTTCCATATTCTTCAATAATCCTGTAACAACCAGGATTGTCCTTGGAGGCCATTGCAGACGCTTTTTCCTGTATGTACATACAGGAAAAAGCGTCAGTAGTTCTCTTCGCTTAGACCCTTAAGCGTACGCTTTCGAAAGTACCGGGATTCCGGAAACAGGTTTAATAGATATAATATCAATGACTACATCGGGTCTATCAAAATTTTCGTTTTAAATTTTCTATTTCTTACCCTCTTTGTGTAATTAGCATTGTAGCTTATTGAAGGTAAAAACAACCGGAACTAATTAATGTATTTCTAACAGAGCATGACAATGATGTTTCGTAGGCAACAGTTACCTGTGCTTCAGTCAAACAAACAGACCCTTGACATCAGCAACGATGGTAATTTGACGAAATCGATTGGCGCGTTGCCACTGCGGAAACGCGTACGTTAGACGGCCACTCTTCACGACGCACGCAATATTAGGTGCCCGATGCGGCAATGTCGTCCCGACCGACGAAGGCGATTATTATAACAACTTGATATCCACACAAAAGCCAAGGCATGGAAGGAAATGGAGGTAACGAATGAAAGCTTCAATATTGACTAAGAATACAATAGGGTTCATTTAGGAGAATTTGGAACAGAAAATATTTCTACATTAACCATAAGTCATTATTCAATCAATACCAAAAACGGAAAATTGACAAAACTAATTATTTTCATTACCGTATTTTACCCGTGTATCCTTAAACGACTAAGTAAATATTTTCTGAAATATGTACATTGTACCTACTGTAAGTTGGATTGTGTTTTTTTTTTAAATCTTGCCTCGCATTAGAAATTACACCTGTATCGTGGGTGCTTTTAGAAACATTTAAACTCACATACAAAAGCAGTACTTATTCATTCACATGACAACTGGGCTTCTAATAAAACATATCGCGTCATTTATATGTAAGCAAATAGGAATCTTGTACCGCAACTGATGGTTGTTGGCAAATGTAATGGATCTGGGAAAATTCCCACTAGCTCGGAAAATTTCGTGTTACCTGCTGGCTTCATCCACGATCAACGTTATTGCAATGCGCCATAAGATTATTTTGTTGATGGAGAACAAAAACAAACGAGCTAGATCTAAGGAAATATTTAAAAAAGAAACGAAAAGAAGTAATCCATAATATTACCCAAAAAGTAAACGAAATTTCTGACATCTATGTTACTCTTAGATAGAGCACGAGGTTAAGCAATCCGATCGATAAACATAATAGCTATTTGCATGGTTTTGTTTGTTGTTCACTACAGGCCCAAGAGTGCCGCCATTCGTTTCTAATTAGACGCCACTACATTAGTGAGAGCTAAAATATTATGGTGATTATTTTTTACATTACCACACCGTCTAACAGTGGAAAATGTTAATGGTAAATTTTTTACTGTTAATTTTCCTTTTTCCACTTCTACGATAATAACTTATACGAGGTGAAAATTGAATATGTAAATGCTGTTACTAGTGTAAATCTTTGGAAACATTTCCAAGATCAGAATAATTTTGTTCCAGTTATTACTAGTCGGTTACAAACAGAGATGTCATTGACTAAGTGTTAACTGTATGTAAATACAATAGTTATGTATTTAGATACTCGATTGTAACACTTCTGTGACTGTGGCTTAGACTGAAGAATACTTTTATAACATAATGTAATTGGGCCTTAATGATATTTATTAGATGGTTATTTTACCCAACACCATCCTGTCATATACAATCCGAAGAATAATCGTATAATAGGAACAACAGATTTAATGAAAATATTAATAAGTATGTAGGTGTCATGACAGTGACAATTATGGCGCGATAGTCATTAAATAGCATTATTACACGTAATCTATAGATATTAATAGAAATAACTAGTATCGTTCTTTCTCTCAATCGTGGATGATCGACCATCACAATGTCAATTAAACATTGTCACAATGAACTAAGAAAATTATAAATATTGACTGTGTTTATTGCCATTTATAAGATATTTTTATATAATTTAAAAACGAATAAATAATGTATAATATGTACTTATATCAAACAGGAGGCGCTGGAATAATTAGACATTAAAAAAATTCGTCCGCAACGCTGGCAACATTAAAAGTGAAAAAAAAAAGTCTGGCAGCATTGCTACATTGCATGGCAACTTTCTATTTTGAAATGTGTAAAGTCATACGATGTAACGCATAAGTCATTAAGGAAATGCACATGAAATCCAATTCGCGCCACGGGCCACGGCACTATTTATAAAACATGATCACCGCCATTTCTGTTTTCAGTCCTAATTACAATGCATCGATGTTTTGGTATCAAGCGTTATACTGTACACACTCCCGTTATCAAGTGTTGACATATTACATTATTACATGTCTCTTAGTATATCTATGTGGGTTAATGTAATGGCTCATTTGTATTATGCCGATGTTGATAACCGAAGTGACGCAATGTTTCAATGTGAGAACGAACGCCTTGATGTTAGGGAGAGGTTTTAAAGTATGTGATTTGTCGTTAATATGCTGTCCGTAGCTGCATCACAATGGATCACGAACTCATGCGTGACAACTGACTGATTAGTGGCTGTTCTTTAGTATTGTTCTCCCCTTCAACGTTCGTCACGTTGATATCTATGTGATGCTCATGCGTCATTTAATGCCTCATTGACACCTACACATTACTCAGTGTTTTGTTGTGCAGTTGTATGTTTTGTTTAGTATTTATTACACAGTTCTCAAGTCCTTGGCCTTGTCATGAAAGGAGGGCGATGACTGTTCACGCAGCGCACGAGTGTTTGGCCGCTGGCTCCGGTGTGCTCAGCTGATGCTCACATTGCTCATCTAACGGGACGGGTGGATGGTTCTTGAGTATTTAGAACATGTTTATATTTGTTTCACGAGCGGCAAAAAATAAAATGCGTGAATGAACCGGCCGGCGGCGCCGATAAAATACAGAAATATCTAGGCTTGCTATTGTGGTTCCGTACGTAAATATTCCCGTGTATACACAATTTTTTCACATACATATATATTTTTAAACTAATTAAGTACGTGTGGCTGCAGAAGAGGTTGCAAAACTGAAAACTATATCTAATTAAATAATTAGTTTCACTTAAACTATTTAATTAAACGGAAAGTGTTGCATGATATCGTAAGAGAGTGGCATATTATTTTCGATGCTCTCATTCCAATATTATAATTCTATCAATATTAGCGGCTATTGTTAAGTAAGTTAGCTTATCTCCAAAATTCATTTTTTGTGTGCATGTTGTGTTTACCTATATGAATCATCATATAGGTAAACATCATCATCATCAGATGCACTGTTATTTTTCATTATTTGGTTGTTTTTGTGTAATAAATTGTTGGTGAACTTAATAAAATAAAATAATAAATAAATCCAATGTTTTGTTTATGTGACATTCAATAATTGTGAATGCTGAGGTGATGAATGCACGCTGACAATCGCTGAATTTTAAGGTTCATTTTTATAATTCGTATGATACTATAATATACCTACATACTACCCTTTGTTTGACAATCATACGTTTTGAAAATGCTGTGTAACTTTCAGAATCCTCAAACAATGACTTTCGAATTCGAATTTCCGAAGTCGTTGAAGTTTAACAAAGAAAATATCGTAGCCTAGGCTACGCATTTATTTAAAGATCGAAGATAAACGCGAAGTATGAAGATCAAGAATAATTCGGTCATTCATCTTGGCAGTTCAAATGCCTTTGTGTTTGGTTCTCGAGAAGTATTGCACTTTACTGTAATTCTCGTATGATTTGAAAGTTTATTTTTAATTCTCAAGGTAGTTGCGCTGTGGAACACTATATGTATTCATTGAAACATTCACATGTTTTATACAAGAGTGTGGTATGGTATGAAAGACGATCTAAATTATGAGCATTTTGTAATTATCCTCGCTGGACGTTTATAAGTGCACAAACGTATAAGGAGAGACGCTAAAAACAACAGTAATCAGCGGTACGATAATTAATATAGTCCTTGTACAAATAGAAATAGCCTTCTTTCAGAAATTGGTGTAGAAATCTAGCGCAGAGCTGATAAGTAATGCGCGAATGGAGTAGGTACTTTTTCTCAAGCAATCGCGGTTAAGAATATCATTATTTTCTGCATATATAGGTCGAGAAATAATATAAACTTGCTTTCCTCGTACGACTCGTTTCGTCATTAACAAACTGGAATTATCAAGTTTTTGCGAGACACTCCAACGGTCTTGACCTGAAGATATTACGTCGAAGTCGATTTCCATCTCACCGGTGTACGTATCGTTATGATTATTGCATTACATAATCATTATTATGTAGTAATAATTATAATATAATTCTTTGGAATTTAATCAGAATTTAGGTTACTTAACAATATAATTAGAAATTAGAACATTTACCTAGATAATTACGATAACATTACCATAAAAGCATTTGTGATTCGAATTTCATCGAGTAAAAAGCGTTCTTAAAACTGAATGATGAAATTGTAGTTATTTTAAATCTTAAACCTTAATGTTTGAGCGGGCCCTTGAGCTAGTTTAGTTTTTAAAAATAGCAGACGGTAAAAATATATGTTATCCTAACAAATAGCATATCATTGTGATTCACATTATTATTCCGTAATGTACTGCATTTTCCTTATACACTGATAGTTAAGTAGGTATACACAATTGTACGTAGTTGTAATAAGTCTAAAGTAAGTATGTAGGTTACAAAGACGCAACGCTCGGATTCCACTTGATTGAGTATCAGATGCGATCGATAACCTGAAGTACTGCGGACTTTCTGGTTACAAATGAGAACATGTGTCGTATAGTATCATTAACAAAGACGTGATTATCGAACAAACTAGATCATTTACTAGATTACTTACAATTTACGCAATAATGATCGCGTTAGTTTTTAGGTCAAGGGACCAACGCGGTTGTGTTCTGATAACAGTCAAAACAAGCTTTAGTTTGAACGATAACAGCGACCACACCGAAGTCTTAGAATTACACAATTAACTTTTAAGTAAACAATATTTTTTGTCACAAGGTACTTAGCGAAGGACGTTCGGCTGCATATTAATTAAAATGACTAATTCTAAAGTCGAGGTTACCGTAACAGGAACGACGCAAATGTTTACGGAACTCTAGCGGCTAATGAGCAGCTGAGGTAATTACCACGCGTTTTAAACGGGTACTTTTTGTACCAACACGGCACCGGCACTACAAGAACCACTTCACGCGGAATTGTTAGTAATTGGGTCAGACAGTCAAGTTGGTATCGCTATTGAACAGTTTAAAAAATCCAGAAAAATTTAAGTTCTCATAAAATTTAGTGTGAACAGCTGTCAGAACGTAATGTGGTTGAAACAAGATGGACGTTTCATTAAATGGTAATTAATACATCACTATCAAAATATAAACATTGTCACACATAATGAAGCCTACCATGCGACTAGGCGAAATCAAATAAATAATAATTAATTAAATACGTTCCGTTCTACAAGACATTAACAAACTTCTTTCTAAAAATAATAAATTAAGTGTAGTGTAATTTAGATTAGATTATTAACAATTGAAATAGTAGTAATAGTGTGCCTAATGTGTTTATGATTATTTGGTTAGTGCGTTCAGTAATCGTAATTAAACACCAATCATGTTTTTTGAAAAAGCTAGCGGTTATGAAAAGCAACAGATGTAACAATCCATCTGAGACATACAATACCTACATATGACTTACACATGTTACTATTATAGTACCGTCGTTGGAAGGTTGGTCGTTCAATTATTTTCAAAACACAAGAACTTTTTAATTCACGGTTAGTTTAAAAACAACGATTTTTCGAACGGTTTAGTAAGTTGGAAACGTTTAGATAATTCGATGGAAAGTTAATAGATAACAAGTCTTTGTTTTAAACCGCTGGAAGCGGGAGGAGCAGACCCGGGCGTCGTGGAGAATCTTGGCGGAGGCCTGTGTCCAGTAGTGGACGTCTTTCGGCTAAAATGATGATGATGATGATGAAGTCTTTGTGACTGAAACTCAATGCACCTATTTTAACATCAAGTTTTAACATCATGTCGGTCCTTTTGTGTTTGGTTTTATATTATGTATTCAGACTGTAAATACTTAGTAGCAATTTTTTAAATTTTTATTATTTATTAATTATAAACTAGCGCTTGACCGCAATCCCGCCTGAAGGTAAGCAGTGCAATATACCTATATTGTATGATATTAATGTAAAGATTATTAAAGTATTATGTAGATTTTTTATTCGGCCTACGGCAACATCTGTACGTTTTTGAAATCCCGTCGAGAGTGGAAATTAATAGTTTAGTGTGGGGACTGGGGATATTATAGACACGACATCGTGCACGGGTTTTGTGTAAAGAGCCTTGACACAGTTTGCTCCGACAAAGGGACAGTACATAATATAAAACAATGTTTCACTAAAACATCAAATCCAAGAAACAATCAAACTTTATAAATATTAGTATGATAGTCATTGAAAATATTTCAGAATTAGTTAAAAAGCCGGGTGATCTACTTTGCGAGGCAGTAGCGGTCCAAGAATAGAAATAAGACGATCGATTGAAGGTTTTGGGCTCAAAAATAAGTTGGTTCGTTTTACCCGTCGACCGTACGACGCCGACGGAGGAAGGAATGATTCATAATTTATTTTATTACACGGGAGTTCCCTTAGGCAAGCGTTCAGTAGGTAACGCGTGCTACTCGTGAATTTCAGTATGTGACTGACCTTTTGCCCGCACTGAACAGACTGAAACACGCAGCGGTCCGCATCTGCCACATGTATACCTACTTTTTTAACCGTTTTATTACTCTTGAATATACTAAATTCAGAACTACGTTGAAACAGAAAAGTAAAAAAAAGTTCGTGACATTGCGAAATAGCTCTCGTGTCCCGACCCCAACACGTCACTCCACCGTAGAGAAATTTTTAAAAATTACTGTTCGAAAAGTATGTTATTACTTCTGTTAGACCTCATTACTTTTTTCTTTCTCAGTTAGGTTTTATTGGTGGTCTGTAATATTTTATGTGGCCTACCGAATTGTCCTTTGTTCGATATAAGTACACTGAGTAGAGCTACACAATTGTTGAGAAATGATTGGACTGACTAGACACATTATTCAAATTTGTGGTTCTTTTTACAAAAGACTTTCGGACACTGGTATACACTACATAGTTACGTGATATTGTTGTGTAGTGGCCCTAGCGGTGGCGTTTCTGGTAGGTGTGTGGGAGACACTGATTGAGACACGGTTTGACACTATTTAAACACTTTACTACGAGACAACGTTATAAACTTACAAGTAATATGAATAAAATTACTGACTGCTTATTCTAACTTCTTGTTCTGACTGCTCGTTCTGACTGCTGGTTCTGACTGCTGGTTCTGACTGCTGGTTCTGACTAACTTGCTAAGAGCTGTGGTAACTATTTATATACAGGATCATTATTGGGAGGGGTAGATAGTACCACGACCCTTGTTCCATCATTACTTATCTTAATCAATTACATTAACAGCTAATTTGTGATTATTAATGTTATAACTAATTGTTAACAAATATCATCAATACTTATCTTAATCAATTACATTAACAGCTAATTTGTGATTATTAATGTTATAACTAATTGTTAACAAATATCATCAACTTATGGGAACAATAAACAGTTGATTGCTTAATGACTTACAAACAGATAGTAATGATTTCCTTGAGAAAGGTAAATAAATCATGATGTCCATTACATGTCCATTACACCTCCCCCCTTAAAATGGGAATAATTTGAAAAATTATTCACATAATATTCATACATCATAATATAATATTATTCATAAAAATTCTTAAACGCTTATTTGCTTTTTATCTGAGCGATTCTTGAAGAACGTCTCAAGGGAGTGTGTTCTTGAGATGGACCTGGACTTTCAATGTCTTCCATTTCAATATCATTGTTACTATTATTGGTAGTTCTATTTAAATTAAGGGTAATACAGTTTGTGATTCTACCACAACAAGTTTTTGTGTCCTCTATAGCTAGTAATCTAGATTGTGGCGAACAGAAAAATTTCCTTTTCAAGAGATATTTGCCTATCCTATAGAGTACATAAAAAGCTATAAACTTAACTATAGATAAAAACATGAATACAAAATAAGTATTATTCTTAACTCTATGGAATACACTTTCGTTATTTATTTCGTCTAATAATTCATTTATCTTGTCAATTTTGTGACTTGCTATATTTAAATCATTCATATTCATACTGAATTTATTAAACGGAATAAAATCTAACTTATCTTCTATGGTATTGTTTTTCAATTTATTACAACAATTATCATTAATAATATCAAAATCTGGAAGTACAGATAGATGGTTTGACATCATTCCTTGATTTGAGGAATGTAATATAATATTAGGAGAATATAATTTACAATTCTTTTGTAATTTTAAAATACCTGTAGATTTTAATTCTAGATCATATGGTTCTTCGTTTTTACAAGAAATAGTTGAAATGATTTTATTTGGTATTACAAATAACCAATTATTTTCATTTTCTAATTTATGCCATTGTTCTGATTTAATTGAACCAATCCTTGTATCACAAGATGATGGAATTTGGTTTTTACTACCTAAGAATAATGTTAATTCACAATTATCTTTAGCGTAAACTGAATACAAAGGTTTTTCAAATTCACAAATATAATAATTATTAGACAATTTCTTACAGCTATTAATATTTTCTATAGTAGTATAATGAATTTTATTTTCAGAGATTACAAAATATTTCTCTGTAGGTAATATAAACACATAAGTATTATTTTTATTTAAAATTGGTACAGGAACTAAATTATACACATCATAAGTTTGTTGAATAATCAATGGTGTCTTAATTATAAACACAATCTTTTCATTCATATAATATGAAATAATGTTAACTAACGATAGCAGTTCTGATGCGTTATCCATATTTAATTCCAAAGGATATTGTGTATGAATCGGAATGTGTGATACCGTTTTATTTAATTCATAAATATACTGTTCAGGAGTAATTATAATTGGATGTAGATTATTATTTTTAGCGAATAATATGGCATCAATAACCATAGATATTTCATTATTTACCTCGCTGGTAACTAATGTTAAAAATGATAAATGCTCATCTATGTTTTGCTTCATATCAATATTAAAAATTTTATTATTAGTATTTTTTGTATAATTAGCTAAAGTATCTAAATTTTTACTGAAAATGTTTTCACTTTTCCTGAGATCAGTTATTGTATTATTAAAATTATGAATAGTAGTCTTTACAATTTGCGATTGAGATTTTAATAACGTAATTAATTCGTGTTCGTTTTTATCCAAATTATTGATAGCATCATCATAGCGTTTTGCGTCTTCTACGTCTAATGTTCCAAATAAAATCTTAAATAATGTTCCTACGCCATCGATAACAGAACGTTTTGAACGATGATTATTAGCAAATGAATGTCCGATGATTTCTCTAAGAACGATTTCTTGGTTTTTCAAATGAGGATATAATTGTTCTAAGACTAACATAGACGTTTGGCATAGTGAAAATCGGTTAAATGTGTCATGGCTACAAAGGTTTTTAGTTTCAGCAAGGATATTTTCAATAAGCTGTAACTTCCTATGCCAGCTAGATATATCTAAATAACTAATTAAATTCCATTCACTATCGAATTGATTTGCTTTTCCTACATGTTCGAAGTAAATTCCTCCTTTATTTAAAGCTGTTACATTATACAGTTCACCTTGACTTGACGTGAAGGTAAACCTGGAACAATAAAATTATATTATTTATTTCGCTAGTTTCAAACGGTTTATATGCACCTTAACCTTCCTTCTTTTCATAAGTACAGTTACGTTTACTGGCGAATTAATTTCTACGATTTCATACGGACCGGTAAACTGTGGAGAAAGTTTTTCGATCTCCCCGGTTTACTATTTTCGTTTGTGATGTACACTTTATCGCCTAATTTATAATTTTCGGTTCTGCATTTCTTATCGTAGTATTGTTTGTTTTTATTCTTTGAATCAATTAAGTTATTTCTAGCTATTTCCTTAGATTTTCTTAATTTTAATGTTAAATCATCGATATAATCGTCATAAGAATATTTAAATTCTGGTTGCGCGGTTATGGATGTAGGTAGACTTGGTTTAATACCGAATAATAATTCATGTGGTGAGAATTTCGTTGATGAGTGGATAGCAGTGTTATATGAAAACATTGCAAAATCTATCCATTTATCCCAGTCTGCCAAAGTAGCATGACTACGTTCTAGACTACCGTTTGTCTGCGGGTGATATGCAGTAGTAGTTAACTGTTTAATTTTAAACAGTTTCGAAACTTCTTTTAGAAGTTTTGACGTAAAGTCGGCACCTTGATCTGTTAGAATACTTTTGGGAATACCAAATTTACAAATGAATTCTCTAACAAAAACGTCGGCTATTCTTCCTGCGGTATGTTCAGGTAAAGCATATGCTTGCGAATATTTTGTCAAGTCGTCTTGAAGAGTTAAAATATATTTATTTCCATTGAGAGTCAAAGGAAAAGGTCCTACAATATCTAAGCTAACTCTTTCAAATGCTTCATTTGCCGTAGATGTTATAACCATAGGTTCCCTATGTTTTTTCCGTACGAGTTTGTTTTGTTGGCACGACTCACATTGTGCTATAAAATCTTTTATGTCTTTTTTTATGTTATGCCATTTATAAATAGTTTTTATTCTTTTATATGTTTTGTGGAAACCTGCATGGCCTGCCATAAGGCTGCTGTGCATTTCCTTTAAGATATTTGGAATTTCATTTGGTGTAGGTGTAATTAATGTATTATTGTATATGTTTATCTTAATATCTGTTTTCATGAAAATGTATCTCAACATCATTCTTGACTTTTTATAGTTAAATTTATCATATTTATCTCCGAGACGAGTTAAGTGTAGCTCGCTTCGTTTTTCTTTTAATAAGTATTCCTTAACTACATTTAATAAATCAAAATAAATTTCATAATTAGATTTATCCCAATAGTTTTGCTTTGTACAAGCATAATAAAATGTTGACTTACTGTCGTGAAATACAGCAACTTCATTTACTTTAATATTATTAATTTTATTTAAATGATCATACTCATTAACTATTTTTCTTAGACTTTCATCGTTAATATGTTTATCTGCTGATATTGGTATAAAAATATTTTCTTTTATCACGCTTAATTCGTCATTAATTTCGTTTAAATTATTATTTACTATAATAGACTTTTGCGCTGTTTCTAAAAATGATTTATAATTTTCGCGTATCTTTGAAGTTGTTGTCATTAATTCTTGGTTTTCTATATTTGGAACTATTCTGCTTAATGCATCTGCATTAGTATTTAATTTGCCTGGTTTATAAATTGGAGTAAATTCATATTTTTCGAGAGATAATCGCCATCTGAAAATCCTAGCGCCATCATTTTTAGAATTGAATAAGTATGTCAACGGTTTATGATCCGTGATCATATTGAATTTACGGCCATATAAATATGGACGAAAATGTTTGACACACCATACGATTGCTAGAAGTTCTCTTTCAGTGGTTGAATAATTTTGTTCGGCCTTATTTAACGTCCTACTAGCGTAAGCGATTGGCAAATCCTGACCAATTGGGCCTTGTGATAATACTCCTCCTATGGCATAGTTACTAGCATCTGTAGTAAGATTAAAAGTTTGACTAAAATCTGGATATATTAAAATTGGAGACTTACAAAGTTTATTCTTAAGGGATTCAAATGCGTGTTGCTGTAGACTTGTCCAATTGAAAGGAACATCCTTTTTTAAGAGTTTTGTTAAAGGTTGTGACAAGCTACTGAAATCAGGTATAAACCTTCTATAATAATAATAATAATAAGCCTTTTTATTTCTTGTTTTACAATAGTAGGTATTAATGTTATAGGAAACACAATGTAAATTTCTATGTACTTAATAGTAAGTTATCTGAACTAATGTTAGTAATATAGGTTTATTTTATGTTAGTAGTGTTTTTTATTTTTTCTTATTTATAAATCAACAAGAACCCCGGTTTGGGTAAAGGCCTCCTCCAAAGATGCCCATTTGGTGTGCCAGTTTGTGCTCGTTGATCTTTTCAGATCATCTGTTCATATTTTATTCTACCTAAACATACTTCCAATTCCAATATTCGGACGTATGATAGTTTAGTTTTGACATTGTATGTGACAATATTCAATTGACGGCTTTAACTTTAAGTGTGATTTTTGTATCTTTGGAGGGTTTTGGTCGTACTCTTCCACGGTGACCAGCCGGATTGGAAGAATTCTTGTGTTTTTACTTGTATTTGCTAACTTGCGGTATCATTGTGTGGAGAAGGTGTTATTGCTATGCATTTTTGTTCGGTGTATTTTTATTTGTCAAAAAGTTCAACATGGTCTGTTTTGTACCTCCTTCGGTGACACTATTTGACCTCTGGACTGTGATTTTTGGGTCATGTTGTTGTTGTTTAGTCTTTTTTGTTTTATTTTCTTGAGTATGTATGTTTTCAGGAGATATTGAGAGGTTTCTCTTACTCGACGTGATTCTGTTTTTATTTAGTATTATTAGTTTATCGTATTTTATTATGGCAGTGTTCCCCTTTTTTCGCTCAATTTTTAATTGCTCTTGTAATTCCTTCCTTTTATTTAATATATCACGCGGATAGTCTTCTTGTAAGTAGTATGTTGTATCATTTAGTGTACCTTTTTGTTTATATATATTGATTTTCAATCCTAGCCTGGTAAAAGTCACAACAATTGGTCTAGATCTTTCTCCTCTCTTTCCAATTCTCTTCAGTTCTTGTATGTCTCTTCGTTCAATATTTATATCAAAATGTTTCTTGATAAACTCAACCAAAATATTTTCTAAGTTTGAGTAAGATGTCTCCGTCTCTTCTATTCCAAAAAATACAATGTTTCTTTGTCTAGCTTGTTTTTCTAAAAAGTAAAGACGTTTTTCCTGATTTTCTACTTTTATTTGCAGGTTGTCGTATTTTTCTTCTAATGTTCTGAATTTTTCTTCGATAATGCTATTTATATTTTGTGTGACCTGTTCTGTCACTTGTACACCGCTTTTTTGTATGGTAAGTTTTTGTTCTTCCAGCTCTTTTTGGATGTGACTGAGTGCTTTCATAATTTCGTCCATTATTTGTGAGATAGTTTTTTTTTTTTTTTAAATAGATGTATAAAATATTATTTTAAATACCAGGAGTGTCTTCTAGTGGTCCTTTATTGAACTACTAATAACACCCAAGTTGTGTCATCTGCTGATTTTCTTATATACTAATTGGTGGAGCCATCTATCGATGGTGGACCTTGCGTTGCCTGGACAGCGTAGTACGGTCAAGTTTCAACCGATGTCGCTAGTGTTTATTGATTTTAGATGATAATTACCAAGTCATCCAGTACAAAATATTTGGTTATCTTTCTGATAATCGTTAATAGACCGTAAAAGTTAACTAATATTCACACACTGTCACAATGGAATTTAGTTCATTTGGGTAGTAATTTTGCGTAGTTTATTATTTGTTGGTCCCAACAGCTGGTATTTTCACTGATGAATGATATCCACGATTTAATGTTAATCAAGTTATTATTTCACTGTGTCCACTTTATATGTTGCAAATCAATTGCTTATGCGTCCGTTAAATTGTATTGCACTAATTATTAAGCACTTATTTTATTTTTAAATACACAAAATACACAGAGCAGATGTTGAACTTAGCACAGTCTACCCACCTTCCCCTTCCTAACCTTCTATAATATCCTGCTAATCCTAGGAATGCTTTAATATCTTTTGCATTTTTAGGTATGGGGTAATTTTCAATTGTTGCAATCTTGTTTGGATCTGGCTTAACTCCATTTTCCGTGATCAAATGACCTAAATACATGACTTCGCGTTTCAGAAATTCGCATTTGTCAGGTTGCAACTTTAAATTATTAATGGAAAATCTTTCAAAAACTTCTTTTAATTTCCGATTGTGGTTTTCGAGATTATCTGCATGAATAACGACATCATCTAAATAGACGAAACAACGATTTCCTTGCAATCCAGTTAAAACACTATTCATTAAGCGTTGGAAAGTTGCAGGAGCGTTTTTCAATCCAAATGGCATTCTATTGTATTGAAAATGTCCTTGAGGGACAGTGAATGCTGTTTTTGATGAGTCCTTAGGGTGCATTTTAATTTGATGGAACCCTGAGGCTAGGTCGAGTGTTGTGAAATATTTAGAATGACCTAATTGGTCTAATATTTCTGTTATTTGAGGTAAGGGATATGAGTCCCCGATGCTGACCTCGTTTAACTTCCTATAATCGACAACGACTCGCCATTTCTTTTGACCCGAAGCGTCAATTTTCTTTGGTACCACCCAGATAGGTGAATTCCAAGGGCTATTTGATGATTTTATAATGCCGTCTTTTAACATTTTATTAATTTGATTATTAACTTCCCCTTTTAAGGCTTCTGGATACCTATAACTTTTTGTATTAATGGGAGCTTCTGTTTTCGTATGTATTTCATGCATAACTACATCTGTGCAGCTTAATCTATCCCCATCTAAATGAAATATATGATTGTATTCTTTACACAATTCAATCAAAGAATCTTTTTCTTCATTATTTAAATGATCTGTCCGTAGACAACTTTCTAGTTTCTCAAGTCGATAGCTTTCATAGTTTTCATTCACTCTGTCTGAGCTATTTTCATTTAATTTTAATATTTTCTTATTTAAAATAACAACATCTATTTTTTCTAAATTAACAGAAGGTATAGGAAAAGTCACATCCTCATCGGTTGAGTTAAGTGCGGTCGTAATGCCTTTGTTATTATTTACGGTGATAATACTCGGGCATAAAAGTACTCCGTTAGCTAACTCTATGCGTGGAACAATTCCATGTTGAACCTCTTCATTATTTGTTATTTTGATAGGAATGACACATTCGGTTCTTGCTTTGACCGTTATGGTTGATTCCATGATTTTTTCAATATTTTCGACTTGGTCATTTATGTTTTCATAACATAAACTGAATTTCTTATCCGCGAGTTTTAAGGTTTTGGTGCTATAATCTATTGTGCTTTTATATCTATTTAACATATCACCTCCTAATATACCATTACCACCAATAGGGAAATCATCATCAACGATGTGGAGTATTAATTTTATATTTCCTATGAACTCCAATTCGACATAACCTAAAGTCCTGGTAGGTTTGTCTACTTTATCGATTCCCTTTAAATCAGCTAAAATATCATGATGAATTTCAGCGTCCTTTGGTACAGCGTTTTTCTTAATGAGGCTAATATTTGCACCAGTGTCTATAAGAAAATCTATATTTCTTTTATTATCTTTCAAAACTAATGACACAAAATAACAATTATTATTTATCGCGGTTATGAGCGCTAATCTATTACCTTTTGGTTGGCTCGCACCATCAGGTTTTATTCGTTTTTTTGGTTTGACGTAGAGTTTTTATTTGGATAACGATTATTACTACTAGATGAGTCAGTTTTATTGGGTGAATTTTTATTTTTCAAATGATAGCAGTCTTCTTTAATATGACCCTTCTTTTTACAATAATTGCAAAATTTTAGGTTTTTATTATTATTATTAGGTTCCGAAAATGATCTGATTCTACAATTTACTACTGTATGGCCTGGTTTGTTGCATTTATAGCAGTGCTTGGTGTTAGATATATTTAAATTTTGAAATTTAGATATTTCATATTTACTTTTAAGCTCTTGCTCTTCGACTACTGCCATTGAAATAGCATCTTCCAACGTTTTAGGTTGTAGAGCTTTTAATATTAAATTTAAATCTTTATTTAAACCTGTAATAAATACGCTTAAGGCTTGTGATTTGAGTAACTCAACACATGCTTGTCGGGCTTCTTGCGTTTGGTTTGTTGTATCTAGTGAATTTATTAATCTGACGTAACAATTTTCGACCTTATTTGCATATGCTAAAACGTTTTCGTTGTGATTTTGTTTGCAACTACTTAGTTCTAATTGCCATTGACCAATCGTTCGTTTTTCGGTGTATGTATCTAATAAATAATTTTTTAAATCATCCCAAATTTGAAATTCGCGATTTCTTATCATTCATCTAGCGTTATCCGTGATTTTTGTAATAATTATTTGAAGCAGTATTTTTTGTAGATTTGGATTTATTAAATTATTAACCGTATCACAGTTGTCTAAAAATTCATGTATACGCGCCTTACTGCCATCAAATTTAGTTAGCATTCTTTCAGCCATTTCTAGTGAAATATAATTATTTTGTACATTCATTGATGTAGATACACCAGAATTTACGCTTTGATGCATGATTAATACTAATTTATACTAATTTTCACTTTTCACAATTGAACACTTCCGATGATTGGCAGATGATCCCGTACAGGAAAGATCCTTTATAACGGTGCTTAAAAAAAATATTGGCGGCGTACTCACAGTAATATAATTACTTGAAGATATCTCGTTGACATAGTAGTTGACGTGATGACTTGATGAGCAGGAAACTGGGCAGCGTAAGCGGTTGAATTTTGATCTTCGGACCGCTGAAGATACGTTTGTCCAATCCGTAGAACTCGTCGTGATGCTCAGGACCGTTGTTTGTAGAAGAATCGGAGCTTAAGGACTCCGACGAAGGTCTCGTACAATCAGAGATGTAAGGCTCTGACCAAGGTCTCGAACTATCGAAGTGAAGTGGTCTTCAATCAATCCCAAACTCTGACACCAATTTGTAGTGGCCCTAGCGGTGGCGTTTCTGGTAGGTGTGTGGGAGACACTGATTGAGACACGGTTTGACACTATTTAAACACTTTACTACGAGACAACGTTATAAACTTACAAGTAATATGAATAAAATTACTGACTGCTTATTCTAACTTCTTGTTCTGACTGCTCGTTCTGACTGCTGGTTCTGACTGCTGGTTCTGACTAACTTGCTAAGAGCTGTGGTAACTATTTATATACAGGATCATTATTGGGAGGGGTAGATAGTACCACGACCCTTGTTCCATCATTACTTATCTTAATCAATTACATTAACAGCTAATTACATTGCGTAATAAGGAAGGAAGGTATATTGTAAGATTACCATTACGCAATGCAGATCTAAGCGGCAAGGTTGGTGAGTCCAAGGCTATAGCTGAAAGGAGATTAAAAGGCTTAGAATTAAAATTAGGAAAGAACAATAAATTAAAACAAGATTATGAAAAGGTGATACATGAGTATTCGGAATTGCAACATATGGAAAGGGTGTCGGAAGAGGGAAGAAAAAATAAAGAAGCTATATACTTACCTCACCACGCTGTCGTCCGGGACGACAAAGATACGACCAAAGTAAGGGTCGTATTTGATGCTTCCTGCAAAGGGTCAAATGGTATGTCACTTAACGACAATTTGTTGATCGGACCAACATTGCAGGCAGAACTTCGGCATATCATCATGCGTTGGAGATCCTACAAAATATGTTTGGTTGTTATTAAAATGTATCGACAAGTTTTAGTGAACAGAAAGGATACAAAGTTTCAGCACATACTCTGGAGGGATGATCCTGAAAAAGAAATAGATGAATATAAATTGACGACAGTAACGTTTGGCACCGCATCAGCACCGTACTTGGCTGTTCGTGCTTTACACCAAGTGGCTTATGATGAGTGTGAAGATAATCCTGAAATAAAGAAAATTATCCTGAATGATTTTTATATGGACGATATGATGACGGGAGCTGAAAGCATAGAAAAAGGGATTCAAATCTTCAAGGTAATGAATGAAACTTTAGGTAAAGGGGGATTTATGCTGCAGAAGTGGATGAGCAATTGTAAACAATTATTAAATAATATAAGGAATGAGGAAGGAGTGAAAGATGAAGATTTAAAAATCAAAATGGATGATATAGCTAAGATACTGGGACTCACCTGGAACTCCGGCGAAGACTTCTTCCAATACACGCTGAATCTCCCGACGATAACTGGACCTGTAACCAAAAGAAAAATTATTTCCGACATAGCGCGTTTATTTGACCCCCTGGGATGGTTGGGACCCAGTATTATCTTAGCTAAAATATATATTCAAAAATTGTGGTTAGCTGGTTTACAATGGGATGAAGCAAGCAATTTGTTATATGAATGGAGTACTTACCGTCAAGGCTTGGCTTCTCTGGGTCA
Source organism: Sesamia inferens (assembly GCA_037179545.1). Classification (NCBI taxonomy): domain Eukaryota; kingdom Metazoa; phylum Arthropoda; class Insecta; order Lepidoptera; family Noctuidae; genus Sesamia; species Sesamia inferens. The sequence goes on along the minus strand of CM073921.1, from coordinate 12,393,393 downwards.
GATAAAAATTTCTCGATGGTTACACACTAGCTCTGATAACATTAAGTTAGAGCTACACGGGTTTTCGGACGCATCAAAGCTAGCGTACGCGGACTGCCGCGTACGCTAGCTTTGATGCGTCCGAAAACCACTGGGTTTACCTTAGAGTAGTAGATCATTTGGGCAACGTTCATACCTCTTTGATAACATCAAAAACTAAGGTGGCACCTATTAAACAAGTGTCTATCCCAAGACTGGAACTCTGTGGGGCAGTTCTTGTTAGCAAATTGATAGCGGAAGTAGGTTTAGTTATGAACGTACCAAAAAGTGAGTGGCATGCATGGACAGACAGTGAGGTGGTATTGGCATGGTTAAATTGCCATCCATGCCGCTGGAAAACCTTTGTGGCCAACCGGGTTTCAGATATTTTGACCACATTAGATACGCATCACTGGGCTCATGTATCTAGTAAGCAAAATCCAGCAGATTGTGCTTCTCGCGGGGTGTCACCTTCAGAGCTTGTAAATACGTCAATATGGTGGGGTGGGCCGAGCTTCTTGAAGGAACAGGTCATTGAATATACAAGACCAAAACATCTTGTAACTCGTTTGGAAGAAGTGAAGGTGCATACTTCTACTGTTGACGTAAACTTTTGGAATAGATTTTCGTCCCTGTCGAGAATGATTCGGGTCATAGCTTACTGTCGTAGGTTCATGAGATTACGAAGGCACGAAATAAAGTCAGAACATTTGACTAAACTAGAACTAGACGAGGCAACCGAGACCTGTATAAGGAAATGCCAAGAAGAAGGATTTCCAAATGAATTAAAAGAATTAAGGAATAATCAGACAGAGAAAAAAAAGAGTGATTTAAAATCGTTGAACATATTTCTGGATTCAAGGAAATTGATAAGAGTTGGTGGTAGGTTGGAATTGTCACAATTAGATTACCATAGAATGCACCCTTATTTGATACCGAAGGAGTCGTTTCTGACGGACCTGTTGATAGCAGACGCTCATCTAAAAACCATGCACGGGGGACCTCAATTAATAGTAACATATTTACGGTTTAAGTACTGGATCATAGGAGCCAAATTATTAGCCAAAAAATATGTGAGAGGTTGTGTAAGGTGCCTTCGATATACAGTTAAGACAAGATCCCAACTTATGGGACAATTACCTGCAGCTCGCGTGACACCGAGTAAACCCTTTTTATGCAGCGGGGTGGATTATGCTGGTCCGATACAAATAAGAGTATCCAAGGGTCGGGGTCAAAAATCGTACAAGGGTTACATAGCACTATTTATTTGCATGGCAACTAGGGCTGTGCACTTGGAGGCCGTTAGTGATCTTAGTTCGAAAGGCTTTATGGCAGCGTTTAGACGGTTCGTGGCCAGACGCGGTCGATGTGCTAAGCTTTATAGTGACAACGGCACTAATTTCATAGGTGCTGCAAAGGAATTGGCACACCTATTCCAAAAGGAAAACACACTTCTCCCTGAATTCGCTGAAGAGCTCGCCACGAATGGCACAGAGTGGCACTTTATCCCCCCATACTCACCAAACTTTGGTGGTCTTTGAGAGGCCGGGATAAAGTCCACCAAGTATCACCTCAAGAGAGTGATAGGAGATTCTACGCTGACATTCGAGGAGATTACCACGGTGTTGGCGCAAATAGAATCATGCCTTAACTCGAGACCACTCTCCTATGTGGAGGACCAGGACAGATTGACCATATTAACTCCAGGACACTTCCTGGTGGGTGAACCACTTGTGGTACCCCGGACTCAAATTACGAACGATCGAACGTACATAATTTACAGCGATGGCAATTGCATCAAAGGATGATGCAGAATTTTTGGCGTCGATGGTCGCAAGACTACCTTCACCAATTTCTGCAACGGCATAAGTGGGTTTACAAAACTCCGGAGCCATCTATTGGTGAGGTGGTGTTAGTTAAAGAGGACAATTTGCCCCCTGGCAAGTGGTTGCTAGGTAGGATCGAGGAAAAACATCCGGGATCGGATGGTGTTACGCGTGTAGTAACAATACGGACACAGTCGGCGAAGATAAAACGACCGACGTCCAAGTTGTGTGTGTTACCAACAAATTAATGTTAATGTTTATTTAAACATTTCATGTGTATTTGGTTTATTATTTGTTTTTAAATTTGTTGAATGTTTTTGTTATTTATTTTTAAATTGCTTGTTAAATTAGTTAACCCCGCACCAGGGACATTGGCGCGCCTTTTGTTGACCTCCACATAATTTGGCACGGTGGGCGGTAGTGAAGGACATAATTCATATGTCCTTGGTGGGCGGTATGTCCAAGTAAGTAGCGAAGCCCTAGCGCGATCGCCTATTAAATTAGTATTGGTCCGGAATTTAGTACCGATTACCTCTCTAGATGGCGTTGGCGTCGATTTAGATCGCGCTATGGTTTCGTTACAAGCAAAAATATAAGAGGTTTGGATTTTTATTTTTACGAGTGAGAGCAGCGCCTCTATTGTGATTTACTGTAACTAAAATTAATATTATACGGGTTGATACAGTAGTCCAGTAGTATCATTTGACGATCCTCTCCAAGTCGACCCTAGGTCGTGTACACCCCTCCTGGAAATCTCGCGGACATGTATGAACTCCCCTAATTACTAATCAAAGTATAAACGGGGACTTACACAGTATCATTTGCGTCTTAATGTTTCATGATTCGACTCTAAAAATCTGACTTGCCCTTGCTGTTGTCACTTGCTGAAATCTGAAATGATCTGGACACCGTCCACGACCAAATTCCCGACATAACAACATTTGTCGCATCGTACCCGACACGCATCGTAAGCGAAAAAGGTCGTCGAGCCACAAGTCCGCGTACTTACTCGCACATCTATCACCCACTTTATGTAAATCGCATTGAAAGTATCCAAAGGCAACTTTTGAGGTGCATTCAGTTTATATCCAGAACTTATTTACCTAATTACGACAACCGTTGCAGAAAGTTTCACATTCTTCCACTAATTGAGCGGAGAAAAATTGCTGACATGGTATTCCTGCACAATTTGGCTAATGGTTCAATCGACTATTCTGAATTGTTGAGCAAAATTGGGCTGCGTGTTCCATCATACACTTTGAGGAATCATCAGCCTCTGTATGTTCCCTCTGTGCGAAGCATATACCAACAAAACTCTTATTAAGAGCTAGCAGAATATATAACTTGTTGTGTCAGAGGATTGATGATCTCGATTTATCCTCCACCAGTAATCCTAAACTAAAAAAAAAATCTTTGTGATAACTTCTTTGTAAATCACTAATACATCTTCAGTCTTTACTAAACACACTCAGAGTGCTTACTTGTTATTAATTTCACTTTCCTGTCCTGTGCTGTACCTGTTACTGTCTCTTGTGCTAACTTAATATTGTCCATGGAAACTTCTAATTGGCCTTCTTTCGCTAATTATCTTCTACCTGTGTAGGTATATGCTAGCTGTAAATTTCATTAAAATGTAAAAATAAAATAAATAAATAGCGAATTCCTAGGTTATGTTACTGTCTACCCGTCGTCTATGTGACTATGACAAAATATTAAAGGAATATACTAGCTAGATTCAATACTTATAAGGGACTCAAAATTAAATCATAATTAGTACAACAAAGTATTTTTATTTTTCATAATATCTCGTATTTTATAACAACTTTCTTATACACTTACAATTTGTTAATTCATACCAATTTCCGATGCATGCAAAACAATTTTAAACATCTTAAACATATAATAGCTTATATAATTTTATTCAGACAATAGGAATATAATATTTAGTGCACTACACAGGTGTACATGGTGTTCTCAATTAGACGTACATCTAAGTGTTTGAACTCTGAAAGGCTTCTGCGGTTCTTATTACATTATACTTACTAAAATATTTATGCAAATATAAATTTGCACTATATACTATCTTTAACATTAATATACTGGTAAATTCTCTAAAACATAACATTATTATCCTGGACATAATTTTAATTCTCTTGTTAGTAAATATCAAGCAATTCACGTGTTCTCATTCAGGTTATCCGTTAACTAAAACTAATTTGCAGCTATGCATTAAATGAATTTGTTAAAAATAATGATATGTGGTTATTTGTATACAATTAAACTATTTAACATCAAAATAACAATTTTTAAATATCACATAATATTCGTAGAAATATTTAGCTACTTATACAATATATTAATATCTTATATGGTCCTTTTAAACGCACTACCTTATCACGTGTCGTTACAATTATTATCATTTTGTTTAGTTGTCTGTAAAACTATTGTATTGTATACTGAATAAACTATTCTATGGAATACCTATAGGCCATAACTTATTATTCCATTTATGGTCGTTAATGAATATAATAATTACTAGATTAGGTAAATGGTTATTCAAAAATTTTAACTTGGTGTTGATGTGGTATATGCCTAAGACTAAAATGGAAGAGGGCTCTTTAATGCACATTCGGTGCAGGTACATACAGCTTGCGCTGGCAACCACGCGCAAACATAATAGACGGATTGATGTGCGGTCGCTAGCTGACACGTGTTGCAGGAGTGGCCTGGCGGAGGGGGCTCCACTGTTATTCGTTGAGCATGCACGTGCGCATCAGAGCGTCTATCACAGCGTACGGGTCACAGTTGGAGGCTGGTCGACGGTCCTCCAAGTATCCTTTCTTCTCCTCGGCTACTGACCGCGGTATTCTGATACTGCTGCCACGGTTAGCGACTCCTGGAAAAAAAATAATAAACATTCATTTTCTGCCCAATAGGAAAGTACCCCACTCGTTAAACAGCATTAAGTTATCCTCTTACCGGCGCTGAAGTCATTAATACTGGCAGTTTCGTGGAGCCCAGTCAAACGTCTCTCGTTGTCCTTTCCTCCACGAGGATCGTAGACCTTGATGTGTTTCATATGCACTTTAGACAGCTTGTCAATCGCCTTCTCGATTTCTCTGTAATTAAGAAATCAACGCTGTTAATAAAATTGTTGGTGATTCGTAAAGGTATTTAGGTAGGGATATAAAGTAACCATGAAGGTCACATACTGAAATTGAAAACGAATTGTTTAGTAACTAGTCGCAGCAAAATAATGAATGACTCACTAAATGATTTGTAGCAAAAAGCAGCCATTATTTAATTAATAAAAATAAAGTTAAAAATGTCAGTCGAAAACAAGAAGCCACTGTTACAAAATAATTCCGGAATGTCTCAAACGAAAACACGACCGACTTCTTGAGTGCTGCAATCGATTTCTCTCTCGTACAGGTTTACCTTGTAAGGATACTGGTCTCACTAAGTCGAATGTTATTTTAAAGTCATAATTATGACGTAAAAACAAGGCTGTCATACTTACATAATACCGTTTTCTTCACGCATCTTTTTGGTAGAGAAGTTGGTGTGAGCACCAGAGCCGTTCCAGTCCTGAACTGGTTTGGGATCGAAGGTAACGATGACTCCGTACTCTTCAGCGAGCCTGTGTAGAATGTAGCGAGCGACCCAGAGGTCGTCGCCAGCGGTGACGCCAACGGAAGGACCCACTTGGAACTCCCACTGCGAGGGCATAACCTCAGCATTCGTTCCAGAAATAGGAACGCCAGCAAACAGGCAACATCTGTAATTAAAACGAACATATTTTTTATTGTTTTAAGAAGCAGTAAGTGCCATATTTTAGAATGGCATAAATTTTCTATTAGTTACCTGTAGTGTGCCTCGACCAAGTCCCTGGCGAACACCTTGTTGGCTCCAACACCGCAGTAATAAGGGCCCTGTGGTGGGGGGAAACCGCCTGGGGGCCATCCGAAGGGCCTCAGGTCAGAGTCCAGCAGGATGTACTCCTGCTCAATGCCAAACCAAGGCTCTTCATCCTTGACCTTCTCGCTGGCTTCAGCACATCTAATGCGGTGGTTAGTGTCTATGAAATAAAAACAAAATCATATAGAAATTTGAAATCAAACTTTCAGTTGATTCATGTGAAAGAATTATTTAAAAAAAGCGCTTCGGTTTCCTACTCATTATCATTATCTCAGCGTTAATACCAGTCGCAACCGAAGATTTTTTCAGCTTTGGAGTCTGGGGACCGCTTTACCAGTCTAACAGTTGATTTTGGCTAAACTTCCTACTATCAAAAGATAAGCAGTTTTTATCAATCAATTTTTCAATTTCAATTTTAATCAAGGTAACATTTCCGACATGAACGTAATCAACGACAACACAGAAGAACTTTAATAGCCGTAATGACATTCTGCCTTAAGAGAATATGCGTCTACGTTAATTTAATCTAACGTTACCAAATCGATTAGCAGGTCGTGCTGTCAAACAATTACCATAAATGCGTAATGGCGGCTGTGAGTGTACCCTCAATGACTAATGTAATACGACTCGGTCTACGGCGCGTAAACATTGGAAACATTTTGGAGACAAAAGGCGAACGAAATCTATATGTCATCAAATCACTACCTACTGTATTAACCTACTCATTTTAGGTACTCGCATGAAAAGCTGTAAGAAATTACTAGAAATCTCTTTGTGAATACTATTTAAACGCACCTGTAGGTTCCATGTTGTATTTATAGGTATCGCACATAACCAGGACATGGTTACCACGTCGGAAAGGATCCTTGTAAATTTGACGGGGATACAGGAACGTGTCAGAGTTGTGCCCGTCCGACTGTCCGGTGGAGCTGCCATCGAAGTTCCAAATCGGAAGATCTGTAAACAAATTCATGATAAGGAGCGTGATTTCGTGGTCTGCCACGGTCTGAATGGATTTTATTTTGACAGTTCAACAAAAAATACTGCATCGAACAGATACATTTTTCGAATATGTAGAACAATGGACTAGCAATCCGGTTCGAAATGATTCCAATTGATAATAATACTGCGTTACTCAATTAGGGTGCTGGCCGATAGATCAGCCAACGCATAATGTAGAATGCAATTAAACTGATAAATGTACACAGAGTTAATTTACTGTGGGCAACAACTTTCCAAAGAACTAGGAATAGTGAATGAAATCTATCGTAACATTTCTACGACTGCTTGGGGACAATATTGCTTTGAAACCTTTTAAGTTTTCATCAAAATGTCCTTACTTCTAGAAGAGCATTTACACTGTGGATGTTATCGTGGTTTACTGAATGTGAAATCTTTTGTTACTTTTTATAATGGATTAACTAATGTTACCTAATCTGTTTTGGTAAAGTTGGAATATTTGTCGGGGACACGTCTGTAGTTATATAGGAAAAATTAAATTATTTCCGCTTTCTTCTAATATTTTTTTCTCAAACAACAGGTAAGCTTGGAAAACAAATTAAATAGCGACACCCTCAAGCTTATAAAACAGTTTTGTTTTGTAAAATACCATCTCGTTTACAGGTCTGCACCGCACGACTCAGTGAAGGCTGAACAATTTACATAAACTCTGCTAATTAGGTCGTTAATGAGGATGTAATTAAACATACTGACTTCAATTATTGTGGCATGTTTCATAAGTCATGCGTACGAGTCTTCATGAACTAAAACTGTGACCGACTTTTCAGTTCATTTGTGACTGCAGCGAAAGGCGTTAATAATAAATTAGGTACATGAAAATTTTTATAAAACATAAATTTACGTAACATAACATTTAAATGTTACATTTAAATGAACCAATCTTATATAATTAAAAGAGCTCTATTGTCAACTGGATTAACTACTAAAGCGGATCTTAAAAAAAAAATGCTGAACAGATGAGGAGATTACACACACAGTTCGCTAGTTACTGTGTGTCCAGTTTATCATAAAAAAACTTGTGCTTTAATAAAGGGACAAAATATAATTGGACATAAGTGATCTGACTTAGTAATAAGATTTACCTTTGGCCTGCTTAGGAATGAAGTTCAAGGTGCGATCTTTGCACCTCAAATGCTCGCCAGTACCGTCGATCCAAATGTATGTCGCCAAAATCTTGTCTGCGGGGATCGGAAGGTCATTGTACCTTCCCAACAGGGATTTGGACAGCACCGCGTTGGGTGAGTTGACGAGCACCTGGCCCGACATTATCTTCGGATTATCTGTTATTTAAAAATGCGTAATTAATACTCTATTAGAGTTTAAAACTTGATGGCCCTATGGACATTCTACGACGATTAGACGATTTGGAGGAAAACAATAATTAGTAAATGCAGGTAAAGTAAAAAAATAAACAGTTGGCTAACTCCTTGAAAGAGGTAAAAAACAAAATGGCGGTGGCAGTGAGAATAATATTCCGACACTACCTACATACATTGTAATGAATTCCCTTTGTACCGTAATAAACTAAACTGCCTCATTTGCAGGCGTAAAATATTAATTTACGAGTACCTAGCAAGAACCTGGATATGTCCGGTACAAAATACTATCATAATAACCAATCAATTTATTGTAAACTATAGCATACTATTTTCCGCCAGCGGCTTCGCCCGGGACAAGGTCGGTTATACCGTGTTTCCAAGAGAACTCTTCAAAAGTCCGGGATCAAAACTATCTTAAGTTATTTCTCAAAGTCTAGTCTATCTTTCTACCAAATTTCAATAAAATCAGTTCAGTGGTTTAAACGTGAAAACCTAACAGAGAGACAGACAGAGTTACTTTCGCATTTATAATATTATTATATAGTAGGGATAAACGATTAATAATTGATAAATGAAGGTAAAAAGAAATAAACAGGTAGGTAACTCCTTTAAAGAAGTAAAAAGAATATGGCGGTGGCAGTGAAAATAATATTCCGAGACTACCTACATACATTGTATTGAATTCCCTTTGTGGCTTTCAGACGCTATAAACTAATTTCGGCAAACCTTGCTTTTAGCTAATCGAAAAATTCACACAGTTCAATGGTAAAAATAACAGTCACCACAATGAATAGCTTTTTGTGGTAGATAAATCTGTTAAATAAAACAAAGCTAAATATACTAAAATAGGTAAACTAGAGAATATTTTAATAAAGTGAGTAACAGATTTTCTTGAGCCGTATGGTATTGAAAGAAAAATTCTCTCGTTCAGTTAAATTTACTACAAGCTTTGAAGGTTTTGACCCAGAAATAAATTTCTAATTTGGTTGGTGTAGTTAGTATTTGAGTTTAGTTAAGACAACACATAAATCTCAAATGGAATCCAAACCAACTATCCATTACTTGCACGAAGTTACTGTCACTGGGTCAGACTATTAAAAGTTTCAGGCCGCAACCAATGCTTACTTAGAACGAGCTTCACTTAAAATCATACCGCTTATGTTGGCGAACGTGACAATCGAGTACCTAAGTATTTGTACCTATAAAACCATGTCAAAGAAAGGTTTGACAAACTACTAAAAAACGAAAACAAAAAACAAACGTGAAATCTACCAAGACACACAGGTTCGGGGTGGTAGATTTCAGCCCAGTCCTGTCAGAGAGAAGGCATTCTAGTAGTTCGGACATTAGATTATGCTTATTTTGTTCCCGATTTTAACAAGCCTATAAACATCTCAAAATAAAAAAATAAAAAAAATATCTGAAATTGGTTTACTTTTTAATGGTATTAATTTATGAATAAAAGCTGGGTGGAAGTTGATACTAAATATTAGCTTACCTTCTATTTTTCCGTGAGCATCAGCCATCTTCACGCCTTGTAGAAACGTATAAATCTGTAACAAAACAAAAGAGTATTTAGCATTTTAGCCCATGCTGCGAACTGATTAAAATAGTCTTTGACAGATAGTGTCATCAATAATATTCACAAGTTGTAGGAGGAAAAAATGCGTAAAAATAAACCGATAGGTATCGGCAATTAAAACTACAAAATGCTGTCAGTGAAAACTGTTGATTAAAAAATTCGTTGATACGATGCGCGACGCATATACACAACGATAAGAATATATACGACGGAGTAGTAGTTTGTAGTCGGCTTAAGTTTGATTACTTAATATTAACATACATTTTCCTTGACATTTCGAGAGAATATGTAAATAAAAGTTTGACTCTTCACAAAAGAAACATGTTTAAAGGCCATAATCAACTGTATTTCTATGATTTTATATGCTCATGAATGGAAATAAGCGTTGTCAATTTTATCCGGAAGTAACTTCCTTTACGTATTTAGGAAGCCGATTAAGAAACAGAAATAAATGAATGATGAATGTTCTTGATTTACCATGACCAAAAAGCAAGGTCTAAGTTACACGTGTTAACTATTATGGAATAATGGCTAATAATAATATCAATGAAGCTCTCCAATTCTCATAGGTGTCTCAAGACAAGTGGCTCCATTGTGCTACGGCACTGGACGCAAAAGACAGTTTTCGGGGACCCATTAGCACTGAGTGTGCTAATCACCTTGGCATCTTGTCTGTGAATGTTATATTAACATTGGTCAGGCCACACAGTCCTGTCGAACTTCAAGGTCACCGATTTACGATACGCCGAATCCTAATATATTTTGTTTCCATATTCTTCAATAATCCTGTAACAACCAGGATTGTCCTTGGAGGCCATTGCAGAGTACATACAGGAAAAAGCGTCAGTAGTTCTCTTCGCTTAGACCCTTAAGCGTACGCTTTCGAAAGTACCGGGATTCCGGAAACAGGTTTAATAGATATAATATCAATGACTACATCGGGTCTATCAAAATTTTCGTTTTAAATTTTCTATTTCTTACCCTCTTTGTGTAATTAGCATTGTAGCTTATTGAAGGTAAAAACAACCGGAACTAATTAATGTATTTCTAACAGAGCATGACAATGATGTTTCGTAGGCAACAGTTACCTGTGCTTCAGTCAAACAAACAGACCCTTGACATCAGCAACGATGGTAATTTGACGAAATCGATTGGCGCGTTGCCACTGCGGAAACGCGTACGTTAGACGGCCACTCTTCACGACGCACGCAATATTAGGTGCCCGATGCGGCAATGTCGTCCCGACCGACGAAGGCGATTATTATAACAACTTGATATCCACACAAAAGCCAAGGCATGGAAGGAAATGGAGGTAACGAATGAAAGCTTCAATATTGACTAAGAATACAATAGGGTTCATTTAGGAGAATTTGGAACAGAAAATATTTCTACATTAACCATAAGTCATTATTCAATCAATACCAAAAACGGAAAATTGACAAAACTAATTATTTTCATTACCGTATTTTACCCGTGTATCCTTAAACGACTAAGTAAATATTTTCTGAAATATGTACATTGTACCTACTGTAAGTTGGATTGTGTTTTTTTTTTAAATCTTGCCTCGCATTAGAAATTACACCTGTATCGTGGGTGCTTTTAGAAACATTTAAACTCACATACAAAAGCAGTACTTATTCATTCACATGACAACTGGGCTTCTAATAAAACATATCGCGTCATTTATATGTAAGCAAATAGGAATCTTGTACCGCAACTGATGGTTGTTGGCAAATGTAATGGATCTGGGAAAATTCCCACTAGCTCGGAAAATTTCGTGTTACCTGCTGGCTTCATCCACGATCAACGTTATTGCAATGCGCCATAAGATTATTTTGTTGATGGAGAACAAAAATAAACGAGCTAGATCTAAGGAAATATTTAAAAAAGAAACGAAAAGAAGTAATCCATAATATTACCCAAAAAGTAAACGAAATTTCTGACATCTATGTTACTCTTAGATAGAGCACGAGGTTAAGCAATCCGATCGATAAACATAATAGCTATTTGCATGGTTTTGTTTGTTGTTCACTACAGGCCCAAGAGTGCCGCCATTCGTTTCTAATTAGACGCCACTACATTAGTGAGAGCTAAAATATTATGGTGATTATTTTTTACATTACCACACCGTCTAACAGTGGAAAATGTTAATGGTAAATTTTTTACTGTTAATTTTCCTTTTTCCACTTCTACGATAATAACTTATACGAGGTGAAAATTGAATATGTAAATGCTGTTACTAGTGTAAATCTTTGGAAACATTTCCAAGATCAGAATAATTTTGTTCCAGTTATTACTAGTCGGTTACAAACAGAGATGTCATTGACTAAGTGTTAACTGTATGTAAATACAATAGTTATGTATTTAGATACTCGATTGTAACACTTCTGTGACTGTGGCTTAGACTGAAGAATACTTTTATAACATAATGTAATTGGGCCTTAATGATATTTATTAGATGGTTATTTTACCCAACACCATCCTGTCATATACAATCCGAAGAATAATCGTATAATAGGAACAACAGATTTAATGAAAATATTAATAAGTATGTAGGTGTCATGACAGTGACAATTATGGCGCGATAGTCATTAAATAGCATTATTACACGTAATCTATAGATATTAATAGAAATAACTAGTATCGTTCTTTCTCTCAATCGTGGATGATCGACCATCACAATGTCAATTAAACATTGTCACAATGAACTAAGAAAATTATAAATATTGACTGTGTTTATTGCCATTTATAAGATATTTTTATATAATTTAAAAACGAATAAATAATGTATAATATGTACTTATATCAAACAGGAGGCGCTGGAATAATTAGACATTAAAAAAATTCGTCCGCAACGCTGGCAACATTAAAAGTGAAAAAAAAAAGTCTGGCAGCATTGCTACATTGCATGGCAACTTTCTATTTTGAAATGTGTAAAGTCATACGATGTAACGCATAAGTCATTAAGGAAATGCACATGAAATCCAATTCGCGCCACGGGCCACGGCACTATTTATAAAACATGATCACCGCCATTTCTGTTTTCAGTCCTAATTACAATGCATCGATGTTTTGGTATCAAGCGTTATACTGTACACACTCCCGTTATCAAGTGTTGACATATTACATTATTACATGTCTCTTAGTATATCTATGTGGGTTAATGTAATGGCTCATTTGTATTATGCCGATGTTGATAACCGAAGTGACGCAATGTTTCAATGTGAGAACGAACGCCTTGATGTTAGGGAGAGGTTTTAAAGTATGTGATTTGTCGTTAATATGCTGTCCGTAGCTGCATCACAATGGATCACGAACTCATGCGTGACAACTGACTGATTAGTGGCTGTTCTTTAGTATTGTTCTCCCCTTCAACGTTCGTCACGTTGATATCTATGTGATGCTCATGCGTAAGTACTCGAGACAGATGGGATAACAAAGGCTTTATGCGTTCGACTTGACACCTACACATTACTCAGTGTTTTGTTGTGCAGTTGTATGTTTTGTTTAGTATTTATTACACAGTTCTCAAGTCCTTGGCCTTGTCATGAAAGGAGGGCGATGACTGTTCACGCAGCGCACGAGTGTTTGGCCGCTGGCTCCGGTGTGCTCAGCTGATGCTCACATTGCTCATCTAACGGGACGGGTGGATGGTTCTTGAGTATTTAGAACATGTTTATATTTGTTTCACGAGCGGCAAAAAATAAAATGCGTGAATGAACCGGCCGGCGGCGCCGATAAAATACAGAAATATCTAGGCTTGCTATTGTGGTTCCGTACGTAAATATTCCCGTGTATACACAATTTTTTCACATACATATATATTTTTAAACTAATTAAGTACGTGTGGCTGCAGAAGAGGTTGCAAAACTGAAAACTATATCTAATTAAATAATTAGTTTCACTTAAACTATTTAATTAAACGGAAAGTGTTGCATGATATCGTAAGAGAGTGGCATATTATTTTCGATGCTCTCATTCCAATATTATAATTCTATCAATATTAGCGGCTATTGTTAAGTAAGTTAGCTTATCTCCAAAATTCATTTTTTGTGTGCATGTTGTGTTTACCTATATGAATCATCATATAGGTAAACATCATCATCATCAGATGCACTGTTATTTTTCATTATTTGGTTGTTTTTGTGTAATAAATTGTTGGTGAACTTAATAAAATAAAATAATAAATAAATCCAATGTTTTGTTTATGTGACATTCAATAATTGTGAATGCTGAGGTGATGAATGCACGCTGACAATCGCTGAATTTTAAGGTTCATTTTTATAATTCGTATGATACTATAATATACCTACATACTACCCTTTGTTTGACAATCATACGTTTTGAAAATGCTGTGTAACTTTCAGAATCCTCAAACAATGACTTTCGAATTCGAATTTCCGAAGTCGTTGAAGTTTAACAAAGAAAATATCGTAGCCTAGGCTACGCATTTATTTAAAGATCGAAGATAAACGCGAAGTATGAAGATCAAGAATAATTCGGTCATTCATCTTGGCAGTTCAAATGCCTTTGTGTTTGGTTCTCGAGAAGTATTGCACTTTACTGTAATTCTCGTATGATTTGAAAGTTTATTTTTAATTCTCAAGGTAGTTGCGCTGTGGAACACTATATGTATTCATTGAAACATTCACATGTTTTATACAAGAGTGTGGTATGGTATGAAAGACGATCTAAATTATGAGCATTTTGTAATTATCCTCGCTGGACGTTTATAAGTGCACAAACGTATAAGGAGAGACGCTAAAAACAACAGTAATCAGCGGTACGATAATTAATATAGTCCTTGTACAAATAGAAATAGCCTTCTTTCAGAAATTGGTGTAGAAATCTAGCGCAGAGCTGATAAGTAATGCGCGAATGGAGTAGGTACTTTTTCTCAAGCAATCGCGGTTAAGAATATCATTATTTTCTGCATATATAGGTCGAGAAATAATATAAACTTGCTTTCCTCGTACGACTCGTTTCGTCATTAACAAACTGGAATTATCAAGTTTTTGCGAGACACTCCAACGGTCTTGACCTGAAGATATTACGTCGAAGTCGATTTCCATCTCACCGGTGTACGTATCGTTATGATTATTGCATTACATAATCATTATTATGTAGTAATAATTATAATATAATTCTTTGGAATTTAATCAGAATTTAGGTTACTTAACAATATAATTAGAAATTAGAACATTTACCTAGATAATTACGATAACATTACCATAAAAGCATTTGTGATTCGAATTTCATCGAGTAAAAAGCGTTCTTAAAACTGAATGATGAAATTGTAGTTATTTTAAATCTTAAACCTTAATGTTTGAGCGGGCCCTTGAGCTAGTTTAGTTTTTAAAAATAGCAGACGGTAAAAATATATGTTATCCTAACAAATAGCATATCATTGTGATTCACATTATTATTCCGTAATGTACTGCATTTTCCTTATACACTGATAGTTAAGTAGGTATACACAATTGTACGTAGTTGTAATAAGTCTAAAGTAAGTATGTAGGTTACAAAGACGCAACGCTCGGATTCCACTTGATTGAGTATCAGATGCGATCGATAACCTGAAGTACTGCGGACTTTCTGGTTACAAATGAGAACATGTGTCGTATAGTATCATTAACAAAGACGTGATTATCGAACAAACTAGATCATTTACTAGATTACTTACAATTTACGCAATAATGATCGCGTTAGTTTTTAGGTCAAGGGACCAACGCGGTTGTGTTCTGATAACAGTCAAAACAAGCTTTAGTTTGAACGATAACAGCGACCACACCGAAGTCTTAGAATTACACAATTAACTTTTAAGTAAACAATATTTTTTGTCACAAGGTACTTAGCGAAGGACGTTCGGCTGCATATTAATTAAAATGACTAATTCTAAAGTCGAGGTTACCGTAACAGGAACGACGCAAATGTTTACGGAACTCTAGCGGCTAATGAGCAGCTGAGGTAATTACCACGCGTTTTAAACGGGTACTTTTTGTACCAACACGGCACCGGCACTACAAGAACCACTTCACGCGGAATTGTTAGTAATTGGGTCAGACAGTCAAGTTGGTATCGCTATTGAACAGTTTAAAAAATCCAGAAAAATTTAAGTTCTCATAAAATTTAGTGTGAACAGCTGTCAGAACGTAATGTGGTTGAAACAAGATGGACGTTTCATTAAATGGTAATTAATACATCACTATCAAAATATAAACATTGTCACACATAATGAAGCCTACCATGCGACTAGGCGAAATCAAATAAATAATAATTAATTAAATACGTTCCGTTCTACAAGACATTAACAAACTTCTTTCTAAAAATAATAAATTAAGTGTAGTGTAATTTAGATTAGATTATTAACAATTGAAATAGTAGTAATAGTGTGCCTAATGTGTTTATGATTATTTGGTTAGTGCGTTCAGTAATCGTAATTAAACACCAATCATGTTTTTTGAAAAAGCTAGCGGTTATGAAAAGCAACAGATGTAACAATCCATCTGAGACATACAATACCTACATATGACTTACACATGTTACTATTATAGTACCGTCGTTGGAAGGTTGGTCGTTCAATTATTTTCAAAACACAAGAACTTTTTAATTCACGGTTAGTTTAAAAACAATGATTTTTCGAACGGTTTAGTAAGTTGGAAACGTTTAGATAATTCGATGGAAAGTTAATAGATAACAAGTCTTTGTTTTAAACCGCTGGAAGCGGGAGGAGCAGACCCGGGCGTCGTGGAGAATCTTGGCGGAGGCCTGTGTCCAGTAGTGGACGTCTTTCGGCTAAAATGATGATGATGATGATGAAGTCTTTGTGACTGAAACTCAATGCACCTATTTTAACATCAAGTTTTAACATCATGTCGGTCCTTTTGTGTTTGGTTTTATATTATGTATTCAGACTGTAAATACTTAGTAGCAATTTTTTAAATTTTTATTATTTATTAATTATAAACTAGCGCTTGACCGCAATCCCGCCTGAAGGTAAGCAGTGCAATATACCTATATTGTATGATATTAATGTAAAGATTATTAAAGTATTATGTAGATTTTTTATTCGGCCTACGGCAACATCTGTACGTTTTTGAAATCCCGTCGAGAGTGGAAATTAATAGTTTAGTGTGGGGACTGGGGATATTATAGACACGACATCGTGCACGGGTTTTGTGTAAAGAGCCTTGACACAGTTTGCTCCGACAAAGGGACAGTACATAATATAAAACAATGTTTCACTAAAACATCAAATCCAAGAAACAATCAAACTTTATAAATATTAGTATGATAGTCATTGAAAATATTTCAGAATTAGTTAAAAAGCCGGGTGATCTACTTTGCGAGGCAGTAGCGGTCCAAGAATAGAAATAAGACGATCGATTGAAGGTTTTGGGCTCAAAAATAAGTTGGTTCGTTTTACCCGTCGACCGTACGACGCCGACGGAGGAAGGAATGATTCATAATTTATTTTATTACACGGGAGTTCCCTTAGGCAAGCGTTCAGTAGGTAACGCGTGCTACTCGTGAATTTCAGTATGTGACTGACCTTTTGCCCGCACTGAACAGACTGAAACACGCAGCGGTCCGCATCTGCCACATGTATACCTACTTTTTTAACCGTTTTATTACTCTTGAATATACTAAATTCAGAACTACGTTGAAACAGAAAAGTAAAAAAAAGTTCGTGACATTGCGAAATAGCTCTCGTGTCCCGACCCCAACACGTCACTCCACCGTAGAGAAATTTTTAAAAATTACTGTTCGAAAAGTATGTTATTACTTCTGTTAGACCTCATTACTTTTTTCTTTCTCAGTTAGGTTTTATTGGTGGTCTGTAATATTTTATGTGGCCTACCGAATTGTCCTTTGTTCGATATAAGTACACTGAGTAGAGCTACACAATTGTTGAGAAATGATTGGACTGACTAGACACATTATTCAAATTTGTGGTTCTTTTTACAAAAGACTTTCGGACACTGGTATACACTACATACACACATCAAAAGTGTCTAGGGATCAAGCATTTTTATGCGGATTTCTTGAGATTGAGATGTGGCTTTGTAATAAATTTATGATTTTATAAATTTATATGGATCCTTTTTGGTGCATTTCATAATTTGAATCAGGAACTGTGAATCAAATTCGAGTAAAAGATGAAAATCAGCTGTCAATATTTTCCCTATAAAAACATACAACGCATTGAAGACATTATTAGTGCTACTGTTTCCCTACTACTGATTAAAACCAACGTTATTATGGAGCGGCGACGTCATTTAAGCAGGGAAGAAATGCTCAGAGCCGTGGGAATGATAGAAGCTGGTTCCCGGCAACGTACTGTGGCTTTAGCTCTGAATACAAGTCAGAGTGTTATCAGTCGACTTTGGACACGTTACCGAAGCACTGGTACCGTGGCTGAGCGCCATGGAGGACGGTATCGCTGCACCACACGGAGACAAGACCGATACATTCAAATCTTAACTCGAAGAGCTCCAACAATAACCGCCATGATGTTAGCCGTGAGGCTTCATCACTCTTCAGGGAACTTAATTAGCGACCAAACAGTCAGAAACCGCTTGCATGAAGTGAACCTTCATTCCCGAAGACCGCTACGGGTACCACCTATAGCAATGCACAATCGTAGGATTCGATATCAATGGGCTCTTGAACACAGAAATTGGGCAGAAGAACAATGGCGTTTCGTGTGCTTTTCTGATGAGTCTCGTTTTGGTATGAGACCGGATACAAGACGTATACGACACTGGAGAACCCCTGGACGCCAACAGCGATTAAAATCCTGCCAGGAAGTCCATCCTTATAGTGGTGGAACCATCATGGTATGGGCGGGTATTTGGATCGGCGGAAGAACTGAGTTGATTTGGATCAGAGGCAAACTCAACGCTCAAATTTATGCTGAGACGATTGTATCAGACGTCATCGTTCCTCTACAAGTGCAAATCGGTCCCTTATTTCAGTTAATGCATGATAATGCACGACCGCACACCGCAAGAGTTGTAAGACAGATTCTCGCCGCAGCTAACATCAATGTCCTGCCCTGGCCTGCTCAGTCGCCAGACTTGAACCCGATTGAGCATGCATGGGATATGCTACAGAAAAGAGCTCTGCCGAATATGGAGGGTATCCAGTCGCAAGAAGACCTTTTTTTGTTGTTGCAACGAACATGGGCGGCCATTCCACAGCGTGATTTGGATGAACTCATTTTGAGTATGCCAAACCGATGTTCTTGTGTTGTTAGTGTTCGCGGTAGAAACACGGATTATTAATTGATTAAGTTACCCAATAAAATTTTAGAGAAAACTGTTATTTCAGTCTTTTTTTCGAACTTTTGTGTTAGTGGTTCAAATGTCAAATATCCCTTTATTAGGAAAATGGCAAATTTCTTTATTAATGCAAAGGTGACTTGGTTTATCGTTACTGTGACAAACGAAAACACTTTATTTGATGAATCCTTAAAGAAAATTTTAATTAATATCAATCAGGAGAAAAGTTATTGCAAAAATATATGTTGATCCCTAGACACTTTTGATGTGTGTAGTTACGTGATATTGTTGTGTAGTGGCCCTAGCGGTGGCGTTTCTGGTAGGTGTGTGGGAGACACTGATTGAGACACGGTTTGACACTATTTAAACACTTTACTACGAGACAACGTTATAAACTTACAAGTAATATGAATAAAATTACTGACTGCTTATTCTAACTTCTTGTTCTGACTGCTCGTTCTGACTGCTGGTTCTGACTGCTGGTTCTGACTGCTGGTTCTGACTAACTTGCTAAGAGCTGTGGTAACTATTTATATACAGGATCATTATTGGGAGGGGTAGATAGTACCACGACCCTTGTTCCATCATTACTTATCTTAATCAATTACATTAACAGCTAATTTGTGATTATTAATGTTATAACTAATTGTTAACAAATATCATCAATACTTATCTTAATCAATTACATTAACAGCTAATTTGTGATTATTAATGTTATAACTAATTGTTAACAAATATCATCAACTTATGGGAACAATAAACAGTTGATTGCTTAATGACTTACAAACAGATAGTAATGATTTCCTTGAGAAAGGTAAATAAATCATGATGTCCATTACATGTCCATTACACCTCCCCCCTTAAAATGGGAATAATTTGAAAAATTATTCACATAATATTCATACATCATAATATAATATTATTCATATAAATTCTTAAACGCTTATTTGCTTTTTATCTGAGCGATTCTTGAAGAACGTCTCAAGGGAGTGTGTTCTTGAGATGGACCTGGACTTTCAATGTCTTCCATTTCAATATCATTGTTACTATTATTGGTAGTTCTATTTAAATTAAGGGTAATACAGTTTGTGATTCTACCACAACAAGTTTTTGTGTCCTCTATAGCTAGTAATCTAGATTGTGGCGAACAGAAAAATTTCCTTTTCAAGAGATATTTGCCTATCCTATAGAGTACATAAAAAGCTATAAACTTAACTATAGATAAAAACATGAATACAAAATAAGTATTATTCTTAACTCTATGGAATACACTTTCGTTATTTATTTCGTCTAATAATTCATTTATCTTGTCAATTTTGTGACTTGCTATATTTAAATCATTCATATTCATACTGAATTTATTAAACGGAATAAAATCTAACTTATCTTCTATGGTATTGTTTTTCAATTTATTACAACAATTATCATTAATAATATCAAAATCTGGAAGTACAGATAGATGGTTTGACATCATTCCTTGATTTGAGGAATGTAATATAATATTAGGAGAATATAATTTACAATTCTTTTGTAATTTTAAAATACCTGTAGATTTTAATTCTAGATCATATGGTTCTTCGTTTTTACAAGAAATAGTTGAAATGATTTTATTTGGTATTACAAATAACCAATTATTTTCATTTTCTAATTTATGCCATTGTTCTGATTTAATTGAACCAATCCTTGTATCACAAGATGATGGAATTTGGTTTTTACTACCTAAGAATAATGTTAATTCACAATTATCTTTAGCGTAAACTGAATACAAAGGTTTTTCAAATTCACAAATATAATAATTATTAGACAATTTCTTACAGCTATTAATATTTTCTATAGTAGTATAATGAATTTTATTTTCAGAGATTACAAAATATTTCTCTGTAGGTAATATAAACACATAAGTATTATTTTTATTTAAAATTGGTACAGGAACTAAATTATACACATCATAAGTTTGTTGAATAATCAATGATGTCTTAATTATAAACACAATCTTTTCATTCATATAATATGAAATAATGTTAACTAACGATAGCAGTTCTGATGCGTTATCCATATTTAATTCCAAAGGATATTGTGTATGAATCGGAATGTGTGATACCGTTTTATTTAATTCATAAATATACTGTTCAGGAGTAATTATAATTGGATGTAGATTATTATTTTTAGCGAATAATATGGCATCAATAACCATAGATATTTCATTATTTACCTCGCTGGTAACTAATGTTAAAAATGATAAATGCTCATCTATGTTTTGCTTCATATCAATATTAAAAATTTTATTATTAGTATTTTTTGTATAATTAGCTAAAGTATCTAAATTTTTACTGAAAATGTTTTCAGTTTTCCTGAGATCAGTTATTGTATTATTAAAATTATGAATAGTAGTCTTTACAATTTGCGATTGAGATTTTAATAACGTAATTAATTCGTGTTCGTTTTTATCCAAATTATTGATAGCATCATCATAGCGTTTTGCGTCTTCTACGTCTAATGTTCCAAATAAAATCTTAAATAATGTTCCTACGCCATCGATAACAGAACGTTTTGAACGATGATTATTAGCAAATGAATGTCCGATGATTTCTCTAAGAACGATTTCTTGGTTTTTCAAATGAGGATATAATTGTTCTAAGACTAACATAGACGTTTGGCATAGTGAAAATCGGTTAAATGTGTCATGGCTACAAAGGTTTTTAGTTTCAGCAAGGATATTTTCAATAAGCTGTAACTTCCTATGCCAGCTAGATATATCTAAATAACTAATTAAATTCCATTCACTATCGAATTGATTTGCTTTTCCTACATGTTCGAAGTAAATTCCTCCTTTATTTAAAGCTGTTACATTATACAGTTCACCTTGACTTGACGTGAAGGTAAACCTGGAACAATAAAATTATATTATTTATTTCGCTAGTTTCAAACGGTTTATATGCACCTTAACCTTCCTTCTTTTCATAAGTACAGTTACGTTTACTGGCGAATTAATTTCTACGATTTCATACGGACCGGTAAACTGTGGAGAAAGTTTTTCGATCTCCCCGGTTTACTATTTTCGTTTGTGATGTACACTTTATCGCCTAATTTATAATTTTCGGTTCTGCATTTCTTATCGTAGTATTGTTTGTTTTTATTCTTTGAATCAATTAAGTTATTTCTAGCTATTTCCTTAGATTTTCTTAATTTTAATGTTAAATCATCGATATAATCGTCATAAGAATATTTAAATTCTGGTTGCGCGGTTATGGATGTAGGTAGACTTGGTTTAATACCGAATAATAATTCATGTGGTGAGAATTTCGTTGATGAGTGGATAGCAGTGTTATATGAAAACATTGCAAAATCTATCCATTTATCCCAGTCTGCCAAAGTAGCATGACTACGTTCTAGACTACCGTTTGTCTGCGGGTGATATGCAGTAGTAGTTAACTGTTTAATTTTAAACAGTTTCGAAACTTCTTTTAGAAGTTTTGACGTAAAGTCGGCACCTGGATCTGTTAGAATACTTTTGGGAATACCAAATTTACAAATGAATTCTCTAACAAAAACGTCGGCTATTCTTCCTGCGGTATGTTCAGGTAAAGCATATGCTTGCGAATATTTTGTCAAGTCGTCTTGAAGAGTTAAAATATATTTATTTCCATTGAGAGTCAAAGGAAAAGGTCCTACAATATCTAAGCTAACTCTTTCAAATGCTTCATTTGCCGTAGATGTTATAACCATAGGTTCCCTATGTTTTTTCCGTACGAGTTTGTTTTGTTGGCACGACTCACATTGTGCTATAAAATCTTTTATGTCTTTTTTTATGTTATGCCATTTATAAATAGTTTTTATTCTTTTATATGTTTTGTGGAAACCTGCATGGCCTGCCATAAGGCTGCTGTGCATTTCCTTTAAGATATTTGGAATTTCATTTGGTGTAGGTGTAATTAATGTATTATTGTATATGTTTATCTTAATATCTGTTTTCATGAAAATGTATCTCAACATCATTCTTGACTTTTTATAGTTAAATTTATCATATTTATCTCCGAGACGAGTTAAGTGTAGCTCGCTTCGTTTTTCTTTTAATAAGTATTCCTTAACTACATTTAATAAATCAAAATAAATTTCATAATTAGATTTATCCCAATAGTTTTGCTTTGTACAAGCATAATAAAATGTTGACTTACTGTCGTGAAATACAGCAACTTCATTTACTTTAATATTATTAATTTTATTTAAATGATCATACTCATTAACTATTTTTCTTAGACTTTCATCGTTAATATGTTTATCTGCTGATATTGGTATAAAAATATTTTCTTTTATCACGCTTAATTCGTCATTAATTTCGTTTAAATTATTATTTACTATAATAGACTTTTGCGCTGTTTCTAAAAATGATTTATAATTTTCGCGTATCTTTGAAGTTGTTGTCATTAATTCTTGGTTTTCTATATTTGGAACTATTCTGCTTAATGCATCTGCATTAGTATTTAATTTGCCTGGTTTATAAATTGGAGTAAATTCATATTCTTCGAGAGATAATCGCCATCTGAAAATCCTAGCGCCATCATTTTTAGAATTGAATAAGTATGTCAACGGTTTATGATCCGTGATCATATTGAATTTACGGCCATATAAATATGGACGAAAATGTTTGACACACCATACGATTGCTAGAAGTTCTCTTTCAGTGGTTGAATAATTTTGTTCGGCCTTATTTAACGTCCTACTAGCGTAAGCGATTGGCAAATCCTGACCAATTGGGCCTTGTGATAATACTCCTCCTATGGCATAGTTACTAGCATCTGTAGTAAGATTAAAAGTTTGACTAAAATCTGGATATATTAAAATTGGAGACTTACAAAGTTTATTCTTAAGGGATTCAAATGCGTGTTGCTGTAGACTTGTCCAATTGAAAGGAACATCCTTTTTTAAGAGTTTTGTTAAAGGTTGTGACAAGCTACTGAAATCAGGTATAAACCTTCTATAATATCCTGCTAATCCTAGGAATGCTTTAATATCTTTTGCATTTTTAGGTATGGGGTAATTTTCAATTGTTGCAATCTTGTTTGGATCTGGCTTAACTCCATTTTCCGTGATCAAATGACCTAAATACATGACTTCGCGTTTCAGAAATTCGCATTTGTCAGGTTGCAACTTTAAATTATTAATGGAAAATCTTTCAAAAACTTCTTTTAATTTCCGATTGTGGTTTTCGAGATTATCTGCATGAATAACGACATCATCTAAATAGACGAAACAACGATTTCCTTGCAATCCAGTTAAAACACTATTCATTAAGCGTTGGAAAGTTGCAGGAGCGTTTTTCAATCCAAATGGCATTCTATTGTATTCAAAATGTCCTTGAGGGACAGTGAATGCTGTTTTTGATGAGTCCTTAGGGTGCATTTTAATTTGATGGAACCCTGAGGCTAGGTCGAGTGTTGTGAAATATTTAGAATGACCTAATTGGTCTAATATTTCTGTTATTTGAGGTAAGGGATATGAGTCCCCGATGCTGACCTCGTTTAACTTCCTATAATCGACAACGACTCGCCATTTCTTTTGACCCGAAGCGTCAATTTTCTTTGGTACCACCCAGATAGGTGAATTCCAAGGGCTATTTGATGATTTTATAATGCCGTCTTTTAACATTTTATTAATTTGATTATTAACTTCCCCTTTTAAGGCTTCTGGATACCTATAACTTTTTGTATTAATGGGAGCTTCTGTTTTCGTATGTATTTCATGCATAACTACATCTGTGCAGCTTAATCTATCCCCATCTAAATGAAATATATGATTGTATTCTTTACACAATTCAATCAAAGAATCTTTTTCTTCATTATTTAAATGATCTGTCCGTAGACAACTTTCTAGTTTCTCAAGTCGATAGCTTTCATAGTTTTCATTCACTCTGTCTGAGCTATTTTCATTTAATTTTAATATTTTCTTATTTAAAATAACAACATCTATTTTTTCTAAATTAACAGAAGGTATAGGAAAAGTCACATCCTCATCGGTTGAGTTAAGTGCGGTCGTAATGCCTTTGTTATTATTTACGGTGATAATACTCGGGCATAAAAGTACTCCGTTAGCTAACTCTATGCGTGGAACAATTCCATGTTGAACCTCTTCATTATTTGTTATTTTGATAGGAATGACACATTCGGTTCTTGCTTTGACCGTTATGGTTGATTCCATGATTTTTTCAATATTTTCGACTTGGTCATTTATGTTTTCATAACATAAACTGAATTTCTTATCCGCGAGTTTTAAGGTTTTGGTGCTATAATCTATTGTGCTTTTATATCTATTTAACATATCACCTCCTAATATACCATTACCACCAATAGGGAAATCATCATCAACGATGTGGAGTATTAATTTTATATTTCCTATGAACTCCAATTCGACATAACCTAAAGTCCTGGTAGGTTTGTCTACTTTATCGATTCCCTTTAAATCAGCTAAAATATCATGATGAATTTCAGCGTCCTTTGGTACAGCGTTTTTCTTAATGAGGCTAATATTTGCACCAGTGTCTATAAGAAAATCTATATTTCTTTTATTATCTTTCAAAACTAATGACACAAAATAACAATTATTATTTATCGCGGTTATGAGCCCCTCTACTAATCTATTACCTTTTGGTTGGCTCGCACCATCAGGTTTTATTCGTTTTTTTGGTTTGACGTAGAGTTTTTATTTGGATAACGATTATTACTACTAGATGAGTGAGCAGTCTTCTTTAATATGACCCTTCTTTTTACAATAATTGCAAAATTTTAGGTTTTTATTATTATTATTAGGTTCCGAAAATGATCTGATTCTACAATTTACTACTGTATGGCCTGGTTTGTTGCATTTATAGCAGTGCTTGGTGTTAGATATATTTAAATTTAGAAATTTAGATATTTCATATTTACTTTTAAGCTCTTGCTCTTCGACTACTGCCATTGAAATAGCATCTTCTAACGTTTTAGGTTGTAGAGCTTTTAATATTAAATTTAAATCTTTATTTAAACCTGTAATAAATACGCTTAAGGCTTGTGATTTGAGTAACTCAACACATGCTTGTCGGGCTTCTTGCGTTTGGTTTGTTGTATCTAGTGAATTTATTAATCTGACGTAACAATTTTCGACCTTATTTGCATATGCTAAAACGTTTTCGTTGTGATTTTGTTTGCAACTACTTAGTTCTAATTGCCATTGACCAATCGTTCGTTTTTCGGTGTATGTATTTAATAAATAATTTTTTAAATCATCCCAAATTTGAAATTCGCGATTTCTTATCATTGATCTAGCGTTATCCGTGATTTTTGTAATAATTATTTGAAGCAGTATTTTTTGTAGATTTGGATTTATTAAATTATTAACCGTATCACAGTTGTCTAAAAATTCATGTATACGCGCCTTACTGCCATCAAATTTAGTTAGCATTCTTTCAGCCATTTCTAGTGAAATATAATTATTTTGTACATTCATTGATGTAGATACACCAGAATTTACGCTTTGATGCATGATTAATACTAATTTATACTAATTTTCACTTTTCACAATTGAACACTTCCGATGATTGGCAGATGATCCCGTACAGGAAAGATCCTTTATAACGGTGCTTAAAAAAAATATTGGCGGCGTACTCACAGTAATATAATTACTTGAAGATATCTCGTTGACATAGTAGTTGACGTGATGACTTGATGAGCAGGAAACTGGGCAGCGTAAGCGGTTGAATTTTGATCTTCGGACCGCTGAAGATACGTTTGTCCAATCCGTAGAACTCGTCGTGATGCTCAGGACCGTTGTTTGTAGAAGAATCGGAGCTTAAGGACTCCGACGAAGGTCTCGTACAATCAGAGATGTAAGGCTCTGACCAAGGTCTCGAACTATCGAAGTGAAGTGGTCTTCAATCAATCCCAAACTCTGACACCAATTTGTAGTGGCCCTAGCGGTGGCGTTTCTGGTAGGTGTGTGGGAGACACTGATTGAGACACGGTTTGACACTATTTAAACACTTTACTACGAGACAACGTTATAAACTTACAAGTAATATGAATAAAATTACTGACTGCTTATTCTAACTTCTTGTTCTGACTGCTCGTTCTGACTGCTGGTTCTGACTGCTGGTTCTGACTAACTTGCTAAGAGCTGTGGTAACTATTTATATACAGGATCATTATTGGGAGGGGTAGATAGTACCACGACCCTTGTTCCATCATTACTTATCTTAATCAATTACATTAACAGCTAATTACATTGCGTAATAAGGAAGGAAGGTATATTGTAAGATTACCATTACGCAATGCAGATCTAAGCGGCAAGGTTGGTGAGTCCAAGGCTATAGCTGAAAGGAGATTAAAAGGCTTAGAATTAAAATTAGGAAAGAACAATAAATTAAAACAAGATTATGAAAAGGTGATACATGAGTATTCGGAATTGCAACATATGGAAAGGGTGTCGGAAGAGGGAAGAAAAAATAAAGAAGCTATATACTTACCTCACCACGCTGTCGTCCGGGACGACAAAGATACGACCAAAGTAAGGGTCGTATTTGATGCTTCCTGCAAAGGGTCAAATGGTATGTCACTTAACGACAATTTGTTGATCGGACCAACATTGCAGGCAGAACTTCGGCATATCATCATGCGTTGGAGATCCTACAAAATATGTTTGGTTGCCGATATTATTAAAATGTATCGACAAGTTTTAGTGAACAGAAAGGATACAAAGTTTCAGCACATACTCTGGAGGGATGATCCTGAAAAAGAAATAGATGAATATGAATTGACGACAGTAACGTTTGGCACCGCATCAGCACCGTACTTGGCTGTTCGTGCTTTACACCAAGTGGCTTATGATGAGTGTGAAGATAATCCTGAAATAAAGAAAATTATCCTGAATGATTTTTATATGGACGATATGATGACGGGAGCTGAAAGCATAGAAAAAGGGATTCAAATCTTCAAGGTAATGAATGAAACTTTAGGTAAAGGGGGATTTATGCTGCAGAAGTGGATGAGCAATTGTAAACAATTATTAAATAATATAAGGAATGAGGAAGGAGTGAAAGATGAAGATTTAAAAATCAAAATGGATGATATAGCTAAGATACTGGGACTCACCTGGAACTCCGGCGAAGACTTCTTCCAATACACGCTGAATCTCCCGACGATAACTGGACCTGTAACCAAAAGAAAAATTATTTCCGACATAGCGCGTTTATTTGACCCCCTGGGATGGTTGGGACCCAGTATTATCTTAGCTAAAATATATATTCAAAAATTGTGGTTAGCTGGTTTACAATGGGATGAAGCAAGCAATTTGTTATATGAATGGAGTACTTACCGTCAAGGCTTGGCTTCTCTGGGTCAGATAAAAATTTCTCGATGGTTACACACTAGCTCTGATAACATTAAGTTAGAGCTACACGGGTTTTCGGACGCATCAAAGCTAGCGTACGCGGCAGTGGTTTACCTTAGAGTAGTAGATCATTTGGGCAACGTTCATACCTCTTTGATAACATCAAAAACTAAGGTGGCACCTATTAAACAAGTGTCTATCCCAAGACTGGAACTCTGTGGGGCAGTTCTTGTTAGCAAATTGATAGCGGAAGTAGGTTTAGTTATGAACGTACCAAAAAGTGAGTGGCATGCATGGACAGACAGTGAGGTGGTATTGGCATGGTTAAATTGCCATCCATGCCGCTGGAAAACCTTTGTGGCCAACCGGGTTTCAGATATTTTGACCACATTAGATACGCATCACTGGGCTCATGTATCTAGTAAGCAAAATCCAGCAGATTGTGCTTCTCGCGGGGTGTCACCTTCAGAGCTTGTAAATACGTCAATATGGTGGGGTGGGCCGAGCTTCTTGAAGGAACAGGTCATTGAATATACAAGACCAAAACATCTTGTAACTCGTTTGGAAGAAGTGAAGGTGCATACTTCTACTGTTGACGTAAACTTTTGGAATAGATTTTCGTCCCTGTCGAGAATGATTCGGGTCATAGCTTACTGTCGTAGGTTCATGAGATTACGAAGGCACGAAATAAAGTCAGAACATTTGACTAAACTAGAACTAGACGAGGCAACCGAGACCTGTATAAGGAAATGCCAAGAAGAAGGATTTCCAAATGAATTAAAAGAATTAAGGAATAATCAGACAGAGAAAAAAAAGAGTGATTTAAAATCGTTGAACATATTTCTGGATTCAAGGAAATTGATAAGAGTTGGTGGTAGGTTGGAATTGTCACAATTAGATTACCATAGAATGCACCCTTATTTGATACCGAAGGAGTCGTTTCTGACGGACCTGTTGATAGCAGACGCTCATCTAAAAACCATGCACGGGGGACCTCAATTAATAGTAACATATTTACGGTTTAAGTACTGGATCATAGGAGCCAAATTATTAGCCAAAAAATATGTGAGAGGTTGTGTAAGGTGCCTTCGATATACAGTTAAGACAAGATCCCAACTTATGGGACAATTACCTGCAGCTCGCGTGACACCGAGTAAACCCTTTTTATGCAGCGGGGTGGATTATGCTGGTCCGATACAAATAAGAGTATCCAAGGGTCGGGGTCAAAAATCGTACAAGGGTTACATAGCACTATTTATTTGCATGGCAACTAGGGCTGTGCACTTGGAGGCCGTTAGTGATCTTAGTTCGAAAGGCTTTATGGCAGCGTTTAGACGGTTCGTGGCCAGACGCGGTCGATGTGCTAAGCTTTATAGTGACAACGGCACTAATTTCATAGGTGCTGCAAAGGAATTGGCACACCTATTCCAAAAGGAAAACACACTTCTCCCTGAATTCGCTGAAGAGCTCGCCACGAATGGCACAGAGTGGCACTTTATCCCCCCATACTCACCAAACTTTGGTGGTCTTTGAGAGGCCGGGATAAAGTCCACCAAGTATCACCTCAAGAGAGTGATAGGAGATTCTACGCTGACATTCGAGGAGATTACCACGGTGTTGGCGCAAATAGAATCATGCCTTAACTCGAGACCACTCTCCTATGTGGAGGACCAGGACAGATTGACCATATTAACTCCAGGACACTTCCTGGTGGGTGAACCACTTGTGGTACCCCGGACTCAAATTACGAACGATCGAACGTACATAATTTACAGCGATGGCAATTGCATCAAAGGATGATGCAGATTTTTTGGCGTCGATGGTCGCAAGACTACCTTCACCAATTTCTGCAACGGCATAAGTGGGTTTACAAAACTCCGGAGCCATCTATTGGTGAGGTGGTGTTAGTTAAAGAGGACAATTTGCCCCCTGGCAAGTGGTTGCTAGGTAGGATCGAGGAAAAACATCCGGGATCGGATGGTGTTACGCGTGTAGTAACAATACGGACACAGTCGGCGAAGATAAAACGACCGACGTCCAAGTTGTGTGTGTTACCAACAAATTAATGTTAATGTTTATTTAAACATTTCATGTGTATTTGGTTTATTATTTGTTTTTAAATTTGTTGAATGTTTTTGTTATTTATTTTTAAATTGCTTGTTAAATTAGTTAACCCCGCACCAGGGACATTGGCGCGCCTTTTGTTGACCTCCACATAATTTGGCACGGTGGGCGGTAGTGAAGGACATAATTCATATGTCCTTGGTGGGCGGTATGTCCAAGTAAGTAGCGAAGCCCTAGCGCGATCGCCTATTAAATTAGTATTGGTCCGGAATTTAGTACCGATTACCTCTCTAGATGGCGTTGGCGTCGATTTAGATCGCGCTATGGTTTCGTTACAAGCAAAAATATAAGAGGTTTGGATTTTTATTTTTACGAGTGAGAGCAGCGCCTCTATTGTGATTTACTGTAACTAAAATTAATATTATACGGGTTGATACAGTAGTCCAGTAGTATCATTTGACGATCCTCTCCAAGTCGACCCTAGGTCGTGTACACCCCTCCTGGAAATCTCGCGGACATGTATGAACTCCCCTAATTACTAATCAAAGTATAAACGGGGACTTACACAGTATCATTTGCGTCTTAATGTTTCATGATTCGACTCTAAAAATCTGACTTGCCCTTGCTGTTGTCACTTGCTGAAATCTGAAATGATCTGGACACCGTCCACGACCAAATTCCCGACATAACAACATTTGTCGCATCGTACCCGACACGCATCGTAAGCGAAAAAGGTCGTCGAGCCACAAGTCCGCGTACTTACTCGCACATCTATCACCCACTTTATGTAAATCGCATTGAAAGTATCCAAAGGCAACTTTTGAGGTGCATTCAGTTTATATCCAGAACTTATTTACCTAATTACGACAACCGTTGCAGAAAGTTTCACA
Organism: Sesamia inferens; assembly: GCA_037179545.1. Lineage (NCBI taxonomy): Eukaryota > Metazoa > Arthropoda > Insecta > Lepidoptera > Noctuidae > Sesamia > Sesamia inferens. The sequence goes on along the minus strand of CM073921.1, from coordinate 12,362,115 downwards.
TTCTTCCACTAATTGAGCGGAGAAAAATTGCTGACATGGTATTCCTGCACAATTTGGCTAATGGTTCAATCGACTATTCTGAATTGTTGAGCAAAATTGGGCTGCGTGTTCCATCATACACTTTGAGGAATCATCAGCCTCTGTATGTTCCCTCTGTGCGAAGCATATACCAACAAAACTCTTATTAAGAGCTAGCAGAATATATAACTTGTTGTGTCAGAGGATTGATGATCTCGATTTATCCTCCACCAGTAATCCTAAACTAAAAAAAAAAATCTTTGTGATAACTTCTTTGTAAATCACTAATACATCTTCAGTCTTTACTAAACACACTCAGAGTGCTTACTTGTTATTAATTTCACTTTCCTGTCCTGTGCTGTACCTGTTACTGTCTCTTGTGCTAACTTAATATTGTCCATGGAAACTTCTAATTGGCCTTCTTTCGCTAATTATCTTCTACCTGTGTAGGTATATGCTAGCTGTAAATTTCATTAAAATGTAAAAATAAAATAAATAAATAGCGAATTCCTAGGTTATGTTACTGTCTACCCGTCGTCTATGTGACTATGACAAAATATTAAAGGAATATACTAGCTAGATTCAATACTTATAAGGGACTCAAAATTAAATCATAATTAGTACAACAAAGTATTTTTATTTTTCATAATATCTCGTATTTTATAACAACTTTCTTATACACTTACAATTTGTTAATTCATACCAATTTCCGATGCATGCAAAACAATTTTAAACATCTTAAACATATAATAGCTTATATAATTTTATTCAGACAATAGGAATATAATATTTAGTGCACTACACAGGTGTACATGGTGTTCTCAATTAGACGTACATCTAAGTGTTTGAACTCTGAAAGGCTTCTGCGGTTCTTATTACATTATACTTACTAAAATATTTATGCAAATATAAATTTGCACTATATACTATCTTTAACATTAATATACTGGTAAATTCTCTAAAACATAACATTATTATCCTGGACATAATTTTAATTCTCTTGTTAGTAAATATCAAGCAATTCACGTGTTCTCATTCAGGTTATCCGTTAACTAAAACTAATTTGCAGCTATGCATTAAATGAATTTGTTAAAAATAATGATATGTGGTTATTTGTATACAATTAAACTATTTAACATCAAAATAACAATTTTTAAATATCACATAATATTCGTAGAAATATTTAGCTACTTATACAATATATTAATATCTTATATGGTCCTTTTAAACGCACTACCTTATCACGTGTCGTTACAATTATTATCATTTTGTTTAGTTGTCTGTAAAACTATTGTATTGTATACTGAATAAACTATTCTATGGAATACCTATAGGCCATAACTTATTATTCCATTTATGGTCGTTAATGAATATAATAATTACTAGATTAGGTAAATGGTTATTCAAAAATTTTAACTTGGTGTTGATATGGTATATGCCTAAGACTAAAATGGAAGAGGGCTCTTTAATGCACATTCGGTGCAGGTACATACAGCTTGCGCTGGCAACCACGCGCAAACATAATAGACGGATTGATGTGCGGTCGCTAGCTGACACGTGTTGCAGGAGTGGCCTGGCGGAGGGGGCTCCACTGTTATTCGTTGAGCATGCACGTGCGCATCAGAGCGTCTATCACAGCGTACGGGTCACAGTTGGAGGCTGGTCGACGGTCCTCCAAGTATCCTTTCTTCTCCTCGGCTACTGACCGCGGTATTCTGATACTGCTGCCACGGTTAGCGACTCCTGGAAAAAAAATAAAAAATACGAGTGTGCTTATGACCACACGACTGAAGTGAAACTTCTTTCGCTCCATCTGTATGTAATTATGTATATATAAACACCTCTTTGGGCACTTAGTTGATCCAGCCACGATGCCGTTCATTATAGACTCCACCTTTAGCACGGAATAACTTTACTCCAGTTGCATATTTCTTGGGGGGAGTGGCAACGTCGTATTCTATTTAGGGATGTGGCCAAATATATTCGTCAATTAGGACATATACTCGACAAAAAATTTTCAGCAATTTCATGCATTAGTGGATCCTAACGGCTATATTTTTTGAACCCACCAGGACTTTTTAGCTCTGAATATATTTCAAAAATCAATAACTTGTGTTGATCAATTTATATACTCGCACTCCCAGTAATACTTCTTTTGATCCGATACCTATACCTTAACGGTTGATCAATTATGAATTTATTAAACCTAATCTAGAAATTTTATATTCGCAATGCTCCATACATTGTAAGATCTATATATATTTGTTAACATTTCATGCATTAGTGAATCCATAACGTCAATTTTTTTTAAATGCTCGACGACTTTTTGGCTCGAAATATATTCCAAAAATCATATACTTTGTTGATCCATTTAGCTACTCATACTTCGTAATACTTATTTTGACCTGAATAGGTAATTATTTTTAGTATGAATTGTTATTAATATTTAAAGAGGTTGAATTTTATGTCTAGGGTTTTTATACTTTATTTCTAATTTACCAATAATTTTAAGTTTTTAAACTCTATTCATCGAAACCAATCTAATGGGTCTAAACATGATATCGCCGCTGTATGTTTTGTGCCGAAAATATTGTGTGGATGGCCTCTGTAACATTCAATGCAGTTGACACTGCTTGTATAGACTCCTTTGGTATTTGTATGCGAATACATATTATTATTAAATTTTAATGTTAATTTTTAAGGGTTGAAGTTTCCGTAGCTGTTTTTTTTAGGAATTAATCATCTGATTAATTCCTAAAAAAACCGATCCTGAATGATTCCTGATCTAGAAAGAAAAATTCTTTATTCCGCCCAAACAGAACGCACATTATAATAATAATACACTAAAACAATAATAAACACATAATGAAGAAAAAGAAAAAAAAGGCAAAGAAATATAATTTACTAAAAAGCCTAGTACTCAAAATAAAACAATGTTATCTTGATGTCATAACCCGTGTCTGGAGTTTTGGCGGGAAAGTTAAGCCGAGTGTCACGTTAATTTTTCATTGGAGTTTTAAATTATGCATAGTGTTGTTTACTAAATAAAAGTGCCTGATTTATGTCGTAAAAAGTGCATTCAGTAAATAATTCATAAAGAACATTGAGATATCGCAGCGTAGTGTGTAAATTAAACATGTGTACCTCATTAATAATATTTTTGTAAATTAAGAAAGATAAACTCAACCGCACGTTAGTGGACATAAAATCATATTTACTACTTAGTAATAAAGGTAATAAAGATCTAAGTACGAGTACCTACATATATCCGCCGAAGTGCGTTTGACATTCTGGTAGATGTTTTCTCAATCTACTCATAGTTACATTCCTATGTGTATTATAAAAATTATTTCACTTAGTCGCGTTATATTTTAGCGAACATCATTACGATACGGACGAAGCGTTTCGCTTCCTCCTTTATACCGCGTACATCGAGGGACTGGAACAGTTTGCCAGCGGCGGTGTTTCCGTCGGACTACAATTTTAGTGTCTTCAAGGCTTGAGTGAATAAGCTCTTAATAAACTAGTGCGCTTTACCATCAACGACGTCACTGCTTACCATCAGGCGGGATTGCGGTCAAGCGCTAGTTTATAATTTTAATAAAAAATAAAATAAATAAATAAAAGGTACAGGAACGCATTGGACACATGGAATGTAAATTTAAGCGGCCGTAATTTCGAATTAGGTAGTTTGCGTTTCGTTCCAGCGTCCTAGTTTGAATTTCTTTCAAAAAAAAAAACTAAATTCGAATCATGGAACACCAAGGAGGTAACTAATAAAAGGTTTTATTTAAATTTCAGACTGTCTTGCAAATAGACACAATATTGAAATGATAAATAGTGGACGCTGTATTGAAAAAAAAAAAAAACAAAGGAACATCATAATAGCGCCATAGCGTGGGAAAAATAATTATTGTTCATTATTCGTCATTGAACTTAAAAAAAAAAAATTTTTTTTTATTTCCTCGGATTGTTTGAGAAAAGTAGTAAGTTAAGAGCCTGCGTGATTTGGCCGTATATTGCTTAGTATGATACTATTATCATCGCAGCAGCGCGGGCATTGAGACGAGAGGATTCGACCCCAGGCATTTTTTCTAATACCGGGAATGAACTTATATTGGAAAAAGTTAGTAATCAATGTCAAAATCCTATAAAGTTTAAATTGTCAACAGAAAAATTATTTTCTTTTGGCAATTTAAGTTTTTAACCGACTTCAAAAAAAGTAGGAGGTTCTCAATTAGTCGCAACCTTTTTTTTATGTATGTTCACCGATTACTGTAAGAAGCCTGAATCCGTTTGCAAAATTCTTTTTTATTTAAAAGGGTGGTCCCATAGTCACCAGGCTCTGATGATGAAAGACTAGAGAAAGCAAGGAAACTTTCAAAATTTTTAGAGGCAACTTGTACATTTCTAGATACATTTTTTTAAATATTTTCATGAAGTATTTTAAAGCACTACAATTTACTAATGATCTGGAGTAGATCTGATGTTGGAGTAGATATGAAGCCGGGAGACAGTTGAGGGAACTCCTCGGGAATTCATAGCAGCTACCTTGTATTTGAGCTTGATTAATTTGTATTAATAAGAACTTTACACTTAGATCGGTTTTAATTGTCATTAGGGCTCTGATGATAAATACAAATTCCACTTCAGGGAACTCCTCAACGGATTACAGTAGTTCCCTTGTGTTTGAATTTAATTAATGTATATTGATGAGCGATTTTCACCCATATGGATTACTATGAAAATCTGCAGTAGATTTGATGATGAAGAACATAGACAGACGAGGGAACTCCTCAACGATCGCCTGCAGCCACCTTGCGTTTGTGCTTGATTTATTTGTATTGATTAGAACTTTGCACCTATGTGGGTTAAAATGAAGGTATGTCGGTCGCGTCCGTAAATCTGGTGATGAAGACCAACAGAAGTCGAGGAAACTCCTAAAAAACTTACAGCATTGAAGTTTATCACTGAAGAACCAGTACCTGCATGTCATGCTAAAGCAACAATCAATTATAATCAAGAAACTGAATTTAAGTTGAGTAATCGCGTCATGTCTAGCATTGTTCATACATTCATTTTGACCTCGTAGGAATTTTATAGAAATCGGTTCAGTAGTTTCGTTTTTAAACCAAAATTACGGGTAATAATAACATTATTCAAAATTACGTCATTTGTTTACAGGCCTTTTCCCAACTATATTAGTATCAGCGTTCATTCTGACCTGCACAGCACTTTTCATAACACAAAAGTGTAAAAAAAAACAACCGTCTTCCAGAACACACTACAACGTAAAAAATAACTAATTTCCGAAGTCGGGTATGTCTTTGGTATTAGTATATTCGTTTTTAAAAACAAAAAAAAAATGTGTGCGTGTACTAGTGTACACACGTAAGAAGTGAAATTTCTTAGAAAAAGATGGCGAAGAAGTTTTACTTCAATATAATAACATTAATAAAGATTAAAACTTAGCGTCCCCAATAGGGGGACGGTCCACGACTAAATACAACACCAAATTTAAAACTAAACTATCCTAAAGATACAGCCTGTATGTCCCAACAATTGCACGCGCCAGCACCAGGTGAGTCAGTGTAAAATGCGAAATGCGGGATGCGGGATACGGAATCCCCCGGGATCAGAATGTTGGGCTCTTCCTCCCGATTCCGAAGAGCCCAAACTCGGCTAGTCTAGGAACTCCGGATCCCGAGATAGGCCGCGGGGGGGTGAGGTGGCCTGGAGAGCAAGTGGGGAGGGGGGGTAAGGGAGTGTAGAGGAGAGGGGTGGGGAGGCTAGGTTGAGTCTAGGGGGAGGGGGGAGAGGTAGGTGAGGGGGGGTTGCCTAAGTGTTGGGAGGATCCTGTCCACCTGGGGTCACAACATGACGGGAGAGTGGGAGGGGACAGGACACTGGAATCTCGGAATATATGTGCTATATGGGTATTGAGGGGTCAGGTACTATGGGGTCAAAATGGCGAAGGTTCCGGCTGCGGGGGGGGGGGGCGCTAGTAAGTGGAGGGATTTTGTCAGAATTTTGAAATTCCCAGCCGTTTCCGAGATATCCGGGATTTTAGGTAGGGATATGGGGAAGGACTTCGAGGTGGGTAAATATAGTACGGGATGCGGAATCCCCCGGGGCCAGAATGTTGGGCTCTTCCTCCCGATTCCGAAGAGCCCAAACTCGGCTAGTCTAGGACCTCCGGATCCCAAGATAGGCCGCGGGGGGGTGAGGTGGCCTGAGGAGCAAGTGGGGGGGGGGTAAGTGAGTGTAGAGGAGAGGGGTGGGAGGCTAGGTTGAGTCTAGGTGGAGGGGGAGGGGTAGGTGAGGGGGGGTGTTGTCTAAGTGTTGGGAGGATCCTGTCCACCTGGGGTCACAACATGAGGGGAGAGTGGGAGGGGACAGGACACTGGAATCTCGGATTGTATGTGCTATATGGGTATTGGAATTAAGTCCAAAAACAAAGTAGCTACTGTAAACCTTGAGGAGTTTCTGGAACTGGCCTTTGTTTTCATCATCAGAGCCTTAATGACAGTCACAACTCAAGATGAGTTGTAAAGTACTAATTAATACAAATTAATCAAGCACAAACTCAAGGTAACTGCTATCAATCGTTGAGGACTTCCTTCGACTGTCTTCCGGCTCCATCATCAGCTACATCAGACCTTTATCAAATTATAGTTCTTTGAAATACTTAATGAAGATACTTAGAAATGCACTAGTCGCCCCTACGATTTTTGATTTCTCTAGTCTTTCATCATCAGATCTTTACTAAGGGACCATTTAGAAAGTTTACCTTTTCAAACAAAAAAAGAATTTAGCAAATCAGTCCAGGTGTCTGAGATTAATATCTAAGATTAATAAAGTGAACATACATAAAAAACAAAACGGCTGCTTAACCAATCGCTTCGCGCCCTTGGCAAATGCTGCGCCTTGATTGGCCCATTTGAATTGGATCAACAACTGCCCAGACGCCAAAAAGGTGGATTTGTATAAAACAGCCCTTAATTATTGTTATTTCTTATTATTATTGAACGTGACACATGTGGCTCCGAACGGAGCCACATATTTATGGTCAGATGGCATCGGATCAACAAAAGGCCCCCGGATCAACAAGTGAAAATGGATCAACAAATTACTACCTATACGGCACGTCTGAGCCACAAAGTGCCCAAAGGGATATCTATATATATATATATATATATATATATGTGTGTACAATATATACATGTATACACATATACATATATTAATTTTCTATAAATATTTAAATTTATTTCATGGTTTCATTGGTAAATTAATATTTTTGCATAGATCTTCTATTTTTATTGAAAAAAAAAAAAATAACTCGTTGTAGACCTTGTAGTACTAAGCTCGCGCCACGGGCGCCTCTGTGCTTATATCCCCCACTTAACTTCCGTTCGCCTTGCCCGATCACTTTTCGTAACGCTTACGTCACGCGTTCGCCAGCTTACTCCGCAAGTCAAGCGTGCGCAAAGAAGTTTCACTTCAAAAAATTAATATTATTTCGCATAAAGAGTTAACGTAATACATGTGCGGTATGCAACCCTGACGCGGGCGGCGGGAGGCAGGGCACGCGGCATGTTGGCGCATCGCTTATAATAATACCGTCAAAATAGTGTTGTCACTTTTTACAAATTACCGAATTTCGGGAAAGTTGGAATTAATTCGCGGGAAAAAAAGATTATTTCAAAATACATTAATATTGTTACTATGATGATTACGTAAAATTTTATATTATATTTCATCAACAATCATGCTATATTTGTGAACTTCTTAAATTCGCCGCATTATTAGAAGCTGTGCTTGTTCGGCCTAAAAATTTGAATGAAATTACACGCCCACGTACGCAAAGATTATGCACACAAGCAAATAATTTTATTCACAGACGCGTATGGAAGAGGCACATTAGTAACTGCTTATGTCGCTACGCGAACTGGCGCGAGCGTCGTGACGAAGTTGAGTTGCGCGGACAGCATTGTAATGTGTGTTAGTAGTTTGCATTAGCCCCAATAGATGGCAGTGTTATCAACAGTCTTTCAGTTTTAAGTTTGTAGTATATAAATTATTTTAATGTAATTATTATATATTTTTTTAGAAAATTATTAGGGTATGCAATGCTTATCTGCTTCTAAGGAGCGCACGCGCCTGCTCGAAAGCAATTTGTACTTTGTGTCCAATTATCGTATTGTGACGATATCTTCAAACTTCTATACTTTCAATTATATCAGAAATGTTCAGCAAAAATATATAAAACAATATAAAGGCCAGAACAGAACGAAATTTATAAATTATTTGTGCTCTTAGGTAATCAATTGTTAACAAATCTTAAAAAGATCCAAAAAATATATATTGCCTTCGGCGAGATGCGAACTCACAACTTCATACTCGACTCAATTGTTAACAAATCTTAAAAAGATCCAAAAAATATACATTATCTTCGGCGAGATGCGAACCCACAACTTTATACACGGCATGTCATGCAATATTTACATGTGCCAACTGCTTCGTTGTATTACAGACGAAATAGGACTATACTTTGCTTTCCGTTCGCCTTGCCCGATCATTTTTGTAATATTTTTCGTAACGCTTTCGCGAGTTTACTCCCCAAGTCAAGCGTGCCTAAAGAAGTTTCACTTCAATAAACATTCATTTTCTGCCCAATAGGAAAGTACCCCACTCGTTAAACAGCATTAAGTTATCCTCTTACCGGCGCTGAAGTCATTAATACTGGCAGTTTCGTGGAGCCCAGTCAAACGTCTCTCGTTGTCCTTTCCTCCACGAGGATCGTAGACCTTGATGTGTTTCATATGCACTTTAGACAGCTTGTCAATCGCCTTCTCGATTTCTCTGTAATTAAGAAATCAACGCTGTTAATAAAATTGTTGGTGATTCGTAAAGGTATTTAGGTAGGGATATAAAGTAACCATGAAGGTCACATACTGAAATTGAAAACGAATTGTTTAGTAACTAGTCGCAGCAAAATAATGAATGACTCACTAAATGATTTGTAGCAAAAAGCAGCCATTATTTAATTAATAAAAATAAAGTTAAAAATGTCAGTCGAAAACAAGAAGCCACTGTTACAAAATAATTCCGGAATGTCTCAAACGAAAACACGACCGACTTCTTGAGTGCTGCAATCGATTTCTCTCTCGTACAGGTTTACCTTGTAAGGATACTGGTCTCACTAAGTCGAATGTTATTTTAAAGTCATAATTATGACGTAAAAACAAGGCTGTCATACTTACATAATACCGTTTTCTTCACGCATCTTTTTGGTAGAGAAGTTGGTGTGAGCACCAGAGCCGTTCCAGTCCTGAACTGGTTTGGGATCGAAGGTAACGATGACTCCGTACTCTTCAGCGAGCCTGTGTAGAATGTAGCGAGCGACCCAGAGGTCGTCGCCAGCGGTGACGCCAACGGAAGGACCCACTTGGAACTCCCACTGCGAGGGCATAACCTCAGCATTCGTTCCAGAAATAGGAACGCCAGCAAACAGGCAACATCTGTAATTAAAACGAACATATTTTTTATTGTTTTAAGAAGCAGTAAGTGCCATATTTTAGAATGGCATAAATTTTCTATTAGTTACCTGTAGTGTGCCTCGACCAAGTCCCTGGCGAACACCTTGTTGGCTCCAACACCGCAGTAATAAGGGCCCTGTGGTGGGGGGAAACCGCCTGGGGGCCATCCGAAGGGCCTCAGGTCAGAGTCCAGCAGGATGTACTCCTGCTCAATGCCAAACCAAGGCTCTTCATCCTTGACCTTCTCGCTGGCTTCAGCACATCTAATGCGGTGGTTAGTGTCTATGAAATAAAAACAAAATCATATAGAAATTTGAAATCAAACTTTCAGTTGATTCATGTGAAAGAATTATTTAAAAAAAGCGCTTCGGTTTCCTACTCATTATCATTATCTCAGCGTTAACCCATTGCGTGTCCTATGTTCCGACGGTGGAAAATAAGAGATTTGCGCCCGACGTGTCTTATGTTCCTACGTCGGCACATAAGCGACATGGCTGACTTCACATCGTTCAAACCTATTCCTACTGTGATTGGTTCACATAAAAATACTTCTATAGACAAGTGTGACACTTCAGCCAACATAATAACTAAAATTTTTATTACTTTTCAAGCGACAACATTTAAAAATTTAATTTTTTCTCGTTCTCGGAACAAATCGTCCGCCATTTTCTAAACCCGGTGTCGTGTGTGGTCTTGTAGTGCTTTTAAAAAATGAATTTTAGAAGGAAACGGTAAGTGATTATATTAAAATTATATATCAGATTACTGGAAATATTGTGTAGATTGTGATTCAAATATTGGTTTTAGTAATTTTATTGTTTATTTTGGTGAAAAAAGTGTGAAAAGTTTATGAGGCGCCATTTGTCGTTATTGATACCCGATGTTTTCTATGATAATAGATGTTTATTTTACGAAGTATTCTACGAAATTTATATAAGTAGGTAGGAATTTTATCTAGGAAACCATTTGAGCAATGTAAATTCTCGTAATTCTAGTTCATTACACGTAAATTGAAGAATTTTGTTCAAAGTCAACAAATGCTCTGTCTCTTTCTAGCGCAAACTCACACACATGTAGCGTAAAAAGTACAGTCGCGAACTTTTCTCAATGTCCAGTTACATTATTTTTGGTAGTAAAAACTATTTTATCACTTAGACCATATTTATTGAAAGTATTTGATTTCTCATGATATATATTATAGAAGATTTTAAATTTAGTAATACTTTATAGATTTAGATAAATAGTAGTACACTGTTACTTATTGAAATTAATATTTGTTATTATAGTCTAATTTATTTTATTGATACTTAGAATGATGGCATCACGCTCAAGATCGAGATCTCGGTCCGTCACTCCAGGGCCGAGATCCTCTGATCTTGAGCGCCACAGCCGGCGTCAGCTGCTGATGACGATGGCAGCGGACAAGACCAGCGAGCCGACGGTGGAGCCCGAACCGCGCTTGTGGTTTCCCCCTCCACCCCATTGTGTCACTCCGTGAGTATTTTATATAATGGTCGTAACACGATCCTATGTATTCTACTTATAGTATCTACAAATATACTATATAATAATCTTATTCATTTATCTTTTAGAAAACCACTGATGACGGGGCTAAAAGTCAATATGACCCCGGGGGGTACAATCAAAGTATCCGACATTGTCGAGCTAGAAAATACCCCCCGGGGCTCCATCAAAAGAAAAACGGAGCTGGAGGAGTCAGTACAGTAAGTGTTGCTATGACACCTCCGTAGTCAGACTCTTTTATTAGACATGGTTAAGCTCACAATGTTTTTTTTTTTTGCAGTATTGGACACTTGGAACGGGGGGCCGCGTGCGATTTAGACTGGGAGGATGGAGATGCGGTGATAAAGGAACACTACGAGCATGTGAAGCAATGGATCAGTGAGTTGCCACCGCCAGAACCTTCCTCGGGATACTCCCGTATCTGTAGGACGCCAGTTTCAGATGTGTGCTCTGGTAGTGCTGGTGCTGTTATTGTACAGGCTGCTGAAGCTAATCCTTCAGAGCCTGGGCCTAGCGGTAGCCACGGGATACTAGTGCCGGCATCTGAAACAAAAGATGTTGTCCCGTCCGTGTCGGGTTGTACGGCAACATCTATACGGCGGGTTACATATACGGGGAACGATGGTAGCGATTTGGATTCAGATTTTGACGATGAGTTTAATCTGGATGAAATCGCTGCTACCGGTGGTATGTCGAGGACTATTCCGGATGACGAGGAATTGGATGAGCCTACAAATCATATCGTAAATTCGATTGAGAGTGCAATGGACGACGCCATCGATCAAATGGTTGGCACCTCTATTGATTTTGAGTGGCGAGAGGACTTCGATAGTTTCCGGGGTGTAGCCGAAGTATTTTCGGGTCCTACCGTCGGGCCTATTGAAGACTACGATACGCCTTATGATGCCTTTACTGCTATTTGGGGTAAGGACATCGTAGGGCATATAGTCGCCGAAACCAATAGATATGCCAAACAGGTGATCGATGCACAAACGGCAGCAGGTACATTGAAAACGTCATCTCGTCTTCATAAGTGGACTGACACTAATGAAGATGAGATGTACGTTTTTTTTTCAATATTCATGTTTATGGGCTTGGACCCACGCACGTCCCAACATGAGTATTGGAAGTCTACTGGCTATCTCGAGATGCCCAAATTCCGAAAATTGATTCGATTTAACCGCTTCATATTGCTGAACAAATTTATTCATTTTGTGAACAATTCTGCAGGGAGCCAGGATTTGTCTCAAACTGAAGGAAATTTGCTTCCATCAAAGTTGCGGAAACTTGCACCAATTATTCGGCATTTAAATAACAAGTTTTCTAGCTTGTACAATTTGCATCCCGATATAGCCGTAGACGAATCATTGACACTATTTAAGGGTCGCTTGTCTTGGATACAAGCGATCCGCTCGAAGTCTGCCCGCTTCGGCATGAAATCTTTCGAGCTTTGCGAGTCGAGGACGGGCTACCTGTATAAATTTGAAATTTATACAGGTAAAGACGACAGTCAAAGTCATACTTCTGCTCCCAGTGTAGCTTTGGCTGGAAAGAGCGCTAGTGTCGTGATTGACCTACTGAAAGGCCTAGAGAATCGGGGTCACTGCGTAACGATGGACAATTTTTATAATTCTCCAGCGTTAGCGCGGTACCTAAAATTTCTAGGCTTTGATTGCTTGGGAACGTTGCGTCCAAATCGCAAGCATGTACCAATTGAGGTCAAAAACGTTCCAAGGAATGTGGCCAGGGGTAGCATCATAGCGCGCCACTGCGGTGACGTTTCGTGCATTGCATGGAAAGACACCAAAGTGGTGACTATGATCTCCACTTACCACACTCCAGAAACCTATGTAGGTCGGAAGGCTGGTAGGCCTCTTGTCAAACCTGTTGTCGTTCGTGACTACAACAACACAATGGGAGGGGTTGATCTTAAAGATCAAAAACTTTCAATGTATTTAGTTGAAAGAAAAAGGTGCGTCAAGTGGTATATGAAAATGTTTAAGCGGTTGTTGAATGCAAGTGTTTTGAACGCTTACATTATTTTGTCTGCTTCTTTGAAACGTCGAAATATGCCTCCCATGACGCATCGTCAGTTCCGAGAACAGTTGGCCAATTCTCTTGTGGAGAATCATTTCCAATTTCCACAAGAAAATTTGCCATCGTCCGAGGAATTAACGAGGCTTAGGCGAGATTTAATTCACGTTCCAAAGAATCAGCCCAGAAACAACCGCAAACGGTGTATTATTTGCTACCGGAAAGGTACAAGCAAACTGGTGACTACATATTGCGTGACCTGTGATGAGTATATCTGCTTCGAAAGTTGTTGGTTAGATTGGCACTCTCTCCAAAAACTTCCAGGGGCAGATAAACATCGTCGAAACAGGCCACGCCGTAAGTAGTATGCCATTTTGCATACGCCTTAAATATTTTCATGTGCCTCCGGACGCATCTTCCTTCCCGTGTTGTTGTATCATTCACCCTGAACCGAATTTATGTTATGATCCGACAGGTTCAGCCAAAACTTCGTGCAACTCAACAATCCAATGTCTTACAGATCGTATTGTTCCTTTTTCGTTGCATCAATGTCCATTCCCACACCTCCAATCAATCACTGGTATCGTCGGCACCGCTTGACATGGGCTGAGCTTCGCTACGCCTGGAAGATTCTCCTGTAGCGGCACTACAACTACAGTCATCTACCAAACTGAGGAAGAACTAAAATCACAATACAACATTCCGACAAGAACTGTCAGGCAATAGCCCACCGGACACAACACCCGTCCTGTCGGAGGATCCTCCTTTTTCCTTGAACGTCAGCGCAACCTTCGTTCCTGCGAGATTTGAAGACTTCTTCACTCATACGCATTCCTTGGCGACCCTGCAAGGAACATCACAGCCTTCGAGCAGCGTGACGTCATCAGCATCTTCAGCCTCACCTCTTCCTCAAGCTTTCCAGTAGCGAGTCATACAGCCAGCCGGCCAGCTTCACATGGACATACCTACCTACCACCAGCATGTATAACCTTGTGTCCGTTTGACTCTACAGCTATCTACTCCTTTTTTTTTAAAATAGGCAGCTAAATTCAGTAATCTTAATTGTTTATTGTTTGTAATGTTGATTGTTAAAAGTTCCTTTTATTAGCCTTTTCAAAGTTACATGATGCCCACTTTTAAACAAAAAAGACAAAAAATATGTATTTACATCTTTATCTCGTCTGTTTTCAATCCTAATTTATATCAATAAAAGTGTTTGTAAAAAACCTACTTATAGATTATGGATTTGTATCAATAGCTTGATAATTTAAAAATGTGTTCTTGCCCGTTCTTCTCCATAGGTACCTGCTCTTTGGAATGGACGACTAGCTTCACCTTACTGACTGACCGACCTTCTGACAATTCAAAAGTGCCTGTAACTGATTTATTTGAAATAAATGCTTTGATTTTGATTTTTTTTGATTTTATAGAATAAATATATTTATTTTTGTAAATAAATTTATTTTTTTAAAGTTACGTGTTTTTATTCCCAAAATCTTTCTTGAACAGACACATAATTACAGTTGTTTTCACAAACAACAATATCACTAGTATAAATTACATTCAATACATTCAACAAGCTTTTTCATTAAAAATAATTAAACACGACATACCCGTCAAAATAACAAGCCAGTTTTACCTGAGTAAAACTCACCCTGAGGTGATTACTCACAGTGATTCCCAATACAAAGATATACTGTCTATATGAAAATAACGTACTTACATGAATGCTAACATATATAGTTAGGAGTGAGCTGTTATCGTATCTGGGTAATTTAGAAGAGTTAGTAATACCTACTTCTTTTTGAACAAGCTGTATTATTTATTTATTTATACATGTTGCTAATATGATCGTCGCAAAAAATTACACTTGAATTGGCAGTCACGCTGACTGATACACATAACTATCCTTCTTCCAAGCTATATCACTTGAAATGACGTAAAAAATGCTAGGATATCCAAATCGAGCAAATTACCCATATACTTACACGGATGCTTGTAAAACACAAGCGGCCGCCAGCGACTTCGTTCGCGTTGAGTTAGTTATGCTCTGCTCCTATTGGTCGCAGCGTGATGTTATATAGCCTAAATCCTTTCTGGATTAATGGTCTGTCCAACGCAAAAAGAATTTTTCAAATCGGACCAGTAGTTCCTGAGACTATGCGTGTTCAAACAAAGAAACTCTTCAGCTTTATACAGCCTGGAAGGGTAAAAATCATTGACACTAAAACCATAGTTAGTTTGTTTAGGTATAAAAATGTTTATCTGTTTTTTTAAATAAATAAACGTTTTTTCTTTCAAATATTTTAAAAAGTTTCTGTTCGAGACCGGCCGTAAACTCATAGATACAATGCGCCCGAGGTACGTATCAGTGTAAAGGGCACTGACCTCTTGCACTGGCCGTCCGTTCAACCTACCTACGTAAGTTTGACTAACTAAATTCCAATAAAAACACAATACACATAACCTGTAATGTAACTTTCCCTTCAAACTCTTCCTGGCTTAGGTATTTAAAAGTTAATCACATTTTTATCAACAGTTTCATTAAAAATTATTTGTTAAATTTACATCTATTGAATAATGTAGGACACACTTACATTAACCTCAAAAGACGATGAAAAACGATGTTGGTAACTGTTTTGCCGTATTCGATGTTCGTGCCGTATGTGATAGGTTACTGTTAGAGTTACAATAATCAAATTTAACACCCTGTAATATTTCATACTCAGCATAATAAAAAATCACAGATACATAGGTACGCGTAATGGTTTGGAGATGACTATTTGTATATTTTGCATTTCTTTGTTTGATTTGAGTTTGAACCCAAAACTTACAACAATAAATATTGACTTGTATTTTATACCAAAAATATTCCATTATCCCGAAACTAGCAAAAAGTGTAAGTATTGATCTGTCCTTTATAAAAAAAAAACCGATTGAACTCCGTGTAATAAACATTAAATAGGTACAGTACTGTTGTCGATTGTACTTCACTTCGCCCACTAGCGCCCTCTTGCGCCGAAACTCAGTAACCAGTAGTTTGCCAGCCGTCGGGAATAAGAAAATGTCCGTCGATTTTTGTTTCGCAAAGACATTAAAATTATATTTACAATAGACAGGACATCACGAACAAAATTGTAAGCCAATACTTTTGTCGACTTGGTTAAAAGTCGCTCAGTCTAGTGTCCGCGTCAAGACGTAACATGTGTCCACCAAGAATAAACATTTTCTAAGGAAATATGCCCTGTTGCGCTTTGCGTTACTGTACATCTCGTTATGGTAAAATGACTGGACCTAACTACGGAATGTTTTTGTATGAATTATTTATATTTAGTCTGTAATTAAAATTTAAAAAAATTCTTAAATAGTTCTAGAAACTTTTTTATTATTGTAATAAGCGCCCTCTATTGTTGAATAGTTTTACTATTTTCATGTAGAGATGTAGTAATGTTGTTTATCGATTTAGTTATCGATAATACTTATTAAGTTGAAAACATATAGCTATATTTTATTGACATTTAAAATATAGCTAAATAAACTTAAAATATTACTATATTTCAAGTTTATTTATTAGTAACTCTATTTGAACATGATCTTAATATTAATGAACAAAATTGAATAGGTTTTATGTTATTTTAGGTTTTCGAATAAAAATTATGTTGTACGGGAAAAGTGTATACGATTTGTCCAGATAGACCGTAGAGAAGAAAATTGGCTTCCGTCTACTTCGTCGAAATTATGCTCAAAGCATTTTAAAAGTGAAGATATCTACTTTTTAAAGAAAGAAGATTTGTCGATCAAATTAAAAAAAAAAGGATCGGTACCTTGTACTAGTAATGAATTAGTAAGTTTTTAATTTCAGAACTTTTCCACTTAGTCGTAAAAATTGGGATAATATTTATGGTTAAGTGGATAAGTACATAAATTAGATAACTTATTTATAATGAAATATATTTATAAAATATGTAGGTACGTACATATTTTACACTGATTTTACACTGATACATTCTTACAATGATTGCAAGCTACTTTGTGATTTTTAAGATTCCGTACCTAAAAGGTAAAACGAACCCTATTCATGGGACTTCACTATTCGTCTGTCCCTCTGTCACCAGGCTGTATCTCATGAACCGTAATAGCTAGACAGTTGAAATTTCTAGAAATTATGTTAGTTTTTCTGTTGCCGCTATGACAAGCGCTAAAAATAAAAAAAATAAAATATTATTTATTTTAAATAAAATATTTTCCCATACAACAAACATGATTTTTTGCTCCATATTAATAACAAAAACAGATAGACGCTTAAAAGGTTCACAGAATATTTGGTTATATATTCAAATTAAAAATAAAATAAATATTGAAGGCTCCCATTTTAAAAGATAATTATGAATGGTACGGAACTAGTTCGCCAGATCTTGCTCCAGCAGACTACCATTTTCGTCGTGATTTGGACAATTAATTCACACATTAGGGTAAAACCGGGATAGATGCCCCACTTTTCGAAAGTGTTTCATTATTTGAATACCAAACATATTTGCTTAGATTGACCCTGTAATATAGTTAGTTTAATCATTCATAAAGCTTTAGAAACTGTATTTATTTACCTAACCATTACTGGTTTTGCAAAAATGTAATTCTTGCGAAACACATTTTTTGGGGATAGGTGCCTACCTATATGGATAGATGCCCCACTATGAAATCACTTAGGAGGATAGATGCCTGTGATGCGGGATAGATGCCTTTTTAAATAACTAAGAAGAATACGTAATCAAAATGTAATATTTATTTATTATCTTAGGTAATATAAAATGCTTAACCATATTTATATAGACATGCCTATGTCTACAAAATATATAAAAAAATCTGTTTAAGCGATAACATATTAAAACTATCATATAGAATCATCTCAAACGAAACATTCCCGTTTTAACGTAGAAATAATTACTTTACATAAAAAAAAAAACAACATTCATATGAATCTCTAACAAAATAAAAAATAATAATTTCGTTTAACCTTAGTTATTATTTAAACATTTAAAAAAATCAACATATTTGTAAGGAATTATCCTTCATTAAGTGGAACCGGATATTTTAAGTTTTCCACATCTTGAGCAATGAGTGGGAGAAAATTACCAATGGCATTGCAACAGGCTACGATAGTCATTGTTTCACCTTTCTCCGCAGATGTAACTGAATTTACTACTTTTGCACCTTTCTTTGCAACAACTTTGCCAGGCTTATTGTTAAGCTGAACTCCTGATTCGTCCATATTATAAATCCTTTCAGGCTTATCCAAGAGATCATTATCGGCCAGGACTTTTGTCAGAAGTTCATGAAAATTATTCACTTCTTCTCTGCTAAGACCTTTAGCCCTAGCGACAGATAAACCTTCTGCTTGCCTAATAGACAACTCTGGATTTCGCTCAATAAAACTTTTGAACCATTCATTCCCAGCCATCTGGTTTTCATTATCAAAATTGTGTTGAATCTGTAGCTTTTCGGCAAATTGGTATGCTAACGTACGTATAGCTCGTCTATCTGGGGGAAATCCCGCGTCGCTAAGCTTCAAAATGTGCGCTACCAACCTTTTTTCGTGTTCAAAACCCAGGACAGGATGTTTTCCCAAAGTCAGTTTAGTTTGGTTTTTAATAGCGTAACGCCTTCGCAATGTTCTGGATGGAATCCCAAATTGTCTGGATATTTCATTGATCCCCAATTCTTTTTTATCCAATTCATGGAAAGCTGACTGTAGCTGCTCTGTTGTCCAAGAAACTACTCGAGCTCGTACGCCCTCTTTTCTTTTGTATTTCCTTGGCATGGCTCACCTACCTATAAGCAAATTTAGATAAATAAAACACTGTATCTACACTCATTTCATCATATTCGAATTATGAAATTAAATTTGGATACATTTTTTTTGGTGTTTTCTAATATTCTACTATTAGGAAATACGAAAATATTCACGACTATGACTTTTAAATACTTCGATAAGGCTCTTGCAGTATAGAGGGATAGATGCCCCTAAAGTCAACTATCCCTTGTAAACTCGGGGCAACTATCCTTTTCACTAGGGATAGATGCCTCTCAATATTTTATAAATAAAATAAATGCAAACATCAGTGATTGACTCTCAAATGTGTTCTCAAAGAACCAATGTATTAAAACAATTCAAATAAAATGTAATCATTTAACTGTTTATAAAGATATGGAATAGTGAATACTTACGTTTGAAATTTTGAAGCGTTCGTCGCATCCGCTGCGAATGTAATTCAACACACAAGCGAGAAACGTCTGTCTAGCACAACAACTCGCGCGTCACTGAGGTGGGGGGTGCATGTGGCGCGTATGTAAACAACGAATTTGCTGTTTTGTTCTCTAGTAGTTGAGTTTTTAGAAACGAGGCATCTATCCCAGCGCGGCATCTATCCCGGTTTTACCCTAGATAGTTCTGCTTTCACACAGTTTGTGCAATCTAGATCCTCAGAATTCTATCGCAAAGGTATAAACGACTTTCCTATTAGAAGGCAGCAATGTATACATAATACTGGTAACTATATTGATTAAATGTGTTAATTAAAAATGAAAAAATAAACAATTATT
The DNA here is from genome assembly GCA_037179545.1 of Sesamia inferens. Lineage (NCBI taxonomy): Eukaryota > Metazoa > Arthropoda > Insecta > Lepidoptera > Noctuidae > Sesamia > Sesamia inferens. The sequence goes on along the minus strand of CM073921.1, from coordinate 12,342,397 downwards.
TAGATTTTCAGTATTAATCGGTAAATTTAAACTTTAACGCCCGTTATATTAAAAGATTTATATAAATAGAAACTTGTAAACATTGAACATATCTATAATTTTTCTGCTACGTAATTTTTTGTTTCAAGCTATCATAATACGAATAAACATCGTCGTAGTAACTTCTTTGAATATTATCGATAATTTTATATCGAAATGATACAAGCCCTACCACAGTTTTTTGCATTGCCATTTAAAAATATTTGCAAACAAACGTGTAGAAAAGAATCATTTTGGTAAAAACGAAATGCAAACAAAAATTTCAAAACAAAATGCGCTTTATGGCCTAAAAAGTCTATTATAGTAAAAAATCGCAATAAACTGAGTATTAAAATAATTCGTAAGCATAACACATCTAAAATGCCAATAGACGGTGTCACGGAAAATTAATAGTAGCTAATAAAATTCTAAAACAGTTTTTGATCTCTGTACAAGACAAGTTTCACTTAATTTGTTTACTTTTCCATATTTATTTACCCGATTTGAACTATACTAGGGTATTAAATCGGATCTGGCAACATAGACCACACTGGCCACCTACCGCGCAATAGCTGAATATATTTTATGTAAACTTATTTCAGTTTTACTATTTGATGTCTCCAATGGTCGATCTAATTTTGCTATATTGTACTAGATGGCGGAACTGGGCCATGGGATCACAGTTTTTCTATGCGATTTTGACACATTGCCCACTCTATTTATCTTAAATCTCTTTGTTGTTTCGTAAACAAATGATTATTATAAAGTGATTAGCCAGTGTTGTACAAAACAAATGCATGTAATCGTCGCGTAATGTATTAGTGTTATCACTTATGTAGTGAGATTGTGGTTTTTGTGAATAATTGTGAAGTTTTGTGACAAATATATTATGGATGACCCATGAAAAAACTTATAATAAGGTAATCATTTTATATTTTCATCATGAAAAAGTAATATAGGATTTACAATTATATTTCATTATCATGACCCATATTCTCAGCTTTCTTATGGTGTATAATTTATTACGTATAAATAAGGAAAATACGAGTATTTTCGTGTTTTCTAACCTAAGTCGTAATGAAAAAAAACGTTCCATTAATTTCTCGAACACTACGGGATATCGAGAGCGCGAAAGGCCGAGCACGCAAAAGGTTAAGTATTAAAGATATAAGCAACGGACTCATGTAACGTGCATTAATATCTTATGGAAGTAATTGCGGCTGTACCAACTTAGAATAAATTATACTTTAGTCGTACAAATTTCTAAAATAACGTTTATCTTGCGGATTCTTGTTTCATACATTTTACATTAACTGTTAGTGAATTAATAAAGTGAGCTGACAAAATGGTTTCTAGCGATTTTGTGGGTTTTGCCTGTTCAATGTGCAAGTAAGCCTGCAATTGTACAATTAACCACAATGTTCGTTATATCTCGTCTATATTACTCGTAAAACGGTCAGCATCCTAATTGCATGCACCATTAATTTCAATCTGAACCAATTTCTCATCCATTGCTTCATATGTTCGAAAAATTTGTCTACTCAAGAATATACCTAACGCTTTGAATATTGTTAAACTGTGGAAATGAAAGTCATTCCTACAGCTACTGTGCTACGCAATTACCCCGCAAGAGGGAAATGAAATGAAATAGTTTAGGATCACTGACCACTTATACACCTCATATTTTTTTAAACTAGCTGGAGCCGGCATTTCCTAACTGACTACCTCTGAGAAGAAAAGCCGAAACAAACTCAGGGATCATCGTCTGTTTTCAAGTCCAGACATTAAAAATGAAAATGTTTGCAATAACAATATGTGTTTGCTTTGTTCATAACAATCAATTTACGTGACATTTTAAAATGTCATATTTGTAGCATAATTACATATACATATTTCTTAATGACATTGCTTAGCGGAGCGAGCAGCTCAATCCCAAGCTTTATTGTCTTCTAAATAATCTGACATTTTATAATACCCCTTTTGCAAAGTTTGGTCTTAATACAGCTTTTAAATCTTTTAATGGGCATGTTTCGAGTGTCCATGGGATGATGGTTGTAAAACTTTATAAATTGACCCATGAACGAGTTGCCTACTCTGTAGAGACGAGTGTGATGTATAGCAAGATTGTGTTTGTTCCTGGTATTTATAATATGAATATCGCATATTTTCTTAAAATTCAATATATTTTTATGTACGGACGACCGCAGGTCAATCTACCCCAAATTGTCAGATAGTCCCAATTAACCTTGAGCCTTAATGCATTAGAGATAAAATTGAAAATATAATAAGAAAATCTGACAGATTGTAGTAGCTTCATATGCTGTTTTCTGTACATACATAAGATTTTCAAATATATATTGTGAAGCTACAGTCAGGGGTAAAACATACATGCAAAGATTACGAGTTTTCTAATCGTTCACCTGGGTTTCGCATTTTCTATTACATTTCAAGTCTATTACATTTCCTAATATTTATTAGCGTATATATACTAGTACCTAGAACCCGTTGAACACTGCGTTTGATTACTAGTATAGTCATGAATCTATAGAAAACCTAAATTTAACTCGTAAGTTAATTTCATACATTTGGTCCTTTGGTCATAAAATATGAAAAACGTCGATTTGCCGATAAATTACTAGGCGAGCGAAACGTTCTGAAGCTTTGATTATAGGAACAAAAGATATATTTATGATCAGTTTTATGATGTCTGTATCATTCAACGATTGTGTGAGTTTACTAAGATCATAATAATCAGCAACATCACAATATTCTGCCACGTTCAAAAAGTTACTTCAAAAGTCCTAGGGAATAGGGTAGTTGACTAAAAAAACTCTCCGTGGCGCAGCGGTCAACACGCCTGCCTGCGACGTGGAGGCCCCGGGTTCGATCCCCGGCCAGGTCATGATGGAAAACGATCTTTTCCTGATTGGCCTGGGTCTTGGATGTTTATCTATATATGTATCTATTATAAAATATAGTATCGTTGAGTTAGTATCCCATAACACAAGTCTCGAACTTACTTTGGGGCTAGCTCAATCTGTGTGATTTATCCGTATTTATTTATTTATTTATTAGTCCGTCAGTCAGATTTCCAAAAAATACTAGACACGTATGTTTTCTTTTTTCATATAAAAAAAAATGCAGACGACACAGTGCGTTGAAAACTTGTGTGACGTCACTACACGCTACACTTTTAGGGAGCAGTGACGTCACCAGCCACCACTCCTGATATTTGTAATTTTTGATTTGACAAAACAAAATATACGTATCCAATATTTTTCTATAATCTGAATCACGGACTAAATGGAATCTTTTTTTTTTTATCAGGAAACATTCCTATTCATGGATGAGGTGTCGACATTTCTTGGCTTGTCGTGTTTTTTACTTTGTTGATTTAAGTTTAAATGTTACGAGAAAAGCAACATCCTGACATAACAGTTACTGTATTATATGCTTCGTTGTGTGTGATTTATCCGTATTTATTTATTTATTTATTAGTCCATCAGTCAGATTTCCAAAAAATACTAGACACGTATGTTTTCTTTTTTCATATAAAAAAAAATGCAGACGACACAGTGCGTTGAAAACTTGTGTGACGTCACTACACGCTACACTTTTAGGGAGCAGTGACGTCACCAGCCACCACTCCTGATATTTGTAATTTTTGATTTGACAAAACAAAATATACGTATCCAATATTTTTCTATAATCTGAATCACGGACTAAATGGAATCTTTTTTTTTTTATCAGGAAACATTCCTATTCATGGATGAGGTGTCGACATTTCTTGGCTTGTCGTGTTTTTTACTTTGTTGATTTAAGTTTAAATGTTACGAGAAAAGCAACATCCTGACATAACAGTTACTGTATTATATGCTTCGTTGCAATAGTTAGCAGCACTTGCTATTGATATATTGTTGTTTGATAACAAATACGTCGGACACTACATAATTATTATATCTTTATGCGTTGAAACATTCTAAATAATATGCATTTCGTCCTTATACACAGTGAAGTACATATATTATTGGAAATTCAAAGATTTGTGTAAACGATAAAGTAGACGGTTTTGTAATATCGATTTAAATTTTGTTTATGCCAGTGATTACAATGTCGTCATTGGGTTAAAGATCATTGGGTACACCATTGGTAACATACATACGGGTACTGCAACCTATTCAAACTTTTTAATACTTCGCATTATAGAAACATTATTTTATCATACCAGTGCCTTTCATCACTTCAATCAATTATTTAATAAACATAATGCAATTGGGTACCTAATTATATTACAAAAAATCCACAGACAAAAACTCGCGTAAAGTGAAACAATAATAGAGCGAAGCAGATTTAGGCGATTACGAGGTTGTTGCATAGTCGCGGATATGAAACGTTCTTACTGCAGGAAAGCAATCATTGCTCAACTCACGGCATTCTGACATGTAAACGTGTAGGTTTCTTATACCTACATACAGTTTATTATACTTTCACACACATTATTCTAATACTAAATTAATATTACACACGTTAAAGTCAGATCGATCATTCTATTAAAAGAAACAAAGAGCTTTCAAAATAGTAGAAATACTTTACAATAAAATCGAAGAATAACCGCTTCAAACAATGAACTATATAATAATGCTAAAGGAAATATTTTCGTTTCAATTAATTACAGTTACTGTATGAAATATGCAGCGAAAGTGCTAACAGCAAATGGATTCAAAGAAAATACAAAAGCAATAGAGCGAACAGTTTATCTTAACAATGTGAATGTACACTTGATTCAACAACTCGAGATTGACTTAATTAGAAAAATCAACATTAACATTCTTCGACTGGTAAGTGACATAACAGTTTTAAACGTTATAGAAAACGGTCGTTGCTAATATTAATGTGCTTCTTAATGACGTTGTGTTTCCACAATTCCATGGACATATCAGAGCAGGAAAGCCTGTTTTAAACAGGATCAACTTTCTACAATCGATAACCTCGACCAGAATGACCTGAATGGTTCTGCCTACAATTAGCATCTATTCCTATCCTTATTGGTGCACAATGACTTCAGAATACACAAATGCAATGGGGTCATCGTGTAAAAAATTAAGATTAGCATCCAGTATGTTCATGTGTGTCTCCTTTCTTTGGCGCTGCGCTTACTCATGTCTATTGTTTGCAGTCTCCCCTTTTACTGTGTTCAAATGGCAAATAGTTGGCCAAGTGACATGTATTGGCAACACATGTCACTTGGCCAACTATTCGTTTTTTTTGAGCAACTAGACAACGGCTTTAGACAAGGAAGAATAACTACCCTACATCTAAGAACAACTCATAAGGATAACTAGGTCGTGGTGCAAACACAAAAGTAACAAATCATCACAATAACTTTAATTAGGTACTGCTGTAACCATTTTACAATTGCAAGTAATAGTTTCAAACATAACTTTGAATATATTGACCAAGTTACCGAAGGTTGAAGCCGCTACGCATCAGCTGTTATCTGGGTCGGAACGGATGTAAAGACATAAGGTACCGAGTGAAACCATAGAACTTCTACCTACAGAGCCGTTGTGTTAGTCTACGGATACTTGCATTGACATGATATTATTTTCATAAAAGAGAAAGGTCGTTAAGTCAAACCAAATATTGGTCAATATGAGTGTAATATTAGTTTGCGTGACATATACTTGCACATGCTATTTGAAAGACACGTTTAACAGGTATATCTGGAACGTTGCTCCAATCGCGTTAGCCCGCAGTCTAGAATGTAACGGCTTGTACTATCATAATTGCCTGGAAATTATTAGGACGATAGAGCGGAAAAAATACATACATTTATATCATGATCTCTTTCTGAGTTTTCCAAAAGCTGCATTTTTCACTTTCTATAGTTGATACTATTTGTTTTTAGATGGGAAGACAAAGCGAGAGAAGAATTTTGTCAAAAAATGCGACGATAGAGAAGTAAATATTCGTTTTCGATATTATCAGTTTAGAGATTCGTTGCATTTCGCACCTACGGGTTTGGAATACGGGATTTTATCAATACCGGTAGTAATAGCGCTTAAAATAAAACCAAAAACGGGATTTATCCCAAGTTTTTTAATCTACACTAATATTATAAAGAGGAAAGGTTTGTACTTTTGTATGTAACGATTAAACTTAAAAACTACTGGACCGATTTTAATAATTCTTTTTACATAAGAAAGCTACATTATCACTGAGTAACATGGGCTAAATTTTATTTTGGAAAAAAATAGGCTTCCGTAAGATATTTGGGTTTTTTGAACACAAGGTGTAAAAAAATCAACCAGAAAAGTTACTTATTTTGCGTACGCTGCCTAAACTATAAAAGATAGAAGCATAAGATGTGATGTGTAAATATCTACAAAAAAGTCAGCGAACGCTTGTACCTATGTCGAGTGAGGTACAACAACCAATTTTTTATTTAAAAATCTTGGTTTTTTTTTGGACTATGTTTAAACGTATATGACTATGATTAGCTCATATACCACGAATACCCACGATTCTTACTTGTTTGCCTATACCCTTCAAAAGGCTAAAATTTCCAGTAAAAATTTCTTTCGCACTAACGATAAACAAATCCTAGGGCCTAACATTCAAATTAGTAGGAATTGATTTACGAAAACAATGTTTTACGTTACCCTATCACTAGTCGGGGCTCCCGATCATCAGTATATTTTGTTACCTGAAAATAATTTTACGTCAAATATTGTTTATAGAGAAGCTCTACAATAATCGCTTAAGTTATCTATCCTAAAATAACGGGTTGCACTCCGAGACTGGTAGAAGTGAAAACTTAAGATTAATTACATTTAAATATTTTCATCATTACCATACTCATAAAGACAATCTATGCAGACTGCGAATAATGACTGCGTCGTCGATGTTAGTGTCGGTGTCTGTGGATTTACTTGGGAATCATTTTTCTGACCGTGTCTTCCCTGGGTAGGCGTTTTGCAGCGGTAACCGACATCCACGCGGGCGGAGCTGCGGGCGACCGCTATGTAGTATAAAACAAAGTCGCTTTCTCTGTCCCTATATCCCTATGAATGCTTAAATCTTTAAAACTATGCAACGGATTTTGATACCATTTTTTTTTAAATAGATAAGAGTGTATCAAGAGGAAGGTTTATATGTCTAATACATGCACCCGTGCGAAGCCGGGGCGGGTTGCTAGTGAAAAATAAAGTAAGTAGCAAGTTTCACAAAATTCTTTTTTAGTATTTAACTATCCTTTATAGGCCAGTTGCCGTAGACACAACAATCGGGTAAAAGTCATAAATTTTGCATTGTACTGATTTTTGGATTGATGGTAGGATCGATAGAGATTAGTGCTAATAGTGTAAAACTTAGTTTGCCTAATTGCGAAATAGCTCGAAGATTTACGATTTCTAGCATTCTACGGAAACGTCACCCAATACATTTGTAAAGCCTACAAAACGTATATCTCAGTTTTATTTGACATGAAGAGTTATGGTTGCGCTAAAATTTTGTATATAGATAAGTGGTCTCGGTATTGAATGTACATTAGCGGACACCTTGTATTGAACATATCAAAAATTGTTCAGGATCCCGGTATTGGAAGCCTTAGATTTGCAACCGACAATAAAATATAAAAACGTTAAAATAATTGTCAAAGTCAACAGCGAAAGTAGTTTAACATTTTTGTCTTCGAACTTTTAATTAGTAAACATAATATTTTATTAAAATTGAAACATTTAATTAAAGAATAGCATTCCGATTCTTTCTCGTATCTTCTCTAATTCTTAGCTTCTATTACATAGTGCGAAAAAGTACATTATTGAATCATGTCATGTTAATTGACTTTTGTTGCTAACCGTACATCATTATGTTAAGACAATTGTGTGGCATTGCAGTTTCAAACACAGTCTAATATGTCGGACACGACACCTGAGCTAATTAGGTCATTTACTCGCTGCATATTTCTGCAGTCGCTCAGAATTCTCGGCGAGGATGACATAATAATGATAAAATTGTTATTGAACTAATTGTTTACGTCTTGATCGATGCTTCTGGTGTTTTACAGTAAGTACGCCATTAATAAGAACGGTGATAATTTACATATTAATAGAGCTGATAAGGACAGAGTGGCTAGACTAATATTAGAAATGGCACGTGGAGTATGCCAGTTTTTGGGATACACTTACGGCCAAGTACCAGACCTTCGTCGCCTGTGTGTCCTGGGCTGCTGCTCCGCCGCGTGCAGCAGTGCTTGTGGGATCAGGCTTTTGGACGGCTTGCGTCTCGTAAGCCGATACTCCGGTCTGTCAGCCGTACTTTTGCAAAGTCTCAACGTCGACAGCTCACTCTCCGAACCACACCACAAGGAATCCATCGACAACATTGTTTCACGCTAGTTTTAACACATCACTTAACATCAAATACTGTTCAAAAGTTTTCTCACGAGCAACCTTGGAATCTGCACTGTTGCAACAACAATTTGAGACGACCTATCCAACTTTACGAGTTACCTTTTTAGAGATTTTCGAGACCTCTACAATTAATACAATTTATTAGAAATTATTTTCAATATGTGTGTAAAATTTTACACCGAACGCAGTTTTGGTGCGGCAACCTTCTTTTGAGGAATCGGCGCGCCAAATCGCGTTGCAAAATTCGTACACGTGAAGCCCGTTCAATTGGGTGGTTGAATATTGCGAGACTTGAATGATGAATTATTGTAGCATATACACGGAAATGGCTTGCGGTCAGTATCGCGCAAAGCGGATCGAAGGACCGCGAGTCGTGTCGAGTACGTGAGAGCGCGGGAGCCGTGGCGGCGAGATGCGGCCGACTGACGAGCGACGGAGACAGCCAGAGTGCCGCAAGCGGCGAACCTCCCGCCACGACCACGGTGCCACCGAATGCTTAAAATTTGCAAACAAAAGCTATCTGAACGCCGTTATCGCTGAGATTGTGGCCAAATAGAGGGCATCATGCTTGATCACGTTGACTTTGTTGTGACTTAAAGAAATTATGTTAAGTAATTTACTTGTCTGTAGCGCACGATGGGCACATGCTATTATTTTTTGTTTCTTTTTATTGCGGTGACTGAAGTGTCGAAATTTCGAAATAAAACACTTCAGGCCTTTGGCTTTTGGGGGATATATTCCTTGAATGAAAAGTAAGCGTAGTTTCACTACCGTAAGGATCAGAAATAAATTAAGTTGATATAATTTTTCCCTCAAACATTGCCAGTCAGAAGTAATGGAAGAAGCCACCGAAAAGTTTTCATTTGACACACTATTTCTATATGTATATTTTAAGACAAAGAGTATTTTTGTTTTGAATACCTAGAAGAAAAATTAGGGCCCCGATGAGTCCCTTAGAAGTGAAAATTACCTATTAAGAATAAGACGAGCATTTTTGATGGTATTCACATTCTCATGAACGCATTACTTTATCAATGACTAGCGGTCGCCAGCGACTTCGTTCGCATGGAGTTAGTAATTTGAACATGATATGCTCCGCTCCTATTGGTCACAGCGCGATGTTATATAGCCTAAATCCTTCCTGTTGGCCTAGTATGAGTTTATTCGTACTAGGCCTGCTGGATAAATGGGCTATCGAACGTAAAAAGAATGTTTAAAATCGGATCAGTAGTTCCTGAGATTAGCGCGTTCAAAGAAACAAACAAACTCTTCAGCTTTATATATTAGTGTAGATAAAATTGTATATCTTTTTTTAACTGCCGAAATGTCGTCCATTTGTTGATCACAGTAACAGGTCTATAGTGCACATCGCACAACACGTGTGTTTGATCATAGCGCGGATAGTTTTAGAGGGACCGCTGCGATAACATGCCAAACAGCGTAGGAATAAAGTAAATGCCTGTATCCTGAGACTACACGCGAATTATTTCAAGGTACTAAATCGAAATCGCAAAAGTCGGTTCGGCTTGTTGTATGTAAATTACCAGCTGTGAATCATCAAGCAGAACTTTGTGTCTAAAAACTGTTTTCCCGTCTGTTTCGCATTACCCCCAGATTATGTGACGGGCAGAATGTAACTGGGTTTTCATGTTTACTTCGCTCTCTTTGTTGTGATTGAGATTGATGACTTTACCTGCCCGATTCTTAATCAATACAAACAAACCTTCTGTAACTCCTTAACCCATTGTTAATCATGGTTTAATGAATACGAAAATAGGTTTTTTGTTACTTTTTAAACTTGTGTACTCGATTGCATGCTACCAAACATGTAAACTGATAAGCACCTTATTTAAGATTCGATTGCGAATTGCAATACATTACGCAAAATGTTTCTTTGTCATATTTTTGTCAAAAATACTCGTATAGTTCACTATTTCGAGTAAAATTTGCTGTTTTGAATTAATTAATTAGTGGTTCATGTACAATCACCACTTTTGTTGCAGAATTGCAATCATAAAACACTGTAGCAGTTTCTAGCGATTCGCTAAATAATGAAAGTGTTTGATAAAATTAACAACTGCCAGACACGCAGCAGACCGAAATGATAATTTATCAACATCATCACCGCACATAGAGGAAAAGTCCGTACTTTTCCAACGAAGATGCAATTTGTTAGACGTGTCATGGTGTGATCTTTGCACTAGCCTTGTCTTTAGTTTTTCAACTTGTTTAAGTTTACAAAATGACGAATATTTATCATAATATATTTATTCTGTCGTCTAGAGATAAAAGTAAGCTTTGCTAAATACCATGAGGTTAAAGGTGAGAAAATAATTATTGTTATTGTAAAAACGAAACTGATGAAGCAAACTGATATTGTGTCGTTCTTCTTCGCCATACTCATGTATAATTTACAAAAGACAGATTCTGTTCTTCAGATCTTATACAATGGGAGCATTCTTGAAAGTAAAAAAGTTACACAATAAGGTAGCTGAACTACTATACTAAGGTAGATTTTTCCCAATTGTGATGAGGAAATTAATTGGTACTCCGCCAAGAACTTGTGTTTTCCCTCATTCATATTCGTTATTGCCAGAATACCCTCATGTAAAATGAAATGGAATGAAACCTCCATATCTAAAGTCATCATCATCTCATCATCATCTCAGCGTATAATCCCGGTCGCATCCGCGGCTTTCGCGTTGGAGCCCGGGGTCCGCTTTCCTGCTATTACGCCTCCATTTCGCACGATCTCTGGCATCCTGTGGTGTGAGATTGTTGGCACGCATGTCATCTCTTGCAACGTCAAGCCAACACTTCTTTGGCCTGCCTCGCTTGTTCCGGCCCGGCGGAGGCGCCATGGCAAGACATTTGTTACCCACGTAACATGCCGGTTTACGTAAGACGTGGCCGTACCAGCGTAGGCGACTCTCTTGCAGTTTGTCTGCTATGTCACGGACATGGAGACTGCCACGAATGCGGGAGTTCCTGATGCGGTCTTTCCGCGTAACTCCACACATCCACCGCAGCATACTCATCTCCGTGACACGCAGCTCCTGCTTGTGTCGCTCAAGCACAGGCCACGCCTCACTGCCATACAGAAGGACAGGTCTAATGATGGTCTTATAGACCTGTCCCTTAAGCTTAACCGGCATTTTGGGGTCACAAATGACACCTGTCATCTCACGCCATCTAAAGTAGATCTAGAAAATTCTTCGGTAACTATAAATCTTTATTATCTCTATAAATTGGATTATTCGGTAAAATATTAAGTTACCGTTATCACGAGTTACTGAAAAGATATGGACAATGCAAACATAACATCATGATAGCCGCGCCAAAGTGAATGATGAACAGATCAATATGGGTAGATTATGAAATCAATCCGATGTATATAAAAATTGGGTGCAGGAGCGGTATACATACCGCTTCTGCACCCAATTTTTGTCAATCGATACGAAAAGGGGCTTGCGGCCAGAAAACACAGTTAAAACAGGAAACAGGTTGCAAATCAAGGCGTTACAGCGTGACGAAATCGTAGACAAAAAAGGATGAATGAAAATCTGTTGGAATCATATTTGAGGAACAGACGCATGCTTGCGTTCGGTTGAAATAATAGCATGCGTCAACTGTTGAATAAAAGTGTCGAATTCAATCAAACTTGTTGAAATCGCGTCGCGTGTCAATGACACATTATCATTATTGTATTTGGATTAGTTTGTACTGCAAATGATTGAAGGTATATTATTTATTTATATTTGTAATTATATTAGTCAGGCAATGCATTTTTCTTTTTATTTCTTACATTCTCCACGTTACGTTACGTCCTGTACACGGTAGTTTCTTAAGCGTTTTTCACAAACGATAATTTTCTCAGAACAAGAACAATAACAGGGTGTAGTTTTGGCTTAAATTACACGCCACACGTAAACAGAATTGAACCATATCAAAGCCTATACTGATGGAATTCTCGTAAAGATCATTAACACAGTCACATGGGGTATTAACACCATAAACCCGCATATTCTTGCCATGCCGATTGCCGAGTACTTCAAGACTCTAATTCGAGTGTAGGTTGTGGCACATTCCTGGCGGGTCAACCGTCAGTGAGTCAGACTTCATAATTTGAAACACTGGTAGCCGCCAGTCAGTTTGCCGCAACCGTGTCATGGGACTCGCGTGGGTTTTACTGGGGACATTGGATTTCACTGATACGAATCTTTTTTTTATTATTTAAGGCATCATGTCTACGATCTTTTATGAAAAGGTTTGATAGTGGTTTTGGTCAGCGGCTCGGTAAGGTTTTACACCTAGGCTGTTTTCTTAAATATAATTATTACCTAGTGCTTGACCGCAACCCTCCCTGATGGTAAGCAATGATGTAATAGTTGCTAGTAAAGCGCGCTACTTTATTAAGAGCCTATTCACTCTAGCCTTAAAAATATTTAAATTGAAGTCAGACGGAAACACAGCTGCTGGCAAAATGTTCCAGTCCCTCGATGTACGCGGTATAAAAGACGAGGCGAAACGCTTTATTCGGATCGTAGTGGTATCAACAACTTAATGGTGGATACTAAGGTGGTACTAGTAAGGCGGGACGTCGGATAATGGAACGGAGATGGGGGAATTAAGTCATGCAATTCCCGCGCTCACTCTCCAAAATGCCTCCTAGAACACCGACAGGCTGGCTACTCTTTGCCTGTACTCCAAGCTTTGGAGACCGTTTTAATATTAAAGTTTTGGGCATTTAGCTACCACCGGGATTCAGATTTTTTTTTATAATATTGAGGACTAACGTAATTGATTCGTTTTTATTATACCTATGAAATAAGGTTAACGTGTTTAAATGTTAAAATAATTACAAGTGTCTCGATATTCCGACAACAGCAGTTGACAAGTTCTCACCAGTGTGTTGGGTGTCTGATCCGAGAAACGTAGAATCACATTTACCAATCTTGACAAAGGACTTGAAGTATTGATCATAAAATAGAATATAAAAAAATCTTCACTGTATGTAAATCATATAAAGTACAAATAAGTTGGCAATGCAGGGTTTTATACACGTGGTAAGGGGGGTTTGAGGTTCAGGGTTGCAGGTTGTTTGAAAAAGAAACCGTGTGCCATGGCGCACAGGAAAGTGGGTGGCGAGCGATGGCCGGTACGGACCAGGCATGCCTCAAAGAGCCTCAAAGAGATGTCAGCACATTGTGACGGGGCTCACGAGGACCAATGCCTCCTGGCTCCTGGGCCAGGATTGCGGGTTGGTTAAAAAAGAAACCGAGGCCCTGGCGCAGATGCAAGTGAAAAAACGGGTGAGTTTTAGTCAGTAAAAGTCTGACACGCCCTTCCGCTCCGCCCAGAGCGGGATGGGTCATTTGATGATTTTCCAACAAGGAAAAAAAAAAGGGGAGTTTTATGATATCCGCGAACTGTGCGATAGATGGCGCCGCCTTGTCAGCGAATAGAGTACGAGTATAGTGCGCCCTGAATTTATCTAAATGAGTTGCGTGGCGTAATAGAGAATTAAAATTGAATTGTACTGGTTTTCGCGCCTGATCATTGATTGCATTTATAAAGAATTAATGGCGACGTCCATAGTGATAACGAGACGCTACGATCTGTGAAAATATTCATAGAACCACAAATACATAGGCTACCCCAAAAAAATAGACAATTTAAATGTGATTAAAAACATGGCTACTAAAATATGTCAATTAACGTTAGGCACAGACTATTTTGACAGAAGTATAACCTAATATTCAGCCACAGTCCTTTTTTTTCTCGATGGTAGGCCATAATATCGGCCGCCGGCAGAAGTTACCACCCACCAGACAAAGCCTTGCCGCCAAGCGATTTGTCGTGTTCCGGCATGATGTCTGGTGAAGCCGTACGGAGGACGGGTCTGAGCAGTTGTGTTGCGATGTGTCCCGGGTACGATGCGCCTAATGTTGTTGTGTTGGGAGTTTGGTCGTGGAAGGTCTTCAGATCAATCTCCCTTTGGCGCAGCATCGTTGGTCGTATTGTTGGGTTTAACATTGCATCACCTCGCTCAACTGCCGTCTTCCTTCCTATTCGCTCAGTTTTTCTGAGTGAATAGGCTCTTAATAAACTAGCGCGCTTTATTTCATTTCATTCATTTCATTTCATTTAATTTTATTTGACATTTTCTACCATAGATTTATTTGTTTTTTTTTATGTTGTATTTATTTAATGCGATGTCAACTATAATTGATTGTGTAATTAGAATGATTTAATGAAAGTTTTTAGTATATTCTGTATTTTTTTTTTTTTTTTTTCTCTTTTGTTTGTGTTACTTGTACGCTGTGTATTTGTATTTACTTATGTGAAATTATGGGTATCTTACCTGAAATAAATTATTATTATTATTATTATTTATCATCAACGATTGCATCACTGCTTACCATCAGGCGGGATTGCGGTCAAGCGCTAGTTTATAATTATTTAAAAAAAAATAAGATACATTGAACATAAAATTAGTTTAGTTTGTGGACAAAGCAAACGAGGCCAGTATTTTAGTAAGTTACCACCCACCAGACAAAGCCTTGCCGCCAAGCGATTTGTCGTGTTCCGGCATGATGTCTGGTGAAGCCGTACGGAGGACGGGTCTGAGCAGTTGTGTTGCGATGTGTGCCGGGTACGATGCGCCTAATGTTGTTGTGTTGGGAGTTTGGTCGTGGAAGGTCTTCAGATCAATTTCCCTTTGGTGCAGCATCGTTGGTCGTATTGTTGGGTTTAACATTGCATCACCTCGCTCAACTGCCGTCTTCCTTCCTATTCGCTCAGTTTTTCTGAGTGAATAGGCTCTTAATAAACTAGCGCGCTTTATCATCAACGATCGCATCACTGCTTACCATCAGGCGGGATTGCGGTCAAGCGCTAGTTTATAATTATTAAAAAAAAAAAAAAAAAAACAGAATTGTCCTTTTGCCCTTTTGTCTCTGACTATGTGATAAGTCTCTGTGTGCGTGAGTGTGGATGACATGTGGGACTGACATTTTAATTTCCAATCACTTGAATAAAAACCTAGTTATTTTATTACTGATTAATTGTAGAAAAACTGCACAAAGTTATTTTCTTGAATTTGACAAGGTTGCAAAACATTGGCTTGTATACAAATATTGTGTATTCAAGACTGAGGAATGCCTTTGGGATTTTTTACAATTTTAGTTGATTCTAGATTTTTTACAAAATCAGAAGCTAAATATTAAGAAAGATGACATGTTTCACTTTTCGTTTACCATAGATGATCAAACAGTATAAAATTAAAGATATAAAAACTAGAGATGGTTAATATAGCACATAGAGTCATTCAATATCACGCTATTAAGTTCAAGATCTGAGCCTGAATAAATTCAAATCTTTCATTAAACGTAAGTTGTGTCAGAAAGCATTTTATAGTATTAAAGATTATATTGAAGACAAAAAGGCTTGGGCTTGAGCTGCGTCCGATTTCTATGCTTACACTGATTGTTCTTTGAGTTTTCCTCTTATAGTTTAAATTTGTAATTGTTTGTTTTTTTTTTTTAACTCAAAGCCAGTACACACTATGTAGCCAGGCATATTATACGTTACGGAATTGCATCGCTGACAGGGGTATTCGGCACTGGTGCAGCTACACAGGAGTTAAACTTAGCATTCGGGGCCACCGTTGGAGCTGCTGAACCTTAGACAAAACTGTCTTTGCATTGTGTAGATTCAATTTCTTAGTATTGTATAATTGCATGGAACACGTGTGATCACGATTACTTGCTGTAAAGCATCTATTTGTTGGGTTATTAGTCTTTTATTGACTTGATTGTGCTATAGCTGTTGAGAGTATGTCATGCTCACTCAAATGTCTCGCTGGTGGTGGCGTGTGTTGGGTCATTAGGTTCCCTTCAATATAGTTGAGCTGAATGATGCTGATCCATACGTCATGTTCGTGAACGGACGCCGTCAGATGGGACTGGTCATCTCTTAGCTGCTATGGCGTATTTTAATTTCTGAATTGTTGTTTTTTTTTTTTCCATAATGGACGCTCCCAGCGTACAATATATTTCTGCATCGTTCTCACACGATTGATTTCAAAATGAATGATGTAATCAAATATTTGTATCAATAGCTTGATAATTTAAAAGAGTGTCCATGGAGTTTCTTGCCCGTTCTTCTCCATAGGTACCTACTCTTTGGAATGGGCGACTAGCTTCACCTTACTGACTGACCGACCTTCTGACAATTCAAAAATGCCTGTAACTGGTTTATTTGAAATAAATGCTTTGATTTTGATTAAATCACGCATGGTGCACGCTAGGTAGGTGGATGTTACAACGCTATCACACTATGACACTATGAATGAAATTGATGATGAATGAATTCAATGCCATCGCGTTTGAGCACTGTGGACTACTGACACCTATGTATGTTTGTTGTTATAGCATGTTATTTTCATCACCCACAATCTTGCTTATTAGTGTCTGTAAATATTAGTATAAAATTCTGTTGCAAAACAATGTAGTGACGATTAGTGTGTGCAAAGGTCTCTATGTAAAAATGTCTAATCACAAAGGTGGTGGTTTGCCAATGTGAAACTTCTTTAAAAAGTCCGCAGACGGCAGCAAGGTTGCTATTTGTAATTATTGTCGCCGACAGTTGTCCATTAAAACTACTATAACCAATTTAAAAACATATTAGCGTATAATATTTTTCAAATTTGTTCTAACTTAGAAAACAATTATCCTTCAAGATCTGAAAATGTAAATATGCTTTTATAGCACGCGATTTGTGTAACGAAGAACGATATTTAATGTAACGTGCTACGAAATCTAGCATGTTGCAGTAATTAGCGCGCTTGCTGGACGCCCACGTGCTTTCTTATTTATAGCGCGCTATAACATAGCGCATTTAATAGCGCGCTAGAAATTAATAGTTTATAGTCTGTAGCGTGCTATTGTTTTGTAGCCGGTTTGAACAAGTTTAATAAAAACAACACGTAAACCCGAAACCGACATCAATAACATACAAATGGGAAGACAGTGAAGACAGTAAACAATATAACGGTTTTTGTTTTCAAAAAAAGATACGCAGCTTAGAGTATAAAAAAAAAGTTATACGTAAAGGAGACGATAATGGAATGCTCTCGTTGGTTATGTGATTCAATGACGTTCTACAATTGCTAGGTGTGTAAAATTTAGGGATAATCTTACGTACGAGACTACAAACCTGTCATCTTCATCAGCAGCTTCTAGGCTGCTAGTTGGACGAGTCTTCGAGTGTTTAACCAAGAGTTTAGTAGTATTATCCATCTTCAAAACACACTATTTGCAGTATTTTCCACAAAAATATCATAATATTGCTCATTTCATAAAGTCATATTCGATAGTGATATCGCCATTATGTTACCAACGCATCATTATAAAAACAAACAGTTTACGTAAGGTACGTATTTGTACATAAAAACGTAACTTGAGGTTATAATACGCCCGTAATTCAATTCAATTCTTGAAATAATACGCCCGTAAAAATGTATTACGTTGACATGACATTTGGTTTGACATAGTTGACAGCGCACACATCATTTTTTAATCTGAAAAAGTACTGACTCAGAAACGTGTCTTTTGGCTATTTTTTTTTTTCATATTTATCATTCATATGAGTGAAAAATGTAAACGAATTGCTGCTATAAAACAAGCGTTTCAATCTCGTCAAGAACTATTGATTTCTGTTTTTTTTACTTTAATACAACTAGCGCCATCTAGAATTGCATATTAGTATTGGCGAAGCAAAGATTATCCGCACGCCTCTGGCGGCGAAATTTAGAAACTGTCTAAGAACGACACTTTGTTTGTTTATTTGTTGAGGTTATGTTAGATTATTCAGATGGATCACGATTATTTAAAGAAACCTGTTGCTAATAAAAGCAGAAATACGAAAAATTGTTGCGTTCCTTAATGTAGTACTTACGGAGATACGGGAATAAGTTTTCATTTATTCCCAAAAGACAAAATAATGAAGAAAAAATGGAAGACTGCTTTAAGAATAGGCAAGCCAATTTCACCATCAATGAGAGTTTGTTCTCATCATTTTCAAACTTCAAACTTTTTTCCGGGCAGTAAGTATATTTATGTTTTCTTTATTTCATTTTACATAAATTATATTTATAAGTATTTCATAAGTTATTCATTTAGTTTACGCCAAGGCGAGTTTCTCGTCAGATAACGAGATTATGTTTATTGTTCCAGATTCTAAAAGGCAGAAGTTGTTTCCTTATGCCGTACCGTCTCAGAATATTCCTAAAATAAGCTCTGATAAAGAAGTACCATTAGTGCAAATAAAAAAAACAATTGCTCGAGAAAATAGGGCTGTTATTAGACACAGGAAAATAGTGGAATCAAATAAAGAGCTTGGAGTTGCTATTGAGAATGAAAAAACTAAATTTGAGGACAATAATATAACTGATAACAACAGTCATCATCATGTCAAGACTTCATCGACACAAGTCAATTTAGTGGATTACAGAAATTATCGTCCCCGAGAAGATTGGAGTTTAGCTGACATTCTTTGTGACAAAGAACCTTTGGAAAAGTGCACTCAAATAAATTTTCTTCCTATGTGGGAAGAGGATAGATCAGCTTTAAAGCAATTAACCCTCTCAGATTTACTTAGTAGTGATATGTATTTATTTACTTTTACGGGTATTCATTCAATAGAACTTTTAGAAACATTGGTGACTTGTGTTAGTGAATTGGCCTTAGATGCTCCAACAAATAAGAAAATGTTATCTGTAAGAGACAGAGTTATTTTGACAATGGTAAAAATTAAACAAAATATGTCATTTAGAGCCATTGGTGTTTTGTTTGGTATAAACAGGCAGATATGTTCTAATTATTTTAATAATATGTGCCCCATGCTGAGTAGAGTACTCAAAGTTATTATTCCTTGGCCTGATATCCGTAGCAACCTACCTAAATCATTCCAAAAATATAAAAATACAAGATTAATATTCGACTGTGCTGAAACTGTGATTGAAAAATGTAAATGTTTAAAATGTAGAATATTGACATACTCTCAATATAAAAAAAACAATACAGCCAAGTTTAATATTGGAATAACTCCTTCTGGACTTATAACTGAAATAAGTGCATCTTATGGTGGTCGAGCATCAGATAAACATATTGTAAATAAATCAGGAATCTTAAATAAATGCGAGTTTAATGATGGAGTGATGGTGGATAAAGGATACAGGATTGAATCCGAGTGTAATGAAGTTAGTTAAAGATATTAATTGAATAGTTAGTACAAATGACATTTGATTAATTATGCAATGTATTTACATATTAATGTTCTTGTTACAGCGTCTGCTTCAGCTTGTCAGGCCTCCTTTCTTGAGTCAGAAAAAGCAGATGACCAAAGAAGATGCAATCCGCACTGCAGAGATTGCACGGGCAAGAGTGCATGTTGAGAGAGTGATACAGAGATTACGACAATATAAACTTCTATGTGGACCATTACCATGGTCACTGGCGTCTTATTTTGATGATATATTAATTATTGTTGGTGGTCTTACAAATTTGGGTCCACCAATTATTCACATTGATAAATTTATGTAGTTATTATATAATCGGAAGGGAATTTTGTAAGAGTGGCAATAAATTTTTACAGTGAATAAATAATTTAGTACACAGAGTTGTATTTATTTTTATTCAAATTCAGTCATAATTTGATCCATAGTCGTTAACTATTCTAGGAAGAAATTTCTCAAAATAAACATTAACAAGACATACACAAATTTCCAAAATATGATTTTCATCAAATGAAACTCTTCTTACAGCTAAATATTTTCCTATTTCAGAGTAAATTAAATAATCACAATTTGTAATACCTGACAATAACATGCCTACTTGCATTTGAGTATAATGCTGAGTATTTTTTTTCAAATTTTGATTTTTATCTAATATAGGAATTGCATTCATTTCTATCAGTTCATCTGCAGTTAAACGAGTTCCTTCCTTTAATGTCTTAATCTCAATATTTGTAAGAAAATTTCCATCTTTATCCATGGCAGTACCGTCTAGACTTGCAGAAAGCCATGGTAATTCTGGTCGAACCAGCAATCCAGACTCTAAAATCATGCAGCTATAACGCTCTGCATATAAATCTCTTGCGACTGCTTCACAGCGAAGGCCTCTGATAGTATCTTCATTCCCAAGAAAATTACTGTGAAAAACCTCTTGATATCTTTTATCCCAATCAGCATTTTTATTAGAATAATAAGTAAACTAGGCTCTCGCTTTGGAGGCTGTTAGTCTTACTTTTCTAGCTTTATACCAAAAAGGAGTACCCTGCTCAGCATTGATTATTTCTGTACTTTGGTCTAATGATACAGCTACATATCTGTTGTAAAATTCAAATTCATTTACTTTACATGTCTTCAACTTTTCTTCAGTCAGTTTTCTTAATATATTTATTACCCGCCACGAATTAAAAGTCAATAGTTTTTCAGGAAATTTTGTCTTGTCTACACTTCTACTAATTACCCTTTCACCATTATCAACAACTCCATCACCTCCTCGCATTAGACTTGTAAATAAAGAATATTCACTGTTTGGTGCGCCTGAAATAAACAACATAATTTTAGAAACTTCATTTTCGTTTGTAACTGTCCATTCAATCTGAAAATATAATTTTATGAAATTGATGTTTTCCAGGTAGGTGCCATATTATGCTTTACAAGTATTTACTCTGCATTAACTTCATTCTCAGACGACTTTCCATCTCTTCAGTGACTTCTGGCATTGTTTTCACATAGATGTCCCTCTGTCCTTTCACATGGCACATTTCAGACAAAGATTTTGCTTCATATTCCTTCAATGCTGTAGTTTTAAGTGTACCCCATTGTTTCTCAATGTCCGTACAACTCAGGTCCTCCAGATCTGCCTCCTCAGTTCTGAAAAAGAGAAAAATAGCTAATCATTTACAATTATGGTCTAGTACTTATATAGGTAAGTACTTTACATTATCTATTACCTGACTGTAAAATTGTTACAGACAGACAGTCAGAGTAAATTAGGTACCTACTTTAACATTATTTTATAGAATTCATAGTGCATATAGATGAGGTAGGACAAATGGATATAAAAGTAATTGACCAATTTACAAACCTTGAGAGATAAAGCATAACAGCTAATATGTGTTTACATTTCTCTGAAGCTCCAGCAGGACAATCGCAGACCTTTGTGACTTCTTGTTCATTATCACCAACTAATCTATTTCCATATTCTTGAGATACATCTATCCACAGTTTTATAATGGCTGGATGTTTGGAATTTAATCCCGACGTTCGTAGTACCAGTGCTTGTACATGAATTACGTTATTATTTTTCTCTTTTTTTCCAACCGAAATCACCATTCCACTCCGTAATAATTCTTCACCAGAACGCATTGATTTTGTGTATCCTGCAGACGCATTAATTACATCGACTATTGACAACATTATTATTGTCTTAAACAGCAAAATGCCACGTAAATCTTATTTGTATTTATTATTTATGTTTTTCCCTGACGTTAATTGTAACGAAAACTGTCAAAGTGTCGTTCTTAGACAGCTTCACAATTTTGACACTAGAGGCGCTAGTTAGAATCTTTGCATCGCCAATTAGATGGGGGAGTACTACACAATATTATGTAGTTTTGTTTTGGTTCTACCTGGCGAATCGGAACGGTGTTAAACGTTAGAACTTATAATATCTCTATACTTACTATACTCTGACTTATTCTTATCTATTGGGCGTTAATCAGCGAGGCTGAAGCGAGTGATTTAACGCCAATTTCATTTATGCTAAAATAATAAAAGTTGGATTGATTTATTTAGACCAGCGCTGCAATTTTACAAAAGCGCACCTTCGCGCAAAGCTTCACTTTATCCGTTTTAGGAAATCCTAAAGGGTTTGTGTACATTACCTATTAGGTAAGAAGTTACTTAGAAGTAGATAATGATTAATAGAAATAGAAGCGAGGATGGCACCTGGCACCGCATTCTTGGTTTCCGAGAATATCTAGCAGAATGCTCATAAAATAGTAAGTAAACTAGCCTATTATTATCCTAATGCGGGGCAAAGGCATTTTTATTTTTATACAGAGAAGACATCAATATTAAATACCACGCTTGCACAAGGCGTGTTGGCGATTTACCTATTTACGAATTAATTTAAAACGCTATATTGGTACCTACTTGTCTGGATTTGAACTGTAGTAAACACGATGACATAGATACTTATCTTTATAATATATTTCCAACTACAGACCGATATGCCTCCTGGGCCATGTCTATAAGATGTTTTCATCACGGATCGTCTCGCTTGCAGGTTCGACGACTTCCAGCCTCCCGGACAAGCAGCCTTCCGAAAAGGCTTTAGCACCATAGACCACATACATACGCTGCGGCAAGTTATACAGAAGTCGGAGCAGTATAACAAACCACTATGCTTGGCGTTTGTAGACTATGAGAAGGCCTTCGATTCGATCGAGACTTGGGCGTTGCTACAGTCTTTCCAGCGGTGCCAAATGTCAATTTGGCCGCAATGATAAAGTGTTTGTACAAAAACGCCACCATGTCAGTCCGTCTCCAGGATCAGGACTCGAAACCGACCCAACTCCAGCGTGGAGTGAGAGAAGAAGATATGTCATATCTCCTAAATTGTTCACTGCTGCGTTGGAAGATGTCTTCAAGCTTCTGGACTGGAAAGGACTTTGGCATCAACGTCAACGGCGAGTACATCACTAATCTCCGTTTTGCAGATGATATCGTGGTCATGGCTGAGACCCTGGAAGACTTGGGCAAAATGCTCAATGACCTCAGCAGAGCTTCGGATCCCAACAAGTGGGTCTAAATATGAACATGGATAAGACGAATATCATGTCGCACCCACTCCAATTCTAGCTGGTTGTGCAGAGTGCAGAAGCACTCGAAGTTGTTGACGAAGTATGTATACACGTCGAATCGTCCTCCGTAGCGCAGCGGTCAACACGCCTGCCTGCGACGTGGAGATTCTTCCTGCGGTATGTTCAGGTAAAGCATATGCTTGCGAATATTTTGTCAAGTCGTCTTGAAGAGTTAAAATATATTTATTTCCATTGAGAGTCAAAGGAAAAGGTCCTACAATATCTAAGCTAACTCTTTCAAATGCTTCATTTGCCGTAGATGTTATAACCATAGGTTCCCTATGTTTTTTCCGTACGAGTTTGTTTTGTTGGCACGACTCACATTGTGCTATAAAATCTTTTATGTCTTTTTTTATGTTATGCCATTTATAAATAGTTTTTATTCTTTTATATGTTTTGTGGAAACCTGCATGGCCTGCCATAAGGCTGCTGTGCATTTCCTTTAAGATATTTGGAATTTCATTTGGTGTAGGTGTAATTAATGTATTATTGTATATGTTTATCTTAATATCTGTTTTCATGAAAATGTATCTCAACATCATTCTTGACTTTTTATAGTTAAATTTATCATATTTATCTCCGAGACGAGTTAAGTGTAGCTCGATTCGTTTTTCTTTTAATAAGTATTCCTTAACTACATTTAATAAATCAAAATAAATTTCATAATTAGATTTATCCCAATAGTTTTGCTTTGTACAAGCATAATAAAATGTTGACTTACTGTCGTGAAATACAGCAACTTCATTTACTTTAATATTATTAATTTTATTTAAATGATCATACTCATTAACTATTTTTCTTAGACTTTCATCGTTAATATGTTTATCTGCTGATATTGGTATAAAAATATTTTCTTTTATCACGCTTAATTCGTCATTAATTTCGTTTAAATTATTATTTACTATAATAGACTTTTGCGCTGTTTCTAAAAATGATTTATAATTTTCGCGTATCTTTGAAGTTGTTGTCATTAATTCTTGGTTTTCTATATTTGGAACTATTCTGCTTAATGCATCTGCATTAGTATTTAATTTGCCTGGTTTATAAATTGGAGTAAATTCATATTCTTCGAGAGATAATCGCTATCTGAAAATCCTAGCGCCATCATTTTTAGAATTGAATAAGTATGTCAACGGTTTATGATCCGTGATCATATTGAATTTACGGCCATATAAATATGGACGAAAATGTTTGACACACCATACGATTGCTAGAAGTTCTCTTTCAGTGGTTGAATAATTTTGTTCGGCCTTATTTAACGTCCTACTAGCGTAAGCGATTGGCAAATCCTGACCAATTGGGCCTTGTGATAATACTCCTCCTATGGCATAGTTACTAGCATCTGTAGTAAGATTAAAAGTTTGACTAAAATCTGGATATATTAAAATTGGAGACTTACAAAGTTTATTCTTAAGGGATTCAAATGCGTGTTGCTGTAGACTTGTCCAATTGAAAGGAACATCCTTTTTTAAGAGTTTTGTTAAAGGTTGTGACAAGCTACTGAAATCAGGTATAAACCTTCTATAATATCCTGCTAATCCTAGGAATGCTTTAATATCTTTTGCATTTTTAGGTATGGGGTAATTTTCAATTGTTGCAATCTTGTTTGGATCTGGCTTAACTCCATTTTCCGTGATCAAATGACCTAAATACATGACTTCGCGTTTCAGAAATTCGCATTTGTCAGGTTGCAACTTTAAATTATTAATGGAAAATCTTTCAAAAACTTCTTTTAATTTCCGATTGTGGTTTTCGAGATTATCTGCATGAATAACGACATCATCTAAATAGACGAAACAACGATTTCCTTGCAATCCAGTTAAAACACTATTCATTAAGCGTTGGAAAGTTGCAGGAGCGTTTTTCAATCCAAATGGCATTCTATTGTATTCAAAATGTCCTTGAGGGACAGTGAATGCTGTTTTTGATGAGTCCTTAGGGTGCATTTTAATTTGATGGAACCCTGAGGCTAGGTCGAGTGTTGTGAAATATTTAGAATGACCTAATTGGTCTAATATTTCTGTTATTTGAGGTAAGGGATATGAGTCCCCGATGCTGACCTCGTTTAACTTCCTATAATCGACAACGACTCGCCATTTCTTTTGACCCGAAGCGTCAATTTTCTTTGGTACCACCCAGATAGGTGAATTCCAAGGGCTATTTGATGATTTTATAATGCCGTCTTTTAACATTTTATTAATTTGATTATTAACTTCCCCTTTTAAGGCTTCTGGATACCTATAACTTTTTGTATTAATGGGAGCTTCTGTTTTCGTATGTATTTCATGCATAACTACATCTGTGCAGCTTAATCTATCCCCATCTAAATGAAATATATGATTGTATTCTTTACACAATTCAATCAAAGAATCTTTTTCTTCATTATTTAAATGATCTGTCCGTAGACAACTTTCTAGTTTCTCAAGTCGATAGCTTTCATAGTTTTCATTCACTCTGTCTGAGCTATTTTCATTTAATTTTAATATTTTCTTATTTAAAATAACAACATCTATTTTTTCTAAATTAACAGAAGGTATAGGAAAAGTCACATCCTCATCGGTTGAGTTAAGTGCGGTCGTAATGCCTTTGTTATTATTTACGGTGATAATACTCGGGCATAAAAGTACTCCGTTAGCTAACTCTATGCGTGGAACAATTCCATGTTGAACCTCTTCATTATTTGTTATTTTGATAGGAATGACACATTCGGTTCTTGCTTTGACCGTTATGGTTGATTCCATGATTTTTTCAATATTTTCGACTTGGTCATTTATGTTTTCATAACATAAACTGAATTTCTTATCCGCGAGTTTTAAGGTTTTGGTGCTATAATCTATTGTGCTTTTATATCTATTTAACATATCACCTCCTAATATACCATTACCACCAATAGGGAAATCATCATCAACGATGTGGAGTATTAATTTTATATTTCCTATGAACTCCAATTCGACATAACCTAAAGTCCTGGTAGGTTTGTCTACTTTATCGATTCCCTTTAAATCAGCTAAAATATCATGATGAATTTCAGCGTCCTTTGGTACAGCGTTTTTCTTAATGAGGCTAATATTTGCACCAGTGTCTATAAGAAAATCTATATTTCTTTTATTATCTTTCAAAACTAATGACACAAAATAACAATTATTATTTATCGCGGTTATGAGCGCTAATCTATTACCTTTTGGTTGGCTCGCACCATCAGGTTTTATTCGTTTTTTTGGTTTGACGTAGAGTTTTTATTTGGATAACGATTATTACTACTAGATGAGTCAGTTTTATTGGGTGAATTTTTATTTTTCAAATGATAGCAGTCTTCTTTAATATGACCCTTCTTTTTACAATAATTGCAAAATTTTAGGTTTTTATTATTATTATTAGGTTCCGAAAATGATCTGATTCTACAATTTACTACTGTATGGCCTGGTTTGTTGCATTTATAGCAGTGCTTGGTGTTAGATATATTTAAATTTTGAAATTTAGATATTTCATATTTACTTTTAAGCTCTTGCTCTTCGACTACTGCCATTGAAATAGCATCTTCCAACGTTTTAGGTTGTAGAGCTTTTAATATTAAATTTAAATCTTTATTTAAACCTGTAATAAATACGCTTAAGGCTTGTGATTTGAGTAACTCAACACATGCTTGTCGGGCTTCTTGCGTTTGGTTTGTTGTATCTAGTGAATTTATTAATCTGACGTAACAATTTTCGACCTTATTTGCATATGCTAAAACGTTTTCGTTGTGATTTTGTTTGCAACTACTTAGTTCTAATTGCCATTGACCAATCGTTCGTTTTTCGGTGTATGTATCTAATAAATAATTTTTTAAATCATCCCAAATTTGAAATTCGCGATTTCTTATCATTCATCTAGCGTTATCCGTGATTTTTGTAATAATTATTTGAAGCAGTATTTTTTGTAGATTTGGATTTATTAAATTATTAACCGTATCACAGTTGTCTAAAAATTCATGTATACGCGCCTTACTGCCATCAAATTTAGTTAGCATTCTTTCAGCCATTTCTAGTGAAATATAATTATTTTGTACATTCATTGATGTAGATACACCAGAATTTACGCTTTGATGCATGATTAATACTAATTTATACTAATTTTCACTTTTCACAATTGAACACTTCCGATGATTGGCAGATGATCCCGTACAGGAAAGATCCTTTATAACGGTGCTTAAAAAAAATATTGGCGGCGTACTCACAGTAATATAATTACTTGAAGATATCTCGTTGACATAGTAGTTGACGTGATGACTTGATGAGCAGGAAACTGGGCAGCGTAAGCGGTTGAATTTTGATCTTCGGACCGCTGAAGATACGTTTGTCCAATCCGTAGAACTCGTCGTGATGCTCAGGACCGTTGTTTGTAGAAGAATCGGAGCTTAAGGACTCCGACGAAGGTCTCGTACAATCAGAGATGTAAGGCTCTGACCAAGGTCTCGAACTATCGAAGTGAAGTGGTCTTCAATCAATCCCAAACTCTGACACCAATTTGTAGTGGCCCTAGCGGTGGCGTTTCTGGTAGGTGTGTGGGAGACACTGATTGAGACACGGTTTGACACTATTTAAACACTTTACTACGAGACAACGTTATAAACTTACAAGTAATATGAATAAAATTACTGACTGCTTATTCTAACTTCTTGTTCTGACTGCTCGTTCTGACTGCTGGTTCTGACTGCTGGTTCTGACTAACTTGCTAAGAGCTGTGGTAACTATTTATATACAGGATCATTATTGGGAGGGGTAGATAGTACCACGACCCTTGTTCCATCATTACTTATCTTAATCAATTACATTAACAGCTAATTACATTGCGTAATAAGGAAGGAAGGTATATTGTAAGATTACCATTACGCAATGCAGATCTAAGCGGCAAGGTTGGTGAGTCCAAGGCTATAGCTGAAAGGAGATTAAAAGGCTTAGAATTAAAATTAGGAAAGAACAATAAATTAAAACAAGATTATGAAAAGGTGATACATGAGTATTCGGAATTGCAACATATGGAAAGGGTGTCGGAAGAGGGAAGAAAAAATAAAGAAGCTATATACTTACCTCACCACGCTGTCGTCCGGGACGACAAAGATACGACCAAAGTAAGGGTCGTATTTGATGCTTCCTGCAAAGGGTCAAATGGTATGTCACTTAACGACAATTTGTTGATCGGACCAACATTGCAGGCAGAACTTCGGCATATCATCATGCGTTGGAGATCCTACAAAATATGTTTGGTTGTTATTAAAATGTATCGACAAGTTTTAGTGAACAGAAAGGATACAAAGTTTCAGCACATACTCTGGAGGGATGATCCTGAAAAAGAAATAGATGAATATGAATTGACGACAGTAACGTTTGGCACCGCATCAGCACCGTACTTGGCTGTTCGTGCTTTACACCAAGTGGCTTATGATGAGTGTGAAGATAATCCTGAAATAAAGAAAATTATCCTGAATGATTTTTATATGGACGATATGATGACGGGAGCTGAAAGCATAGAAAAAGGGATTCAAATCTTCAAGGTAATGAATGAAACTTTAGGTAAAGGGGGATTTATGCTGCAGAAGTGGATGAGCAATTGTAAACAATTATTAAATAATATAAGGAATGAGGAAGGAGTGAAAGATGAAGATTTAAAAATCAAAATGGATGATATAGCTAAGATACTGGGACTCACCTGGAACTCCGGCGAAGACTTCTTCCAATACACGCTGAATCTCCCGACGATAACTGGACCTGTAACCAATAGAAAAATTATTTCCGACATAGCGCGTTTATTTGACCCCCTGGGATGGTTGGGACCCAGTATTATCTTAGCTAAAATATATATTCAAAAATTGTGGTTAGCTGGTTTACAATGGGATGAAGCAAGCAATTTGTTATATGAATGGAGTACTTACCGTCAAGGCTTGGCTTCTCTGGGTCAGATAAAAATTTCTCGATGGTTACACACTAGCTCTGATAACATTAAGTTAGAGCTACACGGGTTTTCGGACGCATCAAAGCTAGCGTACGCGGCAGTGGTTTACCTTAGAGTAGTAGATCATTTGGGCAACGTTCATACCTCTTTGATAACATCAAAAACTAAGGTGGCACCTATTAAACAAGTGTCTATCCCAAGACTGGAACTCTGTGGGGCAGTTCTTGTTAGCAAATTGATAGCGGAAGTAGGTTTAGTTATGAACGTACCAAAAAGTGAGTGGCATGCATGGACAGACAGTGAGGTGGTATTGGCATGGTTAAATTGCCATCCATGCCGCTGGAAAACCTTTGTGGCCAACCGGGTTTCAGATATTTTGACCACATTAGATACGCATCACTGGGCTCATGTATCTAGTAAGCAAAATCCAGCAGATTGTGCTTCTCGCGGGGTGTCACCTTCAGAGCTTGTAAATACGTCAATATGGTGGGGTGGGCCGAGCTTCTTGAAGGAACAGGTCATTGAATATACAAGACCAAAACATCTTGTAACTCGTTTGGAAGAAGTGAAGGTGCATACTTCTACTGTTGACGTAAACTTTTGGAATAGATTTTCGTCCCTGTCGAGAATGATTCGGGTCATAGCTTACTGTCGTAGGTTCATGAGATTACGAAGGCACGAAATAAAGTCAGAACATTTGACTAAACTAGAACTAGACGAGGCAACCGAGACCTGTATAAGTAAATGCCAAGAAGAAGGATTTCCAAATGAATTAAAAGAATTAAGGAATAATCAGACAGAGAAAAAAAAGAGTGATTTAAAATCGTTGAACATATTTCTGGATTCAAGGAAATTGATAAGAGTTGGTGGTAGGTTGGAATTGTCACAATTAGATTACCATAGAATGCACCCTTATTTGATACCGAAGGAGTCGTTTCTGACGGACCTGTTGATAGCAGACGCTCATCTAAAAACCATGCACGGGGGACCTCAATTAATAGTAACATATTTACGGTTTAAGTACTGGATCATAGGAGCCAAATTATTAGCCAAAAAATATGTGAGAGGTTGTGTAAGGTGCCTTCGATATACAGTTAAGACAAGATCCCAACTTATGGGACAATTACCTGCAGCTCGCGTGACACCGAGTAAACCCTTTTTATGCAGCGGGGTGGATTATGCTGGTCCGATACAAATAAGAGTATCCAAGGGTCGGGGTAAAAAATCGTACAAGGGTTACATAGCACTATTTATTTGCATGGCAACTAGGGCTGTGCACTTGGAGGCCGTTAGTGATCTTAGTTCGAAAGGCTTTATGGCAGCGTTTAGACGGTTCGTGGCCAGACGCGGTCGATGTGCTAAGCTTTATAGTGACAACGGCACTAATTTCATAGGTGCTGCAAAGGAATTGGCACACCTATTCCAAAAGGAAAACACACTTCTCCCTGAATTCGCTGAAGAGCTCGCCACGAATGGCACAGAGTGGCACTTTATCCCCCCATACTCACCAAACTTTGGTGGTCTTTGAGAGGCCGGGATAAAGTCCACCAAGTATCACCTCAAGAGAGTGATAGGAGATTCTACGCTGACATTCGAGGAGATTACCACGGTGTTGGCGCAAATAGAATCATGCCTTAACTCGAGACCACTCTCCTATGTGGAGGACCAGGACAGATTGACCATATTAACTCCAGGACACTTCCTGGTGGGTGAACCACTTGTGGTACCCCGGACTCAAATTACGAACGATCGAACGTACATAATTTACAGCGATGGCAATTGCATCAAAGGATGATGCAGAATTTTTGGCGTCGATGGTCGCAAGACTACCTTCACCAATTTCTGTAACGGCATAAGTGGGTTTACAAAACTCCGGAGCCATCTATTGGTGAGGTGGTGTTAGTTAAAGAGGACAATTTGCCCCCTGGCAAGTGGTTGCTAGGTAGGATCGAGGAAAAACATCCGGGATCGGATGGTGTTACGCGTGTAGTAACAATACGGACACAGTCGGCGAAGATAAAACGACCGACGTCCAAGTTGTGTGTGTTACCAACAAATTAATGTTAATGTTTATTTAAACATTTCATGTGTATTTGGTTTATTATTTGTTTTTAAATTTGTTGAATGTTTTTGTTATTTATTTTTAAATTGCTTGTTAAATTAGTTAACCCCGCACCAGGGACATTGGCGCGCCTTTTGTTGACCTCCACATAATTTGGCACGGTGGGCGGTAGTGAAGGACATAATTCATATGTCCTTGGTGGGCGGTATGTCCAAGTAAGTAGCGAAGCCCTAGCGCGATCGCCTATTAAATTAGTATTGGTCCGGAATTTAGTACCGATTACCTCTCTAGATGGCGTTGGCGTCGATTTAGATCGCGCTATGGTTTCGTTACAAGCAAAAATATAAGAGGTTTGGATTTTTATTTTTACGAGTGAGAGCAGCGCCTCTATTGTGATTTACTGTAACTAAAATTAATATTATACGGGTTGATACAGTAGTCCAGTAGTATCATTTGACGATCCTCTCCAAGTCGACCCTAGGTCGTGTACACCCCTCCTGGAAATCTCGCGGACATGTATGAACTCCCCTAATTACTAATCAAAGTATAAACGGGGACTTACACAGTATCATTTGCGTCTTAATGTTTCATGATTCGACTCTAAAAATCTGACTTGCCCTTGCTGTTGTCACTTGCTGAAATCTGAAATGATCTGGACACCGTCCACGACCAAATTCCCGACATAACAACATTTGTCGCATCGTACCCGACACGCATCGTAAGCGAAAAAGGTCGTCGAGCCACAAGTCCGCGTACTTACTCGCACATCTATCACCCACTTTATGTAAATCGCATTGAAAGTATCCAAAGGCAACTTTTGAGGTGCATTCAGTTTATATCCAGAACTTATTTACCTAATTACGACAACCGTTGCAGAAAGTTTCACATTCTTCCACTAATTGAGCGGAGAAAAATTGCTGACATGGTATTCCTGCACAATTTGGCTAATGGTTCAATCGACTATTCTGAATTGTTGAGCAAAATTGGGCTGCGTGTTCCATCATACACTTTGAGGAATCATCAGCCTCTGTATGTTCCCTCTGTGCGAAGCATATACCAACAAAACTCTTATTAAGAGCTAGCAGAATATATAACTTGTTGTGTCAGAGGATTGATGATCTCGATTTATCCTCCACCAGTAATCCTAAACTAAAAAAAAAATCTTTGTGATAACTTCTTTGTAAATCACTAATACATCTTCAGTCTTTACTAAACACACTCAGAGTGCTTACTTGTTATTAATTTCACTTTCCTGTCCTGTGCTGTACCTGTTACTGTCTCTTGTGCTAACTTAATATTGTCCATGGAAACTTCTAATTGGCCTTCTTTCGCTAATTATCTTCTACCTGTGTAGGTATATGCTAGCTGTAAATTTCATTAAAATGTAAAAATAAAATAAATAAATAGCGAATTCCTAGGTTATGTTACTGTCTACCCGTCGTCTATGTGACTATGACAAAATATTAAAGGAATATACTAGCTAGATTCAATACTTATAAGGGACTCAAAATTAAATCATAATTAGTACAACAAAGTATTTTTATTTTTCATAATATCTCGTATTTTATAACAACTTTCTTATACACTTACAATTTGTTAATTCATACCAATTTCCGATGCATGCAAAACAATTTTAAACATCTTAAACATATAATAGCTTATATAATTTTATTCAGACAATAGGAATATAATATTTAGTGCACTACACAGGTGTACATGGTGTTCTCAATTAGACGTACATCTAAGTGTTTGAACTCTGAAAGGCTTCTGCGGTTCTTATTACATTATACTTACTAAAATATTTATGCAAATATAAATTTGCACTATATACTATCTTTAACATTAATATACTGGTAAATTCTCTAAAACATAACATTATTATCCTGGACATAATTTTAATTCTCTTGTTAGTAAATATCAAGCAATTCACGTGTTCTCATTCAGGTTATCCGTTAACTAAAACTAATTTGCAGCTATGCATTAAATGAATTTGTTAAAAATAATGATATGTGGTTATTTGTATACAATTAAACTATTTAACATCAAAATAACAATTTTTAAATATCACATAATATTCGTAGAAATATTTAGCTACTTATACAATATATTAATATCTTATATGGTCCTTTTAAACGCACTACCTTATCACGTGTCGTTACAATTATTATCATTTTGTTTAGTTGTCTGTAAAACTATTGTATTGTATACTGAATAAACTATTCTATGGAATACCTATAGGCCATAACTTATTATTCCATTTATGGTCGTTAATGAATATAATAATTACTAGATTAGGTAAATGGTTATTCAAAAATTTTAACTTGGTGTTGATGTGGTATATGCCTAAGACTAAAATGGAAGAGGGCTCTTTAATGCACATTCGGTGCAGGTACATACAGCTTGCGCTGGCAACCACGCGCAAACATAATAGACGGATTGATGTGCGGTCGCTAGCTGACACGTGTTGCAGGAGTGGCCTGGCGGAGGGGGCTCCACTGTTATTCGTTGAGCATGCACGTGCGCATCAGAGCGTCTATCACAGCGTACGGGTCACAGTTGGAGGCTGGTCGACGGTCCTCCAAGTATCCTTTCTTCTCCTCGGCTACTGACCGCGGTATTCTGATACTGCTGCCACGGTTAGCGACTCCTGGAAAAAAAATAATAAACATTCATTTTCTGCCCAATAGGAAAGTACCCCACTCGTTAAACAGCATTAAGTTATCCTCTTACCGGCGCTGAAGTCATTAATACTGGCAGTTTCGTGGAGCCCAGTCAAACGTCTCTCGTTGTCCTTTCCTCCACGAGGATCGTAGACCTTGATGTGTTTCATATGCACTTTAGACAGCTTGTCAATCGCCTTCTCGATTTCTCTGTAATTAAGAAATCAACGCTGTTAATAAAATTGTTGGTGATTCGTAAAGGTATTTAGGTAGGGATATAAAGTAACCATGAAGGTCACATACTGAAATTGAAAACGAATTGTTTAGTAACTAGTCGCAGCAAAATAATGAATGACTCACTAAATGATTTGTAGCAAAAAGCAGCCATTATTTAATTAATAAAAATAAAGTTAAAAATGTCAGTCGAAAACAAGAAGCCACTGTTACAAAATAATTCCGGAATGTCTCAAACGAAAACACGACCGACTTCTTGAGTGCTGCAATCGATTTCTCTCTCGTACAGGTTTACCTTGTAAGGATACTGGTCTCACTAAGTCGAATGTTATTTTAAAGTCATAATTATGACGTAAAAACAAGGCTGTCATACTTACATAATACCGTTTTCTTCACGCATCTTTTTGGTAGAGAAGTTGGTGTGAGCACCAGAGCCGTTCCAGTCCTGAACTGGTTTGGGATCGAAGGTAACGATGACTCCGTACTCTTCAGCGAGCCTGTGTAGAATGTAGCGAGCGACCCAGAGGTCGTCGCCAGCGGTGACGCCAACGGAAGGACCCACTTGGAACTCCCACTGCGAGGGCATAACCTCAGCATTCGTTCCAGAAATAGGAACGCCAGCAAACAGGCAACATCTGTAATTAAAACGAACATATTTTTTATTGTTTTAAGAAGCAGTAAGTGCCATATTTTAGAATGGCATAAATTTTCTATTAGTTACCTGTAGTGTGCCTCGACCAAGTCCCTGGCGAACACCTTGTTGGCTCCAACACCGCAGTAATAAGGGCCCTGTGGTGGGGGGAAACCGCCTGGGGGCCATCCGAAGGGCCTCAGGTCAGAGTCCAGCAGGATGTACTCCTGCTCAATGCCAAACCAAGGCTCTTCATCCTTGACCTTCTCGCTGGCTTCAGCACATCTAATGCGGTGGTTAGTGTCTATGAAATAAAAACAAAATCATATAGAAATTTGAAATCAAACTTTCAGTTGATTCATGTGAAAGAATTATTTAAAAAAAGCGCTTCGGTTTCCTACTCATTATCATTATCTCAGCGTTAATACCAGTCGCAACCGAAGATTTTTTCAGCTTTGGAGTCTGGGGACCGCTTTACCAGTCTAACAGTTGATTTTGGCTAAACTTCCTACTATCAAAAGATAAGCAGTTTTTATCAATCAATTTTTCAATTTCAATTTTAATCAAGGTAACATTTCCGACATGAACGTAATCAACGACAACACAGAAGAACTTTAATAGCCGTAATGACATTCTGCCTTAAGAGAATATGCGTCTACGTTAATTTAATCTAACGTTACCAAATCGATTAGCAGGTCGTGCTGTCAAACAATTACCATAAATGCGTAATGGCGGCTGTGAGTGTACCCTCAATGACTAATGTAATACGACTCGGTCTACGGCGCGTAAACATTGGAAACATTTTGGAGACAAAAGGCGAACGAAATCTATATGTCATCAAATCACTACCTACTGTATTAACCTACTCATTTTAGGTACTCGCATGAAAAGCTGTAAGAAATTACTAGAAATCTCTTTGTGAATACTATTTAAACGCACCTGTAGGTTCCATGTTGTATTTATAGGTATCGCACATAACCAGGACATGGTTACCACGTCGGAAAGGATCCTTGTAAATTTGACGGGGATACAGGAACGTGTCAGAGTTGTGCCCGTCCGACTGTCCGGTGGAGCTGCCATCGAAGTTCCAAATCGGAAGATCTGTAAACAAATTCATGATAAGGAGCGTGATTTCGTGGTCTGCCACGGTCTGAATGGATTTTATTTTGACAGTTCAACAAAAAATACTGCATTGAACAGATACATTTTTCGAATATGTAGAACAATGGACTAGCAATCTGGTTCGAAATGATTCCAATTGATAATAATACTGCGTTACTCAATTAGGGTGCTGGCCGATAGATCAGCCAACGCATAATGTAGAATGCAATTAAACTGATAAATGTACACAGAGTTAATTTACTGTGGGCAACAACTTTCCAAAGAACTAGGAATAGTGAATGAAATCTATCGTAACATTTCTACGACTGCTTGGGGACAATATTGCTTTGAAACCTTTTAAGTTTTCATCAAAATGTCCTTACTTCTAGAAGAGCATTTACACTGTGGATGTTATCGTGGTTTACTGAATGTGAAATCTTTTGTTACTTTTTATAATGGATTAACTAATGTTACCTAATCTGTTTTGGTAAAGTTGGAATATTTGTCGGGGACACGTCTGTAGTTATATAGGAAAAATTAAATTATTTCCGCTTTCTTCTAATATTTTTTTCTCAAACAACAGGTAAGCTTGGAAAACAAATTAAATAGCGACACCCTCAAGCTTACAAAACAGTTTTGTTTTGTAAAATACCATCTCGTTTACAGGTCTGCACCGCACGACTCAGTGAAGGCTGAACAATTTACATAAACTCTGCTAATTAGGTCGTTAATGAGGATGTAATTAAACATACTGACTTCAATTATTGTGGCATGTTTCATAAGTCATGCGTACGAGTCTTCATGAACTAAAACTGTGACCGACTTTTCAGTTCATTTGTGACTGCAGCGAAAGGCGTTAATAATAAATTAGGTACATGAAAATTTTTATAAAACATAAATTTACGTAACATAACATTTAAATGTTACATTTAAATGAACCAATCTTATATAATTAAAAGAGCTCTATTGTCAACTGGATTAACTACTAAAGCGGATCTTAAAAAAAAAATGCTGAACAGATGAGGAGATTACACACACAGTTCGCTAGTTACTGTGTGTCCAGTTTATCATAAAAAAACTTGTGCTTTAATAAAGGGACAAAATATAATTGGACATAAGTGATCTGACTTAGTAATAAGATTTACCTTTGGCCTGCTTAGGAATGAAGTTCAAGGTGCGATCTTTGCACCTCAAATGCTCGCCAGTACCGTCGATCCAAATGTATGTCGCCAAAATCTTGTCTGCGGGGATCGGAAGGTCATTGTACCTTCCCAACAGGGATTTGGACAGCACCGCGTTGGGTGAGTTGACGAGCACCTGGCCCGACATTATCTTCGGATTATCTGTTATTTAAAAATGCGTAATTAATACTCTATTAGAGTTTAAAACTTGATGGCCCTATGGACATTCTACGACGATTAGACGATTTGGAGGAAAACAATAATTAGTAAATGCAGGTAAAGTAAAAAAATAAACAGTTGGCTAACTCCTTGAAAGAGGTAAAAAACAAAATGGCGGTGGCAGTGAGAATAATATTCCGACACTACCTACATACATTGTAATGAATTCCCTTTGTACCGTAATAAACTAAACTGCCTCATTTGCAGGCGTAAAATATTAATTTACGAGTACCTAGCAAGAACCTGGATATGTCCGGTACAAAATACTATCATAATAACCAATCAATTTATTGTAAACTATAGCATACTATTTTCCGCCAGCGGCTTCGCCCGGGACAAGGTCGGTTATACCGTGTTTCCAAGAGAACTCTTCAAAAGTCCGGGATCAAAACTATCTTAAGTTATTTCTCAAAGTCTAGTCTATCTTTCTACCAAATTTCAATAAAATCAGTTCAGTGGTTTAAACGTGAAAACCTAACAGAGAGACAGACAGAGTTACTTTCGCATTTATAATATTATTATATAGTAGGGATAAACGATTAATAATTGATAAATGAAGGTAAAAAGAAATAAACAGGTAGGTAACTCCTTTAAAGAAGTAAAAAGAATATGGCGGTGGCAGTGAAAATAATATTCCGAGACTACCTACATACATTGTATTGAATTCCCTTTGTGGCTTTCAGACGCTATAAACTAATTTCGGCAAACCTTGCTTTTAGCTAATCGAAAAATTCACAAAGTTCAATGGTAAAAATAACAGTCACCACAATGAAAAGCTTTTTGTGGTAGATAAATCTGTTAAATAAAACAAAGCTAAATATACTAAAATAGGTAAACTAGAGAATATTTTAATAAAGTGAGTAACAGATTTTCTTGAGCCGTATGGTATTGAAAGAAAAATTCTCTCGTTCAGTTAAATTTACTACAAGCTTTGAAGGTTTTGACCCAGAAATAAATTTCTAATTTGGTTGGTGTAGTTAGTATTTGAGTTTAGTTAAGACAACACAAAAATCTCAAATGGAATCCAAACCAACTATCCATTACTTGCACGAAGTTACTGTCACTGGGTCAGACTATTAAAAGTTTCAGGCCGCAACCAATGCTTACTTAGAACGAGCTTCACTTAAAAATTCATACCGCTTATGTTGGCGAACGTGACAATCGAGTACCTAAGTATTTGTACCTATAAAACCATGTCAAAGAAAGGTTTGACAAACTACTAAAAAACGAAAACAAAAAACAAACGTGAAATCTACCAAGACACACAGGTTCGGGGTGGTAGATTTCAGCCCAGTCCTGTCAGAGAGAAGGCATTCTAGTAGTTCGGACATTAGATTATGCTTATTTTGTTCCCGATTTTAACAAGCCTATAAACATCTCAAAATAAAAAAATAAAAAAAATATCTGAAATTGGTTTACTTTTTAATGGTATTAATTTATGAATAAAAGCTGGGTGGAAGTTGATACTAAATATTAGCTTACCTTCTATTTTTCCGTGAGCATCAGCCATCTTCACGCCTTGTAGAAACGTATAAATCTGTAACAAAACAAAAGAGTATTTAGCATTTTAGCCCATGCTGCGAACTGATTAAAATAGTCTTTGACAGATAGTGTCATCAATAATATTCACAAGTTGTAGGAGGAAAAAATGCGTAAAAATAAACCGATAGGTATCGGCAATTAAAACTACAAAATGCTGTCAGTGAAAACTGTTGATTAAAAAATTCGTTGATACGATGCGCGACGCATATACACAACGATAAGAATATATACGACGGAGTAGTAGTTTGTAGTCGGCTTAAGTTTGATTACTTAATATTAACATACAATTTCCTTGACATTTCGAGAGAATATGTAAATAAAAGTTTGACTCTTCACAAAAGAAACATGTTTAAAGGCCATAATCAACTGTATTTCTATGATTTTATATACTCATGAATGGAAATAAGCGTTGTCAATTTTATCCGGAAGTAACTTCCTTTACGTATTTAGGAAGCCGATTAAGAAACAGAAATAAATGAATGATGAATGTTCTTGATTTACCATGACCAAAAAGCAAGGTCTAAGTTACACGTGTTAACTATTATGGAATAATGGCTAATAATAATATCAATGAAGCTCTCCAATTCTCATAGGTG
This sequence comes from Sesamia inferens, assembly GCA_037179545.1. NCBI lineage: Eukaryota > Metazoa > Arthropoda > Insecta > Lepidoptera > Noctuidae > Sesamia > Sesamia inferens. The sequence continues at coordinate 12,302,871 of CM073921.1, read as the reverse complement.
TCTCAAGACAAGTGGCTCCATTGTGCTACGGCACTGGACGCAAAAGACAGTTTTCGGGGACCCATTAGCACTGAGTGTGCTAATCACCTTCGCATCTTGTCTGTGAATGTTATATTAACATTGGTCAGGCCACACAGTCCTGTCGAACTTCAAGGTCACCGATTTACGATACGCCGAATCCTAATATATTTTGTTTCCATATTCTTCAATAATCCTGTAACAACCAGGATTGTCCTTGGAGGCCATTGCAGACGCTTTTTCCTGTATGTACATACAGGAAAAAGCGTCAGTAGTTCTCTTCGCTTAGACCCTTAAGCGTACGCTTTCGAAAGTACCGGGATTCCGGAAACAGGTTTAATAGATATAATATCAATGACTACATCGGGTCTATCAAAATTTTCGTTTTAAATTTTCTATTTCTTACCCTCTTTGTGTAATTAGCATTGTAGCTTATTGAAGGTAAAAACAACCGGAACTAATTAATGTATTTCTAACAGAGCATGACAATGATGTTTCGTAGGCAACAGTTACCTGTGCTTCAGTCAAACAAACAGACCCTTGACGATCAGCAACGATGGTAATTTGACGAAATCGATTGGCGCGTTGCCACTGCGGAAACGCGTACGTTAGACGGCCACTCTTCACGACGCACGCAATATTAGGTGCCCGATGCGGCAATGTCGTCCCGACCGACGAAGGCGATTATTATAACAACTTGATATCCACACAAAAGCCAAGGCATGGAAGGAAATGGAGGTAACGAATGAAAGCTTCAATATTGACTAAGAATACAATAGGGTTCATTTAGGAGAATTTGGAACAGAAAATATTTCTACATTAACCATAAGTCATTATTCAATCAATACAAAAAACGGAAAATTGACAAAACTAATTATTTTCATTACCGTATTTTACCCGTGTATCCTTAAACGACTAAGTAAATATTTTCTGAAATATGTACATTGTACCTACTGTAAGTTGGATTGTGTTTTTTTTTTAAATCTTGCCTCGCATTAGTAATTACACCTGTATCGTGGGTGCTTTTAGAAACATTTAAACTCACATACAAAAGCAGTACTTATTCATTCACATGACAACTGGGCTTCTAATAAAACATATCGCGTCATTTATATGTAAGCAAATAGGAATCTTGTACCGCAACTGATGGTTGTTGGCAAATGTAATGGATCTGGGAAAATTCCCACTAGCTCGGAAAATTTCGTGTTACCTGCTGGCTTCATCCACGATCAACGTTATTGCAATGCGCCATAAGATTATTTTGTTGATGGAGAACAAAAATAAACGAGCTAGATCTAAGGAAATATTTAAAAAAGAAACGAAAAGAAGTAATCCATAATATTACCCAAAAAGTAAACGAAATTTCTGACATCTATGTTACTCTTAGATAGAGCACGAGGTTAAGCAATCCGATCGATAAACATAATAGCTATTTGCATGGTTTTGTTTGTTGTTCACTACAGGCCCAAGAGTGCCGCCATTCGTTTCTAATTAGACGCCACTACATTAGTGAGAGCTAAAATATTATGGTGATTATTTTTTACATTACCACACCGTCTAACAGTGGAAAATGTTAATGGTAAATTTTTTACTGTTAATTTTCCTTTTTCCACTTCTACGATAATAACTTATACGAGGTGAAAATTGAATATGTAAATGCTGTTACTAGTGTAAATCTTTGGAAACATTTCCAAGATCAGAATAATTTTGTTCCAGTTATTACTAGTCGGTTACAAACAGAGATGTCATTGACTAAGTGTTAACTGTATGTAAATACAATAGTTATGTATTTAGATACTCGATTGTAACACTTCTGTGACTGTGGCTTAGACTGAAGAATACTTTTATAACATAATGTAATTGGGCCTTAATGATATTTATTAGATGGTTATTTTACCCAACACCATCCTGTCATATACAATCCGAAGAATAATCGTATAATAGGAACAACAGATTTAATGAAAATATTAATAAGTATGTAGGTGTCATGACAGTGACAATTATGGCGCGATAGTCATTAAATAGCATTATTACACGTAATCTATAGATATTAATAGAAATAACTAGTATCGTTCTTTCTCTCAATCGTGGATGATCGACCATCACAATGTCAATTAAACATTGTCACAATGAACTAAGATAATTATAAATATTGACTGTGTTTATTGCCATTTATAAGATATTTTTATATAATTTAAAAACGAATAAATAATGTATAATATGTACTTATATCAAACAGGAGGCGCTGGAATAATTAGACATTAAAAAAATTCGTCCGCAACGCTGGCAACATTAAAAGTGAAAAAAAAAAGTCTGGCAGCATTGCTACATTGCATGGCAACTTTCTATTTTGAAATGTGTAAAGTCATACGATGTAACGCATAAGTCATTAAGGAAATGCACATGAAATCCAATTCGCGCCACGGGCCACGGCACTATTTATAAAACATGATCACCGCCATTTCTGTTTTCAGTCCTAATTACAATGCATCGATGTTTTGGTATCAAGCGTTATACTGTACACACTCCCGTTATCAAGTGTTGACATATTACATTATTACATGTCTCTTAGTATATCTATGTGGGTTAATGTAATGGCTCATTTGTATTATGCCGATGTTGATAACCGAAGTGACGCAATGTTTCAATGTGAGAACGAACGCCTTGATGTTAGGGAGAGGTTTTAAAGTATGTGATTTGTCGTTAATATGCTGTCCGTAGCTGCATCACAATGGATCACGAACTCATGCGTGACAACTGACTGATTAGTGGCTGTTCTTTAGTATTGTTCTCCCCTTCAACGTTCGTCACGTTGATATCTATGTGATGCTCATGCGTAAGTACTCGAGACAGATGGGATAACAAAGGCTTTATGCGTTCGACTTGACACCTACACATTACTCAGTGTTTTGTTGTGCAGTTGTATGTTTTGTTTAGTATTTATTACACAGTTCTCAAGTCCTTGGCCTTGTCATGAAAGGAGGGCGATGACTGTTCACGCAGCGCACGAGTGTTTGGCCGCTGGCTCCGGTGTGCTCAGCCGATGCTCACATTGCTCATCTAACGGGACGGGTGGATGGTTCTTGAGTATTTAGAACATGTTTATATTTGTTTCACGAGCGGCAAAAAATAAAATGCGTGAATGAACCGGCCGGCGGCGCCGATAAAATACAGAAATATCTAGGCTTGCTATTGTGGTTCCGTACGTAAATATTCCCGTGTATACACAATTTTTTCACATACATATATATTTTTAAACTAATTAAGTACGTGTGGCTGCAGAAGAGGTTGCAAAACTGAAAACTATATCTAATTAAATAATTAGTTTCACTTAAACTATTTAATTAAACGGAAAGTGTTGCATGATATCGTAAGAGAGTGGCATATTATTTTCGATGCTCTCATTCCAATATTATAATTCTATCAATATTAGCGGCTATTGTTAAGTAAGTTAGCTTATCTCCAAAATTCATTTTTTGTGTGCATGTTGTGTTTACCTATATGAATCATCATATAGGTAAACATCATCATCATCAGATGCACTGTTATTTTTCATTATTTGGTTGTTTTTGTGTAATAAATTGTTGGTGAACTTAATAAAATAAAATAATAAATAAATCCAATGTTTTGTTTATGTGACATTCAATAATTGTGAATGCTGAGGTGATGAATGCACGCTGACAATCGCTGAATTTTAAGGTTCATTTTTATAATTCGTATGATACTATAATATACCTACATACTACCCTTTGTTTGACAATCATACGTTTTGAAAATGCTGTGTAACTTTCAGAATCCTCAAACAATGACTTTCGAATTCGAATTTCCGAAGTCGTTGAAGTTTAACAAAGAAAATATCGTAGCCTAGGCTACGCATTTATTTAAAGATCGAAGATAAACGCGAAGTATGAAGATCAAGAATAATTCGGTCATTCATCTTGGCAGTTCAAATGCCTTTGTGTTTGGTTCTCGAGAAGTATTGCACTTTACTGTAATTCTCGTATGATTTGAAAGTTTATTTTTAATTCTCAAGGTAGTTGCGCTGTGGAACACTATATGTATTCATTGAAACATTCACATGTTTTATACAAGAGTGTGGTATGGTATGAAAGACGATCTAAATTATGAGCATTTTGTAATTATCCTCGCTGGACGTTTATAAGTGCACAAACGTATAAGGAGAGACGCTAAAAACAACAGTAATCAGCGGTACGATAATTAATATAGTCCTTGTACAAATAGAAATAGCCTTCTTTCAGAAATTGGTGTAGAAATCTAGCGCAGAGCTGATAAGTAATGCGCGAATGGAGTAGGTACTTTTTCTCAAGCAATCGCGGTTAAGAATATCATTATTTTCTGCATATATAGGTCGAGAAATAATATAAACTTGCTTTCCTCGTACGACTCGTTTCGTCATTAACAAACTGGAATTATCAAGTTTTTGCGAGACACTCCAACGGTCTTGACCTGAAGATATTACGTCGAAGTCGATTTCCATCTCACCGGTGTACGTATCGTTATGATTATTGCATTACATAATCATTATTATGTAGTAATAATTATAATATAATTCTTTGGAATTTAATCAGAATTTAGGTTACTTAACAATATAATTAGAAATTAGAACATTTACCTAGATAATTACGATAACATTACCATAAAAGCATTTGTGATTCGAATTTCATCGAGTAAAAAGCGTTCTTAAAACTGAATGATGAAATTGTAGTTATTTTAAATCTTAAACCTTAATGTTTGAGCGGGCCCTTGAGCTAGTTTAGTTTTTAAAAATAGCAGACGGTAAAAATATATGTTATCCTAACAAATAGCATATCATTGTGATTCACATTATTATTCCGTAATGTACTGCATTTTCCTTATACACTGATAGTTAAGTAGGTATACACAATTGTACGTAGTTGTAATAAGTCTAAAGTAAGTATGTAGGTTACAAAGACGCAACGCTCGGATTCCACTTGATTGAGTATCAGATGCGATCGATAACCTGAAGTACTGCGGACTTTCTGGTTACAAATGAGAACATGTGTCGTATAGTATCATTAACAAAGACGTGATTATCGAACAAACTAGATCATTTACTAGATTACTTACAATTTACGCAATAATGATCGCGTTAGTTTTTAGGTCAAGGGACCAACGCGGTTGTGTTCTGATAACAGTCAAAACAAGCTTTAGTTTGAACGATAACAGCGACCACACCGAAGTCTTAGAATTACACAATTAACTTTTAAGTAAACAATATTTTTTGTCACAAGGTACTTAGCGAAGGACGTTCGGCTGCATATTAATTAAAATGACTAATTCTAAAGTCGAGGTTACCGTAACAGGAACGACGCAAATGTTTACGGAACTCTAGCGGCTAATGAGCAGCTGAGGTAATTACCACGCGTTTTAAACGGGTACTTTTTGTACCAACACGGCACCGGCACTACAAGAACCACTTCACGCGGAATTGTTAGTAATTGGGTCAGACAGTCAAGTTGGTATCGCTATTGAACAGTTTAAAAAATCCAGAAAAATTTAAGTTCTCATAAAATTTTGTGTGAACAGCTGTCAGAACGTAATGTGGTTGAAACAAGATGGACGTTTCATTAAATGGTAATTAATACATCACTATCAAAATATAAACATTGTCACACATAATGAAGCCTACCATGCGACTAGGCGAAATCAAATAAATAATAATTAATTAAATACGTTCCGTTCTACAAGACATTAACAAACTTCTTTCTAAAAATAATAAATTAAGTGTAGTGTAATTTAGATTAGATTATTAACAATTGAAATAGTAGTAATAGTGTGCCTAATGTGTTTATGATTATTTGGTTAGTGCGTTCAGTAATCGTAATTAAACACCAATCATGTTTTTTGAAAAAGCTAGCGGTTATGAAAAGCAACAGATGTAACAATCCATCTGAGACATACAATACCTACATATGACTTACACATGTTACTATTATAGTACCGTCGTTGGAAGGTTGGTCGTTCAATTATTTTCAAAACACAAGAACTTTTTAATTCACGGTTAGTTTAAAAACAATGATTTTTCGAACGGTTTAGTAAGTTGGAAACGTTTAGATAATTCGATGGAAAGTTAATAGATAACAAGTCTTTGTTTTAAACCGCTGGAAGCGGGAGGAGCAGACCCGGGCGTCGTGGAGAATCTTGGCGGAGGCCTGTGTCCAGTAGTGGACGTCTTTCGGCTAAAATGATGATGATGATGATGAAGTCTTTGTGACTGAAACTCAATGCACCTATTTTAACATCAAGTTTTAACATCATGTCGGTCCTTTTGTGTTTGGTTTTATATTATGTATTCAGACTGTAAATACTTAGTAGCAATTTTTTAAATTTTTATTATTTATTAATTATAAACTAGCGCTTGACCGCAATCCCGCCTGAAGGTAAGCAGTGCAATATACCTATATTGTATGATATTAATGTAAAGATTATTAAAGTATTATGTAGATTTTTTATTCGGCCTACGGCAACATCTGTACGTTTTTGAAATCCCGTCGAGAGTGGAAATTAATAGTTTAGTGTGGGGACTGGGGATATTATAGACACGACATCGTGCACGGGTTTTGTGTAAAGAGCCTTGACACAGTTTGCTCCGACAAAGGGACAGTACATAATATAAAACAATGTTTCACTAAAACATCAAATCCAAGAAACAATCAAACTTTATAAATATTAGTATGATAGTCATTGAAAATATTTCAGAATTAGTTAAAAAGCCGGGTGATCTACTTTGCGAGGCAGTAGCGGTCCAAGAATAGAAATAAGACGATCGATTGAAGGTTTTGGGCTCAAAAATAAGTTGGTTCGTTTTACCCGTCGACCGTACGACGCCGACGGAGGAAGGAATGATTCATAATTTATTTTATTACACGGGAGTTCCCTTAGGCAAGCGTTCAGTAGGTAACGCGTGCTACTCGTGAATTTCAGTATGTGACTGACCTTTTGCCCGCACTGAACAGACTGAAACACGCAGCGGTCCGCATCTGCCACATGTATACTTTTTTAACCGTTTTATTACTCTTGAATATACTAAATTCAGAACTACGTTGAAACAGAAAAGTAAAAAAAAGTTCGTGACATTGCGAAATAGCTCTCGTGTCCCGACCCCAACACGTCACTCCACCGTAGAGAAATTTTTAAAAATTACTGTTCGAAAAGTATGTTATTACTTCTGTTAGACCTCATTACTTTTTTCTTTCTCAGTTAGGTTTTATTGGTGGTCTGTAATATTTTATGTGGCCTACCGAATTGTCCTTTGTTCGATATAAGTACACTGAGTAGAGCTACACAATTGTTGAGAAATGATTGGACTGACTAGACACATTATTCAAATTTGTGGTTCTTTTTACAAAAGACTTTCGGACACTGGTATACACTACATAGTTACGTGATATTGTTGTGTAGTGGCCCTAGCGGTGGCGTTTCTGGTAGGTGTGTGGGAGACACTGATTGAGACACGGTTTGACACTATTTAAACACTTTACTACGAGACAACGTTATAAACTTACAAGTAATATGAATAAAATTACTGACTGCTTATTCTAACTTCTTGTTCTGACTGCTCGTTCTGACTGCTGGTTCTGACTGCTGGTTCTGACTGCTGGTTCTGACTAACTTGCTAAGAGCTGTGGTAACTATTTATATACAGGATCATTATTGGGAGGGGTAGATAGTACCACGACCCTTGTTCCATCATTACTTATCTTAATCAATTACATTAACAGCTAATTTGTGATTATTAATGTTATAACTAATTGTTAACAAATATCATCAATACTTATCTTAATCAATTACATTAACAGCTAATTTGTGATTATTAATGTTATAACTAATTGTTAACAAATATCATCAACTTATGGGAACAATAAACAGTTGATTGCTTAATGACTTACAAACAGATAGTAATGATTTCCTTGAGAAAGGTAAATAAATCATGATGTCCATTACATGTCCATTACACCTCCCCCCTTAAAATGGGAATAATTTGAAAAATTATTCACATAATATTCATACATCATAATATAATATTATTCATATAAATTCCTTAACGCTTATTTGCTTTTTATCTGAGCGATTCTTGAAGAACGTCTCAAGGGAGTGTGTTCTTGAGATGGACCTGGACTTTCAATGTCTTCCATTTCAATATCATTGTTACTATTATTGGTAGTTCTATTTAAATTAAGGGTAATACAGTTTGTGATTCTACCACAACAAGTTTGTGTGTCCTCTATAGCTAGTAATCTAGATTGTGGCGAACAGAAAAATTTCCTTTTCAAGAGATATTTGCCTATCCTATAGAGTACATAAAAAGCTATAAACTTAACTATAGATAAAAACATGAATACAAAATAAGTATTATTCTTAACTCTATGGAATACACTTTCGTTATTTATTTCGTCTAATAATTCATTTATCTTGTCAATTTTGTGACTTGCTATATTTAAATCATTCATATTCATACTGAATTTATTAAACGGAATAAAATCTAACTTATCTTCTATGGTATTGTTTTTCAATTTATTACAACAATTATCATTAATAATATCAAAATCTGGAAGTACAGATAGATGGTTTGACATCATTCCTTGATTTGAGGAATGTAATATAATATTAGGAGAATATAATTTACAATTCTTTTGTAATTTTAAAATACCTGTAGATTTTAATTCTAGATCATATGGTTCTTCGTTTTTACAAGAAATAGTTGAAATGATTTTATTTGGTATTACAAATAACCAATTATTTTCATTTTCTAATTTATGCCATTGTTCTGATTTAATTGAACCAATCCTTGTATCACAAGATGATGGAATTTGGTTTTTACTACCTAAGAATAATGTTAATTCACAATTATCTTTAGCGTAAACTGAATACAAAGGTTTTTCAAATTCACAAATATAATAATTATTAGACAATTTCTTACAGCTATTAATATTTTCTATAGTAGTATAATGAATTTTATTTTCAGAGATTACAAAATATTTCTCTGTAGGTAATATAAACACATAAGTATTATTTTTATTTAAAATTGGTACAGGAACTAAATTATACACATCATAAGTTTGTTGAATAATCAATGGTGTCTTAATTATAAACACAATCTTTTCATTCATATAATATGAAATAATGTTAACTAACGATAGCAGTTCTGATGCGTTATCCATATTTAATTCCAAAGGATATTGTGTATGAATCGGAATGTGTGATACCGTTTTCTTTAATTCATAAATATACTGTTCAGGAGTAATTATAATTGGATGTAGATTATTATTTTTAGCGAATAATATGGCATCAATAACCATAGATATTTCATTATTTACCTCGCTGGTAACTAATGTTAAAAATGATAAATGCTCATCTATGTTTTGCTTCATATCAATATTAAAAATTTTATTATTAGTATTTTTTGTATAATTAGCTAAAGTATCTAAATTTTTACTGAAAATGTTTTCACTTTTCCTGAGATCAGTTATTGTATTATTAAAATTATGAATAGTAGTCTTTACAATTTGCGATTGAGATTTTAATAACGTAATTAATTCGTGTTCGTTTTTATCCAAATTATTGATAGCATCATCATAGCGTTTTGCGTCTTCTACGTCTAATGTTCCAAATAAAATCTTAAATAATGTTCCTACGCCATCGATAACAGAACGTTTTGAACGATGATTATTAGCAAATGAATGTCCGATGATTTCTCTAAGAACGATTCATTGGTTTTTCAAATGAGGATATAATTGTTCTAAGACTAACATAGACGTTTGGCATAGTGAAAATCGGTTAAATGTGTCATGGCTACAAAGGTTTTTAGTTTCAGCAAGGATATTTTCAATAAGCTGTAACTTCCTATGCCAGCTAGATATATCTAAATAACTAATTAAATTCCATTCACTATCGAATTGATTTGCTTTTCCTACATGTTCGAAGTAAATTCCTCCTTTATTTAAAGCTGTTACATTATACAGTTCACCTTGACTTGACGTGAAGGTAAACCTGGAACAATAAAATTATATTATTTATTTCGCTAGTTTCAAACGGTTTATATGCACCTTAACCTTCCTTCTTTTCATAAGTACAGTTACGTTTACTGGCGAATTAATTTCTACGATTTCATACGGACCGGTAAACTGTGGAGAAAGTTTTTTCGATCTCCCCGGTTTACTATTTTCGTTTGTGATGTACACTTTATCGCCTAATTTATAATTTTCGGTTCTGCATTTCTTATCGTAGTATTGTTTGTTTTTATTCTTTGAATCAATTAAGTTATTTCTAGCTATTTCCTTAGATTTTCTTAATTTTAATGTTAAATCATCGATATAATCGTCATAAGAATATTTAAATTCTGGTTGCGCGGTTATGGATGTAGGTAGACTTGGTTTAATACCGAATAATAATTCATGTGGTGAGAATTTCGTTGATGAGTGGATAGCAGTGTTATATGTCTGCAGCGAAACCAACCTCCTGAACGCAGAAGTTTTCAAAGGGGTGATATTTTGCTGTAGCTGCGCTCAGAGGATATTTCAAGGATGCTCCACAGCTCGCAGGACCAAAACTATGACCAACGGCAGGGGACGGAGGATCAGGTCCAAGTCGCGCAGGCGCGACAGAGAAAGAACAAAAGGCCATCACGAGATGATTGAAAATAGCAGAGACGGAGTCATAGAACTGGCAAGGCTAGTGGGATCCAACACAGACTCTGATGAGCTACTGGAGAAGAAGCAGAAGAAATCCAGTTACAGCACTACCATACTGCGTAAGCGTCATCCATCGTAAATCCTTCGATGTCCACTGTACGCATGATGGATGGAAAGAAGCACATGAATTGTCTTTGCCCCATTGGTGTAATTGCTGCATGGCGTTCCAGTGTGAGGAAAAATAAATAAATAAATAAATAAATAAATATGAAAACATTGCAAAATCTATCCATTTATCCCAGTCATTCTGATCTTCCCCAATGAAATGTCTTAGGTATTCTGCCAAAGTAGCATGACTACGTTCTAGACTACCGTTTGTCTGCGGGTGATATGCAGTAGTAGTTAACTGTTTAATTTTAAACAGTTTCGAAACTTCTTTTAGAAGTTTTGACGTAAAGTCGGCACCTTGATCTGTTAGAATACTTTTGGGAATACCAAATTTACAAATGAATTCTCTAACAAAAACGTCGGCTATTCTTCCTGCGGTATGTTCAGGTAAAGCATATGCTTGCGAATATTTTGTCAAGTCGTCTTGAAGAGTTAAAATATATTTATTTCCATTGAGAGTCAAAGGAAAAGGTCCTACAATATCTAAGCTAACTCTTTCAAATGCTTCATTTGCCGTAGATGTTATAACCATAGGTTCCCTATGTTTTTTCCGTACGAGTTTGTTTTGTTGGCACGACTCATATTGTGCTATAAAATCTTTTATGTCTTTTTTTATGTTATGCCATTTATAAATAGTTTTTATTCTTTTATATTTTTTGTGGAAACCTGCATGGCCTGCCATAAGGCTGCTGTGCATTTCCTTTAAGATATTTGGAATTTCATTTGGTGTAGGTGTAATTAATGTATTATTGTATATGTTTATCTTAATATCTGTTTTCATGAAAATGTATCTCAACATCATTCTTGACTTTTTATAGTTAAATTTATCATATTTATCTCCGAGACGAGTTAAGTGTAGCTCGCTTCGTTTTTCTTTTAATAAGTATTCCTTAACTACATTTAATAAATCAAAATAAATTTCATAATTAGATTTATCCCAATAGTTTTGCTTTGTACAAGCATAATAAAATGTTGACTTACTGTCGTGAAATACAGCAACTTCATTTACTTTAATATTATTAATTTTATTTAAATGATCATACTCATTAACTATTTTTCTTAGACTTTCATCGTTAATATGTTTATCTGCTGATATTGGTATAAAAATATTTTCTTTTATCACGCTTAATTCGTCATTAATTTCGTTTAAATTATTATTTACTATAATAGACTTTTGCGCTGTTTCTAAAAATGATTTATAATTTTCGCGTATCTTTGAAGTTGTTGTCATTAATTCTTGGTTTTCTATATTTGGAACTATTCTGCTTAATGCATCTGCATTAGTATTTAATTTGCCTGGTTTATAAATTGGAGTAAATTCATATTCTTCGAGAGATAATCGCCATCTGAAAATCCTAGCGCCATCATTTTTAGAATTGAATAAGTATGTCAACGGTTTATGATCCGTGATCATATTGAATTTACGGCCATATAAATATGGACGAAAATGTTTGACACACCATACGATTGCTAGAAGTTCTCTTTCAGTGGTTGAATAATTTTGTTCGGCCTTATTTAACGTCCTACTAGCGTAAGCGATTGGCAAATCCTGACCAATTGGGCCTTGTGATAATACTCCTCCTATGGCATAGTTACTAGCATCTGTAGTAAGATTAAAAGTTTGACTAAAATCTGGATATATTAAAATTGGAGACTTACAAAGTTTATTCTTAAGGGATTCAAATGCGTGTTGCTGTAGACTTGTCCAATTGAAAGGAACATCCTTTTTTAAGAGTTTTGTTAAAGGTTGTGACAAGCTACTGAAATCAGGTATAAACCTTCTATAATATCCTGCTAATCCTAGGAATGCTTTAATATCTTTTGCATTTTTAGGTATGGGGTAATTTTCAATTGTTGCAATCTTGTTTGGATCTGGCTTAACTCCATTTTCCGTGATCAAATGACCTAAATACATGACTTCGCGTTTCAGAAATTCGCATTTGTCAGGTTGCAACTTTAAATTATTAATGGAAAATCTTTCAAAAACTTCTTTTAATTTCCGATTGTGGTTTTCGAGATTATCTGCATGAATAACGACATCATCTAAATAGACGAAACAACGATTTCCTTGCAATCCAGTTAAAACACTATTCATTAAGCGTTGGAAAGTTGCAGGAGCGTTTTTCAAGCCAAATGGCATTCTATTGTATTCAAAATGTCCTTGAGGGACAGTGAATGCTGTTTTTGATGAGTCCTTAGGGTGCATTTTAATTTGATGGAACCCTGAGGCTAGGTCGAGTGTTGTGAAATATTTAGAATGACCTAATTGGTCTAATATTTCTGTTATTTGAGGTAAGGGATATGAGTCCCCGATGCTGACCTCGTTTAACTTCCTATAATCGACAACGACTCGCCATTTCTTTTGACCCGAAGCGTCAATTTTCTTTGGTACCACCCAGATAGGTGAATTCCAAGGGCTATTTGATGATTTTATAATGCCGTCTTTTAACATTTTATTAATTTGATTATTAACTTCCCCTTTTAAGGCTTCTGGATACCTATAACTTTTTGTATTAATGGGAGCTTCTGTTTTCGTATGTATTTCATGCATAACTACATCTGTGCAGCTTAATCTATCCCCATCTAAATGAAATATATGATTGTATTCTTTACACAATTCAATCAAAGAATCTTTTTCTTCATTATTTAAATGATCTGTCCGTAGACAACTTTCTAGTTTCTCAAGTCGATAGCTTTCATAGTTTTCATTCACTCTGTCTGAGCTATTTTCGTTTAATTTTAATATTTTCTTATTTAAAATAACAACATCTATTTTTTCTAAATTAACAGAAGGTATAGGAAAAGTCACATCCTCATCGGTTGAGTTAAGTGCGGTCGTAATGCCTTTGTTATTATTTACGGTGATAATACTCGGGCATAAATGTACTCCGTTAGCTAACTCTATGCGTGGAACAATTCCATGTTGAACCTCTTCATTATTTGTTATTTTGATAGGAATGACACATTCGGTTCTTGCTTTGACCGTTATGGTTGATTCCATGATTTTTTCAATATTTTCGACTTGGTCATTTATGTTTTCATAACATAAACTGAATTTCTTATCCGCGAGTTTTAAGGTTTTGGTGCTATAATCTATTGTGCTTTTATATCTATTTAACATATCACCTCCTAATATACCATTACCACCAATAGGGAAATCATCATCAACGATGTGGAGTATTAATTTTATATTTCCTATGAACTCCAATTCGACATAACCTAAAGTCCTGGTAGGTTTGTCTACTTTATCGATTCCCTTTAAATCAGCTAAAATATCATGATGAATTTCAGCGTCCTTTGGTACAGCGTTTTTCTTAATGAGGCTAATATTTGCACCAGTGTCTATAAGAAAATCTATATTTCTTTTATTATCTTTCAAAACTAATGACACAAAATAACAATTATTATTTATCGCGGTTATGAGCCCCTCTACTAATCTATTACCTTTTGGTTGGCTCGCACCATCAGGTTTTATTCGTTTTTTTGGTTTGACGTAGAGTTTTTATTTGGATAACGATTATTACTACTAGATGAGTGAGCAGTCTTCTTTAATATGACCCTTCTTTTTACAATAATTGCAAAATTTTAGGTTTTTATTATTATTATTAGGTTCCGAAAATGATCTGATTCTACAATTTACTACTGTATGGCCTGGTTTGTTGCATTTATAGCAGTGCTTGGTGTTAGATATATTTAAATTTAGAAATTTAGATATTTCATATTTACTTTTAAGCTCTTGCTCTTCGACTACTGCCATTGAAATAGCATCTTCTAACGTTTTAGGTTGTAGAGCTTTTAATATTAAATTTAAATCTTTATTTAAACCTGTAATAAATACGCTTAAGGCTTGTGATTTGAGTAACTCAACACATGCTTGTCGGGCTTCTTGCGTTTGGTTTGTTGTATCTAGTGAATTTATTAATCTGACGTAACAATTTTCGACCTTATTTGCATATGCTAAAACGTTTTCGTTGTGATTTTGTTTGCAACTACTTAGTTCTAATTGCCATTGACCAATCGTTCGTTTTTCGGTGTATGTATTTAATAAATAATTTTTTAAATCATCCCAAATTTGAAATTCGCGATTTCTTATCATTGATCTAGCGTTATCCGTGATTTTTGTAATAATTATTTGAAGCAGTATTTTTTGTAGATTTGGATTTATTAAATTATTAACCGTATCACAGTTGTCTAAAAATTCATGTATACGCGCCTTACTGCCATCAAATTTAGTTAGCATTCTTTCAGCCATTTCTAGTGAAATATAATTATTTTGTACATTCATTGATGTAGATACACCAGAATTTACGCTTTGATGCATGATTAATACTAATTTATACTAATTTTCACTTTTCACAATTGAACACTTCCGATGATTGGCAGATGATCCCGTACAGGAAAGATCCTTTATAACGGTGCTTAAAAAAAATATTGGCGGCGTACTCACAGTAATATAATTACTTGAAGATATCTCGTTGACATAGTAGTTGACGTGATGACTTGATGAGCAGGAAACTGGGCAGCGTAAGCGGTTGAATTTTGATCTTCGGACCGCTGAAGATACGTTTGTCCAATCCGTAGAACTCGTCGTGATGCTCAGGACCGTTGTTTGTAGAAGAATCGGAGCTTAAGGACTCCGACGAAGGTCTCGTACAATCAGAGATGTAAGGCTCTGACCAAGGTCTCGAACTATCGAAGTGAAGTGGTCTTCAATCAATCCCAAACTCTGACACCAATTTGTAGTGGCCCTAGCGGTGGCGTTTCTGGTAGGTGTGTGGGAGACACTGATTGAGACACGGTTTGACACTATTTAAACACTTTACTACGAGACAACGTTATAAACTTACAAGTAATATGAATAAAATTACTGACTGCTTATTCTAACTTCTTGTTCTGACTGCTCGTTCTGACTGCTGGTTCTGACTGCTGGTTCTGACTGCTGGTTCTGACTAACTTGCTAAGAGCTGTGGTAACTATTTATATACAGGATCATTATTGGGAGGGGTAGATAGTACCACGACCCTTGTTCCATCATTACTTATCTTAATCAATTACATTAACAGCTAATTACATTGCGTAATAAGGAAGGAAGGTATATTGTAAGATTACCATTACGCAATGCAGATCTAAGCGGCAAGGTTGGTGAGTCCAAGGCTATAGCTGAAAGGAGATTAAAAGGCTTAGAATTAAAATTAGGAAAGAACAATAAATTAAAACAAGATTATGAAAAGGTGATACATGAGTATTCGGAATTGCAACATATGGAAAGGGTGTCGGAAGAGGGAAGAAAAAATAAAGAAGCTATATACTTACCTCACCACGCTGTCGTCCGGGACGACAAAGATACGACCAAAGTAAGGGTCGTATTTGATGCTTCCTGCAAAGGGTCAAATGGTATGTCACTTAACGACAATTTGTTGATCGGACCAACATTGCAGGCAGAACTTCGGCATATCATCATGCGTTGGAGATCCTACAAAATATGTTTGGTTGCCGATATTATTAAAATGTATCGACAAGTTTTAGTGAACAGAAAGGATACAAAGTTTCAGCACATACTCTGGAGGGATGATCCTGAAAAAGAAATAGATGAATATGAATTGACGACAGTAACGTTTGGCACCGCATCAGCACCGTACTTGGCTGTTCGTGCTTTACACCAAGTGGCTTATGATGAGTGTGAAGATAATCCTGAAATAAAGAAAATTATCCTGAATGATTTTTATATGGACGATATGATGACGGGAGCTGAAAGCATAGAAAAAGGGATTCAAATCTTCAAGGTAATGAATGAAACTTTAGGTAAAGGGGGATTTATGCTGCAGAAGTGGATGAGCAATTGTAAACAATTATTAAATAATATAAGGAATGAGGAAGGAGTGAAAGATGAAGATTTAAAAATCAAAATGGATGATATAGCTAAGATACTGGGACTCATCTGGAACTCCGGCGAAGACTTCTTCCAATACACGCTGAATCTCCCGACGATAACTGGACCTGTAACCAAAAGAAAAATTATTTCCGACATAGCGCGTTTATTTGACCCCCTGGGATGGTTGGGACCCAGTATTATCTTAGCTAAAATATATATTCAAAAATTGTGGTTAGCTGGTTTACAATGGGATGAAGCAAGCAATTTGTTATATGAATGGAGTACTTACCGTCAAGGCTTGGCTTCTCTGGGTCAGATAAAAATTTCTCGATGGTTACACACTAGCTCTGATAACATTAAGTTAGAGCTACACGGGTTTTCGGACGCATCAAAGCTAGCGTACGCGGCAGTGGTTTACCTTAGAGTAGTAGATCATTTGGGCAACGTTCATACCTCTTTGATAACATCAAAAACTAAGGTGGCACCTATTAAACAAGTGTCTATCCCAAGACTGGAACTCTGTGGGGCAGTTCTTGTTAGCAAATTGATAGCGGAAGTAGGTTTAGTTATGAACGTACCAAAAAGTGAGTGGCATGCATGGACAGACAGTGAGGTGGTATTGGCATGGTTAAATTGCCATCCATGCCGCTGGAAAACCTTTGTGGCCAACCGGGTTTCAGATATTTTGACCACATTAGATACGCATCACTGGGCTCATGTATCTAGTAAGCAAAATCCAGCAGATTGTGCTTCTCGCGGGGTGTCACCTTCAGAGCTTGTAAATACGTCAATATGGTGGGGTGGGCCGAGCTTCTTGAAGGAACAGGTCATTGAATATACAAGACCAAAACATCTTGTAACTCGTTTGGAAGAAGTGAAGGTGCATACTTCTACTGTTGACGTAAACTTTTGGAATAGATTTTCGTCCCTGTCGAGAATGATTCGGGTCATAGCTTACTGTCGTAGGTTCATGAGATTACGAAGGCACGAAATAAAGTCAGAACATTTGACTAAACTAGAACTAGACGAGGCAACCGAGACCTGTATAAGGAAATGCCAAGAAGAAGGATTTCCAAATGAATTAAAAGAATTAAGGAATAATCAGACAGAGAAAAAAAAGAGTGATTTAAAATCGTTGAACATATTTCTGGATTCAAGGAAATTGATAAGAGTTGGTGGTAGGTTGGAATTGTCACAATTAGATTACCATAGAATGCACCCTTATTTGATACCGAAGGAGTCGTTTCTGACGGACCTGTTGATAGCAGACGCTCATCTAAAAACCATGCACGGGGGACCTCAATTAATAGTAACATATTTACGGTTTAAGTACTGGATCATAGGAGCCAAATTATTAGCCAAAAAATATGTGAGAGGTTGTGTAAGGTGCCTTCGATATACAGTTAAGACAAGATCCCAACTTATGGGACAATTACCTGCAGCTCGCGTGACACCGAGTAAACCCTTTTTATGCAGCGGGGTGGATTATGCTGGTCCGATACAACAGATACAGATTGACCATATTAACTCCAGGACACTTCCTGGTGGGTGAACCACTTGTGGTACCCCGGACTCAAATTACGAACGATCGAACGTACATAATTTACAGCGATGGCAATTGCATCAAAGGATGATGCAGAATTTTTGGCGTCGATGGTCGCAAGACTACCTTCACCAATTTCTGCAACGGCATAAGTGGGTTTACAAAACTCCGGAGCCATCTATTGGTGAGGTGGTGTTAGTTAAAGAGGACAATTTGCCCCCTGGCAAGTGGTTGCTAGGTAGGATCGAGGAAAAACATCCGGGATCGGATGGTGTTACGCGTGTAGTAACAATACGGACACAGTCGGCGAAGATAAAACGACCGACGTCCAAGTTGTGTGTGTTACCAACAAATTAATGTTAATGTTTATTTAAACATTTCATGTGTATTTGGTTTATTATTTGTTTTTAAATTTGTTGAATGTTTTTGTTATTTATTTTTAAATTGCTTGTTAAATTAGTTAACCCCGCACCAGGGACATTGGCGCGCCTTTTGTTGACCTCCACATAATTTGGCACGGTGGGCGGTAGTGAAGGACATAATTCATATGTCCTTGGTGGGCGGTATGTCCAAGTAAGTAGCGAAGCCCTAGCGCGATCGCCTATTAAATTAGTATTGGTCCGGAATTTAGTACCGATTACCTCTCTAGATGGCGTTGGCGTCGATTTAGATCGCGCTATGGTTTCGTTACAAGCAAAAATATAAGAGGTTTGGATTTTTATTTTTACGAGTGAGAGCAGCGCCTCTATTGTGATTTACTGTAACTAAAATTAATATTATACGGGTTGATACAGTAGTCCAGTAGTATCATTTGACGATCCTCTCCAAGTCGACCCTAGGTCGTGTACACCCCTCCTGGAAATCTCGCGGACATGTATGAACTCCCCTAATTACTAATCAAAGTATAAACGGGGACTTACACAGTATCATTTGCGTCTTAATGTTTCATGATTCGACTCTAAAAATCTGACTTGCCCTTGCTGTTGTCACTTGCTGAAATCTGAAATGATCTGGACACCGTCCACGACCAAATTCCCGACATAACAACATTTGTCGCATCGTACCCGACACGCATCGTAAGCGAAAAAGGTCGTCGAGCCACAAGTCCGCGTACTTACTCGCACATCTATCACCCACTTTATGTAAATCGCATTGAAAGTATCCAAAGGCAACTTTTGAGGTGCATTCAGTTTATATCCAGAACTTATTTACCTAATTACGACAACCGTTGCAGAAAGTTTCACATTCTTCCACTAATTGAGCGGAGAAAAATTGCTGACATGGTATTCCTGCACAATTTGGCTAATGGTTCAATCGACTATTCTGAATTGTTGAGCAAAATTGGGCTGCGTGTTCCATCATACACTTTGAGGAATCATCAGCCTCTGTATGTTCCCTCTGTGCGAAGCATATACCAACAAAACTCTTATTAAGAGCTAGCAGAATATATAACTTGTTGTGTCAGAGGATTGATGATCTCGATTTATCCTCCACCAGTAATCCTAAACTAAAAAAAAAATCTTTGTGATAACTTCTTTGTAAATCACTAATACATCTTCAGTCTTTACTAAACACACTCAGAGTGCTTACTTGTTATTAATTTCACTTTCCTGTCCTGTGCTGTACCTGTTACTGTCTCTTGTGCTAACTTAATATTGTCCATGGAAACTTCTAATTGGCCTTCTTTCGCTAATTATCTTCTACCTGTGTAGGTATATGCTAGCTGTAAATTTCATTAAAATGTAAAAATAAAATAAATAAATAGCGAATTCCTAGGTTATGTTACTGTCTACCCGTCGTCTATGTGACTATGACAAAATATTAAAGGAATATACTAGCTAGATTCAATACTTATAAGGGACTCAAAATTAAATCATAATTAGTACAACAAAGTATTTTTATTTTTCATAATATCTCGTATTTTATAACAACTTTCTTATACACTTACAATTTGTTAATTCATACCAATTTCCGATGCATGCAAAACAATTTTAAACATCTTAAACATATAATAGCTTATATAATTTTATTCAGACAATAGGAATATAATATTTAGTGCACTACACAGGTGTACATGGTGTTCTCAATTAGACGTACATCTAAGTGTTTGAACTCTGAAAGGCTTCTGCGGTTCTTATTACATTATACTTACTAAAATATTTATGCAAATATAAATTTGCACTATATACTATCTTTAACATTAATATACTGGTAAATTCTCTAAAACATAACATTATTATCCTGGACATAATTTTAATTCTCTTGTTAGTAAATATCAAGCAATTCACGTGTTCTCATTCAGGTTATCCGTTAACTAAAACTAATTTGCAGCTATGCATTAAATGAATTTGTTAAAAATAATGATATGTGGTTATTTGTATACAATTAAACTATTTAACATCAAAATAACAATTTTTAAATATCACATAATATTCGTAGAAATATTTAGCTACTTATACAATATATTAATATCTTATATGGTCCTTTTAAACGCACTACCTTATCACGTGTCGTTACAATTATTATCATTTTGTTTAGTTGTCTGTAAAACTATTGTATTGTATACTGAATAAACTATTCTATGGAATACCTATAGGCCATAACTTATTATTCCATTTATGGTCGTTAATGAATATAATAATTACTAGATTAGGTAAATGGTTATTCAAAAATTTTAACTTGGTGTTGATGTGGTATATGCCTAAGACTAAAATGGAAGAGGGCTCTTTAATGCACATTCGGTGCAGGTACATACAGCTTGCGCTGGCAACCACGCGCAAACATAATAGACGGATTGATGTGCGGTCGCTAGCTGACACGTGTTGCAGGAGTGGCCTGGCGGAGGGGGCTCCACTGTTATTCGTTGAGCATGCACGTGCGCATCAGAGCGTCTATCACAGCGTACGGGTCACAGTTGGAGGCTGGTCGACGGTCCTCCAAGTATCCTTTCTTCTCCTCGGCTACTGACCGCGGTATTCTGATACTGCTGCCACGGTTAGCGACTCCTGGAAAAAAAATAATAAACATTCATTTTCTGCCCAATAGGAAAGTACCCCACTCGTTAAACAGCATTAAGTTATCCTCTTACCGGCGCTGAAGTCATTAATACTGGCAGTTTCGTGGAGCCCAGTCAAACGTCTCTCGTTGTCCTTTCCTCCACGAGGATCGTAGACCTTGATGTGTTTCATATGCACTTTAGACAGCTTGTCAATCGCCTTCTCGATTTCTCTGTAATTAAGAAATCAACGCTGTTAATAAAATTGTTGGTGATTCGTAAAGGTATTTAGGTAGGGATATAAAGTAACCATGAAGGTCACATACTGAAATTGAAAACGAATTGTTTAGTAACTAGTCGCAGCAAAATAATGAATGACTCACTAAATGATTTGTAGCAAAAAGCAGCCATTATTTAATTAATAAAAATAAAGTTAAAAATGTCAGTCGAAAACAAGAAGCCACTGTTACAAAATAATTCCGGAATGTCTCAAACGAAAACACGACCGACTTCTTGAGTGCTGCAATCGATTTCTCTCTCGTACAGGTTTACCTTGTAAGGATACTGGTCTCACTAAGTCGAATGTTATTTTAAAGTCATAATTATGACGTAAAAACAAGGCTGTCATACTTACATAATACCGTTTTCTTCACGCATCTTTTTGGTAGAGAAGTTGGTGTGAGCACCAGAGCCGTTCCAGTCCTGAACTGGTTTGGGATCGAAGGTAACGATGACTCCGTACTCTTCAGCGAGCCTGTGTAGAATGTAGCGAGCGACCCAGAGGTCGTCGCCAGCGGTGACGCCAACGGAAGGACCCACTTGGAACTCCCACTGCGAGGGCATAACCTCAGCATTCGTTCCAGAAATAGGAACGCCAGCAAACAGGCAACATCTGTAATTAAAACGAACATATTTTTTATTGTTTTAAGAAGCAGTAAGTGCCATATTTTAGAATGGCATAAATTTTCTATTAGTTACCTGTAGTGTGCCTCGACCAAGTCCCTGGCGAACACCTTGTTGGCTCCAACACCGCAGTAATAAGGGCCCTGTGGTGGGGGGAAACCGCCTGGGGGCCATCCGAAGGGCCTCAGGTCAGAGTCCAGCAGGATGTACTCCTGCTCAATGCCAAACCAAGGCTCTTCATCCTTGACCTTCTCGCTGGCTTCAGCACATCTAATGCGGTGGTTAGTGTCTATGAAATAAAAACAAAATCATATAGAAATTTGAAATCAAACTTTCAGTTGATTCATGTGAAAGAATTATTTAAAAAAAGCGCTTCGGTTTCCTACTCATTATCATTATCTCAGCGTTAATACCAGTCGCAACCGAAGATTTTTTCAGCTTTGGAGTCTGGGGACCGCTTTACCAGTCTAACAGTTGATTTTGGCTAAACTTCCTACTATCAAAAGATAAGCAGTTTTTATCAATCAATTTTTCAATTTCAATTTTAATCAAGGTAACATTTCCGACATGAACGTAATCAACGACAACACAGAAGAACTTTAATAGCCGTAATGACATTCTGCCTTAAGAGAATATGCGTCTACGTTAATTTAATCTAACGTTACCAAATCGATTAGCAGGTCGTGCTGTCAAACAATTACCATAAATGCGTAATGGCGGCTGTGAGTGTACCCTCAATGACTAATGTAATACGACTCGGTCTACGGCGCGTAAACATTGGAAACATTTTGGAGACAAAAGGCGAACGAAATCTATATGTCATCAAATCACTACCTACTGTATTAACCTACTCATTTTAGGTACTCGCATGAAAAGCTGTAAGAAATTACTAGAAATCTCTTTGTGAATACTATTTAAACGCACCTGTAGGTTCCATGTTGTATTTATAGGTATCGCACATAACCAGGACATGGTTACCACGTCGGAAAGGATCCTTGTAAATTTGACGGGGATACAGGAACGTGTCAGAGTTGTGCCCGTCCGACTGTCCGGTGGAGCTGCCATCGAAGTTCCAAATCGGAAGATCTGTAAACAAATTCATGATAAGGAGCGTGATTTCGTGATCTGCCACGGTCTGAATGGATTTTATTTTGACAGTTCAACAAAAAATAATGCATTGAACAGATACATTTTTCGAATATGTAGAACAATGGACTAGCAATCTGGTTCGAAATGATTCCAATTGATAATAATACTGCGTTACTCAATTAGGGTGCTGGCCGATAGATCAGCCAACGCATAATGTAGAATGCAATTAAACTGATAAATGTACACAGAGTTAATTTACTGTGGGCAACAACTTTCCAAAGAACTAGGAATAGTGAATGAAATCTATCGTAACATTTCTACGACTGCTTGGGGACAATATTGCTTTGAAACCTTTTAAGTTTTCATCAAAATGTCCTTACTTCTAGAAGAGCATTTACACTGTGGATGTTATCGTGGTTTACTGAATGTGAAATCTTTTGTTACTTTTTATAATGGATTAACTAATGTTACCTAATCTGTTTTGGTAAAGTTGGAATATTTGTCGGGGACACGTCTGTAGTTATATAGGAAAAATTAAATTATTTCCGCTTTCTTCTAATATTTTTTTCTCAAACAACAGGTAAGCTTGGAAAACAAATTAAATAGCGACACCCTCAAGCTTACAAAACAGTTTTGTTTTGTAAAATACCATCTCGTTTACAGGTCTGCACCGCACGACTCAGTGAAGGCTGAACAATTTACATAAACTCTGCTAATTAGGTCGTTAATGAGGATGTAATTAAACATACTGACTTCAATTATTGTGGCATGTTTCATAAGTCATGCGTACGAGTCTTCATGAACTAAAACTGTGACCGACTTTTCAGTTCATTTGTGACTGCAGCGAAAGGCGTTAATAATAAATTAGGTACATGAAAATTTTTATAAAACATAAATTTACGTAACATAACATTTAAATGTTACATTTAAATGAACCAATCTTATATAATTAAAAGAGCTCTATTGTCAACTGGATTAACTACTAAAGCGGATCTTAAAAAAAAAATGCTGAACAGATGAGGAGATTACACACACAGTTCGCTAGTTACTGTGTGTCCAGTTTATCATAAAAAAACTTGTGCTTTAATAAAGGGACAAAATATAATTGGACATAAGTGATCTGACTTAGTAATAAGATTTACCTTTGGCCTGCTTAGGAATGAAGTTCAAGGTGCGATCTTTGCACCTCAAATGCTCGCCAGTACCGTCGATCCAAATGTATGTCGCCAAAATCTTGTCTGCGGGGATCGGAAGGTCATTGTACCTTCCCAACAGGGATTTGGACAGCACCGCGTTGGGCGAGTTGACGAGCACCTGGCCCGACATTATCTTCGGATTATCTGTTATTTAAAAATGCGTAATTAATACTCTATTAGAGTTTAAAACTTGATGGCCCTATGGACATTCTACGACGATTAGACGATTTGGAGGAAAACAATAATTAGTAAATGCAGGTAAAGTAAAAAAATAAACAGTTGGCTAACTCCTTGAAAGAGGTAAAAAACAAAATGGCGGTGGCAGTGAGAATAATATTCCGACACTGCCTACATACATTGTAATGAATTCCCTTTGTACCGTAATAAACTAAACTGCCTCATTTGCAGGCGTAAAATATTAATTTACGAGTACCTAGCAAGAACCTGGATATGTCCGGTACAAAATACTATCATAATAACCAATCAATTTATTGTAAACTATAGCATACTATTTTCCGCCAGCGGCTTCGCCCGGGACAAGGTCGGTTATACCGTGTTTCCAAGAGAACTTTTCAAAAGTCCGGGATCAAAACTATCTTAAGTTATTTCTCAAAGTCTAGTCTATCTTTCTACCAAATTTCAATAAAATCAGTTCAGTGGTTTAAACGTGAAAACCTAACAGAGAGACAGACAGAGTTACTTTCGCATTTATAATATTATTATATAGTAGGGATAAACGATTAATAATTGATAAATGAAGGTAAAAAGAAATAAACAGGTAGGTAACTCCTTTAAAGAAGTAAAAAGAATATGGCGGTGGCAGTGAAAATAATATTCCGAGACTACCTACATACATTGTATTGAATTCCCTTTGTGGCTTTCAGACGCTATAAACTAATTTCGGCAAACCTTGCTTTTAGCTAATCGAAAAATTCACACAGTTCAATGGTAAAAATAACAGTCACCACAATGAAAAGCTTTTTGTGGTAGATAAATCTGTTAAATAAAACAAAGCTAAATATACTAAAATAGGTAAACTAGAGAATATTTTAATAAAGTGAGTAACAGATTTTCTTGAGCCGTATGGTATTGAAAGAAAAATTCTCTCGTTCAGTTAAATTTACTACAAGCTTTGAAGGTTTTGACCCAGAAATAAATTTCTAATTTGGTTGGTGTAGTTAGTATTTGAGTTTAGTTAAATTTACTACAAGCTTTGAAGGTTTTGACCCAGAAATAAATTTCTAATTTGGTTGGTGTAGTTAGTATTTGAGTTTAGTTAAGACAACACATAAATCTCAAATGGAATCCAAACCAACTATCCATTACTTGCACGAAGTTACTGTCACTGGGTCAGACTATTAAAAGGTTCAGGCCGCAACCAATGCTTACTTAGAACGAGCTTCACTTAAAAATTCATACCGCTTATGTTGGCGAACGTGACAATCGAGTACCTAAGTATTTGTACCTATAAAACCATGTCAAAGAAAGGTTTGACAAACTACTAAAAAACGAAAACAAAAAACAAACGTGAAATCTACCAAGACACACAGGTTCGGGGTGGTAGATTTCAGCCCAGTCCTGTCAGAGAGAAGGCATTCTAGTAGTTCGGACATTAGATTATGCTTATTTTGTTCCCGATTTTAACAAGCCTATAAACATCTCAAAATAAAAAAATAAAAAAATATCTGAAATTGGTTTACTTTTTAATGGTATTAATTTATGAATAAAAGCTGGGTGGAAGTTGATACTAAATATTAGCTTACCTTCTATTTTTCCGTGAGCATCAGCCATCTTCACGCCTTGTAGAAACGTATAAATCTGTAACAAAACAAAAGAGTATTTAGCATTTTAGCCCATGCTGCGAACTGATTAAAATAGTCTTTGACAGATAGTGTCATCAATAATATTCACAAGTTGTAGGAGGAAAAAATGCGTAAAAATAAACCGATAGGTATCGGCAATTAAAACTACAAAATGCTGTCAGTGAAAACTGTTGATTAAAAAATTCGTTGATACGATGCGCGACGCATATACACAACGATAAGAATATATACGACGGAGTAGTAGTTTGTAGTCGGCTTAAGTTTGATTACTTAATATTAACATACATTTTCCTTGACATTTCGAGAGAATATGTAAATAAAAGTTTGACTCTTCACAAAAGAAACATGTTTAAAGGCCATAATCAACTGTATTTCTATGATTTTATATGCTCATGAATGGAAATAAGCGTTGTCAATTTTATCCGGAAGTAACTTCCTTTACGTATTTAGGAAGCCGATTAAGAAACAGAAATAAATGAATGATGAATGTTCTTGATTTACCATGACCAAAAAGCAAGGTCTAAGTTACACGTGTTAACTATTATGGAATAATGGCTAATAATAATATCAATGAAGCTCTCCAATTCTCATAGGTGTCTCAAGACAAGTGGCTCCATTGTGCTACGGCACTGGACGCAAAAGACAGTTTTCGGGGACCCATTAGCACTGAGTGTGCTAATCACCTTGGCATCTTGTCTGTGAATGTTATATTAACATTGGTCAGGCCACACAGTCCTGTCGAACTTCAAGGTCACCGATTTACGATACGCCGAATCCTAATATATTTTGTTTCCATATTCTTCAATAATCCTGTAACAACCAGGATTGTCCTTGGAGGCCATTGCAGACGCTTTTTCCTGTATGTACATACAGGAAAAAGCGTCAGTAGTTCTCTTCGCTTAGACCCTTAAGCGTACGCTTTCGAAAGTACCGGGATTCCGGAAACAGGTTTAATAGATATAATATCAATGACTACATCGGGTCTATCAAAATTTTCGTTTTAAATTTTCTATTTCTTACCCTCTTTGTGTAATTAGCATTGTAGCTTATTGAAGGTAAAAACAACCGGAACTAATTAATGTATTTCTAACAGAGCATGACAATGATGTTTCGTAGGCAACAGTTACCTGTGCTTCAGTCAAACAAACAGACCCTTGACATCAGCAACGATGGTAATTTGACGAAATCGATTGGCGCGTTGCCACTGCGGAAACGCGTACGTTAGACGGCCACTCTTCACGACGCACGCAATATTAGGTGCCCGATGCGGCAATGTCGTCCCGACCGACGAAGGCGATTATTATAACAACTTGATATCCACACAAAAGCCAAGGCATGGAAGGAAATGGAGGTAACGAATGAAAGCTTCAATATTGACTAAGAATACAATAGGGTTCATTTAGGAGAATTTGGAACAGAAAATATTTCTACATTAACCATAAGTCATTATTCAATCAATACCAAAAACGGAAAATTGACAAAACTAATTATTTTCATTACCGTATTTTACCCGTGTATCCTTAAACGACTAAGTAAATATTTTCTGAAATATGTACATTGTACCTACTGTAAGTTGGATTGTGTTTTTTTTTTAAATCTTGCCTCGCATTAGAAATTACACCTGTATCGTGGGTGCTTTTAGAAACATTTAAACTCACATACAAAAGCAGTACTTATTTATTCACATGACAACTGGGCTTCTAATAAAACATATCGCGTCATTTATATGTAAGCAAATAGGAATCTTGTACCGCAACTGATGGTTGTTGGCAAATGTAATGGATCTGGGAAAATTCCCACTAGCTCGGAAAATTTCGTGTTACCTGCTGGCTTCATCCACGATCAACGTTATTGCAATGCGCCATAAGATTATTTTGTTGATGGAGAACAAAAATAAACGAGCTAGATCTAAGGAAATATTTAAAAAAGAAACGAAAAGAAGTAATCCATAATATTACCCAAAAAGTAAACGAAATTTCTGACATCTATGTTACTCTTAGATAGAGCACGAGGTTAAGCAATCCGATCGATAAACATAATAGCTATTTGCATGGTTTTGTTTGTTGTTCACTACAGGCCCAAGAGTGCCGCCATTCGTTTCTAATTAGACGCCACTACATTAGTGAGAGCTAAAATATTATGGTGATTATTTTTTACATTACCACACCGTCTAACAGTGGAAAATGTTAATGGTAAATTTTTTACTGTTAATTTTCCTTTTTCCACTTCTACGATAATAACTTATACGAGGTGAAAATTGAATATGTAAATGCTGTTACTAGTGTAAATCTTTGGAAACATTTCCAAGATCAGAATAATTTTGTTCCAGTTATTACTAGTCGGTTACAAACAGAGATGTCATTGACTAAGTGTTAACTGTATGTAAATACAATAGTTATGTATTTAGATACTCGATTGTAACACTTCTGTGACTGTGGCTTAGACTGAAGAATACTTTTATAACATAATGTAATTGGGCCTTAATGATATTTATTAGATGGTTATTTTACCCAACACCATCCTGTCATATACAATCCGAAGAATAATCGTATAATAGGAACAACAGATTTAATGAAAATATTAATAAGTATGTAGGTGTCATGACAGTGACAATTATGGCGCGATAGTCATTAAATAGCATTATTACACGTAATCTATAGATATTAATAGAAATAACTAGTATCGTTCTTTCTCTCAATCGTGGATGATCGACCATCACAATGTCAATTAAACATTGTCACAATGAACTAAGAAAATTATAAATATTGACTGTGTTTATTGCCATTTATAAGATATTTTTATATAATTTAAAAACGAATAAATAATGTATAATATGTACTTATATCAAACAGGAGGCGCTGGAATAATTAGACATTAAAAAAATTCGTCCGCAACGCTGGCAACATTAAAAGTGAAAAAAAAAGTCTGGCAGCATTGCTACATTGCATGGCAACTTTCTATTTTGAAATGTGTAAAGTCATACGATGTAACGCATAAGTCATTAAGGAAATGCACATGAAATCCAATTCGCGCCACGGGCCACGGCACTATTTATAAAACATGATCACCGCCATTTCTGTTTTCAGTCCTAATTACAATGCATCGATGTTTTGGTATCAAGCGTTATACTGTACACACTCCCGTTATCAAGTGTTGACATATTACATTATTACATGTCTCTTAGTATATCTATGTGGGTTAATGTAATGGCTCATTTGTATTATGCCGATGTTGATAACCGAAGTGACGCAATGTTTCAATGTGAGAACGAACGCCTTGATGTTAGGGAGAGGTTTTAAAGTATGTGATTTGTCGTTAATATGCTGTCCGTAGCTGCATCACAATGGATCACGAACTCATGCGTGACAACTGACTGATTAGTGGCTGTTCTTTAGTATTGTTCTCCCCTTCAACGTTCGTCACGTTGATATCTATGTGATGCTCATGCGTAAGTACTCGAGACAGATGGGATAACAAAGGCTTTATGCGTTCGACTTGACACCTACACATTACTCAGTGTTTTGTTGTGCAGTTGTATGTTTTGTTTAGTATTTATTACACAGTTCTCAAGTCCTTGGCCTTGTCATGAAAGGAGGGCGATGACTGTTCACGCAGCGCACGAGTGTTTGGCCGCTGGCTCCGGTGTGCTCAGCTGATGCTCACATTGCTCATCTAACGGGACGGGTGGATGGTTCTTGAGTATTTAGAACATGTTTATATTTGTTTCACGAGCGGCAAAAAATAAAATGCGTGAATGAACCGGCCGGCGGCGCCGATAAAATACAGAAATATCTAGGCTTGCTATTGTGGTTCCGTACGTAAATATTCCCGTGTATACACAATTTTTTCACATACATATATATTTTTAAACTAATTAAGTACGTGTGGCTGCAGAAGAGGTTGCATAACTGAAAACTATATCTAATTAAATAATTAGTTTCACTTAAACTATTTAATTAAACGGAAAGTGTTGCATGATATCGTAAGAGAGTGGCATATTATTTTCGATGCTCTCATTCCAATATTATAATTCTATCAATATTAGCGGCTATTGTTAAGTAAGTTAGCTTATCTCCAAAATTCATTTTTTGTGTGCATGTTGTGTTTACCTATATGAATCATCATATAGGTAAACATCATCATCATCAGATGCACTGTTATTTTTCATTATTTGGTTGTTTTTGTGTAATAAATTGTTGGTGAACTTAATAAAATAAAATAATAAATAAATCCAATGTTTTGTTTATGTGACATTCAATAATTGTGAATGCTGAGGTGATGAATGCACGCTGACAATCGCTGAATTTTAAGGTTCATTTTTATAATTCGTATGATACTATAATATACCTACATACTACCCTTTGTTTGACAATCATACGTTTTGAAAATGCTGTGTAACTTTCAGAATCCTCAAACAATGACTTTCGAATTCGAATTTCCGAAGTCGTTGAAGTTTAACAAAGAAAATATCGTAGCCTAGGCTACGCATTTATTTAAAGATCGAAGATAAACGCGAAGTATGAAGATCAAGAATAATTCGGTCATTCATCTTGGCAGTTCAAATGCCTTTGTGTTTGGTTCTCGAGAAGTATTGCACTTTACTGTAATTCTCGTATGATTTGAAAGTTTATTTTTAATTCTCAAGGTAGTTGCGCTGTGGAACACTATATGTATTCATTGAAACATTCACATGTTTTATACAAGAGTGTGGTATGGTATGAAAGACGATCTAAATTATGAGCATTTTGTAATTATCCTCGCTGGACGTTTATAAGTGCACAAACGTATAAGGAGAGACGCTAAAAACAACAGTAATCAGCGGTACGATAATTAATATAGTCCTTGTACAAATAGAAATAGCCTTCTTTCAGAAATTGGTGTAGAAATCTAGCGCAGAGCTGATAAGTAATGCGCGAATGGAGTAGGTACTTTTTCTCAAGCAATCGCGGTTAAGAATATCATTATTTTCTGCATATATAGGTCGAGAAATAATATAAACTTGCTTTCCTCGTACGACTCGTTTCGTCATTAACAAACTGGAATTATCAAGTTTTTGCGAGACACTCCAACGGTCTTGACCTGAAGATATTACGTCGAAGTCGATTTCCATCTCACCGGTGTACGTATCGTTATGATTATTGCATTACATAATCATTATTATGTAGTAATAATTATAATATAATTCTTTGGAATTTAATCAGAATTTAGGTTACTTAACAATATAATTAGAAATTAGAACATTTACCTAGATAATTACGATAACATTACCATAAAAGCATTTGTGATTCGAATTTCATCGAGTAAAAAGCGTTCTTAAAACTGAATGATGAAATTGTAGTTATTTTAAATCTTAAACCTTAATGTTTGAGCGGGCCCTTGAGCTAGTTTAGTTTTTAAAAATAGCAGACGGTAAAAATATATGTTATCCTAACAAATAGCATATCATTGTGATTCACATTATTATTCCGTAATGTACTGCATTTTCCTTATACACTGATAGTTAAGTAGGTATACACAATTGTACGTAGTTGTAATAAGTCTAAAGTAAGTATGTAGGTTACAAAGACGCAACGCTCGGATTCCACTTGATTGAGTATCAGATGCGATCGATAACCTGAAGTACTGCGGACTTTCTGGTTACAAATGAGAACATGTGTCGTATAGTATCATTAACAAAGACGTGATTATCGAACAAACTAGATCATTTACTAGATTACTTACAATTTACGCAATAATGATCGCGTTAGTTTTTAGGTCAAGGGACCAACGCGGTTGTGTTCTGATAACAGTCAAAACAAGCTTTAGTTTGAACGATAACAGCGACCACACCGAAGTCTTAGAATTACACAATTAACTTTTAAGTAAACAATATTTTTTGTCACAAGGTACTTAGCGAAGGACGTTCGGCTGCATATTAATTAAAATGACTAATTCTAAAGTCGAGGTTACCGTAACAGGAACGACGCAAATGTTTACGGAACTCTAGCGGCTAATGAGCAGCTGAGGTAATTACCACGCGTTTTAAACGGGTACTTTTTGTACCAACACGGCACCGGCACTACAAGAACCACTTCACGCGGAATTGTTAGTAATTGGGTCAGACAGTCAAGTTGGTATCGCTATTGAACAGTTTAAAAAATCCAGAAAAATTTAAGTTCTCATAAAATTTAGTGTGAACAGCTGTCAGAACGTAATGTGGTTGAAACAAGATGGACGTTTCATTAAATGGTAATTAATACATCACTATCAAAATATAAACATTGTCACACATAATGAAGCCTACCATGCGACTAGGCGAAATCAAATAAATAATAATTAATTAAATACGTTCCGTTCTACAAGACATTAACAAACTTCTTTCTAAAAATAATAAATTAAGTGTAGTGTAATTTAGATTAGATTATTAACAATTGAAATAGTAGTAATAGTGTGCCTAATGTGTTTATGATTATTTGGTTAGTGCGTTCAGTAATCGTAATTAAACACCAATCATGTTTTTTGAAAAAGCTAGCGGTTATGAAAAGCAACAGATGTAACAATCCATCTGAGACATACAATACCTACATATGACTTACACATGTTACTATTATAGTACCGTCGTTGGAAGGTTGGTCGTTCAATTATTTTCAAAACACAAGAACTTTTTAATTCACGGTTAGTTTAAAAACAATGATTTTTCGAACGGTTTAGTAAGTTGGAAACGTTTAGATAATTCGATGGAAAGTTAATAGATAACAAGTCTTTGTTTTAAACCGCTGGAAGCGGGAGGAGCAGACCCGGGCGTCGTGGAGAATCTTGGCGGAGGCCTGTGTCCAGTAGTGGACGTCTTTCGGCTAAAATGATGATGATGATGATGAAGTCTTTGTGACTGAAACTCAATGCACCTATTTTAACATCAAGTTTTAACATCATGTCGGTCCTTTTGTGTTTGGTTTTATATTATGTATTCAGACTGTAAGTACTTAGTAGCAATTTTTTAAATTTTTATTATTTATTAATTATAAACTAGCGCTTGACCGCAATCCCGCCTGAAGGTAAGCAGTGCAATATACCTATATTGTATGATATTAATGTAAAGATTATTAAAGTATTATGTAGATTTTTTATTCGGCCTACGGCAACATCTGTACGTTTTTGAAATCCCGTCGAGAGTGGAAATTAATAGTTTAGTGTGGGGACTGGGGATATTATAGACACGACATCGTGCACGGGTTTTGTGTAAAGAGCCTTGACACAGTTTGCTCCGACAAAGGGACAGTACATAATATAAAACAATGTTTCACTAAAACATCAAATCCAAGAAACAATCAAACTTTATAAATATTAGTATGATAGTCATTGAAAATATTTCAGAATTAGTTAAAAAGCCGGGTGATCTACTTTGCGAGGCAGTAGCGGTCCAAGAATAGAAATAAGACGATCGATTGAAGGTTTTGGGCTCAAAAATAAGTTGGTTCGTTTTACCCGTCGACCGTACGACGCCGACGGAGGAAGGAATGATTCATAATTTATTTTATTACACGGGAGTTCCCTTAGGCAAGCGTTCAGTAGGTAACGCGTGCTACTCGTGAATTTCAGTATGTGACTGACCTTTTGCCCGCACTGAACAGACTGAAACACGCAGCGGTCCGCATCTGCCACATGTATACTTTTTTAACCGTTTTATTACTGTTGAATATACTAAATTCAGAACTACGTTGAAACAGAAAAGTAAAAAAAAGTTCGTGACATTGCGAAATAGCTCTCGTGTCCCGACCCCAACACGTCACTCCACCGTAGAGAAATTTTTAAAAATTACTGTTCGAAAAGTATGTTATTACTTCTGTTAGACCTCATTACTTTTTTCTTTCTCAGTTAGGTTTTATTGGTGGTCTGTAATATTTTATGTGGCCTACCGAATTGTCCTTTGTTCGATATAAGTACACTGAGTAGAGCTACACAATTGTTGAGAAATGATTGGACTGACTAGACACATTATTCAAATTTGTGGTTCTTTTTACAAAAGACTTTCGGACACTGGTATACACTACATAGTTACGTGATATTGTTGTGTAGTGGCCCTAGCGGTGGCGTTTCTGGTAGGTGTGTGGGAGACACTGATTGAGACACGGTTTGACACTATTTAAACACTTTACTACGAGACAACGTTATAAACTTACAAGTAATATGAATAAAATTACTGACTGCTTATTCTAACTTCTTGTTCTGACTGCTCGTTCTGACTGCTGGTTCTGACTGCTGGTTCTGACTGCTGGTTCTGACTAACTTGCTAAGAGCTGTGGTAACTATTTATATACAGGATCATTATTGGGAGGGGTAGATAGTACCACGACCCTTGTTCCATCATTACTTATCTTAATCAATTACATTAACAGCTAATTTGTGATTATTAATGTTATAACTAATTGTTAACAAATATCATCAATACTTATCTTAATCAATTACATTAACAGCTAATTTGTGATTATTAATGTTATAACTAATTGTTAACAAATATCATCAACTTATGGGAACAATAAACAGTTGATTGCTTAATGACTTACAAACAGATAGTAATGATTTCCTTGAGAAAGGTAAATAAATCATGATGTCCATTACATGTCCATTACACCTCCCCCCTTAAAATGGGAATAATTTGAAAAATTATTCACATAATATTCATACATCATAATATAATATTATTCATATAAATTCTTAAACGCTTATTTGCTTTTTATCTGAGCGATTCTTGAAGAACGTCTCAAGGGAGTGTGTTCTTGAGATGGACCTGGACTTTCAATGTCTTCCATTTCAATATCATTGTTACTATTATTGGTAGTTCTATTTAAATTAAGGGTAATACAGTTTGTGATTCTACCACAACAAGTTTGTGTGTCCTCTATAGCTAGTAATCTAGATTGTGGCGAACAGAAAAATTTCCTTTTCAAGAGATATTTGCCTATCCTATAGAGTACATAAAAAGCTATAAACTTAACTATAGATAAAAACATGAATACAAAATAAGTATTATTCTTAACTCTATGGAATACACTTTCGTTATTTATTTCGTCTAATAATTCATTTATCTTGTCAATTTTGTGACTTGCTATATTTAAATCATTCATATTCATACTGAATTTATTAAACGGAATAAAATCTAACTTATCTTCTATGGTATTGTTTTTCAATTTATTACAACAATTATCATTAATAATATCAAAATCTGGAAGTACAGATAGATGGTTTGACATCATTCCTTGATTTGAGGAATGTAATATAATATTAGGAGAATATAATTTACAATTCTTTTGTAATTTTAAAATACCTGTAGATTTTAATTCTAGATCATATGGTTCTTCGTTTTTACAAGAAATAGTTGAAATGATTTTATTTGGTATTACAAATAACCAATTATTTTCATTTTCTAATTTATGCCATTGTTCTGATTTAATTGAACCAATCCTTGTATCACAAGATGATGGAATTTGGTTTTTACTACCTAAGAATAATGTTAATTCACAATTATCTTTAGCGTAAACTGAATACAAAGGTTTTTCAAATTCTCAAATATAATAATTATTAGACAATTTCTTACAGCTATTAATATTTTCTATAGTAGTATAATGAATTTTATTTTCAGAGATTACAAAATATTTCTCTGTAGGTAATATAAACACATAAGTATTATTTTTATTTAAAATTGGTACAGGAACTAAATTATACACATCATAAGTTTGTTGAATAATCAATGGTGTCTTAATTATAAACACAATCTTTTCATTCATATAATATGAAATAATGTTAACTAACGATAGCAGTTCTGATGCGTTATCCATATTTAATTCCAAAGGATATTGTGTATGAATCGGAATGTGTGATACCGTTTTCTTTAATTCATAAATATACTGTTCAGGAGTAATTATAATTGGATGTAGATTATTATTTTTAGCGAACAATATGGCATCAATAACCATAGATATTTCATTATTTACCTCGCTGGTAACTAATGTTAAAAATGATAAATGCTCATCTATGTTTTGCTTCATATCAATATTAAAAATTTTATTATTAGTATTTTTTGTATAATTAGCTAAAGTATCTAAATTTTTACTGAAAATGTTTTCACTTTTCCTGAGATCAGTTATTGTATTATTAAAATTATGAATAGTAGTCTTTACAATTTGCGATTGAGATTTTAATAACGTAATTAATTCGTGTTCGTTTTTATCCAAATTATTGATAGCATCATCATAGCGTTTTGCGTCTTCTACGTCTAATGTTCCAAATAAAATCTTAAATAATGTTCCTACGCCATCGATAACAGAACGTTTTGAACGATGATTATTAGCAAATGAATGTCCGATGATTTCTCTAAGAACGATTTCTTGGTTTTTCAAATGAGGATATAATTGTTCTAAGACTAACATAGACGTTTGGCATAGTGAAAATTGGTTAAATGTGTCATGGCTACAAAGTTTTTTAGTTTCAGCAAGGATATTTTCAATAAGCTGTAACTTCCTATGCCAGCTAGATATATCTAAATAACTAATTAAATTCCATTCACTATCGAATTGATTTGCTTTTCCTACATGTTCGAAGTAAATTCCTCCTTTATTTAAAGCTGTTACATTATACAGTTCACCTTGACTTGACGTGAAGGTAAACCTGGAACAATAAAATTATATTATTTATTTCGCTAGTTTCAAACGGTTTATATGCACCTTAACCTTCCTTCTTTTCATAAGTACAGTTACGTTTACTGGCGAATTAATTTCTACGATTTCATACGGACCGGTAAACTGTGGAGAAAGTTTTTTCGATCTCCCCGGTTTACTATTTTCGTTTGTGATGTACACTTTATCGCCTAATTTATAATTTTCGGTTCTGCATTTCTTATCGTAGTATTGTTTGTTTTTATTCTTTGAATCAATTAAGTTATTTCTAGCTATTTCCTTAGATTTTCTTAATTTTAATGTTAAATCATCGATATAATCGTCATAAGAATATTTAAATTCTGGTTGCGCGGTTATGGATGTAGGTAGACTTGGTTTAATACCGAATAATAATTCATGTGGTGAGAATTTCGTTGATGAGTGGATAGCAGTGTTATATGAAAACATTGCAAAATCTATCCATTTATCCCAGTCATTCTGATCTTCCCCAATGAAATGTCTTAGGTATTCTGCCAAAGTAGCATGACTACGTTCTAGACTACCGTTTGTCTGCGGGTGATATGCAGTAG
This sequence comes from Sesamia inferens, assembly GCA_037179545.1. Classification (NCBI taxonomy): domain Eukaryota; kingdom Metazoa; phylum Arthropoda; class Insecta; order Lepidoptera; family Noctuidae; genus Sesamia; species Sesamia inferens. The sequence continues at coordinate 12,265,370 of CM073921.1, read as the reverse complement.
TAGTTAACTGTTTAATTTTAAACAGTTTCGAAACTTCTTTTAGAAGTTTTGACGTAAAGTCGGCACCTTGATCTGTTAGAATACTTTTGGGAATACCAAATTTACAAATGAATTCTCTAACAAAAACGTCGGCTATTCTTCCTGCGGTATGTTCAGGTAAAGCATATGCTTGCGAATATTTTGTCAAGTCGTCTTGAAGAGTTAAAATATATTTATTTCCATTGAGAGTCAAAGGAAAAGGTCCTACAATATCTAAGCTAACTCTTTCAAATGCTTCATTTGCCGTAGATGTTATAACCATAGGTTCCCTATGTTTTTTCCGTACGAGTTTGTTTTGTTGGCACGACTCACATTGTGCTATAAAATCTTTTATGTCTTTTTTTATGTTATGCCATTTATAAATAGTTTTTATTCTTTTATATGTTTTGTGGAAACCTGCATGGCCTGCCATAAGGCTGCTGTGCATTTCCTTTAAGATATTTGGAATTTCATTTGGTGTAGGTGTAATTAATGTATTATTGTATATGTTTATCTTAATATCTGTTTTCATGAAAATGTATCTCAACATCATTCTTGACTTTTTATAGTTAAATTTATCATATTTATCTCCGAGACGAGTTAAGTGTAGCTCGCTTCGTTTTTCTTTTAATAAGTATTCCTTAACTACATTTAATAAATCAAAATAAATTTCATAATTAGATTTATCCCAATAGTTTTGCTTTGTACAAGCATAATAAAATGTTGACTTACTGTCGTGAAATACAGCAACTTCATTTACTTTAATATTATTAATTTTATTTAAATGATCATACTCATTAACTATTTTTCTTAGACTTTCATCGTTAATATGTTTATCTGCTGATATTGGTATAAAAATATTTTCTTTTATCACGCTTAATTCGTCATTAATTTCGTTTAAATTATTATTTACTATAATAGACTTTTGCGCTGTTTCTAAAAATGATTTATAATTTTCGCGTATCTTTGAAGTTGTTGTCATTAATTCTTGGTTTTCTATATTTGGAACTATTCTGCTTAATGCATCTGCATTAGTATTTAATTTGCCTGGTTTATAAATTGGAGTAAATTCATATTCTTCGAGAGATAATCGCCATCTGAAAATCCTAGCGCCATCATTTTTAGAATTGAATAAGTATGTCAACGGTTTATGATCCGTGATCATATTGAATTTACGGCCATATAAATATGGACGAAAATGTTTGACACACCATACGATTGCTAGAAGTTCTCTTTCAGTGGTTGAATAATTTTGTTCGGCCTTATTTAACGTCCTACTAGCGTAAGCGATTGGCAAATCCTGACCAATTGGGCCTTGTGATAATACTCCTCCTATGGCATTGTTACTAGCATCTGTAGTAAGATTAAAAGTTTGACTAAAATCTGGATATATTAAAATTGGAGACTTACAAAGTTTATTCTTAAGGGATTCAAATGCGTGTTGCTGTAGACTTGTCCAATTGAAAGGAACATCCTTTTTTAAGAGTTTTGTTAAAGGTTGTGACAAGCTACTGAAATCAGGTATAAACCTTCTATAATAATAATAATAATAAGCCTTTTTATTTCTTGTTTTACAATAGTAGGTATTAATGTTATAGGAAACACAATGTAAATTTCTATGTACTTAATAGTAAGTTATCTGAACTAATGTTAGTAATATAGGTTTATTTTATGTTAGTAGTGTTTTTTATTTTTTCTTATTTATAAATCAACAAGAACCCCGGTTTGGGTAAAGGCCTCCTCCAAAGATGCCCATTTGGTGTGCCAGTTTGTGCTCGTTGATCTTTTCAGATCATCTGTTCATATTTTATTCTACCTAAACATACTTCCAATTCCAATATTCGGACGTATGATAGTTTGGTTTTGACATTGTATGTGACAATATTCAATTGACGGCTTTAACTTTAAGTGTGATTTTTGTATCTTTGGAGGGTTTTGGTCGTACTCTTCCACGGTGACCAGCCGGATTGGAAGAATTCTTGTGTTTTTACTTGTATTTGCTAACTTGCGGTATCATTGTGTGGAGAAGGTGTTATTGCTATGCATTTTTGTTCGGTGTATTTTTATTTGTCAAAAAGTTCAACATGGTCTGTTTTGTACCTCCTTCGGTGACACTATTTGACCTCTGGACTGTGATTTTTGGGTCATGTTGTTGTTGTTTAGTCTTTTTTGTTTTATTTTCTTGAGTATGTATGTTTTCAGGAGATATTGAGAGGTTTCTCTTACTCGACGTGATTCTGTTTTTATTTAGTATTATTAGTTTATCGTATTTTATTATGGCAGTGTTCCCCTTTTTTCGCTCAATTTTTAATTGCTCTTGTAATTCCTTCCTTTTATTTAATATATCACGCGGATAGTCTTCTTGTAAGTAGTATGTTGTATCATTTAGTGTACCTTTTTGTTTAAATATATTGATTTTCAATCCTAGCCTGGTAAAAGTCACAACAATTGGTCTAGATCTTTCTCCTCTCTTTCCAATTCTCTTCAGTTCTTGTATGTCTCTTCGTTCAATATTTATATCAAAATGTTTCTTGATAAACTCAACCAAAATATTTTCTAAGTTTGAGTAAGATGTCTCCGTCTCTTCTATTCCAAAAAATACAATGTTTCTTTGTCTAGCTTGTTTTTCTAAAAAGTAAAGACGTTTTTCCTGATTTTCTACTTTTATTTGCAGGTTGTCGTATTTTTCTTCTAATGTTCTGAATTTTTCTTCGATAATGCTATTTATATTTTGTGTGACCTGTTCTGTCACTTGTACACCGCTTTTTTGTATGGTAAGTTTTTGTTCTTCCAGCTCTTTTTGGATGTGACTGAGTGCTTTCATAATTTCGTCCATTATTTGTGAGATAGTTTTTTTTTTTTTTAAATAGATGTATAAAATATTATTTTAAATACCAGGAGTGTCTTCTAGTGGTCCTTTATTGAACTACTAATAACACCCAAGTTGTGTCATCTGCTGATTTTCTTATATACTAATTGGTGGAGCCATCTATCGATGGTGGACCTTGCGTTGCCTGGGCAGCGTAGTACGGTCAAGTTTCAACCGATGTCGCTAGTGTTTATTGATTTTAGATGATAATTACCAAGTCATCCAGTACAAAATATTTGGTTATCTTTCTGATAATCGTTAATAGACCGTAAAAGTTAACTAATATTCACACACTGTCACAATGGAATTTAGTTCATTTGGGTAGTAATTTTGCGTAGTTTATTATTTGTTGGTCCCAACAGCTGCTATTTTCACTGATGAATGATATCCACGATTTAATGTTAATCAAGTTATTATTTCACTGTGTCCACTTTATATGTTGCAAATCAATTGCTTATGCGTCCGTTAAATTGTATTGCACTAATTATTAAGCACTTATTTTATTTTTAAATACACAAAATACACAGAGCAGATGTTGAACTTAGCACAGTCTACCCACCTTCCCCTTCCTAACCTTCTATAATATCCTGCTAATCCTAGGAATGCTTTAATATCTTTTGCATTTTTAGGTATGGGGTAATTTTCAATTGTTGCAATCTTGTTTGGATCTGGCTTAACTCCATTTTCCGTGATCAAATGACCTAAATACATGACTTCGCGTTTCAGAAATTCGCATTTGTCAGGTTGCAACTTTAAATTATTAATGGAAAATCTTTCAAAAACTTCTTTTAATTTCCGATTGTGGTTTTCGAGATTATCTGCATGAATAACGACATCATCTAAATAGACGAAACAACGATTTCCTTGCAATCCAGTTAAAACACTATTCATTAAGCGTTGGAAAGTTGCAGGAGCGTTTTTCAATCCAAATGGCATTCTATTGTATTCAAAATGTCCTTGAGGGACAGTGAATGCTGTTTTTGATGAGTCCTTAGGGTGCATTTTAATTTGATGGAACCCTGAGGCTAGGTCGAGTGTTGTGAAATATTTAGAATGACCTAATTGGTCTAATATTTCTGTTATTTGAGGTAAGGGATATGAGTCCCCGATGCTGACCTCGTTTAACTTCCTATAATCGACAACGACTCGCCATTTCTTTTGACCCGAAGCGTCAATTTTCTTTGGTACCACCCAGATAGGTGAATTCCAAGGGCTATTTGATGATTTTATAATGCCGTCTTTTAACATTTTATTAATTTGATTATTAACTTCCCCTTTTAAGGCTTCTGGATACCTATAACTTTTTGTATTAATGGGAGCTTCTGTTTTCGTATGTATTTCATGCATAACTACATCTGTGCAGCTTAATCTATCCCCATCTAAATGAAATATATGATTGTATTCTTTACACAATTCAATCAAAGAATCTTTTTCTTCATTATTTAAATGATCTGTCCGTAGACAACTTTCTAGTTTCTCAAGTCGATAGCTTTCATAGTTTTCATTCACTCTGTCTGAGCTATTTTCGTTTAATTTTAATATTTTCTTATTTAAAATAACAACATCTATTTTTTCTAAATTAACAGAAGGTATAGGAAAAGTCACATCCTCATCGGTTGAGTTAAGTGCGGTCGTAATGCCTTTGTTATTATTTACGGTGATAATACTCGGGCATAAATGTACTCCGTTAGCTAACTCTATGCGTGGAACAATTCCATGTTGAACCTCTTCATTATTTGTTATTTTGATAGGAATGACACATTCGGTTCTTGCTTTGACCGTTATGGTTGATTCCATGATTTTTTCAATATTTTCGACTTGGTCATTTATGTTTTCATAACATAAACTGAATTTCTTATCCGCGAGTTTTAAGGTTTTGGTGCTATAATCTATTGTGCTTTTATATCTATTTAACATATCACCTCCTAATATACCATTACCACCAATAGGGAAATCATCATCAACGATGTGGAGTATTAATTTTATATTTCCTATGAACTCCAATTCGACATAACCTAAAGTCCTGGTAGGTTTGTCTACTTTATCGATTCCCTTTAAATCAGCTAAAATATCATGATGAATTTCAGCGTCCTTTGGTACAGCGTTTTTCTTAATGAGGCTAATATTTGCACCAGTGTCTATAAGAAAATCTATATTTCTTTTATTATCTTTCAAAACTAATGACACAAAATAACAATTATTATTTATCGCGGTTATGAGCCCCTCTACTAATCTATTACCTTTTGGTTGGCTCGCACCATCAGGTTTTATTCGTTTTTTTGGTTTGACGTAGAGTTTTTATTTGGATAACGATTATTACTACTAGATGAGTGAGCAGTCTTCTTTAATATGACCCTTCTTTTTACAATAATTGCAAAATTTTAGGTTTTTATTATTATTATTAGGTTCCGAAAATGATCTGATTCTACAATTTACTACTGTATGGCCTGGTTTGTTGCATTTATAGCAGTGCTTGGTGTTAGATATATTTAAATTTTGAAATTTAGATATTTCATATTTACTTTTAAGCTCTTGCTCTTCGACTACTGCCATTGAAATAGCATCTTCTAACGTTTTAGGTTGTAGAGCTTTTAATATTAAATTTAAATCTTTATTTAAACCTGTAATAAATACGCTTAAGGCTTGTGATTTGAGTAACTCAACACATGCTTGTCGGGCTTCTTGCGTTTGGTTTGTTGTATCTAGTGAATTTATTAATCTGACGTAACAATTTTCGACCTTATTTGCATATGCTAAAACGTTTTCGTTGTGATTTTGTTTGCAACTACTTAGTTCTAAATGCCATTGACCAATCGTTCGTTTTTCGGTGTATGTATCTAATAAATAATTTTTTAAATCATCCCAAATTTGAAATTCGCGATTTCTTATCATTGATCTAGCGTTATCCGTGATTTTTGTAATAATTATTTGAAGCAGTATTTTTTGTAGATTTGGATTTATTAAATTATTAACCGTATCACAGTTGTCTAAAAATTCATGTATACGCGCCTTACTGCCATCAAATTTAGTTAGCATTCTTTCAGCCATTTCTAGTGAAATATAATTATTTTGTACATTCATTGATGTAGATACACCAGAATTTACGCTTTGATGCATGATTAATACTAATTTATACTAATTTTCACTTTTCACAATTGAACACTTCCGATGATTGGCAGATGATCCCGTACAGGAAAGATCCTTTATAACGGTGCTTAAAAAAAATATTGGCGGCGTACTCACAGTAATATAATTACTTGAAGATATCTCGTTGACATAGTAGTTGACGTGATGACTTGATGAGCAGGAAACTGGGCAGCGTAAGCGGTTGAATTTTGATCTTCGGACCGCTGAAGATACGTTTGTCCAATCCGTAGAACTCGTCGTGATGCTCAGGACCGTTGTTTGTAGAAGAATCGGAGCTTAAGGACTCCGACGAAGGTCTCGTACAATCAGAGATGTAAGGCTCTGACCAAGGTCTCGAACTATCGAAGTGAAGTGGTCTTCAATCAATCCCAAACTCTGACACCAATTTGTAGTGGCCCTAGCGGTGGCGTTTCTGGTAGGTGTGTGGGAGACACTGATTGAGACACGGTTTGACACTATTTAAACACTTTACTACGAGACAACGTTATAAACTTACAAGTAATATGAATAAAATTACTGACTGCTTATTCTAACTTCTTGTTCTGACTGCTCGTTCTGACTGCTCGTTCTGACTGCTGGTTCTGACTGCTGGTTCTGACTGCTGGTTCTGACTAACTTGCTAAGAGCTGTGGTAACTATTTATATACAGGATCATTATTGGGAGGGGTAGATAGTACCACGACCCTTGTTCCATCATTACTTATCTTAATCAATTACATTAACAGCTAATTACATTGCGTAATAAGGAAGGAAGGTATATTGTAAGATTACCATTACGCAATGCAGATCTAAGCGGCAAGGTTGGTGAGTCCAAGGCTATAGCTGAAAGGAGATTAAAAGGCTTAGAATTAAAATTAGGAAAGAACAATAAATTAAAACAAGATTATGAAAAGGTGATACATGAGTATTCGGAATTGCAACATATGGAAAGGTTGTCGGAAGAGGGAAGAAAAAATAAAGAAGCTATATACTTACCTCACCACGCTGTCGTCCGGGACGACAAAGATACGACCAAAGTAAGGGTCGTATTTGATGCTTCCTGCAAAGGGTCAAATGGTATGTCACTTAACGACAATTTGTTGATCGGACCAACATTGCAGGCAGAACTTCGGCATATCATCATGCGTTGGAGATCCTACAAAATATGTTTGGTTGCCGATATTATTAAAATGTATCGACAAGTTTTAGTGAACAGAAAGGATACAAAGTTTCAGCACATACTCTGGAGGGATGATCCTGAAAAAGAAATAGATGAATATGAATTGACGACAGTAACGTTTGGCACCGCATCAGCACCGTACTTGGCTGTTCGTGCTTTACACCAAGTGGCTTATGATGAGTGTGAAGATAATCCTGAAATAAAGAAAATTATCCTGAATGATTTTTATATGGACGATATGATGACGGGAGCTGAAAGCATAGAAAAAGGGATTCAAATCTTCAAGGTAATGAATGAAACTTTAGGTAAAGGGGGATTTATGCTGCAGAAGTGGATGAGCAATTGTAAACAATTATTAAATAATATAAGGAATGAGGAAGGAGTGAAAGATGAAGATTTAAAAATCAAAATGGATGATATAGCTAAGATACTGGGACTCACCTGGAACTCCGGCGAAGACTTCTTCCAATACACGCTGAATCTCCCGACGATAACTGGACCTGTAACCAAAAGAAAAATTATTTCCGACATAGCGCGTTTATTTGACCCCCTGGGATGGTTGGGACCCAGTATTATCTTAGCTAAAATATATATTCAAAAATTGTGGTTAGCTGGTTTACAATGGGATGAAGCAAGCAATTTGTTATATGAATGGAGTACTTACCGTCAAGGCTTGGCTTCTCTGGGTCAGATAAAAATTTCTCGATGGTTACACACTAGCTCTGATAACATTAAGTTAGAGCTACACGGGTTTTCGGACGCATCAAAGCTAGCGTACGCGGCAATGGTTTACCTTAGAGTAGTAGATCATTTGGGCAACGTTCATACCTCTTTGATAACATCAAAAACTAAGGTGGCACCTATTAAACAAGTGTCTATCCCAAGACTGGAACTCTGTGGGGCAGTTCTTGTTAGCAAATTGATAGCGGAAGTAGGTTTAGTTATGAACGTACCAAAAAGTGAGTGGCATGCATGGACAGACAGTGAGGTGGTATTGGCATGGTTAAATTGCCATCCATGCCGCTGGAAAACCTTTGTGGCCAACCGGGTTTCAGATATTTTGACCACATTAGATACGCATCACTGGGCTCATGTATCTAGTAAGCAAAATCCAGCAGATTGTGCTTCTCGCGGGGTGTCACCTTCAGAGCTTGTAAATACGTCAATATGGTGGGGTGGGCCGAGCTTCTTGAAGGAACAGGTCATTGAATATACAAGACCAAAACATCTTGTAACTCGTTTGGAAGAAGTGAAGGTGCATACTTCTACTGTTGACGTAAACTTTTGGAATAGATTTTCGTCCCTGTCGAGAATGATTCGGGTCATAGCTTACTGTCGTAGGTTCATGAGATTACGAAGGCACGAAATAAAGTCAGAACATTTGACTAAACTAGAACTAGACGAGGCAACCGAGACCTGTATAAGGAAATGCCAAGAAGAAGGATTTCCAAATGAATTAAAAGAATTAAGGAATAATCAGACAGAGAAAAAAAAGAGTGATTTAAAATCGTTGAACATATTTCTGGATTCAAGGAAATTGATAAGAGTTGGTGGTAGGTTGGAATTGTCACAATTAGATTACCATAGAATGCACCCTTATTTGATACCGAAGGAGTCGTTTCTGACGGACCTGTTGATAGCAGACGCTCATCTAAAAACCATGCACGGGGGACCTCAATTAATAGTAACATATTTACGGTTTAAGTACTGGATCATAGGAGCCAAATTATTAGCCAAAAAATATTTTTTTTTTTTTTTTTTTTTTGGGACAAACCCGCCACACTTTTCCCAACCACTGCAACTCCTGAAAGCCAGAATCAACAGTGGCGACCGCCAGAAAAACGCCGAGCAATGAAGCTCGACGAGTCCCGGAGAAACGATTCAACTGTCTTGGGTCCCGCAACGAAATTAATCAGAAAAGAATAGCGGAGGAGTAAGAAAAAAGATATTTTTTCCACTTCCCTCCATAACAAGCAGGAGACAGAACAGAACTAGGCCAAACGGCACAAAGGGACATTATTGCAACTGGGAGAAGCCCAGATTGCCAAACACCACGGAATAAAATTTGATTAAGTTAATGGGTCCTAAGTAGGTATTAGCTGTTACAATTGATTCCAATAATAGGTATGGCAAAAGCGCCTGAACGCACGGAAATTGGTTCTAGTTTCTACAAGGTCCGTATAATAAACGACTCCGGATGTAACTTGTACACTATCCAACATAATATTGCGTTCATTCTGCCAAAGAACACACTCCCACAAGATGTGATGTGCGGACTGTTCAAATTCACGGTTCGATGTAGAACACTGACACAAAGGGGAAGGAACAAGTTTAAAAGAATACAGTTTACTTTTAAAGTTGCCATGACCTGTGAGAAATTGGGCAACGCAGTGGTCAACCACCAGCCATGTCTTAGCCAGCCGATCACCAACGGATGGAAAGAACAGATGGAGGTGCCGGCCCTTGATGGAATTATCCCACCTACTTTGCCATTCGGATAAGAGGTCCTCCCAGACTTCAGTCTGAGGTTTAAATAATTTAGAGATTTTATTAAAGTCGCGTTGTGTAACAAAATTAGTGTCCATGGCCTCCCCCCTCGCGGAGTAGTACATTGAAGCACGTCGCTGTACCTCAAGGTCGACTGGAAGTACACCTGCCAGTACCGGTAAGGCTTCAGTACTGACCGTTCTATACGCCTTGCATAAAAATATCAATGCCAAACGTTGGCTTTGAAGCAGTTTACGTCGTGCCGCTCCTATGCTGGCCCTATCGGCCCAAACAGGTGCACCGTAGCACATACATCCTAAGTAGGTAGCTCCATATATAGTTTTTAAAGTTAGGAATGATAGACCCCAAGTTGCTTTGGATATTCTAGTCAGGGCATAAAAGTTCTTTTTAGCTTTTTCACCAACTATTTTTATATGTTCGATAAATGAAAAATTCCTTTCTAAGATCATACCAAGGTAGCATACGGATTGCTGTTTTTTAATGGGAACGTTGTTAAATTTAATAGTAGGCAATGATTTAAGATTACCTTTTAGTAGAAGTTGATAGGTTTTATGTGGCGCAAATGCTAGGCGGTTACGATCACCCCACTGAGATATTAAATTTAGGCAAGTATTGGCCAAGTTCTCAAGTCCAGCTCGGGTACTTGACTGAATGAGCAGTAGGCCATCGTCCGCGTAACCAGTAAGTGAACAGCCGCAAGGAAGCGGGATCGCGAGGAAGTCATCAAAACCCAAATTCCATAAATAAGGACCGACAACTGAACCCTGAGGACATCCCATGGTTAGTGTTTTAGTACTAGAAAAATGACCGAGCTTAAGTACCGCGGAACCGTTTATAAAGTAAGAGTAAACGAGATTATATATGTTTCTATAGCAACCGCGGGTTTTTAATTTTAACAACAGCATAGGCCACCAGGCGTTATCAAAAGCCCCAGAAATATCCAGGAAGATCCCAATTACGTACTTGTTTTCAGATTGGTTAACGGTTCTTCTGACAGAAAGCGCCGCGTCGACTGTAGATTTACCTATGGTGAAGCCATATTGATTATTATGGAATTTTGGACCGTTCGGTAGTAAACGTGGAACGATGAGGCGCTCAAGAAGTTTACCCAAAGATGGTAGAAGAGTGATAGGACGATATGACTTCGGATCATCCGGTGGTTTGTCACCACACTTTGGTATTATTCGTAAGAAACCGCGTCGCCATTTACGAGGAAAAACGCCTTCAGCAATGCATCGGTTATATACAGTTAAGATGGCATCACCCGCTGTTTTACACGCTTCTTTAATCATCCTATTAGATATTTTATCTTCACCTGATGATTTGTTGACCGGTAGTTTTCTAACAATATTTATAAATTCGTCATTAGATGGTACGTCTGACATTGGTGATTCAGGTGGCACAGGAGCCCACGCTCTAATCTGTTGGTGGTAGTCGCTATCGTTAGCCGGTGAATCATCAGGGATAAGTGTATTTATTAGCACTTCTGTTGTTTCCTCTATGCCCGTGGTATGCCTATCATTGACTTTAATGTTTTGAAGGTATGCAAGGTCGACCGATCTGTTAGCTTTAAATTCGTGATATAAGGGAGACCACGGACCCTCCCTGTCAAGCTTATCAACAATTTTTCGCAACAAATTACCCTTAGATTTTTCCACCGATGCTTTGTAGCGTGACTTGGCAACTCTAAAAGCATTCAAAGCGAACGTAAGAAGATCTCCAGTAATCTTTCGGCTCTTGAGTTTATTTAACTGTTTACGCGCTCTGCGATATCTTTTACGCTGTTCAACTAAGTAATCACTCCACCAGTCACATCTACGAATATTGGTCATAGATCCGCGACCAATGGCAATGTCAGCACAGTAGGTAAAGGTTTCTGACATAATGTCAGCACTTTCTTCGGCTGACAGCCCGTCCCGAGTGAATTCTTTGGCGTGACACGCAAAAAGCGAGCCGAAAAATTCCCAGTTCGCGCCTTTACATCTATATCTGCAATTACCGGGAATATGAGACGGACCCTGAATATAACCAGGAACAAATTCGTACACGATCAGGCGATGATCACTACAAGACGCGTCCGGTAGGACACGCCACCTATCCAAACGTACGTCGGCACTTGAAAGTGTGACGTCAATACAAGATTCGCCCATTTGGCTGCAGAAAGTAGGTGGTGCATCAGGGGTATTATGAATCGATAGGTTCATCTCAGCAATGAAATCCTCAACAGCGCAGCGTCGTTCGGTATCGGTGGCCCGAACCTTGCCATACCACAGAGACGATGACGCGTTGACATCCGCGCCAACGATAACTTTGCAGCCCGCGAGTGACCGCAAGACATGACGGAGATTATGTATATGAGGAGTAACAGGATCTGAATATTGAAAGTAACAGCTTACAACGAATACTTTAAAAGAAGCTGATGATACTTCGGCAACCGCACAGTGTGGCGTCATGAGGTCACGTAAAGACGTTACCGTAAAGTTAGAAGACCGCGCAATATAAATTCCGGCTCGTGCCCTGCAATCCAGTTGAACTACCCTGTGACGTAAACGTGAGTTTTGATATTGTTCTTGAATGAGTACAAGGTCTAAGTTGTAGTCAATAATTAATTTATCTAACTCTGATGTCGCCACCTTATCGTTGTGAAGGTTTAATTGCCCTATTTTTAACCTATCCATCTTAATTAGTAATTAGTATGTAGGATAAGTTGTTCGAGTTTTAATTTATAGGTACCGCACTGGTCCGACCCGCATCTATGATCATAGGGTTTTTTAAATCGTTTACACGCCGCGCAAACCGGGGTAAAATTCGAATCGCCCTTATGCGGGCAAACATTGGTTTCGTGAGCCTCGGAACAGACAGCGCAGGTTGGTGATTTATTAGCGCAATGCTTTTTAACATGACCGAATTGTTGACAATACGCGCAACGAACTACCTCGATATCATCAACAAAACGGCAAGTGGCCCAGTCAATAAATAATTTATCCTTGGTAGTCACAAGATGTTTACGTACCGCAGGTTCGATTTCTATGCCTATCCATTTCCGACCGGTATCGGTAGAACGCCTACGGACTATTTTTGTGGATTTAATAAAATCGTCTTCTTTTATTGGCAACTCATTTTTAATGTTTTGGCGGTATATAGCTTGCAAAAAATTTTTGTCTTCCATTGAGGCGGGAATGTCCTTAACTAATAGACGGGGGCGGCGACCCTTTGGTTTTTCTAAGCGGAGACCGGCAGACTTTATAGCGTCTACCGATTCTAATCTTTTTAATTGGTTTTGATTAGCCACCCGTAGTACAACTCCCGATTTGGCGGTTTTTTTAATACCGACTATTTGAAACCCATCGTCACTCGGTCTAATCGCTTTCATAAGAGCTTGTTTAGTGGCGGACGATGACGCATAGTCAGCTGATCGCTCCTGGGTCGGATAGGCGACGACACAAGGCAGAGGCACTCTAGATTCAATAGCCGGGGCCACTTTAGGCAACCGCAGTTTCAAAGAATCTGCGTACGACACTTTATTGTCCTCATTAACGGTTTTAACGCCGGATTTTAATTTGATTATTTCTAATTCGCGCTCGGTATTAGCAAGCTTTGTTTCGTTACACGAAGATTTTAAAGCTAACAAAGACACGATACTTGTAACTCGTTGAGTCATATCCATAATAGATGATTTATTAGCGACATTTATACGAGAACCGTTATCGTTAACCAGTTCGTTTATTTTGGACAGGTACACAGACGCCTCCGAAACCAAATCGTAATAACTATCACTGTTACTATTGGACATATTTAATGTAGGCGAGGACTGTTCTGGAGAATTAGGAGCTATTTGTAAGCGCTTCGACCTATCATCTACTAATTTGTCGGTCGGAGACATTTCACAAAATAGACGCTTAGCCGTCTGCGTTGGCGGGGACCTAAGTGTTTTATTATTTCTACGAAAAATATCTCCACCACGATCAGGCGGGTCATCATTGTAAGTCGACATAAGTAATTAATAAACAAGAAAACAAATCTAACTTAACGAAAAGAAAATAAAACTAGTGAGAAGAGAAGAAAAAAAAAATTACGTTACCCTCACAAAAAAGAAAATAAATGTACTCACCGAGATTGATTGATTTACAGTAATTACAAAACAAACACTAAAAATAAACTTACGATACCAAAACTAGACACAAATTGAACAATCCTAGAAAGAAACACACCAGCCGGAACTAATCGGAACACGATATTCGTAAATATAAACGGAGCGTATTAACTTCACACCACACGGCGCGGGGGCGCGAAGAGAAGCCAAAAAATATGTGAGAGGTTGTGTAAGGTGCCTTCGATATACAGTTAAGACAAGATCCCAACTTATGGGACAATTACCTGCAGCTCGCGTGACACCGAGTAAACCCTTTTTATGCAGCGGGGTGGATTATGCTGGTCCGATACAAATAAGAGTATCCAAGGGTCGGGGTCAAAAATCGTACAAGGGTTACATAGCACTATTTATTTGCATGGCAACTAGGGCTGTGCACTTGGAGGCCGTTAGTGATCTTAGTTCGAAAGGCTTTATGGCAGCGTTTAGACGGTTCGTGGCCAGACGCGGTCGATGTGCTAAGCTTTATAGTGACAACGGCACTAATTTCATAGGTGCTGCAAAGGAATTGGCACACCTATTCCAAAAGGAAAACACACTTCTCCCTGAATTCGCTGAAGAGCTCGCCACGAATGGCACAGAGTGGCACTTTATCCCCCCATACTCACCAAACTTTGGTGGTCTTTGAGAGGCCGGGATAAAGTCCACCAAGTATCACCTCAAGAGAGTGATAGGAGATTCTACGCTGACATTCGAGGAGATTACCACGGTGTTGGCGCAAATAGAATCATGCCTTAACTCGAGACCACTCTCCTATGTGGAGGACCAGGACAGATTGACCATATTAACTCCAGGACACTTCCTGGTGGGTGAACCACTTGTGGTACCCCGGACTCAAATTACGAACGATCGAACGTACATAATTTACAGCGATGGCAATTGCATCAAAGGATGATGCAGAATTTTTGGCGTCGATGGTCGCAAGACTACCTTCACCAATTTCTGTAACGGCATAAGTGGGTTTACAAAACTCCGGAGCCATCTATTGGTGAGGTGGTGTTAGTTAAAGAGGACAATTTGCCCCCTGGCAAGTGGTTGCTAGGTAGGATCGAGAAAAAACATCCGGGATCGGATGGTGTTACGCGTGTAGTAACAATACGGACACAGTCGGCGAAGATAAAACGACCGACGTCCAAGTTGTGTGTGTTACCAACAAATTAATGTTAATGTTTATTTAAACATTTCATGTGTATTTGGTTTATTATTTGTTTTTAAATTTGTTGAATGTTTTTGTTATTTATTTTTAAATTGCTTGTTAAATTAGTTAACCCCGCACCAGGGACATTGGCGCGCCTTTTGTTGACCTCCACATAATTTGGCACGGTGGGCGGTAGTGAAGGACATAATTCATATGTCCTTGGTGGGCGGTATGTCCAAGTAAGTAGCGAAGCCCTAGCGCGATCGCCTATTAAATTAGTATTGGTCCGGAATTTAGTACCGATTACCTCTCTAGATGGCGTTGGCGTCGATTTAGATCGCGCTATGGTTTCGTTACAAGCAAAAATATAAGAGGTTTGGATTTTTATTTTTACGAGTGAGAGCAGCGCCTCTATTGTGATTTACTGTAACTAAAATTAATATTATACGGGTTGATACAGTAGTCCAGTAGTATCATTTGACGATCCTCTCCAAGTCGACCCTAGGTCGTGTACACCCCTCCTGGAAATCTCGCGGACATGTATGAACTCCCCTAATTACTAATCAAAGTATAAACGGGGACTTACACAGTATCATTTGCGTCTTAATGTTTCATGATTCGACTCTAAAAATCTGACTTGCCCTTGCTGTTGTCACTTGCTGAAATCTGAAATGATCTGGACACCGTCCACGACCAAATTCCCGACATAACAACATTTGTCGCATCGTACCCGACACGCATCGTAAGCGAAAAAGGTCGTCGAGCCACAAGTCCGCGTACTTACTCGCACATCTATCACCCACTTTATGTAAATCGCATTGAAAGTATCCAAAGGCAACTTTTGAGGTGCATTCAGTTTATATCCAGAACTTATTTACCTAATTACGACAACCGTTGCAGAAAGTTTCACATTCTTCCACTAATTGAGCGGAGAAAAATTGCTGACATGGTATTCCTGCACAATTTGGCTAATGGTTCAATCGACTATTCTGAATTGTTGAGCAAAATTGGGCTGCGTGTTCCATCATACACTTTGAGGAATCATCAGCCTCTGTATGTTCCCTCTGTGCGAAGCATATACCAACAAAACTCTTATTAAGAGCTAGCAGAATATATAACTTGTTGTGTCAGAGGATTGATGATCTCGATTTATCCTCCACCAGTAATCCTAAACTAAAAAAAAAATCTTTGTGATAACTTCTTTGTAAATCACTAATACATCTTCAGTCTTTACTAAACACACTCAGAGTGCTTACTTGTTATTAATTTCACTTTCCTGTCCTGTGCTGTACCTGTTACTGTCTCTTGTGCTAACTTAATATTGTCCATGGAAACTTCTAATTGGCCTTCTTTCGCTAATTATCTTCTACCTGTGTAGGTATATGCTAGCTGTAAATTTCATTAAAATGTAAAAATAAAATAAATAAATAGCGAATTCCTAGGTTATGTTACTGTCTACCCGTCGTCTATGTGACTATGACAAAATATTAAAGGAATATACTAGCTAGATTCAATACTTATAAGGGACTCAAAATTAAATCATAATTAGTACAACAAAGTATTTTTATTTTTCATAATATCTCGTATTTTATAACAACTTTCTTATACACTTACAATTTGTTAATTCATACCAATTTCCGATGCATGCAAAACAATTTTAAACATCTTAAACATATAATAGCTTATATAATTTTATTCAGACAATAGGAATATAATATTTAGTGCACTACACAGGTGTACATGGTGTTCTCAATTAGACGTACATCTAAGTGTTTGAACTCTGAAAGGCTTCTGCGGTTCTTATTACATTATACTTACTAAAATATTTATGCAAATATAAATTTGCACTATATACTATCTTTAACATTAATATACTGGTAAATTCTCTAAAACATAACATTATTATCCTGGACATAATTTTAATTCTCTTGTTAGTAAATATCAAGCAATTCACGTGTTCTCATTCAGGTTATCCGTTAACTAAAACTAATTTGCAGCTATGCATTAAATGAATTTGTTAAAAATAATGATATGTGGTTATTTGTATACAATTAAACTATTTAACATCAAAATAACAATTTTTAAATATCACATAATATTCGTAGAAATATTTAGCTACTTATACAATATATTAATATCTTATATGGTCCTTTTAAACGCACTACCTTATCACGTGTCGTTACAATTATTATCATTTTGTTTAGTTGTCTGTAAAACTATTGTATTGTATACTGAATAAACTATTCTATGGAATACCTATAGGCCATAACTTATTATTCCATTTATGGTCGTTAATGAATATAATAATTACTAGATTAGGTAAATGGTTATTCAAAAATTTTAACTTGGTGTTGATGTGGTATATGCCTAAGACTAAAATGGAAGAGGGCTCTTTAATGCACATTCGGTGCAGGTACATACAGCTTGCGCTGGCAACCACGCGCAAACATAATAGACGGATTGATGTGCGGTCGCTAGCTGACACGTGTTGCAGGAGTGGCCTGGCGGAGGGGGCTCCACTGTTATTCGTTGAGCATGCACGTGCGCATCAGAGCGTCTATCACAGCGTACGGGTCACAGTTGGAGGCTGGTCGACGGTCCTCCAAGTATCCTTTCTTCTCCTCGGCTACTGACCGCGGTATTCTGATACTGCTGCCACGGTTAGCGACTCCTGGAAAAAAAATAATAAACATTCATTTTCTGCCCAATAGGAAAGTACCCCACTCGTTAAACAGCATTAAGTTATCCTCTTACCGGCGCTGAAGTCATTAATACTGGCAGTTTCGTGGAGCCCAGTCAAACGTCTCTCGTTGTCCTTTCCTCCACGAGGATCGTAGACCTTGATGTGTTTCATATGCACTTTAGACAGCTTGTCAATCGCCTTCTCGATTTCTCTGTAATTAAGAAATCAACGCTGTTAATAAAATTGTTGGTGATTCGTAAAGGTATTTAGGTAGGGATATAAAGTAACCATGAAGGTCACATACTGAAATTGAAAACGAATTGTTTAGTAACTAGTCGCAGCAAAATAATGAATGACTCACTAAATGATTTGTAGCAAAAAGCAGCCATTATTTAATTAATAAAAATAAAGTTAAAAATGTCAGTCGAAAACAAGAAGCCACTGTTACAAAATAATTCCGGAATGTCTCAAACGAAAACACGACCGACTTCTTGAGTGCTGCAATCGATTTCTCTCTCGTACAGGTTTACCTTGTAAGGATACTGGTCTCACTAAGTCGAATGTTATTTTAAAGTCATAATTATGACGTAAAAACAAGGCTGTCATACTTACATAATACCGTTTTCTTCACGCATCTTTTTGGTAGAGAAGTTGGTGTGAGCACCAGAGCCGTTCCAGTCCTGAACTGGTTTGGGATCGAAGGTAACGATGACTCCGTACTCTTCAGCGAGCCTGTGTAGAATGTAGCGAGCGACCCAGAGGTCGTCGCCAGCGGTGACGCCAACGGAAGGACCCACTTGGAACTCCCACTGCGAGGGCATAACCTCAGCATTCGTTCCAGAAATAGGAACGCCAGCAAACAGGCAACATCTGTAATTAAAACGAACATATTTTTTATTGTTTTAAGAAGCAGTAAGTGCCATATTTTAGAATGGCATAAATTTTCTATTAGTTACCTGTAGTGTGCCTCGACCAAGTCCCTGGCGAACACCTTGTTGGCTCCAACACCGCAGTAATAAGGGCCCTGTGGTGGGGGGAAACCGCCTGGGGGCCATCCGAAGGGCCTCAGGTCAGAGTCCAGCAGGATGTACTCCTGCTCAATGCCAAACCAAGGCTCTTCATCCTTGACCTTCTCGCTGGCTTCAGCACATCTAATGCGGTGGTTAGTGTCTATGAAATAAAAACAAAATCATATAGAAATTTGAAATCAAACTTTCAGTTGATTCATGTGAAAGAATTATTTAAAAAAAGCGCTTCGGTTTCCTACTCATTATCATTATCTCAGCGTTAATACCAGTCGCAACCGAAGATTTTTTCAGCTTTGGAGTCTGGGGACCGCTTTACCAGTCTAACAGTTGATTTTGGCTAAACTTCCTACTATCAAAAGATAAGCAGTTTTTATCAATCAATTTTTCAATTTCAATTTTAATCAAGGTAACATTTCCGACATGAACGTAATCAACGACAACACAGAAGAACTTTAATAGCCGTAATGACATTCTGCCTTAAGAGAATATGCGTCTACGTTAATTTAATCTAACGTTACCAAATCGATTAGCAGGTCGTGCTGTCAAACAATTACCATAAATGCGTAATGGCGGCTGTGAGTGTACCCTCAATGACTAATGTAATACGACTCGGTCTACGGCGCGTAAACATTGGAAACATTTTGGAGACAAAAGGCGAACGAAATCTATATGTCATCAAATCACTACCTACTGTATTAACCTACTCATTTTAGGTACTCGCATGAAAAGCTGTAAGAAATTACTAGAAATCTCTTTGTGAATACTATTTAAACGCACCTGTAGGTTCCATGTTGTATTTATAGGTATCGCACATAACCAGGACATGGTTACCACGTCGGAAAGGATCCTTGTAAATTTGACGGGGATACAGGAACGTGTCAGAGTTGTGCCCGTCCGACTGTCCGGTGGAGCTGCCATCGAAGTTCCAAATCGGAAGATCTGTAAACAAATTCATGATAAGGAGCGTGATTTCGTGGTCTGCCACGGTCTGAATGGATTTTATTTTGACAGTTCAACAAAAAATACTGCATTGAACAGATACATTTTTCGAATATGTAGAACAATGGACTAGCAATCCGGTTCGAAATGATTCCAATTGATAATAATACTGCGTTACTCAATTAGGGTGCTGGCCGATAGATCAGCCAACGCATAATGTAGAATGCAATTAAACTGATAAATGTACACAGAGTTAATTTACTGTGGGCAACAACTTTCCAAAGAACTAGGAATAGTGAATGAAATCTATCGTAACATTTCTACGACTGCTTGGGGACAATATTGCTTTGAAACCTTTTAAGTTTTCATCAAAATGTCCTTACTTCTAGAAGAGCATTTACACTGTGGATGTTATCGTGGTTTACTGAATGTGAAATCTTTTGTTACTTTTTATAATGGATTAACTAATGTTACCTAATCTGTTTTGGTAAAGTTGGAATATTTGTCGGGGACACGTCTGTAGTTATATAGGAAAAATTAAATTATTTCCGCTTTCTTCTAATATTTTTTTCTCAAACAACAGGTAAGCTTGGAAAACAAATTAAATAGCGACACCCTCAAGCTTATAAAACAGTTTTGTTTTGTAAAATACCATCTCGTTTACAGGTCTGCACCGCACGACTCAGTGAAGGCTGAACAATTTACATAAACTCTGCTAATTAGGTCGTTAATGAGGATGTAATTAAACATACTGACTTCAATTATTGTGGCATGTTTCATAAGTCATGCGTACGAGTCTTCATGAACTAAAACTGTGACCGACTTTTCAGTTCATTTGTGACTGCAGCGAAAGGCGTTAATAATAAATTAGGTACATGAAAATTTTTATAAAACATAAATTTACGTAACATAACATTTAAATGTTACATTTAAATGAACCAATCTTATATAATTAAAAGAGCTCTATTGTCAACTGGATTAACTACTAAAGCGGATCTTAAAAAAAAAATGCTGAACAGATGAGGAGATTACACACACAGTTCGCTAGTTACTGTGTGTCCAGTTTATCATAAAAAAACTTGTGCTTTAATAAAGGGACAAAATATAATTGGACATAAGTGATCTGACTTAGTAATAAGATTTACCTTTGGCCTGCTTAGGAATGAAGTTCAAGGTGCGATCTTTGCACCTCAAATGCTCGCCAGTACCGTCGATCCAAATGTATGTCGCCAAAATCTTGTCTGCGGGGATCGGAAGGTCATTGTACCTTCCCAACAGGGATTTGGACAGCACCGCGTTGGGTGAGTTGACGAGCACCTGGCCCGACATTATCTTCGGATTATCTGTTATTTAAAAATGCGTAATTAATACTCTATTAGAGTTTAAAACTTGATGGCCCTATGGACATTCTACGACGATTAGACGATTTGGAGGAAAACAATAATTAGTAAATGCAGGTAAAGTAAAAAAATAAACAGTTGGCTAACTCCTTGAAAGAGGTAAAAAACAAAATGGCGGTGGCAGTGAGAATAATATTCCGACACTACCTACATACATTGTAATGAATTCCCTTTGTACCGTAATAAACTAAACTGCCTCATTTGCAGGCGTAAAATATTAATTTACGAGTACCTAGCAAGAACCTGGATATGTCCGGTACAAAATACTATCATAATAACCAATCAATTTATTGTAAACTATAGCATACTATTTTCCGCCAGCGGCTTCGCCCGGGACAAGGTCGGTTATACCGTGTTTCCAAGAGAACTCTTCAAAAGTCCGGGATCAAAACTATCTTAAGTTATTTCTCAAAGTCTAGTCTATCTTTCTACCAAATTTCAATAAAATCAGTTCAGTGGTTTAAACGTGAAAACCTAACAGAGAGACAGACAGAGTTACTTTCGCATTTATAATATTATTATATAGTAGGGATAAACGATTAATAATTGATAAATGAAGGTAAAAAGAAATAAACAGGTAGGTAACTCCTTTAAAGAAGTAAAAAGAATATGGCGGTGGCAGTGAAAATAATATTCCGAGACTACCTACATACATTGTATTGAATTCCCTTTGTGGCTTTCAGACGCTATAAACTAATTTCGGCAAACCTTGCTTTTAGCTAATCGAAAAATTCACACAGTTCAATGGTAAAAATAACAGTCACCACAATGAATAGCTTTTTGTGGTAGATAAATCTGTTAAATAAAACAAAGCTAAATATACTAAAATAGGTAAACTAGAGAATATTTTAATAAAGTGAGTAACAGATTTTCTTGAGCCGTATGGTATTGAAAGAAAAATTCTCTCGTTCAGTTAAATTTACTACAAGCTTTGAAGGTTTTGACCCAGAAATAAATTTCTAATTTGGTTGGTGTAGTTAGTATTTGAGTTTAGTTAAGACAACACATAAATCTCAAATGGAATCCAAACCAACTATCCATTACTTGCACGAAGTTACTGTCACTGGGTCAGACTATTAAAAGTTTCAGGCCGCAACCAATGCTTACTTAGAACGAGCTTCACTTAAAAAATCATACCGCTTATGTTGGCGAACGTGACAATCGAGTACCTAAGTATTTGTACCTATAAAACCATGTCAAAGAAAGGTTTGACAAACTACTAAAAAACGAAAACAAAAAACAAACGTGAAATCTACCAAGACACACAGGTTCGGGGTGGTAGATTTCAGCCCAGTCCTGTCAGAGAGAAGGCATTCTAGTAGTTCGGACATTAGATTATGCTTATTTTGTTCCCGATTTTAACAAGCCTATAAACATCTCAAAATAAAAAAATAAAAAAAATATCTGAAATTGGTTTACTTTTTAATGGTATTAATTTATGAATAAAAGCTGGGTGGAAGTTGATACTAAATATTAGCTTACCTTCTATTTTTCCGTGAGCATCAGCCATCTTCACGCCTTGTAGAAACGTATAAATCTGTAACAAAACAAAAGAGTATTTAGCATTTTAGCCCATGCTGCGAACTGATTAAAATAGTCTTTGACAGATAGTGTCATCAATAATATTCACAAGTTGTAGGAGGAAAAAATGCGTAAAAATAAACCGATAGGTATCGGCAATTAAAACTACAAAATGCTGTCAGTGAAAACTGTTGATTAAAAAATTCGTTGATACGATGCGCGACGCATATACACAACGATAAGAATATATACGACGGAGTAGTAGTTTGTAGTCGGCTTAAGTTTGATTACTTAATATTAACATACATTTTCCTTGACATTTCGAGAGAATATGTAAATAAAAGTTTGACTCTTCACAAAAGAAACATGTTTAAAGGCCATAATCAACTGTATTTCTATGATTTTATATGCTCATGAATGGAAATAAGCGTTGTCAATTTTATCCGGAAGTAACTTCCTTTACGTATTTAGGAAGCCGATTAAGAAACAGAAATAAATGAATGATGAATGTTCTTGATTTACCATGACCAAAAAGCAAGGTCTAAGTTACACGTGTTAACTATTATGGAATAATGGCTAATAATAATATCAATGAAGCTCTCCAATTCTCATAGGTGTCTCAAGACAAGTGGCTCCATTGTGCTACGGCACTGGACGCAAAAGACAGTTTTCGGGGACCCATTAGCACTGAGTGTGCTAATCACCTTGGCATCTTGTCTGTGAATGTTATATTAACATTGGTCAGGCCACACAGTCCTGTCGAACTTCAAGGTCACCGATTTACGATACGCCGAATCCTAATATATTTTGTTTCCATATTCTTCAATAATCCTGTAACAACCAGGATTGTCCTTGGAGGCCATTGCAGAGTACATACAGGAAAAAGCGTCAGTAGTTCTCTTCGCTTAGACCCTTAAGCGTACGCTTTCGAAAGTACCGGGATTCCGGAAACAGGTTTAATAGATATAATATCAATGACTACATCGGGTCTATCAAAATTTTCGTTTTAAATTTTCTATTTCTTACCCTCTTTGTGTAATTAGCATTGTAGCTTATTGAAGGTAAAAACAACCGGAACTAATTAATGTATTTCTAACAGAGCATGACAATGATGTTTCGTAGGCAACAGTTACCTGTGCTTCAGTCAAACAAACAGACCCTTGACATCAGCAACGATGGTAATTTGACGAAATCGATTGGCGCGTTGCCACTGCGGAAACGCGTACGTTAGACGGCCACTCTTCACGACGCACGCAATATTAGGTGCCCGATGCGGCAATGTCGTCCCGACCGACGAAGGCGATTATTATAACAACTTGATATCCACACAAAAGCCAAGGCATGGAAGGAAATGGAGGTAACGAATGAAAGCTTCAATATTGACTAAGAATACAATAGGGTTCATTTAGGAGAATTTGGAACAGAAAATATTTCTACATTAACCATAAGTCATTATTCAATCAATACCAAAAACGGAAAATTGACAAAACTAATTATTTTCATTACCGTATTTTACCCGTGTATCCTTAAACGACTAAGTAAATATTTTCTGAAATATGTACATTGTACCTACTGTAAGTTGGATTGTGTTTTTTTTTTAAATCTTGCCTCGCATTAGAAATTACACCTGTATCGTGGGTGCTTTTAGAAACATTTAAACTCACATACAAAAGCAGTACTTATTCATTCACATGACAACTGGGCTTCTAATAAAACATATCGCGTCATTTATATGTAAGCAAATAGGAATCTTGTACCGCAACTGATGGTTGTTGGCAAATGTAATGGATCTGGGAAAATTCCCACTAGCTCGGAAAATTTCGTGTTACCTGCTGGCTTCATCCACGATCAACGTTATTGCAATGCGCCATAAGATTATTTTGTTGATGGAGAACAAAAATAAACGAGCTAGATCTAAGGAAATATTTAAAAAAGAAACGAAAAGAAGTAATCCATAATATTACCCAAAAAGTAAACGAAATTTCTGACATCTATGTTACTCTTAGATAGAGTACGAGGTTAAGCAATCCGATCGATAAACATAATAGCTATTTGCATGGTTTTGTTTGTTGTTCACTACAGGCCCAAGAGTGCCGCCATTCGTTTCTAATTAGACGCCACTACATTAGTGAGAGCTAAAATATTATGGTGATTATTTTTTACATTACCACACCGTCTAACAGTGGAAAATGTTAATGGTAAATTTTTTACTGTTAATTTTCCTTTTTCCACTTCTACGATAATAACTTATACGAGGTGAAAATTGAATATGTAAATGCTGTTACTAGTGTAAATCTTTGGAAACATTTCCAAGATCAGAATAATTTTGTTCCAGTTATTACTAGTCGGTTACAAACAGAGATGTCATTGACTAAGTGTTAACTGTATGTAAATACAATAGTTATGTATTTAGATACTCGATTGTAACACTTCTGTGACTGTGGCTTAGACTGAAGAATACTTTTATAACATAATGTAATTGGGCCTTAATGATATTTATTAGATGGTTATTTTACCCAACACCATCCTGTCATATACAATCCGAAGAATAATCGTATAATAGGAACAACAGATTTAATGAAAATTTTAATAAGTATGTAGGTGTCATGACAGTGACAATTATGGCGCGATAGTCATTAAATAGCATTATTACACGTAATCTATAGATATTAATAGAAATAACTAGTATCGTTCTTTCTCTCAATCGTGGATGATCGACCATCACAATGTCAATTAAACATTGTCACAATGAACTAAGAAAATTATAAATATTGACTGTGTTTATTGCCATTTATAAGATATTTTTATATAATTTAAAAACGAATAAATAATGTATAATATGTACTTATATCAAACAGGAGGCGCTGGAATAATTAGACATTAAAAAAATTCGTCCGCAACGCTGGCAACATTAAAAGTGAAAAAAAAAGTCTGGCAGCATTGCTACATTGCATGGCAACTTTCTATTTTGAAATGTGTAAAGTCATACGATGTAACGCATAAGTCATTAAGGAAATGCACATGAAATCCAATTCGCGCCACGGGCCACGGCACTATTTATAAAACATGATCACCGCCATTTCTGTTTTCAGTCCTAATTACAATGCATCGATGTTTTGGTATCAAGCGTTATACTGTACACACTCCCGTTATCAAGTGTTGACATATTACATTATTACATGTCTCTTAGTATATCTATGTGGGTTAATGTAATGGCTCATTTGTATTATGCCGATGTTGATAACCGAAGTGACGCAATGTTTCAATGTGAGAACGAACGCCTTGATGTTAGGGAGAGGTTTTAAAGTATGTGATTTGTCGTTAATATGCTGTCCGTAGCTGCATCACAATGGATCACGAACTCATGCGTGACAACTGACTGATTAGTGGCTGTTCTTTAGTATTGTTCTCCCCTTCAACGTTCGTCACGTTGATATCTATGTGATGCTCATGCGTAAGTACTCGAGACAGATGGGATAACAAAGGCTTTATGCGTTCGACTTGACACCTACACATTACTCAGTGTTTTGTTGTGCAGTTGTATGTTTTGTTTAGTATTTATTACACAGTTCTCAAGTCCTTGGCCTTGTCATGAAAGGAGGGCGATGACTGTTCACGCAGCGCACGAGTGTTTGGCCGCTGGCTCCGGTGTGCTCAGCTGATGCTCACATTGCTCATCTAACGGGACGGGTGGATGGTTCTTGAGTATTTAGAACATGTTTATATTTGTTTCACGAGCGGCAAAAAATAAAATGCGTGAATGAACCGGCCGGCGGCGCCGATAAAATACAGAAATATCTAGGCTTGCTATTGTGGTTCCGTACGTAAATATTCCCGTGTATACACAATTTTTTCACATACATATATATTTTTAAACTAATTAAGTACGTGTGGCTGCAGAAGAGGTTGCAAAACTGAAAACTATATCTAATTAAATAATTAGTTTCACTTAAACTATTTAATTAAACGGAAAGTGTTGCATGATATCGTAAGAGAGTGGCATATTATTTTCGATGCTCTCATTCCAATATTATAATTCTATCAATATTAGCGGCTATTGTTAAGTAAGTTAGCTTATCTCCAAAATTCATTTTTTGTGTGCATGTTGTGTTTACCTATATGAATCATCATATAGGTAAACATCATCATCATCAGATGCACTGTTATTTTTCATTATTTGGTTGTTTTTGTGTAATAAATTGTTGGTGAACTTAATAAAATAAAATAATAAATAAATCCAATGTTTTGTTTATGTGACATTCAATAATTGTGAATGCTGAGGTGATGAATGCACGCTGACAATCGCTGAATTTTAAGGTTCATTTTTATAATTCGTATGATACTATAATATACCTACATACTACCCTTTGTTTGACAATCATACGTTTTGAAAATGCTGTGTAACTTTCAGAATCCTCAAACAATGACTTTCGAATTCGAATTTCCGAAGTCGTTGAAGTTTAACAAAGAAAATATCGTAGCCTAGGCTACGCATTTATTTAAAGATCGAAGATAAACGCGAAGTATGAAGATCAAGAATAATTCGGTCATTCATCTTGGCAGTTCAAATGCCTTTGTGTTTGGTTCTCGAGAAGTATTGCACTTTACTGTAATTCTCGTATGATTTGAAAGTTTATTTTTAATTCTCAAGGTAGTTGCGCTGTGGAACACTATATGTATTCATTGAAACATTCACATGTTTTATACAAGAGTGTGGTATGGTATGAAAGACGATCTAAATTATGAGCATTTTGTAATTATCCTCGCTGGACGTTTATAAGTGCACAAACGTATAAGGAGAGACGCTAAAAACAACAGTAATCAGCGGTACGATAATTAATATAGTCCTTGTACAAATAGAAATAGCCTTCTTTCAGAAATTGGTGTAGAAATCTAGCGCAGAGCTGATAAGTAATGCGCGAATGGAGTAGGTACTTTTTCTCAAGCAATCGCGGTTAAGAATATCATTATTTTCTGCATATATAGGTCGAGAAATAATATAAACTTGCTTTCCTCGTACGACTCGTTTCGTCATTAACAAACTGGAATTATCAAGTTTTTGCGAGACACTCCAACGGTCTTGACCTGAAGATATTACGTCGAAGTCGATTTCCATCTCACCGGTGTACGTATCGTTATGATTATTGCATTACATAATCATTATTATGTAGTAATAATTATAATATAATTCTTTGGAATTTAATCAGAATTTAGGTTACTTAACAATATAATTAGAAATTAGAACATCTACCTAGATAATTACGATAACATTACCATAAAAGCATTTGTGATTCGAATTTCATCGAGTAAAAAGCGTTCTTAAAACTGAATGATGAAATTGTAGTTATTTTAAATCTTAAACCTTAATGTTTGAGCGGGCCCTTGAGCTAGTTTAGTTTTTAAAAATAGCAGACGGTAAAAATATATGTTATCCTAACAAATAGCATATCATTGTGATTCACATTATTATTCCGTAATGTACTGCATTTTCCTTATACACTGATAGTTAAGTAGGTATACACAATTGTACGTAGTTGTAATAAGTCTAAAGTAAGTATGTAGGTTACAAAGACGCAACGCTCGGATTCCACTTGATTGAGTATCAGATGCGATCGATAACCTGAAGTACTGCGGACTTTCTGGTTACAAATGAGAACATGTGTCGTATAGTATCATTAACAAAGACGTGATTATCGAACAAACTAGATCATTTACTAGATTACTTACAATTTACGCAATAATGATCGCGTTAGTTTTTAGGTCAAGGGACCAACGCGGTTGTGTTCTGATAACAGTCAAAACAAGCTTTAGTTTGAACGATAACAGCGACCACACCGAAGTCTTAGAATTACACAATTAACTTTTAAGTAAACAATATTTTTTGTCACAAGGTACTTAGCGAAGGACGTTCGGCTGCATATTAATTAAAATGACTAATTCTAAAGTCGAGGTTACCGTAACAGGAACGACGCAAATGTTTACGGAACTCTAGCGGCTAATGAGCAGCTGAGGTAATTACCACGCGTTTTAAACGGGTACTTTTTGTACCAACACGGCACCGGCACTACAAGAACCACTTCACGCGGAATTGTTAGTAATTGGGTCAGACAGTCAAGTTGGTATCGCTATTGAACAGTTTAAAAAATCCAGAAAAATTTAAGTTCTCATAAAATTTAGTGTGAACAGCTGTCAGAACGTAATGTGGTTGAAACAAGATGGACGTTTCATTAAATGGTAATTAATACATCACTATCAAAATATAAACATTGTCACACATAATGAAGCCTACCATGCGACTAGGCGAAATCAAATAAATAATAATTAATTAAATACGTTCCGTTCTACAAGACATTAACAAACTTCTTTCTAAAAATAATAAATTAAGTGTAGTGTAATTTAGATTAGATTATTAACAATTGAAATAGTAGTAATAGTGTGCCTAATGTGTTTATGATTATTTGGTTAGTGCGTTCAGTAATCGTAATTAAACACCAATCATGTTTTTTGAAAAAGCTAGCGGTTATGAAAAGCAACAGATGTAACAATCCATCTGAGACATACAATACCTACATATGACTTACACATGTTACTATTATAGTACCGTCGTTGGAAGGTTGGTCGTTCAATTATTTTCAAAACACAAGAACTTTTTAATTCACGGTTAGTTTAAAAACAATGATTTTTCGAACGGTTTAGTAAGTTGGAAACGTTTAGATAATTCGATGGAAAGTTAATAGATAACAAGTCTTTGTTTTAAACCGCTGGAAGCGGGAGGAGCAGACCCGGGCGTCGTGGAGAATCTTGGCGGAGGCCTGTGTCCAGTAGTGGACGTCTTTCGGCTAAAATGATGATGATGATGATGAAGTCTTTGTGACTGAAACTCAATGCACCTATTTTAACATCAAGTTTTAACATCATGTCGGTCCTTTTGTGTTTGGTTTTATATTATGTATTCAGACTGTAAATACTTAGTAGCAATTTTTTAAATTTTTATTATTTATTAATTATAAACTAGCGCTTGACCGCAATCCCGCCTGAAGGTAAGCAGTGCAATATACCTATATTGTATGATATTAATGTAAAGATTATTAAAGTATTATGTAGATTTTTTATTCGGCCTACGGCAACATCTGTACGTTTTTGAAATCCCGTCGAGAGTGGAAATTAATAGTTTAGTGTGGGGACTGGGGATATTATAGACACGACATCGTGCACGGGTTTTGTGTAAAGAGCCTTGACACAGTTTGCTCCGACAAAGGGACAGTACATAATATAAAACAATGTTTCACTAAAACATCAAATCCAAGAAACAATCAAACTTTATAAATATTAGTATGATAGTCATTGAAAATATTTCAGAATTAGTTAAAAAGCCGGGTGATCTACTTTGCGAGGCAGTAGCGGTCCAAGAATAGAAATAAGACGATCGATTGAAGGTTTTGGGCTCAAAAATAAGTTGGTTCGTTTTACCCGTCGACCGTACGACGCCGACGGAGGAAGGAATGATTCATAATTTATTTTATTACACGGGAGTTCCCTTAGGCAAGCGTTCAGTAGGTAACGCGTGCTACTCGTGAATTTCAGTATGTGACTGACCTTTTGCCCGCACTGAACAGACTGAAACACGCAGCGGTCCGCATCTGCCACATGTATACTTTTTTAACCGTTTTATTACTCTTGAATATACTAAATTCAGAACTACGTTGAAACAGAAAAGTAAAAAAAAGTTCGTGACATTGCGAAATAGCTCTCGTGTCCCGACCCCAACACGTCACTCCACCGTAGAGAAATTTTTAAAAATTACTGTTCGAAAAGTATGTTATTACTTCTGTTAGACCTCATTACTTTTTTCTTTCTCAGTTAGGTTTTATTGGTGGTCTGTAATATTTTATGTGGCCTACCGAATTGTCCTTTGTTCGATATAAGTACACTGAGTAGAGCTACACAATTGTTGAGAAATGATTGGACTGACTAGACACATTATTCAAATTTGTGGTTCTTTTTACAAAAGACTTTCGGACACTGGTATACACTACATACACACATCAAAAGTGTCTAGGGATCAAGCATTTTTATGCGGATTTCTTGAGATTGAGATGTGGCTTTGTAATAAATTTATGATTTTATAAATTTATATGGATCCTTTTTGGTGCATTTCATAATTTGAATCAGGAACTGTGAATCAAATTCGAGTAAAAGATGAAAATCAGCTGTCAATATTTTCCCTATAAAAACATACAACGCATTGAAGACATTATTAGTGCTACTGTTTCCCTACTACTGATTAAAACCAACGTTATTATGGAGCGGCGACGTCATTTAAGCAGGGAAGAAATGCTCAGAGCCGTGGGAATGATAGAAGCTGGTTCCCGGCAACGTACTGTGGCTTTAGCTCTGAATACAAGTCAGAGTGTTATCAGTCGACTTTGGACACGTTACCGAAGCACTGGTACCGTGGCTGAGCGCCATGGAGGACGGTATCGCTGCACCACACGGAGACAAGACCGATACATTCAAATCTTAACTCGAAGAGCTCCAACAATAACCGCCATGATGTTAGCCGTGAGGCTTCATCACTCTTCAGGGAACTTAATTAGCGACCAAACAGTCAGAAACCGCTTGCATGAAGTGAACCTTCATTCCCGAAGACCGCTACGGGTACCACCTATAGCAATGCACAATCGTAGGATTCGATATCAATGGGCTCTTGAACACAGAAATTGGGCAGAAGAACAATGGCGTTTCGTGTGCTTTTCTGATGAGTCTCGTTTTGGTATGAGACCGGATACAAGACGTATACGACACTGGAGAACCCCTGGACGCCAACAGCGATTAAAATCCTGCCAGGAAGTCCATCCTTATAGTGGTGGAACCATCATGGTATGGGCG
Source organism: Sesamia inferens (assembly GCA_037179545.1). Taxonomy (NCBI): domain Eukaryota; kingdom Metazoa; phylum Arthropoda; class Insecta; order Lepidoptera; family Noctuidae; genus Sesamia; species Sesamia inferens. The sequence continues at coordinate 12,233,921 of CM073921.1, read as the reverse complement.
GGTATTTGGATCGGCGGAAGAACTGAGTTGATTTGGATCAGAGGCAAACTCAACGCTCAAATTTATGCTGAGACGATTGTATCAGACGTCATCGTTCCTCTACAAGTGCAAATCGGTCCCTTATTTCAGTTAATGCATGATAATGCACGACCGCACACCGCAAGAGTTGTAAGACAGATTCTCGCCGCAGCTAACATCAATGTCCTGCCCTGGCCTGCTCAGTCGCCAGACTTGAACCCGATTGAGCATGCATGGGATATGCTACAGAAAAGAGCTCTGCCGAATATGGAGGGTATCCAGTCGCAAGAAGACCTTTTTTTGTTGTTGCAACGAACATGGGCGGCCATTCCACAGCGTGATTTGGATGAACTCATTTTGAGTATGCCAAACCGATGTTCTTGTGTTGTTAGTGTTCGCGGTAGAAACACGGATTATTAATTGATTAAGTTACCCAATAAAATTTTAGAGAAAACTGTTATTTCAGTCTTTTTTTCGAACTTTTGTGTTAGTGGTTCAAATGTCAAATATCCCTTTATTAGGAAAATGGCAAATTTCTTTATTAATGCAAAGGTGACTTGGTTTATCGTTACTGTGACAAACGAAAACACTTTATTTGATGAATCCTTAAAGAAAATTTTAATTAATATCAATCAGGAGAAAAGTTATTGCAAAAATATATGTTGATCCCTAGACACTTTTGATGTGTGTAGTTACGTGATATTGTTGTGTAGTGGCCCTAGCGGTGGCGTTTCTGGTAGGTGTGTGGGAGACACTGATTGAGACACGGTTTGACACTATTTAAACACTTTACTACGAGACAACGTTATAAACTTACAAGTAATATGAATAAAATTACTGACTGCTTATTCTAACTTCTTGTTCTGACTGCTCGTTCTGACTGCTGGTTCTGACTGCTGGTTCTGACTGCTGGTTCTGACTAACTTGCTAAGAGCTGTGGTAACTATTTATATACAGGATCATTATTGGGAGGGGTAGATAGTACCACGACCCTTGTTCCATCATTACTTATCTTAATCAATTACATTAACAGCTAATTTGTGATTATTAATGTTATAACTAATTGTTAACAAATATCATCAATACTTATCTTAATCAATTACATTAACAGCTAATTTGTGATTATTAATGTTATAACTAATTGTTAACAAATATCATCAACTTATGGGAACAATAAACAGTTGATTGCTTAATGACTTACAAACAGATAGTAATGATTTCCTTGAGAAAGGTAAATAAATCATGATGTCCATTACATGTCCATTACACCTCCCCCCTTAAAATGGGAATAATTTGAAAAATTATTCACATAATATTCATACATCATAATATAATATTATTCATATAAATTCTTAAACGCTTATTTGCTTTTTATCTGAGCGATTCTTGAAGAACGTCTCAAGGGAGTGTGTTCTTGAGATGGACCTGGACTTTCAATGTCTTCCATTTCAATATCATTGTTACTATTATTGGTAGTTCTATTTAAATTAAGGGTAATACAGTTTGTGATTCTACCACAACAAGTTTTTGTGTCCTCTATAGCTAGTAATCTAGATTGTGGCGAACAGAAAAATTTCCTTTTCAAGAGATATTTGCCTATCCTATAGAGTACATAAAAAGCTATAAACTTAACTATAGATAAAAACATGAATACAAAATAAGTATTATTCTTAACTCTATGGAATACACTTTCGTTATTTATTTCGTCTAATAATTCATTTATCTTGTCAATTTTGTGACTTGCTATATTTAAATCATTCATATTCATACTGAATTTATTAAACGGAATAAAATCTAACTTATCTTCTATGGTATTGTTTTTCAATTTATTACAACAATTATCATTAATAATATCAAAATCTGGAAGTACAGATAGATGGTTTGACATCATTCCTTGATTTGAGGAATGTAATATAATATTAGGAGAATATAATTTACAATTCTTTTGTAATTTTAAAATACCTGTAGATTTTAATTCTAGATCATATGGTTCTTCGTTTTTACAAGAAATAGTTGAAATGATTTTATTTGGTATTACAAATAACCAATTATTTTCATTTTCTAATTTATGCCATTGTTCTGATTTAATTGAACCAATCCTTGTATCACAAGATGATGGAATTTGGTTTTTACTACCTAAGAATAATGTTAATTCACAATTATCTTTAGCGTAAACTGAATACAAAGGTTTTTCAAATTCACAAATATAATAATTATTAGACAATTTCTTACAGCTATTAATATTTTCTATAGTAGTATAATGAATTTTATTTTCAGAGATTACAAAATATTTCTCTGTAGGTAATATAAACACATAAGTATTATTTTTATTTAAAATTGGTACAGGAACTAAATTATACACATCATAAGTTTGTTGAATAATCAATGGTGTCTTAATTATAAACACAATCTTTTCATTCATATAATATGAAATAATGTTAACTAACGATAGCAGTTCTGATGCGTTATCCATATTTAATTCCAAAGGATATTGTGTATGAATCGGAATGTGTGATACCGTTTTATTTAATTCATAAATATACTGTTCAGGAGTAATTATAATTGGATGTAGATTATTATTTTTAGCGAATAATATGGCATCAATAACCATAGATATTTCATTATTTACCTCGCTGGTAACTAATGTTAAAAATGATAAATGCTCATCTATGTTTTGCTTCATATCAATATTAAAAATTTTATTATTAGTATTTTTTGTATAATTAGCTAAAGTATCTAAATTTTTACTGAAAATGTTTTCACTTTTCCTGAGATCAGTTATTGTATTATTAAAATTATGAATAGTAGTCTTTACAATTTGCGATTGAGATTTTAATAACGTAATTAATTCGTGTTCGTTTTTATCCAAATTATTGATAGCATCATCATAGCGTTTTGCGTCTTCTACGTCTAATGTTCCAAATAAAATCTTAAATAATGTTCCTACGCCATCGATAACAGAACGTTTTGAACGATGATTATTAGCAAATGAATGTCCGATGATTTCTCTAAGAACGATTTCTTGGTTTTTCAAATGAGGATATAATTGTTCTAAGACTAACATAGACGTTTGGCATAGTGAAAATCGGTTAAATGTGTCATGGCTACAAAGGTTTTTAGTTTCAGCAAGGATATTTTCAATAAGCTGTAACTTCCTATGCCAGCTAGATATATCTAAATAACTAATTAAATTCCATTCACTATCGAATTGATTTGCTTTTCCTACATGTTCGAAGTAAATTCCTCCTTTATTTAAAGCTGTTACATTATACAGTTCACCTTGACTTGACGTGAAGGTAAACCTGGAACAATAAAATTATATTATTTATTTCGCTAGTTTCAAACGGTTTATATGCACCTTAACCTTCCTTCTTTTCATAAGTACAGTTACGTTTACTGGCGAATTAATTTCTACGATTTCATACGGACCGGTAAACTGTGGAGAAAGTTTTTCGATCTCCCCGGTTTACTATTTTCGTTTGTGATGTACACTTTATCGCCTAATTTATAATTTTCGGTTCTGCATTTCTTATCGTAGTATTGTTTGTTTTTATTCTTTGAATCAATTAAGTTATTTCTAGCTATTTCCTTAGATTTTCTTAATTTTAATGTTAAATCATCGATATAATCGTCATAAGAATATTTAAATTCTGGTTGCGCGGTTATGGATGTAGGTAGACTTGGTTTAATACCGAATAATAATTCATGTGGTGAGAATTTCGTTGATGAGTGGATAGCAGTGTTATATGAAAACATTGCAAAATCTATCCATTTATCCCAGTCTGCCAAAGTAGCATGACTACGTTCTAGACTACCGTTTGTCTGCGGGTGATATGCAGTAGTAGTTAACTGTTTAATTTTAAACAGTTTCGAAACTTCTTTTAGAAGTTTTGACGTAAAGTCGGCACCTGGATCTGTTAGAATACTTTTGGGAATACCAAATTTACAAATGAATTCTCTAACAAAAACGTCGGCTATTCTTCCTGCGGTATGTTCAGGTAAAGCATATGCTTGCGAATATTTTGTCAAGTCGTCTTGAAGAGTTAAAATATATTTATTTCCATTGAGAGTCAAAGGAAAAGGTCCTACAATATCTAAGCTAACTCTTTCAAATGCTTCATTTGCCGTAGATGTTATAACCATAGGTTCCCTATGTTTTTTCCGTACGAGTTTGTTTTGTTGGCACGACTCACATTGTGCTATAAAATCTTTTATGTCTTTTTTTATGTTATGCCATTTATAAATAGTTTTTATTCTTTTATATGTTTTGTGGAAACCTGCATGGCCTGCCATAAGGCTGCTGTGCATTTCCTTTAAGATATTTGGAATTTCATTTGGTGTAGGTGTAATTAATGTATTATTGTATATGTTTATCTTAATATCTGTTTTCATGAAAATGTATCTCAACATCATTCTTGACTTTTTATAGTTAAATTTATCATATTTATCTCCGAGACGAGTTAAGTGTAGCTCGCTTCGTTTTTCTTTTAATAAGTATTCCTTAACTACATTTAATAAATCAAAATAAATTTCATAATTAGATTTATCCCAATAGTTTTGCTTTGTACAAGCATAATAAAATGTTGACTTACTGTCGTGAAATACAGCAACTTCATTTACTTTAATATTATTAATTTTATTTAAATGATCATACTCATTAACTATTTTTCTTAGACTTTCATCGTTAATATGTTTATCTGCTGATATTGGTATAAAAATATTTTCTTTTATCACGCTTAATTCGTCATTAATTTCGTTTAAATTATTATTTACTATAATAGACTTTTGCGCTGTTTCTAAAAATGATTTATAATTTTCGCGTATCTTTGAAGTTGTTGTCATTAATTCTTGGTTTTCTATATTTGGAACTATTCTGCTTAATGCATCTGCATTAGTATTTAATTTGCCTGGTTTATAAATTGGAGTAAATTCATATTCTTCGAGAGATAATCGCCATCTGAAAATCCTAGCGCCATCATTTTTAGAATTGAATAAGTATGTCAACGGTTTATGATCCGTGATCATATTGAATTTACGGCCATATAAATATGGACGAAAATGTTTGACACACCATACGATTGCTAGAAGTTCTCTTTCAGTGGTTGAATAATTTTGTTCGGCCTTATTTAACGTCCTACTAGCGTAAGCGATTGGCAAATCCTGACCAATTGGGCCTTGTGATAATACTCCTCCTATGGCATAGTTACTAGCATCTGTAGTAAGATTAAAAGTTTGACTAAAATCTGGATATATTAAAATTGGAGACTTACAAAGTTTATTCTTAAGGGATTCAAATGCGTGTTGCTGTAGACTTGTCCAATTGAAAGGAACATCCTTTTTTAAGAGTTTTGTTAAAGGTTGTGACAAGCTACTGAAATCAGGTATAAACCTTCTATAATATCCTGCTAATCCTAGGAATGCTTTAATATCTTTTGCATTTTTAGGTATGGGGTAATTTTCAATTGTTGCAATCTTGTTTGGATCTGGCTTAACTCCATTTTCCGTGATCAAATGACCTAAATACATGACTTCGCGTTTCAGAAATTCGCATTTGTCAGGTTGCAACTTTAAATTATTAATGGAAAATCTTTCAAAAACTTCTTTTAATTTCCGATTGTGGTTTTCGAGATTATCTGCATGAATAACGACATCATCTAAATAGACGAAACAACGATTTCCTTGCAATCCAGTTAAAACACTATTCATTAAGCGTTGGAAAGTTGCAGGAGCGTTTTTCAATCCAAATGGCATTCTATTGTATTCAAAATGTCCTTGAGGGACAGTGAATGCTGTTTTTGATGAGTCCTTAGGGTGCATTTTAATTTGATGGAACCCTGAGGCTAGGTCGAGTGTTGTGAAATATTTAGAATGACCTAATTGGTCTAATATTTCTGTTATTTGAGGTAAGGGATATGAGTCCCCGATGCTGACCTCGTTTAACTTCCTATAATCGACAACGACTCGCCTTCTGTTTTCGTATGTATTTCATGCATAACTACATCTGTGCAGCTTAATCTATCCCCATCTAAATGAAATATATGATTGTATTCTTTACACAATTCAATCAAAGAATCTTTTTCTTCATTATTTAAATGATCTGTCCGTAGACAACTTTCTAGTTTCTCAAGTCGATAGCTTTCATAGTTTTCATTCACTCTGTCTGAGCTATTTTCATTTAATTTTAATATTTTCTTATTTAAAATAACAACATCTATTTTTTCTAAATTAACAGAAGGTATAGGAAAAGTCACATCCTCATCGGTTGAGTTAAGTGCGGTCGTAATGCCTTTGTTATTATTTACGGTGATAATACTCGGGCATAAAAGTACTCCGTTAGCTAACTCTATGCGTGGAACAATTCCATGTTGAACCTCTTCATTATTTGTTATTTTGATAGGAATGACACATTCGGTTCTTGCTTTGACCGTTATGGTTGATTCCATGATTTTTTCAATATTTTCGACTTGGTCATTTATGTTTTCATAACATAAACTGAATTTCTTATCCGCGAGTTTTAAGGTTTTGGTGCTATAATCTATTGTGCTTTTATATCTATTTAACATATCACCTCCTAATATACCATTACCACCAATAGGGAAATCATCATCAACGATGTGGAGTATTAATTTTATATTTCCTATGAACTCCAATTCGACATAACCTAAAGTCCTGGTAGGTTTGTCTACTTTATCGATTCCCTTTAAATCAGCTAAAATATCATGATGAATTTCAGCGTCCTTTGGTACAGCGTTTTTCTTAATGAGGCTAATATTTGCACCAGTGTCTATAAGAAAATCTATATTTCTTTTATTATCTTTCAAAACTAATGACACAAAATAACAATTATTATTTATCGCGGTTATGAGCCCCTCTACTAATCTATTACCTTTTGGTTGGCTCGCACCATCAGGTTTTATTCGTTTTTTTGGTTTGACGTAGAGTTTTTATTTGGATAACGATTATTACTACTAGATGAGTCAGTTTTATTGGGTGAATTTTTATTTTTCAAATGATAGCAGTCTTCTTTAATATGACCCTTCTTTTTACAATAATTGCAAAATTTTAGGTTTTTATTATTATTATTAGGTTCCGAAAATGATCTGATTCTACAATTTACTACTGTATGGCCTGGTTTGTTGCATTTATAGCAGTGCTTGGTGTTAGATATATTTAAATTTTGAAATTTAGATATTTCATATTTACTTTTAAGCTCTTGCTCTTCGACTACTGCCATTGAAATAGCATCTTCTAACGTTTTAGGTTGTAGAGCTTTTAATATTAAATTTAAATCTTTATTTAAACCTGTAATAAATACGCTTAAGGCTTGTGATTTGAGTAACTCAACACATGCTTGTCGGGCTTCTTGCGTTTGGTTTGTTGTATCTAGTGAATTTATTAATCTGACGTAACAATTTTCGACCTTATTTGCATATGCTAAAACGTTTTCGTTGTGATTTTGTTTGCAACTACTTAGTTCTAATTGCCATTGACCAATCGTTCGTTTTTCGGTGTATGTATCTAATAAATAATTTTTTAAATCATCCCAAATTTGAAATTCGCGATTTCTTATCATTGATCTAGCGTTATCCGTGATTTTTGTAATAATTATTTGAAGCAGTATTTTTTGTAGATTTGGATTTATTAAATTATTAACCGTATCACAGTTGTCTAAAAATTCATGTATACGCGCCTTACTGCCATCAAATTTAGTTAGCATTCTTTCAGCCATTTCTAGTGAAATATAATTATTTTGTACATTCATTGATGTAGATACACCAGAATTTACGCTTTGATGCATGATTAATACTAATTTATACTAATTTTCACTTTTCACAATTGAACACTTCCGATGATTGGCAGATGATCCCGTACAGGAAAGATCCTTTATAACGGTGCTTAAAAAAAATATTGGCGGCGTACTCACAGTAATATAATTACTTGAAGATATCTCGTTGACATAGTAGTTGACGTGATGACTTGATGAGCAGGAAACTGGGCAGCGTAAGCGGTTGAATTTTGATCTTCGGACCGCTGAAGATACGTTTGTCCAATCCGTAGAACTCGTCGTGATGCTCAGGACCGTTGTTTGTAGAAGAATCGGAGCTTAAGGACTCCGACGAAGGTCTCGTACAATCAGAGATGTAAGGCTCTGACCAAGGTCTCGAACTATCGAAGTGAAGTGGTCTTCAATCAATCCCAAACTCTGACACCAATTTGTAGTGGCCCTAGCGGTGGCGTTTCTGGTAGGTGTGTGGGAGACACTGATTGAGACACGGTTTGACACTATTTAAACACTTTACTACGAGACAACGTTATAAACTTACAAGTAATATGAATAAAATTACTGACTGCTTATTCTAACTTCTTGTTCTGACTGCTCGTTCTGACTGCTGGTTCTGACTGCTGGTTCTGACTAACTTGCTAAGAGCTGTGGTAACTATTTATATACAGGATCATTATTGGGAGGGGTAGATAGTACCACGACCCTTGTTCCATCATTACTTATCTTAATCAATTACATTAACAGCTAATTACATTGCGTAATAAGGAAGGAAGGTATATTGTAAGATTACCATTACGCAATGCAGATCTAAGCGGCAAGGTTGGTGAGTCCAAGGCTATAGCTGAAAGGAGATTAAAAGGCTTAGAATTAAAATTAGGAAAGAACAATAAATTAAAACAAGATTATGAAAAGGTGATACATGAGTATTCGGAATTGCAACATATGGAAAGGGTGTCGGAAGAGGGAAGAAAAAATAAAGAAGCTATATACTTACCTCACCACGCTGTCGTCCGGGACGACAAAGATACGACCAAAGTAAGGGTCGTATTTGATGCTTCCTGCAAAGGGTCAAATGGTATGTCACTTAACGACAATTTGTTGATCGGACCAACATTGCAGGCAGAACTTCGGCATATCATCATGCGTTGGAGATCCTACAAAATATGTTTGGTTGCCGATATTATTAAAATGTATCGACAAGTTTTAGTGAACAGAAAGGATACAAAGTTTCAGCACATACTCTGGAGGGATGATCCTGAAAAAGAAATAGATGAATATGAATTGACGACAGTAACGTTTGGCACCGCATCAGCACCGTACTTGGCTGTTCGTGCTTTACACCAAGTGGCTTATGATGAGTGTGAAGATAATCCTGAAATAAAGAAAATTATCCTGAATGATTTTTATATGGACGATATGATGACGGGAGCTGAAAGCATAGAAAAAGGGATTCAAATCTTCAAGGTAATGAATGAAACTTTAGGTAAAGGGGGATTTATGCTGCAGAAGTGGATGAGCAATTGTAAACAATTATTAAATAATATAAGGAATGAGGAAGGAGTGAAAGATGAAGATTTAAAAATCAAAATGGATGATATAGCTAAGATACTGGGACTCATCTGGAACTCCGGCGAAGACTTCTTCCAATACACGCTGAATCTCCCGACGATAACTGGACCTGTAACCAAAAGAAAAATTATTTCCGACATAGCGCGTTTATTTGACCCCCTGGGATGGTTGGGACCCAGTATTATCTTAGCTAAAATATATATTCAAAAATTGTGGTTAGCTGGTTTACAATGGGATGAAGCAAGCAATTTGTTATATGAATGGAGTACTTACCGTCAAGGCTTGGCTTCTCTGGGTCAGATAAAAATTTCTCGATGGTTACACACTAGCTCTGATAACATTAAGTTAGAGCTACACGGGTTTTCGGACGCATCAAAGCTAGCGTACGCGGCAGTGGTTTACCTTAGAGTAGTAGATCATTTGGGCAACGTTCATACCTCTTTGATAACATCAAAAACTAAGGTGGCACCTATTAAACAAGTGTCTATCCCAAGACTGGAACTCTGTGGGGCAGTTCTTGTTAGCAAATTGATAGCGGAAGTAGGTTTAGTTATGAACGTACCAAAAAGTGAGTGGCATGCATGGACAGACAGTGAGGTGGTATTGGCATGGTTAAATTGCCATCCATGCCGCTGGAAAACCTTTGTGGCCAACCGGGTTTCAGATATTTTGACCACATTAGATACGCATCACTGGGCTCATGTATCTAGTAAGCAAAATCCAGCAGATTGTGCTTCTCGCGGGGTGTCACCTTCAGAGCTTGTAAATACGTCAATATGGTGGGGTGGGCCGAGCTTCTTGAAGGAACAGGTCATTGAATATACAAGACCAAAACATCTTGTAACTCGTTTGGAAGAAGTGAAGGTGCATACTTCTACTGTTGACGTAAACTTTTGGAATAGATTTTCGTCCCTGTCGAGAATGATTCGGGTCATAGCTTACTGTCGTAGGTTCATGAGATTACGAAGGCACGAAATAAAGTCAGAACATTTGACTAAACTAGAACTAGACGAGGCAACCGAGACCTGTATAAGGAAATGCCAAGAAGAAGGATTTCCAAATGAATTAAAAGAATTAAGGAATAATCAGACAGAGAAAAAAAAGAGTGATTTAAAATCGTTGAACATATTTCTGGATTCAAGGAAATTGATAAGAGTTGGTGGTAGGTTGGAATTGTCACAATTAGATTACCATAGAATGCACCCTTATTTGATACTGAAGGAGTCGTTTCTGACGGACCTGTTGATAGCAGACGCTCATCTAAAAACCATGCACGGGGGACCTCAATTAATAGTAACATATTTACGGTTTAAGTACTGGATCATAGGAGCCAAATTATTAGCCAAAAAATATGTGAGAGGTTGTGTAAGGTGCCTTCGATATACAGTTAAGACAAGATCCCAACTTATGGGACAATTACCTGCAGCTCGCGTGACACCGAGTAAACCCTTTTTATGCAGCGGGGTGGATTATGCTGGTCCGATACAAATAAGAGTATCCAAGGGTCGGGGTCAAAAATCGTACAAGGGTTACATAGCACTATTTATTTGCATGGCAACTAGGGCTGTGCACTTGGAGGCCGTTAGTGATCTTAGTTCGAAAGGCTTTATGGCAGCGTTTAGACGGTTCGTGGCCAGACGCGGTCGATGTGCTAAGCTTTATAGTGACAACGGCACTAATTTCATAGGTGCTGCAAAGGAATTGGCACACCTATTCCAAAAGGAAAACACACTTCTCCCTGAATTCGCTGAAGAGCTCGCCACGAATGGCACAGAGTGGCACTTTATCCCCCCATACTCACCAAACTTTGGTGGTCTTTGAGAGGCCGGGATAAAGTCCACCAAGTATCACCTCAAGAGAGTGATAGGAGATTCTACGCTGACATTCGAGGAGATTACCACGGTGTTGGCGCAAATAGAATCATGCCTTAACTCGAGACCACTCTCCTATGTGGAGGACCAGGACAGATTGACCATATTAACTCCAGGACACTTCCTGGTGGGTGAACCACTTGTGGTACCCCGGACTCAAATTACGAACGATCGAACGTACATAATTTACAGCGATGGCAATTGCATCAAAGGATGATGCAGAATTTTTGGCGTCGATGGTCGCAAGACTACCTTCACCAATTTCTGCAACGGCATAAGTGGGTTTACAAAACTCCGGAGCCATCTATTGGTGAGGTGGTGTTAGTTAAAGAGGACAATTTGCCCCCTGGCAAGTGGTTGCTAGGTAGGATCGAGGAAAAACATCCGGGATCGGATGGTGTTACGCGTGTAGTAACAATACGGACACAGTCGGCGAAGATAAAACGACCGACGTCCAAGTTGTGTGTGTTACCAACAAATTAATGTTAATGTTTATTTAAACATTTCATGTGTATTTGGTTTATTATTTGTTTTTAAATTTGTTGAATGTTTTTGTTATTTATTTTTAAATTGCTTGTTAAATTAGTTAACCCCGCACCAGGGACATTGGCGCGCCTTTTGTTGACCTCCACATAATTTGGCACGGTGGGCGGTAGTGAAGGACATAATTCATATGTCCTTGGTGGGCGGTATGTCCAAGTAAGTAGCGAAGCCCTAGCGCGATCGCCTATTAAATTAGTATTGGTCCGGAATTTAGTACCGATTACCTCTCTAGATGGCGTTGGCGTCGATTTAGATCGCGCTATGGTTTCGTTACAAGCAAAAATATAAGAGGTTTGGATTTTTATTTTTACGAGTGAGAGCAGCGCCTCTATTGTGATTTACTGTAACTAAAATTAATATTATACGGGTTGATACAGTAGTCCAGTAGTATCATTTGACGATCCTCTCCAAGTCGACCCTAGGTCGTGTACACCCCTCCTGGAAATCTCGCGGACATGTATGAACTCCCCTAATTACTAATCAAAGTATAAACGGGGACTTACACAGTATCATTTGCGTCTTAATGTTTCATGATTCGACTCTAAAAATCTGACTTGCCCTTGCTGTTGTCACTTGCTGAAATCTGAAATGATCTGGACACCGTCCACGACCAAATTCCCGACATAACAACATTTGTCGCATCGTACCCGACACGCATCGTAAGCGAAAAAGGTGGTCGAGCCACAAGTCCGCGTACTTACTCGCACATCTATCACCCACTTTATGTAAATCGCATTGAAAGTATCCAAAGGCAACTTTTGAGGTGCATTCAGTTTATATCCAGAACTTATTTACCTAATTACGACAACCGTTGCAGAAAGTTTCACATTCTTCCACTAATTGAGCGGAGAAAAATTGCTGACATGGTATTCCTGCACAATTTGGCTAATGGTTCAATCGACTATTCTGAATTGTTGAGCAAAATTGGGCTGCGTGTTCCATCATACACTTTGAGGAATCATCAGCCTCTGTATGTTCCCTCTGTGCGAAGCATATACCAACAAAACTCTTATTAAGAGCTAGCAGAATATATAACTTGTTGTGTCAGAGGATTGATGATCTCGATTTATCCTCCACCAGTAATCCTAAACTAAAAAAAAAATCTTTGTGATAACTTCTTTGTAAATCACTAATACATCTTCAGTCTTTACTAAACACACTCAGAGTGCTTACTTGTTATTAATTTCACTTTCCTGTCCTGTGCTGTACCTGTTACTGTCTCTTGTGCTAACTTAATATTGTCCATGGAAACTTCTAATTGGCCTTCTTTCGCTAATTATCTTCTACCTGTGTAGGTATATGCTAGCTGTAAATTTCATTAAAATGTAAAAATAAAATAAATAAATAGCGAATTCCTAGGTTATGTTACTGTCTACCCGTCGTCTATGTGACTATGACAAAATATTAAAGGAATATACTAGCTAGATTCAATACTTATAAGGGACTCAAAATTAAATCATAATTAGTACAACAAAGTATTTTTATTTTTCATAATATCTCGTATTTTATAACAACTTTCTTATACACTTACAATTTGTTAATTCATACCAATTTCCGATGCATGCAAAACAATTTTAAACATCTTAAACATATAATAGCTTATATAATTTTATTCAGACAATAGGAATATAATATTTAGTGCACTACACAGGTGTACATGGTGTTCTCAATTAGACGTACATCTAAGTGTTTGAACTCTGAAAGGCTTCTGCGGTTCTTATTACATTATACTTACTAAAATATTTATGCAAATATAAATTTGCACTATATACTATCTTTAACATTAATATACTGGTAAATTCTCTAAAACATAACATTATTATCCTGGACATAATTTTAATTCTCTTGTTAGTAAATATCAAGCAATTCACGTGTTCTCATTCAGGTTATCCGTTAACTAAAACTAATTTGCAGCTATGCATTAAATGAATTTGTTAAAAATAATGATATGTGGTTATTTGTATACAATTAAACTATTTAACATCAAAATAACAATTTTTAAATATCACATAATATTCGTAGAAATATTTAGCTACTTATACAATATATTAATATCTTATATGGTCCTTTTAAACGCACTACCTTATCACGTGTCGTTACAATTATTATCATTTTGTTTAGTTGTCTGTAAAACTATTGTATTGTATACTGAATAAACTATTCTATGGAATACCTATAGGCCATAACTTATTATTCCATTTATGGTCGTTAATGAATATAATAATTACTAGATTAGGTAAATGGTTATTCAAAAATTTTAACTTGGTGTTGATGTGGTATATGCCTAAGACTAAAATGGAAGAGGGCTCTTTAATGCACATTCGGTGCAGGTACATACAGCTTGCGCTGGCAACCACGCGCAAACATAATAGACGGATTGATGTGCGGTCGCTAGCTGACACGTGTTGCAGGAGTGGCCTGGCGGAGGGGGCTCCACTGTTATTCGTTGAGCATGCACGTGCGCATCAGAGCGTCTATCACAGCGTACGGGTCACAGTTGGAGGCTGGTCGACGGTCCTCCAAGTATCCTTTCTTCTCCTCGGCTACTGACCGCGGTATTCTGATACTGCTGCCACGGTTAGCGACTCCTGGAAAAAAAATAATAAACATTCATTTTCTGCCCAATAGGAAAGTACCCCACTCGTTAAACAGCATTAAGTTATCCTCTTACCGGCGCTGAAGTCATTAATACTGGCAGTTTCGTGGAGCCCAGTCAAACGTCTCTCGTTGTCCTTTCCTCCACGAGGATCGTAGACCTTGATGTGTTTCATATGCACTTTAGACAGCTTGTCAATCGCCTTCTCGATTTCTCTGTAATTAAGAAATCAACGCTGTTAATAAAATTGTTGGTGATTCGTAAAGGTATTTAGGTAGGGATATAAAGTAACCATGAAGGTCACATACTGAAATTGAAAACGAATTGTTTAGTAACTAGTCGCAGCAAAATAATGAATGACTCACTAAATGATTTGTAGCAAAAAGCAGCCATTATTTAATTAATAAAAATAAAGTTAAAAATGTCAGTCGAAAACAAGAAGCCACTGTTACAAAATAATTCCGGAATGTCTCAAACGAAAACACGACCGACTTCTTGAGTGCTGCAATCGATTTCTCTCTCGTACAGGTTTACCTTGTAAGGATACTGGTCTCACTAAGTCGAATGTTATTTTAAAGTCATAATTATGACGTAAAAACAAGGCTGTCATACTTACATAATACCGTTTTCTTCACGCATCTTTTTGGTAGAGAAGTTGGTGTGAGCACCAGAGCCGTTCCAGTCCTGAACTGGTTTGGGATCGAAGGTAACGATGACTCCGTACTCTTCAGCGAGCCTGTGTAGAATGTAGCGAGCGACCCAGAGGTCGTCGCCAGCGGTGACGCCAACGGAAGGACCCACTTGGAACTCCCACTGCGAGGGCATAACCTCAGCATTCGTTCCAGAAATAGGAACGCCAGCAAACAGGCAACATCTGTAATTAAAACGAACATATTTTTTATTGTTTTAAGAAGCAGTAAGTGCCATATTTTAGAATGGCATAAATTTTCTATTAGTTACCTGTAGTGTGCCTCGACCAAGTCCCTGGCGAACACCTTGTTGGCTCCAACACCGCAGTAATAAGGGCCCTGTGGTGGGGGGAAACCGCCTGGGGGCCATCCGAAGGGCCTCAGGTCAGAGTCCAGCAGGATGTACTCCTGCTCAATGCCAAACCAAGGCTCTTCATCCTTGACCTTCTCGCTGGCTTCAGCACATCTAATGCGGTGGTTAGTGTCTATGAAATAAAAACAAAATCATATAGAAATTTGAAATCAAACTTTCAGTTGATTCATGTGAAAGAATTATTTAAAAAAAGCGCTTCGGTTTCCTACTCATTATCATTATCTCAGCGTTAATACCAGTCGCAACCGAAGATTTTTTCAGCTTTGGAGTCTGGGGACCGCTTTACCAGTCTAACAGTTGATTTTGGCTAAACTTCCTACTATCAAAAGATAAGCAGTTTTTATCAATCAATTTTTCAATTTCAATTTTAATCAAGGTAACATTTCCGACATGAACGTAATCAACGACAACACAGAAGAACTTTAATAGCCGTAATGACATTCTGCCTTAAGAGAATATGCGTCTACGTTAATTTAATCTAACGTTACCAAATCGATTAGCAGGTCGTGCTGTCAAACAATTACCATAAATGCGTAATGGCGGCTGTGAGTGTACCCTCAATGACTAATGTAATACGACTCGGTCTACGGCGCGTAAACATTGGAAACATTTTGGAGACAAAAGGCGAACGAAATCTATATGTCATCAAATCACTACCTACTGTATTAACCTACTCATTTTAGGTACTCGCATGAAAAGCTGTAAGAAATTACTAGAAATCTCTTTGTGAATACTATTTAAACGCACCTGTAGGTTCCATGTTGTATTTATAGGTATCGCACATAACCAGGACATGGTTACCACGTCGGAAAGGATCCTTGTAAATTTGACGGGGATACAGGAACGTGTCAGAGTTGTGCCCGTCCGACTGTCCGGTGGAGCTGCCATCGAAGTTCCAAATCGGAAGATCTGTAAACAAATTCATGATAAGGAGCGTGATTTCGTGGTCTGCCACGGTCTGAATGGATTTTATTTTGACAGTTCAACAAAAAATACTGCATTGAACAGATACATTTTTCGAATATGTAGAACAATGGACTAGCAATCCGGTTCGAAATGATTCCAATTGATAATAATACTGCGTTACTCAATTAGGGTGCTGGCCGATAGATCAGCCAACGCATAATGTAGAATGCAATTAAACTGATAAATGTACACAGAGTTAATTTACTGTGGGCAACAACTTTCCAAAGAACTAGGAATAGTGAATGAAATCTATCGTAACATTTCTACGACTGCTTGGGGACAATATTGCTTTGAAACCTTTTAAGTTTTCATCAAAATGTCCTTACTTCTAGAAGAGCATTTACACTGTGGATGTTATCGTGGTTTACTGAATGTGAAATCTTTTGTTACTTTTTATAATGGATTAACTAATGTTACCTAATCTGTTTTGGTAAAGTTGGAATATTTGTCGGGGACACGTCTGTAGTTATATAGGAAAAATTAAATTATTTCCGCTTTCTTCTAATATTTTTTTCTCAAACAACAGGTAAGCTTGGAAAACAAATTAAATAGCGACACCCTCAAGCTTACAAAACAGTTTTGTTTTGTAAAATACCATCTCGTTTACAGGTCTGCACCGCACGACTCAGTGAAGGCTGAACAATTTACATAAACTCTGCTAATTAGGTCGTTAATGAGGATGTAATTAAACATACTGACTTCAATTATTGTGGCATGTTTCATAAGTCATGCGTACGAGTCTTCATGAACTAAAACTGTGACCGACTTTTCAGTTCATTTGTGACTGCAGCGAAAGGCGTTAATAATAAATTAGGTACATGAAAATTTTTATAAAACATAAATTTACGTAACATAACATTTAAATGTTACATTTAAATGAACCAATCTTATATAATTAAAAGAGCTCTATTGTCAACTGGATTAACTACTAAAGCGGATCTTAAAAAAAAATGCTGAACAGATGAGGAGATTACACACACAGTTCGCTAGTTACTGTGTGTCCAGTTTATCATAAAAAAACTTGTGCTTTAATAAAGGGACAAAATATAATTGGACATAAGTGATCTGACTTAGTAATAAGATTTACCTTTGGCCTGCTTAGGAATGAAGTTCAAGGTGCGATCTTTGCACCTCAAATGCTCGCCAGTACCGTCGATCCAAATGTATGTCGCCAAAATCTTGTCTGCGGGGATCGGAAGGTCATTGTACCTTCCCAACAGGGATTTGGACAGCACCGCGTTGGGCGAGTTGACGAGCACCTGGCCCGACATTATCTTCGGATTATCTGTTATTTAAAAATGCGTAATTAATACTCTATTAGAGTTTAAAACTTGATGGCCCTATGGACATTCTACGACGATTAGACGATTTGGAGGAAAACAATAATTAGTAAATGCAGGTAAAGTAAAAAAATAAACAGTTGGCTAACTCCTTGAAAGAGGTAAAAAACAAAATGGCGGTGGCAGTGAGAATAATATTCCGACACTACCTACATACATTGTAATGAATTCCCTTTGTACCGTAATAAACTAAACTGCCTCATTTGCAGGCGTAAAATATTAATTTACGAGTACCTAGCAAGAACCTGGATATGTCCGGTACAAAATACTATCATAATAACCAATCAATTTATTGTAAACTATAGCATACTATTTTCCGCCAGCGGCTTCGCCCGGGACAAGGTCGGTTATACCGTGTTTCCAAGAGAACTCTTCAAAAGTCCGGGATCAAAACTATCTTAAGTTATTTCTCAAAGTCTAGTCTATCTTTCTACCAAATTTCAATAAAATCAGTTCAGTGGTTTAAACGTGAAAACCTAACAGAGAGACAGACAGAGTTACTTTCGCATTTATAATATTATTATATAGTAGGGATAAACGATTAATAATTGATAAATGAAGGTAAAAAGAAATAAACAGGTAGGTAACTCCTTTAAAGAAGTAAAAAGAATATGGCGGTGGCAGTGAAAATAATATTCCGAGACTACCTACATACATTGTATTGAATTCCCTTTGTGGCTTTCAGACGCTATAAACTAATTTCGACAAACCTTGCTTTTAGCTAATCGAAAAATTCACACAGTTCAATGGTAAAAATAACAGTCACCACAATGAAAAGCTTTTTGTGGTAGATAAATCTGTTAAATAAAACAAAGCTAAATATACTAAAATAGGTAAACTAGAGAATATTTTAATAAAGTGAGTAACAGATTTTCTTGAGCCGTATGGTATTGAAAGAAAAATTCTCTCGTTCAGTTAAATTTACTACAAGCTTTGAAGGTTTTGACCCAGAAATAAATTTCTAATTTGGTTGGTGTAGTTAGTATTTGAGTTTAGTTAAGACAACACATAAATCTCAAATGGAATCCAAACCAACTATCCATTACTTGCACGAAGTTACTGTCACTGGGTCAGACTATTAAAAGTTTCAGGCCGCAACCAATGCTTACTTAGAACGAGCTTCACTTAAAAATTCATACCGCTTATGTTGGCGAACGTGACAATCGAGTACCTAAGTATTTGTACCTATAAAACCATGTCAAAGAAAGGTTTGACAAACTACTAAAAAACGAAAACAAAAAACAAACGTGAAATCTACCAAGACACACAGGTTCGGGGTGGTAGATTTCAGCCCAGTCCTGTCAGAGAGAAGGCATTCTAGTAGTTCGGACATTAGATTATGCTTATTTTGTTCCCGATTTTAACAAGCCTATAAACATCTCAAAATAAAAAAATAAAAAAAATATCTGAAATTGGTTTACTTTTTAATGGTATTAATTTATGAATAAAAGCTGGGTGGAAGTTGATACTAAATATTAGCTTACCTTCTATTTTTCCGTGAGCATCAGCCATCTTCACGCCTTGTAGAAACGTATAAATCTGTAACAAAACAAAAGAGTATTTAGCATTTTAGCCCATGCTGCGAACTGATTAAAATAGTCTTTGACAGATAGTGTCATCAATAATATTCACAAGTTGTAGGAGGAAAAAATGCGTAAAAATAAACCGATAGGTATCGGCAATTAAAACTACAAAATGCTGTCAGTGAAAACTGTTGATTAAAAAATTCGTTGATACGATGCGCGACGCATATACACAACGATAAGAATATATACGACGGAGTAGTAGTTTGTAGTCGGCTTAAGTTTGATTACTTAATATTAACATACATTTTCCTTGACATTTCGAGAGAATATGTAAATAAAAGTTTGACTCTTCACAAAAGAAACATGTTTAAAGGCCATAATCAACTGTATTTCTATGATTTTATATGCTCATGAATGGAAATAAGCGTTGTCAATTTTATCCGGAAATAACTTCCTTTACGTATTTAGGAAGCCGATTAAGAAACAGAAATAAATGAATGATGAATGTTCTTGATTTACCATGACCAAAAAGCAAGGTCTAAGTTACACGTGTTAACTATTATGGACTAATAGCTCATAATAATATCAATGAAGTTCTCCAATTCTCATAGGTGTCTCAAGACAAGTGGCTCCATTGTGCTACGGCACTAGGCGCTGACGACAGTTTTCGGAGACCCATTAGCACTGAGTGTGCTAATCACCTTGGCGTCTTGTCTGTGAATGTTATATTAACATTGGTCAGGCCACACAGTCCTGTCGAACTTCAAGGTCACCGATTTACGATACGCCGAATCCTAATATATTTTGTTTCCATATTCTTCAATAATCCTGTAACAACCGGGATGTCCTTGGAGGCCATTGCAGAGTACATACAGGAAAAAGAAAGCTTTCGAAAGTACCGGGATCCCCGAAACAGGAATAGAAATAATATTAATGACTACATCGGGTCTATCAAAATGTTCGTTTTAAATTTTATATTTCTTACCCTCTTTGTGTAATTAGCATTGTAGCTTATTGAAGGAAAACACAACCGGAACTAATTAATGTATTTCTAACAGAGCATGACAATGATGTTGTTAAGAACTGGAATTGTTTCGTTTCGTAGGCAACAGTTACCTGTGTTTCAGTCAAACAAACAGACCCTTGACATCAGCAACGATGGTAATTTGACGAAATCGATTGGCGCGTTGCCCACACTGCGGAAACGCGTATGTACGTTAGACGGCCACTCTTCACGACGCACGCAATATTAGGTGCCCGACGCGGCAATGTCGACCCGACCGACGAAGGCGATTATTATAACAAATTGATATTCACACAAAAGCCAAGGCATTGAAGGAAATGGAGGTAACGAATGAAAGCTTCAATATTGACTAAGAATACAATAGGGTTCATTTAGGAGAATTTAGAACAGAAAATATTTCTACATTAACCATAAGTCATTATTCAATCATTACCAAAAACGGAAAATTGACAAAACTAATTGTATTCATTACCGTATTTCCCGTGTATCCTTAAACGACTAAGTAAATATTTTCTGAAATATGTACATTGTACCTACTATAAGTTGGATTGTGTGTGTTTTTTTTTTAAATCTTGCCTCGCATTAGAAATTACACCTGTATCGTGGGTGCTTTTAGAAACATTTAAACTCACATACAAAAGCAGTATTCATTCACATGACAACTGGGCTTCTAATAAAACATATCGCGTCATTTATATGTAAGCAAATAGGAATCTTGTACCGCAACTGATGGTTGTTGGCAAATGTAATGGATCTGGGAAAATTCCCGCTAGCTCGGAAAATTTCGTGTTACCTGCTGGCTTCATCCACGATCAACGTTATTGCAATGCGCCATAAGATTATTTTGTTGATGGAGAACAAAAATAAACGAGCTAGATCTAAGGAAATATTTAAAAAAGAAACGAAAAGAAGTAATCCATAATATTACCCAAAAAGTAAACGAAATTTCTGACATCTATGTTACTCTTAGATAGAGCACGAGGTTAAGCAATCCGATCGATAAACATAATAGCTATTTGCATGGTTTTGTTTGTTGTTCACTACAGGCCCAAGATTGCCGCCATTCGCTTCTGATTAGACGCCACTACATTAGTGAGAGCTAAAATATTATGGTGATTACTTTTTACATTACCACACCGTCTAACAGTGGAAAATGTTAATGGTAAATTTTTTACTGTTAATTTTCCTTTTTCCACCTCTACGATAATAACTTATATGAGGTGAAAATTGAATATGTAAATGCTGTTACTAGTGTAAATCTTTGGAAACATTTCCAAGATCAGAATAATTTTGTTCCAGTTGTTACGCAGTGAGAAGCAAACTGATTTAAAAAAATATTATTTAATTATTTATTACAATAATTTACACGATTTACAAGATTTAGGTAATGAACTAAGAAATAGGAATTCACAATAGATGTATGCACGATGAGTGGAGATATGGAAGTGACAAGAATATCCATGAGCTAGCTTATATAGTATCAGAACTATGGGAAGATTGTACATAATTAGGTTTTGTAAATAAACTATTAACATAATGAGAAGATGGCAAAAGGATCGATGATTTAGTAATAATTACTTAGTAAATACTGATAACGAGATAAGGATGTGTAATGGGAAAGTAAACAAACTATTAAGAGCATATCAAAATGGCACACAGTGATTAAGAATATCTAACAATGATTTGGTAAATGATAATTAAGAATATCTAAGAATGATTTGGTAAATAATGACTAAGAATACATTGACATAATATATGACTTATATACTAGAGTAGTACAGTAGACTTAGATACATAATATAACACAGTTATTACCAGTCGGTAACAAACAGAGATGTCATTGACTAAGTGTTAACTGTATGTAAATACAGTAGTTATGTATTTAGATGCTCGATCGTAACACTTCTGTGACTATTTGCTTAGACTGAAGAATACTTTTATAACATAATGTAATTGGGCCTCTAATGATTTTTATTAGATGCTTATTTTACCCAACACCATCCTGTCATAGGTATACAATCCGAAGGATAATCGTAAAATAGGAACAACAGATTTAATGAAAATATTAATAAGTATGTAGGTGTCATGACAGTGACAATTATGGCGCGATAGTCATTAAATAGCATTATTACACGCAATCTATAGATATTAAAAGAAATAATTAGTATCGTTCTTTCTCTCAATCATCGATGATCACAATGTCAATTAAACATTGTCACAATGAACTAACAAAATTATAAATATTGACTGTTTATTGCCATTTATAAGATATTTTTATATAATTTAAAAACGAATAAATAATGTATAATATGTACTTATATCAAAAAGGAGGCACTGGAATAATTAGACATTAAAAAAATTCGTCCGCAACGCTGGCAATATTAAAAGTGAAAAAAAAAAGTCTGGCAGCATTGCTACATTGCATGGCAACTTTCTATTTTGAAATGTGTAAAGTCATACGATGTAACGCATATGTCATTAAGGAAATGCACATGAAATCCAATTCGCGCCACGGGCCACGACACTATTTATAAAACATGATCACCGCCATTTCTGTTTTCACTCCTAATTACAATGCATCGATGTTTTGGTATCAAGCGTTATACTGTACACACTCCCGTTATCAAGTGTTGACATATTACATGTCTCTTAGTATATCTATGTGGGTTAATGTAATGGCTCATTTGTATTATGCCGATGTTGATAACCGAAGTGACGCAATGTTTCAATGTGAGAACGAACGCCTTGCTGTTAGGGAGAGGTTTTAAAGTGTGTGATTTGTCGTTAATATGCTGTCCGTAGCTGCATCACAATGGATCACGGACTCGTGCGTGACAACTGACTGATTAGTGGCTGTTCTTTAGTATTGTTCTCCCCTTCAACGTTCGTCACGTTGATATCTATGTGATGCTCATGCGTAAGTACTCGAGACAGATGGGATAACAAAGGCTTTATGCGTTCGACTTGACACCTACACATTACTCAGTGTTTTGTTGGGCAGTTGTATGTTTTGTTTAGTATTTATTACACAGTTCTCAAGTCCTTGGCCTTGTCATGAAAGGAGGGCGATGACTGTTCACGCAGCGCACGAGTGTTTGGCCGCTGGCTGCGGTGTGCTCAGCTGATGCTCACATTGCTCATCTAACGAGACGGGTGGATGGTTCTTGAGTATTTAGAACATGTTTATATTTGTTTCACGAGCGGCAAAAAATATAATGCGTGAATGAACCGGCCGGCGGCGCCGATAAAATACAGAAATAACTAGGCTTGCTTTCGTGGTTCCGTACGTAAATATTCCCGTGTACACACAATTTATTCACATACATATATATTTTTAAACTAATTAAGTACGTGTGGCTGCAGAAGAAGATGCAAAACTGAAAACTAAGTATATCTAATTAAATAACTAGTTTCACTTAAACTATTTAATTAAGCGGAAAGTGTTGCATGATATCGTAAGAGAGTGGCATATTATTTTCGATGCTCTCATTCCAATGTTACAATTCTATCAATATTAGCGGCTATTGTTAAGTAAGTTAGCTTATCTCCAAAATTCATTTTTTTGTGCATCTTGTGTTTACCTATAAGATGATGATGCACTGTTATTTTACCTTTGAAAATGCATTATTTGGTTGTTTTTGTGTAATAAATTGTTGGTGAACTTAATAAAATAATAAATAAATCCAGTATCCAATGTTTTGTTATGTGACATTCAATAACAGTGAATGCTGAGGTGATGAATGCACGGTGACATTCGCTGAATTTTACCTACCTACTTACTACCCTTTGTTTGACAATCATACGATTTGAAAATGCTGTGTAACTTTCAGAATCCTCAAACAATGACTTTCGAATTCGAATTTCCGAAGTCATTAAAGTTTAACAAAGAAAATATCGTAGCCTAGGCTACGCATTTATTTAAAGATCGAAGATAAACGCGAAGTATGAAGATCAAGAATAATTCGGTCATTCATCTTGGCAGTTCAAATGCCTTTGTGTTTGGTTCTCGAGAAGTATTGCACTTTACTGTAATTCCCGTATGATTTGAAAGTTTATTTATAATTCTCAAGGTAGTTGCGCTGTGGAACACTATATGTATTCATTGAAACATTCACATGTTTTATACAAGAGTGTGGTATGGTATGAAAGACGATCTAAATTATGAGCATTTTGTAATTATCCTCGCTGGACGTTTATAAGTGCACAAACGTATAAGGAGAGACGCTAAAAACAACAGCTATCAGCGGTACGATAATTAATATAGTCCTTGTACAAATAGAAATAGCCTTCTTTCAGAAATTGGTGTAGAAATCTAGAGCAGAGCTGATAAGTAATGCGCGAATGGAGTACTTTTTCTCAAGCAATCGCGGTTAAGAATATCATTATTTTCTGCATATATAGGTCGAGAAATAATATAAACTTGCTTTCCTCGTACGACTCGTTTCGTCATTAACAAACTGGAATTATCAAGTTTTTGCGAGACACTCAAACGGTCTTGACCTGAAGATATTACGTCAAAGTCGATCTCCATCTCACCGGTGTACGTATCGTTATGATTATTGCATTGCATAATCATTATTATGTAGTAATAATTATAATATAATTCTTTGGAATTTAATCAGAATTTAGGTTACTTAACAATATAATTAGAAATTAGAACATTTACCTAGATAATTACGATAACATTACCATAAAAGCATTTGTGATTCGAATTTCATCGAGTAAAAAGCGTTCTTAAAACTGAATGATGAAATTGTAGTTATTTTAAATCTTAAACCTTAATGTTTGAGCGGGCCCTTGAGCTAGTTTAGTTTATAAAAATAGCAGACGGTAGAAATATATGTTATCCTAACAAATAGCATATCATTGTGATTCACATTATTATTCCGTAATGTACTGCATTTTCCTTATACACTGATAGTTAAGTAGGTATACACAATTGTACGTAGTTGTAATAAGTCTAAAGTAAGTATGTAGGTTACAAAGACGCAACGCTCGGATTCCACTTGATTGAGTATCAGATGCGATCGATAACCTGAAGTACTGCGGACTTTCTGGTTACAAATGAGAACATGTGTCGTATAGTATCATTAACAAAGACGTGATTATCGAACAAACTAGATCATTTACTAGATTAGTTACAATTTACGCAATAATGATCGCTAGTTTTTAGGTCAAGGGACCAACGCGGTTGTGTTCTGATAACAGTCAAAACAAGCTTTAGTTTGAACGATAACAGCGACCACACCGAAGTCTTAGAATTACACAATTAACTTTTAAGTAAACAATATTTTTTGTCACAAGGTATTTAGCGAAGGACGTTCGGCTGCATATTAATTAAAATGACTAATTCTAAAGTCGAGGTTACCGTAACAGGAACGACGCAAATGTTTACGGAACTCTAGCGGCTAATGAGCAGCTGAGGTAATTACCACGCGTTTTAAACGGGTACTTTTTGTACCAACACGGCACCGGCACTACAAGAACCACTACACGCGGTATTGTTAGTAATTGGGTCAGTAGTGGACGTCTTTCGGCTAAAATGATGATGATGATGATGAAGTCTTTGTGACTGAAACTCAATGCACCTATGTTTTAACATCATGTCGGTCCTTTTGTGTTTGGTTTTATATTATGTATTCAGAGTGTAAATACTTAGTAGCAATTTTTTAAATTTTTATTATTTATTAATTATAAACTAGCGCTTGACCGCAATCCCGCCTGAAGGTAAGCAGTGCAATATACCTATATTGTATGATATTAATGTAAAGATTATTAAAGTATTATGTAGATTTTTTATTCGGCCTACGGCAACATCTGTACGTCTTTGAAATCCCGTCGAGAGTGGAAATTAATAGTTTAGTGTAGGGACTGGGGATATTATAGACACGACATCGTGCACGGGTATTGTGTAAAGAGCCTTGACACAGTTTGCTCCGACAAAGGGACAGTACATAATATAAAACAATGTTTCACTAAAACATCAAATCCAAGAAACAATCAAACTTTATAAATATTAGTATGATAGTTATTGAAAATATTTCGGAGTTAGTTAAAAAGCCGAGCGATCTACTTTGCGGAGCAGTAGCGGTCCAAGAATAGAAAGAAATAAGACGATCGATTGAAGGTTTTGGACTCAAAAATAAGTTGGTTCGTTTTACCCGTCGACCGTACGAAGCCGACGAAGGAAGGAATGATTCATAATTTATTTTATTACACGGGAGTTCCCTTAGGCAAGCGTTCAGTAGGTAACGCGTGCTACTCGAGAATTTCAGTATGTGACTGACCTTTTGCCCGCACTGAACAGACTGAAACACGCAGCGGTCCGCATCTGCCACATGTATACTTTTTTAACCGTTTTATTACTCTTGAAGATACTAAATTCAGAACTACGTTGAAACAGAAAAGTCAAAAAAAGTTCGTGACATTGCGAAATAGCTCTCGTGTCCCGACCCCAACACGTCGCTCCACCGAAGAGAAATTTTCAAAAATTACTGGTCGAAAAGTATGTTATTACTTCTTTTAGACCTCATTACTTTTTTCTTTCTCAGTTAGGTTTTATTGGTGGCCTGTAATATTTTATGTGGCCTACAGAATTGTCCTTTGTTCGATATAGGTACACTGAGTTGAGCTACACAATTATTGAGAAATGATTGGACTGACTAGACAAATCCATTCAAATTTGTGACTCTTTCGGACACTGGTATTAGTGGATACCAGTGTCCGAAAGCGTTACACATAGTTACGTGATATTGTTGTTCATATTTTTTTTTATATTATGACATATACCCACAAATATACCTAATATTTATTCCGATAACCTTTTTACAGAATTTCGTTACGAACTTTTTGATTTGTGGAGAAAAATCTCTCATAGAATTTACTTTTCAAATTTCAACGATAAATTATCGAAGGAAGATTTTATGAGCAAATACATTATTTGAAACTTAATGAAATACATCGATTGTTACAAAATTGGGTAGGTATGTTTTTATCTACTAAGCTATTTCATTAAACTTGTAACGATTTAAGTGTGTAGGTACATAGTTGTTGCACAAACTCGTGTGAGTAGTTGGAAAACTCCTCGATTTTTTACTTTACGAACCAAACGAATAGCTAGCAATGTTTCAACACATGCCAATATCGATAAGCATCTATTTTTATGCACACATAACATCACGCCGATCACCGCTGATAGTATAAGCAGGGGCCGGGGTTGTCGATGCCAACACAATACATGAATTTACTTTTGGCAATGGCTTGATGGCACTCAAGTTCCGTGATGATCTATGGTGGGTTGTTGGTAGGCAACCACTACATTTATCGGCTAATAATACAGTGACCCTGCCCCTCTATCGATTATTACGAGTATTTCGGCTTCTTATCAACTACTGACACGCTTCGTGTTTTTAATTTGGACTCAGTTCGACAAACATTAGGTGCTATTGTTAGGAATTCTACTTTGAATAGCGTTTTATAATGTCCGCACCTGCGTTGAAGTTAATATGCAAACGTCAAACTAAAGGTCTGCGTATAAACAAACTGAGTACCTACATAGAAACTTATAATTAGACATGCTAATGTGTTGACCGTTTTAATGGTTAGCTAGTTGAGAGCTGAATTCCACTCCAAGACGATGCCTACACATTGTTAACTTCGTTATTCATAAAATTACCATTTAGACGAAACAACTTTTATTACGCTGTTCAATATTATTTCGACGTAGATTAACTTGTAGCCAAAATATTTTTTACGACTGTGATACCTACATATGCACTTTTAAAATTAAAATGTTATAAATAGTTTAAACTGGCCGTGTATGAGAACTTTTTAAGTTATAACTTTCGAGCCTTTATATCATTCTTATTGTCCTTTATAATTTGAACAGGTTTCAGTTGTCGTACCGGCTACAGAGATCCAGTTTTCCTTTAAGAACACAATCGAGTAGCGTACAAAACGTTTGGGTGACATAAAACTCACGAGCACTACTACTTAGGTGTTGTCAATTATTGTAAATGTTAAATCAAGAGTGTTGAAATTTTTAACATGTTATATAAATTTTGGAACAATTCGAATGAGCTGGATTTATACTAGTAATTTCGCAACATAAAAGTTCGCAAAGCAGTTAGACCGCGAGCGTATTTGGTGTCAACTACAAATATTTTGGTCAGAGCTGATGCAATTCGCAATGCAGCCGGAGGTGGTCGAGCGCGTGTGCACGCACTACGCGGGCACGTGCTGACGCGCCGGGGAGTTTCCATACCCGGCTCGAGCAAGACACACCACCCGGCAACATGCAAAATGCACCACACCGAACGCACTCGGAAATATTTAAAAATATCCTAAGTTTAATAAAAATATTTTTTTTACAATACCTTAATATGAATCCCTTGACAGGAACGCTGTGTAACGCGCGCAAACGAGCGTAGTGTTGTTCGAGAGCGATGTATCGGTTCGCTTAACTGACTCGATCGCTTCGCTTTGCGATCTAAGGATTGACTGGTGTTCCGGCGAAGCGTTGGTGAATATATGCGCGCGCATCTCGCCGCGCCTGCGCCGTGGTGGGAGCACGCCGCTGCGTACAAATGTACACGCAAGACAGAATATCCTAGTTCTTAACAGCGAGGCATAGTTTCGAGAATGGAATGGCACGCTCTTGCCCATACATTCTGCATGTCAAACTGTCACCAATTCATTCAGTGCCTATGACGCGAGGGAGCGTCGCCCAATACCTAGTCCCACCCATTAGTTAGGTCTTCCCGCTCAAGGTACATTTATTTCAATTAGGTCGGTACGAACAGGTAATGGAGTTTAGTTTGAAACTGTACCGTTAACTTTTTCTGAGTTTGAAAACATGTTTACAGTTTAGTACCTCCTCTTTGAGCACACTCTTGGTATTGTTATGAATCTATTATTACAATTTGTAATATATTCATGTTTATTTACACGCCTACAGGAATACGGGAGCCCGAGCAATTAATATTAATGATTTATTTAAGTAATTAGTTGGTTTACGACGGCAGAATGAGAAATATTTGACTGGTTTGCATGCAACTTTTTAACCATCAAAATTAGTTAATCATGAAAAAGTATACTAATTAAATAAAAAGAAGTTGGAGCACTGGAATATTGCTAATCTGGCAATATTAAACTCCAATAGTCATGTAACACGTTTAAATCACGAATGTTAGGCGGGAGTAAGCTGAAAATCTATGATGTACTCTCGACTGTATATGTTCGCCACAAATTTCAATTTCAGAGGCAATAGCCAACCCAATAGTGAAAAAAAAACGTCAAAAGTGATATTATTATTTTACCATAGTGATCCTCGAATTATATTAAAGCTGTATTTTCTTAGATGTTTTTGAATATATTTATAAATTCTCAATTTAATAATATTTACATAATTTAAAAAGTCTAAAAATAATGTTATGTACAAGTCTAAAAATCACACTATCCTTGTCAACTTAGTTTTACCTTTTTTTTTTCTTCAATATAGTTTGTTTTATAAATTATTATTTTTAATTTAGTTTTGTGTATTTTATATGTTCTTAACTCTATTCTAAATATTTGTCACTCTCTGATACACTTCTTGTTTGTATTAGTTTTAGTGTAGCGTAATGTATTTTTCGAGGCAGTAAAAATATATAAATCAATGCTATGTACGCCGTAATTGTCATGTATATTAGTCCTATAGTAGGGATGTATTCAAAGTATGAAAATCAAAAAATAATTAGTCCGTCTTACAGATAATAAAAAAAATTAAGACCCGTATTTTTTATTTTGTCGTAATTACCAACAATTACTGAGATATAGCGTATTAAAGTTACAGAGTGGGGGCTAATTACGTCACGCCGTTCTAAATTTTGCACCATGGCGTGACGTCATGCGACATTTCAAATCAATATATCTTCCTAAGTATTTGAATAAAAGAAAAAATAAAAAATACGTGTTCAATATTTTTTATAAAGCTACCTGACGGACATTAAATTATTTTTTAGGATACAAGCCAGTTATTAAGATTACTTTAGCATAAGTTTAATGTATGTGATGTGGCTGTGCTTTAAATAAATAAATAAAAAAAAAATCTATAAAGTATAAAATATTCATCATCATCATCAACATCATCAGCCTCTACTCGTCCACTGCTGTACATAGGCCTCCTCCATGGCACACCAACAAGCTTGATCCTGAGCAGTTCTCCGCCAGCCACTACCAGCAACCTTTTTGATGTCGTCGCTCCATCTTGCCCAAGGGCGTCCTACGTTATTTGCTGAGTTGCGGGCTCCACTCGAGGACTCGTTTACCTCAACGGTTGTCGGCCCTGCAGCATATGTGACCAGCCCATTGCCACTTTAGTCTAGTGCTAATTCGCTCAGCTATGTCGGTAACTTAGGTCCTCTGTCGGATCACCTCATTTCTGATGCGGTCCTTCAGAGAGACGCCTAACATAGCCCGCTTCATAGCTCGCTAAGCGGCTTTAAGCTTATGTACTAGTCTGACCGTTAGTGACCACGTCTCGGCTCCGTAAGTCATGACGGGTAGGATTGAAGATTTTAGTCTTCAAACATTGGGGTATGGGCGACAAAAATACCCGACGAAGTTTACCAAATACTGCCCATCCCAGCTGGATCCTTCTATTTGCCTCCGTCTCGAAGTTGTTTTTCCCTAATTGAAACAACTCGAGCGGCATTCCGTTTACGGCAACCGGTCCCGGAGTGACCCGTTCATTGAATGTACCCTTGACTATCATTAACCTAATCTTTTCATATTTTTGGCAGTATTCAGACACCCCACAGTACAAGCGACATCAGGTCAACCTACCAGAAACTGTAAAAAATTCAAAATCAACCTTGAACTAAAAATGAACCTATGCATTAGCGATAAGTTGAAAAACTAATAAAGTTTGACAGATTGTAGCAGCTTGATATCTGTAGGTACAAGTAATCTGATATATAACTTGTATCTACTATTCTGCAAATAGTAGATACAAGAAGTTTGAAAAGAAAACTATTTCGTATAGCTCTTTAATAGGTATCTTGGAAAACTACTGAAAAGAAGGGATGTTGTCATTTACGTTACATTACATTGTATAATGGACAGCCCCTTACTTCCTCACATATTGTCTGTAGGTGGACGCTACATATACAAGTACGTCCAGAGTGGTGCTGACAATTCGACAAAAAATTAAACATCGTGTACCTCAACACATTCTCAGTCTACCCATAAAATATCATATAAATATGTAAATTAGTTTAATCACAGGAAATTATTAATTAATTATTAATCTGTTTCGATACGCAATATGGACTAGAGTCCATATTGCGTATATCTTATTTTTACAGAATACCCACATTCATTAATAAAAAATATATAATATAAAGGATGTATCTGACATCGACGCACAAACGAGTGCCATGGTGCCATGGTGCCAGTGGTGGAATTTTTCGTCGGCTTTTTCATGATTAAAAAAAAATGTAAGTAGTTTTTTTCATATTAGACCTTTCATAATTGCTATACTTTTATAACCCAATAAGATTTTAAAGTAAAAATTAATTAATTAGCTAATTACACAAAAAAGCGCTATGAAAGCATAACTCAAAAAACTATTTTATCAGCTGCTTTAATAGAGTTCACATCAGGGATCAACGTCATACCTACCAACCCACACGGCGGCACGCTTGCAACGTTCAAAGGCCGAGCCGACACTTTTTTCTATTTCTGATTTCTGTAATCGCTCATTAACGACATAAATGCCTATTATAATTTTATTAGTGGCGTACGATCTAGCCTTTTCGCGAAGTTTGCGTTACGATGTCAGATACACCCTGTATAGATATATATATTTTATAAACTATCGAGTCTAAACTTTATAACTTACCTTACCTTATTTTACTAACATACCTACAAATTAGTCAATAACTAACAATACTGTACATGTAATCGCCTAACTTTAATTTTAATTCTCGTTTCATGGAACGTTTGCGTTTCTAACCACTGTTTCTCATTGTAAGGGAATGATTCTATTCTGTTTTTGAGAAATAAATATCTTTAACCATAATGATAATAACTTATAATAAGAGTCCTGACCGCCGATAGCTTGGACCCGATACCGGTGGGCTAAAATTTTTTTATATTTTTAAATATATTTCTATACGTTAATATAAAAATGTAAGTTATACGCAGGTATATAAAATAATATAAAGAAAATAATAATATTTAACGACCGAAACAAAATAGAGTTAAAAATTTAAGGTTGTGTCTTCCTAAAAGAAACGTGTTTGTTTTCTTTCGGCATTTTTGCCATGTGGTACGGAATTCTTTGCGAACGATTCCGACTCGCATATTAACGGTTTTTTCTTGTTTATGCTTTGCTTTAACTTTGAAGACAGTATTTTGTCATCAACCTTTTGTATGCCCGATTAACGACTGATCTATGAGAATATCTTTTCCAAACATTACCTTTTCCTCCTGCCACCCAGTGCTCAATAGAAAAAGTTTTTAAAACATGACATGTATTATAAAAATAATTCACTCATTATATTCTAGATTTCTAGGATCTTTGTTTTTCTATATGTCCTTAGCATACCTCGCATTCCACTAGCTCCAGAAACGTTCTAGTAATTGTTGGATAGGTATGAACCAGCAACTTCTCGAAACTGTTGTATAATTTAAAACAGAATATCGTTTTCCACATTCATTTCTGCCATAATAATGACACATAAGTGCCCATTAACTGGACTGCAAAACGTCAGGTAATGTCACTGCGGCGATATTCTCCGTTTATTGATGGAGATACCTGTCATTTGCAACATACAATACACAACATTGGATCATTTTGTTGGGGTTCTTTAATGACGTTCGATTTTATGCAATAAATGCGTCAGTGACTTCAACTCATATACTATAAGTAAGTCGTAATTTAAAATTAAGCACCTACCTATATATAATTAGGTGAAAAAATATAAGGTAGGAATAATAAATTGCCTGCACGAGAGGTGATACTTTAATGTCACCGATGTATCCTTTTGCTGAATAGCTATTATTTTCACTACGACATTAACGTTTCTCATACAGTTTCAACATCTACCCACTAATTTAGAAATAGCGCGAACATTTATGAACATTTAATAGCCTATCATTTTCCATCGATGGCTAAACACGTTCTAGTCTAAGAGATGGAATCGAGTCTAACCAGCCAGTAATTCTCCGGATTTTCACTATTCAATTATCGATATATTTAAACACAATTTGCATTCAAAAATTTTTAATTTGGAACACGTAGGTACCTGCACGAAATACGTGCAGTAAAAATGAATATTATATGTATATTATATTTGTTTATTATTGTTTAGCACAATAAGAATGAAAACAAAAATCAAGCGAAAACAACTCTTCCTTTAGCGCAATACTACGATGTTTCATAAACACATATCCGAACGCTTCCCGATAGCATAATATAATATTTGTATTGGTGCTGTCTTCTCATAAGTTCCCTGATTTCGAATCGTAGTTTATGAATAGTCTTCAAACTCCTATCTGGAGTTTGGTTATGATATGATCCGTCCGTTTAAATAATAGAAAAAAAAATGAATAAAAATTTTACCTTTGTCACCATAAACATAGGCAAGTTTTCCGAAGGTTAGGCGTTATCCGCAAAGGACGGGGTAGAATCTAGCTCAGTATTAATAATTTAATACTATTTCAAAGTTTAATTCTTATACAACAAAGGGTCATATCTCATCTTGAAATTGCATGAGGGTGGCCACTGACTGGATACGGAATACATGTTTAATAAACGTTACATTGCCGACATAGCCCTAAAAATTGCAACACTTAAGTGGCAGTGGGCAGGGCACATTGCCCGTAGGACCGATGCCCGATGAGGCCGATGGGTTCTCGAGGATGGACCACACACCGGATGACGCAGCGTGGGGAAGGCCCGGACAAGGTGGACCGACGACCGGGTGAAGATCGCGGGAAGCGTCGTCGTCGTCGTAGAGATCCTTGGAGGATGCCTATGTCCAGCAGTGGATGTCTTTCGGTTATGAAACTTTAGATATGTATAACAAAGGCAATCAATTCAAGTGTAAACTGGCCCACTTTACCGTTTGTTTCAAGATGAGGGTCTCAATGAGAAAATGACAGATCCCCCTCGCAAAATCAAAGCGCTATTTGACCTCGACCCTCTCCCGACACGTTGGCTCGTACCCCTCCAATCATGTTATCAGCTGTCCCGGTTCCTTTTGATAAAAACGTGCACTTGGAACAGCACCGTAATTTTTCTAGTGTTTTGTACCCAAGGTTACAAACGGTACTAAAATACTAAAACTCCACCAGACTGTATCTCATGAATCGTGATAATATACAGACAGTTGAAATTCCCAAATGAATTATTTCTATTGCCGCTATAGCAATCCATACTAAAATCAGCAATGAATTCAAGAGCGGGTCCAATCCAAAGGGGACCCAGCACAGGAGGATTTTACTTGAGTACTTTCAATACTGATTCAATTTTTATAAATTTTGTTTGACGTCAAACGCTCGGGAACTATATACCTTAGTATGTATTTCCGCAGAGCTAATATATCCCCTCTTCTGGATCCAATAATATGTGACCTACAGGACCGTCTGTCTCCTGAAATACTTAATTTCAGGAGGCAGATGGTCCTGTAGGTCTTGTAGTTCGCACACAGTAATCAAGACATTGAAACTATGAAACAACCAGCCACCGATTATAGATTGTTACTAAACGATTATCGCCTGTGGATGGTGAAGTGGCAACGGAGTCAGGACATACCGCAGTCGATTTCTGACCTTATTTCAAATAGCGATATTGAGATGTATCCTAACGTAAGAATTTGTTTCTAATTTTTAAGGGGGCATCCATAAAACAGACGTGTTTTTTTTATAAAACATGTCTTTTATACTTTCTTCACACCCTGACTGGGGTGCACAACTATTTTAACAATCAAACTCTCGACTACCACCTTAACAGCTAACGCTCTGTCAATATTTATATAACTTGTTTGTTTATAAAATGAATGTAAATTGAATATTTTATTTTATTATTTGAATAATTACAATATATTTAACATTCATACACACACATTTATACTTATAAGTCACAACATTATTTATTTGAGTATGGTTGAGTTTTTCTATTGTTTGGATTACTTTTATTATCTAAATATATCATTTTATTATTGCGGACTGACACCTGTAGGAACAGCATATTTGTGTTTTTGTAATTCTTGCGTATGACACTCATGGGTTGCAGCTGAAAATCAGCGTCAGATGGCACTTCTTGTGTTGTCATTTGACATTATGCTGAGTTGAAGCCCTTTTGGCATTATAAGCTAAGTTTTATATTTCTATGGTTTTAAGTATTCTGTAATGTCAATAAACGCATTTTTCTTTCTTTCTTTGTTTAACACACATCACGCATTCTTTTAACTAACTTACAAAACTAGGTATACTCACGCAATAGGGTATTAGACTAAAAAAAACTAATTAGTCTGTCAGTCAGATTTCCAAAAAATACTAGACACGTATTTTTTCTTTTTTCATATATAAAAACAAATGAAGACGACACAGTGCGTTGAAAACTCGTGTGACGTCACTGCAGGCTACACTTTTTAGCGCGCAGTGACGTCACCAGCCACCACTCCTGATCTTTGATGCGTTTTATATTTGTCAATTTTTATTGATTTCATAAAACAAAATATACGTATCCAATATTTTTCTATAATCTGAATGACAGACTAAATAGGATATTTTTTTTAAAACTCAGGAAACTTCCCTATTTTACTCACCATAGCTTAAAAAGTAATAAATTTTATTTTTCTTCTATGTCTTTAGCCTTCGCCGATTTCCACTTAATCTCTTGAAGACACGGAATTTTCAAGTCGTTGCCGTTTTTTAAACATCTGCTAGTTCTTTTCCTACATCATCGTACCTACATTCCAGCTCGCTCATAGGTCGTCAAACCCTCATTGGTATGCAGCAGCGTGCATCCAGTGCAGTAGGCCTAGTATGAGTTTTCAATACGAAACTCGATCGTTGATATCGAGCGCGTTTGGCGCTCTCATTGGTTGAGAGTTCTTACGACCTTGAAGCGGACCAATCGCTGAGTCAAACGCGCTCGATATCAACGATCGAGTTTCGTATTGAAAACTCATACTAGGCCTACTGGTAATGTTGTCGTTTGGGGAGCCTTGTTGTTGTGCGCTCTTTACTAACATAAATAATGTTATTAAAATATGTAATGTAAGGAAGAGCGCATAAATATCGTAGTATTAGTAGTATTGCGGTTAAAGTATTACATAAATATCGAACAATCTATAGCAACAATCGCACAATTAATAATATTTGCAATAGTACGCCTTATCATGAACCAACTCATAAAGGGTGTATCTGACATCGACGCACAAACGAGTACCATGGATCCAATATATGATTCTGAACCCCCCAGTGGTGGAATTTATTCGTCGGCTTTTTCATGATTTAAAAAAATAACGTAGTTTTTTCACTTTAGACCGTTCATTATTGCTATACTTTTATAACCCAATAAGATGTTAAAGTAAAAATTAATTAATTCGCTAATTATACAAAAAGCGCAATAAAAACAAAACTCGAAAAACCTATCTTATCAGCTGATTTAAAAGAGTTCACATCAGGGATCAACGTCATACCTACAAACCCGCACGGCGGCACGCTTGCAACTTTCAAAGGCCGAGCCGACACTTTTTTTTTAAACACTGTGAATTCTGTAACCGTTCATTAACGACATAAATGACTATCATAATTTTATTAGTGGCATGCGGTCTAGCCTTTTCGCGAAGTTTGCGTTACGATGTCAGATACACCATGTATAGAAGTAAGTAAATGCATTATTAAATAAGCCATACATAAAGGTCCTAGTGTTTAATAAATATGTTTGACTTCTAAAAGCGATTATATAGATGCCACCATAAGCATGCATACATTAAGCTATATCAATCTCTCAAATTTCTATTATAAGTATTTCAAAATTTACTAGGAAAACTGGACTGTTCTGGACTGATAGTTTAACAGAGTTTAACTTGCTGACGTTTGTACAATTTTTTTTCCGGAATTAAAATAATGTACAGACGACATCACATCAAGCTACTACAATCTGTCAGATTTCTTCATTAGATTTTCAACTTTATCCTTATAGCATTAAGGCTCAAGGTTGAATGGGAATATTTGGCAGTTTGGGGTAGCAAGGGTTCAACGGCAGGTGGACAGCGTTGGCCTAGTGGTATCGGTCACAACATACATTGTTACTAAATAAAACTGAGTGATTTATGTAGTAAAAAGTGCATTGAGTAAATAATTCATAAAGAACAGTGAAATATCGCAGCATAGTGGCCACTTCATGACTTTACCTCAAACCTCCCTCGTAAGACGGTTCACGCGGCCGTCTTTTTCGACCAGAATTATTCATTAACATTGACATTGAAAGATAAAGACATGTGACATCTACCACCCCGCCCACTCCTTCTCATTGAGAGGAGATCTGTGTCCCAGAATGGGAATATTATATGCTGATTTTAAAAGTATAATTTCAGAATCTACAGGATCAAGTTTACGCGGATACAACGGGAACTGCCGGCACAATATTTAACAAAGTACAACTATCGGAACCAAGGTATGCGGCTATGTGGGAACCGAACTCCGTATGTTTCCTTTGTCTCCTCAGAAGCATAGTAGGAATAGTCGACCGCACGTTTGTGGTAACAGTTTGACCTTGAGCTAGAATCAAAGGCCAGCTAATACAGGATTTAGTATATTACTATAGGTAATCATCATAAAGTAACTAAAGAAAAGAGAGAAAGGATAAATTGAAACTTTGTTTTGGTAATTGACAGTTTGTACACTGTGCGTTTAATTGCATTTTACAATTAGTACTTTAGAAAAAAGTCAAATGAATATAAATTGCGAAATTATCCGTCAAAGTTCAATAAGCCATGAAAATCGCTTCCTGTAAACTCTGTACACAGAGCCTATGGTATAAAGTTATAAAAACTTTGAATTAGTTGGAGAAAAAGTGATTAAAACTTTAAATTAGTCTCCTAAAGTACCTACGATGTGCTATAAAAACTCGAACGATATTTTTATCAAGAAAAGTTCTTCATCGGAATTATTAAAACTAAGTACCACACCGGTTTCCTCACGCCTCTTTTATCATTATTCTGAACCGTAATTGGGATAAACCCTTCTCTGTCAGCCGTTATCTTGGTAAATACCCTCTTTCCAAACTGAAATAATAACTAAAAAGTATTTCAACTTGGTAAAATTAATGTGACCCCGTGGTCAACACTTTGGGCCCAGGTGTGAGAATGGTCTATCATTGGTCTCATAATTGTTGATTCTGACAAGTTTTGAAATATGGCTTCATTACGGCTTTCCAGTGTTCAATCACTGACTCTTCATTAAAAGAAACAGACATATGCGGTAATCAGCCAAAATTTGACAGATGTTTTGATTCGATTCGTGACTTATCACCATGGCATCATTATACAGTTACAGCTTTAACTCTTTTAGCAAAATGACTTTGGGATCATGATAGATAGAATGAGAAAGAAGATGTTTCAGAAATGTAGGAAGCCTGGGCCAGCACATTGTACACCTAATGCTAAGTGTAGTTACGCTATAGTTAACTGTTTTTAATGTTAATTTCCTATATTTTGACTTAGTTTTTATACAGATACATTTTAACTCGGCCAAAGATTGCAACACAACTAAGTACTAATAAATATGGTCACTGTCAAAATCTTGAAAAGCGAAATGAGATTTTGACAGTGACATTTGATTGACGTGTCATGTATCTAGGGCTATCGTATCTATATTATCTACCATATGACTGTGAAAAATACAAAACATGAATTCCGAACATACGGCCCATTAAATAAACACAATCAACTCAAATAAACAGAACAAAAAGAAAATAGAACTGTCAAAGTCGCCAATCAAACGTCATAACCACTGTCATGGCTACCTTAATATTTTATTTCACTAAAAAACGTTTCAAATAATTAATTATATATATGTTTTATTCAAATGAATTTAGTAGTATTGTTATGTAAATCTTTTATTTTTTTCCTTTTTAACTATATAGCGTACATAGTGGTGGCCCAAACTGAAACATCTCCTTTATAAAAATAGCAGTCTTGGGGTCCCGGAAGGAAGACGTAGAATCACGACGTATAAAGACACACACACGCATCACATCACTACGTTACATTACAGACGAAGGAAGATGTAGAGTCACATTACTAGGATACCCAGAAGGCGTAATTATAAAGTAATTAACGTGTACACGACCGCAGGTTTAATTTATTATTATGGATATGTTGAAAACGAGCTAAAACCAGCTCGTGTTCATACATTGATAAACACCAATTAATAAAATCCGTCTCGAGTTACGAGACAAGATAAAAAGATTGGTACCTAGTTGTCATTATGGCGGTGTCAAAGGCAAAGCATTAATTTGGTTACAACCACTTATAACCAGAACTGTATCATTATTAATCATATTAAAAAAAAAAAACAACAAAACTCCTAATTAACATTTAATTGGGGAATCGTTAAGTTTATTCACACTAAAGCTAAGCGAACGTTACGTTTGCATTACACTTCAATAATTTAATAAGCGCGGTATGATACGGTCGTAAAGTGAAAATGTACCTATAAGTATTCGAAAGTTATTTGAATGAATATTTTTTTTTATTGCGTTGCAGCCGGCCGAAATATGCATCAGTCCCAAGTGCGCCGAAGGGAATTAAAT
Source organism: Sesamia inferens (assembly GCA_037179545.1). Lineage (NCBI taxonomy): Eukaryota > Metazoa > Arthropoda > Insecta > Lepidoptera > Noctuidae > Sesamia > Sesamia inferens. The sequence continues at coordinate 12,193,810 of CM073921.1, read as the reverse complement.
TTTTTAATCTACTTTTTTTCAATTGCGGATTCTATAATCGAAACTCATAAATAGTGAGGTTTTCATTTGTGGAGATTACAACTCTTATCTCGGCTGTAAAAGAGCAGGATAATTGCGTAACACACTATCAGTAGCAAAGGGTTTATGACAGCTCAGCAAGATTCATTGCGTTATATACTTTGTTGAGCTGGCACATTTTTCAAGCATATGCAGTAAGCAATAAGATAGGGATTAGCAATAAGCTTCAAAAGATTCCAATTCATGTAATAGTTTGTTTTAGTATGAGCTCGGGGAGTTTTTGTCATGTAGTTCCACCTAAACTACATGACAACAACTCCCCGAGTTCATTGTTGGATCACGAGAAAAAACGCAACGAATGTCCAGTCATTGCTTATGTACGCAACAGACTATATTGAAACCACACTTGTACACAGAGTGCTGTATTATTAAAGTTTGGTGCCGCAGGATGCGGCGGTCATTAATCTGTAAGCGCTTCCTTATCAACATGTACATCATGTAGAAAATGTTAAAAATGAAAAATAATTTCCTGTGACTAAACTAATCGATATATTTATATTATTTTTAAGGGTAGACTGAGTGTGTGTTGAGGTACACGATGTATAATTTATTGTCGTATTGTCAGAATCACTCTGTATGTATTTATAAGTAGAAATTTTTCGCTGGTTAAAGGTGTTTAAAGTATAACATATATTTAATTGTGGTTTATTGAATAACCTACGAAAAAATCTGTTGGGGAGGGTTGCAGAGTGAAAACACAGGAAATACTGTTAAGCATTTAATATGAAGGTATAAAAGGTTTATCCAAGGACGATATAAAAATGGAGTCTGATGAAAAACTATGAGTCAACTTACATAGTTTTACAGTTAGCCAATGTTAGTTTAGTACATAGAGGTGATCTATCTCCAATCAATTCGAATTTAATCAAGAGAGACGATTAAGTCTACTTCATTATGAACAGAGGGTAAACCAAATTGCCAATTTACATTCAATAATTGGAATTGGGGATTAATCCCGAGCTATGGCACCACTTCCATGCTAGCAATAGAATACAGTATTTGTTTGGATTATCCAATTGGCAACACACTTGCTAACCACAAATATTTGGTAATCTACGGTGCATCAGAATTTATAACCTATACCAGTCCTACTCCTATCCCAATTTATAACCTATACTAGTCCTGCTTCTATTCCAATTTATAACCTATACTAATCCTGCTTCTATCCCAATTTTTAACCTATACTAGTCCTTCTTCTATCCCAATTTTTAACCTATAGTAGTCCTGCTCCTATCCCAAATTATAACACACTAGCTGCGCCTCGCGGTTTCATCCGCGTAGGTTTAGATATTTTTTTTAATTGCTCGGCTCCTATTGGTCGTAGCGTATCTTATATAGCCTAAAGCCTTCCTGGATTAATGAACTATCCAACGCAAAAATAATTTTTCAAATCGGTCCAGTAGTTCCTGAGATTAGCGCGTTCAAACAAACAAACAAACTCTTCAGCTTTATATATTAATATAGAAGTGCCGGCAGAAATTACACACGACAAAGTCTTGCCGCCAAGCTTTGTGTTCATGATGTCTGTTGAAGCCGTAAGGAGGACGGGTCTGAACAATTGTGTTGCGATGTGTGGTACGGGTACGATGCACAAAATGTTGTTTGTCAGGATTTTGGTCGTGGAGGGTCTCCAGATCAATCTCCCAGTGGCGCAGCATCGCTTGTTGTGTTGGTGGGTTTATCGCTCAACTATCGTCTTCCTTCCTATTCACGAATTGAAATGAAATGAAATCGTTCATTAAGCAAGTAGGATCACTGATCACTTTTACACGTCATACGATTTTTTTTTCTAACTAGATGAAGCCGGCATTTCCTAGCTGACTACCTCTGAGAAGAAATAGCCGAAACAAACTCAGGGATTATCGTATTTCTTCAAGTCCAGACATTAAAAATGAATATTCTTACAATAATTTACCTTATAATTACGCATATTGCTTAATAACAATGCTTAACAGAGCGAGCAGCTCAGTCCCAAGCTTTTATGTCTTCTAAATAATCTGTGATTTTATAATACCACTTTTTGCAAAGTTTGGCCTTTATATAGTTTTTAAATCGTTTATTGGGTAAGTTTCGAATGTCCATGGGAAGCTTGTTGTAAAAGTGTATGCATTGACCCATGAACGAGTTGCCTACTCTGTGGAGACGAGTGTCATGTACAGCATGATTGTGTTTGTTCCTGGTATTTATATTATGAATATCGCTTATTTTCTTAAAATCCGATATATTTTTATATACATACATAAGATTTTCAAATATATACTGTGAAGCTACAGTCAGAATGTTCACCTCTCTGAATTTTTCTCTAAGAGAATCTCTAGGCCCAAGGTTATAAATGGCGTTTTTTTTTAATTGAATAGGCTTAATAAAATAGCGCGCTTTACCATCAACGATTCGATCACTGCTTAGCATCAGGCGGGATTGCGGGCAAGCACTAGTTTATAACTATTAATAAAAATAAATATGTCTTTTCCTTCCATTCTTCTCTATTAGACGTCATCTCCTTAGTCACAACCTTCTTAACCATATCATCATCACACATTCTATCCATCGTTCCTTTGTTCTTCCTCTACTCCAGCGTTTTCCAACAAATGGGTCGAGACCCGGCACCGGGTAGCAAAAAAAAAAAAAATACCGGATCGCAGTTTAAATAAGTACTGGGAGATGGTTGATTTTATTTCTTGACTAACGAGACAATGATGATCACACGAAGAGAGGATGGTTGCTATTGTAATTGTAGGTGTTCAACGGCGCGCATGGGGGTGATACCGATTTTAATTGGGTTCAAAAGCTTAAGTGGATCATGAAGGAAGAGTATGAAATTTAAAGGGTCACGGTAGAACAAAGTTTGGGAAACGCTGCCCTACTCTTAAAGCCATCAACATTCATACTCAAAACTCTTCTCACAATATTATCCTCTATAGTCTATAGGTTTCTAAAATACGACTGCTATTAATTAACGCATCGGGTTTATAGCTGAGATAAGAATCGTAATCCTAACAAATATACCTATACATACCTATACATACTCGTTAGAAATAGTTGAAAAAATATGTCGAAAGGAAAAGTCCAAACAAAACGCATCTAATTATGTAGGCTGTGAAGAAATTGTGGTCATCACTCACCCGGTGGGCCACCACAAAATTTCAAATTCAAATTTTCGTGTAGGAAGGGGTTTTTAAACAATTTGTAAAAACAACTAGGTAGTCTACATTTAGATCAAAGCTAAGAATCTAATCATAGAGAGCGATTATTTAATAAGCTATACAACGTTAATTTTTATTTATGCAAAACCTTGAATATAGTTTGTTCAGAATAAGCAACTGAATCGATTCCAATCATTATTACACAATGTTATATTTTTTCTCAAATACGATAGCGCACGCCCACGCAACAGCTGATGCTAGAGGTCATTGCACCGCACACCCGCCCGAGCAAAGCGTGGTCTATATTTTTGTGGGGATATCCAAGTAGGATAACAAGCCCATAACTTTGTGGTTTATGATGATATCTTTTTTGAAATTTTGTACATAGATTCTTTACTTAAAAATACTGGAAAATTGTTTCGGGTTTCGCATATAAAAAATAATGTTGTTTTGTATAACGGACCACCCACTCGGCGAATCCGTGCAGCCATGCGGCGATGCGATTTATCCATATGTATAATTACTACAAAATTTTAAATATATAAATATTCAATACAAAACAAAATTAACATAAAGCTAACATATTTTGAACATAGTCACGACAACACAAATATACCTTAATTAAAAATACAAAGAAACCCTCGTGACTTCAGAATCAGAGAGTTTTCTCACATTTCATGTGGAAAATCACTCCAATCACGGATTTTTACAATCACCTACACGTGAAGCGATCGTGTCCAACATCGAGTTATCTTTTACAATTTCATGTTATCGGCCGAGACAAAGTTGAGCGGGAAGAAGAAATAACTGGATTATGCATAGATACGAAGCGTTAACGAAAGTCTTCTACATTATTATGACATTTTTGCTCTTTATTTTTGTTTGACTTTATGTTAATTATTGTTGTGTTGTACCGTTTCAATTACCTAATTAAGATTAAAAAAAAACCGAAATGGCTAGTGTGTGACAAAGACTAGGAATTTCGCTTTTACAAACATATATAAACTCACATACACAAACAGCCAGACCCTTAAAAAAAAATAAGAATAGAAATGCATTTCGCTTGCGTCACACTCATTGGACCGGTCTTTGAATAATGAATGAAACAGTTTCTCCTCGATACCACAGTATCGATACGTAGTAGATTGAAAAATTTGAATGAATGGCGTTTTGGTTCGTCCAGCACAATGCCATTTGCGCATATAAACGATAACAAACAACTACCTACGCACAATAACCGCACTTCAGTAATCTAATACGCACATTAAGTAATGTTGTGTTCTCGATTAATGCGCTAAGGTCGGTCAACAAATATGACCTTTGGATATAAGCTGTTATTTTGAGGAAACTACAGTTGATAGAATGACTAATCGGCCTTTGCAGATTGAGCACGTTTTCATTCAATAACGTTCATATGTCTAGACTAGCGGTTGTTAAACTTACAAGGATTCCAAGTCATCACCGAGCCTCAAGATGCAGACTAACTGTCTAGTTCGGGGTCCACTGGCAATGTTGTAATCTACTTTGACTTTTTAATTTTTATTTAATCTTTGTACGCATTATCTATATATTTCTTATACAGATAAAAAAGAAAGTGATTCTATATTATATTTGAATATTCGCAATGCTGCGTTATTGCGTGACAACTCAAAATAGGGCTTCGCAATCACGAAATTTTTGGCAGCTGACTGAAGAGATTGATCGGAGAGAATTTGAGGCAGACTTTTCCTCTAAGATCGTACTAGGGATACTTGTAGGTGCTAAATATGTCTGTCTTACTTTTCATACAGACACAATTTAATTTATTCCAACTGTTCTATGTCATTAAACGATAGGATCTCAATTTTCTGTGGAGAACGTGTATTGAGTATGTTTTTTAATTTTCTAGCCAGTGAATCACGTATTAAGTGGTTACGTTTTAAATGTTGTTTGAACTCCTTTTCATTCATGGCTGTTTTTTTTTTTTTGTAAACTCGTGGGGAAATATTGTGGTACTGTGTGCTGGTGAAGACGCTATTAATTCAATTATATATTAATTAGTTTTGTTTGGATTTTCGATAATAATTTCAGACCATCCATCAAGAAACGAAAGTCGTTTCGTCGTCGAAACGATAACCATCGCTCGTCGCACGTGAATATCGATTGGGAGCAGATAGCAACTTATCAAGGGGTGATAATCGACCCGGCTTAGTGCTCGGCCACTAGGTGAGCATTTTATTCATTATGATAGACACAGCACAGTATTCATACGCTCTCCTTCCTTAGGGCCAAACAGAACTACACCTAGTGTATACACCAGACCTTTCTGAGGAACATTACCAATTAGGTTAATATTTTGTCCTACTGGGTCTTTTGGGTTCTGGCTTTTAATTATTTGCCTTATTAGTCGCCAATCATTTATCTTCTCAACATGACCATCCATTATCTAAGCTTGTTCTTTAAAATTTTTGTGACTAGGTACCTCTTCTTTCAAAACACCTTTGCTTTATCACATCATTGTTCAGCCGCCAGGGTAGGGCAAAACTTAGTAACAAAAATTAAAACATGATGAAAAGTTTATTAAAGCTAGGGCGGAGAATGAACTTGTACAGTTTTATCGTTCGTGATGTTGTTTTTTTACTATCATTCGGTAAAGTTCAGCAAAGCTATAAATAACACCGATTCTGATTAGTGTTCAAAATGTAATACAAGCCACTTGCATGTCTAATAATGCACTGAATTCTTCTTTCTCGTTTTGGCACGATATACTTGTGTGAGAATCTTGCTATTAACCTGGCATTTTCTAGCTAAATAGTCCTGCCAGAAAACTGTTATACCCATTGTACGACATACTTTGTCATGCCCTTTTAAATTTGGCCAGACACCGCCAATTGGACGTGTTATATGGTTATCGTATCCGGCGGACTCCTGCGACCTTCACTCGGTCGAGGTCATCGATTTACCTTGTCTTGTAGGAGTAGGCTTTATACGTCTTCGAGTTATGGAGCATAGAAATGATAAAAGAACTTCTTTCCTATACCTATCGTTTATTAATTGCCTTTAGCACACCTTTAGTTAAATCGTAGACAATGATGTCGGTTACAGGTTTATGTTTATTAAATCTTAGTTTAAGTATTTATCTGTGTTTTGTAGGTCGAACCACATTTCTCTATAACTTATACTCAATTCGCGTTAACTTTAGATAAAAAAATGCTTAGAAGCTCAAGAGCAGTGCAAAACTTTTAATTTTCATGTTTTGTTTTTAGATATATAAAAAATGTTCTCAATATAAAAAAAAAATTAACAGCTCAAGAGATAATGTGTCAAGCAACTGAAAAATAGAGGGCATCCGAACACGGTACTCGGTCAAGTTGTTTCCTCCCTCTGTAACCCCATAGTATGAGCGCATGACATTTTCATTGATGGATTGTGCCCATCTCATGCGCTGCACACTTCCACTGGGAGCTGGGACCCTGTCAGAAGAAGATGGGCCTCGAGGTCCTAAGCGGACCAGTGTCCTCCCCGTTGGCGAGCAGGTGGTAGCGTTGTCGGCGGTGATAAATACTCGTCGCTCGAGCTCGACGCAACTACCGATGCTGGTGTCGTCACAGCATTCACAGTGGGGCTGGAGACCGGCGGCGGCGAGGCGGAGCTGAACAACGAGTCCGGAGGTGGTGGGAGTGCAATGATAACAAAATAAAAATAGAAATATAGTACATAACATAGCGTTCACAAGTATCGACAATTGAATGACAATCAAATATAGATACGTATTATGGTGGAAGCTATTATAACAAAATTAAAAAACATTGTTCCACGTTTGATCCTTTTAGGTTTTAACTTGGAAACTAGTATATAAACTGAAACTAAATTCTGATAATAAATAGTTCAAGAGAGTTGATTTAAGTATAACAGTTAATTTATAATTGTTTATAATAAATTCAGCATCAATCTGAAAAATAACAAAGCACAATACGTAAATTCATATATTGTACTTTTATTTCGAGGTGTAGTACCCTATATAGAACCTTTTTTTAACTTCTATCTAACGCTATTGGAATTGGAGTATAGTCTCATATAAGACAAACATTTCTGTTGTTCCCACAGGGACGCCATTCATAATTTATCAAACAATCTCCCAGACGGAGACAAACGTACATATATGATGCATGACATCTTCGAGGTACAATCTTAGATAAGTTATTGACAAGGGTCTCTAAGATTCAATAGCAAGGATAATGGTAATATTTATTATGAATGGAAATAAATTACTCGTGTAATTTTATGATTATTTGTGATATTATAGCCTGCAACAAACACCTATAAAATAGGTAATTTTAACAAAAACTTTATTTTTTGTTATTCTGTCGTGTTTCTTAATTTGTATCAAATCTATCCAAAGAGATATAAATAAAAAGGAATCCTAAAAAAACCTTCAACAAAATGTGAATCCTTGCAACTAAAGATAGAAATCGATTATTCTGCATGCAACTACATACATTAAAATCTATATTTTAAAAGAAAAGATGGAATTCAAACGGTTTTTTGGTATGACGACACCGTCGGGTTCCCACATAACGGTAGGAGGGGTTCACAACGGCGCGGGCGTCGAGTCGGCGATGTAGTACCTGGGACTCGTTCTCGACAGCCGGTGGAACTTCGCGGAGCACTTTCAACGTTTAGTTCTCAGATTGGAGCGGGCCGGGACTGCCCTGAGGTGGCTTCTGCCCAACCTAGGGGGATCAAACCCATCCTGCCGGAGGCTACGCTGGAGTCGTGCCATCCACGCCCTTTACGGGCACCATAGTGGGCGCGGTCGTTGAGGCGTCCCAGAGGGTCATGGCCATCTGGTTCGTCCGGGGATACCCTACGGTCTCCGCTGAGACGGCGAGCCTTTTTGCCGGATTGCCGCCACAGGATTCGGAGGCCAAAGCACTCGCCTACATATGGGAGTGGCAAGAGGAGGCAAAACGCCGAGGAATATTTCCGCTGCCGCGAGATGTAGCGGTAAAGCAGACAGAGCTTTGGCGCGATCTCATGGCGACATGGCGCCCCAATAGCGGCAGTGACAGAAAATCAGCGCCCTCACGCCTCTAGCTGCCGCAGAAAACGCTTTGGCGGGGAGGCCACATCGAACTGCCGGCCACCGTAGGTGCGGGCATGCGGGACCTGGGCTGGGTCGACGGAGCGTTTTGTTTCACGAGCGCCTCAAAGAGATATCATTACATCATGACGGGGTTCATGAGGACCGATGCCTGCCAGGGCTATGGGTTGTTCGAAAGAGATACCGAGGCCCTGGCGCACAGGCAAGTGAAGGAACACAGGTGGGTTTAGTCAGTAAAAGTCTGACACGCTCTTCCGGTCCGCCCAGAACGAAGATACGAGACACAGAACATTAAATTAAATTATATTTAGTACCTATATGTCATCCACCCACCCAATATATCAAATAATATCATTATAATTAAGAATTTAAATAAAAACTTACTACTTATTTAAATTTAATACAAATTTATCAGAATTTAATATAAAAGATAAAAAAAAGTATGAAACTATGAAATATGATAATTTAGGACTGCTATATAAAGTTGCCAAACGTGCCACTAAAAGAGCTGTAGCCAGAGTCACACGAGATCACTTGCAACCGCTCTACGAGAAGCTGGAATCGTCTGAGGGGCAAAAGCTCATTTACAAGTTGGCACGTTCTAGGGTCTTTGACCCTAGAACGTGCCAACTTGTAAATGAGCTTTTGCGGCACAGGATATATCCAAGAGCCGCTGTGTAAAAGACCCTGTTGGCAACCTACTATGCGAAGACCTCGCGGTGAAGGAGAGATGGCGCTCGTACTTCCACGAGCTGCTGAATAAGCAGCACCAAGAGGTGCAGACACCGGAACTCCCTCCAAATCTTGGATTAGTGCCCCCGATAACGCCTGAGGAAGTCCATACGGCTCTTCGTCGCATGGCAAATCGGAAAGCTGTCGGAGCTGATGGAGTTCCCATTGAGGCCTGGAAGGCGATGGGTCCTCGCGGTGTGGGCATGTTAATTAGCTTTTTGAACCGCGTGCTCCTGACCGGCAAAATCCCGTGCCAATGGAGACTGAGTATTATTACTCCAGTCTTCAAAGGCAAGGGCTCGGTACAGGAGTGTGGCAACTATCGCGGTATAAAGGTCATGTCCCACACCATGAAGATCTTTGAGAGGATTATGGACTCCCGGATCCGGCAGGAGTGTGCTGTCTCAGAGTGTCAATATGGGTTTCGTCCAGGGTACGGAACCATGGATCCTATCTTCGCACTAAGGATCGCCATGGAGAGATACAGGTCGAAGAACACGCCTCTGCTTTCTTGATATGCAGAAGGCCTTTGACTGTGTCCCTCGGGGGGGATCTGGTGGGCACTGAGGTCCAAAGGGGTACCAGAAGCCTATGTTGACATAATTCGAGACATGTACCTCAATTCCGATTCCGTTGTTAGGACCGCTGTTGGTGACACTAAACCCTTCCCCGTCACCGTCGGAGTCCACCAGGGTTCCGTTCTTAGTCCGTTTCTGTTCAGCGTGATATTAGACGCCTTGTCGGATAGCATCAAGAATTCACATGAGCAACCTCCTTGGTTGCTTATGTATGCTGACGATATCGCGCTGGCGGACGCGGACAGGGATCGGTTGGTGCGGCGTGTGAATGTGTGGAAGGACTCGCTCGAGAACGGAGGTCTGAAACTCAATGTGGCGAAGACCGTGTATATGGCTAGCAACACGACAGACCCCATGTCCGTGCGAATAGGCGGTGACGTGGTCGAGTGCACAGACCAGTTTAAATACTTGGGGTCTGTACTCCACGCGTCCGGCGACATTAATTGCGACGTCAGGGCACGCATTTCCGCAGCTTGGGCAAAATGGCGTGAGGTGTCAAGTGTCATTTGTGACACCAAAATGCCGGTTAAGCTTAAGGGGCAGGTCTATAAGACCATCATTAGACCTGTTCTCCTGTATGGCAGCGAGGCGTGGCCTGTGCTTGAGCGACACAAGCAGGAGCTGCGTGTCACGGAGATGAACATGCTGCGGTGGATGTGTGGAGTTAAGCGGAAGGACCGCATCAGGAACTCCCGCATCCGTGGCGGCCTTCATGTCCGTGACATAGCGGAAAAACTGCAGGAGGGTCGCCTTCGTTGGTACGGTCACGTCTTACGAAAACCGGCATGTTACGTGGGTCACAAATGTCTTGCCATGGCGCCTCCGCCGGGCCGGAACAAGCGGGGTAGACCAAAGAGGTGCTGGCTTGACGTTGTAAGAGATGACATGCGTGCCAACAATCTCACACCACAGGATGCTAAAGATCGCGCGAAATGGAGGAAATTAAGTAGGAAAGCGGACCCCGGGCTCCAAAGCGAAAGCCGCGGATGCAACCGGGATAAACGCTGAGATGATGATGATGATGATGATTAAAAAGAGATTGTAAAGATGTGTTTGTGAGTTAATATTGTTATACATATTTGATAATTTGGCATAGTCATACTATTGAGGTCTACTGTTCTCAGAAGATGACGCCAAAGCGCCGATAATATCACATGCGCATAATCGAGTAGAAAAGCGTGATACCTATATTCACTTGTTCCAAGATATTTTCAAACAAGAATTAAATACCTACAATTTAATAAATATCTCATCTTGACTTTTAACCCAAAGGCGAATTTTTATAATCCCAGGTGATCACTATAATTATGACGAAACAGATAGCTAGAAGACACAAAGATTTGAAAACATGCGTTAACTTTTATGTTTTTCTGAGACCATTAGTCTATAAATGGAATAGTAAACATCTCTTATTATATTATCTAATATTATGTAATCTGCAAGAAAACTCAAGGAAGCTCTCCAAAATTATTCCTATGAAGATACATAGCGGTTATTAGTTGTGTTGTGTGTTGTGATGTTAAAGTCGTGGTGGCCTAGTGGTTAAAACACCAGCCTCTCAAGTATGACTGCGCGGGTTCGATTCCAGGTCAGGCAAGTACCAATGTAACTTTTCTAAAGTTGTATATACTTTCTAAGTATTTCTTGGACACCAATGACTGAAGGTGAAGGAAAACATCTTGAAGAAACCTGGACTTTATATATTTTATGAGCAAGCGTGGTGATTACGCTCAATCCTTCTCTGTATGAGAGGAGACCTGTGCCCAGCAGTGGGACGATAAAAAGGTTGTTGATGATTAGTTGTACTCAAATAAAGATTGTTTACATTTTAATTAATTGGATTAACTAAAAATTCATCATTATCATCATCAGCCTCTACTTGTCCACTGCTGGACATAGGTCTCTTTCATGGCACGCCAACAAGCTCGAACCTGAGCAGTTCTCCGCCAGCCGCTACCAGCCACCTTTTTGATGACGGCCTTAGAATACATTTTTTCACCACTCCAATATTTGCCCGGGATGTCGTAAGAGGCGACTAAGAGGCACTTATGCACCTAACATCTGTGCGAGAGAAGGAAAACTCGAAACAAAACCCTCTACCAACCTGTCTGGCCAGCGTGCTAGTAGTAGTAGGTACGCCATTACCTTTCATTTCAGGCACAACTAAAAATTATTATATTAAATTAATTAATTATTACAATTAAGTTTTTTTATGTTTACACCTTTTTACACACCTAATGTATTAGGAGACTATTTTTTTTATACAACTACTTTGATATTTATTTATTTACAAAGTAAAACATTGATGATATTTCGCTTGTAACACAGGATAACTTAGTTTATTTATTCTATTTATTTTGGTTCATTAACAATTGTTTACACTGGGTGTTGTAGTTCAGGATATAAGTCTTGGGAACCCAAAATAGAATAGAATACTCTTTACTATGTACAGAACATAAATATAAAGATTTTACAAAGGGTGACACAATGGGCGGTCTTATTGCTAAGATCGATCTTTTACAGACAACCTTTGGATACTAAGGGGAAGGAGAGAGAAATAATGTAGGAAGTCTACAATGTTCTCTTTACATAGATTATACAATAAATATATACGTTAAGTGTAGCATACTAGTTTAAATAAACATATACACTTCATTAATAAACATAATACAACTGCAAATAAAACGTAATGATATGTTTAAAGGGAGAGGAAGTGTTTTTATCATACTTTTTAATAGTGGACAGAGTTTGAGCACTACGTACTTTCAGTACGTTTTTTGAGTACTTACTATGTATATTGTTATGTTTATTATTATATTATTTATTGCATGAAGGCTGCATTCGGTTAGATTGGTAGGCTAGTTAGATGATTATATTACATATTTTGCAAGATATCGCTTAAGCATAGTAAAAGGGGATGGCCTTTCTCCAGCAGTGGGAAATAAAACGAGTACCAAAAAAAAACTGAACTTTACAGAATTGAAGTTTAATAAAATACATCTCAATTTTATTTATATCTCATCTGTCGCTGAGCGGTGTCAATGATCTTGCAACTTGGTCGATGATAACGTTTGCGTGTACATATTTTCTAACCAAGTGTCGGTGTGAACACTCCTTGGGCTCGCCAAACACGCTAAATCATTGTCAAATATGCATGATAATAGTAACTGGATTTAACCGGTCACTACAGGTGACAGGTAACAGGCTTAGTAACGAACCAGTCACGAATAGAATCAAGCATGCAAGCGGCGCATGTGCCCGGTGAGGTGTTTAGAAGATGATCTTAGTGACAAGTCACGAGCTCCATTAATCATGAGTGGAGCGCATGTGCACAGAGAGGTTTTCAGAAGTTGATTTTAGTAAGGAACAAGCCAGGTGTCAAGCATGCATGGGGCGCATGTCCTGGGAGAGATATTTTGAAGTTAAACTTAGTAACCAACAAGTCACAATATGTATCAATCATGCATGGGGCGCATGTGCCCGGGCAGGTGTTGTGTGTGCTAAAGCTGATCTTATCCGTATCGATAACAATTTTTGGATGCACTAGAATTTCCCACTTTGTTTCAGCTGTGATAATATTGTCGCCAAGGAAACTTCCCAAAACTCCACTGTGAGTACTGGCTGTAAGAAATTTTCAGGCATAATCAAATGTCTGGAATATAAATCCGTAAAAATTAGAGAAACGAGGCTTTATCACCAAAGAGTTAAGTAACCACAGTCGTCTCTATTACATACGTATGCAATAATAATAACCATCGTTTAATTAAAATTTAATTGAATTTTTAGGAAAAGCAATTTATCTATTGTTTACTTACTACACTTCAACAACGAACGTCGTATCTAACTGACTCAGCTTACTTACATATCTCTTTTGGAGATTGTGCATATGTGGGTTTTTACCTAAATTTGAAGTGCGTTTAATTTGTTCAGAGTGCACTTTGAAACATACTTATCTTTAGCGAAAACTGTAACAGGTTTGAGGTGAACGCTAAAAGCGAAACTGCAAAGTAATATTTGTATAAATGCAAATAAATCAAGGGAAATTCCCTGCTTTACTAACTACTACTGCTTCAATAATAATGGACTCATAAATTCAGAAGTCTTACAACGATAACCCAATTCATGTACTAAACATAAATAAAAAAAAAACTTTTTTAATAATTTAAAATTAAGATATATTATAAGGCATGACGTAGTGTGCAACATCCTACGAGCGCAGCCCAGCAAGTCTTGCGTTCCAAGGGCACGCGCAATGGATCAGCGACTTCTTTACCAGAGTTCATTCAACCTAGCTCAAAATTAATAATAATTAACAAATTTTAAATAATTAAAAATATTTTTACTTTACTTATGTTTAATAGTCATTGGATAGACGAAATGGGCTGTCGTCGTAAAACGATTAAAATTTTACAATGAAGCTTATAATATTCTGTAAATATTATATTACATAAGATAAAAACAACAACTTGAAACGTGTTATACCTACAGTGCAAGTAATACTTCTGTATCTTAGATGGAGCAAACTACAGAGCATATTTCAGTGACTGGTGACACGCGAATGGGTTGTGTTCTGCCGTGTCATGTGACCAAGAGGTCTCGTTAACCCAAATAATATGTATTATTAATAATAACAACAGTGATAATACTCATCTATTGACGTAATTCACCAGCTGATTTTTGTAGTTATTATGGCTGTACAAATATCATAATATATTTATGTAATAAAGTAAGTACCTACTTTATACGACGTGATATTTTTGGTAACATTTTTTCAGAAATAGTTTTGGGGTTTGGGAGCCAAGGCTTTTTAATATTCGTTGTTTATTGTATTTTTTGTATCAATCACAGTCACAGCTGTAGTTTTAAGCAAATCCTAAATCAAAACGGTTAAGGGAAGCCATTGTTGATCTGAGTATACCGGCAGGAAATCAAAACTTCGGAGAGATGTTATCCACCAACCCGTGTATCATGTGTGCTTTCTTCCAGAGAAGAGACTAGTGCAACAGCAGTGGGCTCATTCTTCCAGAGAAGAGACTAGTGCAACAGCAGTGGGCTCATTCTTCTTCAGTCTATAGAAGTCCACTGCCTGACAAAGGCCTGCCAAAAGGCTTTCCACATTTGGGAGGTTTGCCATATTCCCCACGCTTGGCAGGCGGGTTGGGGAACGCAGTTATTTGATATTCTACAGGAGAGACACTGCTGCCCACTTCTCTGGTGCTTTCCCTTTTTTTTTTTTGTTCTGGATGGGAAATCATTATACGAGTATATTATCATAAAGCGCAAGAGCGTGTTAGACTTTCACTGTCACCTTAGTTGTGTGACCTTAGTCGCCTCTTACGTTACGACACCGACGGGGGGGTATATGGGTTGATACTATTCTAAGCCCGGTATCGCGCGGGGGCTCATTATAGGGTAATTACCCCCTCAAATATGTTTTACCAAGCAAGCTTTGTACAACAAATAAGTTGATAAGGAAATATCAGTTCAAGCATATAGGTATATTATTATTATTATTAGCATTATTATTATTAATTATTATGACTTACTGCTATTATTAATTGCAGACATCCAGGCACAGCTTTCCTTTATCGCAATGTACCGTAGAGGTCATCGCTCTATAAAACTCCTGCACTTATTCAAATAACATGTTTGCGCCATAGCCTATTCGAAAAACAGACTGACTTTTTAAATAGACTATGGCAAAAATGATTCTTTTCTTTGTGTTTTTAAAAAGATGTTGCCCTACACTAGGAATTTCTTCTGTATCGTGCCAAATAGCCAGACCCGAAAGAACTACTTGTAGGTGACAATAGTTATTCCGTGCGGGAATCAAACTCGCGGCACGCAGCGCAGTAGTCAATAGTTTAATCAACCGTGCCCTCAATTTTAATGTTTGATGAACAAGATTCAATACATAGATTATCTATGTGTTGAATCTTGAATTCAATACACACATACATTATCCATTCTTGTATCTTTAATTTATAAAGTTAATTTTGTATCGTGTTCCACCTACTAAGTACTTTATGTCTGCGTCACTCTTATACGCTAATAGAATATGGCCCCAATCCCCTTATTAGCAAACTAAACTAAATTGCAGTTTGTTTTCTTTCCATTTGTGTCAAATTAGTCTGCGCCTGAAGATAATTATTGACGTATGTATGTTTTGTCACCATGTTTTTAATAACGCCTAAACTGACGCGCATTCCTTAAGGCTTTGTCAAAAGCTAAACCAAGTGTTTTTTCTTTCCATTTGTATCAAATTAGTCTGCGCCTGTAGATAATTATTGACGTATTGTATGTTTTGTCACCATGTTTTTAATAACGCCTAAACTTGCGCACATTCCTTTGGGCTTTGTCAAAAACTAAATTTAAGTTCAGTGCAAATCATTCTTTCTATTTTATTAAGAAAAGGACAGAAAGTAAAAATTTGTTTAGTCCTGTTAAACAAAGACGGTTTTCCATTTGCATTTTCGATTTTTGCTCGAGCTTGCAAACAAAAGATGAATTTTTAAATAGGTTTATAAAATGTAATGTATGTTACGTGTTGTATGTTAATTTTGTTCTATAATGTTTATAATTTATTATAATACTAGCTTTCTGCCCGTGTCTTTGCCCGGGTGCAGTTCGGTTATACCGCGCTTTTTAGATTTCAATTTAAATATCATTTTTTTCCGCAATAAAAGTACCCTATTATTTAATCCAGAATTCTAACTTTACGTCTGCAAAATTTCGAAGCAATCGGTTCAGTAGTTACGGCGTGAAAGCGGAACAAACAAACAAACTCACTTTCCCATTTATAATATTATATATATATACATATATAGTAAGGATAAACCTTAACTAATAAAATTAAGAACAGCTTATTTATTCAAGTTGTTTAAAAATAAAATGTATTAAGTGTTAAGATGGCACATCTTGGGCTAAACTGATTAGATTATGGTAAGCCTAATCAATTTTAGAGAGACTATAAGTAGCCGGCGTGTTAACAATTGTCAAGTGTTTGGTATCGCGGTGTTATCTCCTTTCGTCGCGAGCGTTACTTTGACATGATAAAAAAATGCAACGATACCGCCAAAAGGACAATTCCCGTAACTAAGAACTTTCAAAATCAGCGAAATGAAAAAGTGAATCATATTGCTAATCCTTTGCACCTTATGGTTCAAAAATGTGTCTGCTCAAAAACGTAATGAATGTTGTTGAACTGTAAAATTGAAACCCATTACTACAGGGTCCTAGTCTGCTATTACAATAGCGTCAGAGTGGTCGATCAGTCATCTCATAATGATCGATTTAGACAAGTTTGGTAATCTACAAAAAAATGGAGTCATTATGACTTTCCAGTGGTCAATCACTAACACTCCATTTCAAATTAATAAATGTTCAAATTGAGTAGTAGTTTTTAGAAAAGTATTTCTACTAAGGGGTTTTATAATAGTGGTTATATGACAATGTCATTCTATCACCATACAATTCCCAACACCAAACATAAAACGAAGTTTGCAAGGCACCAATTCTACGTAATAAGTACGTACATTTATAATAAAGTGCAAAATATCTAACCATTCTCGGTCTCTCAAGGTTTGAATTAAAACGTACATTAATTGAATGGCTGCTTAAACAGGACTATCACGGAACGGAATCAATTTTAATCCACTTTGTTTCCCATAAGGTCAAAATTCAAGAACTAGCTAGTCCACTGGCATACCTGCGAAAATTGCATTATATAGCATATCCTATAGCAGGACACTGTCCCCTAAGATACAGGCCTAGCCTAGTTTAGGGGACAGGGAAACCTATTGTACCTATTGTAATGCATTATTAATGTACATAAAAATTGAAAAAATGATTTTTTTGTAACAATAAAATATTTGTATTTGTTGTAGTATCACCATTACATTACGAGACGGCAGAGATAATTGATCGATCATTATGAATTTAGCAGATTACGAAGTTTTAAGCTCAATGACAATGGAATCGTGTTAGAATGATAAAGTTATACAAATAGCAGACTAAGACCGCTGATAGGGTGTGACGTAATTACCCTGCTGGTCGCTGTAACATCGTGGTGACAAAGTATGTCAAAAAATTGTTCTTCTTCTTTTTTCAAGGTGAGAATCAACCTCAACCCTTGATCAATGGCCTCTGTGGAATAGATACCACAATTTTGCCAATAACACGTGTAACAAATTATAGAAATTCTCTGAATATTTTATTTCACAATAATGGTGGATATCGCCAATGGCAGTTGAAAAAGACGGCCGCGTGAACAGTCTATGAGGTAGGTTTGAAGCAAAGTCATGATCTGGCCACTGAGCTGCGATATTGCAATGTTCTTTATGAATTATTTACTGAATGCACTTTTTAATACATAAATCACGCGCTTTTATTTATTAAACGACACTATAAATAATTTTCAACTCAGCTTTCCCGTCAAAAACTCCTGTCAAAAACTTGAATCGGACACATTTTTGACATATTAAACCTGAGATCAGACTGTCAACGTTTGCAATGTCATTTACGGTTATCATAATCAGATATAATATTTAAGTATATTTTTGTCTGTCTGTCGCATGAGTTCCCTTGCTTAACCAGCATGTCGAGCCTTCTTGGTATCCATTAAATGCATGATGTATGGTCTATTCTGAATCCTGATCTGTCCACGATGTGGTCTGGTTTTTAAATGAAAACCCTCTGAATTTATGTTGGTATTTCTTAGACTACACCCACTCGGATATAAAACACAAACTCCTGCTTTTCTATATAGGACACATCAACCTTATTTATCTTTTAACATAATTAATTTTTAATGTGTATTGAAATCCATTTCTTATAAACAAATATCAATTATCATCATCATCGTTTACATTCATCGTTTCTTCCAGAATGTTTTCTATCCGAATTTTGGTAATTCAACTATCACTATGCCTTAGCAGGTATAGTGATATATTTTCTATATCATTATACCTTAGCTAGATATAGTGATATACGAAAGGCGTTTGGTAATTCAACTGTCGAAATGAAATGAAATTGAATTACCAAACCTCAGAAATACTAACATAAATTCAGAGGTTTTAAATTTTTATTCACTGGTAGAAAGCTACACTATTTAGAAGTGCTATTAATAGACTATAAACTATATTTATGTCATGTATTTTAGTTGAGCTATCATAACATTAATTATTTGTGACACTTTATTTATATCTATTATATTTTTATCTTTTTTATTTTGGTCATTCAACTATTACTAGGTATACTATATTATAACTATTATTATTTATTGTACTATGTTTTGTGCACACACACGCAAATAGTATCTTAAAAATTAAGGCCGTGCGCACTGACACCGCAGTTGCACTCGACACGTTAATCTAATTTAAAAATCTATTTGATTGGTATCAACCTTATCTATCGTAACTACGCAATAACAACAACGACGAAAATACCGTGAACCTTAATATTTTATAATGATTCATATTTATATTTATTGTAAGGGCAAAGGCCTTCCTTCCTTATTCTATTGTAGGAGTCAAATTTATCGCGCCATCTTCAACCGGGTCTGTTTCGATTTTGCCGGACGTTTTCTGTGACGCATGCATGCATTTCAAGATCGCTGTACTTGCTGTAAACTTGCTGTAAGCGCACATACCAATTTTAATTAAATCTTAATTATCTAGTTTTTCGATATGTCGAATCGGGTCGCGAACGTGGGGTTTTACCCCGGGTACATCCCCTAGGCTGTGGTACATCTTATTTGTGCGTTGTACATTAGTCATTCGATATCTATTGTCCCATACCTGAGCAAGGCCTCACCCATAACTTCCCATTGATGTTTGTGCTTCGCTTTCTCCGACTCATCATCATCATCATCATCATTTCAGCCGAAAGACGTCCACTGCTGGACATAGGCCTCCCCCAAGGCTCTCCACGACGACCGGTCCTGCAGGCGCAGGACTCCTGCGCCTCCCGCATCCAGCGGTTTCCCGCGACCTTCACCAGGTCGTCGATCCACCTTGTCGGGGGCTTACCCACGCTACCATCGGGCATCGGTCCTACGGGCAATGTGTTCAGTCCACTGCCACTTTAGTGTTGAAATTCTTCGGGCTATGTCGGTTACTCTCGTTCTTCTGCGGATCTCCTCCTTCCTGATTCGATCGCGCAGTGAAACCCCAAGCATAGCCCTCTCCATTACAATTTGAGTGACTTTGAGCCTTCTTATAAGGCCCATTGTTAGCCACCACGTCTCAATTCCATAAGTCATCACTGGCAACACACACTGGTCGAAGACTTTTGTCTTGAGACACTGCGGTATTTCGGACGACTAATCCCCCGACTAATCTACCGTAATCACCTCTAAATCTCCCTCTCTTTTCACTCCATTGGCGATGACGCTCGCCTTTGGCACCCACTGCACGATGAGTTTGACTAACCTATCCTGTTGCACCGTGTTTGCCTTGCCAATCCCACTTGATTGTAGCAGATTGCTTTATAAATACAAACATTTAATTTAGAGAGACACGCCTGTGTTAGTTCGCTGATAAAACTAGATTAAATTAGAAGGAATTAAATAAAAACAGGATTTGAACTTACGACCTAACTAATCGTGATGACGCATTACTTATCAGTCTCCGAACAATTACCTAAGACAAATGTCAGTTTCGTTTTGCAAGCTCAAATTAGATTGTTGTACGAGGTAGGTATTGAATTAAGTCGTTTGTGTTAACTTATATTTAATAGACGAGTAAATTATCTAGCATTTTTTTCATACCGTCGAAATGAGTGTTTCTTCATATACCTTTTTTTTTTTGTTCCGGGGTGGAAAATCCTCAATGGATGTCCGCCGCCCTGGGGTGGGCGACGGGGTCTGTCAGACTCCTACTGACTAAAAACCACCCCGGTGTCTCTCCGGTCACGTGCGCACGGAGCCGCGGGAATCCCTGATTCTGCCGCGGCCCCATACTCTCGTGCCGGCCCGGTCTGTCCGGGCCTCGCCTCCGACACGGGGTAGTGAACGAATAGGGGGCGGGGACTTCCCCATGTCCCTCGCCCCTGGACCCATTCATGGGGGCCGGAAGAGGGCGTTAACCGCCCTTCCTCGGCGCCTGGTGCGTCTTCTGCGGCCCGGGAAGTGAGTTGAGATCTCTCTCTCCCGTTCCGCTTCCTTCTGCGACATCACGTCCTCGCAGAAGGACACCACCGCGTCCCACGACTCTGCGCTACCGACCATCCTCCGCACTATAACTGCCGGCATCGTCAGGACGCCTTTCCTTATATACCTACCTCTACCAAACACTTTCAACTAGTACAGGCCCGGTGTTCTTTTGTTTTATATGCACACTTTTTCAGAAGGACAGCAGGTCAAGTTACCCGAAATTGTCAAATATTACCAATCAGCCTTGAGCCTTAATGCTTAAGAGATAATGTTGATAATTCTAATAGAGAAAGCTGACAGATTGTAGTGGCTTGATGTGCTGTCGTCTGTACTTATCACCCGCTGCTCCTGCTCGTGGGATATCCACGCTCCTTCCAAACATATTTTTTGTTCTTATGGTTGCTATCCCACTACTATTCAATTCTGTTTCTCACGGCAGTACTGCCGATTGATTCTGTAAAATGCACTTTGTAAAGTTAGGTGAAGGGAGCTTACTCTAAGCTCACCTCACCTAACCACCCGGGCTGTCAATAGAATATTTATAATATGGAATAGAATGTTTTCTCGGTGGTAGGCCGTAACATAGGCTGACAGCAGAAGTTACCAACCACCAGACAAATTCATGCCGCCAAGCGATTCGTCGTGTTCCGGCATGATGTCTGGTGTTGCGATGTGTGCCGGGTACGATACGTCAAATGTTGTTGTGTCTGGAGTTTGGCCGTAGAGGGATTCCAGATCAATCTCCCTCTGGCGCAGCATCGTTGGTCGTGTTGTTGGGTTTAACATTGCATCACCTCGCTTAATTGCCGTCTTCCTTTCTCTTCCCTCAGTTTTTTTTTTTGAGTGAATAGACTCTTAATAAACTATTTACCATCAACTCTTGCTCACTTCAACCATGTTTTAAAGAATCTCACTGCTGCATTTGTTGTTTCATGTTGCCGCCACCTGCATGTGCTGGACAGGATACCTTCAGTTAAAACCATAATTAAGTTTTAAATTACATATGGTATAATTAAAGTTATATGTATTTTCTAAGTATATCTTGGACACCATTGACTGAAGGTGAAGGAAAACATCTTGAGGAAACCTGGACTTTATAAGTCTGAAATCGCCAACCCGCAATGAGCAAGCGTGGTGATTACGCTCAATCCTTCTCTGTATGAGAGGAGACCTGTGCCCAGTAGTGGGACGATAAAAAAAAAGGTTGATGATGATGATGATGGTATAATTCTATATTCGAAATGGTCTACCTCGTGACATACCACAATATTGATTAATGCAATATATTCGCGGGAGGCTATCAACATACACTATCACGAGCATTATTATTCACCGAAGATAAAGCATGGAATATTCACATCGAAATGCTAAACAAAGATTACCTAAAAAGTTTCCGACGTCGCGTAGGCGTGTAATATAAAACAATGTTTTTTTCTGACGTGTATTTCGCGATACTTAAGAATTGTTATTTTTCCTCCGAGAGTGATGACATATTGGCCTCACAATAATCGACCTTTCGCGACTTATCACGAGTCACTATACAATAGCGAACAAAGAAGGGTTGACTTCGAAAACTGTGCCAATACCTACTGACAAAGCGTAAATAAAACAACTGAAGAATATAACTTGACTGACGAAGATAATTATTTATCATGCCGTTGTTCGCAACGGCTGCAGACGGTTTTATCTAACTAGTCCATTAGTCCATTGTGAGTTATTTTCTGTAGAATATTAGTAATATTATAAATGCAGTGCGTTTTGCGCGAATAGCACACGATAATAATGCAAACAAACGTACTCCTTTCGGTAAAACTCGTCGTGATATTTAATGACTTTGAAGAAAGGCCGAGTATGTGCACAAAATAGGTACCCGAAATATATCACATTTTTTTTAAATAAAAATAACCTTTTTTAAGAAGTTTTCGGTGTTGGTCTTAAATATTTTAAGACCAATAAATTGTTAAAATAAAATCGTATATCTTTTAGAACGACATTGTTTTGCTCTATTTATTATTCCTATCTAATCTTCCTCAGATCTCTGTCGCAATCTGTCAAAAATACCTCTAATTTCCCTACATATTATTTGACAACTCATTGACATTTATTAGTCGCGGAAATGAGGCTGAGTTTAACCTTACAGTGAGTGTTTGACACCTGTCATATTAACAAAACAGGCCCGCCTTGTAAAGATTCAACAAACGAAGAAATGTATGAACCCCTCAATCTGCCAAAAATCGTCACTTATTTAATCGTAAGAAATCTTAGAGACAAATACATCGTCGACTGTGTAAATACCATAATTCATTCATTAAGTGTTGGCTAACGTTAATACAGAGTATTTGATAAAAGTAAAGGACACTTTATCACTGCGACCTTCATTTTGTATTAAACTAGGTTGCAGATGAAATCGGTCAAGAGTGATATTTTAGTAGAGGTAACGCCTCGGTAACTGGTACCACCGAAGAATCCGAAGAAGAGTGATACTGGCTGGTGACTGTTGCTATGGTAGAGCGACTCAGCGTTGGTTGTGTGGCGGCGGTCCGGCGCGATACTGGCGGATTTTACTTACCTTATTTTTATTTACCTTAGAGATGGCTCCTGGCCCTGACTCTTTGGGTAAAATAGGTCTCAGGGCATGGCTGCTTTGTACCTGTACCGCATACACAGAGAGTCAGATGTCCGAAGTCGAAGCACATAATTTTAAGAAGTCGTTCGAAATCTGATCACAGTATTAATCTGTCACAAATACCTCTAAAATCGGTATTTGATTTTGACATTTGTTTGTCGCCGAGATGATACTGCAACTCAATTTTGAACTTTTTAAATTTCTAGTATTGGCTTTCTTGGGCTTCTAGCCTCAGAGAACGACGGTCAAAGAAGTACAAATGACAGGTGAGGCCCATGGCTTAACGTTCTTTCCAAGGCACGGACGGGTCTTTCTCTATACCAACACCGCACAGACCCAGATCTTGATTACATTTCTAGGGTTCCGTAGCCAAATCCGTAGCAAAAAACGGAACCCTTATAGATTCGTCATGTCTGTCTGTCCGTCTGTCCGTCCGTATGTCACATCCATTTTTTTCCGAAATTATAAAAGCTATACTGTTGAAACTTGGTATGTAGATGTATTCTATGAACCGCATTTAGATTTTGATGCAAAAATAAAAAAAAAGTATTGGGAGCTCCACATACTTAGAAGTGAAAATCTAAAATGTTTTTTTTTTCATTAAACACATATGTGTGGGGTATCTATAGATAGGTCTTCAAAAATGATATTGAGGTTTCTAGCGTGACAGACGCTTCCAAAATGGAAAAAAGTTGCCCCCCCCCCCCCCCCTCTAACATCTAAAATAAGAAAATGAAAAATCTAAAAAAAAAAAACATATGTACCTACATTACTATAAAAACTACCAACGAAAATTGTTTTGAACGAGATCTAAAACGTACTTTTTTTTAATACCTCGTAAACTGTAAACCGCTTATTACCGCGTAATCTTTCATACCAATAACTTAAATCCTTTAATTTCATAAATCAATGGTACGGAACCCTTTGTGCGTGAGTCCGACACGCACTGGCCGGTTTTTAATAAGTGGTAATGTTAAACTAGTCTTATGCCTACAAAAAAAACCTACCAAGTGCAGCAAATTCTAAATAAATAATTGTCTGAGGGAAGTGCCTGTGTCTGCAACACAGTTTATTCTGTCACAGACTCAGACGTTCATTCTGTAAAATGCATCTGTTCAAAATGCATAGCGTTGTACTTAACTGTTTTCTTTCTTTTTTAGGTTTGATTGATTTGGAAAAATTGTATTTGGCTTTTGAAACAAAGATTGCTATCATTATTATCTATATAGATCTTTGGAAATAAATAAAAATATGAAAATACATTGACAAGATCTGCCGCTCGACTTGCACGCTCCTATCGTTGCTCAGCTCCGCCTCGCCGCCGCTGGTCTCTAGCTCCACTATGAAAGCTGTGACGACACCGGCCGCGGTAGTTGTTTCGAGTTCGAGCTACGACTATATCTTTCCACCGTCGACGCCACCACCTGCTCGCGGACGGGGAGGACGCCGGCCCATCGGCCCTTGACTTCCGGTGGAAGTGTGCAACTCATGAGATAAACATAATTCATCAATGAAAATGTCATGCGCTCACACTATGGGGGTTACAGAGGAAAGAAACAACCTGACTGCGTACCGTATTCGGATACTCTCTGTTTAAAGTGTTTGTAAGGGCTAATAACGTTTCGGCTCAACGACTACCGTCACCCATCCACATTGACCAACCCGGGCAGCAATTATTAGGTATTTACTCACGAACCCTTGTCAAGTTTATCCGATTGCATCTGTTTTTTTTTTTGTCCTAATGCTATATCTACCAAACGGGTTTTTATCTGACGCAACCAGCACCCAGTAATCTTTTCTATATCAAGCGATCAGAGTTATCTGCTCGTACGTAAGTGGTTTATATGACCTACACCAATATTACCGGCTGTATCTAAGCCAGATATTTGATAACCTATTTGAAGAAGAACACTTCTCACCTTCGAATGTGTAGGTAAAAATTATTTGTATGAACCAGAATGATTTTCTGTTCATAATCATAACTTTTCTTTGCTCTTTTTATTTTTAATAAGTTTCTTTACGCATCAAAATAATTATTCTTACATTAAGTGTTTATGCATTTCTCGTCACATTTTATTCGGCATATTTGCTTATCGTCACATTTGTCGCTTAAAATACCTCTGTATTAAGCAAGTTAAGTTCAGTGTTTGGTTAGAGTACCAAAAAAAGAATTATAATTTATGTTCAATTTTTATTTGTTTTAATATGACGTTATTACAGCCTGGGTCAATAACTTCGGGTCCGTTAGTAAATGCAAATGTAACATTCAATAATATTTTAAACACTTCATTGCTGTTGTTGAACTTTTTAATAATAAACACCAGTGTGGTCGGCGCTTTCTCGTCAAGAGCGAAGTTTTTTATGCGATACTCGTGCGTACATACACTTTCGTATATAATAAAAGAGACAGAGAGAGGTTACAAGTGTTGATTTCTACCAGCTTACTCCGACCGTAGTTTAAAAAAACAACGAAAGGTTAAGTGTTAATTCGATGACGCTTGCCCTGTTATCTATTAGTTCAAACACTATTGCCTGTTGTCGCCTAGCGGTCTGGTGGTCACGCCGTCAATGAATGCTCCTTTTAATAGTGTTTAATTTAACAGGATATTGTTGTTGTTCATACTCATAAAATAAATGATCCTACCGTTTTATTAGCCAGGAAAACATCGAACAAAAAGTTAGATGCTGTTTATTCGACTTTGCCCTGGCAGTTTTATTTCATACCTGATTAAGTACCTATTTCGCAGGTAATATTGATATTTAAAATATTCTTAATTAATCTGTTTAAGAATACCGGATTACTAACTTGTGAAATCTTTTTTATACTACCAATTAATAGTTGGCAAAAGGACAAGTTAGTACCTACAACAGAATAGATATATGTATGTAGTATTTTTGAGCAAATCTGCTTAAGGCTCCGTTAAGAGGCCTTTGACACTACATTTATCAATTCCGCCAAGGGTTCATCTGACGAGCAGAAATGCAGTTGAGAAAAGAATGCAAAGAGGGAAAATACGCGAATCGATAAAATAAGAAACAATACGATTGTCAAACAGCCATCCAGCTGTAAAAGTAGGGGAAGACGAGAGAAATCATACATAAACAATCTAAAAGTCGAGTATATTAGTATTAAGTAAAAGTAATAGGGAATAGAGAAGTATGGAACAAAATGACATCATATTATTTCGTTTCGCCCGAACAAATTGGAATAAAAACAGGAAAATTAAGATAAAAAAATATATTTCTAGTAAAGATATGCTTCTTTGTACAGATTAAAGACTCTTCACTGTTTGTAATCCAGAGAAATTTAATTTTAGGCCGGTTATTCGACACAATGTCTATAATCCGTATCGGCATAGTATTTTATCGGCGAACTTATTCCATGTGTCCATCCTGGGAGCACAGGATGTCTAAGACAATTGAATACGAAATTGTCACAGTTTACTGATAAACTATAACATCCGTTGCAGGGGAAAACTGTGGATAGCTTATACAGTTTATAGTGTTTTTGATCGTGTGGATCGTGACCCTCTCTAGGGGACAGGCCTTATTGGTTGGCCGCAGATCGAACCAAACACTTTAAAGTTTCAGTGGTAGACTGTGGGATTTTCGTTTTCTATTTAACAAAAATTTACCCAAAGTGACAGGCTGTAATTCCAAGTTAGAAGGAGAGGAGGGGGTCGTGAAATATTTTTCGGTAATAAGGGAGTCGTGTCATGAAAATGATTGATGAACACAGTTTTAGGGTATTAGGGAGTGAGCAGTGGATGATCTCAGAAAGTTGGTTTTAATTGTTCGTTATTATGTTTTTATTTTATATTATCCTTCCTTGATGAAATAAAAGAAAAAAAAAACACAACATTTGTTCACTCTATACTCGAAACCGGTTTGTTATGAAATCGATTTTCTAAATAGACAGCTGGTCAGACAGCATTATAGGGAAAAAAATCACGTATGCTAAATAAGTATCATTATACCACAGAACAGATAAAAGCTATTCCGTGTATTATACCATCGGCAGATATTTCAAGGTTGTTTGTTGGCGAGAAATGTAGAATATGTAGATATATATAGCTTATAATCAGTTGCCGCTTCTATGAAAAATCATCGCTTGAGAACTACTGTGTTGGATATTTTTCATTTGGATGTGTTTGATTTGTTCAAGACAAGGTTTGTGTAAAAGTTAATTTTCTCGGTGGTAGGCCATAACATCAGCTGCTGGCAGAAGTTACCACCCATCAGACAAAGCTTTTCTACCAAGCGATTCGTCGTGTTCCGGCATGATATCTGATGAAGCCGTACGGAGGACGGCTCTGAGCAGTTATGTTGCGATGTGTGGCTGGTACGATGCGCCTAATGTTGTTATGTCGGGAGTTGGTCGTGGAGGGTCTCCAGATCAATTTCCCTCTGGCGCAGCATCGTTGGTCGTGTTGGTTTAACATTGTATCTCCTCGCTCAACTACTGTCTTCCTTCCTATTCATTCAGTTTTTTTGAGTGAATAGGCTCTTAATAAACTAGCGCGCTTTACTATCAACGATTGCATCACTGCTTTCCAGCAGGCGGGATTGCGATTAAGCTATAGTTTATAATTATAATAATAATATTTTTTAAATGTTCTTGAGATAGATCAGGGACATGAAATTTGCCAGTGTAAACACAGTTAGGTATTCTTTTGTATGAGTCCCAAAAAAAAAAACAAATCTGTCGGCAAACCTATCATGTTTTATTGTATGGAAAAAACCTGTAATATGTGCGTTATGTAGATTAGTTTTCATCATCGTTGTTTATATTTTGTATAAAAGCTGATACCTACGCTGCTCATGTTAATTGCGGTCTGTGGAACGGCCTTATTGCAATTATACCTAGATTATTCAATGTTTACGTAATTCCTTATTATTGTTATTACTTTGATAGCAGTAAGTCAAATTTGTACGCTCTGTATATGAACACCAATGTAAAAATGTACTTATCGTCAAACAATGCTTTTAAGAGTGTATTATTATGTGATATGGTATTTTTGGAGATTAATTTTATATTTGTTTTCGTACTCTATGTATTGATTTTTATTTGGAAGCTTATTACTTTTCACATACATGGCTATACATTCTGAATGGAACATTGTTTTGAGTTTGGTCAGGCTTATTTTTTTTTTTTTTTGGTTTCTTACACTTCGGTGCTGTTATTGCCGCTGCCGAGGGCAAGTATAAAATAAAAATAAATAAAAATTAAAAAAGCCTTTTAATGTCTAAACAGAAGGTAAGTAGTTAATAGTAATTAATTGGAAAAAAGTGATAGTAACATAATAAGTAACTAACAAATAAAACAAAAAACAAAATATTAAATGAAAAACTAATTATAATCTACGGTTTTTTTTATTCTTCTGCTAGAAGCCCTCTGCAGGTGAAGGCCTCCTCCAAGGATGACCAGTCTTCAATCTACACCGGCGACTTTAACTACGTCTTCCTCTTCTCCTCCTGCCAAGTGGGCCTTTCCAGGTTGTAACTATTTTGGTCCATCTCTGGTCTTCCAAGCGGCATGTCCGGCCTATTTCTATTTTAGAGTCAACGCTTGTTGTAGCTTATCTTTGGCATTTGTTGGTTCTCTTATTTTTGTGTGACGTATTCTTTGGATTTATTGATGTTTAATATGCTACGCTTCATTCCACGTTGGCATGTTACTATCTTATTTTTAACGTTATTGCTGAATTTCCAAGTTTGGCAGCGGTATGTTAGGCAGGGCAAGAGGCAAAAGTTCATGACCTTCGTTTTTATGTTGGTTGGTAAGCTGCCTTTGAATATTTCTTTTAGGCTCCAGTATTTGTTCCAAGTTAGTTGTGTCCTTCGTTCGATTTCTCTTCGTTATTTTCGCGAGTGAAGCTGATTTGTTTATCTAAGTACAAGCACTGGTCTGTATATGTCAGAGACTGGCTGCCAACCGATACTGTTCTTCTGACACCGTTTGTCATCACCATGGTTTTATATAGATTCATCTCAAGCCCACTTTTTTACTGCCTATGTTCAAGGAATCTATCATGGATTGGAGATCTTTCCCAGATTCTGAAATAAGAACTAGGTCATCCGCAAATCGTAGGTGGTATAGGTACTTCGTTTCAATCTTTATGCCGTATCGACTCCAGTCTTATTGCCCCATTATGGCTTCTAGTGTAGCTATAAATAGCTTTGGGGATATCGGATCTCCTTGCCTATTCCTCTTTTCACAGGGAACCACGGCACAATTTTCTCTAGTTTTACTGTACTTCTTCTACTATTACTGTAGATGTTTTTGAGTACTTATGTATATATTTCTTTTCTACGTTCTGTGTTCTTAATGTTTTCCATACACTATCATGTACCAAGGTGTCGAATGCTCTCTGATAGTCTATGAAAGCTAAATAGAGTGGAAACTCATAAAATTTTCCTGAAATTTTCTATGAGTAGTTCCAGCGTGTGTACCTATGTGGTCTACAGTCGAGAATCCGTTCCTAAAGCCAGCTTGTTCTAACTGTTGACCCTCATCAAGTGTGTTAGGTACTTATTCTATGATTGAAGAGAGAAATTTGTAAACTCATGGAAGTAGACTTATCGGCCTGTAGATCGCGATGTCTTTGGAGTCACCTTTTTTATAAATATAAATAAGAATAATATTAGAGTCAGATCACTGGGTAGGTGTCTCTCCTATTTTCAAAATGAGGTTGAACAAGTCTATCAAAGGTTTGGCGAGCGATTCTGATGCAATTCTTAAGGTATCATTAGTAATTTTACCTGGTCCAGTGCCGTTGCACTCAAGAACCTAAAAACTGAAAAGAGTCCGAAAATCGAAATAAATGAAGTAATAACGATAACTTCATTTATTTTGATTTTCAGAACCCTTGCATGGAATTTCCTTCCATACTAGCAAGGAGAATGAATGCTCCTTCACCTTGCTAGTATGGAAGGAAATTGTGTTATTTATATTTTGTGGATTTTGAACACTTGGTTTTTGTAAAATTCGGTTGCAACTGTAATGACTGGTTGGTTCAACCACTGTTTAGTACTGTTTCATTTCGTTTCATTCCGTCTATCTATGTTTTGGGTGTTCGCAGTCCTTTTTATGCTTTCCTTGTACTTCCTGTTAACTTTATGTGTTTTTCTATGATATTTTGTCTGTGCTTAGTATAATCTGTCTTTAAATATTCACTAGTTAATTTGTATAGAGCAGTATTCAATATTTAATAGTTATTATTGAATTTTAGTATTATTAGTCTCCTAGAAGGATGAGCCATAAGTGTACTAAAATTATAGCTACATTTCACCTGTTATATTTCAGTGCCCATGTTCTAACATAACATAATCAGGCTATAATTTTCCCATTCCTCTCTACGAGAGGGAATGTTATACTGGCATAGCATCAGGACCTCAAGCCGAAGTGCTTGCGATCAATGAGGCAGACCAGGTAATAACTCGTACACATAATTGGACACAGTTAAACAGAAAGGACTCAATCCACCGCGTAACTTATTGTAATTGCGTCTAATTTACTGAGCTTTTGCCGACTAACATGAATATGACGCATGTTGTCATCCAAATTGTTCTTATTTGTGTGTGTTTTTTCGCTGCGTCATGTTTACCTCAAGTAAACGTATTTGAAAACCATACTAAAAAAAAAACACTAAAATTATATGTTATATAAATTAATTCTGGATTTAGAAGCATCCGATATTGCACAACATTTTTTTTATACTAGGTATAATTAATGTTTTTGGAATTGCTGATAGCTTTAAAAGGTTTGTTTAATAGGATGCTATCCTATGCTAATTTGGGTGGAAGTTCAAAACTCAATAATTTATAGCATTCCGTAATGTGTACATATCAGTTGGTATATTAAAATATTGAATCAATTATGGACCCTGTCGGGCACAGCAAAGTATTTTGTGTGTAATAGGAGAGAGGATAAAGGCGCTCTTGTTAAGGAAATCCTTACTAATATTACTTATAATTCGGAAAGTGAGTTTGTTTGTTGGTTTGTTTAATCCGCTTTCACGCCGTAATTACTAAACCGATTGCTTTGAAATTTTGACATAAAGTTCGAAGTCCGGATTAAATAATAGGACACTTTTTATCCCGGAAAAATATTGATAATGAAATATGATATTCCAGAGGGAAATGTAAAAAGCGCGTCATAACCGAACTCCACGGGGGCGGAGCTAGTAAAAATATAAATTATGTAATAATAATTAAAATAGAATAATTAAAGAACAATATTTTATGTTTATATATTTATATTATATTTTATATACGTTAGTAATTTTGTGGGGAGAAATGTTTAATAATCTAAGCTGGTATAAATGCATAACTGTCATATTATCTTGAAGGTAGCAATAATTGATAATTTCCCTAATCAGTGATAATATCCTTTATACAAGGTGGATTAAAATTTTTGCAACATATTCGCCAAAAAGTACAAGAATGTTGATTATGCAAAAATCATTTTATTTCTTTCAAATTAGTGTTTAGTATTTATTTATTTATTTACCATTTAACAACCGTTAGAATAAAGTTGATATTTGTGTAACTTGAAATAACGTCAATTTAAAACTAAAAACTAAAACAATATTGCTCTTCTAATCTCTCTGACACTTTCTAATCTCTCTATAATCTACATAAATTGATCATAAAAAGTAAAATATATTAAAAGTTCAGTAAGTAACACAGTTTAGAAACACTCATCAAACATCGACCAATGTCCATAGTAAATAAAGCCATAATACGTATAATGTATATATAGTTAACTTTTAGTCGGACACACAGTAATTACTGGTTATCTTTGAACTCGGGGCTGACATGAATAATTAGAGCACATCCGAGTCCCTATGTGGGCATGGCAACACTTCAATACAAAACCAGTATAAGTTAACTTCTGATTGCACGCAAGACCTGTCCAATGCCAGGTCAGCTAAAACTGGAACCATATAGCTTGATGTTGGAAATATGTATATAGCTATGGCTACATACAGCATTGTATGCCCGCGGTAATTGAAACGATCGTGTAAACATCACACGCGTTTAAAAACATTAATACCTACTACACATTGTTTTTCTGCCACTTCTTTCAGAAAATCATTAAAAGTTGTGACAAGGCGGCTTTCAAATGGAATATTTATAAATACTGACAAATTGGCTGATGTTGAAGATGGTCTTATGATAATAGTAGACGTCGCCAATGTGTTGAAATACTTAATAATATTATTATTTGATAGTCGTTAATTAAAGCCCGTTGTCTACGACGCTTCTCAAATATAAACGGCACCGTAATTGCGTCTTCTTCTTGGCGTGTCAGTGGCAAAAATAACAATAACAACAAGCATGTGCTTTTTTTTAAAATATTGTTCGTACGTGTGACTGTACAAGAGGTTCAAGATAGGAATTGAGCCATTGCCTGTGACGAGAAACCGTACTTTGAATGCCAATTTGAATAATTATGAACGATGTTCCTAATGATAAGTGATAAATATTTTATTTTTTCTAAGTACGTTTGTACAAACACTTTTAAACGTTTTTTTTTAACTATGTGTTTTCAGCGCTTCCTATCTGACTACTCTGAGAAGAAAGGCCGAAATAAACTCTCCAGATATAATCATGTAGAATCTATGTCTGGAATGGTCTTTTGAAGAAAGAAACAGACAGGTTGAGTGGACCCGCCCAGTCAGTGCAGGCATTTGTCAGAAATCGTACAGCTCAACTCAAAATATGAGCTCAACGATTCGACGCAATACATACATTGCTTCAACTACTTATACTAAATGTAAGTTCAGTGCATTTTTGACGTAACTATGTTTTATAATTCGATGGCGCCGGCTGTACGCACGAAAAGACATGACTCATGCGGAGTTACCTCGCTCTGAGGCGTTCCATTTAAGGCTTGAGGTGCAAGCGAGAGCGCGGAACGAGTGACAAAGAGGCACAATCAGCCTCCGCGTACGTTCGGAAGCGTTCGACATTCGTCTCTCTCCTACTTAAGTGAGTTATGCGTCCGCGTGGACAGCTGCTATACAATAATACATTTACATGTTTTCGTCAAGTATGAAATGCAGTGAAAACTGAATGTGGTGTCAATTGTTTATAGCGACGATAATTGGGGCGATAAAGATGATTCTTTCGATATTAAATACATGTGATAAACTGTACCTCCTAATCTATATTCATACAAAATATCTATCTACAAATATTTTTTCTTTTACTTTATTCATTCCATCGGTATTTTCTTATTTCACGCTTAACTATCGTCAGTGAACCGAGTTTACAGACAACCGATATCTTCTTTCTATTTCATTAACAAAAGGATAGAAGATAATATATGGGTCTAGTCCTGTCAAATTGAGATACTCTATAGACAGTTTAGACGCAATGAAAAACATGTCGTCATTTACCTCAGGCGCGGATTAATAAGACAGGCCTATACTAATATTTATCTTCTTTCCTTTTCTTAATTAAATAGAAAGGATAAGATTCACTGAACTTAAGTTTAGTTTGTAAACAATGGAATCGGCACCAATGTCTGAATAACGTAAATAACATAACAAATTTTGTCTGACCTTGAAACTGTCAAGATGAAGTCAATATATAACTGATAGTACTTTAAAATCAAAGGCGTGATCGTTGGTGATTTAAGTTTGTTATATCCTTGTAATAAAATGAAAGGCTTGATCGCTGGTGATTTAAGTTAGTTATATCCTTGTAATAAAATCAAAGGCTTGATCGTTGGTGATTTAAGTTTGTTATATCCTTGTAATAAAATGAAAGGCGTGATCGTTGATAATTTAAGTTTGTAAACTTTAAATAGCGTCGTGGACGATAGGCCTAACCGTTGAAGTTGAATGACGTTGATCACAATCGTGAAGGTCCATTGACTTCTGTTGATAAAAACAATTTTTATACAAATTATATTAATAATATTGTGGTTTGATTATTGTCTAATTGCATAAGACGTTTAGCCGATACACAAAATATACTTAAAATTTATATTTTATTAGATGGTACTGTATATGTATTAATAACGACTAGGCGAAAAAAAAAATTTTTTTAAGGTATCTTGCCCCATTTTGCAATTTGCGGTTTCTTAATAATGTGTTTATTTTTTATTGGTGGTAGCCCATAACATCGGCTGCCGGCAGAAGTT
The DNA here is from genome assembly GCA_037179545.1 of Sesamia inferens. Taxonomy (NCBI): domain Eukaryota; kingdom Metazoa; phylum Arthropoda; class Insecta; order Lepidoptera; family Noctuidae; genus Sesamia; species Sesamia inferens. The sequence goes on along the minus strand of CM073921.1, from coordinate 12,159,263 downwards.
ACCACCCAACAGACAAAGTCTTGCCGCCCAGCGATTCCTGTTCTGGCATGATGTCTGCAGGTGAAGCCGTACGGAGGACGGGTCTGAACAGTTGTGTTGCGATGTGTGCCGGGTACGATGCGCCAAATGTTATTGTGTCGGGAGTTTGGTCGTGGAAGGTCTCTAGACCAATCTCCCTCTGGCGCAGCATCGTTGATCGGGTTGTTGGGTTTAACATTGCATGACCTCACTCAATTGCCGTCTTCTTTCTTATTCATTCAGTTTTTTGAGGTTATAGGCTCTTAATGCTTACACTAATTGTTCTTTGATTTTTACTTTTGTAGTTTTAATTTGTAATTGTTTGTTAATTGTTACTCAAAGCCAGTACACACTATATAGCCAGGCATATTGTACGTTACGGAATTGCATCGCTGACAGGGGTATTCGGCACTGGTGCAGCTACACAGGAGCTAAACTTAGCATTCGGGAACACTGTTGGAGCTGCTGAACCTTGGACAAAACTGTCATTGCATTATATAGATTCAATTTCTTAGTATTGTATAATTGCATGGCACACGTGTGAGCACAATGTACTTGCTGTAAAGCATCTATTTGTTGGGTTAGTCGTTTTCGTTGTTGTTTTTTTTTTGTGTGTTTTTCCATAATGGACGCTTGTTAAGTACGGACCCCTAAACTACATCGTCGACGCAGCCAATTCAACATAACAATTTTGCAAGACGAGAGCGCCGACGCAGCAAAAGTGCAGGTGGACCGATGACGTCCGTTCGGCGACGAATCGCCGAGACAGCAAATTAATTTTATTCATATTATTTTAAGAATTGTCATTCCATATTCTAGCATCGAATAGGTTTCACTTAAGTTTAATTGTAATTTCTTTCTTTTTAATTAAATTAATTATAAGTAACTTTGGTTTTTTTTCGAACCTTCGGCTGCAGTATACGTAATTGGCGCAGTCGGTAGGATTCTCGCGGGCCGGTTCGCGAGCGGTTAGAAGCATCTCACATCGATATTCACGTTCGCGTGTCGCCCGGGCGGCTATCAAGCTCCAGTACGAGAATCCAGAATCTACGAAACTGCAACGCCGAGTGGAGAATCCAGACTTCGATTCACGGAGAAGAACCAGAGATGAATTATTATATGTAAGTACACTAGAATCTTTCTCGTGTCGCTTCCCATCTTTAAATCCTTATCACTTCCAAGATTTTTAGACCAGGGAAAATTTATTCCCGGGATCCTGCATCGAGACAGGCTCGCCGGCACATAGTAGATAGTTATAGAGAATTAGATAGTGAATTAGATTGCAATTTAATAAGTTTATTTGAACTAAAAATGCCGTACGACCCGGATGTAATCTATAAGGCCTTACGCCTTGTACCGGAGTTTGATGGTAACCATAATGTATTGACGAGGTTCATTAATATTTGTGATCGAATCGTAACTCAGTACGCTAGCCCTGAGCCAGGTAGCGAATTAGCCAATCTATGTTTATTGAATGGGATTTTAAATAAAATCACAGGGTCTGCCGCTTCCACTATCAATGCGAACGGTATCCCGGACACTTGGGCAGGCATTAGAGCAGCTCTAATCAATAATTTTTCAGACCAGAGAGACGAAACGGCCTTATATAATGACCTTTCATTAGCTTTACAGGGTAACAAATCCCCGCAGCAATTTTACGATCAATGTCAAACCCTATTTAGCACAATAATGACATATGTGACCTTACATGAGACCTTACAGACGACTATTGAGGCTAAGCGAATACTTTACAAAAAGGTAGCAATGCAGGCTTTTGTACGTGGGTTAAAGGAGCCTTTAGGATCGCGTATACGATGCATGCGTCCAGACTCCATAGAAAAAGCTCTTGAGTACGTGCAGGAAGAGTTAAACGTTATGTACCTTCAGTCACGTAACGATGGCTTAAAGGTTCACAACGCCCCTAAGGCCATGCCTTTCAATATACCATTGAATACTCAGAGTGTTCCGCGGCATCCCGTACCTAATTGGCCAGCACCTATGGCACAGCAACGTCCTCACCAACCACCAAACCAAGCTTTTAAATTTAACATGCCTAACCAGCAACAAAATCGGTTCCCTACACGAACCCAGCAGATGTTCCGTGCACAGCCTACTAACTACCACCCCCAAAGTAACATGTTTAGACTACAGCCTAGAAATAACGCCCGGCCAAATAATGGACCAAAACCTATGAGTGGCGTTCAACATTTTACCCCTAGAGCATTACCCATGACATCAGGGCACGATTGGCAAAAAAGTGGTAATCCACCACCTAGCAATTACTTTAAGACACGTGAAATCAATCTTAACGAATTTATTTCGCCCGATAATGCCTATTATTCTGCCGAATATTGCTATTTGCCTGAATATACATGTTACACGGACTTTAATGACTATAATACCCCTTACGAGTATGACCACATTACTGCTATGACTTGTAACGATACGACTAATGACATGTCTAATAATCAAGTAACACAGGAGGCAGAACCACAACCAGGGCCCAGCCACGTAGGTCAATCCCCGGATTTTCGTTCAGACAAGATGTCAAAAGAGCAAGGATAGATATTAATTTGCAAACCCAGAGACAATTACCGTACATAGAGATTTCCGAACCCCCTTTAAAATTCCTGATAGACACTGGTGCTAACCAATCGTTCATAAGCCCCGAGGCCATACAAAACTTCTTCTCTAACTACCAACTTAACTATGACCCTTTTGAAATAACAAATATACATGGTGTTAGCCGAAGTGACCACTCTATAACGTTGCCGAGTTTTAGTGAATTCAATGAGAAAGACGCTATCAAGTTCTTCGTATACCGTTTCCACGAGTATTTTGACGGGTTAATAGGTTTAGATATATTATCCAAATGGGAAGCCAATATCAATCTGAAGGATTTCCAATTAATAACTCGAAACGCAACGAATCAGATTAAGTTATATAACTCTCGTAATGTAAATTTATATGAGGACATTATGCCCGCTAACAGCACTAAAATAATTAAAATACCTATTAATGCCCCTGACGGAGATGTATTAATGGACGAACAGATTTTCTGTAATTGTATTTTGCACGAATGCATTACTACCGTAAAAAATGGTCGTGGTTATGTAGAGATAGAAAACCCAACTTTCAATGATCTTATATTTTCCCTAGATCAACCGGCCTGTGCCAATGTATTTAATATCGAATGTACTAAAACCGGGAGTACAAACCGGGTGAACGAGGTGTTATCGCGATTACGTACAGATCATCTTAATGAAGAAGAAAAAGTCAATCTCTTGACATTATGTAGGCGATACGCTGATGTATTTTATATCGATGGAGAACCATTGACTTTTACAAACAAAATCAAACATAGAATTCGTACAACCGACGAGGTACCCGTGTATACCAAAAGCTATCGATATCCTTTCATTCACAGACAAGAAGTCAGAGACCAAATTGCGAAAATGTTGGAGCAGGGTATAATCAGACCTTCTGACTCTGCATGGAGCTCACCCATTTGGGTTGTACCCAAGAAAATGGACGCTTCAGGTAAACAAAAGTGGCGTCTTGTGGTCGACTTTCGCAAAGTAAACGATAAGACATTAGATGACAAATACCCCATACCCAATATCACTGACGTGTTAGACAAATTAGGAAGATGCCAATACTTCACGACTCTAGACCTAGCAAGTGGATTTTACCAGGTAGAAATGGACTCTCAGGACATACCTAAGACCGCATTCAATGTCGAACATGGTCATTTTGAATTTCTTCGAATGCCTATGGGTTTGAAGAATTCACCTTCAACTTTCCAAAGAGTAATGGACAATGTACTTAGAGGTCTACAAAATAGCATCTGTCTTGTATATTTAGACGACATTATCGTGTTTAGTTCATCACTTCAGGAACACCTGGATAACCTGGAACGTGTCTTCCAAAGACTTAGGGAATCTAACTTCAAAATTCAGATGGACAAGTCAGAATTCTTGAAGCTAGAAACCGCATACCTGGGGCACATAATTAGTAGAGACGGCATTAAGCCTAACCCCGACAAGATCTCAGCCATTGAAAAGTACCCTATACCGAACACACCAAAAGAGATCAAACAGTTTTTAGGTCTTCTCGGTTATTACCGAAAATTCATACCGGACTTTGCACGCCTTACAAAGCCTCTTACTCATTGTCTCAAGAAAGGTAGCAAAGTAGTCCATAGTCCCGAATACGTTAATGCCTTTGTTAAATGCAAAACATTACTTACAAATGACCCTATCCTACAGTACCCTGATTTCACCAAAGAGTTTAACCTTACCACCGACGCTTCAAATGTCGCTATTGGAGCGGTATTATCCCAGGGACCCATAGGATCTGACAAACCGGTGTGTTACGCTTCACGTACACTCAACGAAAGTGAACTAAACTATAGCACAATCGAAAAAGAATTGTTAGCCATAGTGTGGGCTACAAAGTACTTTCGGCCCTATCTATTTGGACGGAAGTTTAAAATACTAACCGACCATAAACCATTGCAATGGATGGTTAATTTAAAGGAGCCTAACTCCCGATTGACCAGATGGCGGCTAAAACTCAGTGAATACGACTTTACTGTAGTCTATAAGAAAGGAAAGTCTAATACCAATGCTGATGCCCTTTCACGCATAGAAATTCATAACAATGAGACCGATGAAATAAACTCAGTTATTGAAAACATCAAAGAGTTAAGTTCAATGATTAATAATCCCTCAGAACCATCAATCCAATCCGCTAACCCTTTGACTGACACCTTACATTCTAATAATGAACATGTTAGAAGAGAAAGCCCCAATCAACTAGACATACCAAACGATCAAACTAATTCTTCAACTGACACCGTACATACTAGTAACGAACAACCCATCTTAGAAGTTCCTCTTACAGACGAGCCTCTTAACAAATTCCACAGACAAATCCACCTTACAATAGTTGGTGATATTAAACGAAGACCTGTAGTGACTAAACCTTTTGAAGGACATACAAGAACAGCAATTCAAATTTCCGAATCAAACTTAGAATCAGATGTTATCAATGCTATTAAAGAATACGTTAACCCGAAGGTTAAAACTGCTATACTAGTAAACCCAACTTTAGCTATGTATTCAATAGTACCAATAATACAGGATAAGTTCAAAAGTTCTTCTCTTAAATTAGTATTAACTAGGATAGAATTAGAAAATGTTAAAGAATACCTGCGGCAACAGGATATCATCAAACATTATCACGATGGTAAAACCAATCACCGTGGTATAAACGAATGCTACTTAGCACTTTCGCGAAAATATTACTGGCCAAAAATGAAGGAACAGATCGCTAAATTTATTAACGAGTGCACCATCTGCGGCCAAGCCAAATACGATCGAAACCCGGTCAGACCGTGCTTTAATATAGTGCCACCAGCTACTAAACCACTAGAGACTATTCACATGGATCTATTCACAGTCGATTCAGAAAAATACGTTACATTTATTGATACTTTTACGAAATATGGACAAGCATATCATCTACGAGATGGCACGGCCATAAGCATAATCCAATCATTATTAAAATTTTGTACTCACCATGGGTTACCCATGACTATTATAACTGACAATGGCACAGAATTCACGAACCAATTGTTCTCTGAATTCACACGTATTCATAAAATAGTTCATCATAAAACCTTACCCCACAGTCCAAACGATAACGGTAATATAGAAAGATTTCACTCGACATTATTGGAACATATTAGAATTCTTAAATTACAACATAAAAATGAGCCAGTAGTTAACCTCATGCCATATGCTATTATAGCATATAACAGCTCTATCCATAGCTTTACCAAGTGTAGGCCTTTCGATCTATTAAATGGACATTTTGACCCACGAGATCCAATTAACGTTGACTTTACTGAACATGTCCTACAGCAATATGCGCAGAATCATAGACAACAGATGAAACAGGTGTACGATATAATTAATGAATCTTCCCTTACAAACCGGACAGCTTTAATTGAAAATAGGAATAAATCACGTGAACCCGAAGTAGAATATGTCCCTCAACAGCAAGTTTTTATCAAAAACCCACTCGCCAGTCGTCAGAAAGTTGCTCCACGTTACACGCAAGACACCGTTCTAGCCGACTTACCAATCCATATCTATACCTCACGGAAACGCGGCCCCGTTGCTAAAGCGCGGCTGAAACGAGTACCTAAAAGTAACCAATTGTTACAGGAGCCTACTACTACTGATAATACCGGTGACGCAGCCTCAAGACATAAGAATTGAGACTTTAGCTGACGGAACAGGACTATTACCATACAAACTAGGAGCAACCCGATTAACGACACATTACCATTCTTTTGTACAATTTATACAGCTGACTGATGTTGAAGACAAGATAGAATCAGTACAAACTCAACTCGAAACGTTTAAGACAAAACTAAGTAGTGGAGCATACACTATTTACGAATATCAAATTGATTACCTTACCAATAAACTTAACAAGGTATTGAATCGAATAAAATCCCTAGAACCAGTTAGAGTTAAAAGAGGTTTAATAGATAGCCTAGGATCAGTAATAAAAAGTGTTACAGGCAATCTAGATTATCAAGATGCCATAAAATATGATGAAACTATTAAAATCTTGCAAGACAACGACTACAAGATAACTTCTGAATTTAATAACCATATCAGTTTGTGTAAAGAATGGATGTCTCAACATAATACTGTTCTAGAACAATTAGCGTCAAACCAGGCAAAAATTAACGCATCCCTAGAACTACTCTTAGAAAGAGATGCACTCAAAGACTATAATTTAGTGAGATTTACTAAGCTCGCTCAAATATTAAGTATAATAACTAATAATGTAGAAGATATAATGATAGAGATAATTAGGATAGAGAATATTTTAGCGTTCATACATTCATCTAGCACCCATCATTCAATGATAGATATGGATGTCTTAAAATCTATGATAGATAAATTAAAATCGTTATATAATCCAGATCAAATAATAAATTTAGAATTACGAGAATACTACGATTTGATTAAGCCAGGTTCCTATTTTGTTGGAAAAAGAATAGTAATAGTTTACAAATTCCCTATCGCTTCCTATGATATATTTGATCTATATAAGTTATCCATTTTCCCCAATGAAAATCAACTAACCCTTGTACCCCCTACTCCTTATATAGCAACAACCGAGAAATCATTCGTGTACATAGAGGCTGAATGCCCGAAGTACAACAGCATCTATCTCTGTGAAAAGAAGATAAGTCATCAAGTCCGCACCGAACCTGACTGTATCCAGGAACTAATCACCCGACAAACCCTGAAGAACACCTGCCAGTTAACTAGGATCTCATTAACTAAAGAAGCAATAGAGAAGTTGGACGACCAACACTACGTACTTTCACTACCACAACCTACAAAAGTACAATCGACCTGCGGCAGAAAGGACTTCAATACACTACAAGGAAGCTATCTCATCACTATCCCTGTAGATTGCTATATCCAGACACCAGAGTTCACCATAATTAATGACGGGAACGAGATAAAAGGTCAACCGCTGAAATTATCGAAGATACCCTACGATGAATTAAACAAGACTGAAGTTTTCGCTCACATTGGCTCCAGATCAGTAAACCTAGAAGAACTTCACAGCATCCAGAACAAAGTCTTACTGGAAAAACCTATAGAATTAGAGAAGACCCAGTCATCTGTCATGTACCATACAACGATACCCCTTTACGTCATTGTAGTATGCGCAGTTATCATTGGTATATTCATCATAAGCCGCAAAAAGAAATGTTGGAGTATAAGTTCAGAAAACAAAGAGAACCAACAAACTCTCAAGATCCACACACACGAAGAGATCAAGAACCATAAAGAGGTCCCAGCAACATTTTCTCTTAATATGACAAAATAGTTGCTGTTCTACGGATGGAGGTGTTAAGTACGGACCCCTAAACTACATCGTCGACGCAGCCAATTCAACATAACAATTTTGCAAGACGAGAGCGCCGACGCAGCAAAAGTGCAGGTGGACCGATGACGTCCGTTCGGCGACGAATCGCCGAGACAGCAAATTAATTTTATTCATATTATTTTAAGAATTGTCATTCCATATTCTAGCATCGAATAGGTTTCACTTAAGTTTAATTGTAATTTCTTTCTTTTTAATTAAATTAATTATAAGTAACTTTGGTTTTTTTTCGAACCTTCGGCTGCAGTATACGTAATTCGCTCTTAGCATACAATATATTTCTGCATCGTTCTCACACGACTGATTTCAAAATGAATGATGTAATCAAAAAATATTTGTGTCAATAGCTTGATAATTTAAAAGAGTGTCCATTGAGTTTCTTGCCCGTTCTTCTCCATAGGTCTTCTTTATCCATAGGGCATCTTTGGAATGGGTGACTAGCTTCACCTTACTGACTGACCGACCTTCTGACAATTCAAAAGTGCCTGTAACTGGTTTATTTGAAATAAATGCTTTGATTTGATCTGATTTGATTTAATATACTAGCGCGCTTTACTATCAACGATTGCATCACTGCTTACCAGCAGGCGGGATTGCAGTCAAGCACTAGTTTATAATTATAAAATAAAAAATTGTCTTGAAATTATTTCTAAGAATCACGAACGTACCGTAACTTTTTTTGTTTCGCAATATTATAAGTGTTTCTATCTATGTGATGTATCTAATTCTAAACTACTTATTGTTCTTATCATGAACAATAAACTAACCTATCTCAACACTCAGTGGAAATTTTACAATGACTGTATCATCGCAACAATTTACAACATCATAACGATAATATTATATTTGGTATTTTTATTAAAAATTTAAATATGTGTGAGTCAATGGGTATAAAGTTTACTCTTGATAATAATCATTATGATTAAGTATAGCTAGAGCAATTCAACTAATAGTTATTTCTATGGTTTTCCGAAGACTTCTTGTCACTGTTGTCGCGCACAAAGGATTCCGATCTATCTGTATCTTTAGAATATTTTAAGAATATAAAAGCCAGTCAGTCAGCTGTTGCGCGCGCGCAAGGTCTATGATCTACCGTAAGCTGCGTAGCACGCTCGGTAACCACACTGCAACAATAAATAAATGTATTTAGGAAAAAATATAACATGATGTAAAAATGATTGGAATCGATTCAGTTGCTTAATCTTAACAAACTATATTCAGGCTTCGTATAAAGAAAAATAACGTTTTATAGGTACATAGGAACGTACAATACGTGTGGCATAAAATTATTGTCTTTTCCATGTTTCACCAAAATTGTGCCAATTTTTCACAAAACATTTTTTGTTTCGTGAACAATATACTAACCTATCTTTTCAATCAGCGGAAATTTTACAATAACTATATGATCGCAATCATTTACAACATCGAAACGATAAAATTGTATCATTTCTTGGTATCAAAGTATAAAATAAATAAGCATGAGTTAATTGGTTATAACAGCTTGATAATAATCATAAATGCTAGAGCAATTCAGTATACCCATTTCCCAGTGTATGCACAGTTGACATATACTGGGTTTCTGAATTTAAAACTACAGTCAGCTGTTAAGATAATGTGTTTTTAGCCCCAATCAGTCAGTTTCATACAAGCAAAGAAGCGTTTTGCTAATTAGATCTTCAGTTTTGCTAAAAGAATTTTCTGACTGACAGCTGTTACGAAGGCATTCTCTCGATGACTGGACTATAGTAAAACTTCACTTTAACATCACCTTAATAATCTCTTTCTAAACATTATATATTATAAATCTCTCCTTAAACATTCAGAAGTTCTCGGGCTACATTGAAATAATCACCCTATCTTTGACTTTGAATATCAAATTAATGTCGAATTAGAGTTTGACCTGCCTGCCTGGTAGGTTTTATGCAAATATCATCATGGTCACTTCTTTGAATAAGCTGCCAATGCTGATAACAGTCCTATATCACAGTTTACCTTAATATACGCGGTTTTATAGAATTACTAGTTACGACCCGCGGTTCCACCCGCGTAAGTAGTAGTAATATAAAAAATAGGCAAAAACCTATTCTTACGCATAACGAATACAGTATATTATAAATCGGTTTAAGCCGTTTTGGAGAAGATCGAGGACAAACACTGTGACAGGAGAATTTTATATAACAAATTTCCGGCTGATATTATAATTAATTAATTGCAGATTGCGGTTTAGAAACATGATGAGTATGATAGTATCGTTTTGTAGAATAATCTTTAACTATTTAATACAATACCTATACCTCCAAAGAGCCCAAAACAACATTCTCAGGACCATAAGTGGTGCAGCTTGGTTCACACGTAACACTGAGATACACGAGTACCTAAATATGAAGACTGTCATTGAAGAAGCCAAACAATACTCAGATAACTATGCTGAACGATTAAAGCTCCATCCCAACCCATGGGCAAGCATGCTTTTATGCGAAACACAATCAATCGCCTGAAAAGAGCAAATGTGCTGTATGACTAAGGAGAGTTAAGGCAGTGGCCTTAACTCACCAAAATTTCAAACCACTGCAACACATCTGATTATAGTCCTGAAGATTGATCAGAGATAAATAAATAAATAAAAAAACCAATACAGATTAACTTTGTACCTTTCTCACTTACCGCGATGACAGCCGGTCGATACTGTAAATATACGACCGTGGAAAGTTTGGTAAAATGAGCTGTCTATAATGTCAGTTAGAAAAACAGCTCTATGCACGCCCACATCCCTCAATGCTTGACTGTGTGATGGTTATAGTCCTGCGTGGCTACCTTGAGGTTTCATTACGAGACTCGATCATACGCATCGTCCGCGTTTGGCGCTCTCACTGATTGAGAGTTCTTACAACCTTGAAGCGGGCTAATCGATGACTCAAACGCGCTCAATATCGATGATCGAGTCTTCGTAATGAAAACTCATGGTAGCCACACTGCTGTAAAGTAATTACTCGCATCTCGTTTCCACGCGTTGTGTGACAATACATTTTTATCGATGCGGTATTATATCATCGTTGACTCATTCTCCTAGTCGAAACTATGGTAGGGTCAATAACACTTAATACTTATTATCGAATGGTCGATAAGCATCTGAGAATCAGGATTTTGTTTAGTAGGTACAAGAATGCCAAATGGGGAACTATCACGCAGATCAGTCGGACTCGGTACACGGGACTGATAAACCATTATCACGAGCCGACGGCGTGACCACCATTCTTTGTGTAGGTACACGGCTAAACATCAAACTATGCATTTCCAGTTTTAACTGACTACGCATTCTATATAGGTTTTCGTACAATCAAAAGTCGGATTATACTGGTTATGTGTATCTTGTTCTGTAGCCATACCTATCTATCTATATCGGGTTGCTGTTCATTTACCTAAACGACGACGAATTTTTCGTACCTTGGATGTCAATGATATCAATCAATTGTCCGTAATTGTTTTTTTTTTATGTAAAACTTTGCCACACACTAGGAATTTCTCTTGAATCGTGGGTACATTTACAAATATATAATGTCACATACACAAACAGCCAGACCAGGAACAAGTAATTGTAGGCCATACAAATATTTGTCCCGTGCGGGGATCGAACCGCGACACGCGGCGCAGCAGTCGATCGCTTAGTCTCGTTACGGGTCGTCAGAAGGTCGGAAGTCGGACCAGTCTTATCAAGAGGTGTTGTTTTACCCAGTAACTGGGTTATGAAGGTCAAATAGGCTGTAGTAAGTATTCACCTGAATCCGGTTAAACTGGAACCAAAACCAAAATAGTTGGGAAAAGGCTGGGGGCAGATGATGATATACTTCTTCTTCAGCCTATAGATGTCCACTGCTGGACAAAGGCCTCCCCTAAGGCTTTCCACGATGACCGGTCTTGTGCTGCCCGCAGCCATCGCGGCTTCCCGCGACCTTCACCAGGTCATCGGTCCACCTTGTTGGGAGCCTCCCGGGAGACGCAGCGTAGGGATGATATACTTATTTAATTAAAATTAGTAACCAAATATTAAAATACATAATACAATAATACTATTATAACTAAAACTAACATTAAGTAAAAAGTCGTCAATGTCATCGTCATAATTCATTTTCATTTCAGGCCATTCATTTTGACAATTCCATAAAATTCATTCATTTATTTCCGTTGTGGATCAGACGAATTTTTCATAGATGATGCAACGGATTCATCATCATTTTCTTGCCAATTTATTTTCGGCGCAACATGTCTTCTTTCCATAGGATAAGGAATATAAAGAAAAATGAGCAACGCATTTGTAATGCACTTATCCGCAATTCTATGTGAGCGTATTTTTAAACAACCTTACCTTTTGTGTATCATTTTGTAGGAGCATATGGACCTCAAGACGAATACCAGAACCCATACACTTCGTTGTCCCTCTGCCTGAACATCAATCAAGAATCTTTTTCCCAAGAATACGAGGAGTTATTAAGTAGAAATTAGTATCAAGTTTTCATGGCCTTTTTTTGGTGTGGATGGGACATCTTTTTCATTCTTCATTTGTCTGTGCGTCAGGGCCACGGTTTCTCTTTTCACCAATCCACAACCCTGATCCAGGCATCGTTTTTCGACGACCCCTTCACGATGTGCTGACATATCTTTAAGGCGCGCGTAAAACACACCTTGAAACAGTAAAATCAAACTTTGAGTCAATACATTTAAACTTTAAAGTCAACTCAATCAAACTTTGAAGTCAACGCATTTAAACTTTAAAGTCAACGCACTCAAACTTTGTGGTCAACGCCATCAAAAGAAACGGGCGTTTATGTACAATTTATGCCGAATCGCAAGGGAAATAAAATATATAGGCTACTCACCGGTAACCTAGAATCTAGAAATAAGGCAAGAAATAATGCCATGTAGCGTAAGTAAAAGAAAAGAGTCGAATATGGTTAATTGGCGCCTACCAGCAATCTTCTACGACTAGCAATTGATCGGTTTATTCACGAAGGTGCACCGGTTTTACAGTGATTACTCTAGTAGAAGCTTGCTTGGTGATCGATTGGTGGTTGAATGTATTAAAGCAAGCCTAGCAAAGATAGTTGGTTATTTTAATCTACCTACACAATGGAAATATAATATGAATATACCAAACGAATATAGGCAATATGAGCGTCCGATAAAGTAAAACTGAAAAGTGGAAAAAAATTAATAAGTACTTATTAACAAAACAATCGACTTCCAAACATTTTAATTCGGAAATCTTTGGAGATACAGAAAAATATACAGCATCTTCCGAAATATATGTAAGTAAGTGAAACTCAAAATAACCTTCGTACTTAGTTGGTAATCGTTTACATGAATAATTTTCAGTAGGTAGGTAGGCATTAAAACCTAACTTGTTAAAATTAATGATAAACCTACGTATTTCATACATTAAAAGATTAATTTGTGAGTTTGTTTTTGGCGTTTTATTTTTCAATAATTATCTGCCTAACTTTTTCCCGACTATGCCTAGGCGACTACCTACCTGACCTCCACTGCACAGCCCCGTCACTGGGTAATATGATATCCGTTGGAATTCAGAATTTCGAGATTCTGTCTAACACGTAACGATAATTATCAAAGATCCACAGATGGGATTTGCGGAATAGCCGTTTACTAATCTCCGTTTTGCGGATGACATCGTGGTCATGGCGAAGACCCTGGAAGACTTGGCAAAATGCTCAATGACCTCAGCAGAGCTTCCCGACAAGTGGGTCTAAAGATGGACATGGGTAAGACAAAGATCATGTTGAACTCTCATGTCGCACCCACTCTAAACTCTGACAAACAGTCCAACTACCTAGTTGGACTCTTTGTCCCAGGTATACTCGTCATAGGATTTGACGAGACACTTCTTTCTCGAAGTTGGACCTACCTTGGTCCAACTTCGAGAGATGTCTCGTCAAATACAGCTCGGCTGCTAGCCACGCTACATCTTCTCGTCGTCCTCTTGGACGAGAGACTAGTCTTTCTAAACCAGTGTGTGTTGCCAGTGATAACTTACTGAACTGAAACGTGGTCGCTCACAAAGCCACAATTGGCTTCATACGAAGGCTTAGAGTCACACAAAGGGCGATTGAAAGAGCTATGCTCGAAGTTTCTCTGCGCGATCGAATCCGAAATGAGGAGATCCGCAGAAGAACCAAAGTCACCGGTATAGTTCTTCGAGTCGCTAAAATTAAGTGGTAGTGGGTGGGACTCATTTCTCGTAGAACAGATGGCCGATGGGGCTGTAAGGTTCTGAAGTAGCGGCCACGTACCGGAAGATGCAGGGTCGCCGACACGGTGGACCGATGACCTGATGAAGGTCGCGGGAAGCCGAAGGCTGTGGACAGCACAAGACTGGTCATAGTGGAAAGCCTTGGGGAAGCCTTGGTTCAGCAGTGGACCTCTATAAGCTGAAGAAAAAAGGGTTTTGATATGTAAAGTTGGTCATCCATCCACTGCACCACTGCACCAACCGTGTCATCAGTTATTAGTGGGGCACTTGCAGTATTTATTTCTTTAAAATATACATAGTTAGTATTTTGTTATAATTGGTAATATTGTATAATAGGTGGTAATATTACAATATCGTTGTTGTATATAATGATTAATAAAAGATATTGTTAGTTATATTATCTCAAGTCCGTTACCTAATATCTTCTAGAATAATAGGTAACAACAGCTTGAACACCTGAGAAGCGAAAACTAGATAATGATCAATAAATTATCGTTGATGAAATAATATTAGTATCTTTATTAAACATAATATTTATAGCACTCTATCTAATCAATATCCGGAATCCTGCTTATTTTACTTAGCAACAGTAAACTCAACTCAGAGCGAGTCAGCTGATTTCGAGGATGCAAACAAAACGAGTTTGAAACAGGTACCATCACAAGTTTGTATAATAAAAACAGAAAATACACAGGTAACTAATAATATCAAATATTGTATAAGGAATAGTTGCTACACTGAGATCACGGCATTCAAGTTATTAACAAGTAATGTACAGTTATTGCTATACCTTAGAATAAGACCGAAATGTTAATAAAATTAAGTCCTCGCGTAGAAGGTACAAGCGTGATAGATAAACCAATAAATAAGTATTAATAAATCTAGGTAAGGTGGTCCTCTTTAGCCCTGGATCGAGAGATTCCTTTGCCCAGGGGGATGATAGCAGGCTAACGTAGTGATGTAATCCCGACCGATTTCGGCCACGGCGACAGTCTTTACCTCTAATTTTGCCGTTGATGTGCTCGCATGTGGCTTATGTAGCCAATTTTGTTTATACTTTCACTTGTCCGCACCACTAAAGCTGACTCCGCTTGAGATTCGACTCAATGCCACCTACATTGACCTTTCTCAGCACTTCAGTATTCCTTACGGGGGCAGACCATCGAATATGAAGTATTCTGTAAGCACTTGAGGTGGAATCGGCCAAGCATACTGATGTGACGAGGATACACTGTCCATGCTTCGGCAGAGTATAAGATGTTGGGCAGCACGACTGCCGTGTCGACAGCAATCTTCGTTGACATTTTAAAGTCGTTCAAGTTAAACACCTTAGAATACAGCTTGCCAAAGGCCGCTGCAGCAGTGGCGATTCTGGTGTTGATCTCTGCATCATGATCACACTTATATGATATTGTGCTCCCCCAGGTAGCGAAACTTGTCCACCTGCTTCAGCTCATCTCTTCCGAGTGTAATACTGTCTAAAGTAGTGTAAATGTCTAAAGACACCACCTCAGTCTTTTTGACACAAAATTTTTTGCATGACTCTGCTCTTCTTTTGTAATTTTCTCATTGAGAATATAGCCTCACATGTACCTCGTTCTGGCCGAAAGCCGAACTGAGTTTCCGGAAGAAGTTTTTCAGAAAGCGTCATAAGGCGGTACAGCAACAGTCATGGAAAACTTTCCCGGAGACTGATAGCAATGAAATACAATACAATATATGGTATGAAGTACAATCGGACCTATCACCCTTGATCTTATATAGCGCCCTGATACGTGACTCTTTAAAAGTAGATGGGATTTTTTCTTCTGGCCACATACGAACAAAATGTTCCCATATAACCGAATGCAACTCATCACCGCCGCATTTAAGTAGTTCTCCCGGTATAGTCAAGTCATGTCTTATTTTGCTGTTGGCGGAGATGGCGAAAGCAATCTCCCCAAGAGTGAGCATTTCGTCCAACTCAGTAGCTACAGAAAGTTGAGGAATCGAACGAAAGAACTGAATTTGTCCATTGTGCAAAACATTGGGCCATGCACAATAATCCCGTCCTACCCTGGCATTGAAATCACCCAACAGAAGAATCTGCTCTCTAAGTCACGCTTTCGATATATCTTGAAAGCTGCTCATAAAACTAATCCTTAATCTCATCAGACTTATCCATGGTCGAGGCATAGACACTGATGGCATTAAGAAAGTTGTTATTATCAAAATGTATGTAGGCTCAGTACGGTAACACGGTCTGAAATATGAACCGAACATTCTTGTAACTCGTTGGCCGACACGTATACTCGCCACCGCGTTCCTCCAGCTCCCTTTCATCAGCTAGGAGTTCATAGGAGTTCATATT
Organism: Sesamia inferens; assembly: GCA_037179545.1. Lineage (NCBI taxonomy): Eukaryota > Metazoa > Arthropoda > Insecta > Lepidoptera > Noctuidae > Sesamia > Sesamia inferens. The sequence continues at coordinate 12,142,647 of CM073921.1, read as the reverse complement.
CGGAAGCAGTCAGTTGCGCAGGAGATATTTAGATACACAAGCGTACGCGCAATCGCATGTGCACACTCGGCTTCACCAATTCTGAACCAGTGACCAGTGAGAGACCGATACGACTGCACATATGTTCAGATGATGTGGCCAAAAATAACTCTGTCCTCTATCATCGCCCTAAGCCGTCCACCAAGCCTTGCTATACCGCCGGGTCCGCCAAGCTCGTTGCATATCTGCGATGAGTCGCCTTTCCCACCGGGATAGACTTCATGCACTAAGCGGGAGACATCAGTTGCAAAACCTGCCTCACCGGCAGGCCCCCAATGTACAGTACTTATAACAACTGTTGCATCGGTCAATAGGCATCGAAATCTCAAATTTTGTGAACTGAGGCACGCGTGGATTACGACCCACGCCTGGTCCTTACCGGGCGGCGAGCTATGAAAGCGGGCAGCTTAAACCAGCTTCCGTGAAATGAACATCATATTTATCCAGCGGGGTAATTGCCTAACAATGGTTATCATTTTGGCACATTAACGTGAAACATACATAGCTAAGAATACGTGCTCAGAATCATTTCGATTAAACCAGCCTACTAAAATAAAAAAACGGCTTTGAAATTGGACAACCTTCACCAAGATACATAAACACATACAGAGTACTACATACCAATCATCATTCAGTCATTTCAGCCGAAAGACGTCCACTGCTGGACATATGTAGGCCTCCCCCAAAGATCTCCACCACGACCGGTCCTGCGCCTCCCGCATGCAGCGGTATCCCGCGTACTTCACCAGGTCGTCGGTCCACCTTGTCGGGGGCCTCCCCATACTGCGTCTTCCGGTGAGTGGTCGCCACTCGAGAACCTGTCGGCCTCATCGGTCATCGGTCCTACGGGCAATGGCCTGGCCCTCTCACACTTCAGTGTTGCAATTCTTCCTCTTCATACCCTTCAAACCTAAAAACAAGTGATACTGCACCTTATACGTCTAGGGTAGAAACACATTTTTTTTATTGCTTTTTAATTAGTCTCTCAGATTATGGGTCTGTGTACGACACGATTGTTTTAATGAATTCATTGTATTGATTCAAAAGCATATTCCATTCCGACCTGCAGGCTATTAAATTCATTTAGGTTGACCTCGGCTGTAGGCCATAACCTCGGCTGCCAGACAAAGTCTTGCCGCCGCGCGATTTGTTGTGTTGCGGCATGATGTCTGGTGAAGCCGTACGGAGGACGGGTCTGAGCAGTTGTGTTGCGCTGTGCCGGGTACGATGTGCTAAATATTGTTGTGTCGGGAATTTGGTCATGGAGGGTCTCCAGATCAATCTTCCTCTGGCGCAGGATCGTTGGTCGTGTTGTTGGGTTTAACGTTGTATCACCTCGCGTAACTGCGGTCGTCCTTCTATTCACTCAGTTTTTTGAGTGAATAAGTTCTTAATAACCTATACCATCAACGATCGCATCACAGCTTACCATCAGGCGGGATTGCGGTCAAGCAGTAGTTTTATAACTATAGAACTTATAATTATAAAAAAAAAACTGAATATTAGTTACCTAACGTCAAAATTAAAATATTTTAAGCTCCACGGATACTATTTTAAAAATTATAATTACTTTATACAATGTTTTCGATCACAGCGGGTATGGAAGGCCGGTAGACCTGCAAACAAGTACCAAACACTTAAAAAAAATACCTAAAAACCCTCTCAGACAGTTTAAGATATTTAGTTTGTTCGCATGAAGTAATTAATTAATTATTAGCTGTAATACTTTTCTAAAGATTCCCGGTTGCCATACGAACATCTGGTGGCAGTCGTTACGGGTTGTTGGAGCCCTCAAAAGTCTAACAATTGATCTAACTGCAATGCTTAGATATCGCCTTCGGGTTGTGGAGGTCAGATGGCAGTCGCTTCACGGAAAATATCCAAGTTTAGCCAAAATCAGCAGTTAGACTGGTAAAGCGGACCCCAGACTCCAAAGCTGAAAAGCTACGGATGCGACTGGGATTAACGCTGAGATGATGATGACGTTTCGAAAGAACAGCCAGACTATCGTTAACATGTGAGATATCCGTATTTATGTTCTATCGATTTTCAAAGCGTATTATTAGAATGGACTATCAATAGGTCAGCCGCAGTGATATTATTGAGGAGTACGAAAATATACGAACTATTCGTACGGAGCTCCTTGATATGAAAACATTTTGTAATAAGTAGGTAATTAATACTCCCTAGCAATTAAAATGACAACTAAGAGGTGGATATTTATTTGCATATATCTAATAATCAGCTCATATTTCCACTGTTGAGACAAAGTCCTATCCTCAGCGGGCTTGATACAACATGTCTTCGAATTTCCGGTCACAGGACATGCTGGCCATTCCCCACGACTTATCTTTCACCGTTCAGAACAGTGGTGTTGAATTTACTTACGGGAAGTAAATCGCCTGCTTACCACACACCAGGTGGCAGGTTGTGAAACCACAACCTTACAGCTCATAAATCGGTAGCTGTTACCACTCCTCTTTATTTGTATCATTCCATTAAATATTGGTAAACTTTCTTCTTCACCAAGCTCATGAAAGCATATAGGGGGAGACGGGGCACCTTGATACGATTTTACTTAGACCCAATAATAGACGATCTAATGATAGTTACATCCAATTTAATAACTATAATATATTCAATATATGTATATTCAGTTAACTTGTTACATACAAATTAACAGACAGATTTAATCACAAAACGTATTAGAGCTTATTAACTAAAAAATGAATTTTGTATCAATTTACCCCCACATACGGGGTACATTGGTACATACACTGCCACTTTGGTTCATAGAAATATTTCCACAAATTAAACAAGATATACTGCTTACTACAATCTAAATCAACATTTTATAAAAATTTAAGCAATAAATATTCAAGAATTTTTAGTCTATTTAATGTGATGACAGATATGTACTTACTAAATGTCTTAATATAACACACTAAATAAAATAGAAAAATCACATCCGAAAGAAAACTACGAAAATTTTGTTGCGAACATCAGAAACAGTTTTATACGTGCCAATCGCTAGTCGTCCAGTGAACGTTGCTCTGCGCTAGTGTGCGTATAGGCCTTATTATATACCTTCTTATCGATGGCGCATAGATCTTTTGACGTGTTTTGTTTTCGGTGAATATTGACTGTATCTATGTGCCCCTTGTGCCAATGTACCCCGTCTCCCCCTAACCAAAAACCATTAAAAAATTCAAACAGTGCACGTGACTGTAGCTCTTTTGTGTAGTGTTCTAGATATGTCTACTATACACATTTTATTTCATTCGTCTCTAATTTGTATGTCAATGTCATACATAAATACCCGTTCTTTGCATAGTTAATAAAATGCCAATCTTAGATGTTAATTAATTTAAATTATAAGTCAGTGCTGCTGGTCTACTAATACTAAATAAATAATAATAGCGCGTTGATCAAATCTCAAGCCTTAGAGCATACTAAGATAGACCCCAGAGGTCTATCTGTGCTCTAACTGGTAATTTAATAAATAAATTTAATGATCCTATTGCTAACTTGAACATTGTTATCAGTAAATTTGAGAAGACTAATATAAAACAATCCTTTAAAAAAAACACAACAGTTAACTTGGCTGCTGTATAAATAGATATGAAAATTTACCACAAACATTAATTTAATCTTTAAAGGGGCAAAAAAAGACATTTTGTTGACTTTGAATCTAGGTACCTGTCTTTTCAAGGTTTAATAATAATCTGCCGTCATGTGCATATCACATTTACCTTTATACTCCATAATTATTATGTATCTACTTGTTAACGGACACAATGTTTACTCTGCACTGGACTCGGTTCCATTCATGGTTTTTAAAACATTTTCATCGTTTACCAGCAGCCTACTTATTATTACTATGCCGTATAGGTAGGTACACAAATAACACGGCTTTTTATTTCTCTATACTGAGACGTGAATTTCTGTTCAATAAAACATTTACCATTTGTATCTAGCGCTTTTACAAATTGCTTAATAATGCCAAGTTTTATGTGTAATGCTGGCAAAATATTTTTTTTTAATTAATTAGTCCCTAAACTAAGCAAAATTGCTTTCCAGGGATTCTATTATCTCTAATAAGCCAGTCTTTCGGGCAAGTAAGACATAGATACTTAGTGAATCAACTTTGCTGTCCTATACGTAAATTTTCCATTTTAAATACCACATATATTTGCCAGTTTTCTTCAAGATATATGTTTTTAGTTAAAATAGACCTTTTCACAGAGTCTGTAATAGATTTTCAGTTTTATGTTAAATCATACATGAAACTATACTAATATATAAAGCTGAAGAGTTTGTTTGTTTGTTTGAAAGCCTTAATCTCTGGAACTATTGGTCCGATTTGAAAAAAATATTTTTGCGTTGGATAGCCCGTTAATCCAGGAAGACTTTAGGCTACATAACATCACGCTGTGACCAATAAGAGCGGAGCATATAAAAAAAACATATCGAAATCCTACACGAGTGAAACCGCGTGGCGCAGCTAGTTGTAAATATGAGGCTACCCTCAAAAATCAAAGCTGTAATTAGATCTGAATGGTAGATTTAAAAATAGGATAGGAAAAGCCAAAAAACCTCCGGAAAAATTCAAGTAGTAAAATTTCATAGGTATGTGTAATTTTTCAGGCATAAAAGTATTTAGCACATAACCCGTATTGAAAGTCATCTCATTTACAAAAACAGTTGAGCTTACATAACTGCACAGCTCTATAATAGTATAGATTCAAGGCATAAATTAGAATGAGATCATAAACATTGCCTGCATTTGCCAATTACCCAAAAGGTAATTATAATCTTTTGTACTCGTGTGTGTACATATAATTTTGGGGCCGCATTTAATGCGGCCAAATAAAAAAAATGAATAAACAAAATCAGATGACGGTTAAATGACTCTTATTCTACCTTACATGCTAAGTATAAAAGTAGAAAAATATAAACTCTGAAAACCGGAGGTTTAATGCTCCGGTCTTATACTGGCCGCGGTAACGTAATCATAGCGAGATCTAATTCGATCCCAACGCCATCTAGAGAGCTATCAGGCATTCCAGTGCATTGCAGTTGCTTCTCGATGGCCAGTATAACTAGGTATTTGGTGACATCAGGAACTACGGCAAAATGTACTGAATTGCAGACTTTGGAGCTCTATACCGTGGCGAGTGGCGCCGCGCCCTGTAAGGGTGAGATTATACTGGAGATTGCAAACGAAAACTATTTCCTCCTTTTCTGATTTAACTTCAGCAGAAAATTATTATCTTATAGTTATAATTAAGATTTTGACAAACAAGTAATTTACACACCAGATGCACTGGTAAAAGAATAATAATATTGTTTTACCAAAGCATCTGATGTGTAAATTGCTTGTGTTGATGTTTTAACATAAGCTGAAAATCTGTCACCATGAGTGTCGAGGAATATTTTAAGAAAGAGTTTTTGTAAAATTAAATATTCTTTAGTGGCGTTGAGTACTTTTCTGGGGTGAGTAAACTCGCGTCAGTCTGGACACGTGACCTGATCTTTCATAACAGATTTATTAAAGTAATTTTTTAGGCACTTTAAAGATTCCACTGTCATTACATAGTTTTTACTTCTATCGGTAGTTCCTAAAAATATTATACAGTTTTATTCAGTGTATAATGTAAGTAAATTATTCAGAATTTCGATAGCTTGAATGATTTTGGGGGGTCTTGATCTTGAAGGAACATATAACATAACCTAGAAGATTTATTATAGTTTCTATTATTATTTAAATTATATAATAATAAAATATTAGAATAGATACTATAGTTTGGAACAAAATAGTTTGGCAGAGGTGTATATTACCGTTATGCTTAAATTCCATCATCATTTCAGGCGATGCACACAAGGCGGTGTTTGGGTAATAAATCAACCGACATTGAGATCGGCCTAGTAACGTAAACGATTCCTGCAGCCTTCACAAGGTCATCAATTCACCTTGTAGAAAGCCTTCCGACGCTACATCTTCCGGTACGCAGTCGCCACTCCATAATCTATCGGCCCCATCAGCCATAGCTGGTTTACGAGTAAATACAGGGTGTATTTGACATCGTAACGCAAACTTCGCGAAAAGGTTAGACCGCATGCCACTAATAAAATTATGATAGTCATTTACGTCGTTAATGAACGGTTACAGAATTCATAGTGTTTAAAAAATATGTCGGCTCGGCCTTTGACCGAAATATTCCACCACTGAGGGGTTCAGAATCATCTACTGGATCCATGGTACTCGTTTGTGCGTTGATGTCAGATACACCATTTATGTATGTGCCCTGCTCATTGACACTTAAGTTAGACAATTCTTCTGGCTATATTATGTACCTTGATTCTCAGGCGGAACTCTTCATTTCTGATTCGATCATTTATTGAAACTCCAAGCATAGCCCTCTCTACCTTTTTTACTACCTACCTTTTTTATTTTTTTGCTTGAATGGAATATCATCAAATGACCTCTCACTCTGGGCAGAGCGCAAGAGTGTGTCAGACTTTTACTGACTAAAACCCACCCGTGTTTCTTCACATGCATGTGCACCAGGGGCCACGATTTCTCTTTCCTCATAACCTGCGGTTTCTCCATTAAATTATGGGTAACTTTTAGCTTCATTTTATTTCTATTTATTTTGGTCCACCAACAACTGTTTACAGTGGGTGTTTTATAAAAAGGTAACATGTTAGCTTTAAAGTTTTACAAATTATTCTGTCACTATTTGTAAGTACCAAGTAAAATACTGATTTGATTGTCTGACTCACCTGCTTCCGGTAAGACTAGAAGCCTTTTTCTCAATCAAGTTGGCTGATTGGGAAAGAGGCTTTGCGATTATAAGTAGCAAAAATAATAACAAAAGCCAAAAGTTTCAGAACTTTATTTGAGAGGTAAATAAAACAATATAAGCGACTACCTTATGCGAAACCTGCTAAACGCGCTGTTTTTCTGGTTGAAGTTAAACTAATAATAAACACGAAAATATTAAGGCCTCGTGATGAATAGAAATTGGGTCGAATTTTTTTTAATAATTTGCAAGAACTTTGTCAATGCTTCTTTATTTAACTAAGTAACTACTTTGTTATTGAAATAAAATTGTAAGATTTTTGCTAGAACCGTAATTAAGGCACGTGTTTGGCCGTTGTGACGGCCTATTCTCAACAAATCTTTCAGCTAATCCATAATGATGATGGAATAAAAAATATACTTACATGGGTTTCCTTGAAGGACAAACAATTATTAGAAACATAATCCAAGTCCTGGCGGAGTCTTTAAACCATCACGACAATGAAGTGCTAATGCGTCCAAGTGCGTAGGTATCCGTAATCGGTGATTACAAGTGTGTTAATTTTAATTAAGAAAAAATAAATTGATTTATTTCAAACCTTCCGCTGCAGGCAAACGGTTCCAGTCTTTCGACGTACGCGGTGTGAACGAGTAGGCGAAACGCTTCCGGAACGAACGGGTCGAAGAGTGGATATTTGACATACGATAACAACGTTATTAAAGTAATGAATATTGTCATATGAGCTATCAAAATGAAATAACTCTAAGTGGCGCCTAAGTTTGATTTACTATACTAACTCTTAGGCAAGTGCCTTAATAGTTTCTGAGTGAAATTGGGGTTTCCCCGATCTATCCCATCGCATCGCCTGCCCTTTTTTTGGTGTGGTTGGGATATCATCAAATGACCTCTCACGCTCTCTGCTCCGCGGAAGGGCGTGTCAGCCTTGTACTGACTAAAACTCAACCGTGTTTCTACACTTGCCTGTGCGCCAGGGTTTCTCTTTTGACCAATCTGACCCAGGCATCGGTCTTCGTGGAGCCCGTCGTGATGTGCTGAAATCTCTTTGAGGCGTGCGTGAAACACAACGCGCCGACCCGGGCCTGGTCTTTACCGGGCGGCAAGCTACCCACTGCTCGCCGAGCAGTGAAGAAGAGCAGTGGGCTGCTCACCGCCCGGTAAGGACCAGGCCCGAGTCAACGGCGCGTCGTGTTTCACGCGCGTCTCAAAGAGATGTCGGCACATCGTGACGGGGTCCACGAAGACCGATGCCTCCTGGGTAAGGGTTGCGGGTTGGTTAAACAAGAAACCGTGGCCCGGGACGTCGCACAGGCAGGTGAAGAAACACGGGTGGGTTTTAGTCAGTAAAAGTCTGACACACCCTTCCGTTCCGCCCAGAGCGAGAGAAGTCATTTGATGATTTCCCATCCCAACAAAAAAAAAGGGTCCTAGCGTAATGGTGAATAGTCTAAACCCTTTCTCAATTATTGGGCTATCAAATTACTAACTATTTTTTTTTTTTTTATCAAAACCGATTTGATTAGGATCAACGCGTTCAAAGAAACTCATCAGGTGAAGAAACACGGGTGGGTTTTAGTCAGTAAAAGTCTGACACACCCTTCCGTTCCGCCCAGAGCGGGAGAAGTCATTTGATGATTTCCCATCCCAACAAAAAAAAGGGTCCTAGCGTAATGGTGAATAGTCTAAACCCTTTCTCAATTATTGGGCTATCAAATTACTAACTATTTTTTTTTTATCAAAACCGATTTGATTAGGATCAACGCGTTCAAAGAAACTCATCAGTTTGTTTATTAGAATAGATATGTAATGATAGCTAATGTTTTTCATATTTTACAGACACAAGATGAAAGATCCTAAAAATGTTTGAAATTAATTAATGAGTTTAATTTGCGTTTTTTTTTTACAGTTTCATGTCTAAACTAGTAACCAAACGCAGTGACCAACGAGTTCGATAAGGGTAGTTGACTTATAAAACTAATTAGTCCGTCAGTCAGATTTCAAAAAAAAAATAAGACACGTATTTTTTCTTTTATCATATAAATAAAAAATGAAGACGATACAGTGCGTTGAAAACTCGTGTGACGGTGACGTCACGGTGTCGTCGGTGTCGTTTCGTTGCTATAAAGTGTAGCAATCAGTGATCCTTGCTGCACTTTTTAGCAACGAGTGACGTCACTAGCTCCCACTCCTGATCTATGATACATTTTAAATTTGTAAATTTTTATTAATTTGGTTAAAGAAAATATACGTATCCAATATTTTTCTATAATCTGAACAACGGACCAAATAGTACCCTTTTTTACCCAGGAAACATCCCTATTATGGATAAGTAATAAACTCAGTTTCACAGTTTTTCGCAGATGTGCAAATAGGTACATAATAGGTCAGCGATTTCTAGATTGATGACTGAATATTTTCAGAGTAGCAATTCAACTTGATATAGGTAGATTCTAGTTATCCCACACAATACTCGTTGATGATTGTTCTAGTTAGGATTAGGGTTGTAACGGGGGCTTTGTTAGCGGAGGTGGAAGCGGATGCGGAGGCGACGAGTCTCACCTCCGCGGATGCGGAGGTTAACGAAGGCGGAGGCGGAGGTGAAAGTAGATATAGAAAAATTGAAATTTATGGTTAATTAAAACATTTTTCTTTATTTTAAATACGTACATTAATAGTAGTACGCTTAGTAAAAAAATATTACCTTCTAGTAATGAAAATTAAGGAGACATAAATTGTATTTGCCGCATTCCCGTCTCCAAACCCAGCCAGACGGTTGTCGAGCGTCGCAGCTTGCGCGTTATTTTTTTTTATAAATATGTAAATAAACCTCCGTTATAACTCCCCAAAAATTCTGCGGAGGCGGAGGCGGAAGCGAGGATACGATTTCTTGCGGAACTTCCGCAGTAACGGAAGCGGAGGCGAAGCTCCGTTACAACCCTAGTTAGGATTGCGGTCAGTGGTTTACCAAATCGATTTTATTGCATCCCGAGAATAGGAACAACACTAATACTGCTTTCCGTGGCATGCATGAATGGAATCGTAGTTTAATTAGTGAAGTTGGATTTAGGAATACATAATACTAAGGAATCCACATCGAGGCAGGCCCAATGTGAATTGGTAAATGTCACCTGTCTTCGAATTTTTGTTCCAACGAGTTTTTCTGTACTAGTGGCGATAAAATAATTTATACAAAGTGATGCGCTTGGGTTCGAACCCATAACCAACAACTGATAGGTACCTACAACTCGCGCGATTTAACTGTGCACCTCGCTCTGTGACGTCATTCGAACGGTTTGTGAAAAATGAGAATAATGTTAATTTTTTTTTATGTTAATCAAAGTTCGTTTTAATGATAAAGCGTCATAATACCAGATCGTTTTACTCATGACGTTTTGAAATTAAATTTATACATATGGACTGAAATATAATGTTGGTGCAACCAACAGGCTTCACTAATGCGTCGAAAATGTAAAAAAAACAAAGTTAATAATAAAAATAACAAAGCAAAAACTCCACAGAAACAGTAATAACAACAGGGGATTTAAACTGTATTTATACATTTGTCGCTACTCGTCGCTTACGGCGAATGCGGGGCGCCGCGCGGGTAGCCGGGAGAGGGGTCAAATTCCAGCGAGGTGAACAGTTAACTTGCGCGAGTTATACTAAGCTGCTGGTGATCCAGTGGTAATCGAATCTCTCAACTTTCCCCTACAGCTGGTCTACGTGATGTTTAACGTAGATTAGTGTGTTTTAGTATCTGGTCGGTTAGGAAAACACGACCTCGTCCAGTTCAAAAAAGGGTTTGTGTAAGTGAGTATTATATTACCCATTTACAAAAATAACATATACAATAATTTAGCTCTTCTCTCGTGCGTATGTTTAATCAGATGTGTTAAGTCAAGAACTGCAATTAGCAAAGACCTCGAGCTATTGGGATTGACTCCATAAATTAAATAAGACGGTTGTGTTTAGCTACCCGATTTAGTAGGATTACGCTAACAAATAAAGCTAAAGGTATTTATAGGCCTTCAGACTACATTTCAGTCAATCTCATCAAAGAGTAATCTTCTATGCGGGAGTTATGTGTGTACGCAGACACAAATGCATTCCCATTTTACTCACTCTTCATCATCATCATCATCATCATCTCAGCGTTAATCGTAGTCGGACCTTGTAGAAACTAGAACCAATTTCCGTGCGTTCAGGCGCTTTTGCCATACCTATTATTGGAATCAATTGTAACAGCAAATACCTACTTAATCAAATTTTATTCCGTGGTGCTTGGCAATCTGGGCTTCTCCCAGTTGCAATAATATCCCTTTGTGCCGATTGACCTAGTTCTGTTCTGTCTCCTGCTTGTTATGGAGGGAAGTGGAAAAAATATCTTTTTTCTTACTCCTCCGCTATTCTTTTCTGATTAATTTCGTTGCGGGGCCCAATACAGTTGAATCGTTTCTCCGGAACTCGTCGAGCTTCATTGCTCGGCGTTTTTCTGGCGGTCTCCACTGTTGATTCTGGCTTTCAGGAGTTGCAGTGGGTGGGAAAAGTGTGGCAGGTTTTGTAAAGTCGCATCCGAAGCTTTTTTAGCTTTGGAGCCTGGGGTCTGCTTTACAGTCCAACGTGATTTTGGCTAAACTTCGAAATTTTCCGTGAAGCGACTGCCGTCTGACCTCCACAACCCGAAGGTTATATCGAAGCTTTGGAATTAGACCAATTGTTCGACTTTTGAGGGCTCCAACAACCCGTAACGACTACCACTAGATGTTTGTATGGCAACCGGGACCAACGGCTTAACGTGCTTTCCGAGGCGCGACCAGACTATGTATACAAATATTTGCACTGCGCGAGGATCGAACCCGCGCCGCCTTGCGCAGTGGCCGCGTTTGCTACCGCTACGCCACGGAGGCTGTGCATTTCACCCATTCTTGTAGTCGGTAAATCCAACACGACCGGAGCTAGATCAAGGAGAGAATCCACAGCTTAAAGTATAGACGACAACAGTTCAAGCTACCCGAAACTGTAAAATTTTCCCTATCAATCTTAAACCTCAATTCTTCAGGCATAACATTTAAATCTTATCAAAGAAATTTGACTGATTGTTGTAGTTTTATGTGCTGCCGTCTGTAGTATCCAAGCCACGTGTGTATCCCACAGCAGCCTACAAACTCTAGGCTGTTATTAAGAAATTATTATTTAGGAAAACACATTACCCTACCAGACCTGACAAACAAAACTAACTATCAAGTAAAAAGTAAAAGAATTAAGTAAGTGGGTAGAACAACAACAAACTTTACTGGGTAAAACCAATAATTATTTGGGTAATTATACTTACTTCTATGTAGTTACTATCGATTTATAACGTATCCTTTTTTTTGGATACCGGCGTGAAACAAAAAGCATCATTAAAGCAACTAACTGAAGTGCCGTCTGTATTGATTCGTCTAAAATAGTTTATTCAGTAATTGTGTGCTTAAAATTGGGTACTGAAATGAACAGGGGATTACAAATAAAAATATAAACTAGTGCTTGACCGCAACCGATAAGCAGTGATGCAATCGTTGATGGTAACGCTTACTAGTTTATTATGGGCCTATTCACTCAAAAAAAAAAACTGGGTGAATAGGAAGGAAGACGGCAATCGAGCGAGATAATGTAATGTTAAACCCATGGAGCAAGTTAAACCCAATACGACCAACGATGCTGCGCCAGAGGGAGATTGATGTGGAGATCCTCCACGAATAAACTCCCGAAGTCCCGACACAACAACGTTTGCGACATTGTATCCTGCACACATCGCAACACAACTGCTCAGGGTCTGAGCAGTTGTGTTGCGATGTGTGCAGGGTCAAGATAAAGATGCAACAAACTTGGTGCATCTTTATGACCTATCATATGATTCAGCGCCTGGCGTAAATATTTGTAGTATTAATCGCCATATTTTTAATCAGATCTAAACGGTCTATGAAATAATTAATTTGACAGGACAAATTAATGTTTAATCTTCTGTCCTTTTCTTAATGAAACAGAAATAAAAAAATGCACTGTATTATTTTTTTAATAATTATAAAATAGCACTGGACCGCAATCCCGCCTGATGGTAAGCAGTGATGCGATCGTTGATGGTAAAGCGCGCTAGTTTATTAAGACCCTATTCACTCAGAAAAACTGAGCGAATAGGAAGGAAGACGGCAGTTGAGCGAGGTGATGCAATGTTACACGACCAACGATGCTGCGCCAAAGGGAGATTGATCTGAAGATCCTCCACGACCAAACTCCCAAAACAACAACATTAGGCGCATCGTACCCGGCACACATCGCAACACAACTGCTCAGACCCGTTCTCCGTACGGCTTCACCAGACATCATGCCGGAACACGACAAATCGCTTGGCGGCAAGGCTTTGTCTTGACGTTCCCATTAAAAAACAGCAATCCGTATGCTACCTTGGTATGATCTTAGAAAGGAATTTTTCATTTATCGAACATATAAAAATAGTTGGTGAAAAAGCTAAAAAGAACTTTTATGCCCTGACTAGAATATCCAAAGCAACTTGGGGTCTATCATTCCTAACTTTAAAAACTATATATAGAGCTACCTACTTAGGATGTATGTGCTACGGTGCACCTGTTTGGGCCGATAGGGCCAGCCTAGGAGCGGCACGACGTAAACTGCTTCAAAGCCAACGTTTGGCATTGATATTTTTATGCAAGGCGTATAGAACGGTCAGTACTGAAGCCTTACCGGTACTGGCAGGTGTACTTCCAGTCGACCTTGAGGTACAGCGACGTGCTTCAATGTACTACTCCGCGAGGGGGGAGGCCATGGACACTAATTTTGTTACACAACGCGACTTTAATAAAATCTCTAGATTATTTAAACCTCAGACTGAAGTCTGGGAGGACCTCTTATCCGAATGGCAAAGTAGGTGGGATAATTCCATCAAGGGCCGGCACCTCCATCTGTTCTTTCCATCCGTTGGTGATCGGCTGGCTAAGACATGGCTGGTGGTTGACCACTGCGTTGCCCAATTTCTCACAGGTCATGGCAACTTTAAAAGTAAACTGTATTCTTTTAAACTTGTTCCTTCCCCTTTGTGTCAGTGTTCTACATCGAACTGTGAATTTGAACAGTCCGCACATCACATCTTGTGGGAGTGTGTTCTTTGGCAGAATGAACGCAATATTATGTTGGATAGTGTACAAGTTACATCCGGAGTCGTTTATTATACGGACCTTGTAGAAACTAGAACCAATTTCCGTGCGTTCAGGCGCTTTTGCCATACCTATTATTGGAATCAATTGTAACAGCTAATACCTACTTAGGACCCATTAACTTAATCAAATTTTATTCCGTGGTGTTTGGCAATCTGGGCTTCTCCCAGTTGCAATAATGTCCCTTTGTGCCGTTTGGCCTAGTTCTGTTCTGTCTCCTGCTTGTTATGGAGGGAAGTGGAAAAAATATCTTTTTTCTTACTCCTCCGCTATTCTTTTCTGATTAATTTCGTTGCGGGACCCAAGACAGTTGAATCGTTTCTCCGGGACTCGTCGAGCTTCATTGCTCGGCGTTTTTCTGGCGGTCGCCACTGTTGATTCTGGCTTTCAGGAGTTGCAGTGGTTGGGAAAAGTGTGGCGGGTTTGTCCCAAAAAAAAAAAAAAAAAAAAAAAAGGCTTTGTCTGGTGGGTGGTAACTTCTGCCGGGGGCCGATGTCATGGCCTACCACCGAGTAGTATTTTAATTTAAAGTTTTGCGGACTACTAATACCGGAGTACTAATGTGATTTAATCCTGTCCAATTAGTCGGCGCCTGACGTAAATCAACGTATTTATAATCGCCAAGCCAATCATGTTTAGAAAGCAAAGAGAGGATTTTAATTTTACTGGACATACTAATCCTTTTTTTAATGAAATTGAAAGAAAAAGATGCACTTACCTCATTGGCATAAAATTGTTAGAATATATCATATCTGCCTTAGTTTATTATTATATCAATGACTTACATTAAATTTAGGTCAGTTTTTGACCGCGTTTTGTTGTTATTTAGAAATCACATGGCCTCCTAATGAATATAATGGATATCGTATGGCATCCGAAAACATAAGTAGGTACATATATGTATATAACATCTTCTCCTTTAACTCTTTTTGTTCTCCAACTTTTCTTTCAAATTCTCTTATGTTTATCCTAATTTACTTGGGGTCGGCGCAACATGTTTTTCTTGCATAAGTACTTCTGTTATTGGTCGCCACCTCAGTAGTCCTAGCCATATCTACATTCACACAGTCTTAACATCCTGGTATTCCTCAAATGTATAGCTATCCACATTCATACTCAAGACTGATTACGTTACTACCCTCTGAATTACATTTCCATAAGTACCATGAAGTTGAATTAAGTGACTGTTCCCATTCCAAGCGACATGATGATGTCATATTGGTGTCAAATGACGAGACGGTTGCTGTAGTGGCTGAGCGATCGACTACTGCGCTGCGTGGTTCGACCCCCGCACAGAACACAGATTTGACCTACAAGTACTTGATCCGGGTCTAGCTGTTTGTGTATGTGAGTTTATATTTTTGTTTAATTCCTAGTGTGGGGCACGAATTAAAAAAAAATATTCTGGCTCCCCAGAGACACATTATAATAATAATATCAGCCAATTAATTTCCCACATATATGGCACGAGCATTGAACCGTACGCATGCACAAGACGAGTTGGCGATTTAAGATTCTACTAACGAAAAGTCTAGGATTCTTTACGATATTATCGTTTACCGATATCAGTAATGTTCAAGCAGTAGGTACGTCAAGCACAATGCTGTCAAATTTTCTCATTCAATCTTGAACCTAATGCTTCAGCGATAAAGTTGGAAATTTATTCAAACAGATAGTATTAAAATGATATACTTGCGTCTGCACATACAAAAATTACAAAAGCCATATAAGATTGTGGGTTCACAATATCCTCATAAATGAGAGGAGAGGCCTTAACCACCGGGCCAACACATCATTTATTAAAGAAAGAACATTGGTGTGTCATTTTTCCATAGAGGAGCAATAAGAATTGTTTTTCCGTGTCATTTATAAGCAGAACCTTATTATTGTCTACGCACTTTAACTAAATTATAATTATAAAAAGTTTAAGTCAACCAACAGCTTGTTATCCCAGACGACCTACTATTGCTACTGCTTTTGTCCTTTAAGAAGGTCTTGTGTGCTTACGTCTCACCACAGTAGGTAAGTTAGGTAGTGTCTGTTTAGTACCCACAACGACCTGAGCTTACGCAAGGACAAAATATAATTCATAAATTATAATACAGCCCATCCATAAATTACGCCTCAAGTCAAGGGGGAGGGGGAGAGGAGGGGTCGACAAAGTGTGAGACCGCATGACAAGGGGGAACGAGATATAAGCTAATCATGACATCACTTGTATAAATCTAAAGTAATAAATTAAATCTCACATCTTTAATTGTGGTGAGAAGCAAGTCAACGAAAAACTTTAATAAAGTTTTACCATCTGTTTTTTTTTTTCCATACCACTGTTCGGTAAATGGGTACGCGTCTGGCCATATCGCCAGCTCTTTCTGGGCCAACTTTGGTGGCATTTATTTATCTTCACGTGCGCATTATGTAGAGATTATTTCTCCAGTGGTCATCATGTAAGTGGCTGAGGTGACCCATCCCTTTTCAGCCGTTAGATTAGAATGGAAACTACATAATTGTAACGCGGAGCGGTGTCCCGAATTCTGTCCTTTGGATTGTGCGCCCAGGATACGCCCAGGATACTACGTTCCGCCTAAAGGCAGATTTCACACGTCGATGAGTTATTACCGTCATCTTTGACCCGTACATTATTAAGGCTATTTTGATTCAGCGATGAATTTTCGTTTTATACCGGTTTAAAAAAAAAAACAAATTAATTGGTCCAAGTTCCTTCCCACTTACCTCCACTCTTTTCCCTCGCGATGTTTAAGAAACCGTCAGGTCCTCGGTGGTGGATTGCGGCCCGCTCTCTCTATTCAAGAGGAGGCCTGTATCCCTGCAAATGGAACATTATTGGCTAATAATGCTTAAAGCCTTTTCATGTTCCTGCTCTTCTGGCTATGAACACAAGATACATACATTAAGTATATCTTGCCTATGGAGGCAAGAAATATTATATCTTAGCTATGGGGGTAAGAAACATTATACCTTTTTTCCATAGCCAGAAAATTAAATTCTGAGTACTTTTCGAGGATTTGAAGACATGTGGCGATTTGTAATTGCCTCCCTTGGGAAAAAAGTATGTATTTTCGTGTTTATACGTTGTGTTGGTTAATGAACCAACAAACAGTAACGAGAAAACATACACATAGGCCTTATCCTGACGTTTTCCCGTTACTTTTTGTACACTTTTTTTTGTAAGAATAAGGAATTAGGTTATATATATTGTGTTGTTGTCTAGAGATAACTGAAACTGACAGCAGAATAATGCAAAAATGGAACAAAATTGCAATACACATTACGTGCAGGGACACAATTATTATGTACTTACTCGTTTGTCTATTAACGTATCAAGTGTCCTCGTTAGGCCGTGCATGCAACGAGGGGTTTATAATAAATGCTTCATTACACTAAACTATGTCAATCATGTTGTTGTTCTGGGAAATAAGTGGGTAAGTCGGGCTGCAGTTGCAAGTGACTTGTCCGGTCGTGTTGTACGATTTAATAATATACTTTCAACATGTATTGTTGGTAATTGCTCGTGGGATATTGTTCTTCAGTCACGCTATGACTACGTTGCCTATTCATAGACTACAAACACAGGGTTTTTTTAAATTGGCTATCTAAACTCTGTAGACACGATGTGTATCCGGTACCTTAACATGATAAAACAAAAAAAAAAAATAGATTTTTTTAAAAATATTGATTCACGTGGTCGCTCACGATGGGCCTCATACGAAGGCTCAGAATCACATAAAGGGAGATGGAAAGAGCTATGCTCGGAGTT
Source organism: Sesamia inferens (assembly GCA_037179545.1). Taxonomy (NCBI): domain Eukaryota; kingdom Metazoa; phylum Arthropoda; class Insecta; order Lepidoptera; family Noctuidae; genus Sesamia; species Sesamia inferens. The sequence continues at coordinate 12,124,795 of CM073921.1, read as the reverse complement.
TCTCGGCGCGATCGAATCGAAAATTATGAATTATTCACTGAATGCAGTTTATACTATATAAATCACACGCTTTTATTTAGTAAACGACACTATAAATAATTTAAAAAGTCCAATGAAAAATGCGCGTGACACTCATCTTAGCTTTCCTGTCAAAACGACGATACGATAGCTTGTTGTATGGTTTTGAATGTCACAGTTTTGATATTAACAGAAACCTAGGTACTAATATTACAAACTTACAAGTTAAGATGTGTGTTTTTGCTCTTTTAAACAAAAACTATTGAACGGGTTTGGATGAAATTTGGCAAACTTGGTTTATAACCAGCACCCTAATTACGGAACGCACCATTACTATTAGTTGGAATCGTTTCGAAGCAAATTGGCTATCCATTGCTTCATATGTTCGAAAATGTGTTGCTCAAGAACGTAAATAACGCAATGAATGTTGTTGAACTGTCAAAATGAAACACATTGCTACTGATAGTGTTCTACGCAATTACCTTACAGGATTAACATATAGGATACTTTTATCCCGACAATATTCACACGGGATCTAAACTTATGCGCGTGAAACCATTGAGCCAGGCAAAAATTTCAGTAATTTTGAAGAATATTGCCTAATCCATTGCTCTATATTTGCGAAAAATGTGAGTTGACAATAACGTATTTTTTTTTTAATAGTTATAAACTAGCATTTGACCGCATTCCCGCCTGATGGTAAGCAGTGATGCGATCGTTGATGGTAAAGCGCGCTAGTTTATTAAGAGCCTACTCACTCAGAAAAACTGAGCGAATAGGAAGGAAGACGGCAGTTGAGCGAGGTGATGCAATGTTAAACCCAACAACACGACCAACGATGCTGCGCCAAAGGGAGATTGATCTGAATACCCTCCACGACCAAACTCCCAACACAACAACATTAGGCGCATCGTACCCGGCACACATCGCAACACAACTGCTCAGACCTGTCCTCCGAACGGCTTCACCAGACATCATGCCGGAACACGACAAATCGCTTGGCGGCAAGGCTTTGTCTGGTGGGTGGTAACTTCTGCCGGCGGCCGATGTTATGGCCTACCACCGAGAGAAATACAGCAATAAGTGCCGTTGAACTCTCAAAAGAAAACTACTTATAGTATTTTATGCAATTTATTATCCTACAGGATATATATTTTCTCACACTGTACCATATTTTCTCATATCCTATTTCAGCTCTACAGCACTTTGTTTAATCCTAAAACCCCCTCTTATCTTAAAGAACGTTTCAAGTTCCTTCATGACACACATAATAGATATCTGAGGTCATCGGAAAACCTGATATTAGACATGCTGATGCATTCCACTAGTTTTAGCGATAAATCATTTACTGTACAAGCAGTTCGGCTATGGAATGACTTGCCCATGTCTGTAAGGCATGCTCAAACTCTGTCCACTTTTAAAACCATGGTAAAAAAGCATTTCCTCTCTCTTTAAACATGACATTATTTTTTTTATTTGCTCTTGTATGATGTATTATATTTATTAGACCAGTATGATACACTTAACGTGCATATTTATTATATAAACTATGTAAATAGTACACTGTAGACTACCTACATTATTTCTCTCTCCTTCCCCTTACTATTCCATCCAAAGGTTATCTGTATAAGATCGCTCTTAGCGATAAGACCGCCCATTGTGTCACCCTTTGTAAAAACTTTATATTTTGTAATCTACCTATAATTATGGTGTTAATAATAAAGAGTATTCTATTCTATTCTACCAACCAAAACTAGCCCCGCGTGGTGCATTAAGCCCCAATCCCTCCCACAGAGTTGAGATCTGTTCCCCAACAGTGGTAACTTTAAAGGCAGATTGTGCTTAAACTATTGCAGCATATTTGCAGTCTGTTTGTTATTCTGGGGCCGTACTATGACTTCTTAATGCCATCACTACAATCTACCGTTGTGAGAAAGGGATAGCACTATTCATCCTGTATAGCACCATCTTAGTCTGACACTGGAACATCGATGGTTTCAACACGTCGTGGTCACCCAGGAGATGCATGTACAAAGGCATGTGACAAATATTAAACACTATATACACAGATTTATCAATTTGCGTAAGTGCTAGCACGTTATACAGACTTATAGGTACTGTAATGTATTGTATGATAATACACTCACTAGTATTGCATTGAGCAGTTAGATTACTATGTTTACGTTCGCCGGTCGACCTTGCCGATAGGCAGAACACCGGTAAAGGTATAAATAACTCTCAATATTACTAGCTTCACAAATAAGTGTATAGACGCCAGCATAGGAAGCTGCCAAATTTATTTAAAACTTTTTTAATTTTGTGGCTAAAACTTTAAGGTTTAAGTTTGATTGAGAGCTGGCGTCCATATTGCTTGATGTGTTGAAGATCATTTTTGCATAACAAGGCAAGCAAACTTTTTTTGGCTATTTAACTTGCTGCCCTTCCTAATTAAAACGTAGATTATTATTTATTTAGTACTTACAGTGTATATTGAAAATACATGCAATAAAACATGACACATACAGGTCATAACTCCTTTACTTGTTGGATTCCACAGCATGTACTGCCGACAGCAGGTCAAGCTACCCGAAACTGTCAAATATGCCCAATCAATTATGAGCCTTAATGCATTAGAGATAAAGTTGAAAGTCTAACAAGGAAATCTTACATATTCTAATAGCTTGATGTGCTGTCGACTGTACAATATCGTGGATTAAAAATATATTAAGAAAGTTAAAATATGAATTATGATGAGCAATGTATGCGTACTTTTCTTTGAGGTATTTATAGTACTTGTAAAGCTAATTATGTAGTTATTAATTTTAGTATCTTAAGTAAATAAGTAGTTAGTTAAGTACTGTCATAATCTTCCTTTTTTTAAATTATAAACTAGTTCTTGACCGGAATCCCGCCTGATGACAAGCAGTGATGCAATCGTTGATGGTTAAGCTCGCTAGTTTATTAAGAGCCTATTCACGGCGGTGTTTCCGTCGGACTACCATTTCAATGTCTTCAAGGCTAGACTGAATAGGCTCTTCATAAACTAGTGTGCTTTACCATCTACGACTGCATCACTGCTTACCATCAGGCGGGATTGCGAGATTTTATAATTATAAAAAAAATCTCGTACCTATATGTTATTATTCAAAGCCTGTTATCTTTTAAATTATCTACGTAAATACTTTAAGTTGATAAATTAAACTTTTGAGATGCATGCAACATTGAAATTATAATGCAACAAACAGCGTAGTCTACTTTCTAAAAAATTTAACGATCAGCTTAATTAACATATACCAAGATAATATTTGATTGAGCCCTCAAGAGTCGGGACCTGTGTGGGTACTCTACCCACATAATAGATAACAGATGGCTTTTATATGTTGAGAGTACCATTTCTTATCTTACGAGTACGGTAATGATAATGATGCCATCAAGCTGAGCCGCGGACCCAAGCCGCTTTCAAATTACTCATGAAATTACGTTGGGAGCTTAAGTAAATAGGGTGTTCCCATTTGATGTGATATATTAATGAAATAATTTTAGGTAATGTGGCGAAATAAAAGAAGGGCACATCTTTACTAACTCGTTTTGATCTTAATAATAAATAATACAATCAAAATTTTTTGATAACCACACACATAGGAAAAATAAAAAAACGATACAGACATGTTTTATTGTATGTTCCATACAAATTTAGTTAAATCCAATATTTTATTTATTTGCTGTATGCATGGACGATGGCTGTATCGTCATTACTTCTCAGAATTTGATCCTTGTATGTGTTTTTATTCAAAATCAGCTGCTAGAAAAAGCTCGATGAAATGAGGTTGTATTTAGTTATCATAAAAGAAGGTTGATTGTAACAAAAATAAAAAAAATGTATATCATTAGGTAAAGCTACCGCGTGTAAAAAATATATAGTGTACAGTGCAAGCACGCACAAATTTGACATCATTGTGTCAGCACTTTACTCGCTACGCGCGGCCTATACTTTAGTACACAATTATCATTCAAATCGCGTGCACTCATTATCATTCAATTAAATTCTATTTTTACGTACTCTTGCGTATCAATCGAACTATCATCATTGAAAGGTGTAAAGACCCTACATCTTTTTGGTCCTTCGAGCCGGATCATGAACAATATATAAGATACACAAGGTTTTGGAGCATTGAAGATGTCACCGATCCCGACACTAATATGTCCTCTGAAGACCATCCCCCTTATTCATAAAAGATGTTTAAAGTTAACTAGTGATTAGCGATTCTTTAACCATACATTTTAGACGTTTGCACGTCACTTAACTTTAATCTTCGTATATGAATAAACCCCTTAAACACTGTGGTGTATATTCATAAAAGATGGTTTAAGTTAACTGACGTTAAAAGGTCAAAATTGAATGGTTAAAGAATCGCTAATCACTAGTTAACTTTAAGCAGCGTTTATGAATAACGGGGCATCAATGCCTTCAACAATATCATTCAGAAACAGTCCGACGAGATGATGGTAGATACGTGGTCAGACTGAAGTCAGATATCAACGAAAATTTGGGAGAATCATAACAAAGAGCCGTATCACAATTTTATCAACAGGAAAGAAAATTTTCAAGAAATAAATATATTTCTGAAGATTACAAAACATTCATCAACGAATACGAACAACTAAAACTGGGTCACATGCACAATGCAGACAGAAAATACTACTGGATTGCATTATATCGCAGCTTTGCGTTTTACGCCCGGACTCGGCAACAACATCGTTGCGAGTTATATTAAACGCATCAGCAAAAACTTCGACGGGCTACAGTCTTAATGATTTAATGTACGGCGGTCCGAATCTACAACAGGATTTGTTTACAATGATTCTGAAATGTAGACAGTACGATTATTCACAGCCGACATCGAGATAATGTTCCGTCAGATCTTGTATAATGAAAAAGACCTACAGAATCAGAAAATCGTGTGGCGTGACTCACCTAACCAATTGCTTAGAGAATATGAATTCACTACAGTCACATATAGCACTAAAGCAGCTCCATTCCTGGCCATGATGACATTGAAACGGTTAGCAGAAGACTGTATTCATTTACACATTCATATATTGTTAGTTACGAGTTAGTTAAAAATTCAATAAAACATCATCTTTGACTATCCGTGACTATCATTCAAGTTAATAACCAAGGCATCATCATCATCTCAGCGGTCATTCATCATTATCCCGGTTGCTTCCGCGGCATTCGCGTTGGAGCCCGGGGTCCGCTTTCCTGCACATTCTTCTCCATTTCACACGATCTTTAGCATCCTGTGGTGAGAGATTGTTGGCATGCATGTCATCTCTTACAACGTCAAACTAGCACTTCTTTGGTCTACCCCGCTTGTTCCGGCAAAGACATTTTTTACCCATGTAACGTGCCGGTTTTCGTAAGTCGTGGCCGTACCAGCGTAGGCAACCCTCCTGCAGTTTGTCTGCTATGTCACGGACACGAAGACTGCCCCGGATGCGGGAGTTCCTGATGAGGTCGTTCCGCGTAACTCCGCACATCCACCGCAGCATATTCATCTCTGTAACATTAATAACCAAGGTGTGTGGGAACCATTCAGCAGCGCATACATCTTGAACGCATCTCTACCAATAGCATAACAGATTTGGCTTCGTTGTATTTTGAGCGGCAATATCAAATAGCACAATGCAACGTAGTCCGATTACAACTGCTTCACGGGTACAACGAACTTGAACACTACAACAAACTTATGCTTGGTCAGCAAGGTCAAGTTCGCCGACGACGCAGGCTTAACCACGGCATTGGTTACGTCGCACATAGACTGTTTGGAGTTTTGGACGAAACTTTCGCCGAATAATATCAGAAAGATATTGCCTTAATAAGAAGCAATCAAAAACATCTTAGCCATCTCTGGGAAAACCTAACGACAGTTGTGGAGTCTGAGCTAAATGTCATCAAAAGAATTGAAAATACCCTGGCCAAGCAGCAGAAAATAATCAACCAACTCATTACCAATTGCAACGCGACTATAACAAACTGAAAGAATCCAAGACACTGACAACAAAGCGGAATTCATATTATCAAGGTTCATAGCCAATAACATCATGCCCAATCTAAAAGAAATCCAGAAGACGCTAGATGATACAGTGGCCAACATTTACTATGACAGTTGAAAAACGAACTGAATGCTATAACCGGACAAATCTCAAAGGACCTTAGCCTTGCCGATTAATAATATTCAGACTGACATGGCGAAGATATATCACCTATTGAAAGTGAAAGCAAGAGCTACGAGAGAGTTCCTGATTTTCGAAGTAAGAATTCCTCTTGTCAGCAGGGAAGCTTTACAACCGCATACCGATTCCACAACAAACCAACGCAAGTGTGGTCATTATAGTGCCTGTAGCAAAATATCTGGCTATCAATACACATCAAGACTCTTACATTACGGTGTCTATAAGCGACTTTCAATGATGCGTTCCTTACGACGCCGAGAGAGGCCTTTTCAGTGGGCAAATGTACTCGCATTTGCCCACTGAAAAGGCCTCTCTATCAAATGACGTTCGACAACAACCAATATAAATATCAAGCCACCAATCAATGTCAGACTGAAGCAAGAGAATGTTATGATTCGTGGACTGATTTGAATTTAATTAATTCATATCTATACTTTTGTTGTGAACAATGCAGTGTACGAATCATAAGCGATATTAACAATATAACGATCGACTAACTCAGCAAAACAGGTGTCATTACAATGGGAGAAAGTCATCAAAGACAAAAAGTTTACGATTTATGCACACAGATCGTTATCAAACACAATTAAAACGAAGATCGATGTCACGAACATAGAAATTCCACCAATAAATCACATAATTAATCTGTCTATACCTCTCTTCGCTCCACTGAATGAGATCGACGATATCACTGGACAACGGCACGACATAAAGGCGATGAAAAAAACACTCAAAGAAATGAAATCCAATCAGGAACTGGCAGATCAATTGACATTCCATGACATTCACCATTATGTCGCCATCTACATCTTGGTTGGGATCATCGTGGTTGGCATCATTTTGTACGCATGGCAACGCATGCGAGCGCGCCAACCGCGTCCTTCGCCCGCACCTCCGCGGCACCTGAACTGGCGGAGGCTAGCGTGAGCTATGTAGCTGCCGTTGCCACCGCTGCGGGTCGACCTACCATCGCCACAACCAGCAGAGTCTTCGCCTTCCGTCCAGACTCAATTCAATGAAATACTTTAAGCTTAGTTTATTGCAAGCACGCACAAATTTGACATCATTGTGTCACTCGCTACGCGCGGCCTATACTTTAGTACACAATTGTCATTCAAATCGCATGCACTCATTATCATTCAATTAAATTCTATTTTTACGCACTCTTGCGTATCAATCGAACTATCATAATTAAAAGGTGTAAAGACCCTACATATATTAATACGTCCTACACCTCCGGGTTAGAATTTTCCAGACGAATGCTGCGGTGCTTTGTTTTTTTTTTTTTTTTTTTGTAAATAATAGGCATTTTGGTTTATGGTTTATTTATGGGTGATTTATCTGGTTGACCGATCAGGTATATTCTTGTACCTCCATTGATGGTGCTTTAAAATAACTGGTTATCTGATCAGCAATATTTAGAAAAAGTGTATATTTATTTAACAATGGCTGTTTTTTTAAAGCTAGATAATTTTATCCAGGGAATAATTTTAAACTTTTGACAGTTCTCCCATACAAAATCTGTCAAACGTCAATTTTATTCCATGAATAAAAAGGGTTACAAAATGAACCCTTTCAGAACATATAATAAATAAATATATAATTTATATGGGTCGTGGTAAAAATGTTGTTTTGAAAACACTCTTTGTATTTATTGCAGGGATCTAATTGTTTCCCTACTTTTTACGTTACCCGGAAACGGAATAGTCACTCAATCCAATATCCTTATTTTTTCTGGTTATGTAGGAACTACTTTGGCTCAGCTAGTCGGCTGATTGTTTTCTAATTGGTTCCGTATCCCAAGGTACGAAACACCAAAAAATCATTTCTCCTATAGTCCACGTTTCATTTTTAACTTTATTTTATTTTTATTAGGTATTCGTTTTTATAGAAATATACACTGTGGTAATTTCAACTGTCTACTTATCTACGGAGTCGCACTGACTGTAATAAATCCCAACAAGGTGGACCGATGACCTGGTGAAGGTCGCGGGAAGCCGATGGATGCGGGCAGCACAAGACCGGTCATCGTGGAAAGCCTTGGGGGAGGCCTTTGTCCAGCAGTGGACATCAGTGGACAGTGGCTGAAGAAGAAGAAGAAGATAAATCCTTTGGCACCTTTTGTGTACAAACAAGTAAAAAGGCGAATCAAATCGGCCTGACTTTCCTGGACCAGAAGCTGGGTACGCCATGAAACCGAATAACGGAAAATAAAGTTTAGTTTCGAAATGTGCTGAGAGTCGAGAAGCAATTTAGATTCACCTTTATTTGAACCTAGTACCTAGTTATAAGTTGCATAAACATTGCGCAGAATAACGCAATCTGCACAAATCAGAAGGTCATCGACCTATGACTGTCCCTTCATCCGCGACTATCGTATTCATATCACTGCGAAGTTGACTGACACATCGTAGCTACAGACGACAGCACATCAAGTTACCACAATCTGTCAGATTTTCTTATTAGATTTTCAAGTTTATCTCTAAAGCGTTAAGGCTCAAGGTTGATTGAGAATATCTGACAGTTTTGGGTACCTTGACCTGCTGTCGTCCGTACGTTGCGTACCTTGGTACACACACACAGGATGATTCTGTAAATATTTTAACTTGGAAAACTTAGGTGACGTGGCCGTGAACTAAGCTGTCATCCCAACTAATCAAGGGATCGATACTATTGTTCGATCAGCTGTAATCTTTCAAGGCCATCGGTCACAGGTAGTAAAAACAAATAAATTAAATGTTGTTCTGCGGGGTAATTTCGTAACACATTAAAAATAGCAATAGCTTGCATTTAGACTACTCTACAACATATTTTAGTTTAGCAAGCAAATTTTCAAACAAATGTAGCACTTAGGTACTTGGCAATATCCTTTAAATTAATGTAACTTTTCTAAAGTTATATGTACTTTATAAGTATATCTTGGACACCAATGACTGATGGTGAAAGAAAACATCTTGAGGAAACCTGAACTTTATAAGTCTGAAATCGCCAACCCGCATTGAGCATGCTTGGTGATTACGCTCAATCCTTCTCTGTATGAGAGGAGACCTGTGCCGAGCAATGGGACGATAAAAAGGTTGATGATGATGATGATCCTTTAAAATGTTTCAGATTTATGTAGATTAATAATGGCTTATCATATCAAATTAGGCTGCAGTTAAACAATCTATACTAATAACAAATGTAGTTTGTTTGAATGCGCTGATCAGTCTCTGGAACATCGGTCCATCAGGGCGTATTTGAAAAATTCTTTACCGTTCTATTGCCCAACCCTTTACAAAACTTGTAGGCTATTTAGCAACACGCTTTTATCCCGCCTTTATGAGCAGAGTGAAAAGAAAAAAGCCAGAAAGGAAGCTAAGAGAAAACGTATATTATAATATTTATTATATAAAAGAACGGGCAGACGATGCGACGCGACCTTGGCGGCAGACCTTGGTACTTAAATGATATTCACAGACTTCCAACTACCTTTTTTTTTTCTTGACGCTGTGGAAATGCCTTTACGCACCATACCCCGAAGGGCGTGTGTGAGACTCGCCCAGCCGAAGCCGGGAATACTCACTAAAACCAAACAGCGGCACAACGACATCGCCTTAGTGGCGGGGTCATGGGAAATAGCATAGCCTGCACTACCAATTCCCTCCTGAAAGGCGGGCCCACAATGGTCCCTCCATAGGGAGGGGCCGGGCTGGGTACGTCTTCTTGTGCGAGAAGACGCAGCAGCCAAAGGTTTTTTAGCGAGGCGTCCTTCCTCTTAGCTCCACTCGTTTCTCCGGAGGCAAACGGGGCCCCCAGCTTCTCTCAATGAGGAGACCGGGTTGCCCGACGGTGACCCGGAGTTCGGGTCACGTCAGCCACCTGGAGTGGTGGCCGACCCGCCGCACATGTGACGGCCGAAGCGATCCCCACATCTGGTTTTGGTCCGCGCCGATAATTCGGTAACCCCCATATCTGGGGGCCGTTCCCCTATCCGCCACCTGGGGACGCGTCCGATGGCAGGCCAGAAACTGCATACGGAAGACTTCCAACTACCTACGTCAACGTCATTCAGCCTTATTATATATTCTTATTTTAATTATTTCAGCACTAAATCGTTTTCAATTTGAACATTTTGTGGTTTTACGTCCAGTACAACTAAATTGAAAAGAAACTCATAAACACTGTTATGATCCTACTACATACCTAACTTGTATTCTGTACACTGATAACTTGTATTCGCTTGTCAGTCAAAGCAAAACGATTATTGTTTGCAATTATTAGCGTAAATAATTGGTTTCTCTTGAGTTTCTTTGTTTAATAGCTGCTTGCCTAATTAACACTGTTAGCGGTAAACGAATGGAGCTGAGAGTTAATAGCCAGGATGGTGAGTTAAAACGACAATGCAGGACACAGCAACAAGTCTATATATAGACAACTATGTACAGATATAGGCAGCCTGTGTATAAGTGAAACTATGCCATTAAAGTTCCTAAATCTTGTCCTACTCGTCGTTACGTTTGACGTTTTAGCTCAAATAAAATTCATTATTTCAGCTGGAAGGTTGGACATAGGACTATTCGAAGCATTGCCATTTCGATTAGTGGAGTAATGCGTAACAAAGTAGCAATAGCTATCATTTCGACAGTTCAACAACATTTATTGCATTATTAAAGTTGTTGAGCCGTAAATTAATTATTTTTACATAATTATACTTACTGTGAATCCATTGCGATTAGCAATATTCTTCAAAATGATTCAGATTTAGACTGAAAAATAATGTTATATTTGTTATTTTCTCAAATAATTTAAGTAGAGTGTCATTTTATCATCATCATCAACCTTTTTATCGTCCCACTGCTGGGCACAGGTCTCCTCTCATACAGAGAAGGATTGATTGTAATCACCACGCTTGCTCAATGCGGGTTTGTGATTTCAGACTTACTTTTCCTCAAGATGTTTTCCTTCACCCCTTAATCAGTCATTGGTGTCCAAGATATACTTAGAAAGTACATATAACTTTAAAAAAGTTACATTGGTAATTATGTAGAGTGTATTCACGATATATTTTTCCTTACTAACGTTTATCATCCAAACAATGTGTCATCGTAATTTTTCTTTTATTGTATCCGTCTTAATCCTAGGCTAGGTGATATTATCCGTTAGATTACTCGTAATCGAGACTGTTTATAAATGATTCACAAAATGAAAATGCGTCTAACCTTTGATCTACTTACTCAAGATTAATAAGGAAATGATGATCTTTAAATCCGTATTCACTTACACCTTTTTTTTAAATAATTATAAACTTATGCTTGACCGCCATCCTGCCTGATGGTAAGCAGTAATGCAATAGTTGATGGTAAACCGCGCTAGTTTATTAAGAGCCTATTCACTCAAAAAAACTGAGCGAATAGGAAGGAAGACGGCAGTTGAGCGAGGTGATGCAATGTTAAGCCCAACAATTGAACAGATTGATCTGGAGACCTTCTACGACCAAACACCCGACACAGCAACATTTGGCGGATCGTACTCGGCACCCAACGCAACACAACTGCACAGACCCGTCCTGCGTACGGCTTCACCAGACATCATGCCGGAACATGACGAATCGCTTGGCGGCAAGACTTTATCTTATGGGTGGTAACTTCTGCCGGCAGCCGATGTTATAGCTTACCATCGAGTACCGAGTAAATTATACCACTTTACCCTGAAAACATAAATGAAGTAAGCATGAAATGAACTGTCCTCCGAATTCCTACTATGCTACGAGTTGAGACTATTGAAACTCACTTTAAGCTCAGTTCACCTAACTTTTCACGTGATATTTTCACAGAATCGATCGGCTGATAAGACATACAACATTGTATATATTTATTGCTTGAACTGCGGCCGACAACGCAAGTCGACGGCTGCAGATATCTATGCCATTGGCAACATGCCGCATAAATGAATAATTTATTTTAGGTCCATGCCCGAAGTGTAAAAAGGTATCAATATTATTAAGATTCCACGGTTTGTCACTGGGCGTTTATATCAACGTTAAGCTATCACACGGTTCATAGATATTTTTTTTCCTTCGCCCTCTTTGGGCAAGCTAAGATCATAGACCATACCGCCTCGTCATGATTCATATTCATAGACAAACATATCGTGAGATACATCTGTAAAAAGCTATGAAAATATCACAGAAAATGTACCTATTTCTGTTGCCGCTATAATGAAAACAAATACTATGAACATAACTTTTATAATTTTGTATTGGCATTGGTACGAAAGTCTACGAGTCCAAGAGCGAGGATTTTCATTAGCCTATATTATCTCCCACGCCGAGAAAAAGCTAGCTCTTTTTCCTTTTTGAGCGATGTGCAGCCATCCAAACTTCATTAGATCTTCACACCACCCCACCTCGAGGATTTAAGTAAAGGATCCAACGACATCCCTGACCCTGAGATGGTGTATAAAATTAGCCTGCACGTGTGTCCTTCATTATTACGTAAACCTCGTTTGTTGCACATATCAGTAATAGCAACAATTTACAGACGAAACACCTACATCAGGTGGGTCGAAAAACGGCACGCGGTCGCCAAAAAAAAAAACCGTAAAGCTGCGACCCGGTATTTAAATAGGTACCTAAGTAATAGGAGATGGTTGATTTTGTTTCTTGACTAATGAGACAATGATGATCGCTCAAAGGGAGGATTGTAGGTATTGTAATTAAAGGCGCGCGCAGGGGTCGGGAAGAGGGCACTCATGCGCATACATTATAGCTAACTTCTATTTAAAGCACACTTTGCCGCCCTTTCTACACCCTCGCGTGTATTATTGTATTGTAATATATTACCAATATTTGTGTTTTATTTTACCTAATACCGATTTTAATAGGGTCCAAAAACTTAAGTGGATCACGAAGGAGGAGTGTGATATTTACCGGGTCATAGTAGAACATACTTTGGGAAACGCTGAACTACATGATTAGAGGCGTATGTTTAATGAAGCTTGCCAGAAAATTGGCATTGATATTTTTAGTTACATTGTGCCTAAATTAATGCAGGCTCTTTGCAATCACTTTTTTTTTTTATTTAACAATTTATTTAACAAATTTACAATTTATGTACAAAATTTCAAAAATCAAGAAGAATCACAAAGATATGTGCTTGTATTACCTGATTGTCCCTACAAAAAGCGGCGCGGCGTCGTCTTACGTTTATTAATAATAATTTCCGTCTGTATTGTAATTAATTAGTGATAAAATTTACCATCACACTTGCAGGCTTTAGACTATCGTAACGGTCACTACTACTTTACTCGTAAATGCAGCCATAAGTGATAAAATAAAATGTAGCATAATTTACTCAAAACATGTTATTTTTTCTTAGAAAGTATTTTTCCCTAGCACAACGAGACGGGGACCCTGTCCCGCTATGCGCACGCACCTAGAACCACTATGTTCTACCGTGAACTGTGTTGTACGCTCGATAACGGATTCTCATACTTCTCATACGTCAAAAGTATGACGTATGAAAAGTATGAGAATCGATTCAGTTGCTTATTCAGAACAAACTACGTTCAGGCTTCGCTTAAGGAAAAAATAACGTCATATGTATACGAATATACAGTACCTAAGCGACAGTAACACTTCTTCTTCGTCTTCCGCCTATGGATGTCCACTGCTGGACAAAGGCCTCCCCCAAGGCTTTCCACGCTGACCGGTCTTGTGCTGCCCGCATCCATCGGCTTCCGGCGACCTTCACCAGGTCATCGGTCCTTGTTGGGGGCCTCCCTACGCTGCGTCTTCAAGTACGTGGCCGCCACTCCAGAACCTTACTGCCCCATCGGCCATCGGTTCTACGAGCAATGTGCCCTGCCCACTGCCACTTCAGTTTAGCGACTTGCAGAGCTATGTCGGTGACTTTGGTTCTTCTGCGGATCTCCTCATTTCTGATTCGATCACGCAGAGAAACTCCGACCATAGCTCTTTCCATTGCCCTTTGTGTGACTCAGAGCCTTCGTATGAGGCCCATTGTGAGCGACCACGTTTCAGTTCCCTAACACTGTTTGCTGTAAAAACTTCTATTTAGTAAATCATCATATTATAAATTTATTGTGTCTGATTAGCTACAAGTTTTCCAAAAATAATAAAATAAAATAACATGCATGTGCCTATTGTGATAATCATAAAGATTATCTAAGTAGGCGCAATATACATATCTGATACGTTCGCTGCATGATAAGCAGCGGCGTGGAAGTTTCTTTAATGTTATTGTTTATCATGTTTGGTTAATTTATTTACAATCATTAGTGTACCTGCTTGGTTAGGGCGACTGCCTATTGTACTGGGCCGTCCACATTGCTTCTTTAAAACTTTTTTATAACTTTCTGTGCTTCGAGACTAATAATATGGAAGCGCTACTTCTTAGTATTGGTATAAATATTGTTTACGCTGTCTAATTGCCGAGATCCTAGGTTCGGGTCCCAGGTCTGGCAAAGGGTTATTTGGTTTTTCTATCACATAAATTAAAGACTATTCTCCTTAAGGTAGTAGATATGAGATGTGAAAATAATGCCAACTAGTAAATATTAGTATTTACTTATTTAATTTCAGATTCAAGCTAAATACCTCGATTGCAATTGAACCAAGTATTTCAAGTAAGCGCTAATCCCACCGACAAACTGTTACGCAGTTTGGTGAGTTTATTATATATAAACAATTGTTGGTCGAAATAAAGCATTTATTTATTCCTTTATTTCATTTTATATATACAACGTGTAACATAAAGGGTATATACATACCAAGGGCATGGCATGTTTACATGATATCAATCGATATTGGAAGGGTTTTTTAATCCTATTTCTTTTTGTTAGGAAGTTACGAGAAAAAACACCGCCTGTGATAGGCTACTACCATACTAGGCGCACAGAATTTTTGAAGACATTTATCTTGATTTTGCCAAGTAATGTGACGTCTAACGAGTAGTTATTAACGTATGTAGTGTGGTGCACGTTTGTTATGATTTCAATTTAAGAAACACACGGAACCGAAAATTTTGTATAAATTTTTTGAGTAGGTATTTTATTTTGAGTTGAAAACCTTCCGATATCATTTGATATCATGTAAAGATGCCATGCCCTTGGTACATACCAAGGGCATGGCATCTTTACATGATATCAAATGAGTATATACATATATACTCTTTATGTTACACGTTGTATATATATTACATTTATAAATATTTCTACATAAACAATGCATAAAAAAAAACATTTAAAAATAGTAGCCCATCGGCATCGGGAACAGGGTCCAAGCTACCGACGGTCAGGGCTCTAGAGAGAGGAACTTCCTTACAATGCGAGCCGTGTCCAGAAGTAGGTACAGCTTTCTGAATCAAGCCTTTTACCATTTATTTATTTTTATTATTACATGCGAATATACTGTTATGATGCAAATACTGCGTCTCGCAAGCAGAGTTTACGGTGAAACTAGCATACAACTTCCCAACATTAACCGTCGGGCAAGTGTCCGCCAAACACAACACCCGTCTGGTCAGAGGATCCAAACTTTTCTATGGGAGATGAGTGAACTTTACAAGCTGTTCCTCATACCTCATTAATGGATCAAATGCCAGGTCGCTCAACCTTTGCATAACCTACACTAAATGACCGGGTTCTACAAGCCTGGGTTTCGATTCAGGTTAGGTTTGAACTGTAAGCGACGTCATTACATTTTTGCTTGCTACACCTAAGTTTTAGGACACAAAAATATTAATTCAAAGAGGTTCACATAACGAAGCTCCATTCATTAGAGTGTTAAATAATATTTCAGGGAAGTAGAATGGGATTTATTGCGTAGAATGGGAAATCAAGAGTTTTTTATTGAGATGACCTTTTTATTCGCTCGAGGATTTCTTCCGTAAGGTGAAAAACGCGCGGGATGTCAGATTCCATGACTGCTCTAGTAGATAATATTACTATGAAAACTAATTCTAATAGAGTCTCATCGCACCTACCCTACCTTTGCCACCTAGTTTGCCTGCCTGTGGGAGTCATTACATTACACACCATGATTCTAGTGCTACGTCTATGAGAACGACTAGAGGAACGAAATATTTTATTTATGAATTACACGCTTTCCGCCCGCGGCGTTATATCGCTTTTTAGATTTCCCTCGGGAATATCAATTTATCCCGGAATAAAAAGTCCTATTATTTAATCCGGACTTCTAACTTTACGTCTGCAAAATTTCAAAGCAATCGGTTCCGTAGTTACGGCGTGAAAGCGGAACAAACAAACAAACTCACTTTCCGATTTAGTAAAAAACTACTATAAGCTGGTTTAATCTCTTGAAACTTCTTACTAGTAACTAGGCTATGTCAAGGTGACCCTTTCACCTTGAGATAGCCACGTATGAAGTTTCTTGCTGTATCTCCAGTAGCAAAAACAGCAGTGTCTTTCTTTCTTTCTTTTATAGCTTCGCACGGTTTGTGCATTTAGCCAATGTCACGTGATGAATTGTTCATGTCGAAAAAGACGGCGTGATCCGTCTTACGATGGAGGTTTGAGAAAAGGTCATGATGTGGCCACTATGCTGCGATATTTCAGTGTTCTTTATGAATTATTTACTGAATGAACTTTTTACTACATAAACCACGCACTTTTATTTAGTAAACAACACTATAAATAGTTTTAAAAGTCCAATGAAAAATGAGCGTGACACTCAGCTTGACTTTCCCGCCAAAACCTCTCAACAGCAGTGTCTCTTTCATCGTGAAATCATCTTACCGTAAAAACTAAGGAAAAAAGGGGGGTGTTAAGGGACTGATACTATTGACGGCTCACTACTAAGCGCATGTCATCATAATTTTCATGTTGAAATTTTTACAGAATCGAAAAGCAGATCATCATCACTATAATCATCACTGCTGGACATAGGCTTCCCCCAAGGTTCTCCACGACGACCGGTCCTGCGCGTCCCGCATGCAACGGTTTCCCGCGACCTTCATGAGGTCGTCGCGTGGTCGCCACTCGAGAACCCGTCGGCCCCATCGGGCATTGGTCCTACGGGCAATCTGCACAGCCCGATAAGCATATATTTCCTTTAGATACACAGTTTATCTAGGTTTATCAGCCATTTTTCCGTCGCATAACAGTGTGACTGAAGCCTAATGTAATGCTATAAACAAACGTGAAGTATGAGCGAGATGGGAATACCAATAAACCTAATACGTACTCATTTTATCGTAAATCTTATTTTGTTACCTCCACCCCACAATGTTGTTCAGGTAGATACATTAGTACCTACATTGTGTGGGCCGTAATTCATGGCGGTCGGATAACATTCGAGGTCTTGGAACCGAGTAGCGACACCCTAATTACGTCACAAACTATCAGTAAACTATTAGGGTGCTGTAGTCTTAATAGTCCCGACGACTTTTATATGGAACGGTAGACACTAAAATACATCTCTTCTTAAACCTCCGGGGAGGACATACGTAATGTTATGTTATGTTTTACTAGACTTAGCTGCTGATATTAGTTTTGAATAGACTTTTATTATTTACTGTACTTAAGTACAATCAAATAATGGTCAAATTATATTTATATGGTATCTAATAACGTGTTAGATTCATTATTACGATATGGTTGATTGAGTTATTATATTTGTGTGTGTGTGTGTGTCTTATTAATTTTGCACAATACCATTTCTATGTCCACGCAATCACTGTCTATTCCAGTGCCTGGAAGAGATCGCACAAAAGGATAAGAAGTGTTGTGTTTGTTTGTAATGTATTTTCTAGTGTACAATACACTTGTAAATATTTATTTATATATACTATAATTATCTAATATATCGTTTTAATTGTAATTAGCAACGACGCATTCTATAATTGAAGTATGTAGGGTGTACCTATACCTTCCCAATAAAAATAATGTCAATGCACATAAGCATACTCGTACCTAATGCGTATGCAATGTGAAACTAAACTTAAACGCAATTAAGACAATGTCAATTAATCTTAAGTGATATGAATAAACTAAGAATAAAAGTTATTCGATTATAAAATGCATAGAATAATGCAATGTGTCAGACAGTCAATGCACTGTCAAATGTAGGTCGCGTTCAAGGTGCAAATACGTTTACCTGGTAGGCAAACTTGTTGCATTTAAAAGTCATGTAACTAAGTACGTGCACCGTGCGAACTGAGTTTTTTATTAAATTTGTTTTCAATCGTGAATATTGTCATGCATGACTGGGATGGTTAATCACTCCACCTTGTTGAAATAAGAATTAATTAAAACTCTAATGTTTATATTTTAATTGAGTGAAACAACAATATCATTCTGGCTTTCATAAACTGCACAAAAATTATATACAATATGTAAAGAAAACCCTGTCCGATCCATAAGGATAATAAAGGTTAGGTAAACACTTGACCAAATATAATATAAAATTTTACTTAATCATCATAGAAACAATACTAATGAATTTTGAAATAATCTTTTTTTCCCACGAATTAATTCCAACTTCCCCGAAATTTGGTAATTTTTAAAAAAGTGACAACATTGATATTATTATGAGCGAATAGCGATGCGGCCACGTGCCGCGAGCCCTGCCGCCCACTGCCCGCGGAAGGGTTGCTTACCGCACATGTATTAAGTTAACTCTTTGTGCGAAATATTATTTATTTTTTTAGGGGTTTTTTTTTTAAATTTAGCCATGCTATGTATCCATTAGTAGAATCAGTTATTGATACCTAACAATACATTTACGGATCGGACAGGGTTTTCTTTACATATTGTATATATAAAAAAACATAATTATCAGAAAAATTAACAAGTAATATTTGGGCTCTGTACTTTACTTCAAACTATGTAAGTAGATATTCAAAAAAAATATATCTAAATTGGATACCCTGTGATGATATTTCAAGTTCTGTGACTAAAACGTTTACTTTTCTTGCTATTTTTAGTATCTACAATGTACATATTTTACGCGATTTTTACATCCCGGACTGCACATGCGTGATAACCTACTGATCTATTGGACACGTTACCTTTCATATAAATATCATATTTTTATAACACCGCCGAGAATCGTCAGCCCCAGTAGGTAACACATGCAGTTTAATATTAATGAATAAATTCGTTTGACGTCAATGGGGACTAGTGAAACGCAAATAGGGTTGCCATTTCAAAATTTAGAGTGGTCCTGACGTTTGCAAAAATATCCAGAGATTTTTTTGGTACTTTTTGATCAATTAATAAAGTCCGAGACACTGTCTTTAGAGAGAATTTTAAAGAGATGAAAGTAAGTAATGACTGCGCTGTCTCGCACGCATTTAGTGTTTTTTTAAAGACATTTATAAAACATACATTACTTACATCCTATAGTCATCATCAGTCATCCAGTATATTATATAGTAGTATCATCATAATCGTCTCAGCGCATAATCCCGGTTGCACCCGCGTCTTTCGCGTTGTATCCCGGGGTCCGCTTTCCAAAATATACGCCTCCATTTCGCACGATCTCTGGCATCTTGTGGTGTGAGATTGTTGACACTCATGTCATCTCTTAGAACGTCAAGTCACACTTTGATCTACCTCACTTGTTCCGGCCGGGCGGAGGCGCCATGGCTAGACCTTTGTTACCCACGTTACAAATGGCAAGACATTTGTTACGTGGGTAAGTAATGTCTTGCCATGAATAAAGAAAAATTTGTTGTACGGACGATAGCAGGTCAAAACTATCCTAACCTGTCAAATATTCTAAATCAATCTTGAGCCTTTATGCTTTAGGAATAAAGTTGAAAATTTAATAAATAAATATGACAGATTGTAGTAGCTTGATGAGCTGTCTTCTGTACCCACAACAGGACTTAAGAAAATAATTGACTTTTCAGATACATATACACTTTTATAATATACATTAATTAAATTTACATAACTTGTGCCAGACAGCCTTAAATACCGTGAAGGCATTTATCAAGGACGAAAAGGCTCGGGCTTAAGCTGCTTCCAATTCTAGACTATAAGTTAGGTTCTAAATTACGGGATCACATTGCTGACAAAAATGTTTGGCTCAACGCTGGTCATGCTCCTTAGGAGCTAAACTTAGCATTCTGAAACATTGTTGAAGCTGCTGAAAGTTGGGAAAAGCTATCTTTGCGTTATATAGACAATTTTTTCTGGCATTGTATAATTTCACAGTACACGTCTGAGTCTATTACTTGCTATAAAGCTACTGTTTACTGGATACATCTTTCATTGTCTTGTATGTGCTCTGGCGACTTAAAGTAGGTCATCGATCCATAAGTCATGGTCTTAAATGGGCTCTGTCAGTGGGGACAGGTCATTTCTTAGCTGTCACAGTTTATTAAGTATCTGAATTATTATCTATAACAGAAGCTTTACGTGCATGTCTTTCTGACAGTCCGTCGAGTTTCTTTCTCGTTCTTCTCCGCAGGTATCTACACTTTGGAATGGGGAACTAGCTTTATCTATCTAGTAGATCGTAGAGTAGTGATCTACTTACAAAATGGCGTCATTATGGCTTTCCAGTCGTCAATCATTGACACTCCATTCATTATTAAGCCAGTGTTCAAATTGCTACTACTTAATTTGAACATTTAATCTGCTAAATTCATAATGATCCATCAATTATCGGTGAAAGAATGACATTGCCGTATTGCCATTATTTTAAAACCCGTTAGTTGAATTGATTTTCTAAAACTGACTATCCAGTTTTCAGGTTTTATAAAGATTAGTTTAATTACGAACTTTTAGCACACTGACCATGTAATGACAATGAAATCGTGTTGGAATGACAAATTTATAAAATAGCGGACAGGGTAAGTTATTCAACGACCTTATACTTAATAACCATTATAAAGTTTATTTGAAATACATATTTCGAGTTTGAGTGTTTTCAGTGAGTACTTTACTCATTTAACTCGTTGAGGTATACCTATATATATATTTTTTTGTATTTGCGAAACTCGAAATACGTGTCCAGTATTTTTAAGTAGGTAAAGAATCTATGCACAAAATTTCAATAAGATATAATGAAAAATCACAAATTTATGAGCCTGCTGTTCTACTGGTTGCCCCAACAACAATATGGTCAAAGCTCCGCTCGGAAGGGCGAGTGGGACCTCTGGCGTCAGCTGTGGCGCGCGCGCAAGTATTATGATCTATCGTAACAGCTCGATAACCACTCTGCAACAACTTCTAAATATATTTGGAAAAAAATATTAGGTGTACAAATGCACTAAGAGGTTGCGTTGAAATTGTCAAATGTAAAATTTGATATCGTAAATTCGGACATCTGGTATTTGTTTTTACCAGATGTCCGCTTAAAGTATTAGTGTAGTTACTCTGTATTAGTATCACATATTTGTTTTTGTGCAAAAATGACAGGTTTTGTGCCAAATAAGTGTTATGTTACTTCTTTAATTTGAAGAAAACTTGAGGAAACCTAGACTTTAAGTCTGAAATCGTCATGATGATGATGATGATTCCCCTACATCATAATACTCGTCAAAATGTTAAAAAAACGGCGGAAACGTATTTGTACCTACACCTATTATAACATGGTGTAAAAATGATTGAATTGAATCGATTCAGTTGCTTATTCTGAACAAACTTTGCTTAGCGTAAACTTATTTAAGAACGAGGAAAATATCCGGACAAATAACAAGGTTCGAACTAGGGGACCGAAAAACAAGACATTTCTTGACAAAAGGAAAGGGATGGTAACCCTATAAATAAAGTGGATCATGGAGCAAGTGCATGAACTGAATAATTGGGACATGAGGGGACGTGATGGCCTCGAAACTAATGCTTCTGAGGACTATGATCGCCTGTATCCGACTCCATCGGAAGGTACCTAAATCACGTTGCAGGCAAAATTGGAACGGAGATCTCGAGAGCTAGGCTATCATGCAATAGGTACAAGTTTCTTCGTGACTATTCAGCCTTCGTTGATATTGAACAAGAGAATTAAGTCCAATATTTGTTTATTGAATACTGTTTTATTAAGAAAGGGCAGTCGTGGCAATAATCGTGGTGGCCTAGTGGTTAAAACACCAGCCTCTCAATTATGAGTGTGCGGGCTCCATTCCAATGTAACTTTTCTTTTATACTTTCACCAATGATTGATTATAAGGTGAAAGAAAACATCTTGAGGAAACCTGAACTTTAAACCAACACGCCTTGAGTAAGCTTGGTGATTACGCTCAATCTTTCTCTGTATGAGAGGAGACCTGTGCCCAGCAGTGGGACGATAAAAAGGTTGATGATGATGACGATGAGACGATAAAATATTAGTCCTATCAACCTGTCAAATTAATACACTCCATAGAGAGTTTAGACGCCTCTAAACTCTCTATGGAACTCTCGCCAATTTTCGTTAGGCGCAAACTAATTTGACAAGAATACTTTGAATGCACGGTTAGTGCAGTGGTTAAGCTATTGACTGCTGCGCTACGTGTCGCGGGTTCGGTTTCCGCGCGGAACAAATTTTTGTATGACCAACAAGTAGTTGTTCCGTGTCTGGATCTTTGTTATATCTTTGTAAACGCGCCCACCATACAGGAGAAATTCCTATTGCGGGGGAAAACATTTATTCAAAAAAGAATCTATAAGATAAATATATAAAAAAATAACGTTGTCTATATGTAATATGTAAAGAAAACCCGGTCCGTACAAAGTTATTTTTACTTAATACGAGACCTGAACAAAGTTTGTTCAGAATAAGCAACTGAATCGTTTCTAAACATTTATATTTTTTCCCAAATAGGTACATTTAGAAATTGTTGCAGTGTGGTTACCGAGTGCGCAACGCAGCTGACGGTAGCACAGTAAGACAGCCGCCCCCGCACCGCGCCGCTGCAGGCACGGACGGGCGAGCGGTACGTTGACCATATTTTTGTTGAGACAACCAAGTAAGATAACAAGTTCATAACTTTGTAGTTTTTCATGATATCTTTTTGAAATTTTGTACATAGATTGTTTACTTAAAAATACTGGACACGTGTTTCGGGTTTCTCATAAACAAAAAATAACGTTGTTGTTGTTGTCTTCTGTCCTTTCTAAAATTGATTATAGGAGGAGTAGCGCTATCCTTTTTTTACAACGGAAAAATGAAAGTTTTAACACGTAGGCCTCTGATTAAAGGATTATTTATTTTTACAAAACGCGTTGGGTATGTACCAACCCGCACTGGGCCAGCGTGGTAGATTACGGCCCACTCCCACTCACCGAAAGGAGGCCTGTGTCCCAACAGTGGGAACATTATAGACTGATCATGTATACGTCGGAATTTCTAGATTATTTAAACCTCAGACTGAAGTCTGGGAGGACGTCTTATCCGAATGGCAAAGTAAGTAGGTGGGATAATTCCAACAAGTGCCGGCACCTCCATCTATTTTTTCTATCCATTGACGATCGGCTGGCTAAGACATGGCTGGAGGTTGACCACTGCGTTACCCAACTTCTCACAGGTCATGGCAACTTTAAAAGTAAACTGTATTCTTTTAAACTTGTTCCTTCCTTCCTTATTGTGTACAACATATAAAATACAGAACATAAATATGAAGATGGGGTGACACAATGGGCGTCCTTATCGCTAAGAGAGATCTTTCACAGACAACCTTTGGATGGAATACTAAGAGGCAGGTGAGAGAATGTAGGTAGCCTACAGTGTACTATTTACTTAGATTATACAATAAATATGTACATAAATTGTATCAAACTAGTTTAAATAAATATAGACATCTAATTATTAAACATCATACAAAAGCAAAAACAAAAGTATTGATATGTTTAAAAAGAGAGGGTGTGCTTTTACCAGAGATTCGTAAGAGATTTGGAAATTCGTAACCATTCTTCTCCATAGAAACTTTTGGAATGGCTATCTTCAGTGTTCTGACTGACCCTCGACAATTCAAATTGTTTTTGTTTGTTGTTCGACTGTTATTGAAAAACGGTTCTGTATGCAATATCAGTTTGAGGCCACGGCCAAGCGATATTGTTTCCTATTACATTATAGGACAACTACTTATTAATTTAACAATTATCAAATAATAAAATAACATTTGGATTAAATTTTGTAATATAACACTCGGTGCCTACCGGTAAGCAGGTCCTTTGGCGAGTTTGTTACTAAGTCCATGGAAGTAGGTGACCGGGCTTCCGTGGTAGTGATTGTTACTGGAAGCAGTAAATATTTAGCAAGCTTACAACCCTGGTTATTTATAACCAGAGTGGAAAAATGTAACCAGGGTTTTATCCAAGATTGCCTAGAGAGTCCTCTAGACAGTATATCAAGCAAAGAAAGGTAAAAAATACAATACTCAGAGAACATCATACACAACCATCAATCACTGGGTCCTGTACTAGTAGATACTAAAACGTCTCCCTGAATGGCATAAAGTTCCTTATATTATAACAGAAGGACTAAATGCAAGAAGTTCTTACAATCACCCTCACCAAAGAAGAACCGCACCAAAACTAAACGCCCTAACAAAGCTTTGATCAGATTGGGATGAGATGCGCTACTTTTTTGCGTCCCATCCTTGGCAGCAGGTCTACTTCTCATCTGACAATCCGCCGAATTGTGCGAATGCTATATCCAATGTGGTGCGCCAAGCTATGAAGTATTTTATCCCATTTAGTGATATATAATATATGTAAAAACCCTCTTGTACTCTGTTGAAGACGACAATAAACTTAGAACCCGCTGTTGCATATAAAATTCATCTTAAAAATCGTCAACGGGAATCAGGATCAGCTGTGCTGTTCAGTAGCCATGCCACTGTGAAAACTTTGGCGAACTGAGAGTGTATACGCGTCATTCCAACTAATGTTCAGGATAGGCATTATTGACAGCTCATTCTTAGCTCCTCCCTCGCCCGACGAAGGCCAGCCCGCGCCCCAGCCAGTAAAATCGTATCCATCCCGACAATGACCTCTTTGTTTGTTCTTAGTTTGTTTCGGTGTTCCTTTTCAGAGATAGTACTAGGAAATGCCGCGGTCATTAAATTACTCAAAACTTCTCGATCCAGCCCTCCCTTGAAGTTCTCACCAGCGAGGCACTATTAAGCCTTGAGGTTTGTACCCTGCAGGGGTAGTCGCTCAGTAGTATTTAAGTGCCCCTGGTTAGAGGCTTTAATTTTATTTAAGGCATCCACAGGATAGTCCGGTTAAGTGGTCACGGCCTCTCAAGGTCAACTACGACTACTACTATTTTATTTATTTATTTTGGTCCACCAGCAATTGTTTACACTGGGTGTTGTACATAAAGTAACATGTAGTTTTGGAAGGTATAACAATCACTTATAGGTGAACTACGCATGCATTCAAAAATGGAGTTGTATAAGAATTCATCTTAAAACTAAAACTAAGTTATTGGAAAACATACGTTTCATTATTGCCAGATAGTGAGTGCTAATTCAGATCCGGAAGATAGTTGTGTATTATGACTTTCAGTTTGATAAAGGAGTCAAAGTGCAGATCAATTTTATTGCTACAAATGTTCACCACCTTACAAAATCTAGCATATGGGGAATTGACGCCTAAAACCGTTCTCCTTTGTGGTAGCCACAGTGGGGTTATTGGATTGCGAGGAATTTTTGAGGGGGCACGGAAATTAAAAGTTCAATATCTGGGGGCAGTCAATTTTATGGGTAAGTATTTTATTTTTATTGGTATTTTATTACTTTGCACACAAACAACATGTTGTAGTGTTTCAGTCTACCACTATAAGAACGTATTTTTTTGCCAAGCCGCTGGAAAACGTAAGATGCTATAGAAAACGCTTTTCAATGCGTTCTAGCTGCAAAGAATTTGAAGTATAGTGTGGCCGCCAAATTACGCTACAGTACTCCAACGCGCTTCGAATTAGGCTGTTATACAACATCATTTAAATACAGTAGGTATGTTAAGAAAACCCTGTCCGACCCGTGAAGGTGTTGTTAGTTGTGAGGTATCGATAACCGATTCTACTAATGCATACAAAACCGGGCTAAATTTAAAAAAAAAAATCCACCTAAAAAAATAAATATTATTTCGCAAAAAGAGG
This sequence comes from Sesamia inferens, assembly GCA_037179545.1. Classification (NCBI taxonomy): domain Eukaryota; kingdom Metazoa; phylum Arthropoda; class Insecta; order Lepidoptera; family Noctuidae; genus Sesamia; species Sesamia inferens. The sequence goes on along the minus strand of CM073921.1, from coordinate 12,098,484 downwards.
TAACTTAATAAATCTGCGTTATCCACTCTACCGCGCGCGGCGGCGGAGGCGGCGGGCGGCAGGGCACGCGGCACGTGGTCGCATCGCTATTCGCTCATAATAATACCGGTGTTGTCACTTTTTTAAAATTACCAAATTTCGGGGAAGTCGGTATTAATTCGCGGGAAAAAAAGATTATTTCAAAATTCATTTGTATTGGTACTATGATGATTACGTAAAATTTTATATTATATTTGGTCATGTGTTTACCTAACCTTTATTATCCTTATGGGTCGGACAGGGTTTTCTTAACATACTGTATAAACAAGACCTAGATACTTACGTAGTGTAAGCCTGTAAGGGACTCCTTACACTAAATACACTTCATTTCTGACATTGATAAGCTTCAGTATTACTTGTGTACCTTCAAAAATTATACTGTACTAGGGGTATATACCCAAAATTCGATCCCAACAGAACTGCACATGCATGAACAGCAATCATAATAAAACTACGTTTCATACGTGTGATAATAAAAGCACATTTACATGATTTTCTGGAGGAGTATAAACCGAATACAGGCTACAGCTGTAATGGTTCAGGACGAGCAGAGTTCATTGGCCCTATATTGCTAACCTAAACACATCTTCCTAAAAAAAGATAAGTTTACAAATTTTTACAAAAGTATGCGGAGATTAGAACGATAAAAATGCCTACAGTAGAGATGACTTAGTATGTAACTACGTGAAAACCCGAATAAACTCCCTGACCCAACATCCCGGACACGAATATGTACTTACTTAAGTACTAAAAATTCCTTGGATAGCAATTCAACGGGGTTATTGCATTACACATTAGCAATTGGTTTACTATCATTATATTAGTAGGATATTATTTTACCGGAAATAGTTTAGCTTGTTGCAAATAAAACTAGTAGCGCCATCTATGTATTAAGAACGAAGTGAATCAAACACTACCAACGTCTCCGCACTAAAACTTCGGTTATAGAAGTACAGGTGGAGTTGTTTAAGGTTTGCTGTGTTAGAATTCTTGGACCGATTTCAATAAAATGAACACAAAAATGTTAAAAAAATATTTCTAATTTATGAGTACCTATATTTTTATAGGGTTCTGATTTTGGGCAGCATCTTTTATGTTGTAATTGATTTTTTTTCTTTATTTAATGTTACCACTAGATAAAAATAAAAAAACTTAACCAACACTAAACCAACCTAACACAACAAAATATTGTAGGGTTCCTACAAAGAACGGGGCGGGCGAAGCGCTACTCAGATCGACTTCCTACTAATTAGGAGACACCACATCGGCAATTTGGCCAACTGCAAAGTCATACCCAGTGAGTGCCTCACTGCACAACACCGTCTCCATGTCATGGATCTCTGCGCAAAGGCCCAACGTTGACGTGTAGAGAACTGCCGGCGTCAGATCCGGTGGTGGCTGCTTGACGAAAATAAGACCCAGGAGTTCGCGTCTGCTATGGGCGACAAGTGCGCTGGCACCGATGGCGAAACTGTCCAAGACCACTGGAACAGGATCCAGGCAGCTATTGCTGGGGCGGCGCGGGTGGTTCTGGCGTCTCTAAAGGCGGTCGCAAAAGTGACAAGGAGACCTGGTGCTGGGACGATACAGTCCAGAGGGAGACTAGGGTGAAGAAAGCCCTCTTCAAAACGTGGCCGGCGACCGGATAAGGTCGCCAAACGTACCACTAAAAGAGCTGTAGCCAGAGCCAGACGAGACCACTAGCCACCTCTCTACGAGAGGTAGGAATCGTCAGAGGGGCAAAAGCTCATTTACAAGTTGGCTCGTTCTAGGATCAAAGCGGCACAGGATATATCCAAGTGCCGTTGTGTAAAAGACCCTAATGGCAGCCTGCTATGCGAGGACCTCGGGGTGAAGAAGAGATGGCGCTCGTACTTTCACGAGCTGCTGAACAAGCAGCACCAAGAGGTGCAGACACCGGAACTCCCTCCGAACCTTGGACTAGTGGCCCTGATAACGCCTGAGAAAATCCAAACAGCTCTTCGTCGTATGGGGAATTGGAAAGCTGTCGGAGCTGACGGAGTCCCCATTGAGGCCTGGAAGGCGATGGGTCCTCGCGGTGTGGGCATTATGATAACTAACTTTCTCAACCGCGTGCCCCTGACTGGCAAAATCCCGAGCCAATGGAGAGTATTATTACTCCAGTCTTCAAAGGCAAGGGCTAGGTACAGGAGTGTGGCAACTATCGCGATATTAAGGTCTTGGTCCACACCATGAAGATCTTAGAGAGGATTTTAGACTCCCGGATCCGGCAGGAGTGTGCTGTCTCGGAGTGTCAATATGGGTTCTGCCCAGGGTACGGAACCATGGACCCTATCTTCGCACTAAGGATCACCATGGAGAGATACAGATCGAAGAACACGCCTCTCCATATGCTCTTTCTTGATATGCAGAAGGCCTTCGACTGTGTCCCTCGCGGGGAGATCTGGTGGGCGCTGAGGTCCAAAGGGGGTACCCCTAAGAAGCCTATGTTGACATAATTCGAGACATGTACCTCAATCTCCTCTCCGATTCCATTGTTAGGACCGCTGTTGGCGACACTAAACCCTTCCCCGTCACCGTCGGAGTTCACCAGGAATTCGTCCTTATGTCCGTTTCTGTCCAGCGTGACATTAGACGTCTTATCGGAAAGCATCAAGGATTCACACGAGCAACCTCCCTGGCTACGCATGTATGCTGACGATATACTCGCTCGAGAACGGAGGTCTGAAACTCAACGTGACGAAGACTGTGTACTTGGCCAGCTATACGACCGACCCCATGTCTGTGCGCATAGGTGGAGACATGGTCGAGAGCACAGACCAGTTTTAATACTTGAAGTCTGTGCTTCACGCGTCCGGCGACATTGATTGCGACGTCAGGTCACGCATTTCCGCAGCTTGGGTAAAATGGCGTGAGGTGACATGTGTCATTTGTGATCCCAAGATTAAGCTTAAGGGACAGGTCTATAAGACCATCATTAGACCTGTTCTTCTTTATGGCAATGAGGCGTGGCCTGTGCTTGAGCAACACAAGCAGGAGCTGCGTGTCACGGAGATGAATATGCTACGGTGGATGTGTGGAATTACGCGGAAAGACGCACCCTGAACTCCCGCATCCGTGGCGGTCTTCGTGACCGTGACATTGCAGGCAAACTGCAGGAGGGTCGCCTACGCTGGTACGGCCACGTCTTACGCAAACCTACTAATATAATGATAGTAATGTTAGATACGTAGGTAACAAATGTCTTGCCATGGCGCCTCCGCCGGGCCGGAACAAGCGGGGTAGACCAAAGAAATGCTGGCTTGACGTTGTGCGAAATGGAGGGGAATGTGCAGGAAAGCGGACCCTGAGCTCCAACGCGAATGCCGCGGATGCCACCGGGATAAACGCTGAGATGATGATGATGATGAGGTACCTACAAATATCGACATATACTAAAAGTTGAAAAGAGTAAGAGAGATGGCCTGTGCCAACGTTTTTAAATCTATCCCCCCTTCCACCCTTCTCTGCGACATTTTTATTTATTTTCATGATTATTTATTCTGTGACAAATTTTCAACCCATGCAAGATTCTTATCCATGTTTTACGTCGAAACCTCGTCCCGCGAGTGTAGCAGTAACTGGCATAAGGTATCCGATGCGAGTTGAGTGAATGAGAGAGTGAGACAACGAGTAGCTTTTCGTGTGGCTAAAACAGGAAAACCTCGTACTATTGCCGAAAATTTGAGTTTACCAGCTGGTTTAGATTTTTTTTTTTTAAGTTGTACACTAACAAAATATGGGCATGTTGCCTGAAATAAATAGATTTTATTTATTTTTTATTTTTTTAGATATGGCTGGCAGATATTATGTTCGGTAAACAAGAGGTCAAAAACTTAAGTCTCTCAAACCTCTCTGATAATACCATTCAAAGCAGGATAAGCGATATGGCGACTGGTGTTCGTCATCAAGTTCATCGAACAAATTTAAGAAAGTAAATTTGTATTCTTACAATTTGATGAATCTGCGGATACTGCGGATTGTACGCAGTTGGTAGCTTTTGTGCGTTTTGAATCCAAAGAAAAATTAATGGAAGAAATACTATTGGCAGTCGTTATGGACTGTTGGAGCCCTCTAAAGTCAAACAATCTATCCAAGGTATGAAAATCGAAAAAATAATTAGTCCGTCTTATAGATAATAATTAAAATTAAGACCTGTATTTTTTATTTTGTCGAAATTACCAAAATCTGCTGAATTAAATTTACTGAGTGGGGGCTAATTACGTCATGTCGTGCTATATTTTGTACCACGGCGTGACGTCATGCGACATATCAAATCAATATATCTTCCTAAGTATTTGAATGAAAGAAAAAATAAAAAATACGAGTTCAATATTTTTTATAAATCTATCTGATGGACATTAAATAATTTTTTAGGATACAACCCAATTGGTCTAACTGCAATGCTTCGATATCGTCTTCGGGTTGTGCAAATCAGACGGCAGCCGCTTCATGGAAAATATTGCAGTTTAGCCATAACCAGCAGTTAGACTGGTAAAGCGGACCCCAGACTCCAAAGCTGAAAAAGCTTTGGATGCGACTGGGATTAACGCTGAGATGATGATGAGTGCTTGCATAACATGTTCCTTAAAATTACGCAAAATATGAATATCGATTGAGAAAAGAAATGCATTGATATTTGTAGTGACGGAGCAAAAGCCATGACTGGCTCAAACAGTGGATTTATTGCTAGACTACAAGAGCAGATGCCTAACGCTTCTTGAAAGCATTGTTTTCTCCATCGCCAAGCTCTTGCAGCCAAAACCTTGCCAAAGGATTACAGTCAAGTTCTAAATAATGTTATCAAAATTGTAAATTCTAAAAAAGGAAAAGCATTGCAGACACGACTATTCCGAAAAAATTGTGAAGACATGGGAGCACTAGGTACACCAAATTTTACTATATCATACAGAGGTTAGTTGGTTATCAAGAGGCTTATTGGGCAGAGTTTTGGAACTTCGCGCTGAACTTTTGTTCTATTTACAGCAGTCCAAATCAGAATACACCAAATTGATTTGTGACCTGGAATTTCTTTTAAAATTGCCTTTTCTGTCCGACTTATACACTTAAATATCTTGAATAAAAGTCAAAAATGTCCAGGGTTTTACAAACAAAATTGATGTGTGGTCATCGTCTCTAAATCAAAACAACTTACGTTCATTTTCTTCGACACAATTCTTTACCTATTGAAGAAGTTGGATGTGAAATAACCATCAATGAATATCTGGTATGAAAATGGCGTTAGAAAGACAGATTAACTGTTTCATTACTTCTCAAAGCAAGAGATATCAAAGAACACTGGGCAAAGGTGGATCTTAAATCGATTCTTAAATGCAGCTAAGTAAGAGGCTTTATCAACTTAGCTCAAAACAAATCTGCTTTATTTATCCTCCGATGGGATGCTGCAATTGGAATTTAAGTCTGTCAGTTTGAATACTTTTTGATTAAAAAGGAAATCAGAATACCAAGAATCAACAAGGCTTTGAAGTGTTTGATTCCATTTTTCACCTCGTACTTGTGCGAGTTGATATTTTCTTCAATGACTCTAATAAAAAGTAAAGAAAAAAATCGTTTAAAATTGTAAAATGATTTAATTCTGAAAGTGGCAAAAACTGATCCACATTGGGAGAAAATAATGCATGAAAAGCAAGCGCAACCATCGCATTTCGGGACCCACATATTGAAAAACACTAGCCAATGCATTCGGTCTACCACTATGTATCTCTATCCTCATAGATGATTGATAGAAAGATAAAGATAGACCGAAACTTCGTTTCCTCTCTTTCTTTCGGAGTGCCATGACTCTCATCTGTAAGGCACATCCATTAGTATATTTCGATGGCTACAAAGACATATTTCAGAATTATTAATCTAAACTAAGTTCTGCTTACATGCTACTGTTCTGATCTATGCTAATAATAACACTAGTTTACACGGTTTATACACGCCAGCTGAAAATTGTTATATTATTATTTATATGGGTAGAATTATCCAAAAAAAAAAATTCTGTCACGTCTGGTTCAAGAAATATTTATTTACTTAACGGAAATATATAATTTTGGTATTAATACAAAACAAAATTAAAAATGACTAATTTTTGCCTCCTTTTTATAGTCATTTAAATCAGTTTCTCTTATAATAGACCAACAGTAATCCCCTAACATGTTTTCATCCCAAAATCCTTGATGTCGTTCTTCAAAAACCTTTAAGTCTCGGTGAAAACATTTCGTAAGTTTATTTCCTTAGTTTAATAAACGCCACTCTGTTTTCTTATAGTTTTGATTCATTGCTTCAAAAAATCCCGGGATATCAGCACAATAACAATATACCTACACCTTCTCTTTTGAAAAATTCTGGTAAACATTGCTTCTGTTTCTGGAAATCATAACCTTTGTGCCTGGTAGTAATAAGTTCCATTGTTGTAAGCGGGATCCAAGAAGCTCTGCTTTAGATCTTGATAACTGCAAATCTCTAATAAGATCATTTAATTCGGCTTGGTTAATTAAATGTGGAATGTTGACGTGATAACGTCTATTAAATCGGTATGCTGGGAGTCATTCGCGAAAACTGCGTGACGGCCGAATCTGACGCTACACGGAGTCCACGCCTACTAAAACTAACCTTAGCCTTGTAGCTTTAGAGTGCAATATTATTTACCTAAAAGCACGGTTGTAAACAATTAGTAGCAGTTTTTCGCATACATGATTAAAGCATTGATAGCCGAGTGGTGAAACGCTCGGATTAATATCGACTCACTCGAGAGGTGCCGCGGATCGATTCCTGATGGCAACGGACGTTTTTTATCCTTTTTAATCTTTAAATTTTTCCTTTTTAATTTTTCTTTTTGCTTTTTTTTTTTTATTTTCTAGAAAATTTAAACAAACTATTAAATAAAAATATAAATGTTATACATTACTTTATTTTAAATAATTTCATTGCACCCAGAAAAAATTACCATGTAATAGACGTTATCACGTTCAAATATCGGCAGTAGACGGAGTTCTACAGACAGCCAATTTTTTTTTTCTTGATGTGAGAATTCGTCGGAATCACTAGAAATCGATTTGAATTCAACATCACTTTCATGGTCAAACAAAAACGATCAGAATTTTGTTTATACTTTCTATTCGACTTTTTTAATAAATCCGAAACAAGATAAACTGTCGTTTGAACCGAACGAATATACAATAAACTGACGTCACCACATTAGGTCATTAAAAAAATCATTTGACTGCAGGAAAAAATTGTGACGTGCTAAAATATTTCTGCTAACACTTTTAGGTTTGAGGTAAGTAGATGAACATATTTATATACATTTATTTCGGGGTATATAAAAAAAGTTAAATTTTGTAAACTAGTGTAATTATAAATAAAAATGTCCAATGATTAGCCGCAAAATTAAAAACTATGAATACGTTCTTGAAATACTTAACTAAACCTACATACAAATTAATTGGTGACCAAAATAAATTTATTGTTCTCTGGTCACCGATCAAAGAGGAATAGATAGTAAAAAAAATATAATATATCTACCAACCTGGCAAGATTAGTACATAATTTGTATTTTTGTACTGTATGAGACAGGTCCCTAGAATTTGTTAAAAAAAATAGTTCTATACTTTTCATGTGCCACCTAGGTATTTAATACTGTTTTATTTTTCATACGAATCGTCTGTACATTTTAATACTGTTAACATGAATGACAGACTTTGACTGGATTTCGGTACTCCTAGGCTTATACACTCCATGACGCCGTATCTATACATACATAGAATGCAAAGGTTAGAAGCATCGCTGGAAGAACCTACATAATCAGTCTATAAAGCTGCTGAAACAGCCACACATGTTTCCTCTCTATGAGTCAGAGTGAGCCTTGATCCACCACGCGGGCTCAAGACGAGTTAATTGATTGTGATGAATAATTAGAATACCAAAGTCTGTTCCGGGTAGGACACAACTAAAATGTTAAGGATTGGCATACAATAGCTTCAGCAATGCAGCTGTATAGCACAAGCAATTGTTTTTATCAATTTAAAGTAAGTAGGGATTATATTAAAACACTGCACATGAATAGAATAAATATATTTAAAGATTGATTTTGTATCTGGAAAAATAATCTTAAAAATGTAGAGCAGTGCATAAATATTTCATTCAGAGTTCCACAATAGTCAAAGTTTTCTGGTGAATCTCAACAACATTCGCAAAGCAAATAAAATAAAAGTTCTCACTAAAGTCTACGATTTTGATAACTATTCTTCCTAATCATAAATAAACTTATAACAAAATTATAAAATTAATGGCGCATGCGCTGCCAAAGGTAAAGTGCATGTTTCTACTTGGTAGCATTGATAATGTCAACAAATTCTGGCTTAAGACTGGCTCCCCCAACGAGGAAGCCGTCGATGTCGGGGCAGGAGGCCAGCTCCTTCGCGTTGGCAGCAGTGACAGAGCCACCATACTGAATGCGCACAGAGCTAGCAACGTCAGCTGACGCGTTTTGTGCCAGCCAGGCACGCAGGGACGCGTGTACGTCTTGTGCCTGCAAAAACCAATTAAATTACAATAAAAGAAATATTCTAGTTAGAGTATACAAATATTCTGACCATAAAATACTGTTTATTGTTAATGAAACAAACAAAAGTATTTTGTTTATAGTTAGCCTCAGACTCGAACATAAAGACTGTCCACGCGGATTTAGTATCTACTCATTTAAAACCGTTAAATGTTATATTTTTATTTATTTCTCCAGGACACTTTTGAGCATTATAGTAACCAGAAAATTTATTGATCATAAAAGACTGTTATGATCTATAAATTCAATGACCACATTGACACAGATTCAATAATATTTCAGGTTTGTTAACAAAGTTCTCTGACACATAATCCCAAATTTAATAACTTTGAATAGGTCAAATGGCAAATGATAGTACGTCATACTTCTTATTAAGTAACTAATAGTAATAGAGAAAAATACTTTTACTACCTGCTGAGGAGAGGCTGTTTTGCCTGTGCCAATGGCCCACACTGGCTCATAGGCAAGTACAACATTGGCCCAGTTGCTGCCAATTGCTGGTAGGAGGGCTTTTGTCTGCCTGAAAACTACTTCCTCAGTTTTTCCAGCCTCTCTCTCTTCTAGAGTCTCACCAATGCAAGCAATGACCTTCATGCCGGACTCAAGAGCATGAGCAACCTAAAAACCACAAAGTTAATTAAGTATAGTAAAATACTGCTCTATTTGTCAATGTTGAGTGGCATAATTTTGTTTTAAACTTACCTTTTCTGCAACTAGATCGTCTTTCTCGCCGAAGATGGTTCTCCTCTCCGAATGGCCAAGAATGACCCAGTTTATACCAATATCTTTTATCATAGCTGGGGAGATTTCACCTGAAATAAGCATAATGATACTGTAAGACATTGACAAAACAACTCAGTCTCTTGAGAATGTACAGATCATTTCTTACCAGTGAAAGCACCCTTTGCGCTTTTCCAGCAGTTTTGTGCGGCAACATTAATTGTGCCAGGAATGATGGATTGGACATATTCAAGATAGATAGCTGGGACACCCACTACAACCTGAAGAATACAAAATAACATTTTGTCTGGTTAGATGGTTGTAAATGTTTCAGATACATTTCTTTTCTTTTTATACAATAGTTACACATTAAATTTTTTATCCTATAAATGAACATAGCAACAACAGAATGAACATAGAAACAAATGTTTAAATACTTTACCTCAACATTGGGGTCCAGTGAGGCCTTTTTCAGCGTCTCGACTATTCCGGTAATTTGTTTCTTGTCTCCATTCATCTTCCAATTGCCACCAACAACAAATTTGCGACCCATATTGCTGAGAAATGTGTCTAAAAACAAAAATAAAATCAAACATAACTTTAATTTGTAAGATTTTATTTTCTTGTGTAATCTTGTGATTCTCAGATATAGCAGATACTAGATTTGCTACATAGTTGCTATAAAGGTCTGGCTGTATATTATCAGTTAATTGTTTGATTAAATCAGTAAGTTGTTGCTATTTAAATCAAGTGTGATAGTGCTATCTTAAGCTTTTCATGCAACATTGACTCATATTGACCTATTTGACCGTCTTAACCTAATATAATTGGTACCTAATACAGTATCGAGGGTAGACATTTGTAACTGTGTTTGAACGTAATTTTATGACCAGGAAAAAATATATAGTAGTACATATTTATAACACCGGTACCTAACACATCTTGTCTCAAATATTATGGATTTTTATTCTTAAAAGACACCCAAAGTTCTTCATAATTTTCAGCTACGTGACGATGATTTCTTTTTCAATTTAATTTGAATTATAGAAAGGAGAATATGTGTAGACCTTAATCATATTTAATTTTTAAAACAATCACCGGCCCCTTGCATCATCATTACATCTCGATAAACCTTTCATCACGTAAAAAGGGGCAAGATATTATGTGTTTACTAAATTATTTTATTTTCTTGTTAACAGTGCTAATAAATGCTCACCTGATTTATACTTTAAAAGATTCTATGAAATTAACAACTTCACTTCGCCGCTAGCGGGAAACCGGAATGCTGTAATCGGTAATCGAACGAAATTTATTCTCTTTGTTACTAAAATATAATCTTGTAACAATCTTTCAAGCATTGGTACAAATAAATATACTGACCAATAAAATATAAGCGATATTAATTTTTGACCAATCACATGTAAGCAGCATAACGAATAATATTTCGTTACAGAGAAAACAAACCAAAAGATATGACCTCTGTGACATTGAGATTTTTTTTTAAGAACTCATAAATTATGGTACCCAGGCTTTAAGGCTACTTCTAATATTGAAAAAAATAGCATTATAACGACAATGAAGACATTCATTTAATTTTTTCTATGTTGTCTTTAATATTATTGTCTATACTTATAATAAATCCGTAGAAGTATAAATTCTGTTCAGACGACCGCACATCAAGCTATCTGACAATCTGTCAAATATTTTTATTGCATTTTCTACTTTATCAAGAAGCATTAAGGCTCAAGATTGATGGAAATATTTGTCAGTTTGGGGTAGCTTGACCTGCTGTTGTTCGTACATTGAAAATATTAAATAAATAAATTTCAGGAGGTGTTATTAGACCGATACTAAACCCAAATATGTAATTGATGTAATTTCTTTTTTTGTCTGTCTGTGTCTGTCGGTTTGTTCAGACATCACGCAAAATTACGTTCGATTGCGGTGAACCTTGTTATCGCATATCTATAATTATGCTAGGCACCACAATGGGTACTTTTTATCGCGGAAAAGTATATACAATAAAAAATAAACTTAATTTTGCGGTTCGATCCCTAGACCCGATTACTATACCAACCGCAAGTAATAATTTTGTCGTAGGTTACGTCACCCGCGGTGGAGTTCACTAAGGGGAGATACTATAATATTTTATCTTAAGATAAGTACCTACAATTTCGCTCGCCATACAATTCACACACTACGATAATAATATCTAATAATTATTATTTTTGTTATTTTATAATACTGGTAGGTAACATTTGTCATTCCTATACATATGTATTAAGGTCGAAACATACTATCAAAATGCAACGCGATGTGTTGTGTCGACACCCGACGCGACGCTCTTCCTGCACATAGGCAACACGCCACACGATGCTAGAGCCTACAACACGTATCGTATAGTGTAGTCTCCAAAGAGTAGGTATAGTAAGTATAGAGGTAGTCTGGTCTCTCAAGAAACGCTGAAGTGTATTGACGTGTCACGTGACCATGGATTCGATTCTGCTTGAAAACGAGCTAGATGAAGATTTTGAAGAAGATTTATTGCAGATTTTGGGGAAATATTTTGGACAGAAACAGTTAATAAAAAAGACGTACTCATATCATGTAACAATGAGTAGGTACCGTTTCACTAATTCTATTAATTCTTCATCCGACATTTTAAACCAATTTTTAAACAAAAATTAATAAAAACTATGTTTTCTTTTATCATACCCTTAAAAATGTTCACGAAAGACTGAAGCGTGGCGTCGGGTGTTAACTAGAAACACACTGCGCTGATTCGTCGGGTGGCGTGTCCCCCCCCCCCCCCCCCCCCCCCCTCTCCCGGCAATACGCCGATCCAAATCGGTTGGATCCGGCGTGTGGTCACGTAGCGTGTTGCCTATGTGCTTCTGACCATATAAAATATATGGAATTGATACGAATATGATATGATGATGAATACGAATAATAATAATAATAATAATAAACTAAAACGAGTGTGCTTATGACCACACGACTGAAGTGAAACTTCTTTCGCTCCATCTGTATGTATATATATATATATATATATATATGTGTGTACAATATATACATGTATACACATATATATATATATATTAATTTTCTATAAATATTTAAATTTATTTCATGGTTTCATTGGTAAATTAATATTTTTGCATAGATCTTCTATTTTTAATGAACAAAAAAAAAAAAAACTCGTAGACCTTGTAGTACCAAGCTCGCGCCACGGGCGCCTCTGTGCTTATATCCCCCACTTAACTTCCGTTCGCCTTGCCCGATCACTTTTCGTAACGCTTACATCACGCGTTCGCCAGCTTACTCCCCAATAGGGGGACGGTCAATACAGTAAAATACAATTGCGTAAATTAAAGAGTAAAAGGAATAAATAATTACTAATAATTAAAATCTACGCCACCAATAGGGGTGGCGGTCAAAAGACAACTAGAATTAAAATTATGCGTCCCAATAGGGGGACGATAACAGCACAACACACACAATTCCTAACCTAACTAACCTATAAGACACGGCCTGCTCGCCAACGATTGAGTGCGGGGGAGGTTTCGTGGGGATGGGGGTAGTGGATTCCCTCGGGGCCAAAAGGTCGGGCTCTTCCTCCTGATTCAGGGGACCCCAAACTCGGGTAGTCCACGACCTCTGGTTCCCGAGATAATCCACGGGGATGTGAGGTAACTAAAGGGGGTCGGGGGGAGGGGGAGGTTTCGTGGGGATGGGGGTAGTGGATTCCCTCGGGGCCAAAAGGTCGGGCTCTTCCTCCTGAATCAGGGGACCCCAAACTCGGGTAGTCCACGACCTCTGGTTCCTGAGATAATCCTCGGGGGGTGAGGTGATCAATGAGGGGGTCGGGGGGGGGGTAGTTTCGTGGGGATATTAAGGGGTTAGGGGGGGGGGGGTAGTTTCGTGGGGATATTAAGGGGTGAGGGGGGGGGGGTAGTTTCGTGGGGATATTAAGGGGTGAGGAGGGGGGAGTAAGGGAGGGGGATACAGGAGGGACTGTGAAGTAGACGGTACCAAATTTTATGTTAATTGACCCCCTTAATGGTTGTCAGTCAACATAAAATTTAATGTATAGTGTTAAGTGTAAATAAATAAATAAATAAGTGTATCCGTGTCTCTAAATTAAAAAAAAATTGCATAGATCTTCTATTTTTATTAAAAAAAAAAAAACTAGTTGTAGACCTTGTAGTACCAAGCTCGCGCCACGGGCGCCTCTGTGCTTATATCTCCCACTTAACTTCCGTTCGCCTTGCCCGATCAATTTCCGTAACGCTTTCGCCAGCTTACTCCCCAAGTCAAGCGTGCGTAAAGAAGTTTCACTTTCACAAAAAACGAGTGTGCTTATGACCACACGACTGAAGTGAAACTTCTTTCGCACCATCTGTATGTATATATATATATATATATATATGTGTGTACAATATATACATGTATACACATTTACATATATTAATTTTCTATAAATATTTAAATTTATTTCATGCTTTCATTTATAAATTAATATTTTTGCATAGACCTCCAATTTAAAAAAAAAAGAAAAGTGGATTCCCTCGGGGCCAAAAGGTCGGGCTCTACCTCCTGAATCAGGGGACCCCAAACTCGGGTAGTCCACGACCTCTGGTTCCCGAGATAATCCACGGGGGGGTGAGGTAACTAAAGGGGGTCGGGGGGGATAGGGTTTGTGGGGTTGCGGGGGAGGGAGGGGGGAGGGGGAGAGCGGGCAGTGGATTCCCTCAGGGCCAAAAGGTCGGGCTCCTCCTCCTGATTCAGGGGACCCCAAACTCGGGTAGTCCACGACCTCTGGTTCCCGAGATAATCCACGGGGGGGTGAGGTAACTAAAGCGGGGGGGGGGGGGTGTTGGGGGGTTAGATTTCGTGGGGTTGCGGGGGGTAGGGGGAGGGGGAGAGGGGGGAAGGGGAGAGGGTGGAGTGGATTCCCTCGGGGCCAAAAGGTCGGGCTCCTCCTCCTGATTCAGGGGATCCCAAACTCGGGTAGTCCACGACCTCTGGTTCCCGAGATAATCCTCGGGGGGGTGAGGTAATCAATGAGGGGAGTCGGGGGGTGTTCGCAGCGTCATGTTCTCGAAGAAATTCATAGTTCTTAATCAATCAAGGTACTTAGCTTAATAATTGAGCTTATGAGGCTCGAAAGCAATTTGTACTTTGTGTCCAATTATCGTATTGTGACGATATCTTCTTCTATACTTTCAATTATATCAGAAATGTTCAGCAAAAATATATAAAACAATATAAAAGCCAGAACAGAACGAAATTTATAAATTATTTGTGCTCTTAGGTAATCAATTGTTAACAAATCTTAAAAAGATCCAAAAAATATATATTGCCTACGGCGAGATGCGAACTCACAACTTCATACTCGACTCAATTGTTAACAAATCTTAAAAAGATCCAAAAAATATACATTATCTTCGGCGAGATGCGAACCCACAACTTTATACACGGCATGTCATGCAATATTTACATGTGCCAACTGCTTCGTTGTATTACAGACGAAATAGGACTATACTTTGCTTTCCGTTCGCCTTGCCCGATCATTTTTGTAATATTTTTCGTAACGCTTTCGCGAGTTTACTCCCCAAGTCAAGCGTGCCTAAAGAAGTTTCACTTTACTAGTTCTAAATCGCATGGAGGTATGGAAGAACAAGGAGCTTCACGGACGCTTTTTCAGAGCCCTACACGGGCCTGATGTAGATTTACAAGCGTCCGTGGCCTGGCTACGATTCGGTGACCTTTTTGGGGAAACCGAAGGTTTTGTATGTGCAATTATGGACGAAGTTATGATGACGAACAATTACCGGAGATTTATTGTGAAAGACGGCACAGTTGACATCTGTCGGGCATGTCACCGGCCGGGGGAATCAATAAGGCATATTATCTCCGGGTGTTCTCGTCTAGCTAACGGAGAGTACTTGCACAGACACAACCTTGTAGCCAGGATAATTCATCAGCAACTTGCTCTAAAGTACAACCTTGTGGAATCGGAGGTGCCGTACTACAGGTATGTGCCCGACCCAGTTCTCGAAAATGGTCATATCACATTGTACTGGGATCGATCCATCATCACTGACAGGACTATTGTTGCCAATAAGCCTGATATAGTGATGGTGGATCGATCAGAGCGGCGTGCAATGATTGTTGACATAACCATCCCGCATGATGAGAACCTCGTGAAAGCCGAGAAAGATAAACAAATCAAGTATCTTGACTTGGCTCACGAGGTTGTCGACATGTGGGAGGTGGATTCAGCAATCATTGTACCGATAGTCGTGACAGCCAATGGCTTAATAGCCAAGAGCCTCGACCAACACCTCAAGAGGCTCTCGTTAGGCAGCTGGATCAAAGGCTTGATTCAGAAAGCTGTACTTCTGGACACGGCTCGCATTGTCAGGAAGTTCCTCTCTCTGGAGCCCTGACCGCCGGTAGCTTGGACCCTGTTCCCGATGCCGGTGGGTTACTATTTTTTATATTTTTAAATGTTTTTTATATCTTTTTTATGTAGAAATATTTAAAAATATAATTTATAAGTGTATTATAATGAAATAAAGGAAATAATAATAAAATGGCAGTCGTTGGGCCGAGACGTTGACAGTTGGTTCCAGTGCCTGAAACAAAGACAGCATCCTTTCACGGTACGCAGTGAGGTTAGTTCCTCCCTCTGTAGCCCCGTAATATGCGCGCATGACGTTCTCATTCATCATCTGAGTCCATCTCATGCGCTGCACACAACCACCGGCAGCGGGGACCCGGCTCGGGGCCGGACGGCCCCTAAGTCCCAAGCTCTTCGGTGGCCGGCCTCTCCCCTGCCGACGTACAGGTGTTGGCGACGTCGGCGGAGAGAAATACTCGTCGCTCGAGCTCGACGCAACTACCGCGGCCGGTGTCGTCACAGCGTTCACAGTGAGGCTGGAGACCGGCGGCGGCGAGGCGGAGCTGGGCGACGAGTCCGGGGGTGGTGAGCGTGCACGTCGAGCGGCAGATCTTGTCAACATTTTCGATATTATTTTCTCATATTTATAATTTTTCTTGGTTTGGCATGACAGATGTCACAGGTTGTCTTGGCTATTTTTATTAAAAACATATTCAAAAATAAAATATTTTCCTTGTATATTTATAGGTTCCGATTTGTAGGTATTTCACGTATTAAAATAAATATAAAAACAGCGTCTATTGTAATAATTATTTAGAAATGTGAAGAGACAAAATAATTCTTGATGTTGACGTTGGTGTTGGTGTTGCCATTTTTTTTGCCAATAATAATAAAATGGCAACACCAACACCAACGTCAACATCAAGGATTATTTTGTCTCTTCACATTTCTAAATAATTATTACAATAGACGCTGTTTTTATATAATTTATATTAATACGTGAAATACCTACAAATCGGAACCTATAAATATACAAGGAAAATATTTTTTGGAATATGTTTTTAATAACAATAGCCAAGACAACCTATGACATCTGTCATGCCAAACGAAGAAAAATTATAAATATGAGAAAATAATATCGAAAATGTTGACAAGATCTGCCGCTCGACGTGCACGCTCACCACCCCCGGACTCGTCGCCCAGCTCCGCCTCGCCGCCGCCGGTCTCCAGCCCCACTGTGAACGCTGTGACGACACCGGCCGCGGTAGTTGCGTCGAGCTCGAGCGACGAGTATTTCTCTCCGCCGACGTCGCCAACACCTGTACGTCGGCAGGGGAGAGGCCGGCCACCGAAGAGCTTGGGACTTAGGGGCCGTCCGGCCCCGAGCCGGGTCCCCGCTGCCGGTGGTTGTGTGCAGCGCATGAGATGGACTCAGACAATGAATGAGAACGTCATGCGCGCATATTACGGGGCTACAGAGGGGGGAATTAACCTCACTGCGTACCGTGAAAGGATGCTGACTTTGTTTCAGGCACTGGAACCAACTGTCAACGTCTCGGCCCAACGACTATCGGATCAGGTGCGGGTCATCCAGCGCAATCACAGGTTGGACGATATCGCACTTGATAGGCTGCGCTCAGAGGTACTGAGCAACCAAATCGCCCCGACTCTGACCCAGACCGCGGCACAAGCGTCAATTATTGATGCTGTTCCGCCGCGGTCCAATCGTGTCGAAGAAGAGGATGATAGGGTTGAAACAGTAAGTAGCCAGTATAACGACCGACTGAGGAGCGCACTGGAGGATGCGTTCCGCGACTATAGATCCACTCCGACCAACCTTAGACCCCGGTTACCACGGCTACCTATGCACAAAAAAAATAGGGCGCTGGTGTGTGCTTTGGACTCGCAGCTCAAGAATTTCTTCGAGAGCAGCGAGGATCTCATTGATACACACTCGATCCTGTATTGCGCGGCTGTAGCGGCATGTCGATTAGCCAAAGTCAAGTTCCCAAATTGTGACGAAGCTAGTCGACCAAAACCAGCCGTACCAGCCTGGCAACGCAGAATCGAGCGTCGTATCGATGGGACCAGGGTACTCATCGGCAAACTATACTGCTTCAGGGAGGGCAATACTAGACCACGAGTGATGCGCTTTGTGAGACAGGCATTCTCGGGGACTGGTATCAGCCCTCGAGAATACATAAATAATGTCACAGAGCGCATCGACTTCCTGAAGCAGAAAGTTTGTGCATGGGCGAGCCGTATTCGGCGGTATAAGCGGCGAGTGGATCGATATACGCAGAATCGCATGTTCCAGAGCGATGAGAGGTGGGTTTACAGAACTTGGGAGCGACCAGAACAAAACGAGGCTGACGTGTACCGCCCAGATGATGCCACCACAAGTTCATTCTGGCGCGGTATATGGTCGGTATCCGTTTGTCACACTGAGGGTGACTGGATACAGGATATCAAACAAGGGTGTGAAAACTTACCAGAAATGGCTAGTATTTTCATAACATCATCAGACGTAGCCACAGCAGTCCGTTCGTTACCGAACTGGAAATCACCGGGACCGGACGGGCTGCATAACTTTTGGTTAAAATGGCTAAGTAGTTCACACACTTGTTTGGCATCTCAATTCCAGTCATCCTTAGATTCTGGTTCGCTACCCCTGTTCTTAACAACTGGAATTACCCACCTGCTCCACAAATCAGGAAGCACCGCGGAACCCAAAAATTATAGACCGATCACTTGTTTACCAACGGTCTATAAAGTTCTTACATCCATTTTGAAAACTAAAATAAACAATCATCTTGACAGTAACTCCATCATGTCTGTCTCTCAAAATGGATGTAGGAGCGGGTCCCGTGGTACTAAGGAGCTACTCCTCATAGACATAGCCATCAGCCAACAGGTTCGCCGATCCCGCAAGGATCTCTCAACCTGCTGGATAGATTATAAGAAGGCCTACGATTCGGTGCCACATACATGGCTTTTGAGGGTGCTGGAGTTGTACAAGATAAATGCAACTCTACGCACTTTCCTTAAGTCGTGTATGGGGCAATGGAAGACAGTCCTTCGCTATCCAGGGAGTCGACAGATCCAGGGGAATGATGAACCTGTATGGATTAAGCGGGGAATATTCCAGGGCGACAGTCTGAGTCCACTATGGTTCTGCTTAGCTCTGAATCCTCTAAGCACACTGCTGGAGGATTCAGGTCTGGGTTATCGATTGAGGAGAGGCGGTCAGGTCATATCTCACCTTCTCTACATGGATGATTTGAAACTCTTTGCCCCCAATAAATTGCATCTGATGAAGCTACTGAATGTAACTGAAACTTTTAGTAGTAGCATCAGAATGGAATTTGGTGTGGACAAATGTGCAGTCATGCATGTAAATCGAGGGGAGATTATGGAATCCGAGGGAATTACACTCCCAGATTCCATACACCTTAGATCCCTCTCCTCATTCGAGAGCTATAAATATTTGGGTATGTCGGAAGCGTTAGGTATCAACGATGCTGACATGAAGCAATCGTTGAAGGAGCGCTTCTTTGGTCGCCTGAAGAAGGTATTAAAAAGTCTTCTTTCGGGCGGAAATAAGGTGCGCGCCTTCAACGGGTGGGTCATGCCGGTTTTGATGTACTCTTTCGGCATACTTAAATGGACTCAGACCGAACTCGACGCCCTGGATAGAAGGGTCCGTACACTGCTGACAGCAAACAGGATGCATCACCCACGATCATCGGTGATGAGACTGTATATTCCGCGGAAGTGCGGGGGTCGAGGCTTTTTAAATGCGAAGACCCTCCACAACCGAGAGATATGCAGTCTCAGAGAACATTTTTTAAAAACCGTAGTGGGTATGCATCATGATGTGGTCACAGTAGACAAGGGGCTTACTCCGCTATCCATGGCGAAAGAGAACTGGCACAAGCCTATAATACTTACCACAGATGACCGCAAGATGATATGGCAAAGCAAGGAACTTCACGGGCGATTTTATCGGGCTCTTCATGAGCCCGATGTAGACTTCTTAGCCTCCGTATCCTGGCTACGATTCAGTGACCTTTTCGGGGAAACTGAAGGTTTCGTCTGTGCAATTATGGACGAAGTTATCTTAACGAATAACTACCGGAGATATATTATGAAGGACGGGACGATTGACGTGTGTCGGGCATGTCACCATCCGGGTGAGTCCATCAGACATATTATCTCCGGTTGTTCTCGTTTGGCTAATGGCGAGTATTTGCACAGGCATAACCAAGTAGCTAGGATTATCCACCAGCAACTTGCTTTGAAATATAAACTTGTGGATTCTGAGGTACCGTATTATAAGTATGTGCCCGACCCAGTTCTTGAAAATGGCCATGTCACGTTATACTGGGATCGGTCTATCATTACTGACAGGACTATTGTTGCAAATAAGCCTGATATAGTAGTGATAGATCGATTAGCGCGCCTCGCAATGATTGTCGATGTTACCATTCCACATGACGGGAATCTCGTGAAAGCTGAGAAAGAGAAACAAATTAAATATCTCGACTTGGCGCACGAGGTTGTTGACATGTGGAATGTGAACTCGGCTGTCATTGTACCGATTGTCGTATCGGCCAATGGTTTGATAGCCAAGAGCCTCGACCAACATCTATTGAGGCTCTCGTTAGGCAGTTGGATCAAAGGCCTGATTCAAAAGGCAGTACTCCTCGATACGGCCCGCATCGTGAGTAGGTTCCTGTCTCTGGAGCCCTAACCACCGGTAGCTTGGACCCCGCTCCCGCCATCGGTGGAACACTATTTTTTATATTTTTAAATGTTTTTGTATGTTTTTATATAAATATTTAAAAATGTAGAATAATATGTATGTATAAACAAATAAAGGGAATAATAATAATAATAAAGCCCTTTATTCCCAAAAAAATAACATATTACAATTTTATTACATTCTATATATTAGAAAATAGCATGCAACAAATCGGCACTATACCAAATTTTACAAAAGAAAATTGCTTATTAGATACAGTTACTCATTTATAAATTCATAATTTTGGATTGATTGTGTGAAATTGTTATTTATTTACCTATACATTATCTTGAATTAGCATAATGACAATTAATTTAAATTTGACAACAATTTATAATATTGAGTATTATAATAAAATATTAAATATAATTATGTTAGTTTAAAAGAAATGGAATAAAATAAAATTTGTAGTTATGTACCTATTAACAATTGATTCAATAAATTAGTATAGGCACAGAAATGAAATTGATATTATAAAAAGGTATAAATAAAACATATAATCTATTTTTATTTTAATTGGGTTGCCCAATTTTGAGCAAAGGCCTCCTCCATGCATTTCCATAGTTTCCTATCTTTAGCGATCCTAGTCCAAAAGGGTCCCGCGACTCTCACGATGTCGTCGCTCCAGCGGCGGCGCGGACGACCGCGGCGACGCAGCTCGCCGCGCGGCCACCAGTGCAGCACACGTTCGCTCCAGCGTCCGTCCTCTAAGCGTGCCGCGTGACCTGCCCAACGCCATTTTAACCTACAGGCCAAGTCTGCCACGTCTATCAGTTTGGTTTTCATTCTGATTTGAGAGTTTCGGATTCTGTCTCTCAGTTTCAGTCCTAACATACTTCGTTCGACGGCCTGCTGGAAGACCTGGAGTTTGGAAAGAATTTCTTTTGTTAGTGCCCAGCTCTGGCATCCGTAGAGTAGTGTGGGAGCCACAACAGTTTCAAACGCTTTTTTCTTAAGGTTGCTTGGAAGTTTGGATTTGAAAATGTGCTTCAATGACCAATATCTTTTCCACGCCAGTTTTATTCTACGCTCTACTTCGCCTGCAGTTTGCTCCTTGAACGTGATTCTCTGTCCTAAATATATATAATCTTCCACATACTCTATTTCTTTTAATGATATTTTGACTGGTATGTTTTCTCCGTTTTTCATAATGCGAGTTTTCTCCAGATTCATAGACAATCCACACTTTGTACTTTCTCTATGCAAAGTTTGCAGCATATATTCTAGGTGAGTGTGGTTGTCACAGATCAGTACAATGTCATCTGCAAAGCGCAAGTGGTTCAATGTTTCTCCGTTAATGTTGAGCCCTACAGAATCCCATTCTAAGTTACGGAAAATGGTCTCGAGGAGAGCAGTAAATAGGTTTGGTGATATTGGGTCGCCTTGTCTGACTCCACGTTGTACTTCGATAGATCTTCCTTTTCTTTCTAATTTGACTTTAGCTTTACCCCTTGTATAAATTTCCTTAAGTATGTTTATATACTTTTCTGGCACTCCTTGTTGATGCAAGGCTTTCCATAGGGCCAAATGTCCAATTGAGTCAAATGCTTTCGAGTAATCAACGAAAGCAATATAAAGCCTTTTCCCGTATTCTTCGTATTTTTCGATGATTTGTGTCAAAGTAAATATATGATCGATAGTAGAGAACCTTGGGCGGAAACCAGCTTGCTCTTTAGGTTGATTGAATTCTAGAATCGGCATAATTCTTTTGAGCAATACTTGCGTGAACACTTTGTATGTAGTCTGTAATAAACTTATAGGCCTGTAATTACCTATGTCCTCAGGGTTTCCTTTCTTGTACAGTAGTGTAATAATTGAGGTCTCCCATTCCACAGGTATTTTCTCACTTGCTAAGATGTTATTGAACAATTTCGTAATAATAGGGGACAGTGGTTCAATTAGAATCTTCAGAACATCATTAGTAACCCCGTCTTCTCCCGGACTCTTTAAGGATTTAAGAGAGGAAATGGCATGTATAATTTCACTTTGCATAAATATTGGCACTTCTATGTTTGTGTCATCAGGTCTCATTATTGCTAAGGTATTATCAAAATCATCACTGCGTCGGTATAAATCTTTGTAGAACTCTGTAGCAGTCTCTACAAGCTCTTTTCTATCAAAAGTAGTCCGTCCGTCTTTGCATTTTAGTGACGGAATCCATTTTCGCACATCATTTAGACGCTGTTGTCCCCTCTTGACTGAACTAATTAATGTGAGCTCTTCTTCAATTATTTTTAATCTTTCTGTGTGTTTCTTTCTTTTTATTTTTCTTTTAATTGTTCTATATAACTTGATGAATACGAATATGATGATATAAATATATTAACCATTAATTTACTTTTACAAGGACAAATGGACCGTTCATAAAAGCTTTGTTGTCTTATTCACGCTGCTAGGGAACGTTTTGAGACCCTTTCTAAAACTTGTGAAGTGCATAGATAATATTAAATATTTTTTAAATGAAATAATTAATAATAAATAATACTCACCGACATATTCAATTCTCTCGATATTTCAGATATATTTAACTCAGAATCCCTTAGATTTATTATACTACTCCTTTCCACAACTGACAAATTTCTGTATTGGCTCATACTTATGACTTACTTTCCCACTCAAAATAAAAAAAAAAAAAACATTGTTTGTGTAAGACTCACAAGTTGCAGCTGAAGTAACAAAATTATGAACAACTGACTTAACCTCGCAAGGCATAAAATTGGGTATACAAAAGGTGGCCAATTAGTAAAAAATGGACTTTCTCTGTCATTGGTCAAATAGAAAAGGGGCGGATCGCCCTGTGGTCAGCTCATGCAAGCAAAAATTTTTCTGGTTTGCTCAGGCGTGGCTTTGGCTGATAGTACCTACCTACTCACATGCATCGGGTGGCGTGGCGTCGTGTCACGTTTTGATAGTGTGTTTAGACCTTTATTGTTGTAATGTTCTTAAAATACCCCGTAGGTAGATAAGTGCCTACTTACTGAAAGAGGGGGATTTATATACGGATGACAGCAGGTCAAGCTACCGGAAACTGTTAAATATTCCTAATCAACCTTGAGTCTTCACAGTTTAGCAATAAGGTTGAAAATCTAATAAAGAAATTTGTCAGTTTTTAGTAGCTTGATGTGCTGTCGTCTGTACATACCTACGTTTTTTTTGGACGAGGGAGTTTATATTTCCTAAGCTTACTTTTGTTTTTTTTATGGTTTCCGGGCTGGAAAATCCTCATGGATGTCCGCCGCCCTGGGGCGAGCGACGGAGTCAGTCAGACTCTTACTGACTAAAAATAAAAACCACCCCGGTGTTACATCTCACACCTACACCGCGGGTTGCGAGAACAAACATTGGTTCTGGTCAGGGGGAGGAGCGAGGTATATGACTCCCCCCGTGACGTCTAAGAGTGGTGCGCGTGGAACACTTCGTGCCGCCACCTCGGGTCCTGATGTTTGAGGGACGACATATGTCCCCAAGTCTGTCGCCCCTGAACCCATTTAGGGGGGCTGGAAGAGGGCGTTATCCGCCCTCCACCGACACCCGGTGCACCTGCTGCGGGCTGGGTGAGAGGACGAGATGTCCCTTTCCCTTTCCGCAGCTTCGAGTGCTGCGAGACGACTGTTTCGCAGAAGGAAACTACCGCATCCCAGGACTCTTCGCTGCCGACCATCGACTCGATTACGGCCGGCAGCAACAGGTTACTGTCAGCGATGAGGGCACGGCTCCCAAGCGGCTCACTTTGCCGGCGTATGCCGCGCTGTGTCTTCCCGGTAGTCGACACAGTGGTGACACCGGGTGTATACGGCTCCCTGTTTATGCGTTTATGCGACACATGCATGTACTTACTACCCGAAACAACCATGCCCCGAAAGTCCTTTTTTTTAAGGTCAGGGGGCCGTCCCTTCTCCCGAGCCGATTCGCCTCGATAGTGGTGAGGCCGGTGGTAGGGCGTGAAAGCCCGACTCGCCATTCCGCCACCAGGACGTCTCGGAGCTGCGACCGACGCTGCTCGAGTTAACGCAGCATCAGTCGTTCGCGCCTCCTCACGCCACCGAAACAGTGACGCAAGGACCTTCTCCTCCAGGTCCCAAGGCGGGGATCCAGCCAGTAGGCAGGCCGCCTCATAGGAGATCATGCGATACCCATGTATGAAACTGATGGCCATCGCCCTCTGCTGTCGGCCGTCAGCTCAGAGGCCCACACCAGGGCCCCATACAGGACCATCAATTGCACGATTCCCATGTAGAGCCGCCTGCAGGCGGCGCTCGGGCCCTCCAGATTGCGAAGCAACGTTGAAAGCGCCCCAGCCGCCCTCAATAATTTGGGCGCCAGCCGCCGGAAGTGCGGGCTGAAGTCCCACCGGCAGTCGAGCACCAATCCCAGGAACTTCATGGTGGACTTATTACTTATTGTTACGAATGCACCTTACGTTCAGGGCATAAGGTTCAATATCGCGTGACATGCAGTGCGTAACTTTTAGGCCCTATAACTCGAGACATTGTATCGGTGCAATATAAAAACGCATTCCTAGACTTCGGGTGGCCTATCGAATGGTACAGGTTTCATCAATTTTGTCAACTAAGTGACGGCATCGAAATTTCTAGAAACCCGTTTCCGGGAATTACCATAGGTACCTACTGAATGTACTCGAAGTTATGCGCTATTATTATTACGTCTAGACATTCTGAAATGTTCGATCAGCTGGACTATATATTATAGCGCCGTGACGCCAGCGCGAGTCAGTCTGCATTCGACTAGCGATACGAAAACAAGAGTGTTATTGTGTGTTTACGACACGGACTTCGTGGACGTAAGTGAAGACTTCGGTGCGACGTCAGCAACATTCTACTTGTGATTGCCTACAATCGACTGTACCTTCGTTGCCAATAAACTTCGTAACCCTCAACCGGTATTTTAGTACCCCTAGCCCGTAACAATTGGTGTCAGAAGTGGGATGCCGGTCACGCCAAGGGAAGACGAAAAAGTTCGCACGCGACGACAAGCAGCGATGGATTTGGCGCGTCATAAATGGACTTTTTAAAAAAAAATCAAACCGACTTCAAAAAAAAAACACAAACGACAAAAACAGACAATAGCAGTACTTACATAACTAAACAGCGATAAATAACCTAATTTATTCACTTAATGCATATTATATATCTACAATTATTTAAATATTTACAACTTAATACCTAATACTTTAACAAAGTCTTCTTTAACTATTTAAATATTTACAGTTATCACTTATTTTTGGAGTCGGTGCCAGCCTGCAGCCTAGGTAACGTAGTCCGTTAGTATATCTGTGGTGCTGTTTGACTGAGGCGCGCGGCCCCGGGCCGGTAAGCAAACGCAAAACCACACACACCAAGGAGAAGGTGCGCCTGGGGCGCGGGGCGCGGGGTCAGCCGGTTGAGTGTGCCACCCGAACGCGGGCAGACGCGTGAGGGCAGACGTCGTTGACGGTCGCTTCCATTAATAAATTATTTCAGCGCGCTTATGCAATTCCCTATTCTTAGTTTTGCTTTGAATTTTAATGTCGGTCAGTTTTCTTAATTACATTTATTTGTTTGGCTGGCACCGACTTCAAAAATAAGTGATAACTGTAAATATTTAAATAGTTAAAGAAGACTTTGTTAAAGTATTAGGTATTAAGTTGTAAATATTTAAATAATTGTAGATATATAATATGCATTAAGTGAATAAATTAGGTTATTTATCGCTTTTTAGTTATGTAAGTACTGCTATTGTCTGTTTTTGTCGTTTGTGTTTTTTTTTTGAAGTCGGTTTGATTTTTTTTTAAAAAGTCCATTTATTTCTCGATTTTTAGTTGTGTTAATGCGTTTTGAACTAAAAATAGATGCTAGTTCATTTACTTAGGGTTAGGGTTTCAATTTATTTAATATATAGTCACTAATTAATACGTTCGTTTGACGAATCGTTCATATTTTTTAGGAAGCTATAATTGTTATTAATACGTACTTACTTTGAAGAGTTTGATAATACTTATTAGGTATTAAATTTTTTTTTATTATCATGGGTAGACCCACTAAGGCTGCAGCCCGAATGAGGGCAAATCGTCACCTGGAAAGTATTGCAGAAAATAAGAAACGTCTTTCCAAAAATTGCAAGCGAAATGTTATATCTCGTTCCCAAGAATCGCCTCTGGCCCGTCAAGTGAGATTATCTCAGATGAGAAGTTATATGCGTTCTCAATTATCGCAAGAGTCAACAGAACAACACCAACAACGTTTAGATTTTATTAGAAAACGATTAAGTAATGAAACTCCAATACAGCGTGAACATCGTCTCGCTGTTATTCATGAAAGACTGAGTAATGAAACTCCAGTACAGCGCGAACATCGTCTCGCTGTTATTCATGAAAGACTGAGTAATGAAACTCCAGTACAGCGCGAACATCGTCTCGCTGTTATTCATGAAAGACTGAGTAATGAAACTCCAGTACAGCGCGAACATCGCCTCGCAGTTATTCATGAAAGACTGCGTAATGAAACTCTGGATCATCACGAACATCGTTTCGCTGTTATTAATGAAAGGCTGAGTAATGAATCCCCGCAACAACGCGAACAACGAGTCAATGCTATGCGTGAACGTACTAGGAACGAACTTCCTTACCAACGGACTCAAAGACTAAATTTAATGAGACAACGAAATCTTGAGGTAAGGCGAGTAGAAAATGAGGAGCAAAGAAGAGAACGCTTAGAGAATATGCGGGAAAGTACCCGCAGAATTCGATATATCGGAGAAGATAGTTTCCTATCTACCATTAATGAATTTGCTGATGTTCCATGTGGTGTATGTAGAAAACTATTATATCCGAAGCAGAGATGCCGGCTAGAAACCTCATGTCGACAAGATTTATTGCCTGGTGAGTTGGTAGAAATGAGCAACATTGTAGTATGTTCGCGATGCTCTACTAACCTGAGGAAACGTAAAGTACCTTCCCAAGCGTATTGGAATAAAATGGATGTGGCGCCAATACCACCTGAAATTGATAGTTTGTCAGATGTAGAGCAACGCCTACTTACAAGAATAATTCCATTTCTAAAAATTATTAAAATACAAAATAGGTTCAGCCAAAATTGGTGCAAAGGTCAAGTGGTTTTATTTGCACAAGACATAGTGGAAATTGCTGAGCAATTACCACTTCCACTATGTAGCGCAGGGTTGGTAGTCGTGGTAGAAACACGAGAGAACTTGCAGCAACATAGAGAATTTAATATAGACATGGAAAGAGTGAAGACGGCTTTACAATGGCTATTATTGCATAATAACCTGTACCGCGACGTTATACCAAACTTTGCGAATATGTTAAACTATAATATGTCAGATATAGTACAGGTTGCTGAAATTCAAGTAGGTCGTGGTAATGTCCAAGTACAGTCTGATGAAGGCCAGCAAATGGAACAACAAATTCCACAAAATCAATGCAACAGGTTTGTAAGATCACGAATGAGAAAAATGAGAGTGTTAATAAATTTCTTGTTCTCGCGAGAAGGCCCGGCGAGACTTCTCGGCGAGATTTCTCGCCGTGAGTCTGGATGGAATATAAAAACCCCTCTAGACTCACAGCGAGACGTAACGAGAGACTTTACGCGAGAAGCGAGAAAGCGTCCAAACGCAGCGATGGTCTCACTTCGTGTTTGGCCGTGATCAATAGCGCAGAGGCTTCATTATTCATTATTGTGTGCGTTAGCATATTATAATTTTATAAATATTAAAATAAATAAAAATAAAATACCACAGAGTAGGTACATGCACATGAACACGATCTACGCGTAGTCAGTACGAGTACATGCGTTGATCTGAGTTGAGACCGAACGAGAATGTGATACGCTTCTCTTTTCTCACCCGAAACACTCTGACTCGGGCCAAAATACCGCCACCGATCCGAGAATAGGCGACCACGAGAACAAGACGGGCGAGCAATGAATCTCATTCAAGGTGCTCGCGTGTTCTCGGCGTGAATCTGGATGCGCTTTTACAAGTATCCCGTTAGCCGTACATACATTCGATCAACCAATTGCAGTACTGCTCCCAACTCCTAACCGTTGAGGAGTACTGTAGCTTCATCATCAGCACAGCAGCATCAGATGTTGATTCAAGCATACCTCACAAGCAACATGTTAGCCCTACATACTACTAAATAGTTTCCATCGACCAATTGCAGTACTGCCTTCAAACTCCTAACCGTTGAGGAGTACTGTAGCTTCATCATCAGCACAGCACCATCAGATGTTGACACCCTGAAGCATATACCTGAGTAAGATGTGATTACGTAACAAAAACACCATACGAGCATACAATTTTCGGTGATTGCCCTCGATTTCTCCTGGATCCCATCATCAGATCCTGGACTGGTGAAAATGGGACCACCTCAGAAGTAAACTCTATCCATCAAAAAAAATTTTTTTGAAATCCGTCTATAATTGACGAAAATATCGGTGAACATACATAAAAAAAAAAAAAAAAAAAATATTATACATACAGACGAATTGAAAACCTCCTCCTTTTTTGAAGTCGGTTAAAAAGGAAGAAGCGCTTGGTGTTCCCGCACCTGGGGTAGATGCAGCCGTCGTAACACCAACAAATGTGAGTGCGCCTACTACCACCACTTTTCCCGGCAGTAGCGGATTCGATATATCGGCGTTACTAGCTCACTTGACGACGCAAATAAAAGGCATAGTAGCAGAATCCCCGGCAGAAACTCAAGCACAAATAAAAAAATCCCAGGTAGAAACCCAGGCAAAAATAGATAAATCCCAGGCAGAAACCCAGGCAAAAATAGATAAATCTCGGGCAGAAACCCAGGTAAAGTGAAATCGCTATGTGCCTACAGTAAATAAGTAATCATTAATTGGTATTTTTTCAGAACAGCACATGAAGATTAGAACCAACCTGGTTCTTCCACGGGACTTCCATCTGCACATGGTGCCTCAATTGAAGAGCCAAGGTTGGTGGGTAGTGTACCTCCAGAAGAAGCACATATAAGCACAGGTAAAGTTGTTTCATTGCTATATATGGTATGGGACAGGTTCAATTAGTTTCATAAATATCACCAGTCTCTTTTTTATACTATTAGTTCTCAATAGTTTTTTACATTACATAACAACATAAGTAATTTTAAAACTTATTAAAAAATAACATTTTAACATGTATACATATATTAAAATTTTCTTTCTTATTACAGACCTACATGTGAATAGGAGAGAAATGAGCCTGAGGAGCATTAGTGTACCTCAAGAAAATCGCACAATACAAAACCCCCATTGCCCGTCGACTTCAAAATTTGAATTCTCCGATTCGCAGAAGGACTCGCACACAGACTCAATCAGATCTAGCTAGACAAGCGTTTGTTAGATCCGATTCCGAATGGCGAGTCTTCCAGCAGGAAGCAGAAAGGGAAAGAATAAGGGTTAGGGAATTAGCATTAAGCAAAGGTGGTTAGATTTATTTGGTCAATTTTTAGAAGTTTTTAGAAATATTGGTAATAATTTAGGAAACTGGTAGGAATCAAAGCATTTATTTTTTTTACTTTTGTTATGATTAGTTTTACTATCACATTTTGTTTAAATTTTAATTCTGATTTTCCTAGATTTTTTTTTTCGCCGTAATATTCATTTTAGCCGTAATACGTCCACTGTTGGTTATGACCAACAATAGGGCCTCCCCCTAGTCTTGCCACAATGAAAGGGCTGTTTATTGTGGCGAAACTATTAATGTAAAATTACTCATCTCGTCACTAGTTACATACAGACAATCAACTCTGTTAATTGTCTCTATGCTCCATGCACTAAGTACTACTTAAGCATCATGGTCATCTGTCCATGATGCTTTAGTAGCGTGTAAGACTATATCATCGCTGGAAAGCTATTTTGTCGTATCTCGAAAGAAGGTATTTTTATTGCATAATTGAATTCAGAAAAAAAAACTGCGTCGGACGGTCAGATCAACGTATTTCTACGATGTTTCTTTTTATGATACGACGCGACGTTGACTTTTCTAAACTTATTTTTTTCTGAATTCAATTATGCATTTCGTTCCATCATCGGACGACCCGTCGTACGGCGAGTTTCCACCCTTACGTTGTTCATCCACTTCTTCTACCAAGTGTCATCAGTTTGTTCCTCCACTTCTTCTACCAAGTGAAAGCACTAGACTAAGTGGGGGACTGAGAAGGTATTTCTTGGGGAACTGTCTAATGTAACATTGACGTTCAAAAAGTGTTGATTCCTAAGCCTAAGTTGAATAAGACTGTGGAGGCATGAGGAACGGGGAGTAAAGTTCACTTATCATCCGTAGAAAAGGGAGGACCCTCCGACCAGACGGGTGTTATGTCTGGCGGGCACTTGCCCGACCGTTGAAATTGGGAAGTTGTATGTATGTTAGTTTTACGGTAAACTCTGATTGCGAGATGTAGAATTCGTGTGACGTCAGTATGGCGCGTTGTTCCATGTGGCGTTTGTAGGTACCGCTACATCACTCCCCTCCGGAGACCGGAGATTGATAATAGGCTGAGTCTTGTATCTTGCGATGCTTGCCAGGCCAGCTGTCGTTCCAGTGAGTCGGAACCGGTTGCCGTGTAGTTCACGGTGAGTCGGAACTGTCTTCGGAGATTCCTCAGTGAGTCGGGGTGGTGGTGCTGCGTTATACTCCAGTGCGTCGGATGTCGTACAGCGCTGGGTTGAAGCTGGCTGCTGCGTCGACCAGGAGAGAGGGCTCTGCTTTTTGACCGGCCGAAAGTGCAGTGTGCTGTGCCGAGGTTGCTGATGAGGCTGAGGGTGATGACCAGGTATGCGCGGTCGTTACATGCTTGTGGTCAGATACCCGTTGTAGCCGTGGGTACTGGCTGGTTGGGTGACTCGTCGCTAAAGCTTGCAAGAGTGATGATTATGACGTCACTCTGAAGTTGTTGCACGTAAGCTGCTCTGATGATCACGTCGGGGTCACCAGTGTGGAGGCATAAGGAACGGAGAGTAAAGTTCACTCATCCTCCGTAGAAGAGGCAGGATCCTCCGATCAGACAAGTGTTATGTCTGGCGCGCACTTGCCCGACCGTTGAAATTGGGAAGTTGTATATATGCTAGTTGTACGGTAAACTCTGATTGCGAGATGTAGAATTCGTGTGACGTCAGTATGACGCGTTGTTCCATGTGGTGTTTGTAGGTAGGTACTGCTACAAGACTTTTGAATTTGAAAAAATAAAAAATTCGCATGCCTACAGTATTACCACTTTTTTTTTTGGCATTGTTGAACAACCTGAGGCCCTGGCAGGCTTCGGTCCTGGTGCTGTTATCTCATAGAGCCCTTCGTGGAAACAATGCGCCGGGTCTTTACCGGGCAGTGAGCGGCAAGCCCGAGGCACTCTTGCCTTCGGCATTGTACAATAAAAATCCACTGATGTTTTAATCAGAATGATTCATTTACTGAATTCTTTAGTGTGTCAGGAACGGGGTATGAGGAGACCGCTGCGCACGTACGTCTCGGCTAGCTCCCGGCGGCGTGGCGGGGCTGGCGGAGCGGTCCAGTGCGCGGTTGAGACGCTCGATGTGCCGCAGCTGGCGCAGCACGAGCCGCACGTGGGAGTCGCGCAGCGCGCGCATGCCTCCTAACCACTCGTCTGCGAAGTTACGGAAAGGGCTGATTTTAAGATAACTTTAAAGAATACAAATTGCACTTTGACGACTTGTATGAAATAATATATCTTGTTTTCTTCAATTCTATACCTATCAGTTTTACGATGATAAAATGAAGGGCTCAAACCGGACGCTACAGCGAGAATCAGCTGCAACAGCAACGACCGGTAAAAGCAAAGTTCAAGGAGATCTTACTTACAGTTTTATGACACGGAATTTTCCTAAAGGCCCTAGCAACATCACGATTTTTGTATCCCTGTCATCGTATCATCAGTGCGTCGGCAGTCAAAGTTTTACTTGTTTTAGAGATCACATGATAAGGATCAGATCTGTTTCCTCTACTGAGTTGTTTAACATTTAGTTCAGCAAGAAGATTACTACTTCATAATCAAGGTTCAGCTATAATCTTCATAATTCTGGTCAGGTATAGAAAAAAAATTACTTAAATTTGAACGTCAAAAATAGAATTGAACCTAGTCGCCCATTCCAAATGGTAGTTTTCCTTTGGAAAAGAATAGGAAAGAAACTCCAGTGGAATCTAAATTACTCTTTTAAAATATTACTGCATACATTAATTATTCTAATAAGGAATAACATGTGAGAAGATGCACCTAAAATAAAATCAAATTAATAATGCGGTAGTGCTCACTTATTTGCAAACTAGCGTTGCCTAGGTACCATATCCCGTCGAAGGCTTTCGACACGATGGCAGTTGAGAGATGTGATGCAATGTTAAATACAACATCACGACTATCTATGCTGCGCCAGAGGCAGATTGATCTGAAGACCTTCTACGGCCTAACTCCTGACACAACAACATTTGGTACGTCGTACCAGGCACACATCGCAATACAACTGTTCAGACCCGTCCTCCGTACGGCTTCACCAGACAACACGACGAATCGCTTGGCGGTAATACTTAGTATGGTAGGTGGTGACTTCTGCAGGCAGCCGATGTTATAGCTTACCTATAATGTTATTGTATTATTCTAAAAAGTGTGTGTGTAGAAAACATTGTGGAGTTTTTAATTATATTTGAGAATACGATGAAATAAAACTTGCTTCCTTTGGTGTTTCCTGTAAGGAAGAAGACGGGTCCCGGGCTCACGGTCTTTAAAAAAATTTAATCACGTCCGACACTAATGAGGCCTATCCCAGTTTATTTGCCTTAAATAATAAACAAAAACATGCAGGTGCAGGTGACCAGTGTCTTGTGGTTAATATTGAATATCTTAGCTGGCTGTGGTTACTGTGGCGGTATGTTCCGGTGATAGATCTGTTAGACTTAATCAAGTAAAGTTATAGAGATTATAAAATGTTTAAGGCTCACCTGGGTTCCAATCGTCGCGATGAATACACCTGCAAAGAAAAAAAAAGATCTGCATAATATTAAATTTTTTGGAAATCTGACTGACGGACTTATTAGTTTTTTTAGTCAACTAAACAACGTAATAGGGTATTACGTAAAGCCGGCGTCAGACACAGACAAATATATGCGCGTGTGTAGCAGGCTACGCAAACAGTTGAACACAGACAACTATGAACGCTTTGATGTGCGCTTGAAACTGACAACAAATGTTTTAACAAAGCTTTGAACAAATACTCAAATACTCGTGCTACACATGTGTCCAAACAAGCGTTGTTGAAATAAGTGATCACACTATCAGTAGCAATGTGTTTCATTTTGACAGTTCAACAACAATCATTGCGTTATTTACGTTGTTGAGTAGAAACGTTTTGGAACATATGGAGTAATGGACTAGCAATATACGCTTCGAAATGATTCCAACTGACAGTAATAGTGTGTAACGTAATTAGGATGCTGTTTTTAATCGCGATTCTAATAAAATATTTCCTAGAAATTATGTATATAACAAAACAACGTTTATTGGGTCAGATAGTAAACAATAAATTATTATTTCAGATCAAAAGTATTGATTAAAAAAAACGCAATTTAATTAAAATTCAATACCAATGGGAAGTTACCAGTAGTTATATAAAAGTAGATAATTACGTAGATATTATTTTGAAAATATTTTAAATATTAAGAATAATTTTAAATACTTTGACAAAAATATTTGCGATAAAACTCAGGAAATTCCATTAGTTGCTTATTTTAACGGATTTTATCATATCTTATTTATACTTTTTCCGTGTATATCTTGCTCATTTTAAACACGGTTATCACCAAAATATATACAGAAATAACCATACATCAAATTTTGACATACGTATTCCCCCGTTGGCTCGTTGCACCTTTGTGAAGGCAGTTTTTTTTTTAATTTTTTTGTAGTGTGTCCCTAGTTATGACTTTGTGCCAATTTCAAGTAAAAGTTTATAATGTTAGTATCATATTATACATATTTAATTTATTTCTTTCTTCTTTGTCTTTTGTCTTCGCACGGTTTGTGCAATTAGCCAATGTCACGTAATGAATTTTCATTCATGTCGAAAAAGACGGCCGCGTATACCGTCTACGAGGGAGGTTTGAGGCAAAGTCATGGTGAGGCCACTATGCTGCGATATCTCGAATGTTCTTTATGAATTATTTAATATATAACCTAACCTAACCTAACCTTTATTATCCTTACGGGTCGGACAGGGTTTTCTTTACATATTGTATATCGGTAATGTTTAATGAATGACCAAGGCAGTGCGTACCCTTGGTCGTGGACCTGTGTCGCCACGCTACGAGGCCACGCGCGCTCTGCACTGCCCGCACTGCGTGTCCACGCACGCTCCTCAATTCCCGCACTTAGTGGCCATGCGCGCTCCGCGCTGCCCGCACTACGGGGCCACACGCGTTCCGCACTGCCCGCACTGCTGGCACTGTCAGCGCTGCACGCACTGCACACACTGTCAGCGCTGCCCGCACTGGTCGTCCTTACGTCGCTTACCATGGTACCCGCGCTCTGTATCGAGTCGTCCAGGGGTAATATATTGCTGAAAAATTTAATAATATAGTACAATGAGCTATAGTCTAGCCCTGTGAGGGCTCAAGATGTCTGTCACCTCTGAATCATTTAGTGCGCGTCGCCTATTTACGTAAAAATATATGTAATTATTATTCTAAAATAAACGTATCTGTTAAAAGGCGCCAACTATTGTTGTGCATGGTTGTGCATAATATGTTACTTTGTATTGTTAATAATGATGGTGGATATTATTATTATCTATTATTTGATTTATTTATAATTTCCGGTTTTGGTAATTTACTTAAAAATAATTAAATTTCAATTGACATACTCATGTTAGCCAGAATAAAATTTAAATTATCTAATCAGTATGCCTATTTTGTTTGTGGTAGATTAATGCCTGTAAGGCTATATAGTCCAGAGGGAGACTAGGGTGAAGAAAGCCATCTTCAAAATGTGGCATGCGACCGGATCTCCTGAAGATCGCCAGGCATATAAGGTTGCAAATCGTGCCAATAAAAGAGCTGTAGCCAGAGCCAGACGAGACCACTTGTAACCGCTTTACGAGAAGTTGGAATCGTCTGAGGGACAAAAGATCATTTAAAAATTGACACGTTCCAGGGTCGACGCGGCACAAGTTATATCCAAGTGCCATTGTGTAAAAGGCCCTCTTAGCAACCTGCTATGCGAGGACCTCGGGGTGAAGGAGAGATGGCGCTCCTACATCCACGAGCTGCTGAATAAGCAGCATCAAGAGGCGCAGACATCGGAAATCCCTCCAAATCTAGGATTAGTGCCCCCGATAACGCCTGAGGAAGTCCAAACGGCTCTTCGTTGTATGGGGAATCGGAAAGCTGTCGGTGCTGACGGAGTCCCCATAGAAGCCTGGAAGGAAATGAATCGTCGCGCTGTGCACATGTTCTGAACCGCGTGCTCTTAACCTGCAAAATCCCGAGCCAATGGAGACTTTGTATTATTACTCTAGTCATCAAAGGCAAGGGCTCGGTACAGGAGTGTAATAAATATCGCGGTACAAAAGTCATATCCCACACAATGAAGATCTTATCCAGGAAAACCCTGACATGGTTGAGTGCACAGACCACTTACTAAATACTAAATACTAGTTTGGGGTCTGTGTTCCACGCATCCGGCGACATTAATTGCGACGTTAGGACATATATTTCCACAGCTTAGGCAAAATGCCGTGAGGTGACAGGTGTCATTAGTGATCCCAAAATGCTGGTTAAGCTTAAGGGGCAAGTCTATAAGACCATCATTAGACGTGTTCTTCTCTATGGCAGTGAGGTGTGGCCTGTTGTTATGGTGTTGAATATGCTGCCATGGATATGTGGAGTTACGCGGAAGGATCGCATCGGGAACTCCCGTATTTGTGGCAACTGGCAGTCTTCGTGTCCATGACATAGCATACAAACTGCAGGAGGGTTGTCCACGCTGATACGGTTACGTCTTACGAAAACGTTTTACGTAACAAATGTCTTGCCATGGCGCTTCCGCCGGGCCGGAACAATCGGGGTAGACTAAAGAAATGCTGGCTTGACGTTGCAAGAGATGACATGCGTGCCAACAATCTCACACCACAGGATAGCGACAATGCGGGATATATATGACGAGGAAGATCGCGCGAAATGGATGTGAATAAGCAGGAAAGAGGACCCCGGGCTCCAACATAAAAACCGCGGATACAACCAGGACTAAAAGCTAAAATAATGAAGAAGAATGCCCATAACGCTCCATCAGCCGATCGATTCCGTAAAATTTCAGCGTGAAAAATTGTGTGAAGTGAGTCAGAGGCCGACTTATTTGGCAGGACTAAATTCATATTTATCTTTTACTAGCTGACCCGGCGAACTTTGTTCCGCCTTAAAAGCAATATGACATGATCTTATTTACTACTTTTTAAATTAGGATAATCTATCTATATATTTATTTATTTATTTAATCTTTCGCACATGAAATGTACAGAGGCGGACTATATCAAGAACGGCTGAACCGATTTGGCTGAAAATTGGTAGGGAGGTAGCTAAGAACTGGGAGAAGGACATGGGATATCCTTTTTTATCCCGTTCCCGTCGTTCCTGTGTGAATGAATGAGCTTCATTGTTTCGACTTCTCCTACACTTCTGTGCGACCCTGGTACCTTGCACCTCCTCAAAGTAGGCAAAATAAAACTTCATCCGTCTAATATTAGATTAATAATGATGAATGAACTTCATGGTTTCGACTTCTCCTACACTTTAGTGATACCCTGGTCCCCACCTTGTGAAAGAAATGATGAATTTTTTCGAGTGCTTCGTAAATTATTTAGCTGTTGATCTCTGAGGTTTGCTCGACGATTTGGCATTACCAACTGAGCCGTTTCACGGGCTGCCTCCCATTGCTCTTGTGAGTGAGTTTTATTTTGCCTATTTTTTGGAGATGCAGGGTAGGTCAGGTCGTTTTCTCCTTGGCATTGTAAAGCGGCATCAGATAATAATGATTTCTTCTTTCTTTCGTTTATATGTATGGCACCCGCAAAAGTCAAAACAAAGATACTATGCCGCAAAACTACGCCGCAAAAGTAGCTATACTACGCTCAGAATAGTGATGGTCAACTCGAGTACCTAACTCGAGTCAACTCGAGTTGGGCTTATAAATAAATAATTTAAAAAATATAGAATTGAAACAGATAAAAATATAATTTGTCTGTTCCAATTTTTTAAAATATTTATGCCAAACTGAGGGAATAATAAGGAAAACACTCAAAAAAAAAAACATTCACTGGTCCCTTCAGTTAACTCGAGTTACGTAATTCGAGTTCAAACCGGGTTACGTGGATTTTAACTCGATTAACTCGAGTTAAAATCCACGTAACCCGGTTTTGTTTTTTCCGAGTTGGCACATCACTAACTCAGAAATACATTACGTTTACACAAAACAACAACCATGAAGAAATGTTTGTCAGAAAAGTAGATAAAAGTTCAGTCGGCAAAGTCCCAATACAATTTTAGTCACGAAATTTTGAATGCACAAACAATGACAACCATAGATTTTCTTTTTTTGGTTCTCTTCTTTCCGTACTTCCGAACGGAAAAGGCAAAGGCATGATACGCCATACAGCCTGGACTTTAGTATATTTATCATTTTCTATTTTTCTTCTTTCTTCTTTCCCTTTAAATATCTTCTATAGTGTTTTTGATGTAGTTATACAGAGTAAAGTAAATTAAACGTTGTAGTGAGAAATGGGTACAATCAAAAAATATATGATGTAGGGATTGACTTGAAGCGTTGCAGAACGTACATGATGGGGAGGAGATCATGTTCATTCTGTGTAAATGTTCATTAAACCAACCAAAGATTACTATGATAAAAGTTGATATTATGTTTTCTGAACGCACAAACAATGACAACCAAAATACAACCATCAAACATGTCAACTCATTATTGTGAATTTTTTATATTCAAATATTCGATGATCAGAGCAAAATGGATATTATGTTGTCGACTCAAAACTCTTATTTTAATGCGTTCTTCAATTCGAGTGGAACCGAGAGTACAAATACAGTCAAATGTTTGACAGAAAGTAGGTAAGTGGCAACTTATATGGGAAAATCGAATTGTTGTTATACTCTATCTTCTTCGCATTTTTTCCTTAATGCCTCACCTTTTAGACCTACCCTGGACTACGACAAACATTTTAAAACCAAAATCAGCTCAATCGGCCCAGCAGTTCTCGAGTTTTAGTCAGACTAACGAACGGCGATTCATTTTTATTTATATAGAAGATAATTTCCAGAGAGAGCGGTCGCGAGTGGACGTGTTAATATTTTTACTAACTTTTTCTAAAAATTTTTAATATACTGCCAACTGATCTTAAACTCAAAGTTAACGAGTAAAATTTCATTTTTCCATAACGCAACGTGTGTGACGTACGCACTGAGCGCAGTGATTCGGTCGCCGGCGCAAGCTAGAAGTGAACCCACCCGCCCTTCATACCCGCGGTGTGAAAGAGACAGGCTCCAATAATTCATCCTACTCTATGCGGTCATAGCAGAGCTGGCCAAGCTGACTACTTCACTCAACAAGTACGTAGAATTATAAAGGCGCTTACACATTGGTTGAATTTACACTTACATAGAATTCCACTCATCCACGATAAATATGATGCGATCACCACCAGAATCACCTAACCGTAGAGGAAGCCAACTGGATCTTTCTCTTAATTCTGAAGAATCTAGAATGTCACAAGTTACTTTACGGAAGAGGAAAGAACCCGAACTAGAGGACTTAAAAGCGGATTTCGCCGACTTTCGAAAGGAAATGATGGACACTCTTGGTGGTTTTGTTGAGACACAAAAGGAAATCCTCAACAAAATATCCGATGACGTAATAACTATCAAGGACGAAATGAAAAGCCTCCAGTCTATTGTGCGAGAACTTGTGTCAGAACAAAATCGCATAAAATCGGATATAGTAGACCTGAAACTTGCTAGTGCTGCTACGAATACAAAAATTGATAATATTGAGATTGACTTGGAAAACCTAAAAACTGCTCCACCAGCAGAGCTAGAATTAGAGTGTCTCACCTGTGAAGATGTCGTTTCTGAGCTGCATGAAAGAGAACTTAGGAGTAAAAATATAATTATAGTGGGTATACCTGAGGTGAAAAAGGACAGTAAGGAGGCACGAGCTGCTTCTGACAGTGCTGAGGTGAAAAAAATCTTAAAAACTATTTTTCCTGAATGCCCAGACCCCACTAAAATTCATCGACTTGGCTACTTTAAATCAGAAACGGTTCGTCATATAAAGGTCTACTTACAATCTCAAGAAAATGCGAAAATGATACTTCGTAATAAATCAATCTACAAGGACGAAACTATTAAAATATACTCGGATCAAACCCCTTACCAACAAAAGTTCATGAAAAAATTGACACAAGAACTACAACACCGAATACAAAATGGTGAGAAAGATCTCGTAATAAAATATGTTAATAATACACCTAAAATAATACACAAGCCATCAAAAAACTAACTGAAACCACACAACTAAAATGGAACACTGGACATGATAAAATTACTTACGAAATTGCTAGCAATTACGATAACCTAGGCTCAAGTCGAACATCACTAAGATTTTTATATGCAAATATCCGTAGCTTGGTAAAACCTGGAAAAATAGACGAACTTAACTGCATACTGGCTACAATTAAAAACATTCACATAGTCGTACTAGTAGAGACATGGATTAAAAACGAAACAGAAGCTAAAAGCCTACAATTACCGAACTACAAACATTACTATAACTTTAGAACACAATCAAGAGGAGGCGGAGTGTCAATATTTGTTCACAAAAACATAAAACATGAGTTTATAAGTGATAAATGCCAAGATGACAACCACTTTATATGGGTACACCTAGAAAAATTTTCTCTCGACATCGGCGCAATATATAAACCTGAAAGAACCAATTCGAAACAGTTCCTTGAGACCTTTTCGGATGAACTCCAGAAACGGAAACGAACAATTATATTTGGAGATTTTAATTACAACCTGCTTGTGCCTAACCGATCTACCTTGGAATATAAAGATACGCTCTTAGAACTGGGATACACCATATTGAACAAAATTGATACTAAATCCTGCACAAGAGAAACTTCGACCACAAAGAGTATATTGGATCACGTATGTACCAGCCTCAAAGATCATAAAATACATCTAGCTATTGTAGAATCTACCATGTCAGATCATAAGCAGATTTTCGTAGAAGTCGAGAGGTATAAGCCCGAGCCTATAAGAAAAGTAAAATTCCAAGCTATATCGTATACAAATTTATATAAAACTTTAGAGGACCTAGACTATAGTAGCATCGGCGAAGAATTTATTAAATTAGAGGAAGCGATCCGGTCAGCAATCAACAGTAACAAAACAGTTAAAACTAAAATACTTAACCCTCCGAGGAGAGACTGGATAAATAAGGACATATTAAAACAAATAGACAAAAGAAATGAACTGTGGCAAATTTATAAGAGAAATCCAAATAACCGAGAATCTGAAGAGGCATTCAAAAAAGAGAGAAACCGAGTTTTTGAAAATATTCAAGCGACTAAAAGTAACTTTTATCAAAAATCTTTTAAAAAATGCGAGCGTAAACCCCTCAAGATGTGGCAGTTAATAAATAGCTTATCTAACAATAAATTAAAGAAAAGTGTTGCTCCCTCTAAATTGCAATCATCTACAGAGATAATTACTGATGAAAAGGAAATATGTGAGTGTTTTAACGATTACTTCTCTAGTATAGGTACACTTCTAGCTAATCAGATACCCGCTAAATATCATGACACTCAGGCTAACACTATCACGCCAAACAAAGCTGTGGATGGAGCTTCACTTTCTCAGATAACACCAGCGACGGTTGACGAAATTGGGAAAATAATTGATAACCTGAATGCAAACACCAGCACAGGCTTAGATGGTATTACTGTGAAATCACTCAAATATGTAAGAAATCTCATATTACCTAGTCTTACTCAATGTATCAACAAATGCTAGCTTGAAGGTCACTTCCCTGACTCATTAAAATATGCCAAAGTTACCCCTGTTTTTAAAGCTGGTTCTAAACTCTCCCCGGACAATTATAGACCTATATCGGTCCTGCCTGTGCTGTCTAAAGTTTTTGAAAAGCTATTGCATAATCGGCTTAGTCTATATTTAAACTCACATAACTATCTTTCTCAACGACAGTATGGCTTCAGATCAAAGTCTAATACTCTTTCAGCTGCGACAGACTTAATTACAAATCTTAAAACTAACATAGATAAGAGACACATTGCTTTAGGGATCTTCATCGACCTAAAAAAGGCGTTCGATACTGTCAGTCATAGATTGTTGATAAATAAACTTGCCTCGATCGGTATAACTGGAATTGCTTTAAAAATTTTTGAATCGTACCTCCAAGGGCGCCGACAGGTTACCAAAATCGGTGACAATGTTAGCACGCCTAGGATAATCAACTACGGCGTGCCTCAAGGCTCAATTTGTGGTCCTCTTTTATTCCTCATCTATATTAACAACATAGACAAGATAGGCTTGAAGGGGCAAATTTCTTTATATGCTGATGACACTTGCCTTTTTTATTATGGTAACTCAATTGACTCAATAATACAAGATGCACAAGAAGATCTCACAATCTTGGAAAGGTGGTTTCTAAATAACCTGTTAACAATCAATATATCTAAAACTAACTATATAATATTTGCAGCTAAAAACAAAAAAGTCCCAGATCACAAACCTCTTAGTATCAATGGAGTAAATCTAAACAAAGTAAATGAAGAGAAATATCTTGGACTTATTCTAGATAATCAACTGACATGGAAACCACATATAGAAAAAACCCGTTCTAAA
Organism: Sesamia inferens; assembly: GCA_037179545.1. Lineage (NCBI taxonomy): Eukaryota > Metazoa > Arthropoda > Insecta > Lepidoptera > Noctuidae > Sesamia > Sesamia inferens. The sequence continues at coordinate 12,055,959 of CM073921.1, read as the reverse complement.
ATACTGAGCCTAACGGGGGCATTACGTCGAATTGTGAGATGCTTTCCTCTAAAAGTCCGCCACACTATCTACAATTCACTGGTGAAACCGCACATCGAATACCTTATAGAACTGTGGGGTTCAGCAGCTAAAACTAATCTAGAAAAGCTACAAAGAGCGCAAAATAGAATTATAAAAGTTCTATTTCACTATCACTATTTGACCCCTACATACAAAATTTATAAAGAAACAAAGCTTTTCAACATTTCTGACATATATTTTTATAATACATGTATTTTAGTCCGTAAAATTCTTTCCAGAGACTTACACACACAAATCACACTCACAAAAAATATACAGGTGCGAAAACGTCTTCTGAGGCGAGCACAAGACTTACACATTCCTAGTACTAGAACCAACTATGGAAAAAAAACAGTTATACACGAGGGAGCAAAACTTTATAACTCACTACCAAAAGAAATTAAAAATACACAATCGTTATTACTATTTAAAAAATTACTAAAATGCCACATCTTAAAAAGTCATAAAATAATTAATTAAAATAACTAAAAACATTTATTTGCTCATAGTGTAAACGTGCCCTTAGATTTATAATCACAAACAAAGTAACTAGTCATCGTACAGCGAGCGCGATGTCACAAAACTTTTAGAAACTACCTTCTTACTATACAATATTATTACCAAAATGTTAACATTGTTCTTGCTATTCCTGGACTACAAAAATGTACCTAATTTAGTCAAATTAAGTATTTATTTCTGTAAAGTGATTTGTAATCTTTAGAAATAAATGAATTCAAACCGTTAATTTTCTTAATGAAATGGAAGCATACTTACCAGGTCACTCAGAAAGTATTGCGACAAAAAGTTTTTATGTATGAGAAACTGGCCAGTTATAATCTAATATATAAAATTCTCGTGTCACAGTTTTCGTTGCCATACTCCTCCGAAACGGCTTGACCGATTTTGATGAATTTTTTTGTGCTTATCCGGTATCTATGAGAATCGGCCAACATCTATTTTTCATTTCTTTTTTTTAAATTATTTATATGCCAAAACAACGTTTGCCGGGTCAGTTAGTTTATTTATAAAATATGATATAATTAATAATAGATACGTTTATTTAGAAAAGATGATTATAATTATTAATAGGTACGTTCCAAATTAAAAAGTTACTCCCACATTTTTTAGAGCTAATTAAAATTATCGTGTCTATTTGAAAAATTAACTTTCGGGGTTGAAGAAAGAAGTGGTCGCCCTTTGACGGCTGTTACAGAAGAAAACTTGCTAGCAGTGAAAAATTTGATCCAATACAAAAAAAAGAAATTCAGCATAAACTGCAGATTGAATCAGGAAACCTCCATGAGATTCTGCACGTGAATCTTCGGTTGCGGAGGATAGTTTCACGCTGGGTGCCGCACAATCTCACCGATGCTCATGGGTGGAATGGTGCCATGATATGATAAACAAATTTGAAGCAGGCTTGTTTCGACGTGTTTACGACATCGTTACAGGTGATGAATCTTGGATTTATCAATACGATCCAGAAAGGAAGCGCCAGTCGACAGTTTGGGCGTTTCAAAACGAATCAACGCCTACGAAAGTGAAGCGATCTAGAAGCGGTGGTAAGATTTTGATCAAGATCTTTTTCAGTTTGACTGTCTACTTGGTGTCAATTACTTTACGAAACCAATGCAGCATTAACGCTGAATGATATAGCTCCAAATGCTTGACAGAAGTTTTCTCTGTTCAACAAGCGATCAAACACAGGGCTCCGCGGGTTACTGTTTCAACACGACATTGCGCCCGCCCACACCGCAATCAAAACCACCAACTTCCTTACAGTCCTGTCCTAGCACCATGTGACTTCTTATTCCCAAAAATAAAAGATACAATTTTCGTCGCCGGATGTTGCGCTGTCAGCGTTCGAGCAGGCCGTAAACGAAGTGTCTGCGGCGGACTGAAAAAACTGTTTCGAAAACTTGTTCAGACACATGAAACTTTGTATAGAGGCTGGTGGAGAGTACTTTGAAAAGATGTAATAAAAATATATGTAACTATAGAGCATTTTTTTTTTTATTATAGCAAAACTTTCTGAGTGTCCCACGTATGTGCAATTCACGAGTGGTAGAAGTGAAACAAAAAAAAAGTTGGGTCAAGTAAATGTTATTAATTAATGTCTCTATCTCTTTTTTCTTTGCTTTTCCTTTCATCTAATTACAAATCACAACCATGTTAAAAAAGTTTTCTCTACCAAAGATGCACTAAACCTAAAAGTTTGGTTTGTGAAAAATCGGGGCCCTTATAATCCTAACTAATTTAATAAATGCGAAAGCGTACGTAATCCGTGCCCAAATCCGTGCAGCCGTTTTAGTACACTAAAACTGCTGCACGTTTTTGGGCATATGAGGATACCTGGAGGACATTAGGTATAGGAGCAGCAATATAATAGTATTAAGTTAAAATATAAGACAGCCTCCGTGGCGTAGCGGTAGCGAACGGCCGTTGCGCAAGGAGGCGCGGGTTCGACTCCCTCACAGTGCAAATATGCATGAAAATGAATATTTGCACTGGTCTGGTTTGTGCCTCGGAAAGCACGCTAAGCCGTTGGTCCCCGTTGCCATATGAACATCTAGTGGCAGTCGTTATGGATTGTTGGAGCCCTCAAAAGTCTAACTGCAATGCTTAGATATCGCCATCGGGTTGTGGAGGTCAGGCGGCAGTCGCTTCACGGAAAATATCGAAGTTTAGCCAAAATCAGCAGTTAAGACTGGTAAAGCGGACCCCAAACTTCAAAGCTGAAAAAGCTACGGATGCGACTGGGATTAACGCTGAGAGTATGATGATGATGATGATGAAGTTAAAATACAAGAGCTAGTAGTATCATTGTAATAACTTAACCTATACAGAAATATATGCTATATCTTATTACTAAAAGAAATAGTATATATTTCTGCGCAATTCACGAGTAGTAGAGGTGAAACTACTATACTATATCTTATTATTACTAATACCTAAGATATAGTATGATAGCCTCCGTGGCGTAGCGGTAGCGAACGCGGCCGCTGCGCAAGTAGGCGCGGTTTCGATCCGCGCGCAGTGCAAATATTTGTATGCACGAATATGAATATTTGCACTGATCTGGTCGTGCCTCGGAAAGCACGTTAAGCCATTGGTCCCGGTTGCCATAAAACATCTATTGGCAGTTGTTACGGGTTGGTGGAGCCCTCAAAAGTCCAACAATTGGTCTAACTGCAATGCTTCGATATTGCCTTCGGGTTGTGGAGTCAGACGGCAGTCGCTTCACGGAAAATATCGAAGTTTAGCCAAAATCAGCAGTTAAGACTGGTAAAGCGGACCCCAGACTCCAAAAGCTGAAAAGCTTCGGATGCGTCTGGGATTAACGCTGCGATGACGACGACCTAAGATATAGTATATATTTATGTATAAGTTATTAACAGAGCTGTGACGGTTTATCACAGACCTACCGATTGTGACCACGTGCGCCAAAAGCGTTGGGTGCTTTCTGCAACGGCGGCGCACTGCTAGCGGGAGCGGTTTGGCGCGTGCGCCGCATCCGTCTGCGCGCATGCTGTACGCGCGCAGGGCGTGGCGAGCGCGCGGCGTCTTGGGAACGCGTGCGTGGCCCTGGCGACAGTGGGGGCGACTGGGGAGGCGACTGGGGAGGCGACAGCGGCAGCGCGGCCACCAGCTCACAGAGCACGCTGCGCACCGCCTTCTTACACATGTCCTGCATTCATATGGTATAATGTGCTGTGTGCTACATTGTGATAGCTGGTAAAACTGTTAACGATTTCTTTTTCTAATGTGAGTCGCCGCGTAGCCGTAATCAGTCGTATACGTGAGCCGTTGTATTATTAAAAATATACATTATGTACATACATAATGTATATTTTTTAAAATATTAGCTCAAAACTTGACAATGCTTAAAAAATGCACTGATACCTATTATTGCATCTAAAAGGCACTCTAGATTTGTTTATTTTAGTCGTTTCTTGATGGTCATATTTTTTTTTGTTACCTACCTCGGCCTTGGAAATTGCGCGAGGCGTAACCGCTATAATCTGCATGGGCAGCGCCGGCGGTCGCTGCGAGAAGTACGCCGTAGCGCGCGTGAACTCGTTCGGCACCTCTCTAGCAACCCCATCCTTGCCAGAGTCCCTGCAACAACGCCATGCTCGCTCTCACGCCACTTCTTTTAAATATTAAAATGTTGGTAATGCAGATCAGGTTATTGCTTGACTTTAAGAAGCCTAATCTGCATCACATACAAGTACACGCCGTGAGTGACAGACATAGCGATGACGCCGTAGCCAAGGTTACTAGTACTTGGGACTTTCTACTCTTGGTAGCCAAGTAATTTGCTAACTTTAGGTCCATGTTTTAAATAAAATCCAATTCAACAACTTGTGTTTGATCAACAAGTGATTTCCAAAGCATATATTGTATGTAGGTAGTGTATTGGAAGGTCTTACCTATTCACAAACGAAGCGCGGCAAGTGCTTCCATCTTCTCATGCGGCTATTATTATTTATCTATGATGACTATTACCATACCTACAGAGAGTAGTACTCCAACAGAGAGTGATGTATAAATTGCCATCGTGACAATTATTCAATGAACCCCTCTGAAAGTCTTTGTTTCTATGTGTGTCAAAGTTATAGTTCAGATTGCAACAACAACAACATACAAGCTAAGCCTTCCGACCGATTTGGCCAAACTTCACATCGGTGTATTATGTGGTATAGTGCGCAAACACAGGTGCACTCTCTTTGTTACTCTTAGTATCCGATGGGACAGCAATCTGACACGACTGGGAAAATATGAGGCGCAGGATCTTTCCAATCCACAAAAAACGCAAGTTTGCAGGGAACCAATTCTACGTAATAAGTACGTACATTTATATTAATGTGCAAAAAAGCCTAAACATTCTCGGTCTCCCAAGGTTGGAACTAAAACCTACATTAATTGAATGGCTGCTTAAACAGGACTATCACGGAACGGAATCAATTTTAACTTATATAATATACTAAATATCCACTGTTTTCACATAAGCGCTAAATATTCACACATACAAATATACACTCACTCTACCATAATTCACTACACACTACACACTTTCGAAACATAATCATCAAACACTTACTCATACTACATACAATTTCAGTCTTCACCGTCTCACTCTCATATTTTTAAAGTTTGGCACAAGGTCAAAATTTAAGAACTAGCTAGTCCACTGGCCCACCTGCGAAAATTGCATTATATAGTATACCCTATAGCAGGACACTGTCTCCTAAGATACATGCCTAGCCTAGTTTAGGGGACAGGGTCAAACCTATAGTACCTATTGTAATGCATTCTTAATGTTCATGAAAATTGAAAAACGTATTTTTTGCCCCAATAAAATATTTGTGATTGTTGTATTATATAATCTCGGTACATAAAGATGGTCAGTCATCCACAGAACAACCCCGGCAAGCGTAGCCTAATATGACCGTCATCATCATCATTATTTCAGCCGAAAGACGTCCACTGCTGGACATAGGCCTTCCCCAAGGTTCTCCACGACGACCGGTCCTGCGCTTCCCGGATCCAGCGGTTTCCCGCGACCTTCACCAGTTCGTCGGTCCACCTTGTCGGCGGCCTACCCACGCTACGTCTTTCGGTGCGTGATCGAAACTCGAGAACCCGTAAGCCCCATCGGGCAACTTGACCGTGATTTTAACATTTAATTGTGATTTTGATTTAATCAATTTTTCAACTAACGTATCCCACTTAAGATTTAATTGAATGACTTCAGTGAATGCCTCGCCTGAGACCAGGAGGAGCAGTAACCGACGTAGCCTCACGCCGTTATTCCTCCGGAAAGTGGTCGAACAGTAACTCATCGGACAGCCCTCCACCAAACTAACACGCGAGTGAATTCAGCGATGAACAGTAACTCACCGGGCACCAATCCATCAGAATTACACTTGAGCGAATCGGGCACAAGCAGCATCTCACCGGGCAGCACTCGAACAGACTTTCACGCGAGCGAATTGAGCGACGAACAGTAACTTACCTCGCAGGACTTCACCAGACTAACACGCGAGTGAATCGAGCGACGAGCAGTAACTCACCGCGAAGGACTTCACTAGACTGACACGCGAGCGAATCGAGCGACGAGCAGTAACTCACCGCGCAGGCCTTCACCAGACTCACACGCGAGCGCATCTAACGACGAGCAGTAACACACCGCGCAGGACTTTAACAGACGAGTAGTAACTCACCGAGGTGGCGAAAATTGCGAGCGCAGCTGCCCCTCCGGATTCGTTCCTGCGAATATTGCCATTAAGTCAACACAATGCAATAATTCTCCTTCTTCTTCTTCGGCTCAGACTATAGAGATCAACTGCTGGACAAAGGCCTCCCCTAAGGCTTTCCATGATGACCGGTCTTGTGCTGCCCGCATCCATTGGCTTCCCGCGACCTTCACCAGGTCATCCGTCCACCTAGTAGGGGGCCTCCTTACGCTGCGACTTCCGGGACGAGCCCACCACTCTGAACCTTACTGCCTCGTCAGCCATCGGTTCTACGAGCAATGTGCCCCGCCCAATGTCTTCTCCGTTATTTATATACTTTAATACACTAAGCATAACAAAGAACAGACGATTTTTGAAAAATGGCTAATAAACTGTTATTTGTTTGGTCTTTTAGAACTTTTGGGATCTCCCCAAATGGAATGGAATTCCATGAAATTTTGGCCTCGGTTTAATTAGGGTGCAAATGGATCGCAATATCAGGTTCAGCGAAAGCATTAGGTGAAGGTAGGCGTTTTGGGGGACTATACAATATGTAAAGAAAACCCTGTCCGACCCATAAGACCAAATATAATATAAAATTTTACGTAATCATCATAGAAACAATACTAATGAATTTTGAAATAACCTTTTTTGCCCGCGAATTAATTCAAACTTCCCCGAAATTTGGTAGTTTTTAAAAAAGTGACAACATCGTTATTATTATGAGCGAATAGCGATGCGACCACGTGCCGCGTGCCCTGCCCCCCGCCGCCCGCAGAAAGGTTGCTTACCGCGAATGTATTAAGTTACCTCTTTTTGCAAAATAATATTAATTTTTTTAGGGGGATCTTTTTTTAAGTTTAGCCCGGCTTTGTATCCATTAGTAGAATCAGTTATCGATACCTAACAATACCTTCACGGATCGGACAGGGTTTTCTTTACATATTATATTGTATATCTTGTAATTTTGAAGATCGAAAAGTGCTGATTCTCAATTTGAATATAATTCTTGATTTTAAAGGAAATAAAAAGCGACATACACACATCAATAGTGCCTAGGAATATTTCATTTTTACCTTGTTTTACAATATTTTGTTAAAACAATCACATTTACAATTTAACTTAAAGTTTATTTTATGGTTTATGCTAGTAATATATAAAAAAGATGCATCAATGATTTTTAATTATGTTTGTTTTATTTATTTATGGGCGTAATTTTTACTTTTCGGATTTTATTTAGGGAATTATGAAAATTTAAATAAAAAATTACAAAAAAAGACATATATTAAATTATTTTCTTTTTTAATTATTATTATTTTCTCCTCTAACACTCATTGACTGCACGGTTAATGCAGTGGTTAAGCTTTTGATTGCTGCGCTGCGTGTCGCGGGTTCGATTCCCACACGGAACAAATATTTGTATGACCTACATGTAGTTGTTCCGGGTCTGGATGTTTGTGTAAGTGGGATATTTGTAAAGGCACCCATGATACAATAGAAATTTCTAGTTTGGGACATGGTTTTTTAAGCAAAGTAAAAAAAAAAAAAAATAGAGTGCGGCATCGGTTATTCGTGCTCAAAATTAAATTATCGAAATCGAGCTGTGCTATCAGGTTCCAGGTTCTTTTTAAGTGCAGGAAAATTTGTTGTTCTGTGATCAGAGTTGGAGTTGGAGAAAAATTAACCATAGCTTTTCGTACATATTCCATGCGTGTTCACTGGGATTCATGTCGGGAGACTGAGCAGGCTAGTCCATAATCCTGACTTTATGTTTCCACAAGGTACACTACCTAATTGCGGTTTATTGTGCATTCGTGTTTCGAGATCGGTTCGCGCACCAATACGAATACCAGTCCATACCATAATAGTCCCGGTTTGAAATGAATGGGACTTCTTGTGGATGCTGGAGACGGATTTGTCTACCAGGAACTCATAAAACTCTTAATCTCAATGTCACGGAAAATGGTCCATCCAACAACGACTTGCAGAGAAGAGAGGGACAGGATGACGAAAAGGTAATAGAAGAAGACGGATTTGTGACCATAAGAAGGGGAAATAAAAAAGCTAATCAGAAAAAACAATAGTGACAAAACAAATCCTGGCTGGCACTGTATGGGGCTTACACCCTAAACATTTCAGACATATTTACCTAGCTTTGATCAGAAGTCGCATAGATTGCAGCAGCTTTTTGTATGATGTGAGTGCAAAATGTCACCTAGATCAACTAAATAAGACTCAAAATCAGGCTTTGAGAGTAGTAGGAGGTAAGACTACACCTATCCACTTTATAGAAAGTGAGCTCTGTGTAATTCCACTGTATATACGGAGAAAATATTTAGGTTATAAGTTTTGCTTATAATATAAGTCGATAGAAATCTATGTCTATGATTTTCGGCAGAATAGTTATTGGAGAAATAAAAAGATCCCTCTACTTATTATGAAGCATGCTTATTTACAGATGGGTCGAAGAGTATAGAAGGTCGTGGAGTAGCCCTTTATGTGCCTAGTGAAACAATACATTGTCAAAGTAATAAAAATAACTAATTCCGGAAATCGGTGTCTTTGGTTTTTGTATATTGGTTTTTGACACCGATTTCCGAAATGTTGTGTGAAAAGTTATTTTTTACTTTGTAGTGGTTTTTGGCAGTCAACCTTTATTTTTTTTTTTTTTGTAAAAAAGTTTTTATTTTACACTTTTCAGTTGTGAAAAGTACTATGTATTCAGTTGCATCCATCCGGTCAGACTGGAAGCTGACGAAAATATTTTTTTTTTTATTTTTTTTTATTAAAGTATAAACCAGCGCTTGACCGCAATCCTGCCTGATGGTAAGCAGTGACGCAATCGTTGATGGTAAAGCGCACTAGTTTATTAAGAGCCTATTCACTCTAGCCTTGAAGACACTCAAATTGTAGTCCGACGGAAACACCGCCGCCGGCAGATTGTTCCAGTCCCTCGATGTACGCGGTATAAAGGAGGAGGCGAAACGCTTCGTCCGGATCGTAGAGGTGTTAACAACATAAGGGTGGAAACTCGCCGTACGACGGGTCGTCCGATGGTGGAACGGAGATGGGGGAATTAAATCGTGCAGTTCCCTCGCACACTCCCCAGAATGTATCCTATAGAACACCGAAAGGCTGGCTACTCTACGCCTGTGCTCTAGGCTTTGGAGACCAACTCGAGTTAAATCAGGGTCACCAATCAGCCTCTTCGCACGCCTCTCCACTGAATCCAAAGTGGCCAGGTGACACTTAGCGGCACCAGCCCAAATGTGGCTGCAGTACTCCACACACGAACGGACCTGTGCTTTGTACAACATTAGAAGCTGCCCTGGTGTGAAGTACTGCCGGACCTTTGCGATTACACCAAGTTTTCTGGCAGCCACCTTGGCCTTGGACTCAATGAACCGCCCAAAGTTTAGGTTCGAGGAAATCTCAATACCCAAAAGCTGAAGGCGGTCGGTACACTCCAAGGATACATTCCGAAAAGTAGGAGCCAAGGTGAACGGGCTCCTTTTGGCAGTGAAAAGACACGCCTGCGTTTTGGCGGCATTGAATGCTACAAGATTGGCATTGCCCCATTCGGAGACTGCCTGAAGTGCAACACTCGTTCGCTCTACCATGGCCTCTCTTTCGGACCGGATTGATTCCCTACTAGCCCGAGCATCCGGCAGGTATCTCTCCACAACTGTGCTGTCATCTGCATACCCATAGATACCGGGCATCAGCAGATCGTTAATATGCAGCAGAAACAGAGTTGCAGAGAGAACAGACCCCTGAGGAACACCAGCATTAGTCGACATGGGCTCAGATGAGCATCCGTCGACAACAACTCGGAGGGACCGTTCAGTCAGGAAGTCTTTTACCCAGCCAGTCAGGCTAGGGGAAATGCCGTACGCTGGAAGCTTACTCAAAAGGCCAGCGTGCCATACCCGGTCGAAGGCCTTCGAGACATCAAGGGAGACAGCAATTGCTTCCCCATTCCTCTCGAGTGCCTCGCCCCACAAGTGAGTGGCATACACTAGTAGGTCCCCAGTTGACCGATTGCGGCGAAACCCGTGCTGTCGGTCACTGAGGAGATCGTTACCTTCCAGGTATGCCAAAAGGCGCGAGTTCAATACACGCTCCATAATTTTGCAAAGTATGGAGGTGATCGAAATCGGCCGATAGTTGTTAGGATCGGCACGACTACCCTTTTTGGGCACGGGCTGCACGTTGGCAAGCTTCCAGGACTTGGGCACTATACCAGTCCCAAATGAGAGGCGATACAAGCGTGTCAATACAGGAGACAACTCGGGCGCACATGCTTTTAGAACAATCGCTGGTATACCATCCGGACCACTAGCCTTATTCACGTCCAGACGACACAGTGCTCTCAGAACCTCCTTGTTCCGAATGCGAACCTCAGGCATTGAAGTACCGCAGTGGGGTAATATAGTTGGGAATCGACGTAATTTTGTTTACTTTAATTTCTACCCGTAATTTTGAAGAATTCCCTCGACTGCCTATGGTCTTCATCATCAGATTCAGGTACTGCAGACCATTATTTTAACCCAATGGGTGCAAAGTTCTCATCAATAAAAATGAATTAAGTCCAAACACAAAGTAGCTACTGTAAACAGTTAAGGAGTTCCCGGAACTGACCTTTGTCTTCATCATCAGAGCTCATAAGAGCACAGTCTCTGAAGCACTCACATTCTGTAGCAGTAGTTAACACAAGAATATTGTTATTTGCACAGACACCAAAATAGTAGGAGAGCTGGCACGAATTTTTGGGTAGGTATTTGAGGCAAGCTGAAAACTTGTCCTATACCTCTCCTATTATACCCCAACAGGGAACTGCAGACCTGGCTGGTGAGTAGCGGGGCTAAATTAACCCCTAAATTTTTGAAAATATTATTTTTTTATTTTGAAAAATATATTTGAGGCAATATGCAATTTTTATATGTTGTAGTTTAATGTATAAAGAATAAAAAAAAAATAAGCCAGACGATTTGGTCGGGATTTTACAATTGCCAGACGCGTGCAAAAATATTTTACAAAAAAATATAAAAAATATATTTGAGGCAACTTGAAATTTTAATAGAACATTATTTATAACTAAAAAATAAGATCCTCAAAAAGACAGGTCATTTCTGTGGGACTTTCTACCTGCCAGGTGATCCAACAAGTTATGTATAGGTACGAGTGCGTAGCGCTATAGACAAGCTGTAGAGTGAGAGAGAGAGAGTTTATCGGCAGCTGTCTGCGTTCTTGCTTGCCGCGTTATTATTGGCTCTGGCGAGGTCACGTGACTTACAATAGCCATGAGGTTTTCAGTCGGAATTTCGGAGTCGTTATTCTCAGTCGTAGAATTTTAATATTAGTGTTACACGTTTTATAAGGTAAATAATTTTAAAATGTCTGGTAAAAAATTAGTTTGTGTCATTTGCAAAAAAAGTGATGATAAAGTGATTGCGTTTGTAGAGAAAACTCTCAAAAAAAGTCATGAAATATTAGAAATCCGTAAACATCATGGATTAAAATATAACAACGTGGTTTTGCCAGTGATTCCTAACCTTACAGACGGTTATCATACAAGTTGTTATAAAAACTTTTTAGCGTTGATGAAAAAATATTTTATTATTATTGTATCTTTTACCTATCTAACTCAAAACAATAGCTATAACATCTGTGCATTCACAAATACTACCTGCTCGAATTCTGAGGGTCACTCAGACACTGTTAGAAGTTATTTCAACATAGAATTTTTAAACTTATTTATATTTCTATTTTATGTTTATTTAACTAAAATTACTTTTTGCTTAATTAAATGCAAATTTATTGTAATAAACATAAAATTAATAACTTGTAATAGCGTTGCTTCTTTTTCAATGAGTTAAGGTCATTTTTATTGCATGTTTTTTGGCCTAATGAACATTTCATTTAGTTATTGTTACAAGCCTTCAACTGTTAACGAAAATTTAGATTACATTTTTAAAAAAAAAATTATTACAGACAATTTATTATCTGACGATTCCCATCAACAAAGTGCGTTTGAAGCATCTACATCAGCAACTGCAGTTGAACTCTCTACATTTCCAGCAGAACCAGCTACCTCAACGCTCCAACCATCCACATCTACAGTCGAAGCAGCAACATTAGCACCCCAACCATCTACACTTCAATCATGTACTCGTCAGAAACTCATCTTACTGTCAATGATGAAGATAATATCACCGATTCCCCAAATACGCCTGTGGATAGTAATATCGACAAAAATTCTCAGGTCAATTCAAAAATTTGTATTTTTTGTAACAAAAACTTGAAAAAATACCAAGGACAACGACAACCGCTTCCTGAGTTGGATAAAGAAAGTTTAATAAAATCCTTAGAAAAGTATAAAACATTTATCCAAGAAACAGAAACTTTCCAAAAAATACAAAATTCCACAACGTTATGTAATCATCGCATTTGCCGAAAGAATTATTTTAATAAATTACGAGATCTTGAAGAAAAACCCGAAAAAAATAATCATAAAAATTTACAATTACACAAAGAAGCTTTTAATGAAATTTGCAGCTTTAATAATGAAAAAGAAACAAATTTTATATGATAAAAAAATATAACAAAATAAATATATTCATTTAACACGCACAAATCAAAACAATCATTTTTATATGAACCGTTTTTAGTAGAAATTCACAAAAAATTTTATTTTTTACTCCGAAATTTTGTATTGGAACCTCGTGGCTATTGTAAGTCACGTGACCTCGCCAGAGCCAATAATAACGCGGCAAGCAAGAACGCAGATAGCTGCCGATAAACTCTCTCTCTCACTCTACAGCTTGTCTATAGCGCTACGCACTCGTACCTATACATAACTTGTTGGATCACCTGGCAGGTAGAAAGTCCCACAGAAATGACCTGTTTTTTTGAGGATCTTATTTTTTAGTTATAAATAATGTTCTATTAAAATTTCAAGTTGCCTCAAATATATTTTTTATATTTTTTTGCAAAATATTTTTGCACGCGTCTGGCAATTATAAAATCCCGACCAAATCGTCTGGCTTATTTTTTTTTTTATTCTTTATACATTAAACTACAACATATAAAAATTGCATATTGCCTCAAATATATTTATCAAAATAAAAAAATAATATTTTCAAAAATTTAGGGGTTAATTTAGCCCCGCTACTCACCAGCCAGGTCTGCAGTTCCCTGTTGGGGTATAATAGGAGAGGTATAGGACAAGTTTTCAGCTTGCCTCAAATACCTACCCAAAAATTCGTGCCAGCTCTCGGACTAAAAGTTCCTTGCCACTTTTAGCTCTATGCGCCTCTGACCTCAGAGGTGTATCGATAGCTTATGATATTGTATCGAAGATAGATAAATTAGTTACATGGAGATCGCAATGGGTACCATCGAATTTTGGATTAGAGGGGAATGAAAGGGCTTATATGCTGGCAAAATATGCAGCTAAAAACGCAAAAGAATCTAACATAATTTTGGACTATTCTGAGGTTTTACCCAAAATTAAAAAAAAAAGTGTTATGAAGATTGGAAAGAACATTTTGACAAGCGTTCTTTAGACATTTGTCTAAAGAACGCTTAACTTTGGCTGACTCTGCAGTTTTGTACCAAATCCCTTTGAATTTGGTACAAAACTGTGCAGAGTCAGCCTTTTCGTGTGCCCTGGTTTATAAATAATAGTTTAAGTTGAAAATTAGTTACTACTGCTCATTGAATTGAATCTGGACACATTCCATGTAATAAATATGCGTTCATAATGAAAAAACGGTTTCGCCTGTGAGGAGTGTGGAGTTGTCGAATACTTATACCACTTTTGATGGGCTGTGTCCGGTACGAGTCTGGTAGAAATTATTTGTTCAGGGTCTTGAGGCTCAACAGACTTGAAATAGGCACATTCCATAAAATCCTGGCTCAACCAAATGACGATGCTGCGAAGAGTCTGTTTAGGTTCCTGGCCCAAATATGATAAATGATGATAAATGTAATATTTAGGGTACGATGGGACTGACATACGCATTGCGTTTATAAATATCCCTAAACAAAAAAGAATTAAAAAAGATAAAAAAATTGGTTTGTCTCCTAGCGATATTTTGAAGAAAACGGTCCTGTCTAGGTGTGCTGATGCGATTTCTACGTGAATGCCGTTCAGCAACATCGCCTGTATCACGACAATGTGACCATAACCTAGAGATTACATTTTAGCCGGTTTGTACAGTTTCAGCAATCACGCGTAATATAGCGACAGCTTCAAACATGCCTTGTCGTGTCATAACAATTTATAAATGTAATGCATGTACAAACTAGAATAAAGTGTGTGACCGCTTTTAATTTTCAAAACTTCAGTGTTATATTGTAATATGAACTAACTTTTTGACTGAGTTTTTGACAGGAGAGCTAAAATGAATGTCAAGCTCATTTTTCATTGGACTTTTAAATTATTTATAGTGTCGTTTACTAAATAAAAGCGCGTGATTTATGTAGTAAAAAGTGCATTCAGTGAATAATTCGTAAAGAACATTGAAATATCGCAGCATAGTGGCCACATCAAGGCTTTGCATCAAACCTCCTCGTAGTCGGCTCATGCGGCCCTTTTTTCAACTGTCATTGGCGATATCCGCCATTATTGTGAAATGTTTTTTTTTTAAGAATTTCTATAAGTTTAACACGTGTTATTGGCAAAATTGTGGTATCTAACCACAGGGGCCATTGAAGAGTTGAAGTAGTATTCACTCTAAAGAAAAGAAACTTTTCGACAGCCAAATTTGAATAATCGATATTCTTTTGATTCAAAATGAGTTTCTGAGTTCTATTATTTTGAATTTCAAGAGGTGATGGAGACGAAAATATTTACTAAGTCTATCATGTAATATCGCAAGACATTGTTGATGTGTATATTTTAGCGGTGCTACTAACTATATCACCATATACATATTTACCATATACAACGTTATTTTTTTGTTTATACGAAACCTGAATATAGTTTGTTCAGAATAAGCAAATGAATCGATTCCAATCATTTTTACACCATGTTATATTTTTTCACAAATACATTTAGATATTGTTGCAGTTTGGATACCGAGCCCGCCACGCAGCTTACGCGGACAACAGCTGACGACAGAGGTCAACGCCCGGCCTCGCCCGCCCGTGCTGTGCTTTGATTATATTTTTGTTGGGACAATCACGTAGAATAGCAAGCTCATAACTTAGTGGTTTTTCATTATATCGTTTTGAAAGTTTGTACATAGATTCTTTACTTAAAAATACTGATAACAAAAAATAATGTTGTACATGTAACCTTTTTGCTGTACATAGTTGGAATTTTGTACCATACTTTTTATGTCCTTCTTAATAAAATCATAAAATTCGCATCCAAAAAAGAAAAGTTGTTCTTTTATGTTGCGAATTTTAAGATTGAACGCCCTAAAATTTCAACGTGTACCCAATTCGCATTATTACTGGCGTTATTACAGATTTAAACCTAGAACAAAAGCCATGTGAGGTGATTAAAAATAATCAAGTGACCGGGTATGCTCCGCGGAGACATCAGGCGTTGCATGCTGGCCGCGTCGAAGCCTTCGCTGGCCGCCGCCTGCTTCGATTGCGCGCACCTGCACAAGCACATGGATTACAGCAACCACCAGGCTGACTTGAACCTAATAGCACATCAGTGGTAATATTACACAACGGAAATTACGTTTCCTGCTACAACATAACCTTTTTTTTTTTTTATAGTTTGCCGTCTCTTTCTTCTTGCATAGCAAGAATCATTTTTATCTGTTATTATTTATGCCAACTCAGTTTTTTCGCGCTTGTTCTTTTGCGGCATTGGCCTTGTCATTTCTTTTTGGGTCATTCTTTTCCCACGTCTATTCTTGTTCCTTTTCTTACATTTTTCCAATTTTTATTATTATTACATTTTCGTATCATCTTTACTAAAACAATTCTTGCAGACGGCCTCGCTGGCTGTGCTGCTACCTTGTGCGATTCCTTGTTATACTTATTTTAGCCACCTTGAGGCAAAACCGCTCCAGGTACGGCCTGGAGTGTTTGTCCGCCATAAGGTCGGCTATGGATGACTCTGTCAATTTTTTTGCCAGTACTTAGTTCCAGGTCGCAACATAACCTTTATAACCATTGTCAATTTTGAACTGTTACCACAGATGTGCAGTTTACACTCTGAATGGGTGCTGGTCGTATCGAGAGTAGGGAAGGTCAAATTTATCATCATCATCTCTATAATCATATAGTCAACATCATCTCAGCGTTATTCCCAGTCACATCCGAAGAACTCAATAGTTGATCAAAACTTGGATATATTCCGTGAAGCGACTGCCGTCTGACCTCCACAACCCGAAGGCGATATTTAAGCACTGCAGTTGGACCAATTGTTGGACTTTTGAGGGCTCCAACAACCCGTAAGGACTGCCATTAGATGTTCGTATGGCAACCGGAACCAACGGCTTAACGTGCTTTCCGAGGCACGACCAGACCAGTGCAAATATTCATATTCATGCATAAAAATATTTGCACTGTGCGGGGATCAAACTCGCGCCTCCTTGCGCAGCGGCCGCCTTACACGGAGGTTATAGTCATATAGTCTTGACCCTAATACATATGTTGGGGTCGGTTTACTGGCTTCTAGTCTAACTGGGTTCAGCTGAACACCAATATTTTAGATAAATAAAAGTTATAGTTAGATAAAAGAAGTTAAATAAAAGGATTAACTTCGCCTCGTCTTAAAATAAAATGGCATAATATATTGGAGACAGCTGATTTTGTGAAGTTTAAAAAGCAAGTGGTGGATATAGACATGACGGATTTGTATGGTCAAAGTTAAAAAGAAAGTTGGCTAAATGGAAGAATCGTCGCATGCGGGAACACCGCGGCATCGAGTGGCATCACCTTTCACATCGGATCTGTGGAAAACGAAACGGTTCCCGGCGCGTCTTAGGCCGCTGCCTCGAATCTTGCGGGCAGCGGGGCGGCGGCGGTAGCGGCGCGGGAGCCGGGCGGGCATCGAAGACCCGTTCTCGAAACTAGCGGGCAGATCGCGCGTCACTATAGCCGCGTAGTGTTGTGTTCATGATTGTGTCGACGAGATATTTGTTTTTATTCGCGAAAGAAATGTCTGAACAATGGCGGCAGCAACTTTTTGATTCAAATTTATTCCGAACGCTCGATCACCGCTCGCTACCCGCAAGATTCGAGCGCGAGAAGTACACCGCTCGCTACCCGCCACCACCCCGCTGCCGCGCCGCAGTTTTCGAGAACCGGTCCGTTTGATTTTACGCATAAGATCCTGCCGCTCACTCGCCGCCGCCACCGCCGCCCGCAAGATTCGAGGCAGCGGCCTAAAGACCTCTGCCTCGAATCTTGCGTGCAGCGGGACTGTGGCGGCGGACACGGGAGCGGAGCGATCGAAGATCCGTTCTCGAAACTAGCGGGCAGATCGCGCGTCACTATAGCCGCGTAGTGTTGTGTTCACGACTGTGTCGACGAGATATTTGTTTTTATTCGCGAAAGAAATGTCTGAACAATCGCGGCAACATCTTTTTGATTTCAACTTATTCCTGACGCTCGATCACCGCTTGATTTAAAGTACCTACAACACCTATTGATACGGACGACAGCTGTGGGGCTGCCATTAGTTTTCATTACGAAGACTCGATCATTGATATCGACCGCGTTTGACTCATCGATTGGCCCGCTTATAAACTAGTGCTTGACAACAATCCTGCCTGATGATAAGCAGTAATGCAATCGTTGATGGTAAAGCGGACTAGTTTATTGAGCCTATTCACTTAAAAAAATTAGGAATAGGAAGGATGACGGCAGTTGAGCGAGGTGATGCCATGTTAAACCCAAGACCAACACGACCAATGATGCTGCGACAGAGGGAGATTGATCTGGAGACTCTCCACGACCAAACTCCCGACACAACAACATTTGGCGCATCGTACCCGGCACACATCGCTTCACAACTACTCAGACCCGTCCTCCGTACGGCTTCACCAGACATCATGCCGGAATACGACTGATCGCTTGGCGGCAAGACCTTGTCTGGTGGGTGGTAACTTCTACCAGTAGCCGATATTATGGCCTACCACCGAGTGGTCTGGGCGGAGATGATTTCCCATTCGCACCAAAAAAATAAAATAGCATTATACAGTGTCACAGAAGGGTGTGCTCAAATAACCAGCCGTCCCGTACATTTGGGTTGCACACTTTTATGTTCACGTCACGAATGAGACAGTTGATCGTGATTCAATTTTTTTCTTGCAATGTGACTAATATTGCAAAAGCCAGGCAATAGATAAAAAGATAGAACCCAACCTGGCTGACAAGAAGGGCTATATTATAGAGCATGCTTGTGTTCATACAATAGTTATACTCGATATACCCTCTAAAGTGTCCTATAGCCCTAAGCACGGCTAAGGCATCCTCCTTCCGTGGTGCTGCAGTTTTCTCAGCAGGGATAATAACAGGCGGCTTACGTACTCAATGGTGCGTGGTTTAACGCCTGAAGGAGAAATGCATAATTACTAGCATCCGTTCTGAGAATGAACCTGTATGAAAATAGTGGAAAATTGAGGCGCTGTTCGATATCGTTTGCTTGCGCTGACTCCAAAACCCAAGGCTGATTGTTTTTAGTCAGACGCTTTAGTGGATCATAAATAGAAGAGAAATTAGGCACACATTACCGAAACCAGGAACACTTCTGCAGGTAAGTACTTAATTATTGTTTAAGATTTTGTGGTGGCTTCAAATCCAACCTTAGCCTGCACCTTGTCACTTGTCACCATCCTGTGTGGTAGCAAGTCCAAGGTACTTTAACTTTTGCCTACAGATGACACATTTACCACGATTCACCCTCAAACTAACTAAAAGGGCGCAATTTCTCAAAAACGGCGTACAGAGCTACCACGTGACCTAAATACATTTCGGTTGTAAGGAGCAGGTCGTCTTGGTAAGCTAATAGCGTAACATTCACCTTTGATTAAACAAAAATCGCGGTTCAACGATGAGCGAAGCTTATAAATAAATTAATCCTGGACGGTCGAGCGTGCATTTCTAAATTGAATTTATCGCTAAAGCATTAAGGCTCAAAGTTAATTTTGAAAATCTGACAGCTTGATCTGATGATGGGGTAGATGTGGTTACCATGAGTTTTCATTACGAGACTCGATGATACGCATCGAGCGCGTTTGGCGCTCTCATTGGTTGAGAGTTCTTACAACCTTGAAGCGGGCCAATCGATGAGTCAAACGCGGTCGATATCGATGATCCGAGTCGTCGTAATGAAAATTAATGGCAGCCCCACAGCTGTCGTCTGTATCAATAGGTGTTGTAGGTACTTTATTTTACTGAGGTCGAAAGACCTCTGCCTCGAATCTTGCGTGCAGCGGGACTGTGGCGGCGGACACGGGAGCGGAGCGATCGAAGATCCGTTCTCGAAACTAGCGGGCAGATCGCGCGTCACTATAGCCGCGTAGTGTTGTGTTCACGACTGTTTCGACGAGATATTTGTTTTTATTCGCGAAAGAAATGTCTGAACAATCGCGGCAACATCTTTTTGATTTCAACTTATTCCTGACGCTCGATCACCGCTTGATTTAAAGTACCTACAACACCTATTGATACGGACGACACCTATTGATACGGACGACAGCAGTGGGGCTGCCATTAGTTTTAATTACGAAGACTCGATCATCGATATCGACCGCGTTTGACTCATCGATTGGCCCGCTTCAAGGTTGTAAGAACTCTCAACCAATGAGAGCGCCAAACGCGCTCGATGCGTATCATCGAGTCTCGTAATGAAAACTCATGGTAACCACATCTACCCCATCATCAGATCAAGCTACCCCAAGCTGTCAGATTTTCCCAATTAACTTTGAGCCTTAATGCTTTAGCGATAAATTCAATTTAGAAATGCACGCTCGACCGTCCAGGATTAATTTATTTATAAGCTTCGCTCATCGTTGAACCGCGATTTTTGTTTGATCAAAGATGAATGTTACGCTATTAGCTTACCAAGACGACCTGCTCCTTACAACTGAAATGTATTTAGGTCACGTGGTAGCTCTGTACGCCGTTTTTGAGAAATTGCGCCCCTTTAGTTAGTTTGAGGGTGAATCGTGGTAAATGTGTCATCTGTAGGCAAAAGTTAAAGTACCTTGGACTTGCTACCACACAGGATGGTGACAAGTGATAAGGTGGAGGCTATGGTGGATTTGAAGCCACCACAAAATCTTAAACAATAATTAAGTACTTACCTGCAGACGTGTTCCTGGTTTCGGAAATGTGTGCCTAATTTCTTTTCTATTTATGACCCACTAAAGCGTCTGACTAAAAACAATCAGCCTTGGGTTTTGGAGTCAGCGCAAGCAAACGATATCGAACAGCGCCTCAATTTTCCACTATTTTCATACAGGTTCATTCTCAGAACGGATGCTAGTAATTATGCATTTCTCCTTCAGGCGTTAAAGCACGCACCATTGAGTACGTAAGCCGCCTGTTATTATCCCTGCAGAGTAAAACTGCAGCACCAAGGAAGGAGGATGCCTTAGCCGTGCTTAGGGCTGTAGGACACTTTAGAGGGTATATCGAGTATAACTATTGTATGAACACAAGCATGCTCTATAATATAGCCCTTCTTGTGAGCCAGGTTTGGTTCTATCTTTTTATCTATTGCCTGGCTTTTGCAATATTGGTCACATTGCAAGAAAAAAATGGAATCACGAGCAACTGTCTCATTCGTGACGTGAACATAAAAGTGTGCAACCCAAATGTACGGGACGGCTGGTTATTTGAGCACACCCTTCTGTGACACTGTAAAATGCTATTTTATTTTTTTGGTGCGAATGGGAAATCATCTCCGCCCAGACCACTCGGTGGTAGGCCATAATATCGGCTACTGGTAGAAGTTACCACCCACCAGACAAGGTCTTGCCGCCAAGCGATCCGTCGTATTCTGGCATGATGTCTGGTGAAGCCGTACGGAGGACGTTGTGTTGCGATGTGTGCCGGGTACGATGCGCCAAATGTTGTTGTGTCGAGAGTTTGGTCGTGGAGAGTCTCCAGATCAGTCTCCCTCTGGCGCAGCATCGTTGGTCGTGTTGGTCTTGGGTTTAACATGGCATCACCTCGCTCAACTGCCGTCATCCTTCCTATTCCTAAGTTTTTTTAAGTGAATAGACTTAATAAACTTGAGCGGTTTACTGCTTACCATCAGGCGGGATTGCAGTCAAGTACTAGTTAATAATAATAAAAAAAAACGAGAGAGGGCTCTCCCACTCTGGGCGGAACGGAAGGGCATGTCAGACTTTCACTGGCTAATACCCAACCGTGTTCCTTCACTTGCGTGTGCTCCCGGACCACAGTTTCTCTTTCAACCAACCCGCAGCCCTGACCTAGCCATCGGTCTTCATAGACCCCAATGTGCTGACATAGCACATTGGGGTCTATGAAGACCGAAAATCTAAATCTAGCGTGAAACACAACGCGCCGTCGACCCGGGCCTGGTTCTCACCGGGTGGCGAGCTGCTGTACAATTTATTACAAAACTACTAGACGAACCAAAGTTAGTAAGGAACAAATCAAAGGCATCTTACAGGACTTCGGAAAACTTCATGGTGCTCTTGTTTACATGAGATCTCTCTTCATCGGGGCTTGTGTTGAATTTACACGTGATTTACGCTCAATTTATATAC
This sequence comes from Sesamia inferens, assembly GCA_037179545.1. Lineage (NCBI taxonomy): Eukaryota > Metazoa > Arthropoda > Insecta > Lepidoptera > Noctuidae > Sesamia > Sesamia inferens. Next base: position 12,033,938 of record CM073921.1, on the reverse strand, counting down.
CCTGCAAATTGTTATGTGACATTGACTGACTTCTGCAGTGACAGAAGATATCAGAGATAGACACAGAGGCAACCACTAACATTTTTGTATCATAGCAATACGGCCACAGCAATAGATGTAGACCAATATTTTGGCCACAAACGTCCAATTATGACAATAAGATGTTATTGGCATGTGTTCCAAATCTAGCAATGAGACCCAGTGCAAAATAATATCCTCAAAATAAATCCTATGAACCCAAATTCGAAGATTTAAGTTTGTATAATGTACGTATGTATAGGTACAGACCACAGCTCGTAAAGCTAATACAATCTGTCAGATTTCTTTATTAGATTTTGAACTTTATATATAAAGCATTAAGGTTCAAGGTTGATTGGGAATATTTGTCAGTTTCGGGTAGCTTGAGCTGCTGTCATCTGTACACAAACAAAGTGAACAGTCAGGATAAGTACTGATCGGTGAAGGAGAAGATGAACCAAGCAAGTCAGCGGAGGAATCATTTCTATTGCAAACGACAACGTTCGTTAATACGATTCGTAATCCGACTTTGCAAAAATCATCCCTAACAGTAATCTGTTAGGGATGATTTTTGCAAAGTCGGATTACTTTTATCTGAGGAATAACTAAGACAGGTTGACGTAATTTTTTTTATGTACGTTCTGTTAAAACGTAATAAAAAAATATAATAAAAAAAATCTGTAACCTAATCAAACCGAACTATTTACTCATACAAAACAAATATGACTATTGAAATATCAGCGCTTAGGTACCTACGTAGGTATAAGTGAAAAGTTAAATTGTAGTCAGGCCTCACCTAGTCAGGTTTCAGGATCATTTATTTGGCCACGGATTCAATTCAAAATATATCAAAGATTTAAACTACGATTTAAATCTTTGATATATTTTGAATAAAAATGAATAAAAATGAAAGAAAATAAATAAATAAATAATCTAACAGTTTTAGCCTTATTAATATGTTACGTCATACATAGTTTCAGTCGTTGGCTCGCTGTCTAAAAGAATAATATGCATGAATCCGAAAGTACTAGTAAAGAAATGGTTGATATGATACTGGCTGATCTGATAGACATGACCATAATACAAAGAGTAAAACAATATAATAGAGTCATCTAATCCCTTTTCCACACGGAGGCGAACAGAGTTGCATGACCACTTCATTCTATCTATGAAGAACAAAGAAAGTACATACTTACAAATGCCATGACTAAGAATGTCTTCCTATTAAATTATTAAACTCTTTGGTCTTACTCTACTAATATGGTGGTAGGCCATAACATCGGCTGCCGGCAAAAGTTACTACCCCCCAGACAAAGTCTTGCCACTAAGTGAGTCGTCGTGTTCCGGCATGACGTCTGGTGTAGCCTGAAGCCGTACGGAGGACGGGTCTGAGCAGTTGTGTTGCGATGTGTGCCGGGTACGATGTGCCAAATGCTGTTGTGTCAGAATTTTGATCGTGGACGGTCTAAAGAGCAATCTCCCTCTGGCGCAGCATCGTTGGCCGTTAACATTGCATCACCTTGCTCAACTGCCGTCTTCCTTCACTCAGTTTTTTGAGTGAATAGGCTCTTAACAAACTAGCGCGCTTTACCATAAACGATTGCATCCCTCCTCAGGCATCAGGCGGGAATGCGGTCAAGCACTAGTTTATAATTATTAATAAATAAAACATTTTTATTATTCGTTCCGTTGAGCTCCTGAGTTTTGAGATGATCGGCACGATTTCTGACAAACGTGTGCATTGAATAGAAATGTCTTCTCAACCCGAGCGGCTTTTCTTTTCAGAATAATCAGATAAGAAACGCCAAACATATTCAGTTTAAAAAAAAATGACTGAAGTGTAGAAGTTTTTGAACAATACTACTTACAGAAAATTAATAATTTATCATATACAAAGATCTTCTGACTCCTGGCATAACTCAGAATAAACGTAAACCATGTTTTGTTGATACACTTCGTAATTGCCAAATGTGTGTTAGAATACATTTGCCAAACATTTTCGGCTACTTTTAACACGGAAATTCTATTAATAAAATGAGATGACGTCTTAGTTGCCTGCAAGTGAGTCTATGAAGTCGTCATCTTATTTACAATATAGTTGTCTGTAAGCCAAAGACTATAACAATACAATATGCTGCAAGCCTTGGAGTGGAAGTAAACTGTCCACAGTCCAAATTTGCTCTATATTAAGAAGTCCCTTTTCTCTTGTGTCAAGAATCACAAAACCGTCACTTGGTTTGTTTACTTGCTATGAGTGGATGCTCTTGACCTTACTATTTAGAATTTAATTTAATATCTGATATTAAAAGAAAATATAATTACACAAAAAAAAAAACATCACATATTCTATCTGCAGAATTGGCGATCCCAAAGAGTATAACAATTTAATGGGGTCATTATCATCATCATCCTCGTCTCAGCCACATGAAGTCCACTGCTGGACATAGGCCTCCCCAACGATTTCCAAAAAGAAGGGTTGGACGCGGCCTACATCCAGCACTTCCCTGCGATTTTGGTCAGGTCATCCGACCACCTAGTTGGTGGGTGTCCGACGCTGCGCTTGCCGGTACGTAGTTGCCATTCAAGAATCTTTCAGCCACATTGGCCATCGGCTCTACGTGTTATGTGCCCCGCCCACTGCTACTTCAAAGATCTAATCCGCTGGGCTATTTCGGCAACTTTAGTTCTTTTACGAATCTTCTCATTCCTGATTCGATCACGTAGAGAAACACCTAGCACAGCCCTCTCCATAGCCCTCTGTGCGACCTTTCTTATGAGGCCCATAGGTAGGGACTACGTTTCTGATGCACTTGTCATCACTGGTAACACACATTCGTTAAAGACTTTTGTCTTTAGGCACTGAGGTATTTCCATACCCTCCAATGGAAATAGGTTAGTCGATACTATTATATAGAAATTAAGATGACGGGTTCCAATGTTGACCGCGGGCCTAAAGATCCTTGTGTTGGTGTGGCTATAGACCCTAAACTGTGCTATTTTTTTTTTCAGCGGACTCTAGTATCTATGGAGTGTTCCGTGACTGGCGCTAAATGACAGATGACATTCATAATTATGAGCTATTGCACCATTTCAAAAGAAAATCATTCACAGGATAATAAACAAAACTGACCACCACCCGTACAATTGTTGTAGAGAACAGGAGTAAGATAACCAAGGCGCCAACATGTTCGTGTTCGAATATGTGATGGCAGGGTTCGACGACATTATTACTTCGCGTAAGTAGCATCGGGTGTCGGGCCTGCTCCACATATGACCGTGTCCGAGTGGCACCCAGCGGAGCAGATTTGTGTATTCCAAGATTTTTGTTGCAGTCGCTGAGGACGAAGAATTTGATCCTCATGAGCATCGCAAGGTAGCGAAACCCACCACGTAAGTTCAGATAACAATACAGGTAGTCGTTGAAGCTCCGCATTTCGCTAAATCAGCACCAGGCCAAGCTTCCTTAGAAAAGTGCGGTTTGCTGTACAATATAAGTCACACGCATCATGTTGTTGATTGGGATTAAACAAGTAGATCATTCAAAAGATGTTTTCTTTTTTATAGGGATTAAGGAACATTTTTAGGTTAATCCTAAAAATGTTCGTTATTTATAATGTATGTTTTAAAGTAGTAATTATTTTGTCATGTCGCACATGCATTGTTGTAAAAACGCGTGAAACTAACACCAACTATTGCATCTAAATTGATAAAATGTTCGAGTTGAAATATAGTCGACAAGGAGGTTTTAGCATTTCTTAGTAATAAAATCCTTGTGACAAACGAGAAGAGCATTAGTTACATTTGTGTAAGTGCATTTTGAGTTATCTACAGAGAAGCGTAAGAAGGCAAGGAAGATATTCGGAAAGAATTTCCGTGAAATAGATTACATCATCTGATTTCTGATGGAGTCCGACCTGGTCTTATCAATATTTGAGCCCCGTGTTCTATACAAGCTGCCGGCGGTACTATTGGATGATGTTGACGTCACTGGGATTTTGAGTGATTGGTACGTCTATAGCAGTGGATGAATCAGGTCAAAGAACGGTGGTTTTCAAAAGCGAAACAGTCGTCTCGAAGACGGAGTCTGTGGAAAGAGAAGGTTATCTCGTCTACTCACCTGGCCTTTGCAGCAAGCCCCTCCTAAATCGGTGCTCTGACACTGGGTGCTGAGATCATCGTAGGGGATTTTACTGATAGATTTTGCGCGGTGGAAGTAACCTCCGTGATTCATAAAATGGTGTGAGGTAAGTCTCAGAATGAAGCATTTATTTACGTTTCTTTCGACTCTGTAGCCGCATAATATGCGTGCGTGATGTTCTCGTTCATAGACAGAGTCCATCTCATGAGTTCAAGCTCCTCGGTGGTCGGCAGGAGAGAGCTTGTTGGCGACGTCGGCGGAGAGAAATACTCGTCTGGCGAGCTCGACACAGCTGCCGCGGCTGGTGTCGTCACAGTGCTCACAGTAGGCCTGAGTCCCGGAGGTTACTAGGCGAAGTTGAGTGAAGAGTTCGGGGGTATATACTATACACTTTACACTAAGAAAATGTGTTTAGTAAAAATTTTACCAAAATATCGTGATATTGTTGTTGACTTTACTATTATTTTTATTACTCTGGAAACTGGGGTAACCTACGTTTGGAAGACGTCGTACGAGGGGCCGAAGCCAATTCACAGACGGCCGTTACACCTTTTTAGTGAAATACGGCATCAACCGATGTTGTCTCAGTTTGTATAAAAACGGACAATCCCTGATTGGTGTAAGATTGTTGTAGAACATAAGCCAAGATATTCCATGGGTTTGAGTGGCGAAAGTGGACCGATAACCGAGAAATATAGAAGTATGGAAGAATTATGGCCCTTGTCTGATTGTGTAAATTTTTTCATACGGATAAAATGGTAAGGAGTGACTGGTACACTCAATAATGAGCCAAAGGAAACTAGCACTAGCACATAGTGACATATCGACATGGAGGTAAAATATGCTGTTAATGAGGAGTGGAGAATACTCCACGGCTTTCAGAACAATCCCAGAGCCCAGAAGTTGGTCCAAAGATCCGAGCAATGTGTCCGGAGACGAACACATTGCTCGTGGAACCGATGGCGACGGGGCAGTAAAGTTCTGGAGTGGCGGCCACGTACCGGAAGACGCAGCGTAAGGCGGCTCCCAACAAGGTGGATCGAAGACCTGGTGAAGGTCGCGGGAAGCCGATGGATGCGGGCAGCACAAGACCGGTCATGGACCTGGTGAAGGTCGCGGGAAGCGGATGGATGCGGGCAGCACAAGACCGGTCATGGACCTGGTGAAGGTCGCGGGAAGCCGATGGATGCGGGCAGCACAAGACCGGTCATTGTGGAAAGCCTTGGGGGAGGCCTTTGTCCAGCAGTGGACATCCATAGGCTGAAGAAGAAGAAGAAGAGAATTTTGGTTATAACGTGTGTCTTTTTTTTTTAATAATTATAAACTAGCGCCTGACCGCAATCCCGCCTGATGGTAAGCAGTGATACGATCGTTGATGGTAAAGCGCACTAGTTTATTAAGAGCCTATTCACTCAGAAAAACTGAAGGAATAGGAAGGAAGACGGCAGTTGAGCGAGGTGATGCAATGTTAAACCCAACAACACGATTTCTTTAGGTCAAAACCTGAGTTAACACTGACAAAAAAGCATACACGAATGACGAGGCCAAATGTATGTAAACAAACATGTCAAAATGTGTTAAAACCTCATTTTGTCTCACTTTTAAAGGTTTTGAGGTACAGAGTCTCATTCATAGAGACAAACGTCGAAAAAGTCTTAGATTTCAACTCTCATTTAACCCGCATAAGACCCGGCACCACATTGCAACGGTCAATAATACTCTCACTTATGCAGGTGCTACTTAACCTGGGTTTCACTGTAGATATTTATTTTTGATTAATAATTGTACAAATAATATAATATTTCTTTCTATATTCTACCACATAAGTCCGGATTATGCGGTGTAAATTAACGGCTAATATAAATATAAAATCTTATAAGAAGTCGATGTATAGTCTTAAAATATCATGGTACAGACGACAGCACATCAAGCTGCTACAATCTGTCAGATTTCTTTATTAGAATTTCAACTTCATCTCTAAAGCATTAAGGCTCAAGGTTGACTGGGAATATTTGACTGTTTCGGTTAGCTTGACCAGCTGTCGTACGTACATATATCAATATGTACAATTATGCATACAAAATTACATTTGCAGTCGGAATGAATGAATGGGTATGCTTTTCAATTCCTATGTTTGTAAGCTTCATTGTGTTTGGATACAAACTTGCCGGTTTTGTAAATGTACATTGAGCTATTGTATTGAGTGTGTTCACCGTGCAGGTACTCGGAGACGATGATGCACATGCTGAAGGGCTGCCTGGGCGCCGGCCTGCTCGCCATGCCCAACGCCGTGTCTCGTATGGGCCTCTTATTCGGCACTTTGGGCATCATAGGCATCGGGTTTTTCGCCACTTACTGCATCCAACTACTGGTCGGGTAACACTATGTACTTCAGTAACTTACAGCACCATAACTCATCTCTGTGTTAATCCCAGTGGCATCCGAAACTTTTTCAACTATGTAGTCTGGGGTCCGCTTTACCAGTCTAAGATTTTGGCTAAACTTCGATTTTCCGTGAAGCGTGTGCCGTCTGACCTCCACAACCCGAAGGCAATATCGAAGCATTGCAATTAGATCAATTGATGGAGTTTTGAGGACTTTAACAACCCTTAACGACTACCACTAAATGTCCGTATGGCAACCGGGACCAACCGCTTAACGTGCTTTCAGAGGCACGCCCAGACCAATGCAAATATTCATATTCATGCACACAAATATTTCCACTGCGCGGGGATCGAACCCGCCCCTTCTTGCGCAGCGGCCGCGCTAGCTACCGCTACGTCACGGAAGCTGCTAAACGAGAAAATTATGCCATATATACAATCGTGTTTACGCAACAGTCGATACTTCGTCTAATATTTTTTTATCGTTAATGCTAAGATAATTTTCGTAATTTCAGTTATTACAAAACGTCTAAAAAATTGGCGCCAAAATAAATTAATTTAGACGAAAAATATCTAAGTTTAAGTTTTAAGATTTTTTTAAATCTTTTTTAAATTATAAATACCTAAACAATCACGAAATATTTACAAAAGCAACTTTCTAGTTTACATACACAATACTCAGCATAGTATAGGAAGTTGGGATTTGGCCATCGATCATTTGGCGCAGCTTTTTAAAATGTATGTGTAACCTGAAGGCGATCCTGTTTTATTTTTTTTTTATTAACTTATCTTACAAATTAGATAGGTCGAGTCAACAGAGCCCTATCGATGCAATACATAGATAGACCCTTCGAGGCTGACTGTGTGCTGACTGGTGAGCAGGTGCTGGCGCAATACGAGCTGTGCAAGAGGATGCGACGTGGCTACATGGCCTACACAAAGAGCATGCGTCTAGCGGTGCAGTTTGGGCCCAAGTGCATGCATGGTACCGCCAACTGCTTCGCCAATGGGGTGGACTTCTTCCTCCTTTTATGGCAGATTGGTATCGGTGCTGTTTACTTCGTGTTCGTCGCTGAAAACATGAAACAGGTAATTACCGACCCCACGCTTTGTTCACATCCATGTAAACAAAAGTCTAGCAAATCTACTACCAAATTACACTTGCATATACCAGGTCACTCAGAAAGTATTGCGACAAAAAGTTTTTATGTATGAGAAACTAGACAGTCATAATTTATTTATAAAATATTATTATTTGTAACTAATAATAGGCATTTAGGGAGTTTTGGCGGGAAAGTCAAGCTGAATGTCACGCTCGTTTTTCATTGGACTTTTAAAATTATTTATAGTGTTGTTTACTAAATAAAAGTGCGTGATTTATGTAGTAAAAAGTGTAATAAGTAAATAGTTCATAAAGAACAGTGAATTATCGCAGCATAGTGGCCACATCATGAGTTTGCCCCAAACCTCACTAGTAAGACGGGTCACGCCGCCGTCTTTTTCGACATGAAATGAATAATTCATAATTACGTGACATTGGCTAAATGCACAAACCGTGCGAAGCCAAAAAATTATAATAAAAGAAATAATAATAGGTTCTAACTTTAAAAAATCCCTCCGCTTTTTATGCGAACTAATTAAAATTATAGTGTCTCTTTGAAAAATGGATTTGCGTCGAGACTATTTTCCAAACCAGACGAATCTTACGACAGACTTTAAATGGCATTCATGGATGAAGGCCCTTCTAAGGCAACCGTGTATCAGTGGTATAAGGAATTTAAGCGCGAACTTTCGGGACTTGAACTTTGGGGACTTTGGTGAACTTTGGGGATGAAGAAAGAAGTAGTCGCCCTTTGACTTTTGACTCTTACAGAAGAAAAGGTACTAGCAGTGAAAAGTTTGATCCAAGACAATAGACGAATCTAAACGAACATAAACTGCAGATTGGACCAGGAAGCCTTCACGAGATGTCGACAAGTACATCTTCGGTTTTACGCTGGGTGCCGCACAATCTCACCGACGCTCAGAAGCAGGCACGGGTAGAATAGTGTCATGAGATGATAGACAAATCTGAAGCAGGCTTTTCTCGGCGTATTTACGATATCGTTACAGGTGATGAATCTTGGATTTATCAATACGATCCGGAAACGTAATAAAAATATATGTACTGTAATCTATAGAACATTTTTTTTACTATCGCAAAACTTTCTGAGTGTCCCACGTATTGCAACCATTATTTTTTGGATAACATGGCAAATGACGAGGTGTCAATTTGATAAACTGTTAATTTCCGCGAATGTACTCGTACGTCACTAATTGTCATGTCTTTGTGTCGACAGATAATTGATTTCTATGGCGAAGGAGACATTTTATCAGTACGATTGGTTATTTGCTATATCTACCCATTCGCTCTCCTTATGAGCTTGATAAAGGACCTGAAGCTGTTAACACCGTTCTCTACGATTTCTAATGGATTAGTAATGATTGGGTTGCTTCTCACATTCTATTATTTAATAGAAGAGGATCCAGTCATTGATGACTCAAAGTTTGAGGTTAAGGGCATCGTAGAGATTCCAATATTCATCGGTATCACACTGTTCGCGTTGGAGGCAGTAGGAGTGGTAAGTGACTAGTGAGTTGTGAGTACAATTGGTGCATGGGAGCTTTACGCTACTGATGTGTCTTGCGTGTGTGCAGATCCTAGCGCTGGAGTACAACATGGAGAAACCCAGAGAGTTCACGGGCTGGTGCGGACTTTTCAGCGTTGGGATGGTCATTATTCTCGCCACCTATGTCATACTGGGAGTTTGCGGTTATCTTAAATACGGGAATGACTGCAAAGGATCGATCACGCTGAATCTACCACAGGATGAGAAGTAAGTATGTCGTCAACCCAAGATGTCGCCGGATGATCATGCTGATTATATAAAAAGTCGGTTGGAAGTTTGTTGTTGGAGAAGACTATGACGTTTATATTGTAAAAAATTTGGGATGATTTTGTTCCAGAAAGGCGCAGGTGGTGAAGTTAAGCTTCGCGATGGCATTGTTTCTGTCGTACCCGCTTCAGAACTTTGTGGCGTGGCAAATAGTTTGGCGTATTTTTAGAAAACGGCTCAACAACAGCAAGATTGCAGACTTTGTTATCAGGGTCATTATCGCGACCATACCATGTAAGTATACCGTTATGCTGCTTTATCTTCGTCCTTATTATACGTATGAGCGCGCTGTTATTTGTTTTCGCTTGTCGTATTTTTTACCTTTTTTATATCTGCTTTCTGCGGATCCTATGAGTCATCGTAATGTTAAATAGCCTTCCTCAGGAGTTAGGCTAAAAAATGTAAAATATTTTTTCCACTTATTATGACGGGTAGTTCCAAATATTAGCGCGTTCAAACAAACTCTTCAGCTCTTAGTGATATACAACATTATTTTTTGTTTGAACCACGTCTTCAGTATTTTTAAGTAACGAATCTAATTACAAAATTTCAAAAAGATATAATGAAAAACCACAAAGTTATAAACTTGCTATTCTATTTGGTTGTCCCAACAAAAATATCGTCAAAGCTCCGCTTGGGCAGGCGAGCGCGGTGCGTTGATCTCTGACGTCAGTTGTTGCGCGCGCGAATGTACTATGATCTATCGTAAGCTGCGTAGCGCTCTCGGTAACCACTGCAACTATTTCTAAATGTATTTGGCAAAATATATAACATGATGTAAAAATTATTGGAATTGATTCAATTGCTTATTCTGAACAAACTATATTCAGGTTTGTCATTAACCCATTTGGCGCCGCTGTACTCAAATGAGTACAGTTGAATAATTGAGGGTAGTCTTAAAATGTAAGGAGCTGTAATTATTTTGTACCGCATATTTTATAAATGAGATATAATACTTTTTTAATAAATATAATACAAGTGGGTATTTGCATATTTAGTGACATTGTGTGGATTTTAAGTTGAGGTTAACATCTCATATACAGGTACGTTAACATTTTTAATTATTTTCATTATGTACTGATGATCTAATTTTCGTTAACATACATATTTTGGTAAATTATGTATCTTTTTATAGTTTAAAATTCAAATTGTAATTTTATTGATAAAATCTAAAGAGTTATTGCTATTTTCATAGTGCTGTACTCAATTGAGTACAATGGCCGAATTCGTGTACTAATCGACCTTTTTATTTTTCAGATTTATAATAATGACTTCTCAGCGATTTAACATATCTAACAGTTTTAAAGGACTAGAAGAAGCTATCGAGGCCGTTTTAGAAGATAGTGACACTGAAGCTGATTATGATTTAGCAATCATTCCACCGGAACCCAGTGTCGTGACCGATGAAGAAGAATGTGTTGATGAGGATATGGTCACTGCTTCTTTGCCGCATGATATACCTGGTAATGTAGAGGTATTTAGGAGTAACGGAGATAATGTACGAAATTGTGACGATAGTGATAGCAGTGATGATGAGCCGTTGGCAGCAAAGCGAGTTCGCAGACAGCTGCAAACTACATCGTGGCGTAAATGTTCACCGACATATTCTTCGCCATTATTAGAAACAACTGATGTTGCAGATAGACAGAATATTGTAAGCGAAGAGCTCAAAAATCACAGCCCAGTACAAATATTTGAAACATTATTTGACGAAGAAGTAGTAAACTGGATAGTTACAAACACGAATTTATATGCTCAACAAAACAACAGACATAATTTTCACGTGGATGCTGTTGACTTGAAAAAGTTTATAGGTATATTGATCTTATCTGGATACCATAAACTTCCCAGGGAAGAGTTGTACTGGTCTTTGGATGAAGATGTAGGTGTCGAATTAGTATCCAAGTCCATGTCAAGACAAAGATTTCGCGACATAAAAAAGAATCTTCATCTCGCAAATAACGACGAGGCGACTAGTTCCACGGACAAGATGTTCAAAGTTCGGCCATTAGCTAACATTCTTATAAATAAATTTCTTCAATGGGGTGTGATTCATGAAAATATTTCAATCGATGAATCGATGGTGAAATATTTTGGCCATCATCCTGCAAAACAATTTATACGAGGAAAGCCAGTCCGGTTTGGCTATAAAAATTGGGTAGCTGCAAGTTCTACAGGATATGGCTATTCTTTTGATTTTTATTGTGGGAAGGCAAATGAAGCTTCTACAGACCCCTTAGGATCAAGAGTAGTGAAAAAATTACTTCGAAAATTAGGGGCAGACCCAAAGAATCACAAGGTATACTTTGATAACTTTTTCACGTCTTATGATCTTCTCGTAGATCTCAAAAAAGAAGGATATCGTGCAACAGGGACTATCAGGGAGAATAGAACAAAAAAATGTCCACTGAAAAGCGCTAAAGAAATGAAGAAACAAGATCGAGCTTCCTACGACTATAGGTTTGACAAGCAAAACGAAATACTGTTAGTACGGTGGAGAGACAACAGTGTCTGCACAATGGCCACTAATTATGACACCATTGAGCCCCTGGGAGTTGTAAAGCGATGGTGTAGCGTAGCACGTGAAAAAACTGACGTCAGTATACCAAGTTTGTTTCAAAATTATAATAAACATATGGGAGGTGTAGATGAGCTCGATCAATCTATTTCTCTTTATAGAATCGCAATTCACGGAAAAAAGTGGTGGTGGGTTTTGTTTACCTACATGATCGACATGGTTATCGCTAATGCCTGGCGCTTACATGTTATGAGCCATAGTAATTATATGGATCAACTTCTTTTCCGGCGTAACATTGCTAGGTACTATTTACGACAAAAATCTCTACAAAGAGCACGACCATCGTCTTCATTGGTTCCAAGTTTACCTCAAGATGGAGCCGGACACTTTCCTCAAAAGCTAGATAAACAGCTGAGATGCGTTTTATGTCATGCAAGAGTACGTTGGCAATGCAAAAAGTGCCTAATGACATTGTGTGTTGAAAAACCGTGCTTCGAAAATTTTCATACATAACACGCCGTTGTACTCAAATGAGTACACCCCCCTCTGAGGGAGGGTGATTTTTTTTTTCAATTTTTTGTTTACTTACTTCCATTGTAATAAGAAAATAAACACTTTGGAAAAACTACTCTTGTATTTATTGTTTGGCGGTTAATGGGTTAACAAAAAATAACTTTGTAAGTTTTTTTTTTTAATAATTTTAATCTAACACTTGACTGCAATCCCTCCTGATGGTGAGCAGTGATGCAATCGTTGATGGTAAACCGCGCTAGTTTATTAAACCCATTCACTTAAAAAACTTAGTGAATAGGAAGGAAGACGGCAGTTGAGCGAGGTGGTGCAATGTTAAACCCAACAACACGACCAACCATGCTGCGCCAGAGGGAGATTGATCTGGAGACCCTCCACGACCAAACTCCCGACACAACAACACTTGGCGCATCGTACCCGGCACACATCGGAATACAACTGCTCAGACCCGTCCTCCGTACAGCTTCACCAGACATCATGCCGGAACACGACGAATCGCTTGGCGGCAAGACTTTGTCTGGTGGGTGGTAACTTCTGCCAAACAACCGATAAAATTCAATAGAAATACATCCAATTGTTTTATCTATACAAAGGCACCGATTTCCTTGTACAGAAACTAAACAAATTTAAGTTCAGTAAATGCATGGTGAATAAGGCTGGATCTCTTAAGTTGTTAACACCGCTACGATCCAGGCGAAGCGTTTCGTCTCGTCTTTTATACCACGTACCTAGAGGGGGGGACTGCCTTTTTACCATTTAAGTGTCTTCAAGACTAGATTTAACAGGCTGATATAATAAACTAGCGCGCTTTACCATCAACGATCGCATCGGAATGGTAAAACAATTGAGAAGAACATAAGATAAATATAATATATAAGATAAATATATGAAAAATATTAATTTAATTCTGTCAACTAAACTAAATTTCAAATTCTGTGCAAATCTTTCTTACTATTTCATTTAGAAAAAACGCAGACTAAATTGACGAGACTAAATGTATTTTATTTTTCTATCCTTTTCTTAATGAAATATAAAGAAAATGATGATCTGAACTAAAATGTGAACAACACAGTCCGCGCCACAATAGCACAATCCCAGTAGCTAAAGTTAGAACTATGTGTAAAGTCCCGTCAATACCCTCCGTCTTGCTTGCGCAGTCCAGGCCTGTGCAGTTATGACTTAAAGACGGAACATTCGGGACTGCGCGCGCTACCGTCTTGCCGTCCACACACACGCGCTTACCTGCGCAAACTGTGTTCGCAGGTAAGACGGAGTGTATAGACGGGGTATTAATATTTGTATTTGCTCGGTTTCACCTACTACAAGGAAACCAGGAAGAGATAGTGAGAATAATGGGATCCAAGCAATTGATTTTTAACTTGCCGAGATTCTCGCAGCTTCATCCACAGTTCCCCTTGTTGCAGTCGGCATGGCGGTGGCTGCCCCGAACTTGGGCGCGTTTATGGGGCTACTGGGCGCGCTGTGTCTCTCGATGGTGGCTATCTTATTCCCCGCCGTGATGGATATATGCATCTACTATCCAAATCAATACGGAAATTTCAACTACAAGTTGCTAATAGATATATTTATCATTATCTTCGGCATCATCTGTTGCTGTTCCGGAGTTTATACCAGCTTACTAGAAATGGCAGAATCATATGACATGTAAAAATGTTATTGAGTAATAAGAACTTAATGGATGAGATTAACATATCTATATGCGTTTATCTTTTTATATGTATGAAAAGACCAATAAAAGACTCAAATTAAGTATTTTCAGTTTTATTTTTAAAAGCGATAATAATGTTATTAGTATGCTGTTGCGACGATCTCGTTTTTGCAGTGCCTCTGATATATTTGCGGTACCATATGCCGATGTTTTTCTTCCCACCACCCGTCTCACTCCCTGGGCTGTGGCGACTGATGCTAAGTCTTACAATATCGTTTAATTCCGCCACGAGAATGATTACCTATTGTTACCTAGGGTTCAATTTAGTAGATGAATGGGTCGGTGTAATTTTTTTAAACGAAACAAATGTGTGACTTTGGAGGTGAATTTAATGCGACTGGTTGTAACAGAGACAAACTATTTTATTTAAAGGATTGGACATTCCGCCCACCAAAAACATTCGATTTTGAATCACAAAATAAATGTAATACATGACTGTAAATTATTATACATTACTAACACAAATAATAAAGTACTCCATTCTAATTACTTTTAACACAAAACTTGAATCAATCAGCAAACTTAAATGCAATAAGTTGAAGGTACACCGCCCACCGTAGCTCACTCAATTCTTTGGTATGGTTACGAATGCACCTTATGTCGAGGGCATAAGGTTCAATATCGTGTGACATGCAGTGCGTAACTTTTAAGCCCTATAACTCGAGACCTAGACATTGTCTAGGTGTAATATAAAAACGCATTCCTAGACTTAAGGTTGCCTATCGAATGGTACAGGTTTTATCAATTTTGTCAACTAAGTGACGACATCGAAATTTCTAGAAACCCGTTTCCGGGAATTACCGTAGGTACCTACTGAATGTACTCGAAGTTATGCGCTATTATTATTACGTCCAGACGATTCTGGAATGTTCGATCAGCTGGACTATATATAGCGCCGTGGCGCCAGCGAACAGTCAGGCACACACACAGAATTCCACGCGAGCGGAGAACACACACACACATACCGCTCGTTACTCACCACCACCCCCCGCACCCCGCAGCCAACTGTACATAGCTGGTTGAGCTGTTAGGGCACCCACTGTAGCGGAGCGCCAAACAAAACCGACGCTCGGTCGCTGACCGACCCTTGCTGGGCCTTCTCTGGGCCACTAGAGATCCCACTCGGCAGGGGCCTGATCGCCCGGGCGTCGAGAAGCACTTCGGGCGCTCCTACAGTCACACACCACAAAGCACACCGACGACCGCCGGAGGGAAGGCACACCCCTGCGGCGGACAACTAGGTGTGCGAAGATAGCACCCTCTGGGTGCACTCCGACGACGGGTCTCCATTTTTGGAGACCAAGAGACCGACGCCACGGGCATGGGGCCACAAAGGAGCCCCAAACCCGTCTCCTCGCGCCCCCATCTCGGGGACGCAGAGATGTTCATCGCATCGAAGAGTCAGTCTGCATTCGACTAGCGATACGAAAACAGCGACAGTTAAGAACTGTAACGAGAACTTTCTAGTACTACGTGAAGTAACATCTGTAGTGTTATTGTGTGTTTACAACACGGACTTCGTGGACGTAAGTGAAGCCTTTGGTGCAACATCAGCAACATTCTACTTGTCATTGCCTACAATCGACTGTACCTTCGTTGCCAATAAACTTCGTAACCCTTAACCGGTATTTTAGTACCCCTAGCCCGTAACAGTATCTTTAAGTGCTATCAACTTAATTGGGTATTTATCTTGGCTTTGAATTGAATGCATTTTCGTACAGCAGACTTCAACCCTACAATCCAATATCTTGTTCTAAGAAAAGCCATCATAGCTTGAATTCTGCCATGTAGTGTTCTAATGTGAGCTTCCTTTACTAATAGCGTACTGATATATTGGTCAGAAGTAATTATGATTGGATCTTTAGTCATATCAGGCATATCAGAATTTTGAAAATCACTCGTATGATTCCATTTTTATCTAAAAATGACGAGAGTGTGATGAGCGAACTTGCTTTCTTTACTTCTCCCTTTTCTTCTAAGTCTTTGATCTCTCTTTGGTAAACTAAGTTTTGATAATATTTTATGCATGAATTTAAAACTTCTTCTAATTCTTTCACTGTGAAATATTTTCCTGTACATATTTTATGATTATAACTAAAATGTTAACTTATATCCTTTTCTTAATTAAATAGAAAGAAAAAGATGCATTTAACTTAAACTTAGTATATTCATTTATTTATTTATTCTTTCGCACATGAAATGTACAGAGGCGGACTTAATGCCTTAGGCATTTTCTGCCAGTCAACCACAGGTGGTGAAGAGACAGAGGTAAAGAAAGAAAAAAAAAAGCTCTTAACACTATTAACAAAATACATAAATAAGCTAAATATACATACATACTATTACGAAAATAATATACTTATAATATATACAAACAAAACTAAAATTTGGGAGAGAGGTGTAGCAATAACTGTACCCTAATTGTTGCGAAAATAATTCTGCAATTTCCGCTTAAATGCAAACCGAGTGGCGGCCATCCTGATATCAAGAAGAAGCGCATTCCACAGAAGAATAGATTGAATATGAAATGAAGAATGGACAAAGTCAGACGTATGTGAAGGACAGAGTAAGAGGAGATTGTTAGAAGAACGCAGATTTTTAGTGTGTGAAGAACGTAAATATTGGAAATGAGTCACAAGATAAGAAGGAGGAGCGGGTGATTTAAGAAGGGAGAAAAGCGTGGTTTACTTTGTGAACAAGGGAATATAGGCGTCAATACGTAGTTCGTACGACGATTTCCACTCCGGCCAACTACATACATATTCAGCCTACAATCTACCATGCAGGCCCAGTTCGTATTGGTAGATGTCACACGTCTTCGAAGTTTTTTACTTTAGGTTATAACAGGTAGCTTAACAGGCATGCTTAAAGACGCATCGTCGTCCATTACATACATTGCAGCATGCCAAGGCCCACCAAACCCAGAAAAACTGCCTGCAGGCCGTACAAACATATGTTCCGTGCGGGAATCGAACAATCAGCCACTGCGCCAGCCATGTCCTCAATTTAAGGGTGATTTTTTTTTTCAAAATCAAAAGTCATTTATTCAAATTAGGCTGAGAATCAGCACTGTTTGAACGTCAGTCCCCCAAAACGCCCACCCATCGACACTTCCTAGTGCTTTCGCTGGGAAGAAGAAGTGGTGGAAAAAACTTCCCAGCAGCACAGCTGTCTGTTCATTTAAAAAAAAACACATGAGTTTATACAATACTATGTATAGTGATGAACACAAGAAAACACAACAACAATGAAATTATTGAAAATATACCAGCTACCACGCCAAAATACCAGCAAAGCAGAATAATATTTAAAATTACATTCCAATAGGGTCCGCTTGCATGTAGGGATGCCAAATGATCATTTTCTTTACCAATGCCCATAATGAGCGTCGGGCCTAACTGTTTGTATCTCTATTGACATTTTTTGGATAACGTTACTTGTGCTCTTAAGTTTTTGGTTATATTTTGTTTTAGTATAATTTCTATTTATAGATGAATGTTTGTATAATGCTGTAAATGTGAATGTTTCCTGTAGTTCTTCATTTATTTCGTCATTTATGGCGTTATGTTCTATGTTCATAATGGCGCCATGGGTGTCAAGGCTCCTTAGTTAATACAATTCAAGAAACTGGGCTCTTTTGAACCTCGGTTTGTAATGTAATTATTGTTGTACTCTCTCACTACTCCGTTTCTAATTTATTTAATTATTGTACTCGGTGCTTAATTATTATTAACGCTGTATAATTATTAATGATATTTTTTTGTTTATTACGATTCGCTTGGTTTAGTGTATTCTCTGCATACTTATTCAAAGCTTGAAGTTGTGCACCGATATCTACTATAGAAAAATGTGCATAGAGTCCTTAATTTTTGTCAGTTATATAATCTGTTTTCATTTTCGTAGTAATGAAACAGTATTTAATAAAAGTTTCGTTCATTTAATTAGACCACCTGCTTTTTCCTCCTTATTTAATCAATATATATGTGTCTGTGTTGATTGGTATTTATTGTGTCTTAATGTGTGTATTTATGCTTAAGAGTCATTCGGTTCAAAAGGACGCCCTTTGCCTTTCTCAACCAGGCAACATCCAAAATAACTGAAAATTAGGAATATTTTGACTTTTATTAGATAGAAAATTTATTACTTTAACTTTAACCCTTTCCATTAGCTCAAATATGGTTTTGGAATGGATCAGAAATGCGATCTCTTGACCCTCAATTGGGGTAAACAAACGCAGTGTGAGGGGCAAAAGTTCGCGTGTCAGGAAAGATACGCATGTATAAATTTCAAGTATGAAATAAAATAAAATTACGAAATTTTATAAAACCGTTTAAAGCAGCACAGTTTATTTTAAAACATTTAAAATAAACTAAACAAAGTGAGGATTTTCTCAAGGAAGTATTTACAAAGGACAAAACTAAATTAGTGAGATCAACTAAATCACTTTAATTATAAAGTGCTGCCACACCGCTGTTTTAAAATGTTTACTAATGTTAGTAAACATTGTTAAGAAATATACGACCACAATGTTAGAAAATGTTTTCATGTTAGATAATGTTGAGTAAACATTTCTAAAGTACCTAGTTAAAAAGACATTTGTTAGCAATGGTTAACATTTGTTAATAAATGTTGTAGTGCTAAAAAACATTTGCAAACATTTTTAAACAGCAGTGTGGCAGCACCCCCTGAATTAACTTTAGGCTACAAAATTAACGTGAAATAAAAGTATAATGGCTGAAAAATATTTTTTATGAACTCCTCGTTGATCTCCAACTATTTGCTTCGAGAAATTCATTTATAGAAATTTTGAGTTTGTTTCAATAAACTGCAGGGTTATTGCGTAACACAATATCAGTGGAAATGAGTTTCATTTTGACAGTTCAGTAACATTCATTGCGTTATTTCCGTGGATCAGAATAGAAATTTTCGAACATATGCATCAATAGATTAACAATATGCTGCAAAATGATTGAAATTGATAGTAATAATGTGTTCGCAATTAGGGTGCAACGTGGTCGCTCACCATGGACCTCATATGAAGGCTCAGAGTCACACAAAGGGCAATGGAAAGAGCTATGCTCGGAGTTTCTCTGCGTGATCGAATCAGAAATGAGGAGATCCGCAGAAGAACCAAAGTCACCGACATAGCTCTGCAAGTCGCTAAACTTAAGTGGCAGTGGGCAGGGCACATTGCTCGTAGAACCGATGGCCGATGGGGCAGTAAGGTTCTGGAGTGGCGACCACGTACTGGAAGGCGCAGCGTAGGGAGGCCCCCAACAAGGTGGACCGATGACCTGGTGAAGGTCGCGGGAAGCCGATGGATGCGGGCAGCACAAGACCGGTCAGCGTGGAAAGCCTCGGGGGAGGCCTTTGTCCAGCAGTGGACATCCATAGGCTGAAGAAGAAGAAGAAGAAGAATTAGGGTGCTGGAGATAATTATAAAAAGTATGGCAAATAAATTTGTTCGTGTCTCTATTCCATTTTTTACGTGCAGGTATTTGTTTAGTCCAACACAATTCCTCCAACAGAACTTTTACTGAAATTGGTGACAATCATGATGATCTTAATGAACGTGATAAATATGAAGGTAGTGATGATAAAATTGAAGGAAAGATGAACCTCGGACAGAATGACGATGAAATTGGTGATGTTTCATCATCTGGCTATATAGCTCGCCTTATTTGCCTGGAGCAGACGTTTTGTTTAACTCCTTGATTAAATGATTTTGCCCACAGCAAATTAGGGACTGAAAAGTCTATCATAGTTTGCGTGACAGACGCTTCCAAAGTGGAAAAAAGTTGCCCCCCTCCCCCTCTCTAACTTCTAAAATAAGAAAATGAAAAATCTAAAAAAAAAAACATATGAGGTACATTACTGTAAAAACTACCAACGAAAATTTGTTAGTAGTAATAATTTGTTGCTAGTAAGTAGTTTTTTTTAATACCTCCGCTTATTACCGCGTAATCTTTCATACAAATAACTTAAATCCTTTAATTTCATAAATCATTGGTACGGAACCCTTTGTGCGTGAGTCAATGCACTTGGCCGGTTTTTGATCAAGTAGTTTGATTATAACTGCACCACACGCATAATTTCACCTCTATTGCGTTTTCAAATAAAAATAAATAAAGAAAGGTTAATATTGATTAAGACCTTATTAAACAGTAAGCTAAACAGTGACTAATTAGTGATTACTTAGATATTTATAAATAAGCCTATTAGTGTTTGATTCCTGATTTTTCCGACTGTCGCATTTAACAAACAGTGCCAACCGTATCGTGTAATACCGTTTTTCACAAACCGGTAATTGTTCGGAATCATAACTCTCCCCATATGCATATAGGTGGCAGATAATATATAACACGTAATACATACATACTTATTTTTGATGCAAACAAAAACATAATAGTCCTCCATGTGGCTTGCCACGCTGCCCGTGATACGATAGCGTGTCCAGAGGCTGCTTATGGCACTCTCGTGTAGTGCCAAGGGCGACAGCTACGGTACGTTAAACGCTCTACACAGTTCGGCGGCATATGTCGGCAACATTTTGCCGGCGGGCTAAGCTGGCGGCTTCAGTTACAGCAAGTCGTAAAACTTTGCCAGCGGCACGTCGGCGGCTCGACATCCGAAACTTATTTGGCAGTTAAAATACTAGCACTTCACTACAGCTGAAATGTCGCTGGGCAACTGAGGGCTTGCGTACGCTAGCCACCAACGTGTCGGCGGGTAACACGCGCCGGCGAAGGTTGCCGACTTGCTTCTTTCAACATAAGCCGGATTGTGTCGGCGGGCTGTGCCGCCGGGCCTGCTTTGGTGTGTAGTACGCTTCACAATTGCCTTTAAATAAATAAATAAATAAATTGTTTATTTCTCAACTTTGTACATAATTTGTATAATGATTTTCTTAATTCTAAATAGCACTGAACCTGTGCCTCAGGCGTAAAAGTGTTTATTATAATTTTTTATTTTGCAATAAATTAACAATAAAACAATAAAAGTAGGACGTAAAAATCTAGAACACAACGGAAGTATACAGTGTTATTATTAGTATCCTATCGCTTACATAGTATTATTAGTCTGTTAAAGTAATGGTTTTTACTAAATTTATTTACATACTGTAAGTAGGTCTTCAGTCTGCTCATATGACAAACCTTGTAGATAATTAGAAACAACATTCCTACAGCTAAAATAATTCTAATTATAAATATTTAATACTCTATTTAACTTATTGTATAAAAAGGACCCTAAGAACGTATAGAATTTGTGTGTAAATGCATATTTAGAGATAGAGGTTGAGCTGCACACTATATCATTCCGCCTTTTGTTAATTATATTAGCGTTGTAAGTAAACGTAGCATGCTGTTTTAGTATTATGTGCAGTATATAAATTTGACGAACTGACAAAACTTTGCAGGATTTAAATAACTGGAATATAGGGAAGAGGAAAGGCAGAGAATTTGCTACTTTTAGAACAGCTCTTTGTGCACGTTCCAGGGAGAGAAGGATAGATTTTGATGTTCCACCCCATGAAGATATGCAATACTGGAGTATAGATTGACATAGAGCAAAATAAACTTGTTTTACTAAGTTGGTGTCTGCAATGGAGCGCAGTTTTTTGAATACAAACATAAGTTTACGTACTCTTGTAACCAAACTTTCAATATGTTGTCTATAGGATAGTGTGTTGTCAACAAAGACTCCAAGATATTTTAGGCACTTTGTTTCAAGGATCCTAGGACAGGTACAAGATGTGATAGATGGTTTGTTACAGTGGTGAACGTATAAATGGTAATCAATTGTTTTGTTATCAACATTACGCATAGTGAAATGAATATATTTTGTTTTCTCAGCATTCAGTGTTAATAGATTACAACGAAGCCAGTTAATAACGGAGTTAAAGCCTGCCTGTGCTGTGCTATACAACTCGGAAATCATTTTGGCGGTGAAAATAATCGCAGTGTCATCGGCGTACGATATTATTTTTCCATTTACTAAATTTAAGTTACATAAATCATTAATGTATATAAGGAACAACGATGGACCAAGGATGCTGCCTTGTAGGACTCCAAAACCTAGAGTTTTTCTTCTTGATGTACTCGATTCGAACACATTGCGATCTATCGCTTAAATAATCTTTGAAGAGTTTCAGCTGTGTACCTCTTATTCCTAAAGCCTCCAGTTTATTCAAAATTAAAGGAACAGATACGGTGTCAAAAGCCTTTGCTAAGCCTAAGAAGATAGTTAAGACCTGCCCCCTAATCGGCGAACACATTTTTGGCAAATGATTGCAACTACACACATCAAAAGTGTCTAGGGATCAACATATATTTTTGCAATAACTTTTCTCCTGATTGATATTAATTAAAATTTTCTTTAAGGATTCATCAAATAAAGTGTTTTCGTTTGTCACAGTAACGATAAACCAAGTCGCCTTTGCATTAATAAAGAAATTTGCCATTTTCCTAATAAAGGGATATTTGACATTTGAACCACTAACACAAAAGTTCGAAAAAAAGACTGAAATAACAGTTTTCTCTAAAATTTTATTGGGTAACTTAAATAATTAATAATCCGTGTTTCTACCGCGAACACTAACAACACAAGAACATCGGTTTGGCATACTCAAAATGAGTTCATCCAAATCAAGCTGTGGAATGGCCGCCCATGTTCGTTGCAACAACAAAAAAAGGTCTTCTTGCGACTGGATACCCTCCATATTCGGCAGAGCTCTTCTCTGTAGCATATCCCATGCATGCTCAATCGGGTTCAAGTCTGGCGACTGAGCAGGCCAGGGCAGGACATTGATGTTAGCTGCGGCGAGAGTCTGTCTTACAACTCTTGCGGTGTGCGGTCGTGCATTATCATGCATTAACCGAAATAAGGGACCGATTTGCACTTGTAGAGGAACGATGACGTCTGATACAATCGTCTCAGCATAAATTTGAGCGTTGAGGTTGCCTCTGATCCAAATCAACTCAGTTCTTCCGCCGATCCAAATACCCGCCCATACCATGATGGTTCCACCACTATAAGGATGGACTTCCTGGCAGGATTTTAATCGCTTTTGGCGTCCAGGGGTTCTCCAGTGTCGTATACGTCTTGTATACAGTCTCATACCAAAACGAGACTCATCAGAAAAGCACACGAAACGCCATTGTTCTTCTGCCCAATTTCTGTGTTCAAGAGCCCATTGATATCGAATCCTACGATTGTGCATTGCTATAGGTGGTACCCGTAGCGGTCTTCGGGAATGAAGGTTCACTTCATGCAAGTCTCGGTGGTAGGCCACAACATCGGCCGCCGGCGTAGTTACCACCCACCAGACAAAGTCATGCCGCCAAGCGATTCGTCGTGTTCCGGCATGATGTCTGGTGAAGCCGTACGGAGGACGGGTCTGAGCAGTTGTGTTGCGATGTGTGCCGGGCTCGATGCGGCAAATGTTGTTGTGTCGGGAGTTTGGTCGTGGAGGGTAGCGGGATCCGAAGCACGGTGCTCCGCTGGCCGACCGCAGGTAGTTGGGGGCCCAAGTAGTGTGCCAGCCACACACGAAAGGCTGCCCCGCCAACTGCGAAAAATCCCAGGGTGGCCCCATCGTGCCGGTTGGCGACCGGACGAGAGGACCCGATGGCGATCCCTGGGGGGGTTCGGGCGTCCCCGCAGTCTCCAGATCAATCTCCCACTGGCGCAGCATCGTTGGTAGTGTTGTTGGGTTTATCATTGCATCACCTCGCTCAACTGCCGTCTTCCTTCCTATTCACTCAGTTTATCAAAATGAAAAGTTTTAAAAAGAAAAGTAGGTGTGCACAGCGGGCGCACGTCCTCTCATTTAAAGTGCACCTCTCAAACATTCGAGGTCTGCACTCCAATATCGATGCAGTCCATCACCACCTTGAGACTGAAAAGCCCCACCTACTTTTCTTGACGGAGACCCAGATCAGATGTCCGTCTGATGCGGCATACCTCAACTACCCGGGATACTCTTTGGAGCATCATTTCCTGCAGCGTGCCGGGGTCTGTGTGTATGTCCGCAATGACATCTGTTGCCGGCGTCTCCGTCACCTCGAAGACTCTCATCTATCGTCCTTATGGCTGTTGGTTGACACTGGTGTGGACAAAATTGTCTACACTTGTGTCTACCGATCGCACAGCGGTGACCAGGAGACAACTCGACTATTTGACCACCTCAGTGTGGCTGCTGACAATGCACTGCATCGGTACCCTGACGCACAGTTCGTCGCTCTGGGGGACTTTAATGCCTGCCATCAAGACTGGCTTTTCCCATACCAGAGGACCGACCACGCTGGGAGAGAAGCGCGAAACTTTGCGCTATCAATGGGCCTTTCCCAGCTGGTGGAAGAAGCGACTAGGGTGCCTGATGTGGCTGGTCATACCGCCAATTGTCTGGACCTTCTGCTGACCACTGATCCGGACAGATGTGTTGTTACAGTTTCCTCACCGTTAGGAACTTCAGACCACTGTCTGGTGAAGTCTGTGACGTCCTTCTCCCCACCTGATTGCGACTCGCGTGGTGAGCGGCGAATATGGCGTTACAAGTCAGCAGATTGGGATGAGATGCGCCACTTCTTTGCATCTTATCCTTGGCAGCAGATCTGCTTCTCTTCTAGCAATCCATCGAGTTGTGCGGACGCTATAACCGACGTGGTGCGTCAAGCTATGGAGTATTTTATCCCCTTCAGTGACGTGCCCGTCGGTGGCTCGGCTCGCCCATGGTTTAACGCCGACTGTGTTCAAGCTGAACAGCGTAAGCACACGGCATTCCTCACCTGGGTTGACGCTCGTGACCGCGGAGCTCTGGATCTAAGCTCAAAGAAGAGAGCCTTTAACCGTGCTGCCAAGTCCTACAAAAAGGCGCTTAAGAAGGCTCGCTTCGACCGCATTACTAACATTGGTAACAAGCTCTCTGCGCATCCTTCCGGAAGCAGATCTTTCTGGTCCCTAGCCAAATCGGTCGAGGCGAACTTCTGTCGGCCCACACTGCCTCCGCTGGTTAGGCCTGATGGAGCACTGGCCCATACGGCGAGAGAGAAAGCAGGTCTCTTTGCATCTCTCTTTGCCCATAGTTCGCGTCTTGACACTGGCAATGCTACTCCACCTAATTTACCTCATTGCGGAACTTCAATGCCGGAGGTTCGCATTAGAAACAAGGAGGTTCTGAGAGTATTGTGTCGTCTGGACGTGAATAAGGCTAGTGGTCCAGATGGTATACCAGCGATTGTTCTTAAGGCTTGTGCGCCCGAGTTGTCTCCTGTATTGACGCGCCTGTATCGCCTCTCATTTAGGACTGGTATAGTGCCCAAGTCCTGGAAGCTTGCCAACGTGCAGCCCGTGCCCAAAAAGGGTAGTCGTGCCGATCCTACCAACTATCGGCCGATTTCAATAACCTCCATACTCTGCAAGATTATGGAGCGTGTATTGAACTCGCGCCTCTTGGCATACCTGGAAGGTAACGATCTCCTCAGTGACCGACAGTACGGTTTTCGACGCAATCGGTCCACTGGGGACCTACTAGTGTATGCCACTCACTTGTGGGGCGAGGCCCTCGAGAAAAATGGGGAAGCGATTGCCGTCTCCCTTGATGTCTCGAAGGCCTTCGACCGGGTATGGCACGCTGGCCTTTTGAGTAAGCTTCCAGCGTACGGCATTTCCGCTGGCCTGACTGGCTGGGTAAAAGACTTCCTGACTGAACGGTCCCTCCGAGTTGTTGTCGACGGATGTTCATCTGAGCCCATGTCGACCAATGCCGGTGTTCCTCAGGGGTCTGTTCTCTCTGCAACTCTGTTCCTGCTGCATATTAATGATCTGCTGATGCCCGGTATCTATGGGTATGCAGACGACAGCACAGTTGTGGAGAGATACCTGCCGGAAGCTCGGGCTAGTAAGGAAACAATCCGGTCCGAAAGAGAGGCCATGGTAGAGCGTGTGAGTGCTGCACTGCAGGCAGTCTCCGAATGGGGCAATGCCAATCTTGTAGCATTCAATGCCGCCAAAACACAGGCGTGTCTTTTCACCGCCAAAAGGAGCCCGTTCACCCTGGCTCCTACTTTTCAGAATGTATCCTTGGAGTGTACCGACCGCCTTCAGCTTTTGGGAGTTGAGATTTCCTCGAGCCTTAACTTTGGGCGGTTCATTGAGTCCAAGGCAAGGGTGGCTGCCAGAAAACTAGGCGTCATCGCGAAGGTCCGGCGGTACTTCACACTTGGGCAGCTTCTAATTTTATACAAAGCACAGGTCCGTTCGTGTGTGGAGTACTGCAGCCACATTTGGGCTGGTGCTGCGAAATGTCACCTTGCCACTTTGGATTCGGTGGAGAGGCGTGCGAAGAGGCTGATTGGCGACCCAGACTTAACTCGAAACGGTCTCCAAAGCCTGGAGCACAGGCGTAGAGTGGCCAGCCTTTCGGTCTTCTATAGGATGCATTCTGGTGAGTGTGCAAGGGAATTGCATGATTTAATTCCCCCATCTCCGTTCCATCATCGGACGACCCGTCGTACGGCGAGTTTCCACCCTTACGTTGTTGACACCACTGCGATCCGGACGAAGCGTTTTGCTTCCTCCTTTATACCGCGTACATCGAGGGACTGGAACAATTTGCCGGCGTCGGTGTTTCCGTCACATTACGATTTGAGTGTCTTCAAGGCTAGAGTGAATAGGCTCTTAATAAACTAGCGCGCTTTACCATCAACGATCGCGTCACTGCTTACCATCAGGCGGGATTGCGGTCAAGCGCTGGTTTATAATTTATAAAAAAAAAAAAAAAAAAAAGCGGTTTCTGACTGTTTGGTCGCTAATTAAGTTCCCTGAAGAGTGATGAAGCCTCACGGCTAACATCATGGCGGTTATTGTTGGAGCTCTTCGAGTTAAGATTTGAATGTATTGGTCTTGTCTCCGTGTGGTGCAGCGATACCGTCCTCCATGGCGCTCAGCCACGGTACCAGTGCTTCGGTAACGTGTCCAAAGTCGACTGATAACACTCTAGACTTGTATTCAGAGCTAAAGGCACAGTACGTTGCCGGGAACCAGCTTCTATCATTCCCACGGCTCTGAGCATTTCTTCCCTGCTTAAATGACGTCGCCGCTCCATAATAACGTTGTTTTTAATCAGTAGTAGGGAAACAGTAGCACTAATAATGTCTTCAATGCGTTGTATGTTTTTATAGGGAAAATATTGACAGCTGATTTTCATCTTTTACTCGAATTTGATTCACAGTTCCTGATTCAAATTATGAAATGCACCAAAAAGGATCCATATAAATTTATAAAATCATAAATTTATTACAAAGCCACATCTCAATCTCAAGAAATCCGCATAAAAATGCTTGATCCCTAGACACTTTTGATGTGTGTAGTTGGGATCGTTTGGACCGAACGGACCAATGGGCGATCCGAATGATCCCAAGTGATGCCAACTAGTCGCAATCATTTGACAAAATGTGTTCGCCGATTAGGGGGCTGGTTTCCATCATCGAGTTCTTATGCAACGTGGTCTGTCAGCTTTTGTACAGCATTCGCTGTAGACAATTTGCTTCTAAACCCGAATTGTGAAGGAGACAATAAGTTGTTCGTTTCTAAGTAATTGACTAGTCTCTTGTTTATATTTTTTTCCAATATTTTGGACAGTGCAGGCAGTATAGATATTGGTCTATAATTATTCACTACATCTCTACAAATATTTTTAAAAATAGGGATGACCGTCGCTTTTTTCAGACTTTTAGGAAAAATTCCTTCTCTGAGGCACATCTGAAATATATACGTTAAAGGGCATACCAAAATGTGTTTAAAACGCTGTAGTATTCTATTGTTAAATATTGTCCCAGCCTACCGCACAATCATCCTTCAGCTCTGAGATGATTTGTTCTATTTCAAAATTTTCTTTAAGGATTCATCAAATAAAGTGTTTTCGTTTGTCACAGTAACGATAAACCAAGTCACCTTTGCATTAATAAAGAAATTTGCCATTTTCCTAATAAAGGGATATTTGACATTTGAACCACTAACACAAAAGTTCGAAAAAAAGACTGAAATAACAGTTTTCTCTAAAATTTTATTGGGTAACTTAAACAATTAATAATCCGTGTTTCTACCGCGAACACTAACAAGACAAGAACATCGGTTTGGCATACTCAAAATGAGTTCATCCAAATCACGCTGTGGAATGGCCGCCCATGTTCGTTGCAACAACAAAAAAAGGTCTTCTTGCGCCTGGATACCCTCCATATTCGGCAGAGCTCTTCTCTGTAGCATATCCCATGCATGCTCAATCGGGTTCAAGTCTGGCGACTGAGCAGGCCAGGGCAGGACATTGATGTTAGCTGCGGCGAGAGTCTGTCTTACAACTCTTGCGGTGTGCGGTCGTGCATTATCATGCATTAACTGAAATAAGGGACCGATTTGCACTTGTAGAGGAACGATGACGTCTGATACAATCGTCTCAGCATAAATTTGAGCGTTGAGGTTGCCTCTGATCCAAATCAACTCAGTTCTTCCGCCGATCCAAATACCCGCCCATACCATGATGGTTCCACCACTATAAGGATGGACTTCCTGGCAGGATTTTAATCGCTGTTGGCGTCCAGGGGTTCTCCAGTGTCGTATACGTCTTGTATCCGGTCTCATACCAAAACGAGACTCATCAGAAAAGCACACGAAACGCCATTGTTCTTCTGCCCAATTTCTGTGTTCAAGAGCCCATTGATATCGAATCCTTCGATTGTGCATTGCTATAGGTGGTACCCGTAGCGGTCTTCGGGAATGAAGGTTCACTTCATGCAAGCGGTTTCTGACTGTTTGGTCGCTAATTAAGTTCCCTGAAGAGTGATGAAGCCTCACGGCTAACATCATGGCGGTTATTGTTGGAGCTCTTCGAGTTAAGATTTGAATGTATCGGTCTTGCCTCCGTGTGGTGCAGCGATATCGTCCTCCATGGCGCTCAGCCACGGTACCAGTGCTTCGGTAACGTGTCCAAAGTCGACTGATAACACTCTGACTTGTATTCAGAGCTAAAGCCACAGTACGTTGCCGGGAACCAGCTTCTATCATTCCCACGGCTCTGAGCATTTCTTCCCTGCTTAAATGACGTCGCCGCTCCATAATAACGTTGGTTTTAATCAGTAGTAGGGAAACAGTAGCACTAATAATGTCTTCAATGCGTTGTATGTTTTTATAGGGAAAATATTGACAGCTGATTTTTATCTTTTACTCGAATTTGATTCACAGTTCCTGATTCAAATTATGAAATGCACCAAAAAGGATCCATATAAATTTATAAAATCATAAATTTATTACAAAGCCACATCTCAATCTCAAGAAATCCGCATAAAAATGCTTGATCCCTAGACACTTTTGATGTGTGTATTTACTATTATTACCTGCTTTCTGTAATTCGTTTTTATCGTAATCAATTTTGAGTTTTTTCAAGAGATTGTTACAATAGTTCCTGTATCTCTTGTACGTAACAAGAAGCATTATTCGAAATAATAGTTTGCAACATTCCGACGGCTCTTATCATCTCTTCTCTTAACAATTAATGTAGCAATTTTTTTCAGTTCTGATGGAGAAATTGGAGTAAGTTTGTAAAGACGCTATTACAGACTAATGAATGAGCAAGAGCGAACGTCAGCAAGCGTGATGATCAATGAAAGAACAAGCGTGAGCAAACGTGATGATCAATGAGCAAGAGCGAGCTTGACCAAGCGTGATGATCAATAAAAGATCAATCGTGAGCAAGCGAGATGGTCACTAAGCAAGGTCAATGCTGATGTCTTTCTGTGTGAGAAGATACGTTTGGTCTGCGGTGGGACAATAATAGACTGATATTATGTATTTTCATTATTATTTATTGGCATGATAGCGGAAAAAAATTACAGCTCTGAAACAGATAGACAGACAAACGGACAGACAGACGTATAATAATAAATAATAATTAGTAATAATAAATACGGTCTCGTTTTCACCCTTTCTCTGTGGAATCCTCAAAACGACGAAACAATTATGAAAGGTTTTGTGCCATCTCCAATAAGCTAGTGTAAACACCAGATATGCAACACGCAACGCCAAGCACCATGATAATGATATCAAGGAACACCTTGTAGGAGCAGACGCCATACTCGTTGGGGTAGTAGACGCTGACGTCCATGAGGGCGGGGAACAGGATGCCCACCATGGACAGGCACAATGAACCGACCAGCCCGATGAAGGGGCCCAGTGTGGGCGCCGCCAGCGCCAAGATGACTGCAATATGTATATACTTATAAATATTTCATATGTGTTTTTTTATAATAATGTTTAATCACACATGATAAGGTCCATATTAAATATTTACTCGAGGGCCAGACGATTTAACCCATAAACTTTCTAGTTCGCAGACTTCCACAAAAGAAGGACTTTTTACTGGGACCGTAGAATAAAATACACTGGGAAAGTGACTTATGGAAAGTGTGATAGTTTTTTTAAAAACACTAATCAGTGAAACTGAAATGATTGACTTATACTTAAAACACATAAGATATTTGTAAACTCAATAATATTTTTGAATACTAAAAAAAAAAAAAACCTTTAACTTATAACAACAAAAATAAACGACACAGTTAATCTGCCTAAAGTAAATATAAAACAATGTAATGTTTCCATAAACTTTCTTATCCTCTTTCACAATGGTGACTCGTAGTTTTATGACCGAGCGACTAATTTTGTGATTAATTTCTAGCGGAGATCTAAATTGAAATAAAAAGATCTAGCCTTGTCACTCCGTACTTCACTTCAATAACTATCCCTACAAACCGTAAGAAAATTCTTCTTCGTAGCGACACTATGTTGTGCTGCACTAGCTTTCGGGAAGAGGTTTTACGTGATACCAGCTACCTGTGTTTCTTGAGCTATGTTTGGGCGAAGAAGGAAGGAATCCGTTCTATTTGTACGCAGAAATGTTTACAATTTCTTTTTGAACGCAATACATACACGAATGTTGTGTTTAGAAAAGTTTATGCTCGTTACTGATTGCCTAGCCTTTTATTGAGTGCACACCGATATGCTCGAAGGGCGTTTTGACGGGAAAGTCAACATGAGTGTCACGCTTATTTTTCATTGGACTTTTGAATTATTTGTAGTGTCGTTTACTAAATAAAAGCGCGCGATTTATGTAGTAAAAAGTGCATTCAGTAAATTATAATTCATAAAGAACATTGAAATATCGCAGCATAGTGGCCACATCATGACTTTGCCTCAAACCTCCCTCGTAGACGGTTCACGCGGTCATCTTTTTTGACTTTCATTCGCGATATCCGCACTTATTGTGAAATAAAATTTTCAAAGAAGATTTCTTAATTTGTTACACGTGTTATTGGCAAAATTTTGATACCTATTCCACAGGGGCCATTGATTCAAAATTTGAAGTTGACATGCTCGAAGTTCAAGTAAAATATAATAATTACTCACATGGCACGGATGCAGCCACCACTCGCATTACCAAGTCAGCTGTATGCTTCTTTTCGGCGGAGAACTTTTTTTCTAGGTACGACCAACTAATTTGCCACGCCACAAAGTTTTGTAGCGGATATGTTGTAAAAATACTTGCAGCAAATGCGAGTTTCGCTGCCTGCGCTTTTCTGTAAAAATACAATTTCGCACGTCTTATTATCCATTCGCCGCATTCACGTCTGTTCATTACACAAAACCCGCAACCAACGCCTATAATGTAACAAAACAAACTTAGATTTGAAGCGTTGCTATATTATTATGATTACCACGGTTGTCCTCACTCACTGGTGTAATGCTCGAATCTGATTATGGACGTATACTCCTGGTTAGAGTGTGCCTTAAACATAAAATTCGTGTGACGTCACTATGTCGCATTGTTTTATTTGTGACGTTTGTAGGAACCGCTACAGCCCCTTCCGGAAACAGGAGGTCAATAGAGGGCTGAGTATTATTTCTTGCTTGCCAGGCCAGCTGAGGTTCCAGTGAGATGGAACCGGTTGTCGTATAGTTCATGGTGAGTTGGAACTGTCGAAGATTCCCCAGTGAGTCGGGGTGGTGGCGCTGCGTTATACTCGGCTGCTGAATTGGCCAGGAGAGAGGCTGAGAGTGATCACCAGGTATGCGCGGTCGCTTGTGGTCAGGATACCCGTTAATGCCGTGGGTGCTGGCTGGCTGGATGACTGGCCACTACAGCTTGCGGGAGGAATGATGATGACTTCACGCTGAAGTTGCAGCACGATGTCTGCGCTGATGTTCATGCTCGAGGTCACCAGTGTGGAGGGATGAGGAACAGGGTGTGAAGTTCACTCATCTTCTATAGAAAAGTGGGGGTTCCACCGACCAGATGGGTGTTATGTCTGGCAGGAACTTGGCCCGCAGTTGAAGTTTGGAAGTTGTATGTATGCTAATTACACGGTAAACTTCTGCTTGCGAGACGTAGAATTTGTGTGACATCAGTATGACGCCTTGTTTTATTTGTGTTGTTTGTAGGTACCTGATACAGGCAAAAAACCATTATAGTGGGTACCCATGAGAACCAAGATGTTAGAAATAAAATAGAAAAAAAAAAATCTGAAGAGCTGTAGTTTTAAAGAAATCCATTGTCCATCCATCCTAATCAATCAATCATAGTCAACCAAACTGAACATGTATATAAAATAATAGCTCAATCGGTTAACGGTATCTCTTTCAACATTGATTTTCTAGTTTTATACGTCTGCCATATCGGATTATGGGTAACGTCACATTATTTTTCCGAGTTTTATTTGAATTTATTTACATTAAATAAATTTTAATACATATTCATCAAATCATAATTAATTTTAATACAAATTATTTATTAATTGTAATAGTAATAATTAATGGTATCAAACAATGTAAACATTGATGCATGTTGGATTGGATGCGCGTGCGACAAACCATAAACCACAGACTATGTTAGAAAATGCTGAATGTCAAACCGGAACCAGATGTATGTCATGAGGATGATATTCTCGTAGTTTTTATGTATCCTGTATTTTATTTTTTATATTTGTGTTTGTTGAAACTGTACTCTTACCATTTACAATTGGATTTACGATTTTTATCTTTTTATTATTACGTTTTTATTTTTACTGTATTATTTATTTATTTTTTTAATAATTATAAACTAGCTCTTGACCGCAATCCTGCCTGATGGTAAACAGTGATGCGACCGTTGATGGTAAAGCGCGCTAGTTTATTAAGAGCCTATTCACTCAGAAAAACTGAGCGAATAGGAAGGAAGACGGCAGTTGAGCGAGATGATGCAATGTTAAACCCAACAACACGACCAACGATGCTGCGCCAAAGGAAGATTGATCTGAAGACCCTCCACGACCAAACTCCCAACACAACAACATTTGGCGCATCGTACCCGGCACACATCGCAACACAACTGCTCAGACCCGGCCTCCGTACGGTTACCGGTTCGGTGCTACCTTTAATTGTTTGTTGCATCGGGTGACCTCTTTACGTAGACACTGGCTGTCGCTGATAACCAGCGCTTGCATAGAGTCGCAGCATAATGCTAAGCGACAGCCGTTTTGCGTGGATATGACGCATGTTTCTTTCAAATATTTCTTATTTTTTATGTTTTTGTAAACTCTTGAGTCATGTTTACTGCAAATAAACGTGTTTTCTTTCTTTCTTCTTCTTTCTTTTTACTTTAAATATAATTCCGCCATTTTGGGTATGCCGCCATGTTAGATTTACTAGGGACGTCACTTAGTTAACCATGCATTGTCATCTAAACAACGACAAATGTGAAATCCATGAAAGACTGGATTGGATATATTTTCGTGTTCTTTGAGTGAACTCGTAAGAGTTTTATTAAATATTGTTAGTAATATTTTAGAATTAGTGTACATTTAAGTATTAGTGGATAACTGCACTGTCGCATTAGGTTAAGGCCTGTAAGTTGTAAGATTGATAAAAAACGAGTGTGCTTATGACCACACGACTGAAGTGAAACTTCTTTCGCACCATCTGTATGTATATACAGTATGTTAAGAAAACCCTGTCCGACCCATAAGGATTATAAAGGTTAGGTAAACACATGACCAAATATAATATAAAATTCTACGTAATCATCATAGTACCAATACAAATGAATTTTGAAATAATCTTTTTTTCCCGCGAATTAATTCCAACTTCCCCGAAATTTGGTAGTTTTTAAAAAAGTGACAACACCGGTATTATTATGAGCGAATAGCGATGCGACCACGTGCCGCGTGCCCTGCCGCCCGCGCCCCGCGGAAGGGTGGTTAACGCAGATTTATTAAGTTACCACTTTTTGCAAAATAATATTTATTTTTTTAGGGGGATTTTTTTTTTAAGTTTAGCCCGGTTTTGTATCCATTAGTAGAATCAGTTGTCGATACCTAACAACACCTTCACGGGTCGGACAGGGTTTTCTTAACATACTGTATACAGTATGTTAAGAAAACATACTGTATACAGTATGTTAAGAAAACCCTGTCAGACCCATAAGGATAATAAAGGTTAGATAAACACATGACCAAATATAATATAAAATTTTACCTAATCATCATAGTACCAATACAAATGAATTTTGAAATAATCTTTTTTCCCGCGAATTAATTCCAATTTCCCTGAAATTTGGTATTTTTTAAAAAGTGACAACATCGGTATCATTATGAGCGAATAGCGATGCGACCACGTGCCGCGAGCCCTGCCGCCCGCGGGGGGCAGGGCGAAGGGTGGTTAACACACGTTTATTAAGTTACCTCTTTTTGCGAAATAATATTTATTTTTTTAGGGGGGTTTTTTTTTAAGTTCAGCCCGGTTTTGTATGCATTAGTAGAATCAGTTATCGATACTTAACAACACCTTCACGGGTCGGACAGGGTTTTCTTAAGATACTGTATATATATGTGTGTACAATATATACATGTATACACATATACATATATTAATTTTCTATAAATATTTAAATTTACTTCATGGTTTCATTGGTAAATTAATATTTTTTAATATTTTTGCATAGATCTTCTATTTAAAAAAAAAAAAAAAAAAGTGGATTCCCTCGGGGCCAAAAGGTCGGGCTCCTCCTCCTGATTCATGGGACCCCAAACTCGGGTAGTCCACGACCTCTGGTTCCCGAGATAATCCACGGGGGGTGAGGTAACTAAAGGGGGTCGGGGGGCATAGGTTTCGTGGGGTTGCGGGGGGAGGGGGAGAGGGGGGAGTGGATTCCCACGGGGCCAAAAGGTCGGGCTCCTCCTCCTGATTCAGGGGACCCCAAACTCGGGTAGTCCACGACCTCTGGTTCCCGAGATAATCCACGGGGAGGTGAGGTAACTAAAGGGTGTCTGGGGGGGAGGGGGTAGTAGATTCCCACGGGGCCAAAAGGTCGGGCTCTTCCTCGTGAATCAGGGGACCCCAAACTCGGGTAGTCCACGACCTCTGGTTACCGAGATAATCCACGGGGGGGTGAGGTAATCAATGATGAATGGGGTCGGGGGGTGTTCGCAGCGTCATGTTCTCGAAGAAATTCATAGTTCTTAATCAATCAAGGTACTTAGCTTAATAATTGAGCTTATGAGGCTCGAAAGCAATTTGTACTTTGTGTCCAATTATCGTATTGTGACGATATCTTCAAGCTTCTATACTTTCAATTATATCAGAAATGTTCAGCAAAAATATATAAAACAATATAAAGGCCAGAACAGAACGAAATTTATAAATTATTTGTGCTCTTAGGTAATCAATTGTTAACAAATCTTAAAAAGATCCAAAAAATATATATTGCCTTCGGCGAGATGCGAACTCACAACTTCATACTCGACATGTCATGCAATATTTACACAAGCCAACTCCTTATTTGTAGTACAGACGAAATAGGACCCCACTTAACTTCCGTTCGCCTTGCCCGATCATTTTTCGTAACGCTTTCGCCAGTTTACTCCCCAAGTCAAGCGTGCCTAAAGAAGTTTCACTTCAATAAATAAATAAAAAATGATTTACGTAAATTATACTACCATATTATTTTATCAATTGCAGCTGAATTTCCGAGTAAAGCACATAATCTACCTACACTTGACCGTTACGACAGTCCAAAGCCTGCAAGTGTGATGGAACATGTTATCGTATACAGTATGTTAAGAAAACCCTGTCCGACCCATAAGGATAATAAAGGTTAGGTAAACACATGACCAAATATAATATAAAATTTTACGTAATCATCATAGTACCTATACAAATGAATTTTGAAATAATCTTGTTTTCCCGCGAATTAACTTCCCCGAAATTTGGTAATTTTTAAAAAAGTGACAATACCGTTATTATTATGAGCGAATAGCGATGCGACCACGTGCCGCGTGCCCTGACGCGCGCTGGCCGCGGAGGGGTGCTTACGCACATTTATTAAGTTACTTACATCTTTTTGCGAAATAATATTTTTTTTTTTAAGTTTAGCCCGGTTTTGTATCCATTAGTAGAATCAGTTGTCGATACCTAAGAACACCTTCACGGGTCGGACAGGGTTTTCTTAACATACTGTATATGTATAGCTTGGGATTGAGCTGCTCGTTCTGTTAAGCAATGTCATTAAGCAATATGCGTAATTAACACAACCACACGACGTCGCAGGGATAAAATGTGGTCAAGCTGTGGTTACATGTGAATAGTATCGAAGCGGGTTTATGCAGTTACGTTGTGGTATCAACAAAATGTCGATGTGGTTGCGTTGTCGCTGTTGTTGCGATGTGGTAACCACGTGGTCATTTGCAGTTATACTCCGGCCGTGTTTCGTGTTTCTTAAGCCGTGTTTCGTAGAGGAAACACGGCTTGACTGAACCTAGTCATGGAGGAAAGATTATTGTTGCTATCCTTGTTATGGCTTTTATTAATAAGAAGACGACGACATCAGCGTAATCGTCATGGCGATGGTATGTTGTGGCGGTGCCGCCGCCGGTGGTGGCGTTGCCGTCGCGATGTGGTTGCGATGTGGTCGTATTACACAGGTGGTCGATAACAACGGCAAAATATGGTTCGTGTAAATTATAATATTAATTTGCAATAAAAATATACGCCCAACCACATGGCGCCGTTTAGGTGTGGTTGTGGCTGTGATGTGGTTGTGGTACGTATGAATTGACCCTTAATCACTGTTTTTTGCCCTGTATGCCAATATTTGCTGAAATTCACTCATGCAGTAGTACTACATTAAGTAGGAAAATCAACTAGTTTGTTTCAGAATTTATTGTAGGTATAATATGTAGACATAATATTAAATATTCCGTTATTATGCATGACGAGATACTTATATGAATGGAAACTTACTTGTCTTCCTGCGGCAGGTTTAGCGTAACAGACGCTTGACATTCGTCTCCGTACTTAAGATAGCCGAAGATGCCCAGTGTTAAGTACACCAGGCATATTATAATCATCCCTTTGCTGAAGAGTCCGCACCACCCCGTGAAATCTTTGGGATTGTCCATGTTGTGCTCCAACGCCAGGATCTGTGCAAAGGAGTCACATCAGTTGCGTGACGTAATTACTCGTTCTCGCATTAACTCGCATTCACTTGCATTCACTCGCATTCACTGTCCACTAATCGCTCACCACTCCCACTGCTTCCATGGCGAACAGCACGGTACCGACAAATACTGGAATGTCCATCAGTGACTTTAACTTATATTTGGAGTCGTCAATTTCCATGTCGTTACGTATCAGGTAGTAGAATACTAGCGCCACTCCGGCCATGTTACAGACATTGGAGAACGTTGACAAAGGCGCCATCAGCTTCAGATCCTTCACCATGCACATGGCGGCCAGAAAAGGGTACAAACAGGCAATGACAATCCGCACTGGCACATCTTTGCCGCAATATAGAATGA
Source organism: Sesamia inferens (assembly GCA_037179545.1). Lineage (NCBI taxonomy): Eukaryota > Metazoa > Arthropoda > Insecta > Lepidoptera > Noctuidae > Sesamia > Sesamia inferens. The sequence continues at coordinate 11,995,808 of CM073921.1, read as the reverse complement.
ACTGTGGACAGAAAGTACACCAATAGTAAAAAAAGGTCTTCAAGGTTTCTAAAGGTACCTCAGGAACGATAAAATTGTATCAAGTACCAAAATGGCTTAGATGTGGCGAAAGTTAATTTATAGAACTACTTGATTTTAATTACGTCTCACTGGCTGTCTATGTATACCTTATTTAAACACGGATTCATCTATAACAAACTTTATAAGTACTTGTCACTGCAAAATCTAAGAATGTGGCAGACAGGAAAGCAACAAAATTGCCTTAACTGGAAATATTGGAGCGCAGGATAAGACATGATAGTCTGTGGTCCGTATTACAACAACTTGCTGAAAACTCATGCATTAGTTAAAACTCATTTGAAGCCTTTCGATTGGTTGAAGCGAGTTTTTAAGTAATGCTCGAATCATGAGCAAGGTTTTGTAATACGGTTCTATGTACTGACTTTATTATGATCCTGGATTGTTATTTTTTTATTTATTTCTCTCTTCACAACAATGGTTTTCTTGTTGTGAATATTCAACAATATTTTTACTTATATTCTACCACTGGAAGAGACTGGTTCCTGAAGTAGGTTTTTGAAGAAGCCTGTGTTACAAGTCACCAGGGCCACAGCAAAACAATACAGTAAAACGTTTAAATACGATCTTGAGTAAACATTATTATGGTGCCAAGAAGATCACAAAGAGACAATTAAGAGTTAAAGATAATAATAAATATTACAGAAAAAAAAAACAACAATGCAGAACTAATAGTTCAGACCAAAGTGAAGTGTCATGTTGGAGAGTAGGCATATAAGTTACAGTGTGCGAGTGTGAGTATGTGATATATAACAGCCACAAGAGAGAAGTTGGTGGAAATCTATTTGAGAACAACTGTCAGCCAATTCTCAGTTTTTTGATAGTCAAGAGTTTTAAGATAAGTTTTACCTGTATTTTAACAATAGGAGACAGTTTTAGGATTAAAATTGGAGTGACATTTAATTTGTTGTACAAAATATGACCTAGGAAGCAAAAAATTCTGGAGGAGGGAAGATTTGAACCGGAGTGAAGGGCAGACTCTTCCCTTCCGTCGTTGGTTATTGGTTAATTTGTGTAACTGTAACTGGGAATGCTTTTTTGTTACGGTACCTACGCAAAATAAAAGTTTGTCTTACCGATGTCCCTTTCTTTGTATAAATCAATAGTTGGAAAACGAAAAGACCCGCACGAAACTTAAGTAAAGCACGCTGTGTCCTCTCCATCTTAGTAAGTTAGGTTTTGGTCTTGGAGGCACCGCCCCAAGTTGTGATGCAGTACTCAATTAAAGACTGGTATAAGGCAAAGTAAACCATTTTGATAATATATATATATATATATATATATATTGTGGATTATATATATATATATATTATTGTGGATTTGGACAGGGTTTTCTTAACTTACTGTATACAGTATGTTAAGAAAACCCTGTCCGACCCGTGAAGGTGTTGTTAGGTATCGATAACTGATTCTACTAATGCATACAAAACCGGGCTAAACTTAAAAAAAAAATCCCCCTAAAAAAATAAATATTATTTCGCAAAAAGAGGTAACTTAATAAACGCGCGTTAACCACCCTTCGCCTGCCGCCCGCGGGGGCCGGGCGGCAGGGCACGCGGCACGTGGTCGCATCGCTATTCGCTCATAATAATACCGGTGTTGTCACTTTTTAAAAATTACCAAATTTCGGGGAAATTGGAATTAATTCGCGGTAAAAAAAGATTATTTCAAAATTCATTTGTATTGGTACTATGATGATTACGTAAAATTTTATATTATATTTGGTCATGTGTTTACCTAACCTTTATTATCCTTATGGGTCGGACAGGGTTTTCTTAACATACTGTATATAAAATTTACGGATCCTCGGGACAAAGGTATCAAAGTGATATTTAAAAGAAAGATGGGAGTCAATGATGGTCCCGAAGTATGTAATATTATTAGTTGTTTCGAGGGTGGGACAACTACACTGTGAATTTAGAGAGCAGCATGAGTGTAGCGGCATCGTGCCTTCCACGAAAGATTTTAAGCAAGATTCAAGTGGACTGTATTTATGATACCAATATATTAGAAACTATAACCAAATATGTAATAGAAAGATGCCGTGCTACAAGCGGCAAACACTTATCTCCAACCTTCAGATGCGGAGTTTGTAGACCACCAGACCAGATCACGAGGAGGCGCGTCGACACAATTCACTAGCAGACTCCCTAACTTTATTAATTTTGAATTATGAGACCTAAATCCCCTCGGGGTTACTTTAAATACTTAAAACTAATTACATTTTGTGACCGTTAAAAGATCGTTGGCCATGATTCGCTAGCTTGACAGTTCGACAGGGAGTGCGTTTGTCACGTCGTGCGGTGGTCAGAGCACACACACTATGTTCGCGTTCCGTATACTTTTAAGTTTTCGGCAGCGTTCCCCGCCGATAAATACAAAAATCAGAGGATATAATTAACAACGTGTGTGCCGAAATAGAGAGGGCTGGCGGAGGAAGAAGGTTAGCTCTATGAGCAAAGGCTACGTATTTAGTTTTCGAAACGTTTAATGTCAATACATTGTTGTGCAACCATTCGCTAACAGCATTAACAATCAATTGAGTAGCTACAAAGATCTCATCCCAACTACCACCACTGAAAAACAGTACGGTAGTATCTGTGTGGAAACTTTTTAAGTTGAGAACAATATTCAAATTGATATTTGATCATGTTTTCTTTGTCATTGACTTACGTCATGAACTTTAGTTTGTAAATAAAAAAAATCCCTGTGCAAACAACCTGTTTTCACTTCCATACCGTAATTATCTAGTTTATTTTATCAAAAATCTGCATAGGTGACTATTTTACCTTTTAGTAGAGGAAGCTGACAGAGGTCATTAATATATATTAAGAAGAGCGTTGATCCGATAATACTATCTTGTGGTACACCAAAATTGACAGTGAGCTCATTATTAATTTTTACACTTTGTTTACTCAAAGTGTACCTTGAGAATGAAAATTCATGAAAAGTCCCGTTATACTTTTCATCCCATCATCCAGACTGACCATGACAGAGTTAACCAGCTCATGGACGGCATCGTTGGTACTCATACCAGATCTTTTTTTTTTTGTGGGGATGGGAAATTTTTTGACTTCTTCCGCTCTGGGCGGAGCAGAAGGGCGTGTCAGACTTTTACTGACTAAAACCCACCCGTGTTGCTTCACTTGCCTGCGCGACGGCCAGGGCCACGGTTTCTTTTGTAACCAACCCGCAACCCTGACCCTGGAGGCATCGGTCTTCGTGGACCCCTTCACGATGTGCTGACATCTCTTTGAGGCGCGTGAAACACAACGCGCCGTCGACCTGAAGCCAAATTGTGAAGGAGACAGCATTATGTTGGTCTCCAGAAACAGAACTAGATGCTTATTAATTAGGCGCTCTAATATTTTGGAAAGTGCTGGAAGAATGGAAATGGGTCGGTAATTATTCACAGAGCCTTTTTTACCCGGCCTTGACGGTAGGCTTGATAAGAGCGATTTTAAACAGCTCTGGGAAAACCTCTGTGAATATTGACAGGTTACATATGTGGGTAATAGAAGGGATAAGGCGGTACGCGTATCTATAGATAATTTTACCACTAATGAGGTCGAGACCCACTGCACATTTATACTTTAATCTATTTATAAGTGTGAAGACCTCATTGATTGATGAGCATAGAATTTAGAGGGTTATTCAGTTGGTGATCACTGCAGCAATAGACTGGAGCCCGTTTAACATTAGTGATCCTGTTCGCCTGGGATGATCCTACGTTTGCAAAGAAGCAGTTGACGTTGTTTATATCAAAAGAGACGACGAATGATCTATTCTTTTATCAGATCCGCTTATTCTATTTATTACTTTCCAAAGCTGCTTTTTCTTGCCCCTAGCATTTTTAACCTCACGTCCGCCATGTTTCCTTTTTGCTTTTTTGAGTAAGGCAGTAGTTACGGTACCGTATGTAGTTTTCTTTTTAATATCGTTATTAGGGTTTCGTTTTAGTTTTTTATTTAGATTGTCCCGATTTCTCATACAACGTAATAATCCTTTAGTGATCCAGGGTTTGGTAATCTAATCCTTTTTGCTTGTTTTAACAATCCTGCTTGCTTCTGATTGCTACAGACTAGCAAGTAACAAGAAGTTCGGTTGCGATATTTGCATCCTAGGAGTCAATGATAGGTTGAAAACTAACATTTAACATATCTTTATCGAGACCCTCATAGTTTACAGTGCTATATGTTTCGATTAAGTAGTGGAGGCGCGATTTGGGTTTACATCTAATGCCGCTAATGGCAACACTATCGTGATCAGTAAAGGAGGTTTCAAAAACAGAACAAGATACTTCCATATTGTCGTCCTCAGTGGCGCAGCGGTCAACACGCCTGCCTGCGAAGAGGAGGCCCCGGGTTCGATCCTGGGGCAGGTCATGATGGAAAACGATCTTTTCCTGATTGACCTGGGTCTTGGATGTTTATCTATATATGTATCTATTATAAATATAGTATCCTTGGGTTAGTATCCGAACTTACTTTAGGGCTAGCTCAATCTGTGTGATTTGTCCGTATATATTAGTCCTCAGCATCATGTAGTCTAGACATGTTAATCCATGCGTTGAAGAGTATCACCTGCACCCTAATTGCGTAACAGAAAATCCCGCCTGATGGTAAGCAGTGACACAATCGTTGATGGTAAAGCGCAATAGATTATTAAGAGCCTATTCACTCTAGCCTTGAAAGCACTTAGATTGCAGTCCGACGGAAATACCACCGCTGGCAAATTGTTCCAGTACCTCGATGAACGCGGTATAAAGGAGGAGGCGAAACGTTTCGTCCGGATCGTAGAGGTGTTAACAACGTAAGGGTGGAAACTCGCCGTACGACGGGTTGTCCGATGGAGGAACGAAGATGGGGTTGATGAACTGTCAAAATTAAACCCATTGCTAGTGATAGTTTGTTACGCAACTACCCAGCTGGGAGCATAGCATTGCCAGCCAATCAATTAAAATTCCCAGTACACAAACCTACCGATTTAATTTTAAAAGTTATAGTTGAGTTTGTTGTTCAGTTTTTGTTTGTTTGTTCAGTTTGCGCCGATGATTGAAGGTTTCTTCTACAGTGGCTTGTAAGTGTTTATTGCAATAAATTACAACACCTTCATTTTGGGTTTTGTTTGAAGTGGTCGCTACATGGTTAAAGTTTTCGAGGGAAGGAATGTACTTTGCAAATGGAAGCCAGTTGCTTTCCCGTTTACAGAGCTCGAGGCATAAGAGTAAGAGCACATTTAATTATGTTTTATTACCAAGCAAGTTCAATGTTATTGGTTCTGGATCGGTGTCAACCTTGTGTATGATATTCGCCACCCTCGAAGTTCAAACAATCAAATAACGCTGAAAGAAGCCGTCACTTACTTGTCTTAGATTTTCGCCGACAAAAACTAAAAAGATCGAGCAAACTCCGATTTGCCAAATCATGAGAAACGTGTCCACAGCATTGGCGAACAGGCCGGCGGACCAGCGCATAAAGGGGGGGCCCTCCTGCAGTGCCATCCTCATTGCATCGGGGTACGACAAGTAGCCGACCTTCTTCTTCTTGCACAGCTTGTACTGCGCTATGACCTGTATTTCAAAACAGAACAGTATTGTTAAACTCCTGGAAGCATTTGCAAAGAAAAAGGATCCCGCACAGACAGCACATGACGTGAAATCATGTCACATGTAATTATCATCGTCCTTGTGTCATAAATATTTTGTTCATGAAATTGTAACCATAATGGTGCGTCTCTGAGAGATTACGGTGGTCAATTTCAGACCTCAAGTCATCATCATCATCATCATCATTTCAGCCGAAAGACGTCCACTGCTGGACATAAGCCTCCCCCAAGGTTCTCCACGACGACCGGTTCTGCGCCTCCCGCATCCAGCCGTTTCCCGCGACCTAAAGTGCACTGGATAAATTAAAGCCACAAATCTTAACAAGGCCAATGTTTTTTTTTCAAATTTCAGGTACTTTGAAATATCTTTTTGCTTCAGATGACATTTGACAAAGATCGTTTGGCGCGTGATAAAAATGATCTGCAGCTAGTCGCTCCCTCATCGGCGGTGGCGACAACTCGGGATACAGATGTCTTGCTCAAGTTACTGTTTTGCTGTGTTCCCAATTTAATCGAAATCTGTTCAGCCGTTAGACAGCCCGATTCAAGTTTTGATCATGTTTCAAGTACGGATTATATTTGCGCCAGTACAATTACAAAGTATTGTACAAATATGACATTCAGTTCATTCCGTTCACTACAGTACTGCATCGCTCTTAACAATTGTCAAATAAATGGCAAAGAGTGTTGGTGCCATGACCAAGACCAACGCACAAGATCACGTAGTTTATAGGATATCTTCGAACTTGGGTACATCAATGAGGTCTTGTATTTTTCAATAAGTCGGAAGCAGGTGTAGGTACTAGTAAGGATAGAGTAAGAGTATGCTACTAAGGCCATTCAACACATAATGATAATAGCCGTAACGTTTGAATAAAAACCATAGGTACAATAATTACAGTACAAAGTGATAACCTACCAGTATTTCTAAGCAGTATGTGGCGATGAATCCTAGGAAGAAAACGCCGATAGTGCCAAAAACTAAGCCCAAGCGGTACATGGCATTGGGCATGGCGAGCATACCAGCGCCGAAGCACGCCTTCAGCAGATGCGTCATGGTTTCAGAGTACCTGCGACATACGGCCTTTTAGCCACTAGATAGTACGCGAGTTCACACATATGCATTTGCAGATTGCAGCTAAAAATAATCTTTTTATTCTCTAGCTTAAAATAATAACAGATAAAATATATATTATGTCGGAGATCGTCGGTATAATTTTAATGGAGGTTGCTGATTTTATTTGTAGTAGTGGGGTAAACGCTTGTAATGTTATTTTGTGACGGCGGCACATGGACAGAGTCGTTTTGGAAAGTGGGGACTGTCGAACGGTCGCTTCGGTTTGAGATGCGTACCAGGTCACATCTCCGAGGCGAAACTGTCCGTTTGCCTATTCAAATTATCATTATCAAGATTGGAGGGTATGTTTACACTTCGTGCTTTATTTCATAACTTCGCCTACAAAATGGACCCCTTATCACCAGTTCAAGATGCTACCGCTCCACCTTCTGTCCGACCCATAAGGGTAATAAATGTTTGGTAAACGCATGACCAAATATAATATGAAATTTTACGTAATCATCATAGTTCCAACTTCCCGGAAATTTGGTAACTTTTAAAGAGTGACAACACCGTTTTGCGGTATTATTAAAGTGATGCGACCACGTGGCTTGTGCCCTGCCCCCGTCGCCCGCGTACGGATTGCCTACCGCACATGTATTAAGTTACCTCTTTTTGCGAAATAATATTAATTCTTTTTAGGGGATTTTTTTTTAAGTTTTATCCGGCTTTGTGGGCAGAATCAGTTATCGATACCTAACAATACCTTCACGGATCGGACAGGGTTTCTTTACATACATTTTTTTGACGTGACAACGTCTTATAACTTGGTTTGCCGGGTGACACTTCAAGAAACTGCGTTACGCTCCGCTCACGTTATGCGCTCACAATGAGAGCGAGTGAGAGGCACGCGTCCCTTCCACTCGGGCATGGTTAGCCCGCCTAAGAGCGAGAGAGACAGACATAAAAAGTGAAAGGCACGCGTCCCTTCCACTCGAGCACAGTTAGCCCGCCTAAGAGCGAGAGAGACAGAGCGAGAGCGAGAGCGAGAGAGAGAGAGTGAGAGAGATAGGCATACACACCGGTTCATGTCTTGCGCTTCTATTTGAAAATCAAAATCACACAGATAGGAACAAGTTAAGTTGTAGTAAACGCTGTTTCATTGTACGCAAATGTATTGCAAGTTATTGTATGTATATTTGTATATAAATACGTGTGTATGTGTAAAGGTAAAAATACAATTTTGTTAATATGAAATTCAGTGCGAGATTCTTTGTATAAATTAATGTTTTAAATATAATTCTTTGTATAAATAAATGTTTTAAATTGTTACTATTATTTCATCCTTCTTCCTACTATACGAATAGACTACAGGCCCATGTCCAAAAATGGATGGGTCATATGAACCACCAGGTGACGTATATAGGACGATATAAGACCATAAAATAATACGATTCAGCTCTATGCCGTCACTTATAAGCTGTCCAACTGAGTGCTGGTGAGAATTCAAAAGCGCAGGTAGGGTTAGTACCTTTTGGGTCATATATTTTTGTACGGCATTTTTACCATCGGTAAATCCATGAAAAATAATTAGAAAGCGCGCAGTGCCGTAAAAAATGATGCGCCACAACGTCTGTATTTTTTTTTGATTTTCTGACAATTTCCAGGGTAAATTTGGTCATTTTATTTTGTACGGCATCAGTTTCATTCTGTTTCAATTTAACTTCTAATCCATTATTCCGCAATGCCGTACAAAAATATATGACTCAAAAGGTACTCACTCTACCTGCGCTTTGGAATTCTCCCCAGCACTCAGTTGGACAGCTTACAAGTGACGGCATAGAGCTGAATCTTATTATTTTATGCTCTTATATCGTCCTATATACGTCACCTGGTGGTTCATATGACCCATCCATTTTGGACATGGGCCTGTAGTCTAGAATGAATATTCACATTAAAATTATTTTACCACTCAAAGTCGTTGTCACGTAAAACTTTCGCCCGTATACCGACTTTACAAGCAACCATTTTTTTTTTTTTATCACAAACAATTCATGAAAGACTTACAAGTAATTAAGAATTACCACATTATTATTACCACAGAATTATTACCACACTTAATTTATACTTACTTACTTACAACTTTAATGCATGTACCCCATTGGGGTACATGCATTAAACTTATAATTTGATATTATATTGATATTCAAATTCAACAAGATATGATATTGCTAAACTGGAAGGTTTATAAGAAAAAAAATGCTATTTTTACTTAATATTTTAAGTATAAATTACGTGAAATGGAACTTAATTTGAAACACCAATCAGGGAGCAGTGACGTCACTACATCGATTTCGGATTGTTTTGGATTGTATTTAGGTGTTAGCGAAAATAATAAATATGGATATAGGCTTTATTAAAGCAGATTCGAGAAATCTTCCGAAGGTAGACATGGATATGGTGAGGTTTTTCTTCATGGAAAATAAAAACTATACGGGTGTGGAGATGAAAGGGCAAAAACTTGCGCGGTGAGTTGAATTGAGGTTATGTTACTTTAGATGTTTGTTTAAAGTAAAAACACAAAATAATCGTCGAAGGGCAATCCATTTTGGGAGTTCCGTATTAATGTTTTATAAGATTAATCACAGATCACATGAGATTAATTTAATATTCAGACTTTTAATAATCTGCTAACCATAACCTTTGATAAAACAAAATCGATGCAGTGACGTCATGTCACGTGACTTGGCGTTATGGAGCGAAATTTGAAAAATCATATTTTGCACGCGGTTATTAAAATAAATATAGCATTTTTCTAAATTTGAGTTTTAAAATTATTTAAGTAAAGCCCAGATCTTTGCTTTGCACCAAAAAAATAATCAAGTGCAAGTTCCCTATTATAATCTACTTCTAATTGTCATACAATGAAAGTTTGTATATGTATGTGAACTGCGAGGTATACAACATTATTTTTTGTTTATGCGAAAACTAAAACACGTGTCCAGTATTTTTAAGTAAAGGTTCTATTTACAAAATTTCAGAAAGATATAATGAAAAACCACATAGTTTTGAGCTTGCTATTCTACTTGGTTGACCCAACAAAATTATGTTCAAAGGGTCGCTTGTGCGGGCGAGCGCGGCACGTAGACTTCTAGCGTCAGCTGTTGCGCGCGCGAGTATTATGATCTATCGTAAAGCTGCGTGGGGCGCTCGATAACCACACTGCATCAGTTTCTAATGTATTTGGGAAATATTTTAATATGGTTTAAAAATGATTGGAATTGATTCAGTTGCTTATTCTGAACAAACTATATTCAGGTTTCTCATAAACAAAAAATATCGTTGTATAATTTAGTATTTTTGACTCTATTTTGGAATCATCTTAATTTGATATCAGACCTAGGAGGTGGATAGAGGTTCTCTTTAGGGATTGAATTCCTCTTTCACCTCAGTCATGGGGCCTAACTAACTTTTGGCTTCAACCACAAAGTATGCCCGTTCTAACACTCAACAGGCTTCTGACCCTGTTGAGCGTGAAAGGTACAATACGATATAACATTGAATGACCAAAAAAAGTTAAAGGAATAAAGTTCATTCGCCACTTTTAATTCATGTTCATTAAATTCAACGGGTCGAAGAGCAGTTTGTTGCATGCAGGTTTAAAATGAATCCGCGACACCCACTGCGCTAACCATGCAATCAATTCATGATTCCGAGTCGAGAATTGCATTCCGTAGCATTCCGAGATCCAAAATTTTCGAGACTTCGTCTAGTTTAAAAAAACACACATGACTGAATATGATAAAAACTACTTGTTTATGATAATGACGTTACCTAATTGAAGTATTAAAAAACAAAAATAGGCATGTATCCTGCATAAAGAAAATTATTCTATTTAGTCCGTCATTCAGATTATAGAAAAATATTGGATGCGTATATTTTGTTTTATCAAATCAATAAAAATTGACAAATATAAAAGGCATCAAAAATCAGGAGTGGTGGCTGGTGACGTCACTGCTCGCTAAAAATGTAGCGTGCAGTGACGTCACAAGAGTTTTCAACGCACTGTGTCGTCCTCATTTTTTGTTTATATGAAAAAAGAAAAAATACTTGTCTAGTATTTTTTTGGAAATCTGACTGACGGATTAATTAGTTTTTTTTAGTCAACTACCCCTTTTACTAACATGAAAATAACCAAAATAAAAATAGATATACCTAAGGTCAAAGAGATTACATTTTTTTACGGGCGATTTTAAAAGTGACTTTTATAAAAACAAATAAACTACAAGCCCACTTCCACAATGGATGGGTTATATGAACCACCAAGTGACGTATATAGGACGATATAAGAGCATACAATAATAAGAATCAGCACTATCACTTTTAAGCTGTCTAACTGAGTGCTGGTGAGAATTCAAAAGTGCGAGCTGGCCAATCCAAACTACGAATGCCGACCTCTTGCACATACGCTTCAACATCGCGAGATCGTGGGCGCGAGCATTTTCGTCCATAAAAATCGAGTCTTCACCTAGAGCGGCCAATGCGGGTTGTGCATGAGGAATTAGAATTTCCGTTATGTATTGATGCCCAGTCAGTGAGCTCTTTTTTTTAATGAAGACTAACTCTGTACGATCCATTGCATTAATTCCTGTCCAAAACATAACAGAGCCCCAACATAAGGTGTGATTTCTTCGAAACATGCCTCTGCAAAGCATTCTTCTTATCCGAACCGAACAGAGACATTCTGGCTTCATCAGAGAACAAAACCCTATTCCAATTTTCTTAAGTCCGTGATTCACAATTTCTAGCGAACCTAAGCCTGTGAACTCGGTGCTCACGGAGTAATTTGGGGCCGCGGGCCGGGCGGTGGCTGCGTATATTGGCAACGAGAATCCTCCTCCTGACCGTCCATAGACTAATATGAACATTTCTTACTTCTTGGAGGTTGTTCTTAAAATCCACATATGAAGATTTGCGATTTCTCAATGCGCGACTCACAAGAAAACGATTATCCCGTGGTTGGGTACATGGTTTTCTTCCAGAACCAGGCTTTCTCTCGACGGAACCAGTCTCCTGATATCGCTGCCAGGTCCTTTGGACCGTCGACCGACTAATATTTAGCCTCCTAGCCACGAAGCATTGGCTGCAACCCTCTTCAAACAGCGCGATAATTTTGGTAGCTTTCACCACATTATCTACCATTTTTGATACAGCCAAACAGCAATAAATAAAGTTTTGACAGTCAATGATATTAAATTAATCGATAAAAATTGAATAAAAGTTATCAAAGTCGATGTTACCTTCTGGAACTTAGCGCCAAAAAAGTAGAATAAAAAGGGGTTTTCTGTAAAACGGAGCATCAAATGAAAATTTGCCTAGGGTTGTTTCCTGGGTAAAAAAATTGATTTTATTTAGTCCGTCATTCAGATTATAGCAAAATATTGGATACGCATATTTTGTTTTACCAAATCAATAAAAAATTACAAATATAAAAGGCATCAAAGATCAGGAGTGGTGGCTGGTGACGTCACTGCTCGCTAAAAAATGTAGCGTGCCGTGACGTCACACGAGTTTTCAACGCACTGTGTCGTCTCCATTTTGTGTTTATATGAAAAAAGAAAAAATACTTGTCTAGTATTTTTTGGAAATCTGACTCACGGACTACTTAATTAGTTTTTTTTTTTTTTTTTTGTCAACAGCCCTAATTAGAACGTACTTTTTTTAAATACCTCAGCATTTTTAAAACCGGCCAGTAACGTGTACAAACGATTGAAACCTTTTTTATATTGTATCTTTTTAAAGATGAATGGAAATCAAAACCATATGACCAAAATGTACACAGTGCACCTACACTTTTGCATCTACCTGCACTTTTGAATTCTCACCAGCACTCAGACAGCTTATAAGTGATGGCAAGTACTGAATCTTATTACTGTTTTCTCTTATCCTATATACGTCACCTGGTGGTTCATATGACCCATCCATTTTTTGGACATAGGCCTTAGCCTATGTAAAATTGTATCAAGGGGGCTATCTCCTAATCGGCATCAAATATCCGTGGCAATGTACCCAAACTGCTGAGAATTCCCTCTCTGACTCAACACTAGTAGACAATAGCGTGACTTAGCAATTATAAGCGCAAAGTGCTAAAATCCCCCTTGATTCTATATACTCAAATAAATCCATTTCTTTTTTATCCCAAGGTCCGAGCGATAGGTTTCCCGAGCAGATATGTGTAGCATCGTTGACCAATGCCACCCAATCCCGTTACTCTCGAACGGGATCTCGTCATATTATCTTCGGAATTGATTCCGAAAAATGACATACCAACGCCAGCTTGGCTTTAAAGAATAGAGGTAAACAAACCAAGTTAGGGTTATCACAACTTACGTTTTACAAATCTCCCATTATTTACATGATTATTGCCTTTTACATGATAATTACATATTTATTAACAATTCCTATTTCAGCATATTTTAATAGAATCAGTATGCATACTCGGTATTTCGAAAAACCATTTAAAAGGCGACATTAATTTTACGTTTGGTAATAAACACATTTTGTGGAATTCAGCCAATGAATAAAGTTAGTGCATTTGTCAATACAATTTTGCGTATTTTAATTACTATCAAATCAACTGCATAACACATGCATTGTAATAATTTCAAGTATGGACTAAGTATAATAAATATGTATCAAAAAGTTACATTATTAGGAAATTAGTTAACATGTGTATCACATATTTCATTCAAATCGGTTAAGCGTTCTATGAAAATCTTAAATATCAAACTGTTTACATTATTAGGAAGCAGGATTATTACTTTTATCAAAATCATCTGTCTAGAAAAGGTTGTTAACATCTGAATTTGAGGCGTAAACAACTCGTTACCTAGCAACGGTTTGTTTACCTCTATTCTTTATCCAATTTGGCTTTTATTTAGCTAGATAGAGATTGCATTTCCTAACCACTGGGCTCGCTTGGTGGCTTATGGCCTATGTCCTCATTGTGAGATCGTTATATGCTGAATTTAAACGATACCTATGCTTATATATATATATATACTAGCTGACCCGGCGAACTTTGTTCCGCCTTAAAGGCAATAAATATCACATGATCACATTTTTTACTTTTTAAATTAGGAACACTGTAAATAAATTAAAAAAAAAGTATTCCATGATTTTTTTATTTGTCATTTATTTAGTGTAGCACCTTGTGAAGGAAATGAATTTCTACTTGTGCTTCGTAAATTATCTAGCTATTGATCTCTGAGATGTCGTGGTGGCCTAGTGGTTAAAACACCAGCCTCTCTTGTATGTTTGCGCGGGTTCGATTCCAGGTCAGGCAAGTATCGATGTAACTTTTCTAAAGTGATATGTACTCTCTAAGTATAATATCTAGGACACCAATGACTGAACGTGAAGGAAAAAATCTTGAGGAAACCTGGACTTTATAAGTCTGAAATCGCCACCCAGCATTGAGCAAGCGTGGTGATTACACTCAATCCTTCTCTGCATGAGAGGAGACCTGTCTCCAGCAGTGGGACGATAAAAAGATTGATGATGATGATGATGATCTCTGAGGTTTGTTCGCCGATTTCGCATTGTCAACGGAACAGTTTCACGGACTGCCGCCTCCCTTTGCTCTTGTGAGTGAGAAGCACGAAGTCGAGTCATAGTAAGGCGGCGCTCTGCACGTGCCATTTCTTGCTCTTCTTCAGTGCTTTCATTCAGAATTTTTCGATTTACTCTTGCATTACCGCTTTGTCGAGAAAGATTTGATGGTCTTGGTCACGGCATGATATTTTTATTGATGATAAATGGCACAGCAATACAATATTAGAAATTTTGAAGTTGAAGTTGGCTTTGTGGTTTTTTATTAGAAACTTTAAACCAGCAGAGAGTATTTATATTCTTAGCTTTAAACGATTGCTTCAACCGGTTAGACTTTTTTTTAAATATGCTCAGCTGTAATTTGCTTTTTGTTATACCATTTTTGGTATATGAATTGCTGACTTACATTTTGAATGAGTTGGACCATGTCTTCTGTCACGTCACACGGGAACGACGGGGACGGGTCCTTAACTTCCTCCCACCAATATTCAGCTAAATCGGTTCAGCCGTTCTTGAGTTATATATAAATAGTGAACAAGCAACTGAATCGATTCCAACCAACCATGTTATATTTTGTCCCAAATACATTTAGAAATTGTTACAGTGTAGTTACCGAGTGCATCACGCAGCTTACGATACATCATCATAGTATTGTGCGCGCGCAACAGCTGACGCTAGAGGCTAATGCACCGCGCTTGCTCGCCCGCGGATCTTTGACCATATTTATGTTGGGACAACGAAGTAGAATACACGTAGCAAGCTTATTATAACTTTGTGGTTTCTCATTATATCTTTTTGAAATTTTGTACATAATATTATTAACTTAAAAATACTGGACACGTGTTTCCTACTTTGTGGAGGTGCAGGGTACCAGGGTAGCACAAAAGTTTAGGAGAAGTCGAAACAATAAACCTCATTCATTCATCATTATCAAATAATCGTAATACATGAAAGAAGGTTTATTGTGCATATTTTTGACGTGCAAGGTACCAGGGTAGCATAAAAGTGTAGGAGAAATCGAAACAATAAAAAAGCTCATTCATTATTATCAAATCACCATACATGAAAGAGGTTTTATTGTGCATAGTTTGTGGACGTGCAAAGTACCAGGGTATCACAAAACTGTAAGAGAAGTCGAAACAATAAACCTCATTCATTCATCATTATCAAATAATCATACATGAAAGAGGTTTTATTGTGCATAGTTTGTGGACGTGCAAAGTACCAGGGTATCACAAAACTGTAGGAGAAGTCGAAACAATAAACCTCATTCGTTCATCATTATCAAATAATCATAATACGTGAAAGAAGGTTTATTGTGCATATTTTTTTGACGTGGAAGGTACCAGGGTAGCATAAACGTGTAGGAGAAATCGAAACAATAAAAAAGCTCATTCATCATTATCAAATCACCATACATGAAAGAGGTTTTATTGTGCATAGTTTGTGGACGTGCAAAGTACCAGGGTATCACAAAACTGTAGGAGAAGTCGAAACAATAAACCTCATTCGTTCATCATTATCAAATAATCATAATACATGAAAGAAGGTTTATTGTGCATATTTTTTGACGTTCAAGGTACCAGGGTAGCATAAAAGTGTGGGAGAAGTCGAAACAAAGAAGCTCATTTATTCCCACAGGAACGACGGGGAGCGGCATAGAAAGTATCCTATGTCCTTCTCCCAGTTCTTAGCTACCTCCTTACCAATTTTCAACCAAATTGGTATAGCCGTTCTTCAGTTATAAATGATGTAACTAACACGACTTTCTTTTATATATATAGATATATATATATATATATATATATATATGTATAGAATTCATGCAGAATCACCTAATTTAAGATTGTAACCCCCAGCACAACTTATACACAAAGAAATATGAGAAACGAATTTAACAATATTATTTTTATAAATTAACAATAAATTTACCTATATCGATTACTTATTTTTACTTTCTTGTTCATAAAAATATTCCACCGCCATCATCATTTCAGCCGAAAGACGTCCACTGCTGGACATAGGCCTCCCCAAGGTTCTCCACGACGACCGGTCCTGCGCCTCCCACATCCAGGGTTTTCCCACGACCTTCACCAGGTCGTATTATAATTATTATTGAAATGAAATAAGGATAGTTACGAGGTTGGTTTCGCCACATGACGGTGTTTGTGCGGGTCGTATTGCTCCTCTTCACCGGGCAGGAGCTGTGACAGAGGTGAGAGTAATGCAGATCGAGTAGCAGTGAGGTCCACCTTGGACAGCACCTTCGACGCCACCTTGACGACCGTGGACGATTGGGGGGGTCGGGGAGGCCCGGGGGAGCCAGGCGGCTGGGTCACATTGTAAACGTGCATCGTGCTCCAACAGTGCCTCTGCTAACGCCCTATTTATCTACAAAGTACGTAATGGTTACACGGCTCGAGCTGTGATTCGATCAATACGTTTTTTCCACTAATTATTATCTGGTTATCTGCAACTTTTCCTCGGTTATAAAATACGGTTTGTAAAGAGTATAACAATGTAATCTGTCAGCAAAGAGTATGACAATTCTGTCAATTTATTCTTAATTATCATAAATTTTGAAAAAAAAAAAATGAACGCCGTAAGTGTGTAATAAGTTTAAGGCGGAAGCTATGGCATTAGTAATTATCAGATTATCATGGCCAGGCCTTCCCACTACCGGGGTTTTGTTATAAGACAGTTAAGTAGATTTAAAGACACACAGGAATACTTTAATTACCTGCATATAGTATTCATTTGTGTGTAGTAAACTAGAATAAAATGCACTGGTTCGAATGAGCAAAACAACAATAAGCTAGCAAAAACTATTTAAACATACATACATGAACATTATTACTTAATAATCACAACCTTGTGTTTTCACATATTAACAAAAGTTGAATATTAACAAAAAAATTTTTTCCTACTCCTCCGCTATTCTGTTCAGATTAATTTCGTTGCGGGGCCCAAGACAGTTGTAACGTTTCTTCGGGACTCGTCGAGCTTCATTGCTCAGCGTTTTTCTGGCGGTCTCCACTGTTGATTCTGGCTTTCAGGAGTTGCAGTGGGTGGGAAAAAGTGTGGCGGGCTTTGTCCCATAAATAAAAAAGATTTACAAAAGGGGAATGCTTTGATGACTACCTATTGGTAATCTAATTATTATTATTCAAGGAAATATATTATAATATTAAACTAACAAACTAGTCGGTTACCTCAAGATATATCCAAGTTGTTTAGTAGAGTAATAGAGCTGTTTCCACATGCTGCACTAGCTTATTGGATGCTTCTCTGTAGTACTTTCAGCTTTGCTAAGCAACGGCACAAGTACAACACGTTTGGTGCAGTGGCTGGGCGACCGGCTGCTGAGCTACGTGTCGCGGGTTCGATTCCCGCACGGAGCAAATATATGTATGTGCGTATAGAAATATAAGTATGTGAGTTTAAGTGTTTGTAAACGTACCCACGATACAGTAGTAATTCCTAGTGTAGGGTATAGTAATATACAGTATGTTAAGAAAACCCTGTCCGACTCGTGAAGGTGTTGTTAGGTATCGATAACTGATTATACTAATGGGTACAAAACCGGGCTAAACTTAAAAAAATCCCCCTAAAAAAATAAATATTATTTCGCAAAAAGAGGTAACTTAATAAATGTGCGTAAGCACACTTCCGCGGGCGGCGGGCGGTAGGGCATGCGGCACGTGGTCGCATCGCTATTCGCTCATAATAATACCGGTGTTGTCACTACTTTAAAAATTACCAAGTTGGAATTAATTCGCGGGCAAAAAAGATTATTTCAAAATTCATTTGTATTGGTACTCTGATGATTACGTAAAATTTTATATTATATTTGGTCATGTGGTTACCTAACCTTTATTATCCTTATGGGTCGGACAGGGTTTTCTTAACATACTGTATAAGTAAACTAGAAAGGAGTTTGAGGTTATTTATTTTATTTTTACATTTTAAGGAAACTTACAGCTAGCATATATACAGGTAGAGGAAAATTAGTGAAAGAAGGGCAATTAGAAGTTTCCACAGACAATATTAGGTTAGCACAAGAGACAGTAACAGGTACAGCACATGACAGGAAAGTGAAATCAAGAACAAGTAAGCACTCTGAGTGTATTTAGTAAAGTCTGAAGATGTATTAGTGATTTACAAAGAAGTTATCAGACAGATTTATTTTTGCTTCAGTTTAGGATTTCTGGTGGAGAGTCCACCAGAAATCTTAAACTGATAAATAAAAATCGAGATCATCAATCCTCTGACACAACAAGTTATATGCTTTTTTTTTAATAATTATAAACTAGCACTTGACCGTAATCCCGCCTGATGGTAAGCAGTAATGCGATCGTTGATGGTAAAGCGCGCTAGTTTTTAAGAGACTATTCATTCAGAAAAACTGAGTGAATAGGAAGGAAGACGGCAGTTGAGCGAAGTGATGCAATGTTAAACCCAACAACACGACCAACGATGCTGCGCCAAAGGGAGATTGATCTGAAGACCCTCCACGACCAAAATCCCAACACAAAAACATTTGGCGCATCGTACCCGGCACACATCGCAACACAACTGCTCAGACCCGTCCTCCGTACGGCTTCACCAGAAATCATGCCGGAACACGACAAATCGCTTGGCGGCAAGACTTTGTCTGGTGAGTGGTAACTTCTGCCGGCGGCCGATGTTATGGCCTACCACCGAGAAAACACACGCAGACATGGAACACGCAGATCAATTTTACTCTACAATTCAGATATATTCTACAAGGCATAGACAAGTATTTTCAATTAGTCGTAAAGCAGGATTAGCGCTGAGCCAAGTATATTTACAGAGATGAAATATGAATCCCCGACTCGTAATAGCTGCATATTGCTATGGTTTAAACAGTACTCAATGGAAGATAGAAGTCAAATGCTGGTCAAAGCAATAGTTCCGACTACCTTTTGATTTATTATACAGGATGGAAAGGAAAATGGCGACTTACCGCGGTGTGACGGAGTCACCCAGTGATTCTAGACCAAGGAACTTATGCCTAAACTGAGGGCCTAGACAAAGTACACACGCTTAGTAGCGTTTCTAAATCTACGATCGATAACGAAGTAGCGTTATTGTCGATAGAATGCTAGATAAAGTCACAAGTTAACGCCAATCGCTGATTCTATTCGTATCGGAGAACTCTTGCTCTGTGGTTAGCGATCATTCAATTAATCATTCGTTCTTCGACGACAAAAAACACTTGGCATTGAAAAAGCGCGCGCGGAGTTTATTTTGATAATTGTGATTTGTTTATATTTTAAGTGTTTGCGGTGTTTAATTGTAAAGGATATTAAAATGTAAGCGCTTTGCAAGTTTCTAAATGTTACAGAACTAAAAGTTATTTAAAAATCATAATGATTTTCATTATTTGCTGGATTTGAGTGACCAAATTTGTTTCAAGTTTGTTTATTAGTTTATAAAAGTAGTTTTAAAATCCTTCTTTTAAAGGATGGAGTTCTATTCACCCCGTTTTACGGTAATATGTAAAAATAGAAGTGCCATTTACTTTTGTCTCAAAGGGCAGTTCTCGAGACCCGTCAAATTGGTCCAGCGGCGAAGATCACGATAAAGCTTACGAAAAGAACGTTTATCATACCGATATCGGTTTCGGAAATCAGTATCCGTGATATCCTCAATTCTTTCAAAGCCTCGCCCGTTATAATCTATCTTGTCACCGGAGCCATACTTCTTCCTTATGTGCAGCCCATAATAATCGTAATGTATGCATATTTCACAGTAAACAGAATGTAATCACAAATAAAATTAGACATGGTCCACCCGATAGAAAGAAAGCGTTCGAAACAAAACGCTCCCTAGCGTCAACGATGGTCAAAATAAGCATGTTGTCTAGCACATTTCTATTAGTTCTCGATGGTCACGTGGTTTTGCTCCAGTCTCATTCATTGTTTTCGTTTTCTACTGTCGTTGACGCCGATAGAATGTTACTTTGTCTAGGCCCTTTGGTATGTGCACTATCGATCAAAATGCGGTCCGAGCGAGATAGATTCATAATAGCCTGCTGTCCTTGTTGTGTAGGGTGACTATTATAATGGGGACATTAAAAGGAATGTAGCTAAAATATTATTCTACCTGCTATGATGTACATCATCAATTTATTCATCCATTTTTACAATGACTGGACGACAGCAGGTCAAACTAAACGAAACTGTCAAAATATACATATATGATTAACCTATCAGTGTAAAAGAAATAGTAAATTCAGTTAATTTGCTAATTCTATAAAAATGCTTCAAAATCCTCTTCTAAAATGTCAAAATGCGCGTCATTTATGCACATAAATATTGTTCATCTGTGCATCTCTACAACAAAGCATTGTGTAATAATAATTAGTAGTAAGAAATCATTAAAGGAATCCGTCTTTTTATTTACACATCAAAACGTATTTTATAATGTTACATAATAAGTGCATGCGACATGTTCTCTGTTAGGCATTGCACCCAACACACGCCAAACGTGCACACTGTTACTTTACATTTACTTGTACTGCGTTCGCACGCCACCTCCAGCCCTGCAGACGATGTCGGAGGATCTTCATGTTTGTAAGAAACATGGTAAACAAAACAACTAAAAAATACTTTTTGCTCCTGCTCAATCACGGAATTGATAATAGTACTGATGCCCTAGTTCAGACTAGAATATAGCGATGTGCCGCCGTGCGGTCTGTGCCGTAGGCATCTGCGCGTTGCCGCCTCAAGCCTAACCGCGCTACCCCGCGCCTAACCGCGCCGCCCCGCGACCCCTCATCGCCCCGCATATGACGCACCGGGCACCGCGCGTCCGGCACTCCGCCGCTTGCTGCCGTATCGGCCGCTGCGTGCCTCTCCGTTCCGTTGTATCGGTCGTCCCGTAGTCCCTACGCAATCGGGTGCCGCGAGCTTCACACGGTTATTTCTATTATTGAGTCGATTCATCACGCGTTCTGATATCAGAGTCCAGAGTTGTACAAAGTAAGGTTTCACTAGACAATAAATATTACGTAATGTGGTCATAATGTTGTTCGTTAAACTCCTGCGTTTTATTTGAAGGAAGCTAGTGGTCTTCGTGAATACAAAGCCAGCCCGGCTGGTGGGCAAGGTCTTGGGATATTATCGAGCCGCGTGCCTGAAAGAAAGGCACGCGTGCATCGCGCATGCGCCGCGTGGATCTCGACCGCACGCATCCGCGGGCGGCGCGGGTGCCCCGCGCGACGGGCGTGGCGCCCGGGACCCGCGTGCCGCGCGCTTCTAGCGTGCCGCTCGCGACGCGTGTGCAGCGCACGGCCAGCGCGTCGAGCCTGCAGCGCGCGCCGCGCTTGCAGCTCGCGCCCAGCCAGCCGCGCCTGTTCGCGCAGAGCCGCACGCGGCCTCGCGCTTTTACGGGCCCCGGATTTTCTTTCGCTGGGTAAAGATCCATCTTGCGTTTAACTTCTATCACTATTTGACACTGCTTACTGCGTTGTGATAGTGCCGGTTGCTCTAGAGAAGCGATCGCGTCGTTTGCTAAAGTTACAACAATAATAATCTGGAGATCATTTATTTTATATTATATTATTTTCCTATACATCATCATATTCATACGTATTAAAAACGTTTAGAAAAATAAGATATTTTTTTTTATCTAACAGCCAGACGGAAAAACTACTTGTAGGCTATACGAAAGGACAGGATAAGGAATATAAAAGATCAACTTCAGAAAAGTTTTTATAATAAATTAAATAACATGTACATAATAGGCTTAATAATAGTATATTTATAATAAAAAAAAAGGCTCATTGGGTATCAAAAAGTTCGGCCAGATGAATTGTCTATGGGGATAGATATCCTGGCTAGGCCGCCCAAAAGGCCGGCAGGATTACCACGTTGGATTGCAATGCTGATTTTTTGAGCTAAACATAGGCCCGCCCTCTAGTCACGTAAAGAGTCAACCAACCGCTTGGCAATGTCCCGAGATATTCGATGAACACTCAGACCAGGGGTCAAGGTTCTGTGTGTTTCATCCCCAAACGGCATAAACATAAAGCTCCTAATGAAGGTTTCTGATCTTGCAGTGGCTAACAAACAATTAAAATTAATTAGCATTTCTTTTTCGTGATGGAAATACCTCATGGAATCTTGTTTTTGTTGTCGCTGGGGAAAATGGCCATTACACTTCCCACCCGTCGGGGGATGAGAGGGGTATGTGTACCCACTAAAAACCCCAGCGGCACTCCGGCGTCACCTTAGTGGCAGGGGCAGGGGGAACCGGCAGAGACTGAGCTACCAGTCCCCCGCCAGCGATGCCCGCCTAGTACGGCGGGCCTTCATTCGCTCCTCCAGGGGAGGGGCCGCGGCCGTGACTTGGCCACCTTCGTGGTGAGCGCTGCAACGCGGGCGCGGGCACTCCCGTGCCTCACGCCCGCCGCATACCTCAGGGAGGGAGAAGGCGGCCAAATATGCGCCTTCTCCTGCCCCTACGCCGCCTGCGGAGCACCGGAGCGAGGGGATTTTCCTCTCGCTGCGACATGACGTCTTCGCAGAAGGAGGCCACCGCCGCCCAGACCTCTTCGCTCCCCACCACCGCTCAGGCGATGGCGGGCAGCAAGAGTTCCCTCCCTACCGCTGCGACAAGATCGCGGCGCGGCACGGCCCACGAAGGGCATACTGCGAGGGTGTATTCCGCCGTGTCCTCCGCCGCGCCGCAAGCATGGCACGACGGTGTCTCCTCCCGTCCTATGCGGTGCAGGTACCTGCCGAAACAGCCGTGACCGGAGAGTACCTGCAACAAACGGAAGGCGAGAAAGCCATGATGCCTGTCGAGCCAGTCTACTGGACTGGCCACTCTCCTCTGGGGCCGGACGCTCCCCTTGCGCCCGGGCCCCGCTGTGCACTTTTTTTTTACTAAGGCATCTCGTAGTTGACCTTGAGAGGTCGTGACTACTTAAGCGGACTATCCTATGGCTGCGGTAAATGAATTTAAAGCCTCCAACCAGGGCAACTTAAAACTAAACTACTACACGCTAAGGGCACCCCCTGTAATCGAAGTTTTATTTTAATTCAGTTTTGTGACCACGGCGTTTCCTAGTACTAGTTCTGAGAAGAAACTTGCGAAATAAACTCAGAAGTCATAGTTGGGAATTTATATTTACTGGCTCAGCTGCGGCGCTGGGGCGGATTATTACTTTGAACGCGTCGCGATCGGCGACTAGGTCAGTAGGTCTTTTGTGGTCGTCCACTCGTACACTCTGTTGAGCACCCACGCCTCGAGCTCCCAAGGCGGGGCGCCCGCCAGAGCGCACGCCGCTGCGAAGCCTACCGTGCGATAGGCCCGCGCTACCCGCTACACGATGGCCCTTTGGGGCTCCCGAAAGGGGGTGAAGTTCTCACCGCCTCTCCATAGGAGGGAGTCCGCCCAAAAGGGGCCCCATAAAGGGCCATGCTCCGCTGTATACCGCAAGCATGCGATGCCGGCGTGTAGATGCCGGCATCGCATGCTTGACCCTCCCAATTTAGGCATGAGCCATGAGAGGCTTTCAGCTGGCGCGTCGACGGCCGGCTGAAGTGCGGGCCGTGGAGCCGGAGTGCCTCCAGGATGGTCGAGTGGAGAATGGAGTTGAAGGCGTTGGCAATATCGTATGACACAGCCAACCCTCCATCCACCACCCCCACCGCCTCTGTTACCTGGCCCTTTAGAAGAGCCAGGGCGTCCACTGTGGAACGGCCAGTTCGAAAGCCGAACTGTGCATCCGACAGGTCCGGTCCCACGCTCCGCAGATAGCGCTTGAGGCGGGCAGCGATGATCCCCTCGAACATCTTACCGGCCTCGTCAAGCAAAACGTTGATGAGCTGGTATGCCGAGGGGGAGTCCGCCGGCCGTCCCTCCTTGCGCAGGAGGCACAATTGGCCTTCCCGCCAAGGTTTTTCGGGAACCGCCCAGACGCGAAGCACGCGCTGAAGAAATCCCGAAACCTGCCCTCCATTTCGCTGACCGCGATGGCCACCACCCGTGAGGGGACGCCTTCCGGCCGGGAGCCGTTTTTTTTTTTCAAATTCCTCCACTGAGACTGAAAACTAATTAGGTTAGGTTTACCATTACCAAAAATAAAGTATGGTGTTGAAAAGTTCCTCAGCATCGCTGTCGACTGATCTTTTAAAATTTCGAAGAACGCAGCACTCATACTCCACGGCCTGATAATAAAGGTGGAATTAAGTAGTTTTCAGTATACACACCTCAAGAGAATCTAGGAATTCCTTACAAGCATTTATGTTCTTTTATCCTATTTTCAAAATTTAAAAGGTAAATAAAAACACAATACAATAAACTTTAAGGAAAATTAAAAGGCGATAATATAAATTAACAAAAAGGCATTATATTATATGAACGCATTGTATCAGCTTGAATATTCACGTAATGTCGTCATTTGAGTCGAGATGAAATGTTACGAGCCGTGGCCAAATGGGAATTTTAGAAAATGGTGCTGATTTAAATGATGTTTGTTACTCAGGCCCTACAAGTCAACCAAAACGTGATATCAAGGTTGTGGTTACGTAATCGCAGTACTAGAGATGTGGCTGAACGGTACACGGATAGATATTGTATTACTACGCAGTATCGGTTTCTCAAAATGAGCGCCATAAGAAAGCCCAATATCAAAACGTTGCATCTAGTACAAGGGCTCCAGTAGGATTATTAGCTACTAAAGCGCGCGAAGGACATCCGTTTAAAGAACTCTGTGGTCCATTCACACATTTCAAATTCATCTTGACCAATGACGCCGATGCCAGAACCCAGCATCCAGCATCGGCGTCGAGTCAACGATGTAGTATCTGGGAGTCGTCCTCGATAGGTGTTGAAACTTCGAGGAGCACTTCCGAGGTTTGGCTCCCAGATTGGAGTGGGCCAGGGATCCTCCCGGCAAAGGCCTCCTGCCGGAGACTCTACTCGGTGGTCGTGCGGTCCATGGCCCTTTATGCGACACTGGTTTGGGCGCGGTCCTTGCGGTGGCGACCAGCCTGATCACGTCCCAGAGGATCGTGGCCTCCCGCCTAGTCTGACGATACCACGTGATCTCCGCTGGCTCCCTCCTCTGGTCTCATGGCGACGTGGAGAGTGCGATTGTCGCAACCCAATGCTGGGCACGCTACAATAGCGTCAATAAGAACAGGGCTTTGAGGTGTGGTTAGAGACACAGCTGTTTCGGGGGATTCCGGTTCCGGGTAAGGCGGAAGGAAACGTCAGGGTGTCGGGAGCCCTGAGGTCACGGTGGAGGTTTGCCCGGCTTGGGCGGAGCACCGACGTGTCCTCGCGGCGACGATCTCTTGCATCCGGTTCTGTTTCCGGAGGGAGCGTGCATGTCAGGCCATCACCTCTCTATGCGAAGTAGTGATGCTGACAAAGGAGGAAGCGGAGCGCGAGAACTCTCCTGTCTCTCGTAGCAAAAAGTAAGCCAGTCTCTGTCGTCGGCGCGTTATGTTCTACCCATGCCTCAAATAGAAGTCAGCATATCGCGACGAGGTCTACGAAGATCGATGCCTGTTATGGCCCCGCGTTGTTAGAATGATATACCGTAGCCCCTGGTGCACAAACACGGATGGGTTATTTTTTGTAGTGTGGCACTAGTTGTGACTTTGTGCCAATTTCAAGTAAAAGGTAAGATAAAGATTTTTTTCTGAACTAATCAAGACTTTCTTTCTTTCTTTTTTGGCATCGCACGGTTTGTGCATTTAGCCAATGTCACGTTATGAATTATTCATGTCGAAAACGACGGCCACGTGAACCGTCTACGAGGAAGGTTTGAGGCAAAGTCATGATGAGGCCACTATGCTGCGATATCTCAATGTTCTTTATGAATTATTTAGTGAATGCACTTTTTACTACATTAATCACGCACTTTTATTCAGTAAATAACACTAAATAATTTAAAAAGTTCAATGAAAAATGAGCGTGACACTCAGCTTAACTCCGGATGGGTTTTAGTTATTAAAACTCTGACAAACCCTTTCGCTCTGCCCAGAGCAGGGGAGGTCATTTGATGATTTTTCCAAATGTAAAAAAGGCAGCATGACTGCATAAAAATACCACGAGGAGGTAGTAGAACCTGTTAAAGAATATTCACACTATCGATACATGTCGTGAAAAGTTCGATCTCGCTCAAACAAAATTTCTTCGAATCTGATCGTGATTGGAACGGGATTCGACCGAAACTTGACTGTTACGGATAGTATGAATGCACATATATATTTTTTACTTCAGAATTATTAAACCGAGATTGGACCGAAAACGAATTGTGATGTGTGAGGATCTAGCCTTATTGTCCCACACAAAATCTTCTTGAATCTTGGGCTCTTGTTGGCCACTCTCCGAGACCACTATAGCAGCTTTTAGATTGACTTGCACCATCGCCCGACTTAAGCATGCACCTGAGCATGTCTGATATAACACCGCCACTGTAAAATTGTTCCAGTCCCTCGACGTTCGCGGTATAAAAGACGAGGCGATACGCTTCGTTCAGATCGTAGTGGTATCAACAAAGTTAGGGTGTATACTCGCTGTACGACGGGTTGTCTGATGATAGAAAGGAGATAGAATTAAGTCACGCATTTTTCTCGCACACTCTCCAAAATGCATCGTACAGAACACCGACATGCTGGCTACTCTTCGTGTGTGCTCCAGGGCTTGGCGACCGGCTTAATGTGCAAATCGAAAGTAAATAATTATGTTTTAGAAGATTTTCTCAATTTTAATTAAAATTAATCAGAACTAATATTACAAAGAAATGTGTTTACCGTTTAACCATGAGTTTTTTTTTTTAAGTTGGTAGAAATCGGACATTCCATTCAAAACATAATACGAAATTCAAAATCTCAATATAACAAAAAATATAAGCCACCGCTCCGATGTGACAACTCACAGAGCACCTCGCAAGTCGAAGTAGGCGTGCAGTAGTAATATTTATCAAGTTCTTTTAGAAATTACCTCCTTAAACCCTGCCTAATTAATTCCTGACTTATTAATAATTGCTGATTTTAGTTTATTCCTCTTTTTCTCTGATTTGAAAAGTAAAACCCCTACAAACAATATTAATAGAAAAAGAAGTTCATAATTATCTAAACATGGTTTGGAGAACTTTCTGAAATTTCAGATCGTCTCACAGGAATAAGAGAGTACGCATTGCAATTGCAGGCCAGAGATTCTAGAGCCGAACGTTCAGTTTTTCTTGCAGAACAATATGCGAGATCGTCATAGCTATACGACAGTCGAGTACCGTGTGGCCGCAGCGTCTTACTGAATAGCAGAGAGAGTTAGACAACGGTCGTAACCAACTAGGACACGCTGTAGAAATTCAGCTCACAATAATGGATAGGCATTTAGTTACTTATTTACCGACGGGTTCTCGAGTGGCGACCACGCACCGGAAGACGTAGCGTGGGTAGGCCCCCGACAAGGTGGACCGACGACCTGGTGAAGGTCGCGGGAAACCGCTGGATGCGGGAGGCGCAGGATCGGTCGTCGTGGAGAACCTTGGGGGAGGCCTATGTCCAGCAGTGGACGTCTTTCGGCTGAAATGATGATGATGATGATGATGATTTAGTTACTATCCTCAAATTGAATATGCTCTTCAAAACAGCACCCAAATCGGAGCAATGAATAGGATTTGTTCTAAATATTTTTTTATACAAACAAGGGGTCGTTCAAGTATTACGTAAGTACTATTGGGGGGCGGATGGGTCTTTGCTTTGTTTATTTTGGATGACACGGGGAGTAGAGAAGTCTAGATGATGATTACGTCATCGGTAGTTATTTACTTTTTTACACGAAGTGCAACCTCACATTATCTATGCTTGAAATGTTTTGTTCATAAGATTATAATATTCTTGTCCCTTACTCTATGTTGAATACTGTATAAGTAAAATGTAATATCTATCTTAAATCTATTTTCTTGTTTTTAAAATCATATTAAATCAATCAGCTGATTCAAATAAAATCCGCCATATTGTTGCCTCTAACCATCCTCTTAACAGCGGTCCGGTGATGTTAAATTTTGACAGCTACTAATCAATTGCTTAGCATCCTCTTAGCGTTAAACAGC
Source organism: Sesamia inferens (assembly GCA_037179545.1). NCBI lineage: Eukaryota > Metazoa > Arthropoda > Insecta > Lepidoptera > Noctuidae > Sesamia > Sesamia inferens. The sequence continues at coordinate 11,967,351 of CM073921.1, read as the reverse complement.
TTTTATGAATAAGAATTTTGCTAATCAGTTGCTTAGCAATTGATTAAAGTTTTATGAATAAGACTGATTATATAACATTAAAATTATAAATATAAAAAGATACTCGTACATTTATAATTGAAAAATGTTTACGTAAGCATAGGGTAAGGGGGAGTACCCACTACCCCCTCGTGGTATTTTTGTGCAGTCATGCTGCCTTTTATACATTTGGAAAATCATCAAATGACCTGCCCCGCTCTGCGTAGAGCGAAAGGGTTTGTCAAAGTTTTAATAACTAAAACCCATCCGGAGTTTTGGCGGGAAAGTTAAGCTGAGTGTAACGCTCATGTAAGTTTTGCTTTATTTTGCTGACATGGGGGATGGGAGGGTAAATAATTGTAATAAATCTGCTTACGTAATATTTGAACGGCCCCTAATGGTCTGCTGAAGCGTATAGAGTATGTCATTCTTTTTGAAAAGTTATTCTTCCTAACACTGAAGAGTCACCTGGTTAGGTGCTTCAAAGAAAAAAAAACATTTGACTAAATTTAATAAATATACATTTGTCCCGGTTCCCTTGTTTACAAACTAAAGTGCATCTTTCTATTTCATAAAGAACATTTTTTTTTTTCAGAAGATCTTTCTATTTAATTTAAACAGAAGATAAATATTAGTTTAATATTCTAATTACTAAATTAGACCGCGCCTAGCGTAAATTGACGTATAGAAGGACAGATTTATCATGTCATAGGTAGCCTTCTACCGTCATCAAAACAAAAGCCTCAATTTTTTCTGATATATTCTAAATCATATATTTATTATAACTTTGTGGTTTTTCATTATATCTTTTTGAAATTTTGTACATAATTGATTAAGCCCATGACTAAACAAGATTTGAAAAATGGCAATCCATGAGTATAAATAAGATGTAAAAATATAAAATGCTTTTTTTTATCCTTTATAGAAGAATACTTGACAGAATTAAACTAAAATGATGTCTCCTATCCTTTTCTTAATTAAATAGAAAGAAAAAGAGGCACTTAACTTAAAATTAATTTAGTTGGTGAACAAAGGTATCGGCGCCAAAATTAAAATTATAGAAGAAAACATTCCCCCCCCTATAATTGCCGACTTAATTAAACCAACAATAGGGATGGAAATGTTTTATTTATATGAATGTGCTAGAAGAGAATTTTTAAACTTCATACTAGAATCCAGTATTCATCCAATTTAAAGATTTAGTTTTTTGCCTATTTAGTTATAAGTAACGTTAATAAAAGCGTGTTAACCTGCGTAATAACACAAAAACAGCTCGCGATATTCATTTTTTCTAATGGAAAAAGAAAAGATGATAAGCATCACCTTTTCTACAGAAAATAGGTATATTTTCCAACACAGGTCGCATGTAAGACATGACTTAGAAGGATGAAGTCGTATATACAATATGTAAAGAAAACCCTGTCCGATCCGTGAAGGTATTGTTAGGTATCGATAACTGATTCTACTAAGGCCTACAAAGCCGGGCTAAAGTTAAAAAAGAAATACCCCTAAAAATAAATATTATTTCGCAAAAGTAGGTAAATTAACACATGTGCGGTAGGCAATACATGCGCGGGCGAATGGAAGCACACGGCACGCGGTCGCATCGCTATTCGCTCATAACAATACCGTCAAAAAGAATATTTCAAAATTCATTAGTATTGTTACTGTGATGATTATGTAAAATTTCATATTTTATTTGGTCATGTGTTCACCCTATCCTTAGGGGTGGGACGGGGTTTTCTTTAAATATTATATAGGTCCGACAACCTACGCATACGACCTATTGCTTCTAACATCGATCTATACCTACATGCGGTTCTAAGATTTAGATAACATCTTTGAAATTTGCGGGCCGCTTCTGCACAGAAGAAACATTGTATGTAAGTGACGCTAACTGCATTTCCTTTTTAGTGGCGACAAACGATTATAGTTCACTGCGGTCACACGGTTATTGCGATTAGATGATTGATATGAATATAAGGTATATTCATATCTAGACTTTGAAAAATTTCTCTTATACAATAAATATGTAGTTTAAGTACATATCTATGTAAATAGTACACTGTAGACTACCTACATTATTTCTCTCTCCTTGCCCTTAGTATTCCATCTGTTGTCTGTAAAAGATAGCTCTTAGCGATAAGACTGCCTATTATGTCACCCTATGTAAAATCTTTATATTAAATATAATAAGAGTATTGTATTCTAATTGCACGAAGTAGCTCGTAAACCTTGTGGTACCTACATGAGCCAACATATTCTAAGCATATAAATAAGTTACAAATTTAAGTATTTATCCACTTAACCCTACATATTGGGATAACAGTTGTGTATGTATAACCTATTTATCAATATATTTTTAGTGAAGTAGAACACTTTATTTTCCACACTAGTATATACTCCTGTATCGTGCGTTAACATATAAATTCACACACACAAACAGCCAGACCCGGAACAACTAGGTACCTGTAGGCCATACAAATATTTATTCCGTACGGGGATCGAACCCGGCACACCCAGCGCAGCAAGCGGTCGCTCAGCCATTAAACCAAACGTGTCGTCGCTCGGCGTCACTTTGCCACTTCAATGAACTAATGTTTAGAATACCAATATTTATTTTTACGGTTAAGTAGTTGCCATATTTCTAAACTGAAACAACGACAAATGTAAATGTGTGTTTCATTTTTCTGGCACTAAACGTACTTATTGTATTTTTATACAACTTCAGAGCGATTCAGCTTACCAAATCTGCAAAATTTTCAACGGAATAATTTAAGTGAAGTATGAGCGCTTAATGATCTGCCATTCCAACTATATCTTATGGATTGAGAATATCCAATCAATCATAATATATAATAAATAAAATATATATAATAAATGTAATAGTCTCAATCCATAAGATATAGTTGGAATGGCAATAGGGTGACCTGGCAATAGTGCCAGGTCACCCTTATCTCACTTCTCATAACTTTACACAGTGAAATTATTACAGACTCGATCTGCAGAACCCAATGCTATTTCGTTTCGGTCAACTGATAGATAACTGTGACGTGCAATTGGAACATACAGATGCAATAGTGATACTAAGTGGACAATTGACGGTATGATTGTTTTATTGTCGGTCGCGATGATACATGCAGAAGTAGAGTACGGTAATGGACACGCACGCCCGCGCCACTCCCGCGGCCGGCCGCCCGCCAGTCCGCGCCCGGCTGCGCGTGCGCCCGCCCGCCAGCTCCGTAGAAAGTGTTGTGTGACTGGTGTCCACAGTTCCGTTACATCCGGTCTGCGCTCATTCTGTATGTAACTACCATTTAACTAATCACATTTGATATCATAAGGAATAAGAAGTTCAAAACGGGTTATATGTTTGTAAAAATATTTGCACATTGGCCCCATTACAGTCCATTAATGCGGTTTTCATTTCTAAGAATTTGTGGAAAACAGTATTTATGGTTTTTGCGGAAGTACTGTAATTACAGACTTTTTGAAAAAATCACTCTTATCCAAACGCTGGATTTGAAAATAATAACCGCCGAACATAAATGTTGATTTTTACATAACTACATTTGGTTTTTATTGATTCTTTTAGCCCAAAATTAACTCGATTCTAATTTTATTCTGAGAAGCCCCGGGACATGTGTTGTCTCGTGGCCCGAGACATCTAAAACCCTAGATGACAGAAATGAAATCGTTTGTTTTGTAAATAGCTTATCGTCTGTTTACAAAAGACGGAAAGATTGATGAATATGTGGAAATAAGAATGAACACGGAAACTAAGTGAATGGAAATATACATGTGAATGTGATCAACCAGTTGATGACCAGAAAGACGCGACGAATGTGTATGAAAGTGAATCTTGGGTGTAATCCTCAGCTTTTAGTAAAGCTAAGTAATTGCGTTCTTGCGAAGCATGTGTGTGATGTAACTATGAATGATATATGACGACTGAAGAACAATGTTACAACGACACAGTTTAAAGAACCTGAAGTGACAAACATTGAAAAGAATATCCTAGATAACCATCTAAGATACTTTTACCAAACCTTGTTCTTATAAAGATGAATACCTAATAGGTGATTAACTAAAGATATTTGCAAGAGATATGCGAGAGGAGACGCTAGGAAGTCCTGGAAAGACGTATTGTGACCTTACTGGTGATGTTCTACCTGACAGAGTAGTCGGTTGCATAGAACTCATTGTCACGCGCGGCGCGCGGCGGTACGGTAGCGCCTTCATGTAAGACCAGATGTGTGACCGATATCGATAAACGATGCTTTTGGTTTTTCAGTTCGTTACTTACCTACTCTTTGTGGAGAAACTAGAGATCGAGTCACCATGTCTGGTGAAGCCGTACGGAGGACGGGTCTGAGCAGTTGTGTTGCGATGTGTGCCGGGTACGATGCGCCAAGTGTTTTTGTGTCGGGAGTTTGGTCGTGGAGGGTCTCCAGATCAATCTCCCTCTGGCGCAGCATCGTTGGTCGTGTTGTTGGGTTTAACATTGCACCACCTCGCTCAACTGCCGTCTTCTTCCTATTCACTAAGTTTTTTAAGTGAATGGGTTTAATAAACTAGCGCGCTTTACCATCAACGATGCATCACTGCTTACCATCAGGCGGGATTGCAGTCAAGCGCTAGTTTATAATTATTAAAAAAAGATCATAGCAAGGTTCTGTTGCAGAAACTACGTGATAGGTCCCCATGGGAATAAGGCGTTAGTTAAATAAACGAGCTATTATGTATTAAAATAAAACTATTGTACGCCCAGTTTATATTAGATTTAATTCACTTATAATTTAACCTTATGTTGCAAAGTTTTCGTTCAGTTGAGTTGGATCGATCTTAAGCTAATACATAAATAATGCAGATGTTTCTGATAAAATTCAACAGAAACATCGAAGGCACTCTTCAAATTTTTATAGACACCCCAATAGCAATTCGAGTGTTTTTATTCACTAAAAAATGAAACGTAACATTTTAACAACGAAAAAAACATGCGTCTTACTTAAAACCACTCATCATCATCTTCCTTCATCATTTCAGCCGAAAGACGTCCTCTGTTGGACATAGGCCTCCCCCAAGGTTCTCCACGACGACCGGTCCTGTGCCTCCCGCATCCAGCGGTTTCCCGCGACCTTCACCAGGTCGTCGGTCCACCTTGTCGGAGGCCTACCCACGCTACATCTTCCGGTGCGTGGTCGCCACTCGAGAACCCGTCGGCCCCATCGGGCATCGGTCCTACGGGCAATGTGTCCAGCCCACTGCCACTTTAGTGTTGCCATGCTTCGGGCTATGTCGGTTACTCTCGTTCTTCTGCGGATCTCCTCATTCCTGATTCGATCGCGCAGTGAAACCCTAAGCATAGCCCTCTCCATTGCCCTTTGCCCATAAAACCACTACAATGTTAAAAATACTTTTAATTACACGAGCCTGTAATAAGACCGAACATACACAATTAAAGACACTACGGCAACAATCTCACACCACGGGATGCCAGAGCTCGTGCGAAATGGAGGCGTATATGTAGGAAAGCAGATCCCTGGCTCCAACGCGGAAGCCGCGGATGCAACCGGGATTATACGCTGAGTTGGTGATGATGATACACATCGGCCGCCGATTTCCGAAATAACAAGTGCCGGTGTCTAGACCAAAACGTACAATACAAAAGACATCGAGCGCCAGCCTCCGAAATTCAAGTTAACTAGGTATTTATTACTCGTTTAGTCTAACAGAATATATAGTTTGACAGCTTCCGTGGTGTAGTGGTGGCCGCTGCGCAAGGAGGCGCGGTTTAGATCCCCGCGCAATATTTATATGCATGAATATGAATATTTGCACTGGTCTGGTCGTGCCTCGGAAAGCACATTAAGCCGTTGGTCCCGGTTGTCATACGAACATCTAATGCCAGTCGTTACGGGTTATTGGAGCCCTCAAAAGTCCAACAATTGGTCTAACTGCAATCCTTCGATATCGCCTTCGGGTTGTGGAGGTCAGACGGCAGTCGCTTCATGGAAAATATCTAAATTTAGCCAAAATCAGCAGTTAGACTGGTAAAAGCGGACCCCAGACTCCAAAGCTGAAAAAGCTTCGGATGCGACTAGGATTAATGCTGAGATAATGATGATGATGACTCATATGGTCTAACACTTCCACAACATTTTTCCTTCTCATTGAACTAAAAATTTGGCTATTAAAGGAATCCGAAAAGGAGGAAGTTCTGAATTCAGATGTTTTTTTTATAATATATTTTTATATGTTAGTAAACTCTTTTCCATATGTATAAAATTGGATTGCTTTAGTGATTTTTGAGTACGATTTTTCCCATTTTCTATATACTGATGAAGTGTTATTAGCTTTCTAGCACTGATCTATACAAAGCAAGTATCGGTATATGAATTGCTATGAGGAAAATTCAACTAAACAGAAAAAATAAACACTATTTAGAAAAAAAATATTTCCAACATAAAAAACACTTCAAAGTGAAAGAGTGTTTTAATTTCGGAACCGCCTTCAGCTTTTGGGAGTTGAGATTTCCTCGAACCTTAACTTTGGGCGGTTCATTGAGTCCAAGGCCAGGGTGGCTGCCAGAAAACTAGGCGTCATCGCGAAGGTCCGGCGGTACTTCACACCAAGGCAGCTTCTAATTTTATACAAAGCACAGGTCCGCTCGTGTGTGGAGTACTGCAGCCACATTTGGGCTGGTGCTGCGAAATGTCACCTTGCCACTTTGGATTCGGTGGAGAGGCGTGCGAAGAGGCTGATTGCGACCCAGACTTAACTCGAAACGGTCTTCAAAGCCTGGAGCACAGGCGTAGAGTAGCCAGTCTTTCGGTCTTCTATAGGATGCATTCTGGTGAGTGTGCAAGGGAATTGCATGATTTAATTCCCCCATCTCCGTTCCATCATCGGACGACCCGTCGTACGGCGAGTTTCCACCCTTACGTTGTTGACACCACCGCGATCCGGACGAAGCGTTTTGCTTCCTCCTTTATACCGCGTACATCGAGGGACTGGAACAGTTTGCCAGCGTCGGTGTTTCCGTCACAATACAATTTGAGTGTCTTCAAGGCTAGAGTGAATAGGCTCTTAATAAACTAGCGCGCTTTACCATCCACGATCGCACCACTGCTTACCATCAGGCGGGATTGCGGTCAAGCGCTGGTTTATAATTTATAAAAAAAAAAAATCGTTGTGAAACCAAGTCTTTAATTGTACTCATCACAGAAATATACTTACGAAGTTAGAGGTACCCAATAACAACTTTCTCAGAAATGAAGGGTGTACCGTAAATTATCCCGATTCAGTCACCGTAAAAAGTTGTGAAGTGAGCTAAGGCTGAGCCGTCCAGAGTGGGAATTTCTTAATATAACTTACAAGTACTTACAACTCTTTCACATAACTTTTCACGGTACGATTGTTACACTGCTAAAGACCGATAAATGCGTGACCTATTTTTTGAGTTGCGAGATAATTCCCTCTATTCATAAACGTTGCTTAAAGTTAACTAGTGATTAGTGATTGTTTAATCAAATATTTTTGACGTTTTAACGTCAACTAACTTTAATCATTGTCCATATAATCACAACACAATAATCGCGAATCACTAGTTAACTTTAAGCAACGTTTATGAATATACGGGGTTAACTTTATCGTGCTTGTACATACTAGAAGTATCTGAGTGTGTTAAGTCGAATCCGTATAACTATTAGCGTCCAGCTGACACATCCCCACGCAAAATACATGACGATGGTCAACTTGGTCTCCAATCCGCTAATACAAGCCTGATGATGAAGTAATCCCGACCAATTTCGGCCACGGCGGCCATCTTCAACTCCGATTTGGCCGTTGATGTGCTCCCATGTGGCTTCATCATCATCATCATCATTTCAGCCGAAAGACGTCCACTGCTGGACATAGGCCTCCCCCAAGGTTCTCCACGACGACCGGTTCTGCGCCTCCCGCATCCAGCGGTTTCCCGCGACCTTCACCAGGTCGTCGGTCCACCTTGTCGGGGGCCTACCCACGCTACGTCTTCCGGTGCGTGGTCGCCACTCGAGAACTCGTCGGCCCCATCGGGCATCGGTCCTACGGGCAATGTGTCCAGCCCACTGCCACTTTAGTGTTGCAATTCTTCGGGCTATGTCGGTTACTCTCGTTCTTCTGCGGATCTCCTCATTCCTGACTCGATCGCGCAGTGAAATCCCAAGCATAGCCCTCTCCATTGCCCTTTGAGTGACTTTGAGCCTTCTTATAAGGCCCATTGTTAGCGACCACGTCTCAATTCCATATGTCATCACTGGCAACACACACTGGTCGAAGACTTTTGTCTTGAGACACTGCGGTATTTCGGACGAGAAGATTCTTCGTAGCTTCCCGAAAGCAGCCCAGCCGAGTTGGATTCGACGATTGACCTCTTTCTCGAAGTTGGACCTTCCTAACTGGATAGTTTGTCCCAGGTACACGTAACTGTCAACAACTTCGAGAACAGAGTCTCCATGTGGCTTATGTAGCCAATTTTGTTTATAAAAATCCTCGCACATTGCGAGCATGAATGCATACCTTTCACATAAATATAACAAATAGCCGCAGGTGGCCGGTCTTTCAGCTCGTCACAGCATGCATCCAGCTCAAGAAGCCATCGGTTTTCAAAGGCTTTGACGCTAGATTTTACAAGCGCTCTCCAATCCGGCCGTCTGGCAGTCTGATGCTCCCACAACGAAGGATTGACGTCGCACTTCATGTGTCGCTTCAGCACATCTTTATACTTGAGGAGTACGAGCCTAAAGCGCATGTGAAAACTATATGGCTCCAGACATTTATAACATAGTACCTAAAAGTTGGAGAGAACTCCCTCAATCTAAGTTTAAAAATAAACCTCGTTTTTTTGACCTCCGAAGCATATTCCTTAGTGTTATAGTATTCCTTAAAGAAAAGACATAAGTTGCAATAAAAGCTGAAATCGCCAACACGCATAGAGCAAGCGTGGTGATAACGCTCAATCCAGAAGGATTGACAGAGAACTGTATGAAAGGAGACCTAGGTGCCAGGCAGTGGGACGATAAAAAAAAGGTTGATGATGATGATGATGTTTGGAGATGCTTAAGTTTACAATGATGTTGATTTCCTCTATAATTTTATTAACAAATTAAAAACTTAGTAGAATTATAAAAAAAATACACAATGTTTTAAGTCCCAAGACTTTAAACATTCTGTATTTTTTTATAATTCTACCTAAAGGTCAATCTACTATTTAGCTTGTCACGTACAAACATATTTGCATTTAATCTACTTTTCACTAATCGAAGGTAACAGGGATAAAAGATACTTAAAAAAAAAAAAAAACGATAAAAATCACTTGATGAAATCGGTAACAGAAACCAATGATGAGGTCCGAGTGACTTTTCAACCAGGGAGTTTCACAGGGCAGTATTGTTGGACCAACATTGTTATTAGTCTTTATAAATGACATAATATGTAAATTAATGTTTCCGGATTCGAAAGTTGTTGCTTTTGCTGGTAATACGGAGTTGCTTTTCAGGTAACAGCTTTTAAGAAGTTTTTGTTAAAGTTCAGATAGGTAAGAGTTGTTTAAACAAATATTTACTTACAATAAAACTTGAGACAGCATAAATAGTACTCCTAATGGTAGTTTACTTCTACCATTTTATCATCCAAGTACTGATCTCTACTCGAAAACAGAGGTACCTACTCAGCGTGACCCTCCGATTATGTCTAGCCCATAAGCTACACATCTGTCAATGACTGGCAAAACGCCGTGAACAGAGTGACTTCAGCGGTCAACACGCCTGCCTGCGATGAAGAGGCCCCAGATTCGATCCCCGGCCAGGTCATAATGGAAAACGATCTTTTCCTGATTGGCCTGGGTCTTGGATGTTTATCTATATATGTATCTATTATAAATATAGTATCGTTGAGTTAGTATCCCATAACACAAGTCTCGAACTTACTTTGGGGCTAGCTCAATCTGTGTGATTTGTCCGTATATATTTATTTTATTATTTATTGTACCAGAAGTTAGTTATTTTCGACTTTGGGTTTTGAATTCTACCTAGTAGTATACCATACAAATATACCGGAGGAACTGTCTTGGGCTTTTTAGTACCTACTTTGCACACCACTAGCATAGTTATACGTACATTGTACGTCTGTACAATGTACGTAAAACTATGCTCAAGAAGCCGTCTGCCATCTTCTGATGGCAGATCAAGCTACTAGTCTGTCAGATTTCTTTATTAGATTTTCAAATTTATTTCTAAAGCATTAAGGCTCCAGGTTGATTGGGAATATTTGACGATTTCGGGTAGCTTGACCTGCTGTCGTCCTCGTCCGTACAATAAATGGTGGCACGGTCGTCGCACCACATACCTCTCACGTACGAGTATTTCAAGTAACCGATCTGGGTCCATCAACACCTTGGTGAACATTATGATTTCGAATTCCATTGCCGAGATTAGTGGGATAAAAACCAAAAAATGTATAGGAAACAAAGTACAAAAAATTTAATTAAATTAAATAAATTAGCATTTCAAGTACTTTCCAGATTCGGTACTGGATTTTTCTGTTATTCATACAAGTGAAAACCTTGTTTCAATGACGTGTTCAGAGAAATATTTTTCGATAAATCTCGGTTAGCTTCCCAAGAATCCAATGTGGGTTCGATCGTCAATCTAGCTTGGGTTAGATTCTTAGAATGTATTTTTACTAATCCACCTTAGAATAAACGGAATGAGCTGGGGGTTGTTCGTAAGAGATAAAGTGGCCCCTGGGGCACAGCCAAGTGAAGAATCATGGTTGGGTTTCAGTTACTAAAAGTCTGATACGCCCTTCCGCTCCATTCTGAGTGGACGGGTCATTAGATAATTTCCCATCCAGAAAAGTATAAACCGAATAACTCTATAAAACAACCAATTTATATGTAAATTCAGTGAACGGTTCGAGTACTAACTAGCACCAACTAGTCACGCCCACCAAAGTGGTTAGCCTTAGTTGAATCTGTTAACTTAATTGGAAAGCTGTGATGTTACTTAGTTCAACTCATTCTGGCTATCAACATGCTCTGCTCTTAATTTGTTTTACCTTTGCTACACAAACTCGGGACGGAGCACGGTGTCGCGACATGGAGCATAGCTACATTCGTATAGATCAGAGTCTAATTAGTAAATGAACACAAATTATATGTATGACAAAATTTGTTTGATGCAGACGCCATGATGATGGAGGACAGCAGCAAGGCGGAGACGGTCCATCTACAAGCCGTGGGCGAAACCGCCCAAGCGTCTTTGATGTGAGTATATCATCTACTGCCATATCTTCGCGTGTTTGTAAATTCACAATTTTTCCCAAATTATTGTATCACCAACGAAACGGAATGAGTTAAAAGTTTCAACTTAATAATACCAAGAGAAAACCTCCAAACTACACCGGTGTGATATATAAATATTTGTCTGCAGGGAATCCTCCTCCGACTTCTACGACCCGCACTTACATCGCCAATTGCCGAAGCCTACGAAGTAAGTGATCGACGCTTGAACTAAGTTTTAAATCATGTTAAAGTTTAACTGCTATCAGACATTAGGGCCCGTTTTGCAGATGATATTGTGTTATTCTCCATAACACCTTGAGAACTTTCCTCTAAAATCTGAGCACGGCAGGTCTTGAGGTAATTGAACCTCAATTGAACCGATACAAGACACAGGTCATTAACAATATAAAACGTAGGGTCCAGTAAGCGAGTAAGATGGCTGTTTAAAACACATAGTTCTAACAATACAGCTTCCTAGCTGAGAAACGGCTCCACATCTTGGATCCCTAGCATTGTGAAACCCAGTAGGTAACTATACTCTTAAAGAACACTTGAAAAGTAGTCTTTCCCTAACACTAATAATAACACTCGTAGACATGTTCATTCTGCCCTTCCTTATAACTTAGGGTGCACAAGCTCGGTCACTTACTGGATAGAAGTCAAAATTCACGATTTGCCATCGGGCAATGGAGTCCCTTATGATTTAACCAGACATCCCATTACCCTCTTGTGCTGCACTAAAGCACCCAAAACGTATATAGGAGTAAACTCATCTGTCAATAGATTCATCCAAGAGATGGATTTTTACATGAAATTCACTTCAGATGTCAACATAAATCGTGAATGCATAACATATACCTAATTATAAAACTCAAATTTTAGAATCCCGAAGCACGCAATGCATACAATCTAAAGATTAATTGTGTTAGTATGTAAATATTTCTTGCAATCTCTGTAACTTATTTCTTGTGTCATTTTATATTTTTGTATATTTATTTTGCTTTAACTTAATTTTTATTCTTTTTATATCTTTCGTTCTTACTTACTTTAGGTTATCGCTGTTTTTGATAATGTTATATCACCTCTTATTGGCAACTATACAAGCCCATGACTGTTATCTACTGTTATTTTGATATTTTGTATACAGAAGCTGTTGGGGTACCATTATAAATAAATAAATAAAAGGAGCGCAGCATAATAGGTGCTAACGTAGAACCGATGGATTCTGTAAAAATCTCAACTTGAAAGTTTAAGTGAAGTGATCTGATAATACAGTAAGTAAGGCAGTAAAGTTCTGGAGTGGCCGCCACGTACCGGCAGACGGAGCGTAGGAAGGCCCCCAACAAGGTGGACCGATGACCTGGTGAAGGTCGCGTGAAGCTGATGGATGCGGGCAGCACAAGACCGGTCATTGTGGAAAGTCTTGGGGGAGGCTTTTGTTTAGCAGTGACTTAAGAAGAAGAAGAGCTGACAATAGTGTCAATCCCTTGGAGTTAGTTGTAATGACAGCTCACTCCACGTTACTTCACCTAAGTTTTCACTGTGAGATGGTTAAAGAATCGCACTGGTGATCTAGTTAGAAACACCACGCTGCGCTCCCTAACTCAAGTAGCGGAGAGAAAAAACAGCCGGACTGAATTGGGAGTGGGGTGGACACGTGTCACGAATGCACTCGGAGAGATGGGCAAAGGTCATCGTTCACTGGACGCCTGGGGGAGGACATCGACGTCGAGTTAGACTACGGCGAAGGTGGTGTGATTGGTAACGTTTGCAATGCCAACATGGCCAGAGATCGCAAAAAACAGGGAGGTTTGGAAGGAAAAAGCGGAGGCCTTTGCCCAGCAGTGGGACACAAGGTAGGATAACAAAAAATCATGGCCTTAAGCATAACAGATTGAAAACCTACGTTTTGGCTAAGGACTTAATGGACCACCTTAGGTCAATCATTTCAGTTATTAAAAAAAGATTTACAAACGAGCTGTTGCCTACCTGTCGATGTGTTTTTTGTATTTCATAATATTGAACAATTAATATTTACAAGTCTCCCAAAGTGATAATGCGCATAGAAATCTTCGTCACTGTTCGGAAACGATCGTATTCCCCGAGCAAAGAGTAAAGAGTAAAGAGTGGTGCACTTAACCACTTTTTATGCACTTAACCACTCTATATACATATCTTCTTCCGAACGCTCGGGGAATACGACCGTTTCCGAACAGTGACGAAGATTTCTATGCGCATTATCACTTTGGGAGACCTGTAGTCTCTTTGGCAAATATGTTAAAGATTGACTCGGTTAAGACAGATAAACTGAGGTCGTTTCATAATTTAATATCTCGTTAATGCTTCCTTTTAACGAATACATCAGTGAGAATTCATTCATTCGTTAAAATGTGTTTGAAAGAGAGGAGGATGTCTAACTTAATTATAAGAGGGAAGCAGTGCCAATGCGAAAAAGAGTTCGAGTGCGAGTTCATTTATATGTTTATACTAAGTAACAAAACAGCGTTTGTAAAACAACTGAGTAGTGGTAGTCCCTGGTAGCAGGAAGTGGATCTCATGCCGTGGTATTGTATGTTGCAGCAACTGGGAAACGCTAGTCCACCTGCTGAAGTGCAGCCTGGGAACGGGAATCCTGGCGATGCCACAAGCGTTCGCTCGCGCCGGACTAGTAACGGGGGTGCTGGCAACAGTCATCGTCGGAGCGCTAGTAACGCATTGTCTACACGTCCTAGTGAGTCGCATGCCACCTTAAACTGACGACTTTACTTTGGAATTATTTGACCAGAATAATAAACACAAGAATAATTCTTGTGTTAAAATAAATAATAATAATTAAATAATAATAAATAATAATAATAATTCTAAATCCATAATTATTATGGATTTAGAGCTTGTCACAAACATTTGCTTCATTGGCTTCGATTCGATTGTTCATAAACTAAAGTTCAGTGCATTTCCATCTTTCTAGATAACGATAGAAGATAAACATTAGTGTAGGCCTGCTAAAGCTCGTCAGCGTCTCAAGTATATTGTTGTACTTGTTTTCTTTTTTTTTTTTAAACACGTGTTATCTATGGAGTATGTATCTTAATTTTACAGGACTACACTAATACTTATTTTAGTTTGTGAACAAAGGAAGCATTAAATAGCTGACCTTGAACCTTAAACGGTCAAGCCTCACTCAAAATTTAACTTATCTTTAAGTGAAGTCTTGAAACTTAGGTTGACTTTGTTAGACTTAAGTGAATAATCTACTATTATAGCATGATTTGGCAGATACGTAACGACAGCTCATCAGAGCTGTCTCCAAAACGTATAAGAACCATCTAATCTCACACTCATAGCCGCATGTCCTGTGCAGGTCCGCTCCCAGTACGCAGCCTGCCAGCGCCTCCGCGTGCCCCTTCTTTCTTATCCTCAATCCATGGCCGCGGCTCTAGAGGGGGGCCCTCCACCTCTACGTCGGCTCGCCGGCTCGTTCGCTATCATGGTAGACGTCTTCCTGGTGGTTTACCAGCTCGGGATATGTTGCGTCTACATAGTCTTCATCGCTGATAACATAAAGAAGGTCGGTAATTTTTCTACATTACTTCGATATCCTATGAACTTAGTTTAAGCAACTGTGATGAACTGTAAGATATATAATTACAAGAATAACAGCAAGTAGTAACTTGCTGTTATTACGGAACAGCAGTTAGTAGATATTATTACGTTCGTTCGTTCATGAAGTCGTGGTGTCCTAGTGATTAAAACACCAGCCTCTCAAGTATGAGTGCGCGGGTTAGATTCCAGGTCAGGCAAGTACCAATGTAACTTTTCTAAAGTTATACGTACTTTCTAAGTATATCTTGAACACCAGCGACTGAAGGTGAAGGAAAACATCTTGAGGAAACCTGGACTTTATAAGTCTGAAATCGCCAACCAGCATTGAACATGCGTGGTAATTACGCTCAATCCTTCTCTGTATGAGAGGAGACCTGTGCCCAGCAGTGGGACGATAAAAAAGTTGTTGATGATGATGATGATTACGTTCGAAAGACAGTCGAAAGTCAAAACGTTTATTATAGACATAACTAAATGAACAAATGCTGGCCACATGGTATTTATTTATATTTTTTGTGCTTTCACTATGCTTTGTACCTTTTCTTTGGTCTGAAATGAAAGCTAAGAAAACTATGAAAAATAAATCAAACCAAATTTATGCTATGTAACAAATCACAATATGCAATAAGTTCGTGATGTGATCAGCCCCTTGGGCATATTAATTCATTAAACAAATACAATGATATTAATTGAAATAATTATAAACCCTTAAGTTTATAGCTCTCAATCAGACAAATAAACCGTAATCTATGAATAAATTATACATAATATATTTAGAGTCATTTCAAGAATTCTTCTACTAAATAAAATAAGTGTTCATTAAGTAATTTAAATAATTTATTACTTTTTATATTAAGGTCTTTATTGCAGTCTCTAATGACTTTGGGAATTGTAACTACAGATTTTAGGCGCCATGATTTTTCCTAAAATATGGTTTTATGTTGCATATTTAATTTTATAAATTAGTTTGGTCCAGTTGCATGACAAACAAATAGGGATGTTTATTGATAAATAGGGCCGTTTTAAAGATATACATATATTGATAAGTATCTATAATGAACTGTTTCATAATTATTGTATTCGTGTTTACCTACACAAGGAAATCTCGTGTAAAAATATATGAGTTTAATGCAATTAAAATGTTATTTTCTACTTTCTAGAGTATTTAAATAAAAACTTCTTTTAGAACATGTTTATTGCATTTTTTATCCTTTCATTAAACTAACTAAATATAAACATCCAGGCATGAACGCCGTATATACATTGTTTGACACTACACACGAGCTCAGCTGAGCTAGGCTCGTGAGATCGCGGCCGATACAATTGAGTCAAGTGGGGCGGCGTCGTGCCCACTTCCTTACGTCAATATCAATAAAGGAGCAATTCCGGCACGCATGCTCCATGACGCAACCGCACATCTTTTAATAGCGTTTAATGGTGAAGGAATTCCACCTTTCACCTCTACATAAGCTGTGATTGTTCGCAGATGGTAGACCCTTACTACGTGATGGCGGTGGAGTTCCACATGCTCATCATTCTGGTACCACTGATTGCGTTCAACCTGATTCCGAGCTTGAAATTACTGGCGCCGTTTTCGGCAGTCGCCAACTTGCTGACATTTGTGGGGCTTGGCATTATCGTGTACTACCTGCTCACCAATAAAAAGTCCTCGGCGCCACTGGACCTGTGGGGCTCGCCAGCCACCTTCCCGCTGTTCTTCGGCACGATCTTGTTCGCGCTGACTGCTGTCGGAGTGGTGAGTCAAGAATCACGCTTCATCACCTTACATTATAATATTATATATAAAATTAGCTGCCAAGCGATCTATCTATTTATATTTTATGCTAAATATAATCAACAACGTCATTTTATCATCATTCGACACTGCATTGCGAGCGTGACACTGCTGGAATACATTTTTTTATGCCTTTTAAGCCATTCAACTTCTTTCACACTTATATGTCTGCGTAGTTTCATTGTTTTAAAATGTGTTGGATGTCAAATTGGTTAATGGCTGAGCATGTGTGGGCGCGTGGTTGTAGTGTGCGTGTGGCAGGTGATCGCGCTGGAGAACAACATGGCGACCCCAAAGGCGTTCGGGGCTCCGTGCGGCGTGCTCAACGTGGGCATGATGATCATCGTGCTGCTGTACGTGGCGGTGGGCGCACTCGGCTACGTATTCTGCGTGTCCGACTGCAGTGACTCCGTGACGCTCGACCTGCCACAGGGACCGTCAGTATACACAGATTGTTAAACAAAATAGGATCACCGGAATGATTTTTCATGCATTCAAATATTTACTACATTGATAAAAATTTTGTCATCTTTTGTAGGAAAACGGAATAAAGTTGAACTTAAAATTCATTAGCAAGAGTATGGAGCCCCTTTTGTTAGGAGATTTTGAACAACTCTTAGCGTGCAAAACAAGTTAAAATAAGTAACACTAAAAATAAGTATCACTTTCAAAGAAATAGAAAATTGAAAGTAGCATCTCACACCCTAATTCCGTAACACAGGATTACTATCAATTGGAATTAATTTGAAGCATTACACAATTTTCGATCATATTATGGAGCAATGGATTATCAATACCATTGCTCCTTATGTTCGAAAAATGTATCTGCTCAACAACGCAAATAATGCAATGAATGTTATTGAACTTTCAAAATTAAACTCATTGCTACTAATAGAGTGTTACGCAGCTACCCTGATGGATTGCATAAACAAAAGTCATAGTGATATATTTAGTTATCGATTGAAGAGTAACTTAATACATGTACGATAGGCAACACATGCGCGGGCGAAGGCGGGAAAGGCACGTGGCACATGTTCGCATCGCTATTCGCTCCCACACGGGTTGTCCTTGAAGGATCAAGGACAACCCGTTTGGGTGCTTTGGCAAGTATTCTTCACTTGCCTGTGCGCCAGAGCCATGGTTTCTTTTTTAATCAAACCGCAAATAACGCTACCTAAGTATTTCACAGTAATAATTTTCAACAAACTCAAAATTGGCTACATAGTCCATAAGTCATTCAATCCTTATTTAGTCTCTGTAGTCTGTACACAGTTTGTCAGAAAAAGGATGATCCGTGTTTAATTCGTGAGTACGTCGGGCAGGAAGGAGAATCGAGTGCAAGTCAAAAAGAAGATCGATAGCACTCGATGTCGGGAAATAGGTCAATGCACTAGGCTGGCTAGTGCATTGATTGATAGTCAGCGCGCATGCGTAAAGACCCCACTCGGTGACCTGCGTACGACGAGTTCTTTGTTTTAAAAATTGCCATAAGCTCAACTGATATACACACGCAGGTTATATCAAGTTTAACACTTCATTAGGAGTGATCAAGAATACGATACTTCAATTCACTATTTCTTATGGACCTACTTTAAAACGCATCAATTCATATCAGAGTGCCCCAAATAAAGTTTCGAGGCACTCGTGAGCCTCTCACATATCATTAGACAGATATATAGTTACGCTGCGCCGCCCCTCGGTTTGAGCCATCATAGGTCGAATGAATCAGCCGAATTAAAATGGTGATGGTGTTAGTAAATAGCGAACCCAAGCGCAGACTGTTAGTAAAACAATCACCAATCAACATGCCTTTGAATCAGAGTTGCATCGGTGAATGTAAACAAGCGCATAACTCATGAATCAGAATGACCAATTTGTGCTAGGTAACTTATACCTTTTTGCGAAGGAGTCATATATTGCAATGACTTACAATACGTGAGAAATTTAGAACAAGATGTGGGTAGTAGGTACTTCCTTCCGATTAAGTACATAACGAAGGCCAATTTAGTTTAAAGGCTAACTATGTATATTTCACTAAGAAATTGCTGCAACAATCAGTTTAGGGGTTACGTCAATGATCAATTAATAATTCGTAAATTAAACAACGGCCCTCGGAACAGTTGCTGAATAAATAAATAATTGTTTTCGTTTTTCTTTAACAAATTGCATGGGCTCTGTTTCGTTACGTCCCTATTGCATGTGAGCATCTGACACGCGTTTCGTTGTGACAGGCTGGCGACAAGTGTGATCGCGATGTTCGCCGTGGCAATCTTCATCAGCTATGGTCTGCACTGCTACGTGCCTGTGGAGGTAGTGTGGCGCGGTTACCTCCTGCCACGCCTCAACCGCTCCGGCGCCCCGCCCGCACGCCTGCGTACTGCCGAGTACGCGCTGCGTGTAGTTCTCTGCCTGCTCACATGTGAGTATACGCCTGTGTTCTCGAACTATTAGTTTAATATACCTACAACATTATTTTTTGTTATGCGAAACCCAACACATGTCCAGTATTTTAAAGTAAAGAATCTATGTACAAAATTTCAAAAAGACATCATGAAAAACCGCAAAGTTATGAGCTTGTTCTTTATTCTACTTAGCTGTCCCCAAAAAAATATGGTTCACGCTCCACTCAGGCGGACAAACGCGGTGCATTGATCTCTGGCGTCAGCTGTTGCGCAAGCTTGGAGTACTATGATGTACCGCGCGCGCTCGGTAACCACAGTGCAACAATCTCTAAAGTCTAAATATATTTGGGAAAAAATATAACATGGTGTAAAAATGAATGGAATCGATTCAGTTGCTTATTCTGAACAAACTATATTCAGGTTTCGCATAAACAAAATAACGTTATATATACTAAGATTTCTTTTGCAATATTAATTAATAGTGTGGACAGTGAGAGTGTCTCCGTGCGCAAGATATCTTAAGCGAAGCTCGCTTTCTGGCAAAATGTTGGATGCCCCATTAGGTTTGAAAACTAAGCAGAAGCCAATAAGTCCTTTGTATTCACAATATCTTAAGAAAACCCTGTCCGATTCATGAAGGTATTGTTAGGTATCGATAACTGATCCTAGTAATGCCTAGAAAGACGGGCTTACTTGAAAAAAAAATCACCTAAACAATTATAATCGTATCGTACATGTATTAAATATAAATATTATTTCGCGAAAGAGTAACTTAATACATGTACGGTAGGCAATACATACGCGGGCGAAGGCGGGAAAGGCAAGCGGCACATGTTCGCATCGCTATTCGCTCCAAATTTTGGGGAAGTTAGAATTAATTCGCGGAAAATAAATATTTTTTCAAAATTCAATAGTATTGTTACTATGATGATATTATAAAATTTCATATTTTACTAGCGGCCGCGCGCATTTTTTTATATGTTCCGCTCCTATTAGTTGTAGCGTGATGTTATATAGGGATTAAAGGGCTATCCATCGCAAAAAGAATTTTTAAAATCGGACCAGTAGTAGGTGAGATTAACGCATTAAAACAAACTCTTCAGCTTTATATATTAGTATAGATTTTTATCCTTATGGGTCGGACGGGGTTTTCTTTACATATTGTATACTTACGTTGAAACATGTACAGTCTCACACTTGAACTGGTATTGTTGCAGTTGTGTTAGCTGTGGCGGTACCGCGGCTGGGGCTGTTCATCTCGCTGTTCGGCGCGCTGTGTCTGTCGGCGCTCGGTATCTGCTTCCCCGCGCTCATGGAGATGTGCGTGTCCTTCCCGGACAAGTTCGGGCCGGGCCGCGTACGGCTCGTGAAGGATGTGCTGCTGTTCGCGGTGGGCGTGGTGGGGTTGGTAGCCGGCACGTACACGGCCCTCGTCGCTATCGTGCGCTCCTTCATGCCGCCGGACGCCGAGCCGCTACACGCATAAACCTCAGACTCCACATCCCGGCCATTTTACATACTTGGCTTCTAACCCACCTCGTGCACACAAGCAAAGCAATCTACTGGTTGTGTAACTGTCCTCTCAACATTGTATTTAAATAGTGGTGGTACCGGCAACATATATTTCTTCTAGTTAACATGCTCCGTAGGTTTGCACATTGTAATAGTGCAGTAGTGTATCTCAATATATGATATAGTCATAATATGATATAGTCAATCAAATTTTCTTTCGTGAGCTCTAAGTCTCATCGTACGATAGTATTATACCCTGGAAGTATTGCTGCACAGCGCGCAGTCGTCCGCGCTGCTCGCATCTCGCTGCATCGCACAGCTCCCTAGAGGACTCGATCGACACCAGTGCGACGTGATCCTGTTGTAAACATTATGTTACGTGGGTACATTGTATTAAAATGTGTACATTGTTTCGATATTTTATAATTTTAATTGTGTTATTGTTTTTTGTTTAGAGGATGTACCTGCGTTTATTATTTTGTTATTTAAAATAAACGTCTCCTACGATATAAACAGTGTTTTACTGTATTCCATTATACTTATAACTGTGTGTAGAGGATTCAATGTGTCAACAGGAATAACGTGGGACATGACCTCAAGATAACCTGAGCACTACGAATACTATTTGTATCCCTGTAAACGGGTCAAAATACCAGCAACGGGTCAAATATCACATCAAAGTGTCGTAGCAAGTTCGTTGTCCTTGCACTGCGCCCTTACTCGGTGTAGCAAAGAGTAGAGCAAACTGAATTAGTATGGGAGGAACTCGGCCGCGTTGGCGTAACGCATCGCAGCAAGGCCGCGTCGTAGGCAGTGACGCATCGTAGCAATGGCGCATCGTAGCACGGACGCGCAATCTAAATAGACGTAGCGTAGCAAGCAAGCGTCTTCGGTAGCAGTTTAGAGTTTTATGATAAAAGGTGTAATTTAGTGTAATGATTGACAATGTAACTTAGCAGCATTCACTTATTTATTTTAGAGTGTACAGTCGTATGTGATAAATTCACCACAGTTCTCTAAACAGGAAAGGAAAATATCGAATCGAAATGTAAAATCCTAAAATAAAAAATTCTGACACATGAGACATCTACCAACCGACGTCGGTGTATTATGGTCTACTCCTTCTCTTTAGAGATGAGGCCTATGTCCTAGCAACGTAAACATTGTGGGCTGATATGATAACAAAGTTTGGTATGAATTTGAACATGATCCATTTATTTATGACCACCAGGATATCATACCATATATTCTGACAGATCAGTCGAGCTAAAAGTGTGCTGTTAACCTTGAACGCCAATCACTTGTAAGTATAAAAGTTCGAGATTTTCGTGCCCTCAGCGCCACTATTTGATTAGAAGTAATCACAGTATAAAATAAATTTACGACTTTTACAAGACCTTTTTGTTTTTATGGAAAATTGCCCGTTATCAGCCAAATTTTAAACTTTTTACAATAAAAAGTTCATATTTGTTTTATTTTCAATAGAAACAAGAACGCCAGAAAATTTTTTAATGCCCCCAGCGCCAATTATTTGATATCAAGTAAGCCAGTGATGGGACACGATGAAGACCTCGCTATATTTCATCTCGTCGAAATGATCCTAAATACTATTATAGCAAGAAAATGAAGTGAACAATTACTATTTTATAAATATTGTAAATTATAAACTAGGTTTAATTCACCTTAATCAAGAATAAATAGGTTTTCTAATCATCGTCGATAGTGAAACATCGTTTCAGAAACCCATCCCTACAAAATTAGTTAGTTGTCAGTGCGCACACGCCACCAACTTGTATAGAAGTAAATCTGTGACGTCAGCGGACGAGTTTCAAGGTCATAGTGACTGTGCATTTTAGTGTAGTGCAATGTTTACATCAAGTTGGCGCACCTGTTCTTACAAAAAAAAAATTATGACGGAGAGTATGACGAATTATTGCGAGTTGTTCAAGTCTGAATCAGAGTTCTGAATAAGTTCGTCGTCTTGACATTCCGTTAATTCGTCAACTTCCGTTTCAGGAATTTTCTTCCGTTTTCTATTAGTTTCTACAAACCAGAAAAATAATAGGATACCTATAATAAAAAAATAAGACCCGTATTTTTTTATTTTGTCGAAGTTATCAAACACTACTGAGATATAGCTTATTAAAATTACGGAGTGATAGCTAATTACGTCACGCCGTGCTATATTTTGTACCACATCCTGACATCATGCGACATTTCAAATCAATATATCTTCCTATGTATTTGAATAAAAGAAAAAATAAAAAATACGTGTTCAATATTTTTTATAAATCTGTCTCATCATCATCATCTCAGCGTTAATCCCAGTCGCATCCGTAGCTTTTTAGCTTTGGAGTCTGGGGTCCGCTTTACCAATCTAACTGCTGATTTTGGCTAAACTTCGATATTTTCCGTCAGGCAACTGCCGTCTGACCTCCACAACCCGAAGACGATATCTAAGCACTGCAGTTAGACCAATTGTTAGACTTTTGAGGGCTCCAACAACCCGTAACGACTGCCACTAGATGTTCATATGGCAACCGGGACCAACGGCTTAACGTGCTTTCCAAGGCACGCCCAGACCAGTACAAATATTCATATGCATGCAAATATTAATATTTGCACTGTGCGGGGTTCGAACCCGCGCCTCCTTGCGCAACGGCCGCCTTCGCTACCGCTACGCCACAGAGGCAGTCACAGTTATAAATCTATCTGACGGACATTAAATCATTTTTTAGGATACAACCCAATTGGGAGTATTTTACGACACCATTAAAAAAAAAGTCTATAAATTGTATTTGTTGTAAGTAAACGAAATAAATTATGCAGGAATCGGTTGAGTTTATTCACGTGTAACTCGACCACAGTGAATAAAAAAAATAAATACCATAGAAATCTAGACATCCTTATATCAGAAAGGATTTTGACGTACCTCGAGCGCCAACGACTTGATATGAAGAAGATAATTATATTTGGAGACATATAAGGATGTGCCTTCTAGAACACACGTCTAATAATTTTTTTCAATTCTTTTCTTTTGGAAATGAGAAATATATCTAGGTTTTCATATTAATTTTTATGAAATAAAATAAAATATGAAAATACGGCTACAGTTTGTATTTAGCTTCGTAAATTGGTGAATGAACATTAATTTAAATGTATAATATTATTTGACATTAATCCCATCGCTACGTTTTCGACACATCTCTTATTATAAAGGCTGTATCTGATATCGACGCACAAACGAGTACCATGAATTCAGTACATGATTCTAAACCCCCCAGTGGTGGAATGTTTCGTCGGCTTATTCATGCTTAAAAAAAAATTATATGTAGTTTTTTTCACTTTAGACCGTTCATAATTGCTATACTTTTATAACCCAATAAGATTTTAAAGTAAAAATTAATTAATTCGCTAATTACACATAAAAGCACATTGAAAACAAAACTCGTAAAACTATTTTATCAGCTGATTTAATAGAGTTCACATCAGGGATCAACGTCATACCTATAAACCCGCACGGCGGCACGCTTGCAACGTTCAAAGGCCGAGCCGACACTTTTTCAACATTGTTATTTCTGTTACCGTTCATTAACGACATAAATGACTATCATAATTTTATTAGTCGCATGTGGTCTAGGCTTTTCGCGAAGTTTGCGTTACGATGTCAGATACATCCTGTATAATGGGCGTTCAAAAGGTTAACCGTATTAATCCCAACCATTATTTGGATGAAATGGTTATAATTCTCTGTGTCACTTCTGTAAGGTCGCATGAAAATCGAGGCGACACGGTTTGCATGTCAGATGGACGGAATACTATGTATATTAAGCGCCGTAAAACGCTTTGTTATAGAGGGGGGTCCCTCTATAACAAAGCGTTTTACGGCGCTTAATAGATTTTCTCCTCTCGAATGTTTTCTCTGCATAATAAACAACGGAGGTTAATAAAGGAGAGAAGACATCATTTCAGCCGAGAAGAAATGATCAACACCGTGGGAGTATTGTTAGCAGATTTCAATGACGTACTGTGGCAATCTTTTTGGGCCCAACGCTGAGTGTATAATTCGACTTTGATTCGACCATGTTCCCGCTGCAATGGTAGCGTGACAAAGTGACATGGCAGTCCAGCTCAACCGTGACGATGTTAGTTACAAGTAGTAACCTAATAGGAACTTTTTTACACACAGGACTCTGTAGGTTAAGTAATAATTTT
This sequence comes from Sesamia inferens, assembly GCA_037179545.1. Classification (NCBI taxonomy): domain Eukaryota; kingdom Metazoa; phylum Arthropoda; class Insecta; order Lepidoptera; family Noctuidae; genus Sesamia; species Sesamia inferens. Next base: position 11,942,480 of record CM073921.1, on the reverse strand, counting down.
ACTTAACTTCTACTGTTAGTAAGTTATAAACACCGATCTTCGAATTCACTGAGAATACTGGTGCTGTCGTGGACACGCGGCATCAGGGATGTACTACATCTATACCTAATAACGAAGGAACCGTTACTATTATTATTCTGAAACATCCCTGATGTACTACAACACTACGGGAGCCGCAGAAGACCCCTTTGGTTTTCTAGTATCCGGCCTTATGCTAGATTTGGTATAAGATATTGGAGGACCTTTGCACGCCAAGAACGATGACGTCATGCCTTGAAGCCGACGTATATAGGTGGGTATCCTTACCGAAAGAATAACCAAATTCTGCCTTGGATTAGAGGCAATCTCAATGCAAATACATTTGCTGAAAGGATATGTGTTGGTATTTAAAATTTAATGCTCCATTTCTGCTTAACTATACTTCTATACCTATCTATACTAATATTGAAGAGAGGTAAAATCTTCGAATCGATCGGTTAGTAGCCCTTTAATGATTTTACAAAAAAGTCCGCGATATCATAATATGTTTACCATTATACAGTATGTTAAGAAAACCCTGTCCGACCCGTGAAGGCGTTGTTAGGTATCGATAACTGATTCTACTAATGCATACAAAACCGGGCTAAACTTAAAAAAAAAAATCCCCCTAAAAAACTAAATATTATTTCGCAAAAAGAGGTAACTTAATAAATGTGCGATAACCACCCTTCGCCTGCCGTCCGCGGGGGGCGGGCGGCAGGGCATGCGGCACGTGGTCGCATCGCTATTCGCTCATAATAATACCGGTGTTGTCACTTTTTAAAAATTACCAAATTTCGGGGAAATTGGAATTAATTCGCGGGAAAAAAAGATTATTTCAAAATTCATTTGTATTGGTACTATGATGAATACGTAAAATTTTATATTATATTTGGTCATGTGTTTACTTAACCTTTATTATCCTTATGGGTCGGACAGGGTTTTCGTAACATACTGTATACTTTTAATTTTTCATATTTTTGCTTTTACTCGTAACATGTCTTTTACATTTAAGCAAATATACTTTTGTGAAACACCTACTACTGCTTCTTCTTCTTTAGCCTATAGAAGTCCACTGCTGGACAAAGGCCTACCAAAGGCTTTCCTCAATGACCGGTCTTGTGCTGCCCGCATCCATCAGCTTCCCGCGACCTTCACCAGGTCATCGGTCCACCTTGTTGGAGGCCTCCCTACGCTGCGACTTCCGGTACGTGGCCGCCACTCCAGAACCTTACTGCCCAATCGGCCATCGGGTCTACGAGCAATGTGCCCCGCGCACTGCTACTTAATTCTAGCGACTCGAAGAGCTATGTCGGTAACTTTGGTTCTTCTGCGGATCTCCTCATTTCTGTTTCGATCGCGCAGAGGAACTCTGAGCACAGTATTAAGTTACCTCTTTTTGCGAAGTAATATTTATTTTTTTAGGGGGATTTTTTTTTTTAAGTTTAGCCCGGTTTTGTATGCATTAGTAGAATCAGTTATCGATACCTAACAACACCTTCACGGGTCGGACAGGGTTTTCTTAACATACTGTATATAATTAATTATTTGAAACGGTTTTTTAGTGAGATAACCCTTATTAAAGTAGCCATGACACTGGTTATGACGTTTGATTGGCGACTTTGACAGTTCTAATTTCCCGTTGTGTTCGTGTCGAGTGTTGATTTGAGTTAATTGTGTTTATTTAATGGGCTGTAGGTTCGGAATTCATGCTTTGTTTTTTTCGCAGTGATATGGTAGATAATATAGATACGAATACGATAGCCTTTGATACATGACACGTCAATCAAATGTCACTGTTAAAATCTTATTTCGCTTACTGCTGACCACCATATTTACTAGTAGTTGTGTTGCACTCCTAGGCCGAGTTAAATTAAAAACTAAGCCAAAATATAGGAAATTAATATAAAAACCAGTTAATTATAGCGTAACTATACCTAGCATTAACTGTACAATGTGCTGGCCCAGGCTCCATACATTTCTGAAACGTCTCCTTTATATATTATTTTAATGTTCACACAAATTTTAACAGATAGGTGATGCTAGATAAGAGTGGGCTGTGTTATTATCAATTCTTAACAATCTTAGGAATATTACAGTTCATCTGTTTTCTCGATGAGATGTTTACAAAATCACACTGCTCATATGAAGACGTGTTCCTAGTAATTTGTCACAATACATTTTGAGATAGCCGTTATGAAAGTTCATGTTCATCTAGATTTATAAAAACAGTTAATAAAATGCATACCTTGTAACTGTTTGTGTAGGGAATTTGGTACACCAAATGGTGTGTTAACATACCTATTAGGTGACAGGTACCTAACCAGATGTTAACTTATTACTTTAGAACAGCAGTAAAAGCCATCTAATGGGTGAATTTAGAGGAATGTGATGTTAGTGATTAATTCTGAGTCAAAATATAGTAATCGTTTTTTATCGAATCTCATTTGCAGCTGTGAGGAAATACTCACGTATATTATAATGCATCAAGTCACCTGTATTACATATTTTTATTAACCTACATATTTTGTATTCATTCTATTTGCCAAGCGGGGCGAACTCTGTCCCCACATTGTTATTTAAGGTGTGTATTGAGCAGCGTTAGCTGTGGACACACCGTAGTAGTGTGTTGTACGCTGAGAATGTACCTACATTCAGTCGCGTTTGTGGTGCGAACGTTACCTTGTTCAAAGTGCAGTCCGGCGCGGCGCTGCTGGAAAATAGCTGTCCCTGATGCATCCATCCCTCTATCTGTCTGATGATTTAAACTTGAGTCAATTCGGTCATTCAGGTGTTGTTTTATGAATAGTTAACTACAATGCACGTAGGTAGCGAACATAAATAGTAAGTACTGTTTGCAAGAACGCTTAAGTAAATGGGAAAGATAAGTGGAATATTGTAAGTAGAGCGTCATCTTAAGTCATCGTAAGGGAAGCTCGCCGTGTACTGAATATATAGGAGAGGATAATGAAAACTCGTGATGTGTGCAAGGTAATTTATCGACGATTTATTTAGGTACATAAAACACCGATGGAGACAACGTATCAGCGGTTTATTAAGATCACTAGAGGCCGTGAGCAGTCTACAGTGTGCATTTGCGCGCCACTGCGCGCCACTGCACGCGACTCGTACGCCACTGCGCGCCACTCACACGCACCATAAATCAAACTAAATATAAATACAACAATTAACGTTTATTTTCAATCCATAGAACCATATATAAATTTAATTCAAACAAAATACTACTCGTACATGTAAAACAATATGGTTTTATGTTGTTGCAATGTAAACAAGTTCAGAACAAGGGGCCTCTCAGCGAGGACGTGTATAACAAATAAATAAATAAAGAAAGCACAGGAGGCCGCGCTCACAGTATGTACCTCACCATGCAACGTTCTTACATACGACTCCATCTTATCACGATACCTTAATAATATTACATTACAATATCCATGTTTTTCGGAGAAACAAGTACATATATTTGATGTTTGTAAAATTCCACAAAGGTTACATCAGAATATGGCATAATTCAATGTATACTTTTTAACAAACAAGATGGAATATCAAATGCCGCGCGGCGCGGCGTCATACATTAGATTATTACAATAACATCGTTTGATATGAAACAGTGCATTTCAAAGTTCAACGTCGCACCTATGTATAGAACCCTCACATGTAAACTTTTATAGAAAAAACATTTTATTGTTCTCGCTTTGTATCCATAAAATACTTTCAAATGCAACAACTTCTTAGTCTTAGTTTATAAACATTAATTTTTTTTCAATTCATCATTTAAACATCAATTGACTTATATTTTATCAACGACAAAAACCTACAAAAATATATTATAACATTAGCACGAGTCAAATAGAGTGCGGGCAACGTCCGGTGACGTCATCAGTGCGGGTGTCGCGGCGGCGCGCGGGGCATGCGCGGACGCAGGCAGCGCCGCGCGGGCGAATCGCCGCTCGCGCCCGCTAACACGCTCATACAATTTTGTCCGTGGGTTCTACCCAATCGATACATTAATGCGAGTCTCTTTAGAACTAAAAAAAATAATATAAACTTTCAAAAACATTAACATCTACAGCCATAACAAAAATAGACTAATGACAACTACGCTACGGAAACTACCAACTACCTAAACTAACCACTAAGTTAATTGAAACGAAACTAGTGTTCGCTCACTACTGAATCGACAGGAGGTACCGAGGGGCACTGCCGGCAAGAGCTAATCTCATCTGTAGCAGTCCTACGAAGCGAGCTAGTGAGAGACCGGCGAGCGCGAGCGGCCCGGGCCCCGACGGCGGCCGAACGGCCCGGCGGCGGGGCGCGGGCGGCCGCGGGCCCCGGACACGACGCGGGTGGACATCTTGGAGACGAGGGACGGACGAGGTCAGAGTTTACAACAGCAACGTTTATAATACAGATTTCGAGTAGGTTCGAGTGCCCGGGGCCTGCTCGGGGCCCTATTAAAACTATCTATATACAGACGCAGCCACTACACTTGCGTATGCGTACGCGAGCCACTTGAGCAAACACGCGACCGCCACCGTGGCCGGTATACATAAATATTCAACAACATTAACTTATTACAATAGTACGCACTCGTCGGACGCGCCGCGGGCGGCCCGGCGCACGCTCGGGACGGCTCGCAAATACCGTTCAAAAATAACAATTTCCCATAAATTTGGTCCGTACGTCGTTGACTAACCCTGTTGAGTGTCGGACTCATCCGAGAGAAGGAATTAGAGACGACGATAGATCAGAGCTCAAACGGAACTTTGGTTAAGATTTTCCTATTATTCTAAGTAGATAAACTTACGGTAACTGCAGTATCAATTAAACCTACTAGTCGAACAAGTTACAGAATTGACCGACGAGATCATCGAATAGCAACACGATCGTTCTTAACGTGTCAACATGGACGACAGCTGGTGAGAGGAGTGGTCGCGGCGATCCCGCAGCATTCGATGAGCTCGCGGCCGAGCGACCGGAGCGGCCCAGCAGCCGAGGCGGCCCTGGCAACGGAACGAGCAGCAGGCGGGGGGCGCGCGGGGGCGTGGGCCCGGCCGCGCGAGAGTGCGTGCGCTGACGAGCGCCCGCGACCTGGAACAACAGCACGCGACATACATTACTCACACCTCTTTATTTAACTTTAAACCACTAAAGTAAAGGACTACTCCGCAGTTATGCGCTCATCTCAGATTTCTTTAGACATACTGACTACGTCATGTCCTATTTAAACTCTATGTGAAACATTTCACAACAGCATCTTTACGAACTCATTGTGTCGGGCCCGTGCGTATAAACACCCTCTAACTGAACATGTAACATGCCTCTGAGGGGTAATTATATTCCAAGAATGTTCTTTTATCTTTTGCTGAGGAGCCTTGTCTGCTGAGAGTGATAACTTGCTGGCAAGTGGGACAGGGGGGGGGGGGGACATGGTGCTTACATGTCGTGTGGCGTGTTTGTGCTATGCGGGTGGTGGGGGGCGCGGGCCGCCTATACATCCGCGTATTTCGAGAGTTTCTCTCGCAGGATGTGGTTTTCCTTCTTAAGTAGCTCCACTTCTTGCCTCAAGCCCATGTTCTAAAACAATGAAATAAATTTGTTATACACCAAAACACACACATATTCATTTAATACATACACCAGAATAATAATTTATAATAATATCTCTATGAGAAAATACGTAACAGAGATTGTAGCCACCGAATTTTGGTATCGGTCAGTTGAGTTATAGTTTCATAAAAGGTGAACGGTTGCAGCTGTATTGAGCGCTGGCAGCTATTAGGAGGTAGCTCGTAGTAGTATATGGTATTATGTACAGAAGACTTACCTCTTTCTCCAGGTACCCTGCCCGCATCGCGATCTGGTTCTCCTTCATGCGGCGAGCGTCACGGGATCGCTTGGCCGCCATGTTGTTCTTCCGCCGGCGCGCCCAGTACTTGTCGTCTTTCAGGTCATCGGGCACGAACTGTTACGACGGGATGGGTTAGCACGCGTGCCACTCACTCAAACCCCCCTTCACCGGCAGTGGGCTGGACGCCGCCCAATGGGCCACTACTACAAGTAATTTGCCGTCCGTTAGGAAAGAGGCTGCCGATCAACCTTTCCCAGCACATGGCATATTTACAAGTAGGAGTAGATGAAGGAGTAGTCTAAGTGAAGCTTATTTACAGTTTGGGTCATGTTTACTGTTACCAGAGTCATTTTGGACGTAATTGTGAGAAATATGCTTATTGCTTATATAGTCGTACGCTAAATCATTGAAGAATAAAGATTAATAAAACAAAATTCTTGGTTACAGTCGTTTGATAGACTTGACGACCCTGTCATTACATAATTACCACTATTATTCATACTCATGTATGGTCAGATTCTGAAATGGACTGGCCATGGCCAGTCTCAAATTTTATGTGAGATTAATCTTGAATTCTATGAAAATCGTAATCCTGATTCATTGAACTAAACTCATTAGTTTCTGATAATATTCAACTGCCTGTCCATACATATAAACACCAGACAAGTAAAGTTATAAGAGAAGTTAAGATCAGCGCAGAGTGTGCACGCATCGCCTTCGCTGTTAGTAGTGACGTAAGGCCTTAAGAAGCAGTGCCATGTGTGTTAGCCAAAGTGTCACTTTACCCACAGCCTGTCGTTAGTAATGTGACTATGAAGCAGCATGTTTTTGTCGGGGATTGTGTAGGTGTGTGTGTTGAGGGGCTGAAATAGCCACCAATCTATGACTATCACGATCCGTCTAGCTTTTCCCAACCAAGTTAGCGTCGAAGTTCCACTATAACCGGATTCAACTAAATAAACGAAGCTTTGAAAAACATATTCCGTCATAAGGAATATGTTTTTTTTTTAATAACCAGGCTATATTATTAGAAATACATTTGTCTAAATTATATTCGAGCAGTATTCCGCCTCGAAATATCACCGCCGCTGTTCACCGGTGATCGTGGAACAATGTACCTACTCGTTTGCACTGCACCCAAAAAGCCAGTAATACATAATTGGAGGATATCTAGGTATTTCCATGTATGATCACGCCTCTATTGGGACTCAGATAGGATGTATGCAGAGTGCGAGGACTCCGGTCGCGTCATAAGAGACTCGCCCAAATAATCACCACAAAACCTAAAGGCATATAGCCTACCTGGAGATTATCTGATTTAGATGGCGTGGCTGACTTACGATGTCTTTTGAAGAGACAAAATTTTATGACTGCGCTTTGATGCTGCAATCAGGTTCGACCATGTGCACGTTTATTATTTCATTTGATTTTGATTACTGAGTGCGTCCTTGCTATCTTAGGCTTCGTTCATAACTATCGTGGTTTCCAGCTCTGGAAACCACGGCGTTCTCATCAGCTTTCATTGGGCTTTTTCAAGCTAGAGAGGCGACAAGTCTTACATTCAAGCTGGCCGTACTTAGCGTGAGCTAAGCTCCAGAAGCAACAAGTCTTACATAGAAGCTGGCCGTACTTAGCGTGAGCTAAGCTCCAGAAGCAACAAGTCTTACATAGAAGCTGGCCGTTCTTAGCGTGAGCTAAGCTCGAGAGGCGATAAGTCTTATTATATAAAAGCTGGCCGTACTTAGCATGAGCTAAGCTCGAGAGGCGACAAGTCTTACATTGAAGCTGGCCGTACTTAGCGTGAGCTAAGCTCGAGAGGTGACAAGTCTTACATTGAAGTTGGTCGTATTTAGCGTTAGCTAAGCTCCAGAAGCGACAAGTCTTACATAGAAGCTGGCCGTACTTAGCGTGAGCTAAGCTCGAGAGGCGATAAGTCTTATTATATAAAAGCTGGCCGTACTTAGCATGAGCTAAGCTCGAGAGGCGACAAGTCTTACATTGAAGCTGGCCGTACTTAGCGTGAGCTAAGCTCGAGAAGTGACAAGTCTTACATTGAAGCTGACCGTACTTAGCGTGAGCTAAGCTCGAGAGGTGACAAGTCTTACATTGAAGCTGACCGTACTTAGCGTGAGCTAAGCTCGAGAGGTGACAAGTCTTACATTGAAGCTGACCGTACTTAGCGTGAGCTAAGCTCGAGAGGTGACAAGTCTTACATTGAAGCTGACCGTACTTAGCGTGAGCTAAGCTCGAGAGGTGACAAGTCTTACATTGAAGCTGACCGTACTTAGCGTACTTAGCGGCCGTACTTAGCGTGAGCTAAGCTCGAGAGGTGACAAGTCTTACATTGAAGTTGGTCGTATTTAGCGTTAGCTAAGCTCCAGAAGCGAAAAGTCTTACATAGGAGCTGGCCGTACTTATCCTGAGCTAATCTCGAGAGGCGACAAGTCTTACAATGAAGCTGACCGTACTTAACCTGAGCTTAGCCCGAAAGGCAACAAGTCTGAAGTTGGCTTTATTTATTCTGAGCTTAGCTTGAGAGGTGACAGATCTTACATACATAGAAATTGTGGTATACAGTATACTTCAATAATGTTGGTTTTAAGCAAAACTAAAATTTATATTCAATACACTGACTTCCGAATCAATAGCGTACGTAACTACGGACGTGTGATTGGTTAAGGCCCGTATTCCAGAAGCTCACTCAAAACTCAAGCATTACTTTTAAATTCGTTTCAAGCTATTTGATTGGTTGAAAATAGTTTTAAGTAATGTTTAAACAGAGATCAATGCTTGAGTTTCCTTCTGGAATACAGACCTAAGTTTATTATATACTGTGAGTATATTGTGTGCCGATAGCAGTCATGAGATGTCACAGTGGCACTGTGTCGTGGAGAGAGAAACTTTGGGAGTATCCTGCCTGTATATCCTGGGAAATAGCTGGGCCCAACACTGGTTGACCGAAGCATCTACTTTATAAACTATAAAGGATAAGAACCAGCAATGGTTCAAAGGAATAATATTTTACAAAATGTTCATTTATGGTTCGTTTATAAAATAAGAATAACTTAAACAATTGACCTGTAATGTATCAAGTTCTCAAATCTATATAAAAGCAAAGCCGCTTTCCAATTCTGTTCATGAGTGCGCAGTACTTTTGAAATACACATTGATTTATGTGCGGTTTGCACCATTATAAAGAGTTTTTTGATGGTTTCACATCGATGTGAAAACACATCAGTGGATCGCACCCGGGCGGGTCTCTAATAATAGTAAAGAAATGGCTAGAAGTTCCTGGATCGTCTTTGGGAAGACGCCCGTGCAGGAAAGGAAAGGAAGAGATTACGATCAGGTAGTCAATCTATGAGCTCTCGAAGATAACTGGGAACGGCGGGCTGCTTCATAAAGTTTTCCGTTTAAATCAACTAACCTGAGTCGGGCACCCAAGAGAAACCTGGCTTGCCTTAAGCAGAAGAACGCAGCCCTGGAGAATATTATCGATATTAAGAAGTGAAATCAATAGTAGTAAAGCTGTTCACTGCTAGAAGGCATTTCATATGATCTTAATATCCCTAGATTTATGTAATTACAAAACTGGTAAAATAATTAAGAAAAATAACTACGGAGTTCTTATGAAATTCTTATCTACTTATACAAAATTATCTTTTCGAAGAGAAAATTAAAATGTAATAATAATTAATTAAATATAATTCTATTTTCTTGTAAATTTTCACCTTCAAATGTGGTTTTTATGTGCACTGAAATATTTTTTTTATTTTTCATTATCGATTCCTTGATTGAACATTTACTTTTACAAGTTATGAGTATTTACATACTCATAAATGTTTCAGGGATCTGCCGAATGTGACACAGAACATTGTCAATGAACTGGTAATGAAGCTACCGGTGTTTTAAGTTACAGCTCGTGTGCAAGCGTCGCAATGTCCTCACATGCAAACCAAGTGGAGGCGTGTCGTGTGTAGTGTGTGATGTGTCGTGCATGTGGAGTGTAATGTGTCGTGTATGTGGTGTGGTGTGTCTGTGTGCGCCACACCCGCAGGCGGACCACAGCATGCCGCTAGGAATGATCAGCGCACTAACATCATTTACCTGTTTCCGGGACTTCTTGATCATTGGCTGCGGCTTCAACTCCTCGTCGGAGAAGGCTCGCGTCCTGGGGTCGAAGTCACGTCCCGATGATGCCATCGAGAATGCTGGAAAATTCAGAGTTTACTTTTAATAATACTAATAACTCATTATATGTCAGTGAGAGAAACCTGCATTCAGCGCACTAATACATAAGGCAGATTATTAGAACAAATGTATGTAAATGCCATTTTAGACCAAAAGCAACATCCACGTACAATTCTCACTGTGTTTAAAGTCCTTTATATAAACAGGCGTCGACCTTTTGAGGTGAGATTCGAATTCCATGTCTAAATAATATTAAAACCTACAGAGATGAATTTAAACCGTACAGTCACCAAGAGGGATTGCAGGGAAACAGGCTGGTTCTCACAGATTAATGAATAATGTAAAGCGTCAAGCAGAGTGCTTGAAGGGAAATTGACGGATTCTTATTTATTATATTTAAAATAAAATGAATCTGGTTGTTTTACCATCACACTGTGGTATGTGCTGGGTTGGCGAAGTTCTTTAAAAGTTTCGTTCGATTTTGTTGAGAATTCCAATGATATTATTATTCTTAATAATTTAAAATTAAAGTAACATTTACTCACTGGAGTCGGCGGGTGAGAGCGGCGGGTTGATGGTGTCCGGGCTCATGCAATCGGAGGGCGAGGGTGAGCGCTCGCGCTTGGTGACGGGCGCGGGCAGCCCCAGTGCGGGCCCGAAGGCCGCTCCGCCGAGGTGCGCGCCTCCCAGCCCTTCGCCCGACATTCCATTCTCCGACAGGAACTCGTCTAGGTCCGCGTACTGCAACAGAAGCAGGCGTCAGCGCCGCGCCCGGCGCACCGCGCGCCGCGCACGCGCACTGCGCACCGGACGCGCTCCACTTACATCAAGGGATCACAACATTCGCGCTCAGCATATTCGCTTGGCTTGATATCGCTTAAATAAGTCATAATTTGCATATAAACTATAATAAAATATAATTATGTGATCAATCGGAGACGACACCATGTGGCAAGCGGGTGTAGGGCCCGGGTGGAGCGGGTGGAGCAGTGGAGCAGACTGGGGCAGCAAGCGAGCGACTCTACTACCTAGTGCGGCGGCGCGAGGGCAGCAAGCCGGAGAGGCACACGACACGCGACACGCAGTAGGTAATACAGTAGCAGTACTGACTTCTTGTACCTTGAGATCGGGGTCATAAGGCAGCGTCTTGTCCCACAGCGTGGGGCCCAGGAACGCGGCCTGCGCCTCCCACAGGTCGCTGTCATCCTTCTTGTCCTCGAGCGGGTCCTTATTGTTCACCGACTTGCCTGCAACATGATGACAGGGCGTCAGCCCGTGACCGGCGCCGGCCAGGTGTGCGGGGCCGGAGCGCCGCACACGGGGCCCGGGCCGGTGCGGGCCGCACGGGACATGCTACGGTACAACACAGTGCACAGCTTACAGTAAGCGCGATGCACAAACAATTGCTTGGCGAAATTACATGATCATACAATCGCGAGAGCATCAATTAAATATTTATATATATATATATTGGAAAAAAAAATCGCGGGTATAACATACAAATATCATACAAAATGTCATATTAAACGAACATAAAATAAACAGATTGGGAGCCACAAGCACGGGCAGAGGCAGGGGGCGCGGTGTGTAGTCGGTCGAGCGCGGGTGTTGCAGGCGAGCGGACTGAGCGCATTACCGAGAGCAAGAGGCATGACGCGGCCTTCGAAGGTACAGCAGAGGAAGAAAGTATAAGTTTGACGTAGGAAATGTGTCGCGCATATCTCGTAAGCCCCGTAGGTCGGTTGCTATGGTAACGTAAGTTCTCATTAGCGAATGACACTATTGAGACCGCGACGTAGGTAACACTGTGGAGGCAGCAGTGAGCTGGTGCACCTTCACTGCATGTTCGGGCACTCGTCACAAACATGAATATGTTCACAAAAGCAAGAGGTTTTACTGAAAATTAGGATTTACCACAACTCAACACATAGAAAATATCTCTCAACCTACAAATACTTGTTTACTACAATTTCACGAAAATAGTCATGTGTACTGAATAATATCAATTATTATTTTGGAGCTAGTTCCTACAGTTTTCTTTAGTTGTTTCTTCCAGCTGGTGGATTAAATTATAGTAACGTCAAGTGATCGGGAGGTCCACGTGAACATGGGATATATTTGTAGAAGCTGATCTAGCAGCGAAGGCCGGAGGGTGCTCACGTTGTCGGACACGCGATTAGCGGAGGGCGCGGGGGCCGCGGTGGCACGCGACCCGCCGCGTGACCGCTCGAGTTCTGTCTACGTAGCCGAGAGCAGCCTGCGACCGCCATGCTCTCTATGCTACCCAGTAAGTAATCACTGCACACGGTGTCACGTCTGAGTTCAAGGGACGATTTTTTTCTCAATTTCGAATCCGAAATTATAATATTTTTATTTTTAAATAACAAAAAACCTTCAGTATACTACATCTTAGCATTTATTGCCACAGTGCCTGAGCAGGGAACTGAACAGTGAGCCTCGGTTAGTGCACCAAGTCGTGACATGGACAAGACGTGTGCATGTGGCGGCAAATGTATGTGAGAGGCTGCGCGGCCTCTCAAGGCGATCCGGCACATTTACATACCGCGCGCTGAGCACACCGCACGCCTCGCAAGTCGCGCCGGCGGTGCTGACGTTCGTCACATGCGCATCGCGAGATAACAATACCTGTCGACGTAAACCTGACACGAGTATACTTAACTATACCTGTTTCATTACCGTATGCATAGCTGTCATTACTCATTAGATTTACAAATGCCTTGTTAAAGAACTGAACTTAAGACAAACACATTATTTTATCAAGTTTTTCTACATTTCTTTTGAATTATTTTGAGAGTGTTAACTTAATCAACGGTCGGTTCCATACATAGATCCTTTATGACCAACCGTGATTGTTTTCATTCAACAGTGTTTAAAGGTATCCTTTCGATGAAGAGCCACTAAAAGTAGGAAACGATTTAATAAATAATGTATTCCGGAAAAATAAATAAATACTACCTAGTCTATTAGTTTATTGATGAATTTCTCTTAGTTTCAATTTATACAAGTTAAGCTTATATCTTATTTTTTCATGCACGGAATAAAATATGCGGGCTTATACCGAGAAATAACAAACAGCTTGAAATTTACGAGAAATCTGTGAAGTCAGCCTTACGGCATAAATACCCTATGACAATTCTGAATAAAATTTCAAAGAAATCCATTGTGCCGTAATAACGTACCCACTTAGTATTTAATTGAGCACTGTACTACATCCCATACTGTCATGATGGAGAAGGAGCACGTACTATCGCGACATAAGCTGCTTCTTGTTCGCGACGTATATCAAATACAATGACACAATAGTGATCGTGGGAATGGCACGCGACGCTAAGTGGTGCGCGCTGCTGCTGCTTCCTTCACAAAAAGTGATGCAGGCGGTAGGAAGCGGGAAGTAACCCAGTGCGGCGTTACGTGCACGCGCGCCACGCTTTCCTCGCGCCGCACGCATCCCCCAGCGCCCCACTCTTATACAATCACTGCCAAGCTAGTACTGATGCACCAGACCACTGACCGTAAGACCCATTTCTATAACATCAACTAGTTATTAATCCCAGTTCAACTGTTTGATCCCTTTTCGTCAGGGTATCGAATAGAACAACCAGTTGCTTGGTCCTACTAGGTGTGCAGGGCGACGTAGGTATGGTACCAATGATGCAATTTAAAGGATTGTTGTCAAGCAACCGAAACTAGTAAAATCTATGGCTTATTTCCGCTCCGCATAGTTACGAGGAGTCTCGAGTCCCTGGCTTTTTTAATGTTTGGCTAATGGTACCCGAGTCGTGCGTCTTTTTTCTTTCCGCCACGGTTATATATTTAGTAGTTCTAAACGGTTCATTCACTATGCACAACGTAACTGACAAAGTCTTGCCAATTTAATAGCCAGCAGTTATGCATAAATATAATAGCGGTCAGTTTTAGCCCTATAAACAGGGCTGATATGCAAAGCCTGGTAACAATCACCAAGTATGTAGTTACAAGCATTCGAAGCTAATGCGGCTCTCAACAGTACAGTTTGGTAATTATTTATCTAATTAATGCAACATTATGTCATTTCATAATACACAATATTATGACTTTACATAAAAGGCCCTGTATAGTCTGTTATTTGGATGTTGTTTGCATTGAACGTTTTAAAACAGAAAACTACCAAAAATTTATGTTCTACTCACCGGTTTTGTATTTAATATTATGGAAAGCTATCTAATCAGATCTACGTTAGATACATTACGATATCGAGCTATGTTACATACAATTTCCTCAACCATTCCTTTTCATTATCCAAACATTCTTTTTTAGGGTGTTGGATGCATTATTTTGCTAAGAGCAGAATTCAAACAAATGAACGGCACAAAGGTTCTAAAAGGAGGTTGTACGTCGCGATGGAGCCGCTTTTACTTTCAACGTTCGAAGAAAGTACAGTGTCTATGAAAACATTATATTAAATATTAACATATATGGACGCAACATGAAGACTACAAGTTGACTACATTTTACTCTTTGACGACCATGGGGACACCGGTGTCACAATAAGAAAAAATGCAATCAAATAGTAATTAAAAAACTTATTTTATATTTTTGTTAATTACATAAGTCTCTGAATGTACCTTTTCCATTTTTTGAGTGAAACTTATCTCTTATCGACCATAGGGGCATCGCTGTCCCAAAAAAAGTCCAAAAAAACCTATAAATACTTTTATGTGTTTTGATTTGAAAATATGTTTTTTATAGACCAATACAATTAGCTAAAATACTTGCATAAGGTTTAATACCCTTATGGTCCTGAAAGGGTTAAATATAGGGCCAATTCTCGTAATTTAAAACGTCCTTAATTTAGTCAACAGTCTCATATCGGCGACAAACAAATGTAAAAACTTGTAAAAAATATCCGGACGTTTTGACACATTGTTTTCTAACATTTTCTAAGGAATATTACTTTCATCAAAGGTATTTTTGACAGATTGAGACTGAGATTAGGCTGTGGATGTTCTTCAAGTTACGAATATTACCCCTCAGATTGAAACGATTCTATCAAATTTTATAATAAAAAATTGAAGTGGTCAGGATTTACAGAATTCGGCACGTCTAACCTATCAGAGAAAGTGTCCGGACCGGCTAGTTTCGCGCTGCGCCCGCGCTGCCGCGGTGACGCTAGCACTCTCACTTTCTTCCGATACGGTCGGTAGAAAGTGACGCGCCTCCGAATTACCTACTCTCCATGCTAACGCTAACTATAATATGCCTCTTTAAATTTACCGCACCGGTTAACAAGAACTGAAGGCAATTGAGCAGGAAGGCATTTGGGCAGTGGGGCCCAGACCAAGCCTTCCGAGGGGCTAAAGTAGTATTTTTTCGCGCATAAACTAGACTGGTAGTGGTGGTGCTAACCAGGATATATCATAGATGACGTCATGAGGCAGTGTCGACGGCGCGTCGCGATCGGAATGCTGCGCCGACGCCGGTGGAAAGCTGCGGTTGCGTAACAAGCTCATTTCCTACTCGGAAAATAGGTGAGGAGTGCCGTGAGCCACGAGCGCGGGGAGTGCGCTGGGCGGGGGGAGCGGCCCCTCGAAAGACGGGTGGCGGAGGCGGGGGCGGGTGCCGTCGAGCGGGAAGTGGCTGCTGCTCTTGCGCAATGGAGAAAGCCGACGTTTTCCGGCGACGCGCGATCATTTTCGTAAACGTGTGAATTGAGCGAAAGTGAATAAGAAAGTTGTTATTTGAAAATAAAAAGTGACGCGCTCTGTACCGTCCCAAAACTACAGTACATTTTGTAGCATCATCTTCGTAATTACGACGCAACGTCGTAATCGGGATTACTTCGGTGTATATGCACTACTACTACACACCTACTAGTACTAGGCATGGACACCAAACAGGCCGGGATTGGAAACAAATGCGGTTGTGTTGTTACTCTTACTTTATGGTTTCTTTTAGGTAGTGAGGAACTAGATAAGGACCGAGCAGCCAGTAAGCCAAGAATTCCTTTATAACATCAGCTATCAGCGTGTACCTGATAACAAAATGATCATTTTTCGGTGACCTACTGAAAGTATTCGTTATGGGTCATTGGATCGACATTCCTGGGGGCTTACCATGACCTTTTAACAAAACGTTCAGTTTCCAGTCAGTTTTGATTTAGGCCTAATTTAGCGCTGCTAGTAAACCGTACCATGAGAGTATTAAAATTGAACGATTATTGAACGAAGTTCACCAATGTTGAATCGTCATGCTTGTCTGTGGCCTGCTGTAATGCCACTGGCTCTTTAATACGCATCGTTCAAAAACTTATATTTTCACTTTACCGGTTTTTTTTAAATAATAAAAAACATTAAATTCTTGGGTATATACATATTTTAACTATGATTATGTGGGACTATTTTCATAGATTCATTATCTAAAAGCACTACAAAGGTCAATTTACCTTTAAAAACTACTTTATAACTTTGAAAGATTCAACGTGATTTTGAACGTGAGTTTACACATGTCATGCAACAATAAAAAAAGTATTGTAGCGCGCCAATATTTGTATTTTTTATTCAATATAAACTCTGTACAATGTCTTAAGTTTGTTTGCTAAGAATTTTAGTTGGAATGTCGCTGAGGAGAGTAATTATGATTCATGTGCTGAATTTATTTTTGATACATGTACGGACGACAGCAGGTCAAGCTACCCGGAACTGTCAGATATCCCCAATCAACCTTGAGCCTTAAAGCTTTATAGATAAAGTTGAAAATCGGATAAAGAAATCTGACTGTGCTGTCGTCTGTACAAGTCTTTGTGTTAGTATAACCCAATAATTGCAGTTTATCAATTTTATATAGGAAATTTTATATATGTAGAAAAGGGTTGCAGAGAAAATATAGTATTTTTGGGCCGCTTGTATTATAAGGTGTACTTATTGGTCGTTTCTTTTTACGTAAAGTCTAATCATGATCAAGATTCAGAATAAAAATAAAGTGTGAAGTGTGTTGATAATTATCGTCGTCGTCGTATTGTCAATGTAATAAATAATTGTATTGAAACGTTATAAACGATTTCGTATTAAAAAAAAAAAAACTAATTCTTTACCTAATTACAGTTAAAGGTGGTACTTAAATCTACTTTTAAAAATTAAATAATTTATCGCTGACAGTGTAGTGTGTTTAAACCCATTTTTACTTGATTTACTCTCGTGTGAAATGGGTAGGTAAAAATCAGCGTGAAACGGATTACAGTTTTTGTTTTCTCGTTAGTTTCGACATTAGTGTTGTTACTTAGACTCTACCGGCAATCGATTATCTCAATTATTAATAAAATAACTTAAAATAAAGTTTTATAGCAAGATCCATACTCAGTGACATTCAATTTATTCGTCTTTGTAAAGATCTTATTCTCCTACTGACATTCCACTGTCCATCTGATAATCTAACGATTTTAATGAAAATTTTAGTTCTGTCAGTTGACTACGTGTAGAATAGACAGAACTAACTCACGGAACTGTATAATTTTCATTACAGTATTATGACGGTTAATATCAACATCGCGTAGCATTTAAGTGAAATAACTGTATAAAACCAGAAAACATATACATCGAAACTTCGTGTAGTGTATCTTAATAAATATATAATATCTATTCTCTGGTTTATAATCTACCATCGCATTTAATTATAGAATTAATACGACAGTTATGTAGTGTGTATTGGTGATACTAATTTAAACCATCAGGCACATCAATTGGATATCGAATCGAAACTTAATTAGATTAACGATAACGAGTTATAAGCAGCAACACTATCTGACATTGTCAATGTCAACATGCAAGTGTGAAATGACAACAAAACTATAACCTATTTTCTTATAATATTTTCATTTGTATACATTTTTATTTTACTCTTAGTATTTGTACTTGAAGTTTTACGGAGTATATCCGTTTTACTCATTGATCTACCCTACTCTGTTTGTTCTGCGCATAGTTGATTATAATCAATCATAAGTCATCAGATGCGAATTTACTCTGGTTGTCTACTTGGTGAAGGTGGTTCTTGGAATGGAGACAAACTATTGCAGCGCATGAGTCTGTTTGTGCCGCACCACTACGTGTGGAGGAGACTTCGTCCGCCGCTGCAACTGGTGCCTATAGCCAGAACTAATCTGCTAGCAAAGCCACCCCTAACCAGAGCTGCGCACACCATCAATGAGATACATGTGGCAGGAGTTAACTGACCAAAGCACTGCTGTTTATTCTATGTTTTACACATAATAAAAGTTTTTGTTACTAATTATATATATTATAGATTTAGTAAGATTATAATATAAGTGTTTGTGTATGTTTATATTTCGTTAAATAGTATTAAGTTATACAATATGTTAAAATGTTTGAACTGTCACATTAAGGTAATGCCTGTAAAGATAGTTTCAGTAGATAAATAAATAAATTCTCATTTTTTTTTTAATGCATAGGATTGACATTTTGGTTATTCTGAATATGGTATTTTCAAGATGGTACAGCATTTACACCAGAATGATGATGTGTTAATTGTTTTTGTAAGAGTCCAATGCAATGTGGAAAGACATTGTTAGCAGTTGTGCTCATGTACTGTACCTAATATTGAGTGTGTGTTATTTATGTTTTGATCCGACACCAAAATTGAAGTAGTACTCATAGTAATAAAATATTTTGTTAAAATCTGATTTTTAATTTCTTGAACCGTTATAAACAGCCTTTATTTCTACTATTTGTTTCTGAACAGTGAACTATTGTACTAACTTCTAAAAGGGGGTCCAAACTACACACTGCTCAGGATTTTTTAGGTTCCTTATTATCATATTTCTCAATATTCCTGTTAGACGCAGGTTAAATATACCACAATCTAGACATGGAACAATTAAACATGCTTTTAATTAATAGATAGATGTTATACAAAGAGTATAACAATATGATAGGTATTACAATTTTTGGAGGATTGTGAGAGAGCACCATACAAAAAAAACCTCTTAAATTCTGCTGGCAAAGCTGTTAAGTCAGTGAGTGCACCCAAAGGAAGTATTTTTTACCTTACACTACAATGTTCTTATAGTATAGTTATTCTGCAATTATAAATTCCCAGTGCAATGCATTAGGTACATAAAAGGCTAGAAGCAACTTATGGGTTTGATTTCTAAAATATTTCCCATTGAATCCCTGTTTGAGTATATTAGATGGCTATAGAAATAAGGTACTTATTTAACATGAGTATGTGTGATTATATTAAGGTTAAAATAAGAAAAATATTCATTTCAAGAGGCTTATTTACTTTCTTATAGGTATAGGAGAATAGATGTTTTATTTCCTAGGTTCATATTCATTCTTTTCAGCATTTACTCCAGAAGGATGCTGTGTTAATTGTTTTTGTAAGAGTTCAAAACAATGTGCGAAGACATTGTTAGCTGTTGTGCTCATGTACTGTACCTAATATTGAGCATGCGTTATTTATGTTTTTATCTGACACCAAAATTGAAGTAGTACTCAGAGTAATAAAATATTTTGCTAAAATCTGATTTTTCATTTCTTGAACCGTTAGAAACAGTCTTTATTTCTACTATTTGTTTCTGAACGGTGAACTATTGTACTAAATTCTAAAAGGGGTCCAAACTACACACTGCTCAGGATTTTTTAGGTTCCTTATTGTCATATTTCTCAATATTCCTGTTAGACATAGGTTAAATATACCACAATTTTGACTTGGAACAATTAAACATGCATTTAATTAATAGATAGATGTTATACAAAGAGTATAACAATATGATAGGTATCACAATTTTTGGAGAATTGTGAGAGAGCTCCATGCAAAAAAACCTCTTAAATTCTGCTGACAAAGCTGTTAAGTCAGTGGGTGCACCCAAAGGAAGTATTTTTTCCTTAAACTACAATGTTCTTAAAGTATAGGTTTTCTGCAATTATAAATTCCCAGAGCAATGCATTACATAGGCTAGAAGCAACTTATGGGTTTGATTACTAAAACATTTCCCATTGAATCCTTGTTTGATTGTTAGATTGCTATAGAAATAAGGTACTTATTTAACATGAGTATGTGTAAATATTAAGGTTAAAAAAAGAAAAATATTCATTTCAAGAGGCTTATTTACTTTCTTATAGGTATAACAGAATATATGTTTTATTTCCCAGGTTCATTTTCATTCTTTTCAGTGGTTGTAAAATTATGGAGGTGCAGCAACAGCAAGTCTTCATTATGTCTTGCGTTATGTATCCCAATCGAGGATATCCCAGAGTACTAAGGTTTAATTCATTTATATACTTCAGGTACTGTTGTTCTCATGATGCAGTTCCGCATACACATCCAAGATTTCTGGCATGGCTTTTTCTAGGTTTTGTATAGGCATTTCTCGTATTCTGCTTCTGTTGTGATTTCCTTTGGTAAGTGCGTGATATTATCCTAGATAGGATTTGTAGGAATTGTTGTCTGATATCTTTATTGTTTGCAATAACGCGGGTATTTCTTGACATTCTTGAAAAATCCTCCCGGCACTCGTTAACTACGATTATATGTGGTTTAAAACGAACGAATAAGGTTTTTATTTCATATAATCCTTGCACATTGATGTGCAGCATGAGTAATTTATAATTTTGAGTTTTATTACACATAAACATAAAAATACGTTTTCTATGGATACTGTATATTATCAAAAAATGATCAAAACAATGTTGATTAAGCTTCTATAATAGTAACTTATTCAAGATGACATTACAACCGTTCAATATTAGTTTTGTTGCTGTCAAATAGCAGGTCATGGTACGAAATTCTATACAAAAAAAAAGGTGAACAGTTTTTGTAAACGTCAATGCAACAGGACTGTTGCAGGCCTGCTAATAAGACGTCATGGTACAGAAAACTAATTTAGGACTGTTTCTGCCCTGCTATAAGAGCTCATGGTAAGGCCCCTGACCAGTCGTTACTAGAACTGGTCAGCTGTTAGTAGGCATAGCCCAATGCGATTATGACCTGACGTCTTACGTGATAGAATGACAGCCAGGCTTTGTCATGTCAAGTGTTTACTTCGCCGCTTGTCGGCAGTGTTTGCGATGTTTCTTAAAGCAATTAATAAGGAATTGGGACGTTTATGGCAAATGATGGCGTTAAAGCAAAGCGACTGAGCGGTGCATAACGTCCGGAAACTCTGTGCCGCGGTGCGTTGTGCTTGCTCGTGCACAAACATTATAGATACCTACAGTCCTGCACACACGGCTACACGGATGAGTGAGCAAAGCAAAATAGTGGTCTCTATGTTTGCATTGTTTACATGTAAACAGCCAATTCGCTTACATTTATTAGATACATGATTTGTACTAAAAGTCGTTTAAAGGGAGATCCTGTGTAGGTTTACTAGGTTTTCATTGGAATTATTAACAAAGCAGGAGTGCAATTCTAGTTGAGTGAATTTCTCTCTTTGAAGAGCGAGTTTCAAGTTCCGGGTTGAAAGTTGTGTCCAAAGATGAACTGCCGTGCTAGTGGCATGATATGTAGTCTTAACAGTTCTATGGTGATTTTTGATATACAGAATTTTAAGGCTCGTCATAAAGCCGTATGATCGTGACAATAAATATAATAGTATTCTATTTTACTTGCACATAACTAGGTATCGGAGTCTTGTTCATAAACTAATTTTGAATTTATTGATATTTTTCTATTTCTTTAAGCAAAAGACAGAAGATGAAACATAGTTTGATCATGTCAAATTAGTCAGTGTCTCACGTAAATTGTCTTATGTTTCTTCTTCTTCTCAGCCCAAGAGCTTCAAGGCTTTCTATTTCTATGATGATTGGTCTTGTGCTGCCCGCGTCCATGTATGGCTTTCACGATATTTTTAATCACATTGTATTTGTCTATAGAGTATTCTATTTAAGAGAAGAAGACTTTATCTTCTGTCCTTTTCTTAATGAAAGAGATAGTAAAAAATGCACTGAACTTTAATTTAGTTTAGTTCACGAAAAAGAGAATCGGGGATGGCCCCATTCAGGCTCGCGTGTGAAACACAACTAACTTGGAAGTAGTTTAAAGAATTGCAGATCAACCAAATATGCCTATTTTATTAGTTAAAAATAAAGGAGCATAAATATTGAAACACGTCGATATTTTCCGTCCCTTTTCTGAACTCAATCAGCATAGAAAGTGACCAATACGGTCAGCGATGACACGGAGGTGATCGATCAGTGGAATGTATGCGCG
The DNA here is from genome assembly GCA_037179545.1 of Sesamia inferens. Lineage (NCBI taxonomy): Eukaryota > Metazoa > Arthropoda > Insecta > Lepidoptera > Noctuidae > Sesamia > Sesamia inferens. The sequence goes on along the minus strand of CM073921.1, from coordinate 11,920,177 downwards.
AGCGCGCGTGTGTGTGTGTGCGCCACGGAAAAGTAAAAGTCGGAAGGTGGCGGCACGGGCGAGCGCGGGACGGACCAGGTGGAGTGCAGAGAGGGGGCCGATGCGGAAACACTCCGGAAGATTACTTTTACTCTCGCCGCGGAGCCTGCGCGTACGCAACTCGCTTCTCGCCCCGCACCTCCGCCCGTTCTGCTCTAACGACACACTAGTATATTTAGCAGTTATGCAACAGGTGACCAATTAGCAACTTATAAGCAAATTAAGTTGGCGTGCCTTTAGTTATTATTAAAATGATTTGTAATTTTGTAATCACAACACCCGTAAGTCATACAATGATCTTGTCACCTTCAAATTATTCGGCCTATATCCTAAGTTTTTAAAGACCTCTAAAAGACCTCTCTCATTAATGTTATTCTGACTAATATTCCAGGAAAAATATACGCAATATTCACAATCATGAATCAAGTACATCAATTAGTATGACATTTACCCATTCAATTAGTATGAGATTTACTTCGGCCCAAGAGATACATAAAAGCAACCAACACAAATTTACAACTTCTTTAGGAAAGACATAGGTACTAACCACCGCGCTTTGAAAGTCCCCAGTATCACCATCGCCTAACGTTGGCAGGGGACCAACTGATAGTTCTAAATTAACTACTTTAAATTTACAATATACAGTAGGTACTAAAAAACCACGCCAGTGTACGATATTTCAAATACGATCGCTACCACTTTGGAGAACTTTGTTAAGTTTTAAAAGTAAAAGTAGTCGGTGCCCACGCGCACGCGGAAGAGAGCACGTGTTGGGTGTCAGAGGGGGGCGTGCGGGGTCGCGGGTGGCGCGGGGCCCAGGGCGCGGGGCGAAGAGAAAGTCGCGAAAAGGTCGCCACTTTTTCCCAAATATTCCGAGTGAAAGTGTGCGCGGCCACGCTCGAATTGATCAAAAAAGATACGAAGAGCGATGACGCGCTCGCTCTGAACCACTCGAGCCACACTCCTTTACTTCCTAGAGCAGACGGTGCCTTGATCTCGCTTCTAACCAGAATCCGGTGGAGCTGGATGGCCCTCATGTAAACCAACTTCATTACCAAGCCATTTCTGCCTTCATTATCACAATGTTGAGTCGTGGAAGATAATGATTTCTGATTTAGTTGCACGGAAAAAATTAGATGATAATTTAGAGATAATAAAATTTTATAGGCATATTTTTGGACACCGGAAATGCTTAAAGCCGTAGCGAGTATTAGTATGCCTTATGGCATACTAATACTCGCTACGGCTTTAAGCATTTAATATAACATAAAATATAATTATTTATATTTTGTGATATATTCGACCATGTGTATCGCAGGCATAGCTTTACAAAGGTTATATCTGAGTATATGAGTAGCATGCACAACTGTGCAAAAAACCTAGCCCATTTGTTGTAGGCACAATTGTGCAAGAGATAAGTTCAAGTGTGTGTATCGCAGGCACAACTATGCAAGAGATAAATGCAAGCAAGTGCGTCGCAGACACAACTGAACACGAGCTGTGTTATCACAGAGCGACCACAACTAGACAATCTTCATTGGATTAATTAGAAATCAAAAAGAAGACCTCGCTAATTTGGGTTTATGTGAAGCGTTGCAATGCGCGTGATTTCGTACAATCAGTGACGACGACGTCATGATACAGTGTTAAGTGAGCACAAAGTCAAGAGCACAGCGTTAGCGGCAGGAAACGTGTTGCAGCGCCTGCTGGGTGGTTATTGCTTGTCATCAAGTCAAGTCTCCGATATAATGCAGTTGGTGACGGGACCGCCCGTCTACTTACTAGGATGCTGTTGATAAAGACTGCTTCATAATGATTATGTTATCACTTGCTTGCTCACATTGCTAGCTGAAACTCCGGATGTTTCATGACGGAGACTTGTTCAGGCAGACCGCACGAATTCAAAAGCTTATGTGATGCTGAGCCATGGATTTATGCGGATCGCTTAAAAAGAAGTGAATATCGCGTTGGTGCTGCGAGATATCACTCTTGTAAGGTTAAAGTGATGTGAAGTGCTCGTAGATGAAGAGACAGTTGACAATAATGACGTAAACTCCTTAAATGACAAAAAACGTCGAGACATTTTCAATCAAATGTCATTAATAATAACCAATCACAACACCCGCTAAGAATTTCACGCAGTTGTGGTACATGAAGGATAGGTACATAGTCGAATGCGCACACGCTATGCTAAATCATACTCAGTACCAACGTGGGTAATGGGTTTTAAAAGAAATTTTATACCCTATGGTAAATCTTTAGCAAAAAGTCTTTTCTGTAGTAAAAACGGAAGCCTGATTTTGACAAAAGTTTTTGCTCTCTTGTAACGTTTGGACGTTATAGCGAATGCTATAATTTAATCAGAAGTAGTAGGTCTATTTAAGCCAGCTTAGTAAAGAATTGTAACAATTACGAGTATGTGAAGAGTTCTTCATAAGATCACTTATGTGTGATAACTTTGGTAATAATTATATAGCTTTATAAAGCCCACAATTACTGCTTATTCTCTCTTTTGAATTTTTCTTTTTCAATCACATTCATCTTATCGAAAAAATGTTTTTTTATGAAAACTTTGTCAACCCAATTACTTCTAACGTTAATATTTGAAATGGGTTCGCCTTATTATTCTGTTTTTGATTGGTTTGATTTGTTTTTGTTAGTGATTGACGATAGTGTGTTACACTATGGACGGGTTAACGTTCATAGTGTAACACACTATCGTCAGGGTTTTTACTACCCTTTACAGAAACACTTTGTTTGGAAAATAGAAATATATTTATCGACCAGTAAAAGTACAGAACAGGTCATTAAACGAGCTCTGGGAACACATACCCGAGCCTGTCCTGAAGTTTTTTTGTATTTGCTAACTGCACTCTCTGAGAGGTTTTGAGGATGATTTTCATCTTTTATCCTGCTTGTAATTCTACCAGGTTTACTTTTAGGCAAAGCGAGTTTCTAGTTAGTAGCAGCTACGGAAAAAATATTATATTTTGATACGATACTTTTGTACTGTACTTAGTTCATTGTACAGTAAGTGTAAAGTTTTTGGAATACGTGACTTGTAGCGGTCAGTCCATCTTTCGCACAAGCAGTGTAAGTTGAGAAACTCGTTTACTCAGTCGTACGAGAAAAGACTTTTCTTTTGGGATTTCCACATTTCTTGTAGGATAAATGACTTGGTCCATCATAGTAAGTTGATTCCTATAAAAAAACTGCACCAATTGGTACCAAGTCTTTATTTTCTGAAATTCAACAAATTCATACAGACAGTATATTTTTAACAAAATTTGTGAATGCCGAAAATTACCCATAAACTTATTTATGGACAGTCTCTTAAGCCCGTTTTATTGTAGCTACTACATATTTTAGGGTATCTGCCCGTTTCTGCCTAGTCTTTATAAACGTTGAAAACAAAACGCGTTTAAAAAAAATAGATGTGGTGGTTGAACAGACATTAATTTTGATTTTTACGTGATGCCCCAAAATTAAGTCGAGCAGGCATCAAACCACCCGCGACCAACACACCAAGATCTGGAGAGAGTTTCTTTACTTTGATCGTGGTTTATCTTCGATTGAATTATTATGAGACATGATTACAAACCATGAGCTAACAAATACTCAGCACTCAATAAACCAGCCATAGATCACCAGACCGATAGATTAGCTTGCAAGAACTATTGATTTCGAGTTACTTCCGCAGGGAAGTGTTTTATATTATAATGGTTTTGTGTTTAATTTTAGTTCGATAATATTGTAATGTCATTAGCGTCGTATTCCGGTCAGCGCGTGTGGCTTGCAGACGGTGCTGGGGCTTCTTGCCTTCCGAACTAATCGGGTTTAAGGTCGAAGAGCCTTCCGCACTCAGTGCCTAATAACACAAAGGCGTTTGTGTTCAAATTGCGAATAAAAGTATTGAACGAGGCGGACGACGCAGTGTAAATCGAATATGATATCGATTGGCGTCCTGCTCTCGGAATGCGATACAAATACACGTGGCTAATGCGATAACAAACAGCAGACACTAGCCGCGACACATGCGCGAACGCGCTTCCTGGAGCACGGCATTGCTGAACAGTCTCTGGACATGGAATATGTCAAAATAGTGCGGGATATGGCGCCACGAGACGAAGCCTTGGAATCGTTACCACCTCGTGTTATCGCATATTATCAGCAGACGGTTACCCGCGGCCGAAAATAAAGCTACACATGACAGGCGCGACGCGACCAGAAAGGGTCCCGAGGAGAAGAACAGTTGAGGAGACAAGGAGTCATTGGCGGCGGGTGAAAGGCCCCGTTGCCGAAACAAAGAACTCTCAATCGACCGAAAAGTTTGGGTGATATTGGCGATCGCGCACTTTCTCTTTTTTCACGGCTCTCACGCGGCGCTGGGGGCAGCATCAATCACGATCTGAGCGTCGAGTACCGGACGGAGAAAGTGCGCGCTCGCTTCCTGGTGGTCAGGTGTCGGCAAGGAGAGCCACTGACCGTTGACGAAGACGTGTTGTCTCCAGATGTGGTACTGGTTCCAGCGGTCGTCGTCCTGAGCGTGGCCGTGCTGTAGCTGCGGCAACGATGGAAGCGGCGGCGGGTGCGCAGGGGGTAACAGCTGGGGCGGCGGCGCGGGCGGGCCCAGCGGCTGGATGGGTTGGTGCTGGTACTCCATGGGGTCGAGTCGAGGCGTTCGGGGACGCACTCGCTCAGTGATCACTCATCGCGGCGGGCGCGAAGACGCGGCGTGCGAGCGCGGTGGCGTACGGCGCGCGACTGGTGAGCGGGCGCAGCGCACGCGGGGCCGCCCCGCCGCGCACCCCCCTCCCCACCCGCTCCCACCCCACGCGCGCACTTCCGAGCACGCAACACACAGTTTTTAATTGCGGTGACATAATAGACGCTCAGCGCGATCACTCTCGCCACCGATAACTGATTACTGTGGGCGCGCTCGCCGCGCATGTCGTGTGTACATAAGAGTGCACGTGTCGTACGACGCTTGTAAACAAAGCCAACAACTAGGTTATACGAGCACGCTGTGCCGCTAACATCATCACGTAATCATGTACGAGTACCCATTCATATACAATATCAATACAAATTATGCAAAATTGTATTGCTTGGCAAAGTGAAAGCATTGCTTAACTCCTTGATAAGGCAAAGCCTTCTTAATTTTTTTCTAGAAGATAATGCGATCAACTAGCGCCAACACGTAGGAACAATCGTTGTAATTACACCGTTATAACAAGTACGCCTCAATTATTTAAACACTATTTTTGAGTTCATTACAGGATGAACTTCCATAAGATCATCGCTGAACATTAATCACAGCTTATAAATTAGTATGTTACGGGCAGTACTGCGCGCGCCGAGTAAACATTGGACGCATAAATAGCGCGCGTTGAAGTCTTTTGCAAGGTACAACTTTCGCCTGGGTATTACCAATTTTTGCCCTGGAACACGAGTGACCCTGGCGATTTTCATGCAAAGTGGAATCTATATTACAATGTTTACAATGTTGCGAAAGCAAGAGCATCTAAATATATAATCTAATTCATTGCCTACAATAGGTATAATACTTTGCCAATGGTCCAGTCATCGCAAGCAATCTCTCTAAGGAGCAGCTAGGAGTCAGCATTAATTTCCTATTTGAAAAAAGAGAACCATTCGGGATTTGAACATACCAAGCAGCATGATATTATACTATCATTATTGTTTGCTATGTAAGTACTTGTATTGTGTATGTACTTTCCAGGAGTTTTGTGCAGGAGGGGGGTGGGTTATTTGTAACCTTTTTTTTTCTAATGTGGCGGCTAGCCCGTCTTATTATTTATCTTTATTTATTTATTTCATATTTCTTTTCTAAACTCTTATCCTCTAAATTATTTAGGTATTTATCTACGATTACCATATTGTTAATGTTAATATATACTAAAATATATAACTCTACAAACTTATTTATCTAAATCTTATTTCTATTATTGACTATCGTGCATATTTCTGTACAATAATCTACAAATATTTTGCGGCTAGTTTTACCGGTAAGTAACCCACTTATGTTTTGCCTGTTTAAACTCACACCTAGTTTTTCTTCGAGGGTGCGGAAGACGTCCTCTACCGCATCCGGCTGACAAACGCATGATGGACTCTCCCTTAACTTAAAGCGGTGAATCTGGGAGAATCCACCATGCCCCGTCAAAATCTGTGAGAGCTTACCCTCAGGCTTTGCCTTAAGGGCAAAGCGGTAAGCCATTTTGGCATCGGGAAGGAAGACCTTCGTGACTGATGCAGTGTCCCCGGATATGTACCTACTGTGTTCCATTCATCCAAAGAGGATTGGCGCAGAATCCGCTTCACTAATGAAGTTGGACACTTGTCATAGTCAGGTCTCTTTCTCGATGCCAAGGCAGCCTGTTTGGCCAGATTGTCAGCGCGCTCATTTCTGGGTAGTCCTACATGGGCCTTGACCCAAAACAAGGACACAGCCAGAGGGTGAAGTGACCAATGGTTAGCGACCGTCTCCAAAGCGGCTCTCGAGTCGCTGTATAGACCATAGGTCAACTCCTTACCTTTGAGAACGACGCTCGCGGCTTTACATATAGCTAGGAGCTCCGCCTGGAAGACTGTGCAGTACGCGGACAGACAGACCTTGATATCCCTGAATTCGGCCTCGCGATCCCGCAAGGATAGCGCGGATCCGACCTTCCCATCAATCTTGCTGCCGTCAGCCGTCCGGTAGGATTTGCAGTTTCTGAGCGAAGCCTCTCTGGACTGTTTGAGTTATTGCTTTGTATTGGGCTTGTGGATAAATAATAACAGCCGCATGGTTCGATCGACCAGGTGAAGCAACGCTTGCAATGGTAAGACTGACTTATCATTGCAAGCGTTGCTTCACCTGATGATCGAACCATGCACCCATCCACTGGGATGGGTTACCATCTTTACATTTTTTTTTTTTTTTTTGTATGGGAATCAATCAAATTACCTCAGAGCGTGGCGGAGTGAAAGTGCATGTTAGACCTTTACCGACTGAAACACACCCCTGCTCCTTCACATGCGTTGCTTTGGACTCCCTGAGAAACAGCGGGTCAACGCCTGTCGGGGATGCGGTAAATGCGTATGCGAATTTGGCACCTCCGGCCGTAGGTAGAGGTAAAACACCACGGTGATTTTAGCAGCTAAGAACACCCCCCCCCCCCCCCATATTTCGCAAAAGGAGTTAAATTAATACATGTGCGGTAGGTACATACGCGGGCGAAAGGGGGCAGGGCACGGGGCAAGCAGCCGCATCGCTATTCGCTCATGATTATACCGTCAAAAATGGTGTTGTCACTTATTAAATAAATACCAAATTTTGGGGAAGTTTATAAGGATAATAAAGGTTAGGTGAACACATGACCAAATAAAATATGAAATTTTACATAATCATCACAGTAACAATATGTGTCAAAATAATGAATTTTGAAATCATCTTTTTTCCGGGAATTAATTCCAACTTCGCCGAAATTTGGTAATTTTCAAAAAGTGACAACCCCATTTTCGCTGATATTATTATGAGCGATGCGACCGCGTACCCTGTACCCCTTCGCCCGCGCATGTAGTGCCTACAATGCATGTAGGTATTAAAATGGCTACTTTTGCGAAATAATATTTATTTTTTTAGGGGGATACTTTTTTAAATCAGTTATCGATACCTAATAATACCTTCACGGATCGGACAGGGTTTTCTTTACATGTTGTCTATCATATATCGTTTTTTTTTAATTAAATTATAAACTAGCGCTTGACCGCAATCCCGCCTGATGGTAAGCAGTGACGCAATCGTTGATGGTAAAGCGCACTAGTTTATTAAGAGCATATTCACTCTAGCCTTGAAGACACTCAAATTGTAGTCGGTCGGTCTCGATGTACGCGGTATAAAGGAGGAGGCGAAACGCTTCGTCCGGATCGTAGTGGTGTTAACTACATAAGGGTGGAAACTCGCCGTACGACGGGTCGTCCGACGGTGGAACGGAGATGGGGGAATTAAATCACGCAATTCCCTCGCACACTCCCCAAAATGTATGCTATAGAACACCGAAAGGCTGGCAACTCTACGCCTGTGCTCTAGGCTTTGGATATAGCAATAGAATAATAAACATTTCTGTTGATTTAATTTTTCGAATCGAATTCAATATTTCTAATAAGGTACGACAAAGTAGCTAGACATAATTGTGTTGTTTTGACATAATTGTACTGTTCAACAATTCCATCGGATAATTATCGATTTCATCGGTTCAAATAGTTATGTTGTTTATTGTATTCAGTTTGTTGACATAACAGAACATAAAGTCTTTTCTTCTGGATAGATTGTGCAGAGAATCTATGGTGCATACTCTTATTTCACCAGCTATGTTTAAAGTACAGCCCGACCAGCTAAGCGTGTTTTATTTGGGCACAAAAAAATAAAGGCGGACTTAAATTCTTAGGCCTGTCATAATCAACCGGGCACAAATCCAGATTATACATTGTTAATGAGAGATTGTTCACGGAAAATGAAAACAAGTTTTGTTCCCGAGTAGGAGTAGCTTGCTCTCTCCCACCATAATATAGTGGGAGCAGGCCGCACACTCTTGCTGTAATGTAGTAAGAGGGTTCGTACACTCCCGCTGTATAGACTTTTTTTTTTAATAATTATAAACTAGCGCTTGACCGCAATCCCGCCGAAGTATATCTTGGACACCAATGACTAAAGGTGAAGGAAAACATCTTGAGGAAACCTGGACTAAGTCTGAAATCGCCAACCCGCTTTGAGCAAGCGTGGTGATTACGCTCAATCCTTCTCTATGATGAGAAGAGACCTGTGCCCAGCAGTGGGACGATAAAAAGTTGATAATGATGAAGTTGTATTGTATGTTTTATGTTCCATGTATTTTGTTCGATGTTTGATTGGTGTACAATAAAGAATAAATAAATAAGTTTTTATGTTATAGTATTTTATATCTTCATATGGGCCTTGATGCCTGAAATAAATGGGTAAATAAAATAGGGCTTACGATTTTTACTATATGTTTTTAAAAAGGTTTTTATGGTTAGGTTTTCATTCTAAAAATAAACATAGCATGCTAATTATATTGACATATTTAGGCATTACTAAAAATTTTGTACAATTATATATTACCTATTTCAAACTATATATTTAGTATAGCTCGAACAGTGTGTCACACACAAGTGTGGTGATATACTCGTATTATGAGAAATGCAGAAAATTGCTTTTTATTGCATTTTATTAACAGATTGTTTCAGCACAAGTCAGCAGGGGGGAGGGGGGGAGAGGAGCTGCGCATGCTCCGATAGCGACTACAATGGTGTTTACTTGGCCCGACCAGCTGGCAGTGACTCATATAGCTACGTCGTTTTCAGGAATCTTTCAACAAATCTAACACAGCTGAGAGAATTGTTAGCTTAAGTTTTAATAATACACTAGATACGTACTAGATAAGTTATTTATTATAACAATTCCAGTACTTCCCGGTAAACAAATAACCCAAGATTGAAACTAAAGCAGCTGAAACATGATCGAATACCCGGACAATTGCCTCCTCCTCACCTAAGGGCCTGGCTGCCAAACGTGAAGTTCTCGTTGCTGAATGTTGGCCGAGCAAACATTATATTACTTGACCTCGAAATGCTAAGAAGAATAATATGCCTCGTTTGTTTAGTTTACGTAATATTCGAAACATTAATAGATACTGTTGGAGCCTCTTCAGAGAATAGTAACTCGTGAGCTTAGCACATTACCTGCTTACTCATCAAGTTATTGTGCAAGAGGCGACCAGTTTCTTAAAAATTGGTACTTCTGATGTTTCATTTTGGTTAATTGGGGAAAATGTGAGCAGGCCTGTATAAACACCACCCAAAGCCTTTTTTATATTTTTTCGATGTGGAAAATCTTCATGGATGCCCGTCGCCCTGGGGTCGTGGGGTCACCGCCCTGGTTGGCAGCGGAGTCTGTCAAGACTCTTACTGACAAAAAACCACCCTGATTTTCCATGTCACACCTACACCGGATACGCGGGATGAGCCACCCTTATCCTAGCAAAACGTTGTGACGTCACCCGCGGGTTGTGACTAGGCCCGTGAGCAGCTGGCGCAGCTCCACGCCACAGAGACATTTACTGGTTGACAATGTTATTTAATTAATTTTGTTTTGTTTCTTTACTAGACTAACAACAGGTCTAGGTTACCGACTTAAAACCTTTGGGGAAATATTACAATTCTATGTGTAGGTACAAACATTTGACAAAGGAGCATCTTGAAGATTCCTTTGTTCCACAGCGCCCGACACGAGCGTAGCGTATAAATAGCGTTACTCGTTCCTATACCCGGTATTGCCATCATACTTCCGAGGAAGCCGAAGGAGAAGAAGCCGAGAAGAGTATCAAATATTTGACTTTAGTTCGACAAAAACCTGTTAAATAATAAGGTAATGTCATGCAGTGTCTATGATATGTTCAGAATGTATGTATTATTTGTTTACATTCTCATCAGGAACTTTGGGAACAGACTAAAGTAATGGCGTTTTAGAACGCGGTGCCATCACACATACGAGTAAACTAATACACTGACTGACAGAGAGTGTGTTTATCAATTAAACCTCTGTACTTCTGAGGTATTTCTTCCTAACTTACAATATTCAATAGAAATATCTGGGTTAGACGTCACAATGGACCGCAGAAACACATGACACACCTGACAAAGCTATATCGCAAATTATAACATGTACTCGTACAACGGGTGACTTTGTCGAGTTGTGTAGGAAAATCAAAATCAGAGCATTTATTTCAATTAAACTAATTACAAGCACTTTAACATTTCCAATGATAAACTACACGCCTCTTTTCACCGGCTTCATAATTTCATAACTGATGTGTTAGGTTTGGTATAAGTTTTTACTACATGATACCCTCCTCTATGCTAGACTTGGCTTTTATGGAGTTTAAAGCACAACTATGTACAATCCAACATCTGTTCAAAAGCAAATTATTTCATCAAGGACTATTTAATCGAAAAGAATAGTTGGTTGCCCCGATTGTCGCCAAGATAATGTTTATGTTCTTTCTTCAGAATTAGCTTACTGACATGTTATATGAGGAGTTCATACAATTGTTTTTTTTTAATTTATTTTTGAACTAAGCAATGTGTAAATTTGTAAGCTTATCGGTTTTTATACCTGGAAACTTTTATTTAGGTAGTGAGTTCTTACTGACATTTTAACTATAGAGACTTTTGTCTTTGCTGGTATATTTGCGTGGCTAGCTGATATAAGGTAAATAATTTAATGTTTTGTATCTTGTAATGTTAGTTGCTTTGCATTCCCAGTATTGTATACAGTGTAATAATGTAATGGATCTTATAAAAAGGCTCAAAGTCACTCAAAGGGCAATGGAGAGGGCTATGCTAGGGGTTTCACTGCGCGATCGAATCAGGAATGAGGAGATCCGCAGAAGAACGAGAGTAAACGACATAGCCCGAAGAATTGGAACACTAAAGTGGCAGTGGGCTGGACATATTGCCCGTAGGACCGATGCCCGATGGGGCCAACGGCTTCTCGAGCGGCGACCACGCACCGGGAGACGTAGTGTGGCTAGGCCCCCGACAAGGTAGATCGACGACCTGGTGAAGGTCGCGGAAAACCGCTGGATGCGGGAGGCGCAGGACCGAACATCGTGGAGAACCTTGGGGGAGGCCTATGTCCTGCAGTGGACGTCTTTCGGCTGAAATGATGATAATTGTATACAGTCGGGTGTTTTAACTGAACAGAGAGCTGAGCGGTTAGCTTCCTAGCGAAAGCATTAGGAAATGGGGGAGGCCGGGCGTTTTGGGGTACCGTCTTATGTAATTCTGCCGTTCCAAAAGTGTTGATTCTCAGCCTATTTAGAATAAATGACCTGGCTAAACCTATGGAGAAGAAATACTCCACAAACACTCTTAAAAGAATATTTCAAATTAGTAAGTACCCAACATTGCATGGAAATACTTCAAACGCGATCGTTACACTGTCGACCAAAAGTCCATAGACAATCCCACAAAGCAATAGCTTAATGTTTATTTTTACTAACGTCTTTATAGTTACAAGACAAATAATATCATTGTCGTCAACAAGTGATTGTAGTTCATAAATTCAACATTATGACATGAGTCAAGATGGACTAACGGTTAGGCACGTGTGGATAGATGCGTGCCTGAGCATTTTTACTCTATTGGAAGTAATTGAACAGAAAAAGTCGTGGTTGTGGTTAAAACACCAGCCTCTCAAATATGAGCGTGCGGGTTCGATTCCAGGCCAGGCAAGTACCAATGTAACTTTTCTAAGTTATAGAGGGTGTATCTGACATCGTAACGCAAACTTCGCGAAAAGGCTACACCGCATGCCACTAATAAAATTATGATAGTCATTTATGTCGTTAATGAACGGTTACAGAAATAACAATGTTTAAAAAAAAGTGTCGGCTCGGCCTTTGAACGTTGCAAGCGTGCCGCCGTGCGGGTTTGTAGGTATGAATTAATTAATTTTTAATTTAAAATCTTATTGGGTTATAAAAGTATAGCAATTATGAACGGTCTAAAGTGAAAAAAACTACATACATTTTTTTTTAAATCTTGAAAAAGCTACTAAAAATTCCACCACTGGGGGGTTCAGAATCATGTACTGGATCCATGGTACTCGTTTGTGCGTCGATGTCAGATACACCCTTTATGTACTTTCTAAGTATATCTTGGACACCAGACTGATTAAAAGGTGAAGGAAAACATTTTGACGAAACCTGGACTTTAAGTCTGAAATCGCCAACCAGCATTGAGCAAGCATGGTGATTACGCCCAATCCTTCTCTGTATGAGAGGAGACCTGTGCCCAGCAGTGGGACGATATAAAGGTTGTTGATGAACATAAATATGATATTCCTTTATCTTGTTCGCTTTGTTCACATATTTTGTAAAGTTAGAAAGTAAGAGGTAGATCATAGAACTGTTGCCGCGAAATTCATCTAATATTACTAATAAAAAATTATCAGCCTTATTTATAAAATTTCACTAATCGCTGATTAGCCACAGACAAGCATTGATTTAGACAGACAAGCATTGATTAATGCTTCACTTTTCTTTATTTGTAATCGATAGTTAACGGGTGATTAGTAGCGGTGAGATTATTCGTAAATAAGAGGTGAAATTATTCGTCGGGCACAGAGTAGGTATACTCACATGACCAAATAAAATATGAAATTTTTCATAATCATCACAGTAACAATACTAAGGAATTTTGTAATAATCTTTTACTTCTGCTTTAAAAAGTGACAACACTATTTTCGACGGTATTATTATGAGCAATGCGACCACGTGCCGCGTGCCCTGCCCTCCTTCGCCCGCGCATGTTTTGCCTACCGCACATGTATTAAGTTACCTGCTTTTGCGAAATAATATTTATTTTTTAGGGGGATATTTTAAGTTTAGCCCGGCGTTCTAGGCATTAGTAGAATCAGTTATCGATATCCAATACACCTTCACGGATCGGACAGGGTTTTCTTTACATATTGTATACGTAAATGTTAGAAAATATATATTATAGTTAAATAAGTTTCTTTGCGATCGTAACAATGAAAATCATCATCATCATTATCAACCTTTTTATCGTCCCATTACTGGGCACAGGTTTCCTCTCATACAGAGAAGGATTGAGCGTAATCACCACGCTTGCTCAATGCGGGTTGGCGATTTCAGACTTAAAGTCCAGGTCTCCTCAAGATGTTTTCCTTCACCTTCAGTCATTGGTGTCCAAGATGTACATAGTAAGTACATATAACTTTAGAAAAGTTACATTGGTACTTGCCTGACCTGGAATCGAACCCGCGCACTCATACTCGAGAGACTGGTGTTTCAACCACTAGGCCACCACGACTACACAATGAAAATAACAATGAAAATAATAAGCTACAATAATTGAGGTAAATAAAAAAAAGTGTTTTCGAATCATTTTCTACTTGAACATGAATTGGGAACTTAGCATGCCATTAAGGTTTGGAGCATTTAATGTGTATGTTTGGGCAATTTAAGTAAAGGTAATCTAACTTAAATAAAGGTAGGTTTAGAAAAACAAACGTATTAAAACGAAATCAAGTAAAAGATAAAAAAGCTTTTGTTCAATGTAACAATAATTTATTGCGATATAGGTATAAGACACTCTGCAATAGAAATAGAAAATAGAATATATATATAGGGTGCGTCTGACATCGTAACGCAAACTTCGCGAAAAGGCTACACCGCATGCCATTAACAAAATTATGATAGTCAGTCATGTCGTTAATGAGCGGTTACAGAAATAACAGTGTTTAAAAAAAGTGTCGGCTCGGCCTTTGAACGTTGCAAGCGTGCCGCCGTGCGTGTTTGTAGGTATGACATTGACCCCTGATGCGAACTCTATTAAATCAGCTGATAGGGTCGTTTTTCTAGTATTGTTCACATTGCGCGTTTTATGTAATTAACGAATTCATTAATTTTTACTATAAAATCTTATTGGGTTATAAAAGTATAGCAATTATGAACGGTCTAAAGTGAAAAAACTGCATATTATTTTTTTTTTAATCGGGAAAAAGCCGTCGCAAAATTCCACCATTGGAGGGTTCAGAATCATGTACTGGATCCATGGTACTCGTTTGTGCGATTTCGAACCATTCTAAGATAATTCCTCGTATTCCTATGAATTCTAGTTCCTTAGGTAGAGAAAGAAAGAGAATTATTATCATTTCGGTAATAAAAAGTCACTATTTAAGAAAAGAAAGAAGGAAAAGAATGGTATAGGAACAGGAACAGGTCATGAGATCTGCGCGGAGGCTGCGAGAGCGAACAGCGAGCGACGTACAAGGAAAGTGTTCTGTGCGTAAGTGTGTGGATGTGTGTGTGTGTGCGCGCGATAACCCGGGGCTATCGGCGCGCACTTGAACCCGCATTGTTTAGAAGCAGTACTAAATTCCAACGCCATTTTATTATTGTTAAGTATTTTTGACGACCATGCCAGCTTGCTTAGCATGAGACTGTTGTAACATACTAGCTGGGTGACTAGCTGGGTGACTAGCTCACAGGGTGTCTCCAGTAGATCCAGATCAGAGTATCTTGCGTCCTCAACCTGACCTGCATGATAACACTAAGGAAAGTCTCAATGTCAAGGTCTTCACGAAGTCTCTGCCTTATTATATGTATGTGAAAGTATTTCGACATTCGTAAATAGATGCCTATAACTACAAAACAAGAGGTTCCTATGTTTAATAACATTCCGAACGACGCGAAGAAACATTGATGAAATTTAGTTTCACTGAGGGGAAAACCCAAGAAGTTCCAAAGTAGTCCTCTTGACTAGATGTCCAGGTGTCAAATTGATTTTCAGTGTATTAAACTCAGGCTAAGTTGCAAAGAAAGCAATGAAATTTTTTATCTTGTTTTAGAAACCGAAGAGAGAGCACGAAAACTGTTTCTGTTGTTCTAATTTAAAATGTTTCCTAACTTAATCGTGCTCACTGTGCATGTGGTTATCGATGTGAAATCTCATAAACAGAACCTCCTTTAGAAACCATGGCTTATGTGTAAAGAAACGCGATCATATTGTTGCAATGGTCACTGGATCCAAGAGGTGTCACTGCCAAAACTCGGCGCGGCTCAACCGACAGGTTTCACTTTCATGGGAGAGAGCGGGGCGGACTGTGGCGGGGGGCAGGGGAAGCGAGCTCGCCCGCGCGAGCCTCTTACCACAAAAAATAAGCAACTTTTCCTTTCTCAAAAACACGAACACTTTCACCTTTGCCGAAACCTGCGCTAAAATACCACAGCACTTAATGCGCATATTAGCATAGATGCATGCTGTTTAGTTTTCACTATCGTTAGCGAGCCACTGCTTGGCCCGCGCCAGCCACTAATGCGCTTCTGCTCCTACCATATTATCAGCACCATCTCGTATCAACTATTCAATTAATTTTTCATACGTTCGATTGCATTCTTATCGTACGCTTGCAGAGTAGTGTGTAACAATTTCAATGGCAACGCTAACTATAAATATGCTTATCACTAGATTACTTAGAGTGTTCGTACAAGTGCTGTATACTCCAAAAATGCTTCCGAGTATCGTATGGCTTTCTAAATGGTCGATAAGTAATATCTGTGCCCAAAAACGACTCATTCAGGGGACGTCATGTGGTAGGACTATATGATATAGAGTAAGTAGATCGTCGCTAAGGATATTAAGAGTATCTGCGAGTAACATAGAAGAAGATAGTGCAAGTCTGAAAAGGAAGGGCAACGATGGAGCTTGCAAACGACGCTGGCAGCATACCGCGCAGTTTCAGGGGTGTCAGCTGGCGCTTATCGCCTGCTATCGGGCCATTGTGTGAGAACAATAGCATCCGTGTTTACACTAGCCGCACCTGGCACGTTACCCGCCAACGCTTCACCGCCTTCACCACTGCTGCACCAGGGCACCGCACGCTGATAACCTTCATTTACTGCAAGATACTAATCTGTTCATTGATGACTAAACATTTGCCAGAATGTTAGTTGATTCTTAATCAGTAGGCAGGCACCGCAGGGATATAAGTGCACGTATAGCGTATCTTCGGGGATTTCTTTTACCATTATTAGCGGCAATTCCTCAGTTTCGAAGTGTAATACGTGGGCACGAGGCAAATTGTGGAAGGTACGGGAGACGCGAGGTGCGCGCGGGGCTTCCTATCATTCAGAGATAATGACAGATTTTTGAAAGCGACGCGGGCGACCTTGCCGTTATCTTTGTAAACGCAGATGTGTTCACTGTGCACTTTCTCCGCTCGTCCGCGAGGCTCGAGGCGGTCCATTTCGTTTTGCCGAACTATTCGATCGAGAAAATAACCTAATTCCGCGTTACTTCAAATATCGTAAGAGTTAAAAAAATCAATGAAATCGAGCCAAAATGTAACTGAGTTCATAAATACTGGTTAACAAGTTGTTATATTCGTTGTACATAATAGTTTATAATATTTAATTCGAGTGCATGATACATTAGTAAAATTCAAGTAATTCTCCTACTATTGTAGGTATGCTGGAAGAGATTTCTTATGAAATAAGCTTCACCCCTGTAGGTACCTTTTTCTGATCTGTTTAAAAATGGTTAACTTAATAAATAATAGAAATACTTAATTACAGTCAATAAAACATATACTTAGTCAACAATAACAATAAAATTAATAAAACTAACTAACTTTAAAATTTCCAATTTGAAAAACTCCGTAATACCATCGCTTAATTCTATAAGCATTTTTTACCCAACTGCCAGGAAGGGTAAGGTTTTAAGCGCTTATTTTAATTCTATCTTGAAAGATTGAATATTCATTTTCTTTGAGACCATACATATTTCACTTTTTTCTTAGCAATGCTGTTTTGGAGGCGAGTGATTATACCAATGAGTTATTACAGCAATAAGTAATTATTAAACTATAGTTTGTCTTTGTCCGGACGATTAATTTTGAGCCAAGTTATCCCAAATTATAAATACGCTTTAAATAAATAAAATAAATAAATAAATATATACGGACAAATCACACAGATTGAGCTAGCCCCAAAGTAAGTTCGAGACTTGTATTAGGGGATACTAACTCAACGATACTATATTTATAATAGATACATATATAGATAAACATCCAAGACCCAGGCCAATCAGGAAAAGATCGTTTTCCATCATGACCTGGCCGGGGATCCAACCCGGGGCCTCCACGTCGCAGGCAGGCGTGTTGACCGCTGCGCCACGGAGGACGACAATGGTTTTGTGTTTTAAGTCCCACTGCTGGGCACAGGCCTCCTCTCATAGAGAGAAGGATTTAGCGTAATTACCTCGCTGATGTCATTGGTGTCCAAGATATACTTAGAAAGTACATATAACTTAGAAAAGTTATATTGTAACTTGTATTGCCTGACCTGGTATCGGGCCCGCACACTCATACTTGAGAGGCTGGTGTTTTAACCACTAGGCATCTAGGCCACCACGACGAGAGGCTATAAACAAACATTTTGGACCACTGTGAGCGAGCCATCTGTAACACCCGTAACATAATCATGATTGAATCGTTCAGTATGTTTATGTTTCGGTAGGTATACAGTATGTTAAGAAAACCCTGTCCGACCCGTGAAGGTGTTGTTAGGTATCGATAACTGATTCTACTAATGCATACAAAACCGGGCTAAACTTAAAAAAAGATCCCCCTAAAAAAATAAATATTATTTCGCAAAAAGAGGTAACTTAATAAACGCGCGTTAACCTCCCTTCGCCTGCCGCCCGCGGGGGGCGGGCGGCAGGGCACGCGGCACGTGGTCGCAGCGCTATTCGCTCATAATAATACCGGTGTTGTCACTTTTTAAAATTTACCAAATTTCTGGGAAGTTGGAATTAATTCACGGGAAAAAAAGATTATTTCAAAATTCATTTGTATTGGTACTATGATGAATACGTAAAATTTTATATTATATTTGGTCATGTGTTTACCTAACCTTTATTATCCTTATGGGTCGGACAGGGTTTTCTTAACATACTGTATATTTTGAACAATGTTATTTTGAGGGTTTTAATTTTATGCATTCAGTTATTAAGCATAGACCAATTATTCCCACTTATACCCCAATTTATGATAAAATACGTGGACAATCATAGAGACGGCCCCGTCCCGTCCCCGTCGTACGGCGAGTTTCCACCCTTACGTTGTTAACATCCCTACGATCCGGACGTTTCGCCTCCTCCCTTATACCGAGTACATCGAGGGACTGGAACAATTTGCCAGCGTCGGTGTTTCCGTCGGACTACAATTTGAGTGTCTTCAAGGCTAGAGTGAATAGGCTCTTAATAAACTAGCGCGCTTTACCATCAGCGATCGCATCACTGCTTACTATCAAGCGGGATTGCGGTCAAGCGCTAGTTTATAATTTATATTTAAAAAAAAAGAAGGCCTTACGTCATCTCCAAGTTTGTGAAGAGAAACATATGGAATAATATTGTATACAGGAGTGGTTTCTTGGATCACCTAAAGACGAACTATAAATATAGAATTTTCTCCCACAACTGTAAGTTTGTAGGTCGTAGGTTCGCTTCGAACCTTCAGGCGCGTTACTTAATGTAAATTAAAGGGTGTCTCTGACATCGACGCACAAACGAGTACCATGGATCCAATACATGATTCTGGACCCCCCAGTGGTGGAATTCTTCGTCGGCTTTTTCATTATTAAAAAAAAAAATATATATGTAGTTTTTTTCACTTTAGACCGTTCATAATTGCTATACTTTTATAACCCAATAAGGTTTTAAGGTAAAAATAAATTAATTCGCTAATTACACAAAAAAGCGCAATGTAAACAAAACTCGAAAAACTCGAAAAACGATTTAATAGAGTTCACATCAGGGATCAACGTCATACCTACAAACCCGCACGACGGCACGCTTGCAACGTTCAAAGGCCGAGCCGACATTTTTTTTTTAAAACATTGTTATTTCTGTAGCCGTTCATTAACGACATAAATGACTATCATAATTTTATTAGTGTTTGCGTTATTATGTCAGATACAGCCTGTATTTCATCACCACAGCTCTCAAAACGGTTAAGGAAAACATTGTGAGGAAACCGCGGTGTCCTAGAGGCAAAACGTCGAAGACATGTGACATCTACCAACATGCATTGTGATCGCGTGGTAGATTACGGCTCAGACCCTTTTTTTTAATATATATAAACTAGCTCTTGACCGCAATACCGCCTGATGGTAAAGCGCGCTAGTTTATTAAGAGCCTATTCACTCAAAACTGAGCGAATAGGAAGGAAGACGGCAGTTGAGCAAGGTGATGCAATGTTAAACCCAACAACACGACCAACGATGCTGCGCCAAAGGGAGATTGATCTGAAGACCCTCCACGACCAAACTCCCAACACAACAACATTAGGCGCATCGTACCCGGCACACAACGCAACACAACTGCTCAGACCCGTCCTCCGTACGGCTTCACCAGACATCATGCCGGAACACGACAAATCGCTTGGCGGCTTGTCTGGTGGGTGGTAACTTCTGCCGGCGGCCGGTGTTATGGCCTACCACCGAGAAATACCCTTTCACCGTGGGAACATGATCGGCTGATTATGTATGTTATGCTAACAATGGGCCTCATACGAAGGCTCAGAGTCACACAAAGGGCAATGGAAAGAGCTATGCTCAGAGTTGCTCTGCGTGATCGAATCAGAAATGAGGAGATCCGCAGAAGAACCAAAGTCACCGACATAGCTCTGCGAGTCACTAAACTTAAGTGGCAGTGGGCAGGGCACATTGCTCGTAAAACCGATGGCCGATGGGGCAGTAAGGTTCTGGAGGGGCGGCCACGTACCGGAAGACGCAGCGTAGGGAGGCCCCCAACAAGGTGGACCGATGACCTAGTGAAGGTCGCGGGAAGCCGATGGATGCGGGCAGCACAAGACCGGTCAGCGTGGAAAGCCTTGGTGGACATCCATTGGCTGAAGAAGAAGAAGAAGTATGTTATGTACTCCACAACTACCCCGTTATGTATGCCCGTTGTACGTACCAATGGGACAAAGCACCAGTTCAAGCTAGTAAGTAGGTACTTAGATCATGACCAATACAAATGGTGATACGCGACTATATCACTGTTAAATGAAGTGTATCTCAAGTATCAGGAATTACGATATTCTAATAATACACTGTGCCGCAAAAATAACGGCTCACTTAGGAAAACCGCGTTATTTCCCAAAGTTATGTACATAAATACATTTATACGTATATTATAAGCAGATAAGTAACGCTCATTTCAAAAAAGGTTTCATTTGAACCAGCAGCTATAGCTAAACATAGTTTTTTTTTTTTAAATATGACATGAATTTTTTATAAAAGAATGTTTTTAGCTTTTATGAATGTACATGAAATTATTGAGTTTCCAAACATGTTAAGTATTTTATTTTATGTATAAGTCAGTCATCTATAACGTACTAAAGATTCACGGATTAATGTTGTGTATTTAAGAAACTATCTCGAATTTTGCAGCCCAGTGTATTTAGTTCCTATATTGTCTATAGAAGCACAGGTTTGTTTATGGATCTAAACTTTTTAATCTTCTGTCCTTTTTCAAATGGATTAGAAAGAAAAAGATGCATTTAACCAGTTTGTTGTGTTCTCACTTTATCTAACTTTTCACGATGATATTACAGCATCGATTAGCTGATAGCGACGGACGAGCGGACGTTAAAGTTGAATGAGAGATTCATCCTTTGTAAATAACAAAGATACGTAGCGAGCGTCAGTAATCAAATGAACCGGGGTCAAGGTCAGCGTCAGCCGCCGAGTTGTAACCTCAACCTCGCGCAGTCATTCAGTGCTGAAGCAGATTAAATTTCACAATCTGTATAGTTAGATACAGGTGGACATTTCTCTGCTAGAAAAGTCCTGAATTACTTTTTGAGTGGAATACACACGCATAATTATAAGACTTAATTTGTTAATTTTGATATGAGATGATTAGAGTAGGTCGGCCCTTGGAAAACTTGTAAATTAAATGAAAACTCTCGAGTATCTTATCAACGGCATCTGGCGTCAAATAGTGGAATTAAGTCGGCGAGGAGTGGCATGCACCGGCGCAGCGTAAGACACGGCCATGCGCTTAGCGCCACTCGCGTCCACACACTGTGTTGGAAGCACAAGATGCAATCTCATGAATTGTGTTGCTGCCTAAATGTAATAACGTTCAATTAATATCACGCTTGAGGAGCCGCGGACAGCACACGAGGTGTCACGTGTACGGTGCACACACGTGAGCACGTCGTCGTGTGCGTAGTATTAAGTCACGCCCGCCGCGGCGTTTTCTTGTTGTATATTATGCGTGTTTGTGTAGAATTGAACAACGATCATTTATGATTCTTGACATAGTTCAATCTTGCCTATTTATGGTACTCTAATCAAAGGAATATATCGACATAATGTTCACTGCTTAATGCACTAACGAAGACATTTAGAAGATTATACACCTTTTTATTAAATAAATATTTGTTCCAAATAATTTACCTAATCACATATCATAGTAATGACCGTAGCAATGGAATGTGATTTTATTTCACTGCTTTAATATGATTGAAGTCCGGTTATAACCGTGGAACACACAGACTGAGAGCTCACTGGCCGCGTCATACTACTTCTCAGTAGATACGACAGATAATAAATCTAAGCACAGACGATTTTAGAAGACGAAGGGAGAAGAAGACCCACTTACATTGGAGTTGTAGTCGAGCATAGATGTAGCATGATGATCATGATGCAATTGAAAAAATTAAGGACGTAGGTATAAAAAAGAATACCTCAAACTCATAGTTCTTCGAAAACGATGAATAAGCAAATAGACCTAACAGCTAGTAAAAGTTTCATACAGTGTAGGTAGTGTGAAATGTCACACAACTAATGCTGGAAATTGGCACTATTGACAGCTTACTTCACCGTAGGGGAGCCCAAAGGGGGAATTCGGGATTTACTACACACAAACTTAATTTTTTATAATTATTTTGTTATTAATACAAGTATTCTCCTAAAAGAATTCACACTTATTAATTTGCATGCTATATCTTGAGCCTTTCAATTAATTAAGCTTCATTATTTAGTAAAATGAAGAACAAATCTAAATTTTCAGATTAGGCGCATCCCTCCAGGTAATCGACAGATTATGAGACGACACGTACAGGGCATAAAGAAGAACCATATATATCCTTAATTTGACGCGCTTGAGTAGTTCAAGATGGCGATTTTTTTTTACACATTCTAATAATGGCCACGAGTTTGCGTCACATCTATATAGTCAGATTATTATTTATAATAGCTTTTTTTAAGTCACTTAACATCCCCTTAAAAAATCTGACGCGCTCGATAAATTTTTTATTTTTTCATTTTCAACCCTTACGTACGACCCCCATCATGGATACAATCAGATAAACATACATACATTTTTAAGCTATTGCATAGCTTCTATCGCGGGCCTTGAGCGCGGGGACCGAATCCAGAAATTCCGTAACGAAAAAACCTCACGCTCCCCACTCCGACGGGCACGGAGGTGTGGCTTGAAGGCAGTACATCGTCTAACGTCGTTTCAGTTCGGCAGTCTTCGGCACGGTATGTTTGTGTGCGTGCGACTACATCTTTTGAAAACAATTTATAGATTTTCAAAAAGAGCATGCATATTGCAGGGCGCGAACTCAGTTCTACACACTTGCCATGTTACTGACAGTTGCGATGTGCTAAACTTGCGATTAATTTTCTCTATGAAATAGGTCTTCTATAGAGATATGTCAAGACGTCATCGACGTTGTCATGGCTACCTTAAAAACGTTTCATATAATTAATTATTAAGTACTTTTATTCAAATTAATTTAGTAGTGTTTTTATAAAATAGCTTTTTTTTTTAACGGAAAAGCTAAGATGAATGTCACGCTAATTTTTCATTTGACTTTTAAATTATTTATAGTGTTGTTGACTAAATAAAAGCGCGTGATTTTATAGAGTAAAAAGTGCTCACGCGGCCGTCTTTTCAACTGTGATTGGCGATATCCGCCATTATTGTGAAATATTTTTTTAAAGAATTTCTATAATTTGTTACACGTGTTATTGGCAAAATTGTGGTATCTATCCACAGGAACCAGATCAAGAGTTGAAGTTGAAGTTTTTATTAAATAAAATATTACAGAAAGATGTCGGTGAACAATGTTAATACGAGTACATTTAAGTGTACGAGTTGTAATACTGTTATCTCCGAAACGAAACAACGAAAGTTTAATAAAAATATGCTCGTCGGCTTTTTCTGAGGAAGACATTGATGAGGCAAAAAAGTTATTGTTTGTTTCTACGAAGACAAGACAAAAACATGTATCGAGGCGTAAGAACAAAAAGCAGAAAGACCTAAAATATACGATTACGGTGTTTAAAATCACGGATCCCGAACAATCCCAGTTTTTGTGGCATATGACCTTCACAAATTGCCACCAGTTTGCTTTGACTACGTAGAACGTACGTAAATAAGTTGATGAAGGATTTATTAATTCTACGGTCAGATGTTAACGCAATCAGAAGTGATTATGTTACTAAAGATCAGCTCGAAAATCTTAAATTGATAACAAATAATTCGACACCGACGCCGTTCATCATCAACAACCTTTTTATCGTCCCACTGCTGGGCACAGATCTCCTCTCATACAGAGAAGGATTGAGCGTAATCACCACGCTTGCTCAATGCGGGTTGGCGATTTCAGACTTATAAAGCCCAGGTTTCCTCAAGATGTTTTCCTTCGCCTTCAGTCATTGGTGTCTAAGATATACTTAGAAAGTACATATAACTTTAGAAAAGTTACATTGGTACTTGCCTGACCTGGAATCGAACCCGCGCACTCTTTATTTATTTAATAAAAGAAAAATTTGTTTTCTTATCGGTCACCACGCTCAAAAAGTGTAACTTGAATTAATATCAAAGAAAAAGAAATACTGCATAAATAAAATAAATAAATAATTATAATTGCATAAATTGATACAAAATGCTATGCAATAGCTTTACCGCGGCAGTCCCGAGTGCCACACGTCTTTTTTTTAAATACGTTATACATGGATTCTATCCATATCCGACGCACTCAAGTATGTCCACGCAACAGTTCTTTTTTTACATTTTTGAAAATCTATAGCTGCTCACCTCAAAGATAAAAAGGTATTAATATCGATCATACGACATTTTTTTTTTTCTTATCATCTAAGCCCCGCACCCAATAAGTCTCTATGACGCCCAAGTAAATCCCGATTCAATACGGTGGGCTCCCCTACCATAAGTTTTTAAGATGAGATTTTTACAGAATTGATCGAGAATTCATATTGTTACTCAGACAAAAACCCAAACACAAAATAGTACAAAAGTCTAAAGCCAAAATGTAAAAACAGAATATATAAAATATCCAAAAATATAACAATTTGGTATTAACGTGAAACCATATAAGAGAAAAAATTACCTTGAAATGATTAAGGTTGCATTTTCATCATTTTATTAACATGTTAGCAGATACTGGTCAAGCCCTCTCATTTGATATCTGTATTGAGGAAGTTGTACTAAAATGTGTAATCGGCCATTTAATGGTGGTGGCGGTTTTTTTTTTTTTTTTTTTACCGCAATCCCGCCTGATGGTAAGCAGTGATGCGATCGTTGATGGTAAAGCGCGCTAGTTTATTAAGAGCCTATTCACTCAGAAAAACTGAGCGAATAGAAAGGAAGACGGCAGTTGAGCGAGGTGATGCAATGTTAAACCCAACAACACGACCAACGATGCTACGCCAAAGGGAGATTGATCTGAAGACCCTCCACGACCAGACCCCCAACACAACAACATTAGGCGCATCGTACCCGGCACACATCGCAACACAACTGCTCAGACCCGTCCTCCGTACAGCTTCACCAGACATCATGCCGGAACACGACAAATCGCTTGGCGGCAAGGCTTTGTCGGCGGAACGATTTTCATCAAATAGCTAAGAACACTCCCGACTAATCTACTTTTCCAACAATATTAATAAAATCAAAATTGGTTCATCCGTTCGGGAGCTACGTTGCCGCAGATAGACACACTTCAAATTTATCCCTATCGACGTACGACATACGGTAAATATGGTAAGTATTATATCAGACAAAGTAGGGAAGATACCCGAGTCTCATGGCATCATACTAGATATTAATTACCACAGATATTTTTTCTATGCGAGGCGCTTTCCAAAATATTTGGAAAGCAGCTTAATTCTTATACATTGGCGGCGATTCCCTAACAATACAGTATGTTAAGAAAACCCTGTCCGACCCATAAGGATAATAAAAGTTAGGTAAACACATGACCAAATATACTCGTAATATAAAATTTTACGTAATCATCGTAGTACCAATACAAATGAATTTTGAAATAAACTTTTTTTCCCGCGAATTAATTCTAACTTCCCCGAAATTTGGTAATTTTTAAAAAAGTGACAACACCGTTATTATTATGAGCGAATAGCAATGCGACCACGTGCTGCGTGCCCTGCCGCCCGCCGCCCGCGGAAGGGTGCTCAACGCAGATTTATTAAGTTAAGTTACCTCTTTTTGCGAAATAATATTTATTTTTATAGAGGGATTTTTTTACGTTTAGCCCGGTTTTGTATCCATTAGTAGAATCAGTTATCGATACCTAACAACACCTTCACGGGTCGGAAAAGGTTTTCTTAACATACTGTATAAGTACATCTTTTTCTTTCTATTTTATTAAGAAAAGGACTAAAGATAAATATTAGTTCTACACTAGTGAACCCTTTCCAAGTTTTTTTTATAATTCATTCAAGTTTTCAGAAAAAACCAGTTCGTTTTCCTTGTGTGACATGGAAAATTAATAATTTACTCTTACTACCCTATGTATATCACACCTAGCCACAGACTCGGACTGCGCTCGCATCAGGATGTAAAATACGTAATGCATAACAACGTAATAAAATGTTGTTTTAATTTTGTAATATTTTCCAAATTTTGTTTTTCTTTACGAATGTTTAATATCATTGCATAGATGAAGTGGACTGTCATAAAACGATTAAAATTGGACGCTGTAAATAAAAAAAAAATGTGTCTCTTCAACACAATAATTCACGAAATAAATGTTGTTGAAAACTCACAAAGAAAATCATTGCCATTATTAGTGTAAGCCCTGCTGGTCCCATGTATGATCGCTAGCATTGTCACCGCAGTTGGGGGAAGGAGACGGTTACGTGCAGCACACGGAAGTACCATTTAAGAGGATATTCACGATTGCTTCGTCATGCTACATTTTGCCAAGAAGCAATCGCTTTTTTTATCATTATAAACTAGTGCTTGACGGGAGGGAATTTTGGCTAGAGAATTTGATTTAAACGTGTGGGACGCTCTACATATCCAAAATATTTTAGCTCACCCAAAATCAGAAACGATAAAACGCATAGTTTGTGGCTTGATTCAGTATGCCTAGTATGAGTTTTCATTACGACACTCGATCGTCGATATCGAACGCGTTTGACTCATCGATTGGCTCGCTTCAAGGTTATAAGAAATCTCAACTAATAAGAGCGCCAAACGCGCTCGATATCGACGATCGAGTTTCGTAATGAAAACTCATACTAGGCCTACTGAACTTTAGGTGGTAGTTCCCTCTCATACATGTTATATATGAGAATAGTTTTGTATAATATAAACATAGTTTATTTTTTTAATTAGATTTTGTTCGTATCCGTGTGGATAAAAACCCCTTATAAATAAAGGGAATAATAAAAAAAAACTAGTCCTTGACCGCAATCCCGCCTGATGATAAGCAGTGATGCAATCGTTGATGGTAAAGCGCGCTAGTTTATTAAGAGCCTATTCAATCAAAAAAAAAAACGAGTGTGCTTATGACCACACGACTGAAGTGAAACTTCTTTCGCACCATCTGTATGTATATATATATATATATATATATGTGTGTACAATATATACATGTATACACATTTACATATATTAATTTTCTATAAATATTTAAATTTATTTCATGCTTTCATTTATAAATTAATTTTTTTGCATAGACCTCCAATTTAAAAAAAAAAGAAAAGTGGATTCCCTCGGGGCCAAAAGGTCGGGCTCTACCTCCTGAATCAGGGGACCCCAAACTCGGGTAGTCCACGACCTCTGGTTCCCGAGATAATCCACGGGGGGGTGAGGTAACTAAAGGGGGTCGGGGGGGATAGGGTTTGTGGGGTTGCGGGGGAGGGAGGGGGGGAGGGGGAGAGCGGGCAGTGGATTCCCTCAGGGCCAAAAGGTCGGGCTCCTCCTCCTGATTCAGGGGACCCCAAACTCGGGTAGTCCACGACCTCTGGTTCCCGAGATAATCCACGGGGGGGTGAGGTAACTAAAGCGGGGGGGGGGGGGTGTTGGGGGGTTAGATTTCGTGGGGTTGCGGGGGGTAGGGGGAGGGGGAGAGGGGGGAAGGGGAGAGGGTGGAGTGGATTCCCTCGGGGCCAAAAGGTCGGGCTCCTCCTCCTGATTCAGGGGATCCCAAACTCGGGTAGTCCACGACCTCTGGTTCCCGAGATAATCCTCGGGGGGGTGAGGTAATCAATGAGGGGAGTCGGGGGGTGTTCGCAGCGTCATGTTCTCGAAGAAATTCATAGTTCTTAATCAATCAAGGTACTTAGCTTAATAATTGAGCTTATGAGGCTCGAAAGCAATTTGTACTTTGTGTCCAATTATCGTATTGTGACGATATCTTCTTCTATACTTTCAATTATATCAGAAATGTTCAGCAAAAATATATAAAACAATATAAAAGCCAGAACAGAACGAAATTTATAAATTATTTGTGCTCTTAGGTAATCAATTGTTAACAAATCTTAAAAAGATCCAAAAAATATATATTGCCTACGGCGAGATGCGAACTCACAACTTCATACTCGACTCAATTGTTAACAAATCTTAAAAAGATCCAAAAAATATACATTATCTTCGGCGAGATGCGAACCCACAACTTTATACACGGCATGTCATGCAATATTTACATGTGCCAACTGCTTCGTTGTATTACAGACGAAATAGGACTATACTTTGCTTTCCGTTCGCCTTGCCCGATCATTTTTGTAATATTTTTCGTAACGCTTTCGCGAGTTTACTCCCCAAGTCAAGCGTGCCTAAAGAAGTTTCACTTCAAAAATTGAGTGAATAGGAAGACGGCAGTTGAGCGAGGTGATGCAATGTTAAACCTAACAATACGACCATCGATGCTGCGCTCGAGGGAGACTGATGTGGAAAGCCCCCACGACCAAACCCCCGACACAACAACATTTGCCGCATCGTCCCCTACACACATTGCAACACAACTGCTCAGACCCGTCCTCCATACGGCTTCACCAGACATCAAGCCGTAACACGACGATTCGATTCGAAGACTGTCTGGTTGATGGTAACTTCTGCCGGCAGCCGATGTTATGACCTACCACTAGTCTTGTTGTCACATGGGACAGAATAGATTCTAACGCCCTTGATGATCTGATCATCTTAGAGATGACTGATCTGACTGCTCTCTCAGGTTTGGCACTTTAAGGCATGCCATGCGTGTAAGATTTGTGTAGTCTTTTAGATAAATAAATGATCTTTGTCTTATTTAATCTATGATTGCCACATACATACTTATGTATGAACCTATCTAATAAAGTTGTTGGTGACTAGTCTCCACGACACAGGGAATCCTAGTGTGGAGGTTAGTGCTATTTAAATATTGCAATGTTTTTCTGAACAATAAAGATTTTATTTATTTATTTATAAACAGCCTATCGTCGCCGTAGAGTGAAAACCTCGTAAGTGCAAAAATAGTAACTTTTCAGGAGGAAGAAAAAACTGCGTGCTGCAAAATTTTTGTACGGCGACTTTTATATTTTTTTATTAATTAGTATGGAGATTTAACCCGCTTTTATACACAAATCGGTTCAGTACTATAAGATTGCCCAAATGAAAATGAAAATAAAATGAAACTACACGGTCGTTGCTAGGTATTCACACGAAACTGACAGCTGCGCGTGCGTGCTTACGCAGTTCTCATTTAGTGTCATAGATGTCGCTACGAGCATCGAATGAACAAATGAGTCGGATCTACCTGGCCAGTGCGGGTTGGTCCGGTTCTGCACGATGTTTTCCTTCACCGTTTAGCGAGCAGTGGTGATGAAATAATTTACACAAAGTATTGCGTATACGACCTACAACTTGTAAATCCATGCCGATACCACTAGTGGTATCGGCATGGATTTACAAGTCAGCAGCGTTGGCCTAGGCCAACGCTGCTGACTTGTAAATCCACCAGCCACCAGGTTCGCTAAAACACAACAGTGTTCCAATAACACGATAGCTACCAAAGAAATCCGTGACAGATTCTCTAAACATAACATGGTCCCAAAAACACAATAGCACCCATATAACAGCGTGAGAGCAATAGAAGTACTAATTCATTTAAATTCTAACTGAAATGTTTAAACTTATACCTTCCCTGCAAATAACGAGACGAAACATCGCCGTCCGCGAGGGGCGCGCACATACTTATGACCTCTATATTTGTTCCATGGTTATGACTATAGTGATACTGGGAACTATCTCTAATGTATGTATATATTTCGAGCTTTAATTAATGCAACAGTGCTCTGGCTACATTTTAGTGTAATCATTGTTACAGAGAACTGCTAGTACTTTCTAATATACAACATGAAACCGATTTTAGTATAATTGTGACTGACTACCTAAAGGCCAAGAAGAAATATATACCCACATACATTGTGGCGATTGAGTTATCATATTAATTAAAACCACTTTTGTAATTATATGGTAATTATACCATAGAAGTAGTTAGTATCAACATAATCCCCCTTATTCATAAACGCTGCTTAAAGTTAACTAGTGATTAGCGATTTTTTAAACATACATTTTAGACGCTTGCACGTCACTTAACTTTAAAAATAGTTTATGAATAAACCCCTTAAACACTGTGGTGTTTATTCATAACGGATAATTTAAGTTACGTGATGTTTAAAGGTCAAAAATGTATGGTTAAAGAATCGCTAATCACTCGTTAACTTTAAGCAGTTTTTATGAATAAGGGGGATTATGTATAAAGTTTGTTTTATTGTTAAAATCGGCGCATGTGCTTTATTTAAAAGGCTATTATTTCATAGGATATTTTACGCTATTTACTGTGTTAGAAAGAATATAATTTATTTTAAAAGATAACAACTTGTAATGACCGTTGTGTTATTTAACGTGATAACCTAATCGCCGCTCTGTAAATACCTTAGAAACATAGTTAATTGTACAGAACTGCCCAAGAGGGGCACTAGCAGATCTTGGCAACGTCGCTGAAGAGATCATGTGGAATGCCTGGCAGTCGTCAAATGTTCTATCCCATATGACTAGACTGCGCGGGCGACTGCGCTGCTTCTCTGGGTAAATCGCGATTTCCTATCGCATCGCTTCAAAAATAATTGTTAAATACTGGCTATTGTTTGCTACATAAACTTGTTTTTGTAAAAGTAACTGAAGTAGATTCAATTAATTTGAGTTCTTCATCAATGTACGAGTGCAACATTCATTACTTAGTTCGGCAGTGCGGCACGAGAGAAGGCTTTATAAATAATACTCTAATGTAAATAGGTGAAAATGGAACTCACCACAGTTGCGTTTGACCATCAACGAGCAATTCTTTATTCCACTTATTTTTAAAAACAATATTTGTGCGCCGGAAACGGCAGAATATTATGATCGAAACATGTATACTCGTATGCCAAATAAATGCATTCTATTCAATTTTACAAAGCTACTAACTGTACTTTTGAAGACGCATTCTTTGAGACTGAGCAAAATAGACATCAATAATACAGTAAAAATCTTTCACTATCCGATTGAAAGTAAACCTCAAACGATTGTTTGATAGACGCCGTTGCTTAGACGTGATGCGACGCCTTAATTTTAAACACCAGCAATAGACTCCAGATGCAACGAAAATTCAAGCTCAGAAATGATTTTCTCCTTTTTTTTCAGCAGCTAGAATAACTGATTGGTGACGAATTTCATATATTTTAGTTGGTATATTATCTGTACATTATAATAAGTAAACTCAGAAATTAATACAACGTTTTGGAATCTGCAACCTTGAACTAGTTATCCCAGTTAACGTGGTCGACAAGTTGCTGTGTAACAATATTTTAGGTGTATTCCGTATCTTCAATATTAATTGAACTGGTATTGGTGTACGAGTATATAATGGAGACGTGTACCGCAGTCCCACCGGAGCGTCTAGAAGACAGTGGGGGACACAAGTCGGAGCGCGGGAACCGGCGGCGGAAATATTATGCGCTGGCGCTACGGCGGCAGTCAGCTATTACAGGGGGACCCGATGCACTGCAGTGCAGTCCGGATACATGCGAAGAATCACAAACAAATAGCTCTTGTTAGCTGTCACACGATGAACGAAGTTACAGCGTGAGCTGACGTATGAAGCCTCATCGCAGGAGACCTGCACGTCGGGCGGGCAGCTGATATTAGAAACAATACTGCATCTACACCCGTTATTTAATACGCGCTCACTGATTAATGATCTGTCTGACTAGCAACTGTCTCATACGAACGGAGCGCGCGTGTGTGCGTGTGCGCATGAGTGTGAGGCCGTCTAATCATCGCTGTACACCTGCTGCAGCAACCGCGTGCACGAGGACACGATAACATTCTCGTTATTGAGTGCACGATGCCGCGCTGCCGACCGACTAGTTTATTGAAGAGTGGAATCAAACGCCTGGCCAGTCGCCATACCTGTGTGGTGCGTGTAGATATACGGGCAGCGCATAGGCCCGTACGAGCCGCGAGGGCCCAGTGGGCTAGGCGGTGGCGGCGGCGGCTTCAGAAAGTATAGGTCGTTGGGCGGCGCGGAGCACCAGCCGGTGGCTCCAGCGTTGGACGGGTCAGTCGCCATGTCGATATATCCGTGCCTGTCTAAACGTTGGGAGGGCCAGCATCTCCCGGCGCCCCTTTCCGATCTTACACACTCAATAGTTGCTTCTATCGCGAACCACAAACACGACACTTGGAGAAAGTGTGAAAGACACGACTGTTCCCGGTGCTGTTCGCGGCAGGATTGATGAAGGAGCCGGCTAGAGCGCGCCGCGCACGCTAACCGCCACGTGCGCGCCGCACACTCAGCGCCACGTGCCCCCGCCCCTACGCTCCGGTGGCCCGTGCCCTATGCCCCATACCCTGCCCCCCTGGGGTGAACCTCCCTCTCCAGCCAGCGCGCGGCAGTCGCACTAACGCGCGCGGTACGCACTCCACAGGTGGATGCTGTACACGGTGTACACCGCTCCATCAATACACGCCGTAGCGTGCATTGAATGCATTTTCTGCATTGCATGAAATACTGTCTCACTATGAAAACAGTTCTATTTTTATGTGAATATGAATGCGATAAAATTAAACCGATATTTCACACACAAAATCTGGGAAAAGTCTCAAAATAATACAATCTGTCACATCCTATAAATCATTTTCAATACCCACACACTACTTGAATGAATCTTACCGATAAATACCCATCGTTACCCACTTAGTATGACGCCTATAAACAACGAACAATTTCACACATGACAACTATTATTATGACTACTAACCCGTCAATAGACTTGTACACAAAAATACGATTTGAAAATTCGCAACTCCAATTTTAAAATTTTCGTGAAGTCGATCAGTCAGTAAGTTGAAGTAAATCGCCCATTTCGAAGCGTAGTAGAGAAGTATAGGCATGAAACTCCAGGGACGCTTCTAAATCAAAATAGTACAATGGGTATAAAATATTGGTTACATCATTCAAGTTAAAAATATATGCACATGAGAATTATGCAGAGCGATAAATAAAGCGTCCGTAATGAAAATATAAAAACACAATTCAAATTATTATATTTAATTAAAATAAGCCGTGGCCAATACAAGTTGAAGGTAGTAGATTCGAACCCCGTCAGGCACTTTACTTTCTTCATCTTCATCTCAGCGTTAATCCCAGTCGTATTCGAAGCTTTTCAGCTTTGGAGTTTAGATCCGCTTTACCAGACCAACTGCTCATTTTGGCTAAACTTCGATATTTTCCATTTAGCGACTGCCGTCTGACCTCCACAACCCGAAGGCGATATCAAAGCATTACAGTTAGACCAATTGTAGGACTTTTGAGGGCTCCAAAAACCCGTAACGACTACCATTAGATGTTCGTATAGCAACCGAGACCAACGGCTTAACGTGCTTTCCGAGGCACGACCAGACCAGTGCAAATATTCATATTCATGCATATAAATATTTGCACTGCGCGGGGATCGGGGGCCGCGGCCGCGTTCGCTACCGCTACGCCACGGAGGCTGTCGTCAGGCACTTTATGTAAAATATTTCATCACCACTGCTCTCAAAACGGTGAAGGGAAACATCGTGAGGAAACCGGCTTGTCTAGAGGCAAAAACTTCGAAGACATGTGACATCTATCAACTCACGCTGGGCCCGCGTGGTAGATTACGGCCTACTTCCTCTCACCGAAAGGAGCTCTCTGCATCAAGAGCGGGGGCCATTATATTATGTAAGTTTTAAAATCTTCACACAGTATGTTCATATGCTAATCAAATTATATTATAATTATCTATGCGTAAGCTAAAGTGACAACGGGGCTGGTCACATATGCCGCAGGACCGACAACCGTTGGGGTAAACGAGTCCTCGAGTGGAGGCCGCGTCTCAGCAAACGTAGCGTAGGACGCCCTTGGGCGAGATGGAGCGACGACATCAAAAAGGTGGCTGGTAGTGGCTGGCGGAGAACTGCTCCGGATCGAGCTTGTTGGCGTGCCATGGAGGAGGCCTATGTCCAGCAGTGGACGAGTAGAGGCTAACGATGATGATGATGCGTCCATATGTGGCAGGACAAGTGTTTAGCCTAAATATTTTTATCAGCAATACAAAATTTATAATATGACTGGCTGCATAGTGTGCGTTTGATATAAGATTTAAATTTCCTCTCACAACAAATATGTGAGTACTTATTTTATTGTAATATTTTACACAGAGGTGCTTTCACGAAAGCTAGTCCACTTAAGCTACCCTGAAACTACCTCAAATGATTTAACTGTGCACTAGATTTTAATATTGTACCTATATATTCTTTTGAAATTTCTTCTTGTAATTTCTTGTAAATTTTTGTAAATTCTTCAATATTTTGTAAATATGAGGACTTGGTAGGCATTGTAAGACTTTAGATTTGAAGTTTTTTTTTTTATTATTTCATCTGTTATTTGTTGACAGGCCTATGCTGACCACTGTAATTTGAAAACATTGTGAAAGCCATTTTATTTAAAAAAGTTTAAACTTTGAAACCTGGAGTTTATTACCGGCTCTTCTCCATGGGAAACGATCAATTGAAACCGTGAACCTAACTAGGTTTCAAAGTGCGCGTAATGATTTATATGAGATAAAATATTTCGTTTATATAAATAGAGCAGTGGCACATTTATTTGTACAGAATGTATGTATGCCTCATGGGCTTGTGGAGGTGTTTGATTTCAAATCAACTTTGTCCGGGCAACATGGCTGTTAGCGATAACACCGACCATTGCACCACTTTACTACGTTTGTAACTTTTAATAACGTTACTGAAGTAATATTAACACAATAACTTCATCAACTAGAGTAAGTGGCAGCAAAGAAGACAGAGCGACATACAAGTAAAGGGAAAAGCGAAGTAGTTCACGTTGTGTCATATGTGTTGTCAAGAATAATGTACATTAGCCACTTTCCCGCTGTGACGCACGGCGTGTGTAAAGGTGAACTATATCAGAGGCCGTTTGAATACAGTGTCTGTAAGTGGCTCATCACAGGAACGCATCCACATCACTTCGCATCATCGCACAGCCGATAACTATGACTGCCTCACCAAAATAAAAGAGACATTTTGAATAAGGGAGATAGATTTCGTAAAAATATAGAATTTTTCTAAAAGTTTTAGAACGATTACAATAATTATGAAGTACATATTTTAAGAATCAAAAAGGGTTGTATTATTTCCTTATTGCTACCTCTACTGTGTCTTGTAACAATCCTAATATAGAAAAACGCTTATAAAGCTTTTTATATTTCTTGCCTCACCCCAGCAAAAAAAAGGATTGTGTAGCAAAGTTCCAAAACACACTGACGTAATAACATCAAGTAATTTGCAATACGGGAAGTATTACGTAGTGCTGAACGCCTCTACGAAACCTATTTATTTAAATTTACCAAAGAACAAAAAAAAATGTACAAAGGTGATACATTCATAAGAAACCTCTTCCATCGATAAGACAATAAAAAGATATGTAGACCGCGTAAGAAAAAGTAAAGGATGAAAAATAATGCATAAAATCAAATCAATTTTCAAAAACAAAACAAATAATTATGAGTTTAAAAATAAAACGACAATAATTATAACATCTATTTAGTGCCTGTACGAAACCTATTTAGTGCTAAGTGCCTGTATGAAACCCACGTAGTGCTCACTCTCACCTCACTACCTGTACGCCAAATTCGCGCAATGCTTTCAGCCGTTCCGACGCAATTGAGCACTCACTAGTACATACACATGCGACATGTCATAATCAAACCGTATACTGATACTACCGTATACTGACTTAATTAAGAAACCGCCTAAAACTTTAAAAAGTATGACTAACATAAATAATTTTAAATCACAACTTAAGAACTCCTTGATTGAAAAGGCTTACGATTACATCAAAGAATTTTTAGATGATATGAGTATAAAATAAATAAATATTCAATGGTTAATTTTAAATTATAAAATTGTTCTTAATTAATTTGTACGCCTTGCAAAGCGTTACCCATGTTTGACAAATAAAATACTTTGACTTTGACTGAAACACTTATCCCATTTCTGTAGCTATATCCAGATTCCATCGTTGAGATTGCAGGTTGATTTTTTTTTTTCACAAATAAATTTTACATTTTATTTTTAATAATGATAAACTAGTGCATGACTGCAATCCTACCTGATGGTAAGCAGTGATGCAATCGTTGATGGTAAAGCGCGCTAGTTTATTAAGAGCCTATTTACTCAAAAAATTGAGTGAATAGGAAAGGAAGACGGCATTTGAAAGAGGTGATACAACGTAAAACCCAACAACACGCCCAACGATCCTGCACCAGAGCGAGATTGATCCGGAGACAAGTCAAAAGTTCAAAATAAAAACGAAACAAACATACGTAGTAGCAATATTGCGTGAAGTAAGTCGCAGATGGGAGGGTAGGTAGGTAAGCGCAGGTCGTGATGGAGGTGGTGCGCCATTGAACGCGCGAAGCCGATGAAGTCGTAGCTTAGATACAGATTAGAGGCGACACCGGCCGAGCTGACTCACTAACACCTGAAGTTTTTTTATCAGATTAAACCCGACAACTACTATACATACATTATAACTATATGCCTACAACTACCATACATACATTATTTATTAATTTTATTACTATCTTTCCGCCCATGTGGAATTCGATTATATCGCGCTTTATAGATTCCTCATTTTCGGGGATATTATTATAATGGTATCATTTAGCTTCTAACTTTACATGTGCTTATTCGTTTGCAATATATTATATTGTTTTAAACGACACACAGCGCCATTTATCACCGAACTGGTATGAAGCTAACAATATTTTTGTTTTCCCTCGGGAATATCAATTTTTTCCCGGATAAAAAGTACCCTATTATTTAATCCGGACTCAAAAAACAAACTCACTTTGCGATTTATAATATTAGTAAGGACTAATGTACATACAATAAAATACACGAGGATGTGTCAAAATTACGATCTAAGTACAAAGGTGCTGCTTATTTCTTAAGAAATTTCTTCCAGCAGACCTGCGAAAGGAGAAGTCAAATGGTAGCGAAGCGTAACGAACACATAGACGCTAACAAACATAGTTAGCGTAATGACGGCCAAATATTGGAAGCTGTACCCTGTACAGGTGCATTGTGGGTGAATGTATAAATAACCATTACTAATTTAGGTTGTACGTAAGCCGCGAGCGGTCACGTGGCGCTACTGATACCCAAACCGCCCACACACATCCCGAGCCTAACAAATCCTCCACGTTACATACAGTACATACGTTAATTTCAGGGTAACATACATTTTTGTGTGCTCCTGATAAATTATTTTTTTCAATAGTTTATTATATTACAATTAATGTATCAAATTAGTTCACTTTATATTAAACCTCCCCATACTCACTTTCTATTGTAACTTCAGCACCTGTTCCTGGTTGACTATCACTTCACACACATGTACACTAAATTAGTTGCCAGTTTGGAGGATCTCGAGCAATTGTTCAGCTCCCGAATGCAAGAATATGAAGCAAAATTGCAGCTGGCCACCACTGGTACCGAGACAGCTTCCCCTGACATTGTATCCATTGCAAGTGAGTTCTCCGAGTTTAAGTTGTTTGTCTGTCAGGCACTCTCCACATTAAAAACTCAATTTGAGCTGCTGGCTTGATAGACATGAGACGGCTAGGAGGAGGAAGTTCTTGCTGTTCCATGGTGTTCCAGAGAAGGATAATGAAAAGTTACTCGATATAGTCCACAACATCTTATCTAACCAAATTAATGTGCCAGAGGTGTGTAAGGAAAGGAATATTATTAATTAATTAATTAGATTATATTGACGACAAAAAGGCTTGGGCTTGAGCTGCGTCCGATTTCTATACTTACACTGACTGTTCTTTGATTTTTCCTCTTGTAGTTTTAATTTGTAATTGTTTGTTTTTTTTTACTCAAAGCCAGTACACACTATGTAGCTAGGCATATTATACGTTACGGAATTGCATCGCTGACAGGGGTATTCGGCACTGGTGCAGTTACACAGGAGCAAAACTTAGCATTCGAGAACACTGTTGGAGCTGCTGAACCTTGGACAATACTGTATTTGCATTGTGTAGATTCAATTTCTTAGTATTGTATAATTGCATGGCACACGTGTGAGCACAATGTACTTGCTGTAAAGCATCTATTTGTTGGGTTAGTCTTTTTTGTTGTTGTTTTTCTTTTTTTGTGTGTTTTTCCATAATGGACGCTCTTAGCGTACAATATATTTCTGCATCGTTCTCACACGATTGATCTCAAAATGAATGATGTAATCAAATATTTGTATCAATAGCTTGATAATTTAAAAGAGTGTCCATGGAGTTTCTTGCCCGTTCTTCTCCATAGGTACCTACTCTTTGG
This sequence comes from Sesamia inferens, assembly GCA_037179545.1. Classification (NCBI taxonomy): domain Eukaryota; kingdom Metazoa; phylum Arthropoda; class Insecta; order Lepidoptera; family Noctuidae; genus Sesamia; species Sesamia inferens. The sequence continues at coordinate 11,881,267 of CM073921.1, read as the reverse complement.
AATGGGCGACTAGCTTCACCTTACTGACTGACCGACCTTCTGACAATTCAAAAGTGCCTGTAACTGGTTTATTTGAAATAAATGCTTTGATTTTTATTTATTTTTTTGAAAATGTCATCGACTTGGATTCTCAAAGCAGAAGGCCCAACCCATACTGGTATGATTTTTCAAAATGGAGCACCGACAACTTGTGTGGGATAGCAAGAAAGCTCTTAAGGGTACCGGGATCACCATCTCCGAGTTCTTGACACAAGTTCGGCATCGTGTGTTTGCAGTTGCTCGTAAGCATTTCGGTATGCCAAATTGCTGGTCCATAAAAGGAAAGATTGTTGTTATTTGCCCAGTAAAATCTCGTCTGAAAATCGAAACAGCAGGGGAACTTAGGGATCTGACAACCAAGTTCCCGACTTGTTCTGTCAACACCGCGGATTCTGCACATTCTGAAGATTCTGTATCTCCTGGTGCCGCAAACTTGGCTACTCGAGAAAAATGGGGAAGCGATTGCCGTCTCCCTTGATGTCTCGAAGGCCTTCGACCGGGTATGGCACGCTGTCCCATACGGTCAACGGTCCCTCTGAGTTGTTGTCGACGGATGGTCATCTGAGCCCATATCGACCAATGCCTGTCTTCCTCAGGGGTCTGTTCTCTCTGCAACTCTGTTCCTGCTGCATATTGACGATCTGCTGATGCCCGGTATCTATGGGTATACAGATGACAGCACAGTTGTAGAGAGATACCTGCCGGAAGCTCGGGCTAGTAAGGAAACAATCCGGTCCGAAAGAGAGGCCATGGTAGAGCTAACGAGTGTTGCACTACAGGCAGTCTCCGAATCACTGCTTACCATCAGGCGGGATTGCGGTCAAGCGCTAGTTTATATTAATTAAAAAAAAATGGATCCAGTACATGATTCTGAACCCGCCCATGATGGAATTTTTTCGGCTTTTTCTTGATTAAAAAAGATATACATTCAGTGTTTTTTTTACATCATACCTTTCATAATTATTTTAATGTAAAAAATAATTAATTCGCTAATTACACAAAAAAACGCAAAGTGAACAAAACTCGAAAAATTATCCTATCAGCTGATTTAATAGAGTTCATATCAGGGGTCAACGTCATACCTACAAACACGCGCGGCGGCACGCTTGCAACGTTCAAAGACCGAGCCGACACTTTTTTTAAACACTGTAATTTCTGTAAACGCTCATTAACGACATAAATGACTATCATAATTTTATTAGTGGCATGCGGTGTAGCCTTTTCGCGAAGTTTGTGATACGATGTCAGATACACACTGTATATGCATTGTTACATATTAAATTACATGTAGTTATACCAATTTTTGGAGAACGACGACTTTAACGTTCTTGGAATAAGGCTTTTTTCTTTATTTCGTATTAAATTTGTAAGAATACAAGTAAAGCTGTAATTTTAAAAGTCTGTAAAACCAACAGGGTTAATATGATAATAATTTCTGTACTTTTAATTATTTTTGGGATGAAAAATTACCTATATTAAAAATTACATAAACAGCTATTCAGTAAACGATCCTGAACAAACTATTTTCAGAAAGTGCGTTAGTTAATTTTTATGTTGTATAAGATAAGAATAAGAACTCTTTTTGATTCGGGAAGAACAACATAAACCCCCTTTTTCATAAAAACTGCATAAAGTTAACGAATGATTAGCGATTCTTTAACCATACATTTTTGACCTTTTAACGTCACTTAACTTAAATCATCCTTTATGAATAAACACCACAGTGTTTAAGGGGTTTATTTATAATCGATTTTTAAAGTTAAGTGACCTGCAAGCGTCTAAAATGTATGTTTAAAAAATCGCTAATCACTAGTTAACTTTAAGCAGCGTTTATGAATAAGGGGGTAAGCGTTTTGGTCCCGACTATCTTAGACTATCGTTCTGGTTCTTAGCAAGGGGTATTGTATAACCCAGTAACTGGGTTCTGGATTTCAGATAGACAGCCGCTCTGTGTCAACTTCTTCAATCAACTTGTTACTATCAATTGCTATCATTCTAAAGCATATTGATAATCCATCGCTCCATATGTTCAAATAAAATGTCTGCTCAACAACGTAAATAACGCAATGAATCTTGTTGAACTGTCAATTACCATACTGTTTAGACTGTAAGCCAATTCTAACTAGGTAGATTATCAGTCGACGGAATAAAAATACTCCTATTATGATTTCAACGAACGCAGCACCTACATATGTATATGTGTTTTTCACCGAAACGTTAAATTATTCAATAATATCATGGGTTAAACAGAAAACTTCAGGATCGTTTATACAACTAACTGCATAAGACACGTGACGATTGAACTCGTACGTTTTCATTCCTGTCGTGTTTCACAAGCACATATTGCAACAGCCATGAAACACGTTTCGTCGTAGCAGCGCGTAGCATGGTGCTACACGCGAGCGCTACGTAACGCGTAGCTCATCCCGGGTTGATCGCTACGGTCATTATATCATATACAGTGACGTTTGACGGCGTTTTAATTCTACATCCGCATTACCTACAGCTGATTAGATGGCCGATTCCCGAACTATACTAATCCAGTCTAAATATACTATTCCAGTCAGAATCTCCAGTATAAAATAAGTTTTTACTATAGATAAACTGAAGCACGGTTGAGCTAAGTTGTTCCTACCTATGATGTTAAACTTGACTGTCACTTATCATAAAAAAAAATGTAGATTATTTTAAACATACATTTTCTGCTACATGATGTTAATTTTTTTTTTAACGGTTCTGTCAGAGATTAGTGTCTGCGGAAATTGTAGATGACTCTGACAGCCCTATTTTGCAGATGAAAACAATATCTGCAGTCCGTCTTCACAGCAAAATATCGTAAAACATGATGAAAGTAATAAAATAGACCAATCTCGCGGCACCCACTTCTGTTAATTGGCGGGTTTTCTAAACAGCGTAAGCGGCTAAACTTAGCCGCGCTGCAAGTAATGTTAAGTGAGGATCCCACTGCAGCTTTGGGTCAAGCGTGATCTTTAAGAAAACCGTATTTTTGATGAATTCAGGTATCTTTTTGAAAGCCGTATTTTTGTTGAATTCAAGTATCTTATCTCTCAAGTATTCAATAAAACGTGATATCCGCATAACTTCTACCTTTCGTTAAAAGGAATCTTTTTTTATATATTTTAAACTAGTGCTCGACCACAATCGCGCCTGACGGTAAACAGTGACGCAAGTGTTCATGGTAAAGCGCGAATCTTATCAAGAGTCTTAGGATCTCGATTTTACCGTCTGTAGAAAGAAACAATATGTACTGTCTAAACCTATGCGAGGATGATATAGCAGCTCAATCCAAGCCATTTTGCCTTCATTAGTCTTTTACAATCATCATCATCTCAGCGTTAATCCCAGTCGCATCCGTAGCTTTTCAGCTTTGGAGTCTGGGGTCCGCTTTACCAGTCTAACTGCTGAGTCTATTACAATGTTACGAGCCAAATTATATACAGTATGTTATGAAAACCCTGTCCGACCCATAAGGATAATAAAGGTTAGGTAAACACATGACCAAATATAATATAAAATTTTACGTATTCATCATAGTACCAATACAAATGAATTTTGAAATAATCTTTTTTTCCCGCGAATTAATTCCAATTTCCCCAAAATTTGGTAATTTTTAAAAAGTGACAACACCGGTATTATTATGAGCGAATAGCGATGCGACCACGTGCCGCGTGTCATGCCGCCCGCCCCCCGCTGGCGGCAGGCGAAGGGTGGTCAACGCACATTTATTAAGTTACCTCCTTTTGCGAAATAATATTAATTTTTTTTAGGAGGATTTTTTTTTAAGTTTAGCCCGGTTTTGTATGCATTAGTAGAATCAGTTATCGATACCTAACAACACCTTCACAGGTCGGACAGGGCTTTCTTCACATACTGTATGTTACATTTTACATCGTAAGGCAAACTTCGCGAAAAGGCTACACCCCATACCACTAATAAAATTATTATAGTCATTTATGCCGTTAATGAACGGTTACAGAAATTACAATGTTTAAAAAAAAGTGTCGGCTCGGCCTTTGAACGTTGCCGAACGTGTGCCGTCGCGCCTGTTTGTAGGTATGACGTTGACCTCTGATGTGAACTCTATTTATTCAGCTGTTTTTCGAATTATGTTTACATTGCGCTTTTTTTTTGTAATTAGCGAAACAATTAATTTTTTACTTTAAATTATTATTGGGTTATAAAAGTATAGCAATCATGAACGGTCTAAAGTGAAAAAACCTGCATATTTTTTTTTCATAAATCAGGAAAAAACCGACGAAAAATTCCACCACTGTGGGATTCAGAATCATGTACTGGATCTATGGTACTCGTTTGTGCGTCGATGTCAGAGACACCCTTTGTTTAACATTGAACTCAATATACACGAAATAATTCAACGAATTCAATATCATTAAATTTAATTCAATTTTACGTAATAATATTGTTACAACATATGTAAGAGAGAACCTCGAAACTTACTTTGCAGCGGTCAACACGCCTGCCTTCAACGTGGAGGCCCCGGGTTCGATCCCCGGCCAAGTCATGATGGAAAACGATCTTTTCCTGATTGGCCTGGGGCTTGGATGTTTATCTATATATGTATCTATTATAAAATATAGTATCGTTGAGTTAGTATCAGATAACACAAGTCTTGAACTTACTTTGGGGCTAGCTCAATCTGTGATTTGTCCGTATATGTTTATTTACTTTGATTTCTGGGGTTTAGTTAAGCGCCAAACCAACATCAAATTTGCCGAAAATTAATTACAAACTACTTTCAGTTTAATTTTTCCTGTTACATAAAGTTGGGTTTTGGGAACGGGACTCTTATTACTAAAACTCCACTATCTGTAACCAGGCCGATGTCATAAGCCGTAAACTAGACAGTTAACATTTTCACAGATGATGTATTTCTGTTGACGCTTTAACGACAAATACTAAAAACAGATTATTATCTCGGCGGTAGGCCATAACATGGTTGCCGGCAGAAGTTAATACTACCCACCAGACAAAGTCTTGCCGCCAAGCGATTCGCCGTGTTCCGGCATGATATCTGGTGAAACTTTTTGGAGGACGGGTCTGAGCAGTTGTGTTGCTATGCGCCAAATGTTGTAGTGTCGGGAGTCAGGTCGGGGAGGGTTTCCAGATCAATCTCCCTCTGGCGCAGCATCGTTGGTATTGTCGTGTTTAACATTGCATCACCTCGCTCAACTGCCGTCTTCCTATTAACTCAGTTTTTTGAGTGAATAGGCTCTGAATTGGAAAAAACACCAGCCTCTCAATTATGAGTGCGAGGGTTCGATTCCAGGTCAGGTCAAGTTTTCTAAAGTTATATGTACTTTCTAAGTATATCTTGGACACCAATGACTGAAGGTGAAGGAAAACATCTTGAGGAAACCTAGACTTTATAAGTCTGAAATCGCCAACCCGCATTGAGCAAGCGAGGTGATTACGCTCAATCCTTCTCTGTATGAGAGGAGACCTGTGCCCAGCAGTGGGACGATAAAAAGGTTGTTGATGTGGCTCTGAATTAACCAGCGCGCTTTACTATTAACGATTGCATCACAGCTTACCATCAGGCAGGACTGCGGTAAAGCTCGAGTTTATAAATATATAAAAAAATCTGTTTCATGTTATTTTATTTCTGTACTTAGAGAGAAAACCTATATTATATTTAAAGAGACGGTTTCTTTGGGTGTATGGACGATGGGTTTCTTAACCTGAGTTCGATACTTCATCAAAGTATTCCTGGACTATTAGTAACTTCTAAGGTTCAGTTATTGCTAGGAATAAGGCGTTAAACTCGGCTGCCATACTCTTCACGTGGAAGATTATCATCATCACCATCATCATTTCAGCCGAAAGACGTCCACTGCTGGACATAGGCCTCCCCCAAGGCTCTCCACGACGACCGGTCCTGCGCCACCCGCATCCAGTGGTTTCCCGCGACCTTCACCAGGTCGTCGGTCCACCTTGTCGGGGGCCTACCCACGCTACGTCTTCCGGTGCGTGATCGCCACTCGAGAACCCGTCGGCCCCATCGGGCATCGGTCCTACGGGCAATGTGTCCAGATCACTGCCACTTAGTGTTGCAATTCATTGCAAAAGTGAAACGCCAAGCATAGCCCTCTCATTGCCCTTTGAGTGACTTTGAGCCTTCTTATAAGGCCCATTGTTAGCGACCTTGGAAGATACTCAGACCAAAATAAAATACAGTCTTTCTGAGATGACTTCTCTAATCATAAATATCAGCACCAATATTTTTCCTATATTGAAACAAAGGAAGGTACTATCCGTATATTAGGATCACCAAGCAGAACTGTAAGAATTTCTTTAAGAAGACTTCTTATACAAGCATCACCTGTACTTACTACTACTTATTATTCCTTTCTATTTTTCTAGGTTGTTTTTATGTGTTCCACGGGCAATTAGTCGAGCAGGCATATAGATTTTTTTTTAGTTTGCTACAGAGTAGTAGTTTTATCCTATGTTATGAAGAAATCTTTTTCTTTTCGCCATTCCACTGTAATAAGTTACGTTGTCAGTTTTCAATTGGTTTATATTTACATATACTGTTACGCGGTAGAAAAGAAGGATAAAGTACACGTTAGTATAATTAAAGAAACATCATTAATGGCTAATTTAAGTGTGCTTAGGTAACTTTTCATGTACATACACACATACATATAAAAATGTACATAACATTTCATGTATACAGAGTATTTACCGTGGAACACGTCCAGAACTCGACTCAGCGAAAACATGGTATTGATCGCAGTTGCTTCCCACCAACAGAACCGTTAGTTTCCGGCGTCACGTGGGACCGGATTGACAATAGCTCACCCCTTACTGTAGGCACGTTTTCCAAAATGATTTTTTAAAAACGTGCAGTCATTTTGTTGTGAAGATGGCGGAGTTTCAATCAAAAGCGTTGACAATATCAAGGGTCTACCCGGCTTGCGGCGGCAATATAATAATACAATATTCTACCGTCAGAACTTCATCATCTTACATATGTCGAGCGCAAACATCATTATATTATTAAAGCAGTAAATACTTATATCTAGTTGTACTAACCGTATTTTTTGTTGAAACTAGCCCCGTGGCTCAGGAAATCTGAAAATATAAATTATCTAGATTAGCTTCGTAATTGTACAATAGGGTATTTGACTAAAAAAAACTAATTAGTCCGTCATTCAGATTATAGAAAAATATTGGATACGTATATTTTGTTTTATCAAATCAATAAAGATTGACAAATATAAAAGGCATCAAATATCAGGAGTGGTGGTGGCTGGTGCCGTCACTGCTAGCTAAAAAGTGTAGCGTCCAGTGACGTCACACGAGTACTCAACGCACTGTGTCGTCTTCATTTTTTGTTTATATGAAAAAAGAAATAATACGTGTCTAGTATTTATTGGAAATCTGACTGACGGACTAATTAGTTTTTGTTTAGTTAAATACCCTATTATAAATTTAAATATTGTATTTATTGGTGAAATAATACAGCACGAAGGTGAAGAATATCTTGAATTTTTATTTAACTCCACGTAACATGTTACATTTTCATTTTTATACTTTGAAAGATAAACTTTTAACAATATACAAAATAGTAGCACAACTTTCCGGTAGTTATGAGTTATAACTATGCCGAGTTAAAGCCTGCAGTCTTTTTGGAGGTTGAGAGTGTTATTATCAAATTGAACTTTTCGCCCAAAGGTAGAAAAGCGGACGTAACGCCCGGCAACCGATTCGTCAGTACTTGTTGAACAACAAAACCGACCCGGAGCAATGAGTACCTACATACATTCGGCTTTCATTTGGCTCTTGTTAATCGAAACTTTCACTTCATACAAAATCTGTTTTCTCAAAATCATAATCGAGTCGGCTCGGCACAGCAACTTGAGGCTAGCGGGATTTCTAGTATTTTGCTAGCAACGCATGAAGACCGATCTTGAAAACAGCACCCCTATATAATAATAATAATAATAATAATAATAATAATTTATTTATTTTCTCACCACAATACATGTTTTACAGCTACCAATTATAAATTTAAGGCATACAATTTTCGTATTGTGGGAGACTGGTGCCTAAGCTAAGCTATATGCTTGTATTTCAGGACACCAGGTCTCCACCCCTAATTACATATAATGAGCCATAGATAGATATTAACAATCAGAAAAGTAATTCAAAATTATTGTGGTATATATTTATATAGATAAAAGCTACTAAAACATACAGGTTTTTCCTATACACTACAATTTACAATGGAAATGGATAAATAACAAAATTTCAGATTCTTACTGGACTCCAGAAAATCCAGGAATGTATTTCTTTTGACTAATATTTTAATTATGTTGGTCACCGGTGATCTTATACCTCAATAGTAGCACGCACTCTGGTTAGTTGTGATAGCATGCGCAATACATATAATACTGATAACATCAGTCTATGTTGAGATAGGTCAGGACACTACATTCCTACCCACAAAACTGTTAAGTATCGGTTTATCTAAAACTCGTGTTCGGGTACGCGGTGAACAGGTAAGCTATATATGTGTTATATACATAACTAGTTAGGTAGACGATTATTCACTACGTAAAGCGTATAAGTTGCAGTCAACTGGTTCAACTAGCCGTTTAATAAACCTCCTGGCCTTTGGAAGTAGTGCTTGCCACGCCTTCTCTTGCCCGTCTCGCATATGGTGGATCATACGATCCAGGAAATGGATTGGGCTGGAACTATTTCTAGCCCAACCCATTTCGCTGTCGGAGTGCGCTGGCATAGTTACTGCGGCCTATATGACCTGCAAGTGATTAGGTACTCTGTTAGGAGAACGGCTGCCGTTTAGTTAGAAGACTAGGCGGTTAGCTAAACCAGTAAGCTGCGACAGATACTTAACGTTGACGGTATTGTATAACAAAGGCCAGCACATCTCGCCTCAGAATGCATCATTATTATATGTGATCTTGGGTAGGGTAATTGCTATAAATGCTTATAACAATGCATGACAATGCAACAAATATTAATTCTGCCTTGGGTAGGTCACTGGCGAGCTATGCCCACTAGGTCCCAAGTCCCTCGCTCAGGTAATTTATTAAGATAGTTCAAAAAGACAGATTTGTAAGAGAAAGACGTGACGAACTAAAGTAAAAATCTAGTTCACTCAGGATTTGCGGCACAAATCGATTCTGATTAACAGAAACATCATTTAAGAGGAGCCTTCCTCGTGTACGGAGTGCACACAGTTTTGCGATACTAAAAAAAATGGATAATAGTTACATATTTTTATTACATCTTTTCTAAGTACTCTCCACCAGCCTCTATACAATGTTTCATGGGTCTGAACCAGTTTTCGAAACACTTATTCCAGTCCGCCACAGACACCTTGTTTACAGCCTGCTCGAAAGCGACAGCGCATCATCCGGCGAGAAAATTGTATCCCTTTGAGCTGATCTTTTATTTTTGGGAATAAAGAAGTCACATGGTGCTTGGTCAGGGCTGTTAGGAGGATGACTCAGGTGTTTGACCGGTGAAATGTCCAGGAAGTCCCTCGTTTTGATTGAGGTGTGGGCGGGCGCATTGTTGTGGTGAAACAGCCCGCGGAGCCCTGTTTGGTCGCTTGTCGCTTACAACAGAGAAAACTTCTGTCAAGCATTTGGTAGTATACCATTCAGCGTTAATGCCTCTTTGGTTTCGTTAATGAATTGACACCAAGTAGCCAATAAAACTGAAAAAGCTCGCGATCAAAATCTTACCCCCGTTGGCGTTGATTTGTTATGAAACAACCAAACCGTCGACTGACGCTTCGTTTCTGGATCGTATTGATTTATCCAAGATTCATCACCTGTAACAATGTCGAAAACACGCAGAGACAAGCCTGCTTCAAATTTGTCTATCATATCATGGCACCATTCCAACTGTGCCTGCTTCTGAGCATCGGTGAGATTATGCAGCACCCAGCGTGAAACTATCCTCCGCAACCGAAGATGCACGTTGTGTCCAGCACTGTACTGCGACAATTCCACACTCCACAATCCAAAGTGGCCAGCTGGCACTTAGCAGCACCAGCTCAAATGTGGCTGCAGTACTCCACACACGAACGGACCTGTGTTTTGTACAACATTAGAAGCTGCCCTGCTGTGAAGTACTGCCGGACCTTTGCGATAACGCCAAGTTTCTTGGCAGCCAACTTGGCCTTATACTCAATGAACGACCCAAAGTTTAGGTTCGAGGAAATCTCAACTCTCAAAAGCTGAAGGCGGTCGGTACACTCCAAAGATACATTTCGAAAAGTAGGAGCCAAGGTGAACGGGCTCCTTTTGGCAGTACGTCACTTGGTTCACGATTCCTAAACCTCACCACCTCTGAAGCTACGATCGTCAACTACATTATTGATTCAAGCTCATTACTAAAAGTAATATTCACAAAAATACATCAATTACGTAATATCTATTTGTGAAATTATTCTTCATTTTCCTGCAAATGACGTCACGAAAGCTCAAGGGGGAAATCCGAACATTTAACAAATATATTAATAGGTTCACAGCTAAGAAACCCACCGACACCTGCTGAAAATAACGGGAAGTGGCGGAGCCACGATAGGGAGAAGACCCAAATGACGAAATTTATTAATATTTCTATTTTTATGGTATTTTTGACTTTTTGCTCTTTGCGTTTGTTACATAACTTGTACATTTATTTGTACTTGTCGGGTTTATTTCCTGAATAGTATGTTTATTAATGTTCGTGGGGTTATGAAAATCGCACGTGGGGTTATAATAACGTTTCTAAAAATTGACGACGCCCTAATTCACCCTTTTACATAATGACAATTATGTGAATGCTAATTAGTTAATTAGCCGAGAATAGACTTCTTTTTCATGGTAAGTTACATGACTTCTTTAAAATATTCTTGCATCATGGCGAAAGAAGTTAAATAACCGAATTTCAAAAATACACTACAAAGTGAAATAACAAATTTTAGTCGGTGTCTTTTTGGTTTTTCTATTTTCGTTTTTTGCCATTGATTTCTGGAATTAATTATTATGCACTTTGTAGTGTTTTAGGAATGGCTTAAGAATGGCTATGACGTCGTGGTGGCCTAGTGGTAAAACACCAGCCTCTCAAGTAATGAGTGCGCGGGTTCGATTCCAGGTCAGGCAAGTACCAATGTAACTTTTCTAAAGTTATATGTACTTTCTAAGTATATCTTGGACAATAATGACTGAAGGTGAAGGAAAACATCTTGAGGAAACCTGGACTTTAAGTCTGAAATCGCCAACCCGCATTGAGCAAGCGTGGAGATTACGCTCAATCCTTCTCTGTATGAGAGGAGACCTGTGCCCAGCAGTGGGACGATAAAAAAGGTTGATGATGATAAGAATGGCTTGGCACATTAAGTAGTAACTAATTTTTCACCAAGGCGCCTCCGCCGGGCCGGAACAAGCGAGGTAGACCAAAGAAGTGCTGGCTTGACGTTGTAAAAGATGACAAATGCGAAATGGAGGCGAATGTGTAAAAAAACGGACCCACGGTTCCAACGCGAAAGCTGCGGATGCAACGGGGCCTATACGCTGAGATGATCCTGATGGTCTCACTATGTATGTCATCCTCATATATCAATCTTTATATTTATCTACCTACTACTTGTTTTTTTCAAAAAATCTTATACAGTATAAAAACAATTACCAGTAAGCCTTTTGTGTAGTTTTGATTTAAACCATTTTGATGGTGTTTCCTTATTTCTTTTGGAATATTTTTTTAAAATTTAATTAGTTAATAGCAACTTAAATTTTAAAAAATATTCTTTTATTTATATGATTATAGCTATATAAGTTACGACACAATATGACTTTACGTAAATCAATTCTTAGACATGTTGGGACTCGACAGGTATATTTTGAATGTAAATCGCATATTTTAAAAAAATCAGCGTGCGGCTAACAGATACACCAGGGGGAAATAGGGTGTTTGACTAAAAAAAACTAATTAGTCCGTCAGTCAGATTTCCAAAAAATACTAGAGACGTATTTTTTCTTTTTTCATATAAACAAAAAATGACGACGACACAGTGCGTTGAAAACTCGTGTGAAGTCACTGCACGCTACACTTTTTAGCGAGCAGTGACGTCATCAACCACCACTCCTGATCTTTGAAGCCTTCTATATTTGTCAATTTTTATTGATTTGATCAAACAAAATATACGTATCCAATATTTTTCTATAATCCGAATGACGGACTAAATCGGACGGAATCTTTTTTTTTTTTTCATCCAGGTAACATACCTATTCACTATCTTATGAATGAATTGGGATCTCATGTTGACAGTTCCACTACATTCATTGGGTGTTTTACGTTACTGGTAAGCTAACTACAGGTCTCCCAAAGTGATAATGCGCATAGAAATCTTCGTCACTGTTCGGCAACGGTCGTATTCTCCGAACATTCGGAAGAAGATAAGTATATAGAGTGGTGCACTTAACCACTTTTTATGCACTTAACCACTTTTTATGCACTTAACCACTCTATATACATATCTTCTTCCGAACGCTCTTTTTTGATTTCTATGCGCATTATCTCTTTGGGAGACCTGTAACTAAGGTAAGAAGTTTATTTTTGTTATAGTGAGTTTTTGTTGAAGTTTTTACAGGCTGTTAAAGGACTATTACAGCAGATTCCTCTAAGGTATGCTTCAGTACTAGGAAGGCATCATTAACATTTGTGGAGTTCCCTCAGAGTAGCAGCCCATATCTGCGTTAAGAGGAAACATAACCGTGGTAAGCATTAAGTGTAGCAGCTTCACTCGCGATACATCTTAAACGTTTAAGAGAAAATACAAATTGTATTTTCTTCCATACAGATTCTTCGTGTGATTCCCAGTTACAATGCGGTGACAATGGTTAGTATTGGAGCTTTTTAAGTTTATATATTTTTTTAGTTTATTTCTACAGAGATATGTTATTATCGAGGTATTTTAAAACTTGCTATACTGTTTCATTAAAGCTTTTTTCATTATTTGTTTACCGTTTTTTGTCATTTGTTACAATAGGGATGATTCCAGGGTAAAAAAAAGATATTGATAAATGTTGTCAGCAAAAAGTATGCATTGTAGTTGTAAAGCATTAGGTAAATCATTGATGTACATGAGAAAATTAAAGCAGTCTACAAATACCGCGGGCGGGCCGTCTGCTACGATATGTAGACAGCTTAATGAGCAAAGAATGCTTCCTTGTGGTGCTTCTAATTTAGTTTTGTTATATTTCGAACTAGAATATATGTGAACTCGACATTTTCATTTTCATCATTATCAACCTTTTTATAGTCCCACTATTGGGCACAGGTCTCCTCTCATACAGAGAAGGATTGAGCGTAATCACCACGCTTGCTCAATGCGGGTTGGCGATTTCAGACTTAAAATCCAGGTTTCCTCAAGATGTTTTGTTTCACCTTCAGTCATTGGTGTCCAAGATATACTTAGAAAGTACATATAACTTTAGAAAGTTTACATTGGTACTTGCCTGACCTGGAATCGAACCCGCGCACTCATACTTGAGAGGCTGGTGTTTTAACCACTAGGCCACCACGACTGCTTCTACATTTTCATTTATCTGTAAATTATTAACTATTTCTCAATTTCTTAGTTATTGCACTTTTAAGTTATGAAAACCAAACGTTCCATGTAAATTACTGGTACTCAACAGCATCCGATCAGATAGGAAGCCGTCCCAACCTAGTTGTGAAAATGCTAGGCAGATTATTTGTGAAAAGCAAAAGACGCAATTTCCTTTAATTGAATTCATACCCATATTTACTGCAATTTCAGAAGCTAAACAAAGTAAAAAAAAAATTGAAAATTTATCCTTTCACAAAAATAAAATGCATATCTGCTTATTATCGACGAAGTACTGACACAGTGATTATATGAATTAAAGATTATTAAATAAAAAACAATTGAAGTTATTTGTCTTTATAACTTCGAAGTCTGCTAAAAACAACAAGGACTTTGTGTTTACGTTCGCTAAGTAACTTGTGAAACTTGGCTTTGTGAACCTACTTGTTAGGTACATTTGTAAGTGTTACACGTGATCTGCGTCAAATAGCCTGCTTGTCTGCTTGTTTGAAACTTAACTATACATTGAAGTTTATATGTGATACGTAATTATTAACAGAACGTAAATGTACTACTGGTTATGAAAGTAGAGGGAACTGTTCTTGCTCAGCATACGACAGTGCTATGAGCATACAGGTCCTACGCTGCTCTGGCTCATTGTAACCAACACATGAAATCATGCGCTTCTTGTCACCGAAGGATTAAGCAGAATAAGGGACGACCTTATCGCTAGTAACCGCGCACACATCCACACTCTGGGCTACTTACACATTTCTGATGAAGTTTGGAGATTTCTGAAGTGCGCGACGGTGACGTAGCGAGGTAGTGACGCAGTGCGGAAGGACGCGAGCCGACCTATGTATACGTACACGCCAAGCGTCCTAACTTTTTATGACTATAGTATCTACGAGTATGTAGTTAGCGTGCCGCTGACCGCTCCATCTCATCTTGTAAACATTGCAGCTAATCCAATATGTATCTTCTCTTTAAATTTAATTAAATTCTATTTGAATGATAAATATAGGGTGGTTTCGTTGAATTTGCAAATTTTCATTCAGTTAACATATTAACATTATACATTCATGCAAAGGCATGCAGATGAATGGAATAAGATTATGCGTATATGAACTGAGAAAGTATGCAATTTAGTCCACCGCTAAATGACAGTTTTTACCTTTTTACTTTATATGCATATATTATTTATTTGTCATACTACTGTATCATATATCTTAGTTGTTATACTACTTTGTTGTTTCTATGTTACTTGATGTAATTGGTGTTGTACCATTTTAATTAACTATAAATAAATCAGTCAGCTGTGAGCTATCTTTAGCTGCGGCCGAGAGCATAGCAAGCGCGGTGTACATAACTGATGAATGTATCATTGTGTCCATAGCTCGTAATGTCTTAATTCATATTGGCGTGTTATTGGTCAAAACAAAAGGAAAAATAATGTTTCAAATCTTGTCATTGTGTAGGTACAGTGACTACAAAATATGCCCCTGTTTTCTCGTGGTCCCCGGATAATGTCTCATTAATGGGACCACGAGGGACAACAGTTTCTCGTAGTCCCATTTCTTTTTTCAGTAACCTATTTATCCTCCTGTATATATTCTTCCTGCATAGATAAATTTCACATATATGGCGAAAGACACCGCACCAATAACGTTGTGGAATGTTGGCATCAAATTATTACGATGGCTATTCCTACACACTTCCATTGATAGACTTGGCCCCAGGTAACAGTACAGGCCGAATCCTCAAATCCCGGCTTGGGCGTGTTACAATAACAAGAGTTCGTACTCGCACGCGACTTGCTCAGTCACGAGGCTTCACAACTACATACACAAATATATTCTCTATTGTTTTCTTACTCGTTTCGTTGACTTCTAATAAAGTTATAGGTAATTGAAAAGGTAACGCGATCTGTGTGCTAACACGGGCACCGTGGGGCTTGATACTGCATGTTAGGCACTTGGCTCTAAAGCCCCGAATTCATTGGAAACAATGCCTGAGCAACAATCGTACAATACTGCATCCTACAAGACCAATGCGCCGCGATTTTCATTTACCTTAAATAATCAATATTGGCTTCACTGCAACATAACAAGCCTGGGAACTTGTCTCCCGCAACAGAAAATATTTTCATAAACAATATCACTCACCTCGACATTTAATGAATGAATATTGTCGCTAATTAGTCGCAGAGCCACTGATGTACTACGTCCGAATGACATAAGAGCTACCTACCATGAGTTACGATACTCGATCTTCGATATCGAGCGCGTTTGGCGCTCCCATTGGTTGAAAGTTCTTACAACCTTGAAGCGGGCCAATCGATGAGTCAAACGCGCTCGATATCGACTATCGAGTCTCGTAACGTAAACTCATTGTAGCTACACAGAGCGGCAAATCCCGTCATTTTAATAACGATAACAGTGTGATCTCGGTCTGTCAAAAACACCTCATTTGTTATACTTTTTTTTTTTTAATAACAACAACACTACAACAACAACATTAGGCGCATCGTACCCGGCACACATCGCAACACAACTGCTCAGAGTCAGACCCATCCTCCGTACGCTCAGACCCATCCTCCGTACAGCTTCACCAGACATCATGCCGGAACACGACACATCGCTTGGCGGCAAGGCTTTGTCTGGTGGTTGGTAACTTCTGCCGGCGGCCGATGTCATGGCCTACCACCGAGACCATAAGTAATATTCAGAGGTACTTAGATGGCTGGAGACGCGAATCTATGAAAAGTGCGTCCGCTTCGGCCGCATCCCACTCATAATCACATTATTTCTTTGACTGGCTATTTAAACACACAAAGTTAAATCTTTTTATTGTCTAACATAAAGACGTAACTAATCTTAAAGGTGTGATTTTTCTAAAACCCTATATTAAGTATGTGATTTAAAAATGAAATCGTTAATAGAGCACACATTTTAGGGGGTCGTTAACAGTATACAGTTAGAGCATACAATATATTAATGAAAATCTTTTGTATGCTCATAAAAATATAAACTAGTTTAAAAAATACAGTCATCATCATCATCTCAGCGTTAATCCCAGTCGCATCCGTAGCTTTTCAGCTTTGGAGTCTGGGGTCCGCTTTACCAGTCTAACTGCTGATTTTGGCTAAACTTGGATATTTTCCGTGAAGCGACTGCCATCTGACCTCCACAACCCGAAGGCGATATCTAAGCATTGCAGTTAGAACAATTGCTTGGGCTTTTGAGGGCTCCAACAACCCGTAACGACTGCCACTAGATGTTCGTATGGCAACCGGGACCAACGGCTTAACGTCCTTTCCGAGGCACGACCAGACCAGTGCAAATATTTATATTCATGCATACAAATATTTGACCTGTGCGGGGATCGAACCCGCGCCTCCCTGCGCAACGGCCGCGTTCGCTACCGTTACGCCACGGAAGCTGTCAAATCTGTTTAAAAAATACAATGATGTCCATAATATAAATACTAGGAACAGGCACAAATTTATTGTACCTACAACAAGGCTCAAGAAAATAGGTGGGTCTTTCAGATGTCAATGTATACATTTTTACAATAGACTACCAGAGGTGGTTCAAAATCTGAGCCTGAATAAATACTAATCATTCATTAAACGTAAGTTGTGTCAGAAAGCATTTTATAATGTTAAGGATTATATTGAGGACAAAAAGGCTTGGGCTTGAGCTTGCGTCCGATTTCTATACACTGATTGTTCTTTGATTTTTCCTCTTGTAGTTTTAATTTATAATTGTTTATGTTTTTTACTCAAAGCCAGTATTACACACAATGTAGCTAAGCATATTGTGCGTTACGGAATTGCATCGCTGACAGGGGTGTTCGGCACTGGTACAGCTACACAGGAGCTAAACTTAAAATTCGGGAACACTGTTGGAGCTGCTGAACCTTGGACAAAACTATCTTTGCATTGTGTAGATTCAATTTCTTAATATTGTTTAATTGCATGGCACACGTGTGAGCACAATGCACTTGTTGTAAAGCATCTTTTTTTTTTATTTTCCTGATATCTGGCTGTTGAGAGTATGTCATGCTCACTCAAATGTCTCGCTGGTGGTGGAGTGTGTGTTGGGTCATTAGGTTCTCTTCAATATGGTTGAGCTGAAAGATGCTGGTCCATACGTCATGTTCGTGAGCGGACGCCGTCAAAGGGGACTGGTCATCTCTTAGCTGCCACGACGTATTTTAATTTCTGAATTGTTGTTTTTTTTTTGTGTTTTCTATAATGGACGTTCTCAGCGTACAATATATTTCTGCATCGTTCTCACACAGTTGATTTCAACATGAATGATGTAATCGAATATTTGTATCAATAGCTTGATAATTTAAAAGAGTGTCCATGAAGTTTTTTGCCCGTTCTTCTCCATATGTACCTACTCTTTGGAATGGGCAACTAGCTTCAACTTACAGACTGACCGACCTTCTGACAATTCAAAAGTGCCTGTAATTGGTTTATTTGAAATAAATGCTTTGATTTTAATTTTGGTTTTGTAGGGTTGTAACGGAGGCCTTGTTAGCGGAGGCGGAGGCGGAGGCGGATGCGGAGGCGACGAGTCTCAACTCCGCGGATGCGGAGGTTAACGAAGGCGGAGGTGAAAGTAGATACAGAAAATATTGAAATTTACGGTTATTACAACAATCTTTTTTACACTTAGTAAAAAAAGATTACCTTCTAGTAATGAAAATTAAGGAGAAACAAATTGTATTTGCCGCATTCCGGTCTCTCACTAGTTGATTCTTGACCATTTCGCGCTCAAACGGACGGTTGTCGAGCGTCGCAGCTTGCGCGTTATTTATGTTATAAATACATAAATAAACATCCGTTATAAAAATTGTGCGAAGTCGGAGGCGGAAGCCAAGATCGATTTCTTGCGGCACTTCCGCAGTAACGGAAGTGGAGGCGCTGCTCCGTCACAACCCTAGTTAATAGGAGCTTTTACGTTACAACTTAAAAGTCGCGGCCGATAAATGCTAATGGCTAACTATCAACAGAGATAGAGCACTTGACTTCATGTTCAATTATTGATCAAGTACTTAGGTAACTTCGCTCAGCGAGCGTAAAATGCAACGCGTTTAGGATTCTGTTGGGGCGCCCACGGTTTTGTAGAGAATCAGCGATGTTAGCATAGGTTAGAACCCTTCGCCGCGGCAGAATCAAGGACTCCCGCGGCTCCGCGCGCCCGTGACCTGGGAGACACCGGGGTGGTTTTTAGTCAGTAAGAGTCTGACAGACCCCGTAACCCACACCAGGGCGACGGACATCCATTGAAAATTTTCCACCCCGGAACAAAAAACAAAAAGTTAGAACCGACGATTGACACGGTATCGTTATAAAAAGGAGTGCATCTATTCTGCGCTGTAGCCGCGAGACTTCGAACTTTGGCTTTATTTTAATTTATCTTTAACCTGGCTTTTTTCACAAAAGGAGGTTTTCAATTCGACGTTCGACTGCTTGAACGGATTTTGATGATTTTTTTTATTTATAAGCTGGTGCTTTCCATGTGGTCCCATTTACACGGTGGCCTACACTTTGTTGCAATTCTAATAAAGGTACCGATAAGAAAACTCTATAAATTTAAATTTACATTAAGTACGTGCGCGACAAATTTATGAATAACTTAATATCACACGTAGGTACGACGACCCCTACACGAGACTACGCTGATATTGTCCCCAAGAATACAGCTGCAGTGCAGACAAAGAGATAGATTGATAAGCTAATAAGCGCAAGCGCTGTCTATCCACTCATAAAGGCAGCCCAAAAGAGCAGGTCGACAAGAAGGGCTTCATCACGGAACAGAAGAAAAAAAGGAAGTTAATCCAAAACAAGTGCGTCCCGCTATACCAGTGACGCTGCAGTATGTATCCAGGCTGCATTACTCTACAAAATTCGAGGAGATTGTAAGTACATACGGATCAATACAAAATGGACTTTTGAGGGTTATGACGTTGGAGTCTCTTCACAGCGTGAATTTCTCTCGGTGGTAGGCCATAACATCGGCCGCCGGCAGAAGTTACCACCCACCAGACAAAGCCTTGCCGCCAAGCGATTTGTCGTGTTCCGGCATTATGTCTGGTGAAGCCGTACGGAGGACGGGTCTGAGCAGTTGTGTTGCGATGTGTGCCGGGTACGATGCGTTTAATGTTGGTGTGTTGGGAGTTTGGTCGTGGAGGGTCTTCAGATCAATCTCTCTTTGGCGCAGCATCGTTGGTCGTGTTGTTGGTTTTAACATTGCATCACCTTGCTCAACTGCCGTCTTCCTTCCTATTCGCTCAGTTTTGAGTGAATAGGCTCTTAATAAACTAGCGCGCTTTACCATCAACGATCGCATCACTGCTTACCATCAGGCGGGATTGCGGTCAAGCGTTAGTTTA
The DNA here is from genome assembly GCA_037179545.1 of Sesamia inferens. Classification (NCBI taxonomy): domain Eukaryota; kingdom Metazoa; phylum Arthropoda; class Insecta; order Lepidoptera; family Noctuidae; genus Sesamia; species Sesamia inferens. The sequence goes on along the minus strand of CM073921.1, from coordinate 11,861,205 downwards.
TAATTATTAAAAAAAATAAAAAAAATAATAATTCCTTTGTGGTGGGAGTAGGATATTTCAAAATTTATTTCTGCAGTATTTTGGCCGAAAGGCGTTATTTTCCGGCGATTCCGTGACCGGATACCTGATACCGCACGATACACGACGCCGACGCTGCAAGATAATCGTACTTTAGTTTTTAAATTATTGTTTACGTATTGTATTTCATATTGTATGTTATAAGATAGTATTATGTATTATATTTTAATATGGGCCTCTGTTTCCTGAACTAAAGAAAATATGTATATAAAATACCACGCCAACCGATTTCGATGATTCTTTTATATGTGAAAGGATATTCTCTATTCCGTGGGATATACCTACTTGGTCCCATAAAAATTCGTTCAAAATCAAATAATTCAGGTAAACGAAATTGCGTCATTTGTTTGCTAGCCTTTTTTCAACATGATAGGGCCACTCCAGTCTGAGGGATGTAGCTCGATACCAGTATTTTATGTGAAGCGAATGTTTTATAACCTACTTTAAAAAAAAAAACACTTCTTCATAAAAACTCTACAAAGTAAAAATAACTAATTTTGGACATAACATCTTTACATATTTTAGGCTAAAATAGCACTGAATTTTTTAAACAAAAATACTAAACAAACTACTATTTGATACCTTAAAAAGAATAGGTATTAAACGTCAGAATGGACCCCGAGCTGAATTGTACCTGCCTGTGCCTGCACTACGTAAGGTTGCCTTCAGCGGATGACCTCTACAGAAGTATACCCAAGTAGTAAGTATCTATATTATATTATTTGTGCACAGGCTAAGAGACAGTTACTTAAAGCTGCCGTAGTACTTGAGGAGGCGAGGCCCGGACAGACCGGGCCAACACGAGAGTGTGGGGCCGCGGCAGAATCATGGACTCTCGTGGCCCCTCGCGCACGTGAAAGGAGAGACACCGGGGTGGTTTTTAGTCAGTAGGAGTCTGACAGACCCCGTCGCCTAACCCAGGGCGGCGGACATCCATGAGGGATTTCCACCCCGGAACAAAAAAAGGGCATTGACTACTGTATAAACGGTTAATAGTTTTAATTTATTTAAAAGTATTTATTTTAAACGGTACAACACCAATTACATTAATCAACATCGAAACCATTACTACTCGACAGTAATTAAGTTCTATTTGCACTAACAGTATTGTCATACAACAAGAGCAAAATTCTTTCATTGCTAATAATTTAGTATTAAATTGGGAAATAATTTATATGTTTAATATGCTTTACCGAATGTTAAAAGTGATTGTGACACAATATTGAATAACATAAGAAATTATAATTCGACCATAAAACTTTTACTGGAGATGTCGCTTGACTTAGGCTGCAATGAGTATGTATAATAATTATGTACTTATTTATAAAAATAAAAAATGTTAGATTTAGTATAAATTCTCGTCTAGATACTAACGCTATCTTGCGGTGAATATCCATATCACCAAGTATAAAAATGGCGAAGTGGAAACTGAATAGGTACCTACTGAAACGATCGGTGGATAGCTTAACTACAATGTGCTTGCATTGTAAAGCATTTTTTTAACTCTTGATGAAAATTTGAGGGCTAGAATTTTTATCATCGATAATAATACAATAATACACTCAACGTCTAATATCAGTGATAAAAATAAAAACAATAAAAAATAACGCAATAACATACATGTTACTACAATCAGCGCCATCTATGCCATTTATTCGCAATGAACGAAACCATGGTCTAACTACGTCCATCAGTAGTGACCAATGTCGCCACTGATGGCGCTAACGTCACTATAGATAAATAAGGAAATACAACCAACCATCGTACTCACCGTTTCGATTCATAATCACTTAAAATTAAATAATACACAATTTCTGATTAAAATTTATATCACCAATAAATAAAATAATAAAACTTTCCCAAGGTTCTCAACATAAGTATTTTTTGGATAAAAGTTGCGACCGGTCACATGTGCGCACTGTGACCAAAGTGTACTTTGCCGCGATTGGTTCAAGGCATGCAGAAGGTAATAGTGACGTCCCTTGCCATTGGCGGGCGCCGGCCGCGTCGGTAAAGCAGAAAATGTCTCAGCACGTGACTACGCGGCTGAAGGCCACACGCGCGAGTGGCGCGGCATAGTGTAGATGTCGCCACCGAGAGGCTTGTTTACAACTCTCTATTACAAGTAGTGTGACATAATTTCACGTAACATTGTTGGTGGACGCAACGAGGTGATGTGCGACAATAACAGAGTGAGTAACCGTGGCTAGACCGAATGGAACTTCCCGGTGAATTAATTATTGAATCATAGTAACCTAAATCTAGAGACTTGTGGCAAATACAAATTGCGGCTCGGCCTTGAGCGTGCCGCGGTAGAATAGATGGGTAGGCAAATGAAGCGTCAGCACGCCGAGTGATCTATATACGAAACTGCGAACATTTTACGCAGCATATTATTAATATAGTTACTATAGTATTCCACATTTTACATTGATTGTATTTCCAATGTCACAAGTATGATTCTAATATCCAAAAGGCTTGGATGGACCTGTTTTAGGAGTATCTGTATTTTACCTGTAATGCATCTACATGAATAAACTACAATATTTACTTTTTCTGCCAGCAAAAGTAGTAGGTACCTACCTAAGTAGGTATCCAATTATTATTATTAGGCTATCATCACTTACAAGTAATCGTGGGTTCATCGAAAGTGATGCCGTGACCTACGCACAGGCAAGTGTAGGAAAATGGGTGCATTTTCTTCAGTAAAAGTCTGACACGCCATTCCACTCAGGACGAGAAGTCATTAGATAATTTCCCAACAAAAAAGGGAATCTGCGCCTATTGTGATTGATCGTTGATCGTGTCGAACTTCACTTCAATGACACAGCATCAAATAAGGTGTTGCTCAAATAGGAAAGGTCAATAACATTAGTATTAACTAAACAATGTGTAGGCAACAATACGAAAATACTATGATTTTCAGTAACTACGCTACGTAGATATAACGCATCCATAACCGACCGTCGTCGTTCGAACTGGTTGAAACTGAAAGTGTTGAAACAAAACTACCTATGTATGTACATAGTACTATGTGCGGCTGGCGCACGGTCACGCGGGAGTCGCGTCGCGTCCTGCCCCCCGATGGTGTCGCATAGCCGATGCCACATTGTTCTAACAGACACCTCGAGACGAGCCAGTCACATTATTAAATATTATGACGCTTACCATTCAACTGTGTAGTTATAAAGTTCGTATTATAACAAAGTTGAACAAAGGACATGTTAGGTTATTACAAAAGACAGTCCCACAAACTCGCCCTTCACCACTATCGAGCGCTTTCGCTGAGAAGAAGCGGCGCAACAAACGCTCCAGCAGTACAGCTGTCTGTTTGGTGAGAAAATACTCGATTGTCTCAAATACTAGGTACATGTAGAGTATGAGGGCATTGAATTGATCATCATCATCATTTCAGCCGAAAGACGTCCACTGCTGGACATAGGCCTCCTTGTCGTCGTCGTCGTCGGTCCACCTTGTCAGGGGCCTACCCACGCTGCGTTTTCCGGTGCGTGGTCGCCACTCGAGCACCCGTCGGCCCCGTCGGTCCCATCGGGCATCGGTACTACGGGCAATGTGCCCAGAAAACTGCAACTTTAGTGTTGCAATTCTTCAGGCTATGTCGGTTACTCTCGCTCTTCTGCGTTTCATTCCTGATTCGATCGCGCAGTGAAACCCCAAGCCTAGCCCTCTCCATTGCCCTTTGAGTGACTTTGAGCCTTCTTATAAGGCCCATTGTTAGCGACCACGTCTCAATTCCATAAGTCATCACTGGAAACACACACTGGTTGAAGACTTTTGTCTTAAGACACTGCGTTATTTCGGACAAGAAGATTCTACGAGCATTGAATTAATTTACAAAATTATATCAGCTAGCCACGCCAATATATCAAGAAAGGCAAAAACAAAAAAAAATATAGATAATATATACAATTTTACTATGTAAAGAAAATATTTATGGCATAATTAACGCTAAGGTTAATATTTATTCATGGTTAGGTTTTTTTTTATATTTTGCCGTCTCTTTTCTTCTTGCATTGCAAGAATCATTATTTTCTATAATATTTTCTGCCATCTCATTCTTTTCGCGCTTATTTACATGGTTAGGTTAAGTCCACATAGCTGTCACTTGAAGTCACAATTGATGATAACCTTGTATCATCGAAGTACTAAAATAAATAGCAGTTGGGCGGTCAACTACTATTAGAGATTAAAAATGCCAAAACCCATTTTTTTTATAACCGATGTTTTAAGAATAACTTAAAAAAATACCAATTTTTAATTGAATTTGAATTCCTGAACATGTTTCGTTACAAAAATATTTGATTTGGTATTTTCAATTTTACATAGCAGCTGCCGGGACAAAAAAGTTGTACATATTGTTAGTTTACACTTATTTCGACCGACCCTGGCCATAGTTGCATACTTTTTACATGAGATTTATTACCCTACACTTGAAACGGCATGTTAATGCATTTCAGTTTCTTACTCAGTAGTCATTTTATTAAACGTCATTAAGAAGGACCTGCGTTGCCTCCAAGCGAGAGCAGGTTTTGACTCTCCTTTCAAGTGCCGCTGGTCGACTTGTGTAATGGAAGTGTATGCATCGGGGATTTCTTGGCACGTCACAATACACTATGTAACAAAAACCCTGTTGTTCCTTTCAGGGACATATAATTTTACCTACAAGCACATCATTAATGAAGTCATAATTAGAAAACAGTAATCATTGTCTAGTCGAGGGGTTACAATCAAATACCTATTAAAATCGACAAATTCGAATTTTTTTTTAGAATAAGTATATGATTTTATAAGTTAAATAAATTGGCGGGAACGTCGTCGTCGTCTTCATGCAGAATTGCAGAGCTAAGAAATCAGTTACAGATTATAAATATTAATAATAATTAAACATTTATTTTAATTATTTTTGTTGGACAATTTTTATAAATTACTTGCTTTATTACGTCCGTATCTTAAAACGTAGGTTGAAGGAATAACAGGGTTTTGTTACATATTGTATAACACGATGACAACCTGGCTACGGCAGCGTTCGAAGCTCGTGAACTGAGGACAGTTCACAAGCTTCGAAAGCGGCAATTGCATTTTTACACACAAGAGTGTACAAAACGCAATTGTCGCTAAGGTTGCCTCCCTTGGGTTAGTACAGGTTATTTCCCCTGAGATATGTTGTTCACAAAATGCAGCAGCTTAACGATATTTTACTGATCGACCGTGCCTTTATATTGTATACAGGAGATATAGTGCACACTTGTGTGCGCTTTAACATCTTGTATTAAACATAGATGTAAGTACTATGTATAATTGGGGGAATATATTATTATACTATAGTAAGGACGACCACCCAATAACTGTTTGCCTAGCCTGGGAATCCAACAGAGTACTCCGTATTGGTCTCGTACCAATACCTCCGCAAGTCACTAACGAAAACTACGTCTATCAGTTTTAACTCAGTAATGATGTTCATCAGTGAGCTTGACATGTCGGCCAACAACAACTAAGGGTTAGTTTTCGTTGGCCTGTATAGCATACACTGTTAAAACCACGTTTGTATTTACATTCCAATTATAATAAAATTGTAATTTGCAAAAATTTGTTGCAGTCAACTTAAGGCGTATTATTTTAGACAGTGGCCGGCAGTATCTGACAGAAGCTGACAGTGGCAGGTAATGGCAGGCAGTAGCCGACTGGTTTGCAGTGCCAACGTTCACGGTTCGTAAATAAATTGCAGACTTTCAGTTTTATACGCGACACGCGTCGTAGTGATCAATCATTGAACCGCTGCCAAATATGCCGCTGTCGTTTGTGCCGCGGCCCCGCTCGCACTCCCGCATGAACCTGCTGCTTCTCGCCTTACTACACTGCAAACGTACTAGGTAAGTATATCGCTACAGTGTCGATTGGACTAGTACATTAATCTACAGCTCGCTAAAAGAAAAAAAAACATTAATTCGATCTTCCAATTTACGACAGTGTCTGTATTTTAAAATAACATATAAATGTTCAAATAGTAACTTAGTAATAACGTAGGTACCCTACCTAAGATTGTGTATAAAAATTTGTTCATATGAGCCCCTGTGAATATTCTGTGATTAAAACCTGCCTATTTCAAGAACCTAATTACAATTTTGTAGATGAGCACAGAAGTGGTGGAGAAACAACCTCTGCATCTGAAACTGAAAACACGCCAAGCCAATAACGCAAACTACCCCTAAAACGTTTGCATCGGAACCTCCAGCTCTCGTAGTTCGGATTATGATCGTCGGATGGCGCTGGGAGCGCTGTCCAACTTCCGATCATACTTTATGAATTTTGTGTTTCAGTGGGAGAATATAAATAGTAAACAATGCCTTCTTCGCAATTTTTGTAGTCAGGTATCACTGTTGGTGTACAACTCGATTATATGTATATACTGAAAACATTTAGTTACACAATACAAAAGTAGTTACTGGAGATTTAAAATATAGTTTAACATCGCTTATTATAACACTCAATTGTTTGTAACCAATATGTAATTGAAATTCATTCATAAAGTAATTTCCATAGTTTGTAAAATAAAAATTATTAATTTATCATTATGCTACTTATCTATTTTTTGATAAGTTGTTGAGCAAATTATCAACAATGCTATAACAACAGTGTATTGTTTGCAGAGGCGCGGCGCGTATCGCTCGCGGCACGCTATCACTTTATCTATCACAAATCTGACGTACCACACCTTGATATGAATTAGTATACTTGTGTCAGAGAGACGGGCAGTAACAGATAAACGGATGTACAAGCAGCGCGGCTAACGCAACAATGTGCTGTTATTCATTATGAACCCCTAATACAAACTCGTCGCCGTCGTTATAATGTACTTAGATATCAAAAATTGACATAAGATTTATCTTATGACTTAGTCAGAGGAAATCAATTTCTTTGCTAGCGACATCATTAGACTGACTAACAACAACATATTTATGCGTCACTCGTGGAGACAAAACACTATGTTTATTGTCAATTTTCATTACACTTTCATTCTGGTGCGCTGAACGACCACCGTTGCGGCGACGTTCAGCATCACTCGGCGGAACAAAAGGCTCGGGATCATGCTTAATTGCTTGCGAGGTGCGTCAGCATTCAATTGGTAATGAGAGTTGGGACGCTTAACAAAGTACAGGAAGCCCAGACCGCTATGAGTCAGCATTGGAGGCAGAGACTGTCAAGTCACCCAGAAGCACCTTGCAACACCTAAACCCAAACTTATCACGCCTTAAGACAGACAGATTATTTAGTTGGCTATATTTTTGTATAGCAGCTTCTGTTGACCTCTTAACATTTATATAGGATGCTACCGATTATCTAGAGTAAACTAACACATAGCGATGAATATATTACAGCAAGTAGCATGCTGCTGAAGTACGTAGCATTTGTAAAACAGGAAAACAAATATTCAAATGAATACCTAACAATTTTCTTCAAGAGGTCCAGACGCTCGTCCACTGAGTGATCGTCTTGAGCTCTGGATTAACTTCTGACATTACATACCTACGTTGAAGCTGAGATCGAACAATGAAACATAGTTAGACTGAATTACAAGGGTTACCGCGGTAAAGATTATTGGTTTGATGGCTAATTCGCTACTCCAGGAAAATGAAATGTAAATACATTTATGCGCGCCCTTCATCGCGACACCGCATGTGTCTTGTATGCATCTTGCCTTGCCCTCCGCCTGAAGGGCAGAGCCAAGGACTACTCCCTCTGAAAGCTCACGACGTGAAGGCACAACATAATTACGCCTATATGTATATGTAGGTATATATGATAGATAACCATCTAGCCATCTAGGATAACCCACTAATGAATACAGTACAATATCCCTACCTGTTTTTAATTATATTGGGCGCTGCGTTCAGTATAACCGGATGCAACTAGAAACATTTCAAAATGATAATAATGCTAAGATATTGACAGCATATTTATTTATTATATTCCTGGAATACAACTTGTTATTTGATGGTGCACTAATTGAACATATCCGTTTGATCGTGCACTAAATAATAATCTATGTCCATGAAGGAAATAATCCTATTTTGTATCCACAAAATTCCTTTTTATTTATTAACGTCGAATAACGGAAGTGCTTGTGAATAGAAAATGGGAAAACTAAAGGATTTTTGAAGTAAAACAGAGAATTTTTCTTTTTTAGCGACGTTGTGTACTTTTTGGATGTATATAATACATATCTCGTGTCAGGACACTACCTAATCAAAACCGCCGCCGGAGCGACGAAGGAGAGGAAGTAAATTTCCCTGCTCCAGCTAACTCCTGCCGTTTCATTTAAGAGGCTTGTGGATAATAATACTGATTTCAATTATAAATGATAAATATTTTATAACATGAAAAAGGTAAAACGGCGTGCTGCGTGATATGAAAGAGCCTCCCCTGAGGAAGTCTGAGTATTTGCAATAATAGATAATGAAAAACCTGAAATGTTTTACATAAAACACCTGCATACGTCCCCGGAACACAGCTCTGAAGGCATCTGTCCCATCAGTAACTGTTGGAAGCAGCCAGAAAATATGCTATTAGTTGTCTAATATATTGTGTTCATTATTTCAGTATAGCTTATGAATTCGTTAACTATTCAAGTGTCCCGCCAGTGAAGTAATGTGTGTACGTATTTCAATTCAATTGTACGTTCTTTAGTTTAATTGGTTTTCTAAACTCTGGTGGATTGTTCCCCGCACAGTCAAGCCCTAATGTTCGGAGCAATACAACTGAACAGCTCAGCACTTTAGCTTTCGTGCATTCCTATAAAACTAATACAATTCATTATTAAAGTCGGTGCGTATTCGGCCGTCGATCGCGTAAGTCAAACCATACCAAAACCATACAAACCATCTTTTAGATTAAACCAACATAGCTCTGTCACTTATAACCATTATTTTGTCTAAACCATAAAATCATAACCAAATTAAAGTCGTATCATTTAAACCGAACCAATACCAAACCATTACCATCAACTAAACCAAAACCATCATTCAATCTAGAAAGTTGGTATCACGCAGAAACCATACTTTCTACATGGTCCTTCGAGCATAAGGGCCTCGGTTCGCGAAATTTAGTAAAGTGAAGTGTTTGTGTACCGGGACCTTGTAACCAGTGTGTGAAGTGTCTGTAGGGATAGTTAGTAGGCAGGCAAATCACGTTGAAGGAGATTTACCAGTTGTGGAGCGTAAGCAGCACACAAGGTCAGACCAAACCATTTTTTATATCCTTTTTCTTATCAATTTATTCGTTTTTGAGAAAAATGGAGCAGTTAGCAATCAACCAAACTGAAATTTATGACTCTCTAGTCAAACTCTTAACCAATATCAAGAAAGACGGGACAGACCGCAAAACCATTGATTACTGCAAACGGAGGTTGGAGTTGTTAGAAAATTATTGGAGAGATTACCAGGACAACCATAGGAAATTATGTGAGTTTGCAGAATTTGATCATGTGTATTTTACCAAAAATCATTTTGACAAAGCGGAGGAAGTTTATAGGTCGATCAAACAATTAATCACCAAAACCATGGAGAACCGAGAGAATAAGAAAAGAGAGAATAATTTTAAATTGCAGCCGGTCAATATAGTAACTGTATGTAACCCTCCTATTTTCCCTGCGTGTCACAGACTCCTCTCACACAACTGTGTCCCTCTCTTATCTCTAGAGTGGAGCATTAATAGCGCTTTTCAACGAGAATTTTCGGTTTAGTGGCGGAGCTCGAGGTTTGCGCCTCGCAAGGTGTCGAGGATTTTATAATATATAACCGACTTCCTACTGACATTTGCAATCGAATTATTTGAGACAGAATGATTTTAAAAGGCGTATCGTTGCTGCCCGGAGATCCCTTGACTGACTGAGAATGAAGGCTTTCATTTTTACTACGACATTATCATTAGATGCGGTGTGATTACTTCGCAATATCATCACAGCAAACACCTACACCTACTTAGATAATCAAATCAAGTAGATTAAAATCATTATATTATTCTCTATCAGTTATTCTTTAATATTGTATGTCTAAAATCCGATTTCAAAAGTATTTATTTTATTTTAACATTAATTTATACGGAATCTGATACCCATTACATTGATAAATGAGCAGTGATGACAATCTGATTTCTTAAATCACATGCCTACATGATTGATTAAAGTACCTACGCAAGCTAAGGTTCGCGTAGACTCGCTACGTACTGCTACGCATGGTAACGTGAGGTTACGCACGGCTCCGATCGTAGCAGCACTACTACTTGTACGGACGACAGCAGGCCAAACTGTCATATTTTCCTAATCAACCTTGAGCCTTAGTGCTTTAGAGATAAAGTTGAAAATTTAATAAGGAAATCTGACAGATTGTAGTAGCTTAATGTGCTGTCGTCCGTACATCAATTCGCCAAATAATTGAGTTCAGTAACTGTGCAGTTCACATTATAGTTATATGTACTATATATTGCTATTAGCAACTAACATTGGCGTTACGTTGGTGAGCCAATTCACGAAAACAATGCAATATATGATCTGTCTCTAAAAACATCCCCCCCTCATGTCATTGTGTGACGATGCGCCATTATGATGTCATTTTATTAGCAGACGGTAATTAGACCGGCTTCAGACGTATTATGTAAGAGACAATGGCCGCTCATACAATGTCTGCGATTTGAAGAAGTCGCAAGGAAAGATAGCGATGAATATTGCGAAATGATACTAAAACTAAATATATCCAACATAGATAAGCCTGCTATGATGAGAGCATGTAATTATTATACACCATGCTTTTTTAATCGTCTTACAATGACAGCTCACTTCATCTATCCAATGACTACTCCATATTAGGGTTGTATGTGTAACGGAGGCCTTGTTAGCGGAGGCGGATGCGGAGGCGACGAGTCTCACCTCCGCGGTAGCGGAGGTTAAAAGAGGCGGAAGCGGAGGTGAAGGTAGGTATAGAAAAAATTAAAAATTAATAGTAGTACTTGTAAAAAAAATCCTTCTAGTAATGAAAAATCTCGCACTAGTTGATTCTTGATCATTTCGCGCTCAAACGCGGCCGTCGAGTTTCACAGCTTGCGCGTTATTTATTTTATAAATACGTAAATATAACTCCACAAAAATTGCGGAATTTTTGCGGAACTTCCGCAGTAACGAAAGCGGAGACGAAGCTTCTTTACAACCCTACTCCATTATTAAAAAACGATTCAGAATAATTTGAAAATATCGTGCACTTCATTATTATGATGCGCGAGGCAGTTTTGAAACTGCCTATACATGGGGCAACGGCTTCTACAGTATGTTAAGAAAACCCTGTCCGACCCGTGAAGGTGTTGTTAGGTATCGATAACTGATTCTACTAATGCATACAAAACCGGGCTAAACTGAAAAAAAAAATCCCCCTAAAAAATAAATATTATTTCGCAAAAGGAGGTAACTTAAAAAATGCGCGGTAACCACCCTTCGCCTGCCCCCCGCGGGGGCCGGGCGGCAGGGCACGCGGCACGTGGTCGCATCGCTATTCGCTCATAATAATACCAGTGTTGTCACTTTTTAAAAATTACCAAATTTCGGGGAAATTGGAATTATTTCGCGGGAAAAAAAGATTATTTCAAAATTCATTTGTATAGGGTTTTCTTAACATACTGTATATCAGAGTTGATTCACCAATTAAAAAAATATTTATTATTATTAATTTTTGAGCCAAAAATTAATAATAATAAATATTTTTTTAATTATGCAAATAAAACTTGTTTTCATTGGTTAGACGAAATGGAGACGAGTAGGAATGGTCAAAAATGCTTAGTCTCAGCTACACAAATTATGGCGTGATCACAAGCGCAACATCTCACGGGAGACTAAGATGAAACTCATCAGATCTCTCGTCTTCTCAATGTAAATCAGCTATGGTTCGGAGACGTGGTCAATCAAGAAAGCCGATCGAGATCGCATTTACCCTTTCGAGATGTGCTGTGCTGCTGGAGAAAGATGCTTCAAATTCCTTGGACAGCATTCCTCACAAATCAGTCAATCCTTCGAGGAGGAGACGAAGTAACATGATAAAAATTCCTCGGTGTATTATAGGTATAGTCGCCCTCCCACTTAAGACAACAATTCGCAATTGAAAACTTCAAAGAGGTTGAAACTATTAAAATGTCACATAAATACAAATAGACCTTGTTGTGTTATGACGTGCAAGCATGAAATTAGTACCTAAGTAGGTAGTACAACTTTCAAGCAAGAGACATTCAATATTAAAGTGGTAACGACTCTACAAGGCCTACAGACCATAGGTAGTTACTATACATTAAATACATAAAACAAACACCTAATAACAAGAACTTTATGTAAACCTCGCTTGGCAACCATTTGCTTTTAAAAATAACAATAAACTGATCATAACAACCAACTGATCAGTATGATGTTATTATGCTCAAAAGCAATGATTACTGGTAATGTTATTGGCATCGTATTAAAATAATAGCGGTCTCGTTGCACGTCAGCTCGCGAAGCAGTAAACAGATTAGACCGCCCGCGAGGATGAGCGACGTACTTAAGTGACGTCACTCACGGAGCCTCTTTAATACACCCTCCAGCGCTCAGCTCCAATAAACGTTACTGCGTACGAGTAACTTTTACAAATGTCGCACAAGAATTCTGCTACCGATGTTAACTCCGATATCAGGCGTGGTTTATATATCAGCTTCTGGTTCAATATCGACATAATTCTAGGAATACAAAGGTTGATTAAAGGTACTATCTCAGTTTTAATTGTCCTACAGGCTCAGTTAACTGAAGTGTCGCGTGTGGTCACTCGCTATTACGCGCAACGACCCTTAGGTTAGGTAGTTATAATAATTGCTTATGTTATTACTTGATGTTAGGGAAACGCTTCGAAGGCTATGCGTTGGCTCCGATGCAATATGGAGGAACAGTCTTAACATTAGCAAGAGACCAACTCGACATAAGAATCCGGGATGCCAAATTATTGCAAATATACATTTTTTCGTTAATGTTGTTTCTAGGACATATACTATATATATTTTGTGTCATGAAGTTCTAAATTTAGTTTACGCGGGAATAGTCAGATTAGTCAGATCATTCATCATCAACCTTTTTTGTCGTCCCACAGCTGGGCACAGGTCTCCTCTCATACAGAGAAGGATTGAGTGTAATTACCACGCTTGCTCAATGCGGGTTGACGATTTCAGACTTAAAACCCAGGTTTTAAGTCCTAAATAATTTTCCTCAAGATGTTTTCCTTTACCTTCAGTCATTGGTGTCCAAGATATACTTAGAAAGTACATTCAATTTTAGAAAAGTTACATTGGTACTTGCCTGACCTGGAATCGAACCCGCGCACTCATACTTGAGAGGCTGGTGTTTAACCACTAGGCCACCACGACAGATTAGTCAGATATTCATAGTCTACTAAATAGAGTCAATCAATCTGAACCTCTTCTTATACTTGGAGACACAAGAGGTCTTGAGTTAAAGGAAAAGAAAGCTCTTTTAGTGGCACCATGATTTTTAGGTCTTGATGGTACTTACTCCTTGTCTCGAAAAATGTTCTAAAAAATGTTATAAAATTTGATCCTACGCATAAATAATTCACATTATGAGACAAATATAAGACAAAATAACAATAACAAATATAATGACCACGCCAAGATACCAAGAAATATCATAAAAATTCTGTACAAACAAAAAATACAAAATGTCCACCGGCATAAAGGACGTGACAGCTTACATATGCAATGCTGGATAAGCTGGATTGTATTGGTTATGGTCATTGAAATGTTTGATACAACCGCTGGTGCCCATTAATGTGCCAAACAGAATGGCCGAACAGAGAAACCCAGAAATAATTTTAAAATTAAATATTGAATTCCACGTAATGCCTTAATGGGTATTACGTAAAATTCAATATTTCATTTGTATGTACAGCATGTAGGCTAATAGGTACCTACATGCTGCAGGTATGTCCGTACCAAATGTAGGCTAATGGGTATCAAGTATTAACTATTTATGACTCTTACATGTCCATATAAGAGCTATGCTACACTTTTTAAATAGTTTACAAGTCCCCTCAATGTTCCAACTACCATTCTATAATAAATTGGTCCCGACGAGAATATCCAGCGTATTAATTAGTGTCCCTAGTCCGGTTCCGGGAGACATTAACGTTGCAAAGCATGTTATTTTCTTACGACTAGTTCGTTCATTTTCTTTCCACTTAGTCTATAAATAGTTCGTAGTACACTAGCTATTCCTACATTAATTCATTAGATATTTAAATCGACGTCGCCGCCGTTCGTCTGGGGCTGGATAAAAGAGTTCTTTAAAAGGAAAATGATATATTTACAAAGTAGCAGCGCAGCGCGTCAGCTCGCATTAGCATCCACCATTATACAGCCGCCGTTTAAAAGTGTGGAACTGAAGATATACTCCAAACCAAATTTATATGCAGCATATAGTTATAATCACCATGTAGCCCTTATTACAATTGATGTATTTGGAATCATTATCTTATTTTTTTCTATAAGCCGTCCTCACGGTACACCAGCAGGTGATATGGCTAGTTAGCCATATCATCGCTTCGCAAACAGTTCGTCCATCTTTTCCTATGTCTTCTTCTGTTCATATATCCACAATCATACTCAAAGCTTTCCTGTCGATTTCTTCCTTACTGCAACTTTACTAACACCGAAGCCACTTTCAGACTTAATGTAGTGTACAATCAGTACAGACTGCACAACGCACATCGTACAACTACTTGCAAGTATTGCTTAGTTACATTGCGTGATAGTCATATAAATGAAAAATTCAGTAACTCGGCTGTCGTGAGTTATTTGCTGTACGTTTCTACGTATGTTTGATGAAAGGAGACGTTTCAGAAATGTATGGAGCCTGGGCCAGCACTATATACATTTAATGTAAATATTAATGTACACTATAGTTAACTATTTTATGTTAATTTCCTATATTTTGGCTTACTTTTTACATAGATTCAATTTAACTCGGCCAAGGAGTGCAACACTGCTACTAATAAATATGGTGGTCAGCAATAATAGAAATAAGATTTTGACAGTGACATTTGATTGACGTGTTATGTATCTAAGGCAAGAGTCTATATTATCTACCATATGACTTCCACGATAAAAATATGATTTCCGAAATACGGCACACAAAACAAAAACAATCAACTCAAATGAAAACTCGACACGAACATGACTGGAAAATAGAATTGTCAAAGTGGCCAATCAAGCCTCAAAACCACTGTCATGGCTACCTTAAAATAGGGTTATCTCACTAAAAAACATTTCAAATAATTAATTATGTATAGGTACTTGTATTTTTATTCAAATTAATTTAGTAGTATTTTTATGAAAATCTATTTTTTTTTTTTCTATTTATCTATATAGTGTACATAGTGGTGACCCAAAATGAAACATCTCCTTTGTATGGGACCAAACTGAAAGTAAGTATAGCCTTACACAAAAAAATTAATCATCGAGATCGGTTAGCATGACATTAAATTATTTATGCATTTGTCGCCCACATACCTACATAATGCAAATTTAAGACATACGGTTCTCTGATTAATGCCATTGTTAGAGCTGGACCTCACGAAAATTCGGCTTTCAAATAAAAAATGAATCATCAAATTCCGTTCAACAACCAATATAAAAAGAAAATACAGTCTAATTGAGAACGTCTTCCTTCTCCTATGTTCGCCGAAATACCCATCGACCATGTGGCGGATACGGTGGAGCATGCATGCGAAAAGTCCAGACCCAGTAGAGATGAATATGCATCAATCTACAGTCGAGTTTGTGAAGCTGAAGCAAAGCGATTAACAAATTTAAAACAACAGGTTCAAAATAAAGTCATTTTTGTGATGTGATTCTACCAATCACTTGTGTGAGGAACATTTGTACAATTATTTTGTTACTAATTTGTGACAGGTTCGGTAACGAGAAGAGTTGCTAAGCACCCACATTATGTGGATGGACGATCACTTGAAACAATATGTAACTTACAACAAGTATTAGAACATAAAAATGCTCGCAAACCGCTCATCGGACACCGCCTCGAGAGGATCCAACTAACTATGAGAACTTTCCTCCCTCACTCGTGTCTATTAGATATCCGACTGAGACTCTCTGAATACTTTTATTTCTCTTTATCAAAGTACAACTGGGGTCAACACTTGAACCAATATTTATTGTCGTGCTCACAATAAAACCAATAAACGTTTGACTCACCTGTGTAAATTTGTAACTTATAGAGGCATGCAACGCCTGAATAACTTATCAATGGGAGTAGCGCCCGGTGGAGCCGCAAGACACCGGCGCGAAGTCCAGCAAGCAGCCGGAGCGCTCCCACGAGCCGGGCCGCCGCTCGCTGACTATTAACTCCTAAAATATTTACTCTATTGTTCATCGTGCTTTTAACCCCAGTTCACCTTTGAGTGAATTTTAGATTTTGAACTTTACGTAACCGTTGCACAGTTGCAACAGATATAGATTCTCACGAATTTAATGTTGGAATGTTTACATTACCTTTCTTTCTATTCATTTCTTTAGAGTGAATACTACTTCAACTCTTCAATGGCCTCTGTGTTTAGATACCACAATTTTGCCAATAACACGTGTAACAAATTATACAAATTCTTTAAAAAAATTATTTCACAATAATGGCGAATATCGCCAATGACACTTGAAAAAACGGCCTCGTGAGTCGCCTACTAGGAGATTTGATGCAAAGCCATGATGTGGCCACTATGCTGTGATATTTCAATGTTCTTTATGAATTACTCAATGAATGCACTTTTCACTACATAAAACACGCGTTTTTATTTAGTAAATCACACTATAAATAATTTAAAAGTCCAATGAAAAATGAGCGTGACATTCATCTTGGCTTTCCTGTCAAAAAAAAAAAATTACAATACCTAATTCACAAACCACTTTAGGTACGACGCTCTCATGTGACACCAGCATTTCTAAGTGAAACGTCAAGATTGATGACATCGTTGAATAAAGTAATCTATTTCTGGCTAACTTTAGAGCTGATTTTTCCATCGCTAGCTATTGTTTATTCAAGGATGAAAATTGACGTTTAAGTCAGAAACATGCCTACACTGTGGGTTGGACGATCTGCTACTTCTTGTCGTAAAAGAGTTTTGTCGACATTCTGCATAGAGGGAACATAGGAGGTTGTGATACTTTAATTTGAAGAATGGACACGCAGCCCAATTCTGCTATTCAATTTAGAACAGTCGGTTAAACCATTCGCCAAATTGAACAAGAATACTTTATCAGTTTTTTTTCCTGTTCAATTAGTGAAACGATGTAGGACTTCCTGCAACGGCTATAGTAGGTAGATAGACAATTAGATATTGGATCTAAACTGAGAGAACGAGAGAACTTTCAATATTTCACAATTATTCCTCGAATAAAGTTATCAGATGATTGAATAATTTGCCCTAAGCATACATTGCATAAAATAGTAGCGACGTCAAAATTTGCAAGAATACATTTTTTAAAAACGCACGGCATGTGGAACGATTCTGTTGCAGAAAATGTCGTTTTTAGCATGTGAGTTCCCTATAGGTGATATTTTAAAAAAATAAATAAATTATGCCTGATGGTAAGCAGTGGCGCAATCGTTGATGGTAAAGCGCCCTAGTTTATTAAGAGTCTATTCACTCTAGCCTTGAAGACACTCAAATTGTAGTCCAACGGAAACACCGACGCTGGCAAATTGTTCCAGTCCCGCGATGTACGCGGTATAAAGGAGGAGGCTAAACGCTTCGTCCGAATTGTAGTGGTGTTAACAACGTAAGGGTGGAAACTTGGCGTACGACGGGTCGTCCGATGGTGGAACCGAGATAGGGGAATTAAATCATGCAATTCCCTACCGTACCGTACCGTAATATGCTACCAAATTCTTCGGTACGCAGGCGTGATGTTATGTTGTGTCTGTTTGTCTGGATATGTTCCGATTTGACACAAAAAATCACTGAATAGTTTTTTTCAAATTTTTCTAAAATATTTCTTAAGATTCCTGAAGCTGAATTTGGTATTCCACAAGGATCTATTATGGATTTCTTATCATCATTAGCAGCATGCATTAATCCGGGCTTTAAAAAAAAGTTAAGAAATATCTCACTATACGACTATGAAATTCAACAGATACCGTAATGAAGTAAATAAATTCTATAATAAGTATATCCAGCAAGAAAAAAAAACGGTTTTACCAAGCCTTCCTCATCAATGATACTGTATTAACAAAGTTAAATAAGGAGAAATGTTTACATTAATAATAAATGTTTACTCACAAAAAATACAGTAATACAATTATAATGTACAGACGACAGCACGTCAAGCTACTACAATCTGTCAGATTTCTTTATTAGATCTTTAACTTTATCCCTAAAGCGATAAGGCTCAAGGTGGATTGGGAATATTTGACAGTTTGGGATAGCTTGACCTGCTGTCGTCTGTACATTACAAAATGTATACAACCCTGCCTTAGGCTAGCCTATATTCTAAGAGACAGTGTTCGGCGAAGTAATGACACAAGAAAAAACATGGTTTAATACAACGGTCAGCAACAGGCGGACCGCGGTCCGTTTGCGGACCGCGAAAGGTTGAACCTCGGACCGCCAAATATTGTAATGTAGTTATTGTACTCGTAGGTATGTCAAGTATAAATAAATACGTAATATTTTTGAACCAATCTTTTATTTCTGCGTAATTTGCCATAAGATTCCAAGATTTTGCAGAGATGGGCAAGCTATCTTTGTTTCTTAAGTCACCCTTTGAAGTTGATACAGCAGCCGAATGTACAGATGTGGCTGCTAAGTTATTTAATCTGCCAAAGCCATCACTTGAAATGGAAATAATCGATCTGCAAGAAGATGTGTTTTTGCAAATATATAAAAAGGTGTCAACTGAAGAATTTTGGGTCAAACATGTCCCAGAAAAATATCAAAATTGCAAAAAACTTGCTATCAATTTGGCCACTGTTTGGCTCGACATACATATGCGAAACATCTTTTTCAAAATGTTTTTTTTGAAAAACAGATATCGTTCGAGAATAACAGACGCTCACTTAGAAGACACTCTTCGAATTAGCTGTTCTTCACGAGAACAAACTTTAAAAACCTGGCTCAAGATCGCCGATGCAATTTTTCACACACATTTTAGGTAATAAATAGCTCTACTTAATTATTATCAGTTGTTTTTTTTTCCTGGACCTTTTAAAAATTTTCGAGCAATATCCGGACCCTACTTAAAACTACTTGCCGACCCCTGGTTTAATACAACAAATGGACGGTGTTGATGTTATTAAGCTTCTGCCGTTTTGTAGTGTAATGTGGATGTGTGCGTGTATGTGTTTTTTTTACTACTTTTCTTTCGTATCGTATTTTTCGTTTTCATTCTGTGTTGGATTACTAGACCATGTAGGTATATGAGCTATGACTCCTTGAAGGTATCCTTATGTAAGTACATAGTAGTCACTCGTTTACAATGGATTTAAATTTGAGTGTTTAAGTTAAAATTATTAGATAATCAACTACGATGCAGGCCGCATATTGTAAACTTAAAGTCAACAAAAATAAGTTGTCTTGCCCTTCTTCCTTGCTTTCCTTCGTCTAGTCATGTTTCCTTGCCTTGCTGAGGTGCCTTTCGGGGTATTGTAAAATATCTTCCCCTAAAAGTAAAAGTCAAAGATAAAAGTACGGTATCTACAATTCGTTCGAATAACCTCACTTCTATCAAGTAACATATTTACTTCCCCACAGTTCTATCAAGTAACCATTTGACTTGATAGAAGTGTGGGGACCAAAACACATTTTGATAAATTACAAAGAGCGCGAAATGTAAATCTTTCTTCATTACAATTATTTAGCTTTAACCATCAACATTTATAAAGAAACAAAACGATTTAATATTATAAATTTACGAAAATAACTGTAGGCACTGTGTGTGTAAGATCTTAAGCACATTATACAAACTAATAAAATTTAGAATATTTTATCAAATATATTATAACCGCAGTTTTAGGCGAGCTAATAATATACAACTATATAAACCGCGAACTAATTATGGTAAAAACTGTATTTTCCCTCTTATTGTTCATAGCATTTCATCATCTAGGGGAAAAGATTTTTTATAATTTTTTCATCATTAGGTACCTTTCTTTCTTTCTTTCTTCTATGGCTTCGCACGGTTTGTGCATTTAGCCAAAGTCACGTAATTAATTGTTCATGTTGAAAAAGATGGCATGACGCATGACCCGTCTTATGATTGAGGTTTGAGACAAAGTCATGATGTGGCCAATAAATGCTGCGATATTTCACTGTTCTTTATGAATTATTTACTGAATGCACTTTTTACTACATAAATCACGCACTTTTATTTAGTAAAACAACACTATAAACAATTTTAAAAGTCCAATGAAATATGAGGGGGAAACTCAGATTGACTTTCCCACAAAAACGAAAAAGTCATTATTCAGAAATAGAACATACACAAACAAAACCTTTACTTATTACTGTTGTATAAAAAACAAAATATTTATTTTTGAAAATGGAACTAATGGCGGCTATCTCTTCTTTACGACTACAGAAGAAATTAAAAAATACATCATCTGCCTAGTCTTTTCCTCCTACATAATTATGTTAGAGTCTGCTTCCCGCCTAGCCGGATGAATATCGTATATTGAACGGACCACGCCTATCTGTCGTCCGCAACCGTGTTACTGGGTAAATATTACTTCTTAGTAAGACTAGGTGTAGGCTATTATTATTACACCACGGGCCCCTCACCCAAAATATAAAAAAAAAATTGGCGCGAAATCTGTAGAATTTTGCTGTAATCGCAAATTCTGTTTTATTCTAATTGGTCACCGTAATTTATTTTACATTTTATTGGATTATTTTATTTTCTCGCAATCGTAGTGGAAAGGGTGTTTCCACACGACGCTAAAAACCCATTATAACTCGGGTTCTAAAACTCCCTCGCAGCTCGAGACTAAAGCTACCTCGTATATAATGGGTTATTTTAGCCAAGCCAATTAGAAGCAAATATCCTTAACGTTTTAACGCTTTACTTAAGCAAATAAAATATGCTAAAAACAAAGATATCACGAAAAAATTATTCAGACCGATTCCATCAACAATATTATCGTATTCCTTCCGAGTAAACCGCTCCTTTTATCCAACTATCGACCATAATAGTTGACACGAATGACGAGTTAGTTGAAGTAACCTGTCAATACAGAAAAGTAATTTTCTTTCTTTTTATAGGGTTCCGTACCCAAAGGGTAATAACAAGACTCTAATACTAAGACTAGACTGTCTGTCTGTTATCAGGCAGTATATGACGATATATCATTATTATAGGTCGGAATATGTAGAGTGAATTGGGGTCATTGATCGGAAACGTATATATTAATATGGACATTCCTCCGGATTTACGGAATTGGTTGATTATTTAAAAAAAAACCGTTTGATTTGGCCATACCCCTCATTACAGGCTAAAAATAAAATATTTAAATGTATTAATGCTTTGATCGGAATTTGATTGTTTTTATTTTTCAACAAGTAAATAATAAATATAAATATAATAAATCAGTTTAGTTTTGTTACCTTCCTTTAAATGCATTGAGTAGTAACAATGTGACTACCAACATTAACAATTTTTACTTGGATCTGGAATTACATTCCAGGAAAATAGCTTATCCAAGTTATTCTTTCTGTGAATATTTATGATACAAGTACCAAAAATCACTCTACCTATTCCGACCTATGAATTCATTATATTCTGTTGAAGATATAACAACACATTCATAAAACAGTTTTTTGACGTGACAACGTCTTAAATTAGGTTGCGGCTGGGAGTCACTTATGAAAAAGTGTAACGCTCGGTAACGTTACGATGAGTCACCGATGTTTTAGTAAACAAAATATATTTCTATAGTTAAAATTTGTGCAATTCTTATTTTCATTCAATTCCTTGTTCCTATTGTGCAATTTAATTATATTCATATCAATAAATATTCTACCGAGAAAAAGACGTTGTCACGTAAAATCTTCGCCCGTAAAACCGACTTTACAGGCAACCATTTTTTTTTAAAAGCACCCTTTGTGCGCGAGCTCGACTCTTTGGAGGTTTTTTTTTTAAAGAATATCGTCTAAACGCAGAACAAGATACTTTAAATTGCTAAAGTTTTTTTTTTATTTTATGTCTTAATTTTGCTCGTGAAATAAAGTATTTTGAACCACTTGTATAAACAGTTTGCACCACACTAAAATAATCAGTCAATATAATAATAGTAATTACACAAAATATATTTAGTATGCAGGTGTAGCGCAAAGGTGTTAAAATAAGCCGTCACAGTGTCGCTCGGCTTCGATATCAATCCTTAACAAATGTCGAGAAGTGATTATTTGTGTAGGGTGGGGTGATTCGACCCAAGTGGGGCGGCGTGGGGCAGCGTGAGACGGCGGGGAACGCTAGCGACGCCGCGCCGGCGACAAGTGCGAGACGCCGCGTCGCCGGTAGTCATCGGTACTAGTATCTACTAGTCTATGTATGTGTACACGAGGACCATAGGTGAGTGACAATTTTTATATAGGGTAGTGACAAAACTACTCTCATGGTTCGGCCATTGGCACACCGGCTTTGTGCCAGAGTGCGACCCCGACATGGCAAACTCGACGATGTCAAACTTTTTGTGCGTCCACGCTTGTCTTATACTTTTGTTTAGTAAACCTAAATAAATATTTTGCTTGTATCACGAGGAACTATAGTTTAATTTACGAAAAAATATCAGTTCCGCAGACGACCGTGACACCGCGCCGGACTCTCCTAGGCACAACAAATGTCGTTTGCGCACTACTACGCACAACAAGTCTGTTGCTTGGGCACTACTACGCTCAAAAGTCTGTTGCTTGGGCACTACTACGCACAAAAGTCTGTTGCTTGGGCACTACTACGCACAAAAGTCTGTTGCTTGGGCACTACTACGCACAAAAGTCTGTTGCTTGGGCACTACTACGCACAAAAAGTCTGTTGCTTGGGCACTACTACGCACAATAAGTCTGTTGCTTGTGCAGCCCGATTGAAAACGTTTCCTTTTCTATCAAAAACTAGTTTAAAAGAAAAATGATTTAATGATATAGGTGAAGCTGATTTCGATCGCTTTTCACCGTCAGAAACTCACTCACACTGTTACCCGCACGCATTACTGATACCCTTATAGTTTAGCACATGATATAACTTTGTTTTCAGTAGTTTAATTGTGAGAAATGGTTTCTTGAAAAACTTAGTCCCCATTGAGCTATTTACACAGGTATTATTTTTGATGATTCCCGGTAGTGGTTTCTAATTCATTTATTAGAATAATAGATTAGTTAGCCAAATAATTAACAGATCAATGATACGTGCGCATGGTTCAATTTAGATCCAAATTGAACTATGAACTATTGTGACCGAAAGCACTCCCCGCCGTCCCACGCCTCACAGATTGCAGTCTGTCCAATTATACGGGAGAGCATAATTCTAATTATAGATAACATATCTGAACATAGAGTATGTACACATTTAATGCCGGTGCACACGCGCTGGGCTGGAACTGACACACCAGTTGTGGAACAGTGTGAAACTGTTACCAGAGAATCACCTAGTGACAGTGCACTTTGAACCGCGCGACGATCAGCAAAGAATCATCGAGTGACTGCGCACACATACCGCCGTACTGCTCTGCTGCTGCACACACTACACACCATTCATGTTTCTCTGACGTTGTTCATTTATAAAATGACATGCATCAATACCTAAAAGCGATACATAGATCAAATGAAGAGAGCGCTACATAGTTGGCATATCATGTGCATGTGTGCCGTGCGAGACAGCGACTGTGTGATCGTTTGTTATAGAATAATTGTGACATTTAGCACACTTGGCAAGCGCACTAAGCACTGATAATCCTCTGTTATTATCAGCAGTATCACGCACTGAAGAATGCTGCTACAACAGTAATGTTGCCAGATTTAGTATTCAAGTATTAGCAGTTTACCGCTCTTCAGTTAAAGTCGATCAATTAAAACAGTCATCCAACACTCGGTTCAGATTACAATTCCTCCCTTCATTAATTTGCGTTAAAGTGTTGCATTAGTTCTACAATTGGGAGATCAGAAACATTTACTAAGTAAAATAATATCGAAAAGGATGACCTTCAATCAATCTCCCTTTGGCGCAGTATCGTTGGTCGTGTTGTTGGGTTTAACATTGCATCACCTCGCTCAACTGCCGTCTTCCTTCCTATTCGCTCAGTTTTTCTGAGTGAATAGGCTCTTAATAAACTAGCGTGCTTTACCATCAACGATCGCATCACTGCTTACCATCAAGCGGGATTGCGGTCAAGGGCTAGTTTATAATTACAAAAAAAACCTTAACAACGGCAGCGAACACAATCGTATCTCTGTCAGATGTAGTTTAATAGAGAGGAATCAATAACATGACTTCTAAATAAACAATAGTAAATTATAAAATGTTACCTACTGAATCAATGAACTGTTTCTAATTGTAACACGCAAAACGTGTCACGTGTAACAAGTACGTAGTACACGTAAAACTGATGTCTTAAAATGGGTCACTTATATGTCTAATATAATCCTAATTGAATCTATATTAAAAATAGTATTTTAATAAAATAGCTATCTCTGTAGGTCAGTCCCTCGGCTGCTATTTTTTATTACTTATAGACGTATCACACAATACTTTGTGGCGCAGATACCCAGACAGGGTATTCTGAACGAATAGGAATATGAAATTGTAGTAAGTGTTGCAACAGAATATCTGATATTTCCTTCCTGAATGGTTTTCGATTCAATAGCATGTTTATAAAGGCAGCAACATGAGGCGGTGAGTCATGGATCATACAAGACGAGGTGACGTCTCCTTGCGCACCTACAAACACGACATGTTCGACTTTTCGCCTCGAGACTCTACGTTTAGACTCGCGACAAAAGAATGTTTTCCGGAGAGTGAGGCGACTGGTGCGAGGCATTCCTCCACGTCGCCGTCGTCCGCCTCAGGTATTTAATACCGTTACAGAGAATTTTACACGAGTAAAGTTGAACTTGAAGTTATTCTGATATCATATTCATGAAGCTCGCTATTCCCAGTGTGCCAGTTGCAAATTTAACCACACAGATTATGCAGTTTGTCAGAGCGTCAGTCTTACACCGCTAATCTGACTGGCGCCTTGCTAACTCGCCCGCTCGCTCCTTCGGCCAGAAGTAGACAGCTTCGGATCCTGAACTGTTCCCAGTCCCAAGCCAGACATTATTGCATTAAACGTTTTTAGTTTAACAGACGTGAACGATTATGTCCAACATTGCGTGCTTTTAGAATTTTACAAACTGAGGATGACGATTAGGTATGTCCAGTAATTAATCTGCTTACGGGATTTGTAAACCGCTAATCAGACAACTGTAAACATAATTTGATCAATAGCTAATGATTTTGATATTTGTTTAACTTTAAATAGGTTGCAGAGCTGCACAGCCGTGTGTGCAGAATATGTAGTTGAAGATTTTATAAGAAATCAGAAGTTACTATAACATTCTACTCCTATAGTAAAAGTGCATAATAGTTCACTTTTATAGAAACTTCTGATTTCTCATAGACTTAACTACGGAAGTGTCGTAGCAGTACCGTTACAGAGAAATACGACGATCAAATTACTACAGGTCTCCCAAAGTGATAATGCGCATAGAAATCTTCGTCACTGTTCGGCAACGGTCGTATTCCCCGAGCGTTCGGAAGAAGATATGTATTGGAGTGGTTAAGTGCATAAAAAGTGGTTAAGTGCATCATTCTGATTAAGTGCATAAAAAGTGGTTAAGTGCACCACTCTATATACATATCTTCTTCCAAACGCTCGGGGAATACGACCGTTGCCGAACAGTGACAAAGATTTCTATGCGCATTATCACTTTGGGAGACCTCTACATCGTTTACGGTAGAACCTCTGACGCAGTAGTATCATATTAGATTATGAGCGTCTTGGAGAGCGGCTAGTGGATACCATTTAATAAAGCTGTAATTATAAGATCAAGTTATGTCCATTGTGTCGATCGATGAGTCAAGGTTGGGGGGGGGGGGGGAGCCTTTGTGTGCAGTTTCTGGCCTGCTATAGGACGCGTTCCCAGGTGGCGAATAGGGGATTGGCCCCCAGATATGGGGGTTACCGGTTTACCGGCGCGAACCAGAAGTGGGGACCGCTTCGGCGGGCACACGTGCGGCGGGTAGGCCACCACTCCAGGTGGTTGACGTGACCCGAACTCCGGGTCACCGTCGGGCAACCCGGTCTCCTCATTGAAAGGAGCTGGAGGCCCCGTTTGCATCCGTGCAAACGAGTGGGGCTAAGAGAAAGCATACCTCGCCAAAAACGCTTGGCTGCTGCGTCTTCTCGCACAAGAAGACGTACTCAGCCCGGCCCCTCCGTATGGGGGGCCCACTGTTGCCCTCTAATCCCAGACAAGTCATCATCATTATCAACCCTCTTATCGTCCCACTGCTGGGCACAGGTCTCCTCTCATACAGAGAAGGATTGAGCGTAATCACCACGCTTGCTCAATGCGGGATGGCGATTTCAGACTTAAAGTCCAGGTTTCCTCAAGCGGTTTTCCTTCACATTCAGTCATTGGTGTTCAAGATATACTTAGAAATAACATATAACTTTAGAAAAGTTACATTGGTACTTGCCTGACCTGGAATCGAACCGGCGCACTCATACTTGAGAGGCTGGTGTTTTAACCACTGGGCCACCACGACACCAGGCAAGTAAGTAAGTAAATAGCTTTGGCCGTTGGGAAAATAGCGATCGTCTATTTGGTTCCAACTGATAACATTGTCAAGGTATAGATTTGTGATTCATTTTCACTTCCACATCGATCACTGTTCTCGAAGGATTAACAGCAGTATAATGTGAACCGCATTATTACTTCAGATTATTTGAAAACACCAGTGAACACATATCTAACATTATGTAGCTATTAAAAATGTCTTTTTTTTTAATAATTATAAACTAGCGCTTGACCGCAATCCCGCCTGATGGTAAGCAGTGATGCGATCGTTGATGGTAAAGGGCGCTAGTTTATTAAGAGCCTATTCACTCAGAAAAACTGAGCGAATAGGAAGGAAAACCTCGCTGAACAGCCGTTCAGCGTGGTGGTGCAATATTAAACCCAACGACCAACGATGTTGCACCAAAGGGAGATTGATCTGAAGACCCTCTACGACCAAACTCCCAACAAAAAACATTAGGCGCATCGTACCCGGCACACATCGCAACAACTGCTCAGACCCGTCCTTCATACGGCTTCACCAATTTGTATAATTATCCGACCCTGTCTATATACTGTCTATAGTTAAAGTGAGCACACCCTCAACCAATTTCGAACTTTTATTTCAATTGACAATTGCACTAATAGAAAAATAATAAAAATGTTTGAATTTGTAGCGTCGACTTAACTTTATTTTGTAGTAATTAAAGTTCTCCTTCTCCAGTTTCAGCCTCTAGATGTCCACTGCTGGACAAAGGCCTCCCCCAAGGCCTTCCACATGACCGGTCTTGTGCTGCCCGCATTTATCGGCTTCCCGCAACCTTAACAGGTCATCGGTCCACCTTGTTAGGGGTCTCCCTACGCTACGTTTTCCGGTACGTGGCCGCCACTCCAGAACCTTACTGCCCCATCGACCATCGGTTCTACGAGCAATGTGCCCTGCCCACTGCCACTTAAGTTTAACGACTCCAAGAAGTATGTCGGTGACTTTGGTTCTTCTGCGGATCTCCTCATTTCTAATTCGATCACGCAGAAAAATTCTGAGCATAGCTCTTTCCGTTGTCCTTTGTGTGACTTTGAGCCTTCGCATGAGGCCCATTGTGAGCGACCACGTTTCAGTTCCTAATTAATTAAAGTTGTTTCTCATAAACTCATCGATATTATATTTTTTAATATTTTACTATTCCTGTGTTAAGATTGACAATGAGGCGAAGGCATCCTTCGAGCTCATCCTGAGAGCGAGCGGATGGCACACCCACTCACTACCTATCCACTTTCTCTTAACACATTTTTCCACATTAAAGTAATAACAAAGTTCAGTTTAGAAAATATTTAATGTGTATACATGCGAGTCACGTAACAGCTGACTGCGGCGAGACGGTACGTCTCAAAGTTATATAGGACCACGCACAATGTGTGGTTCCAGGGTTGGCATGAATTTATCCCAAGAACAAACTTAACATTGTAGTTAAAAATCACGTTCTCCCGTACATTGCTTCAGCAAATATAAGTTGGTCGACCCTTTTTCGGATTCTTGTAAATTGTACTCGGCTGTGTTAGTATTTCTTTTAACATCTAACGATGACGATTTTTCTCTTTTTATTACCTATACATACTAGATATATATGTAAAGGTATACGCATATATAGAAAAAGGCTTCTCTCGACTTCTTTTGAATCCGTTATTTAATTGTGGGAGAAGCTAAAGTGAAAACTTTAGGACTTTGCATGGAATGATACTTAAGAGTTATACATGACCCGAACATTTATGAAAAAACACAAATGAACCATTGTTTTACTAGCTACCTATTTTTAACAATTGATTGAGTTAACATCAAAATAGCCAAATTATGTAGCCTATTTATTCTATATAAAAAGTATAAAATAGTCGGTCAGTTAGGAAGTTGAAGAAAACGCGTGTATATCTTTATAGAAAAGTACGGGTAAGAAATCTAAAACTCCCTTTTCAGTCAATATATTATTACAATATATTATTATATAAGATTTACAGTAAGAATTAGTGTGTAAGGCCCCGCTATCGTATTGGATCGTAGATTTATAAGGGTAGTTGGAGGTAAGAGTTTTTATAAATAAATTAAATAAATAATTAAATAAAATCCTGGGTACATACATTGTTCTTATATGTATATGTACTCGTATGTGAGAGCCGAGGTGGCATTGTGATATCGGGTGGCGCTTTACTTTGTGTGAATTAAGTATATTATCATCACTGCTTTCAAAACAGTCAAGTGAAACATCATCAACATATATGAAACGGAATTGCGATGTTTGAAATCTCAATCAGTGAAGAAGGAAATGCCAAAACCGCGAATTTGTTCTATACTTTAAATACAATATTAATTTTAAAAAAAGACAAAACACTGAAACGGTTATTGTGAAGGTCATCATCATCATCAACAACCTTTTTATCGTCCCACTGCTGGGCACAGGTCTCCTCTCATACAGAGAAGGATTGAGCGTAATCACCACGCTTGCTCAATGCGGGTTAGCGATTTTAGACTTAATCTTTCTAATCAGTCATTGGTTAGTGGTAGTTATTATTAATGTGTATCCAAGTAAAAAAAACCTTACTGGACTATGAATTATGATTAGGTATGACGATTTAAAGGTACCGTAATGTATTCGAAGTGCATGGTTGCACGCCGCGTGCGAGTATATATATGAGATAAGTAACCATAATTAAAAATTTGATAAAGTGGGTTAAAGATCTTAGCGATCGAAAGTTCAAAACCTGATGAATCGTGGCCGTATGAAAAAAGCAATATTCTAAGATTAAAGACTACTTTGATGAAAGTACCTACTTTGGAGATGATTCCTTCTGGACATGTGGCTTCGACGACGTAACTATGTAAATGACTATTCTAATTAGGATGTTTTTACATACTTATTTGACCTAATATTTCTATTACATTACATTATATAGATACAATTCAACTTTTTATTAGTAGTTGTAATGAATGATAATTAGGTATGTCACTAGATTTTAATATTGTTTCTACCCTTTTAATAGATTCTTCTATATTTTAGGAATGTAAGGATTTTGTAGGCCTTGTAGATCTGTTGACTATTTCTTATGTTACCATGTAACTGGTACTTGTTGACAAGCCTCTTCAGGTTCTCTCAGAAGCATCTTGATTCAAAATTTTGTAAGAACCAATTATTTTTAGAGTAACTAAAATTGGAATCGAAAAATAGAATCTTAATGTCAGAGTAAGGCCTGTGTATTTATATCTACTTATATAAATCGCATAAACATGACCTATCGTAATGAAGCACCGATTGCGATCGACACATGTGATCCGTGCCGACATTCAGAAACAGGCTACGTATCAAACTTTCCGTCTATTTAACTATGCTTGTTACACTATCAAATAAAAAAAAATCTTTAATCTGGACACAAACACCTCGACAAGTTGACAGTTGTTTGGTAGGATACCAAACCACCACCACGTGTTGGTAACTTGGAACTCAATAGTTCCAGTCCCTGAACTGTAGTACATTAGGAATACAGCTGCCAATAGACAATGCACACTAGTGCAGCGAGCGAGTGCGGTGCACGGACTGAGTGGCCGCATCCGAGCAGCCCGTCGCGATGCCAACCATACGCCTACCGCAAAAAAACAAGCTGTGTTTATTGTTGCCAAGCTACAATGCGTGGCAGAAATAACCGGACAACGGTGACGTACAGTTGGAGCCAACGTTGGTGCCAAATCACATGATTCACATTTTAGGCAGGTCACGAGCGACACCCACATTACATACATTTGTGTGAATATGTATTACATTTGTGTGAACCACAACTATTGACCAGAATTAATACAAAATTAAACAGAAAAACACAGCAACGTCGAGTTAAAAGTTCTACAGTCTCCAGCTTCACTAGCATCATACACTAAATGACATGACATGGAAAAGACATGGGAAAGTGTTCTCAACACTTTTTCATCGAAAACGGTAATGTTGGTGAGCCGACGCGCCTCGCCCGGTTGGCCGCGTCAATAATAATGGCGGCACGTGCCACAGACACTGCGGTTTAATTGATGTGATACATCATTAACTGGCTGTTAATGTGGCCGGGATCGCTCGTCGGAAGTGTGGGCTGCCAGCGGCGCAGGCGCAGGCCGCGTGCGACGCGCCTCGCGCCGCTATCATCAAACTAATACTGGTCGAAAACATTTCGATGTGTGTCAGTTATTTGCATCTTCTATTTTTGTGAGCTATTTGTGTTTTTTATTCATTTGTGTTGGTGGTTCTTATTATTTCATTGGGATTGTTTGATGCCGCGGTGTGGCGGTGCGAGAGTGCACGGCCGCTATCAATGTGACACAAATTTAATTGCTAAAGTCACACGGAGGAGACTATTAATCTTCCGGAAAGATAACGACACGAATTTGTACACTATTCACAAATAAACCGAATCACATCAATTCTTCATCAGAACAAATGTTCAATGAAGTAATAAAACAAATGTTCAATGAAGTAATTAATGTCAGATGCTGTTACACGCGGGCGCCGTCCCGTTCACGATATCGTTCATTAAACAATTAAATACTCATGACACCATTCACTTGGTATATGAATGGGAAACTCTGCAACCTATAAATTCTGCTCTGTGGAAATTACGAGTATTAGTTTGAGTAGCAATCATATATACATCGAAATAATATTAAAAATTGCGCACTGTGGCAAAGTTTGAAGTTGTGGCGCTATTATCAGAACGCAATGTTCATCTATTGAGTATATCAGTGATGTTATTAATGGTACTTAGACAAAATAATAAAGATATTACATCAGAAATAAAACAACACAAACGGTCCAACATTTATGCGAAATTTGTTATCGTAATCATAACAGAGTTGTGTCTGAGTGAGACAATACAATAAAGCTATTCCAAACTTATTATCGAAAATATCTGGTTGGTCTGAAGAATATACTGATTAAAACTTTACTCCGGCTTTACTAATAGGGGCCCGCGCGCTAGAGCAGCTTAGCGGGTGTCTGTTCCCGAACGGAAATCCCGATCCCGACCATCCAGCCGACCGCCGTGCTCATTGCACTCTAGTCTTGTGTTGTTTGTAGGCGCGCTATTGCGTCAATGGAGACTCGTTTAAACCGTGGCATGACCTTTTGCTATTGAATTGATTAAGTTAGCGATAACAGGCCGGCAACATTCGACATGCTATCAACATTTCGCAGACGAGTGACAAGTGACCCCTTATGCATAGGCGCAGATTCTTGATCATTATAAAAGCAATAATTATGTCGTAAACACGATCAGCTACACTAATAGCTATGTCCTCAATCTGTTTGCTGTTTATAAGCTATTTAATTAAAAGCTAGTTATTACGATTTCTTAAGATAGATTACTAAAGTCTGGTGATGGACGCGGCAAGCGGTAGTGCGTCGAGCTATGCAAAGTTTTGCGGAATATTCCAAGGTAACGCGATGTGGCGCGGGGTATGGCGATGGGTGCGATGTGGCGTGGAGAAATGCGATTCTAGATGTGGCTCGCGATGTGGCTCCGAATATCGGGATGTGGAGGCATGTGGCGTGGAGTATCGGGATATATTGCGGAATAGCGCGCGACCTTGAATTATTACTTCGCAACGTGATATGATATGTTTTCAAATTTGCAGGCACGCCACCGTCACGCGTATTTTTGTGTGCTGGTACTGTACCCTGCACGACCGTGCGCTTCCGTTTATAATCATCACGTTTCTCGTTTACCCAAATCTTGCTGCAACCCTTCAAATTCATTCAAACACGCGTTAATAAGCACTCTAGAACCTTGACAGAGCTGCATACCTAATTAATCCTGATGGTTAAAAATACTAATTGGAAAGTGAGTCCGAATATGCCTTTGACATTTGAACTCTGAACCTGAAGTAAGTGTGCTAAAGAGCTCAATATGAACTTTTGTCAAGTGTACTGGACCGGGCAGTTCAGACAGCCCTTTATAGTTTTAGACAACCACTTAATCAGTTTCAGCCGCCTCGTGCAGCGTTCGCGGCCCCTCCAACACTGCGGCATACTTTGAATTTCTTTCAACTTGCTAACCATTTCATGAAAACAGTTTTGTGAAAGTTATATTACTGTTAACGCCGTGACATAAAATACTTGTCCAAATTCTTAGTATACAGTATGTTAAGAAAACCCTGTCCAACCCGTGAAGGTGTTGTTAGGTATCGATAACTGATTCTACTAGTGGATACAAAACCGGGCTAAACTTAAAAAAAATCCCCCTAAAAAGATAAATATTATTTCGCAAAAAGAGGTAACTTAATAAATGTGCGTTAACCACGCTTCCGCGGCGGGCGGCAGGGCATGCGGCACGTGGTCGCATCGCTATTCGCTCGTAATAATACCAGTATTGCCACTTTATTAAAAATTACCAAATTTTGAGGAAGTTGGAATTAATTCGCGGGAAAAAAAGATTATTTCAAAATTCATTTGTATTGGTACTATGATGATTACATAAAATTTTATATTATATTTGGTCATGTGTTTACCTAACCTTTATTATCCTTATGGGTCGGACAGGGTTTTCTTTACTTACTGTATATACTTAGCAGGACATCTAATTCCGAAATTTCCATACAGAATATAGTTCAATGCAAGTTAAACAAAAAAAAAACCCTCTAAAATATGTTTTTTACATAATAATAAAAATTCAAGTAGGTTCGGGTGGGATCTTGCAACTCTATTTTGAAGCAGACATTTTTAACCGATTGCGCTGATATTTTGTATACATGTACAATTTGGTTTGGATGACAAAGCAAATTGCGGATAATTTGCAGCGAAGTTGAATTTGCAGGATAACGTAAGTAGTCAGAAATGTTTAAAAAAATAACTTCATCGTGGGAGATATTTTAATTCCTATGTAAGTGCTCTATACACAAGAGCAAACTGCGTTCAAGTCAGTTTCAGCGCAAGCTTTTAAAACAAATCCATTTAAAAGCTTCGCTGGTTGTGGTGAGTGTTCATCTACCACTTTCGGGATCCATATTTCTAACTTTGTTTTGGGCACTTCCCGTCCTGTGGACGAAGTCCAGTTCGAAGGCCGAGTTCTTATAGATATAAATTTATTGATAATTTTGATTTATAATTTTTATTGATAGTATTTTAAGTTTTTATGTTAATATAGTATTTTATTTGTCTATATGAGCTTTGATGCCTGAAATAAATGGATAAATAAATAAATAGACTACTGAATCTATTACTATTTGTATAGATATTCAGCACGTATTAAACAATTTGTTCTATTTAAAGGTACAGTTTATTACGTTTTCAAGACTACGTGTTTCTTCGAATTTACCTTATTTATCCAAGAAAACTGAATAGTAATACGATTATTTTACCATGCTACTGCTGCAAATAGAACTGTGATGGTTCGTATCTTGATATACTTTGCTTTGTGCTGAGACACTATGCATGTACTATATGGCCAGATTACACTAGCTGGATTCACTCCAATAGTTCCATTCACGAGCTTATCTGCGTCCCTTGTGCGGTGTGCGTGCTATGCAAGTTATTATGATCGAATCGCTAAAGCTAGACGTCAATGAGACAGAAACCTGTAACGCCTACACAAAAGCCTTATCCCAAACCAACAATGATTTTCTCAAACGGCTATCAATGCAGAGTGTGGTAGAATATGCATAAACTCTCCACGTAACACCCCACGAACAGAGGCTAGTCTGGATGATGGATTTTGACAAGTTTCGTAATCTACAAACAAAATGGCGTCATTATGACTTTCCAGTGGTCAATCACTGACACTCCACTCCATATTAATAAATGTTCAAATTGACGGGTTTTATGTTAATAGCAATACGGCAATGTTTCATAATATTTTTTTCAAATTCTACCCCCATTCCATTACGAGACGACTGAAATAATTAATCGATCTTTACAAATTTAGCAGATTACGAATTTTTAAGCACAATGACAATGAAATAACAATTGAATCGTGTTGAAATGACAAACTTATAAATACAGGGTGTATCTGACATCGTAACACATACTTCGCGAGAAGGCTATGCCACTAATAAAATTATGATAGTCATTTATATCGTTAATAAGCGGTTACAGAAATAACAGTGTTTAAAAAAATGTGTCGGCTCGGCCTTTGAACGTTGCAAGTGTGCCGCCGTGCGGGTTTGTAGGTATGGAGTTGATCCCTGATGTGAACTCTAATAAATCAGCTGATAAGATAGTTTTTCGAGTTTGGTTTTCATTGCGCTTTTTTGTGTAATTAGCGAATTAATTAATTTCTACTTTAAAATCTTATTGGGTTATAAAAGTATAGTAATTATGAACGGTTTAAAGTGAAAAAAAAAACTGCATATTATTTTTTTTAATCAGGAAAAAACCGACGAAAAATTCCACCTGTGGGGGGTTCAGAATCATGTACTGGATTCAGGGTTGATAAAAATCATGATTTAAAAAAAAAATCAAAATAATCCGATTAATTTGATTTAAATCAGGTTTACTTGATTTAGATCAGATTTTTTTACTTTCTTGTCTTTTTTTTTATTTAAATAGTCAGTCCTTCATTAAACGAAAACCACATGTTTTGGTTTAATTTTATTATTAACTAGCTTTCCGTCCGCGGCTTCGGCTGCGTGGAGTTCGGTTAATTCGCGTTTTCAAGAGAACTCTTCAAAAGTCCGGAATCATAATCCTATGTTATTTCTGAAGGTCAACTCTATCTTTGTACCAAATTTCAATAAAAACAGTTAAGTAGTTTAGACGTGAAAGCGTAACAGACAGGCAGACAGAGTTACTTTCGCATTTATAATATTACGTAGGGATAAAATTAAGGTAATTAAACAAGTTCTACTAATAAAATCAACAATTTAAAAAATAGTAGCGTTGAAAAAATTACAAGGAAAGTAGTAACTTACAGACTAAAGAAGAAACATGAACAAATACTTATGGTGAATAAGTAGTAAACTTTATTACTTTTTTGTATTGAGTTCCTTCCAAAGGTATACCTTTGGAAGGAACTCAATACTAAAAAGTATTGAGCGACATATTAAGCGACATATTAAGAACCTACAGTATACTGTAGGTTCTTAATATGTCGCTCTTTTCCTTCCAAACTAATTTGGCTGCGTTCTCGGTGCCTAATTTTTTTTTTTTTTTTTTTTTATTATAATATAAACCAGCGCTTGACCGCAATCCCGCCTGATGGTAAGCAGTGACGCAATCGTTGATGGTAAAGCGCACTAGTTTATTAAGAGCCTATTCACTCTAGCCTTGAAGACACTCAAATTGTAGTCCGACGGAAACACCGCCGCCGGCAGATTGTTCCAGTCCCTCGATGTACGCGGTATAAAGGACGAGGCGAAACGCTTCGTCCGGATCGTTGAGGTGTTAACAACATAAGGGTGGAAACTCGCCGTACGACGGGTCGTCCGATGGTGGAACGGAGATGGGGGAATTAAATCGTGCAATTCCCTCGCACACTCCCCAGAATGTATCCTATAGAACACCGAAAGGCTGGCTACTCTACGCCTGTGCTCTAGGCTTTGGAGACCAACTCGAGTTAAATCAGGGTCACCAATCAGCCTCTTCGCACGCCTCTCCACTGAATCCAAAGTGGCCAGGTGACACTTAGCCACGTATCTGTTTCTTATTTTGCTGTGCACTAAATTGAATGCCGAAAATATTCTTTCGACTCCAGCCGAAGAACTGTACTCAGCAGTTGCTCGTGTGCGCGCAGTAAACTATGTCGGGGGATGTCCCTAGCCAATTTTTGGCCGACTGGTTGCAATAAAATTTGTCGCGATGTTTTCCTTCACCCTTTTCAGAGCTGTGGTGAATTGGTGAACACAACATTTATACAAAGTAGTCACGATTCGTTATGTTTGAGCCGTTTGGGCTTGTACTATTTATTTTATGGTCTTAACCCTTAGGTTGAAACACTAAGGCATGGGCACGAGTTCTCATTAAATATTTCAGGACATTGCCAAGTGGTTGATTGACTTCACGAGACCAGAGAGCTGGCCTATTTTTAGCCCAAAAAATCAGCCGAATTTTTTTTTTTTGGTCTTTAATTTTTTTTATTATGTGTTTGTATATAATATCGTCGTCATCTGTCTCGGCTTTCCCAACTGGAAAAAACCAAATTGGATAAAGAATAGAGATAAACAAACCGTTGCTAGGCAACGAGTTGTTTACGGCTCCGGGTCTGCGTGGTGAACTAGGATGAGGGAAGGACTGCGTCCTAGCCTGGGAACATTATTGGATAATATTGCTTTATTATTATGCGACATATTAAGAACCTACAGTGGCTTGGCTTCTGTGGATTTCTTACGTTTATTACAGTCGTTATTTAGAATTCGCGCCAGGGATCACGAGCTCGGAGTTTGTTTACTACAGCGTAGAGCATATCGGCACGAGGAGTAGGTAGCACTTAGGTAATGAGTCATCTCATGCGGACTATGGCTCGTGCCAGCTTGCCGAGCTCGACATTTTACCGTCGTTTTAACTCAGTTATTTTCACTTTTAGTAAAGTACATTTGAACATTAATCATTTGCGGAGCCATATAATTTTCGACAATCATAAAAGCGCAACTCGTACTTTTACGTACAGCGAGTATATGCAACTCGACGAATCAGAAATAGAAGCTAAGAATACTACAATAACGGATACCGGTTGTTAGCGAGACTTCACGTAAACACCGTGATGTCTCCCACACAATATGTAGTCAAATAAATATTAGAAAATGCGGGAAGTTTTAGCTCCGCATTTATTTCAACGTCATTTTTAGGAGATGACCTTGTGAGATTCAGAAGTTATTTGACGAACGGCACGGCCGGGGCCGTTCCCGCCGGCGATTACCCAGCTCCCGACGTGCGGCACGGCACAGGTTGTGTCCGTGGGCGATGAACAAGCTCTCGCCTTGGAGCATGACTTAGGTCGTGACCGTGGGCGACGACCCAGCTCCCACCGTGCAGCACGGTACGGGTTGTGTCCGTGGGCAATGGGCAAGCTCTCGCCTTGCAGCAGGTCGTGGCCGTGGCAAAATTCTCGTTTTGCAACACGAACCAAGTCAGATAAGAAGAAGACCAAGAAGATAGACCCGGGCCGAGCCCAAGTTCCTCAGCCAGCCAGCGGCTGCTGACAACAACACGACCATCACCGACGCCGATAGGCTAAACGTCGACGACGCGGTGGAAAATAAAAGGGTAAAAGAAAACTTTCAATGAGTATTATTTTAAAACTCCAGCTGTCAGCGTCGCCAACTGTTTATTTTTATTATACGGCCAGCGCGTCGGTGACAACACGCAACGTGCGCATGGCTGAACTAGCAACTCTTCAGGTCCATTACACATAGTTTACGCTTTTGCCTAAATTTTATGAGTTCATTCACTTGTACGCAGACAATAAACGATTGATTACCAAACGTTTAATAATTAGCTTAATAACGTTATTATTATATTGATGACGTTTCACGTGACTTGTACATATGGAGATAACACTAGTCCATTACAATACAACTAAGTTCATTACTGTACAGCGATAAGACAGTCCTTGCTTGTCTGACTAACTTTATTACTGTACCGTTTTAAGACTATCGTTGCAGGCCTAATTAACTTAATACTATACAGTGGTAAGACAGTCGTTGCTGGTCTGACTCTACGCTGAGCCCTTTGCAAACTCACATACATAAAGAACTGCAAAAGATTGCAACGGGTCGAGGGTCGGGTGGATTGCAACAGGTCCAGAGTCGGGCAGAATTCAACGGATCAGGGGTCGGGAGGATTGCAACGGGTAGCAGGATAGGCGGATTACAACTGGTCGAAGGTCGGATAGATTGCAACGGGTTGAGGGTCAGATGGAATGCAATGAGTAAACGCCAAATCTGCACGATCCTCGTGCAGATTTGGCGGTTTAAAGGGCTTCAATGTTCACAACATGAACAGCAATCAGCTGACGGCTGCACTGTCCAGGAATCAAGAGGATGTCAATGACATTGCCCTATTACTTGTACTCTATTTAGTGACATTATAGCACTAAATAACAGACGCGCGAACAAGCATCATTGCAACTAATGGACGTTTCCTGTAACTACATACTTACATAGAAATAAACACATACTAATAACACACTTATTTAGCAGGTGAAGAGTGGAACAAATACCCATCTTCAGTAAAGCTCGTAAGGCACTACTTTACATGTGTTTACGGAAAGAAAAACTTCGATGTACAGGTTCAGAGTAGCGTTATTTTATTCTTAACGTTATCTTTTCTATAACACATTCAATTTAACATTGTTTATTTGTAAAACTGGGTAGGTAAAGATCCTTGTATATTGACCGTATTCATTATAAAAAATCATACAATTCGCTAAAACATGTCGATTATTGCGACCTACTTTGCTAATCCACAAAACCTATTAATGATTGTGTCTAATCGCTCCTCCTAAGTATTTAATGTTGCATGCCGACCATTGTGGCTGTTCTTATTTTTAATGAGAAACCTTTTTGATTATTGAGGATTTTTTTTTAAATAGTAATTGATTTTAACAAATTAATCATAGAACAAGCTTTGCATTGTAAGTGACATGTAACGCTGGTCGTTTTGTAGGTTTGAAAACTAAGTAATTGTACCCAACAACCATTCCTAGGTTCATTCATAGGTTTTACCCCAATTAGTTTCATATAGCCTCATTATATGGCATATTGTTATGATCTCTCAAAGACAAAAGCATTGATATAGCTAGCTGATAATTGTGACAAACACCATGAAAACTGATACATGGCCTATCGTACCTCCGGATCGACGGAAGGTGGAGTCAGTCAAAGACAACCAGCCCCCTAATCGGCGAACTCATTTTTGTCAAATGATTGCGACTAGTTGGGATCGTTTGTACCGCCCAGTTGTCCGTTCGGTCCAAACGATCCCAACTTACCCACCAGGAACCCTTTAAATTAAAGCTGAACTCCGGCCAACCTTTCATAACACAATGTTTATCATTTTGACAGTTCAGATTGCGTTATTTTCGTAGTCGAGTGATACATTATACATTTTATGAAGCAATAGATTCGCTATTTCCTTCAGTTTTTTCTGTAAGTTTGTAACGTGCACGCTCGCCATGTTGCAGGTCACGACTGCCTTCTTGCACTTGGCACTGACATGCAAATAATGGTGCTTTGTCTCCAAGCCACTGAAGTTAGTATGTACCTTTAACCTCTCCAAAGAAGTCTCTGATGAGGAAGAAGGAACAGAATAACCTTTGATTTCAAACTTCAGGGCAAGATTATGAAGACTTAAATTTATAATCATTTCCTTGAGACAATTTTGAAGAAATCTAAAATTGCTATATTATCGACAATACTTATATGCAGTTATCATGTGTGATGTTGCCATGTTGGGATACCTAATATTCATTATTTCAGACAAAAACAGTCTTTTCTGTGCAAACTAGACCATCAGGATTTAATTTCAAAGACTTAACATTGTCAGCCAAACGTGCGTTATCTCGGAAAGTAGTAATTGTTTACACGGCACAAGTCATCAGACACGGCGCCATACGCGAGAGAGCTTAACGTAATCGGCGCAGTGCCGACGAGCCCGGCACGGTGCAAATAATATTTAGTACTCGCGGCTTATGAACTAAATGCAATAATGCGATTGGTGATACGTCTTAGTAAAATCAATTAGGTGAGCCATGGATGGCGCGCTGCCAACATGCCACATAAAAACTACGTCGAGAGCGGCCCGTCTGGATGATTGTCGGCATGTACGGCCTATTTCTCTACGGCGCTCGGTCCTCGGCATTCAGCGCTCAGTGGAATCATATCTAAAGTGGCATTCACAAATAGAGCGGCAAACGAACCCACATAAATGTATTCTTTACGAAGCTAGCGACTGAACAATAATTATTATATTGATCGCACTAACGACGCGGAAAGGGCAATGTGGCTAATGACGATTTAAATTGAGCTGCTTGAGTCCCTCCTGTCATTGTGTGACTATAACCACTGTCAGCAGCGAGGCACGCACTACCACGACTATGACTAGTCATGGCGCATTGTGATCATTGACGTGATGCAATGCTCGGATATCAACGAAAGCTTAGCGCAGCGAGTCGCGTGCCCGATGACGTCGTCATGAGAAACGCGAGGCGCGTTGCAGCGTGGTGTTGCAAGTGATGGCGGTCGCCCAGCGCTGGGCGCAGATACTACAGCGGCCGCCGATTAATGGCTTGCCGAATTCAACTAACTAACAAACGAAGTGCACGGGACGCACACGCACCGCACGCGTCGGTGTAAACAGCTACCACATAACTGAACCCTGTGCACGTAACGTACAGACTGGGGCTCCCAGAGGGATGAAGGGATTGCAGGGGGAGAATCCCACCACGTGCGTGCTCACTAAACTTCCACCTTAATACCAAACTCTAATAATAGGTCTACTCTTCATTTTATTTTTAGAATTCGCCTCGTAAAGATAATATTAGTTAGTAAACTTTGCTAGTTCCTACAAATGTTGCTGTTCACATAGGATTTAGTTCGGAGTTCCGAACATAGGATTATTAGTAAGTGTGGTATGTAATTAAGTACCTCAGCTGAATACTGTGGAAGCTCTAGAAATATAGCGAGTTGGGCTCGGCTCGAAGTGAATTCCACTGGCAAATTCAAAATTCGTCTGACAGGCTGTTAATATAATATGTTGCAAAAATTCGTAAAAAAATATACTAAATACAACGCAAAGGATTGATGTTTAAGTATCATGAATGTATAACATATCCCGGAATTAATACACACCCCCCGATAACACAATTAATGTCTTGCCATGGGGTCTCCGCCGGGCTGGAACAAGACTGGCTGGAAGATGACGATGACCCGATACCACAATTAAAATGTTATGTTATAGTCATAACATATACACTGAAATTGTGTTATTATGTTAAAACATTGTTATATTAACATTTTTTTTAAGTATATCGATTTTGGGAGATAATTACGGTCTAGCTTTGTGGGTGATTGCATTAATTTGATTTCTTTAGCCTGTACAGCGGATAGTTGTAGTGTGATGTGATACTTATTTCCGGGATAAAATTTCAACTAATATTTAAAATTACAGAAATCAATTCAGTAAACGATTTTCAAAAATATTTTTTCATTAACGTGTATTAATACAGATACTCGTTGTATGAGGCTATAAGAAGAGGATCGCGTTCATGAAGCTAGCCTTAGAAAAGGGTCGAGCAGAGTCGGATAAGGATCAACAAATGTAGCCGGTACTTTTATGCAACGCTTTAAAATATCAAAGGTTGGAAGGCTCTTGGCATGCTTTGTTCACTAAATGAATCAATAACTAGTGCAATGTGTGGCTCAACTGCTGCCTGGATACCGGCACGCAGATTGAATGTCATGATAGTTAGTTACCTGCAAGTTCCCGAGTAAGCTCCATGGCACACTACCGCCCGCCTCCACCTCCACCGCTTCGCGTGTACACAGCTACAGATACAGACAATGCACGCGGCCGTCATTATGTCTTGGCTCAGGTGCTCAACTTACCCGACAGACCGGGCTGGCACGAGAGTGTGGGACATGCATTCAAGCATTTTCCACCCCGGAACAAAAAAAATGGCGCTCACCTTATAATCGATCATCAGTTTCGTCCACTGACGTCACGTGACAACTATTGATGTGCCGGTGCCTGGCTGGCCGGTGGGATTTCATTTTTACTTCCAGAAAATCACACTGAGCTCCAATGGTTCCCTGTCACTCAGTGATAAAACTTTCATTCGATATAGATAGAGGTGACACCTTAGTTAACCAGAAAAACCACAATATACATAGATCTGTGTGAAAAATTTAGATGAAAAGTCAAAATTATTTCGTAATTATTCGTCGTGTTCCGGCATGATGTCTGGTGAAGCCGTACGGAGGACGGATCTGAGCAGTTGTGTTGCGATGTGTGCCGGGTACGATGCGCCAAGTCTTGTTGTGTCGGGAGTTTGG
This sequence comes from Sesamia inferens, assembly GCA_037179545.1. Lineage (NCBI taxonomy): Eukaryota > Metazoa > Arthropoda > Insecta > Lepidoptera > Noctuidae > Sesamia > Sesamia inferens. The sequence continues at coordinate 11,818,215 of CM073921.1, read as the reverse complement.
TCGTGGAGGGTCTTCAGATCAATCTCCCTCTGGCGCAGCATCGTTGGTCCCGTTGTTGGGTTTAACATTCCACCACTTCGCTCAACTGCCGTCTTCCTTCCTATTCACTAAGTTTTTTAAGTAAATGGGTTTCATAAACTAGCGCGCTTTACCATCAACGATTGCATCACTGCTTACCATCAGGCGGGATTGCAGTCAAGCGCTAGTTTAAAAAAAGAAGGTACTTAAAGAAGGTTGGTAAAAAGACCAAAATTTTGCTTTTATAACGACGAAATATAACGACGACACGGTCGGTGCAGTGGCTGAGCGATTGACTGCAGCGCTGCGTGTAGCGGGTTCGATTCCTGCACGGAACAAATATTTGTATAGCCTACAGGTAGTTGTTCCGGGACTGGCTGTATGTGTGCGTGTGTGAATTTAAATGTTTGTACACGCACCCACGATACAGGAGTAATACTAAGTGTGGGGCAATGTATTAAAAAAAAAATAAAGTGTGTGTTAAATGAATGAAAATTCAACGTTAAATGTTGCTCATTACAATAGTCACTATAAAATAAATAAGATAATAAATATATAAGGATACATCAGATTGAGCTTGCCCCAAAGTAAGTTCGAGACTTGTGTTATAGGATACTTACTCAACGATACTATATTTATAATAGATACATATATAGATAAACATCCAAGACCCAGGTCAATCAGGAAAAGATAGTTTTCCATCATGACCTGGCCAGGGATCGAACCCGGGGCCTCCACGTCGCAGGCAGGCTTGTTGACCGCTGCGCCACGGAGGACGACATTATAATACTACAATTTAATCAGTGACGAGCAGCACTTGTGAACGACTCGGTGCAGCTGATCAGTGGACTGTTCTGGACCGCGATGATAATACTAATACTGATACGCCGTGGCATTTTAGTCGTTATACAAAAACAGCCAGCTATCTAATGACCAATTAACATTGATAAAATAAATATTAAAAAATCGATTTTCAAATCATTTAAAAATGAATGATATTTTCTGTATTAAATTTAAAAGTCATTTGGTTTTTTGTATAATGTAATAATGCCTAATAACTTAGTTTTAAACACCCATAGATAATTTAATATCTCTAATGGCCCGTCTACACGCTCCGTCTTGCCTGCGCAGCCCAGGCCTGTGCAGTCATGGCTGTACAAAAAGACGGAACACCATATAGTGGCCACACATGCAGGTAAGCTCGTGCAAACTGGCCTATGCAAACCTAGTTGTGTTTTGAGAGCTCGTGTAAATACACATGTAAATACCTAATAGAATAATACATAGATACCTCTTTAAACTTTTCAGTCATTAAATGATATGCTTTTTTTTTCTATCTAAGTATTCTTTGCTTTTTATTTTCCACCACGCTGGCAACGATTTGTACAATTGATGTACAATGAATTGTGTTAAAAATTCCTTAGAATAACTCCTAATATCGGTCATTTTTAGATTTTTAGCGTGTACTTTGTCGTAAAATAATTCGTAGGACTGATGCGCGGTTTGAATAACCGGCCACACGTGCAAGTAATACCGTACAGGCCAAGTTTGCGCAGTCTAAATTTTTAGCATGACAACGATTGCACAAGCCGTTAGCCGCGCTTTCGGGACTGCGCGCGCTACCGTCTTGCCGTCCACACACACGCACTTGCCTCCGCAAACTGGTTTGCACAGGCATGCTCGCAGGTAAGACGGAGCGTGTAGACGGGGCATAACCCTAATTGCGCAACTCACTATTACTATCATATTGAAGCTTAGTGCTAGTCCATTGGTTCATGTGATCGAAAAATGTCTGTGCTTACTGTCTAATCGGCTATGTAAAAAAATGCAATGGATGTTGTTCAACTGTCAAAATGAAACCCATTGCTACTGGTAGTGTGTTATGTAAATACCCTACCGATCTTACATTCCAAAGGCACGCGGAATGGAGTAGCGACTTCTTTACCAGAGTTTATTCACCCTAGCTCATAAAGTAATAATAACTAAAAAAATTTAAATGTTCAAAAATCGTTTTGTTTTTTATAATATTTATAAGTCATTGGTTATAATATAAAGAGGGTTGTGTATATAAGACGACACAATTCCACGGTGTATACTCGTAAGCAGAGACTTCATTAGCACGATTTGATGAAGGCTAATGGTTACTCTGAGCTAATAATTATGTTTGTATAGTTAGCAACACCGAAAATTAGTAATAAATATGAAATGGAGTTGTTGTAATGTGTAGTATAAAATAAATATGTACCTATAATATTCGCAGGAAATATTAAAACTTGGTTCGGTTCATATTCTTGAGAATATTCTGTGTTGGCGTGATGCGCAATCACGAAATAAAAACCAACCTTATTCCATTAGCAATATTGCTGTAGTTTATTGAAAGCGGATCAAATCAAACATATGTAAGTACATAATATGACTCACTAGTTCACTACACGTGCTACAGGTTCGTTCTCGTATCATTAAAGATAAAGACAGTTTTATTGTGTCACACAAATCTAAACTGCGTAACATTTTATTTTTATTCCGATAATTTATCAGTGATTGTGCGGTGAATCCAGGTACAGTTCGCCACAATTGTCTATAATGTTTATTATAACGATGTTCGGCCACAAAACCTATACCCCATTGGGTATTTAATTGATACAATATAACGCAATACTGATTATAGACAGTTAAACGAATTAATAAATTAATTGTGTGGCGAACAGTACCTAGGTATAAGGAGTGAACTTGTCTGTATCTACAGCACATGTACCTATGTAGGTAGCTAAAGGAGTGTTAGCATTGATAAAGGAAGTTGATTCTGTTGATTCGAGATAAGCATCTTCGTCCCACTGTTGCAAGTGCCAGCCAGCCCTTGAATAGTTACAAGAATGAGAAAACCTTTAAATCAAATGCATTCGAAGATTCCTTAAGTAATAGCTGTATAAGTTCTACCGAGTAATAGCCCTGCGTTACTCTTTGTATAGACTTCATCCCCTCGCCTCTTTGCCCCGCTCCTACATTACCGGCTCGGTTTTCACAATCCCTCCTCAGTGTACTTCTATAGCAGTTACTGGTTTATAGGAGCTAATTCTGTGAGTCACTTAGTCCATTATAATATGTTTTGAAAGATGCTTAGATATGAGTAATCTATATTTGCAGCATATTCGCCAAAAATGTAAACAAATATGAGTTATTGGAAAAACTACTTAATGAAGCTTTTATTTAATTAAACTTTAATTTCACGGAAAACTTTTTACTGACGTACAACTATTCCATTACAGCAATGTACATTTTACAGAGGTTTCGATTTCAGTAATTCAGTTACAATAATGAGCATTTATATTTTAATGAGTGAGCATTTTAATAAATTTATATAAAATTAATTTTAAAATGTTGTTACTTGTACTTTAGATAAGTTTTTAACTAGATTAGATGTAATGGGGCGTTACTTTATAGTACGAAAAGGCCAGCATTGAGCATTTAACTAGGTATGAATATCTGAAGTGTTTTCTTATTCAATTATCGAATAAAATACTGATATATCTAAGCACAGGATAAGTTGATCATGCTGATTTTGAACCAACCTTGTTCTTGAGCGACAATTTCGTCATCACTTTGAAGCCATCTCCTCTTCTCGGCTATCCTTGATTGAAAGCTTCTAGTACCTCGAGACCACAACCCTAACAAAAAAATAATCAAGCACTAGTTCATCATCATCATCATCAAATTTTTTACCGTCCCACTGCTGGGCACAGATCTCCTCTCATACAGAGAAGGATTGAGCGTAATTACCACGCTTGCTCAATGCGGGTTGGCGATTTCAGACTTAAGGTCCAGGTTTCCTCAAGATGTTTTCCTTCACCTTTTTTATTCCTCCTTATCCTTTTTTATTCAGTCATTGGCACTAGTTGCTGTCACTTAATGAGGAGCATTGGAACATTTTAGATGACTCCTTCACCAGGTTTTCAACTTCTTTGGTCCACCATGTAGGTACAGTTATGAAAAGAAAAAAAATAATGTTTAATTACTTTACTCCATAATATGTTTTGTCTGAGTACAATAATCGTAATGGTTAAAATCGCCAATTTGGAAAAGTGAAATGCGTCAGCTAAATGCATAAAGAATTTGTTTAAAATTGCTCAAAATTCCGGTCATCGTGGACAGCCTTGGGGAAGGCAGCAAGTGGACCTCTATAGGCCGAAGAAGAACAAGCTCAAAATTTTCGTTCTTTAACCAAACATAATATTTGAAGTGTTTTTTATGCCGCCTGATAGTAAGCAGTGATGCAATAGTTGATGGTAAAGCGCTCTAGTTTATTTTTCATATGATTTTGCCCATTTCATAATCTCATTCATCATATCACCCTCACCATCAATCATTTCATAATATCACCCTCTGATCCACGACGTCGCATCACATCGTCTGCTCGCGCTTTTACTTTGTGTTCTCTTAGCAGTTCCTTTTTCTTCGTTCTTCGTTCGACACTAACGATCTTCGCATGATATTCAATAGTCGATAGCGGTCCTCCTGGTAGTACCTACAGGATATTAGTCCGTTCATCTTCAGCTTTAATATTAGAAGAGAAGACAGATAAATGGACAGAATGGAACCGAATCTCATCAAACATAACATTGATACGAAATGGGTATTAGGTTTGAACACATTGGGCTCGTCACAATAGCGGCGGTAAGTCCCCTCTTTGAGAAGAGGCTAGAGAGGCGGCACGGGCGCCCTCACCTTCCGCCTGACGCAGGTCCTCACCGGACACGGTTGTTTCGGGAGGTTCCTGTGCCGTATAAGACGGGAGGAAAATGCCAGAGTGTCACCATTGTGCGGATCGCCCTGAGGACACGGTGGAGCATACGGTGGAGGCCTGGGTCTGCCAGGCCTGGGTAGAGCACCGCCGTGTGCTCGTAGCGGCGATCGGCGGCGATATCTCGCGTCCGACCCTGGTCCAGGCCATGGTCCGGAGCGAAAGTGCATGGCAGGCCGTTACCTCCATCTGCGAAGCAGTGATGCTGGCAAAGGAGTCTGGATTCCTGGGTCAGGATTGCGGGTTGGTTTAACAAGAAACCGTGGCCCTGGCCGTCGCACAGGCAAGTGAAGAAACACGGGTGGGTTTTAGTCAGTAAAAGTCTGACACGCCCTTCCGCTCCGCCCAGGGCGGTAGAAGACATTCGATTTCCTTTCCCAACAAAAAAAAAAGGTTTGCACACCTATATTTTTACAGTTGTAGGTAGTGTTACAAAAATCGAAAGCTGAATGTAGTTTTTAACAATAAAGAGGTAGATAGCTATTTTGCTTTGTTACGAAATGTGGAAAAGACCACCAAAGCAGCATCTATCCATCATTTTTGTTTTTCGTTGAGTGTTCAGTTGTCATGTGTTCATTACAAAATACATTACTTTTTTCTAAGAAGCTATAAACACTATTATAAATGACCTTCTCAAATACTTTAGAGAATGTAGGTATCAACGCCACCGGCCTGTAGTTATTGACTTTTGTCATGTCATCTTTTTTGTGTATGGGTTTAATAATAGAAACTTTTAACTTTTGTGGAAAAACTCCATTTTGGATCATTTTATTTATAATGTCACTTAGTATCGGCGCTATAAGAAGTGCTGTTGATTTAATTACCCTTGTGTTAATATCATCAGTGTTCATGGTTTCATACCTGCACATTATATTTAACACATCTTTGCAACAAGGTGTATTTCCGTCATACTGGAAGCTCGCAAAGGTAATTCCATTGCACAAGGGCGACGACGACTCAGTCACAAATAATTACAGGCCTATTTCTATCCTGTCCACATTTGGCAAGATACTAGAGTCACTTATCTGTCCCGTCGTTCAACGACATTTTCAGGGCTTTCTTACAGAGTTCCAACACGGTTTTGTTAAAAACAGATCCACTTGCACCAACCTGACCCTTTTTACTGAGGAAATTACTGCAGCTCTGGACAAACAACAGCAGGTAGATGTTGTTTATATGGACTTCAGCAAGGCCTTCGACAAGGTCTCACATTCAGCACTTCTATATAAACTATCAGCTTACGGTTTCTATGGGCCCTTTTTGTCTTGGTTGGAATCTTATTTGCGAGACCGAAGTTTTTACGTCGTGATGAACGGATTTGAATCCGAAAAGCATCACATCACTTCCGGCGTTCCGCAAGGCTCGCATCTAGGTCCCATTTTATTCATTATCTTTATCAACGATTTACCATCGTGCTTCTCGCATTCCAAACCATACTTATTTGCCGATGATTTAAAAATCTCAAAAGTCATAAAAAATCAGGAGGATGTGGAGAAATTACAGTATGACATCGATCAAATAAGCAAATGGTGTGATAGTAATAATATGGTTCTTAACCGGGATAAATGCCATTTTATCACCTTTTCTAGGAAGCATGAACCTTATCCCTCTTCATATCGAATTGGCCTCAATAGACTTTCCGAAGTAAGCTGTGTTAGAGACTTGGGAGTGCTCCTTGACAAAAAAATGACCTACGTTCCTCATATGGAGAATATCATTAAGAGTGCCTCTAGGATGCTGGGTTTTGTAATTCGAAATTCTAAACCTTTTAGAAAGCCGAAAACAAGAATCTTACTCTATTGTAGTCTTGTCAGAAGTACCCTTGAGTATTGTAGCTCTGTGTGGAGGCCACACTATGCCACACATTCCCTAAGGCTCGAGAGAGTGCAAAAAAGATTTCTGTGGTACTTAAGTCGCGGTACAACTAGCGGCGGTAGAAGGACCTCGTACCATGACAGGCTACATTTATTCGGGATGCAGACCCTCTCAAAGCGCAGAGACATCTTGGATCTTGTCTTTCTTTTTAAAATACTTCGAGGTGAAATAAACTGTCCACAGCTCCTTAATTCTTTTAGGTTTAGCGTGCCATCGAGATATCCACGTAAGCCAGTTCAACCTCTCTCGGCCCCTTTTAGGCGCACAGAGTTCGGTAAATCATCACCTATTCCCCGTCTCTGTCGTTTATTAAACAAATGCAGTGAATCTGTGGACGTACACTTTGACTCTTTGTCACAGTTCCGGAGGAAGTTGGCTGAACTGAATTAGTCTGCTCCACCTCTTCCCTTTTATTTGCTACTTGTTTGTTTTTATTTTTTAATTTTTAATTTTATTAGATTTAAGTATTTTGCATTTTGTATAGTAATATTTTATTTTTGTTATCTTTAGAATGGATTAATACTTGTTATGTATAATTTTATTAACCACTGTCTATAACGCTCCTCTAATTGTACGCTGTAGCTACCTTAATATGTTGTGCAACTAGCTAAGATCTTATAATTATCAACTGTACATTTAAGTGTTGTAACAATAACTGGTGGCTCAAATAAATATAAATAAATAAATAAATACCTAATGTCGGCACTCGTTCGACATTTGCATCAAAAAGCAATCTTAAATAATTGAGTGCCCAGCCGACTACTGAGCACTGACAGCCGGCCGGCCTTTCGATCGCCAAACCGTAGCTTGGCGTGGCTTTTCCACTACCTACTACTACTAACCAATTCTAATCAATGGCCCTGATTCAATTGTTCACAAAATAAACTAAATTTAAGTGTAGTTCGTCTTTTTCTTTCTATTTCATGAAGATAAGGTATGTTAGTATAGACCTGTCAAATTAGCCCGCGTTTGACGTAAATTAATGTATTTTTGGTCGCCATGTTTATAATCGCGTCTAAACTGTCTATGGAATATCTTAATTTGACAGGATTAAACTAAAATGTTATCTTATATCCTTTTCTTAACGAAATAGAAAGAAATAGATGCACTTAACTTAAAATTAGTTTAGGTTGTGAACAAGAGATTTGGCGCTATTGTTAATCTAAGATATTCAAACATAAACATGAAAGTGAACTGTCTGTGAAATTTTTTTTATTTATAGTTTAATTCGGATCTTCAGATAAGAGATGTTTTACAATGTAATGTCCTTGGCACATGCATGCTGATCGTAACCGCATCGAATAAATTAAATAATAGCAATTCAAATTACTAATGAAAGTAGAAGCCCTAATATATTTATTGATGTTCGCGATTATCGCGTCGATTATTATTCCATCCACTGTTCACGAGTAGCAGCGCAATGGCGGACGTGAGTGATGGATGGCGCGTAGTGTGTAGCATGTACACGTCGATTTAATGAGCCGAGCCTCTTCTTAGGACGCGATAGCTCCGACTGAGGCCGACGCTAATCATACCATTACTAGACACACTGGGATTACGTGTGTTCTCTCAATACTATTATGTAACGTAATCCTTCAGAGATTGCGAGCTGAGAGCTGCAATGGTGCAAGCATAGATGGAGGCTCTATGGTAGTTAACGGTTAATAGTCAGTTGGAATCAGTAAGACACGTACAGGCTTGCCATCCAAACATGGCCGCATGCTTGAGCTGCTTTATTAGATCAGGAACATGTTTGATGGCAGGAACCCAGCAGCTGATAGCTGTGCTTATGATTAAGAACTTGAATGGTTCCCTTGCCATGATAGATGGAGTAAGTTAGGTATTATCATTTTGCTCAATGAGGCGAACCGTCGCACCTGTTTGGCGGTGTAACATCAATTCTTGTATGATTTTTAAAAGAGGATTATTGATTACATACATGTAAATGTATATTTTATTCCCTTTATGTTCGGCTTTCCACTACTCAGTTAATGGATTATTATCAATTTACTTCTTTCTTTATATTTCTTTACAGAATTCCCCAAAATACGAATGGAAATACTTAATGCAAATAATATTATTTTACTTATTATCTTTCAGGTAAAAGTGGTTGAAAAGAAAATTTTATTGGATTTCTCATGACGAGTGCAGGTCTACCACATCTTTAATAAAAAATTACAACCTCATTTTTGAAATTTTTCTGAACCATAATTGTCCTGTTGTTCTATTCATTTTAAATTATGTATGAATATAGGTATTATTTTTCGCTCAATCCTTCTCTGTATGAGAGGAGACCATTGCCCAGCAGTGGGACGATAAAAAGGTTGATGATGATGACGATGATAGGTATTATTAGATTTTTTGGGAAGATTCAGACACCGGCTTATGAGAAGTCGCTCAGTCGTTATCGCACAGTGAAGAACTTATTACTAAATAAACTACAATTTATTTGTAATATCTATGTTTTATATAATAAGTAATATCGCCACCAAATCAGGACGTTATTGAACACTAAGATAATTAATTGATCTGAGTTGATTGATCAGATTTTTCAATTATCTTAGTGTCCAATAACGTCTTGATTTGGTGGCGATATTATCTATACTCGTACTAATATATAAAGCTGAAGAGTTTGTTTGTTTGTTTGAACGCGCTAATCTCAGAAACTACTGGTCCGATTTGAAAAATTCTTTTTGCGTTGGATAGCACATTAATCCAGGAAGGCTTAAGGCTATAATTATAACATCACACTGCAACCAATAGGAGCGATGTATAACCAACTCCACGCGAACGAAGTCGCTGGCGGCCGCTAGTTTACTATATAAAACATAGATTTGACCTGTATACACTACATATCTGCTTTATACAGTATGTTAAGAAAACCCTGTCCGACCCATAAGGATAATAAAGGTTAGGTAAACACATGACCAAATATAATATAAAATTTTACGTAATCATCATAGTACCAATACAAATGAATTTTGAAATAATCTTTTTTTCCCGCGAATTAATTCCAACTTCCCCGAAATTTGGTAATTTTAAATAAATTACAACACCGGTATTATTATGAGCGAATAGCGATGCGACCACGTGCCGCGTGCCTGCCGCTCGCCGCCCGGGGAAGGGTGGTTAACGCACATTTTTTAAGTTACCTCTTTTTGCGAAATAATATTTATTTTTAGGGGATTTTTTTTTTAAGTTTAGCCCGGTTTTGTATCCATTAGTAGAATCAGTTATCGATACCTAACAACACCTTCACGGGTCGGACAGGGCTTTCATAACATACTGTATACATAGCATCTCTCGAGCCCGCCACGCTTTGTATCGCACCCTCACACACGCGACAAGATTCGTAAACAATGGAGGTTCAACCAATATCCCCTCTGCTTTTTTGAGGGATCTTTTGTGAGTAAATTCTTCATATACTAGTAGCTAAGCTAGTTAACCTAAGTATACAATTATGAAATTATTCTTCTAAAAATTTATATTTGGAATTCAAACCAGGATCAGGGCGGATAATTCAAGACGCAGTGTCTGATTATAACCCAAATTATTTCAGCGTGCCTAGTGCCAGCGAACGTAGTTGTGTAACGTTCGCGTAAACGTCAAACAAACTCGCACTAGGCACACATTGTGACTACCATGAATTTTCGATTACAAGACTCGATCATCATCAACCAATGAGAGCGCCAAACGCGGTGGATGCGTATCCACCGCGTTTGGCGCTTTCATTGGTTAAGAGTTCTTACAATCTTGAAGCGGGCCAATCAATGAGTCAACCGCGGTCGATATCGATGATCGAATCTCCGTAATGGAAACTCATGATAGCCACACTGATATGTTTGACAATCTACGCTACTATGTATCTTGAGCATCGAACGACAAACTCATCTAAGTACATATGTGCAAGATTTTCTAAATTTTGGTGTCAAATATACAAATTCTATCTATTGGATTGGTAACAGTTGGTATTCATAATAAAGTACTTCTGTAGCAGTGCGCTGTGGGTATGGATGGTACACGTGATTTTTTGTAGTCATGTATGTACATGCACCACTCCTGCCCACCCAGCTCCGAGTACCGTCGCGGACCACTTACCTGACGCAGCCATTTTTATTCAGCTAATTGATGATGCTCACCTGAAAACAAACAAAGTTATTTCGTTAATTAATGGCTCACCTGACCTTTTACGTATCGCATCCATTTATTTGTTGATATTAATTGAAATAATTATGAACGAATTGATAGTAATTGCTTGATTTATGGGCATTACATGTACGGACTTAGTCTCCATATTCATAAAAATTTTTGAAAGTTAACTAGTGATTAGCGATTCCTTAACTATACATTTTTGACCTTTTAATGTCACTTTTTTTTATTAATTTATAAACCAGCGCTTGACCGCAATCCCGCCTGATGGTAAGCAGTGACGCAATCGTTGATGGTAAAGCGCACTAGTTTATTAAGAGCCTATTCACTCTAGCCTTGAAGACACTCAAAATTGTAGTCCGACGGAAACACCGCCGCCGGCAGATTGTTCCAGTCCCTCGATGTACGCGGTATAAAGGAGGAGGCGAAACGCTTCGTCCGGATCGTAGAGGTGTTAACAACATAAGGGTTAACTTAACACTTAATCGCTTAAGGGTGCACTTAACTTTAATCATCGTTTATGAATAAACACCATAGTATTTAATGGGTTTAATCATAAAAAGCAAACGTCTAAAATGTTTGTTAACTTTAAACAACGTTTATGAATAAGGGGGAGTAAGTTTATATCGACTGCATTGACACAGTTGCGGTAACCGGTCCATTTTAAAATAAAAGTTGTCAACTGGAGCTACATGACAACTGGGACTATTTGTCATCCGAGGTAACTTTACAACCGGAGCTACTCATCAACTGAGGCTACACTTCAACTAGGCAACTTGTAAACCGGGACGGCGAACAACTTTTTTGTATTAAAAATATGTCAGACCTCGTATTGAACATTTAAACTGATCAGGTAGGGGAAGTACATAGTAGGTCCACTTTGTAACCGGTCAATATCAGCCACCTAATACCAACGGGGGTCGTCCTTGGGTGCATTTGCATAGTTTATTGCTTGCAGGCATAATCGTCGGCCGGTGCATTTCATTTACATTTTATAAGGGGCCTCTACGAGTTGGCTTCGGCCCGTCGTACGCCTCTTTGTGTGACTTTGAGCCTTCTTATGAAGCCCACTGTGAGTATATTTAGCATACTTACACATAATTTAGAATAGATATAGTACTTTAATTTATTTCATGATAGCTGATTTAGAGTCACGAACAATGTACTAACTTGCACAGAATACCCATCATTCGAACACTTGGTGAGTATTTCTTGCGACAATGTTATGAGAAAATGTTTGCATTCAATGATTTGTTCATAGTACAACTATGTACTCGCACAGTAGTAACTGAAAAAGGACTCGTTACATAAAATGTAAATCTCGATAATATCGGTCTCCGTGGCGCAGCGGTCACCACGCCTGACTGCGACGTGGAGGCCCCGGGTTCGATCCCCGGCCAGATCATGATGGGAAACCATCTTTTTCTGATTGGCCTGGGTCTTGGATGTTTATCTATATACGTATCTATTATAAAATATAGTATCGTTGAGTTAGTATCCCATAACACAAGTCTCGAACTTACTTTGGGGCTAGCTCAATCTGTGTGATTTGTCCGTATACAGTATGTTAAGAAAACCCTGTCCGACCCATAAGGATAATAAAGGTTAGGTAAACACATGACCAAATATAATATAAAATTTTACGTAATCATCATAGTACCAATACAAATGAATTTTGAAATAATCTTATTTTCCCGCGAATTAGTTCCAACTTCCCCGAAATTTGGTAATTTTTAAAAAGTGACAACACCGTTATTATTATGAGCGAATAGCGATGCGACCGCGTGCCGCGTGCCCTGCCGCCCGCCGCCTCCGCCGCAGCGCGCGAAAGGATGCATAACGCACATTTTTTAAGTTACCTCTTTTTGCGAAGTAATATTTATTTTTTTAGGGGGTATTTTTTTTAAGTTTAGCCCGGTTTTGTATCCATTAGTAGAATCAGTTATCGATACCTAACAACACCTTCACGGGTCGGACAGGGTTTTCTTAACATACTGTATATTTATTTATTATTATTTTATTTAATGTTAATTTAATATACGTACATAATACAATGTTACTTTTCAATAATCAGTTTCAGAGATTAAATTTATTGCCTATTCATTATTCAATAGGGATGTTCCGTGGGTAAAAAAAAATATTCTATTTAGTCCGTCATTCAGATTATAGAAAAATATTAGATATGTATATTTTGTTTTATAAAGTCAATAGAAACTGACAAATATAAAAGGCATCAAAGATCAGCAGTGGTTGGTGACGTCACTGGTTGCTAAAAAGTGTAGCAAGCAGTGACGTCACACGAAAACGAAACATGAAGACGATACAGTGAGTTGAACAAAATTTATTTATATGATAAAAGGTAAAATACATGTATAGTTTTTTTTTGAAATCTGACTGACGGACTAATTAGTTTTTTTTAGTCAACTACCCTATTTGGGGCCTTTTCATTTTCACGAGATATACCCCCTTATTCATAAAAGCTGCTTAAAGTTAACAAGTGATTAGCAATTCTTTAAACATACATTTTTGACCTTTTAACGTTATTTAACTTTAATCATCGCTTATGGAGAAACCCCTTTCACAGTATGGTGTATTCATAAAGGATGATTTAAGTGACGTTAAAAGGTCAAAAATGTATGGTGAAAGAATCGCTAATCACTAGTTAACTTTAAGCAGCGTTTATGAATAAGGCGGATAGTCGTAACTTTGAAATATTTACATTAATCTTTGGCGACGTGAGTAGCAAAGTCGGTAGTGTAATGTCTCTAAATTACTAAGGTTTCACATTAAGAGCGCTCGAACATTGAAATGAAATAAAACAATCTGTTTAAGTGATATATGGGTCAAAATCAGAGAGGTGAGAATCATGCTTCTGACAAAGATTTTCTTAATAAAATAACGTGGTATGGCTAAAACACTTGTTTCCAAATGAAGTTTCTGCGCATAATTACAAGGCACTTATCATATTTATTTTTTTACGATAATATTTTATTAGATTTTAAACTAAAAAGGCCTAAATAGTCATTCCGGGAACGCGTCCTTATACCACGTTTCATAGTTGAGACAAGTCAAAAATGTTTACAATTAAGACTTAAAATTGTATTTTTTTATATATTAGCTTCGAAAATTATTAAGTTACGAATATACGTATAAATTAAATAGCTAAAATATATATTTTTCATATTTTGACTATTCAAATGCTGTCTGACGTTTATTAAATCATTCAGTGAACGCGATGGATATCGGTCGATATAATTCAAACAAAACGCGCTAGGTAGCGCTAGCGAGCAACAGTGTGAAGTTCACTAGTCAAAGAACAAGACGCGTGTCGTGTTTTTGGAAAAAAATAATTGATTTTATTGGTAAGTACGTTTTAATTTCGTATGTGGGTAGCGTACTTTAATTCCCTATCACTACGGGAACGCTGTTTGGTGATAAGTCTTCCGATAATTTGCAGACTTTTTGCTAAATTCTTATAAATATTACAGTTCACGTGTTCCTAACCTCAAAAACCAATATCTAACATAGCGGCATGAAGCGTGATATGAAAATATTCATCGGATAGTCATTCAGGGAACGGTCATTTCGGGAACGTTCTCGTATATGACGGGCGTTCTCGAAATGACGATTAACGGGCAAAATTACGCTTTCTTGCTTTTAAATACATATAACAATGCATTTTTTTTGTTTTAGGTAACCACTTAGTAATAGTAACATGGAAAATGAAAATGAAGATAAAAAGAAGTCAAAAAAACGATTAAAACAGGACAGTATAGATTACAAAAAACATCGCGAAAAGGCTAATGAAAGGAAACGCAAGTTTTTAGATAAAATGACACCTGAACAAAGGGAGATGAAGAGACTGAAAGATAGGGAATATTACCAAAGGAAGAAGGCTGAAAAAAAAGTTAAGACTGTTAGTGATATGACTGAAAGACAGAAGAGGAAACAAAGAAAGTCGTGGAGAAAAAATTCTCAAAAGTATAGACAGAAAAAAAAGATGTTGGAAAATATTTTAAGTAATAGCCCACCAGATTCTGAAAAAGAGATAGAAAGCGATAATCGCTTGTCAAGAAAGAGATCAGGAAGAAAACTGTTTAAAAAAGATAAAGCACAGGCTTACAGGACTGTTAAAAAACAGAAAGATAAAATACAGAAAATGCAAAGAATTATAGATAAGTTGCGAAAAAAAGTACAGAGAAACAGAAGACGCGAAGAAAGAGTATCCCAAAAGAATGCTGATACGCCTACTCGCAAAGTTAATGAATTAACAAGAGAATGTTCTGATACCCCTGAAATTCGTAAACGTCTATTATTTGGCGAAGTCAATAACGATGATATAGTTGCAATCAAAACCATAATACCTGAAAAGATAGATGCAATCCCAGGAATCATGAATGTAACTAAGATTGTCTGGCAGAAAACTCCTGATGTCATCATACTACTGTATCAGTTCTCAAAATTGTTGCGAGAAATTAATCTACAGGCATTTTCAGTCGAAGATAGAGATAAAGAAAGTCCAGTGCCAGAAATGTTAGATTTAGACATAGAAAAGAATGATAAGTTTCTGAATTATCTTCACATGAGTAGGAAGAGTATTTACGACGCTGTATACGGATCAGACAGTTCAGATGATGAAAATCTTCAAAAGGTTTCAGATCGACTTCATGGAAAGAGTGACGATAATTGTGCTGGTACATCGTATGGAAATGATAAAGAGAACTTCCACCCCAACAATGATACGTGCAAAGGCATTTTTGCTAGTAAATGTACCCACTGAAAATAAAAAAAATGAATACAGATACGTCGCTGTCGCTGAGACCTCAGTTGATGAAGATGGCGAAATAAAGGTCGCCTTTCTTCGTTGCCAGCGGAACTCAGCAAAGATGTTTAAACTTGAACAAAATGATGTTGCATATGTCCCCTGTGAACAAGTTATTAAAATTTTACCCACCCCGAAATTGCAGAAAATAGGTAGTCGTGGCTTTTATTGTTTTGATGAGAATATGGATATTTTTGAAAAGTAAGTTATTGCTAGACTTTAAGTTCAAACTTTGATACCCAAATTATTTTGTAATTAATATGAATAAGCTTGAATAATGTTTCGAATTCATAAGACTGTTTGTTTTAAAACTACATTTGATTTATTTAATTTTAAGCATTGATGCAAGAAATCATAATGATACTTGTAGAGTGCAATTACTATTTGTTCCTAATATATAATATTTGTTAACTGAAACTAAAAGTTTATTATTAGATTAAGTTTAAATTTTGATACTCGTGTTGTTCATTCTTTAAGTACAAATAAAGGTTTAATACATAAAGGTATTTATTATTTTCATCTACAACATAATGCAAAAACCAAACGTTGCAGTCATTTAGGGAACGTCAACGTCATTTAGGGAACTTCATTGTCATTTTGGGAACACTCCCATCATTTTCGGGAACATCGCAAAAATGGCAGATTTTTCACTAATGAGTAGGCCTATAGTTAAATCTTGCAAACATATCCTAAAATGACCTTTCAACATTTGTATTTATATCATTAATTGATAACGTATTGCACAAATGTATACAATAAATTAAAATTTTGAAACGAAATTTACACTAATTGAAAATCTAGGGACAGTAATTTAAAAAATAAGTCTTTTTATTATAAAAATATACAAAATGACAGCATTTACTGGTAGAGGGACAGGTTAATTATAATTTCATGACGGTGATTATTAAAAACGTTGGTTATATTATTATTTAAAAAATATTTAAAAGTGTTCCCGAAATGATTTAAGGCCCTGTCATTTTTATTATTAACAGGTATAATTCCTAAAATATAGATTTGTGTGCGTGCCTCTTTACAGGAAAGGTTCATAACAAATGACACAACATATTTCACATGTTAATTTTCTTATAAAGAAAACTTAATTTCTCAGATATTTCAAAACCCAAAATGCCGACCTCTCTGATTTTGACCCATATATATCTTAATTACATTTTAAAGAATATTCAAATACATTTTAATAATTATTACGCGTTGTTGAAGCGTGTAGCGTTCCATGGTGAAATGTCACGACTAGACTAAATATTATGTATTCTTGTCAAATTTGACAGCTATCGCATTACCAAGATGGCCGCTATGCGCTGTCAAAGTTCGAGCGTCCCTATTGAAAAATCCTTTATAAGTTTATGAAAAAATATCTTTAATTCCCACACAATAAAGTTCAGTATACGCTACAAATTCAAGAATTTTTATAACTTTTTCACGAATTTGTATGAAATTTGGCACTCGGAAGCAAAGGTACACTGGTATACTTAATTGAAGATTAAGTGTCGGATACTTTTTATACAGATATTTCGGGATCGTAATCTTATGCGAGTGAAACCGCGAGGCTCTGCTAGTGCTTAATTATTCCGTTCAAGTTTCATTATCAGTATTCTCATTTCACGCATCTCAGTCTGTGGCAGTAGCCCGATCCTCCTACGTCCCCCTCCCCCCGCTGGGTCCTAACCGAGTCCTTCCGACACCCACAGCGCGTCGTCAATCGGTTCTCACCCCGGCGCGGTACGTATACAATAAACTCGTAATTACCGTCATAAGGGCTGCCACGCACCGCCTCGAGAACTCGCGGGATATGAGCTTCACGGACGAATTAAAGTATTAAGGTCTTAGTTTTCATAACCTACTTATACTAAACTATGGTATGACTATGGTTACGTACCACAGTAGAGCCAACTTTCAACCCATGTAACGTGTGTGCAGGTAAGGGTTTGCTTCACAAATATGTACATATTTAAAACACGCGCGTGTCCTGTCTGAACTGCACGCCGAGGCGGCGCTGGGTGTCTCTGTCAACAGCAACTATTTTCAAATACAGAATAGAAAAGATAATAAAACCAGCTATTTACCTACACACGAATATTTAAATCAGGCATTAGCATAATATTAGGTAGTGAGGGGTGGTGGGGGCGGACCGAGAGCTTCGCGATACAGAGTAAGGACAAGCTAAGCCTTCTCCTAATACAATTAAGTCGGTGATTCGTACGCGCCGGCCGCTGTAATGGTGCTGGCCGCCCGGGCCAGCAGTTACTGTCCTGTTAACCGAAACATATGACCCTCACTTTAGAGTGTTCACACACACAGTTCAGCTGACTCCAGGGGTGCCCATTTCTGCGCTGTAAGTAACTATTTTAGCAATCAAGTAATTAAAATGTTTACCAAAGATTTAAGTCATTATTTTAACAAAATGATTTCTTTATTGTATAAAACGACTACCATACAACGTTAGTTTTTGTTTATACGAAACCTGAATATAGTTTGTTCAGAATAAGCAACTAAATCGATTCCAATAATTTTTACACCATGTTATATTTTTTCCCAAATACATTTAGAAATTGTTCCAGTTACTTGCGCGCGCAACAGCTGACGCCAGAGGTCAACGCACCGCGCTCGCCTGCCCAATCGGAGTTTTGACCATATTTTTGTTGGGACAACCAAGTAGGATAGCAAGCTCATAACTTTGTGGTTTTTCATTACCTATATCTTTTTGAAATTTCGTACATAGATTCTTTGCTTAAAAATACTGGATAAAAAATAATGTTGTATACATGAGAAATACATGCTATGTGCACCCGCTTTTACTGCAGAGCGCACTCTTAGCTAGGGCGAATAATGTAGAATAGCATTCACCACAAGCCTGTGCCACTACGAGTATTAAAAGTTCGCAGAACTGAGAATCATGTTATAAAATGCATTCCGTTTATTTTAATTGGAACCGAGTGTTTTCATACGTAGGTGTTACGACATGGGAATGGAGCCACTAGAACGTTTATTTACACAAACTTTTTCCAAAAATTGCCATCAAAGGGTCGGATAGCAATTTTGATGAAAAATTCGATTGGTAATGGCTTGAATCCAGCACGTTTTAGGACCAGCTCCACCCTTCCTCCCTCCACCTTCACCCCGGGGCCCTGAGGCCTGGGGCGGCGCGTATCCGTGGCGGGCCACACGCGACCTACATATTCACTCGTTACAATAAGACGCTGCTCATCACTGAAGGTCGTTCACCTGCTGAGTCGTGCATGTTCGAGGACCAGGAGACGACCTACTCATAGTGAACGCAGGAAGTCAGCCAGGCGCATGTAATTAGGTTAATATTGTTCTAAAAGGCGCGTGAGTCGTGACGGAGTACTACCACACTTGCACTAATACGCTCTACTAAGCTCCTGCCACAGCAGCAGACTACTGCACCGTCTCACTCGCTATCGACCGGTGCAGGAGTCACTTGTCATTATCATAACACATTTTGTCCGGCTCGGCATTCGTACGTGCTTTCTTTTAATTTTGAAACGTCGGCAACTTCGTGCTTTCTTTTAGTAAGACAATGTCTGTCCGTGTGAATACTAGCGGAACGTACTGCCAAGGTAGGCTTTTAGTAAGACATTGGCCCCGTTTCCCTTGTTCACAAACTAAATTAAATTTAAGTCCAGTTCATCTTTTTTCTTTCTATTTCATTAAGAAAGGGACAGAAGATAAAATGTCAGTTTAGACCTGTCAAATTAGTGGGCTCCTGACGTAAAATGGCGTATTTTTAGTCCGCCATGTTTATAATCGCCTCTAAACTGTCTATGGAGTATCTTAATTTTACAGGATTAAACTAAAATGTTATCTTCTATCTTTTTCTTGACGAAATGGAAAGAAAAAGATTCACTTAACTTAAAATTAGTTTAGTTTGTGAACAACAGCAACGATACGGAAACGTATCTTCCGAGGTAGGTTTTTCTTAACTCCTTAACGTTTATAAACACGCGAATCACCCGTTCGTTCACAATAATTTAGTTGATATGTTACGACATTATTCATGACAATTTAACTCGCAAAACTTTTCAAATAGGAAGTAACTAAATGTCACAGCTGGTTACTCTGATATGCCACGTGGTCTGATTTGATTATTATTAGCCTCATTAGCCACCCGCCCTAACCTACCTATTACGTATAGCAACGCAGGGACAGTATTATAGGTTTCTTCTGAAAATTTTCCAGTGATGTCAGCGCGCTGAAAGTATTTCTCGGACAAATCTATCTGAATATTTACTGGGTATTAAAGAAAGGAGCGAACATAACGAACACAAGAGCCGCCGAATGTTATGTCGAATCTAAAGCCAGTGCCAATGGGACCGTAGCAGGGTATCAGTAGGTAGGGCTTCTTGTGAGGGATTAGTTCGACGGGAGTAATTAGCAGCTGAGGCGGCGTGTTCCAGGCCATATTCCATGCCGCCGATACGCGTCGTACTGCGCCCCGCACCAGTCCGCGTGGTGCGCTCGTTCATCACGACGCATCGCTCACGCGTCACGTCTCTCTACTGCCGCTAATGGACGAATTTATTACTAAGTAATATTTATCGTTGAGGTATTGTGAGCCACGTATATAGCGATCAGAACGCGCCGCTCTATTTGCTCGATTAGTTTACAAGCAGCGGGGCTCGGGCCGCGTTCAATATAAACTGAATGTCTCTAACGAGCGACTGTACGTACAAAAATAATAAATTAAAAGTGCACTCTGTTGCAGACTTCGCCGCGGGTAAGCGCGTGTGCATTGTATTGAATGACTTCCGCAGTTTAAACGTCACACGTCACAGTCATGGACTACTGAGTAGGTAACGTCACACTCACGGCTAATCACGGCTACTTATGAACTACAACGAATAACTTGTACCTATTAGTAAGAGCAGACAAGTGGTATTGTTAAATTGTTATCAACAATACTTTTTCAAGACTAGGTTTTTTTTATTCTGAGGAATTTTGTTTTTAAAACAGCAACATGTCATTCAGAAATAGCTCGACCCTCAATGTGTGAATTATCACAATATTTCAAGAGGACAGTCGCTCTCGGTGACAACTCGACGGCGGAAACTTCATAATTGACAGCCTTAAAATATGTCGGCTGTTTTAAAATAGCCGGATGACAAAGAGCAGCTTCCACGTAGCAACGATGCCAAACGCGGCGCGCACGGTACGCCGCCGGGATAAGCACAGGCTTCACACATCAATCGACATCGCATACTGTCGACATATTATGTATCGGGAAAATGATTGCTTAGTAAATTAACTATTTAATTAATATTCACCACCAATTCTAATCACAACTGTAATTATTTATCGGTGGAATACATTGGCTCATTCAACATACATAGCAATTTGTCCAAGTGCGCCAATCTGCTCGACAGATCATTTTCATCGTCCTGTTTCATATTGCGCGAGATTAGTACTATATTGAGTGTGGTTAGTTAGTACTTACATACGTATTTAGTAAAGGTAGACGCCATCGTCTGTATCAGTGAAGTTATTTGAATAAAGGTTGTTTTATCTTACGCTACAAAATAAGTACCTAATATCAGAGGAATAATTTTTAATTTTTCACAATTCTTCCACACAAAAACTGTCAGAAATTAATTTTATTCTGTAATTTAAAAATAGTTGATTGACAAATCGATCCTAGGTAATGTTGCTTTCATCATCATCATTATCAACCTTTTTATTGTGACACTGCTGGGCACAAGTCTTATCTCATTCAGAGAAGGATTGAGCGTAATCACCACGCTTGCTCAATGCGGGTTGGCGGTTTCAGACATAAAGTCCAGGTTTCCTCAAAATGTTTTCCTTCCTTCACTTTAGTCATTGGTGTCCAAGATATACTTAGAAAGTACATATAACTTTAGAAAAGTTACATTGGTACTTACGTGACCTGGAATCGAACCCACGCACTCTCATACTTGAGAGGCTGGCGTTTTAACCACTAGGCTACCACCAATTTTGCTTTATAAATCTTAAAAGTAAAGTTTTTGTAGCTTGTGCGCCAGTGTGACTGAGCTAAGTAAATTCAAAGTTCTGTAATGAGTAAGCGTTCGACAAATAATGCAACAGCACGCGAAGCTTAAGTAAACAAATAATTCCAATTAAAAACTTAACGATTTCTTTACGGCGAACACCATGTTTGTATCACGTTACACATGCTAATACAAATAAAATGCATCTTTATTTACCCATCTCGAGCCAATTCATGTTCATTCGCGCTGTACACGATATTATAACCCACAAAGGAACTGGAGCTAAAAAAAACTTTAACAAATAGTGACCCAGTTTGCAGTGTACCATACCAGAATGAGTTTTTCACTAGCATTTGCAATATATTCGAACAAACACAAAATCAAATATCACGCAAAATTCGAATGCTATAACACTCTGTGTCGTTCAATTCGCTCAACACGCTGGTCGCTCCATCGCGGGCTGAGTTGCGTTTTGTTGAAAGTTCGATGTACATGTCCCTTTCTGAGAAAATTGCTTAAAGGCGGACACGCGACCGCGAGCTGCTAGTTTAAAATCTTACTTTTAGTTTGTGCTTTTTAAACTTCTGGTAAGTTCCCAGGAAAACTTCCAACTCCTCCGAGGGGTGGTTGCGAATGCGACTGTTGAGCATGGGTCTGATTTCCAAGTCAATCAAATTCGTTTATGTGATTACGAACTTCTAGTAGCAGCGTAGTTTGGAAGTTGGCGGCTTCATATTGTGCTTTGAAAAGCTAACTAGCTAGAAAGGCCAGCTGCACCTTTCGGTCAGACTATAAGTGTGAGGGACGAGTGCAATGACGAGCAGTTTGCCAGTTGCCACACTTGTGCACTATCAAATATTTCACACCGAAAACCACCATAAAGTGTCCCTATACACTTTAAATAAAAAGTATAAAAAAGGTAGCAGTGAATCTAGAGAGTTTTGACGTCAGTCATTTCAAAAGCAATCGTCGCCAAAATTCCGCACAGCGGCATCACGTAGGGTGCGGACGTGGCCCGCATGCCAACAGCTGCACATGCTGACACGAGCCGCGGAGACAGCCAGCGAGAACTCGCCGTGATGAGCATCCACCGCGGAATATTGATAAGCGCACATATCTGCAACCGAAATGACGCGACCGTCACCCGTGGACGTATTGTATGAACACCGGAATTTATTGTGGATTCGAACTAATGTGGCAGTGAAACGGATGGTTCCTCGTTACCATTTTTCAGAGGAAAGGCTGCATGAGTTTGGCTTTCGACTGGCTAGCTATGAACAAATTTTTAAGTTACTTCCTATTCGTGTATTCATATGTTTGGTTTCGTGGCGCTTGTGCAGTGTTCTGACAGTTGCTAATTGAGTTAGTGCGGTGCTGAGCAGTATTGGCACGGCGGCGCGGCCATGTAGGTCATAGCAACATTGTAGTGTTCGCGAGTCGTTGCCACCGTCGCAAGCGCCACAGCGCCACTTGCCCTGCTCACACAGTACAGACAGCGTCTAGACAACATCATCCGCCCTCCCCTACCCTCTTAGTTATCATTAAAACACTTAAAGAGAAGTAATGGTACTGTTCCGGATCCCATTATTGTATTTTGTCTAGACAAGGCTAGTTGCCAAAACCCAAGCCGTTCCCTTCGTCGTAGACTGAATGTATTACAATATTTGTGTGTTTTATCTTTAAACCGTACAGAGCGCGAATCACCAATGTCACCATATTAGCACGAGAAATATTGTAGCCGTAATACGCCTTTCGGCCAATGATCGGGGTTTCAAAACGCAAACACCTCGGACCCGACACGCTGCTACTATGACAACACCACCTGGGCTCTAGGAACTGAGAGGCCAGCCGCTCGATTCTATAAAATGTCACGTTTAAAAGTTAGGTGAGCTTAAAGTGAACTGTCAATAGTATCAATCCCTAGTATTAGTTGGAATAAAAACTCACTACATTCTCATGGCATTTAAGTTTTCACGTTGAGATGGTTACAGAATCGTACTGTGTATCAATTTACATAGCCTAATGGAAGCAGCACCATTAGTGTTCCTCAGAAAACACAGAATGTACAGCGTGGTATCTTGCGTAGCGTTCTCATAAAATTAATCGCAACATTAATAAACTCATGCTGGAGTCAGCCCAGTCAGCACCGACCGGCTCACTACTAACTTGACGCACTCAAATGCAGCGCTAGCTCAAGGACTATCAATAAACGCCACAGAAGCACGAAATTCTTCCGAAATGCCACCGCATCAGTATGTAGCTACCGTCACGCGGGGTATTCCGCGCGCATTTTTCTTTAAAAGTACCTGTATATATATGTACTAGGGGACCAAATCGTCGCATGCTGGAAGGGTTACAGAGCGCACAGCAGAACTATGTAATTATTATTTGGCGGCGAACAGTTGTATCGACTCTTAAAGTTATTGCACTGTTTCTAGGTGTTGTCTATGAGTGCATTAAAAGCATTCCAGAATGTGGAAAAACTAACATATCTTACTCTAGAGACAAAAAACGAAATAGTAGATTGTTATACGAGGGGCTAAAATGACCGACTTTTGCGACTCTGATCTCTCTAAAGCTCGGGAGTAAAACTACCTCTATAAAGGTTGTATCTGACATCGACGCACAAACGAGTACCATGGATCCAGTACATGATTCTGAACCCCCCAGTGGTGGAATTTTTCGTGGGCTTTTCCATGATTTAAAAAAAAATGTAGTTTTTTTCACTTTAAGCCGTTCATAATTGCTATACTTTTAGAACCCAATAAGATTTTAAAGTAAAAAACAATTAACTCGCTAATTACACAAAAAAGCGCAATGAAAAAAAAAAACTCGAAACACTATCTTATCAGCTGATTTAATAGGGTTCACATCAGGGATCAACGTCATACCTACAAAACATACGGCGGCGCGTTTGCAACGTTCAAAGGCCGAGCTGACACTTTTTTTTAAACACTGTGAATTCTGTAACCGTGCATTAACGACATAAATGACTATCATAACTTTATTAGTGGCATGCGGTCTAGCCTTTTCGCGAAGTTTGCGTTACGATGTCAGATACATCCTGTATATGTAAATATATAGAATCATTAGTATCCTTAGAATTTTTCAACACAAACAACTTGTCCAAAACTGACTACCCGATTTCATTGCGTATTTATCAAGCAAGCTGTAGCATCCAGTAGAGCGCGGCGGTCGATGGTGCTATCGCGCCACCTCGGCGTACACTAGTCGGCGACATATCCTTCTCCATGCCGTCATCCGTAGACCGGTGCTTGCTTTGACACTTAATCTTCCTCTTCAGTCTATAGAGGTCCACTGCTGGAGAAAGGCTTTTCTCAATGACCGCTCTTTAGTCTTAAGGCACTGTGGTATCATAGACGACGAGAACATGTAGCGTAGCTTCCCGAACGCTGCCCAGCCGAGCTGGATTCGACGAGACACCTCGTCATCTTACACTTAATCTTACTTTACTTAAATACAGGAAGAAGAATTGGGGGTCAAGGAGTACCATATAACCCAGTGGGTTGTAGAGGTCAGGTGGGCATTCACTCCATGTAAAACCGTGATATCTACCAGGACAGGAAGCCAGCCACAACGAAGTTGGGAAAATTATGATGATGATTTGTACAAAGGAAAATTTGTAAAAATTACTCCATAGGAAAAGCTTAGCACGTATCTAAAAACTTTACAGGTCCATGAGACTTAAGCTGAGATTTACATTTGTGTGAGTGATTACCAAAAGTAAAGTCAGAAAAAAAGTTTTACTAACTAATTATATTATGTTTTAGATAGGTAGACAACATTTGCAGGAAAGGTTATTTGTTATTATAGTTTAAAAATAAATTTACATAACATATCTCATGTTTTTCCATTTACAATTATCTAAAAGGGACACTTCTTTACGCAATAAACAACTTAAACCCGCATAGTTTATTTCTGACTTCAACTTTTCATGTAAGTACCTACCTATTTGTTTCATAGTTGGCTCGTCTTTATCGATAATATGAAAAATGTGTAATGAATAACTCTCCGGATTATTTGCTTTATAAAAATCGTAAATGATAATGATATTTTTTCTGCACCTGCATTAGTGAAGTGACAGCTTGGAATGAGCTGTCAATAGTGTCAATCCCTTAGCATTAATTTGAATGACAGTTTTCTTATATTTAAAGCTTCCATCTTCCAAAAGACGTTGACAGTCTGTAACGGTACCTACAAACGCCACAAAGAAACCACGCGTCATACTGACGTCACACGAAATCTACATCTCGCAAGCAGAATTTACGGTGCAATTAGCATATATACAATATGTAAAGAAAACCCTGTCCGACCCATGAGGATAATAAAGGTTAGGTAAACACTTGAGCAAATATAGTATAAAATTTTACGTAATCATCATAGAAACAATAGTAATGAATTTTGAAATAATCTTTTTTTCCCACGAATTAATTCCAACTTCCCCGAAATTTGGTAATTTTTAAAAAAGTGACAACACCGGTATTATTATGAGCGAATAGCGATGCGACCACGTGCCGCGTGCCCTGCCGCCCGCCGCTCGCGGAAGGGTTGCTTAGCGCACATGTATTAAGTTACCTCTTTTTGCGAAACAATATTTATTTTTCTAGGGGGATTTTTTTTTAAGTTTAGCCTGGTTTTGTATCCATTAGTAGAATCAGTTATTGATACCTAACAATACCTTTACCGATCGGACAGGGTTTTCTTTACATATTGTATAACTTCCCAAATTCAACCGTTGGGCAAGCGCCCGCCAGACATAACACCCGTCTGGTCGGATGATCCTCCCTTTACTACGGAGGATGACTGAACTTTACTCCCTGTTCCTCATCCCTCCACAAATCCAAGTGTGACACTTGTCATGTGACAGCTATTTAAATTACGCAACATTTATTTTACATGGCATTTAAAGGTTTTCGTATTCTTCGTATAATTGTGTTGACTGCCTTTTCACTAATAAATCAAACACAAAATATTAACAATTAAACATATCACTCTGCTACCACTGCTACCAGTACAAAAAGTTAATTGTGGAAGATGCGCAGCGGAGTTAAAGTCGCGCAAGGGATACGCCGAGCCTCGATATGTACGAGTATAAACGAATTAAACCAAGTCGTGGAATTAAGCCTCGTTTACTGTAAACTGTAAAAGGATACGGAACGTCTGCCTGTGACAATTTAATATCCTAAAAAGAGCTTCCGAACTGAAAAATATACGGATGACGCAGTTTTGGAACTTACTGGATAAAATAGTTTATCAGCAGCCTCTAGCAGTCCACTGCTGGACATAGGTCTCTCCAATATCACGCCATTTAACTTGATTC
Organism: Sesamia inferens; assembly: GCA_037179545.1. Lineage (NCBI taxonomy): Eukaryota > Metazoa > Arthropoda > Insecta > Lepidoptera > Noctuidae > Sesamia > Sesamia inferens. The sequence continues at coordinate 11,791,213 of CM073921.1, read as the reverse complement.
TCGGCATCTCTCATCCAGTCACTACCGTCCATCTTGTGAAGATCGTCTGTGAGCTATGTCGACAACTTTGGTTCTCTGCCGGATCAGCCTCCAGCATAGCCCGTTCCATAGCTCGCTGAGCGACCTTTTATTTGTGGACCAGCCGTACCGTGAATGTCCACGCTTCCCCTTCAATTGATAATTATCAAAAAATTTGGAGTAATCTCTTGAAATGGAAAATGCAAATAACTTCACTACTGACACGTGTCCGAAGATTGATCTATGTCTTTAAAAGTTCAGAGGGGTCGCTGACTTATAATGCCTCATGACAGTTTCTTTGGCACTAGCCCAATCAGTTCTTGGATATTGAGTGACGTCGTGGGATGAAGACCACAAAAACCTCCATGTTCCGGCTGGAAAGGGCACAAAGAGCTGTACTAAAGGTATTGCCTAAGAAGCTATTCCACTATCAGGCCACTAATCTCTACCTGAATTGTATACTCTACGTCTACGACCTTTTCTTAGTATTGTATAATTGCATGGCACACGTGTGAGCACAATGTACTTGCTGTAAAGCATCTATTTGTTGGGTTAGTCTTTTTTTGTTGTTGTGTTTTTTTTTGTGCGTTTTCCATAATGGACGCTCTTAGCGTACAATATATTTCTGCATCGTTTTCACACGATTGATTTCAAAATGAATGATGTAATCAAATATTTGTATGAATAGCTTGATAATTTAAAAGAGTGTCCATGGAGTTTCTTGCCCGTTCTTCTCCATAGGTACCTACTCTTTGGAATGGGCAACTAACTTCACCTTACTGACTGACCGACCTTCTGACAATTCAAAAGTGCCTGTAACTGGTTTATTTGAAATAAATGATTTGATTTGACCGAAAGTACCACGAGATGCCCCTCAAAAACTGTCTGCAAAATTGTGCCCTGTAAAGCGACGGCAGCGAAACGACACTTCACATTTGTCATTCGTCAGCTCTAAAATTTACAACAAAATCAGTCAGTCCAGTTATCGTTTAACGCGAATAGATTTAAGAAGGAAATTGCATGAGTGATTGAAAACCCTCTCATATTACGAAGTAAAGAAGATTGTGGAATCGTAATCAATTCAAAAATCTACCACGCATACATACCTCCTTCCCATATATATCACACTCACACCCAACCATCTGCTATAATATACGCGACTTCATGCCTTGAATTTAATTTAATTATATTTAACGTTCTTTATGCCTGGAAAAAACGTTTTCATAATTTTAACTATTGCAGGTATCAAAGTTTCTCCCTTTGTACATCGAGGTGTTCATGTTTCAGAAACAAACCTTTTTTTTATTTTACGTGTTGTCTTAGATGTGCATTTGTAGCAAGTACGGACTGAAATGTGCTTCCCGGATAAAGCTAACTAAATTTAGAATTAAAGTCTGTTTTCCATTTACCAATATTTACAAAAAGAGTCAACGCTCAGTAATTGATCCATCGGCGCGCGCCAACTTCGGCTACTATGTATACAAGCATCAGCTAAAGTTAGAACAATATTATGACTTGGCCATACAAAAACCAAGCGCCTCGTACCGGCCGCTAGCAGTTGCAATCACAGGCGTAGCCGCGCCACAACATTATAACAGAACTTCTACGGTTTTATAAGAGGTAATGAATAAAGTTGACTGCTCTAGATACAGCCCCCGGTTGAAATGGACAGCTAGAGGCACGCAAACGGACGAGAAGCGTGTGCGCGTAGCTGGGCGATAGCGTGAGACTCCCGCGCATCCACTCCGAAGTAAGCAATTCTGATATAAAGTGCATAATAATAGCCGTATCATGTGACGCAGGCGCAGTCGCCTCCCATGCGAGTTCACAACACTATATAAATATAAGGTTCAGTTGAAAACTAGCGGCTCAGGCCCTAGTTGTCTGGCATTTATGCTGAACTGGACCTTTTTGTGCAGCCGTGAGGCACACTTTCCTGGCAAATTATTACATCGGTTTTTACACTTTATATTTGTTGCTGTTTGATATATGTTCATATATGGTGAATCGTGTGTCTTTTAGGCTGTGATACATAAGCGTATTTTCTTTCCTTCTTTAGACGTATTAAGTGTGTGTGCTTCAACTGCTATTTAGTAAATATTTTTGTTATTACGGCGCATGAAGTGTTCCAACCCCGAACCAGCAGTGCGATTCCGTAACCACCATGAAAACTTCGCTGTGGTATGCAGTGAGCGTAGAGTGAACTATCATTTCAACTAATACTAACTATCGGGTGTTAACTAATGGGTGGACACTATCCCCCTTATTCATAAAAGCTGCTTAAAGTTAACTAGTGATTAGCGATTCTTTATACATACATTTTTGACATTTTAACGTTATTTAACTTTAATCATCGCTTATGGATAAACTCCTTAAATACTATGGTGTTTATTCATAAAGGATGATTTAAGTTAAGTGACGTTAAAAGGTCAAAAATGTATGGTGAAAGAATCGCTAATCACTAGTTAACTTTAAGCAGCGTTTATGAATAAGGCGGTATTACTACAGGCCATGGTCCGGAGCGAGAGTGCACGGCAGGCCGTCACCTCCTTCTGCGAAGCAGTGATGCTGGCAAAGGAGGAGGCGGAGCGTGTGAGGGAGCGGGAATCTCGGCGCCCTCACGCCTCTAACCAGGCCACGCAGGCCAGACCAGGCCCGGGTCGACAGCGCGTTGTGTTCCACGCGCGCCTCAAACAGAAGTCAGCACATTATCACGGGGTCCACGAAGCCCGATGCCTGGGTCAGGATTACGGATTGGCCAATAGAGAAACCGTGGTCCTGGCATACAGGCAAATGAAGGAATACAGGTGGGCTTTGACGTCATTTGATGTTCCCATCCACACAAAAAAACTAACGTTTTTTAAAGAATCACACAGTGCGCAATGTTCCAAACTAAGACATTTTGTTGTCGTATATACCTATTAGTTTATTGTGCTACAAAATAAATATTGATTTGTCTATTTTGAAAATATTATAATATACAATTTAATAAGCCTACCCTAATAAGTAGGGCAGCTCGTAGCATGTTCTACGAGGTATCCGGTAAACATTTTTGACTTGGTTGTGTAATATGTTGTATGTGTCCTTTTCAATTAAAATTGTGATTTTGTATTTCAATAAAAGTTTGTATTTCTTTGGGTTCGGTCGGTAATATATGAGAGGAAAATCCAAAGAAACCTAAAAAATGCCCAGCCTCCAAGAAAGTATTGCGAAGAAAAGTTTTACTCGTGAGACATATTCATTTCATTTTATTTCTATTTTGAAAACAATTATTTTTATGTAAAAATAGCAACGTTCCAATTTCGAAAGTTTCATTGAAAAGTGGATTTACGCTGGGAACGTTTCTGCGGTATGATTTTTTACGACTTTTAAATGTCTTCTGTAACTGGATGAAGCACACGATAGACTTCAAATGGTATTTATGGATGAAGGTCCATTAAGGCCACCGTGTTTTGTTGGTATAACGCGGTAAATAAATAGCAGAATATTTGTCTCAGTTTTGCCTATAAATATAATGTCTTGGAAATAGATAACACGACGAACGGCGGACGATTGTCAACCAGTAGGCCTAGTATGAGTTTTCAATACGAAACTCGATCGTCGATATAGAGCGCGTTTGGCGCTCTCATTGGTTGAGAGTTCTTACGACCTTGAAGCGGGCCAATCGCTGAGTCAAACGCGCTCGATATCAACGATCGAGTTTCGTAATGAAAACTTATACTAGTAGTTTCCCGTTTGCCCGGCCGGGCACTTAGCGCCTTCCAATGGCGCGGTACCTCCAACGCGCGTGTCGAACTGTTTCCATAGGTAATCATCGTAACACGAGTATATTGCTAAAGATTAGCACGCTCGCAATTCCGGACTGACTTTTTGGCGCAGTCGACACGTGAATGACACTAGATCGATAAACCTGACATAAAATCGGGGGGACGACAGCACAGTGGCGCGGTGTAGAGCTCCAACGGGAGCAATAACTCAATGCTAATGAAAGCGGAGCGCGGCTCCCGCATGCTGGTGCCATTACGAAGTGCCTTTAAGTAAGTCTTTTCAACAAATCTATGCACTACGACATTGTATTCTTCGAGGTTGAGACAATACTTTGTTTTGTGCCGGACTCGAATGAATGCCACAACAATATCCACTCTTACAGTTATGTATTTCTAGAATCACGATCGTTAGTAATAAACAAATGTGCATGCAACGCAGTTGCATGCTGGTTCTGTAATTAATAGTAAAGCTGTAAATATTGCGGCAGACAGCGATGGTTTGCCGCACCAATGCGACGAAATGTCTCTTAAGACAAATTGTTGTCTGTGAGTTGAGAGATTGCCAGCGGAACCCTCTGGTTATCACCGAGGTCGGAGGGAGGTGCCGCGCTTAAACTACCGGAGAGGCCAGGTGAAGTTAACCAAGCGGAGGGTCACCTGCCGCCAACCAGACCTTCGCTCGACTGACCACGGTGACTAATAATGACGACGAAAATCGAACCCACAAGGCAGAATAAATATACGTAAATTGTACTGACGTATTAAAGGATTTCAATTTTTATTCGAACTAGGATGTCTAGGTACTTTATAAACCTACTGAATTTGGAAAATATAATGAGCATGCAGCTAACGAGCTGAATGCTTGGAGAGATACCCTCGCTACCAGTATCCCGAACGCGGCGCCCTAGCACTCGCTGCTAGTATCCGGCACAAGCCGCCCCCGGGCAATGCTAGCGCTGATTGCAAGTGCGATAGTGGATTACCTGTAATCTGCTTACTTAATGAAAACCGAAACTTTCTGGTTCAGAGCTGTCGCTGAGGGGTTTTAGCTGTCCCAATTCATACAGCAACGGAAAGATGATATATATCTCAGTTAGAGCATTGTCAAATATAAGTACCACTCAGTTTCTTATGGTTCCATCTTGGGTAATCCTCATGTAGCATTCCACGCTTGTTGCAGGTACCTGGATGGTCTGTGCCAAACGTCACGCTCTACTGCTAGTTAATTATAGAACTTTACTATTCGGTATTTTGGTCTACATAATTACATGGAGCGTGACAAACTACGTAATGTCGTCGAAATACTCTAAGATACGTGCAAGTATTCAACTACTGGTTTACGAGGATTCGGTTGAATACATTACTGACTGCAACCATAACACACTTTGGTATTAGTTGTCATAACTGTGTGCGATAAATCCATAGATGTAGGATTACAATGGATAAATCTGAAAGTAATTTAACAAGATTCCCGCCGGGCCGCCATGACACTTGATATTCTTAAGCTCAGTCCAGCGCATCCAAGCACATTCCGAACTGAGAACAATAAAAAGTTTCTTGGCATAATAGTTCGCCAGACCGAGTGTGTGAGGTGTGGACCCTTCTGACAAAATCCTTCGTGGTTTATAATCATCGTCATCAGAGAACACAAACAATAATAATGAAAATCTTAATAAATAACATAGAAATACACTGAGCCCATAAAATCCCTTATCGCAAGCAACTTTCCGGCGTGCGGCGGTCGAATAAAGTAAACCGTACGATGAGCCCAGCGCTGCCCCTTCATCCACATTCTCCATGTAGGTCAAATACATGTCATAGGCTTAAATCAGCCAGTTGGCAACGGAAGCGCCCACAGGTGACAACTGGTGACCACCAGCGACCACCGTTTACCACTAGCGGCCACTGGCTCCCCAAGACTTTTAACGTCGCAACAACAGCTGTGCCAGTCACTCTAAGAGAAAAGCCACGTTGAGCCTTGATAACTCGCTCTGTTTCATTAAACAAGTATCAAGGAAAAATAACTAGGACCATGGACCAGAATAAACCCGCGTTACGGTTATTTTTTTTTTTGCATTTCATGTCCACAATTTTTTTTCCTAAAAATCTTATGAAATTTTTATGCGGGCTGTAAACCTTTCCCGAGCACCCCGCACTCGACGCGTATAAAATGGACTGCCTACGAGGTATTGCTCGTTTTAGTTTTCTTATTTTGTATTTTGCACAATAGACGCTTTCGTTTTGCAGTAGTGGGCAGTAATAATAGCGTTCCTGGTTGTCTCGAATTTGATAATTAAAATTATTATTAGAAGACTCTTATTATTATGAGCCTAGTGTTGTTTGTATAATACTATTATTATAAGCATAGTATATGTAATTGTATGTGTAATTCAGATTTATTATCTGGTGTGATAACAAATGAATGTGATTAAGTATCACGCAAGTTTTAATGCTAATCAGTAGGCAAGCCATCTATCATTGATAAAGGAGGATCATTTGAGAAACCGGGTCAGTACTTTGGGAGTGCGCATAGAGAGTAAGGCGCGAGGCCCCGACAGATGGCGCCACGCTAGCCGTGCGGCCCTCTTCCTGAATACGCGGTTGTTTCTTCAACAGCAACACACAAAGGAGTCCCTCACGCAAAGCGCTATACCATTGACAAGTGGAACATCGATTTTTTTTTTTAAATGATGCGCTGCTATATAGGTACTTATACGTCGTGGAGTTTCATAGTTAGAATAAATTGCCATCATTTCAGTCGGCCTGGGCATAAACAAAGCAGTTATAGTGTGTAGCAGGAATCCCTACAACTTCTCGAAACACAACAAAGAGGAAAACTAATTATACGCCAGTTCAGCTCAGGACATTCATTTAAATTGAATGCTTCTTTAATATCAAGCTAATTAAAACTTATCAGTTTAGTTTTCTGCAGGACAAGAGTACAAAAGGAGAAAAGTTTAATACTGCAACGAAACGTTCAACAAAGTAGTTGAGCAGTGGGGTTATAAAATTGAATTTGAAAGAATATTTCTATTGAGAGAGCGCACGAGTAGTTTTTTTTTTTTTGCGGGTTATATGTTGTGCTGAGCGGCGCGGTGCGCAGTGATCAGCGCTAGCGGGAGCCGTGCGCAAGAATTTCAATAGGAGCAGTGGGTCAGTGGCGCCGACCTCGTCCCCGTGGAGCTATATTACTGACACTTACGCCTGCCAGTGCTACTACTGGACATTTCTAAATATTCATATTATATGTTTAAGTCGACTCGTCCTAAGAAAGTTAGGTGGAATGCTCCTTACTATCGGTGCAAGTCGGAATAGTTTCTGATTGGCAGAATATACCGTGCTTAACTTACCAAGTAATCCCCACATCAACTTTGAGGAAAGTGCAGAGATGGTATCAGCAAGAGTGATCAAGTTACCTGAAGATCAAATTGTATTGGGAAGCCTCGACAACTCTAGAGTTTGATGCTTTTTTGAAGCAGCAGAGTTTGCCGGCTGCTCATTAGAAACAAGTTAATAATAACAACAACAGACGTATTATGTCATGCCTGAAGCTTTCAGACACTGATTGAAAATATTGATCGTACTAGCCACGTTTGAAATTAACACAGAGCTCGAATTAATAACGTATCCAGTGCACAAAGAAATTGTGTCGGCTCAAATTGTGAAACTTATGAAATCTTAGTAGGGGATCCGTGAGGGTCGGGAGTGCCCCCTCGGTCGAGGCGAAGGCCGCGCTACACAGTCCCCGCACGCACACACGTGCACCCACAGCCCCGCCACGCACACCGGGACCAGTTTATTTGTCACTCGTAGTTTGCCTACCTTCGGCTACTTTCGGCAAAATTCGGCCAGATTCGGCCAGCGACCTAATGTGCGCCTACTTGACAGAAATGAATGAGCGACTCAACGACGTACCAGATTTCTTTGTTATTGTTTGATTGATACAGGCGTATCACTATGTCAAAAGGGAGACTGTTTGCGATTCACAAATCAAGATTGCGATCGAATAAGTGGAGTGAGCCCGAAGCTGCTTTGAAAAGTTTTTGTGATCTGGATCTCAAACAGCTGACCGCCGTTGTTTACATTTGTGCTATCGCACATCAGATGACTACGGCTGTCAAATCCAGGCAGGCGAGCGGAGCTGCGGATGTAAGCCAATCACGACCTACCATCGCCCGGTGACCCACAGATAGACGCGGCCTCACTCTGTTCATTGAATAGGATAGAATAGACTTTATCATATAAGCCATATAAATTATAGAATAAAAAAATATTGTATTGTATGTTATATTGAATGCTAAGTAAGTACCTAAGTAGTAACCAACTCTTGTCCGCTAAGTATTTGCTACTGCTTAAATAAATAATAACATTAAGAGAATTTAATTAAGTATAGACCATGCCATCATGCGAAAGCGCTGTGCATCTCTCATGAAGCGAATGCGGGCCAGCCCGGACAGTCTTCTGAATGTTTTCGTGGACCGCTGGGACTCGCCGATGTGGCGGCACTGGATGCGACTACACACTACGGGTGGTCGCGTCCTGGGCTTGGCATAACTTGGAACTTCTGTGCGGTTCCATTTGATTGTGTTGTATTTCTGTTTTGTGTACTAACAATAGATTTATAAGGTTTTATTTGCATTTCAATTTTTGTATGACTAACATTATATAGACTACGTCTGAAATAAATTATTATTATTATTATTTCGTTTATTTTTATATATATACATATTCATTTACATTTTTAAATATTTATAAAAAACATAAAAACATTTAAAAATATAAAAAATAGTGTTCCACCGATGGCGGGAGCGGGGTCCAAGCTACCGGTGGTTAGAGCTCCAGAGACAGGAACCTCCTCACGATGCGGGCCGTATCGAGGAGTACTGCCTTTTGAATCTGGCCTTTGATCCAACTGCCTAACGAAAGCCTCAATAGATGTTGGTCGAGGCTCTTGGCTATTAAACCATTGGCCGATACGACATATAATAATAATATTATTATTATTATAGACGAATGTTTAAGAAAACAAAAACATTGTACTCTATAAAAATATTTCTAAACATGTCTAATATTAAAAGTGCAGTAATCTAAAAAGGTGAAGTGAACTGCTAATAGTGTTAACCTAAGGGTTATGTACTTAGCTCGCTTCATCTAAATTTACACTAAATCATCATCATCGTCATCGTCAACCTTTTTATCGTCCCACTGCTGGGCACAGGTCTCCTCTCATACAGAGAAGGATTGAGCGTAATCACCACGCTTGCTCAATGCGGGTTGGCGATTTCAGACTTAAGGTCCTGGTTCCCTCAAGATGTTGTCCTTCACCTTTTAATCAGTCATTGGTGTCCAAGATATACTTAGAAAGTACATGCAACTTAGAAAAGTTACATTGGTACTTGCCTGACCTGGAATCGACCCCCACACTCATACTTAAGAGGCTGCTGTTTTGACCACTAGGCCACCACGACTTACATTTACGTACTTACAACTTACAGTTACAATAAAATAAATGTAACCAAGAAATTACTGTTGAATATCAAAACAAACTAAGAACGACCAACTTCCCGTAAGTAAGTACGAATAAGTTCCATTTAATTAAATAAAAGTTTAAATGCAAAACGATAAAACAAAAAATTGTTATGAAGATGTTATGAAAGTTGTTATTTGCGACTAGAACGAAGTCTGAAAGTTATTCTTCAGAAAGAAACAGCAAACAGTATGGAATTTCTATTTCATTAAAACCTGCTACCCCGGGGCAGGGCTGGGAAAAATTCTAAGAGAAGTCTAGTCCTCAGAAGATGAAGTTCATAGAAGAGCACGCAAGGCAATTTCCAAACGCGTGCTTAATTTTCCCCCTTATTCATAAACATTGCTTACAGTTAAGTAGTGATTAGCGATTGTTTAACCATACATTTTAATCATCGTTTATGAATACACCCTTTAAACACTTTGGTGTATATTCATAACCGATGATTAAAGTTACGTGACGTTAAATTTCAAAAATGTATGGTTAAATAATAATCGCTAATCACTAGTCAACTTTAAGCAACGTTTATGAATAAGGGGATATGTGTTCAAGCCGCAGCTTTGTAAAATATAATAGTAGTATAATATTTCAAATTCTATAAGCCGATATATTTCTATGAACGACTTAATTTCAAGTTGACAATCTACCTACATATAATATATTCGCCGGTGATAGATAAATACTGAACCTAATTAGGTTATAAATGTAATAATAAATGTGAAGAGTTTGTGTGAACGGGCTAATTAATCACTGGAACTACCGCTAGGATTGGCAAGATGTTGTTTACATTTATTATCCAAATTCTTGAGGGAGGCTATAAGCTAGAGGTACAAAATCACGGAGCCAAGCAAACATAGACAAATTCAAAAGTACTTTAAGGGAAAACGAAACAATAGAGTGGGCGGACAATGCGATGCGACAGTGTGAGCCAGTTAATAATGCAATGGGATGCGACGGGGTGAGTCAGGAAATAATTCAATGCGATGCGATAGAGTGGGTTGGAAAAACAATACAATTTTACCCAAATCGACGGCAAAAGCTGGTACTAATATCTAGATATGTAATTATATTCGTCGAATCATTACAAGAAACAGCTATTACGTATTAAAGTGATGGATAATTTTACACTAAAACATCCACTTGGTACAATTGTTGTCAAAGCACTGGAGAGCTGTTGGAGCAGCAGTGACTTAGATGAGTTCACATAAATGTAATGAATTAACCAATTTTAATTTGTGTTAAAGTAAAGGACTCCATGTAAATACAAAGGGGTGCACTTTGTGCGCTGGTTGTAAGTGGCTGTCCTCATTCATGTACAGTTCCGGGCCGAGCCCTGCGCTATGGTCATGAGAAAGTGTCCCGCGGGACAATAGCCGGGACGAAGCCGGCGCGGCGGCGCCCCGGCGCGGAGCTGCTTACTTGACTTAATTTTATTTTATGTTCTACTACGAGCATTGCATACAAGTACAGAAGTTTTGTTCAGAAATAGATTAACAAGACTTTCTCCAGTAGAGAGATGCTTATATATGTAGATTTTCAAAAACAAGAACCAGGCAATCTACGAGTATATACATCTATGTAGGGACGTGCGGAATGCCTACGCACGCAAATCGTCCGGCGGGCGAGCCGAACAGCGGCGAGCCACGCCAGTCGGTTCCGGAGACCCAGTATGGTGGTACACTTGTAATCCTTCTGATATTTCTCATAAAATTGTATTAGGGTAAAGTGAAAATAAACTACAGTTTCAGTGTAATACTAGTTTTATACATATCGGGAGTCACGCCACCCGTAAAGTGGTGACCCCGACGTGATCAGCAAAATGATCACACAAGTGGTAAACATCGGTGACAATTGTACTTTGAACAGGATGGCTCTTTAACCTCCCGTTGATGGAGGCAGAGTCAAGGAAACTAAAAGCGGCGGTGGTCGCCGGAAGTGGCAATGGAGGTACCACGAGAGAGAATACGTTGACGCTGGAACTGCACTATGTAATGAGGCCAGCAAAGGACGTACAGCTGCAATGCGAAGGTCGTTGAGAAAGCATAGACACCGGCAGTAGAGATGTGGGCGAAGGAGGCGCCCCAGCCCAGCAAGGTCAAGGGACAGGCACCTACTGCGGAGGGAGTAGCGAAACTTTTTTTTACGAAGTATGGGTTGTCGTTTTGGCCCCCCGGTATACAGAACAAGCGACCAGGGACGGCAATTAGAAAGTGGATTAAGAACAACCCCATACCATGCACAGAGTAATGGGATGGTCGAACGGTGGCATCGCTGTATGAAATCGGCACTTATGGTAAGGGTGACACCACGTGGAATGACGAATTGGCAATTGCCTACCGTACTATAAGATTTAAGGGCGGCGATTCGAAATAACACGTAAATTAATGCGTCATAGTGTGATCATGGTGTTAATTGAGGTTTATAATATTGTGGTGTATTGTGTGTATCTTTAGAGTTAAGTAAAGCTTGACTGTTGCCCGATTATTTGAGAATATGTATATTTAAAAAATTATATTGTTGTAAAATTAATATTGTTGTGTATTGTTTATATCTTTAGAATTAAGTTAGCAGAGTTTGACTATTGCCTGAGTAATCTAAATAATGTGTTATTTCAAATGTAACAGGCAGTTGTTGATTTAAATGTTTTATTAATAACTAAGTATGTGCAAAACAACGTGTGATTGTAAGCTATGGTGTCAGTTTCCGTTGTCGTAGTCAAAACAAGGCCCGAGACTTACGCCGATTCAGCTGAACACGCTTATCGCGTAATGTAACATGGGAACATAGAACATTGTCTTGCATACCAAGGGCGAGTCGCATTATGTTTTATTAGATTAAGATATTATATCCTAATAATTATTTTTGATCCTTCAGTTTTTTTAAAAAAGGGATAGATGAGTGTAGGAACGTTCGGAATGTCTACGCACGCAAACCGTCCGGCGCGCGAGCCGAACAGCGGCGAGCCACGCCAGTCGGTTCCGGAGACCCAGTATGATGGTACACTTGTAATCCTTCTGATATTTCTCATAAAATTGTATTAGGGTAAAGTGAAAGTAAAATATAGTTTCAGTGAAATCATAGTTTCATTTATATGTATAGAGAGTCACATACCCCTAAACATACATGCCTAAACAGTCATTTTTCAAATACAAAAGTGAACAGTTCTCATTTTGTACATACAGCTGTTTACTGAACAGTTTCTTATTCTTCAAATGCAACAGTGTACAGTTCTCTTTCTTCAAATGTAGCAAAGAATAGTTTTCATTCATTTTTCAATGCAACAGTGAACAATTCTCATTCTTCAAATGCAACAACAGTTCCCATTTTGCGTGATATTCCCTGTTGTCTGTCTGGTTCCTTATCACTTGTATTTCCTGAAGAATACTTCTGTGTATAACTCCTGGCTGGCACGAAGAGCTAGACAAGTCTCGTTCGCAACAAAACGAACACGATATCGTACGTGGAGCTCGCCGCGACATCTAGGAAATTAAATCTATGATGCTGATACGACGCCGTGCTGCGCCGTACGAGCTGTATCTACTAAACATGTAGCCCTACTACATACAGGTAGTGTAGGTATACCAATAGTACAAAGAATAAAGACAGTGCTTTCGTCTGATTTTGTCAAATCCTACCAAATTGGCGCATCAATGAGAACATCGAGAAAAAGTATCTTCTGTTCGCTACCTACGAATACGAATAAGAAATAATAAAAATCATCAATAACAGGCGACAGTATAAAAATCATGCCGGAATGCTTACCTAGTTTTTCGTTCGTGACGTCGACAAGTAATTGGGTGACTATTCACGTGACCAGAGGGATGACCTATTTATTATTCGGCATCAAATCAATCAGCACTAGCATTCAACGAGGCAGTGCTGCCAACCATTTGGAAACTTTTCTCATAGATATCTGATGCGGATACATTTTTAAACGCCTACTAGCTGTTCCTCTATCTTTGTGCATAACTATATATTACAAACAGGTTGTTTGGATTTAAAAAGTAATCCTACTGATGTACAAGTCACTAAAAATACGTACATTTTCTATCTTTAATTTTTTTGAGTCAATTAGATGGAGATTATATTCATTTATTCAGATAAGCTTCTTAAAGAGTGACTTTTTAGTTCAATAATTTCACAATACCGTACACGAAAGAGGATATTGAGAGAAAATTAATTAAGCTTGGTAATAAGTAAGCCGTGTCGAGTCGTGGAGTCGCGGAAGTCAGAGGAACATACCAAGCAAGACATTTCTATTAATACTAATGTATTGAAACATAATATAGCGGTTCAGCGCATGACAGACGACGCTAAATATACGCTGTTCTGTCAACGACTCCGGCTAATGACAACGACAGAACTTCGCACCGTTCAGCACAAAGTGTTCAACCGCGTCTGCGGCCTTCACTCTCATCAGAGCCCTTCGCACTGCGTCGCGTCCGCTGGACAGTTACGGATACTCAAATCGTGGACGTTTTGAGCTGACTTGATAGGTTAAAGCTGTTGTTCATGTCGCAGGCATAGGTTTTCATTTCTATCACACTGTTTCTATACGAATACACATTTACGTGTTGTCTTTCACGTGTGATCTTTGCTGTTAGGAGCAACCTCATTATAATTAATAAATAATTATTCATTTACTCGAAAAAAAAGTGTGGTTCACAAAGTTTGTTACTATAAATATAATTTTACAAGTAGTGGGATAAAGAGTTACAAACGAATTGGATCTGTCGTCCTGGCGCAAACGTATTAAGATTCGCCACCCCAGGTTCCCACAGGAGTACAACAAAATCCAGTAGACTTTTATATAGTACAAACATTATGTACTTAGACTTACATAAATTAGATGAGACTTCGACGCGTTTGTGCGCACTTCGACGCACAAACGAGTACCATGGATCCAGTACATGATTCTGAACCCCCCAATGGTGGAATTTTTCGTCGGCTTTTTCATGATTTAATAAAATATATATGTAGTCTTTCACTTTAGATCGTTCATAATTGCTATACTTTTATAACCCAATAAGATTTTAAAGTAAAAATTAATTAATTCGCTAATTACACAAAATAGTGCAATGAAAACAAAACTCGAAAAACTATCTTATCAGCTGATTTAATATAGTTTACATCAGGGATCAACGTCATACCTACAAACCCGCACGGCGGCACGCTTGCAACGTTCAAAGACTGAGCCACTTTTTTTAAACATTGTTATTTCTGTAACCGCTCATTAACGACATAAATGACTATCATAATTTTATTAATGGCATGCGGTCTAGCCTTTTCGCGAAGTTTGCGTTACGATGTCAGATACACCCTGTATTTTGTATTGAGCTGTGGCGTGTGTGTGTGTGTGTGTGTGTGTGTGTGCGTGTGTGTGTGTGTGTAGCGGCACGGAGTGTTGGAGAACTCACTAAGAAGTAGGTGTTCAGTGTCACTGTAGTTTAAACTGGTTAGAAAGGCTGTTATATTTTATGTACATGCGTATGCGTAAAAGGATTGATGTATACTATGATCAGTTTTGTTTATTTTGTTATATAAAAAAGGCCAAGTTGGTAAAAGAAACATTTAGTAAAAGCCAAGCGAGTAAAGGGTACTTTGCAAATTTCTTTCTTTTGCCTAAGTGAGGATTGAGTTTGTGTAAAAGAAGTTTTTGTGTGTTGTTGTAATAAAATGGTGAGGATGAAAGTTGGTCGGACTGTCAGGGCTTCGTGGTTCCTACATATATTTACTTATACTACATAACAAAGGTTTGATAGAATTTTGGCCGGAAAGTTGCAACCTTTAGAATAGCTCGCTGAGCTACTTGTAAGAGGTTTGAACGTAATTTCCGCAACTCAACCCTAACTATTATTACAGTACGAGACAACTGACTGATTCAATCAGTTACTATTTTATGAGTCTCATATTTTCATAGACCATAAACCGCTAAGTACATCTCATTAGCTCTGACACCCGCTCCAGGAGTGATGCTCGTCACATGTGGTAGTGCCCATATGTCCATCTCACTCGCACGTGTTTCAATGTGTCTGCACAACTAGTTGAACATGTTAGGCCCTTTGGTCTCATGACAAGACATCTATTTACGTCGCGGCATGCGTCGCACGCCGCACGTGACGTACGCGCCGCGCCGTACCGCACTACACCGCGCCGCGGTGCTGCGTCTCCGCAACATTTTGTCTTGACGTCTTTTGACTAGTTGGTGCTAAATCGGTCATGATCCACATTCGTCGTACAGTACGATGCCTACAAAACGGACACAAATAAAATTAAACTTTCGCAATCAAATGCATTCAGATGCTCAAACATCGACAAAAATGTGATATTCATCTACATAATCAAAGAGAAATATAATACATGAATGTTGTAATTTAAAATTTAACCATTTGGCAGTTAGAGGTTTTGAAACACCGAACACTTTTATAGTTTTTTTTATTTATTTGTTTTTGGGTTACGAAAGTTCAAGGGCATGTCAGACTTTTACTGACTAAAACCCACCCGTATTCCTTCATTTGCCTGTGCCAGGGACCACAGTATCTTTAACTGGTCCTAGTGGACCTCGTCGCATTGTGCTGACATCTGGCCATTATCATGGCCAGGGCCGGACTTGAGAGACCTCTGATCGCCGCCACGTGGTCACGGCGGTGCTCCGCCCGAGCTTCTACCCTTTTCGTTAGCTAAACAAGTGTATAAGTCGTGGTGGCCTAGTGGGTAAAACACTAGCCTCTCAGATACGAGTGTGCGGGTTCGATTCCAGGTCAGGGAAGTACCAATGTAACTTTTCTAAGTTATATGTACTTTCTAAGTATATCTTGGACACCAATGACTGATTAAAAGATGATGGTAAACATCTTGAGGAAACCTGGACCTTAAATCTGAAATCGCCGTGTAGTGAGGAGTGGAGTCCCAGCAGTGGGACGTTAAAAAGATGGATGATGAAACAGGTGCCTAAAGTAATTAACCTCAAATAAATTTCATATTTGGACAAAAATATATAAAATAGAGAAGTTTTAAATGAAAAATAAAGTATCCAAATTACTTTGTGAGGACTACATCAACTACAAAGCATGCCAGCGCTGAAATATTCAAACAATTATTAAACTTTACCAAATACACCAGTGTTTTTCAACGTGCGGAACGCGACCCCCGAGGATTTCCAACAATAAATACTTCATAGAATGGGGCGCCATGTTTTTATTACATTACTAGCGACTGCTCACGACTTCGTCCGCATTTTTTTTATATGCTCCGCTCCTATTGGTCGCAGTTTGATGTTATACAGTATGTTAAGAAAACCCTGTCCGACCCATAAGGATAATAAAGGTTAGGTAAACACATGACCAAATATAATATAAAATTTTACGTAATCATCATAGTACCAATACAAATTAATTTTGAAATAATCTTTTTCTCCCGCGAATTAATTCCAAGTTCCCCGAAATTTGATAATTTTAAAAAAAGTGACAACACCGGTATTACTATGAGCGAATAGCGATGCGACCACGTGCCGCGTGCCCTGCCGCCCGCCGCCCGGGGAAGGGTGCATAACGCAGATTTATTAAGTTACCTCTTTTTACGAAAAAATATTTATTTTTTAGGGGGATTTTTTTTTAAGTTTAGCCCGGTTTTGTATGCATTAGTAGAATCAGTTATCGATACCTAACAACACCTTTACGGGTCGGACAGGGTTTTCTTAACATACTGTATATCCTAAAGCCTTCCTTGATTAATGGACTATCAAACGCAAAAAGAATTTTTCAAATCGGGTCAGTAGTTCCTTATTAGCGCGTTCAAACAAACAAATAAGCTCTTCAGCTTTATATTATATATAGGTATTTTTGAACCACATCTATACGATGTGGTTCAAAAATACCTCAAAATTTCAGTAGTGGATTGTATAAATAATGATTTTCTTTTTAACCAAAAGTTACCCAAAGCGACAGACTGAAATTCCAAGTTAGCAGAGACGGACGGAAGCAAAGTTAAAGGATGAAAAAGGTTGAGAAACACTGACAGACCAATCGTTAATGTGTGTGTTTTTTACTAGTTCCTGACCGTGTTCTTGCCTGACGGTAAGCAGTGATACAATCGTTAATAGTAAAGCGAACTAGTTTAGTATGAGCATATTCACTCTGTTATTTTGGAAAAGATGTAGTGTTATGTATTTACCTACATATAATTACGCTTATGTATTTATATTCATACTTATATATCATTCATTTCTGCAGGTCATAATAAAAGAATAATTAGAAATTAAAGAGCACGGCCTAAACATTTGACTCAGTGAAAGCAAACGTTAGGCTCGAGTTGATGAAACAACGAGTGAAATTATGACGTCATTGTGATAATTGTTAATTGAGGTGTTTTAGCATCATTATTCATTACTAATTTTACTGTAACAAGGCAATGTTAGACCAAAAATGACATCATACACCAGAAGCATAAAAAATTGAGAGAAAGAAACTCAGGGTCTTCAAAGTAAACATTTAATTCCTACATAGGTCTACCGACGTATCTTCCATTTTTGCTTTATCCTCCGGCTAAGACTCTGTAAGATGTAGATAAATAGACGTCGTACAACTGCGCAGGTAAGCTTGGAACACAAGTTCAACTGAGCCCATCCCACAGCAGTTGAAGTCTGTTTCTAATACGAGGCTCAAAGCTCGGGGATCGCGATAAGCTCTCCTTTATTTAATTTCTTTAACGCTCCCGGCGGCGTCAGTGAGCCATTAATGTCTTGTAGCACGCGCCCGTTGTGCGGAACACATTCTTTACAATAAAATATTTACATGTTCGGACGGAGGACGTTTATAGGATCGCAGCGTGTATTGTGTTTGTCGCGGCGGTCGAGTGTGACGACGCATGTGACTTTTATATTTATACAAGTATTTAAGCGTAAGTGGCGGAGCTTCCGTCGGTTTATTTCGCCACCGTCGAGGACCGCCTAGCACTCAATATTTGCTCGCGTACCTCGCGCGACTAATATCTGAGCGACAAGTTCCCCTCAGACCACGCGAGTCTCATGTTAAGATATTTCGATAATAAAAGGGAATCTTTCATCGTGTGAGCTGCTAATGACTGGTTGAATTAATCTTTTAAAATCAAATTAATTAATATTTCAAAATTGAATAATATGCAGCTTTACGCCTCCGAATATTCCCAAGACCAGACACGATCACTGTGCACTCACATATGTATGTGGAAGTTTTTCCTCAAAAAGCTATTTCACATAACAATCTATATAATCTTACTAAGATTATGAAGAGGCTGTGACCTCTGTTTACATCGGCCTTTCTTTTTAAAGCAATCATATAGGAAACGCCGACCTCATGTACCGTAGAACAATATGACGTCTAAAATTTATTCTGATATCTTGTTTACAGGACACTTAAACAATCATTTCATTAAACGGATGTGCACGTTCGAAAATAAAAATATAAAATAGCATAAATTCAATATTGCTTCTTTTTCTACGCCTACCTCATTTCGACTCCGGTACTGATAGAACGCCAAAGGTTTACAAACTTATTTTATGTTCCGTAGCAGTATCTCCGGCGTGACAAGTAATGTGTGGCGTGCGACAATCGATCATGTTCCTCATAAAGCGAATCGAGCAGTATGGCCAGGGGGGCAATCGCGCTAAAATAATTCAACCAAAACAGAATTGGATCGCAACCAAACCATAACTTTTGTTATGTTTCGTATCGCGCTAACCTTTTGACAGATGGTTAAACCATAACTGGATCGCAATTGGAACGTAACCACTTTCAAATGTAAAAGTTGAAACAAAGCTAACTTTTTTCGTGCCATTTGTCAAACTTACGTCAAAACTATTAGATTTACTTATAATTTATTTAGTTTAAATTATTATATCTGACGAAATGTATCACTCATAGATTTAAGTGCTATTTACGTACTTAATATTAGGTACGTCACGGAAAATAGATATGCTTATGAACATCAAAGCTGGTGTTGCAGTACAATGTACGCGGTACAAAGCTTTATAGCGTCAATACACAATGCACATCCGCACCGCACACGCCACAACGCTTTTCCGTAACACAACGACGCCACGCTACCTTTTCATTCTTTCATTGATTTTTCATTCTTTCATTGATATATTGGCAAGAAAGGGAGAATCATGCCACATTATTTCGACAAAAATAAAACAAGCCTTCGGATATCATTAAACTCCACAATGTGAGCTATATCGTAATACATGACGCGGACTTCCCGGGTTTGCTAATCCAATTCAGTTTATTGTGCTCAATCTCTTGTTACTTGATTTGATTATTGGCTGTTTGCTCACAACAGTTAATTAGTTATGCTGTAAGTCAGAATAACTAGATATTCTGACTAATTGACATTTTCATTAAGACGTGTGCAGTGATTTTAACATAATTTTTTAGTATTTAATATGTACCGCTGGCTTGTGAGAGGCTAGGCTCTCTAGTTATAGCGCAAATAGATCACACCAACTTTATTTAAATGTACCTCTCAAATAAATAAATAAGTACATTTAAAGTTTCCGCAGAACGAGGCGCAGGGTAATAGAACGACGGCCTTCTTCAGCAATGAACATTTCAAGTTAGTGAAAAAAAATGACCCATTCAAATAATTACTTTATATTTATGGACCAGTATAGTGATGTCTACTACAAATTGCGCGTGCATAACAATGTGGGCGTTACAAATTTTTGTAAACATTGCACAACTAGCTTTTTCCCAACGACAAATGCCACTATTTTACATGGAACGACTACCTATTTGATCTAATAACCCAGTTACTGGCTATAATACGATAGGAGTAGGTCCTCAGCAGCTGATGATGACCCTTAATGACTGCGAAAGATCCGCGAATTACAGTCGGGATACTGCTCAATGTACTTTCCAAGGTGCGGAAGGATTTCGATATTTAAAGATGGTCTTCTCTCAAAGAAGTAACAATACAAGAAGTAGCAAGCCTTGCTCAAGCTGACTGTCAGAAGTAGAATTTATGCGTTTTTATACCAAATGCGATACATATTCTACAGACAGTTGTTGACGATTTTTCTTGTAACAAGAAGGGTGTAAGTCAATTAAAATTAAACGTCAAGCTTTGCGAGATTGCCAATGGCCTTTTGGGTCGACACTGTAAATTGACAGGACTTTTCAGTGGTGTCGACAAAACCTAATTAAAAGCGCGGTGTTCGAGATTCTGAAAGGTATGGAGAGGCGCAGATGGTGCATGGTGCCGCCATCACTAAAATAACGTGTGCGCGCTAACCGATAGCGGTCACGTACAGCCCTACAAGGTCGCAATGGTAACACTACCTCATGACCACATCTCAAATCATGTTTCCAGAGGAAGTACTAAGACCGTTTAGTTCGGCCCTGCCTCACTAACAAGTCCAGGCAGCCCCCCACCGCTTCACTAGGTACACTGCTGTAAGTCTTTCGAAACTTCACACCGCTTCATTCGAAGCATGAACCGTCGCTGCAGGAAAAGTAGTTCTGCGGCGAAGTTATTTACATACAACAAAAAATTATATTTGTACATGTTAACTGTTCGATGTTATCCGAACTTAGCATACGAACTTCCAGCCCACAGAACAGATAAAAATTATTTCCAGTCCCATATGTCCTCCCCCACATGGGGTGACATAATTTCTTTAAAGGGCCTCTCTACGTTCGCGTAGCATGCCCACTTCTATCTCATCTCTACAAAGATAGACTGCTCGCTATAGATAATGAGCAAATAACGTTCATTTTCAATAGAAAGATGTCTGTTCACATCGTGCCGTGGAAACGTTTCTAAAATCTTTTATTTTCAATTTGGTTTCTTCCGTATAGTAGGTACCTACCACAGTTTCTACGGTGGCCGGTAGTCATGCTCTTAACCAACTACAGAAGTGCCATTACAACAATTTTCTAAATCCCGGCTGTTACTAAGAAAATCTTGACACTTCGCCGGATCTTGGAGTCGATGTCAGGAGCAATCTACTCACCGAAACAACTGACCACGAGATCTAGATCCACGAGATAGGAGATATGAGCGGTCTTCGTTAAATGAATTCGGGCCACAATCAAACGTGATTTGTATGTAGGTATACAAAATGCGGACGGTATCTATCGCTTGTGACGTATGCATCAAGTAGGGTAGCCGCGAACCAAGTGCTACCGGGCCTGCACAGCGCTGGGACCGGCAAAAACGCATTTTTGCCCGATTTTTCACTTTGTGTCAGTGCAAATTCATTGTGCCTGACAGGTGGACTGACAGATCCGCCATCGACGCGCAGGCCGCACTGCCCTCTGGGGACGAACTATAAATTCAATTATTTTTCGCAAAGTCTGGGTGACAAATTGAATTTGGCGCAAAACCATTAGAATTAAAATATATTTATTTAGCACTGACTAAAATGTACACAATATACCACCAGACTAGCTTTCCGCCCGCGGCTTCGCTCGCGTGGAATTCGGTGTTTTTGTTTTCCTTCAGTAGGCCTAGTATGAGTTTTCACTACGAAACGCGTTCGTCGATATCGAGCGCGTTTGACTCCTCGATTGGCCCGCTTCAAGGTCGTAAGAACTCTCAACCAATGAGAGCGCCAAACGCGCTCGATATCTACGATCGAGTTTCGTACTGAAAACTCATACTAGGCTTACTGGAATATCCGGACTTCTAACTTAACGTTCTAACGTTACGTACGCAAAATTTCAAAGCAATCGGTTCTGTACTTACTGCGTCAAAGCGGAACTAACAAAGAAACTCACTTTCCTATTTATAATATTAATATATAGTAACGAATGTAAGGATATACAGTATGTTACGAAAACCCTGTCCGACCCATAAGGATAATAGAGGTTAGGTAAACACATGACCAAATATAATATAAAATTTTACGTATTCATCATAGTACCAATACAAATGAATTTTGAAATAATCTTTTTTTCCAACGAATTAATTCCAATTTCCCCGAAATTTGGTAATTTTTAAAAAGTGACAACACCGGTATTATTATGAGCGAATAGCGATGCGACCACGTGCGCGTGTCCTGCCGCCCGCCCCCCGCGGTCGGCAGGCGAAGGGTGGTCAACGCACATTTAATAAGTTACCTCCTTTTGCGAAATAA
The DNA here is from genome assembly GCA_037179545.1 of Sesamia inferens. NCBI lineage: Eukaryota > Metazoa > Arthropoda > Insecta > Lepidoptera > Noctuidae > Sesamia > Sesamia inferens. The sequence goes on along the minus strand of CM073921.1, from coordinate 11,768,787 downwards.
TATTTATTTTTTTTAGGGGAATTTTTTTTTTAAGTAAAGCCCGGTTTTGTATGCATTAGTAGAATCAGTTATCGATACCTAACAACACCTTCACGGGTCGGACAGGGTTTTCGTAACATACTGTATAAATCAGATAGCATCAAATAAAAATCAAACACCTAGGTACGTATAAAGACCGATGTAAGACAGCAGGAGAGAGAGTAACTTGCGGCTGCAGCAAAAAGGCACAGTTCAGCAAAGCTGCCAGACAACTAGTGCTTGACGCTGATCAAATTATCATTATTGATTGACACTGAATCAGCACCCTAATTGACACTGAATCAGCACCCTAATTGCGTAAGACACTATTACTATCAGTTGGAATCATTTCGAAGGACATTGCTAATCCATTGGTCCAATTGGGTTGTATCCTAAAAAATAATTTAATGTCCATAAGATAGATTTGAAAAAAAAATTTAACACGTATTTTTTAATTTTCTTTCATTCAAATACTTAGGAAGATATATTGATTTGAAATGTCGCATGACGCCACGACGTGGTACAAAATATACCACGGCGTGACGTAATTAGCCCTCAATCTGTAACTTTAATACGCTATATCTCAGTAGTTTTTGGTAATTTCGACGAAATAAAAAATACTGGTCTTAATTTTTTTTTATTATCTATAAGACAGACTAATATTTTTTTTGATTTTCATACCTTGGATACAACCCTATTGTTCGAAAAACGTGTCTGCTGAACAATATAAATAACGCAATGAATATTGATGAATTGTCAAAATGAAATCTATTGCTACTGATAGTGTGTTACGCAATTACCCTGCTGATGTGTGGGCTATGGATGTCAGATATACAGTATGTTAAGAAAACCCTGTCCGACCCATAAGGATAATAAAGGTTAGGTAAACACATGACCAAATATAATATAAAATTTTACCTAATCATCATAGTACCAATACAAATGAATTTTGAAATAATCTTTTTTTCCCGCGAATTAATTCCAATTTCCCCGAAATTTGGTAATTTTTAAAAAGTGACAACACCGGTATTATTATGAGCGAATAGCGATGCGACCACGTGCCGCGTGCCCTGCCGCCCGCCCCCCGCGGGCGGCAGTTGAAGGGTGGTTAAAACACATTTATTAAGTTACCTCTTTTTGCGAAATAATATTTATAATAATATTATCACGGGTCGGACAGGGTTTTCTTAACATACTGTATTTATGTATTATCAGTTGTAGGTACAGTATGTTAAGAAAACCCTGTCCGACCCGTGAAGGTGTTGTTAGGTATCGATAACTGATTCTACTAATGCATACAAAACCGGGTTAAACTTAAAAAAAAATCCCCCTAAAAAATAAATATTATTTCGCAAAAAGAGGTAACTTAATATATGTGCGATAAGCACACTCGCGGGCGGCGGGTGGCGGGGCACGCGGCACGTGGTCGCATCGCTATTCGCTCACAATAATACCGGTATTGTCACTTATTTTTTAAATTACCTAATTTCGGGGAAGTTGGAATTAATTCGCGGGAAAAAAAATTATTTCAAAATCCATTAGTATTGTTTCTATGATGATTACGTAAAATTTTATATTATATTTGGTCATGTGTTTACCTAACCTTTATTATCCTTATGGGTCGGACAGGGTTTTCTTAACATACTGTATATTTGAAGTGCAGTAAAATTCTTAATTGCTTTCTGCTGTTTAAAGGACCGTCTACAAAATACTCAATAGTAAATACTTAAGAAAAACAGATGCGGTAGAATCAGTATAGGCGTTTTCAAGTTATGCTGTGACCAAAAGAAATCGCCACCTTAATTCCGTATTGAGTAACACACTACATATTACTCTGAATTTTGCTAATCCATTGCCAAAATAGGTGTTAACTCAACAGCATAAACAACGCAATTAATGTTTGTGTTGTTGAACTATCAAAATGAAACCCATTTCTAACGATAGTATATTAGGCAATTACGCTGATGAATTCATTTTTAGGGTTCCGTAGCCAAATGGCAAAAAACGGAACCCTTATAGATTCGTCATGTCTATCTGTCCGTCGGTCCGTCCGTATGTCACAGCCATTTTTTCCCGAAACTATAAGAGCTATACTGTTGAAACTTTGTAGGTAGATGTATTCTGTGAACCGCATTAAGATTTTGATGCAAAAATAAAATAATAATAATAAATATTGGGGGCTCCCCATACTTAGAACTGAAACTCTAATTTTTTTTTCCTCAAACATACGTGTGGGGTATCTCTGGATAGGTCTTCAATAATGATATCGAGGTTTCTAAAATATATTTTTTTTCTAAACCGTATAGTTTGTGTGACAGACGCTTCCAAAGTGGAAAAAGTTCATTCCGCCCCCCCCCCCCCCCCCCCGTCTAACTTCTAAAATAAGAAAATGAAAAATCTAAAAAAAAAACATATGATGTACATTACTATAAAAACTAAGTACCAACGAAAATTGTTTTGAACGAGATCTAGTAAGTAGTTTTTTTTTTAATACCTCGTAGATCGTAAACCGCTTATTACCGCGTAATATTTCATACAAATAACTTAAATCCTTTAATTTCTGAAATCAATGATACGGAACCCTTTGTGCGTGAGTCCGACACGCACTTCATCAAAACCGGCCAAGTTGCCGGTTTTGATATTATACATACATAGGAGAAGTGGCAATGAATTTACATGGGACCGGACGTAAAAATACCCGATAAAATGCGGGTGTACTTACATAGATTAACACTTTTACGTCGCCTTGTACTAATTATAGTATAACGCGACAGTACGTTCAGCGTTCAAAGACAGATGTATTTATTCACAAATTACTCAAATAGCATTTTGTATGTGGTAGTTAAATATACTTGGCTACCCATGACTTAACATTTAAGCTATCATCCCAAGTATGTACCACCCATTCAGAAAAATTAAAAGAGCTGTGAATAGGCACAGCTCATTTCTAGTCATTCGGCAAAACAAGTAGTATGGAGGCCCAAAAGTGTGAAGGGCACTTTACAAAAATTCTTAAAAAGATTTCTTTTTATTTACTTATCCGTCGCGCTCGTTAAAACGAACAAAATATTTAATTAAACAGAGTGAAAAGCCATTCTTGAAGATAAATAATAAAGCCCACATTATTCAATAAAACGTTACGAGTTACAGTATTATTAGTTCGAGGTGAGAATGTTAGTAAACATTACGCTATTACTAACGAAGGAAAACAACCCAATTAAAAGGTAACGTCGATTTCGTTACGACGTAAATGATGTTAGCTATAAATCGCTCACAGAAGTGGCCACTGCTGAGTCGTGCCGCACCGTCCCGTACCGTGCCGCATCGGCCCGCGCCGCATCGCAGCGGACCGGACCGCGCCGCTCGACTCCAAGCCTTATTTAATAGGAGACGTAACGAAGAGCCGCTTGAAATTATTGTTGTCTTTGAGAAGTTTGCAAACTGAAGCGGGTCGTTACTATCCCAGACGGGAAGAGAGGTTCAGGGCTGTTATCGTTTCAAAGGATTGATCGGTCCTCGGATAAGTCGGATACGAGGAAACAAGTTGACTCTACAAAGGCAAATTGTGGTCGGCAGTGTGTTGAATGTGATTTTCCTTTTTACATTTTTATATGAAAGAAAAAAACGTATTTGCATTGTACAGACGACAGCACGTCAAGCTACTACAAACTGTCAGATTTCTTTATTAGATTTTTAACTTTATCTCTTAAGCATTAAAGCTCAAGGTTGATTGGAAATATTTGGCAGTTTGGGGTTGCTTGATCTGCTGTTGTCCGTACAGTCGATAGTTAGGAGGCGCAATAAGCTGCCAAGATGTCTTCTTATTCAGACTATGGATGTCCACTGCTGGACAAAGGCCTCCCCCAAGGCTTTCCACGCTGACCGGTCTTGCGCTGCCCGCATCCATCGGCTTCCCGCGACCTTCACCAGGTCATCGGTCCACCTTGTTGGGGGCCTCCCTACGCTGCGTCTTCCAGTACGTGGCCGCCACTCCAGAACCTTACTGCCTCATCGGCCATCGGTTCTACGAGCAATGTGCCCTGCTCACTGCCACTTCAGTTTAGCGACTCGCAGAGCTATGTCAGTGACTTTGGTTCTGAGATGTCAATCCCTAGCATTCGTTGGAATCGGTCACTACACGCTCACTTGCTTAAGTTTGCACGGTGATGTGGTTAAAGAATCGCACTGCAGATCGGAAAAGTTGCTAAGCGTCACCGTCAATGTTTGCCTTCAAAGATTAACGAAAGATTCGGTCGTGATGTCGTGTCGCCGGTCGCAGATTTCAAATACAATTGCATACAATCTATAAAAACTAGAATGAAAAGGCTCGCGCTTTACCATCAACGATTGCATCACTGTTTACCTTTTTAGGATTCCGTAGCCAAATGGCAAAAAACGGAACCTTTATAGATTCGTCATGTCTGTCACAGCCGTTTTTTTTCCGAAACTATAAGAGCTATACTGTTGAAACTTGGTAGGTAGATGTATTCTGTGAACCGCATTAAGATTTTGATACAAAAATAAAATAATAATAATAAATATTGGGGGCTCCCTATACTTAGAACTGAAACTCTAATTTTTTTTTCCTCAAACATACGTGTGGGGTATCTCTGGATAGGTCTTCTCTGCAAAAAAAAAAAATTGTTGGGGCTCCCCATACTTAGAACTGAAACTCAATTTTTTTTTTTTTCATCAGACACATACGTGTGGAATATCTATGGATAAGTGTTTAAAATGATATCGAGGTTTCTAAAATATTTTTTTTCTATACCGAATAGTTTGCGTGACAGATGCTTCCAAAAAGGAAAAAAGTTGCCCCCCCCCCCTTCTAACTTCTAAAATAAGAACTAATACTACTCTATATCCTGTAGGCATACTATATAATCTATAACACTAATAAAGTATGCTAAAATGCTCTTTTTGAGCAATTTTCACTATGTTAGTGCTATAGGTTTTAGGCGAAATGGGCGCACGCAACTCCACACCAATACGCGCATTTTGCGCACATACTAGTGCCATTCATGTAAGGATGCCTACGTAAACCCTATACAGAGTGCTGCTGACAATACGACAATAAATTAAACATCGTGTACCTCAACACATTCTCAGTTTACCCATAAAAAATCATATAAACATGTCCATTAGTTTAGTCACAGGAAATTATTTACATTTTTATATTTTCTTCACCACGCGGTGTAAATTACTCAATAATTATGAGAGGTCTGATGGAGGCATAGGTATCAGAGATATAGACTTATATCGCAGCAGCTATAGTGTTGTAGTGGTTACATATTTGGAGTTGTCTTATGAAAATGAAATAAAAACCAATAAGGACTCCATTTACACATTCTTTACCCTACAGTCGATCGATTCTGTAAAAATCCTTGTACAAGTTGGGAAAAATCAAGTCATTTATTCAAATTAGGCTGAGAATCAGCACTTTTTGAACGTAAATATTACATAAGGCAGTCCCACAAAACGCCCGCCTTTCGTCACTTCCTAGTGCTTTCACTGGGGAGAAGAAGTGGCGTAACAAACTACACAGCAGCAAAGCTGTCTGTTTATTTAAGAAAACAAATGACTTTATACAATACTATTTATAGTAATGAACACAAGAAAAAATCACAAAGAAATTATATGCCTACCATACGCCTGGTAGCCACGCCAAAATACCAGCATAAAAATAAATAAATAATATATCATTACATTGGAAATGTAAATAAGTAAAAACTTATTACCTAATAAAAGCCCCAGGTATGAAGGGCGTGACAGCTCACATATTTATGCATTGTAAAAAAAACGGTCAAGTAGCGTTTCGGACTCACGCACTTTAGCACACACGCGGTTCCGTCCGTACCATTGCTTTATGAAATTAAAGGATTTAAGTTATTTGTATGAAAGATTACGCGGTAATAAGCGGTTTAGGATTTACGAGGTATTAAAAAAAAAACTACTTACTAGATCTCGTTCAAAACAATTTTCGTTGGTAGTTTTTATAGTAATGTACATCATGTTATTTTTTTTAGATTTTTTCATTTTCTTATTTTAGAAGTTAGAGGAGGAGGGAGGGGGGGGGGGCAACTTTTTTCGACTTTGGAAGCGTCTGTCTCGCAAACTATTCGGCATAAAAAAAAATATTTTAGAAAACTCGATATCATTTATGAAGAGCTATCCATAGATACCCCACAAGTAAGTGTAATGAAAAAAAAATTTGAGTTTCTATTCAAGTATGGGGAGCCCCCAATATTTATTATTATTTTTTTATTTTTGCATCGAAATCTTAATGCGGTTCACAGAATACATCTACCTACCAAGTTTCAACAGTATAGTTCTTATAGTTTCGGAAAAAAATGGCTGTGACATACGGACAGACAGACATGACGAATCTATAAGGGTTCCGTTTTTTGCCATTTGGCTATGGAACCCTAAAAAGATAATTATATGAACGCATAAGTATAACACCTAAGTAAGTTATTCCTGGAGAAGGAACGCAGACATCGTCTTGAGTTAATCAGAGCGACCAGGTAATCTTATCATTTAAATAGTCATATCATATGCCTATGAAAAAAGCTTGGATTTGATATGTGCTTTAAATGCATTGTAAGGTAAGTCTAGCAAAGCAGAGGGTATCTTGTTATAAAAAGTTATACCAAGTCCAACAAAAGAGTTATGAACTTTTTGAGGCCTGTGAAAAGGGGCTCGTAGTTTGTCCCTATTTCTGGTGTTAACATTATGAATCTCACTGTTACTTGTGAATGTTTTGCCTAACATAATTATAAGATATTGACTAAGATAAATTACGAAACAAACGTGAGAATACCAATATCTTTAAACAAATCTCTTAAACTCTGCCAAGCTGGTAAAGTGCTCGAACAGCACATTTTTGGAGTATAAATCTATTTTATATGTCAGCGGTTTTGCCCGCAGGACACAACTCTGTGAAAAACACTAAAATAGACTAAACGAACTGTTTCAACGTCGTTGGTGGTTATTATGAAGGAATACTTTATTTCCACAGTCGCGATAATAAAGTATGCCGTAAGCACACGAGACAATATGCTCGTAGGACAGAGAATTGCACATCATTAGCGACGTCGGCAACGGAGCCCGCGCCCGGCTGTCTGCTCTGCTTCTCGCTCGTCCGTACTGTGCACTATACTTCATTCACGTCAGGTTTTGACAAAAGAGGTTCATAGATGCAGTAATTTATATTGGTTTTAATATAAAATTTTAACAACTCGAAAGATTATATTAATAATGATAACAAAATAAAAACAAAACAATAAAAACAGGGGAAGATAACAAATCTACGAATTTAGGCAGAAGTCACTATTATATACCCGACAAAATTAAAAAACCTTGTTTCCACAACGTTTGAACGGATTAATAAACATTTTAGATTTGGTAGACTTATAGTAAACATACTTAATTACTCTGGTCTTACAAGAGTAGATTACGCAAAAAAAAAAAAATTACATTTAAAGCTTCATAAATTCAGAAGATATAATTGTAGTAGATATATATACAGGCTGTATCTGACATCGTAACGTAAACTTCGCGAAAAGGCTAGATAGCATACCACTAATAAAATTATGATAGTGATTTATGTCGTTAATGAACGGTTACAGAATTCAGTATTTAAAAAAGTCTGTTCGGCCTTTGAACGCCGCCATGCGAGTTTGTAGTTATGACGTTGATCCCTGATGTGAACTCTATTAAATCAGCTGATAAGATAGTTTTTAGAGTTTTGTTTTCATTACGCTTTCTTGTGTAATTAGCGAATTAATTATTTTTTATGTACTGGATCCATGGTACTCAAGTGTGCGTCGATGTCAGATACACCCTTTATAGTAGAAGATAGCTTACATAGTAGAAGATATGTAATGAACATATGTGTCAATACACATGATATATACACATATATATATATAGTCAATCAATTCATATGGACTATATGAATATGGACATATGAATTGATTTAAGTTTGCACGTTTGGTAAATAAGCCGATTATAATAAATTCAGCATCAATCTTAACTGTAACAAAGGACAATATAACCACATATATTGTACATTTATTATAATGTTTATACTAAAAATAACATGTTTCATCTTGTATCCACAACTTTTGCTAATGGAATATAGATATACTTTGCCTTGGTGAGCAGAATAGAATACTCTTTATTATGTACACCATATAGATAACAGAACATAAATATAAAGATTTTACAAAGGGTGACATAATGGGCGGTCTTATTGCTAAGAGCGATCTTTTACAGACAACCTTTGGATAGAATACTAAGGGGAAGGAGAGAGAAATAGTGTAGGTAGTCTACAGTGTACTATTTATATAGAGTATACAATAAATATGGACGTTACATATATCATACTAGTTTAACTAAATATATACATCTAATTAATAAACATCATACAAGAGCAAATAAAAAATAATGACATGTTTAAAGAGAGAGGAAGTGTTTTTTACCATACTTTTAAAATTGGACAGAGTTTGAGCACGCCTTACAGACACGGGCAAGTCAATCCATAGCCAAACTGCTTGTACAGTAAAGGATTTACCGTAGAAACTAGTGGACTGCATCGGCATCTCTAACATCAGGATGAACCCTTACTCTATGTGTTGACCTAGCTTTCAATTAACGCCACGAGCGCGTTCTGGCGTATTCGTTGTAAACTCCAGAATAACCTTAAGATAACATCAATAATCTTGAATTCTTGACTAAGTAACGAAAGCGACTGTACATAACTAATTTAGTCAGAAATCATAGAGCGAGGACGTCGCGGGGCTATCCCCTACACGGCGGCGACGGCACGTCTCAGGAGGGGCGACCGGCGACCGACAACGGCAACGGGCAACGGCAACGGGCTGCCGGAACGATTGTCGCGCCTGCAGAAGGCCCACTCTCTACAATAATGTTTTTATAAAACCTATCCTGCTAATAATCTCAATTCTTACTCAATATTATAAATGTAATCTATGGATATTTCTTACTCTTTCACGCAAAAACTACTAAACATATTTAGATGTAATTTCGCACACAGATAGTTTAAAACACAGGATACATTGATCCCGATATTCCCACAGAATTGAAACTCATGCGGGTAAAATCGTTGGGCATAGCTAGTTCAAAATAATTAGGTGTGACTGACCGATAGGCTGAGGCGCTGACTGGTCAACGAACTATGTCGATCTTTAGTATAGTTCTGAGGACGAAAAATCCATTACATAATTATTATCATCTGTCTCTCTTCCTTAAACGGAACGTAAATATTGTGTGCTAATGAAGTCACGACGCAATAGATAATTAGTTCTGAGAAACATGGAATTGCCGCCACCCACTGTAAGCTCAGAGTTCACGATAGAGTACACCTGCTCCTTCTGAAAAAAAAAAAAAAGAAAGAGCCGCATCGTGTCTCTTCATGTACGAAACTATAACTATTCGTGAAGTGAGCTAGCATCACTGCGTACTGAACCCGATAGTAACCACTCTTATTAAAATTAAAATAATCCAAATATTTACGATACGTTGAATATTTCGAATAGCTTTTTACTCGGCGCTGCTGTTCTCGACTTAGAATGATGGATCTACATCCCGTTTCGTTTTAACTAGCTCGGCGTTCGCTTTTGTATTTCCTCGATTGAATGAAATATGGTACAGTTTTACATTTGCTGTTAGAAGATTGTTTGGAGAACTGCCGAAACTGTGTTATTCGTGTCATGAGGACAGAGATGAGCACACGCACACAGGCGCGACGTGTGTCGGCGTGCGACGCAGACCACGCGGGCCTCCGGAGGGTGGAGAGGGGTGGGGGATTGGGGTGTGCTTATTATTCGTGAGGAACCACCACGCGACACATAATGGCATCGCTGGTTCAGCACCACTTAATGCAAAAAGTTGAAAACTGCGGGTAGATGATTGCTGTTAGGCACGTATGACATAGATGTACGTTCACCGAAGGAGATAACCAGAGTCGTTGTATATACATAGTAAACTTTTGTAAGAAAACGATGAATGTTTTCGAACAAAATGTCATTTAAATAGGAAACAAATTTATACCTAATTAAAAACTAGTGCTTGACTGCATGTCCGGTCCCGCCTGATGGTAAGCAGTGATGCAATCGTTGATGGTAAAGCGCGTTATTTTATTAAGAGCCTATTCATTTAAAAAAAAAACTGAGTGAATAGGAAGGAAGACGGCAGTTGAACGAAGTGATGCAATATTAAACCCAACCAGGGTTGATAAAAATCATGATTTTTTTTTAAAAAATCAAAATAATCCGATTAATTTGATTTAAATAATTTGGTTAAAATCGGATTTTTTTGAAGGATTTTACTTTCTTGTCTTTTTTAAAAATTTAATAGTCAGTTCTTCATTAAAATGAAAACAACATATTTTGGTTTAATTTTATTATCAATACAATTAAGGTAATTAAACAAGTTCTACTAATAAAATCAACAATTTAAAAACAGTAGCATTGAAAACATTACAAGGAAAGTAAAACTTACGGACTAAAAAAGAAACATGAACAAATACTTATGGTAAGTATTAATAAACTTAGTTAGTAAACTTTATCATTCTTTAGTATTGAGTTCCTTCAAAAGGAAAACTAATTCGGCTGCCTTCTGGTGCCTTCTTATTTTGCTTTCTTATTGTGCACTAAATTGAATGCCGAAAATATTCTTTCGACCCCAGCCGAAGAAGCAACTGTACTCAGTAGTTGCTCGTGTGCGCACCGTAATCTATGTCAGAGGATGTCCCTAGACAATTTTTGGCCGACTTGGTTGCAGTAAAAATGTAATGATTTAAATCATTGATTTAAAAAAAAGAATCACTTGATTAAAATCACGATTAAAATCAGTGATTTAAATCAAGTGATTTAAATCATATCAACCCTGAACCCAACAACACGACCAACGATGCTGCGCCAGAAAGAGATTGATCTGGAGACCCTCGACGACCAAACTCCCGACACAACAACATTTGGCGCATCGTACCCGACACACATTGCAGCACAACTGCTCAGACCCGTCCTCCGTACGGTTTCACCAGACATCATGCCGGAACACGACGAATTTTAATTTCATTTAAATTTTAAATTTGACGTCCTTCGTGGCGCAGCGGTCAACACGCCTGCCTGCGACGTGGAAGCCCCGGGTTCGTTAGTTAAAAAGACAGCATATTTCACAAAAGTTTTCACAATAATATGGTTATAGAATGACATTGAAAAAAAGAAAGAAAACACTTTTATTAAGCACCAACTTAAAGACACACAATACATCTAAAATAAAATAAACATACATTAGGTAACAACAAATAAAAAAAAAAGAAGTAAAAGTCACGATGTATAAAATGGCAGTAAAGTGTACCTGGAGGCTGCACCAAAAAATCCCAGTTCAGCAAAAATTACAACTACTACTAAAAACTAGTGCCTGGCGCTTATTTTCAAAAATTAATAATAAAAGTTTTTAAAAATTAATCGACGACACGGTTGACGCAGTGGTTGAGCGATCGACTGCGCTACGTGTCGCGGGTTCGATTCCCGCACGGAACAAATAATTGTATGGCCAGGTACAGGTAGTTGTTCCGGGTCTGGCTGTTTCTGTGAGTATCAAAATTTGCAAAAGTACCCACGATACAAGAGAAACTACTAGTGAGGGTCAACGATTTTAAAAAAAACCTCTTAAATGATGATGACGATGGTAACGAATATGTAGTACATAAAAAGTGTGACATTGATTAATATTTAAAAAAAAAACATATTACAGATTATACATCAATTTAAAATTCATTCAAAAATATCCAACAGTTTCTTACAAAATTTTCTTAATTATATTCAGGTATAATTTTATGAAAATTTAGTAAGGAACTGGTGACCCAGGTCACTTATTGACTGAACACAATGACGTTTGATGAACAGACCAAACTGTTCATCGTAAAATATACCTATAAGTTTGTGTATTACTTTAGCAATCCAACCATATAGTAAATAGCAACATTTTTCAACCCCAAAAGAAGGTCCACCGGAAAATTGTGGCGTTTCTTGTATTTCTCTCCAGATAAAATCATATTTATAGACACTGTTTCATTCTTTTGGCTCTACAAGAAGTTACGCCACAATGTTAGGGACTATCTGATAGTAGTGCAGTAGGTTACTTGTACTGGCTACATTGCAAGCTTCCTTACAATGTAAGAACTCAGATATTCCGTCCGAGATGTGCTCTTTCTGTGGCAATGCGGTTCTTAATTTCTGGTACATGTTTATGTTGTTGTACTATGGAATTGAAAGTGAGAACGCGCAGCTGACTGATTGAGCCCTCGCTAACAGTGTTCAGTCTTTGTGAAGTGGCTAATTCACGGGCAATGAGAGATACCCGGCAGCCGGTGATTCATTTAAGATGACAACAACCATATTCCGAATGGAAAGTATTCTTTGACAGTCGACAAGAGCCTACACTAGCCTCCATCACAAAGCGGCGTTTGACATCGTTCCTAGAAACTCTTTGAGCACGTCCCGTGTGTTGAGCAAATGCTGGCGCCCGGCACAGTCTTGCCCCGCAGTGTACAGGAGCTACTACAATCTGTGAAACTCCTTTAATAGATTTTCAACTTTATCGCTGAAGTATAGGTTCAAGGAAAAAATAAGAGTTTCAGGTAGCTGGGCCTGCTGGTACCTACGCGTATAATTTGTTTTTCATGCCAATGTGTCTATGGATATAGATTACCTGGAAGGAGCCTGTCTGCCGGACGTGCTGTATCCATGTGTTGTCACATAGGTACGTAATGCCAATTGTAATTATGTGCAATAAAAACACAGCTGATACAATATCTTGCTAAGAAACTGAAACATATTTTCACTCCATTTGCCCAAAAAGACCATAATTATAGCGTACCAAATCAAGGACAAAATGGCATAATCTTTCCCCTACGGTAAAAAGTTTTTATTTTCATATTATGTAAAACCGAAATAGTATTTATTCTTCATTCTGTTTCATAAAAAAAAAACTGTTTATTTTTGAAAATGGAATTAAAAGGGGCGATCTCTTCAGTAGATTACGTGAACATTGCGTTCAGGGTACACAAGAATTTAAAAAACACAAACATTGGAGAAAAATCTTTAGAATATTTCTCTAATTGCAAATTCTATTTTATTGTAATTTTGCTGACCGTAATTTATTTAATATTGCATTTGATTATTTTACTTCCTCGCAATCGTAGTCAAAAGTAGAGTGAACCTTAAATGGGGCGCTAAAATGAGTTTCAGTGCCGTAAAAGAAATGAAGCTTTAATGGATTATAGCTTGGTTTCTGTTTACGTATGACTACCGCTTACATCGGTAAGGGTGGGTTTTCCCCTTGTGTATTGTATTCATGTTTCAAAGGCTGGTTGGTTGACTTAAGGTAAATCATTAAAAGTTTGCACAGTTACACAGTACAGTGTAAGTGTATTGTACATGTAGTTACGTACCAAATAGTTATCACCGTCATAGTTAGATCAGGTTTTCTATTTTTAGCACTGAACGTTGTATCTCTATTACAGTGAGTGCAGCAGCCGGCGCCGGCTGTGACAGCAATATAAATATGTACAATAGAAACCTGGGGCTAGTGGTATGTAGGCAGTATTTTGGGAAATGTGAGCACAGCCTGCAATTCTTCACAAGAATGCACAAAAAACAACAAAGTCCATAAACAAACTACGCTCAGTCTGGAAGTAAGCCACACAGACCCGCTCAGTCAGCTCTATGTCGCCGATAATCGTGGAACAGCACGCGCTTCGCTTAACGCATTCATTCGTTTGAACAAGAGTTGAATCACTGAACCTTGTTATCGAGCACTGGCTTGTGTCCGCAGTTCTACTCGATTCGATCACAAAACCAAATACAAACAACATTATACATATTGTTCTACAGAATTTGTTCTTTTAGTACGTTTAACAATAGACAGTAATGAAGTATTTGCCCTTCGATGCTACTTACAAAGGAGATGTTTCATTTTGGGCCACTACTATGTACGCTATATAGACAAAAAAGGAAAAAAATAAAAGATTTAAATAAAAATACTACTAAATTAATTTGAATAAAAATACAAGTATATATAATTAATTATTTGAAACCTTTTTAGTGAGATAAGCCAATAAGGTAAGGTAGCCATGACAGTGGTTATGCCGTTTGATTGGCGACTTTGACAGTTCTATTTTCCCGTTGTGTTCGTGTCGAGTGCTGATTTGAGATGATTGTGTTTATTTAATGGGCCGTATGTTCGGAATTCATGTTTTATTTTTTTCGCAGTCATATGGTAGATAATATAGATACGACTGTCAAAATCTTATTTCGCTTATTGCTGACCACCATATTTATTAGTACTTCTTGGCTGAGTTAAATTGAATCTGTATAAAAACTAAGCCAAAATATAGGAAATTAACATTAAAAACAGTTAACTATAGCGTAACTATAACCTAGCATTAAGTGTACAATGTGCTGGCCCAGGCTCCATACATTTCTGAAACATTTCCTTTACACATTAATTACACTGAGTAAGTAGGTAAAAAAATCTTTTCGACAATATTTTATTGTTTAAGTATGAAACTAGTGGCTTCTCCTCCAGATTTTATTGGCAAATAAATTGTTTCAAACCGGCTCAGGGATCAACCTTCAATAAATTCTCCACAATACAAAGCGTGACTAATACTTGGAGTTTGGACTGTATTCAGTAACCTGGCAGTTGGAGGGATAGTTGGGGTTCTGATTTGAAAAATGGAACGAACGGATCAGCGTCATGTATGCAAACTTTTATTTATTTTTAATAACTTAAATTTCAAAACACATTATACGAGTACATTAGGACAGTTCAACAATGAGTATTGATCGATATAACGTTTTAAAACAGTCAATGAACTAAACAATATTTTATGCTTGACCAGCCTACCTATACCTTTCTCGTATAAAGATAATTTATAAAACCGATAAAATATTATCTATACTTACAATAAATCTATAGAAGTATAAATTCTTTACATTGAAAATATCAAAAAATAAATGGCAGGCAATTATTAGACCGACACCGAAAACAACTATGTGATTAAAAAAAAAATGTCTGTTTGTTCAGACATCACGCAAAAACTACCGATTCGAGTTTTGGCGGGAAAGTCAAGCTGAGTGTCACGCTCATTTTTCATCGGACTTTTAAATTTATTTATAGTGTTGTTTACTAAATAAAAATGCGTGATTTATGTAATCAAAAGTGCATTCAGTAAATAATTCATAAAGAACAGTGAAATATCGCAGCATAGTAGCCACATCAAGACTGTCTCAAACCTCCATCGTAAGACGGATCACGCGGCCGTCTTTTTCGACATGAACAATTCAATACGTAACATTGGCTAAATGCACAAACCGTGCGAAGCCATGAAAGTAAGAAAGAAAAGAAAAGAACTACCGATTCGATAACGATAAAACTTGGTATAATTATTCTTTAAAATCCTGGCCACCACATTGGGTACTTTTTATACCGGTATACAATACATAAAAAAACAAACTTAATTTTTCGGTTCGATCAAATAATAAGTTTGTCGTAGGTTACGTCACACCCGCGGTGGAGTTCACTAAGGGCAGCGCCCCCCACACGGCTAAGATACTATGTACAATATTTTATCTTAAAATACAATTTATTTCGCTCGCCATACAATTCAATGGGCACACACACACACTACGATAATATTAATTATTATTTCATATTTTCTTTAATTTATAAAACTGTTAGGTAGGATTAGTAATTCGTATAGATATTAGTTCTTAGGGAGTTTGCTTATTTATTGAATTTAGATTAGTTATCATCAGAAATAGGTTTATTTAGGTAGGAAGGTATTTTTAATTAGTCATTCGTATAGATTTTAGTTTTTATGGCTCCTCCATAAAAACAGTCTTAACGTTTTTGTAATTGGCCACAAAGGGCTTGCACCGGGACAGAAGTATTAATGTCTATAGATAACGTTCTACACAAATAGAACTTTACACAAAAAAACTCATTGATAAGTTTCGTCGTCCACCCGAACGAAGTCGCGAGCACAGCTAGTTTGTAATATTTCAATCAAACAAACACATTATTAATGATTACTTCAAGTTTTATTTTAACATTCATTTCTTTAGCAAATTCATTCACATCAACACTAATTGGATCATGTATGCAGTGCCACAACTCCAACACTATAGTTTCAGTGTTCTAGTGTTGGAGTAGGTACACCAAGTTTATATGAAAATCAAACCAGATATCCAAACAATCTAGGAAAGTTTTAAACAACATTGTGATAGGAATAAGTTTTAATTGTGTGTTGAATGCGGGCCGAGCCCGATGTTACGATAACAGAGTTACGTGGAATATCGGGGTTTACTGGGAAACAGTGCAGGTCGTGCAGCAGGTTCAACATCATTATTTTTTGTTTATACGAAACCCGAAACACGTGTCCAGTATTTTTATGTAGAGAATCAATATACAAAATTTCAAAAAAATATCATGAAAAACCACAAAGTTATGAGCATTTTATCCTACTTGGCTATCCCAACAAAAATATTGTCCACGCTCCGCTAGGGCGAGCGAGCACGGAGTACTATGATCTACCGTGCGCGCTCGGTAACCACACTGCAACAATCTCTAAATGTATTTGGGAAAACATATGTTATATGTTTTCCCAAATACAGTTAGAGATTGTTGAAATATCGCAGCATAGTGGCCACATCATGGCTTTGCATCAACTCTCCTCGTAGTCGGCTAACGCGGCCGTTTTTTCAACTGTCATTGGCGATATCCGCCATTATTGTGAAATAATTTTTTTAAAGAATTTCTATAATTTGTTACACGTGTTATTGGCAACATGGTGGTATCTAACCACAGGGGCCATTGAATAGTTGAATTAGTATGAATAGATTTAAATTATAAAATGTTGTGGTGTTTGTCTGCGTATTATAATGAAAGTCAATGGCGCCGATTCAGTTGTTCACATACTAAACTAATTTTAAGTTTAGTGCACATTTTCTTTCCATTTCGTTAAGAAAAGGATAGAAGATACCATTTTAGTTTAATCTTGTCAAATTAAGATAGGTACTCCATAGATAGTTTAGACGCGATTATAAACATGGCGACTAAAAAACCTCAGAAGCGCACTAATTTGACAGGTCTAAACTGACATTTTATATTCTGTCCTTTTCTTAATGAAATATAAATAAAAAGATGCACAGAACATAAATTTAATTTCGTTTGTGAACAAAGGAATCGAAGCCAATGTCTATCTAATGTATGGTGGTGGTGTATCTAACATCACAACGCAAACTTCACGAAAAGGCTAGACCGTATGCCACTAATAAAATTATGATAGTCTACAGAAATAACAATGTTTGAAAAAAAGTGTCGGCTCGGCCTTTGAACGTTGCAAGCGTGCCGCCGTGCGGGTTTGTAGGTATGACGTTGGACCCTGATGTGAACTCTATTTAATCAGCTGATAAGATAGTTTTTCGAGTTTTGTTCAATTATTTTTTACTATAAAATCTTATTGGGTTATAAAAGTATAGCAATTATGAACGGTCTAAAGTGAAAAAACAACATTATATTATTTTTTAAATCATGAAAAAGCCGACGAAAAATTCCACCACAGGGGGGTTCACAATCATGTACTGGATCCATGATACTCGTTTGTGCATCGATGTCAGATACATCGTTTATAGGTATTCAGTCGATTATACATATATCTGTGGTTGGTATCTATATGTATATACTATACAGGGCACTTATAACAACACCAATAAAAACTGGCCTCGTGTTATATTGGAACTCCATACTATGCAAAGGTCAACAGTGTTGGCAGTGACTTGTGGTCACCTGTACCTACTTGTTGTATCATAAACACAAATGCAATACTTAAAATATTTCAGTTGAATCTGTTTACCTCTATATCGCTAATGAGTAGGTGTGGCCTGTGCCACTCCGACGAGTGTTTCTCAAACAGTCCGTCATAAACCACGTCACGTGAATATGTAAATCCCGCTCGCTAAACATAATATGGTCAGCGCGGAACGTAACGTTGCGTGCGCCCACGCCGCGCGACGCGGACGTACGCCGTGTGTTTACCGATGCGCGTGACGTCACGCCAAAAACATACCGACTTGTATACCGAGGCCATCACCACTCGTACAGCCGAAGAAAGATATCGAACAAAGTCGAAGATACATTGGCCTATAACATGAGGCTTCTCTACTATAGATGTGGTTCTATAGCCAATTTGATGAAAAACACAGCAATATTTACTGCATAATTTTCTTCTCCAGAGCACTTTATTACAAGTAAGTCTTCTGTGTGTGGTTATTTACGCCGAGCGGTCTACGGACGGATACACTACTGCCTGTGCACCTTGAACCTCGACCGCTTATTATTTCACTCACGCGCACATATACAAATGTTTCTAAGCACTATTTATATTATCGTTAGAAAATAAATTTCGTAAATATAAGTAAAAAAGCAACTTTTAGCAGCAGAATTCAGAGTCATGAAGATGCCGAGCATACAAATAACAAATGTTGGCTAATGGATATGAGGTGTTGACAAATGTTGGCAGGAGCGACGAAACCAGGCAGCCAGAGTCAAATGTCAGGAATTAAACAATAGCTTACCTACCTACTGTGAATGTCTGTCACCTTCTTCTGTTTTATAGAAAACATCATATTCATTGTATAATCGGCATATCGTTCGAGCCATTAAGGAACACATAAATTCTCTATTTAATAAGCAACAGTACAAGGCCAGTTACGGGCGGACAGTTTGAATGCAATCATTCAACGAATTTCTACTAATTCAGGTCAGTTAAGTTAGGATATTTAAGTAATGAATACCAAGAGACCATGTCCGAATAAGCTGCTACATGCATGGGGGTTTATTGGGACTATACTTCTCCACAACTTAAACACTAGGAAGTAGTGACGAGTGATAGCCGGTCATATCAATTAATGTTAGATATTAGCATAATTAGGAAAAACTTTAAAAAAAATTCAACCTAGAGTAATTTAAGAATTGTCACGCCACATAAACATGGACTGACTGACAAGTTGTGTTACAACAATTAGATAAAGAGTTGATCGGAAAATAATACTCTAACCAATTCACAAACCAACAGCGCAAGTGCTTTAGTTTTTGAAATCACTAACAAATAATAAAATATTGGATATTTTATCAGGAGTCAGGAGCCGCGCCAACTCAGTAACTAACGAACACCTACTCGAAGAGACTTGTTTATAGATGTCATTATTAATTATACCTAGTATTGTATACGGTCGAGTATTTTCTAACCGAACAGACAGCTCTGCTGCTGGGGAGTTTGTTGGGCCACTTCTTCTTTCTAGTGAAAGCAGTATGAAGTGGAGAAGGGCGGGCGTTTTGAGGGCTGTCTTTTGTAATTTTGACGTGCGAAAAGTGCTTTTGCTAACCTAATTTGAATGAACGACTTTTGAATTGATTTGATTAATTCAAGAAGCAAAATATAGACTGAGTCACAGCCACCGCTAGTCGTGAGCCGGATTGTACACTGTAATATTGAAAACACATTTCACATATTCTATTAGAGACTATCAATCTACGTACATATCGACATATTTCAATCGACTCAGCGCATATCACACGCACCTTCAAGTTTTTAGGAAGTTGTGTCCTTAGTACAACGCATGCTTTGTATTGTTAAGGAGGGATGGTGATGAAAGCAATTTCCTAAATCGGTACTATCGGGATGTGTCTGTTCTGTAGTAATCGCTGCCGAGCGATTTAATGCGATTTTATACGTTCAGTCGTCCTTTCGTTCACAAACAAGCCAAGAGCCGGCCGCTGATATTGTGATCCCTAGCGGCAACAGTGAACACCAGGAATATATATCTACAGTTTGTTTGGTCCACATTAAATATTTGTATTGGCAACCAAACTAATATTGAGATAGAAATCCAAACTTTCTCAATTTTTGTGAAAACACTGCATGTGTTTAGGATAATGCTGTATGTTAGTTTTAAAATCTTGAAACTGCGAGAGTTCTAGGACTATTATCGTTTTCCCAGTTTTAAGGAACAATAAACAATTTCGGGACTTACTTGAAATGATTTATTAAATATTTTATTAATAGCCAGCTGCTAATAAAAGGTTGCGTTATAAATGTATCATATTAATAATTATTTATTGGTGTTGCTTTAGCCGAAGAAATATACAAAAACTTACGACCTTCGTCTTAGGCTGACCTTCATAAGTTGACCTTCGGTCAGAAACTAGCGGTATTAGTGGCAAGCTCACCAAGTGCCAAGCGGCAAGCGAGTGAGCGACGAGTACGGTGTACCTTATATTGTTCACATACTCCAGAGGTTTGAGTGTTGAATGTGGCGTGTTCCAGCAGGAGCCTGTCACGCCCCCACTGCCTTCTCCACATCACTCTCACAGTCCCGCACAGTCGCGGTCACGGTTCTGGATCGGTTACCTCCCCACTCCCTTCCCCACTCTACACTCACGGTCTGGCACAGCTACAGTTCAGCCATACCACGGTTCGTTAACTTTAATTCAGCCACTGCTAAGTGTAGCTACAAATTGTTCAATTAGTCCTTCGTTCATAAGGCGATGGAACGACACTGTCCTGTCGCATGTCGTGCTCGCCGTCTGTTGAGTCGTCATTAAACATTATTAAAATTTGCTAAGGGTTATAACTTATCGTATCCCTGATTAATGTGCAAGTCACAAATGGGCAAAGTCCTGTGCGACAACATTTGTTATCCCAGTTTTCTGCATCTCTTCAATTAATGGCAACTGCTAAATTAAAAATTCGGCATCTTTCAGAAATTGTTTTTTGCCAGTTCCTCATCTTTTTCTAGTTCTCTACATAGGTATTTACACTACCGTTCTGTAAGAACCAGAGCATCGCATAATTCTCATGTTATAGCCATTCCAGCAAAAAGCGATCGTTTGTGTAGCAGGGCTCGCATTCAGCGACTGGGGCCTCACTACGCCGTGCTCCGAACGCTCCGCAGTTCCGGAATACTTCCTCGCAAAAAATCCAATCGCCGCGGCAGAGCGAATACTTTAAGCGTTTTTACGACAGTGCGCTGGCTCCGATACGGGCACGATATGAACGACCGTCGTGCTCCCGGAACAATGTTCTGGAACTTATACTATTTCTGATCTCGAAGATTTCAAAGCAGGGACTTGTAATGGTATGTTCTATTATACTATCATACCAGTCGTAGTTTCTTTCTTAACATATGAGTAATTTTGCTGTTTTGCTAAAACTTTACTTTTCCGAAACTTATTTGACTCAGCATGACTTGTTTGTAGGTTTAGCTAATTTTATTGTAACATGAAACGACTAAGTGGGCATCTTTCACTCATCTGACCTTCCCGATACACAAAACAGAAAAACATCCATGATCTCTATGTTTGGACCCAATACCGCTATGTAGGTAGTCCAGACAGTTGATCTTAAGGGCCTTACTCTCATTTAGTAGCGTAAAATGGTCACTTTAGGAAGCTAATTTCTAATTAACGACTTAGTTTTGAGATTTGAAAAAAATATATCTTGTCTATTGATTCATGTACAACATTTACTAAAGATAATTTTTTCGTAGGATTTTGCCTTTTACCTTAAAAAAATATTTACCAAAACGCTATTTTTGGCTAATATTCGTTATTACTTCTAAACGGCATTGATGTGTGGAAATATTTTTACACTGAAAAATTCGTGGTTAGAAGTACTACACATATGTCAGAGCGTATTTAAATCCATCAACATTTGCCAAGAAAATATCCTTATTTTGAAACATAGGTTTAGAGGTGCTCTGCGCGGGCGCGGGCGGCAGTCGTGCGTTAGCATTCAGACGGGAGGGTTGTGTCGCTTGCTGCTCTGCTCCGGCTATCGCCGACTACGCGTGGTTGTCTGTGTGAGTGCAAATATTTACGAGCGAATCGTGTCAGTGTACGTTCATAGATTAGCTCGCAAATGAGAATTGAAGATGCGTCTGGTGGCGTAAGTATCTATCTACCTATACTCTTGTATTTATACCTACATATTACTGTATTTTTCTTTATAATTACTATTAGCTTTTGAACCATTTTTCTTTTACAATTGAAGTTAAACAATTACGAATTGTTCCAGGAAATCTAGAAAGAAATCTTTAGACTTGAAAGGCAATAATCCGACTAACTACATCCGCTGAAAATATAGAAGACTCTATTCAGGTAAGTAAACACTCGCACTTAGATTATAATTTATAGGTTTGTAAGGAGATTTAAAAATAAAAATCTTATTAGAAATTTACGTAACTTGAAAATGTGATTTTTTGTTTATGGTGATATAAACCAAAAATTAGGACTCAATTAAAGGTTTTGGTGTAAAAACAGTTTTACAAAAAGTTTTGAGTTGATAGGACTTTTAGTTTTTGCGATATTAGCAAAAATGTGTAATAAAAACTCTTACTTGGATTATTTTAAATGATTCTTCCTGTAAATATTTTATTTCTATATTATGTAATTGTTTAAAGTAGCCGAAGCCGATGGACGCGGGCTGGCGGGCTTGGAATGTCACAGTTATCAGTAAATTTTTTTGACGTCCTCCGTGGCGCAGCGGTCAACACGCCTGCCTGCGACGTGGAGGCCGCGGGTTCGATTCCCGGCCAGGTCATGATGGAAAACGATCTTTTCCTGATTGGCCTGGGTCTTGGATGTTTATCTATATATGTATCTATTATAAATATAGTATCGTTGAGTTAGTATCCCATAACACAAGTCTCGAACTTACTTTGGGGCTAGCTCAATCTGTGTGATTTGTCCGTATATATACAGTATGTTAAGAAAACCCTGTCCGACCCGTAAGGATAATAAAGGTTAAGTAAACACATGACCAAATATGATATAAAATTTTACGTAATCATCATAGTACCAATACAAATGAATTTTGAAATAACTTCCCCGAAATTTGGTAATTTTAAAAAAAGTGACAACACCGGTATTATTATGAGCGAATAGCGACAGCGATGCGACCACGTGCCGCGTGCCCTGCCGCCCGCCGCCCGCGGAAGGGTGCTTAACGCATATTTATTAAGTTACCTCTTTTTGCGAAATAATATTTATTTTTTTAGGGGGATCTTTTTTTAAGTTAGCCTGGTTTTGTATGCATTAGTAGAATCAGTTATCGATACCTAACAACACCTTCACGGGTCGGACAGGGTTTTCTTAACATACTGTAGGATATATATATATATATTTTCTGTTTTTCACAAATAATATTGTAATAAAATTTTTCGACTTACAGAAAAGAAGAGAAAGAAACCAATCGACAGAACTTAAAAGTTTAATTTGCTTTTTAGGTCGAACACTAACGCAGTTGATTCTAGGTCAGACATCCATACAGAATGTCGTCAAGAAAATGATAATATTATATATCTCTATGTGCACAAAAAAGACGACGCAAGTTCCATCATCATCATTCAGGTAAAATTATGCCTGCATGTCCTACAACCTATATTTTTAGTTTACAAATATATCATATACCTGTAAAATTAATTTTTTGTTAATTCTTAATTAATTTTTCTTGATAAATTCTTCATTCCTTAACAAAAATCTCTAACAGTGTTGCCAGGGTTAATTAAAATGTATGTTATATCTTTTTTTAGCTCAAAATATCACCAAAACCTCAACAAATCTCAAGCTTGTTTCATCGAAGGGCGACGCATAATTAATATTGCTTACTTTTATTCAGAACTAAAGAAAATTGCCAAGCACGGAGAATTATAGACTGTGGTTTAGGATCTGTGGATATTGTTGGAGAACGTTCCCTATTTATTTTTAAATGCCGTATGTGTATGGAAACATTTTGCACATCCTACAGAAATCAATATCAGCTGTGCAGTTGTAGGAACAATAGAAATAGACTGTGGCCATTCTCAACTGCAAGAAATTTCTGCAGCTTTAGATATGCCTATAATCTCGCATGTTATTTATTGGATCGAAGAATTAAAATTTACAGATTTTAAAATAACTCGTGTTTTATTTGAAACCTCATTACGACGAAGTACATTCAATCCGACGTCACTGACACAGTATAAATAGGGTACTATCTCTTTATGGAAAACGGCCGAAACTACGCGCTTTGTAATCTCAAGACATCTATATAAAGCACGGTTAGCGCAGCGGTTAAGCTATTGACTGCTGCGCTGCGTGTCGCGGGTTCGATTCCCGCGCGGAACAAATATTCAGAACATGTCCTACAAGTAGTTGTTCCGAGTCTGGCTGTTTGTGGCTGTGAATATGTTTAAAAATGCACCCACGATAAAAGTAATTTCTAGTGTGGTTCAACGTTTTTTTTTTTAATAAAAATATCACAAAGTGCCTAGTGCGCGTTTGTTTTACGTTAACGCGATGAACTCGTTTATGTTATTCGCATTAGTAATTAATTCAAGGACACTGCAAAGACATGATACTCATATACTGAAAAGTAGTGAAAAAAAAAGTTCAAATATGTTGAATCGATAGATATTACCATCTACCATTAATTTTTATGTTAATGTTATGATATATTATAATGTGTGGGTACTTGTTTTACAAATGTCTGTCAGTCTGCGATCGGCCATTAAACTGTGTAACGAGCACTCCTTGATTTTATTTAAACATTGATCAAGAATACTAAAAATATATTATAGTACGATATTACCATTTATCAATGCAAAATATACATTTATCGTCTTGCATCCATAACCCCGTCTGAAATCGTAGGCACAAATCGCGACCTACACGCGGCTTGTCTGCATCTCTGGATATTCTTTGATTGTCGTTTTAGTTTAGCGCGCCACCGCGCGCATTTTACGAATTCGGGAGTACGGCGTTTAGCTCCGCCCACATGCACAAGGTCATTGAGACTACTATAACCGTTAAGAACATAATCCACCTTATTCATAAACGCTGCTTAAAGCTAACTAGTGATTACCGATTCTTTAACCATACATTTCTGACCTTTTAACTTCACTTAACTTCCTTTATGAATAACACAGTGTTTAAGGGGTTTGTTCATAAACGATGATTAAAGTAAAGTGATGTGCAAACGTCTAAAATGTATGTTTAAAGAATCAACATACACGACAGACTACATTTACTTGAAGGTTACGAAGATAGGTGTGTATTATATATAAGAGCTTTAATAAGTATTATATGTATATTATGGGCCCTACTTCGCGAATCGCCCGTTGTTTGGAGTGAGTCCGCCTGCCTGACAAAATGTGAAGCTACATAATTATTAATTAAAATGAACAACGTCACAAAAACCTTTGTAGCACAACATGGCGACGCTGGCAGTACAGACATCGTGACTGGCACTCACAAATATTACTCGTTGGAGAGCTAAAGTTTTTGCTATAGTCCGCCATTGCGTAAACAGCAACGCGAATAGGGTTCGCGCTGGGTACCCGGAGACTCGGTGTTATTACCTCCGGCGAGCGTCGCATGTGCAGTGGTGTAACAAACCAGTCGTATTATCAATACTGGAATAGTTGCCGCATGCACTTCATATTAATGATACCTATATGTTAATTGCTCTGCATGTTCGAACAAAATGTGTGTCAGGTACACACCCGTCGGCCATCGCCGCCAGTCGGATCGTCGTAGAGTTATTGTTACCTACCAGTGCCTACAGCGTTATTAAGTACTTCAAAGTGTTAATCATCCAGTAAACCTGATCAACTAGATAAATGGGACATTTAGAGAAGCGCAGGAGAAATGAACGCAGCTCGTGTATCGCGTGCAACGATGTACATATTTAGTAAAATAATAGTTCTCGAACGTATCGCGCCATACAATATGCTAATCCGACAATAGAACAAAATGACAAACGCAACGCTATGTAAATGAGCAACAAAACTAAAAGCGGCCAGCGTTAGTTACAGGCAGCTACTGCCGGGTCACTCGTAGAGCGAGACAAGTGAGGAGCGCGTTGAGGTGCGCGAGAGTGCCGCGCCGCGCCGCGCCGCGCGCTTATCACTCGCATTTACCAAGTCCACAAATAACAAGTCGCTCATTACCGCTGCGCGTCGTATTTCTAACTATTATTTTGTTATTCGGCATTGAAGTCAAATCTTCATGCGCGTTATCCGGAGTCGTATTATCTCCGCGCAGTTTACTAGAAACTTAACTTACGAGTAATTAATTAACTTTGTTTAGGTATTGGTTGGAATATTACCGAGCACTTCTTACTTATCCGGGCCATCAACGTCAATATGATAAACAAAAGGATGCGGATATTGAAGGTGATTCTCTCGATACTGAAAAACATACCGACAGAACTGATTAGTGTAACTTCGTAAGCTAGGTAGTTGGGCTAGGTTTATAGTATAATCTGAGGGAGGCCGTCCGCCGGGAGGCGAGGGATGCCATCGTCCAACATTGGACGCGCGACCTCGCCTCCGCGGTGTTCGGCCGTCGCACCCTCGACGCCATCGGGCCGGTCCTGAAGGACTGGCTCGACAGGCGTCACGGGTTCCTCTCCTTCCGTCTGGTGCAGGTACTCTCCGGTCACGGCTGCTTCGGCAGGTACCTGCACCGGATAGGACGAGAGGAAACGCCGTCGTGCCACGGTTGCGGCGCGGCGGAGGACACGGCGGACCACACCCTCGCGGTGTGCCCGTCGTGGGCCGTGCCGCGCCGCGATCTTGTCGCGGCGGTAGGAGGGGACCTCTCGCTGCCCGCCGTCGTCAGAGCGATGGTGGGGAGCGAGGGGGCCTGGGCGGCGATGGCCTCCTTCTGCGAGGTCGTGATGTCGCAGAAGGAGGCCGCGGAGCGGGAGCGAGAGGAGGATCCCCTCGCTCCGGCGCTCCGTAGGCGGCGTAGGGGCAGGAGAAGGCGGAATTTCGCCCGCTTTCTCCCGCCCTGAGGTGAGCGGCGGGCGTGAGGCACGGGGGTGCCCGCGCCCGCCCTGCACCGCTCACCACGCGGGAGCCACGGCCCCTCTTTAAGAGGGGCAAATGAGGGCCCGCCTTCTTAGGCGGGTTTCGCCGGCGGGGGAGAGGTAGCTGAGGCTGTGCTAGTTTCCCACTCCCCCGCCACTATGGCGATGCCGGAGTTGCGCTGGGGTTTTTAGTGGGTATACCGGGAGGCTCTCTCCCGGGGAGTCCCACATACCCTGCCCGTCCCCCGACGGGTAGGGATGCGTAATTGACATTTTCCCCAGCGAGAACAAAAAAAAAAAAAAAAAAGGTTTATAGTATAATTCCGTGTGCAGTTTCTGGACCTGCCATCGGACGCGTCCCCAGGTGGCGGATAGGGGAACGGCCCCCAGATATGGGGGTTACCGGTTTACCGGCGCGGACCAAAACCAGAAGTGGGGACCGCTTCGGCGGTCACGCGCGGCGGGTCGGCCACCACTCCAGGTGGCTGACGTGACCCGAACTCCGGGTCACCGTCGGGCAACCCGGCCTCCTCACTGAGAGGAGCTGGGGGCCCCGTTTGCTTCCGGGCAAACGAGTGGGGCTAAGAGGAAGGACACCTCGCTAAAAAACCCGTGGCTGCTGCGTCTTCTCGCACACGGAGACGTGACCAGCCGGGCCCCTCCCTATGGAGGGCCCACTGTGGGCCTGCCTTCGGGCAGGAATCGCCGGCGGGGTTGTGGACGGCAGGCTTGCTACATCCCATGACCCCGCCACTAAGGCGATGTCGGTGTGCCGCTGTTGGGTTTAGTGGGTATTCCTGGCTACAGAGCTGGGCGAGTCCCACACACGCCCTTCGGGGTATGGTGCGTAAATGCATTCCCACAGCGTCAAAAAAAAAAAAAAAAAAAAGGTTTATAGTATAATGTCTCAGAGAGCGGTCGGAAGGTCGCAATTTAGCATGACTTTTCCGGCTGAAATGTAATTTTTTTTATTTTATTTCGGTAAATGTAAAAAAAAAACATTTTCAAGTACATATTAATTTATATTTATACATTTTTATGTTTTTTTTTTCATTTTTCCGTTAATATACGGGAAGAGAGAGCTTCTTCAACTGTAGGCATTTCTATGCCTTAATGGAGACTCCTTGACATGCAATGTAAGCCAAAATGATATGAAATATACTTTTTTTTTTGTTTACCGTCTAAACAAACGTAACAATATTGTACTTTGTCTTCTTAGGAAAGCTTAGACTATACTTTTACGTTCTCACAGATGTCTGAAAATTCGTGTTATAATCAAACGATCTGCGGCTATCAGGCTAGAAATTTGTTCTGCTATTTCACTGTTATTGTAGGTGCTTTTAATTTACATATACCTAACAAAAATCGAAAACGGATTCGGCAGGATTCATACCTGTATCTGTTGGTCGGACTCTACTTATGTAGTAGGTATCGATTTTATGTGTTCTAAGTACCTACTTGTGAACATCTGAACTCTGAACTACTATCAAAATAGGAAAAAATTGGTATTCAGTTGCATCCGGTTAGAGGCCGACCCCAACATAGTTGCAGAAAGGGTAGGCAAACGATAGTGGGTCATCATTACTACATACGAGAACTGCGAGCAGTGTTTATATCACTACAGGACTTACAGGGAAAACGACCAAAACTGTCCCTCGTCATAAGTTATGTTATTACGAGGTTCGACCTTAATTTGTTCTATATGCGTCAAATAGTGGTTTCGCCGAATAACCGAATACCGAATAATATTCGGTTAAGTTCTTATCGATCCGAAAATACTGCCGGGCAATTTCGTTTTCCTATAATTTTTCGCGCCATATTTAAGAAAAGAACATAGTTCATTCATTATGCATCAGTAAACCTTTCCTATTATATTGTATCTAATTGTTATTTGCAAGTGCTATTATTTCAATGCAAACACCACCTATTTGACTTTCGGTTAAGTTCTTTTTTTTTAAATATATATTATAAACCAGTGCTTGACCGCAATCCCGCCTGATGGTAAGCAGTGATGCGATCGTTGATGGTAAAACGCGCTAGTTTATTAAGAGCCTATTCACTCTAGCCTTGAAGACACTCAAATTGTAGTCTTATCGATCCGAATGATAATTTCGGTTTCCTATAATTTTTTGCGCCATATTTAATAAAATAACATAGTTCATTCATGTGCATAAATAAACCTTTCCTATTACATTGTAATTTTGTAATTTGCAAGTGCTATTATTTCAATGTAAAAACAACCTATTTGACTACCTAGATAAGTTCAATTACTTATAGGTATCTATTTTTGAGTACCGATTTCTAACAAACATGGTTGTTAGAATATTCCTATAACTGTAAATCGCTCTTTAGAGCAAAATAAATTCATAATTTGCTCTAAAGGCTGATTTACCATCATTAATTAAACGGAAATACATTCTGCATTCCGAATGCCGAATATAAAACGAAATTTCGGCGCATCTCCAGTTATGAGACATAACTCGTTAGTCGCAGAGGGTTTAAAAAGGCTATCATCCGTTCAGCCGTCCCGGAGTTGAGCCGGTTAGAGCTGTAGGGTAATCTAGTTTATATGCATTGTGCGCGGTAAGCCGCGCGGGCGGGGGCGGCTGCCGAACTTGTAAGTACCCGTCGGCCGCTTGCTGGATAGTCGGTCTCACTATAACAGTATAACCGAGCGACAGTGCGACACCTAAGCAGGAAGTACCGATATCACCCCAATATTTGATTATTACTATTTTTTATCTATTTTACATTATTTACAGTTTAACTACACGGTAACACGGCTCACTAGTGCCATATGATGTCTTGTGATCGTGTGTACAATACATGACTTGTTGGCGAGATTCCTTCGGTTAATCTAATCTAATCTAAATATGTAACGTAATCTTCCACCGACACCTGAGATTGATTGAAGAATGCGAGGAAGAACGGGTAATGTCCCAACTGCTACTTCTTTTGAATAAAAATGAAATGCAAGTTCGTTGTTAAGTGGATCACTTGAAAACGGAAATTGGAAAAGTCTCCCGGATAATGGGGAAAAATTGGGGAAAACCATTCGTTTTCTGGAATTTATGTACGAATTAATGAAATATGGACGTCTGTCGGGAGAGCTTAACTGCAGAAGGAGCGTTCGAATATAAGATGCAGCCAGTTTCAGATAACATAGACAAGTGAATGATGTTCGCGTGTACTTACTACCACTGGCATCAGGTCCTGGTCAGGTCCTTGGCTGGTCCGTCAAGACAAGTTTTTTATAGGTTTTTAAGTACAACACAATAATTGTAAGTTGATTGATTTAATGTCGTAGATAAGTATTAAAATATATTAAAAACGCATTTCGGATTTAATATGTCGTTCTTTTCAAATCTATGCCAATTTTATTGCTTTGAAGTCGAAAAACCACAGATCTAGTGGAATTCGCACCGCTTTTAGTGCTCTACAGACTTCGCCTTCTGGCAACACTGTGGTGCCCACAGACCGCTGGACGCCATCCAGAACCTGTAGCTAATCGGCTTCGGCATCTTCTTCTCTACATTTAGGTACTACACAAACCATCACCCGTCTCACAAGAAATAACTAAATAGGTAACTAGATTTTTTTTTTTGCGTAGTAAGTCGTTATCTATGTTTATGATCACATCAGACGAGTGTCGTAGTCCATAGTGGCGCATCGCACGGCTATCAGTAAGGCGCGACGATAAGCGCCGATAATTACTGCGCACGCACCGGTTATAGGCCACAGGCACTGCTAAAGGGCCGACCACGTGGCCGGACCTCATCTCTGTCCACTCTCTTCTCAAAACTTGACCAATTGATTATTCTCTTAGTTTTTCTGGTATTAGATATTCACAAATTCCTACAAAAACGAACCATTCATGTGATTTATGTAGTTGTACAATGTCACCGCGCATGAGGGAGTATTTATCGTCAATTTGCGCGACCGTGAGTAGTTTTAAGTGGCTGACAGGCGCCGCCGTGATTAGGTACCGATACAGATACAGCATGTACACATCAGGTGCTCCTATATTGAGTAATGTGCGATGTTGACCCTTAGTTTATCAGCGGGGTGATTGTCGTCACAAGTGTTATGCTTCTGAATTGTACATATTTCCATATGCCTATTCGTTTATGAAATCGAGAAAATTAACAATCTTGCCGTCATATACATTCATGATGTATATCGGTCAAGGTCAGTGTTCGGCGCTCGCCCTCGCGCCGCGCACGCAGCTATTCATATCGCGAGCCTTAGGCGCTCTCAAACGAGATGCAGAGGTAGCACCGCGCCGGCAGGGTGATCTGCGCTCGCACGTCATTTACTGAGCATTCTATAGTCCGCAGAACAGTCGTGAACTCCATAATACTCTTAGGTGCTTTAGACATTACTGTTTATTTAGTCAACCAGCGTAGTAATTTGATATTTCGAGTTGTGGAAAAAACTAACAATTTTGTACAGTCATTCAAGTCTTTCCAATATAAAAGTAAGTACCTAACTAACATACAAGTTTACCTGTAATAGCAGGAAAATATTTCACAAAAGCAAGTTGAATCAAAAACAATGTGATTGTCCTTAAACATGAATTATAAAATTGATACCTACTATAAACAAATAAAAAAACTAATATAAACACAACAAAAAGGTACCGAATCCAAAAACTTACCTACCTGAAGGCCGATTCAATTTAATTGTGACGAACATTTCAAGTCTGTTTACAATAACTTTGAGCAAGTACTTAACTAATTTAACAGTCACGAAACCGAATCTTTGCGTTTAATTTTTAAAATTGTAAATCAGCTGACCCCGAAATGTTCCGCAACTATGCTTATATTTCTTCAGTTCCTTTCGGAACTGTGCTGCGTTACGTGTATCTTGTGTCTCGGATGACACGGCTCACAACATGCACTGTGCGGAAGTGTCGCAGTGGGCTCCTAGCGGGTATCTCGCGACACCACCCTTTCCAACATTCGGCTGTCAGAGCTAAGGTCACGGTATCGATCCGCGCCAGCTGGCGAGCGCTCCGCGATACCTCCCCACTCAGCACGAACCTCCAGCACATGAACACCGCGCAAGCCGCTCGAGCTTGAGTAAACCCCTGCGAGCCTATTCGAATCCCGACCAGGCGGCCCGAAGAAGTCGGAAAACTTCCGATTCCGTTGCGATCGCTCGGATATGTAGCTACCGCAAGCTATAGGTAAGTTCATGCTTTTCGGGAAGGGGCCACAGGGGTGCGGGTCGATCGAACGGCGGAAGCTTCAATGCGGCAAAGCTTATCGTGTGCGGAGATCCGCAGCTAGCCGAGGAGCGAGGAGCGGGCAGCGAGCAGCGGGCACGACGAGCGACACCGCTGACCCAGTGCCCCAGCGCGCCGGCACGCGGCGCGCCTAGCCCGCGCGCTTCGAGCGCGTGACGCGCGCTCAGCCCGCTGCACTGCGGCCGCGCGCCGCCGCGCTCTGCGGCCCTCGAACCCTCGGGACTATAACTCAGGAAGCACTCACCGTTTCCGTTTATGAGGGGGTAGTCGTCGTCGTGCCGGCCGATGTAAGTCTTCAGCGGGGTGTCCGTGAGGGAAGGCGACGATCTATCCCTGTCGCTCATAATAGTCACTTATAACACCGGTTACAGACTCGATACAACAACACTCGACGGGGAGACCGGCCCCGCACGCTCGTCTCCAGTCACGACCGACCTCCGGCCCGCGGCTCGCGCGGCGAATAAATAGTAAAATACTGGCAACGACACTCGGGCGAACTCGCGGGACAGCCGCGCAATCAATGTCCCGCGGCGTTGCCTGCCTCACGCACGCCCTCTTACAGGCGCCGCGCGCGCGTCGTCCGTGCCCACAGGTGGCGCGCATGTCAACACGAAAATATACTTAACACATTGCACATAAACGGGCAGTACTCATTAACGAGAACTACCGCTAAAATATTACTCATGAGAGTTAAACAATTTTGCCATTCATAAAAGAGCTCTTACTATAAAAAGTGCTTAATACTAGAACATGGAGATAACTCTCGTGTAGCATAAGTGGCGCCATCTAGTAAACTGAAACCAACACTTCGAAGGGAAACTCCCGCTTTCAGAATTAAGTTCACAAGAAGTTTGAGCACAGTTTTGACTTGAACAAAAGGTTTCTACTGACTATATGACTTCAGTAAAAAATATACAGAGGGAAGGTAGTCTTTTCATATATTAGCTATACGTGCTCGATGTTAACTCTACCTACTTACTTGTGTGGAGTACTGCAGCCACATTTGGGCTAGTGCTGCAAAATGTCACCTGGCTACTTTTGATTTAGTGGAGAGGCGTCCGAAGAGGCTGATTGGCAACCCAGATTTAACTCAAAAGCCTGAAGCACAGGCGTAGAACAGCCAGCGTTCTCCGTTCCACGAGCGAGTTTCACGCTTTTGTTGACACGCGAACCGGACAAAGCGTTTCGTCTCCTCTTTTATACCGCGTACATCGAGGGACTAGAAAAATTTGCAAGCGGCGGTGCTTCCAGAGGACTAAACTTTAAGTGTCTTCAACGCTAGAGTCATTAGGCTCTTAATAAACGATTGCATCACTGCTTACCAACAGGCGGGATTGCGGTCAAGCACTAAGTAGTTTATAATTTATAAAAAAATACCATTTTTTTAAATTTGTTTCATTTTAGTATTCGTTGATGGATTAGTATGCCTATGAATTAAGGTTGGATGTTTCTTGAGTATTAAAAGGCAAATCCAGCTATCTACAAGGTTATACCAAGTCCAACATATCTTTTATGTGACCCATATGAAACCGGTGAAACGCACACAAGATTACATCGTAAAGTTCCCTAGCAAATTACTTTCTGCATTTTATCTCAACAGTAGGATATTAATCCTCCATCATGTATACAATGTAGGAACAATCCGCACTCCCACACTTACACCCATGCATGGTTTGTTTGTACATAAATATACTCCCCCTTATTACAAAACAAAACAAAACAAAACTTTAGTTCCAGACTTAACCTTTAAGTCAGTATTTGTATTTCGAACTTTATTGAGGTTAAGTCAAAGTTCTTAATAGAAAAGTGTCAACTTAGTAGTTAGTATCGAACCACGCTGTATTTTTATATAAAGAATTACATTTCTATAATATTAAGGTGCATTATTCAATAACCGTTTAGGTGGTTTTAACCTGATGTATATATACAAAGTCCATGTTTTGTAATATACATGTATTCATTTCATTCTTTTTTTATTTGTATAAGTCTCATACATATATTTATAATTATATCCTAAACAGTATCAATTTTATTTAAACTGAGCAATGGCCGAGTTTTGCTTACAAGGATTTTCCCATTGTCGTACTTAAATACCTAGAATAAGTTTGTCGGAGAAGATTATGTTTTTGTTGTGTGTTGAATGTATTTTGATCGTTGTATGTTTTTGGTGTAAATAAATAACTAAATATGTCGTATCTCTCGTTATTATTAGGCATATTTAATTTACCATGGACGTATTGAGTGTTGGCTATGGCACAAAAGTGAAAAACGGTAAGCAGTTCAAATCAGATTATAATTCACAAGAAAGTTTGTCATTCTATCAAACAACACCGTGTAGCTACACAATTCAACTCTACGCAAGACGGTGCCTAGCACAGTCACACATGTTGTTCGTTCAATTTTGTCGGTCTCCGTGGCGCACGATCCCTGGCCAGGTCATGATAGAAAACGATATTTTCCTGCTTGGCCTGGGTCTTGGGTGTTTATCTATATATGTATCTATTATAAATTATAGTATCGTTGAGTTTGGGGCTAGCTCAATCTGTGTGATTTGTCCGTATATATTTATTTAAAAAAAAAAATTGGTTGTCTGTAGAACTCCGTCTACTGCCGATATTTGAACGTGACAACGTCTATACCTATGTTTCCGAGTATGCCTTCGGGCGCTCTAGGGGTGGGGGTAAAGTAGGCGTGGACTCCGTGTGGCGTCAGATTCGGCCGTTACGGTGTTTTCGAGAATGACTCCACGCCGTACCAATTTAATAGACGTTGTCACGTCAACAATGTCTGTCTCGATGATTCAGAGTTCTGCTCAACCGCTCTTGTACCTTAGTTAATGGCTTCAATTCCCTTGTTCACTAACTAAATTAAATTTCAGTGCATCTTTTTCTTTATACACACATCAAAAGTGTCTAGGGATCAACATATATTTTTGCAATAAATTTTCTCCTGATTGATATTAATTAAAATTTTCTTTAAGGATTCATCAAATAAAGTGTTTTCGTTTGTCACAGTAACGATAAACCAAGTCACCTTTGCATTAATAAAGAAATTTGCCATTTTCCTAATAAAGGGATACCACTAACACAAAAGTTCGAAAAAAAGACTGAAATAACAGTTTTCTGTAAAATTTTATTGGGTAACTTAAACAATTAATAATCCGTGTTTCTACCGCGAACACTAACAACACAAGAACATCGGTTTGGCATACTCAAAATGAGTTCATCCAAATCACGCTGTGGAATGGCCGCCCATGTTCGTTGCAACAACAAAAAAAGGTCTTCTTGCGACTGGATACCCTCCATATTCGGCAGAGCTCTTCTCTGTAGCATATCCCATGCATGCTCAATCGGGTTCAAGTCTGGCGACTGAGCAGGCCAGGGCAGGACATTGATGTTAGCTGCGGCGAGAGTCTGTCTTACAACTCTTGCAGTGTGCGGTCGTGCATTATCATGCATTAACCGAAATAAGGGACCGATTTGCACTTGTAGAGGAACGATGACGTCTGATACAATCGTCTCAGCATAAATTTGAGCGTTGAGGTTGCCTCTGATCCAAATCAACTCAGTTCTTCCGCCGATCCAAATACCCGCCCATACCATGATGGTTCCACCACTATAAGGATGGACTTCCTGGCAGGATTTTAATCGCTGTTGGCGTCCAGGGGTTCTCCAGTGTCGTATACGTCTTGTATCAGGTCTCATACCAAAACGAGACTCATCAGAA
This sequence comes from Sesamia inferens, assembly GCA_037179545.1. Lineage (NCBI taxonomy): Eukaryota > Metazoa > Arthropoda > Insecta > Lepidoptera > Noctuidae > Sesamia > Sesamia inferens. Next base: position 11,732,848 of record CM073921.1, on the reverse strand, counting down.
AAGCACACGAAACGCCATTGTTCTTCTGCCCAATTTCTGTGTTCAAGAGCCCATTGATATCGAATCCTACGATTGTGCATTGCTATAGGTGGTACCCGTAGCGGTCTTCGGGAATGAAGGTTCACTTCATGCAAGCGGTTTCTGACTGTTTGGTCGCTAATTAAGTTCCCTGAAGAGTGATGAAGCCTCACAGCTAACATCATGGCGGTTATTGTTGGAGCTCTTCGAGTTAAGATTTGAATGTATCGGTCTTGTCTCCGTGTGGTACAGCGATACCGTCCTCCATGGCGCTCAGCCACGGTACCAGTGCTTCGGTAACGTGTCCAAAGTCGACTGATAACACTCTGACTTGTATTCAGAGCTAAAGCCACAGTACGTTGCCGGGAACCAGCTTCTATCATTCCCACGGCTCTGAGCATTTCTTCCCTGCTTAAATGACGTCGCCGCTCCATATTAACGTTGGTTTTAATCAGTAGTAGGGAAACAGTAGCACTAATAATGTCTTCAATGCGTTGTATGTTTTTATAGGGAAAATATTGACAGCTGATTTTCATCTTTTACTCGAATTTGATTCACAGTTCCTGATTCAAATTATGAAATGCACCAAAACGGATCCATATAAATTTATAAAATCATAAATTTATTACAAAGCCACATCTCAATCTCAAGAAATCCGCATAAAAATGCTTGATCCCTAGACACTTTTGATGTGTGTATTTCATTAAGAAAAGGACAGAAGATAAAATGTCAGTTTCATCATTATCAACCTTTTTATCGTCCCACTGCTAGGCACAGGTCTCCTCTCATATAGACAAGGATTGAGCGTAATCACCACGCTTGCTCAATGCGGGTTGGCGATTTCAGACTTAAATTCCAGGTTGCCTCAAGATGTTTTCCTTCACCTTCCTTGACCGTTTAAATATGTATGTAATTTGTAACAATAAATTATGGCCTATAAGATAAAGTTGCATCATTGCAAACAATAGGGCTATTTCCTGGGTAAAAAAAAATGATTCTATTTAGTCCGTCATTCAGATTATAGAAAAATATTGGATACGTATATTTTGTTTTATCAAATCAATAAAAATTGACAAATATAAAAGGCTTCAAAGCTCAGGAGTGGTGGCTGGTGACGTCACTGCTCGCTAAGAAGTGTAGCGTGCAGTGACGTCACACGAGTTTTCAACGCACTGTGTCGTCTTCATTTTTTGTTTATATGAAATAAGAAAAAATACCTGTTTAGTATTTTTTGGAAATCTGACTGACGGACTAATTATTTTTTTTTTTTTAGTCAACTACCCTATCAGTGCGCTCCTGACGTAAACTCCTGGCGTATTTTTAATCGCCATTTTTATAATCGTGTCTAAACTGTCTATGGAGTATCTTAATTTGACAGGATTAAATTAAAATGTTATCTTCTATCCCTTCCTTAACGAAATGGAAAGAAAAAGATGCACTTAACTTAAAATTAGTTTGTGAACAACAGAATCGGCGCTAATTGGCTTGTATCCTAAAAAATAATTTAATGTCCGTCAGATAGATTTATAAAAAATATTGAACACGTATTTTTTATTTTTTCTTTTATTCAAATACTTAGAAAGATATATTGATTTGAAATGTCGCATGACGTCACGCCATGGTGCAAAATATAGAACGGCGTGACGTAATTAGTCCCCACTCTGTAACTTTAATACGCTATATCTCAGTAATTTTTGGTAATTAAGACAAAATAAAAAATACGGGTCTTAATTTCTTTTATTATCTGTAAGACGGACTAATTATTTTTTTTTTTAATTTTCATACCTTGGATACATCCCTAATTGTCCACCCCCACAAACTCGGGCTAGACTTTGTCGAGCGATGTAGGGGCGTCGCTGAAGTGTAAGTGTGTCAAACTAATAACTAACTACTTCTATAAGTTGTTGCAAATAAACATTTTTAAGTCACACGAGCATAAAAGCAGGCAAGTACCCGCGACGCAGCTTGGTACGCCGCGCCGTCGGTCGGCCACATTCATTTGAAAGCCTGACTTTGTCTCGTGTTTCTCGGTGGTAGGCCATAACATCGGCTGCCGGCAGAAGTTACCACCCACCAGACAAAGCCTTGCCGCCAAGCGATTTGTCGTGTTCCGGCATGATGTCTGGTGAAGCCGTACGGAGTACGGGTCTGAGCAGTTGTGTTGCGATGTGTGCCGTGTACGACGCGCCAAATGTTGTTGTGTTGGGAGTTTGGTCGTGGAGAGTCTTCAGATCAATCTCCCTTTGGCGCAGCATCGTTGGTCGTGTTGTTGGGTTTAACATTGTATCACCTCGCTCAACTGCCGTCTTCCTTCCTATTCGCTCAGTTTTTATGAGTGAATAGGCTCTTAATAAACTAGCGCGCTTTACCATCAACGATCGCATCACTGCTTACCATCAGGCAGGATTGCGGTCAAGCGCTAGTTTATAATTAGGTATTAAAAAAAAAAAACGAGATGAAAACTAATTTAAAAAAAAAGAGGGAAATCAGTAGTTTAAAACTTTATTATAACAGTAATGTTACAATAAAGTTTTAATAAGTTTAAGTTTTTACTTTATTATAGAAAAAGAATTTACATTACTGGTTAAGAATTAAAAAAAGAAGTTAAAATAAATGATGATGAGTGAGGTAAAAAAAAAAGAAACGTATAGCAGAAGCAGACGCTGACAGCAGGCCAGCAGCAGCAGCGGAGGAGCGGCGCTGGCAGCAGGAGCGGCCCCGGCGGCGGAGGGCCATTGTGAGCGACCACGTTTCAGTTCCGTAAGTCATCACTGGCAACACACACTGGTCAAAGACTTTAGTCTTGAGACACTGTGGTATCTTGGACGACGAGAAGATGTATCGTAGCTTCCCGAACGCTGCCCGGCCGAGGTGAATTCGACGAGACACCTCTTTCTCGAAGTTGGACCTACCTAGTTGGACTGTTTGTCCCACGTATACAGTATGTTAAGAAAACCCTGTCCGAGCCATAAGGATAATAAAGGTTAGGTAAACACATGACCAAATATAATATAAAATTTTACGTAATCATCATAGTACCAATACAAAAGAATTTTGAAGTTATCTTTTTTTCCCGCGAATTAATTCCAACTTCCCCGAAATTTGGTAATTTTTAAAAGAGTGGCAACACCGATATTATTATGAGCGAATAGCGATGCGACCACGTGCCGCGTGCCCAGCGAAATAATATTTATATTTTTAGGGGGATTTTTTTTTAAGTTTAGCCCTGATTCTACTAATGCATACGCATTAGTAGAATCAGTTGTCGATACATAACAACACCTTCACGGGTCGGACAGGGTTTTCTTAACATACTGTATATACTCGTCAACAACTTCGAGTGCAGAGCAACCAACTAGAATTGGAGTGGGTGCAACATAAGAGTTCGACATGATCTTCGTCTTATCCATGTTCATCTTGCTGTTCTTGTTGTTCAGTATGTGTATGAGTATAAATAATAAGTGTGAGTATATATGAATATGTACATAACATTACAACTTCAACTAAAATACAATTAAAATTAATCATGTTGCACAAAGCACAGGTCCGTTCGTGTGTGTAGTACTGCAGCCACATTTGGGCTGGTGCTGCTAAGTGTCACCTGGCTACTTTGGATTCAGTGGAGAGGCGGGCGAAGAGGCTGATTGGTGACCCTGACTTAACTCGAGACGGTCTCTAAAGCCTAGAGCACAGGCGTAGAGTGGCCAGCCTTTCGGTTTTGGGGAGTGTGCGAGGGAATTGCACTATTTAATTCCCCCATCTCCGTTCCACCATCGGGCGACCCGTCGTACGGCAAGTTTCAACCCTTATGTTGTTAACACCACTACGATCCGGATGAAGCGTTTCGCCTCCTCCTTTATACCGCGTACATCGAGGGACTGGAACAGTTTGCCAGCAGCTGTGTTTCCGTCGGACTACAATTTGAGTGACTTCAAGGCTACAGTGAATAGGCCCTTAATAAACTAGTGCGCTTTACCATCAACGACTGCGTCACTGCTTACCGTCAGGCGGGATTGCGGTCAAGCGCTAGTTATTAATTTAATAAAAAAAAAAAAATCATCAATTTATTGGTAGCATTGAGCTTTGAAGTATGTATATAATAATTATAATGTAATGCAATAAAAATATTTGTAATAATTGTAATGTAATGCAATAAAAATATTTGTAATACTTGTAATGATTTTTTTTTTGTATTTTTTTTATTTGAAGAAAAGGACTTTCATTCTGTTTTTATACTTTGGCCACCATCTCTCTCTTCAGTCGGTCCCTCATATCTGAGGATCGTGGTCAGCATTGAGGCAGCATTTCGAATGGATGATCTGCCTCCATCGGTTTCGATCCAGCGCATCTCTGACCACCGCGTAGAATTTAGAACACGATGAGTCTTTGACTTGATCGGTCCATCTTGTTGGTGAAGGACCGCGCGATCGTTTGCCTTCGCTGTTCCCAACGACAATCAATTTTTCTAGACTTTCATCGCTTCTGCGCACTGTGTGACCGGAATAGGACAAAATATGTTGCTGGCATATGGTTGACAAACGGGTTTTTATTTTAAGCTGGTTTAGAATCGACACATTGGTGCCACCATAGTCTTGGGTTAATTTGTTGCAAACTTGCGTGTAGAGCTGCTACGCTATCTACGCTACGTTCGTAGCAGGGACTACGGAGGTCTACGAATTACTACGATTACTATCTACGTCGTAGGATGGCCTTGAAATTAGATCTAATAATTTTTTTAAAGCATATTTTGAATATGTCTTTCCCATATCGTTGAAGATTGTGAGTAGGCATGGAAGATGAACAGTTACTGCAACAAGCACGAACGTGAGTTGTTATTCCTCGCTAGATAACTACGATTATAAATAATTATTATAAATATACGTATCTACGTTATTTTCTCTATGTTGTATAGAGCGGTTGTTCCTAGTTGCCTACCTACACTGAAGAAATATCATGAAAATATTAAATTATGATATGTTGTTACACTCTCTACTTGATGACCGTTTAAATATGTATGTAATTTGTAACAATAAATTATGGCCTATAAGGTAAAGTTGCATCATTGCAAACAATAGGGCTATTTCCTGGGTAAAAAAAAAATGATTCTATTTAGTCCGTCATTCAGATTATAGAAAAATATTGGATACGTATATTTTGTTTTATTAAATCAATAAAAATTTACAAATATAAAAGGCTGCACTGCTCGCTAAAAAGTGTAGCGTGCAGTGATGTCACACGAGTTTAGCAGTTCAGTCCCAGGCTTTGTTGTCTTCTAAAAAATCAGTGATTTTATAATAAGTACCCCTTTTTACAAAGTTTAGGCTTTATATAGCTTTTAAATCGTTTAATGGGTAAGTTTCGAATGTCTATGGGAAGCTTGTCGTAAAAGTGAAGGTGTGGCGGTAGGCAGTTGCTCCATGTAAAATACTAACAAGATATTCGGGAACCGACGCCCGATGGGGCCGACGGGTTCTCGAGTGGCTACCACGCACCGGAAGACATAGCGTAGCGTAGCCCGACAAGGTAGACCGACGACCTGGTGAAGGTCGCGGGAAACCGCTGGATGCTAGAGGCACAGGACCGGTCGTCGTGGAGAACCTTGGAGGAGGCCTATGTCCACCAGTGGACGTCTTTCGGCTGAAATGATGATGATGCTGATGATTCGGGAAAAGGCTAGTCAGATGATGATGATGATGATGATGATGATGATGATGATGATGATGATCTAGGATATCCGAGAAAACTGGTAATTTTTGTTTGTTATACGCGATTCATGTCACACAGGTTGATAATTAACACGTTGCCTGTCCAGAGTACTTTGGATAAGGTGTTCGTGACGTCCAACTTTTTTTTTCGGCCAAACTGTTTCATTTTATGTACTTACAAACAATATACAAATGATTTTGAATAAAACTTTTGAATATACTGAATTTCAGGATTGCATTATTTTTAATGCACGGACGTGACAGCCAGAATACCGTGCATAACAAATAAGGCACCACGTAATAAAGGCGACCGTTTATAAAAAATATAGCCACTAACCGAGTGCATTCCATGTAATAAACCATTTTAAAACGAATCTCAGTACCTAATTGCCAGTGGTATTTATTGAAATAATAATGCTTTTCAATAACACATAAAAAAACGCGGGACAACCAATAAATAAAATCGCGGGACATTCATGTTTTATTATTCCCAATTCACTGCTCATAAGTCTGCAAAATATTAAAGACGTAATGTATGATCTGTTGCTAGATCACACACTACTTTTAGATGATGTGGGCAGAATACAATGAAAGATGTTGATTTTATATAAGCTACTATATTGTTCTAAAATTATAGTTAAAATGAGCTAATGGACTGATGTGTGTGAAGTGAGTGACACGTGGCCTTTGCTGGCCGTAATGAGAACGCGACGACTTGATGGCTCAACGCGAACTGATGATTATTATGAAGTAAAATGAATGCGAGGCGTAAATGCTGACGATGCTTTGCTGATGTGCGGTTGCACCGTACATGCTCCCGAGCGGGAAGATGAATATCAGATGAACATGAAAAGGTGAGTGACAAGATGATGCCAATTGGTCCTTATGCTAGATGATTAACAAGGTGATTCCAATAGGTCCTTATTCTATGTTTAGAGTCTCTATTTGAATTCTGTTTTGCTAGTCATAGGCACTGTACACTTGTCCACTTTATGCACTTTAGGAATTTTACTGTAATCGGATACACATGGAATCTCACACTGATTACGCGCACTGACACTATATTGAACCGCAGACGACGTATAAGAGGCCCCAGCCTTTGCTTGTGCTGGCGTCTCGTGTTGCGGTGTTGGTAGACTCGCCAATGTGGCCCTTGCCACCGCCAGAGATGCGACTCGCCTGTTACGCAGCCGACGTACCATAATGACTACAGCAACCACCAACACAACTCCGATCACTATGTATAATGCTGTATAGTGATGGATATCATGATAAGAAAGTTGATAAGGCAAATTCTCACTTGCTTTGAGAATATGGAGTTGTTTTTTGATGTCGTCAAGCTCGTGGTTGCTCGAAAGAAGTGAATAGTTTTGTATCAGTGGAGTGGGGATGCCTACGTCAATGATATGATTGATGGGTTCTATCTCAGGCAGCTTATAGGAAGGTTTTATATCTAAAGTGCTGAGACCTTCATTGTGTGAGTAAACCGTAAAACTTTCGGTTTTTATGAGGCAATCGTGTGCAACTCCCAATACGCCTGCTTTTACCAACTGCCCCAGCGAAACCTGATCGTTGCATAGAATTCTTATTTGGCAGTGACTGCAGCAGAAAAATGCATAATTATTTGTTTTATGAAGTGTTGTCCATTGATTCGAACAACTCGTAAAGCTGATCTTGCATTTGCTGGTATCAGGTTCGACTTGGCATAATTTTTCATCATTCTTGAGATGATAAATCGGCTTCTCTATATGGCATAGATATGTATTGTCATCGTCACGTAAACATGTCTGGACATCGTATATAGACATCGGTAAATACGAGTCCTTCTTCAAATTTATTGCAACATACTCAGCAATCGGAGTTACAATAGCCATGCTTGAGTTACCTACAGCTTGAGGTATTGGAATGATTTTCATAATCGAAAATAAATTCCTGGATATCAAAGGCAATTTTAATTCAAAAATTAAATATTTTTCGGTCATTCTTGCCTTGACTGATAATAATTGATAAATATTTCTGAAGTTATCTTGTAGGTTATTAATTGGCAATGAAAGATCCTTTGAAAGATGACCCGATATTGTATTTAGTGTGTCCTTCAGTTGTTCTGGTGATAGTAAATGAAAATTGAGTTTCCCGTGATAAACATCAGTTATGGTATCCAATAAACTTGTCTGAATTGTTTTCAGGTGTCTTAAAACATTAGTCGTAGCAATTGCTCCCGTACTGAAATCGTTCATGATTCGATTTCTCTTTGATTCGTCTATTAAAACGTTCTCCAACTTATCTAATTTCATTGATAGTGAATTAAGCATCTTGTATTGCTTATTAATTGCTTGTTCATTCCTTTTCAAAACGTTGTATTCTGCCTCAATGACCGTTGTTTGTTGTTTCATAAGTGAAAGCAAATGATTTTCATTGTCCTGAATTGATTGAATATCTTGTTTATATTGGTCGGCAAATCTCTCATCAAGTACACCGAATAAATTATTTGCGAGATACCCTACACCATTGATAAGGCCTCGCTTGCGCCGGCGCAGGTGTCGTTCGTGGCGCGTGCTGGAATGCTGACTCAGCAACAGGTGGTTATAGTACTGAAGTTCCGAGAATTCATGCTGTAATTGTACTTGTATGATGTCACAGTGTGACGTTTCTTTTAACTTGTTACATAACTGATCCAAGTAGGCTAGGTATTTACTGCATGCTGCTGTACCTTGCCAAAATGAGTTCATGTCGTAGTATGTTACTATCTTCCAATCGTCTCTGATTAATTGCATGTTTGCAATTTTATCAAAATAAAGACCTTGATTATCTTTTAACTGTGTAACTTTGTAGGAACAGTTAGCTGTGGTGAAAATGCTAATTAAAGACAAAAGTAACATGACCAGCGTTGAGATGCTGTACTTAACCCTTTTATTTGTTTTGCGATCCTTTACCTCCTTCACACGCGACTCTTGTTTGTTGACTCTGTCGTTCACTGGAAGAATAGACAGCTTGACAATAGGCCTCTTGATAAACCCATTCTTTGTTTTCAATGTAACCACCCTGGTGTGGCCATCAGCTCCGGGATGCAGCTGGACGACTCGGCCAACTGCCCACTTTCCAGGGGGTAGGTTAGCATCGTTAATGGTAACAATATCATTTAGTGGAATGGTTTGCTGAGGATGTCTCCACTTGCTTCGTGCTGACAGCTGAGCGAGATATTCTGTATGCCAACGTTTCCAAATATTTTGTACTATTTTTTGAGTTAAATGCCATCTCGTCCGCATATCTGTTTCTGTTTCTAAAATGGTCATGCCTTGATTTAGATTGATAAAGCTTGACGGAGAGAGGAAGTCCAAGTCGTTGCGATCTTCAGTCAGAGGACAAAGTGGCCTCGAGTTAAGTATTGCTTCTAACTGGGCCAGAACGGTGGTGAACTCTTCAAAGGTGAGCTTCTGATCTCCAACGACTCTTCTTAAATGATATTTCAAACTTTTAACCGCTGCCTCCCACAGCCCTCCTGCTGTGGGCCACGAGGGCGCATTAAAATGCCATTCTATTTCCATGCTAGTGATTTCCTTGATGAAATCTTGATTGAATGTGTCTTGTATCTGCTCAAATTCTTCTTGTAAAATTTTGTTGGCCCCTACAAAGTTTGTTCCGTTGTCACTGTATAAGTGTTTCGGGGAACCCTTTCTTGCAGCCATTCTTCGCAACGCAGCTATGAATGCGGATGACGTGAGGTCTGAAACTAGCTCTATATGGACAAGCTTGGTCACCATACAGACAAATACCGCCACGTATCCCTTTGTGGTCTTGATACCACGACCCTTGTTGGCCTTTATGAGCACGTGTCCGGTAAAATCGACGCCAGTGTGTTCAAATGGTTTTGCAACGTTGCATCTCTGTGTAGGTAAATCACCCATTAACTGCGTCATCTTGGATTGTGTTTACGACAGGTAATGCATGTACGTATACGCTTTTTTACCGCTCGATTACCACCTATGATCCAGTAATTTTTGCGAATGAATGCTGATGTCACCCGTGCTCCTCCATGGAAGGTAAGTTCATGTGTTTGATCGATAATTAAATTTGTTAAGTGTCCTTCGTGAGGTATGATAATCGGATGCATCATATCTTGATTAATGCTAGCCTTGCTCAATCTTCCTCCAACTCGGAGAAGCCCCTCATTGTCAAGGAACGGATTTAATTGCAATAACTTGCTTTTTGCTGATAGTGGCTTGTTTTCTTGTAAATTATGAATTTCTTGTGCGAATTCTCTCTTTTGTACATATAAAATTAATTTATGCTTAGCACAGATTAATTCTTGTAACGTAAAATAACCTTGTAAGCGGTTATTCTTGTTTCTTGCTTGCTTGATAAATCTCAATATCCAAGCTAAAACTCTTGTTAGTTTAGCAAGTGAACTATATCTTGATAATAATTCACCCAAAGTGTTATCACTTTCTTGCTGCGATATGTGACTGATATGCTTGATTTTTCTTGCTTCTTCGTCTGTATTAAAAACTGCTTGTTCAGTTTCTTGGCCAGGGTCGTTGTTTCGCAGCCATGATGGGCCTCCCCACCATAGCGAAAAGTTTTTCAATTGATCGACCCCCAATCCACGGCTTGCGCAGTCCGCTGGATTTTCAGCTGACTTGACGTAACGCCAGCTGTTTGTAGGTATGATGCTTGATATTTGTCGCACCCTGTTGGCGACAAAGGGCTTCCATTTACCCGGCTGTCCTTGTAACCAGGCTAGGACTACCATTGAGTCTGTCCAACTATATATCTTGATATTATGATTGCTAAGACATTGTTGAATTTTTGACATTAATTTTGCCAATAGCAGAGCACTACTTAACTCTAATCTTGGCAATGAAATTGATTTGTTAACCGGAGTTAGTCTCGCTTTTCCTGCTACTAAAGATATCTTGATTTTTCCGTCGTTTTTTGTCTTGCAATAAACGACGCATGCGTAAGCTTTATTCGAGGAGTCGCAGAATCCATGCAGTTCCAGCGTGTTGGTCTCTCCAGTTCCCAGCCAGCGCTCCAGCTTGAATTGATTTATTTTGTGCATGTCTCCTTTAATCTTAAGCCATTCCTTGTTAGTTTGATCGGGTAATTTGTCATCCCACTGAATGTTTGATATCCAAACTTGCTGAAATAATAGTTTGAGTTTTGTTGATAGCGGAGACAGCCAACCAAGAGGATCAAACAACTTGGATATGTCTGACAACATGGATCTCTTAGTCGGTATTTTAGTAGATTGTTCGATTTTGGATTGAAATGTAAATAGGTCTGCTTTGGAATTCCAACGTAATCCCAAGGTTTTTGAGGTCTCCATTTCCTTAAAATAGAAATTATCTTGCTGATTACTTGTCTCGATTGTATTGTCTTGTAATACTGATGCGTTGGAAGACCACTTCCTTAAGTTGAACCCTCCTGATTTTAATAATTTGATTAAATCTTGCTTTAATCCAATTGCTGATTCGACAGAATGACTCCCGTGAAGGATATCATCCATGTAGAATGACTGCTCTAATGCCTTTATCGCAATATGCCCGAAATTGTGTTTCTCATCTTCAGCCAATTGTTTTAAAGTCATCATGGCCAAAAACGGTGCGGCCTTGGTGCCGTATGTAACCGTGCACAGCTGATATACCTGACTATACATGTCTGGAGTATCTCTCCAAATGATCTTTTGAAATTTTTGATCCTGTTCATTTAACCAAATAAAACGAAACATTTTTTCAATATCTGCCGTAAAAGCTACGCGATATTGTCGCCAACTTAAGATTAAAGATTGGAGATCTTGCTGCAGATTCGGGCCTTTTAACATAACGTCATTCAAACTGTATCCTGATGTTGTTTTTGAAGATGCGTTAAAAACTACGCGAAGTGCTGTCGTAGTCGAATCATGTCGCAATACGCAATGGTGCGGTAAATAATAATCGGGTTGCATGTTACCGGACGATAGTATCATATGACCTAACGTTTTATACTCTTGTATAAATAACTTGTATTGGTTTGCTAATTCTTGATTATTATGAAATTTCTTTTCCAACTGTTGAAATTGCGCCACAGCTTTGTTTTTAGATAATCCCAATTGTAACTGAAAGTTTTCTTGAAATGGTAATCTTACTTCATACATGCCATTTTCACGTCTTGTTGTTGTTTTCTTGTAATATTCCATGCATTGTACATCCTCTGCGGATAAATTGGGTGCTTCTGTAATGTCTTCGATCTCCCAAAATCGTTGTACTTCGTCCACCTGATTCAGGACTACGTTACAATGAAAAGTCTGTAAATTCCCGCATAGGATCCATCCCAGTCGTGTCTGTTGCGCAACCGGTAATGATTGATGAGCCCTGATAATACCTTCTAAAATGATATTTGCATAAACATCGGCTCCCAATAAAATGTCAATGGGACGACTGACATTGTATTCTGGATCGGCTAACTGTATGCCGGCCAGGTGAGCCCATGTTTGTTTGACAAATGTGCGTCTTGGTAATTGATTAATCAGCGTGTCCATGATTACCACATCTGTTTGAAAAGTAAAGTTATCAAAATGCGAACAAAATGTTATACTTGTTACGCCCTTGCTACTACTCTCCTTCTCTCCAATGCCGGAGATGACGGCTCTGCAATACTTTCTTGATAAAGCTAGCTGTTGTGCCGCTCTGGCTGAGATAAGGGAGGCTTGAGAGCCTTGATCTATTAGCGCACGCAATTTATGATATGATCCGTCACTTGCTTGAACCTTGATCATCGCGGTGGCCAATAGGGTTTCCATCACGTTGTTGCCTTGTTGCAAAACGTGATTTTCTTGCGATTCTTGTTTTTGTGTCCTGGTTGCAAAAACTGCAGGTGTTTTGTTCTCTGTAATTGGATTACATGAAGACTTATTGTGAAACGCTTCGTGTAAAAGTGTGTTATGTTTGCCACGACATTCACGGCAGCGTTTTTCTGATGTACATGCTTTATCCCCATGCGAATAAAGACAGTTTTTGCACAAATGCAATTGTGTGACTGTTTGTCGCTTTGCACTTGGTGTCATATTTAAAAACTTACTGCAATAAAATATTCCGTGAGACTCTTTACATAACGGGCATGTTTGCTCGACATAATTTCCCGAAGTCTTACTTGCTGAATTTTTATTTGTGAAATTTAACGCTGATGATTTTTGTTGCTTGTTTGATGGTGGTTTGGAATTTTCCGTTTTCTTGCGTGAAGATTCCAAAGCAGTGAATCTGCTCTCTATGAAGCTTAAAAACTCCATTAATTTTGGTAGATCTCTCGGCATGTTCCGAGTTTCCAAATAATGGTCATGAGTATCCGCATCTAATTTAAGCAATAAAATACGCACGATGAATGGATCCCAGCTGTCTACCTCAATGCCTAGGTTCCTTATCGAGTTTAAACACTCTATTGTTGTATCATGCATATTCTTGATCTGATGGACGTTTGCGTGTTGAACTTCTGGAAGATTTAGTATGAGGTCTAAGTGTGATTTAAAAATTAACCACGTGTTGTTGTACCTGTTATTCAATATTTCCCAGCACACAGTGTAATTATCGGAACTGATTTGTAGATGCTGTATCAAACGCTCAGCTTCTCCCCGTACTTTGCTTTTAAGAAACTGCATCTTATGGGCGTTTGATAAAGAGATATTATTGTGGATAGCTTCAACAAACAAATCCTTAAAAGACACCCAATTTTTATAATTGCCACTAAAGAACGGGATGTCAATTTTTGGTGTCCAGTTTTCCTTGTGAACTACGGACCCTAGTTTCCTATTAATTGCATTGTTCAATTTATTGTAAATAGTTTCATACTTTGTATAAGACGCCTCATATTGCTGATTCGCACCTTCCAATTCGCTGTCCAATTCCCAATGTATGGAATCTATAATAGACCATCGAGTTTGTAGAGTACGTAAGGCTTCTTTCAACTCCCACTTTTCGGACATAATATCCAAATTTATCCCTGCCACAGTGCGCTGCAGGGCTCTGAAGTTGCTTGCTTGCTTCTTTAATAGATCCTCCATTTTGCTAGATGTACCTCTGGAGCATACTTCCACGGGCGGCGATTGGCGTCCTTTAAGATCTTCTTGCTTCGACCATGCAGGACCTTGTGCTTCCTGAGTGGATTCTCCTTGCTGAGATTCCTTCATCTTTGTCATCAAAACTTGATATTGCTGAGTAATGAATGCCTTGGTCGAAATATATAGCTCTTCTGTTCGTTCGTATTTACGGCCACTAAAATACGAATGAGACTTGCTTTCCTCCGTAAGAAGGCGGTCGTGATTGTATTGATAATCGGACCAATATTGATTTAAGTTATCCAACCTTCGTTTGAAATAGTCAGCAGTTTTTCTATCTGCTGGATCCTTTTTGATATTAGTTACCAACTTTTGGATTGCTATGTAAAGCTCATCCTGATTTGCATGTATGGCCTCCATGGTGAGAACCGGTTGAAGTAAGAAATAATTGGAAAGATCTTACTTGAATGTCCTTGATGACTGCTTAATGCTTCTTGATGATTGCTTGAGACACCTGCTAGTCTCACCTCCTGACGACACAACAAACCTTGAGACACCTATTTGTCCCAAAGTCCAATATGCCTTCACTGAACACTGATAGTTTACGGGTCCTTGTTGACCCTGAGACACTTGTTTGTCTCAAAGTTTGATAGTCACTGATCACAACACACGTTAGAGTCACTGGTTAGCTTCCCGCTACAATATCCACGCGCGCGAATGGACTTTATAGCGTGCGAAGCTTAATCGAAGGACCAAAAAGATGTATGATCTGTTGCTAGATCACACACTACTTTTAGATGATGTGGGCAGAATACAATGAAAGATGTTGATTTTATATAAGCTACTATATTGTTCTAAAATTATAGTTAAAATGAGCTAATGGACTGATGTGTGTGAAGTGAGTGACACGTGGCCTTTGCTGGCCGTAATGAGAACGCGACGACTTGATGGCTCAACGCGAACTGATGATTATTATGAAGTAAAATGAATGCGAGGCGTAAATGCTGACGATGCTTTGCTGATGTGCGGTTGCACCGTACACGTAACTCTCACGTCCAGTCTAAAAATCCCCATTCAAATAGAATAGGCTCGTGCATTACCGATAAAGCACGGACGTCACAGCAACAGTCAAAAATGCTTTATATATGTATAATGCACGGACAGGCAACGTGTTAAAATCCTGAATATGATCAGATATACATTGGTCAGTGAGTGTGATGTAATGATGCCTGTAGCCTGCAGCTGACAACAAGGCGGATGTACATAGAGGTGGATTTGGTGCTCAGTCAAATATTCCTATACTCGTATCTCTGGAAACAGTTTATTAAAGCTAAAAAAGTAACATATATGGAAAATTGCAGCCGCGGGGACTTGTTGGCGGCGATGAAGTCGTTCCACTGTTGGTTGATGTCGGGCGGCACGGCGGAGGGTGCGAAGGTCGGCTGGGACTCGACAGGGATGACAGGCAGAGGCGCAGCGAGCAGCGGAGCAGGCTCCAGTTCCGCCTCTTTACGTGTACGCAGCGCGCCCAACTCACCCAAGGCCGCCTTTAGCTCGCGCTCGGCCACACTGGCGCCCGACGACCGCCGCGCGTCCTCTGCACAACACAACAATAGTTTGATGTGACGCTGCCAGTGTCTGGCGCACGCCACAATTAAGTATCACTATCGGTATCGGTGCACTGAAACCTACTTCGTCAGCGATATACGATTTTCACGTATGAATGATCATCAGCGCGCAACACGGTCTTTCAGTGGTCTGTTTGACATGTTTTTTTACTAATTTCACCACGAGGCTAAAGTTTCAGAATAATATTAAAATAACTAGTCAAAAATATTTAAATTAGCTCCTGCCCGCGACATTTTCCGCACGGAAGTAGTAAGCATAAAATAACAGAAACCACTATGTAAAACTTCCATTGCAGTAGTAACAGACTTGTTATTACGTATTAGTTCTGTAACCGATCCTAACCCTGGTCCGACCGACGTACCGTACCGATCTCGACCCGATAACGTTCCGTGATCTCGACGAAAAAAAAATGAACCCTCAGCCGGAGGGGAGTAATGTAGGGGTGCCTACAACGCAACAGGCGAACAACGCCTCATACTGACGTCACGCGAATCCTGCATCTCGCCATCAGAGTTTTCTGTGCAACTAAGTGCTTGTTCACGTAGAAACGCGCGGGCGCGGGCGCGGGTTCGGGCGCGGAGACGTTGCGAGTTCGTGTTCACATTAGCCGCCAGGCGTTTGCGCGATTTCATAAGTTCAAACTGGTTGATCTTACCTGACGTCGCGGGGTAATCGCGCGCTCTGCCGCTAGTTTAACGTGAACACGCACAAACATCTCTCGCGTTTGTAATTGTAGCGAGCGTGCCGCGCGCGCCGGTCGCCTGCTAGCCCGCTACTTACACCGCACGTGCGTTTCATACGTGAACACTTTGATATTTCGTCATTTGTTTGATATTTCGTGACCGAGCCCGCCACCGCGCCCGCGAGTCTACGTGATCAAGCACTAACACGCATACAAGTTCGCGACATTAACCGGCGGGCAAAGTGGCCCGCCAGACAATCCCAGTCTGGTCAGAGGATCCCCCCTTTTCTATGGAAGATTAGTGAGCTTTACACGCTGCTCCACAACTCTACATAGCTACTCGTCCCATCATGTCTGGTAAGATTGGGTACAGAGTTGTTCCAAGTTCTGGCTTGCGAGTCTCCAGGCATCCATAGTCTCGGTAAAGCATACAAAATCTAAAACTCTCTCTCTCTCTCTGTGCCGTGGACCGAGGTTGACAAAGCCGGAAGAGACCTTCTTGAAATTTTAAACCCAGCAAATAATTATACAATCAAAATGAATGAATGGGAATCAAAAAGCTCTCTACGTCTTAAAGAAAGTTTTTATTCAGTCATATTTATTATTAAGGATCTGTTATGCCAGATTTGAGAAGTTTCAGATTTCTGCTAGCACAGCCTGCTAAGTGGACTACATATTTTAAAAGGCCTAAGCCAGAGGAGAGCATAAAGGGTACAAACGTGTGAAGGGGGAAACTGTATTTCTCGGACCGTGTTAGCTATACAGTTAGTGCTCTCAATCACTCTAAAACTAGTCACCACAACAAAACAAAACGAATATCAAACAAGCGAATCATGACATAAGCTTCGATTGGATTCATTCATTCAACGCGCCGAACATGACCGACCACAGCACGAAAACTCCCGAATGCACATTCGGTTTTGGTCTTAGTTTCGCCAAGTTTGCCACTGAAAACGAAACTAAACCGAAACTCATGTTTTTGCCGAAACTAAACCGACACCGAACATTCGGACGAACACTACATATACAGTTAAAATTTTCAGAGATGAAATATTTCAACTGCCGCTATAAGAACAAATCGACGGGTCCAAGAACAAAGTCCTATCTACAAAATTGTCTACTTGCAGTACGAGTTGCAAAAAATAAATAAAATTAATAGATAATGATTTTGAAAGAAAATACCCTTTACCATAATTTTCTATTACTTTTCTTTTTTTTTTGCATTTTAATAGATTCGCGTAACTTTATTGCTTCGCACTGCAACAAGACAATATTGAAGATAGGACTTTGTTCTTGGGACCCGTCGAAATAGTGAAAACATTTTTTATTATTTTATTTTGTATAGATAAGCGAATCTTTCTTGAGCGAGTAAGACTCGTACATGGCCAGTTATTTTAAGAATCTCAAGGACCCATCCAGATATTATCATTTAATTTGAAATTGACCTGTCGGATAAAAGTCACTGGCCCGAGGGTTCACCTTGCTGACAGTCGATAGCCGATTCCAAAAGGTGATCCCAAGACAGTAATTTAATAATTTAAGTGAAAGATCTGTTTGAATTATTCTATTTATAACCTGTTTGCTCGTCTTTGTTTTGTTTCGAAGTTAGTTTTTTTTTTAATAATTATAAACTAGCGCTTAACCGCAATCCCGCCTGATGGTAAGCAGTGATGCAATCGTTGATGGTAAAGCGCGCTAGTTTACTAAGAGCCTATTCACTCAGAAAAACTGAGCGAATAGGAAGGAAGACGGCAGTTGAGCGAGGTGATGCAATGTTAAACCCAACAACAGGACCAACGATGCTACGCCAAAGGGAGATTGATCTGAAGACCCTCCACGACCAAACTCCCAAGACAACAACATTTGGCGCATCGTACCCGGCACACATCGCAACACAACGGCTCAGACCCGTCCTCCGTAAGGCTTCACCAGACATCATGCCGGAACACGACAAATCGCTTGGCGGCAAGACTTTGTCTGGTGGGTGGTAACTTCTGCCGGCGGCCGATGTTATGGCCTACCACCGAGTAAAATTATCTTTTGTATGATATTATTTATTTTCTGTGTTGAATTTATCCTTTGTGAGTCCTAACTAATTCAAAGTAGTAACAATATAAGTAGTAGGAGTATAAATAAACTGCAAGGTAATCACGTAACACATTATCAGTAGCAATGGCCAATGGGTTCCATTTTGACTGTTCAATAACATTCTTTGCCTTATTTACGTTCTTGAGCAGACACATGTTTCAAAGTTTACTAGTATGTAACGCGATATTTTCATTCATTAATTCATTCATTCATTAATTCATTCATTCATTTATTTAGTCATAACAATTAAAATTGTGTTGAACTTTACAGATAAAAATTATAAATTTAAATGAAATTGCCAAATATATATATATATAACAAAGCATAAAAAAAGAAAAATATTGAATTAAAATTAGACATATCGAGTCATTCAATTATAGATATGTCAATAGATATATAATAAACTGATGTCAGATATATGTATTTACAAAAAATTATGTCAAATGTTTAGTTACAGTCAAAGCATATTGTTACATTTGTTACAGTCAAAGATTAAGAATTTAGTACAAAGTGTGTTCATTAGTAGGTACATTTTTTATTTTGTATCATTTGTCATGAAATCTGATACTGAGTATAAACATTTTTTTAAATAAATGACTATTAAGTATATATTAATAATTTCAAGTCAGTTGGTAACCGATTGAACAATTCAACTGCTTGGTATCTGGAGCAATGCCTGACTACGTTAAAATTTGGTGACAACTTGTGTTTAAACTCCTTTCTTCTTGTGTATTCTCTTAGCTTACTCTATTATTTTACAATACTTTCTCTATTATTGTCTCCCATACTTTCGTACTATGGAGCTTTATTCCTCCATAGTTGTTGCAGTACTATACACCACCTTTGTTCTTAAAAATGGGCACTAGCGAACTATGTATTGCACCATCTATATGACATCTCTCGCTCATGTAACAACTTATTGAAGAATATAGTCAGCCGCATACATCCCACCGTATTTGAAATAAAAATATTTATAAATTTCAAATAAACCAACATGGGCACATACGAAACTTCAGAAGGCGCATGGTTCCAATTGGCGGCGAGAAACTCTCACGTTTAAAATAATTGGCTTTTGTTTTCAAATCGCAGAGGGTATTGGGACGATAGCATTAGCCTGTTAACAAGTACCACTTCGATACTTGACTGTAATCATTATGGACTAAATTACAAACAATTTTTTTTTCGAGATCCATGCTGATTTCACTCACTGAACTCATATTTACTTGTACCTCTTTAAGTACGCACATAATTTCTTCTCCGTTCGTTCATTAGATTGTCACAATAGACCTTACGTCATCTTTGTAAAGCACCTTATCCGCGTGATCTTTCATACATTTAGTGTGAAGTAATCTTTTGTTCTCCTTTCTCACGCTTTTTAATGTCCTTCTGACCTCTAGCGCTGTCCCATACAACTTCCCCAGAGCCTTAGCTACCGCGCCTTTTTTGTCTTTCTCTCCCATTCTTCATAACTCTTCTTCTTATCTATCTATCACTATCGTTATCTACACTCTGCCATTCTTTAAACGCATGTTATTATTTCCCTGTGTAAGAATGTGCTGTTTGTGCATCAACAAACTTATTGAAGATCTACTATTTAGATACTTTTTCAGAAACTCGTGTGACGTCACTGCACGCTACACTTTTTAGCGAGCAGTGACGTCACCAGCCACCACTCCTGATCTTTGATGCCTTTTATATTTGTCAATTTTTATTGATTTGATGAATATATGTACGTATCCATTATTTTTCTATAATCTGAATGACGGACTAAATAGAATCATTTTTTTTTCAGGAATCATCCCTATTAACTATTTTCTAGTTAATTTTTATTTTAATATACATGATTCAAGTAATTTAATTTACATTTCTGTTTTATTCTATACAGAATTCGTCTATTTCATATAATAATATAATCATACATTTAATCATTTAATCATTACCAAGTCTACGTTCATCAAAAGTCTAGTTTACCCATAAATATACCTACAGTCGAAATAAAACCACCTCGTTTTTTAAAATCGCCTGAAAATGACATTGGGTTTTCTGTAGATAAAGAAAATTCTCAAAAACAGCATGTTATCTACAACACAAGTACTCGAGAAAGCAGCGTAAAAATCGTACGCTACTGTTGTGGGTGATATACCCCACAACCAACAGTAGCGTACGATTTCTGATTAAATAAATCTACTTTTCTTACAATCAACCTACAAATCATATCTTTTTTGTTCTGCATGGGAAATCATCAATTGACCTCTACCGCTCTGCTAAAACCCACCCGTGTTTCTTCACATGCCTGTGCGCCAGGACTACGATTTCTGTTTCAACCAACCCGCAACTCTGACCCAGGAGGCATTGGTCTTCGTGGATTCGGTCACGATGTGCTGACATCTCTTAAAGGCGCGCGTGAAACACAACGCGCCGTCGAACCGGGTCTGGTCCTTACCGGGCGGCGGCTGCTCAATGCTTTCCGCCCTCAAGCCCGCGCCTACGGTCGCCGTGAGTTCGTCTCCTGCGGCGGCTAGAGGCATGAGGTCGCTGGAATTACCGCTCCCTCACGCGCTTCCCCTCCGCCTTTGTCAGCATCATTGATTCGCAGAAGGAGGTCGACAGCCTGCCATGCACTCTCGCTCTGGACCATGGCCTGGACCAGGGCCGGACGTGAGAGATCGCAGCCATGAGGCCACGTTCCACCATGTCCTCGGGATGATCTCCACAGTGGTGACACCCCGGCATTTCCTCCTGCCTTATCCGGAACAGGAATCTCCAGAAACAGTCATGTCCGGTGAGGTCCTGCGTCAGGCGGAAGGTGAGGGTGCCGGGGCGCCTCTCTAGCCACTCCTCAAAGAGGAGACTTACCGCCGCTATTGAGGCATGCCCAACACTGGGGTGCGACAATCGCACTCTCCTTCAGCCTCCTCCTCCTCCTCCTCTCGGCAGCGGAGTTATGCCCCGGCGTTTTGCCTCCTCTCGCCAACCCGGGGGCAATCCGGCAAGGAGACTCGCCGTCTCAGCGGAGACCGTGCGGTATCCCCGGACCAGCCGAACGGCCATGCCTCGGGACGCGGTCAGGCATCGGGCTGGTTGATTCCTCAGACACCGCGCTCACACCGGTGCCCCGTAAAGAGCCATGGACCGCACGGCCCCCTAGATTGGGGAGGAGCCGCTTCAGGGCAGCCCCAGCCCGTTCCAGTCAAGAACCCAATCGTCCCAATCGTCAGAAGTTTTCCGCGAAGTTCCACCGACTGTGGAGGACGAATTCCAGGTACTTCATCGTCGACCCGACGCTGATGTGGGAAACCGACGATGGTGCGTCCCAAGGACCATGAAAACACATGGCCTCGAACTTGTGCAGAGCCACCTCGAGTTCCAACTCGAAGAAATCATAACCTAGGTTTCTGTTTATAATGTAATAAGGAGGGAATTTAATAATGAACCTATATAAATAAGGTAATGAGGTTTTGTATTTAAATTTTTTGGCCAAATTGGTTGCGCAACCAAACGGTCACCAGGTGAGTAACTGTCTATAGAGCTGTATACATTTTGTTGGTAGCGGCGACTGGTTGCGCCGCCATGGTGTCCCGGTGAAATATAGCCCTTAGAATTGCACTTTCTAGGTCTTCTGCGACGCAAACATATCGATGTCCTTTTCGAAATTAATTTTCCCGTTCTTTCCGCTCTACACAAGCAAAGCCTTCTTGACCTACTATGACCCTCAAAACGTCTCAAAAATTTTAACTTACTTACTAAAAGATCGCTCACAATTTCCGATGGATACAACAATTGTAAGCCGTTGAGTTATTACTGATCAGGATCACAATGTATATATGACAGTATGAAATGATTAATGGTAGTCTTGTTTTTAAATTGAATAATTGGCGAATTTGCGCCCCCCCTTCGATCCGGTCCGGCAGTACACAGACTGGGGTAACCGTCGAGACGACATGCTTGCGCGGTGACGCGGTCATGCCCGGACAGGCAATAAACGCGGACACAACCTCACCTTCACGCTGCTCCACGAAGAATAGACGAGCCACGAGGGTTTTTTGCAAAACACCTTAAGCAGTTTGAAAACTATAATTATTACGTAAATTTACAGAAACTTAGAAAAAAGAACGTTTCTTTTTCTTTTTAAACACGCAGACGAGCATTATCACGTAGGAGAAAAAATTGTCACATCTGGAGTAATAATGGGCGCGTTTTTCTTCTTCCTCCAATAATGCTGCAGATTCCGTGTCTTTCTACGATTTTGGTCTTCCACTACTTTCTTTGTCTTCACAGATTCTAAACTTTTAATACCACACAAGACAACTGTTCTCTCTTAAAGCAGCTTCACCATAAGCTTCAACAGTCAATCGATGGGCCTCAGCAGCAGATTTCTTCAAATTAAAGACGTAACAAAAGTTCCCGCAAAAGACGCTTATTCGGCACAAAACTTGACATATTTGCACAAAATAAATGAGTGATACAGAGTCACTAGTGTACCTTATTACCAGATATCAAAACTTACGATATCACATTTTACATCTGACAATTTCAACGAAACCCCTTAGTGAGGACATCTTTTGTTAAACGGGGGCAACTTATTTTTTAGCTTTAGCTATTTAGCTTTACCGTAATCCCGCCTGATAATAAGCAGTGATGAAATCTAATCTCTAAATCTTTCTGTAGCATTATTACCAGCTATAGGGTTATTTGAAATATTGCTTAGATGTGTGGATAGGTACACCGTAGGGTTTGATGTTTACACTGATTGTTTGCTATATCGGCACATCTGCAAAAATGTGAAACAGAGTTTATTACATACATATCATAATATTTATTAGCGTCTATACTAGTACTACTAGTACTACACCCGTTGATCACTGCGTTTGGTACAAGTCATGAATCTGTAAAAAAAAAACTAAAATTAACTCGATCAACTTATTTCATACATTTATAAGATGTGCCGATATATTACTAGATTACTAAAAAACGTTGCCCCACACTAGGAATTACTCCTGAGTTGTTGGTGTGTTTACAGATATTTAAACTCACATACATACACAAAGACCAGACACGGAACAACTACTTGGGGCTAATCGCGCAAACAGTAGAAGTTCAACTCTTGTTCGTATCTAATCCAGTTAAAGTTATGGTTTAGTTTCGATCACATTTCGTATCGCGCTAAAGTTTTAACTTTGGTTGAAGTAAAATTAATGAAAGTATGAGTGATACATTTCATCAGATATAATAATTAAAACTAAATAAATTATAAGTAAATCTAATAAAACTATTAGATTTACTTATAATTTATTTAGTTTTAATTTTCTATGGCATAGAAAAAGTAAAGTGGGTGATAGACTTGCGAGTAAGTACGCGGACTTGTGGCTCGACGACCTTGCTCGCCTGTGTGTCAACCTTAAAAACGCGTACTTTAAACTCGCCGCGCAAGTTCGCCGGCGATCCAACCTGTTTAAAATCTTACTCGTAGCTCGTCTCGGCTCGTACGTGTGGCAGCGCTGCAAGCCGGGAGCCGCAAAAGTTCTTCATATAGCGGTTAAGGCATTCTGAAATAATTATGGAAATCTTCCTTCTCTTCACGTAACTCTCTTACTCATGGGCGTACCCAGCTTCTGGCCTAGGGTGGGAGGCAAGTCAGGCCTAGGGGTGGGCAAGTCAGGCCTAGGGATGGGTAAGTCAGGCCTAGGGATAGGTAAGTCAGGCCTAGGGATGGGTAAGTCAGGCCTAGGGGCGGGCAAGTCAGGCCTAGGGGTGGCCAAGTCAGGCCTAGGGGTGGGCAAGTCCGGCCTAAGGCAAGTCAAATTTTTTTAGTTTGTAATCTTTGTGCGCCATAGTCGGACACGGTTTTTTGGCAATTACACCGTACATTTTGTCAGTATCTATTGCGTGGTTTATTTAAAAATTAGAGATAAGTCCTCATTTATACTGTGTTTAATAATCAGGGGAGCTCATACATATTCTGCGAAATTTCCAGGGTGGGGGGCAGCTGCCCCACTGCCCCCCCTCGGTACGCCCATGCTCTTACTAAATTCACATGCGATAAACGCTCTCTTTTCGTAATGCAATGCTTTACCCACAATTGTCGATTTCTTCTTTTATTAGTTTTTAAAATGTAGTCTGATATAATTTCCAAATAATACAAAGCTTCTTCTCTCGACGACATCACCATATAGTATGAGCAAGCTTCACGTGTGTCACCGACGGCGAACCGAGTAAGTTCACGATCTTAAAAACCGCGTACTTTAAGTTCGTACGTCTATCACCCACTTTAGCTTTGTTTAACTTTTTCATTTGACAACGGTTACGTTCCAATTGCAATCCAGTTATGGTTAAACCATCTGTCAAAAGGTTAGCGCGGTACGAAACATAACAAAAGTTATGGTTTGGTTGCAATCCAATTCTGTTTTGGTTAAATTATTTTAACGCGATTGCCCCCCCGTAGCCACATTTGCAATGGTGGTGCAAAATTTAACCTGGAAACTTTGGATTCGGTGGAGAGACGTGCGAAGAGGCTAATTGGCTACCCAGATTTAGTGCAAAACGGTCTCCAAACCCTGGGGAACAGGCGAAGAGTAGCCAGCTTGTCGTTTTTCTATAGGATGCATTTTAGAGAGTGTGTGAGGGAATTGCATGTCTTAATTCCCCCATCTCCGTTCCATCATCGGACGACCCGTAATAGTGAGTAAACACCATTACGTCGTTAACAGCACTACGACCCGGACGAAGTGTTTCGCCTCGTCTTGATCAGGCGGGGTGTGTGGTCAAGCACTTGTTTATAATTTAAAAAAAACGTTTACAGTTTGTAGTAGCTTGATGTGCTGTCGTCAATACAATATCACATCCCTACTATTACGACATACTATTAATATTTTAAAATTTAATAATAATTTATTTAATTTTATTGTGATTCACACTTTCGCGCGCATATATCAGAGTTGCTAGTAAATAATTTCCCACTACCTACCATTATAAAATACTCACTTTTTAGATGATTATGATAAACCAAAGGACGGTACGTACTTCATCTGTTCAATAGTTATATACAATGGACATGGAACACACATCAATGGATACAGTGGAATGGAAATTGTAAGCTATACAAATATTTGTTTCGTGCGGGAATCGAACCCGCGACATGCAACGCAGCAGTCGATCGCTCAGCCCCTGCGCCAACCGCGTCGTCAAGGTGAGCGATATGTATATTATACTACTTAATACATCGTAATAAGACGTTTTGTTGAAGTTTGAAATTGATTGATGATTCTGTAATAACAGCCACACGGGTTGATCTATCAAGTTAAGTTACACTTGCAGAGGTGGTCCGTAGATGGGTTACCCCATCCTTACATACCCATCCGTGACTCGGTAAGTATGTCGAGCCGTTGATTCCAGTTGTCATTTATGGTGAAGCCCAAAAGTCTAACAACCAGCATCAACTACCCAGTAACTGGGATTTGCAGCGATCAAAGGGTAATCGTTCAAAGGGCATGTAAAATTCTGATAATCATCAGCTACATCTGATTTGCTTGCTTCAGCCTATAAATGTCCACTGCTAGATAAAGCCCTCCCCCAAGGCTTTCCACGCTGACCGGTTTTGTGCTGCCTGCATCCATCGGCTTCCTGCGACCTTCACCAGGTCATCGGTCCACCTTGTTGGGGGCCTCCCTACGCTGCGTCTTCCAGTACGTGGCCGCCACTCCAGAACCTTACTGCCCCATCGGCCATCGGTTCTACGAGCAATGCGCCCTGCCCACTGCCACTTAAGTTTAACGACTCGCAGAGCTATGTCGGTGACTTTGGTTCTTCTGCGGATCTCCTCATTTCTGATTCGATCACGCAGAGAAACTCCGAGCATAGCTCTTTCCATTGCCCTTTGTGTGACTCTGAGCCTTCGTATGAGGCCCATTGTGAGCGACCACGTTTCAATTCCGTAAGTCATCACTGGCAACACACTGATTTAAATTCAACAAAAAAATATTGGGACTCTAATAGCTATATTGGAGTCCCATTAAATTTTTGTGATTACGATAACGTAAAAATATGTAGAGATAGTTCAACTCAGTTGTATGCGCGGCCCTATGTGTGCATGGGATTGTAAATATATAACTTTCATTCATGTGGTAGTGACGCGACAATCGTCATCCGAGACATCTTTTTTAATTCTATTTATGTTACTATTAGCTACTATAGTTAAATTGTGAGGTCCGTAGCTACTCCGTAAACCGGTTTGGCTAGGAGTCGGTCTAAGTCTTAGCCAAAAATTATGAAGCTCTAAGCAGTAAGCAATCATGAAGTAATAATACTATAGTTAAATTAAAAATTTGAAAAGAACCGTTGTTATTTAACAATACCAATACGAAACCAGTTAAAAATGTAGCCAGGGAAATTATTTAATCAGCAATCTTTTGTGTACTTCAACTTTTTGTGTAATTATAAAGGGTGTCTCTGACATAGACGCACAAACGAATACCATGGATCCAGTACATGATTCTGAACCCTCCAATGGTGGAATTTATCGTTGGTTTTTTCCTGATTAAAAAAAAAAAATATGCTGTTTTTTTCACTTTAAAGTCCAGGGTTGATATGATTTTAATCACTGGATTTAAATCAGTGATTTTAATCGTGATTTTATAGTACAGTCATTTGGTTCGAAAAATGGTGGTTACCTGGAAAGTTTTCCGGGAGTTTTGCAAATTGGCAATTTTATAGATTTTGATGTGTTCTTTTCAAATCAATTTCAACTTTGCCACCTCGTATTTTTGCCGCTCGCGCCGCCATATTGGAAAAATCGCGTCCAAAAGCAGTTTTTTGGCAATATCTCCTTTCCGACTCATTTTACGATAAAAACAGTTATTTACAAAATGAAACTACAGGCAATTAAAGGCGTTTACATTTATAAAGCCATGGCTTCTAATGAAGTAAACTGTTTTATTTGTGCACAACCATTGGAAGAGAGTGAAGTAATTGAAGTGAAGGAAAAAGGATTGGAGACTTTTCTACGGATTTTCCTGGTTGATGTAATTTTTAAAACAAACGTGCGTCTCTTGATAAATGAAAAACGCACGCAAAAAAAAAAACGCACCGATTACTCTACCTCAAGGTGGTGTGGAAATGAGTTTTTTGACCAAAATGAGTGTTTAAGTATACTTTGCGGCGCTCGTACGCCAAAACTATTGACTTTATAGAAAAAAGGTTAAGACATAAATTGTAGGTAATTGCCTGTAGTTTCATTTTGTATATAACTGTTTTTATCGTAAAATGAGTCGGAAAGGAGATATTGCCAAAAAACTGCTTTTGGACGCCATTTTTCCAATATGGCGGCGCGAGCGGCAAAAATACGAGGTGGAAAAGTTGAAATTTGAAAAGATCACATCAAAATCTATAAAATTGCCAATTTGCAAAACTCCCGGAAAACTTTCCAGGTAAAACTACCAAATGACTGTACTATTAATCAAGTGATTTTTTCTTTTAAATCAATGATTTAAATCATTACATTTTTACTGCAACCAAGGCGTCCAAAAATTGTCTAGGGACATCCCCCGACATTGATTATGGGGCGCATACGTGTGTAATGCCATGCGAGTATACAGATTACCGATACAGTTCCGGGGTTCCCCGAAACTTAAACATGCTACGAGATTCGTTTTTCGCCCGGTCATTCGTAATTGACTACCTACTGAAAGAGTGAATACTTTTCGCTTTGCGCCCGATCATAAGTAATTGACTACTGAAAGAGTGAATACAATAAGAATGTCAAGAAGAAAGAAAGATGCTGTGTGGGTTTATTTTGAAGAAAAAAGTCCGCTAGCGGCAAGTTTAACAAAGCGGTGTGTAAACGGTGTAATAAGGAATTAATGGGCTTAGTAGCAAGAATGAAGAAGCATTTGGAAACATGTGTGGTGGAACGCAATCTTAACACAAGCCCAGACGACGATGGCAGCGTAGGCGATGCCGCGAGCACGGTTAACTTGTTATCTTATACATTTTTACGTCTTAGAGGCGCCCTCTTTGGCACCTTCATAACGGAGTGTTCAGGTTTTTTAAACAAATATGTTTTCTTTAATGTTACTTTTTTTATTTGTTTTAGAAGTCAATGAAAATTCCTGTGCTTTTGTGTCTGTTTCTGCTAGTTCTTCATCTAAAGCTAACCAGAGTGCTTGCAAACTAAATGAATACGTGATAAAAACAAATGCTACGCAAAATCATCTTTTCGATCTGCAAGTTGCGAGATATTTTTTTGCGACTAACACTCCATTTCTGCATTCGGAACACGAGGAATTTAAGAAACTGATAAGTATGTTGCGTCCTGGTTACGTTCCTCCAACTCGATTTGATATTGGCGGCAAGCTGCTTGATGAGATTTTCAAGGAAGAACAGAACAAATGTAAATCAGATTTAGATACCAAAACTGTATGCTTATCAATTGATGGATGGTCTAACATACGAAACGATCCTATCGTTTGCTCGTGTGTCACAGCCAATGATGGCAAAACGGTACTGGTTGATACTATTGATACGACCGACCATCATCACACTGCCGACTACTTAGAGACTGTGGCAAATGAAAGTATACAAAAAGCAGAACAACTGTATAACTGCAAAGTTAGAAGCGTTGTGTCAGATAACGCCGCCAATATGGCAAAAATGCGTAGACAGCTTGAAGCAAACAATGGTGACGATGATGCAGCGAAAGTTAATATACCTATAGTTACATACGGATGTTCAGCGCATATTCTTAATTTATTGGCTAAAGATTTAGAAATTCCAAATGCTACAAGACATGTTCTGAAAGTTATCAAATACTTTAGAAATAATCATTTCGCACATGCTAAATATTCACTCACCAAGGCGAATAGTTTAGTAATGACTCAAGAAGTAAGGTGGAACACAATGTGTGATTCACTAAAGAGCTATATTAAAAACTGGCCGATATTGATGCAAATAGCAGATGAAAACAAAGAGGATATTAGCACTGACATCAGAAACCTCATACAAAATATGAGTATTAAAAGAAATGCGGAGGATCTTGTTGCACGGCTGGAGCCAATATCCAAAGCTTTCGACAAGATTCAAAGCGATAAGTGTACTATTTCAGACAGTGTACTTATCTGGAAAGAATTAGTAGATCAACTTGAAGATTCCCTTAACATTGTCCAAATGAGGAATGTCATGAATCGTTACCGACAAGCCATGACACCGGCTCATTATTTAGCTTAGATGATAAATCCAAAACTGCCCCAAGAAAAGTTGTCGACCGATGAGAGCGATGCAGCCTTACAATTTCTGCAAGAAACCTATGGAGAGACTGGTAGTAGTTTAATGAGTAGCATTATTTGTTTAAATGCAAAAGTTGAGCCTTTCACAGGAGTGTTAGTCGATAAACAAGTCATACAGAAAACTGCCCCGATTGATTGGTGGGTAGCGATACATAATATAAAAAAATGTATAGCAGAAGAAGAATTGGATATAATCAAGCAACTGCTGAGTACAGTTGCTTCTTCAATGTCAAATCAAATTTAGAAATTTCAGCACCGGAATATATGATCTCCAGTGATGCAAGAACACCAAATAGGAGCCCTTCTGTTTAGTGTAGTTAAACATTAAAAACTGGACTACCTGTATGATAAATTGAGTGGAATAGCGAGTTAGTAGCTACTGTACATATGTTTGCAGCAACACTTGACTCAGTCGGATAATACAGCCGCTCTTAGGTAGCATCCATTGCGCAGCTTTTGCAGCGTGCAGCATTTCAAGATAGACATTTAGAAGACTCGTGTGGCAGAAGATTCCTAAGTGTGCAAAAGCAGCTAGGCATGATCAATGTACACGTTTCATTGATAGAATTTATGATGTGGTTATCGATAGATGATAGAGGCGTTTAACTGTACCGGTCTCAACTTTTACTATCGGCAATCGCTAAATTTCATCTCAATCAGCCAAAAGACATTCCGTGCCAAACATCCCTATGACGCCGTGGACGACGACGTCGTGGGTTTGCGCCAATAAAGAAACTGTAAAATGATTTCATTTTTACTTATTTATTTTTTTATATTTACTAAACAAGTACACCACAACATAAACTACAACACTTTAAACAAAAAAATAAACATGTAACATGATACAAACATGAACAACGCCGCATGCGAGCGCAGCCATTGCGCCCGCGCCAGCACGCGCTTCTCCGTCGATGAGGGCTACGTCGATGTAGTCACACACCATGTCGTCCCAGTTGTTGGTGAGGTCGTGGATGCTCTTGGCTTCAGCCACCAGCTTGTGCCGCATCATCTTCTTCACCTTTTCGAGGCGCTCGGGCGTATCATCAGAGAGCTCGCGCATGCGCAGCCACGGGTGCACGCTGGTTGGCGGCTCCACCATCACCACGGTGGGCATGAACTGCGACACCTGCAGCAGCACCGGAGGCTTCTGCGTCGGTGCGTCTACGTGCTGGCCTTTCTTCCGTTGGTCTTTCTTTAAGATGGACAGTCTAGATTTTTCAGCGAGTGACAGCGCTAAGGCATTTAGGGTCGTAGTGCTTAAGGTAGTGGTAGTAACAACAAGCGTGGTGGTATGGGTAGGGCTGGGTGTGCTGCTCGTGGTGCTGTGGGTGACTGAGATGGTGGACGTCCTGGGTCGGGGACTGGGCACGCGCTGGGTGACGGTGGACTCCACGGTGCCGACGTGCGGCAGCATACGCCGGTGGCTGGTCCACAGCATGTCCAGGTAGCCCGTGGGGTTCGGCGCGGAGGCCGCTTCTGAGCACACAACGAGCGTTTCGTTAGCTTTTCCAATCTTCGAGTCAAATCACTTACAAATAACAAAAGCGTCAAGACACATTTTTAATTTGAAGGCTGGTGTAACTAAAACGAAATAAAATAGATGGATATAAACCCGCGTCAGTAAATTTACATGTGCAGTTATGTACTAAAAGACAACCGTACTGGATATGATATATTATAATGGTACTTACAGCCACTATATACCTACCTATGTATATACTAGGGATGTAACGTAGGTAGTTATATCAGAACCGGAGTTTTTAAATTTGATTTATCGGAGTCGGAACTGGAGGCAGAGGCAGGGTCAGAAGTGGTAGTAGGAGAGAGACTTTTTATTTAAACACAAAAAATATTATTCAGTCTATTATTTCATTATTTTTTTATATTGTATATTAAACACAAACATCGAAAATAAAATTGGCATATTTCTAAATGAACAAGAAATTAAATGAAGTTAATTGAAACCCAAAGTAGCATATTATATGACATTAAAAGAACAAAACTTTTGAAACAGTTAAATCAAATGTGTTGACTGCAAAACTAGCGAAAAATGCACGATAGAGAACACGTAGCAGGAGTCAGGGAATTCCCCGCGTGATTTGTATGAACCTGCACCCCAAACGCGTAACGCACTATTACTATCAATTGGAATCATTTTGAAGCATATTGCTAGTCCATTGCTCTATACGTTCGATAAATGTGTGTGCTCAACAACGTAAATAACGCAATGAATGTTTTTAAACTGTCAAAATGAAACCCATTGATACTGATAGTGCGTTATGCAATTACCCTGCTTTTCATAACAGTCGGCAGGCCGCCGCCGCTATGGTATGCTTTAATAACCTCCGATTTAAAAGTATCGGATCCGAACTCCGATGGTACGATAATAATCGGAAGTTCCGACTTAACGGAGTCGGATCCGAAGCTCCGCAACATCCCTGGTATATATCAACTGCGTGGTCAGACAGATGGACGTATTTTATTGATTGTTATGTAGTTAACTAATTGCGGTAAGTAATTACAGTAACACCAGCTCGGTAACAAGCTACGGGCTGGTTTTTTGATCAGTCACTCAAGCAATTATAGAAAACAATAACAATAACTAATGGTAAAATGTGTTTTCTATAAATTTTTTGTCAAAATCTCGACTCTTGGTGAATTACTGTTATGTGCCTTAGGGTCTGTACTAAAATATTCGTATTCACTTTATTTCTCCTAACAAAACTGCAACCAAACCACCAACATGATCGTAAGCCCCAGTTAGCAACAACATCCACACGGCCTCCCCAGAACCTAATATGGGCCTAGTCCCGCGTTAGCAACAATATCCACACATCCTCCCAAACATCTAACATAGTAGTAGTTCCCAGTTAGTAACAACATCCACACGACCTCCCTAATATCTAACATGGTCGTAGTCCCCAGTTAGCAACAAAATCCACACGACCACCGCAACATCCGACATGTTCGTAGTGCCCAGTTAGTAGCAACATCTACCCGGTCTCCCCAATATCTAACTAAAATCAGTTAGCAACAAAATCCACACGACCACCGCAACATCTGACACGTTCGTAATGCCCAGTTAGTAGCCACATCTACCCGGTCTCCCCAATATGTAAAATCAGTTAGCAACAAAATCCACACGACCACCGCAACATCAGACACGTTCGTAGTGCCCAGTTAGAAGCAACATCTACCCGGTCTCCCCAATACCTAAAATCAGTTAGCAACAAAATCCACACGACCACCGCAACATCTGACACGTTCGTAGTGCCCAGTTAATAGCAACATCTTCCCGGTCTCCCCAATATCTAAAATCAGTTAGCAACAAAATCCACACGACCACCGCAACATCTGACACGTTAGTTAGAAGCAACATCTACCCGGTCTCCCCAATACCTAAAATCAGCAACAAAATCCACACGACCACCGCAACATCTGACACGTTCGTAGTGCCCAGTTAATAGCAACATCTTCCCGGTCTCCCCAATATCTAAAATCAGTTAGCAACAAAATCCACACGACCACCGCAACATCTGACACGTTCGTAGTGCCCAGTTAGAAGCAACATCTACCCGGTCTCCCCAATACCTAAAATCAGTTAGCAACAAAATCCACGCGACCACCCCTACATCTGAATTATGTTCGCAGTACTCAATTAGTAGCAACATCCACACGGCCTCCTTAAAATTCATACTAGGCTTACAGGTATCGGTAACGAACGTGCATAGAGCAAAGGGTCGCCGCGTGCAATCAGTTCCTGCAATCGCCAGATTTTTTATTTTTTAAAATAAACATATCAATACGGACAAATCACACAGATTGAGCTTGCCCCAAAGTAAGTTCTGGGATACTAACTCAACGATACTATATTTATAATACATACATATATAGATAAACATCCAAGCCAGACAGGAAAAGATCGTTTTCCATCATGACTTGGCCGGGGATCGAACCTCCACGTCGCAGACAGGCGTGTTGACCGCTGCGCCACGGAAGACGTCGAATCATATTAGGTCATACATACAATATGTATATGTATTTCTCGTGCGGGAATTGAACCAGCGATACGTAGCGGTGCAGTCAATAGCTTACCCACTGCGCTAACCATGCAGTAAAATTTCTAAGAGTTAACAGTGACGCTCGGACTCAGTCACGACAGACGCACTTGTTTTATATAGAAAGTGCTAACAATATCTCTAGCAGTGACTGCTGAGGCTTCTCCGTGCTCTGCGCAGAACAGCTATAATGGGAGCGGCATTAACGTACCTGTGGTTCGTCGGAGCAGCGAGGGCAGTTTGTTCTTGATGCTGTTGACTCTCTTCATGTCATCGTAATATTCGTCATAGTCCTCAAAATGCTTGCGCTTGGGTTTGCCGACCGGATGCAACTTGGGACGATCATCCTCCTCGTCGTCCAGCGGCGGCCGGAAGCGTTCGGAACCGCGACCCCAGGCGTGCGTAGGGTGGAGGCGCGTATCAGGCTGAAGTGTGCGACGCATGGCCTGCGCCTCGTCGATTTTCATCCGCAGGTCCTGGTCTTCATCGTCGTTCGAAATGTCTAGGTCACTGCTCTTTCTCTTTACGAACCTGTCCCGAGGCTTCCTCCTAGAACCTCGCCTAGTGGTAGCTTCGTTCACAAATTTAACTTCTTCCTCGAATTCTTTACTCTTATCATCTGGAAAGTCATCTTTATATACATGGAAATAGTCTTTGCTATCTATATCACTAACATCGTCTTTTCTATCGCGACTATACTTGGCAGCCCGCCGGGGTGGCTCGTCGTCACTCGCATCTTTGAGCCGAGAGCGATGCTTGGGGTAGCGGTGGCTCGGGCGGAACTTGGGCATATCCTCATCGTCCCGCTCGTACTTGGGTGCCGCGTCCGCGGCGCTGTCTAAGGATGGTCTCATCAGTTCTCTCTGCTTTCTACCCGGCTTCCGCCACACTTCTGGTTCGTCAGAATCCTTCGCAGATTTTTCAGTTTTAACTGTAAATAAAAATTAATTCGCATTCTTATAATTGTTGAAGACTTTAATACTTAAAAATAGAATACTTAGAATACTCTTTATTATGTATACCATATAAATTAAAGAATATAAAT
Source organism: Sesamia inferens (assembly GCA_037179545.1). Taxonomy (NCBI): domain Eukaryota; kingdom Metazoa; phylum Arthropoda; class Insecta; order Lepidoptera; family Noctuidae; genus Sesamia; species Sesamia inferens. The sequence goes on along the minus strand of CM073921.1, from coordinate 11,698,321 downwards.
ATGAAGAACATGAACTCTATTATAGTGCAACTAGAACGTATGAAAACGGTAAGATCACAAACAAAAATCCAAGGGCCGATGCAACGGGGAGGGCATGGCGGTTATGCCCCCCCCCCCCCCCCTGGGCTGGGTCCAAGAGGACCCAGCACAGGAGGATCTTATTTAAGTACTTTCAATATTTAATTAATTTATATAATACATACCTACTTTGTTGGACGGCAAACGTATTATTCGGGAACGAACGCGTCAAACATTTGAATTTTACCTCGCTACCGCCGCCACGGCGGCCAACATTCACATGTCACATATCGTATGATACTTGCGCGCGCTTTGTTTATTAATCAGTTTCTTCATTATGCCTGTGTATGTGTGTGCATTCAAACTCAAATATTATTGTTGTAATGCTCTTAAAGTACCTCGTGGGTACTGAAAGAGGGGGATTTATATACTGACGACAGCAGGTCAAGCTACCGGAAACTGTCAAATATTCCCAATCAACCTTGAGCCTTCATGGTTTAGCAATAAGGTTGTAAATCTAATAAAGAAATTTGTCCGTTTTTAGTAGCTTGATGTGCTGTCGTCTGTACATACCTAGGTTTTTTTTGGCGAGGGTGTTCGACAAATTATTTGGCCGTAACCGAGGGACACTTTTATAAAAAGCATTATATCCAATTACACCCATTGCACAGAGCATTATGGTAAATTATGGTATTATGCCCACTTGGGCAGCGGCGGGCAGCGGGGCGGCGGCGGCCGCGTAGTTAGGAATAAATTTGAATCAAAAAGAAATTGCCGCCATTGTTCAGACATTTCTTTCGCGAATAAAAACAATTTGACCGTTTTTAGTAGCTTGCTGTGCTGTCGTCTGTACATACCTACGTACTTATGTTTGGGGAGGGTGTTTGAAGGTCCTAAGCTTCCTTATATTTTTTTTAGTTGCCGTGGTGAAAAATTTTCATGGATGTCCGCCGCCTTAGGGCGGGCGACGGGGTCAGTCAGACTCTTACTGACTAAAAACCACCCTGGTGTTCCGTCTCCAACCCACACCGGGTATTGCGAGAACCGACACTGCTTCCACAATCCTCGATTGGTGCTGGCCCGCCAATGTGGCCCTCCTCGAGTCAGGGAGTGAGGTGCGCCTGCTGCGGCCGGGTGAGAGGACGAGATCTCCCTCTCCCTGTCCGCAGCCTCCTAATGCGAGACGACTGTTTCTCAGAAGGAAACCACAGCATCCCAGGACTCTTCGCTGTCGACCATCCACTCGATTACGGTCGGCAACAACAGGCCGGCGCCTCCTCACGCCACCGGAAGAGTGACCCGAGGACCTTCGCCTCCAGATCCCAAGGCGGGGATCCAGCCTGTAGGCCGCCTCATAGGAGACCATACGATACCCATGTATGACTGTGATGGCCATCGCTTTCTGTGGTTGTCGCAGTACAGCCATGCTGCCGGCCATCAGACCAGAGGTCCACACCGGGGCCCCACACAGGGCCATCGATCACACGATTCCCATGTAGAGCCGCCTGCAGGCGGCGCTCAGGCACCCCAGATTAGGAAGCAACGTTGAAAGCGCCCCAGCCGCCCTCAACAACTTGGGCGCCAGTCGCCAATAGTGGGAGCCGAAGTCCCACCGGCTGTCGCACACCAATCTCAGGTACTTCATGGTGGACTGACAGCGATCCGAACCCCCCCGGCCACGATGTGTGAGCCGGGTGGCGGCGCCCGCCGGGGACCATGAAACACCATTGCCTTCGACTTGTTGAGGGTCACCTCCAGGCTTAGGCGACGTATGCGGCCCACCAGCCAGCAACGTTGCTTCCCTGTGTGACCTCCCCCGGGTGGTGACCAGTGTGTCGTCCGGATAACACGTCAGGCCTCCTCCCAGTGAGCTCGCCTCTCAGTACCCAGTCGTTCGTCGTCTACATTACGAAAAATCAAAGCATAGCAAAGAGCTTCAATGGTTGAAGAACGTCTAACCGGACTGGCACTTCTCCACGTCCATAAAAACGTACCCATTGAAGTAGATGAAGAGATAACACATTTCGGAAGAAGACGTAAAAGAAAAATTGATTTCGTTATTTAATTAGGTATTTTTAAGTTCACTACTTATTACTTATTAATAAAATACCTTTTTTTTTAATTGTATCTATTACTAGTTGCGTCTCGCGGTTTCATCCGCGTTTTTTATATACCCCGCTCCTATTGGTCGCAGCGTGATATTATAAAGGGTGTATCTGAAATCGACGTACAAACGAATACCATGGATCCAGTACATGATTCTGAACCCCCCAGTGGTGGAGTTTTGCGTCGGCTTTTTCCTGATTAAAAAAAAAAATAATAAGCAGTTCTTTCACTTTAGACCGTTCATAATCGATATACTTTTATAACCCAATAAGATTTTAAAGTAAAAATTAATTAATACTTAATTACACAAAAAAGCGCAATGTGAATAATACTAGAAAAACTATCAGCCGATTTAATAGAGTTCGTATCAGGGGTCAACGTTATACTACAAACACGCACGGCGGCACGCTTGCAACGTTCAAAGGCCGAGCCGACACTTTTTTTAAACACTGTTATTTCTGTAACCGTTCATTAACGATATAATTTTGTTAGTGGCATGCGGTATAGCCTTTTCGCGAAGTTTGCGTCACGATGTCAGATACACTCTGTATAGCCTAAAGCAGTGGTTCCTAACTTTTGCAACGTCACAACCCCTGTGAACAAGTATGGGAATTGATTTTACCTCAATCTTATTTAAAATAATTAAATCCACACAAATTCGAACTAAAATATGTTTATTATGTAAGAAATTGCACGTTTAGTTTACTAGTAAATTAATATATAAATCTCCGAATTAACTAATGTGAAGGTTGATATTGCTTTGCATTCGCAAGTTTGATAATATTTGGTTCGGTTACACTCAACGTGCATGTCATAATTAATCTATTATTTTGTTTATTTTTGTTTATTGCTATTTTAATACTATTTCGTACCATCCCATGTTACCCCCCTAGAATCTCCGTTCTACCCCTGCGGGGGTAATTACCCCCAGGTTAGGAACCACTGGCCTAAAGCCTTCCTGGATTAAAGGGCTATCCAAAGATTTTTTCAAATCGAACCAGTACTTCCTGAGATTAGCGCGTTCAAACAAACAAACAAACTCTTCAGCTTTATAAATTAGTATAGATTTTCAAAGTTTAATTAAAACTTCTTATGACTTGACCACGACTATATTATGCCAGCAACTTCTTTTTGATTCAAATTTATTCCTAACGCCGCCGCCGCTACCGCCCCGCTGCCCGCAAGATTCGAGGCAGCGGCCTAACGATTCACACAGCAGGCTGCAACATAAACCTTTCGGGCAATCAATGATGTAGACCCAGTGCGGTTTGAGAGCTGTAGATATCAAATCACTTCGAATTTATGGATACGTCGGTTTCTTCGCAGTTTTGAAGACAGGGATGATACAATAATTTACACGAAGAAAGCACCTGTTGAATTCTAAACTAGGACTTACAATGATTTCATATATTCGTGACATTCTTTTATGTGTATATTAAGATAATAATGTAAATATAAATACAGTGATATTTATAATTTAAATACCCAGGACCTATAAATAAATAGGAACAAACAGTTGTATCATATTAAATTGTTTTACCACATTTTTTTATGGGGTGGTATACTTCAAGCATTTCCGGCGCCCTGAGGCGGGCGACGGGGTCTAACCATTCCTGACTAAAAACCACCCCGGTGTTTCAAGTCACACCTATGCCGGGATCGTACCATACTTCTCCAACCCCTGGTGCCTCCTCGGGTCAGGAAGAGCAGTGAGTCTTTAACTCACCCCGCGATGTCTAAAGGGCGTGCGTGGAACATTTCGCGCTCTCACGTCGGGTCCTGAGGTCTGGGGGGCGACAGACGACCCAGAGTCTGTCGGGCCTATACCTCTGGACCCGTCGTTATGAAAGCCTGTTCCGCCATTACGCCACCTTGCGAAGCGTCAACTACCTACACCATCGATCAAAGTCCAGTCTAAACAAATGCATTTTTACCTATTAAGCTGCATTTCTAGCGCGCTTTACCATCAAAGATCGCATCATTGCTTACCATCAGGCGGGATTGCGGTCAAGCGCTAGTTTATAATTATTAAACTATTAAACAAAATCCAACGGAGCGACTGGCTTTCTGGCCTGCACAATCGTTAATGAGTAACACAATACCTTTGTAATACTAGACGTATACCAGTACTAAGTACATAGAGTGATGGAGGCGGTGGAACTTACTGCGAGGCTCCTCTTCAAACTTGTAGTCGGGCGCGGCGGGCGCGTCCGGCGAGTGGCCGCGGTAATCGGCTGACGGCGGTGCGGCGGCTGGATCGCGTGGAGCATCGTAGTCGCCGGCGCCGTACGCAGGCATCTTCACGCCCGAGTAATCCACGTAGCGCGCCGCCGACGCGGCTGCCGCCCATGTTAGCGCCAACAGCAGCGCGCGCGCCATCTTATCGCGTCGCACTCGCCCGCCGCGCACTGGATGTTATTGACACTATACTGATGCCTCGGCACGGTAACTACCTTTCGCGTACGTAAATTGTGGCATATTTTTGCAAATGCAACTATAAATTTGACAGTAAAGGATGTACGTATGTTTCTGTTTGTCTTTGTTGACACCTACTGTACATTTTTACGGCCTGTAACTTTATTTGGCGATACAACTGCCAAATAATATATTTAAGCAAAGTACAATACCTACAAAAACTTCTTAAAAATATTTTAAGTCTTTAGAAATAATATCGATATAATTATAAAAAAAAGGTAAAATGTTTCTTTAAACAATAGCACGGGCCGCTCAGAATGTTTTACTCGTAAATTGTCACTACTGTCAATTCATAAATAATTCAATCTGATTGATATCATCAAAATTCTAACAAACCTAAATAATTACAAAAATATATATAAATAAATAATGTGAGCCGATTCTTTCCTTTCAAAACGACGATGAAGTAACAAGTGGTACACATCTATTGCACACTATGGGCGGGAACAAAAAAACACCGATAAAGGAAGAAAAAAAGGAAGAAGTAAAGGAGGACAGTTTGGACTGTGGCTGCTTCGCAGCGTCACATACTACAAAGAACTGCCCTCCATGTCGCAACGTGACGCACCCCCTGGTACTTATCTCTATACACACGATCGGCCGCGCACGCTCCGCAGGCGCTGCATACACTAACACAGAGCTCTGGTTTGTTGCAGCGGTACTATGAGTTCACCCAGGAGGAGATGAAAGCGTTGGAAGAATGCGACCGAGAGAGCTTCTACGGACGCTGCTTACCCTTCAGCGCGATACTGGCCGGACTCACGTATGCGGCTATAAAAAATGGTGAGTTAAATTCCGATTGCCGTCTTTTGAAAGTAAACTAAATCGACATAGCGTGGAAGGTCGGTGGGTAGACGTCACGAAAATTTTCATAGAAGTAAAGAATATCAGCCAAAATAAGTATTTTGCAAGTAATATGGACACATTATTTTAATACATGTTGCTAGTGGTTCCTTTCAATGACTTCTTACTTCTATGAATGTTTTCAGACTTATTGCGGCCGAACCAGCACTTCGGCCCGGTGCCCAAAATGATGGCCGCGATTTGTGTGGGCTACGTTTTGGGTCGCGTGTCGTTCCTGAGCCGCTACGATCAGCGCCTGCGCCAGTTGCCGTCCAACAGCCATCTCGGCAACGTCTTGCGAAAGTACCACGCTGACAACAATCCCCCTTCTGATTATAACAAATGATATTGTTATCAAACTAACGGTTTGTTACGTAGTTTACAAACAGGTCACAAAGCCAGTGATAGTGCTCGATATCTGTAGCTAGGTCCGCTGACGCATCAAGTTGCGCTGGTTTCTAATACGCATGCCTGGACGCTTGTCTCATGGTCGCTGGCAATAGCGCCTGCATCAAAACCTGTTAGATAAGATCTTGCACTCTTTCATCCTTTCCCTAGGTTGACACGCTTTAATAAATAAACCATTGAAAATTATGGTATTCCAGAATTGTAGAGAATTGTATTAAATGAAAAATAACTAGTATTATTTCGCTCTGCATAATTACGGTTGTAATATTGGCGCGTCTTTTGCTTCTCAGCAATTTTTTTCAACTCGTTCCGGCGTATAAGAATAATTACATACAACAAAGTGATTCTGATTATAGTCAGCGGCATTTGGAGATTGCAAAAAAAAAATCTTTTATAGATACATAGTAAACATAAGCGTAGTACTTATATTAATCAAAGTTGTAGAAAACTTAAAAAAAATAAAACAACAAACTGCCGTCTTTAGTTTTGTATTTTCATTTTTCGACTTCCGAAATCAGTTAGGTAATTTTTGTGTTTTGTTTTTGGAACAGTTGTTTTTTTTTTTTTGTGAAGCTCTAAGTCTGATTTTGAACAAATTTATATGGGACCAAACTGAACATAAATCCTTTCACATAAAAAAGAATCCTCGAAATCGGTTGTTATGATATTGAGTTTGTAGCAGCATCTACAAATGCCACATGCGAACAACGCGTCATACTGTAGGCCTAGTATGAGTTTTCAATACGAAACTCGTTCGATCGTATCGAGCGCGTTTGACTCCGCGATTGGCCCGCTTCAAGGTCGTAAGAACTCTCAACCAATGAGAGCGCCAAACGCGCTCGATACGATCGAACGAGTTTCGTATTGAAAACTCATACTAGGCCTACAGATATCACATCCGTCGATCCTGCATCTCGCAAGCGGAGTTTACCGTGCATTTAACATAGGTATATACAATTTCCCAAGTATCAACCGTTGGGTAAGTGTCGCACCCGTTTTGTTCGGAGGAGCCTCCCTTTTCTATGGAGGATGAGTGAACTTTTACCTTGTTCGTCATACCTCTAAAAGTTCATCCATCCATTTGTCGCGTACATACATATAATCAAACTATGTTGTTCCCCCTGTTGGGGACACAGGCCTCCTTTCAATGAGAGGGCACTCCCAGGGCAGCAATCTACCACGCGGGCCCAGTGCGTATTGGTAGATGTAACATGTCTTCAACGTTTTTGACTCTGGGACATGCCGGTTTCCTCACAATGATTTCTTTCACCATTTTGAGAGCTGTGGTGGTGAAATAATTTATAAACAAAATAAAGCGCCTGACGTGGTTCAAACCTACGACCTACAACTTGTAAGTCGCCTCGCTGCCGATAACACTAGGCCACCACTACTCTACGCGCACATACTTAATAATTGAAGACTAATACAGTTTTCTTGTGGATGCCATAGTTAGAACTGACCCATAGTGCAATAGGACACATGAAAGGCAATAGCTTTCATGAAGCTTGCTTTCAACCAGTCGAAAGTTTGAGGTCCCAAACAAAAAAATGAAATCGAATTCAGAACGTCTTCCTTATTTTTTTAACTCTGTTAAAATCTATTGAAATTTTTTTGACAACCGGCGGAGATTAATTTTTGTCATCTTTCCTGGTTTTCAATATTGCGTTCAATAGGGGGGTCCACACAGAGCGATCAGCCTCGCGAGGCATTTGCCGCGCGAGGAAACTATTCCCGAATGAGCTCGGCAGCCCAAGTCTGAAAGATCCCATTAATGACTCCATTTTATTTTTTAAATCGGAAACCGGTACATTCATCTCGCGGCTAATATTTAACAAGGAAGTCCTCTATTTGTATAAGTAGGATGACTTGCATTCCATAGCCAGGGGTTTGCACCAAAGAGAGATATTAATTTCAAACACTGATCTTTATGCATATTTTAATCTTGTTATACTCGACCGAGGCACGCAATAATATACCCGAGCGTCCAGAGTGCGCACGGTATGCGACTGAGGCGCCTTTGAGCAAAACAAAAAACCGACACTGGATGGCTCGGGCACTCGGTCGCGCCACAGCGCGCACGCTTGCCTCGGCCGAGGCACCTCCACATTAACTGAGCTGCTTCGCGCGGCATATGCCTCGCGAGGCTGCTCGCTCTGTGTGGACCCGCCTATTTACTATGATTTATGATCGACTTCCATTAGGCGTTTGGTATTTGGCTATGGAACGCAAGTCATCCTAAATATATAAATAGAGACTTAGAGAAGACGCCTGGTTAAATTTAAGCCGTGAGGTGAATGTTTGTTGTCTTCTCTTTTTTATAATACTCCATTATATTTATAAGGATAAAAGCAACAGTTGCCACCGCAATACGTACGTGTGGCCCCCTTGAATGCCATGATATGTTCTCAACTTTGGCGAACCCACGAACATAATGGCTCGGGTTTGCCGCGCTCATTCAGGTACAATTTCCTCACGCTGCAAATGCCTCGCGAGGCTGCTAACCGCCTATTGGTGACACTATTTCGGTGTAGGTATTTTTTTTCTTATTTTTTTTTAAGTATAAAACAAGAACCTTTAATGTTTTCATCAAAACAGTTCGTTTTCCTCTTATTTCATATGTTAGCGATCAGAAGTGGTATTTATTAAAGAAACAAATCAGGACTTTCCAATGTTCGTATATTATCCATATGAATTACAATTACAACCAAAACTTATTAATTAAGATAGGAACACAATAATAATCACTGAGCACACAACAATATGTCAAACAATAGCCAGCAGCTCTTAATTAATATAGAAAATATAGGTCTCACATAGTTTGCACGACGATGTTACCAGTCTGAGAAAGTTGTCCAAAGTGACCCAGGCGCTTTTTTTTTTTTTTTTAAATGGCATCTCGTAGTTGACCTTGAGAGGCCGTGACTACTTAACCGGACTTTCCTGTGGATGCCTTAAATGAATTTAAAGCCTCCAGCCAGGGCTACTAAAAACTAAGCGACTACGCACTAAGGGCACCCCCTGTGGGGTACGAACCTCGGCTTAGGGCGTCGCTGGAGAGAACAGCAAGGGATGGCTGGATCGAATTTTTATTTTTATTTCGGTTTGATGACCGCGGCGTTTCCTAGTACTAGCTCTGAGAAGAAACGTCCGAAACAAACTCAGAGGTCATGGTTGGGAAGTTATGGTTACTGGCTCAGCTGCGGCGCGGGCTGGCCTTCATCGGACGAGGGACGGGGGAGGGGGCTACTACGTTGAACGCGTCGCGATGGACTTCAGCGGCGAGGTCGGTAGGTCGGTCTGTTTTTGATTATTGTACTGGTGGCCCTATTGGCCTCTTGGAGGAGGGTTATGGGGTCATCTGGGTCTGTGAGGGCATGCCTTGGGCGGCGAAGCTTGGAGATGGTGGAGGGGGTGTAATTAGCTGCCGCTACTAGCAGGGGATTGCGGTGCTTGGCAGCAGTGTCAAAGAAGCGTTTGGAAAGACGCTTCATGAACTGCTGGATGGTGGGGATTTTGAGATCATGGTGGAGGATCTCATTACGGACGAACCAAGGGGCGTTTGTGGCTTTACGTAGAAAACGGTTTTGGAATACTTGCATCCTATGGATATGACGCGGCTTGGCATGTGCGAAGACTGGACAAGCGTATGTCATAATCGGGCGTATGCAAGCTGTGTACAAGCGCATTTTGCACTTGAGCGACAGTTTGCTACGTGGGTTGAGGACGGGGTGGAGTCGACCCAGAGCGTAGGCGGCACGTGAGCGGACCGCCTTGATGTGCTCTGAGAAGTTGAGGTTGCGGTCGAGAATCACACCAAGGTATTTATTTGGCTTGCTTCCCCCAAGGGATCATCTCGCCAGACATGGAGATGGGTCGTGGGGTGGGGACGTTTAGTCGCGGTTTCGTGTGGAGTACCGCTTGACTTTTTTGGGGGTTAACTTCGATCCTCCATTTCTTGAACCAGTCAGCCAGTTTGTTGACTGCGGTTTGGAGATGGTGTCGAATTCGGTCAGGGCTGAGTCCCGAGCAGTAGATGGCGGTGTCGTCTGCGAACAGAACGATTTGGGCCTTACCACCTTTCGGGATATCGCTTGTATACAGCGTGAATATGAGGGGGGTTAGTACAGAGCCCTGGGGAACACCTGCACGGATGGGGCGGGGGGAGGAGAGCGCTCCTTCTATTTTGTAGCGGAAGTTGTGACCCAGGAGCGGGTAGGCAGCGCCTTTTATAGTGAGCTTTGGGTGGGGCGCCGGCAGGCGCGTGCGCTCCATAGAGGCATTTAAGCACCGCATACCCTAATAATTTTCCAATTCGGAACACCCTAATCGTATTATAATATATTTTTTGTACTACAATACATTTTGTTAAAACACTACACTAAAACAGTAATACCGCCATCTTTTGGGGCTAGCGGAAACTAGCTAACACACATTACATATGCGTGTGTACGCGTCACTAGCGCTACGGAGCGGAGAGCGACGTAGGCACGAACTAAATTTGCTTATTTTTTAGCGAGAATGGCCGTGTATTTATATAAAATTATTTGTTGGTGTGAGTAATTTTCTCTAGTGTGCCCGCAGAATTTCATTCACTTTTAAGCCCGGAAAGGCAGTGCCTATTTGGCAAACCGACCAAGTTTAGAGGCTATGACAAATAGCATAATTGTTTTTCGTTAAAATACCTATTTATTTTACCAGCTTTGCAATGTTAAATTACTCCATGTTTTTGTTGTTGTGATTTGTGATGTTTGTTTTCGTTTTAAGTGCAAATGAATTGAATTAAGTTTATTTACTTTAATACGTATTTCTTTCTAAAATATGCAAAATTATACCTGTGAGATTTGTTGGTTTAGTTGTTTTTCAACGTAAAGTTTTGAGCAAAAATATAAATTAAAGAGCGTTGTGTTCCCAATTTGGATGTAACTCAAAAAAAGGTAATATCACACGTTGTTTTAATAAAAAGTATTATGATAAACTGGTTAGCAGGCTGTGTACACACAAATTATTTTGTTTCCTGTGTATATTATTTTCAAAACATGATAGTAAAAATGTTTGGGGTTTTTGATATTCAGATTTACATAATTTTCACAAAGCCCCCTCTAAATACGATTCTTCGGAAAAACATTTAGATTCTTATTTAAAGTACCAAATTTTTGGAAAAGGTAGAATAGATGACGTGGTCTCGACGAATCGCTTAATAAACGAAAAATATGGTCCACGCTCAGACGATGGGCACGCGGGGCGTTGAATTCCGTCAGCTGTTGCCACGATGCAACAATGGCTAAATGTATTTGTGAAAAAATATAACATACATAGTGTAAAAAGATTAGAAACGATTAGGTTTCGTATAAAGAAAAAATAACGTTGTATAAACACAGAGATTTGGTTGTGTATGTATGCATACACTTTTCTAAAGTTATATGTACTTTTTAAGTATATCTGGGACACCAATGACTGAAGGTGAAGGAAAACATCTTGAGGAAACCTGGACTTTAAGTCTGAAATCGCTAACCCCCATTGAGCAAGCGTGGTGATTACGCTCAATCCTTCTCTGTATGAGAGGAGATCTGTGCCCAGCAGTGGGACGGTAAAAAGATTGATAGTGATGATGATGATGATCTATGCATACCCTCAAAAAAATCTCTGTGCACGCCCCTGGGCGCCGGTTCTTGCTAACACGGCCTCTCCTGACACTCTGACGTCCTCGTCTGATCCAGAAGATGATCCCGCCTGATCCGTAGTTGTGCCTTCCAATAAGACACTCGAGCCCCGAGTCTGCCACATCTTCATGCAGCCAGCAACATCCTCATCCGAAGCACTCCAAGTACCAGCGGGTCCGGCTTCTCAGTGCTTTGGAATCCTTGCTGACGAACCTGCTTCAAAGTTTTCGATTAGGCTAAATCAGTTAGGGTCTTCACTTATCCATGGCTCGGCCTATCATGACTTCCATTATTTATCTTTTATCTCGCTATTTACAGAAGTTCTTAAGATACCTTTAGACTTAGGTAGCTTAAGAACTCCATAGGCAACAGATTATCACAATCACGCACCGCATTTCTTATAAGCTGTGTGATTTATTATCTTTATTTATTGTTTTTTAGTCTTAGATGACCACTGTGATAAATGTTTCTTACACCCCCGTGATCGAGGGAAATGTCTGTTTCAGTTTTTACTCCTTTACTCTTAAGGCAGCGACTGCTTCAGCCCATTCTATGATTTTATTTTATTTTATTAGGCTCACCAACAATTGATTACTCAATCAAATAATACATTCCCAAAGGTAAAATAACAGTGCATCAATTACTTATAGGTAAACACAACATGCATAAAAAAAATGAATTATGGAGATAAGCTAACTTACTTAACAATAAGCGCTAATATTGATAAATTTATAACATTGGTATAAAATTCCGAATATAAAATTAAAAAAGCAAAAAATTGTGGTTTTTTAAATTATAACATTACAAGAATTGAGTGAAATAAAAATAAATCAGAAGAAATTCTTAATAAATTAATAAGTAGCATTAAGTAAATTCATATTTTTTTAACGTAGTTTAATTTAAATAGAACTAAAATTAACAACAATACTCGTAAATTAAATTCTCACTCTCATGCCTGAGTAGTGTTTATTATTTAGGATCACTATAGTCTCCCAGTGCGTGATTGATACAATCTCCTGACATAGTTACACTGTGGTAAATGCTTCTTACACCCCTTTGAGCGAGAGGAATGTCTGATCCAGTTTTTTACTGCTTTAGTCTTAGGCAGTGCCTGCGTCAGCTCATTCGATCTCATGTCTGAGTAGTGTTTATTATCAACTCAGAGTACTGCAAATTATTAAAATCACAAACTCAATGCAAATATTATTTATACATAATTATATGGTTACTTTTATCGTCAGTAACACCTTGCTTTCCGGAGCACTCATCCCTACACTGACTCATTCCTCTCATGCCTGAGTAGTGTTTATTATTTATCAACTCAGAGCACTGCGAATTATTAAAATCACAAACTCAATGCAAATATACATAAATATATGGTTACTTTTATCGTCAGTAACACCTCGCTTTCCGGGGCACTCATCCCTACACTGACTCATTCCTCTCAAGCCTAAGTAGTGTTTATTTTTTATCAACTCAGAGCATACATAATTATATGCCTACTTTTATCGTTAGTAACACCTCGCTTTCCGTTCCAGTAGAACGATGAAAACGATGCCTTTCAGCGCCATCACTAGGTGAAGCAAATTTATCCAAACCATGATTTCCTAGGGATCCTATGTATGTATTCCTTGGAATACATTCTACTTTCATGACACTTCCATGACGCCCCTCCTGGATCCGCGTGTGTACGGGGACTCTTCACTAAGACGGAGGTCTCACTTCTCAGCAGTTGGCATGACGAAAATCCCAGCTGTCCCCAGTAGTCTTACCGGTAGTGTACTAATAGGAGTTTTCTTCCCAATAGGCTTACTCATAGTAAGCCTTCGCGGTTGTCATATTGGGGCCAATTTTTCCCAATAGGTAGTAGGTATTGTAAAAAGTAACAATAACACATAGAGCTCGGAGTTTACCGACAGAACAAATTAAACAGTTATAAAAACAGAACAAACAAAAATAGATATTGTAGGAGTCGTAATTGCCTGTATGCCTAGTATGAGTTTTCATTACGAGACTCGATCCTCAATATCGAGCGCGTTTGGCGCTCTCATTCGTTGAAAGTTCTTACAACCTTGAAGCGGGCTAATCGATGAGTCAAACGCGCTCGATAGCGACGATCGAGTTTCGTAATGAAAACTCATACTAGGCCTACTGAAATAAAGACTTTTATTATTAAGAGGCTGTAACGAGCTAAATTTTTTATAAAAATCATAATGTCGTATTAGCTCCTTATAAGTAGTTACTTAGTCTTGAAATAAGTACATCCTAAATGTTTTTTTTTTACCAACGGAGCTTTTCCAAAAAACGACCAACGCTTATATTGCCGTCGATTACCTAAGTACTTAATTGTATTTGTGTATCCCGAATGCACTATTAAAGAGGATAATTAACTATATAGAAGGAACATCTATAATTCTATAAGTACCTATTTCGGTCTACATTATTATATTGTTTTGTTTTACTGGTAAATCTACTGGGAACGAAGTTCCCTGTAATTTTACTGGTACTTGAAGTCCATTGGAAAGAATACTGCCATTAGTACCACTGGTAAGACTACTGGGACCAGCGCGAAAATCCGTTAATTACAGTTAGAACAATTTGCCCATCCACATCCACCTTATTCACCAGATCTAGCCCCAAAAAATTCACAATAATAATACCCGCTCCAATAGTAACAAATCAGAACACATTAAAAAAGGTAAATGAAGGAAGACGCGTGGGTTTTCGTCAGTAAAAATCTAACGAGCTCTTCTACTCCGGCCAGACCGGAAGAGATTATTTGATGATATCCCGCCCAAAAAAAGGTAAACCTTTGTTTTATAACAGTGCATCTGTAATGCATACCCACAATTTTGTGAAGCTGTAGGTATCGCTGCTAAGAGTATGTTGTTCGGTATAAATAACTTTCCTTAAAGGACATAGACAACTTAATGACAATAAATTATTATATAAAGTTTAAAAAAAAATCAGTACCGTCAAACAGTCAGGTTATAAATATATATAAGGGTGTTTTTCACAAAAAATGACCCTAGCAAAATCGGACTGTCTCACAACTTCAAACATTTTTATTTTTGTTTTTTTATATGGCACACGTAAATGTGAATTAATATGTGATTAAGGCAGACATTTTAAAATCAAGTTAAATTGAAAAACACTATAAAAAGCCAATAGATATATTTATATTTAAAAAAAAAGCACTACAGAAGGTGAAAATGTCGCGTGTCCCACGGTGCTCTCGGAGATTTCGAATACTTCTTATTTGTACATTATTGAGCTTTGACTATGTTTAGGAGTTCAGATATAATGTCTTTATATCTAAAAGTGTGTTTTGGTCTTTCTTTAATTTATTTATAGTTATTTTTAAGAAATATGATTAAATTAATGTTGTCCTACGAAAACCATAATACCGGAAAATCCGGTATCGTCACGGCGAATTTGATATCTTACCAAAGATAAAATCTACTATTTTGTGTTTTTTCTGCTTTTTAGCAACATTGTGATCGTATTTTAATACCGTTATTACTGTTCAAAAGTCAGATTCGACAAAATCTATGACTAAAGTGGTGGAGTGTTCGATGTGCAGAGTAAGTGTTCTGCATAGTGACAGTATTTAAAAGGTAAATAAACTCGTTTTCTTCATTTTTCCACATTTTATTTCAAAGATAAACTAATCTATATTAGATTAATAAAGCTTTAAACTAGTTAATTTAACAGAGTATTACTTATTTTAATGTTAAAACTTTCGTCGTATGAATATGTCACATCCTGTGCGTCATGTGACATACTACCGGAATAAAATCGTGACGAACTTGAATTATAAAGCTTAGTGTATAACGAACTATTTAATCTTAAATACTATCTTTTTAAATATTTAATTTTTTGACTTCTAATACTTACCGACGTGTTACCTATTCTTAAATATTGTTTGTACTAACAACCGTGACGCCTCATTGGATTTAAATCTAAATTGCCTGTAAAAATTTCTATAGACTACTTATTATCCAATTTTACTATGAAATTGATACCTTTCTTGTTTCAGATATAAGTTTGCATTTAACATAGTCGTATGTATGATCATTCTGCTGATAAGGTAGTATATTGGGACGTTGACAAATCCTAACATATGTATTTTGATTTAAATCAATGTTACATTACTAATGCCAGGTGGCTCTGGCTTGTTACTGACAACCTGGCCTGTTAAGAAAACTGCAGCATTTTACAACTGCAGCATTTTACTCTTGCGACGAGTTAAAGTGATATGAAAATGACTACAATGCTCCAATTTTTGGGTTTCTTTTTGTATGCATTCTATTTATGATCATTTTCCCGAAGACGAGTGCGAGGTTTACGCTCTTCGGCAGCTAAATCGGCAGTGTGGGTACTGCTTAAATTATTCCTATTCGTCATGCAATTTTCGTAATAGTCATTGTCCTATATTCTAAATTGTACAAAACTAGTTCTTAAAGTATCTAAATTTCGTTAGAGTATTGAGTTTTGTCTCTATTAGAATTTTGTTATTGCTGAAAATTCCTCGCTTTGCTTGATTTTTCAATTTGTAACACGTATCATTAGTAAACAACAACTTTTCTAGGGCGATGTGTCTAAGAAGTGACGAAAATGAAATTAGTTGGCTGATTATTTATTCATCATCAACCTTTTTATCGTCCCACTGCTGGGGACAGGTCTCCTCTCATACAGAGAAGGATTGAGCGTAATCACCGCGCTTGCTCAATGCGGATTGGCGATTTCAGACTTATAAAGTCCAGGTTTCCTCAAGATGTTTTCTTTCACCTTCAGTCAATGGTGTCCAAGATATACTTAGAAAATACATATAACTTTAGAAAAATTACATTGGGACTTACCTGACCTAGAATCGAACCCGCGCACTCATACTTGAGAGGCTGCTGTTTTGATCACTAGGCCACCACGACTTACACTTACGCACTTACAACTCACAGTTACAGTTTCAATAAAATAAATGTAACCAAGAAATTACTGTTGAATATCAAAACAAACTAAGAACGACCAACTTCCCGTAAGTACGAATAAGTTCCATTTAATTAAATAAAGGTTTAAATGCAAAACGATAAAACAAAAAATTGTTATGAAGATGTAAGGAAAGTTGTTATTTGCGACTAGAACGAAGTCTGAGAGTTATTCTTCAGAAAGAAACAGCAAAAAGTATGGAATTTCTATTTGTTTTAACCACTAGGCCACCACGACTTGTACGATTATTTATTGTTCCGATAGAATTATGATAATTTTTTATTATTTTTGGAAACATTTTAAGCATATGTTTATGATAATATAAGTTGATTTTGTTTCAATAACTGGTTGTTTTATTTCTGACTAATTAAATTGTGTGACGTACAGGAACCCTTTGCGTCATAGGTTGATCGAAAAACTTTAATATTTTTCATATTTATGATTAAATTTTAATTTAAGTAACATATCTAGATGCTTGATTTTATATTCTTTGATGCTAAAGTAAATTTAAGCAATTTCATTTAATCCCAAAATTATATTTCCTAATCGTCACGGGGTCATTTTTTCTGAAAAACACCCATAATCATTGGTTTACTATAGCTCCACTCCTTTATTGTATTGGCAACATCTATCAAATGTCAAATAATAAAATGAAAGATAAAAATAGATGTCAATAATTGTCAATCATTGGAGGAATGTCATGTCACACGACCGAAAGCAGTAAAGCGATGTAGAGTATTGTTTTCATTCGTTATCGACTGATTTTTTTACGTCATTTGTCTGCTGAAAGTATGACGGACGATTCGTTTGTGTATCGGGAGAGCACTCCACAGATGCCGTCAGAACGGGAGCCAGGGCAACCATCGATGCTGCCGGTAAGGTTATTTGCTTAGAGACATGAGAGAGAGATGATCGGATGGTGGCTCTACATAACCGTCGGCTTGTTGGTTCAGTCAGAATACAAGTTTGCTCCGGACGAGCTGCGCGTGCTGGGCGAGTGCAACCGAGAGAGCTTCTTCCAGCGCTCGTTGCCGCTTGGCACCACGTTAGGACTCGGGACATTCGTTGCTATTCAGAAAGGTCAGTGCTAATTTAGTAGATTATTTGTTTTATTTTGCTGCCATTCAATTTTGTAAAATTAGCTGTATTCACCAGCAATGAAGAAAATTTTTTCGTCGTCAGATATCAATATTCCTTCGGTAATATGTATCAATATGAACAAAACAAAATGAATTAAATTTGGTACAACTATTTGTGAGGAAATTAAAATGCAGGCACAAAAGAAGTACTATCATATGTGTGTGTATTATTATTATTGGCCATCTTATTGGTGATGTATTAAATTCTATGTGAACACTCATCAACCTAGCCTTTTCCCCATTATGCTGGGTTAGGCTTCAGTCTAATTGGATGTGCCTGATTATAAGTATTTTATATGGATTGACTGCTTGTCTGACCACCGCAACAGAGCTTAATCTGTAATACGAAATAACTCCTTGGTGGTTACAGGTTTGCAGCTGAATGCCAGTAACTTCTATGTGAACACTGTGTGATGATAGTGACATTTCTCAATTTGAGATAATAACATTATAAACTCATACCATATCTGAAATGATGTTTTAATCAGTGCAAATAGAGCCTTGGCAAAGAACTTGTTATTGCCATCAATTTTACCTTACATTAACTAAATATAAATATTGTGTGTATTTAATTATACTGGGTATTAGTCTGTCAAGTCATGCTGCGGCTGGATCTGTTACTGGTCATCTATTGAGACTACATCAGGTGCCTAGTGCATGTGCTTGTTACCAGTTACAATTTGACTGTCTGTTGTCTACAAGAGTAGACAAATATAGACAGCCACACTGCCTATACTAGTAAAGATACTGCTTGGGATACAGAGTAGCCGCCCTACTTTTTATGGATATCACTGTGTAACACTGAGTGCGTAAACAACTAAAATTATCTATTTAAGCTGTATTAAGTAGGTAATATTATTATGAAGCCTTCTCCTTGTATGTTTAATCTTATGTAATGTTGCTTGAAACAGCTAACTGTAAATGTTACTGACTAATCCTCCATGCGATTGTTTCCAAACCTTATTATTACAACTGCATCTTTATCAGAGATACAAAAACATGCCTAAATATATAACTGATCTCAACTGCATGGTTATCAGAGAAGTATGCATTGCAAGCCATACAGCCACCAGCTTTAACCTTCTGCGTTCTGCGAATATGCTAGCGACATACTTAACATGTTAAATTATTACAATATATTGCTCCAAATTTTGTCTACACTCATACAAGTTTTATTTTGGCTTGTGGCCAGAATTGGAAGTAATGCCACCATCTTGATTTGTTAACACGTTGTTAAAAAAGATTGCACTTCCCCCTGCTTGATTTCATTCAGCACCAAGAGATCCTTGTGGCAATCTTATGTGTTATCTAAAACATGAACATGATACTTTGTTATCTGACAACTAACATGTTGAGACTCATTGCTAAAGTGATCTATGTTCGACAGGCAACCTCAAGCCAAATCCTCGGTTTGGACCGTTTCCTAAGGTGACACTCGCTGTGGTGGTGGGCTACTTCCTCGGCAAGCTGTCCTACCAGCAGGCCTGCGCTGAGAAGCTTATGGCGCTGCCGGGCAGCTACATCGGACAGCTGCTGCGGGAGCGTAAGGAGGGCAAAATTGGAGGGGGGTAAGTGCCTTTATTTCAATAATAAAATCAAAAAGGTGTGACACACAAGTATGGTGTGTGCAAATGCCGCGTTATACCATTTTACAGTAGTAAGCTACTTTCGTATTTTTTTTACAGTGGATACAGACATACTTGCCTATTGTTAACAACAATGTGGCTTATATTTAAGACTGTATGTAATTTATCCTGTAAAGTTTTTTGAATAATAATGCGTATACAACGTTATTTTTTGTTTATGCGAAACCTGAATGTTCAGAATAAGCAACTGAATCGATTCCAATCATTTTTGCACCATGTTATACTTTTCCCAAATACATTTAGAAATTGTTGCAGTGTGGTTACGCAGCTTAAGATAGAAATACAGGACAGGTGTTTCGGGTTTCACATAACAATGTTGTGTACTAAGCCTACAATTTTTCCACTTGAGGCACAGGCTTCCATTATGTGAGAGGGAGTGTGCCATTATCTCTCACGAACCACCAGCGCGGATTTTAAATTTTTGGTTCTAGTACATGCCTGTTTCCCTTCTACATTTTGAGAGCTGTGATGGTTAAATAAATTACACAAAGTAAAGCACCTAACTGGTTTTGAACCTACGATGTAGGTACATCGCTGCTCACTTGGCCACCATTGCCTTTACCATACAATATGATAAAACAAAACAACTTTCCGTAGGGAACTCTTCTAGTAGCAGAGGTGAGATCGTCGAGTTCTTTATTTCGTTCTAAACATCTTTACTGGAACTATAGGCCTAGTATGAGTTTTCAATACGAAACTCGACTGTCGATATCGAGCGCGTTTGACGCTCTCATTGGTTGAGAGTTCTTACGACCTTGAAGCGGGCCAATCGCTGAGGCAAACGCGCTCGATATCGACGAACGAGTTTCGTAATGAAAACTCATACTAGGCCTACTGTTCACCTAGCTTTGACGTTTCATAATAGCTCATGTAGGCATAAGAAATATAATATTTTGAACTTTAATTTGATGGAAATGCCGACGATTTCAGTCGCAGTCCGATGGCGAAGGCGGGTACGACTATGCTGGGCGCGAATCCAGGCGACATCTACTCGGACGCCGGCCCGGGCAACTCGCTGGACCTGGACACGGACCGGCCGCTATTCAACGATGACGCGTACCGTCCGGGCGCGCTAGGTAACCCACTCACCACTGGCTCATATTATTGTCAGAACATTAGATTATTTACATTTTCATACCACCTGCTCTGTAAAGTCATGCAAACCAGACCTGAAGTAAGTCCTAATGACCCTGGGATCTGTGCGGCAGTATATGCTCCTGAATGTAGGTTCAATTTGCTGGGCAATAAGAAAAAAAAAAAAAATAGGTATCCGAATTGCTTTTTATTACCATGTAGGTGTGTAGTGAAGACTTTTCTCCTCAGGGATAAAGGCGACTTCGTTTTGGACGACGTTGAAACTCTCAACTGGCTTATCAAGCGCCCTTAAAGTCCACTCAACTTTATCCCATCGTCTTAAACACTTACAAATACATAAAAATTTTGATAACTGCATTAACATATGTGGCAGCCAACTGGTTTGATTTACCGTTTAGTGAACTGCCTAGCTTATTAACCTTTTGAACGCTCATCTATATAATACGCAATGTGTCCTCCTGCGCCACGCTACAAATGTATAACGTATCTATAGTAAAACGTAGGGATGGGATTAATTTCCTATCGACAAATAACATTATACATTTAAATTAATGTTTATTCACCAATTTACGAAGCTAAATAAAAACTGTAACCGTATTTTCATATTTTATTTTATTTCATAAAAAAATCAATAAGAAAACTTTGATATATTTCCCATAATAAATAAAAGAATTGTAAATTTATTAGACGTGTGTTCTAGAAGGCACATCCCTATTTGTCTCCAAATGTAATCCTTTTACTTCATATCAAGTAGTTGGCGCTCGAGGCACGTCAAAATCCTTTCTGATATAAGGATGTCTATATTTTATCGAGGTTTCTAAAATATTTTTTTTTTCTAAACCGAATAGTTTGCGTGACAGACGCTTCTTGTTAACACCTCTACGATCCGGACGAAGCGTTTCGCCTCCTCCTTTATACCGCGTACATCGAGGGACTGGAACAATCTGCCGGCGGCGGTGTTTCCGTCGGACTACAATTTGAGTGTCTTCAAGGCTAGAGTGAATAGGCTCTTAATAAACTAGTGCGCTTTACCATCAACGATTGCGTCACTGCTTACCATCAGGCAGGATTGCGGTCAAGCGCTGGTTTATACTTTAATAAAAAAAAATAAAAAAAAATGTACAAGTACATACATTACTCTAAAAACTACTAACAAAAATTGTTTTGAACGAGATTTAGTAAACAGTTTTTTTTTAATACGTCGTAAATCGCTTATTACCGCGTAATCTTTCATACAAATAACTTTAATCCTTTAATTTCATAAATCAATGGTACGGAACCCTTTGTACGTGAGTCCGACACGCACTTGGCCGATTTCTTTTTATTAAAATTACTGT
Organism: Sesamia inferens; assembly: GCA_037179545.1. Lineage (NCBI taxonomy): Eukaryota > Metazoa > Arthropoda > Insecta > Lepidoptera > Noctuidae > Sesamia > Sesamia inferens. Next base: position 11,676,608 of record CM073921.1, on the reverse strand, counting down.
TTTACACAGATGTTACAGACCTATTTTTATGGTGTCGCAAAATACTCGCAATTATTTTTCTGGTTTGTACAAACTAATAGAAAACAGAAGAAAATTCCTGAAACGGAAGTTGACGACATATCGGAATATCAAGACGACTATCTATTTCAAAATTCTGATTCAGACTTTAACAACTCGCAATAATTCGTCATATACACCGCCACATATTTTTTTTTTTTTTTGTAAAAACCCGTGCGTCAACTTAATGTAAACATTGCACTACACTAAAATGCACAAAGTCACTATGACCTTGAAACCTGTCCGCTTATGACGTCATAGAGTTACTTCTATACAAGTCGGTGGCGTGTGCGGAGTGACAAATAACTAACTTTGTAGGGATGGGTTTTTCAAACGGTGTTTGACTATCGACAATTATTAGAAAACCTATTTATTCTTGATTAAGGTGAATCAAACCTAGTTTATAGTTTACAATATTTATAAAATATTATTTATTGACGTCATTTCCTTGCAATAATAGTATTTATGATCATTTCGACGAGATGAAATATAGCGAGGTCTTCATCGTGTCCCATCACTGGCTTACTTGATATCAAGTAATTGGCGCTGGGGGCATTAATATATTTTCTGGCATTTTTGTTTCTATTGAAAATAAAACAAATAAGAACTTATTATGTGTGAAAAAGTTAAAAATATGGTTAATAATATAATAGGGCAATTTTCCATAAAAACAAAATAAAAGGTCTTGTAAAAGTCGTAAATTTATTTTATACTGTGATTACTTCTAATCAAGTAGTGGCGCTGGGGGCACGAAAATCTTGAACTTGTATAGAAGTGATTGGCGTTCAAAAGGTTAAATAAACGGCGACCGTGTAACTGACCGCCACGTTGGCCGCAGTAAGTCCATTCCTGATAACAATAGACAAAAGTTAAAAAAGGCTTTTCAAGGGTACACTTTGTAATAAAAGAACAATAAGTAAATGTGCTTAAAGTTCATTTCAGATATTCTTGCGATAAAGTTTGTTCACCCCTCCTACTAATGTATCCGAATATTCCCACACGATACAAAAAGTGTCGATAACACGATCAAAACAAGTGTACCTATCGTTGTGGTCTCGTGGTAAGCGAAGAGAGTTACCACTACGATGCACTTACTACGACGAGTTACCAACACTTTTTCTATCGTGTGGGAATATTGGAGTAATTTGGTAGGAGGGGTGAACAAACTTTATCGCAAGAATATTTGAATTGAACTTTAGTTACAGTTGAGACTGATGCTGAATTTATTATAATCTACTTAAAATATAGGTACCAACTCTTATATTTAAATAACACGTGAACAGTCTATATTCTGAATTTATGAGGTTTTTAAATAAATCGTTTTGGACTAGTGTACATTTTAAAAACTTCAAAAGAACCATGGGTGGATGCTTTACATATTGCTATAGGTTATGTAAAATGTAAAGCGATGGCTACCGCTACCAAATAATCCGAAATGTTTCCTAATCCGTTCATATGTTGTGGTAGCAGGGGCTTTTTTAATTTTACGGGTTTATAATGTCTTCCGCCAAAGTAGCTCTGTAATTAAATAAATTGTTGCCCAAGTGACCTTTAACATGTTGTAAGCCGCACGTCAGCGTCAGAGCCTCTGAGGCTGACTAATGTTGATTAAAGCATGGTCCCATTTTTATGACTATGGGGACATAGTAATGTCCCCGAGAAGTGTTTGCTGCTATAACTAATACTTATAATAATAATTTATATACTTAGGTACTTAATGTCAATATTTTATATTATAACCATTATTCTTTAAAAGAGTTTGAATTCATATCTGCCTTTATAAACCTCTTATGCCTAAAGCTAACCGGAATGTAGTCTTAAGCCAGGGCACCCCAACCTAATTGGTTAGGTGACAACTGTGAACTACCGCGTGCAAGTCGTAAGAACGAAGCGAGGCGGAGCGAGCTACATGGCTCGGCTAGACCAGTTGGTTGAGACATATTCATACCATAGATAGAGTGTGCGATGTATTTAAACCTCCATTACATACATTTCACCACAGTATGTACTTCTCCCCATAGCTCCATCAACGGCGCCAGACGCCCAGAACCGTGGAGCGAACCCAGAACTTTCCTACGAAGACTTGCGCCGTAGAAACAGAGATGAATATAAAGGTTCGAAACAGGACCCATACAGGTAATCGATCATTGTTGTAACTTTCTCTTGCACTTATACAAGTCAAGGGCAAACATAAAAGTGTACCAATATAACAAAAGATAATATATCTGTCACCAAGTAATATTATAATAAAGTACGAGGGGAAGTCTTAAAGTTCGCGTAATGAAGATAAGACGTGAGGGAAGAAATTCTTTATACCGCCGTCGTATACGAGAACTCATTATGAGTTACATATTTCAAATAATATCACACATTAATTTCTTTAAGAGTTATTGCCCGACTAAAAAATTGATCAGAAAGTTAATTGCAACTATGGAGTTGAGAAAATTTCCAACCAAAGAAAATACCGTTTCAACCATTTTAAACCAGTAGGCCTAGTATGAGTTTTCAGTACAAATCTCGTTCGACGATATCGAGCGCGTTTGACTCAACGATTGGCCCGCTTCAAGGTCGTAAGAACTTTCAACCAATGAGAGCGCCAAACGCGCTCGATATCAACGATCGAGTTTCGTATTGAAAACTCATACTAGGCCTACAGGTGATCGTTATCCCATAAAGTTGGTTTATAAATGGCATGTTGTTTGTTTTACAAACAAGGCAAAACATCAATTGAAGACTTTGCCCTAGTCGGACGACCTGAGGTCACTAAGTCAAGAATGCTTCAAAGGTGGAAAACTGGAAGATACTTGTTAGACAAAGAAATAGCTAGTGCAATGTGTTTTTGCATGACTATCTTGGCATAGACAGTGCCAGATAGGTACAATGTTCACGGGTCATCATAGTACCTCGGTGGTAGGCCATAACATCGGCCGCCGGCAGAAGTTGCCACCCACCAGACAAAGCCTTGCCGCCAAGCGATTTGTCGTGTTCCGGCATGATGTCTGGTGAAGCCGTACGGAGGACGGGTCTGAGCAGTTGTGTTGCGACGTGTGCCGGGTACGATACGCCTAATGCTATTGTGTTGGGAGTTTGGTCGTGGAGGGTCTTCAGATCAATCTCCCTTTGGCGCAGCATCGTTGGACGTGTTGTTGGGTTTAACATCGCATCACCTAGCTTAACTGCCGTCTTCCTTCCTATTCGCTCAGTTTTACTGAGTGAATAGGCTCTTAATAAACTAGCGCGCTTTACCATCAACGATCGCATCACTGCTTACCATCAGGCGGCATTGCGGTCAAGCGCTAGTTTATAATTATTAAAAAAAAAAAACTTTTTGCGAGCTGTGTGAATACAAATATGTAAGAGGTGCTCAACGCACGTCTTCGTACTTAAGGAAGATATAAAATAGGTAATTTTATTTATATGTCAATCCTGCCATTCCGCGAATTTTTGGACTTCTCCTCGTATTTTAAGAAAAGCTTCTTAAGTTTCGACAAACATCCCATTTGATATTTGTTACGTACATGTTTCCCTTGACTGTAGTAGGTATGTGTTGTTGGTCCTGTCGCAGTTTTTAAGTTTTTAGCGCGTCGCGCACTAATAAAAGATATTTTTCACGTTGTTAGAACTAAACTGTAATTGAAGCTTATATTTTTGTATTGTTACTTGATCGTTTTAAGCAGTTATTCTGCACGCAGGTAAATGTTTCCGGACTAACTACTTGTTCGCGTCGGAACGCGCAGCAATATGTAGTGACACAGAGAGAAAGGCATGCGCTACGCTAACACAATGTAAAATGTCCAATTTTTGCTTCTCCGTGCTTACAGATTTGCTCAATAAAGTCTTTTTTTATTTACACTTTTTTCTAGAATTACAACAAAGATCAAATTCAGTAACCGCACTACAACTGGTATCGGTTTCTAATTCTGTTTGTACAAATCTGTAAGGACAGCTGGTTTTGCTTGCTTCATATTTTCATTTTTTTTATTAATTTATTTACCGTTTGCGCCATAGTTGTAATATTGCCATAACCGGATAGCGGGGATTGCTTTAAACATTGAGCTAAAGGTATTTAGTAACCGTAACGTAGCAGCGACACATTTGCTGAAAAAAAGAGACAGAAAATTGGCAGAAGGCATTAATTGGCGCGTCGACTACACGACGCGGGACTAGGCAGTTGTGTGACTACGCTAGTCTGTAGATAGTGGCGACGCGACGCAGTCAGCTCGTCAAGTATTGTAAGAGTGAGGGTGTGCGTTCGCGCAGCGGAATGTTGTTGAATTTAAAGATTTTAGATATGCAGATATTTAGTGTATGACGTCGTATAATTGTGTATGGTAAAAAAAAAATTGTGCACGCAGCCATTGTGGAGAAATTCACAAAATACTGATTCCGCTGGGCGAACGTTGTCCTGGGGGAACTTTTTTTAATCCTTTGACTTTAGAAAAAAGAGATGTGTCCAAAAATTAGTGTGTATTTGTGTGTAATTGTGTATGTATGAATAAAATTTGTGCATGCATAAACTTCGGAGATATTCAAGTTTCCGCTGCGCGAACGTTTGGCCATTAGCTAGTTTTCATATAAAGCGCTTACATAGAGAGCTGTAGATTTTTACATACTTTGTTTTGAATTTGTGTATATTTGTTTAAAAAACAGATTTAGAAAAAATCGTAAGGCTTAAAAGATAAAAATATAAACGTAAAATACGCTTATTTGGTCTTAGTTCTTAAAGTATGCACTTTGGGGTCTAGATTTTCACGTTTATACAAACCTTGTAAGTCTCTGCAATATATTGCCAAGTATCAATGATGTTCCTTTAGTAATTAAAGAGTTATAGGACAATTTACCATGACATAAGCACTGTTTACAAAGCAGTCAAATATCACGACATTCTAAAGGAATTGTATGGTAAAATGTATGCCAATAATTAGTGTATTCATTCAACTATTCACATACAAAATTTCATGTCATTAAATTGAGTAATTAAAGAAATACAATTATAAAACTGACGAAGCATCGAAAACCTACATAACCCGACCAAGTTCGGATAGCTATAAAAAAGCGGCCGTGCAATATATTTAGGTAACATCCCAAAATTTACAGTATAATACCGGTATCGAATTGGTATAGGTGATAACACAATTGTTTCGATATAATATAAAGGTCATTTATTTTTGTACACCTATTTTTTTAAATGTATTTGACTATGACAAAGTAGGTACTATTTACGTAGTTATTTTATTTAAGTATGCGCTTGAGACTTGAGATATAATCTAGATATATTAATTTAGGCAAATAAAATTGATACAGCTAATTTCTATTGAAGATTTCACGTATCAGGATTCTTACTATAGACTCCCCAGGGATATTAAATAATTATCACAAGTAAGTACTACTGTTTAGGTAAATATATATCATATTGTAGCTTATAACACTTTTTAACCAATGCACTAGACGAGCGTTCCCCTTTGCAAATTTACTGGATCAAACAATATAATAACTTAAAAAAAAACTACTTCTTCAATCGATTTTTTAATTGATGGTCTGTACTGCTGTACGGGTTGTGACTTAATTCAGTGAGCGTGTTCCCCCGCACCCTACCAAAATATGCAGAATTATTTTGATTGAAGCGGTACGCTTAAGGCTAGTCTTTTGGTTAAATAGTCTAAGGTCCGTATTACAGAACCTTACTTTTGAGTAACTCAAGCTTTATTTACTAGTTTTAAGTAATACTTGAGCATTACTTAAAACTAGTTTTAACCTATCAAAAGGCTTCAAACGAGACTTAAGTAAAGCTGGAGTTTTGAGTGACGTTCTGTAATACGGACCTTACTATTGTAGTTATGAATTGATCAAAAATATTCTAGTGTGAAACAATAGACAACGCGCTGCGCGCAGCGAGCGTTAGGCGGCTTCCCGCTTGAAACAGTACTTCCATCCTTGAAGAAAAGAGAGGGCAATATGTTTTCATTAGCCGCGGCCCGCCGCGTATTAATTTGCTGTTGTATTTGAACCTGATTAATATATCTAGATTATATCTTAAGTCTCAAGCGCATACTTAAATAAAATAACTACGTAAATAGTACCTACTTTGTCATAGTCAAATACATTTAAAAAAATAGGTGTACAAAAATAAATGACCTTTATATTATATCGAAACAATTGTGTTATCACCTATACCAATTCGATACCGGTATTATACTGTAAATTTTGGGATGTTACCTAAATATATTGCACGGCCGCTTTTTTATAGCTATCCGAACTTGGTCGGGTTATGTAGGTTTTCGATGCTTCGTCAGTTTTATAATTGTATTTCTTTAATTACTCAATTTAATGACATGAAATTTTGCATGTGAATAGTTGAATGAATACACTAATTATTGGCATACATTTTACCATACAATTCCTTTAGAATGTCGTGATATTTGACTGCTTTGTAAACAGTGATTATGTCATGGTAAATTGTCCTATAACTCTTTAATTACTAAAGGAACATCATTGATACTTGGCAATATATTGCAGAGACTTACAAGGTTTGTATAAACGTGAAAATCTAGACCCCAAAGTGCATACTTTAAGAACTAAGACCAAATAAGCGTATTTTACGTTTATATTTTTATCTTTTAAGCCTTACGATTTTTTCTAAATCTGTTTTTTAAACAAATATACACAAATTCAAAACAAAGTATGTAAAACACTACAGCTCTCTATGTAAGCGCTTTATATGAAAACTAGCTAATGGCCAAACGTTCGCGCAGCGGAAACTTGAATATCTCCGAAGTTTATGCATGCACAAATTTTATTCATACATACACAATTACACACAAATACACACTAATTTTTGGACACATCTCTTTTTTCGGAAGTCAATGGATTAAAAAAAGTTCCGCCAGGACAACGTTCGCCCAGCGGAATCAGTTTTTGGTGAATTTCTCCACAATGGCTGCGTGCACAAATTTTTCTTTACCATACACAATTATACGACGTCATACACTAAATATCTGCATATCTAAAATCTTTAAATTCAACAACATTCCGCTGCGCGAACGCACACAGAGTGAGGCTACACGCGCGTTGCCGGAGCATTGTGTCGTCGCACCGCTACGATTTTCACGCAATGCCGCAACCCCAGGTATTACGACGTTGCCGGATCTAGGTGTGAAATGGGTCAATTAGCTGTTTAGGTGTTGTGAAAAGTACAAACATCGCCGCGCTGCTTTGCGACGTGATGCCTATACAGCGTTGTTACGCCTAAACTTACCTTTTCTCTTCGTACCTATGAGCTTTGTTCGTTGAGCATGCGTTGCGACTACGCAACCCTCGCATCGGCACCGCTCGAATGGCCTCTTGTGTGCATTAAATATTTTGCTTTATATGTTCATCGCTAAAATGCAGGCGAGGGCGCAGTGTGTGTAACAGTGACGGATGTGGTTGTTGCAGGACGGACCTGGACCCCCCGCCACCGGCGCAGCGCGTGCGTCCCGCGGCCCCCGCGGCTCCCGCGCCCTCTTGGCCCACCGGGCCCACCAACAAGTATGGTGATGTCATGGAATAATTGTAGTTCCGTCTTTGCGAAGATTCCACACGTCATGCGTCAATAAGTACACAGTGTTAATGCGTACTCACTCAGAGCCTTGCAAGGTGCTGTTGTGGAAAAGGCTTTGTTAGCCAGTAGTACGCATATCTGATAAAAAAAAACTTGCTTCATTCATCAATGTTGGACTGTTCGATAATTAAAAAATAATAGTTGAGTTTTCAAAATGGTGTTTTATTACTGTTATTAGTAGAACTACTCAACGCCCAGTCTAAACCGATCACACATTTTGTCGTCAATTAGACAATATATCATCATCATAATCAGTTATTTAATAAAAAATATTTATTTATTTCAGACAGCCATAGATAATAATAATATCTTATTCAGGAAAAATAAAGTTTATTATATTATAAATAATTATATCTCAACACTACGTTACTTCTAAATAATTTCACATGAAACCATAACTAGGAAATAGTGTTATGTTATTATATATACTAGCTGACCCAACAAACCTTGTAATGCTATATACAATATTTCTAAGAAATATTTTAATAGAATGGTGATTAAAAAACAGGGGTTGATTGTTTTCACAAACGCACGCGTGAAAGTCCAGTAGAAACTGTACTCAGACGATGACTGTGATCACCTGCACGTATGGTCGAATGGTTCTCAGGGACATCATCCTGGACGGCACGAAAGGGTCCACGCAGGATTCTCACCACCACGTCATTGTTGATGATCATAATCAGGGGTTGATCGTAAAGGGGTGAAATTATTGGGTTGTATGTATTTTTAATGCCTTTATAAAAAATGACCAAAATATTAAAATGTTAGGGACGGCCAACCCTTATCACTATGAGTGTGAAAAATAGATATTAGCCGATTCTCAGACCTACTGAAAGTTAATATAAAATTTCATAAAAATCGGTCAAGACTTTATAGAGGACTATGGTAAGACTAACAATGTGACATGAGAATTTTATATACAATATGTAGACCGTCTATATTATAATTAGTGCAGTGATTTTTTACATACCTGTATATAGTGGTTACATACGCCACGCAACTTAAGGTTTATTATATTACTGTAGATAATATTGCATTTTGTAAAAATAAGGAATGATACTATATATTATGTTTTTATACAAAATCACAACGGTCCTCACCGCCGCAAAAGTCGAAAGTGTATAAAGGTGACACGAACCACGCCTTCAAGCGATATCCCTCGATATCCGTGTATCAAGTCTAGGGCAGGGAACAAATGAATAGAACTACTTACATTATATGAACAAAACTTAATTTTATAAACTGAACATCAACAACATCTAAGTCGACACGTGGCTAGCATTACGTCACACTATTGTTATTTGTATTTCTGTGCTCTTGACGAGTGAGCAGTGACTATTTGTATTGTTTTATGGAGTGCATACAAAGATTGTTTTAACAACACACATTGACCAGTGGACTAATTTTAAGAATATTCACAGTCTGATCTCAATCTCGAATCGTCCAATTCCCATATATTTTGACGACTATTTGACATTTGTTTGTCGCTGAGATGAGACTGCGTCTAGATTTTGAAAGTTGAATTACCGACCCACAGGTAATTTACTATAAACAACTTATAGTAAATTACCTGTACGAGCTCCGGCGGCTTCCGCGCCCACTTAGCTCGATTTACTAACTATCCGTAATTTATAATAAACTACATCAATGTAATTACAGTTACAGCAGCCTACACATTCACTAAATAGATGCGAATATTGTATTTACATATATAAATTAATATTTTCGTTTTTTAGATAGTGGACACTTGATTAATAATCACATAAAGTATACAGGCACAACATAATTAATATAAGATAACAGGCTTAATTCAATTCCAGCCTGCTTACCTTGACATTATGAGGGCGTCCAAGAAAAAGGGTCCAATAGTATAGGGTATTGAGTTATTATCAATTTATAACAAGGATTGAAAAAATATTCATAAACTGGCACATATTGTGACTTGTACGAGTATTTAAAGCGGCGACAAACAAATCAGCCCCCTAATCGGCGAACACATTTTGTCAAATGATTGCGACTGTTTAGGATCGTTTGGGCCGAACGGACCAATGGGCGGTCCGAACGATACCAAATGATGAATCAAAATGTGTTCGCTGATTTAGAGTAAAAAATAATTAAAATGGATAGCAAAAGTAGTAGGTTCGCAGCTAAAGTGAAATAGCATAGCAAGTATTAGCATCGTTAATTTGAATTGTAAGCTAAATATGAATTGGTAATAAGTAATAACTGAATTTATTTTTCGGCGACAATTTGGCACTGGATAAAAATTGAAACTGGTCTTTCTTGAATTATATGTAGCGGCTATGCATTTGCAGCGTAAGCTAACCCCGCCACTTGGAGCCGAACAGCGGCGAGCTACGCCAGTCGGCTCCGGACACCCAGTATGGTCGTACATATGTAATCCTTCTGATATTTGTATTAGGGAAAAGTTTAAGTAAAGTATAGTTTCATTTATATCTGGAGTCATAACACCCCTAAAGGTTCTTGAAGTTGTTTATGAGCTGAATTGAGAAACCCTACTCTAACCTAACCTAAATTTGCCGCCGGTCATTGTTTTTAATACCGCACTTATTATTTTTAAACCTAACCTATTATTTCATTGGCCCAGTTTTTCTATTTTTGCTATCTTAATAATTGCAGTCATTATTTAGTTTTATTTGTACCTCAATCGCTGTAAAGGTGTTGTTTTTTTCATAACTAAATAATTATTTGCCTAATAAGTAGTTAATCGCCTCAAAAATAACTAGCCGTTTTATCAGATATTTGAAATTGGAATTCATTTACTATTACATTTAAGGTAATTGATCAATAATTTATAATCAAGTATAATCGCGACGATAAGTTTTTTCCATTCATTTTTACAAAATTTCTTAGGTATATATATCGGAAACTAAATTCCCAGAACTGGACAGATTTTACTTGGATGCCCACATATGTATATCGGTATAGAGGCTACACTTACGTTTTTCTTAAAGGGGGATAAATCCATAATAAGTATCGACACAGGTTGAATGACATCATGATGTGTTCATCCACATACTCATATAACGCCAAAATTCCTTCAACAACTTCTAAAAAAGTTCAATATTGGCACAGATTCTCTTGTTTTCAAACTAAACTAATTTTAAGTTTAGTGCATCTTTTTCTTCTATTTAATTAAGAGAAGGACAGAAGATGACATGTTAGTATAGACCTGTCAAATGCTCCTGACGTAAATCGACGTACTTCTGGTCGCCATGTTTCTAATCGCGTCTTAACTGTCTATGGAGGAGGTTTTGGCGGGAAAGCCAAAATGAGTGCCACGCTCATTTTTCATTGGACTTTTAAATTATTTATAGTGTGGTTTACTAAATAAAAACGCGTGATTTATGTAGTAAAAAGTGCATTCAGTGAATAATTCATAAAGAACAGTGAAATATTGTAGCATAGTGGTCACATCATGTCTTTACCCCGAACCCCTCTTGGTCGGCCTCACGTGGGAAACGACAGGAGATAGGTTAAGTTAAGTTAAGGTAGGATAAATTAGGTTAGAAACTGAAGAAAAATAGTTACTTAAGACTAGGCTGTATGGCGTACTATGCCTTTGCCTTTTCCGTTCCTCTGAACGTAAAGAAGAAAACCAAAAAAAAAAATGTCTATGGAGTACCTTAATTTGACAGGATTAAACTAAAATGTCATTTTCTATCCTTTTCTTAATGAAATAGAAAAAAAAAGATAAACTTAACTTAAAATTAGTCTAGTTTCTGAAAAGGAGAATCAGCACATTGACTACCTACTTACACCTAATAAAAATGCACAACTAGAAGTTATAAAATGACTATATAAATCCTAACGTTATCAAAATTTATATTACAGTATTAACAACAAATCGTCGCTTAAGTTCTAACACCGCGTAACTCAAAATAATGAACTTTTCAGGAGACTAAAAAAAGACAGTTTTTTTTAGTTAAAAAGTTCATTATTTTGAGTTAAGCGGTGGAGACTAAAAAAACTGTCTAGGTTTGTATACCTAGACAGTTTTTTAGTCTAAAAAAACTTCTAGGTTTGTATACCTAGACAGTTTTTTTAGTCTCCTGAAAAGTTCATTATTTTGAGTTACGCGGTGTTAGAACTTAAACGACGAAATGTATGGAGGTTATTTAATTTAGATTTTCTTACCTTAATCAAGTTATGAGCAATCAATGCTGAAGACGTTTATTTGCGATCTAGCAACTGTATTCAGTACTCATGTATTGCTGAACAAGGGCGATTTTTTAAAACCCACCTGTAGTTCTTCCCTATCCGTCGCACAGGCAAATCAAGAAACACGGGTGGATTTTAGTCAGTAAAAGTCTGACACGCCCTTCCGGTCCGCCCAGAGTGGGAGAAGTCATTTTGATGATTTCCCATCCCAACAGCGATTTGTGTAAGGTGCTAAATTTGACAGGCTTATGGTATATAATTGAAATAAATGTTGTAAATAGTTGTTAAGGTTAGGTTCTCGCTGAGCTAAGACTAGTAACTTGTACATTAGGGGATAGATAGTTTTGTTTTCTATGACAAAAACAGAACATAGCTGAATAAGTGTGAGCAGTACCTAAGGACCGCTTGACAGAAGTGGTGACTGGAGCAGGACGTTCGCTCACGTCACGAACACTACGGTTTCGTACAAGACCAGGGACCCTAGTCTGCTATTTTTGTAAATTCATCACTCCAACACGATTCCATTGTAATTGTGCTTAAAAGTTCGTAATCTACTAAATTCATAATGGTCGATCAATTATCTCGTTCGTCACGTAATGTAATGGTGATTGAATGATATTTCTGTATTGTCATTAATATAAAACCCGTTACTATACTTACAAATATAAGAAGAGTAATTTGACTTTGTACGTGCGTAACTCAAACATTTACATTTATTTCTAAAACCACGTAATTTTAAAGTTATTTTTTGCACAATTCTTAATCACTTAATTTACATTAAAATTTTTCGAACAAAGCAATACAACAAATGTAAACAATAAATCGTATTTTTTCTCGACGTCGTGTCAAAGTCACGTAGTAAGGTACTATACCGTAGTGTTGTGACTTTTCAAATTCACTTGTATACCAATAATCGCATAATCGAGCGAGGGACGCCATCGTCCAACATTTGACACGGGACCTCGCCTCCACCGTGTTTGGCCGTCGCATCCTCGACGCCATCGGGCCGGTCCTGAAGGACTGGCTCGACAGGCGTCATGGGTTCCTCTCCTTCCGTCTGATGCAGGTACTTTCTGGTCACGGCTGCTTCGGCAGGTACCTGGAACGGATAGGACGAGAGGAGACGCCGTCGTGCCACGGTTGCGGCGCGGCAGAGGACACGGCGGAACACACCATCGCGGTATGTCCGTGCCGGTTTTTAGTGGGTATACCGGGAGGCTCTCTCCCGGGGAGTCCCACATACCCCTCCCGTCCCCCGACGGGTGGGGATGCGTAATTGTCATTTTGCCCAGCGACAACACAGCAAAAAAAAAAAGGAGAGCTTAGTTAGGTAGGTTAGGATGGAACTAAACATTTTGAAAATTTCTTTCATCTAAAATTCAGACATTTACAGTCATAAAATAAATAAATATGTAACTTTAATCGATTAGAAATTACAAAGAAATGAAATCAATATCTAGTATAAATCGGATATTGTAGTAATCGATTTTTTTAACCCAATCCCTATTCTTCAGTATGTCAGAAGTGTCAAATTGCACTTCTTATATTTGTAGGAGTATAGAATGATTTTCTAAAAACTACTACTCTGTGGAGGCAAAGGGAGTAAGGTTCACTCATCCTCCGATCAGACGGGTGTTAAGTCTGGCGGGCACTTGCCCAATGGTTGAAATTGGGAAGTAGTAATTTGAGAATTCATCTGACGTCAGTATGACGCGTTGTTCCATGTGGCGTTTGTAGGTACCGCTACAACTCTATATGAACATTTATTAATATAGAGTGCAGTGTCAGTAATTGACCAAAGTCATAATGACATCATTATATTAGTAGAACACGAAACTTGCCAAATTCGATCATTATGAGATCTAAGATCGACCATTCTGACACTATTGTAATAGCAGACTAGCTCCCCAGTGTTCTTCAGTTTGGTATTTGTCAAATACTAGTGTAATGATAATTGGCACATACTAGGTCAATCGTGCACGGCCTTCACTGTATTACATACACACGTACTTTTTTCCCTATTGTTTTACAGATGTAATTATGAATTTGAATGTCGCTACATCATCTCTCTGCGTTTGATTAAGGAATACGACGACAAATCGATTGTTGAAGTTTAATTATTGGTTTTTGACAATACATTAAATAACTTCAAAATACATGAATCGAATAATGACAAGTAAATAAATTTGACCGTACAAACATGTCTTACATATATACATATTATTGATTGGTGTAACAAAATAAAATTTATAAAGAAACAACAAAAATATACCTCTTAATGTAAATATTATCTACTTAAATTCTTTATATCGAGTGGTCAGCACTCTGTAGGGTTAATAACAAGCGAATCACAGTGTCCAGAGCGAGAGTCAATACGTCGAAATAAATAACAAAAATATTTAAGCACGGGCTTTCTTGATTTGAGCTTTTCCACCCGCTTCAATTAATCGCGTAATCTTGTCTGCGCTGTTTGCGGCAGACAAATTAAGAGCTTAAACGTAAAGTAGGTAATAACAAGAGATGATGGCTTCGCTGAGCAACGGTGCTATTCAGGGTAGGGGCCAAGGCAGGCCGGAGAAGTTGACTGGGCCGCCCAAGCCGGCGTCGGCCTCCAACAGGCTCATAATCACGGCCATGGCAGCTTCGCCGTTGCCATCCAGGGCGAGTGGCGGCAGCGTGGGGCTGGCGGGCGGTGAAGCAGGCGCGGCGGCCGACAGCGGTACGTTGTGGCGCACCTGTGAGTAGCCGTCACCCGTCGCGCCGTCCAGTGACGCCTGCGAGTACAGGGCGTTGGCTCTCAGTGGCCACTGTGAGCGAACATGAACATGGCTAGTACGGAGCTCGCGGTGCAAAATATGAGCGTACAGGTTATAAATTCATTGTCATTAACAATTTTGTTATATTTACGAGCCAGAGTAAATTACAAAAAAACTAGAGATAGTTATAAATTAGGTTCACCAGTGAATTAGAGTGACACTTTCATCAACTTGATTTTGCAGTGGCAAAAAAGTTCAATAATTTTGTACATAACGTTTCTGATTCGATGTTACGTGACTTCATGTAAATTTATGCACTTATAGAAATCAGCATTTTGCTTATTTATCTAGATAGTATACAACGTACGTTTTGGGTGAAATCGGCGTCCTGAAGCAGGTCGGCGGACAGCTCGGGTGCGAATTCCACAGAGGAGCTTCGTAGCGCCTCCTCGGCGATGGCACTCCCGATCTCGTGCGACTCCACTTGCGACTCTATGAGCCGTTGTATCTCCACGTCAGCAGCTTCTGAAACCAACCTCTGGTGTACACACACGTGCGCTATGGAGAAGACCTTTAGACAATTCTTGATTTGGCTTCCCATACATTTAAGGTTGTTGCCGCATAATCCACACCGCCATCGCTTCGCGCTACTACACTGGCATAATATATTACGTCTAATTGCCAACTTTAATTTGGACATAAAGCTCTAAACAAACTCGAAAGAGTATAAAAATATACAATCGCATATTATTAAATAATTACTAACGGTCAATCTGGGTAACTTTGATTGGTTCGGATAACATTGACAGTGGGACCATGAAATAGCGATTTTTTTTTTTTGTATGATACCACACAATTTGCAAAAACTTCTTGAAGCTTTGTATTTTTAAACTACACTTAGGCCAAATTCGATAAAGAATAGAGGTAAACAAACCGTTGCTGGGCAACGAGTAGTTTACGCCTAAAAGACAGATGTTAACAACCTTTTCTAGATAGATGATTTTCATAAAAGTAATAATCCTACTTCCTAATAATGTGAACAGTTTATTTATGTTTTCATATTATGATTTGCATAGAACGCTTAACCGATTTGAATGAAATATGACACACATGTAAGCTAATGTCCTAATAGGTTAAATTTTTTGATTCATATAATATGTATATTATTCTTAGTCCATATTTCTTGATACATATATGTATATTATACTTAGTCTATACTTGAATGTATTACAATGCATGTGTTATGCAGTTCATTTGAAAGTAATTAAAACACGCTATGTTGTATTGACAAATGCCTTAACTTTATTCATTGGCTGAATTCCACAAAATGTGTTTAATACCTGGATATCATTTAAATAACAAGAGATTTGTAAAACGTGAGTAGTCATGAACCTAAATTGGTTTGTTTACCTCTCTTCTTATTTCTTTATCCTTCCCATTAGAATTCCATCCAAAGGTTGTCTGTAATAGATCGCTCTTAGTGATAAAACCGCCCATTGTGTCACTCTTTGTAAAATATTTTTATTAATGTTCTGTAATCTATATCATCATCATCATTTCAGCCGAAAGACGTCCACTGCTGGACATAGGCCTCCCCCAAGGTTCTCCACGACGACCGGTTCTGCGCCTCCCGCATCCAGCGGTTTCCCGCGACCTTCACCAGGTCGTCGGTCCACCTTGTCGGGGGCCTACCCACGCTACGTCTTCCGGTGCGTGGTCGCCACTCGAGAACCCGTCGGCCCCATCGGGCATCAGTCCTACGGGCAATGTGTTCAGCCCACTGCCACTTTAGTGTTGCAATTCTTCGGGCTATGTCGGTTACTCTCGTTCTTCTGCGGATCTCCTCATTCCTGATTCGATCGCGCAGTGAAATCCCAAGCATAGCCCTCTCCATTGCCCTTTGAGTGACTTTGAGCCTTCTTATAAGGCCCATTGTTAGCGACCACGTCTCAATTCCATATGTCATCACTGGCAACACACACTGGTCGAAGACTTTTGTCTTGAGACACTGCGGTATTTCGGACGAGAAGATTTTTCGTAGCTTCCCGAAAGCAGCCCAGCCGAGTTGGATTCGACGATTGACCTCTTTCTCGAAGTTGGACCTTCCTAACTGGATAGTTTGTCCCAGGTACACGTAACTGTCAACAACTTCGAGAACAGAGTCTCCAATCGTTATAGGAGTCGGTACAACATGGGCATTAGACATGACTTTCGTCTTGCCCATGTTCATTTTAAGACCGACTCGCTCGGAGGCTCTGCTGAGGTCTTCGAGCATTGTACTCAGGTCCTCCGCGGTCTCAGCCATGACTACGATATCATCAGCAAACCGAAGGTGTGTCATGTACTCGCCATTGATGTTGATGCCCAGTCCTTTCCAGTCCAGAACCTTGAAGACATCCTCCAATGCAGCGGTAAACAATTTCGGGGAGATAACATCTCCCTGTCTGACACCACGCTGGAGAGGTATTGGTTTCGAGGTCTGGTCCTGTATTCGGACTGACATGGTGGCGTTTTCGTACAAACCCTTCAGCGCTTCAATATACCGATAGTCTACTTGGCACCGCTGGAGAGACTGCAGTACAGCCCAGGTCTCGATCGAATCAAAGGCTTTTTCGTAGTCCACAAACGCCAAGCAAAGGGGTAGGTTATACTCCTCGGTCTTCTGTATAACCTGCCGTAGCGTATGTATGTGGTCTACTGTGCTGAAGCCCTTTCGGAAACCGGCTTGTTCGGGTGGTTGGAAGTCGTCAAACCTGCAGGCGAGACGATTCGTGAGGACTCTCGAAAAAACAACTTATAGACATGACTCAGAAGTGAGATGGGTCTGTAGTTTTTCAAAAGGGTGTTGTCACCCTTTTTGAAAACGAGTACCACCACACTTCTGTGCCATGCCTGTGGCGTTTTTCCCTTGACTATGACGGAATTAAATAACTTCTGAAGGGCCCTAAGGATCGGTTCACCACCCGCCTTCAGTAGCTCTGCCGTTATTCCGTCATCGCCCGGCGCCTTGTTGTTTTTAAGTTGTTTCAGAGCCAATCTAATCTCCTGCAGGCTGACGTCCGGGATATCTTCGGTGTAGTGTCGGGTTAATCTTGCTCTAGGGTCTTCAGCAAGATTTAATGCGGGTTTTGTCGTCGAAGTGTAGAGCTGTCCATAAAAATTCTCGACTTCCCTCAAAAGCTCGGGCCCGGACGTTATGATCCTGCCGTCGTCAGTCTTCAGCTTGCTTAGCCGGCTATGCCCAATAGTCAGATCCCTAGCGAAAACTTTAGAGCCTCTGTTTCGCTCTATGGCCTCCGTTATACGCTCGGTATTATACCGACGTAGGTCGCGCTTCAGAGACTTTGAGATCTGCTTATTGAGCTGCCGGTATCTGCAAGCATCACTTGACGTACGCAAAACCATCTCACGTCTATCCTCCATGAGCTCGAGAGTGTAGTCCGAGAGCTTTTTAGTTCTATTTGTACGGCGGGTCTTAAAATACTTGGTCCCGACCGTACGGACAGCTTCTACAAACCCGTCATTGTATTCGTCCACGTCACCACTTAGGCATTCGAAGCGATTTTGGAGCTCGAGCCGGAAACCTTCGGAGTTATGGATCTGGATGGGTGCTGGCCGGAGCGTAGACTTCATCAGGCGAGATCTTTCGGACACTATGTTCAGATTCAATGTGCCTCTGACCATACGATGATCGCTGCCGCATTTGAGCGAGTTGATCACTGAGACATCATTGAATATGTGCCTTTTTGTCGTCATAATGAAGTCTATCTCGTTCTTAGTGACCCCGTCGGGACTGATCCAAGTCCACTTCCGCTGTTCACGCTTCCTGAAGAAGGAGTTCATCATAAAGAGTCCCTCCCTCTCCATGAAGCCAGCCAACATGTGGCCTCGGTAGTTCCGACGCCCAAATCCAAAATTTCCCAGTCCGAGCTCCCCACCGCTCCGTTTTCCCAGTTTAGCGTTGAAGTCCCCCATGATAACGCTGTAGTGAGTTTTTGAGCTATGTATGGCTTTAGAGATGTCCTCATACATAGTCTCTACTTCATCGTCGGAGTGTGTCGAGATCGGGGCGTATACCTGAATGACCTTCAGCGAATACCGTTTGGTTATTCTGAGTACCAGGAACGCCACCCTGGTCGACACACTCTCGATCTTCACTACATTGTCCACAAGGGACCTGTGGACGAGGAACCCGACACCACCTTGGGACTGATGATCGCCCTCCCGGAAATAGAGCAGGTTACCGGATTTAAGGATTATCGAGTCCTCACCCTCTCTTCGGACTTTAGATAATCCCAGGACACCCCATCGTAACCTGCTCAATTCTTCCTCCAGTTCAATAACCCTCTCGTCGGTCCGCAGTGTGCGCACGTTCAGTGTTGCCAGGTCGATCCGTCGTTGTTTGTGGTAGCCGGATCTCTTCCGGAGATTCTTCGCACCCCTTGCCCCGCCGTTACCTTGGCCGCTACCACAATGACCAGGAATAGCGGAGCTGCCGGGGACTAGGGGCCTTGGCTTAGTCGTGTGCAACATTATGGTAATCTATATGTTGTACATAATAAAGAGTATTCTATTCTTTATGGAGCTTGGCTTTGGTATAGCTCCGTTAACGTCTTTTTGTTTTTATTAGTTTAGCTTCTTTTCTACTTAGTTATGCAAAATTTTTTGTCTCAAACGTGTTTGTAAAAATTTTTATATGCTCATTTAAAATTTGTATAACAATGTCAAACGCCTTAGGCTGATTTTATTGATTATTCTATAAAATATATAAGACAAAACTGGAAATTAATGGTTTTATTTCGTCAGTTACCCCCATTTATAAGAAAAACCTAAACCAATACGCAAATTAATTCAAAATATAATTATTACTGCTTTTCTATCAATGTGTGTCAAAGTTATCCATGTAATACATGGGTAACTTTGACAGACTAGAAAATCAGGTTTTTTTTATAGATAGGTGAGTTTTTAGATAATTTCATTAATCTTTACGGATGAAAAGTGTTATGAGAACACTAACAAAATAAAATACATTTGTGTGATAGGATTAAAATTTTAAAATATTGTGTAAAATACCGCATTTATCTGTCCAGTTACCCAGATTGATGGTACTGTTTCTTGTATTACCCTAATATTATCAGAGAAACTTTTTTCACTGTCAATTATCTATACCCTAGCTGTAAGTTTTCTTAAGAATAAATAATATATAAATATTACAAATATGAACTATGCGAGGCAACAAAAGGCGAAAAATTTCTTGTGTCAATGTTTTATTGAGTAGCACCCAGTTGTTTATTCTGCTACTACTCTACTCACTCTGCTTGTACATGTCGTAGGAGGCATGCGCGTCGTCTGCCTGCTCGTCTTTGTGCGCGTCCGATACTACGGTGTTATTAGCCACCAAGCACTCCACGTCCTTCGTCCAAGGGTTCCTGCGCATTCCATACATACATACTTTATTACTACTTAATACAAACACACTGAAACAAACACCACTATACAATAACTCATATAAGAAAAATAACATCATCATTCTACATCATAGTACATGCGCTCGCTCCACAGCTGACGCCAGAGGTCAACGCCCCGCCCGAGCGGAGCTTTGACCATATTTTTGTGGGACAACCAAGTAGAATAGCAGGCTCAAACTTTGTGGTTTTTAATTTTTTTTTTTTAAATTTTGTACATTGATTCTTTACCTAAAAATACTGGACACGTGTTTCGGGTTTCGCATAAACTAAAAACAATGTTGTATATGTGTATTCTAGTAAATTTAAGTTCAATCTGGTGACGTAGTCTGTCGTGCAAAATGATTCGATTACGTACTGAGCTTCGCGGACCACTCGAGACTAGTATTTATTTAAGCTAGAGTAGCTCAACCGTGCAACTCCATCCTATAAAAGCCCATTTTCACTTTTTTTTTTCAAAGTTTATTGCTTGTGGCATACCATAAAGAAGAAATAATTGAGTGGCATCAGCGACACAACACTGAGATATAATGTTGTAACTAATGTGTCTGGGTGTGTTCCTATAGTACTAATTAATGTGTACCTATTATCGTAATGAATGTATCAGTGTGTATTCCTATTATTGTAATTAATTTGCCTGTGTGTATTTCTATTATTGTAATTAATTTGCCTGTCGTATTCCTAAAATTGTAATTAATTTGCCTGTATGTATTTCTATTATTGTAATTAATTTTCCTGTGTGTATTTATATTATTGTAATTAATTTGCCTGTGTGTATTCCTATTATTGTAAATAATTTTCCTGTGTGTATTTCTATTATTGTAATTAATTTTCCTGTGTGTATTTCTATTATTGTAATTAATTTTCCTGTGTGTATTTCTATTATTGTAATTAATTTGCCTGTGTGTATTTCTATTATTGTAATTAATTTGCCTGTGTGTATTCCTATTATTGTAATTAATTTGCCTGTGTGTATTCCTATTATTGAAATTAATGTGTCTGCGTGTGTTCCTATTACCGTAATTAATGTGTTTGTATATGTTCTTGTTTTTCTTGCGAGTTCATGTACTTAAAGTTGAAAGATTTATTAGAATTTTAAACAGCATAAGTATTTCTTTTGGTGATCGTTAAAATTTTATCCAAATAATGGCATGGGGTACCTAAACACAATGAAAATGCCTTTCATGTTAACAATTCATTAATATACTTAATATCATTCTATTCAGTACGCTATTTATGGAGTCGAGCAGACGATTATTCTAAGTAATGACGCAACGAAGTATGCTTTATTCACAACATGGACGAGAACGAGAAATTGCATAAATTTGGTTATTAAGGTGTGCCAAAACTACGAACACAAGGAACAGCCGGAATGTCTTATGGATCAAGTATACTTTGAAATATGTTCAGAATCAAACAAGCTATGCTACTAACCTGAATGGCTTGAAATGCGTTTGTAGCCTGGCGAGCGAGCCGTCTTTACGACGGAAGGCGTAGGTAGGCGTGCGCAGCGGCTCTCGGCGCAACAGCGCGGCTTTATGAGCGCGCGCCACACTGCCCAACTCTGGCTCCCGAACATATTCGTACAGCGACGTGCCCAACAACTCCTGTGGTAGGAAGCCCAGCGCCAGAGTGACTCTGCAAGCACACGTGCAGCACATGTCACACGCAGGTAACAATAATCTTTCTTACACACTACAACTTTATTAGAGCTAACTACAAACTACCTGGCCCGACAGATGGTCTCCTCACTAAAGCCTGATTTACACGGTGCAATTTAATCGCCCATGGCTTCAATTAAGTTGAAGCAACAATAAAAGTTGCATTGTCGAAACACCTTTAGACGATGCAAGTCATTTGTTGCATCAATTTTATCATCATTTAAAGCATAAATCAAATCCAAGCTTTGTTTAAAGGCATATTATTATTCTGTAAATGACTATTTAAATGACAAGAATAGCTGGTCGCTCTGATTAACTCAAGACAATGTTTGTGTTCCTTCTCCAGAATGAGCTTACTGACACATTATATGAGTTCATCATATAATTTGCAATGCATAAATTGTGAGCTGTCACGCCCTTTTATTTAGGTATAGGTATAGACCTGTTCAGTCAGTGCACGCGTTTGTCAGTAAACATGCAGCTCAACTCAAAACATGAGTTGAATATAATCTATGTACCTCTTACCTGTAAATGAATAATTTATTTATGAAAATGATTTGACGAACAATAATACAATATAATCTAACAAAACATGAATAAAACAAACTGAGTAAAACAAAACGCTAAAGGAAAGGTGACCCACTTAATGTTCACATTACAATTCAAGGAATTTAAATAGTAGTGGTGGACCAAGTATGAGCTTTTCCAATTAGTCGATCAGTCACGCTGACAAATATTGGATATTTTTTATTTGTTTAGATTTTTGTTATTAGAGTGGGGGAAGTCATTATGTAGGTATGTAGGCACTTTGCATCTGTGTACAGGTCTCCCAAAGTGATAATGCGCATAGAAATCTTCGTCACTGTTCGGCAACGGTCGTATTCCCTGAGCGTTCGGAAGAAGATATGTATGTAGAGTGGTTAAGTGCATAAAAAGTGGTTAAGTGCACCACTCTATATACATATCTTCTTCCGAACGCTCAGGGAATACGACCGTTGCCGAACAGTGACGAAGATTTCTATGCGCATTATCACTTTGAGAGACCTGTATGTAATACGTGTCGCTATTCACGGACATAATCTTGTTTACTTGTAATAACGTCTTATTTAATTCGGATCATCTAAATTTCCTTTCTATGTGTGCAATATGCATTTGATCACAAAATATTAATAATGCACTATAAGTATAAGTAACCTTAAGTTTATACGTTAAAGAGCATTACTGAACACGCATTCGTAGTCATCACTGCAGGTACATGAATTGGTATAGGATGTTTTTGGTTAGGCGAAGGGTTAGGCCAGTACATGACACACCTTCGGTTTGCTGATGATATCGTAGTCATGGCTGAGACCGCGGAGGACCTGAGTACAATGCTCGAAGACCTCAGTAGGGCCTCCAAGCGAGTCGGTCTTAAAATGAACATGGGCAAGACGAAAGTCATGTCTAATGCCCATGTTGTACCGACTCCTATAAAGATTGGAGACTCTGTTCTCGAAGTTGTTGACAGCTACGTGTACCTGGGACAAACTATCCAGTTAGGAAGGTCCAACTTCGAGAAAGAGGTCAATCGTCGAATCCAACTCGGCTGGGCTGCTTTCGGGAAGCTACGTAGAATCTTCTCGTCCGAAATACCGCAGTGTCTCAAGACAAAAGTCTTCGACCAGTGTGTGTTGCCAGTGATGACTTATGGAATTGAGACGTGGTCGCTAACAATGGGCCTTATAAGAAGGCTCAAAGTCGCTCAAAGGGCAATGGAGAGGGCTATGCTTGGGGTTTCACTGCGCGATCGAATCAGGAATGAGGAGATCCGCAGAAGAACAAGAGTAACCGACATAGCCCGAAGAATTGCAACACTGAAGTGGCAATGGGCTGGACACATTGCCCGTAGGACCGATGCCCGATGGGGCCGACGGGTTCTCGAGTGGCGACCACGCACCGGAAGATGTAGCGTGGGTAGGCCCCCGACAAGGTGGACCGACGACCTGGTGAAGGTCGCGAGAAACCACTGGATGCGGGAGGCGCAGGACAGGTCGTCGTGGAGAACCTTGGGGGAGGCCTATGTCCAGCAGTGGACGTCTTTCGGCTGAAATGATGATGATGATGAAGGGTTACAGTAGTTTGTATGTGTACGACGATTATTAAAAATAAATGTGTGCAACCAACCTTTGATCGACGAAGATGAACTTGCCATCGGGAGTATGTCGGGACACATATTGCAGCTGGCGGGTAACGGGCGCGGACGCTAGCGGGGGCTGCGGAGGCTGCAGCGCCAGACCGGGCAAAGCGCGGCCCACGAGCACCAAGCACGACATGCTGCTTGTGTCGCTGTCGTCCGCCGCCTCCGATGGGCCCGCCTCCGACAGCTCCGCCGGGGCCCACGACTTCAGGTAGCCTGAAATATTCATAGAAAGCATTTATAATAACATTTACATATGTATATTATTTGTAGGATTCATACTGTAGTAATTTATACACGCACATCTTTGTTTGAACCTTCGCGGATTATGAACGTGATGTCATTGCATATTCGTTTAACAGTTTTGATTTTGGAAGATAAAAGAAAAGCTTGGTAATGAAAGTAAGTAAGAATTTACGTAGGTACTATTTTTTAATTTGTTTAAAATTTAGGTTGTAATTATTTTTTAATAATGGTACAGTATGCCCGATGACCTTGTTTCCAAACTAAGCTAAATTGTTGAATCTAAACTAAAAAGTTAAGTGCATCTTATTCTATATTTCATTAAGAAACGAATAAAAGGTAAACATTAGTTTAGTCCTCTCAAATTACTCCGCACTTGACGTAAAATCACATATTTTTACTAGCCATGTTTTTAATCGCGTCTAAAATGTCTATGGCGTATTTTAAGTTTTTTTTTTTTTATAATTGGGTTGTATCATAAAAAATAATTTAATCTCCATTAGATAGATTTATAAAAAATATTGAACTCGTATTTTTTATTTTTTCATTTATTCAAATACTTAGGAAGATATATTGGTTTGAAATGTCGCATGACGTCACGCCTTGGTGCAAAATATACCACAGCGTGACGTAATTAGCCCCCACTTTGTAACCTTAATATGCTATATCTCAGTAGTTTTTGGTAATTTCGACAAAATACAAAATACGAACTTAATTTTTTTTATTATCTATAAGACGGACTAATTATTTTTTTGATTTTCATGCCTTGGATACATCCCTATTATAAACTAGCGCTTGACCGCAATCTCGCCTGATGGTAAGCAGTGATGGGATCGTTGATGGTCAAGCGCGCTAGTTTATTAAGAGCCTATTCACTCAGAAAAACTGAGCGAATAGGAAGGAAGACGGCAGTTGAGCGAGGTGATGCAATGTTAAACCCAACAACACGACCAACGATTCAGCGCCCAAAGGGAGATTGATCTGAAGACCCTCCACGACCAAACTCCCAACTCAACAACATTAGGCGCATCGTACAAGGCACACATCGCAACACAACTGCTCAGACCCGTCCTCCGTACGGCTTCACCAGACATCATGCCGGAACACGACAAATCGTTTGGCGGCAAGGCTTTGTCTGGTGGGTGGTAACTTGTGCCGGCGGCCGATGTTATGGCCTACCACCAAGTCTTCATCTTCAGCCAATTAGACGTCCACTGCTGGACAAAGGCAAGGCTGCTATTGCCATAATCCCCACGCTTGGCAGCCTGGTTGGGGATAGCAGTGATATCAGCGGGCAACAGCGCTTCTTCTGTGGAATACCACAGGAGAAGCGCTGTTGCCCGCTTCGCTGGTGAAAGTTGCCTTAGTCGCCTCTTACGACACCCACGAGAGGTATATTCTATCATATCATATGGTTGGTACTATTCTAAGCCCGCTACCACACGAGGTATTTTAAGTCAACAGGACTAAACTAAATATTTATCTCCTGGGCCTGTAGCCAATGGAACATCGCTTCGTAGTGAAGCAAAATCGAATACCAAACCAACCAATGGCGGGAACGATTGACCACGTGATTTATCGCGCAGTTGTTCACAACCAGAGAATCGGCGCCATTATTATAATAGCAATGAAAACATTACATTAGCCTTCTTTTAAGTATTTATAGCTAGTCCAATATATTACTTATATAAAACCAATATGTTGACGACGTGGTGGCCTTCGTGCGTGTGCGTTCGTCCTTCAGTCGGGGTTATTTCTGTTGCACCAGTTTTATATGTTGTGTATCTATTTCTCTAGAACTTCAGCAGAATTATTTCTTCATTCATCATCGTCATCATCTCAGCCACATGAAGTCCACTGCTGGACATAGGCCTCCCCCAAAGATTTCCAAAAACTACGGTCGGACCGGACCTGCATCTAGCGCTTCCCTGCAATTTTGGTCAGATCATCCGACCAACTAGTCGGTGGGCATCCGACGCTGCGCTTGCCGTAACGTGGTCGCCATTCAGGAGCCTTTCTGCCCCATCGGCCATTGGCTCTACGAGCTATGTGCCCGCCCACTGCTACTTCAGAGAACTAATCCGCTATGTCGGCGACTTTAGTTCTTCTACGGATCTCCTCATTCTTGATTCGATCACGTAGAGAAACACCTAGCATAACCCTCTCCATAGCTCTCTGTGCGACCTTGAGCTTTCCTATAAGGCCCATAGTGAGGGACCACGTTTCTGATTCATATGTCATCATCGGTAACACACATTGGTTAAAGACTTTTGTCTGTAGGCACTGAGGTATTTTGGACGAGAAGACACTACGGAGCTTCCCGAACGCTGCCCAAGTCGCATCCGTCGAAACACCTCGTCCTTGAAGCCGGAACTATCAATGTGGATCAGCTGTCAAGGCTGCTTCAAAGATGGAGGTCCCAACATAAACCGATGATGGCGCAACATGGACATTCGACATGACCTTCGTTTTGTCCATGTTCATTTTAACGCCCGCCTGTTGGGAAACCCCATAAGAGTTCGTTGACCATGATACTCAAGTTCTCCAGCGACTCCGCCATAATTACAACATCGTCGGCAAATCGAAGGTGAGTGATATATTCGCCATTGATATTGATGCCCAGCCCTTCCCATTCCAGGAGCATGAAGGCATCTTCCAGTGCAGCGGTGAACAGTTTCGGAGATATAACGTATATATATGGTCAACGGTACTATAGCCTTTACGGAAACCGGCTTATTCAGAAGGCTGGAAGACATCAAGCTTGTTTGCAAGACGATTCGCGATCACCCTCGGGATAATACTTAAGTAAATCCTGAGTGTCAGCTTCGTCCATAAGAAATTTCATCTAAATTGGTCCAGCTGTTTGAGCGTAAACTAGTAACAAAGAGACACACATTCTTTCGTCTAATTAATATTACAGATACGTGTAATTACAGTGCAGTCATGCTCTTTTTATTGTAAACTTCGTACTGATTGGTAGAACTCAAATCTCGAAAACTTCAAAAATTAGGGTATATTTGACAGATTAAAATTGAGATTAGATGGTTCTGGAAGTTCTTAAAATTATGAGAATTGTATCTATAGGTTATGATAGTGGATGCTCATGAGGCGGCCTAGATGGCGCCACAGTATATATATATATATATATTGAGTGTTGAGTAAAAAGGAAGTCGGCTATAATTTAGCGCGGGGTAGCTACATTCGAGCATCCAAGCAACTTTATCCGTCTCCAATGTTTGTTTAGAAAAGTCAGTACTAGTTTAGTCGTAAATACGAGTAATACGAGTATGTAAAGATATTTTGTCAAAATAAACTCGAAAGGGATCGTATCGTTGTGTGATTCCTCCATACATCTCACAAGGTTGCCCTCCTAGGGATGTCTCACAGTAAACATTAGTTAAGGGTCTCATCTCACCGGTGCACTGCACAACGCAATACTTCTTCTCGTTGGTTTTCTTGCGGGGCTTGACGGTGGGCTCAGTTTCTTCCTTGATGGGCGCCGGCTCGGACTGGGTTTCTGGCGCCGCATTGTACTTGATGCGGCAGAAGAACGAGCGCCTCGCGCCCGGACACAGGCGCGTTGCGGTCGTCTGGAAGTCCGTCTTCACTGGCAGCATGGCTATAACACAACAACTTTTGTCAGTCTTCAAAGTCAATGCATTTATTTCGTTTATAAAGATATCACAGGCACTTTTGCATAGAAAAAGAGTCGGTCAGCCAATAAAACCAAGTTGAGCATTTCAAAGCGCGGTACATTTCTAAGGAGGTCGAGGAACGAGCAAATAGCTCCACGGACACGTGCAACGAAATTATTGAAACAGCGTCATTAAACATTTGCCAGCTACACTTTCGACTGTAATGATTAGAGGCCACGTCTTGTGATATCTGCGTTCCCACAATAATGTACACACGCTTGTCTCGCTTACGCGGCAAATATGTTTCGAACACGTAGCTTGCTCGCTGCGCAAACGCGTCGACCACGTTAAACAATCGCCTCGCTAGAAACACGCTCACAATTCGCCAGTTGTACAGTTATTTTTAAGGAAAAAATAAAAATAAGAAATCAATGTAGGGTAAAATAGTTTTTAGTACTTCTCATAAAATAACTTATTATTTGTCAGTAAGAAAACAGTAGACAAAACGCCATCATATCAGACGAATGTAAATGTAAATAGAGGTAGTCACTCTTAGCATCGATGAGCCTCTCGCGCGGGCTGAGGTCGGATGAGGACAGCTGCTCCTTCACCTTGGCCACGTCCTTGGGATGCAGGATATCGAACAGGCTCTGGCCTAGCAACTCGCGCTGTGAACAACAATACCTTATTACCCACATGACAACTGACGAGGAGTGCTTTCGTCAACCCGTATCTGCATAGTAGGCAGAAAGAAGGGTAAGGTTTATTTTAAAAAGCAATCATTTCCGTTTTCCTTTACTGTGAATTTTTATAAAGACATCCATGTTCAGCAATATCCACACTTATATTCACAAACTTTTAAAAGTTTGCAGAAGTTCCGATCGCATCGTCACAACAACTTTGCAGCAGCTTTGTCTACGGTGAGCCGATGACAAAATAATTATTATGTAGATACAGCTCTGCACTGTAATAAAAACTTCTCAACCAGAGTAGACCTAACGACAGTCTTAACAGATGAAGTTGTGAAAAGCACAGCTCGAATGAAACATAGTGTACAGTGGTTCAAAACAAAAGACATACTCAGATGCATATTGTGTTAGGCAATATGCATATAAACATAGCAAGAGAAACATTAAAAAAGAGTCGCGTCGCGTTCGTAGGTGCAACGGCAATCAACCGACCTGATCATATAGTAGTATCTGCTTGACAGACGCGGAGACGTAGAGCAGGCGGCCACGGTCGCAGCCCACTACCAGCAGGAAGGAGTCTTGTGCCGCATGCAGGACGAGCTGATTTAGCTCGCGCTCCGACAGGAAAGCGGGGCGTGGGCGCGAGCTCAGCGGACACGCGGACTGCACGCCCCGTACTGTGCGCATGTGCTGCACGGCCATGCGCAGTACCGTTAGCTTGTCCAGCTTGCGCGCCATTGCGCCGCACATCGGGATCATGGCGCTTAGCTCCGAGATGTACGTGTTCATCTTGTCGCGGCGACGCTTCTCTATCTCGCTATGGTTTTGTCTGCAATAAGCACATCGCAAATATTAGCCTTCTTCTTCTTCTTCCCAGCCTATCTCTATAGGCTGGGAAGAAGAAGAAGAAGGCTTGGGGGAGGCCTTTGTCCAGCTGCAGACCTCTGTCTGCAGCTGGACAAAGGCCTCCCCCAAGGCTTTCAGTGGGGGCATTGCCATAATCCCCACGCTTGGCAGACGGGTTGGGGATCGCAGTATTTGTTACTCCACGGGAGAAGCGCTGCGGCCCGCTTCCCTGGTGAGTTCCCTTAGTCGCCTCTTACGACACCCACGGGAAGATATTGGTGATTGATTTGGTGGCTATGTACACTATTTTAACAAGTATCGGCAATCACGTGACGTATCGACAATATTAAATGTACCTTTCACAATGACTAATAGGAGGAATGTTTTCTCAATAAGAAGTGAACTAGTTTCAATAAGCTTCCTAGGACCCTAGTGTCGACTTATTTTGCACCAGTGTATCGGACTTAAGACGTCTTTTAGCTTTTCAGTATTTTTTCATGGGTAGTTAACTTATCTACACTTACTAAACTTATAAAAAATCGACATAAGAAAGCACATACAAGTTGTACGTGCTTTTTTTTGCCGATTTGTTTTCCCAACAATTTGTAGAGGCTTGTTAATAGGTAGTTATTTTATTATATTATTTTTCTAAGACATTGGATTGTTATTATGTAAGCCTTCTTCACTTTCTTATTAAGTAAGAACTTTGACTTAACCTCAATAACGTTCTAAATACAAATACTGGCGCAAAGGTTATGACTAGGTAAAGTTAGGTTTCATTTTGTAATAATTGGGTTGATGTTTATTAATAGCAACACAGGAGACCTGCTATGTGCTGCGCATTGTTAGTACAGGGCTGATTTTTCAATCATCTTATAACTTCGTGCGGGGAATGGATTTGTAATTGACATTTACATCACACATTTGACAATTGGCAGTTATTTCATACTACAATTGCCAAACGTCATTTTAATTAGTTATACAGGGAATTTTTCTTTTTCTAGTGCGTAAAAAAATGGGTGCTCAGAATCAACAACAAAAATAAAAAAAAAAAAAAAAAAAAAAAAATAAATAAATAAAAACGTTTATTTTTGGAACATAAACATATGAATAGATGAAAGGAAGAAACGATGATAGCTGCAAAAGTTAAAACTGTGTCGCAGCTATCAACGCCCATTTTAACATTAAGAAAAATTCTGTTCCACACATGAAGAATATTAAAAACTAAAGATTTAAAAATAAAATATAATGTAAAATAAAAATGGCATGCCGAAGTGTATTTTAAACAGACGTAGGGTGAAAGTGTGGGTGAATGTGGGTGTATGTGAGAATCTGTGTGTATATGCGTATGGGAGTGTGTGTATGTAAGTGTGGGGTGTGTGTGTGTCTAAGCGTCTGGGGTGTGTGTATATGAGGGTGTGGGGTGTGAGTGTGCGGATGTACGGGTGTGTATTGTTTAACTGATTATACTTCTACAATCTTCTCTGTTTCGTCATATGAAAGGGTTTTCAACCACTCGGGCAACTTCCTTTTTAACTCCTTTCTCGTTAAGCAATAAATGTTCATATTCCTGTTTATTTTATTGTAAATTTTAGAGCTGACGAATGTGAAGTGTCTCCTTGCTGCCATCGCTATACAGGGCATAACTTTACAGACTCTATCAGAAAGGCGTCTTGTGGTACATACATTTCGGTCGAAGGGTATCAAGCTGTGTTTTCTAAGTACAGTCTGCAAAATGAAAATCTTTCTAACCGTAAGCACATTACATTCCACGTAGAGATCAGCAGTTGGATAACGGAAAGGTTTCTTAGCGAGTACCTTTAGCACAGCTCTTTGTGCCCTTTCCAGCCGAAGCATAGAGGTTTTGTGGGCTCCACCCCATGACGTTACGCAATATCCAAGAACTGATTGGGCGAGTGCCAGATAAACCATCATGAGGCTTCTAAAGTTTGCGACCCCCCTAAGCTTTTTAAATATATAAATTAATCTTCGAACACGTGTTACTAGGGAGGTGATTTGCATTTTCCATTTCAAGTGTTGATCGATGATTACCCCGAGATATTTGATATTATCAGTACGATCTATGGATGTGCAGTCGCAATTGTGCGAGTTTTTAGGTGAGCAAACGTGCGCTTTGAGTCTTAAAGAATTTGGGGGCTGGCTTAGGATGCCCGGAGTGAAAGTTATATATTTCGTCTTGCTGATGTTGAGGGTCAAAAGATTAGTATTCAACCAATTCATGACAGCTCCGAGAACATTTTCTGCTCTATTAAAAGTTTCAGGCCAGTCTTTTCCGTGGACAATAAGGGCTGTATCGTCGGCGTAAGCAACTATTTTAGAGTTTGGTGGGGACAATTGGCACAATTCGTTCACGTAAATGAGGAATAAGGTTGGCCCGAGTACACTACCCTGGGGCACACCGAAAGTAAGCTTAATCTTACTACTGGTGAAATTTTCAATTTTAACGACCTGTTGACGATCCTCTAGGTAACTGCGAAAGATATCGTGTGCAACACCTCGAACTCCTATTCCCTCCAGCTTAGAGAGGAGTCTGGGGACGGAAACAGTATCGAAGGCCTTGGATAGGTCCAAGAAGATAGCAATAGCTTTTTGTTTATTATTTAGGCTGTTCACTATTTCATCAGTGAGTTCCAGAACTGCATCATCTGTAGATTTTCCAGTCCGGAAACCAAACTGGTTGAAGGCTAAGATCTGGTTTTTACTAAGATAGTTGATAAGTCTAACGTTAATTACTTTTTCGAAAATTTTGGAAAATGTAGAGAGAACCGATATAGGCCTGTAGTTAACAACACTGCGCTTGTCTCCAGTTTTAAATATAGGATGAACTATCGCCGTCTTGAAAACATCCGGGAAGACTCCCCTCGTCAGGCACATGTTAAAAATATGCACCAAAACAGGAACGATAGTGTGACGAGCAGCTTTGATGACAGAAGCGGAGACACCATCGATACCTACAGCACACTTATCTTTTAAGTTTAAGATAATTTTATCTAATTCTTCTCCGTCCACGTCATATAGAACCATTGATCCTCGTGGAGAAAATATGCCTGGGCCCATACATTTGGGACTTGAATACTTATTTGATGATGATGGATCAGGTTGATTGATTTTGGAAGCCAAATTACTGCCGACAGAAGCGAAATATTGGTTTACTTCGTTGACTGAATCCACAGGATCATCACAGAGTTTTAACAGCTCTAGAGCAGATGCCCTGTTACACTGCTCGAGGTTCGCCACTTGTCTGACAAGTTGCCAGGTCGCCTTTGGATTATTCCTGGCCCTCTGGAATTCAGAAGTTTCATGTTCGTGCTTTAGTTTTTTAAGAAGATTATTACAGTGGTTTCGATACCGGAGGAAAATAAGTTTATGGATGTGATTTTCAGGATTCTTTAAGAACGCCCTGGAAAGTTTATCTCTATGGCGTATACATTTCAGAAGGCCAGGAGTAATCCATGGCTTTAAAATACGGAGTCTACTAGGAATAAGTGATGCATGAGTGTGAGATTTTATGGAAGTAGACAAGAGAGACACAAGGGATTCAGCAGCTATGTTTGGGTCAGTACATTCAAGAATGGAAGAAAAGTCCATACTATTCAGGTCAGTTATAACCTTAGCAATGTTCGTTTTAGAGTACATTCTTTTGAGGGGGTTAATTGCAATGTTTTGATCACAGAAAAGAAGAACCGGGAAATGGTCTGTTATGGGGCAGTCAAGTACTAGAGTAGTAGCGGCGGAAGGAGACTTTAGAATTACATGGTCCAAACAATTTGTGAGCCTTGTGGGGAAAGTGTGAGCCGGGAGCATTGCATGTGACGCTGTCATATTCAAGTATTCGTCTGCATTTGAGTCCAAACTGCTGGGCACAATATTTATGTTAATATCTCCGACAAGAGCAATTGTATTGTATCTCGTAAGCTGACGTAGTAGCTCATCGAAGCTAATTAAGAAAGGCAGCAAGTCTCTATGAGAAGGAGATCGATATAGTGCAACAAGTGCGACCTTGTCAGAAAATTTAAGCACAAGGCAATTTGAATCATTAAGTGATGGTTTTTCAACATAACATTGTAACTCAATTTTAGTATAGGCAACTACACCATCATTCTGGTTCTTAAAAGAGGAAATGTGGCTTTCATATCCTGGTAGAGATGGAATATTAGGACATTTGCTCAGCCAGCATTCTGATAATATAATCACGTCAAGAGAGAATTTTAGTCTGCTCATAAGTGCCAAGAGTTGGTTGAAATACAGTTGATGCTACGGATATTGACGTGAAGTATTTTTAATGCGGAAGCTTCGTCATTAAGGTAATCACAGCTAATCTCAGGCGAGGAAATGTAGGAGTTGGAGACAGAAATTTGCTCAATCTCAGTGCTAATGGAATTTTGATCATTCATTTTCAGCTATTTGTCCAAACAAAGAAGTGCAAATAAAGAGACAATACACGAACGCAGAGATACTCGATAGATACGTAGAATTTATGTATAGGGTACAAACATGGATGTTTTTTTGTAGATGTTGAGAAGTGTTTAATTGAAGGTTGTGTAAAATAATATTCTTGTAATTGTGTCTGTAGAGTGTGACTATGAGTAATAAAAAATAAACAGAGCAACAAGTAATAGTGACAAAAGGAGCGACATTTTCATGAGAAATATTTAAAAAATACAGTAAATAGTGCAGTACACAGTTCTGATAATTATTTAGAATGATTAAGATTAGTCATGCTGCTCTTTGGATGTTTGCAAGGTCAGCTTCACATTTGACTTCAAGATGCATTGCACAACAGAACAAATCTGCTTCATTAGTTTAAAATAAAAAATGTTTTTATCCGCCCTAAAATCAGCAAATGATAGACACCAATTATTCTTATCAATATCATATTAGCGCAGCGTGCGCGGGCGTGGTTTGATTGATACTATGCACTGATTGTGTGTACTGTGTATACCTAATACCTACATTATGCTCGTACTGCGCGCTGCCGCCGCCCGTACCCCTCGCGCCCTCCTAGGGCCCGTAGGGCATAGCTCGTTGCGACACAGCACGACAGTGACTCACGCGCACGCTAGCCTGACGGTATGTTTCAATATTTCGCGCACAAACTTTGCTGCCACATTATAACGGGCTCCGTTTACTAATTGTGAATCTCTTAAAAACACATCGGTCACTATGCCAAACTACACGAACCGCTAGTTTTTCGAAATGTTGCGAGTGTACTTACAAAGTGGTGAAAGTTTACGTGCGGTCGGAGAGCATACCTAGGATACGAGCTCTAGGAATTGCAAACCTCAATGTCCCCCAATGCAAGGACTATTTTAGCAGTTACCCAAAGGTTGCTCGACCATGGACAGTTTCGCAACCTTTTTTTTTTTTTTGTTATTGGGGAAATCCTCATGGATACCCCTCGCGACTAACGGAAGGTTATGTCGGACTCCTACCGACCAAAACCCCACTATTCCTTCGAGTAGCATGAGACGGGGGCCCGGGATATACTACTACATTCGCCGCACCCCCGTCTGGTATCAGCCCACCATCCCTAGCGGGCGCCATCACCAAGTGCACCCAATACCACGACCGCACAGACCACCACTACGACGCACATACTGCATGTCCCCTCCTTGAGCCTTAGTGCTCGAGCGACGACACGGCCCCAATTTCGTCGTCCGCATGGTCTTTCCTATGGTGGCCGGTGATCGTTAAGCGCCCTTCGACGCCCAGCTGCTCTTCTGGTGCGAGTGGAGTGAGAAGCATGTTCTCTCTCCCTCTCCGCAGCCTCCTTTGCATGCATCACCTCCTCGCAAAAAGAGGCCACAGCATCCCACGCTTCTTTGCTTCCGACCATGGACAGTTTCGCAACCCAAGCCACGCACAAGGACTACGCAGACCACGACTGGTGCTCGATGTCGAAGACCAAATTATGGAATTTTTCGAGCGAGATCCCAGATCCAGTACTTACGATGCGGCACGTTGCTTTGGTGTTCCTCAGAATGCAGTATGGAAGCTGCTTAACACTTCTGGACTATACCCATACCACTACCAGCCCGTTCAGAAACTCCATGACCCTGATCCAGTATCACGTCGAGACTTATGCGAGTGGCTTTTAAGTCATCGCGACGCTAACATCTTGTGGACGGATGAAGCGTTGTTTACTCGTGCATGCCTCTAAAACGTGCACAACAACCATTGGTGGTCTTTTCATAACCAACATTTGGTGCGAGAGACGCATCACCAACTACGTTTTAGTGCCAATGTGTAGTGTATAATTAAAAATAAAATAATAGGGCTCATTTACATTGAAGGTGCCTTGACCGGGCCAAAGTACCTCGAAATGTTGAAAAACATAATAGAGGAGTTAGTGGAAAAAGTTCCGGTGTGCTCTCACTGTAACTTCTACTATCAACAAGATGGCGCTTCGCCTCAATACGCTGTACAAGTACGCAATTACCTGAACGAAAAATACAGGCAAATTTGGATCGGTCGTGGTGGCCCTATAACGTGGCCTGCCAGATCACCGGATCTTACCCCTTGTGATTTTTATTTGTGGGGTGAAGGTAAACGTCGGGTGTGTGTGGATTATAAACGCTTTTGATGTAGTGAAAAATGACACTAGTGTTTTAAATAAACTAGATGAC
This sequence comes from Sesamia inferens, assembly GCA_037179545.1. Taxonomy (NCBI): domain Eukaryota; kingdom Metazoa; phylum Arthropoda; class Insecta; order Lepidoptera; family Noctuidae; genus Sesamia; species Sesamia inferens. The sequence goes on along the minus strand of CM073921.1, from coordinate 11,640,651 downwards.
AATTTATTTAAACGTGCTCGGTTATGCCTACAAAGAGATGGACTACATTTTGGACGATTATTAAAAAACAGTGATTGATTGACATTATTTAGGGGTAAGGATTTTTTTACTGTCTATTAGTACAGTCAATCTGCAATTTGAGCTCCGAAAAATGACAAACCGGAATTTGACTTGATGAATCGTTAGAGGGGCGAGTAATAAACTTAATGTTAGATTTCCGAAGTCCCTCCTCCTGCTGTTTTTGAGAAAATCCAAAAATATTTTGAAATTGATTTATCTCAGCAACTATAAGGGCTAGCGACCTTTTTTTTTTTTAAACTGTTAAGGACACTTAGGACTACATTTTCTTTCATTGAAGTGACATCGTCCGACTTAAACTGCAAAAGCTAGATGGCGCTAAAGTTTGAAAAAATTGGTTTTTTGCCATTTTCATTATGAAATAACAATTTTTTTACAATAATGTAAATGAGAAAGTTGTTTGTCACAAAATTAGCTACAACTTTTGTTTAAAACATTTTTTCGTAAAACTTACCGTTTCCGAGCTATATAGGTGAAGAAGTGCAGTGAGCAGAACAACGGTTCTTTTGTCACTTTCACCGAATACGTGGGCATAGTTTGGACAATGGACCGGTTTCTAACATCTGCCAGATGCTCTAAGAAGCGTACAAAAAAAAAAAAAAAAAAAAAAAAAAAAAAAAAAAAAAAAAAAAAAAAAAAAAAAAAAAAAAAAAAAAAAAAATTAAAAATTATTAAAAATTGAAAATTATGTAAACATTTCAATTCATTGATCTATCCATGAATTGTGTGACAAACACCCTACAGCAAGGCACATAATGTACGATTTGTACACTTCAACAAGCTTCAGCTCGGAAACGGTGAGTTTTACGAAAAAATGTTTTAAACAAAAGTTGTAGCTAATTTTGTGACAAACAACTTTCTCATTTACATTATTGTAAAAAAATTGTTATTTCATAATGAAAATGGCAAAAAACCAATTTTTTCAAACTTTAGCGCCATCTAGCTTTTGCAGTTTAAGTCGGACGATGTCACTTCAATGAAAGAAAATGTAGTCCTAAGTGTCCTTAACAGTTTAAAAAAAAAAAAAAGGTCGCTAGCCCTTATAGTTGCTGAGATAAATCAATTTCAAAATATTTTTGGATTTTCTCAAAAACAGCAGGAGGAGGGACTTCGGAAATCTAACATTAAGTTTATTACTCGCCCCTCTAACGATTCATCAAGTCAAATTCCGGTTTGTCATTTTTCGGAGCTCACGGCTTTTTTTTCGACATATTGACTGTACTATATGATTGAACATTATTGTACATAAGTAGTTGATTCCAATTTTTAAATACGCCTTAATGCAGAAGTATGGACGCCAGCAGGTCAACCTACCCGAAACTGTCAAACTTTCCCAATCAAACTTGAACCATAGCTTGCTTGCCTATTACCTTAAGTCAACGCCCTTTATTTTTCATTCAAGATATTGCTATTTTATCAGGTTTGAATTAGCTATTATTTGCAGAGTAATTACAATTTTACCTTCATACTTTTAAAGGCTTAGGACCATCAAAATGCAGAAAATAAAGCTTCGATTAACAATAAACAAAACAGATAAAAAACGGCTGAGCAACTCGGAGCTCAATTTACGCAATTCTAATCTATTATAAGGCACAATTTTATAAATACAAAATTAGAGACAATGTATTTTAAAAACTATATCTTAAGAGCAACGCGGTAAGGATTGGCGTTTATCGAAAAAAAGAGTTAGTGCACTTTTAATAAAAACGTAATGAATTCAAATTATTGGCATCACGACAACGCATCGCAGTCGCCGCACTTCAAGCTACTAGAATTTGTCAGATTTCTTTAATAGATTTTCAACTTTATCGCTAAAGCATTAAGGCTCAAGGTTGATTGGGAATATCTGACAGTTTCGGGTAGCTTGACCTGCTGTTGTCCGTACATGGGTGACGACTTACTTCTTGTCGGGCAGGGTGCGGGTGGAGCGCGCCCCGTCGTCGCCATCATCATCATACGCGCTGGCCGTCCCGCTGCAAACACAAGCACTTACTGTTATACATCATCAACCTTTTTATCATCCCACTGCTGCGCACAGGTCTCCTCTCATACAGAGAAGTATTGAGCATAATCACCACGCTTGCTCAATGCGGGTTGGCGATTTCGAACTTAAAGTCCAGGTTTCCTCGAGATGTTTTCCTTCACCTTATAATCAGTCATTGGTGTCCAAGATATACTTGGAAAGTACATCGGTACTTGCCTGACCTGGAATCGAACCCGAACACTCCAACTTATACACTTCTGGACACAGCTATTGGCCCACCTTGCATTTTCAGTTTCGTTTGGTCCTAGCTAAAATTTTATATTAGGTCGAGGTACATTCACAATTTCATTCAATAGTCTTTTTTTGAATTTCGAACACAGAATTTAAAGAAACAAAAGACAATATGGAGCCTGTTTGTTGATATCAAACAATCGAATACTAAGAAAACCTGATTTTATTAGTTTACTTGGATTTTATTCATGAAAAATTGATTGATATCTTTGGTTTTCACAAACATCTTAACATTAAGGTGAGGTTCTATCAATAATCTATGGATACTTCACCTGAAGTCGCCGCCCAAGCTGTGGCACTTATTCAGGCCGGACACAGCCAAAGAAATGTGAGTGCTGAACTTAATTTAAGTCGATCTGCGGTCCGAAATGTTTATCGGAGGTACCTAAACACTGGCGGCTTTGTTCGTCGCCAAGGAAGGCCACGATTGCTGGTCACAACTGAAAGGCTGGATCGATTCATCGTGACGACTAGCTTGAGAAATCGTCACCTTACCTCCATTGAGATACAAAACCAACTTCGCAACTTCCACGGAGTATCTGTGAGCGCTCGAACTGTTCGGAGAAGGTTAAAAGAACACGATATGGTACCACAGAAGCCAGCTAATGGGCTCAAACTAATACGAGCCCACCGAACAGCGCGCCTTCATTTTGCACACACTCATTTAAATTGGACACAGCAAGATTGGAGCCGTGTACTCTTTTCTGATGAGTCTAAAATTGTGTTACATGTCAATGATGGAAGGAAGAAGGTCTACCCACGTAAGGGAGAGCGTTTCGCACAATGCTGCTTTGAAGAGAGGGTTGCTTATGGCGGTGGCTCATGGTCTGGGGCGGTATATCCGTGAGCGGTAAAACTCAACTTGAGGTTGTTACAGGACCACAGCTGCCAACATTAAATGCTGAAAGTTACATTCGTGAGTGCTTAGAACCTCACGTGATATCATACGCGGACTATGTGGGCCCAAATTTCCTTTTTATGCATAATAATGCAAGAGCCCATTCGGCCGGCATCGTCAAGGAATATCTTCGGGATGTGAAGCCAGAAGCCCAGACATGAACCCCATTGAGCACATGTGGGACGAGCTAAAAATACATGTTAGGGCTTGTCAGCCAATTGCCTGACGATGCAGAAGTTGAAAACCGCCATAGAAGAGGAATGGGAGATGATCCCTCAAAATTTCATAGAGCGGTTGATAAACTCTATGCCTAATCGTATGAGAGCTGTGGTAGATGCCCATGGAGGCAACACGCGTTATTAAATTAAACCTTTATATGATAAAACATGTTTTTTATTCAAAAATCAATTGCCTTTAACAAGGCTTAGGCAAGGCAAATCCGACTTGTTAGGCGTAGCTCCATGTCGTATGGTATTCTGAATTCAAATTTAAAACAATACGATCGGAAAAGATGGTTAAATGTATCAGGTTTAAACCTGCATCAATAGTTTTTGTTCAATCTAGCAATCATATATCGGTAGGGGCCATCGAAACCTGAACTCTGATGGGCCAATAGATGTGTCCAGAAGTGTACTATAAACATGAAAGTTTGTATTTGTGGATGTATGTTTTTTGATCTTTCACGCAAATGTATCTACTGAAAAAATTTCGATGATTTTTGGGACACAGTTGTTTTTATTTACTCAGGATTAAGTTATAGGATAGTTTTCAATATCGGGATAAAAACTATCCTTTGTATTGTTATTCTTCTTCAGCTTAAAGAAGTCCACTGCTGGACAATGGAGGTACAATGGAAATGGATACAATGGAATGCTGGAGCCATTGGGGGGGTTTGCCATAATCCCCACGCTTGATAGACGGGTTTGGGATCGCAGTAATTTGATATTCCACAGAAGAAGCGCTGCTGCCCGATTCTCTGGTGAGAAATCCCTTAGTCGCCTCTTACGACACCCACGGAAGGATATGGTATGTGTTTTGTGAAATAATATTTATATTTTTAGGGGTCTTTTTTTTAAGTATAGTTAGGCTTTGTAGGCATTAGTAGATTCAGTTTTCGATACCAAAAAATACGTCTAAGTAATAATAATAATGATCGATCCCCAGAATATTCCAGTACATTATAATGTTTAAATCAAATCAAATCAAATCGTTTATTGCAATCCATAATGTACAGTTACAGGTGGTAAATATTTTATTATAATATTAGAAACAATTATGGACCCTGTTGGGCACAGCAAGTTTTAAATAAGTAGAGAGAGGAAGAGCGCTTCATGTTTCCATTTATTTATTTATTTAGTTTTATGTAATTCCTATTCATTTATTTTTATTATTTGTATTGTTATTGAGTATTTATTCTCTTGCTATCTCTTTATATTATACATATTATATTAATTATAAAATATTCGTTTATTAACAATTTCTTTAATTATATTGAAATTATTTTTATTTGGTACTCGATTAAAATTTGTTCATTATTATAAATGTATTATATATAATTAAGTTTATTATTTTATTAATTTTTTTTCCTTTAACCTTTCTTTACAATTAATAATCATTAATTGAATTTATCTGTTAAATATTCTTGTAATGTATAGTAGCTTTTCTTAATTAAGTATTGTTTTAATTTAGTTACAAATATACTGGTTTTATTCTGTTCTTTAATGTCTTCTGGTAATTTATTGTATATTTTTATTGACATAGAATATGGACTAGATGAATGCAATTTTAGGTTGGATGGGGGCAAATTTAATTTGTTTTTATGACGCAACATATAATGTGTTTGTTTATCTCCCCGTGTCTTATAGGAATCTGGATATTTGCGGACTAGTTTGCTTAATTCTAAAATGTAAATGCTAACTAGGGTAAGAATCTTGTGTTTTTGGAAGTAAGGCTTGCAACTGTCTGTTGATTCTATATTTGTAATTATTCTTACTAGCTTTTTTTGCAGGGTGAATAGGGAAGGAGCGTCTGTGCTATTTCCCCATAAGATGATGCCATAGTTAAACCAAACCATACCATAGTATGTACTTAGTGCGGTTTGTAGGTTTGTGGTCTTTTTTATTTCACGGAGAGCATATGAGAATTTTGAAATTTTTGATTTTATTGTCTGTATATGCGTTTTCCAGTTTATGTGTGTGTCTATTGTTAAGCCTAGGAGAGTGAAATTATTTACTGTTTCTAATTTATGTTGTTTAAAAATAAAGTCTATATCTATTTGTTTACTACCTGGCAGTTCACAAACGATGCAAAGATTTTAGCAATTTCGATGTCGACCCATCGTAATCAAAATTTAAGAAACCTATACCGTTCGTTAGGTCCCCTTAGGTCTAGTAATGCATTTTTAGGTCATACCTCTACAATGCTAGGTCTCACGGTAAAGGGCTTAAAAGATACATAAGGTATGTCACACAATCTTGAACCTTAAGCCACTGACATAAGGTGCATTCGTAACAGTATTTTAACATTACATTTTTCCAGAGTCATAAGGAATAGTTACGGTGTCGTAGGAATAAAAGTTGTATGATGATAATAAATTACCACCTGCCTCGAGTATGAAGTTCCTTCCTAAGTGGTTACTAATTAAATTAATGTATAATGTTTGCTTGGCTTTTATCCATATTTACATTTCGTCAATGAATTTTAAATAATATATTTTGTTATTGTAATTAAGGTCTTAATGGGACAGCCTCCGTGGTGTAGCGGTAGCGAACGCGACCTCTGCGCAAGGAGGCGCGGGGCTCGATCCCTGCGCAGTGCTAAAATTTGTATGCATGAATATGAATATTTGCACTGGTCTGGTCGTGCCTCGGAAAGCACGTTAAAGCCGTTAGTCCCGGTTGCCATACGAAGATCTAATGGCAGTCGTTACGGGTTGTTGGAGCCCTCAAAAGTTCAACAATTGGTCTAACTGCAATGTTTCGATATCGCCTTCGGGTTGTGGAGGTCAGACGGCAGTCGCTTCCCGGAAAATAACAAAGTTTTGCCAAAATCAACTGTTAGTCTGGTAAAGCGGACCCCAGAATCCATAGCTGAAAAAGCTTCTTAGAATGAAAGAGCATAACAAAATAAATGCACTTTTTTTTACAATTAGTATTTGAAATTATTATTTCAAATAGTAATTGTAAAAAAAATATAATGACAAAATTTAATTAGTATTTGAAAAAATTATAATGACAAAATGAAAAAATATATTGAAAGAATTTATTTTTTCAATATTTTTTTTCATTTTGTCATTATAATTTTTTACTGACTTGTCGGTGCAGGAGTGGTGCGGGATCTGTAAGGTCTGTACCAAAACGATACCGCGTTGCTTTCACCTACTACAAGGTATATTCTCGGTATAAAATTCTGCAGTACCGAAGTTGTCGTCTTTGAGTGATGTCGATATTTTGGCGTGTTATTATGTTCATCGCCTACGTAAAAAAAGAAAACGTTATTGGCGTCATCCTTATATCGAAATAGTATATTTCATTACAAGTGCGGAAAGCCTGTCATTACAACGAGTTCCGACAAATGTCGACCCGAGCCGAGGCGCAGCCGAAGGTGAGGGTTGACAGTCGGAACAAGTTGCAATGACGGTTCCGCATTTTTAATACAGTTGCGAAAAAATTAAGCAATTTATTAAAATAATAAAAACACAATAAACTCAACTAACTAATAATTGATTTCTTAGAAAAGTTATAATTCACATATACATTGAAATTGGTACAGTTTTTTATACTAACTGGGGAAGTTTTAGGTTGCATATTTACTGTTTGAGACAAACTATTATTAATTTCGTATGATTGTTCATGTATATTTGTCAAAGGTGTTATACAATGGCGTTTGCTAGTTGATGGAATTGGATCTAATGACTTATCATTATCAACGAAGGTAAATGGACGAACTTTCTCTTCACTATTGTCATGTGAAGGTGACGGACTGGACTTTAAATTAATGGATTGTGTGATTTTTTTCCCAGTTTCTAGTTTGTTGTGTAATGAACAGAGGTGTAAAAGTAACGAAAAAAAGTGTACCCGCATGTATTCGTTACTTTAACAATCAGTACTCGTTACTATCGTATCGTTACGTTACTCGTTACTTCTGACACCTTACGCGTACTGTACGCGTACGCAATACGACTGAATTCGTTATATATCATACGACTGTAAATCGTAATACATTACGCATCGATTATACTAAAGAAAAAGCAACAAATACTACTAGGAAATATAAAGTAGTAACGATGTTTTGATACTATACTATATGATGACTTTTCTGATGCATTATACTAGCGTGAACTGAAACAGTGTAGGTGCTCATACGAAAAGTACGAGTAACGAAATGCATTCGAGTGTAACGTTTCGTTACTTCATACTAGATAAAGCACCCGTTACTCAGTAACGAATACATACGGTTTGTCACAGGTCTAGTAATGAATCAGCAATATAGCCTTCTGCAACTTTGTCTGACTTCCAACCTCCTAGTCGCTTTAAGGACGTCAAATTGACTCCTGAATCTGCCAATAATGTAGCAGAGGTCCTCCTGAAGCTGTGCCCAGTATAATACTCTGCATCCGGCAGACCAAGAAACGTAGCTATTTCTTTTGGCATATTACCAAATTTGTTTATCCCGATTGCTTGAGATGTACACTTTCCTTTTTGATAATTTTGGAAAAAACGGTCGGATTTTCCTTTTTGGGACCGCTGATTCATATATTTTTACACTATTCTAAGAAAATCTCCTTAAACAACAAAGCTTCTCGGTATCTTATTTTTTGTATTCGGAATCTTGATTAGTAGCATTTTGTCATGGGCTTCAATATCTTTTAAAGTAATATTGGATAACTCCTCTCTGCGGCAAGCACCAACAATGCCAAAAATCAGCGCAACCTACAAAAAAAGGGATTTGATTAATATTTTTTTAAATAATTTAATGACTGTATTTTGCGATTTCGTAAACTGAATACTAAAGAAAAATATAAGTACTTATTAATTAATTACCTTTGTGGCTAAATAACGATCATCGGGAGCTTCGTTTAAAAACCTTTCCACTTCATTCGATGTTAATATTTTCGACTTTTTAGTTGTAAAACCGTCTGATTGTCGTTTTAAGAAAGCATTTAGTTTTGGGCATTGACTTATATCCACGTTGTTTCTTATTTTCAGCGTTCTTTTTATCATCGAAAACCTCGACCATAATGTAGAAGGTTTTAATTTTGCTGACAGTTCGGAGAAATATGCCAACATAACATTTTCTGAAAAACTATTTGCCTTTTTCTCTTCTCTCCACGCAATAAATTCGTTGTATATAGATATGTAGCGACTTTTTGACTTTTCCGGTAAAATGTTCTCCGAAGCATTTTGTGCAATTATACTGAGTTCCGGTGGTGTTAATTCAAATAAAATATCGTCGAAATTACTCATTTTGTGCAACAAACAACTAAACTCGCAAAGAAAATTTTTGAAAACTGGCGCAAACCGTAAAAGTATATAAGCAGAATTTTTTTTTCTTCACCCATTCGATTAGGCAAAGGGAACTATGCCCATACAGCCAAGTCCTCAGTAGAATTTTTTTATTGATATGAAATGAAAATGAAATGAGATGAAATTAAATAAAACCTAACCTAACTCATTGAATTAAATCATTAAATCTGATATTGAAACAAATTAGTAGCTTCTTTTTAGAATTATTTGCATGAATCATAAAAACTTCTATGATTTTTTTAAAGTAAAAACTTCATGGTTGGTTTTTTTTTTTTATTTTTAATAGACAATATTTTGACAGTTGGGAAAGAGAACGCACTAGTTCGGAAAAGGTAAAGAAAAAGCACGAATGTGTAATAGCCCACTATCCGAACGCTATACGTCCCTGTATTACACCACTTTTTGAGCAACTGTATTAAAAAAAATATTAATTGTCGATTTTTTGTTGCGGCTCAAGAACTAATCCAAGATGACGAACAATTTTCATTGATAGAGGTATAGAATGTCCAAAAAAACTTACGAAGCGCTTTTGAACTTTTGACTCCAGTATTAAAAAAGCAAAATACAAGGTTTAGAGAATGTGTGTCTGCTAATGGAAGATTGCCTATTACTTTAAGGGAGCGGTCATTATAATATTTTGCGCGTCGCCTGGACACGCATCCCAAGACGCGGTAAAACGAAACGATCCCTCCCCGTTCCCGCAAATACCACGCCAATCAGAAGACACAGATTAAAATATAGGCGCTCGGCAAACTTTCGGCACCGCGTATACCGAACGAAACGAATCCGCACAGGTCCCGCACCGACAAGTCAGAAAGCGGCCTTAGGTATTATACAGTATGTTACGAAAACCCTGTCCGACCCATTAGGATAATAGAGGTTAGGTAAACACATGACCAAATATAATATAAAATTTTACGTATTCATCATAGTACCAATACAAATGAATTTTGAAATAATCTTTTTTTCCAACGAATTAATTCCAATTTCCCCGAAATTTGGTAATTTTTAAAAAGTGACAACACCGGTATTATTATGAGCGAATAGCGATGCGGCCACGTGCCGCGTGTCCTGCCGCCCGCCCCCCGCGGTCGGCAGGCGAAGGGTGGTCAACGCACATTTAATAAGTTACCTCCTTTTACGAAATAATATTTATTTTTTTTAGGGGGATTTTTTTTTTAAGTAAAGCCCGGTTTTGTATGCATTAGTAGAATCAGTTATCGATACCTAACAACACCTTCACGGGTCGGACAGGGTTTTCGTAACATACTGTATATATAACTATTAAATTATTATGCATGTGTGTGTGTTGTTGTTGTTGTGTTGTTGTTGTGCATATAAACGGTACTTAAACTAAGATACAACCCCTGACCCACCTGAAAATTGCAAAAAAATGTAAGAAAATTGGAATTTCGGGAGCAATAATTGCGCGTTCAGCTTAAGAGCTTTCGAATGGACAAACATCGAAACATGTACACTTATTTATTTATTTATGTTAATACGGCTTTCATAAGCCAATTACATTAACATACATACAAAATTAAATAACACAAAAAAATACATAATAAAATTCAAATAATAATATAAATCATAACATATACAGAAAAAAAAAGAAGAAAAAAAAAACAAATAAAAAAAAAAAAAAACAAATCAGAGGAACAATAAAAACGGTAATAATAACACAGTAAACGAACTAATTAAATTTTGTTTTCGCAGAACGCTAAGCAAGCGCTCATTAAAATTTTTAATTCATCTGCGAATATATCACAGTTCGGATTAGCTTATAATATATGGAGTCCAGCACTGAGGTTATTCGAGACTATCTGCGTCAACTGTGTCGCACGTGCACAGTTGAAGAGCTGCGGGCTAGGGGAAGTTGCAAATCGTACAAGATTGATGTAAGTACCCGGTACTTTATTCGATGAGAAATGCTATACTGCAGATGTATGCCAATGAACGCAAGAGTGAATACTTGGGTTTCATACTAGATCTCGAGACATACCAGGCACCATAAGGCACTTGATAAAGTCCAACCAACTCACGAGACATTTTGTTTCTAAGCAACCTCATGAAAAAAATGAGAGCATTGGCGTACTATATCAAATGTGAACATTCCATAGGTATCTACAGCGCTTTGGAATGTACAACTAGCTTTATTTTTCTGTCAATAATTTCAAATAAACCATTGATTGTATACGTCATATAACTGGTTATTTGAAATAAATGCTTTAAATATGAGTCGCGGTCTCAACATCAAACTTTCGACGTGGAAAACGAACTTGGTACAACCGGAGCGTAACCTGGTCCCTATAACAAAGAGCTTTCCGGATGATTCTATTGAAGAAGGTGAACTTGCTGTCGAAGGGCACACCGTGAAGCGACGTGATACTTGCTGCTCGCGCACCTTTAATGCTACGTCGTCTCTGCGATCTTGAGGCGAATGGTGGTGAGGACTCATGGTTTAGTTTCAAATGATAGGCCGAACTATTCTCGTATAATAATAATAATAACGTGGCAACACAGCAAACGTCAATAGCATAATTTTTATCAATTTCAGAAATAATATTATAGGAATTAAGAAATGCTTTGGATGATGTGATTCGGGAATAGCGTTTCAGGTCGGCAGAAGTAAGACCACACCTGCCACGTTTGCCCATGCATAACAGATATAGGGCACTGATGGCTGCTCTGGATGCGCAGTTATCAAATTATTTTGATACCTGCGAGGACCTCACTGATACTCATTCAATCCTGTACTGCGCAGCTGTAGCAGCTTGTCGTGTAGTTGGCAACCCAGGATTGAACGTTGTGTTGTTGTGTACGGAGGACGGGTCTGAGCAGTTGTGTTGCGATGTGTGCTGGGTACGATGCGCCTAATGTTTTTGTGTTGGGAGTATGGTCGTGGAGGGTCTTCAGATCAATTTCCCTTTGGCGCAGCATCGTTGGTCTTGTTGTTGGCATCACCTCGCTCGACTTGACACGTGCCTACTGGATGATGATGCCATGTGTTCATTCTGGCGCTGTATCTGGTCGGTACCTGTCAGCAGTGCCGGTTTTAACTTTACCAGCGCCCTGGGCGAGATTTCTACGGCGCCCTCCAACTGCAATTCAAACCCATACGAAAAAGGGAAAGCATTTAATGAAATAATTATTTAACAAAATAAATAATTATTCGTTATAAAAAATAACCGTTATTTAGAAAGAAAAAAAAATACTTTTCTGGCTTTTTTATCAGCGAACTCTTTTATAAGGTTAGCAAAGTCGATGTTCTTAGCAATTTCGTTTTCAATTGACAAAGCAGTTTGTGAATCTAAATTGATATGTTATTGATCGAAGATAGGTTTTATCAGCTTCAGCTCTGAAAAACTCTGCTCCCCACTATCAACCGTGGCAGGTATAGTCAGTAATATTCGCAATGCTATCCATACATTTGGATACAGTTCTTGTAAATAGCGATCATTGATGAAATTTGAAACAAAAATGGGAGAACCACAATCTGATCAAGCAAAAAAGATATCAGATTTACAACTTCATCAAACAACATACAATCATCTGTCTCATTTAGAGTCTACAGTTAATTTTAATTGGAGAACACTACAGAGCTTGACAAGGTCAGATTTCCTGGAATCTGTTTAATATTGTACAAAAAAGACCAAGATTCCGAGTACTCATTGAACTGTTCGAACCTTTCATTGACTGAAATGAATGTAGTGTCTATAAGACAGTTGAAAAATTCAACCTCAAATTTTTATCTGGAGAAGTTATAGGGCCATCGCGTGCAATTTCACCAGCTTGACGCTTAACACATCGAATTCTTGTTGTAGCTCGAAATACAGGTTCATTTTCTAGTTCTTCGGCCAAGTCCTTCTCAGTTAAAATTGCGCTTCTAAAGCCTGGATTTTGTGTAGTCTTCCGAGAAACGGCAGCATTCTGTCAACATTTCTGTACATTTATCAAAAGATTCATGTCCGTTGACTGTAGAGATTTACTTACGATATTTATTTGAAAAAGTATGTCATACCAAACAACCAATGAAACTATGAAGCTGAAATCTTTTAGCTGTTCGGCTAGAGTAGTAGCCTCATGAGACACTTGAACATCAGTTTTCAGTTTCAATAGCCAAAGTAACTAAATCATCATGCATGCTACATCTGATAAATCAACCAACCGCAATGTCAGCGAAAGTTGTTCTACCTGACTTTGAGTACCTAGAAAGGCGCCCTCACCTTCCGCCTGACGCAGGTCCTCACCGGACACGGCTGTTTCGGGAGGTTCCTGTACCGTATAAGGCAGGAGGAAACGCCAGGGTATCACCACTGTGTAGATCGGACACGGTGGAGGTCTGCCCGGCTTGGGTAGAGCACCACCGTGTCCTCGTGGCAGCGATCACTCACGTCCGACCCTGGTCCAGGCCATGGTCCGGAGCGAGAGTGCATAGCAGACCGTCACCTCCTGCGAAGCAGTGATACTGGCAATGGAGGAAGCGGAGCCTATAGCCGCCGCAGGAGACGCCCTGGTCGGGAGATAACATCTTGGTGTGCCTGCGGGCGGCGTGCAGTAAGGACAAGGCGCGGGTCGACGGCGCGTTGTCCGCGTTTCTACACTAGCCTGTGCTCCAGAGGTTATTTGTATGATTTCCATAAGAAAAATAAAAAGGATGGGGAGGTGCCTGCGGCGCCCCTTTTTATCCGGCGCCCTGGTCGATCGCCCAACCGGGCCCTACCCTAACGCCGCTACTGCCTGTCAGTCACACTGAAGGTGACTGCGCCCGGGATGTCGAGTGAGCCTGCGATCCAATACCTGAAATGGGGGCTATTACCATCTGCCCCCAAGATGTAGCTCGTGCAGTCCGTCCGTTGCCTAACTGGAAGTCTCCAGGACCGGACGGGCTGCACCCACCGACCGGGGGCATAACTTTTGGATAAAATGGTTTCCGAGGTCGCGTGCTCGCTTGGCATCTTAATTCCAGACTGCTTTAGTGTCTGGTTCGATCGTTACCTCAGTTCCTAACTACTGGAATAACCCACCTGCTCCATAAATCAGGTAGCACCGCGGAACCCAAAAATTATAGACCGATTTACCTACGGTCCTATTCCTATTTATCGACGGTCTATAAAGTTGTTACATCCATTTTGAAAACTAAAATTACCAACCATATTGAAAGCAACTCCATCATGTCTGCCTCTCAAAATGGATGTAGGAGCGGGTCCCGCGGTATTAAGGAGCTACTCCTCATTGACGTGGCCAATAATGTGGCTAACAAGTTCGTCGTTCCCGAAAGGGTCTATCGACATGTTGGATAGATTATAAGGCCTATGACGTAGTGCCACATATTTGGCTCATGCGGGTGCTGGAGATGTATAAAGTGGATACAACTCTACGCACCTTCCTGATGACGTGTATGAGGACATGTCCTTCGCTATTCAGGATGTCGAACTATTCTGAGGAATAGCGAACCAATAAGAATCGAGCGAGGAATATTTCAGGGTGATAGTTTGAGTCCACTTTGGTTTTGCTTAGCATTGAATCCTCTAAGCACACTATTGGAAGATTCAGGTGTAGGCTATCGGTTGAGGAGAGGTGGTCAGGTTATATCGCACCTCTTCTACATGGATGACCTGAACCTTTTTGCTCCCAACATTTCACAACTGAAGGAACTACTGAAAATTACTGAAACTCTCAGTAGCTCCATCAGGATGGAATTTGGTGTGGACAAATGTGCGGTCAAGCATGTAAAGCGAGTAGAGATTGTGGAATCCGTAGGAACCCAACTCAAGAGTTCCATAAAAATTAGACCCCTCTCCGCATCCGAAACCTATAAGTATTTGGGTATGTTGGAAGCGTTGGGTAGTACACGCACGCTGCTGAATGCAAATCGATTGCATCACCCACGGTCATCAGTTATGAGGCTGTATATCCCGCGAAAATGTGGAGGTCGTGGCTTTTTAAACGCTAAGACCCTCCACAATCGCTAGATATGCAGTCTCAGGGAATATTTTCTAGAAACCGACGTATGGATGCATCGAGATGTAGTCGCGGTTGACAAGGGCCTCACTCCGCTCTCCTTGGCTAATGAGAACTGGCGCAAACTAGTAGTGCTTGACACAAATTATCGCATGGAGGTATGGAAGAGCAAAGAACCTCATGGACGCTTTTTCCGAGCCCTACAAGGGCCTGATGTAGATATACAAGCGTCCGTAGCTCGGCTACGTTTCGGTGACCTTTTTGGGGAAACCGAAGGTTTTGTCTGTGCAATTATGGACAAAGTTATGATGACGAATAACTACCGGAGATCTATTGTGAAAGACGGCACAGTTGACATCTGTCGGGGGAATCAATAAGGCATATTATCTCTGGGTGTTCTCGTCTGGCTAACGGAGAATACTTGCATAGACACAACCTTGTAGCATGGATCATTCATCAACAACTTGCTCTCAAATACAGGTTGTATTTGAGAGCAAGTGGAATCTAAGGTGCCGTACTACAGGTAGGTATATGCCCGACTCAGTTCTCGAAAATGGCCATATCACATTGTACTGGGATCGATCCATCATCACTGACAGGACTATTGTTGCCAATAAGCCTGATATAGTGATGGTGGATCGATCAGAGCGGCGTGCAATGATTGTTGACATAACCATCCCGCATGATGAGAACCTCGTGAAAGTCGACAAAGATAAACAAATCAAGTATCTTGACTTGGCTCACGAGGTTGTCGACATGTGGGAGCTGGATTCAGCAATCATTGTACCGATAGTCGTGACAGCCAATGGCTTAATAGCCAAGAGCCTCGACCAACACCTCAGGAGGCTCTCGTTAGGCAGCTGGATCAAGGGCTTCATTCAGAAAGCTGTAATTCTGGACACGGGTCACATTCTCAGGAAGTTCCTCTCTCTGGAGCCCTGACCACCGGTAGCTTGGACCCTGTTCCCGATACCGGTGGGCTACTATTTTTTATATTTTTAAATGTTTTTTATGTAGAAATATTTAAAAATGTAATTTATATGTATATAAAATGAAATAAAGGAATAATAATAATATTTTATTATTTCAACAACAAGTAACATTACAATCTTGTGATTGGAGCCTCCTTTTAAGCAGAAAAGTCTGTGTTAGGGGACTCCGCTCTTCCATAACTTAAAGTTTCATTAAGATACGTCTTTTATACAAAACTAAAGTAAATAGTAATAAATAAGCAGCACGCACGCAGGCATGCGAGTTAGTGGGTGAGAGTGCGTGTGAGAATGACTGGGAGTGTTGAATTTGTGTGTGAGTGTGAACACGAATGGATCAGAATGGTACACATTCTGAGATTAGTACACACTATCATGATTCAGAGATATGGCAGATGTAGGGAACCAGTTGGCTGCGTTATATACTTATATAGGTACAACAAATGCGTGAACAGTTCGGTCCATTATTTAAAATCAACCATAAGTTCTCACCACCGGCCACCAGCGACGTAGTGCAATGGGTGCTGGAGCAGCAAGTATCGCGGTGCTTCCCGGTGTGCCCTTCAATAACAAGTTCATCTTTTTCAATTAAACCATCGACAAATCTCTTCGTTATAGGTATGCGATTATGCTCAACGCCCTAATTGTGTAACAAACTATTACTACCAACTTTAATCATTTTGAAGCAAATTCCTAATTCATTGCTCCATATGTTCGAAAAATGTGACTGCTTAAGAACTTCAACAGTGCAATGGATGTTGTTAAACTGTCAAAATTAAACCCATTGCTACTGATAGTGTGTTACGCAATTACCGTGGTAGTGACAAGATCGTTCTTTATGTCGAATGTTTGGTTTTGAGATCGCGAAAAAACTCAAGGCAGGGGTTTTTCCTAAATTTTCTCCAATGCCTTTGAGCATGATCTCTCGCAGCTTAATTCTGATCACGTTAGTGTCGGTGATCACACCAGCGACAGCGAAATACATATACCCCCTTGAGATATGTAAATTAAACTAAAACCTTACAGCTAGATTGACTTCGATAACATTTATCGTTTAATATTTAGGTCAATTCCCACTGAAGGATGCGGTTGCTTTTGAAGGCAAAAAAGGAGCAGCGCGGCGCTGTAAGATTGCACAAGCTTTATTGATTCCGAAGATTACCCCCGAAACTAAAAACTATATTTTTTAAAGTTGCACTTGAGAGTAGGATTATGCACTTTTATTTTATTCCAATTATATCTACTATTTGTACTATTATATTGTATGTACAGATTACTACCTATTTATAATAGCTACTAAATTAAAAAATAATATGTTAATATACAAAAGTAAAGGACACTAAGAGACTAGTAACAGTTATTCGGCTTCGTTCATCTTTTGCTCATAGAAAACAACCATTTTATTTGGCGTGCGCACACATTCATTCATCTCTATGGCCGTGTACGGCGTGTACTTTATTCAAAATCGTGGAAGTAGTCCCGTAGGCGTCGAAGTCCAAAAAGTCTAGAGACATGTTCCCGTAAAATGAGACCTGTCACCGAGTGCAAGTTTATAGGCACCTCGCTCTGAGATCTGGAACTACTACAAATACATAGTGATCGATGGCAAAATTTATAAGTGGTGAGTCGCCACGCGCACTCGTTCCCAAATCTTACGCACATGAACTAACTTGTATACCGACCCCCTCGAGGACACAACTTTGATTATATCTTAATTACCAAAGCTATCCTATGTCCTACTAACCTAAAAGAGGCTCGGCAACTTTTCAACGTTACCAAAGCTGTCCAATAAATGCATATATCACTGTGAAGAATACAAGATTTTTAAAGTTAAGATTTTCAAGATTAGTAATTTTATCTATTGTAATGTCGTGTAGATTGGTAATCGAAACTTCGTCAAAAGTACAACGGAAATTAATATGACCGTCAAGTGCTGCAAGCTGTGGTGATGGAGGTGACGCCTCTGAGTTAAGGTATTTTATTGTAAATGTACGAGTATATTCAACCTCGCATTACAATGATTCTTTCTCTGCTTTCTTAACATGCTTGACTCTTATGGTATTTTTAATTTAATTTAATTCAGACAGATCCATAATGACTGAAAAATAACTTGTGGTTAAGAGAAATATTTTACGCAATAGTGCCGTGCTTGATCTTATCAATGATATCTGATTGTTATCCCGTCGATTGAGGATTGAGATAGGTTTTTACAAAATGTGCCACTGCAAAAATAAACAAAGACGGCAAATTTAAAATTTGTATATTTAATTAGCTGCGCCGCACCGTTTTACCCGCATACATTTCGATATATTTTTTTTATATGCTCCGCTCCTACTGATCGCAGTATATAGCTCGTATATATAGTTATAGCTTAAAGCCTTCCTGCATTAAAGGGCTATTCAACGCAAAAAGAATTTTTGAAATCGGACCAGCAGTTCCTGAGATTAGCACGTTCAAACAAACAGACAAACTCTTCAACTAGTATAGATTAGTATTAGTATAGATAAAGTGCGGTTTGTTTACTATCGACTTTCTTAGACCAAACATATCTTAGCTTTATCGTACTTCTTTTGTGACCTAAAAATGATTAACCTATTATTGGAATTTCGCCGAAATATTAACTCCGAACCCATTGAGATCACTTTCTAGAGCTATAGTAATAATGAGTTAGGATTATCCTTATAAGGACTGGAAAGGTAAACGTCAATTTAACTCTTTGATCACAGACTTCATTGGTGTTTTTTTTTCTGCATGCTTGGTTTCGTTGCTAGGTTACTCCGCGTTCCCGCCTAATTGGCCGCATTGTAGCCAAGCCTGAAGGGTAAGTTAGCTGAGTTTATATGGGCTCCCGAGTAGCTACAGATCAATGAGGTACCCAGTTGGTCGCACCGAACAATTTACGGGTCGTTTTTGTATCATAAAAATAAAGTATAAAAAGTTTTAAAGAAGTTTTAACCTAAGGGGTTTCCGTTTTTTTATTGATGACGTATTTCTGTTGCTGCTATAATAACAACTGCTGAAAACAAAATAAAATAAATATTTAAGAGGAGTTCTCATACAAAAAGTTCCGTGTTTCATATTTGGCAATCACATTTTATCATTACTAAATGACAGCACAGTGAAGCTAATACCATAACTCACCCAGTGTAGGCGACACCGAACAGACAAGCCGACAGCCTCCGTAGCGATCGATCGGTTCGATCCCCGCACAGTGCAAATATTTGTATGGATGAATATGAGTATTAGCACTGGTCTGGTCGTGCCTCGGAAAGCACGTTAAGCCGTTGGTCCCGGTTGCCATACGAACATGTAATGGCAGTCGTTACGGGTTGTTGGAGTCCTCAAAAGTCTAACAATTGGTCTAACTGCAATGCTTAGATATCGCCTTCGGGTTGTGGAGGTCAGACGGCAGTCGCTTCACGGAAAATATCAAAGTTTAGCCAAAATCAGCAGTTAGACTGGTAAAGCGGACCCCAGACTCCAAAGCTGAAAAGCTACGGATGCGACTGGGATTAACGCTGAGATGATGATGATGATGATGTAGGCGACACCGAAGTTAAGAATTCCGTTAAGGTACCAAAAAGAACATTGTAAAATAATTGTTTCTTATTTCCGCTTACTTGTTAATTTATCGTCGGATTTTGCAGATTAAAAAAAGATATGCAGTTTCTTTTTTTCAAAATTAATTATTTTGCTAATTACACAAAAAAGCGCGAGTGATTTAATAGAGTTTACATCAGGGGTCAGTCAACGTCGTACCTAAAAACCCGCACGGCGGTTTCGCTTGCAACATTCAAAGGCCGAGCCGACATTTTTTTAAAACACTGTTATTTCTGTAACCGCTCATTAACGACATAAATGACTATCATAATTTTATTAGTGGCATGCGGTCTAGCCTTTTCGCGAAGTTTGCGTTACGATATACATCCTGTATACAAGATCCAATTCAATTAGGTAGCGGAACAGCGCGGACGTCACAAGTAATTATGCAACAGGATTATTACAGAAAACAAAAATATATCTTGAAGGTTTTTCTGGGGTCATTTATCGCATTTAGTGAAGAGTAAGTAGCATGAGTGTAATCCGTAGTAAAACCTCCTCCGTCCCCCGTGGCGCAGCGGTCAACACGCCTGCCTGCGACGTGGAGGCCCCGGGTTCGATCCTCGGCCAGATCATGATGGAAAACGATTTTTTCCTGATTGGCCTGGGTCTCGGATGTTTATAAATAAATAAAATAAATATATACGGACAAATCATACAGATTGAGCTAGCCCCAAAGTAAGTTCGAGACTTGTGTTATGGGATAATAACTCAACGATACTATATTTATAATAGTAACATATATAGATAAACATCCAAGACCCAGGCCAATCAGGAAAAGATCGTTTTCCACCATGACCTGGCCGGGGATCGAACCCGGGCCCTCCACGTGACAGGCAGGCGTGTTGACCGCTGCGCCACGGAGGACGTCATTATCTATACAATATGTAAAGAAAACCCTGTCCGATCCGTGAATGTATTGTTAGGTATCGTTAACTGATTCTAATAATGTCAACAAAGCCGGGCTAAACTTAAAAAAAATTCCCCCTAAAAAAATAAATATTATTTCGAAAATTCGAGGTAACTTATTGCATGTGCGGTAGACAACACGTTAGGCGTACATGCGCGGGTGTAGGGGGCAGGGCACGCGGCACGTGGTCGCATCGCTATTTGCTCCGTCACAAATGGTGTTGTTACTTTTTAAAAAAATATCAAATTTTGGGGAAGTTGGAATTAATTCGCCGAAAAAAAAAAAGATTATTTCAAAATTCATTACTATTGTCACTATGATGATTACGTAAAATTTCATATTTTATTTGGTCATGTGTATACCTCTACGTGTGTCTCTATATGTGTATTTCTCTACGCCAATGGTTCTGATGTCGACAATTCAACCAGTAAATAAAGTAAAGCTCACCGACTGACGCGCCGCTGCACGCATGTCAACGCGATTTTAGGTGCCTCACCCAGCACCCTGTCATATATATATGTACATATACAGTATGTTAAGAAAACCCTGTCCGACCCGTGAAGGTGTTGACCGTGTTGTTAGGTATCGATAACTGATTCTACAAATGGATACAAAACCGGGCTAAACTTTAAAAAAATAATCCCTCTAAAAAAATAAATATTATTTCGCAAAAAGAGGTAATTTAATAAATGTGCGTTAAGCACCCTTCCGCGGGCGGCGGGTGGCAGGGCACGCGGCACGTGGTCGCATCGCTATTCGCTCATAATAATACCGGCGTTGTCACTTTTTTAAAAGTTATCGAATTTCGGGGAAGTTCGAATTAAATCGCGGGAAAAAAAAAGATTATTTCAAAATTCATTTGTATTGGTACTATGATGATTACGTAAAATTTTATATTATATTTGGTCATGTGTTTACCTAACCTTTATTATCCTTATGGGTCGGACAGGGTTTTCTTAACATACTGTATAGGAAAAATATCAATGGTTCCTGTTTAGTGCAGTATGTGGTAATTAATGCACTAGTACCTTGAACACTGTATTGCTGTGAACACACGATAAAGGTCGTACTTACCTATTTCTGTGTGCATAAATAATGTATCAACACTGAAAACACACCTCAAAATTCGTATATTGGCTGGCGTTAAACGAAACAATAAACGTACGTCGTGTTTCATATCGGGTAGGTACGTAATTACGTGCGACCTTGGTTAGTTCTTACATTGCTAAAATTCAATTCGTTAAATCTTATATCAAATTATCAAGTAATGTAATTATTGAATGCATAGGTGATAGGTCTGGGTTCCAATCTAAGTAGGGCCTTAAAAATTATTTTGTTTTTATTGTTGTTTCGCCTAGTCTTTTATACGGCGGTTTTTCCGTCTGACTACAATTTAAGTGTCTTCAAGGCTAGAGTGAGTAGATTCTTAATAAACTAGCGCGCTTTACCATCAACGATTGCATCACTGCTTATCATCAGGCGGGATTGCGGTCAAGCACTAGTTTATATATACAGTATGTTAAGAAAACCCTGTCCGACCCGTGAAGGTGTTGTTATGTATCGACAACTGATTCTACTAATGCATACAAAACCGGGCTAAACTTAAAAAAAAACCCCTAAAAAATAAATATTATTTCGTAAAAAGAGGTAACTTAATAAATGTGCGTTATAGCACCCTACCGCGGGCGGCGGGCGGCAGGGCACGCGGCACGTGGGCGTATCGCTATTCGCTCATAATAATACCGGTGTTGTCACTTTTTTAAAAATTACCAAATTTCGGGGAAGTTGGAATTAATTCGCGGGAAAAAAAGATTATTTCAATATTCATTTGTATTGTTACTATGATGATTATGTGAAATTTTATATTATATTTGGTCATGTGTTTACCTAACCTTTATTATCCTTATGGGTCGGACAGGGTTTTCTTAACATACTGTATATATAAAGAAAAATGAGGTTAAAAATAAAATGTTTTGTCTTTATCAACCTTTTTATCGTCCCTTTACTGGGCACAGGTCTCCTCTCATACAGAGATGAATTGGAAATGTTTTGTACTTAAGTGTAAAAAAAAAAACTGTTTATTATAGTTATACTCTTTGACGACATACGCCAATTTATTGGGATTTCTTCCTTATAATACTCTTACGAAAACAACTACTAATTTACGAAAATTTCTCCAACAGGGTAATTTAAAATAAACACAAAGGAGCAGCTCCTTTGTGTTTATTAAAAAAAATATTAGACTAAGTAAACCATTTAACAGCTGAAATAAATTAATATAATTTTTTCAACGCAGTTTTCGCCTTGCAAAAGCAGGATTCCTTTTTAAATGTATAACCTATTAATTTCAATCGATATTTTACTTAATCGATTGTTTCGGGAATGCCTAAAAATCTTTTTATACATATGCATTTCTCAGGTTCTAGGTAGAAAAATGGGCTGATTTTTTGTGTATTAGGATAAAAAATATGACCATTTTTGAGCTATATATCAACTAGCTACAAGGGGGCGCGGAAGTTTCCATCTTCTTTTTTCACTAATTAGCACTTTTCTCCAAAGTCACTAATTGAATGACACACCATTTGGTCTAAACAATTTATGTAAAACATCAAACAGTTAAAATAAGAACTTTATTAATCACTTTCAAAAAATATCTGCTTAGGTAAACGAATTTTCACAGTGGTTATCTCAAAATGTTAACAAATTTATGGGTAAGACGTTATTTAAGCAGCACGACTAAACAATGTGAGCCTTTAGCTCATGTAACGATTATAGAATAATTAATTTAGAATGAAATGCAATGTTATAATAACTACTATGGATTTTGAATATGACTGATACATTCATTGACTATTATGGTTTAGAGTTTTAGACCGTATAAGGAAACATTAAAAATACCCGGCGAAGTGAATAGTGCACGAAGGTTTCAGTACCACTACCTAACTATACGAAATAAAAATGAAAAATCAAGTTATGCTTTTAGTATTGTTCTTATAGCGGCAACAGGAATAGTCTAGCTATCACGAGTCTTAGCAATACAGCTGTAGTACGTGAATCTTAACATAACATCAGGCCTCTAATTCCCAAATGGTTAGAGGCAGGGGTGTACATTCATTCATTCATTATATTTGGTCATGTGTTTACCTAACCTTTATTATCCTTATGGGTCGGACAGGGTTTTCTTAACATACTGTATAGGAAAAATATCAATGGTTCCTGTTTATTATAAGTGCAGTATGTGGTAATTAATGCACTAGTACCTTGAACACTGTATTGCTATGAACACACGATAAAGGTCGTACTTACCTATTTCTGTGTGCATAAATAATGTATCAACACTGAAAACACACCTCAAAATTCGTATATTGGCTGGCGTTAAACGAAACAATAAACGTACGTCGTGTTTCATATCGGGTAGGTACGTAATTACGTGCGACCTTGGTTAGTTCTTACATTGCTAAAATTCAATTCGTTAAATCTTTATATCAAATTATCAAGTAACGTAATTATTGAATGCATAGGTGATAGGTCTGGGTTCCAATCTAAGTAGGGCCTTAAAAATTATTTTGTTTTTATTGTTGTTTCGCCTAGTCTTTTATACGGCGGTTTTTCCGTCTGACTACAATTTAAGTGTCTTCAAGGCTAGAGTGAGTAGACTCTTAATAAACTAGCCTGGCCAGGCCTCTAATTCCCAAATTGTTAGAGGCAGGGGTGTACATTCATATAGCATTTGTGTACCCGCATTTTACCCGTTATTAAGTGGCATCTAGAGGATGAGCCTACCGCTGCCAACCAGCATATTACTAGCTGCTCCTGAGAAATTTCTGGTGGAAAACCCAGTAACCCAAACTGGGAATCCGCTCCAAGTAGAACCTTTTTGTTGGCAATATCACTTCAATCCGCAGCTTTCGTAAAATGAAAGAATTCACTGATTTTTTTACATAAAATAGAATCGTAAAAGAAATATCTTAATTATAACTATAAGATACGAATTTTCTGTATAAGTTAAATGAGAATTTATTATGTTATGTTAATTATATATTGGTACGCCTAAGGCATCTAAAGAGAAAAGGAGGAAATACTTTTCATTTGCAATCCCCAGTGTAATCTCCACCCATACAGGGCGTGCCGCCAGTCGCCACGATACAGAGCTTAAAAGTCTGCAATTCAGAACATTTTACCGTAGTTCCTGGTTTCATCAAATAAATACCTAGTTATACTGGCCATCGAAAAGCAATCTGCAATGCAATGTAACGCTTGATAGCTTTTTAGATAGTGATGGCATCGATTGAAGTCTCGCTATGATTTCGATACAAATATAACGGCGGAGCATTTAACCTCCAGTTTTGAAAGTATATATTTTTCTACTTTTATACTTAGCATGTAAGGTAGAATAAGAGTTTATCCGTAAACCTCACAATTTATTTATTCTATTTTCTTTGGTTCATTGGGGCTTTTACACATAGCGTATGTCAGTCACACTTTCACAACACGTGGGCCACGAATTTGAACAAACCTTTCGCATCGTCACCGATGGTTGGGATAGAATTGTATGAAACAAACCTATATGAGTTCTGTTCAATTTCAATGATCTATCTAAATTATTCTTACTGGAATTAAATTGGACACATTCCATCAATAGATGTTGGTATTTAAATTTTGCTTTTTTAATTTGGCCACATTAAATGCGGCCCCAAAATTCCTTGACATCCGTGGGATAGGGAAACAAGTAGGTACTATAGATTGCATTTACCTCATAGGTAGGTAATTGGTAAATATTCGTGAATAAGTACTGTATATCATCATTATCAACCTTTTTTTATCGTCCCAATGCTGGGCACAGGTCTCCTCTCATACGGAGAAGGATTGAGCGTAATTACCACGCTTGCTCAATGCGGGTTGGCGATTTCAGACTTATAAAGTCCAGGTTTGTCAAGATGTTTTCCGTCACCTTCAGTCATTGGTGTCCAAGATATACTTAGAAAGTACATATAACTTTAGAAAAGTTACATTGGTTACTCATACTTGAGAGGCTGGTGTTTTAACCACTAGGCCACCAAGACTACAGCGACTCATACGACTCGTGTATATTTTTTTTTTAAATATCAGTTATAGATTTGTGTAGGAATATAGGTTCTTTTGTTTTTGTAGCTGAGACGCCGTTTGATACTACTTATTAAAACATTTACGTCAGAAAAATAATCGTACGAAATTAGAATTATCATACGATCTATGTACCTAGTATTCTATCGTCAAAGCATGAGCCAGCAGACGAAGGCAGCTGTTCATCTTTTTGCATCTGTCTACCCTTTATTCATACTTTTTGGGGTCGACTTCCAAGAGATTAAAAAGTCTATTTTGTCATTGCACAATGGTCTTATTTATAAAACATATTTTTTCAATTCCTAATGCAGTTGCGGTGGTACATGCTCTTGAGTTTCTTCTTGAGTTTTTTCTCACAGATTTATTCAGATCAATCAACTGAGGCACGTGATAATAGCGCCCAAGTCCAGTCAGCTTCACTGGTGGATAAAGTTGATAAGTTTTGTAGTGCCCAAAGCAGAAATATTACCTTCCAATGGAGTGAAAAAATAGTTTTATTTAAAATTATTGGCTGTGGGACATGGGAGCTTTTTTGTCTATACGGTGGATGCTTACCTATAATTTGTTTTAAAATATATGTATAGTTGGAGAAATTCGTCACTTGGTCAAGGTTGTCTTGCATTGTCAACACAGACGAGTGAAGTATTGCTAAATACACACATCAAAAGTGTCTAGGGATCAACATATATTTTTGCAATAACTTTTCTCCTGATTGATATTAATTAAAATTTTCTTTAAGGATTCATCAAATAAAGTGTTTTCGTTTGTCACAGTAACGATAAACCAAGTCACCTTTGCATTAATAAAGAAATTTGCCATTTTCCTAATAAAGGGATATTTGACATTTGAACCACTAACACAAAAGTTCGAAAAAAGACTGAAATAACAGTTTTCTCTAAAATTTTATTGGGTAACTTAAACAATTAATAATCCGTGTTTCTACCGCGAACACTAACAACACAAGAACATCGGTTTGGCATACTCAAAATGAGTTCATCCAAATCACGCTGTGGAATGGCCGCCCATGTTCGTTGCAACAACAAAAAAAAGGTCTTCTTGCGACTGGATACCCTCCATATTCGGCAGAGCTCTTCTCTGTAGCATATCCCATGCATGCTCAATCGGGTTCAAGTCTGGCGACTGAGCAGGCCAGGGCAGGACATTGATGTTAGCTGCGGCGAGAGTCTGTCTTACAACTCTTGCGGTGTGCGGTCGTGCATTATCATGCATTAACTGAAATAAGGGACTGATTTGCACTTGTAGAGGAACGATGACGTCTGATACAATCGTCTCAGCATAAATTTGAGCGTTGAGGTTGCCTCTGATCCAAATCAACTCAGTTCTTCCGCCGATCCAAATACCCGCCCATACCATGATGGTTCCACCACTATAAGGATGGACTTCTTGGCAGGATTTTAATCGCTGTTGGCGTCCAGGGGTTCTCCAGTGTCGTATACGTCTTTTATCCGGTCTCATACCAAAACGAGACTCATCAGAAAAGCACACGAAACGCCATTGTTCTTCTGCCCAATTTCTGTGTTCAAGAGCCCATTGATATCGAATCCTACGATTGTGCATTGCTATAGGTGGTACCCGTAGCGGTCTTCGGGAATGAAGGTTCACTTCATGCAAGCGGTTTCTGACTGTTTGGTCGCTAATTAAGTTCCCTGAAGAGTGATGAAGCCTCACGGCTAACATCATGGCGGTTATTGTTGGAGCTCTTCGAGTTAAGATTTGAATGTATCGGTCTTGTCTCCGTGTGGTGCAGCGATACCGTCCTCCATGGCGCTCAGCCACGGTATCAGTGCTTCGGTAACGTGTCCAAAGTCGACTGATAACACTCTGACTTGTATTCAGAGCTAAAGCCACAGTACGTTGCCGGGAACCAGCTTCTATCATTCCCACGGCTCTGAGCATTTCTTCCCTGCTTAAATGACGTCGCCGCTCCATAATAACGTTGGTTTTAATCAGTAGTAGGGAAACAGTAGCACTAATAATGTCTTCAATGCGTTGTATGTTTTTATAGGGAAAATATTGACAGCTGATTTTCATCTTTTACTCGAATTTGATTCACAGTTCCAGATTCAAATTATGAAATGCACCAAAAAGGATCCATATAAATTTATAAAATCATAAATTTATTACAAAGCCACATCTCAATCTCAAGAAATCCGCATAAAAATGCTTGATCCCTAGACACTTTTGATGTGTGTATGTAAGTTTAATTGGCTCAGGCTTATTTTGCATGGAGTAATTCCGTTCATAGAGTGACATCGACGCACTAACTTTTCCCATGTATTCAATACATATAGGTACATGATTCTACCAGAAAGAGTTGATTATAAAAAAAAAAATCAGCTATTCTATATATTTCATTAGATATCCTTTCCATTTATTACTCGCTGATATAATAGCTTTACTGGCTCATAATAGTGCACTAGTCAGTTATTATTATAAAATAATTAAAAATGAAAAATAGATGTCTATTGGGTGTGTTGTAAAGTTGCGATTAAAAGTTGGCTTATCTAGAGATAGATTAAATTATTAATAAAACATTGTCCATTTGCAATAACGATATGAAAAAAACAGCACAAATGGATTAACAATCGTCTGAAAATATCGACAACTGCATTGCGTTTCACGGATCCTGCACAGAACAAATATTTGTATGGCCAACAGGTTGTTTCGGGTATCGCTGTTTGTGTATGTGAGTTTTGATATTTGTAAATACACCCACGATACAGGAGTATTTACTAGAATAGGGAAGCGTTTAAAAAAATTCAAAATCTAGAGTGAAATTCATCTAAATATACCTACGGATACAGAACTACTATAACATGTGTTATAAAACATGACATGTTGACGTCTATTATGTTATTTAACAGTCGTGAATTTTACACGTAAGGCTTAACGTTCAATTAATTAACTCAAATATTTTGCACTTGAAGATATCCTGTAATGGAGAGCGCGAACGCCAATAATACACGATACACGAATGCTAGATAGACTCACATCCTTAGTTAAAAAGCTTCCCTTTAGTAGTTGTTTGTAATATTACACTACACTATCAATGTCGGCATTATAACCGTGAAACAAGAGGCGGCATGGCACCCTCAACTGCCGGCTGATGCAGGTGCTCTCTGACCACGGCTGCACGGGAAGATCGGACCCTCTGAGGGCTCGAGAGTCAAGAGTGGCTGCCGGGGGTACGGTAAATGCTTATCCAAATCCAGCTCCCTCGGCAATAGATAGGGACAAAAACAAACATAGCAATGGTTTTTGCTGTTAAGAGATGCTCTGTCACCCCCGCAACGGAGAATAGCCATGAAGATTGCCTGGCCACTGAGAAAAAAGTTTATTTTAGACTAAGTAGCCTATTAAGTGCTTCTTCTTTTAATTAAAAAAAACAATCATTCCGATTTCATATCATAGATTCCAATTTATTTTGTTGACGAATATGTAAGCTGAAGGTTTAAAACCCACATACTTACAAATCAAAAAGTCACCTATTAATATATTATAATTTTGTTCAAAGTTACGAAGGTTTATTTTAAGCGTAAAAGTACAATTTCAGATGATCAATCAATATCAACACACACTGATCAAAGACTTTGGTCTTGAGACACTATGATATCTTGGACTATGAGAAGATGTAGCGTAGCTTTCCGAATGCTGCCCAACAGAGCTGGATTCGACGAGACACCTCTTTCTCGAAGTTGGACCTACCTAGTTGGACTGTTTGTCCCAAGTACAGGTATTCGTCAACAACTTCGAGTGCTTGTGAGACCCGCTTGTCGGGAAGCTTTGGTCTCGGCCATGACCACGAGGTTTAGGTCGAAAAATTTCGGGATAGGATAACTCCATATATAAAGTAAAGTTTCTCTAAGTTCAACCCGCAAATTAAAAAGATGAACCAAAAGGTATTGCAGGTAGTTACAGAATTAACCTATTATATAATATTAATTGATTGTCTATCATTGCGCTATACCTTCATTGAGCTAAGCCGTTAATCTTTACATGGATAAGTACAGTATTTTCTACTTTCAACAAAGCAAATATTTTGAAAGTTTGGTGACTTTTTGCAGACCTTTTGTTGTGAGTTCGATTTCCAAGTAAACGTAGAGATATACAAAAATGAGAATTCTGTTTATTATGCCCATAAAAAACGTAGGTTTCATTTAGGCTTTACATATCATCGCAGTTATATAAAAAATACCGATTTCCTAGCATGAACAAATGAACATGAGAAAATGTCGCAAATCGGACGGATGTTGAATACAAATTGGTGATGCAAATTCCTAAAAGGTATCTAATTCTTTATAGACAGTCTTGACGATAGCCTCATCAGTTCTCAACCACTGAAGAGTTACCAGCAAAGGTGATAAAAATACTTATAATAAAATAAATAGACTGTACTCACTAAGAAGATGGCTTTCTCTTGCGTGTGGCGCTTGCTGCTCCATGCATTGGTGCTGGCGGTACGCCCAGTGCAGCTTCGCAGTTCGACACATCATAACTCTCCGAGCTGGGGTAAAATGAAGTACATACGGGTTAGTAAATTCACCAGAGACAGGCAGTAAGTGCACGAAGCACAGGACCTCACCTGCTAACTAGTCCCGGCGATGCACACTGACTGCAAGCTTTCTTCGGTTTTTGTCCAATCGCAAAAAAACTATCAATATCAAATAAATTTAAATAATCCGACGTCTTCGGTTGGTTCTCTGTTATAAGGTCCGTTCCTAGGTCGTTAAAATCAAACCAAGAAAGATGGTTCAACAACAATTTTTCTTCTGCCATGGTTGATAAGATATACAAACTGCAAAGAACACGAGTGTATATCGCCACAGCTGGTCGCAGACTGCGTGTCTTCGCGCGCCCGCTCCTGCGGCTATGGTGGAGAGTGTGGCGACAGGGGAGAAGCTCGCAATGTGCGCCCGCCTACGCTATGAATATATACTAACTTTTTGTGTATAAAACCAATCAAAAGTATGCCGATATAGCTGGAGACATACTTTCCTATAAGTCTGTGCTTGTGATTTATCACAAGCACAGACTAATTAGTTGAGTTGAAAGTACAATATTCATCTAAACTTCAATAGACCTGTTGAATCACTAAATAATTAGGAGTGAATAACGATAACAGCCTTATTTATACATATCGCTCATCAGTCATTAGCTACAGCTTAGCATTTAGTTAGTTCTTAATCAATGCTTTGTTTATTTATAAAAGCTAGTTAGCAGGTGATTAGCAGCGAAACAAAATAGAGATGAAATTATGAATTCGGCATAGATTATATAACTGAAGTAGTTGACTAAAAAACTGATTTAGCATAAAGTTCTCAAGCTGCGTTTTTAAATTTGCTATAGAAAGCGTTGTGTTTGCTGGTAAGGAAAATAATAAGATCCAAACAGGAAAAGGTATTTATATCTAAAAACAGTAGCCGATTATAACTGTGTATTTACATGACGTTTTTTTTTGGGTAAACATGAAATGACTTTTCCCGTGACATTTTCCTTTTTTTTTTGGGCGGGGTGGAAGGGGTTTACACTTACACTATACCACCCATGTTCCTTCATTTGACTGTGCGCCAGGCACCACCGCGGCCCTGGGAGGTACCTACCGGTGCTCGTGGACCCCGTCAAGATGAGTCAAGAGCAGACCGCGCTATAGACTCGGGCCTGGTCCTTACTGGGTAGCAGGTTATGTATGCCCATGCCCTTTATGCTAGCTAACACGAATTACCTTTTAAGAAATCTATACTAACGCCAAGCTCCATAAGAAATAGAGGTAAACAAACCAATTTAGGGTTATCACAACTCACGTTTTACAAATCTCCTGTTATTTACACGATTATTGACTTTTACATGCTAACTATTTATTAACAATTCATATTACCGCATATTTCAATAGAATCGCTAAGCTAACATGCATAATAACTTGCTATTTCGACAAATCATTAAAAAGTCAACATTAATTTTACGTGATTGCCCTTCAAAAAAGAAAGATTTTTTTTTTATGAATTATAAACCAGCGCTTCACCGCAATCCCGCCTGATGGAAAGCAATGATGCGATCGTTGATGGTAAAGCGCGCTAGTTTTTTTTTATTTTGTGGGATTCAACCACTGAATAAAGTTGAGACATTTGTCAATACAATTTTGAATATTTTAAATACATTCAAATCAACTGGTGGTAGGTGGTAGGCCATAACATCGGCCGCCGGCGGAAGTTACCACCCACCAGACAAAGCCTTGCCGCCAAGCGATTTGTCGTGTTCCGGCATGATGTCTGGCGAAGCCGTACGGAGGACGGGTCTGAGCAGTTGTGTTGCTTTACCATCAACGACCGCATCACTGCTTACCATCAGGCGGGATTGCTGTCAAGCGCTAGTTTATAAACATTAAAAAAAAAAAAAAACTGACTGCACGGTTAGCGCAGTGGTTAAGCTATTGACTGCTGCGCTGCGTGTCGCGGGTTCGATTCCCGCACAGAACAAATATTTGTATGACCTACAAGTAGTTGTTCCGGGTCTGGATGTTTGTGTATGTGAATTTATATGTTTGTAAACGCACCCACAGGAGGAATTCTTAGTGTGGGGCAACGTCTTAAAACAAAAAAAAATAAACTGCATAACACATGCAGTGTAAATTGTAACACTTTCAAGTATAGACTAAGTCTAATATACTTATGTATAAGTATCAAAAAATATAACCTATTAGGATATTAGCTTACATGTGTAGTCGAGACGATCTCCAAAGCCTAGAGCACAAGCGTAGAGTAGCCAGTCTTTCGGTCTTCTATAGGATGCATTTTGGGGAGTGTGCGAGGGAATTGCATGATTTAATTCCTCCATCTCCGTTCCACCATCGGACGACCCGTCGTACGGCAGGTTTCCACCCTTACGTTGTTAACACCACTACGATCCGGACGAAGCGTTTCGCCTCCTCCTTTGAACCGCGTACACCGAGGGACTGGAACAATTTGCCAGCGGCGGTGTTTCCGTCGGACTACAATTAGGCTTCTTCAAGGCTAAACTGAATAGGCTCTTAGTAAACTAATGCGCTTTACCATCAACGATTGCGTCACTGCTTACCATCAGGCGGGATTGCGGTCAAGCGCTAGTTTATAAATTATAAAAAAAAAAATATCAGCTAATCGAGGCAATAATTGTACTTCGAGGTTGTGCCGACCGCATAATATTAATGAAAATTTAAGCATTGATTACGAACAAAACTAAATGCTAAGCTAAACAGTTACTTATATGAGTGATTAGCGTTTTTTTTAATAAGGCTGTTAATAAATGTATAAATAAACTTCTCCATTCCTGTATCTCTGGTAGTATGTAATAAACTTACTACTGTGAAGTTTTTCTCTTGCGTGGGTCATGGTGGTGTTGGTGTGAGGACTGCTGCATGGGCGGCGGATGCTGCGCGTGCGCTAATGTGCCAGGCGACTCGGCGCACGCTCCGCCGCCGCCCGCTGTTAGCTCGTACGCCGGTGCCGCGCTCGCGCTCGCCCTGACAAAAAAGAAATTTCAATCAACTAATGTGGCATTACGCACGTGAATGCGAGAAGCATAGGACCTGAACAAGTGGCGGTACTTGGAGTAAGTCTACATTTAGCCGTAACAGGCATTTAGTAGGCTAATATGATGATGATACACCTGGGAGTACCCAGCTTCTAGCATAGGGAGAAGCCCAAGTCAAGGCAAGTCAAACTTATAGGGTCGGATCGTCCGCGGCTATTTTGTACTACACACCACACAAACACATGAAACATTAGGTATTTGTAGTGTAGTGTTTAGGGCAAATAGCCGCAAATGATCGTGCTTTAAAGGCAGTTAATACAGTGTGTATCTGACATCCTAACGCAAACTTCGCGAAAAGGCTACACCGCATGCCACTAATATAATTATGATAGTCATTTGTGTCGTTAATAAACGGTTGCAGAATTCAGTGTTGAAAAAAAAGTGTCGGCTCGCCCTTTGAACGTTGCAAGCGTGCCGCCGTGCGGGTTTGTACGTATCATACCTGATCCCTGATGTGAACTCTATTAAATCAGCTGATAAAATAGTTTTTCGAGTTTTGTTTTCATTGCGCTTTTTTGTGTAATTAGCGAATTAATTAATTTATTCTTTAAAATCTTATTGGGTTATAAAAGTATAGAAATTATGAACGGTCTAAAGTGAAAAAAAAAAATTCATAAAGCCGACGAGAAATTGCAGCACTGGGGGGTTCAAAATCATGTACTGGATCCATGGTACTCGTTTGTGCGTCGCTGTCAGATACACCCTTTACATAAAAGTAAATTTGACTATGCATGCAATTTTATTTTATTTAAATGAAATCGCTACTACTTAGTCTTCTTTAAAAGTAATTTTCGAGTATCTTCTGCAAAAAGTTTATTGATATAGATCAGGGTTTTTCAACCGGTGTGCCGCAGCACACCAGTGTGCCGCGTACATTTTCAAGTGTGCCGCGATGCTTAATTGCAGCTGCTGGCATTTATACATACGGTCGTTGAAGATGACTTTATTGAAAACTTTTTTGTTGCAAAGAACTGCCCGAAACAACAAGAGGCGAAGACATATTTAATGTTTTGGATGCATATTTGAAATCCTCTGATTTATCATGGACCCATTGTACTGGAATATGTACCGAAGCGCGAGCACCTCCAATGACTGGTTCTGTAAAAGGGTTTGTTACTTTGGTGCAAGAAAGAAATCCAAATATTGTGCTGACCCACTGCTTTATTCATAGGGAAGTATTGGTATCAAAGAATGATTTTAAAACTGTGTTGGAAAATGTAGTAAGGGTTATAAATTTCATTAAGTAATTAGTGTTTCGAGTAGTCCATTGAAATCTAGATTATTTAAACAAATTTGCTAAGACATGGATGCAACCCACTACACGTTACTTCTTAACACCGAGGTGAGATGGCTCTCAAGAGGACGTATTTTATCCCGTGTGTATGAACCTAAGGAAGTATATTCCTCACAATGGAGTCATCAGAGTTTGTTAATTTATTCAGCGACGATACATGGTGCACAAAATTGGCGTGCTTGGCAGATTTATTCGAACATCTTAACAAATTAAACGCAGGTATGCAGGGACGAAATGAAAATATTCTGACGTCATCAGATAAAATAAAAGGTTTCGCAGAAAAATTAACGCTTAATGGAAAAATTATATTTGCCAGGGCACTCTGTCCATGTTCCCGCATACAGCGTCAAGAAATGTGAATTCTAATATGAGATC
Source organism: Sesamia inferens (assembly GCA_037179545.1). NCBI lineage: Eukaryota > Metazoa > Arthropoda > Insecta > Lepidoptera > Noctuidae > Sesamia > Sesamia inferens. The sequence continues at coordinate 11,606,053 of CM073921.1, read as the reverse complement.
TTTGATAAGGGATTCATTAGAATTGTTAAAAAAATATATAAGCAAATACTTTCCCAATATCGAGGTTGAGAAGTTTGATTGGGTGAGAGACCCGTTCAATGTTTCACTCAGTAGCTTGGTAGATTTTGAATTGGAAGAGAAAGAACAGTTTTGTGAGTTAAAAATGACCGCACTTTGCTATTAAAATTACAGGAATTGAATGTAAATAAGTTCTGGTTACATGTTTCCGCAGAATATCCAGAATTAAGTAAAAATCTCTCATTGCCCTTTTGCCGTTTTCGACATCTTACCTATGCGAACAAGGATTTTCAGCATTGACAAATATAAAAAGTAAAAATCGCGAACGTCTGCTATCTGTTGAAGAAGAGCTTCGAGTATGTTTGTCGACAATTCGCCCAAGAATAAAAAGCCCTTGCTCCACACGCCAGGCTCAAATATCGCATTAATTGATCATATATTATATCATGTTATTTTAAACTTATTATTGTGGACAAATGTGCGGTCATGCATGTAAAGCGAGGAGAGATTGTGGAATCCGTGGGAACCCAACTCACGACTTCCATAAACCTTAGAGCCCTCTCCGCATCCGAAACCTATAAGTATTTGGGTATGTCAGAAGCGTTGGGTATCAATGTTACTGACATGAAGCAATCGTTGAAGGAACGCTTCTTTGGCCGCCTGAAAAAAGTACTTAATAGTCTTCTATCAGGCGGAAACAAGGTGAGCGCTTTCAACGGTTGGGTCATGCCGGATTGATGTACTCTTTCGGCATACTCAAATGGACTCAAACCGAACTTGACGCCCTGGATCAAAGGGTCCGTACGCTGCTGACTGCAAATCGATTGCATCACCCACGATCATCGGTTATGAGGCTGTATATCCCGCGAAAATGTGGAGGTCGTGGCTTTTTAAACGCTAAGACCCTCCACAATCGCCAGATATGCAGTCTCAGGGAATATTTTCTAGAAACCGACGTGGGGATGCATCGAGATGTGGTCGCGGTTGACAAGGGCCTCACTCCGCTCTCTTTGGCTAAAGAGAACTGGCGCAAACCAGTAGTGCTTGACACCAATGACCGCATGGAGGTATGGAAGAGCAAAGAGCTTCACGGACGCTTTTTCAGAGCCCTACACGGGCCTGATATAGATTTACAAGCGTCCGTAGCCTGGCTACGATTCGGTGACCTTTTTGGGGAAACCGAAGGTTTTGTATGTGCAATTATGGACGAAGTTATGATGACGAACAATTACCGGAGATTTATTGTGAAAGACGGCACAGTTGACATCTGTCGGGCATGTCACCGGCCGGGGGAATCAATAAGGCATATTATCTCCGGATGTTCTCGTCTAGCTAACGGAGAGTACTTGCATAGACACAACCTTGTAGCCAGGATAATTCATCAGCAACTTGCTCTAAAGTACAACCTTGTGGAATCGGAGGTGCCGTACTACAGGTATGTGCCCGACCCAGTTCTCGAAAATGGTCATATCACATTGTACTGGGATCGATCCATCATCACTGACAGGACTATTGTTGCCAATAAGCCTGATATAGTGATGGTGGATCGATCAGAACGGCGTGCAATGATTGTTGAAATAACCATCCCGCATGATGAGAACCTCGTGAAAGCCGAGAAAGATAAACAAATCAAGTATCTTGACTTGGCTCACGAGGTTGTCGACATGTGGGAGGTGGATTCAGCAATCATTGTGCCGATAGTCGTGACAGCCAATGGCTTAATAGCCAAGAGCCTCGACCAACACCTCAAGAGGCTCTCATTAGGCAGCTGGATCAAAGGCTTGATTCAGAAAGCTGTACTTCTGGACACGGCTCGCATTGTCAAGAAGTTCCTCTCTCTGGAGCCCTGACCGCCGGTAGCTTGGACCCTGTTCCGGATGCCGGTGGGTTACTATTTTTTATATTTTTAAATGTTTTTTTTATATATTTTTTATGTAGAAATATTTAAAAATATAATTTATAAGTGTATTATAATGAAATAATAAAGTTTATTTTCTCCCAAAAGAACACAATTACACTTGAAAATTAAAGAAGAAAAGTTAGGCACAATAATTATTAATAAACAATCACGTTTGTTCTTTGGGTTGGTTATGAGGGTTTCCAACCTAAAGGATATCAATAGGACCCCTATGTCCGTTACAAATACATCTATTCCTCTAATATACCTACGCCTACCGAATTCTTTACTGGTGTGCCGTGAAAGTTTCCTGAAACTATAAGTGTGCCGTTGACAACAAAAGGTTGAAAAAGCCTGATATAGATACTGAATGAATATTTGTAATCACTTATGTTTGATTTAGCTTCTTCAAAATAATAACATGTCAAATAAATAAAATTTTCTCGGTGGTAGGCCATAACATCGGCCGCCGGCAGAAGTTACCACCCACCAAAGCCTTGTCGCCAAGCGATTTGTCGTGTTCGAATAATGTCTGGTCGATGTGTGCCGGGTACGATGCGCCAAATGTTGTTGTGTTGGGAGTTTGGTCGTGGAGGGTCTTCCGATCAATCTCCCTTTGGCGCAGCATTGTTGGTCGTGTTGTTGGGTTTAACATTGCATCACCTCGCTCAACTGCCGTCTTCCTTCCTATTCGCTCAGTTTTTCTGAGTGAATAGGCTCTTAATAAACTAGCGCGCTTTACCATAAACGATCGCATCACTGCTTACCATCAGGCGCGATTGCGGTCAAGCGCTAGTTTATAATTATTAAAAAAAAAAATCTAATCGTTCGCAACCTCAGCTCGCAACTCCCTACCGAAGATTACCGGATACAGCCGAGCGCAAGCGTTAGAACGCTCGGAGAGATTCCGTATTCGTTGTACGCTATAATCACATGCGGTTTTTTGGCAATTGCACCGTAAGTCTTGCCAATGTCTACTGCGCGGATTATATTTTAAAAGTTAGAGCATTTAAAGTCCCTATAGGCTATACTTGTGTATGTGTAAGTATTGTGTACTGTCATACTTTGATTTGTAATTAGGTGAATTTATACATGTTCTGTGAGATTCCCAGGGAAGACAGATGCATTTTCTTTACGATATTTTCCTTCATCGTTTACCTTCTATAGTTTTCATCGCTTGCATGATTTCTTTAGCGTATTTCTGGTATTTTGTGGACTTTCAAATCCTGAATAATTGTGGCGAAAAAATCAATATCTATAGAAGTGCGGAGAACTTTTTTACTTGTATCAATGCATACTAGCTATATAAGATTAGGTTTCATCTATGGGTGATGACTCTCTCTCAGGAGATATGGTTTGCTTGTGCCGACAATAGAAAAGAATATATTACTAATAGACAAAACGCTGAAAATTTCAAATAGTTATCATAGTTGATTCAATGGAACTAGCTGAAATAATACGAACTGGGATCCACAGTCTTACTGTAGACACTAAAATAATATTAGCATAAACACGAACTCAAGACAAAATACCCCTTGCTATTCCAGACGACAATACTATGCGGTCTGGAATAGCAGCCAGTTCGTTGCCGGTGAAAGTGCTCATTCCTTGTTTAAAATCCCTATAGGTATGCCACTATACAACCAAACATCCTTAAAACTACATGGATAGACAGTGCCAATATGGGAAGGCAAACAATCACAACAGCTCTGCGACTTCGCTCCGGACACATACCCCTAAATAAATTTGGTTTTTTAATGGGTAAAGTTGAGTCACCAAATTGTGTGGAATGCAACGTGATTGAAGATGTTTACCATATAATCATGGAATGTGTCCGGAATGAGCCGGAAAGACAAGATTTATTTATAGCTCTTAATAATATGTGCGAAACTGGGGTATGTAACAGCGTCCTTGCTGCTCCTACATCAGAAGCAGCCAGGATGCTGTACAGGCTCGTGGATATTGGTATCCATCGCAGAGCTAATGTTAGAATATAAGTTTCAGTTGTACATTAGGCAGTAAGGTTGAGTTGTAATGATGAGAGTGGCATAATCTATATAGATTAAAACCCTCCATAAATAAATAAGATACAAGGTGTCTCAAAAGAAAGTTCACATTTAAATCTTTTTTTAAAAGAAAAGTCTTAGCTTTATTGAAAAAATGTTTATTTTATATTGAAGTACACTGTTTGGGAATTTATTTTTTAAAAATAACATCGTCCAAATGTAAACCGTTGCGCTCTCGGCATTCATTTAGTCGGGCACTAAAATTGCCTATGACAGCTCGGCAGGTAGTCTCCGTGATGGCTGCCATTTCATGACGGATATTTTCTTTTAATTGTGCCAGGGAAGTCGGTTTATTAGCGTAAACTTTTGATTTGACATAACCCCACAGGAAAAAATCCATAGGCGTTAAATCGGGACTCCGTGGAGGCCAATTTATGTCACCTCGCCTGGAGATTAATTTGTTCGGAAAAATTTCTCGAACTCGAGGCAGAGATCTGTTGGACGTGTGTGAAGTTGCTCCATCCTGCTGGAACCATGTTCTTTGGTTGTAACTAGGAAAGTTTTGCAGTTGGGGTACGAAAAACTCGTCTAACATCTCCACATAACGCTCTGAATTCACTGTGAGTGTGCGTCCCCTTCCATCTTCAAAAAAGTAAGGGCCGATAATTCCTCGCGCCGACATCGCTGCCCATACGGTGACTTTGGGTGAATGTAGCGGTTTCTGATGTTTTTGTTTTGGGTTGGTTGCACTCCAGTAACGACAATTTTGCTTGTTTACATGCCCATTCAGGTGAAAATGGGCTTCATCGGAAAACAAGATGTTGGTGAACGTTGGAAAGCGCTCAATCATCTGATTTACAAAGGCAAGCCTCTGACCAGCATCTTGAGGCTTCAGTTCTTGCACTAACTGAATTTTGTACGGGTGCAGCTTTAAATCTTTGTGTAAAATGCGGCATAATGAAGATCTGTGCACATTTAAAGCAACAGCACGCTTCCGAATCGAGAGGTTTGGATCATCTCGAATAGACTGAGTAACACTGTCCACGTTTTCGGCTGTTCTTGATGTTCTTGGTCGCCCAGATTTTGGTTTCTCCAGAGTTGACCCAGTCTCTTCAAACTTCTCAACCCATTTTGCAATGAGACGAGTGCTAGGCGCATCATTTAAGTGACGAATATGTCGAATACTGCAGAATTTTCTACGCGCTACAGTCGCCGAATTACCGTTTTTGTAAAACTCACGTACGCACAACGCACGGTCCGCACCAGAGAAACGCTCCATAGCGACTAAATTCCCAAGAGCCAGACTACCGACTGACATACCCCCCGCGCCCCTCAGAATAGTTGCTTTCGCGTAATAAGATAAGCAAATGTGAACTTACTTTTGAGACACCTTGTATAAAAAGACCCTATAGATTTGGACATAGGTGAACACTAAAGCAAAGATATTATGCGACTACTGCTTAATTATGTGGGAGGAGTATACTATGGTACACCGAAAAGCAGTAGTGGCTGTTGATGGAACCTTCAGAGAAAAAATGACCAATTGATGGGCAGCATAACAATACTGTTTTGTGTAGACAAACGTTGCCTGTCACAGGAAACGTTTGTCTAAAATCTCTTGGTACTCCACGGGGAACGATTTCCGACGAGATTCAGAGATGTTTAAAGAGCCCAAGCTTTAGCGGCATAACTTAACGCATTCATTGCGTATTCGGGCTAAATGCAAGTTTTCAGATTCATTACAAAAAATAGACGAAAGCATGTTTCTGAAAGAAGAAGGGCAAATCGTTTTACATAATAATCTCTACCAAACAGTTAAATCATGTGACCGAAGGAAAATAAATCGTGTGACGGCTTTGTGAAAGAGCAATGTTGATTATGCGAAATTACCAAATCGCATGAATCGACTTGGACATCCTTGGCAATGTTGAGAGACAATTAGTGGAGTATACTTCTATCTACCAAGTAATGGAACAAGATAACGCTACTAACCATCCAATTGAATTCCATGATTTTCTGAGTGCTCCTGGACTTCCATTACCCAAACAAAATTAATATAAAAATGGCAACCCTATTATTAAGTACGAAATTTAAGCCCCCCTAAACTATATAACGAAGCTGGACGGAGAGATACTTCTCTGCAACTTAACAAAATAGCGAAGATTTTGAAAGAGTTTTTATATCCCGAATTCGACTGATTCCAAATAATTAACCTTTTCGTTTTAAACGTGTACACTTCCTGGTTAGTTTGTGTTAGGCAATAACGATAAACGAAGCTCAAGGGCAGACGCTGCGTGCTGCGGGCGTAGACCTCAGCGTCAGCTGTTTCTTGCACGACCAGCTCTATGTTGCTCTCTCCCGCGTAAGTAAGTCAACTAACATTTTTGTCCATGTTCCTGTTCAGTTTACGTTGAATATCGTCTATAAAGAAGTAAAATTACTGGGCTCCAACGCGAAAGCCGCGGATGCAACCGAGATTATACGCTGAGATAATGATGATGATCGTCTATAAAGAAGCATTATAAGGTATTGCTATCCATAACATTTTAATTGAAGGAAGGATTAAATAGCACGCGGAAGAATTCGCAGGCTTCAACTAGTTTACTTCTTTATAGTATATCAGATCAGTGTTTGTCAACGAGTGGATCGCGACGCCTTAGCGATCGCCATAAATGTTCTGGTGTACAAAATGTACGAAAGTAATGCATACAAATTGGACGCACAGCTGCTGATCGAATAAATCAGAGAAGCTTAAACATGTTAACCTCATTGGAAACAGCGTGAATGATGGTTGCAGACTCAGAACAGCGCGTGCAGTGGAAGTGGTCTCCGTTTATTAGCGCGATGACGCGGACGCAGCGCGACTCGTCAGTGCGCCCGCACAACCTTGACATTGCCAAGCTGAAGGGCGCACACACACATACATCATAGATAAACAATAGAACAACACATCTGTACCGTATAACCAATAATAATTATACCTAGAGCATACATATTACGTTCACGATCTGTGGCGGTTCTCTTGTAAACTAGCAGATGTAATAAAACACGATTAGTCACGTGACTTCCTTTCCGGCAATATTATGATATTACCCTCAACTTCACAACAGAGCTGTCATTAGCATGTAATTATATGTACTTTAGATATATTTGGCTTTAAGTAGTTATTCAGCTAAACATGTGCCTTAGTAATGTAACCCATATATGTGATTGACGTAAGCCAACAACACTGTGATATATGTAAGTTTTAACGATGACTCAAGGAGTGTGTGTGACTCGAACAGTTAGCCACAGACAACAGCTATTCGTCGTAGGCACGCATTTCGATGTGTGTTACAACTAGAGTATGAGATAAGGAGTGTAGTGTGCGGAATTTTCCGGAGGTCAGAGAATCACTGATGAAGTCGGTAGGCGCCACAGAACAGCAAGAGCAGAAGTGTCATGCGTAGCAACCAGCCATAAGAAATGTACAACCGTTACACAGCGTGTGCAAGTTTTGTATGGTCCACATATAACGCAGCAAAATTTCTTGAAGTAGAACTTCTGCCTGCAGCATCGTAGCTGTTTTGTATCGGCGGAGAGGGCAGGCATGCGCCGGCGTAGTTTAGGCCCACGGTTAGAGTGGCAAGGTAGGCCACCAGAACTGTATAGATTACGCGAACCACGTAGAAATCATTCTCGCCCGTCATTTTATGAACGTCACGACGTATTTTTATAATGAATTATGTCAGTTATAGGATCTATAGTAAGGAATAATTTATTTCAATAACGTTATATAAACATGCATCAGAGAACGGTCAGATAATCTATCGCCTAACTATGGCCAGAAATCAGCATACTGTGTTTACTTTGTTTAGTTTATAATTATTAACTAGTGCTTGACCAGAATCCCGCCTGATGGTAAGCAGTGATGCAATCGTTGATGGTAAAGCGCGCTAGTTTATGAAGAGTCTATTCACTCAAAAAAAACTGAGTGAATAGGAAGAAAGACGGCAGCTGAACGAGGTGATAACACGATCAATGATACTGTGCCAGAGGGAGTTTGATCTGCAGACCCTGCACGACCAAGCTCAACATTTGACGCATCGGCCGGCACACAACGCAACACAACTGCTCAGTCCCGTCCTCCGTACGGTTTCCCCATACAACACGACGAATCGCTTGGCGGCAAGATTTTGTCTGGTGGGTGGTAACTTCTGCCGGCAGCGGATGTTATGGCGTACCACCGAGAGAATTATTACAAACATAAAAAACTCTCCAAGAGCGAGTCAGTCTCGCGTACGAAGGTTTTCTATCACTATTTATGCGAAGACACTGTTTTCTTGGTATTTGTTGTTATAGGGGCACTAATACTTGACTTGTCAAACCATTATCTATCTAACTGTGCGTTTATGCATCCTAGTGATTAGACAAGCCTGATATAGCCAAGTGTTTGATAGACAGACAGAAGAACAGTGGAGTCTTAGAAATAGCATCCCGTATTGCTGATTTAGGTACGAATCTTAAAAACAGATAAACTAGGAGTTTTCAGGTTGATCAATGAATTTTCACAATCAAATACTCATTGCCAGACATAGGCCCCAAAATTAAGTTTAGGTAATGCATCTTTTTATTTCTATTTCCTAAATTGACGTATTTTTGGTTGTCATGTTTATAATTGCGTCTAAACTGTCTATGGCGTATCTTAATTTGGCACGATTAAATTAAAATGTTATATTCTATCCTTTTCTTAATGAAATAGAACGAAAAAGATGGGCTTAATTTAAAATTATTTTAGTTTATGGACAAGAGAATCGATGCCATTGAATGTATGGCACCAGCCACTAAGGCGATGCCAGTGTATTATAAATATCTAGCTATTGCTCGGCCCCAGTTACAAATGTAGACTCCGGGCTTCTACAGTATGTTAAGAAAACCCTGTCCGACCCGTGAAGGTGTTGTTAGGTATCGATAACTGATTCTACTAATGCAAAGAAAACCGGGCAAAACTTTAAAAAAAAATCCCCCTAAAAAATAAATATTATTTCGCAAAAAGAGGTAACGTAATAAATGTGCGTTGAGCACCATACCGCGGGCGGCGGGCGGCACGGCACGCGGCACGTGGTCGCATCGCTATTCGCTCATAATAATACCGGTGTTGTCACTTTCTTAAAAATTACCAAATTTCGGGGAAGTTGGAATAAATTCGCGGCAAAAAAGATTATTTCAAAATTCATTTGTATTGCGTACTATGATGATTACGTAAAATTTTATATTATATTTGGTCATGTGTTTACCTAACCTTTATTATCCATATGGGTCGGACAGGGTTTTCTTAACCCTTAACCACCTGACATACGTCTCACAGACGCCAGTAAATAAAAATTGCTTATATTTTGGCGCGCAAAGCACGTATCAACTTGCACGTTCCTGTGCCTTCTCACCGCGTCCCTCAGTACCGCGCAAGCGTTCGTCGTGGTCGTAGGTTCGCGCGTTTATCATAGGTAAATAAAAAACTGGCGTTGTCCGTCTATGAGACGGGTTGTAGGTGGTTGCGTGATTTTTTTGAAATTTTGTTTTTTTGGTGTTTCAGTTTAAAATGGCTTCTAATGATAGTGTTATTGAGCGTTGGTTAGAGCAAGATTTATCTGACGACGAAAACCTACCAAATGATGAATGCAGCGACGTCGATGTGGACATTGGCATACAGCACGCGTTGGAGGATAGTTGCGAATCGAATCCTGAAGGTGAAGAATCTAATTCTGAGGAGAACCATGGCGTTATTGTATCTCAACCTCAAGTATTTCCTGCAGAGCAAGAATTTTTGTCTGAAGATGAAGTTCCTTTGTCAGAAATGAGTTCGAGACGTCGAAAAAAAAAAACTATTTCGGTAAGAATCGTTTTCGGTGGTCTTCTGCTCCTCCATCATTACGCTCGAGAACATTACAGAGTAATATAGTTGAAGAAAGAGAAGGTATAAAGCCAGCGTACCGGAATGAACTAAATGCTTCTTCTTCACCACTGGACATTTGGGCGAAATTTTTCACTGACGAAATGCTTGAAAAAATTGTTCGTAACACAAATGTGAAGATTCAAGAAATTAGACCCAATTACCAAAAGCCAACCTGTGTTCACGACATGGATCTTATGGAATTGAAAGCGTTTATAGGGCTTCTCTTTTATACAGCTATATTCAAAGAAAATCATGAGCATTATACATCATGGTATAGTAGTGACGGGACTGGACGGGAAATATATAGCTGCATCATGAGCAAAAATCGATTGGAAGTATTGCTAAAAACCCTTCGATTTGATGACTCCGAGACCAGATTAGCACGTAGAGAAAACGATCCTTCTGCGCCGATTGCCGAGCTCTTTAACTCATTTATTGAACAATGCCAAGCTGTTTATGCGATTGGCAGTTATGCATGTATCGATGAAATGTTGCTGGCGTTTCGTGGAAGATGCAGGTTCAAAATGTATATGCCCAAGAAACCTGCCAAGTACGGCATAAAAATATAATGCCTTACAGATGCAAGATCGGGGTATCTTATGAATGCCTATATTTACCTAGGAAAAGACTCCGATGGACTGACTTTACCAACAGAATATCAGCGATTAAAAAAACCAACTCAAGCTATACTGCGACTTATTTCTCCAATAGAAGGATCAAACAGGAATGTTACTACTGATAATTGGTATACTTCTATTGAGCTTTTTCTAACTGAACGGTGAGGAAAAATCAAAGAGAAATACCCCAAGAATTCCTACCAGCCCGTCATCCACTTGTTGATTCAACGATCTTTGGTTTCACAAAATATATAACTATATCATCTTATGTCCCAAAAGCAAATAAAGCAGTGATTACTATGTCGAGTATGCATCATATGCCAGACGTAGATGATGTTACGAAGAAACCGGAAATCATACTTTTCTACAATCGTACCAAGATTGGAGTGGACCTGCTCGACCAAAGATGTTCAAATTATACCACAGCCCGCCGAACGCGTAGGTGGCCATTAGCAGTATTTTACAGGCTACTCGACATTTCGGCTTCAAACTGCTACGTAGTCAGTTTATCTACTCAAGCCCAAGGACAAAAAGTTGAGAACAGGTTCAAATTCATGAAGAGACTAGCTGAACAGCTCACCAGACCGCATATGGAGCGTCGCGAAAACAACGTGAAGATTCAACGTGACATTCGAATCGCACTTCGTCGCATCCTTCACTGCGGTAATGACTCCACCCCACCAACTCTACCAGGTGGAAGCAGTTCCGAAGAAAGATTGGCTTCTAGAAAAAACTGCTCAACCTGCGACTCTAAAAAGAAACGCAGGACACAATACATGTGTTTTGAGTGTAAAAAGCCAATTTGTATAGAATGCTCCAACAAAATGTGCATTCACTGTCGGGAAAATCTAAAAGATTGATGCCCTGCAATTTTTCAAAAGATGTGATTATAATGAGAAAGTGTTGATTTTATGTGTCTTGTTGATTATTCTATTTTTATAAACAGAAAGAAAAAAGTTCCTATCTCATGTGATTATTTTTATAGATCTCGTTTTTTGAATAACAAATTATTTAAGCTAGAATTAAGTGTTGTTTCAAACAAATTAAGATTTTAAGAAAATATATTGAGTTTTCTGTGCCTTATTTGATTTAATAAATACTTTGATATGTATTTTGATAGATTTCAATTAAAAAACCAAACCTTTTACCCTTACATTTTACATACGAAGTTCTTTTCACTCGCCCGTCTGTGAGACGTATGATAGGTGGTTGTGTGACAAGGTTATGTGGTAGGTGGTAGAGGGTTAACATACTGTATACACCAATTCCTCATGTAATAATCCAATAATCAAAAAAGGGCACAGTGTTACACACCCTACCTCATTTCAAGTTAAACAAATATCAACTTTATTCCAGTGCAAATTAAGCTCATCTCAGAATGAGCAGCACTATTGAAGAAGTCATAAAAATGTTTCAAATTGTAGCGTAAACAGAACTTTATTTTGTAAGAATTATGGTTATTCCTCCATTGATTCATATTTGTTGAATGGTAAGGCTCACATGACGAATATATCGCATTGTTTCGATAACTTAAGAAGTTGCGCTGGCGGCCACAGGACCAGCGGACGCCTTGTGACGACATGCACACATAATGGTATTAAATACATGTTATATAGCTACGAAGACCTCAGCGACGGCAGAACGATGGGGTCGGCAGCACCTTGGTGTGGTGGTAAGAGCTCCATTTCGTAGGTGGCGTTTTGAATTAAAGCACGAAGTGTAAAGATACCCTCCAACCTTTCAGCAGGCAAACCGACAGTTTCGCCCCGGAGAAGTGCCCTCGTCCGCGTCTCAATACAAAGTTACAATACGTTTCACAATCCCCATTTTCCAAAATGACTCTGTACACGTGCCGCCATTACAAAATAACGTTTCCCCCTTTACTACATAAATGAAATTAGTAACTTCTATTAAAATGATATCGTTATCCACGACATATAAGTTCAAGCGGGTTTTTATTTCCATTATGTTATAAGTACCTACGAGTAATGGAAACAACACACACATTACGTGATTAGGGTTTCTCAATTCTCGACCTTTTTTATTTCCCGGAGCACGAGAATTCTCGACTACTATTTCCCGGGAATTCCCGGGTTGTTGAGAAATATGGAAATTTATTAAAAATATGTATGACTTAATAATAAAACTACGCTTTTTGTGCAATATTCAATAACATTTATCAATCAACCACATTTATTTTTAATTTCAAGTGATTTTAACTTAACTAAGGATATAAAACTTTAATTAAGCGAAATAAACTCTAGCGAGATCTTTTGCCATAAATAGTCTTCTTTTTTCTTTGGACAAAAATAATTAGAATATCTTCTAAAAACAATGTCACCATGTCACCACAATAACATTTAGTGCCTTATATATTAAATAATTAGCACATAGACCACATACATATGCTGCGGCAAGTTACACAGAAGTCCGAGGAGTATAACAAACCATTATGCTTAGCGTTTGTGGACTACGAGAAGGCGTTTGATTCGATCGAAACTTGGGCGGTGGTATAGTCTCTCCTGCGGTGCCAAATTGACTATCGATACATTGAGGTGATAAAGTGTTTGTCCAAAAACGCCACCATGTCAGTCCGTCTTCAGGATCAGGACTCGAAACCGATCCAACTGCAGCGTGGAGACGGAGATGTCATATCTACCAAATTTTTCACTGCTGCGTTGGAAGATGTCTTCAAGGTCCTGGACTGGAAAGGACTTTGCAACAACATCAACGGCGAGTACATCACTGATCTCCGTTTTGCAGATGATATCGTGGTCACGGCGGAGACCCTGGAAGACTTGAGCATAATACTCAATTACCTCAGCAGAGCTTACCAACAAGTGGGTCTAAGGATGAACATGGATAAGACGAACATCATGTCGAACTCTCATGTCGCATCTACTCCAATTCTAGTTTGTTGCTTTGCACTCGAAGTTGTTGACGAGTATATATACCTGGAACAAACAGTCCAACTAGGTAGGTCCAACTTCGAGAAAGAGGTGTCTCGTCGAATCCAGCTCTGCTGGGCAGCGTTCGGGAAGCTACGCTACATCTTCTCGTCGTTCAAGAGACCACATTGTCTCAAGAATAAACTATTTGACCAGTGTGTGTTGCTTGACCAGTGTGTGTTGCCAGTGATGACTTACGGCACCAAAACGTGGTCGCTCACAATGTGCTTTATACGAAGACTCAGAGTCACACAAAGGGCGATGGAAAGAGATATTCGGAGTTTCTCTGCGTGATCAAATTAGAAATGAGGAGATCCGCAGAAGAACCAAAGTCGCGACTCGAAGAGCTATGTCGCTACATAGCTCTTCGAGTCGCTAAAATTAAGTGGCAGTGGGCAAGGCACATTGCTCGTAGAATCGACGGCCGATGGGGCAGTAAGGTTCTGGAGTGGCGGCCACGTATCGGAAGATGCGGCGTAGGGTGACCCCCAAGGTGGACCGATGACATGGTAAAGGTCGCGGGAAGCCGATGGATGCGGGCAGCACAAGACCGGTCATCGAGGAAAGCCTTGGGAGAGGCCTTTGTCCAGCAGAGGACCTCTATAGGCTAAAGTAGTAGAAAAAAAAAAATAATTTACTTAAGTCTGTCTGTACTACAAACTTTCAATTATTTAACATGAAACGACAGTTTTACAATTATGTAGGTATAAAAATAACAATTAGACTAGCTTCATAATTACGAACAACAATAAGCTACAGGTAACTTAGTTTAGTCCCACTTTTCAATATTTGTTATAAATTTAGATTTTCGTTACATACAAATTAATTAATTACAATCACAATTTAAAGCGGAAACTGCTTCAAAAGCAATATGTCTTGGAAATAAAGCTTTAAAATACGAGGGCATTTATAGCATCATATGACAATCGGTTTCGTATTTTCGTCACAAAGTTTCCACACAAGGAGAAAACCTGTTTATTTTCTGTCGACGTAGGCTTTACGACATAACAGCTTTATACAAGTTTTGCAGATTTGGTGTTCTTTTGCTGGTTTATTCATATAACTGAAACTCTTTTCTAATCAAGCTTCTTTGTTAAAACAGTTTCAGTGCTACTCGGAGTTTATGTGGCTGCCATTTCAATAGCCTGTTTTAGTTTCAGCTCAAAGAATGTGGCTTGCTCGAGTTACTCGTTTTCTGATGTCTGTATTAGAGTGTCATCGTCATTTGTATGAAGATGACACTCTCCAACTGTACAATAGATTATTCCGTAGCAGCTTTAATTTGTGTTAAAGCTGCTAGGGAATAATCTATTGTACAGTTTTAGTTTTGTTCAGTTTCAGAATTTCTCGATTTCTCGACACTTTTTTCTCGTCTCGAAACCCGACATGTGATCGACGCCGCAACCTCAGCTAATTATGAGTATAAGTTTTCAAGATCTGTAACTAACTATTATAATTGATAATACTTTAACTATAGGTTGGAGTGTGATGTAGTACGTCATTGCCTATTCCATAATGAATATATGTACATATACATATATGCAAGGTCATGTCCACAACATTTTCAATAAATAAAAAAAATATTGTATTAGGTATCGTAAAATATCAAGAATCACAGGATATACATGTATGTGGTGAATTTTGGTTTTCGATATTCCGACGAACAGTCTGTACATTGCATGTATTCGAGCTCAACTGTGATGGAATCAAACCCGCGGGATATGCACGTAGAAGTGAAGGCTTGCATGTTTGATAGACAGGCAAACCCAGATTTCATGTTGCTGTTGATGATTGATTTCAATGAAACATTTTAGAAAATACGAGAACTTTAATAATTGCCCTCTCGAGTCATAATAAGGCTAATGACTATATTCGAATTTTGTTTCAATAGAATAGAATAGAATACTCTTTATTATGAATAGATTACAGAACATAAATATAAAGATTTTACAAAGGACGATCAGGTGAAGTTAATAGAAATTATTTCAAGTTAAAAAAAAATATCAAATTTATTTTAGTGATAATTACGATGATTTCAAAGTTACAAGCTACATATATGGAAAAATGTTAGAAGTTGTAGCGTAATCTTAACTTTAGTGTGTTATTTTTCCGCAATATTATTACCGTCATTTTCCGTTTTTCTTTACTATTTGGCAACGAGTGAAGGTGATAGTATTAAACATCTATACAGATGCATTAACGCTTAAGACGACAGGATTTAAGGAACAATCATTTTGTAGGCATAAACTAAAAGAAACGAGTGTAATTTTCTATAGCGTTTTTGCTTGTACTCTATGATGCATGTCAATTAATGAATCTGTTACAGCTAGACCGAGATTTTATTGTTACATAAAGTTAAGTAATCAGTTAGGGATACTTGAGCCGTATATTATTGACGTTTAAACGTCTCTTAAGGGCCTTAGTCTCATTTAGCAGCGTAAAATGGTCACTTTAGGAAGCTAATTTCTAATTAACGGCTTGGTTTTGAGATTTGAAAAAAATATATCTTGTCTATTGATTCATGTACAACATTTACTAAAGATGATTTTTTCGTAGGATTTTGCCTGTTGCCTTAAAAAAATATTTACCAAAACGCTATTTTTGGCTAATATTCGTTATTACTTCTAAACGGCATTGATGTGTGGAAATATTTTTACACTGAAAAATTCGTGGTTAGAAGTACTACAGATATGCAAGAGCGTATTTAAATCCATCAACATTTGCCAAGAAAATATCCTTATTTTGAAACATAGGTTTAGAGGTGCTCTGCACGGGCGCGGGCGGCAGTCGTGCGTTAGCATTCAGACGGGAGGGTTGTGTCGCTTGCTGCTCTGCTCCGGCTATCGCCGACTACGCGTGGTTGTCTGTGTGAGTGCAAATATTTACGAGCGAATCGTGTCAGTGTACGTTCATAGATTAGCTCGCAAATGAGAATTGAAGATGCGTCTGGTGGCGTAAGTATCTATCTACCTATACTCTTGTATTTATACCTACATATTACTGTATTTTTCTTTATAATTACTATTAGCTTTTGTAACCATTTTTCTTTTAAAATTGAAGTTAAACAATTACGAATTGTTCCAGGAAATCTAGAAAGAAATCTTTAGACTTGAAAGGCAATAATCCGACTAACTACATCCGCTGATAATATAGAAGACTCTATTCAGGTAAGTAAACACTCGCACTTAGATTATAATTTATAGGTTTGTAAGGAGATTTAAAAATAAAAATCTTATTAGAAATTTACGTAACTTGAAAATGTGATTTTTTGTTTATGGTGATATAAACCAAAAATTAGGACTCAATTAAAGGTTTTGGTGTAAAAACAGTTTTACAAAAAGTTTTGAGTTGATAGGACTTTTAGTTTTTGCGATATTAGCAAAAATGTGTAATAAAAACTCTTACTTGGATTATTTTAAATGATTCTTCCTGTAAATATTTTATTTCTATATGTAATTGTTTAAAGTAGCCGAAGCCGATGGACGCGGGCTGGCGGGCTTGGAATGTCACAGTTATCAGTAAATTTTTTTGACGTCCTCCGTGGCGCAGCGGTCAACACGCCTGCCTGCGACGTGGAGGCCGCGGGTTCGATTCCCGGCCAGGTCATGATGGAAAACGATCTTTTCCTGATTGGCCTGGGTCTTGGATGTTTATCTATATATGTATCTATTATAAATATAGTATCGTTGAGTTAGTATCCCATAACACAAGTCTCGAACTTACTTTGGGGCTAGCTCAATCTGTGTGATTTGTCCGTATATATACAGTATGTTAAGAAAACCCTGTCCGACCCGTAAGGATAATAAAGGTTAAGTAAACACATGACCAAATATGATATAAAATTTTACGTAATCATCATAGTACCAATACAAATGAATTTTGAAATAACTTCCCCGAAATTTGGTAATTTTAAAAAAAGTGACAACACCGGTATTATTATGAGCGAATAGCGACAGCGATGCGACCACGTGCCGCGTGCCCTGCCGCCCGCCGCCCGCGGAAGGGTGCTTAACGCATATTTATTAAGTTACCTCTTTTTGCGAAATAATATTTATTTTTTTAGGGGGATTTTTTTTAAGTTAGCCTGGTTTTGTATGCATTAGTAGAATCAGTTATCGATACCTAACAACACCTTCACGGGTCGGACAGGGTTTTCTTAACATACTGTAGGATATATATATATATATATATTCTGTTTTTCACAAATAATATTGTAATAACATTTTTCGACTTACAGAAAAGAAGAGAAAGAAACCAATCGACAGAACTTAAAAGTTTAATTTGCTTTTTAGGTCGAACACTAACGCAGTTGATTCTAAGTCAGACATCCATACAGAATGTCGTCAAAAAAATGATAATATTATATATCTCTATGAGCACAAAAAAACGACGCAAGTTCCATCATCATCATTCAGGTAAAATTATGCCTGCATGTCCTACAACCTATATTTTTAGTTTACAAATATATCATATACCTGTAAAATTATTTTTTTGTTAATTCTTAATTAATTTTTCTTGATAAATTCTTAATTCCTTGACAAAAATCTCTAACAGTGTTGCCAGGGTTAATTAAAATGTATGTTATATCTTTTTTTAGCTCAAAATATCACCAAAACCTCAACAAATCTCAAGCTTGTTTCATAGAAGGGCGACGCATAATTAATATTGCTTACTTTTATTCAGAACTAAAGAAAATTGCCAAGCACGGAGAATTATAGACTGTGGTTTAGGATCTGTGGATATTGTTGGAGAACGACAAGTGGGACTACATTCCCTATTTATTTTTAAATGCCGTATGTGTATGGAAACATTTTGCACATCCTACAGAAATCAATATCAGCTGTGCAGTTGTAGGAACAATAGAAATAGACTGTGGCCATTCTCAACTGCAAGAAATTTCTGCAGCTTTAGATATGCCTATAATCTCGCATGTTATTTATTGGATCGAAGAATTAAAATTTACAGATTTTAAAATAACTCGTGTTTTATTTGAAACCTCATTACGACGAAGTACATTCAATCCGACGTCATTGACACAGTATAAATAGGGTACTATCTCTTTATGGAAAACGGCCGAAACTACGCGCTTTGTAATCTCAAGGCATCTATATAAAGCACGGTTAGCGCAGCGGTTAAGCTATTGACTGCTGCGCTGCGTGTCACGGGTTCGATTCCCGCGCGGAACAAATATTCAGAACATGTCCTACAAGTAGTTGTTCCGGGTCTGGCTGTTTGTGTCTGTGAATTTATATGTTTAAAAATGCACCCACGATAAAAGTAATTTCTAGTGTGGTTCAACGTTTTTTTTTAATAAAAATATCACAAAGTGCTTAGTGCGCGTTTGTTTTACGTTAACGCGATGAACTCGTTTATGTTATTCGCATTAGTAATTAATTCAAGGACACTGCAAAGACATGATACCCATATACTGAAAAGTAGTGAAAAAAAAAAATTCAAATATGTTGAATCGATAGATATTACCATCTACCATTAATTTTTATGTTAATGTTATGATATATTATAATGTGTGGGTACTTGTTTTACAAATGTCTGTCAGTCTGCGATCGGCCATTAAACTGTGTAACGAGCACTCCTTGATTTTATTTAAACATTGATCAAGAATACTAAAAATATATTATAGTACGATATTACCATTTATCAATGCAAAATATACATTTATCGTCTTGCATCCATACCCCCGTCTGAAATCGTAGGCACAAATCGCGACCTACACGCGGCTTGTCTGCATCTCTGGATATTCTTTGATTGTCGTTTTAGTTTAGCGCGCCACCGCGCGCATTTTACGAATTCGGGAGTACGGCGTTTAGCTCCGCCCACATGCACAAGGTCATTGAGGCTACTATAACCGTTAAGCTAGGCAATAAACAAAGGGGATAAAATGTAAACACGGTTATTTTATGTACATAGGTGGCTCCGCAATCAGAAGACTTTGACAAAAGCCTAATGTGGTTGGTGATTAAACATTACTATAATACTCGCATAGCTTTTTTTAAAAAAAATAATTATAAACTAGCGCTTGACCGCAATCCCGTCTGATGGTAAGCAGCTAAGCAGTGATGCGATCGTTGATAGTAAAGCGCGCTAGTTTAGAAGAAAAACGGCAGTTGAGCGAGGTGATGCAATGTTAAACCCAACAACACGACCAACGATGCTGCGCCAAAGGGAGATTGATCTGAAGACCCTCCACGACCACAACAACATTAGGCGCATCGTACCCGGCACACATAGCAACACAACTGCTCAGATCCGTCCTCCGTACGGCTTCACCAGACATCATGCCGGAACAAGACAAATCGCTTGGCGGCAAGGCTTTGTCTGGTGGGTGGTAACTTCTGCCGGCGGCCGATGTTATGGCCTACCACCGAATCGAAGGAAGCTAGGGAAAGGTCTAGTGGGAGTTTTGAGACCGTCTCCATGGTAGAGATCTGAGTATACTGCTGTAGCACCTTTGCCTCCTCATATGCTCCTGTCAAGTTACCTACTTGTTATATTGCAGAGCGACGACACCAACCTGTCGTTTAAGTTTTTTTTTTGTTTTGCCGTCTTTCTCTTCAAGAATCCTTATCTATTTTTATTTATTCCAGCTTACTCTTTTTTCCGCTATTTCTTTTGCGGTTTTGGCTGTCGTGGGTCACTTTTTTCCACTGTGTCTATAAATGTCGTTTATGTTGAAGTCGGTAGAGTTCAAACAAACTACGGGAATTGTTAGATCCCTAACCCCAAAACAATTAAATTATAAATCGAAAGTTAAGAACTAAAACCCACCAAACCAAACCAAACTACGGAATCCCACGTAATCTGTACGATTAAAGGAGTCATTACATCACTTAGTACTGACGTGTGAGTCGTGTAACTCCCTGCTTTGACCTTTTTACTTGGCTTTATTGCCGTATTTGGGTTTAACTTTTTAATTTACTGTTTTTAAATAAAGGAGGTAAGTACTGGGCAAAGGTATTTACGCTCTAACCAAGATCTGCTTACGTAACATTTCAAGAAACAACAAGTGTAAGCTTTACAAAAGGTTGCGTAATTTTTGTTGTCAAACAGAATTGCTTTGTTTTTACAGTTTCTAAGTGTACGTTGGAACAAAGGACAGTTTTACAGTTCTGGGCCAGAAATTCCAAGCACAACGTAAATTTATTACTTCATCATCAACTTTTTATCGTCCTACTGCTGGGCACAGGTTTCCTCTCATACAGAGAAGGATTGAGCGTAATCACCACGCTTGCTCAATGCGGTTTGGTGACCACGACTTCATTTATTACTTATAAATATTTATTTTTATAATTTAAATAAGGAGGTAAGTAATAACAGCCGCACGAGTGGATCGGTCAGGTTAAGCCATGTTTGTCGCGGTGGGTCATAGGAAAACGACCAATAGGAACTAAAAATGCCTATGTCTGTTTTAGTGATGATGTCCAAGAGTGCTATTAAATAGTTTGTGTGAAAGCAGATCTCTTCTTTTCACGCTATATTCCGGGCATTTCTAATCTTATTGAAGCAGTGTGAGACGCCCGATGGACGTTCTAAAGAAGGTGGCGCAGCGGTCAACACGCCTGCCTGCGACGTGGAGGCCCCGGGATCGATCCCCGGCCAGGTCGTGATGGAAAACGATCTTTTCCTGATTGGCCTGGGTCTTGGATGTTTATCTATATATGTATCTATTATAAAATATAGTATCGTTGAGTTAGTATCCCATAACACAAGTCTCGAGCTTACTTTGGGGCTAGCTCAATCTGTGTGATTTGTCCGTATATATATATATTTATTTATATTTAAAGCAGGCGGGGACAGGTTTATATGAAATAAAATATTTAAATTAGATATGAACCTTTGAATCGTGGAAAAGCGAAACCAATCCCTCTGACTCACAACGAAGGTAAGTCCGGTAAGTAAGAAATATCTAGCTGTCGAGAGCAGAACTATCGGCTATGTTTGGAATACTACTAGCATTGTGTGTATACTGCCATGTAGGTATAGTCATGGAATAGCCGAATCTAGGTCATCGTTATCGATACACCTGGCAAAGGTCCGGCTAACGGCACTGACGCCCGCGGCCGGAGGCAGATTTACCAGTAGACAGAGTGGGCTTGGGAGAAGGTAATTGTGGCAGTAAATGTGGTGACCGCTTAATTTTCGTAAATAGGATGCATTACTCGATTATACAATCGTGCAGGACTGAACTTTGATTATCTCAAAAGATATCCAAAAAATAATTTAGGTACGTGCAATTTTAACGAAATTGTTGATAGTTAAAATAATCTAGGACATGACAATTGTAAAGGCAAAAACCTTACATCCCTGTTATTCAGCCTATAGAGGTCCACAGCTGGACAAAGCTCTTTTTTTTTTGTTCCGGTGTGGAAAATGCTTTTTTTTTAATAATTATAAACTAGTGCTTGACCGCCATCCCGCCTGATGGTAAGCAGTGATGCGATCGTTGATGGTAAAGCGCGCTAGTTTATTAAGAACCTATTCACTCAGATTGAGCGAATAGGAAGGAAGACGGCAGTTGAACGAGGTGATGCAATGTTAAACCCAACAACACGACCAACGATGCTGCGCCAAAGGGAGATTGATCTGAAGATCCTCCACGACCAAACTCCCAACACAACAACATTAGGCGCATCGTACCCGGCACACATCGCAACACAACTGCTCAGACCCGTCCTCTGTACGGCTTCACCAGACATCATGCCGGAACACGACAAATCGCTTGGCGGCAAGACTTTGTCTTTTGGGTGGTAACTTCTGCCGGCGGCCGGTGTTATGGCCTACCACCGAGAAATGATGCTCATGCATGTCCGCCGTGCTGGGGTAGGCGACGGGGTCTGTCAGACTTCTACTGACTAAAAACCACCCCGGTGTCTCTAGAGTCATGTGCGCGCGAGGCCGCAGGAGTCCTTGATTCTGCCGCGGCCCCGCACTCTCGCGCCAGCTCGGAGAGCGTGTGCTGCGCCATGCCCACCCCAGTTTGGTTTGCCATAATACCCACGCCTGACAGTCCGGTTGGGGATCGCAGTAATTTGATATTCCACAGGAGAAGCGCTACCCGCTTCCCTGGTGTGAGTTCCCTCAGAACCTACTAAACCTTGAGTAGATATTCGTAACTTGCCACTGCCCTTGGCCTTTCACAATAACCACACGGGTACGCACTATCATAATTATTGATTATGCATTATTATCGCATGATAACAAACTAATTTACTGGTACTAAAAGGATGAGAAAGCGGATGACAACACAATTAAATTGCGGCACTGAAAAACATGTCAGTGACGCAATATTGGATGTTATAATCATAAGATAACAATCTTATGATAAATTCATTCACAACTTCACAAAGAACGGCTAAGATCTACGTCACTTAATAGTTTAATCTGCATGATATAAATAAATGTGAGTTAATGGGAAATAATTATCAAATAAAATACAGTTTGCGCTACAAAAAACATTTTCATAACTTTTTCTATAGTTCTGTTCACTCAGAATTCAACATAATTACTTTTGTAGATATAAAGGTCGACGGGGTTCGTGGCACCGTGGTAAAAAAAATATTTTAAAGGAAAGATGTTGTTCGGTGAAAAGTTTATATTGAAGTAAGTGCTAAGGTAAACAAGGCTTTCAAATAAAATAAAAATAGAATAGAACACAATGAAAATAATAAAACGTGCCAGTAGGCTCTAAGGCCTGGTTTACACAGCTGAGATTAGGCATAATCTACAACAGCCCCACATAATCGAAGCTGTGAAACAAAAAAAATCTGCACAGAAAAATTAAATTAAACCTAAACCAGCTACACATCTCTTGTGTGCTATAGGCCCCAGTGTTTTAGTGAGAACATCTGCAGGCATATCACAACTCTGAAGATATTCTAACTTAACAACATTAGAAGAGACCTTTTCTCGAATAAAATGATGTTTCGTATCTATGTGCTTCGTCCTGTTGTGGTGTACAGGATTGTGAACGAGATTTATGGCACTCTGACTATCTGAATACAGCTTAACTGGCGTAAGTTTACCTGTTATTTCATGGATAAAACGGCGTAAATAACAAGCTTCTTTAGTAGCGGACGCAAGCGCCATATATTCGGCCTCTGCAGAGGAGAGCGCTACCGTGGGTTGTTTTTTCGACTCCCATGACACAGGTGCTCCACCTTGTACAAAAACATAACCTGTGTATGACCTTCTGTCGATCGTACAGTTTGCCCAATCAGCATCACAGAATCCTTTTAAGAGTTCTCCATTTTTTCTATAAACCAATGAGTAGTTGAAAGTGCCTTTCAAGTATTGTAAAACTCTTTTTGCAGCATTCCAATGCTCTTTAGTATAACACGTATTAAATTGACTGAAATAGCTCGTCGTATACGCGATATCTGGTCGTGTGTTTACAGACAAATACATAAGAGAACCAATAAGAGTTTGGTATGGAAAATTCTCACTAACCTGATCATCACAACGCTTTTCCATCGATTTCTTTACAAGTGGAGTATTTACCGTTTTACACTCTATCATATTAAATTTTTGTAGTAGTGAACTTATGTATGACGATTGATTAATTTCTATAACATTTTCCTGTATATTAAAATTCAGGCCTAAATACTTTTTCAAAAAACCCAAATCTTTTAGTGAAAAATTACTCGATAAATCCTTTTTGACAATGTCAAATGTCATTTCAGAGTCAAAAAATACTAAAAAGTCATCGACAAAGACACTAAGAATAACGAGTTCCTTATCAAAAAGTTTAGTGTATACGCAAGATTCAGAAGGAGTTGGAACAAAACCTATTTTTAAAAGTGTTTCATTTAACTTTTTATTCCAGGCACGCGGTGCCTGTTTTAGGCCGTAAAGGGATTTCTTTAATAGGCAAACCTTACTTTCGCCACCCTTTTCTATGAAACCAAAAGGTTGTTCCATATAAACTTCCTCTTCCAAGTTTCCATTTAGGAACGCGGTATCTACGTCCAAATGTTTTGTTTTTAAACCAATTTCTGCAGCCAACGCAAATAAGGCACGTAGGGAAGAATGATGAATTACTGGCGCAAACGTTTCGTCGTAATCCACTCCTTTAACTTGCTTAAAACCTTTTGCGACCAGTCTAGCCTTGTATTTCAGTATATTTCCACTAGCGTCCTTTTTCAGTTTATAAACCCACTTGCATGGTATTACTTTCTTGTTTGGTCTGTCAACAAGATCCCAGGTCTTGAGCTTCATAAGAGAATTGTGCTCATCTTGCATAGCATTTTGCCATTTTTCGGCATCGTCAGCATGAACTGCTTCATAGTATGTCGTCGGCTCATCCAAATCATCAGACAATACATTATAAGTAAGAAAATCTGGTGGTTTCCTGTTTCGTGAGGGGTACCGACGCTCCTGGATAAATGGCTGCTCTTCCAAACTAGCTGGTTCTTCATCAAAACGCTGTGTGTTTATTGGTGAAGACGTTTCAGCTATAGGGTCGATACTCTCAACACAATCGTGAAATTCAATTTCATTTTCATCTCTTTCAGCATTTTCTTCAAAAAGTAAAACTGAGTCCGACTGTACCTCAGGTTCCATCTTAACTGAATCTGACTGTACTTCAGGTTCATTTTGCTTTCGTTTCAAAAATGTAAAGCAGATTTCAAAAAAGGTTACATCCCTAGATTTTAGGATTCGCCGTGGGTTAGAAGGATCTCTAAAAATATAACTATTTGGATCTTCAGAATAACCCACAAAAATAGCTTCTTCAGCTTTCATGTCCAACTTTTTTCTATTACATGAAGGTATATGGACAAGGGCTCTGCATCCAAAAATTCTTAGATGACTAAGATCACATCTTCTGCCACACCATTTATCATAGGGTATATCCCCACTTAAGGCTCGATGAGGGGACCTATTTTTTAGGTATACAGCTACGCGAAATGCGTCTTCCCAGTAAGCCTTAGGTAGTGAGCTTTCAGCCAGCAGCGATCTCGCCTTCTCGGTTATAGATCGGTGGGTTCGCTCTGCAACTCCGTTTTGTTGAGGGCTGTAAGGCGTCGTTGTTTGATGCGCGATACCTTTTGATGAAAGATAATCAGCAAAAACTTTATTAACAAACTCTGTGCCGCCATCAGTCCTAATCCTTTTTATTTTAAAACTTAATTGATTTTCAACTAAAGTTTGAAAATGACAAAATTTATCTTTTACTTCGGTCTTTGAACTTAAGAAATACGCAAAAACTTTTCGGGTATAATCATCAACTAAAGTTAACATATATTTATTACCTTGAAAAGAGGTTGTAGACATAGGTCCACACAGATCACAGTGGATCAACTCTAAAGGTGAAGTTGCTCTATTAAAAGCTATCCTTTTAAAAGGTTTTCTTGCTTGTTTGCCTTCTACACAAGCGATGCAACTTGATTTATCTACTACGGAAAATTCTACCCCTACCTGGTGATTCTTCAACCGATTCATGCCTATTCGACAAAGGTGTCCAAGTCTCTTATGCCAGATTTGATACCTATCCTGACAGTCAGAGTGCTCATCTTTTGTTAAATAATTATCAGCCACAGTGTTGGAAACATTTGTAGAGCCATTAAGTACATACAATCCACCACAGGGCGAAGCATGAAGAAGCGAATCACCTGTAACACAAAAGGTATCATTTTTATAAAAGTTACATCCATTTTTATTAAAAACACATATAAAACCCTTATCTACAGCTTTTTGTACAGATAGCAAATTAGCATTTAAGTCTGGTACATAAGCAACATCAGAAATTGTATTTATTTTATTTTTAGGTGTCGAGATCGAAATATCTCCTAATCCTAAACATTTGATCTTTTCACCATTTGCGACAGTTACGGTTCCTCTATCAGTCAACTTTATATGTTGAAACCAATCACGCCTTGAAGACATATGTTTAGTTGCACCTGAGTCTACATACCAAACATCCTTGTTTTCAGATCCAGAAGTATTCAAAGCAGTAAATGAGGAGTCATTTGTACTCGTAACATTACCCTTTTCCTTCTTCTTTTTCAATGGACAGTCTGGTCTTTTATGTCCGGGTACATTACAGTCATAACATACTACTTCCTTCTTCTTTTTGGATTTAGGTTTCACTTTTGCTTGAAATACCGAATCCGTCATTAATGTGTCGCTTTTAGACATTTCATTAAGGAGTCTCGTTTTTACCAGGTCAGTAGTTACATCAACATTGCAATTTTCAAGCGCCATAATGAGGGGCTCATATTTTGGAGTGAGTCCACCTAAAAGTATAGCGGCAATCGACGTATCTTCTATCACCTTCCCAATATCTGCAAGATCCTGTGCAGTTGAAGTAACTGCATTTATGTACTGTTCAATGTCTGCATAATCTGCGAGACTTAAGCGGTACAACTTACGTTCAAGAGCTATTCTTCGTCCTATACCGTTATCCTCAAAAGCTTTCTGTAATGATTTCCACGCTTCCGATGCAGTCTTTGCACTTCTAACGTGAGTTATAGCTGCACCATCTACAGTTAGGCAAATCTTAGCAAGAGCTTTTGTATCGTACTTTACCCTTATAGCCTGAGGAGTTGTGTCACCTTCTGGGTATCCAGTAACGGCAAACCAGAGATCCTCGTGGAGTAGGTAGTTTCTCATTTTAAACTTCCACGTCGGATAACCCTCCTTGTTTCTTAAGCCAAAGGTTGGTAATGACGAAGAGCTTGACTTCGCCACAACATTACTATCACCAGTATCATGTGACATGTTTACGCACACCAAAAAATACAAAAAACAATATTTTCCAAAAAAATACACTTTTGTATATATTTCACACACGGATTTTATACTCCACAATTTCGTGCTGATAACGTTTTGTAGATATAAAGGTCGACGGGGTTCGTGGCACCGTGGTAAAAAAAAAATATTTTAAAGGAAAGATGTTGTTCGGTGAAAAGTTTATATTGAAGTAAGTGCTAAGGTAAACAAGGCTTTCAAATAAAATAAAAATAGAATAGAACACAATGAAAATAATAAAACGTGCCAGTAGGCTCTAAGGCCTGGTTTACACAGCTGAGATTAGGCATAATCTACAACAATTACCATTTAAATGAAGTTGATGTTTGTTTAAATTTAAATTTAAAATTCAAATTAAAATAAATATAATTTGAGTTCAGATTGAAATACATATATAAATTAGTAAAGAAATGGCAGCAAAGAATTTTTTTGGCATTTTTAAAAATGTGACTTGCAATAAATATGTATTTCTCCTTTAACGTGGGTGCGTTTACAAACATCTTAACTCGCATACACAAACACCCAGACCCGGAACAACTAATTCTTGGTCATACAAATACTTGTTCCGTGCGGGAATCGAACCCGCGACACGCAGCGGAGCAGTCAATAGCTTAACCACTGCGGCAACCGTGTTTGTTTATTGTGACTCTTATAGGAAGAACATAAATCTAAACTAAATAAAACACAAAAAGTTTGAAAAATGAATCAAAGAGGCGAGGCCAAAAGGCCACCTATCGCAGCACTTTGCTTAAATGTCTTAGCGGTGGTATTCTGATAGCGCCCGCTGTGATGTCACGGGCAATTAAAGTAATGAATAATAAAATAGTGTATCTGTTTTATTTTACGTAAAATATTAAGGAATAAATTCAATAATTCATTTTAAATCCGTGCGAGAGGCAACCTTTACTTGTCTATTTACCCTTTGTTATCATGGAGATGGACATGACATTGTGATGAGCACTCCATCTTGTCTCTACTAGTCTTTTGACCGATACGCCTACACTGTTCATTAGAATTTCCCATCTATGTGTAGATGACGAAAAGAACGTGTAAACTCTTTCTACTGTTCCGAAAAATGTTACACTTGAACTAACACTCCTGAAAGAGTGCACCCCACATAGATTTAGCGAATGATTAGCACAAGGCATAAACAAAGCTTTAGGATTGTGTTCTTTAATTATAGATTGTACACCACCATGAACTCCTGCCATGGTTGCAGCGTTATCATATCCTTGAGCCCGACATGGATGAATGTCCAAGTTATCACTGCGCGCCAGAGTTGGCATTTCTTTGTCACTGTGTTGTCACCCCTTGATGGGGTTGAACAGATAGATTTGTTCCCTCTCCTTGCACCCGAGGCTAGCCACCCCCACAGCCCCCCCCCCCCCCCCTTTACGCCGCCACTGGTGTTTGACCATACATACCGTAATAAGTAACATCTCTTCGTCACGCCGCCACATGGGTTACAAATGCGTGTTATTAGGTGTCTTTTTTTACAAAACACACTACACACTCACATAAAGGATAAGATGTGAGTGTGTAGTGAGTAAAGACGAGGTTATCAGGACTTGAAGGCCTTTGAACCGCTCAACCGGCCCCAAATGCAGCGTGACGTCATTATTTACGATGCGCCGCATGTAAATCATGTGTAATTAATGTATGTATGTAGATATAATACTAGGAGTATTGGAGGGCCTTCACGGAGGCCCCTCACCCCGCCAGTGAGCCAGATGTTGAATATCAGTGTCTGGAGAATATGCTCCCCGAAACTGTGGCTCAGCTACAGCTCCCCGCTCATCTGATTTACACAGACGGTAGTAAATCGGATGAAGGGTAGTAGCTGCCTGGAACGGTAGGTACACCGGCGGGGCCACGGCTGGGGTCACGCGGATGTTCTTCCCCGATGTGGTGCGCGCGCGCAGGGTCCTGAAGTGCCTCGACAGGACGTCTATCTGGGCGCAAATATTGACTGGTCACGGCGGCTTCGCCGCGTACCTGCATAAGTTTAAGTTGAAAAGTAGTCCAGCCTGTGTGTGTGACACACAGGCCAGTGAAACGATCCAGTAGCTGCTACTGGAATGCCCGAGGCATGACCGCGACAGATACGACCTGGAAGTAAGTACGAGTAGAAAATTGACCGAAACATCCATCGCCGAAATCATGGCAGATAAACACTCCAGGCCGTATCTGGAGCGGTTTTGCCTCAAAGTGGCTAAGCAGTCAATTGACAGGAACCGGACGAGGGCAGCACAGCCAAGCACTGTGCCGTCGGCAAGAATTGTTTAATTTTAAAATTGTATAGAAGTAAGATAATATAAG
Organism: Sesamia inferens; assembly: GCA_037179545.1. Classification (NCBI taxonomy): domain Eukaryota; kingdom Metazoa; phylum Arthropoda; class Insecta; order Lepidoptera; family Noctuidae; genus Sesamia; species Sesamia inferens. The sequence continues at coordinate 11,576,552 of CM073921.1, read as the reverse complement.
TAGGAAAAGATTAACATCAAAATTGTATATACTATGACATAAAGAAAAAGAATGACAAAGAAAGAAAGAATATATAGACAGGGGAAAAAAGCGACCCCGAAAAAAAAAATAAATGACAAGGCCAATGCCGCAAAAAATGGAAAGCGCGGAAAAAAGGTGAAAATAAATATAAAGTAAAAAAGGATTCTTGCCACGCAAGAAGTAGGGGAAAAAAAATACTAGGAGTACCATACTCCTAGTATTTTTTTTTCCACGGAGTGTGAATATAAATATGGATATATCTGAGAAAAGACTTTGAAAAATATATAAAAATAACTTATTAAAACTTTTTCACGAACGAAGATGAAAAACTAACCATAATTATACTTTTCGTTTTGACTATTCCTATACAGGTTGTATCTGACATCGTAACGCAAACTAAACGCGAAAAGGCTAGACCGCATGCCACTAATAAAATGATGATAGTCATTTATGTCGTTAATGAGCGGTTACGGAAAGAAAGAAAAACATTTATTGCAAATAAATGTTTTTCTTTATTTCTTTCTTTCAAATAAAAATGTTTAAAAAAAGTGTCGGCTCGGCCTTTGAACGTTGCAAGCGTGACGCCGTGCGGTATTGTAGGTATGACGTTAATAAGATGTGAACTCTATTAAATCAGTTGATAAGATTTCGAGTTTTGTTTTTATTGCGCTTTTTTGTGTAATTAGCGAAATAATTAATTTTTACTTAAAAATCTTATTGGGTTATACAAGTATAGCAATTATGAACGGTCTAAAGTGAAAAAAAAACTACATATATTTTTTTTATAAAGTCATGAAAAAGCCGACGAAAAATTCCAAACTGGGGGGTTTAGAATCATGTACTTGTTTGTACGTTGATGTCGGATACATCCTTTATAATGTTATCGCTGATAATAAAAAGACCAACAGATCAGACGGCACGTCTGAGCTGTTGCGATTTCGCATGTAATGTGTTCTTTTATTTGAATTTTATTAAATAAAGGCGTAAGCAATTTTTAAATTTGTCCATTACATATGCTGTTAAGTCACTGAAGATTAATTTTGAGAAACTTGTATCAACACTCGAAGAGATGTGTGATCCCAGAACCAGCAGAGAAAACGTCAATACAAGAGAAGCAGCATCCACACTAGAAGATCCTAGTAGAAGTTAATCAGACACAAAAGTATATCCAAACATCTGGGCTATCGCTGGAAAAGTGTGTTATATATATCAAAGCCCTAAAAATTTTTCTTCAAACTCAACGCATCCAAATAGTGGTGAGCTATTTCCTACAAAACTGAAAAATGTGAGGACTTGGATATTTCTGTTGAAAGAGGAGGAAGGAGGAGATTCCGAAAACGAATGCCAGGAGAAGTGTCCCAAGACGTAGGACTAACATTGCCAGTAGAGTTGCATAGAGCTATGTTAGAATGTCTTGATTGATTTTACGAAGAACTAGAGCATCGCTACAAAGCAATGAATGACATTATCATAACATTTAGTGATGTTCAGTCTGAAACTCTACTAACGTCAACAGAAGAACTTCGTGATATAGTTCCAAATCCTACAAAAATGTATGATGAAATTTCTGCAGAGGACATTATTTTGGAGATTTTACGACTGAGGCGCCACTTGAAAACCGCCAGCATTTCTCTTCAAAAAGCGATCCAATGGACTACCCTGGAGCTCTGAAATTTATTGTAAAATGGGACTATTCTGATTCTGTTCCAAGTCTAGCTCTATGTCTAAGATTTTTTTAACTGTTTGTGTTTCGGTGGCTACTTGCGAAAGAATTTTGTCAAAATTAAAGTTAATAAAATCTTACTTAAGATCTACAATGAACCAAACACGACTTTCCAGTCTATCCATATTGTCCATTGAAAAGGAGAGGAAAGTAAATTTTCATAATGTCATTGTCATGTCTCAGCGTTAATCACAGTCGTATCCGAAGCTTTTCAGCTTTGGAGTGTAGGGTCCGCTTTACCAGTCTAACTGCTATTTTGGCTAAACTTCAATATTTTCCATGAAGCGACTACCGTCTGACCTCCACAACCCGAAGGCGATATCGAAGCATTGCAGTTTGCGCAATTGTAGGATTTTTGAGGGCTCCAACAACCCGTAACGACTGCCATTAGATGTTCGTAAGGCAACCGGGACCAACCGAGGCACGACCAGACCAGTGTAAATATTCGTATTCATGCATATAAATATTTGCACTGCGGGGGTTCGAACCCGCGCCTCCTTGCGCAGCGGCCGCGTTCGCTACCGCTACGCCACGGAGGCTGTCAGATAATGTCATTGAGTATTTTAGCAAAATAAAGTCACGTAAACACGTCTAATATTTGTCGTTTTATTTTGAGGGTGCTTGATAGAAAGTCGCCCTGGGTGCCTACCTATACTACGCCGCCACTGCGACACTTGTGAATTGCAATTGGTCGGTCAGTTAGAAAGATGAAGCAATTGCTCGTTCCAAGGCGTAATAGGTGCCTTTGTGCAAGAAACTCTACTGTCACTCTTTAAATGTGGTCCACGGATAACGGTGAGGTGATCCGCAACGCTTAAACACAGCATGAGGGGGACTATGTGGGGGTAATAGTATTAAGTCGCATAATAACTCAGGGTCTAAACAGAACTTTCTTGTATTTATAGTACTTTTATACACCTACATTAATGATTTTGTACATAGTTTCAATTGAACTATGAACTTTCTAAGAGAAGTTTGGATGATCGAAAACTGTAGCAGCTTTCTTCAGTTTGAGCTGCTACATTTGAGGTGGTTACTTTGTCATCTTTTGTCTCCTTCTTATCTTTGCAACAGCAAGCCAAGTAGCTAAAACTTCAGAAGCAGGATCTAACGTGTGTATATCACACCCAGGACAAAATTGATTCCAACTGATAATATTGTAAGTTTGTTCAGCAAACAAGGTCAATCCAGCTTTTCGTCAAAATACGACGAGCATTTTTTTATTTAAACATCTGTAGACCACTGGTTACATGTTGCTCCGCAAAGACGTATTATGTGTTTCGCTTCAAACAGCCTGCACAGGTCGTCCTCACAAAGTTGTGCATAGGAGTGATAAAACTTAAAATTTTATTCAAAGGGTAGCGAGGTCACGGTTTCAAATGAACAAGTCTGCTTACATTTTGACAGATAAAACTGACCTAAGATAAGTACACCATTGGCTTAGGTCGTCATGCCAGATTTTCTAATTTTTATTGCCCTTAACGAGGAACGCTGTAGGGAACAAGCCATACACGATTTAGTTTAATTATTAACTTCTTACATATTCATATCCAAACACAATCACATTATTTATATAAATTTATTTATGCCATCATCATTCATGGCATTCGGTTGATGACGGGCCACGGATTAACATCGACGTTATAATGACGTTGCCGGCAGGCATCGTGGTGGGAGTGGACGCAGCGATCCTCCACTCACCTTGCTATGATCTACAGTCGAAACTACTCGTTCGCCAATCATACTAAAAACCTATCCGTATATTTGTTAATATTGTGCTGAATATGTATCATTATCTGCCGGACTTTCCTCCCTCTGACTGTTTTCTGTCTTGTCAATCGTACCTACTTTAGCAGACTTAACTTTTATTCTGCTGCCTTATTCGACACCCCTATCGACTACTAAATAAACCTACTTAATAAGAGGAAAAATAAATGTTCCGTTTATATTGATACGTCATTTTTAGCCGTAACCTTACAGCAGTTTAGAAAGTCAGATGTTACAGGACGGGATAGGAGGAAAGGCTATATTTGAAAATAATATCGGGACTATTCCTAGAAGGTCATTGAGTCTCGTCGCAAGTGCCGCCGATTTGCGTCAGAGCGCACAGAAGTTGACTGTTTAATTCACAGAAGTGGAAGTTATTTTCGGCTTTTTATCTCGTTTAGAAAGAAAAGAAAAAACTTTATAAGTTTAAGAGTTATTTATGTATTGTTGTAGTAGGTCTTAACCGGTGTGCGATTCTAGACGAAATCGTGACGGAGCGACGGAGTGTTATCGTTACTGTTCGCTCCACCGACCTCCAAAACAGTAAATAATCCTCCACAACCCATGACAGAAAAGGACTCCGCAGGCCAAAACATTTGATTGCACAAGCTTTCATTGGACAAAATTTGCAGCATGATTCGTAATTGGACGCAAACTCAAGCCATTTATTTTAATTAAACCATTTACAGGTACTTTGGGGCCATTCATTTATTACGTAAGACTATTTTCGCTAGTTTTTGACCCCTTCCCCCCCTATTATAAGAAAAAATAAGAGTAGGCCGACCCCCTCCCCCTGTTAAATATTTATTACGTAAGAATCTAAAGGAAAAAAAAAAAACAATTTTTTTGAGTAACAATTTTTTTTTAGTAAGTTTTGGAAACTTTTAATATCTTTACCGTGATTCGCCTTTGCCGCTTTCCAAAACATATTACAATCTTCTTGGATTTTTTGACCGGAACGTCCCGAATACGTATAACATTTTTTGTATGCATCAAATAACCTTTTATATAAATCGGCGTTTGACAAGGAATCCATGATTAAAACACAATAAAGACACAACACTATACTACTGACACTGGGCAATTGACATACATCAATAAAAGAAACTATTCGCACACTTCAATAATTCAATTACTATTTAATTACAATATTAAAATCATTAACGCAATAAACGAGTATTGTTTACGCAAGCAAGTGACGACTAATCCACACAGACCCGCACCTCCCGCACTGCGCCTCGGGGGAACTCCCCGCTTGTGTGGATCCGTTGCCATGGAAATGGATATTGTACCTATACGCATACGCAAATCTCGGCACGCGCGCAGTGTCCCGCGCTTTTTAAAAGTATAATTGCAACATTGCGCATTTGTGATCTTACGTAAGAACTATCAAGACTCCCTCCCGCCTCTTTGTAAGAAAAAATAAGACATGGCCGATACCCCTCCCCCCCTAAATCGTCTTACGTAATAAATGAATGGCCCCTTTCGAAATGCTAAAAACACTAAAGAAAACAAAGGGATATTGGAATTGAGGTTAACTAGAAGAGCATGCTGTGCTCTACTCAGGATTGCCAGGACTGACAGTGTACCGGTAAGGTACACTGTCAGGTGCATTAGAGATAAAAAAAAATTAAACTCACGTCACGAGAACCGGCTTTGTAGGTGGCCTTATTATCTAGCAATGAATATGAAATACAGTCAGGTACCTCTAGCAGTCACAAAAATACAATTCGTACCGTGAGCACTGTAGATTTCGATTGGTCAGAAAGCTAAAGAACTTGTCACTAAATTAACTCGATGACATAACTACTACATTATCTTATGTAGTTCATTCACTAACCGCCAAACTTCATGTTTAGTGTTATAACATTTGTAGCATAGGTGATATCACTATATTTTGAACCTTCTCTATTCTTATTACTGAGAAAAAGAGAAATTAACATAAGATGATTTAATCTATCAAGTTTACTCTAGCGAAATCTATTCGATACAGATAAATACGTTAGCGAGTAAGTTATAAGAACGCATTATAGGGGTACAGCAGTATGATATGTGAGCTTCTCAAAGTGAAAACTTCAACCAATTTTCTCGGTGGTAACATCGGCTGCGGGCAGAAGTTACCACCCACCAGACAAAGCCTTGCCGCCAAGCGATTCGTCGTGTTCCGTCATAATGTCTGGTGAAGCCGTACGGTGGACGGGTCTGAGCTGTGGTGTTGCGATGTGTGCCGGGTACGATGCGCCAAATGTTGTCTGTAGATCAGTCTCCTTCTTTTTTTTTTTTTTGTTGGATTGGGAAATCATCAAATGACTTCTCTCGCTCTGGGCAGAGCGGAGGGGCGTGTCAGACTTTTACTGATTAAAACCCACCCGTGTTTATTCACTTGCCTGCGCGAAGGCCAGGGTCACGGTTTCTTTTTTAACCAACCCGCAACCCTGAGATCAGTCTGCCTCTGGCTTAGCATTGTTGGTCGTGTTGTTGGGTTTAACATTGCATCACCTCGCTCAACTGGTGTCTTCCTTCCTATTCACTCCATTTTTTTTTGAGTAAAGTGGCTCTTAATAAACAGCCGGGATTGCAGTCAAGAGGATTGACAGCTTACTCTAAACTCACTTTATCTAACTTTTGACTTAGAGGTTATTATAGAATCGATCGGCAGGTGGTTTCGTTGGCACACACGGATACGTATAAACTGACTTCTGATTGTACGAAAAAGGTACGTATTACAATAAAGAAATTTAAAAGACCGTATTTTAAAATACATGTGGACGAAATCGCGAAAAATTAAACACCGAATGATTGTTTGGCCGAAAGATTTAAATAGGGAAAGTTCATTTGCCCAAAAACTTAAAATCCCGAATGTCGAAGATTAATTAAATACCTACGGGTAAAATATTAAGATTCAAAACTAGCGTTTATCTCGTTAAAATGACATGAACTTTTTTTTGCAGGCAAATGTGTTTTACGAAAAACGAATATAAAATTTGAGGTCAACAGCTTAAACTGGAAATGTGTAACTTGATGTACCTAATTGTACAAATGTACAATTACAGTAAAATTATCGAGTTTTTAGTTTCTGTTTTGTTTTTTTTTAAAGTGGCTTCATTGACAGACCTGATGAAAAAAAAAAACTAAATTCCACTCCTAAACTAATAAAATAATTTATCCGTTCTTATGTTAGGCATTCGGAAAACTAATAGCAATTGTAAGTTTCCTATGAGACAAAAAGCATATCAGTCGTTTGGCGTCTTACAGGAATTCAAATATTGTACAAGGTTTTCGCCATTATTGAAGAATAAAAAGAATATCTAAATAGTTCTGTGATGATAATATGTCATTTATTTTTTGTTTTGATTTTGCCCCACAACAGAAAATTCTTCTGTGTCGTGGATGCGTTTACAAACATCTCTCTCACAACCAGACCCAGCACAACTAATTTTAGGCCTTACAAATATTTGTTCCGTGTGGGAAACAAACCCGCGGCACGATTGACAGTAGTCAATCCCTTAACCACTGCCCCAACCGTGCTATCAATTCATATGTATGCTATGAGGAGTAGACTCTTAATGAATCAGTCATGCGCAGATACCGCGTTGGTCCCAGGGCACCAACTCGGGGTTATAAGGTGTCGCCGACAGTCATGCGTACGTCGCGATCAGATTCATCGATTCATTTGACGCTAATATACCCGACGAAACTGTCCAGTTAATTGGCAGATTACCGCGGTACTGTTCTCATTATTGTTCTCGTGCATTTTAGCCGCCACCAAACGCTTCCAAAGCAATCTGATAACATCATGGCGCGTAGGTACGTAAAACGCTGTAACTAGCCACTTATTGTAAACGTTGTGATTGCGTCGTCGGTTGCGCGGAGCGGCAACAGCGACGCGCTTCTTATAGTTTGTTTTCGCCTATTTACCGCTTACTAACGATGCTATCTCATCCTGTGAATTCTCATCTGTGCATCTGTGTGGGAAAAGGCTAGCCTTTTCCCTACTATTTTGTTGCGGCTTCCAGGTTAACCGCATACAGATGAATTCTTGTATTTTACATGGAGCGGTTTCCTATCTCCACAAAGAGCTATCCAACGACCAATAAGACCATCGAGTGTAGCAATATCTGTACAGTGTCGGATAATCAATGGATCTTAAGTGATTATTGTATTCATCATCATCAACAACTATTACTATGAGTCCAAACCTAAAATCGCGAAAAAAGTATCAGTTGTTTCCTACATTTTGATGAGTTATATGAACATAAATGTAGGGGCTAATTTTTTCACGATTTCAGGTTTGTTATACTAACCGGTATATTAGCTGACTAGCTAATGGTTAAAACACCAGCCTCTCGAGTATGAGTGCGCGGGTTCGATTCCAGTTCAGGCAAGTACCAATGTAAATTTTCTAAGTTCTATATACTTTCTAAGTATATCTTTTTATGTATAAACATTTAGAGGAAACCTGTACTTTAAGTCTGAAATCGCCAACCTGCATTGAGCAAGCGTGGTGATTACGTTCAATCCTTCTCTGTATGAGAGGAGCCCTGTGCCCAGCAGTGGGACGATAAAAAGGTTGATGATGATAATGATGATGATACATATCGGTAATAATCGGTATATTATATATATGTACCGGTAATGAACGAAAGTTATTTTCATAACAGACGTATTATCTATAGTACCGATTAGAATAGCTCGCTGCAAGGGAGACAGTGCAAAGATGCGCAAATTACAATTAAATTATGAAAAGAGGTCTAACTGCTTCATGCGTTTGCTTTAACACTTCTCAAATGTGCAACTCTTTGCATATTGACTGTGTAATCTCAACGATAATACGTGAGATTAAATTGCTGAATGATACATACGAAAATATCTGAATTCTGATAGAGCACAGGAAAGATGCTATTGTAAATACAATAGTCTGTCAGTTTGTGATAGCATGTGAGATTAAAAGTTAGTAGACGCCATACAGGAGGTGAGTTTTGTATGTTATAGTTGTTGCAAGTGACGAGCGCGCGTCATGTGATTTTTATGATAATTGATATAAGGTTTAAATTAGAATAACTGGCGCGCGCTCATGAAATGCATAGGCTATACAACGTTTTGTTAAAAAAATAAGAAAGTAGTATTATCTCCTCGAAACCAATACCTCTACAGCGTGGTGTCAGAAAGGGAGATGTTATCTCCCCGAAAGTGTTCACGGCTGCATTCCAGGATGTCTTCAAGGTTCAGTTGGTCTTCGGTTTGCTGATGATATCGTAGTCATGGCTGAGACCGCGGAGGACCTGAGTACAATGCTCGAAGACCTCAGTACAGCCGCCCAATGCCCATGTTGTACCGTCTCCTATAAAGATTGGAGACTGTTCTCGAAGTTGTTGACAGTTACGTGTACCTCGGACAAACAATCCTGTTAGGAAGGTCCAACTTCGAGAAAGAGGTCAATCGTCGAATCCAACTCGGCTGGGCTGCTTTCGGGAAGCTACGTAGGATCTTCTCGTCCGAAATACTGCAGTGTCTCAAGACAAAAGTCTTCGACCAGTGTGTGTTGCCAGTGATGACTTGTGGAATTGAGACGTGATCGCTAACACAATGGGCCTTATAAGAAGGCTCAAAGTCCCTCAAAAGGCAATGGAGAGGGCTATGCTTGGGTTTTCACTGCGCGATCGAATCAGGAATGAGGAGATCTGCAGAAGAATGAGAGTAACCGACATAGCCAGAAGAATTACAACACTAAAGTGGCAGTGGGCTGGGCACATTGCCCGTAGGAACCGATGCACGATGGGTCCGACGGGTTCTCGAGTGGGGACCACGCACCGGAAGACTCAGCGTGGGTAAGCCCCCGACAAGGTGGACCGACGACCTGGTGAAGGTCGCGGGAAACCCCTAGATGCGGGAGGCGCAGGACCGGTCGTCGTGGAGAACCTTGGGGAGGCCTATGTCCAGCAGTTGCAGTCTTTCGGCTGAAATGATGATGATGATTATCTCCACGGTGCAGGTACATTGTGCGTACATTTACCTGTTTGTACTGTGCCGTCGGGTGTTCTATGTTAAAAATAAAGACTAGAACTGTCTAAAATATTAAAATTGGTTTTTCTATATTATGCTGAAGTTAGAATGACGAGAAATCAATTTATGTGAGCCGCATGATAACACGCCCCACGTGGCGTTTCAGGCAAGTGGAGAGTGTCTGTCTTTTCTGTCTAGGCGGGAATTCAAGGGGGGGACGGGGACGAGAATGAACTCTGTTTATGTGATCAGTGAAAATTCGGGTTTAAAATTATATAATGTAGTAACTATAAAACGCATAATCACAATCTCACCGTTACACAAAAACGAATTATATAACAATTTTTCCTCCGACCTTTCCCCTGACGCAACGTCCAATAATATATGCGTCCTTACATCATCACTTCTCGTTACTCAGGATAGGAAAAATATCGTATAATCCATTTATTCGAATACCTACGTAATTAGGGTCGTAAAAAATTGAAAAGATCAGTTGGTAAACCAAGCTCTTCGCGCGTATATAATAAAATAAAAATAGAATAGAATAGAAGATTCCCCATCTATTCTATTCTATTTTTATTTATTGCAAGTGAAGCCGATGTCGACTATTCTGCTAATTTCAAAAGTGGATTTGAGAATGTGGGAATCATATTTTCCTAACACACTAACGACACTGACGGCTGAAGTTGCTTCCTCACTGCGGCTAAGTTCCACAAGTGCACCCTGCCCAGTACCTAACACCCTAGAAATAACAATCACTCATTTAGATTGCAATACCTTTGTGTCAATCCGCTTGGTGCAAATGTCAGGTAGCGCTTTGCTCTTTGATAAGAGGAACTGTAATAAGATAGGATGTAGAGTGCAATTTCCAACACTTGATTACTTAGCTACCCACATTATGTATGTATTAAGTACTCATCATGCGTCAAGTAAACGTCATCCAGACTCACAAACAGGTATGTGAGTATGGATGACGCTTTGTGCAGATCCCAATGATTAAGGGAGGATTATACTGAGCGGATGCGTAGGTATATGCTTCTAAGGAGTGAAATGTCAAGAGTCCTTATTATTATAACCTACATAATTGCAGGTTGATAACAGAAATGTTCATAGTATTTATTATATCTAGTTGCTATGCTAGTCTTTCAAGGTAGACGGATGACCTGGTGAAGGTCGCGGGAAGCCGATGTATGCGTAGCCAGCCCTGAGTTCAGGGTGGGGCAGCAGTCAACCTATTCCCCCCCCCCCCTCTCCCGATTTTTATTAATTTATTAATTACTTCTTTTGACGTGATAACGTCTATTAAATCGGTATGCTGGGAGTCATTCGCGAAAACTGCGTAACGGCCGAATCTGACGCTACACGGAGTCCACGCCTACTAAAACTAACCTTAGCCTTGTAGCTTTAGAGTGCAATATTATTTACCTAAAAGCACGGTTGTAAACAATTAGTAGCAGTTTTTCGCATACATGATTAAAGCATTGATAGCCGAGTGGTGAAACGCTCGGATTAATATCGACTCACTCAAGAGGTGCCGCGGATCGATTCCTGACGGCAACGGACGTTTTTTATCCTTTTTAATTTTTAAATTTTTCCTTTTTAATTTTTCTTTTTCTTTTTGCTTTTTTTTATTTTTTAGAAAATTTAAACAAACTATTAAATAAAAATATAAATGTTATACATTACTTTATTTTAAATAATTTCATTGCACCCAGAAAAAATTACCATGTAATAGACGTTATCACGTTCAAATATCGGCAGTAGACGGAGTTCTACAGACAGCCAATTTTTTTTTGTATAATTAGGCACCTTATAGATCAGAGCCAGGGCATCAGTGTGGCTACGCCCATGAGCAGCACAATACCGGTCATTGTGGAAAGCTTTGGGGGAGGCCTTTGTCCAGCAGTGGACCGCTATAGGCTGAAGGAGACGACAATGTTTTACTTACAGCAGATGCGTACCTGATGTGTGTGGGGTACCATGTTGGACCCTCGCGTTGGCAGAGCGTTAATTTGTGCCCAATTCACGGCAATTTTTAATTACACGGCACAAGCTTTTTTTTACTTTTACTCTTTTAAATTAAAAGCGGCGCGGTGCGTAATATCTTTGCGCATGGGTGCTGTACGCGCTCTACTGCATACACATCCTCGCTCTGTACATAATAAAGATTTTATGTATCTATCCTGCTGGTGAGCCGCTCGGCGGTTACTGACACGCTAAGGTGTTATGTGACTGTTTTGACTACTTGGTCACATCGTAGTGAATTGGTTTACGTAATAGAATCACTCAATCTTGCAGAACTTGCAGCTCTCAGAACGAAGTACATTCATTATCCTCAAACTTCAAAGCAATTTAAATCAAAACCAATATCAAATCAAGTAAACTTTAGTTTTGTTCAAGTTTGAAATGAAGTTCTGATTGCTACGAGCATGACAATGCTTTGTAGAGCGAGACTTTGCTAAGGGAGTGGTTGGGTGAACGGTCGGGAAAGCTTGCTCGACCAACTTGAGTATTTGTGACTCTTAGCTCGGTTTCTTTGCCCGAGGTGCAGCAGGGGGCGGGTGCGCGGTGGGCGGCGACGCGTCACGCCCACTCGCCCCACTCCGCACTTCTTAGTTATAGTTAATGCGAACTTAATTTAAATAATCGAATGTTATTGGAATTTTCGTTTGAAAGTAACCTTTATAAATGGAGCATTGGAAAGGTCAGGTAATAATTAGCTTCATTTATTTCGTACGAACGAAAGGTTGATTGGTTAGGGTTAGTAAGAGTAATAAATCAGTGTATATGAACAGCCGGTGACGCAAGTGCTAGCTCTTACCTTAGCTAGAGGCTTAGCAATGCCATACAACGTAGTAATGCGGCGTGGCGTTGCAATGTCTCTCTTGGGTACATTATCAGTTGGCAGCGATGAGGCGGAATTTTTCAAAGCTGTATTTTACTATATTATGTAGTTAGTATATGTCATTTTTATATTTTTTTAATTTTAGTTTATTTAGTATTAGATGTTTTGATACAGTTTCGTTACTTACCATATTAAAAATAAAATATATATTGAAAAAATAAACAGAATCATAATGTCATTACAGCCTAATTGCGTTATACACTATCACGCTTAGCGCAGTGGTTAGTGGTGGCTGCGTTGCGTGTCGCGGGTTCGTTTTTTATTTCCCACACGGAACGAATATTTGTATGACCTACAAGAAGTTGTGCCGGGGCGCGCAGTTTGTGTATGTGAATTTATATATGTGTTTGTAAATGCACATACGACGTGGGAGAAATTCCTAATGTGGAACAATTTTTTTTGTAAAAACATAAAAATAATAGCAATTATAGGTACCTGAGCCAAATTCGATAAAGAATAGAGGTAAACAAACTGTTGCTAGGCAACGAGTAGTTTACGCCTAAAAGACAGATGTTAACAACATTTTCGACATAGATAATTATCATAAAAGTAATAATCTTACTTCCTACTAATGTAAACAGTTTATTTATGTTTTGATATTTATGATTTCCATAGAACGCCGATTTAAATGAAATATGACACATGTAAGCTATTTTCCTAATAGGATACATTTTTTGACACATATATCTTATACTTAGTCTATACTTGAAAGTATTACAATGCATGTGTTAGGCAGTTGATTTAAAAGTAATTAAAATACGCAAAATTGTATTGACAAATGGCTCAACTTTATTCATTGGTAGAATTCCACAAAATGTGTTTAATCATCAATTTCATCCATCTTTCTTTTTTTGTAGGGCTATCACGTAAAATTAATGTCGATTTTTAATGGTTTTTCGAAATACCAAGTTATTATGCATGTTATTTTAGTGATTCTATTGAAATATGCTGAAATAGGAATTTTTAGGAAATAGTTAGCATGTAAAAGTCGATAATCATGTAAATAACCGGAGATTTGTAAAACGTGAGTAGTGATAGAAAGAAAGAAAGAAAAATGCATTTATTGACATTACAGCAAGATACATAAATTTAAAACTATAAAACTTGTCTTGTAATGCCAAAAGGGCCTCAGCTCAGCATAATGTCAGATGACAACACGAAGTGTACCATCTGACGCTGATTTTCAGCTGCAACCCACGAGTGCCATACGCTAGAATTAAAAAAAATACAATAATATGATATAATAATAGTAATCCAAATGATAGAAAAACTTAAACAGAATCACATAAAAATGTTGTGACATGCATAAATAAGTGCGTGTGTGTGAATGTATGTATGTGTCAAAATTATGTAAAAGCGCGGCCCGCCTCTACCTCATTTTGTCGCCATGTGGCCCGTAACTGCCAAAAGGTTGCCGACCGCTGCTTTAATCAATAACATGTTGGATGTTGCGCCTTAACATCCTGACCTCTGCGTTCTTTATCCAGTTAGTACTAGCCACCTTTAGATCGTTCGGTCCGTTTGGCCCACGTTTTTTTCTTTAAAATCTTATTTGGTTATAAAAGTATAACAATTATGAATGGTCTGAAGTGAAAAAAAACAGAATATTATTTTTTTTAAATCGAGAAAAAGCCGACGCAAGATTCCACCACTGGGGGGGTTCAGAATCATGTACTGGACATGTACCGGCTACAAGGCGTACAAGAAGAATCTATCGAGAAGATAGAAAAACTGTAAAATCTATTTAATCTAGTGACATGATCGACATAGGCCTATTGCGCTGACCTCATTTACACATACATTTATATTGCGCGGATTGTAGCGCAGCACAGCAGAACTCCATTAGACATAATATTTTGGAAATGTGGATCAGGGTTGTGGTCGTGGTGGCCTAGCGGTTAAAACACCAGCCTCTCAAGTATGAGTGCGCGGGTTCGATTCCAGGTCAGGCAAGTACCAATGTAACTTTTCTAAAGTTATATGTACTTTCTAAGTATATCTTGGACACCAATGACTGAAGGTGAAGGAAAACATCTTGAGGAAACCTGGACTTTAAGTCTGAAATCGCCAATCTGCATTGAGCAAGCGTGGTGATTACGCTCAATCCTTTTCTGTATGAGAGGAGACCTGTGCCCAGCAGTGGGACGATAAAAAGGTTTATGATGATGATGAGGTGGGTCAGGGTTGCGGGTTGGTTAAACAAGAAACCGTGGCTCTGGCCGTCGCACAGGCAAGTGAAGAAACACGGGAGGGTTTTAGTCAGTAAAAGTCTGACACACTCTTCCGCTCCGCCCAGAGCGGGAGAAATCATTTGATGATTTCCCATACGAAAAAACAAAAAAATGGGAAGTATATTAACGTAGTTGTGGTTAAATCTGTTAACTGCTATATTTTTCTTACTGTTTGTGCAGCTTAGATGAGCATTAAGTAAAACATTATTAGCTGTTAACTATTTAGAAAGAACATCCAACAGAATAAAAAAGATAAATAAGATACCTACGGATGTACTGCATGTTAGGTATAGTCTCCCTAAAATGTAGGTAATCGATACCCCTATCTTATTTTTTTTTTTCTTTAAAAATGAGGGAAGTGTTATCAGCGAATAAAATTATATCCGACTGGCTGCCCTTTATCGATTACTCATAATTTTCTTTATATCGAACCTTCGTCTGACAATAACGAACACAAGTTCAATTAATGTTTGACAATTTACTTTTCAAACTTGTATACCTAATAATTTTGATCATTAACGAACGTAAAAACATGTGGCCATTATTTAACATTGTAATGAAATAAACAACTTAGGTACATCAACTCTTATATCATAAATATTATCTACTTCCAAATACTAAGTATTGGCTATTTATCACTACAATGTAATAGTGAAGTCAAATTATTTATTCTTCAGTGTGTCAATGTCGACAATTTATTTTATTAGGTATATTAAGTTAACTATAAAACTAATAAGGTAACTACATAAAAAAACAAACAGGAAAACTACGGGGTTTGATCCCGTCATAGACTATATGTATAGGATTGATCGCAATTAAGTCAAACTATAAGTCGTTTTGTTATTAATAAAATGATTGTTAATAACGCAGGGAATGACCCTCAGTGTGTATTATTTTCTATTCGACCAGAGTATGCATATGCCCGCAATTAACAAACTACGCATTCTCTGAGAGTTGATAGAAATCGATTAGACAGAGACGGAAACGTAATGCCAAATAGATTGATAATTCATCGCATTCTTAACTACCTAACTGGCTTAGTTTGTCTGAGAAGAGAATATAATACTCTTTATTATGTACACCATATACCGATCCCGTGGTCCCTAACAATGGCCTTA
Source organism: Sesamia inferens (assembly GCA_037179545.1). Lineage (NCBI taxonomy): Eukaryota > Metazoa > Arthropoda > Insecta > Lepidoptera > Noctuidae > Sesamia > Sesamia inferens. Next base: position 11,560,784 of record CM073921.1, on the reverse strand, counting down.
TAAGAAGGCTCAAAGTCACTCAAATGGCAATGGAGAGGGCTATGCTTGGGGTTTCACTGCTCGATCGAATCAGGAATGAGGAGATTCGCAGAAGATTGCAACACTAAAGTGGCAGTGGGCTGGACACATTGCCCGTAGGACCGATGCCCGATGGGGCCGACGGGTTCTCGAGTGGCGACCACGCACCGGAAGGCGCAGCGTGGGTAGGCCCCCGACAAGGTAGACCGACGACCTGGTGAAGGGTGCGTGAAACCGCTGGATGCGGGAGGACTGGTCGTCGTGGAGAACCTTGGGGGAGGCCTATGACCAGCAGTGGACGTCTTTCGGCTGAAATGATGATACAGAGATTACAGAACATAAATATAAAGATTTTACAAAGGGTGACATAATGGGCGGTCTTATCGCTAAGAACAATCTTTCACAGAAATCTACAGTGCACTATTTACATAGATTATACAATAAGTATGTACGTAAAGTGCATACTAATTTAAATAAATATATACATCTAATTAATAACCAGCATACCTGTGTGCAAATAAAATATAATGATATGTTTAAAGAGAGAGGAAGTGCTTTTATATCATAGTTACCACCCACCAGACAAAGCCTCGCCGCCAAGCGATTTGTCGTGTTCCGGCATGACTTCTGGTGAATCCGTACGGAGACGGGTCTGAGCAGTTGTGTTGCGATGTGTGCCGCGTACGATGCAGTTTGGTCCTGGAGGATCTTCAGATCAATCTTCCTTTGGCGCAGCATCGTTGGTAGTGTTGTTGGGTTTAGCATTGCATCACCTCGCTCAACTGCCGTCTTCCTTCCTATTCGCTAAGTTTTTCTGAGTGACCTATTCACTCTTAATAAACATGCGCGCTTTACCATCAACGGTCGCATCACTGCTTAACATCAGGCGGGATTGCGGTCAAGCGCTAGTTTAAAATTATTTAAAAAAAAAAAATATCATAGTTTTAAATGTGGACAGAGTTTGAGCACGCCTTAGGGACACGGGCAAGTCATTTCATAGCTGAACTGCTTGTACAGTAAAGGAACTAGTGTAATGAACCTCAGATATCTATTATGTATGACATGAAGGAACTTGAAACGTTATTTAAGGTAATGGGGGTTTTTCGGATTAAATAAAATGTAGATCTGATGAAGAGCGTAGCTGTAGAGCTGAAATAGGATATGAGAATTTCGGTGAAGATGTGTGTGAAGCTTAAGCTTTACTTAAGAGTTGGGTAGTCAAAGGATATGATTCGAATCTTTTCAGTTATGTGTGAATCGAAAAGTTGTATTAAGTTAATTTACATTGTAACACGACTTCGCCGTGATGAACTTCGGCTTTTTTAAAATTAAATTTCAAATTTTTCTGTAAACGAAATAAATAGATAATAATATATTAAGTATAACATTTCGGTTATCCTAGCTATATTTGCGAGAGATAGGTTCAGGTTGAGGTAGGGGTGTTGGTACACATGTGACTTGGCAGAGTAGGACAACTACACCTTTGCGACCTTTGAAGAAGATACTTTAATACAGAATAATGGAAATGGCCAGGTCATAATGGAAAACGATCTTTTCTTGATTGGCCTGGGTCTTGGATGTTTATCTATATATGTATCTATTATAAAATATAGTATCGTTGAGTTAGTATCCGATAACACAAGTCTCGAACTTACTTTGGGGCTAGCTCAATCTGTGTGATTTGTCCGTATTTATGTATTTATTTATTTAATAGGTACACTTTTTTAAAAAGGCATTTTTATCCGCGAGATCTCCACCGACTCATAATAAATGACTTGCCAAGACTGCCTTAAAATAGTTTAAAGCTGTGTTCGGATAAAAAACAAAATTCTTTGTAATTAAAAACTGGTTGTTAAAATTGTTATGAAAACAACTACTTAAATGGTTGAGTAATAATACTTTTTACAGCATGAAAAAATTTGTTGACGGGAAACATTTTGCAATGTAAACCTGTAATATTTGCATAGTGATATAAGCAAAACTTGTATGCTCTATAATATATTTAAAAAAAAACAATTTTATATACCATGTTTTATGCAAACAATTATTGTTTCTATTTCACTGCTTTTATGGCTATAGTATCAAGCCACGATGAATCAATAGAAAAGGTTCTAGCATTTCAATATGCTGCGAAGACTAGACTAGACGCAAGAGTGGAATCAGATAGAATGAGTCAAAATTAACTCATATTCACTAAAACACTATGATTTCCACCCAATCTATATAATCGACATGCAAGGGTTGGGTCAGGGTTGCGGGTTGGCCAAAAATAAAACCGTTTCCCTGGCACACAGGCTAGTGAAGGAACACGGATGGGTTTTAGTCAGTAAAAATCTGAGATGCCCGCTCCGCCCATTGCGGAAGTGGTCATATTTTGATGATTTCCCAATCCAAACAAAAAAAAAAAGGGCCGTATGATAATTACAGCCAAATTGGCATTACTCTTGACGCCCGACAGCGATGGAAACCCCACGACAAAAAGAAAAGACAGGAACGCGTAATAAAAGTATGTATTCGTAAGTTGTAAAAAAATGCTGTTCATCGCACAATAATATGATATTATAAAAGTACATGTCTGGTGAAGCCGTACGGAGGACGGGTCTGAGCAGTTGTGTTGCGATGTGTGCCGGGTATGATGCGCCTAATGTTGTTGTGTTGGGAGTTTGGTCGTGGCGGGTCTTCAGATCAATCTCCCTTTGGCGCAGCATCGTTGGTCGTGTTGTTGGGTTTAACATTGCATCACCTCGCTCAACTGCCGTCTTCCTTCCTATTCGCTCAGTTTTTCTGAGTGAATAGGCTCTTAATAAACTTGCGCGCTTTACCATCAACGATCGCATCACTGCTTACCATCAGGCGGGATTGCGGTTAACCGCTAGTTTATAATTATTAAAAAAAAAATATTCCTATACCAATTTGGACGCTTAATCTCCAACTTTGAGGCTGTTCTAAACGAGACAATAATCCAATAATTCCAAAACAAAATACTCAGGGATGCTGTAAATGCGGCTATATGGGAAATGACTACCAACATGACGGCGACCTTAAAACTTAGTGTAGACTTAATGCGCAGGCTAAAGGGAACTTATTTTTTTTTTATGATTATTAACCAGTGCTTGACCGCAATCCCGCCTGATGGTAAGCAGTGATGGAATCATTGATGGTGAAGCAAGCGGATTTGTTAAGAGCCTATTCACTCTAGCCTTGAAGACATTTAAATTGTAGTCAGGCAGAAACACCGACGCTCGCAAATTGTTCCAGTCTCTCGATGTACACGGTATAAAAGACGAGGTTCCGCTTCGTCCGGATCTTAGTGGTGTCAACAAAGTGAGGGTCGATACTCGCCGTACGACGGGTCGTCCAATAAAGGAACAGAGCTGGGGGTTGTAACGTGCACTGGCTTGCGCCCTACCGAACTGTGCAAGAGTGATTGTGATCTCTCTAAAACTGTAGATAACATGCCGAATGACTTGACATCAGGAAGTGATTGTCTGAGTGAAGTGTTCACAATTGTGAGCATTTCCTGATCGCCAGTATAATACATAATGGGTCAATAAAAGAAAATTATGGTTCAAGGTTAGTTTTCTTCCGTAGTTTCTAAGATGGCCTGAGACATCATGTATTGAACCTACCTACTCGTTCTGTTAGAACAATAAAAGATCATATGTGGAAGTTCACCAATCAACTCATAACATGCACATTGGCATTTAAATGATTCAATAAATAAACTATGCAAGAGTAGAATGCACTAACGCTATCAATAGCTAATTGCATAAATAATTATATGTATTATAGATCGTTTATACGGCCCGAAGTTATCCTTGAGCGAACCATTCTGTGTATTTAACACTTAGTACAATACTTGACTACTTACTGTCATTGATAGATTCCAAATACAAAATAAGTATATATTTTGTGTGATCGTTGAAGCAAAGCAAATCAAGCCGAATTTTGTTTCAGATTACTAATTTATTCTAGATTATTGTATAAGATTATTTTATAATAACTTAAAGCTGTGAGCTGAATACAGAAAAAAAAAAATTTTTTTTAGAAGTAAAAAAAAAAGTTTTGTCATACTTTAATCATTAAAATTAACTTGTTCTCTTATTTTTTAATTTTTTATTTTATTTAATTAGGGACAATAAACAGCAACAATATAAATACACACACAGAAAGGATAATTAAAAATATTAGCAATATTGTAGCCCACTACATTATCTACATATTAACAAAAACATATGATAATGAGTGCCACTAGTTAGGCAATAAGTATCTTATTAATTATATCACATTAATGATAATATATATAACAAATAACAAATCATTAAATAAATAAATAATCAAAAATATTAGCAATATCATGCAAAATAGAAAATCCAACTCGATTACTTGGCAATTAGAAAATAATAAAAATAATTAAACATTAATAACAAATAAAATTATAAGTAAAGTCTAGCCTAGTTTACATTCCTAATAACATTCTTATGATTATCAGTAATAATCTTCATAACATTACATTTAAATTTAGATTTTGAGCATTTGTATGCTCAAAATCTAAATACAATAACAACAACAACTAATAGCAATAACCGGGGAAATGCAAAAAATCATGACTTTTCTTACAATTTAATATTATTGAACGATAATGTTTTTATGTACCTACTTATAGCTAAGAGTAATAGTTATAGCTAAGAGCTGTCGAAGTAATTCTGGGTTGCGCTGCCCCATCCGTCGTATGGTTGTATATTTTAATTGTAATCTTGTAACAATTGATATCTTTGTAGATATCAATTGTTATTACTTCGACAGCTCTTAGCTATAACTATTACTCTTAGCTATAAGTAGGTACATAAAAACATTATCGTTCAATAACATTAAATTGTAAGAAAAGTCATGATTTTTTGCATTTCCCCGGTTATTGCTATTAGTTGTTATAACTTGCATTTTCGCTGAATAAATATATTTAAAGTCGTGATTTGTATTTTCATTACATAATTTTAATCAGACCATAAATTTCCGAAATCCGAAAACAATATTCAGCCAGACTCAATAATTTGCTCAATTTTACCAATATTTCTGCGAACAGCATATGAGAGCGTAAGCCTTTAAGTTTAAGCCAATGGAAGTTTTCATTGGAACTGAAAACAATTGAACGGAATTTATTTTAAAGTTAAATTTCATTGCGAAACGGAATGAAATAATATGACAAGGAGGAAATCACTCAACACTGATGTATTGCATTCTACAATTTGAATTTATATGAAATGTCTATAAATAACACGTGCACCTCACTCAGGAGCAATTCTAGTAATTTTGAGACCGTTCAGATGGTCTCAGTCTGAATCTGACAAAAATACTCGTACACCTAATTTCCAACTAATTTCTTTACAATTTATTAACAATTTTTTTTTGACATTTATTTGTTAGAACGTTTTTGACTATGGGGAATTGGGAATTGGGTTCTGGTATTGCCTCAGCGTGATTCACTGACAATAGTATTATGTTCTCGGAGCAGCTGTAATTTATTAGTAGCCGCCGTTACTGTCGCCGCCGTAGCGACAGTACCGTCTGCTACGAGCTGTTTTCATTTTTCGGTGAAACTCGTAGCATTACTGCGGGGTCGCGTTGCTACGCGCGTAGGCGATCTACGGCCATTTGCTTTGTTAGTTCTTTTTCTGATAATTTTTTTTAAGTTTTATTTAGTTTATTACCTATTTTTATACAAGTAAATTTTAAATCTTGAAGTACATTGCTGTTGCAGTCGTAGTGTAACAATAGAACATCGTTTTATTGTTATACTAATGGTACTTACTATACCTTAATGTTGTTATTTAAAAATGTTATATGAGAGGTCGGAAAACCAATAAGGTAATATTTGTGTAACAATTAGTACAATATTTGTTAAATAACTATTTTTTTTTAATAACTATAAACTAGTGCTTGACCGCAATCCCGCCTGATGGTAAGTAGTGATGCAATCGTTAATGGTAAAGCGCGCTAGTTTATTTAGCCTATTGACTACAAAAAAACTTAGTGAATAGGAAGGGAGACGGTAGTTGAGCGAGGTGATGCAATGTTAAACTCAACAACACGACCAACGATGCTGCGCCACAGGGAGATTGATCTGGAGATCCTCCACGACCAAACTCCCTACACAACAACATTTGGCGCATCATAACCGGTACACTTCGAAACACAACTGCTCAGACCCGTCCTCCGTACAGCTTCATCATGCCGGAACACGACGAATTTGGCGGCAAGACTTTATCTGGTGGGTGGTAACTTCTGCCGGCAGAAGTTACCAGAAGAAGGATGTTATACAGGTATTAGTATTTACAGGTAAATTCGGTTATTTAAATTAATAAGTAAATGAATAAGTAATTTGGAAATACATATATAATAATCAAATTTCTCACGAATTGTTTTATTTAACTGTATAAAGATACTATAATTTATGTACACTGCGCCGGCGGCGATCGACTACCCTCCGTCTTACAAATTTTTATCAGGTCAGATGTCCTGACGCGGGGTTAACAATTTTACCCATCCAAATGCAGAATGCCGAAAATTTCACTTCAAAAAAATATGATTTACATGTAAAAGTGTTGGTATAAATAAATACGTTGACAAAAAATAAATTTTAAATAAGCAAGTTAAGCTGACTCTTACCTTGGCCAGAGCTAAGCATTGCCATTCAATGCGGCACTGCCGCCAATCTCTTGGGTACATTACCAGTCGACCACAATGACAAAGAATTTTTTGATGCTGTATTTTAATTTATTAATAGTTTTAATGAGTGTAATAGCTTTATTTAGTAATTTGTATTTATTTAGTTTAGAAAAACAAATAAAAAGAAAATGGTGGTGGGAATGAATAAAAAAAAAATTAAACTACACGTGTTATAAATATTATTATTATTATCTACTGGATGGTTTACGGATGTCAGACAGGGATGCAAAATATTTCAGCTGCTTCCGGTTAGAGTGTTAGGTTGCTACGCAGATGGTGATGTACTGATCGATTTCGAGATTAAAACAAAAATCTGACAGGTAATAATGTTATCGACATATCATAATATCCCCATACCATCCGGTTCTCAAAATTATATAAATAAAACTTTCTAGTTCGTCTTCTCTGAGTTCATCAATTAAATAAATATATACGGACAAATCACACAGATTAAGCTAGTCCCAAAGTAAGTTCGAGACTTGTGTTATGGGATACTAACTCAACGATACTATATTTATAATAGATACTAACATCCAAGACCCAGGCCAATCAGGAAAAGAACGTTTTCCATCATGACCTGGCCGGGGATCGAACCCGGGGCCTCCACGTCGCAGGCAGGCGTGTTGACCGCTGTGCCACGGAGGACGACAATTTTCTTATGAAACTCATTACAATAAAGCTATAATTTTGTATTGCCGCTGTAAATTAACTTGGAGGTATGTACGTCGGCACATGAGCAACCTCTCTGGCTATATCGCGCTGGCGAACGCTGACAGGGAACGGTTGGTGCGGCGTGTGAATGCGTGGAAGGACTCGCTTGAGAATGGAGGTCTGAAACTTAACGTGGCGAAGACCGTGTACTTGGCCAGCAACACGACAGACCCCATGTATGTACGCATAGGCGGAGACATGGTCGAGTGTAAGGACCAGTTTTAATACTTGAGGTCTGTGCTTCACGCGTCCGGCGACATTAATTGCGACGCCAAGGCACGTATTTCCGCAGCTTGGGCAAAATAGCGTGAGGTAACAGGTGTCATTTGTGACTCCAAAATGCCGGTTAAGCTTAAAGGGTAGGTCTATAAAACCATCATTAGACCTGTTCTCCTGTATGGCAGTGAGGCGTGGCCTGTGCTTGAGCGACACAAGCAGGAGCTACGTGTCACGGAGATGAATATGCTGCGGTGGATGTGTGACAGGAAATCAGAGGCGTTCCCGGGCAATAGCTAGTTGCTAGGATCGATATGAATGACTGACTATGCATAAGCACGCGTATTATACATATGTATAAGTACATACATACGTACCCAATCGTGTAAATATTAAAACACTGTCTTATAACTAGAGATCGGTAATTACAACGCTTATATACTTAAACTTACTCAAAATGCCGACGAAAGAGTAATGTTAATAACCTATTAACTAACAATTATGTAAAATATATAAAATTTGTGTATACAATATTCCTATACAACTAAAAGATTTTTTTCTTCAAAAATAACAAAATACCTTGTTAATCTAACAAATACATTAATATAATATGTTTTCATATTTCAACTATTATGTAAAAAACACACGTGTAGATATTTCACCATCGGCGCTCACACAGTATGGAATTGGACATTATCTTGAACTGTTTACGGATTATTTAATCCTATAGTGGCATAAATTTCAACTAGATACGTATTTATAAAAACTACAAATAAAAAACTATGACTTTGACGTGTTCCGAAAGACCTATTTTTTGCTTTTGTAAAATCAAGTTTAGGCATTTTAGCGCCAGAATATCCGACCATAGCTTATAAGTCGAACATTTTAGGTTCGCTCGGTCATTCTCACTCGGTTAAAGCGGCCAAGTCGAAAGTTCTATAGACATTCTATAGAAGCTTCCTTTTAAAATATTTGGCGCGCTCCTTTTTGTTTTTGAAGCGTCGTCTCTCGTCAGTCCACAAGGCTGCACACTGATAAAGTGCAGCATTTTGCGAATGTTAAAATGTTATATACATACATACAGTATGTTGAGAAAACCCTGGCCGACCCGTGAAGGTGTTGTTAGGTTTCGATAACTGATTCTACTAACGCATACAAAACCGGGCTAAACTAAAAAAAAACCCTAAAAAATAAATATTATTTCGCAAAAAGAGGTAACTTAATAAATGTGCGTTATGCACCCTTCCGCGGGCGGCGGGCGGCAGGGCACGCGGCACGTGGTCGCATCGCTATTCGCTCATAAAAATACCGGTGTTGTCACTTTTTAAAAATTACCAAATTTCGGGGAAGTTGGAATTAATTAGCGGGAAAAAAAGATTATTTCAAAATTCATTTGTATTGGTTTACCTAACCTTTATTATCCTTATGGGTCGGATAGGGTTTTCTTAACATACTATATAATAAACCCGAATGTTAAAGTCTTTTATATGTATATCGGTATTTTAATACGTACCGGTATGCTTGCATACCGAGTCGATACAGATTCCTGTATACATAATTTTGTTACTGTTTAGATATTTTGTTTCTTTTTATTTTTTTGCCTTTAACAGTTGTAATAACTAAATACTAATCCTTTTGTTTTTAATTTAATATTTTTGTAATGTTACCTTTAGTTTGATCTTTCAAATAATTTAGTCTTTAACAGTGGATAGGGTAGTTGACTAAAAAAAAACGAATTAGTCCGTCAGTCAGATTTCCAAAAAATACTAGACACGTATTTTTCTTTTTTCTTATAAAAAAAATGAAGACGACACAGTGTGTTGAAAACTCGTGTGACGTCACTGCACGCTACACTCTTTAACGACCAGTGACGTCACCAGCCACCACTCCTGATCTTTCATGCTTTTTACATTTATCAATATGTATTGATTTGATAAAATAAAATATACGTATCCAATATTTTTCTATAATCTGAATGACGGACTAAATAGAATCATTTTTTTTACCCGAGAAACATCCCTAATGACTTGATGCTGATATTATCATTTAAAACATACTTTTATTTATATCGATTTCAAATAAATCCTAGTAGACGCGTAACCAAGAAAAATTTAATATACTAATATAAAAGCACTAAAGACGTGGTCCCTTTTTTTACTAACGTGGTATGATTTTTGGTGTTTTACGTATTCCTTATATCCTTAAAATCAAAGTTAAAACGTTATCAAAATAAGATGTTTCCTCTTTCATTTCGCTGCACTAGGTACCTTTATATATAGATATGTTAGATGTTGCATTTCATCCTAGGATTTGGGTCAGCAGTGACTTATGCGCAGTACTGGTGCACAAGTCGACGACCTGACGTAGTAATTGAGATTGGCAGCTCGCGTGTACCGATTTAAATCACTTTAGATCTACACTTTATTATCACTTTAGATACTTTATCAACACGACTCGCAACATTATAATACTGTATATAAAGAAAAGCGAAAAAGGTAACGAGCTCGAAATATCGTTGTGCAACTAGTATTAATGTTCTGCCGATCGATTCTGTAAAGATCTCATTGTGAAGAGTTAGGTGTATTGAGCTTAAATTAGTGATTAGCGATTCTTTAACCATACATTTTTTACCTTATAACGTCACTTAACTTTAATCATCTTTTATGTTTAAACCCCTTAAACACTGTGGTGTTTATACATAAAGGAAGACTTAAGTTAAGTGACGTTAAAAGGTCAAAAATTTAGGACATTAGTCGGAGTGACAGCTCACTCCACTTAGTTTTCAAGTGCAAGTCGGACTTGCGCATAAAGAGTACCAAAATATGTACAAAAAACACTGTTTTTTATATAGATATTGCAACAATAGACATACATCAATACTGAAAATTTCAGCTTTCTATTCCTAGAAAGCTGAAATTTAAAAATTTTTATGCAGTGATTTTTTGAAGAAGCTTTGTCTAGTGAATGCACACGTTTGTCAGAATTCGTGCAGATCAACTCAAAACTCAGGAGCTCAACGGAACAAACAATAAAAAAATGTTTAATAATTATAAACTAGTTTTTTAAGAGCCTATTCACTCAAAAAAACTGAGTGAATAGGAAAGGAGACTACAGTTGAGAGAGGTGATGTAATGTTAAACCTAACAACACGACCAACGATGTTGCTCCACTACGAAACTCCCGACACTACAACATTTTTCGCATCGTACGCTCAGATATACATCATTAGTGAAAATTTCAGCTTTTTATTGCTAGAAAGCTGAAATTTTCCTCACTGATGGCTCACGGTGCATGAAATGACTAATAGACAGGCACACAGTGGAGTCTTAGCAAAAAGGTCCCTTATTTACTCTTTGGCTACGGAACCGTACAAATAAAGTCTTGACTCGCCTACTGTCTTACCAACAACTAGCTCCAACTCAGAACCGCAGCTTTTTTTCTCGCTTGGTTCGCTTAAAGCAAAAAGCTGGAATTATGTACGCTAAGGGAAATAGGTATAGGGCGGCTGAAGTCGTTGGCTGAAGTCATCATCTCTCCTCCCAGTGAAATGTCTTCTCGCCTGCCAGCCATCACTCCATACTTATATACATACTTTTTTCATAGGTATTCCTTCTACAACATAGAGCCCCTACAAATGCCAGCATTTATATTCATAATATTCTGTTTTAGTTCATCGAATAACTTATCCCACATACAAACTGCCTCGAATATACTTACTAATATCCACTTTGTAGTCTGTTTTCAAGTAGGTATAATAAATGTTCAATACAGTGTCTATGACAATCACTAAAGAACTGCACGCAATCTAAGAATCTGAGCAACAGTGAAGGCGTCAGGGCGACTTACAAGGCGAATGCAGATATTTATAACATGATTGTATCAATTCTTTAAAAAACCTTTCAATATCTACATATTATAGGACTCGTATAAAAACTTTTTAAAAGACAAAGCAAGGCATCGAAAATCACTTTCAAACTAATTAGTGGTTATTTTAGTACAATGGTAGTTTATGTAAAAGGAGAAAAGCATGACCGTGACCGAATTCGCACCTCGTGTTAACTCGTGTTCAAGTTCAATTTATCAGGCTTCTCTCTCCTTACACGCGCGTGTGTACACGTGACCCATTTGAAATACAGCCTAATTAGACTACTATTCTACTATATTGTAGTCAATTAAAAAAAAAAAACATTGACATTATAGAACTTAAACATATTATAAAGGGTATATCTGACATCGACGCACAAACGAGTGGATGTGAGTACCATGAATCCAGTACATAATTCTGAACCCCCAGTGGTGGAATTTTTCGTCGTCGTAACTTTTTTACTTTAGACCGTTCAAAATTACTATACTTTTATAAACCAATAATATTTTAAAGTAAAAATTAATTCGCTAATTACACAAAAAAACGCAATGAAAACAAAACTCTAAAAACTATCTTATCAACTGATTTAATAGAGTTCACATCAGGTATCAACGTTATACCTACAAACCCACGCGGCGGCACGCTTACAACGTTCAAAGGCCGTGCTGACAATTTTTTTTAAACATTATTATTTCCATAACCGTTCATTAACGACATAAATGACTATCATAATTCTATTAGTGGCATGCGGTCTAGCCTTTTCACGTAGTTTGCGTTACGATGTCAGATACACCCTGTACACAGTGAAAACTTAGCCGTCTTACAAAGACAGCTCACTTCATCTAGCCAATGATTACTAAGCATTAGTAAAAAAAAAAAATGACTTGTAAATAAGTAAAATTTCATACATTATTATGACGCATAACGTAGTTTAAAACATCCTATATGCGAGCGCAGAGAGGAGACATATTTACCAGAGATCATTCACCTTGCCTCAAAAATTTATATTTAAATTTTTCAAAATTCAATTTCTTAATTTAATTTTTTTTCAGATATAAGATGTGGGCTGTCTTTTTAAGGTGGCTAAAATTTCACGGTGTACATATACTTTAATCTATCAAGTAGGCCCGAAAGTTATGATCTTCGGCCTTACTTTTTAACAATGAAAGTTGCTAGTGTCGGCCAAAGCCAATCTATTATCAAATCAGTAAATCTTGCATAGTGCAGTTATCGCAAAGTGAAACTCTGGGCGGGATGAAAGTGACAGCAATTGTGGCCGGCAGCGGCGAGTGGCATCCTGCGTTCGCCATGTATTTGTTGTCCAGTTTACGCTACAACGTCAAACATTTCTATAACTTTTTCATTAATGGTAGTCATTCTAAAATCAATCTTATATCACTCTTAAATCTAAAGTCATTGCCAATAGAGCTGATATTTTTTAACTTGAAATAGGGTACAGCACTGCTAGGGTTGCCAACTTTTTTTTTAGCGGAAATAAAGTATATCTGATTTTAAAGGAGGTAAATAAAGTGTACGGACTTACAAAAAAAGAGTATTATCTATTTTTTACTTTTAAACTAAACGGTATTTTTTGTACTATTTGCGGCACATAACAACTTTCCATTGTTTTAAAAGGAATTGTATGAGTCCAAACATTCCAACACTAAATTTATATATATCAAGAGCTCATTTTTGATTTAATTTAATGAAGCTCTGTTTCTCTCTTCTCGCCACTTCACATTCATGGCCGAAAAGACTCTTTCAGTAAATGCTGGAAACAGAGAGTATATAGTTATTTTTTTTTTCGAATATTGATTGGGGAATCGGCGATACCAACATATTAACAGTAAATAGTGGACTTTTTTATTCTGATTAAGGATTTTTGAATATTATTACAGGTGTGCTCTTTAGTAAATATTTTGTAAAAAAGAGTATTTTAGAGTACTTTATTAGTATTATAGTTTATAGAGTACGTCTACATGATATAGAGGACAATAGTCTATTTTAGAGTACGGTTGGCAACCCTAAGCAGTGCGCAACTTTACAATAGATCATCTACCATCAGTAGCATCTAGAAGATCACCAATAAATCTATGCCCCAGTGCAATTAGCATAATCTACATAAATAAAGTACCTAGAATTCAAGCTGCACCTCATTGCGAAACGGTCTTAAGGTCGACATCGATGTGTTTGAGATTCTTCAAATAAAAGTTGAAATCATTAACTAAATTATCACGTCATCTTTGCGGATTTTAGGGCAGTTTTGGCGACACGGAAAGGCTTTAGCACCATAGACCTCATACATACGCTGCGGCAAGTTATACAGAAGTCCGTGGAGTATAACAAACCACTATGCTTGGCGTTTGTGAACTATGAGAAGGCCTTCGATTCGATCGAGACTTGGGCGGTGCTACAGTCTCTCCAGTGGTGCCAAATTGACCATCGATACATTGAGGTGTTAAAGTGTTTGTCCAAAAACGCCACCATGTCAGTCCGTCTCCAGGACCAGGATTCGAAACCGATCCAACTCCAGCGTGGAGTGAGACAAGGAGATATCATATCTCCTAAATTGTTCACTGCTGCGTTGGAAGATGTCTTCAAGCTCCTGGCCTGGAAAGGACTTGGCATCAACATTAACGGCGAGTACATCACTAATCTCCGTTTTGCAGATGATATCGTGGTCATGGCTGACACCCCGGAAGACTTGCGCAAAATGCTCAATGACCTCAGCAGAGCTTCCCAGTAAGTGGGTCTAAAGATGAACATGTATAAGACGAAGATCATGTCGAACTCTCATGTCGCACCCACTCCAATTCTAGTTGGTTGCTCTGCACTCGAAGTTGTTGACGAGTATATATACCTGGGACAAACAGTCCAACTAGGTATGTCCAACTTCGAGAAAGAGGTGTCTCGTCGAATACAGCTCGGCTGTGGAGCGTTCGGGAAGCTACGATACATCTTCTCGTCGTCCAAGATACCACAGTGTCCCAAGACTAAAGTCTTTGACCAGTGTGTGTTGCCAGTGATGACTTACGGAACTGAAACGTGGTCGCTCACAATGGGCCTTATACGAAAGCTCAGAGTCCCACAAAGGGCAATGGAAAGAACTATGCACGGAGTTTCTCTGCGTGATCGAAACCAAAGAGAGAGACCAAAGTCACCGACATAGCTCTGCGAGTCGCTAAACTTAAGTGGCAGTGGGCAGGGCACATTGCTCGTAGAACCGATGGCCGATGGGGCAGTAAGGTTCTGGAGTGGCGGCCACTTACTGCAAGACGCAGCGTAGGGAGGCCCCCAACAAGGTGGACAGATGACCTAGTGAAGGTCGCAGGAAGCCGATGGATGCGAGCAGTACAGGACCGGTCAGCGTGGAAAGCCTTGGGGGAGGCCTTTGTCCAGCAGTGGCCATCCATAGGCTGAAGAAGAATGTGATGTCGTAAATAATTAAATAGTTTCCGCGTTTGCATTGAAACGCAGGCTGAACCCTACGAGATATATCAAAATAATGTACTAAATATTGTACACATTGAAAAGATCTAAAGAAACACCGAACAGAACGTCTCTGAGCAGTTGTGTTGCGATGTGTGCCGGGTACGATGCGCCAAATGTTGTAGCGTCGGGAGTTTGGTCGTGGAGGGTCTCCAGATCAATCTCCTTCTGAGTTAAACATTGGATCACCTCGCTTAACTGCCGTCTAGGAAGACGGAACAACTGAGTGAATAGGAAGGATCCTATTCACTCAGTTTTTTTAGTGAACGGGCTTATTAAACTAGCGCGCTTTACCATCAATGATAACATCACTGCTTACCATCAGGCGGGATTGCGATCAAGCTTTAGTTTATAATTATTAAAAAAAAAGTCCGCGATGGTATATGTATCTCTTATGGATATCCCACCTCACCTAACCTTATTACTAATCTATTGCTTCATATGTTCAAATAAATGCATCTGCTCCACAGCGTAAAGAATGCATTGAATGTTATTGAACTGTCTAAACGAAACTAATTGCTACTGATAGTGAGTTACGTCTCACCAGTACAATTAGAAACAGTGTATAATAGATATAGTTCAGTATATCGAATAGAACTAGTAACTAATACTTATATATGGAATAATATATAAATAGATAATGTTCCATGCGGAAATATTATGCGAGATCGTGTATATAGTAAAGTGTATGTGTTAGGTACATCATACATATCACATGCATCGTATTTCGCATCGGCGAAGACGTAGACTCATAGGTTCGTAGAGGCCGACAGACGCATATTGATAATTATTATAACGCCAGTAGTTATTACGATTGCTTGTGGAACAAACTGTGCAGCAAATGTCAAAGAATAATGTTTTTTTTTAATAATTATAAACTAGCGCTTGACCGCAATCCCGCCTAATGGTAAGCAGTGATGCGATCGTTGATGGTAAAGCGCGGTAGTTTATTAAGAGCCTATTCACTCAGAAAAACTGAGCGAATAGGAAGGAATACGGCAGTTGAGCGAGGTGATGCAATGTTAAACCCACCAACACGACCAACAATGCTGCGCCATAGGGAGATTGATCTGAAGACCCGCCACGACCAAACTCCCAACACAACAACATTAGGCGCATCGTACCCGGCACACATCGCAACACAACTGCTCAGACCCGTCCTCCGTACGGCTTCACCAGACTTCATGCCGGAACACGACAAATCGCTTGGCGGCACGGCTTTATCTGGTGGGTGGTCACTTCTGCCGGCGGCCGATGTTATGGCCTACCACCGAGAAATCATACAATACCTGATGATGATGAATGATCCTACAATACCTAATATACGACCTCATACAGTTTTAAACATTTGATAGAAGTGTAAAAGTGTTTGTACTATGCTACCAACCTTCTTATAAGTCCTATTATACAACACTGTTTTGTTTTTGCGAAAAACGAAACACGTGTCCAGTATTTTTAAGTACAGAATCTATGTACAAAATTTCAAAAAGATATCATGAAAAACCACAAAGTTATGAGCTTGTTATCCTACTTGGCTGTCCCAACAAAAATATGGCCCACCTTCCGCTCGGGCGGACGAGTTGCGCCGGCATGCACAGTATAACTAAGATCTACTGTGCGCGCTCGGGAACTACACTGCAACAATTTCTAAATGTATTTGGGAAAAAATATAACATGGTGTAAAAATAATTGGAATCGATTCAGTTGCTTATTCTGAACAAACTTCATATATTCAGGTTTCGAATAAACAAAAAATAACGTTGTATACAATATGTAAAGAAAACCCCGTCCGACCCATAAGGATAATAAAGGTTAGGTAAATACATGACCAAAGAAAATATGAAATTTTACATAATCATCATAGTATCAATAGTAATGAATTTTGAAATAATCTTCTTTTTCCGCAAATTAATTCCAACTTCCCCCAAAACCATTTTTAGCGGTATTATTATGAGCGAATAGCGAGACGACCGCGTGCCGCATGTCTTGCTCCCTTCACCCGCGCATGTATTGCCTACCGCACGTGTTTTAGTCTACCTCCGTTTGGAAAATAATATTTATTATTTTAGGATTTATTTTAAGTTTAGCCATTCTAGGCATTGGTAGAATCAGTTATCGATACCTAACAAAACCTGCACGGATTGGACAGGGTTTTATTTATATATTGTATAAGATCACAAAACTGAGAGCAGCGGTGGCCTAGTGGTATCGGCCGCGACTTTCAAGTTATAAGTCGTAGGTTCGAACCCCATCTGGCGCTTTACTTTTTGTAAATTATTTCATCACCACTGCTCTCAAAACGGTGACGGAAAACATCGCGAAGAATATCCAAGAGCCAAAATAAAAATATCTGCCACATGTGACATCTATCAACACGCACTGGGCCAGCGTCATCGACAGAAGGCCTAAGTCCCAACAGTGGGAACGTTATAAGCTGATTATGAAGATGATGATGATATATAAGAACATGGAGTTTTTTTGTTTTTTTTTTATTAAAATATAAACCAGCGCTTGACCGCAATCCCGCCTGATGGTAAGCAGTGACGCAATCGTTGGTGGTAAAGCGCACTAGTTTATTAAGAGCCTATACACTCTAGCCTTGAAGACACTCAAATTGTAATCCGACGGAAACACCGCCGCCGGCAGATTATTCCAGTCCCTCGATGTACGCGGTATAAAGGAGGAGGCGAAACGCTTTGTCCGGATCGTAGAGGTGTTAACAACATAAGGTGGAAACTCGCCGTACGACGGGTCGTCCGATGGTGGAACGGAGATGGGGGAATTAAATCGTGCAATTCCCTCGCACACTACCCAAAATGTATCCTATAGAACACCGAAAGGCTGGCTACTCTACGCCTGTGCTCTAGGCTTTGGAGACCAACTCGAGTTAAATGAAGGTCACCAATCAGCCTCTTCGCACGCCTCTCCACTGAATTTGACCCAGTTAATATTGGCCAGTTATTTACTAAGGTTTACTGCTGTATTTTTTAAAGCAACAAATTACATTGGAAATGAAATTAATTATCGTCGTTAATTGAAAATCCAATTAAAAGTTTGGATTCTTTCTTGATCAAATCTTAGTATGATTTCGGTTGATTATTTATTTTTTCAGAGTTTCCTGCATCCAGTGCTAAATGATTAATAACCGGCCAATTCCCAGTTGGACACGTGCACGAAGAGTCCCGTAGCTTTATGTATATAAAAAAAATATTTTATAGATTATTCTATTTAATTATTATTTTTATATTATTCAACATAATTATAAAGGGTGTATCTGACATCGACGCACAAACGAGTACCATGGATCCAGTACATGATTCTGAACCCCCCAGTGGTGGAATTTGTCGTCGGTTTTTTCCAGATTTAAAAAAAATAATATGCAGTTTTTTTTCACTTTAAACTGTTCATTATTGCTATACTTTTATAACCCAATAAGATTTTAAAGTAAAAAAATAATTAATTCGGTAATTACACAAAAAGCGCAATGTGAACAAAACTCAAAAAACTATCCTATCAGCTGATTTAATAGAGTTCACATCAGGGGTCAACGTCATACCCACAAATACGCGCGGCGGCACGCTTGCAACGTTCAAAGGCCGAGCCGACACTTTTTTTAAACATTGTTATTTCTGTAACTGCTCATTAACGATATAAATGACTATCATAATTTTATTAGTGCCATGTGGTGTAGCCTTCTCGCGAAGTTTGCGTTACGATGTCAGATACACTCTGTATTGTCTATCTGTGAACATTTCAACTGCCTGACTATCACGGAACGTGATCAAGCTGCAGCTCGTCTGGATACAGCCTAGTGATAAACAGAAAGACAGAGGAACAGTGGAGTTTTAGTTGCGTCCCGTTTTTACCCTTTGGATACGAAACTCTAAAAACGACGACGAAGTGTCTGTGGGCGAGGGGTGCAAGCTTGGCGGTACCGGACGGGGAGTTACCCCGGTTACCTATTGAAAACGAAGTGTGGATACCAGTTGCATTTACATTTACAAGAATGAAAATCTTGCTGTGACAGACTTCACCGAAGTTCAGACGCAAGACTGAGTCTTAATTATATGCTACGATTTATTTCCAGGCATGGGAATCCCCCAGAACATGTATGAACTCCCCTAATTACTAAACAAAGTATAAACGGGGACTTATACAGTAGGCCTAGTATGAGTTTTCAATACGAAACTCGTTCGATCGTATCGAGCGCGTTTAACGCTCTCATTGGTTGAGAGTTCTTACGACCTTGAAGCGGGCCAATCGCTGAGTCAAACGCGCTCGATACGATCGAACGAGTTTCGTATTGAAAACTCATACTAGGCCTACTGGATCATTTAATCTTGCCCTACCCACTACAAATGCCTAATGTTTCATGTAGATATGGTTGTGTATGTGTAGTTTGTAAGACCAAATAGCCGCGAATTACTTGACCCTAAAATTCTGACTTGCGACAGGCCAGAAGCTGGGTACGTACATGTTTCTGGGTACTTCTGAGTTGTCAAAGAGTCGGTCAGTAATTAAAACAGTTGAAGTTAGTTACATTCCAAAATGTAAATCTCTATGGAAAATAACGTCAAAAACTGGATACATGGTGTTCACATTTACTAACCTTAAACACTCAGTCGAGAATGTATGCCATGGATAGTACATCTGCAAGGCTATTTATTATATTACACAGTATAATTCTAGAAACTGTGTAGCCAAAGTAAGTAGATATATGTAAGCAGTTTATATCTCATTAGCGATTGATGTGTGGCGATAGGTAGCCGGTGCCTGTGGAGTAGGTGCGTAGGTAACTACAGGAAACTCTCAAAACCCTAGTGGCATGTCAAAGACCACATTGCTTAGTTTGTAAGTTTTATATCTATGGGCCATTATAACTCGAAATATTGTCCGTATTTATTTATTTATGAATATGAGTATTTACGCTGGTCTGGTCGTGCCTCGGAAAGCACGTTAAGCCGTTGGTCCCGATTGCCATACGAACATCTAGTGGCAGTCGTTACGGGTTCTTGGAGCCCTCAAAAGACTAATAATTGGTCTAACTGCAATGCTTCGATATCGCCTTGTGGAGGTCAGACGGCGGACGAGACGGAAAATGGCGCCGATTCTGTTGTTCACAAACTAAACAAATTTTAAGATATGTACTTCTTTTTCTTTCCATTTCGTTATGAAAAGGACAAAAGATAAAATGTCAGTTTAGACCTGTCAAATCAGTGCGCTCCTGACGTCGTAAACTGGCGTATTTTTAGACGCCATGTTTATAATCGCGTCTAAACTGTCTATGGAATATCTGAATTTGACAGGTTTAAATTAAAATGTTATCTTCTATCCTTTTCTTAACGAAATGGAAAGAAAAAGGTGCACATAACTTAAAATTAGTTTAGATTAGTATCAACAGAATCGGCGCCAATATCGAAGTTTAGCCAAAATCAGCAGTTAGACTGGTAAAGCGGACCCCAGACTCCAAAGCTAAAAAAGACCTACCGTATATTACAAAGCACAAAGCAGTCATAAAAATCGGTCTAGCTGTTTCGAAGGAGTTCGGTTTTAAACACACGTCAAACGAGAATTTTATTTGTATATACAGATATGGTGTGTTATTTACTTCGTGGTCGGATATTGTAACACATATCGGTATGTTATGTATATAATCTATGACGTATGGCCCCTGAAGTGTTGGACACGCAACACCCTTCAGCTGATCGACGATCGTTTAGAGGTCAGGAGCTATCTGACTGGAGATAGATGGGCTCTGGGAATGTTACGTATCGCACCTCCGCGTGACAGTGCATCGTCGATACTGAGGCTAGAATAGTAACGGACTCACAGATACCATTGATAACCCGCTAACACAATTTATGGTCACTATAACTTGCTGATTCCAATTCCATACATAATATTCAAATCAAATCAATAGTAGATTAGTAGTAATCTAAACGATTAGTATCAACAGAATCGCGCCAATATCGAAGTTTAGCCAAAATCAGCAGTTAAGACTGGTAAAGCGGACCCCAGACTCCAAAGCTAAAAAAAAAAAGTTTCGGATGTAACTGGGATTATGAACGCTGAGATGATGATTATAACTCGACATAAAAGTTTTATTTAATTACCCGTGATTCCGTGGCATTTGAAAATGTCGGACTTCTGACTATATCGATAAACATGAAAACTTATTAGGTACAAGCGACAGTACATCACGCTACTAAAATCTGTCAGATTTCTTTATTAGATTTCCAACTTTACCACTAAAGCATTAAGGCTCAAGGTTGATTGGCATTGATATGTATTTGATAGTTTAGGGTAGCCTCACCTGCTGTCGTCCGTACCTACGTATAATTGAGTTTACTCATTCATATGCAAATAATATAATTCCATCCTTAGGAACAAAAACATATTCAGACCAGAACTATAATATCGAAAATGATGAATTAATAACTTAACGCTACTTGAACTGATGACTCCTAAACTGTCTTAACATTGAAATATAATATCCAACTGATATTTCGCCAGTAATTGTTTCCATTGAGTATCGGTTATCATTTCATCATTTTCAATTGGCATAAAGTAAGACTTCGGTTGTCGCCAATAAAACTAAAATCATTTACCAAATAGTTTTCATTGCTGCTGATAATGGTTTAAAGAAATACTTTTGTATCAACATTTGAGAGATATTAAAGTATTCAGGACTAATTTAGTAAACAACTCTATAGAGTACGTAATTTTTAAGTAAATTTAATTGACAACACTGATTATAAGTACACTTGCACGCCATTTTATGGAAATGTACCTACTGAAATATCTATAGTATCATTCCTCCTGCACATGTGGCTTCCCTGGCACCTCATTAACGGCATAATTAAGTAAATGTCTATTACGGGCTTATGTAGTTTACTTTTTACATTCTTATCATAACCTTTTTCTATTGACATTGTGTACACACAATATTCTAATTTCAAGTACTTATTAGTGGTTGTCTAAGAAGTCGTGGTGGCCTAGTGGTTAAAACACCAGCCTCTCAAGTATGAGTGCGCGGGTTCGATTCCAGGTCAGACAAATGTATATAATAAATGAGTACTACAGAAATACTGAAGAATAATATTGATGAGTAATTTAGAGACTAATTTGCGAATAATAAATAATAATTAAATGGATTTAAATTGATTACATGCATATGAAATGAGATATGTAGACCTTTTCTTATTTTACCAAGTATGGGTACTTGTTGGCAGGCCTATGTTTTCCTCCCACACCCATTTAATTATTTTTAAAATAGTAGGCGCGATGGTTCTTAAGGACTGTTCTCCATAGGACACGACTAATTGGAACCGTGTACCTAGCTTCAGCTGTTTCATAAGTAACCATATTGGTTTACCTATGTGAAATAATAGTAGATTAGTAGCCAAGGGCTGTAAGGTATCAATTGCAGCCCGATATAATACGCAAAGAGGGTCCAATTGATGCTTACACCCGAGCTAACTACTCTGCTTTACATATATATTGTGAGGTACGTAGAAAAAAACCGGCATTACAAGAATAAAACAATTTAAAGTAAAAGTTATCTATACCCGCCTTTATTCATCTTATTTTTAAAATATTTTTTCTGAAGAACGAAATTGTGCGTCGTTGTTCGATATTTAAAATTTATGACGATTATACTCTTACGAAGACAAGGCTGAATAGCGAAGCGACCTTTTTTGTCATTGGGCTGAATGCATGATGTCTATTGCCAGTATGATGGTTAGATGTACGCGAACTACACTAGACAGCAAATAAACCTGGCTACCTGCTACTTTTAAACTCTAATCGGATTTCCTCAAAAACTATAAAGCTTACAACTGTCAAAGTCATCCCTATAGAAAGTGCGTTTCATGACGATTAATATTAATGGAAACACATTGGGATTTAACAATCAGTTAAGAGTTTATTTTGAATTTTGAAAATGAGTCGTTTTCTAGTCGCGTAAATTGTTTATAATCACTAAGTAAAAACCAAATCAAAGCCGAAATAAAGAAAACAAGTTTAAGCAAAGTTTATGATTAGTATTCAGTGTTCTCTACTCTTGCTCTGATAACTGATAGCATCCTCTTATTTATTCAGACCTTACGAGCCAGACGATGTATCTTGGGGAATTGCATTTCACTACTCTTCAATTGCTATTCGCAGATAAGGTACATGACCTGCGAGAATCGCAGTAATGTAGCGATGAGAAGTCAATCCTCGTGTATGGCCCGTCGGTTCAATGAAAAGTAAATCCGTATGTGCATTTATTAAGATGCCGCCTCACACCCTTACAGTTCCTCCTTCATAAGCATGTTTCTTCGAAGCAACACTGATAATAACGTTTTTCAGGGCGACGATATACTCTTTGACGTCGATCACTTCCATCTAGACTCTCCCTTGTCTTATCAGTGAAGAGTACTTTACTCCACTGCTCCAACGTCCAATCTCTATGCTCTCGAGCAAATTTAAGTCTTGCTCGAAGGTGGGCTACCGTTAATGGTAGGCCTGTTACCGTACTTTTTGTTATCAGATTCCGTTTAGCAAGTCTTCTTCTAACAGTATCTGAACTTATGACCACTTGGCGATCATCACGTAGACTTTGTTTAACTTGAATTGCGTTGGGTCGACGATTACGCAGAACAGCAAGTTGGATATAACGATCATCTGCTGCTCATGTAGCCCTAGGTATGCCCGTACCTGGATGGCGATCTAATGATCCAGTCTCTGAGTATCGTCTGTAAAGTCGTTGCACCGAAGATCTTCTAAATCGAAGTCTTCGAGCGACCTCACGTTGTCCGTAGCCAGCTTGAAGTAATGCTACAGCTTGAGCGGCTTCATTGGAAGTCGTATCCATTATCAACTCCAAACGTAAGAAAAATACACGCGTCTATGCAAATGATGGACAAAATTTAAAGAAATGACAAGAAATACTTCACCTTAGACTTCCTTCACTTTAGAAGAGAAAGAACGCTGACCACCAACTCTAGCCAAAACATAGCAAATCGCAAGCATTATGTTTTTTGCATGATTACAATTTAAGGGGACGGGACTTTATATTAAATATTAGCCATTTTAATCGTCATGAAAGACACTTTCTATAGGTATGACTCTGACAGTTGAATATTTTAGACTTTTTGAGAAAATCAGAGAAGAGTTCAAAATTAGCGAATGGCCCGGTTTATTTGCTGTCCAGTGTATTTGAAAGAGTGAAGTTTACTTTAAATATTGTTTATTGCCGGTTTATTAATGCCGGTTTTTTCTACTTACCTCACAATCGAAATGTAAAGCAGAGTAGTTAGTATCAATTTCACCCGATTGATACCTTACAGCCCTTGGCTACTAATCTACTATTGATTTGATTTGAATATTATGTATGGAATTGGAATCAGCAAGTTATAGTGACCATAAATTGTGTTAGCGGGTTATTAATGGTATCTGTGAGCCCGTTACTATTCTAGCCTCAGTATCGACGATGCACTGTCACGCGGAGGTGCGATACGTAACATTCCCATAGCCCATCTATCTCCAGTCAGATAGCTCCTGACCTCTAAACGATCGCCGACCAGCTGAAGGGTGTTGCGTGTCCAACACTTCAGGGACCATACGTCATAGATTATATACATAACATACCGATATGTGTTACGACCACGAAGTAAATAACACACCATATCTGTATATACAAATAAAATTCTCGTTTGACGTGTGTTTAAAACCGAACTCCTTCGAAACAGCTTGACAGATTTTTATGACTGCTTTGTGCTTTGTAATATACGGTAGGTCTGAGAATAGCTCGTATTATTTAAGTGATGACGGTGGTAAAGCCAAAAATTTGTATATCTAAACATCGTTAGCCGGGATAGTTAGCACTTACATCAATAGTATCAGACTACGAGTCATCAGCTTATCACCGTGCACCGGCCTAGTCTTTCCCAATTAGTTTGCGGTCAGCTTCCAATCTGACCAAACACAGCTGAATACCAGTATTTTACATGGGGCGATTCCCTATCTGAGCTCCAGTAAGACTGGTGGTCAGACTTTCGACTTTCTGACAACTCTTAACGACTCTCATAAAACTACGTATGACAACCGGGACCAATGGTTTTACTGCTTTCCGAGACAAGGAGGGGTCTCAGTATGCATGATGGTCATCCATCCACAGCATGAGTAGCCTAATTTACAGACTAATTAATATAATAAAAGCGAAAGTAACTCTGTCTGGCTGGCTATCCTTTTACGCCGACACTACTGAACGGTCCAATCGTCGACAGCCTCCGTGGCGTAGCGGTAGCGAACGCTGCCGCTGCGCAAAGAGGCGAGAGTGTGATCCCCGCGCAGTGCAAATATTTGTATGCATAAATATGAATATTTGCACTGGTCTGGTCGTGCCTCGGAAAGCACGTTAAGCCGTTGGTCCCGGTTGCCATACGAACATCTGATGGCAGTCGTTACGGGTTGTTGAGCCCTCAAATGTCCAATAATTGGTCTAACTACAATGCTTCGATATCGCTCTCGGGTTGTGGAGGTCAAAATGCAGTCGCTTCACGAAAAATATCGAATTTTAGCCTAAATCAGCAGTTAGACTGGTAAAGCGGACCCCAGACTCCAAAGCTGATAAAGATGATGATGACCACTGAACCGTCCGATGACGAAATTTGGTTGATAGGTAGCCCATGAGTCCAGGAAATAGGAAATGGACATAGGCTACTTTACACCCTGGATGTAGATATGTATTGTATTAAAACAACTTGCTTGTACAGGTATACTAATCATAGTGTGATGTCGCTATTAGCTAGATTTAAACTGAGATAAATTTTAAATTGAGATGCAAGCACCAATGAATGAGTATCGTTCTAGGACACCGCCATATATACATACATAAAGCTGTAATAAATGACATCTCTTAGAACGAAACGCTCAGTTCTCCTGTTTATAAGAGCAACTCACATTTTCGCATGTTTGAACCAATTTTAATAATCAAGCAAGATAAGTATTTCTAATGTAAATTTTAACTACTGAATTAGATTGTAAATGAATTTAGATGTTATGAAAAGTCTATTCAATTAATATTAAAAAAGAAAATAAACCGCTCAATTAAAATATAATCAGCCGCATGCAGTTATACCAGAAGCAACAAAGATACAAATTGATTGATTGAAAGTAATTAAGTAAGTACCTGAAATAGGAAGGTTCGTATTTTAGATTACTACTACTAGTTATTACTGTTTGCTTGTGTGTCAAAGTTCCTTACTACTGTACTAGATAATTACATGATTAACCATAAATGCAAAATTAACCGCATTTCGCAACAATTACAATGAAAATATTTTGTTTGACGCCCCACTGGCGTGTGATGGCCCCAATGGACCGTCTAGGCGCTAAAGAGAAGCTTACGTTACATAATCCAATTGAAAAATATTTAGGTAAGTTTATAGGTACCTAGATAATACTAATTAATACCTTACAAAATTACGTCAGTCTCATCATATCCCAACAAAGGAAATAATGATAATTAATAGAACTTTATTACTGAGTAAGCGAGAGAATCGTGTGTATCGTGGTGGCCTAATGGTTAAAACACCAGCGTCTCAAGTATGACTGTGCGAGTTCGATTCCAGATCAGGCTAGTACCAATGTAACTTTTCTAAGTTATATGCACTTTCTAAGTATATCTTGGACACTAATGGCTGATTAAAAGGTGAAGGAAAACATCTTGACGAAACCTGGACTTTATGTCTGAAATCGCCAACCCGCATTGAGCAAGCGTGGTGATTACGCTCCATCCTTCTCTGTATGAGAGGAGACCTGTGCCCAGCAGTGGGACGATAAAAAGGTTGATGATGATGATGATGAAGCGAGAGAGATAGTGATAGAGCAACGATTTCATAAAGCAACTTCTTAGACAAATAGATAGTGAAAAATATTTAATTAATCAGTGTCAACAAAAATATTTTTCTTTTAAACCAACCAGTTTATTAGATAATGGTGTCAATCCCCTTGTTCGCAAATTTAAATTCAATGCATCCTTTACTTTCTATTTCCTTAATAAAAAAAAATATAATATAAATATTTCTTTCTTTCTTTTCTTTAGAGTGAATACTACTTCAACTCTTCAATGGACCCTGTGGTTAGATACCACGTTTTTGGCAATAACACGTGTAACAAATTATAGAAATTCTTTAAAAAATTTATTTCACAATATCGCCAATGACAGTTGAAAAAACAGCCGCGTGAGCCGACTACGAGGAGATTTGATGCAAAGCCATGATGTGGCCACTCTGCTGCGATATTTCAATGTTCTTTATGAATTATTCACTGAATGCCCCTTTAACTACATAAATTACGCGCTTTTATTTAGTAAACGACACTATAAATAATTTGAAAGTCTAATGAAAAATGAGCGTGACATTCATCTAAGTTTTCCCGTCAAAAACCCAAAAAAAAAAAAAAAAAAATATTTGTTTAATCCTGTCACAAATTTGTCAAATTAGTGACGCAATTTAAATCACCATGTTTATACGTCACACGTCTTAACCTTCTGTGGAACAACTTAATTTCGAACTAGAAGGTAGGCCACCAGCTTAAACCCAAGTATAAGTTAATTTTACTAGAAGTTTCTGTCAACAACTATAAACGTAAGACGGGTCCACTTCGTATCCCCTAATACTAGTCAATACCAAAAATATCTGAAGTGAAGGATAGTGGTTCAAAGGTTGAATAAATAATAAATAACTGCAAGAATGTATTCTGATATCATATATAAAAGCAGAGAAAAGTAGAAAAGTCCAAAGTTTACAGAGTAAAAATCAAAGAAGCCTTCGACGTCTGGCCTAAAAAAGCTTCTGTTATTTATTAATAACGAATGAACATTTTGCACCACACATACAATTTATTGATTCGCTTTACACATGCAAGTTATCAGTCAATATAGATAATTACATAATTCATACAATAACAAAAATGAGGTTAAATCACATATTACTTAAACTTTAAACGAAGGAATTATTTAAATGATACAGCGTTTTTCAGAATTACCTATGCTGATTGAAGATTCATCTTTGACATGTCGCCTTTTAACCACATCAAAAATAAGCACTAAACTTTCATTGACGTCACAAAAATTTCCTTGGTAACAACGAATTCGCTGACTTTCGCGAAAGAATAAAACTGCTGTTGGACTGTTACCAATAAAATGGTAAGCAATTAGTCATTAAAATTGAATTTCATACATCCATATTTTGAATTGCTTGGGCGTCGAACACATAATAAGTATAAAAATAAAAGCTTACCCAAAAAAATTTAAATCCACACATAGACACACATTATGGCACTGTTATATCTACCACCAAGTATGAGTAATTTGTTAATACTCAAACCAGTAATTACCTATTGTGTTGGTATCAATAGAGGTATTAAACATTAGCGCATGTAAGTAAAGTTTTATAAACGAATATTTGCACTAAAACAACCTAAAAATTAACTAATTTAAATTCCTTAAAAGGTTGTTTGAAAACTTTTTTGATAGCATGTTAATCCGAGAAAAACGATATAACGTTTAGTGATATCACTATTCACTATTAAAACAAAACTATATTTTACTTCTAAGTAGTTACAGATTTACACGTTATTCCGTGGAACTTCGTGTAGGTCACAGGGAGACGTGTAAGGGTGAGTACTCACTGATGCAGCTCATAGTGCTGGTAATGCTGCGCAGGCGGCTGCAGCTCGTGCAGCGGCAGGTAATACTCGTGTACACGCGCGAACTCGCGCGCCATGTCGCGGTGACGCGACACACGCGACCGCACCGCGACGACGTCCCACTCGACTGGCGACACTTACACCTCACTACACGCGCACAACACGCATCTATCAACACCAGCGGATCCAGAGGCTGTGCGAACACTCCGCGACACGGCGACCTACAACTACCCTAAGCCAACACATTCTGGATTATACACTCACAACGAACTCAGGAATCGAGTTTCAAACTAAGGGTATCAATCAGGCGTAATTGGAAATAACCTGCCGCCAAAATATTAGATACTATCCCAAGTAGTGTCTGAACAAAACCACACCAGTACAAATAAAAATAGCACTTGAAAACTTTTTATACATTTAGTAGAAACAAACTTGCGCCGCCCACTTCTAAGCCTGGCGTTACGCCCCTACCCGCCCTAAATCTCCGAATTTATTCAAAAACATTCAAAAAATATCTGTACAATTTAGGTCATTAATAATCGATAACCTGACGATGATTTCTTAACAACAATCAATTGGTGATGTTTTTGATCGTACGCTCAATGGGTCACATGTGGCCTTCGCGACTGTTCGGCGAGACCGACCGGCTCGCGTCTGCACACCGATATCGTCGATGGATAACAATAGTCCGAGGCGTGCTGTGTGTATTTTGCCGTGTGCGCCGTGCGCGGCTCGCACCCGTCCTTCAGCTGCAGGGTTGCGCTGATCCGATTAAATGAGTCCGCTGCGCACTTATAGCTACTACACTCGCTCTAAACCCCTCTTTCATTTATTTATTTTCACAATTTACTTTACCACCAAGATTAAATCTTCATGAAATTTCGATTACAGATTGAGTACATGTAACTGTTATTTATGTCTTCAAGTAAAACAAATATGTATACGTAATGTAATAAATCAGTCAAAGATGAACAGGACACGCAAAATCTATATCCTCTGGCACAAACTTACACGCACAAAACACATTGATTAGCTCAATTATTTCTCAAAATTACATGCAATTGAGTACGAATGAGAGGCGCGCGCGATTCCACTTCCTATGAACTGGCTGGCAATATGCATCACTCGAGCGCAATCACGAACGGCTAAAAGTGCATCGCGATGACGCAGCGTGCCCCTGAACCTGCCCGTCACCACTGCGGCCGCGGATAACCAGGGCCCCGACGCCATACAAGTGCAGATAATCCACCGCGCGCCGCAACAGAACCGTCACCGCTAGACGAGCATCGAACAAGTAATGGATAGTTAATGCGGAAACTTCGCGATCTCGAGACGTCAAATAGCTCGCTTACACGTGCCGCCGTTGCAGCTAGTAAACATAACGTAATATTATGCAACTGAATCAAATGCAAGAGTCTTATATGTACGTAAGTACGGAGGAATTACTCAGATCGCGTGATGACATTGTGGACGATATTATATATACATATATATATATATATATATATTCTTGTAGAGCATGCATACTCCAACAACGAGTTATTGAAACGCTACAGAATGCCACTTCCACAGTACCTCTTCCCCAATTATACTGCGTTACCGTATGTGTTACATTTGAGCATCACCTAACCTACCTACATTTATTTGTTAACTCTTTGGAATCGTCTCTTTTTGGCACGTTTTTATTATTCCTTCTTCATGTTTCAATGTATCGTTAGAATGACTCGGAAATAATCTTTTGCAAATTACAAAAATTACCAGTAGGTAGGTACGTAGGTACGTAGGTAGGTATCCAACTCGGCTGGGCTGCTTTCGGGAAGCTACGTAGAATCTTCTCGTCCGAAATACCGCAGTGTCTCAAGACAAAAGTCTTCGACCAGTGTGTTGCCAGTGATGACTTATGGAATTGAGACGTGGTCGCTAACAATGGGCCTTATAAGAAGGCTCAAAGTCACTCAAAGGGCAATGGAGAGGGCTATGCTTGGGCATTCACGTAGCGTGGGTTGTGCGCTCCCGACAAGGCGGACCAACGACCTGGTGAAGGTCGCGGGAAACCGCTGGATGCGGGAGGCGCAAGACCGGTCGTCGTGGAGAACCTTGGGGGAGGCCTATGTCCAGCAGTGGACGTCTTTCGGCTGAAATGATGAGGTAGGTACGCGTTTTTACAAACATATCTTGATAATTTGCTTTTGGATGATATATATGTACCTATGTAAAAGAGTGCGCAGTGTGAGTTTTAAACGGACCTCGGGCTCCAACGCGAAAGTCGTGGATGTAACCGGGATTATACGCTCAGATGATGATGATGATACCTATGTAAAATAGTAAGTTTTAAATAAGTTATGAATTACTCTTTTAATGCATATATCTAGTATCTGTCGAATATCAAGCTAAAATACTAGTAAAACACCAAATAAAAGCAAAAAAACCTAAACCTTGAAAAAAGAAAATAAGCATTTCTGTTTCTTTCCCAACTAATATTTAATTCGTCTTTACATAATCATCCTATAATATTCTCATTCCTGAGACACAGGCCTTCTCTCGGCGAGAGGGAGTGGGCCGTAATCTACGACGTGGGCCCGATCCGGGTTGGTATATGTCACATGTCTTCGAAGTTTCGGCAGATTTCGAGAACTAATTAATTTCGAAAGTCGGTGTCTTTGGTTTTGTATATTCGTTTTTGACACCGACTTCCGAAACTAATTATTTTTCACTTTGTAGTGGTTTTTGGAAGACGGTTGTTTTTTTTTTTTTTTCTTTTTTGTAAAAAGTTTTTATTTTACACTTTTTAGTTGTGAAAAGTATTATGTATTCAGTTGCATCCGCTCAGACTGGACGCTGACGCAAATATAAGTAGTTGGGAATCGACGTAATTTTGTTTATTTTAATTTTTACCCGCAATTTTGAAGAATTCCCTCGACTGACTATGGTCTTCATCATCAGATTGGGTGCAAAGTTCTCATAAATATCAATGAATTAAGCCCTAACACAAAGTAGGTCTTGTAAGCCGTTGAGGAGTACAGTCACAACCCATCTAGGTGTAAAGTTCTTACCAATACAAATTAATCAAGCCCAAACACAAAGTAGCTGATGTGAATTGTTAAAGAGTTCCTTCGAATGTCTCCCGGCTTCATCATCAGATCTACTCCAGACGTTTATTAAATTGTAGTGCTTTAAAATACTTAATGAAAATACTAAGAAATGCACACTAGTCGCCCCTACGATTTTTTAAAGTTCCTTGTCTTCAATCTTCAGATCTTGATGTCCTTATCTTGGGACCACCTTGGAAATATCTTCTTTCCAACAAAAAAAGAATTATCAAAATCGAAATTAAATAAACGACGAAATTATCCGTGAACAATATAAAAAAAGGCATATATACCTACGGTCGAATTGAGTAACCTCCTCCTTTATGAAGTCGGTTAAAAATGGCAAGATTCGTCTTATATAGTATACAGTGCTGTTAATGCTGTTCATTCTTTTTTCTAAAAATATTCTACATTTCTCCTTTTTTGAGAAATATTTGGAAAGTCGCCAGGAACATTTGGAAAAAATTACTTAAGTGCTTTTTTCTATGGGATATTTTAATGAACACGTATTTTTTAATACAATAAGTATTAAAAAATATGTGCTGATATGAATATAGGTAAGTAATGCCAGATAGTTAAAGCCAAACATACGCCTCCTACGCCTACAATCGTTGCTTAGCACTTAGGTATTTAATATGATTACGTTATTCCTGCCACTGTCGCACAACAGTCAAATTAAAAGTGCAAGCTTGAAAGAAAAGCATATTACAATATTCTAGAATATCTTAACGATAACATACATAATATCATGTAATCAATATTATCAACGCATCTTTGACATAATCATAATAATAAACCAACATAATATTGATAATGACTATTATTTATGACCATTTCCTGTCATTTTGTGTACAAAATGTTTTTAATAAAAACATTATGTTGATTTGATGGTACCTATTAATTTATCGAATTTCTTAATATTATTTACTGACATTAAAATATCTGTATATCCCCTGTACAAATATCACAACCTAACCTAACCTAACGCCAAACATAACTGAACAAATAATGTATTGTGATATCATTCATGTTCTCATATTTCCACAAATAGAGGTATTGAATCAAAAGCTAAGTAACGTTTCTAGATCGCGACCTAAGTTGTATGAAATAGTAAAGAGTCGGCTTCCCTCCTCAGAACAAGGCAATTACTAGGCTATTATTTCGTAGAATATATTTCCACAGTAACAAGTCGAAGTGGCTTCCCTTCGCAATAGTTCCACCCTCAGCGTCGGCTACAATGTCAGTGTTCGCGCTAATTGGAATCGGGCTGAAACCAGACGTGAAACACCGCGGGGGAGTCCGCTTAAAAATGGTACATTAATTGAATCATTAAGGTATAATAGTTACAGAGTACCAATCTGGCGAAAATTCAATAATCAGCGTTATTAATTTTAAATTATTTGTACTGGGCGCACCTATACATGCATTATGAGTCTAATTACTCAATCAATAGTTACTGACAGGTTCCTTATCAGCGGACGTGGTCAATTATCAAAGATGGAAGTGATACTAAGTTAGAAGAAAATGATAAAGATCTGGCACGTGTAGCGAGGGATAACCCTCAAAACGCTCATATCATGCGGTGGTCACTTATTCTATTACGTCTTCTTATATACATATTTTATTGTGACATGAAAATATCCTGATAGAGATATCCACATTTGGGCTAGTGCTGCAAAATGCCACCTTTGGATGCAGTGAAAAGGCATGCGAAGAGGCTAAGTGGCGACTCAGATTTAGTTCAAAACGGTCCCCAAAGCCGAGCACAGGCGAAGAGTAGCCAGCCTGACGGTGTTTTTGGAGTGTGCGAGGGAATTGCATCACTTAATTCCTCCATCTCCGTTCCATCATCGGGGGACCCGTTGCACAGTGTGGTATTTAGCCTCAAAACCTGGCCAAAAACGGAATTTTGAATTTCCTATTAGCTATTTAGTATTGTAAACAGTTATTAAGCTGATAAGTCACTGCAGCCAATAGTGAAACGCGTGAAGCGCTAGCGCAACACTGGGCTTCGTGCGATCAGTCAGAAGTTACTGCTCGATTACGCCTGACGTGTGATTTTTCGATACGCTCTGATTTCATTATTTTCAAAGCTTTTGTTTTAGTTCAATGAAGTGGTTTAGTGGTGGTTTTTATTATGGATCATTCTATGCCAGGTATGTACTTTCTGTTAAATATATATATTTGGGCAAATATCTTGTTGATATTTTTTTATTTAGTCGACAATATAGGTGTTATTTACTGTTGTATAAATAATTATTTAGATATTTCAAAAGGGATTTTTTTATATTTCTGAACACTTCTGTGTATTGAAAACTATTGTATAATGTGAGATTCTTAATTGGTAAGCTGGGTATAAAATAACTAGCCGCACGAAACCGCCCTTTTTTTTATTACATTTTTTTTTTGTAACGACCTATAATATTTGCTTGAAATATTTTGCTAATGTTATTCGTTTTTATTTCCATTAGGACTTTCTGGCGTAAAAACAGTGACTCGAAACGAGTTGTATGACATGGCTAAACGTTCAAATGAACGAACATTTGACGGAAAGCTTGCATTTATGGAGAAAGAATTGTTGAAAGGTTATTCTCAAGATGACTCAAGAATAGCTGATATGAAGCACAAACTCTCAATTATCAAACATGATTTTAAACAGAAATGGTTGGCTGCTCACAAAATCAAAGAGAGGTTCGAAGAAAATAATGCCACGTGGCTCAAGGGCACTGTTACTTTACCGAGCGCAGGTAGGTGGAGCAAAATCGATGCGATTCTTTTGCTATTGTTTACATTATAACAATGCCGGAAGAGTTCAAGCCAACTAAATTGATTTTGTTTTATATAACAACATTTTTATTATTTATTTGTTGTAGGACTCAGCCCCGGGCGTCCTCAGAAGTCATTTATAGAGTCAAGTGAAAGAAGTAAAAGGAGGAGAATTATGAAATTTCAGCCGAAATAACAGGGATTGATAAAAATTTAATATATCGGCTGAAAGTCATTCTGGAGACATTGTGTTCGGGATTAAAAGTAAATGCAGAGAAATTCGAACAATATTGCCTAGAGACAGCAGAACTATATGTGTCACTATATAAATTTTATCCAATGTCTCCTACCATGCACAAAGTGCTTCGGCATGGAGCGGCTGTCACTAAAGCAGCAATACTACCAATTGGTCAGCTATCGGAAGAAGCGGCAGAAGCACGGAACAAGAACATAAGATCCTTCAGACAGAACTTTACAAGAAAGTTTTCGCGAGTGGCCTGCAATATGGACATTTTAAATCGACTTTTATTGACCTCAGATCCACTGATTACTGGCATGAGGGAAACCTCAAATAGAAAAAAGGAAGAAATATCGGCAGCTGTTTTAAATTTACTTCACGAAAGTGACGTTACCAATATTAATATTATGGCTGACTCTAGTAATGATGAATAAATGATTTTCTATTCAAATAAAGCATTGTTTTACTACACTTTAATGTTAAACCACATCGAAAAGTACATATCTAATCATTAGAGGCAAAAAATAATTTTGACCAAGTTTTGAGTCCAAATACCACACTGTGCGTTGTACGGCGAGTACCCATCCTTACGTTGTTGACACTACTGCGATCAGGACGAAGCGTTTCGCCTCGTCTTTTATACCGTATCTAGGGACTAACAATTTGCCAGCGGCGGTGTTTCCGTCTACTTACAATGTGTCTAGAGTGAGAGATTCTTAATAAACAAGGGCGTTTTACCATCAACAATTGCATCACTGCTTGCCATTAGACGGGATTGCGGTCAAGCATTAGTAATAGAATATGGTACACCGTACACGTTAGTAACAATGCCACTATAAAAATAAATATATCTTTAACAGATGTAACAAAAAATAAACGTATTTAATTTTGATATTACTTATATCTTACTCATATATACTTATAAACTTGGATGTTCATCATCATCATCATATGTATGTATCTATTATAAATATAGTATCGTTGAGTAAGTATCCCATAACACAAGTCTCGAACTTAATTTGGGGCTAGCTCAATCTGTGTGATTATATACACAATAACTAATATCTTAGTTATTGTATACAATATGTAAAGAAAACCCTGTCCGACCCATAAGGATAATGAAGGTTAGGTAAACACATGACCTAATATAAAATAAAATTTTACGTAATCATCATAGTAACAATACTAATGAATTTTGAAATAATCTTTTTTACCCGCGAATTAATTCCAACTTTCCTGAAATTTGGCAATTTTTAAAAAGTGACAACACCATTTTGACGGTATTATTACAAGCTATGCGACCACGTGCCGCATGCCCTGTCTCCCGTCGCCCGCGGAAGGTTTGCCTACCGCACATGTACTAAGTTACCTCTTTTTGCGAAATAATATTTATTATTTTAGGGGGACTTTTTTTAAGTTTAGCCTGGCTTTGTATCCATTAGTAGAATCAGTTAAGTATCGATACCTTTCAATACCTTCACGGATCGGACAGGGTTTTCTTTACATATTGTAGAATCAATTTTTTCTAACTGAACACAACTGTGCTGCTGGGATGTTTGTTGCGCCACTTCTTCAGCACTAAAGCTCTAAGAAGTGGTTAAGGGTGGGCTTTCATAAGTATCATAAGTATCTTTCATAAGTACATATTATGTAACACTATCTATATTACGGGTTTGGTTTCCGCAATTAGTCCTTCCGGTGGACTATTGTGCGTGCACGTAATATTATTTCATCTGCTTAATATTCCCGAAACATCGGTGAAATACACTAAATGTAAAGTCGTATGTAAAACCAGATTCATTGACCTCGAAATTGATTCATATATTAT
The DNA here is from genome assembly GCA_037179545.1 of Sesamia inferens. Lineage (NCBI taxonomy): Eukaryota > Metazoa > Arthropoda > Insecta > Lepidoptera > Noctuidae > Sesamia > Sesamia inferens. The sequence goes on along the minus strand of CM073921.1, from coordinate 11,524,140 downwards.
ATACCAACATCACAAGTTCCGAACGCCCTCTGAGATGTGTTGTGTTTGTATCTAGCCAACTGAATTGATTACCTCACCGAACCACAGCCTCCGTTTTAGCGAACTAACTATGGGTCGGGGTACTCTTAGAGACTGTCTAATGGAAAAAGTAATAATATTTTGTGATACAATAAAACCACAAAAAGAAATGCTAAAATATGCTTAGGTCCAAACACTGACCGATTTCTGACCTGGAACACAAATTCAGGATGAAGTTACAAGGACATTACTCAACAGGTTATAGATACACTAGAGGGCGATTCACGTAATTTTAAGAACATTCATAGTCTGGCTTCAGCCACAATCTGTCAAAAATATCACTAGATTCTACGTTTTTTAATCGAATTTAACGTTTTTGATACTTTTCTTGACATTGATGTTTTATTAAATACCTACAGGAATTGGGACTATGAATTGTTGCCACTGTAGTTAGTTGATACACATGTATGGACATTTGCGATAATTTTTTAAGCTATTGCATAGCTTCTATCGCGGGCCTTGAGCGCGGGGACCGAATCCAGAAATTCCGTAACGAAAAAACCTCGCGCTCCCCACTCCGACGGGCACGGAGGTGTGGCTTGAAGGCCGTACATCGTCTAACGTCGTTTCAGTTCGGCAGTCTTCGGCGTTGTGTGCGTGCGATTAGACGTATTGTACGACTCTACGAAACTCGCACGAATCGAGACGAGCTGCTCCGAAATCGGACGAATACATAAGCAGCTGTTTATGAGAAAGTATATAGGTGTATAGGTATTTATGTACAACATCGAATAGCTGAAAATAAAAAGAAAATGAAATAAATAAAAAAAAATAATGAAGAAATAATAATAATAAAAAAGAATAGAAATAAATATGAAGAAAAGAAAAGAAAATAATAAAAAAATTAAAATAAAATAATAATAATAAATAAAAAAAAAGAAAAAAATAAATAAAATAAAAATGAAGAAAAAAAAAAGTAAAAAAAAAAATAAGGAAATACAAAATGCTATGCAATAGCTTTACCGCGGCAGTCTCCGAGTGCCACACGTCTTTTTTATATACTTCTGATATAAGTAGTTATCAATTCATCATATGCCTGACCTAGCCTGCATAGTTGAAGTAGAACTTCCTGTGAACTAGATGAAGCGGTATTCCGCTTCATCTAGTTACACAGGAAGTTCTACTATTAATACCATTACATGGAGCGACTTTTTATCTAACCTCTACAACCCAGTTGCTGGTTAAAACGGCAGCCCTTGGTACGATTTTTAGTCAGACCTTCGGTTCAGGTTCTACCTGAAATATTTAGGTGATGAAATATTGAACACATTTTTTTTCACTAGGAATTTCTCCTGTGTCGTAGGGGCGTTTCCAAACATATAAACTCATATACACAAACAACCAGACCCGGAACAAGTAATTTTAGGTCATAAAAATATTTGTTCCGTGCGGGAATCGAACCGACGACACACAGCGCAGCAGTCAAACATTTAACCACTAGGTACTAGCAATTAAATCCTACATCTATGAGGTACGCCAACCATGCCGCCAAAAGTATGTCAACAATGTCATGAGTGTCACGTCACACTCCATGCTGTCACAATATTATACATGTAACCATAAATTTTACTTTCAATGTTTATTTTGTATAAGTAAATTAACGATACACAACATTGAGAGATCCTTGTGTAAAACTGCACTGTTTACAGAATCTGTAAACATGATACTGAAGAGCCAAAAAAAAATGTCGAAATAACAGGAAAATGGAGAATTAGATTAGAAACGAAAAATATCACATTATTGCCGAGTAAGTTCAGTGTTACTGGACACCGGTACAAATTAATCACCGCTATACCGTGTGTCCGACACCGACGCAATCTTGGCGGACACTAGACACCGACATTCGACACCAGCTCCCTGAATAAAGCGTCGTCTGTGTTCGACAGAATTATATTAATTAATCCAACTGAATTAAATAAAATTTAAATCTAGTATTACACGCACGTTAGTTAGTGGATTACATCGCTGAACAAAATGCTTGGCTCAACTCTAGTCCTGCTCCACGTTAGAAATTATTTCATTCATTAGAATTTTCTCGGTCATGACATCGGCTACCGGCAGAAGTTACCACCCACCAGACAAAGCCTTGCCGCCAAGCGATTCGTCGTGTTCTGGCACGATGTCTGCTGAAACCGTACGGAGGACGGGTCTGAGCAGTTGAGTTACGATGTGTGCCGGGTAAAATGCACTAAATGTTGCTGTGTCAGGAGTTTGGTCGTGGAGGGTCTCAAGATTAATCTCCCTCTGGCGCAGTATCGTTAGTCGTGTTGTTGGGTTTAACATTGCATCACCTCGGTCAACTACCGTCTTCCTTCCTATTCACTCAGTTTTTTTTTAGTGAATTGGCTCTTAATCATCTAGCGCGTTTTGCCATCAACGATTGCATCACTGCTTACCATCAGGCGGAATTACGGTCAAACACTAGTTTATAATTATTTAACAAAAAATAATAATAATAAATATTGGGGGCTCCCCATAATTAGAACTGAAACTAATTTTTTTTTTTCATCAAAGCATTTGTGTGGGGTGGGGTATCTATTTTTTTTAATAGATACATATATAGATAAACATCCAAGACCCAGGCCAATCAGGAAAAGATCGTTTTCTATCATGACCTGGCCGGGGATCGAAACCGGTGCCTCCACGTCGCAGGCAGGCGTGTTGACCGGTGCGCCACGGAGACCGACAAATCTATGGATCGGTCTTCAAAAATGATATCGAGGTTCAAAAATATTTTTTTTACCGAATAGTTTGCGTGATAGACGCTTCCAAAGTGGAAAAAAGTTGCCCCCCCCCCCCCCTATAGCTTCTAAAATAAAAAATCAAAAAAAAAAAATATGATGTACATTACTATAAAAACTACCAACGAAAATTGTTTTCAACGAGATCTAGTAAGTAGTTTTTTTTAATACCTCGTAAATCGTAAACCGCTCATTAGCGCGTAATCTTTCAAATAAATAACTTAAATCCTTTAATTTCATAAATCAATGGTAGGGAACCCTTTGCGCGTGAGTCCGACACGCACTTGGCCGGTTTTTTTTTTAATCTTAGCTAACAGTTTTTATGACAGATGAGTGGTCAACATTTCATGAATAAAATTAACATTGGGAGATTAAATATAATAAATAAACATTTAATAAATAGATTCAATTAATATTGACATATAATTTAATGTATCACAAAAACGTATTAATTAACTTTATTAGTAATACTGGTTGTTTTTGTGTCTATGCTTAAAAAAGCGCTGATGCGCGCGCTCGCTAATAATACATATAATTTGTACAAATAAAAATTATTGCTTGCTATTTCTTTTTGCTGTAGGTATTGGTTCCATTTGAAAATGTCAATATTTTATTAATTCGACACCATCAAGTCAAAGGCGGCTGCTAAACGGCTACTTATTCTAAACTCTAAACGTCTTCTTCGCTCTTGCAAAAATCGGCCGATATAGGTATGTATCTATACATACATATATACAGTAAGGGGTCAAAAGTGCATTACCACTTTTGAACTTTTTTGCAATAACAATAAGTGTCAAAAGTGGTACTCCACTTTTGACCCTTACTGTAAATGAGTATCAAACTTTCATCATATGACACTATAATCAAGCAAAGATTGACCGAGTGTTGTTGTGAAAAAATAATGTGCTTTCTAGCAATTGCCTCGGCTGTAATTTTCAACTTATATCATAATGTACTCAGTATAAGATATAAATGAGCTTGGCTTTATGCAAACATTTATTCGTCCAATGCAAGCGCATTGTCAAACATTATAATCATATTATAATTAGTCTATTAAGTTTCTTTTGCTAGGACATAAGCCTCCTCCTCCCCTTCCCCTCTCGGGGCCAATGCGGGTTGGCTAGATGTCACTTGTTTTTGTATCTTTGGTTCTACATCTCACTAGTTTTCTTTCATCATTTTGAGGGCGTCGTGTTGATGATATAATACACATTGTGGCTGCCTGGATTTGAACTCCAGACCTACCTTCTCTTAAATCAAGGGTGATACCACTGGGCCTCCACTGCTCTTTCTTACTTTAAATAAATAAATAAAAAAAGAATTATTCCAGGTAAGCTCACAAATTTCAAGTAAGTCACCTATTTTGACTAAGTGATATACTACACACACTCTGCCATAAAAACTAAAAGCAACACTAACTAGCCTTGAGTTACCTATCTAGTATCTACTACCACAAATTAAACTACCCGAAACTACCAAATTTGCAAATTGCTTTTATATCTAATGCTTTAGCGAAATAGTTGAAAAATAATAAAGAAGTTGACATAGATATTAGGTTTCGTGTTCACAATACGTAAATAAATGAGTTATCTAATAAAATAAATAAGTTCTATTGATTTTTAATTTATTATACGTTATTCTGCGGGAAGCCCGACTTCAATTATGTTATAAATAGTTCGCGCGGCATTTGCAGGGTTCTACGCTAGTCTACGTCGTAGCTACGAAGCATCGACGTGGCTTAAAGGCTAGCCTACGCAGCTGCTACGCCAACCTTCACACTGCTACGAGAGGAGTACATCGATGACTGTAGGAACTGAATTCGTATTTTTGGTGGTTTCGCAAACGGTAGTTATCATTTGAAGTTCAAAATCATTCAGGACCATTTACAATCCATATTATTATTTATACAGCAGGTAGTAGCAGAGTTATAAGATAAAAATTAACAACATTTAGAATTGCTTTTTGGTGTGTTTAATTGTATAAAAATCAATAATCTGAAACTCTGCCAAGTACCTAACATACGGAGTCAATATATTTCAGTCAGAAATCAAAACACAATCACGAACACGATCATCATCATCTCAGCGTAAATCCCAGTCGCATCCTCGCAGCTTTTTCAGCTTTGGAGTCTGGGGTCCGCTTTACCAGTCTTAACTGCTGATTTTGGCTAAACTTCGATATTTTCTGTGCAGCGACTGCCGTCTGACCTCTACAACCCGAAGGCGACATCGAAGCATTGCCGTTAGACCAATTGGGTTGTATCGTAAAAAAAAAAATTAATGTCCATCAGCTGGATTTACTGAAAATATTGAACACGTATTTTTAATTTTTTTTTTCTTTCATTCAAATACTTAGGAAGATATAATGATTTGAAATGTCGCATGACGTCACGCCATGGTACAAAATATACCACGGCGTACTAAAGTTACAAACTGGGGGCTAATTGCCCCCACTTTGTAACTTTAGTACGCTATATCTCAGTAGTTTTTGGTAATTTTAACAAAATAAAAAATACGTGTCTTAATTTTTTTTTTTATTATATATAAGACGGACTAATCATTTTTTTTTAATTTTCATACCTTGGTTACATCCCTATTGTCGGACTTTTGAGGACTCCAACAACCCGTAACGACTGCCATTAGATGTTCGTATGGCAACCGGGACTACCGACTTAACGTGCTTTCCGAGGCACAACAGACCAGTGCAAATATTCATATTCATGCATACAAATATTTGGACTGCGCGGGGACTGAATCCGCACCTTCTTGCGCAGCGGCTGCGTTCGCTACCGCTGCGCCACGGAGGCTGTCATACAACGACGAACACGATATCTTCGATATTTACTTAATAGCAAACCACTTGGCAAGAGGCAACCACAACACCGACTCCGCGCTCAAACAGGCCAACATCCGGCTCTAGTCGAAGTTTGAGCAAATCTACAAGCTAACAAATAACAACTAAGTTCGTGTACCCTAGGCAAACATTTCATAATTTAACCTAATTTTCATTATAAGCACGTTGTTCAATTTTTTCATCGAATATGAACTAGTACTGCCCCGAGAGGACTGGAAGCCCATACAAGAGAATCTAAGCAGACGAGGATGACTTTCCTCGTCCATACTAATATAGAAAGTGGTGCTGACAATACGACAATAAATTAAACACCGTGTACCTCAACACAATCTTAGTCTACCCATAAAAAAACATATAAATATATCCATTAGTTTAGTCACAGGAAATTATTTTTCATTTTTCACATTTTCTACATGATGTACATGTTGATAATGAAGCGCTTACAGGTTAGTGACCGCCGCATCCTGCGGTACCAAACTTTAACAATAATGACGCGAAAAAAGCAAGTCGATACAGGATCGCGCTGTAGCCGATCGGAGTTCAATGAACCAATATTTTTAAAGGATGTTCTATTCCGTTTGCAATTTTATGCGATTTAGTTTGATTTTCATTTTTTTTAATTTTGATGCTAAGTTTTTTCTATGGTTTAGGATTATTCCTATGAAACAGCATTGTTCGTGTTTTGATTTATTTTCGTATTGTCAGCACCACTCTGTATAAAGCTGAAGGTTTGTTTGTTTCAACGCGCTAATCTCAGTAACTGCTGTCCGATTGGAAAATATTTTTGCGTTGGATAGCCCATTAATCCAGGATCCAGGAAGGCTGCGACTAATAGAAGCGGAGCTACAAAAAAATACATATCGAAACCTACGCGGGTGAAAGCGCGGCGCGCAGCTAGTGTTTACATAAAGAATCCTAAATCGCCTGCTCACTAGGTATACAAGAGGTATAGGTAGAAATTGTTAACACAAGATACAGCTTATACAGCTATGAACTTAGCTCAAAGGCTTTATTTGCAGTTGCAAATAAGAATGGATCATGCTCCATTAAGTAAGCACAACATGACACAGATTGTTCACAATTTTATGTAACGCTCACCGGCAGCTAACATAAACAAAATACCTGTTGCGTCTGTGACTGACACCACCCCTCCCCCCTCTCCCTTTATCCCTGTGCGGATCTCCGGCCCGGACGCACACAACTAGGGCCCCCAATTTTGATAGTTTCGTAAATTCTTACCACGAGCTTTAGAAATGTATTCAGTTTTGGGTGAGTTACATTCGAGTTGGTTCATAAATTTTACTCTATAACCCGCGCCAATAAAGAAACGAATCTTAAATGGCGGCACCGGTCTTTCTCTCTCACTCGCACCTTATGGCTATATTTACTCACACACCGCCGTACTGCATAGGTAATTTGCTGCACATTTTGAACTGAAGTTGAAACAACGCCTGATGTTACTTATTAAAATATACAACTGATTACATTCTAGATACTATATACTAAACCAGACCCTAGAAAAAACACCGAATTCAATAAACCATTATATTCATCTGGCCTTGATATGTGTGAGTTACGTTCGAGTTGGTACTATGTAAGTACGTAATTTTCTGCACATTTTGAACTGAATTTGGAAACAATGGCCAGTTATTATTTATTTTAATAAATAACCGATTACATTATAAATAAAAACCATTTAAGTGTAACAATAGCGCCGCAAACAAAACTAAATACTTGCGAAGCCTAATTTCAAATTAAACATATGTTGAACAAGATGACTTGCAGGGTAATTGCGTAACACACTATGAGTAGCAATGGGTTTCATTTCGACAGTTTAACAACATTCATTGCGTTGTTTACATTGTTGAGCATACACATTTATCCAACATAATGAGCAATGGATTAACCGTAAGCTTCAAAATGATTCGAATTTGCAGTAACAGTGTAATACGCAATTAGGGTGCCGCCCTCTCTCAAATCGTTAACGAGCATACTCGAGGTGATATTCTCTGATATTTAAGTCACTAGCAGTCTCATTGAAGACCAAACATTGGCGTCAGCAAGAAGAGGCTGACTCCGATTTGCCGAATGTAACGTCCTTGTTGTCCCCAGAACTCTAGACCATGCTCCAAGTCCTGTAGGCCTAGTATGAGTTTTCATTACGAAACTCGTTCGTCGATATCGAGCGCGTTTGACTCAGCGATTGGTCCGCTTCAAGGTCGTAAGAACTCTCAACCAATGAGAGCGCCAAACGCGCTCGATATCGACGATCAAGTTTCGTATTGAAAACTCATACTAGGCCTACAGAGCACGGCTAGCTTCAGGCTTCATTTAGTGCAAGGTTTAACTAGTGCAGAGTCACAATAACCTTGTAGCTTGTTAAAGAGTGATAAGATGTAAAATTCTGGGTGCACACTGGACAGAATTCAGAACTCAACACTGCATTTTAAAACAGTCATATAGGACGTAAGAAAAGAAGAAAAGAGTTCTTGTAAGGATTTGCTCAATGTGGGCCATTGCACAACAGTGGGACAGCTGCACAAAACAAAAAAAAAATATTAAAAGATATATGTACTGTTTCCTTGTTGTTTTCAAAATGGTTGGATAGGGAACATCTACCTGATTTCAACACTAGTTAGACAAAAAGAGATCACATGAATCGATTTTCAAAAGTATTATCATTTATAAATCTAATTTCAGAGGAAAACGAATTTGGAATTATGATGTTGCCAGTTAACGCTCGCCGTACTGTAGCATTGCTTAAATTTGGGTAGGGCCAGGCTGAATGTCTTATTAGATCGCCATGAGGCTCGTACAAGCAATGAACAAGTGACGTCCGCACTCGGTACAGATTTCTGTATAATCGTCCTGTCATAAGCAGGCCATCCCCGCCCCCCGCTGACTACGACTACGCTAGCATTGTCTCCCACAAAGCAGAATATATCGCAGGGTTCCTATTATAAAAATCTGAATTTTATCATCCAGCTTTTACAATATGCAACAACGAATTTTTTACGATCTGGATGGGTTTTATTAACTCGTATCAAAAAGAAGATAGACATAAACAAGCAAAAACTGAAGGTGACAATTTAGATAGAAGGGGACGACAATAGTAACTACTATCCATCAAGGTTAAACTCAAAGTCACAGAATTTATGTCAAGAAATAAATAAAGGCACTTTTGAGTTGTCAAGGGGTAGATCAGACAAAAAGATGAAGGTAGTTTGCCCAACCCAAATCTTAGTAGGTAGCTATTGAGAAGAAGCTAACAAGGAACTCCATGGAGACTCTTTTAAATAATTTTTTTTTTTTACAAAATATTGGTTATATCATTCAAGTTAAAATTGTACCAAACTACCTCCCAGTACCCCACAAAGTAACTTCTCAAGATCATCTCGAATCTGAATATCTATCTACCCCACTTTAGCTTTGCATACATGATATTAAATATGTCAGAAAGTTATAAGTGGGCTAGTGCAGTGGGGTAGTTACAAGTGGGTTGAAGATGTACAATTGTTTAATATATTCAACTTTCTTCTGCCCTTATCCCAATTTATTTGGACTCGATTCAACAACATGTCTTTTTCTCCGATATTTCTCTATTAGACGTCATCCCGGTATTTACCCATAGCAAAATACCAAATATTCTTCTCTTTGAATATAAAGGCTGTATCTAACATCGATGCACGAGTACCCAGTATGGATCCAGTACATGATTCTGAACCCTCCAGTGGTGGAATTTTTCGTCGGTTTTTTCATGATTAAAAAAAATATATATGTAGTTTTTTCACTTTAGACCGTTTACAATGGCTATACTTTTATAACCCAATAAGATTTGAAAGTGAAAATTAATTAATTCGCTAATTACACGAAAAAGCGCAAAGAAAACTAATCTCTAAAAACTATCTTATCAACTTTCGATTTAATAGAGTTCACATCAGGGATCAACGTTATACCTACAAACCCACACGGCGGCACGCTTACAACGTTCAAAGGCCGAGCCGACACTTTTTTTTAAACATTATTATTTCTATAACCGTTCATTAACGACATAAATGACTATCATAATTCTATTAGTGGCATGCGGTCTAGCCTTTTCGCGAAGTTTGCGTTACGATGTCAGATACAGCCTGTATGTATATTTACTTACTTCACAATTATTACTTTTTATTTCGGCACCAACCAAAGGTATAATACCTAGTTCATTAAGTCTACCTCTATATATACATATATAAGTATATTTGTGTACGTGTAAATAGCTACATAACGAGTACCTACGCTCATCCACACACCACCCTCTCTCGATCACCTGCAGATGAGAAATAGATATTAACTGCTATATAATTTTGAAGAACGTTAGTAATTTCTATTCGTTCATTTATTATATGTAAGTGGTTTTAAGACTATTTATCTTGAAAAGGGAATAAATGATATGATCTGTCTATTTCAACCGGACAAATTATGAATATAACATCAACCGTTTTTTTTTTTTGTTGGGATGGAAAATCATCAGATGACTTCTCCCTCTCTGGGCGGAGCGGGGCAGCGTGTCAAGGCTTTTACTGACTAAAACCCACCCGTGTTTCTTCACTGTGCGACGGCCTTGGCCACGGTTTCTGTTTTAACCAACCCGCAACCCTGGCCGCTTGGCTTACCGGGCGGCGAGCTGCCCCCACAAATAACAACCACGTCTAGCTAAAACTAAATAAACTTAAACTCAGCATTTATTTCAATTAAACTATTTACAGCCAATTTTGGAATTGCAAATATTAAATAAATGGTCAGTTACTTTAAAAATCTAAACTACATAGTTGCTCATTCCACACTGTATATTTCTAAGGAGAGGAATGGTGATGAACCTACAAGAACTCTTTTTAAATCATCTTGATACATCTATCTTTTACTTTGTTGTTCGAGATTAATGTAAAAAAGACAAATAAAGAAAGAATTAAATAAAAGTAAGAAACGCCTGGCAGTTATAAGATGACCAGTCTCAACCGACGGCGCCTGACGCGCATGTGTAGATCAGACTGATAGAAATAAAATATAATTATTTGTGGCAATCATGACTCATAAAAAAGAACACAAACACAAAAATATATATATTTATTTTTTATACAGGGTGGGAACTTTCAGTAAGGGTCTTAGGAGACCATTATCGCCAAGATTAAAAAAAAAAATGATGCACACCAATCCTGTATCTAATTTTGAACAAAATCTTTTGAATGATCAACCGCCGTTGGAGTACCTATTCAAATTTATCAAATTTTAAGTAAAAATATTTTAGCGGTGGTTGAGATTTTTTAATGACTGAATAAAAACACAAGTTTAAATCAATCCAAACTTCAAACTTGTTATTATTAAATAAAAATCCAACCTTGACGGTTTGTTGCTTCAGAAAAATCTCTATTTTGAGAATTTAAGTATCTAATTGCACAATTTAAATTATTGAAAAAAGAAATACAAGTTGCAATTTAGTACGTTTAAACTTGCTAGAAGCAAGAATATTACACAAATAATAAAAAATACATCGACTGCGTTACAACAGTATAAGGATCAAATATCAAAATCATCATGTGCAATCTTACAGAAGATGGATCTTTAAACAAAAAATGTTTATCCCACTATATAAAACTCCCGAAATATCATCAAAAGCAGTCGTTAAAGGAGGTGTCTCACATCGTTTCGAACTACAGATATGGAAGAAATGTGGACATAAATATTACCGACAGCCTCACAACAGCGGCAGTAAGTTTTCTACAGCGTCAAAATGGCGGTCACTTCGAACACCTCCACAAGAAACAGTACATTTTATATAAGAATAACATCTGTAAGTTAGACTAATAAAATTCTAGGATAGAAGTTCTAGGATGTAGAACTTATTTATATAAGGTAAGGGAATCTCATGTGCGATACATGAGATTATATTAACTGAGATGCAACTTCATTCCTTTTCAATCCATTATCCACTGCTTCTATAGCTTTTAATTTATTACAGTATGTGAGTGTTGTTAATTTCCTTTTTGAAACCATTTTATGCCACGCCAGTTTTATTACACAGTAGTAAAGCGAAGTTTCCAGGATAATGATCACTGATCAAAAACTTATGATCCAAGTTAGCTGTTGTCTTAAGGCTAACCGCCGCAAAGCTTGAAAGAATTACGAAGAAGCAAACAATAGGTGACATATGTATTGTTTACGTTAACACCGAAACCTTTTGTTCTGCGCTCTCTTTCAAAATGGCTCATTGACAAACAATTTTGTTATAGAAGTTGTGGAAACATTTCTTTAAGTTACTGAGGGCCAATACAGAGATTACTTCATTAAGTTATAGAGGTTGAGCATTTTAAATTATTGAGGTTAAGGGCTCTGACGGGAAGAGCACATACAATTTTTTGCAGTTATACAGTATGTTACGAAAACCCTGTCCGACCCACAAGGATAATAAGGGTTAGGTAAACAAATGACCAAATAAAATATAAAATTTTGCATAATCATCATAGTAACAATACTAATGAATTTTGAAATAATCTTTTCTACCCTGTAACTTCCCCAAAATTCGGGAAATTTAAAAAAGTGTAAACACCATTTTAGACCTTATAATTGTCGGCTTTCTTTTGATTATTTTTTTAGGTTCTTTAGCGGCGTCAGTGTGTCTAGCCGCCGACGGCGGCAAAGGAATAATTAGGGCTGTACTAATTTTTGCGTAATAACGTTTTGTTTTTGTCGCTATTATTCGAAACTGTACCTGGCCGAGTGATTTGTTGTAAAAACACAGATTACGTAATGGTAAAAGTACTTTTTTTGATTATCGATTAATTACTCATAACAATATTGTAACACAAGTACCTATTATTAGTAAATAGGAACTAGAAAGGTCTTATGAAATACGATTTTAGGAGAATATTATAAACAATGTAAAGCATTTAAGTTCACCTGATTTAAGTTATGTGAAAGTTCTAAAATCTAAAGAATGCCATGCGATGTTGAATCGATGCGTGAAATTCTGAAATACAAAATTGATACCAAAAATCGATACGTGAAATATTTTGAATACTTTCACACCTCTAGTCAAAGGGCACCGCCGTGCAGTTAGAGTACCTATTTTTATGAAATAAAAATCATTTTTATTTTAAATTTATTAGTTTCGCGTAGACATGGCGTCCGTGTAGACGTATCGTTTATTGTGTGATCACATAGTTTTCTAACGTAATGTAACCTGCTGATGGAAGGTACCTAGTGAAACTGCAATTGTGTTGTGTTGTGATCAGGTGTTGAACGATTCGGATGTGACTACTTCTTGGTCAATGTGGTTCCAGCATGACGGTGCCCCACCATATTTTTGCCGACCTGTACGTGAGTACCTCCACTATCAGTTCGGCGAGCAGTGGATTGGTAGGAGTGGACTAACGTTGTGAAACACCGTGCTAATCTCGTGGGACGGTGCCAGGCCGGTATCGTTCTTAGTGAACGAAATATGGAACATCATCTCCGCCACAGCCATTGTGCTCATCGAATGAAATTCCAAGATACATTCGGAGGGTCAGACGACCTTTCTACTTAAAAAAAAGTTCTTTTCACGAGCTGCCTAAGTAGGTATCATTGTTTCTTTCTAGAGTCGATAAACGTGGTTAGACTACCAATACCTACATGCATGAGGTCAACTGAGGTCATGACCTGTGCCTGTGTGTCCATGAAATTACCTATTTATTTTATTTAAGTTATTTATTTTTAAGGGGGTATTTTTTTTTTTATTTTAGCCAGGTTATGTACGCATTAGTAGAATCAGCTAACGATACCTAACAACACCTTCACGGGTCGGACAGGGTTTTTGTAACATACTGTAGAGGTTTTTAAGTTACTGAGGTTTAAGTTATATAACATATTCACGGCGATATTACAAATTGATCCCTTTTTTGATATGGATAAAATTACATACAATCTACTTAAAAATTTGTCTTCTATTTGCGATTTTTTATTTTTTGAGTACTTCGCCGATTGTTAGTTCCATAACAGATTTTGATCAGCATCAGAAACAGGATTGATTGGCATAAAAATGCTATTTTCGTGACACCCGTTACTTTTTTAGTAATCTGCTTGGGCATCAAATTTATACAGTAGAACGTTATGCGTCACCTTCGAAACCGGGCCATTCGAGTCAGACTGAAAGAAAGGTCATCCGAAAAATCTAAATCACTACATATTATAAAAACAAAGACACTTTTACTTTCCCCATGTCGCTTTGTATGATTCAATCTTTAAAACTACGCAACGGATTTTTATAGGGTTTTTTTTTAATAGAGTGATTCAAGAGGAAGGTTTCTATGTATATAAAATGCATAATATATAAGAGGATAATTTTTGAGGTTTCTAACACATGTCGCAAAATAAACCCATTGCAAACGCTGGCTGGCCCTATGAGATAGATCAAAATAATGTACTACAGTATTATAGACCTTAAAAATGCCTACAAAAAAGTCCACGACACCAAATGTACTATAGGTTCTTCATTATGACTACTTTTTTATGTTTGAAAAGTTAATTAAAATGCCAGTCGAAATTAGAGCCCACTATTTGTTCCTTTTTATTAATTCTTATCCAAATAAATTACGTCATATCAAAGGTAATTTTAGTAGCACCAGAACTCTTTTTAAATTATTGGAATTGATTGTTTCATTCAGAAGATATCACGATTTATTCAAAACTAAACACCAGAAAAAATCCGCATGCCGCTCGCGTCCCTGCCGGCCGCCTGCTACTTGAGTGTTTCTCTGCCTAAACCGCGGAGTGATTTGGCCGGAGCCGGGGACCATTATTTCGAACAAACTTGTTATCCCGGTAGGCTTTTATTCTGTTTGAAGGTGGTGGAACTGGCTATCCATAGACAAAAAGGTAATATAAGGTCAATGTATCTTGCAGAGTCAGATATTGGCTGATGGGTATTATAATTAGTAAATAAGGGAATAAGTAAATGAAAAAAATCTATAGATTGGCCCAGACTCGTGAGCCTGAGCATGATCGGACTAATCGGAGTGACGAACCATCAAAGGTCGAATTAGAGGAGTTTTACGGTATGGATATCCTAAGACCATTTTCGTTGTAACTGCACTAAATCAAACGATACAAGTTCATCAGTAAATATAGTCAGAACTGGCGCCACTAATTAAGGACGAGTCTTTTGTTTTGCTATTAGCAAATACTATGGTGTGGGTACAAGGGTGTCTCAGACATCGAAGCACAAACGAGTACCATGGATCCAGGACATGATTCTGTACCCCCCAGTGGTGAAATTTCGTCGGCATTTTCGTGATTTAAAAAAAAATAGCAATTCTTTTCACTTTAGATCGTTCATAATTGCTATACTTTTATAACCCAATAAGGTTTTAAAGTCAAAATTAATTAATTCTATAATAACACAAAAAAGCGCAATGTGAACAAAACTCGAAAAACTATCCTATCAGCTGATTTAATAAAGTGCACATCAGGGGTTAGCATCATACCTACAAAAACGCGCGGCAAAAACGCTTGCAACGTTCAAAGGCCGAGCCGACACATTTTTTTAAACACTGTGATTTCTGTAACCCATCATTAACGACATAAATGACTAACATAATTTTATTAGTGGCATGCGGTGTAGCCTTTTCGCGAAGTTTGCGTTAGAATGTATATACCCTGTATTGTAGCTGCTCCAACAGATGTATTTTAAACTAGCTTCCCGTACTGTCTTTACCCGCGCGATATGTTGATAGCAAGTAACATTTGTTCGTTTCCAGGATTCAAAGTATCTCCATACCAAATTTTTCGGTCGACACGTTTCGATATTAGCATAGTATGTACTCGGTTCGATCATTATGCAATCGTTTTGTTCGAATCCGTATTCTTGCATTTGATTGTATTGACCGCCTTTTTGGGTTGGCTGGGCTGTGTTCAAGATTTTTTTCAGGTAGTAGTAAATTCTCAGTAACAGGCTAGACTTAGGATTAGGAACTCATATTAGAAATATAAAATAGAATACTCTTTATTATGTACACCATATAGATTACAGAACATAAATAGTGTAGAACAGTTTATGAGCTTTTTAGCATCTGCGGGACTACAGGTGCTACATGGTAGTATTCGCCCGTATAACTGTGTAGCGGTACCTACAACGCTACACGCGAACAACGCGTCATACTGACGTCACGCAAATCTCAATCACACAAGCAGAGTTTACTCTGCAACTAGCAAGATCACGCCATCAAAAGAGCCCGCCAAACAATACCAGTCAGGCCGGAGGCTCCTCCCTTTTCTATGGAGGATGAGAGAACTTTACACGCTGTTCCTCAGACTCCACAATTGTAAACAATTCAGACATCGATGAAAAGTTGATCTCGACATATACAGCAGTGTTACTAAATTAAAGAAAATTACATTTAAATCCTTCTTAAAGCATAAATAGCACCCCACCAAAAACATACCCGTTTTAAAGGGAGCCAAGTTCCTATCGACTAATTTTTCAACTAAAAAATGAGTTGAAATCTAATCCAATTCAAAGTTACATCGTTTAATACTTCTAAATTTGAACTGAAAAATTTCTACTCTCGTAACCTGTCTGGACTCGGTTTAGAGCTATAATTGCCAGAGTAAGTTTGTTTCTTTACACCATGCTGTACTAGAAAACCAAGGTCTGATTAGCCGCCCAAAATAAGAAGTCAATTTTCGGCATTGCCCAAATCCGTTCAGTAGTTTTAGCGTGACAGAGTAACAAACATCCTTCCATATATTCCCACTAACTTTCGCATTCATTATATTATTAGTATGGTGGGAATTTTAATTGCCCATGTTTTTAATTACTGCACCTGTTTAGCAGTAACTTATCCTAAAATAAATAACCAAATTATCGACGTAAGTATTGGCTACCAACTCGCAATGGGCCCGAGTGGTAGATTATTTTATTCGTGGTAGCTGGCATATTTTCAATAATTTCATTGTTGTTGTATTTTCTTGTGTATAAAGTCATGTTTGAATAAATGACATTTGATTTGATTTGATATATTGGCTAGAGTTCGTACATAAAAAATATAGAGTCTCGCTCTCACAAATACACATCTTCGTTTTTAAACGCATTACTGATGGATCCTATTCACCGCATAGCTAACATACGCCATAGGCCCGTACATATGAAATATATGGGGGACAGAATAAAATTAGTCATTGAAAATCTGCTCGGAGCAATAACTTATAAGAGGCATTTCAATGACAATGAACTAATTTAACTTTAGAAACTATTTGAGCAGTAGCTAGTATGTAAATTGGAGAACCTCCCGCTTGACCTTGGCTCTTAAAATAATTACACAAATAGTCGACACACGCTTATTATAAAATCTGCAAATGCTTGTAGCTGGTTCTCAGTTCGATTATATGTTTTTTTTTGTTTGTTACCTCAACACTTTTGATATGTTGAATGGATTTTGATGATTCTTTATCTGAAAGCTGGTGCTTCCCGTGTGATCCTATTTTATTTTAGTCCAGCTTTGATAATAGCATCCATCCAAAAACCGGCGAGGAACAGAGACATATGGACGAATAAATCAAAATCACCCTAACTGATTTAGAAGATTTTTTTTTTTTATTTGAAAGGATATACTTTCAGTTCGATCTCATATACATACATTTTATCAAGTTCGGTAAGTTTGTTTTTAAAACCAAAATTATACAGTATGTTAAGAAAACCCTGTCCGACCCGTAAGGATAATAAAGGTTAGGTAAACACATGACCAAATATAATATAAAATTTTACGTAATCATCACAGTACCAATACAAATGAATTTTGAAATAGTCTTTTTTTCCCGCGAATTAATTCCAACTTCCCCGAAATTTGGTACTTAATTTAAAAAAACACCAACACCGGTATTATTATGAGCGAATAGCGATGCGACCACGTGCCGCGTGCCCTGCCGCCGGCCGCCCGCGGAACGGTGAACACACATTTATTAAGTTACCACTTTTTGCGAAATAATATTTATTTTTTTAGGGGGATTTTTTTTTTAAGTTTAGCCCGGTTTTGTATATAACAAAACCGGGCTTAACTTCTACTGATTCTATTAATGGTAGTAGAATCAGTTATCGATACCTAACAACACCTTCACGGGTCGGACAGGGTTTTCTTAACATACTGTATTTAAAAATTCAAGTTAACGAAATTGCGTCGTTTGCTTTTCTCATCTAGACTTTTAACAAATATGTTGGGGACTTGGCGTCAGCGTCCTATCTGCGAATACAGCTGTATTTTACACAAAGCGAAAAAAAAATTTTGAAAAAATGCGAACCTACTTCAGAAATAATTTATTGAATTATTTAGTCCATGGCAAAAAACGAAAATAACACCGACTTCCGAAATTAGTTTTCTTCTTAGTGTCTGTTTGGAAGGCGGGTTTTTTTTTTTGTTTTTATGTAACAATGTCTTGAATTTTAATTTTATCCAAATCCCCATTCAATACACAGGTCTCTCTCTACGGCTAATCAATGGACACACAGACGTCAGGTCAAGCTACCTGAAACTGTGAAATTTTCCCAATCAACCTTAATACTTTAGTGGTAAAAATGAAAATCTATTAAAGAAATTTTACAGATCAAAGTAGTTTGATGTGCTGGTGTGTGTACACAAAACAGAGAAAGTGTAAATGGCAGGGCATCGATTCTCTAAGCGCCAGGCACATGACGGCACTGCCGAAAAGACTTACCTGACGTGTCGGTAGCGCGTCATGAGCGCGCTGCGGCTCCGCGGCCGCTGACGTCGGGGTTACCTGAAACAGACCCCCGCTCAATAGCTGGCGACCACACCGTCCAATCATGGACACAAGTCGGATTATATCAAAATATACTTAACTACACAAATCTATTCAACATACTAAAACTGTCTTCCTAAGAGTACGTATTAAAATAAACCGATTAGCAGAAATTATTAAAATTAACCAAAATATGGAGCAACTTCAAAATGTAATGCCTGTCTTAGAGGCCACAGTATCTTTACAAGAACCACCGGCCCTAGCATGCACCCGTCCTAATAGAACCCGTCACGATGTTCTGACATCTCAATGAGGCGCGCATGGAATACAACGCTCCATCTACCCTAGTCTGGTCATTATCGGGCGAGCTACCTGCAAGCCCACGCCTACGGTGGCCAGGAGTTTGCTGTTGTCTCCCGACGTCCAGGACGTCTTATCCGACGCCTAGGGGCATAAGGGCGCATAGGTTGCCTCTTCTTTGAAATTTCTTCTTCGTTAAAGGAGGTAACGGTCCCATGCACTCTCCATACAATGGCTTGAACCAGGGCGGACGCGAATGATCGCCGTTGCCGATCACCGTCTTGAGGAACCGGCGGTGCTCTGTTCAAGCTGAGCAGACCTCCACCGTATGCTCGACCAAGTCCTTAGGGCGGTCCACAAGGTAGTGATACCCTGGCGTTTCCTCCCGCCTTACTCTGAACAGGAGCTTCCCGAGATAAGTGTCCGATGAGGACCTGGATTAGACGGAAGGTGAGAGCTCCTTGGCGACTCTGTCGCCACTCCTCAATGAGGGTACTTATCACCACATTGATGGCATGCCCAGGACTTGGCTGATCATCTGATAGCTTTATTTAGAATTGAAATATTCCAGTGTTTAAATATATTGCACCAACAAAATATAAATATGGAAGATTTAAAAACATATGAACTTGGAAATATATGAAACTTTGACACCATTGTTACATTGTTAATTTGTTATAGGTAATGTTTTGGTTTTATATTATTCGAATAACACCTTGGTGATTTCTTGAGTCAATTACGTATTAATTTTGTACGCTGAAACGCACAATGTCAGCCCTCTTTTGCTGTAATAGACTTTTGTATAACAACGGAACAGTACCTATATATTTATAAAATACCCTTACAACGAGTTTAAAAGAAACATTCACTGGTAGGTATTCAATTTCATATCATTTAATTTACAAAAAACAATGATGTCAGACTGATGAAAGAGAAATTAATGACGCGTACAACGGGAAACGGAATAAAAATGAAAGAATCAATGGAACCTTACACTATAAATTGTATATTAAATAATAGACATATTGCAGAAACGCAAAAATTGGGGAACGATATGAGCTGCAGTCTATATTACAGCAATATACCAATGTAATCCTCCAGGCCGAATTCCAGTCATGTCCTCCAACCTCAGCAGGCATATAAATAAGAAAAAAGGATTGTGTGGTTTTATGAAACCTCTGGTTCTGGAGTGGCGGCCACGTACCAGAAGACGCAGCGTAGGGAGGCCTCCAACAAGGTGGACCGATGACCTAGTGAAGGTCACGGGAAGACGATGGATGCGGACAGCACAAGACCGGTCATCGTGGAGCAGCAGTGGACCTCTATAGGCTGGAGAAGATGAAACCACGGTAAAAGCGAATCTTTTTTTTCACATTATAGACATATAACTAAAATTTTTTGGAACATGTCAGTAGGCCTAGTATGAGTTTTCAATACGAAACTCGTTTGATCGTATCGAGCGTGTTTGGCGCTCTCATTGGTTGAGAGTTCTTACGACCTTGAAGCGGGCCAATCACTGAGTCAAACGCGCTCGATACGATCGAACGAGTTTCGTAATGAAAACTCATACTAGGCCTACTGGTTACATGCAACACACAGACGAAAAAGTTAGAGTCGATGTAATAATAGTTTCACTTTAATCATCATCATCATCATTTCAGCCGAAACACGTCCACTGCTGGACATAAGTCTCCCTCAAGGATCTCGACAACAACCTGTCCTGCGCCTCCCGCAACCTTCACCAGGTCGTCGATCCACATTCTCGGGGGCCTACCCACGCAGCGTGTTCCGGTGCGTGGTCGCCACTCGAGAACCCTTCTGCCTCATCGGGCATCGGTCCTACGGGCAATGTGCCCGTAAGATCACTTTAATAAATGAAAACTTTATTGTTCAGAAAAAAACCATTACAATATTTGAATAACTCAACACTAGGATTTCGTGTCGACGTCGTGGAGACATGTCTCCTTTGTCTAACAAGATTATTAGGTACAGTAGGTAGGCTCATACATGACACTGATCATTATGATTTCAGAGGGGACAATAATCGGATATTCTTCCAACAAATCAATGTAGGTATGTAAGTATAAATTTAACTTATTGATATATTAAATTTAAACTCGTATAATGTATTGTATACGTATATTATGACTGGTACAAGTTGAGGTGGGTTTAGACCATTCAAAGACCAAGCCAGGGTAAGAGGGCCTATCAGTTGATAAGGATGGCAGAGTGCTCTTAACTCCTGCCATCCTTATCAACTGATAGGGATCGCAGAAATTTACAGAACTTTATAGATGTAGAATAGGATAGACCAACAAAAGAATACTTTCACTCCGTTTACATTGAAATCCGACAAAATGCAACATAATTAGAATTAGTCAGCTTGGTCCAAATCAACCATTTTATATTAGTGAACTTCTCCGTGTTTTCGTAGACCATTTCTGCCAGGTCCGAGAGACGATTTTTACATTTATTTCTAGCCATAGAAATAAATATAAAAATCATATCCATTAAATATATCCATTTCACTATTGAGCTTACTATCAATAAATGGTCACATATAAAGAATGCATTTGTGATCAAAAAATAGTCCACAAGTAGTCTATAAATACAAGTACACAAGTGTGTATGCAGACTCAGGTGCACGCCCTCTTCCTTTTCTGATTATCCGATGGGACAGCAATCCATCATTACCGGAGAGAGATCATGCGCAAGACTTAATAAGAGAGGGACCTAGAGACTTAAAGTGATTTCCGAGGAACAGGGGTACTACACCACCAACCTCGAAACTGTGAAACAAAACGAGCTGTGACTGAGAAATTACTTCTTATTCCTCTTTTAAGCGTCTTTCTAATAAATGAGTTGAATTTTATGTCGCCCGGCAGGACCCGTAGAAGCCGTCTGCGCCCCTTAGGCTATTGTTGACACGGTTCACAACAACACGTACTAATCTATTCATAGAGGAATCTTTTATGAATGTGCTATGTTCCAGAATATCCATAATTTGTAGTCACATTACAATATCTGACGATATATGGTAACATATAAATGTTTATGTGACTCACCACAATGTTTATGCGGGAAATTATGTATATATATACATATTATATACTGTACCTTCCTCTCTGCAAGTGATTTGGATCGGTAAGATGCAGATCACACGCAGAGTATTGCCAACAAATTACAAATATTAAGTAAAAACCAATAAAAGATTCGGAATACAATAAAGAAATATTTTGATACCATACAAGATTCCAGCAGTGAACAGTGTAGTGTGATAGAGGTGGCGCGACCAAAAATAGGTTTTTTTAAATTACTATTGCAGTGCGAAAGGTTTTATACGGATGAAGCTATATAACAGTAATTCATTTAACACTAAATCTTACAAAAATACACTCAATGTTGCAGCTCAAGTGTATTAGGAACAAATAACAGCGGAATAACATGAAACGGTCACCACAGAGGCATGACAAGATAGCGTATTTTCATATACCTGGTGTGATAAGACTTAGGTATGTAAAGAATCCCAGAACATGGCTATAAAGACTCATGAAAGCGGGATTCGGAAATGATGTTTTGTTACCTGATTGTATTTGAGAATGGTAGCCTCGTTATGAGCGGCATTAATCCTGCAGCTGCCATGCGATCCGCGCCGCTCGTTAACGGGAGATTAAACTCGTTAACTTGCGTGCAAAGCTTAACGAAAGGGTTTGGAGTGTATAGGAACCACAGGTATGATCGAATCCCCGGTGCAAGTGTAAACAACACAGTTGTAGCCCTTCGTGAAGCCAGTTCGTTTTGCATTTAATGAGAACTTCTATTCCGACGGTGCTTAATTGTTGAATAAATTGGCCTGTATTTGACAGGGCACTGGTCGCTAGCGACGCGTCACGCCTGTCGAATACATAGCCGACAAAGTTATTCAAAGAAACGACAGCCGTCAACAACTTGACCGACATGAAAATATACGATATTGATAATCCTTCTAGATTCATTGGGCGCATTTACAATAAATCAGACGGTTCTTACATATTTATACATATATAGCGACTGATATTGTGCTCAAAAAATGATTTAAGTGATAAATGTTTAGTGAAGTCCTTGAGCGGAACGAACAAATGAACATTATTCAAGACGTCTGTTTGTCGTAAGTCGTAAAGCTACGTTTTATTTATTTTTTGCATAATCATTCTTCTCGAAGGGGACTTATTATGCTGCTTACAAGATATATTTTAAAATATTTCTCTATTTACCACTTCATTCTATTTTATCATGGATAAAGTGAATTGTATTTGAGGTTCCTAAAATTAGGCAAAGTACGGGATGGTTACATGTTCTCCACATAATAACTTCATTTAATTCCTGTAAAACACCAAAAAGGCATTAGAAATAAAATTATTATTGATTTAAATCAAGAGTTCGTCTGCGAAAGTATAAATATTTATACAAGTAGAACAAATTATCACCAACACACAAAGATATGATGCACATTTTTTGTGTGGGGGAAATGCAGGCGTGAAGATCACTGTTTGTTGTATAGCTTCCTGGTTAATTTTGTCGGCTATACCTACGCCTCAAAATATTTTTACATCTGGATGTTACTGACCCATTGCAATCGATAGCGATACTTGGGTGGCCACTGGACGTCCCGCACTACCGGCAGTTCTGTGCGGGTACCGGATGTAAACTTTGCCTATATTAAAGCTACAAGTTTCCCAATATTGTATTCGGTGGACGGGTCGAGTGCTTCAATATGCGGAAAATAACGGAAGACTTCAACAGAACAATATTGAATGCTGCATAACAAGGAGGTACGTACTTATTGTCATATTTTTTTCTCTATATTACAATGCTTTCTCATGTTTGTCTATGGTTTATGTAGTAACCTGGTATATAAATCCTATTTTCAGCTACCGATACTTATCTGCCAATTTTTTTTTTATTTATTTGGGGTTGGCATCCAGTCTAGCCGGATGTGTAACCAAAGTTGGATACCAGTATTTCACATGGAGCCTACCTGACCTACACAACAGGAGTATTCCATCGAATTGAAGATTGTTTATAAGACTATCGAGTATCGGGCTCCTCACTACCCATAATCACTGAGATTCAGGAATGACAACCATGACCAACGGCTTAACGTTCTTTCCGAGAAACTGCATGGACTCGGGATGAAAAGTAGGTGATCGATCAACCTGTACAGCTGTTTTTTAGCTACGGGCCCCTCATTTATTACGTAACTCTCACCAAGGAAGCGGGCAACAGCGCTTCTCCTGTAGAATATAAAATTACTGCTATTCCCAACCCGCCTGCCAAGCGTGGGTATTATGGCAAACCCCAAAGGAATGAAAGCCTTGGTGCAGCTTGGTGCTTGGTGAAGTAGTGGACGTCTGTAGGTTGAAGAAGAATAAGTTAACTTCTAGTTTTAAAAGGTTTCTAGGTTTCCCTTTATAAAATATAATTATTATAATGAACTAAATTTCATTGGCCACTGGCGAAGGTAATGAAACAAATAGATATTTCCCTGAAAATTTCCGAAAACCACAAACAACAAGAAGACTACGAGGTACATAAAACAGTTTGCCCTATTGATAAGTAGGTAACTACGTTACAAACAAGTTATGGATTATGTATGCCGTTCATTATTAACAACAGTAGGCAAAAACACGATATTTTTATGTAAAAAAATAAAACAACAAGCAATAAAACATATGACACGACAAAAAGTTAAAATTGTCCTCGTCATCAGTTTCTATTTGCATAGTGACAGTTACGCAGTCACTGACAAAAACTTGCTACGTAAGTACTAAGGACTTGCGAGTGACGTAATCACTGACCAGTAAGCCGTATCATATGCACCAAGATCTGGGCGCTAATAACAATGCAGACGGCTAGCACTAAACTCATAAAAGTAACAGACTGGAGAAATTAAGATCCGTTCACTGTCTAATCTCTGACGTCGTGTGACGTTGCCATGTCAATCAGAAGCAGTTGGCGACATAATACAATCGCTGTTTAACTGGAAACATCAGAACGAGTAGGGTTAGCTTATGCATATGAAGGCCACGCAGAATCAATTCCATTGCGGCAACAAAAAACCGCGAGTCGGTCCTCACACTCTCGCAATGTACAGCGCAACAGGTGTCCGGGGTAGTCTTGGGAATAATGGAAGCAGCTACGACAATTGCTCAATGGCACATCAAACCTCGCCCCATAATGTCTGCAGGATCAGGCCTTCGAGGGATCTGGGGCCCTAGTGTGCTATTTTTATAAAGTTGTCATTTCGAAACAATTTCATTGTCATTATGATAAAAGTTCGTAATCTACTAAATTCATAATTATCAATCAGTAGGCTCGTAATGGAATGGTTATACAATGACACTGCTGTATTGCTATTATTATAAATCCCGTTAGTAGAATTGATTTTTTTAAAGTATTACTCAATTTTAACATTTATTAATATGAAGTGGAGTGTCAGTGATTGACAACTGGAAAGTCATAATGACGTTATTTTGTTAGTAGATTGCGAAACTTGTCAAAATCGATAATTTATTGAGATCACTGATCGATCATCATAATACTATTGTAATAGCAGACTGTCCCCCAGGGGTTTTGATATGACAAGACATCAATATTTTAATAGAAAAACAAACACACGGTGGATGAAAGATAATATGGCTCGATTATAATGATTACCAGAAACGTATGGAAGAAGATACGTTGCTCATTTCCTAAATAAATTTGGTTAAGGGTAACAATGATGACATCAGTTTTGTTATTTTAATCGGACGAGTGCGCGGAATATAATACACTAAGTAGCTCGGTCAATTTAGTTCTAGAAGAAAAACAGCTTGGCTGTTAACAAAAACCCGCCAAGTTCCAGTCGGACTAAAAACGGCAAAAAACACAAATACATAATCTCTGAAAACTGTCTAGCTATTAGGGTTCATGAGATACAGCCTGGTCACAGACAGACGGATGACGGACAGACGGACAGCGAAGGCTCATGAATAGGGTTTCGTTAGGTACGGAACGCTAAAAAGTAATCTGACGTGTAGGTTATGCAGAGGTAGCGAGAGACAAGCGAACAAGACTGGCCTAATCTACCAATTAATTCCTGCTATACAGTATAACAAAAGATAATAAAGGTTAGGTAAACACATGACCAAATATAATATAAAATTTTACGTAATCATCATAGTACCAATATAAATGAATTTTGAAATAATCTTTTTTTCCCGCGAATTAATTCCAACTTCCCCGAAATTTGGTAATTTTTAAAAAAGTGACAACACCGGTATTATTATGAGCGAATAGCGATGCGACCACGTGCCGCGTGCCCTGCCACCCGCCGCCCGCGGAAGGGTGAACACACATTTATTAAGTTACCACTTTTTGCGAAATAATATTTATTTTTTTAGGGGGATTTTTTTTTTAAGTTTAGCCCGGTTTTGTATGCATTAGTAGAATCAGTTATCGATACCTAACAACACCTTCACGGGTCGGACAGTGTTTTCTTAACAAACTGTATAACCAGATACTCATAAATAAAAATTATAGTTAGTTAGTAAACTTACAATCCTTATGATAATCTACACTAAAAATATAACCTTAACATGAATCTAAATCGACTTATTAATTCCTAAAATAAAATGATTGATTATACGAGATACGTAAGGAAAACATAATATTTATTAAATTGCGTGTACGTATCTAAATCGTCGGTTGTCGGTGTTATTACAGGTTTTCTTAAAAATAGCATCAACATAAACTATTAATAAATGTACAGCCTCCAAACAAGAATTGCTACCGACCTTTAGGAACTGTTGATAAACCTTGGCTCACCTTGAGAAACATTCAGCTAAACAACCTAGCGTTTTTACCTGCTATTCATCCAATATTACAACCTATTTTTTTTTTTTTTTTTTTTTTTTTTTTATTGGGACAAAACCCGCCACACTTTTCCCAACCACTGCAACTCCTGAAAGCCAGAATCAACAGTGGCGACCGCCAGAAAAACGCCGAGCAATGAAGCTCGACGAGTCCCGGAGAAACGATTCAACTGTCTTGGGTCCCGCAACAAATTAATCAGAAAAGAATAGCGGAGGAGTAAGAAAAAAGATATTTTTTCCACTTCCCTCCATAACAAGCAGGAGACAGAACAGAACTAGGCCAATCGGCACAAAGGGACATTATTATGGGGCTACAGAGGGAGGAAACAACCTGACTGCGTACCGTGTTCGAATGCTCTCTCTGTTTCAGGTGCTTGAGCCAGCTGTCAACGTGTCGGCGCAACGACTGTCGGATCAGGTGCGGGTCATCCAGCGTAACCATATGCTGGATGATGCGGTGCTTGATCGCCTACGCCTCGACTGCAACTGGGAGAAGCCCAGATTGCCAAACACCACGGAATAAAATTTGATTAAGTTAATGGGTCCTAAGTAGGTATTAGCTGTTACAATTGATTCCAATAATAGGTATGGCAAAAGCGCCTGAACGCACGGAAATTGGTTCTAGTTTCTACAAGGTCCGTATAATAAACGACTCCGGATGTAACTTGTACACTATCCAACATAATATTGCGTTCATTCTGCCAAAGAACACACTCCCACAAGATGTGATGTGCGGACTGTTCAAATTCACAGTTCGATGTAGAACACTGACACAAAGGGGAAGGAACAAGTTTAAAAGAATACAGTTTACTTTTAAAGTTGCCATGACCTGTGAGAAATTGGGCAACGCAGTGGTCAACCTCCAGCCATGTCCTAGCCAGCCGATCGCCAACGGATGGAAAGAATAGATGGAGGTGCCGGCCCTTGATGGAATTATCCCACCTACTTTGCCATTCGGATAAGAGGTCCTCCCAGACTTCAGTCTGAGGTTTAAATAATCTAGAGATTTTATTAAAGTCGCGTTGTGTAACAAAATTAGTGTCCATGGCCTCCCCCCTCGCGGAGTAGTACATTGAAGCACGTCGCTGTACCTCAAGGTCGACTGGAAGTACACCTGCCAGTACCGGTAAGGCTTCAGTACTGACCGTTCTATACGCCTTGCATAAAAATATCAATGCCAAACGTTGGCTTTGAAGCAGTTTACGTCGTGCCGCCCCTATGCTGGCCCTATCGGCCCAAACAGGTGCACCGTAGCACATACATCCTAAGTAGGTAGCTCCATATATAGTTTTTAAAGTTAGGAATGATAGACCCCAAGTTGCTTTGGATATTCTAGTTAGGGCATAAAAGTTCCTTTTAGCTTTTTCACCAACTATTTTTATATGTTCTATAAATGAAAAATTCCTTTCTAAGATCATACCAAGGTAGCATACGGATTGCTGTTTTTTAATGGGAACGTTATTAAATTTAATAGTAGGCAATGATTTAAGATTACCTTTTAGTAGAAGTTGATAGGTTTTATGTGGCGCAAGCGTTAGGCGGTTACGATCACCCCACTGAGATATTAAATTTAGGCAAGTATTGGCCAAGTTCTCAAGTCCAGCTCGGGTACTTGACTGAATGAGCAGTAGGCCATCGTCCGCGTAACCAGTAAGTGAACAGCCGCAAGGAAGCGGGATCGCGAGGAAGTCATCAAAACCCAAATTCCATAAATAAGGACCGACAACTGAACCCTGAAGACATCCCATGGTTAGTGTTTTAGTACTAGAAAAATGACCGAGCTTAAGTACCGCGGAACCGTTTATAAAGTAAGAGTAAACGAGATTATATATGTTTTTATAGCAACCGCGGGTTTTTAATTTTAACAACAGCATAGGCCACCAGGCGTTATCAAAAGCCCCAGAAATATCCAGGAAGATCCCAATTACGTACTTGTTTTCGGATTGGTTAACGGTTCTTCTGACAGAAAGCGCCGCGTCGACTGTAGATTTACCTATGGTGAAGCCATACTGATTATTATGGAATTTTGGACCGTTCGGTAGTAAACGTGGAACGATGAGGCGCTCAAGAAGTTTACCCAAAGATGGTAGAAGTGTGATAGGACGATATGACTTCGGATCATCCGGTGGTTTGTCACCACACTTTGGTATTATTCGTATGAAACCGCGTCGCCATTTACGGGGAAAAACGCCTTCAGCAATGCATCGGTTGTATACAGTTAAGATGGCATCACCCGCTGTTTTACACGCTTCTTTAATCATCCTATTAGATATTTTATCTTCACCTGATGATTTGTTGACCGGTAGATTTCTAACAATATTTATAAATTCGTCATAAGATGGTACGTCTGACATTGGTGATTCAGGTGGCACAGGAGCCCACGCTCTAATCTGTTGGTGGTAGTCGCTATCGTTAGCCGGTGAATCATCAGGGATAAGTGTATTAATTAGCACTTCTGTTGTTTCCTCTATGCCTGTGGTATGCTTATCATTGACTTTAATGTTTTGAACGTATGCAAGGTCGACCGATCTGTTAGCTTTAAATTCGTGATATAAGGGAGACCACGGACCCTCCCTGTCAAGTTTATCAACAATTTTTCGCAACAAGTTACCCTTAGATTTTTCCACCGATGCTTTGTAGCGTGACTTGGCAACTCTAAAAGCATTTAAAGCGAACGTAAGAAGATCTCCAGTAATCTTTCGGCTCTTGAGTTTATTTAACTGTCTACGCGCTCTGCGATATCTTTTACGCTGTTCAACTAAATAATCACTCCACCAGTCACATCTACGAATATTGGTCATAGATCCGCGACCAATGGCAATGTCAGCACAGTAGGTAAAGGTTTCTGACATAATGTCAGCACTTTCTTCGGCTGACAGCCCGTCCCGAGTGAATTCTTTGGCGTGACACGCAAAAAGCGAGCCGAAAAATTCCCAGTTCGCGCCTTTACATCTATATCTGAAATTACCGGGAATATGAGACGGACCCTGAATATAACCAGGAACAAATTCGTACACGATCAGGCGATGATCACTACAAGACGCGTCCGGTAGGACACGCCACCTATCCAAACGTACGTCGGCACTTGAAAGTGTGACGTCAATACAAGAATCGCCCATTTGGCTGCAGAAAGTAGGTGGTGCATCAGGGGTATTATGAATCGATAGGTTCATCTCAGCAATGAAATCCTCAACAGCGCAGCGTCGTTCGGTATCGGTGGCCCGAACCTTGCCATACCACAGAGACGATGACGCGTTGACATCCGCGCCAACGATAACTTTGCAGCCCGCGAGTGACCGCAAGACATGACGGAGATTATGTATATGAGGAGTAACAGGATCTGAGTATTGAAAGTAACAGCTTACAACGAATACTTTAAAAGAAGCTGACGATACTTCGGCAACCTCACAGTGTGGCGTCATGAGGTCACGTAAAGACGTTACCGTAAAGTTAGAAGACCGCGCAACATAAATTCCGGCTCGTGCCTTGCAATCCAGTTGTACTACCCTGTGACGTAAACGTGAGTTTTGATATTGTTCCTGAATGAGTACAAGGTCTAAGTTGTAGTCAATAATTAATTTATCTAACTCTGATGTCGCCACCTTATCGTTGTGAAGGTTTAATTGCCCTATGTTTAACCTATCCATCTTAATTAGTAATTAGTATGTAGGATAAGTTGTTCGAGTTTTAATTTATAGGTACCGCACTGGTCCGACCCGCATCTATGATCATAGGGTTTTTTAAATCGTTTACACGCCGCGCAAACCGGGGTAAAATTCGAATCGCCCTTATGCGGGCAAACATTGGTTTCGTGAGCCTCGGAACAGACAGCGCAGGTTGGTGATTTATTAGCGCAATGCTTTTTAACATGACCGAATTGTTGACAATACGCGCAACGAACTACCTCGATATCATCAACAAAACGGCAAGTGGCCCAGTCAATAAATAATTTATCCTTGGTAGTCACAAGATGTTTACGTACCTCAGGTTCAATTTCTATGCCTATCCATTTCCGACCGGTATCGGTAGAACGCCTACGGACTATTTTGGTGGATTTAATGAAATCGTCTTCTTTTATTGGCAACTCATTTTTAATGTTTTGGCGGTAAATAGCTTGCAAAAAATTTTTGTCTTCCATTGAGGCGGGAATGTCCTTAACTAATAGACGGGGGCGGCGACCCTTTGGTTTTTCTAAGCGAAGACCCGCAGACTTTATAGCATCTACCGATTCTAACTTTTTCAATTGGTTTTCATTCGCTACACGTAAAACAACCCCCGATTTGGCGGTTTTTTTAATACCGACTATTTGAAACCCATCGTCACTCGGTCTAATCGCCTTCATAAGAGCTTGTTTAGTGGCGGATGATGACGCATAGTCAGCTGATCGCTCTTGGGTCGGATAGGCGACGACACAAGGCAGAGGCACTTTTGATTCAATAGCGGGGGCAACTTTAGGTAGCCGCAGTTTCAAAGAATCTGCGTACGACATTTTATTGTCCTCATTAATGGTTTTAACGCCGGATTTTAATTTAATTATTTCTAATTCGCGCTCGGTATTAGCAAGCTTGGTTTCGTTACACGATGATTTTAAGGCTAACAAAGACACGATACTTGTGACTCGTTGAGTCATATCCATAATAGCTGATTTATTCGCGACATTTATACGAGAACCGTTATCGTTAACCAGTTCGTTGATTTTGGCCAGGTACACAGACGCCTCCGAAACTAAATCATAATAATTGTCACTGTTACTGCGATTGGAAATATTTAATGTAGGCGAGGACTTTTCGGGCGGCGAGTCGGGAGCAGTTTGTAGACGTTTCGACCGATCGTCTATTAATTTGTCGGTCGGAGACATTTCACAAAACAGACGCTTAGCGGAGGTTTGAGTTGGCGGCGATCTAAGTGTCTTATTATTTCTACGGAAAATATCTCCGCCACGATCAGGCGGATCATCATTGTAAGTTGACATACCTAATTAATGAACAATAAAACAAATCCAACTTAACGAAAAGATAAATAAAACTAGTGAGAAGAAAAAAAAAAAAATATTACGTTACCCTCACAAAAAAGAAAATAAATGTACTCACCGAGATTGATTGATTTACAGTAATTACAAAAACAAACACTAAAAATAAACTTACGATACCAAAACTAGACACAAATTAAACAACCCAGAAAGAAAACACCAGCCGGAACTGATAATCGGAACACGATATTCGTAAATATAACAGGAGCGTATTAACTTCACACCACACGGCGCGGGGGCGCGAAGGGAAGTGCCTAACAAAAAATATGCAATGTCGTGACGCTATTCACCTGACGGGATTCCGGGCCAGCAACTCCAGCATCATTGACCGCCTGGCCCATGCCTATTTATGCTAGCAGTAGTTATATCCTTCGTTCGATATTTAATTGCCAAAAATAAATTAATGGAAAAATACATAACTTTAATTCTTACATGTGTCCATGGAGTTTCTTGCCCGTTCTTCTCCATAGGTACCTACTCTTTGGAATGGGCGACTAGCTTCATCTTACTGACCAACTTTCTGACAATTCAAAAGTGCCTGTAACTGGTTTATTTGAAATAAATGCTTTTTTTATTTGATTTTACACAATAAAGTTCGGTTTACGCTACAACCACTCTGATGACACAAATTACTCTGAAATATATTCAGTCAAACTTAATTGTCACTAAAATAATGGTGATATTTTGAATTGAAATGGGTCACCGTGCGCTTTTACATCACGTATGTCCGCACAATTAGACCGGGCCACTTTGATTGACCAACGGGTAATACCTTGAGAGCATGGTGGCCCAGTTAAAACGGCAGACACGAATAATAGGTTAAGAAAGAGAGTAGACTTCAATTGTCATGTCATAACTACTGTTTGCTCATTTACCGCAACTAGCAGAAGGTAATGAATACATGTTAAAAACAGAATAACTTTTCGCGTCCTGAAGCAATTGAGCTGATCAAATAATTGCTTGTTGACAGTAAGCCAATAACGAGACAGACAGCTGATCATTGTAATATTCATTAGTGTTTTTCCTACCACTGTTAACTAGCGTTATGTTACGCCTATAATTGTAATTGTGTAGTAGTGATTAAACTGTTGTTCCCGTATCCATGACTTTTATTTAGGAGTGTGCCTCCAAATTGGTGCCCTGAGCATGAACGTCAGAGCAGCCTTCGTGCAGCAACTTCAGCGTGAAGTCAACATTACCACTCTTGCAAGCTATAGCGGCGAGTCACCCAGCCAGTTGGCACCAATGGCTACTACGGGTATCCTGACCATAAGCATGCAGCGAACGCGCCCTCACCCTCAGCCTCATCAGCAACCTCGGCACAGCACACTGCACTTTCGGCCGATCAACAAGCAGATACCTCTCTCCTAGTCGACGCAGCATCCAGCCTCAACCCGGCGCTGTAAGACATCCGACGCACTAAAGTATAACGCAGCGCCGTCACCCCGCGGCAACCGGTTCCGACTCACTGGAACCTCAGCTGGCCTGGCAAGCATCGCAAGATACAAGACTCAGCCTATTATCTACCTCCGGTCTCCGGAGGGGAGTGATGTAGCGGTACCTACAAACGCCACATGGAACTACGCGTCATAGTGACATCACACGAATTCTACATCTCGCAATCAGAGAACTTCAACACCAGTCTGGTCGGAGGATCCTCCCTTTTCTTTGAAGGATGAGTGAACCTTACACCCTGTTCCTCATGCCTTCACAGTGTGTTACGCAATTATGGTGCTGGTTGAAGTTCGCAGAGACCAGGAACTTGTGCGTATTTGGCTTATTTACCGCCACTAGCAGAAGGTAATGAATACATGTTAAAAACAGAATCACTTTTCGCGTCCTGAAGCAATTGAGCTGATCAAATAATTGCTTGTTGACAGTAAGCCAATAACGAGACAGACAGCTGATCATTGTAATATTCATTGAATTGACTTTGCATCCACAAGCGACGCCTTATCTTTTCACCCATATGATAGAGATATTTGATAAGAACATTAACGATTTCATTTATTCATACTCGTGTGATCCTATAAGCGGCTCGCAATTCACTATTATTGCCAGACTGTTTGACTATGTTGGTATCGGGGGTCCTTGCAGTGAAAATTTGAGTGAAGTAACTGTCATTTCAACTAATGCTAGGGTTTGAGACGATTGACACCTTTTTTTTATAAATTATAAACTGGCGGTAATAAAATTATATTTAGCGCCTATTCACTCTAGTCTTGAAGACACTCAAATAGTAGTTTGACGGAAACACCGTCGCTGGCAAACTGTTCCAGCCCCTGGATGCACGCGTGGTGTCAACAACGTAAGGGTGGAAACTCGCCGAACGACGGGTCGTCCGATGGTGGAACGGAGATGGGGGAAATAAATCATGCAATTCCCTTGCACACTCACCAGAATGCATCCTATAGAAGACCGAAAGGTTGGCTACTCTACGCCTGTGCTCCAGGCTTTGGAAACCGTTTCGAGTTAAGTGTGGGTCGTCAATTAGCCTCTTCGCACGCCTCTCCACTGAATCCAAAGTAGCCAGGGGACAATTCGCAGCACCAGCCCAAATATGGCTGCAGTACTCCACACAAGAGCGGACCTGTGTTTTTTACAACATTAGAAGCTGCCTTGGTGTGAAGTACCGCCGGACCTTTGCGATGACGCCAAGTTTTCTGGCAGCCACCTTGGCCTTGGACGCAATAAACCGCCCAAAGTTAAGGTTCGAGGAAATGTCAACTCCCAAAAGCTGAAGGCGGTCGGTGCACTCCAAGGATACATCCTGAAAAGTAGGAGCCAAGGTGAACGGGCTCCTTTTGCCTCCTTTGTGCTGTCATCTGCATACCCATAGATACCGGGCATCAGCAGATCGTTAATATGCAGCAGGAACAGAGTTGCAGAGAAAACAGACCCCTGAGGAACACCGGCATTGGTCGATATGGGCTCCGATGAGCATCCGTCGACAACAACTCGGAGAGACCGTTCAGTAACGAAGTCTTTTACCTAGCCAGTCAGGCCAGCGGAAATGCCGTACGCTAGAAGCTTACTCAAAAGGCCAGTGTGCCATCCCGATCGAAGGCCTTTGAGACATCAAGGGAGACTGCAATCGCTTCCCCATTTTTCTCGAGGGCCTCGCCCCACAAGTGAGTGGCATACACTAATAGATCCCCAGTTGACCGATTGCGTCGAAACCCGCACTGTCGGTCACTGAGGAGATCGTTACCTTCCAGGTAAGCCAAGGGGCGCGAGTTCAATACACGCTCCATAATCTTGCAGAGTATGGAGGTTATTGAAATCGGCCGATAGTTGGTAGGATCGGCACGACTACTTTTTTTAGGCACGGGCTGTACGTTGGCAAGCTTCCAGTACTTGGGCACTATACCAGCCCTAAATGAGAGGCGATACAGGCGCGTCAATACAGGAGACAACTCGGGCGCACATGCTTAAGAACAATCGCTGGTATACCATCTGGACTACTAGCCTTATTCACGTCCAGACGACACAATACTTTTAGAACCTCCTTGTTTCTAATGCGAACCTCCGGCATTGAAGTTCCGCAATGAGGTAATTTAGGTGGAGTAGCACTGTTAGTATCTAAACACGGACTATGGGCAAAGAGAGATGCAAAGAGACCTGCTGTCTCTCTCCCCGTATGAGCCAGTGCTCCATCAGGCCTTACCAGCGGAGGCAGTGTGGGCCGACAGAAGTTCGCCTCGACCGATTTGGCTAGGGACCAAAAAGATCTGCTACCGGGTGAGTGTGCGCAGAGAGCTTGTTGCCAATATGAGTAATGCGGTCGAAGTGAGCCTTCCTAAATGCCTTTTTGTAGGACTTGGCACATGGTTAAAGGCTCTCTTCTTTGAGCTTAGATCCAGAGCTCTGCGGACACGAGCGTCAACCCAGGTTAAAAATGCCGTGTGCTTACGCTGTTCAGCTTGGACACAGTCGGCGTTTGACCATGGATAAAATACTCCATAGCTTGACGCACCACGTCGGATATAGCGTCCGCACAGCTCGACGGATTGTCAGAAGACGTGCTGCCAAGGATAAGACGCAAAGAAGTGGGGCATCTCATCCCAATCTGCTGACTTGTATCGCCACATTCGCCGCTCACCACGGGAGTCGCAATCAGGTGGAAAGAAGGACGACACAGACGTTACCAGACAGTGGTCTGAAGTTCCTAACGGTGAGAAAACTGTTGTCAGCAGAAGGTCCAGACAATTGGCGGTATGACCAGCTACATCAAGCACCCTAGTCGTTTGTCCCACCAGCTGGGAAAGGTCCATTGACCTCACTCTAAGCACAGTTCACCTAACTTTTCAGTGAGATTTTAACAGAATTAACAGGCTGTTATTGTTGTACTGGTTTTAGTTTATAATATTTTAGATTATTAGAAAACTATGTATGTCATAGGTATACAAACATTACAAATTACTTATAAATAAAAATTATTCCAGGTATTGACTGCGACTGCATCCGCATGACCTCACCCTCGACTGACAGGCATCCCCCGGCCACGCTTATAGCGACAACGAAGTAACGTTGTCACTAGGAATATCCTTTCAAACTTTGGGGCTTTCCTCAGAAATTGCATTCAAATCTACTTAATCCAATGATAATGTAAAATCTTTTATTTTCAAATATGACTTTTGCTTCCATGTATCACAGCGTTGAAAAAACAAACCAGATCAAACTTCAAGTTCATTATTAATATTTAAAGATTTATGTACATACATTCTAGATATGTAATCCCAAAAAAGAAAAACATTCCTTAATATGTATATTACATTTTCATTCTAGTCCATGGCAAGACAGGTAAACTGTTATCCTATTATTATTAAAACAATTATTGCAGTATGTAATATATTATGGAATAAAAAAAAAAATATTCAATTATATTTGTGAAATTGGCAGGGTATAGGGGAAGCACTTCACTAAACAGCAGCGCGGACGGTGTTAGTATTGCCATCCAAATGTGTGAAGTTTTGGCAGAAATAACAATGTAATTCATAACAGTATTTCTAATCATGAGGTCTAAGTACTTTCGGGTCCATCCATGAGATTGTGGCACACAAAGATGCTGCTAGCCTTCTTTTAATATTTATACCTACAAAATACTAGCCCTAATAGTAAGAGGCTGTTCAAAGACGGTAGCAGATTTTTGAAATTATTAACCTGCCGTCCCCATAATCAGCAGAAGTAAGCAAATCTCCCCCATCTGAAACTTACACTACTATTGTATTATATTATATTTATTAGAGACACTTTTTAATACCGTCACTTATCTGATTATTCTTTGAAATTTGGTCAAAAAATAAAATACAACCTAAGATGCGCTTAAATGAAGTCTCAATGGACTTGCAAGTCCTTTGAGACTTCATTTAAGATGATTGTACGGCTTGGTTTGAAAGCTTGTATCCTTTATGACAAGATCATCTGCATTCCATTCCTCGACGACTTAATCTATACACATACCGCTGGATACAACCCTGACTTCCACACATGTACTGAGTAACACATTACCCATAAACTATGTATAAATAAAAATATGACCACCAAGTGTCTGACTGCATCCGAATTCTAAGAATTTTATTTATTTATACTATATTGTACAGCAGAAATTACACAACTAAAACTAATACTATTCAACCTTTTCAAATCTAAACCTTGAAACTAAATGTCTGAACTTTCTGTTTGTTTCATTTTAATTAGCTTTCACTAGGAAATAGTCCTGTCCGTTCAGCAAATATCTGTTAAAAGTACAGAGATAATGTTTCAATTTATCAATACACTCATCTGATCATACTGTGAACATAGCTAACACTTAGCATTGCAATAAAACTACAAATTTGTAGAAACATTATTTTTTATGATTAAAATAAATAGTTTTACTGCGTACACACTTCATACTTACTCTTCGGTTTAAATAAACTGTTGTCAAAATAGTTGTCTACCATCAACTGCATCTGTTTTAATAGACATGCTAATGAATTACTTTTTTAATGTGAAGTTTCTTCTAAAGAGTTCATCACATATAAATAAACATAGTGAATTGAAAACACTTCCTGAAATCGTGAGTACACATACTGGCACAACGGTCAGGTGTGTGTTTGGCGTATAAGGTAAGGCAAAGTAAACATCAGAATTATAATTAAATACTCACTGGTCACACTGTGAAGTTTTAGGCTCGTTGGAAAAATCTGCCATTCCTTGTTATGAAGCATGGAAACTTCAAGAACTTAATAATTCGTCGGATTATTATCACACAACTGGTTATAACTTTGAGAAAGTATCACCAACAAACCCAGAAAAGTTTTAAGTAGAGTTATAATATACTGGACTTTAAACCACCAATTCAAAAGCACGAATCAAAATTTTATATAATTAAAACTGACACACGAAGTGATGGAAAAAATACTTGTTGCTGTGCTGCTGTGTGCACACAATCACAAGGACTGTTGACACACGCTGACACGCACACAACCATAAAAGTTTATGAAGTTTACTTCAAAAATGTCAAACGAAGCGCGTTTCGTAATGATCAATTTACAACAGTATACATAGTAAGCATAAAAGTGAAACTATCCACTTATCCATGGTTCATTTTCGTTCCTAGAATTAACTAAGATTGTATGACTATTTCTAAATTACTTAAATATTTGAATTATTCTTTAATCGGGTTTAGACAAATGGTATTGCTTAGTATTTGATTCCCGCAAGGGTTATATTAATGGTTGGAACGTACTTTGTTTGCAACACTTTTAACTTTTACTTTTAACGGCAATTTCTATGTAGGTACCTACGCTCTTAAACATTTTATGTAAATTCAGTTTCTCAGTAAATTAATCACTCATAATGAGAAATAATAAAGTTCTTAAATCACGAAACAACCCCATAGATCTCGTGGTTGCAACTAAGTTCTCGTGGTTGATTCTAAGGTCAAGTGAATTTAGCGCTTTGCTAATAGGTTTTCAGAATCTTAGGAGATTCAGAAAACCCATTAGAAATAGTCCAGAATTTGGTAGTTGGATGTGTGATATATCTATGCATGCATTTGTCTAGCAAGTCGGATAGAAATATCTCTAAAAACAGAATGTATTGCTTGCGCCGCTGAAACAGTTGTTTAGTCTACCTTAGTCCACCTTAAAAAATTCAATAAAAAAGTTCTTGGCTCTAGAATTCTAACTTTCATGTTTTAAAACAGTATTTAATCTTAATACTTACGGTTGGACGATAGAGTAATTTTGAATTATTGATCCTTTTTAAAATACAACATGACAAAAACGCTAAGCGAAAACATAGGGCGTAGGGGACGCGTTGCGGCGGGTCGGTGGCATAAAATTCCTCTCGGACGAAGTCGTAGGCAGAAGTTAAATTAATTATTATTAAGGGCCTTAGTCTCATTTAGTAGCGTAAAATGGTCACTTTAGGAAGCTAATTTCTAATTAACGGCTTGGTTTTGAGATTTGAAAAAAATATATCTTGTCTATTGATTCATGTACAACATTTACTAAAGATGATTTTTTCGTAGGATTTTGCCTGTTGCCTTAAAAAAATATTTACCAAAACGCTATTTTTGGCTAATATTCGTTATTACTTCTAAACGGCATTGATGTGTGGAAATTTTTTTACACTGAAAAATTCGTGGTTAGAAGTACTACAGATATGCAAGAGCGTATTTAAATCCATCAACATTTGCCAAGAAAATATCCTTATTTTGAAACATAGGTTTAGAGGTGCTCTGCGCGGGCGCGGGCGGCAGTCGTGCCTTAGCATTCAGACGGGAGGGTTGTGTCGCTTGCTGCTCTGCTCCGGCTATCGCCGACTACGCGTGGTTGTCTGTGTGAGTGCAAATATTTACGAGCGAATCGTGTCAGTGTACGTTCATAGATTAGCTCGCAAATGAGAATTGAAGATGCGTCTGGTGGCGTAAGTATCTATCTACCTATACTCTTGTATTTATACCTACATATTACTGTATTTTTCTTTGTAACCATTTTTCTTTTACAATTGAAGTTAAACAATTACGAATTGTTCCAGGAAATCTAGAAAGAAATCTTTAGACTTGAAAGGCAATAATCCGACTAACTACATCCGCTGATAATATAGAAGACTCTATTCAGGTAAGTAAACACTCGCACTTAGATTATAATTTATAGGTTTGTAAGGAGATTTAAAAATAAAAATCTTATTAGAAATTTACGTAACTTGAAAATGTGATTTTTTGTTTATGGTGATATAAACCAAAAATTAGGACTCAATTAAAGGTTTTGGTGTAAAAACAGTTTTACAAAAAGTTTTGAGTTGATAGGACTTTTAGTTTTTGCGATATTAGCAAAAATGTGTAATAAAAACTCTTACTTGGATTATTTTAAATGATTCTTCCTGTAAATATTTTATTTCTATATGTAATTGTTTAAAGTAGCCGAAGCCGATGGACGCGGGCTGGCGGGCTTGGAATGTCACAGTTATCAGTAAATTTTTTTGACGTCCTCCGTGGCGCAGCGGTCAACACGCCTGCCTGCGACGTGGAGGCCGCGGGTTCGATTCCCGGCCAGGTCATGATGGAAAACGATCTTTTCCTGATTGGCCTGGGTCTTGGATGTTTATCTATATATGTATCTATTATAAATATAGTATCGTTGAGTTAGTATCCCATAACACAAGTCTCGAACTTACTTTGGGGCTAGCTCAATCTGTGTGATTTGTCCGTATATACATATACAGTATATTAAGAAAACCCTGTCCGACCCGTAAGGATAATAAAGGTTAAGTAAACACATGACCAAATATGATATAAAATTTTACGTAATCATCATAGTACCAATACAAATGAATTTTGAAATAACTTCCCCGAAATTTGGTAATTTTTAAAAAAGTGACAACACCGGTATTATTATGAGCGAATAGCGACAGCGATGCGACAACGTGCCGCGTGCGCTGCCGCCCGCCGCCCGCGGAAGGGTGCTTAACGCATATTTATTAAGTTACCTCTTTTTGCGAAATAATATTTATTTTTTTAGGGGGATTTTTTTTTTAAGTTAGCCTGGTTTTGTATGCATTAGTAGAATCAGTTATCGATACCTAACAACACCTTCACGGGTCGGACAGGGTTTTCTTAACATACTGTAGGATATATATATATATATTTTCTGTTTTTCACAAATAATATTGTAATAACATTTTTCGACTTACAGAAAAGAAGAGAAAGAAACCAATCGACAGAACTTAAAAGTTTTATTTGCTTTTTAGGTCGAACACTAACGCAGTTGATTCTAGGTCAGACATCCATACAGAATGTCGTCAAGAAAATGATAATATTATATATCTCTATGTGCACAAAAAAACGACGCAAGTTCCATCATCATCATTCAGGTAAAATTATGCCTGCATGTCCTACAACCTATATTTTTAGTTTACAAATATATCATATACCTGTAAAATTATTTTTTTGTTAATTCTTAATTAATTTTTCTTGATAAATTCTTAATTCCTTGACAAAAATCTCTAACAGTGTTGCCAGGGTTAATTAAAATGTATGTTATATCTTTTTTTAGCTCAAAATATCACCAAAACCTCAACAAATCTCAAGCTTGTTTCATCGAAGGGCGACGCATAATTAATATTGCTTACTTTTATTCAGAACTAAAGAAAATTGCCAAGCACGGAGAATTATAGACTGTGGTTTAGGATCTGTGGATATTGTTGGAGAACGACAAGTGGGACTACGTTCCCTATTTATTTTTAAATGCCGTATGTGTATGGAAACATTTTGCACATCCTACAGAAATCAATATCAGCTGTGCAGTTGTAGGAACTATAGAAATAGACTGTGGCCATTCTCAACTGCAAGAAATTTCTACAGCTTTAGATATGCCTATAATCTCGCATGTTATTTATTGGATCGAAGAATTAAAATTTACAGATTTTAAAATAACTCGTGTTTTATTTGAAATCTCATTACGACGAAGTACATTCAATCCGACGTCACTGACACAGTATAAATAGGGTACTATCTCTTTATGGAAAACGGCCGAAACTACGCGCTTTGTAATCTCAAGGCATCTATATAAAGCACGGTTAGCGCAGCGGTTAAGCTATTGACTGCTGCGCTGCGTGTCGTGGGTTCGATTCCCGCGCGGAACAAATGTTCAGAACATGTCCTACAAGTAGTTGTTCCGGGTCTGGCTGTTTGTGTCTGTGAATTTATATGTTTAAAAATGCACCCACGATAAAAGTAATTTCTAGTGTGGTTCAACGTTTTTTTTTTAATAAAAATATCACAAAGTGCCTAGTGCGCGTTTGTTTTACGTTAACGCGATGAACTCGTTTATGTTATTCGCATTAGTAATTAATTCAAGGACACTGCAAAGACACGATACTCATATACTGAAAAGTAGTGAAAAAAAAAATTCAAATATGTTGAATCGATAGATATTACCATCTACCATTATTTTTTATGTTAATGTTATGATATATTATAATGTCCCACACATTTTGTCATCACTTGTTTTACAAATGTCTGTCAGTCTGCGATCGGCCATTAAACTGTATAACGAGCACTCCTTGATTTTATTTAAACATTGATCAAGAATACTAAAAATATATTATAGTACGATATTACCATTTATCAATGCAAAATATACATTTATCGTCTTGCATCCATACCCCCGTCTGAAATCGTAGGCACAAATCGCGCCCTACACGCGGCTTGTCTGCATCTCTGGATATTCTTTGATTGTCGTTTTAGTTTAGCGCGCCACCGCGCGCATTTTACGAATTCGGGAGTACGGCGTTTAGCTCCGCCCACATGCACAAGGTCATTGAGGCTACTATAGCCGTTAAGAGGGTAATTGCGCAACACACTATCAGTAGCCATGGGTTTCATTTTGACAGTTCAACAATATTCATTGCGTTCTTTAAGTTGTTGAGCAAACACATTTTAGAAGTTATGGTACAATGAATTAGTAATATGCTTTAAAACGATTCAAAGTGATGGTGTGTCGCGTAATTAGAGGCATATAATCATTTACGGAATCGTAAATGATTATTTAAACTCAGGAAAATGTTTGTGTTCTTTCTCCGGAATTAGTTTACTGAAACGTTAGGTATATGAGTTCATATAATTCACTTTTTACAATACATAAATATGTAAGCTGTCACGCCTTTTATGCCTGGGGCTTTTATTGAAGTAATAAGTTTTTAGTTATTTACATTTTCATTTAATTGCGCAACACACTATCAGTAGCCATGGGTTTCATTTTGACAGTTCAACAATATTCATTGCGTTCTTTAAGTTGTTGAGCAAACACATATATATTGTTTTGCTTTGCTGGTGTTTTTTGCGTGGTAGCTGGCATTTTTTCCATAATTTCATTGTTGTTGTATTTTCTTGTGTTCATCACTATACATAGTATTGTATAAAGTCATGTGTTTTTTTAAATAAACAGACTGCTATGCTGCTGGGGAGTTACTTTCGCCATTTCTTGTTCCCAGCGAAGGCACTAGGAAGTGTCGATGGGTGGGCCTTTTGGGGGACTGTCTTATGTAATATTGGCGTTCAAAAAGTGCTGATTCTCAGCCTAATTTGAATAAATGACTTTTGATTTTGATATTGAGAGTGCAGGTCAAAGTATCCTATGACAGATTGTAGTAGCTTGACAGCACCTCAACCTACTGTACTTTTTACACTACAGCTAAGCATACAGTCTGTCAATTTTTTTTATTACATTTTCAACTTTATGGAAAAGACATTAAGGCTCAAGGTTGATTGGGTACATTTGACAGTTTCGCGTAGCTTGAATGCTGTTGTCCGTACGTCAATAATGACGTAGATGACGAGTTTTTTGACTGTGTTCTTAGCGGATTTATGTGTCCCTCTTTTATTTCACTACAATATATGATATAAGTAGTTCTATCCCTAGGGACATAGCATTATACCGGAATGTAATTACATGGCGTTGGACATTCACAGTTATATGACGTGCTAACATCATCATTACATTATGTCGCTGTGAAAAAGGGATAGCGCTATTCATGCTGTCTTTATTTTGTTGTATCTTTGTCTGACATTGTAATAATTAAGGTTCAACACTTCATAGTAACCCAGCAGAATGCGGTTCAGACTGGCGTACTAGGAATACAACAATGATACAAGCTCGATCTATTCATTCATAACCATCTTACTATACCTACTAATCTACCTTTTAAAATTATTTTAAAAACGAGGTGCAGAGTGCAGTGCACTCCCCGCGTCCTCGACATTGCGCACGCAGCGCACCGATAGCTTTTCCGTTCGCTTCATTTTTTCGGTAGTGGTTAAAACACCAGCCTCTCAAGTATAAGTGGGCGGGTCTGTTTCCAGGTCTGGTAAGTACCAATGTCACTTTTCCAAGTTATATGTACTTTCTAAGTATATCTTGGACACCAATGACTGATTACAAGATGAAGGAAAATATCTTGAGGAAACCTGGACTTAATCGCCAACCCGCATTGAGCAAGCGTGGTGATTACGCTCAATCCTTCTCTGTATGACGGAGCCCTGTGCCTAGAAGTGGGACGATAAAAAGGTTGATCATGATGATAATAAGGCCGTGGTTACAATGCAAATCACTTAAAAGCGACATTAACATAAGTAAGTATACCTACGGGATCTCATTTTCGTTTTATGGAGAGTATGGAGACAGTTTAATTTAATAAAACGTCATTATGCAGGTTAGGCAAACTATACTTTGAGGTGGTTTTCAAATTATGAATTACTAGCTTTCCGCCCGCGGCTTCGCTCGCGTGGAGATCGGTTATATCGCGCTTTTAGATTTCCCTCGTGAATATAATTTTTTTCCGGGATAAAAAAGTACCCTATTATTTAATCCGGACTTCTAACTTTACGTCTGAAAAATTTCAAAACAATCGGCTTAGTAGTTACGGCGTGAAAGCGGAACAAACAAACAAATAAACTCACTTTCCGATTTATAATGTTAGGATATTTGGTGTACACATACAAATATTCCAGTAATCTCCCTTGGGAACTTGATGTTTTTTAGGACCAAAAGTATATAAAAGCCTATGTTACTCTCCGTCTTTTCAACTAACTGTATGCCAAAAATCAGGTCGATTGATTGCTTAGCTACGGCGTGAAGGAAGGACAAACAAACAAACAAACACACTTT
This sequence comes from Sesamia inferens, assembly GCA_037179545.1. Classification (NCBI taxonomy): domain Eukaryota; kingdom Metazoa; phylum Arthropoda; class Insecta; order Lepidoptera; family Noctuidae; genus Sesamia; species Sesamia inferens. The sequence continues at coordinate 11,479,322 of CM073921.1, read as the reverse complement.
CACATTTATAATATTAGTATGGATTTTATGTTGTTATAATTTGTATGATCACTGGTCACTAGCCCTCTGCTCGTGTGTTAAATTAATATCGCCAGTACCGCTGCGGGTTGTTCGAAAGAGATACCTAACCTTGGGTTTTAGTCAGTATAAGTCTGACACCCCTTTTAGCTCCGCCCGGAGCGGGAGAGGTCAATCAGAAATATTTTATTTGTGATACCTATGTGTAGCCTATGTAGCGATTGTTTAAGCAAAAATTTTAGACGTATGCACGTCACTTAACTTTAAAATTATTGTTTATGAATAAACCCCTTAAACACTGTAGTGTTTATTCATAAACTAAGATTAAAGTTAAATATGTGAAATACACTTTTATACATTAAGGCAGTATTCGTTTTTGGAATACTTACACAAAATATCCCCTGACGATGCCGGCCGTGTTGCATTATCATGCATAAAAAGGAAATTTGGGCCCACATAGTCCGCGTATGGTATCACGTGCGGTTCTAAGCACTCACGAATGTACCTTTCAGCATTTAATGTTGGTAGCCGTGGTCCTACACAACAACCTCAAGTTGAGTTTTGCCGCTCGCGGATATACCGCCCCAGACAGTCCATGAGCCACCGCCATAAGCAACCCTCTCTACAAAGCAGCATTGTGCGAAACGCACTCTCTTACGTCAGTAGACCTTCTTCCTTCCATCATTGACATGTAACTCAATTTTAGACTCATCAGAAAAGAGTACACGGCTCCAATCTTGCTGTGTCCAATTTAAATGAGTGCGTGCGAAATGAAGGCGCGCTGTTCGGTGTGCTCGAGTTAGTTTCGGCTCATTAGCTGGCTTGTGTGGTACCATATCGCGTTCTTTTAACCTTCTCCGAAGAGTTCGAGAGCTCACAGATACTCCGTGGAAGTACCGAAGTTGGTTTTGTATCTCAATGGAGGTAAAGTGACGATTTCTCAAGCTGGTCGTCACGATGAATCGATCCTGCCTTTCAGTTGTAACCCGAGATCGTGGCCTTCCTTGGCGACGAACAAAGCCGTCAGTCTCTAGGTACCTCCGATAAACATTTCTGACCGCAGATCGACTTAAATTAAGTTGAGCACTCATATTTCTTTGGCTGTGTCCGGCCTGAATAAGTGTCACAGCTTGGGCGGCGACTTCAGGTGAAGTATCCATAGATTATTATTGATAAAACCTCACCTTAATGTTAAGAATAAGTAATGTTTGTTGCAAAACCAATGATATCAATCACTTTTTCAAGAATTAAATCTAAGTAAACCAATAAAATCAAGTTTTCTTAGTATTCGATTGTTTGATATCAACAAACAGGCTCCAAATTGTCTTAGGTTCTTTCTTTCTTTCTTTTATGGCTTCGCACGGTTTGTGCATTTAGCCAATGTCACGTAATGAATTGTTCATGTCGAAAAAGACGGCGTGATACGTCTTACGATGGAGGTTTGAGACAAAGTCTTGATGTGGCCACTATGCTGCGATATTTCACTGTTCTTTATGAATTATTTACTGAATGCACTTTTTAATACCTACATAAATCACGCACTTTTATTTAGTAAACAACACTATAAATAATTTTAAAAGTCCGATGAAAAATGAGCGTGACACTCAGCTTGACTTTCCCGCCAAAACCCCCGTCTTAGGTTTCTTTAAATTCTATGTTAAAAATTAAAAAAAAAGACAATTGAATGAAATTGTGAATGTGCCAGGTTCAAAACTGCATAAAAACTTTTTGCTCGACCTAATATAAAATTTTAGCTAGGACCAAACGAAGCTGAAAATACAAGGTGGGCCAATAGATGTGACCAGAAGTGTACATATAATGACGGTAGTGGTAGAATGTAGTGCTTCTTAAAGAAAGGCACACAGCACTAAACTTTAAATCAAACATAGCTCGAATGGAATATCTTTGTCGGTGGAATTCCCCCAAAAAATTATGCCATATCTGAGAACAGGTGCCACCAGTCCATGATACGCAATTATAAGGGCACCGGAGTTTATTTTATATGCAAGTGTATGTAGAGCATAGGCACATTTACTAACTCGTTTGCATAGTTGTTGAATATGTGGCGTGTGTTTGTATGGTGTGTGATATGATATATATAGGCTTAAAAAATTATAATTGTCTACTTCCTCTATTTTTTGCATGTTATAATTTATATTTAGGTTATATTGGTGCCGGTAAACGTTGTCTAAAGTACATTAATTTAGTTATAATTAAGTTGGCTTTCAGATAATGCAAAGTCAATCACTTCTGCTTTACACTTATTGTTGTAGTTGTGAGCAAAGTTATCTATGCATGTTTTGCTAATTTGTCTGATTGGTTCGGTTATCTTAAATCTTAGGTTAAGAAGCAAACATTCAAATTCGGATGTGATGTTATTTTGTTTTAATATATTAATCTTTAAATCCCCAGCTACTACAATATTGTGCTTTTTATAGTTTGTAGTTACATATTTAAGCATCTTATCTAATTTTTCAAAGAACGCACCCCCAGCGCTCAACCAGTCGACCCAACTCACCTCCTGGAGGTTGACGCGGAGGTCAAACGCAGAGCTTCCCTCCCACCCGTCGAAGACCCTGAAGATCCTCTGCCTCCCGTCACTCCAGACGAATTGCAGGATATTATCAGAGGTCTCAAACATAAAAAACCTCCCGGTTCTGACGGTCTCACCAATTAAGTGATCCGACTCCTCCCTGCCCACCTGATTATCCTACTGGCCACCATCTTTAATGGAGCCATGGGCAACAATATCTCTCCACAAATGTGGAAGGAAGCGACCGTAATAGGCATTCCTAAGCCCGGCAAGCCAAAATCTGAGCCTTAGAGCTATCGTCCTATTAGCTTGCTAAAAGTTCTCGGCAAGGTCTATGAAAGGCTTATTTAAAAGCGTCTCAGGGCCTTTGCCGAAAACAAGGGCCTCATCCCCGACAAACAATTCGGATTTCGTTCCCGGCACTCCAGTGTCCCACAAGTCCTCCGCATCACCGAGGACATCCACGCAGGATTCCTACGTGGTATGATGACAGGTGTTATCTACTTCGATATAGCGAAAGCCTTTGACAAAGTCTGGCACAACGGCTTAATATACAAGCTGTACCAACTCGGCGTGCCTGACCGTCTAGTGCTCATCCTAAGAGACTTTCTGTCAAATCGCACTTTCCGCTATTAGATCGAAGGAGCTCTCTCCTCGCCCCACCTCATCCACGCTGGAGTCCTCCAGGGCTCCGTACTGGCCCCACAGATCTTCACGTTATTCATCAGCGACATCCCCAAAAGTAAAAAGGCTCACCTCGCTCTCTTCGCAAACGACACAGCTATTTACTGTTCAGGAATCAGCCCCAATTAAATAAGACTAAACCTCCAAACAGCTGTCAACAAACTTGCTCACTGGTTTAAGAAATGGAGAATCGAAGTTAATCCTGATAAAAGCCAAGCGTGGAGTACTCACTCCAAACCGCGCAGCAAACCCACCCGACCAATCACCATGTCTGGCAAGCCGATCCCTTGGGAAAAGCGAGCCAAATACCTAGGTGTTATCCTAGATGAACACCTCACCTTCGGAGAACACATAAGGACGGTACGCTCGCACTCTACCGCCTCTACTCCCTCCTCAACCCACGTAGCAAGCTGTCCAAGTGCAAAATGCGCCTGTACACAGCCAGCATACGCCCCATCAAGACATACGCCTGCGTAGTCTTCGCACACGCCAAGCCCAGTCATATCCATAGGATGCAGACACTCCAAAACCGCTTTCTTCGTAGAGCAACTGGAGGATCTCATTTCGGACGAACCAAGGGGCGTTCCCTTGGTTCATCCTAAATGAGATCCTCTAGCAATTCATGAAACGCCTTTATTTATTCTTTCGCACATAAATTGTACAGAGGCAGACTTAATGCCTTAGGCATTCTCTACCAGTCAACCATAGGTGGTGAAGAGATTAGTAGCAGGTGCTTTAATTGAAAACATTATAAAGAAAACATACTCTTAACACTATTTAAATAAATACTTAGCTATATACACATACATACTATTACCAAAATATATACTTATATACATACAAAACTAAAAATTTGGGAGAGAGATGTTGAAATGACTTTACCCTAACTGTTGCGGAAATTGCAGAGTTATTCTGCAATTTCCGCTTAAATGCAAACCGACTAGTAAAACGTAGGGATGGGATTAATGTCCTATCGACAAATAATATTATACATTTAAATTAATGTTTATTCACCAATTTACGAAGCTAAATAAAAACTGTAACCGTATTTTCATATTTTATTTTATTTCATAAAAAAATCAATATGAAAACTTGGATATATTTCCTATAATAAAGAAAAGAATTGTAAATTTATTAGACGTGTGTTCTAGAAGTTCACATCCCTATTTGTCTCCAAATGTAATCTTTTTACTTCATATCAAGTAGTTGGCGCTCGAGACACGTCAAAATCCTTTCTGATATAAGGATGTCTTGTCGATGTATTTCTATGGTATTTATTTTTATATTCACTGTGGTCGAGTTAAACGTGTATAAACTCAACCGATTCCTGCATAATTTATTTCGTTTAGTTATAACAAATACAATTAATAGAAGCTAAATACGTGGTTTTCTACATTTTTTAAAGTTCCGTAGCCAAATGGCAAAAAACGGAACCCTTACAGATTTGTCATGTCTGTCTGTCCGTCCGTATGTCACAGCCATTTTTTTCCGAAACTATATGATCTATAGGTACTGTTGAAACTTGGTAGGTAGATGTATTCTGTGAACCGTATTAAGGTATTGATGCAAAAATAAAAATAATAATAATAAAGATTGGGGGCTCCCCATACTTAGAACTGAAACTCAAATTTTTTTTTTCTTCAAACATACGTTTGGGGTATGTATGGATAGGTCTTCAAAAATGATATCGAGGTTTCTAAAATATTTTTTTTCTAAACCGAATAGTTTGCGTGACAAACGCTTCCAAAGTGGAAAAAGGTTGGTCCCCCTCCTCTACCTCTAACTTCTACAATAAGAAAATGAAAAATCTAAAAAAAAAAGATATGATGTACAAGTACATACATTACTATACAAACTACTAACGAAAATTGTTTTGAACGAGATCTCGTAAGTAGTTTTTTTTAATACCTCGTAAATCGCTTATTACCGCGTAATCTTTCATACAAATAACTTTAATCCTTTAATTTCATAAATCAATGGTACGGAACCCTTTGTACGTGAGTCCGACACGCACTTGGCCGATTTCTTTTTGTTAAAATTACTGTTTTGACACAGATGTTACAGACCTATTTTTAATAGTTTCGCAAAATACTCACAATTATTTTTCTGGTTTGTACAAACTAATAGAAAACGGAAGAAAATTCCTGAAACGGAAGTTGACGACTTAACGGAATGTCAAGACGACGAACTATTTCAAAATTCAGATTCAGACTTGAACAACTCGCAATAATTCGTCATATTCACCGTCACAATTTTTTTTTGTAAAAACACGTGCGTCAACTGAATACAACAACAAGCTGTAAACATTGCACTACACTAAAATGCACAAAGTCACTATGACCTTGAAACCTGTCTGCTTATGACGTCACAGAGTTACTTCTATACAAGTCGCTGGTCTGTGGGGAGTGACAAATAACTATCTTTGTAGGGATGGGTTTTTCAAACGGTGTTTCACTATCGACAATGATTAGAAAACCTATTTATTCTTGATTAAGGTGAATAAAACCTAGTTTATAGTTTACAATATTTATAAAATATTATTAATTCACGTCATTTTCTTGCAATAATAGTATTTATGATCATTTCGACGAGATGAAATATAGCGAGGTCTTCATCGTGTCCCATCACTGGCTTACTTGATATCAAGTAATTGGCGCTGGGGGCATTAAAATATTTTCTGGCGATTTTGTTTCTATTGAAAATAAAACTAATAAGAACTTATTATGCGTGAAAAAGTTAAAAATATGGTTGATAACAGGACAATTTTCCATAAAAACAAAATAAAAGGTCTTGTAAAAGTCGTAAATTTATTTTATACTGTGATTACTTCTAATCAAGTAGTGGCGCTGAGGGCACGAAAATCTCGAACTTGTATAGAAGTGATTGGCGTTCAAAAGGTTAAATTCATTGAAGGCAGCCACAGGATAGTCCGATTAAGTAGTCACGACCTCCCAAGATCAACTACGAGATGCCATAATAATAAAAAAAACCACATATGCAGCTATTTAGATTGTAGTACATATTTTCTATTCTTATTACCCCAACCACCACACATAACATGATCAGCCTAAAATGTTCCTACTCGCACACAGGCCTCCTTTCGGTGAGGGAGAGCGGGCAGTAATAAACCACGCGGGCCCCGTGCGGGTTGATAGATATTACTTCGAAATTTTTGCGACTGGACGGGTTTTGAACCTACGACCTACAACTTGTAAGTCGCACCTGATACCACTAGGCTACCGCTGCTCTCGCAGCCATTACATTGGGGATAAATAAAACAAAAATATCAGTTCAATGTGTAGTTTGGCGTTTATTGGCCACATCAATCACAATCTTTTTACTTATAAAAAAAATAATTTTATTCCAAACAGTCTATTATAATAAAAAATATTTGGAGATCCTGAAATTGTAGCTAAAAGACAATTTACAAAATTAAATAATATGGGCCAAAAATTCATAATATTTCGAGACACCTTTAGTATTGGTTTGCACAATGAACATTCTATTTGACATCGAGAGCTTGTCTGGATGCAAAACAATTGCTGGACTTGGGGATACAAAGAGGTGGATAAGCAGTACTACGCAACACGTGATAACTAAATTAACGACCTATAAGTACAGCCGATCATTTCAGAAAATCTTACTGTGAAAATTTAGGTCAAGTGAGTTTGTAAGAAGCTGTCAATAGTTTCAATCCCTAGTTAGAATGACACAGCCTAGTCCGAGATCACTTTACCTAAGTTTTCACTGTGATTTAGTAAAGCAAACACTGCTGTACCTATCAACCGTCAGTATACCTGTCAATTATTATAATAAGACAATTACCTAAGCCCACATACATTCTTCGTAAAAGAATACTGTATACAAATTGACGAAAATAAATGCATTTGGAATGAATATAAAATAACATATAACTAACTAAAACATTATGATTTTTGGTTAATTTTTAAAATGATTGTAGTTGAAATAAATTACTGAAATAACTTGTCACTGTTATTAATAAGATCATTTACTTGAAATAATTTATAGTCAAAGCTGAAGTTATAAAATTACAATCAAAATGATCAGGTAACGAAGTATGGAAAGTATAAGGAGCAAGCAGAGGGGGCAATACGAAGTGCAGCCATATATACTGATGAGACAAATAAGAACTTTATTTTATTTTCACTAATATAAATCGTCCTAAAATTACAACTAAAAACTACTTTTATTTCAATTTCTATAACAAATTATTGCCAAAAGTAGAGCAAGGCTGTAAATACTTAAAGTTCATAGATTGCCAGTATTAAATAAATTAGAAACCGAAGCTAGCATAGATTCACTTATATTAAAATATAATTATTAATTAAATTCATGAGAAAATTAGATAATAGAAAATAAGCATACATTAGTAACAAAAAGACAGGACGAATATGACAAACCTAGCCTCACTATACGCACCACTGACCGACATGCCGTCACGCCGTCATACGGCGCACAGCAGTACCTATTACTCGCGCAAGTTAACTGTAGGCCTAGTATGAGTTTTCAATACGAAACTCGATCGTCGATAGCGAGCGCGTTTGGCGCTCTCATTGGTTGAGAGTTCTTACGACCTTGAAGCGGGCCAATCGCTGAATCAAACGCGCTCTATATCGACGATCGAGTTTCGTAATGAAAACTCATACTAGGCCTACTGTGCAGTCTGTGCAGTCTGTGCACCTCGTTTAAATGCGACCCCTCTCCCGCTTCCCTGCGCGTCCCGCATTGGCCGTAAGCACTTGGTAGCGATAGCATCTTTGTTAAAATGGTCTAAATACAGTTTAAATCCCATGTTGTTATTACTGTTTCTGTGGAGTTTTTGCTTTAAGTATTTTTTTTTTTTATATTACGTTTTCTTTTGTTTTTTACATTTTCGACTCGTTAGTGAAGCCTGTTGGTTGCATCAACATTATATTTTAGTCCATATGTATCAATTTAATTGCCATACGCCATTAGTAACATGACCTAGTATTATAATGCTTTATCTTCAAAACGACCTTTTATTAACACAAAAAAAGTAATGTAATTTATATTTTTTTAACATGATTCTAATTTTGTGCAAACGGTACCGTCCGAATGACGTCACAGAGTGACATGCACAGTTAACTCGCGCGAGTTATACCATAGTACTCGATATACGTCATTTATTATTTAATAAATGAGGCCGAAATATTCTAATCAAGATATTAGACCGTATTTAATAGCTTTCTTAAAAATGTAATTTTAATCACTTCATTTATAAGTAATGCAGTTATACTTGTGGTCCGGCTAGCATTAGGCCGCAAACAGAATATAATACAACTAGCACTTAATAAAATATGTACAATTAGCGATAACGTGATAATATAATAAAACTACATTGTATCGTTAGAGGCGAGTGAGACAACACGTACACAACCGACGGAATCAAAGTTCACTTCTTGGCGTTGGCATCATTCTTGTAAGGGCGGCTCTCCTTAGTCGGGATCTAAAACAACAGGAACAATCCATTAATTTAAAGATAATCGGATTTTATTTAAAAAAAAAAGTTGAAATAGAATGTTCTATTTACCTCTGCCCTCTGATCCTCCATACGGCCACCTTGGGCGCGCATCAGATACACAAGGAAATCTTCGTCTGGGACGGTTCCGCGGTTGCGTGGTTGCTGGTCATTGCGCGGGCGCACTTGATCGTTGCGCGGGCGCGCTTGTTGTTGTTGTTCGTTGCGTGGTGGTTGCTGCAGCTGTGGTGGTGGGCGAGGCTTGGACTGTTCAATGATAGCCCGTGGTAATTCTGTACGTTGGTCTTCTAGACGGGAACCCTGCAAAACGTGTAATTTTATAATTGCGTCATTCTATAACAATATAAGAATTGAGCATATTAGATACGAATTAAAATGGAAATGTCTTTATGTTACATTACGGTACCTGGACGCGAGCAATCATTTCGAGGAAGTCGTCTTCGGGCTTGGTGCGCGTGGTGTGCTGGGGGCGCAGCCCGGGCAATGAAGTCCCCGGAGCGGGCTCTTTGCCCGGCGCCTTCTGTACGGGGCGGAGCTCCGCGCGTTGTGAATCAATTCTTTCCGATTGCAGGCTGTTTATCATGTCGAGCATGGAGTCGCTTGACCTGGCACAATAAGACATGGCTCGTCACTCTCTTTATCTAACTATGGACAGATGTAAAAGATTAAAATAGTTCTGACAAACAGGAAAATGCAAGTGTTGTTAGCAATTACTGATTATTTATCGAATGGTAATGGTGGTTTCGTTGGAATTTTTTTGAATGTTCCAAAATTCAGACAGTGTTGATGGTATTATAGTGGTCTTCAAGTCAAACCCCCTCTGAAAATTGGGTTACTAATTTACACAAACTAGATGGGTTATGTAGGTATGTTGGATTTTCGGTGGTAATTTTGGATTGCGTGAACAGATTTTAAAAATTCCTTTTTATTTGAAAGAATATACTTTCTGGATGATAAAAGATATAAATTAAGGTAAAAAAAAGTGCTTGCTTTTATGGTTATTAGATTACAAACTTATTTCAGAAATTATTTCGTACAATTTTTCAAAAACTACATAATCAAGTTCAAAATAATTTTCCTTGAATGTGTTTATAAAATTGTACTTTCGGGATTTTTTCATGTTTTAAACTTATGCATCAAAAGTTAGTGGGGTGAAAAATGTGTACCCACACAGTTTTGTTTAGTTACTTTTGGAGCGATTATTTCAGAAAATATTACCATTATAAAAAAAGGATTTTAGTAAATCCCGTTTCATTTTTAAGTACCTATCCAACAATATACCACACGTTAGGATTGAAACAAAAAAAAGAAATTACTCTTCTCTTTATGTGTGTACCCTAACATTTTAGTATACCACTTTGTCGACGTGATTGATATACCTATTGGTACCGAAGCTCAGTTATGAACTGCGAGACAGACACGGCGAAATTGTAAGGGTTCCTAGTTGACTACGGAATCCTAAAAAGAACAAGAAAAATGTATAATTCGACACTAATTTTGTAATAATAGATTGACTTAATATTGTTTTTTGTTTTAATGCACACTGCACTGACAGGTCACACCGAACTGATCAATGTCACATTACATATGTAAACTCTATTATGTACACACCTGTAGGTAGATACAATTAGGACGGCTTGTGCTACCATACGTAAGTGTTCAAACCTTACACACACCTTACTGAAGAATCCATTTTCCTTCATTTTTTTTTTCTAGTTGATGATTCGGACGAAAGCACTGAACGTTACAATATTTTTTCGAAAACATTTCCTAGTAATTTTTTAGAAACAAATATTAACTCCCGCAAAATATTTAAATTACAAATAGTACACACCCCTTGAAATCTCCGTCGTAAGCCTTCATTGTAAGTTTGAAATACAGAAAAACTAAAATACTTGTCGCGAACACTTGAACCCGAATGTAATGAAGATGAGACAATGAGTTCGAAAATGGGCTTTATGCCGAAAGATATTATATCTAAATGAGCAACGCGTATACACACAGTGCCGTCATTCGCGGCGGAGGTAACGAGAGACACGCGCAGTTGGAAATAGATAAGTGAGCGGTGTTTCGAGTAGATATGGAGATCATAATGAGATAAGAGACGAGTGTCCGTTCGCGTTAGCTAAATAATGAAATCGGTCACGAGAACGACGACGCTGGCCGGCGTTACAGGCACTGCTTTTCAGACCTAAGCTGTATTGCTACCGTCCGCCTACAACAACAGTACCGCGAATTGATCAGTTGCACAACCATACTCCGGGCCGATTGTATTCGAATAATTTATATGGCCTAGATGAAACAAATACTGAAAGTAACGTCATCTGTGGCGGCGCACCAGAACAAATTCAATTCAATACGTCACTATAAAAACGGTTTGTTATCTTGAAACCTTTTTGAATGCTTAAAATGTGTTCCAAAATAACAATTTAAATTAAAGTGATATAAATCGCAGCAATAATATTTGTAGTAAATCGGTATTTACAAATTATTTTTTTCATAGTAGCAACATTGGCAAATTAACTGCAATAGCGGTTTTTGGCGGGAAAGTCAAGCTGAGTGTCACGCTCATTTTTCATTGGACTTTTAAAATTATTTATAGTGTTCTTTACTAAATAAAAGCCCGTGATTTATGAATTAAAAGGTGCATTCAGTGAATAATTTATAAAGAACGTTGAAATATTGTAGCATAGTAGCCACATCATGCCCACCCCAAACCCCTCCTAGTCGGCTCACGCGGGAAACGAAAGGAGATAGGTTAGGTTAAATTAAGTTAGGATAAGTTACGAAGTTAAAATCCATGTATGTATTCCACTGAAGGACTTGTATTCATGGTCATGAAATAAATTATTTAAAAAGTTAACTAGTGATTAGCGATTGTTTAACCATACATTTTTGCCGTTTGCACGTCATTTAATTTTAATTACCGTTTATGAATAAGCACCATAGTGCTTAATGGTTTTATTTATAAACCATGATTAAAGTAAAATGGCGTTAATACGTTATAAATTTATGGTTAAACAGTCACTAATCACTAGTTTACTATAAGCAAGTTTTATGAATAAGGGGGAATATGTTTGTATATATTTCCCCTTATTCATAAAACCTGCTAGTAAATAAATTGTAGATTGTTAACCTAGGGCCGAAAGCATCAATTCCGGAGGTATTTCGACTCCCTCCACACTCCTCCTCCACCTCCTGGCTATGGTCCGAGTAGGAAATGTAGGAATTGATTCTTTTACCCATATTAAACACTACTTTTCATTTCAAATATGAGGAAAATAAAACTAGTTGCTTTTTAAACTATTTTTTTAATTTCGTGACAGATACATAACTTAGCATCCTGCCAATTTATGTCGACTTTTAAACTTTAAATAAGGAAATTAATTTATAATACACGGCTTAATTGTTGCGCCTTATTCCGCTCAAAGAAGCTTGCGCTAAGTTCACATTGTTTTTTTTTTTTAAAAACAAACATGGCCGCAGTATTTTTTTTAATTCGTTTTTTATTTATACATATATGTCTTCCTAGTTGATAGCAGTTCCATTTTTAAAGTTCGTTCCGGCCCTTAGGTGGGAAGTAACTTGTATGAATTTTTCCCTCTCTAGAGAGGGAAGCAGCATTTTCCATCCAATAATCAGATCAAAACGACACTTTCCGAGTATGAGAAATGGAAAATCATTTATTTTGATTCCAGAATTCCAGGAATCTTTTTCACAACAAAAACATAAAATAATTTAAATAATAGAAGACGCGCCTTTGCAATTTGGTCCGGAACCAGAGCATTTCTTTGGTAAAAAATTAAAAATAAGTTGTGCAAATATTTTCTGTTTCAAGATCAGTTCCCAAAGTGGGTTTAGAAGAGTGTTAAAGTTGGCAAGTAGGTAAGAAACTTATCGCGTGGCCCGATTAAATATAAACTTGCTATTGTAAAATAAAAAGAATAAAGTGGTGTAGAGTTTTCAAAGATAAATTCCTAACTGGGTAATCAACTTTTTATGTATTTGTCAAGTTCAACCGTTTCAGCAAATAGCTTCACCCCACAGATTCCACAGGTTTTTATTTACCTACATAGGTATATTTGAAGTCGTGGTGGCCTAGTGGTTAAAACACCAGCCTCTCAAGTATGAGTGCGCGGGTTCGATTCCAGGTCAGGCAAGTACCAATATAACTTTTGAAAAACATTGGACTTTAAGTCTGAAATCGCCAACCCGCATTGAGCAAGCGTGGTGATTACGCTCAATCCTTCTCTGTATGAGATGAGACCTGTGCCCAGCAGTGGGACGATAAAAAGGTTGATAATGATGATGATGAGGTATATTATTCGCAGGCAAACACATAAGTTTAAAAGTTGACCTAAAAGGTGAATTTATACTTATATATTCCATTCGCGTTAGCTTTCGACAAAAGACGTTCATAAAAGCAGCAATGCACAAAATTTAAATTTCGAGATGAATTAATTTTCTTTTTTTAATGAAAATGTCATGGTTTTAATATAAAATTTAAACAACTCTAAGATAATAATTATAAGTAATGTAAATAAAAATAACGAAAAAGAAAGTTGGGGAAAAAACAAGTAAGATAGCATTCACAAGTATAGACTCCATTGTGGAATCCATTATAACCAGCTTAATTAAAAAAAAAATCCTTCTACCACAATATGATCGGATTAGGTAACATTTCTTTAGTAGACTAATTGTAAAATGTCACTGATTCTTTTAGGTTTTTATTATGTACAATTTATTATTATTCCCCCTAAAGCCAAATTAATACAGAAGAAAGATAGTTCAAATTAACTGTAACAAAGATATACGTATATTTTTATTAAAAAGTGTACTTTAAAAACAACCCTTTTAATTTCTATCTAATGCCGAACATTAGATAGAAGTTAAAAAGGTTGTTTAGAAAGTAAAGGCTATTGGAGTATAGTAGTGTAGTATACTAGGTATCACGGCACTGGAATGTTGCTAGGTCGGAAGTGGGCACTTACCCCTTAGTGGGCACGTTGGTGGGAACATACGGCTTGTTGGTAGCTGGCCTGGCTTTAGGCCGATTTTCTTTGTTGCTAAGTGTGGCGCGCTGCTCATTCATCCGCTCAGACTGGCAACGGAGAACCAAATCGAAGAACGACTCGGGGTTGTCCTCCGACTCGACTCGTTCGATTTTCTTTTTGGATTGAGATTCCACCTCCTCTTCAGCTCTCTTAGCATCGGGGGTAATCTGTGGACAGAAATTTAAGTAAAATATAACTTTACAGGCTCGGTGGGGTAATGAGGGTATTATGAGTGGTATATTCAAGTTGAATATCCAATATATCCAATAATCATATCTAAGAAGCAACTGGCATGTAAATTTATTTTTAAGAATCGTGGTTTTTTTTTTGTTATATTTTTCATACAAAATAATTCCACAAAGTCAAGATTATTAATGTAAAACATTTAATAGTTTTAAATAATGATTAGCATGAAATTGAATTACAGGTTTTATCAATGAAATTGAGATACTTTTTTTTTATAAGTTATAAACTAGCGCTTGACTGCAATCCCGCCTGATGGTAAGCAGTGAGGTAATCATTGATGGTAAAGCGCGCTAGTTTATTAGCCTATTTACTCTAGCCTTGAAGACACTCAAATTGTAGTCCGTCGGGAACACCGCCGTTGACAATTTTTTCTAGTCCCTCGATGTACGCGGAATAAAAGAGAAGGCGAAACGCTTCCTCCGTACTTACTCATTTGATATATGCTAAATTATGCATTTTCGGAACACACTTACCAGGACTTATTGTATAATTTTTACCTAAAGAAAGTACTGATATACAAAATAAATATAAAACTATTGAATACCCTACACACAACAGAACCAATCTCAATTTACCTAATAATAAAAATAAATTTAAGACATGTTTTATGTATACAACAAAGATTTGATTGACTGATTGAAGGTACCATACCTACCTGTGTTAGACCCCGCTCTTTAATAACAAATTATAAAACGGGAAAAGCGGTGTACCATGAGAATGTTATCTGTTAAAAAAATAATAACTTAAGGATATATGTATCTTAAAATAATGTGAATATATATGGAAGAGTGCTCGAAGGTGAGGGTGTACGTGTGTGATATGTATGAGTACATCACCTGGATCAAAGAGAGCTGTTCCATGCTCTGCCTACGGACCCTTAGAGCATTGAAGGGCGTCCGGGGAGCGGAGTCATCGTCTGAGGGCGGGGCGGGCGGCGACTCGGCCTCCACCGGGAGCCCCAGGACTTTGCGCAGGTCGCTGATGTTCATCTGTGCAGTGGCCATGCCCAGCACGTCACCGAGCTGCAGATAAATATAATAGCTGCTTGTAAATACATTACATACTCATTCTCTTGGAATTTTGATTCTGTATTTGTGGGTTATTGAAATCGTTAACGGGTTTTAATCTAAAAAAAAAAAAACAAAATATATAAGTTTTTTTTTTATCTACATCTGTCAGAATTGGTCTCAAATGTCAAAGATTCATAAAATGGTTATTTAATCGAGCAGTTGGAATTTAAAATGGAATGGAATTGAAATACGGGGGCAACTGCTCCCGCTGACCCTTCCCCTACCTGCCTGCGGCCATAATCGAATGCAATCCTTTATTTAATTGGTATTTATTTATTTATCAAACAAAAAACATTTTACATTTTTATCTTAATATAATAATAAAAAAAAACAATTAATGATTGTGATTGCCCTAGTTTGTATGAATTCAGATATCATTTCTGACATACAAGAAGCACTACTGAGATCAATTACTGATTGTTTGAGTTTGATTTAATTCTGATATAATTTGTGATTTATAAGAAGTACTACTAAGATCAATTACTGATTGCTTGAGTTTGATTTAATTCAGATATAATTTGTGATTTATAAGAAGCACTACTGTGATCAATTAATGATTGCCTGAGTTTGATTTAACCCCAATATCATTTGTAATATACAAGTAACCCTACTGAGAGAGAGAGAAAAGGCACTATGAGATACTTTTAAATCGGTTAGTATCTCAATTTCAACTTACATTTTACTTCGACGAACGCAAGTATTACGTTGAATTGAATAAGCAAACACAAGATTCAATCAATGCCGAGTTCGCGGCCAACAGCCATTATAAATGCAATTTAAGAACTCTGCTTGCACTATTCGCGGAACTGGATCCCGGACGACCTACTTTTTTCTGACCTGTTGACCGGTTAGTGTTAAATTATGATAGAAAGTATTATTTAACCGGTTATGTACACATCAGGCTAGTATGAGCCGAGGTCACTTGATTTTCATAAAAATGTTTTTAGTTTACGCGGGACACCGGGAAATACTGAACCAACTTGTTAGTGAATATTTTTGCCATTTAATAAAAAGCGCATGCGTAAGTTCGTCCCGAATTAGCCAACCGATGTCTTTAGTTTTTGGCGCGATGGTTTCGTCAGCGGTCGGCAGCAGTCGGTTGAAGTCGGCGGGTCATCTGGGTCCAGGCAAGTATGTTATTGTTGTCCCGAGCGCAATGTGCAAGCTAGACGGCATAACAGTACCGCACTCAGGGCAATGAACCACGTGAGAATATGTGCAACAAATGCTTGCCGCTATTTTAAGACACGATTGTTTGGTCGATTGCTATTTTGTGATGAATATTTGATGCGTGTCCTAGCTTCTACGAAAGCGCCGATGTACGAAAAACGATGCGTGGAAAATAAAACCTCATCGTACGGTATAACGACGAGGTTATGAAGAATGCGGTTTTATTTTTAGGAATTAATTGTTCGTAATAATCGGTTAATAATAATCGGTCAGTAATAAACAGTCCAACTTCGAGAAAGAGGTGTCTCGTCGAATCCAGATCGGCTGGGCAGCTACGCTACATTTTCTCGTAATCCAAGACACCACAGGGTCTCAAGACTAAAGTCTTTGACTAGTGAGTGTTGCCAATGATGACATATGGAACGGAAACATGGTCGCTCACAATGAGCCTCATACGAAGGCTCAAGGTCACACAAAGAGCGATGGCTTTCCATCGGCCTTTGTGTGACCAGAGAGAAACTCCGAGCGTCCCCACTTTGAGGAATGGCTAGTGTGGCAACATGTGTTACTTTCCGACTGGTCCGCACCAGTCACGGTTTTTTCGGGAGGTTCCTGTTTCGGATATGGGTGGGAGAAACGATAGGGTGCTACCACTTTACCCGAGGACACCGTGTAGCATACGGCCCCACCGTCCGGCAGAGCACCGCCGTAGCCTCCTGGTAGCTATCGACGGCTGGTCAATCGAGCGGTAGCGATATCTAGCGTTAAGCCTTGGTCTATATCTATACTCCGGTGTGAAAGTGCATGGAAGGCCGTCACCTACGTGAAGTAGTAATGCTCGTAAAGGAGGAGTCGGAGCGCATAAGGTAGAGGTAATCTCTGGTCCTCTCTGAAATTGGCACCGATGATTGAAAGTTTTTGTAGTATCGGGGAGATGTAGACGAATATGGAAGATGTCGTGAGAACAGCGGTCAGGTGCAAGCCTGATTCGCACAAGAAGAGAACCAGTAACTACAAGTATACAAAACAAAAAATCAGGGTTTAGTGTCTGTTGTTATAACAGTCATCTGTGAAAATCTATCACGGTTCATGAGATAGAGCCAGCTGTTCCCAGTAACAGCTAGAGTAACAATGGTATCTTGGTCAGAGGGGCCGTTTTTACCCTTAAGTTACGGAACTTAAAAGGGGGTTGACTATCCATCAATGGGTAAGCTACTAAAAGAAAAACTCATGTTGTTCCAACCTCAAATGAATCAGGATAACTGCATTTGAATGGAATTTGTTGGTTGTATTGACACACGTGTGAGCATAATGTACTTGCTGTAAAGCATCTATTTGTTGGGTTATTTTAATTTCTTAATTGTTGTTTTTTTTCTGTGTTTTCCATAATGTACGTCTCAACATACAAGATATTTCTGCATCATTCTCACACAGTTGATTTCAACATGAATGATGCATTCAAATATTTGTATCAATAGCTTGATAATTTAAAAGAGTGTCCATGGAGTTTCTTGCCTGTTCTTCTCCATAGGAACTACTCTTCGGAATGGGCGACTAGCTTCATCTTACTGACTGACCAACCTTCTGACAATTCAAAAGTGACTGTAAATGGTTTATTTGAAATAAATGCTTTGATTTAATTTATGTAATGTTTTACGCAGTAGTAAGCATTTTATATAGTTCATACCGGATGAGAGCAAATAATTCATGTTAATGAAATGCTACACTAACGAGAGAATGTATTGGCTGTTACTAGAGCGTGCGCTCGCATGAACTCACCCGCGTACGTGCAGATAACGCCTTCTTAGCGTGGTGTTAATGTTGTCATAATATAATCTACAATCGCGACTTTTTGTGCGCGGCACAAATGTAAACAAATATAAGATTATGGGAAAAAAACATTAATGCCTACAATAAATTTAAAACTAAGCATTTTAACTATTTTAGAATAGTGCTAGTCATTCTGAAGTCGACTTAATTATAATGGAAATAAAGTAGATAGTAGTTTAACTTGAAAAAGGGTAGGAGAGTGCAGCACTACGCATTCTTTTTACTTTAGATTCATTTTATAAATCTAGGTGTATGAAAACTGCGGAGCGTACGTGGCTTTTTACTTTTTTTGATGAAGTTTGTTTGATTTCATGATCGTTCACGTGAACACGCGATCGTCACTTATGTTCAGTAGGCCTAGTATGAGTTTTCATTACGAAACTCGTTAGACGATATCAAGCGCGTTTGACTCAGCGATTGGCCCGCTTCAAGGTCGTAAGAACTTTCAACCAATGAGAGCGCCAAACGCGCTCGATACCAACGATCGAGTTTCGTATTGAAAACTCATACTAGGCCTACTGAGTGCCGAGTGTGGCTACCATGAGTTTTCATTACGGGACTCGATCAATTGATCATACGTATCGCCCGCGTTTGGCGCTCTTATTGGTTGAGAGTTCTTACAACCTTGAAGCGGGCCAATCGATGTGTCAAACGCAGTCGATATCGATGATCGAGTCTTCGCAATGAAAACTCATGGTAGCCATACAGTAGGCCTAGTATGAGTTTTCAATACGAAACTCGATCGTCGATATCGAACGCGTTTGGCGCTCTCATTGGTTGAGAGTTGTTACGACCTTGAAGCGGGCCAATCGCTGAGTCAAACGCGCTCGATATCGCCGATCGAGTTTCGTAATGAAAACTCATACTAGGCCTACAGTTCAGAGTTTTGACATTCGACGCTATGATCGGCTCGTCGCTTGGTGCGGCTCAATCAGAGCAACGAACTTCAGAAACGTGTCGTAAAACAAACTCGACTAAAAACTGCTAAATAAAATGAATACGACACTTTCGTGTTCGCGCGAATGATCAATTCTGTTAGGACCCTGTGTGACTACCATGAATTTTCATTACGTGACTCGATTATACGCATCGAGCGCGTTTGGCGCTCTCATTGGTTGAGAGTTCTTACAACCTTGAAGCGGGCCAATAGATGAGAGAAAACTCATGGTAGCCACACAGGGGTACGCTAATACTACAACCTTGTTACCATGTTCGAAACTCACTTCTTTGGATATGTTATAGTGTTCGTTGGCGAAGTACAGTGCTTTCTCATGGTTCCCGAGGGCAGCGTGAGCGTTGCCTAGCGACCAGGCCGCGCGGCCCTCTCCCACGCGGTCGTGCAGCCGCCTCGCGGCCGCTAAGTGCCGTGCGTGGTACTGCTCGGCCGCGCGGTACTCGCGCAGGAGCGTGTACGTGTTTCCGAGCGAGTAGCACGCCTGCGCCTCCACCGCTGCGTCGCCCAGCTCCTCCGCCAAAGATAACGTCCGCCTGGAAATAGCCACAAAACGCAACTATAGTACTCGGCCGAGAGTCAGTTTGAGAGACAGAGAAGACAGTCATTGTCAATATTTTCCTAAACCTTGATGTATTATATTAAGTTAGAAACTGTAAGTACTACGGGACGGACAATTCGAATGTATACTACTTTTTGGCCACCGTTCGGTTTGGCGCTTAATTATACGAAATAAGTTAAATTAAGGTTTAAGTAAGGTAAGGTTAGATTAAGGTAAAAAAGTCAAAAATTCGCTATGGATCATTTCCCCAGCATTAACTTAAAAGTTCCTAAACAAATTGATAAACAATCCTATTCTTTTCAACAAATCAGTTACATTATTTCACCCCACTTTGATCACAGAGAGTACAGAAACGTCATTCTTATGTCTGGCTGACTAGTATGTGTACAAGGTATAATGATGTCATTACTCCACAATTACGCCATTATACCTTGAAGGATCGACAAATATAAACGACGTTTACAATAAGACGGAGCCAGAAATCATGACACTTGAGAAGAATGTTTCTGAAACAATATATTTCAAGAAATGTAGACATTAATCTATCCCTAATTTGACCATATTTTATAGGTCCTGACTACTTATTGTTGACTTATCTAAAGGGACGTATCGTGGTCAATTGAAGTGACTAAACACAGAAGCCACACGGCTATAGCGGAATAACTAACAGTAGTTTGAAAAGTATACGAAGATTTGGTGAAAAACATAATTGCCGGATATACACTTTCTTAAGAAATTGCCAAGATTTTATAAATAATAGTTATTATGAAAGAAAACCGGTAACTTCGTTTTTAATGATAAATAAAGAGTATAAAAGTAAAATGAATAATAAGGTTGTATATTTCCGAATTCTTCCAAACAAAATTACAATAACTAAAGTGCATCCTGATTGCATTTTAAAAACGTCTAAGTTTGGTATATCTCTGCTTTTTTATGGTGTGTAGTCATACTATACATGGAAAGCTTATGTTCTATTCTATTTTTATTTATGGCAAATGAAGCAGATGTCGACTATTCTGCCAATGTCAAAAGTGGATTGGAGAAGCAACAGCTAACATAAACAATAATAATAATAAAAACAAATATATTACGATGCTACATTGGGTCTTTTTATATCCTGTGAGGTTATTGGAGGATTTTATATTATGTTGACATTCATATTGTATGTATGATATTGACTTTTTAATGGAATTTTGACGGGAAAGCTAAGGTGAGTGTCACACTCATTTTTCATTGGATTTTTAAAATTATTTATAGTGTTGTTTACTACACAAAGCGCATGATTTATGTAGTAAAAAGTGCATTTAGTGAATAATTTATAAAGAACATTGAAATAGTGGTCACACCATATGGAGTTTATTGCCCGTTCTTCTCCATAGGTACCTGTGGGCGACTAGCTTCACCTTACTGACTGACTAACTTTCTGGCAAATCAAAAGTGCCTGTAACTAGTTTATTTGAAATAAATGCTTTGATTTGATTTGACATGACTTTAGCCCAAACCCATCCTAGTCGGCTCACGCGGGAAACGAAAAGTGATAAGTTAAGTTAGGATAGGTTACAAAAGAAAACAAGAATAACGAAGAAATGGCTCAAAGGTCTTAGGTACCAAGCCAAACTTTCCTATAAAAAATAAATAAAAGGAAATCTTATGTAATCTGTAAATTCATAGTGTGGGTGGTTCATAAAAAAAGAAGAAAAGAATAGCATAAGCAACACGCTTACAAAAGCAAGACCTATAATACTCCATTCGCATCAGCTATAGACAAAAGAACTTCATAGAATCAGAGATGCACAAAATGTATTTTTAGATATGAATTCAAACAATTTTAATAAGGAATGTCAATATAAAATTTTAACATTACCTTAAAAAAACATCTTATTATGTAAGGTAAATACTAGTTAGTAAGTTACTTAGTTATTTAAGTGTTTTAATAAAAAAAATATTATAATGGTATTATAATACAAAAAAAATAATAATAATATTATGGCGTATCAACAACTTCACAAGTCTCCTACTTTAAAAAAAAAAATACTTGTATCCTCTTGGTGAGAGGGAGTGGGCCGTAATCTACCACCCTGGCCCATTGCGGTGTGTGCAGTAGTGGTGATGAAATAATGTACACAAAGTAAAGTCTGATAGGGTTCGAACCTGCGAACTATAACTTATAAGTCGCGGCCAATACCAGTAGGCCTATTATGAGTTTTCAATACGAAACTCGATCGTCGATATCTAGCACGTTTGACTTATCGATTGGCCCACTTCAAGGTTGTAAGAACCCTGAAACAATGAGAGCGCCAAACGCGCTCGATATCGACGATCGACTCTCTTAATGAAAACTCATACTAGGCATACTATAGGCTGTTGCCACAACGTATGAACTCTTCAGCTGCTTTACACATCAGCATCCGCCTATCCTTTTCCTAACAATCGGGGTCAGCTTCCAGTCTAACCGGACGTATGTAGTTGTATACTAATTTTTAGTACATGGCGTGTGACTTTCGAGCCTTTTATACTTTTATCAAGTTATTGATACAAATATTTGATTACATTATTCATGTTGAAATCAACCGTGTGAGAACGATGCAGAAGTATATTGTACGCTGAGAGCGTCCATTATGTTAAACACAAAAAAAAAAAACAACAATTCAGAAATTAAAACAACCCAACAAACAGATGCTTTACGGCAAGTACCTACATTGTGCTCACACATGTGCCATGCAATTATACCATACTAAGAAATTGAATCTACACAATGCAAAGATAGTTTTATCCAAGGTTCAGCAGCTCCAACAGTGTTCCCGAATACTAAGTTTAGCTCCTGTGTACCAGCTGTACCAGTGCCGAACACCCCTGTCAGCGATGAAATTCCGTAACGTACAATATGCTTGGCTGGCTACATTGTGTGTAATACTGGCTTTGAGTAAAAAACATAAACAATCACAAATTAAAACTACGTAGAAGGTCTTGGTATATAAAGCTGATCACCCCTCCACGGGCCAACCGCGGCAAACGAGCTTGACCTGGTAGATCTGTGCGGCTGTTATTATATAGCCATGGGCCCCTTCCGATTTAGTAGCTTCACATAATATATTCATCATCATCTCAGCGTTAATCCCAGTCGCATCCGTAGCTTTCCAGCTTTGGAGTCTGGGGTCCGCTTTACCGGTCTAAGTGCTGATTTTGGCTAAACTTCGATATTTTCCGTGAAGCGACTGCCGTTTGACCTTCCCAACCCGAAGGCGATTTCGAAGCATTGCAGCTAGACCAATTGTTGGACTTTCGAGGGCTCTAACAACCCGTAACGACTGCCATTAGATGTTCGTATGGCAACGGGGACCAACGGCTTAACGTACTTTCCGAGGCACGACCAGACCAGTGCAAATATTCATATTCTTGCATACAAATATTTGCACTCCGTGGGGATCAAACCCGCGCCCCTCCTTGCGCAGCGGCTGCGTTCGCTACCGCAACGCCACTGAGGCTGTCCCTGTCCTTCACATAATATATTGGAAAGATTATTCAAAGATCTACTCAGAGTCCCAGAGCTAAACTATTCCTTAGCAAAGCCAGAATGATGTGTAAACAGTGCAAGCACCAGGCAAGTGCCTACACAGTGAAGCTCGGCGGCGTCCGGATCGCTAGACGCCCTTGAGTGAACTTAAACCAACTGCCAACACAGTTGGTTTCAACATCATCACTTTAGCCACTGCTCTTCCAAAGTCTAAGCTCCTCCACTTCACGCGGCATTTACAAAGTCTTCCGTCCATTTTTAGGAGGCCTTCCAACATTACGACTTCCCATAGGCGATCGCCAATCCATAACCTTTCGGCACCATCGGTCATCTATTTTGCAAGCAGCGTACCCTGCCCACTGTCACTTAAGTTAACCAAAACTTTGTACAACTTTGAACTATATCTCTTAAGGGTTAAGGCTGAAGGTAGCTTGACCTGCTGTCGACCATACTTTAGGTTTACCTTCACTCGATCAATTAACACGGCTAATTATGCTCCATAAAAGAATTTCCCGGAAGCGTTTGGCTTACATGCTTCGAATATATAATTAATTTTCAATATTAGGTAGGCATTGTACTTAGGAGATAAATTGGACACTTTTTTAAATGTTAGGAATATATATATAACCACTAAGTACCGTGATACGTGTGAATAAAGAACGAGATAAGCCTTTAAAATGGATTTCACATTTAAAATAGTGTCCATATGACCTCGTAAGTAACCATAACATAACTTAAAATTTAACTATTCATTGTTGGGCGAGTAGGATTTGTAATTTAAATCGCAATGCACACAGCCGAATCCAAATAACGCGTAGAATTTTACGATTTTTAGAACTACCTTTCTGCTCGCGATTTTGTCCGCCTGGATTCCAAATATGAAAAAATATCAACTTTATTTCAACCTTTCAACGTCAATTGAGTTGATACCAGTACCTGTTTAAGGAAAATATCTGGGTTGGAATTCATAAGAATAAAATACTAGGTCCAGTGTTTATTAATGGGACGTTAAATATAAAGAAATTCTAATAACTTTGAACGCGTATGGACGACTGTAGTATCAATTGGACGATGCGCCAGCCCAACTTGCGGTGTCTGATGGAAAACGACAAACGGATGTGTTTTTGTGCATAATCAACGACAGTGGGCACTTGGAAAATTTGACTACTGATGATGTGAATTCTGATTGTGGTGTGATATTATTTGAGTAATTCAATGAGTCATCACTTCATTCCTAATTAATAACGCTCAACTTAGTGAGTTGATGCCACTGATCGCTGCACTACTAATCTTCATATTTAATTTTGATGGATTAGTACTGTGCAGTAATTTAATAATCATTGTCGAAGGCCGACCCTATCAAAATTAGTTCAGCGATTTTGTCGTGAAAATTAACAAACGTACAGACAGAAGCAGAGAGATAGAGAGAAAGAGATAGTATCGCATTCATAATAGGTATTAGTATGGATTTTATGAATTCAGTTCACTGTGGCTGCGAGTGCCGTGCAGACCTCGCCGAGCAACATTCTCATGCATACATGAATAAAAAGTAAAGTGTTACATATTAACCCACTGAACAGCTGAAAAATCCATGTATTTAAATTCAGCGCACAGCTCTGTTACGTATTATTGGAATAAGCAAATAAATCACTATTGAAATATAAAATCACACTAAATACAATTTCTCTACAGTCAACATAAAGTGGGCAAAACAGCTCGCTAATTGCATTCCAAGCATACTAACAACTCTCTAATTATAGTCGCATTTGGCAAGGAGCGCTCAGCAGTGAAGCTGTATGTCCGTATATATTTATATTTATTTATTTTATACACGCAGACATTTCAACAACTAATAATGCTACTTATGTCACATCTAATAAACTTAGTAATTTCGCCGATTTGCTGATCCATATGTTACGACTACATTAGTTTTGAAGCTATGTTATGCAACAGGGACGTTACGAGTTTTAATGGTGACTCTTATACCTATGCTAATAGACTTATATCAACCAAATCAGCTAAGATACGTACTTGTAATGTTCAGCAGCATTTTCGAACTGCCCAAGGAATATGTGTGAGTTTCCGAGGTTGCTGTTGGCACGCCGTTCGGCCGCTTTGTCGCCAAACTCCTTGGCGATCTGCAGCCGCTCCGTGTGATAGCGGATGGCGCGTGCGAAGTCACCCAGCAAGTAGCACGTGTTGCCCAGGTTGCCGCAAGCGCGACCCATCGCCTGCCGGTCGCCGAGGCTACGCATCAGCTCCAAATTCTCTCTGAAGAGTAACGATGAAAGCAGAAATTAGCTTTAACGTATACCGGTTTCATTGAAAGACCTAAGTAAGGTAGTGCTTATTTACAGAAAGTTGATTACATGAATAGGCAAGTGGTTGAGAATGTTCAATGCAGGCGTGGATAGCGCGTGGGCGTCGAATTTCTCGCGTTAATTGAACTATATTGTTTACAAATCAAAATGGCAGCCTGCTTATTAACTGTTTATTGCAACTTTCATGTCAGATAAGTAATTTAACAATGTTGGAGACATTTCCTATATTTTACTATATAAATATCCAGAAGTAAATCATAAAACCTTCTTGTGGATGCTTTAAGCGAAACGAATAATATGAGAGTGAATGATGTCTATTCCTAGCTCAAGTTTATAATATGCCTAATTGGTGTTATGAAATTATTCTGTATGCGAGTTAATGCTTATGAAGAGTGAAAGCTCTCACTGCATGGCAGTCGATGAAAGCGTATCGATGCTTACGACGATAAGAGTTGGTTACATTAATACAACTAGTAATTAGACACTTTAACTTTAGGTATTATAATAAATATTCAAAACTAATGATATGCTCACACTGGACTGCATTATGAAATGGTTGAGCCATTGAGATGATCAATACCCCAATAATAGCTGCAATAGCTAAGACTCATTATGATTATGACGTCTTACTTAAAAGCAATTTAACTGGTTGGTTGGTGGATATGTACCTGTTTCGGTCGGGGTCACAGAAGATCACAATATGTGTGTGTTAGTGTCACAAGTAGTGTTATGTAAACATTAAAACAGTATACTTTTTCCAGTAACAGAAGCAAAAGGAACCTTATAAGTACTTACTCATAATAGGCGACGGCTTGCATCAGACATTCCCGTACCTCCTGTGGGAAGTGCCCCGGATCGTTTTGTCCCACTCGGCCTAACTGTTTACCCTGCGCGTGGTACACGTTTCCCAGGTTATAGAGCGCGCGCCCCTCGCTCAGCTTGTCTCCCAGCGCTCGGGAGATCTCTAGGTGACGCTTACAGCACTGTATCGCTTCCGCAAATTTGCCCATCACTTTTAAAGTGTTTCCTAAGTTTCCTGAAGCCTTTGCTTCACCTAATTTGTCATTCATTGTCCTGGGAACAAAATAGAAAACGTAAAAGAATTTAGCTTAACTACATAATACATTAAACTTTAGTTGATGTATAACCATTCCCAAAATAGTATCTGTAATTTTACTATCAAGAAATAAATAGCAAAACTATAAAGCTTAGAGCTTATTTCAGGTATATAGTTAAGTGTAGTTATGTTATTAGGTACATAAGCCGGAATTGCTATATCTCATAGTTGCTAAAACATCACAAAAATAATTACCACATACCTAGCTAAAGTTAGGTCATGCTTATGATACTGCATAGCCATATTGTAATCTCCGAGATAAAAGTATGCATTTCCTAGCTGGCTATATATAGCGCTGAGTGTCCGGAGATCATCAGTACCAGCCTGGATGGCGGCCTGGAAAAACGCCACGCCAGCGCGGCAGTCCCCAGCTTTACACAGGCGCTCGCCCTCGAGCGCCAGTTCCAGGCACATGGAGCCCCCATCGCAACTCTGGGAATAAATATGAAATAACAATTAAATTATAGGTCATTGAATTATATCCTTACAGTAGTTATTGGAATCATAATTATGGGTTGTTCTCAAGCTTAACACATTACTTTGGAGTATTTAAGGTTCCTGGTTGTTACCTAATAACACTAAGAACAAAAGAGGATGAGTCATTCTCATTAATATCATTTACAAGAAAATTATGGACAAATGCATAACAGCATGTAAACAATTATTCTTATTGACATGGTTCTGTGACTCATTAAACATTATGATGAATACTTTAACATGGAAATATAATTTAATCCAGTATGACTTGTTCACTTTGGGCTAATGAACAAGTCTGCTCTATGATCGGGGTCATTGGATATTGGAGTGAGATACTTTTTATTGCAATATGCTAACTGCACATTCTTTTATCATTTGCATAATGAATCAGTATTTATACTAGAATGAAGTTTATTTAAAGAGGATTTAATTTTTAGGAGCCATTATTCCTATTGAATTGTAAACTCTAGGAGCTAGGAGCAATTATTCCTATTAAATTCATTATTGATATGAACGGGCGATGTGGACTGTAAACTCTGTTAGACTATTTCCAGTAGAAAATGACTATGTATTGATAAACATTACAATACCAAAACAGACTTCTGTTACAAATGTGGCAATTGAAGAGATAAACGTATGCAATATTTAAATAATGCATGTGAACACACAGAACAGATCACATGTTGCAAGCAATCTTTATGACAAAATACACCGAGATAATAATTATGTACTTCAATTAGAATGAGGATTAAACACTGATTTGTGAAAAAAAAAATTTATTGTTTTGATACAATAGAAGAAAGTAACATTTAGTTACAATCCCCCATATTCATAAACATTGCTTAGTTAACTAGTGATTAGCAATTGTTTAACTATACATTCATGATGTTTGCATGTCACTTTACTTAAATCATCGTTTATAAATAAACCCCTTAAACACAATGGTGTTTATTTAACAATGATTAAAACTAAGTTACATACAAACGTCAGAAATATCAGTATCATAATGTCAGTATCTTATGGTGGCTAGCCCAAATTGACCCCCTTATTCATAAAAGATGTTTGAAGTTAACTAGTGATTAGGGATTCTTTAACCATATATTTTAGACTTTTGCATGTCACTAAACTATAATCATCGTTTATGAATAAACCCCATAAACACTAGTGTGTTTATTCAAAAATGATAATTAAAGTTAAGTGACATTAAAAGGTCATTAATGTATAGTTAAAGAATTGTTAGTCACTAGTTTAAACACCGTTTATGAATAAGGGGAGAATGTTTACTCTAATCAATGTAGTATTATAATCAACATAGCTACTACATATAGTTGTCATCAGTTGATGATTTCAAAATGAAACAATATTTGTTACTGATAACTTTTGGCCTGGTAAGTATTAAAACATTATGATTGACAATAAAAAATAGTTTAATTTATGTCCATAAATGTTAATAAGGCATACATAACAATTTAAAGTTACGTTGTGAAGGCAAAAAAGTTTTAGCAGAGAGTTTAAGAAATTAAAAAGTTTTCAAACTTTGAAGTCATTCTTTGTGTCAAACATATGTTTTTAATTGGTGTCACTGAGCCACTTTACAAATAGTGGAGAGTAGCTTGCGTTAGTGTGCGCTCATCGTACAGGCTCGGCGGGAATAATGTGTGATGTGTCGCATGCGGATGTCCACACATAGAGGTCACAGTTTCCGTATTAGGTTCCCCTTCATAATGACTCACTACTAAATTATATTAACGGGAAAACTAGCTATTTTAAAGAGGCACCCAGTCATAATGCTATTCATTGATTCTTCATCAATATACATAGTAAAATATTATAAATATGCGAGCACAAGTAACATAATACGCTGAACTTACCTGTGCGTCGGTTGAAAGGTTCTCGGCGCTAGCACTAACAGACATTCTCCGCGTTTAATTCACAACGAAAAGATAAAGCTAACTAAAAAATGGCAATACACTATCAGAATATTCTCATAGTTATTGTTTTTAATTTACTTTGTTATTCTAACTTCGCTGGGTGTGAACAGTCGTTGCACAAGTCAAGTACACACAATAGAACGGCATCAACTCAACGGCATGGATCATTCACACATATACAAATTGAGAGTATTTGATTGGGTACACATACACATCTACACACCGTAGGCACACAAAATTAGTAGTATCTCTATGGAACAGTTTTTTTTTTTAAAGAATGAACAATATAAACACATTGACTGAGTGGAATAAAGTAATGAACGAATAATTCAATGAAATAGTCGATTTTTTTACCTATGAACTAATGATATTACTAATAATTTATTCCAATATATGTATTATTATAATATTATAAATAAATAATAGAATAAGGAAGAATAATTCAAGATTTTTCATTCACATTGCGATGACATTAATATTTTTAAGTGGCAGGTTAAAAAACGCAATGTGGCCAGTTAAAAAAAATATTAACCTGCCATTGTCAAAAAAGAACTACCAAATGGTAAAATTGTGCTGATAAGTCAAAGATATTAAAATTATTTACGATAAGTGAACAGTAGTACAACTAGGTTGTAATAAATTGTAATTCTGTAAAAGCTGCGAGTATCAAACAAGACTAATAAATCTTTTATAAAACATGGACATTCAGGTTCTTTTGGGTTGAATGACTTGGCAGAATCTCGAGTTTTAATTTGTTTCAATTTAAGACACACTTCAAAATAACCTTGTTTTGTGGTAACATACACTGTAGTTACAACCAGTATAGCACGAATTATATCGGAGTACCTACCGCTTTCAGGGTGCAATTTGTATACTTATGTGTAGGTAGGAATAACTCTGGACTACCAGAGTTGCTTTGGAGTAGCTAACGGTCACTAACCACCCGAATTTATTAATACCTATTTTTTATTTCAAAAAATGAAATAAAGTCTGCCTCTGCGCCGACGGTGCTGTCGGTTATAACGCCGACTCGAATTTTAAAGACCCACCATTTGTAATGTTTAATTGAAGGGGTGCCATAACTTTTAGAACGTGTTTATATAATCTACATATAGCCGTTGGTGATTAGTGCACAGTTTGCTTATAGTGAAATGATTTTGCCAGAATTTTATAAGAAAGATTATTAAGACCATTTTAATAAGCTTATTAGGTATGTTCCAAGGCGGGTTGGTAGATTATATGATAACGATATTTTTATGGTTAGGTACGGACGACCAGTGGCGGATTTACAAATTCGCCGCTAGTAGGCTATTAAATTTTTGGCGCCCCTACTGACTTGAAATTCAATAAATTAGTTTATGTAATCAGTAGTAATCAGTATCTGTAGTTCACAATCATATTAATTCTGTAATTGCAATTTTATAATTTGTTGTCTATCGGCCTCATTACATCGGCTTTTTGTTCGAAATACTTAAAATTCTCTCGTTCAGCTACAAAAAAGTTACGGAGTGATTCGTAAAGATCGGCGACGGTAACCAAATCTACTTTGGAAGCGTGAATTTGAACACTCACTTTGTTTATTAATTCCAAAAAAAAAAAAAAATCCACACAACATCCATTACCGTCGTTTCCAGTTTCTTCAAATTCAAAAGTATTCCCGCCGCTTCTTGTCACGTTACGGGCCTTTTGGTACAATCTTCTTTGATTGATTTCAAAGTCTGAAGAACTTAGTGCCATGAATCTCTTCAACTTTTACAAGCATCCTTTCTCGGTGACAAACGTGTCAGATTCACTCCCTTCGGGGTTTTGCCTTTCCCGATTTCAGTCATACATTTCCTTAGCATCATGAAAAAGCGACAAGCTTCTGTACACGATTCAGCAACCGCAGTTGCCACTAAATTCAAAGAATGGGCAAAACAAAGCACGTTAAGTGCAAACGGTGCTTGGTTTCGACTAGATGGCAGACATGTTCGCGGCATTATCATGGACAACCATGACAGTCTTCAATATTTATGCACAGTATTTCGGTTTTCGCAAAAATTACAGAATATATTTCGTCATTTTATATCCCACGACGGCAACAACTTGAGAAATCTTTCACACGGTTCACCTGATTCCAAAACGTTTCTAATGACAAGGGTAAGTTAATCTACGTGTGCTATATCTGATGTTGTATCGATAATTAGAGAAAAATATTTCACTCTTCATATCTCGTCTGAAATCTGTTTTAAGATTTTATCACCGATCAAGAGAATAAACGGTCTTTGTTAAGTAATTGGTACTGCCTGATCCTTGATTCCCAAATCGTTCAATGACTGGCTAAAAAAGGATCGAATTCCGCTAACAGTTCCAAAATCATACAATAATTCCCCCATTAAGTAGGGGAGAGCGGGGCTGAAAGTGCCGGGGGTAAATTGTGCCGACGCAAATATCTCGAAAACAGAAAGAGATAGATTTATAATCGTATTCTGTCGCGTAATGCCTAACAGTCGGACACACGCGGCTGCAATTTTAGTTGCGTCAGCGACGCGAATCGAGTGGCAGTGCATGTGAGGAGGTGGATTTTCAAAATAGCATATTATTGGTGTGATTCTATTTTTTCACAAAAAAATTCACTATGCCTTATGTAAAATATACCTAAGAATATTCTTTATATACTTATGTATGTTTAGTAGGTAATAAAATAACAAAACAATTATATACAACATTAAAAACTTAAATATAGTATCGCGGAAATCATTTACCTCTCCGTTACTTTCAATACCATGTTCATTAATTTTTCAAAATCTTATTGTGTTGGCCTAAATTTTATTTGATTTAATCTCATTTGTAATGTTTTAAGTATAAACTGATTATTTATTACTTTTCTTAAATCGAGATTTACCCCCGACATTGTTATATAACCATTTAAAAATTCGTCACAAGAATATCGTCATTTGTTTCCTCGATTATGGTTTCAAGAAATTTATTCAACGAAAATATTTAATAACAGTAACCAAATGCATTTCGGATAGCTTGTCCCATGCGCCACTTCAGCTGTTGTGGAGATTCTTACTAGTCTGCACGTATACATACTAAAATTACGTTTTGAAGTGAATTGATATAAATTTGTCAACGAATTTCGTCATTAAACGATTGAAAATATTGATGGTAAGTATATTTTGCTTTATTTTGTTGATAAATGAATATGGACAATATGGAATTTGCATTAAATATGAAGTATAGTGTTATATTGTAGGGTTGCGTGTGCTTGGACAGGGATGTGTTTTAATTTGTTTCGTCATTAATCGTAACATCATTCATCGGGAATTTCTAGATGAGGTGAATGATTTCTTTTGAGGAAAATGACATTTTTGTTACGTTTACAATGACGCTATATAGAGTTTAATGATTTAGGTGTAATAAATTAAGAATTTTAAAAGCAATATAGTTAGGTTCCTCTAAATTTTATTACTGTACAATAGAACAAATTATTAGATGTAAATTAATAGTTTTAAACTAACTTTTTTACCCTATTTCATTACCCAGGTACAGCTATGGCTAAAACGAAAGCAGAACGTTTAGCCCAGCAAAGGCTATGCAAAAGACGCAAGTTTTTAGATATAAAAAATAACCACGAACTATAAGCATTAGAAAAAGAAAAACAACGAGCAAAATACAAAAAAAAAAAACGTAAAAAAAGAAAGGAAACAGACATTCATCACAGAAAAAGTCCACGTCAACAAAGAAAATTGCGTAAACAGTGCAAGGTAAATTCGAAGAAATATAGACAGCAATTGGTCTAAATGCAATGCTTCTATATCGCCGTCGGGTTGTGGAGGTCAGACGGCAGTCGCTTCACGGAGAATATCAAAGTTTAGCCAAATCAGCAGTTAGACTGGTAAAGCGGACCCCAGGCTTAAAGTTGAAAAAAGATTCGGATGCTACTGGGATTAACGCTGAGATTATGATGATGGACAGCGACAAAAAGAAACGTCATCAAAGTTTCCAAATATAGTTCATGTTCAAGCTAATGAAATTTCTGAAGAACTGATTATAGGAAATACCCAATTGGTTTATTTACAAAAGAAGACTTACAAAAAGCAGAAAGGAAGAAGATATCACGAATCGAAGTAAAGAATTAAGTTGATAAATATTATAAAGAACCTGCGGAAATTGAATAAAAACCAAAGAATGCAAATTTTAAGGCTACAAGCAAATCTCAACAACAAGAGTGACATATCAAAAAATCAGAATGATGATAGCAACATAGAGATAACTAAAGAGAAGACATGTATAAATAAGAATTGTCGTAGTGCTATTTCCCTTTTGAGGTCCAGAAAGAACCGGAAAATGTAAAGATGTTATCCGCAACCATCAACATCTAAATCAACACAGCATTTCTTTAGATGAACCATGTAAAAAAATATTGTGAGTTAGTGAATTTCGATTGAAGGCTGACCGTTTTATTTTGTAGAGGCTACTTTTTGTTTTAAACGAACTAAGATTTTTTTATTTTTATTGTAAGTTACATGTTAAAATATTAAATGTGGATCAGTAAGGTGATTTTTACTGAAGTTTTTTGCATTTTGCAGTTCAGTGTCAGGTTCCATCTTGATCAAAATTTTATTCACGACTATAACATGTTACGTACATGTTATAGTTACGGAATTATAATCATTAATACATCTTTTTAAGTTAGATTTTTACCATAAGAATAAAATCAAAGTGTTTATAGTACAAATCTAACTTAGAAAGATGTATTATCAAATTTTGATCAAGATACAACCTGGCACTGACCTGGAATATTAAGAAAAAAATAAATTCGCGGGCTACAACTACGCATTATTTCTAGAGGCTAGCTAGTGTAGTAACTTTTCAGAAAAAAAAAATACAAAGATTTTTGTGTATTTTATTTTGTTAAGTATATGTTTAGCAATCACAATATCTTATTCAATAATCATTTTGTGTCTTATTTTGTGTCTGTTGTTTATTACTTCAAATCAAAGATTTCTGTGATTTAAACCAATGTTAATTATTTTTTGAGCCTGGTTGCTTTTTGTTTAAATAAATAAAAAAAATTGATTTATTTAAACAAAGAGTTGAGTTGTTATATGTCTTAAAAAATTAGTACTTCTATGTTCATATGTCTTGCATAAAGAGCTGATTGTAATCTAGGTATGTGTTTTATTCATCATTAACGTCTACATCATATCATTGCCTTCAACAGAAGATATCATTTATATCTACACAACATCATTCACTTCAATGCGATATTTATATTTTATGATTTTTCTTTTAAATTTGGTGTTTAAATTATTGTTTAAATATACTAAAACATTAGTTTTTCAAATGACATCATAATTTTATTGATAGTTTTTAGTTATTCAAGAAAAAAGTAATGTCACACAAAAACTATCATATTTAATCATAAAATGAAAATCCACCCGGGTCCTCCAACGCCACATAAGTAAATATTTTCGTTTCGATACTTTTTGGTCTCAAGCTAGCATTTTTCGTGCTTTTAATATGAGAGTTTTTGTAAAATGTTTGTTATTTATCCTAGTTTGTTATGCAGTGTAATTTTAATGCTTTGAGCAAAGAGATTTTTATATGTGAGACAAAATATCACACTATCATAAACGGGGTAAAATGTGCCGTTCATGTGGGGCTGCTTGTGCCGCGGCACAACCAACCCCTAAGCAACCTATATTGTTTCAATATTGTTTATATTTATGCGAGCACTTATGAAAAAAATAAAATAGGCACTTTTGGGCATGTCACTTTATACTGCATTATTTTCTTTGACAGAATGAGGACATACAAGCGAAAAACTGAAAGGGGAACTACATCTCAGGATGTTTTACAAAGGGCTGCTGATGCAGTCATCAAGGATGGACGTAAATTAAAAACTGTTGCACGTGAATTACAAATTAATGAGTAAAATATCTTGATGAATTAAATTATGTGGGCAGCAATGTTGAGATTGAGACTAGTCCATCAATACTACAGCATATTCCTGGGCAAAGCGACTGCAGCGTTGACTGTACAAGAGCACCATCAGGTAATCAAGAACAAGAGACACGTCAGATTTCTCCGGAACCTATCCCTTGCTGCAGCTTCCAGCTTCCTCAATCAGCTGATAACAACACAGGAAATAAAAATACAGCAGTTTTCTCACCAGAGCTAATAAGACCACTGCCTAAAGCACCTCAACGATTAATTGGACATAATAAAGCACGTAAAAGAAAGACAGCTGTTCTTACGGACACTCCAGAGAAAAATGCTTTGGCAGAAGAATAGGCTAATAAAAAGAAGAAGAAAGAAAGTGAAACTACAAAAGAAAGAAGGTTAAGGGAAAAGGGAAGGGAAAAGGCATGGGAAAGGGTTAACAAACAAATAAACCGACTAAAAGCCCGCAAAGAGAAGAGTTTTGCAAGATGACGAACAAGAATGGTACTGTATCATATGTTCTGATGCCTATTCTAACTCTGCCCCTGGAGAAAAATGGATTGAATGCAGAGAATGTAAGAATTGGGCCCATTTGCAATGTATTGAAGATGAAGAAAACCAAACCCTAATTGCTATTCTGATCAATCATCTGGAGAATAACTAGTCTTGATATATTTTTTTATTTCTTAAAAAGACTCGAGACTGATCAATAAGATAATAATTTTGAAAAATTGTAATTTAAGAGAGATCTTTTATTGTTTTTTGCAATATAGTCCTTAAAGACTGATATTTTTAATAATTGATCTCATTTGCATAAAAATAAGTACAAACTATTGATTAAAAATATGCTTTTAAGTTTGAAATAATTACATAAGTGAAGGTTATTTATTTTTTTTATTATAATACCTAGTATTATATACAATAAAACTTTAAAAACTGTTGATTCATAGTAAAAAGTATAACAAATAAATATATTATTATTAAATTGATGTGTTTTAAATTCTAAATTAATTTTCTTTCATGTAAAACTCCTAGCATTATCAACGGCACAACCGACCTCAGCTACGGCACAACTTGCCTCAAAGTGGGGTTGGTAGTGCCTTGCCGCCTATGTATAAAAAAATCACTTTTTCTTAAAAACTATTAAAAATGTGTAAAATCTGTAGTTAAATTCGTATAATAGATTAAATTTGGCTTAGGATGAACCACTACTCTCAGACATAGTACTTGTTTTATCCGAATCTTGAAAGGATTTGTCAAAATCGGCACTTTCAGCCCCGCTCTCCCCTATGTGGATTGCCCGTGTGGTACCGGGCATAGAATAGTACCAACTCATATCCTCCCGTAAAGTGCCGTAAGAGGGAACTCTCACCAGGGAAGCGGGCAGTAGCGCTACTCCTGTGGATTAACAAATTACTGCAATCCCCAACCCGCCTGCCAAGCATGGGGATTATGGCAATGCCCCTCAATGGGATGAAAGCCTAGAGGGATGCCTTTTTCCAGCAGTGGACCTCTATAGGCTGAGACAAAGAAGAAGATGTGGATAACCGAACTTATCATTTTCCCTCTGTAAGCAAAGCCTCTTGAACACAGTCGCTTCAATACAGCAACCTTGAGAACATTTCTTTAATAAGTAATTCTTCATCAATTTGGACCTGTAGTAATTTGTCGAGTCGGCCATCAGTCGCACTTCTAGCTTTCTATCTAAGAATACCAGATTTATGACGTGCAGAGTTTTCATGCTGAGCTTCTCAGTGTTCTGCGTTTTTCCAGTCATTAAATCCTTCGTTATCGAACTGAGTCTTATGCTCCAATGGACCAAATGCCAAACAGGGTCCCAGATATACAGATATTTTGGTCTTTCACTTAATTATTTTCCATTTTTCTTTAGAAGATACTCACTGGCAAGAAATGACGCTGATGGGCACGTTTTCTCACTTTTAGATAAGTCACAATATTTGTTTTGATCAAAGCCGGACTTTGCGATATTCTCCCTTGAGGTATCGTTAATTTACCATAAAGCTGGATCTTTATTTAGATTTACTGTTGCTAGCACTTGGTCATTACTTGTAGGTACTTGACGTCGGATTCGACGACGGATCTTCAATTGTTATAAATATCTTATACCTTTAAACGAGCAATTCTTGTATATATGTATATATATCTTATACCTTTAAACGAGCAATTCTTGTATATATGTATATATATAATTGGAATCTCGGAAACGGCTCCTACGATTTTCATGAAATTTTGTGTGCAGGGGGCTTCGGGGACGATAAGTCGATCTAGCTAGGTTTAATTTTCAGAAAATGTCTTTTTTCCGTGTTTTGAGGCACTGAACAATTGCTAAACTTCTTATAAGAAGCTAAGTTTCGTCGCTGTCCTTAATGATACGAATAGCCGAGGGGCTTCGGCCTCTGATTCGGAGCTCGTATACTTCGGGTTCAAATCCCTGACGATATAGTGTTTTTCCTTTTTTTTTTTTGAAGTTCAAAAAAAAAGAATGATGGCGTTGTCTAATGCTTTTTTTTATTTAATAAAAATTATACCTTTAAACGAGCAATTCTTGTATATATGTATATATATAATTGGAATCTCGGAAACGGCTCCTACGATTTTCATGAAATTTTGTGTGCAGGGGGCTTCGGGGACGATAAGTCGATCTAGCTAGGTTTAATTTTCAGAAAATGTCTTTTTTCCGTGTTTTGAGGCACTGAACAATTGCTAAACTTCTTATAAGAAGCTAAGTTTCGTCGCTGTCCTTAATGATACGAATAGCCGAGGGGCTTCGGCTTCTGATTCGGAGCTCGTATACTTCGGGTTCAAATCCCTGACGATATAGTGTTTTTCCCTTTTTTTTTTTTGAAGTTCAAAAAAAAAGAATGATGGCGTTGTCTAATGCTTTTTTTTATTTAATAAAAATTTAATTTAATTTATTTAATTTAATTTTATTATTTTTTTCTTTTTTTTATATAATTGGAAACTGCGTCAACGAATTTTCTTTTTCGTTTATTTTATCAATGGAAGAAATTTTGTTTTGCCTAATTTGTGGAGATGCAAGGTACCAGGGTCGCACAAAAGTGTAGGAGAAGTCGAAACAATGCTCATTCATTTTAAAGATCAGCCTGAAGGAGCAGTCGAATTTACAACAGAATTTCTCAACAGTGTCAACATTTCAGACTTGCCACAACACGAACTAAAATATTATTATTATTCCCTTTATTCCTTTATACATACATATTATTCTACATTTTTAAATATTTATATAAAAACATACAAAAACATTTAAAAATATAAAAAATAGTGTTCCACCGATGGCGGGAGCGAGGTCCAAGCTTCCGGTGGTTAGGGCTCCAGAGACAGGAACCTCCTCACGATGCGGGCCGTATCGAGGAGTACTGCCTTTTGAATCAGGCCTTAATCCAACTGCCTAACGAGAGCCTCAATAGATGTTGGTCGAGGCTCTTGGCTGTCAAACTATTGGCCGATACGACAATCGGTACAATGACAGCCGAGTTCACATTCCACATGTCAACAACCTCGTGCGCCAAGTCGGGATATTTAATTTGTTTATCTTTCTCAGCTTTCACGAGATTCCCGTCATGTGGAATGGTAACATCGACAATCATTGCGAGGCGCGCTAATCGATCTATCACTACTATATCAGGCTTGTTAGCAACAATAGTCCTGTCAGTAATGATAGACCGATCCCAGTATAACGTGACATGGTCATTTTCAAGAACTGGGTCGGGCACATACTTATAATACGGTACCTCAGAATCCACAAGTTTATATTTCAAAGCAAGTTGCTGGTGGATAATCCTAGCTACTTGGTTATGACTGTGCAATACTCGTCATTAGCCAAACGAGAGCAACCAGAGATAATATGTCTGATGGACTCACCCGGATGGTGACATGCCCGACACACGTCAATCGTCCCGTCCTTCATAATATATCTTTACTATTATTATTATTATTATTGCTAACATTATGATACCTTGCACCTCCTCAAAGTAGGCAATATAAAATTCATCCATATAATATGATTTAATAATGATGAAGTACCTGGGCGACCGAGCTTTGCTCGGATTTGTTTTTTTTTTAATAATTATAAACTAGCGCTTGACCGCAATCCCGCGTGATGGTAAGCAGTGATGCGATCGTTGATGGTAAAGCGCGCTAGGTTATTAAGAGCCTTCCGTGTGCAGTTTCTGGCCTGCCATCGGACGCGTCCCCAGGTGGCGGACAGGGGAACGGCCCCCAGATATGGGGGTTACCGGTTTACCGGCGCGGACCAAAACCAGAAGTGGGGACCGCTTCGGCGGTCACGTGCGGCGGGTCGGCCACCACTCCAGGTGGCTGGCATGACCCGAACTCCGGGTCACCGTCGGGCAACCCGGTCTCCTCACTGAGAGGAGCTGGGGGCCCCGTTTGCTTCCGGGCAAACGAGTGGGGCTAAGAGGAAGGACACCTCGCTAAAAAACCTTTGGCTGCTGCGTCTTCTCGCACAAGAAGACGTACCCAGCCGGGCCCCTCCCCATGGAGGGCCCACTGTGGGCCTGCCTTCGGGCGGGAATCGCCGGCGGGGGATTGGTCGGCAGGCTTGCTATTTCCCATGACCCCGCCACTAAGGCGATGTCGGTGTGCCGCTGTTCGGGTTTAGTGGGTATTCCCGGCTTCGGCTGGGCGAGTCCCACACGCGCCCTTCGGGGTATGGTGCGTAAACAAAGCATTCCCACAGGGTACAAAAAAAAAAGGTTATTAAGAGCCTATTCACTCCGGAAAACTGAGCGAATAGGAAGGAAGACGGCTGTTGAGATAGGTGATACAATGTTAAACCCAACAGCACGACCAACAATGCTGCCCCAAAGGGAGATTGATCTGGAGAACCTCCACGACAAAACTCCCAACACAACAACATTTGGCGCATCATACCCGGCATGATATAGTATGGAAGGAAGTATTAGGTTAATACCTTAAACTACGAGTATGTATTGATGATAATATATAACTGATGTAACTGATTGTTAAACTATAAGTACTTATTTATAATAAAATGTTAAACTAAATTGCACTCGTAATTTTATATTTAAATAACAATTAATAATATTTTTTATTATTATGTCGGTATGATCGAAAAACATTAGTCAAAAAATATTATTTAAAAAATTCGCTGGTTTTTAATTTTTGGTTTTGAAAATATAGAGACACACGATGTACCTAACAAAAAAAAAGTTGCCGAGCAAAGCTCGGTCGCCCGGTACTTGATGATTAATCTACCGCCTTATTGTCAAATAGGTACATAATTAGATATCCGTTTTTACAAAAGCAGATTGTTCTACAGGCGACCGTAGTTGTCGGGCCACATAGCTCAAATCCGTTTATTTTTTTTTTTTTGTTTTAGATTGGTTTGTATCGGTGCAAAAGCAGTATTGTATTGTAGGACCAGGAACTTCAACATGTGGTTGAAGTTCCTGGTCCTACAACACTGCTTTTACTTCCACTTGTAAGAAAATGTAGGTATATGATGATAATCTGTCAGTGTCCTTCTTTTTCATGTTGGTCTTCTTTTTATATTCAACTCCACTAAGTCGCTTACTTTCATATAATTATAGATTTTTTATAAGTTTTCTACTTGAATTATATATTTTTTTATTATTTGGGCTAAATTCG
Source organism: Sesamia inferens (assembly GCA_037179545.1). Taxonomy (NCBI): domain Eukaryota; kingdom Metazoa; phylum Arthropoda; class Insecta; order Lepidoptera; family Noctuidae; genus Sesamia; species Sesamia inferens. Next base: position 11,438,718 of record CM073921.1, on the reverse strand, counting down.
CCGCCCCTCTAAATCTGCCGCAATAGGCCTAGTTAGCCTATTGGTAAATCCGCCACAGCGGACGACAGCAGCAGATTAAGCTACCTGAAACTGTCAAACATTCCCAATCAACCTTAATGGCTTAGAGATAAAGTTGAAAATCAAATAAAGAAATTTGACAGATTGTAAGTAAGAGCTCGGTAGCCTCGATGTGCTGTACTATATATACTACTATACTCGATGTGCGCTACTAGTAAATTAATTTATAAACTTGAAGTATTATTAGCTAATGTTACATTTTAATGTTGCACGAAACTCCTCAGCAGTGGACGTTTAGGTATCAACTACCTCAACGTCAAAATATTTTAATCTATACGGGATACTTAACTACAGATTAAAAAATATGCATTTCTGAAGGCCATTTGCAAGTTTCCATTGAATGATTTGACAAGCTCGTTGCAATTTTTTAAAGGTTCTTGTTTTTCGTGTACTTATAGGGCTCATGAATGTTAAAGGCTTCCAGCCTTTACTACATATACACACAAAACATCTTTTATGTACATTTACATAGATAAATAAACTTTTCGCTTTTATTTTATTTACAAATCACATACCTAGTTTATTTAAATTTTAGTATTTCCTGAACTACCCAAGTATTTCTATATATATGGAGGTAGATAGCAAGGCACCCCGAGCACCCGAGGCTAGCAGCTTGGACCAGCGGGAGATCGCGGAGGCTGTGGGAGGGGGTGCTCGTTAACTATGCAAATAGGAAGCACGGGCGCGGGCGGGGGCTCGCAATCTGATCGGAGACCACGCCCCTGCCAATGATTACCGTTACACTTGATGAAACAGAAGCTCCTGAGTCCTCTCTGAGGCTTACGAATGGGAGGTTGCATTTGGACTCAATATGTGCAACTATGAAGCTATCTACTTATTATTCATACCTACTTATTATTCATGAAAGGTATTTATGACAGTATTTATTTAGATCTATGTTTTGGAAACAGTATTTAAAGAATCAGGGCTAGGAGGGGGCGAGTCAGATTTTTTGGGTCGAATCATCCCTGGCTATGTTATCTTACAAACTACACAAACACATCTACATGGAACATTAGGTATTTGTAGTGTAGTGTATAGGGCAAATAGACGCAAATGATGCTTTATAAGTCCCCGTTTATACTTTGATTAGTACCTAATTAGGGGAGTTCAGACATGTTCTACTCTCACCGAAAGGAGCCCTGTGTTCCAACAGTGGGAATATTATAGGCTGATTATGTATAGGTACATGTTCTGAGAGATTTCCAGGGAGGGAGGCGCTGCCCCCACCTGCCCCCCCTGGGTACGCCCATGCCAATACCATACTTACATTGTAACTGAGACTGGACTACAATAACATACATTACACTGTAATTGAGACATTCTTGTTGGGAAACAAGGGTAACGGTAGTTTAAAAAGTTTCTGGCATGCTATGTTATTTAGTATTTTCATAGTCTTTGAGTAGTCCTAACAGTGTAGGGGCGGGGTGGAGGGGTATCGGATGCAAATAGACGCGTCTATTTGCTCACCGGCAAATATATGCTATGGTTTGTAAATTAATCGCACTTTTTAAAATACCGATACTGTTTTGGAGACAACGGTGAATAGCACAGAGGCGACGTAGCAGTCGAAGAGTGGAACTCCAACTTGCAGAAAATTACTATACGTTTAAAGCTTGAAAATTCGATACATAATTTAGCTAATAACTAATTAAAGCTAGTAGAGACAATATAGACTAATGTCTTATCCGTATCTAACCAGAGTCTCGTGACAATTGGTAAACAAGAGAACGACGCTGCTCTAGACACGCCATCGTTACCCGGAGGCTGGGTTCCTGACCGACTTATAAATACTTATCTTGAATATAATAGAGACAGCGATAAGTACATATTTTAAGGTGCGTTCACAATCGCACTACCTATACGTGACGATCTCCCTCCACTGAGAAGGTTGAACATATTTAACAGAAATCAAAAATTCTCTGATTTTATTTGATCACTGAATGTTTGCAGGACTTTCCAACTTAAACGTTTTTGGAACACTAAGTACTGGTAAAGGAAACTCCTGAAAAGCGAGAACCGGTCGTTGACTAAGATGAGTCAAAGTTTCGCAATCTGGAGGTTTTGACGATTTCCCACTATAGCGGTCTCTTCATGGCGTACTCTTCGTTGGTTACTCGTATGTCCAATTGAGACATGGTGTAAGTTCTGCTTGTCATCACATCTTGACACAATCGCAAATCATGTCGGAGTCACTAAGTACATTGTAGACAAAAAAAAAAAAAAAAATCCGTAACTGTATCTAAACCAATGACTACAATTGCATGTTTTTTCTCCGAGAAATATTCGAATCGACATGTCGAGAATAGCTTTTCTATCAGTTTTGTCGAGAGGAAAAGGCGATTCGAACGTAAACACAGAACGGGAAATGCGCGAACGTTTTCAGTATTCGACTTTTGGGGCACAATGGCGCTTTAATTCACAGTATCTAAATATTACCTATAATATATTTAGTATTTAACTTGTGCCCATGCAATAGCCTTATATATTAGTATTGGTATATATAATATAGTCTTTTTCAGTTTTTTTAAAGCTTCTTTTAGCTTTTTTTATTATTTATTTTTCTCTCGGTGGTAGGCCATAACATCGGCCGCTGGCAGAAGTTACCACCCACCAGACAAAGCCTTCGTGTTCCGGCATGATGTCTGGTGAAGCCGTACGGAGGACGGGTCTGAGCAGTTGTGTTGCGATGTGTGCCGGGTACGATGCGCCTAATGTTGTTGTGTTGGGAGTTTGGTCGTGTAGGGTCTTCAGATCAATCTCCCTTTGGCGCAGCATCGTTGGTCGTGTTGTTGGGTTTAACATTGCATCACCTCGCTCAACTGCCGTCTTCCTTCCTATTCGCTCAGTTTTTCTGTGTGAATAGGCTCTCAATAAACTAGCGCGCTTTACGATCAACGATCGCATTACTGCTTACCATCAGGCGGGATTGCGGTCAAGCGCTTGGTTATTATTATTAAAAAAAAAGACGCAATCAATCTATTAATTTTTTTAGTCAAGTAAACAGGAAAGTAGTTCCAAGCTTATTTGGAATAGACATTGTATTAAATAGAACCATTATCTGACGAAGAACAAAAATAAGCGTTCATCATCATCATTATCAGACTGTAGCAGTCCACTACTGGGCATAGCCCTGTCCAATATCACGCCATTCAACTTGATTCTCGTCAACTTTCATCCAGTTACTACCAGCCATCCTGCGAAGATCTTCGCTACTCCTAGCTCGAGGGCGTCTCACCTTACGTTTACCGGTATTAACAAGGTGATCCGGCAGAGAACCTAAGTTGTCGACCTAGCTCACAAAATAAGCAAACTGAAGGGGCGATAAGGCGGCCATATTAGCCGTAGAACCGATGACCATTGGAGTAGACGCGTGTTCTAGCATGGAGAACGGGAATCGGTAAATAAGCGTTGTAGTAACTTAAATCAAAATAGTAATCTGGAAAAAGTAAAGTGTAAAATTGTGCTCAGTATGATCAAATTCCTCAAAAAATATTTAAAGCCGAAAAGCACGCCAAGCCGTTGCTTGGTACCGGGTGTCATTTCTAGATCTTTGACTGTCGTTACGGGTCGTTAGAAATCCGAAAGCCTGTCCACCAGTCTTACCAAGGGGTATCCTGTTACCCAGTAACTGAGGTGTGCAGGTCAGACAGGCAGTAAGCAGCCGGTAAGAATAGAAGCTGACCCCAACATAGTCGCCGGCAACGCTGGTCGCTGGTCAGGCCAGAGGTCGGCATTCCTCTGCTGGAAGGCTTCACCTCAGAAATCTGCCTCTTCACCAATTATAGACGTTAAGGACACATAACAGCTATAGTTCATATATCCAATTCAAGATTTTCCCTTTATGTATGTCATAAATATGTATAAGTACTAATATTAGTACTTATATATATAAATAGCGATTAGGTACTGTATTCCATTGTTTTAGATTGTTAACTCATCACCGTCAGCCTAGTCTTAACTTTGCACCCTGTTCCTGATGTCTCCATAATAAAAAACATAAATATGTATAAGTACTAATATTAGTACTTATACATATTTATGTTTTTTATTATGGAGACATCAGGAACAAAAAAACAAAAAAAAACATAAATATGTATAAGTACTAATATTAGTACTTATACATATTTATGTTTTTTTTTTGTTTTTTTGTTCCTGATGTCTCCATAATAAAAAAACATAAATATGTATAAGTACTAATGTAATTTATGTTTTTTTTTGTTTTTTTTTGTTCCTGATGTCTCCATAATAAAAAACATAAATATGTATAAGTACTAATATTAGTACTTATACATATTTATGTTTTTTTTTTGTTTTTTTGTTCCTGATGTCTCCATAATAAAAAACATAAATATGTATAAGTACTAATATTAGTACTTATACATATTTATGTTTTTTATTATGGAGACATCAGGAACAGGGTGCAAAGTTAAGACTAGGCTGACGGTGATGAGTTAACAATCTAAAACAATGGAATACAGTACCTAATCGCTATTTATATATATAAGTACTAATATTAGTACTTATACATATTTATGACATACATAAAGGGAAAATCTTGAATTGGATATATGAACTATAGCTGTTATGTGTCCTTAACGTCTATAATTGGTGAAGAGGCAGATTTCTGAGGTGAAGCCTTCCAGCAGAGGAATGCCGACCTCTGGCCTGACCAGCGACCAGCGTTGCCGGCGACTATGTTGGGGTCAGCTTCTATTCTTACCGGCTGCTTACTGCCTGTCTGACCTGCACACCTCAGTTACTGGGTAACAGGATACCCCTTGGTAAGACTGGTGGACAGGCTTTCGGATTTCTAACGACCCGTAACGACAGTCAAAGATCTAGAAATGACACCCGGTACCAAGCAACGGCTTGGCGTGCTTTTCGGCTTTAAATATTTTTTGAGGAATTTGATCATACTGAGCACAATTTTACACTTTACTTTTTCCAGATTACTATTTTGATTTAAGTTACTACAACGCTTATTTACCGATTCCCGTTCTCCATGCTAGAACACGCGTCTACTCCAATGGTCATCGGTTCTACGGCTAATATGGCCGCCTTATCGCCCCTTCAGTTTGCTTATTTTGTGAGCTAGGTCGACAACTTAGGTTCTCTGCCGGATCACCTTGTTAATACCGGTAAACGTAAGGTGAGACGCCCTCGAGCTAGGAGTAGCGAAGATCTTCGCAGGATGGCTGGTAGTAACTGGATGAAAGTTGACGAGAATCAAGTTGAATGGCGTGATATTGGACAGGGCTATGCCCAGTAGTGGACTGCTACAGTCTGATAATGATGATGATGAACGCTTATTTTTGTTCTTCGTCAGATAATGGTTCTATTTAATACAATGTCTATTCCAAATAAGCTTGGAACTACTTTCCTGTTTACTTGACTAAAAAAATTAATAGATTGATTGCGTCTTTTTTTTTAATAATAATAACCAAGCGCTTGACCGCAATCCCGCCTGATGGTAAGCAGTAATGCGATCGTTGATCGTAAAGCGCGCTAGTTTATTGAGAGCCTATTCACACAGAAAAACTGAGCGAATAGGAAGGAAGACGGCAGTTGAGCGAGGTGATGCAATGTTAAACCCAACAACACGACCAACGATGCTGCGCCAAAGGGAGATTGATCTGAAGACCCTACACGACCAAACTCCCAACACAACAACATTAGGCGCATCGTACCCGGCACACATCGCAACACAACTGCTCAGACCCGTCCTCCGTACGGCTTCACCAGACATCATGCCGGAACACGAAGGCTTTGTCTGGTGGGTGGTAACTTCTGCCAGCGGCCGATGTTATGGCCTACCACCGAGAGAAAAATAAATAATAAAAAAAGCTAAAAGAAGCTTTAAAAAAACTGAAAAAGACTATATTATATATACCAATACTAATATATAAGGCTATTGCATGGGCACAAGTTAAATACTAAATATATTATAGGTAATATTTAGATACTGTGAATTAAAGCGCCATTGTGCCCCAAAAGTCGAATACTGAAAACGTTCGCGCATTTCCCGTTCTGTGTTTACGTTCGAATCGCCTTTTCCTCTCGACAAAACTGATAGAAAAGCTATTCTCGACATGTCGATTCGAATATTTCTCGGAGAAAAAACATGCAATTGTAGTCATTGGTTTAGATACAGTTACGGATTTTTTTTTTTTTTTTTGTCTACAATGTACTTAGTGACTCCGACATGATTTGCGATTGTGTCAAGATGTGATGACAAGCAGAACTTACACCATGTCTCAATTGGACATACGAGTAACCAACGAAGAGTACGCCATGAAGAGACCGCTATAGTGGGAAATCGTCGAAACCTCCAGATTGCGAAACTTTGACTCATCTTAGTCAACGACCGGTTCTCGCTTTTCAGGAGTTTCCTTTACCAGTACTTAGTGTTCCAAAAACGTTTAAGTTGGAAAGTCCTGCAAACATTCAGTGATCAAATAAAATCAGAGAATTTTTGATTTCTGTTAAATATGTTCAACCTTCTCAGTGGAGGGAGATCGTCACGTATAGGTAGTGCGATTGTGAACGCACCTTAAAATATGTACTTATCGCTGTCTCTATTATATTCAAGATAAGTATTTATAAGTCGGTCAGGAACCCAGCCTCCGGGTAACGATGGCGTGTCTAGAGCAGCGTCGTTCTCTTGTTTACCAATTGTCACGAGACTCTGGTTAGATACGGATAAGACATTAGTCTATATTGTCTCTACTAGCTTTAATTAGTTATTAGCTAAATTATGTATCGAATTTTCAAGCTTTAAACGTATAGTAATTTTCTGCAAGTTGGAGTTCCACTCTTCGACTGCTACGTCGCCTCTGTGCTATTCACCGTTGTCTCCAAAACAGTATCGGTATTTTAAAAAGTGCGATTAATTTACAAACCATAGCATATATTTGCCGGTGAGCAAATAGACGCGTCTATTTGCATCCGATACCCCTCCACCCCGCCCCTACACTGTTAGGACTACTCAAAGACTATGAAAATACTAAATAACATAGCATGCCAGAAACTTTTTAAACTACCGTTACCTTTGTTTCCCAACAAGAATGTCTCAATTACAGTGTAATGTATGTTATTGTAGTCCAGTCTCAGTTACAATGTAAGTATGGTATTGGCATGGGCGTACCCAGGGGGGGCAGGTGGGGGCAGCGCCTCCCTCCCTGGAAATCTCTCAGAACATGTACCTATACATAATCAGCCTATAATATTCCCACTCATAGGCTCCCATTAATAGGCTCTCAATAAACTAGCGCGCTTTACGATCAACGATCGCATTACTGCTTACCATCAGGCGGGATTGCGGTCAAGCGCTTGGTTATTATTATTAAAAAAAAAGACGCAATCAATCTATTAATTTTTTTAGTCAAGTAAACAGGAAAGTAGTTCCAAGCTTATTTGGAATAGACATTGTATTAAATAGAACCATTATCTGACGAAGAACAAAAATAAGCGTTCATCATCATCATTATCAGACTGTAGCAGTCCACTACTGGGCATAGCCCTGTCCAATATCACGCCATTCAACTTGATTCTCGTCAACTTTCATCCAGTTACTACCAGCCATCCTGCGAAGATCTTCGCTACTCCTAGCTCGAGGGCGTCTCACCTTACGTTTACCGGTATTAACAAGGTGATCCGGCAGAGAACCTAAGTTGTCGACCTAGCTCACAAAATAAGCAAACTGAAGGGGCGATAAGGCGGCCATATTAGCCGTAGAACCGATGACCATTGGAGTAGACGCGTGTTCTAGCATGGAGAACGGGAATCGGTAAATAAGCGTTGTAGTAACTTAAATCAAAATAGTAATCTGGAAAAAGTAAAGTGTAAAATTGTGCTCAGTATGATCAAATTCCTCAAAAAATATTTAAAGCCGAAAAGCACGCCAAGCCGTTGCTTGGTACCGGGTGTCATTTCTAGATCTTTGACTGTCGTTACGGGTCGTTAGAAATCCGAAAGCCTGTCCACCAGTCTTACCAAGGGGTATCCTGTTACCCAGTAACTGAGGTGTGCAGGTCAGACAGGCAGTAAGCAGCCGGTAAGAATAGAAGCTGACCCCAACATAGTCGCCGGCAACGCTGGTCGCTGGTCAGGCCAGAGGTCGGCATTCCTCTGCTGGAAGGCTTCACCTCAGAAATCTGCCTCTTCACCAATTATAGACGTTAAGGACACATAACAGCTATAGTTCATATATCCAATTCAAGATTTTTCCTTTATGTATGTCATAAATATGTATAAGTACTAATATTAGTACTTATATATATAAATAGCGATTAGGTACTGTATTCCATTGTTTTAGATTGTTAACTCATCACCGTCAGCCTAGTCTTAACTTTGCACCCTGTTCCTGATGTCTCCATAATAAAAAACATAAATATGTATAAGTACTAATATTAGTACTTATACATATTTATGTTTTTTATTATGGAGACATCAGGAACAAAAAAACAAAAAAAAACATAAATATGTATAAGTACTAATATTAGTACTTATACATATTTATGTTTTTTATTATGGAGACATCAGGAACAAAAAAACAAAAAAAAACATAAATTACATTAGTACTTATACATATTTATGTTTTTTTATTATGGAGACATCAGGAACAAAAAAACAAAAAAAAAACATAAATATGTATAAGTACTAATATTAGTACTTATACATATTTATGTTTTTTATTATGGAGACATCAGGAACAGGGTGCAAAGTTAAGACTAGGCTGACGGTGATGAGTTAACAATCTAAAACAATGGAATACAGTACCTAATCGCTGCCTGCAGAAAATTACTATACCTCGCATTGTACTGTTAAACAGTCAGAGGTAGAAACCTAAATATGAATATTGATTTAGTGAGGCTTCATTCAATCCTTCTCTGTATGAGAGGAGGCCTGTGACCAGCAGTGGGACGTTAATAAGGTTGATGATGATGGTGATGAGGATGAGGCCTCATTCTATGTACATATTTTAGGTATTTCAGTTTTGTAGAACTACCTATAGACACATGTGTAGGAAGACGAAACACAGACAAATCGATATTATCGACAAAATCAATTTATCAGTGGATATGTAGATAGTATTATAACATTTATAAGTCCACACAATACGAGTGAGGCATGCTCACATTGCTCACCTCTGCGCTGCTCGATTACCGAAATCAAAATCGACAGATATCGATACTGACTTGTTGTTTTGTTGAAACCTGCGTTGTACACAATCAAAACAGTAATGCACTGCAATCTCGTCTCTAACACGTAAGTTATAAGTGTGGGTATAGTGTGAGATTGGTGGTCCGAGCCGGAGTGACTTGCAGAGGCGCGGTGGTCCTCGTAACAATCGGCGACCACTAGCTTCGATCAAACGTGTAGATTAGTGATTGACTTTAGAGGCAACAGTAAACTTTGTATATTAGACAAAATATATTGCTGTTCTAATACATACAGTGTTATTTATTTATTTATGTATTTATTTATTTATCCTCTCTCTGTTAACATTACAGGTTATTAAGACCCAATGCGATAACAAGGTATTTTGATACATTACAGATCTACTTATACTTAGGGAACCATACACCAAAATAAACTTAATACTTATTAGCTTATTGAAACAAAACAAAAAATAAAATAAAATAATAATAACTGAAACACCAATGCTAGTCTTTACAATACACTAATTAAATATTAAATACAATTATTACTTTTATCATTTATCGGTCCCTATAACCCAAATTATATAACAAAATCTTTGTGAATTCACTCGTCTGACATGTAAAAATATCTATTTGCTCGTGCACAACATTTATATCTCGGATAGCTTGCGCGACCGCGGCCTTTGCCAGTAATTTCGTCCTAGCCACTGGCACCGCTAGCAGAGGCTGACGCCGCCGCCTTCATACATAGTTGTCTGGCACCCAGAAACTGATTGTTTTTAGGACATCAGGGTTATGTACCAGTCCCAGAATCAATTTCACCAGATACGTGGCAAGAGTATACTCTCGACGCGCTTTCAATTGATTGTACCCGACCATGCCCAAGACGAATAGAGAGGGATACATCAACGGATACAACGGGTACACTCCATACAACTTATAGTACAAGTGACGTGTGAATTTATTCTGCACACGTTCTAGCATTAGTGAGTATTTACTCTCATGAGGCGCCCATATGATTGCACTGTGCTCCAAATGACTTCTGACTAATGCATCATATAGGGCCCGGACTGCAGAGATATTTGTGAGATCACGTGTTTGTCTCAATAAGAACCCTATATTTCTATACGCTTTTTTACAAATCTTAATTATGTGCTCAGGGAACAATAGCTCGGGGGTCATGTAAACACCTAAATCACTCACCTGTGTAACTCGTTTCAATGTTACCTACATTGAAACGAGTACATAGTATTTTCGAACATGTACTCATGAAGCATGGGTGAACGCGCGTAAACTTATCATTGAGCATTTTGATACATTGAAATACAACTTATTTTCATGACTCCATTGAACTATCCTATCAATGTCATCCTGCAAGCACTTGCAGTCTGTTTCATTCTTAATTTCAAGCAGCAACTTGAGTTCATCTGCAAACAACAAACAAGAGCCATGTTTGACGACTTCCGGTAAATTATTTATCATAATCAAAAATTTCAGAGGCCCTAAATTGCTGCCCTGACTCACTCCGGATCTGGTGTAATACGGATTAGATTCCCAACCATTGTAGTTAAAATTTGTAATATCTTCGAAACTATTTATTTAAATCATGTGCTGTAAAGGGCGATATAGATCTATATAAAAAAATAGGGGTGGATTACCCTTAACATTTAGGGGGATAAAAAATAGGTCCGATTCTCAGGCCTAGCCAATATGCACACAAAATTTCATGAGAATCGGGAAAGCCGTTTCGGAGGAGTTTAACTACAAACACCGCGACTCCAGAATTTTATATATTAGATTACATTATTTACAAATCTTGAATTTATTGATGACGAGATTCTTTTTAACCATTATACCTACAGTTTATGTTACTTTTTATAACTTATCAGTACATCTAAAACGTAAAGAAGAAATGACGTAAGAGTACTTACCTCTGTCGGTGAATACCCTGTGCCGTTTCGTTGTGTCTGGCGACATGAAAAGGCTGGTATCGCCGCAACCGAGAATGATATATGGAGAGGCTGTGACGCGCTGCTTTGATGCCCGTCAATATCTGTTAGTGGGTCGAGTGGACACCGGCTCAGCACTCGCCGCCGAGCCCCGCACCGCACTCTAACCAAGCTCTTTGGATAAGGCAAATGGTTCGATCAGACATGTGGTAGGTAAGTATATATTTTGCAGGAAGAAAAACTACATGATTCGACACACTACACACTAGTGTAGAACATGTTGGTGGTATGTACATTTATCGAATCATCATGTTTCCCTTATCATCAATACTTGGCTAACTATTAGTACCTACTTTGAAATACTATGATCCTAACAAAGTAAAATTTTATACAAGAATCAAGGAGTAAGTCGCTTTTGAATATTGCCGCGTATTACTCTGTTCGTGTCTGTACTTATAACTGGAAAGTTAACAAGATGAAATGCCTCATCCAACACCGTAGCCGGTTCTATGTCAGCGAGGTGGTGCTGGTCGCCGGCACCGCTGGTCGCTGGTCGGGCCAGAGGTCGGCATTCCTCTGCTGGGAGGCTTCACCTCAGAAATCTGCCTCTTCACCAATTATAGACGTTAAGGACACAATACAGCTATTGTCCATATATCTAATTCAAGATTTTCCCTTTATGTACAGAACATACATATATTGATAAATATATATTGGTACTTATACATATCTATATTTTTTATTATGGCCCCATCAGGAACAGGGTGCAAAGTTCACTCATTCTTCATAGAAAGGGGAGGATCCTTCCACCAGACGGGTGTTAAGTCTGGCGGGCACTTGTCCAACGGTTGATTTTAAGTTGTATATATGCTAGTTGCACGGTAAACTCTGCTTGCGAGATGTAGAATTTGTGTGACGTCAGTATGACGCGTTGTGTTTGTGACGTTTTGTAGCCATTGCGTTTTGTAGCCATTTGTCTTTACAGCTCCAAAAAAAGCCCGTTCACCTTGGCTTCTACTTTTTGGAATGTATCCTTAAATTGGAGCGCAGCAACCGCCAGCTTTTTCAGTTTGGAGTTCAGATTTCCTCGAACCAAAACTGAAGGTAATCTTGTTTGTAGTTAAATAGCACATTGCAATAATATTATAATTGAGAATATAGATGACCGTCTGTTCTATATATGCATAGATTTTCTATCTATATATGCATAGGCTTCGGTTCTACTGCTAATTTGGCCAATTTGCTTATTCTGTGAGTCACCCTGGCCCTCCACTTCACTGTAGACCTGCCAGAAGTCAGCCAAGGCGAATCGAGACGGCTCATAAATAGCTTAAAAATGGAAAAGCACCTGGTGAGGGCGGGACGAGCTCCTGAAAGCGGGAGGAAGTCCTGTGCTGAAGGAGCTTCGGAAGCTCTTAAATTCTATTCTGTTTTTTGGGAGAACTCCAAAAAAATTGCTAAGGAGCGTGATCGTCCTTTTCTTTAAGAAGGGTGATAAAACTCTTTTGAAGAGCTACAGACCCATTTCGTTCCTTAGCAACGTACATAAGCTGTTCTCAAGAGACATCACATCTCTAGCTCTAAGACTCGACGAGTTTCATCCACCGCGACAAGCCGGGTTGCGAGGAGGATATACCATAGATCACATCAGCACTGTGCGGCGTATTGTACAAAAGTCCGAGGAATATAATCGGCCCCTATGTCTTGCCTTTGTGGACTATGAGAAAGCCTAAGCACTCTATCGAGACCTGCCCCCTAATCGGCGAACAAATTTTTGTCAAATGATTGCGACTAGTTGGGATCGTTTGGACCGAACGGACCAATGGGCGGTCCGAACGATCCCAACTGATGCCAACTGGTCGCAATCATTTGATAAAAATGTTTTCGCCGATTAGGGGGCTGGTCTGTTTTGCAGTCTCAGCAACGATGTCAAGTCTACTGGAGATACATCCAAGGGTTGAGATGTCTTTATGAAACGCGACAATGCAAAAGGCTTCGTCAAAACTGCCCAGTCCAGCGCATGTTTTATACAACACTTCCTTATTCAGCTGAGGTGAGCATTGAGAAATATTTTTTGACATGTAACTTTCGTATATAATTTCGTTCGACATTTTTGACAATGGGAAATCCCACAAAGCTGTGGCTTGTTTTTAATTTAGAGAAGGAGTATTTATTTTAATTCTGTATATAGATATTGACAACCAAAGACGACTCGACTTCAATTGACAAGAAGTTGCGCCACGGGGAGCATAAGTAGCACCACAGTGAGCATAAGCTGATTAGTTATCAATTATGGCGCGGGGGCCGTATTGAGCGAGCGCGATTAGGGCTGGCGGCACGTGCGACGCGTGACGCGTGTCGCGTGACAAGACAATGGGCGGCAAGCGCACGAGCGTCGATCGCTTCCTTCCTCACCATACGCCTACCTTTTTAACACAATTATTGCTACGCCCAACAGTACTTTGAAGATCAATGTTGTGACAATCATTGAGGCTGTAGTCAAAGGGAGCTGTTACAATTTTATTGTGCACTTGATCAACCACTGATAATGAGCTTATGATTCCTGTGGGGTTCTTTTTATCCTTTTTATTAGGGTGTTATTGTCGGACAGATGTAACTCTGTCCCTATATATTTTTTAGTCAATAAATGCATTTATGTTTACGAATCTTTCGAAGGCCACGCTTGCCTTGTTTGCCCATGGATGGGCAACGAACTTTAGTTAACAAGACCTCTCCGTGGCTTGGAAAACACTTTGAGCCGTTGCTCCCGGGTGTTCTTGGAGGATCTTTGACTGAGCTGTTAGGCGCTGTCAAAAGGTCGAAAGTCTGAACACCAGTCTAGCAAGGAGTATCGCATTATGTACCCAGTAAGTGGGTTGTGAGGTAGTCTTCCCATGTAAAATTTTGATACCTACTCAGCTGCCAACCCCAACATAGTCGGAAAAAGCTAGGTCATCATCATCATCATCATTTGAGCCGAAAGACGTCCACTGCTGGACATAGGCCTCCCCCAAGGTTCTCCACGACGACCGGTTCTGCGCCTCCCGCATCCAGCGGTTTCCCGCGACCTTCACCAGGTCGTCGGCCCACCTTGTCGGGGGCCTACCCACGCTACGTCTTCCGGTGCGTGGTCGCCACTCGAGAACTCGTCGGCCCCATCGGGCATCGGTCCTACGGGCAATGTGTCCAGCCCACTGCCACTTTAGTGTTGCAATTCTTCGGGCTATGTCGGTTACTCTCGTTCTTCTGCGGATCTCCTCATTCCTGATTGGATCGCGCAGTGAAATCCCAAGCATAGCCCTCTCCATTGCCAAAAAGCTAGGTAGATGATGATTATTTATGAGACTTTCTATTTCGAACAGCCGCCGAACAATGAACATGAGTCATTACATTGCGTCACTCTTTTCATCGTTTTATGTATAAGTTGCTCATTCTGTCTCTGAACAAACTTAACAATGTAGCACACTTCAACTGTACGGATGACAGCAGGTCAAGCTACCCCAAACTGTCTAATATTCCTAATCAACCTTGAGCCTTAATGCTTTAGTGATAAAGTTGAAAATCCAAAAAAATATCTGACAGATTGTAATAGCTTGACGTGCTGTTGACTGTACACTTATTGAATACGTACAATGGACATTTCTGACGACCTGCCCCCTAATCGGCGAACACATTTTTGTCAAATGATTGCGACTAGTTGGCATCAGTTGGGTTCGTTCGGATCGCCTATTGGACCGTTCGGTCCAAACGATCCCAACTAGTCGCAATCATTTGGCAAAAATGTGTTCGCCGATTAGGGGGCTGTATCATTTTAAGGCATGCCCGCAATGAGAACCATAGGCTTCTGCAATTAATTAATCAAAATATTTGATTTCAAATATCACATGCCTGCTTTCATTGAGACTTATGAAGCGGCTCAAGCTACGTGCAAAGTTCCAATTGATCGTTTCCTATGGAAAAGAGCTGGCAAGAACAGCTTTCTTGCCGGACCTTTACTAAATCAAAGTAAAACTAGGCTCTATCCCCTAAACAATAAATATTTGTTTTGTAAATAAGGTTTTATTTATACCAGGCTTAAACCACCTAATTAGTTAATGAATTATGAAGCTAACGTTTATAGAAATGCAGTTTTTTTATATAAAAATGACAGCTTTAGTTCGGTAGTTCGGTACTGTCACATTAGTATTAAAACTGTGCCTTAATCTAAATGAAGTTCGAAATATTAAGTCCTTAGGTACATATGAAATTGGCGTTTTGTATGGGAGGAATAAAAGTCGTTTATTTTTTTAATATAATATATTTATTTAAACAAAGTATGATCCATTGCTATTTATGCACTTCTGCCATCTCATAGGTAGTTCGTTTATGCCTTTTCTAAAAAAAAACATTAGGACAAGAATCAATAAAATCTTTGAAGGCGGTTTGGACTGCCTCATCGGAGTTGAATTTTTTCCCCTTCAAAAAAATATCTAAATTTCTAAAAAAAATGGTAGTTGTTGGAGCAAGGTCCGGGGAATACGGTGGATGTCTGCTGTGCAGTGTGTTGTCTCGCGTTGTCCTGAAGCAGCAGTGGCCTTGTGCGATTGACCAATCTCGGTTGTTTAGCGGCTAGGTTATCCATCATTATGTGGAGCTGCTCACAGTAGAGACCTGCAGTAATCATCGGGCCAGATTTAAGGAAGCTGTAGTGCACCACACCGGCACTAGTCCACCAAAAGCAGACCAATAACTTTTTTTTAGTCAATTTTGTCTTGTGGCAGAATTTGGATGGTTCACCGGGGTTCAGCCATTGCGATGTGCACTTCCTATTATTGTAGAGTAACCACTTTTCATCACAGGTAATGATTCGACTTAAAATCCCTTCATTATTGTGCTGATTCAGTAATGTAACGCAGCAGTCGACGCGCGTTTGTCGGTTTGCTTCACTCAATTCATGAGGAACCCACCTTTCGAGCATTCTTATTTTCCCAATTTGTTTCAAGTGGATTAAAACAGTTTTATCACTAACACCGTAGCCTGCAGCTAATTCTGACGTAGTTTGCGATGGACCCGCTTTCACAATAGTCTTCATTGTCGACTTTGGTCTCTGGCTTTCACGGGGATTGTTCTGTAGGTTGAAATTTCCAGAACGAAAACGTTGAAACCAAAAACGCAGTGTGCTTTCTCTAGCGACACCACTGCCATACACATCATTTATTACTCGAGCCGTTTCTGCAGCACTGGTGCTCATATTCGTAAATAACACGAAATTTTAAATTGTCCATTTTGTAAACTCGATGACGCAGCGATAAAACCAAAAGAAAAAAATAAAACAAAAAAAATACGGTTTTCGAGACACAAATTGATGAGTTAGTAAATATATGTATAAATTTGAATTTGGAATTTTAAACCAAACAGGAGATATTTGAGATCAAAGTGGCCAGTACGACAAAACACCAATTTCTCGAGTAAGGACCTAATATAAATGCTGACTCAAAGGTCTAGCGAGAACTAAAGTTAGATTTCGTTTTATATGTATAATAATAAGACGGCATTGGTTTTGATTCCATTGCGAGTGTCTAAATGCACGGCATAAACGGAACATAAACGCCCGTATCTTTTTATGAGTTGAAATTTTTCAGTAATTCAAGGGATTTTTTTTCATTCATTTATTTATTCATAACAATTAACATTATGTTGAACTTTAGATATAAAATTATAAATTTAAATTAAATAGAATTGCCATATATATCAAAAAAACATTTTAAAAAAGAAACATATTGAATTAAAATTTAAATTATACATATTGAGTCATTCAATTACAAGTATGTCAATGATATATAAAAAATGTCAGATATAATTACAAAAAATAATGTCAATTGCAGCCTTGAGTATGTGATATTAATTTCAACTTGATAGCTCCACGCGTTCTTCCGAAGAAGACGGGCAACGAAGTGATTTTATAACGGCTCCGTTTTTCCTTTTGAGGTACAGGTACAATCACATGTAGTAGTCCCTTTCCACCTTAAAGACTACTGTCGCCTACGCTAAACAAGCCACGTACACTAACGCACTATTTTATATCCGTGTGTATTATATTCCAATCAATCAACCGCATGCTGTGTAGTATCTCTACGAAGAATTATAGATGTAGTCTATGCTAGACAAGGAAAACAGTATTAGAAAACCGATTTTTATCGCAGTGTTCGTCTTTCTTTAAAGTAATGCAAAATTTCGTTACTTTAGTTGAAGTTAAGTTAGCGGCCGCACTTAACAATGATGATATCAAATGCGTGCCTAATTAAGACAAAACCTTTTTGTTGTTTCTTATAATTTAATATTATGATAATTGGTTTGTATTTTAAAGTAAAAATGTTTGCACATAATATTTAAACGAATAGGACAATTTATTGAATATTTACAACAAAAAAAGGTTTTTACTATGTTTTAGTTTACTATGCCTAGATGTAATATAATAACAAACAATAAACATATTATAATGGAATATATTATAAAGTTATATATTATTAGGTGTTTTATATAAAAGTAATCCCTGATAAACTTATGATATTTTATATATTATTAGGTTATGGTAAAAAATATAAAAACAATTTGGGTTTTTACATATGAAAATGATAATTATATGTTATCATTAAAGAGGTTATAGCTTAATTATTCATTTTCATAAAGAAAAGAGGATTGAAGCTTAACCTGAATATTATTACAATCATAAAATAATCTATAGAACACAAAACAGTACCTGTTAAATTTTCAATATTTTTTTGCGTGTAAGTATAGCATTTAATTTGTAAGTTATTAGATTTGAACTCGAACCACCTTGAATGCTAATCACGGCGAGGACTGCTTAGCCATTCTGATACTTACTGTGACCGTTGAAATTAGTAAGTATCTAACAATCATAAGCGGGCAGCAAGTTATCAAAGTGTATGAGTGTGTATCAAACTTTATTATAGAAGAAGGTCGTAACTACAACTAGTATTGCTTGGCCACAGTTTTGTGAGACTGTAACTCGACTTTTGGTCGTGATAGTACACCATCATATCATCAGATAAACCTAATATACCACTATCCTGCCTGCCCTTTCCTATTGTACCTACTTCTTGAATTGCTACTACCAGCCATCCTGCGAATATCTTCGTTCCACCGTGCCTGAGGTTGTTCCACCTTATGATTACTAATTCAAGTTTTTAGGGATAAGATTTAGGGATAAGACTACTTCGAATAGACTAAAAAAATGTAGGAGCTGATTACGGTTCACACCACAGACTAGATAAAAGACGTCTTTTTTCTATACCGTGTTCAATCCAAGAGACCAAGAAGCCCATCACCCGTGGTACGGCGGCACTCTGTATTATAAGGCTAAGAGCGTCTGTGGGCGGGCGGATACACTCTGTGTTGTTCCCTTGACGATCTGAACAATGCCGCAAATAAGCAATACATAGATTTACCAACGAAATAAAAAGAAGAAGTAGAAGTGGAAGTAGTTGTGGTGGCCTAGTGGTTAAAATACCAAGTAGTGCCTTTCAAGTATGAATGTGCCGGTTCGATTCCCAGGTCAGGCAAGTACCAAGGTAACTTTTATAAGTTATATGTTCTTTCTAAGTAAATCTTGGACACCAATGACTGATTAAAAGGTGAAGGAAAACATCTTGAGGAAACCTGGACTTTAAGTTTGAAATCGCCAATCCGCATTGAGCAAGCGTGGTTATTACGCTCAATCCTTTTCTGTATGTATACACCTGTGTCCAGCAGTTTGACGATAAAAAGGTTGATGATGATGATGATGTTTTTGCGATACTTGTTCCCCATGTGTGATGTTATTCATGAACAGAAGGAATTTACAAGACGAGAAAAAACGGGTCAAAAATAATCTGGAATTTGTTGTCTGACCTTTTGGTCTTGTATTGGACTTTCTTGTTTGTTACTTTTTTACGTAATTTGTATTATTTATTCATTTTATTTTTAATAGTGTTTTGTCTAGTTTTATGATCTTTTTGTACGACTCATAATAAATATCTTTTCCTCTTTCTTTCAAAAGCTAGCAGAAGTGTGAACTAAAAACAAAAAACTTTATTTAAATAAGCAAACATCTTCGCCCGTTCACAAAACATGAGATTAGCATAAAATATGCGCTGAGTTCAAAGCTTGGTTCAATCTGAAGGGCGGCCGGGTTTAGTGTTTTTATTCGCTTCTTCGTCGCGCCCGCATGTCAATGTTTGCAGTTACAAATGTTTTGGGGCTGCAGTGGCTCCCCCGTGGATTATCCGCTATTGTCCTGACGGGAAACAGACATCAAAACACATCTATTTGTAACACGCTATACCTATTAACATTTCCTTGTTTAAAATGTTCTCCCAAAAAGGTATGTTTACCTGTTCTCGGTCCATTTAAAGTTTTCTAATGTTTTATTTTCTGTTTTGATGGTACGTTTTGTAACAATCAATATGTTAATCAGTGGTTTATAGGTTTTTATGACGTTCGGCGCGTTGGATGCGCGTTGATTGACCTGTAACTAAGGTTTATGGTTAGATCATATTTTTAATTGTGAAAGTGTATATTAGAGAGCAGTAATATTCCTATTAACTATTCTAGCTGAGCATAATAAACTCATGTGGGCAACATCACTGTTTTATGATGTAATACCTATCCATGCTTACCGCTGGACGCGACTACTTACATATGCTCCATCACTGAACGGTGTAAAGTAGGTGCCTACCTAGTGTTCCAGGTGCTAAATTTAATTAGTTATATTTTTTATTTATTTATCATACTCCCTAACCTTTTCCTTTGTAGCATGTCAATTAAGCTAATTTTTAACCGACTTCAAAAAAGGAGGTTATCAATTCGACGCGTATGTATGTAATATTTCCAGAACTGCCCAGTTTTCGTTTATACTATACTATATCAGCGTCTGAACATATGTGCCAAATTTCAAAAGTGTATGTATGTATGTTTTTATGTTTGTGCGTGCATATTTCCGGAACTACAAGTCCGATTTAAGTAATTCTTTTTTGTTATACAAGGTATTGTTCAACTTAATATTCCCTAAGTTGTACCTTGTATAACCAAAGAGCAAGTTTCATCAAAATCGGTTCAGTAGTTTTTGAGATAGGGAATTTTTTCGTATTGATGAGCCAGTGTTGTTATGAGGTGAAAAAGTAATTTTCAAATTTCGACTAAGAGAGACTGAAAAACTTAAAAAAAAAAAATACAAAAATAGAAACCGACTTCAAAAAAACACTTAAGAAAAAATAATTTTACTTTTGTCATGGCTCTAGCTAGAAGTTGGTGGCGAGCTAAACAATAGAAATCTTGAGACAACGACTTCTAGAGCCATGATAAAGTAAACTTATTTTTCCATTTAAGTGGTTTTTTGAAGTCGGTTTCTATATTTTTGTAAAAAGTTTTTATGTTGTGTAGTTTTGTTAACTAAGTACGACTAGTTCATCGTACTGCTATTATTTCCATCTATTTTTTTTATCGTAGTATTTTCTTAGTGTTAGTATATTGTGATTGTGACATATGGTGAACTCAGCGGTCAGTCATCATCAGATCTTTACCGAGAGTTCCGACCAAGCAGTATATTTTGGTACTTTTCTGGTGGCCTCAGCGGTCTCTATGTCGGCGAGAAATCATCACCGATAATTCAGACCAGTTAGTATATTGTGGTATGTGGAGGACTCAGTGGTCCGTTCCTGACGTCCTGGGGCCCTAGTTTGCTATTTTTATAAATTTGTATTCCAACACGATTCCATTGTCACTGTGCTTAAAAGTTCGTAATCTACTAAATCCATAATGATCGATCAATTATCTCAGTCGCCTCATAATGGAATGGTGATAAAATGACATTGCCGTATTGTCATTAGTATAAAATCCGTTAGTACCTAGATTAGTAGTATTAGTAATTATGATTTTGTAAAAAGTAGTACTGAATTTGAAAATTTATTAATATGGAGTGGAGTGTCAGTGATTGATCATAATAACGCCATTTTGTTAGTAGATTACGAAATTTGTCAAAATCGACTATTATGAGATCACCGACCGACTATTCTGTTACTATTGAATTAGCAGACTTTGGCCCCTGGATCATCATCAACATCTAAGTCGGTGAGAGTTCATTTTAAATATTTCCGCCCAAGTACATTGTAGAATGTGGTGGACACAGCAGTCGGTCCAAGTCGGCAGGTGATCATTTACCGACAACTCCCAGCAGTCTTGCTGTGCCAGCGCCTTTTCCCGTCTCCTTCTACTTGTTATTACATGTGGCACGCGTCACTTCACTCTATTATATTCACCCCTTGCAATTACAGTCGCGGGGGAGGCAGTCTTGATAGTTTTTGCCTTTATTGAGTAGGTTCTTAAACATTTTCTTTTCACTTTAAATTTTCTTAAACAGGCGGGTGTTTTAACCATTTTATTACCTGTAATACCTGTAAGTAAAGTCACTTTTGATAATCACAACATGCGTTTAAAGTACGTAATTACCTAATTGCAGCTAAATGTATTACCATTTATAAAAATAAATAATGACTCTGCATGAACTTATACTGTAATGACTGTCTTGTTGTGGTCATCATGTTTAACATGGGCATACATTTTTATCAACAAGTCATGATCGTTATCATTCCAGCTTAAATTACAAAAATAGTGAATAAAAGGGCCCAAAATAATATATTATATACAATACCAAAGTTAGGTGTTGTACATAATGGGACCTTTAAAACGGGACATTTAAATGGGACGTTTTTTGTAACTAAGTTGATACAAAATCTTTAAAAAAAAATTAACACGGAAAATGCAGATTTTAATCCGATGAATAAGGAAAGTTTCCGTTTTCACCAGGTAATCGATCACAACAGAATAGCTCAAATCTGTCACTGCAGCATGTGAGTGCTTGGCTCAAAGAAGTGGATAATGGAAGGATGTACCATTTGAACCAAGCGCTGGGCTTACATCAAAATTTCAAATATGGCGTGGACATTCTTTAGGATTAATTTTTACTAAATATAGGAATAAAAGTGACATTGGATAGAAACACTAATACTAAATTTAAAAAATAAAAAACGTGTGGCACTCAGGGACTGCCGTGGTTAAGCTATTGCATAGCTTTTTTTTGTCAACTTATGCAATTATAATTATTTATTTATTTTATTTATGCACTATTTTTTTCTTTGTTGTTAATTCAAGTTATTTTCTTTTTTGTAATTTATTTATTTTAACCAGTAACGTCATCAAAAGAGTGCGAAAAATGGTGGCGATTTAGCGACTAAACTATATTCAATGTTTTATGTTCGACTTTGATAATGAGATAGAAGCTATGCAATAGCTTAAAAATGTCATCATTTTCGTGATCAGCGCCCCAGAAAACCCATATCACGACACCCATGTCAAAATTCCATGAAATATGATGTCGGCCATCTTGGATTTCAAAATTGACATCATTTTCGTGATCAGCGCCCCCGAAAACCCCTGTCACGACACCCATGTCAAAATGTCATAAAATTGGTGTCGGCCATCTTGGATTTTGCCAGTTTGGTCTAGTCGCCTGTGAAATTCATTCATAAAAATACCTAAAATCCACGCAGAAAAATAAAGAAAAGTATCAAGAAGTGTTGGCGCAGTTCTTCACAATTGCTGCGTAGTACTATGAGCGGTGATTACACAGTCCTAATTCGATAAATAGGCCTCCTTCGTCCCCTCGTGCTCGGATTTCGGCCTCGGCTCTCGGCCCCGCGTTTCGGCCGGTAACTACTAACGCAATTTATTACTTGATTGCGACGTTTGTTTTCAAATGCACCTTGTCATTTTGCGAACATCTGAACTATAAGAGGTGAGGAAATATTTTCCAAACAGAAATAATTTACTGTTGGGATTAATAATAAAATTTTAATGGACCTGTGAAAGTTTCACCAAGAATCATTATCATACATGTTTACCATCTAAAAAAAGACTTAGAGCCGATTTTTCCATTGCCAACTTTTAATCGAGGAAAAATATCGAAATTATTCCTCCAGTTAAGTTATGAGAATGATTAAGTTATCCTTTTTATAATAGAGTAGTTGATTAAAAAAACCAATTAGTCCATCAGTCAGATTTACAAAAAATACTAGACACGTATTTTTTCTGTGCGTCACCAGCCACCACTCCTGATCTTTGATGCCTTTTATATTTGTCAATTTTTATAGATTTGATAAAACAAAATATACGTATCCAATATTTTTCTATATTAATCTGAATGACGGACTAAATAGAATCATTTTTTTTACCCAGGAAATATCCCTATTGTGTAAAATGTATTTATTGTTTGTTATCAGATGATTGAAAATTCAGTCCCCATACCCAGTAGTCTTTCTTCCCAGAGTGGTTAGGAAACACAGAACTCTTCTAATTCTGTAATCGCAAAGGTCCGGCAGTACTTCACACTAGGGCAGCTTCTAATGTTGTACAAAGCACAGGTCCGTTCGTGTGTGGAGTACTGCAGCCACATTTGGGCTGGTGCTGCTAAGTGTCACCTGGCCACTTTGGATTCAGTGGAGAGGCGTGCGAAGAGGCTGATTGGTGACCCTGATTTAACTCGAGTTGGTCTCCAAAGCCTAGAGCACAGGCGTAGAGTAGCCAGCCTTTCGGTGTTCTATAGGATACATTCTGGGGAGTGTGCGAGGGAATTGCACGATTTAATTCCCCCATCTCCGTTCCACCATCGGACGACCCGTCGTACGGCGAGTTTCCACCCTTATGTTGTTAACACCTCAACGATCCGGACGAAGCGTTTCGCCTCGTCCTTTATACCGCGTACATCGAGGGACTGGAACAATCTGCCGGCGGCGGTGTTTCCGTCGGACTACAATTTGAGTGTCTTCAAGGCTAGAGTGAATAGGCTCTTAATAAACTAGTGCGCTTTACCATCAACGATTGCGTCACTGCTTACCATCAGGCGGGATTGCGGTCAAGCGCTGGTTTATATTTTAATAAAAAAAAAAAAAAATTGTAGGTATACGTTAACAAATAAACAAAAGAATCATTGGACATCAAACATTTCAAGTTACAAACGAGTACCATGGATCCAGTACATGATTCTGAACCCCCCAATGGTGGAATTTTGCGTCGGTTTTTTCCCGATTAAAAAAATAATAATATGCAGTTATTCTCACTTTAGACCGTTCATAATAGCTATACTTTTATAACCCAATAAGATTTAAAAATCGCAATGTGAACTCTACTAGAAGAACTATCCTATCAGCTGGGGAGATTTAATATATAGGTAAATATATATAAAAAAAAAACAAAAGTGTAACCATACACTAGTTGTGGTGGTTATAATTTCGATATAAATTCATGTTTCTTTAAGCAATTATCTTCTTATCTATGCTCAATCTACGTTGACGATCAGCTGAGACGAGAATATGATGCACAGATCAACCACTTAAATTCAACTCATATACCTAATATAAAACCATCTTGGGGCTCGTGGCTAAATATTAACAGCCCCGTACAGGTCGATTGATCAGCACAATAATTGTGTAACGCGCCATTACTATTACTTAGAATGATTTCGAAGCATATTGCTGATCCATTGCTTCGTATGTTCGAAAAAGTCTGTGTCAACAAAGTAAATAACGCAATGAATGTTGTTGAACTGTCAAAATGTAACCCATTGCTACTGATAGTGTTTTACACAAGATTAAACAGCACGTTGAACCGTTGGTCCCGGCTGACATTAATAGATCTTTGACAGCCGTTATGGGTTGTCAGTAGCCCGAAAGTTTCACAACCAGTCTTACCAAGGAGAATTATCCAATAACTGGATTGTGGGGGTGATCCGTAGAAAAAATACCGGTAGTCTGCCGAAAACGGTTAGACTGAAATCCGACTCCAATATACAACATAGTTTGGGAAAAGCTAAACGACATCAAATATGAATGGTTGACCAAATCCGTATGTAGATAATACCAATGAAATATTATTCAAAAATCATGAAAAGTTACACAACGAAAGTAACGAAAATTCCAATAATGTAAGTACACACAACTCAAGGGAAATAAAAAATACATTCTAACGAAAATATCGTTAATGTATAAGTTTGATCAAAAGTTCCACTTCGGTAAAATCGAAGTAAAGTAAGAAATTATTATCTTACTATAAAAACTAACTTCTGTAATACACAAAATTGAGAAATAAAAAACACTCCAATGAAAACATCGTTAATGTATCAATTTTAACTAAAGTTCTACTTCGGTAAAATCGAAGTAAAGAAAAATTATTATCTTTAGAACTACATATTAAAACAGTGTATTACAAAAAATAAATAAGAAAATACGTTCCAACGAAAATATCGTTTAATGTGCCCGTTTTAACAGAAGTTCCAATAAAGTACGGAATTATTATCTTACTGTTAAGACTAACTAGTGTCATAATAAAATAACGTAAATGTATCAGTTTTAACAAAAGTCCCACTTCGGTCAAATCGAAGTAAGGTAAAGAATTATTATCTTGCCGGTTAAAACTAACTAGTGTCTATATAAAATCTGTGAAGGTTGAACTTGTTCTAATGATTGAACTAATTTTAATCAAATCAATGCATTTTGGCTGGCTATTCTAATAAATAACTCCTAGAATTACAGAGTCGTAATCTCCGGTGACCGTTTGAATTGTGACACGCCATTTAGAGTGTGTTTAAGGTGTCTCCTTCTATGAGATTCGCTTACTAAAGCTTATTTATTTAAAAGTTAACACTTTATACTTAGAGCGTTAATAAAGAACCTTTGTTAGGTGAGTCGCTTAAGTACAAAAACCCTTATCCGTCGAGAAAGAACAATTGGTTATAAATAACCCAAGTGTTTGATTATATTTCAACAGGAAATCTACATGTACTTTTGTTGATTCTTAAACGATGATGAGAAATAATTTAAATTACATTAAATTATTCAGTAATCTGTAAATTCTCTTACTACAATACGTGCTGTCTATATCTCTGATTTGACACAGCAACATGAAAACTGGATTTGTGACAGCAACAATCGAAAGACATACATTTTTGAGTTTGCTACTCTCTAGAATCTGTAAAAAAAACGACGGTGAAAATAGTCCGCAATGGTCAGTACAAGTTCAACAAATTCCAATACCAACAAAATTGACACTAAACAAAAATGACACTGAAAACAAATACATTATATTAAAAAAAAAAGAGGTTGCTTGCAAAACCATCACAAAAGTGATACATAATTGTTCCTCAAGCAAAACCATCACAAAAGTGATACATAATTGTTCCTCCTACAATCACGCACGGCGGCACGCTTGCAACGTTCAAAAGCCGAGCCGACACTTTTTTAAAAACTGTTATTTATGTAACCGCTCATTAACGACATAAATAACCATCATAATTTTGTAAAGTGGCATGCGGTCTAGCCTTTTCGCGAAGTTTGCGTTGCGATGTAAGATACACCCTGTATTAACTTTAGTCATTAAGTTGGTTTCAGAGTGACAAGTATTAATTAAAAAGTCTTGAAAATGTTTGAAGTTTTATCGTAAATTGAACTTTACTGTGTAGGAATTGAAATTATAATTCCAATATCTTATACATATTTGTTTACATGTTTGGCGAATTAATCGCGAAGGCAGATTATTTTTAAAATATAAGTTATATTAGATGTGTAAAGTGATTTATTGGACAGGTTACAGAAAAATAATATAATTCGTATATCTGTATCTACATGATGTCTTCGTGACTGATAGGAAACGTCTACGAAACATGTCACGAACCTGTAGCAGTACCTACAAACGCCACAAACAAACAACGCATCATACTGACGTCACACGAATTATACATCTCGCAAACAGAGTTTACCGTGCAATTAGTATACATACAATAGCATATATACATACAACTTCCCAACATCAACCGTTGATCAAGTGCCCGCCAAACATAGCACCCATCTGGTCGAGAAACCCCTCCTTTTTATGAAGGATGAGTGAGCTTTACTCTCTGTTCCTCATGCCACCACAAAGTGCATAATGATGCGTGACAGTTGTGGCATTTCTACGATTACCGACGAAGAGACCCTTAAGTGACCCACGACAGTGCTACGACAAGACTATGACATATCCATAAGATTTGAAACTGTTTGTTGCTGAGGACTAGGAGATGTTGGTGTAAGCGTTTTGGGGGAGAGACTGTTTCTGTAATTCTGACGATCATAAAGTGCTGATCCTCGGCATAATTCGAATCAATGACTTTTGGTTTCACGTCCACGGTTATGCTATAGCAAGTTAAGAAACCAAGTTAAGGCGTCTACACAAAGTTTATGCAATGTTTGTGCGGGCTCTAACGCTGTATGAAAGAGTCTTTTGCAGGATCCGTTGCTTCTATACTGCGTCTGAGCAGTGGACTAACACCTGCAAATCCGGTAAGTACAAGAGTTAAAAAAAAACTTACAAGAAAACTAAATTGTAGCTGTGTGGATTTACTACTAACTTGTTTCATATACTTATTACCTCTACTGGTGCTCTCATTACGAATTTCTCTTAAAGATTTCTGAATTTTTGTCCACTTCACACTTAATTCAGATTTCGGAAGTTTAATAATATTTTTAATCGATGGATTTTACATACTAATGAATAATTAAATGATTTACTTTCTGTAAGTAGGTTTGTACAAATACAAGTCAAGCGTTTTTTTTATCTAGAAGTGTTCAGCTTTTCCTATCTGACTAGGTACTTTGAGAAGAAAGGGAAAAACAAACTCAGAGGTCATAGTCTCATTTAAAATCCAGACAGGCTTGGTTAGATCATATTCAATTTGAAAACATTAAAGTTCAAATGGCTTTTAGGTATAATGTTTCTGATAGATTTATACTTACTTAACCGTTCTCATACCAGAGTACACTTTAAAGTATTTATTGTCATTACCACATTACTGGCGGTTTTACCAGATCGTTACCGCGCCTTCGCAAGTACAGCTCATTGTCATTTTCGCGCTATCGCAACACTACGTCTCCGCGATGGCCGCTGACGATCTGCGCACAATGACACTACATCTGACCGCCGCTTGCAGCTGATTATTGCTTTCAGTGGAATGATATAGAATTCTTTAGTAGCCTCAAAGAATTGATAAAGTAAAAGATTAGTCATGAGCAACGCGAATGCTATAAAAAGTTTATTTAAAGCTGAATACGTAATATGTATGTGAGGCACGCGGTATTTTGCTCGTTTATGGGTGACATGTGACAATTTAGTGTGTGCGGTATGGCTGGCCCGGCGTGGTCCAGCGTGGCCGGACGAGGTCGAGCGCACGCGCACGCGCCCGCTACGCTTCGTTACCAATAAGCATGATTTAGCTGATCGCGATCTGACACGCCGCCCGCGCCCTCTTCCCCCCTGCAGCCCGCCACTCCCGCGCACGATTTACAACCGCATACCGATTTTAGGAACGTAAGCCCACCTTGATTTACATCCCTGATAGCGCTGCGTATTCCGGACTGTTTTTCAATTACGTTACATTGTGACACCGCATATAGAGTTCCGAATGCCGAGCCCTCGCCTGCCCGTCCCCAGGCAGAACTAAAAGGATTTTAATAACTCAGGCCGCAGTAAATCAAAATTTGATTATGAGAATACTGCAAAAAGCGCAACAGCGGCGGGCTGCGTTCGGTTTCGCGGCCATAACTCAACCGACCGGGCGTTGATAACAGCTTAAAATGTTGTCGGATGTTGTTGAAAAAACTGGGTTTCATTATGAGGGTAATTTATTCGCTGTACAACTACTAAATATCTAAGTATTACAATGAAGTGGTTTAATGCGGCCGGCCGGGCTGCTGCGCGGAAAAACCTTCTCATTCAGAAACGATGTGTGTAGGCTGAGGAGTACCGTCGGTAGAATAAGAGCTTCAGGATAGTGTAAAAAAAAATTACAATTGGACTGTAGAGAGAGAGAGAGATAGCTTTTTCATATGACAGTAAATGTATGGTCAAAGGGTACCACCATATCAAAATGAAACATATTTTCGTAGCTTTTGTTGAGCTGTCACTGTAAATTCTGTGAAAGTGCATCTCAACCACAGTTTGTTTTTGTTTTGTTTTTTTTTTTTTAAATCGGGTGGGCGTTTACAAACATATAAAGTCACATACACAAACAACCAGACCCGGAACAACTAATTGTAGGCCATACTAGTATTTGTTCCGTGCGGGAATCGAAACCGCAAAACGCAGCGCAACAGTCAATCGCTCAGCCAATGCGTCAATCGTGTCGTCAACGTCGTACAGTGTCTCGTGATTCACTGTCAAAGGGTTCTGCTGTTAGAGCTGCAAAAACTCTCTTTTACCTACTAGCCATTACCATTAGTTGCCTGCATAGCCATTTAGTACGTTCACTTACGCGGTAGCGAACGCGGCCGTTGCGCAAGGAGGTGCGGGTTCGATCCCCGCGCAATGCAAATATTTGTATGCATAAATAAGGATATTTGCACTGGTCTGGTCGTGCCTAAAAGTCCTACAACTGGTCTAACTGCAATTGCTTTGATATCGCCTGCGGGTTGTGGAGGTCAGACGGCAGTCGCTTCATGGAAAATATCGAAGTTTAGCCAAAATGAGCAGTTAGTCTGGTAAAGCAGACCCTGGACTCCAAAGCTGAAAAACTTCGGATACGACTGGCATTAACGATGAGATGAAGAAGAAGACTTACCCATCCTCGGCGAAGGCCGGACCGGATTTATTCTTATTCATTTACAAATCCCGCTGACGCTGACCGTACCCGCGAACAAATAGCAATAAATCCCAGGCTCCATATATCTGTCGGCGCTGGCCGCGTTATTTACGACGCCGGCCGAATAAATCGCGCCGTGTGTAAACACCAGCACCCCCCTCGCCCCCTCTTGCTCTGGTGACGGCTGATCAGGGCCAATAGGAGGCTGGACGGCTCACCTTAGCAGAATATAATCGATAGCTCGAAGAAGGTAGTAATTCTTTGGATGGTTTACTACTACCAGTCAGCTGGATCTAGGTACTCAAGTGATCCCTGGGTTTAATTCGTGATAATAAACGACTATACTAATAGGCAGGAGGTATGACTCTATGCAGCTATATTTTACTGATAGTCGAACACAAGTCGCAATCAGCGAACAATAATGACCCGCCTAATGAAAGCTAAAGGATTTATGTTAATATTGAGTAGCTACTGGTGCGTACCGCAGAGAGTTCTGCCAGCGTCATGGTTGGCGCGCACGGAATACCAAAAGGAATTATTATTCAAAAGGATTACAGAATTGGCTCTCGGCTGAATGAATGACAATTGTTTAGTTAGGTCCGGGGCTCGATTCCCGCTCATCAGCGCTCGGTGGCGTGGTGGCGCCTCATTACGCGCTGTGTTATTCAAATATATTCAGTTTAGCCGCGGCCGGAGGCGCGGGGCCGCGGGATAAAAGGGGCGGGGGGGGGGGGGGGGGGACCGCTCTCTCCACACCGTTACAATATATTTATTGGAGCAATAGACGCATACTCTGGCTCCTGGCGACGCCCGTTTATTTGTCATCATTACAGGATGTAGCCTCACGCTTTATTGAATCTCTCAGTACTAAATTAATGGGCTTAATCAAGGAACTATCTGCTATATGAATTAGAGACCAAGTCAATGGATAATATCGGCTATTCATCTCAATGAGGGTCCTTTTGCTCAGTGATATTAACATTCTCTGCACATTCTGAGTTTGTTAACTTCAGCAGCACAAAGTCTTTAAGGTAAGGTTTCCTAATCCTAATTTTATCAATGCATCAAGTAAGAATCTTAAAATTCGAGAGATTAAAATATAATTTCAATAAAGCAGTAATCGCCTGAGTCACTTATATTTGCTAAGCTCTAATCTGAAACAGTGTTGAGAAACAAGAGACAATCTTAACGCACTTTAAATTTTCATTTTAGTAGCTCAGTTTTACGATCTTATTTCGCAACTGTAAGTTGTTGAACATAAATAATATGTATAACTGTAACGTATCTCCTTTGACGACGGTTGATTCAACCTTTTAAATTTAACACTTATAAAAGCTTGTATACGGCATTCTCACAGGAATTCATAGTGGTAGATATGTAAGCCCTAGTATGAGATCCTTTGTAAAGAGTAGTAGCTACTGCTAAAGTCTTAACGCGGAGCAGGGTTAATTTAGTTGGAACAGAGCGTTATCAGTTACACAGTTGTCTTGGCAGAGACACACTAAGTGGCAGGATGCCACAATCCCGACGTGGCCACAAACTCCTGGCAGTGGACAGTCGCCAGTACACTGACTACCAAACCAGAATCAAAACTAGTCCATAATAAATTCCGGCCGGGTGTGCAAGTTCCTCGGTAGCGAGTTCGTTACGCCGCGCCGGTAACGAAGTGTTTGCAGCCCACGGGGCCAGGTAATCTAATCTCGAGCCTCCCGCCCCCCGCTCTTCGTACCTTCCCCTGTACTGGTCGCTGAAACTGTAGCATTTTCCCCAATGTTTATGCCAGTATCACAGACGGTGGAGACGTGACACGAATAAGTTTGGATGATCGATACGCGAGATGGAATTACCTACGCCTTTGGTTTGGATGTTGCAAATTCAATTTAGAATTTGTGATGAGATTGATACTCCATGTATATGGTAAAGTTTTGAATGTAGAGTGTTTTGTGCAAACCTTAGCGCTTATTCTTATCAGAATCAAATGTGTGTTATATCACAGATTACAGAATATATTCTTGTATCCTTTTCAAACCTTTTATAAGTACAAATCAAGGCGAAATAACCTACCCGATATTGTCAAATATTCCCAACCAATCTTGAGCTTTATTGCTTTAGTTATAAAGTTCAAAATCTTCTAAAGAAATTTGGCAGAATACAGTAGCTAGATAGATGGGCTGTAATCTGTACCTTGAGTATGAGTTAAGGACGACAATGATTTTAGAAAAAAGAAGCTGTTGCCCTCACCAGGAATTACTCCTGTATCGTGGGTGCCTTTACAAACATTGATACTTAAATCGTAGTAATAGTTTAAATACCTGTATGCCATACAAATATCTGTGCGGGAGTCGAACCAGCGATACGCAGAGCAACAGTCGATCGCCAGCCACTATGCCAACTTTGCCAACCATGTTGCTATAAATTAAACGATAATCTGATGTCACTTACTTATTTTATTTTTGTAGCCTTTTTGGTATCCTACTGCTGGGCAAGGGCTTACGCCAGTTTTTTTCCACTTATATCGGATATATTCCACAACCGCCTTTAATATCCGGAAATATGAACTTCATCGATATTGCATAAAATATCCACTTACTCATTGTCCTAAAATCAACTCTCACGCACAATCAATGAAATTTATGTACACTCAGCACCTAGATTTACCATTTGTAATGCGCAAGTTTTAGAAGCTTTAAGTTAATAGTGATAGGGTTAAATTTTGTGCAGTGTGATGGTATTAGAGTATTGTGTGGTATCTTTTGGTGGTCAATGAAGTATGTAGGGTTGTCACGTGCGCTCTCACGCGAGTCAGCGGCGTCTGCGCAGCCTTGTGACGTAATGCGCCAATTGCGCGGAGTGTGCCGCTAATGTGGCCGGTTTGTTGGCTCGGAAACGAAACTATTTTGTCACTTTTTGATGATGTGGGACGAGGGGACATTCATTTATCTGATGCCTTAATAGCGGTGGGATTAAGAAATTACTCGCAATTAATTATATATATACGGACAAATCACACAGATTGAGCTAGCCCCAAAGTAAGTTCGAGACATGTGCTATGGGATACTAACTCAACGATACTATATTTTATAATACATACATATATAGATAAACATCCAAGACCCAGGCCAATCAGGAAAAGATCGTTTTCCATCATGACCTGGCCGGGGATTGAACCCGGGGCCTCCACATCGCAGGCAGGCGTGTTGACCGCTGCGCCACGGAGGACGTCAAAAAAAAATTGAATAAGTACTGCTGTTTGTGAGAAAAAGTTTAACATATCTGATAAAGTTTCCACAGTGAATTTTATAAAACATGACGACTTAAAACTGGGTTGCAAGGTTTGATAATATTGAATAAGAAAGTCGTGGTGGCTTAGTGGTTAAAACACCAGCCTCTCAAGTATGAGTGCGCAGGTTCGATCCCACGTCAGGCAAGTACCAATGTAACTTTTCTAAAGTTATATGTACTTTCTAAGTATATCTTGGACACCGATGACTGAAGGTGAAGAAAAACATCTTGAGGAAACCTGGACTTTAAGTCTGAAATCGCTAACCCGCATTGAGCAAGCGTGGTGATCCCCGCTCAATCCTTCTCTGTATGAGATGAGACCTGTGCCCAGCACTGGGACGATAAAAAGATTGATAATGATGATGATGATGATGATGAATAAGAAAGTGTCTTAAAATGACAAAAAAAAAATTTTTTTTCAAGTAAGTAAGTTGAAATCTATTTAGTTTACTTTAACAATTAGAGACTTATAAAGTTGGAGTTAGACTGATTGACCTACAAATGCCACATGCGAACAGCACGTTATACTGATTTCACACGAATTCTACATCTCGCAAGCAGGTTCACCGTTGAATTAGCATACATACAGCTTCCCAACATCAACCGTTAGGTAAGTGCCCGCCAGACTCAACACCTGTCCGAGGATCTTTCCTTTTCAATGCAAGATGAGTGAGCTTTATTCCCTGTTAAGCATGCCTCTACAAAGTGTATAGAATAATGTGTGACAGAGAGAGGCAGGTGGAACCGAAGGGTAAGTGGAGGGTACATGTGGTGGAGCCTACACAGCAGAACCAGGAACTCGGCAACAGACAGGCTACGTTGACTGGTCGACAGTCACGTTGGTAACCATGGAGAAGCATGGAGAACCTAACCTACGCTGTAGAACCAGTATCAGAGCAGCGGACAGGCTACGCTGGCTGGAACCGACAGCGGCTAAGCTGCTAGCCCAACAAATATGGCGGACCTCAGGCGAGATACGATGATAGGCCGACAAGAGGGTCAAGGCGAATGAGCAGATCATTCTAAAGTTTTATAAGTTTTAATAAGATTTGAGCTAAAAATTATATGCTCTAAATATTCTAAAAATAACGCTTTAAAGTTTTTTTATTTTTGTTGCTACTATCTATTAAGGGCAAATTGCAGACAAGTGATTGATAGAACTCCCAGGAGGCGTCAATAGTCAGCTGTCCTGTGGGATATCATATTAGAAACAATAACACGACGATTGTCGCAAACTGCTAGTAACACACGAACTAGTCCTAAGGGACTATCACATTCACACCCCGGGCCAAAAGGGTGGTACGCCAAAACACACCCTATTGTTTACACGATAGAGAATACAGCTTGCCTTTATGAACAATAATTAAGAGATATCTGCAGGGCGCTAAAATGTTACATTTAGCTTGTTGGGTTAAGACATATTTTTTAAATATTTGGTAGAGTTTACAGGTTGGTAATTATTCTTACTAATAAAAGACAAAACGTTTAGTCAACATAACTGTGAACAAATTCAAACACCATTCAAAAAATACAATAGGGATTTAAACACATTTTAGCGCTCCTCAATCGTTCTGTGGGTGAAATCCAGTTACAGATCAAAAAATAGGGGTTGCCGTGTCTTGGGGCCGGCGAGGGTGACGGGCGAGGGGAGGGAGGGGGTGTCGTTGTAATCGCATTGCTCCGGTCGGCTGCGCGCGCGCCTCCCGTGTAATCTCGTTGTCCTAATAGTCTTAAGGCGTACAAAGGGCTGATCAAACGGTGCAATTTGATGCGCCAAATGTCGCCGTCAAAAGAAAACCGACGTTGACTTGGCTCAGCTTGCTATATTGGTATTTTGGATAATAACAATTGCTTATAAGAAAGACTGCTATCCATTCCCTCTTATGACTAAATTATTTAAAAAGAAAATGTACGAATCTGTGAATAGTTTTTATAGTGTTAAAGAATTCATTGACAAAAAATGTTAATGTCAGTTACATCCTTAAAAATTTGCGTGCTTATTTTGTATTGGCAAAACATGTTTTATTCTAAATTTTATTATTAGTTTACCGTGTTTAGTTCAGTTTAGTGTATGTATATTATTATTATTGTAGTTTCCTTAATGTTTAATAATTTCAGTCTCATAATCACGTTACTCAATGGTTGGTAAACATGTTTGGTTCCCTTGTAACGTATATTCTATCAGCCGATGGATTATGTAAAAGATCTCCCTGAAAAGTTGGGTGAAACTCGCTTAGAGTAAGCTATCAATATTGTCAATCTCTATTATTAATTGCAAATAAGTCCCACGACTTATGACGTGTTTTAACCACTAAGCCACCACCGGCTTAGTGGTTAAAACACCAGCCTTTCAAGTATGACGGTGCGGGTTCGATTCCAGGTCAGGCAGGTACCAATGTATCTTTTCTAAAGTTATTTATTTATTTATTTGGAAGTCATATGTACTTTCTAAGTATATCTTGGATACTAATGGCCGATTATAAGGTGAAAATAAACATCTTGAAGAAACCTGGACGTCTGAAATCGCCAACGCACATTAAGCAAGCGTGGTGATTACGCTCAATCCTTCTCTGAATGAGAGGAGACCTGTGCTCAGCAGTGGGACGATAAAAAGGTTGATAATGATGATGATGATGATGACTAATTATGTTGTCAATCCCATCTCGTGGAATATTTCTTCTAAATTATCACGGTGAGATTGTTACAGAATCGCACTGCGTATATTCTTTTCGTAAACGTAAGCAAGAAAGCTATAAGTAATCAAAAGTGTAATAAAATAAAATGGGGCGGTGTGCAGCTGACTGCTGACCCCCGCGGAGCTGCTAAACGTCGTTAATGTCTGCTCGGAGGACCGACATCCTGCATCGGTTCAAGTGAGCAAGTTCGGCTTGTCTCCCAAGTACCACTTTAAACAATCAATTCTACCTTTTCCTATGACATTGTCTTTTTTGTTATTGTAACTTTCGTTTGTTTTATCTTCGAACTACTTAATGAGGTGATTGTAGAGGTATCGACATGGTATGGACTATGTAAACTGAATCAGCTCGCTTAGCATAACCACCGCAGAAAGAAACAAGGGAGCAAATAAAGATTTTTGCAGCGCGATATTAAAAATTTAAACGCGCGTCCTCCATGTTCATGGGGGCTTCACGGTGGCTGCTGAACAGAGTGGGTGAAAGTAACATCTGACCTGAGTATGATGTCAAACAGGTATGTTAGCTCATTCTACAAAAAAAAAAAAGAAATAGGTTTAAGTATGTGTCTTTTTCAGTTTTCAGTTTTTGTTTTACTAATGAAATAAATCTGGTTGTCTGAAATATAAATTAATATAATAATAAGGGTTTTTTTTAGTTAGCTTTTGTTCTATTTTACAGGAGCCTTCGTAATACTAGCAACAGCTTCGTTTAAAATAAGAAAACAAGGAATGATTTCTATTGCATAGTTGGTTACCACACTTTCTCGCAAATTTCAAACAGAGCAATACAATAACAGGCAAACACAGAAGTCGTTCTGATTGTCACGTCGCGACTATCCCCCGGGAGAGAAAACTGCCGAAACATTCACTAAAGCGCCAATATTGACGCCCACAGTTATAATTGAATCCGTCTGTTGTATGGCGTGCGTAATTCGACTGTTCGAGCGGGGGACTTACCTCGGATACAAACTGTTGTTCAGTCGACGCGACGTTGCAACACTTGTCACAAACAGTGCGACATAATTCAAACAAAGGGTTTGTTTGAATTATGTAAACATCGAATTAAAAAGCAAAGGATTTGTTTATTGGTATTAAAAGAAGTGAACGCTTTTTTATATTCCAGTGAGAGTAGGGGGTACCCTACTCTCCCTGGTAGAATCGATAGCGCAAAACCAAATTATACACTATTTATTTTGCCTAAAATATACAATGTTTTAATATCACATTCACTTAGTTCTTCGCGTCAACTCTATCATTAATTTAAAAAAAAAAAAACTACTCAAGCATAAGAATGAATTCAGATTACAATCACAACGTATTCTTTACATCCACCTGCAAGTTTAGCGACAATATTAAAAGTAATTGGCGTGATTAACATTGTGTTGGTCATGGTCTCCGAGGGTAGATGGCAGATTAGAATCTCGTACAGTCAACCGTACGATAATGATTGTATTTATGATAGCGTCCTTAAACCGTGGCTTTAAGAGCGCTTTTGATACCTCTAGGATTACTACTGATGTTGGTGGTTTATACTTTATATGATGTTGGTTGATCTTTCTATATGCGCAGGTGGTGTCAACTGACGCATCGGCAATGTGATGTGGTGGCGTCACAACAATAATAGTGGATGTTTTATAATGGATACTGATTAGATTAATATCTTGTTTGCGGTGGCTTCGTAGTTGCAATTCTAACTAGAAAGCTTTGATAATTTTTCATTTAAACGAAAAAGAAGCTTGTTATATTTGTCCTTAGCAAGTATTATATTGTGTAATACATAGATAGATGTATATTGTACTAAATTTCAACCATTTCTGGTTAGCCTAATTTAACAAAGACTTGGCAGCTTACGCACGAATCGCCCTTCAAACAATTGTGCCTTGCTAGATAGATTAAATTATTACATTTATGTGCGTATGGACCAGAGATGTTTGCCGCATGTCAGATGATAAAATTGGACTAAAAGAATCAACGATTGGGTCGTACTTAATGGACGTTGAAATTGCGGCCGCCCAAGACTGAGATGGCTGGACAAGCTTGATTCGTGTCGTAGGGATTGGCCGACACTCGCAAAACACAGAATTGTGTAGAAAAGGGAGAGGGAGGCCTTTGCCTTGCAGCGGGACAATACAAGCTAGTTAGTTTAGATTAGTTAGTTATATGTATGTCTTCGTGGAGTTGCGGACATCAGCCCGTATTACTTACCTATTAAATATTCCAAATATTTCCAAAGCTCTCTCGCCCTCTCGCTAAAAAGACATGACATTTTCGTAATAGCTCCAATCATATTGATATTCAGTGATTCTCATTCGAGTAACCTCGCAACAGATCCTTCCGTAGAGGAGAAAAAACGCAAGTGTCAAATTAAAAGCGCGCCGGTCGCCGGAAGCAGCCCCCGGATATCGCGCTGAAAACCGGATAATTGCCGGTCCAACGCCAGGGGGAATGCGGAATCGTAACAAGTTCACAGAATATTTTATTTAGATATATTTTTCTGCTTAGCATTCAATGCGCTTCTCAGCGATTCTGTTCACTGAATAGTGATTTTCACTGGATCAGGGAAATAATAGTTGCTAAAACGTAATTACTAATCAAAACCATGCGTTTCGATTTTAAAAATATCTCAAGTAGTGAATTATTTATATGAATATAATAATTTAATGAGTCCTAAAGACATCTGAGATAAAAATATTGCCAAATTATGGGTGTATTTAGGTAGCGGTGCTATAATATTTGCCTCTGAGCGTCCTTTGTGTAGTTTTATGTTTTTGGCTGGTTAGTTAAATTTGCTGAGATATAAGAAAAACGAAAACCAATTCAATATTGAAAGTAAAGTACAAAGATGGTAGTAGCTGGTTGATCGATTATTTATCTGATTTAGCGTTTTGATTTTCGAATATTAAGTGCCTCCCATCACCTATGCAGCAGGAACGATCGATCGCGCAATTATTGAACAAATTTAACCAAATTTCGTTTTGTTCAGATTCTAATACGAATTTCAGAACAGAATAGAAAACTTTTATTTCAACAAGATTATTAAGTTCACATAAATTAAAATGTATAAAATTTAGTTGTATCTAATCTCGGCGACGATACTAATGTCAAAAACTTTTTGGAATGTAAGCGAATATTCGAAGTTTATGTGACAGAGCAGAGGGAATTAATTCTCACAATTTTAATAACGTTGACAGTCTGTCAAAAATTTCTCGAATTAAACTACATTTTGACATATTATTAACACTTGTCTATCTCCGAGATGAGACTGCGACTAGATTTTGAAAGTTTTACGAAAATTACGAGAATTTTCCTTTTGATTGTAAGTTTCAGAATTGCCCGTCTGATAGTAAATTGTATACGCTACGCTACTTAATTCGTAGTAGAATAGAATAGAATACTCTTTATTGTGTACACCATATAGATTACAGGACATAAATATAAAGATTTTACAAAGGGTGACACAATAGGCGGTCTTATCGGTAAGAGCGATCTTTTACAGTAGTACTAACTTTTGCGTAGGTAGGTAATGGAGTTTGACCCTAGGGTTAGATTGCTCAAGGTTACAACTATGACCTGTACGCTATAGTTGAACTACATAATAGGTATGTCTGATATTGATTTGTAATTCAGTAGTGATAGTATCGTATTCGCGTAGTACTTAATTTGCGTAGTAGGTAATGCGCGTATCTAAAACGGAACATTTATAAAGATCTGCATGTACGTTAAGCGTTTAGGTCTACGAATAATTACTTATGGTAATGTATAATTAGTTGAAAATTACACTAATTTATTGAATCAAATAAAACAAAATCTTATGGAGTTTCTTGCCCGTTCTTCTCCATAGGTACCTACTCTTTGGAATGGGCGATTAGCTTCATCTTACAGACTGACCGAGCTTCTGACAATTCAAAAGTGCCTGTAACTGGTTTATTTGAAAATTTATTTCAAATAAACCAGTTTGATTTTCATTCACCTTTGATTTTGATATTTTTGATCTTACATTCATTCAGGTATCAAGATAATACAAAAGCGTTATAGAATATGTAGAAATGTTTTATTTCGAACAGGAATAAGTAGTACCAATTTTACTTAACTTCTAGTGTTCAAGTGATTACAGACACAAATATAAGACGCAGATATACGTACATAAAATTATTACTTATTTAGCTTTATTTAAGTTACTATTTTATTCAATCACCTCACTACGTACTGTTAATGTTTGATTAAATAATAATAATAATAATTTTTCCAACTGTCAACGTCTCGACCCAACGACTGTCGGATCAGGTGCGCGTCATCCAACGCAATTACAGGTTGGACGATATCGCACTTGATAGGCTGCGCTCAGAGGTACTGAGCAACCAAATCGCCCCGACTCTGACCCAG
The DNA here is from genome assembly GCA_037179545.1 of Sesamia inferens. Lineage (NCBI taxonomy): Eukaryota > Metazoa > Arthropoda > Insecta > Lepidoptera > Noctuidae > Sesamia > Sesamia inferens. Next base: position 11,398,470 of record CM073921.1, on the reverse strand, counting down.
ACCGCGGCACAGGCGTCAATTATTGATGCTGTTCCGCCGCGGTCCAATCGTATCGAAGAAGAGGACGATAGGGTTGAAACAGTAAGTAGCCAGTATAACGATCGACTGAGGAGCGCACTGGAGGATGCGTTCCGCGACTATAGATCCACTCCGACCAACCTTAGACCCCGGTTACCACGGCTACCTATGCATAAAAAAAATAGGGCGCTGGTGTGTGCTTTGGACTCGCAGCTCAAGAATTTCTTCGAGAGCAGCGAGGATCTCATTGATACACACTCGATCCTGTATTGCGCGGCTGTAGCGGCATGTCGATTAGCCAAAGTCAAGTTTCCAAATTATGACGAAGCTACTCGACCAAAACCAGCCGTACCAGCCTGGCAACGCAGAATCGAGCGTCGTATCGATGGGACCAGGGTACTCATCGGCAAACTATACTGCTTCAGGGAGGGCAATACTCGACCACGAGTGATGCGCTTTGTGAGACAGGCACTCTTGGGGACTGGTATCAGCCCTCGAGAATACATAAATAATGTCACAGAGCGCATCGACTTCCTGAAGCAGAAAGTTTGTGCATGGGCGAGCCGTATTCGGCGGTATAAGCGGCGAGTGGATCGATATACGCAGAATCGCATGTTCCAGAGCGATGAGAGGTGGGTATACAGAACTTGGGAGCGACCAGAACAAAACGAGGCTGACGTGTACCGCCCAGATGATGCCACCACAAGTGCATTCTGGCGCGGTATATGGTCGGTATCCGTTTGTCACACTGAGGGTGACTGGATACAGGATATCAAACAGGGGTGTGAAAACTTACCAGAAATGGATAGTATTTTCATAACATCATCAGACGTAGCCACAGCAGTCCGTTCGTTACCGAACTGGAAATCACCGGGACCGGACGGGCTGCATAACTTTTGGTTAAAATGGCTAAGTAGTTCACACACTTGTTTGGCATCTCAATTCCAGTCATCCTTAGATTCTGGTTCGCTACCCCAGTTCTTAACAACTGGAATCACCCACCTGCTCCATAAATCAGGTAGCACCGCGGAACCCAAAAATTATAGACCGATCACTTGTTTACCAACGGTCTATAAAGTTCTTACATCCATTTTGAAAGCTAAAATAAACAAACATCTTGACAGCAACACCATCATGTCTGTCTCTCAAAATGGATGTAGGAGCGGGTCCCGTGGTACTAAGGAGCTACTCCTCATAGACATGGCCATCAGCCAACAGGTTCGCCGATCCCGCAAGGATCTCTCAACCTGCTGGATAGATTATAAGAAGGCCTACGATTCGGTGCCACATACATGGCTTTTGAGGGTGCTGGAGTTGTACAAGATAAATGCAACTCTACGCACTTTCCTTAAGTCGTGTATGGGGCAATGGAAGACAGTCCTTCGCTATCCAGGGAGTCGACAGATCCAGGGGAATGATGAACCTGTATGGATTAAGCGGGGAATATTCCAGGGCGACAGTCTGAGTCCACTATGGTTCTGCTTAGCTCTGAATCCTCTAAGCACACTGCTGGAGGATTCAGGTCTGGGTTATCGATTGAAGAGAGGCGGTCAGGTCATATCTCACCTTCTCTACATGGATGATTTGAAACTCTTTGCCCCCAATAAATTGCATCTGATGAAGCTACTGAATGTAACTGAAACTTTTAGTAGTGGCATCAGAATGGAATTTGGTGTGGACAAATGTGCAGTCATGCATGTAAAGCGGGGGGAGATTATGGAATCCGAGAGAATTACACTCCCAGATTCCATACACCTTAGATCCCTCTCCTCATTCGAGAGCTATAAATATTTGGGTATGTCGGAAGCGTTAGGTATCAACGATGCTGACATGAAGCAAACGTTGAAGGAGCGCTTCTTTGGTCGCCTGAAGAAGGTATTAAAAAGTCTTCTTTCGGGCGGAAATAAGGTGCGCGCCTTCAACGGGTGGGTCATGCCGGTTTTGATGTACTCTTTCGGCATACTTAAATGGACTCAGACCGAACTCGACGCCCTGGATAGAAGGGTCCGTACACTGCTGACAGCAAACAGGATGCATCATCCACGATCATCGGTGATGAGACTGTATATTCCGCGGAAGTGCGGGGGTCGAGGCTTTTTAAATGCGAAGATCCTCCACAACCGAGAAGTATGCAGTCTCAGAGAACATTTTTTAAAAACCGTAGTGGGTATGCATCATGATGTGGTCACGGTGGACAAGGGGCTTACCCCGCTATCCATGGCGAAAGAGAACTGGCACAAGCCTATAATACTTACCACTGATGACCGCAAGATGATATGGCAAAGCAAGGAACTTCACGGGCGATTTTATCGGGCTCTTCATGAGCCCGATGTAGACTTCTTAGCCTCCGTATCCTGGCTACGATTCAGTGACCTTTTCGGGGAAACTGAAGGTTTCGTCTGTGCAATTATGGACGAAGTTATCTTAACGAATAACTACCGGAGATATATTATGAAGGACGGGACGATTGACGTGTGTCGGGCATGTCACCATCCGGGTGAGTCCATCAGACATATTATCTCTGGTTGCTCTCGTTTGGCTAATGGCGAGTATTTGCACAGGCATAACCAAGTAGCTAGGATTATCCACCAGCAACTTGCTTTAAAATATAAACTTGTGGATTCTGAGGTACCGTATTATAAGTATGTGCCCGACCCAGTTCTTGAAAATGGCCATGTCACGTTATACTGGGATCGGTCTATCATTACTGACAGGACTATTGTTGCAAATAAGCCTGATATAGTAGTGATAGATCGATTAGCGCGCCTCGCAATGATTGTCGATGTTACCATTCCACATGACGGGAATCTCGTGAAAGCTGAGAAAGAGAAACAAATTAAATATCTCGACTTGGCGCACGAGGTTGTTGACATGTGGAATGTGAACTCGGCTGTCATTGTACCGATTGTCGTATCGGCCAATGGTCTGATAGCCAAGAGCCTCGACCAACATCTATTGAGGCTCTCGTTAGGCAGTTGGATCAAGGGCCAGATTCAAAAGGCAGTACTCCTCGATACGGCCCGCATCGTGAGAAGGTTCCTGTCTCTGTAGCTCTAACCACCGGTAGCTTGGACCCTGCTCCCGCCATCGGTGGAACACTATTTTTTATATTTTTAAATGTTTTTATGTTTTTTTTTACAAATATTTAAAAATGTAAATTAATATGTATATATATAAAAATAAACGGAATAATAATTTATTTCCAAAAACTTAGTACTAGTATACATGACATGTGGCAACAATTTCAATTAAAATATAGAGTTCGTCTGTAGCCGAACTAGGCATAGCCTGTATTTCGGCTATCAGCACTATTCCCCTCGTGAATTATACCAAGAAAGTGCCAATCAAAAGGCATGTATATAAATAAATTAATTAAATTAGTACTACAGAAATACTGAATAATAATATTGATGAGTAAATTAGAGACTAATTTGCAAATAATAATAATAATGAAATGAATAAACGGATTTAAATTGATTACATGCATGTGCGTGTGATTGCATGACTATGCGAGTGTCTTATGTATATGATAATGTATGTATGTATGTGTGCGTGCGTGTGCGCGCGCGCGCGTATTTGTGTGTGTGTGTGTGTGCTCTTTGTTTTCTGAGCTCTTCTCTGAACAGTATTCTTAAAGAGGTAAGCATATTAGTTGTTCAGTCTCCTCGTAGTTTAAACTCTGTAAGTATTGGCATAAATTAATTTTGCATTGCTTTATAGTTAAGGTGTGTATATTTATTAATTTGTTAAGCTTATTATAAAGGTAAGGGCCTAGAAAACGCGTAAATCTCTTACCAAAGGTTGTCTTTAAAGTGTTTAAATAGTCACATACATGATGTTTGCGCCGTTTCTGTAGTAACATTGGGTTGTAGGGCTGTTTTTGATTGTTCAGCATCTGTTCAAAAAATTGAATGACCCATGCTGGTTCGGAAACAACGAATGAGAATCTTCGCGCATTAAAATTTCCGTACCAAAGGAAATATAATTTTCTGATTTTTTTTATTTTGTTTTTTTTTTATAGTGGCAACAGTGCGTACTATATCAAATATCAAAATTTCAACTGTCGAACTATCATGGTTCATGAGATACAGCTTGATGATGGGCAGATAGGCAGAGGGACATTGTAGTCTTAGAGTAATATCATTAACCTGTTTTATCGTCCCACTTCTGGGCACAGGTTTCCTCTCATACAAAATGAAAATCAAAAGTCATTTATTCAAATTAGGCTAAGAATCAGCACTTTTTGAACGTCAATATACATAAGTCAGTCCCCCAAAACGCCCACCCATCGACACTTCCTAGTGCTTTCGCATCATATAGAGAAGGCCTTCTCTGTATGAGTCTTAGAGTCCTGCACCCTAATTACGTAACACACTATTAATATTAGTTGGAATAATTTCGAAGCGTATTGCTAATCCATTGCTCCATGTGTTCGAAAAGTGTGTCTGCTCAACAACGTAAAGAACGCAATGACATTGCAATTGAATGCAATGAATATTGTTGAACTGTCAAAATGAAACCCATTGCTAATGATATTGTGTTACGCAATTACCCTGCTATTTGTACCCTATAAGTACGGAATTCTAATATAAATGAGATACACTTTGGTGGTAATCGTAACACTTGCGAATGGCTCAACCAAATTGTCAATTTGTTTTTGGCTAGTTGTAATGTGTAGAATATGAAAAAAAAAAAACGAGTGTGCTTATGACCACACGACTGAAGTGAAACTTCTTTCGCTCCATCTGTATGTATATATATATATGTGTGTGTACAATATATACATGTATACACATATAAATATGTTAATTTACTATGAATATTTAAATTTATTTCATGGTTTCATTGGTAAATTAATATTTTTGCATATTGAAAAAAAAAAGAAAAAAAAACTCGTTGTACACCTTGTAGTACCAAGCTCGCGCCACGGGCGCCTCTGTGCTTATATCCCCCACTTAACTTCCGTTCGCCTTGCCCGATCACTTTTCGTAACGCTTACGTCACGCGTTCGCCAGCTTACTCCCCAAGTCAAGTGTGCGTAAAGAAGTTTCACTTCAAACAAAAAAAACAAAAACGAAAAAATTAACGTCTCTTCTATTGGTACGGACGAGTGTCGGGTCAACTAATTTATAGTATTGGTTAAACTAATCCTTACCAAGTTTCTAATATTATTATAGGAAAATAATTTTATGATGCCATGTTGAACTCAAGCCTTCCGGTATTCTATAGTATGCATTGAGAGTGTGAGGGGGAAATATATGACTTAATTTTGCCATCACCAGAAGGCCTAGTATGAGTTTTCAATACGAAACTCGATCGTCCATATCGAGCGCGTTTGGCGCTCTCATTGGTTGAGAGTTCTTACGACCTTGAAGCGGGCCAATCGCTGAGTCAAATAAAAATAAAAAATAAATAAAAAAAGAATAAATAAAAAAAGAAAACCTTTTACATAAAATTTTAAAGATAATTATCTCCAATAAGTATAATGGCCTGTTTACGAGTTGAGGAGCACTTTAAACTGAGCTTCGAGATACATGTAAAGCTCAGTTTAGTAATTTCCGCATTAAATCTGTCGCTGGGGGACATGACTCGCATCCGGAGGACACTCGGCACACTCGACCGTCCACACTCATCACCGACTCTATAATCGCTTAATGATGGACGCAGGCGACATAAAAGCGTAACGGAGATGGCTGCAGAAGGCTTACTAAAGGACTGTAACACGGAAACAAGATACATCTGTGACATTTCACCTACAAAATAGTATAGTTTATAATAATACAAAATTTCGGTACTTGAAGTACATTCACCTTGCTTTTAGGTTTATAATGGAAACCTACAAAAAATCACGGACGCAAACAATGGTGCTTACAGTGATTTTTGTAGGTTCCATTCACACCTGTCCTTCTGAACTTTTGGGCGAGGGATACAAACCGCGCGCTCGTCCCTGGGTGCACAAGAGCGCTGATTGCGCGGCAGCGGCGCGACAAGCACTAATCCCACACATTATCTACTTAGCACACACTCCACGAGACGCCAGTGGGGGAGACTATTGAACTATACGAATTTGGAGCAATTAATATTTTGTTTCGTCACAGTCCTTATATTTTTTAAGAATGTCAGTTTTAGTACATTCTTTACTATTTGTTCCATTCGCTAAATACCTTTGTGGCGGCAACGTGCCTACCACGAAGGATTTTAATATAGATTCAAGTAGACTGTATTTAGGTTAGCAATATATTAGAAACTATAAGCAAATATGTGATAGAATAATGCCTTCAGAGTATATCCCTCTGTTAAAGTGCTACAAGCGACAAACCACTTGCCTCCAACCTTCAAATGCGGAGTTCGTAGACCACCAGACCAGATCATCAGAAGTCGCACATCGAGACAATTCACTGGCATGCTCCCTAACTTTATTAATTTTGAATATTCAGGCCTAAATCCCCCTTTAAAAGATCGTGGCCATGACTCGCTAGCTTGCCAGTTCGAAAGGAAGCGTCTAGCCACGTCGTGTTTCAAGTTTTCGGCAGCGTTCACCGCCGATAAACACAAAAATCAGAGGAGACATTCAACAACTTTCCACTTGGAAAAAATCCTGGAAGTCTTTAAACAGAATCCGGTCCCGGTATGGCCGGAGTAAGAAATTGCTGTGGCTTGCCTGTGCGCCAGAGCCACGATATCATTTTCAGACAACCCTGGGAGGACAACCCGAGGCCCTATCAGGTAGACCGGTTGACCTTCCATTACATATCGTGACTCAGAAAGCTCATTTTAGCCGCTATTCCCACTAGCTAGTTAGAAGCCTGAAAGTCTGACAATCAGCCTCACGAAGTGGTATCATATTACCCAGTACCTAATTGGGTTTTATATAGGTACCTAATTTTTTTTTTATAAATTATAAACTAGCGCTTGACCTCAATCCCGCCTGGTGGTAAGCAGTGACGCAATCGTTGATGGTAAAGCGCGCTAGTTTATTAAGAGCCTCTTAACTCTAGCCTTGAAGACACTCAAATTGTAGTCCGTCGGAAACACCGCCGCTGGCAAATTTTTCAGTCCCTCGATGTACGCGGAATAAAAGAGAAGGCGAAACGCTTCGTCCGTACTTACTCATCTGATATATGCTAAACTATGCATTTTCGGAACATATATTCCAGGACTTGTTGTATTATTTTTACCTAAAGAAAGTACTGGTATACAAAATAAATATAAAACTATTGAATACCCTACACACAACAGAACTAATCTCAATTTACCAACTGTACGCAACAAAGTAAGCTAGTCAGAAAAAGCTAGGCAGATTGATATTGATTCTGGTATTGGTTTGAATGGTTTACGCAACAAAAATTGCATTAATTTGCTTGCTACAGAGTGGTGAATAATTTATTAATTATACAAAATAGGGCGAGGTTTTAATTGAATTTTAATAGCCGGCGGTAATTTGATCTGACTTAATTGAAGGAGAGAAATCGGAGTAAATCTAGATACTTTTGTGTGATTTATCTAACAACCGTCATTGATAGATATGGAGCAGCTTTTGAAGGGGTGCTTGCATCATTGGTTCTTATCCTGCATGGCTTTAGAGGAGTTTTAAGATATAACATGAAATGAAGTTATTTAAAGGCTATGTAAAGTGCTACACAGCGGCCCACGGCTAAACTACGCACGTGTATTTAGAACAAGGCGGGTTCGTACTCTGAGACTCTGGAACCCGCGGCAATACTAAACACGAAACCGTGGCCAAGAAATGCTAAACCTTTCCTTTCAGTACGTATCTACTTTAAACTATAGCACTTTTTAAATACATACTTTACTATATACATAATACATTATTTACAACTTGTAAATAATAGAATAGAATAGTTCTTTATTTGCACAGAAATTAAGCATAAGTACAGATGTCAAATTTAGATGATCCTTATGCTAACTACCTGAATTAATGCATGCAATTTTATAATAATAAGTTTATGCTAAAATCAATAAACACTCATTCAATACATACTATTAACACTTTCAATGAAACTAATATAAGTTAACCATGTTAAAATGAAATTCAGTAAATAATTTTAAATGGGAACATAATTCGTAATGTTAAGTTTAATAAAATGGAAATAAAATATGTGAAGTTTTAGGTCAATACAATTAAATTATAATATGAATGATCTAGTACCTTTCAGCCAGTAATTCCACACATTTCTAATCGATCAGAAATTCGTCATTTGCGTAATAACAATTGTGGATTAGTATTTTTATTATTTTTTATTCATTATATACTAGCGCTTGACCGCAATCCCGCCTGATGATCAGCAGTGATGCAACCGTTGATGGTAAAGCGCACTAGTTTATTAAGAGCTATTTCACTCTAGCCTTGAAGACACTCAAATTGCTTCGTCCAGATCGTAGTGGTGTTAACCCTACAATGCATGATTTTTTAAATCATGTCAAAAAAATAAATGTGATTCTATATAGTGACTAAACATAATAAAGTACGAAAATAATAATCAAAATCCAATGCTTTTATAGATATTAATTTTTTAAAATTTTGTTCCATTTATGTGGTACATTATGCATTTACACAAATATTTGGCTCTTAATTAGGAACAATGAACATAATGAAATAGTTTAATATATATTACCTTTATTAATGAAATTTATTAAAATAATTGCTGTCTTTATTCAAAGAAAATTCAACACGATACTTTTTACAAGATCTGTATGTTTTTTCTTTACACTGTGGATATCTACTTATAGCGTTGTCTCAAAGGTGTCTGAAGGTGATCAAATTTATAAAGTCTTACATTTCGAGGGGGAAGGATAGCTGCATTACTTTTTTTCTTCTTCTCAATCATGTCATCTGTGGCAGAAAAGGGCTTTCCTCTTTTTATTTGCGACGACGGACAATTCTGTTTTCCTGCCCTTTTATACAGTAGTCAACAATTTATGGAGTTAATGTCTAAAAAATGGTAAAACAAACGCAGACCATTTTTTAGTAAGCATTTTTATTTTATGCTTTTCAAGTACCTACCTGAATACTTTATTTGGATAGGAAAAAAACTTAGTTCAGCTAAAGTGTATTAATTATAGGAAACTAATTTATACTCTTGGTGTCTGGGAATAGTACGAGCTAGGCGAACTACTATATTCCCACTTGCGCCCAAGTCAGGCTTATCAGCATGTCTCAAGTCAGAATTATTTTCCGTTTTAGAGTATATTTTTTTTATATTTTTTTTTTTAGTTTTCATCACTTTCCCCATTCGAAAAGTATTGATCGTCTTCATTTCCTAAAGGTATATCTAAATACTGCTCAATCAACCTGTCAGACAATACCTTCTTCGCCATGATCTGTAACAAAACAAAATGTTAGAAGTGGAGTAATGCATGGTGTCCCATGTCTGGAACATTTAAATAAGTTGATGTGTTAGAACATAAAATAGTAATATTTCAAAAAAAAATACTTACGTTCATTTAATATACCTACAAAAAAATGATTCATGATTAATGATTAATGAATGATGAAAATTCTTTAAAAAAATGATTTTTGAATGTTAGGAAGCGGAAAAAATATAACAGCATTGGAAATATCCAATGTTGTGTATTTTTTCCGCTTCCTAACATTCAAAAATCATTTTTTTAAAGAATTTTCAATTTACGTTTACCACGAGTACGCGTCGAACTTTGAAATTGTGTTTAAATCACAATGACAGTCGATAGCTTACACCATCTGATGACACTTACCATTACTAATTCGTTGCTTAGTGTGCAAACATTATTCTGTCAGTCTACAAATATCTCTAGGTGTCTTTAAACGAACAGTAAACTTAATTATTTTGATTGTACCAGATATGGTACAGTACGTAATGTAGGGTTAACAACGTAAGGGCGGAAACTCGCCGTACGACAGGTCGTCCGATGGTGGAAAGGAGATGGGGCAATTAAATCATGCAAAATTATTAAAACATTGCAACGGTTGATTTCTGTTTTCGAAAACTTTATTAAAATGTTGCATGTTAGATTTAACAAAAAAGTGTCACACAGAGAGTTAGTAAGTTTGAGGACTTAAACAGCTTTCTACAGGTTTTTTAATCCTGTTGATGATATATGCTTAGGTATGTCTCCTAAAGTGGCATGTGTTCAACAGTTCTGTAGCAGTTTAAACAGATATCAAAATCTTTTGAATTTTTACCTGATTCAGACAATTTGTTTTATAATTCTGCTTTCGAAGGGAACATCATCAATACCACGAATGAAGTCTCCTGGCTGGACATTACTTTAGGTTTCCATCATTTATTTGTATTCGCGTCTCAATCAGGGCAGTACCTATAGTTTTATTGAAACACAATAAATAACATAGTTACAATAACAAATTTTCTCGGTGGTAGGCCATAACATCGACTGCCGGCTGAAGTTACCACCCACCAGGCACAGTCTTGCCAACAAACGGTTCGTCGTATTCCGGATTATGTCTGGTGAAGCCGTACGGAGGACGGGTCTGAGCAGTTGTGTTGCGATGTGTGCCGGGTACAATGCGCCAAATGTTGTTGTATCGCGAATTTGGTCGCGGAGGGTCGCAATATTACTTCCTCTAGCGCAGCATCGTTGGTCGTGTTGTTAGGTTTAACATTGCATCACCTCGCTCAACTGCCGTCTTCCTATTCCCTCAGTTTTTTTTAGCGAATAGGCTTAATAAACTAGCGCGCTTTACCATCAACGATTGCATCACTGCTTACCATCAGGCGGGATTGAGGTCAAGCACTAGTTTATTAATATATAAAAAAAAATTAAAACAGTTGTACAAAATATAACTTCTTGTGGCGTTAAAGGCCATGCGTGTCGCAGTTGCGTGATCGCATTTAAAATAGAGAGCCCGAACATAGGGACAAGGACCTCTCGACTGCGAAGCGTCAATCAACGACCATTCAACATGTTGGCAAATTGTTAGGTTCAAGTACCCAAATGAGGGTTTATAATAAATAGGTATGTTTGGCTTTTCATTTACCTACCTATGTACATTTACAAAAATCAGTCCACTTTGCCGGTTTTTCTGAATACCTACCTACTACTTTTAGTGGTTCGACCATTGGATCATTGCACAGATCTCAATTTCCACATCTCTGCTATACCTACCTATCAAATAAGATAAACATATATTCTCTTCTTGTTACAGATAATTGGAAACAGATTTAGTTGAAATCTTCATAATGTTGGCTATCGTTAAAAGCAAAGTGACCTGCAGTAAGTAAACTATTGAATGTTCTGTCATAAAATGGTTTTGAGAATTGTTGTGATAATATACTTATATTTATAGTCTACATATCGTTAGCAAAAAAGTCATTTTAAATTTATCGAACCCTTCACAAATATTTGATAGAGTCACTTTTATTGTTCCTGAATGGATCCTAATACGATCCGTTCAGTTTGGATTGACTGGTTTCAAAATTCTTTCAATAAAATATAAATCATGTATAATTTACAATTTCCTTGATAGGTAGACGGTGCTTTGTGTGTAGCCGCCATAAAATGGCCATAAACGTTAACAACGTTGTCTCAAGTCTGACGGCGCCGCTCGCCGCTCGCCACTCGCACATGGCGCGTAGCTTCTCGCCTATGTATATCAACGATTAAGATCAATTTGCAACATTCCCCGTAAATATTAAGTTCACTTTGAAAGTAATAAAAAGTCGGAAACATTGATGGCCGTAGTTATCAATCAGGAACTCATAATTGAAATCCAATACGTCACGCAAAGAGCCGGTTTGCGATATTTTACTGAGCGTATGCGTACCTACTATTAATTCTGTGGGGAGCATTTTTTCACAGAGCCATCGAACACCTTTACATAGTGAGGTGCTGGGGGGGAGGGGGAAGCATGGTAGTGAAGGGCGTGGGTGCTGCGGCGTGCTGGGCGAGGCGCGGCCAATGGGAAAGAGCGCGCGGCGTGCCGGCCCGCCTCCCGGAGCCTCGCGCTTCGTGTGCCAGTCTCGCGGAGGCCGGGCGCGCGCGCACCCGCTGTCGTGCCCTGTGCGACATGTGCTGACAGTTCAATGACGGTGTGCACATGTTAATGTGTTGTTTTGTGAGCTACAGCAAATAATAACGATCAAAGTGTTGGCTGTCAAGCTGGAGATGAAGGTAAGCGCCTCGAGCTTATCCATGTTTTATAGACCTGCGAGCACATATGTATGTAGGTATGTCTTATTAATTAAACTCTATTGGATCCATTTGAATCTCCACTATATCCCCGGCAAAGGTCCTCTTTCACTTTCTAAACCGTCTAGATTCTTACCTGTTCGATCTATAGATGAATGATAATAAATGAGCTAAAATAATTACATTATTGTCCTAATTTAAAATGATTATCAAAACACAATTCATATCAATCATCAAATAAATACCTATGTTTATATGAAATATGTATCTTGTACCTATTAAAACATTAGGAGCTAATTAATACGCCCACGTAAAGAGGCAACACTGAATACTAATGATCCTTATAGATATCTAATAGCATTCACATAATAAAATATAGGTATACCTACTTACCTAGATAGAAATTTAGATCGCGTAAACCAGACTGACATTAAATGAAATTATACAATGGTGAAAATTAAACATTAAAAAAAAAAAGGATTAAATTTTTTCTCTAATAAAATTTGCCTCTATAGTAACATATTATTATCCTAATAATACCTTAATCCTTATTATTTTACAATTTCCAGTAGGTAACTATATTAATCTTGCAGTTAATTTCGCAAGTAATACCGTTAAACATGGCGCTTCAGTTCGTAGCGGTAGGCCCAAAGGCTGTAGAAAATTGCCGCAGAACCCGCCGTGGAACGCTAACTTAATAGTTTACTTACTAATTATTACGGATGAAATATGTAACGGTCACACTATACAAGATCAATATTAAATAAAATAATAAAAAAACAATAAAAAATGTTTTATTGAAAAGAAATTACAAATTATAACCTACGAATATATTAGAGGAAATAGGAGGGAATATAATATTACGGAAAAACTATGCAACACCAATATACTTTACTTAGGTATTCGCCAATTAAAAGGTTGTCTGTAAAAGATCGCTCTTAGCGATAAGACCGCCCATTGTGTCACCCTTTGTAAAATATTTTTATTTATGTTCTGTAATCTATATGGTGTACATAATAAAGAGTATTCTATTCTATTCTATAATTATGCCTATTAGGTACCTATATGTAATCTGTAAGAATTTATTATTTCTCCCGGTAGGTACGACATATTTATTTTGTCCACTCAGTAGGTACCTATGATATTTTTAAATTTTCCACCCGGTAGGTCCTGATATGTTCATTGTTTCACTTAGTAGGTACTGACATGTTTAATTAATTCATCAATGTTATTTTATTTACCATTTAATTATAAATTTTACACATTTAAAAACAGAACGGAATTAGAGATAGAGGTGGTGCTTATATTTCATTACTTTTTGGTACCTACATAGAGGGACATCATTCATCATTTTAAATTTTATAATATTAAGAATATTATGATTTTGGTAGTATATGTAATTTATGAAGCTTGTACACAGATAAAAAAAAATATTTATAGTCACTTCTAACAAATAGAATTGATATGTTGCCGTAGACCTGCGTTATCCAGCGTCAAAGTTTAAAATGTATTGACACTAATCCTAACTGGAACTTCTATCAACCAGTATTTCAATATAGGTAACGTATCAGATTGTCTGCAATTTACATTTCATAAGAACGAATTTTATATCTAGTGGCTATAACTAATTGAAAGATATTTAAAATATGGAACACGAAACGCGCGTCGGATGACTGAAAATTAGTTGTCTTTCTAATGGCAAATAAATAAATAAAAACAATATGACTTTAATAAACGGATAAATTCAAATAGTTACCTTCAATGCTTTGAGTTCTACATTCAAGGTTTTCAAACCCACGACGAAAACAAGTAAATTATTTTCCTTGATTATTACACATTCTTAATTTTGTATTTTCAGGTCAAGGGAAATAATAACAATATTATATATATATATATATATATATATATATCACCATCATCATATCAGGGTTAATCCCAGTCGCATACGTAGCTTTTCAGCTTTGGAGTATAGGTCTGCTTTACCAATCTAACTGCTGATTTTGGCTAAACTTCGATATTTTCCGTGAAGCGACTGCCGTCTGACCTCCACAACCCGAAGGCGATATCTAAGCATTGCAGTTAGACCAATCGTTAGACTTTTGAGTCTAAATATATTTTTAGAACGTCGCTAAACAAATATTAATAGGAAAATAAAAATAATGTTTTTCAATTCTTAACAGTCGCCGTGTCGCGCGTACAAAAGACATCAACGAGTCGCTAATTTTTTAACTTTTTTTTATTTTTTGATAATTATAAACTAGCGCTTAACCGCAACCCCGTCGGATGGTAAGCAGTAATGCGATCGTTGATGGTAAAGCGCGCTAGTTTATTAAGAGCCTATTCACTCCGAAAAACTGAGCGAATATAAAGGAAGACGGCAGTTGAGCGAGGTGATTCAATGTTAAACCCAACAACACGGCCAACGATGCTGCGCCAAAGGGAGATTGATCTGAAGACCCTCCACGACCAAACTCCCAACACAACAACATTAGGCGCATTGTACCCGGCACACATCGCAACACAACTGCTCAGACCCGTCCTCGCATTTCTACGAGATGCAGTTCTAATTACATTTAATAATAATATTTGACTGAGGACTGTCCACCATAACTCCACGTTATCACAACCCGCTAAAACGGTCGGGTTTTTTATAAATTAGCGCAATAATTTTATGTGATACTCATAATATGGAAAAGAGCATGGTAGTCGTTTTATGCGTGTTGTGCTTATTATAAATGCAGTTTTATAAAATTTTATATGATACAGTAATTCAACTTGTATTTTTTATACAGCGCCGGATATTCCTGTTCTGTGTGCATATAGTTACTACGATTTCTGCTATTTTATAAAATCAAAATCAAAGCATTTGAATTGTCAGAAGGTCGGTCAGTCAGTAAGGTGAAGCTAGTCGCCCATTCCAAAGAGTAGGTACCTATGGAGAAGAACGGGCAAGAAACTCCATGGACACTCTTTTAAATTATCAAGTTATTGATACAAATATTTGATTACATCATTCATTTTGAAATCAATCGTGTGAGAACGATGCAGAAATATATTGTACAACATAGTAACCACACTTACTTTATTATAAATTTTGCTGCTTTATTGTATTGTACTGCTTTATTTAGTCCATTTTGGTATTTATAGATCAACTATCTTTCCTACAGATTCAATGGTTATTGCAAAATCTTCATATAGAAATTGAATTACTATTTTAATAAAATAAATGATATTTTCAGGGTGTCGCAGACAGAGAAGGATTATATCATTGATTATATGTAACTATGTTAAAATGTCATCGAGATTTTATAGATCATTCCCAGGCGGTAAGCTCAATTTTCTACACCTGTATAAGCCCAAAGTCTGGATGTATGCCTGGTTATAACAACAGAGTCTACATCTATAACCAACATCACCATATGCCTGCTTTTTCCCCAATCTGTTGGGGTCGGCTTCCAGTCTAAGCGAATACCAGCTGCAATCAAGCAAGCTGAATACCATACATATACCTAAGCCACTCTCAATTATGAGTGTTCGGGTTCGGATTCCAGGTCAGGCAAGTACCAATGTAACTTTTCTAAGTTATATGTTCTTTCCAAGTATATCTTGGACACCAATGACTGATTAAAAGGAAACCTGGGCTTTCAAGTCTGAAATCGCCAACCCGCATTGAGCAAGCGTAGTGATTACGCTCAATTCTTCTCTGTATGAGAGAAGACCTGTGCCCAGCAGTGGGACGATAATAAGGTTGATGATGATGAAGCTGCATACCAGTATTTTGTTCTGACCTACTTATCTCAATTATTGAGCGGTTATACGATTTTTTTTGGTAAGACTAGTTTCAGACTTTCGTGCTTCGGACGATCTGTCACGATTGTCAACGATGTATGAATGCAAGCTGCCACCAATTGCGTAACGTGCATTCCGGGGCACAAAATGTTTTTGTAATGAAAATATGATCACCTATCCACGATCTATCAGCGGCCACCGTAATTTATAACTTAGTCGATCAAATACGGCTGTTATACAGCCACAAGTCCCTCAATAGGATTGAAACATAACTGGTGCAGTGTGGGTTTACTAAACGTCTCTGCATAAACCATGTCATGAAATGGGTACGGTCGTGATGTTGTGTTAAGTGATCTTGAGTAAACAATCCGCGGGTGTATCCAAGCCTTTGAGGAACACAACACAACACACATACCCAAATAATACAGTAAAACATGATTAGGTAATAAATAAATTAATATTAGATCAGCTTAAACATACTGTTTCTTACATAATAACGCTTACTTACATCTTTAATTCTTAATAAAATATTATTTTGATGATGATTCATTATCATCTAGGATCATAAAGTAATTTGAAATGTATTTTTATGAATCAATAATAATAAATAAAACCACAATCAATATAACCGCTAAGAGATTGAGGCATTTCCTCTGTATCCAAACATATACCTACTCATGAAGAGCACTGATAACTTATCAGTTAGCTTTGAATATAATCAATTATTTCAATTGTGTTATACCCTACTACAGCTTATTATAAACGCACAAGTTTGTTATTCTTTTACGCCAAAACTACTGAACGGATTTGGATAAAATATGACACCCACATAGTTTATAACTAAGGTTAACACTAAGAAGGAATAATACTTTTGTCACGATATTCTCTCGGTATGGAACCTATTGCGAGTGAAACCGCGGGGGGCAGTTGTGTTATAAGACCATCTTTTCAATTTAATTAATAGAGGAAATTGCTGATTTATATAATAATAATAATATAATACTCGTATATTCAAATATCTGTCATTTTAATTGACACAACTCTGATACAGGTTTTTATTTTATATTCATTTATTGCATTCCATATTATCAAACAAATGTTACAAAAGAAATTATTATTAAAACAATGACTTGACTTTACAAAAAGTTTCGGGTTTCGCTACAAAGGAAAATTACTTGAAAATACATATAAGAGTAAGTATGTACTCTTATTTTATCTCTGTGGATCCCAATGCTCATTGATATCGTACAAGCGTTGATCTCATAAGGGTATACTTACCGTGTAAACGAGTGCCAACAAAAAGTTAAAAGCTATAGAAAATAATTGTAACTTGTTATAATATATCTTTCGTGTGCTGCGTACAGTTGTGAAGCGTTAGGTGTTCGGGAGCCATGCATCATGCAGAGACAAGGGCCAGTAATCCCGCCGCGACCATCAAATCCGATTACTGTAGAATCGGGTGCACGCGATAAATCGTGCGGCCTCCACTGTCGTCGGCGATTCGTTACGATCCGATTTACCGAAAACTTATACGTTGTATAGAGAAATATGACGGCGGTCGCTTTGGAGACTAATATGTTATTTAAGGCGGGCGTGGAGCCCCGCGGCGCTGCCACCGGCTCAATGCGGATATTAATGATCCGAATGTATCAGCGCTCAACACAACCGCCAATGTCTTGTTCGCGAGTCGTGCTCTGCGGGCAGCTCACTTGCTTGCTGAGCTCACAGAGCTGACTCGTCACCCCTGACATACACAGCGCCGTCCGTCCGATAGGACGGTGACACGCTAATCACCGATACTGCCTAACATTATAGCCTTATCAACGATCTTATTTGATTTCAAAAACACATCCAATTAAGTTTTTAGTGAGCAATAGAAGCGATCGATCAATATTATCAAACAACCGACACAGACGCGCCGCCTTCATCAGTACTAAAGTGTTGCAAACGAACGTTCAAACAAATTACTGAAAAAGAAAGTGACATTCAATATGGTATAAACAAAAAAAAAAGGTTGCGGAGATCGTTCGTGATACAGACAATGAACAGAGAGCGGTGCAGGCGCTGATGATATCGCACGGATGTGCTACCGTGAGGCGCATTATGTGTGGAGACGCTATACGTAAGTGATAGGCGAGGCGAGGCAAGGCGAGATGAGGCAGGCGGGGCGAGGCGGGGCTGTTTGTTCAACAAACAAGGCGCTGGAGCAAGAGCCCGCCGCTTTGTGTTGCCATGACGTGAAGGATTCTTGCTCCACTGACACGTGGGGTCCGTGGAAGTACTGAGAAACCATACAGTCTAAAAGTAGTTACGTCCATCCAATAGAACGTCTGGTTTCGTAATATCAAGACCCATTCGTACAGACGAACATGACGGATCAAATCAAAAGACCAGAAAAATGAGTTTGTCTTTTTGCTGCTTAATTAATCTAGTCATCAAGCCAAGGTAACAAAGCATATACTTTATATATATATATATTTATATCCGCCGTTCTTAACTCTGACAATCACATAATTCATGGCAGTGAGAAATTCTCGGGCGTTGGGAACGTTACCTCTGTCTAGAGCAGCCCTCCTGCGCCTGAGCAAATAAACGACATATTTTATGCGCCGCCGCACTCACCATTAACAAGTAGAAAGTAAAATTATATAGATAGCTTCTAGAAGTTTCTCTTTAATATAAACGGGTTGTGAAGCATCCGGCGACGGACAGCAACCATTCTGTACTGAACAAAGATCTAAATTAGGTACATATCTAATCTAAGATTGGATTATTTATATCTGTAGTGTATGGAAACACGGCAGGCAATAGTGATATTTAAGAGTTATAACCGAACTTGCAAAGCAGACATGGGGAATAGTTAATAAATACCGATATATCCCACGGCATTCCTCACGTGGAAACAGTAAGTTTAGAGGTTGGCACACAATACGGAACCCTTGCTAACTGGAGCGCATATCTCAAAGCGCGCGTAAGTTTTAATAAGGAGCCTCTCGAGGCGTTGATTCTCGGGGCACGTCAGACCTCACTAATCAATTGTCCTCTCAGAGGTCACAAACACCTCGCCGCCGTAAAAATATACCGTCTCTTAAGAAAAGCAAAAACTCTTCACTTTGATTCGTAAAATATACATATTATTTTTTGTCGTCCGTCTTTTATTGGAATACTTTTAAGCGTTTGTATTATTATGATGTGCCGTTGCGACGTTGTGGTTTTCATAATATTGTATGCTGGTACCTCAAACTAATGTCAATAATTTAATAACGCACGCTGCTAGCTAACGTTGTCGTTTATTTTCACCTGCCGCTGGTTCGACATTCGAGTAGTCTCTTTATACCTAAAGACAAATCGAGGAAATTAGCATCTAAACATCAATTAAAATGTTAATTTTCTTATAATTAGTAAGTTAAAGTATTCTACTCTATACCTACTGTTTATAATTTAGGAATAGCTACATCAGCTACGCAGTTTAACTTACATAAAAGCAATCGAATCACTTGTAAAACTTGGGGTGCATTGCGCAAAGATACATAATTATGTATGTACCTACATCGTACAGAGTGCACAGTGCAAGCGCATAGTAATTAAACTAATTTCTTTATCTGCTGATCGCGGCGTGGGTCGCGTCACGCCCTGCGCCGGCGCACAGCGTCTATTACAAAGGCTTTCGTTCGTCTATCAAAATGAGCGATCGTTTATCTGCAATAGATAGCGGTGACGTAATTGTTTTCGCGTGAATGATGTTTGTAGATACACGGATAACATTCTCGGGTTATTGTTGGAGCGCTTGGACGGTTCATTCATCCGAATCATATTACAATTATGTATCCATTCATTTTTTTGTGATTGTAAAGAAAAAAAATTGTTGAGTATTTTTAGAATTTGACTTATCTACACCGGGCCCTGTGGCCCTTATGGGGCCAGGGTCTCAACTAACTTAAAGACGTAACCGCAAAACATATACATAAGTAAGATTATTTAGGGATATAAATGGTGTATCTGACATCGACGCACAAACGAGTACCATGGATCCAGTACATGATTCTGAAGCCTCCAGTGGTGGAATTTTTCGTCGGCTTTTTCATGATTAAAAAAATATATATGTAGTTTTTTCACTTTAGACCGTTCATAATTGCTATACTTTTATAACCCAATAAGATTTTAAAGTAAAAATTAATTAGTACACTAATTACAGAAAAAAGCGCAAGGAAAACAAAACTCGAAAAACTATCTTATCAGCTAGATAGAGTTCACATCAAAGTCATACCTACAAACCCGCACGGCGGCACGCTTGCAACGTTCAAAGGCCGAGCCAACACTTTTTTTAAACATTCTTATTTCTGTAACCGTTCATTTACGACATAAATGACTAACATAATTATATTAATTTTATTAGTGGCATGTGGTCTAGCCTTTTCGCGAAGTTTGTGTTACGATGTCAGATACACCCTGTATGTAAATGTATGTGCGATGCGACTTTGAAGCTAGAGGTTTCCTAATAGAGCGGCGGACGTCAGGCAAATCTTTTATTTTCACCTGTATCTGATCGCTCTGTGTTTTGTCAGCTGTTATCGTTCAGTGACTATTCACCGTTCTCTTAAGAAACCAAAATCAAATTGTTTGAAATTTAATTAAAGTCATTTGCCTAGTCTTTTCCCAACTATGTTGGGGTCAGTTTCCAGGCTCAACGGTTGCAGCCGAATACCAATATTCTCCTGACGACTGTCTATCTGAACCCCAGAAACCACAACCCCTTTGGTACTCGTATGACTGGTTGTCAAACTTTCGAATTTCTGACTACCCGTTAGTACCGACTGCCAAAGACCCACTAATGACAGCTGGGACCTAACGTGATATCGGAGACACGGAGGGGTGTCGGCATGTAAAGATGGCGTAGCTTATACAGTATGTTAAGAAAACCCTGTCCGACCCGTGAAGGTGTTCTTAGGTATCGATAACTGATTCTACTAATGCATACAAAACCGGGCTAAATTTAAAAAAAAAATCCACCTAAAAAAATAAATATTATTTCGCAAAAAGAGGTAACTTAATAAATCTGCGTTATCCACACTTACGCGCGCGGCTGCGGCGGCGGCGGAGGCGGCGGGCGGCAGGGCACGCGGCACGTGGTCGCATGGCTATTCGCTCATAATAATACCGGTGTTGTCACTTTTTAAAAATTACCAAATTTCGGGGAAGTTGGAATTAATTCGCGGGAAAAAAAGATTATTTCAAAATTCATTTGTATTGGTACTATGATGATTACGTAAAATTTTATATTATATTTGGTCATGTCTTTACCTAACCATTATTATCTTTATGGGTTGGACAGGGTTTTCTTAACATACTGTATATTGTCTTAGGTATATCATCATCATCATCATCATCTCAGCGTTAATCCCAGTCGCGGAGTTTGGAGTCAAAGGTCGGCTTTACCAGTCCATCTGCTAAACTTCGATGTTTTCCGGGAAGCAATTGCCGTCTGAGCTCCACAACCAGAAGGCGATATCGAAGCATTGTAGTTAGACCAATTGTTGCCATTTTTGTTGACATGTCAGTTGACTGCCATTAGATGTTCGTATGGCAACCGGGACCCACGGCTTAAATTGCTTTCCGAGACGCGAAACAGCGGCCGCGTTGCTACCGCTACGCCACGGAGGCTGTCGTGTATATTAGGTATTTAGCTACAGGTCCCTGCCCGTGGCTAAAATACTTCAGTGACTAAATAACTTTTTATACATTTTGAGGGCAAAATTAATGAAAACTACCAAACAATATCGAAATAATAATAGTAATAACTTTTCCACGGAAACAACTCACCTTCAACACACATTCAACTTAATTAGGACAATAGAAGAAACGAGCGAAATCATGACACCGATAAAAATCATCCCCACAAGACTATTATAACAGTTAAATCCAGACTAATAAATAAATAACAGCTGCTCCATGGTACGTAGAAATGATGACTCGACACATTCGACTCTCTTGAATTTTTGTTCGAAGCGAAGTGGATTATTTTTATTTACTTTAAGTCGATCAGGCTCACGTTTGAATGACCTTTTTATTTTATGCGTTCCAAAGTCCGTGCAAAGTCAGACGTTTACCTTTGAGTAACAAAGTATTAACAACAAAGTAGTCTCTCACATAACTTTACATGGTATTATTAACTTTTGATGGAACTGCTATCATATATTATTAAGAACTGTACTTTAGTAATAGGCTTTAGTAATAAGCTTTACTTCCATGATCACCGATATGAGACATTCCCAAAATTATAGATCCTTACTTCGAAATTAAAAATCTCATTATTTTGGGCCCAATGCCTAAGTAAGTATGTAATTAAAACATTTGAAATATTAATCGATACGTTGGTCTATGTCATTCGTTTCGTCGTTCTAAACAGCCGCTGGGCAATCCCTATTAGAGTTACCAATCTTTGTCGACAGTTTTTATTTTAAAATTAATTGCACTAATAATCGTTTGAGCTGTGGACGGAGAACAAAGCAATAGTTAGAGCACGCCTACACCGGCTCGTCGCCTGCGCCCGCGAAGATAATTTGTTTAAATTATAATTATTTGTCTAAACAAAATTTAACTATTACTACAACTAAGATATTATAGATCATGTGGCCTTCGTTTACACCTGAAGCACAGGAGAACCCTCTCGAGGCGCGGCACTGAACCACACTTCACTCTGGTAGGATTACATCGGCTAATGTATTCATATCGACCTGGCAGGCTGAGATTTAAGATAAGTGCACACGGCTTAGAGCCAGTAATGTGCGGCTGTAAGAAATGTGAGATATTATAATACTAGTCTAGTATCTTATCATAAGTTAGCAGCCTATCGCCACTTATGCACAAGATCTGCGTCTTTAGAGCTAATACGTTAGGGCATCCAGCTAGCTTTATGTCAACAGCCTTAATGTTTAATGATGTGTAATGTTAGAGAAGGCTGGGCGGGCAAGCGGACTGCGAGGCACAAACAAAAGAGCGCAGCGATGGCATTGTTTGTCTGCGAAGTGGTTTGTTTGGACAGTGACAGATGGCGGCACCTCTCACCTTGTAAACATTTAACACCTCGGTCGCTCCGCGGGCGCAGCGCGGGCGCATTAGTTAGTGCCTGCACGTGGCTGATCTATCAATACAACAATATGAGCTGCGATGATTAATATCGACGGCTCGGTGCGGTATGGTGCGGTATGTTGCGGTGTGGTGCGGCCGCCAGGAATCCAACCCCATTAATATATCATCAAACAGACGCGAGATGATGTCTCTTGTTGTGTTAATAGTTGCTCTCCACAACGATTTTCATATAAAAAATGTTTTGATGGTCCGCGTTATTGAGAGAAAACATAAAATATCTCACCTGCAGGTTCATCACTTTGAATGGGTGGATTCTACAATAGATTATAGCTTGGGTAGAAGGGCTAAACATTATACCGCCCTGAATATTAAAAATTACGAACTAACTTACAAAACCGTATTTATAAACGAAATTAATACATACGATACTTGTTAATTAAAAACTAATATCCGTAAAACGAAAATGTTCAAATATTTGGAATCGTATCACTGAGTTGCACAAAGCTGATGCAAACGTGGCAATAATGGACTGCTAATCTTTATTAGTGGCATCAAAAGTTGTCTTCGGGTCGTCGGGTCCTCAGCGAGAGGTGCCAAGTTCTCAGTATTTAGGTAACAATACCGTCAGCCCTTTTGTCCGCATGATGAAACGCCAAGCGACCGGTGGTGACCAGCCGGCGTGCGCACGCGCCTGGCGAGCGATTGCCATTAGTTTGCTAATAACATAATTACGTTTTTATTTAGTAGTGGTTTTAACAAAGACACTCAATAGATACACTGGTTATAAAATGTTTTTGGGCGCATTTATATATTTAGTTCAGATGAAATAATAAAATTAATTTAAGAGAAAAACTTTTTTCTAATCGCTATATTTTTGTAATAGTTGCTAATAAAGTCCTGCATTATGGTATTGACTTGCATACACACATAGTATATACATATGACATAGTAATATAGTAACTCCATAGTAACTCCACCGATTTATAATGTTGTATTATCTACCTATACTAATATATAAAGGTGAGGAGTTTGTTTGTTTGTTTGAACGCGCTAATCTCAGGAACTACTAATCCGATTTGAAAAATTCTTTTTGCGTTGGATAGCCCATTAATCCAGGAAGGCTTTAGGCTATATAACATCACGCTGCGACGAATAGGAGAGGAGCATAACCAAACCACGCGAACGAAGTCGCTGGAGGCCGCTAGTCTTCTATAAAACTATGTGATATTGTTGTATTCGTGTCTTCTGTCTTTTAACTTTTTCACATAAAGTATGGCAGGAAATGATAAAATAAAATATCGTTGAAATTTCTTAATAGAGTCAGGGGCGCGTTTATCGCAATAGCTGGTCGCATAACAAGCGTTTTGATAGGTCCCGCGCCAGCCGCCAGCACGCGACGGCTTATACGATGAAAACATTACCACAATACACTTAATACTTATGATTATGTTATGCTTATGAGGACACGCTACACACGCGATCCACAGAAAAGCATTAACATTAAGTTTGCTACATGGTTAACAAAAAGTGCTAATAAAACGTTACAGAGTAACAGATATGAAGAGCCCAGAGAAGATAACACTTTTAAATTTTTAAACGAAACAGATTGAGGCAATTAGGAAGAAACAAATATCACAAAAAGATGGAAATATAACTTTATAAGTGCTCACAAAGCACAAACCTATATACCAAAATAAAATTCCGTTAATACTAAAAACCAGCTTGATCTTTTTTTGTTTTTAATAATAATAAACAAGCGCTTGACCGCAATCCCGCCTGATGGTAAGCAGTAATGCGATCGTTGATGGTAAAGCGCGCTAGTTTATTAAGAGCCTATTCACACAGAAAAACTGAGCGAATAGGAAGGAAAACGGCGGATCTTCAATTCAATTAATTTTGTATTTGGTGGAGCCGTCGAGTTACGCTCAAAGTACCTAATAGTAAATTGCATGGCTTATTTATTTTTGTACAGAAATTGTACGTTTACGTTCTTGAAATATGTCGTTAGGTGTTGACGTGATTGATGTGATGTTTTGATGATATCCGTGGAGAGTACGATGTATAATTATGAGAGATCATAGTTCATAGGCTAACTGTAATCATTTAAAATGTTCAAAATCTAAGTAGTCGCACCTAACGGCGGCAAATAAATGTCATGAACTTGTCAAAAATGTATTATTGACTGATTTGAGACTGAGATCAGACTGTGAACGTTCCTAAAATTACAAGAATTGCCGCTTTGGTTATAAATTAAAATATCTCGTAATATAAATTCATTTAATAATTCTTAAGCGCTACACTTATTGTAAGGTTCGAATAACACTTTTGTTCGGTAGGCACCTATGAAGCCACGGCGCGGATCAAAGTTCGAATTATACCTAACAGAGGTCATATTCATATTTTATTTCACTGAAATGAATCTTACAAAGATTAGTCGTAAACGAGAAATGGAAAGGACGCGTTGCTTTATCAAGAGCATTACCAATAGAGGAGTTATAAGGCGGCATGAACAGTTACAGAATAACATTTTTCATTATAAAGTTATTATGGGAGTTACATAAAGGCGTTGTATATCACTGCGGTGGTTACAAATGTGTTCGGAGCGGCGCACAATGCGCGCCATGCATCACGTGCGCCCGCGCCGCGCCGCTCCGCTCCGCTCGCCCCGTTCCGCTCGCGCCGGCTAATGTCGTCGCTGGGGTGCTCCGAGGTGTAATCCCGTCGTAAGTGCTCATTTCGTTGGGATTAACCATGTTCAACTTAGTGTAATTTATCAATTTGTGTCCGTCCGAAGCCGGCTAGCACACTTTATATTAACGTCCACATATATTTATATTGCCTTTTATTATTGTGTTTACTTTTATGTATTATTATCATTACTAAATTAGCATACTAGGAATTAGGTAAACTGATTCCGGGGCACAGTTGCCGATATGTTAGAGTTAGTTAATAGATTACGATAAGAGTGGCTTTGCTTCGTTTCACTTGTTTGCATTGTATTTTTTTTTATTTTTGAGGAATTATAAAAGTGGATTAATTTATTGCTAAACTTGCAAGTGATGTGATAGATGATACCATGGAAGATGTGTGTGAATTGTGCATATCAATTACTCATCCTCAAAGTCAAACAAGATTAACATCGGTCCTGCTCCACATCGGCCTCGTAGCGTTCATTATGACTATTGGTGTTAACAGCGTAACTTGATGCTTGTTTTACGAACTTAATGACGTGTTACTATTTATAATTACACAGTTATAACGTATCGGTTTGTCATAACGTTTGATTTATTAAAATATTCAGCGAACATTTCATAATAAATAAATACAAAACGCTATATTAATTGGAACTAAGATCAGATTAGTTTTTTCAAATGAGCGCCGAGTCTAACGTCTTTATTCCAGTTTCGAGATATTTTTTGTCTATTATACAAATTGAGGCTATTAACATTAATAGACTTCGATGACATCTCAACACATGATGTGTCACATTTATTTTGTTTTTTATTTTCAGTTGTGTAATTCGCCATAATTGTTATACATATTTAATGGAATTTCTTGCCTTCTATAGATGTTATGGAGTCCATTCTCCTTCTGGATCCCTACGTCTTTTACTATGGCTATAATCGTGGAGTACACAAAATTCTACTACAATTTTGGACTAAGGCTGTATTGAATGAAATCATCAATTAAATTTTAAGTAATTGCTGACGTTTTCATTTTTTTTAACATTATTTTTGCTTTAAATCAATGTAGGTATAGAATCTCAATGCTTCTGAATTACTCATAAATTAAATTACAGAAGGTGAAGGAATGTAGGTTATTGTTCACACATGTGTGAAACGCAAACTAAAGCGGGAACCTCTCCTGACATCTATATTAGAAACGCGACATGCCATCGTCAATCAACTGAGGATCCTATGTGTTCTTAGATAAGAATTAAATTAGGAGTTCCAATGTGTGCGCGCGCGACTGTTTGTAGTGCGCGCGAGTCACTTGTGTAAATTACTTTCAGCGTAGTGAAGCGCGTATAATGACGGCGCTCAAACAGCGCTGTGCAAACATGTCAGTAGTATTAAATGTATTAATTCGCGTTATTTTTCTATTTGAGACACGCATTGTTCTACTTCAGCTCATCCTCACAAAGGCAACGTCACGGTTATGTAACTACCACAGCGTTGTATCGATAGCTCTTTATATAAATGTGTGTGACATTGTTACGCCTTTGAGTTGCGACCGCCCGAGGTCGACCTTTCGATAGGACAAATACGTATACCTATAACTTCTTTAATAATAGTAATTGGTTAATTAATAATAATAAACAAAAAGAATTACAAAAGCAAAGGATTTTATTTAATTTCCAGTGCGTTGGATAGGTACAACACACGCACCTTCAACTAGACTGCATTGTTTCTTAACATCTTATCATTCGAGGTAGACACGAAGATCTGGTCATCTTATTCGCCTACGTTCGGACATGAGTGCATTAACATTAGCATTGCTGCGCATGACGCTTACTCCGAAGCTGCTAAACAAACCTATCGGCTACAATAAACACTGGATTTTATAGTATACTTACAAACTAAATAAAACCCCGTATGAGCAATTAAAAAAGGACCTTCACCAATTTATTTGATTCGAATTTGTAGAGAAGGAGAGAGTTTATAAAGTTGGGTGTAATAAAGAAAAAAGGCCGGCTTTCGGTCCCGATGATGACTTAATTATGGGAACTAACACAATCAATAAGTTACGCGCAGTGTCGTAAGTGACGCTTGCTCCTTGCGCCCGCGCACGATACATCTGTACTCGCTTTGTAATCATCATCATTACCAACCTTTTTATCGTCCCACTGCTGGACACAGGTCTCCTCTCATACAGAAAAGGATTGAGCTTTGTAATACCTAATTATATTAATTTTTGGAATAACTATAGTTATATGGTAAGGGTTCATTCGTTTTAATTAGAGTCCTTTTGTTTCCATGATAAGAGACTCGACTTGGTAATGCGTGTTTGTTGCGACGCGGGTGAGTGAGTCTGAGTAGGCCTTTTTTTTTTTTTTTTTTTTTTGCCGGGGTGGAAATCCTCATAGGATGCCCGCCGCCCTGGGGTGGGCGACGGGGTATGTCAGACTTTTACTGACTAAAACCACCCCGGTGTGTCTTCTATCACGAGCGCGCGTGGGGCCGCGGGAGTCTAAATTCTTCCACGGCCCCACATCCTCGTGCTGGCCCGGTCTGTCCGGGCCTCGTCTCCTGCACGGGGTAGTGGGGTGTTAAACTACCCCGTGCATCGCCTCAAAGGCGCGCGCCGACACTCGCGCGCGAAAATGAATGATATGATTGAGATGTTATATACCGAAGACGGATTACCGAATTCCTTTACTGGCGGCAGAGATTCACACTCACCGTATGATCTAGGTACCGTGCCCTCCAAAGCGATCCACACAGTGGTGACCCTCTAGCGTCTCTTTCCTCCTTATTCCCAAAACAACCGTCAGCGGTGAAGACCTGCGTTAGGCGGAAGGTGAGGCCGCCGTGGTGCCTCTACAGCTACTCCTCCAAGATGAGACTTATCACCGCTATTGTGGCTTGTCTAAATTTTTAAACTCTCTTGGTACAATTATTGAGCTAATAAATAGAACCTTTGTAGTTCACGACAAAAAAGAAAATCAAACTTCATTTATTCAAATTTAGCTTTTGGCATTGCAATCCCCGAAAAAATCGTTCTCCTAAAAATCAGTTAGAAAATACTAGATCGTGCACCATATTTGTAGTAATTTAATGAAATTATTTGAAGTATTTCAACAAGCCACGCTAGTACATCAACCTATATAATAAAAACTATATGTATGCAAGTTAAAAAATAATTAAAATAAACTAAAAAATGAAAATAAAAGCCCTTAGGCAGAGAGTTTGACAGCTTACATATTTATACATTATTGAGTACTGGTCACTTGAAATCACAAACAATAAAACAGAACCTTCGAAGTAAAATAAATAAGTAATTATTGGAAACCAAACAAAAATAAAACCACGGTCAGCAATACGTCCAGTCACCGTGCAGTTACCGTGCAGCCGAGCAGCAACGGTTCACGAGCATAACGCAAAGATCAACCATTACCCTCTCGCCATCATCATCATTGTCTCAGCGTTAATTCCAGTCGCATCCGAAGATTTTCAGCTTTGGAGTCTGGGGTCCGCTTTACCAGTCTAACCGCTGATTTTGATTGAACTTCGATATTTTCCGCGAAGCGCTACTGCCGTCTGACCTCCACAATTCGAAGGCGATATCGAAGCATTGCAGTTAGACCAATTGTTGGACTTTTGAAGGCTCCAACAACCCGTAACGACTGCCATTAGATGTTCGTATGGCAACAGGTAATTACGCTCAATCCTTCTCTGTATGAGAGGGACCGGCAGTGGGACGATAAAAAGGTTGATGATGAATAATGGTAACAGGTAATAATGGCATAACGTGCTTTCCGAGACGCGACCAGACCAGTGCAAATGTTCCTATTCATGCATACAAATATTTGCACTGCGCGGGGATAGAGCCCGCGCCACCTTGCGCAGCGCCTGCATTAGCTACTGCTACGCCACGGAGAAGAGAGAAGGAGGCAACCCCACGCCCGACGTTACCACAAGCAGTGCCATTAAGGAGAGCAAGTTTGTTATCTATTGTTATTCCTTGAAAACTGCCAGGTCTACAGTTACAAGCTAACTTCACCTAACTAAGACTTTTAGGTCCTAGTTTTCTAATATTTGATAATTTTTTAACACGGAACTAGATTATACGTACCTATATTATAGACGTAAACCAAACGGTCACACAACAATGTGTAGTGCGATCTCGCGTGTCGTAGTAACATCAGCTCAATAGGCGCTTGGTACATTGTACAACGTTCTGCTTAAGAAAGAACTTCGAAACGGTTACAGAGTGTTAACAAAATGTGTTATCGACGTAAGAAGCGTGTAAAACCGACGTACATAAGAAGCGTAAAAAACAAGTGATCTAACGTGTCTGTACGTTGTGAACGTAGTGCTTATCCTCAATTAAACCCTTCCAGCTGAATTCTTTTCCAAAATAATAACTAATCCTTACTTACTTTAAAAGAATGACATTTCAGCGCTGAAATGCCATTTTTTTTATTATAACTTGTTCTACTTATTTTATATTTACCTTATTAGGTTCTCCAAGAACTAACTACACTGATGCAAACACATAACATATTTGTATAATAAAATAACAAACATTACTTAGCTATAGGTACCACAAGCATAAGAAAAGTAATTAGAGAAATAGGAATTGATTCCCATTTAAACGAACTAAACAAAATTTAGGTTAAGTGGATCTTTTTCTTTCTGTTTCGTTATGAAAAGGACAAAGGATAAAGAATAGTTTAATCTTGTCAAATCAGTCATTGTTTGATAAAAAGAAGACATTTGAAAGTTAATAATTAATACTAATACTGTAATTAATAATAATTACGTAGGTAATACATGAATAGATAGCGAACTTGAATTCCTGTTAGTAAACCTGTATTTACTTATTGCCTCGAACGACCAGACCACTTTAAGAAGCAAAACCCAAATAAAATTGTCTTGGGTAGAGTCGAAAGCAGTCAAGCTTGAGCAGCTGGTATGATTATACAAGAGGCTTCAGTACTGTTAATGGCAGTAATAAAGGTGGATACAGTTATTGTTACAAACAGTGCGGTCGCCGTCAGTGCAGATCTAAAGCGAAGGCAGGTGGAAGCCTGACCGGGACAGGACCCCCGCGGCGGCCGCGTCCACGCGACTTAACAGACCGACTGACTCCTGGCCATACCGGGGCTAATCATAGCATGGACGACAGCAAGACAAGTTACCCGAAACTGCTAAATATTTCCAATATACTTTGAATCTTAATACTGTAGAGAGAAAGTTGAAAATCTAATGAAACCTGACAGATTGTAGTAGCTTGATTTGCTGTCTTCTGTACTATTAGGTTCGCCAATTCACTAATAAATGTCCATAATCCACAAACTACATTATTAGCAGCATTTTAGAATTAAAATTGTTTTTCATACTTAAACTGCATATCCATTAAGATAACGCGAGCACTTTATAGTATCATAAATGTCAATGGCGGTATGATAACTGCTTCACGCGAATGATACGTTTATAAAAGAAACACGATCAGGAAAGCGAATATTAGCGGCATAAGGCTATAATAAACATAATTCCCAGAGTTGCGTAGTGTTGCGAGGAGCGGCAGTGTCGTATCACATGGAGCTGTTATCAGTGTTTAGATCGTGGGTCTGTGTCGGTGTGGCCGACGTAATGCGCTCGCGCACGCCTTCGCTATCATGATGACACGCAAAGTAACACCTGCCGTTCATCGCGCAAGACTCAGACAAGACAAGTATTTATTCTTAAAAATTGCACTAGGAATCACTAACTACTTATCGATCGACTCATTGCAGCTTACGCCAAAAATATTTACAGCAAACGATAGCTTTAGTATATTGAAGATGAATATTTCATCTTCGAGCAAAAAGTCAGCCTTTCGTCTCAATGGTTGCTTTGGAACACGAAAACATTTTGAGTGGATGCGAAAAACAAACGAAGTTCGTTGACCTGGTTCCGAACCTTAATAAGTAAACACATACAACAGTAATATGGTGCGGCGGCTGAGCGGACGCTGCGCTTGTATCACATAAGCAATTTCCTGTCGCGCACCAGAATGCAAACAAATCGAACCCGTCGCCTCAGGCACTTTTATTCATAACCACGGAATTATTAAAACAACTTTTAATTAGTTTAAAATTTTGTTTGATAACGCTATGAATATTAAAAGGGGCTCGCCGACCGTTTAATTTACTACTTTCCACCCATTCGAGCCGGCGTCGAATCACCGACTATCACCGGCCTGAGCGTAATTAAACCCGAAAAACAGAACTAGCATAGCATTATTAATATCGAGAAACAACTGGCGCCTTCGGTCCGAGGAGAGAAAAAAAAACTCGGAATTTATACGTCAATAAGAGTTTGTTGGGCATTATCGTAAAAAGTGAATAGTATTTAATAGTTGGCACAAGGCTCGCCGCTCCTATTACCTCGTGAGTTATATGACAGTTATAATGTGCCGGCACCGAGCGGAGCGCTGCGTCGGCGCGCCCGTCAGCCGAACCGCCGCCGCTGCCACGCATCGCTGCTCCAAACCACCATCAACACTAGCAGATGAACCAGGAGATATTGAAAAAGTTCGCATAAGGCTTGCTGATATTCGCCAATGATTTCAATCTGCAAATAAATAAGCTGCATAACAAGCTTATTGCAGCTCTTTTAGAGTCGCAACGTTACTACGCCGGACATAGCAGATATACTGAGCTGACTATGTCTAGACACTATATTTTATTACCATGGTGATACTAACTTGTATTTCAGTAACTCAAGTCATAATCGACTAATCCATTATAGTGGTTCGGTGACGTCATATAAGGAAAACGCTGAACAAGTTTGATGGTTTTGAGAGAGAGAATGGGTGTTATGTTACTTGGTTAGTATGAGGTAGGTATGAGAGATCCTCCCACACCTCACAAACACCCTGAACGAACAGCATCCGCTGGATATGTTCATTCCAACTTTGTTCGTACCTATGTTTGGTCGTGCGAGGCACGTGAACTAACAATTACATAATAGTTCATAGTTGATGCCCCAATATTTTCAAATAATATTTATTGGGCTCCTATTAATTGTTAGCATTTCTAGGTATCATCTAAGCATGTTGGTTGGTATATACTCGTATGTTATATATATGTTCTTGGTCTTGCCGCCAAGCGATTCGTCGTATTCCGGCATGATGTCTGGTGAAGCCGTACGGAGGACGCATCTGAGCAGTTGTGTTGCGATGTGTGCCGGGTACGTTGCGCCAAATGTTGTTGTGTCGGGAGTTTGGTTGTGGAGAGTCTCCAGACCAATTTCCCTCTGGCGCAGCATCGTTGTTCGTGTTGGTCTTGGGTTTAACATTGCATCACCTCGCTCAACTGCCGTCATCCTTCCTATTCCTAAGTTTTTTAAGTGAATAGGCTTAATAAACTAGTGCGCTTTACCATCAACGATTGCATCACTGCTTACCATCAGCCGGGATTGCAGTCAAGCACTAGTTTATAATTATTAAAAAAAAAAATGTTTCCACAATGAGTCTTTTTTTGTGTATTTTGTGGGCACCGCTGGCTAAACAGTAGGCATGCTAATGGTGGTACTTAATTACCAAGTCAGCTACGCGTGTACTGCTTATCAATGATAACAAATAAATTTATTTCAAAAATAACACATTCACATTCACAAAACCATTGTTTCATGTAAATGAAAATAAAATTTTCCAGAAATATATGTTAGTAATGAGCTCACAGTATTTTTAGTAGCCATGATTTAATCCCTTTTTATCTGTCCATGGAGTATCTTCATTTGACAGAATTAAACAAATTTACATCTCCAGTCTTTTTATTAATGAAATAGAAAGAAATAATGTACTGAACTTTAATTTTGTTTAATCTGTTAACGAAGGAATCGACGTCAATTACTAATGTTGCTAATGTACACTGCAATAGTTATCTAGATTATTATACTTAATGAAAGACCTAAAGTAAATATCAATTTTAAATCTATTTCATCATCAACCTTTTTATTGTCCCACAGCTGGGTACAGGTATCCTCTCTCTAGAGAAGGATTGAGCGTAATCACCACGCTTGCTCAATGTGGGTTGACGATTTTAGACTGAAAGACCAGGTTTCCTCAAGATGTTTTCCTTCACCTTATAATCAGTCACTGGTGTCCAAGATATACTTAGAAAGTACATAGCCTGCACGGCTAGCGCAGTGGTTAAGCTATTGACTGCTGCGCTGTGTGTCGCGGGTTCGATTCCCGCCCAGAACAAATATTTGTATGACCTACAAGTAGTTGTTCCGGGTCTGGATGTTTGTGTATGTGACTTTATATGTTTGTAAACTCACCCACGACACAGGAGAAATTCCTAGTGTGGGGCAATGTCTTTAAAAAAGAAAAAAAAAAACATATAACTTATAAAAGTTTTTATTGATACTTGCCTGACCTGGAATCGAACCCGCACACTCATACTAGACAGGCTGGCGTTTTAACTACTAGGCC
This sequence comes from Sesamia inferens, assembly GCA_037179545.1. Lineage (NCBI taxonomy): Eukaryota > Metazoa > Arthropoda > Insecta > Lepidoptera > Noctuidae > Sesamia > Sesamia inferens. The sequence goes on along the minus strand of CM073921.1, from coordinate 11,364,279 downwards.
ACCTTCCACCAGACTTCTTTAAATATATTTTATTAAGGACGAATACTTACCTCAAAATCTCTATCTTAGCATTTTAATACAAAATACTTGTCATTAGGTAAGTTCACTTAGTTGACATTTGTTTGATCGAATAAATGAACTGAATTAGGTATTTACTTAATAACATACACACGAACAGGTTTGTTACAATATTCATGCCTAATTCTAGCTTGTAGGTATTTATATGGTAATAAGCCTGGTAAATTTATTAATCGATGAAAAATTTATTTAGATCGAACCGACCGTAAGGACATAAAACCAGTCATGTGCCATCCGACCACACTAACCGGGGCAGTTAGACGTTTTCATAATAACACAAAACTAATTAATATGCTTGAGAGAAAAGACGAATCGATTCGATCACTCCGGCGCATAAATAAAATTTGATGAGATCATAATAAAGTGGAACGTTAGACGTGAAGCTCTCGCCGAAGAGGGAAAAGAATCTTGGGGCCAAGATACCGCGCGACGCATAAACGAGCAGGAAATTAACTCGAACATCCAAAAACTATGAGCGCCTTTTGGAAGATCTGTTTTTTGTTTCCAATATGCAATAAATAGGGTAATAACGAGCAGAGCGCGCGGCGCAGCGGGCGCGGCACGGGGGTGTGCGGACCGCGGCGGGGCGGCAACATGGCGTCTAATTGTTTGTAATTAGCGCCGTACGCGGTGCGCCCGCGCCGTATGCCGTGTGCGCTGTCTTTATGAACTGTTTATTACTTAATATGTTGTGATAGCCCGCCATTGGCGAGGCTCGTGGCTGCGTCGTTTCGTAACACTGATTGAGGTATGTGGGAACTTCGGCCGCTGTAATAGATATGTCGGTGGTGGCTGTACGCCGGCGCGGGCGCAGGCGGGCTGGTTGGCGCCTGTTGATTTTATGCGCCTTCCACGAGTAATTATCATGTTATGACGTCTTCGCGACGGCTGTTAGCGCGATTAGCGCGACACGCCATCCGACGCACTAGCCGCACCAGCCTGGCCAGCCGAGCCAGAACTACATCATGACGAGTTACAAAGGTGTACAACTTGTTTCTTGTTTATTTATCAAATTATTTTCACAATTGTAAAACACATAAAAGTGGAAAACTTGTTGACAATATTTTCTATAAATTACCTAGTTAGGGCCAACAGCGCTGAACTTAGGTTAACTTCATTTAAAAGTTGATAATAGTTATGCAAAATGGATCCAACCCACAAAAACCGTATACTGCCATAAATGTCTAAAATTAACACATTAACTTTAGTATATGCAAAAAATGTCAAGGCCGCAGAAAAGTACAGGAAAATACCCATTATTTAAAAGGAAATTTAAATATACTGTCATGTTATATTAATATATAAAATTAACTTCAAATTCTATTTTCTCAAAAGCAAGTTTGCTGGCTGAATCCTTTTTGCATAACTACGTCCATTTAAGCCTTAGTAGGTAAGGAAAATAATAGAATTTAAGTAAAAAAGCCTTCAAGTAAGAAGGTTAGTGATAGCAAGGGCACTCTTTAAAGTTTATATTGATTGATTGGTTCAGCATAATTGCTTTGTATGTGTAAGTCATCCTCTTGTTTGTTATTTGTTGCCGAATATTTGAAAAGCCATCAGAATAAAATTCATGTATCAAAGCTTACGTAGCTTTAGACTCGATATTATATCAGCAATTTTTGTCACACTTGATGAGTGGTGCTTGACTTTGTTGTTTGTTCTTGCATTGTTGACGTCACAGTGCACACACCGCAGCACGCCCACTCGAGCACGCTGCACGCTGCACGCGGGAGCAAGCACTCGGCGGCCGGCGCGGCGGAGTATCATGACGTCAGGCGGCGTGTAACGGCGCTCGTCGCCCCGCCCAGCCCCGCCCCGCTGTCGGCGCCTCTACCATCGCACGGAGCGACTACAGGCCTTAAAATAATGCAATACGGTCTACGATGAGCCGCCAACGTAGTACGACAGAGCAAACACCCGCGGGCGCTATGTGAAGCTACGTACAAGGTTCTCAAACACAAGTCTCCGGATCAGTATTTATGCACAGTGGAAGGCTCGTTTCGCGGAAGCGCTATCTATGGTCGAGATAGTCGCATGGATAACGACACTTTACATTTGCATACGTACATCCTTGGTGGCTGTCTGGCAAGACGGATGGTCCATGTGACCCCCGTCACAGAGAAAAAACTCGAGGGCGATACGTGAATGGTGTGAAACTCACTCCATTATGGCACGGCGGCCCCCGCTGAGCCATTCTTGCCGCCGCTTTGTGCGCCCACCAGATATCTCGGAGATACCTCTCGGATCGCTGACGTGCACACATAATTTATTTTCAATGATTTTTTGTTAGCCAGTTGGTTTTCGAACACACTTTTGAGCTTTGACTCTCGATGATCGATGAAAAAAGTTTAGAACATCGGGATCCCTCGCGATGCGTTAACCGAAAACAAATAACAAAAGTATCGAAGACCTCGAACGTTCAGGCTCCTAAAAAGAGTTGTTGCTACAAATATTTTGAATAAATCGCGTTCAATTTCCGCGTGATTTGTCCCGCGCGGCGGAAATGGTTTCCTCTTTGAATATAAAACGAGGAAGAATTTCAATGTAGCGAGCGTCAGGAATAAGCTCTGTTATGTAAAATATTACGACGGGTTGTATCTCGTTTGTCGTGTATTGTGAAGGGATTTGCAAATACAATTTCGAATTCTTACGTCTCGAGTCGTTTCCTTTCATCTGCTCCAGCAACTAAAATGACATTAATCGACTAGTTCTGAATTCAGCATCAAAAGCTTAGCCTAAATCGGCTTGGATCCCGATCATAAGCCAGCGGATACGTCACGGAACATATCTTAAAATGTTTGAATAGCCGAACGCGCCCATGCGCCGAGTGGCGAGCGCACCCACCCACAACACTTAATCTCCCAAATACATTTATCATGTTCAGCTGATAAAAATGCCATTGAGATCAGCCGAACACAATAAGATACACGCTCTCGGTACCTGATAGGAGGCCGAAAGTCAATTATATTCAAATATAAATCGGATTTGCAAACGTAAGCTCGTAACAATGGCGTAGGCAGGCGCCGTGATACCACCTTTAGGCCTCTCATTCCTGGATAATAGTCGGAAGGGGGACAATGGCAGGACAGTTTGGGACAAGGCGGGTGTTCGCGACACTGTCATACTGCTCTCTGTCACGCCCGGCGCCCGTCACCCGGAATCACCGCATTATGTTTTATTTGTGGATTATAAAGTCACCATTGTGGTAAACTATTATATTCTGCAGTTCATACGTTTCGCATCATTGTTGTATTTGGACAAACTCACACAAAAAGGTATGATCGTCTCATATTGATGTAAGTGATACTTGAACTAATTCGAATTGAAATATTTATCTATTAACATTATTTTAACAAACGTTTTTCAGGTGGTAACTACCGCTTGTTGTATAGACTTAGATATAGGTTGCGCTAAAATTCAAACTTATAGATCACGAACATGCATTTATGCGTTTGTGTGCAATCGCACCCGAGAACAGTTATTTTCTTTAGCTGAATTCTTTTATAAATTTGAATTGGAGTGGCATGTCGTTTGCAGTAGCCTATCTAGATATCATTACTAAAAATATTTTAAAGAGATAAAGTTTGTGAGATTGTAGGCTTAATCTCCGTATCTACTTAACCTATTCTGAAAATTAATTTATCAGTAGAAAGTCTTGTTATGTGTGAGTGTTATAAGCTATATATTAACTCCAGAAAAAAAAACCAACTTTTTCGTGATTTTCACACCTGTCAGCTAGTCACTAATAAAATAAATGAGGATGTCACCCATTGTTTCGTGTGTTGCGAAACGTAAACCGAAGTTTGATATTAATATGAAATAAACTAAGCAATTGTCTAGTTAATAGCATCTCTGTTACGTTACTGTATTAATACTGTACTTAAATGTTACAAGTTGACTGTGTAATTCCGTCACGCGTCACGCCCGCTCCGCGCCCGCCAAATCATCGCACAAAGCGCGTTTGGGACGCTTCTCATGCTGTCTGACGCTATTCAATTCATGAAGTTCGAATGAGTCGCTTTGTTTGCTGCAACCGTTGTTGACCCTTTGTCAACCTTTCTCGAGTATCACTGACGGTTATAAATGTGCGCCATTTTATAACAACAGAAACAATGTAGTCGAGCTCCTAATCCACCACCGTGGCATGTTCACGACTCCGGGTGACAAAACGGAACATCTAATTTACATAATTTCCAGCAAAAAGCAAAACAAACAAACCCTCGTAAATGACGCGTTAAATGCAATCAAACAACGTCATTATATACGAGTAGCTCGGTCGCTCTGGGTCCTCCATAAAAACTGACGTAAAAAGTGAATATCAGTCAGCTGAAGTCAGTGCGGCGACAATGCGGCCACCGGGGATCTATTATACATGGCGTCAATGGGACCCTTAAGAAATTTGTTACGAAGATTTTGATATGTGGCAGCTATTGTTAGCGGCGGGAACCGCGAAGGCCCGAGGGACTCCGGGGCGCGTACATAATATGTGCGGTTGTCGCGGGATGTGCTGGTGTCGGGGAGCCGGAGCGTCGCTAAACGCCGATGTAGTTGTCGCATTGTTTGTTGTTGCACGACCTCGCCGGGAGCCGGGCCGGGTGCGCGCTCAATAGCGACAGTTTCATGTCTATCATAACCGCAGGGGTATCAATATACCACACTGTTGTAAAGTCGAGTGCCATTAACGCGGGGACAGATTTATGTTACAAATTTTAATGGGCTGTTTATTTTTATATGAAAGCTATTGCATCTGTGTTTGAATGTTTTCGGTTGATTTAGGATTAGACGTTGTTTATGAGTTGTTATACGGTATATGGATATTTGATCGGGGTTTTGAAGATTTTGAAGATATTAATATTGATATCCGGAACCTTACACATCATAGGTACTGTTATGCCTATTGTATGAAGTTTACGAAGGACTATGTTGACTATCGGATCTTTATCTTACAATCTATACCATAATGCCTTGTCTTAGAAGATTCTAATATATGAACAGATATAACAATGGCGCCAGCTACATATTCCTATATTATATTATATTATATTGTTGTTCATTGAAGGAGAACTTGGCAGCGGATGTCAGTCGCCAGAAGAAATCTACTTATACTTACGTAGATTGAAATTAAACGGTGAAGTATACAATAAATTTTGATAATTGTCTGTTTTTAGCCTGCCCCAGAAAATGCAACGGCAGTCCAGGGGCACTAGTCTGCTATTAAAATAGTATCAGAATGGTCGATCGGTACTAACAATATGGCGTCATTATGACTTTTCAGTAGTCCATCACTGACCTCCACTCCTTATTAATTAAATGTTCAAATCGTATAGTACTTTTTTGAAAATCATTTCTACTAACGGGTCTGATAATAATGGCAATACGGCAATGCATTAGCGCTATCACCATTCCATTACGAAACGACTGACCGACAATTGATCGATAATTATGAATTTAGCACATTACAAACTTTTAGCACAATAAGTAAACTCAAATTACACACTTATATTTCTATTAAGTATTTAACATTATACAGAGAATTCATATTTTAACTCCTTAATAGAGGTTGTAATGGCAATCATGTCATTAGATTTTTTCAATTTTATAAGAAAGTTCATAAACAGATTAGTTGTAAGCTCGTTATTTTAATTACTTAAAATAATTAACGAATTCGGTAAGAATGCAGAGCATCAGCCTCATAGTGAGATACACTTTTCAGTCTGTAGTTTGGTCTAAATCAGAACTTTCATTATAATAACCAGTTGGCAGTCTGCCATCTTTTCCATTTTGATATCTGGGCAACTGTCCAATGTTCCACGATCTCGCCTGCCGCGGCCCAGTTTGTTTTTGTTTGCTCTCATAAAATAAAATACCTAAATTCTAAGCCACAAAGTTATGAAATATTAGTCATCATCATCATCATCTCAGCGTTAATCCCAGTTGCATCCGTAGCTTTTCAGCTTTGGAGTCCGGGGTCCGCTTTACCAGTCTAACTGCTGATTTTGGCTGAACTTCGATATTTTCCGTGAAGCGACTGCCGTCTGACCTCCACAACCCGAAGGCGAAATCTAAGCATTGCAGTTAAACCAATTGTTAGACTTTTGAGGGCTCCAACAACCCGTAACGACTGCCACTAGATGTTCGTATGGTAACCGGGACCAACGGCTTAAACGTGCTTTCCGAGGCACGACCAGACCAGTGCAAATATTCATATTCATGCATACAAATATTTGCACTGTGCGGGGATCGAACCCACGCCTCCTTACGCATTGGCCGCGTTCGCTACCGCTACCCCACGGAGGCTGTCAAAGTTATGAAATATTAGTATACTTCTTTTATCATCTCTTATCTACTCAGGGTCAGACCCTGTGGACCTTGGACTCAGGGCTCCAATAGGTTATAGACGTGCCAGTTGTACCTGAATATGAGCTTATACTCAAAAGTATAATAACTACATCTGCTGAAATCTGTGCGTGGGGATAACATGTCAGCTTTAACTTTTGTATTTTGTTTTTTCACGACTGTGGCCCCATTTTAATAATAAGTTCATCAATCAAAAGGCACCTCAATTGCGTAACAGACATTCTTCGACAAACCATTGCGTCATATATTTAAAAAATTCGTCTGCTCAACAACGTACCTAAATAACGTAGTGAATGATGTCGAACTGAAAGTCATTACAATATCTTCCTTGTGTTGCAATTTAAAACAATAGGGATGTATCCAAGGTATGAAAATCAAAAAATAATTAGTCCGTCTAATAAAAAATAAAAAATGTGTGCGTGTACACACGTAAGAAGTGAAACTTCTTAGAAAAAGATGGCGCGTAACGCGCGTGGCGCGTAAAATAACATTAATAAAGATTAAAACTTAGCGTCCCCAATAGGGGGACGGTCCACGACTAAATACAACACCAAATTTAAAACTAAACTAACCTAAAGATACAGCCTGTATGTCCCAACAATTGCACGCGCCAGCACCAGCTGGATGCGGGATGCGGAATCCCCCGGGGCCAGAATGTTGGGCTCTTCCTCCCAATTCAGAAGAGCCCAAACTCGGCTAGTCTAGGACCTCCGGACCCCGAGATAGGCCGCGGGGGGGTGAGGTGGCCTGAGGAGCAAGTGGGGGGGGGGGGTAAGGGAGTGTAGAGGAGAGGGGTGGGGAGGCTAGGTTGAGTCTAGGGGCAGGGGGGAGGGTTGTAGGTGAGGGGAGGGTTGTCTAAGTGTTGGGAGGATCCTGTCCACCTGGGGTCACAACATGAGGGGAGAGTGGAAGGGGACAGGACACTGGAATCTCGGAATGTATGTGCTATATTGGTATTGGGGGTCAGGTACTATGGGGTCAAAATGGGGGTCTAGGGGTCCTATCTGAATATAGGTTCCGGCTGTGGAGGGGGGTTAGTAAGGGGGGGGGGGAAATTTTGTCAGAATTTTGAAATTCCCAGCCGTTTCCGAGATATCCGGGATTTTAGGTAGGGATATGGGGAAGGGCTTCGAGGTGGGTAAATATAGTAAAAAAATTAATAAAAAGATGGCGCGTAACCGAAAAATGTGACGGTAATTTTTTTTCCAACGTCGATAATAATAATAATAATACACCGATAAAGAAGTTTCACTTCAAAAATTAAGACCCGTACTTTCTATTTTGTCGAAATTACCAAAAACTACTGAGATTTAGCGTATTAAAGTTACGGAGTGGGGGCTAATTACGTCACGCCGTGGTAAATTTTGTAGCACGGCGTGACGTCATGCGACATTTCAAATCAATATATCTTCTTAAGTATTTGAATGAAAGAAAAAATATAAAATACGTGTTCAATATTTTTTATAAATCTATCTGATGGACATTAAATTATTTTTTAGGATACAACCCAATTCACCAGGATGCTTAAGGTGAATACAGCCTGACGAGCACTTGGGGCACTACTAAATACTTGAATACGATATTTTACGTTCTGATTTAAGCTAGCCGTGCTTTTGCCGAGTGTGCGAAGCGCAGAGCTATGGGGCGCGCGGTGCACTATTAGATTATGCAGCGCCACGCCCCCGCCAGCGCACATGTCGCCACGTAACTCTATTTTAAAACATTCAATTATTTGTCTGGCGATTCGGGGTGGCAGTAAGTGTAGCATTGTTATGACTGGCATGAATATTGTCTACTTGTTCAATCCGCGGAGGGACGTTTATGAGAGTTGGGTAATGTAATTATATTGATTGTGTGTCGTTGTTTGTTAGCTTTATGTAAACAAAGCGGTATTGTCACAACATGCGCTTGTTAGGGGTATTACTTAGACGGATAGGGTCAATGAATTGACACACAATACACTACACATTCCATCTTAAAGCGTAGGTCTTAGAAAAAGATATGTCAATTTTCTATTCGACGCATGCGTGAGGGAGCTGATACAGACTATCGAAGTTGAATAAAGTTTCATTCCGGAGAACGATGAGATGAAGGAGTTACCATTCAGTAATTTGAACGACTTTTCACACTAATTATTTGCATCCAGGCATAAACAAGCTTTAACCATTGACTCAGATGGTCTGTCTGGCCAGGATTCCTTCTCAATTTAAAAGGAATCTGCCCTGTCGGTGCCGTTACCTAGTGCAGATGCTGCCAACATAGTAGCGCTGTTAAACGATATCTAATGTTGAAACTGATTTAATTGAAATAAATTATATCGTTCCCTAAAGATGTAGTTCTTTTGAGATACCTACCAGTAATGTCCAAAATAAAGCATGAAAATTTGGAAAGCTTGTATGAATGATAGTGGTGAACTTGAAACGTCGCATTAGTATTTGTTTGGATCTGCAAAACGATTTTGTAAAAACTCACCGTGTAAATTTGGGCGGAGTGAGGTTAAAGTGAGCTGGCAATTGTGTCAACAGTTGCAGTAATTGGTCACTCCACGCTGACTTCAACTATTTTTTCACGATGAGACACGCAACGCAGAACGAGTCCTGAACCACTGGGCCATCATGACAGATTGAAATGATTAATTTAAATAATTGTGTTTTTAGTAGATTTTATTGAATCACTCCAAAACTAGACTGAACACCTTGTTTAATTAGTATGTCATTGAATTTCACGTGTTTCAGACGGAGCACCGCACTTGCTGCGCGTGCGGCGAGGCGATCGCGGACCGCTTTCTGCTGGAAGTGGGCGGCGGCGCCTGGCACACGGCCTGCCTGCGCTGCTGCGTTTGCGCCGTGCAGCTAGACCGACACCCCTCCTGCTTCCTGCGTGACCGCCAAGTCTACTGCAAGCAGGACTATGCCAAGTGAGTATCATACAGTGCTGGTGGCTTGGCGATTCTTATTACGCAGTTTTGTTATGTCTATATCAATGTAAAAACCTCTTGACGTCGATAGTGCCCGGTAGGAACACATTGGTAAAATGTAACACACATTGAAACAAATAGGCGGTTTTAAATTTCTGTGTATATCAATATTTATTATGATAAGCATATAAATTACAGATACAAGGCTATAGAAATTTAATTACGCGAATTTGTTTCAATGTGTATTACATTTCAGGTTTGGACAATTTGTAACAGATATAACATCAAGAGATCATCTGAACGTAGCGCAAAGCCTAGGTCTAAGTCAATGTTCTCCTTCTCATAAAATCAGACATTTACAGTTTCAAATTAAATATAAATCAATGATTTATGTATTATTAAATGATTTAAAAATCAATCCGTCCATAACTACTTTGTATATTTGAATTGAATACGCTTTCCGCCACTTCAACGAAATATTTTATAGACACGAAACTATAAATCAACGTTTTTATGATCAGCCAATAAATATGTTAATAAAAGTCTTAATAAACGAGAAACGATTGGACATTGTATCTTAGACGACAAATGGGAAGTAGATTTGATATTTGATGTTGAAGCGCGCGCCGCTCTCCGCCGCGCCCATTACTGTTACAGAGAAACTTGATTAATTTGTCTTTTTTTTTCTACGTTTTGGCACATGCATTATCTAAAACAATTTACAAGATGTCGCATCTCAAAACTTCGTTTCATCAAGGACGAGAAACAGTCTTATTATGTGTAATACTGAAGTTCAGCTGCATCTAATCTAATCATCATTATCATCTAGACTCATTTACATCACTCTAATCAAATGCAGTTTAATACCAGTACTTACAAGATATAAGTACCTATTAGTATTTTATATAAAGTGAGTTAAACTGAAGGTCGAAATTAAATGTATTTCAACTTATGTCTACAAATAAAGTAGATAATGGCGCAAATTCTGTTGTTCACAAAATAAACTAATTTTAAGTTATGTGCATTTTTTTCTATTCATTTCGTTTAAGAAAAGGATAAAAGTTAACATTTTAATTTAATCCTGTCAAATTAAGATACTCCGTAGACATTTTAGACGCGATTATAAACATGGCGACTAAAAATATGCCAGTTTACGAGAGGAGCGCACTAATTTGACAGGTCTAAACTGACATTTTACCTTCCGTCCTTTTCTTAACGAAATGGAAAGAAAAAGATGCACATAACTTAAAATTAGTTTAGTTTGTGAACAACAGAATCGGCGCCAATAATAAAAATACAGATTCAGGTTAAACAAATGTCAACGTAATTTTAATGACTTTTAAGGTGATTTTAAAGTTACTAGGTACTGTAGAAATTGTTTGAAGGTGTAGCTTAATCTAAAATTTATTGTGTAGATTTTAAAGTTATTTTTTCATTAATTGATAGTTGCTTACATTTTTAGCTAATAAATAGCTAACACAGGGTAGTGTTAGCTATTTATTCGCCAGCTCTTAGTGGTCATTGTTTAATAATTTATCACTAGGAGTTGGTTTAGTTTAGGACACTGAACCGTGTTTTGTTTAGTGTGGAAAATAAATAAATTATCATTTTTATTTTACTTTAAAATGATGGGAAGGAGAATAAAAATAAAATAATTGAGTGATTTTTAATGTAACTCCTTAATTTTAACACGTAACTACAATACGATCAACTAATTATTATTTATCTAAATAATAATTAGTTTGCGTTTTAATAAACAAAACGATGATTCGGATCGATTGTATCTTTTATTTTCACTAAGGATGCACTGCAAACAACAAGGCTTATCATCTTACCCATTGACTGGGTTGTGTAGATCAAATGGGTGGTTAAAGGGTGCATCAGTTGCATCCGGTTAGACTGGAAGCTGACCCCAAAATAGATGGGAAAAGGCCAGGCGGATGATAATTAAGAATCACAGTTATTACTTAATACTACCTGTGTCCCAATATGGGATAATATGTAGACGGCATGGTTGGTGCTGTTGTTAAGCGATTGACTGTTGTGCCGCGTGTCGCTGGTTCCATTCCCGCACAAAACAAATATTTGTATGACCTACAAGTAGTTGTTCCGGGTCTGGAAGTGTCATCATCATCATCAGCCTCTACTCGTCCTCTGCTGGACATAGGCCTCCTCCATGGCACGCCAACAAGCTCGACCCTGAGCAGTTCTCCGCCAGCCACTACCAGCCACCTTTTTGATGTCGTCTCTCCATCTCGCTCAAGGGCGCCCTACGCTACGTCACTCGAGGACTCGTTTACCCCAACGGTTGTCGGCCCTGCATCATATGTGACCGGCCCATTGCCACTTCAGCTTGCTAATCCTCTCAGCTATTTCGGTGACTTTGGTCCTCTGTCGGATCACCTCACTTCTGATGCGGTCCTTCAGAGAGACGCCCAACATAGCCCGCTACATAGCTCGTTGAGCGGCTTTAAACTTAAGGACTAGTCTGACCGTTAGTGTCCACGTCTGGGCTCCGTAAGTCATGACGGGTAAGATGCACTGGTTGAATATTTTAGTCTTCAAACATTGGGGTATGGCCTATGGGCGACGAAAATGCCCGAGTAAGTTTTCCAAATGTTGCCCATCCCAGCTGGATCCTTCTATTTGCTGGATGTGTATGTGAGATTAAATGTTTGTAAACGCACCCACGATACAGGAGAAAATTTCTAGGGTGGGGCAACATTAAACAAAAAAAACAAGCTCAGAATTTTAGCAAAATATGGTATCTACCGTATTCCAGTCACCAATCGGCAATCGCCATCCGGAATTATTCAAGCTTTGCAATTACTTTCATGAAACAATGATTTACGTGAAGAGTGTAGAGTTTTATCGAAAACATATAAATATATCTGCTATTGCAAACAAAATACAAACTAGTAAAACTTGTAAAACGTACAAGAACTATCTTTTAAACCTATGTTTTGTATCAAAATATCAAAGTAAAAACTTTGGTATGAAGCAGTGACCTGGTATGGGCCTGTTCTTACTCCAGGCATTCAAACGATACTGCAGTATTTTATGCAATAAAGATGAGGACTACTGCGAAAGGAAAAACACAATTGCATACAATTTTCTCGATACAAAGAAATCTCAAAGTTACCTCCAAACAGTACAATAAAAGAAATCAAACGTTTGTTTTATGTATTGTACGCTAAGGCAACTATGTAAAAAGCAGATATTATTGTTGATTATATTTTTTTAATAGTTACAATTAACGTAAAAACATTGGCGCCGATTCTGTTGTTCACAAACTAAACTAATTTTAGGTTAAGTGCGTATTTTTCTTTCCATTTTGTTAAGAAAAGGATAGAAGATAACATTTTAGTTTAATCCTGTCAAATTAAGATACTCCATAGACAGTTTAGACGCGATTATATAAACATGGCGACTGAGTTTTGGCGGGAACGTCAAGCTGAGTGTCACGCTCATTTTTCATCGGACTTTTAAAATTATTTATAGTGTTGTTTACTAAATAAAAGTGCGTGATTTATGTCGTAAAAATGCATTCAGTAAATAATTCATAACGAAAAGTGAAATATCGCAGCATAGTGGCCACATCATGACTTTGTCTCAAACCTCCATCGTAAGACGGATCACGCGGTCGTCTTTTTCGACATGAACAATTCATTACTTGACATTGGCTAAATGCACAAACCGTGCGAAGCCATAAAAGAAGGAAAGAAAGAAAGGAAACATGGCGACTAAAAATAAGTAAACCAGTTTACGTCAGGAGCGGACTAATTTGATAGGTCTAAACTGACATTTTATCTTCGGTCCCTTTCTTAATTAAATAGAAAGAAAAAGGTACACTGAACTTAAATTTAATTTAGTTTCTGAACAAGGGAATGGCGACCATTAACTTGTAAATCAGTGTCAATCCCTAACAACAACTGAAATGGCAGATCACATCTAGCTCAGTTTACACTTTTGCATGAAAGTGAAATGCTTATAGAATAGGCCGCCTATTGCATGGCACGCCTTGTCTCAATTAGTTTCCTCCCAGCGGGAGGCCCTCCTCCTAGATGGAGCAGAGACGTAGACCCACGTAGTGTGTGGTCTAGGGACACATGTCTCCTCTCCTCATTTTAATAAAGGTCCCAGGTTCGGCCGACGTTTATAATGCCGCCCGGGCCGGACTACATGTTAATGATATTGGTTTTAATTAACCCGTTTGCTGCTTTTTATACAATTTCATTTGGTTTAAATTAAACAGAGTATAAAGCTGTCTCTGTTAATGTATGTGAAGAGAAACTGCTGGCTCCGTACCGCCGCCAGCAGTACCTACTTGTATGTTTGCTTTGAAGTAGTATTATTAATTTACGTATTATTTATTAGAGTCATACCATTAATTGATACATTTAAAAACTTTACTGAAAATATTTATGCAGGTAAAATAAAAATAAATGTTTTAAAATATACCCCTTTTAATCTTATGATTTTTACTAAAATATCTGTTTATTATGCCCAAGTGATCTGGAAATATTCCACGAGATGGGATTGACAACATAATTAGTCATCATCATCATCATCATCAACCTTTTTAATCGTCCCACTGCTGGGCACAGGTCTCCTCTCATACAGAGAAGGTTTGAGCGTAATCACCACGCTTGCTTAATGCGGGTTGGCGATTTCAGACTTAAAGTCCAGGTTTCCTCAAGATGTTTTCCTTCACCTTCAGTCATTGGTGTCCAAGATATACTTAGAAAGTACATATAACTTTAGAAAATTTACATTGGTACTTGCCTGACCTGGAAACGAACCCGCGCACTCATACTTGAGAGGCTGGTGTTTTAACCACTAGGCCACCACGACACTACTTAAATAATTAAGTGAAAACCATTTCCTACTCGTTAATAATTTCCCACTTCTATTTCCTGAAACCACTATTTATTGTGAAAATAACACCTATAATTCTCGCCAAGCTCCATAAAGAATAGAGGCAAACAAACCAATTTAGGGTTATCACAACTCACGTTTTACAAATCTCCTATTATTTACATGATTATCGACTTTTACATGCTAACTATTTAATAACAATTCCTATTGCAGCATATTTCATTAGAATCACTAAAATAACATGCATAATAACTTGGTATTTCGAAAAATCATTGAAAAGTCGACATTAATTTTAAGTGATAGCCCTACAAAAAAAGAAAGATGGGTGAAATCCAGATATTAAACACATTTTGTGGAATTCAACCAATGAATTAAGTTGAGGCATTTGTCAATACTATTTTGAGTATTTTAGTTACTTTCAAATCAACTGCACACATGCATTGTAATACTTTCAAGTATGGACAAAGTATAATATATTTGTATCAAGAAATTTAACCTATTAGAAAATTACCTTACATGTGTGTTATATTTCATTCAAATCGGTTAAGTGTTCTATGCAAATCATAAATATCTAAACAAATAAACTGTTTACATTAGTAGGAAGTAGAATTATTACTTTTATGAAAATAATATATCTAGAAGAGGTTGTTAACATCTGTCTTTTAGGCGTAAACTACTCGTTGCCTAGCAACGATTTGTTTACCTCCATTCTTTATCGAATTTGGCCGACATAGTTGAATCGTATCCAACTGCTAAGTTGGGCTAGATTTACTTCATAACAATTTCTATAAAGTATATACACAGTACAGACGACAGCACATCAAGTTACTACAATATGTCAGATTTCTTTATTAGACTTTCAACTTTATCTCTAAACCATTAAGTCTCAAGATTGATTGGGAATAGTTGTCAGTTTCGGCTACTTGACCTGCTGTCGTCCGTAATGCTATCAGTTGTTTAGTCAGACGCGTATCTTTCATTATGATATTATTTGCTTGTTCATAAACCATTAACTCAGTATGTTTTTCTCATTAAGATAGGAGAGAAATGTTAGTTTAGTACTGTCAAATTAAGAAATGCCTTGGACAATATAGACGTGATTATATGCAGGGATACAAAATACGTAAATTTACATCAGGCGCTGAGTAATTTGACAGGACTAACTAAACTAATATTTATCTTTTGTCCGTTAACAAGGGAATCGGCGCCATTGTGAAAGAATAGCGCGACTTGCCCTTCTAGTCAGCTATTAGTTCAATAAGAAGCTTATTGTATTTTGTGCAAATTATCTATTATCGGGTCTGTATAGTACGTTGTCGATTGGGAACGTTCTGGGTGTTGTGTTTGATCCTCCATATTGCTCCTTCAGAAGATTAGAGTTCCGCTGTTCTCGATATTGTCAACGTTCAGAGCGATCCTTTCCATTCGTTTTGATGTTTACGTAATTATATTCCGCAAGAAATTAAGAGAGGCTCATGGCTTAGTAATAACAGCCGCATGTGTCGATCGATCGGGTTAAGCTGCATTGGCCGCGGCTGTGTGCGGTGGATGGGTGACCTTCCATTACACATTGAGAATCCTCCGTGGCTCGGAAAGCACGCTAAACCGCTAGTCCCGGAGGTCAATTGTAGATTTCTGACAGTCGTTACTGGTAGTCAGACGTTAGAGTGTAACAACCAGTATTATCATGGAAAATCGTACTACCCAGATTATCAGATTATAGAGGTAAGATACGTAGTCAGTACGTTTTAGGACCTGGTATGCAGCTGCATCCGGTTATACTGTAAGTCAGCTCTAGCATAGTTGGCAAATTATTCCATCAAGACAATCACCAGCTCATCAGTCAGAGACCGCGGCCACTCTCTCATCTTACTTTTAATTGAGCCATTAAACATTTTTTGAGTCGTTCAGTGCAGAATCGGTTTCGCAATCAATTTTCAAAATGAAAATTGATGAAATTATTTCCACTAAATTGTTTATGCAAGAGAAAACAACTTCGTGTCCACTCCGATCGTTTAGTCGGGCCGCGGGTTAATTCTTTTACAATATACTGCCTACGTCCAATTAACCTTCGTCGTATTAGAAATATACGAAGTCATCATTATCCGAGTCACTCGCGGAGAGGCCTGCGCGGCCGTGTACGGTGATGATGTGCGGCTGAGCGACGTAGTGCCGCGGCGAGGTGTCCCGCAGCTGGCCGGGTTGCCGTTGGCACGCAAGGAGGAATGCGCGCAGGGTAGGCGGTCCGGTGTGCAGGCGACCTGTGACCCGCGTTGTGCGGCGCGGCCGCATGATGACGCACCACCTCGCATCACCTCGCATGCGGCCTCACCGCCATCATCCACCACACACGTCAGCTATCGACACACGGAATCGATACCTCTCTCTCGTTTATTTTTAATTGAAATTGTTTGCGGCAAATACAAAAGAAGAAAATTCGAGAATACTTAGTTATTCCTGACGTCAAAACAATTCGTGTTCCTATCCTCAATTTGACAAGACGGCCGTGTCAGTCATAGTACAATTCCGAGTAATATAGTCATAAGTTAGAAACGGAAAGGGTAACAGGTGCGTGAGAACATATTCTCACACGTCAAAATAAAAAAAGAGGCCAATGTCCCTAAGAGTGGCTTTATTGAAAATCCGTCGGACGAGTGTGGAACAACAAAGCGGCGACGGGGAATGTTGCCAGCGATGAAAAAATACAGCGAGCGGATCGTGACTTGCAACACTGTAGTTTTCATTTGTCATTTATTTTGATTGTGATAACTGGGTGCGACGTGGAACCATATATTTTAATCGGGACGTCTGGGCCGCGCATGCTGACGCGGGCGCAGGCGGTGCCGCGTTTGTTGTCAACTATAGGTCTCATCACGCTCAGGACTTGGGGTGGTCTACGGTTAGCCATCAACCACCCAAGAATACTGGAAAGAATTTACGAAACAATTCCCTAAAAAGTTTTTTCAAACGTTTGTAACTATTAACATGAAGCATTCATTAATTGAAGCTTTAGACAAGAGAGATGTCACATATTTTTCGGCAGTTGTATTTGTTTGGTATGAACAAATATTAAAATGCAACTTACTTACTTCTTTAACCTATCAGGAAAAGGGATTTGTTATATAGCAGTACCAGTACTTACTGGCGAAGTTATACACCACACACACCTCACGACCACAATTTACTTACAAGCTGAAACATGAGATACAATTGAGTTTTCCACAACGTACATATGGTTACTTACTTAGCCTATTAATATAAACTAAGTAATGCAGTGTTAATCCTTTTTTTCTTCTTATTTGTAAAAGACCACGTTTCCTCAAGTGGTTTACCTTCACCGTTTAATCAGTCATTAGTGTCCAAAATATACTTAGAAAGTACATATAACTCAGAAAAGTTACATTGGTACTTGCCTGACCTGGAATCGAACCTGCACACTATCACCTACTTCAGAGGCTGGTGTTTTAATATTAGGCCACTATGACCCACAGCGCGCTAATTATTAAGAGCCTATTCACTCAAAAAAAAAATTGAGTGAATTAGTAAATGTTAAACTCAACAATACGACCAACGATGTGCAACTGCGCCAGCTGGAGACCCTTCACGACCAAACTCCCGACACAACAACATTGGGAGCATCGTACCCGGTACACATCGCAACACAATTGCTCAGACCCGTCCTCCGTACGGCTTCACCAGACATCATGCTAGAACATGACAAATCGCTTCGCGGCAAGACTTTGTCTGGTGGGTGGGTAACTTCTGCCGGCAGCCAATGTTAAAGCATACTACCGAGAAACTACTTTTACTTTTGAAATAATTTATCATTATAATTTTTTTTCTTTATTTAATTATGCACAAATGATGTACATAATAACATTGAGATATAGCAGCAGTGGCTGAGATAAGTTAGTAGTTACGCTGCTTTTGTTTCCCTACCACCTTTCAAAGGTGGATATGAATTTTATTTATTTATTTGGCACAAGAAACAAAAGCCCATAATAAAATATAATAATACTATATTATAACATTCCATAAAACAAATATGAAATACTATACATATTAAACATTATAAAACTAAACTCATACACGATTATTTTGTCAGGTATCCGGCCACGGAATCGCCGGAAAATAACGGCTTTCGGCCAAAATTCTGGATAGATGAATTTTTCAAGATTCTCAGTTGGTACTCCCACCACAAAGGAATTAAAATTCACGCTGTGACGAGACTCCAACCTCGCAACCTTCAAAGTCCATATCATCTTGATCTGTACGTACTCTACAATCTCTTCGGATTATGTGGAGTAATGCAGCCTGGAGACATACAGCGGCGTCACTGGTACAGCGGGACGCAGCAAATGGTTCGGGTCCAGTCGGTGTAGTGCCGCACTTGTTTTGGGTCATGCACCGTAAGACGCAATGACCCCCAAGGTGGACCGACGACCTGGTGACGGTTCCGAGAAACCTCTGGATGCGGGAGGCGTAGGACCGGTCGTCTTAGAGATCCTTGGGGAAGCCCTATGTCTAGCAGTGGACGTCAGGATAGGATACAAGGTGTGTTTGATATCCTAGGTCACTTAGTATTAGAATTATACTTAAGAGCATTTTATGTCTTGTATGTAGTCAGTAACTACCAATCTATTACCTTATTATAGTAAGTAGGAAATCAAGCAAATTCCTAATACTTACCTAATCCTTATTTTTTAAATATCGTAATGTCAGTAGTTCGAAAACATTGTTAAGGGGTAAATTTCAGTAGATACCATTTAAACTGTTGTACTGAATACTATAACCGCTTATTCTAAATGGTTGCCCTGAGCATAATAACGAAAGTACATTACTGTGTGATTTGTCCGTATATATTTATTTATTACAATAGCAAACACTGCTATACACACAGACTATGTATGCGATTTTCTAGAAATGTTCCTAGCCTTATATTTGATGAACTAGTGAACCTAAAAGAATCTTTGGTAGGGTAAAGTGGCATTTTTGACATAAAGCCAGGTTTTAGCAAAACAATAATTTCCGAAACATAGAACCATTATAGCAAATTATAATTTTTCTCACATAATCAATTTTTCTCAGTTCTCTAACAGTTTACTATTTTAAAAGTATTAGTAGAATTACTTACGTTGTTTACGATTAAAGCAAACCATCGCAGTTAATGAAAAACAGACAATGTATAACTTTGTCTAGGATTCACAGATTAGCCTTTAATTGTTCTTAAGATAAAATCAAATCAAATTATTTATGTGCTAAAATGCAGGTATACAAGTCGTGAGAAACTAAAAACCAAAGAATAATTTCCCTTACAGGCAAGAAAAGGTCACGTACCTCCTTCGGAAATATTCTATTCATTCTGTAGGTATAGTAGCTTCATAATTCAGACGGTCATGTGTAATTCTCACGAAAGTCGCCCGCTAGCCTTTACATAAGGCGCCGCCAGGCAACTACTGAAACTTTTAACATATTAGGTTTTATAATTATCGTATCGTTTAGCTTCTAAGTTTACATGTATATATTCGTTTGCAATATATTGCCTTGTTTTAAACGACACACAGCGCCACCTATCAACGAACTGGTATGAAACTAACAATATTTTTGTTTCCCTCGGGAATGTTATTTTTAACGGGGTAAAAAGTACTTTATTATTTAATCCGGACTTCTAATTTTTAGCTATGCATAATTTCTAAGCAATCAGTAGTTACGGCATAAAAGTGAAAGAAACAAACAAACTAACTCACTTTCCGATTTAAGTAAGGATAATGGTTTATGGGAATATTTAATACACTTGGTAATATCGATAATGTTCTAAAACTTCCTCTCAGTGCTGTTTACAAAATAACACAATACTGCATTCTTTTGGAGACACAAATTTTTCTATTTTTTTATATAATAAACTAGCGGCCGCCAGCGACTTCGTTCGCATGGTTTCGTTATGCTCCGCTGCTATTGGTCGCAGCGTGATGTTATACATAAAGCCTAAAGCCTTCCTGGATTAATGGGCTATCCAAAAAGAAAAAAAACGAGTGTGCTTATGACCACACGACTGAAGTGAAACTTCTTTCGCACCTCCTCCTGATTCAGGGGACCCCAAACTCGGGTAGTCCACGACCTCTGGTTCCCGAGATAATCCACGGGGGGGTGAGGTAACTAAAGGGAGTGGGGGGTGTGGGGTAGGTTTCGTGGGGTTGCGGGGGGTCAGGGGGAGGGGGAGAGGGGGGAGTGGATTCCCACGGGGCCAAAAGGTCGGGCTCCTCCTCCTGATTCAGGGGACCCCAAACTCGGGTAGTCCACGACCTCTGGTTCCCGAGATAATCCACGGGGGGGTGAGGTAATCAATGAGGGGGGTCGGGGGGGGGGGAGTTTCGTGGGAATATTAAGTGGTGTGGGGGGGAGTAAGGGGGGGGATACAGGAGGGACTAAATAAATAAATAAGTGTATCCGTGTCTCTAAATTAAAAAAAAAAAAAATTGCGTAGATCTTCTATTTTTTTTGAAAAAAAAAAAAAAAAAAACTCGTTGTAGACCTTGTAGTACCAAGCTCGCGCCACGGGCGCCTCTGTGCTTATATCCCCACTTAACTTCCGTTCGCCTTGCCCGATCATTTTTCGTAACGCTTTCGCCAGCTTACTCCCCAAGTCAAGCGTGCCTAAAGAAGTTTCACTTCAAAAGAATTTTTCAAATCGTACCAGTAGTTCCTGAGATTAGCGCGTTCATGCAAACAAACAAACAAACTCTTCAGCTTTATATATTAGTATAGATATAGATTTAATTCTCTTATATACAATGACACGGAATCCTTATAATTTCTGAATAACTTCTCTTAAAGCGAATGAAACTCAACTCACTAATAACGCATAAACATTCCCACAAACACAAATGCCTGCAACAATTACTCATTACACACGCAATACACACACTCACAACACTTACAAGCACACACCCAAACAATTACATCTCTGGTTATCATTATAAAGCTTCCTTCTAGCAGACTGGAATTAATAAAATTCAAATGAATTAAACTTATTGCCTGCTGAGGTTAGTTCTATAAATATAGGGACTAAATTCGCCATTAATTCGTTTAAAATAGATGAAAAAAATAAACATACTGACCATAATTCTGACTCATGAAATAATCTTCGATTGCATCCTTGGAAATATGTAGTTACATTTTTCGGAAAATTAGCGCTTTTCTGACGTAGGTTTTATGAAAATTTTTGACTGATATTATTTATTTGTTTATGACTCTGATATAACATGTTTAAGTGACAACAAAAATATAATCTTAGAATATCTGATGTACATAGTGTTGTGCATCGCTTCAAAGCCATATTTGGCCATTATCACACGGTGACATGAGGTCATACGTCCTACAGTCACACCAGAGGGCGGGAAACAGAAGTACTATTCTAACAAGATTCAATATAAATCTAAGAAAGTTGTCTTCTAACAAGAGCGGTCATGTCATGTGATGATGTGATTAGATTTAATGTCTTGAGATAAATTTTTGGAAATATAACTAAAGGTATGTAAATACAAATTTATTTTTAAAATTTATTTAGATCTTTTGTTTCGTAAGATCTGTTTTAAAATGTGTAGGTATCGGAAGAACACGGCTATGAAATCTAAAAATGTGTACGTTAAAAAAACAAAATAAATCATAACTTTACCAGAAAATAAGGTTTAAACGCAAGTTTCGTAGCGTGTGCTACGCGCGGGCCTACACCGTAGTAGAAGAAACACCATCGTCGTGAAGGCGTGTAGCACCTAGAGAATTAGATTTGTGTAGATGTAACTCAGGGCCGGATTAACCATCTAGGCACAGCTCGCTTCCCCCCCCCCCCCCCCCTCCTCCTCCCTGTTTTCCATGCCACAATAACGCAATTTAGAAATTTTTGCAATTATTGAAATTTTTTACCTGATTATGTAGCTGATTTCAAATTAATATATTTGTCATTTAATAAGCGATTATTTAAGTGTAATAATTAAATTATCGAATACAAAAAAAAATAGGTAGATTAATTTCAATACAAATAAAAATCAGTAATAATTGGGGCTTTTACCTCATAACTTGAAAAAAAAATCACTTTTACCGTGGTTTCAAAAAAACAATTCCCTATTTTTTAAATTTTTTATCGGGAGTCTTGGGCCCTTGGTCATAGTGGGCCCCTAGGCACGGACCTAAAATGCCTTATGGATAATACGGCACTCATGTAGCTATACATATGTATATTCAAAAGTTGTTTGAAACAGTGTTTGTTTTGAAGTAAGGACTTTCTGTTAGTAGCTATGGTGTGGCGTGCGCCTGCGCCGGAGAGCGTGCAGTATCACAGAGCCTTGGCATTAGGCATAGAGTAGATACGCCAGTCAATGATATTGTGTAATCATCAACACACGTGCCGGTGTGATTGGTCTCTTTGTGTGTTATATTGAAAACTATGTGCATGCCAAACCAGACTAGAACTGAGATTGCGGCGAGTGTTATATAAACAGAGAATAGGGAATGGTTAAAAATACCTACCCAAGGTGCGATAGATTGTGTACATATGATCATAATTCATAGTTCTTATTATTTGATGTAAATACAGTAGGTATAGGCCTTATACGAAGGCTTAAAGTCACTCAAAGGGCAATGGAGAGGGCTATGCTTGGGGTTTCACTGCGCGATCGAATCAGGAATGAGGAGATCCGCAGAAGAACGAGAGTAACCGACATAGCCCGAAGAATTGCAACACTATAGTGGCAGTGGGGTGGACACATTGCCAGTAGGACCGATGCCAGATGGGGCCGACGGGTTCTCATGTGGCGACCACGAACCGGAAGGCGTAGCGTGAGTAGGCCCCCGAGCTCGACAAGGTGGACCGACGACCTGGTGAAGGTCGCGGGAAACCGCTGGATGCGGGAGGCACAGGACCGGTCGTCGTGGAGAGCCTTGGGGGAGGCCTATGTCCAGCAGTGGACGTCTTTCGGCTGAAATGATGATGATGATGACAGTATAAGGTATATCATCTTTAAGCAGACTGCGACAGAGAAAACAATTATGCCTGTAGGTACTTTTGTCAATAAAATATAGAGCAAAGAACCAATTTAAGTTTTCCATTAGCCCGCAGCCGAGCGAATAATGTTGCAAAAGTAAAAAAGACGATGCATTCGGGTGCTCGTTAAAATGTGAGCGTGTCACAGTTTAAATAATATTTGTGTGTTGTTATGTTGTAGCGCGTATAACGAGCAGTGTTGCCAGCGCACATCGGGCTCGCCGGCGGCATCCGTGGTGATTGCTTTCCTTGATGTATCATCTGTTTATTGTTTATTTAGCGCTTCTTTTTGTCTGGTAGCGGCGACCCACTCACACACTCGCGCTTTTGACACAACTTTTGTTTGACCATGGTGCTTGATTGTCGTAGAACTGCGCCCGCACAGCTGATAACATTTTAAAATAAAGAATAATTGTTTGATCTTGGATGACTTCTTTTGATCGTCTTTCCTTTCTAAACGACATTTCCGAAATAGTGATCCGAGATATTGTTAATTTATTAGCTAAAAGATATTTAGTTAAGAAATCTAAAAATCTCTCAAAAATGAAATGAAATGAAATGAAATCGTTTATTAAGCAAGTAGGATCACCGATCACTTTTACACGTCATGTTTTTTTTTTTTTAACTAGATGAAGCCGGCATTTCCTAACTGACTATCTCTGAGAAGAAATAGCCGAAACAAACTCAGGGATCATCGTCTTTTTTCAAGTCCAGACATTAAAAATGAAAATGTTTACAATAATTTACCTTTAATTACGCATATTGCTTAATAACAATGCTTAACAGAGCGAACAGCTCAGTCCCAAGCTTTTTTGTCTTCTAAATAATCTGATTTTATAATACCCCTTTTTGCAAAGTTTGGCCTTTATATACTTTTTAAATCGTTTAATGGGTAAGTTTCGAATGTCCATGGGAAGCTTGTGGTAAAAGTTTATACATTGACCCATGAACGAGTTGCCTACTCTGTGGAGACGAGTGTGATGTACAGCAAGATTGTGTTTGTTCCAAATAGAAAACTATATTAATCTGGTAAGAGTTAATAATATTGCTTTTAATATCTCTGAAGGAGCACCTCAGGCTTTTGGCGGGCTCGATATTATTAATAGAAACCGATAATTGTCACTATAGTATTGGGCACACATATCTATTTCATATCCGCGAGTCACACATCACGGCAAGGCGCTGGCGCACGCGATGTCCCGCCCACGTCTTGCCGCCGCAAATGCGCGCGCCGTGTCTTATGTAAATGCACCATGTCCACTCTTGGCTTTAATTAATCTCTAGCCGCATAAATAAGCCCTGCCTAAGATCGATCCATTGAGAATAAACAATGCCAACTCGATTCGATCTGTTATCATAATTCGAATATAGTTATATATGGTCGTATAAACAGGATTGCCTGGCTGATTGAATGTTTCACATACGTTCTTTTAACTTATTTACTTTTCCTTTTGAATTGTTCCATTTAAATTTTAAGGACTGTCCATATTAGTAGCTTTCGAAGCATTCATTCTGATTTAAAAAGTCAATAACTTTTTAAATTTTATTAATCGGGACAGCTTCATTGTGTACTCAACCTTGAATTGACATTGTTATTGTGGAACAAAAGATATTGGTGTGAGAATAATGTATTATAAGCAGTTATAAAATGCGCTATGTTCCGATCCCCATGCATCGTCAAATTAAAGTAATTCGGTAATAACGGGGCTCAACTCTAAATCATCCGCTGTCAACTGCATTCTTATGACCACGACTCTTTCAACTTTATAACTGGTTTAGCACTCTAGCCGTAAAATATGACTGTAATTATTATCAATCGCGCAAACACTAGAGCAGCCCGTGCGCAGGCGAGGCGCGCTAATGAAACCAGACCTTAACATCGGAGGTAATCACCGTTGTTACTCGACTTACAATTATTATTCCTTCTCACTTGTTTCCTATTTACATTTAGTTAACTTACGACAATAATGTTCTTGAATTTCTTCACAAAATAAAATCATTCGACATATTTCTTCAGCTATTCATAGAAGAATTATAATCGATTAGCCTCCTACGTAGGTACTCAGCGAGCGTGTTTCTGATCACGGAAAAATTTATGTGTCATTAAATCTTATAAAAGCCAAGTAATTAAAAATGTTATAGTAACAAATCAGTCGTCGATATTCATGAAAGTAACGTTATTAGTGGCGCATTGTATCGCAGGCGCAGCGCGGCCATCGCTCAGAGTGTCCGCCCGGCGCCCGCGGCGGGAACAGTGACTCCAAATTGTTAAAACAAACGGGGGAATATTGCCGAGATATATCTCGCGTGGTGTTGTTTCTAAAACAAATAAGTTAAATCATGTATCAGACGCACGGAGGAGGACAGAGAGATGTGATGCTGAATGGATATTAAAACGTGAGGGTGGCAGGGGAGCGGCTGCGCGCGCGGAAAGCAATCAACGAGCGAGGATTTATGAGCGAGCCACGGGCGGACCGCGGGCTGACCGCGCGGCGCCCGCGCGCCTCACGCATCCGATTTTGTCAAACGCCCTCAGGATACACGGATTTGGTCATCCGTTTAATAAACAGAAATCCCGAACGGTTTACACTGTAAATCAGATAGTGCGCATGGTTCAGACCCCCCCGTCCACATGAATAGTGATCGCCCTTATCTGGCCCGGGTACGCGACATCTTCATTATCGCCGAGTGTTAAAACTTGTTAATCTGTCACTTAGTTAATTATTATGCGAGGACCGCAGTTAATTGATTCAGCCGACGACAAAATGTTAATAAGCAGTGATAGTGTGCTGGTGAAACGGTGCTTCTGACCGGAGACGCTACGTTTTGAAATGCAAATCGTGCGTTTGGAATATTGGTGTGGATAGCGCCGATAAGAGACGGGAATGTCTGAATTAATATACGTGTAACACGCGATTTTGCACTTTCTGTACAGCTGTGTTATCGATAGCATCCGCGCGGCCGTGTGCTCACCGTCGCGACACCACGCTGAGCATGTGTGCACCCATCCTTAATGCAACTAATATATTTTTATATGGTAATGGAGTTCGTTTTATGCCTTCAGTTATTACCTAATAATACGACTGTGAAGTGCGGTATTCAAGTCTTGAGTTAATCTGATTGCTCACCTGTAAACGTCTATTATAAAGTAATTAGATTGAACTCACTGAGAGGCTTATTTTTTTATAAATTATAAACTAGCGCTTGACCGCAATTCCGCCTGATGGTAAGCAGTGATGCAATGATGGTAAAGCGCGCTAGTTTATTAAGAGCCTATTCACTCTAGCCTTGAAAACACTCAAATTGTAGTTCGACGTTCCAGTCCCTCGATGTACGCGGTATAAAAGTAGAAGCTAAATGCTTCATCCAGCTCGTAGTGGCGTTAACAATCGGAGATGGGGGAATTAAATCATGCAATTCTCTTGCACACTCATCAAAATGCATCCTATAGAACATCGAAAGGCTAGCTACTCTTCGCCTTTGCGCCAGGCATTCGAGATCGTTTTGAGTTCAAACTGGGTCGCCAAACAGCCTCTTCACACGCCTCTCCACTGAATCCAAAGTAGCCAGGTGACATTTTGCAGCACCAGCCTAAATGTGGCTGCAGTACTCCACGCACGAGCGGACCTGTGCTTTGTACAACATTGGAAGCTGCCCTGGTGTGAAGTACCGCCGGACCTTTGCGATGACGCCAAGTTTTCTGGCAGCCACTTTGGCCTTGGACTTAATGAATCACCCAAAGTTTAAGTTGGAGGAAATCTCAACTCCCAAAAGCTGGAGGCGGTCGGTGCACTCCAAGGATACATTCTGAAAAGTAGGAGCCAAGGTGAACGGGCTCCTTTTGCCGGTGAAAAGATATGCCTGTGTTTTGACGGCATTGAATGCTACAAGATTAACTTTTCCCCATTTAGAGACTGTATGTAGTGCAGCACTCGTACGCTTTACCATAGCCTCTCTTTCGGACCAGATTGATTTGATGATTGCCCGAGCGTCCGGTAGGTATCTCTCCACAACTGTGCTGTCATCTGCATACCCATAGATATCGGGCATCAGCAGATCGTTATTATGCAGCAGGAACAAAGTCGCAGAGAGAACAGACCCCCCAGAGGAACACCGGCATTGGTCGACATGGGCTCCGATGAGCATCCGTCGACAACAACTCGGACTGAATGGTCCCCATTCAGTCAGGAAGTCTTTTACCCAGCCAGTCAGGCCAGCGAAAATGCCGTACGCTGGAAGCTTACTCAAAAGGCCAGCGCGCCATACCCGGTCAAAGGCCTTAGAGACGGCAATAGTTTCACCATTTTTTTCGAGGGCCACAAGTGAGTAGCATACACTAGTAAATCCCCAGTTAACTGATTGCGGCGAAACTCTGTTTGGGCACGGGCTGCACGTTGGCAAAATTCCAGGACTTTGGCACTATACCAGTCCGAAATGAGAGGCGATACAAGCGCGTCAATACAGGAGACAACTCGGGCGCACATGCTAAGAACAATCGCTGGTATACCATCTGGACCACTAGCCTTATTCACATCCAGACGACATAGTACTCTCAGAACCTCCTAGTTCCTAATGCGGGCTTCTATAATTTCGCAAATAATTATAAACGGAAGTAGTTTTTAGTATAATTTTATGAAACCTTAGCTAGTTACATGCTTGTTAATAATCTTTGGGCTTTATAAATAAATATACTTAAAGATAGCAAATACTTTTAGTTATTCATCATCATTACTCGAACATTTTTATCGTTCTACTTCTGGGCACAAATCTCCTCTCATACATAGAAGGATTGAGCAATCCGCAAAAATTTACAGCAAATCGTATCATCTTTTACCAAAGTACACACTGTTGATCAAAACCAATCATCGGACAATTCCCAGGGACCAGGCGACGATAAACCTTTATATGTTTTAATACCTAGATAATTAAAAAATAATTGGAAAAACTTGTTAACAGAACAATTAAAATGCTCACTCCTAATAGTTTTAACTAAAAATAATCAAAACGTTTTAATTATTAATCTGCTATCAGAGATCTTGACACTTAAAATATTATATTAGCAAGAGAGGTGTTCTGATTTAAAGCGAGACGTAAATGCCTTTAATTTTTTTTCTAATTAGTGTATAACTAATTAGATTAGATTATTCACAATACAATTTACTACAATTAAGAAATCCGATCATCACGTTACATGATTGTGTAGATCATAACATGATATTAAAAGCATTGATCCTTGTAAACGAGGTTTAATTTGAAATAAAGCAATTTAAATGCAAGTCAACCACATTAGGAGTAATGAATTCGTCTGGGGCAGCCGCGGGAGCCGGCTACAGCGATTGAGGCGGCGCGGCCGCGGTCTCCAAGCACTGAATGTTTAAAAAAACAAAAAGGACCGTTTTAATGTTCGCGTTAAGTGATATGATAGCGTGTTAATGGTGTGTTGCATGCGTTTACTTAATTAATTAAATATGAAGGGTTCGCGAATCGTAATGAGGGGCTCGTGAGCTCGGAGCTGGGAGCCGCGGCTGACGCTCGCCACTCGCTCTGATAACAGTTGATACTTTCATAAAGAGAACGTTTTGTTCATTGGTTTCTACTCGTATTTTAAGTTTTCAGGAATTCTACTAATTTTAAGAACATTCACAGTCCGATCTCAGCCTCAATCTGTTAAAAAATGTTTCTAATTTTTCTATATTTTTACAAGTTTTTGATCAATTTTGATAGTTATTTTTCACCGAGCATTGGGGCCCTGTTCTGGGAGTCATAATGTTATAAAGCTGTTGTCATCGCTTTTCAAAGCACACACATTTTGGACGAGCCTTTTTCTATGCTTATGTTGTTTAAATCTCTTAAGAGGCAGAACTCTTTACCATACAATTCTTATCCTGAGCACAGTACTTTAAAGCCGTTTGCATGAATTAATTTATTCCTAAGTAACATAAAATCTTAATTGCGCCAAATAATTTGTGATGACAATGATGATAATAGAATCTTCGATACTGGCATAAATAATGACAATGATATAAATAATTTTATTTCTGTACGAAGATTTGTACAAACACTTTAAAATTAATCATATTTTATAAAATTTATGCATTTGTTGTTGTTAAAAGTGAGTTGTGTAGTGAAACACACTCACCTTTAAAGTAAGTTTAGACATACTTAAATAATCTTGGTTAGATAATAAGAAGACCATGTAGATTGGTGTTTAAAATGGTCTTTTGACGAAAGAACCACTCAGGTTGAATGGACCTGTTCAGTCAGGGCATGCATTTTATCAGTAATCGTATAGCTCAACTGAGAATATAAGGAGCTAAGCGAGTTGATGAAGAATACAAAGAAAGGATATTTGGGGCATGAGAGAACGGCTCATTAACCAATATAAGCTATGCCAGCAGAAAACAGTGGTACAACAAAGTTCCACGCAGCCCACGAGAGTTTAGGATGTTATTCAGTATTTACCAAGACTCGCTTTCATAACTACTAGTTGCCTTCTTCTAGTCTTACTAGTAATAAAACTAACTGTATGTGTCTCTACTATGAAATTTTTCCTTCTTTTCATACTTACGAAGTAAGTTACATATGTGTAGGTATAACTAGGTAATATGAGCTGGTATCCGCAACTATACGACACGAACTCGGTGAAGGCGGATCTGATTTTTAATCTTTGTTGTTACACAACCAGTAGTGATATTCTGTAAAAATCTCACCGCTAAAAGTTGATTAAGTGACTCTGGAGTGAGCTGTCATAACAATTTATGCCAAGCTACTCTTGATCACTGTAAGCACCAAACTTTACGTTTCGAGATTTTTACTGAATCAAACATCTAGTATCAGTAAATACACAATTAATGTTTCTTCTCATAATAAAATATAGACGTTGACTAACAAAGCCTAATAAAGTTGAGATTATATGAAAAACAAGTTTCCCAAGTAAAGAGCGGTAGCTAAGTTAATAGGTATTTAAACTTCAAATGAAATTGCTAATAAATGTCACTTAGAAATAAAGCAAGGTGGTGTGCACCTTGCACACTCAAACGACAAGATGAGCGCTGGGCCCGCGCCTGCTCCGGCACGGCGCGCGGCGCTTTAATGTCAGACCGGTCGTAAAACATACCAACGAGATTACTACACAAACAATTATTACAGTACAAACTATAATGACCGATAAACTATATTGGGCATAAATAAGACCTTGGTGGAGCCTTGCCAGTGTAGAGCTGCGACCACACATAGGGCCGTCTGTTAGCCTGCATACCGGTGTAGACTCGTCAATACATCGTGGATATGATCATTAGCAATAAAAATTGCGGCAACTTTAATATCGCTAGTGTGGCAATGCACATGCGCGGTGGTCTTTAGTAGCGCTCACGTAATCCCTCATTCATTTAATTATGAATAGCATACACACACGGCGCCGGCGCAGAAGGCGTCCGTCGTGGCGTTCGCCGTGGAGCGAAAACATTAAATTTGCTACGCGAACTCTTTTTGTGTTAAGAGCTGTGTGCTTTGCGAAATTGCTATAATTGTTGATTTTTCAATGACACTGACGAGGTCCCACTAACGTGTACGAATTGCCTTAACATCGAGATATAGCGTTTAGGATCACCTTTGATGCATGAGTGACGATTAAAACAGTGAATAGAGATAATCGCTGGTTTTTTAGGCTTCGAATAGACTCCATGGTTTGATGAACTTCGCAAAAAACTGAATACAACCCGCACAGTTGTGTAAGTACTGCACGCTCTGCTGGACTTTACACTAAACCCATATAGCATTCTAACTCCGAGCACTTTACATTCCTTTATCTATATGTCAGTTAGAAGGTTTAATTTTTTGCCAAATCGACATAAAGTCAACAAAGTTTTTTAAAAATTTCATCTTTTTCGGCATCGGGAACATCTCATCTCTCTTTACAGTATTGATTGGAGATGTTAATTAAAATTCTCTCAGTAAAAGGTCACTAAAATATTTTAGCAATTTTTGTTGTATTCTTTTTTAACGAATAATAAATAGTCAGTAATTTCCAATATTAATATTCTCGGGGATAATAGCTGCCCAACGATAAATTACGCTCCTTCGATCTTCACGCATGCGCGGTCGCCATTTGGAAGTAACAGCTTGTAATCTTGTATCTTATTTTGTATAGTAATTGTTCTGTCTTCATATATTATAGGTGCACGACAGTGGTGTCCATTGTCGGCGTCATCCTCTTACTTGTGTCGTGTTGCCAGCGAGCATCCTTGTCCTCCTTTGTGACGTGTCTGATTATCTGCCAGCGTTCCGTGTGTTTGACCGTCAGCGTGACGTGTGTGTTTGCGCAGGAGTTTCGGCGCCAAGTGCTCCAAGTGCTGCCGCGGCATCTCATCATCTGACTGGGTGCGCAAGGCGCGCGAGCAGGTCTATCACCTGGCCTGCTTTGCTTGCGACGCCTGCGGCCGCCAGCTTTCCACTGGTGAGCAGTTCGCCCTGCATGAGGACCGGGTGCTCTGCAAACCACATTACCTCGAAACGCTAGATGGAGGATCCATCTCGTCTGATGGTGAGTCGGTTTTGAGTTCATTTACTTATTTTTATTAAATTCCCAAAGTTCATTTGAGTCAACCGGCGCTAACAAAAACATTGCTATTTTGATGTTCTTCCTAAAACATAAATTTCGGAAACCATCCTCTTTAGTAAGTAGACTAACATGTCCAATATGTGCAAAAACGATATGAACCACAGACGGGTGCGACTCAGAAGGTTACCACAAGAGCAAGGCGAAGCGAGTGCGCACGACCTTCACGGAGGAGCAGCTGCAGGTACTGCAGGCGAACTTCCAGCTCGACTCCAACCCCGACGGCCAGGATCTGGAGCGCATCGCCCAGGTCACCGGCCTCAGCAAGCGGGTGACGCAGGTGTGGTTCCAGAACAGCCGCGCCAGACAGAAGAAGCACCAGCACACGGGCAAGGGCAAGCAGAGCCAATGTTAGTATATCAGGGCGAGTTATGTATCAGGGACATGTGTTTCTACTTTGATATAATTTTTGACATCAATGTTGTAGAGTCGAGCAGTTCTCGGTCCTTTGTTCCACACCTAAGAAAATAAATACTAGCATTGAGTTTACTATCTTAATACAAGCACATATTATTAATACCAGAATACAAAATTACTAGCACTGCTTGTACAACACCAATAGCGAAGGTCTCAAGTTGTGGTCGTATTGCCTAGCGAAGTGTGCTCTGCGAACATTATGTTGCTATTCTTTCCGCGTGTTTACCGTGTGTTGTTGTTACGCAGTGGTGTCCCGTGACGCTGACCCGGCGGGGTTTGGCCGCCCCATCAACCTGCACCTCACCTACTCCTTCCAGAACAAACCACCTTTTGTGCCGATAGGTAAGGACACCTACATATGGTCTATTCCAAAAATATTTGATCAAATGTGAACAAATTGGTCCGAAAATGTAGTTTTGGATAATAATTTGTAGCACTACTTACTTACAAATTGAGTGCTATTGTTTGATTATGAGGTACCTACAATATTGTTACCCAATTTGTAATTTTAAATCACATTAATAAAATTTTTCCCTTGACAATGGACGTTAGTTACTGAGATGTAGGAGTAGTTTCTTCTACTAAGAGACAAATTAATTACTAGCGCCATTTAATGAGTAAAAATGAAACAAGGTTTCTTTACAATTTCATCAGATATTATTGGAACTTGCGTTTTGGCGCGCTGTGCTCAGCGTGTTCTTATCTATTTAATTTACAGAACCATTCTTTTGTTCATAATATTGTAAAACGTCAATGATTAAAGTAGTTTTTGTTATTTGCTGGCTGTTGCTGAATACTGCATCTAATCCAATCGACATCTATGACTTCAGATAATAATGATATTTATTTGTATTTTCCAGATGGAACCTCTTTCACGGATTCCTCAATGGATGAACTGTCGGAAGACTCGTCGATACATTGCATGCAGAGTGAAGTGTGAGCGCTGGAAACACCGCCACGATTTGAGAGCACCTGCGTGATCTCGCGCACCCTGTACAGACTCGCCATATCTTATTACGTCATTAGCGGTCTTAGAAATCTAATATATTCCTAGTTTTTGCCATGTACTACAACATTCATAAATGTACGTTACTTGGCTCGATTGCCATACATACTACGTATTTTTCTTAGCTTAAGCAATGTTAAATGCTGTAGTGGTCAGTTGAGGCAAGTTTCGATCGTCCCGCTGAACTATTGTACTTGTAAATGATCTTAGAGTTATATTATGTATTGTAAAAAATATATCAATAATCTCGTAAAACTGTAAATCTCTCGCGGTTTTCTGTTTGTAATAGCTAGTAGTATTTAATGTTGTAACTTTAATAATAACTTATGAATCTCTACGCGGACATTTGGGGTGTTCGTGTGTATAATGTCAGTGTTACGTCAAAGTTCATATAATAATATTGTGTTTAAAAGTTTAAACCTCTGTTAAACACTATTTTGTGGTAGTTAGGTTGATATAATTATTGTAAAGATTTATATATTTATTTATTTATTTCTAGTAACTGTGATACGTCCTCTTTCGTAACTGTTCTTGGTTTGTTTACATTCCTTATTATTGTATTACACTATACATCATATAAGCAATTTTATACATATTTAGAATACTTGTAGTTTAGTGCCAAATCATAACTATAAGCGTATATTTAAATATGAGAAAAGCAATAGAACTGGAAAGAGAGAACTTCTAGCTAGTTTAATAATTATTAAGTATCTAGGTACATTTTATTGGAATCTACTTCTGCATTTCGTTAATAGGCCTTAATGTAGGCAATAGAAACGTCCTTACTTATTAGATGTCCTGTCCAGTTGGCCCTGGTCCGGTATTCCTCCAGTGATGCTGCATGAAAGTCAAACCTAGCATCATTTACAGAAAAAAGATTATACCACGTGCTAAATTTATCCTGAACTCTCCAGCAAAATTACATTCGTGATCAACATGTTAAACATGAATGATGAATCTAGTTGTAGTCGTGCAAGTATGTGTACTAGGTACATCAACAACACTGTAAGTAGACTGGCTATATATTGTCAAAACGGACGAAGTGTGTGCACTGAGTCTTCATGAATGTGTAACGAATCTAAACTGTCACCTACAGCTGACAACTGTACTGCAGGGTAATATCATCCGTTTTGATAATGAAGATATTTAATTTGTATGTGTTGTAAAAAGTAGACAACTAAGGTATCTCAGCAGTTCTAGTTCTTGTATTGTCTGTCAATTACATTGTTGTAGCGTCTACCGAGGATATTATTAGATTTTGTTCAATATTGTAAATAAAAAACTTACTTTATTTTTGTAAATATGGACTTGCGGTTTGCGATAATAACGACGCGCAGCAGGCCCATGCACTAGGCTATATTAATTAACTTATGAGGTAGATGTTAAGTGACATGTAGTGCGTCATCTTGTCATTTTATTGTAATGAAGTAGTTGCTACAAGTACTAGGTACTTCAGTTTATCCTGTACAAATTTTTAAATATATTATGTTGGTTAATTGCTGTTTTAATATTCTTTTTAAACCACAAACAGATGGGTTTAAAAAAAATACAACTTTATGAAATCTCTTCGGTTCAAGTAGCAAGTAGAAAATTCTATTTTACTACGATTGTGCAAGGTAGGTGCGGTAGGTACCTATCTAACAAAATAATTGAATGCTATGTAATGTACAGATACGGCTACGACTTTTCACTGAGTAGGTAATAAACACAAAATCATGAACTAATAAAACATTAATATAAGCTGAAAAGAGTCATAATTCTTTAAAAATTTATTTCATTCTAATATTAAATACACTAAACTTATCAGAGACAATTTAACACGTAATCAGAATATTATTAGTTAATTTACAAATCCTTATTTATATCCTAAATATAAAAGTTTTAGATTAATATCTATAGATATCATGAATTATCTTATTATTCCTGTAGGCGTAATTTTATTAAACAATTGTCGTCTAAAATATATTCAGATCCAGTTTAAAATCACACATTTAATATGATGACAAACACAATAAACCAGACTTATAACATAATAAGAAAACTATTATTTATATAAACTCCGCTTAATCAACAACAAAACATATTAAACAATTCCAAGTAACTTAGCAAATACTTTTTTAAACTCAGTTTTAATTTATTATCAAAAAATACTTCATTTTTGACATGACAATGAGTAGACGCTCCTGACCGGAACCAATTATCGTCTATCATTACTATAACTACTTATTAGAATATCAAAATCCTTTATAATGTGGTGTGTGTTGGTCCAGCCAAACCACAATGCCGTATAACCTTGTAGAATTTCAGGTGACCGTCAGGGCCCACTATACTTGTAGGTAGGTATGTGAGGTGCTTAGCTCAAGTAGAAGTCATGGAGCACCACTTCTGATTATTAGAACACACATT
Source organism: Sesamia inferens (assembly GCA_037179545.1). Lineage (NCBI taxonomy): Eukaryota > Metazoa > Arthropoda > Insecta > Lepidoptera > Noctuidae > Sesamia > Sesamia inferens. The sequence goes on along the minus strand of CM073921.1, from coordinate 11,328,563 downwards.
GCTGAGCGCAAGACAAAAAAGCTGAGCTACCGTGGCCGCGAGCTGCACGCTCAAGCGACACGCGTCGGCAGCCTTGGGCTGTAGTATTCTACCCCCGTTTTATTTGTTCTATATGAAGTGGGTCTCCTCAACCCTAGTACTGACTATAATTTATCCATAGCGTTGAGGAGCAGGTTCATCTCCTGGTGCACTTCGCGCAGCAGATCCTTCATTTGGCGCGGAGAGTCCAGGATGTCAACGCTCTGTGTGTAGGGGTTGTACCGGACTCCGAAGTCACGGGGGATCTTTTGCGCGAATTTTCTGTAATTTATCAATAAAACATATGTATCTATACAATCGCATGACAAAGTGTTACTGGCAAGACTGCTTAGCGCAATAGTTAATTCTATGCTAACCAATTTTCGTAAATTAATAAAGTATTTTGATGGTTTCAATAAAATATATACAGTAAGATTTTTTCTTGGCATTAGGTATCATTCACTAATTCCATTTTTGAAAAAGAAATCGATACGTAATTTTTCTTATTAAATCATTTTCTCGAAAGAATTATCCGCTCTGCGTGGTCACTGATTTAAAGCGATTGTGTTCAATGAAATTTGGCGGAGCGTGGGGCGGGCTGGCCAATGGCACGGCACGATCAACAAACATTAACTTTTCATATTTTTCTCTATTCTTATCTCAATAAAAGATGCTAAAAGAAAAAACACGTATTCAATGATTTTCGCCAAAGATTAATATATCGAAATTTGGATGGTTCTGAAAAACTCATCCTGTGTACAACAACGCCAAAAATAAAACGAGAACTCACATCATCCTCTCCTTGGCATCCTCAAAGCTGTTGGCGACAAAATAGGTGGGCTGGTACTCCGTGATAGGGTACTTCGTGTCGCCAGTGGTTTCGGGATCGAATTCCCTTAGCTCGGGCTCGTCTGACAGGCAGTACTGCAGTTCTCCGAATGAGGACAAGAGACCGGCACCGAAGGCCTTCAACTTGCCTTCTTGCCGGCAAAGACCGAACTCTACCGTAAACCAGAAGCACTGGAATAAAAATATTTACACTTAGAACTTGCTCAGAAGTAAGATGTCCAATTAATGGTCTTGTAACTTACGTGATACTAAAATTGACAGTGAAGAACAATGTCAGCCGTTGTCAAATTCCAAATGACATGCAGCAATATCATAAAATGTTAATTATATTGTACTCACAGTAGCTAGTTTCTCGATATAATCATCAGGCGCTCCGAGAGAGGCGAGTCCGATCTCCTGCGAGAATTGCGCGAAGGCGGGGTCAGCGAACAGCGGAGCGTGGCCCAAGAGCTCGTGGCACACGTCAGGCTCGGGTGTGTACAGTGGTCGCGAGTGGTGCCGGATGTACTGCGTGCTGTGGAACACACGGAACGCCAGCCCAGCCAAGAAGTCACGTGACGAAAGCAGACCGGCAACTGGCCGGAGGGTGAAGCCGGTGCAGTCTAGAATGGAGTAAGTTTTATTTAGTAGCAGAACTGGGTTTCGCGATTTCTTAGAAATTGTTTATTCAGATTACTTTTCTCTCAAGGTCGTAAGCGGTATATGATCAGTCAGCTCACCTTTAAGGAAGTTAGACACATCTTCTAACTGCGGAATATTATCTTCCCTGTAGCCACAATTCTCAATGAGCAGCGGAAAGACATGATTGTGTTCCTTGCATGCGTGTGTGGGGTACAGGTTGGTCAGCTTCTTGAATACGGCTCCCCAGGTGGCAATCTCTTCCTTTGTGTAGTTCACGTGAGGCAGAGGCTGGCCGTACTTATAGTTGTAGGCGATGTCTGCGAAGTACTTGCGCCGAGCTCGATACTCAGGGTCAGTGAACCCAGGATGATCCGAATCTAGTTCGGCTCCGTATGACAGGATCTGGTTCGCAAACCTATCCAAATCGCGGATACGACGGGGAAACCAAGGCACCGCACCTGGTGAAGAGGAATTTTCAAATAAATGTCTTTGTGCTCTATTATAACAAAATGCTCTATAATCCACAGACAAACAAAAAAGATATTTCATAACACCTTTCCTCTAAGACTTACATCTGTTATCCTTATAATTTCTAGAAATTATATTCAAGTAGCCGACGTTCTGCTTCAACTCATCAAGCGCAGCTCCGAAGTCGCCAGCTCCATGTTCACATTCCACCATGAACTCATAGCCAGGTCTTCTGGCGGAGGAGCGAGACTCGATGTGCATGAGGTTGACTCCGTGAGAGGAGAAGACGCTCAAAAACTTGGCGAGGGCACCAGCACCGTCGGGAGTAGCCGGGGAGAACAGCAGCCAGGTGGACTTGCTGGAGTCGCGACCCTCGCGAATATAGTTACCACCTTCCATTAGTTTTGGCTGGAAAATAACAAGACAATGTTGCAGTATCGGAATATATCGAGCAGTTACATATACGAGTACAAACGTGGATTGAAATAATGTCAAATTCATATGGGGTTGTGTTTCCAGTATCTAAGACAAAAACTATTCAGTGTAGCTACCATGAGTTTTCATTACGAGACTCGATCGTCGATATCGAGCGCGTTTGGCGCTCTCATTGGCTGAGAGTTCTTACAACCTTGAAGCGGGCCAATCGATGAGTCAAACGCGCTCGATATCGACGATCGAGTCTCGTAATGTAAACTCATGGTAGCTACACTGAATATTATTCGATATCCCCGGCCTAGCGTATTAACCTACCTTACCTACTACTAAGTACTGGGTTGGTATTGTAGTGTTTATGCATGTAGGAACTCTAGGGAAGATACTGTATTGTAGTGATAAACACTACATAACCAGCCTATAGTGTTCCCACAGTTGGGACACAGGCCTCCTCTCAGCCAGTGGGAATGGGCCGTAATCCCACCACGCTGGCCCAGTGTAGGTTAGTAAATGTCACATGTTTACGAACTTTTTTGGCTATTGGACATGCCGGTTTCGTCACGATGTTATCCTTCGCCGTTTTGAGAGAAGCGGTGCTGAAATAATTCACATAATGTAAAGCGCCTCATTGGATTCGAACGACGACCTACAAGTTGTAAGTCACGGCCGATATAAGTAGGCCATCACTGCTCACTAGGCCACCAATGCTCTATAAACACTAAGTACCCATTAATAATAAGAAACCAAACAGTCACATGATTTCTTAATCTTACAGTTTACGTTTAAAGTCATGTTAAACAGGCAAGTCATGTTTAAAGTCTAATTAACCTGGCAGATTCCAATAAGAGGCCCAGTGTTTATCTATGTGAGAATTCTGTAGCTCGAGATAGCTGATGTGAGACAAACGCTTTAGAAATTGAACTATCACTCTTGCGTCACAGAGAGGTCCGCAGTGCCCGATAACCGGCGGCCCATTTAGCCACAGCCAGATTGCGTGGAATTAACGCGATAACCCCGGGGGCGGCGCACCGCGTCACGTCCTCGCCTGTACGAGGCGCTGCTCGACCCGATCAGAGGCTGCGTGTGCAACATACATGATCATCATATCGATAATTCGCGATATTTGCAGACACCCACTGTTTACGTTTGAACTGCAATCTTAGGATCATTTGCAAGTTCATGGATTATCTACGGGTTAAAGTCGGAAAGTCAGTCTTAATCAAATAACTCACACTCATTCCATTTGTACACATTAAATCGAATTAGGTTTTGCACCACCGTATTGTTAAGCAACAAGGTAAAGAACTGCTGTACAAAGGCCTCCCCTTTTTGTCTTCCTATCTCTGCGAAAGTTACCAGATGGCGATAGAGCGATGACCTAGCTCAGGCGTTAATCATTTTTAATTGTGTGGTTTTAATTATCCCACAAAGCATACCTATGATAAAATGCGTCGTGTAATTATTCAATGAAGACTAAATTATCTTTATTTCAATTGCGAATATAAAAAATTAATAACATGATGCGTTATCAAGTCTCAGATTAGGCATAGGATGAAATAATAAACATAAAAAATAATAACTTTTAGAGATAACCTGACGTTTTGCCAGTAATTGGTCAAAATGTAGAAAATTGATAAAATAATCACGAATCATGAGGTCACTTCGTAACTGAAATGCTTGTGTAATATTTAACGACAATACATAGTAACTTAATCAATTAAGACTGATAAGTCACGTTTTGCTAAATCATTGTAAAACACTGATAACACTCAGAAAGTATTAATTATTTATTACTGATCCGAGGTAATTATTACGGATCGCGTTAATTTTGATTACCCGGCTTCAAGTAGTGCAATAAATTTCGTAATTGGACAACTAAAGTTTTCTGTTGCTTATTCTACACCCTTGCCCAGGCTCAATAATTATCATGATTCGAGGCAAATTACTAAGTGGCATAAACTTGGACATGGCTGCACTACACCACCAGTGGGCTTAATAATGCTGTTTGTAGGAAAACAGGTAAGTATCACTTTAAAATTAATATAAGCAAGATAATTATTAAAAATTTCATTCCTACGCAATAAAGTTTAGTTATGTTCATGTTATTAAATTTTTTTTAAAAAAGTTATAATAATGTTTGAAGCAGTACTTCAAACACGTTCTTTTCCTGCCACTAAAACTGAATTTAATACTGACAATAACATGGAAGAAATCAAATGAGTTATCGTTCTAAAACTTACAAAAGTCAAATCAAATCAAAAGTCATTTATTCAAATTAGGCTGAGAATCAGCACTTTTTGAACGTCGATATTACATAAGACAGTCCGCCAAAACGCCCACCCATCGACACTTCCTAGTGCTTTCGCTGGGAAGAAGAAGTGGCGGAAGAAACTCCAGCAGTACAGCCGTCTGTTCATTTAAAAAAACACATGACTTTATATAGTGTAGTACTTTGTATAGTGATGAACACAAGAAAATACACCAACAATGAAATTATTGAAAATATACCAGCTACCACGCCAAAATACCAGCAAAGCAAAGCAATATGTGTATTGTTTTGTTTTGGTATATATATATATATATAATTGTAAACTAGTGCTTAACTGCAATCTCGCCGATGCAGTCATTGGTGGTAAAGTGCGCTAGTTTATTAAGAAACTATTCACTCTAGCCTTGAAGACACTTAAATTGTCGTCAGACGGAAACATCAAAGTTGGCAAATTGTTCCAGTCCCTCAATGTACGTGGTATAAAAGACGAGGCGAAATGCTTCGTCCAAAACGTCTCGGAGTGAAAGCTTAAAAAATTGCCGCCGATAGGAGGGTTAATTTAATTTCTCCAGATTAAATACGCACTGACTGTGGGCTTATTTAAAGTGAAGTGTAGTGAACAATTTCGTATAATAAAAGCAGAATAATAAGTAGATAATTTAAATTTGTAACTAATAATCATTATTAAATGTTATGGAATCCTACTAATATTATAAACATGAAAGTTTGTATGTATGGATGTATATTTGTTGCTCTATTAGGCAGAAACGGATTTGGAAGAAATTTGATGGTTTTCATTCGGATATTCTCAAAGGAAAGAAAATTATGCGGGTGAAACCACAAGGTGCTTTTATTTCATTTTATGCCATAAGAAGGAACAGATTTAGTTCTTTTTTTACATAATTGCCAAGCCAGTAATGAATATAAATTATTCGATGGGATTCGGTCAATTTCGTTTCAATTAAAAATAACCTTCATTTAAAGTGATAAACTTTCATATTGGCCACCATTTATGACAGGTTCACGTAGTATATAGGCACGATAGAGCAGTTTTATTAATTAATACATGGACGACACTCAATAATAAAGATTTGGAACCCCAAATTAACCAGATGTAACAGAAGACCCAGAGAAATCTTAATAATTGCCAATTTGCCTTATTATTATGATTTCTGTGAAGGAACCGGAGGCATTGATTATGTAGACTTCTGGATCATGTTTGATTATCTACCTATAGCAAGAGAGGTGCTATACGTAACTAAACATATGCTATACTGAGATTACGCAACGATGCGAGAGCGGTGCGTGTCTAAGGTGAGAGTGCGAGGCAGAACGGTGCGTGTCTAAGGTGTTCTGTGGGTTGTAGTAGGCGCATGAGAGTGTTCGTTATTGTTTGTGCTTGTTATCTTGTGTTTCCTTTTATGTATCTGTTTTTATGAGTCTTCTTAGTTGGAATAAACTAATTTATTTATTTATTGCTGGTCAGATATGATGACAGGAAAGTTATCAGACCAATAAAACCGCTATACTACCCAGCCATAGACAAGAAAGTAATCGAGTCTTTGTTTTTGTCATAATTAGGTGCATAATGTGTCATATCGATGTAAAAACATCAATATTGTGTACAATATATTGTTGCCAGTGTGTTAAGTCAATAACAATGATATAATTGCTACAGAACTATTTAAAATAATAAACACAAGCGGTTTTATGAAATCGTGTAGTTAAACATGCTACGTTAATGATCAGTTAATCGATACTATTAGAAATTACTGAGCAATTTCAGCTGGTCATTGGAAGCCTATACTAGATAATTTTCTGGTGGTTAGACTACTTCAAATTATTTGAAACTAGTCATCGTAACGTGTTTCTGAACATACCTTGTCTACATAAGATCGTTATTAAATCAAAGTTATGTAAAAAGCAGCTGGAGTAAGCAAGATGGGAGTTACTTAAGTGCAGGAATATTTCCAGTAAAACATCGCCGTTGGAATAATAAAAAAAAATGGCTTTAAAACCGTTTCTTCTTTTCAGTGTTATGTTCCATGCAAGGCTTAGACGTGCTCGAAAGCTGTTGCTCTACTTAAAAAATATGGTTGAACTTATTTTTCCCATTTCTAGGGGCGTGTGCATGATCGAGTAAGTAGTAAACATGTTGACAGCGTTAATACTTATGTTTAAAGAATATGTCAAGTGATAGTGACACCTTACAACCTTCAGTTTAAATTACAATCAAACCAATATTATTATAAAAGGCGAATGTTTGTGAGTGCATGAGTGTTTGTATGTTTGTAATTTCTTCACGCTCAAACGGCTGGAGGGAATCGCATGAAATTTGGCACACTGATGATGTATAACCAGGATTAGTATATCCAGTATTTTTTATATTACTACTCGAACTTATGCGGATGAAGCCGCGGAACGCAGCTAGTTTGAACTATTATTATAATAATATTATTTTGTTTCGTCATTGGAGTCTGTTCCGACATTCATATAAACATACAGTCATTTCTATTATCTTCACCAAGCGACTAACTGAACTAAATCCTCTAATCTTGTAAATCTAATATGTACGGTTACATCCAGGATTGCTCATTTAAATCAAGTGATGGAACATATTATACCGTATTCATTAACAACCTCCTTTGTGATACGTTTTTTGAAATTAGTTTCTAGATACTAATTTCGGCAAAGCTTTCTGTAGGAAAAAAATAGAAAAAAAATCTGAAACATTTTTTTTAAATGGCTACCCATAGTTACAATATCAGGTGTCAATAAATGACAAATATTGCCTGTCTAGAGTATACTTTTTTTATTTTTCCTTTCTTTTATGGCTTCGCACGGTTTGTGCATGTCACATAATGAATTGTTCATGTCGAAAAAAACAACGTGATACGTCTTACGATGGAGGTTTGAGACAAAGTCATGATGTGGCCTCCATGCTGCGATATTTCACTGTTCTTTATGAATTATTTACTGAATGCACTTTTTACTACATAAATCACGCGCTTTTATTTAGTAAACAACACTATAAATAATTTTAAAAAGTCCGATGAAAAATGAGCGTGACACTCAGCTTGACTTTCCCGCCAAAACCTCAAAAGCATACTTTTCTTACTCTAATTTACACAGACTAAATACAGAAAGGCATAAAACATCACATGCTAAATATTCAACAAAGTTTATTATCGAAATTTTTAAAAATAAAAAGTGTTTATGTCAACGGACGCGGCAATTGTACGGGTTGACTATCTGAGCCGTATTTTTTTTAAGCTTGCAAATGCAAAATATGTATGGAAGTGTCTGTTACTTGATTATTGTACAATAATGTGTTATTATGAAAATAAAACAATAACATTGGAAAAAAATATTAAAATGACGACTTTACGACTTTTGTACCACAAACTGGGAAAAAATAGCTAACCCTACTTTCAATTTCGAATCGACAATAGATTTCACGATAAAACTGTATAAAACTATAGAAAATCTTATAGCTTATTTCATAACGATTACAGTGACATAAGGTGTGACGAGCTGTGCTTTTTAATTTCAGAGCTATCGTAGTATTAGCGAACGCGCGTGCAGCCGGCCGCACTCTTACAGATCCGCGGAGTTGCGGAATAGTGGCCTAACATTACGATTGGATAAAAAGAAATCCTCTTATACATGCCGATCAGGTTTCATATAAAAAAAAAATCGTCTCATAAGTCATACAAGCCGAAGAAATCAATATGACATTAAATTAAACTGTGTGTATTTTATGTATAGTAAGTACCCAGTCTCCTGGGTATATCAAATCACATATCAGTCAAAATTTGACAAACCCATAATCCTTACCAAAGCCTGACTGTTACCTAATACTACTGTTTGGTTTATTTCAAATAATAATCCTTACTAATATTATAAATGAGAAAGTGAGTTTATTTGTTTCTTTGTTCCGCTTTCACGCCGTAACTACTGAACCGATTGCTTTGAAATTTTGCAGACGTAAAGTTAGATGTCTGGATTAAATAATAGGGTACTTTTTATCCCAGAAAAATTTGATATTCCCGAGGGAAATTTGAAAAGCGCGATATAACCGAACTCAACGCGGGCGAAGCCGCGTGTGGGTCGCTAGTACCTACCTTATATTTCTTCGATGAATTGAATATTTTTAAAAGAGTTATCTTGGAGTTCCTTGCTGGCTTTTCTCAATAGAAAACTACTAATTACAACCGTGCACCTAGTTTCTGGTGTTCTCATGTAGGTTTTATGAAATATTTTGATTTTGATGTTAATTAGAATTCATTTGATAGTTCTGCATTTGTTAGTTGTATATTGATGTACGGATGACAGCAGGTTTACCCGAAACTTTCAAATATTTACAATCAACCTTGAGCCTTAAAGCTTTGCCTATAAGGTTGAAAATCTAATAAAGAAATTTTACAGATTGCAGTAGCTTGATGTGCTTTTTCCTAATGAATTGAAATTATTACAGAATGTTTTTAAATTCAAATTGACGGCGTGGTTACAAAATAAATGCGTTTATAGAATTAAGGAATTTATAAAACATAGACATAGTTGTTAAATGATGTATAAATATGTTTTATGAGTAATTGGTGTTAATTGGCAATTTTCATTTATATCCTACTTAATAATTTCTTTTTTTTTAACTTGTATTTTATTGACTTTTATATTATGTTGACATTCATATTGTATGTATGATATTGACTTTTTTAATGGAGTTTTGACGGGAAAGCTAACATGAGTGTCACGCGCATTTTTCATTTTACTTTTACAATTATTTATAGTGTCGTTTACTAAATAAAAGCGTGTGATTTATGTAGTAAAAAGTGCATTCAGTAAATAATATAGAGAACATTGAAATATCGCAGCATAGTGGCCGCATCATGACTTTGCATCAAACCTTCCACATAGACGGTTCACGCGGCGGTCTTTTTCAACTGTCATTGGCTATATTCGCCATTATTGTGAAATAAAATTTTCAAAGAATTTCTATAATTTGGTACACGTGTTATTGACAAAATTGTGGTACATAGTCCAAAGGGGCCATTGATCAAGAGTTGATGTTGGATCTCACCATGAAAAAAGAAGAAGAAGAAGACATTTTTAATAACAGTTATTGACATAATATACTTGAATGACATTTTAGATTTTGAGTATTGACATTTAAATTTTTTTTCCCTTGTCTAACAATGTATTTTCTGGCAAATAAATATTTTGATTTGATTTGATTTATTGTCGTCTGTACTAGAGAGTGTGTTCGGGACTATCAGCAATAGCGATCCTGGTAATAATTGTATTACCAGGTTCGCTAATGTTCTCATTTATTGTTCTCATTTAATCATAATTCTAGTTTCATCAATCTAGCTTTTTAGAATACGGAGACCGGTAATTGTAGGTACTTAATTCATATTTAAGTAGGCAAGCTTAAAAAAAACCTAAACCAATAAAAAATTAAGACTAAAATAAATAATGGAGGCACTAATGGTCTGTTCTCTGAAAGTATCCGATTATTATTTCAACAAATGATAATGCCGAACCTAAAATTATTAATTTTATTTCACCTGACGATAGAGAAAAATTTTAAACTTCAATTGTTTTGAGGAATTTTTAATAACTATTTAATTCGGGTTACATAAAAATGATGAGAAATAATTTTGAAACCTTCTAAACTTTCGGAACCCACTTAAATATGTGCTTCATACTTTTATAGTGACTGAGTACGGAAGATCTGAACAGAGTTCGTTAACTCTTACAGATACTTTTGGTACAGACTTATGTGTTTTAATGAATTGGTAGGACCTAACTCCTCAGGTAGAAATTCGAACCACTCTCAGTCATTTGTGTTTTATTTGTATTCGTGTATCAGCAACATTATTTTGTATTTGTATTTTTGTTACTGGATCGTATACTTAATTATTTGCAATAACATTTATATCGGTCTACTTCTTAATTATTTCTCTTTTAAAATGAAGTCTAAGTAAAGGAGTTTTCAATAGGGACGCTCAAAGTTTGACAGCGCATAGCGGTCTTCTTGGTAATTGCTGTCAAATTTGGCATGAATACATATTTAGTCGTGACATTTCAGCATGGCACGTTACACGCTTCAACAACGCGAAGAAATTATTAAAATTTATTATCAAAATCAGTGCTCTATTCGCCTAACTTTACGTGCGTTGCGATGGCAACCGATATCGGACGATGATAACAATTTTTTGTGGTCTAGGGTAGGTGGTATGGATCTTACTAACATGTGGTTCCAACAGGACGGCGCCACTTGCCATACAGCACGGGAAACATTAAATTTATTGAAAGAGAAGTTCGAGGGCTTCGTCATCTCGCGTGTTGGCGACATCAACTGGCCCCCGAGATCGTATGACTTAACACCGCTCGATTATTTTCTGTGGGGCTACGTGAAATCTCTAGTGTATGCAGATAAATCGCAGTCAATTACTGCCCTATAGGCCAACATAACTTGCGTTCTTAGTGAAATTGAGCCCCATTTATGCGAAGACGTCCTTCAAAATTGGTCCACCGGAACCATCTACAGCGGAGTCGCGGTGGACATTTGGCTGATATTATTTTCCACACATAATGTCATTGAATATTCTTTAAAATTTAATAAAAATTGTGGTAATATCACTTAAACAGATTGTTTTATTTCATTTCAATGCATCATTCGAGCACTCTTAATGAAAAACCCTGTATTTGAACTGAATAAGTAACATTATCGTAAATACGGTTATCATTTAAACTAACACAAATTCGCCATTTTGGGACCTATGCTGGGACCTAACGTTGCCAACTGGACAAGCGTTTACATAAATTATTTCGCTGAGCCAAAACGTCTGTTCAGTTGACTGAAGATATCACAAATATAAGCGACCAGCTAGAAGAAAATTAATTTATGACGGTTACATTTCGCAAGCTTTGCATTCAATTAATGAAACATTATTTTTTTAATTATATTATGCAGGTCTCGGAGACGCATAAGTTAAATAATTTTTGCATGAAATAGTAAATTTGTTTTTTTTTGAAACCTATAAAAATATACATTTTTTTAATTATGTGACATTTTGCCACTAACCTTGTCGGGGGGTGATGAGGAGAGCTTCACCTCCTCGGTGTTTTCAGACGACCGTATGCTCATCATGTTGCTTCAAGAGACCGGGGCAGGACTCGATGCGGCGCTAATGCTATGAGTATAAACAAACGCAAGAGGCGCGCGCGCAGCTTTTATGAGGCGCGCGTGACGTCACGACATTCATCACCCCGCGCCGCCGCAGTGGATGTGGTATTTTAAGATAATAAATAAAAAATATTGAAATAACACGTAGCGCCTTTATCATTATTTAGTTAAATGCGTATGCTAGTTAGTATGTATGAACTGCTTTGTTCCAGAAGACATGTCATTGAGTCATGTAAACTATAGACTGGACAACGCACTTTGACGACGTAAATAGAGTAGTCCACAGAAAAATATCAGCGGAGCAATTACAAACTTTCTACTTCGTTAATTAGAATTAGATCAAGTTCTATATAGTACGGTCTAAAAGAAGATAGAAAAAAATTTACTCAACAATACGGTTATTATTACAGACACAGTACAATATTAATACCTAAAACATTACGTAATACGTTTGTTCACTACTGTCAACATAATACATACAAATCAAATCAAAAAATTTTATTTCACTTAAACTAACAAGGGCACTTATGAAACGTAGTAAGTAGCTAGTATGCCCGGCTCATATTCGTCATTTCTTATGGAGAAGAGCCGGAAGGATAATCCAGGGTGACTTTTTTAAAAGTAATTGTCTTTTACAGTGCTTCTAAATTATGGGAGGGTATGGGAGGGCAAGGAGGGGTAAGTCGTGGTGGCCTAGTGGTTAAAACACCAGCCTCTCAAGTATGAGTGTGCGGGTTCGATTCCAGGTCAGGCAAGTACCATTGTAACTTTTCTAATGTTATATGTACTTTCTAAGTATAGTGGACACCAATGATTGATTACAAGGTGAAGGAAAACATTGCGAGGAAACTCAACTGGACTTTAAGTCTGAAATCGACAACCCGTATTGAGCAAGCGTGCTGATTACGCTCGATCCTTCTCTGTAAGAGAGGAGACCTGTGCCCAGCAGTGGGACGACGCGAGGGCAGCGTAGGCTTGCTAACAAGTATCGGGAACCTAGCGTAATTCATGAAATATAGAATTAGTCTACACACAACCTTAGTCGCTGAGGTTCCAAACCTTTGTGCAAGTTTCATAAATGGCAGAAATGAGCAAAAAGAAAGGATGTTTGAAAAATCTTTCCCTTGAATAGGAGACGAAAAGTTTCCTCGAAACTTCAGAATTTTGGCCGCTTGAATGTCCCATTTGGAACAAGGCTTGTACATTGTGTGAACAAATGCATATTGAATACCTGGTACCTATGCAATATTAACGGCGCGAGGCGTAGGTATTCATACCACATCCAACGCAGCAGAGCACAGCCTGTCACAACTCAACGTGTTACATAAAAAGTTCGTCTATGCAATACTGTCGCGATGTTGCGTTTGGGACTTTTTAATTGTTTACAGCCTTAATAATTGATTGCTCTACACCCGTCACATGAAGGTCGACCTTGTCTCACATAAACTCGCAGTACTTCGCACTACGTCGCCATTGCTCGCCTTATTATTTATTTATTGGATCAACTACCCGGCTAGGTTAATGTCAAACACGTTGTTTTTGTTTTTTCCGGCAGTTATTATGTTGCCGTACCAGTTTTGCGATCAAAAACATTATTGTTTGAGGAAAAAACACGTCACGACAACAATTATTAAGGTCGGTGTTATTAAGTGTAAGGATACATTGGCGCCGACTCCCTTATTCATGAACTAAACTATATTTAGTCAGTGCATCTTTTTCTTCCGACTTCATTATGAAAAGGACAAAGGATAAATAGTAGTTTCGTCTTTTCAAATCAGTCAGCGCCTGACATAAAATGAGGTATTTTTAGTTGCCATAACATCGGCCGCCGGCAGAAGTTACCACCCACCAGACAAAGCCTTGCCGCCAAGCGATTTGTCGTGTTCCGGCATGATGTCTGGTGAAGCCGTTCGGAGGACGGGTCTGAGCAGTTGTGTTGCGATGTGTGCCGGGTACGATGCGCCTAATGTTGTTGTGTTGGGAGTTTGGTCGTGGAGGGTCTTCAGATCAATCTCCCTTTGGCGCAGCATCATTGGTCGTGTTGTTGGGTTTAACATTGCATCACCTCGCTCAACTGCCGTCTTCCTTCCTATTCGCTCAGTTTTTCTGAGTGAATAGGCTCTTAATAAACTAGCGCGCTTTACCATCAACGATCGCATCACTGCTTACCATCAGGCGGGAATGCGGTCAAGTGCTAGTTTATAAGTATTAAAAAAAAAAAGATGCTATGGAGAATGGAGTATCTAAGTTACATATCACTAAACAAATATTTTTATTTTTAACCGACTTCAAATAGGAGGAGTTTACTCAATTCGAACGTATATATGCTTTTTTTTATGTTGTTCGCGGATAACTTTGTCGTTTATGAACCGATTTTGATAATTATTTTTTTGTTGGAAAGAAGATATTTCCAAGGTGGTCCCACGATAAGGACATCAGGATCTGATGATGGAAGACCAGAGAAATCAAGGGGAACTTTCAAAAATCGTCTGTTGTTTTTATGTCCTATTCTTAAAAAAACAGAATTTGACTTAAATTTAATTTAGTTTGTTATCAGCGCCACTGGCTATTTTAAAAGTTGTATAACTATCTGTGCATATGGAAATATGCAATCATGTTAAAATTTGCAATATCTCGTGCTGAAGGCGTGCTCTGAATGATACCTTTATCTCGTTGAAGCGACAATCAGCGTTAACGACTAACGTGAGATATTTTTGATAAAGTGCAATGATGTCGAAATAATTTGCGCCTTCTGAGGTCAGTGGCGCCCGTTTCAGATAAGCTATCATTTTATATCTATTAAACATATATAAAGGCTAAGTGAATTAAACGTTTTGTTTATTTTATTTTCGATAACAAATACCGCCTGATTACTTAATTATGATACATACTGGTAAAAGATGTTCGACGAAAAAAAGGAATGATTTGTTACTTTGGTTCTGTTTTATGACGTAATCTCCCTACATTAGATAAGAATGACAGCGTATTATGTTCACAAAAGGTTATGACCCTCAACTAGAAGTTTAACTTGATTAAAGTCAAGTGATAAGGGGCTAGCAAGTACCAAGATAAAAGTGTGGCTGATACTACGAAAGGTCTGGAACATTTCACCAAACCCCACCCACTTTCGGCTAATGTTTTCCCCGTTTCTGAAAACCACGAGTTTAATCTATAGAGTTGTGACTTATAAAACCTATTAACTTTAGAAACACTTACAAGATTATCGCCAAATATATTTTGTACAACAGGCAAATAAATAAAAAAATAAACCAAATATAATGACGACACTGACACAGAGAGAATCACTACTAAGAAAAAAATCTTAAATAAGTTGTATACATAAATGTTGATTTTCGAAGTAGGAGTTGATAGCCATTGCCATATTTCCAGGTAGGAATCGAACTCTTTTAAAAGTACACTGTAATTACACCATTCGATAATGTCACATTCAGAAATTTGTGCATGCAAATCCTCTTGAAATTATATTATAAACGCCGCGCGCCCGCAAATTATACTAATGATTTTATAATAGCAGAATTAGCAATCAATTTTAAGGTCACCCAAAGGGTGCCAATGACCCTAATAATACTAAGGCTCCGTTGTCCATACTTCCAACTGTCACAAAGCTATATTTTTCGCACCGTAATAAGTAGAAGTGGTCCCATACAAGACGTGTTTATTTCGACGTGTTTTACTCAATCTTAATAATGGCGAAACCTACACACAAACGTTTAGTGTTAAATATTTTACGATTGTATAAACCCTTCGTATGTGAGTTCGACAATTACGTACCAGCTCTCGATGGTCTTTGCGGACACAAACTTGAATAACGCCTGCAACAAGCGATGTTTAAATAACCAAACTGAGCCAGAAGGAGTTCTTACCTCTTATATTACTTTTAGTCTGAGCACAGCAGCTCTCTCAACACAGGTTTGATCGTTATTAACTAAAGTAAATTCTACCAACGAGTTATATAGTTATAAAATGCCTTCGTATTGCGCACGCAAAGGTATGCAGACTATTGCGAAAGGAAGTGCATTGTGTTTCCGTTTCCGCAAGGCTACAGAAGTGCTTCGATATTGTTAAAGAAATAAATATAATATCGTTTCTCATTGCCTTAAAAGTCTATATACATGTAGTATTCAAGACAATTTTGTGCAGCAATAAGGTTCCCTCTAAGCCGGTTTCACGAAACCAGTAAGTTACTTTAAATTAACGACGGCTAATAAAATAATGAATCAATATACTTGAGCCGTATTATGACGTGTTAACGCCATCATTAGGTTGTTGTGAGAAAGGGATAGCGCTATCAATTCTGTAGCGCTATTCGTCATCTTTGTCTGACCACACCTGACCCAGCTATCCAAGGAGTCCAGCTGACTCAATGATGGGTATGATTGAAACGTTTGCAACGGATTTGACGTAGTTATTTATATGCATTTATTGTGAGACCATAGAGTTTTTTACTATTTATTGTTATACTCTTTGCTGCTAAAATACCTAGGTGAAAGATAAGACTGACATGTTTGTCATTATTTTGAAAGCTTGAAACCGAGTTGCTCATGAATAATATTATTGTACATAAGTATTAGTTAGTTGAGTAAGCTGTCGACTGAATCCCCGTAATGGTTATTTTGAAGCAGGTACAGATTCGACTTAAGTCGATTAAGAACATTCAGAAGATCACCAAAACCATGAAGATGGTGTCAGCTAGCAAGTAGGTCCCCTAGGAATAAACGAGCGAGAAAAACTTGAATAGACTTATGACTAAGTAGTATCCAATGCCAAGCTATGGAGTAACGCTTTCTAAATTGCAAGCGCTCATGCAACTACCAAGCGAAGGAAACTTTGAGGGCGCTAACAACCAACAGAAATCTGCACCGATGACGGTGGTAGCGCTTGACACTAAATATAATAGCTTGGCGTTGTTGTATGGTTTGCTGTTGTTGTTGTTAAGAGAGAATTACTGATCCCTTAACGGACTTTGCCTATTGCTAAGAGGGTCTTACATACTTAGAGTACTCAAAAACCCAGGTTCACGAAAGCGGAGCGCGACTTGCAAGCGGCTCGGCCGTTCGGGTACGGTCCGCGCAAGTTCTACGAGATGTCCCAGCTCGTGAAAGGAGCTGTAGACGTTAAGGATGATAAGACGGGGAAGAAGGCCCCCGTGGAAGAGGCCGCGCCTCCGCCTGAGCTGAAGCCCGACCTAAAAGAGAAGAAACTGAAGAGGATATACATCGCCATGACTTCTGACAGAGGTACGAAAAGATTTTTGGCTTGTATTAATGGTTTGTACAAACACTTATACCAGTCAATAATATTGTTTTTTAACTAGATGAGTTTGGAGTTTTTGTCTGGCTATTGAAAGAAAAGAAAAGATAATGGCTAGACATAATCTTGGTCAGATTATATGAAGACCATGTAGAATCGATGCCAGAGATGATATTTTGAGGAACGAACCACAAAAGCTGACAGTACCAGTCCAGTCAGTGCACGCTTTTGTCAGAAATCGTTCAGCTCAACTCAAAACTTAATAAGCTCAACGATCCGGCGACCAAAATCAAAGAAAGCACCTTTAGGTATGCCACATAAATTACTCAAACTGCTAGACTGAAAATACAAACAGAACAGAGAAAATAAAAATAAATAAAACAACCCAAAATAGTCTTCACTTGCACAAAAAAAAAAACTTTACGAAGTAAGCAAATGCGGTTTTTAGGTATCTAAAATTTATCAATGTAGAAGATATACATAAAAATAAAATACGGGCATTAGATATCTTTGAGGACCATGTAAATTGGTATCTGAAATACACTTTTGAGGAAAGAACCACATAGATTGATAGGGCCTGTGCATTTGTCAAAAAATGTGCAGCTCAACTCAGCCCTGGAGAAGTTTACTGATTTAGCGAATATATTAGCTAAGAAAAGGTATTTGAGTAGGCCGTGTAAATTATTCAAACAGCCAGATCATGATTAAAAATAAATAAGAAATAAAATAAAAAAAGGAAAAAAATAACCCACATAGTCCTCACATTAAAAAAATAATAAAAATACGTAATACTTTACA
The DNA here is from genome assembly GCA_037179545.1 of Sesamia inferens. Lineage (NCBI taxonomy): Eukaryota > Metazoa > Arthropoda > Insecta > Lepidoptera > Noctuidae > Sesamia > Sesamia inferens. Next base: position 11,310,645 of record CM073921.1, on the reverse strand, counting down.
ACTTACACTTTTCAGTAAATATTATGTTGTTGTTATATATAACGTAATTTTTTCTTTATACAAAACCTGAATATAGTTTGTTCAGAATAAGTAACTGAATCGATTCCAATCATGTTATATTTTTTTCCCAAATACATTTAGAAATTATTGCAGTGTGGTTACCGAGCGCAGAATTTAGTTTACGGTAGATCATAACAGGTCAACGTATCGCTCGCCACCCTTTTTTTTTTTTTGTTAGGATGGGAAATCACCAAATGACTTCTCCCGCTCTGGGCGGAGCGGAAGTGTCAGACTTTTACTGATTAAAACCCACCCGTGTTTCTTCTCTTACCTGTAGACTTTTACTAACTAAAACCCACCTGTGCGACGGCCAGGGCCACGGTTTCTTGTTTAAACAACCCGCAACCCTGACTCAGGAGGCATCGGTCTTCGTGGACCCCGTCACGATGTGCTGACATCTCTTTGAGCCGCGCGTGAAATACGACGCGCCGTCAACTCGGGCCTGGTCCTTACCGGGCGGAGAGCAGGCCCGCGCCTACGGTGACTGGGAGTTAGGTGTCGTCTCCCGACCAGGACGTCTCCTGCGGCGGCTAGTGGCGTGAGGGCCCTGGTTGACCATATTTTGTTGGGACAACCAGGTGGTAACTTTGTGGTTTTTCATGAAATATTTTTGAAATTTTGTACATTGATTCTTTCCTTAAAAATACTGGACACGTGTTTCGGGTTTCGTATACACAAAAAATAACGTTGTAGTTGTATAAAAATCATCAAGCAATAAATTAAAATGATATAAATAGTAAGTACTTATCTTATCTTATACCTTTAAACGAGCAATTCTTGTATATATGTATATATATAATTGGAATCTCGGAAACGGCTCCTACGATTTTCATGAAATTTTGTGTGCAGGGGGCTTCGGGGACGATAAGTCGATCTAGCTAGGTTTAATTTTCAGAAAATGTCTTTTTTCCGTGTTTTGAGGCACTGAACAATTGCTAAACTTCTTATAAGAAGCTAAATTTCGCCGCTGTCCTTAATGATACGAATAGCCGAGGGACTTCGGCCTCTGATTCCGAGCTCGTAGACTTCGGGTTCAAATCCCTGACGATATAGTGTTTTTCCTTTTTTTTTTGAAGTTTAAAAAAAAAGAATGATGGCGTTGTCTAATGCTTTTTTTTATTTAATAAAAATTTAATTTAATTTATTTAATTTAATTTTATTATTTTTTTCTTTTTTTATATATAATTGGAAACTGCGTCAACGAATTTTCTTTTTCGTTTATTTTATCAATGGAAGAAATTTTGTTTTGCCTAATTTGTGGAGATGCAAGGTACCAGGGTCGCACAAAAGTGTAGGAGAAGTCGAAACAATGAAGCTCATTCATTTTAAAGATCAGCCTGAAGGAGCAGTCGAATTTACAACAGAATTTCTCAACAGTGTCAACATTTCAGACTTGCCACAACACGAACTAAAATATTATTATTATTCCCTTTATTTCTTTATACATACATATTATTCTACATTTTTAAATATTTATATAAAAACATACAAAAACATTTAAAAATATAAAAAATAGTGTTCCACCGATGGCGGGAGCGGGGTCCAAGCTACCGGTGGTTAGGGCTCCAGAGACAGGAACCTCCTCACGATGCGGGCCGTATCGAGGAGTACTGCCTTTTGAATCAGGCCTTTGATCCAACTGCCTAACGAGAGCCTCAATAGATGTTGGTCGAGGCTTTTGGCTATCAAACCATTGGCCGATACGACAATCGGTACAATGACAGCCGAGTTCACATTCCACATGTCAACAACCTCGTGCGCCAAGTCGGGATATTTAATTTGTTTATCTTTCTCAGCTTTCACGAGATTCCCGTCATGTGGAATGGTAACATCGACAATCATTGCGAGGCGCGCTAATCGATCTATCACTACTATATCAGGCTTGTTTGCAACAATAGTCCTGTCAGTAATGATAGACCGATCCCAGTATAACGTGACATGGCCATTTTCAAGAACTGGGTCGGGCACATACTTATAATACGTTACCTCAGAATCCACAAGTTTATATTTCAAAGCAAGTTGCTGGTGGATAATCCTAGCTACTTGGTTATGCCTGTGCAATACTCGCCATTAGCCAAACGAGAGCAACCAGAGATAATATGTCTGATGGACTCACCCGGATGGTGACATGCCCGACACACGTCAATCGTCCCGTCCTTCATAATATATCTTTATTATTATTATTATTATTGCTAACATTATGATACCTTGCACCTCCTCAAAGTAGGCAATATAAAATTCATCCATATAATATGATTTAATAATGATGAAGTACCTAGGCGACCGAGCTTTGCTCGGATTTGCTTTTTTTTTTTTAATAATTATAAACTAGCGCTTGACCGCAATCCCGCGTGATGGTAAGCAGTGATGCGATCGTTGATGGTAAAGCGCGCTACGTTATTAAGAGCCTTCCGTGTGCAGTTTCTGGCCTGCCATCGGACGCGTCCCCAGGTGGCGGACAGGGGAACGGCCCCCAGATATGGGGGTTACCGGTTTACCGGCGCGGACCAAAACCAGAAGTGGGGACCGCTTCGGCGGTCACGTGCGGCGGGTCGGCCACCACTCCAGGTGGCTGGCATGACCCGAACTCCGGGTCACCGTCGGGCAACCCGGTCTCCTCACTGAGAGGAGCTGGGGGCCCCGTTTACTTCCGGGCAAACGAGTGGGGCTAAGAGGAAGGACACCTCGCTAAAAAACCCTTGGCTGCTGCGTCTTCTCGCACAAGAAGACGTACCCAGCCGGGCCCTCAGTGTGTCCTCAGTGTGACCACAGTGGGCCCTCCCCATGGAGGGCCCACTGTGGGCCTGCCTTCGGGCGGGAATCGCCGGCGGGGGATTGGTCGGCAGGCTTGCTATTTCCCATGACCCCGCCACTAAGGCGATGTCGGTGTGCCGCTGTTCGGGTTTAATGGGTATTCCCGGCTTCGGCTGGGCGAGTCCCACACGCGCCCTTCGGGGTATGGTGCGTAAACAAAGCATTCCCACAGGGTACAAAAAAAAAAAAGGTTATTAAGAGCCTATTCACTCCGGAAAACTGAGCGAATAGGAAGGAAGACGGCAGTTGATAAAGGTGGTACAATGTTAAACCCAACAGCACGACCAACAATGCTGCCCCAAAGGGAGATTGATCTGGAGAACCTCCACGACAAAAGTCCCAACACAACAACATTTGGCGCATCATACCCGGCATGATATAGTATGGAAGGAAGTATTAGGTTAAGCTTAAACTACGAGTATGTATTGATGATAATATATAACTGATGTAACTGATTGTTAAACTATAAGTACTTATTTATAATAAAATGTTAAACTAAATTGCACTCGTAATTTTATATTTAAATAACAGTTAATAATATTTTTTATTATTATCTCGGTATGATCGAAAATATTATTATTATGTCGGTATGATCGAAAAACATTAGTCAAAAAATATTATTTAAAAAATTCGCTGGTTTTAAATTTTTGGTTTTGAAAATATAGAGACACACGATGTACCTAACAAAAAAAAAGTTGCCGAGCAAAGCTCGGTCGCCCGGTACTAAGTATAATAATATATAATGAATGTTTCACATGTCAGATATCTAGCAATACAAAATATAAAAGTGTTAAACAGTAAAAAAAATGATAAATACAAAATCAACATGTGTATTGATCACAAATACAATAACAGACCAGAATTGTTGATCTTTTTAAGATTAATGGTCGAATAATTATGATGGAGAGATTGGGACTCGATTTCAAAAGGTCATCGCCACTTGATTAGGAGACTTACTTCTGCTTTTGTTTTAGGTTCGTCATTGCAAAAAGATTTTTTTTTAATTTTTCGGAAGATGCAAAATGATTGCGTCAGTAGTGACGCTAACTGTTATTGTGCTGGAAGTTATTGTGTCAGTAATGACGCTATCTATTGAGCTTGAAGGTCGCGTCGCATTACGTTTGATGTGTTGCTTCCAAAAAAGCTGAATCTGTATCGACCTATATTACTAACCTAAAAAATCGGTCAAGAGTCTTGGATTAAGATAACCTTTTTTAATTTCTATCAATGCTTCATTACTTATTATTTATTTTGTATAACAAAAATGAAACGTAATTTGCAACTTGAAATATCTGTTTATTAGGTATACTTATTTTATTATCTATTATTTTTTTCGGAAAACTAGCAGCTAACCGAATTTCTATTGGCTATTGACCGTCGCATCCCAAATTGTTCAATAATAATACAATGTAACTTCGTCATTTTCTTATAAATGTTAATACTACCCAAATTGGAGCACAAAAATAAACAATTCAGTGGAGCGATAAGGCGAGACGTGAAGCGATGGCGCGGCGTGCGCTCGCGCAACCCCGAGTTACGCATGTTTCGGTTTTGTCGAGGTTATCGACAGATCACGGCGCATCGACCGACGACGATGCCTAAATACCTTCGCAGCACTAATATCATCCTTACTGCAGTGCTGCAACAAATCGTTGGCGCTTGCTTGAGCGACATTAATAGGGGCGCCATTGGTAAACCTTTTATTGGAAAAACAAAATTACCATCTTATTTTTCGAATCTCGGCGTTAATTCCGAGTTTGACCACGTGCCAAACGAAGCTTCCATGTTTGTCCATCAATTGATGATGACTCCCCGGCCCCCACCCTCCTCACACATGGCGCCAGCGCTTTTCCTTGCCTGACTCCTTCAGAGATTAAAAGACTATAAATGGCGAATCTTTACAGTTCCGGAAAGACCTGTGAGACTGCACCGGAGATGCCGGATGATGATGATGGATGTACTTTCGGAATTGTATTAATATTAGGTCCTTACATATGAAATTAGCGTTTTGTCGTACTGGCCACTTTGATCTCAAATACCTCCTCTTTGGTTTAGAATTCCAAATTCAAATTTATAAAACTATTTACTCATCAATTTGTGTCTCGAAAACCGTATTTCTTTTGGTTTTTTCTCTGCGTCATTGAGTTTACAAAATGGAAAATTTCACGTTATTTACGAATATGAGTTCCTCTGTGGCACCAGTGCTGCAGAAACGGCTCGAAGAATTGAATGATGTGTATGGCAGTGTTGGCGCTAGAGAAAGCACAGTGCGTTTTTGGTTCCAACGTTTTTGTTCTGGAAATTTCAACCTACAGAACAATCCCCGTGGACGGCCGGAGACCAAAGTCAACAATGAAGAATTGAAGGCTATTGTGGAAGCGGAACCATCGCAAACTTCGTCCGAGTTAGCTGCAGGCTGCGGTGTTAGTGACAAAACTGTTTTAATCCACTTGAAACAAATTGGGTAGATATGAAAGCTCGAAAGGTGGGTACCTCATGAATTGAGTGAAGCATATCGACAAACGCACGTCGACTGCTGCGTTACATTACTGAATCGGCACAATAATGAAGGGATTTTAAATGGAATCATTACCTGTGATGAAAAGTGGATATTCTACAACAATAGGAAGCGCACATCGCAATGGCTGAACCCCGGTGAACCATGCAAATTCTTCCCCAAGAGAAAATTGACTAGAAAAGTTATTGGTCAGCGTTTTGTGGACTAGTGCCGATGTGGTGCACTACAGCTTCCTTAAATCTGGCCAGACGAATACTGCAGATCTATATTGTGAGAGCTCCACATAATGATGGATTAACTAGCCGCTAAACAACCGAGACTGGTCAATCGCACAAGGCCACTGCTGATTCAGGACAACGCGAGACTACACACAGCACAACAGACTGCTATTAAATGAAAGGAGCTTCAATTGGAATGTTTAAGACATCCACCGTGCTCCCCGGACCTAGCTTCAACAGACTACCATTTTTTAGATATTTGGATAACTTTTGCAGGGGAAAAATTCAACTCCGACGAGGCAGTCCAAACCGCCTTCAAAGATTTTATTGATTCCCGTCCTAGTGTTTTTTTGAGAAAAGGCATAAACGAACTACCTATGCGATGGCAGAAGTGCATAGGTAGATAGCAATGGATCATACTTTGATTACATAATTATATTATATTAAAAAAAATAAACCACTTTTATTCCTCCCATACAAAACGCCAATTTCATCTAAGGACCTAATATCATTGAAATCCAAAGGATAATAAAATTCCATTCTCTGTGTGTTGTTATTATATATAGGTACATTAGGCATGTCTGTCGCGCTGGTTGGCCGGAAATCGGAGCGTATTTTAAATGGTAGTCATTAAAATGGCATGTTATTACTTGTTTATAATAAGTGACTAGGCCAATTCATCGACGTCTGTTGCAATATAGTTCAAGTTTACATCAATGGTATTTCATCATGCCGTCGAAATGAGGAGTGTTAGAACGCAATAACCTGCCAGCTGTCACACGCAACCAAAACAAATAAGTAGGTATATAGTTTCGTAGTCTATAGTCGTAGTTTATATATCTATGTCCGTGGGAAGTTTCTATATAAATTTCATTTAGTTTGCATTAAAATTTTAATTTGACAAAAAATATTTTTGGATGATTTTTTTGAAAAAAAAAAAATAGTTTTCCAAAAATTTAATTAAATTTAAATCTCACGAGAATTTGTTGAATGTATATATGAACATTCAAATAATGGCCAGACATTATAGGAAAGTGACTGAGCACATCTGTCTATCTGTAGTTGTTCTCCTGGTCGTGTCATCTTTGGCCTCTGCAAATGATAGCTGCTGAGCGCCGCGAGCACGTGCGGCGGTGTATGGTCTCCACTCATGCACACTACACGTGATGCATGAGTGACGATACACAAAGTAGCTTCTGTAATGCACTTTATACCTGTAATGCTTTTCTTGACGGAGACCCTGATTAGATGTCCATCAGATACGGCATACCTCAACTACCTGGGATCGAGCACCAATTCCTTCAGCGTGCTGGGGTGTATATGCGCAATGACACCTGCTGCCGGCGTCTCCGTCATCTTGAAGACCCTAACTTCACGTCCCTATGGTTGGTAGTTGATACTGGTGTGGACAAAATTGTCTACAACTACGTCTACCGATCGCACAGTGATGACCAGGAGGCAACTTGACTGTTGAATCACCTCAGTGAGGCTGCTGACAATGCACTGCACCGGACCGTGACGCGCAGTTCGTCGCTCTGGGGGAGTTCAACTCCTGTTTTTGTTTTTGGGGGAAACTTCAGGCACCTGACCTCTGAGAACCGCCCCAGCGATTACCATCCGTACATAGGGGTGGTCACAGTTTTTCTTAAAAGACCAATTCCGGAATTGCCCCTGCGCAACTCTTGTAAGGCCAATGCCTATGGAGACTGTAAAGGTCCCCTAGGCCTCGCTGTATTCGGCAACACGTGACCACTGTCCCAATATCGTCGTTACCGACAGTACTAGTTTCGCCGCAACGGTCAACTGGGGACCTACTAGTGAAGTGTCACTCAATTGTGGGGAAAAATGGGGAAGCCATTTTTCCCCCGGAAGATCGGGTACGGATCGGCACGCTGGCCTTTTGAGTAAACTTCTAGCGTACGGCATTTCCCCTTGGCCTGACTAGCTGGGTAAAAGACTTCCTGACTGAACGGTTCATTCGAGTAGTTGTCGATAGATGCTCAACGGAGTCCATGTCGACTAATTGTGTTCCTCAATGTTCCTGAGGGGTCTATATATGCTGCATATTAATGATCTGCTGATGACCGGTATCTATGGGTATGCAGATGACAGCACAATTGTGGAGAGGCCTGCCGGGTGTTCGGGCTAATAAAGAAGCAATCCGGTCTATGGTGATAGAGCGTATTAACGTTGCAATACAGGTAGTCTCCGAATGAGGTGAAGCCAATCGTGTAGCATCTAACGCCGCCACGCCAAATCACAAGCGTGTCTATTCACCGCCAAAAGGAGCCCGTTCACCTTGGCTCCTACTATTCAAAATGTATCCTTGGAGTGCACCGATGGCCGTCAGCTTTTGACAGTGGAGATTTCCTCAAACCTAAACTTTGGGCGGTTCATTGAGTCCGATGCCAAATTAACTGCTAGGAAACTTACTTGGCGTTATTATTGCAAAGATCCGGCGGTACTTCACACCAGGTTAGCCTCTAATGTTATATAAGGCACAGGTCCGTTCGTGTGTGGAGTACTGCAGTCACATTTGGGCTGATGCAGCAAAATGCCACCTGACAACTTTGGATTCGGTGGAGTGGTGTGCGAAGAGGCTAATTGGTGCCCCAGATTTAAGAATTTATTTAAGATTTATAGAAGCCTGGAGTAGAGGCGAAGAGTAGCCAGCCTGTCGGTGTTCTATAGGATGCGTTTTGGAGAGTGAGCGCGGTAATTGCATGACTTAATCCCTCCATCTCTGTTCCATCATCGGACGACCCTTCGTACGGCGAGTATCCATACGTTGTTGACACCACTACGATACAGACGAAGCGTTCCGCCTCGTCTTTTACAACGCGTAAATCGAGGGACTGGAATAATTTGCCAGCGGCGGTGTTTTCATCTGACTACAATTTAAGTGTCGAAAACTAGCGCGCTTTACCATCAACGATTACATCACTGCTTACCATCAGGCGGGATTGCGGTCATGCAGTAGTTTATAATTTGTAAAAAAAAACATTAATTTGTGATAAAGAGAATGCGCCGCATATAAACAAAAACTGAAATATTTGTATTTACTACTGATATAAAATCATTTATCACAATGACTCTAAGATATAGATGACTTTAAATACATATACTTAGGTACCTATTTTGGAAATCATGCAGTCACCTTCAAGAGGTTTCGCTTATTGTTATATACTATGTAACAAAAGCCCTGTTGTTCCTTTCAGGGACATATAATTTTACCTACAAGCACATCATTAATGGAGTCATAATTAGAAAACAGTAATCATTGTCTAGTCGAGGGGTCACAATCAAATATCTATTAAAACCGACAAATTCGATTATTTTTTTTAGAATATCTGATTTTATAAGTTAAATAAATTGGCGGGAACGTTCTTCTTATGTCTAGTGTCTTCATGCAGAATTGCAGAGCTAAGAAATCAGTTACAGATTATAAATATTAATAATCAAACATTTATTTTAATTATTTTTGTTGAACAGTTTTTATAAATTACTTTCTTTATTACGTTCGTATGCCGATTCTTAAAATGTAGGTTGAAGGAACAACAGAGTTTTTGTTACATATTGTATAACTTGCCATCGTTTTTGAGAATAAATAACTGATTATTATACTAGTCTATTATCATAAAGAAACTCGTATATTCCTATTCTATTCTAAAATAGAAGAGCTTGCATAACTTGTGTGGCTTCCCAGGTCTATGTGGCGGCGTACACAGCGGCGTGGCGCGACGTATCAAGAAGGACTTGACAACGCACGGAATCGAGGCTACCAACAACAAGCTCGTGTGCATCGGGGATAAATCGCGGCTCCTCCTGCGTCGCATCTACGCGGACAACATGCTCGTGAGCGTGAAAGATGTGCGTACATACTGCTCTTATCCACCTAGACACATGTTAGGTGTCTAGTAAGTGGTCCTACACATATGTTGGAGACTTTATAATCAATTCATTAGTATTAATTGATTACGCAACCAAACAGGCCTGAAGCAATTACACCTTTAATTATTCAAGAGAAACCTAGTTTAAGTTGGAGATGATTGTTCTTGTTTAGCTACGTGTTACTTTTTTCGTTACTGATGATGCTCCTCGCTCGATTCAAAATAACAAAGCATATTGTTGTTGCGTTCAGTTTTTAAGTCTGTTTTTAAACTTGAACCATCTGCAGAATAAATAAGTACGACCTGAGCAGATCTCCATCTGCCATCCTCCATGTAACACTTTTGTGGTGTTTATTGACTTGTTAAGGTTTGTCTGTCTGGGACAAATCTGATTTATGATTATATTATTATTTAATTTATGATGGTTTACTTTTCATGGTGACAACCTAACACTGTACACCACATTGCATAGTATCAGACCGAAGGTGCAGTCGAACAAGCTATTTAGGTGACAGATCGCAAACTTTCTTGACGCTACAACTGCTCATAAACAGTAATATTGTGAATGTGCCAATGTGGTGAATAGTCAAATCTTCTACGCTATTTGTTAAGTTAGCAAAAAGCTAGACAATAAAAAGGAATATGATCTGTGTAGTGTAGTCTCCAATATCAGCTCCAATGTAGGCAAAATAAAGATTTTTTCTGGCCTGAACTGCTAAAGACCTACCAGGTCACTCAGAAAGTATTGCAACAAACTTTCGTTTATCTGTTGTTGTTCTTTGCGACGTATCTACATTCCAAATTCAAAACTTCCCTCCACTTTTTTGCAAGCTATGATTTGTAACGATTTCAAATTTAGCGAAACCAGACAAATCGTAAGATAGATAGACTTCAAATGGCGTACAAAGATGAAGGCCATTCTAAGGCAACCGTGTATAATGAATTCAAGTACGGTCGACTAACTTTGGGGGATGAAGAAAGAAGTGGTCGCCCGTTGACGGCTGTTACAGAAGACAAAATGCAAGCAGTGAAAAGTTTGATCCAAGACAATAGACGAATTACATACCAAAAAGTTCAGCATAAACTGCAGATTGAGTCAGGAAGCCTTAACGAGATTCTACACGTGAATCTTCTGTGAAGAAGGTACGGGTGGAAGGGTGCCATGATATGATAGACAAATTTGAAGCGGGCTTGTCTTGGCGTGTTTTCGACATCGTTACAGGTGAAATATCTTAGATTTATCAATACGATCCAAAACGACTGTTGGCGGACACAGCAGTTGGCGGGGCATGGATGAGTCTCAAATCTGCGTCATCGCCCCGCGAAACCGCAGCGCCACCGCCTCGACGTCGATGGGGCCGTCTGTCGCCGACTCCCAAATCCAGGACTGGACTACGGCAGCTTCATCGAGTTGTTCCTTGTCACAAAACTTTCTGGGTCCACGTACATTCAAATATATTAATAGGTTGTAACATAAATTTTCAGACACCAAGATCAAACAGGTCTACATTATAGTTAAAATGTTTTTTTCTTAATGGCAATATGCTTAAGTTTTTTTTATTAATATTCGTGCGTAATTGTCCTGAAACTTGATGTAATTGATGATGCAGGTGGGGCGGCTAGCACCGTCATTCGCGGACGCTTCACTGATGGCGGCCGTCATAACCGAGGCGGGGTACCTGTACGACATCGGCGACATCTATTACAATAAATACCACTCGCCCGTCAAGTACGAGCTCATGGTCATTCCAGTCTTCAACATTAAGATGGTCGAGGTGAGCACACTCAGCTGATAATGCGTCAAGCTTTCCGACATTGTGCACCTGTAGAATGGTTTGCTATATAAAAATGCATGGCGTTTCATAAGTGCTGCACATCGTAATCGTGACACGGCATAAGTTTGGCGTATCGTAAGCATGGCACGTCGTAAGCTTGCCGCGTTGTAGGCGTGGCGTGATGTGAGCGTGGTGTGATGTGACCGTGGCGCGAAGTGAGCATGGCGGCTCGTAAGCTGGCCATGCAAAGTTGGCGTGTCGTGTGCTTGTGAGCTTGGCGTGCCGTAAGCTGGCCATGTAAGCTTGGAGCGTCGTGGGCTTGACGGCTCGTAAGCTGGCCATATCAGCTTGGAGCATCGTGAGCTTGACGGCTTGTAAGCTGGCCATGTAAGCTCGGAGCGTCGTGATCTTGGCGTGTCGTAAGCGCCTCGTGCCGTAAGTATGGCATGGGTAAGCATGCTGCATTGTGAATGTAGCTCGCAGTGGGCGTTATTAAAAACTTAATTAGGCAAACTTACTCGTAGGCCTTTAATTATTGTTTTGTTAACGTTTGACTTGTTTGTGTGACTTAGTACGTAACAATATCTTCATTTATTGATTATGTGACAGCTTCAGAGGCGCAGTTCCTCGCGATATTTGCACTGGTCTGGTCGTGCCTCAGAAAGCACGTTAAGCCGTTGTACCCTGTTGCCATACGAACATCTAGTGGCAGTCGTAACGGGTTGTTGGAGTCCTCAAAAAATCCAACAATTGGTCCAACTGCAATGCTTCGATATCGCCTTCGGGTTGTGGAGGTCAGACGGCAGTCGCTTCACGGAAAATATCGAAGTTTAGCCAAATGAGCAGTTAGACTTGTAAAGCGGATCCCAGACTCCAAAGCTGAAAAAGCTTCGGAGCAACTATATATGTATTATCAACTAGTACTGTTACTGACACGAATATTTTTGACTTTGTAGACATTAGTAGAATCAGTCATCGATGCCTAACAATACCTACACGAATCGGACAGGGTTTTCTTTACATATTGTATAGGGATCGACATAGGAGAATATGTATTTCAACTACAGTTTTAAGTGAATTTTTGGTCTCTTCTTCTTCAGTCTATGGATGTCCACTGCTGGACAAAGGCCTCCCCCAAGGCTTTCCACGCTGATCGGTCTTGTGCTGCCCGCATCCATCGGCTTCCCGCGACCTTCACCAGGTCATCGGTCCACCTTGTTGGGGGCCTCCCTACGCTGCGTCTTTCAGTACGTGGCCGCCCCTCCAGTAGGCCTAGTATGAGTTTTCAATACGAAACTCGTTCGATCGTATCGAGCGCGTTTGGCGCTCTCATTGGTTGAGAGTTCTTACGACCTTGAAGCGGGCCAATCGCTGAGTCAAACGCGCTCGATACGATCGAACGAGTTTCGTATTGAAAACTCATACTAGGCCTACTGAACCTTACTGTCCCATCGGCCATCGGTTATACGAGCAATGTACCCTGCCCACTGCCACTTAAGTTTAGCGACTTGCAGAGCTATGTCGGTGACTTTGGTTCTTCTGCAGATCTCCTCATTTCTGATTCGATCACGCAGAGAAACTCCGAGCATAGCTCTTTCCATTGCCCTTTGAGTGACTCTGAGCCTTCGTATGAGGCCCATTGTGAGCGACCACGTTTCAGTTACGTATGTCATCACTGGCAACACACACTGGTCAAAGACTTTAGTCTTGAGACACTGTGGTATCTTGGACGACGATAAGATGTATCGTAGCTTCCCAACGCTGCCCAGCCGAGCTGGATTCGACGAGATACCTCTTTCTCGAAGTTAGGTTAGCTTAGGGCTTAGGTTACTTTATTTTTGGTATCATCATCAACCTTTTTTATCGTCCCACTGGTGGGCACAGGTCTCCTCTCATTCAGAGAAGAAAAAATCAAAAAATCGTCCTAAATACTAACGGAATCCTTCTCGTGCTGCCCGACATGCATTCGGCCGGTTTTTTTTTTTCAGTTCCGGTTTCCGGTTTTTTCAGCTGTACAAATACTTAACAGGAGCATCGCCCCTGTCGGCATTCGGACAAAGTATAACAATGTTATATGCAACTATGATCCGCAGGGCGCGCCAAACATGACGGCATTCGATGAGGTGGACCAGGACATGCTGGAGAGCTACACAGAGTGGACGCTGGCAGCGCTATTGTACTACGCACTGAAGGAAAGTGCAGCGTCAGAGCAGTCAGCGAGAATGGCAGCCATGGATAACGCCACCAAGAACGCCTCCGAAATGATCCGCAAGTTGACGCTGCTTTTCAACCGGACGCGGCAGGCGGTCATCACCAGAGAACTCATTGAAATCATATCTGGCGCATCGGCGCTCAAGTGAAACATTTTACTTATATTTTTACGTAATATTACCTAAATAAAAACTTTTAAAATAGTAAACCTTCTTTTTCGATGTCATACCATGGAAACTATTATGCTTGTATTATGTTCTCTCGCCCTTATGCCAGTTTATTCGTAACTGGCGCAACATGTAGATAGGCTAAACTAGCGCGCTTTACCATCAACTATAGCATCACTGCTTACGATCAGACGGGATTTCGGCTTGACCGCCATCCTTATTAGTTTATAATTATTAATAAAAATGTCTTGCTACGTACATTGCGGTACTTCCCCTACACGTAAAGTGAGGATGATTTTGTAGATAGGCCTTACATTTTCTTTTTTCATTGTTGCAAAAGCGATTTTTTGATTTATGTATTCGTGTGTGAGATATTCACCTTATATGAATTTTGTTAAAATAGGGCGTGACGTACCTCCAAAAGCTAAATGGCTGACACATAAAATCTTTAAAATCCATGATTGTAGTCAATGTGATGAACTTTGAACGAAAAGGGCTTAGGTTACTTTATTAGTTCAGGAGTTATGCTTTACGGAACCCTTTCTACGCCTGGCTCGCACTTGGTCTATTAATTCCTGTACTTTTTAAAGAAACTTTAGATGTAAGACTGTATTGTCTTCCACATCCATCTTTTTCGGGGACATCTCCAACCATAGTTCAAATCTCTTCCGCGACAGTGTTATTTCTAATTTTGGCCATTGTCCATAGGCGTCTATCTTAACATTACTAAGTATTGTTGTAAAAGTTTATGAGAAGCTTAGCTTTTACTACAAACTTTCAAAAATTCAGGTATGCATTTAATTTTCCAAATTCAACGTTTGGGCATAATTTTTGGGTTATTTCAAAATTACATACCACATAAACGAAGCACTCGAAAACTTTCTGCTACATAATACCTAAAGTGTTTTAGATGTTCTCAGTAAACAAAACAAAAAACGAGCAAAAGGATATTTAATTATCACAAAGCATTACAAGGTAACGTTACTCACACGCATATCACACTTAGAACATCAATAACAGCTCTTGTATAGGATTTTCACGGCATTTTAAAACCATTGAGAACTATAAGCGCCAGGGTAGAGAGCACTTCATATCGAGTGACTACCAATTCAGGGTGAATTGGTATGGGTAGACATCAAGAGAAAACGACTTTGTATAAGAGCATTATTTTCTTAAATCTAATAAAAAGTCACGGATCAGATCGGCTGCAGTCCGTAGTCATGGGAAACTAAGGTTACCAGCATTGTTCTCAGCGGCATCTTGTGCTGCTTAAAAGTATGTAGCAACTACTTCTGAACTTTAATTTCTTATGAATACGAAGCTCATCAGTAACAACGGAATACAACAACAATATAAATACGGTCCTTAACTAAGTGCGCGGATCAGTGCTCTTCCAGGAACTTGTCGTAGGCGGCCTGGTCCATCAGCTCCTGCAATTCCTCAGGCTTCGCCAGCTTCACCCGGAACAGCCAGCCCTGCTCGTAACACGACTTGTTGATCAATGCGGGCTTAGATTCTACCTCTTTGTTTGCCTCTGTCACCTGAAATTTGTAATAGAACAAAATTAAGTCTTAGAATACCGGCCATCCTAGTTTAAAGGACAAGAGATTGGGTTGTACAATTTGTGCTAAGATTTTGCAACGTGTAATGTACCTAATTTCAATACAATATTTGGATAATAGTATGTCATTATCTGGTAAGGTACATATAAAAAAATAAAATAATAGGAAAACACAATTTTAATAAAAATAAAGTTTAAAATTTATTTATTTTAAATTATAAATTATTATTAAATAAAATTAGCAAAGTCAGAAAACTAAAATTTGGAATTAGAAATGATCATAAATGTAACACATTTAAAAATAATCAAGTTCAAAATAATTTTCCTAGACAGGGTTTATAAAGTTCTACTTTTGATTATTTCCGAAAATATTAACATTATCAAAAAAATATTTTAGTAAGTCCGTATGTATTTTTGACTACAGGTAATATTTACAAACTTTTAAAACTAAATAAACTACAAATTATTAAATAAAAATTACTAAATAAAACTATTACCCTAATTAAAACTATTAATAAATTAGAATACAGCATCAAAAAATTCTTCGGCATCGCTGTCGGCTGGTAACCCAAGCCGCTTAGATAGTTCATGCGCCTCATGAACTGTCTAAGCGGCTTATTGTCAGCCGACAGCGAAAACCCCAAACAGCTCGAAAATATAATTTCCGATAAGGTTGTTATATTTTAGCCGTCAGAGGTTTTCTGTAGCCGCAGCAGCAAAGCCAGCACAACACGTCGAGAAAGGAAGATGGGATGGCGCAAGAGTATCGACGCAACTTGCGTATAACACTAAAGGCCTACCCATCTTCCAAGGAAATAAGGACATGCCGTCCGGTTTCTTGCTATCATCGCGCACCAAGCCATTAGGTTCTAATACAGCTGCAACAACAACAGTGACAAAAGCTCGTCGAATGATGTGATTAATGTTCGCGTACCGAGCTAAACGACCCGCACTTCGGCTGCAAGACAGGCCGTGGTGTCCGAGGCTGTTGACATGCACAAGGAAGCAGCGATGCGGAAATTAGTGTCGTCGTCAAACAAAGTGCCTATGTTCGACGTGCATGAAGCCAAAGACTCGACTCCCACCTTCCCACAGCTAGCAAGCACGCACGCTCCACATCAGTAGCAGACGAGTCAAGTAAATTGTTCTGTACTACTCTGCAGAGTGGTTCATCTCACTGTCTCTGGGAAGACGGATTGCTGGATTGGTCTGTATATGGGTAAGTGTGTCTCCAGGTATCCATAGCCTCGGAGAAGCACGGCACATCAAAGTTAACCAGTGAGGGGGCTAAGATTTTCCTGATTAATTTATCAGTGCCGTGGGCCGAGGATATGAAAATAAACTAATATCAAAAATTTTGAGGACGCCGAGGCCCATACGATTTGCCCATGCTCTGCCGTCCATGACCACATTTAAAATCGATGTTAATGTATGCCTGATAATTTGGTTCATTTTTTCTAAACGGTGAGTTTGGTTCCATAAAAATAAGAACTTCTTTAAAAACTTTTAAATAATTATCATTTATTTAAAATTCTATATATTAGATATTATTAGATATACGGTAAACAATTTACAGATATACGGTAAAGTTGAAATGGGCTTAGAGTGAACTGTCAAAAGTGTCAAACCTAACAATAGTTGAAATGAGAACTCACTCCATGCTCACTTCAACTAACTTTTTATCGTGTGATTTTTACAAAATCAATCAGCTGGACCCATAGATTACTAACTCAAAATTTTACCTAGTTGGAAAATGTCTTAACTGGGAAATGATGTAGGTATATGGAATGACCTACTAGGTAATGACCTATGTACTTGGAATCGGACGTCCCCAAGTCACAAGCGTTCAGGCTAATAAAAAAAAAATTGATAAGGTCTCACCGTGCCGGACACCGGGCTGTAGACTTCACTCGCTGCCTTCACACTCTCCAGTGCCCCGCACTCGTCCCCGGCTGAGATATCTTTGCCCACCTCTGGCAGCTGCGCGTACACCACCTCACCCAGAGCGTCCTGGAGATCAAACCATGAATTCATGGTCATATAAAGTAATAGTAGAATATTCATCAAGAGATATAAATAATAATAAATAAATATATACGGACAAATCACACAGATTGAGCTAGCCCCAAAGTAAGCTCGAGACTTGTGTTATGGGATACTAACTCAACGATACTATATTTTATAATAGATACATATATAGATAAACAGCCAAGACCCAGGCCAATCAGGAAAAGACCGTTTTCCATCACGACCTGGCCGGGGATCGAACCCGGGGCTTCCACGTCGCAGGCAGGCGTGTTGACCGCTGCGCCACGGAGACCGACCAAGATAGTTATCTTAAGTGAGTCAAAACTGGTTTTCTGAGTGCAACACACATGACATCTTTGTTTCCGAGGAGAACTTAATCTACATTTAAGATAATAAAAAAAAAGCAAAACACTTTACGTCTCTTTATTTTAAAAGTCTTCATGCGATCCTTTAGTTGACAGTTAAATTCAAATTACATTAGCACAGATTCTTTTGTTCACAAACTAAACTAATTATAAGTTAAATGCATCTTTATCTTTCTATTTCATTAAGAAAAGGATAGAAGATAACATTTTAGTTTAATCCTGTCAAATTAAGAAACTCCATAAACAGTTTAGACGCGATTATAAACATGGCGACTAAAAGTACGCCAATTTACACCAGGAACGGACTAATTTGACAGGTCTTATCGAATATTTTATCTTCAGTCCTTTTCTTAATGAAAAAGGAAGAAAAATATGCACTGAACTACAACAAGGCAATCGGCGCCATTATTGAGCAGTGGATTATAATTAAATTCAGTACAAATATACAATATGTAAAGAAAACCCTGTCCGATCCGTAAAGGTATTGTTAGGTATCAATAACTGTACTAATGGATACAAAACCGGGCTAAACTTAAAAAAAAATCCCCCTAAAAAAATATTATTTCGCAAAAAGTGGTAACTTAATAAATGTGCGTTAAGCACCCTTCCGCGGGCGGCGGGCGGCAGGGAACGCGGCACGTGGTCGCATCGCTATTTGCTCATAATAATACCGGTGTTGTCACTTTTTTAAAAATTACCAAATTTCGGGGAAGTTGGATTAATTCGCGGGAAAAAAGATTATTTCAAAATTCATTTGTATCGGTCTATGATGATTACGTAAAATTTTATATTATATTTGGTCATGTGTTTACCTAACCGTTATTATCCTTATGGGTCGGACAGGGTTTTCTTAACATATTGTATATATTATAATCACAACTCATAGATATAATATAGTGTGTCTTTTACGTCACCGGCAACCAAACCTCACTAAAGTGATATTATTTTTTCATGTTAAATGTTTGAATTGTGTAACTGTGATATATCTTGCCGGCGCTTCTCCTTAAGAAACGATCAATTAGAACCGTGCACTTAGGAAAGTAACTCTATTTGTCTGTATCGCTTTCACTCCAAAACTACTAAAACATTTAAAATGAATATTGATACACAGATATTCTAGAGCCTGAGAAAGACATGTCTACTTATTTTAATTGGAAAAAAAAGGTTATAAGGGGTTGGAAGAGGTACAAGATTGTACTAAAGTATTGTAATTTTCAAAGCTAGTACCATAATGGGCCTTATAAGAAGAGGAGAGGGCTATGCTTGGGGTTTCACTGCGCGATCGAATCAGGAATGAGGAGATCCGCAGAAGAACGAGAGTAACCGACATAGCCCGAAGAATTGCAACACTAAAGTGGCAGTGGGCTGGACACATTGCCCGTAGGACCGATGCCCGATGGGGCCGACGGGTTCTCGAGTGGCGACCACGCACCGGAAGACCCCCCCGACAAGGTGGACCGACGACCTGGTGAAGGGCGCGGGAAACCGCTGGATGCGGGAGGCGCAGTACCGGTCGTCGTGGAGAACCTTGGGGGAGGCCTATGTCCAGCAGTGGACGTCTTTCGGCTGAAATGATGATGATGATGGTGATGAGTAGCATAAAAGTATTTTAGAGACTGATTAAAACTTTGTGACTGATTGAATTCTATCAGTCCTCGACTCTTATTAATTTGAATATATCAAATGTTTGTTCCTAATTAAGTGCGTGTGTTGTACATTTACGCCAATAAATTTACCGCATTGGTCTTTGTAGTAATTCAACACCTATTAATGAGCTTAGCCGAATGAATGCCGAATGTTCCTAAACATTTATGTGATTGGAATCTTGACCGGGTGCTGCTGTTACTGTACAGAAACTGAAAACAAACCTGCGCATAGCTGGATATGCCGACGGTGCCAACGTTGTCGCTCACAGACACCCACTCGTGTTTCTTTGTGTAAAACCGCTCTGGAAGCAAAACAAATCCAAATGATTGATTATATAATTAAATACCCTGCCTACTTAAAACAACAGTTTACGCTACAACTTTTAAACATGGTTATAACTTCACCAGTAGCCTTACCATGAGTTTGTAAAAACGTTCTCGCTATCGAAAACTATCGCTTTGTCCCTGTCATTGTGGTGCACGTGAAAGAGACAAAGCTATAGTTTTCGATAGCGAGAACGTTTTTTCAAACTCATGGTAAGGCCACTGGTCATTCTAAAATCTACTTTACTGTCATTGAAATAAAGTTGATATTTTGATTAACTTGAAATAGGGCAGAGGTGTGCAGCACTAACATACGCAAATTATGACGCATCTTGAGTTCAGTATAAGTACAGTCGGTGAACAAATATTCGCTATTGTTAAGACAGAATAGGTATAGCTGTTTTGTGCTCGAATGCGCCATAGTGACGAAGAGACAGTATGATGGTTTTGTAATCAGTGTAGCTACCATGAGTTTACATTACGAGCCTCGATCGTCGATATCGAGTGCGTTTGACTCAGCGATTGGCCCGCTTCAAGGTTGTAAGAACTTTCAACCAATCAGAGCACCAAACGCGCTCGATATCGACGATCGAGTCTCGTAATGAAAACTCATGGTAGCTACACAGAAAGCGTACGATTTGTGACTAATATTGAAATGACTGCACAGTTAGTTGGTTGCCGTGCTGCGTATCGCGAGCTCAAATCCCGCACGGAACAAATATTTGTATGACCTACAAGTAGTTGTTCTATGTCTGGATGTTTGTGTATGTGATTTATATGTTGTAAAAATTGTAAGCCCCACCCACGATATAGAAGAAATGCCTAGCGTGGGGCAAGGTTTAAAAAAAATCCATTGAAATAAGTACAAGTATGCTGCTCAATTCTTCTCTGTATGAGAGGAGACCTGTGCCCAGCAGTGGGACGATAAAAAAGGTTGATGATAATGATGATGCCGCTGTTGTCTGTTGATGAAACCCTCCGTGATTTACAAAGCACGTTAAACCGTTGGAACCAGCTGACATTTGAAGATCTTTGACAGTTACCTACGGATCGTCAGAATTATGAAAGACTGACCACCACCAGTCTCAACAAGGGGTATTTATTACCCAGTACCTGGTGGAGGTCAGATAGGCAGTCCCTCCATGTAAAATATTGGGATTCAGATTAATCTGGTTAGACTGGAAGCCGACACAACGTAGTTGTAAAAAGAATAGGCGGATGGTGTTGATAACGTTCCATGTAGCAAATGGTCTATAATTATAGACTATATTGCAAGGGTTTCGATTGCTTGATTTCGTAAATAACGCACTCAGTTTTTAAAATTATCTGGGGCCTTAGCCAATGCAAAGCCGGCGCCAGACACAGACAAATATTTGTACAAATCTTTGTAGAAATATTTGCGCGAGTGTAGCAAGCTACGCAAACATTTGAACACAGACACCTTTGAACGCTTTGATGTACGCTCGAAACCGACAACGAATGGCAAAGTACAAATGTTTTAACAAAGATTTGAACAAATGCTCAAATACCCGTGCTAATCATGTGTCCAAACAAGTGTTCAAATAAGTGATCAAATATTTGAACTATGTCCGGCGCCGGCTTTGCACGATAAACGATTAACCACGTCACGCGACAAATCACGTGGTCAATCGTATTATTGTTTGATTTAGTATTCGATTTCGTTTCGTTATGAAGCGATATTACATTGGCTACCGGCCCAGGAACCTTCGTAAGGTAAAACTATAAAGAAAGAAATATAAAATTGTACATAAATGCATATGAGCTCCACCTGGGCCTCAATTCTAGTAATTCCTAGTATAGGGCAAAGTAAAAAAAATATATAAAATAAAACTTTCAAAACCTAGTCGCAGTCCCGTCTCGGTGACAACTGTCCTAAACGTTCTTAAAATTAGTAGAAGTAGGTACTACTCTGCTAACAACTGCTTTGCATTTTTGTAGAAGTAATAAACGCTTTTTCAGTTTATCCAAATAATAATCTTTTGTACGGACGGCAGCAGGTCAAGCTACCCGAAACTGTCAAATATTCCCAATCAACCTTGAGCCTTAATGCTTTTGAGATAAAGTTGAAAATCGGATAAAAAAATCTGACAGATTGTAGTAGCTTGATGTGCTGTCGTCTGTACTTCCTCGGTTTAGGTAGTCAACCAATGGTAGGTAAACAAAAAAAAAAATAGCACGTGAAATAATTTTCTTCCCATTCACAATTATTAAAATAATAGAATACTTTATAAAGTAAGCATAAGTATTTCATTGTATGTATAAAATTCACTTATGTTAATGCATATGTAAAATCTAGCTGAGCGCCGCGTTTTTACCCACGAAAGTAGGTAGAAGTAATATAAAAATAGATAAAAACCTGTTCTCATGTCTAACGAATGTATATATCGTCGCTTAAGTTCTAACACCGCGTAACTCAAAATAATGAACTTTTTAGGAGACTAAAAAAACTGTCTAGGTATACAAACCTAGAAGTTTTTTTAGACTAAAAAAACTGTCTAGGTATACAAACCTAGAAGTTTTTTTAGACTAAAAAAACTGTCTAGGTATACAAACCTAGAAGTTTTTTTAGACTAAAAAAACTGTCTAGGTATACAAACCTAGAAGGTTTTTTAGACTAAAAAAACTGTCTAGGTATACAAACCTAGACAGTTTTTTTAGTCTCCACCGCGTAACTCAAAATAATGAACTTTTCTCTCTGTCTTTTTTTAGTCTCCTGAAAAGTTCATTATTTTGAGTTACGCGGTGTTAGAACTTAAGCGACGATATATAGATACATATATAATTATAAACTAATGTTTGACTGGGATCCAGCCTGATGGTAAGTGATGCAATCGTTGACGGTAAAGCGCGCTAGTTTATTAAGAGCCTATTCACTCTAGCCTCGAAGACACTTAAATAATTGTAGTCGTTTGGCTACAATTATTTAAGAGTCACGGCCATTGGCAAATTGTTCCAGTCCGATGTACGCGGTAAACAAGACGAGGCGAAACGTCGCATTCACATTCGTCCGGATCGTAGCGGTGTCAACAACGTAAGGCTGGACACTCGCCATACGACGTTGTCCAATGATGGAACGGAGATGGGGGAATTATGTCATGCAATTCCCTCGCACACTCTCCAAAATGCATCCTATAGAATACCCACACTGGCTACTCTACGCCTGTGCTCCAGGCTTTAGAGACCGTTTTCCGTATAAGAAATTTCATTAAAATTGGTTCAGCCGTTTTGGATGACTTCAAGGAAAAACACCATGACAATCCGGATATAAACTTTGACCATGTAAATAGATTTGTGTTCAAAAAGGACTTTTGAATAAAAGATACACCTAATTCGATTCTGTAAATTTCACCAATAAAACATCTTCACAGTGAGTTGGTATACCTAATTGAAGTATACGTGGAGTGGGATGTTATTCCTACTAATGTTAGGGATAATATTCGAAAGGCTTCGATAACATTACAGTGCTAGAGCGGGTCGGTGCAGCATACTTACACTACATCTGAATTCAGCGAGTATTAACTTTATACCAAGTTACTTATTTGCTATAAGTACATTCCTTAACGTTATCCATTCTTAGGTAGGTACAACTTTTTATTAAACACGATAAAACCGCATGATTAACTTTAATGGATTTGACATTATAAGTAAACTCTTAAGGTGTTCAACAAAACGTTCATAAATCAAAAGTCATTTATTCAAATTAGGCTGAAAATCAGCACTTTTTGAATGTTATTATTACATAAGACGGTCCCCCAAAACGCCCACCCATAGAGTTAGAACTTCAATACTATGTTGTATTATTAGAAGTCTAGATGCCTGATGCGTAGCTATCTAACGTAGTAACCTATCCCAACATTTAGTGATATCGTCATTAAACATGTAATTAAGTACCTTGTCATCTCATATCAGTACGTTGTCAATAGCACAGCTTTCTATAATCACTTACCTACTTGTAAATCATCAATCGGACATTCGCTTATCAGTAGAAACCAAAAACTAGAACAAATAATGTAAGTACATTCGCCAGGGTGCTTGCAGCTTTTATCCATATTAAAACTAATTAATAGATAAAATATATGTCGATCATAGGTATACATATATTACCATTGTGGTTATTGTTTTAGAGTATGACGTAATATAGTGAACAGTTGTAACATAAGAACGGGGCTCAAGTCAGTATTAGTTTCACAATGTGCCACGTATTTACAAGAGTCAGAATAGGGTGAGATAGTGCCAAGGCGACGCGGCGACATTGCGTAATGTTCTCGACTTAGCTGATAGATAACAGATGCTTATTAACTATTTATTGGTACTTTTTAAATGAACGGACGATCAGTTAGTACAACGAGGCCTTGGGCTTATCCCTTCAGGAATTACATGTGCATTGGTAAGTTAAACAAAAACCCATTTGTACAGCCTGATTCATAGTTTTTGGCGATTCGATGCGCACTAATAAATTCAATAATCAGTGGGGGTTGGGTTGAGGTAATGCACAGCGTGTAGCACACATTAGATCAGCCATGTAGTTTGAACCGGACTCGTATCAGACAGCAGCAACAGGTAATGACCCTGGACATATTTTTAAAGACATATATATAATTTATTCTGACAAGAGCGTTGTCTCAAGAATGAAGGTCAATACTTCAAACAATTTATTGATAAATTTACAGCATCCTTATCAGTAGCTACCTACTCCTCTAAACTAAATGAACTCTTGACAGAGAGTCCAGAATATGTAGGCAAAGATAAGTGATTAGTCTTAAACACAATAAACGCTTTGCAAAACATTCAATAGCTCAGCGGATTAAATTAGTACGTCTTTGAATGCTATCTGGTAGCGTGTGGGTTAGTTACCTGTCTGTTGTGTGCTGTAGAGTGCGCGGCCGCAGCATTGAACGGCGAAGCTGCTGCGGGTCAGTCGTGACGTCACTCGGAACACGCTGCACACCACCATTATTTACTAGTTTCCTGGAATCATAACCATCATCATCATGAGCAAGCGGTCCCACTGAACCTCGAAATCTCTGAATGTATGTATAGGAGAAATGTGACAAAGACTTTAATTCCTACTAATAAAGTTTAATTTACGATACAACTTCAAAAAAAATCATAACTTTTTCAACAGTCACTGCGAAATCAACTTTATTGCTAATAAAATAAAGTTGATATTTGTTTAATGCAGAGTGGGGGCACTTTTACTATAAATGGATTATAAGTAGGAAGAAGATAATTATTAAGGTTTGTTAGAACGAGTCATTCCTTCGTTGATTACAAAAAGGTTAATTAAGCGGGAAAAGTTAAGTATTACCTATTTATTAAAGAATAGTCTCTGGCAATCACCAGCTACCCCCCACCGGCAGTAGAAAATGAATAAAAATCTTTGATCGTGTCATGTTCTTTATTAAACTTTAAGAAAAAAGAAAGAGTAATAGTGATATTCTAACGTTTCTTAATTTTGTAAAGTCTTATAATGATGCTTACCTATATCGGCGTGGAACGGAGACGTTAGGCGTACGCGCAGTTCGGCGCGTGGTGCGGTAGTGCGGTGCGACGTGTTAGCAACTCGCCCATATTATCGACATCACCACTCAACAGAAATGACAGAAGTCTCACTAACCACACAGATCATGTGGAATCGAACAAGGAAGATAAACCCATACATTATATGTTGGTAAGCGCACAGTTGGAGACCGCAAAATAATTTTTTCTTACGTATTTTGCAATTTTCAGGTCAGAGCCAGGTTGTATCTAGATCAAAATTTTGATTTGCGACTATAACAGGTACTTCATCATCATCATCATTATTTCAGCCGAAAGACGTCCACTGCTGGACATAGGCCTCCCCCAAGGCTCTCCACGACGACCGGTCCTGCGCCTCCCGCATCCAGCGGTTAGGTACTTAAATCTTTGAATGTGTCATGTTCTTTATTAAACTTTGAGAAAAAAGACAGAGTGATAGTGATATTCTAACATTTCTTAATTTTGTTACAGGTACTTAAGTTTTTACAAAATTATAATCATTAATAAGTACATCAATAACAAAAAAAGGTGCACTACATAAGGCAACCTAGCTATCCTATCGTCTTTTTTTGTCCTTTGTGACGTAATTCAGGGTCTCAATACGGTAAAAGCCCTATTACCTATTGAAACTTGACTGTGGACAGACACGACGTCTGTCCGTCTGTCACCAGGCCTGTAGGGTAATTGCGCATAACACTATCAGTAGCAATGGGTTTAATTTTGACAGTTCAACAACATTCATTGCATTATTTACGTTATTGAGCAAACACATTTTCGAAAATATGGAGCAATGAATTAGCAATATGCCGCGAAATGATTCCAACTGACAGTAATACTTTTTTTTTGGTTCACTTCTTTCCGTTCAGAGGAACGGAAAAGGCAAAGGCATAGTACGCCATACAGCCTAAACCGGTAACCCCCATATCTGGGGGCCGTTCCCCTATCCGCCACCTGGGGACGCGTCCGATGGCAGAAGAAAATGCCAGAAACTGCACACGGAATCCTAATTTATCCTACCTTATCCTAGCTTAACTTAACCTTTCTCCTTTCGTTTCTCGTGTGAGGCCGACTAGGAGGGGTTTGGGATAAAGACATGATGTGGTCACTATGCTACAATATTTCACTGTTCTTTATGAATTATTCACTAAATGCACTTTTTATTACATAAATCACGCGTTTTTATTTAGTAAACGACACAATAAATAATTTAAAGTCCAATGAAAAATGAGCGTGGCACTCATCTTGGCTTTCCCCACAGTAATACTGTGTACAGCTCAACAGTTGAAATTTTCACAGATGATATATGTATACCTGTTGCCACCAAGTTTGCCACTATAACAACGAAGAATTAAAATATTTTTTTTATTTGTAGATAATGGCACGGAACCATTCATGTGCGACTCGCACTTTTAGTCGGATTTTTATTTTAATAATATTTCCCTTCTTGCAGAATAAATCAAGAGTTGATATGGCATAATTATAGCCATTTTAAATGGCGTCTTATAAGATATACACATCCCGGTGGCGAGTGACACAGATGTCTTTGACAATGTGTCGTCCACGGGAGATAAGTATTATCAGTATGACGACACACTGCTGGGGGTCGTGGTGTACACATATGTATCTCTATATAAGTGATATCATATAATAGGTATGCACTGGTCGATTCATCGAAGGTTGGCAAGCATCTAGTTAATAGTAACCTAGACAAGTGAAGTGAAGAAAACCTTGTTACTCTTTTCCGTAGAGCATTAAAAATGGGTTACGGCGACAACGATTCTGAGGTGTGAAAAATTACACAACTACTAGTTGACTGTATTTCTACCGTAAAGCGAATCTGTCCCCCGGCTAGGGGAGATAATAAGATTTAAAAATCCTGATGTCTCCCCGACGGCAGCCATCAGGGGAGATAAGAGACCGAAATAGTATAATTTAGCAAGTCCTGTTGTCTCCCCCGCCTAGGGGAGATTTAAAAATCCTGATATCTCCCCGAGGGGAGCCGCCAGGGTGAGACACGAGACCGTAACCGAAAAATGTAGCATAATTTTAATAAAACTGTTGGCGCATTAGCACTTTATAGTCTTCTACTTCTCCAGCCTATAGAGTTGCACTGCTGGACAATGGGCTGCCCCAAGGTTTTCCATTACATTGGGAGGGTTCGCCATAAACCCCACGCTTGACAGACGGGTTGGGGATCGCAGTAATTTGATGGGTTGCTATTATTCTAAGGCCGGTACCACACGGCGCGGCAGGTTGTATAATGATATTAGAATAATGTAGGCGCCGATTCCCTTTTTCACAAATTAAACTAAATTTAAGTTGACTGAAGAAGAAGAAGACTGAAGTTCATTTAAAGCAAAGACGCATTGAACTACAATTTAGTTTAGCTTCTGAACATGAGTGATTTCCTTGTTCATAACTGAACTAAATTTTAGACACTGGTGTCATCATCATCATCTCAGCGTCTTGACGATGATAACGACATTATGTGATATACCTACGTAATAACGATTATTTGAGTTTTTCTTAATGAAAATGTTTAAGCTATAACTGCAATAAGTCCTTATAAACACGATTTGTTAACTTTGACGTTTGATATAGACAACTAAAGTTAAAATGAGGGCACTGGTAGTAAATAAAAAGTAGTACTACTGAGTAATTTCATTGTATTGTCACAAGGACTCCTCACTTTTTTAATTTAGGAGGGTATATTTCAAATTTCCTAGTTGTGATTTATTAGAATACCATCATACTGTAACAATTAAATCACAATATCATGTATACTTATGACAATTTAAGTCTAAGGGCCAACCATTTTTTATCTCTTTTGACCTGATTTATTTCAAAATATTTTTCTTAATGAGAAAATAAAGACATAAAATTCAGTTGTGCACGCGACGAATAAGCATTTATGCTTTAGTTGATAAAATTATAATGAACTAGCTGGATTTTACTTGTAATAAAATCAGACAAACAACGAAAAAATGTTTTCAGTGTTTCATTTAATATTCCTATCATCATCATCATCATTATCAACCTTTTTATCGTCCCACTGCTGGGCACAGGTTTCTTCTCATACAGAGAAGGATTGAGCGTAAACATCTCTGGGGCCCTAGCCAATGTAACATTGCTTCACAACGAAACGAAATCGAAAACCAAATAAACCAATAACGAAAACGATTGACCGCGTGACGCGATAAATCACGTGGTCAATCGTTCCCGCCATTGGTTGGTTTGATAGTCGATTTCGCTTCGCTACGAAGCGATGTTACATTGGCTACAGTCCCAGTAATTCCTATGATACTCACAAATAAGATGACTTTCTATTGCTAAAACAAGAAATCAATATCGGTTCAGGATACCCACATTTTACAAATATTAGGGAGGTTGTACACCCGTACAACCTCACTTGCAATAACAATTATAACAATTATTACATACGGTGGCCTAGTGGTAAGTATTGGCCTCATCTTACAAGTTGTAGTCGTAGGTTCAAACCCCATCAGGCGCTTTACTTTGTGTGAATTATTTCATCACCACTGTTCTCAAAACAGTGAAGGGAAACACCGGGAGGTAACTGGCATATCCTAGAGCCAAAAAACTTCGAAGAGATGTGACATCTACCAACCCGCAATGCGTGTAGATTACGGCCCACTCCCTGTCACTGAGAGGAGTCCTGTGTCCCAACAGTGGGAACATTATATGCTGACTATGTACTTATTACATTATTAATCTCGATAATTAATATATCGAATAATTAAAGACACCGTTAAAGATAATTCTTGTAAAGATGAAGAAAAATCTCATCTCCTTTTATTTTGGTACAAAAGCCATGCATTAATTAAACCAATAACTACAGCTACCCGTTATTCGGCAAGTACCTATTTGCTATGTCGGTCTCCGTGGCGCAGCGGTCACCACGCCTGACTGCAACGTGGAGGCCCCGGGTTCGATCCCCGGCCAGGTCATGATGGGAAACGATCTTTTCCAGATTGGCCTGGATCTTGGATGTTTATCTATATATGTATCTATTATAAAATATAGTATCGTTGAGTTAGTATCCCATAACACAAGTCTCGAACTTACTTTGGGGCTAGCTCAATCTGTGTGATTTGTCCGTATATATTTATATTTATATGATGATAGCAAGTAGGTACCTACTTGCCAAATAATGGGTAGCTGTATTTATTGCAACATGATGATGTTGCTAACCTTTTCCCAACTAAAAAATGAGGTCGGCTTTTTTTTAATAATTATAAACTAGCGCTTGACCGCAATCCCGCCAGATGGTAAACAGTGATGCGATCGTTGATGGTAAAGCGCGGCCTATTCACTCAGAAAAACTGAGCGAATAGGAAGGAAGACGGCAGTTGAGCGAGGGGATGCAATGTTAAACCCAAAAACACGACCAACGATGCTGCGCCAAAGGGAGATTGATCTGAAGACCCTCCACGACCAAACTCCCAACACAACAACATTAGGCGCATCGTACCCGACACACATCGCAACACAACTGCTCAGACTAGTGTTGCCCAAATTCAGTCTTGGTCTTGCAGTCTTGGTCTTGTTCTTGCGTTTTTGCAAGACCAAGACCAAGAACAAGACCGCGTATTTTTAGCAAGACCAAGACCAAGACTGACCGTGCAAGACTTGAGCAAGAACAAGACATAGCCTGCAAGACTCTTGCGTCTTGCAGCTAGGACTTAGCGCTATTTCACTGAGTAGTTAGGTGTAACAGTTCGGTGTATAGGTAGGTACGCTTAGGAGGGGTGCAGTCGAAGAGCCTCCACGTGGCGCACCCTGGGCAACGCCAGCCCCAACTGACCACCGCGTTCTGGTGGACTCTTGGGCCTGGCGGCTAATCTTCACATGGGGAAGGGTCAGGTTTCAATCACCGATCATCTTTGATGGTCGTTGATGGGAACCTGGCCTATGGGGATCAGCATGCAACCACTTCCCACTCTGTTTGCAGAGTATGGTAAGTGGTCGCATGCTGGGGGCATACCGTAATCCCTTCGGGGACCGGGGGCTGTCGGGGCATTTGTCCGGGCCGCGAGGGGACACCTCTATAAAACGGCCGAACCACGGGCGGCATATCCCGTTTAAGGTTACCGCGAACCTGACGGACTAATAACCGTCGAAAGTGCGATCTAGTAGGTCAGGTTTCAATCACCGATCATCTTTGATGGTCGTTGATGGGAACCTGGCCTATGGGGATCAGCATGCGACCGCTTCCCACTCTGTTTACAGAGTATGGTAAGTGGTCGCATGCCGGGGGCATACCGTAATCCCTTCGGGGACCGGGGGCTGTTGGGGCATTTGTCCGGGCCGCGAGGGGACACCTCTATAAAACGGCCGAACCACGGGCGGCATATCCCGTTTAAAGGTTATCGCGAACCTGACGGACTAATAACCGTCGAAAGTGCGATCTAATCCTAAGTTTTGGGGGCTCGGCGAGAGGATGAATGGCTGGGGGATGTCCAGTCGTTAGAGCTCCCCACTGTGGATACACTGCCGCCCTCCACAGTATGTAGGCTTCCCTGGGGTACGACGCTCTGCCCTTGTGGTGACGACAATGAACGCTAAGAATCGTGGGAACTGAATGGAAGAACTTAAACAAACCAAAAAACAAACCAAACGGACTGATCAAAACAAAAATGACGACAAATTAAGGCGAGCAACACGGAACACTGAATGCAACACGAATGGCAACGAAACCGTTAGGCGGTTGATGGAGCTTGATGCCACCGGTGCCACCGGACGATCGTCGGTGGTAACGGTGGAATCAAGCGAGGGGGCACGAGACACGACGTCTGCCCAAAGTGGCTCCGTGGGGGGAGGTCGGAAGGCCTCACGGAAACACTGGGGAGATAGCGGGTCTGAAGGTGAGGGGGCTGGATCCGGACCACCGGAGAGACCGGCCTCCAAGATCCTTAGGACGGGAGCTGGCAGGGGCGGGTCCCACCATTCGGTGGGGCTCGCCCAGGCTAGGCGGCTCCTAAAGGACGGGCCATCCGATTCGGAGAGCACACTGGCGGACTCCGACGTGGGATCTGCCCGTAGCGGCGGCAGCATTGGTCACCCGATGGCCGCGCCCCATGACCTTCAATCGAAGGCTGAGGAGGGGGCTGCGGTCATAGAAAGGGTGATCAAAAAGAGCAAGAACCTCAAAGGAACCTGCATCCGGGAGATCAGGGAGGCGTCCAACAAAATGCTTGACGCGGTCAGATCCCTGGCCTCCCGGAGGGAGAGCGAGGAGGTTCGCAAGCTGCAGGCTGACAACAAGCGCCTGCAGGGTCAGCTTGCAGCCTTGAGGCAGGAGGTGGCTGCACTGCGAAGGGCTTACTCCGAAAGGGGGAGCCCTCGCAGCAGCAAAAAGAAGCAGCCACAGAAACCGGCTCCAGAGCCGGTTCCGGAGAGGATGGCGGCGGCAACGAGCGGCATAACCCGGGACGACTTTGCCCGGGGCATTGAGGTCCTCCAGCGCGAGCTGATGAACTTCATGGGTGGTGCCATCACAGCGCGGCTGGAGGGCCTCGAAAAAGACGGTCGGCTCCTGCCGCCCAAGTCGCATCGCCCCGCCCTGGCGGCCGACAGGCGAGCGAGCCAATACCAGGAGGGGGAGAGGCGGGAGGCTGAGCCGGCAACTCTGATGCCGCCGGCTAACCTGCCAAAAGAGGCCAGGCCGGTCAAGGCCAAAGGAAAGAAGGGACCGAGCGGGCGCGGAGGGGCAGAGGCCCCCGCCCCTGAGCCAAAGCGGGCGCTGGTGCAGGTTGCTGGAGGCTCGAAGGAGATGCAGCCTCTGGTGCTGGAGGGCCGGGAGGGGGGGGAGTCGTGGGCTACGGTGGTCCGCAAGAAGAAGAAGAAGAAGGCCACCACTGCCCCGGCTCCCACTCCAGCCCAGAAGCCTAAGGGGCCCAAACAGGGGGCCCCAAAGAAGGCAGCCAAGAAGGCACCTAGGGCGCCGAAGAGGCCCGCCGTGCTGGTGGCCCTCAAGCCCGAGGCTCTAAGGGAGGGCGCCACGTACGTGGACGTCCTCCGGAAGGCGAGGGCGGCCATCAGCCTCACGGATCTTGGGGTTGGGCCGGGTAAGGTGAGGAGGTCCATGACGGGAGCTGTCCTAATGGAGCTCCCAAAAGAGACCTCCCCCTCCCAGGCCGACGCCTTGGCCAAGAAATTGGCTGAGGTGGTCGGGGAGGCGGCCGAAGTTACCCGGCCCACTAAAATGGCGGAGATCCGTGTGGCGGGCCTTGAAGAGTCCCTGACTGCGGAGGAGGTGAGAGGGGCCCTGGCCGAGGCGGCCAAGTGCCCTCCCGAACAATTCCGGGTGGGCACCATAGCCATGGGACCGCGGGGCACGGGCTCGTCACGGGTCTCGTGCCCCATAGAGGCTGCGAAGGGGCTGGCAGAGAGGGGCAAACTGGTGGTGGGCTGGAGCGTCGCCTCTATCCACCTGCTAGAGCAGCGCCCCATGCGCTGCCGCAGGTGCCTGGAGAGGGGGCATACTGCGGCGCTCTGCCCATCTACCAAGGACCGGAGCGGGCTGTGCTTCCGGTGTGGCAAGGAGGGCCATTTGGCCGCGGGCTGTAAGGCCTCTGTAAAGTGCGCACTATGCGCAGACAGGGGCTTGCCCAGCGGCCACAGAATGGCAGGTGGCTCCTGCAACGCGCCACCGGTTCGAGGCCGTCCCCTATTGGGACGACCAGCGGCCGGCTCTGCGACCACCGCAGCAGGGGGGGCACCGATGGATACTGCTGATGCCCAGTAGGTCCATCGGTGTCATCTTACAGGTCAACGTCAACCACTCCACCGGGTCGCAGGACCTGTTGTGCCAGGACATGGCGGAGTGGGGGGCGGATCTGGCGGTGGTTTCAGAGCCGCATCATATCCCGGCGTCTGCCAATTGGCTGGGGTCGTCGGATGGCCTGGCTGCGATCGCAAGACCCGCCGCGAGCACTGGCCCCCCTCTCGTTCTCAGGGAGAGAGGTCCGGGATTTGTGGCGGCGCAGTGGGGGGGAGTAGTGGTGATATCGACATACTTCTCCCCCAATCGCAGTCGGGCCGAGTTCGAGCGCTTCTTGGCAGCCGCCGAGGTGGTGGTCCTTAGGGCGGCTCCACGCCCCGTGTTGGTGGCGGGGGACTTCAACGCCAAGCATGGCGCGTGGGGGTCTCCCGTCACGAACGCTTTTGGTGAGGACCTGGCGGACTGGGCCCACTGCCTGGGTCTCCAGGTCCTCAACCGGGGCAACACTCCGACG
Source organism: Sesamia inferens (assembly GCA_037179545.1). Taxonomy (NCBI): domain Eukaryota; kingdom Metazoa; phylum Arthropoda; class Insecta; order Lepidoptera; family Noctuidae; genus Sesamia; species Sesamia inferens. Next base: position 11,277,269 of record CM073921.1, on the reverse strand, counting down.
TGCGTGAGGTGGCAGGGTGAGTCGATAGTGGATGTCACCCTGGCCACCTCAAACCTGGCCCCCCGGGTTCAGAACTGGCGGGTGGAGACAGCGGTGGAGATCTCGGATCACAGGTACGTCCGGTTTGAGATCTCCACGGCGGGCCCTGCGGCCCCGCTCCACCTGGGTCCCGCGGCAGGCGCCTCCTCATTTCCGAGGTGGGCGCTTGCTCACCTCCGCAGGGATGTCGCCGAGGAGGCGGCGGTGTTCCGAGCGTGGGCCGAACCACCGGCCCACCTCACGGGAGACGCGGACGGCATGGCGGACCTCCTCGCTGAGGACCTGGAAGTGGTCTGCAGCGCCGCCATGCCGAGGGCCCGGGGGTACCGTCGGAGGAGGCAGACATACTGGTGGACGCAGGAACTCGCTCACCTGCGTGCCGCCAGTATGGCTGCACGGCGCGCCTACCAGAGGTGCAGGAGGCGCGCCGTGAGGGGGCCCGGCGAAGAGGACGGTCTTCGCCGGGCATACAGGGAGGCTCATCGAGCCCTGCGTACCGCCATATGCAGGGCAAAGGTCGCTGCCGCTGAGGAGTTTCTGGCACTCCTCGACAGCGACCCCTGGGGAAGGCCGTACAGGATGGTGAGGGGGAAGCTGCAGGGAGCGGCACCCCCCACATCCTGTATGGAGCCGGGCCTATTGAGAAGGGTCCTGGAAACTCTGTTTCCGAACCCGGGACCCTTCACGCCCCCCAGGATGCCCGCCTCCAGTTCATCCACTCTGGAGGTGTGGACCGATGGGCCTCCCGTATCCGACGGTGAGTTGGACTCCGTCAGAGAGAGGCTCCGAGCCAAAAACAAGGCTCCGGGCCCGGACGGCGTCCCTGCGAAGGTGATGGCACTAGCCATGGAGCCCCTGGGGGACCGGTTCCGCGCGGTCATGAATACATGCATCGCGACGGGCCGCTTCCCCAGGAGGTGGAGGGTGGGCAGGCTCTGCCTCCTTCGCAAGGACGGCCGTCCCGCCGACTCACCGTCGGGCTATAGGCCGGTCGTGCTCCTGGATGAGAGCGGAAAGTGCTTCGAGAGGATCATCGCCTCTCGCATCCAGGAGCACCTAGAAAGCCGCGGGCCGCAGTTGGCGGACTGCCAATACGGCTTTCGGACCGGCCGGTCCACGATGGACGCGGTGGCTCGCCTCAAGAGGTGGACTGAGGCGGCCACAGCGAGGGGTGAGGGTGTCGTCGCGGTGTCGTTAGACATCGCGAACGCGTTCAACACCCTCCCCCACGAATGCATAGAGGCGGCACTGAAATATCACGAAGTGCCCCTCTACCTCTGCGCCCTCGTGCGGGACTACCTCCGTGAGAGGAGGGTCCTGTACGAGGACGCAGAGGGTCGCGTCCAGTCGTGGACCGTATCTGTCGGAGTACCCCAGGGATCAGTGCTTGGTCCCCTGCTCTGGAACCTGGGGTACAATTGGGTTCTGCGGGGCGCGCTCTTGCCGCGGATGGACGTCGTCTGTTTTGCAGATGACACTCTAGTCGCGGCCAGGGCGCGCGAGTGGGAGGAGGCGGTCCACCTCGCGTCGGTCGGCACCTCCTTGGTCGTCCGGCGCATCCGCCTCCTGGGGCTGGAAGTGGCCCTCGAGAAGACGAGGGCCATGACCTTCCACGCCCCGCGACGCAGAACCCCACCGGGGCTTCATGTCCGAGTGGAGGGGGTCCGGGTTCCCGTCGAGGTGCACATCAAGTACCTCGGCCTGATCCTGGATCCCCGCTGGAATTTCGAGGAGCATTTTAGGCTCCTCGCTCCGCGGCTGTGCTCTATCGCAGCCGCACTCGGACGGCTCCTCCCCAACTTGGGGGGGCCGAATTCGGCGTGCCGTCGGCTGTACCAGGGAGTGGTGCGGTCGATGGCACTCTACGGAGCCCCGGTGTGGGCGGAGCGCCTTTCCCGGCGCACAGTGGCCCTGCTGCGGAGGCCGCAGAGGGTCATCGCGATACGGACCGTGCGGGCATACCGCACGGTCAGTCATGGGGCGGCCTGCGTGCTCGCGGGCACGCCCCCGTGGGAGGTCGATGCCCTGGTTCTGTCCCAGGTGCATCGACACCGTGTCGCGGCCCGGGAACGGGGGGAACGACCCGCCTTCGAGGAAGTAAGGCGGGTCCGATTAGCGGCTCAGGGGGAGGCCCTGAGCCGGTGGAGGGAGGCGCTCCGCTCCCCAGCTGCCGGCCACCGGACGATTGGAGCGATTCGTCCGGTGTTGGAGGGATGGGTTGGTCGCCGGCATGGCAGCCTTACCTTCCGCCTAGTGCAGGTACTGACCGGACATGGCTGCTTCGGTCACTACCTGCACCGGGTCGCCCGTCGGGAGGAGTCACCGCGGTGTCATCACTGCGACTCCCCCGACGACACGGCCGAGCACACCCTGGTGGAGTGCCCGGCCTGGCGAAACGAGCGCCGCGACCTCATTGCGGCGCTCGGAGGCGGACGCCTCTCCCTGGCAACCATGGTGCGAGCCATGGTTGAAAGGGAGAGTGCATGGGAGGCTGCCGCCTCCTTCTGCGAGACCGTCCTCTTGCAGAAGGAGGCTGCGGAGAGGGAGCGGGAAGAGGACGTACTTGCCGCTCCCCTCCGGCGTAGACGGGTGGGGCGAAGAAGGCGGGGGACGAATCCCCGTCTCCTTTAGCCCCAGGGTGTGACCAGCGCGTGCGGGCAGCTCCCGCACGTGCATTGCACAACGGTCACCACGTCTGGGGATTATTCCGTTACCGGGTAATCCCCCTTTGGCGCGGAAACCGGCCCTACAGGGGAGGGCCGGCAAGCCCTGAGAGTGGCACGGAGTACTTGGCCTTCGGGTCGGCCCCGTGACACTCTCAACACAGGGCCCGACGGTAACCGGGTGGTTTTAGTGGGTATTCCCGACTTCGGCCGGGCGAGTCCCACACACGCTCGTCGTCTAGCTAGCGACGGGTATGGTGCGTAAAGGCATTTCCACTCGTTAAAAAAAAAAAAAAAGGTACGCTTAGGAATTCTATGAGACGCAAAAAACTGTATCAAAGAATATGAAAAACTGGACCTATGCGCATTACGACTAATACCCTAAACATAGCGAATAAAAAAATATTTATTAAAATCAAACTGAGTGCATGCATAGTTATGTTTTAACCATCGGCACTTTGATAATGCGGCATCAAAGGTTTTGTACTTACTTCTCAAAGAAATTTGCCGCTTTTCGGAAGTACATGGTTATGATACACGCGCCGGCGGCTTCTTTTGAAATCTAAAACAGTCGTTGCCGCCACGCCGAAATCATAACATTTGACACTATTTGATTGCCGCCATAGGGCGTAGGTATACTCATGCAAAATAATTTCGAATTTTAAGAGTACCTACAGGTGTTCCAAAGAATAAAAAAGTTTCAGAGTGTTTAGAATGAAAATGAATACATTATACGGATCACGCAAGTAGTATTATGATTAGGATAAAATGGTAAGGATAGGTAGTAGATGTCATATTAATTCATTCTAGTAAGTATATATTATAATATTTATTACTTATATGGTTTTAAACTAATTACTTAGGTACCTACTATTATTGTACATTTAGTCATTATATTTCTTAAGTTTTTACAAGAAAAAATAGCAAAAAAGTGTTCAAATATCACCCGTTTAATAAATATTGTAGCCACTTTTAAATATACTTGAAACGTGTAAAAAAATTATACAAAACTAATAAAATTGATATAAAGTATCATAACCTAATGATAAAGCTGTTGATTTGTGTTGTATTTTATTTTTTATTCAAATAAATGATAAATCGTAAAACTCTTTTATTAAATTTCTTATAAGTTGAGGGTTCAATCTCTTTCTAGACAGATCAGTATTGTTCTTTAAAATACAGTCAAGTTATTGTAATTAATTTGTTTTTTTTACATGTTTTAGCAAATTTAAGCTTATAAATCATAAATGTTTATTACGAAACAGTTACTTCCATGGAAAACGACATATAGGTCATTGATTTTTCGAATTTCTTATCAATTCTTCAGTTATTTATTAATCTGCTTGATCTTTACTATGGCTATGTTAATTCAAGCTCACGATGTTCCAATTCTAATACGTTTTTCTAAGATTTAAAGTAAACTTTAATAAATAGTAATAGACTAATAGGTAATTGCAAGACTTGCAAGACTCTTGCTGCAAGACCAAGACCAAGACCAAGACTGGGAGCGCAAGACCAAGACCAAGACCAAGACCAGTAGGCCTAGTATGAGTTTTCATTACGAAACACGTTCGCCGATATCGAGCGCGTTTGACTCAGCGATTGGCCCGCTTCAAGGTCGTAACAACTCTCAACCAATGAGAGCGCCAAACGCGCTCGATACGATCGCACGAGTTTCGTATTGAAAACTCATACTAGGCCTACTGGTGTATTGGCGCAAGACCAAGACCAAGACTGGCTAAGTCTCGTCTTGTTCTTGCATTTGGGCAACACTAGCTCAGACCCGTCCTCCGTACGGCTTCACCAGACATCATGCCGGAACACGACAAATCGCTTGGCGGCAAGGCTTTGTCTGGTGGGTGGTAACTTCTGCCGGCGGTCGAAGTTATGGCCTACCACCGAGAAAATGCGTGAACCGGCTTCCAGTCTAACCGGAACCAGCTGAATACCATGTTGTATTTCACATGGCACGCCATCTCTATCTGACCTCCACAACCCAGTTAGTACTGTGTAATAAGATTCCACCAATGACAGCCGACGACACAAACGGCTTAACTCGTCTTTCGAGGCACGGAGGATTCTTGGTATGTAAAGATAGATCCATCCATTGAGCTATCGATACTAGCTGTGAAGGTATGAATTTTACCAATCGTATGAACCAACCAGGTCAAAGTAATATCGTACCCTGTGTACAAAACAACGGTGTGTTCTGAATTGTTTCATATGTATACTTATACACACGTACCTGTACGACGTGTTAGCAATACGATCCTGCAATGTTGACCGTTTACTGTATATATTATGTTCATTCATATCGACAGTCTCCGTGGCGTAGCAGTAGCCAACGCGACCGCTGCACAAGGAGTCGCGGGTTCGATACCCGCGCAGTGCAAATGTTTGTATGAATGAATATGAATATTTGCACTGGTCTGGTCGTGCCTCGGAAAGCACGTTAAGCCATTGGTCCCGGTTGCCATACGAACATCTAGTGGCTGTCGTTACGAGTTGTTTGAGCCCTCAAAATACAACAATAGGTCTAACTGCAATGCTTCGATATCACCTTTGCGTTGTGGAGGTCAGACGGCAGTCGCTTCACGGAAAATATCGAAGTTTAGCCAAAATCAGCAGTTAGACTGGTAAAGCGGATCCCAGATGTCAATGCTAAAGAAGCTTTGGATGCGACTGGGATTAACGCTGAGATGAAGAAGAAGATTATGTTCATTCATATTAAACTTATATCCCTACTAGCTTTCCGCCCGCGTGTAGTTCGGTTATATCGCGCTTTTTATATTTCCCTCGGGAATATCAAATTTTACCGGGATAAAAAGTACCCTATTATTTAATCCGGACTTCTAACTTTACGTCTGCAAGTTTCAAAGGAATCGGTTTAGTAGTTACGACGTGAAAGCGGAACAAACAAACAAACTCACTTTCCCATTTATAATATTAGTAAGGATAAGTAAGTCCTTTTTCTACACAATGGTTTTTGTGGAATAAAGTTCCATTATAGGACTTCCTTCATATTTTTCTCAGTAAAGCTGTAGCTTCGGCCTGTAGATGTAGCCTAATTTATTAAATTTAGCCACGAAAACTGTTGTTATTATTACATGTTGAAAGGAAATTACAATTTTACTTCATAATAATGCGTAATACTTCTCGCTCGGACGTAAATAATTACGTGATTTAGTTAACAAACAAACTTATGATAACAACTGATACAGAATGATCACTACTAGTGTTCTCTAACCTTGAGACATTAGTTAATAAATAAAACCACTTGTTAAACTTAACTTAAAAGGTTTATTTGGACGATGACGAGTATGGCATTCTAAAGCGTAATTAAGTGAGCAAGAGTTTTGATAGATAGCTACATTTGCCTTAATTCAATACAGTTTGTTATTTCTTCTATGGTTTAAGTATGTGTAGAACACTTATGACATACTGTTTAACATAAGTAATCTTTTGCTCAATTAATAATGCGCAGTGTCAATAATTGCGTATCGGTACGAATGCGTGCGACTCTATTGTATGTACGCACGAGAATGTGATTCGGTGAAATGACTGAGCGATTTGCGTACTGATCAGAAATATTATTTATAAAGGATACATTGAATCAAAGAGATTACTTACATAAATTTAAATCTTGACTTAATTCGTGTACAAATGCATTTAACAAATTCTGTAATATACCTACATAAGTATTGCTAAAAATTAAAACTAACGTTAGTTACGAGTATATCTATCCAGCCTATATATATCAACATGATTAGTTATTATCTATATTTGATTTATATTTACCTACCATATACTCAAACTTGAGTTAGTAGAATTCAGTATTATTGTTACTAAAACACAAGACGTTTGACGGTACACGATTGGTCAGGGATTTGGCACGTAATCACGTGGATGACAATCACATGCTCTAAAATATCGCTACCGGGCATTGTGAGTTGGTACAACCCCGCCAGCTGAGCTTGTAACTCATGGTCCATGAGTCATGGACCAATAATAATATACCCCTTTAGTCTCTAAAGTCTTCAAGAAGTCCGTAAATATATTAATATGAATTAGAAGACGTCTTAAAAAGGAACCTTTATTCAATGACACAAGTCTTGACATTGACGTAGATGATAGTTATTGCGGACCTCAAAGCCGAGGGAGTGTTATGTTGTATCACAAATAGCAAGGCATGGCCATGGAGGTGCTGAAGATGGCTCCGATGGCGCTGATGGAGGCCGCGATGGATCCCACGACTCCTAGTGCCACCACCTCGTAGCACACCATCTTCCTCCAGCTGGGTGCCTCACTGCGGACAACACGCATATTGGTAGCAGATGTTAAATAACAGTGAAGCTGACTGTTGGTGTTATAATCGACCCAAACATATAGCTGAAGAAAGGAATCATTTCAATTTACAATAACTCATATGTAGCATTTGTACAAAGTAAAGATTTAAATTAAACATCGTCGAGGCGTCAAACAAAAAATGGGTAATAAAATCGATTAGCTATAAGTATATACAAAAATCTATTTACCCAATTTATGCTTATAACATGAAAGTGATTTCTACGATAAGCTTCAATTAATATGATACCTACCAATTACATTAGGTATAATATTGAAAGATGACGCTCTCTGACATATGTATACAGTATGTTAAGAAAACCCTGTCCGACCCATAAGGATAATAAAGGTTAGGTAAACACATGACCAAATATAATATAAAATTTTACGTAATCATCATAGTACCAATATAAATGAATTTTGAAATAATCTTTTTTTTCCCGCGAATTAATTCCAACTTCCCCGAAATTTGGTAATTGTTAAAAAAGTGACAACACCGGTATTATTATGAGCGAATAGCTCTGCGACCACGTGCCGCGTGTCCTGCCGCCCGCCGCCCGCGGAAGGGTGCTTACGCACATTTATTAAGTTACCTCTTTTTGCGAAATAATATTTATTTTTTAGGGGGATTTTTTTTTAAGTTTAGCCGGGTTTTGTATCCATTAGTAGAATATATATCAAATGAATTCTTTCGACTATATGCTATGTCGTTCTATACCTATATCACGGCAATTTTAGTAGGTATTTGTGATTTATAGGGTTCCGTACTAAAAGGATAAAACGATACCCTAAGACTAAGGTCCATATTACAGAAGGAAACTCAAGCATTGATCTCTGTTTAAACATTACTTAAAACTAGTTTCAACCAATCAAAAGGCTTCAAACGAGACTTAAACTTAGAGCTTAAGTTATGAGTGACGTTCTCTAATACGGACCTAAGACTCCACTGTCTGTCTGTCACCAGACTCTATCTTATGTACTGTGAAACTTAGATAAGTTGAAGCTTACACAGATGGCTCTGCTGCTGCTATTACAACAAATACTAAAAACAGAATAAAATAAATATTTAATCGGGGCTCCAATACAAAGAACTTGATTTTTTTGCCGTTTTTTAAATTTTCAATGAATATTGAATTAAGTATATATATACAATATGTAATGAAAGCCCTGTCCGATCGGTGAAGGTATTGTTAGGTATCGTTAACTGATTCTAAGAATGCTTACAAAGCCGGGCTAAACTTAAAAAAAAAATCCACCTAAAAAAATGAATATTACTTCGAAAAAGCGAGGTAACTTAATGCATGTGCGGTAGGCAACACGTTAGGCATACATGCGCGGGTGTAGGGGGGCAGGGCAGGCGGCACGTGGTCGCATCGCTATTCGCTCCGTCACAAATGGTGTTGTCACTTTTTTTAAATTACCAAATTTGGTGGAAGTTGGAATTAATTCGCGGAAAAAAAAGATTATTTCAAAATTCATTACTATTGTCACTATGATGATTACGTAAAATTTCATATTTTATTTGGTCATGTGTATACCTAACATTCTTTCTTTAAAAATAAATAACAAATTTAAAATAAATAACCATTTATTTAATATAATAACCACATATACTACACACGTGATTTTTATAGATGATGGTACGGAACCCTTCGTGCGCGAGTCCGACACGATATTGGCAAGCTTTTTAAGTTACAGTTGGAACTAACCCAAATTTCAGCTTTCTAGTGCATGTAGTGGTCACTTAGATTAGCCGTGGACGGACAGACAGACAGACTTGGCGAAAGTATTTCCTCCTAGTTTACTACGGAATTAAAAATCTGAGGACTAAATCGTCACCCTAATTATTTGCAAAAGACAATTAAAGCAGTCGCTATAGTGCCTGCGTGTACTCACATGGTCGTCTGTCCCTCCGGCACTGGCTGGCTGATGAGCTTCAAGTAGCAGACAGAGGGCAGGATATAAGTGAGAAGAGCGATGGTGGTGGCTCCGATGAGCGCCAGTAGCGTGTAGAACCGCGGGATGCTCTCGCCGATGAACAGGATCCCCAGCATGATGGACACGCGCACAGCCATCTGCCAACCTGTGGAATCTGTGAAGAACCAGAAATTAATACTGGGAAAGTATCCACTAAAACTATGACAATTATAACTAAACAAAACATCTTTATTCTAGTGGCTAGTGAAATTTACTGTTAAAGAAGAAATAAAGAAAATAATATGTTTATTTGCGGTAAACTTGACGCAAAAAAAAAGATTATTTGAGGCAATTATTCGTCCCAGCCCCAGCATTGGTTTTTAGCTACAGCCGGCGGCGCCGACGTGGAGACGCTTATACTAAATAAAGAATACTAAAAGAGAAATAATATAATGAAATAATAGAATAAAAGTTATAGATTACATTATTAGTTAAAATACGCAAATTAGCAAAGTTACCCGCTAAACATCAGGTTGTATTTTAACCATCTTGTTTAGCGCAAAATATGTTTATTAAAACTTCTCAGAATCATGTTTTTGTGTCAACTTACCTCTGGGCACATTGTAGAGCTCCTCGACCTCCTGGCAGACGGGGTTAATGATGATAATGAACGCGGAAAGCAGATGGATGGCCATGAGCACATTTGCTGCCAGGGTCAAAGGGGTGCCAGACATAGACAGCGCCACGTTTGGCAGCACACGCTCCCCGAACACCGCGTAGCCGCCAATACCCACCATCAGGTACAGGATCAAGACAGCTAGAAGTAACGGGAAACTACAATAAACCAAGTTAACTTAATTCGCAGGAAACTTCATGCACGAAAAGAAATACTCAATAAAAACTTGCCGAAAAATCCATATTGGACACTCTTTCCGAACTTGGACTTGTCTACCATATCGTTCTGGATGGTGGGGAAGGTGGAGGCTCCTCCGAAAGTGAACATGATGGTGCCAGTGGCTAGGAAGAAGTCCATGAAGCCGTGGATGCCATAGCGGTAAGTGAAAGGCGACCATTCGTACATCATCTCGATGAAATACAGGATACAGGCGACGACGGATGAGCCGAATGCAAGCAGACCCATAAGGCTAAAAGTTTAAATGTCAAATTGTTAATTAATTAGTACAAGGATATTTAGGATTTACTATTCATTGCAAATTAGGACGGTTTTAGTCCAGTGCAGCTAGTCCATCCATAGGCTGCTAAGTAACTCAACTCACAACCTTCGAAGTTGTAGCAAAATCGATTTGTACAGGTTGATGGGGTTTCCCTCTTTACTATCATCTTAACGAAGCCTGTTTTAACACTACTCACTGGAAATCCTTAGGCGTTCCGAAGAACATCAGCGGTGTCATGGCGCCGACGACGATGAGGTACCAAGTGCAGATGGTAAGCGCGGGCATTAGAGATAAGAGCAACGCCTCGATGATCTGCGCCGCCAGCAGAAGGTACACCACGGAAGCGCCGAATAGAGTCACGATAATCGACATCGATACTACCACACTGGGAATAGTACCAAAAGATCAAAGTCAATCAGTAAATCAAAACTAAGAATTTAAAATAATAAATAATTACTTATATATGTAATCTAAAGTTTATCATTTTTCAAACTGATCTTAAATAAATGTCAACTTTATTTTAATGGCATTTAAGTTTATTTTAGAGATACTAGCGATCTTGAGAAAGTTATAAGTAAGTTTGTAGTTTTTAGCGTAAACTGAACTTTAAACTATTTTTCGCATTTTAACCAATATGTCGTAAAGTTACCATGCCTAACAATGTATCATATGCATAGTAGGTTCCCATACCTCCAACCCTTGCCGAGAGCCTGCTCAACGATGATGGCGTAGGGGTTCCTCTTGCGTGTTCTCATTTCAGGATCCCGTGCCTCCAGGATTGACCAGCAGTCGCCAAGCCGCTTGCCACTGAACGCAGCGACAAAACATACCAGAACAATCATCGGAACGCCAATCCATCCTGTAATTTCATAAAAATGTTAGTTGTTTTTACATAAGAAACTCTCCTACAATGCACGGCCCTCACGACTTCCTAGTGCTTTAGGAGAAGAAAAGGCGCAACAAACTCACCAGTCGTTCATCTTGGACTATTAATAAACCATGGTGTAGTTTTTGGGACAACCTACTCATACTCTTCGAGCACAGTCTTTCTACCAGCACTGAATCTAAGTACGTTCTGTGGACGGAAGTAAATTTCGAGCAATCTTGACGCACTAATCTTCAGCATAAGTGTGTTTGTGTGAGTGAGTGGGTGTGTGTGTGTGTGTGTTTGTGTCTATGGATGGATAGATGTGTAGCTAGGATAAGGCAGGTGAGTCTGAACAAAAGGGTGGGTAACTTTGGGAAGCTGAAGTTGAGTAGGTGGCAGGCTAAGGTCAAGATTCAACTTACTGTAACTACTCATACAAAAGTTGAGAAAATTTAGAGATAAGTATAAAAGTTTTATCGCAGTAAAATTAAATTAAATTAAAAATGCAACCTTGTAAAGCAGTGTACAAAACAGCAGCATACTCAGTTAGATTTTAAGGCACATTCTAGTTCACACAGCGAGGTGTGTATGTAACAAGTATCATAATTCGTAGCTCACTGACCTAACATTATAGGTAGCGTTAAGGTCAAATGCTAACACAAAAACAATATACTACAAATCCTACTATCCTATCATTCCTACTAATTTAAATAAATTTGTCAGGATGCCCGGATGTATATGTTACTTTTTCACGCAAAATATACTGAACTGTTGTTTTTAATCATTATAAACTAGTGCCAACCCGCCAACCCGCATTGAGCAAGCGTGTAGATTACGCTCAATTCTTCTCTGTATGAGAGGAGACCTGTGCCCAGCAGTGGGACGATAAAAGGTTGATGATGATTGAAACTAGTGCTTGACTGCAATCCCGCCTAATGGTAAGCAGTGATGCAATGGTTGACGGTAAAGCACGAGTTCATTATTAAGCCTATTCACTTAAAAAACTTAGTGATTAGGAAAGAAGACGGCAGTAGGTAATGCAATGTTAAACCCAACAACTCGACCAAGGATGCTGCGCCAGAGGGAGATTGATCAGAACCCTCCACGCAACAACATTTGGTGTATCGTACCTGGCACACATCGCAACACAATTCCCCAGACCCGTCCTTAGTACGGCTTCACCAGACATCATGCCGGAACACGACGAAACGCTTGGCGGCAAGACTTGTTGGGTGATAACTTCTGCCGGCAGAAGATATTGTGGCCAATGGGTTTATTTTATTAATAACTTATTATTTATTTAATATTTTATTCCCAAGGGACCGAAACTTGTGCGAGTGAAACCGCGGGACAAACGCGAAAGTTCTGATGTATGTTTCAAGCAAAAACTAATGAACAGATACACACTAAGAATCTGCGATCTTCTAACAATCTTCTCTTACTCTGTCCTTCACATACGTGTGACTTTGTTCACTCTCCATTTCATATTCAATCTATTCTTCTGTGGAATGCGCTTCCTCTTGATATCAGGATGGCCGCCAGTGGGTTTGCATTTAAGCGAAAATTGCAGAGTTATTTTCGCAACAGTTAGGGTAGAGTCACTTCAACACCTCCCTCCCAAATTTTTAGTTTTGTATGTATATATTAATTATAAGTATATATTCTGGTAATAGTATATATGTGTAGATAGCTAAGTATTTATTTAAATAGTGTTAAGAGTATGTTTCCTTTACAATGTTTTCAATTAAAGCACCTGCTATTAATCTCTTCACCACATATGGTTGACTGGTAGAGAATGCCTAAGGCATTAAGTCCGCATCTGTACAATTTATGAGCGAAAGAATAAATAAATAAATTAATAAACAGTATAATAATTTTACCAAATAGATGGTTTAAAACCAGAATAAATTTAAAGGTTAGTTTTGATCCGGATATTCCCAGGGGATCAAAATTTATACGGCTGATATTGTGGGACGTGGCTAGTACCTATCCAATAATACCAACGTATTAGTTAAGCTACGGAAAAATGCATACAAAGTTGTAGAACTTGTTTGTTAATTGGGTTAGTTTATCACCGGCCAGTGGCTTTTGTGGCTCTGTAGACGACGTGATCACAAGGTGACGATCTTGACCACAGACGACACTATTAAATTGAAACACTATACTCAGGCCTTGAACGCTAGGTGCACGAATTTATGTACTGTATTTTGATATTATATCTTCATTCTTCATAGTCCACTGACGGTCTTCAAATCTTAATGACTTTTATTACTATCGTTAGCATAACAGTCATGCTTAAGTTGGTAGTAAAATACGATAACAAAAATTATGATATAATAACTACCAAAACAATATATACATATTTATGGAAATATTAAAAGTTTATAATATCATGTGGTACTTCGTAGTATCAGACCAGACCATAGAGGAGTTATAGATTTTCTTGATATTTAAACAAATATTATACAGAGAAAAGATTTGTTGTGTAGTATTTTTGTTTGTTAAACGCTCACGATAACACTGCAGAACGTAGGTTCGTTCGGAACGTAGGTTTTGCCTTATTTTCAGTGCCTCATTTTCAAGTGATTAATGAAAAAATTATTAAACGAGAAATTGAAAATGAGGCACATGGGTTGACGACTAGGACCAGTAATACGACAAATAATCGAGACTTGTGAGAGTGAAACCGCGTGATGTAACTAATTAATTAATACATGCAGGCTTATTTCTTCTATTAAGTAGTGTTTTTAGTAGTAACCAGAACTGTTAATATTACACTTATTAGTGCTTATAAAACCTTTATAAAATAATGATGACATGATTTACAAATATCAGGAAAATATCAATTGAGCCTTGAACTGATCAGTTATCTCGTATTTTGATGCTCGTACATTTGCATTAATCAGCCTGTTTTAAAGTATCTCATTGTATTATTATCTGTTTCAAGTTTATTTACTTAAATGTAAAATATCATAAGGTAAACCAAGGTCAAAGTTGGTGAAACAAAGTAATTCATTCAACCAGAAGGTTTTTTTTTTTATTCTTGTTGAGCTTCTGAAACAGACCGTAATAGTCCATATGGTACAGCTTACATTTGAATGTAACTTTGTACAGTCATATATAAATCAAAGATTGATTGATGTGACTGTACAAAGTGTATAATGAAACAGGTGATAAACTATTTATTTAAAAAAAACTGTCTTTTTTTGATTGGGACAAAACCCGCCACACTTTTTCTCACCCACTGCAACTCTTGAAACCCAGAATCAACAGTGGAGACCGCCAGAAAAACGCCGAGCACTGAAGCTCGACGAGTCCCGGGGAAACGATTCAACTGTCTTGGCTCCCGCAACGAAATCAATCAGAAAAGAATAGTGGAGGAGTAAGAAAAACGATATTTTTTCCACTTCCCTCCATAACAAATAGGAGACAGAACAGAACTAGGCCAATCGGCACAAAGGGACATTATTGCAACTGGGAGAAGCACAGATTGCCAAGCACCACGTAATAAAATTTGATTAAGCTAATGGGTCCTAAGTGGTTGTGTTGTTACAATTGATTCCAATAATAGGTATAGCAAAAGCGCCTGAACGCACGGAAATTGGTTCTAGTTTCTACAAGGTCCGTATAATAAACGACTCCGGATGTAACTTGTACACTATCCAACATAATATTACGTTCATTCTGCCAAAGAATACACTCCCACAAGATGTTATGTGCGGACTGTTCAAATTCACAGTTCGATGTAGAATGTTGACACAAAGGCGAAGGAACAAGTTTAAAAGAAATTCTTTTAAATTATTTTTTTTATTCTTTTAAAAAAATCTGTCTGTCTATTGCGTGGCTGTACATAATAATAATGATGATGATGATGATGATGATTGCGCTGCCTTTAGGCACTTTAAACGTTGGAAAATAAAACACCCTACTCTATAACAAGTCTGCCTCCCCGTTCTTTTCTTAATTTTCGAACACTAATTTAACATGGTTATGTTTCAAATTAATGTTATTTCAAGTTTAAAAATATCTACTTAATTTTAGTGGCAATTAAGTTGATTTTGGACTACCTTGAAAAAGTTAAAACAAACAAATTGAAGTTATAGCATAAACTGAACTTTATTCTGTAGGATTTAAAGTTTTATTTTCTATAAACTCATATTTGTTTCCATTTTGGCGAATCAATCTGACCAGACTTTTCCCAACTCGTATCTAAGGTTCGGCACCCAGTCTTAACTGAAGGCAGCTGAGTAACCAGTATTTTACATATTTTAATAGAGCGACTGTCTATTTTTGGCGAAATGTCGCAATAGGTATTATTTTAGGTAGGTAGACTTGTCTTAGTAAATTAGTTGATTATTTAATGTTGTCTTTCCTAGCTGATGATTTTTCATATAGGATTTCGTCTCTTTACAATCAGTGTTAGCTACCTCAGCTAGAAGGTGCTTTAGCCCTCAAACTTTTTAAGCTGCTATGTTGATCAGTGATTATATTTTATCTTATTAGTTTTTCTGTCATTACTATAGGGCAAACACAAAGGGTTATTTTAGTAGAAATAATTATTAATTGAATATGAATTGAATGGAGTGGAATAGGAGATCTCTAGCGTCCAACAGTGGAGTGCTATAGTCTGATTATGATGATGTGATCGCTCAAAAAAGGAGAAATAAACTCAATTTACCTATTTATTAAGTTTATTTCTCTGTGTTTGGGAAGTTTATTTTAGCAAATTGGTTTTTTTTTCCTTTAACATTGCTGGATAATTATTATAGTAGATCACATTTATTACGTATTGGGGCATAGTAACAAGAATCTGTTAAAAATTAATGTTTAGTTATTATACAAGTATGTAATAAATCTATCATCTATCAGTTCATAATATATAGACCGGATAGTAAAGATATATAGACAACTGGATATTAGATAATAATATAGGTAGGTACAACCGCAATAACATATTCTTGTAATATTCCATTGGTCCATAGGAAAACCAATAAAACAGTCTCGCATCGTAAACACCTTTCGCTGCCATGTATAACAGTTCGCCCAAACCTGGTGATACCGAGTCGAATGGAATGCAAGGTGACTCTCAAAAAGGCCTAAACCATGTATATTATAACACAACAGCTTTATAGCAAGAATGGGATGAATATGTAAGGATTCTTTAAAATACTAAGCTGTGCTGTCACTTCTGCATGCCCAGTGGACGGCGCCCCAGCACCTGCAGACGATGGTGTGACATACGAGCAGAGATTCACTTTATCCCGAATAATATAATTAATTAAATTAAAGTAGAACCTAAGGTAAGGTTCCCAATCTTGTCGTGGAAGAATTTAGACTCCCACGGCCCCACGCGCGCTCGTGATAGAAGAGACACCGGGGTGGTTTTAGTCAGTAAAAGTCTGACAGACCCCGTCGCCCACCCCAGGGCGTTAGACATCCTATGAGGATTTCCACCCCGCAAAAAAAAAGGGTTCCCAATCTTACGCACAGCAAAGAGTTGTAATAATATACCAGGTCACTCAGAAAGTATTGCGACAAAAAGTTTTATGTATGGGAAACTAGCCGGTTATAATTTATTTAAAAAAATAAGATTATTTATAACTAAAAATATGTTACGTTCCAAGTTCAAAACTTCCCCACTAATTTTTTCAGAGCTAATTAAAGTTATCTTATCTCTTTGAAAAATGGATTTGCGTCGAGACTATTTTAGCGCTATGATATTTTACAATTTTAAATGTCGCCTGAAACCATACGAATGCTACGATAGACTTCAAATGGCATTCACGGGTAAAGGCCCTTCTCAGGAAACCATGTATTGAATGTATTGAATTTAAGCGCTGTGGACTAACTTTGGGGGATGAAGAAAAAAACGGTCGCCCTTTGATGGCTGTTACAGAAGAAAACATGCTAGTTAGCAGTGAAAAGTTTGATCCAAGACAATAGACGAATTACATACCAAGAAATTCAGCATAAATTTCAGATTGGATGAGGGAGCCTTCAGGAGATTCTATACGTGCATCTTCGGTTGCGGAGGATAGTTGCACGCTGGGTGCCGCATAATCTCACCGATGCTCAGAAGCAGGCACGGGTGGCGCGTTTATGACATCGTTACACTTGCCGAATCTTGGATTTATTACTACGATCTGGAAATGAAGCACCAGTCGACGGTGTGGGTGTTTCCAAACCATATCAACGCCTACCAAAGTGAAGCGATCTAGAAGCGGGGTTAAGATTTTGATCGCGAGCTTTTTCAGTTTGACTGGCTACTTGGTATCAATTCCTTTACGAAACCAAAGAAGCATTAAAGCTAAATAGTATACTACCAAGTGCTTGACAGAAGTTTTCTCTGTTGTGAGCAACAAGCGAACAAACACAGGGCTCCGCAGGTTACTGCTTCACCACGACAATGCGCAGGGACTTCCTGGACAGTACACCGGTCAAACTCCTGGGTCACCCTCCTTACAGCCCTGACATATCAACGTGTGACTTCTTCTTATTCCCAAAAATAAAAGATCAGCTCAAAGGGATACAATTTTCGTCGCCGGATGATGCGCCGTCAGTTTTCGAGCAGGCTGTAAACGAGGTGTCTACGACGGACTGGAAAAAGTATTTCGACTGACGAAACGAAACTGGTTCAGACGCATGGAATTTTGTATAGAGGCTGGTGCAGAGTACTTTGAAAAGATGTAATAAAAATATATGTACCTATAGACCATATTTCTTATTATCGCAAAACTTTCTGAGAGTCCCATGGATACAGTGCAAAGGGCTATATATTACGAGTATTAATGTGAGAGATAGGCGGCATTGCCCTGTTTATTACATGGCAATGCCGCATACACGAGCATTGCATTATGAAGTATCATACTAACAATTAGTTAATTATAAATATAATTAATTAATTATTAAATATATTATAAATGTGAGGGTATAAATAACGATGGATGGGTAGATGGTCGGATGTTTTTAAATGTTTAACGCAAAAACTACGTTTCGTATTTAGATAATATATGGCACACAAATAGTTTACAACAAGGAATAACACATCAAATGGGCACAGCAAGTAAGGCTTAGTTCAAACGCCAGCAAACTTAACGCGTAGCAAACGGGAAATCTTACGTGTTAAAACTAAAGCGTTGATATTTAGGCACTTACCGGTCTTCACCAACGCTCGCGGCAGAGCCAACACCCCGCTGCCAGCCATCTCGCCGGCAATCAGGATGGCCGTCTGCTCCATCGACAGACCCTGACGGCCCTCAACACTATCATCCTGGAGTTCAAAGGGTCTTATTTATAAATTATAAGGCGAAACTATTTTGAGACCACTCACGGCACAATCCACGCGTGTCTTTCGGAAACGCCACTCGTTTCCTCCCGGTCAATGAAAGCTAATCATCTTCTAGAACATTTTAAAAGCTTTCTTTGTAAACATGCGATGCGTGCCCCTTGCGTGTTATTAGCCGCCCATCAACGGGACTGTGTATCAAAAGACTATTTTATTTCAGTAACTTCTATCTTCGCCTTAAATCCTATTGTTATACGTTACTGAAAACAAAAATGGGACTACGAGAAACTGTTGACCCTCGTGGTCCCATTAATGGGACAAAATCCTGGGACCACGAGAAAACAGGGATCATTGAGTGTATGTTAAAAAATTATGAGATTTATTTCAAAAAGCGACACGAGGCACTATCAGAGCTTTTTAAATCATCTTCCAGTGGAGCGCTACAACTGCATTATACAAGCACTTTTTTATAAATTATATTGTACCTAGTGCTTGACCACAATCCCGCCTGATGGTAAGCAGTGATGCAATCGTTGATGGTAAAGCGCGCTAGTTTATTAAGAGCCTATTCATTCTAGCCTTGAAGACCCTTAAATTGTAGTACGACGGAAAACCGCCGCTGGCAAATTGTTCCAGTCCCTCGATGTACGCGGTATAAAAGTGAAGCGGAACGCTTCCCCGGAGGAAGCGTTCCGCTTCACTCGTAGTGGTGTTAAAAACGCAAAGGTAAAAACCATGGAGCAAAGTGGAAACACACGGTACACGGGTCGTCCGGTGGTGGAACGGAGATGGGGGAATTAAATCATGCAATTCCGTTGCACACTCACCAAAATGCATCCTATAGAAAACCGAAAGGCTGGCTACTCTACGCCTGTGCTCCAGGCTTTAGAGACAGTTTGTTTTGAGTTGAAACTGGGTCGCCAATAAGCCTCTTCGCACGCCTCTCCACTGAATCCAAACTAGCCAGGTGAAATTTCGCAGCACCAGCCCAAATGTGGCTGCAGTACTCCACGCACGAGAGGACCTGTGCTTTGTACAAAATTAGAAGCTGCCCTGGTGTGAAGTACCGGCGGACCTTTGCGATAACGCCAAGTTTCCTGGCAGCCACCTTGGCCTTGGACTCAATGAACCGCCCAAAGTTTAGGTTCGAGGAAATCTTAACTCCTAAAAGTTGAAGGCGGTCGGTGGCAGTTTAAAAAACATGATGTTATGAATCATAAAGATGTTAGCTTAAGACTTCCTTCTTCTTCTCGCTTGTGGTCGGTGGCAGCCTACTGGTTAAATTAGCAGTTTAGTCAACCGCCTGACCTTTGTTTTATTAGTCACAGATATAGCCTAACCTATTCGGTCGAGGTACCCTGGCTTAATTACTACAACCAATTCTGCTCACACGTAATTGGTTACAGTTAGAACCTAATCTATAATTAATTGAATATCATTCAGACTTAGTTGAACGGCCCATATTTAGTTACAAGGCCAGGCGGTTGACTAAACGAGTCATTAAACCAGGTGATTGAAACACATACATTATAACTCATAAGTATCGACTGGCCCAATCGTATGATCCAAGAAAGGATCCAAATAAGTAAATAACTCAGAACAATTTAGTTATTGTTCCGAGGTAAATAAATATCTATTATGCCTATCAAAGAGCATGAACTACCAGTTTTTATATTTCACTCACTCATACTAAAAAGTTTGTATAATATTGCGCAATATAACAATTTTAACATACACACAATGATGATTACTATTGAACGATGGGCTGAAATACCGTCTTTTTAATAAAGAGCATTCTATTATTTTTTACTTAACAAATATATTCTTGTTTGCGAGACAGTTGACTTTAATCATAACGACTTTATGACTCTACCGGCCAATGAAGACCGGTCACCAGAATCGAATTAAAGAAGGATTACAATTGGGGGCATTTTAGATTAGAGCATTTTGGGCCTGTATAGTGTATCATACAACAATACAGAATGTTATAATTTAATAGTAAAGCGTTGTTTAATACATGTGGGGTTACCATAAAAAGCTAACAAAAAAAGCATGTTCTCGTATATATGTTCCAATCTCAACCTCTGTGTTCCTATTGTTGATGGTCTATTTTCTATCCTGAAGAAGTTATATTGTATAACACAGTTAGTTAAGTAAACTAACAAGTTTATCTCATTAACATGTTTCGAGATATCTCACGGCTGCATTGAGCAATCAGATGAGTTGAGTAAGTCAGGTACCTTCCACGGCGACACAGACACACCTCTTGTCTTAGATAACGCACAAACAATCATCCCAGAAAATTCTGCTTAAGTGTACGAACGAAGTAGACTTATGTATGCACATCTAATAAAATTATTGAAGCAGATCTTTCAAGACGACCAAAAACCTTTAAAGTTATGTAGATATAAGCAGAAGCTGAGTCCTTAACGACAGTAAAGCCGGAAGTTTGAAATTTTGTAATTTTTGTCTTTAATGTAGAAAACAAACATACATATCTATTTATATATACTACTACAATAGGTAGGCTATTGTAGTAGTATATAATGTAGTACTATATACCTTACTATTTATTTATATATATATATAGGTATATATACGTACACATTTTCTAAATAAATACGCACACAAATATGTTGATTAACTAATTAGACTGTCCATATAGACTTAAGATACTGCGTGTCTACTTAGTGCCAGCTTCAGTTTCACCTGTATGTAATGAGTATGAGGAAATATAGACTACGAATGATTTTTGCCCCGAACCGTGGAATTAATCCTGTAAACTACTCTCTCTTTGTTTATCGTATCATATGTCAAGAAGTTTAATGTGGAAAAGTGAGCGTTCCAAATGGAAACAACAGAATAAGTGTACAAAATTAATAATATTTTAAACTTTCACCTGAAAACTTTCTTGAAGTTCAAGGGAAGAAGGTGACTTGCAGGGTTGCAAGTGCCTCATATTTAATGCAGCTCTCCAACAGCATCATGTCTGCATCTAGATACATACATGAAGCGGTCGGAGAGCTGCTTACCTTCTTGCCCACAAGCGGCGTGGTCTCCGAAACATCATCGGCACTAGCGCTGGTGCTCGCCTTCGGCGTCGGCTCTTGTACTTTCTTCGACATTTTCTAAAACAAAATAACAATAATATGTATAAATCACTTGTTGGTTTGTGGCGGGTGCATGCAGGAACCGGTTACACCAAAATAGATAGACAACGACAACATTATACGGACAACATTACAACTTTTGTGTCCAGTACTCTAAAAGGGTCGATTTGTTCAATTAGGCGTGGGTCAATATTTCCGGTCCGTCAATGGGCTGGTGAGATCGTACGGCTTCTACTCACAGAGTGCGCTTGCGCTCGTACGATCACGACCGGTCGGCGCGACGATGTCCACTCAACTGTTGCTAACTATGAAGTACTTGTGAACTTGTCAGGTAACTTTGAATATTTCTAAATCTATTCTACCGAAACATGGGCGTTATTGTATTTATTTATATTAAAGGTGTAGTAAGTTATATTATAAGTGTAAATTTCTTGTGGCTGGTTCCTATCGTTTGAATGTTGAGGTGATTATGTTAGTGGAGTAATGACATGCTCAGTAATAATTTGATTTACAAATAACGTTATTATTTAGTAATTGCTATACTTTAGTAGATACTTATTTTAGTAACAAGTTTTGGGTTTTGTACCCAAAGGATAATAACAGGATCCTATTAGGTACTATTAGTCCACTGTATTTCTGTGTATATTTTAGAGGTAAGATTACTATTGCTGTAAAAATACTTAATTGTTTTAACCATCGACTACCTATGTGCAAACAGATCTGTATTATTTTATCGCCTGCAAATAAAACTGCTGACATGGTACTTTAATTAACTTACATTGTTACGTTATAAACGATAAATTATATTTATTGAAGTCAAAACCTCTTCTTCAGACTCTGAAGGCAGCCTTGACACACGCTCTGGAGGTGGAAGCAGTACCTACGCAAAGATGGCCGACAACACCGTAACCGCACAAATAAAAATCCGACAAGGACCAAATTGCTATGAATGCGGCGAAATGGCAAAAGAAAAATATTCGGATCAATTGAGGATCCAAGGAGGCTAAGGGAAGAAGTACTTCTGGAGCACAGGTGGAACAAGAAGATTTAAATGAGGAACAGCTAGGGCTATGGCGCGAGTACTGGTTGGTCGACATACATCCCTCATAATAGATAACAAGTGGGTGACGGAAACAGTCTTATTATACAAGGAGAACTGAATGGTAAATCATGCAGTTTCAGATTGGATTCTGGTGCATCAAGATCCTCGGAACATAGCATTGACAAGAAGATCTACACAATGCCGATTACAAACCGCCACCGGCAAACCAGTAGTCGTCCTTGGTGAAACGAATGTGACCTTGAAAATGATTTAAAAAAAATACATTGCGGGCTAATTCAGGAGCTGATATAATGACTTTGAAGCGTTATGGTGGGTGGCGATCCAGTAATGTAGCAGAATCATACGTAGAAGATTCCATACCAAACAAGAAGGAAATTTGTGCAAAAATCACAAAAACAATTAAACTTGATTCTGAGGCGCTTCCTACTGATGAAACCCAAGACAGTTGAATCGTTTCTCCCGGACTCGTCGAGCTTCATTGCTCGGCGTTTTTTCTGGCGGTCTCCACTGTTGATTCTGGCTTTCAGGAGTTGCAGTGGGTGGGAAAATGTGTGGTGGGTTTTGTCCCTTAAAAACAAATAAGATGTGGTAAAAGTTGCATTATAATAGAAGATTCTGGACATCACCCAGACAGGATATCAGCAAAAACGATGATGACGATTTCCGATAAACCAAAAGTACGTATAATGAACGTTAGTAACAAAGAAATAATTCTTGAAAAGAATTGCATGGTGGATGCATGCGATAATGTAGCATCTTTGAGAAAAACAGAGGCGCACAAAAAGGAACGTAATAAGAAGTAACAGGAATATGTATCGACACCTCTCGAAAGTTGTAACGGCAAATTAAACAAGTTCGAAAGTCAGAAGGTTTAGCAACTGTTGCATAACTTTCATGACATCTTCTTGAAGACCGCCAGTGACGTGGGAAGGTTCGGGCTCGTCAAACGCTATATAGAGACGGGTGATATACAGCCGATAAAACAGAGACCATGTCGTATTCCCTTTGCAAGAGAACAGGAAATCACTGATTATGACGGGTAAGGTAGAAGGGAAGAAGCGCACTGAACGAAAGAGAAAATCCTGGCTGCGAAATATCAAGGAGTGGACCGGCAAAAACTGTTCCAACTCGCGGTTGACAAGACCGAGTACAAGGAGCTAACAGCCAACCATCATGATTGATGAGGCACTGGAAGAAGAAGAAGAAGGAAGTCGCGGAAATGCTAAGAGATATGGATAAAAATCTAATTATGGAAGGTCTACCAACCCTTGGTCATTTGGTCAGTTGTCTTCATCAAGAAAAAGGGTGGCAGTACAAGGTTTGTGTTCATTGCAGGATGTTGAATGATGTTACGTAAAAGGATATTTAATTATTTACCCTCTGCCACGTACAGATGACACCTTGAACTTGCTAAATGGCGAGTTTCCTACCTTACGTTGTTGACACCACAACGATCCGAACGAAGCGTTTCGCCTTTTCTTTTATACCGTGTACATCGAGGGACTGAAACAATTTGCCAGCGGTGGTGTTTCCATCAGACTACAATTTAAGTGTCTTTAAGGCTAGAGTGAATAGGCTCCTGATAAACTAGAGCGCTTTACCATCAACGATTGCATCCCTGCTTACCATCAGGCGGGATCCCGGTCAACCTTTATCACCGTTTATAATTTATAAAAAAAAACTCCTCTTGGGTCTGTATGCATACCTATTACCGTCGGTTTGTGAAGAATTTTTCAGAGTAAACGAACCGCGTTGCATCGTTTAACAGTGGAAAAGTGTCAATTTGAATGGAACTGCGAACACGCATTTACATACGCTACAGAAAACTCACATGTGTGAAGCTCCTGTATTAGGTTACCCTAATAGGGAAGGCCGATTTTTGGTAGTCACGGATGCTAACATTGTCGATATTGGAGGAGTTCTCTCTCAAACACAAGGAGATAGGCAGGTCGTTATTGCATATTTCAGCAAATGTCTTTCCAGGTCAGAAAGGAATTACTTTGTTACCCGTCGAGGATGACTACACAACATTTCAATAAATATTTGTTTGGGACCGTTTACACTTCCCATCGATCACGCTGCCTTACTGTGGTTGCATCAGTTTAAAGCCCTAGAAGGACAAATAGCAAAGTGAATAGAGCAGCTACAAGAATTTGACTTTGTCACTGAACATCGAAAAGGTAAGTCACACAATAATGATGATGACTCTAGACGGCCTTGCGATGAATCTTGCCGGCATTGTTCCAAACAGGAAAAGAAAGAGAACGTATGGATTACCCAGGTGAACGCTTTGGATGAAGACTGCAATAATAATTAATCAAAGAAAAATGCATAGAAGAAAAATAGTGACTTGAAGACAGTAATCGAATAGAAGCAACGTGGCCAATGACCCGCATGAAAAGAAATATCGGTTCTTAGCTGAACAGCAAAAAGTTACTGAGCTCACTGGGACAGCCTGATAATTGATAATAGGGTTCTCAAAAGAAAATGGGAATCACCCAATGGACAGGAGGTCGCCTTACTGATAGTTGTTCGCTTCTATAAAGTCGCATCAATGTCAAGGCAGCAGATGGACGACGGAATATCCGGAGGACATCTAGGAGTAAAGAAAACCCTGGAGAAGGTGAGGGATAATCTATTGGGTGTATTGCCACGAACATATAGAGGACTGGTGTAACAAATGTGTTGCTTACTCCTCAGTAAAGGAACCGCGAACGAGATACAGAGGTCGGCTGGAAGAGTATAATGTTGGTGCCATATGAAAGAGATGCTATCGATATAGCTGGGCCTTTACCCGTGACTGAGGAAGGGAATAGGTATATCATCGACATGCAAGACTATTTCAGCAAATGGCCAGAAGCTTTTGCAGTACCTCACCAAGAAGCTCATACCGTCGCCAAGAAACTAGTTCACGAGTTGTTCCATCCATTTCGAGTCTTCATTATTTCAAGAGGTTTGCCAACTACTCGGAATACATAAGAATCGTATAACACCATATCACCCAAAATCAGATAGAATAGTTGAAAGATTCAACCAGACGTTGAAGAAATATTTAGCTAAAGTAGTGGAAGAACACTAAAGGGATTAGGACCAATATATTCCACTCTCCTTAATATCATAACGCTTCGCAACACATGATAGCACAAATTGCACACCGGAGAAAATCGCGGAACACTCCCGACACTCGACTATCCTAGCCATTGACTATGTGGCCGACCTACGACTTAAAAGAGATAGAATACATGAGCTAGTGAGAGAGAGCGGTCTGAAAACCAGCGGAAAAATGAAGTTCTGATACGACAAATCAAATCAAATCAAATCAAACGACCGCAAAGCTAACGTGCCTGAATTTGAAGAGGGAACTTTGGTATGGTTACATAATCCCATTAGGAGAAAAGGGAAGAGTCGAAAGTTTTAAGCCAAATGGGAGCTCCGAACACGATAGTAACCAGAATAAACGATGTCACCTACCGGATGACGAAATAACCTAGAAGGAAGCTGTAAACGTTTACGTAGACCGCCTAACTCGCTATTATGGATCAAATCATGCTCAGGAGTCGGGACGAGCACGACTAAGGGGGTAATGGCATAAGGTTCAATATTGCGTGACATGCCTTACGTAACTTTCAAGCCCAATATCTTGAGACCTAGGCATTGCAGAGATACGATCTAAAAATACATTGCTAGACTTAAATTGACCTATCGAATGGTACAGGTTTCATCAATATTGACAACAATGGGTCGACATCGAAATTGCTAAAAACTCATGTCCTGTGAATTACCTACCTGTAACTACTTACTGAATGTACTGGAAAACAAGCGTTATCATTATTACTTCTAGACAGATTCGGAATTTTCGATGAGCTTGCAAATATGTATAAAGCGGCGTGACTCAGCGGATGAGTCAGTCTGCATTTCAAAATGCAACAAGCACTTCAAGAACAACGTGATGTAACTTCTGTGCTGTTGTGTGTGTACTACACGGACTTCGAGTACATAAGGGAAGACTTCTGTGCAACATCAGCTAGGTACGTTCTACTTGTGCCTACTATCGATTGTACCATCTTTGTCAATAAAAATCGCAACTCTTTTTTAGAGTTCCGTAGCCAAATGGCAAAAAACGGAACCCTTATAGATTCGTCACGTCTGTCTGTCCATCTGTCAGTCTGTCCGTCTGTCTGTTCGTCTGTCCGTCCGTATGTCACAGCCATTTTTTTCCGAAACTATAAGAGCTATACTGTTGAAACTTGGTAGGTAGATGTATTCTGTGAACCGCAATAAGTTTCTGATGCAAAAATAAAAAATAATAAATATTGGGGGCTCCCCATACTTAGAACTGAAACTCAATTTTTTTTATATTCATCAAACACATACGTCTGGGATATCTATGGATAGGTCTTCAAAAATGATATCGAGGTTTCTAAAATATTTTTTTTCTAAACCGGATAGTTTGCGTGACAGACGCTTCCAAAGTGGAAAAAAGTTGGTCTATAAAAATCGTATTATATATGATGTACATTACTATAAAAACTACCGACGAAAATTGTTTTGAACGAGATCTAGAAAGTATTTTTTTTAATACTTACCTACCTCGTAAATCGTAAACCGCTTATTACCGCATAATCTTTCATACAAATAACTTAAATCCTTTAATTTCATAAATCAAATGTACGGAAACCTTTGTGCGTGTGTCCGACACGCACTTGGCCGGCTTTTTATGTGGATGTGAAGTCATCAAATAACCTCTCCCGCTCTGGTCGGAGCAGAAGGGCATGTCAGACTTTGACTGACTATAACCCACCCGTGTTCCATCACTTGCCTGTGCGCCAGGACCACGGTTACTTTTTTTACCAACCCGCAACCTTGTTTAAATCAAAATTCGTTAGTAATTTTTTTATAAAACGCCTGACAGTAATGATTAGCAAATCGCTTATAGACAGCTTATGACTTTTTTGTAGAAAGTATTAATTGACAGGGTGAATAGAGATCAATCATGAAGTTATTTACTCATGTTGCACGCTAAAATATGTCTGTTTTATTTTAAAACTTTGGTAGTTTAGGGGTATTCTTGAGGAACAGGTACAGTGTAAAGTTCACACATCCTGCATAGAAAAGGGAGGATCTTCCGACCAGACAGGTGTTCAATCTGGCGGGCACTTGCCCAACGGTTGATGTTTGGAGGTTGTATATATGCTAATTGCACGGCAAACTCTGCGAGATGTAGAGTTTGAGTATATATTTATTTATTAAATCTCCGTAACCAGAAAGTTTAGCCATGCAAATCGTGATTCTTAATCTCGGGAGGCAAAATACTCTTGGTGTCACTATGTATGGGCACTTATTAGATTTCTTTTTTGGTTTTCATCATAATAATGTTTAATTAAATTTAGTTTCTTTCTTAAAAACTGCTTGGTGCCACTTATACGAGTATTTGGGGAACGGAACTGTAAGAAAATCGCAGATGTTTCCAATCACATTATAATATTCATCAGATCGCACAATATACAATTTTTGAGTTAGAGCGTGCGTATGCAATTTTATTTTAGCTTGCACGGGCGCCAACAAACGAGCGCCGGGCAACAGGGTAATTATAATTATTCTAGACTGGGCTGATAGCACATTTATGGAAATATCCTCCATAAACTTTGGCTTCGCACGGTTTGTGCATTTAGCTAATGTCACGTGTTGGGATTGTTAGGAACTTTTTATTTATTTCTTTCTTCTTTGGCTTCGCATGGTTTGTGCATTTAGCATTCTGTAACTGTGATTTAGCCAATGTCACGTAATGAATTTTCATTCATGTCGAAAAAGACGGCTGCGTGAACCGTCTACGACGGAGGTTTGAGGCAAAGTCATGATGAGGTCACTATGCTGCGATATCTCAATGTTCTTTATTAATTATTTACTGAATGTACTTTTTAGTACATAAATCACGCACTTTTATATAGTAAATAACATCATAAATAATTTAAATGTCCAATGAAAAATGAGTGTGACACTCAGCTTAGCTTTCTTGCCAAAACTCAAAATAAAATGTTAAAGGGTTTCTTTCTTTTTTTATTTTTTGGCTTCGCACGGTCTGTGCATTTAGCCAATGTCAAGTAATTATGAATTATTCATGTAGAAAAAGACTGCAGCGTGACCAGTCTTACGTGTGAGGTTTGGGGCTAAGTCATGATGTGGCCACTATGCTGCGATATTTCACTGTTCTTTATAAACTATTTACTAAATGCACTTTTTACTACATAAATCACGCACT
This sequence comes from Sesamia inferens, assembly GCA_037179545.1. Lineage (NCBI taxonomy): Eukaryota > Metazoa > Arthropoda > Insecta > Lepidoptera > Noctuidae > Sesamia > Sesamia inferens. The sequence goes on along the minus strand of CM073921.1, from coordinate 11,248,546 downwards.
GTTAAAGGGTTGTTGTTACATGAATGTTGCCAGCAACAAATATTTAAATGGAGCTATGAATCTGATTTTAGCCCTGCGCTAAAATAACCTTGTAGAACTGTATATTTTTTCATGTCCACATTTTATAAAGATCTATTAATGACCGAAAAAACTTTGATGATTGAACAAAATAGCTACATTGGTACCTAACTTCAATGAATAATTGACAGTGTTGCCAAAATATAGTAATATTTTATTTTTTTGTGATGTTTTTCCTTAAAAAATAAACTGTTATATACAATTTGTTATTAAAATATTACTTTATGACCCATATTATGTTACCTATGACAAAAGGACAGTGGTAGCACTGATGGATGGTGTTTTATTTAATTTAAGCAATGGCAATACCAATTGACGTTTGGGTAATTCGTTTGCTGTATTTTTGTCTGTGTGTTTCTGACGATTTCTGCGTGATTCAATCACGGTGTTTGAGGAATGAGGATAGTTTTATATCGAATTACTATTTTCAATATACTTCGTAATAAAGACTATCTATTTTAGTGACAGCAGAAAACATCAGTGATTTTCTTATAAGCATCGTAACTATAATTTTTATACTCATTGCGGATAAAAAAGGTAATTTTGATTTTAATTTGCCTTGTTTGTGATGGTAAACTCGTACGACGGGATTTATTTTGAATTGGATGAACTATACAAAAAGCTGCACTGGTTTGTATACATTTTGAATGGTTCTTATTTAGTCTTTTCATAATTGACTGAATACTGATAAAGCAACTTTGCATGTTGTGTCATCACAAACAGTGTTACTCATTGTTTAGCAGGTCATTTTCTGTTTTATATCGATTGGTTCATATGAAACGCTAGAGGTTATATGAGCAGATTTTTATACCTACACTTGTGTGGCTTCTTTAGGGCATATCATTATAATATTACTCTAAAGGTAGTCTGTATAAAAGTGATTCGAATTATCTTCTCACATTTGCTGCTTTGCCCTTCATTTTATTGGAAACCTATAGGTATTTTATCCCAATAAACTGTTAATAACTGTTATTTTGACTATATTTATTTATTCAGTAAGGTACTGGCCTATTTAAGACACATATCATGATATTATAGTTTAAATAGGTAAGTGTCTCATTATTCATGCATCAATAAATAAATATGAGTCCTCTATCAGCTTGTACAAAGTAGTACACTGGTCAATTAGTGTATTAAGCGTTATGAAAATTACAATAACGGATACTGGGTTTCCGTTACACTGTGTGAATATTTCTACTAGTTATAGGTAATACTCTAGCTTTAACATTTCACTACTGAAGTTAGCTGGCTTACTGCCATCTTAATTATAAAATGACTGGAAATGTTTGAAACAATAATATAACTAGCCACAGTTATAAAACTAGGGAACACTACCTACATATTACTTACTAAGCATTTATTTACATTAATAAATCCATCAATCAATGAACTCAGCCTTACTCAGTCCACTGCTGGATATAAGATTCTCCCAGGCTGCTCCACAATATGCTGTCCTCTGCCTTCTGCATCAGGCATCAGTAATTGCATGAAGTTTGTTCTTTGCTTTGTATTGGTAACATGTAGCAGCAATACTTTGTCTGCATTTAATCATTGTGAACTACTATAGGTATCTTTATTGGCATATATGAACTGTGTCCTATGTATGTGTGTGTCATTGCACATGGTTATCTCTGTAACTTCCAGACCTCATTATAACTAAATCACAAAGTATCATAATACTACAAACTCAGTAGTATTGATTGCAAAGCGATTGTCTCCTTTAAAGTAATTGATTTCATACAACAATCTTAGGACACATATATTAAACGTAAACAGATCAATAAAATTTTATATGAGCATATATATCCTGTACATTCATTGGTTGTCTCTGCTAATTTCAGACAACAGTTACTTTGTTGGGTTTGTTCATTTGTTATTTTTTGTATTCGATTTCTACTGTGGTGATTTTTATCATTTGCAAACCATACAATTGCCTCAGGTATGATACCCATAGTTTAGTTTTAATAATGAACATGAATAGGAGTTATATTGTAGAAAAAAAGTATTTATTTAAAGAGTTCAAACTTACCAGACGGCTCATAGTATAACTAGAATCAATTAAAAACCCAGTAAGTGATTGTCTTTCCTTCATAATTGCATTTTTATCCTAAACATGACTGCATTTTATTTATGTAGTTGATGTAGGTGCTGTGCTTTTGCCTGCTCATGCGACTGAAATATTTCATGCATTGCATTTTCATTTGACAAAAACTTCAACATCAGGTACTCGCTAGTACTTCTGTTTTAATTCCTATAGCTCAATGTCAACCAAGATGTATAAAAGTTAATAGAGTAATTGCCTTGTTTTTCTTTCTACTTTTTTTTTTCATTAAATATACTTTATGGGAATGTTTTGTTTTAGGAATGATGAGAGAAGATGATTGATTCAACATAGAATAACAAAAAGGTAACAAACAAATTTTGTATTGTTCATAACACTGTGTGTCTGACATACTTAATATGTAGATGTGAATGTTTGATAACACAACATCCTTTGTTTGTAGTGATATAGGACAGTGGAACAAGAAAACAATCAAAATGATGACATCAGAAGAATCAGACTCCCTGAGCACTGTCCCATCAGAAGGACATGCCGAGGATGTCTCAGGTGGGTTCAATAACCTACTTTTTATTTATATTCAATGGTGCCAAACAACTGAGTGCCCATAGTAATTGGGCCATGGAGATCAGGTAGGCAGTCACTGAAAGTTAAATATAACATAACATCCTTGGGAAAAAGCTGTGGAGGTGATGTGGTGTAAAACAGTTCCCCAGTAACCTAGTCATGTATGCCATCTGTGTTAGTAATTGGAGCAGGGTTGATATGATTTAAATCACTTGATTTAAATCAGTGATTTTAATCGTGATTTTAATCAAATGATTCTTTTTTTTAAATCATGATTTAAATCATTACATTTTTACTGCAACCAAGTCGGCCAAAAATTGTCTAGGTACATCCCCCGATATAGATTACGGCGCGCACACGAGTAACTGCTGAGTACAGTTCTTCGGCTGGGATCGAAAGAATATTTTCGGCATTCAATTTAGTGCACAGCAAAATAAGAAACAGATTAGGCACCGAGAAGGCAGCCAAATTAGTTTTCCTTTTGAAGAAACTCAATACTAAAAAATAATAAAGTTTGCTACTAAGTTTATTAATACTTACTAACCATAAGTATTTGTTCATGTTTCTTTTTTAGTCTGTAAGTTACTACTTTCCTTGTAATTTTTTCAACGCTACTGTTTTTTTAAATTGTTGATTTTATTAGTAGAACTTGTTTAATTACCTTAATTTTATCCCCACTTAATACTTATTATAAATGCGAAAGTAACTCGGTCTGTTTGTCTGTTACGGTTTCGCGTCTAAACCACTGAACTGATTTTATTGAAATTTGGTACAAAGATAGAGTTGACCTTGAGAAATAACATAGGATAGTTTGGATTCCGGACTTTTGAAGAGTTCTCTTGGAAACGCGATATAACCGAACTCCACGGGGGCGAAGCCGCGGGCGGAAAGCTAGTTAATAATAAAATTAAACCAAAACATGTGGTTTTCCGTTTAATGAAAAACTGACTATTAAATTTAAAAAAAAGAAAGTAAAAAAATCTGATTTAAATCAAATAAACCTGATTTAAATCAAATTAATCGGATTTTTTTGTTTTTTTTTTTTTTTTAATCATGATTTTTATCAACCCTGAATTGGAATCACAGGTGCAATATGGTCCTGCTAAGTGTAAGGGCATATAAGGACACTATTGGTCACATATGAATACTTAACAACAGAGCATGGATTATTGTTTGATATTCAGAAAATGTCAGTAAGTTTTGAAGTATGCACCAAACATCATGTATATTTCACATATATATTTAATTCAAATTTATATATTATTTTCTGTTCAGAGAAATATATGAAATATTATTGAGTATCTGATTAAGAAATTTTCTTCAAATCTGTGGCAAGAGAGGTAACAAATTGTAGCCCAATATGTTTACCATTCTGGCTTTATGGCTTGTATTTATTTACAACACATAAGACAGTTGTTGTGTTAGGTTAAATGTGGCCTAAACAACTTGTTTCTGCACTTCAAGGATCTCTAAATGAGTATAATAGTCGTGTCAGACTATGAATGATAGACTGAAGAATGACATTGTTGAAATGTAGTGACTGAAACCGACCAAGTGTGAGTTGGACGGAGGATTCCGTAACAATAAGTAAAAAATTAAAGGATTTAAGTTATTTGTATGAAAGATTACGCGGTAATAAGTGGTATTTTAGAAACCTCGATATCATTTTTGAAGACCTATCCATAGATACCCTACACGTATGTATTTGATGAAAAAATTTCGTTCGAGTTTCAGTTCTAAGTATGGGGAGCCCACAATATTTTATTTTTGCATGAATATCTTAATACGGTTTACAGAATACATCTACTTAACATGTTTCAACAGTATAGCTCTTATAGTTTCGGAAAAAAATGGCTGTGACATACGGACGGAGAGACAGACATGACGAATCTATGAGGGTACCGTTTTTTCCATTTGGCTACGGAACCCTAAAAAGGAAAAAATCTTGCAACAAAATTACTGTGAAAATTACACCTGTCTCTATCACGGTTCATGAGATACAGCCTGATGACAGACAGACAGTGGAGGTTTAGTAATAGGGTCCCGTTTTTAGCCTTTATGTACGGAACCCTAAAAATATGTAGGAGAGCGAAGCAAGCGAAGCAAAAGGGAGTAAGCCATAGCTAGTGGCGTGCTACTTACCCTCATAGGAAATAGGCGTGAATTTATTTAATTGAACAGAATATACAACGTAAGAAGCATGCTTGCTTTATTCATTATCAAGAGTTGCCCTTGACCAGAATATAGAGCAAGTTGGATTTAGCCTCCACTTTTCCCACTAGGTCACATGCAGGTCACCAATCAATAAAAAGAGAATTTCTGTTCCTTTGTTCAAGTTTCACTATGTTATGGTTGTGTACTCACGCCGATGAATGCGAAAATATAAATGCCTATTACATAATCAATTTTAACACTAATAATAATATGTATAAGGAAAAAAATGGTGTTATTTATGTATATTCGTGACTCGTCATTCCAGACAAAATATTTTAAAACTAACCTAATTTAACATAGACAAATTTGTCATGAAAATAGTCTTAGTAATAGTTAAATATGATTATTACATGGCAGCTTCGGGCACGGAAGAGGCTCCATCGTCGATGGTGTCGAGCGAGGCAGAGTCTGAAGGCAGCGTGCTGTCGGAAGCGCGCCACGACAGCGAGGCCGGTGCACTGGTCAGCGACCCCTCCACAGAACAGGCTGGTACGCTGCACGAGAAGCCGGTGCCAGTTATCAACGACTGGCGGTCCGTTGGCACCACTGTCGGCGTCGGCGTCGCTCCTTACGTCGCCTCTAGAGGTCGGTTCCAATTATTTCCTTACTTGTAAAGGTATAGAAGATGTTGTAAGTTATTTGGGCCTTCCGCGTATTTTAATAACGTTGGCATTCTAATCTCAATGTCTGTCACAAACTCGTCTAATTTTCCTACATTTTCGATAAGGTATGGTTTTGATAAAGTCGCTAAGATGAGATTGTAACTTGTATTTCAATGTAATACGAACCAGTATATTGACACACTGGTTGGTCGTTGATGCAGGGTCGATGCTGCCATGGGGCGGACACAAAGGCCCGGTCGCCCCGGCCGACTCCGATCTGCGTCCAGGCGAGTTCGTGATGAGGCTGCTCTTCACAGAGTTCACTGTGCAGGCGGAACGGAAGATGGAAGCCGTCATGGCTGAGCCACTGGTACCTACACCAAAATTGAATCAACTGTTATGTAAAATTCTAAAATATAAAATTATTGCATATATAAAATTCATCAATATCAAAGTATATAAAAAAAAACAAACAAAATAAATATTTTAAGTAATTTGATTTCAAAAAATTAAAAACTTTTATAACCTACAGGAAAAGCCGCTAGCTAAAACTTTGCAGCGTGGTGAAGACCCTCAATTAGACCAAATACTCCAGGCATTTGGGACAGTTGCTGAACACTGTCTGCCGTCCTTATTGCGTGCACTCTTCGGATGGCTGGAGAGGCAGATGGCTGATTCGCCACAATTAAGCGAACAGGCTAAGAAACCACACCAGGACTTAAGAAATAAGAGGTAAGGAATTTATGAAAAACCAAATCGAGTATTATTACTTAATTTTTTGAAGAAAGCTCGGTATTACATTTATAATTCCCAGAAAATGTCCTTTGTAAGTTTTTTTACTTTTTTTTTTTAATAATTATAAACTAGTGCTTGATTGCAATCCCGCCTGATGGTAAGAAGTGATATATAACAATCGTTGATGGTAAAGCGCGCTAGTTTAATAAGCCCATTCACTCAAAAAACTGAGTGAATAGGAAGGAAGAAGGCAGTTGTGCGACGTGCTGCAATGTTTAACCCAGAGGGACATTGATCTGGAGACCCTCCACGACCAAACTCCCGACACAACAATATTTGGCGCATCGTACCCGGCACACATCTCAACACAACTGCTCAGACCCATCCTCCGTACGGCTTCACCAGACATCATGCCGAAACACGACGAATCGCTTGGCGGCAAGACTTTGTCTGGTGGGTGGTAACTTCTGCCGGCAGCCGATGTTATGACATGCCCATTGACTTTAAAGTAAATGTAAGTTGGCTGCAACATACATATTTAATTAAATTACATTAAAGATGTGAAAGTCGAGAGTAATTTATTTGTTTAGCTACATTGATACACTCACGGTAGGTACATAGGATGTTCATATGATGGTGTACAATTTAGCATTTTGTCGTTATTCATTTTTATAATAAATGATAAGTCATTAATTATTTTTTTACTGTGATTTCATCTGATCGTAAGCAGTGATATAATCGTTGATGTTATAGCGCTCTGTTTATTATAAGCCCTTTTAACCTGCCTTGAAGACGCTTAAATTATAATTAGACGAGGAGACTGCTGCAGAAAACTTATTCCTATCGTACGACGGGTTGTCAGATGATGGAATGGTGATGGCGAAATTAATCCATGTAACTCCCGAGCACACGGGTACCAGTACATGTGCATACCAAGGTACAGAGGCGGAGTTAATGCCTTAGGCATTCTCTACCTGTCAACAAAGGGTGGTGCTAATAATATTTGTTTGTTCAGCAGCATAATCTACATCGTGTCGGGCAGCGGCGCAGGCGCAGAGACCGTGGAGCGCAGCTGCGAGGAGCTGCAGCTGGAGCGGCGTGACCTGGCGGTAGAATTCTTGTTCTGTCTGGCGCTGATCGAGGTGCTGAAGCAGCTGCCCTTCCACCCCGGCCACGAGGATCTCGTGCAGTACATCGAGAACGTCGCCTTCAAGAGGTTCAATTATAAGGAGGGGTGAGTTGAGTATACCTCACGGCTCAAAAGTGATTTTATTTAGTTAACCTGGGCATAGATCATCCTGTGGATCGTCAATATCTGTGACGGTTTTTATTGACATCATAATGATCACAAATGAAGTCAAAATAGTCTGTGAATCAGCACTTTTCGAACGTCAAAATAACATAAGACAGTCCCCCAATACAGATGCATTTCACGAGCCTTCACTGGGGAGAAGTGGCGCTACAAACTACCCAGCAGCACAGCTGCCTGTGCAGTTAGAAAAACTTCTACAATCTACACAATAGCAGGCATGCGAAGCATTTAACATTACGAGACATAGAATATCATAACTAATGATTTGCCATGTGTCAGCTAGCCACGCCAAATACTTCTACTAATAGTCAAGCGAAGAAAAAACTGTTAATGTAAACTGTATTTGTCTAAACTAAAAATGTAACACCTAATTAAAAACCTCCACGCATACAAAACATCAACATGGTCTTCTAGTTGTACAGTCTACATTTTCATTACCGACAGAAGTATGATATTGTCTTCCTGTATGTTATCTCCAGGTTACAGTCGAATCCGAACGCCGCCAACGTGCACCTCATAGCGGATCTGTACGCTGAGGTGGTGGCCGTGCTTGCGCACTCACGGTTCGCGGCGGTGAGGAAGCGCTTCACAGCGGAGCTGAAGGTCAGGACCATCTGTTTTCTCACTGTCTTTTTGGAAAGAAAACGTTAATAAAAGTCATTCGAAGTAGCTGTTACGATCCCAATATAAATAAAACTACAATGGTTCCCGCAATCACGAGAAACTATTGTTGAAATTTTGTTAAATTTGTTGATATTATGTTTTTTATTTTTCACCTTGTTTCACAATCTATTGGCATATGATATTTTTTTAACAATATTTCATTTTGTTTTAATGTTTCATACCTAATAATTTGAGAAGGTCACGATTATTAATGTGAAACACGCTTTCGTGAATTATTTAATGTCCTGATTCTCTTCTTCACAAACTAAACTAAATTAAAGCTTATTGTACCTTTTTCTTTCTATTTTATTAAGAAATGAATGATTTTATGAAGATAAAATATTAGTTTAGTCCTGTCACCTGCCTACAAGTCTTTATTTTTTTCCTAAAGGAGCTGAAAAGCCGCGAGCCGTCCCCCCACACGACGCAAAGTATCATCTCTCTGCTGATGGGCATGAAGTTCTTCCGCGTGAAGATGGTGCCCATCGAGGAGTTTGAAGCATCGTTCCAGTTCTTACAGGAGTGCGCGCAGTACTTCCTAGAGGTCAAGGACAAGGATATCAGACATGCTCTTGCTGGACTATTCGTTGAAATTCTCGTGCCAGTTGCAGCGGTAACTTCTTTACTATATAATTATTAACAACTTTTGCCCTACTCCTCCTGTGAGATAACCAAGAATTAGAATCAGAATGGCGAAATTGTGAACTTAGATCAAATTACAACACATGTTATGGGCATTACTCTTATGTTTTGACCAGACGCATACAAATGTAAATAACATTATGTTTTACTTTTAAGATTATATACATTTTCCCAATAATAATAGGCACATGCGTAACATTACCAATTAAAAAAAAAAAACATTTTTAATAAGTGTCCAATAGATTGAGGTACATATCATATTATCCAATGTCAAACAAATTTCAAGATATCACAAAATATTTCAAAGAAAAAACAATTTCATTAAATGTCAAATAAAGTCAGTTACATGTTATCCTACTTCCTACTATTATAGATGAAGTGAAAGTTTATAAGGATGTATGCATGTTTGTTACTCTTTCACGCAAAAACTACTGAACGTATTTGCATAAAATACTTTACACCATTTTATACCATTCTAGAAACAAAAACAAACAGCAATTTTTTAGTTCCTAGAGCTTTTTTCATACAAATCGAACTTATATTACATTGTATTTCTATAGACCGTCAAGAATGAGGTAAACGTCCCCTGCCTGAAGAATTTCGTTGAGATGCTGTACAGCCACACGCTGGATGCCAGCACCAAGTCCAAACACCGCCTGGCACTGTTTCCTCTCGTCACGTGCCTGCTGTGCGTCTCACAGAAGCAATTCTTTCTCGCCAACTGGCACTGCTTCCTGGCGATGTGCTTGTCTCATCTCAAGAACAGAGACCCCAAGATGTGCCGGGTGGCTTTGGGTAAGACATATAGTGTTAATTTATTATAATCATTGCATACAAACCACGATGATTTAATTCTATTGTTTTCCGAGGACATGACGTGATATTGTTGTTCACAGAATCCTTGTATCGGCTCCTGTGGGTATACATGATCAGAATCAAATGCGAGAGTAACTCCGCAACACAGTCGCGGCTTCAGAGTATCGTTAACTCATTGTTCCCCAAGGGTTCGAAGGGCGTGGTGCCGCGCGACATGCCGCTCAACATCTTCGTCAAAATCATACAGTTCATTGCACAGGAACGACTCGACTTTGCCATGAGAGAGATCGTGTTCGACCTGCTCATGGTGGGCAGACCGATCAAAATAATCCTGACACCAGAGAGGATGTCTATCGGTCTCCGGGCATTCTTGGTCGTCGCTGACAGTTTGCAGCAGAAGGAAGGAGAACCTCCGATGCCGCGTACGTCAGGTACGCTGCCCTCGGGGAATACGCTGCGGGTCAAGAAAACGTTCCTGAACAAAATGCTTACGGACGAGACGGCGCGCTCTATTGGCATGAGCCCTTACTTCCCATACGTGCGTCGCGTGCTGGTGGACATCCTGCGAGCGCTAGATGCGCACTACGGCCGGCCGCTCATGCTCACCAATACACAGAACGTCACTAAAGAACAGGAGATCAACACTGGAGAGAGGAAGCCCAGAATTGATCTGTTCAGGACTTGTGTTGCAGCTATACCAAGGTAACATCGTTCTTTCTTCGAAGAAAAGCAAGTCACCTAACTTTTTAAAATTCAAATTATTTTCTTATTACAGACTGATCCCCGAAGGCATGAGCTCTAGCGAGCTGGTGGACCTGCTAAGCCGACTGACAGTCCACATGGACGAGGAGCTGCGCGGCCTGTCATTCCAAAGCCTGCAGACCCTAATCGTGGACTTCCCTGAGTGGCGCCAGGACGTACTTGCAGGCTTCACGCAGTTCCTAGCCAAGGAAGTACAGGTAATAATATTATTTGGATTATTTACAAATTAATAATTGATTCTGTGTAAAAACCAGTTCTGGCTTTGTAATAAACTGTCATGTTAGTTATGGTTTATTTGGTTGTTACAGGACACATCACCGCAACTAGTGGAGAATGGCCTCCGGATGTTACTGCAGCTTCTAACGAGCTGGAAGAATGGTGAACCGACTGCCGTCAGTGTGCCAACCAAGCAGGAGCCGTTGGCATCCGTGATCCGCGGAGCTGAGGCGCTCGGCTTAGTCATGCTGTGCCAGTGCAAGGCCTACCCGCGCCGTCTTGCCGTGCATGTGCTTAGGTACAATTATAACACTTCAGAACTGACTCCACCAATGTCGGACATATTTCGTCCGTGATATAAAATTGATGTCTGATTCGTTTTGTACTTTTACTGTTTACTTTTCAAATTTCTTTATTAATTGTTACATTTTCATTTATCATTGAAAAATGACACCAAGTATGTATGTATGAGTCACATAAGTGACTGATAATGGCGCCGATTCCCTTGTTAACAAACTAAACTTAATTTAAGTACAGTCATCTTTTATTTCAATAAGAAAAAGACAAAAAATGAATATTATTTCAGTCCGTTCAAATCAGTCAGCGCCTGACTTTAACTGACGTATTTTTAATCACATCTAAATTATCTACGGATATCCTCAATTGAGAAAAAGTGTAATAAAATTCTAACAAATTTGTTGGAATTTTATTACACACTTTCTCAATTCTTATATTCCATTATAATTGATAAAGCCCCTAAATTACAAAGACACTGAGGAACAATCGTAACATACATAAGGGTACTCACATGTATACACCTATACACACATGTACGCGCATACAGACACACACACACACACACACACACACTCTCTCACATACCGTTTATATCTCATCATCATCATCTCGGCGTTAATCCCAGTCGCATCGGAAGCTTTTCAGCTTTGGGAGTCTGGGGTCTGCTTTACCAGTCTAACTGCTGATTTTGGATTCTGTTTAACTAAGGTACTAAGGTACTGTGTGTTTACTAAGGTACTAAAATAGTAGGTATATTGCTGTGTAAGAGCAGAGTGTCCTAATACAGGCATTACCTGCATAACATGCGACTTCAATCACCAGCTGATGTAAATTGTTTTGGTTCAGAAATAAATTTAATTTGGTTTGTACTATTTGGGCAGGGAGGTTAAATACCTGCTGGAGAAGTTGCAGCTGACCCGCGACGAGCCGGCCCTCGTCGACGCGGCGGACGCACACACGGCGTATTTCGCTGAGCGCTGCCTGCCACTGCTGCCGCCCGCAGAAAAAGCTGCCATCCTATCGGCAGGACAGATCGACCTAGTGTGGCTCGCTGAGAGGAGCCACGCAGTTTGGACTGCCGGTCAGTACTATCATCAATTCATTCTTCCTTTCTCCGCGTGAAACTTAAAATAATAATATTTAAACTCTGTTTTTTTGTTAAGAATTGTCTCAATCGCTTGATTCTCTCTCCCATAAGTCGAATGTATAGTTCGTTGGTACAGTAGTGTAGATTTACTATGATGTAATTTATGTATGAGTGTGTGATTTTTTTTTTTCTAATTGTCGGTTATTATATTTACGTAAAAAACACACTTATTCAGTCGTAAGATTTTGTCCCGCCTTATCCCAAGTTGCGTCACAATGGTTTGTGCTTCCGGTATCGAACGGATAATAAATTGTGACATTCAGCAGGACATTTTTCACCATAGCGTTAGCATCTGTGTCTTTGATTTTACGGCTTATTTCCAATTAAGAGCATTCGAAATATTTAATTTCACAACAACCGTTCATCATCAACCTTTTTTATCTTCCCTCTGCTGGGCACAGGTCTTCTCTCATACAGAGAACACACTTGCTCAATGCGGGTTGGCGATTTCAGACTTGAAGTACAGATTTCCTCAAGATGGTGTCCAAGATATACTTAGAAATTTTACATTGGTACTTGCCTGACCTGGAATCGAAACCGCACACTCATACTTGAGAGGCTGGTGTTTTAACCTCTGGGCCACCACGAAACAAACATTGGCACTTATGAAATGACAAAAGCTCAGTGCACGGTTCCAATTGGTCGTTTTCTATGGAGATTAGTTTGCAAGACACTACATGGGTACTCTTTTGAAAATAATTGGCATTTACAATGTTTTCAAAACACAGTGGTGAAAAGACAGTCAACTAGTACCAGTTCTTGATAAAATATTAAAAGATCTACAGGTCTGAAGTCTACAGGGCCTACAATGTCCTTAACTTTTAGAAACAAGAATCTATCAAAAGGATACATTAGGTTTTAATATTTTATGTATCTTTTTAAAATCTATGACATGACTTCCATTACAACCACAAGTAAAGACTTGTAATTTGAATTGCCTGTGTATGATGTATTTTTAACATCTAACACTTCGTAGTTTGAGAGCAGTCAATAGACATCGACAAAAGGTAACGTTTTTATAAGCAATCAACAATTTTGTGTTTTCTTGCCACCACCAATTAACAAGGCATTGTTGATAAATATCGATAACACTAAACCTATCAACATCGAGTTGTGATAAAATCTGATAGAGTAATAATATGGTCGAGTGATTTACTAATATGTTACCAGGTATTCAACACGATGAAACTTCGAGCAGAAACAGTTGGAGTGGAAGCTCTTCTAACGGCGCTGATCCTTGGGAGGTAATTCAGTCAACTCTAACTGATATTCTGCTATTTTCACTATCTTGCAATACTTTGTAGAATTACAAACACCTATAACGAGACGATTTTAATAAACAAAATACAATTACAAGAAAAGTGAGCTTGTTTTGAATTTACAGCAGGTTATTTGCTTTATTATTTAATAAATAAATGCTTTTTACGTTTGAATCCCTGTGGTATTTCATGATTGTGGGGTGATTGGCTCCAGGTGGTGTTATTCGGACTCCTGGAGCGCAGCCGCGTACCTGCGCGCGTTCCCTCTACCATTCTGCAGGCGTGGCCTGTGTTGCACGCCAGGATACATGCTCTCTTCACCATTATTGAACCAGCGTGAGTATAAAGTCTCGACTTACCGTGCTCTATCCCATTAGGTTGGCATTTGCCGAAAAAAAAGCAAATAAATATTACTTAGCCATGACACACACATAAAAAATCTTTTTGGACAATAATTTAAACACACATGTAGGTCTATTGGGAACCTGCAAAGTGGGTGGAAGGGGTGAAGAAAACGATCACTGCGCTCGTCGTTACACAAATGTGTACCAAAAAAGGCAAGGGAAGCAAACAAACTTGTCTTGTCATTATCAATGTTGTTTTGTGTTTGATACTGATCCAAACATATCTTGAAAATATCTCCCCTTTCCCTATCTACAAATTGGCGAATACTGGGTTCTCTCCATTGTTGTTCGATGCTCGTTTTTTAATTACTAACTTTGTTGTTAATGCAACATATTAAAGCAGCAACATGTTTGCACTTGCCGCTCTGGTTATAAACGCAGCTGTATTTACTCCTGTGACAACCGTAACATGATTAAAAATGCAATAAATATTAATTTGTTATATAACTTTATCTAAATCTTTAGTCATTCTCGGTGGTAGGCCATAATATCGGCCGCCGGCAGAAATTACCACCCACCAGACAAAGCCTTGCCGCCAAGCGATTTGTCGTGTTCCGGCATAATGTCTGGTGAAGCCGAACGGAGGACGAGTCTGAGCAGTTGTGTTGCGATGTGTGCCGGTTATGATGCGCCAAATATTGTTGTGTTGGGAGTTTGGTCGTGGAGGGTCTTCAGATCAATCTCCCCTTGGCGCAGCATCGTTGGTCGTGTTGTTGGGTTTAACATTGCATCACCTCGCTCAACTGCCGTATTCCTTCAGTTTTTCTGAGTGAATAGGCTCTTAATAAACTAGCGCGCTTTGCCATCAACGATCGCATCACTGCATACCATCAGGCGGGATTGCGGTCAAGCGCTAGTTAGTTTATAATTATTAAAAAAAAAAAAAATAGGTTAGAAGGTTACTTACGTTTAAACTTGTTTTATACGGTGTCGAGATAACCGATGTTGGACGAATGATGGTGGCTCGTATCAAATAACTATTGCTATTAGTTCTCAGCTCTTCTACATTCCTCACATGCTCTGCTACAATTCTTTTCCTTTTAGTTGAGTTTGGGATTGGAAACGTATTGTGTGTTTTACACACTCAAAACCAGTTTTTATAAAGCGGTCCATTCCTCCATAAACAGTTTTTATCAAATTCCATTCAACGTAAAAGTTTTTCTTTTAAAGTATATTTTATTTACTCTAATCAACAAAAAATAACAAAGCTGTTGTTATTTATGTTTTGACATATGCCCCTTAAAGTCCCGTTGGCAGATGGCGCTAATGTCGTGCTCGTTCCCAATTGACACGTAATCACAACAAAATATATCAACATAAAATAATTCCTAATTTGAAAACACGCTGTCATATGGCTCTTTCCAATAAGACTACACATTGCATGCTCTTCTTTTTAATTTCATTAATGTGTGCTCTGCTCTACAATTTCTGCAGCAAATAACTTCTAACTGAACTGAACTGGAACTATTTTAGAAAATTACAAATAAATTAATAAATAATAGCGTTTAATATTATGTACTAAAAATACCTTCATCCCCCATTTAACCATTTTAGGAGACGAATTTTCAAAGTTCTTATTTAATTCTCCTACATTAAGTTACGTTATACATACATATATGCATATAATTCATGTGCAAATCTCATGCTCCTAGAGCCAGCGGCATTGGCTGTTCACGGTCACTAAATATAATTAAGTTTAATTAAGTAGAGTATTAATAGGATTAAATAAATCATTTAATATTTCAGGCCCGTCAACGACAATCGCGCTTCACTGCTATCACGTGGGCCAGCCCTACCTAGGAAGCCAGAGAAAGAGCGAGATGGCTATATGCAAGTCAGTGTCGAATTCTAACAGTATACCATTGTTCATTAAAGTTCTTGATTACAATGTTGTGGTTGTCTGTGGCAGGTTTGGAAGTACTACATGACTATGGCCTATTTAGTAGTTCCGGCCGTGCCTAGCCCGGTGATCCGGTGCGCCAGTCCGGACCTCAGCCTGAGGTATGTATGCCGCAATAACGCCACCTAGCTTAAAACGTATACCTATTTGGTGCTGAGACCACTGCGCATACAAAATATTATCTACTTTCCTTCATTTCTACCTTCGTACGATATGCTCTAAATTCCTTCATGACGTAATTACCTTACGCCAGTGAGTCTCGGCACAACTATAGGCATTTGTCGTAAAAACCACATTGTCGTTATCATGAATTAGCAAATTGGCTTGATATGTTCAAATTTATTTTTCAAATGTAATTATTGATTGGCATTAATTTATATATAAGTAATATGTAACGTACGGTCTATGTATATGTGCAAATATATTAGATTTTGACTGTACCAATTTTCTGTATATTAATGTTGTTTAGTTTCGTAGCTGGCATCGCCGATGTGTTGTCGACTGGTTTTCGTCCGGTGGTTTTTGGCAGGCCGATTTACAAGTTGTCTATAACGAATGTGCCGATTAAATCGGTTGTCGTTATAATATCGACCGAATTCTTTAAAAGTATTTCATAAACTCCAGAATTGACCTTCGTTTATATTTATTGATTCATTCGGGTTCTATAGCTAATGTCCACTGCACTTGTGTTTTAAAATTGCAAGGTCAAAAAATAAAAAAATGTCTTCTGAAATCACCATTAGTTGCGAAGATACTTAAATTATATAGTCGTAACAAGTCGACAGATCCGTTATCGCGAGCTTCTAAATCGGCCTGCTGGTGCATGTAGAGCAAATTGCTAACTTGACTCGTATCTTACTTACGTACATAGATGAATCGAAATTAAAACATTTTTCTTTTAATTGGTGGTTGTATTGAATAAAGTCAAAACGATCAAGTAATGCAAATTAGTAAGTACTTGTAGCTATCAAGCATATGTTTATTTTATTTAATGTTATAAATGGTGACAGTACATGTTTGCCCGCGCTGGTACTCGGCGATGTCAGCAGCTCACTAAACGATCTTAATAAGTCACATGCGCGTGCGACACTCGAACACGTCACCGGCGAGTTCGACGCGCCAACCACTCCGACAACCACTGTATCCGCATGTTAAACCAACCAGACATGACACTTACTATATTAGCGAACAACAGTTTATACATAGTTCTTTGATGTTGTAAGGGCAGTGTTCTGGTCATATGACATGACGCCCAATGAAATCTTAGGCACTGACCTCTAATGAGTAAATTTTTTTATAAATGAGGGCCCAAGGGCCGTACGCAGATTTTGATAAAACTTTACAATACTTACTATGTACCCGATACACAATACACGATATTATACCCTATACACAATATACCCTCCCCACCACCCAATTCTTTTTTAGTTTAATAATTAGCATTCCGAAATGTTGAAGTTGATAAACAAAATTCCTTTTCTTATTCTTATTTACAACTTCAAAAAAAGGAGGAGGTTCTTAGTTCGGCATCGTCTTTTACAAACTTGAATGTTTGTTTAGAAACCGGGACGGGAACCCAAATAATTTATGACATAGATGTTAATATTAATAATTATTTTAATCTGTTGGTCAACCATATTATACACTTCACTGGATTGGTTGAAGAGAAACGAAACAGGAAATCTGTTCATATGTAAGGTACTGGGGCGAGTTTAAGGAGGAGGGTGAGCGAATGAACGTACCGTGCGCCAGTGGTGCCGCTCGGCCACTCGTGCACTAGTGCAGAGAAGTATCGGAGTGTATCTGTCGTAGCACTGAGGCGGAGGGCTGGGCCGGCTTGGCCACGCTGAGTTCGTCCAGCGAGAGTCTCAACGCGCCCGGCGGCTTCTTCACGCTGCCCTTGAGCTATGCGCGCGCGCACAGACAACACAAACGAACGAGGTGGCCATTGACGCTCGCTATGTGCACGTCGCATTCGATTTTGATCATTAATTAGTTGTGTCGGTTCCACCTCTGAGTTCACTGTACATCTCTGCCACCCGGGCCCTCCTCTCACACATTGTGCAAGCACACAGCTCTGTGCAACTTCTGAAATCTGCTTTCTTTTAGTTTTAAAACGGTGCCTCGGGTATTATTTTTCAGTTGCATACATATCTCACTCGAGCGCTTTACAATATTTAGGGTGGAATCGACACACGTCATTTCCTCATGGTGGGTAACTCAGTGCAGTGGCCTTGCCGGAAGTGTACCATAATCGAAGGTCACTGTAGAACTCATCGCTCATTATTCACGCCTAGGTCAAAGCACAGCTAGCGCATTCATAAGATGTGTCCCTCTTCGCCTGCGCCGCGACGAGTGTGGCGGTCGCGACGCACTACCCAGTGTTTGTGCAGTAACTCGGTGGTCACGCGACGTACACCTCACAGTCACCACCATACATGCGTATATAACAAGTAGCCTTCTGTTTTATGTTTGTAATTGACAACATGTTAATACTGTCTTATAATTGAATGATACGATAAGTTTAGATGCCAATGAAGCATTGCTTGCGAGAAGACGAAACAAACCGTGTTGACATAAAGCTTAGATATCTATATACACACTTACTATTTAAATAAGTTAAGGCAATAGTTATGTCGCAGCCAACTAGTCTAATTAGCCATTATCTGCCTGGCCTTTTAACTAAACGGCAGCAGTTCAACTAACGACCTGAATGAAATTTAATTACTTATAGTTTAGGTTGGAAAGGTAACCAATCGAGTCGGATTGGTCGGAATAACTATGCAAAGGGACGTTAACTAAATGAGTTAAGTTAGAACTTTGAACAACCGCATGCGAACCAAGAGAGCGAAGCGAGCACAACTTGCCATGACCGGCCATGGCCTGTTGACTAAACGGCTAATTTAACCAGGTGGCTACGACAATTATATTGGACGCAGCTTACATACTATGTTAGATTTCTGCGGCGCATGCTACCAAATATGTCGAGATGCGTTCATTAGATCCCATCGTAAGAAAAGAAAGATGTGTTTTTATAAATCCACACATAATTCACATGAGTTTGACAACGGTTTCCCAATTGGGTCTAATAATTTTTAGTCAAAAATATAACTTAAAACTTACTAATATACATTTCTCTTACTGTTATTTATAACAAGTAAATATTGTATTAGCATTTCTTTTTGCATTTGAACGTTTTAATCCAAAACTCAACTCAACTGGATATATAAGACACGTTCTTACCTTATCTTCACGGAGATATTTGTGTTTGTCACCGAAAATATTCGAGGAAAGTTGCAGAACACTTCTTCAAGACTCTCTTCAAGGGGAGGTCTAAGTGACAGATATTTCTGCTGAATCTATTACTTGAATTTCCAACGTAATATGTTTCTTTTATTTGGCAGCTATAACAAGACTCTTGGGAATTGTGTATTTAGCCCCGGGCGGTTTTTACAATTCAAAATTAATGAAAGATAATGACGCGATTATTAAATTAATTTATAAATATAATTAGTTTTTCTTGTATGACCACTGAGCTGTCAACGTGAATATTCTTGACAATTATTTTGCTGTCGGTTCTTTATTATTTGGTCCGCATCAGCCAGAGTCGTAAACAGCTGGAACGTCTTATTTTGCTCCTTTCCGTTAGTACGTGCACATGTGTGCGGTAGTCCTCGCAGCCGGTTAACTGATTTGCTAGTACCATGTACCTATCTTGTGGTTGTCTTGATTTTGGTTTGTATAAAATTTAGTTTCTTACCCGACAGTACGCTCTTCCTCGCGGCGTGTCCGGAGACACTGTGGGGGTAATATTACTACGCCTATTTTCATGTTGTATTATTTTCCTATTTACTGCTATACACGAATTGTAATGGCAGTTGCTACTTGTGATGAAGAGTATCGCAATCATTATGTTGTAGTAATAATATTGATGAGAACATCATATGTTCATTTCTATTGAAAGCATTCTTTTTAAGCAATTAAACTTCATCCCAAATGTGCTACTGTTAATCGAAAATGATCATCACAAAGATCATTCGTCAGCTACTCATTCTTAGATATTACAAGTACAAATCGACACAGGTACGATATTATTCGATGTCACTCAACAAAAGGCGATTCGGTATAATATAGTTAGGTGCTAAAGTACCCTTGTTGGTGATGATTACCCATAATTAGTCTAAATTCGAAAATAAAATCCTGGTTTCCAATTGTCTCACTGAAATGATATAATTCCACGTCGTCCAATGTGCAACTAGCAGAATTGAATAAGTAAAAGTTCATTGAAATAACGTTAGAATCGCCAATTCATCTAAGAAATCCATGGTATGCCCAATTGTTGAACATAACCAGTCATTAAGTACAAGTAACTAATTCATAATTTCATCGAGTATGTAACATTTGCTTGTAATGTGCTCGTTAACGTTTTAATTTATTCATCTTTATGTGAACTCTGACTTGTAAGTATGAACCTCTTGATTGCCTTATGTGTTGTAGTCACTGGCAGCGTTTCTCTTGTTCCGAAACTAAACTAAGAAAGGTAATTATTTTGTGATCTAAATTATTCTAATAATTAATAATTATTTTATTCTGTGATGAAAAAGAGTGTCCGTGGAGTTTCTTGCCGAACTTCTCCATAGATACCGCTTTGGAATGGACAACTAGCTTGATCTTTCTGACTGACGGAGCCATCAAATGTGCCTGTGAGGCTAAGGACTGACGAAGCGGTTATCTGCCGCGCCCGCGGCGGTGGCGGAATGAAGTTTTATTTTCAAAACTCACGAGACCGGAGTTTTGTGCGGTGACGCAGCCGTCGCGGTAGCGATTATCACTTGGCGGTTGATTATCGCAAGACGGGCGGTTGTAAGGTGGGCCGTTGTATAACGTGCGGGAGCAAACCACCGCGTCTCCGGGATCGCGACCCGCGCCCGCCGGCACAAGATAACCACCGGTGCAGCGGGACCCGCAAACAACCGCGTACACCGCGGGCGTAAAACGCGTCGTGAAATGTGCTTTAATTTTTTACATATATATCTGCATTCTACAGAAGCTGCGGGCCCGCAACCACGGTGGATGCGGGTGAAAACCGCTCCGTGAGTTCTTAGCCTAATTGGTTTAGTTTGAAATACATGGTTTAAGTTTTATATTTTACTAAGACACTCGATAGACGGTAACAGAAAAGCATGCAATAAAAAACAGAATCGGCGCCAGTGATGTGAAAATGACTCTTAAAATGATATTGTGACAATCGAGTCATTATTGAATGGTAGAATGTTAGTAGTGGCTTCGTTCTCGACCGCGGACTTGCAAGCAAATGTGACAGAAAACGGCAGCTTGTACGTGTTAATACAATATGTTAGAATGATGTACAAACGCGTGTGTCTCATTATTTTGTTGGTATTCGCAGCGCTTTGCTGGTGGCGTCCTTATTATTTTATGTTTATAACGCTTCATTATAATGTCAATCCAATATTATTTATACTCGCTTTTATTAGTTGTAGAAGTAGTTAGGTAAGCTTAACTGTTTTGTTATAAGATACATGTGTTCTCTGCTTGTATTTGAGATTGTATACAGATCTATAATTTGTCGTTCGATACAACATTCCATTTTGCACTTTCTACTGCCAGCAATTAATTAAATTATTTATCTGAAACTGTAACATTTTGATCTAAGCGTAAAATAAAATAAGTAACTGTCTAAAATTAAGTTCTCTATGCTATGTTCAAGAATTTTGAAGAAGATTGACACTAGTTAAAATCAGGCTATATTTCAGTGTGAATGTGTTGGTAACGCGTGTGTCGAATGTAGCTCGTCGCCGGACTCGTTGAGCGAGCGCAGCGGTGGAGAGGCGCGCGGAGCGACCGCGGCGCCGGGGTCGCTGCACAAGCTGGCCGTGCCGCTGGCGCGCTGTGAGGTGCCCGAGGTGCGGGACGCGGCTGTGGCAGCCATAGGGAACATCAACCCGGAGGCACTCAAGTAACGCACATTATTCTCACACGTTTAGAATACATTCATTTATCAGCTGTTAAGGATAGAAGCAAAAAAAAAACGAGTGTGCTTATGACCACACGACTGAAGTGAAACTTCTTTCGCTCCATCTGTATGTATATATATATATATATATATATATATATATATATGTGTGTGTACAATATATACATGTATACACATATACATATATTAATTTTCTATAAATATTTAAATTTATTTCATGGTTTCATTGGTAAATTAATATTTTTGCATAGATCTTCATGTTTATTGAAAAAAAAAAAAAAAAAAAAGTGGATTCCCTCGGGGCCAAAAGGTCGGGCTCTTCCTCCTGAATCAGGGGACCCCAAACTCGGGTAGACCACGACCTCTGGTTCCCGAGATAATCCACGGGGGGTGAGGTAACTAAAGGGGTCGGGGATGGGGGGGGAGGGGGTTAGTGGATTCCCTCGGGGCCAAAAAGTCGGGCTCTTCCTCCTGAATCAGGGGACCCCAAACTCGGGTAGTCCACGACCTCTGGTTCCCGAGATAATCCACGGGGCGGTGAGGTAATCAATGACCCCCCCCCCCCCCCTACCCCCCGGTCGGGGGGGGTAGTTTCGTCGGAATATTAAGGGGTGAGGGGGGGAGTAAGGGAGGGGGGGATACAGGAGGGACTGTGAAGTAGGTGGTACCAAATTTTATGTTAACTGACCCCTTAATGGTTGTCAGTCAACATAAAATTTAATGTATAGTGTTCAGTGTAAATAAATAAAGAAATAAGTGTATCCTTGTCTCAAAATTAAAAAAAAAAAAAAATTGCATAGGTCTTCTATTTTTATTGAAAAAAAAAAAAAAACTCGTTGTAGACCTTGTAGTACCAAGCTCGCGCCACGGGCGCCTCTGTGCTTATATCCCCCACTTAACTTCCGTTCGCCTTGCCCGATCATTTTTCGTAACGCTTTCGCCAGCTTACTCCCCAAGTCAAGCGTGCCTAAAGAAGTTTCACTTCAATAATAATTGTTTTTTTAAGATATATATAACGTTTATTCTTATTCACTCTTTTTTTTTTTTCTTTTAAACGTGAGATAATTTAGTTGCATCGATAATTCTTACGACGCTTTTTTCGGGTATTTGTTAATGTCACTCACATTGATCGCTAGTAGAAACTTGTATCGTTTACACATTATATTATATATTAAAATTTATTAGCTGTCAGCTTTCCTAGAAATTATGCGGCTCATATATAATGCCATTAATTATCTTGTGCTTATAATTTTTTTTAAGGCATCTGTACTACTGTGGTGTTACGGAAAGAAAGGCTAAAGCTACTCATGAATAACGATGCGCACAGGATTGCCAAATCAGTAATAGTTGGAAATCCAACAATGTCGTTCTTCACTCAATGCTCGATTAAACACAAACAGCAGTACATATAGTACGCGATAAACTCGCGTTAAAAAATCGCCTTGGTTTTTTTTGCTTTATTTCATAATAGATATTCAAAATTTTTGATGCTTTCCTTTTTCATTCCCCGAGTATACGTTAACTGGGCCCAGCCGTTAAAGAAAACTTATAAAACTGCGAATTCTTACCTCGAACATTATTCTGCATAGAGATTTAATGGAGGAGTTGCTTCCGCTGCTCCGTGAAGCGGTGGACCGTAAGCAAGAAAATATGCGCCGGCGGAGACGCCGTGACGCGCTGCGCCTGCATCTCAACAAGATGTTGCTGCTCATCGCGCAGAAGAAAACTTTCGCTAACAGGTAGAGCTAGATTTGAGGTTCATAATCTTGCAAAGAGAGTTTTTTGAGACCCTATTACTAAGTCTACACTACTTGTTGTAATTTTCACAGATAATCTATTTCAGTTGCCATTATGTGTGTTTAGATAATATAGGACGTACATTGACTTATGGCCGATTTTATGAGAATATTTCTATAAATAAATATTTGTGACGGCTTCGGATCATTTTTTGATCCAAATACAATCTGACACTGATCTGAAAATTTTAAAAGACGTAAGGAAATTTGAAATACTACCTACTCTGTCGATTTCGCCTTAGCCAAAAGCAATATTTTTTATTCTTATTAAAAATCATGTGTTTGTTTGAGCATATTGAGAAACTGTAGGCAGTTAGGCACATATTCTTATCTGTAGCTGCAGCTACAAAGCCACTTTGGAACCTCGCACCAACTATCTGACGTCATATGTAAAAGACCTGCATCCCCCGATTAAGGTTACACGCGCGACTAGCATATAAACCCAAGAAAGGATCCTCATCACTTTTGTACGGAGGATTAAGAACTTACACCAAGTTCTTTATAACTCCCTGATGGAGAAGGAAATAAACTCAGTTGTCTTTGTTTGCAAAGCGCGTTTGCACTGGAGGGCGGAAGTCTACACTCAACGCTGACTGAGTACCTGGACGGAGTGCGGCAGTACCTGGAGGTTGAGGCGGAAAAGGACGCACCGGCCGCCCGTGAACAGCGCATCACCTTCGCTGACTTCGTCACCGAGCTCATTAAGAGCTTCCCATGTTAGTATTACCTTACTAAAACACTCGCCAAGTTGTGCTGTTAGGGGTTTACATATAAACATTACTTAAATTTAATAATGATCTTTAAATTTAACGGAAAACATTTTATTTAAATTATAAATCTATATATTAGTAGACTCTTGGACTTATATATAAGATGCTTTGATATATATGCTTATATATAAGATGATATGATGAGATATGAACTAATAGTATAGTTGAATAGTATAGTAGTATCAATAAAACCTTACCTTTGGCTGCCCGTGATTTATCATTCAAGCTAACATTCTTAGTATGTACCACCCGCTTAGCTGCGCATACAACACGGTATTCTTGAGTGCAGTCTAATCTGACGTGAGCAGAAAGTCGTAATGAGCACGAAACTCAGTGGCGGCACGTTTTAGTACAGTTGATCCATAGGGAGCTCGAGTACTGATTTTGATTGCATCTCTACATCAAGTGACCTTATGGGCCAACATAATTATATTAATTAAGAATAGCGACTGTTTAATAATAGTAATAATCGTTTATTAACCAAATGGTGTTTATACATTTAAGTTTCTTATACTACATTTCCTTATAACTAAGTACAAATAAAATACTTCTAAAATTACTGTTACAAGGAATCATAATTCTATATTATAACTAGTGTAGTCATTGATTGTTGTTAACCATTTTCGATTATAAACTTCTCTTACATCTACTTTTTGAAGATTAATTGTTATATAACAACTCGACAAAAGGCAAATTTCTATGACAGCTGTCACTCTGCAAAAGTTATATAAAGCGGCTTTCGTAAAAACCCCAGCTTAACGTGACATATCAACTAGTTTGCTAGTTTTGAAAAGTATTTTTCATTCCTCGTACTCGGAAAGTAGTTTGATCTGATTATTGGGTGAAAAATGCTGCTCTCGCCAAAAATGAGCGAAATAAGCCGCAACAACTACGCCGTAGTTCCATATTTAAAATTTTAAAAGTCGACATAAATTGGCGGGATACTAATCTGTTATGTATCTGTGACGAAATTTAAAAAAAAAATATTTTAAATAATCAACTATTAATGAAATGAAAAGTAGATTGTTTATTTAACACAGGTAAAATATTTAATAGATCTAGCTCGCATCCTGTTTTTAGAGATGATAATCTAAATATCTTATATTCGTTATCTAAGAAAGTTCCAATTGACCATTGAGGTCCATGCCGATGAAGATTAACTTAAAAACAAAATGATTATTAAAACGTTTCGTTATAGTGGAAAAGTATGGATCACTGATGAAGAAGGAGCTCCTGCGCAGCCTGTTCTCGTTGTTTTCGGGATGGTGTGGCCCGTTGGTCAGACATCTGGGCACGCTGGTGCCGCAGCCACAGCAGCACGAGAACGACGAGCGACTCAACCTCTCCGCCCTCAGGGTATGTATGACTACAGCTACATCCAATTTGATTTCTCATCCATAATACCTAAGTACACATTATACGGTGCTGTTTAATTGCTCGTGGCGTACCTTAACTGAAAGTTGTACTGTCTTAACAATGTATAATCGATGCAAGTCATTTGTGGCTTCAGTCTTATAGTATGCTACCAAGCAGGAAACACGCCTAATTTAAATGGCGTTTTAAGTTAACATCCGTATTTAAACTTAGCTAAGAAGTCAAGAGCGTACTTAAAGGCACAAGCTATAAAAAATTAACAACACTATGCATTCAGGAACGCCAGAATAGATGACTAGGGCAACTTTACGTTTCATATAGTAATACAAATCAACACAAGCTAATAGTAGGGACTGCTATACATACGCATAGCATAAAGTATTGTACACACTGTATTCTGAATAGGTATACCTTTTTTAGTGTTAAATATATCAAGATGAGAGAATCTCTAGTTAAAATTACTTAACATCGTAATTTCTATCACTGTGTGGTACATCGAATAACTGCGTGGGTCTAGTCCGTCCAGACGGGGAATTAAATCGTATAAAAAAGTTATTTACAATGGTACTATCAATGTTTCCGTCATAGATATTTTATTAGTTACATTATGGACTGGCAGTTTGAGTAATTTATGTGGCTTACTCAAATGTCCTTTCTTTGGTACTGTTCATCGAATCGTTAATCTCCTTAAGTTTTGAGTTGAGCTGTGCGATTTCTGGCAAACCCATGCACTAACTGGACAGGTCCTCTCCATCTGTATGATTCATTGCTCATAAGACCATCTCGGACTTCGATATACAGTCTTCATATGATTTCACCATTATGTCTGAGATTTACTTTAAAAGAAACCATGAACTCTGAGATAGTCCAGTCTTTTTTCTCAGTCAAGAGTCTAGATTTTAAAATATGATTGACATGTAAAAATGTTTGTACAAAGGTTTGTAAATGACAAATAGATGATTTAATGATTTATTGGTGATAAATTGTTTAATTTTGCAAGTAGAGAGAATGGAGAGGGGAACAACGTCTGGCTAGCTTGCACTCACAATCCCGCAGTTTAAGAGTCAAGTCTCCCGCTTTAAAATTATTCAGAGTTCAATCTCTTGTTACAATGAGCGAACTTTTTACAAATGTTTTTATGTTGTTGTGTACAGGCTATGAGTGCTGTGGTGTGCTGTGGCCCGTGCTTCGCCCCGTCGGCGCTGGCTGAGGACGGCTCGCTTTACCCGTGGCTGAGCGAGATGCTCTCTTCCACCAATGATAAGGTATGTCGTAAGCGTAACTTCACTTGACCTGTTTCGTTGTAGTATATATAACATGTCCCAGAATTAACACACACCACCAAAACATCCCAATTAAAAGGTTATGTTATAATCATAATACGTACACTTATTTTTTATTAATAAGAACTTAATTTTACTTTAGTTTGTGACCAAGGAAATCGGCGCTACTCCATCGATAAATTAGATGTTATTAAAGCATGGCTACTAAAAATACGCCATCTTACCTCAAGCGCTGACTAATTTTACAGGACTAAACTAAAATGTAATGGAAAACCTTGGCGGAGGCCTTTGTCCAGCAGAGGACCTCTATAGGCTGAAGAAGAAGAAGGACTAAACTTATATTTATCTTCTGTCCTTTTTTAATAATGAAATAGAAAGAAAAAATAATGAAATAGAAAGAAAAAATAATGAAATAGAAAGAAAAAATGCACTGAACTTAAATTTAGTTTAGTTTGTGAACAAGGGAATCGGCGCCACTGTCCTACAAATAGCAAAAACAAAAACCTAAGAAAATGAAAATTTCGTACTAACAGATGTGTGATTATTATAGAAATGGATTTGAATTTGATATGCTGACTTACAAGCACCGTCCACGACAGATATTCGAGCTGGCCCGGGAGACGATAGTCCTTCTCCTGGACTGCAACCCCGACATCGGTCCGCTACTTGACTGGACGGTAGACACCTGCTTTACGGGCTCCTCGCGCGTCGCCGACGGCTGCTACATGGCACTTGCGACGATATTCAGCGCAAGGTAAGTTGACTACGCTAAGACTACAGTTACTTATAGTTACGGCTACGAAATCAAAATCCACATATTTTATCGTGTAATTTTTCTAAAAGTTATATGTACTTTCTAAGTATATCTTGGACACCAATGACTGAAGGTGAAGGAAAACATCTTGAGGAAACCTGGATTTTATAAGTCTCAGATCGCCAACCCGCGTTGAGCAAGCGTTGTGATTATGCTCAATCCTTCTCTGTGTGAGAGGAGACCTGTGCCCAGCAGTGGGACGATAAAAGGTTGATGATTGATACATAGATATCGTTACTAGGCATGAGAGGAATAGAGGCCCGATTCGCGCCATCTTCCGGCTGTTGGTTGAACCTGTCTTGACACTAGGCGGCATGAGTATTGGTGTCTGTTAATGATGCTGTCGCACATTGCTCAGCGTAGATGGCGTTACTAGGCGCTGTTTAATGCAGAATGTAGCCTAAATATGGAAATTGCCTTATATAGATAGCATTACTCGTGCGAGAGCAGTACTGACCCATTGACATGCAAGGTCTTATTAGAATTTAGAAACTTGGTTTAATAATTATTTTTCACCACTTTTCTCGAAACGGTGAAGGAAATCATCGTGCTAAAACAGACATGTCTTGTTGTATGTAACATCTACACGCACCGAGAGAAAATAAAAATAAAAACTATTCGAAAATATCCGATATTTATAATAAATATCAAACTATCGGATATATATCGGATATTTATATCCATTTCTTAAGACTGTCATTTTATAATCTTATTAGTATACGATTTGCACAGGTACATGACAATTTATTATTATGAATTATTATTACAATATAAAACAGCATATTTTTAGTTTTTATTTAACGAAATAAACATAAAATCTTATAATTCACAAAAATCAACTAAAAAAAAACATCTTTTTCTGAGAAAACAAAGTCTTATATTAGAGAAACAAAATTAAAATATCTTTTAAATCCTAATATACTCAGTCGAGTCATAATCAAATAACAAATTAGTCTTTTTCTAGTCAGCTAGAACTGTCAAATCGTCTGTTAACATTCCTAAAGGATTAACACTTCACTTCACTTTTAAGGAGTATGTTTATAGATGATAGAATTGTAAATTATTTTGGCTCCTTTACATTGCACTATTATTATTGATTGCAGTACCTACTTGGTAAATTCGAATTATTACGGTCTGAAGACAGAAAAAACGACGAATATGCCAGCAGCGCGTCCGTAAAAGTACTTAAATGCAATATACCTAGTAAACTTTGATATATATCACAAAAAAATCGTTTGATATATATCGGATGTATATCATGATATACAGTATGTTAAGAAAACCCTGTCCGACCCATAAGGATAATAAAGGTTAGGTAAACACATGACCAAATATAATATAAAATTTTACGTAATCATCATAGTACCAATACAAATGAATTTTGAAATAATCTTTTTTTCCCGCGAATTAATTCCAATTTCCCCGAAATTTGGTAATTTTTAAAAAAGTGACAACACCGGTATTATTATGAGCGAATAGCGATGCGACCACGTGCCGCGTGCCCTGCCGCCCGCCCCCGCGGGCGGCAGGCGAAGGGTGGTTAACGCACTTTTATTATGTTACCTCTTTTTGCGAAATAATATTTATTTTTTTAGGGGGATTTTTTTTAAGTTTAGCCCGGATTTGCATGCATTAGTAGAATCAATTATCGATACCTAACAACACCTTCACGGGTCGGACAGAGTTTTCTTAACATACTGTATATCAATTGATATATATCCTTTGAACCCTGGCCACGGTAGTAGCAACATTACAAATTTACATTTGCAGTTGGAGAATTAAACGTGACGTTGTCGATGTATGGGAAAACATGTTTTTCAAATAAAATCTTAAGTTTGTTTTTTCTTCAATTAAAATCCTCCTGACTACAGAACCTTTCACTTGGCCCGTTTTTCATCTCGACGTTTAAAATGTTTAAGGAAAATCGCAGCTTAATGTTTTTGGCCAATATAATAATGAGGAAGCTTCGATTCTAGCGTGGACCTAATCTATGAAGATTCGGTGGTGCGTGTAAACGTTTATTTTATGGTAAAATATAAACTCTTAGACAGGATAATTTTAATTAACAAAATAGAAGATACACGTTTTGGTAAATTAATATGACATAGAGCTATTAGAGACATTAAAATATAAAAAAGTACATATTATCTATAATATGATAACTAAAGAGTTGGTTAGTATTAATACCACACTGAGTTTAAACATAAAAGTCATTTTCGTTCGACCGTAAAAGGTTCTCGTTCAGTTATCTCTTTCTTCTATGTTTTGTTTTCTTGTACTACTTCCTTTGAATTTTACAAAAATAGGTTTGTTTTACAGTAAGTAGGCGCCAATTATACATAAAGGGTGTATTTAAATAGCGTACATTCCTATGAAGAGTTACTTTTTACATTAACGAGTTGCCTTTATTTTTGATTTCCAAATACGTAATATTGTTTTTAGGCATCCGTACCCAAAGGGTAAAAACGGGATCCTATTACCAAGACTCCACTGTCAGTCAAGAGATTGTATTTTATGAACACTGAGAGCTAGACAGTTCAAATGTTCATGTATGAACGATGATATGAGTGATGATCTATGTACGTTTGTTTCATAACAACGAATCCTGTCACCGAGCTGTATTTCATGAACCGTCATAGCTAGACAGTTGAAATTTTCACAGATAATGTATTTCTTTTGTCGCTATAGCTATAACAACTGGTTTTTTTATACTTATACAGTATGTTAAGAAAACCCTGTCCAACCCGTGAAGGTGTTGTTAGGTATCGATAACTGATTCTACTAATGCATACAAAAACGGGCTAAACTTTAAAAAAATCCCCCTAAAAAAATAAATATTAGTTCGCAAAAAAGAGGTAACTTAATAAATGTGCGTTAACCACCCTTCCGCGGGCGGCGGGCGGCAAGGCACGCGGCACGTGGTCGCATCGCTATTCGCTCATAATAATACCGGTGTTGTCACTTTTTTAAAATTATGTACCAAATTTCGGGGAAGTTGGAATTAATTCGCGGGAAAAACAGATTATTTTAATCTTCATTGGTATTGGTACTATGATGATTACGTAAAATTTTATATTATATTTGGTCATGTGTTTACGTAACCTTTATTATCCTTATGGGTCGGAGAGGGTTTTCTTAACATGCTGTATAGACAATAGTATGGAACATTTAGTGCGCGAATACGACTCTGTGATCGTTTCTGTCACTTGAATTCTCGTTAAAGTATGTATTTCAATGGAGATTGGTTGGCGTAGCCATGCTTGTATAATTTTTACAGTGCTGTCACGAAAATTAAAGTTATCGAATTATTTCAGTTTTATGTCGCGTATTTTTTCTATTGTCTGTTTCTCACTAATAAATAAATGAGAGGAACGCATGCATTATACCCTCATAATATCACATATTAGGAAGAAAGTAATTCTTTGAAATGAGTAAACAAAAACGATGCTAGACTTCCACGCCTTTTATAGATTCATTACTCTGTGAGAATATCGCCTTCGGGTTGTGGAGGCCAGACGGCAGTCGCTTCACAGAAAATATCGAAGTTTAGCCAAAATCAGCAGTTAGACCGGTAAAGCGGACCCCAGACTCTAAAGCTGAAAAAGCTTCGGATGCAATTGGGATTAACGCTGAGAAGATGATGATGATGACTATGTGAGAATCTATAACAATTCTATGAATAAATGTTTCCGTTACGTGATAAGAGATAGCGTTGGTAGGACTTCACGCAGTAATTATACATGATGTGTATGTTTACCTTGAGCTTTTGCGATTTCAAAAGGATTCCCTTTTGCAGTTGCAAAAATAAGACATTCGGCAATGATATTATTTATTCACTATGCATCATATGAACGTCCGTTTTACTAATAAAACGGACGTTCATATGAGGTACGTCATAGGGCTTCAGTCCTGATAGGAATTTATTAACTGACGGTGATGACTCTTATTGTCTTATTGCGATATTTCTCTTTTTGATGCCTTATGAAATTTCCCTGCCTTCTTTATATACAGGGACTTGCTAAATTTTCATCATCAAATTTCATTACAAGATAAAAAAAAGTAAATCGCTTTTTAAAAAAGCCGCGTGTATACATATGTACCTTTGCTCGTGACTCCTACTAGTACTATTTAATTTACAATTCCTCACTAAATTATTTTGCACCATATACATTGCAGTCATATAAATATCAACTCTAAATTGCACGTAAGCGTATCATATTGATGTCAACGGTATCAAGCGTAGTAAAGCTGGCTTTTAAACGCCGTAAATTGCTGGAGAGCATAGAAATTTCAAACCCAGACCGACACTTCAAACGAGTAAAATGGAAACATTTGAGGAAATCATAATGATTATATTAAGGCATAATTATTATTTATGTATGGATGTTAGACATTAATGGAAGGACATGAGGAACAAATATAGGTATGTACCTACATAGTGTAAAAGTATGAGTGAGGAAATTCTCGTAATTTAGAAACGTTCACAGAATTCTTAATCTGTTAAAAATACTTCTTATTTTCTTATATTTTACAAAAGTTTTTGACATTTAGTTTCACTGAGATGAGATTGTGACTAGATCTGGAAAGTCACGTTCTTAAGATCTTAAGAGTGGACACATATATGTAGATAGTGTAAAATATATCTGAATTGTAGATTCTGATATCTATTTTGTTATGTTCAAACAAAAAAATCTCCTCTACAAAGCACATGTAGATAAACCCGTCTCATTCAGTACTAATTCAGTAAGACTACACACGGCACCAACGCCGTCGCTATTCACTACTACATATTTTATATTAATGAACGGAAATTGACACAAACAAAAAAACAAATCTTAAGTATTGTTAATTTGCCGAGTTTTAATAACGGTAGTACAACTTTATGAAAGAATGAAATAAAGAAAAACATATATTATTGTAATTTGTATAGGAATATATCTCAAAACCAGACAGTAAAGAAAAATAGCAGACGTGAGGCTGACCGATAGAAGTGAAAACTGAAATCCTTAAGAAACACGGAAGACACAAAAAGTATAAAACAATAAACGATCATGGTGTCGGGTCGAACACGCTCACGCGAATTCAATGGTATTTTTTTTTCATTCTAAAAAAAGTGCTCAACGTGGCTAAAGAAGTTTTCACTTAATGATCAAAATCAAATTATATGAAAAACATAAGAAAAAGAATAATGACTTGGAACAAATAAGGACTTGAAGCCAGGAAGGAAGCCAGTCTTGGTGTCAGGCGTTGCAGTCCCCCAGAGCGACGAACTGTGCTCCAGGGTGCACAGGCTCTCTTTTCTTTCCCATCGACATTCCTGCCCAAAACTTTCCTCACGAAATTTTCCAAATTCCTCCCGTAACACATGACAACACACCATGGCAACCGATTTCCTCACAACTTTTCAACTTCTTTATATTTTCACCTCATAAGGTGAGCGCTCCTTAATCCTCCATCTACATTGTGCTCCCCTTACAAAGTCAGCCGCTGAGGCTTTTCAGGGTTCCGTATATCACGTTTCGGAAACTTTATAGTATCGTCATGTCTGTTTGTCCATCGTAAAGTGTGTACCCCATAAATTAGAGCGGAATCTTTTTTTTTTAATCTTAAGAGAACTGATTCAGTTATATGCATGTCTCTTTGTTAAATATTCCTCTAAAAGCTGATCGGATCTTCTGGATCCAGGCGGATTATTTATTTTTTTGTACTTTATGTTTTTTCCGAACCAATTTAATTTGTTTTTCAGTATATTCTGAACTTTTTTTTAGATTTTTTTCTGCTGGAGAGCTTAATTATTTATGCTTAATTGGCAATATCTGGGATAACTATGCCTACACTGTAACGTCAAAGGCGATGAGATATCGCGTGTTATTCAGAGTATATTAATAAATCCGTCAAGGTGTCTGTTATATTTCGTTTGCTAACTTAGATAGTACAAACAAAACAAAAGTGCGAGTGGGTCTGGCACACGAAGGGTTCCGTACTATTATATTATGTATAAAAAACTAAACTTTTTAGTATTTGTTGCTATAAGGTCAACAGAAATACATATCATCCATGTATAGCCTGGTGACAGGCAAACTTTCTGTTAGTAGTATATATAATTTAGTAGGTCATATTGTGTCCTTATTGGACAAAATATAGTTTCGTAATATGTTCTATGACAATTAACAAGTTCTGGGAACGTTTTGCCAAATGCAATAGTTCAGTAAATAACTACACATTTAGAAAGACGTGTAATGCAGTTTGCGCTGGAATTTCTATTTTATTTAATTTGCAACTTACAGTATGTTTATGTACATAACTTTCATAACTAACCCATCATAAACGAATATTGGTTAAAACATGTATGTAAGAGACAGTTTGGATAAGGTTTTAATTAAACGACTTAAAATCATATTATTATTTATGTAAAGCGCACTAGTTCATTGAGAGCCTATTCACTCTAGCCACTAGCACTCACTCTCACACGCTTGCACGCATATGTTAGGTTTCTCTTTATTTATACACGAAAGGTAGATACTCAAATTCAAGCAAAAGTTTTATAGAGGTATCCACAAACGCCACATGCGAACAACGCGTCATACTGTCGTCGTACGGATTCTATATCTCGCAAGCGGAGTTTGCCGTTCAACTAGCATACATACAACTTCCCAACATCAAACGTTGGGCAAGTGCCCGCCAGACACTTTTTGTTTGTGTGTAAATCGTGTGTGCCTTACTGAACCTGGTCGAATAAACCTATTTTCTTACTTTCTCCTCATCATGTTGTTTATTATCAATTATAGAAGTACTTCTGTTGAATAATTAGTTACGCAAGGTCGTTAGATCCTGGTTTTTAGTTCGCTCATAAGAACAAAGAGGAAAACCTATTGATATTTAAAAATGTGATTCAGTCTTTACTTGCTCGGCGACGCTCACATATCATTCTTTTCTTGGATGATTTTGATGATCGGCTGTAGTTTTCACGACCGAATGATTTCTTTTCTCTAATAATTATTCATTACGGCCCTAAATTTTTGGTTTAATTCGATTCAGTAAATCGGTTTTTCCCTTAGAACGAGGCGAAATAGGCAGTTTGAACAGTATCGTAATACTAGATATCCAAACTACCTGTATTCTAAAATACAGAAACACAAACAGAGACAGTCAGCAATTACAATTCAAGATAGAACAACACAATTCGAGAACGCCTGAGGCGATATTTATATTATTTATACCTTTTTGTGGATAGCTGTGCCGCGCGGTTTCACTCGCAGGGAAATATCGGAGTAAAAATTATCCTCTATGTTCCCATATTTTTTTTTTTTAATCATCTATGTGCGAAATTTCCAAATCCGTTCAGTTTTATTTGTTATCCATAAAAAAAACACCTTTATGATATTATTAGTAGGAAAAAGAATTTGGTAGGATTAATAACTTGAGAAAAATTCCGTTTTAATAACAAAATTAACGATCACTATTACCAATGTTCATCGACAGATCTTAACACTAGATTAAACAGAACAGTGATGTTAAAAGCCTAAACAGAAAATTCTAAGATTGCGATTTCTGAAAATTAATGGCCATAAATCTTAGAGCAACTAAAATCAATTTACTCGGAAATGTACAGACGACAGCACATCAAGCTACTACAATCTGCCAGATTTCCTTATTGGATATTCAACTTGGTCTCTAAAGCATCAAGGGTGATTGGGGATATCCGACAGTATGGGATAGCTTGACCTGATGTCGTCCGTACCTAACAATACAACCCATTACCCATGCAGCGTAAAACATGACAATCTCATCAACAAATCTATTGTCCCTAGTAATGAAAAGCATGGTCCCCAACATCGCCCAATATACGTGCGCCCGGTGCTAACAAAACACACCGTTACATCGCTCGCGTTGTGGCCACACTAGCAAAACTTGGCGTTTGTAAAGTCACAGGGAAATTCATTTTAAACAAATTACCGTATGCAGTGGTGAATTGAATAGCATTGCAAATTCACTTAGGAACACAGTGTATGCCTTTTACTTATGGTCAGTAAACAATTACGTAAATTCAACTGCTGCAGTGAGTTGAGCAGAAAGTGACAGGGTAGTCATCGAAATTCTATAATATAAAAAATAATAAAAATGTTTTAAGTTGTACTGTAAAGTGAACTTTATTTTATAAAAGTTAAACTCATAGTTGTATAAATTTTTGGTGAACATATTCGCAAAACATTTTTCTTGTCGGTCTTCAAAGATTCTTAATCTTGGAAAAAATATATAATATAAATATATTTTTATAGCGGCAACAGAAGTAGAATATCTGTGAAAATCTCAATTGTCTAACTATAACGGTTCGTGGGATACAGATTGGTGATAGATAGACAGACAAACAAAATCGAGTCTTGGCAATCTGGTCTGGGCTCCCGGGTAAGGGGTAAAAACTCTTTGGGTACGGAACCATTAAAACTTCAATACTACTGTACAATATAACAAGACATTATGTATTTATTTTATGATAAGTGAACAACATTTTCTAAGTATAAGTAATTAATTTGTTGACGGTCGGGAAATTCGGGAATGACCTAGAAATTTTCGTCTTTTCCCTTGTCCATTAATTAAGTTTTATCGTCCCAGATTCCGAACACATTAATTGGTAGGTAGTAGTCGTGGTGGCCTAGTGGTTAAAAAAACACCAGCCTCTCAAGTATGAGTGTGCGGGTTCGATTCCAGGTCAGGCAAGTACCAATGTAACTTTTCTAAGTTATATGTATTTTTGAGTATATTTTGGACACTAATGACTGATTACAAGGTGAAGGAAAACATCTTGAGGAAACCTGGACTTTAAGTCTGAAATCGCCAACCCGCCTTGAGTAAGCGTGGTGATTACGCTCAATCCTTCCGTGTATGAGAGGAGGCCTGTGCCGAGCAGTGGGATGATAAAAGGTTGATGATGATAATGATAGTTGTTTTGTAATATTTGGACCGCTAAATAACAGAAATCTATTTATTTTTAGGGTTTAGTTTTATCATTAGTTTTGTCATTCGTTACTTTCTCACTGTCTCCTTCTGTATACGTCCGTTTCCTTATGTCTTGTACAAACAATGTGATTCCGTGGACATTGGTGTGGGTTATATGTTTGTTTACTGTATTATACATTATCTAGATTGTTAACATTGTAACATGTAACTGTTTTTTGTCCCTAATAAATAAAATAAAATAAAATAAAATCTCAGAAATGTCTTGCTCAGAAAATGTTCAAATTTGCAAAGCCTTGACGAACAAAATCTGATAAAAACCGGCCAAGTGCGTGTCGGACTCACGCACAAAGGGTTCCGTGCCATTGTTTATGAAATTAAAGGATTTAAGTTATTTGTATGAAAGATTACGCTGAAATAAGCGGTTTACGATTTACGAGGTAATAAAAAAAAACTACTTACTAGATCTCGTTCATAACAATTTTCGTTGGAATTATTATTTTTTTATTTTTGTATCAAAACCTTAATGCGGTTCACAGAATACATCTACCTACCAAGTTTCAAAAGTATAGCTCTTATAGTTTCGGAAAAAATGGCTGTTACATACGGACGGACAGACGGACAGACAGACATGACGAATCTATAAGGGTACCGTTTTTTGCCATTTGGCTACGGAACCCTAAAAATAAAATCCAGTGACAAATATTTAAAAAAATTGGGATGCCGGCAGACATGAAAACAACGTGCATTTTTGAATATTTTGGAATGGTTAGGAAATAATTTCGCACGAATTGTTAAAGTTCTATAATTTATGTGGTAAAAAACAATATTATTTTATTGCAGAAGTATTACAATTATTTTATACTGAAATGTCTGTATATTATAGAAATTATCTTCATTGAATTGAAGTAGTATGGGAAAAAGGATAGGTGTAGTCCACTAATGTTTCAAATTCATTTTATTTGAAATTAAATAAATATACCTATTCTTTATTTAAATGAAAATTAAGTTGATTTCAGAGCTACTAGCACCATTGAAAATGTTTGAAGTTGCTAAGTCTACATTATATACAAGTAAAATTTCAAATAAATAGATTGATTTTAAATTTATCAATTAAAAAATATCACAAATCGCAGGCCGTTTATGGTGTATTTTCCTATAGGTACTGTTTGGATCAGTCTGTATATTGCATGTAGATATTCGAGATCGGATGTGGTAGAAACAAACCCGCGGGACATGTACGTGGAAGTGAAAGCCTGATGTTTGACAGGTAGGCAAAACCTGATTTCAATGGAATTGGCTAATTCTGTTAAGATAGATTTCACTGAAACATTTACAGCAACGAGAATTTTAACAGGTTGTGTAT
This sequence comes from Sesamia inferens, assembly GCA_037179545.1. NCBI lineage: Eukaryota > Metazoa > Arthropoda > Insecta > Lepidoptera > Noctuidae > Sesamia > Sesamia inferens. Next base: position 11,210,520 of record CM073921.1, on the reverse strand, counting down.
TGCCCGCTGAGTTATAATGAGCCGAATCATAAGTTATAAGTTTTGTTTCAACTTGAAGTTATTTCAATTTAAACAAAAATCTAATTTATTTTAGTGACAAGCAAGTTGATTTCAGAGTTGCAAGCATTGAATAGTTATAAAAGTGTTTTAATTTGTAGCGTAAACTGAACTTTGTTGTGTAGGAATTACAGTTTATTTTTGGCAAATAAATTATTTCAGTTTAGATTGATTGACTTCGGGGGATTTGGCCGACTTGACCTCATGTGTCTGCAAGGTAGCATTGTGCGCTGTAGGCAATATCTAAAGGATGCCTATGCTTTACTGTTCACGTTTCAAACGTGGTCCAACACTTAGTAGTATAACAATGCAAAACGATCTGCATCCTCCCTAGGAGGTGGTCTGCGGGCGGCGGACCAGGGTCACCCGTCGTCCAAACAGGCAGGCCCGAGTTGGCACCGCAGTGTTTGACGCGCACCACTCGAGAGTTTGAATAACTGCAAACTCTAACTGTTGGGCCAGCAGTGTATGTTTAAGCGAATGCAATGAAAGCGAGCGAGGTCAAACCCTGGATTTCAACCACGAAAAAAAAAAACAAATATGTAGACGCACGGATACCGAATACAAATTTGTAACGATGAATGGTTGGCAGGCCGACGCATTTAGCCTGAAACTGATTAAATTAAAGCAGATATAATGTAATTTGAGGCAGAATTAAATGTTGATGGGTGATTAAAATAATCAGATTTAGAGATCGGTTAGTGAATATACCTACAATATGTAAATAAAACCCTGTCCGATCCGTGAAGGTATTGTTAGGTATAGATAACTGATTCTACTAATGCCTTTTAAGTCTGACTAAACTTAAAAAAAATCCCTCTAAAAAACAAATATTATTTCGCGAAAGGAGGTAGCTTAATACATGTGCGGTAGGCAATACATGCGCGGGCATCGCTCATAATAATACTTCGAAAATGCTGTTGTTACTTTTTAAAAACTTACCATATTTTGGGGAAGTTGAAATTAATTCCCCCAAAAAAAAGACTATTTCAAAATTCATTAGTATTGTTACTATGATGATTACCTATGTAAAATTTCATATTTTAGTTGGTCATGTGATTAGCTAACCTAACCTTTTTTACCCTTACGGACGGGGTTTTCTTAACATTTTGTATAGGTTTGTTGACAGTAATAGATTACACTATACCTTATGAATTTCGTGTTGTAAAATGGTGAGTGCGAGATCCCAAACTACGGTCTACTGTCTATGCCAGACTTGCTTTTTAAACAAAGTTTATAATGCTCTTTTATTACCTTCGCTTGTAATTAACAATGTAACAAAATCTTAAAGTCAATTATTTTAACCTGCTTTTAATTTGTCGTACCGGAATAAAACTTTGGTTGTATGTTTATGTATGTTGTTCGGAATTCAAAACTATCATTTTTATATCTTTGATTTGTTCCGACGATGGAATCAGGAAGTAAATAGTGTATTCTTCAACGACTGTTTTTTTTTTTTGTTCAAAATCAAAATTCATTTATTCTAATTAGGCTAAGAGTCGGCACTTTTTGAACGTCAAAATTGCAAAAGTCGGCTCCCCAAAACTGTTAGTAAAACTTCGAGTTTGGGTTCCTATGATTTATTTTGACGAGTCCAAATAGTTGAGGTTTTTAATGCCTTTTTTTAGGTTTAGCTCTGGTTAAAAGAAAGCTTTTTCATTTCTATGGAACAGTAAACAGTAAAATACTGTTTGCAACTCTATTTGCACTACGATCGAGACTACACACAACCGCAAAGCTTTGTGGTCACTGCAAGTTAAACAATCTCCCACAATATTAAGTCAACCCTGAATCGAAAATGCAAACAGAAAGTACCTGCGGCATAAATGTTTTACCAACGCAACCCTTTGATGTTAAAACAATTATTTAAAAGCTTCGTCGTAGTGCCGGACAAAGGACTATCAAAGGTATCCGGTCTGATCGATATTGTGCATGTGTTGTGAAAATAGCTGTTTGTCAGGATATTACACAAGTTGATTTAGCGTTTATTTGTATATTTCAATTTTTTGCTACGTCCAGCCTTGGCGGATTTCATTTCCTCAATCATTTGTGTCAGTATTTTTTGCTGGCTTTTAAAAATCCTTCAATTTACTGCAGGTGGATTGATTAGGACTAAACTAATACTTTATCTTACTGTCTGTGCTTTACTTAATGATATAACTGCACTGAAGTTAAATTCAACTTAGTTTATGGCGCCAATAACTGGGAAACTCCAAAGACAATTAGAAATAAAATATAATATTCGATGGAATATTTACATAGTAATTATAGGAAAAAAGTATTTCTATTCTGTTATTGACGTGTGCATGTTCGCTGAGCACGAGTAACAGATTACTACCCACTCCCACTTTTTTTTTCGGGGGGAAACCTTCAAGAATCACCAGACCTCTGGAGATCGAGGTCGTGAGGTCGGGTAGTGTAGGATTTTCATCTCACTAAAACCACACCACCCCGTTGATTACCATCCGTACATAGGAGTGGACCCGGTTCCTCTTAAAAGACCAATTTCGGAACCACCCTTCCTAGACAAAGCTGGTGTGAGGCTCGGCAGTGGGAATTAGATACATTTTATACTGATCATGAAGGTTTAAAACGTATAGTTGTGCTAGTTTTGTTGTGTAGCTATTTATATTGACAGGTTTATGGTATCTCCTGTTCAGAACACGAGTTGATCGACTATTTAGAATGTTGTCTGAACTTTTAACACTCTTTTTATAACTACATATTCACAATGTAAAAGTTGACCTATTCTGAAATATGCTTTGAAATATTGTTTGTAATGTAAATTCTTTTCATATGACAGGGAATACCCGTGTGATCACTACACGGCCATTATCAACGTGACACTGATGTGCACGGGCTGCCCTCGTGCGCCCGTGCACGAAAGCGCGCTGCAGCTGCTCCAACTCCTGGACAAAAGGTTCTTCGGCACCGTGGGCCCGCTGTCCGCTGAGGATGACGGTAAGTCCATTCCTCATCTTACTAAGACAAAAGAATAAGAGGCACTATTACAATTAAATTTATCCAGCTGCAATTGATCAATTCATTCATTACTTGTTTTTTTTTTTTTTTGTAATATTTTGATATAGGAATAGTTATGGAAGGTAACGAGATAAATGTTGTTTAATTATATGTATCTCCCGATACCTTGTAGAACTTGTCTAGTCTTTTATAGTAGTTACAGATTCCATTAGGGACACTTCCAAACATAGCATGTTTACAATTCGGCTGAGAGAGATGTGCCTCATTGCATCAAATATGCCTTCATTCATAGTGCTGTGCTGTATTGATAATCAGTATGGTATTTACTTTTTAAGCAGAGGAGGTTTTCAAACTTATGATGCAATCAATTTCCTCCAAAATCCTTCAGATTGAGATATGTAGAACTAGTAGAAGAGATAGGATGAACTGTTTTGTAAGCTGATTTTCAACTGCTCTGCCGCTGCGTTAAATTCTTAGGGCGAATGGCGCAGTTTACAGCTGCTGTACGTGAAAGAACGTATATGTAATAACGTATGCTAAACGTAAAATATTTAGGTAGACTCTAGATTAACAGTTAACTATTTATAAGCAGAATAATTTGTACTACTGCTTTCCAAAAATTTTTCAAAGAAAAACTAACAATTCTTTTTTCGTTTTTTTTTAATTTCATCAACACATTGACAATCTTATTCATAAAAGTTTAATCAATTGCTATGTAACTTCATCAGCAAAAAACAATTGTTAACGCTATTTAATGCCAAGTAATTGATTAGTACTAATCAAAAATACTAGTCGAAATTAAACACTACCGGACCACTGTTAAGATGATAATAAGAGGCATGATGGTGGATTTTATTTTATCAGTTCACCGATTCAGTAGGATTATTGTGCTACGAAATTATTTTGTTCATAATATCGAGTAGTACTTAATAAGATTTCGAATTTATTTTCGTAAATTTCCAAAACGACGTACAATAATTGAATAATTTTAAAACGCTGGAGAGAAGTAGATGAAGAATATCTTAGTAAGCTCGTTTAACTACAATAAGCTCCAATAATCGGAGTAAACAAGTGTTTACTCTAATTATTGGAGCTTATTAATTTCACTGCTATCATCTCAAACACAATTAATTAATTTTACTGTAAAAGGATATGTTATTATAAATTAATAGTAAGGTAATTTATATACAACTAATTCCTAAACAAAAATTCCAGTACGACTAGTACTAATTCCAGTACAAAAATATGTATACATATATAGCGTATTTTTGTACGAGAACGAATAGTAGGTAATATTGATTTTCTCATATTCAAACTAATCTATGAAATTTGTGGCATTTATCTGCCAAACACTACGAATAAAAAAATGTAGTTTTGACAAGTTTATTTTATAAATTCTGTTTTTAATCCAATTATTTTTATAATACATATAATAGTATGGTATCAGGGCCTAAAGAATAATTTCATCTCTATTCCGTTTCACTTCTAATCATCTGCTGGCTAGCGTTTATGAATAAATAAAAGTTAAACATAAATTCGGAAGTCGTGGTGGCCTTGTGGTTAAAAGACCAGCCTCTCAAGTATGAGTGCGCGGGTTCGATTCCAGGTCAGGCAAGTACCAATGTAACTTTTCTAAAGTTATATGTACTTTCTAAGTATATCTTGGACACCAATGACCGAAGATGAAGGAAAACATCTTGAGGAAACCTGGACTTTAAGTCTGAAATCGCCAACCCGCATTGAGCAAGCGTGGTGATTACGCTCAATCCTTCTCTGTATGAGAGGAGACCTCTGCCCAGCAGTGGGACGATAAAAGGTTGATAATGATGATGATGATGAAACATAAATTAAGAGTCAACTAAATAGTAAGCTAAACTGTAGTAATTAATTAGCAAGTATTTTTGGGAATAAGGCTGTTTATGCTTAGTTACAAAATTATGTTTTCTTGCCTACATTTTAAAACTACACTGTACCCTTCTTAACATCCGCATGAATGTCATAACCTTGATTAGATAAATTGCGGCGGGTAGCTGTGTTCTTCAGGCTTCGAGCTGTGAAGTGATTTGAAGGTAAGTGAGGTAAGTTACACAATGATTAGTGAAATGTGAAGTTAATGAATGTTATGTGCAACCAACTGCGAAATAAATTAGCTGGAAACGTACATTTTGTTTACAGAATTGTCTTGTATCCTAAAAAATAATTTAATGTCCGTCAGATAGCTTTATAAAAAATATTGAACACGTATTTTTTATTTTTTCTTTTATTCAAATACTTAGGAAGATATATTGATTTGAAATGTCGCATGACGTCACGCCATGGTGCAAAATATAGAACGGTCAGTAGTTCTCAGTAATTTTTGGTAATTACGACAAAATAAAAAATACGGGTCTTAATTTTTTAAACCGTTTTTTTTTTTGTCCATGTGGAGTTAACCTGTAATTAATTGTTGCACTTGCAAGTGTTGCTTTAGTCATTAAGTCATAATAATGTACAGTGTAAACAATTGTTGGTTAACCTAAATAAATAAATAAATTATTCTATTAAATTCAGGTGATTATGGAAGAAAATTGCGGTTACATTATAAATTTATGTACGCACACAGTCGTAGGTACGTGTGTGAGTATCAGGGTTTAGCGTAGTAGGTACTCCATCCGTTTTGGTTTGTTTTGACTCTACAGCCCAAGTGTCAATGTAATTTATGTAGGTACTCGTCGTTACAATTATTTTTGTGATAGAAAATTGTCGATTCTGACCAAACTATTTTCTATTTTTTATGTGTGTGTTTTGTCTAAACGAAAACCTGTGTCAAATTAAGATTTAAGATAACGCAACTCTGTGTGAAACTAGTACAACGAAATAAAAAGCCGTTCCATGTTATTGGCATGGCAATCAACTGTCGGAACGTAACAGGATACGCTAACAATACATTCTGCCCGGCCAGACGTGCGGTACCAGTGCTAACCGTGGTAGCCCTTTACTTAAAATTATTGTTTTAATATTTGGCTCTCATATGCCACACGCAGTTATAAAAACAGATGTCAAAAATAACTGACGATGTAAAATCTACATGATCTATGCTTTCTGTGTAGGTTATCGTTAGGTTCAAACTGTATCATTTTGTTGTATTATAATATAAAGATTTCGGTTCAAACTGCATCATTTTGTTGTATTATAATATAAAGATTTCCATCATATGAGCTTAAAATAGCCACTTACGCCATTGATTTATCTGAATCTCGCAGCTGTTAAGACAACACAAGTATTTTTAATCAGGTGCTCTTTGAGCAGTACGACAAAGGAGAAATTTCGGCTCTTATTGGTAGGAAGGACTTACTACGAAGAGTCAACTTCGTTTTGGTAGACACACAGCCACGGCAACTGTAATTTTCCAGTTTAACTTGACCTCGAATTTTAGGCATTTCTAGAGGTCAGCTTATATTTGTTAAGTATAGCTAGATGGGCAGCCGTGTGTGCTCACTACCAAGAGTCAACTACTTAAATTGATTTAGTTTGACGCCGCCTGTCTCCGACTCCATTTAATTCGGCTAAGCTTGTTTATGTTGTGTGCACACTTCGGACCACGCATTTAATGGACATAGTCCGATGCAGAGTAGGTAAAAGCTTATTAATCAATCCTGAAGTGACTGGGTTTCGAGACTTTTTCATAGTCCTAAATTAATCATACAATAACTTTTTAACTAAAGTCAGCCTTTAATTTGATTGTAAACATGAAAGGGAATCGAGCCTCAGAGTTGTTATAATAATCGCACGATGCCACTATTACTGCCCGTAGGTATTCACGTCACTAAAAAAATCGGTAATGTAATTGGTCATTAAAACTCTTCATTTGAAGCTCTTTTGCCCTAGTAAACTCTACATTACTGGTTCATAAATCTAAGAGATATTAATGTGTGCTTCCAAACGATGCCGTGTTGAGTAAGTATAAGTTCCGCGACAGAGCGCTCGTCTGGGTTATCATATATGGACATTATATGGAATTTTGTGAAACAATAAGTTAGTTTTTAACTGAAATAATAGACATACCTATTTAAATTAAGATATGTAATTTTATAACACGTTTTCTGTTTTTTGAGAACAATAAAATATAATATTTAATCGGTGTATTTTTAATCTGATGAATGTTTCTCCTGTTTTTTGTTCTTCTTGAAAGTTTTTTTTTTTTTTTTTTACCTATTTCTTAATAATTTCGGACCCAAATAGTTAAAGGAACTTATGACTAAGATACCACAGTCAGTCTATGTTTGCTAGACAATCGAAATTGTCTCAGATAATGTCACAACAAATACTACTATTACCCCTGTTGTCATTACAACAAAAAATACTAAAAACAAGTTTAGTTCTTGATATTAAAATACGGAACTCTTCGTGAGCGAGTTCGATTCACACTTGTACGGTTTTTAAGATTCCGTACCTCAAAAGAAAAGAAATACCGGAACCCCATATAGGATCACTTCGTTGACCGTCTGCCTCTCTCTCAGTCGATCTAGATCCTTTTTTTCAGGAACGCTTAGAGGTATGGGCAAGTGGAAGATTTTATCACCACACTACTACTAAAAATGTAAGTATCCATATTTAATATGTCATCTCATAACGCAAATTAATCCACCAAAGGCTGGTCGCTGCAGTTGTGCAGCCTTACTAAATTCATCCACTATCAAATTATTGAAATAAATTAATTTATTCACCCACAGGCAATCTACACACAGCACTGGGTCTAGGCATATAATTTTCCACACAAGATTTCATTTTATAACGAGCGCTAAAAAGACAGATTTATCCCTTGCAGGGATTAAGTGAGGTGTAAGTTAGTATGGATGGTTATTAGTTTCGCCTGTGCGAATTTGTCAGAACTTAAATAACTAAGATCTATGACTGACTACTGCAGTGAAGTCGATAGATTCTGATCTTCATTTGCGACTAATTCGCTTATAATGTAAATTAATATGTATGAATTAATGGAAAAATAACTTAAATTCCTACACAACAAAGTTGAGCTTACGCTCCAATTTTAAATTTTTTTATAACTTTTCAATTCCAGTCACTTTGAAACTAATTCTCATGGACATTATTTTTGTTATTTGTTTAATTTGAAATAGAGTGGGAATGTGCTGCGTACCTACTTTCGTAGAATAGATAGAATGTAGAAAGATTTCGATCTATCGCTCCCATTATTCGTCTTGACTTTTTACAGTCGTCATGCTACGCAGGCATGTCAGGTACAAGAGTCGTATTAAAATTATGTTGAAATTTAATGTTGTTATGAGCATATATATTATGTTGTTACGTTTTCTTGTGTGGTAAGCCATAACATCGGCTGCCGGCAAAGTTACCACCCACCAGACAAAGTCTTGCCGCCAAACGATTCGTCGTGTTCCGGCATGATGTCTGATGAAGAAGCCGTACGGAAAGGGAGTCTGAGCAGTTGTGTTGCGATGTGTGCCTGGTACGTTGCGCCAAATGAAGTGTCGGGAGTTTGGTCATTGAGGGTCTCCGGATAAATCTCCCTCTAGTACAGCATCGTTGATCGTATTGTTCGTTCAGCATCGTTGTTGGGTTTAACATTGCATCACTCAGTTTTTTTGAGTGTATAGGCCACATGTAGTTCATACAGAGGATTGAGATATGCCAATCAATTAAATTAGCCGTTTACTCAACCGCCAAAGTCACAGTTCTGAACTAACCCATACAGTCGGTAAACCCTTGCTTAGTACTGCGAGAAACTGTCAGTTACACTTCCAATCCAAACTATAATTTATTGAATATCACTCCGGCCGTTAGTTGAAAAGCCATCGTTTAGTGAAAAGGCTAGGCGGTTAACTACATGCTACTACATATATGTACAAATTAGTAACCCAAGAAAGTATAAAATCTAAATATTGGCGCCGATTCTGTTGTTCACAAACTAAACTAATTTTAAGTTATGTGCATCTTATTAGGTATTTCCATTTCGTTATGAAAAGGATAGAAGATAACATTTAAGTTTAATCCTGTTAAATTAAGATACTCCATAGACAGTTTACCCGCGATTATAAACATGGCGACTAACGCCAGTTTACGTCAGGAGCGCACTATTTTGACAGGTCAAAAGTTCTAAACTGACATTTTATCTTCTGTCCTTTTCTTAATGAAATGGAAAGATAAATATGCACTGAACTTAAATTTAATTTAGTTTGTGAAGAAGGGAATCGGGGCCATTGATTTGCTAGAATATGTGAGTATGCGAGGAATGTGCGTGTGAGATACGTTTCTCGCTAGTTTTGTATAAACATGATACCTGTGCTCAACGCCTTCTAGGACGCTAATCTTTATGCATGCTCAGAGAGAAAGATGCCGCAGCAATGTTAGAACATGGCAATGATTGGCTTGAAACTAGCTCCTATGCGGAATCTGCCAAACAGTGAAACTGTTTCAGTTCCGTTGCGCAGATTCCGCTTAGGAGCTAGTTTGCTAGTTTGGCCAAAACCGACTCGGGAACGGGAAAACTAAGTCTGTTTACTCACAACATTTTTGTTATCTAAATAAACAACTGTCTGGTTTATAGCTAGCATTCTCGTCTCTGATGTGAACGCTGAATGCCACGACAGGTGCCCGAATGCTTGTTAAACTGTCCCCCACGGGTCATCGAATTATTAAAAGAACCTAGTCCGAATTTTAATCTGCAAGAATAAATTGTATTATTAGCATTAAAATATAAGATAAGCAATATGCGTAATTATGCTACAATTATGACATTTTGATCACTGTTTTCTAAACGTAAATTGTAACAATCAATTTTTACAAAGCAAACACATATTGTTATTGTAAACATTTTCATTTATACTCCCTTATTCATAAACGCTGCTTAAAGTTAACTAGTGATTAGCGATTCTTTAATCATACATTTTTGACCTTTCGACGCCACTTAAGTGTAATCATCCTTTATGAATAAACCCCTTAAACTCTATGGTATTTATTCATAAAGGATGATTAAAGTTAAGTTACGTTAAAAGGTCAAAAATATATGGTTAAAGAATCGCTAATCGCTAGTTAACTTTAAGCAGCGTTTATGAATAAGGGGGTTAATGTCTGGATTTGAAAAAAGACGATGATCCCTGAGTTTGTTTCGTATCTTCTTCTCAGAGGTAGTCAGTTAGGGAATTCCGGCTCCAGCTAGTTTAAAAAAAATTACGTGTAAAAGTGATCAGTGATCCTACTTGCCTAATAAACGATTTTATTTCATTTCGTTTCAAAAAAAAAAAAAATAGATAATAGCTATTACCATTTGCCGGAGCTTCGCCTGTAGCGCTTACATAAGCTTTCATTAAGTTATTGAAACCGAGAGATATTGAACTGACCTCACCATGCAAATGGTGGTCTATTTCAAGATGTCCGTTTCCATGACAGAGGTACTTGCCTCTGCATGTCTGCGTGGCAGGTACTCGGCCCTAGGCCACATGTTAGGACTCAGATGTTGTTCGATTACTCAAGATTGGCTTTACCAAACATTTCATTAGGATATTGATCCATTTCATGAGTAGTGAGTGTCCTTGTAATATATAAATGACATATCTAGCAATGTAATACAGGCGGCCATCGTGTCTGTACACGGAACTATTAATAGTATCGGTAACTACGTAGTAGTTGACGTTTCACGTTTATCACAGGTAATACTCATGCCACACCAGAACTGCTGCTAAAGAAAGTAGGAAGGAAACTGTGTGGGAATGCTATAGGAAATCAGGTGGTTCGTGAAAAAAGGTCTAAAACAACATTTTAAAGCTCCTCGAAGGGCTTCCCGAAACACTGCCATGTATTCAGCGAATGTCACTGGTGGTAACCCTCTGCTTTCCAAAGCAAAATCTACAACATTATTTTCACATAACCTTGTTTCCAATGGAAAAATCATGTGGTTCTTTTTGTATGAGAATTGAAACCACTTCTATATTAGTATTCTTTAAAAAAGAAGAAATTTAAAGGACATCATTGAAGCCCCGAACATTTACAACTTAACTTAAGTGAAGTGCAAACGTCTAAAATGTGTGGTTAAACAATCGCTATTCACTAGTTAACTTTAAGCAACGTTTATGAATAAGTGGGGTTATTTCCCGTAACATACCGGTATAGGTTTTTTATTAACGGCACTTCATTTTAAACACAAATAGCAGCCTGAGGAGTTCATCGTAGACGTTCCTTGTAATAGTAATAATACATCTTCAGGATATTATTTCCGATGAGAATCTGCTATATATTTATTCTGTCGGCATTTTCTTTTTTGGGTACGAAATGAATTATGTCCTTTGTCGAGTGGTTCCATTTTGCATAAATACAGACATTTGTAGTACTAGAAAAAAGACGAGTAGGTACATCGTCATCGGCTCCAAATAAAATACAGTGTTTTTTTGCTTTTTTGGTTTTATTACACAACATCGAGATCTTAAAAATATTGATTTTAATGTTGATACTTATAATACAAAATTGATTAAAATTATGCATACAGATTTCTATTAAAATTTTGATTACATTAAGATTACATAGCTTCCGTGTGCAGCCGGATGAAATAATTATTATAATTTATATTTAACAACAAAAAAATATTTAGACAATAAACCTATTGATACCGCTAAATATCATTGTTATAATTGTTAAATACAACGATACAGAAGTTGACAATGCCACTGGTAACGATTTGGTATTTAAAAGCCGAAGAGGTGCATAAGTGATATATACAATTATTTTATTTAATAATACATTTAATAAGAACATTAATTCGAACGTGACTGTATAATATAGATTTTGACTTCCTACTGAAAATCGAATACATTTGCACACCAATTTCACACTAGAATGTTTTTTTTTTCAAACATTATTGGTCTTCACAAATACAAAATGCTTGATTGACAGTAAAATGGAACTCTTTTATCATAGTATACTTAGTAGAAATTTAAAGTGAGAGGCTTGTGCGGACTTGCCGCTTGTTCGACCAAAAGACTCATCATAGCTCACGGGACATTCAGATAAAAATACATCAATAGATAAAACATCTTAAACAATAAGTAATTTACCGTATTATCGGAAGGGTGGATACAGTATTCATAGGCGTGAGACGATTCTAATATTGATGAGAAGTGGGATACAATATTATCAGATATTGAGAGCTTATGAGCTTACGATTTCACCCGCATTAGTAACGATCCCGTAGGAATTTCGGGATAAAAAATATCGGGGTATCCTGGTTATAAAATATCTTTGTGACAGTTTATATCAGTTTTTTTTTTTTTTTTTCTAAAATATTAACACATCTCGATCCACTGACGCACAGCAGACTCCAGACTCCAAAGCAGAAAAGGCCTCGGCGGATGCGACTGGGATTAACGCTGAGATGATGATATTGATGATGATTATCATATATCCATCCATTATAACAAACTTTCAAGTAATATTATATTATAATATATAGTAGGATAATTTATAACATACATTTATACACCTAATCATAATTTGTACTTTGAGGTGCTTGTGGAGCGACGACCGCATCAATACGTGTGTAGCGCGCTAAATCAATATGTTTTATTACAGTGTTATAATTTAAAGTACTTAATAATTATATTTGTGTAGACTTATTTAAAATTTATACAGTTTTATTCTTTATTATCTGCAATGTTACATTGAAAAAAGTGAGACATACCGGCCCGGTTTATGAATGCTCATTTCAGATGTTGGGTTATTACATTTTCTGTAATTGAAACAGCGTCCCTACTCTCTTAATTGAGTACGCAGTTTTAATTACTATTTCCAGGAACGCAAGTCTACATTCGTAGCACGAACTCGCTACGGCGTAGCGAGGCTAAACAAATAGCCAGAGGGTAGTGAGGTCGCAAAACAAACATTTGTTTTATATGTTTGGTTTGTCAGCTCAAAGCAGATATCAGTCCGATTTTATCAGCGCGGATATTTACTTTTATGAAAAAAAATTATTTATTGAATGTTTTTCAAAAGTTTGATGAATTAATTCTGCTTGGCCGGATCGCCTGTTCATTCAACCTAGACGTTCGTTTAACTTCTTTCGATTGGTAGATAATTAATGCGGGCCAACTGTTTATCTGATGTTGTATAGCGATTAGGCCGCAATCAAATTTTCTTTCTCTAAGTTATAATTATTTGATTACATTTCTTAAGATTAATCTATACCTTAATATTTTACTTAATTCTATCTAATATACAAATATCATAGTCACCTAAATATTTATTGTGATAATTAAATAACAGCAATACGGCTATTACAAAAATGCGTGAACGCGAATAGAAAGATTTAAAAATGAGTATGACAGATACGGTTTGTAAGTGGCCTCGGTGACCGAGATACTACGAAAGTAGTTTTCATGGTCCGTATTTCCATGTGATACGGAAGAATGAGGATATGTCGATATGTTCAAGTATTCCGAATAGTATAAAAGAACCTCAAGTCACCTCTCCCCTACCATCATTACAAACATAACGGCTGAACTACACTACAAGCGTATTAGAAGATAAGTTTCCAGTGTAATTTAGCCGTTGTGACTGTGCGACCTTATAAGATGCATATACTGGAGTATTGAAGAATCTCTTAGAATATGCTATAAATGTTGCCTAGGTGATACGGACGCGAAGAAAAATAGGAATTGTCGTGAAGGAGAGAAATACTATTTCATAAATATTAGAATGTTCGTTAGATGTATCGACGCGATGATTATAAGTACATATCCATCTAATTTCATTTGTATTGCAGAAAACTACCCAGTCCCAATCCTAGTCAAACGTTTTATACAGTATGTTAAGAAAACCCTGTCCGACCCATAAGGATAATAAAGGTTAGGTAAACACATGAGCAAATATATTATAAAATTTTACGTAATCATCATAGTACCAATACAAATGAATTTTGAAATAATCTTTTTTCCCGCGAATTAATTCCAATTTCCCCGAAATTTGGTAACTTTTAAAAAAGTGACAACACCGGTATTATTATGAGCGAATAGCGATGTGACCACGTGCCGCGTGACCTGGCGCCCGCCCCCCGCGGGCGGCAGGCGAAGGGTGGTTAACGCACATTTATTAAGTTACCTCTTTTTGCGAAATAATATTTATTTTTTTAGGGGGATTTTTTTTTTAAGTTTAGCCCGGTTTTGTATGCATTAGTAGAATCAGTTATCTATACCTAACAACACCTTCACGGGTCGGACAGGGTTTTCTTAACATACTGTATATTATGTGGAAAGAGCGACGTTGTACTTAAGTTCTAAATAAATGATCGATATAACTTATGACCTCAACATTACGATGTAGACTTAATTAAGTACTTCTGGTATACAACGTTATTTTATAATATATGCGAAAACCGAAACACGTGTCTAATAACCGATTTTTAGTAAAGAATCTATGTACAAAATTTCCAAAAGATATCATAAAACTTCACAGTTTTATGAGCTTCTTGTCTTGCCTAGTTGTCCCAAGAAAAATATGGTCAATGCAACGCTTGCCCGCCCGCGCCTTCAGTGGCGAGGCGCGGGGTGCCCTGTCTCTTACCCATTAAACGATATAAAACCTATATAAAGGCCAAACTTTGCAAAAAGGGGTATTATAAAATCTCAGATTATTTAGAGGATAGAGAGGCTTGGGACTGAGCTGCTCGCTCTGTTAAGCATTGTTATTAAGCAATATGCGTAATTATAACGTAAATTATTGTAAACATTTTCATTTTTAATGTCTGGACTTTAAAAAAGACGATGATCCCTGAGTTTGTTTCGGCTATTTCTTCTCAGAGGTAGTCAGTTAGGAAATGCCGGCTTCATCTAGTTTAAAAAAAAAAAAAAAAAGGAAAAAAAAACATATGACGTGTAAAAGTGATCGGTGATCCTACTTGCTTAATAAACGATTTCATTTCATTTCATTTCATTTCATTTGTATGTACCTAGTACTATGATCTATAGAGAAAAGTTACGTTGTATATTTTCTCGGGATGTATCCAAGGTATGAAAATAAAAAAAAAAATTATTCCGTATTATAGATAATTAAAAAAATAATACCCGTATTTTTTATTTTGTCGAAATTACCAAAAACTACTGAGATGTAGCGTATGAAAGTTACGGAGTGGGGGCTAATTACGTCACGCCGTGGTATATTTTGTACCACGCCGTGATGTTATGCGACATTTCAAATTAATATATCTTCCTAAGTATTTGAATGAAAGAAAAAATAAAAAATACATGTTCAATATTTTTTTATAAATCTATCTGATGGGCATTAAATTAATTTTTAGGACACAACCCAATTGTACATTTGTGGTGAGGGGAAAAATAATCGTGCCATTTTAGTTTATGTAAACTATTGCTTACCTACGATCCCGCCTCATGGTAAGAAGTGCTACTATCACTGATGGTAAATTGCACTAGTTTGTTATGAGCCTATTTATTCACTTTTCGCATTGAAGACACTTAGCTTAAAGTAATCTAATACACACGTCTACCTATTATGTTAGTTTAGAATTTTTCGCTTTACCCCGTGCAGGCTTAAACACTCTAGCTACCTACTTTAATGTAAACTATTTAATTAAAAACTATTATTCTACCTTACAAACCTTACCTACTTACGACCCAGTGGGTCCCACCAAACGCAGATATCGGGATGTACTGAACTCCTTTAATAAAGGTTGTTCCTTGACAGCTTTGTAAGGAGAGTAGAGACCATTGTCCAATGAATGGACATTAATGGCTAATAATAAAGTAAAATCAGTGTTTTCTGCAAAATAAATAATTTGAATTTGGAAAATTATAAAACTATCAAAAGACGAACTCCTGGATGTACCTATACATTATATTCTTAATTATAACAACCGTTTCATTCTTGAAGCGAGCGAGTTTTTAATGTTATACTTGTAGCTACTGAGATCTCGAGTAATAAGTTTTATAATTGTGTATTTTTATTTTCTTTATTTAAATACAATACACATATTTTATTGAAACAAATTTGTATCTCATTGCGCTCATTGCGACGCTACTGGACTTTCGCATGTTTATACCGTATAGTCTTTCTTCCACGGTCGTTCCGAGCTGATAACCTGCACTGATGCCCCAGGCTGGCGTTACACACTTACTAATGCAGAGCTGAGACTAACATTAATTTTACTTAACTGGAAAAATGTTGGCAACCAAGAAAGAGAAATGGCCGACTCTGAAAATGCGAATTGTGAATAACAGGACACCTTTATACATAGTACGAGGTGTAATGATTTATTATAGTTAATTTTGTGTCCAAGAAATTATGTAGAAGTCAAAATCTGTTAAAGTGACTGTAAAAAAGGTTGTTGAAATAAATCTTATTCCGAATGACAAAATCTCATGCAAAAGTAAGATTTAATTATAAACAAAACTCATTAAAGATACAATCACCTACTCATTGGGGAGAAACACCGATTCTTTGTTTTTAATTATATGCGTTCATATTATTGCAGTAGCTATCTGTAGGTTTTTGTGAGATTTGTAATTGTGTGAGATTTGTTAATAAGAACGTACATTGTGTTTTATTGATAAACTAAGTCTTTATTGGTGGGAATATTTTTTTTATCGACCTTTATTTGCTAAGAATTAAAGTCTATTCGTCAAAGATAGGCAGATACATTAATTATGTAATGAATTTAATTTTATTTTCTATTTGTTGTTTTTGTGTTTTCTTTTTCTTATCTAAAAACTACATTTACTTCTAATGTTAACTACCTAATTATGATATGTACTTATCAACATATACAGTACATATATAACTATTTATTTATTTTTGTGTTTTCTTTTTATATTACAATTTTTTGTTATAATATTTAACTTTTTAATTTACTTACAAATTATTTTTGTTATAAACCTATTGTGATTATTTTCTTTTTTTAATTCTTTTCCTATTTAAGTATAAAAGTAACGATACTGGATTCCTTACTTTCCTACGTTTGTATGTTAAACTAGTGATGTAGGTGTGTGCGTGCGCGTGCGTGTGTGCGTGTGCGCGTGCGGGTTTATGTGTGTGTGTTTGCGTGTGTGCGTGTGTGTGTATATATTAATCTAAACATTATCTACAACAAACAGGCAACAGACATTCCTGTCTCTATTTAATTGTAATAATGGATTGTCAGTTTTGTAGCGGGCCAAACACCTATTCTGAACACCAAATTCCAAATTAACAATATCATTTAAGTACATAAGTACAAACATAAAATGTCTCTTTGAATATGAGATGACTTTAATATTATTTTGCCGTAAAGCCTGATTTACAATGTGCTTGCATTAAACCGAATACATTCGGCATTTCAACCGAATGATTCAGTTGCTTACCTCAAAATACCATACCGAAATTCTTAAAAAAAAACAACTCATTCTTATTATGATCAACATGGCTTCAGATTATAACGAAATATATAGAAATGCTCTTGTCGATTTCGCAATTGACTATACTACTGTAAAGTTTGATGTGCACTGTATAGGGCACTATAGTGTAGATCAAATAAAATATTCCTCATCTCCATTAGTTCCTTGGAACACCCTCCCAAGGCCGCGGCCTGCGGAACGACCTGGCGTTCCCAGGTGATCCTTGTTATTATATTATTGGATGGTATGGCGCCGTCGCGTTCCGGAGCCAAGGCTTCTGATTTGTGCAGGTATTAGGAGACCAATAGGTAAATGGGCGCGCGTCGAAGGTGTATTTGTGTCCTCCTGGTCGGGCTCTACAGACGCAAGCTCCCGTGTATCGAGTTCATCAGAGGCGGTAGGCGCTTGCGGCGTTGTTTGTGCCTGCGCGGACGTCGACTGCGTCAACTTCCGCGTTGCGCGAGTATTGTCGAAGGTCCAGCGTTCGATGAAGGGCTCGGAATTCGGGCGGCGTCCGCGGCTTCTTGTCTCCGCGCAGTCTGCCCACGCGGACGTGCTGGCTCCACCGACGCTCAGATAAGAGGCTACCGACAAACACAACTGTTAGCACGACCATAACACTAACACACATTTTGGATTATCAGAAAACATGCATTCGCTCATCATGTCATGTAAAGTGCATCCACTTCTCCAGTCTTCTTCATGATAGACAGTAAACCTTAGAACGGTATTCTGTTAAAAAACTAAACGAACTTGAATAAGTGTGCTAGCTAAATAAATATTATTTGCCAAAATGGGTTTTCTACGAAACATAACAAATACGAAATACATGATTATGCATTCTAAAGTTTTCGTGCGGCGCTACATTGGGTTGTATATTATGAAACTACGGCGAAAACATAAACGAGTTATCTAATCAGCTTATATTCGAAATGACCAACTCGCAACACAGGACTCTGTAAAGCTATAAATCAGATTATAATATCTCAAACGTACTCAAAACATGTCTGTGCAAACATTTTGAATGTAAATTGTATGAAATGGCCCGGGTCCTGGCTTTTTTCTTTAATGTAGTACATATTAAGAATTGATGATTCAAACAATGCAATCTCAATCAATGGCGGCGATTCCTTGTTCGCAAACTAAACTAAAATATAGTTCAGTGCATCTTTTTCTTTATATTTCACTAGCGGCCGCCCGCGGCTTCGCCCGCGTGGTTTTCGTTTTTTCACAGAAAGTGTTTATCGCGCGTTATCTCTCGGGAAGTACTGATTTTTTCAGGCTAGTCGCTGTCGCCATCGCCTTCCCCGTCCCCGTCCCCGTCCCCGTCCCCGTCCCCGTCCCCGTCCCCGTCCCCGTCCCCGTCGCCGGAGCTTGAATGAAGTATGTGAAAAACGATTTCCCCACTTTTCTGTTGAATTTTTCCTGAATTTTCTTTGCTATAAACCTCACAGAGCCCGAGACCTTTCCAACCAATGCAAAACCGTGGAAACCGGTTCGTGCGTTCTGGAGTTATAGCGTCAGGGAGGAAAACCGGACTTATTTTTATATAGTAGATATAATCCTTGGCATGGTAGGTAAAGGGAGCAAACTGAATATTTTTTTATTAGTTTATAGAGGAAAGCTTTAAGCTGTATAACATTAGTCTGTAACCCATAGGAGCAGAAATACGGCGAAAAATGTGGAAAAAACCTGGAAAAAACGGGGAAAATTTAAGTCATGCTAGTCACTTTTTGTGACAAACGCAATACCACGCAGGCGAAGCCGCGGGCGACCGGAAGTCATACAACAAAAGTATTGCGTTTTAATCAGTAAAAAGTATTTATAGCTGTTGCCCGCGACTTCGTCCGCGTGGAATTTTGATTGTCCTAAGCTTTCTCTTCTCTTTTGTTGGTTAAAAATTGCTTTATGATATTCTGAATTTAGAACTTTTGGGAAACTACCTAAATTGGCAGGGCTTGAAGTATATTGAGTTTTATATTGAGTAAGTATACTTTTGCAACTTTTTTCACCTTTTTCATGGCTGGAAGAGCTCTTCATAGAGATAAAACTTACATCTAAAAACCGTTATTAGTTTTCCACTTGTTTATGATATATGCATAAAGTAAAAATGTTTTTTTTTTTTAGTTTTTTTAATTTCCAAAAAGTGATGTGATTGTGGATGATCCCCATCCAACAATGCTTTAAAAATCTCGGGAATGTTATTAAAAATAGAAATATGCACCTTTCCGTTTGAGCAACACATTCCACTTGTCTCTTTTGGCCACTTCATAGCATCGCAAAACTGACACTGAACTACCATTCCCCCGATGGAAGAAAATGAGGCATAATCTATCATGTGTGTATAAACGAAAGCACTCTTTTCTTTATTTATCCAAGAAAGGATTTCATGTCCCATTACTGTTTCTTCGGGATCATCAGAATCTTCAGAAGAAACTGACATCCTGCTCAGTGCGTGTCGCAGTCTATCAGCATGTAAGCGGTCCTCACGTTGTTCTTCTGTCTCTACACGCCGTAAAGCATCTACTCTCTCCCTTTCCATTTCTAGTGAAGTGTTATGAGTTTCACGCAAGCGTTCATAATTTTCTCTAGCTACTTCTAATCGTCGTTGATGTTGGTCATCGCTTTCTAAAGCTCGAGCAATACTGTGTCGTTCTCGATCATTACTTAAGCGGTCAACATACTGAGTAAATGTTTCCGAAGCGCGAGACAGTTCGTGGCGGTCCCTGTCGGATGTCAATCGAGATTCTCGTTCCGAAAAGGATTCTGAGGTGCGAGATATTGTATGGCGCTCACGATCAGCAGTCAAACGAAGTTCCCGTTCTGTGAACGTCTCTGATGCGCGCGATACTGTATGGCGCTCACGATCAGCAGTCAAACGAAGTTCCCGTTCTGTGAAAGTCTCTGATGCGCGCGATACTGTATGGCGCTCACGATCAGCAGTCAAACGAAGTTCCCGTTCTGTGAAAGTCTCTGATGCGCGCGATACTGAATGGCGCTCACGATCAGCAGTTAAACGAAGTTCCTGTTCTGTGAACGTCTCTGATGCGCGCGATATTGTATGGCGTTCACGATCAGCAGTCAAACGAACTTCCCGTTCTGTGAACGTCTCTGATGCGCGAGATAACCTATGGCGCTCACGATCAGCACTTAATCTATATTCTGTTTGAGTGTAGGTTTCTGAGACGCGAGACAATCTATGGCGTTCAGAATCAGCCGTCAATCGAGAATCCCTTTCAACAGGTGTTTCTGATGACGCGCGATGCAATGACATACGTTCACGACTTGCCCTAAGTCGTTCTTGCCTCTCTTCATTAGACTCTTGAGATCTAGTCATTCTCATTCTTTTCGATGCTCTGGTGTAGGTAGATAGATTAGACCTTTTTCGGGTCATTTTCTAAGTATTGTATTATTATTTTTAACAAAATAAAAATTTCGAAGAAGAAAGCCAAATAAAAACGTTAAACACAATCCTATTTATATCCTCTAAACCAAGTAATCCAAATCGCAAAGCAATCTCTAAATATCCGTATTCGTAGCAGGTAAGTTGTTATATTTAAATCCACAATCTAAATCCACACCAATAATTCTTTTCCTTTTTTAACTTTTAAGTACGTATGTCAGCCGCGATGTGATACTTAAGTAGACTGGCGAAAACATAACGATAGCGCGTTTTAAAATCGTGATAAAATCGCACAGTGACATCTATTGGATTTTATATGTACTAAAAAACGTGAGCAGCGCACCTAATAGTTTCTTTTGTTTCTTTTTGTTACTTGAAATTTTCGATAATCAATATTTTTTTTTTTGAGATTTTTTACCTATTAAAAAGCACAAATATAAAATTAATTTTGAAACTATATTTCGATTGATGGATACGAATTAGAAATGATAAGTGATCGTTAAAACTTTTTGCTTTAAACTTTATGTTGATGATAAAAATGCAATGAGGCCAGTTTTTGTTAGTTAGTTTGTTTGTTTGTTAGTAAATTCATATGTGCATTAAGTACTTATACTTGAACTGAGTTGATCGATAAGCAAATGGTAGTTAAGTGATTTTCCAAATATTGTTACCTAGACTGACTTTTTTGTCTGTTGTCCGATTTTGATGAAACAAAGCCTATACACTGCCCGGGAGTGTGCATTTTTCATTAGTGAAAACCGCATAAAAATCCATTCAGTAGTTACGAAGATGTGCTCGAACAAACAGACAGACAGACAGACAGACAGACAGACAGACAAAAAATTCAAAAAAAAATTTTTTGTGTTTCATTGGTTTTCTTTTATCGCCCTGACTCCATTTTTGTCAATTATCTTCAATGTACAGACACACCGGGTCCTACTGTTTTATTATATGTATAGATTATGAAAACAGGGAATACAGATATTACTTTAGTCCAGTCAAATTTAGTTGGAGAAGTACTT
This sequence comes from Sesamia inferens, assembly GCA_037179545.1. Classification (NCBI taxonomy): domain Eukaryota; kingdom Metazoa; phylum Arthropoda; class Insecta; order Lepidoptera; family Noctuidae; genus Sesamia; species Sesamia inferens. The sequence goes on along the minus strand of CM073921.1, from coordinate 11,188,672 downwards.
CATAGCAAGTTTAGACGTGATTGGCATGGCGTCTAAAAACGTCTCAATTGACGTGAGGCGCCGACTAATAGGGTAGTTGACTAAAAAAAACTAATTAGTCCGTCAGGCAGATTTCCGAAAAATAATAGACACGTATTTTTTCTTTTTTCATATAAACAAAAAATTAAGACGACCCAGTGCGCTGAAAACTCTTGTGACGTCACTGCCGCTACACTTTTTAGCGAGCAGTGACGTCACCAGCCACCACTCTTGATCTTTGATGCCTTTTATATTTGTCAATTTTTATTGATTTGATAAAACAAAATATACGTATCCAATATTTTTCTATAATCTGAATGACGGACTACATAGAATCAAATACCCAGGAAACATCTCTATTTGACTTAAATAGATGAGTAGCCTAGGGCTGTAAGGCATCAATTGCGAGGGCTCCTATAGTTCTTAGGGCGCAATTGATGCTTACACACGAGCTAACTACTCTGCTTTACATCTCGATTGTGAGGTAAGTAGAAAAAACCGGCATTACAAGAATAAACCCTTATAAAGTAAGTAAACGTTTTCTTTTCCCGCCTTTTTTATCTTTTTTTATTTCATTTTTTCAAGAACGAAATTGAGCTTCACCATTCGATATTTAAAATTGATAAAATTGATAACTATTATACTCATACGAAGAAAAGGCTGAATAGGGGAGCGACCTCTTTTGTTATTGGGATGAATTCATGATGTCTAATTGCCAGTGTAAAACCCTTAGGCATCGTTGAATATCACAGGCACAAACGGACAGACTACCGACACGTCTCCTCTCGCCTAGTGATGTAAAATGAAAAAAAAAACTTAGCGTCGTTGTTTTTTTTTTCTAATTTTTTTTTTCTACCCTACGTTTTAGTTCAATTATAAATAAAATTTGTAATTTATATAATAAATCAACATATTATTTATTAATAATTCACTACTTCCAACAATAAATCATAAATCACAACTCAATTTAACTGTAACTGGAAGAAAGATAGGAAAATCAAGGTATTTTTTTGCATAAAATGTTATGCACCAGTTTTTGTAGAACATATGAAACGGATTTGTGTAAACTATTACAGCTTAGATTGATGAAGACATGTCTAGAACTGGTTGGAAAGTGATTTTTATAAACACTTAATCTCGTGTTGCATCCAAGATGCTTGCTGTATCACCAACTGTTCACTGTGCTGAATGTAGCTATCAGACTTTCAATTTCCCATAAGCAAACTCTTCCCATGCACATTTCTCGACAGTTATCTTATTGTTGATGAAATCGTTATCATCAATTAGATTATCTTGATTTAGTGGCCGGGTAGAACCGAAGTTATGAAAATCACTGCTGGTGCTACTGCCATCACTGTGTGTTGACCAAACTCAACAGTAGGGTGGTACTGGTATGGCACTGGTATTAAAGACTGGTCTCATATCAGATTTTATATTGGGGTATATCCAACCCCAGCAATTTTTATTGTTTATTTCTATTATTTTCATAACACAAATAACAAGACGTCGGCATCACGCTCATGGAATAGCCAACTCGTAGCCCGGACTTATATCCCGTAGAGCATTTATGAGACGAGCTCGAGAGATGCGTTAATCAACGCTCTCCAGCTGTAGCTACCTTACGTGAGTGGAAAAATGGTCAAACATAGACCAAAATCGTATTAGAAATTTGGTTTACAGCACGCCAAATCGTCTTAATGACATGATATGGGCTCGTGGAGAAAATAAAAGCTATTAAAATGTCAAAAAAGCTTTCTTTTTGTAGATAAACTGTGTTGTTTACTTTTCTTGTCAAAAGATAGAAGTGTTTTCTTTTTAATTTCTTTTTTGTATTCATTTAAAATTATTGTGTTTACAAACATATTACATATTTTATGTTATGTATAAGTCAGTTATCTATAACGTACAGTTCCACGGATAATTTATTGTAAATAAGTACAATAAATTATCCGTGCCCGGTTGTATGTTGGCCGGTAACAAAGACAAAAAAAAGAACAAAAGAGAAAGTAAACGTAAAGTAAAAATAAAACTAACACTGAGCCGCAAAAATCCCGGGTTGCATGCTTATATAAAGTGTGATAGTTTTAATAATTCTGAGTTCTAATCTAAGAGAGCGATAGAGATGGCTTACCATTTGAATGGTATATTTCTAAACTATAGGAGCGCTGTGCATTCTTCAATCCGACAATGGTAGGTAATTTGTGAATAATGTTATGAGTGAGCTTGCCAATATGTCAGAACTCAGAATTGTGCACAGAAAACCCAGGCACAGTCAAAGCCGTTGTTGAATGTGCGAATCAAGGTATTGAGATACATTCAACTCAGGCTCTTGGATGAAGGATAACGTTTCAACGAAATGGTCAGTAGGCTTGTGATATGTTCAATTAGTAAAAATCCGCGCATACCATTCAGGTATAAAACAATCGCCATACAAGGCATTATTTGGAATAGAACTTTCGACTTCCTCTTTGATTATTTTTCCAATTAAGGAGTATTTTATTCAGCTTGTCCATTTATCTTGACTTTCTAGATATATGTACTATAATGTTTAGACTAGGCCACACCAGTTCATCCTAGAGTATGCGTTTTTATATCAGGATCACCTAGCTTGGCCTAGCCTAAACTGGTCTATCCTATCGGGTTTAGGATAAATTAGTTTGGACTAGCCTCAACTGGTTTATCCTAACGCGTATAGGAAGAACTAGTTTAGCCTAGGCAAAACTAGTTGTTCTTGAAATCGGTACCTACTTATAAATTTCCGAAGGCTATTAGTTCGTGTCTGGTGTTTGGATTTTTTGAGCCGCATTAACTGCTTCTGTTTAATCTTCGAAAGTAGGTGGGTCTTATATATTTTGACAAATTCGCTCTAAGTGCGTCGGGGTTCAATACTACATTAAAATGTTCTGCATCACAATATTACGTCGGTTACGGCGACGAGGCGTTGTCATGGTGAAGGAGGATCCTACTGCGAGGTCGTTTCTCTCGAACTTTTTCCAAGACAAGTGGCAAACAATTGGTAGTGTACCATTCTGCAGAAACTGTTTTTTGATCCTCTAACACAATTGTTGCGAAATGACATATCCTTCCAAAGAACGAGGCCACCATTTTTTTTTCCGCACTTCGATCTCTCTTCACTTTAGTTGGCAACTCCTCGAAAGGAAACACCCACTGAGCAGATTGTCTTTTGGTTTCAGGATCATAACAGTAAATCCAGCTTTCGTCACCTGTTAGTATGTCGAACACAGCATTTGAATCACCTCCGTTAAATCTTTCAATCATTTTACGGCACCAATCCACACGATGGAGTTTTTGAGCCTCAGTCAAATTATGAGGTATCCACGGGGCGCAAAGCTTCTTGACCGCTAAATGTTCGTGGAGGATTTTGTGCACTTGACTCATACCGATGCCTAAGCTTGTCCGTATCTGCTGATAGGTCACTCTTTTGTCAGTCTCTATCATACGCCGCACAACACAGATGTTATCTTCAGTCGTCGCCGTAGAAGGCCGTCCCTCACGTAAATCATCAGTGAGATTAGTGCGACCACGTTTAAACTCATTAAACCAGTTGTAAACAGTCGCACGAGATGGGGCTTCATCGTGAAAGGCCAATCTTAGTCTATCATAACTTTCTTGTTGACTTAAATGACATCGAAAGTCATAAAAAATCATTGCACGAAAATTTTCTCGTGTTAAATTCATGTTGACGAACACAGACAATTTTCAATTTGCCGCCAAATCGTATAACTAATGACAAATGAATGAAATATATACTCAGTAATATTGCCAAAGAGTTCTATTTTCAAATTTTAGAATTATTTTTTTATTATATTGTTTATAAGTGGCCAGTTCTAAGAACTTTCAGTTTGACCCTCGTACTATTAGTCGGTGTTTTCTCTCCTTTGTTTGCATTGGTGCTACAAAACTACTAATTTTTCAAATAAAATTCACTTAAAAATTTACAATGTTTCCAAAATATCATAATTCATAAATAAGGTAATGCACGTAGCTAACATGGTTGTGATAAACAATGGCGTCCCTAGCCTAGTCTAAACGTCTGATCTATACTACAGTTGTACGTTTGGGGCAGCGAACCGATCATAAAGTTACTCGGGAATTAACGAGCAACGGCAATCAACTCTGCCCTAGCCTTTGGTAAAGCACCCCAGTTATTGCAATGCGTCAGTAAATACCTTCATGCGTGGCGTCACTGAAGCGCTATGGTTTCGGCTGATGCACGCTATACGCCACCTTTTTATTTTAAAGTTCGCGCACTTTGTAAGTTAATTTGTTTAAACACGTGCATTATGAGTTATATATAATAATGCACTTGTTTAAACGGCTGAACTTATAAATTATATTGGTTAATATATGCATAAAGGAACTGACTGCCTTGTAAATGGTTGGCAAACATCGTTTTATAGCTTGCGTACTAAGTCGTCTCCTTAGATAAGTTTTCAATTTGCAAGCTTTTACACTGTGTTTCATTCTTATCCAGGCTTAAAAGTGCTTGCTTAGCTTTGCGGGGACAATTTCGCATTCGAGATTACTACCGGCGACCTTTTTACTACAATTACATGGAAATACCGTCGGTTTAAGGCTTAACTAAGTTAACATAGTTCTCAGTAATATACATATCTCCACCTACTGCAAAAAATGTACCGCTCGATACCTGTCTCTAATTTGGTTATAAGCTACAGCACTTATGTATGTATTGCCGAAATGTACATTTCTACGCAGAATTGCCCAAGGTTTTTTGAGCTGTTAGGGGTTCGTTGTGTGTGGATTGAGCACTTTAGAGTTTGAATATTTATGGCATTCCTCACATCATCTTTGCTTATTATCAGATTGAATAAAACTCCATATCATCTCACATAAAAACCGCAGGGCATAAAATCACATAACAATGACATGTGTCGTCATGCATAGCTCCCGCTCTGGGCGGAGCGGAAGAGCGTGTCAGACTTTTACTGACTGAATCTCACCGGTGTTTCGTTACTTGCCTGTGCGACGGCCAGGGCCACAGTTTCTTATTTTAACACGGCCTAGCTCAGATTCTTTCTATTCACTACTCTCAAATGCGACTAATATATCTATAGTATCACGAACAGCTTTGGCATTCTACATCAAGATTTTCCATCCAGAAGCAAATAAAACATGTCTAGGGCAGCTGAAAAGTTTTGTACAAACTGTAGAAAAGAGTTGTCATAAAATACCTCACAAAGAAGAACAAAACGCCGACGGAAATATTTAAAGACATGTCTGCAGTTTACGGGGCGTCTACACCTTCATTTGCCACCGTAAAACGTTGGAGACAAGAAATTCAAGCACGGCAGGGAATCGCTCGAAAATGATCCCCGGCCGGGACGCCCGAACACGACCGTTATCCAAAAAAACATTGAAATAGTGAAAAATCTTGTTCTCTAACATCGGCGAATCAGGTTGTGACAGAGAGCTAAAGCTATAGACAGCAAGGAACGTATCGGCGACAATTTGCATAACCATTTGCACATTAAAAAAGGTGTGTGCGCGATGGGTGCCGAAAATGCTCTCGCCGCTGGACAAGCAGCGTCGAGTCATAACATCCCAAGAGTTCCTGGACATCTGTGGCAATAATCCTGACTATGTTTTGTCTCCCCTGTCACTGTTGATAAAACATGAATCCGGCAGTACGATCCGGAGTCAAAACAAGAGGCAATACAGTGGATAGAGAAGGAAAAAAGCCGCCACGGAAGTTCAAAGTGAAAAGATCGGCGTCCAAGCTCATGAGCACTGTTTTTTTTAGGATTGTGAAGGAATTTTATTCATTGATTACCTTCTCAAAACACCACAATGAACGGAGACTTTTACGCGGTATTGTTGACCAAAGTGCGTCAAGTGATTTTGGAGAAAAGAAGAGGGAAACTGGCAAAAGTAGTCCTGTTTTTGCAGGACAATGCGCCGGTCCACACGGCGTGAGTTGCAAGGCGCGCCCTCGTCGAGATAGGATTTGAAGAAATCAACCACCGACCCTACAATCTAAGACCTGGCATCTAGCGATTATTTCCTTTTTTCAAACTTGAAAAAAGAGCTCAGTGAACGGAGATTTTCCAGTGACGAGGAAATGATGGCGGCGGTCGACGAATACACACATCAAAAGTGTCTAGGGATCAACATATATTTTTGCAATAACTTTCTCCTGATTGATATTAATTAAAATTTTCTTTAAGGATTCATCAAATAAAGTGTTTTCGTTTGTCACAGTAACGATAAACCAAGTCACCTTTGCATTAATAAAGAAATTTGCCATTTTCCTAATAAAGGGATATTTGACATTTGAACCACTAACACAAAAGTTCAAAAAAAAGACTGAAATAACAGTTTTCTCTAAAATTTTATTGGGTAACTTAAACAATCAATAATCCGTGTTTCTACCGCGAACACTAACAACACAAGAACATCGGTTTGGCATACTCAAAATGAGTTCATCCAAATCACGTTGTGGAATGGCCGCCCATGTTCGTTGCAACAACAAAAAAAGGTCTTCTTGCGACTGGATACCCTCCATATTCGGCAGAGCTCTTCTCTGTAGCATATCCCATGCATGCTCAATCGGGTTCAAGTCTGGTGACTGAGCAGGCCAGGGCAGGACATTGATGTTAGCTGCGGCGAGAGTCTGTCTTACAACTCTTGCGGTGTGCGGTCGTGCATTATCATGCATTAACTGAAATAAGGGACCGATTTGCACTTGTAGAGGAACGATGACGTCTGATACAATCGTCTCAGCATAAATTTGAGCGTTGAGGTTGCCTCTGATCCAAATCAACTCAGTTCTTCCGCCGATCCAAATACCCGCCCATACCATGATGGTTCCACCACTATAAGGATGGACTTCCTGGCAGGATTTTAATCGCCGTTGGCGTCCAGGGGTTCTCCAGTGTCGTATACGTCTTGTATCCGGTCTCATACCAAAACGAGACTCATCAGAAAAGCACACGAAACGCCATTGTTCTTCTGCCCAATTTCTGTGTTCAAGAGCCCATTGATATCGAATCCTACGATTGTGCATTGCTATAGGTGGTACCCGTAGCGGTCTTCGGGAATGAAGGTTCACTTCATGCAAGCGGTTTCTGACTGTTTGGTCGCTAATTAAGTTCCCTGAAGAGTGATGAAGCCTCACGGCTAACATCATGGCGGTTATTGTTGGAGGTCTTCGAGTTAAGATTTGAATGTATCGGTCTTGTCTCCGTGTGGTGCAGCGATACCGTCCTCCATGGCGCTCAGCCACGGTACCAGTGCTTCGGTAACGTGTCCAAAGTCGACTGATAACACTCTGACTTGTATTCAGAGCTAAAGCCACAGTACGTTGCCGGGAACCAGCTTCTATCATTCCCACGGCTCTGAGCATTTCTTCCCTGCTTAAATGACGTCGCCGCTCCATAATAACGTTGGTTTTAATCAGTAGTAGGGAAACAGTAGCACTAATAATGTCTTCAATGCGTTGTATGTTTTTATAGGGAAAATATTGACAGCTGATTTTCATCTTTTACTCGAATTTGATTCACAGTTCCTGATTCAAATTATGAAATGCACCAAAAAGGATCCATATAAATTTATAAAATCATAAATTTATTACAAAGCCACATCTCAATCTCAAGAAATCCGCATAAAAATGCTTGATCCCTAGACACTTTTGATGTGTGTATTTTGAAGCCAAAGATGGCGAATACTTTTTCACCGGGTTAAAAGGCCCTTTTTAATAAATGTAAGAAATGTAGTGAGGTAGGGGGAGACTATATTGAAAAATATTTTTTTTGTACATTTCTATCAGCATTTTTAATACCTTAGGCTCAAAACTTTTCAGCCGCCTCTCATATATTGTAAAGTAAATTGAAAATTAAATTTAAAATTATAAAGCATGTTTGTGTACTAATTATTTTCATACGTGTTGACAACTTGAAGCATGCTTTAGGTTTGCACTTAAGTAAATTATATTAGAAAACAAGATTTCGCCATTATATACTTGTACGGATTTATACAGATGTAGGTAATAAGATGCTTACTGGTGACACTGCCAGCTCTGCCTACGTTGCGACAGACGAGTTGCATATCATCAGTGGGACGTGTGCGCTGCCGAAGGCAGGGCACGGACTGGCAAAGCTCGCGCCGGAAGTTCTGACCCGTCAAGCAGTACAGAATGAAGTTGATGCCGAAGTTGGTGTTGAAGAACATGAGAGCCAGCTGCTGCAACGCGGCCCATCGGCCGCTGTATTCACCGGAACTCTGCGTCAACAGAAAGTTATTAGTACTGGATAATAAAGTGTAAAAAAAAAATATATTCCCATTACGGAAGTCGAGTTTATGGAAGCATAGTTAAGCCTGATGATTTTTGAGTATAGTGTCTAATGATAAAAACACATGCGGCGACAGATTCACCTAGAACCTACCACATCATAAATCATACTAACTTGATTACAGACATAACGACCGCGGTCGGTCGAGAATAATCATCAAATATAGCAAAAAATAAATACAGGTGAATTTTTCAAGTGAGCGTGGAGGACCAAATTCTAAACTATCGAGGAATAGCGAAAACTACTTACTGAAACTGCATCATTGAATTTTTAAAAATCGGCCAAGCTAAGCTGTCGCCAGCCGGGAGTCTCCGGCAAGGAGATACGAATAATAAGAAAAGTTTAAATTATTAGTAAAGTCGAAAGCACCTGAAGCTTTACACTTGCGACCCTTATACGTATATCATCTTAATGATCGATCAAGCAAATCAAGTCAAATAACTTGGACTTGTTTTGCTTGGAGCTTGCTTTACAACTTTTTATAATCTCTAGATAGATCTCTCCCTGCCCTTGGTGACGCCCTTGCGGCCAAGTGCAAATCTGACTCGCGCCCGAGAATGAGTCCTTACCAACTTTAATATTTTACTTTATTAACTGAAGTTAATATAACTACTATTTACTATTAGTAATGATATATTATGGATATTGAAAAACTTTAAAAAATGTTGTAGTTTCAGCGTAATATTTTGTACGAGGAATATTTACATAAACTCATATATGTGTTTACATTTTTGGCGAATATGTCGCAATATTATTTTACATGCTCAGCAATCCGGCAGCATGCGTAATACCTATATTGAGGGAATCAACAAGTTTAAACAAAAATTTCAATATTTTAATCTGGTGATCAATTTCATAAACATCTAAATGACATCGTGCACGGGCTAGTAACAACCCTACAACCGAAACAGTTATTGCATAGGGGTATCTTAGTCTTTTAAATAGGTAGTCAACCCTTGCATAACCCTATTTACTATGAATACCCGTTCCAGGTTAAAAGGGTTTCTTACAAACTTTTATTTAATTTACAAATTATGTACATACAGTCGTGGACAAATAATTAGGGACACTGTACTTAAACCAAATTGTGAATTTATTTTTATTTTCCAAATAGTCTAAACAATATTCCATATCTTTTACATATAAGTATAATTAGTTATTTAAGTGTCCGATTATACAAATAATAACAACTTCTTGAACATTAAACCTCTACAGTATAGCTGATGAACCCATCTCACTTCTGAGTCATGTCTATAAGTTGTTTTCGGGAGTGCTCACGAATCGTCTCGCCCGCAGATTTGACGATTTCCAGCCTCCCGAACAAGCCGGTTTCCGAAAGGGCTTCAGCACAGTAAACCACATACATACGCAGCGGCAAGTTATACAGAAGACCGAGGAGTATAACCTACCCCTTTGCTTGTCGTATGTGGACTACGAAAAAGCCTTTGATTCGATCGAGACCTGGGCTGTACTGCAGTCTCTCTAGCGGTGCCAAGTAGACTATCGGTATATTGAAGCGCTGAAGGGTTTGTACGAAAACGCCACCATGTCAGTCCGAATACTGGGCCAGACCTCGAAACCACGTCTGCAGCGTGGTGTTAGACAGGGAAATATTATCTCCCCGAAACTCTTCACCGCTACATTGCAGGATATCTTCAAGATTCTGGACTGGACAGGACTGGGCATCAACATCAATGGCGAGTACATTACACACCTTCGGTTTGCTGATGATATCGTAGTCATGGCTGAGACCGCGGAGGACCTGAGTACAATGCTCGAAGACCTCCGTAGAGCCTCCGAGCGAGTCAGTTTTAAAATGAACATGGACAAGACGAAAGTCATATCTAATGCCCATGTTGTACCGACTCCTATAAAGATTGGAGTGTACCTGGGACAAACTATCCAGTTAGGAAGGTCCAACTTCGAGAAAGAGGTCAATCGTCGAATCCAACTCGGCTGGGCTGCTTTCGGGAAGCTACTTAGAATCTTCTCGTCCGAAATACCGCAGTGTCTCAAGACAAAAGTCTTTGACCAGTGTGTTGCCAGTGATGACTTATGGAACTGAGACGTGATCGCTAACAATGGGCCTTATAAGAAGGCTCAAAGTCACTCAAAGGGCAATAGAGAGGGCTATGCTTGGCGTTTCACTGCGCGATCGAATCAGGAACGAGGAGATCCGCAGAAGAACGAGAGTAACCGACATAGCCCGAAGAATTGCAACACTAAAGTGGCAGTGGGCTGGGCATATTGCCCGTTTGACCGATGCCCGATGGGGCCGACGGGTTCTCGAGTGGCGACCACGCACCGGGAGAAGCAGCGTGGGTAGGCCCCCGACAAGGTGGACTGACGACCTGGTGGGCAGGAAACCTCTGGATGCGGGAGGCGCAGGACCGGTCGTCGTGGATAACCTTGGGGGAGGCCTATGTCCAGCAGTGGACGTCTTTAGGCTGAAATGATGATGATGATGATGATGGATTAACACACTGCTATTTGTTCAAAGAATGCTGGCTGGCCATTCAATTAGGGACACTGAGATATTGAATTCTACTTTCAAAAACTGAATCCCATTTTTTTTTTTTTTTTAATTTCTTCTCATATTTTTGTGGTAGTTTTAGAGACAATTTAGATTTTTAATTTTAAGTTGTGATGAATATGGGCAAAAATAAAAGTTGCGATGAAACACTACGAAAACCCTGATTTAACTCATGACGGTCTCCAACGCCTAGAGCACAGGCGTAGAGTAGCCAGAACTCATGACGGTCTCCAACGCCTAGAGCACAGGCGTAGAGTAGCCAGAACTCATGACGGTCTCCAACGCCTAGAGCACAGGCGTAGAGTAGCCAGCCTTTCGGTGTTCTATAGGATGCATTTTGGTGAGTGTGCGAGGGAATTGCATGATTTAATTCCTCCATCTCCGTTCCACTATCTAACGACCCGTCGTACGGCGAGTTTCCACCCTTACGTTGTTAACACCAATGCGATCCGGACGAAGCGTTTCGCCTCCTCCTTTATACTGCGTACATCGAGGGACTGGAGCAATTTGCCAGCGGCGGTGTTTCCGATGGCCTACAATTTGAGTATCTTCAAGGCTAGAGTGAATAAGATAAGATAAGATTTTATTTGCATAAACATGTGTGTGTACATACATAAAAAGTGCATACATGGTGATAAATAATGTTAAGCTCCAACATGTTTGTCAGAATATGACGTGCAAAATAATAGTTTTAAACAATCTAAAGAAAAATTATCACAATATTAAACGTTTTCATACTTATTTACTAGTATATTATAAAATTATCAATTAAATCAATATTATTATTATTTAAGTCAGCCAAAATGAAGTCAATTAATTGTTTATGTCAAAAAAAATTCTTTTCATTGAGGAACTCATTAATACTATAATATGCTCTGGCGGTCAAAAAAGTACGAAGTTTGTTTTTATACATTGATAGAGGTAGTTCTCTCCAACTTTTGGGTACTTTATTATAGATTACAGGACCCATACAATATATGCTTTTGCGTATTAGGCTCGCCTTAGCGGATTGGAGACAAAGTTGGCCATTATCACGTCTATTACGTGGGAATATGTCGGCTAGACGCTTATAATAACGTGCATTCGACTTAACAAACACAGCAACCTCTAAAATGTACAAGCACGGCAAAGTCAAAATCTTGTTATTTTTTAAATAGGGCATGCAGCTATCGATCTTTTCAAGTTTAAACATCGCCCGTAAACATCTCTTTTGAGACTTGAATGCTGTTTCTTTTTCCGTAGAGTTTCCCCAAAATATTAGCCCATAGCGTAAATGGGATTCTGCTAAACCATAGTACGCTATAAGTAAAGCATCCGTATATAAGGAAAATGAAAGAGTGTGTAAGGCATATGCGGATATACTAAGTTTTTTACATAAAATCTCAATATGTTCTTTCCAGTTAAGATTTTTATCAATCTGGAGGCCAAGAAATTTTGTAGAATTAATTTCTTCTATATTTTCATTGCAGTATTGTATGTTTAGATTCATGCTAGGTAACCGTTGCGTAAAATGTATAGCTTTCGTTTTCTTTAAGTTTATTTTCAAATTGTTTACCTGCATCCATTGTACAGCTGACTTTAAGCAATTAGTAATATTATTCTCATACGTCTCTACACTTTTACAAGGTATCGTCAAAGTACTATCGTCCGCAAATAGGGTCACCGGTTCTTTAATACATTTAGGTAAGTCATTAATATATAATATAAAAATAAATGGTCCCAACACGCTTCCCTGCGGTACCCCATATTTCATTACACGCTCTGACGATCGATAAATTTCTTCTTTTTAGGGTATCAATATGTCTTATTTCAGTAATTTGTTTTCTATGTCTTAAATATGATTCGATTAGGTTAAGGACATGTCCTCTTATGCCATAAGCGTCCAACTTTTTTAATAGTGTGTCATAATGTACATAGTCAAAAGCCTGGGTCATATCACAGAATATGCCACAGACTGGATTTCGATTGTCAATATTGTTATAGTTGTTGCAAGTCACGAGCGCGCGTCATGTGATTTTTATGATCATTAATATAAGGTTTAAATTGGAACAATTGGGGCGCTCATGAAATGCATAGACTACAATAACATTATACAAAAAGTCATATACAGCCATATTGGTAGTGCTATGTTGTCGAAAGCCCTTTTGTTCATCACATAAAATAACACTCTTTTTGACGAATTCTGTAAGTTCTTTATATATATATTTCTCAAATATTTTTGATATGACGGGAATAAGTGCGATAGGGCGGTAGTTTTCCATTAAATCTCTATTTTCTTTCTTGAAGAGAGGTTTTACTATAGATGTTTTTAATGCAGACGGATAGACACCCGAGCTTATACTTAAATTTATAATATGACTTAGATGTCCACATATTTCCGCTGCTACATATTTTATTACTTTCCTGGCGATATCATCATAGCCCACGCTACCTGTGTTGTTTAATGACATTATAATTTTGTGTATGTCTGATGGTACACTTGGTGCCATGAACATAGTTTTGTCATTCCAGTCCAATCTTAAACATTTGGGATTACTGGCAACGTGTAGTTGTGGTTGGATTTTGTTAATGAAATAGTCATTAATCGCCTCCGACATTTGACGGGGACATGTTACTAAGCGATTATCTAGTTTAATTTTTTCTATGTTTTGTTTGCGTAAATTATATTTAGCACGATTAATTATTTGCCATGTACTTTTTGATTTGTTTTTCGATGTTTTTATAAAATAGTTATTTTGTGCCTTTTGCGTTAAATGTATTCTCTTTTTAAACAATTTGGAGTAGCTTTTAAAATAAGTTTTATTTTGATTATTTGGGTTTAATCTAAGCTGCCATAAAAGTTTCCTTTTTTTTCTACTACACACTTATTCCACGAGACTTACACTTTTAACCACTTTGGTTTTTTTATTAAGTCAGTTTTAATAAGTCTTTTTGGAAAGCATAAATTATATATTAATTGAAATATGTCGATGAATTTGTCATAAGCAATATTAGGATCAATTGTTTCATAAAGTTCCGAAAAAGAAAGATTACTAATATAATTTTTAAATTTTGCTAAATTGTCATTGTTATAATCTCTTCTTGTCATGTACCAGTAGTTTAAGGCATATAAAGTCTGTGCGGGACAATGAAGTAGCTGTGCTGTATGGTCAGATACTGCAAGTTCCATAACATCAGTCTTACATGTTTTATTGAAATTATGAGCAAAATTATCTATACATGTCAAGCTAGCCATACGAGTGGGTTGTTTTATTGCCAGCTTTAGATTATAGCCATTTAATAAACATTCAAATTCATTACTGAGTCGTATTCTTTTTAAGGACATCTATATTAAAATCACCACATAATATGACATTCTTGTAATGCAAGCGTGATATTTCCCGCAACATTGTTTCCAATTTATCCATGCAGTCGTCAAAATTGTTTACATTTGGTACCCTATAGATACAAGCTACAATTATCTTATACATAGTAAGCTCTATGGCACAGCATTCAAATACACCTGGAGTTGAGAAATTGGATATTTTGGGTATATCATTCGATTGTGTACCATTTTTGACTAATATACATACACCTCCTCTTCTTTGCTGCTTTCTACAGTAACATGAAACTAAATAGTAATTCGGTACATGTAATTGGTTTTGGAAACCTTCCATAATAAAGTGTTCTATGATACACAAGACTTCTACATTAATTTGCTTTTCAGATAGGTCATTCAAACATACAGTGAGATCGTGTGATTTATTTATCACCCCAGCAATATTTTGATGCATTCATCATCATCATCATCATCATCATCACCATCATTTCAGCCGAAAGACATCCACTGCTGGACATAGGCCTCCCCCAAGGTTCTCCACGACGACCAGTTCTGCGCCTCCAGCATCCAGCGGTTTCCCGCGACCTTCACCAGGTCGTCGGTCCACCTTGTCGGGGGCCTACCCACGCTACGTCTTCCGGTGCGTGGTCGCCACTCGAGAACCCGTCGGCCCCATCGGGCATCGGTCCTACGGGCAATGTGTCCAGCCCACTGCCACTTTAGTGTTGCAATTCTTCGGGCTATGTCGGTTACTCTCGTTCTTCTGCGGATCTCCTCATTCCTGATTCGATCGCGCAGTGAAACCCCAAGCATAGCCCTCTCCATTGCCCTTTGAGTGACTTTGAGCCTTCTCATAACGCCCATTGTTAGCGACTACGTCTCAATTCCATAAATCATCACTGGCAACACACACTGGTCGAAGACTTTTGTCTTGAGACACTGCAGTATTTCGGACGAGAAGATTCTTCGTAGCTTCCCGAAAGCAGCCCAGCCGAGTTGGATTCGACGATTGACCTCTTTCTCGAAGTTGGACCTTCCTAACTGGATAGTTTGTCCCAGGTACACGTAACTGTCAACAACTTCGAGAACAGAGTCTCCAATCTTTATAGGAGTCGGTACAACATGGGCATTAGACATGACTTTCGTATGATGCATTATTTTAACATATTTCGTTGATACTAATTTATGATCTTTAACATGCAAATGAGCCGTACGTGAATTAGTTACTTCGTCAATACAATTAGCGAAAAAATTTAGTACTATCATTATTTACTTTTGAATTAGTGGGGCTTATCAAGTTTTGGTAATAGTCTATGTCAATTTGCAAATTTTCCATAATTTTTTTAAAAATATGTGTAAGTGCCCTTCTAGTAATTGCACCTGAGTCATTAGACAACATGTCGTAACTTAAATAAGAATTTGTGTCAAAATAATATGCGTATGACCCACCATTTATTTCCTTAAATAAAAGGTTTTTGAATATCTCAACCTTATAATTATATATAGGAGATCCGCAAACATAAGTAGGACTGCATACTATTACATTTGTATAAGTTATGTGCTCTTAAGATTTTCGAATGGTCTCCACTATATGTAAGCAGTTTGAGGAAGTTTTAAGGTCCTTCTCTCCTAGCATAACTATACAGTAATCATTTATGCCAAAATTTAACAATTTATCATTTATATTACTCAGAAGACGATCTGTACTACAGTTTGGATATATGTAATGACAGTATGTGCGTGTTGTGTGATGCAATGCTGCTCAGGATACAGAGTTTGTTCTTCTCCCGAACGATTGATTTATTCGCAGCCGCAACGATTGAGAAATTCCTATTGGTGGGATATGCTGGTTTCGAATAATCAGTTTTTATATTTACCTGAACTGCTTGCAATGATTTATTATTAATATTACCAGGTACATGTTCGGTCTGAGTTTCTTTTGTGTTCATGGTAATAATTCGGTTTGTTATAGGAGTCGTATTTGGTGTTTTTAGTTTCTGTTTAATTGGACTGTTCGTAATTTTCTTATAGATTTCTTTTTTTTTAATAAGCTCCATATTAATTTTTCGCAATTTACTGATTTCCAATGTAAGTGTTTCGATTTCTTTGTGCGCACTATCAAGTTGCAAACTTTAGGTTCTCTATCTCTTCCTTGTCTGATGTGTTATCGTCATCAGACATATCTGGCATGCTGTTTGTGGTACAGTCCAGAGTACGACTAATTATGCTGTCGTCATTATTATGCTCTGACTGAGTGCGTGTGCGTCGAAACGTGATATTGTCCAGGAAATTCATTGTAATTTAGTCGATTTGTTATGTTTGTCAATTTATTTTATGTCTTATTTGTATATAAAATTATTTAAATTAAATTAGTCGATGAAATTTGGTCAGGTTTTTTTTTCTACCAAATAGTTGATTTATATTTTAAGTGGCAACACTTCTATTTCTTCTACTCTCCACTAGAGGCAATATTGGCACTAGTTGTAATACAAAATCTATTTGCTACGGTCTCCACTAAAGCTAGTAATGGCGCTAGTAGTAACTACGTAGTTCATCTGCTTGTCACCAGTGTGTGTGGCGCTAGTAGTCAAACAATGTCAAAGTTCATAGTTTGAATATTCTTTTATAACGTTTTCTTAAGTAAATTACAAAGTTATTGTACACATTAAATATTGAACAAAAACAACATTTCTCACTAAGTTTGCTGTTTTCTTAAGCCGTCAGTAAAGTTCTTGCACCAATAAGTTACTACGGGAACTTTGTCGTTTCACTTAATTTCACAAAGCGTCTATTGTCACAAGTAATATACCTTGGTAATTGCAGTCCACACATGCACTTTCTAAACTTTTTACGTAACTTAGTTTATTATTTCAATTAATAATTAATTCCAAGTACGCGGGTCAATAGGCTCTTAGTAAACTAGTGCGCTTTACCATCAACGATTACGTCACTGCTTACCATCTGGCGGGATTGCGGTCAAGGGCTAGTTTATAATTTTATAATAAAAAAAAATCCTACGACCTACTCGTGAAATATTATTATTATAATAATTGTTTAATGATTTGTAATAAACAATAAATAATTTGAGTAGACGTGAAGAGATGCAAGCGAGAGGTACACGATCTGAAAATACAGCACGTAACTCAGCTGAACACATGAGATTAAGTTCTGTATTATTCAGACCGGGTATCTTTACAGCTGCCCGCAGTTGTATTGTATCCTGAAGGCTTCTTCCTCCCTTTTTGTCAGCCCGGAAGGATGGTGCCAAAGGTTAAAGGTGCAACTGTTCCCCACTGATATGTAGTGATGCTAGCAAGAGATGCACGATCTGAAAATACAGCACGTAACTCAGATGGACACATGAGATCCAGCACTGTATTATTCAGACCGAATGTCATTAACGCTACCCGCACTTTCATTGTGTCCTGAAGGCTTCTTCCTCCCTTTTTGTTAGTCGGACAGTATGGCATCAAAGGCTGGTGGTGCAACTGTTCCCCACCGACATGCAGTGATGCAAGCGAGAGATACATGATCTGGTAATTAGGTCTCATTCTCAGTTATAGATATGTGAATTGCTTCAAATTACATAAACCTTACGTCTATGATGTTGCTTGCAGTTGTATTGTGTCTTGTCCGGGTATGGGCTCGAAGATAGAGCTTATTGAAATAAAATTCACTTTCGGTGCGCACCTCGGTTGACGGCTGTCAGAAAATTCTTGTCAATAAAAAGGGGCGTTGTATTTTCAAAGATAGCTTCCTAGAATGTTCTAGAAGCGTCGACTTGCTCTAATCGCCCTGGCGCTCTTTAGCCAGAAGCACGTGAATTGTGAGTGCGGTTACAAAAAAGATTACGTTATAAACTTTATTTATTAGAAAATTAATTCTCTTTGAACGCCACGTCACTTAACTACATCCAGCTTTTACAAAAAAAATTATACAGTGTGCAGTAAATAGTACGTCATACTACCTAAAGGGGTAAATATCTACCAAAACAATACGTTAACAATATTACGTTATAAAAAAGGCGGGAATAGAAAACTTTAACATTAAATATTTTTTTTGTTTTTGGGTTTTTTTTTTATAATTACGTGCTAATTAGGAAAAAAACATGAGTTCTGCAAGTGATAAAGATATGAGCTGCTTGAGTGCAGCTCATATATTCAATGAAAACGGAAGCTGAAGCAGCAATTAACAATATTTTGCCTGAAAATTCTAAAGAGAGATATTTGAAAACTTTAAAAATAAAATGTTTTATTCTTGTAATGCCGGTTTTTTTTCTACTTACCTCACAATCGAGATGTAAAGCAGACTAGTTAGCTCGGGTGTAAGCATCAATTGCACCCTCGAACTATAGGCGCCCTCGCTGCGCTCGTGCGCCTTAATATCTCGGGCTGCTATTGATGCCTTACAGCCCTCGGCTACTAATCTACTATTTAGTTAATTTTAATTTAGTAGCTGTATAATGTATATACTTTTGTTACAATTAAAATTAAATGTAGATTTAAATTCTTCAAAAATCTGTACTTCAAAAATATCAATTTTCTTCTTCTTCTTTATCATCATCTTCTGGGAAATTGAAACATTCAATTTCATCTTCATCATTTTCGTTTACCTGCATGATTGTCTCCAAACCTTCTAAAATTTCTGGATCAAATGCAGTTTGCTCCTTGGGAGCGTCTTGCCTAAAGTGACTCCTAAGTGAGTGGGCTACTAAGAATTCATGAGAATACTACAAAAAAGTGGTGGCTCTTATTTTGTCTTAGTATTAGTATTTATTAGTTATTCCTGAAATTGCAGCTGTGGCGGACGGGTGAACAAACGAAGTTTTATCAAAAGCGTTTTTTTAACTATTATGCTACGGAACGCTAAAACTGCTCTAAAAGCGAAAATATTAAATATTGATTGAAAAAAAAAACAAATATTTCTATTTGTATAGCACACAGAAGGACTCACCGAAGTGACTCACAGCGACGGAAAAAACATTATTTGGTATGATAACCGAGTACAAAAAAGCAAAATATTTAAGCATTAGAAAAGATGGTAGGCACAGGTGGAACACCCTTTTCAACCGGGTTTATTTATTTTGGCATATTTCCAAACTAAAGTTGTTTCTGCACTACAGTAAATAAATTACACTCCTCAAATTTCTCAAACTTACTCAAAAGATTTTACCGTTTTTAGTCTTCGCACTCAATCTGCCTAAGGTCTAAACAGGCATTTATTTGTCTTACCTTAAACAATCTATTCGATACACATAAATGACTAGGATGTCTGAAAATTGTTGAAGTAACAGATATGGTACGTGTTTTAACAGAAGTGCAGCATTAATGGGCATGGTCAGCTGAACTAGAGCTTAACTTATAAAACTGTAATCGGATCGTAATCAGAGGATTTTTCCCAATTCTCTAGATGCTTCTTTTGGAGTAACTTAATATTTAAACTATGTTGTACAGCCAAAATTATCCTCGCTGTGATTTAATTATCTCAATGTACATGAATTATACACAATGAATTATAGACTCATAATTCATATCATATATATATATCATTTGGTTGGAATATTCGTTCTTGGTTGTACTTGGTTGGTCGCTTCAGGTGCTCCTAATCCTAAGCCTTCCACAGCGAGTAGCCGGTTTTAAAATCAAGGTTAAGAAGTCGTTTTGGTATTAAATCTCTTTTGTAAGCCGCTTAGTGAGGTTGTTAAGCAATCATTTGTCTTGTGGACATCGGATTTGATGCCATCTGTTTTTCTAACGATATAGCATCGTAAACAAGAGATGATGACACCGAAATTATTAATAGTTAACTTTAGGTGTTGCTTGACCTACCTTTTTTTTTTTTTTTTTGCCGGGGTGGAAATCCTCATAGGATGCCCGCCGCCCTGGGGTGGGCGACGGGGTATGTCAGACTTTTACTGACTAAAACCACCCCGGTGTGTCTTCTGTCACGAGCGCGCGTGGGGCCGCGGGAGTCTAAATTCTTCCACGGCCCCACATCCTCGTGCTGGCCCGGTCTGTCCGGGCCTCGTCTCCTGCACGGGGTAGTGGGGTGTTAAACTACCCCGTGCATCGCCTCAAAGGCGCGCGCCGACACTCGCGCGCGCCTCCGCCTCGGGGTCCATCAATGGGGGGCGGGGACTTCCCCATGTCCCTCGCCCCTGGACCCAATCATGGGGGGCGGAAGAGGGCGTTATCCGCCCTTCCTCGGCGCCCGGTGCGTCTTCTGCGGCCCGGGAAGGGAGTTGATATCTCCCTCTCCCGTTCCGCAGCTTCCTTCTGCGACATCACGTCTTCGCAGAAGGACACCACCGCGTCCCACGACTCTGAGCTGCCGACCATCCTCCGCACTACTGCCGGCAGCGTCAGGTCGCCTCCTACTTCATTTGTGAGGACACGGCGCTGCTCCTCCCAAGCTACACACTCGGAGAGCGTGTGCTGCGCCGTGTCCTCCCCGCATTGGACGCAGTGGTGGCACCGAGCGTCCGGCTCCCTGCCTAAGCGACGCAGGTACTTGCCGAAGCAGCCATGCCCCGACAGTACCTGCGTCACCCTGAACGACAGGGAGCCGTGCCTCCTCCCGAGCCAGTTGTCGAGTACTGGCCGGATCGCCTCGACGGTAGCGAGGCCGGCGGTAGGGCGCATAAGCCTCTGCCGCCAGTCCGCCACCAGGACCTGACGGAGCTCCTCTCGGCGCAGCTCTATCTGCCGCTGCACCGGACTGGAGCCCCGTGTCCGTTCTTCCTCGCGCCATCGGTACAATGACGCGAGTACTTTCGCCTCTAGGTCCCAGGGCGGGGATCCGGCCAGGACGCAAGCCGCCTCGTAGGATATCGTGCGATACCCGCGGACGACCCTGACGGCCATCGCCCTCTGCGGCTTGCGCAGAATGGCGAGTGTTCCGGCCGTCAGGTCCATCGCCCACACAGGGGCCCCATATAGGGCCATGGACCGCACGATTCCTACGTATAACCGCCTACAGGCGGCGCTCGGGCCCCCCATGTTGGGAAGCAGCGTTGATAGCGCGCCTGCTGCACCCATCAGCTTGGGCGCCAGCCGCCGGAAGTGGGGTCCGAAATCCCACCGGCTGTCGAGCACCAATCCCAGGTACTTCATGGTGAACTCGACAGCTATCCGGGCCCCACTGACCACGATATGTGATCCCGGCGCCGGCGCACGCCGGGGGCCATGGAAAACCATGGCCTCCGACTTGTCAAGGGCCACCTCCAGGCCCAGGCGCTGGATGCGGTTCACCACCTGTGACACCGCAGCCGTGGCTATCAACGTCGCTTCCCTGTACGAGCTCCCCCGGGCAGTGACAAGCGTGTCGTCCGCATAACACGTCAAGTCGGCGCCCGACGGGAGCTCGCCTCTCAGCACCCAGTCGTAGCCGATGTTCCACAGGAGCGGTCCCAAGACCGATCCCTGTGGAACACCGCACGACATTTGGTGCCGACCGGCACCGTCACGTCCCCGATAGATGACGCTTGCTTGACCTACCTACTTTAAGCTTATTTCAACAAGTAGAAGTTGATGTTGGACGTAACCAAGACTAAGGCACATTAGACGAATTCATATACCCTTCTACGCCAACGCGCCACTCCATAACATAATATTAAAACCGGGCTTCATTATCATGGCGTTATTTTAGACTCTGCTTGTTGATCGGTTGAAAGTGCAGTGTGCTCTGCCGAGGTTGCTGATGAGGCTGAGGGTGATGACCAGGTATGCGCGGTCGCTGCATGCTTGTGGTCAGGATACCGGTTGTAGCCGTAGGTGCTGGCTGGTTGGGTGACTCGTCGCAAAAGCTTGCGAGAGTGATGATGATGACGTCACGCTGAAGTTGTTGCACGAAAGCTGCGCTGACGTTCATGCTCGGGGTCACCAGTGTGGAGGCATGAGGAACAGGGTGTAAAGGTCACTCATTCTCCTTTGAAAAGGAAGGATCCTCCGAGCAGACGGGTGTTATGTCTGTCGGGCACTTGCTCAATGCTTGATATTTGGAAGTTGTATGTATGCTAATTGCACGGTAAACTCTGATTGCGACGTCAGTATGACGCGTTGTTCCATGTGGCGTATGTAGGTACCGCTACAACTCTTTTAGACCTTGCATCACCTATTCATGTCCGGTAAGGAATAGTACATGTCAGTCTATTTATAATAATACAAAATATATCTGTTAAAGATATTAACCTCACAGTACACACACTAATATAAAATTACCTAGCATAATTAAATTTATCCTAAAATTAACTCGCAAATTTTACAACAAAAATAAGTGTCATTAAAATACATTGATTGCTAACATTGTTCAAATTGGATTGAAACCTTTATAATATATCGATAGATACAAGTTCATACGCTTCCCCATCACTATGTGTTGTTTGCGCACAATCCTGATAATGAGTCATAACTGTACCAGTACGATCTGCCAGCGCTTCGCCACGCTAACCTCGCGGTAGCTTGTGAACTGCTGGAGGCCACGCGCAATCTGCGCGTAGTTAAGCATTTCTTTCTATCCGATAATTTCTTTTTTTTAATACATTTGATACCACAATAATTTTATCAGTTACTGCAAGCTTATATTATCAAATGCTCATGTCGTAATAAGTTTGTAACCATTAATATTATTATATTTATAACTATCACTTCATAGTATAAAACAATGTCGCTTTCTGTCCCTATCTCCCTATGTATACTTAAATCTTTAAAACTGTGCACCGGATTTAGTTGCGGTTTTTTTTAATAGATAAGAGTGATTAAAGAGGAAGGTTTATATGTATCTTATGCATCCATTAAATAGTGTAGAAAAACTGTTATTTTTGAGGTGTCTAATGTGATATCGTAAATATTTTTTTCTGTCTAAGGTGGGTGGACCATGGATGGCCACTCTAACCAGTAAAAACTTTTAATTCGTTTATTTGTTGGATAAATGAAGGAAACAAATTATTAAGTAATATTTTGTTTTATTGTCCACCGTATAAAATCTTTTTTTTTACCTAACTTAAAACAACATTTATTAAATTTAAGTTTTGTAAAGCTCTTCCAAATGGCTCTGCATGAAACACGGCTCCAAACAAGGTCAATATTATACATCTGTCGTTAAACTTAAAAATAGAGTTGTAACATTAAATATATCCGCTTTTACTAAAACTACAATTATGTAATTAATTAAATTAATTTTAAATTAAATGCTCAATATATTTTTATCATCTATAAAAAATCTCTACGAATATTACTTGAACACCATTCTATAACTAAGAATCTATTAATATAAATTATTTAAACATATTAGTAATGAGTATTATATTGGCCTTAAATAACTTGCCGTCACGTTTTATTATGAAATTACTATCTTTTTTTTTATCAATAATGGCCTTCTTATGGGTCAGTTCTTTGTAAGGCCAGAATTGATGATTATGACTATAACTTTGTCCTAATAATTATAATAAATAATAGATACTACAAACTACTATAATTATAACAATTTATCATTATTTATAACAAAAAAGTAAGTGTTCATTTGTTCAGGATTTGTGAATGTTCCTTATGGTTCCATGTACAGTCAGAAGCAAAAATATGTATACATTGCTAAGGCTCCAAAAATATGTAAACATCTTCGACTTTAAAACGAAGTGCTCAACTTGAAGAGCATAAAATTGTAGCCACCGGTTCACATCATAAATATGTATACGCTCATTGCTTCATTAAATTATGCTCACCACGAAAGGAACAATAATATGTATGCACACTTCCATCAATAGCATGTATTCATGCGTTGGTTCATAAATATGTAAATAAACTAAAAATCTAATAACTCAGTATACAAATTATTATAGTGAAAAACAAATGGTTGCTATGGTTCCTGTCAGTAGATAGGGTAACTTGGGGACTAACAACGATCTTTTTATTTTGTCAGATGACGAATTCTTGATTATTTGTCGGGGGATGCAAATATAATATATAAGCCATCGTTTGTGTGTTTGTTCTTAAAAATGCCGTATAAAAATATAGTATTATGTAGTTAATCAGAATACGTTTTTTACTTCGGTATTTTGGTCTAAGGTCCTGTTTAGATATTATATCAAATATGTCATTTAAAGGCTTCACGTCAATTAAGTGTTTTAAATACATATAATGAGGAACTAATTCATATATTTGGTAGTTGTATTTAAATTACAATTTCAAAGGTCTATAATACACACGACAATAAAGAGAACTAAGGTAATAAGAACACATTTAAAAAAACTCTTTCTTTTAAAAATATGGCTTTAAAAGCGCGTGTAACTGCCTTCCGCTTCAATAATATTCTGCAAACGTTCATGCATTGATTCCACTAAATTAGTGCATATGGCACTACCTCTAAAGGAGTCCCACAGCTCCAAAGTATGTGTACGCAAAGTATTGGTATCGCGTACTCGTTGAGAGTCCCAGTCTTGCACAATCTTACCCCAAAGATTCTCTATAGGATTAATATCTGGAGATCTGGGCGGTAGTCGGATTTCTTCCAAATCTTCCTGATTTTCGATCCATGCTCGAGTTAATCTAGAACTATGCACAGAACATCCGTCTTGCACAAACTTTATGGGCGCGTTTCCGAAAACAACACGAGCTGTAAGTACCATGACGTTGGATAAAATGTCAATGTACTCTCTAGAGTTTAGGCGTGTTGGTACCTCTACCAACTCGCCCGGTCCCGATGCTGACATCCAGCCCCAAAAATTCAGAGACAGTCTGCCGCTTCTTCGATTTGGAAGAATATTGCATTCTAAATATCGTGTATTATTGGCTCGCCAAAGAGAAACTCTGCCATCCTGACTAGTGACAAAGACTTTTTCATCAACAAATATAACTTCGGAAAAATCATAACTTAGATAATTTCTAGCAAAATTTAGACGTTGCTGTTTGTGCCGTAATGTTAGCAAAGATTTCCTAGCAGGCATTCGATTGTGAAGTCCACCTTCGTGTAAACGTCGACGAACAGTTGTTGCTGAAACGGCGTAAGCGTCGGCCAGCGCAGATGTACTGGTAAATGGTATTTCTTGAACGTGTCCAATTAAACGTCTGTCTTCATCTAAAGATGTTTTCCTAGGTCGCCCAAAGGATACATGTTTTCTTAAAGTTCCTTCTTGTTGGTATCGCTGGCACCATAAATACACCGTTTTCCTCTGGAAAACAAAAAATACCTATCTTTTGAACAAAATATACTACTTTAAAAAGCATGGAATATTCTGGTAATATCATTAATCTATACTCACAGTAACTCCTAATTCTTCTGCTATTTCGGTTATGGATAATCCATCTTCTTTCATAATAACTATGCGGTGTTTGGTAAAATCGTCGATGCGGTACATATTTTAGACGATAATTGATAGTATCTAGTCAATCCTTGGAATTATAATTTTCCAGAACATTTATCAGTAATGTCAATATTTTATGCTTGAGTGACACTCAATGACAGAAATCAAGAAAATTGTTAATAACAGCCAGTATGTAGATATCTATTTATTAAGAATAATCTTCTTGGTTTTTTTATTGCAAATTTGTATTCAGAATATGGAACAAAAGTGAATACATATTATTGAAGCGCCGTTCGGATAGATGTTATTGCCGGATAAGTTGAATATAATTTAAATGAACTTAAGATGAGTACTTTACATGGACCAACGCGTGAATACATGCTATTGATGGAAGCGTGCATACATAGTATTGTTCCTTTCGTGGTGGGCATAATTTAATGAAGCAATGAGCGTATACATATTTATGATGTGAACCGGTGGCTACAATTTTATGCTCTTCAAGTTGAGCACTTCGTTTTAAAGTCGAAGATGTTTACATATTTTTGGAGCCTTGGCAATGTATACATATTTTTGCTTCTGACTGTACCATAGCAATGTCAACCGTCAAATTTTTGATTGGCCTTATAAGGAACCACCGGCTTTCCTAGGAACACTACCAATATTTTAATGTAAATTTAAGCTAAGCTACGTTTTTTTTTTCTTTAGTACCAAACACAAAAACATGTACTAATATAACAATTCACATTTAAAAAAACATGAAATAATAATAGGTTATTGACTAAAAATTTACAGTTTGTTGTGCGCGCGAATAACAATTGTAACGTCGACGACCGAAGCCTACGAAACGTTGGATCGCACTGAAACAATAGCGACACGGTCGACACACCGCCACGTTTGTGGCCTTTAGTTTGTAGGATCTTAGTGTGTAGTAGAAGGAATATATATTCAAATGTCAATAACTACGATTTTTTATATTTGACCTTCAAAGGAGCATGGCCTTCCATGGTCTACCCACCTTACATTGCAAACGCAGGCAAAATAATGTACTATGTAACACATTGAAACGATCTACACAAATTTCCGCGATGGTGTACGTCTATCTCTTAGGGATATCCTAAAGTAACATTTTTTGTCATTTACTTTTTCCGACGTATAATTTCGAAGCGATTTTAACCAATACAGCATTAATACTTATCCAGTTTAAAACTTAAATGCACTGTTGATTTAATATATGGCAATTACAGCATATGGTTGAAATGACTATTTTCGAAGATATTACAGATTTAAAAATTGCGGGACGTAGCGTTTGCGGCGGTAGCGGCGGGCCGCTATGTTTTTATACACAACGTTCACAGTTTTTCTGAAGTGTATTTAGTATCAGCATTGCACCCGTGCGAAGCCGAGGCGGGTCGCTGGTATTATACATATAGCTTATAAAGGTAATTCTAGCCTGTAAAAGTGTTGCTTATAATATAAGTGTACTGTTACTTATTTTTAAGTACCACAGTGTAAAAGTTTTATGTCAATAAATAATTATTCTAAACAAAATAAAAATAGGTCTCTTAATTCTATTGTATTATCTAAGTCTATTCTGAAATTTTCTCTGTATACTTAAGTATTTATAAGTGTAGAATTTTTCTTTAAGCTGTTGTCATAATGATAAAATTATTGGCATTCATCGATGCTCATTTAGTGATATATTTTTTGGCTATAAAACATCTATCTACTTTGCCTGGATCGCTTGGCCAAGAAGTTGACTTTCCGGTAAAAATAACTGTTAGCTCTTTCATAGCACGTATAGGTTTCTTTCTTTTAGTGGTGGTTAAAGTCGCCACCTAAGATGAACTTTAGTACAAAAGTTGCCACTTAAGTTGTTCGAAATCAAATCTCATTTATTCGATTTAGGCTGAATGTGCTGTATGCACCTTAAGTTCATAACTGATGTGTTATAACAAAGCAAAGCCATGGGTATGCAGAGAAGAGCTTTTAGATCCTCGTATAAACTATTAGAACACACACACAGCATAGCACAAAGCAGTAGCTCAGAGTTGTTTACAGCACGTATCGCGTCAAGACGACATTTTGCAAATATCGCGTGAGCAGTTATAAATGTACGCACATAGCCCAACATGGAACGGTTTGATTTTTTTTTCTCTCATTACACATTTTTGCGTTACATAGAGCACAGTGCAGTGTATCTAACTTAATGTTCAATAGTCCCCTATCTCGTTGAACCGAAGTAATTGAAACTACTCTAGCATGGTATATAAAAGAGAAAAATACAACTCCCTTCTCTGTTTTCACAATAGGTACTAATTATCACTATTTCATAAAAGGCAGGTATATTTGGACCCTTTTTTGAATGATTTAATCTCATTAATTCAAAGAATAATTAATTAGAGTCACATGTACTTGCCCATCATGCATATTGATTTTTAATATTCATTATATAGGTAAAAATTGAAAGTCGCTCTGCTCTAGTAGGTAATAATTAAATCGCTTTTCATGTTATGTTGTGTGAAATACAAATTTGATGTAAAGCGTGCAAAGATATTGAAAGCTTGTGATAGCTTGATTGAAGGCGCATGGTGTGGACAATGGACGCGGGCACAGTGCGCTGTAGCATAAATATATTGTATCCGCCACCGCCAGCAAAAGCATACTCAATTGTGACCTAAATTGTGCGCCATGCTAGAATATAAATACAATCGCAACTGGTGAACAGTATATTTGTGACAAAATTTAAACAGACTTAGGCCAACCTTTCTATAAAGGAGTACAATCGAGTTCGCATTGCCAAGAATAGGTCACGGGAAAATATATTTCATAAATCCAAAATAGCTTCTCAACAAAAAGTTTTTTTATAAGCTGAACAAAGTATCTAACTTTATCAACATTGTATTTATCTTTCTGTGCATTTGAGGAGAAAGTTATGATTCCAGATTTGTTATTCTGTATGGTCTTATCCTAAACTTGAAATGACTCTTATTTATTTATTTACACACACACACACACACACACACACACACACACACACACACACACACACACACACACACACACACACACATGCACCAACACACATACACACAATAATTACAACATACTCACTACACAACATAGTTTAAGTTTTATAAATATTGTCTTCACTTCAATGTAGTTACTTAACAATTATACTTAAGACGTGATATGCACGTACAATACGCTAGCTCACTACGAGGCGGCGGGAGCCTGGTGATCTGTACTACAGGTTTTCCTGAAACCTACTTCAGACACCAGCTCTCACAAAGGACTTGTAAATATTTAAACTGTTATCTTAGTAGAATTGTAACTACCTTTGTGGAGAAATAAATAAATTTATTATTATTATTATTATTTAAACTTTATTCACAAACATTGCACAATGGCGGACTTAATGCCTTAGGCATTTTCTACCAGTCTACCTTAAGGTGATGCAGAGACAAAACATGGTATGTGCAAATAAATTAAAGTTAAAAGAGAAAAATAAATATTATAATAAATACATACTTACAAAATATAAACAGTAGAGCGAGATAAAAAAATTATAGACAGTGAAAAAGAATAAATTATATGTGTGATGAACTTTAAGTGTATACCGACTAGTTACCGTACCGTACCGATATTCTGAGAAAGATCATTCCAAAGAAAAACCGCCGGGATAAGAAATGAAGACTTAAGAAAACCTGTGCGTCTTATCTTTTACTTAATTACCTTCACTGAAAGACAACACACTACCTTAACCAACCAAATGCACGGACGCGCCGTTCTCCACGTATCAACCGCGCACCCATAAGTAACCCTTTATGATTTTCTGAATAGATATTGGATCTACGAATTTACGACTTTCATTGTTAGTGTCTAACAAAATCCTTTGTAATGTTGACGTTGTCGTTTTTCTTGTACGACGCTGACAAAGCCGTCGAAACGGACACGGGTTCCGGCGAAGCTTGAAAATTATATTTTTAGTAGATAGTGTTTAAGAAGCAAGGATGTTATTATTATTAAGTATTTCGCAATATAACTTAAGTGCTGTTAAATATAAAGCATACTTTACGTGATCCATTAAGTAAATTAAACCATTAGTTTAATGTTTTTATGCAATGACTTTATTATATTTTTCTTTTTGGCTAAACTTATTTCGTAATCGTCTAGAGAATTAAGCCGATGACTTGATTAATTTAATTTAAATATTTGATAAAAACATTGTTTTATTTAGTTTGTAAGTTTAAATAGTAGATGCGCTATTCAAAACAATATTAAAGCTCTCAATATTTACTTAAAGCAACGCTTCGATTCATCATCATCATCAACCTTTTTATCGTCGTACTGTTGAGCACAGGTCTCCTCTCATACAGAAGGATTGAGTGTAATTACCACGCTTGTTTGACGCGGGTTGGCCATTTCAGGCTTGAAAGTCAGGTTTCCTCAAGATGTTTATCTTCACCTTGTAATCAGTCATTGGTGTTCAAGATATACTTATAAAGTACATATAACTTAGAAGAGTTACATTGGTACTTGTCAGACCTGGAATTGAAGCCGCACACTCATACTTTAGAGGCTGGTGTTTTTAATCACTAATGCACCACGACTGGTGCCGCTTTGATAACTTAATATCAAATGTAATGGGCTGTCATGTTACTGAATGGCTGTCCAGTTCCAGAAAAATAGACTTTTTTTTTCATACGTAAAACATGGCTCACTGCTAGTGCTAGTCTCCGTCGTACCGAATGCACTATTGACCTGCAACATCAATGGTGATATGGAGACTAATAGTTTTGTTTACACCATTAACATTCAACTACTTCACTGTCATATTTTTGCCATATGCACCAGCGAGAGCAGTGCATAGGACAATAGAAGAGCAAGAAACTATTTCCAAGGGCATGGATTCTTGCTCAAACTGCTAGACTGCGTGACTAGCCTTAGATTTCTCATAATAATTAACAGGTTTAGTATCAGAGGTGGCCAAACAAGAAATACATAACCTACTTAAAATCAACCCAATTTGGACTCCAAGTGAAAACAATATTCCAAATTAACAACATGTTTAAAGAAACGTTGCGGGTGATCCTCTTAATAAATAAATATCTGTAACGTTGTAAATGTTCTACAATAACTAAAAAGTGACTAGAGAAGACCTCAAAAGTATCGCCGATTTACTTAAATGTAAATGTATGATACTGTTAGTAATGCTCGCTTGCTGGTAAAGATAAATACAATACATTTTATAGTTAAAATACTCACCATATCATACGCATAAGCTAGTAGCCGCATTGTGTACGCCGGAAGGTTCAAGACGACAAAGACTGTGGACACGATGAGCAGCATCCTGGTAACGCGGTGCTGTGAGCGCAGCGGAGGAAGTGCGCGCTGCGGTGGACGTTCCCCCAGCTCGGGGCTCACCGCTAACGCAGCCTCCATTACGCGCCTTTCACACTCGCGCCGCCACAAGCGGCACGTGATACGAATGTTCAGCAGCACAATGAGTCCCAGCGGCAACGAGAATGACACCACCGTGTCCGCTAGGTTGAACCGCGCCGCGGCCACTATGTACTCCGAGGCTATGTTGCAGCCCTTTCGTGACGGCGATGCATATATTGCGACTGGCAAATTCAAAAGCATTGAAATCAGCACTAGAGCTCCAATGACGGTTTTCGCTCTCGTAACTGTGCACATACTACGTCGTCGCAGCGGATACAATACCGCCACGAACCGCTCAAGTGTGAAGGCTACTACAAGCCACACGCTTAGGCAACAAGCCCAGTATGTGCTGTAGACGAAGATCTGACAAAAGCCGGCTCGGTAAAAGAGGTTCGTGATTTGCATCGATTTAAACCATGGCGGTAGCAGTTGTAGGAGAAATATAGTGTCGGATATCGCTAAAGCTGACAAGTACAAGCTTGTGGATTGCATCCGCAATTTGCTTGCATAAAACACATATAAACTTATGATATTGCCAATGCAGCCCAAAAAGACTAACAATGGTGTGTAATACATGTTAAGCACGTAGGCCAATGCTTCTATGACATAATCAAAACGTGTGACCGGAAGTGCCGCTGCTGGTGAAGCCGTAACATTATTGTAATCCATCGCGGACACGGGCGGCGAGCCCTACCGCCGCGCCGTGAGGAAACTAGCATCGAGCGCTACGACCGCAAGGAAACTGACGCCCAAAATGCGCCCCGCGCCCCGCGGGAAGCTGCGCCGAACCCCGCGCTTTCTCCCGCCAGGGGGCCGGGTCAGCGTAAGCCCAGCCTTTCTGTCTTCGACACGCGCCCGCTCCTGCCCGGGTGCATCGTGTGTCTTGCGCCTTGATGCACGCCTCCCACTAACTCCGCCTATTGCCGCCCAACTGTCACGTTCCACCCATCGTACTCAACAAGTTAAGATTATCGTACTTAACTCCCAAATAAACTCCTTCTTCACGGTACTTTTAGGCAATGTACTTATAAAGAATCCCAAGTCTAGGCAAAGTCGATTACACCACGCTGCCGCCAAAAAAGTGGTACAGGTTGGCACTTGGTGAGTTTAGTTAAAACCAAACACAACATCTTGGACTACAAGGGTGGACGCTTGTCATCCTCTGACCGAATACCCCACTCACTTTCTGTGTCCGACTACTCGTCTACCAAAGACCAACCGAGAGTAGTAGTAAGACTGAGTTTTTCAAAATACGACAAGTCAGCTGTAAGTTTTTGAGGAGTAGGTATTCGGCAGACTTCTGGATGCACCATGAATCCAAAGTTACCACGTTAGTGCAGTGTTATAAGCCATTTCACAAAAAACTGCATTATAGTTGAATCACTTGTTTGGGAACTACAATACCGCAGATACACAGAACGACAGCACCGACAAACTTATTACACCGTAGATACATTTATATGTTGGGATTAAAATGCTCTGTAGTTTCAAATTCAACAAGCTAACTGATTTTATTTGTTATACACACATCAACAATGTCTAGGGCTATTTTACATGAAAGACTTCTTAACTTGAAAAACTATTTACAGTATAAAAAAACTTTGTACTTATATAAACTATTTTAATCTAAGTTTTGAAAACTTAGATTAAAATAGTTTATATACACACACTCTTTATTGTAATTTAAACGTGTATTATATTTATTGGCATGTTGGAAGCTAGCGCTATACAACGCGTGATTGCTGAAACTCTGCAAACCGGCCAAAATACAATCTCCAGGTTGTGGTCATGTTATCGTGTTTCAGGCGAGGTTGATGAATAACATTCAGGCAGATATCGCATCACCACTCCTAAACAGCACCGTTTTCTTCAAAATATCGCTAGGAGACAACCCAATATTAACGGCTATGCAAATGGTTCAAAGGCTACATCTGACCACCAATTATTGGTTAGTGACCAAAATTTAAGAAGAAGATTACACGAAGATGTTCTAGCTGTGCGGCGGCCGTGGCAATCGCATGCGGAGACTATTGTGGGTTCGAAAACATTTCGCATGGAGTGATAAGCCCGTGGTGCTTTTTTTTTTATGAGTCTCGTTTTGGATTTTTTCGGATTCATAAAGATTAAGGGTTTGGAAGTCTATTCAAGGCGGGGCTATCATGGTATGGGCTGCTATTCGTATGGGTGCGCGAACCGTTCTCATTCGGATAAGAGGGAATATATATACATTGAAATACCGCAATGAGATTATGGAACCAACTATTATTCCATATAGGGTACAAATAGGTCAGGAGTTCCAACTCGTGCACGATAATGTCCATGACCGCTGAGCTGATATTAATTGTGCGCAGAGAATATGAAGTCAGGGTTATGGATTGCCAGCTCAGTCCTCCAACATGAATCTCGTTGAACACGCACGAGATATTATACAACGAAGAGCTACAGTTAATTTTTCTCGCAACTCTGTTGACAGAAGAACAACTTTTCCTCCACTTGAAAAGAATCTGCGACCTGATACCGCAGTTTGATTTGGATAACTTAATTTTTAGCATGAATAACTGATGCCGAACTCTATTTAATGTTAGGGGAGGAAATACTGAATACTAAATTTAATTAAATGCCTTTTTTTGTTAGTCTTGACTTTAATTTTCATAATTCCTTATATAAAATCCTTTATGTACAAAGTAAAAATTGCTACCAAAATCAAAATTTCAAAAAAACAAATTAAACATCTTTGATGTGTCTTTTTTATATAATGCAAGCATAAACCATATAATAAACTTTAATTTTGTAAAATAAGGTAATATTTAAATATCTAGGCATTGTTGATTTGTGTATTTAATAACTACAAAGATCTTTTGACATGTTAATCACAAAGAGGAAGAAATTTAGGCGAGATATTTAGATGTTTGGGCAACTGTTTCTCTACTATATATTTAGATGTAGTTTCGTTTACCGAATCGCCTTGCCTATGGTTTCACACAAATGCTATGTTCGTGATAACATCAAAATGTTATTCGAAAATAATGACGCTTTTAAATAAAGATAAGTATTTATATCTTAGTGAAAAGAAAAAGAAGCACTTAAAATAAATTTAGTTTGTGAACAAGAGAATCATCCCCATATTAACCGACTACAAAAAAAGGAGGTTAACAATTCGACCCGTATGTATGTAATATTTCCAGAACCGCTCAGTTTTCGTATATGTTAGTCTATATCAGCGTCTGAACAATTGTGCCAAATTTCAAAAGTGTATGTATGAGTAACTGTCGTGGTGGCCTAGTGGTTAAAACACCAGCCTCTCTACTATGAGAGTGCTGGTTCGATTCCAGGTAAGACAAGTACCAATGTAACTTTTCTAAAGTTATGTGTACTTTCTAAATATATTTATTTATTTATTCTTTCGCACATAAATTGTACAGTGACGGACTTAATGCCTTAGGCATTCTCTACCAGTCAACCATAGGTGGTGAAGAGATTAGTAGCAGGTGCTTTAAATGAAAACATGCTCTTAACACTATATAAATAAATACTTAAATAAGCTAGGTATATACACATACATACTATTACCAAAATATATTATACTTATAATATATACATACAAAACTAAAAATTTGGGAGAGAGGTATTGTAATGACTCTACCCTAACTGTTGCGAAAATAACTCTGCAGTTTCAGTTAACTGCGCTTTTAAAAGCGACCGGGGCAGGGAGTAGTGCTTACGTTCAGATTAGATCGCTTAGTATGGACTTCGTAAAAGAGGCACTCGAACGCTTAAAACCGAAGCGCTCTGCAGGTCCTGATGGTATACCAGCATTCCTATTTAGAGATTGTTGTAGCATAATAATAGAACCAATACATTATATATTTAATATATGTCTCAAGACAACGTTCCCCACTCAGTGGAAAATTACGCGGGTCATTCCTGGGCTCAAAGGTAAAGCAGGGTCTGACATTAGCGGGTATAGACCGGTGCCAGTGCTGTCAACACCGGCTAAGATGTTTGAATCTACTATTCAGCGTTGCGTGCTAAGGCAGGTCAATGCGCAGCTGTCGGATGCCCAACACGGATTCAGACTTAGACACAGCACAGCCACAAATTTGCTGAACTTTATGGGGAAAGTTGTGGCAGTGGTAGATGCCGGAATGCAGGTAGATGTGGCATATTTCGACTTTAAAAAAGCATTTGACACTGTAGACAAATGACCTTCTGCTGTGTATGCTGGCAGAAATTGGAGGCTCACCACATCTGTTGCAGTTATTTGCTAGCTACATGCAGGACCGACAGCAGTACATTGACTTTAAGGGATGTGAGCCTAACACATATTATACCTGGTCCGGGGTAAGTCAGGGTAGCAATTTGGGGCCTGTCGAGTTCCTAGTAATGATAGACAGTTTGCCGAAGGTTGTCAAACATGGGACCTGTTTATTATTTGCTGATGACCTCAAGTTGTTATTAGATGTGAAGGATGAGTTCGACTGCGTACCTTTGCAGGAGGATATAGATAGGATAGTGGAATGGAGCCATATGAACAGGTTTTATTTTAACGTATCGAAGTGCTCGGCGATGAGTTTCACCCGCTCGCGTTTACCGCTATTTTATGCGTACGTGATATAAGACGTTCTGATACAGCGAGTCACACAGGTGCGTGATTTAGGCATCTCTGACTCCTGACCTATCATTTCGAGAGCATATTACAAAGATCTGTAAAAAGGCCATCAGAAATTTAGAATTTATAATGAGACAGACTCGACACTTCACCAACATCTCAGCAATTCAAGTTCTTTACGATGCGCTTGTTAGGAGTCACTTAGAACAACGCTGTCATATGGGCTCCATATGAGGCAAAATACGCGGTAATGTTAGTGCGTATTCAAAAGAAGTTTACACGATATCTATATCTAAAATTATACGGGGTTTATCCATTTTACCCGCTCTAATGTACCCCACGTTACTCGTGCTGTGTCTGGTAGGATATAATGAGTATAAGGGCGAGGCGGGACTTCGCTCTGGTAACGTATATGGTCAAGTTACTGCGGGGTCTGGAAGATAACCCTGGGGTTTTAGGTCGAATAGGCATATTTGTTCACACGCACGCCAACAGCCAGGACCATTTTACTTGCCAGGACGCCTCTTGTCAGAGCGATGGTCATCATAAACGAGGCTTGATATATGGACATGTCACTTTAGTGACTACGCAAGAGTTCTTTTAATGACACGGTGCTATCCAGCATCCTAAGGGCATTTCGCACTATTGCAGTCAGTTGGAATCATTTTGAAAATGATGATGTTTCATGGGCAAAAAAAAAATTGTTCTATTGAGTCCGTCATTCAGATTATAGAAAAATATTGGATACGTATATTTTGTTTTATCAAATCAATAAAAATTGACAAATATAAATGGCATCAACGATCAGGAATGTTGGCTGGTGACGTCACTCCTCGCTAAAAATATAGCGTGCAGTGACGTCACACGAGTTTTCAACGCACTGTGTCGTCTTCATTTTTTGTTTATATGAAAAAAGAAAAAATACTTGTCTAGGTATTTTTTGGAAATCTGACTGACGGACTAATTAGTTTTTTTAGTACCCTATTGCTAATCTATTCCTCCATATGTTCGAAAATATGTTTGCTCAACAATGTGAATGACGTAATCAGTGCTGTTGAACGGTCAAAATGAAACCCTTTGTATTGAATATTGTTGTTTTAAATTTTAATATTATTTGTTATAGTTTTTTATTTTTATTTTATTGTTTAAATTTTATTACATTTGTTTTATTTAAATTTTATTATATGTGTAAGTTTCCAAAATGTATGTCGTGAAATGTATCCTTTCTGCCGCATTAGGTTAATAGCCCAGTCATATTAGGTAAAAAAAGGGGTCAACCTCGGAATGAAAGATAATAAGCTGCAAATTGGTATGAACCTTTGTTTTGTCATTCTAAATGTTGTCTCAAAAGTCACAATCGTTATCGTGTCCGCGTCTCAAGATATTCAAGGTCAAAGGTCACAAAAATCGGTTTTTCGCGAATATCTGGCTTCCTATCGGTTAAATGAGATTTGCATTTAGTATAAAAGTTGTAGGCTATAAAATTCCCTACAACTTTTGTTTAAACTTTTTTTTATACGACCAACCGTTTTGAAGGTAGAGCGCGAAGAGTGCACATCGTACAGTCATATACGGCCTAATGCAAGGTCAAGCGTGAGTTATTATTATCAGTACGTTATAAAGTCAATTATTTACTTGGAAATTATAATTATTAAACAGGGCCCATTATTTATGTACTAACTATTAATTATTTATATTTAATTAAAGTAAGTAACTTGATTATTTATATATAATTATTCATATTTAACTATTTAAGTATAAAATATTATTAATTCTGGATTATATATTTTAGTTTGTAGGCTACTTACCTAACCTACATACCTACCTACTTACCTAAAGCTTTACCCACACTATCCAACAAACCTACCTAAATACCTAAACCCTATACCTACACTATCTAACATACCTACCTAAATACCTAAACCCTATAACCTCAAGAATGGGGCTGGATGCTTGAAAATGAAATCCTGGAGCCCATACGAACGTTATTACCTCCAGCACCAGCCGAACTACTAAACGTAATATTTTGCAATTGCAAAAATGGTTGTGGTTCCCGCTGTGGATGCAGAAAATCAGGGCTACAATGTTCTTTAGCTTGCGACCAGTGCAACGGACAAGCTTGCCTCAACGCTTCACTGTATCCAAGTAATCCCGATGAAGAAAATACATATGATCCCGATATTCTGGAAGGTTTGGAGATGAACATGACAGATAATGAGGATGATGACAATGAATCGAACATTTTTGAGCGACAAGAAGAAGAAGACGACGAAGAAGAAGAAGATAATTAGCTTCCATTTCCAATTTCATTACATTTTAAATCAACAAAGATACTTTTGATATTTGAACTCACATTTTGATAAATGTATATTATGCCGTATTTAATAATAAATAAAAATATGTGTAAAATATATACTCTTACTATCATTTTAACTTAAAATAAAACTAAAATATATAATCCAGAATTAATAATATTTTATACTTAAATAGTTAAATATGAATAATTATATATAAATAATCAAGTTACTTACTTTAATTAAATATAAATAATTAATAGTTAGTACATAAATAATGGGCATTGTTTAATAATTATAATTTCCAAGTAAATAATTGACTTTATAACGTACTGATAACCATAACTCACGCTTGACCTTGCATTAGGCCGTATATGACTGTACGATGTGCACTCTTCGCGCTCTACCTTCAAAACGGTTGGTCGTATGAAAAAAAAGTTTAAACAAAAGTTGTAGGGAATTTTATAGCCTACAACTTTTATAATAAATGCAAATCTCATTTAACCGATAGGAAGCCAGATATTCGCGAAAAACCGATTTTTGTGACCTTTGACCTTGAATATCTTGAGACGCGGACACGATAACGATTGTGACTTTTGAGACAACATTTAGAATGACAAAACAAAGGTTCATACCAATTTGCAGCTCATTATCTTTCATTCCGAGGTGAAAGCCCTAATATGACTGGGCTATAAGCAATCTGTAATGGTAGTAAGTGTATGATTAAATAAATAAACATCTTGAGAAAACCTGGACTTATATAAGTCTGAAATCGCCAACCCGCATTGAGCAAGCGTGGTGATTACGCTCAATCCTTTTTCAAATTGTAACGAAGTCCGTCAGAGCTAATCTTGTCCATGAAGTGGCTTCCTACTTTAAAGGGATTACGTGCACCTCGCTTTTGTATATCAAATCAAATCAAAAGTAATTTGTTTAAATTAGACTGAGAGGACAGCAATTTTCGAACGTCAAAATTACACGATCTAATTAAGATCTTTATCCGATGTATGTGTGATACGACAAACAACTGTTCATGTATAGTTCTTGCAATTTACGAGCGCGCGTGACTCTCGCTTGTGGTATGTTGTGTACATGCATATTGCGTTAGTGTGTCTTCTTGACGAAGCGTTCAGTAGCGAGCGGCCGCCCGCTCAGTATGCCTAGTATGAGTTTTCATTAAGAGACTCGATCGTCGATATCGACCGCGTTTGGCGCTCTCATTGGTTGAGAGTTCTTACAACCTTGAAGCGAGCCAAACGCGCTCGATATCGACGATCGAGTTTCGTAATGAAAACTCACACTAGGCCTACAGGTCACTTGTGCTTAATGTTTTCACGTCGCTATCGGCCACGAAGTACCGTCAGCATATCAAATACCGATAAAAAGCGAAAAGTTATTCGTAGTGAAGTGAGTTATTTAAATATACATTTATACCGTTAATTTAATATTAAAGTTTTTGTATGGATCAACGATCATGAACATTGTATCTTCATTATTTGTAGGGTCGTGCAATTATCGCCGCAGTTTTTCATTTTCTTCAAGAAGAATATAATTTCATGAAGGCGAATAATAATGATAATTGTGATTTGAGTCCTTTGGCTAGCGTAAGAAAACGAACGCCGAAGCAACGGGGGGTCAGTGAGCGTACTGTAACTTCTATTTTGAAAGAAGAAAATGGGATGCCATCTACATCTGCCAAGTTGCTTTCACCAATGAAAAAATGTCGTAAAAGAAGTAGCAAATTTTATTTTGATGATTTCGACACTAATTTGATTCGAAGTAAAATTCAAAATTATCACATCGAACACAATGAAATTCCAACTTTAGCCAAACTTCGGTCAGTTCTCAGAGAAAAGATAGACATTGATGGGTGTTTAAGCACTTTACGTTCATTACTCATAAAAATGGGTTATAAATGGCGAAAAATTTGCAGCAACCGACGAGTATTACAAGAAAGGCATAATTTACAACTTTGGCGTTTAAACTATTTGAAAAAGATGATTTATCAATACCGCGCAGAAGGACGTCCTATTGTTTACACTGACGAAACATATTCTGTGTTATTCATGAAAAACTCGTTAATCACTCATTAGCAACTATTTAGCTAACCATTTAGTTAGCTCTTAATCAATGCTTAACTTTTCTTTATTTATAAAAGCTAGTTAGCAGATGATTAGTAGCGATACGAAGTAGAGGTGAAACTAT
Organism: Sesamia inferens; assembly: GCA_037179545.1. NCBI lineage: Eukaryota > Metazoa > Arthropoda > Insecta > Lepidoptera > Noctuidae > Sesamia > Sesamia inferens. The sequence goes on along the minus strand of CM073921.1, from coordinate 11,148,626 downwards.
GCGAATGGTGACTTCTTTTAGTCCTGTGCCTTAGATATGACATAAGATAACACAAGGAAACATAGGGCAGCATCTAAAATCAGCACTATCTTTTTTATTACTGCTTTTATAAACCAGTGCCTGACCGCAATTCCGCCTCATGGCAAGCAGTGATGCAATCGTTGATGGTAAAGCGCGCTAGTTTATTAAGAGCCTATTCACTTAAAAAAACTGAGTGAATAAAAAGGAAGACGGCAATTTAGCGAGGTGATGCAATTTTAAACCCAACAACACGACCAACGGTGCTGCGCAAGAGGGAGATTGATCTGGAGACCCTCCAGGACCAAACTCCCGACACAACAACATTTGGCGCATCGTACCCGGCACACTTTGCAACACAACTGCTCAAACCCGTCCTCCGTACGGCTTCACCAGACAAATTGCTTGGCTACTTGTGACTACTTGGTTAATAAACGATTTCAGTTCATTTCAACAACGTAAAGAACGCGATGAATATTGTTGAACTGTCAATATGAAACCGATTGCTACTGATAGTGTTACGCAATTACCCTACACGGCTTTAAGTCTGAACACGACGAATCGCTTGGCGGCAAGACTTTGTCTGGTGGGTGGTAACTTCTGCCGAGAGCCGATGTTATAGCCTACTACCAAGTAAAGCTTGTAAGTCAAAAAAGTTTCAATGCTAATATAACTTTACCTACTACGTCGTTTTGTAAATTCAAAAAAAGGTTTTCAACATCCATATTTACGCACTATTCGATATTATAAACAAAATAACTTCGATCATATTAAATCAATCAGCTGATTCAAATAAAATCCGCCATATTGTTGCCTCTAACCATGGTGATGTTTAATTTTGACAGCTACTATTCAATTGCTTAGCATCCTCTTAGCGTTAAACAGCTTTTATGAATAAGAGTTTTGCTAATCAGTTGCTTAGCAATTAATTAAAGTTTTATGAATAAGACTGATTATGTTTTAACGTCACACGTTCGACAAAATACATGTAGCATAAAGGATAAATATACTCCATTTATGAAGAAATTCGCAAAATTCGAAAAACGCAGGTACTAAAGATGGATTCATTCCAAATGCCTCATTGGTGTATAAAGCATCTATCCTCCACAACTGGAGATTATCACTCAAATATGAGTTTTGAAAATTATAAGAAGTGGCTAGAAGAGAAGCTTGTGCCAAATTTGCCAGAAAGGGCAGTTATTGTGATGGATAACGCGTCCTACCATAACGCCCGCAGCAGTAAACTTACTACGTCCAGTTCAAGGAAGAGCGATATGATAAAATGGCTAACTGTTTACAGAATTTCATGTGACGAACGATTTAAAAAATAAACATCGTTTCATAACATTCAAAATCGACGTCATAGCCAAAGCCTAGAGCACAGGCGTAGAGGAGCCAGTCTTTCGGTCTTCTATAGGATGCATTTTGGGGAGTGTGCGGGGGAATTGCATGATTTAATTCCTCCATCTCCGTTCCACCATCGGACGACCCGTCGTACGGCAGGTTTCCACCCTTACGTTGTTAACACCACTACGATCCGGACGAAGCGTTTCGCCTCCTCCTTTATACCGCGTACATCGAGGGACTGGAACAGTTTGCCAGCGGCGGTGTTTCCGTCGGGCTACAATTTGAGTGTCTTCAAGGCTAGAGTGAATAGGCTTTTAATAAACTAATTTCATAAAAACTAATAAACAAATAAATTAGTCGTTGATGGTAAAGTGCACTACGCTTTACCATCAACGACTGCGTCACTGCTAACCATCAGGCGGAATTGCGGTCAAGCGCTAGTTTATAATTTAATAATAAAAAAAATAGTTAAAAGCAAGAATATTGAAATATTACGTTTGCCGCCCTATCATCCTGAGTTGAACTGTATAGAAAATATCTGGGAAATTTTAAAAAGTAAAATTGGTATAAAAAATATCGGGCAAAATATGACTATTTTACAAAATTTTATAAATGAGTGTTTGAACGATATTGACAATGATACCTGGCGTAACACTTGCAAGCATGACGAAAAAGTTGAAGAAGAATATAGCAAACTAGCGGCCTTGTAGCGCGCCGGGCGCGTGTAGTTAGTTATTATGCTCGGCTCCTATTGGTCGCAGCGTGATGTTATATAGCCTAAAGCCTTCCTGGGTTAATGGACTATCAAACGCAAAAAGACTTTCAAATCGGACCAGTGGTTCCTGTGATTAGCGCGTTCAAACAAACAAACTCTTCAGCTTTATACGAGTATATTAGTATCTAATAGATAGAGATTTCGATTTGGACTTCAAGTTAACGATTAATGTGGAGTCAGCTGATAGCGACACTGAAGAGTTTGAAGATAGTGACACTTCTGACGATGAATAATAATTAATTTTAATTAACACTTACTATTAAATTTATATATGTGTTATATTATCATTTTTAATTTTAACATTGATTTTTTTGTATGCTAACCGTAGCACGTCCACGCACGCGCACGCACTCCTTTACACGTATACAGATACGACTTGAACACAACACTAAGAGCCACGCGCGTTCGTGAATTGCAAGAACTATACTTATTCAGCATTTACCACTTGCCCGCATAGGTACACCGCGTCCATAAAATCTTACTGCTACGGCGTAGGCGGGCTACGAATGCTACGACGTAGACTTGCTACGACGTAGATGATTAATATACCAGCCCCCTAATCGGCGAACACATTTTTGCCAAATGATTGCAACTAGTTGGGATCGTTTGGACCGAACGGACCAATGGTCAGTCCGATGATCACAATTGATCCCAATTAGTCGCCATCATTTGACAAAAATGTGTTCGCCGATTAGGGCGCTGATTTAAATACCACTATTTAAATCAGGTAATAAAAACGAAGTTGGCAACTTCAGAGCCATCTCTATCTTACCTGCATTCAGCAAAATATTTAAAAAATTCTCTCGTCCAGCGTCTATACAAATCCACCGTAGACACCTCGTTTACAGCCTGCTCGAACGCTGACAGCGCATCATCCGGCGACGAAAATTGTACCCCTTTGAGCTGATCTTTTATTTTTGGGAATAAGAAGAAGTCACACGGTGCTAGGTCAGAGCTGTAAGGAGGGTGACCCAGGAGTTTGACCGGTGTACTGTCCAGGACGAGTTGTCATGGTGAAGTAATAACCCGCGGAGCCCTGTGTTTGGTCGCTTGTTGCTCACAACAGAGAAAACTTATGTCAAGCTTTTGGTAGTATACCAAATTCAGCGTTAATGCTTCTTTGGTTTCGTAAAGGAATTGACACCAAGTATCCAGTCGAACTGAAAAAGCTCGCGATCAAAATCTTATCCCCGCTTCTAGATCGCTTCACTTTGGTAGGCGTTGATATGGTTTGGAAACACCCACACCGTCGACTGGCGCTTCGTTTCTGAATCGTATTGATAAATCCAAGACTCATCACCTGTAACGATGTCGTAAACGACAACATGCTAAACAAGCCTGCTTCAAATTAGTCTATCATATCATGGCACCATTCCACCCGTGCCTTCTTCTGAGCATCGGTGAAATAAGGTATTTGACTAAAAAAAACTAATTAGTCCGTCAGTCAGATTTCAAAAAAATACTAGACACGTATTTTTCTTTTTTCATATAAACAAAAAATGAAGACGACACAGTGCGTTGAAAACTTGTGGGACGTCACTGCGCGCTACACTTTTAGCGACCAGTGACGTCACCAGCCACCACTCTTGATCTTTGATGCCTTTTATATTTGTCAATTTTTATTGTTTGCTGCGTGCTGCGCCACGGAGACCGACTGTAACATAGACGTTCAAAAAGTGCTGATTCTCAGCCTAATTTGAATAAATGGATTTTGATTTTGTAGACGACGGTTAATTGCCATGTACCCAAATTATCGTCTGATTTAAAAAGAATCTAGTGCCCAAAATTTCTTAATTTCAAGGGGTCATGTGCTGATCGTTTAGTTTTCCTCTCTATAAAACACCGAATATTTTAACACGACACAAAAATTTACATTAAATACACCTCGAACGTTTCACGAATTTATGCCCTTCGAGGCTTCGAATTCCTGTTGCTTTCCTACCTGTCCACCATTTTATTTTCAAAATGGCGAGAATGCGTGAGCTCTATGTAAATCGATAGCTAACTTAAATGCGAACAGAGAACATCCAAGACGTTTGGGCCAAGACCGTACGGGATAATACGAAACTAATACTACGTGGTACATTAATTTGTATTTTATTAGAAATATAAGCGAAGAAAACATTCTTGGGTTAATCATTCTAGAGTTAAGAAAAAACTGACCGTGCAAGTAATTATAAAACAAACTAAATATAAAAAACTTACCTCGAATGCAAAACTTGTGATTTATTAAAAAAAAAAAACTGAATTAAAATTTTATTTTATTAAATATATGCCTTGCTATAGCTGGATTCGTGGACCTATTGGCTGACGATACAGTTAACCTAAAACGCCTGCTGTGGACGGATGATGACTGAATAAAAGCGCAATTCTCGTGATGTTGTGTCGCAATCTATCTACGTTATGGGGTCACTAGCTTCAACTTTCTGACCGAATAAATAACTTTAACAATCCAAAAGTGCCTGTGAATGATTTAATAGAAATAAATGCTTTGTATTTTAAATTCTAACGTAGTGTAATTTGTTTGTTGCAGGTACGGATAAGGGCCGCGGCACACTAGACGCGTTGCTGTGCACCACGTACTGCCGTTCGCAGTTGTACCTGTCTCGCCAGCTCTCGCAGCTGCACCCTGAGCTCACCATGCCCATGTTCTCTGGTAAGCAACTCTTTTCAGAACACCATTTATACCTAGCTAGTTTCCTCGTGAGCCGCATATAGAAAATCCGTCCAGCAAAATTCTAGTAATGCATAAAGTAATATTATTTCTGTGACATGTGTCATAGCTACTCAGCTATACATAATACGAGTATAATCATCTAGGTGTAGTAGAGGAAGTACTTAAATAAATCATTCTGGTGTCCATAAAACAGTCGATCATTCTGGTAATGGTTGAATGTGTTGAATGCTGAATTATTTAAAATTGCGTGAGAACTGAATTAATAACCTATGTCAACCCTCTACGTTAACCTTGTTGACTGCGACTAATACTAACCAAATTAAGTCCTAACTTGTGACCTGGACGTTTCAACTAACACAGACACATCGAAATGGTAACCTCACACAGGGAAAAGGTGGGATTGCGGAAACCAACTCAACTTCAACAACAGAAGCACCTGCCAAAACTTTAAGTAAATTAAGACTGATTTGCACCCTTTCAACAGTCATAATAATATGTTTAACAAAACGATCTGTCCAACCATACTCCTAAACTGTTTATAATTATCTACTATTTCTAAATTGTTATTGTCTGATTTAAGGTATATTAGCAATCTTGTAAAAGCTTCACTAAAATTACAAACCTTCGATGTTTCGTCTGATAATTTAGAAACCCCATTTCATCCATAATGAGACAATACGCATTTAACGCTATTTGAAGTTCTATTTGACTTCCTCTTATTTTTCTGGAAGGGAATTATAAAACAAAATCATCTACTTATTGACGTGTAGTTATCGTTACGTTTATAATTTAATGAAAAATTGTTAGTATGTTAAATTAGATAGATGAAATCGGATCACCTTGCGCTAACCCACGATTTGTATATCTTTTAAAGAATTTGTTTTGATCGATATATATAATAGAGTGCCTGGTTAAATTAAAAGATTCACATCATCACATATTTTTTTCCCATCACCTAGTTCGTCTAAAGTATTAATCAATACCTCTATTATAACATTATTATATGCGTTAGTTATATCCAAAAACACGCAACAGTGGAAGTTTTACGCGAAAAACCTAAGTAAATTTGGCTAAGGTGAACGGGGATAAAAGTTTATTTTTCTCTATATATCTCTATACCACTCCAGCCTTTTTGTTAATATTGCATGAAAGATTTTGCAAACACAAGAGATTAACGAGATGGGTCGAAGATTGGTACCACTTTTTGGTGCAGGTTTTGGTATTGGTGCCACTAATGAGTCACTCCATTTTGTTGGAATATTGCCGGTATTAAAAATTTAATTTTATAACTTTAACAAGTATAATTTGCCTGCCAAAAGTAATTGGTATATGAGGGTATATAAACCCGTCAATACCGAGTCCTGGATCTTTTAGTCTGAAGTAATTACACATTTCTTGTAAGGTGAAATCGACCTTGAGTAATATATATGTATATACAATATGTAAAGAAAACCCTGTCCGATCCGTGAAGGTATTGTTAGGTATCGTTAACTGATCAAAATAATAAATAAAATCCTACAAAGCCGGGCTAAACTTAAAAAAAATCCCCCTAAAAAAATAAATATTATTTCGAAAAAGCGAGGTAACTATATGCATGTGCGGTAAGCAACACGTTAGGCATACATGTACGGGTGAAGGGGGGCGGGGCAGGCGGCACGTGGTTGCATCGTTATTCGCTCCGTCACAAATGGTATTGACACTTTTTTTAAAATTACTAAATTTTGGGGAAGTTTGAATTAATTCGCGGAAAAAAGATTATTTCAAAATTCATTACTATTATCACTATGATGATTACGTAAAATTTAATATTTTATTTGGTCATGTGGATACCTAATATTTATTATCCTTTTGGGTCGGACAGGGTTTTCTTTACATATTGTATATACATATTTTAATATGGCATCTCGTAGTTGACCTTGAGAGGTCCTGACTACGTATCCTGTGGCTGCCTTAAATGAATTTAAAACCTCCAGCCAGGGCAACTAAAAACTAAGCGACTACACGCTAAGGGCACCAGCTGTGGGGTACGCACCTCGGCTTAGGGGATCGCTGGAGAGCACAGTAAGGGACGGCTGGATCGAAATATGTTTTTATTTCAGTTTGATGACCACGGCGTTTCCTAGTACTCGCTCTGAGAAGAAACGACCTAAACAAACTCAGAGGTCATAGTCGGGAATTTATATTTACTGGCTCAGCTGCGGCGCGAGATGGGGAAATTAAATCATGCAATTCCCTCGCACACTCCCCAAATGCATCCTATAGAACACCGTAAATTATAAACGTATTATTAAGAAATATGGTGTAAACAATTGTTGGCTAACAAAAAAAAAAATGAAATGAAAACTTCTTTAGCGTCAATGTGATTTAAAAGTCCGTGAAACGAAAAAGCGATAGAATAAGGAGACACACACATGAATTGATAAGATAACAGATAAAAATTGTAGAGAGCTTGTTAGCCTTTTCCCAACTATGTTGGCATCACCGTCCAGTCTGATCGGATGAACAGTACATTTCAGAACTAAAAAGTTTAACAAAAATCTTTTTTACAAATAAAAGCAGACTTCCAGAAAAACACTACCAAGTAAAAATAACGAATATACATGTCATGGTTATGGCGGTATTTGGGTTTTGTGTATTCGTTTTTGCCACCGACTTCCGAAATTATATTTTTCACTTTGTAGTGTTTTTCCGACATTGGTTTTTTTTTTAAAGTACTTTTCTGTTTGTCTGTCAATATCAGTCTCTTTATTTCGTCAGTGTACCTTATGCAAAATGAACAACTAAGTCTAGTTTAAAGTTAATTTTCGTAATAAAATCAATCATTCATCAGCTTTGTTTGCTATTAAAAAAACCGCTAAATGCTAGTCGTACTCTCGCACGAAGGGTTTTATATCATTCTCTCTATATCGCCCCCCCCCCCCCTCTCTCTCTCTTTGTATATATACAATATGTAAAGAAAACCCCGTCCGACCCTTAAGGATAATGTAGGTTAGGTAATCACATGACCAAATAAAATTTGAAACTTTATATAATTATCATACACATATAGATCGTAACTTTCCCAAAATTAGGTAAATTTATAAAAGTGACAACACCGGATTCGACAGTGTTATTGACGGCATTTCATTTGACTCTTTGTCGGCGTCCTACTGTGATGTGCCGATCGGCGCGGCGACCGCTGTTTCAGGGACTTCAAAGTAATAACTAGAGATGTACTATTTTTGCGTAATAACGTTTTTTATCGCTATTAATCGAAACTTGTACGTGGTTGAATGATTTGTTTCAAAAATACGGATTACATACTTCTATGGAATGGTAAATACATACATGGTAGTACATACTTTCGTTTCGTTGATTTTTGTGAAAGTTCTAAACAATTCCATGCAATGTTGAATCGATGCACGAGATTCTGAAATTCTCAATCGATATCTAAAATGGTTACGATTAAATCGTATCCAACGATCAATCAATATTTTGAGGACTTTCACATCTCTAGTTAAAGCATACCGCAACACGTGCACCCTGGTATTTTTATACAATGAAAATCACTTAAACAGTGAAAATCACGTAAACATTGCTTCTGTTTTCTAATGTAGAGTATTTTAACAAGCTGGTGTGGCTGGGTAGGACGTAGAGTATTTTCACATGCTGATGTGTCTGAGTAGGAGTGATTGCAATTATGCATAAGTTGCTACTATGAGATCCGATTTGTACCCCGGTGCCGTCTGAGCGTCGTTCCAACGTCTGCACAATCGCGTCTACATAACGCGCAGTGATAATGAAGCCCATTACGTTAATGCAGCACCCACGATCCGGTAATTGAAGAGCAGGTGCTCAAGTTATTTAACGAGGGCTCCACTCTGAGTACTTATTTTGTGGCACGAGAGCTGGGCACTAACTATATGCAATATGCTAGCTATATGCTGTATGCTAACTATATGTAGGTGAAGGTATTCAGTCGCGCCAAGCGAAGCAAGCGCGCCTATAGTTCGAGGGTGCAATTGATCTTACACCCGAGCTATCTACTCTGCTTTACATCTCGATCGTGAGGTAAACAATATTTAAAGTAAAAGTTTTCTATTCCCCCCTTTAGGTATTCATCATATTTTTTTAAATTATTATTTCAATGACGAAATTGAGCTTCACTGTTCGATATTTAAAATTGATGACTATTATACTCATACGAAGACAAGGCTGACTAGCGAAACCTCTTTTGTCATTGGCCTGAATGCATGATGTCTATTGCCATTATGATGATTACATTATATGTTCGAGAACTTTTAGAAAGAGTGGAGTTTATTTTTTAATTACTTACCGCCCTAGGGCTTGTCTAGCTACATTATTACCCTAGGGCGCTAATTGGTCAACTTACAAGCTCCATTTGGGGGTAATAATGACCTACTTACCGAATATGAGAGATGTAAAGTCTAATAATACCTGTCATAATATTAAGTGGTTTTCGTGGAAAATGTATATGTTAAGGTCACATCATTATTGCAGGCATTGTTCAGAATACCTCGTGATTCTATTGCCGAGACATTGCCGAGTTCGTCTAGGTGTTGTATAAAATATTTTATTAACGTGCTCAGGAATATGTGACATACTTGGCCGTATTTTTTTGGCGTTAACTTAGAAAATTGATAGAACAGTCCTCTTCAACCTTGTTCATCGTATAGCTTAAGATCGAAAAATATTTTGCGAACAAGGGGGTCGCGAAATATTTTTCCTCCCCTTTAGTTAGAAGCTAACTTGTAATTGCAGTTTGTCACTTTGGGAAGTAACTGAAATTTGGAAGTGTTAATTCTATTTGGAACCCATTCGTTTAAAATGTTAAGTGTATTCAGGGAGTAGGTAGAGTGAATAGACTTATAATAAACTAGTGCGCACCAAACGCGTTGTCTACAAGCTTACTATAGCAATAATCTCGTCAAGCTTGAAATATATAGAGTATCCAGGAAGGAGTATCCAAAAATATAGTCTCTTAGCAATTGAATCGAATCAGTGAGCAATAATATGCCCTTAAGATAGCACGTAGTGACGTAGGTTTGGTATATTTATTATTACACCCCTACCTCAACATGCAATAATACCGTTTATCGATTTATTTGCTTCACGAGTAGCCACTATAAAATAAACGTTAATTTTTGTTGCATGTTTAGACACAGACGGGAGGCATCATCGAATATATATTTTTGCCGAATCATGCCGACTCAAACGAGTCTTTAAGCACCCTTTACAATATTATAATAAGATACAGTTAATCATTCCTGTGAAAAATTATCCTTCAATAAAAATAATTTCCTCCCTCCGCCAACCGTAATCACCGCCATATCTAGTGCTAGCAATACGTACTACTCGTCTGTCCTAAAATTATTGATTTTCCGCTCCCCTATGTGTGGCGTGCATATGTACATGTGTATATGAATATTGCTACTGAAAGGTAACACCCGAGGCCGACAGACCACGCCGACTGACGGGCGGTTTCAATTTAATAGAGCGCCAGCCAAATATTTGTTTACATCCGTAAAGCGGGGAACTTTGTGTTCTCTTCTACTGCCCTTCACATGTAGGTATGGTTTTTAAAACTTTGGCCAACGATACATAGTTTTAATTTAAAAGCTTCAAGTTTATGACATTAAAGCTGCTTTACTGCAGTAAATAGGGAAGAACGCAGCTCATCATCATCATCATTTCAGCCGAAAGACGTCCACTGCTGGACATAGGCCTCCTCCAAGGTTCTCCACGACGACCGGTTCTGCGCCTCCCGCATCCAGCGGTTTCCCGCGACCTTCACCAGGTCGCCGGTCCACCTTGTCGGGGGCCTACCCACGCTACGTCTTCCGATGCGTGGTCGCCACTCGAGAACCCGTCGGCCCCATCGGGCATCGGTCCTACGGGCAATATGTCCAGCCCACTGCCACTGTAGTGTTGCAATTCTTCAACGCAGCTACTTTTTTTAATTCCTGTATATGCGATGTTGAATACACATATTTCATTTCACTTGTTTTTCCTGTTTGGTGAACAATAAAGAGCATTGTATTTGTTGTGCAGAGATCACGGCGCGCTTCCAAACGGCGCGCACAGAGGTACGGCAGCTGCTGTTGCAGTACTTGCTGCCGTGGCTGGTCAACATCGAGCTCGTCGACCCCAATGTGCCGCCCGCCAACCCGCTCTCCTACATACAGGTAAGAGGAGTACTCTATCTCATGTTTACACAAGCTAGTGTGTCAAGTTCTATTTGCCATCAATTAAAACGTGACTGATTTATTTTTTTCCTCAAAAAAATACGCTCAAGTGTTATGCGGCGGCCTGGTTTCCCGCCTAAGTTTCCACATTATCCACCTACCGAGCAGTGTGCTTGGTGATTTGGATACTTATCTGTGTGTTTTGTTCGCAGTACTACGCCGCAGAAGCGGGACGCAGCGGCCGGCGAGAGGGGCTGGGCTCAGCTGAAGCCACCGAAATGGTGCTAAACAATCTCTTTTACATCACTGCCAAGGTGAGACTAATTACTTAATCACAGAGATAGAAGTACCGTAGATAGGCAAACATTCCCTGAATCTAAAGCCTATTGATATTACTACTCAAACACTCCATCGCTCTATTACGTAAATAATAAAGCTCCGGCCTTCAACCATCCACTCGTAAGAAAATGAGTAATCAGCTCAGTAGACTACGTTAGAATTTTGCTTGCAAAGAATTTGTTTATGCGGTCTACCCAAATGTCCTGACTGCTGGAGAGGTCCTTAAGTTTTGAGTTGTACAGCACAGTTATTAACAAACTGACTGGACAGTTCCACTCAATCTGTATCGTTCTTTCCGTTTCAAACATCAATCTATGTACATTTGGCTATGATCAGGCACCAATCTATCTAGCCTGGTATCTGATCATTGTTGTCACGTGTAGGTAATTCACATGATCTCACCAAAATTGTCTGAACTTTAAAAGAGGCTGTGACTTAGGTAGGAAATACCGAACTAATCTAGTTTAAAATAAATTTGATTAATGTGTAAAAGTGTTTGATCGTTTTTATACCCTTTGTTTGCGTTTTAGATAGATCGCAAAAAAAAACCCATAAACGAATATTTATGAAGTCGGTGAAACGATTCGCAATAACGTACGGAAAACCATCAAACCTACACGAGCATTAATATGTCAACATTTTTCCGCGTATTACATAAGCTTGTGGGTTCGAAAATGTCCGCAATAACATTTAAAAAAGCAGTAAATCGTTTTTCAGTAAAACCGAGTGTACATATACAGACTTTTGACTTTTTCGACTCGTGACATAGGGCATCCAGTTGCTAGTAGAAAAACTCGATGAATGACCACGCATGACTGGGAGTAGTCTGATTTATTTTTTTTATTTTTGTATTGGAATGGTATACCCAGCTGGTATCGAACCACCACGACCCTGGCGTTCTATTGCTAGCCGCTATGCAAACACAAAGAGGTCGTATTACATACAGCGTTGTTATGCAGTCCCTTGGCGATTGTTAGAATAGAATAGAATAGAATGCAATATTAATGTTAGAATATTGTACCAAGTTGTTAGGTGTTAAATGTTTTGCCACTCACACTGTTCTGCCATTTCCAGCGTACAAATATTGTTTGTAAAACGATGAGTCGATATTATAACAAAATTAAGTTATTTATCATTATAAATAAAAAGTTTTCCTTAGAAAGTTACAAATAATTGGAATAATGAGTTTTCAAAGAGAATTATATAAATTAAAATTCAATCATGTATTCTTTAGTTGCGTAGTAATATTTGGTTATGATAAAGTTGAATGTTTTTTTATTAATTTTGCTTTAGGGACTTGTAGTTTTAGTAAGCATTTCAGATTAGCACTAGTAGTAAAGAGACTAGCCTCCGTACGGAAAGAGCTTATTGGATGATGAGGTACTTAATATAGGTTTTAGAAGCAGTTTCTTCCACATTTACAAAGCAAGCTTAGGTATGAAATATCGTTTAGTTCATTAGCATCGTAAATCTATCAATGAAACAAGAAGTTATTTATATTAGCCAAGCTAAAAAGCAAAATGATGAGACTGCGACACTAGATTTTGAACTACGAGAATTGGCCTTCTGGTGTAAGCTTTAACCTAGTGTCCTTATTATAAGGATTGAAGTGGAGTTGTTGACGCGAGTTAGTAGCGCAAGGTTGTCGCGATTTAGAGCGAAGGGTGTAACGGCACGAGATTGCGGCGCTGCGCCTCTGTTTGCGCCATCACTCACACGGTAACCTTGCGAGTTGCGCGCCTACGCAAACTGCTCGACTGATCAAACACATTACATACTTCCTGCTGCCGCAATGACGAAGCTAATCCGTACACCATCAGTAACATCACATAACTGGTGGCACATTCTCCAGCTTAGCTAAGTATGGCACAGCCGACATACATACATGTACATCAGTGGCGAAGGGTGAAATTTTGACAAAGGGAAGCCGGTCCCAAAAAAAAAAAAAAAAACACTTACCTACTGCAGGATATTTTGTTAGGGAATAAGAGTCAAGAAAAAATAAAATAAAAATTTACAAAAATAATAAAGTGTTAAAACCGAACCACGCAAACACCGATCCAAAACCAACAAAAATATTAAGCAAAAGTAGTGGCGTGGTTTCTTTGTCTCTTTCTAATAGAGGAGAGGAGAGAACTGCAAGCCGTTTGACATTAGCCTATATTTATCAAGTTTTACCGACAGTTAGCGAGCATTAGAAAGAGATGGTCTGACACGCTCTGTCTCTTTTCGCCTCATAGTAAAACGTTGACCGAGGTAAGCCGACATTCGTCGAGTTGCCTTCATGTACGAAAAATTGAAGCGCTGATTAATTTACGACTATAAAATGAAATGTGATACTTAGGGTATTGCTAAGAATTACTATTGCTATTGTAAATCGCGCAGGCATTTGATTAATAATACTTTGTTAATGAAATAGAATGTAAATACTTTTGTATGAATATGGAACTGATTTTTGAAAGGTAACCCGGTGGGAATCGGCTTGTATGGACTCTTCGCCACTGATGTACATTCTTTCAAACTCATAGCATTTGTTTCAATGGAACACAATACTTAGTCTATCTGTGAATCAAAAGGTTGAATCTAGTTTTAGATGAACGGGCAAAAGACTTCAAGGACATTTTTTAACATATTATGTATTACAAAATACTGAGTATTCTTTTACCACTGCCTTATGTGAGAACAATGTAATAGCAACTTTCTGACATTACTTTTTTTAGTTTTATCGTTCAAGTTTAGGAGTGAACACTTTGTTAGTATACCTTGGTTCTATTGTTCGTACAGTTTTTTTTATCTAATAAGATAGTATGATGATCATGAAGGTCAGACAAACGTTTAGAGCTAAAAAAATTTGATCACTTGAACCTAAACCTAATGTTAACAATATTGTATTTGATATGAATACCTGTACAAAAGTAGTATATTATTTGGACAGTTCTCCGACAAGCACCCCAAAGAGATTGAGGAGCTGTGGTCGACGCTGTGCGCCTGCTGGCCCAATAACCTGAAAGTCATCATCCGCTATCTCATCATCGTGTCCGGGATGGCGCCCAACGAGCTGCTGCCCTACGTGAGTACCTACCACACCGTTTAAGTTACGTTTAAGCATGAATAAGTGGAATATATGTATATACACACACACACAAATAAAACACTCACATTTTATCTTTAATACTATTTTTGGAAAGTTTGTGAACGAGTGTAAAATATCTGTCCTATTCATAACTATAAATTATTATATACAGAGTGTACGAGTATCTGACATCGTAACGCAAACTTCGCGAGAAGGCTACACCGCTTGCCATTAATAAAATTGTGATAGTCATTTATATCGTTAACTAGCTTTCCGCCCGCGGCTTCGCCCGCGTTAACTTTGGTTATATCGCGCTTTTTAGATTTCCCTCGGGAATATCAAATTTTTTCGGGATAAAAAGTACCCTATCCGTCTGCAAAATTTCAAAGCAATCGGTTCAGAAGTTACGGCGTGAAAGTGGTACAAACAAACTCACTTTCCGATGTATAATATTAGTAGGGATACATTTGGTGTACACATACAAATATTCCAGTAATCTCCCTTGGGAACTTGATGTTTTTTTAGGACTAAAAGTAGCCTATGTTACTCTCCATCTTTTCAACTAACTGTATGCCAAAAATCAGGTCGATTGATTGCTTAGCTACGGCGTGAAGGAAGGACAAACAAACAAACAAACACACTTTCACATTTATAACATTAGTATGGATGAGGGGTTACAGAAATAACAGTGTTTTATAAAATGTGTCGGCTCGGCCTTTGAACGTTGCAAGCGTGCCGCCGCGCGTGTTTGTGGGTATGACGTTGACCCCTGATGGGAACTCTATTAAATGAGCTGATAGGATAGTTTTTCGAGTTTTGTTCACATTGCGCTTTTTTGTGTAATTAACGAATTAATTATTTTTTACTTTAAAATCTTATTGGGTTATAAAAGTATAGCAATTATGAACTGTTTAAAGTGAAAAAAACTGCATATTATTATTTTTTTAATCAGGAAAAAACCGACGAAAAATTCCACCTGTGGGGGGTTCAGAATCATGTACTGGATCCATGGTACTCGTTTGTGCGTCGATGTCAGAGACATCCTTTATATATAGATTATATATATATAAAAATAGATTTTTAAGTACAATATTTCAGAAAGTCCTACAATCTACATGGTAACTAAATTATGATTAAGTTTTACTTCCACATGTCACATTTTAAGAGGACACCCATTTGTAATTATTTAGTAGTTCCTTCCTACGAGATCAATCCTGGTTACAGTAGTAAGTCATCTTTTAAAGGCATAATCGCCATAATGAACCACGCGGGCCAGTTAAGTATTAGTAAATATAATGAATTTTTGGTTCTAGGACATGCCGCTTTTGCACTACTGCTCTCTTAAACTCAACGACTATTAAAAGTTGCAATAACACAGTTTACAAGTAAACCCAAATAAAAAGCTACTTCATGCTAGCATGAAGTGGTTCGCTACAACCTATACCTTTGCTCTCTTGACTGGGCAAACAATAAAGTAATAAAAATAATTATTGCGCCAGGGAGTCAAACGGAAACGGTTGTTAAAAATATAAATATATATTATTTATTTCAAATAACTAAGACTCAAACAAACAGATACAAAAAAGGAAATGATGTCGTGGAGTGAAATCACGGACGGCACGACTAAAAGGAAACTGTCTTTTGTTCAAAAATCGATATTAAATTTTCCCGGTACCTGATTATTAGTGATCTGGCTGTAAAATGTATTACAAGTATTCACGATAAGGTGGCTATACAAGTTTCTCGCGAACTATGTGACTGCATTCCGTATTCAGAAATATGCTTGTTAGAAAGAATTATACAGTAAAACGCTTCACAATGAAACGGCATTATTGCGATGCTTGAGGACGCTTGAGACTTTTATCTAATTCTCAATTTGAGTATGTATTTTTGTTAAACATACGGATAGATCCCAATTTTCCATTCGGAAAAATATGATTCTTTGCATGCAGCCGCCATTCCCTTCCATACATTATTAGTAGATACCAGATTCAATTGCAAAATAATTAATTTGCAATATGATTTTCAATAAGTTTTTAGGCCTAAACTTATGAAATATACTGAAAATAAAATAAAATCCTTTTGATTGAAAACATACGTTTCCAAATATACTAATTTTTGAATTTAAAATCTTTTTAAGTGTGTTGGTAACTAATACCCGAGGGCCACATGACTAAATAATAAGAGACTCACGGGTCGATCAATTAGTTTAAGGTATGCTTGCCGCGGTTAGTCTGTGGATAGGTTACCATATTTACATAACTAGACACCCCGTGCCTCTTTAAGCACGTTTAACTTTGATCCCGGCAGTCATTCGTAGATCTTTGGCAGTCGGTACGGGTCGTTAGAAGCACGAAAGTGTGACAACCGATCTTATCAGGATATATCATAATACTTAGTAACTATGTTGTGGAAGTCAGATAGGCAGTCGTCCCATGTAATATTCTGTTTTTTTTTTAATAATTATAGACTAGTGCTTGACCGCAATCCCGCCTGATGGTAAGCAGTGATGCAATCGTTGATGGTAAAGCGCGCTACTTTATTTAACCTATTCGCTAAAAAAACTTAGTGAATTGGAAGGAAGACGGCAGTTGAGCGTGGTGATGCAATGTTAAACTCTACAAGACGACCAACGATGCTGCGCCACAGGGAGATTTATCTGGAGATCCTCCACGACCAAACTCCCGACACAACAACGTTAGGCGCTTCATACCCGGCACACATCGCAACACAACTGCTCAGACCCGTCCTCCGTACGGCTTCATCAGACATCATGCCGGAACACGCGAATCGCTTGGTGGCAAGATTTTTTCTAGTGGGTGGTAACTCCTGCCGGCAGCTTAATATGCCCCCTATTCGGCGAACACTTTTTTATCAAATGATTGCGACTAGTTGGGATCGTTTGGACCGAACGGACCAATTGGCGGTTCGAACGAACCCAACAGGCTGGTTACAGTAGAAGCCGACCTCAATATTTTATTTTATTTATTAAGGAAAACCAACAATTAAACACTACCTACATAGTTAAAAATGGCTTATAAATAGGTATATCAGTGCGTAACCAACTACGTTATCCACATATTACATATTCGAATAGAAGAGCACGAGTACAACATTACTAATTAAACTTAAAAAATGAATATATCTTATAATACTAATGTACATATATATTTACATACATATGTATATCCATACGGATAATATTGTTGTATATAGGTAGTTATAATCCACCATGGAGATTATTGCAGAATGTTATTGAGGGACAGGTTTAAAGCCATCCATATATCTGATATGCACATTTGCAATTTCACCAATAAAAATTGGTAGCGCAGCCGTGTAATCCAGACATCCACGCTCTACATAAACCACTCGAGTTAATTTGTTTTGGTTGATTCACGCTCTTCTGCGAAAAATTGTGCCGGAAATATTCCATGTTCGATTGGTCCTAAATTAAACTTGAACTGTATCCGTTATTAATGTGAAACAATAGAGCACTGATTGATGTACTGACTCGCTTTCCAATGAGTTTGGACACCGACTGTTTTTAGGGTTTCGCACCCAAAGTTTAAAAACGCTTTTTTTACAAAGACTGAGACGTTTTAACAGACCACTGTCTGCTAAACCTTCTAAGGGCTGATTTTTCAATCATCAGATGAAAGGTTCGATAACTATCTAAAGAATAAAGTTATTTGGCTGTGTATCAGATGAATAAATGCTCACCGGTTGTTCAACTGTTATTTATTCCATTGATAACTATCTGACACTGCAACTTCTAAGAAGCGAGACAAATATATTGCCTAAACAAGCATTAGAGCAAGACAGATGTTTTTCTACAATTTCTGTCAATAGCGTCACCGTGACACGCATCTATTATTATAAGGTTATGTTGTTTATTATTTGAATTATTTGAATAGAAAGAATCATCAGACCATCCAGATGCATGTAAATATTCATTTATTATGGTCTCTTCTTCGATAGCCAGGTCTGATGACCTGGCTATCCACATATTACATATTCGAATAGAAGAGCACGAGTACAACATTACTAATTAAACTTAAAAAATGAATATATCTTATAATACTAATGTACATATATATTTACATACATATGTATATACATACGGATAATATTGTTGTATATAGGTAGTTATAATCCACCATGGAGATTATTGCAGAATGTTATTGAGGGACAGGTTTAAAGCCATCCATATATCTGATATGCACATTTGCAATTTCACCAATAAAAATTGGTAGCGCAGCCGTGTAATCCAGACATCCACGCTCTACATAAACCACTCGAGTTAATTTGTTTTGATTGATTCACGCTCTTCTGCGAAATAGCGTCACCGTGACACGCATCTATTATTATAAGGTTATGTTGTTTATTATTTGAATTATTTGAATAGAAAGAATCATCAGACCATCCAGATGCATGTAAATATTCATTTATTATGGTCTCTTCTTCGATAGCCAGGTCATCAATACTATCGAAAATATCCATTATAATAAGATTATAATAGTACTTCATTCAAATCCAAGAAACAATCTCAAATTAATTATAAGTTTTCTAAAAACGAACGTCAAATGTCAAACTATCAATCGAATAGTGTGCTGTAACTGGCGAATGAAGCGGCAGATAGATTTATTCCTCAGGTAAACGTTATTCGTCAGATAAGTCCTATCCGAGTATTGAAAAACTTAACATCTTGCTATCTGTCGAATAAACCTTATCTACTTGTTTATCTAGCGATTGAAAAATCGGCCCTAAGTAAAGTCTTAAAGTATGTCTATCTCCAGACTGTATCTTATGAACCGTGATTGCTATACATTTAAAAGTTTCACAGATAAAGTATTTTTCTTGCCGTCGTAACAACAAATCCTTTTTTTTTTCAATGGTACGAGACCTTTTGTGTAAATCGCTCATACTGACAATCGAAACAGCAAACGACCCTAGATTGACTAAAAACAGGCCATAATGTATTTATTGCAGTAAATTACTGAATTAAATATACAATAGAATACAACGACAACATGTATTAAATTTTTGTTGCTTACGCGGCGACTAACAAAATTAACAAACGTATCTTATTTCTAAGTAAAGGGTAATTCCATGAAAAACGCTACCACAACATAATTTTTTCAATTACTGTTTTTAAATTAAAATGTGTCTTAGGATAATCTTAAAACCCTATATTTTAATAATATATCATTATTTTTTCGATAAATATTTTATTTTTATTTTTTTTAACATATTAAGTTAGGTTACTATGAACGATTGATAGTTGATAAATTTAATCAAAATTGGATACACTAAAAAGAAAACTATTGTTAGTTTGGCATTACGCTTCCCGCCATTCGAAAAGAGAAGTTTTCAACAGCTGTTGCGTGTAATATTATTTCGTAAGTTTAATTATTCTTTCCATTTATTTAACTTTTAAATTATGCCTCCTACCTGTAACACCCGTTACAAAAAACGAGTGTGCTTATGACCACACGACTGAAGTGAAACTTCTTTCGCACCATCTGAATGTATATATATATATATATGTGTGTACAATATATACATGTATACACATATACATATATTAATTTTCTATAAATATTTAAATTTATTTCATGCTTTCATTTATAAATTAATATTTTTGCATAGACCTCCGATTAAAAAAAAAAAAAAAAAGTGGATTCCCTCGGGGCCAAAAGGTCGGGCTCTTCCTCCTGAATCAGGGGACCCCAAACTCGGGTAGCCCACGACCTCTGGTTCCCGAGATAATACACGGGGGGGTGAGGTAACTAAAGGGGGTCGGGGGGGGGATAGGTTTCGTGGGGTTGCGGGGGGGAGGGGGGGGGGGTGGATTCCCTCAGGGCCAAAAGGTCGGGCTCCTCCTCCTGATTCAGGGGACCCCAAACTCGGGTAGTCCACGACCTCTGGTTCCCGAGATAATCCACGGGGGGGTGAGGTAACTAAAGGGGGCGGGGGCGGGGGGGTGTAGATTTCCTGGGGTTGCAAGGGGTAGGGGGGAGGGGGAGAAGGGGGAAGGGGAGAGGGGGGAGTGGATTCCCTCGGGGCCAAAAGGTCGGGCTCCTCCTCCTGATTCAGGGGACCCCAAACTCGGGTAGTCCACGACCTCTGGTTCCCGAGATAATCCACGGGGGGGTGAGGTAATCAATGAGGGGGGTTGGGGGGGGGTAGTTTCGTGGAATTATTAAGGGGTGAGGGGGGGGAGTAAGGGAGGGGATACAGGAGGGACTAAATAAATAAATAAGTGTATCCGTGTCTCAAACTTCTATTTTTATTGAAAAAAAAAAAACGTTGTAGACCTTGTAGTACCAAGCTCGCGCCACGGGCGCCTCTGTGCGTATATCCCCCACTTAACTTCCGTTCGCCTTGCCCGATCATTTTTCGTAACGCTTTCGCCAGTTTACTCCCCAAGTCAAGCGTGCCTAAAGAAGTTTCACTTCAAAAAAAGTGGATTCCCTCGGGGCCAAAAGGTCGGGCTCTTCCTCCTGAATCAGGGGACTCCAATCTCGGGTAGTCCACGACCTCTGGTTCCCGAGATAATCCACGGGGGAGTGAGGTAACTAAAGGGGGTCGGGGGGGCATAGGTTTCGTGGGGTTCCGGGGGGAGGGGGAGAGGGGGGAGTGGATTCCCTCGGGGCCAAAAGGTCGGGCTCCTCCTCCTGATTCAGGGGACCCCAAACTCGGGTAGTCCACGACCTCTGGTTCCCGAGATAATCCACGGGGAGGTGAGGTAACTAAAGGGTGTCGGGGGGGGGGGAGGGGGTAGTGGATTCCCACGGGGCCAAAAGGTCGGGCTCTTCCTCGTGAATCAGGGGACCCCAAACTCGGGTAGTCCACGACCTCTGGTTCCCGAGATAATCCACGGGGGGGTGAGGTAATCAATGAGGGGGGTCGGGGGGTGTTCGCAGCGTCATGTTCTCGAAGAAATTAATAGTTCTTAATCAATCAAGGTACTTAGCTTAATAATTGAGCTTATGAGGCTCGAAAGCAATTTGTACTTTGTGTCCAATTATCGTATTGTGACGATATTTTCAAGCTTCTATACTTTCAATTATATCAGAAATGTTCAGCAAAAATATATAAAACAATATAAAGGCCAGAACAGAACGAAATTTATAAATTATTTGTGCTCTTAGGTAATCAATTGTTATCAAATCTTAAAAAGATCCAAAAAATATATATTGCCTTCGGCGAGATGCGAACTCACAACTTCATACTCGACTCAATTGTTAACAAATCTTAAAAAGATCCAAAAAATATATGTCGGAGACAGCGACGGCAAAGCGGTAGGGTCGACAGCATCTTGGTGCGGTGGTACAGGTTCCGTTTCGCAGGTGAGTTTTGAATTGAAGCACGACGTGTAGATATACCCTCCAATCTTCATAATAACAATTTGAATAGGCAAACCGACAGTTTCGGTTCGGAGATGTGCCTTGGTCCGCGTCTCGATGCAAAAGTGACCGTTCGACGAACCCCACTTTCCAAAGCGACTCTGTCCATGTGACGCCATCACAAAATAACGCCACAAGCGTTCGCCCCTCTACTACGTAAATCAAATCAGCAACTTCTATTAAAATTATATCGACGATCTCCGACACGGCCAGCCTGACGATTTGCACGTCCTCCCGCCGATCCCAGGCAAACTTCGATATTTCCCTTTGCACATGCTCGTGCATGTCTGTAACAAAATAAAAAAAAAAAAACACAGAACACCGACTTTGAAGCATTTTTGAGAACTCGGCCAACCTGACCGTCACACGTCACGTTTAATTACAATGACTAGGTATTAGAAAACCAAACAAACTTAATTATTTTAACAACTAAACGCAAGAGCTTCCTTCAAGCCTCATAATTATCAAAATTAAAAAAAAAAAACAAAAGGTTCCTCCAAGCCTCATAATTATCAAATCAAAATCATAGTCATAATTGTCAAAAAGAAAACACACCATGGTTTGCTACCACAGTAGCTAGTGACAACTCATAGTTGACACCCATATCGTTATCACCTCTTGTGATACGACCAACTCTAGAGTCCACGACTCCCAGGTCAACACATGACCGTACAACTAATAGTCTCCTCCGAGACCCAGGTCCCCGCCACATCACTAGCTGCCCATCGCCCCCTGAACAACTCCTCACTGAGTTGCAGTTACGACTACAGACTAGTGCATGCAGTGCGACCATATCCACCAAAGTCCCCGCCACATCACTAGCTGCCCATTGCCCCCTGAACAACTCCTCACTGAGTTGCAGTTACGACTACAGACTAGTGCATGCAGTGCGACCATACCTACTAGTGTCCCCGCCACACCACTAGCTGCCCATCGCGCTCTGAACAACCCCTCACTGGGTTGCAGTTACGACTACAGACTAGTGCGTGCAGCGCGACCACATAGCCATGATACGTGTTCTATTTGCTGGCGGAGGCACCCTCCTCACTATCTTCTACATTTTGAAAATCTAACTCAGCAGACATTACTTGGAAAAATCTTTCGTACCTATGCGATCGTGGGGTACTTATAAGTTCTGTTTCCAATCAACGATTTCAATAGGTAACGATCGCCATTATCGCCATCAAACAACTCACCAATATTAAATTTCATTACTTTAGCTCACTTCTATCAAATTTAGATTTTTCGTAAATAGCACTCATTTCTATGTTCGTAGCCGCATGCTCTCTTGAGAAGATTTAATAGTCTAGCCACACATACTATCAGAAGCTCAAGTGAGCTCGTAACTATAGGTCACAGTGAACTTTAATTTTGAAATAAAGACAAACCAGATATCATAATTTTAAAACCCTGATTTAAATTTTCTCAGCCCATTATTACGAACAATAATCGGGTAGTACAAGACATAAAATTTGCAAAAATAACTTTTACTATCATGTCTCAAAGAAATGGTTCAGTAGACAACGCTGGTACTACCCGTACCCTGTATACGTACTATCGCGTGTGTACGTATACCAATGAAATTACAGATAGCTTGACAAGAGAACATTCTTCAGCCACGGAATCAAAATAAAAATAGTACGACTCACCGGATTATGGCAATTTCCCACAAATACCTGCCACTTGGCAGCTGTCAACCGTTGCACACCAGACATCTCAGAGCTCTCATAAAATCCCATTACGTTACCACAAACGTTTTGGGTATTTTGAAACCTTCTCATCGCCTTCAGAGTAGAGGCTCAAGTCTTGAAATCTTGGGCGTTCCGCAAAGCGCACGCAGCTCCGGCTGCGCCGCACGCAGCTCCGGCTGCGCCGCACGCAGCTCCGGCTGTGCCGCACGCAGCTCCAGCAGCGCCACACGCCATTGATGTGAATCACCACGCAGCCAGAAGCGCGCTCCGCAAGCGCACCATGCGCGCTCCGCAAGCGCACCATGCGCGCTCCGCAAGCGCACCATGCGCGCTCCGCAAGCGCACCTCGCTCGCCAAGCAACAGCCAGCACTGTCGCGCGCCAAGCAACAGCCAGCACTGTCGCGCGCCAAGCAACAGCCAGCACTGTCGCGCCCCAAGGATCAGCCAGCACTGTCGCACACCAAGCATCAGCCAGCACTGTCTCGCGCCAAGCAACAGCCAGCACTGTCGCGACAGCGCCGCGTCTAGCCGCTCGTGCACGCCTACAGCGCACTCCTGCAGCGCACCATCATGCGGAGCGATCTCTGCGCCAGCAATTGAGCGCACCTCGTATCGTCACGTTCACTTCCAGCCTCACTTGATTTATATCGAGATTGTGAGCAGTGTAGTTCTTTATCCAACTTCTGATGTCGGGGACAGCGAGGGCAAAGCGGTAGGGTCGACAGCATCTTGGTGCGGTGGTACAGGTTCCGTTTCGCAGGTGAGTTTTGAATTGAAGCACGACGTGTAGATATACCCTCCAATCTTCATAATAACAATTTGAATAGGCAAACCGACAGTTTCGGTTCGGAGATGTGAAACAAACAAAAGTGACCGTTCGACGAACCCCACTTTCCAAAGCGATTCTGTCCATGTGACGCCATCACAAAATAACGTCACAAGCGTTCGCCCCTCTACTACGTAAATCAAATCAGCAACTTCTATTAAAATTATATCGACGATCTCCGACATATATATTGCCTTCGGCGAGATGCGAACTCACAACTTCATACTCGACATGTCATGCAATATTTACATGAGCCAACTCCTTGTTTGTAGTACAGACGAAATAGGACTATACTCTGCTTCCGTTCGCCTTGCCCGATCATTTTTCGTAACGCTTTCGCCAGTTTACTCCCCAAGTCAAGCGTGCCTAAAGAAGTTTCACTTCAAAAAGTGCATTCGTTTGTTTGGCGATTTAGTTATTGCACGCAATATAAAATGCTTTTAAGAAAGTAAGGATATGATTGATAACTACTTAAGTTTGCTATTTATATGAAGATTGGCCTTTTTGTTTGTGCAATTTTGGCGGGTAACAGTGTGTAAGAGCCGTTACGTAACGGGTGTTACCAAATTTTGACAAGCCTTGATAAGAACTAATAAAAACGTAATGGCTCTAGTTTAGTGATTTTTTAAGGTTTTACGTTTAGGGGTCCTCCATATATTATAATGATACGTTTTTTGTGTTTTTCGTTAATAAACAATGTTGTCATTAACAGTTGACAACATTTTCATTTTGCTGTGTTGAATAAAATATTTGTATTTTTTTTTTATTTTTTTTTATTAAAACATAAACCAGCGCTTGACCGCAAATACTTCTTATCTTGTTCGCAAATGGTAACCTGTAATGTCTGAGTTGTTCGACTCATTCACTAGCCCGAATCCCTTGTTCATAAACTAAACTAAATTTTAAGTTGCATGTTATTCTTTTTATTTAATTAAGTAAAAGACACTTAGATGAATTATAGTTAGCTGTTTTCAAGCAGCCTTTGACGACAGGTCTCTAACACTAACTGTTGTAATTCAGCAAAAACGCCGACAATTTAACTTAGTAACGTAATTTATTGGCGGGCCCCAAAATAATAATTATGTCTGATGCCTAATGCAGTATGGTGTACTTTGCTTAGGTTGAGCTAGCTTTTCTTTTAGATTGACGATGTCTTCAGCGAAAAATAACATGAAGTAAAATATAGACAAAGACTGAAAAAAAAAATTCTGCAAAACATGCAGAGCACCATGCAAAAAGAAAGAGAGAGGGACAGAAAATGAAAAAGAAGTGATAAAGAAAAATTGTACAAAATCTAAACTCAAAAGCTTAAAACCAGACAAGGAACTAGAGATCGCGTAGAGATACTTTTGATGTTTGTTTTTTAGTCAAAATACTCTCGGAAAGCAAAAAGAAAAAAAGTACAGGGGCGCAGGAATATGCCAAATTTGTCCATGCGAAGGAGCAAATATTATTATTTTCCCAATAATATTAATGTAAATTAGCAGTAAACATGATTATTTCACTGCTATTGTTATTAAAATACATTTATTGGTACAAATATTGTTTTAATTTCGTACTCGTAACACCCCTTATATTCAGCTATAACACCCGTTACAGTTTTAAACTTCGATACAAAATCAAGTTTGTATTTTTGTGTTAATCCAAGTGGACTACGAAGTAAAGAATTTACTTAGCTACGTAGTTCCAATTTTTTGACTAACGTAAAGAAATTCGCAGAGTTTTGCTTTAATTTCGGTTAAGCCCGAAAGCTTAGACAAAATCGTGTAACGCTCGTTACACACATATGTTACCTTTCATTTCTTTACTGCTGTTTGTAACTGTCCAATTTATTACAGATACCGGTAAACAGTCCTAGATGGAAGGTGTTAAGGTCATAAAACTTAATTGTTTTCTTTTTGCATCATTAATTAATTGTCAAGTAGAAGTGTACAACCCGTAACACCCGTTACATGGAATGACCCAAAAACAAATAAAAGTACATTTTAAATGCCATCATATCAATTGACATTTAAGCAACAAGTCAATTCACTGAAAACTAGTTTATTATATTTTAAATGATCGACAAACCAAATCTAACGGGCTACTGTAGGCCTAGTATAAGTTTTCATTACGAGACTCGATCGTCGATATCGAGCGCGTTTGGCGCCCTCATTGGTTGAGAATTCTTACAACCTTGAAGCGGGCCAATCGATGAGCCAAACGCACTCAATATCGACGATCGAGTTTCGTAATGAAAACTCATACTAGGCCTACTGTCACGGTATTTATAAAAATAGAATGAGATAATATGTGTTATGCGGTTTGACAAGATACAGGTTTAATAGTCCTTACCTAGAGTATGTCAAAACTCAAAAAGATTTATCCATTTTGCTAAATCAAAAATTTTAATCAACGTAATTATTAAAATTCTAATACAATAAGTATATTGATATGTATACATGTCAATATGAAGACTAAACCACTAGCAAGCTATTGGTTTAGTCTATTTCACAGCTTTATGGCCTATGGTATTGTAGGTACTGTGGACATAGCCGCTGGTATACGAAATATATAATACGAGTATGTCATTCAAAAACAAGATGTTCTAGAAATTTATCAGCTAGGTGTTAGTTGTTTATGTATTTTAGTTCAAAGGTCCTAGTCTATACATAGATTGTGACTTCCAGTGATAGCTATGTGGACGGAACCCAGCATTGACATATGAACCTGAAGGCTTTTATTTATCTAGAAATCTTTTATTTTTTTTTTATTTTTTTGCTTTGTTATTATTTGGCTTGGCATATCGTATTTGTTTAAGGTTATGTTTCTTGTAATTTTATAGTACATGATGATACATGTACGGTAAGTTAAAAATCACATCCGAAAGGATATTGCTAGTCCGAGCGTGGGCGAGGGCTATAAGAAAACAAAGGCTGTAATTATCAAAGCGCACGTATGTCATACGACGTTTTTTAACATATTAGCAAAGAAGTAAACGACTTTCTTGAACCAATGAATCTTTAAACAAATAAAAACCATGCAACGAAAAGAAATAGCCCGCAATAATTGTTACTTGTTCAAAAAATAGCGACGCGTCAGTGTTATCGCGTATCAAAGTTAATATTTTAGGTTTTTTTTTATATAAATTGGTTGTAATTTATTGACAAAATTAATTGAATTCAAGAATTAAATGTCTATTTATTATATTTTATCTCCGAAAGTTAATTTTAAATGCCAACCATCTTGATTGATTTCCATAAGAAAGAAGTTTCTAAATATATTTTTTTCACATTACTTAATTTATGTACACACATCAAAAGTGTCTAGGGATCAAGCATTTTTATGCGGATTTCTTGAGATTGAGATGTGGCTTTGTAATAAATTTATGATTTTATAAATTTATATGGATCCTTTTTGGTGCATTTCATAATTTGAATCAGGGACTGTGAATCAAATTCGAGTAAAAGATGAAAATCAGCTGTCAATATTTTCCCTATAAAAACATACAACGCATTGAAGACATTATTAGTGCTACTGTTTCCCTACTACTGATTAAAACCAACGTTATTATGGAGCGGCGACGTCATTTAAGCAGGGAAGAAATGCTCAGAGCCGTGGGAATGATAGAAGCTGGTTCCCGGCAACGTACTGTGGCTTTAGCTCTGAATACAAGTCAGAGTGTTATCAGTCGACTTTGGACACGTTACCGAAGCACTGGTACCGTGGCTGAGCGCCATGGAGGACGGTATCGCTGCACCACACGGAGACAAGACCGATACATTCAAATCTTAACTCGAAGAGCTCCAACAATAACCGGCATGATGTTAGCCGTGAGGCTTCATCACTCTTCAGGGAACTTAATTAGCGACCAAACAGTCAGAAACCGCTTGCATGAAGTGAACCTTCATTCCCGAAGACCGCTACGGGTACCACCTATAGCAATGCACAATGGTAGGATTCGATATCAATGGGCTCTTGAACACAGAAATTGGGCAGAAGAACAATGGCGTTTCGTGTGCTTTTCTGATGAGTCTCGTTTTGGTATGAGACCGGATACAAGACGTATACGACACTGGAGAACCCCTGGACGCCAACAGCGATTAAAATCCTGCCAGGAAGTCCATCCTTATAGTGGTGGAACCATCATGGTATGGGCGGGTATTTGAATCGGCGGAAGAACTGAGTTGATTTGGATCAGAGGCAACCTCAACGCTCAAATTTATGCTGAGACGATTGTATCAGACGTCATCGTTCCTCTACAAGTGCAAATCGGTCCCTTATTTCAGTTAATGCATGATAATGCACGACCGCACACCGCAAGAGTTGTAAGACAGACTCTCGCCGCAGCTAACATTAATGTCCTGCCCTGGCCTGCTCAGTCGCCAGACTTGAACCCGATTGAGCATGCATGGGATATGCTACAGAGAAGAGCTCTGCCGAATATGGAGGGTATCCAGTCGCAAGAAGACCTTTTTTTGTTGTTGCAACGAACATGGGCAGCCATTCCACAGCGTGATTTGGATGAACTCATTTTGAGTATGCCAAACCGATGTTCTTGTGTTGTTAGTGTTCGCGGTAGAAACACGGATTATTAATTGTTTAAGTTACCGAATAAAATTTTAGAGAAAACTGTTATTTCAGTCTTTTTTCGAACTTTTGTGTTAGTGGTTCAAATGTCAAATATCCCTTTATTAGGAAAATGGCAAATTTCTTTATTAATGCAAAGGTGACTTGGTTTATCGTTACTGTGACAAACGAAAACACTTTATTTGATGAATCCTTAAAGAAAATTTTAATTAACATCAATCAGGAGAAAAGTTATTGCAACAATATATGTTGATCCCTAGACACTTTTGATGTGTATATTTGCCATTTTAGGTTCTAATTTGATAAAAGATATGTATGTACATAATAACTTTTAGTTCATTTAGATACGAATTACGGCTGCACTGCACTTTGAAATGAGAAAGATTCCTGATGCGATAAACAAATATTCATGTATACTTGTAAAGTATATGACTAAGCCTGCACCATCCTTTGAGGTGTTAAGAAGAAGTAGCGACTACACATGAATTCACCTAATTATGTAGCGAACTCAGCGCTACATTGAATGCAGCACATGTCATTCCTTCAGCGAGGAATTACTCCCTAGTCAAAGTGATATAATTGCTAATTGCTTCCTACTTAAAGCACAGGATTCTGAGCTATCTAGGCAGCCCAACCAGATTTTCACACCTATGCATCGCAATATTTTCCTGGAGCGGATCGGATACGTCTCGGCTCGATTACAATGCTGACACTGATTTTTGTACTCGTACGAACAAGGAGGCCGAGGTATCCTTCACCGCAGTGTACTTATATAAATCAATTAGAGTAAAGTCTTCAGTTACTATGCAGTCACGTGCACTAATATCTTAACACTTGCTTACTTTCAATAGCAATTTCTGCGCGAAATAATGAAAACAGCAATTAAATAAGACACATTGCAAAAAATTTTAAGTTCGAAAAAAACTATGTTCTTTGCAACATACGAGCGTAGTTTTTTCCGAGTTCAAAGGTTTCGCGCAGAAATTCCTATTGAAAGTTAGCAAGTGTTGAAAGTTTCATTCAAAAATAAAGGAAGAAATCGCTTTTGAATAAAGACATGTGTATACATACTTATGGTCATAAATGTTCCCTGGTTCCGGTCCCCTGGAGGGGTTCGTCCCCGCAATCTCCAGATCAATCTCCCTCTGGCCCAGCATCGGTCGCATTATTGGGTTTAACATTGCATCAGCTCACTCAACGACCGTCTTCATTCCTATTCAGTCATTTAAATCTATGAAAAGGTCTAATAAGAAAAGTAGGTGTGCACAGCGGACGCACGTCCTGTCATTCGAAAGTGCACCTCTCTAATATTCGAGGTCTTGACTCCAATCTCACATCACCACCTTGAGCCTGAGAAGCCCCATCTACTTTTCTTGACGGAGACCCACATCAGAGTCCGTCTGATGCGGCATACCTCACCTACCCGGGATACGCATTGGATCATCATTTCCTGCAGCGGCCGGGCTCTGTGTATATGTCCACAATGACATCTGTTGCCGGCGTCTCCGTCACCTCGAAGACCCTCACTTCTCGGTCCTATGGCTGTTGGTTGACACTAGTGTAGACAAAATTGTTTACACGTGTGTCGACCGATCGCACAGCAGTGATGAGTTGACAACTCGATTGTTTGACCACCTCAGTGAGGTTGCTGACAATGCGCTGCACCGGTACCCTGACGCACAGTTCGTCGCTCTGGAAGACTTCAACGCCTGCCACCAGGACTGGCTTTTCCCGTAACAGAGGACCGACCACGCTGGTAGAGAGGCGCGAAACTTCGCGCTTTCAATGGGCCTTTCCCAGCTGGTAGAGCAAGCGACTAGGGTGCCTGATGTAGTTGGTCATACTGCCAATTGTCTGAACCTTCTGCTAACCACTGATACGGACAGACGTGTTGTAACAGTTTCCTCATCGTTGGGAACTTCAGACCTCTGTCTGGTGAAGTCTGTATCGTCCATCTCCCCACCAGATTACGACTCTCGTGGTGAAAGGCGAATGTGGCGATACAGGTCAGCAGATTGGGATGAGATAAGCCACTTCTTTGCGTCTTATCCTTGGCAGCAGGTCTGCGTCTCTTCTGACAAACCGTCGAGCTGTGCGAACGCTATAACCGATGTGGTGCGCCAAGCTGTGGAGTATTTTATCCCCTTCAATGACTGATTCAATGCCGATTGTGTCCAAGCTGAACAGCATAAACACACGGCATTTCTCACCTGGGTTGACGCTCGTGACTGCGAAGCTCCGGATCTAAGCTTAAAGAAGAAAGCGTTTAACCGTGCTGCCAAATCCTACAAAAATGCGCTTAATAAGGCTCACTTTGATTGCAATACCCATATTGACAACAAGTTATCTGCGCAGCCATCCGGTAGCAGATCTTTTTGGTCCCTTGCCAAATCGGTCGAGGCGAACTTCTGTCGGCCCACACTGCCTCCGCTGGTTAGGCCTAATGGAGCACTGGCTCATACGGCGAGAGAGATAGCAGGTCTCTTTGCATCTCTCTTTGCCCATAATTCGCGTCTTGATACTGGCAGTGCTACTCCACCTAATTTACCTCATTGCGGTACTTCAATGCCTGAGGTTCGCATTAGGAATAAGGAGGTTCTGAGAGTACTGTGTCGTCTGGACGTGAATAAGGCTAGTGGTCCAGATGGTATACCAGCGATTGTTTTAAAGCATGTGTGTCTCCTGTATTGTGTCGCCTCTGATTTAGGACTGGTATGGTGCCCAAGTCCTGGAAGCTTGCCAACGTGCAGCCCGTACCCAAAAAGAGTAGTCGTGCCAATCCTACCAACTATCGGCCGATTTCGATCACCTCCATGCTTTGCAAAATTATGGAGCGTGTGTCGAACTCGCGCCTCTTGGCATACCTGGAAGGTAACGATCTCCTCAGTGACCGACAGTACAGGTTTCACCGCAATCGGTCCACTGGAGACCTACTAGTGTATGCCACTCACTTGTGGGGCGAGGGCCTCGAGAAAAATGGGGAAGCGATTGCTGTCTCCCTTGATGTCTCGAAGGCCTTCGACTGGGTATGGCACGCTGGTCTTTTGAGTAAGCTTCTAGCGTATGCCATTTCCCCTGGCCTGACTGGCTGGGTAAAAGACTTCCTGACTGAACGGTCCCTCCTAGTCGTTGTCAACGGATGCTCATCTGAGCCCATGTCGTCTAATGCCGGTGTTGTTCAGGGGTCTATTCTCTCTGCAACTCTGTTCCTGCTGCATTTAACGATCTGCTGATGCCCAGTATCTATGGGTATGCAGATGACAGCACAGTTGTGGAGAGATACCTGCTGGATGCTCGGGCTAGTACGGTATCAATCCGGTCCGAAAGAGAGGCTATGGTAGAGCGAACGAATGTGGCACTACAGGCAGTGTCCGAATGAGGCAATGCCAATCTTGTGTCAAAACACAGGCGTGTCATTTCACTGCCAAAAGGAGCCCGTTCACCTTACTCCTACTTTTCGAAATGTATCTTTGGAGTGTACCGACCGCCTTCAGATTTTGGGAGTTGAGATTTCCTCGAACCTAAACTTTGGGCGGTTCATTGAGTCCAAGGCCAAGGTGGCTGCCAAGAAATTTGGCGTTATCGCAAAGGTCCGGCTGTACTTCACACCAGAACAGCTTCTAATAATGTACAAAGCACAGGTCCGTTCGTGTGTGGAGTACTGCAGCCACATTTGGGCTGCTGCTGCTAAGTGTCACCTGGCCACTTTGGATTCAGTGGAGAGGCGTGCAATGAGGCTGATTGGTGACCCTGATTTAACTCGGAGACGGTCTCCAAAGCCCTAAAGCACAAGCGTAGAGTAGTCAGCCTTTCGGTGTTCTATAGGATGCATTTTGGTGAGTGTGCGAGGGAATTGCATGATTTAATTCCCCCATCTCCGTTCCACCATCGTTGTTAACACCACTACGATCCGGACGAAGCGTTTCGCCTCCTCTTTTATACCGCGTACATCGAGGGACTGGGACAATTTGCCAGTGGCGGTGTTTCCGTCGGACTACAACTTGAGTGTCTTCAAGGCTAGAGTGAATAGGGTCTTAATAAACTAGTGCGCTTTAACATCAACGATTACGTCACTGCTTATCATCAGGCGGGATTGCAGTCAAGCGCCAGTTTATAATTTATATTAAAAAAAAAACTGTACCCGTGCTTACACGTCAAGCTATGCATCCAGTTTTAGCTAACCGTTCGTTGTACAGGTTTTTCTTACATCAGATGGAAGCTTATACTACTAGTTTGTGAGTTTACAAATGTTAAGTTACATGCTTTGAATTTGTAAATTAACTCCACACTACGGCACGGTGGTGGTAACAATGGGTCTTATAAGAAAGCTCAAGAACACTCAAAGGACAATGGAGAAAGCTTTGCTTGAGGTTTCACTGCTTGATCAAATCAGAAATAGGAGATCCGCAGAAGAACAAGAGTAACCGACATACCCCGAAGAATTGCAACACTTAAGTTGCAGTGGGCCGGGCACATTGCCCTTAGGACCGATGCCCGATGGGGCCGACGGGTTCTCGAGTGGCGACCACGCACCGGAAGATGCAGCGTGGGTATGTCCTTGATAAGGTGAACCGACGACCTGGTGAAGGTCGTCGGACCGGTCCTCGTGGAGATCCTTGGGATAGGCCTCTGTCCAGCACAGTGGACGTCTTTTGGCTGAAATGATGATGATGACGATATTTTCATCATTATCAACCTTTTTATCGTCCCACTACTGGGCACAGGTCTCCTCTCATACAGACAAGGACTGAGCGTAATCACCACGCTTGCTCAATGCGGGTTGGCGATTTCAGACTTAAAGTCCAGGTTTCCTCAAGATGTTTTCCTTCACCTTCAGTCATTGGTGTCCAAGATATACTTAGAAAGTACATACAACATTAGAAAAGTTACATTGGTACTTGCCTGGCCTGGAATCGAACCAGCGCACTCATACTTGAGAGGCTGGTGTTTTAACCACTAGGCCACCACGACTACAACGATATTTCGATATCGACTACGACGATATTTTAGAAGCATACAAATATGGCTTATTGCGAAATAAAAACAATATTATTATAAGTCAGAATTTAACTGAATGGTAAATAAATAAAAACGAAAGTTATTGATGTCACAATACGGAGTTATTTGGGCATTCAATTCAAGTTTTTTTTTCCAATTTCATTTTTCTTAAGACTTAAGGCGTCAACAAATGCTGGAAGATTTCGTTTGCAGGATATTAATTAGCAATATTAGGATCTATTTTTTTCCTTTTCTCAACTATGTTGGAGTCGTCGGCTTCCGGTCTAACCGGATGCAGCTATAATACCAATATCTTACATGGAACGACTGCCTGTCTGACCTCCATTACCCAATTAATTATACGTAATATTGGTAGGACTGAAGACCGTGACAGCCTCCGTGGCGTAGCGTTAGCGAACGCGGCCGCAACGCAAGGAGGCGCGGGTTCCATCCCCGCGCAGTGCAAATATTTGTATCCATGAATATGAATATTTGCACTGGTCTGGTCGTGCCTCGGAAAGCACGTTAAGCCGTTGGTCCCGGTTGCCATACGAACATCTAATGGCAGCAGGGGCGTGCACAGAGATTTTCTTGAAGGTATGCATAGATATACCTACTACCCAAATCTCTGTGCTTATATATGGTAAAACTTAAAAAACGTAACGTAGACGTAGTTTCAATTTAACAAAGTCGCGTACTTTTTCGCATGTCAACATTGAATTGATGTTTGTACGTGGCTACAATGAACATCTAAGTATGTGATTGATGATAAGAACAAGTCAAATAAATGATATACGTGGGGTGTTAGGTATTTTTTTGCCCAAATGAATACAATGAAATCATCATCTCAGGGTTAATACCAGTCGCATCCAAAGCTTTGGAATCTGGGGTCCGCTTTTCCAGTCTAATTGCTGATTTTGGCAAAATTTCGACATTTTCCGTGAAGCGACTGCCGTCTGACTTGTGGGCTCCAACAACCCGTAACGACTGCCACTAGATGTTCGTATGGCAACCGAAACCAACGGCTTAACGGGCTTTCCGAGGCACGACCAGACCAGTGCAAATATTCATATTCATGCATCAAATATTTACACTGCGCGAGGATCGAACCCGCGCCTCCTTACGCAGCGGCCGCGTTCGCTACCGCTACGCCATGGAGGCTGTCAAAATACAATGAAATGGTATTACTAACTGAACTGTAAATAAGTAATAATTTATTTCTCAAAAAACTAAAAAAAAATATTTATAACGCGCCTATCTATTTTTAAATAACTCCCTAAAAATTAAATATATATAAGATCGTTGTGAAATCGCTAAAAGTTCTTTTAAAATGGAAATATAGACAAATCTTTCATAAATATGCGTAATGCACTACTCATTGGAATCATAACTATTAAATTTTGCTAATTTGTAAACTTCAGGAAAATTATTACAATATAAAGTATAGTATATTGAAATTCAAAAGCAAGTAGGTTGAAAAACTTAAGGTCTTTTAAGTTTTTATAACGACGAACTGTCAATGCCGTGTTTTAAAATAATATACCTACACGAGAAACAAAACAATTTATTTGTGTGTACACACTACACAGCCTGCTAACCACATATAATTATCATATTACTTTTTATAAAGACAACCTTTCTTTTGTGTTAAACCAAAAACTCTAAAATAAATGAATATTTAATTCCGCTTAAAACAACCAATATAGGTACATATTTAACCAAATACACCAATAATGAAACAACATAAGCTGCTAAAATAAAAAGGTATTTGAACGAACAACAATCATGCTATATTTCTGAACTTCTTAAATTCGTCGCATTATTAGAAGCTGTGCTTATCGTGCCCTTAAAAGCCAATGAAATTTCACGCACACGTACACAACAATTTAGGCACACAAGCAAATAATTTTATACACAGACAGATATGGAAGAGGCACATTTTGTTAGTGCTTACGCCGCTACGAGAAGTGGCGCGGCCGTCGCGACGAAGGTCAGTATAGCCATATTTCGTAGTTAGCACTAGGCCCAATAGATGGCAGTGTTCTCACTAACTGATTTTTTTTTTTTTTTTTTATTAAAGTGTAAACCAGCGCTTGACCGCAATCCTGCCTGATGGTAAGCAGTGACGCAATCGTTGATGGTAAAGCGCACTAGTTTATTAAGAGCCTATGCACTCTAGCCTTGAAGACACTCAAATTGTAGTCCGACGGAAACACCGCCGCCGGCAGATTGTTCCAGTCCCTCGATGTACGCGGTATAAAGGAGGAGGCGAAACGCTTCGTCCGGATCGTAGAGGTGTTAACAACATAAGGGTGGAAACTCGCCGTACGACGGGTCGTCCGATGGTGGAACGGAGATGGGGGAATTAAATCATGCAGTTCCCTCGCACACTCCCCAATGTATCCTATAGAACACCGAAAGGCTGGCTACTCTACGCCTGTGCTCTAGGCTTTGGAGACCAACTCGAGTTAAATCAGGGTCACCAATCAGCCTCTTCGCACGCCTCTCCACTGAATCCAAAGTGGCCAGGTGACACTTAGCAGCACCAGCCCAAATGTGGCTGCAGTACTCCACACACGAACGGACCTGTGCTTTGTACAACATTAGAAGCTGCCCTGGTGTGAAGTACTGCCGGACCTTTGCGATTACACCAAGTTTTCTGGCAGCCACCTTGGCCTTGGACTCAATGAACCGCCCAAAGTTTAGGTTCGAGGAAATCTCAATACCCAAAAGCTGAAGGCGGTCGGTACACTCCAAGGATACATTCCGAAAAGTAGGAGCCAAGGTGAACGGGCTCCTTTTGGCGGTGAAAAGACACGCCTGCGTTTTGGCGGCATTGAATGCTACAAGATTGGCATTGCCCCATTCGGAGACTGCCTGAAGTGCAACACTCGTTCGCTCTACCATGGCCTCTCTTTCGGACCGGATTGATTCCCTACTAGCCCGAGCATCCGGCAGGTATCTCTCCACAACTGTGCTGTCATCTGCATACCCATAGATACCGGGCATCAGCAGATCGTTAATATGCAGCAGAAACAGAGTTGCAGAGAGAACAGACCCCTGAGGAACACCGGCATTAGTCGACATGGGCTCAGATGAGCATCCGTCGACAACAACTCGGAGGGACCGTTCAGTCAGGAAGTCTTTTACCCAGCCAGTCAGGCTAGGGGAAATGCCGTACGCTGGAAGCTTACTCAAAAGGCCAGCGTGCCATACCCGGTCGAAGGCCTTCGAGACATCAAGGGAGACAGCAATTGCTTCCCCATTAACAAAGTCTTTCAGTTTTAAGTTTGTAGTATATAAATTATTATATATTTTTTTAGAAAACTATTAGGGTATGCAGAGCTTTTCTGCTTGTATGGAACGCACGCGCCTGAATGGCAGCCGTTGCGGGTTCAAAAGTCAAGTCGGTTCCCTCAAAAGTCCTATACATAATTGGTCTAACTGCAATGCTTCGATATTGCTTCGGGTTGTGAAGGTCAGACGGCAGTCGCTACATGGAAAATATCGAAGTTTAGACAAAAATGAGCAGTTGGACTGGTAAAGCGGACCCCAGACTCCAAAGCTGAAAGCTTCGGATACGACTAGGATTAACGCTGAGATGAAGAATGGTAGGACTGAAGACCCCTAGCGGCTGTCGAAAGATCCACACAGCACAGCTGGGACCAACGGTTTAACGTGATCATCCATACACGGACTAACGGTCGCCGCGTCTCATCAATCTAAAATGATTAATTTTCATCCAAAAATAAAAAAATCTTAGAAAATATTAATTATATTACTACGCCTAATTTTTTTTCACGTCCTAAAGTTAATGGGGTGTGCTAATCACGAATCTGTGCTTAGATTTTTTTCCAGTACGTCAGATGTCAGGAAAATTTTTCAAGCACATTTTTCAAATCACAACTGACATTGGCAGAATTCATTTTCGCATCGGCACCATTGTGTGTTTTGTAATATAGTAACCTGTGTCATGAAAATCGACACAAAACCTGTAACACTCCTAGGTAAGTGTGTTTATTGCTAGACATGTGTATATAAACTGCCTCTTTTTATAATGGAAGTAGGGCAACTATATGTAGGTAGAACTATAATAATAAATATAATAATTTAATGGCTTACACCTCTTACTTTTTATGTTCATACATCTAGTTAATTAGGAGAGACACAATAATAAGAACTGAAGGGAGAGTCTCGTAATTCAAAACGTTCAACATCTAGCGACAATCAAACTGAAGGATATTAATTAAAATAATAATATTAAAAATATTTTCTATCTATATATCAAGTGTTTTGAACAAATAATCCTTGCTCTAGACAAAATATCTCACAAGGTTATTTTAAATTTTGTGAAATATCTAACTAAGTATATTTTCATAGCTAAGCACACTTAACAAATTCAAAACACCAAACATCGTGTCGGCTTTACAGGGTATTAGCAATAATTGGCTGTTAACGAGCAGAGGAGATTGTATAAAGTGAAGCTTGTGAAGGCTAGATTGTAACGCCCCCACCGTATTGAAAATATGTATTTGTACCGTTATGATAATGATCGCACACTTTTACCTTCAAGGATTTTATAAACACGTGTATATTTGAGGTAAACAATTTATTGTGTAAAGTGGCCAATTATAAAACTGCTAAGCCTTATTACATGTTAAATTAAGTATAATATAGACCCTATAATATAAGGCCTAAGGCTTAGCACCACACCACCCCACTACTCCTAAGTTTGAACTGCGTGCATATTTTAAAACTCAATGTCTCTGTTGTTTGAACTCGACAGCCACTTATGCATTTTATGCTTTGATTCATATTTTACGGGCTGTGTCTAATTGTTAGTCACACATAGACTATTGACACGACACGCATGACACGATGACTAGGTAGGGAAGTCTTATTTATCTTAATTTAGCCTCTATGGGATGAGTAAGTACGAGCTTAGTAACAAAAGAAAGAGAGGTTGATGTCCTAGGCGTCAGAGGCGAAGAAGTTGCAGGCGAATTGTGGTTATTGAAATATCCTAACGTATTTGGTCGTAATAAAAACGCCTTTAAAACTGAATAACAAACAAAAATAAAAGTTTTAGTAAATTGCACGTGAACGTGACTTAAATTCAATGGCACTTGGAAGTCTATTTGTACTTGTGGCAATTATGCTGGGTAGGTACAGATTACTCAAGTAACATGAAATATAACTCTTGTTCCTAGTATCATGATAGTTCCTACCTAAGTGAAATTACCATTTCCTGGAAACTGTTATTTACATACTTAGCTGTAGTGAACCAGAAGTGACGGCACCAACTTACGAGTTTTAAGTCTCGTTTTGAACCCAGGCATTACTTTATGAAAATTATTTCATCATCACTACTTGCACCCTGCTTTTTTTACTCTACTAGTTTATTATTTTCCTGTACGAGTCACAAGAAATACATACGTACTTTTCTGCCTTTTCTGTTTTACTTTTCGTCAGTTTTTTATCTATGAATATAATTTATTTTAAAAAAACCTCCTATAAACCCAAACAGGAGCTTAACTTCGTATAAATAACACTGTTTTTCTCACGGAATAGTAAGATCTGTTGTGTGGTTTTTCTGCTATTAAAACGACGAAGGAAAATATTGTGAAGAAAGCGACACGTCCTTGTTCCAAAGATATAAAGATATGTTACGTCTTCTAACCCGCACTGTGGCCGGATGGTAAATTACAGCTCAATTATTAAGAAATTACGAGTATGAACTCGAAAAAATAAATTAAATCAAGAAAATAAATTAAATGTACATGAGTACATTTAATTTATTTTCTTGATTGCAAAATACTGCCGGCGAGGTAAGGATCGCCTCTGCACGATACACCTGTTCAACGGTGACTAGTATACATCAACATAAATTAGTAAAACATACCCACAATCTGTGGCAGTTAAAAATCAATCATTTTTAACATTTTCAACTTTAATTATTATTTGCATTTCATCATCAGTATTTGCTGTCTGTTTTTTTACAGTACTAACATATTGTTTAGTTCTATAATTTTCCTGTACGAGCCACAAGAAATAAATAAGTACATACTTTTCTGCCTTTTCTTTTTTTCTTTCCGTAAGTTGTTTTTATACTTGTTTGGTCTTTGAATATTATTTATATTGAAAGTCACCAGACATGAGACAGTAAATACTTTAATTATAAATAACATTGTTTTTCCTCATGGAATAGATTATTTGCAGTATTAATTTCAAAATTTTTTACTCGGTATGGTGTAGTTACATCATATAGGTACTAATGAGTATTCTATTCAATTGTAATGGCCGGAAAAGGCGAGCTTTCTGCTTGGATTGCAAGCCAATATTTATGGTAGAAGACATGCATTAATCCCAAATAAATTATGTTAATGATGATTAAAATTATCGTAGGCAAAACGCGTGGTGCTGTACCTCGCACGGTCGCGGCCGGAGCGGCTGTTGGACGAGATGATGACAGAGCTACAGACCGTGGAGACGCTCAACTGTCTCATTGAGCGCACTGAGACGCCGCCTTTCTACCGGCTCACGTCCATGCGCAAGGCCACCTCGGGCCACAGCGACGGGCCTTGCACCGGTTCACAGGTAGGTACACACCTAACATATTATCGTCTAGAGCTAATTTTGTCTGCTCATTGCACGATAGCTGCTTTACTTACACAATATATAACTTCAGAATGACGTTCAGCCTTATTCTTTAATATCAGACTGAATTTCACTGTCAATAACATTAAAAATATTAGGAGAATTTGAAACTGGCGAAGGTGTTTTTTACATTCTTGACAACAAGCATTACATGACAACAGCATTAGTTGGCACACCTCATTAGGTCTAGTAGTCTTGATAATCTGGCACTGTTGACCACTTGTCTTGTCAAAATCAAAAGTCATTTATTCAAATTAGGCTGAAAGCCAGCCCATTTACAAACGTCATAATTACATGAGGTAGTCCCCTAAAACATCCGCACTCCATCACTTCCTCATCTCTCATTTAGTACCGCAATATGAAAGCAAATTTGTCCCGTTTTATCTTTCAAAGGCAATACTTTTTTCGCAGAATGCAAAGTTATTAAAAATGTTTCTAGGCATTACAAAAAGCTGAGTTTTTATTTACACCGCGCCGTGTAAATATTTGACGAATGCACTGCTGACCCTTCGAAAACATTGATATCTAAATGTTTGTGAAGTGTTTTATTAAAAAACAGGATACAGTACATCCCTACTATGAACACCAGAGTCACCATATATTTAGTTAAAACATTCATGAAACTTGAAATGTTACAGTTAAATACATAGTTATTTTCTTAGATATTTTATTCATATACAGTGTAGTTATTTTATGACATTTTAGTTGTGAGATCTACAATATTAAACTTAATTTGGTAATTATAGTATAAAGTTTGTTTTAAACTGCTGACACTGTCGCCTACGCGTATCTTCTGCCTTACTATCTGAGGTGATCCATATATTTAATAGATTATTAAATAATTATTTTAATAAACTGGTAACGTTTGTTGGCGCTCGTTTTAAATTTGAGCTTAATCAAGAGACCGTGCAGTTTTCTATTTTATCTGTGAGTATGTTCTGCAGGACGCTACCGGTCGAACAGGGGAACTCGCACCCGTAGAGAAAGGCACCATACACACCAAGAGGCACAGCGGCGAAGATCCGGCCAAAGTCAGGTATTTCTATGTTTATTTTATATATTTGGGACAAAAAAAAAAACAGTTATAATATTAATAGTCGGCTAAGGTATAATCACTTTAATATATCACTTTTGTGTGTAATTCTTTTCAGATTCACTTTTCGCAGAAAACTAAAGATTTTCGTCGCTTTGACTTCTGTAATACTTAAAGTTATTTTAAAGAATATTTATGGACTGAAAGAACCTATTAGTGTCATGTGTGGTTTTTTATTAAGCATCTTTTCTTTTATTTTCTTTCATATACATATGTATAATGTCGCTGCCGACTGGTGCAATAAGCCGTTTAGTTAACGGCTTAACCTTTCAACTAAATGGCCTTTAACTAACGACCTGAATAATATTCAATATAGTTTAGGTTGGATGTGCAACCATTCAAATACGAGCCGGCTTAGTCGCAATTACTCGACTTGAATGTTTAGGGAGATTAGAGCGACGTGAACAAGTTGTAACCAGACAATTCTTAACTCCTCATATGAGTGAGGTTGTGCGGGTTATGTGGCCACGATACACGAAATGTCAATTTTGAGATGAAACGATGTCAGCTAGTCGGGTGTGGTGGATGCTGTCAAGTGAAAACGACCTTTACTAGCAAGTGATTCACTGAATTTTAAGCGGACTAAGATTTCCTTCGTAATCGTTTGTTTCGTTTTGTCACTTGTAACACAAACATTGGGACCCATTGACTTTTCTAAATTTTATTAAATTTAATTTCAGTGCATCTGTTACTTTCTATCTTATTGGGAAATGACAGAAGATAAAAATTAGTTCAGTCCTTCCAAATTAGTCTGCGTCTGACATAAATAGGCATATTTTTACGCCATGTTGCTAATCACATCTAAACCGTCAATGGAGTATCTAATTTTGACAGAACTAAATTATCATACATCTTCTGTCCTGTTTCTAATTAAATAGAAATAAAAAGACATTAAATTCAAATTTTGCTAACTGAAACTCACTCTTCCCATTCGACATAATGGAAAACATTTTCTCTGCGACTTGGGACACATTTATATCCACGAATGTGAGCAAATCTTTAGTCAGTGA
Organism: Sesamia inferens; assembly: GCA_037179545.1. NCBI lineage: Eukaryota > Metazoa > Arthropoda > Insecta > Lepidoptera > Noctuidae > Sesamia > Sesamia inferens. The sequence continues at coordinate 11,105,958 of CM073921.1, read as the reverse complement.
TCAAAAATACCAACTGTATTTATAGATATTTTATTAGTAAGTTGCATAGAACCGAAAGAAATATGTCGAACGAAAATTTTTTTTATTTAATACCTCTCAGTGCGTCCTCGCTCGACAAATCTTTTTGCAATTCATTTCTAATTCCATGAAATGAAATAATAGAAATGGTTTGCATTTGCAACTTATGGAATCTCCGTGAGATTCCATAAGTTGCAAATGGACACGGACGTTACAGGTGTCACTTACCTAGTATGAGTTTTTCTCATACAACCTAATCTAGTGACTGGGTAGGCCCCCTTTTAGAAACGGCTTGCTTAAGAGCTGAGTGAGAAATTATTGAACAAAAAATTAACTGAAATGAAATCAAATTAAATGACATCGTTTATTAAGCAATTAGGATCACTGAGCACTTTTACACGTCATTTTTTTTAACTAGATGGAGCCGGGTTTTCCTATCAGACTACCTCTGAGAAGAAATAGCCGAAACAAACTCAATCTTTTTTCAAGTCCAGACATAAAAAATTAAAACGTTTACAATCATTTACATGACTTAAAAAAACAGTGTTTAAAATGTCATAATTACGCATATTGCTTAATAACAATTCTTAGCAGAGCGAGCAGCACAGTCCCAAGCTTTATTGTCTTCTAAATAATCAGTGATTTTATAAAAGGGCCTTTTTGCAAAGTTTGGCCTTTATATAGCTTTTAAATCGTTTAATGGGTAAGTTTCTAATGTCTATGGGAAGCTTGTTGTAAAAGTGTATACATTGGACCCATGAACGAGTTGCCTACTCTCTGGAGACGAGTGTGATGTACAGCAAGATTGTGTTTGTTTGTTTTTTTTTTTTTTAATAATAATAAACTAGCGCTTGACCGCAATCCCGCCTGATGGTAAGCAGTGATGCGATCGTTGATGGTAAAGCGATGATGTTCCTGGTATTTATATTAAGAACATCGCGTACTTTCCTAAAATTCGATATATTTTTATGTACATACATAAGATTTTCAAATATATATTTTGAAGCTACAGTCAGAATGTTCACCTCTTTGAATTTTTCTCTAAGAGAATCTCTAGGACCAAGGTTGTAAATGGCTCGAACAGAAGGTCTGTTCTGTAAAACAAAGATGGTATTGCTGTCCGCACAAGTTCCCCAGAGAAGAATTCCATAACTCATAGGGCTATGAAAATAACTAAAATAAACAATTCTGGCTCTATCTACATCAGTTGGCTGTCTACTTTTCTTAACAGCGAAGGCGGCAGAACTGAGTCTACCCGACAGTTTCTCAATGTGAGGACCCCATTGTAACTTGGCGTCAATAGTTAATCCAAGAAAAACCGTCGACTCAACAGGGATCAACTCTACTTACTCTATTCAGTTGAACATTGGTACTTAGCTGCCTGACATTTGGCGTAGAAAATTTAATGACTTTAGTTTTTTCTTTTTTTTTCGTTTAAAAGAATGTTATTTACTTTAAACCAATGGACAACTTTAGAAAGTGCATTGTTAACTTCGTCAGAATTTGCTAGCTGACGCTTGACTTTAAAAATAAAAGAAGTTTCATCCGCCAACAATACTATGTTGTGATTATCCCTCACGTGATGAGGTAGCTCATTCATATAAATTAAAAACAAGAAAGGATCTCTTGCCATTAACATCAACCCTCTGAATTCGATTATTCAGATAAGAAGTCAGAAGGTCGAAAGCTCTGTCCCTCAAACCATAATTGCCATAAGGAAATGCAAACGAAACTATTTTATTTACATTTAAAGAGGCTAGACTTTCAAAATACTTCTTAATCTTTACACTGTTTGCATTTCCCCTTCTCCCAAACAAAATACCAATCGTTGTGGATGGACTGTAATTACTACTTGTAACTTTTTCTATAATTTGACTATAAGATGCTTCAGGCATACAATAATTAATTACTTGGTCATTTAAATAGCGTTGTAGTGTATGACCCATATTTTTACCCATTTCATCGCTGTACATCAATATTTTGTTTTATTGTTTAACATTTTATTTGTTATTATTTGAAATTTCTATTGTTATTGTTTGTTTGTTTCTATTGTTTTATTTGTTATTGTTTGGTGTGGCGAGGGAAGTACTGCTGCGACTGTCAAACAACTCCACAGTATGAGTCACTGATGGTGCAGACTCATTAGAGACAGCTGACTGTGAACAGCCCGATGGATCATGATTACAATCAGGTGTTAGATTGTTCGTTAAAGAGTTGAACATTCTCTCATTCTCACTACACAATTCTACCAGACCGTTCATTACCAGAATATACTCTCCCATTTTGAGAAATCTCATATTTAGATATAACACCATTCAAGGAATCCTGTAATCGGAGAGTCTCTAACTGTAATTGTTGAATTTCAGCCTCATAATTATTTATAATGCTATTAATTTTATATTATGCCCACTAATTGTATCTTTTAATTTTTGAGAACTTTTTTTATGCTCTGGAGCTTTTTGGAAGACAGTTTTTATTATTTTTAATTAATTTATGGATTTTTTTAAACATTTTATTTATTTTAATGTATTTTTTAACTGGTTTAGGTATGTGCTTTGTGATCTACAGGCACAAAAATCTATTGAATTACTAATCAAATGATCTATGTACCTATCTTGTGCACATCTCTTCCTATTACAACAGCTATTTACTAAACATATAAACATAGCTCTTAGTATTTTTATTTTTTGTTTTATTAGTGTCACAGCTTTCATAACTCAAAAAGAAATGTTTATCAATCGGTATCAAAAGTAAGACAATACACTTTCTTTTACGCAGCCCATTTAGTCTATTTTAGTTATTTTCACAGCGTTATGTCCTACTTCATCCTATTGTGGGACATGTCAAATATATTTGTCCTTCAAAAATACATAATTAATACTTTTAATTCGATATTTATAAGTAAGACTCACTCTCGCGGATGGGTGTACTTATAATTTAATACTGTTTTCGCGTGACTTGATTTTGTATTTGGACTATTTTTTAGCGAGTCGTTAATAAACCACCCAAAGTTAAATCTACTTTCTATTAGGAAAATGTATATCATTCTTAAATGCTTGGGGCTTATGCCATAACCTTGACCTGTTAATACTGTCAACAAGTTCAAGAATATTAAAAGCATTTTCTTACGTGACATTCACATGTTTACTCCATCATAAAATTGTTCTAACACCAATCATAATCCTTAATAGTTAACGTTAACATTTGTCGGAACAATATTATTTTGTAATAATTAATCTTCTTACTTTTCTCCTACGGCCTAAGTACAATATTTTGATAATTTTATTTGTGTGCCAAATTTCATCAAGGTCCAGCCGTTTGAGCGTGAACGAGTGATAAACAATATTACGTACAAACACATACACACACCCTCACTCATAAACTTTCGCCTTTACAATATTTTAAGGAAGAACAAACTTATAGAAATTAAAATTTTATAGAACAAAATTGCCCGCTATATCATGATATCTATCCGCTATATACCCCTGATACTACATCACGAATCATGATGAAAACAAACTCAATAAATGAGATGTCCGCTTTTTTACGATGGTTCTTATTCCGAGCAAACTCTAACCAGAACCTATATGTAGATTGATTCTGCTTGGAGTTTCCTCGGAACATCCAAATAAAAGCTACAAAGATATGAAATTTGGAACCACTGAGAGTATATTTATAGACATTTAAGAAAAAAAAATATAAATTATTTAATATTAGTATATACTTTTATATATTACTTTTTGATGCCAGCCCAAATTAAACTTCCGACACAGTTTGACAATGTCTTAAGCCTTTTATGCACGATCCATCTATATAATATAAAATATTATTTTAATACTGAAATGTTATCAGGTATACTTGATAAAATCAAATAAAACTGGGAAAAACAAATCGTTTGAACATCTTTATTTTCGGCAAGGCAGCTGCAAAAGCTTTGCGTCTCATGACGGACGCAAGCTCGCAAAAGGGACAGATATCATACGACAACGTACTCTTTGTAGGATTTAAGATTCCTATACTCTAAAGACCCGCCACGTACGAGTCTGCCTCGATATTCTATGGCATGTTAAAGTGTTTACCTCTTACGGTAAAAATATACAGCCTTTGTCTCGGGAATACGGTATCAACAGACTGAAGGCTTAAGTTTAATAATAGATAGGATAGAGCTTATATTTACTACTTACTACGACGTCACCTCATCATCTAACTAGCCTTTTCCCAATTATGTTGGGATCGGTTTCCAGTCTAACCCGCTGCAGGTGAGCACCATTATTTTACATGACGCGATTGCCTACCTGACCTCCATAACCAAATTACTAGGTAACACGATATCCCTTGTTAAAACTGGTTGTAAGACTTTCAGGCTTCTGACGACGCATAACGATAAAAAGTAGGACTTATGTTTATTATGGTCACTCATTTATTTATTTATTTATACATTCTTTATTGTACACCGATCAAACATCGAGCAAAAACATTCAACACAAAAAAGACATACAATGGGCGGCCTTATTGCTAATGCGATCTCTTCCAGGCAACCATCGCCGCAACCGCAACCGTGGCTTAACCTAATCGATCGATCGGTGCCACTTTTATAACTTACTAGCTACCTTTACTATGTTAATTTAATCTAATTTAGAACCATACGTTTGAAGTATGCAATCACGTCTATGATGTAAACATCTTATATGAATAAAAGAAAAACCTTCGATTGCTTTTATTGTCGAAATTATCACACACAAAGTTCATTGAAGATATTAGTTCAAACTTTTATGATTGATACACGTTCTTATAAGTATTGGTGTACAAATAAGTTTCCGCCATTTTTTGAACATTCGGACGAGCATTATCATGTAGGAGAATAATTTTGTCATGTCTGAAGTAGTAATGAGCGCGTTTTTCCTCTTCCTTCTATCTTCCTCCAATAACGCTTCCAATTCGTACGATTTCGGTCTACAACTACGATTCTTATCTTCCACATCAAAGTCACAGTTTCTTAACTTTTGAAACCACTCACGACAACTTCTCTCGCTTAAAGAAGCTTCACCTTAAGCTTCTAGAAACAATCGATGAACCTCAGCTGCAAATTTCTTCAAATTAAAGAAGTAAATCAAAAGAAGTTCCTGCTAATGGCGCTTATTCGGCACAAATCTTGACATAGATACAAAGTCACTTATCATTTTACTTTTGTTAAACGGCGGACTTATTATTACACCTATTATTATGCACAAAGAGACTTAGATTTTTATAGAATCTTGTCTTTCAATTACATTTTTAGACTACAAACAGTAGGTACGGCTATGGAATGACTTGCCCGTGTTCGTAAGGCGTATTCACACTCTGTCCAATTTAAAAAAAAAACACTTCCTTTCTTAAAACTCATCATTATATTTTATTTACTCTTGTATGGTATTTATTAATTAGATATATATACCTATTTACTGAAACTAGTACATATTTTTACACATTATTTTAGATACACTTTATGTAGATAATTAATTATTCTATAATCTACCTATGGAAATAGTACACTGTAGACTACCTACAGTATTTCTCTCTGTTTCCCCTATTCAATCCAAAGCTTATCTGTAAAAAAATCGCAAGATCTTAGCGATAAAACTGCATACATAATAAAGAATATTCTAATCTTTAACACCATTTCGAATCGAGTAGGTAAATAAGTCACACACGACCAGATCTTTTTCATAATTATGTTAGATTGCAACAATTAATGTAAAATCTAGTTACTTATTGCTTCGAGCTTCGTGTGAGTAATTTCATCTTGAACAAAACCGGCTTGTCCTAGAACTAAAAATCCAAAGACTTGAGACATCTACCAATAATTGTGCAAACTTACTTATATTTATCATCAGCATACAGGAGTATATCGCTAAATATGGACATTTCCTATTCCATGCCATTTAGTCAGATTCTGGGCAACTCTCATTTAATTACTAGGTACTTTATGTTTGCCGATTTGGGATCCCCACTCAACATCCGAACGGTCGTAGATTCTACAACTAATATGGCCACAAAAAGTTTATTGCCTCATCACTTTACTTATGTTGTAAAGTATATTGTCCACAATATACTGATTTTTTTTTTTGTTTTATATTATAATTTAGTGCTTGGCCGCAATCTCGCAAGCAGTGATGCAATCGTTGATGGTAAAGCGCGCTAGTTTATTAAGAGCCTATTCAATCTAGTCTTGAAGACACTTAAATTGTAATCGGACGGAAAGACCGCTGCTGGCAAATTGTTCCAGTCCTTCGATGTACGCGGTATAAAAGACGAAATATATACATATTTATGGCTAACCTTATCTAGACGCCCTTCACTGTGGAAACCGCAAAGTAATGTTTAACAAAATTGCAAACATGAGCAGACTCAAAATTAATCACACAATTGTTTAATTGGCCCTGTGTCTATCTATAATTCAATAGAGGATTACTTCATGGGGTAGCGTACAAAAAACAATTTACTTCCTCAATGAGCTCAGACTATGCAAAAAGTAGTAAAATTCAATCCTTTCTCCGGCCTGTGAGAAAGTAACTGTTCTATAAATCCTGCAATATAGTGACGGTTCGCCCTTATTATGCCCTTTTCTATATTAAAATGATTAAATACTTAAGCTATATAAAACTTGTAATTACTTTTATATTTGCTAATCATTATTTATTCACAGACAAAGGAACAACTTGTGTCTGTGTTTTTTATTTATGCTCATTGCTAAACTATTATATTTTTACTATCCGTCCATACTTTCTCATTATAAATTCTAAAGTAACTCTTTCTGTCTGAATAATACTTTTCAAGCCTAAAACTAATGTAGGGGACGAAAGTTTATAAGTTAAGACTGATTTACACGGTGCAATTTAATTGCCTATCGCTTCAATTAAGTTGAAGCAACAATAAAAGTTGCATTTCTCGGTGATAGGCCATAACATCGGCCGCCGGCAGAAGTTACCACCCACCAGACTAAGCCTTGCCGCCAAGCTATTTATCGTGTTCCGGCATGATGTCTGGTGTAGCCGTACGGAGGACGGGACTGAGCAGTTGTGTGACGGGTACGATGCGCCAAGTGTTGTTGTGTTGGTAGTTTGGTCCCTCCACGACCAAACTCCCAACACAACAACATTTGGTGGTCTCCAGATCAATCTCCCTCTGGCGCAGCATCGTTGGTCGTGTTGTTGTTTTTAACATTGCTTTACCTCGCTCAACTGCCGTCTTCCTTCCTAATCGCTCAGTTTTTCTGAGTGAATAGGCTCTTAATAAACTAGCGCACTTTACCATCAACGATCGCATCACTGCTTACCATCAGGCGGGATTGCGGTCAAACGCTAGTTTATAATTATTAAAAAAAAATGTCTAAACACCATTTAGACGATGCAAGTCATCTGTCTCATCAATTTTATTGTATGCCATAGACTAATAAATTACACCATGTAAATCAGCCTTTAAGTGTATTAATTAGATACCGAAAGTTGCAACACAGCTGAAGAAACGCGCTATCCAGCACCTAGGCTCCATAACTGGAGAAACTGCCAAAATAATAGCTCTATTTCTTCAGCTTCCGTTATCATTTCTGTAATTAGCTCTGGATCCCAGGTCCATATTCACCAAAAACAATTTAATTTAACTGTAATATAAAAACTAAGATTTCAATCAATTTGTAGAAATTTATGGTCTGAGGGTCGACTCCAACTAGAGAAATTAAAACTTCTTTGTGTCGTGTCAATATTGCTTAAGTACCTTTTTTTTGCTATTGATATTATAATGAAAAAACAATTTAATCGAAGATAGGTCAATGCTGAAAAACTATGCAACACTAACTATATAACAATGCTAGTATATTGTCTAAAAAATGTGCACTGTATTTTCACAATCGCGTACAAATGAACTCTGGATGTTAAAAAATATCATCCTGTATCGTGGACATTCTCGCGACCGATTAAATTAGAAAAGTAAACACATAAATAATAATGATAAATTTCACAATACCTTAAAGTGTGAACTTCGAGCCATGCTGATCCATCTGTATTGGTGCAGCAGAAATGCAAGATGAGTTAATTCTTCCAAGCATCAGCCGCCGCCGGCAGACGCGACCAGCTGAACTTTCTTTTACTCGCGCCGAAACAACAGCTTTTATAATTTTTTTGTACACACTAAAGAGTTTTTGTGCCAACTTAACTTATTATTTAAACGTCTGAATAAACTAATTATTGTTACGATTTTAGTACGAGAACCATTTATCGATGCAATTTCCCGGCGCACAGTGCACGCATGCGATGACGTCACCGCCCGGCGGCGACCCGGGAACTGAGGCTAGCATTGCGCTTTACGGTGAAACTTCTGTGCAACCCCGGATACCTTCTGAGTTTGATTTCGTATGAAATGGACAATTGTACTTTAATTACCAATACAGAAGGGTGACACGGAGCCTGAAAAACAACGCGCTGTGTACGTTTACAATTCATCTAAAGCGCTGTTGTGCAGTTTATGTAGTTATTTATATCAATAATATTATATACATACTTTAGATGAAAAGAGACGAGAGTTTTAAACATTTTTCTGAAATATCAGAATTATACAATAAAGCCACGTAATTACATAAAAAATATAAATTGCTTTAACCAATTAATTTAAGCCAGTAGTTTCACAATATCATTATATATGCAATATTTTTGACGGCAAAGTGTAAATAGAAGATTGCGCAATAATTGAAGACTGTTTCACAGCAGGTGGCGTGCAATAAGAGAGGTCTGACAATGGATTGTAATAGACTGATGATGAGATCAATGTCATTTGGCAATATAAACATTGTGCAAACTTATTGTAGGTGCAGGGAAAGCCTTGAAAATTCTGAAAACCTAGTGGGTGTATCATATTTAGAGATGATAAAAAAGTTTAAAGCAATAAAAAAAGCATGCTTTTTTATAAAAGCAAAATAAGTTGCTTTTTTAAAAACGCAAATTCAACTTTTTGTGATGGTAATTCTACCAATATGCCTATATACGACTTATTAAGTTGGAAAGTGCTTTTGCGGAGCAACTTTTTCGTAATTTCGTATAACTTTTCTTTCACTTATGCTTTATGCTTATTTATTTAGTTGCTTTTGCTTTTCTGCTTTGGAACTTATTAAATTAAAGAATTAAGTTTTTTTAAATTTGGATGCTTAATGGTAATTAATGGTCAGTGTTGATATGCGTTTGGTTATTGTTTTGTGACTATAGTGTGTTTATAAATTTTGAAAGACTATAGGTATTAATTGAGTAGAGTTGAATTAAAATTTTTCGTGCATTTTTAGGTCGATTGAGTAAAATAAAAGTAAAATACTTTGTAAAAATATTATTTCATTTATACATTTAGAAAATGTCTCGCAACCGTAATAATAGCGTGATTTGGAACTTTTTTAAAAGAAGTTCACTTTCTGACAAAGTCGCGGAATGTAATTTTTGTAAAAAATCTTTTTCGTATAAATCGTCGGTTACTAACATTCGTGTTTAATATAAAAAGCATAAATAAAATAGCTAACAGCAATTATTAACATATACTTTTGGCACTAGAAATTGCTTTCAAAGTTTATAGGCAATTAAGCAAATAAGCAGTTAACAAAAGCTGCTTTTTGAAATAACTAAAAAGCATTACTGCTTTTTTACTTTTAAGCACATAGCTCCCCAGGTCTAATCATAATTGGTGCAGTAACAAGTTTATTGAACTTTATATTTGTAATTTACTAGCTGCGCCCCCCGGTTTTGGCTGTATTATTTGTGATTGATAAAAAATGTGTTAATCCTGAATTTCATCAAAATTGGACCAGCTGTTTAAGCATGAAAAATGAACAAATATGCAAACACATACACACTCACAAACTTTTCGCCTTTATAATATTGTTGTCGTTTAGAAGTGTTGTTCTCGTGTAAATTACTATCTACCTTTTCTTTTGAGAATAATTCAAAAACTTTTATCTGATAAAATTGTCCATATTCGTTTCTTTATAATCGTAAGTATTAAAGCTAAGAGCCGTTGTTAGCCAATAGCAAATATTTGCTAAAAATGTAAATCGTGGTAACTAAAATCAAAACAAAACTATAGGTAGGTGTAAAGTAAACAATTCTCAGAAAAAGTTAATAACATTGTCATTAATAATTATATTATTAGTTAAGCTGCTGTGGTTCTAAAAATGGTAGACCGGTCTGCCTTGCGGGCACTGCGCTACCTTTGAGGGGTTACTCAAAGGTAGTGCAACGCCCGCAAGGCAGACCCGACGGCGGTGCGGCTTTTGATTTTGATTAATATCTGGGATGCAGGAAGTACGAGGAGCACCAAAACAGTTCGCCTCTATACTTTATAATTTGTTCGAAAAATTTCATAGAATTTTGTGAATATAATATCTAAATGTGTTAAGAGTATTTTAAGAAAATAGGTAGGTAATTTAGGTAGGTAATTTAGGTAGGTAACTATTTTTCGGGCTATGTCGGTTACTCTCGTTCTTCTACGGATCTCCTCATTCCTGATTTGATCACGCAGTGAAACCCCAAGCATAGCCCTCTCCATTCATCATCATGTCTAAAATTTTGGTGCAAAATTAAAAATCTGTGTAGACATTCGTCTTTATAAAATGTAGATATAGTAACAAAAAATTGAAAAACTATGGCATGCGAGTTATGTGAGCACTGTCAAAGTCCTATCTACAAAGATGATAAGATCACAATACGAGAGGGCTTCAGTTACCACAAGAAATGCCACAAGTGCTATGTCTGCAGCGAAACCAACCTCCTGAACGCAGAAGTTTTCAAAGGGGTGATATTTTGCTGTAGCTGCGCTCAGAGGATATTTCAAGGATGCTCCACAGCTCGCAGGACCAAAACTATGACCAACGGCAGGGGACGGAGGATCAGGTCCAAGTCGCGCAGGCGCGACAGAGAAAGAACAAAAGGCCATCACGAGATGATTGAAAATAGCAGAGACGGAGTCATAGAACTGGCAAGGCTAGTGGGATCCAACACAGACTCTGATGAGCTACTGGAGAAGAAGCAGAAGAAATCCAGTTACAGCACTACCATACTGCGTAAGCGTCATCCATCGTAAATCCTTCGATGTCCACTGTACGCATGATGGATGGAAAGAAGCACATGAATTGTCTTTGCCCCATTGGTGTAATTGCTGCATGGCGTTCCAGTGTGAGGAAAAATAAATAAATCATCAACCTTCTATCGTCCCACTGCTGGGCACAGGTCTCCTCTCATACAGAGAAGGATTGAGCATAATCACCACGCTTGCTCAATGCGGGTTGACGATTTCAGACTTAAAGTCCAGGTTTCCTCAAGATGTTTTCCTTCACCTTCAGTCTTTGGTGTCCAAGATATACTTAGAAAGTACATATAACTTTAGAAAAGTTACAGTCAGGCAAGTGCCTGGCCTGGAATCGAACCCGCGCACTCATACTTGAGAGGCTGGTGTTTCTACCACTAGGCCACCCATAGCCCTCTCCATTGCTCTTTCTTTTTTATAACGCCCATTGTTAGCGACCACGTCTCAGTTCCATAAGTCATCACTGGCAACACACACACTGGTCGAAGTCTTTTTTATGTCTTGAGACACTGCATTATTTCGGACGACGAGATTCTAAGCAGCTTCCCGAAAGCAGCCCAGCCGAGTTGGATTCGACGATTGATCTCTTTCTCGAAGTTGGACCTAACTAACTGGATAGTTTGTCCCAGGTATACGTAACTGTCAACAACTTCGAGAACAGCGACTCCAATCTTTGTACGAGTCGATACAAAATGGGTTTTAAACATGACTTTTGTCTTTTCCATGTTCATTTTAATACCGACTTCGCTCGGAGACTCTACTGAGGTCTTCGAGCATTGTACTCAGATCCTCCGCGGTCTCAGCCACTACGATATCATTAGCAAACCAATGGTGTGTAATGTACTCGCCATTGATGTTGATGCCCAGTCCTTTCCAGACCTTGAAGTCATCCTCCAATGCTGCGGTCAACAGTTTCGGAGAGATAGCATCTCTCTGTCAGACACCACGCTGCAGAGGTATTGATTTCGAAGTCTGGTCCAGTATTCGGACTGACTTGGTGGCGTTTTCGTACAAACCCTTCAGCGCTTCAATATACCAACAGTCTACTTGGTACCGCTGGAGAAACTGCAGTACAGCCCAGGTCTCGATCGAATCCAAGGCTTTTTCGTAGTCTACCAAGGTTGCAAAGGGGTAGGTTATACCCCTCGGTCTTCTGTATAACCTGCCGCAGCGTATGTTTGTGGTCTACAGTGCTGAAGCCCTTTCCAATCAGATCCTTGTCAAAATTGCAAGCGAGATGATTCGTGAGGACTCCTGAAAACAACTTATAAACATGACTCAGAAGTGAGATGGGTCTGTACTTATTCAAAAGGGTGTTGTCACTCTATTTGAAAAACAGTACCACCATAGTCATATCTCTTGCCAAAACTTTGGAGCCTATGGTTTGCTCTATAGCCTCCGTTATACGTTCGGTATTATACCGACGTTGGTCGCGCTTCAGAGACCTTGAGATCTGCTTATTGAACTGCCGGTATCTGCAAGCATCACTTGACCAACGCAAAACCATCTCGCGTCTGTCCTCCATGATCTCGAGAGTGCAGTCCGAGAGATCTCTAGTTCTACTTGTACGGCGGGTCTTAAAATACTTGGTCCTGACCATACGAACAACTTGTACAAAACCGTTATTATACTCGTTCTCGTCGCCACTTAGGCAATCGAAGCGGTTTTGGAGCTTGAGCTGGAAACCTTCAGAGTTCTGGTTCTTGATGGGTGCTGGCCGGAGAGTAGACTTCATCAGGCGAGATCTTTCGAACACTATGTTCAGATTCAATGTGCCTCGACCGACGTGATGAGAGATGTGACGCGACCCTACGGTGATTTCGGCCCCATTTTAGCGAGACAGACAACCTTTGGATGGAATACTTAAGGGAAGGAGAGAGAAATATTCTTCATTCAATTCATATGTAATCTTAATCGTACTTAATCTGGTCACAAACCAGCACCCTAACTGTGTAATTGATCACAGCTATACTGCGATCTCTGAATCAGTTTGTAGGATATTGCTGATCAATTACATCTTATGTTCGAAACTTATGTGTGCTTAACAACGTAAATAACGCACTGGATGTTGTTGAACTATCAAAGTGAAACCGAAGCTACTAATAGTCCGTTACGTTGCCTACGATGTTACTGTTTAGTGGCACATCGCTTCAAAAGCCTTAATCTATTAATTATATAATTGCGAGTTATAAGCAAAACTAAATCAAAGGTTATAGATGTAGGTGTAGTTCTTTTGCACCCAGTACTTAGGGTGTCGCACTCGCAACGCGCATTATTTTTATTCCGTGATGAATATAATTTGCTAATGAAATTTCGTATGAAGGATTTAGTCTAGCTTTTTCAATATTTATTTCATTTTGCCACGGGATAATTACATGACGGTGCATTTTGTTACTGTATTATGTGTGTTATGTCGCTCGGTAGATAACTAAAGACTAAGGTTGCCCACTGACTTGGGTTGCGACTGTACTTTATTAGTCCGACAAAGGACCTTGAAAACAAGTCCATGTAATGAACTTTGAAGGAAAACTATTAGGTACGGCTTATAATTTTGTCAGTTATAGAAGCCACGGCAACCGCGTCTGACTGGGAGTTTGGCCTCTTCGATAATCCGAACAAGAATTGGTACACCTAACCTTTTGAAGAATTATGTTGACGGATAAAACCTTAATAGGCAAATAGTTAATATTGTGGCCATGCATGTTTGTATGTCACATTTTCAAGGATTTCCTCAATTAACTGGCTATAATATACTTAATACTATTTGCTTTGGAAAGCTACTACATACAATTTTCAAAATCTTACTGTGCTGAACGTTTTCGGCATGAAGTTTATTATATAGAATAATTATTCAGAGAAAATCAATTAGTTGAAAGATCTAGATACAATAAGACACCGGATAATACTTGGTTGATTCAGGCACTCTAAAGTCATGAGTTTACTATTTTTTTCTCGGTAGGCCATAACTTCGGCCGCCGGCAGAAGTTACCACCCACCAAACAAAGTCTTGCCGCCAAGCGATGTTATGATTGTCGTGTTCCGGCATAACGTCTGGTGAAGCCGTACGGAGGACGGGTCTGAGCAGTTGTGTTGCGATGTGTGCTGGGTACGATACGCCTTATGTTGTTGTGTTGGGAGTTTGGTCGTGGAGGGTCTTCAGATCAATCTCCCTTTGGCGCAGCATCGTTGGTCGTGTTGTTGGGTTTAACATTGCATCACCTCGCTCAACTGCCATCTTCCTTCCTATTCGCTCAGTTTTTCTGAGTCAATAGGCTCTTAATAAACTAGCGCGCTTTACCATCAGGCGGGATTGCGGTCAAGCGCTAGTTTATAATTATTAAAAAAAAAAAATATTATTATATTTTTTTTAAAATAACTAGCTGACCCTTCGAATTTGGTTCCGCCTTAAAGGCAATATGACATGATCTTAAGATGTCATGTCAAAAAGTAGTAAATAATTACTAAAAAAAAAAAAAAAAAAAAAAAAAAAAAAAAAAAAAAAAAAAAAAAAAAAACGTAATTATTAGGCTTACACTTTGTTAAAATTACAAGAATTAATAGCATGCAGTTACAACAGCAGAACAGCTTTCATTTAGTTAGAATTAACAGCGGGTCCCAAACTAGGCGCAGCCTGTATCTTGGTGACCCCAACACTACACATAGTTACTAGGTAAGTTCTGCTAGCGCAGCAGAGATTCTCAATGGATACATTCATCAATCACTCAGTGGATGGATGCTTTATTATTGTTTAGTAAATAATTACTACTTCTTAAATTAGGACAATCTATACAGTATGTTAAGAAAACCCTGTCCGAGCCGTGAAGGTGTTGTTAGGTATCGATAACTGATTCTACTAATGGATACAAAACCGGGCTAAACTTTAAAAAAAAAATCCCCCTAAAAAAATAAAAATTATTTCGCAAAAAGTGGTAACTTAATAAATGTGCGTTCACCCTTCCGCGGGCGACGGGCGGCAGGGCACGCGGCACGTGGTCGCATCGCTATTCGCTCATAATAATACCGGTGTTGTCACTTTTTTAAAAATTATCAAATTTCGGGGAAGTTTGAATAAAATTCGCGGGGAATAAGATTATTTCAAAATTCATTTGTATTGGTACTATGATGATTACGTAAAATTTTATATTATATTTGGTCATGTGTTTACCTAACCTTTATCATCCTTATGGGTCGGACAGGGTTTTCTTAACATACTGTATATCAAGAACGGCTGTTCAGCCGTTCTTGATATACAGTAAAAGCCAAATCAATTCTGATTTGGCTGAAAATAGGTAGGGAGGTAGCTAAGAACTGGGAGAAGGACATAGGATATCCTTTTTATCCCGTTCCCGTAGTTCCTGTGTGAATAAATGAACTTCATTGTTTCGACTTCTCATACATTTGTGTGCGACCCTGGTACCTTGCACCTCCTCAAAGTAGGCAAAATAAAACTTCATCCGTGTAATATTAGGATTAATGATGAATGAGCTTCATTGTTTCGACTTCTCCTACACTTTTGTGCGACCCTGGTCCCATTCACCATACATTTAAAAAAAAAAAGTCTCACCGCTTGATCCATTCGTTTAAAGTA
The DNA here is from genome assembly GCA_037179545.1 of Sesamia inferens. Taxonomy (NCBI): domain Eukaryota; kingdom Metazoa; phylum Arthropoda; class Insecta; order Lepidoptera; family Noctuidae; genus Sesamia; species Sesamia inferens. The sequence continues at coordinate 11,090,258 of CM073921.1, read as the reverse complement.
AGGAAAATAATATATACCCTCTGCCTGTTTAAAGTTTCTAATAAAAAGTCACAAAGCCAACTTCAACTTCAAACTTTCTAATATGTTATTGCTGTGCCGTTTATCATCAACGAAAATACTATGCTGCGGCCAAGAAGATCAAATCTTTCTCGACAAAGCCTCAATGCAAGAGTAAATTGAAAATTGCTAATGAAAGTACTGAAGAAGAGCAAGAAATTGCACTTGAAGAGCGCCGCCTTAATAGGACTCGACTTAGTGCTTCACCCACAAGAGCAAAGGGAGGCATTATTTCATGTTTCTTTATTTGTCACTGTAGCACCTTGTGAAAGAAATGTGGAATTTCTTCGTGGGCTTCGTAAATTATTTAGCTGTTGATATCTCTGAGGTTTGCTCGACGATTTGGCATTACCAACTGACCGTTTCACGGGCTGCCTCCCATTGCTCTTGTGATTGAGTTTTATTTTGCCTACTTTTTGGAGATGCTACCAGGGTAGCACAAAAGTGTAGAGGAGAAGTCGAAACAATAAAGCTCATTCATCATTATTATTAAATCATTTTTTTTTCTTATTTGCTCACTGTCTAGACCTACCCTGACTACGACAAACATTTTAAAACCAAAATCAGCTCAGTCGGCCCAGCCGTTCTCGAGTTTTAACCAGACTAACGAACAACCATTCATTTTTATTTATATGGATTATATACTAGCGATTGACCGAAATTCCGACTGATGGTAAGCAGGGATGCAATCGTTGATGGTAAATCGCGCTAGTTTATTAAGAACCGCCTATTAACTCTAGCTTTGAAGACACTTAAATTGTAGTCAGACGGAAACACCGCCGCTGGCAAATTGTTCCGGTCCCTCGATGTATACGGTATAAAAGACGAGGCGAAACGCTTCGTTCGGGTCGTAGTGGTGTCAACGACGTCGTACTCGCCGTACGACGGTTGATGATGGAACGGACATGGCGGAATTAAGAGATTAAGACATAAAATTTCCGCGCAAACTCTTCAAAATGCATCCTATATATAAAACACAATAATAAATATGACGGGGTAAAACCGTCGGGAAGGCGGGGCCGAAGTTCCGGATAGTTGAGGTGTGTTCTCATCCGCATGAGCATCCATCGTGGGCGGTATTTCGAACGTTGAACAATAACTATAGTGTGATGTCGAAAATCTTATTATTTTAACTATACAGACACTTAGATCACTTTAATATCAAGGTATTACAATTATAATCTCAGATTAAAACAGATAAGAGCCACTAAGTTTGAGTTTGACCAACCCACTGGATCGAAGCTTGAGCAAAGAATGCCCAGCGCCAACGGTCGATCGCTATGTCAAACGCAACTCCAGTCGGTGTTACCAAACGCTCCATGCGCCCGCTCTTAATAAAAATCATATTTTATCCGAATACCGACCGATTAATCGACTTCAAAAATAGTAGAGTAATTTACGGTCAATTGATACTGGTACAATAAAAAACAGATCACAATATTCAAAATTAACCAGTCAGGCGCCGTCAAATATAATACTTATCTTTTAGTTAGCCATGCTTTAACTGATGGATATGAAATTACATACTGGTAATGCAAATGTTTTACAGGGGCCCGTACAAATGGAAGTTGCGCTCATATAATCTCAATTGTGTGATTTATGAATAAAGGCTTCTTTAAATAGTAGAGTGTTATTTTGATTCTTTTTTTTTTTTCTTACGAAAAATATGCGTATTGACGCCGAGTTCCGTTCCATGTTACCTATTAATTACATTATTTTATAGATATAAACATAAACTTGAACTTGACAAACATCCACTGTTTGCCTGTCTTACTAATTAGGTCCCGTTTTCACCCTTTAGATATGGAAACCTAACAATGCGTTTTGATTTATTGTAAAAGAAGGTCGATCGTGATATAATTTCTCGTTGCATTTGTTAATGCTATAATAGGTACTGCTCAGTAATGACTCATCAGCTCATCATCGACATGTTTGTTTGTCAGCGGTGCCAAAGCGCCAGAGACGCCGAGTGCTCGCGCGCAAGACAAGCGTGCTTCAGCACCGGCATGCTCCACGCCGCCAGCTGACGAAGAACCTCCTCCACCCTCAGACGGGGACGCCACACCGGTAACGTATCACTCTTATATTATGTAGGCGAATGTTTGTTACTTCCCCACGCTGAAAGGGCTAAACTGATTTGGATGTTTGGAAATTTGGCACACGGATGCATTATAAAGAAAGCAAAGCACTTTAAGCAGTTCATCCTGGCTGTCATTCGTGGATCTTTGGCAGTCGTTACGGATATGACATCTTTACCAAAGGGTATCATATTACCCAATAACTGGGTTGTGTAAATCGGATAAGCAGTCGCTCCATGTATGTATAATACATACTTGCATTCAGCTCATCCACTTGACTGGAAGTCGACCCCAACATACTTGGAATGAAACTAGGTACATGATGATGACCTGGCTAATCTGCATTGTTATTGGTCACCGTAATCAAATTTCGGCCAGAAGGATACCTACTATAATGAGTTTCCAGACCTACAAACGCTCAAAAGCTGTGGTTCAATGTGTTAGTGCAATGAATGATATGTTTCCTAGACCGGATTGTGCCCAGAGCCAGGCTTATTACCGATGGCAGGCAGTGCGCCGGCCACGCCGCAGGAGACTCGAATGGACATGCCGCAGCCGCGTCCGCTGCCGATGCCAGAGTACGGTGGCTTCTTCGCACTGCTCACCGAGTACCTGCCCGATACCACCCAGCCTATTTCAGGCTTCCATCGGTACGTATCACCATGAACAGTTTCGTACACAGTCATATCGTAAAATCGCGACATATTCCCCAAAAATGTAACTAATATGAATTTATGGAAACATAACGGTTACTCCTACAAAATAAAGTTAAGTTTGCGCTACAGTTTCAAACATTCTTAAAAGTTTTACAATAGTGCTAGTCACTATAAAATCAATATATTTTTCATTGAATAGTTGATATTTGTTTAACTTGAAATAGGGTGCGGGTGCGCAGTATCTACTGCACACTTTCATATTAGTTAACTATACATTAACTCATATTTATTTTGTATAGAATATGTTACGGAAATTTTTGTGCGCAAGTCCAACTTATACTTGGACGGTTTTATTTTACTTTATTTCCAACAATAAAGAACGACGTAGCAAAATTCTAAAGTAGACGAAAATATTCGTCTCTGATGTTTATGATTTTTAAATGCCATAATGCCCATAGGGTAAAAAGGGTTATTTAGATTCCAGTGTCTTAATACTCAATAATTACCAACTATTGTGTACACAATATGGAATGCGATACATTCAATAATGTGTACATAATAGTTGGTATATTAAAATATATAATCAATTGTGGACCCTGTCGGGCGCAACAAAGTATTTTTTGTTGCCTATCTCCAAGTTGTATCTCATGAACCATGATGGACATTTGAAATTTTCACAGATCTGTCGCCGGTATTAGAAAATATATATGTTTCTTTTTTATATATTTAATGGTACGAAACCCTTCGTGCGGGAGCCGCTCATAGCCGTTTTTTATGTGATGTTCAGCCTGTAGTAAAGCTAAACCGCCCAATCAACATGCTGTCTAAATGTAATATGTAGTTATGAAAGAAGTCCGGAAGTCAATGATGTTGAGATAGTTCCAATACGTGTCATGTGCAGATGTAACGTGGCGGTGATGCTGCTCTGTGACGTAGTGCTGGATGGCGTGGAGCTGGACTGGTCCATCCACGTACCGCTTATGCTGCATATCGTCTTTTTGGGAATGGACCACACCAGGTAATGTTCTACGAAATAAATGAGAGTAGGTATGTAGTTGAGTATAAATAAATTCGTGGATTTTATTATGACATTGGACGTAAAACAGTGTTGTTTATTGTTGTGGTGACACTTTCTGAGTAAATATATTATGTACGAGCTAAACCTTTGTAGAGGTTTGTACGTCACACTCATTTATGCATGTCAATATTGTTTAACTTTGCATTCCTCAAACATAGAATTTTAGTAGGCCATTGTGTAGTTATATTCAGTAAAAATATATCCATCAAGGGATCTTTACAAGTTCATAATATTTGTTCCTTGGAGCAAATTAATTTTGTGTAATTTAGGCATATTTTTCACGGTCGCGAATCGTTTGAACTGATCTCTCCTTACAAGCGAGTTGCCCTGGTAACCAATTTAGCTTAGTAAATTGATTACTGGGGCGACTTGCTAATCGTACAAGAGAAAGGTTACACAATACCGAGAATCAATAGTGTGGATCAACAGTTTACTTTTTTTATTTTTAATCTATATTTAGCGAACTTTGTCGCTCTGTAAAACCATAATTATGTACATACTAAATACAAATACCTCAAATACATTACTTTTGTTACTGGGTCTTTGCCCATCGTCGCAAGCCAACCTCAACCATTTTATATAGCATCTTTGCTTTTCTAGATAAAGGAAATGCCAAACACTTTTCGGTTCCCCGTTTGGAGTATTGGATTACCAATTTGTCGGACAATATCGGCAATTTAATAGTTAGCTGCTTGAATGGCCGCCATGAAGTTTAAAAAACTGAGCTGCTAATTAAACCCATTGTCTGCGAGATATGCATCGAGTGTGGCCGTCCATATAAAACTTCACATATTTTTACGATTTTCGAACCGATCCCGGTTTCGCGGCACGTCACAAGTCGTCATATTTATGTATTGTCCCCAGAATAAGATCACATTTTTAAATTCAAAATAAACTCTCTTAATATTTGGTAAAATTCGTTTTTTTTTTTTTTTTGTTGCCTTATTTGTATTTAGAAATTTAATGCATTAGATATATACATGTCATGTCACGACTTTGTCACAAGATATCACACTTTGTAGACCGATCCCTTAAACTTGTGACATGATTCATGGATGGCCTCTAATGGGCCATTTGGTGCTCGTGTGCAGGTGGATCGTGCATCAGCACTGCCGGCAGCTTCTACTAAACCTGCTGGTGGCCGTTGCGGCGCACCACGACCACCTGACGGTGGCGCGCGTGCTGCTAGCCAGCCGCAGCCAGCAACTCGGCCTGGGCGTGCCGCAGCCCACACTACCGCTTGTTCCACACAACTTCACTGGTAAAACCTTTGTTTAAGGCAATAGCGTCCGTCAGGATAGAACAAAATTCAAACTGTCTTAAAATAGCGCATCGAAATTCACTTGTTGAACGTCAAAATTACAAAAGTCTCCCCCAAAATGCATGTTCTTCACTACTTCCTAGTGCTTTCGCAGTATCAAGTAGGTTCGCGCTTTAGCCGGTATTAGGTTGTATGTTCATCCAAATATGTATGTCAATGCAATGGCTTCAGAGTTATTCACTAGCCCCGATTTTGAACTTAGAGAGTAATTTGTATTGATGTTTTTTGTAATTATAATTATGTAATAGGTACGTAATATTTGATTATGTTGTTACTACTACTTCACTTGATTTTTATGTGCAATAGTGCTCTTAGAGATTAACTATTCATTGTTATTTCTCTACAGAACCCGATGCAGCTTTTGACAAATACCCGCAATGTGGACATTCCCCGCGATCGCACGCACGCTCCCTGAGCTCAGACCCGCAAGTAACGCCCGAGGGTAAGTCTATACTTTATTATAAATAACCATCTGTTGAATACCTTAGCCGGGAAAGTTGAAACTTGATGAACTTGTACAGTGATCAAGTGTTTTTTTTTTTTTTTGCAAGTAGTCGTAAAACTCATGAAATTCAGAAAAGTCGGCAGTCTAAAAATCAATATCTGGGATAACCGGTACCGGAATCACTTTTTAATGATTGTTTGTCAAATAATATTGCGACATATTCGCCAATAATGTGCACAAATATGTGTGAACTTAATTCCTACTTAATAAGGTTTAGTTTACGCTACAGCCTCAAACATCCTTATAAATTTTAATAACTTTAATAGTGCTAGTCGCTCTGAAATCAAGTTAATCACTATTAAAATAAAGTGGATATTTGTTTAATTCGAAATTACGTCAATTTGAAATAAAATTTGAATATAGGTGAATGTGACAACTACCCGTCACTGCCCGTGATAGTAACGGGGGAGGCAGAGAGCGAGGCGCCTTCAGCAGAGTCCGTCCCGCCGGAAGTCGAGGCGGCCGAGCTCCCAGTCGCTGACGTCATCAAGTCACTCGTCCATTTCCTCGCCAACCGGCCCACCCTCATGCCGCTGTGGCAATACGAAGACATTACTGCTAAAGGTATAAGATATCACCGACATGATACATTCCAATTATTTAAGGAATAAAATAGTATCTTTTATCGCGAGCTGGAAAAAGGATTTACTCAACATTATCCTTAAGTTCCACTAACTTTAATCGAAATAGAAGCAATAAATAAAAACAGCAAATTAAAAAAAGAAAAATAAATAATACGCAAACTTTTTTTTTTTTTTGTTGCGATGGGATATCTTCAAATGACTTCTCCCGCTCTGGGCGGAGCGGAAGGGCGTGTCAGACTTTTACAGACTAAAACCCACCTGTGTTTCTTCACTTAGGTACCTGTGCGACGGCCAGGACCACGGTTTCTTTATTTACAATACACCACATAATGACTCTTTATCGTGCCCAGTATGGACCCTGCGTAGCTGCCAGCAAATGGCGACGCTGCTGCGGCACGTGCTGCGCGTGTTCCGCGAGTCTTTGCCGCACGCGCTCATCTCTGAGCGGTGGGCACAAACTGCACTTCAACTGGGCTTGTCCTGTCCTTCGCGACATTATGCGGGCCGATCACTACAGGTAAACACTTCTGAGGGCTACAGGAATCAGAGTAAAAAATACTAGCTCCAGCAAGAATTCATGGTTAAGTCGGTAGGCGATTAGTTGAGTTGATATTTACTCTTTTTTTAAACGACCTTCTTTTCCATTGTTGTAAATTTCCTTTTTAATTTCGCAGTATGTGATTATTGTTTTTTCGAATATCGAATTATACACAACAATTAAGTAAGACACACCCACCCACACTAACATATTTTGATTCACTTTAACATATTGTGGGTGACTTTGGAAGACAATCAGAAGATGAAATATAATGAGTCTTCCTACCTCATTTGGATACGATATAACATTCTTGCTTTTCCTAATGACACCACGTGTTCCTTGATTGCAGGTGTTCCGCTTCATAGGCGTGGCCATGACCGGCCGCATGGTGTCCGACATCCTGTCCCGGCTGGTGGAGACCGTAGCCGAACAGGGCGAGGACATGCAAGGCTACGTCACTGAACTACTCTTAACCCTGGAGGCCGCGGTGGACTCCCTCGAGTCCAACTTCAGGCCTCTCGACTACATGAGAGACATATTCAAATCTACACCGAATCTGAACAACAAAGATGGTGGCCAACCCAACAATGGGAGCCCGTACACTGCGGGTTAGTTCTAATAAAGAAATTGTTTTGTATGATGTTACTACATATATTGTTAATACCATTACTAAATAACAGTGAACTTCATCGCGTACTTGTGTAGCTATCGCCATCTAGGAGCTTGCCATGGTACCAACAAAAGCGTTTATATTTCAACTTTACAGGTTTGAAAAAAAATATATGAGATAATACCTAATTTGAAAGTTTCATGAACACTAAAATAAAATCGAAAAAGTTCGATACAAAATATTTTACATGTTGTGGCGGGCACTTGTCAAAAGCTTTGAACACAAACATTGAACTTGCATGGGAATACAAGTCGATACCTCTATGTCACTGATTAAATTCACAATAAATAAGACACACGTTCATACGTGTATCCTATTTCATTATTTTCTTCTACTTTTGTCTTATCATTTATATGGAATAGATGATAAAAATATTTTTATTCTATCCACTCTCACTTTTGCATTTTGTGCGTGTTTCAAACTTTAAATATTCTATATTTATCAATAAAGCAAAAACAGGGAAGGTGCCACAGACAATTTTGATCCGCCTTTGTTGTTTGTATCTTTGGCAAATATAAACTGGTCAAACTCAAGAAGGACTCGCCCATAAACGATCTATTACTTATACAAAAAAATAGTATTGGCCGGTATAGTTTTTTTAGCAATCACCGTTCATGAGATACAATCTAGTGACAGACAGACGGACAGTGGAGTCTTAGTAATAGTTGCAGTTTTCGCGAAGAAATCTTCAAGCCGACAAACATACAACAACAACATCGTAATCATGAAATTTGAAGTCACAAGACAGTTTGTAGTCTTTTATTGGACTGTTATACAGAGCTCGTTGACCGTCTGGTTATGTTTGTCCCCAGGCAAGCGCTCCCCGGGCGTGTGCGTGGGCTGCGTGAGCAACCACACCCGCAGCACCAGCTACTCCGTGTCCTACTGCTTGCGCAAGAACAATGCGCCGCCCCCCAACGCCGACAAGCAGCAACACGGTAAATATCATAAAAAAATATTTCCACATATTCGCCAAAAATATAAACAAATTTGAAGTTATGCAAAAATTAACTTTAACTCTTAAACAATAAAGTTCAGTTTACAGTATAACTTCAAACATTTTTATAATTTAATTAAACATTAAAAAAACCTTATTTTACAGACCATTCATCCGATTTTGACTTCTTTTCCGTAGCCATAAGATTGACATTAAAGATAGAAAAGTGCAATGCGAACTATTTACTACAGCTGCCGCTTACACCAATAAACTTCGTAAGGCTTTTATTATTGGTTAGCGGAATACAAAGCATCTGAGAAGCCCCTAGCTAAATATTGACAGCTGCACAGGTCCATCTATCAGATTAAGTGAAAATATTTGACAGTTGTTAGTAACAACTGTCAAATATTTTCACTTAATCTTCTAAGTCTAAGTCGTAAGTCTTATCGTAACAACTTGTTACGATAAAACAGAAACCCGGGAGCCTTGACAACCGAGTCTTACCAAAGTGTATTAGATTACTCAGTAACTGGTTGTAATTCTTCCTTTATCGTACATATTTCTTTCATTTCTTAATCCCACCACGTGAAATCGATGATGAATCGAATCGGATAATTCTATTGGCTTAATCCTTAATACAAAACTTCAATAACGCTGTTAAACCTGGGAGTCAAACTTAGAACACGAGCCACATGCTCAGCAATCACAAAGCTAGGACCAATAGACCAACACGGTATTAATTTGCAAAAGGTTTTAAACTAAAAGTGTTCTTAAAAAACGAAAAGTACCAAAGTTTATTTTTTTTTAAGAGAGATAAAGAGGCTGAAAAGAAATTTAAAGTACTGCCTTTATGATTCCATACTACAACGGGGTACAACTAAAACAATATACACGACGAACTTCATGGACTTTTTACCACAATTTCCATTGAATTATAAAGTTAAATCTGCTTTTTCATACCTGGACAATCTAGATTTCGTCGCTAAGGGCGACCAGCTTACATGAGGCCCTTGCAAGATCAATTTGTCACGCGGGATACATATTCACAAAAGTCTTAAAGATTTTGACGTGGAATCACTCACGATCACTAAAGGAGACGTAAGGTTCCAACTCGCTCGCTTTCATTAAACATTAATAAAAGCCCACCCCACACAACTGCTAGAGGTAACTGAGGCGTAACTGTGAAACAGAAGCGTAAACTATATATAACGAACGAGAGAGAGAAGGTTGAGTAATATTAATCCGGAATCGATAAAAGTGGGGGTACACAGGGTACACTACAACCAATCTGCGTGTACCGCGCTTCAGGATTACAGCATTCCCCCATCCCCCATCCTCCCACTTTTATGAAACGAGTTTTGAACTCTCACGAACGTCTTATATTTAAAGAGCTTATTGAAGAAAAGATTAATAGTTCCATGAAAATTTTATTTAATTTTAAAATAATTATTGTTCAACAAGTTTTAATCAACAAACTCGATAAAGGAAATACACACGTAATTATTGGATTCAATTGACATTACTTCGCATTATTCAACATCGCTTTCTCAGTTTATTTTAGTTGAATATGCCATCACGGCTAAAGTGAATAAGACTCGTTAGACTTTAATTGTTCTAGGTATTTAGGGTTTTATTAGACTATACCTACCTGTTACCTAATCAACTTGTAGGGTCCCGTTGTTGACATAACTCTTCTGTAGACTGTAGTTACGTGTTTGTCACCAAACTCTTCCTAAACGGCTGGAACGATTTGGATGGCATTTTATATATAAATGTCAATAGGCTCCTGGGCGGTTTAAACATACAATTGGACACAGTAGGTGGCGCTACTTTTCCGGACAAGAGAGAGTAGTAAAGAGTCTGTAGAGTCTGCTCATTCTGTATAAAAAAATGTCAAATGACTTTTAATCACATTTTTTTACTCATTTGTTACTTATGCTCAGCGTATGTGGTGAGTGTATCATTATTTGTTAATACAGTGGAGCGCGCTCGACCGTGCAGTGAAGCCGCGAAGGGCGTGTGTTCGAACCTGTGCCGTTCACGTTCGGCGCAATCCCTCAAACTGCTTGGTGATAGCGCTACACAGGTACTTATCTTGTGCTTAATTAAAATAAATAAACCTGATGGATTATAATACTAAAATATAATATAGTAAAAGGTAAACAAAAAACTACATGATTACTTTCAACTTTCAATGTAACGTAATAACGTATAAGTAGAAAGAATGAAAAAAAATTATTTGCTGTAGATAATCTTGACGCTAAAAATTACTAAAATAAAAAAAGGAAATTGAAATTGAGGAGTACAACTATGATGTAGCATAACTGAAGTGCCGGTGTTAATTTACTGTGTTCATTAAGTTACGTGGTTTTTTTGTTTAATAAACTAATGAAATATGGAAAATTACTTTTAGTGACCTTATTAAATGCTTTGCATGTAACATTTGCTAACCAGGCTATTTTATACTAAATGCTTCGGCAATGGGGTGTTTGACTAAATTAAAAAATAAAAGTTGATTCGTATTTTTTAAAAGATATTAATCAAAATAAAATCTTGTTTATTTACCTTAATTATAGTTGTGTGTTTGTCATGAAAAACGTTAATTATACTAAGGCAGACCAAGTTATTAGGGTTCATATAATTTCTGACGTCGGAGCCCTGCAGTGATATTTTCGTCTACTACAGACTTTTTGCAATATTTAAACATTCTTTTTTTGCTTTCTTATGTTTTGTCAAAATTCCACCATCCATGATCCAGTCAGACATCCCGTTGTTCATAATTAACATGAAATAATCATAAGCTCCTTCCGTAGATAGAACTATAATATGTCATTTCTAAAGTACTAACGTCCGCATTGTTTCTGTGCAAGCTCCCGAGTGCGTTGTTGCAGGACGACAAGCTGACGATCCTGGCGACGTTGTTCTGGGTGGGCGCGGCGTTGCTGGAGTCGGACTATGAGCACGAGTTCTTACTGGGTGTGCGGCTGCTGGCTCGCGTCATGCTGCGCCTGCCGCTGGACCGGCCAGACGCGCGCGAGCGGCTCGACCGCACGCAGCCGCACACCTCACCTTCGCTGCATGCACTGCTGCTCAAGGTAACACCATCATCGTCATCATCGTCGTTGGATCACCCTCTAGTTTCCAAAGTTTCATCTTTAACAACAACTTGCCAGCGGCGGCGTTTCCGTCGGACTACAATTTGAGTGTCTTCAAGGCTAGAGTGAATACATGCCTGTATATACATGTATACATACATGTACATGTATATACATGCATGTATATACGGACAAATCACACAGATTGAGCTAGCCCCAAAGTAAGTTCGAGACTTGTGTTATGGGATACTTACTCAACGATGCTGTATTTTATAATAGATACATACATAGATAAACAACCAAGACCCAGGCTAATCAGGAAAAGATCGTTTCCCATCATGACCTGGCCGGATGGCGTCGCTGCTTACCATCAGGCGGGATTGCGATCAAGCGCTAGTTTATAATTGATAAAAAAAGTCACTGAGACATTTTGTGTGCGCGTATGTCAAATGTTACCATAAAGTGTAAAACGCTTATTCATATCATTAATAAATTATATTATTTTTCATTAAGTACACTAACGGTACAGTGTTTTAATAATTGTTTGCTGAACTGGACGACGTCGTTACCTCGATGCCGGTTGTCGCTGAAAACTAGCGCTAGGGCTCCGTTTTGCATAGAGTCGCAACATAATGCCCTCTCACTATTTACAATTTTTGTGTTTTTTGTTCTTTTTTTCTTTCTTCTTTTTTCTTCTACGCTTAAATTCATATTAATATGTATTCATTTGAAATACATATTATCATATTGTAATATATGTAACTCTTATTGCAAATAAAGGATAAATTAGTATAATGATCACCAATTCAAAATAACCTTCCCAGCTACATTACCTTAATTATTTTGGACTCCAAGCATGTTACATGGAATTTCTTCCAGAATTATCTATTAACAGTCAATTTATTTAAAATAGAATTGTAAAAATTACAGATTTAAAAGAATTATACTATTATAGAAAAATAAACGTAGCATTTTTTTTTTTCATCGTTATCTTCAGACATTTATCGGTCTTTAAGCTTTCTATTTGATTTTTATTTGTTGCTATCTGATGTATTTAATTTATCTAGTGAGTTATGTGTCATGTGTCCTTTAGTCTGTGCTAATAAGTGTACTTTTATTTCTTTCTTTCTTATTTTCGATGATCTCCTCAACTATGTTAACGTTCCAGGGTTGCACGCACCCCAACACATATGAGCCGGTGGTGGGAGTCCTAGTCGACATGATACCACTACTCGAGCTGCCCGTCATCGACCCCACGCAATCCCTCGCCTTCCCAATGACAGTAGTCGCGCTCCTGCCTTACATGTTACTGCACTACGAAGACGCCAACGAGCTCTGTGTGCGAGCAGCATGTCACATCGCGCAGGTAAACAACAACGAACAGACACTATCTCCATTATGACAAAACGAAATCTAACTTTAGATCCAGACTTAACCTTTAAGTCAGTATTTGTATGTCGAACTGTATTTGAGGTTCAGTCAACCGAACTCTGCTGTATTTTTTATATAAATAACTGCATTTCTATAATGGTTTGGTGCATAATTCTATAACCATTTATGTAATATACACCTGTTTTAAATAAAATTCATGTTATGTAGGTAATTTACTTTGACGTATATCATCTGAACTAGAACGATTATTTGAGCCGGTTACCACCAAATCGTAGAGGAGAAGAGATGTGTTTGAATAACCAATCCGATTTCATCATTTCAACATCTCTTCTCCGCTATGTTTAAATAGCGGAATTGGATTCTTTTTTTCTTTAATAAACAACGGCGTTTAGTTAATGCAGTTCTACTATCTAAATTGCTTATTAAACCGGTTGGCAGCGACATATAAACAAATAAATACTGTAATCCAACCATTATCCGCCTAGCCTTTTCACACTCTGTTAGGGTCGGTTTCAGATGCAGTTGAATACCTGTGTTATGTATAAGTAAATGTACATAAAGTATGTGTAAATAAATGTAGCGACAGTCTACCTGACCTCCACAACCCAATCACTGGATACACATCAACTCTTGGCAACACTGGTTTTCGCTTACGCAGCTTTGAAAGATGTTTCTTATTCCAAAACTATTTAATCTTTTACGGACGAATTTTCCAGAATTTCCATCACCGCATGGCCGTAATCTCGTAAATGCCAACTTAGATCAAATTCCTGTTTATGCTTTATGCAAATTCACTATATTTCGTGACGGCCCGTTAGACAATGCATCGTTTCCCATGCACGAAGTTATACGTTCAAGTCTAGTCAAGTGCTTATGTGACTTTTATTCAAACGATAAGTGTGAAATCGCCAACCCACCTTGACCAAGCGTGGTAATTAATCCTCACGTCAACTCTGTAGAGAAAAGGGATTTGCCCTGCAGTAGGAAAATAATAGGCTGTAATTATTATTTATTCAAGAACCCATTTATCAGTAACTTATATACTTAACCAATGACGTAATCAGTTTACAGCCGAGAAGAGCAAGAAGCTGGAGAACCTGGGCACGGTGATGACTCTGTACTCGCGCAGGACATTCAGCAAAGAGAGCTTCCAGTGGACCAAGTGCGTGGTCAAATATCTGTGGGACACCTACTCGCATCTCTCGCAGCAGATGCTGGCCTTCCTCGTCGAGGTCCTGGAGAAGGTAACACTCACGAAAATATCCCAATATGAAGTAACAACTTTTCAGGCATAAATCAAAATTGTTCAATTCACAGTTTAATTTTGATAATAAAAAAGGATTATGCGTTTTTATGAAACCACGGTAAAAGTGAGACTTTTTATCACATTTTAGACATTTAACTAAACATTTTTGGAATAATATTCCATTTTGAGTATAAAAATCGCCGCCACATTGGCCTTTGCTAATTTAACGAGCGCCTTTCACTTTTCCCTACTCCACGACCGACCGTCACGGACATGCAACACACAGACCATAAAGTTGGAGACGATATAATAAAAGTTTCACTTTAACAATCATATTTATAATAAGGACAAGAACAAATCCATATTTTTTTTTTACATTAAATAAATAAATTTTGTCCGAGAAATACTCTTCCTTTACTATTTATTTTACTACTATATTTTATTTTTACTATCATTATTCTCCTGCTCTTATCCTTATATTTTACTTATGGTCGGCGTAACATGTTTTTTTCTTCCATACTTTTATACTCAACAGTCACCCCCTTTCTAACCTTATCATCATTCAACCAGTCCCGTTCTACCGTTTCTGGTTTGGTTTGGTTTTGCACTACTTTTATAGCCTTCGACATTCAAACTCAAAACATAATTTCCACATTCCTCCACATAACTTTTCAGTTAGGTGTCACTTTCAGGCTTCTTCTTAACCGAGTATACTCATTTCTTATTCTATCCATTCGTGTAACACCACACATTCTTCAAAGCATTCTCATATAAGCGTTTGCCTTTCATTAATTCCTTTTGTGACCCAAAATTCTAATAATACCTACAAACAACAAAAATACATTTCTTTAATTTTTATTCATCTTTCGCAAAAATATATGTATGTTTGTAAATGCGTTCTCGTGCATATTTCAATATGCAGAAACACGCTTATGCTCAGAATATAAATAATTGAGACGGAATAGTAGATTGTTAACCGAGGGTGGAAAGAATCAATTCCCGAGGTATTTAGACGCCCGAGCGCAGCGAGGGCGGCTATAGTCCGAGTAGGAATTGATTCTTTTACCCGTGTTAAACACTCTACTTTTCATTTCGAATATGAGGAAAATAAAACTAGTTGTTTATCTGAACTTTTTATGAATAACACTATATTATAATGTTGATGCCAATTATTACTAATTGGCCTTGACCTTCAATGTCCTTAATTGTCAAATTTGTGAGTCCACTACTTCTGCAAGCGCCGCTTATACCGAGTATCAATACCACCTGTGAAAACATATATTTTTTTAGTATTTGTATAATAAATACATTCTTATTTAGAATAAATCCATAAATACTTAGGTAAACTTACCTTCACTGCTAAATATATCTCGTCAGGAGCATCATTTAAAAATGTTTCCACTTCATGAGAGGTAAAAACCTTAGATTTTCTACTCTTGAACATTGGATGTTAAATTATGGATTTTTTTCAAATTTACATTGTGTTTAACACTAAGTGTACTCTTGAACATTGAATATCGGCTCCATAGCGTAGAAGGTTGTAATTTGCTAGACAGTCCTTTAAAATATGTAAGAAATACACTTTCGGAAAATGATTTTATATTCTTCTCTGCTCGCCACTTCATAAAATCATTGTATGTGTTTATATGTATATCTTTCTTTGGAGATTTCTGGTAAAAGATTGTTAATAACACAATTTGCCTCGTCTTTAATTGAATCTGGTGTCAATATTTCAGAATCTCAAATCTTAACATAAAAGATTAGGTATTAAAGTAACTATTTTTTAAATTCCGTCACAGATACATAACAGATTAGTATCCCGCTAATTTATGTCGAATTTTTAAATTTTAAATATGGAACCCACCACGTTATTGTTGCGACCATAGAATTAATAAGTAGGTAGTATCGTACTTCTTAATTCTATGGTTACGACCTATTTCGCTCAATGAAGTTTGCGCTAAGTTCACACTGGCTGTTTAGAAACTCACATTGCCGCTGCATTTTTTTTTATTAGTTTTTTTACACAAATTTCTTCACAGCTGACAGCAATTCTATTTTTAAAGTTTATTCCGACCCTTAGGTGGAAAGTAATTTGTATGAGTTTTTTCCGCTCTAGGGAGGGAAATGACACTTTCTACCCAATAATCAGATCAAGAAAATACTACTTTCTGAATATGAGAAATGAAAAATTCATTTACATACAGCGAATTTTTGTTGCAAGCCAAGAATATTGAATGTATATTGTGTTGTGAGGTTTATTATTCCGTGCTCATAATTTTTACTTATGACGAAGTTCGACTGCCACGAAAAAGTCATTTCATTGTTAGGGTTCTGTTCATCTGTGTTTAGCTAGACAGCTCACAGATGATATATAAAAACATATAAAACAAAATCTTTTTTGGATAAATAATCATACCGATGTTATACTACATCGCATCAATAATATAAAACGTGCAAAGAGTAGGTGAATTCCAGGATAAAGAGATAGCCTTATACCGACGAGGGGCAGCCGAAAGGTTACAATTTACGAATCGGCCGCCAGTCCTACCCGTGTGTCAGGTTAATGTTGCCATTGTAGCGAGACGTTATATAACCTATGACACTCACAAATAACATAACCGTCTAATGGTTTTTAAATTAAGTTCCAAAATATGTTCAGTAAATCTAGAAATTACCTCCCTCAAACCTCATAAACTTTACCTGTTGATAATATTATTATAGACAACAAGAAAAAAAAAAGAATAGTTTCGAGCTTATTTCAATGAAAATGGATTTTGTAACGTCGAATTGTTCAGTATACCCGCCGTTGTAGCATTATTGTGTAAAGTATTATAATTAAAGTCACTGCAAAAGCTTTTATTTAAATATTAAACTCAAGTAACGCGTTTAGCCACTTCAAAATGTTAAATGTTATGTTATTATGAGAATAAAAACATACTACCGTTAACAATATAATAATACTGATAAATAAATACAAATAGGACTTTATTCTTTTCGTCGTTATTTTTTCTTGGCTATAGAGTATGATGTTGTGTGCAGGGTTCATCGAATCTACAGCTACCCGTGCTGTCCATCTTGCACTGCATGCTGTACTACGTGGATCTCAACGCGCCCGCTGCACAACCCGTCAACGCCGATTTGCTGCGTGCTGTCGCCAAGTTCATCGACGTCACGGTTCGTAAGAACACTTTCCCTTTTATTACAAAACGTGATCTAACTTCCAGGCTTAACCTTTGAGTCAGTATTTGTATTTTGAACTTTATTGAGGTTAAGTCGTTTTTATTACAAACGTGACAAGTTAATAGGTACCAAACTAAGCTGTCATTTTTATATAAATAACTGCGTTTCTATAATTTTAAGATGCATAATTCAATAACCATTTGGGTGGTTTAAAACTGATCTAAATAAAATACATGTTTTATAATGTGGGTGGGATTTGGCCTATAGAGGCATAGAAAATAAATTATGGAGACTGTAATAAATTGTATGTCGTTTTCATGGTTTTCGAGGGGTAGTAGATAATAAATTCAAAATGAAAATTCAAGATGGCGCAATGAAAATTTTGAAAGTTTTCATCATGGGTGTGGTTTCGTGGTTTTTGAGGATACTAAAAGAAATAGTGAGTTTAAAGGAAAAAACCAAGGAGGTATTATTTTGTCCTTCGTCGTGTTTTTCGTTTTTGTGGTTTTTAAGGATTCTGAAGCCGATAGTGAGGTAAAATCGAAAATCTAAAACGTCAACGGAGTCGCTCAATTTTCTTATCATGCTTAAATATTTTGTTTTATCTTTTGTTCTAACTGTGAGTGTTCGAGGAAGGCATCAAAAACAAAATATTTTTCAAAGTGTATACAGTGTGTATCTGACATCGTAACGCAAACTTCGCGAGAAGGCTACACCGCATGCCACTAACAAAATTATCATAGTCATTTATATCGTTAATGAGCGGTTACAGAAATAACAGTGTTTAAAAAAATGTGTCAACTCGGCCTTTGAACGTTGCAAGCATGCCGCCGCGCGTTTTTGTGGGTATGACGTTTACCCCTGATGTGAACTCTATTAAATCAGCTGATAGGATAGTTTTTCCAGTTTTGTTCACATTGCGCTTTTGTGTAATTAGCGAGTTAATTATTTTTTACTTTAAAATCTTATTGGCTTATACAAGTATAGCAATTATGAACGGTTTAAAGTGAAAAAAAATGCATATTAATTTTTTTTTAATCTGGAAAAATCGACGAAAAATTCCACCACTGGGATCCATGGTACTCGTTTGTGCGTCGATGTCAGTTACAATATTTCTGTTTTGCGTAGGTTCAAGATAGCAACAACTACAAGGAGGCCATGAAGATCCTGAAACTCGTGGTGACTCGGTGCTCGACGCTGGTGGTGCCGCCCTATTGGGACAGCCACGCATCCTCCATCCTCGACACCGAGCTGCACGGCAAGAAGGTATAATAACTAATATTCATTGTAGTCTTTAGATCCCGTATAGTCAAGAAAAAAATCTTAGCGGTGGTGGTTCAAGTCTCCCCTCAAGACAAGTCAAGTGGTGGCAACATTATCTCATGCAGACGACGAACTTGAAGAATAATGGATAGTAAAAAAATACATTGTACAATACTGACAAATAAACTCAAACTCAACTGAAGCCATTTATTTAAATTAAATTATTAACAACGCTTTCAAATTATCGAAATTAAATAGTCGGTCAGTTAGTCAGAAAGTTGATTGAGTTACCCATTTAAAAATGTAGATCTCAGTGGAGAAGAACGGGCAAGAAACTTCAGGAACTCGTCAACATCATCATCTTTCTAGTCTTTTCCTAACTATGTTGAAATCGGCTCCCTATCTAAACGCATTAAGCTGAGTTCGTTTACTCTTTTAAATCAAGATATTACAAAATTCTGGGTACATTATTCTTGTTACGTCTATATTTATTTATTATGGCACACCAACGACATATTTACAATAATGGTAGCATAAAAAGCAATCACAGGTCTTCAGTTTTGTGTAAATACATCACTTATAGGCATACACAACATTCACAATAAGAGATCTTAATTATTAATAATTTCATTCAACAAAACATATATATTACAATTAAACTCAATAATTAAAATTAAATGATATTGAATAACTATTCATAAATTAAATAAAATCAAATAATATGTATGTTTGAAAATGCAGTTTTTTTTATTTGTTTTATTAAAGTGGACAATTTTTATTAAAGTGACAGTTGATGTAGGCAGCTGATTACAGGACAATTCTTTTAATTTTAGATTTAAAAATTGGCAGACTATCAAAGAAAATGTCGATGCTTGTGTCGATCGAACAAGCTCTGTTGTAGAAAGTCAACATTATGTTTAAGGGAGCATGGTGGCCCAGATTTGTACGACACGGCTTAGTGGCAAATGTCTCTGTGAGAATAATGTCGTTTGTTTGGTGCTCCATTAGGATTTTTTCATTAGAAATTTCTCAATGCCTGCCCGATCCATGGCAAAATGCTCGCTTCCCATTAGACATAAACATAACGTCGAAGTGTATGTGTACAATGTATTTTATGTACACTTCTGCCTAGCTCTTAGTGGATTATTAGTGTCATGTTATGTAACGACATGGTCATTACATAACCTTATAATAAGTTTGAAACCTCTTTAATATTAGGGCAATAATGTACATATTTGAACAATAAAACACTTCGCTTCAATTACGATATATATATTTATTAATCATTCTGCTTAAATGTACAATAATCCCAATTGATACTGTTACATGAAACCTATTACCTGCAATATGTTACATTCTTCCATGACATTCTAATTTACGCAGGAGCTGCCAGGCCGTACGATGGATTTCACCTTCGACCTTTCGCAAACGCCTGTGATTGGCCGGAAGTACCTACCTAAAGCCGGCAGCCAGCCCGCAACAGGTCCAAGCTCTCTCTCGAACGCATCGACCGCCACCCCTGACAAGGGTGAGTAAAACCAGTATGAAGGCCATGTTTTCCATTACAAAATAAACATGGCCTTGATAGTTATTAGTATGAGCGAGATAGGGAATTAACGCAGATTGGTGTGGTACACAGGAACTGTGTCTGTGCGTGTGTGGAAAGGGAATGGCGGGGTTCACAGATGCGCGCGCTGTAAGGCAGGGGAGTGCGACGTGGGGACGGGGAAAAGTAATGGGGGCGTGTGACGCAGTATTGATTTATAATACCTACACCGTTACATAAATACCATTTTAAAACAAAAGATATTGAATAATAACATTTGGTGACACGTGCGACTGTAGGTATACCCAGATCGATAATGCAAGAGTTCAGTCCCCGTAAAACGCGCTCATGACTTGGATGGGTACCAGTAGTATAGTCGGTTAGAGGTTAGCCTCTTAAGAAGTACTCTAATCAGATGATGATCTCCCACAATAACATAGGTGTACCGGAAAGTAGTTACCGGATTTTTAAATGAAGCGGTCGCTAATCTTTCTTTGTGCAATAAACTCAAAAACAATTGGCAAAACGGTTAAACCGTTTTGCCAATGGTTTTTGAGTTTTGGTTGGGTCTTCGTCCATTAACTCCTGCAATTCGGAGTCCAGAATTTTTTTGGTATATCCGAACGTCTACTGTCTGTTAAGTCAAAATCCCCCTCACGCGTTTTTACACTTGGAGCAAGCTCTCCGTAAGTTTCTACCAGCAAACGATGACCTTCAATGGCCTTTTCTTTTGATGAAATAAGAAAAGCAATGCATGCCGCAAATGCTCTTCGCCAGATATGAAATTGGGCATATTCACAGAGCTACAACACTGTGACGCTATTATTTAGTCAGAATGTAAATGAGTAGTTTTTGAAGTTTAATGACAGTAGAATAAAATGACATATATCAAATTATCTAGGCTAGCAGCACTTGGCAGAAAATCAAGTAAAAACTGTCCGGTACACCTGGTGCATTCTGTATTAGGTATCAATAAAATTTAGAAATAGAAATCATTCTTGTAAATGATCAAATTCCATTGTAAGTAACATTTATTTTACCTTTCAATTAAATTATTGGCTGCTTGATAGCTGAGTAAGTAACGAATAATTGGAAATGCTCTTAAATCATTGTTCTGTTGCCTTGGTTAGTTCACCAAGGCTGCTGCAACCCAGCTATGCTCCGACCGTATTTAATGGGTCACGGCCTTGGCCTATTTAACGCAGAAATTATACAAGGACTGTTTCTGTATGACGTACATTATTACAAGTTGTTATACACTGGAAACCTGTAACACCGGTACTGATTCCTAATACAGGCTTCAGTTTCCACAAGAAAAAAATGTGCCACTAATACCATCCTCCAAGATTTTCTATGAAAATTGTCTCTTTTATTTCATATACTTGAGGTAATTGTATATCACTGAACACCTAGGAAGGTACTCTGTACTTGAATATTGACCTTATATGTATACTAATACGGGGGAAGGTCTGAATAAACAACTAAACTGTATACAGCTTAGTTGTGCTAAAATCTACACGAACCCAGCCATAACTTTTATATTGTTGAATTGATGAATGGCCTTTGACTCTGAGTAATTTTGGTACACAACTAAGACATGCCACCCGAAACTGTCAAATTATCCCAATCAACCTTAAACCTTAATCCTTTAGCGATAAAGGTGAAAATCTATTAACTTTTATTGTTTGAAGTGCTGGCGTTGTTATTTTCTGTAATTATAAAATTCTTTATTAGTTTTTCACAGAGTTTCGTTAACAGCGAGTAACAAGAATTACTCGTTGTTTATTGTTGACATAATGTGTTGCAAGTGTTTTTATGAATAAGTTCTGGTTGTCAGGTTCGATAGGGTCTCAGTCGGGCTCCGCGTCCACAGTGGTGGGCCCGGAGGGCAGCGGCAACAGCGCTGCGCAGCCGCAGAGCGCCACGTCGCCGCGCCGCTCGTTGTCACTATCACCCGCCGACGCACTGGCCTCAGGCTGGAAGAGGCCCTGGATGTCACAGGTATTATATTTAAATTTCATGGCTTTATTTCAACTTAAACAAATATCAACTTATTTTAATGTTAATTTAGTTGCTTTCGGAGTTAATGAGCACTATTTAAAAAAATATATAAAAATATTTGAAGTTATACCATAAACTGAACAGACCTGAACCTGAAAAAATACAACAAAATTAATTACCTTAAAATGGAAACACACTAGGTCTTTTTTTATTAATTCTTTACACTCCTGTCAATAATTGTGCATTTATTTATTTTCAATGAACAGAGTCGCGTCCGAGAATGCCTAGTGAACTTGCTGACGACGTGCGGGCAACGCGTCGGCCTCCCTAAGAGCCCATCTGTAAGTAAAATGTTCTCTATATGCGACGCCATAAGGTTCACATTCTATTAACACACTGTACCGTATGTGACCAGATATACATATCAGTGTTTGGTATTGGTGGTCGTCGGCGAAGCACCTGGAATCTAATTGGCTAGCTAATTACTTCATTATAATATCTATCATTTATACTTTTTTAAATTATTTTTTGCAAACTTGTGAAGAGGGTGCTAGCCGACGCATACACATATGGCCGTCGGCGGGTTGGAACACAACAACACACAACTAATGAATATATGATTTCTATCCATCGCTGCGATTAGGATGATTTAATTACCACTTTATGTTCTAAGGTAACTCGCATACATGTATATTATATCGCAATGCTTGCACAACACGCTACAGGTGCTCGAGTACCGGCGATTTACGGACACGCCACCTTGTACAATTGCACTATGAAAACATTGGCTATACTTAGGACCTTGTCATATGAATCTATTTCAATAATATCCGTCGCCAAAAATACAGCAATACCAATATTCAAGTCTCGAGTTCAATGTGACAAAGTACTAGTAATCAACGTCTTCATATTGTGATGTTACCCCAACAACGTACGCTTCGCTTGGCCACCCTACGTAACGCGCTCGTATCTATCTTGAATACTCATTGGCTAAATTCTTGAAAATCACTTGTAGCTATCTTTCAGGAACCATTTTGTTTGTTAGATAGGTATTTCTCATTATTTACCATATTAACCAAAGATCGCTGTATTATATTTGCATGAATTCAATATGAAGGCCAAGTCTCGTAATTTAAAACGTTCCATGTGTAGTTACAGTCTCATCAAAAAAATATGAAAATCTTTTAAAAACGTCCCTTTTTTTTAGTTAAGAAAATTAGAGGTATTTTTGACAGATGGAGACAGATCAGATGGAACGTGCAAACAATTACGAGAATTGACTTCTGGAGTCTGAGTGATCTGGGTTCTGTGACATTTGTGTTTAAGCGCACTGTATCCATACCGTACTTGACGAAGGCAGGCTTTGTCGAACTTCTATAATGCGCAAACGCGACGCTAGCGCTACATCCACACGACTATACTTTGTGTACAGTCAAGAAAATGTAACACTAGCGCTGTGTTACGCAGGGATTGATTTATTATATTGTACATGTGATCACCATCAATACTATATTTCAATAAACAGTTCAACACTGCAAACCATCACAGTTACATTGAATATACACAGTTAAATTGTTTATACACCAACAAAATATTTGTTGAGATTTTGCGGGTGGATAGGGTTGTTGGCAGAATAAAGCGTCCAGGTGTGAGATTTAATTAGACATTATTGCTCACAGTTATCAAAAAGTACCTTTTGATGCTTACAGTCACTCTTGTTTTCATAAACAGAATCACTATGAAACAATCGCCGGATTGTATCATAAACTTTGTAAAATAGATAAAGAAAATTGGAGCACACTTTGCCAAGTCGCCATACAAAAAGATGCGTCATAGAGCATATCAAAAGCCAACTTAATCATAGAACAAAAGACAATAATTTTACATAAGTGCCAACCTTGACTCGATACAAAAAAAAGCATAAAGTTTAGAATTAGTTTTTTTTGTGATGTCAGCTGTCAGTTGATCAATTCTCAACACTCCTCCTTGATCAACTTACAGCGGAGTCTTTCAAATACTCTCCTGTTGAGTGGCTTGGTTAGAATGTCTGCAATCTGATTGCTGCTCTCGACGTGTTGCAGCATGACAGTCTTGCCTATGTGTTGCTGAATGTACTTTCGTGGTATCTCAATATGCTTCTTTCCTTTACTTGTTTTCCCTTCATGTGCGTTGTTCAGCATGTGTATGGCTGACATGTTGTCCACGAACAATTTGATCGGCTGATCGGTTTTCATGATACCAAGTTCTAGTGCGATTCTCTTGATCCAGCACACATCGTCAATGACAGACACTGCGGCACGGTATTCGGCTTCTGCTGTTGAAGTTACCACCAGACGCTGCTTCTGCGAGTACCAGATCACTGGCCCTCCTCTCATCACTAACACTCCACTCGTCGACTGTCCTGTCTCAGAGTCCCCTCCGTAATCCGAATCTGTGTAAGCAACAAGTGTTTTGTCTCCTTCGAAGAAAATTCCTGCTTCTGCTGTCCCTCTCAAGTACTGGAATACACGTTTCACCATTGCCTGGTGACTCTTCATTGGCTCGTTGCAGAATCGGCTGAGGAAATTTACGGCGAAGCTGATGTCTGGCCTGGTTATTGTAGCGAGGTACAATAAACTTCCTATCGCCTCACGATAGTTATTAATCATTGGAAGCCGCTCGTCGTTTTTGTAATTTGTCTTTTTGGTAATCATCCCTTGTTCAATGGGGGTGGTTGCTGAGTTGCAGTGTTCGAGTTTCATTTTCCTAAGTATCTTCTGTATGTAACAAGGCTGATTTACAAAGATACCATCTTTCCTGACTTTTATTTCCATGCCCAAATACGTCAACTTTTCTTGAACTTTCTCGTTGAATGTTATCTCGAACTCATTACTTATCTTACTTAGAAGTTTGTATATTTCTTCTGCATTTCTTCCAACTACCAATCCATCATCCATGAACAATGAGAGCATAATGCTCTTGTCTTGGTTATAGTATATACACGGGTCGTCATCTGTGCTGATCAGGCCTATCTTCTCTTCAAAATGCTTGGTGACCCTTTCATTCCACATTCTCGGAGCTTGTTTGAGCCCGTAAAGACTCTTGTTCAACTTGCAAATTTTCTTAGATCCATCTTCGAACCCCTCAGGCTGATACATATAAATTTCCTGCTCCAAGTTTCCGTACAGGAATGCTGTTTTAACATCAAATGAAACTAACTTCATTTTCTCTGATGCTGCGTGACTCAGAAGTAAGCGAATAGATGCATGGCGGGCCACTGGGCTAAAAGTTTCTGCGTAATCCACTCCTTCTTTCTGCTCAAATCCTCTTGCCACGAGTCTGGCCTTAAGTTTTCCGTCTGCCTTCTCTCGAAGTACCCAGCGACAAGTGATCGGTTTTATTCCTTCTGGACAGTTCACCAGTTTCCAAGTATTCATTTTCAACAACGAATCGTACTCCTCCTGCATTGCTCTCCTCCACTTCTCATCCTTGAGTGCCTCACTTGCTGAAATGTTCTCCGTTTCACCAGTCATGGCTACTTGGGCGCTGTTTCCTCCTCTGAAAGTATCAAACACATAATCTCTGAGTCTTGGTGGTGGTTGCAGGGTGGAACGGTTTCGCAGTCTTCTTCCTTTTGGTTCTCCTTCTGCTGGGGTTGTTTCACTTTGGCTGTCGCTTGGTTCCTCATTCTTCTCTCGGCTCTTCAATTTGTCACTCTGTTCGCTTTCTCTCTCTGTCTCAGTTGCTTGTTCTGTCTCACTGTTGCTACCTTCCTCTTCATCCTCAGGTTGATACTTCGATGATTCTAGTTCAGTGCTTTGCTTCATACTCAGTTGCTCTTCATCGAAAAGTACATTGTCTGAGCTGATGATTTCTCTTCTGTCTAACATGTAAATCCTGTAGCATGGTGAGTCGATGTCATAGCCTATCAGAATTCCTTTTTCTGACTTTCTATCAATTTTGCCTCTCTTGTGGTCATGAGTCAAGACGTAACATTCACATCCAAAAGGTCGCAGATTCTCAATCTTCATTTTTCTTCCGAACCACAGTTCTGCTGGGCTTTTCCCTGGAACATTGCTGGTTCCTGTCTGGTTGATAGTGAAGATTGCGTAGTTCATTGCCTCTGCCCAAAGTTTCTCATCGAGTTCGTTGGCGTGTATCGCTGACCTGGCTGCCTCAACAATCGTTCTCATTTCTCGTTCAACCCTTCCGTTCTGCTCTGGCGTGTGTACATTCGTGAAGGTGTGAAAGATTCCAAGTTTATCCATTAACTCCTTCGTTTTCGCATTTTTCAATTCTTTGCCATTATCAGATCTCAGACTCTTCACTCTCCTTCCTAGTTGATTCTCCACCAGTCTCAGATAACTCGCTATCTTCTCCGGGGCTTCTCCTTTGGTTTTCATGTAAAAACAGGTTCGGTAGTGTGTGAAGTCATCCTTGAACATTAGCCAGTACTTGACTCCTCCTAATGATGGGATGTTCATCTCACCGGTGTCGACATGTACAAGCTCTAGTGGTTCCTGGGCTGTCTTTGGGTTGTTTGGATGTGAGATTCGATGTTGCTTTCCGTATGCACAGGCTTCGCATACATAATTATTCCAGTCATCAATGTATTTGATTCCTCTTCTCTTCAATATGTCCCTGACATACTTGACGTTTTGGTGGGCAAGCCTCTCATGCCAAGTTTTGATCGATACTGCAATCAAACTTGTCTCTTCCTGTCTTCTCAGCATCATTTTAAATAAATTTCCTTTGCGTTTTGCCATTGCTATAATTTCTCTGCCATCTGAACTGAAAAATGTTGATTCTTTTCCATTTGCTTTCTGAATGTATCCTCTGTCCAATAGTTGACTCACTGAGAACAGATTAAAGTTGAGATTCGGCACGTAAATCACATCCTCTAGTACCACAGAGTACCACTTCTGACCATCAAAAGCTTCCATTTCAATGTTCCCGACTGCAACGCCATCCAACCTGGTCGAATCTCCAATCACAACTGAAATAGGTTCATCCAGCTCGACCAGCTGAGCAAACCATTCACGACGGGATGTCATGTGTTGGCTGGCTCCACAGTCTTGGTACCATGAAGCTGCCCTATCCTTGGAGATGTTGTTGTCCACTGTTGAGAGTGCTGTGGTCAGTAGTGCCCTTTTCTTGGTTGTGCCATTCATTGACTTACTTTCTTCTTCCCGTGAAGGACATTCCTTTGCAAAATGTCCCTTCTTCTTGCAAATGTTACACGAGTACTTCTTCTTACAATATGCAATATATTTGTCGCAGGGCTTGCTTCTACATTCCTTGATCACGTGACCTGGCTTCTCACATTTGTAGCATGTGACAGTTGACCTGCTCTTCTTGTTTCCGGGTGACCGTCCTGGTTTCTCATGTCGAGCCATGAGAGCGTTGTTGGTGCTGCCCTCGATGTTTGTCGTCTCTTTTGTTCGCTCATCCTCAAGTCTCAAGCGTTCGATGAGAGTTTCCACGTTCTTTGCTGCTCCGGTCACGTTGTCCCAAGATGTCCTGAAATGTGCCAGTCTCGATGGTAACACACTCATGATCCTTGTCATTATCCAACTTTCCCTCATTGGATCATTCTCAGTTGACACTTCATCAGCAAGTTCCAAAATCTCCAAACAATTTTCAACAGCTGATTTATTTTCATCATAGGAAAAGGTAAAAAATTTGATTCGGGAAGTTTCTAAAGTTACATCAGTCTTAGTGCCATACAAGCTAGTTAATTTATCAATCATCATTTTAGCAGTTTTGCAATTTGCTATTTTGTTTGCAATTTTACTATTAACATTTAGACCTATTAACGTTTGAGCTTCAATATCTTTCTTTATCCAAGCTGAAGCGGTTGCATCAGCCGCAGTACCTGCTGGTCTCGGCTTTGCGCCAGTTACTACTTCATACAATTCTTTATTCTTAAGCGCTAGGTTTAATTTAAATCGCCATGATATAAAATTGACATTTCCCTGACTATCTTCGTTCAACATTTCCAATTGAGACTTTACAGTATCCATTTTGAATTTAAACTTTACAATTTAACTGACTTCTTACAATTTTTAAATAAACAAAATGAATTTACTGTCTTTCGTGAAGATTTACTGACTTGAAGTTTACTTGCGTGTTGGTTGTTGAACGTTGACTGTGCGATGGCTGCTCCCTCGTCGTAAATTTGTAGGTTATGTTATCTTTGCCGGCATTTACTTCCTGGTCTGCTTTACTCGAATTTCCTGTCGTTTGCTTTCCTTCGCTGCCAATGAAAAAACCCTTCACAGTTGTCCTGGGCCCATAACCTGTTGAGATTTTGCGGGTGGATAGGGTTGTTGGCAGAATAAAGCGTCCAGGTGTGAGATTTAATTAGACTTTATTGCTCACAGTTATCAAAAAGTACCTTTTGATGCTTACAGTCACTCTTGTTTTCATAAACAGAATCACTATGAAACAATCGCCGGATTGTATCATAAACTTTGTAAAATAGATAAAGAAAATTGGAGCACACTTTGCCAAGTCGCCATACAAAAAGATGCGTCATAGAGCATATCAAAAGCCAACTTAATCATAGAACAAAAGACAATAATTTTACATAAGTGCCAACCTTGACTCGATACAAAAAAAAGCATAAAGTTTAGAATTAGTTTTTTTTGTGATGTCAGCTGTCAGTTGATCAATTCTCAACAATATTTTATATGTATTATACAAAATATTTTTCAACCCTGTGTAGGCACTTTTTATGTAAAACGTCAATATGTCGGAAGTGGGCAACTGTCGAGTTTACTAAAAGGAGTAAATTCATATAAGAGTGAAACTTCGTTCATTTAGCTGTCAAGAGAAACACTGTCCAAAAATAAAGAAGACCAAGAATATTCTCTAATCAGTCACTTCTATGTGACTTCATTATTCAGTATTTTTATTGTATAATCTATCAATTATTGTACCATATTTACAACACAGTTCATTAATATAGACAATCTCGTACTTCCTAAATAATACTTACCTTTTGGTTGTACTATTGTACTAACATGTATTTAAGCATCATTAAATACAACGACTAGCAACTTTATATACAAAGTAGACAAGTATTATTATATTCGCAAGAAAGCAAGTATGTATATAAAATGTACATGAGACACTTTATCGAAAGAGAATTGTAATTGTGGTGAGATGTGAATTTATAATTGTCTCATTATCAATTGTATAAATTATAAACAACACAACTTAATACTTGGAAAAGGATTATTAAGCTGATAAGGTGTAATGTAATGTGAACCAAGGTAGGCGACAGAATAAATAATATAAAAAAAAATACCTGTTGCGTTTTGCTCATTTGTAATATTAAAAGATTATTAATAATGTTTTTTGAACATTACTAAGATAACATAGCCCAAATTCAGCTTAATAGTCCTCTTCTACTATATGTGGGAATTTGTGTAACATAGTCGCTTGGCGTTTGCAGGTGATATTCAGCCAGAGCTCGGAGCTACTGGAGCGCGAGTCATCCATGGCGTCCTCGTTGGAGGAAGTGTCGGGCACGCCGGGCAACGAACCATCTGGCGGTGCGCCTCCCACCGATCATTTTGGGGTGTTCAAAGACTTTGACTTCTTAGAGTACGAGAGCGAGAGTATCGAGGTAAGCTCAGCAGTCTACCTTCAAATGGCCTCCGTAAGGGTCTTCAAGACCCGGAACAATTTGTACGTTATAGAAATATACACATCAACTACATCTCAATGTAAAAAAAAGTTTGTATATAAAATATTTTATTCTCCTACTCTTTCGAAATTCCAAAAAATAAAAAGAAACACTCATTTTGAAACAAAACAAAATCGATTAGACGGTCGAAAAGTTAGTTTATGTTACAATATAACAGCGATGTTTTGAAAAATTAAAAGCGGTCACATGAGTTTCATTTATTGTTATTTCACGTCGATATTTGACAAGGGAAGAGCAAATTAAAGCTGGCGCTATATAACACGTGATTGCTGAAACTCCGCAAACCGGCACAAAAGTAATCTCTAGTTTATGGTCACGACGTCACGGTAACGTGCTACAGGCGATATTGATTAGTCCATAACTCTCCTAAATTTAAATTGCCCTATTAAATTATTTTTTTTATAATAATCATCCCATTTGTTGTTATTCATACGTATATACTATTTACATATATTAAATACATTGTTATTGTTATCAATATCCTGGCAGGACCTGGAAATTGTCCTAAAATATCATTTCAAATTATAAAATAAATACATGAATTTATTTCAGAGTCATATCCACTTATTATCCAATATTTAGGTAATATTAACAAATTAATTTGAATATTGTTATTCAGCTTCATCCGATCAGACTGCAAGCCAACATCATTTTTTTTTTTTGATCAATTTAAACCATTTTTTCCTAATTAGGAAAATACTAGGCAGCTACATCATTTTGTACTCGAGTAATATGTTTTTGAAGGAAAACATCTTGAGGAAACCTGGTCTTTAAGTCTGAAATCGCCAACCTGCATTGAGCAAGCGTGGTGGTTACGTTCAATACTTGTCTGTTAGAGAGGAGACCTGTGCCCAGCAGTGGGACGATAAAAAGATTGATGGTGATGATGAATATGTTTTTATGTGACGTGTCAGGGCGAGAGTTCGGACAACTTCAACTGGGGCGTGCGCCGGCGCCTGCCCAGCGAGGAGCGCGACGAGGGCGCGTGCGTCGAGCGTAGTCCGCCGCCGCAGCAGCCGCGCGCACCCGACGCACATGTAGCGGGCAAACCGGTCAGTACTCACACCTCACAAAACTGCATCTATGACACTTACTATACATCAATCACAACGAAACTCTCATATATTTGTTTAAAATATATACTGGACTTAATAAGCTTACCATTCTTTTGTCTCTTCAAAATATTTCTCATTGTAATATGTCTTATTATATGACAGTTTTAGCGTCTCGGAAAAAATACAGTATAATTGAATATTGATTAAAATATTTAGTACCTATTATGATAAATAGATAAATAATTACATAAATCGTGTGAAATATGTATTAGAATACACCAAAAACCGCACACATACAAATACTATTTTTATGTTTTTATTTGTTGAAAACTCAGAAACCGTATCTACAAAATCGTCGTCATTATATTAAACATAATTTATTTGCACTCTATAACATTCATATTGTCACTACTATCAAAAATGAAAGTTAATCAAGAGGCTGGGTCATGCGAGAGTAGTAGGTCAGTCACCAAGCCGCAGCCTCAACATGTCCCACATTTAATAATTCAGGTCAAGGCCAAAAGTCTCTCTCGTGAAACTCGCGAATTTTTAGTACTAAAAACTGACCTATTTACGTAAAGTGGCCAAATGTCATTTGTTTTTTTTTAAGGTCACGCATTATGTTATGACCAAATAAGGAATCAGTATATTTTTGTGTAATGCTACATCGTCACCTATGTATATGAATAAGATGTCACTACGTCACAGTTAAATTAAAACTTTATTGCCTAAAATATTTCAGGAAGCGTCATGTGGGTAATACTGTAGTTGAATTATTTTTATACCGTTTTATATAGTTTTTATCACAGAGTGCCCATGAGGATTCATCGGACGAAGAGGGTGGTTGGGACGATGGCGCCAGCGGGTCGCGTGGCGAAGGTGACGCGGGCGCCGCGCATGACTTGCCGCTGCGCCCGCGCACACACTCCTTTTCCAGTGCTTCTAGCGGAGAACCCGACGGTAAGCGAGATTATATTTAGACAACGAGGAAACCAAAATGAAGCAGTGTTCTATGTTTCAACGTAGCGCCTACTCATACATTTCGCAAAGCATTTATTTCAAATAAACTCAATTATAGGTGTTTTTGATTGTCAAGAGTCGATCATTCATGTCGTCCGTGGCGCAGCGGTCAACACGCCTGCCTGCGACGTGGCGGCCCGGGTTCGCTCCCCGGTCAAGTCATGCTGGAAAACGATATTTTCCTGATTAGCCTGAATCTTGGATGTTTGTCTATATATGTATCTATTATAAATATAGTATCATAGAGTTAGTATCCCATGACACAAGTCTCGAACTTCTTTTGGGGCTAGCTCAATCTGTGTGATTTATCCGTATATATTTATTCAGAAAGATGAAGCTAGTTGCTCATTTCAAAGCGTAGTAGGTACCTATAGAGAAGAAAAGGCAAAAATCCCATGGACTCTTTTTCGGTCGGTTCGGTCAAGTGACAATGAAAAAAATTTGACGCCGCCCGATATTTTAGAGACTGCGATAGCAGTCAGTCTTAATTTACTACCAATTAAGTCAAGGAAATTATACGATAAATGTTATCATGATTTTTTAACATGGAAGATGAAATGAAATGAGTGCTACTTCATATATTCAATACAATGTATGAGATTAGATAAAGTAGTGTATGAAACTGTACATAATTAGGTATTACACACTCGTGTGAAACTATAAAAAACTCGCTTCGCTCGTTTTTTAAAATCACACTCGTGCATAATATCCCTCATTATGTAACAGTTTCATAAAGGTTATGAAACTGTTTTTTAAACATTTTAAGAAACAATAATAATCATGTGTCCAGCGAAACACAACAACGACTCGCAATGCAAAGAAACGTATTTGGCGCCAAAATTCTGCACCCTGTATCAAAGCGCGCGCAGCCACAGATAAAAAAATGAAATAGTGCTATCTATGGTTTGTAATCTGTACGGTAATGAAAAAATTTTTATTATAACATTATTTTGTTAGAGAAATAATGTTATAATTTAATTTTTTAATTTCCTTTCGATATACTATGGGTAAAGTACGTCAATATGAACTCCTTTTTAGTTTTATATTTTTATTTTTTTTTGATATGAGAGTAGATAAACTACTTTTAATATACATATGTTGTTTGCTTGCGTACAGGCGACCGCGGTGACGTGACCCCGGTGCCGGGCGCGGCGCCAGCGCTCCACGACGCGTGGCGCGCGTCGGTCACGGCGCTGCTACGACACGCCTCGGTCATGCCGCCCCTTACGCTCGTGCACCGCCTACATACCGTACTCAAGGTCAAAAAAGTTATTCATTCAGATTAGGCTAAGAATCAACACTTATTGAACGTCAAAATTCATTCCCCCCATGACGCCCACCCCTCATCAATTTCTGTTGCGATATAGTGGCGCAACAAACTCCCCAGCAGTACACCTATCTGTGCAGTTAGAAACACTTTGCTTCTATAAAATAGTAGGCATGCAAAGCAACACTTTCATTGTGAAAAGGACAGAATATAAATATTAGTATAGCCCCGTCGAATTAGTCCGCGCCTGATTTATGTTTACGTATTTTTAGACGCCATATTTTCAATGATGTCAAAATTCTCTATCCAGTATTTGTTAGGATTAAAATTATATTTATCTTATGACCGTTTCTTAATGAAATAGAATCACAGATATTTTATTTTGTGAACAAGGAAATGGGCCCTAATGTTAGATCTTGCATTCAGTACATTTTTTTTCTTACTATTTCATTATTATTTTAGTCCATTATTATTAGTTCAGTTCTTAGAAGTACCTTAATTTGACAGGACTAAGATAATATTTTACCTTATGTCAATTTCTTAATGAATTAGACAGAAAGTACTGAATTTAAATTTGATTTCATTTGTGAATAGGATAAGGTGCTAATAGCCCAAAATAAAACAACATTTTACCTAAGAATAAATTTATTTAATTTCTATAACATCATCATTTCAATACATATTTTTATTTTTAGAATTTGAATGAACAGCCTTAAGAATGATTTATAAGTTAGTAATCTACTATATATATACATATGTAAATAATATATAAAAATAAATTTATTTTATTTCTTTAACATCATCATTTCAATACTTATTTTTATTTTTAGAATTTGAATGTTCAACCTTAATATAATAAGAATGATATTTAATTTATTGAATCTATTATATATAAATGAATAATATATATACATATAAATAAATTTTATTTTATTTCTTTAACATCATCATTTCAATACATATTTTTATTTTTAGTATTTGAATGTTCAACCTTAATATAATAAGAATGATTTTTAATTTAATTAATCTTTATGTGCAGAGTGGTGCTGACAATACGACAATAAATGTAAACACGAACAATGCTGGTTCATAGGAATAATCCTAAACCATAAAAGAAAACCTAGCATCAAAAATAAAAAAAATAAAATTTCAAACAAACTAAATCACATAAAATTGTAAACGGAATAGAACACCCATTAAAATATTGGTTCTCTGACCTCCGATCGGCGACAGCGCGATCCTGTATCTACTTGCTTTTTTCGCGCCATTATTATTAAAGTTTGGTAGCGCAGGATGCGGCGGTCATTAACCTGTAAGCGTTTCCTTATCAACATGTACATCATGTAGAAAATGTGAAAAATGAAAAATAATTTCATGACTAAACTAATGGACATATTTATATGGTTTTTTATGGGTCTACTGAGAATGTGTTGAGGTACACGATGTTTAATTTATTGTCGTATTGTCAGCACCACTCTGTATAAATAAATATATAAATTATATATACAGTATGTTACGAAAACCCTGTCCGACCCACAAGGATAATAAGGGTTAGGTAAACAAATGACCAAATAAAATATAAAATTTTGCATAATTATCATAGTAACAATACTAATGAATTTTGAAATAATCTTTTTTACCCTGTAACTTCCCCAAAATTCGGGAAATTTAAAAAAGTGTAAACACCATTTTAGACCTTATAATTGTCGGCTTTCTTTTGATTATTTTTTTAGGTTCTTTAGCGGCGTCAGTGTGTCTAGCCGCCGACGGCGGCAAAGGAATAATTAGAGCTGTACTAATTTTTGCGTAATAACGTTTTGTTTTTGTCGATATTATTCGAAACTGTACCTGGCCGAATGATTTGTTGTAAAAACACAGATTACCTAATGGTAAAAGTACTTTTTTTGATTATCGATTAATTACTCATAACAATATTGTAACACAAGTACCTATTATTAGTAAATAGAAACTAGAAAGGTCTTATGAAATACGATTTTAGGAGAATATTATAAACAATGTAAAGCATTTAAGTTCACCTGATTTAAGTTATGTGAAAGTTCTAAAATCTAAAGAATGCCATGCGATGTTGAATCGATGCGTGAAATTCTGAAATACAAAATTGATACCAAAAATCGATACGAGAAATATTTTGAATACTTTCACACCTCTAGTCAAAGGGCACCGCCGTGCAGTTAGAGTACCTATTTTTATGAAATAAAAATCATTTTTATTTTAAATTTATTAGTTTCGCGTAGACATGGCGTCCGTGTAGACGTATCGTTTATTGTGTGATCACATAGTTTTCTAACGTAATGTAACCTGCTGATGGAAGGTACCTAATGAAACTGCAATTGTGTTGTGTTGTGATCAGGTGTTGAACGATTCGGATGTGACTACTTCTTGGTCAATGTGGTTCCAGCATGACGGTGCCCCACCATATTTTAGCCGACCTGTACGTGAGTACCTCCACTATCAGTTCGGCGAGCAGTGGATTGGTAGGAGTGGACTAACGTTGTGAAACACCGTGCTAATCTCGTGGGACGGTGTCAGGCCGGTATCGTTCTTAGTGAACGAAATATGGAACAACATCTCCGCCACAGCCATTGTGCTCATCGAATGAAATTCGAAGATACATTCGGAGGGTCAGACGACCTTTCTACTTAAAAAAAAGTTCTTTTCACGAGCTGCCTAAGTAGGTATCATTGTTTCTTTCTAGAGTCGATAAACGTGGTTAGACTACCAATACCTACATGCATGAGGTCAACTGAGGTCATGACCTGTGCCTGTGTTGCCATGAAATTACCTATTTATTTTATTTAAGTTATTTATTTTTAAGCGGGTATTTTTTTTTTAGTTTAGCCAGGTTATGTACGCATTAGTAGAATCAGCTAACGATACCTAACAACACCTTCACGGGTCGGACAGGGTTTTTGTAACATACTGTATATATATATATATAAATAAATTTATCTTATTTCTTTAACATCATCATTTCAATACATATTTTTATTTTCAGAATTTGAATGTTCAACCTTAATATAATAAGAATGATTTTTAATTTAATTAATCTAGAAGTGCTCCGTGCGCACAGATGAAAGCGATCCTAGTGTAATTCAAATGTTTCTATGTGTTAGTGCACATCCATATCTAATCTAAAATAACCTTCTTCAATCTAACTTTATAGTCAATTATTGTGTTTCCAACTTGATGATTACTAATATAACGTGCTAACACTGACATCTAGACAGAATTAAACTTTAAAATTTAGTTTAGCCATCAAGAAGATTATCGTTACTAATATTAAAAAACTGAAGAGTTTGTTTGTTTGAACGCACTAATCTCAGAAATTACTGGTTCGAATCGAAATAGTTCGAGTTGGCTAGTCCATTTATCGAGGAAGATTTTAATCTATAACATCACACTACAACCAACAGCAGCGAAGCAACATGGCAAAATGTTTGATTAATTCATATTTGAGGGCTTCCGTCGCGTGCACTACGTAAACGGTTCAAGTTACCCAAAAATAAGTATGAAATAATTATTCGCCTTTAAATTATCTAACAAAAATAACATATCGACATGGACACAGTCGCTGGCAGCAGCTAGTTTTTTATGCACAGTGTAAACTCTATATAGCGAAATTGAAGGGACCGGGTAATATATTACCTTATAAAGAGCATTCCCTATACGAGGAGTAAGACAGATATTTATTTTATTTATAATAAATAATTGAGTAATATTTTGTTGTCTTATTTAAAAAAATAAATGTTCTTTGAAAATAAAACTTGTTCATCAAAGAACACATTCCTTCTTTTACTCGCCATGTTTACAGTTCGAAAATTCAAACGCAACTAAGAATATTTATAAAACAAACAGTGTTGCCAGAAGGCAAAGTCTGTAGAACACTAAAAGCGGTGCGAATTGCACCAGATCTGTGATTTTTTCGACTTCAAAGCACTAAAGTTGCAAGAAGCACATAGATTTGAAAAGAACGACATATAAAATTCGAAATTCGTTGTTAATATATTTTAACACTTATCTACGACATTAAATCAATCAACTTACAATTGTGTTGTAAGTTGATTGTCTTTTTTTTATACATCTCGGAGGATCCAATCATTTTTACAGCCAGCCCCCTAATCGGCGAACACATTTTTGTCAAATGATTGCGACTAGTTGGGATGGTTTGGACCGAACGGACCAATGGGCGGGCCGAACGATCCCAACTGATACCAACTAGTCGCATTCATTTGACAAAAACATGTTTGCCGATTAGGGGGCAGTTCATACTTCTAGCATGTACTGTTCATAGTAGTCAGCTGCATGCGAATTATAAGGATTGCATTGATTGTTTCTTTGCTTGATTGGTTCTTGCTTTTAACCACATTCATCAAACTAAAAACACGTTCGATATCTGCATTTATCCGCTATTTAGCCGCTATCTCAATTTATTTATAATTAAAGAGCAGACATGAAAAAGCACTAGAAATTGCACTAGGTACTAAAAATTTTTTTGCGCACTGACCATACCAAAAATGCACTAGATTTGGCACAGAAAATGGCAACACTGAAAACAAAAGTTAACCCGAAGCAATAAGATGGCAGTAGGAAGTCCAATAAGTAAACACATATGCGCAAGCAATAATTGAACACTTTTCTGAGAATTCTTTTGTACGAAATATTTATGGTATATGTAATTTGTTTAAAGCTCAGTGAAATAAATGTTTATTGGGCTGTAAATAACGATGTATTGTTTCGTAATTGCGTTATTCCCATACTAGGAATTACTCCTGTATTGTGGGTGCGTTCACAAACATTTAAACTCACACTGCGAACGCAAACAGCCAGACACGGAACAACTACCTGTAGGCCATACAAGTATTAGTTCAGTGCGGGTATTAAACCCGCGACACGCGATGCAGCAGTTGATTGTTCAGCCACTGCGCCAACCGTGCCGTCGTTTTAATTATTTTTTCGTTAAATAGAAGTTCTCTATATGAAGTTTACACTGTTAATAAATTCAGATTTTGATCACATAATTAATGAATGTAATATGTATTGTGAACACAGTTACAACAAGTAGGTGCGCACAAACGAACAAACAGGTTGAAACCGAAACGGCAGACTGCACGCAAAGCCCGTTGCAGCATACCCATATAATAGTTTCTGGATTCTCTTCCAGGAAGTGATTCAGAAGACCCTATCTCTCTGTGCGGAGGGAGCAGTTCCAGGGGTATTGGCGGCATCGGTCCCAGGCAGTGCACGCAGCGGTTCGGGCGCGGGGGCGGGGGTGGCAACTGCTCCAACGTTGGCGTCACAGTTAGGAGCAGTTCTGGAGCGCGCGGCCGCGGAGGAGCCGACCCTAATATGGGCAGGACCGTTGGTGGCCGACCACCCACGCGTTCGTGACGCCGTGCGCTACGCATCTCTGGAGCTCTACGAACATTTAATGACTTTTTTCGATCGTCGGGAACATACGTTGGAGGTTTGCATTTCAGTTGAAAAAACCAAAGTGACTGAAGTTTACTTTGTCCTTACACAAAATAAACTTCAGCCTCTGTTAACATAATAAGAATGTTTATAAATAGCTGTTATAACTTATATGTTGATAGATAACTATTATAACTTAGTGATTGATATCATCGATATAAGAGAGAATAACTTTCACACAGAGCAAATTTTACTCACTATTCGGTAGATCAAACAGATATTAACTGAGCCTGTTGAATGACGCTTGTCAGTTCAGACCACTAAGTTCACACACTTCACAGGTCCTGGAACTGGCGCGCGGTGCAAGTGAGGAGCTGGCGCGTTCTTTGTATCGGCTAATCTTCCAGCTCCTATTACTATTGGAGACTAACAACAAGATGATTGTGGCAGTCTACACTGCAGCGCTAGAGAACAAGGTCGGATATCTTCCTCTTTTATTCAATTGCAGCGTGTTGTCCACCCACCGTGGGTGTCCACAGTGTTGTGCCGGAGCGCCGCGTGGCATCACAGCGATCATAACACAACACAGTGTTAGCCGTCATAAGTATCAATGTTCGCGCGCATGCGTCCTGCACCACGGCCTTGGGGGTCCTCGACAAACACCCGCCTCCCTGATAAAAAAAATATACACTTTATGTTAAACTAATGCTTTATGCCAATCCCGCCTGATTGGTAACAAGTGATGCAACCGTTAATGGTAAAGCACAAAAGTTTACTATTATTCCCTATAGTTTTTTAAAAGACATCTAAATTGTTTTCAACAAATAAACGAACTAAACAAGAAACTGGCTCGTTGGAATAGTGGCCGCCAGCGTGACTGTTGATCATGAGAGCCTTTGATCGATTCCCACATCGGACAAACTGTTAATGTGTTTTTAGAGTTCCGTACTCGAAGGGTAAACATGGTCTGTCACCAGGCTGTATCTTATGAACCATGATAGCTAGACTGTAAAATTTTTCACAGATGATGTTTATCTATTGCCGCTATAAGAATAAATATTAAATCCGTTTTTATATATTGCGGGCGCGAGTCCGATTCGTCCTTGGCCGGTTTTTCCATTTCCATAAAGTGCTCACGAGTTTATTATCTAGGCCCCTATTACTTGGAAATTAAACCAACACCTAAGTTTACTATCAACGAATACAACACAGTTTCGGGCTACCCGAAACTGACAAATATTCCTAATCAACCTTGAGACCTTGAGCCTTAATGCTTTAAAGATAAAGTTGAAAATCTAATAAACAAATCTGACAGATTGTAGTAGCGTGATGTACTGTCGTCTGTACTCTGTTCGTGGCAGGTTTATAAGAGGTTCATACAAGCAGAGATGTGTATTATCTTATTTTGGAGATGTTTTTTTTTTTTTTTATAAATTATAAACCAGCGCTTGACCGCAATCCCGCCTGATGGAAAGCAGTGATGCGATCGTTGATGGTAAAGCGCGCTAGTTTATTAAGAGCCTATTCACTCTAGCCTTGAAGACACTCAAATTGTATTGTGACGGAAACACCGACGCTGGCAAATTGTTCCAGTCCCTCGATGTACGCGGTATAAAGGAGGAAGCAAAACGCTTCGTCCGGATCGCAACAAACAATTTTAATAAATAACAAAAAATCCGGCCAAGAGCGTGTCGAACAACACTCAATGTTGGGTTCCGTAGTTTCTCGTCCGTTACGAATAACTAAAGAAAGAGTTATAGATTCAACTATTAAAGACCTCATACCCGACCTAACCCCATCGACTCAGGTAAAAACTTAACAGCGCGAAGTAGCCCAAAGTACAGCGCCATCTCTCGAGAAATTGGGTTACTAATTTATACAAACAAAACTGGTTGGTTATGTATGTTGGATTTTCGGTGGTAATTTTGGATTGTGTTAACCGATTTAGTACTTCTTTTATTTGAAAGAAGATAAGTTCAGAATAATAAAATATGTAAGTTAAGATGAGAGAAAATGCTTGTATATCTACATACAAAGTACAGAGGTACAGACGACAGCTGGTCAAGCTACCTGAATATGTCAAATATTCCCAATTAACATTGAGCCTAAATTCTTTACAGATAATGTTGAAAATCTAATACAGAAATCTGACAAATTGTAGTAGTTTGATGTGCTGTCGTCTGTACAAACTTAAGTTCAGAAACTATTTTGTACTATTTTTCAAAAACTGTACTTTCTACTCTACCATTGTTCAATTGTTCTATTTCAAAATAATTATTCAATACTTTTGAGAATTCCTCATATTCTTAAACCTTAATTTTGGAAAGTTAGAGCCGGGGCGCGTTTGTTAAAATATTAACATTATCAAAAAATTATTTTAGTAAACCCCTACTCCTTTTGAAATAGCTATCCAACAAACTATCACATTGTTGGATAGCTATTTCAAAAGGAGTAGGGGTTTACTAAAATAATTTTTAATTAATAATTGGGTTGAAAAGAAATGAAACTCCCCAATTTACGTGCAAATAATTTTTTTTTATTTAGTTATTTTTCCACTTTGTCAGCGTGATTTATTTACATAGACCTTTTTCATACATACTACATATGTATTTTTATTATTTTATCTCGGACTTTTTTAAATTTTAGTTTTTATTACAGAGAACTTTTGACATAATGAATCAGCAATTTCGCTTATTTATTCTGCCCTAGCAGTGAGTGAAGTGTGGAATGTTTCCAGGGTGTGGAGATGAGTGGTGCAGTATGCGCCGTCCGCAACCAGCTGGTGGTGAGCACGCCAGACTCGTGGTCGGAGCATGCCACCGCACCTCACGACGACGCGCGCCTGCTGCAGCTCATACAGAGGCAGAAGTGAGTCTGCAAAACTGAAACTTTCTTATGTGTTTAGGATTCCGTCCTCAAAGTGTGAAATTTTAGTTAAGATAATGATACGGAACCCTTCGTATGTGAGTCCGAAGAACTCGTGCTTAACCGCTTTGTTGCGATTTGCTGCACAATGTTCGATTGTATTTTAATTTAAACTACAGAGTGGATATTTGAGACAGAAAAAGCTCGCTTCCTACAGGAAAACGGCCTTAACTTTTTGTGGCATTGTGATCTGCACTCACAGATTTTCAAAATAAATGTACAGTCAGCAAGAAAATGGGTGTGTCGAACTTATCTATCTATATAATAAGGATGCTGTTACAACTTTACCACGATCTTAACAAGAGGGAGTTATATTATTATTATTATTTAGTATTTGACAAAATCCGCAAATGGTTTTTGATCTTGATTTTTTTTTTGTTTATTATGGCATACCAACGACAAATTTACAATTATACTAGTATAAAAAGCAATTACAGGGCTTCCGTTTTGTGTAAATACATCATTTCTAGGCATGCACAACATTCACAATAACAGATCTTAATTATTAACATTTCTATTCAACAAAACATAGGAATATTTACTACCTACTTCAGATTACATTGCATGTTTAAGTTTCTTATAAGGATCAAAAACACTTTAGCGGACGAACTTAATTTAACTAAATTTTGCTAACATCGGCGTACAATATTAACGTCCT
This sequence comes from Sesamia inferens, assembly GCA_037179545.1. NCBI lineage: Eukaryota > Metazoa > Arthropoda > Insecta > Lepidoptera > Noctuidae > Sesamia > Sesamia inferens. The sequence continues at coordinate 11,048,063 of CM073921.1, read as the reverse complement.
CGTACTGTACGATCGTACAGTACGAGGACGTTTGTAAACACTAATGCTCGACCGAGATCTCGGTCTCTGCCTTCTCGACTACAAATCCAGCCGACGTTCTCGGTTAATGATTGCCTCTATTCTCGGTGATGACTGAAATTGTAACTAGAGTTCTTAGAGAGCCAAGACAACGAAATGCTAATATTTTTGAGTATTGCTTTTCGTCACCTTAAGGACCTGCAACAAATAAATTTTATTTGCGCAGCCTACTAGCAGAACTGTTAAGCAAAACTGGACAATTGTTTGAAGAAAGGCGACACTCTTTGAAAGGTGAAAATGGTCGAAATATTGCTTTTTGTGTTATGATACAATGTTATTTAACTTTGATTATTAATACAGTTAATTTTGTTAAACAAAACTGTACTAAAAAGTTAACAGCCTTTATAATTTTTATTCATCTTTTATCTGTTCTCGGTCTCGCTCTCAGCCGAGAACAGAAAACCCATCTCGGTAGAGATGAGTTTACTGATTGTTTATACTGATGTTTGACTACGTATCGTTCGTCACAGATGGAGCACTGCGTTAGCGCTGGTACGTGAGCGCAACGCCGAACGTATCCTCGAGAGAGGCGAACTTCCCGAAGATGACGTCACAACCCTTTTGCACGTGTACTGCAAGGGACTTGCTCTGGCGCAGCCAGGTAATAATATATGTGTAATGTAATTTTGATTAAAAAAAAATTGTAACAGTAAGAGACGGTCATCGTTATTAAAGTGCTACATAAAATAATATTACGATACTTGTCCAAAATGGAAACTAATATGAGTGTATTGAATAATAACTTTAATTAATAAAAACCACAGCAAGATATTTAATTATCATAACAAAATTCCGTTTAAGGTACAACTTTAAATATTTATTAACTTATTCAATCGTAATACAAAATCTACTTATTTTCCAATAAAATAAGTTTGCTATTTGGCTTCACCGTGATCCTGCCTGATGGTACACAGTGATGCAATTATTGATGGTAAGGCCCACTATTTTATTAAGATCCTATTCACTCGAGCCTTGAAGACACTCAAATTGTAGTCCGACGGAAACACCGCCGCTGGCAAATTGTTCCAGTCCCTCGATGTACGCGGTAAAAGATGGGGCCAAGCACTTCGTACGAAATCGTAGTGGTGTCAAAAACGTAAGGGTGAACACTCGCCGTACGATGATGATAATGATGACACGCTGATGGCGGAATTATGTCATGTAATTCCTGTGTACATACACTCCAAAATACTTCCTTAGAACACCGAAAGACTGGCTACCATACGCCTGTGTTCCAAGCTTTGTTCTTAACCAAATCAGGGTCGCCTATTAGCTTCTTTGCACGCCTCCACTGAGTCCAAAATACACGGTGACATTTTGCTGCACCAGCCCAAATGTGGCCGCCGTACTCCACACACGAACGGACCTGCGTTTTGTATAACATTAGAAGCTGTCCTGGTATGAAATACCTCCGGACCTTTGAAAAAATGCCTAGTTTTCTGGCTGTCAATTTGAATCATAGCAGGTGATCGTACATATTGTCGTCCTCCGTGGCGCAGCGGTCAACACGCCTGCCTGCGACGTGGAGGCCCCGGGTTCGATCCCCGGCCAGGTCATGATGGAAAACGATCTTTTCCTGATTGGCCTGGGTCCTGGATGTTTATCTATATATGTAACTATTATAAATATAGTATCGTTGAGTTAGTATCCCATAACACAAGTCTCGAGCAAACTTTGGGGCTAGCTCAATCTGTGTGATTTGTCCGTATATATTTATTTATTTATTATTATTATTATTTATATTAGTTGCAAGTAAGAAGTCAAGTTTATTTGTTTTTGTGTATTCAACAGACATGGTGGCCATCACGCGGCCAGTGCACGAGCTGTCACAGAACCTGACCTTCATGATGGAGAGCCTCTACAAGGTGTCAGTAGCGCTACAGCGGCAGGAATACGGCTGAACACGCCCCACAGCGACACCCGCCCCCGCACCGCCGCCGCCACTCCCACCCTACCAAGATCATAAATAACCCAACCTCCAACTATAATCATTGTTATGTAACCATTTGTGTTCAACATTCTTGTGTTACCACTAAAATATAAAAACAGGTGTTAATGTTTTAATGTTCAATTTATCATTGAGGCAGAAAAATATAATAAGCAGAAACTACCCCTACATAACTATCAGTTATCTGGAATTTATAATATTCTTTATTGGCAGACCATGAATTATAAATAAGTAATAACTAGTTTTAGTTATAACAATCTTTATATGAAATAATGGCAATGATTAGTACATGTAAACAGCCTAGTGTAAATTAGATATACGAATTTAAGCATTAAGCAAGGTGTGGCCAAGCCGACACTTTGACTAATACAATGCAGGTCAACTGTACCCAGGACTATTTAGAGCTTATAATAACGCATATAATATTTTGCTGTTTAGTGTATATTTAGAAATAGTTTTCCATATCACGTTAAATTAATATTGTACATTTTCCGGCGGCGCAGCGGAATTATGTTATAGAACCACACTAATGTTTTTTTTAATGAAAATCGTTATACTAATAGTTAACTTACTAAGTTTCCAAGATAACTGATCTCAGATAGATAGACTAATAAAATATGTGCTTTAAAAGGAAATAGGCGGCAGAAGCTCTCAGAAGCGTACGACGGCCAGGCCAGCGTCATGCGTGTTGAACTCCTAATGGCATTGAGCTTGTTGTCGTTGTTAAGAACCGCTACGACGGAAGAATTAAGGAACAGCTCACACTTACTCAGCTTTGTTAGATCACTTTTGTTAGTTGACTGCATTAATACTGACGCCACGACCGGCCGCTCTGCCGCCACACTCAGCGCGTTTCACTGTAGTACGTTTTTTTTTACACAACAATTGCATATTTATGTTTTCTCTTTAATCGTTGTTTTGTGATATGTTTGCCTTTGTAATTATGTTAATGACAATATTTATTTGTTAATTTTTATGTTAGCTGCGATAGACTTTGTTTGTGTTAGATCTCAGAAAAAAAGGGCTGCATGTTCTTAATCATACTTATTATTGAGAAAATTGTTTTTTTTTTTTTAATGTATTTGAAGTATGTTAACCAAAATATTACGTAGAAATTCGTTCAGACAGTCCATTAGGTCTATCTAACATAAACAGGGTCTTCATAAATTGTAATAAAATTATGTACTAATATCCGTAACCAATTGTAAAATGTATTTAGTGAAATAAATAAATGCAAACTAATTTCTCGTTTTTATAAAGGACTTTATATTGACATAAGATTGTGCATTTCATTGGAAAGCGAAGAAAAATATAGAAGCGCCATGATTCCTGTAGAGTCCTATAGATTAAAGGGCACGATAGAACAGTATAGAATAAATAAATGATTTTTAAAAAAAATACTAATTAGCTTTAGTTACCAAGTCAATCACATTTTTAACTATATGTCTAGTCGGTTAAGAAAAGCCGAAACAGAGGTCACAGTTTCTTTTAAAGTCCAGACAAAATCTTTGTCAAATCATTATTTAGACCATGTTTCCATCAAATACAATAATGCATAATGCTATTCCTGCTCGAACAAAAAACTACAAATAGCATTAAAATATTTGGCAACTGGAAATTCTTATTGGAGATTATTATTTACAATTATTTACAGTGTCTAGGTGTACTATAAGTACATTCTCGGTCGAAGTACTTGAAGCTATTTACTCTGTATTAAAAGATTTTATAAAGGCGAGTTGGAAAGAAAACAGTTTTTATAATAGAATCATAAATTTTCAGCAAAATAATTTGAGATTAGATTGTTAATTATTTTATTATCATAATATAAAAACTGCAGAAGCAGAGATATAATTAAAATTACGTATTCCACCATGTATCTTCGCTGTCTTGTTTCGATTACGGGGATTCTGGCATGGAGTAGAGTTTGTTGTTCTTTTTCTCTAAGATCTTGCAGTTTATATTTTGATAATATTGCATGTATTTCGTCCTGAGCATGTATTCTATTTTCGGTATTCAAAATTCGTAATGAAGATGCTACATAATATTTTCCGAAATTGTCCAAACCAGTATTTTTTTTTCAACTCTTGTTTTTTTCAATACTATCCAGTTTATTTAAGACCGATTCTATGTAACCTGCTGTTTTAATTGTTTTTTTAGGCATTGGAAATGGTAGGCCATAATATCGGCCGACGGCAGAAGTTACCACCCATCAGACAAAGTCTTGCCGCCAAGCCATTCGTCGTGTTCCGGCATGATGTCTGGTGAAGCCGTACGGAGGACGAGTCTGAGCAATTGTATTGCGATGTGTGCCGGGTACGATGCACCAAATGTTATTTTGTCGGGAGTTTGGTCGTGGAGGGTCTCCAGATCAGTCTCCCTCTGGCGCAGCATCGTTTGTTGTGCTGTTGGGTTTAACATTGCATCACCTCGCTCAACTGCCGTCTTCCTTCCTATTCACTAAGTTTTTTAAGTGAATAGGCTTAATTAACTAGCGCGCTTTACCATCAACGATTGCTTTACTGCTTACCATCAGGCGGGATTACAGTCAAGCACTAGTTCATAATGATTCAAAAAAAATGTATGTATTTGAATTTGTAACATTTTCAATAAATTAAAAAACGATTTCTTGTGATACCAGAAACGTATCATTCTGAAAACATACATTTATTTCATTATTTACAGGTGCTAAAATGTGAAGAAGAATAGAATCAAAAAGGGGTTTTTTATAAGATGCGTTGGTGCCATTGAGGGATATGTATAAACGTAAAATGTCGCGCTGGCACGGTATCAGACTTTTATATTATAAAAGTACTGTTAAGAATGCAAGTTATGTCGATGGCATAAGGTTACAATGTTACGAAAGGGGCAAAGTTACGAATGCACCTTATGTCAATGGCATAAGGTTCAATATTGCGTGACATGCAGTACGTAACTTTAAGCCATATAAGTATATGTATATCTTGAGACCTAGGCATTATAAAGGGTGTATCTGATATCGACGCACAAACGAGTACCATGGATCCAGTACATGATTCTGAATCCCCCAGTGGTGGAAATTTTCGTCGACTTTTTCATGATTAAAAAAAATGTAGTTTTTTTCACTTTAGACCGTTCATAATTGCTATACTTTTATAATAATTGTACTTTAATAAATAAAAATAAATCTACGGTTAATAAAAGTACTTTAACCCTTTAACCGCCACGGCACTGATCCCTTTGACGAACCTCCAGCGCCACGACACTTTAGGTATAAGTTGGAACAGTGTTGCGAATACTCAATATCGATGCATTTATTTATTCACAATATTAACCTTTCGAGAATATTTACTTTTATACTGCTCATACATACAGTATGTTAAGAAAACCCTGTCCGACCCATAAGGATAATAAAGGTTAGGTAAACACATATAATATAAAATTTTACGTATTCATCATAGTACCAATACAAATGAATTTTGAAATAATCTTTTTTTTCCGCGAATTAATTCCAATTTCCCCGAAATTTGGTAATTTATAAAAAGTGACAACACCGGTATTGTTATGAGCGAATAGCGATGCGACCACGTGCCGCGTGCCCTGCCGCCCGCCCCCGCGAGCGGCAGGCGAAGGGTGGTCAACGCACATTTATTAAGTTACCTCCTTTTGCGAAATAATATTTATTTTTTTTAGAGGGATTTTTTTTTAGTTTAGCCCGGTTTTGTATGCATTAGTAGAATCAGTTATCGATACCTAACAACACCTTCACGGGTCGGACAGGGTTTTCTTAACATACTGTATATAGAGGCATTATTATAAAAATATAGGTAAGCATATACCTAAACTTAATAACACTACAAAATCTGTTCTTACCCTACCTACCGATGTACCTTCTTAATATTAAATAATTCCAGCCTATGAATGTATCATTTAAATTTTGGTTAGTATCCATGATGAACCTTAGTAGGTATGTTACAAACAAACACAATTACTTGTCAAATTAAAATATCGATTTAAAAAATAAATTAAACTTATCAAATCAACATCACTTCTATGTTGAGAACTGTCGTCGCTTCGCAATTCATGATTACAAAATATTTAATAACTCTTCGTCTTCACGAAACACGAAAAAGGCCTACAACACTAGTTGCACTGAGCGATAAAGCTTCTCCTGTAGCAATTTAAAATGAGATTAGTATTATATGAAACATAGATAACAAATTAAAAAAACAGTAAACTTATTTAGTCCGTTTACTATCCCGCGGACAAAAAGACGGTATGACATTTATGTAAAAAAAATGATACGCGTTTAAAATATTAGGATACAAATAATAATAAATAACAACAAATAAAATAACTAAATAAACTGTATTTTCTTTAAAACAAAATAAATGGGTAAATAAGTACACATATTATTATTTAGCTGTCCTTTTGACTGAGGATAAATAAACAGACTTGAAAACAAGAGTTATTTACCGAATTATTATCACTATCCGTTGAACTGCTACTACTATAAATATCATTGTTTGCTTGCTGCAATATATTTAATAGTTCTTCGTCGTCGTATAACATCATCGATAACTTCTCGACACTAGCTTAGATGTAATAATAATGTGAGCACATGTTATCATGGCGATGGCGCTGACGTTTATTCAAAATATGACTAGTTGACCTTGAGCCGCACATAAAATTACGGCTACGGCGTTCGCGGATAGCCTGTACTAGTGACGTTCTGGAGTTAGTTTGTACTTAATATTTACCTATACTTATTTGTTGATTTCTACATATTACTTCACTAAAGCTTATTGAATTTTGAATAAATAAATAAATGTTTAATAAACTATGAAATTTTGATTAATGTTTACTTGATAGTTTTGTAAAAAATAGGATGTTTTTTATTAATTTACTATCAGGAGTTTCATATGCGGTACAACACTAGTCTACATGAAATTATGGGTTCGGCGAAGTAGGTTGATATTTAGACGTATCACGAACTGAGAACATGTAATTATTTCAATCAATTAGCTAAAATATGTATTTAATACTGTTAAAAATAAAGTAATTACACGAAATATATTAAGATTCAGTAAGCAAATTCAACATTTATTGTACATTTTTTAAATGACAGGACTTTCTACACAATATTCTGACGTGGCGCCTGATGTAATGTTCTTACAACACGTAATATTATGGCGTTGGCGGTTAAAGGGTTAAAGAAGGCTATTGTAGAGAATAGGTACCTACCATAAATTTGCCGAGTAATGCAGTACTTGTCAGAGATGAAGCGTTTCCCTTAAAACCTTATTTGATGAAAACATATCCTCACCGTAACGATTTAAATAGAGAACAAAAATCTATAACTACAGATTTTGTAGATACCTATAGGAGAATTGTTGAATATGCTTTCGGAGTTTTAACATTCCAATTTCGAATTTTCGAAAAGTCAAACACTACAAGTCTAGATAAGGTAGATGACATAGTGAAAACATTATGCGCTTTACACAACTGGCTTGGAAATACTTCATCTTATTCACCAGGTTTTATAGACGAAGAATGTCAAATGTTTGGTCTTCGTCTTGGTACTTGCGAGACAAAATGCTTCCGGCGGAGCTTTTGAAAATATAACTCGCACTAACAGGAGTAAGTAGTAGGTACAGTCAGAAGCAAAAATATGTATACATTGCCAAGGCGCCAAAAATATGTAAACATCTTTGACTTTAAAACTAAGTGCTCAACTTGAAGAGCATAAAATTGTAGCCACCGGTTCTCATCATAAATATGTATACGCTCATTGCTTCATTAAATTATGCCCACCACGAAAGGAACAATACTATGTACATAGTAAGCGATGGACCTCGGCGGCGAGGTCGGTAGGTGGGACTTTTTTTGTGTGTTGTGCTGGTGGCCCTATTGGCCTCTTGGAGGAGGGTTATGGGGTCATCGGGATCTGTGAGGGCATGCCTTGGGCGGCGAAGCTTGGAGATGGTGAAGGGGGTATAGTTAGCTGCCGCTACTATCAAGGGATTGCGGTGCTTGGCGGCAGTGTCAAAGAAGCGTTTGGAAAGACGCTTCATGAACTGCTGGATGGTGGGGATTTTGAGATCAAGGTAGAGGATCTCATTACGGATGAACCAAGGGGCACAACAATACTATGTACATAGTACACACATGAACTGCTGGATGGTGGGGATTTTGAGATCAAGGTAGAAGATCTCATTACGGATGAACCAAGGGGCACAACAATACTATGTACATAGTATTGTTCCTTTCGTGGTGGGCATAATTTAATGAAGCAATGAGCGTATACATATTTATGATGTGAACCGGTGGCTACAATTTAATGCTCTTCAAGTTGAGCACTTCGTCTTAAAGTCGAAGATGTTTACATATTTTTGGAGCCTTGGCAACATATACTTTTTTTGCTTCTGACTGTACAAGGGAAGTTATAAGAATGCGTGATAATTATTTTCTTTACTTTAACAATGATGGTGCTGTACCATGGTAGGAGAATGCCATGTTTTTTATAAAAAAAAAACTTCACATTTATAATATTATGCACTTGACTGTACTTAGAAAATTCACATAAATACATACCATATTTGAAGATGTTTGTCTGTATTCAGAAGTCTTCCTTAAGACATTATCCATTAAATTATACCAAGAAAGTTTGGACTTGTACCGGAACCAGTGCTCATTGAATCTTTTACCTTTTTTGTTTCCGCATGATACTGCGTTCTTAAGACACTTAACACTTTTGACTCCTATTTTTTAATAAACAGACTCTTTACAAAACCTTCCAACACTTAAATGAAAAATTTGACAATGCAAATACGTACAATACTTGAAGCAACCCGCCAATGAATGATACACTCACAACTCTCTGTAACTTGAAAGCAATAATCTCAAACATAATTGTATTGATCTAAACATAAGACAATTGCAACTATTTTTTGGCAAGACTTGCATTCAATAATTGCGTTCAATTTTTTTACTTGTATCCACGTGTGAACAGTTGCATACAATTCTTGAAGGGCTTTCCACTTAATTTATTGCATTCAATAATTTCACTTTAATGTACAAGAAAATTTGATCGTCTAAATGAGTCTTTATGGAGCTCAATGATTCAACAAGCCATACCAAGTAAACTTAAAACTATAATAATCCCAACGTTTAATATGGAACCAACAGTGTTTGTTATTGAGATACTCCATCTGTAAGGGTAATTGGGTTGTAATCTAAAAAATAATTTAATGTCCATCAGATAGATTTATAAACAATATTGAACACGTATTTTTTACTTTTTCTTTCATTCAAGTACTTAGGAAGATATGTTGATTTGAAAAGTCGCATGACGTCACACCGTGGTATATTTTGTACCACGGCGTAATTAGCCCCCACTACGTAACTTTAATACGCTATATCTCAGTAGTTTTTGATAATTTCGACAAAATAAATATACGGGTTTTAATTTTTTTTATTATCTGTAAGACGGACTAAATATTTTTTTGATTTTCATACCTTGGATACATCCCTGTTATGTAACACACTATTAGTAGGAATGGGTTTCATTTTGACAGTCCAACAGCATTCATTGCGTTATTTACGTATTGAGCCAGTTGAATAGACACATTTTTCGAACATTTTTTTTTTTTTTTTATTAAAAAATAAACCAGCGCTTGACCGCAATCCCGCCTGATGGTAAGCAGTGACGCAATCGTTGATGGTAAAGCGCACTAGTTTATTAAGAGCCTATTCACTCTAGCCTTGAAGACACTCAAATTGTAGTCCGACGGAAACACCGCCGCCGGCAGATTGTTCCAGTCCCTCGAAGTACGCGGTATAAAGGAGGAGGCGAAACGCTTCGTCCGGATCGTAGAGGTGTTAACAACATAAGGGTGGAAACTCGCCGTACGACGGGTCGTCCGATGGTGGAACGGAGATGGGGGAATTAAATCGTGCAATTCCCTCGCACACTCTCCAAAATGTATCCTATAGAACACCGAAAGGCTGGCTACTCTACTCTACATATGGAACAATGAGTTAGCAACATGCTTCAAAATGATTCCAATTTCATAGTAATTGTATGTTACACAATTAGGGTGCTGGTCTAATTAAATTAGCTAGCGAAACTCTTTTGACTTGAATGGTCTATTTCATACTAAGATAAAATATCAACAACCGTTGGATTTCTTTTTACCATAGCGTGGAAAATGATTTAATTACTAATCAATTTATTTCGAACTTTATTTCAATGAGTTATGCACTGACATGACTGCGCACACCTTCAGAATTTATTACTACCTATGTTGCTGGATATCCCAAGAGCAGAATTTATCAATCTCCATAGCCCACGTAACTGTTACATTTATCCTGGCGAAACCCTTTTAAAATAAAAACTTACCGTACAAAATAAGGTGCTTTATTTTAATAAAACAGTGGTCAAAATAATATTATGTTGTTAATTAATGATAAGGGTGGGCTTATTTCAAAGGGTTATTTCTCGTATTTCAATATTATTCTCTAACAAACTATTCAAATAAAAAATGTATACAAATAAATTTGATAAATACTATAAAATACAGTATACTCCTTCAAAATGTTCACCAAACCCTTAGGATAGGAACATTCAGTCTGACCTCGGAACCAATCTGACAAAAAACGTCTTAAAGACCCACCAACTTATCTGTGAAATGGAGAAAATTGGAACTACGGCCGCCATGTTGAAATGTCATTCAATTGTGGCAGTTACAGGTTAGTGTTGTCTACTCTCTTTTTTAAATTACCAGATATTTTTTTTATCACTAGTTAACTTTAAGCAACATTTATGAATAAAGGGGTTAGTTTGTAAGTGGGTTACCTACATTGTATCAATTTAATGCCAGAGAAATCGCTTTTGTATGTATCTACCTGCATTAATTTTCTTATTTTAGGAGACTATTTAGTAGTTATATTGGAAGACTATTTATTATTAATGTTAGGTACTGTTTAAAATAATATAATTATGTTTATATGTTTACCTAGTTTCTTATCTGACATACCCAATCATGGGTAATTTTTATTAATTTGCAACACTAAAGCGACGGTGTCGCTACCACTCAGTTCACAGATAAGTTGGTAGGTCTGTAATTTCCCAAGTTTTTGACATTTATTTGTCGCCGAGACGAGACTGCGACTAGAGTTTGGAATGTTTTAAATTACGAGATTGGCCGTCTGATCACTTCCTGTGAGAAACATTTTTGTCACGCGCGAAAATCTTGTCAGAAACCCTTTCCAAAAGGATCTAGAGGTGGCCTGTTTCGTCCCACTATACTTTTCAAATATATTTAGAAGTCAATAACCACTATGATAAATAAAAAAAACCCAATTCTATAATATGGGAACATCGATTATGATGATGGTTATTATTATTTGAATCAGATAGACAGCTTTAAATAAATATTTTATTTAAAATAGAGAATAATATAAGCTAGTGGCGCCGACACCCTTGTTCACTAACTAAATTTAAGTCCAGTGCATTTTTTCTTAAGCCTGTATTCCTCCTGCGCTGATGTCGGCCACCTACGTCTGTCGCACGTATGAATATATTCATTATGTTCGATATAATTATCTCCATACAGTATGGACCATACTGCGACGCTGTCGAACACTAACGCCGCGGAACACGCGGCCTGTAGCCTACGATTGACCACGTTGTTTATCGCGTCACGTGGTCAATCGTTTTCGTTATTGGTTGGTTGTTGTATTCGATTTCGTTTCATTATGAAGCGATGTTACATTGGCTACAGTCCCTGGGTCGTTCGTCAGCGCGGCGATTGTCGAACGACGAGCATAGTGCCGTGCATTAGGCATGGTGCCATACACAAAAAAAAGAAAACTTTAGACATGCACAGATGACAGTACATCAAGCTACTATAATGTTCAAATTTCTTTATTAATTGTATTTTCAAATTTATAGCTATAACATTAAGGCTCAAAGTTGGGTGGGAATATTTGAGTTTCGGGTAGCTTGACATGCTGTAGTCCATAACAATCCAATACATAAACTTTAAGAAAGAATTTATAACCTTCCCGCCATTACATAGGTCAATTATCAAAAATCTGATACGCAGACTACGCTGTACGTTTTGTATGGTATATTAATTCTTGCTGATGTCAGCGACCGACATCGGCATAAAAAGAATTCAGGCCCTTACTATTTCATTTAGAAAAAGACAAGATATATATCAATTTAGTCCTGTGTACTGTTACTGTTTCTATACCGTAGTACGCGCTACCCCTTAAAGGTACAGAGATTCATTTAAAAGTCTAATAACCTTGCAATAATAAAATACAGATTACAACAAATTCTATAATTATATATTTTAAACATAGTTTGATGACACCACCCTGACGCATGCGTCATTTTGTTGGTGGCATACGGGAGATAACATTTAAAATTTCATTTTATACTGTTGAAACTTTAAAATAAACAAATCATGGCTTAAAAGCTAGAACCAAAGTGCAAATTACTTGTGATTTCAATATTGCAACTGTAATACATAATATTTATAAAATCTATTATAAAATGTAGCGCGCGCCGAATGGCGACTCGCACACGTGTAAAGTTACATACAATATTTACTAATACTTAAAAGTTAATAATTTTAAATTTTCAGTTCTTTTATATAAAAATACATATAAACAGTACAATATTTAAACATTGAAGGACTTCCGAGTTAGTTGCTCTCCGCTCCCTAGCGCCAGTTCGTAAGTTGTAAAAGGCTTCAGAAGACATAATTTAAAGACTCACCAAATCATGATTTAATAACATATTGTGTTATAGTGTAAGCATGCTTTATTTAAAAGTAATTGTTATAAATAACATCAGCTGCATTCTAGTTCATATTCTAAGAGAAACACAATCCCTGTATCAATGCATAAGTCAATTACAGGAGTAAAGTCAAATATAGCGGCGCGCACCGACGTTCATCTCAATAAATACTGCGCACAGTGAATAGTACAACACGAGTGATACAGGGACGGGCGAATTATAGGCTTTTAAATCATCATTTCTGACAAGTTCATGATTTATTTATGTACAATATATATATACACAAGTTGGTTCGCACACAGAGCTACTCTTGCGTTGACGTGTGCCTCTAGTCTCAGTAGTACGGTTGTTTTGTCCGGCCCCGAACTACTGATACCAAAAAAGTCTCATTAATACGGTTATGACGTCAAACCGAACTGTTGAGCCTTAAGCTGTAATTCGGTCAACTTTTATTTTAGCACCGGACTACTGATCCTTTTTAAGTCACATAAGTTAGGTTTGACGTCATAACCTTACTAATGATACTTTAAGACTTTTTTGGTATCAGTAGTTCGGGGCCGGACAAAACAACCGTACTACTGAGACTAGAGGGACTTGTGGACGGACGTGCGGACGTACGGATGACGTCCGAGCAACGCGCTTCCACACTCTTCGTTTGACTTCTACTCTTCGCCAGGCTCGATTACATTACGTGCTCGTACAAACACAGTTAGTATGCTATTAAAACAATATATTTCGATTCTATAACTCTACTTAAAATGAGATGTTGGTAAAACATTATGCTTTATATGCGATACATTATTTACATAAAACCTCGAGTAAAATATCAGATTATTTGAAAAAAAGCAAGAATAATTTAGTTTGTATATTAATATCTAACGTCTTTGTTCATTATTCATATATCGAATATGTATAGCTTAAGATTAAAACCCTCGATATAATGATTCAAAAAAATATTTTATATGTTACATTTGAATTGATTAATCTATTATATTAAAATGTTTGCTAGTACACTTAAAATAAAAATACTGAATTTCATCTACTAATTATATTCACTGGAGCGAATATTTCAATGCGCGCGCAACAATCGCAGCGCGCGCGCTCTATTAGAACTATGACAATAAATGTAACAAAATAGTGATCAATATTCATATAACACGCTGTATATATAAAAAAAATTAGGGTACATTGTTTGTGTACTAAAACAGCGGAAAAAAATAATCACAATGAACATTGTTTTTTATGGAAAATTGTTAGTTTGACTACTTGATATTATTACTTGTGTAAATATTATGCAGAGCTACAGCAAAATATACAAACCATTGTCAGCGCGACAACTAAATACTTCCTATACACTACACAAAATATCTGTTTTATATTCTATACATGAAAATCTGTTACATTAATAAAGCAACGCGTTACGAGTGATGCAAGATAAACAGCCTCCCGTTGGAAGTTACAACTATGTATATTAACTATGACTACTGACCACACACATATAATAAATCTCTATCGTAAGATCATACGGTACAGTAGTTTAACGATGACACATTAGTAGCTGCACATTACACGATATTAAAATCTTTAATAGTCACCGTCGCACATGCGCGCACTCTAAGGTGGGAGCAGTGTACCATTTCTGTCGCATTTACCTCATTCGGAACATGGATAACGAGAACGAAAATCTGAAGAGAGCATGGGTGATATATATCTCATTTTGACATCTCTACCTGACGCGAGTCAATAGCAGCAACTCAATGAGTCATAGTCTCCCTCTCTCGTTCTCTCACCGCTTCATACTCGAGTCAAGAGACCCGTCCGCATGGTGTACATTAATTAAATCAAACGACGATGAATTGCCTGACAAAGTAAAGAAATTTGTTGTTCATTCCATATCGACATCTTCAGACGTCCGGGAGGGGACGATTGAAGAGCATATCAAAAGACTGTCCGCCGTATTCATTAGTAAATAGTTATTAGACAATTAATTTTAAGTCTGTATCATAAGATTATGTAATGGTCAGTGGTACATTTTGGCAGTATCGTGAAGGGCTGAGAGTGTGAGCATGTGCGGCCGGTATTTTCTAGCATGACATAAACGCAGTCATTTTTTGAAACAGCCGATCTAGTCCGTAAAATCTTACTATGAAAACTTCGGTGAAATGAGTTTGGATTTTAATTAGCAGCAGTATAATGACAGGTCTTGCTGTCATTTTGACAGATTATGTTGCCACACTATCATTCGTAATATCCGTATCATGTTATCGTAAAAACCATAATAGTGAGCAAAGATCTACCACCGTTATAACCAATGAAGTTCGTAGTTTTCTTTTTAATTTCTAGATAAATATGATTACAATTAAATAAATCAAAAAAATATAATTTAACGAGTTTCATTGACTGTTGATTTTGATTTCATTAGGTATTTTTCTTTTACTCTTACCACAAAACTTTTCTGCGTGGGTAAATCCCCCAATAGCACGGTACCAGCGGTATTAATCCCCATACACATTCACGTCCGCCTCCGCCTCGCATCCCCGGAGGTGAACCTCGACATCTCCGCATTAACCACCACATCCGCCTT
The DNA here is from genome assembly GCA_037179545.1 of Sesamia inferens. Taxonomy (NCBI): domain Eukaryota; kingdom Metazoa; phylum Arthropoda; class Insecta; order Lepidoptera; family Noctuidae; genus Sesamia; species Sesamia inferens. Next base: position 11,032,667 of record CM073921.1, on the reverse strand, counting down.
GGACTTCACTAAGAAGTACAATCCCAGTTTTACCAATATGCTTTCTGAGGCACGTCACTCCCAGAAGAACACAAGCTGTGGCTTGTTCTGGCCAAAAATATACAATGTACTTTTATAAAATCAATTGATAATTGACCGTTTTGCATGAATCAATTCTTTTGTCACGTCACTATTTAAATTACGTTATAAGTGGTAACACATGCTGATAGTTTACTGCAGCTAATTGAAAGTCCTAGTATAGTCGAATGACGAATAACGCCACGGTCACTTCACCTAAGTCTTTAGATACGTTGAGGTTTTTATAAAATGGACCAGCATGTACGTCACGCAGAGAGTGTGTGCAGGATATGGCATCGGCTCAGTTGAACAGCACAGAGCTGGGATCCTCATTGTCCATCTGTTTCACGTGGCGCAGCACGTCCTTTTTGGTGATGACCCCCAGGAGACGCCTGTCAAACACAAAAATTTGAATAACATTGTCCCGAACATGGCCAGACCCAGATGGAGATGACAGGATGATATGGATGATTGGCAGCTCTGTACAGAGATGGGTAGGAGAGTATAGAAGGACAAATGCTCGGGAGTGGGACATTAATGAATAATAATAAAAAATCGCCTCAAACAATCACATAGATATAGACATTGATAATACGTCCAAGTGCCTGCTAGTTGTTAATCAAAGCTTGGTGTCGGAGTCGATACAAATTTATCATATAAGGTCAACCGGGGCAATTGCGTCATATAAATACTTCAAACGCCTTTAAAAAAATATCACACTAATTATAAATTTATTTAAAAAACCTTAATGTAAATGTTTAAAGAAATTATTTGTGTACAACCTTAGTAAATGATTTCTTCCATTAGTTACAGTATATTTGAGTAATTAGGCGTTTTTTAAAAAACAGTAATTTTAGACGCATTTTAAACCTATGATGTTTGAAGGTTGAAATAAATTTATATTACTTCAACTAAAGTTTTGTACACAAATCTTTCAATAAATTATTAAAAAAATACCGAATAATTATTACATCGGAAACGATGTCATAAAACTGGGAAAATGCGACTAATTTTTCTTAGACGCATTTACCCGCTGTCAAACCCAGACGTTCAGAACATTTTTTTTATGAAATCAAAATTAAAAGAAACTGTCTTGCAAAATTACTTTTATTTTAGGGTGCCAAATAAAAGCAACACGTGCATTTTCGAGGTTTAATCACAATCAAGTTACATCAGGTAGACGACCTTTTTGTATTTGCAGTCAGAGCTCTCACAATTTTTATTGCCAGCGCCGTTTTTACAACATAAAATTAACATTTTTACAGACATAACCATTCTCGGTACAAAGATCTCGTCAACACAAATAAAATAAGCCCAAATACGACGTAGCGACGATATACCGTTGACGAGTTCTCTCGATTCTCTGTCGTCTCCATCATTAGGTCGAACCTCCATTGTATTACAGTATCGTCAGACATACACATTAATATCAAATTTTTACTGATGCTCGCCTACAATTTTTGAGCGTCGCCCTCGATTTCTCAGGGTTTCCAACACCGTATCTTAGACCTGATGACGATGGGATCAAATGGCGAGTACTTAACCCTTTCAAACAAAAAATATTTCTCAAATCGGTGTATTCGTCTTAGAGTAATCGGTAGACGTACACAAAAAAATAAAAATAGATAAAATATGTAGATGAATTCCGAACCTCCTCCTTTTTTTTTTTTTTTTGAAGTCGATTAATAAAATTTACGACAAAGATAACCCCAAAAAAGGTTTAAAATCTCTGGTTTTGTCATATAGACGCAATAGCCCCGAAACAGCAGACGCTTTTACCCCAAAAATCCAGATCAGACCTAAAATAATAAAAACTTCATTTCTCTGCAAATAAAACATTTTCAATAAAAATAACTATCGGTACAGACAGGCTATAACATATTGTGTATGAACATTTCACATTAAAAACGGAAAACTTAGAAGCAATATGGATTCTTAAGGATTTTAATCACTCATCTCGTGGAGCACGACTTGACAAAATACACGCTGTTTTCAATGTGGTCGATATTTTGAATTTGTGCGGTACAACGCCATCTATTTAAACTATACGTTATAGTTTTATACAAAGTAAACAAAACAAGACGGCAGGAGAGGTTGGTTTTCAAATAGATTTTAAATTATTTCGATTAGACGCAATTGCCCCGGTTGACCTTAGTGCCAAAGGTGAATTTACATTTTTTATACAGTGTGGCAGTTTTTGGTGGCATTAACTCACGAATCATTCTCGTTTTATAAATATTAGGTCCTTACATATGAAATTGGCGTTTTGTCGTTCTGGCTACTTTAATCTCAAATATCTCCTCTATGGTTTAGAATTCCAAATTCAAATTTATACAGCTATTTTCTCATCAATTTGTGTCTCGAAAACCGTATTTCTTTTGTTTTTTCTTTTGGTTTTTTCTCTGCGTCATTGAGTTTACAAAATGAAAATTTAAAATTTCGCGTTATTTACAAATATGAGTTCCGCCGTGGCACCAGTGCTGCAGAAACGGCTCGAAGAATTAATGATGTATATGGCATTGGTGTCGTTAGAGAAAGCACAGTGCGTTTTTGGTTCCAACGTTTCCGTTTTGCAAGTTTCAGCCTACACAACAATCCCCGTGAACGGCCGGAGACCAAGTCGACAATGATGAATTCAAGGCTAATGTGGAAGCGGATCCATCGCAAACTACGTCCGAGTTAGCTGCAGGCTGCAGTGTTAGTGATAAAACTGTTTTAATCCACTTGAAACAAATTGGGAAGATAAGGAAGCTCGAAATGTGGGTACCTCATGAATTGAGTGAAGCATACCGACAAACGCGCGTCGACTGCTGCGTTACATTACTGAATCGGCACAATAATGAAGGGATTCTAAATCGAATCATTACCTGTGATGAAAAGTGGATACTCTACAACAATAGGAAATGCACATCGCAATGGCTGAACCAAGGTGAACCATCCCAATTCTGCCCCAACAAAAAATTTACTAGAAAAAAGTTATTGGTCAGCGTTTGGTGGACTAGTGCCGGTGTGGTACACTACGGCCTCCTTAAATCTGGCCAGACGATTACTGCAGATCTCTACTGTGAGCAGCTCCACATAATGATTGTTAAACTAGCCGCTAAAGAACCGAGATTGGTCAATCGCACAACGCCACTGCTGCTTCAGGACAACGCGAGACAACACACTGCACAACAGACTGCTACCAAATTAGAGGAGCTTCAATTGGAATGTTTAAGACATCTGCCGTACTCCCCAAACCTTGCTCCAACAAACTACCATTTTTTTAAAAATTTGGATAACTTTGCAGGGGAAAAAATTCAACTCCGATGAGGCAATCCAAACCAGAAAAGAAAAGGCATAAACGAACCCATCCGCCTATGAGATGGCAGAAGTGCATAGATAGCAATGGATCATACTTTGATTAAATAAATATATTATATAAAAAAAATAACCGCCTTTTATTCCTCCCATACAAAACGCCAAGTTCATACCTCATATATTTTAAACAACGTTAATATTTATTATGAATTTCCTGAAATCGAATATGTACGTAAAGAGCTGTAGGAGTATTTTTTCAAAGCATCAATAAAATTGAAAGGAATAACTAGCAAATTGAAGGAAAGAGAAAAAGCATTATGACGTTGGCGGTGGTTTCAAATTTCGAATTATTTTAGGTTATTATAGTTTGTATGTTTACTGGGCACTAGCCTTACTCCTGTTTTAAATTAATGTCGCCAGCGCAGCGTTGTATTATGCTTAACAGCGTCACTGAGACATTGGATTAAAGTTTTTCTATGACATTTTTTCTGATAAGGCCTTTAGCCTTAACAGGTTATCAGTAAACAGCGATAGTGTAAACACTATCTTAAATATCTTTGATTAGTAGAATAATTACCCATTGTGCGTGACGAGCGTTTGCCTGAGGCCGAGCTTGCGGAACATGTCCACCACGGTCTCCATGGGCGTCTGGTCGGTGACGGTGATGGGCGCCATATCCAAGATGCGGTTCAGCATGAGGCAGGGTGGCGGCGACAGAGGTTGGTGGCCGGCGCCCGCAAATATTACCACCGTCTGCGCTGTGATGCCCTCCATGGTGCGACGCGCGTTCGCTGCGGGGTACGACAGTTTATTGAAGGGTTCATGTACGGGGGCTATTAACATTAGTTACCTAATCTCCGCAGTTCTGCACAAATGATAGATACCTAAATCTATCATGGCATCTATCTAGCATGGCTTTGTAGGCAACAAAGCCAAGCTAAACTTTAAAAAATCCCCCTAAAAAATTATTATTATTATTTCGCAAAAAGAGGTAACTTAATACATGTGCGGTAGGCAATACAAACGCGGGCGAAGGGGCGCAGGGCACGCGGGCATATTTTATTGGGTCATGTGTTTACCTAACTTTTATTATCCTTATGGCTCGGACAGGGTTTTCTTTATATATTGTATAAACATGTAATGTAATTAACGCACACCCTCAAACACCCCAATTAGAACATCGTGTTACATAACACTGAATTTTTAATTTAACATGTATATGCATTGTTATTTATTAAATTAGTTATACCAATTCTTGGAGTACGAACACCTTAACATTCTTGGAATAAGGTATTTTTCCTTTATTTTGTACTGAATGATTAAATTTGTAAGAATACAAGTAAAACTGCGATTTTAAAAGTCTGTACAAACAACAGGCTTAATATGAAAATAATTTCCGTAGCTTTATTTTTGGGATAAAAAAACACCTATACTGAAATAAGACATAAACCGATTCAGTAAACGAAAACTATTTTCAGGAAGTGCGGTAATTAATTTACATGTTGTATATTGTTTTATCTTGCTCATGTCGCAGCCAACTGATTAAATTAACCATTTAGTCTACCGCCTCGTTTTTGGAAGTTATGCTCGTCTCGCTTCGCTCTCCCGACATTTAGTCCGACTGCCCTGGCTTAGTTACTGCTTATTTATGCCAATTATACAAGTTATACCGAAAAAAAAACGGCTTGCACGTGAATATCATTCAGGCCGTTTCTTGGACGACCACCGATTAGTGAAAAGGTTTGGCGGTTAAGTAAACATCTAATTAAAATAGTTGACTACGATAATTAAATGAGTTCTACTAAGTTTAATTTACTTTATACTGAATATATTGACTGAATCTCACAATGCGGTACGTAATGTGGCTTTAGAATGGAATTGACGATCAATAATTGCAATCAAATAGCGACTTTAGTGGTCTAGGTAAACCAAACTAATATTTATTGTTTGGAATTTTCTTAATGAAATAGAAAGAAAAACATGCACTGACTTAAATTTTTATACAAGGTAGTCGGCGCCAGGGTGATGCTAAATGTTGTACTAAAGAGATGCTAAAAGTAGCGCTCTCTATTTTAAATTTCATACAAATGCGTAACAGTGGCGAAGGGTCCATACAAGCCGATTCCCACCGGGTTACCTTTCAAAAATCAGTTCCATATTCATACAAAACTATTTACATTCTATTTCACTAACTAAGTATTATTAATCAAATGCCGGCGCGATTTACAATAGCAATCGTAATTTTTAGCAATACCCTAAGTATCACATTTCATTTTATAGTCGTAAATTAATCAGCGCTTCAATTTTTCGTAATTCTTTTCGTAGTTCTCTTGAAGGAAGCCGACGAATTTCAGCTTACCTATGTCAACGTTTTACTATGCGGCGAAAAGAGAGAGCGTGTCAGACCATCTCTTTGTAATGCTCGCTAACCGTCGGTAAAACTTGATAAATATAAGGCTACTCGCGGGCGGCTTGTAGTACTCTACTCTATTAGAAAGAGACAAAGAAACCACGCCACTACTTTTGCTTAATATTTTTGTTGGTTTTGGATCGGTATTTGTGTGGTTCGGTTTTTAACACTTTATTATTTTTGTAAATTTTTATTTTATTGACTCTTATTCCCTAACAAAATATCCTGCAGTAGGTAAGTGTTTAAGTGGTCTTTTTTTTTTTTTTTTTTTTTGGCTTCCCTTTGTCAAAATTTCACCCTTCGCCACTGATGCGTAATGATAGCTGCGCGTTGGTACGAAGGTTTTCTGTACGTCTACTCTAGTCTCAGATCACACGTCTTCATAGTCTACTACTTTTAAGTTATGACAACACATTTTGGAAACATTTTATTACAACATAGGACATAACTTCTATGGTTGTAACAGCTCTATACGACGATACGCTTTGATCCCTGAAGCGCAAACTTTTGTTTGGAAAGCATATACAGTGTGGCAATTAGGTTGTAACATTAATTGAAACCACACGTATTTTAAACATACACACTTACAAGAATTAGTTACAATTAACATTCTAGTCGTGGAACATTTTTGTATATATTTGATAAGAAAACCATAAAGTCTGTGTTGAATTGTTGTTACCATCACCCGCACAGGTGCCTTTTTATTAATGAGTCATTATTTCCTACCAAATACGCTTGTATATTGTTCGAAAAATTCAGTTTCTATTTTTTAGTAAATTAAAATTATATATTTTGTGGTGTTTGTAGGTAAATTATATATATATATAAACACCTCTTTGGGCACTTAGTTGATCCAGCCACGATGCCGTTCATTATAGACTCCACCTTTAGCACGGAATAACTTGATTCCAGTTGCGTATTTCTTGGGGGGAGTGGCAACGTCGTATTCTATTTAGGGATGTGGCCAAATATATTCGTCGATTAGGACATATACTCGACAAAAAAATTTCAGCAATTTCATGCATTAGTGGATCCGTAACGGCTATATTTTTTGAACCCACCAGGACTTTTTAGCTCTGAATATATTTCAAAAATCAATAACTTGTATTGATCCATTTATATACTCGCACTTCCAGTAATACTTCTTTTGATCCGATACCTATACCGTAACGGTTGATCAATTATGAATTTATTAAACCTAATCTAGAAATTTTATATTCGCAATGCTCCATACATTGTAAGATCTATATATATTTGTTAACATTTCATGCATTAGTGGATCCATAACGTCAATTTTTTTTTAAATGCTCGAAGACTTTTTGGCTCGAAATATATTCCAAAAATCATATACTTTGTTGATCCATTTAGCTACTCATACTTTGTACTTATTTTGATCTGAATAGGTAATTATTTTTAGTATGAATTGTTATTAATATTTAAAGAGGTTGAATTTTATGTCTAGGGTTTTTATACTTTATTTCTAATTTACCATTAATTTTAAGTTTTTAAACTCTATTCATCGAAACCAATCTAATGGGTCTAAACATGATATCGCCGCTGTATGTTTTGTGCCGAAAATATTGTGTGGACGGCCTCTGTAACATTCAATGCAATTGACACTGCTTGTATAGACTCCTTTGGTATTTGTATGCGAATACATATTATTATTAAATTTTAATGTTAATTTTTAAGGGTTGAAGTTTCCGTAGCTGTTTTTTTAGGAATTAATCATCTGATTAATTCCTAAAAAACCGATCCTGAATGATTCCTGATCTAGAAAGAAAAATTCTTTATTCCGCCCAAGCAGAACGCACATTATAATAATAATACACTACAACAATAATAAACACATAATGAAAAAAAAGAAAAAAAAAGGCAAAGAAATATAATTTACTAAAAAGCCTAGTACTCAAAATAAAACAATGTTATCTTGATGTCATAACCCGTGTCTGGAGTTTTGGCGGGAAAGTTAAGCCGAGTGTCACGTTAATTTTTCATTGGAGTTTTAAATTATGCATAGTGTTGTTTACTAAATAAAAGTGCCTGATTTATGTCGTAAAAAGTGCATTCAGTAAATAATTCATAAAGAACATTGAGATATCGCAGCGTAGTGTGTAAATTAAACATGTGTACCTCATTAATAATATTTTTGTAAATTAAGAAAGATAAACTCAACCGCACGTTAGTGGACATAAAATCATATTTACTACTTAGTAATAAAGGTAATAAAGATCTAAGTACGAGTACATATATCCGCCGAAGTGCGTTTGACATTCTGGTAGATGTTTTCTCAATCTACTCATAGTTACATTCCTACGTGTATTATAAAAATAATTTCACTTAGTCGCGTTATATTTTAGCGAACACCATTACTATACGGACGAAGCGTTTCGCTTCCTCCTTTATACCGCGTACATCGAGGGACTGGAACAGTTTGCCAGCGGCGGTGTTTCCGTCGGACTACAATTTTAGTGTCTTCAAGGCTTGAGTGAATAAGCTCTTAATAAACTAGTGCGCTTTACCATCAACGATTGCGTCACTGCTTACCATCAGGCGGGATTGCGGTCAAGCGCTAGTTTATAATTTTAATAAAAAATAAAATAAATAAATAAAAGGTACAGGAACGCATTAGACACATGGAATGTAAATTTAAGCGGCCGTAATTTCGAATTAGGTAGTTTGCGTTTCGTTCCAGCGTCCTAGTTTGAATTTCTTTCGAAAAAAAAAACTAAATTCGAAACATGGAACACCAAGGAGGTAACTAATAAAAGGTTTTATTTAAATTTCGGACTGTGTTGCAAATAGGCACAATATTGAAATGATAAATAGTGGACGCTTTATTGAAAAAAAAAACAAAGGAACATCATAATAGCGCCATAGCGTGGGAAAAATAATTATTGTTCATTATTCGTCATTGAACTTAAAAAATAAAATTATGTTTTTTATTTCCTCGGATTGTTTGAGAAAAGTAGTAAGTAAGAGCCTGCGTGATTTGACCGTATATTGCTTAGTATGATACTATTATCATCGGCAGCAGCGCGGGCATTGAGACGAGACGATTCGACCCCAGGCATTTTTTCTAATACCGGGAATGAACTTATATTGGAAAAAGTTAGTAATCAATGTCAAAATCTTATAAAATTTAAATTGTCAACAGAAAAATTATTTTCTTATGGAAATTTAAGTTTTTAACCGACTTCAAAAAAAGTAGGAGGTTCTCAATTAGTCGCAACCTTTTTTTTATGTATGTTCACCGATTACTGTAAGAAGCCTGGATCCGTTTGCAAAATTCTTTTTTATTTAAAAGGGTGGTCCCATAGTCACTAGGCTCTGATTATGAAAGACTAGAGAAAGCAAGGAAACTTTCAAAATTTTTAGAGGCAACTTGTACATTTCTAGGTACATTTTTAAATATTTTCATTAAGTATTTTAAAGCACTACAATTTACTAATGATCTGGAGTAGATCTGATGTTGGAGTAGATATGAAGCCGGGAGACAGTTGAGGGAACTCCTCCGGAATTCATAGCAGCTACCTTGTATTTGAGCTTGATTAATTTGTATTAATAAGAACTTTACACTTAGATCGGTTTTAATTGTCATTAGGGATCTGATGATAAATACAAAGGCCACTTCAGGGAACTCCTCAACGGTTTACAGTAGTTCCCTTGTGTTTGAATTTAATTAATGTATATTGATGAGCGATTTTCACCCATATGGATTACTATGAAAATCTGCAGTAGATTTGATGATGAAGAACATAGACAGACGAGGGAACTCCTCAACGATCCCCTGCAGCCACCTTGCGTTTGTGCTTGATTAATTTGTATTGATTAGAACTTTGCACCTATGTGGGTTAAAATGAAGGTCTGTCAGTCGTGTCCGTAAATTTGATGATGAAGACCAACAGGAGTCGAGGAAACTCCTAAAAAACTTACAGCATTGAAGTTTATCACTGAAGAACCAGTACCTGCATGTCATGCTTAAGCAACAATCAATTATAATCAAGAAACTCAATTTAAGTTGCGTAATCGCGTCATGTCTAGCATTGTTCATACATTCATTTTGACCTCGTAGGAATTTTATAGAAATCGGTTCAGTAGTTTCGTTTTTAAACCAACTAAACTAACCTAAAGATACAGCCTGTATGTCCCAACAATTGCACGCGCCAGCACCAGGTGAGTCAGTGTGGAATGCGAAATGCGGGATGCGGGATGCGGAATCCCCCGGGGTCAGAATGTTGGGCTCTTCCTCCCGATTCCGAAGAGCCCAAACTCGGCTAGTCTAGGACTTCCGGATCCCGAGATAGGCCGCGGGGGGGTGAGGTGGCCTGGAGAGCAAGTGGGGAGGGGGTAAGGGAGTGTAGAGGAGAGGGGTGGGGAAGCTAGGTTGAGTCTAGGGGGAGGGGGGAGAGGTAGGTGAGGGGGGGGTTGTCTAAGCGCTGGGAGGATCCTGTTCACCTGGGGTCACAACATGAGGGGAGAGTGGGAGGGGACAGGACACTGGAATCTCGGAATGTATGTGCTATATGGGTATTGGGGGGTCAGGTACTATGGGGTCAAAATGGGGGAGGTTCCGACTGCGGGGGGAGCTAGTGAGGGGGGGGGGGGGGGATTTTGTCAGAATTTTGAAATTCCCAGCCGTTTCCGAGATATACGGGATTTTAGGTAGGGATATGGGGAAGGACTTCGAGGTGGGTAAATATAGTACGGGATGCGGAATCCCCCGGGGCCAGAATGTTGGGCTCTTCCTCCCGATTCCGAAGAGCCCAAACTCGGCTAGTCTAGGACCTCCGGATCCCGAGATAGGCCGCGGGGGGGTGAGGTGGCCTGAGGAGCAAGTGGGGGGGGTAAGTGAGTGTAGAGGAGATGGGTGGGAGGCTAGGTTGAGTCTAGGGGGAGGGGGGAGGAGTAGGTGAGGGGGGTGTTGTCTAAGTGTTGGGAGGATCCTGTCCACCTGGGGTCACAACATGAGGGGAGAGTGGGAGGGGACAGGACACTGGAATCTCGGATTGTATGTGCTATATGGGTATTGGAATTAAGTCCAAAAACAAAGTATCATCAGAGCCTTAATGACAGTCACAACTCATGTTGGTGTAAAGTACTAATTAATATAAATTAATCAAGCACAAACTCAAGGTAACTGCTATCAATCGTTGAGGACTTCCTTCGACTGTCTCCCGGCTCCATCATCAGCTACATCAGACCTTTATCAAATTATAGTTCTTTGAAATTCTTAATGAAGATACTTAGAAATGCACTAGTCGCCCATACGATTTTTGCAAGTTCCTCTTGATTTCTCTAGTCTTTCATCATCAGATCTTGACTAAGGGACCATTTAGAAAGTTTACCTTTTCAAACAAAAAAAGAATTTAGCAAATCAGTCCAGGTGTCTCAGATTAATATCTAAGATTAATAAAGTGAACATACATAAAAAACAAAACGGCTGCTTAACCAATCGCTTCGGGCCCTTGGCAAATGCTGCGCCCTGATTGGCCCATTTGAATTGGATCAACAACTGCCCAGACGCCAAAAAGGTGGATTTGTATAAAACAGCCCTTAATTATTGTTATTGGTTATTATTATTCAACGTGACACATGTGGCTCCGAACGGAGCCACATATTTATGGACAAATGGCATCGGATCAACAAAAGGCCCCCGGATCAACAAGTGAAAATGGATCAACAAATTACTACCTATACGGCACGTCTGAGCCACAAAGTGCCCAAAGGGATATCTATATATATATATATATATATATATATATATATATATATTTTAGTATAATGACGAAGTGTTGTACCTATGGCCAGATTGAGGTCGCGGCGCAGCACGAAGCCCACCAGGTACTGTGACTCCTTGGACACAACCACAGGATAGCCGTTATGTTCTGTCTCCTTCAGTAATGTCTCCACATCGTCCACGGTCATCGAATCCTGCGTGATCACCGACAGCGTCTCGTTGCGTCTGGTACAACCGACAAATAATCATCAATAAAAAAAATTATCATTCTAGTTCAAACAGAGGAGCTATAGTTTATTAGTAAAAATTGCATAGCGTTTTTAAAATTTAATCGTCTGCAAAGACCACCCATCAACTAGGTACAAAAACAGTGATATAATCTGCATTTGCAATTTCTTTGACAAACAATTTTAAACAAATGTTAAGTTTACCGAAAAATAACTCCATCACAATATAGTTCAGTTTATGGTATAACTTCATTTTTATCATTTTTCAATACAGTCACTCTGTGATCAACATAATTACCATTAAAACAAAGTTGAGATTTGTTTGAACTAGAAATAACGTCAATTTGAAACAAATTAATTGTGAATATGAAATGTTATTGTAAGTTCGGCCAGGACCATTCAACGTCAGAAGATTGCTAAGTTGATTTTAATGTCTAGAGGCAATTGTACCCAGTGATGTTTTTTCTTTAATTATTCATACTAACTTACAGACTTATAAAATCAGTCCTGTGTCCAATTAGATTTATTTTTAAACTTCTATGTTTATCTGTGGTTTCCAACCCACATTACGTTGTTAACCATTTTCATGTTGTTAAACTTACTTTTTAATGAAATCTTCCCAAATGAAATGAAATCGTTTATTAAGCAAGTAGGATCACTGATCACTTTTACACGACATATTTTTTTAAACTAGATGGAGCCAGCATTTCCTAACAGACTACCTCTGAGAAGTAAAAGCCGCACAAACTCATGGATAATCGTCTTTTTTCAAATCTATGCTATATCTATACTGTCGTGACAAAGCAGAAAGCTCAGCGCAATTCAGTAATACTTGCACGCAAAGCGGATGGCGCCACAGCGGGATTACGCTTAGATATCCGGAAATTTTCTTCTAATACCCCTTTGATAAATATTCATGCTTTTATTACAGAACTAACCTACCAGCAATGCACAGTAAAGAAATCATAGCATATCGCAAGTCGCAATGTGGTGTGGAAGCTATGCAGTTTTACTCAGAAAATGTTTGTTTCAGGATTTCTTTTGTTTATATTGCATAAAAATTATTATCTGACAGACAACGCACAGCATGATCTATTAGCAAATTTATGATTGGAATTGTAAATATTGCTATTTTGCAAAGTTACAGTATATGTAGCATAACAACTGAAGTAACCGGCATTACTCATGTGGCTTTTTTTGTTACAAGGAAATTTTGTACAACTTTCGCTATGAGTAAAAATGAAAATGAGCACTATCAAAGGAGTTTTGAAAAATTACCCGCTGGCTATTAGTGAAAAAATCACAGTCAATGAAAGCATAAACTTAACTTATAAATTTAAACGATTGCACAAAATGGTTAGTTATAAAAATAGATATTTATTGCATAGACAAACGCGAGCAGATATGTACGTCACAGCAAATTAAATTGATTTTAACAGATCAAAGCGTAAATTTAGCTAGAGTTCTCTTTAGCATTTTACCATATGGAAAAGTATATCGGTATTCGCAATATTTTTTATATTATATGTTGCTATATGGTTGTTTTTACAATATTTATATAATAGTAATTTCGCATTGCATTCAGATAATCACGAGTTGATAATAAAATTAATGAATTTGAAATAATAGCAGACTTAGTTATAGAAGCAATGCGCAGATTGTGAAGCCAGTAATTAAAAAATCACTGAACACACAAAAGGTTTTACAATTTTTTTTTCTTATTTAATTTATGGAGGGTTTTAATCTATACAGATTATGTCACCCTCATCGTTACAACTCAACTTTACTGACTAATGTACAACTAAAACTTACATTCTTACATTAGCTCTGCGATGGATACCAATATCGACGAGCCTGTACAGCATCCTGGCTGCTTCCGAAGTAGGAGCAGCAAGGACGCTGTTACATACCCCAGATTCGCACATATTATTAAGAGCTATAAATAAATCTTGTCTTTCCGGCTCATTCCGGACACATTCCATGATTATATGGTAAACATCTTCAATCACGTTGCATTCCACACAATTTGGTGACTCGACTTTACACATTAAAAAACCAAATTTATTTAGGGGTATGTGTCCGGAGCGAAGTCGCAGAGCTGTTGTGATTGTCTGCCTTCCCATATTGGCACTGTCTATCCATGTAGTTTTGAGGATGTTCAGTTGTATAGTGGCATACCAGGTTTTACAAGTAATCCCTAAAAACATCTTCAAGGTGCATTTTCAAATACATTATATTGTATTTTAATAAGATACTAACTATAAGATATCGAAGAGATATTAGTGTAGTAGTACTCACTTGGGCTGCATGACGTCTGCCGCTAGGGAGGTGTGTTGGAATTCATCCTTGCTATCGAGGAAGGGGTACCCGTTGAGCGCGATGTGCGCATCGTAGATGCCCTGCCTTCCGAGCGCGTCGCCCACCCACTTGCTGGCCATAGCGGCTGCCATCAATGGCACGATGTAGCGCACGCCGCCCGTCAGCTCAAACATGATCACCACCAGCGACACTGCAAGCGCACAAATATAATAACAATAATTGTTTACTACACCAAAGTTTAGAGTACATTGCACTATACAATATGTAAAGAAAACCCTGTCCGATCCGTAAAGGTATTGTTAGGTATCAATAACTGATTCTACTAATGGATACAAAACCGGGCTAAACTTAAAAAAAAAAATCCCCCTAAAAAAATAAATATTATTTCGCAAAAAAGAGGTAACTTAATAAATGTGCGTTAAGCACCCCTCTGCGGGCGGCGGGCAGCAGGGCACGCGGCACGTGGTCGAATCACTATTTGTTCATAGTAATACCGGTGTTGTCACTTTTTTAAAAATTACCAAATTTCGAGGAAGTTGGAATTAATTCGCGGGAAAAAAAGATTACTTCAAAATTCATTTGTATTGGTACTATGATGATTACGTAAAATTTTATATTATATTTGGACATGTGTTTACCTAACCTTTATTATCCTTATGGGTCGGACAGGGTTTTCTTAACATACTGTATACAGAATAACTTATACTTACTTTATTTATAAAAGCGGGGAAAGTGGGAAAAGTAAAAAAGCGAGGAAAGTGGCTCAAGTGACCTTATGGTCAGCTTTTTCTAGTTGATGTACACCCAGCCCACAGGACTTCTTTACCCATCAGTGAGCTAACTAGCCTAACAAAAAAATTGGTTTTCTAAGCAATTTGCGGAAATCAATAACAATGTGTCAAACGCACCTGTCATACGTGTGACCCCGCCCAGCACGGCCGCGGCACCCACCATAGCGTACAGCCCGGGCGTGATGCAGTCGTCGCCAGTAGAGCACTCGCCCGAGAACAGCCACACCTTCGGGTAGTTGAGCGCCAGTTGTTCCACACCTGTCATACAAATAATACTTATTGCATACTATAACAATATCACGTCCACACTCGTCCCATGTAATAGATAGAGGGAGATATGATCCAACAAGTTTACACCACAATATTTTATATTGCAACATTTCTCTTGCTATTCTGTCTACAGCAGAACGCAGTTTTTAATTTACGAGCAGGTGCATCATGACTATACTGGTGCCGATTCAGTTTACCACTAACTAAATTAATTTTAAGTTCAGTGCATGTTCTTCTTTCTATTTCATTAAGAAAAGGACAGGTGACAAATATTAGGTTAGTTCAGTCAAATTATTCTATAACATAGAGTAGCGTATTTTTAGTAGTCATGTTTTTAAACACTTAGATGCATTGGTTTATCTATGTAAAATTGATGAGATTTTTTTTTTATTTTTCTGTATATGTGGTCCACTTTGTAAATATTCAGAAGCGGGTGTGGAACACATCATATTATGTACCAAACACTTGTGCACATACCATATACAACAAATAAATGTATGTCTTTATTTCGGAGAGCTTCTTTTCGGACATGTTTGCTGAACTGTAAAAACAGTATTATAAATCCTGTATTCCGTGCAATTTTTGTGACTAGATGATGTTTAGTATGTATGAGATGTAGTCACTATGGGTGAAATGTATGTGTTTGTACAATGCCTAATATAAAGAGATTTATTATTATTATTTGAACACATTACGTGATCCATGTCACGCATTCTATACTCAAAAGTAAGTGAAACAGCAATCTATGGCGATGATGGCACATTTTAGAAAGCCATAATATACTGACCAATGCCCACAATCCTGCCCGCAATGGCTCCCAGCGCAAGACTGGGTATGAAGAGTCCACAGGGCACCTTGATGCCGAAAGTGAAGATAGTCATGACCAGCTTAAGCGCTAGTGCCAACACCAGCAGCCAGACGGCGCGGTACACCCCTGGGCCCGCCGCCGCCTTCTCGATCGCGGAATTCACGTCAGTGAAGTTGCGGTTGTAGTCACTAGAAAACGGTATTGTGATTTCAAGGTTGTTTCCAAAAAAGAGCAAAGAAGAATCTACATAGCCTCAAGCCACAGGTGTAGAGTAGCCAGCCATTTAATATTCTATACTCTATAGGATACATTTTGGAGAGTAAGTGCGGGAATGACAAGATTTAATTCCGCTTTCACCGTTCGATCATCGGAGGACCTTGTACGGCGAGTCCACCCTTACGTTGTTGACATCATGAGTCCCACGACGTGAACTTGAAAACAGCCCTCCTTATGACAGTCAGTCTTTTTTGTTATGAACCTCGATATAGTGTCGGCAATTTTAGTGAAACAGAAATTAATACTTAGCGGTATTATTACTGTAGTCTATCTATATACGAATTCTCACTATTTGGTGTTCTGGAAAAATTTTGTAATAATATAATGAGACTCACCACAGAGGATCAGAGTTCGAGATGCCGCACTGGTTGAACAGCAGATAGATGAGCTCGCTGGTGTTCATGCGCGTGTAGGGGTTAGGGTAGGCGATGACAGCCGTGACCAGGGTCACCACCAGCACCTCAGTCACCGGGTACTGGCCTAGCTTTGAGAACTTGCGGTAGCGGCACCAGAAGATGTTCGCTTTTATGAAGATTGTTGCTATGCAGCCCTGGAGATTAATTCTAAGTATGTATTTATTTCCTAATATAAAATACTGGTAGCCCATCTGGTGGTTAGATCCGGTTATACTGGTAGCCCATCCCAACATAGTTGAGGAAAGGGGTAAGCGTATGATTTATTTATTTAATTAATTATTTTCCCTCTTGCATCTGTCATTGCAAGGTAACTGCTATTTTACTATTTCACATAAACCTACTAGGGCATTTATAAAACTCAAGAAACGAGGTCCATGGTTCCAATTTTCGTTATTTCCTACATAGAAGTACAGAGCAATAACTCCATGATAACTCTTTAAACAATAATTAAAATTCAAATCATTCTATCTATTTGTTTTGTAAAAAGAACGCAATTGTGTTTAACCTACAAATGACATCAGGTGACATAATCTTCGTGTCACAGCTGTTACGGATGCATAAAAAAATAATTAAAAAAACCAATGCCTGGCGAAGTCTCTTTCCCACTGTATAATCATGTTAGAGGATATGCACATTTCCAGGTTCAAGGAGCAGAGAGAAATCTGAGAGAGATTTAAATCCTACTAATATCATAAACGTGAATATTTATGTAGACAGATAGATGTTTCAAAAACGGGTTTCGATGAAATTTGGCACACAGATAGTTTTTAAACAATATTAAAATATATAATATATACTTTTTATCCCAATATTCCTACGCAGTCGCAACACGAACGCGGATGCAACCACGGGGCGCTAAACTAATTCCAGAAGTTAGGTGGAGGTGTCTTACAAAAACGTCGACCACTTTACACTAAAGTTACATAACTCGTTACTTCAATCAATCAACATAGCCGTCTTAGTCGCTTTGTGAAAATAGTCATTGTGAAAGTATGCTGTCCTACATTCTAGCCGACGTCATCGGCATACCCAATAGCCATATGAAAAGCTCAAGACTATTTCGTTGTATTATTTTATAAGTAGTATACTTTCTTCCGCCTCTGTCCGTATTTATAAGATACAAGCTAAGTTCAGTCCTAATCTGTCATAAAAACCTCTAGACCCGTTTTATCTACACTTTTGACATTGATTAACAGTGAGGTTTCTACTTGAATGTGAACATTTTTTTAAAGTATGAGAATTTGTCGTCTGATGATAAGAGGTTATAATATATTAGAACCGACTTACCGTCTTGCTGGCTCTACTCCATAGAAAACGACCATTTAGAACTTTGCATCTTAATCTTTGCATATTTTGGTTTATGTAAAGTGTAATATTTTGATTTTGACGGAATTCAGTACTTACCCCTATAATTCCAAGTCCAACGAACGGAATGAGTTCAAAGAAGATCCAGGGCTTGTTGTACTCTACAAAGAACAGCACTGAGTGCTCGTTGCCAAAGGGATTGATGGAGCGCAGGATGAAAGCCGCGATGAGCGCACAGAAGAACGAGCGCCACAGCGTCTTCAGCGGGAAGTAGTAAGACACCTGGAAATGAACACTTGTAGGAGACCTTGTAGGGGAGAGTCTGTTCGTTACCATTTACGTTTGTGTCTTTATAAGTATTTCTTTTATTATACCAGTAAATCTTGACTTTTTACTGTAATATTTGGATAGTTTTTGAAACTATTGGTATGCTCAAACAAAAAAGGGAAATGAAGGAATGCCGCTGTCCCTACTTTGGTTTGAACTTCAAATCAGAGTAGTAGCGAACTCCCTTCATTTCCTTTTTCTGTTTGAGCATACAAACAGTTTCAACATTCAATAGCAGTGATGGTAACATGTTTCAATAGTGGCAATAGTGAGAATGACTCGTGTTACAGAAATATTTTCTCCGCAACACAGTAATTTATTTTTGTTGACAGCCTCCGTGGCGTAGTGGTAGCGAACGCGACCGCTAAGTTGTGAAGGTCAGGCAGCAGTCACTTCAGGGAAAATATCGAAGTTTAGCCAAATTCAGCAGTTAGACTGGGAAAAGCGGACCCTAGACTCTGAAAGCTGTTTCAATACAAAACTTGACTGTACAAAATAATACAACAAATATTTGAATTAGTTTTTGTAACTCTGCAACAATATTTAAGTTGCATGCTAACAGTTGCAAGACCAATTAATTAAGTGAAGTAAGGTCAAACACTTGAAGGTAAATGAATAAGAAAACCAGGAAAACCATTCCAATATCAGCTTTTCCTTGTTTTAGCGGAATAAAAATAAACTATATTTTTAATTAACTTTGAAGGCGTTTCATATTACTGATAAGCCATGGTAGGTACAAGAATTACGTCATCTACTCACTCATATTATCAAAATATGCAATTTACTTATGTTCAGCAAAACGTGATACAAATAACTGATTAATATGCAGTGTTTTTTTTAAAATGTCACCAAGTACAGAGTTATATTATATAATTACGTTTTAACATATCACTATATTTGGCGACATTTTGTGAAATCAAACTAAGTTGAGAAAGGAGTTTGTGAATGACTTCTCGTGTGTGAGTGTTTGTATGTATATTACTTCTTCATGTTTAAGCGGCTGACCAGATTAGGACAATCCTGAATAAATTGAGATCACTTCCACTATCTGGCTCTTGCGAGCGCTGTGGCTCTGTATTGAATATGTATACAACATCATGTTTTGTTTATGCAAAACCCGAAACACGTGTCCATTATTTTTAAGTAAAGAATCTATGTACAAAATTTCAAGAAGATATAATGAAAAACCACAAAGTTATGAGCTTGCTATTCTACTTGGTTGTCCCAACAAAAATATGGTCAAAGCTCTGCTCGGACGGGCGAGCGCGATGCGTTGACCTCTGGTGTCAGCTGTGGCGCGCGCGCAAGTTCTATGATCTATCGTAACCGCTCGGTAACCACACTGCAACAATCTCTAAATGTATTTGGGAAAAAAATAACATGGTGTAAAAATGATTGGAATCGATTCAGTTGCATATACTAAAAAAACTGTATTCAGGTTTCGCATAATGAAATAACGTTTTATAATAAGCATAGTAGCTGAACGCTAATCAATCTCTGTGGATGTGATGCAAAAACACAAGCACATAAAAGAGTGTGTTTTTCTTTGCCATTTCTTGTCTTTCTTTAGGTTCAATATACACTTAAAGGAATCGTGTCGTTATTTTAATTCTTCATAAACCGTAGAAGGATCGACTCCCATAGTACATACCTCCTCCAAACTGAACAGAACTCCACCGATGGGCGCTCCGAAGGCGACGGAGACGCCGGCCGCCGCCGCCGCCGACAAAATCTCACGCTTCTTCGCCTCGTTGCGACCGTACTTCGGGAACAGGTATGACAAAATATTTCCTGTAGGAACGTCACCATATTCATTTAAAATGTCCACAATATGTATGCAATACACCCCAAACAAAACAGCATAAGGGAAAAAGAAGTATTTATTGTTATACCGGCTATAGAAATATAACAACTGAAAATTTCAATTGTCGTGCTCTCATGCTTCATAAGGTATTGAAAACAACAGCAACAAATTACATATAAATTGAAAAAGATGTGACCGAATGTGTAAGCATCAACGTTTTCTTAAATAATATAAAACTACAACAGTTCAAGCTAAGAAAACATTTCTTGTATTAAATGTAGACCCCTTCGTGCCTCGAAAAAACACCAAGCCTTTGATCCTGGCTGTCATTTGTAGATCTATGACAGTCATTACGGATTGTATTATTCAGTAGCTGGATTGTGGAGGTCAGATGGGCCCCATGAGTTAGATGGGCTCCATGTAAATACCAGTATTTAATCTAACCTAACCTAACCAGATGCTGCTGAATTGGTACCAGTACTAATCTGGTTAGACTGGTAGCCAACCTCAAGATAGTTGTATAAAGGTTAGGCAGCTGATGATGAAGATGAGGAGCAGGTAACCAAACCCTTACCGAGACAGCTGGCGATGTGCACCATGGGCCCCTCCTTTCCAAGCGACAGGCCTGAAGACACGGAGAGGATCAGGCCTACCACCTTGATGATCAGTGTCCACTTGCCCAGGTACCCACGGATGATGAACCCACTCAGTATCGTTTTGATCTCCGGTATACCTGCAACGGACCTCATTAGTCAACCTTTCTACACTATCAACGAATATAATATACAATTACAAAAAATGGTAAAATACCTCAAATTTAGGTATATATATCGGGCAATTTTTTTTTCTTAAGGCAGGTTTTGACTGAGAACAGACAGTGCACTTTTATAAAATTAGGAGAATTGGCCTTCAAATAAAATGGCATTAAAATAGTAATAATGATTATCATTGCCAAAGCAGATGTTGTCGCACGGAGTGGTGTTACATACCGGAGCCGCAAGCGTACGGTGCGAACATTCTGACCAGTGATGCAGAGAGCGCAGCGAAGATGAGCGCCCAAACGATGTAGAACAGGTAGCTGATGATGTAGGCTCCAAAACCCTCACGCTGCCCACCCAGCACTTGCGGCCACGTCAGCCACTGACATACACAGGTGTTTCAATACATGGTGCAATTATGTAATAATAAATTTATTTTATGTGAATAAGTTTCTATAAACCCGTCAATCATATTTTTTAATACTAGATGACTTCGGAATTTTACACAAACATCTATTTTCTAGAAAAGTAGTTCTATTATTCAATTTGAAGTACACTGTTCCATTAATTAGAATTCATTTAATTTGTTCTAAATTTAAATTGGTGTGTCTACAAAGTATTATAAAAAAGGAGTGCTCACCTGAGAACAGTTCCCAGTATCGAATGTCGTATCAGTGTCGGACCAGCAGCATTGCTCCCTGTTGAGCCAGAATGCTTGCGGACAGATGCCGAACTTGAGGTCGGTCATCCATGAGGCTCCGATATCGATGACCCCGGCAACTATGCCCGTGCATACGCCCACCAGTAGCACGCACACCCATCCCGACCAGGCGTCGTGAGCACCCTATGTACAGTCGCCACGAGTTTACAAACAATGAATTAACAGGAAGTATCAGGAGTTACATTAAAATCAAATCAGATAAATATTTATAGGCAAATTTTACACAAGTGAACAAAATAGAATAAAAGTTAAAAAAAATTACATGCTAAAAATAAAAAAGAAAAACAGAAATAAATATTTTAAATGAATATACAATATGTAAAAAAAAACCTGTCCGACCCATAATGAAAATAAAGGTTAGATAAACACATGGCCAAATAATATAAAATTTTACGTAATCATCATAGTAACAATACTAATGAATTTTGAAATAATCTTTTTTTCCGCGAATTAATTCCAACTTCCCCGAAATTTGGTAATTTTAAAAAAAGTAACAACATCAATTTCACGGTATTATTATAAGCGATGCGACCACGTGCCGCGTGCCATGCCCCCGTCGCTCGCGTATGCATTGCATACCGCGCATGTATTAAGTTACCTCTTTTTGCGAAATAATATTTATTATTTTAGGGAGATTGTTTTTAAGTTTAGCCTGGCTTTGTGGGCATTAGTAGAATCAGTTATCGATACCTAACAATACCTTCATGGATCGGACAGGATTTTCTCTACATATTGTATAGTACATAAAATAGCATAGCCATACACTGACAGTACACCACAACCACTCACATAAATATTAACAGAACTGTATGTGATCTAAGAGTTACTTTGAAAGATTTACCTTGATTAAATCCCATATGGAGTCCTGTCTCTTTTTGACGATGTACCTATGTCGCATGCGGTCGCGAGCGATGTCGCGTTGCCAGTCAATCGTGTGGAAGTCATCATATTGGCCGATTCCCGGGATGTCATCGTCGCCTAAAAAATTATTTAACTGAATTTCATGTTCTCTGTCTCGATGTTCACCGTTTTGCATGCCTACTGATGGAACTGACAGCTGTGCCGCTGAAAAGTTTATTGTGGCACTTCTTGTTCCCAATGAAACCACTAGGAAGTTCTAAATCTCAGCCTAATTTGAAAGACTTTTAGATAGTTTTTGCAATATGATGGTAATCAGAAATGGGCTTGTTAAGATAGTTTTTATTCTGTATGCAATTATATTAAAAGAAACCAGAAAATTTACTCCATGAAAATAATAATACAAATTTTTGATGATGAATAAAATTCAAGTCAGTGAGTGCTATCAAAAACTTTGATAGGAATTTAGCATGGTGTTATCACAACAATATATTTTTAATTATTATTTTTCACAACTTTGGTACAAAAGACAATATTCAATTGGTTCACTCTAATGTCATAGAACTTGCAACATAACTGGTAGGGTACCCTAAGGTTTTCAATAAAATGATATGAAATCATTTATTATGCAAGTAGGATCACTGATCACTTTTATACGTCATTTTTTTTTTTTAACTATATTAAGCCGGCATTTCCTAACTGACTACCTCTGAGAAGAAAATCCGGAACAAACTCAGGGATAATCGTCTTTTTTCAAGTCCAGGCATTAAAAATTAAAATGTTTACAATAACAATATGTGTTTGCTTTGTACATATCAATCAATATACGTGACTTAAAAAAAAAAAACAGTGATTAAAATGTCATAAGTGTAGCATAATTACACATATGGCTTAATGACATTGCTTAGCAGAGCAAGCAGTTCAATCCCAAGCTTTATTGTCTTTTAAAGGGTAAGTTTCGAATGTCTATGGGAAGTTTGTAAAAATGTATACATTGACCCATGAACGAATTGCCTATTCTGTGGAGACGAGTGTGATGTACAGCAAGATTGTGTTTGTGCCTGGTATTTATATTATGATGGTAATCAGAAATGGGGTTGTTAACATAGTTTTTATTCTGTATGCAATTATATTAAAAGAAACCAGAATATTTACTTATCACATATTTTCTTAAAATTGGATATGTTTTATTTGCACACATAAGATTTTCAAATATATGTTGTGATGTTACAGTATATCAGTATTAAGAGAATCTTAATTCTTAACAGCAGAGGCGGCAGAACTGAGTCTACCCGATAGCTTCCCAATGTGAGGACCCCATTGTAACTTGGCGTCAATAGTTAATCCAAGAAAAACTGTGGACTCGACAGGGATCAAATCTACGCCATTCAGTGGAACATTGGTTCTTACTTAACTTAGCTGCCTGACATTTGGCATAAAAAATTTAATGAGTTTAGTTCTTTTTTTTTAATTTAAAAGAAGGTTATTTACATTAAACCAATGGACAACTTGAGAAAGTGCATTGTTAACTTCGTCAAATTTTGCTAGCTGATGCTTGACTTTAAAAATAAGAGGAGTGTCATCCACGAACAACACCATGTTATGATTATCCCTTATGTGATGAGGCAAGTCATTAATATAAATTAAAAATTAAAATAAAGTACATATATTGTTATTGTAAGTTGTGGTGACCTAGTGGTTAAAACACCAGCCTCTCAAGTATGAGTGCGCGGGTTCGATTCCAGGTCAGGCAAGTACCAATGCAACTTTTCTGAAGTTATATGTACTTTCTAAGTATATCTTGGACACCAATGACTGAAGGTGAAGGAAAACATCTTGAGGAAACCTGGACTTTTAAGTCTGAAATTGCCAACCCGTATTGAGCAAGCATGGTCATTACGCTCAATCCTTCTCTGTATGAGAGGATACCTGTGCCCAGAAGTGGGATGATAAAAAAAAAGGTTGATGATGATGACATATATTGTTTGAAATGAAACTTTGTTCAATTCATTCTTTTCAGACTAATTTTTTGGTCACTTTGATCAAGTTTCAACTAACAAAAATATTTTTTCCTGTTTTAATGGAGAAAGTTATTTTAATAAATTATTGCTTGATTATTTTTTCCCATATATTTTAGCTGTAAAAGACTGCTCATTATCAGTGTGATAATGTAGGTTTACAAACAGTTGAACAAATAAAAAGTGTCAGACAATGAGATAAGGTGTATCATCCTCATGACTAGACATTTTTTTGTATTGTTTTATATTTCTTTGTTTACATTTACTATTTTCTTTGCCAATATTGTATGTAGAATTTACTAATGTTATTGGGATACAACTCGTATTAAATTAATCCTATTTCATAGAATCTGTATTTTGCTATTTAATAACACTCAGTATAGAAGAATTCCTTTGATAGTCATCATCATCAACCTTTTTATGGTCTCCTCTCATACAGAGAAAAATTGAGTGTAATCACCACGCTTGTTCAATGCAGGTTAGCCTTTGATAGTGATACAATGTAAATATGTAAGGATTTTAGCAGGACTAGCAGGTTGTGTCCTGTAATTCCGACTACTCACATGTGAATTAGTATTTAATTTATGTATATAGAGTATAATAATATTAGATGCTGTACAAAAACAAATCTATTCTGATATTAAAAGTATAATTATATTTTTAAGGAAATATAATAATAGCTATGATTTTAACAGTAACTGCAATATGTAATAACACTATACCTACCAAGCTAATATTTATTCAATATTCAATTACGCACACTGAAATTTACCTTGGTTTGAAATATTAATTTTACAACCAAGATAAAACATGATTAAATCAGTGGCATATTTCTGATGCAATCAAATCTGGTTGGAATTGAAATATGGTATTGATATTTATAAAACTTTATTTATTGGCAATTATAGTCAGAATTCCAAATAAAGCTCCACATAGACTACAGTTTTGTAACAAAAACAAGAATTTTTAATTAAGTAAATAATTGCAAATCATATGAAGTTTACATTTCTGAAAAGTGCCATTATGTGTATAAGTATCTGTCACATTTATGTTTGAACCTCGCACAGATGGCTGTTTTATTAAATCTAAAAGAATAGAAAAGACATATGTATTTAAGTTATAATAATTTTGTATAGAGCGCTTACTAAACTAAGCTCTTAGATTGTAAACTTACATTAAGGAACATATGAAAGGTACAATATAAAAATTATGTCATGATTAAAGAGGCACAGTGTTATTTGTTCACTTTCGAGTAACACACAAATTGAAACTGTAGCTCGCTGCAGAGAACTAATCCTGTGAGTCATGTGCCCGCGTCTACCTAAAGAATAGCTCAATAAGGAAGAATTTAATAGTAATTACTAAATGGCTTGGTATGCAATGAAATAATGGTAAACTCACTTGACATTCCGGAAAATAGCACTGCGTCCCCTGTAACAATAGCGCACCAATTTCAGCAATATCTTACAAAATTATACATTAGATTCTATACCTAGCCGACACATAAACAAAGTTCAAGTTACAACTCTATTAATATTACTATCACAGTGTATATATCCGGATACGAGAGAGTTAAGACATTGAAAAGGTGAAAAGATTTGAAGAAAACAAAAAAAAAACAATAAGGCGACAATCAGGTGACGCAGACGCAGCTTGTTATACCGAAACGTCAAAATAAAAATGTCAGCGTCAGTGTTGCCTGTGGTAATTTGCCAAAACTACCAAATAATTATGGTAGTTCAGATATGTAAAAAATATTTGTTTGATTTTATCACTTAGCATAATACAACACTTAGAATCGATTTTACAATCGCCAGACATCTTATATTCTTATAATCGTTTGTAACGTTGGTTTGATATACAGGGTGTATCTGAGATCGTAACACAAACTTCGCGAAAAGGCTACACCGCACAAAATTATGATAGTCATTGATGTCGTTAATGAGCAGTTACAGAAATGTTGCAAGCGTGCCGCCGTGCCTGTTTGTAGGTATTACGTTGACCCCTGATGCGAATTCTATTAAATCAGCTGATAGGATAGTTTTTCTAGTATTGTTCACATTGCGCTTTTTTGAGTAATTAACGAATTAAATAATTTTTACTTTAAAATCTTATTGGGTTATAAAAGTGTAGCAATTATGAACGAACTAAAGTGAAAAAAATGCATACTATTTTTTTAAATCTGAAAAAGCTGACGCAAGATTCCACTACGGTGGGGTTCAGAATCATGTACTGGATCCATGGTACTCGTTTGTGCGTCGATGTCAGATACACGCTTTATTTTCTTTACAAACTCATGAAACCGCCATAATATTATCCCTACATAAAAGAACCTAATGATTGAAAAACCGGCAGAGCATTCAGTCTATAACACAAGCAACTATTTTAGTTTTATTAGCTGTTATATTTTATAAAAGTTGTCTAAAAACCCTACAGAAAACATACTAAACACTCAATATTTTTTTTAAGCTATAAGAAAATAAGTACTTGAAAGAAAAACAACACAGCCTTGAGATCGCAATGAGACAAATGATGACGACATGGCTACGTCGCCGCGTCGCCATCGATCACGTGCCTCCTAGCTGACCATTTCACCTGAGCAACTGTTACGAAATGTAATATTCTTATAATCAGGGCCTGATTTCAATATTGGAGCTGGCATATTGAGAATTGGATGGACAAAGTGTTGGAATCTTTTTAACTCAATTTGATAGCAAAAGCTCCCATGAAACAAACATCTCATGATTGGTTATTTATTAGAAACATAAATAGAACAGTCTAACCCTACCCCCGCCCCTTTCAACAAAAATAGAGATGCAAATCTCATTACTACGTGAGTAGGTAAGTATTTACCAATGCATTCAACGATTATGAACCTAAACAATAAGCATGCATGTGGCTCTTTCAAGATATTAGACTATAAAAATAAAAAAAAAAATAAAAAAATATTTTACCTACTTCATCTACGCGGACGAGGGGTTCTGTATCCCCAGGTTCAAGTTCTACTGGCGCCATGTCGTCGTTACTAAAGACACTGTTTGCACTGAGCTTTGACACAGTACTGGACATAACTCCATTATCTAATCTCACTTTAGAAAGAATAGCATTCGATAAACCATTTATCGATGATAATAATATGATTCATTTACCTATTATATTATTGTTATTACGACTGTTTATTATTTATTTATGGGCCGGTTAGATATAATTAACAGGTGTCGGAATATGAGTCAATTAACTAACTTAATTCATTAAAGTTAAAGAGTTTTGAGCGTTGAAGCGCAAATACGGTATATCAATAAAAACTGTTTAAACATTTAAGTTTCGGTAAAAAACTAAGCTGTTTCGCATGAGATACGGAAAAGCTGCAAATCTACAAACTATGCAACAGACTTACAGTATTTTGTACGTTATACTGATAACAGAAATAATATCTTTCTATTCGAAATTGGACTACCAAAAATTTGGCGACAATATACTTACTTAATATACTTATATATCCTTCTCTGAATGAGAGGAGACTTGTATCCAGCAGTGGGACGATAAAAAGGTTGATGATGATGATGATGATACTTATGGGGATCCGAAGCACCGAGCGATTCCTTCAGCGGGGTTAACTAAGAAGTGTTAACGCCAGAAATATCTTTTTAATGGAAGAGCATGCACAAAGTTCAATAGAAATCCAAACTGAATATTTGCTAACGGAAGCCATCTGGCATCTTGGTCATCTCAGTCTAGTTGAATGGTTCGACAACGACTACCGTCGGCTCTCCGAGGGTACAGAACTGCGTCTGCATACTAACCGGTTACTTATGAAAATTTGGTGGCAAGGTACCTTAAACTAATAGAACTATAACTAGGATCATTTCATACTTTTAACAAACTTAGTCATTTTGCTAAAGTAGTTATATAGATGAAACAGTTCTGTATTTTACCAATTGTACAAGGTTCTATGATCAAGCATGTACCACATGGGGGTAGAGAACATAATTTTGGCAAGAAGGGTCCAAATTCGAAAGTAGCAGGATTAAATTCATGCTCTGAAGCCTACGTTGAATAAAAATATGGATTTGAAAAGCTATAATTTTGATCGGTTTTTCCATCCACTGGCTACGCCCATGATGTACTCGATATATGAACTAATTTAACTATGACAAATGTTTACAGGCAAAACTATTTTATTAGCTTACCCGCAGAAGAACTGAAGTACTGAGCGATGTAGGCTTGAAAATAAAAAAATATTAATTACTACATTTTTATCATTTGAGCTATACTAATAATTGTGATCATCTTGTTAAGAATGGCGTCGTTTCCCTTATTCACAAACTAAACAAAATTTAAGATCAGTACAATGACTTCAGCAAAAAGGGTTAGGTTCTCAATTCGACAATAAATTTCATGTTTAAATTTTCGAATGGTTGAAAGGGTTTTGATGATTACATTTTTGTCAAATGATTGCGACTAGTCAGGCGCGTGCGCTCCTTACAAGCAGAAAAGCTCTGCATACCCTAATAGTCTTCTAAAATTATAATATACTGTAAAATAATTTATATACTACAAAGTTAAAACTAAAAGACTTTGTTAATCAGTTATTGATAACACTGCCATCTATTGGGCCTAGTGCTAACGAGACACATTAGTTGCCTTAGGCGCTACACCCGCGCCTCTTACGGCGTAAGCATAAACAAAATGTGCCTCTTCCGTATCTGTCTGTGTATAAAATTATTTGCTTGTGTGCCTAAACTGTTGTGTACGTGTGCGTGATATTTCTTTGGGTTTAAAGCCCATGATAAGCACAGCTTCTAATAATGCGACGAATTTAAGAAGTTCAGAAATATAGCATGATTGTTGTTCGTTCAAATACCTTTTTATTTTAGCAGCTTATGTTGTTTCATTATTGGTGTTTTTGGGTTAAATATGTATTGATTGTTTTAAGCGGAATTGAATATTCATTTATTTTAGAGTTTTTGGTTTAACACAAAAGAAAGGTTGTCTTTATAAAAAGTATTATGATAATTATATGTGGTTAGCAGGTTGTGTAGTGTGTACAAATAAATTGTTTTGTTTCTCGTATAGGTATATTATTTTAAAACACGGCTTTGACAGTTCGACGTTATAAAAACTTAAAAGACCTTAAGTTTTTCAACCTACTTGTTTTTGAATTTCAATACTATACTTTATGTTGTAATAATTTTCCTGAAGTTTACAAATTAGCAAAATTTAATAGTTATGATTCCAATGAGTAGTGCATTACGCATATTTATGAAAAGCCAAAGCAGACTCATAGATTTGTCTATCTGTCCATTTTAAAAGAACTTTTAGCGATTTCAAAACGATCTTATATATATTTGATTTTTACAGAGTTATTTAAAAATAGATAGGCGCGTTGATTTAATTTATAGATAGTGAAATATATTTTTTAGTTTTTTGAGAAATAAATTATTACTTATTTACAGTTGAGTTAGTAATACCATTTCATTGTATTTTGACAGCCTACATGGCGTAGCGGTAGCGAACGCGGCCGCTGCGTAAGGAGGCGCGGGTTCGATCCTCGCGCAGTGTAAGTATTTGTATGCATGAATATGAATATTTGCACTGGTCTGGTCGTATCTCGGAAAGCACGTTAAGCCGTTGGTTTCGGTTGCCATGCGAACATCTAGTGGCAGTCGTTACGGGTTGTTGGAGCCCACAAAAGTCCAACAATTGGTCTAACTTCAATGCTTCGATATTGCCTTCGCGTTGTGGAGGTCAGACGGCAGTCGCTTCACGGAAATTGTCGAAATTTCGCCAAAATCAGCAATTAGACTGGAAAAGCGGACCCCAGATTCCAAAGCTTTGGATGCGACTGGTATTAACCCTGAGATGATGATGATTTCATTGTATTCATTTGGGCAAATAAAAAATACCTAATACCCCACGTATATCATTTATTTGACTTGTTCTTATCATCAATCACATACTTAGATGTTCATTGTAGCCACGCACAAACATCAATTCAATGTTGACATGCGAAAAAGTACGCGACTATGTTAAATTGAAACTACGTCTAAGTTACGTTTTTTAAGTTTTACCATATATAAGCACCAGTGGCGAAGAGTCCATACAAGCCGATTCCCACCGGGTTACCTTTCAAAAATCAGTTCCATATTCATACAAAAGTATTTACATTCTATTTCATTAACAAAGTATTATTAATCAAATGCCTGCGCGATTTACAATAGCAATAGTAATTCTTAGCAATACCCTAAGTATCACATTTCATTTTATAGTCGTAAATTAATCAGCGCTTCAATTTTTCGTACATGAAGGCAACTCGACTAATGTCGGCTTACCTCGGTCAACGTTTTACTATGAGGCGAAAAGAGACAGAGCGTGTCAGACCATCTCTTTCTAATGCTCGCTAACTGTCGGTAAAACTTGGTAAATATAGGCTAATGTCAAACGGCTTGCAGTTCTCTCCTCTCCTCTATTAGAAAGAGACAAAGAAACCACGCCACTACTTTTGCTTAATATTTTTGTTGGTTTTGGATCGGTGTTTGTGTGGTTCGGTTTTTAACACTTTATTATTTTTGTAAATTTTTATTTTATTTTTTCTTGACTCTTATTCCCTAACAAAATATCCTGCAGTAGGTAAGTTAAGTTTTTTTGGACCGGCTTCCCTTTGTCAAAATTTCACCCTTCGCCACTGATAAGCACAGAGATTTGGATAGTAGGTATATTTATGCATACCCCCAATAAAATCTTTGTGCACGCCCCTGCGACTAGTTAGGATGGTTTGGACCGAACGGACCAATGGGCGGTCCGAACGATCCCAACTAATGTGAACTAGTCGCAATAATTTGACAAAAATGTGTTCGCCGATCAGGGGGCTGGTACTACTCGTGTGGTCCAATTTCACTTCTTAGTCCAATTCTGACAATGACCTCCATAAGAAAACCGTAAGTCTCAAATTTACATAAAATATATGCACGAGAAAGGAACATATTACTGAATATAACGGCAACCGATTTCGATAATTATTTTTTAACCGACCTCAAAAAAGAAATGTTTGAAAAAACCGACTCGCAAAATAACAGGGGGACAATCGCGCTAAATAAAACAGAAGAAGGCACAGTGTTATTTTTTTAACGTTCGTATCTAATCCAGTTAAAGTTATGGTTTAGTTTCGATCACATTTCGTATCGCGCTAAAGTTTTAACTACGGTTGATGTAAAATCAATGTAGGTATTAGTAATACATTTCATCAGATATAAAAATTAAAACTAAATCAATTATAAGTAAATCTAATCGTTTAGACGTAAGTTTGACATGGCATAGAAAAAATTTAGCTTTGTTTCAACTTTTTCATTTGACAAGGGTTACGTTCCAATTGCGATCCAGTTATGGTTAAACCGTTAGCGCGATACGAAACAAAACTTATGGTTTGGTTGCGATCCAATTCTGTTTTGGTTGAATAATTTTAGCGCGATTGCCCCCCAGTAGAACGGTAAAAATACATTAGAACCTCCGATAAGTCGCAAACCATAAAAGGATTGCGCAGTTTTTTTTTAAAGCACCAAAATCTCCATTCTTCGAAATCTCAACCCTCTATTAATCGAAATAATCAGTGAGTCCCCCAAGGGATTTGGGTATGTAAATACATATTTTCTCTCCATAACTTGAAAAATATTGGTTGTCTGTAGAAGTCCGTCTACTGCCGATATTTGAACGTGACAACGTCTATTCGCTCTAGGGGTGGGGGTAAAGTAGGCGTGGACTCCGTGTGGCGTCAGATTTGGCCGTTACGGTGTTTTCGAGAATGACTCCACGCCGTACCAATTTAATAGACGTTGTCACGTCAAAATTTAATTTAGCCTCTGTATCTCGAACCCTCGAACATAGCAATTTTGTATTTTACAATTTTTTTTATTATACAGCCTTTACAACTCGATTATTTGAGACTCATTATTTCTATAGATCGAATAATAAGTTAGATACTAACTTGAAGAATTCGCCGACAGTGTAAATACACCATTGTTTCTTAGAAAGCAATTTAGGAGTGTGCAATAAATAGAATTACCATGAATTTACATATGTCATGTGTTTCCTTGCTTGGTCTCAGTTGTATCATTTTATTAGTTTCGTTTTCATTTGAATTTTAGCGAAGCAAGTAATTAGGCAAGAACCGCATTGCATACTTTACGGACTTTTATAGGGCAAACTAGCAACTCTGAAGAACATGAATTTTCTGCTCTTTATACTTTAGACAATGCTACAGATAGAGAACAATCAGATTATCAAAAGCAATATATATTGACTTTTCTTAAGCCATATTTTAGTACTTTAAGGACGTTTTGTAAACAATGTTGTATTATAATTAATAAAGTGTGTGTTACCTCTGCAACTTGAATTTTTATTTATTATAGCTCTGTAACTCTAACGGTCATGTAACCTAAGTATGGAAGAAACCCCGCAATGAAAACGCATGTATGATTGTATGATTCCTAGTAATATAAT
The DNA here is from genome assembly GCA_037179545.1 of Sesamia inferens. Classification (NCBI taxonomy): domain Eukaryota; kingdom Metazoa; phylum Arthropoda; class Insecta; order Lepidoptera; family Noctuidae; genus Sesamia; species Sesamia inferens. The sequence continues at coordinate 10,999,766 of CM073921.1, read as the reverse complement.
GCCGAATAGCTGAAAACTAGTATTATGTAATTAAAAAGGTTTAGGAACTTTTCGTATCTGCACAATACTGAAAATAATATCACGTAGCTCTTATGACAAAAGTACATAAAGTTCCAACAATAACATTGCTATGAAATTTTATCTGGGTGTTTTAAGGTGTCGGCGATTTTTATTGATAATTGTGTTTTTCATTGGTGATTTTTGATACAACGGACTTAAGATACTCCCTGATCTTGACATTTCAAACCAAAATAATACATAAAATAATTGAGAAACTTTTTTATGTTTATATTAGTTAACGAAAGCTATAAGCAAATTTTAAACCCTAACAATTCATGAATTAATATTTAAATATGACGTTTTAAAAAAATGAATCTCAATTTCTTTATGTCGAGTCCAAATCCGACTAACTCGAAATTCTTCTTTCATTGGAAAATTGTGAATAGCGGGCGTTTTGGGTGAATATCCTTGGTTTAAAAAGTACAGAGTCTCAGCCTAATATAAATACTTAAATGACGTTTGTTTTGATTAGAAAAATGTATTGTTAGTAGAAAATGTATAAGGCATTAAATCTGTCTTTGTGTGGGTGCAATAAGTAATAGATAAAGAGATATTTACAGCTGGCGCTTGCGTTGGAGTTCCTGCCGCCGCCGTGCTCGTAGAGCTGGAAAGTACCGTGACTGGTGGGCGTAGTGCTGACGCTGCCAGCAGCCGCCTGCTGCAAGCCAGGCGTGATGTCTACCATGTCATCTTCACTGGCCGACTGCACGCCGCGCCCATTATTGGCATTCGCACCCTGAACGAACAAACAAGAACTTCAGGATTTTTTAAAAAAGGGAAATTTGTAATTGCGGATCTCGGATTCTACACAATGCTACAAACTATTTCGAAGGGATTTGGAAAGGGACAGAAGATATAATAATCTATTAATCCTGTCAAATTAAGTTACTCCATAGACAGTTAAGACTTGATTAAAAACATGTCTTCTAAAAATTCACTGTAAACAATGATCCACATCCCTTGTGTTTCATTTTAAATCCATTATCACTTGTCAGTTCGTTTTGTTTAGTAAATTAATACAAAACGAGTAGCGGCACGAAAACCATATTATTAATATTTTAGTTATGCGTGGTTTTAAACATATGTTAAGTACAGTGTCTCAGAATGTTTTTCGTTTTTAGATGTTAAATAAAAAATAACAATATCAATTAAATCTCGTTTTATTTATTGTTAAATTAAAGAGCAGTTCTTGAAGTTTATTTATGAAAAACCATCGTTTGCAGACGCGCTCACTCAATCACTCGCTGAAGCATCGCTCTTGGAGAGTTGATTTCTTTGATTCACAACATTCAAGTCGGATGGCAATGGATTGTTTGACTTTACTTTTTAGGTAGCCCCATAGGCAAAAATCAGCAGGCGTTAAATCAGGGCTCCTCGGTGGCCAGTTAATGTCACCTTGGCGGTTTAGCACTCTTCCAGGGAATAAATCGTGAAGAGCAGCGAATGAGTCATTTATAACATGAGAAGTGGCTCCATCTTGCTGGAAAAAAAGTGTTGCCGTTGTAGTCATCCTGGTTTTGCATTTCAATAGCTAAAAAGTCCGGAGCATATGGCAATATCGATCAGAACTAGCGGTCTGAGTTCCACCTCGGTCATCCACAAAATATAAGGGCCGATAATTCCTTGACTTGATATGGCAGTCCAACTTTTGGCAAGTGCAAGGGCTTCTGATGCAGTTCTAGCGGATCCCCGGAAACCCAGTGCCTGCAATTATGTTTGTTCACGTGACCGTTGATGTGAAATTTCGATTTATCGGAGAACCAGATGTAATGAAGCTCCTAAAAACGGTATTTCATTGTCCTGCAGAATGCGACTCTTTTATCAGGGTCATCAGACTTCATTTCTTGAACAATAACAATTTTATATGGGTGAAATTGAAAGGCTTTCGAAATAATGTGATGTCACCAGTGGACTTTTTCAAATTAAGAGAAGCTGCACGCAATCTTGTTTGACTGTCGTGGTTCGTCCATAACTGACTGGCGAGCGAGGTCGGCCTTCATGATCGTTCTTGATGTACTTTTGCGCCGAGATGATTTGTCCAGCATTGTTTCCAGTCTCTTCAAACTTGCACATCCAGTGCTAAATTAAATTGGCACTTGGTACATGTTTTAAGCTTGTTAAATTAAAATGTGTCCTGTACAGTTGTGTCAAAAAAATTCACAAAAATGTAGGGAAATTAGAGGTACTTTAATTGAGACAGGTCAGAATTGCAGTAAATTTTGATAGGTATACGATAATTCTTAGATGTTCATTCGTTTTCACAAACATGTCTCCCATTTATTCTTAAATAAGAGTCCTAATGCGTTTACAAAAACCGCCTGAACAACCATGAATACAACATACACAAAAGTTTTTACCTACTTGTAGGAAAATGAATTAACAATCGTTAAGATCATGTTTAAAATTCCGTAATCATGGCGCGCAGTAATTTTGGAGAACTGCTGAATAATCTGGTGACATCCAAGATAGTCACTTGGACAACACGTTAAGCCATCACATGCGCAGAGGGCCGCCTTTGATGGGGTTATACAGGGTAAAGCCGGACGTTTCATGAAAATGCGCGATGGACAAGCGCATTCCCAACAAACGCTAGGGCAGTTACAGACTTAGGAAATGTTGCACATAGCTAATGTCAACTGTATCTTGATAAAATCAAAACGGAAGAAGGACGTAGGTCCTGCTTCCGGTGTAATCAATACATATCATAAAACAAAGTCACTTTCTCTTTCCCTATGCCTCTTTGTATGATTAAATCTTCAAAACTACGCAACGGATTTTGATGCGGTTTTTTTAATAGATAGAGTGATTAAAGAGGAAGGTTTATATGTATAATAACATCCATTAAATTGTGGAGATATACTATTATTTTCGAGCTTTCTAATGTGATGTCGCAAATAATTACATTTTTTCCACATTTGCAGTGAAACGCAGGCTGAACCCTACGATATTTATCAAAATAATGTACTAAATATTGTACACATTGAAAAGGTCTAACAAAAAGTCCGCGATGGTATATGTCTATCACATATGGATATCTCACAATAACATTTTTGCATCATTAATCTTTATCCAATTAAATACCTTAAATGCATTGTTGATTTAAGCTAGATCTATATGGCCCTTTACAGCATATGATTCAAATGAATATTTTCGAAGATATTACAGATTAAAAAATTGCGGGTCACAGCGGGGCGGCGGGAAAGGGTCAATATGTTTTTTGATACAACGTTCACAGTTTTTCTGTAGTGTATTTGTATCAGCATTGTACCCGTGCGAAGCCGAGGCGGGTCACTAGTTACTTTATATTTCGGTCACTTTTGACTTGTCAAATTGGTCAGCGCGTGACACTAGTCACGATTCCCTTGTTCACAAACTAAACTAAATTTAAGTTCAGTAAATTTATTTGTTTCTTTTTCTTTGATAAAAGAACAGATTGGGAAAAGGAGATATTATTGTCCTGATATGACCTGTCAAATAAGTGAGCCCCTGACGTAAGTTCACGTATTTTTAGGAGCGTGATCTATCTATGGCGTATCTTAATTTGACAGGACTCAACAAATTTTTGTCATCTGTTCTCCTCTTAATGAAATAGAAACACAGAATATAAATTTATTTTTGTTTGTGAACAACGGATTCAGCCTTAATATTAGATATGTACCTATTGCCAACGAAACAACAACTAGGGATGTGTGGAGGAGGCAACTAGACGTTACCGTCTCGTAGAATCTAACCCCTCAATTAAGTAGGTATATATTCATTATACGATTGCATTGAATTGTTATTGTATTAAGTACCTAAAATAATACTCATAAAAAAAGCTTATAAAGAGTAGTATCATAAGCAGTCAAAATTAATATGGTTCTTGGAAATAATAATTCAAAAACTAAAAAAAACGACTAAAATGTATAAAAAACCCAAAACACTGTCTTTTTGGGCAATAATTTCTTTGAATTACTATTATATTTATCATGTCAATCTTATATTATAAGAAAATACATATCTTCAAGTTTACAAATAAATTTGATGGGCGAAAAATGGCTCTTACCGACCCACCTCCTTTCGTGTCTTGCATTCTGCATTCAGAAACTTTTTAGACTTTTATGCATAAGTAAACCATGCAACTCCTATTTCTGTTTGAAAAATATTTGCCCTTGTGGCAGGCCTGGAAGAGCATACAAAGCGCTGGAGAAATGCAAACATTACATCCAGACTTTATCGGAGCAACTCCAGCTGACCCCTCGTTACGTCCCAGGCTAAGGTCCAATTTTCTTGGAAATCCAGGAACCTCTTCACTGAGTATCTGCATCATTTGTTAACGATCGGAACACCGGTGTACAGGATCTTGAGAAGCTGAAGACTACAGTCGCTGACAGAAATTAGGGCAGAAGGGTGGAGCGGCTTTGCTAGGTGAGGGAACAGAATGTGGTGGTAGACTTCAAGACTAGGCAGAAGAGACGAGGGTGACAGCAAGGATTCAGAGAACGAGAAATCTGGTGGTGGATGAGGTGCAGAACGAGACTCGCTTGCCATCAACAATGATGCCCTCTCCTGCCACACAGATTCGGTGGCAGACCAATTTTGCCGCGGCAAAATACCCACTTAGTTGGGAACGTAATTGCGCAGAAGATCTGAAATTAAAGGTAAAGTGCTGTTGCAGGACGAGGAAACCCATATATGCAACTTGCAACTGCAGGTATCCGTAACTGAGTGGCAGCGGCTGAAGATGGCGGGTCGCGTAGACATTGAGCTACAGCGAGTGCAGGTAGTGGACCAATCACTACTGGTGCAGTCGAATGGATTGCACCATTAAAACAATAGTGATAATTAAAAGAATAAAAGATAAATATAAAAAATATATATTAAGATAGCCATAGCATAATGTTAACATTGAAACATGTAAACCCTTAAATTAAAAATAATAATATATAGCAAATGAAATAAATTAATTATAATTAGATAGAAGTACAAAACAGAAAATGTAGGAAATTAAGATTTATCAAGGCATAGCTTGCTTTCCGAAAGTCTCTTACATCACAATACGATCTCGTCTTGTCGCTCATAAAATACTGAAACACCTTAAAACGACAAGAGTCGGACATATTGAACTAAAAAGATCTTTCATAATGACAGAGAGACGCTGAGCAAAGCCAGGAGTGAAACAGAGTTCACGAGTAGACAGCCTGCGTGTGTCTATGAGGTTTGACACTCGTGGCTTGCAAAAAAAAAGGGACGCGGTAACTACCATCAACCGAAAACAACCCAAAACTCCAAAAATTCGTGATGAAAAACTCTAATAATACTTAAGATGTATATTATTCATTTAGTTTCTGTTTATTAGTCTGTACATGATGGGTTCCACATCAAGATTTTGAACCACATAAAAAAAATCTTGAACCGCCGCTGAGTGAGGAGACTTCCTGATACAACTGCCATCACGGCGGACATTTACAAGTTTACCAGTTTAGAATTGCTGAGACCAACACAATTCCGATTAAATAGCATGCAACGGAAATCAAGTATTTAAAAATCATGCACGTGAATTTTAAAATTACATGACGTTAAGGTACTAACGTGTCCCGTTCGGCTGGTGGCTGCTTCCAAGAGCCTGTATTTGTTTTTCCCTCCCATTTTGCTGGCTGATCAGTAAACGAGACACGACTCCTCGGCGCGATGTAGCCAGCGTACTGCGCGCTGCACACGGTTATTGCAATGGTGGCAATTTGAAGTGATTGTACCATCTCTGGACATTGTGTGACTACAATGTGCGACTGACACGAAAAGAGTTGAGCTTCCGCATCTAGCGACGAGCGACCGGGCCACGAACGTGACTTGTAAGAGCCATACCTAGCTATAGCTACCCTGACAACTGCAGGCATTACAGATATTACAGACATATATAAACTTACGCTTTTTCTCGTGGGGAGAGGTAGAAACTATATTTGCAAGTTTCATTACATAGATACCAGTAGCGAAGAGTGAATTCGTGATAGAGATATATCAGAGCAAAAAAATATGTTTACCTAGACCGGGTGTGGCGGACATAGTTCTGAAAATCAGTTCATTTTTTTTTTTATTATAAATTATTAACTAGCGCTTGACCGTAATCCCGCCAGATGGTAAGCAGTGATGCGATCGTTGATGGTAAAGCGCGCTAGTTTATTAAGAGCCTATTCACTCTAGCCCGCAAGTCTGACAACCAGTGATACCGTATTACCCAGTAACTGGGCTGTGGAGGTCAGATGGGCTCCATGTAAAATAGTTGTAGATATTCAACTGCATCCGATAAAACTGGAAGCTGTACTAAAATTTTACAGCAAGTAGGTATCATATGTCATCAAGTCAACTGATGGTTTTATTACGAAAATATCATGGACGACATGTGGTATAATTGTCAAAATTTTCTCTATTTCTTATAAGAATTTCCGTCTGAAATAATGATACCTGCTACAAAATTTTAGTACTTATATCTACTACATTTGACTACCCGTTACCTATATTAGCTAACCAACCATGTACTGTTTATTAAACCAATAGAATACCAATGCTATAGCTTTGGAAGATTTGTACATAAGAATCGTATAGAGAGGCTTAAATCCGCAAAACCTTTTACATGTAACTGAGGCACTGCAATGAGTGTATATTTTAGTCTTTTCATTGTGAATAAATGCTGTGGTTTATCTTTGGGACGAGAGGAAAAAAGTGCATTCAATCGGTTATTTACAGAATGGGAATCAGTGCTGTCTCTGTCATGGTCTGTGCCATATTTTTCTTTACACTGCACGGAGAAATAAATACAAGGCGTACTTACATACGGTGTACTGCGAAAAGTCTAATCGATTGAGCACTAAATACACAATGTTAATAAAGAAACGAACACATTTCGACAGTGTATTGTCTAGAAACACAGGATCGGCACTTGAAATGTTCACAATGTCACACACGGCACAGTCGAACCCCACTGAAATACGGGGTGGAAATCGATAAGCGTCTAGGGGCGCCGACCGCGACGGGCATAGAGAATACGGCAGAGTTTAGTGCGCCACTCGCACCGAGCGCGGCCCTTCGCCAGCACGTGATCGCATTTTAGCCGACCTATACAGCAAGTGAAGTAATACAGCAATAATGCACCTAACAGTGCAAGTAATAGAGCACAGATCGCTGGCGGCGATACATCTGCAGCGTGCGCACCCTAGACCCAGGCGCGGGTCAAGTCATTTTATCAATAAGCCATATCCGCCGATATCAAAAGACTACTAATATGCTTGTAAGCTGCTATGCAGTTTAATTTGAGTCTAACACTGAAATGTTTCAAATTCAATCGTTTACTGGTTGTTATAGACGTAGAAGCAACTACTATCAGAGATATTATTTGTCTAGATCTACTCACCATTATCATTATCATCATCATCAACCTTTTCATCGTCCTACTGCTGGGCACAGGTCTCCTCTCATACAGAGAAGGATAGAGCGTAATCACCACGCTTGCTCAATGCGGGTTGGCGGTTTCAGACTTATACCCCCTTATTCATAAACGCTGCTTAAAGTTAACTAGTGATTAGCGATTTTTTAAACATACATTTTAGACGCTTGCAGGTCACTTAACTTTAAAAATCGATTATGAACAAACCCCTTAAACACTGTGGTGTTTATTCATAAAGTATGATTTAAGTTAAGTGACGTTAAAAGGTCAAACATGTATAGTTAAAGAATCGCTAATCACTCGTTAACTTTAAGCAGTTTTTATGAATAAGGGGGATAAAGTCCAGGTTTCCTCAAGATGTTTTCCTTCACCTTCAGTCAATGGTGTCCAATATATACTTAGAAAGTATATCTAGATCTACTCACTCATTTATAATTTTAAAACTTGTAGGTAAAAACATTTTAACCCACTTGTTCCTGAAACATCATTATACCTCGGATCTCATTAAATTTGATTTATTGTTCTTATAATGTAATGTGTGTTATGATGTGATGTAAACTTTAAAAAGTAAACCATGTTTGGAAAACCGGGAAAATGGCGTCCTTTTAAAAGGACGTTAGCAAAATGTACTATACTATAAAAGTCATGGCAAAAGTAATACAAAATCCAGAGTTTTACAAGCTTTTATTTAGAAATCTGAAAGTTTTTAAAACAAAGTTTGGGATCCAATGTAATATGGTATTTGCGGCAATATAATTTAGATTTCTGATGGTTCTCTCTATATCTAATTATATGGCCTTTACCATCAAAACGTGAGGTGTCACGGTAATTCTGAGAGACTCTGGTTGCTCTGCGTTCAGTATTTTTCTTATAAGTTTCAAGAAGACCTACTGCTCCTCCATAATAGGGAACCATTGCCTCATCAATGCTATGATGTTCTTTTAACGGTCCACTCTCAACAAAGCTCTTGTTTAACATGTTGAAATATTCACGTAACTTTGCAAACTATCATCAGTCTCGAGATTGTCATCATCACAACAGTGAAGGTTGGTAATTATGTAAGTAAATCTGTCTCTGGACATTACATTGTAGACTATATACATACCACAGTCTGAAGTGTTTTGCCAGTACATTTACGTACATTCTAAGCATCACTACATATCCACTGTAAAGAAAAATACCAACAAATCAACGCATTTCATCAGCACTATAAAGAAAAATACCAACAAAACAACGCATTTCATTAGCAGTAATGTTTACAGCTTGGTTTGCAATCTTTTTGGTACTATAGAGATTAGAAGAGTGAACAAGCAAATTTATGGTGTCTTTGGTATACATCGCTTCAAAATACTATATGTATAGGGGTAAAATGCTTAGGAGGACCCTGTACGTCCAGCATGGTCCAAAAGCAGGCTGAATATCTCTTGCAACCGAATTGTAGGTTTTTATTCTTTGGAACTGTTATACTAGTCAGTGGAGTATTATGAGAAGAACTTGAATCTCGGTCTGAGTCGATGCCCACACGTCTACGCTTTGACAATTGTACAAGTGTCACATCATCTTTGTACAAGTGTCACATCATCTTCTTCATCTTCGCTTATATCTTCAGAGCGAGAATATACCTCTGCCTGAGCTCGCAGCTGAGATCCGGGTGAGTTATGGAGAGTTACCTGATTTTCAACCGCATGGTGACGTCAGCGTTACAGTTTCCGGGTGGTAAAATAATTATGGATTCCGGTATATGTTCATTTTCTTCCTCTTCCAGCTCAATAATGATTTCTTTTAGTGTCAAAAGCCGCCGCTAAATACTAAATACCTAGAAAGTACATCACATCATAGTAGTACATTTTACTACTGGTCTTTTAAAAGAACGCTATTTATAATTGTACGAACAGTGATGTAAAATTAAAAAAAAAACAATTTGTTTTTTTTTTCACTTTCTTGAAAAATTTTTTTCTAGCCTACGTTTTAGTTCAATTATAAATTAAATTTGTAATTTGTATAATAAATCAACATATTATTTATTCATAATTCAATACTTCCAACAATAAATCACAACCCAATATTTTTTTTTCAATTGTTGTTATATATCAATGAATGTTGCCAATATTTTTTTATGAAATAACACAGTATAGTAACAGAGTATTAATTATTTAACCAAATACCATAACAGTTTCAGATTTCATGCTCTTGAAACAAACATGGTCCAGAAAAAATCGACTTTTTTTTTCAGGTATTGTTTCAAGGTATTTTTTTTCACATTAGAAAAAAAAACGTTTTTTTGCAACACTATGTACAAATTACAGGGCTCAATTTGATATCAAAACCAATTATGAATTGCATTCAATAATAAAGATTCTATACTACTTATTTCTGTCCATAAGTGAAAAAAATAAGTAATTGTTATCATAAATACATACCTTAAATTTTCAATGACGAGCACAGTACTTTTTAAAATTATAAATAAAATATACAACGACTAAAATCATAAACAATGAATTAAGTGTGTGGTGCGTACACCAATAACGTATCGAATGAACATAAACAAAACATTTCTCAGTACCCTCACTTTTTACAATAATTTAATTTTTCGATGTCTTTTTAAAAGTACAATAGCAACAAGTGAGTTGAGTAGCCCAAGATAATCCATACTGAATATTATCAAACTTATTTAACGTCAAATTTATTATTGTTTCTATTTCTAAAGGCTGTTCTAATTGTTAGTCGCGTATGATATCGATCTTTAAGATAACCTAAAGATAACGGTCAAATCATTTTGTCAATGTCTGTGAGTATCTTTTTAATATTTCTAAATTGATAACAAAAATGGATTTCTGGAGTAATATGTGAAAATAATAGGAGTAAATTATTGCTTTGGACTGCAGGAAAAAAGGTAATTGCTTTAGTGTTTCTTTTCATAAATTTTTGAACAAATATCAGAGGGGTAAAAAGTGATTTATTAAGGAAATACCACGGAAGAACAGTAAATCGGGCATGTCATTAATTTCTTGTCTGCGTTATATTTCATGCGAACCTGAGAAGCGTAGGTAATGGACACGGTGAACGTTTCTAGACTTGAAGACGTTTGAAGATGAGTACCAAGGTGTTTCTAATAAATTTGTTAGATAAAGTTAATCCATATAAAAGAAGAAGTATTCAGTGTTATTTTTGAACTTATTGTTTCGTGTGCAAAATAAAAACCATTAAGTACATTTAAAATAAACTTGACGTCCTATTTTTTCCACTGCAGCATCTAACTTAGGGTTCATCATTGTACCGATTCACGTTAGTTTCGTATAAGAACCTTAAAAGTACGTAATATACAGTTATACCTTCAATCGATCGATCATCATCATATTAGCATTTAGTCCCGCAGGGTAATTGTATAACATACTGTCAGCAGCAATGGATTTCATTTTGGCAGGTCAACAAAATTCTTTGCTTTATTTACGTTGTTGAGCAGACATAGTTTCCGAACATACGGAGCAATAAATTAGCATTTGGCTTCAAAATTATTTCAATTTATAATAATAATAGCGTGTTCCGTTATTAGGGTGCTGGTTGCATGCGATGCGCGGCTTTCGCCTTGGAGCCGAGGCCTCCATTTCGCGCGATCTTTAGCATCCTGTATTGTGAGACTGTTGGCACGTATGTCATCTTTTACAACGTCAAGCCAGCACTTCTTTGGTCTACCTCGCTTATTCTGGCCCGGCGAGGGCCATGGCATTTGTTACCCTCGTAACATGCTAACACTTCGATCTAGCGACCATGAGGCTGTTATTATTTTACCCCGAGCCCCGTCAGAAAGCATCCTCCAGAAAAAGTAAGATACTGAATCTAAAAAATTGTTGAATTTTTGGTGTTCGACGCACAGTTAAATCGCTGCATATTTTGATATATTTTCTTTCAAAAACATTCTAGTAGGTTGTGCAGAAAATCTTAATGTTAACACGTAAAATGTAATGTTAATGTTTAAATGTTACATTGTTAAAACATCACTAAAATACTGGCTTTGGTGACCGATTATGGAAAAGATGTGGAATTTTACATATACATACATATAAGCAAGAAAACGGCGCGTCTATTTGTTAGTGGATAGGCACTGTTAATGTAAACAAAAGTTTCAGATTTCTTACACATGAGACGAGACATAAATTTAAATCGGAGCGCACCGGATAGAATTGTTATCACAGGTCGTATATGTGCATGTTTTTCCGTGATCTACACCAAGGAAAGGCAAATAAATGTACGTACCTTTTTGTAGACAGATTGATACGTCGTACCCATTTTAGGGCCGGTAGACTTTAGAGGAAAACGTTCCATGACAGCATCTAGAAAAAAGTAAATGTTAGGGAGCGTTCAAGTATTACGTAACGCAATGTGGGTGTCTTGTAAAACGTTACGATGCGTTACAGGGGCGGGAGGGCGTCTTTCTTAAAACACGTTGCGTAACATTGTTTCTAAAAAAATATTATTTAGTAAATTAAAAGTATACAAGTGTAAAAATTATTACATAACTTTTTACGGCTTTAGGATAAAATTGATCAGTTGAGTGTTACGCAACGTTTAGAGAAGGGGAGGGGGTAAAAAAACGTTACGGTGCGTTACAAGTGGAGGGTGGGGGGGAGAAAAAAATCTTCAAATATTGCGTTACGTAATATTTGAACGCTCCCTTATAAAGACGTGGATATAAAACTAGCTATAGTTAGTACATTATAACTCAATGGCTATAGTTTAGTTGTAAGAGGTTTTGCAACTATCCGAACTACACAGTATCTGGAACTGAGCAAGAGGATTGGAGACAAAGCTAGAAAACGTAATGTTAGTTACATGCACTCAGTATATCGCATTCGATTTGATTGAACGAAAATCCAATGTAGTAGTAGGCTTTTAATAAAGGAACTGCAGTATCGAGCCGAATTAGTCCCACAAAGGATTCACATCCCTATTATTAGATAGTTGCATTTAATTTAACGCTGGTTAAAGTCCCATCCCGCACTAAATTGGCACTATTGTGTGAAGCGAATAACTCTATCAGTAGGCATGTACACTATGCGCCGAGTTCGAGACCAGCCGGACTATTCTGTAATAATCGCAGTGTGAAACTTAGATCAAGTGAGTTTTAAACTTTTAAGTAAGTTGTCATTCCACCTGTTCACCTGATGTTCCGCATTGAAACAAAACAGCTCACTTTGTCCAAATTTTCACGGTGAGATTTTTACAGAATGACACCGCACCATTACATCAGTAATTGATAAGCTGAACTGGGAACATGTGGGAACGTCTTACTTGAATATGCAGTTCAGAAATTAGAGTATGCCAAAATGCTGGACGGACTCCGCCCTGAAGACGAACATGCGGCAATGTCTGAAATGTTTTATATATTTCCTTAAACGATCCTCAATCGATGACGTTTCCCGGTAAATGCGCCTACGCAATAGACAGGGCGTACAGCTAAAAAACATTATTAATAATTTACTAATCTTTAAGGTATAGGCTGTTGTATCCGTCAAATAAGTTGCAAAGTTAGAGTCAACACTCTAACTTATATGCTATTCTACTAATAATATTAATATATTATAAATGCAAAAGATTGTGAGGATGTATGTTTGTTATGGTCTTCCACGCAAAACCTACTGAACGGATGACTGTTAACTGTAACGTAGCATAAAAACTGAAGTGACTGGTATTACATTTCGTTGGTTAACTAAGTAGCTTTGTTTTGTTTAAATACCTAAACTAATGGGGTTATAATATGTTAGTATCCCACTGTAGAGCTAAGATTTCATAAAAAGAAGGCATGAGCAATGATCTTCACGCTTGCTCAAGGAGGGTGATACAACCGTTCATAGGATCGCGTTTCTACGACTTCCCTGTCCCCGCGCCTTAAGCACAGCAGGGTAATTGCATAACACACCATCGGTAGCAGTGAGTAGTATTTTTAACAGTTCAACAACATTCATTGCGTTAATTACGTTGTTAAGCAGACATATTTTCGAACATACGGAGCAAAGGAAGCCTATAGCGAAGACTTGAAAATGATTCAAATTAATATTATTAGTGTGTTACGTAATTAGAGTACGGTATTAACCATAGGCATACGCGCCTGGTGAAATAATTCTCGTTTCACACAGTTTTGCGGACTCAATTTGTGATTGGTCTGCAATTGTTTGCCGCAATGTGCGGGACACACAATGTTTCCAGTGATGCTGTATGCCAGCTTCACTCATCATCATCTCAGCGTTTCTTCCGGTTGCATCCGCGGCTTTCGCTTTGGAGCCCGGAGTCCGCTATGTCAGCCGCTATGTATACCAGCTTCACTCTGCCAGTTATTGGAGGGCGCGCAACAGGTTACTTTACGTGTGACCAGTAGTGGAAATCGCATAAAACTGTAGATACTGCAGGCTCTAACAGTTGTATAGTCCGACAATAGTTTTATAAACCTTCATTAATTCATTGAAAATGTGGAAACGAGATAATTGCGGCAATAGGGTTTCCATCATAAAGATTTAACGGCGACAAGGGATGGACTAAAAGTCAAACCCTCAGCTTAATTTTGAACTTACGCTTCGTAACTGTGCTAATACATAGTGACGTATTATTTATGGTGATATACTGTAGCATAAAAGTTTTTAAACATTTGTTGAAATTGCTACTGCAATGTTTTTCAACCCAATTACAGACATCAGGAACTAAACACCAGCTCACTGACTGAACATTGTAAAGGTTATTGCAACAAAGCACTTAAATTTGATTTAGCACCCCACCCCAGATCTCAGAAGTGAATCTGAATAAGTATGCACATCCTGCTTGATCAACTGACTCAAGGCATCTACAACTGTTTGTATTGACAATAAGGAATATACTGCCATTCTGCATGTAGGGCAGGCATAGTATGGAACTGTAGGGCTACAAGCAACTGTCACAGAGACAGGTACGCATTGCATACTTGTTTTGGTTCAATTTCACTTTTTCTACTACAACAATTTTCAGAACAATTCTCTAAAATGTTTATGTCTAGGAAGATATAAACATTTTAGTAGATTGTAAATATTTTATGAATAAATGAGGGTACTTATTACAAACTGCTCCAAATCAGGCCATTTGGATCAATTTTTAATAAGTGGCATTATAAATTAATTAATTTATTAATTGCATTCTTATTTTTTCCTTTTTTTTAAACAATTTATTGTAATAAAGGGCCTACACATATATGACGTAGTAATAAAAAACTTTTGAATATTATTCACTCACTAATAATGTTTATGGAGATAACCCAATAACTACCTATGTTCAAGTTAACATTGTCTACTTCACCATGAGTCTGGTAGAAATAATTTGTTTCGGGTCTTAAAGTTGAATAGACTTTAACCTAGCAAATTCCATAAAACTCTGGCTCATCCAAATGGTCTTATGATTATGACTATGCAAAAGGTCTGTTCATATTCATGATGCAGAATCTCTAAATATTAATTATAAATGTCTCTGAATAAATATCAGCCTCCGTGGCGTAGCAGTAGCGAACACGGCTGCTGCACGGGTTCGATCTCCGCACAGTGCAAATATTTGTATGCATGAATATGAATATTTGCACAGGTCTGGTTGTGCCACATAAAGCATGTTAAGCCGTTAGACCCAGTTGCCATACAAACATCTAGTGGTAGTCGTTACAGGTGATGGAGCCCTCAAAAGTCCAACTATTGGTCTAACTGCAATGCCTCGATATCGACTTCAGGTTGTGGAGGTCAGATGGCAGTCGCTTCACAGAAAATGTTGAAAGTTTCGCCAAAATCAGCAATTATACTGGTAAAGCGGACCGCAGACTCCAAAGCTGAAAAAGCTTTGAATGTGACCGGGATTAACGCTAAGAAGATGATGATGATGATGATGATGTCTCTGAATAAATATAAGAAAGAAACATCGTCTACACTCTTTTAGACATTGCTAACGTGTCTGCACTCTTCCAGGGTTTAGATCAATAGTCTTCTTCAGAGATCTTAGGGAGAATTCCTTTAAGAAAAGCAATTTCACATAGAACCATATTTATTTCTATTAATATTTTAACTGTTCTTTACCACATAGTTTAAACTTGGCACGAGAAATTTAATTTAGCATATTGGTACGAGAAATCTGTACCAATATGCTGCTATAAACAAATTGACGTGCCATTCCAACCATAAATAGATACCAGGATTTTTTGAATAGCAATTTACTAATTGTTGATCAATAGCATAATCACATAATTTACAGTTTGAATTATTTAACTTACTGTAATTAATTCATGATGAAAATGTTGAGAAGTATCCACTAGATTTTTTTCATCTAAAGATTCAATTTATAGTAACTATCTAAGACATGTTAGCTTGTAAATTAAAAAGGTCCCAATTCTCCAAAAAATACTTACCCCTAGAGAATGTTTGAATAGTCATTATCTTTTTTTAATTTAAGCAGAAATGTGAACGTTGAAGTTACTACATACAAAACAGGATAAAACGCCCCCCTAATAACAATAATATACCGGACCAGCACTCACTGAGTAGTAAGGTGTTATAATAACCACTTGTTAAAATATTATGTAAACAATACTGCGTGTACAGCCTCAAATCTACTGTGTTAACGGGAAGTATATTAATAGCCCTATCCTTGGAATGATTCGTGCAAACACTACCTCATGTTATTAATAGTCCAGATATAAAATGAAAGTACCAAAAAAACTAACCTAACTCAAAAACATCCTGGGGCAGCAAGTTTATTTATCAATTCTCCATATAAATGACACTTTAATGATATTAAATATAGACAAAAAAGGGAATTAAGCTTGCTAAACGTGATATACTTTTCAATACAAACGATGCAAATAATGCATTTTATTACGCTTATGACATTTTATTGCTTACGAAAAACACAAGAACCAATAAATGTCAAAAAAACTGCTGCTGTGACGGAAGATGACAGTAACGCTACTGACATTACAACATTATTTTTTTCTTTATGGCAATAAAAAGTAAAATATCAACGAAACAGCGAGAGTTTTGGCGGGAAAGCTAAGTGAGTGCCACGCTCATTTTTCATTGGACTTTTAAATTATTTATAGTGTCATTTACTAAATAAAAACGCGTGGTTTATGTAGTATAAAGTGCAATAAGTGAATAATTCATAAAGAACATTGAAATATTGCAGCATAGTGGCCACATCATGACTTTGTCCCAAACCTTCCTCCTAGTGTCGGTTCACGCGGGAAACGAAATGAGGTGGGTTTAGGTTAGGTTAAGTTAGATTAGTTAGGATATGATAGTTAAATATTAATTACTGAAGACATGGCAGTATGGTCTCCGACCTTAGCCGGTTCCAAATGGAACAAACAAAACAAAAAAAAAACAACGAAACAACCTATAAAAAGTATAGTGCGTTTATACTTTTAAATTTTTGTATGAGTTTTGGCGGGAAAGTCAAGCTGAGTGTCACGCTCGTTTTCATTGGACTTTTAAAATTATTTTTAGTGCTGTTTACTAAATAAAAGTGCGTGATTTATGTAGTAAAAAAATAATTTAGTAAATCCATACTAATATTATAAATGTGAAAGTGTGTTTGTTTGTTTGTCCTTCCTTCACGCCGTAGCTAAGCAATCAATCGACCTGATTTTTGGCATACAGTTAGTTGAAAAGATGGAGAGTAACATAGGCTACTTTTGGTCCTAAAAAAACATCAAGTTCCCAAGGGAGATTACTGGAATATTTGTATGTGTACACCAAATATCCTAATATTACAAATCGGAAAGTGAGTTTGTTTGTTCCGCTTTCACGCCGTAACTACTAAGCCGATTGATTTGAAATTTTGCAGACGTAAAGTTAGAAGTCCGGATGAAATAATGGAGTACTTTTTTATCCCGGAAAAAATTATATTCACGAGGGAAATCTAAAAGCGCGATATAACCGATCTCCACGCGAGCGAAGCCGCGGGCGGAAAGCTAGTAATTCATAAAGAACAGTGAAATATCGCAGCATAGTGGCTACATCTCACATGACTTTGCCCCAAATCTCACTTGTATGACAGGTCACGCGACCGTCTTTTTCGACATGAATAATTCATAATTACGTGACATTGGCTAAATGCACAAACCGCACGAAGCCAAAAAATAAAGAAATAAAAAAAATTGTATCAGTTCATGTCTTGTGTCTATAAAGTCTTGAAAATAAATATAAAGAAAATAATAAACCCTGTTGACTTGCTGAAATCATTTTGTGACGAGCACATTATTTTGTACTAGAAGCACAACTGGTTTAAATGATAACACAAATCTATGGTATCTGGCGTTTAAATAAAAAGAGTAAAACGAAAAAAATCATACACATAGCTTGGCAAAAAAAGAGTGTGGAATAAATGAGGTCACTAGTATCGCACCTGTGGCAGCCCAGAATACTTCGGGTCAACAGGTTTTGATACTTGTTATTTTTTGAAATATGATCCCAATCTTAAGTGGTGCAGTCATTACCCAACTAACATTTTTGTCATATAATCAAACATTTATACGACCTTGAGTCTTATTAAAGTTGTTTTACAGTATTTTTGTTAACTCTTAGTCGTGTACTGGTGCATTATGTGTCCAATAGTCATATACGCTTTTCGTTGTATAATAATGTCGTATAGACGTTATTGCGACCTTTTTATACAACCGTCATATAGTAGTGTCTACGACGACTTCTATAAAACTAACTTATACAACTTTTCGTCGTGTAAACGTTTTCATCGTATAAACGACGTAATACTGTCAATTTTGTCATATAATTACCTTTTAAACAACTGCTATACGGATAATAATTGTTTAGATGTAGTATTTGTAACCATTATATACCTATAAGTCGAATAAGTATTACGAGAGCAACCTTTATACAACCTAAAGTATTACAAACATGCTAATACGACCGCTATTTAATTATTACTCATAATAGAGGTTTATAATCACCTTATATACAACTTCCATCATTTTGATATTATATTTAGGTATTTACTGTTTGCTACAACAAATGGATTGATAAAAGTGGAAAAGTATTAAAAGAAGTGGGGAATTAAAAACAAGTATCATTCGCTTCGAGCACGTCCTTTAATACAAAGTAATAGAACTCAAACTGATAGTGAAGAAAATGTGAAGGGTTCCGTATCACATTTAAATGTAAATTTAACCAAAATTCTACGAGTAGGTACATCTTGCGTTTCATTTGCCGAAGTTCAGGACTCTTGTTCACTTTCCAAATTTGAAAATACAGGGTGGCGCAATAGAACGTGCATATTGCATCATCTTTTTTTGCGGGGTAGAAGGGGCGTGGGCGAGGAGAGACCGATATCGTTGGGTAGCGCGGTTCATGAAGTTTTAGTCACTATGAGTCACTTCGACGGGAAGCGTCGCGCATTTTGCGTGCGCGCATTTTACGAAAACTCTCGTTCGTACGTAGTTGTCAGGCGACTATTTTGTTCTGAGTATGGTGTACGGCAAATTAGGGAGGCTCCGAGTGCTAATTTAATTAAAGAAAACGCACGGGGGCAAAACATCACTGTTAATACCGAACGCTATGTTGCGATGTTGGAAGGTTTTTTGGCCCCAGAACTTGAAAATTCAAGAATAAAGAACTCTAGGACTTGGTTCCAACAAGACGGAGCTACCAGTCACACATCAAATGACTCTATGGCGGTTGTGAAGCAGATGCTCCCTGGCAAACTGATTTCGAAAAGAGGTGATATCCCATGGCGTCCGCGCAGTCCAGACTTGACGCCTCCTGACTTTTTTTTGTGGGGATACCTCAAAAACAAAGTCTACACCAATAATCCGAGAAACATCAGTCAGCTCAAGGAGAATATTCGTGGTGAAATGGCAGCAATCACACCAGCACTACTTAAGAAAGTTTTCGGTAATTTCCGTTTGCGGTTAGAGGAGTGCCAACGTAGAGAGGGTCATCATTTAGATGATGTTATTTTTAAAAAATAAACTTCAGTTATCACTTACTAATTGCTTAGTTTTATTTTAACTATACCTTTTGTATTTATTTTTTAATAATTATTTTAAAAATGCACGTTCTATTGCGCCACCTTGTAGTTATTCATAGTCCAAAAATGAAGTTAACGTCAATAAAGACACCCACAATGACGACTTCAGAGACCATTAAAAAAAGTGGGGGCTATTGATTTTAATATTCCCCAAATTGTATTAAAACAATTAAATGATTTGAATCTTAAGGAAAGATGTTTTGTAAATCTTCATATTCAAATATATGAGAAGGAAATTTCGCAAACTGAAGTCATACCTATATTAGTTTAGGTACTGATATAAAGTGTCAGTTGGTTAGTGTGTTATTCATACATTTAAGAAATAGGTAATAAAAAAGGCAGTAAAAATTATTGAAGTATTTTTTTTTTATTATTCCCAAGAAAGTAATTAACATTTCAAGTTTGACGAGACTTATTAATTAGAAATAAAAGCAAAGATTTAAAATATTGCTAGTTTTCGGAAAAACTTAAATGGCTTTTTGAACCATAGATGTCAAATATGAAATATTATACAAAATCAAACCTTCATTTATTTTGCCACATTGAAACATCTTATGAAGCTAATAATCTTACAATAGAACATATAAAATTATGGTGTATTTTCTAGCTCTACATTCTGGACATTGCATTGCTTTTCAACTGGCTGCTGATTATTTTCGTGCAACACTTTTGCTTCCTTTGGTAAAAACTTTTCAACAACTTTGCCTTGTGGGGTTTACCTAAAACAAAAGTATTCTAAGATATAGGTATGTCACGCAAATTGGTTCTTAAAATATAAATGCCTAGCTAACTTAGTACAAATACATCCTAATTGAACAAAGTTAGTTAGGCGTTTATTATGTTATTATTGATCCCTAAATCAACTGTCATGGCGTACTCGAATGAATGAACACGCAGTTATACGTCGGGAAGTTATGTAATTGTCATATAACGCAGTCACATTAATAATAAATTAATAGAAATATGTGAAAACATTAATATTTCAAAAGCGCGTAAAAAAATTGTTAGAAACTTACCTCATATTAATCAGTAAACTTGATTGCGCAATGGTTGACAACTGATGAAATAGTTTTATCACCTCAAATAACAAAGAAAATATACAATATTGACTCTGCTGTCAAAAACACTGCCATATTATATTAACGTGATATGTTAATAGAATTTGTTCAAAAAAGCACACCTTTAAATGACAATAACACAACTTTACATTGGATAAAAGTCATATTGTGAGCCATTACTCGACACGAAGTCGTATACACGCCGCGACAGTTGTTCTTACATGACATGTAGTCAAATCGCCGACGTAAATATGACTACTATGCGACTTCACAGGACCATATATGACTATTACACGACACTCTTAGCGCCTTAAGTTGAATAAAATGGGCCCTAATGCGGTCGAGTAAAAGTCCTTATAACGTTTATACGATTATATTATATAACATTAAGTCGCCAACAAAACGTCTACTCGACTTCCTAAATGTTAGTTGGGTAGACACAACAATGTCCAGTATTAACAATATTAATAGGGGACGCCGAAGCCTTGGCAAGCCAAAATCAGAGCCTTCGAGCTACCGTCCTATCAGCTTGCTAAAAGTTCTCGGTAAAGTCTATGAAAGGCTTATTTACAAGCGGCTCAGGGCCTTTGCCGAGAACAAGGGTCTCATTCCTGACGAACAATTCGGGTTCCGTTCTCGACACTCCAGTGTCCAACAAATCCTCCGTATCACCGAGCACATCCACGCAGGATTCCTACGTGGTAGGCTGACAGGTGTTATTTACTTCGACATAGCGAAAGCCTTTGACAAAGTCTGGCACAACGGCTTAATATACAAGCTGTACCAACTCGGCGTGCCTGACCGTCTCGTGCTCATCCTGCAAGACTTTCTGTCAAACCGCACTTTCCGCTACAAAACCGAAGGAGCCATCTCCCCCCCCCCTCCCCCCACCTCATCCGGGCTGGAATCCCCCAGGGCTCCGTACTGGCCCCTTTGATCTTCACGCTGTTCACCAGCGACATCCCCAAAAGTAAAAAGGCCCACCTCGCTCTCTTCGCAGACGACACAGCCATTTACTGTTCAGGAACCAGCCCCAATCAAATTAAACTAAATCTCCAAACCGCTGTCAACGCACTTGCTGACTGGTTTAAAAAATGGAGAATAGAAGTTAATCCCGATAAAAGCCAAGCGGTCCTCCACTCCAAACCGCGCACCAAACCCACCCTCCCCCGACCAATCACCATGTCTGGCAAGCCGATCCCTTGGGAAAAGCGAGCCAAATACCTAGGAGTCATCCTAGACGAACACCTCACCTTCGGAGAGCACATAAGGACGGTACGCTCGCGCGCCGCCTACGCACTCTATCAACTCCACTCTCTCCTCAACCCACGCAACAAGCTGTCCCTCAGGTGCAAAATGCGCCTGTACACAGCCTGCATACGCCCCATCATGACATACGCCTGTGTAGTCTTCGCACACACCGAGCCCAGTCATATCCATAGGATGCAGACACTCCAAAACCGCTTTCTTCGTAGAGCAACAAACGCCCCTTGGTTCGTCCGAAATGAGATCCTCCATCTAGATCTCAAAATCCCCACTATCCAGCAGTACATGAAACGCCTTTCCAAGCGTTTCTTTGACACAGCCGCTAAACATCACAACCCTCTGGTTGTCGCGGCAGCAAAGTACACCCCCTCCAAAATACACACATCAAAAGCGTCTAGGGATCAAGCATTTTTATACGGACTTCTTGAGATTAAGATGTGGCTTTGTAATAAATTTATGATTTTATAAATTTATATGGATCCTTTTTTAAAGAGTAAAAGATGAAAATCAGCTGTTAATATTTTCCCTATAAAAACATACAACGCATTGAAGACATTATTAGTGCTACTGTTTCCCTACTAGTGATTAAAACCAACGTTATTATGGAGCGGCGACGTCATTTAAGCAGGGAAGAAATGCTCAGAGCCGTGGGAATGATAGAAGCTGGTTCCCGGCAACGTACTGTGGCTTTAATTAGCGACCAAACAGTCAGAAACCGCTTGCATGAAGTGAACCTTCATTCCCGAAGACCGCTACGGGTACCACCTATAGCAATGCACAATCGTAGGATTCGATATCAATGGGCTCTTGAACACAGAAATTGGGCAGAAGAACAATGGCGTTTCGTGTGCTTTTCTGATGAGTCTCGTTTTGGTATGAGACCGGGTACAAGACGTATACGACACTGGAGAACCCCTGGACGCCAACAGCGATTAAAATCCTGCCAGGAAGTCCATCCTTATAGTGGTGGAACCATCATGGTATGGGCGGGTATTTGGATCGGCCGAAGAACTGAGTTGATTTGGATCAGAGGCAACCTCAACGCTCAAATTTATGCTGAGACGATTGTATCAGACGTCATCGTTCCTCTACAAGTGCAAATCGGTCCCTTATTTCAGTTAATGCATGATAATGCACGACCGCACACCGCAAGAGTTGTAAGACAGACTCTCGCCGCAGCTAACATCAATGTCCTGCCCTGGCCTGCTCAGTCGCCAGACTTGAACCCGATTGAGCATGCATGGGATATGCTACAGAGAAGAGCTCTGCCGAATATGGAGGGTATCCAGTCGCAAGAAGACCTTTTTTTGTTGTTGCAACGAACATGGGCGGCCATTCCACAGCGTGATTTGGATGAACTCATTTTGAGTATGCCAAACCGATGTTCTTGTGTTGTTAGTGTTCGCGGTAGAAACACGGATTATTAATTGTTTAAGTTACCCAATAAAATTTTAGAGAAAACTGTTATTTCAGTCTTTTCTTCGAACTTTTGTGTTAGTGGTTCAAATGTCAAATATCCCTTTATTAGGAAAATGGCAAATTTCTTTATTATTGCAAAGGTGACTTGGTTTATCGTTACTGTGACAGACGAAAACACTTTATTTGATGAATCCTTAAAGAAAATTTTAATTAATATCAATCAGGAGAAAAGTTATTGCAAAAATATATGTTGATCCCTAGACACTTTTGATGTGTGTAAGTAAGCTTCGCCGACTTACGCACGCTCTCACAGACCCTGATGACCCCATAACCCTCCTCCAAGAGGCCAATAGGGCCACTAGCACAAAATAAAAAAAACCGGCCTACCGACCTCGCCGCCGTGGTCCATCGCGACGCGTTCAACGTAGTAATCGCCCTCCCCGTCCCTTGTCCGATGAAGGCCAGCCCGCGCCGCAGCTGAGCCAGTATATATAAACTCCCGACTATGACCTCTGAGTTTGTTTCGGCCGTTTCTTCTCAGAGCTAGTACTAGGAAACGCCGTGGTCATCAAACCGAAATAAAAACAAAATAATTCGATCCAGCCGTCCCTTGCTGTTCTCTCCAGCGACACCCTAAGCCGAGGTTCGTACCCCAAAGGGGGTGCCCTTAGCGCGTAGTCGCTTAGCTTTTAGTAGCCCTGGCTGGAGGCTTTAAATTCACTTAAGGCAGCTACAGGAGAGTCCGGTTAAGTAGTCACGACCTCTCAAGGTCAACTACGAGATGCCAAATAAAAAAAATAAAAAAAAGCCTTGCAAGAGGGCTGTGTAATAAGTACCCACAGACAGATAATCATGGCCCCGAGGGCAATCTAACAGTGGGATTATTAGTAACTTCAAAAGGTTCATAACTCTTTTGTTGGGCTTTGTATAGCTTTTTATAACAAGATATCCTCTGCTTTGCTAGAATTGCCCTACAATGCATTTAAAGCACAAATCAAATCCAAGCTTTGTTCGAAGGCATATTATTCCGTGAATGATTATTTAAATGATAAGAATAGCTGGTCGCTCTGATTAACTCAGGACAATGTTTGTGTTCTTTCTCCGGAATTAGCTTACTGATACGTTATATGAGTTCATATAATTTACTTTTTTACATTACATAAATATGTAAGCTGGCACGCCCTTTATGCCTGGGCCTTTTTATTTAAGTAATAAGTTTTTAGTTAATTACATTTTCATTTAAATATATATATATATTGTTTTGCTTTGCTGGTATTTTGGCGTGGTAGCTGACATATGATAAATAATTTCATTGTTGTTGTATTTTATCGTGTTCATCACTATACGTAGTATTGTATAAAGTCATGTGTTTTTTTTTAATGAACAGACAGCTGTGCTGCTGGGGAGTTTCTTCCGCCACTTCTTCTTCCCAGCGAAAGCACTACGAAGTGTCGATGGGTGCGCGTTTTGGGGGACTGTCTTATGTAATATTGACGTTCAAAAAGTGCTGATTCTCAGCCTAATTTGCATAAATAACTTTTGATTTGATTTGATTTGACAAATATTACAGGTTAAAGAATGAACACGTTTTGTTTGAAATTTTATTTTAATACATAACAATTTAATCGAACGAATCGAAAACACTTTCATCAAAATATCCAATGCCAGAAAAGCTTCCTGTACCTTCAGAATCACTGGAATATTTTGATTCTGAAAAATCACTGCTACTGTCATCTCATAAATTTATTATCTTTATTATTTCTTTATTTTTTGGCTTCGCACGGTTTGTGCATTTAGCCAATGCCACGTAATTATGAATTATTCATGTCGAAAAAAACGGCCGCGTGACCCGTCTTACGAGTGAGGTTTGGGACAAAGTCATGATGTGGCCACTATGCAGCGATATTTCACTGTTCTTTATGAACTATTTACTAAATGCACTTTTTACTACATAAATCACGCACTTTTATTTAGTAAACAACACTATAAATAATTTTAAAAGTCCAATAAAAAACGAGCGTGACACTCAGCTTGACTTTCCCGCCAAAACTCAGGGTGCTGATCCAAATTTATTATCAATTATTCCGCCTGTCCATACTCGCACCTCTGTCAAAATAATCTTTTTCTTTTTGGACGTTTTCTCACAGAGTCACAGCACATTAAACATTGGCAGAATTGTCGACATCGGCATTGCCATAAACAAAAATAGAATAGAATCTTATTTTTTTAATTTTCATTACATGCTTGCATGAGTTCTTCCAGTCTTCAGCAGTAATGTTGGAAAACGCTTGTTCAGCAGCCATCTTTAGAAAATAAACAATCATTAACAATCGTTCTTACATTACAATATTAAAAGAGAGTGTAATACCTTTCTGAGATGTTAACGGCTTCCATCATAACCCAAGTCCTCTCTAACTACCGGCAATAAATTTCTCAGTGTAGGTACCTGAAACGTTGTATTTAGTAATAAATCTGCTTTTTTAAATCATGAAATCTGGAATAGTGCAAGAATAAAAAGTACCTGGCTTTTCAGTGTCAAAGAAATGAACCTTTTGTTTAATTGAAAATAAATCGAAATTATCTAATTCTTTTTCGGGCGACCTTTGCGGTGTTTTCCCGGTGTTGAAAAAATGCCATTATTGTTTTCACCTTCCTCAACAATTTTTCTTATAGTATTGACAGATTTACCTAAAACAAAAAAAAAAAAAACAATATTAAGCATTACTTATAACTAGTTTCAACCAATCAAATGGCTTGAAACGACAAACGACACATAAGTAGAGCTTGAGTTTTGAGTGACGTTCTGTAATACAAACCTAAGGTTTGTATTCCAGAACAAAACTCACGCATTGATCTCTGTTTAAACATTACTTAAAACTAGTTTCAACCAATCAAATGGCTTGAAACGAGACTTAAGTATAGAGCTTGAGTTTTGAGTGACGTTCTGTAATACGCACCTAAAAGTTACATAAATCTGGATAGCCACAAAACTATGCATTGAATACATTTACAAAAACCTATTTAATGTATAATTACTTATTTAAAGTACATTAAATACCTGTCATATCGACAGTTCTTTGATAAACATTCTCGATTATCGATAAAAATGTCCCGCTTTAGATGCGGGTAAATACTGCTTAGAGACGTGGAAATAACTGTTCTGCCACAACTACGAATAGTTCTATTCATTTTAAATGGATAATTATGCAATTATAATTTATAATTTTTGGAAATTATAAAAAGTTTGTTAAGATAAACGCACTGTTGACACAGAATGTACTATCAATTGACAAGGAGTGGACTGGACAGGCAAGACGGAGCGTGTAGACGGGACTTTTGGCCCCAGTTTTCAACCAAAGAAAAAAAACTACTTTAATATTAACCTAAACTTCGACAGTGATGCGAAGAATTTTTTGATGCTGTATTTTAATTTATTAATAGTTTAAGAACCTAAACTAATACGGCCATTCAAAATCAAAATGAAAAGTCAATTTTTCAAATTAGGCTGAGAATAAGCACTTTTTGAATGTCAATATTAAGTACATACACAGATTCTGATGACCACAGTGTCGTTCCTGTATTGCAAAATAATCTCTTTGCATGTGTTGTTGTGGGGTTGGAAGTTGTTTGTTCTGGGTCATTCCTACAGGGTACTTTGATATTTTTTGAAAGTAAAAATGGTTGATTTGGCTTCCGAAATTGATAGCATATCTATCTCAGACTCTAGATATTGTGACGTCGAGGAATGTAGCAGTTTAATGTCGCGAGCCGCTGGTGGTTTGACAGTGTTAACCCAAAATATCCGAAGTATATCAAGAAATTTTGATGATTTTGTCGCAATGTTGGGTAGATTAAAAATCGATTGCGATATTATTATCCTAACTGAGTGTTGGCTGTCGTGCACGCCGGTGGTTCCGGGATTGGATGGTTACAGCAGTTACGTTACTGAAAACCGTTTTAACCAAAACGATGGAGTTACATTGTTTTGTAAATCGAATCTCGGTGTCACCTGTGAGGAACCCAGCTGTGAGGGATTTAATTGTCTTATAATTAGAATTGGTACTGAAGTAGTTATTTTAGCTATTTACCGTTCGCCTTCAAATAGAAATATTAGCAGCTTTCTTCAATTTTTGGATGACATTTTAAACAAGCTTGGCAGTTACAAAAATGTCTCCATTATTGGGGACATTAATATAAATATCAGCCTCGGTTTTTATGAGCCAAGGGCGCTGGAATATCTTAATCTATGTTCTTTTCATGGGCTCTTACCAGCACACTCTCTCCCGTCCAGACTAAATAAATCTTGCCTCGACCATGTTATGCTAAAAACTCAGAAATCAGCTCTCACATTGGTGTTAAATTCTACTGTTACGGACCACCAAGCAGTCTTACTCTGTCTGCATCTTAAACAAAAGAGAACCTTTACTCATGTAACTATAAACCGGATCGATGCAAAAGGGTTGACGTCATATTTCACTGAAGCCGATTTTGAACCTGTCTATGGGTTAACCGATGCCAACTTAGCAATGGAATACTTCTCTATGTCAATTCAAAGGGCTATACTGCTAAACACAGTTGTATTGAAGTATCCTAGACGTCAAAAAATTATAAAGCCATGGATTACACCAGGTTTGTTACGGTGTATTCGACATAGAGACCGGCTTCATAAAAGATTGCGCGAATCACCTACTAACGAGACTCTTAAAGTTATTTACTCTAGGTACAGAAACCATTGCAATAACCTATTAAAAAAGGTCAAACGTATGTATGATAGGGACTTATTGACAAAAGCAGGGAATAACAATAAAAAAATTTGGGAAGCGATCAAAAATATTACAAATACTACTAAATTGAAGCATAGCGCTACGGAATTATTAAATCCATCAAAACCAATAGAGTCTATAGAGATGGTGAACGACTTTTTTGCATCGGTTGGCAGAAAGTTGACTGATAATACCCATTCTTGTTTAGTACCTTCACATAGTAAATTTAATAAATCGCCTTCACAGCTGGTTTCTAGATCCTTTGATCCAGTTTTCATTACTGGAAACTGATGAATCCGAAGTGGAAAGTTTAATATTAAACTTGAAGAATGCGTGTTCTGTTGGCTGGGACTATATAACAAATACTTTTCTAAAAGAATACAGACAGTTTCTGATCCGTCCTTTAACGTACATTTTTAACCTTTGTTTAACTAATGGTCAGTTTCCTACAATGTTGAAGAAATCGGTAGTATACCCAATCTATAAGTCTGGTGATAGAGACCGTGTCAATAATTATAGACCCATCTCCATATTGCCCTCAATCTCAAAGATTCTGGAACGAATAATAAATAATAGATTGGTTGATTATCTGGAAAAAAATAACCTTTTATCTGACAATCAGTTTGGTTTTAGAGCAGGCAAGTCTACTAGTGATGCAGTCCATGAGCTCCAAGACTATGTGGTAAAAAGTATTGACTCAGGTAAAATGACTATAGGTATTTTTCTTGATCTAGCCAAAGCATTTGACACGGTCTCTACGCCTTTGCTAATTCTAAAATTAGAACGGCTCGGAGTAAGAGGTAATCAACTTCAGCTTTTTAAGGATTATCTCAGTAATCGGTTCCAGTGCGTTAGGATTAATGACAGCATTAGCAGCTATTTGCCAATAACTCATGAAGTTCCGCAGGGGAGTATTCTGGGACCGACACTCTTCCTTGTGTACTTGAATGACCTCTGTAAACTCGACCTTTTAGGAGGTAAACTTGTGTCGTATGCAGACGACACAGTACTGTTGTTCTCGGCTGATACCTGGGACAAAGTATATCAGGAGGCGCGGGATGGTTTCAATGTGGTGACCCATTGGCTGCAAAATAACTCTCTGACTCTTAATCCGGATAAAACCCAGTACATGTTATTTTCGATGCGTACTCACTTAAAGCAGCTTCCTTATACCCATGCAATTACTGCACATAGTTGCTGTAATAGTTTAGCATGCTCATGCCCAACACTCATAATGACAGCGTCAATTAAATATCTTGGCATTATGCTGGACTGTAACCTCTCCTTCAAAGACCATATTCATCTTCTTACTTCGAGGACAAGAAAACTAATTTATGTATTCAAAAACCTTAGGCATGCGGCGCCTCCGAAATTGTTAAAGCAAATATATTTAGCGCTTGTGCAGACTGTTTTACAATATTGCATCACCATTTGGGGAGGTGCACATAAAACTATCTTAAAGCCCTTGGAAATAGCACAGAGGGCGGTACTAAAAGTTAGCACCTTTCGCCCTTATTTCTATCCAACTCATCTTCTATATCAGTCGTGTGAGGTCCTCACCGTTCGCCAGTTGTTTATTTTTCTTGTGATCTTGAAGCAACAATCATTACTAAATTTCACAAAGGGTGACCTTACAAGAAGAAGAAATATTATTAGTAATAATGACCGACCATCTTTCAGACATGCTTATGTAAATAAATACTTTTGTTTCTTGGGACCGTACTTATACAATAAGATAAATGACGCTTTGCTTATATACCAGTTAAATAGACTGGAATGTAAGGATAAAATATTTAAATATATTAGTAAACATACATATGAAGAGACAGAGGAGCTTCTGAAAATATTAAAGTAAAGTGTCTTTTTAATACTCAGCCTCTCACACTCTCTCACACACTACTCACCGAGAGGCTTACACTCCACACAGCTTGTTGTTTTGTTTTAGGTTTTGTTTTCTATCTCTGTGTGATGATGTATCTTTTGTTGTTAACATGTCTATTAAGCTAGTATTTTGATAGTAACCTTAGGGAAGAACCCTGATGTCTGAGACACAGATATTTTTTATCTAGTTCAGACACGGATGCCTTCAGTGAGAATTGAGAAAATTTTTAATGTGGACTATATAAACAACAAAATGCAAATGTAACATATGTTTTGTGTCAAATAAAATTATTATTATTATTATTATTCTACCCGTCAAGGTGTCAACACGCGTAGGCGCGCTGTCTAATGTTATAAGTAATTCTGTGCATAAATCTAGTGTTTGTGTTTAGAAACATTACCAAAGTGAACCCGAGTGAGTGATTACACTGTGTAATTATTAGTGGCTAAAATTATCAGTGATTTAGACTAAAAACAGTGATTAAAACCCAAGGGTGACACTTGCGTTTCTGAAGTTATCTCCACCTACCTACATAAATTAAATTAAAAATTTATAACGTCACTAGACGTCAATAAAGTCATCAACACTTGGCACAGTGTTGCTAGTGTAGGAAAATAAAATTCTATCATGAGCCAAAAAATTTTGCCAACAACGACCAATTAAAAATGGCCAAAAATAACAAATCCTCAAAAGCCAATCAGCCGCTCTTTATCCAACAAGTATTCCATCCCGGTCTATTTATTAAACAAACGCTCAGTGATACTGAAACATCAACTCAAAGCAATCAAGTTGAAATAATAGAGCTGGAGGGTGAATCCCAACAAGAAACGACCCCTTCTGTGGATAATGCTCAATATCCTTCTCCACCACCCTGGCAACTTGTTCCTTCGCCTCGCCTTAATAAAAAAGGAAGATAACTGAGTCACCTCCACAGACTGAAAGAACAGCAACAAGCAACAGGTTTGGAAACCTACCCTTGGATCCTATCGACAATTCGGGCTCAAATAATATCCCTAAAAAGCCTAACAGACCTCCACCGATTGTGCTTTATGGCATACAAGATGTCAGAGAACTATCAAAATTAATTGAAACAATCACCAATAAAGACCTATTCATACTTAAGATCCTGAATAAATCGGTCTTGTATGTACTTCCACGTAATGTGGAAGAATACAAAAAAATCATTTCAATTATTCGAGAAAACGGACTTATTGGCTATACATTTACTCCAAAGGAGACTAAAAGCTATCGGATAGTCATCAAAAATCTCCATCACACTACACAACACGATGCCATCATTGAAGCCATTGAAGCTTCTGGAAACAAAGTGAGGGGTGAAATAATTAACGCGCGTTTTGGGCCAGACAAAAACCTACTTCTACATTCTTTGTCAACCTAGAACCAGATAATAACAATCCAGCAGTAAAGAACATCCTTTACATATATAATCAAAAAATAAAAATTGAAGATCCTCGCAAATCCAAGAGTATTGTCCAATGCCAACGCTGCCAAGAATATGGACATTCGAAGAACAATTGCATGAGGCCTTTTGGATGTGTTAAGTGTGGAGAGAACCACAAAACCTCTGAGTGCGATAAAAAAGATCGAAACACACCTGCTAAATGCGCGCTTTGCTCTTGCGATCACCCAGCAAATTACAAAGGTTGACAAATTTACAAGGAGTTTGTGGCTCGGAGACAAAACCATAACCCAAGGTCAAGAAAAACAAACCAGCCTACTACGAAATTACCGAATACTTCAGTCACCGTACCAGAACCACGCTTACCACATCGGACTGTTGAAAACCAAACTTCACAGCACAAAACTTACGCTCAAGCAGTAGTTGAAAATACCGAAACATTAACATTAAACTATGGTAATCCTGACCATTACCACCTGAATCCTGCTCTAGAAAACATCCTTTTAAAATAAAGCGAAAAAATTAATCTTCTAATCTAACAAATAAGTTCCATGCTGGGTCTTATCACCACACTCGTCACTAAACTGTCAAAATGACAATGCTCCATGTGGCAACCTGGAACATCAATGGTCTTGCACCAAACACTCTTGAACTGGAAACTTTCCTCAAGTCTAACTAGCTGGATGCATGCCTCATATCCGAGGGACACACGACCTCAAGAAGTCGAATATCCATTCCAGGATACAGTGTCTACTTCACGTCACATCCTGATGGAGGTGCCCACGCAGGCTCAGTAATTGCTATTAAAAATAGCTTGAAGCACTGTCTATTACCGTCTTATGAATCCAATTATTTGCAAGCTACTACAGTGAGTTTGGAAGATGGCTCTGGCTACTTAAACCTCTCAGCGGTATACTGTCCACCACGATACATCATAAATGAAGCCATGTTTACGAAGTACTTCCAGTCCCTGGGTAATCGATTTATAGCTGGCGGCGACTGGAATGCGAAGCATACGTAATGGGGCTCAAGGTTAATTGTAACGAGGGGTCGCGAGTTAAAAAGATGCGTTGACTCTAATCGGCTAATGCCTCTATCTACTGGTGAACCAACTTACTGGCCTACAGACAATCAAAAGACACCGGACTTTCTGGACTTTTTTTATCACCAAAATCTTATGTCATCTGAACGTCCATATTGAATCCAGCCTGGACGGTTCTTCTGACCACACTCCGGTAAAGCTAATGGTAAGCACAACGATCATAAATCGTGAAACGGACAATGATAAATTGCACAATGCAAAAACTAATTGGGATGATTTCCGCCACTATCTGGAATCCAATATAAATCTTAAGCGTTCACTTAAAACTCCTGGATATATTGATCATGCGTGCATATATATCACAAATCTTATTCAGGTGGCAGCCTAGCATAATACTCCTGCACTCGTTGCACCTGCCTGTAGATTACCAATACCAGTCGAAATTCGAAACAAAATATTGGAAAAACGTAAACTGCTTAGGGTATGGCAGCTCTCTCGCAACAGCGTTATACCTAACCACCAATTCGGGTTTCGCAATGATCATTCAACCGTGGAACAAGTGCATCCAGTCTATTACACGATCAGAGAATGCCTTGAAAAGAAGGAGTATTGCTCAGCAGCGTTTATCAACATCCAAGTGGCCTTTGACCGAGTATGGCATAAAGGCCTACTGTATAAAATAAAAAAAAACCTTCCACATTCATTCTATCTTCTGATGAAGGCATACCTAAATGAGAGAACGTTTCAAGTCGGTCCTTGGTCCAGTGTTGTACAATATTTTCACTCATGACTTACCTCAAGCTGCTAACGTGTTACGTTAGCAGCTTGTTGCTACCTTCGCGGATGATGCCGCATTTCTTGCATCCAGTAACGATCCAGACAAAGCTAGTAGTTACCTACAAAACCAGCTCAACCAAACCAACGAGTGGTTGCAAAGATGGCGTGTAAAAGCGGGCGCCTCTAAATCGCACCATATTACATTCATGCTGAGAAAGAAGCTGTGCTCAATAGTCAAACTTGGCCAGGATCCTCTACCGCCAAGCATATGTGTCAAATACTTGGGATTTTACTTAGACCAACGTGTGACCTGAAAAGACCATATTAAGCACAAACGGAATGAAGTAAATAACTGTAATGATGCTTGGCAAGCAATCAACTCTGTCCCTAAGTAATAAACTTAGAGTCTACAGCTCAGTCATAAAACCTATTTGGACCTACGGGATTCAACTGTGGTCCTCGGCCAGTAAATAGAATATACTCTGCCTCCAAAGAGCCCAAAGCAACATTCTCAGGACCATAAGTGGTGCAGCTTGGTTCACACGTAACACTGAGATACACGAGTACCTAAATATGAAGATTGTCATTGAAGAAGCCAAACAATACTCAGATAACTATGCTGAACGATTAAAGCTCCATCCCAACCCATTGGCAAGCATGCTTTTAATGCGAAAGACAATCAATCGCCTGAAAAGAGCAAATGTGCTGTATGACTAAGGAGAGTTAAGGCAGTGGCCTTAACTCACCAAAATTTCAAACCACTGCAACACATTTGATTATAGTCCTGAAGACTGATCGCAGATAATAAATAAAAAAAAAAATTGGCTGTCTGTAGAACTCCGTCTACTGCCGATATTTGAACGTGATAACGTCTATTACATGGTAATTTTTTCTGGGTGCAATGAAATTATTTAAAATAAAGTAATGTATAACATTTATATTTTTATTTAATAGTTTGTTTAAATTTTCTAAAAAATAAAAAAAAGCAAAAAGAAAAAGAAAAAAGAAAAAGAAAAATTAAAAAGGAAAAATTTAAAAATTAAAAAGGATAAAAAACATCCGTTGCCGTCAGGAATCGATCCGCGGCACCTCTTGAGTGAGTCGATATTAATCCGAGCGTTTCACCACTCGGCTATCAATGCTTTAATCATGTATGCGAAAAACTGCTACTAATTGTTTACAACCGTGCTTTTAGGTAAATAATATTGCACTCTAAAGCTACAAGGCTAAGGTTAGTTTTAGTAGGCGTGGACTCCGTGTAGCGTCAGATTCGGCCGTTACGCAGTTTTCGCGAATGACTCCCAGCATACCGATTTAATAGACGTTATCACGTCAAAATATTAAGTACATAAGACAGTCCCCCAAAACGCTAAAACGCTCACAGATCGACACTTCCTAGTGCTTTCAATGGGAAGAAGAAGTGGCGGAACAAACTCCCCAGCGGCAGAGCAGTCTTTTCGTTTAAAAAAACACATGACTTTATTATTATTCTTATTTATTTACTATCTATACATTATCAATGCAATAGAATAATACTATTATTGGCTATTGTTTTATTTTAGTTTCATAAATCAAACAAAGTCTGAAATACATTAATAAAATGGCAATTAAAATTACAGATTATGTTTTTTCAGCAAAACCACCAAGAAGAATCACCGCAAGTTCATAGGGAGTCGTCACAGACTCGCAGGGACTCGTCAAATTCCAGTCAACCATGTTCCCACCATCTACGTCCATCTCTAATATCACAGCAACCCTATATAATGCATCAAATGTGGCCAGCTCCTCTCCCAATGCCAGGTCTGCTAGCTTTCAGGCCAAGTCTACATGATCTGGAACCAAATCAGCATGAAGTAGGGTGTAGTCTGCATGGCTCGTCTCATCGACCCGTAAGTATACAATTTTTTATATATATATACGTCTAATACAACACTCAAAGCAGTGAAAAATTATTCTTTTGCCAAAGACATCAAAATTATTGCACAGCCTGCTTTCAACACTTTTCTAGTCAATCCTTCTTCTTCTCCATTGAACATGATATCTTTGTACAACAGGTAGAATTTCCCAATGTTTCGATGGAAACATAAGTTTTTTTTTATAGTAAATACTAAACACATGCGCAAAAATGCCTTTCTCAAGGAATGTACGGACAACCACAGAGGAACTTATTGCGGACAACAGCAGCTCAAGCTCACAGAGCAAGTAATCACTACGTTTTTTCAAGCTACCCGAAACTGTCAAATATTCCCAATCAAGCAAAGAAATTATAATATAGGTAGAAAGATGATTAAAGAATAAATAAAAAGATAGTAAACTTTAGAATGGCAACACCGATGACATATTGGGTTATACAGTATGTTAAGAAAACCCTGTCCGACCCATAAGGATAATAAAGGTTAGGTAAACACATGACCAAATATAATATAAAATTTTGCGTAATCAACATAGTACCAATACAAATGAATTTTGAAAGAATCTTTTTTTCCCGCGAATTAATTACAACTTCCCCGAAATTTGGTAATTTTCAAAAAAGTGACAACACCGTTATTATTATGAGCGAATGGCGATGCGTCCACGTGCCGCGTGCCCTGCCGCCCGCCGCCCGCGGAAGGGTGCTTAACGCAAATTTATTAAGTTACCTCTTTTTGCGAAATAATATTTATTTTTTTAGGGGGATTTTTTCTTAAAGTTTAGCCCGGTTTTGTATCCATTAGTAGAATCAGTTATCGATACCTAACAACACCTTCACGGGTCGGACAGGGTTTTCTTAACATACTGTTTAATCGATATCACAGAGCAAGTAATCGGAGGTTTTGACGGGAAAGTCAAGCTGAGTGTCACGCTCATTTATCATTGGACTTTTAAAATTATTTATAGTGTTGTTTACTAAATAAAAGTGCGTGATTTATGTAGTAAAAAGCGCATTCAGTAAATAATTCATAAAGAACAGTGAAATATCGCAGCATAGTGACCACATCATGACTTTGTCTCATACCTCCATCGTAAGACGGGTCACGCGGCAGTCTTTTTCGACATGAACAATTCATTACGTGACATTGGCTAAATGCACAAACCGCGCGAAGACATAAAAGAAAGAAAGAAAGCGAGTAATCAATATGGTCGATACAAATTTTTCTTTGTCGTATTTTTAAGTTATCACGCAATTTTTTCGAAGGTTGAGGTAAAAATCTAATTCAAAATGGCAAGAATTTATTGTGCGCGAGGATGAAATAGTTATTATTACCCCGGTTGTGATCGTTCAATGTTTAGGTAAATCTTTACCAGTTTGTTTACAAAATATATTGTGTAAGATGAGTATAATGTTCTGTAAAAAAGACAAGACAGCTGAACATAGAACCTTCTCTTTTTTTAAGTTTGTTTAAAAAGTATAGACTTACTAGAATCAAATTGTATATTTTACTTGAACATTTTTTATACCGAATATGTACTAAAGAAAATTAACAAACAGCGTATTTGTACCTATATGTCAACTATCTGTACTAGCTATACTTACCTTACACTTTTACAAAAAGTTTAACCTTACTTGAATAACTAACCTAACCATTTTATTATTAATATTGATTGATTATTGGTGAACAAAATTTTCTTGCAACTTTCCAAGTGATGATGGAATTCGAGAAAAATGGGCTCAAGTTATTCCATTTAAACCCATAACAACTAAAAACAAGGTTTTATACATTTGCAAACATTTGTATTTGTTACGCCTGACAAACAAAAATAGAATAGAATCTTTTTCTATTTTCATTACATGCTTGTATGAGTTCTTCCAGTCTTCAGCAGTAATGTTGGAAAACGCTTGTTCAGCAGCAATCTTTAGAAAATAAACAATCATTAACAATCGTTCTTACATTACAATATTAAAAGAGAGTGTAATACCTTTCTGAGATGTTAACGGCTTCCATCATAACCCAAGTCCTCTCTAACACCGACAATAAATTTCTCAGTGTAGGTACCTGAAATATTGTATTTTGTAATAAATCTGCTTTTTTAAATCATGAAATCTGGAATATTGCAAGAATAAAAAGTACCTGGTTTTTCAGTGTCAAAGAAATGAACCTTTTGTTTAATTGAAAATAAATCGAAATTATCTAAATCTTTTTCGGGCGACCTTTGCGGTGTTTTCCCGGTGTTGAAAAAATGCCATTATTGTTTTCACCCTCCTCAACAATTTTTCTTATAGTATTGACAGATTTACCTAAAACAAAAAAAAACAATATTAAGCATTACTTATAACTAGTTTCAACCAATCAAATGGCTTGAAACGACAAACGACACATAAGTAGAGCTTGAGTTTTGAGTGATGTTCTGTAATACAGACCTAAGGTTTGTATTCCAGAACAAAACTCACGCATTGATCTCTGTTTAAACATTACCTAAAACTAATTTCAACCAATCAAAAGGCTTGAAACAAGACTTAATTACAGCTTGAGTTTTGAGTGACGTTCTGTAATACGCACCTAAAAGTTACATAAATCTGGATAGCTACAAAACTATGCATTGAATACATTTACCAAAGTGAACCCGAGTGAGTGATTACACTGTGTAATTATTGGTTGCTAAAATTATCAGTGATTTAGACTAAAAACAGTGATTAAAACCCAAGGGTG
Source organism: Sesamia inferens (assembly GCA_037179545.1). NCBI lineage: Eukaryota > Metazoa > Arthropoda > Insecta > Lepidoptera > Noctuidae > Sesamia > Sesamia inferens. Next base: position 10,961,992 of record CM073921.1, on the reverse strand, counting down.
ACACTTGCGTTTCTGAAGTTTTCTCCACCTACCTACATAAATTAAATTAAAAATTTATAACGTCACTAGACATCAATAAAGTCATCATCACTTGGCACAGTGTTGCTAGTGTAGGAAAATAAAATTCTATCATCAGACAAAAAAATGTTGCCAACAACGAGCAATTAAAAATGGCCAATAATAACAAATCCTCAAAAGCCAATCAGCCGATCTTCACCCAACAAGTATTCCATCCCGTTCTATTTATTAAACAAACGTCCTCATTGCTCAGTGACACTTAAACATCTACTCAAAGCAATCAAGCTGAAATAATAGTACTGGAGGATGAATCCCAACAAGAAACGACCCCTTCTGTGGATAATGCTCAATATCCTTCTCCACCACCCTGGCAACTAGACTAAAAGCTATCGGATAGTCATCAAAAATCTCCATCACACTACACCACACGATGCCATCATTGAAGACATTGAAGCTTCTGGAAACAAAGTGAGTGGTGAAATAATTAACGTGCGTTTTGGGCCAGACAAAAACCTACTTCTACATTCTTTGTCAACCTAGAACCAGATAATAACAATCCAGCAGTAAAGAACATTCTTTACATATATAATCAAAAAATAAAAATTGAAGATCCTCGCAAATCCAAGAGTATTGTGCAATGCCAACTCTGCCAAGAATATGGACATTCGAAGAACAATTGCATGAGGCCTTTTAGATGTGTTAAGTGTGGAGAAAACCACAAAACCTCTGAGTGCGATAAAAAAGATCGAAACACACCTGCTAAATGCGCGCTTTGCTCTTGCAATCACCCAGCAAATTACAAAGGTTGACAAATTTACAAGGAGTTTGTGGCTCGGAGACAGAACCATAACCCAAGGTCAAGAAAAACAAACCAGCCTACTACGAAATTACCGAATACTTCAGTCACCGTACCAGAACCACGCTTGCCACATCGGACTGTTGAAAACCAAACTTCACAGCACAAAACTTACGCTCAAGCAGTAGTTGAAGATACCGAAACATCAACATTAAACTATGGTAATCCTGACCACTACCACCTAAATCCTGCTCTAGAAAACATCCTTTTAAAACGAAGCGAAAAAATTAATCTTCTAATCCAACAAATAAGTTCCATGCTGGGTCTTATCACCACACTCGTCACTAAACTGTCAAAATGACAATGCTCCATGTGGCAACCTGGAACATCAATGGTCTTGCACCAAACACTCTTGAACTGGAAACTTTCCTCAAGTCTAATAAGCTGGATGCATGCCTCATATCCGAGGGACACACGACCTCAAGAAGTCGAATATCCATTCCAGGATACAGTGTCTACTTCACGTCACATCCTGATGGAGGTGCCCACGCAGGCTCAGCAATTGCTATTAAAAATAGCTTGAAGCACTGTCTATTACCATCTTATGAATCCAATTACTTGCAAGCTAGTACAGTGCGTGTGGAAGATGGCTCTGGCTACTTAAAACTCTCAGCGGTATACTGTCCACCACGATACATCATAAATGAAGCCATGTTTACGAAATACTTCCAGTCCCTGGGTAATCGATTCATAGCTGGCGGCGACTGGAATGCGAAGCATACGTACTGGGGCTCAAGGTTAATTGTAACGAGGGGTCGCGAGTTAAAAAGAAGCGTTGACTCTAATCGGCTAATGCCTCTATCTACTGGTGAACCAACTTACTGGCCTACAGACAATCAAAAGACACCGGACTTTCTGGACTTTTTTTATCACCAAAAACATATGTCATCTGAACGTCCATATTGAATCCAGCCTGGACGGTTCTTCTGACCACACTCCGGTAAAGCTAATGGTAAGCACAACGATCATAAATCGTGAAACGGACAATGATAAATTGGACAATGCAAAAACTAATTGGGATGATTTCCGCCACTATCTGGAATCCAATATAAATCTTAAGTGTTCACTAAAAACTCCTGAATATATTGATTAAGCGTGCATATATATCACAAATCTTATTCAGGTGGCAGCCTAGCATAATACTCCTGCATTCGTTGCACCTGCCTGTAGATTACTAATACCAGTCGAAATTCGAAACAAAATATTGGAAAAACGTAAACTGCTTAGGGTATGGCAGCTCTCTTGCAACAGCGTTATACCTAACCACCAATTCGGGTTTCGCAATGATCATTCAACCGTGGAATAAGTGCATCGAGTCTACTACACGATCAGAGAATGCCTTGAAAAGAAGAAGTACTGCTCAGCAGCTTTCATCGACATCCAACGGGCCTTTGACCGAGTATGGCATAAAGGCCTACTGTATAAAATAAAAAAAAAACCTTCCACATTCATTCTATCTTCTGATGAAGTCATACCTAAATGAGAGAACGTTTCAAGTCAAGCAACGTAGTGCGAGATCTTCTCTACATGCCTGCCACGCGGGGTTGCCACAGGGTTCGGTCCTTGGTCCAGTGTTGTACAACATTTTCACTCATGACTTACCTCAAGCTGCTAAAGTAACTGTTTCTACCTTCGCGGATGATGCCGCATTTCTTGCATCCAGTAACGATCCAGACAAAGCTAGTAGTTACCTACAAAACCAGCTCAACCAAACCAACGAGTGGTTGCAAAGATGGTGTGTAAAAGCGAGCGCCCCTAAATCGCACCATATTACATTCACGCTGAGAAAGAAGCTGTGCCCGATAGTCAAACTTGGCCAGGATCCTCTACCGCCAAGCATATGTGTCAAATACTTGGGATTTTACTTAGACCAACGTATGACCTGGAAAGACCATATTAAGCACAAACGGAATGAAGTAAATAACTGTAATGATGCTTGGCAAGCAATCAACTCTGTCCCTAAGTAATAAACTTAGAGTCAGTCATAAAACCGATTTGGACCTACGGGATTCAACTATGGTCCTCGGCCAGTAAATCGAATATACTCTGCCTCCAAAGAGCCCAAAAGAACATTCTCAGGACCATAAGTGGTGCGGCTTGGTTCACACGTAACACTGAGATACACGAGTACCTAAATATGAAGACTGTCATTGAAGAAGCCAATCAATACTCAGATAAATATGCTGAATGATTAAAGCTCCATCCCAACCCATTGGCAAGCATGCTTTTCATTCGAAACACAATCAATCGCCTGAAAAGAGCAAATGTGCTGTATGACTAAGGAGAGTTAAGGCAGTGGCCTTAACTCACCAAAATTTCAAACCACTGCAACACATTTGTTTATAGTCCTGAAGACTGATCGCAGATAATAAATAAAAAAAAAATATTAAGTACATAAGACAGTCCCCCAAAACGCTCACAGATCGACACTTCCTAGTGCTTTCACTGGGAAGAAGAAGTGGCGGAACAAACTCCCCAGCGGCAGAGCAGTCTTTTCGTTTAAAAAAACACATGACTTTATTATTATTCTTATTTATTTACTATCTATACATTATCAATGCAATAGAATAATACTATTATTGGCTATTGTTTTATTTTAGTTTCATAAATCAAACAAAGTCTGATATACATTAATAAAATGGCAATTAAAATTACAGATTATGTTTTTTCAGCAAAACCACCAAGAAGAATCACCGCAAGTTCATAGGGAGTCGTCACAGACTCGCGGGGACTCGTCAAATTCCAGTCAACCATATTCCCACCATCTACGTCCATCTCTAATATCACAGCAACCCTACATAATGCATCAAATGTGGCCAACTCCTCTTCCAATGCCAGTTCTGCTAGCTCTCAGGCCAAGTCTACATGACCTGGAACCAAATCAGCATCCAAGTCTGCATGGCTCGTCTCATCAACCCGTAAGTATATAAGTCTGATACAACACTCAAAGCAGTGAAAAATTATGCTTTTGCCAAAGACATCAAAATTATTGCACAGCCTGCTTTCAACACTTTTCTAGTCAATCCTTCTTCTTCTCCATTGAACATTATATCTTTGTACAACAGGTAGAATTTCCCAATGTTTCGATGGAAACATAAGTTTTTTTTTATAGTACATAAATACTAAATACATGCGCAAAAATGCCTTTTTTCGACATGAACAATTCATTACGTGACATTGGCTAAATGCACAAACCGCGCGAAGATATAAAAGAAAGAAAGAAAGCGAGTAATCAATATGGTCGATACAAATTTTTCTTTGTCGTATTTTTAAGTTATCACGCAATTTTTTCGAAGGTCGAGGTAAAAATCTGTTTCAAAATGGCAAGAATTTATTGTGCGCGAGGATGAAATAGTTATTGAAATATAAACTAGCGCTTGACCGCAATCCCGCCTGATGGTAAGCAGTGACGCAATCGTTGATGGTAAAGCGCACTAGTTTATTAAGAGCCTATTCACTCTAGCCTTGAAGACACTCAAATTGTAGTCCGACGGAAACACCGCCGCCGGCAGATTGTTCCAGTCCCTCGATGTACGCGGTATAAAGGACTAGGCGAAACGCTTCGTCCGGATCGTTGAGGTGTTAACAACATAAGGGTGGAAACTCGCCGTACGACGGGTCGTCCGATGGTGGAACGGAGATGGGGGAATTAAATCGTGCAATTCCCTCGCACACTCCCCAGAATGTATCCTATAGAACACCGAAAGGCTGGCTACTCTACGCCTGTGCTCTAGGCTTTGGAGACCAACTCGAGTTAAATCAGGGTCACCAATCAGCCTCTTCGCACGCCTCTCCACTGAATCCAAAGTGGCCAGGTGACACTTAGCAGCACCAGCCCAAATGTGGCTGCAGTACTCCACACACGAACGGACCTGTGCTTTGTACAACATCAGAAGCTGCCCTGGTGTGAAGCACTGCCGGACCTTTGCGATTACACCAAGTTTTCTGGCAGCCACCTTGGCCTTGGACTCAATGAACCGCCCAAAGTTTAGGTTCGAGGAAATCTCAACACCCAAAAGCTGAAGGCGGTCGGTACACTCCAAGGATACATTCCGGAAAGTAGGAGCCAAGGTGAACGGGCTCCTTTTGGCGGTGAAGAGACACGCCTGCGTTTTGGCGGCATTGAATGCTACAAGATTGGCATTGCCCCATTCGGAGACTGCCTGAAGTGCAACACTCGTTCGCTCTACCATGGCCTCTCTTTCGGACCGGATTGATTCCCTACTAGCCCGAGCATCTGCCAGGTATCTCTCCACAACTGTGCTGTCATCTGCATACCCATAGATACCGGGCATCAGCAGATCGTTAATATGCAGCAGAAACAGAGTTGCAGAGAGAACAGACCCCTGAGGAACACCGGCATTAGTCGACATGGGCTCAAATGAGCATCCGTCGACAACAACTCGGAGGGCCCGTTCAGTCAGGAAGTCTTTTACCCAGCCAGTCAGGCTAGGGGAAATGCCGTACGCTGGAAGCTTACTCAAAAGGCCAGCGTGCCATACCCGGTCGAAGGCCTTCGAGACATCAAGGGAGACAGCAATCGCTTCCCCATTATTATTACCCCGGTTGTGATCGTTCAATGTTTAGGTAAATGTTTACCAGTTTGTTTACAAAATATATTGTGTAAGATGAGTATAATGTTCTGTAAAAAAGACAAGACAGCTGAACATAGAACCTTCTCTTTTTTTAAGTTTGTTTAAAAAGTATAGACTTACTAGAAACAAATTGTATATTTTACTTGAACATTTTTTATACCGAATATGTACTAAAGAAAATTAACAAACAGCGTATTTGTACCTATATGTCAACTATCTGCACTAGCTATACTTACCTTACACTTTCACAAAAAGTTTAACCTTACTTGAATAACTAACCTAACCATTTTATTATTAATATTGATTGATTATTGGTGAACAAAATTTTCTTGCAGCTTTCCAAGTGATGATGGAATTCGAGAAAAATGGGCTCAAGTTATTCCATTTAAACCCACAACAACTAAAAACAAGGTTTTATACATTTGCAAAGATTTGTATTTGTTACGCCTGACAAACAAAAATAGAATAGAATCTTTTTCTATTTTCATTACATGCTTGTATGAGTTCTTCCAGTCTTCAGCAGTAATGTGGCAACCTGGAACATCAATGGTCTTGCACCAAACACTCTTGAACTGGAAACTTTCCTCAAGTCTAATAAGCTGGATGCATGCCTCATATCCGAGGGACACACGACCTCAAGAAGTCGAATATCCATTCCAGGATACAGTGTCTACTTCACGTCACATCCTGATGGAGGTGCCCACGCAGGCTCAGCAATTGCTATTAAAAATAGCTTGAAGCACTGTCTATTACCATCTTATGAATCCAATTACTTGCAAGCTAGTACAGTGGGTGTGGAAGATGGCTCTGGCTACTTAAACCTCTCAGCGGTATACTGTTCACCACGATACATCATAAATGAAGCCATGTTTACGAAATACTTCCAGTCCCTGGGTAATCGATTCATAGCTGGCGGCGACTGGAATGCGAAGCATACGTACTGGGGCTCAAGTTTAATTGTAACGAGGGGTCGCGAGTTAAAAAGAAGCGTTGACTCTAATCGGCTAATGCCTCTATCTACTGGTGAACCAACTTACTGGCCTACAGACAATCAAAAGACACCGGACTTTTTTTATCACCAAAAACATATGTCATCTGAACGTCCATATTGAATCCAGCCTGGACGGTTCTTCTGACCACACTCCGGTAAAGCTAATGGTAAGCACAACGATCATAAATCGTGAAACGGACAATGATAAATTGGACAATGCAAAAACTAATTGGGATGATTTCCGCCACTATCTGGAATCCAATATAAATCTTAAGTGTTCACTAAAAACTCCTGAATATATTGATCAAGCGTGCATATATATCACAAATCTTATTCAGTTGGCAGCCTAGCATAATACTCCTGCACTCGTTGCACCTGCCTGTAGATTACTAATACCAGTCGAAATTCGAAACAAAATATTGGAAAAACGCAGACTGCTTAGGGTATGGCAGCTCTCTCGCAACAGCGTTATACCTAACCACCAATTCGGGTTTCGCAATGATCATTCAACCGTGGAATAAGTGCATCGAGTCTACTACACGATCAGAGAATGCCTTGAAAAGAAGAACTATTGCTCAGCAGCTTTCATCGACATCCAACGGGCCTTTGACCGAGGCATAAAGGCCTACTGTATAAAATAAAAAAAAAACCTTCCACATTCATTCTATCTTCTGATGAAGTCATACCTAAATGAGAGAACGTGTCAAGTCAAGCAACGTAGTGCGAGATCTTCTCTACATGCCTGCCACGCGGGTTTGCCACAGGGTTCGGTCCTTGGTCCAGTGTTGTACAACATTTTCACTCATGACTTACCTCAAGCTGCTAAAGTAACTGTTGCTACCTTCGCGGATGATGCCGCATTTCTTGCATCCAGTAACGATCCAGACAATGCTAGTAGTTACCTACAAAACCAGCTCAACCAAACCAACTAGTGGTTGCAAAGATGGTGTGTAAAGCGAGCGCCCCTAAACCGCACCATATTACATTCACTCTGAGAAAGAAGCTGTGCCCGATAGTCAAACTTGGCCAGGATCCTCTACCGCCAAGCAAATGTGTCAAATACTTGGGATTTTACTTAGACCAACGTATGACCTGGAAAGACCATATTAAGCACAAACGGAATGAAGTAAATAACTGTAATGATGCTTGGCAAGCAATCAACTCTGTCCTTAAGTAATAAACTTAGAGTCAGTCATAAAACCGATTTGGACCTACGGGATTCAACTATGGTCCTCGGCCAGTAAATCGAATATACTCTGCCCCCAAAGAGCCCAAAAGAACATTCTCAGGACCATAAGTGGTGCGGCTTGGTTCACACGTAACACTGAGATACACGAGTACCTAAATATGAAGACTGTCATTGAAGAAGCCAAACAATACTCAGATAAATATGCTGAATGATTAAAGCTCCATCCCAACCCATTGGCAAGCATGCTTTTCATTCGAAACACAATCAATCGCCTGAAAAGAGCAAATGTGCTGTATGACTAAGGAGAGTTAAGGCAGTGGCCTTAACTCACCAAAATTTCAAACCACTGCAACACATTTGTTTATAGTCCTGAAGACTGATCGCAGATAATAAATAAAAAAAAAATATTAAGTACATAAGACAGTCCCCCAAAACGCTCACAGATCGACACTTCCTAGTGCTTTCAATGGGAAGAAGAAGTGGCGGAACAAACTCCCCAGCGGCAGAGCAGTCTTTTCGTTTAAAAAAACACATGACTTTATTATTATTCTTATTTATTTACAATCTATACATTATCAATGCAATAGAATAATACTATTATTGGCTATTGTTTTATTTTAGTTTCATAAATCAAACAAAGTCTGATATACAATAATAAAATGGCAATTAAAATTACAGATTATGTTTTTTCAGCAAAACCACCAAGAAGAATCACCGCAAGTTCATAGGGAGTCGTCACAGACTCGCGGGGACTCGTCAAATTCCAGTCAACCATATTCCCACCATCTACGTCCATCTCTAATATCACAGCAACCCTACATAATGCATCAAATGTGGCCAACTCCTCTTCCAATGCCAGTTCTGCTAGCTCTCAGGCCAAGTCTACATGACCTGGAACCAAATCAGCATCCAAGTCTGCATGGCTCGTCTCATCAACCCGTAAGTATACAATTGTATATATATATATATATATCCTTCTTCTTCTCCATTGAACATTATATCTTTGTACAACAGGTAGAATTTCCCAATGTTTCGATGGAAACATAAGTTTTTTTTTATAGTACATAAATACTAAATACATGCGCAAAAATGCCTTTCTCAAGGAATGTACGGACAACTGCAGGGGAACTTATTGCGGACAACAGCAGCTCAAGCTCACAGACCAAGTAATCACTACGTTTTTTCAAGCTACCCGAAACTGTCAAATATTCCCAATCAAGCAAAGAAATCATAATATAGGTAGAAAGATGATTAAAGAATAAATAAAAAGATAGTAGACTTTAGAATGGCAACACCGATGACATATTGGGTTATATAATCGATATCACAGAGCAAGTAATCGGAGGTTTTGACGGGAAAGTCAAGCTAAGTGTCACGCTCATTTATCATTGGACTTTTAAAATTATTTATAGTGTTGTTTACTAAATAAAAGTGCGTGATTTATGTAGTAAAAAGCGCATTCAGTAAATAATTCATAAAGAACAGTGAAATATCGCAGCATAGTGGCCACATCATGACTTTGTCTCAAACCTTCAACGCAAGAAGGGTCACGCGGCCGTCTTTTTCGACATGAACAATTCATTACGTGACATTGGCTAAATGCACAAACCGCGCGAAGATATAAAAGAAAGAAAGAAAGCGAGTAATCAACATGGTCGATACAAATTTTTCTTTGTCGTATTTTTAAGTTATCACGCAATTTTTGCGAAGGTCGAGGTAAAAATCTATTTCAAAATGGCAAGAATTTATTGTGCGCGAGGATGAAATAGTTATTATTACCCCGGTTGTGATCGTTCAATGTTTAGGTAAATGTTTACCAGTTTGTTTACAAAATATATTGTGTAAGATGAGTATAATGTTCTGTAAAAAAGACAAGACAGCTGAACATAGAACCTTCTCTTTTTTTATGTTTGTTTAAAAAGTATAGACTTACTAGAAACAAATTGTATATTTTACTTGAACATTTTTTATACCGAATATGTACTAAAGAAAATTAACAAACAGCGTATTTGTACCTATATGTCAACTATCTGCACTAGCTATACTTACCTTACACTTTCACAAAAAGTTTAACCTTACTTGAATAACTAACCTAACCATTTTATTATTAATATTGATTGATTATTGGTGAACAAAATTTTCTTGCAGCTTTCCAAGTGATGATGGAATTCGAGAAAAATGGGCTCAAGTTATTCCATTTAAACCCACAACAACTAAAAACAAGGTTTTATACATTTGCAAAGATTTGTATTTGTTACGCCTGACAAACAAAAATAGAATAGAATCTTTTTCTATTTTCATTACATGCTTGTATGAGTTCTTCCAGTCTTCAGCAGTAATGTTGGAAAACGCTTGTTCAGCAGCCATCTTTAGAAAATAAACAATCATTAACAATCGTTCTTACATTACAATATTAAAAAAGAGTGTAATACCTTTCTGAGATGTTAACGGCTTCCTTCATAACCCAAGTCCTCTCTAACTACCGACAATAAATTTCTCAGTGTAGGTATCTGAAGATTTATTACAAAATACAATTTTATTTTGTAATAAATCTGCTTTTTTAAATCATGAAATCTGGAATAGTGCAAGTGTCCGTAGTGTCCGTATATATTTATTTATTTATTTATTTATTTTTCGGGCGACCTTTGCGGTGTTTTCCCGGTGTTGAAAAAATGCCATTATTGTTTTCACCTTCCTCAACAATTTTTCTTATAGTATTGACAGATTAACCTAAAACAAAAAAAAAAAATAATATTAAGCATTACTTTTAACTAGTTTCAACCAATCAAATGGCTTGAAACGACAAACGACACATAAGTAGAGCTTGAGTTTTGACTGATGTTCTGTAATACAGACCTAAGGTTTGTATTCCAGAACAAAACTCACGCATTGATCTCTGTTTAAACATTACTTAAAACTAATTTCAACCAATCAAATGGCTTGAAACGAGACTTAAGTACCTACAGCTTGAGTTTTGAGTGACGTTCTGTAATACGCACCTAAAAGTTACATAAATCTGGATAGCCACAAAACTATGCATTGAATACATTTACCAAAGTGAACCCGAGTGAGTGATTACACTGTGTAATTATTGGTGGCTAAAATTATCAGTGATTTAGACTAAAAACAGTGATTAAAACCCAAGGGTGACACTTGCGTTTCTGAAGTTTTCTCCACCTACCTACATAAATTAAATTAAAAATTTATAACGTCACTAGACATCAATAAAGTCATAATCACTTGGCACAGTGTTGCTAGTGTAGGAAAATAAAATTCTATCATCAGACAAAAAAATGTTGCCAACAACGTCCAATTAAAAATGGCCAATAATAACAAATCCTCAAAAGCCAATCAGCCGATCTTTACCCAACAAGTATTCCATCCCGGTCTATTTATTAAACAAACAAGAAACGACCCCTTCTGTGGATAATGCTCAATATCCTTCTCCACCACCCTGGCAACTAGACTAAAAGCTATCGGATAGTCATCAAAAATCTCCATCACACTACACCACACGATGCCATCATTGAAGCCATTGAAGCTTCTGGAAACAAAGTGAGTGGTGAACTAATTAACGCGCGTTTTGGGCCAGACAAAAACCTACTTCTACATTCTTTGTCAACCTAGAACCAGATAATAACAATCCAGCAGTAAAGAACATGCTTTACATATATAATCAAAAAAAAGACGTGTGGCACTCGGGGACTGCCGCGGTAAAGCTATTGCATAGCATTTTGTATCAATTTATGCAATTATAATTATTTATTTATTTTATTTATGCAGTATTTTTTTTCTTTGATATTAATTCAAGTTACACTTTTTGAGCGTGGTGACCGGTAAGAAAACAAATTTTTCTTTTATTAAATAAATAAAAAGTTAATATTATTTAAAATATTTTTATTATTTTACAATACATGTGGGTTTTATTACCTTACAGTAGCTGTTGGTTATTCAGGAATATTTATCATTGAAACTATAGGTTTATGATAACTGAAATAAGAAACATAAGTTTGCGACTTAATATCCTCTAAATACCTAGAAAATACCGCGTCAATGGTGGTCCCATATTTTGTTGTGGACTTTTGTGGATCATTATTCATTTTCAAATTCAATGTTTTTGATAGAAAAGTTGTCCACCGCTCTGATTTTTTATCAGCGAAGTTAATGTTGAAATCGCCAGCCAAGATAAGTGGAAATTTATTACCATTTGTTTCAAGTATTTTCGAGCCACTCGAGTTACTCCAGTAAAGTGCGATGAATAAAATGCTCTACCTCGTCCAATTTTGGATTCGGAGAAATGTAAATTGCTACCATAACTATTTGTAGGCCATTTCTAAGTTTGCATAAGCACGCACAAATATCTCCAACAACTGAGCGCCTAACATTAACATCGCTAACGTGTGCAATATTTATTTCAATATTCGGAGTCATAATATTAGTAATATCATTTTTATTTTGGTAAATAGCTACCCCACCTTTTGAAACAGTATCTCGTTTGAACTGAACAATACAATTAAAATTAGGTATTTCAATTGGATTATCATGCGTCATGCAAGTTTCGGTAAGAAGTAACACATTTGTTTGTCTCGTAACTGAATCTTGTAAATCGTATTTATGACTATTTAGACTGGCAGTTGAAAGTCATTATTGAAATGCCATTTCTATTACTAATGAAATCTAATACACTTTGAGCAATCGTCTGAACACTATTTAAAGACAGTCTTTTGAATTCTTGCAACAATTGAAAAAACGGTCGCGTGAGCACTTTTTACTCTATAAAATCACGCGCTTTTATTTAGTAAACAACATTATAAATAATTTAAAAGTCCAATGAAAAATTAGCATGACATTCATCTTAGCTTTTCCGTTAAAAAAAAGCTATTTTATAAAAACACTACTAAATTAATTTGAATAAAAGTACTTAATAATTAATTATATGAAAAGTTTTTAAGGTAGCCATGACAACGTCGATGACGTCTATGACATATCTCTATAGAAGACCTATTTCAGAGAGAAAATTAATCGCAAGTTTAGCACATCGCGACTATCAGTAACATGGCAAGTGTGTAGGACTGAGTTCGCGCCCTGCAATATGCATGCTCTTTTTGAAAATCTATAAATTGTTTTCAAAAGATGTAGTCGCACGCACACAAACATACCGTGCCGAAGACTGCCGAACTGAAACGACGTTAGACGATGGGGAGCGTGAGGTTTTTTCGTTACGGAATTTCTGGATTCGGTCCCCGCGCTCAAGGCCCGCGATAGAAGCTATGCAATAGCTTAAAAATAAAAATTAAAGATCCTCGCAAATCCAAGAGTATTGTCCAATGCCAGCTCTGCCAAGAATATGGACATTCGAAAAACAATTTCATGAGGCCTTTTAGATGTGTTAAGTGTGGAGAAAACCACAAAACCTCTGAGTGCGATAAAAAAGATCGAAACACACCTGCTAAATGCGCGCTTTGCTCTTGCGATCACCCAGCAAATTACAAAGGTTGACAAATTTACAAGGAGTTTGTGGCTCGGAGACAAAACCATAACCCAAGGTCAAGAAAAACAAACCAGCCTACTACGAAATTACCGAATACTTCAGTCACCGTACCAGAACCACGCTTGCCACATCGGACTGTTGAAAACCAAATTTCACAGCACAAAACTTACGCTCAAGCAGTAGTTGAAGATACCGAAACATCAACATTAAACTATGGTAATCCTGACCACTACCACCTGAATCCTGCTCTAGAAAACATCCTTTCCTTTCCATCCGCAATTGCTATTAAAAATAGCTTGAAGCACTATCTATTACCATCTTATGAATCCAATTACTTGCAAGCTACTACAGTGCGTGTGGAAGATGTCTCTGGCTACTTAAACCTCTCAGCGGTATACTGTCCAGCACGATACATCATAAATGAAGCCATGTTTACGAAATACTTCCAGTCCCTGGGTAATCGATTCATAGCTGGCGGCGACTGGAATGCGAAGCATACGTACTGGGGCTCAAGGTTAATTGTAACGAGGGGTCGCGAGTTAAAAAGAAGCGTTGACTCTAATCGGCTAATGCCTCTATCTACTGGTGAACCAACTTACTGGCCTACAGACAATCAAAAGACACCGGACTTTCTGGACTTTTTTTTATCACCAAAAACATATGTCATCTGAACGTCCATATTGAATCCAGCCTGGACGGTTCTTCTGACCACACTCCGGTAAAGCTAATGGTAAGCACAAAGATCATAAATCGTGAAACGGACAATGATAAATTGGACAATGCAAAAACTAATTGGGATGATTTCCGCCACTATCTGTAATCCAATATAAATCTTAAGTGTTCACTAAAAACTCCTGAATATATTGATCAAGCGTGCATATATATTACAAATCTTATTCAGGTGGCAGCCTAGCATAATACTCCTGCACTCGTTGCACCTGCCTGTAGATTACTAATGCCAGTCGAAATTCGAAACAAAATATTGGAAAAACGCAGACTGCTTAGGGTATGGCAGCTCTCTCGCAACAGCGTTATACCTAACCACCAATTCGGGTTTCGCAATGATCATTCAGGCGTGGGATAAGTGCATCGAGTCTACTACACGATCAGAGAATGCCTTGAAAAGAAGAAGTATTGCTCAGCAGCTTTCATCGACATCCAACGGGCCTTTGACCGAGTATGGCATAAAGGCCTACTGTATAAAATAAAAAAAAAACCTTCCACATTCATTCTATCTTCTGATGAAGTCATACCTAAATGAGAGAACGTTTCAAGTCAAGCAACGTAGTACGAGATCTTCTCTACATGCCTGCCACGCGGGCGTGCCACAGGGTTCGGTCCTTGGTCCAGTGTTGTACAACATTTTCACTCATGACTTACCTCAAGCTGCTAAAGTAACTGTTGCTACCTTCGCGGATGATGCCGCATTTCTTGCATCCAGTAACGATCCAGACAAAGCTAGTAGTTACCTACAAAACCAGCTCAACCAAACCAACGAGTGGTTGCAAAGATGGTGTGTAAAAGCGAGCGCCCCTAAATCGCACCATATTACATTCACGCTGAGAAAGAAGCTGTGCCCGATAGTCAAACTTGGCCAGGATCCTCTACCGCCAAGCATATGTGTCAAATACTTGGGATTTTACTTAGACCAACGTATGACCTGGAAAGACCATATTAAGCACAAACGGAATGAAGTAAATAACTGTAATGATGCTTGGCAAGCAATCAACTCTGTCCCTAAGTAATAAACTTAGAGTCAGTCATAAAACCGATTTGGACCTACGGGATTCAACTATGGTCCTCGGCCAGTAAATCGAATATACTCTGCCTCCAAAGAGCCCAAAAGAACATTCTCAGGACCATAAGTGGTGCGGCTTGGTTCACACGTAACACTGAGATACACGAGTACCTAAATATGAAGACTGTCATTGAAGAAGCCAAACAATACTCAGATAAATATGCTGAATGGTTAAAGCTCCATCCCAACCCATTGGCAAGCATGCTTTTAATTCGAAACACAATCAATCGTCTGAAAAGAGCAAATGTGCTGTATGACTAAGGAGAGTTAAGGCAGTGGCCTAAACTCACCAAAATTTCAAACCACTGCAACACATTTGATTATAGTCCTGAAGACTGATCGCAGATAATAAATAAAAAAAAATATTAAGTACATAAGACAGTCCCCCAAAACGCTCACAGATCGACACTTCCTAGTGCTTTCACTGGGAAGAAGAAGTGGCGGAACAAACGCCCCAGCGGCAGAGCAGTCTTTTCGTTTAAAAAAACACATGACTTTATTATTATTCTTATTTATTTACTATCTATACATTATCAATGCAATAGAATAATACTATTATTGGCTATTGTTTTATTTTAGTTTCATAAATCAAACAAAGTCTGATATACATTAATAAAATGGCAATTAAAATTACAGATTATGTTTTTTCAGCAAAACCACCAAGAAGAATCACCGCAAGTTCATAGGGAGTCGTTACAGACTCGCAGGGACTCGTCAAATTCCAGTCAACCATGTTCCCACCATCTACGTCCATCTCTAATATCACAGCAACCCTATATAATGCATCAAATGTGGCCAGCTCCTCTCCCAATGCCAGGTCTGCTAGCTTTCAGGCCAAGTCTACATGATCTGGAACCAAATCAGCATGAAGTAGGGTGTAGTCTGCATGGCTCGTCTCATCGACCCGTAAGTATACAATTTTTTATATATATATATACGTCTAACACAACACTCAAAGCAGTGAAAAATTATTCTTTTGCCAAAGACATCAAAATTATTGCACAGCCTGCTTTCAACACTTTTCTAGTCAATCCTTCTTCTTCTCCATTGAACATGATATCTTTGTACAACAGGTAGAATTTCCCAATGTTTCGATGGAAACATACCTAAGTTTTTTTTTATAGTAAATACTAAATACATGCGCAAAAATGCCTTTCTCAAGGAATGTACGGACAACCACAGAGGAACTTATTGCGGACAACAGCAGCTCAAGCTCACAGAGCAAGTAATCACTACGTTTTTTCAAGCTACCCGAAACTGTCAAATATTCCCAATCAAGCAAAGAAATCATAATATAGGTAGAAAGATGATTAACACTCTCACCGCCAAGCATGTATACAGTTTGCCAAAGCAGCAGGCCATGTGGGCGGCGCGCCGCCCATCCCATTTCTTTAGTGACCCGCCAAGCTTAATTTTAGAGAACTTTTACGGCACGCCAAGTGGCACGCTGGCAGGACACGCCATATATTTTATCAGCGGGCCGTGTGGTCCGCTGTGACCCGACGAATTCAAATAGATTTTTTGGTTTTGGCTTGCCCGATACAGAGTCAAAACCAGTTGTATCGAAAAATGTATTCAAAAACCTACCTATGAAAAAAAAAAAACGAGGAAAATCAGACTCTTTTGCCATGACCATTCAGTTGGTAATTAACTAAGAAAAACCAGTTTCCCAAGACGATATTTATTAATATTTTGCTCAAAAAATCAGCTTACAAAATTTAAAAAGAATCAAACATTGGATACATCAGACAAAAATATTATTTTAAATGAATTTCTGCGTAGCATTCCGTACAAACACTAGGTTGCGTTGGGCATTTCACACAGACAGTATTCACTTTCTTTGTCTTGTTCCTAGCTTCTACGGCTGGTAGACCCTGAGCTCGGTATCTTTCGTAACAGTGAATGCATCTTCGGCGAACTAGTCTTCCTCTATGATCATTGAGTGATGTTTTGCTGAATTTATGTTCTGACTGCCTATTTGAGCTCGCTGCTGAGCCTTGCCTAGGGGTCAATCCTAACATCTGTAGACACAGGTTTTCCCTGAATTTAGTCACGGTATATTTCTTGCTACTAAGCCGCTTGTGCTGTTTATAAATGATGTAGGCATTCGTAACAGCTGTAGAAAACAATACAGATTGCGATGAACCCGATGCATGCGATGGTAGATAGTCGGGATCGCTTTCGGAATCCGACATGTTGCACACGCGTAAGAAAAAGCGCACGAAAACCCTTTAGCAGCAGGCTACGTGGGCTGCGCGCGGCCAACTGACCTAATTACAGTGATGGCCTGCATATTTGATTTATTGACAGTTAGTAACGGACAAAAATGCAAAAGTTTTAGCGCTAAATTTTTGGTGCGCCGGCCGCCCACATGGCCTGCCGCAGAAAAATAAAAAAATCAATAATAGCTTGCTGCACTAGAATTTACGTGTGCGGCCGGCGTACCACATGGCGGTGAGAGTGTTAAAGAATAAATAAAAAGATAGTAAACTTTAGAATGGCAACACCGATGACATATTGGGTTATATAAACGATATCACAGAGCAAGTAATCGGAGGTTTTGACGGGAAAGTCAAGCTGAGTGTCACGCTCATTTATCATTGGACTTTTAAAATTATTTATAGTGTTGTTTACTAAATAAAAGTGCGTGATTTATGTAGTAAAAAGCGCATTCAGTAAATAATTCATAAAGAACAGTGAAATATCGCAGCATAGTGGCCACATCATGACTTTGTCTCAAACCTTCAACGTAAGAAGGGTCACGCGGCCGTCTTTTTCGACATGAACAATTCATTACGTGACATTGGCTAAATGCACAAACCGCGCGAAGATATAAAAGAAAGAAAGAAAGCGAGTAATCAATATGGTCGATACAAATTTTTCTTTGTCGTATTTTTAAGTTATCACGCAATTTTTTCGAAGGTCGAGGTAAAAATCTATTTCAAAATGGCAAGAATTTATTGTGCGCGAGGATGAAATAGTTATTATTACCCCGGTTGTGATCGTTCAATGTTTAGGTAAATGTTGACCAGTTTGTTTACAAAATATATTGTGTAAGATGAGTATAATGTTCTGTAAAAAAGACAAGACAGCTGAACATAGAACCTTCTCTTTTTTTAAGTTTGTTTAAAAAGTATAGACTTACTAGAAACAAATTGTATATTTTACTTGAACATTTTTTATACCGAATATGTACTAAAGAAAATTAACAAACAGCGTATTTGTACCTATATGTCAACTATCTGCACTAGCTATACTTACCTTACACTTTCACAAAAAGTTTAACCTTACTTGAATAACTAACCTAACCATTTTATTATTAATATTGATTGATTATTGGTGAACAAAATTTTCTTGCAGCTTTCCAAGTGATGATGGAATTCGAGAAAAATGGGCTCAAGTTATTCCATTTAAACCCACAACAACTAAAAACAAGGTTTTATACATTTGCAAAGATTTGTATTTGTTACGCCTGACAAACAAAAATAGAATAGAATCTTTTTCTATTTTCATTACATGCTTGTATGAGTTCTTCCAGTCTTCAGCAGTAATGTTGGAAAACGCTTGTTCAGCAGCCATCTTTAGAAAATAAACAATCATTAACAATCGTTCTTACATTACAATATTAAAAGAGAGTGTAATACCTTTCTGAGATGTTAACGGCTTCCTTCATAACCCAAGTCCTCTCTAACTACCGACAGTAAATTTCTCAGTGTAGGTATCTGAAGATTTATTACAAAATACAATTTTATTTTATAATAAATCTGCTTTTTTAAATCATGAAATCTGGAATAGTGCAAGAATAAAAAGTACCTGGTTT
Organism: Sesamia inferens; assembly: GCA_037179545.1. Classification (NCBI taxonomy): domain Eukaryota; kingdom Metazoa; phylum Arthropoda; class Insecta; order Lepidoptera; family Noctuidae; genus Sesamia; species Sesamia inferens. The sequence goes on along the minus strand of CM073921.1, from coordinate 10,943,234 downwards.
TTCAGTGTCAAAGAAATGAACCTTTTGTTTAATTGCAAATAAATCGAAATTATCTAAATCTTTTTCGGGCGACCTTTGCGGTGTTTTCCCGGTGTTGAAAAAATGCCATTATTGTTTTCACCTTCCTCAACAATTTTTCTTATAGTATTGACAGATTTACCTAAAACAAAAAAAAACAATATTAAGCATTACTTATAACTAGTTTCAACCAATCAAATGGCTTGAAACGACAAACGACACATAAGTAGAGCTTGAGTTTTGAGTGATGTTCTTTAATACAGACCTAAGGTTTGTATTCCAGAACAAAACTCACGCATTGATCTCTGTTTAAACATTACTTAAAACTAATTTCAACCAATGAAATGGCTTGAAACGAGACTTAAGTACAGCTTGAGTTTTGAGTGACGTTCTGTAATACGCACCTAAAAGTTACATAAATCTGGATAGCCACAAAACTATGCATTGAATACATTTACCAAAGTGAACCCGAGTGAGTGATTACACTGTGTAATTATTGGTGGCTAAAATTATCAGTGATTTAGACTAAAAACAGTGATGAAAACCCAAGGGTGACACTTGCGTTTCTGAAGTTTTCTCCACCTACCTACATAAATTAAATTAAAAATTTATAACGTCACTAGACATCAATAAAGTCATCATCACTTGGCACAGTGTTGCTAGTGTAGGAAAATAAAATTCTATCATCAGACAAAAAAATGTTGCCAACAACGAGCAATTAAAAATGGCCAATAATAACAAATCCTCAAAAGCCAATCAGCCGATCTTCACCCAACAAGTATTCCATCCCGTTCTATTTATTAAACAAACGTCCTCATTGCTCAGTGACACTTAAACATCTACTCAAAGCAATCAAGCTGAAATAATAGAACTGGAGGATGAATCCCAACAAGAAACGACCCCTTCTGTGGATAATGCTCAATATCCTTCTCCACCACCCTGGCAACTAGACTAAAAGCTATCGGATAGTCATCAAAAATCTCCATCACACTACACCACACGATGCCATCATTGAAGACATTGAAGCTTCTGGAAACAAAGTGAGTGGTGAAATAATTAACGTGCGTTTTGGGCCAGACAAAAACCTACTTCTACATTCTTTGTCAACCTAGAACCAGATAATAACAATCCAGCAGTAAAGAACATTCTTTACATATATAATCAAAAAATAAAAATTGAAGATCCTCGCAAATCCAAGAGTATTGTCCAATGCCAACTCTGCCAAGAATATGGACATTCGAAGAACAATTGCATGAGGCCTTTTAGATGTGTTAAGTGTGGAGAAAATCACAAAACCTCTGAGTGCGATAAAAAAGATCGAAACACACCTGCTAAATGCGCGCTTTGCTCTTGCAATCACCCAGCAAATTACAAAGGTTGACAAATTTACAAGGAGTTTGTGGCTCGGAGACAGAACCATAACCCAAGGTCAAGAAAAACAAACCAGCCTACTACGAAATTACCGAATACTTCAGTCACCGTACCAGAACCACGCTTGCCACATCGGACTGTTGAAAACCAAACTTCACAGCACAAATCTTACGCTCAAGCAGTAGTTGAAGATACCGAAACATCAACATTAAACTATGGTAATCCTGACCACTACCACCTAAATCCTGCTCTAGAAAACATCCTTTTAAAACGAAGCGAAAAAATTAATCTTCTAATCCAACAAATAAGTTCCATGCTGGGTCTTATCACCACACTCGTCACTAAACTGTCAAAATGACAATGCTCCATGTGGCAACCTGGAACATCAATGGTCTTGCACCAAACACTCTTGAACTGGAAACTTTCCTCAAGTCTAATAAGCTGGATGCATGCCTCATATCCGAGGGACACACGACCTCAAGAAGTCGAATATCCTTTCCAGGATACAGTGTCTACTTCACGTCACATCCTGATGGAGGTGCCCACGCAGGCTCAGCAATTGCTATTAAAAATAGCTTGAAGCACTGTCTATTACCATCTTATGAATCCAATTACTTGCAAGCTAGTACAGTGCGTGTGGAAGATGGCTCTGGCTACTTAAACCTCTCAGCGGTATACTGTCCACCACGATACATCATAAATGAAGCCATGTTTACGAAATACTTCCAGTCCCTGGGTAATCGATTCATAGCTGGCGGCGACTGGAATGCGAAGCATACGTACTGGGGCTCAAGGTTAATTGTAACGAGGGGTCGCGAGTTAAAAAGAAGCGTTGACTCTAATCGGCTAATGCCTCTATCTACTGGTGAACCAACTTACTGGCCTACAGACAATCAAAAGACACCGGACTTTCTGGACTTTTTTTATCACCAAAAACATATGTCATCTGAACGTCCATATTGAATCCAGCCTGGACGGTTCTTCTGACCACACTCCGGTAAAGCTAATGGTAAGCACAACGATCATAAATCGTGAAACGGACAATGATAAATTGGACAATGCAAAAACTAATTGGGATGATTTCCGCCACTATCTGGAATCCAATATAAATCTTAAGTGTTTACTAAAAACTCCTGAATATACTGATTAAGCGTGCATATATATCACAAATCTTATTCAGGTGGCAGCCTAGCATAATACTCCTGCATTCGTTGCACCTGTCTGTAGATTACTAATACCAGTCGAAATTCGAAACAAAATATTGGAAAAACGCAAACTGCTTAGGGTATGGCAGCTCTCTTGCAACAGCGTTATACCTAACCACCAATTCGGGTTTCGCAATGATCATTCAACCGTGGAATAAGTGCATCGAGCCTACTACACGATCAGAGAATGCCTTGAAAAGAAGAAGTATTGCTCAGCAGCTTTCATCGACATCCAACGGGCCTTTGACCGAGTATGGCATAAAGGCCTACTGTATAAAATAAAAAAAAAACCTTCCACATTCATTCTATCTTCTGATGAAGTCATACCTAAATGAGAGAACGTTTCAAGTCAAACAACGTAGTGCGAGATCTTCTCTACATGCCTGCCACGCGGGCGTGCCACTGGGTTCGGTCCTTGGTCCAGTGTTGTACAACATTTTCACTCATGACTTACCTCAAGCTGCTAAAGTAACTGTTGCTACCTTCGCGGATGATGCCGCATTTCTTGCATCCAGTAACGATCCAGACAAAGCTAGTAGTTACCTACAAAACCAGCTCAACCAAACCAACGAGTGGTTGCAAAGATGGTGTGTAAAAGCGAGCGCCCCTAAATCGCACCATATTACATTCACGCTGAGAAAGAAGCTGTGCCCGATAGTCAAACTTGGCCAGGATCCTCTACCGCCAAGCATATGTGTCAAATACTTGGGATTTTACTTAGACCAACGTATGACCTGGAAAGACCATATTAAGCACAAACGGAATGAAGTAAATAACTGTAATGATGCTTGGCAAGCAATCAACTCTGTCCCTAAGTAATAAACTTAGAGACAGTCATAAAACCGATTTGGACCTACGGGATTCAACTATGGTCCTCGGCCAGTAAATCGAATATACTCTGCCTCCAAAGAGCCCAAAAGAACATTCTCAGGACCATAAGTGGTGCGGCTTGGTTCACACGTAACACTGAGATACACGAGTACCTAAATATGAAGACTGTCATTGAAGAAGCCAAACAATACTCAGATAAATATGCTGAATGATTAAAGCTCCATCCCAACCCATTGGCAAGCATGCTTTTCATTCGAAACACAATCAATCGCCTGAAAAGAGCAAATGTGCTGTATGACTAAGGAGAGTTAAGGCAGTGGCCTTAACTCACCAAAATTTCAAACCACTGCAACACATTTGTTTATAGTCCTGAAGACTGATCGCAGATAATAAATAAAAAAAAAAATATTAAGTACATAAGACAGTCCCCCAAAACGCTCACAGATCGACACTTCCTAGTGCTTTCACTGGGAAGAAGAAGTGGCGGAACAAACTCCCCAGCGGCAGAGCAGTCTTTTCGTTTAAAAAAACACATGACTTTATTATTATTCTTATTTATTTACTATCTATACATTATCAATGCAATAGAATAATACTATTATTGGCTATTGTTTTATTTTAGTTTCATAAATCAAACAAAGTCTGATATACATTAATAAAATGGCAATTAAAATTACAGATTATGTTTTTTCAGCAAAACCACCAAGAAGAATCACCGCAAGTTCATAGGGAGTCGTCACAGACTCGCGGGGACTCGTCAAATTCCAGTCAACCATATTCCCACCATCTACGTCCATCTCTAATATCACAGCAACCCTACATAATACATCAAATGTGGCCAGCTCCTCTTCCAATGCCAGTTCTGCTAGCTCTCTGGCCAAGTCTACATGACCTGGAACCAAATCAGCATCCAAGTCTGCATGGCTCGTCTCATCAACCCGTAAGTATACAATTGTATATACATATATATATATATATATATATATATATATATATATATATATATATATATATATATATATATATATATACGTCTGATACAACACTCAAAGCAGTGAAAAATTATGCTTTTGCCAAAGACATCAAAATTATTGCACAGCCTGCTTTCAACACTTTTCTAGTCAATCCTTCTTCTTCTCCGTTGAACATGATATCTTTGTACAACAGGTAGAATTTCCCAATGTTTCGATGGAAACATAAGTTATTTTTTATAGTATATAAATACTAAATACATGCGCAAAAATGCCTTTCTCAAGGAATGTACGGACAACCACAGAGGAACTTATTGCGGACAACAGCAGCTCAAGCTCACAGACCAAGTAATCACTACGTTTTTTCAAGCTACCCGAAACTGTCAAATATTCCCAATCAAGCAAAGAAATCATAATATAGGTAGAAAGATGATTAAAGAATAAATAAAAAGATAGTAAACTTTAGAATGGCAACACCGATGACATATTGGGTTATATAATCGATATCACAGAGCAAGTAATCGGAAGTTTTGACGGGAAAGTCAAGCTGAGTGTCACGCTCATTTATCATTGGAATTTTAAAATTATTTATAGTGTTGTTTACTAAATAAAAGTGCGTGATTTATGTAGTAAAAAGCGCATTCAGTAAATAATTCATAAAGAACAGTGAAATATCGCAGCATAGTGGCCACATCATGACTTTGTCTCAAACCTTCAACGTAAGAAGGGTCACGCGGCCGTCTTTTTCGACATGAACAATTCATTACGTGACATTGGCTAAATGCACAAACCGCGCGAAGATATAAAAGAAAGAAAGAAAGCGAGTAATCAATATGGTCGATACAAATTTTTCTTTGTCGTATTTTTAAGTTATCACGCAATTTTTTCGAAGGTCGAGGTAAAAATCTATTTCAAAATGGCAAGAATTTATTGTGCGCGAGGATGAAATAGTTATTATTACCCCGGTTGTGATCGTTCAATGTTTAGGTAAATGTTTACCAGTTTGTTTACAAAATATATTGTGTAAGATGAGTATAATGTTCTGTAAAAAAGACAAGACAGCTGAACATAGAACCTTCTCTTTTTTTAAGTTTGTTTAAAAAGTATAGACTTACTAGAAACAAATTGTATATTTTACTTGAACATTTTTTATACCGAATATGTACTAAAGAAAATTAACAAACAGCGTATTTGTACCTATATGTCAACTATCTGCACTAGCTATACTTACCTTACACTTTCACAAAAAGTTTAACCTTACTTGAATAACTAACCTAACCATTTTATTATTAATATTGATTGATTATTGGTGAACAAAATTTTCTTGCAGCTTTCCAAGTGATGATGGAATTCGAGAAAAATGGGCTCAAGTTATTCCATTTAAACCCACAACAACTAAAAACAAGGTTTTATACATTTGCAAAGATTTGTATTTGTTACGCCTGACAAACAAAAATAGAATAGAATCTTTTTCTATTTTCATTACATGCTTGTATGAGTTCTTCCAGTCTTCAGCAGTAATGTTGGAAAACGCTTGTTCAGCAGCCATCTTTAGAAAATAAACAATCATTAACAATCGTTCTTACATTACAATATTAAAAGAGAGTGTAATACCTTTCTGAGATGTTAACGGCTTCCTTCATAACCCAAGTCCTCTCTAACTACCGACAATAAATTTCTCAGTGTAGGTATCTGAAGATTTATTACAAAATACAATTTTATTTTGTAATAAATCTGCTTTTTTAAATCATGAAATCTGGAATAGTGCAAGAATAAAAAGTACCTGGTTTTTCAGTGTCAAAGAAATGAACCTTTTGTTTAATTGCAAATAAATCGAAATTATCTAAATCTTTTTCGGGCTACCTTTGCGGTGTTTTCCCGGTGTTGAAAAAATGCCATTATTGTTTTCACCTTCCTCAACAATTTTTCTTATAGTATTGACAGATTTACCTAAAACAAAAAAAAACAATATTAAGCATTACTTATAACTAGTTTCAACCAATCAAATGGCTTGAAACGACAAACGACACATAAGTAGAGCTTGAGTTTTGAGTGATGTTCTTTAATACAGACCTAAGGTTTGTATTCCAGAACAAAACTCACGCATTGATCTCTGTTTAAACATTACTTAAAACTAATTTCAACCAATGAAATGGCTTGAAACGAGACTTAAGTACAGCTTGAGTTTTGAGTGACGTTCTGTAATACGCACCTAAAAGTTACATAAATCTGGATAGCCACAAAACTATGCATTGAATACATTTACCAAAGTGAACCCGAGTGAGTGATTACACTGTGTAATTATTGGTGGCTAAAATTATCAGTGATTTAGACTAAAAACAGTGATGAAAACCCAAGGGTGACACTTGCGTTTCTGAAGTTTTCTCCACCTACCTACATAAATTAAATTAAAAATTTATAACGTCACTAGACATCAATAAAGTCATCATCACTTGGCACAGTGTTGCTAGTGTAGGAAAATAAAATTCTATCATCAGACAAAAAAAAGTTGCCAACAACGAGCAATTAAAAATGGCCAATAATAACAAATCCTCAAAAGCCAATCAGCCGATCTTCACTCAACAAGTATTCCATCCCGTTCTATTTATTAAACAAACGTCCTCATTGCTCAGTGACACTTAAACATCTACTCAAAGCAATCAAGCTGAAATAATAGAACTGGAGGATGAATCCCAACAAGAAACGACCCCTTCTGTGGATAATGCTCAATATCCTTCTCCACCACCCTGGCAACTAGACTAAAAGCTATCGGATAGTCATCAAAAATCTCCATCACACTACACCACACGATGCCATCATTGAAGACATTGAAGCTTCTGGAAACAAAGTGAGTGGTGAAATAATTAACGTGCGTTTTGGGCCAGACAAAAACCTACTTCTACATTCTTTGTCAACCTAGAACCAGATAATAACAATCCAGCAGTAAAGAACATTCTTTACATATATAATCAAAAAATAAAAATTGAAGATCCTCGCAAATCCAAGAGTATTGTCCAATGCCAACTCTGCCAAGAATATGGACATTCGAAGAACAATTGCATGAGGCCTTTTAGATGTGTTAAGTGTGGAGAAAATCACAAAACCTCTGAGTGCGATAAAAAAGATCGAAACACACCTGCTAAATGCGCGCTTTGCTCTTGCAATCACCCAGCAAATTACAAAGGTTGACAAATTTACAAGGAGTTTGTGGCTCGGAGACAGAACCATAACCCAAGGTCAAGAAAAACAAACCAGCCTACTACGAAATTACCGAATACTTCAGTCACCGTACCAGAACCACGCTTGCCACATCGGACTGTTGAAAACCAAACTTCACAGCACAAATCTTACGCTCAAGCAGTAGTTGAAGATACCGAAACATCAACATTAAACTATGGTAATCCTGACCACTACCACCTAAATCCTGCTCTAGAAAACATCCTTTTAAAACGAAGCGAAAAAATTAATCTTCTAATCCAACAAATAAGTTCCATGCTGGGTCTTATCACCACACTCGTCACTAAACTGTCAAAATGACAATGCTCCATGTGGCAACCTGGAACATCAATGGTCTTGCACCAAACACTCTTGAACTGGAAACTTTCCTCAAGTCTAATAAGCTGGATGCATGCCTCATATCCGAGGGACACACGACCTCAAGAAGTCGAATATCCATTCCACGATACAGTGTCTACTTCACGTCACATCCTGATGGAGGTGCCCACGCAGGCTCAGCAATTGCTATTAAAAATAGCTTGAAGCACTGTCTATTACCATCTTATGAATCCAATTACTTGCAAGCTAGTACAGTGCGTGTGGAAGATGGCTCTGGCTACTTAAAACTCTCAGCGGTATACTGTCCACCACGATACATCATAAATGAAGCCATGTTTACGAAATACTTCCAGTCCCTGGGTAATCGATTCATAGCTGGCGGCGACTGGAATGCGAAGCATACGTACTGGGGCTCAAGGTTAATTGTAACGAGGGGTCGCGAGTTAAAAAGAAGCGTTGACTCTAATCGGCTAATGCCTCTATCTACTGGTGAACCAACTTACTGGCCTACAGACAATCAAAAGACACCGGACTTTCTGGACTTTTTTTATCACCAAAAACATATGTCATCTGAACGTCCATATTGAATCCAGCCTGGACGGTTCTTCTGACCACACTCCGGTAAAGCTAATGGTAAGCACAACGATCATAAATCGTGAAACGGACAATGATAAATTGGACAATGCAAAAACTAATTGGGATGATTTCCGCCACTATCTGGAATCCAATATAAATCTTAAGTGTTCACTAAAAACTCCTGAATATATTGATTAAGCGTGCATATATATCACAAATCTTATTCAGGTGGCAGCCTAGCATAATACTCCTGCATTCGTTGCACCTGCCTGTAGATTACTAATACCAGTCGAAATTCGAAACAAAATATTGGAAAAACGCAAACTGCTTAGGGTATGGCAGCTCTCTTGCAACAGCGTTATACCTAACCACCAATTCGGGTTTCGCAATGATCATTCGACCGTGGAATAAGTGCATCGAGTCTACTACACGATCAGAGAATGCCTTGAAAAGAAGAAGTATTGCTCAGCAGCTTTCATCGATATCCAACGGGCCTTTGACCGAGTATGGCATAAAGGCCTACTGTATAAAATAAAAAAAAAACCTTCCACATTCATTCTATCTTCTGATGAAGTCATACCTAAATGAGAGAACGTTTCAAGTCAAACAACGTAGTGCGAGATCTTCTCTACATGCCTGCCACGCGGGCGTGCCACTGGGTTCGGTCCTTGGTCCAGTGTTGTACAACATTTTCACTCATGACTTACCTCAAGCTGCTAAAGTAACTGTTGCTACCTTCGCGGATGATGCCGCATTTCTTGCATCCAGTAACGATCCAGACAAAGCTAGTAGTTACCTACAAAACCAGCTCAACCAAACCAACGAGTGGTTGCAAAGATGGTGTGTAAAAGCGAGCGCCCCTAAATCGCACCATATTACATTCACGCTGAGAAAGAAGCTGTGCCCGATAGTCAAACTTGGCCAGGATCCTCTACCGCCAAGCATATGTGTCAAATACTTGGGATTTTACTTAGACCAACGTATGACCTGGAAAGACCATATTAAGCACAAACGGAATGAAGTAAATAACTGTAATGATGCTTGGCAAGCAATCAACTCTGTCCCTAAGTAATAAACTTAGAGTCAGTCATAAAACCGATTTGGACCTACGGGATTCAACTATGGTCCTCGGCCAGTAAATCGAATATACTCTGCCTCCAAAGAGCCCAAAAGAACATTCTCAGGACCATAAGTGGTGCGGCTTGGTTCACACGTAACACTGAGATACACGAGTACCTAAATATGAAGACTGTCATTGAAGAAGCCAAACAATACTCAGATAAATATGCTGAATGGTTAAAGCTCCATCCCAACCCATTGGCAAGCATGCTTTTAATTCGAAACACAATCAATCGTCTGAAAAGAGCAAATGTGCTGTATGACTAAGGAGAGTTAAGGCAGTGGCCTAAACTCACCAAAATTTCAAACCACTGCAACACATTTGATTATAGTCCTGAAGACTGATCGCAGATAATAAATAAAAAAAAATATTAAGTACATAAGACAGTCCCCCAAAACGCTCACAGATCGACACTTCCTAGTGCTTTCACTGGGAAGAAGAAGTGGCGGAACAAACTCCCCAGCGGCAGAGCAGTCTTTTCGTTTAAAAAAACACATGACTTTATTATTATTCTTATTTATTTACTATCTATACATTATCAATGCAATAGAATAATACTATTATTGGCTATTGTTTTATTTTAGTTTCATAAATCAAACAAAGTCTGATATACATTAATAAAATGGCAATTAAAATTACAGATTATGTTTTTTCAGCAAAACCACCAAGAAGAATCACCGCAAGTTCATAGGGAGTCGTCACAGACTCGCGGGGACTCGTCAAATTCCAGTCAACCATATTCCCACCATCTACGTCCATCTCTAATATCACAGCAACCCTACATAATGCATCAAATGTGGCCAGCTCCTCTTCCAATGCCAGGTCTGCTAGCTCTCAGGCCAAGTCTACATGATCTGGAACCAAATCAGCATCCAAGTCTGCATGGCTCGTCTCATCAACCCGTAAGTATACAATTGTATACATATACGTCTGATACAACACTCAAAGCAGTGAAAAATTATGCTTTTGCCAAAGACATCAAAATTATTGCACAGCCTGCTTTCAACACTTTTCTAGTCAATCCTTCTACTTCTCCATTGAACATGATATCTTTGTACAACAGGTAGAATTTCCCAATGTTTCGATGGAAACATAAGTTTTTTTTTATAGTACATAAATACTAAATACATGCGCAAAAATGCCTTTCTCAAGGAATGTACGGACAACCGCAGGGGAACTTATTGCGGACAACAGCAGCTCAAGCTCACAGACCAAGTAATCACTACGTTTTTTCAAGCTACCCGAAACTGTCAAATATTCCCAATCAAGCAAACAAATCATAATATAGGTAGAAAGATGATTAAAGTATAAATAAAAAGATAGTAAACTTTAGAATGGCAACACCGATGACATATTGGGTTATATAATCGATATCACAGAGCAAGTAATCGGAGGTTTTGACGGGAAAGTCAAGCTGAGTGTCACGCTCATTTATCATTGGACTTTTAAAATTATTTATAGTGTTGTTTACTAAATAAAAGTGCGTGATTTATGTAGTAAAAAGCGCATTCAGTAAATAATTCATAAAGAACAGTGAAATATCGCAGCATAGTGGCCACATCATGAACTTTGTCTCAAACCTTCAACGTAAGAAGGGTCACGCGGCCGTCTTTTTCGACATGAACAATTCATTACGTGACATTGGCTAAATGCACAAACCGCGCGAAGATATAAAAGAAAGAGAGAAAGCGAGTAATCAATATGGTCGATACAAATTTTTCTTTGTCGTATTTTTAAGTTATCACGCAATTTTTTCGAAGGTCGAGGTAAAAATCTATTTCAAAATGGCAAGAATTTATTGTGCGCGAGGATGAAATAGTTATTATTACCCCGGTTGTGATCGTTCAATGTTTAGGTAAATGTTTACCAGTTTGTTTACAAAATATATTGTGTAAGATGAGTATAATGTTCTGTAAAAAAGACAAGACAGCTGAACATAGAACCTTCTCTTTTTTTAAGTTTGTTTAAAAAGTATAGACTTACTAGAAACAAATTGTATATTTTACTTGAACATTTTTTATACCGAATATGTACTAAAGAAAATTAACAAACAGCGTATTTGTACCTATATGTCAACTATCTGCACTAGCTATACTTACCTTACACTTTCACAAAAAGTTTAACCTTACTTGAATAACTAACCTAACCATTTTATTATTAATATTGATTGATTATTGGTGAACAAAATTTTCTTGCAGCTTTCCAAGTGATGATGGAATTCGAGAAAAATGGGCTCAAGTTATTCCATTTAAACCCACAACAACTAAAAACAAGGTTTTATACATTTGCAAAGATTTGTATTTGTTACGCCTGACAAACAAAAATAGAATAGAATCTTTTTCTATTTTCATTACATGCTTGTATGAGTTCTTCCAGTCTTCAGCAGTAATGTTGGAAAACGCTTGTTCAGCAGCCATCTTTAGAAAATAAACAATCATTAACAATCGTTCTTACATTACAATATTAAAAGAGAGTGTAATACCTTTCTGAGATGTTAACGGCTTCCTTCATAACCCAAGTCCTCTCTAACTACCGACAATAAATTTCTCAGTGTAGGTATCTGAAGATTTATTACAAAATACAATTTTATTTTGTAATAAATCTGCTTTTTTAAATCATGAAATCTGGAATAGTGCAAGAATAAAAAGTACCTGGTTTTTCAGTGTCAAAGAAATGAACCTTTTGTTTAATTGCAAATAAATCGAAATTATCTAAATCTTTTTCGGGCGACCTTTGCGGTGTTTTCCCGGTGTTGAAAAAATGCCATTATTGTTTTCACCTTCCTCAACAATTTTTCTTATAGTATTGACAGATTTACCTAAAACAAAAAAAAACAATATTAAGCATTACTTATAACTAGTTTCAACCAATCAAATGGCTTGAAACGACAAACGACACATAAGTAGAGCTTGAGTTTTGAGTGATGTTCTTTAATACAGACCTAAGGTTTGTATTCCAGAACAAAACTCACGCATTGATCTCTGTTTAAACATTACTTAAAACTAATTTCAACCAATGAAATGGCTTGAAACGAGACTTAAGTACAGCTTGAGTTTTGAGTGACGTTCTGTAATACGCACCTAAAAGTTACATAAATCTGGATAGCCACAAAACTATGCATTGAATACATTTACCAAAGTGAACCCGAGTGAGTGATTACACTGTGTAATTATTGGTGGCTAAAATTATCAGTGATTTAGACTAAAAACAGTGATGAAAACCCAAGGGTGACACTTGCGTTTCTGAAGTTTTCTCCACCTACCTACATAAATTAAATTAAAAATTTATAACGTCACTAGACATCAATAAAGTCATCATCACTTGGCACAGTGTTGCTAGTGTAGGAAAATAAAATTCTATCATCAGACAAAAAAATGTTGCCAACAACGAGCAATTAAAAATGGCCAATAATAACAAATCCTCAAAAGCCAATCAGCCGATCTTCACTCAACAAGTATTCCATCCCGTTCTATTTATTAAACAAACGTCCTCATTGCTCAGTGACACTTAAACATCTACTCAAAGCAATCAAGCTGAAATAATAGAACTGGAGGATGAATCCCAACAAGAAACGACCCCTTCTGTGGATAATGCTCAATATCCTTCTCCACCACCCTGGCAACTAGACTAAAAGCTATCGGATAGTCATCAAAAATCTCCATCACACTACACCACACGATGCCATCATTGAAGACATTGAAGCTTCTGGAAACAAAGTGAGTGGTGAAATAATTAACGTGCGTTTTGGGCCAGACAAAAACCTACTTCTACATTCTTTGTCAACCTAGAACCAGATAATAACAATCCAGCAGTAAAGAACATTCTTTACATATATAATCAAAAAATAAAAATTGAAGATCCTCGCAAATCCAAGAGTATTGTCCAATGCCAACTCTGCCAAGAATATGGACATTCGAAGAACAATTGCATGAGGCCTTTTAGATGTGTTAAGTGTGGAGAAAATCACAAAACCTCTGAGTGCGATAAAAAAGATCGAAACACACCTGCTAAATGCGCGCTTTGCTCTTGCAATCACCCAGCAAATTACAAAGGTTGACAAATTTACAAGGAGTTTGTGGCTCGGAGACAGAACCATAACCCAAGGTCAAGAAAAACAAACCAGCCTACTACGAAATTACCGAATACTTCAGTCACCGTACCAGAACCACGCTTGCCACATCGGACTGTTGAAAACCAAACTTCACAGCACAAATCTTACGCTCAAGCAGTAGTTGAAGATACCGAAACATCAACATTAAACTATGGTAATCCTGACCACTACCACCTAAATCCTGCTCTAGAAAACATCCTTTTAAAACGAAGCGAAAAAATTAATCTTCTAATCCAACAAATAAGTTCCATGCTGGGTCTTATCACCACACTCGTCACTAAACTGTCAAAATGACAATGCTCCATGTGGCAACCTGGAACATCAATGGTCTTGCACCAAACACTCTTGAACTGGAAACTTTCCTCAAGTCTAATAAGCTGGATGCATGCCTCATATCCGAGGGACACACGACCTCAAGAAGTCGAATATCCTTTCCAGGATACAGTGTCTACTTCACGTCACATCCTGATGGAGGTGCCCACGCAGGCTCAGCAATTGCTATTAAAAATAGCTTGAAGCACTGTCTATTACCATCTTATGAATCCAATTACTTGCAAGCTAGTACAGTGCGTGTGGAAGATGGCTCTGGCTACTTAAACCTCTCAGCGGTATACTGTCCACCACGATACATCATAAATGAAGCCATGTTTACGAAATACTTCCAGTCCCTGGGTAATCGATTCATAGCTGGCGGCGACTGGAATGCGAAGCATACGTACTGGGGCTCAAGGTTAATTGTAACGAGGGGTCGCGAGTTAAAAAGAAGCGTTGACTCTAATCGGCTAATGCCTCTATCTACTGGTGAACCAACTTACTGGCCTACAGACAATCAAAAGACACCGGACTTTCTGGACTTTTTTTATCACCAAAAACATATGTCATCTGAACGTCCATATTGAATCCAGCCTGGACGGTTCTTCTGACCACACTCCGGTAAAGCTAATGGTAAGCACAACGATCATAAATCGTGAAACGGACAATGATAAATTGGACAATGCAAAAACTAATTGGGATGATTTCCGCCACTATCTGTAATCCAATATAAATCTTAAGTGTTCACTAAAAACTCCTGAATATATTGATCAAGCGTGCATATATATTACAAATCTTATTCAGGTGGCAGCCTAGCATAATACTCCTGCACTCGTTGCACCTGCCTGTAGATTACTAATGCCAGTCGAAATTCGAAACAAAATATTGGAAAAACGCAGACTGCTTAGGATATGGCAGCTCTCTCGCAACAGCGTTATACCTAACCACCAATTCGGGTTTCGCAATGATCATTCAGGCGTGGAATAAGTGCATCGAGTCTACTACACGATCAGAGAATGCCTTGAAAAGAAGAAGTATTGCTCAGCAGCTTTCATCGACATCCAACGGGCCTTTGACCGAGTATGGCATAAAGGCCTACTGTATAAAATAAAAAAAAAACCTTCCACATTCATTCTATCTTCTGATGAAGTCATACCTAAATGAGAGAACGTTTCAAGTCAAACAACGTAGTGCGAGATCTTCTCTACATGCCTGCCACGCGGGCGTGCCACTGGGTTCGGTCCTTGGTCCAGTGTTGTACAACATTTTCACTCATGACTTACCTCAAGCTGCTAAAGTAACTGTTGCTACCTTCGCGGATGATGCCGCATTTCTTGCATCCAGTAACGATCCAGACAAAGCTAGTAGTTACCTACAAAACCAGCTCAACCAAACCAACGAGTGGTTGCAAAGATGGTGTGTAAAAGCGAGCGCCCCTAAATCGCACCATATTACATTCACGCTGAGAAAGAAGCTGTGCCCGATAGTCAAACTTGGCCAGGATCCTCTACCGCCAAGCATATGTGTCAAATACTTGGGATTTTACTTAGACCAACGTATGACCTGGAAAGACCATATTAAGCACAAACGGAATGAAGTAAATAACTGTAATGATGCTTGGCAAGCAATCAACTCTGTCCCTAAGTAATAAACTTAGAGTCAGTCATAAAACCGATTTGGACCTACGGGATTCAACTATGGTCCTCGGCCAGTAAATCGAATATACTCTGCCTCCAAAGAGCCCAAAAGAACATTCTCAGGACCATAAGTGGTGCGGCTTGGTTCACACGTAACACTGAGATACACGAGTACCTAAATATGAAGACTGTCATTGAAGAAGCCAAACAATACTCAGATAAATATGCTGAATGATTAAAGCTCCATCCCAACCCATTGGCAAGCATGCTTTTCATTCGAAACACAATCAATCGCCTGAAAAGAGCAAATGTGCTGTATGACTAAGGAGAGTTAAGGCAGTGGCCTTAACTCACCAAAATTTCAAACCACTGCAACACATTTGTTTATAGTCCTGAAGACTGATCGCAGATAATAAATAAAAAAAAAAATATTAAGTACATAAGACAGTCCCCCAAAACGCTCACAGATCGACACTTCCTAGTGCTTTCACTGGGAAGAAGAAGTGGCGGAACAAACTCCCCAGCGGCAGAGCAGTCTTTTCGTTTAAAAAAACACATGACTTTATTATTATTCTTATTTATTTACTATCTATACATTATCAATGCAATAGAATAATACTATTATTGGCTATTGTTTTATTTTAGTTTCATAAATCAAACAAAGTCTGATATACATTAATAAAATGGCAATTAAAATTACAGATTATGTTTTTTCAGCAAAACCACCAAGAAGAATCACCGCAAGTTCATAGGGAGTCGTCACAGACTCGCGGGGACTCGTCAAATTCCAGTCAACCATATTCCCACCATCTACGTCCATCTCTAATATCACAGCAACCCTACATAATGCATCAAATGTGGCCAGCTCCTCTTCCAATGCCAGTTCTGCTAGCTCTCTGGCCAAGTCTACATGACCTGGAACCAAATCAGCATCCAAGTCTGCATGGCTCGTCTCATCAACCCGTAAGTATACAATTGTATATATATATATATATATATATACGTCTGATACAACACTCAAAGCAGTGAAAAATTATGCTTTTGCCAAAGACATCAAAATTATTGCACAGCCTGCTTTCAACACTTTTCTAGTCAATCCTTCTTCTTCTCCATTGAACATTATATCTTTGTACAACAGGTAGAATTTCCCAATGTTTCGATGGAAACATAAGTTTTTTTTTATAGTACATAAATACTAAATACATGCGCAAAAATGCCTTTCTCAAGGAATGTACGGACAACCACAGAGGAACTTATTGCGGACAACAGCAGCTCAAGCTCACAGAGCAAGTAATCACTACGTTTTTTCAAGCTACCCGAAACTGTCAAATATTCCCAATCAAGCAAAGAAATCATAATATAGGTAGAAAGATGATTAAAGAATAAATAAAAAGATAGTAAACTTTAGAATGGCAACACCGATGACATATTGGGTTATATAATCGATATCACAGAGCAAGTAATCGGAGGTTTTGACGGGAAAGTCAAGCTGAGTGTCACGCTCATTTATCATTGGACTTTTAAAATTATTTATAGTGTTGTTTACTAAATAAAAGTGCGTGATTTATGTAGTAAAAAGCGCATTCAGTAAATAATTCATAAAGAACAGTGAAATATCGCAGCATAGTGGCCACATCATGACTTTGTCTCAAACCTTCAACGTAAGAAGGGTCACGCGGCCGTCTTTTTCGACATGAACAATTCATTACGTGACCTTGGCTAAATGCACAAACGGCGCGAAGATATAAAAGAAAGAAAGAAAGCGAGTAATCAATATGGTCGATACAAATTTTTCTTTGTCGTATTTTTAAGTTATCACGCAATTTTTTCGAAGGTCGAGGTAAAAATCTATTTCAAAATGGCAAGAATTTATTGTGCGCGAGGATGAAATAGTTATTATTACCCCGGTTGTGATCGTTCAATGTTTAGGTAAATGTTTACCAGTTTGTTTCCAAAATATATTGTGTAAGATGAGTATAATGTTCTGTAAAAAAGACAAGACAGCTGAACATAGAACCTTCTCTTTTTTTAAGTTTGTTTAAAAAGTATAGACTTACTAGAAACAAATTGTATATTTTACTTGAACATTTTTTATACCGAATATGTACTAAAGAAAATTAACAAACAGCGTATTTGTACCTATATGTCAACTATCTGCACTAGCTATACTTACCTTACATTTTCACAAAAAGTTTAACCTTACTTGAATAACTAACCTAACCATTTTATTATTAATATTGATTGATTATTGGTGAACAAAATTTTCTTGCAGCTTTCCAAGTGATGATGGAATTCGAGAAAAATGGGCTCAAGTTATTCCATTTAAACCCACAACAACTAAAAACAAGGTTTTATACATTTGCAAAGATTTGTATTTGTTACGCCTGACAAACAAAAATAGAATAGAATCTTTTTCTATTTTCATTACATGCTTGTATGAGTTCTTCCAGTCTTCAGCAGTAATGTTGGAAAACGCTTGTTCAGCAGCCATCTTTAGAAAATAAACAATCATTAACAATCGTTCTTACATTACAATATTAAAAAAGAGTGTAATACATTTCTGAGATGTTAACGGCTTCCTTCATAACTACCGACAATAAATTTCTCAGTGTAGGTATCTGAAGATTTATTACAAAATACAATTTTATTTTGTAATAAATCTGCTTTTTTAAATCATGAAATCTGGAATAGTGCAAGAATAAAAAGTACCTGGTTTTTCAGTGTCAAAGAAATGAACCTTTTGTTTAACTGAAAATAAATCGATATTATCTAAATCTTTTTCGGGCGACCTTTGCGGTGTTTTCCCGGTGTTGAAAAAATGCCATTATTGTTTTCACCTTCCTCAACAATTTTTCTTATAGTATTGACAGATTAACCTAAAACAAAAAAAAAACAATATTAAGCATTACTTTTAACTAGTTTCAACCAATCAAATGGCTTGAAACGACAAACGACACATAAGTAGAGCTTGAGTTTTGAGTGATGTTCTGTAATACAGACCTAAGGTTTGTTTTCCAGAACAAAACTCACGCATTGATCTCTGTTTAAACATTACTTAAAACTAATTTCAACCAATCAAATGGCTTGAAACGAGACTTAAGTACCTACAGCTTGAGTTTTGAGTGACGTTCTGTAATACGCACCTAAAAGTTACATAAATCTGGATAGCCACAAAACTATGCATTGAATACATTTACCAAAGTGAACCCGAGTGAGTGATTACACTGTGTAATTATTGGTGGCTAAAATTATCAGTGATTTAGACTAAAAACAGTGATTAAAACCCAAGGGTAACACTTGCGTTTCTGAAGTTTTCTCCACCTACCTACATAAATTAAATTAAAAATTTATAACATCACTAGACATCAATACAGTCATAATCACTTGGCACAGTGTTGCTAGTGTAGGAAAATAAAATTCTATCATCAGACAAAAAAATGTTGCCAACAACGTCCAATTAAAAATGACCAATAATAACAAATCCTCAAAAGCCAATCAGCCGATCTTTACCCAACAAGTATTCCATCCCGGTCTATTTATTAAACAAACAAGAAACGACCCCTTCTGTGGATAATGCTCAATATCCTTCTCCACCACCCTGGCAACTAGACTAAAAGCTATCGGATAGTCATCAAAAATCTCCATCACACTACACCACACGATGCCATCATTGAAGCCATTGAAGCTTCTGGAAACAAAGTGAGTGGTGAACTAATTAACGCGCGTTTTGGGCCAGACAAAAACCTACTTCTACATTCTTTGTCAACCTAGAACCAGATAATAACAATCCAGCAGTAAAGAACATTCTTTACATATATAATCAAAAAATAAAAATTAAAGATCCTCGCAAATCCAAGAGTATTGTCCAATGCCAGCTCTGCCAAGAATATGGACATTCGAAAAACAATTGCATGAGGCCTTTTAGATGTGTTAAGTGTGGAGAAAACCACAAAACCTCTGAGTGCGATAAAAAAGATCGAAACACACCTGCTAAATGCGCGCTTTGCTCTTGCGATCACCCAGCAAATTACAAAGGTTGACAAATTTACAAGGAGTTTGTGGCTCGAAGACAAAACCATAACCCAAGGTCAAGAAAAACAAACCAGCCTACTACGAAATTACCGAATACTTCAGTCACCGTACCAGAACCACGCTTGCCACATCGGACTGTTGAAAACCAAATTTCACAGCACAAAACTTACGCTCAAGCAGTAGTTGAAGATACCGAAACATCAACATTAAACTATGGTAATCCTGACCACTACCACCTGAATCCTGCTCTAGAAAACATCCTTTCCTTTCCATCCGCAATTGCTATTAAAAATAGCTTGAAGCACTATCTATTACCATCTTATGAATCCAATTACTTGCAAGCTACTACAGTGCGTGTGGAAGATGGCTCTGGCTACTTAAACCTCTCAGCGGTATACTGTCCAGCACGATACATCATAAATGAAGCCATGTTTACGAAATACTTCCAGTCCCTGGGTAATCGATTCATAGCTGGCGGCGACTGGAATGCGAAGCATACGTACTGGGGCTCAAGGTTAATTGTAACGAGGGGTCGCGAGTTAAAAAGAAGCGTTGACTCTAATCGGCTAATGCCTCTATCTACTGGTGAACCAACTTACTGGCCTACAGACAATCAAAAGACACCGGACTTTCTGGACTTTTTTTATCACCAAAAACATATGTCATCTGAACGTCCATATTGAATCCAGCCTGGACGGTTCTTTTGACCACACTCCGGTAAAGCTAATGGTAAGCACAACGATCATAAATCGTGAAACGGACAATGATAAATTGGACAATGCAAAAACTAATTGGGATGATTTCCGCCACTATCTGTAATCCAATATAAAACTTAAGTGTTCACTAAAAACTCCTGAATATATTGATCAAGCGTGCATATATATTACAAATCTTATTCAGGTGGCAGCCTAGCATAATACTCCTGCACTCGTTGCACCTGCCTGTAGATTACTAATGCCAGTCGAAATTCGAAACAAAATATTGGAAAAACGCAGACTGCTTAGGGTATGGCAGCTCTCTCGCAACAGCGTTATACCTAACCACCAATTCGGGTTTCGCAATGATCATTCAGGCGTGGAATAAGTGCATTGAGTCTACTACACGATCAGAGAATGCCTTGAAAAGAAGAAGTATTGCTCAGCAGCTTTCATCGACATCCAACGGGCCTTTGACCGAGTATGGCATAAAGGCCTACTGTATAAAATAAAAAAAACCTTCCACATTCATTCTATCTTCTGATGAAGTCATGTCTAAATGAGAGAACGTTTCAAGTCAAGCAACGTAGTGCGAGATCTTCTCTACATGCCTGCCACGCGGGGGTGCCACAGGGTTCGGTCCTTGGTTCAGTGTTGTACAACATTTTCACTCATGACTTACCTCAAGCTGCTAACGTAACTGTTGCTACCTTCGCGGATGATGCCGCATTTCTTGCATCCAGTAACGATCCAGACAAAGCTAGTAGTTACCTACAAAACCAGCTCAACCAAACCAACGAGTGGTTGCAAAGATGGTGTGTAAAAGCGAGCGCCCCTAAATCGCACCATATTACATTCACGCTGAGAAAGAAGCTGTGCCCAACAGTCAAACTTGGCCAGGATCCTCTACCGCCAAGCATATGTGTCATATACTTGGGATTTTACTTAGACCAACGTATGACCTGGAAAGACCATATTAAGCACAAACGGAATGAAGTAAATAACTGTAATGATGCTTGGCAAGCAATCAACTCTGTCCCTAAGTAATAAACTTAGAGTCAGTCATAAAACCGATTTGGACCTACGGGATTCAACTATGGTCCTCGGCCAGTAAATCGAATATACTCTGCCTCCAAAGAGCCCAAAAGAACATTCTCAGGACCATAAGTGGTGCGGCTTGGTTCACACGTAACACTGAGATACACGAGTACCTAAATATGAAGACTGTCATTGAAGAAGCCAAACAATACTCAGATAAATATGCTGAATGGTTAAAGCTCCATCCCAACCCATTGGCAAGCATGCTTTTAATTCGAAACACAATCAATCGTCTGAAAAGAGCAAATGTGCTGTATGACTAAGGAGAGTTAAGGCAGTGGCCTAAACTCACCAAAATTTCAAACCACTGCAACACATTTGTTTATAGTCCTGAAGACTGATCGCAGATAATAAATAAAAAAAAAATATTAAGTACATAAGACAGTCCCCCAAAACGCTCACAGATCGACACTTCCTAGTGCTTTCACTGGGAAGAAGAAGTGGCGGAACAAACTCCCCAGCGGCAGAGCAGTCTTTTCGTTTAAAAAAACACATGACTTTATTATTATTCTTATTTATTTACTATCTATACATTATCAATGCAATAGAATAATACTATTATTGGCTATTGTTTTATTTTAGTTTCGTAAATCAAACAAAGTCTGATATACATTAATAAAATGGCAATTAAAATTACAGATTATGTTTTTTCAGCAAAACCACCAAGAAGAATCACCGCAAGTTCATAGGGAGTCGTCACAGACTCGCGGGGACTCGTCAAATTCCAGTCAACCATATTCCCACCATCTACGTCCATCTCTAATATCACAGCAACCCTACATAATGCATCAAATGTGGCCAGCTCCTCTTCCAATGCCAGGTCTGCTAGCTCTCAGGCCAAGTCTACATGATCTGGAACCAAATCAGCATCCAAGTCTGCATGGCTCGTCTCATCAACCCGTAAGTATACAATTGTATATATATACGTCTGATACAACACTCAAAGCAGTGAAAAATTATGCTTTTGCCAAAGACATCAAAATTATTGCACAGCCTGCTTTCAACACTTTTCTAGTCAATCCTTCTTCTTCTCCATTGAACATGATATCTTTGTACAACAGGTAGAATTTCCCAATGTTTCGATGGAAACATAAGTTTTTTTTTTATAGTACATAAATACTAAATACATGCGCAAAAATGCCTTTCTCAAGGAATGTACGGACAACCGCAGGGGAACTTATTGCGGACAACAGCAGCTCAAGCTCACAGACCAAGTAATCACTACGTTTTTCAAGCTACCCGAAACTGTCAAATATTCCCAATCAAGCAAACAAATCATAATATAGGTAGAAAGTTGATTAAAGAATAAATAAAAAGATAGAACTTTAGAATGGCAACACCGATGACATATTGGGTTATATAATCGATATCACAGAGCAAGTAATCGGAGGTTTTGACGGGAAAGTCAAGCTGAGTGTCACGCTCATTTATCATTGGACTTTTAAAATTATTTATAGTGTTGTTTACTAAATAAAAGTGCGTGATTTATGTAGTAAAAAGCGCATTCAGTAAATAATTCATAAAGAACAGTGAAATATCGCAGCATAGTGGCCACATCATGACTTTGTCTCAAACCTTCAACGTAAGAAGGGTCACGCGGCCGTCTTTTTCGACATGAACAATTCATTACGTGACATTGGCTAAATGCACAAACCGCGTGAAGATATAAAAGAAAGAAAGAAAGCGAGTAATCAATATGGTCGATACAAATTTTTCTTTGTCGTATTTTTAAGTTAACACGCAATTTTTGCGAAGGTCGAGGTAAAAATCTATTTCAAAATGGCAAGAATTTATTGTGCGCGAGGATGAAATAGTTATTATTACCCCGGTTGTGATCGTTCAATGTTTAGGTAAATGTTTACCAGTTTGTTTACAAAATATATTGTGTAAGATGAGTATAATGTTCTGTAAAAAAGACAAGACAGCTGAACATAGAACCTTCTCTTTTTTTAAGATTGTTTAAAAAGTATAGACTTACTAGAAACAAATTGTATATTTTACTTGAACATTTTTTATACCGAATATGTACTAAAGAAAATTAACAAACAGCGTATTTGTACCTATATGTCAACTATCTGCACTAGCTATACTTACCTTACACTTTTACAAAAAGTTTAACCTTACTTGAATAACTAACCTAACCATTTTATTATTAATATTGATTGATTATTGGTGAACAAAATTTTCTTGCAGCTTTCCAAGTGATGATGGAATTCGAGAAAAATGGGCTCAAGTTATTCCATTTAAACCCACAACAACTAAAAACAAGGTTTTATACATTTGCAAAGATTTGTATTTGTTACGCCTGACAAACAAAAATAGAATAGAATCTTTTTCTATTTTCATTACATGCTTGTATGAGTTCTTCCAGTCTTCAGCAGTAATGTTGGAAAACGCTTGTTCAGCAGCCATCTTTAGAAAATAAACAATCATTAACAATCGTTCTTACATTACAATATTAAAAAAGAGTGTAATACATTTCTGAGATGTTAACGGCTTCCTTCATAACTAC
The DNA here is from genome assembly GCA_037179545.1 of Sesamia inferens. Classification (NCBI taxonomy): domain Eukaryota; kingdom Metazoa; phylum Arthropoda; class Insecta; order Lepidoptera; family Noctuidae; genus Sesamia; species Sesamia inferens. The sequence continues at coordinate 10,919,190 of CM073921.1, read as the reverse complement.
CGACAATAAATTTCTCAGTGTAGGTATCTGAAGATTTATTACAAAATACAATTTTATTTTGTAATAAATCTGCTTTTTTAAATCATGAAATCTGGAATAGTGCAAGAATAAAAAGTACCTGGTTTTTCAGTGTCAAAGAAATGAACCTTTTGTTTAACTGAAAATAAATCGATATTATCTAAATCTTTTTCGGGCGACCTTTGCGGTGTTTTCCCGGTGTTGAAAAAATGCCATTATTGTTTTCACCTTCCTCAACAATTTTTCTTATAGTATTGACAGATTAACCTAAAACAAAAAAAAAACAATATTAAGCATTACTTTTAACTAGTTTCAACCAATCAAATGGCTTGAAACGACAAACGACACATAAGTAGAGCTTGAGTTTTGAGTGATGTTCTGTAATACAGACCTAAGGTTTGTTTTCCAGAACAAAACTCACGCATTGATCTCTGTTTAAACATTACTTAAAACTAATTTCAACCAATCAAATGGCTTGAAACGAGACTTAAGTACCTACAGCTTGAGTTTTGAGTGACGTTCTGTAATACGCACCTAAAAGTTACATAAATCTGGATAGCCACAAAACTATGCATTGAATACATTTACCAAAGTGAACCCGAGTGAGTGATTACACTGTGTAATTATTGGTGGCTAAAATTATCAGTGATTTAGACTAAAAACAGTGATTAAAACCCAAGGGTAACACTTGCGTTTCTGAAGTTTTCTCCACCTACCTACATAAATTAAATTAAAAATTTATAACATCACTAGACATCAATACAGTCATAATCACTTGGCACAGTGTTGCTAGTGTAGGAAAATAAAATTCTATCATCAGACAAAAAAATGTTGCCAACAACGTCCAATTAAAAATGACCAATAATAACAAATCCTCAAAAGCCAATCAGCCGATCTTTACCCAACAAGTATTCCATCCCGGTCTATTTATTAAACAAACAAGAAACGACCCCTTCTGTGGATAATGCTCAATATCCTTCTCCACCACCCTGGCAACTAGACTAAAAGCTATCGGATAGTCATCAAAAATCTCCATCACACTACACCACACGATGCCATCATTGAAGCCATTGAAGCTTCTGGAAACAAAGTGAGTGGTGAACTAATTAACGCGCGTTTTGGGCCAGACAAAAACCTACTTCTACATTCTTTGTCAACCTAGAACCAGATAATAACAATCCAGCAGTAAAGAACATTCTTTACATATATAATCAAAAAATAAAAATTAAAGATCCTCGCAAATCCAAGAGTATTGTCCAATGCCAGCTCTGCCAAGAATATGGACATTCGAAAAACAATTGCATGAGGCCTTTTAGATGTGTTAAGTGTGGAGAAAACCACAAAACCTCTGAGTGCGATAAAAAAGATCGAAACACACCTGCTAAATGCGCGCTTTGCTCTTGCGATCACCCAGCAAATTACAAAGGTTGACAAATTTACAAGGAGTTTGTGGCTCGAAGACAAAACCATAACCCAAGGTCAAGAAAAACAAACCAGCCTACTACGAAATTACCGAATACTTCAGTCACCGTACCAGAACCACGCTTGCCACATCGGACTGTTGAAAACCAAATTTCACAGCACAAAACTTACGCTCAAGCAGTAGTTGAAGATACCGAAACATCAACATTAAACTATGGTAATCCTGACCACTACCACCTGAATCCTGCTCTAGAAAACATCCTTTCCTTTCCATCCGCAATTGCTATTAAAAATAGCTTGAAGCACTATCTATTACCATCTTATGAATCCAATTACTTGCAAGCTACTACAGTGCGTGTGGAAGATGGCTCTGGCTACTTAAACCTCTCAGCGGTATACTGTCCAGCACGATACATCATAAATGAAGCCATGTTTACGAAATACTTCCAGTCCCTGGGTAATCGATTCATAGCTGGCGGCGACTGGAATGCGAAGCATACGTACTGGGGCTCAAGGTTAATTGTAACGAGGGGTCGCGAGTTAAAAAGAAGCGTTGACTCTAATCGGCTAATGCCTCTATCTACTGGTGAACCAACTTACTGGCCTACAGACAATCAAAAGACACCGGACTTTCTGGACTTTTTTTATCACCAAAAACATATGTCATCTGAACGTCCATATTGAATCCAGCCTGGACGGTTCTTTTGACCACACTCCGGTAAAGCTAATGGTAAGCACAACGATCATAAATCGTGAAACGGACAATGATAAATTGGACAATGCAAAAACTAATTGGGATGATTTCCGCCACTATCTGTAATCCAATATAAATCTTAAGTGTTCACTAAAAACTCCTGAATATATTGATCAAGCGTGCATATATATTACAAATCTTATTCAGGTGGCAGCCTAGCATAATACTCCTGCACTCGTTGCACCTGCCTGTAGATTACTAATGCCAGTCGAAATTCGAAACAAAATATTGGAAAAACGCAGACTGCTTAGGGTATGGCAGCTCTCTCGCAACAGCGTTATACCTAACCACCAATTCGGGTTTCGCAATGATCATTCAGGCGTGGAATAAGTGCATTGAGTCTACTACACGATCAGAGAATGCCTTGAAAAGAAGAAGTATTGCTCAGCAGCTTTCATCGACATCCAACGGGCCTTTGACCGAGTATGGCATAAAGGCCTACTGTATAAAATAAAAAAAACCTTCCACATTCATTCTATCTTCTGATGAAGTCATGTCTAAATGAGAGAACGTTTCAAGTCAAGCAACGTAGTGCGAGATCTTCTCTACATGCCTGCCACGCGGGGGTGCCACAGGGTTCGGTCCTTGGTTCAGTGTTGTACAACATTTTCACTCATGACTTACCTCAAGCTGCTAACGTAACTGTTGCTACCTTCGCGGATGATGCCGCATTTCTTGCATCCAGTAACGATCCAGACAAAGCTAGTAGTTACCTACAAAACCAGCTCAACCAAACCAACGAGTGGTTGCAAAGATGGTGTGTAAAAGCGAGCGCCCCTAAATCGCACCATATTACATTCACGCTGAGAAAGAAGCTGTGCCCAACAGTCAAACTTGGCCAGGATCCTCTACCGCCAAGCATATGTGTCATATACTTGGGATTTTACTTAGACCAACGTATGACCTGGAAAGACCATATTAAGCACAAACGGAATGAAGTAAATAACTGTAATGATGCTTGGCAAGCAATCAACTCTGTCCCTAAGTAATAAACTTAGAGTCAGTCATAAAACCGATTTGGACCTACGGGATTCAACTATGGTCCTCGGCCAGTAAATCGAATATACTCTGCCTCCAAAGAGCCCAAAAGAACATTCTCAGGACCATAAGTGGTGCGGCTTGGTTCACACGTAACACTGAGATACACGAGTACCTAAATATGAAGACTGTCATTGAAGAAGCCAAACAATACTCAGATAAATATGCTGAATGGTTAAAGCTCCATCCCAACCCATTGGCAAGCATGCTTTTAATTCGAAACACAATCAATCGTCTGAAAAGAGCAAATGTGCTGTATGACTAAGGAGAGTTAAGGCAGTGGCCTAAACTCACCAAAATTTCAAACCACTGCAACACATTTGTTTATAGTCCTGAAGACTGATCGCAGATAATAAATAAAAAAAAAATATTAAGTACATAAGACAGTCCCCCAAAACGCTCACAGATCGACACTTCCTAGTGCTTTCACTGGGAAGAAGAAGTGGCGGAACAAACTCCCCAGCGGCAGAGCAGTCTTTTCGTTTAAAAAAACACATGACTTTATTATTATTCTTATTTATTTACTATCTATACATTATCAATGCAATAGAATAATACTATTATTGGCTATTGTTTTATTTTAGTTTCGTAAATCAAACAAAGTCTGATATACATTAATAAAATGGCAATTAAAATTACAGATTATGTTTTTTCAGCAAAACCACCAAGAAGAATCACCGCAAGTTCATAGGGAGTCGTCACAGACTCGCGGGGACTCGTCAAATTCCAGTCAACCATATTCCCACCATCTACGTCCATCTCTAATATCACAGCAACCCTACATAATGCATCAAATGTGGCCAGCTCCTCTTCCAATGCCAGGTCTGCTAGCTCTCAGGCCAAGTCTACATGATCTGGAACCAAATCAGCATCCAAGTCTGCATGGCTCGTCTCATCAACCCGTAAGTATACAATTGTATATATATACGTCTGATACAACACTCAAAGCAGTGAAAAATTATGCTTTTGCCAAAGACATCAAAATTATTGCACAGCCTGCTTTCAACACTTTTCTAGTCAATCCTTCTTCTTCTCCATTGAACATGATATCTTTGTACAACAGGTAGAATTTCCCAATGTTTCGATGGAAACATAAGTTTTTTTTTTATAGTACATAAATACTAAATACATGCGCAAAAATGCCTTTCTCAAGGAATGTACGGACAACCGCAGGGGAACTTATTGCGGACAACAGCAGCTCAAGCTCACAGACCAAGTAATCACTACGTTTTTCAAGCTACCCGAAACTGTCAAATATTCCCAATCAAGCAAACAAATCATAATATAGGTAGAAAGTTGATTAAAGAATAAATAAAAAGATAGAACTTTAGAATGGCAACACCGATGACATATTGGGTTATATAATCGATATCACAGAGCAAGTAATCGGAGGTTTTGACGGGAAAGTCAAGCTGAGTGTCACGCTCATTTATCATTGGACTTTTAAAATTATTTATAGTGTTGTTTACTAAATAAAAGTGCGTGATTTATGTAGTAAAAAGCGCATTCAGTAAATAATTCATAAAGAACAGTGAAATATCGCAGCATAGTGGCCACATCATGACTTTGTCTCAAACCTTCAACGTAAGAAGGGTCACGCGGCCGTCTTTTTCGACATGAACAATTCATTACGTGACATTGGCTAAATGCACAAACCGCGTGAAGATATAAAAGAAAGAAAGAAAGCGAGTAATCAATATGGTCGATACAAATTTTTCTTTGTCGTATTTTTAAGTTAACACGCAATTTTTGCGAAGGTCGAGGTAAAAATCTATTTCAAAATGGCAAGAATTTATTGTGCGCGAGGATGAAATAGTTATTATTACCCCGGTTGTGATCGTTCAATGTTTAGGTAAATGTTTACCAGTTTGTTTACAAAATATATTGTGTAAGATGAGTATAATGTTCTGTAAAAAAGACAAGACAGCTGAACATAGAACCTTCTCTTTTTTTAAGATTGTTTAAAAAGTATAGACTTACTAGAAACAAATTGTATATTTTACTTGAACATTTTTTATACCGAATATGTACTAAAGAAAATTAACAAACAGCGTATTTGTACCTATATGTCAACTATCTGCACTAGCTATACTTACCTTACACTTTTACAAAAAGTTTAACCTTACTTGAATAACTAACCTAACCATTTTATTATTAATATTGATTGATTATTGGTGAACAAAATTTTCTTGCAGCTTTCCAAGTGATGATGGAATTCGAGAAAAATGGGCTCAAGTTATTCCATTTAAACCCACAACAACTAAAAACAAGGTTTTATACATTTGCAAAGATTTGTATTTGTTACGCCTGACAAACAAAAATAGAATAGAATCTTTTTCTATTTTCATTACATGCTTGTATGAGTTCTTCCAGTCTTCAGCAGTAATGTTGGAAAACGCTTGTTCAGCAGCCATCTTTAGAAAATAAACAATCATTAACAATCGTTCTTACATTACAATATTAAAAAAGAGTGTAATACATTTCTGAGATGTTAACGGCTTCCTTCATAACTACCGACAATAAATTTCTCAGTGTAGGTATCTGAAGATTTATTACAAAATACAATTTTATTTTGTAATAAATCTGCTTTTTTAAATCATGAAATCTGGAATAGTGCAAGAATAAAAAGTACCTGGTTTTTCAGTGTCAAAGAAATGAACCTTTTGTTTAACTGAAAATAAATCGATATTATCTAAATCTTTTTCGGGCGACCTTTGCGGTGTTTTCCCGGTGTTGAAAAAATGCCATTATTGTTTTCACCTTCCTCAACAATTTTTCTTATAGTATTGACAGATTAACCTAAAACAAAAAAAAAACAATATTAAGCATTACTTTTAACTAGTTTCAACCAATCAAATGGCTTGAAACGACAAACGACACATAAGTAGAGCTTGAGTTTTGAGTGATGTTCTGTAATACAGACCTAAGGTTTGTTTTCCAGAACAAAACTCACGCATTGATCTCTGTTTAAACATTACTTAAAACTAATTTCAACCAATCAAATGGCTTGAAACGAGACTTAAGTACCTACAGCTTGAGTTTTGAGTGACGTTCTGTAATACGCACCTAAAAGTTACATAAATCTGGATAGCCACAAAACTATGCATTGAATACATTTACCAAAGTGAACCCGAGTGAGTGATTACACTGTGTAATTATTGGTGGCTAAAATTATCAGTGATTTAGACTAAAAACAGTGATTAAAACCCAAGGGTAACACTTGCGTTTCTGAAGTTTTCTCCACCTACCTACATAAATTAAATTAAAAATTTATAACATCACTAGACATCAATACAGTCATAATCACTTGGCACAGTGTTGCTAGTGTAGGAAAATAAAATTCTATCATCAGACAAAAAAATGTTGCCAACAACGTCCAATTAAAAATGACCAATAATAACAAATCCTCAAAAGCCAATCAGCCGATCTTTACCCAACAAGTATTCCATCCCGGTCTATTTATTAAACAAACAAGAAACGACCCCTTCTGTGGATAATGCTCAATATCCTTCTCCACCACCCTGGCAACTAGACTAAAAGCTATCGGATAGTCATCAAAAATCTCCATCACACTACACCACACGATGCCATCATTGAAGCCATTGAAGCTTCTGGAAACAAAGTGAGTGGTGAACTAATTAACGCGCGTTTTGGGCCAGACAAAAACCTACTTCTACATTCTTTGTCAACCTAGAACCAGATAATAACAATCCAGCAGTAAAGAACATTCTTTACATATATAATCAAAAAATAAAAATTAAAGATCCTCGCAAATCCAAGAGTATTGTCCAATGCCAGCTCTGCCAAGAATATGGACATTCGAAAAACAATTGCATGAGGCCTTTTAGATGTGTTAAGTGTGGAGAAAACCACAAAACCTCTGAGTGCGATAAAAAAGATCGAAACACACCTGCTAAATGCGCGCTTTGCTCTTGCGATCACCCAGCAAATTACAAAGGTTGACAAATTTACAAGGAGTTTGTGGCTCGAAGACAAAACCATAACCCAAGGTCAAGAAAAACAAACCAGCCTACTACGAAATTACCGAATACTTCAGTCACCGTACCAGAACCACGCTTGCCACATCGGACTGTTGAAAACCAAATTTCACAGCACAAAACTTACGCTCAAGCAGTAGTTGAAGATACCGAAACATCAACATTAAACTATGGTAATCCTGACCACTACCACCTGAATCCTGCTCTAGAAAACATCCTTTCCTTTCCATCCGCAATTGCTATTAAAAATAGCTTGAAGCACTATCTATTACCATCTTATGAATCCAATTACTTGCAAGCTACTACAGTGCGTGTGGAAGATGGCTCTGGCTACTTAAACCTCTCAGCGGTATACTGTCCAGCACGATACATCATAAATGAAGCCATGTTTACGAAATACTTCCAGTCCCTGGGTAATCGATTCATAGCTGGCGGCGACTGGAATGCGAAGCATACGTACTGGGGCTCAAGGTTAATTGTAACGAGGGGTCGCGAGTTAAAAAGAAGCGTTGACTCTAATCGGCTAATGCCTCTATCTACTGGTGAACCAACTTACTGGCCTACAGACAATCAAAAGACACCGGACTTTCTGGACTTTTTTTATCACCAAAAACATATGTCATCTGAACGTCCATATTGAATCCAGCCTGGACGGTTCTTTTGACCACACTCCGGTAAAGCTAATGGTAAGCACAACGATCATAAATCGTGAAACGGACAATGATAAATTGGACAATGCAAAAACTAATTGGGATGATTTCCGCCACTATCTGTAATCCAATATAAATCTTAAGTGTTCACTAAAAACTCCTGAATATATTGATCAAGCGTGCATATATATTACAAATCTTATTCAGGTGGCAGCCTAGCATAATACTCCTGCACTCGTTGCACCTGCCTGTAGATTACTAATGCCAGTCGAAATTCGAAACAAAATATTGGAAAAACGCAGACTGCTTAGGGTATGGCAGCTCTCTCGCAACAGCGTTATACCTAACCACCAATTCGGGTTTCGCAATGATCATTCAGGCGTGGAATAAGTGCATTGAGTCTACTACACGATCAGAGAATGCCTTGAAAAGAAGAAGTATTGCTCAGCAGCTTTCATCGACATCCAACGGGCCTTTGACCGAGTATGGCATAAAGGCCTACTGTATAAAATAAAAAAAACCTTCCACATTCATTCTATCTTCTGATGAAGTCATGTCTAAATGAGAGAACGTTTCAAGTCAAGCAACGTAGTGCGAGATCTTCTCTACATGCCTGCCACGCGGGGGTGCCACAGGGTTCGGTCCTTGGTTCAGTGTTGTACAACATTTTCACTCATGACTTACCTCAAGCTGCTAACGTAACTGTTGCTACCTTCGCGGATGATGCCGCATTTCTTGCATCCAGTAACGATCCAGACAAAGCTAGTAGTTACCTACAAAACCAGCTCAACCAAACCAACGAGTGGTTGCAAAGATGGTGTGTAAAAGCGAGCGCCCCTAAATCGCACCATATTACATTCACGCTGAGAAAGAAGCTGTGCCCAACAGTCAAACTTGGCCAGGATCCTCTACCGCCAAGCATATGTGTCATATACTTGGGATTTTACTTAGACCAACGTATGACCTGGAAAGACCATATTAAGCACAAACGGAATGAAGTAAATAACTGTAATGATGCTTGGCAAGCAATCAACTCTGTCCCTAAGTAATAAACTTAGAGTCAGTCATAAAACCGATTTGGACCTACGGGATTCAACTATGGTCCTCGGCCAGTAAATCGAATATACTCTGCCTCCAAAGAGCCCAAAAGAACATTCTCAGGACCATAAGTGGTGCGGCTTGGTTCACACGTAACACTGAGATACACGAGTACCTAAATATGAAGACTGTCATTGAAGAAGCCAAACAATACTCAGATAAATATGCTGAATGGTTAAAGCTCCATCCCAACCCATTGGCAAGCATGCTTTTAATTCGAAACACAATCAATCGTCTGAAAAGAGCAAATGTGCTGTATGACTAAGGAGAGTTAAGGCAGTGGCCTAAACTCACCAAAATTTCAAACCACTGCAACACATTTGTTTATAGTCCTGAAGACTGATCGCAGATAATAAATAAAAAAAAAATATTAAGTACATAAGACAGTCCCCCAAAACGCTCACAGATCGACACTTCCTAGTGCTTTCACTGGGAAGAAGAAGTGGCGGAACAAACTCCCCAGCGGCAGAGCAGTCTTTTCGTTTAAAAAAACACATGACTTTATTATTATTCTTATTTATTTACTATCTATACATTATCAATGCAATAGAATAATACTATTATTGGCTATTGTTTTATTTTAGTTTCGTAAATCAAACAAAGTCTGATATACATTAATAAAATGGCAATTAAAATTACAGATTATGTTTTTTCAGCAAAACCACCAAGAAGAATCACCGCAAGTTCATAGGGAGTCGTCACAGACTCGCGGGGACTCGTCAAATTCCAGTCAACCATATTCCCACCATCTACGTCCATCTCTAATATCACAGCAACCCTACATAATGCATCAAATGTGGCCAGCTCCTCTTCCAATGCCAGGTCTGCTAGCTCTCAGGCCAAGTCTACATGATCTGGAACCAAATCAGCATCCAAGTCTGCATGGCTCGTCTCATCAACCCGTAAGTATACAATTGTATATATATACGTCTGATACAACACTCAAAGCAGTGAAAAATTATGCTTTTGCCAAAGACATCAAAATTATTGCACAGCCTGCTTTCAACACTTTTCTAGTCAATCCTTCTTCTTCTCCATTGAACATGATATCTTTGTACAACAGGTAGAATTTCCCAATGTTTCGATGGAAACATAAGTTTTTTTTTTATAGTACATAAATACTAAATACATGCGCAAAAATGCCTTTCTCAAGGAATGTACGGACAACCGCAGGGGAACTTATTGCGGACAACAGCAGCTCAAGCTCACAGACCAAGTAATCACTACGTTTTTCAAGCTACCCGAAACTGTCAAATATTCCCAATCAAGCAAACAAATCATAATATAGGTAGAAAGTTGATTAAAGAATAAATAAAAAGATAGAACTTTAGAATGGCAACACCGATGACATATTGGGTTATATAATCGATATCACAGAGCAAGTAATCGGAGGTTTTGACGGGAAAGTCAAGCTGAGTGTCACGCTCATTTATCATTGGACTTTTAAAATTATTTATAGTGTTGTTTACTAAATAAAAGTGCGTGATTTATGTAGTAAAAAGCGCATTCAGTAAATAATTCATAAAGAACAGTGAAATATCGCAGCATAGTGGCCACATCATGACTTTGTCTCAAACCTTCAACGTAAGAAGGGTCACGCGGCCGTCTTTTTCGACATGAACAATTCATTACGTGACATTGGCTAAATGCACAAACCGCGTGAAGATATAAAAGAAAGAAAGAAAGCGAGTAATCAATATGGTCGATACAAATTTTTCTTTGTCGTATTTTTAAGTTAACACGCAATTTTTGCGAAGGTCGAGGTAAAAATCTATTTCAAAATGGCAAGAATTTATTGTGCGCGAGGATGAAATAGTTATTATTACCCCGGTTGTGATCGTTCAATGTTTAGGTAAATGTTTACCAGTTTGTTTACAAAATATATTGTGTAAGATGAGTATAATGTTCTGTAAAAAAGACAAGACAGCTGAACATAGAACCTTCTCTTTTTTTAAGATTGTTTAAAAAGTATAGACTTACTAGAAACAAATTGTATATTTTACTTGAACATTTTTTATACCGAATATGTACTAAAGAAAATTAACAAACAGCGTATTTGTACCTATATGTCAACTATCTGCACTAGCTATACTTACCTTACACTTTTACAAAAAGTTTAACCTTACTTGAATAACTAACCTAACCATTTTATTATTAATATTGATTGATTATTGGTGAACAAAATTTTCTTGCAGCTTTCCAAGTGATGATGGAATTCGAGAAAAATGGGCTCAAGTTATTCCATTTAAACCCACAACAACTAAAAACAAGGTTTTATACATTTGCAAAGATTTGTATTTGTTACGCCTGACAAACAAAAATAGAATAGAATCTTTTTCTATTTTCATTACATGCTTGTATGAGTTCTTCCAGTCTTCAGCAGTAATGTTGGAAAACGCTTGTTCAGCAGCCATCTTTAGAAAATAAACAATCATTAACAATCGTTCTTACATTACAATATTAAAAAAGAGTGTAATACATTTCTGAGATGTTAACGGCTTCCTTCATAACTACCGACAATAAATTTCTCAGTGTAGGTATCTGAAGATTTATTACAAAATACAATTTTATTTTGTAATAAATCTGCTTTTTTAAATCATGAAATCTGGAATAGTGCAAGAATAAAAAGTACCTGGTTTTTCAGTGTCAAAGAAATGAACCTTTTGTTTAACTGAAAATAAATCGATATTATCTAAATCTTTTTCGGGCGACCTTTGCGGTGTTTTCCCGGTGTTGAAAAAATGCCATTATTGTTTTCACCTTCCTCAACAATTTTTCTTATAGTATTGACAGATTAACCTAAAACAAAAAAAAAACAATATTAAGCATTACTTTTAACTAGTTTCAACCAATCAAATGGCTTGAAACGACAAACGACACATAAGTAGAGCTTGAGTTTTGAGTGATGTTCTGTAATACAGACCTAAGGTTTGTTTTCCAGAACAAAACTCACGCATTGATCTCTGTTTAAACATTACTTAAAACTAATTTCAACCAATCAAATGGCTTGAAACGAGACTTAAGTACCTACAGCTTGAGTTTTGAGTGACGTTCTGTAATACGCACCTAAAAGTTACATAAATCTGGATAGCCACAAAACTATGCATTGAATACATTTACCAAAGTGAACCCGAGTGAGTGATTACACTGTGTAATTATTGGTGGCTAAAATTATCAGTGATTTAGACTAAAAACAGTGATTAAAACCCAAGGGTAACACTTGCGTTTCTGAAGTTTTCTCCACCTACCTACATAAATTAAATTAAAAATTTATAACATCACTAGACATCAATACAGTCATAATCACTTGGCACAGTGTTGCTAGTGTAGGAAAATAAAATTCTATCATCAGACAAAAAAATGTTGCCAACAACGTCCAATTAAAAATGACCAATAATAACAAATCCTCAAAAGCCAATCAGCCGATCTTTACCCAACAAGTATTCCATCCCGGTCTATTTATTAAACAAACAAGAAACGACCCCTTCTGTGGATAATGCTCAATATCCTTCTCCACCACCCTGGCAACTAGACTAAAAGCTATCGGATAGTCATCAAAAATCTCCATCACACTACACCACACGATGCCATCATTGAAGCCATTGAAGCTTCTGGAAACAAAGTGAGTGGTGAACTAATTAACGCGCGTTTTGGGCCAGACAAAAACCTACTTCTACATTCTTTGTCAACCTAGAACCAGATAATAACAATCCAGCAGTAAAGAACATTCTTTACATATATAATCAAAAAATAAAAATTAAAGATCCTCGCAAATCCAAGAGTATTGTCCAATGCCAGCTCTGCCAAGAATATGGACATTCGAAAAACAATTGCATGAGGCCTTTTAGATGTGTTAAGTGTGGAGAAAACCACAAAACCTCTGAGTGCGATAAAAAAGATCGAAACACACCTGCTAAATGCGCGCTTTGCTCTTGCGATCACCCAGCAAATTACAAAGGTTGACAAATTTACAAGGAGTTTGTGGCTCGAAGACAAAACCATAACCCAAGGTCAAGAAAAACAAACCAGCCTACTACGAAATTACCGAATACTTCAGTCACCGTACCAGAACCACGCTTGCCACATCGGACTGTTGAAAACCAAATTTCACAGCACAAAACTTACGCTCAAGCAGTAGTTGAAGATACCGAAACATCAACATTAAACTATGGTAATCCTGACCACTACCACCTGAATCCTGCTCTAGAAAACATCCTTTCCTTTCCATCCGCAATTGCTATTAAAAATAGCTTGAAGCACTATCTATTACCATCTTATGAATCCAATTACTTGCAAGCTACTACAGTGCGTGTGGAAGATGGCTCTGGCTACTTAAACCTCTCAGCGGTATACTGTCCAGCACGATACATCATAAATGAAGCCATGTTTACGAAATACTTCCAGTCCCTGGGTAATCGATTCATAGCTGGCGGCGACTGGAATGCGAAGCATACGTACTGGGGCTCAAGGTTAATTGTAACGAGGGGTCGCGAGTTAAAAAGAAGCGTTGACTCTAATCGGCTAATGCCTCTATCTACTGGTGAACCAACTTACTGGCCTACAGACAATCAAAAGACACCGGACTTTCTGGACTTTTTTTATCACCAAAAACATATGTCATCTGAACGTCCATATTGAATCCAGCCTGGACGGTTCTTTTGACCACACTCCGGTAAAGCTAATGGTAAGCACAACGATCATAAATCGTGAAACGGACAATGATAAATTGGACAATGCAAAAACTAATTGGGATGATTTCCGCCACTATCTGTAATCCAATATAAATCTTAAGTGTTCACTAAAAACTCCTGAATATATTGATCAAGCGTGCATATATATTACAAATCTTATTCAGGTGGCAGCCTAGCATAATACTCCTGCACTCGTTGCACCTGCCTGTAGATTACTAATGCCAGTCGAAATTCGAAACAAAATATTGGAAAAACGCAGACTGCTTAGGGTATGGCAGCTCTCTCGCAACAGCGTTATACCTAACCACCAATTCGGGTTTCGCAATGATCATTCAGGCGTGGAATAAGTGCATTGAGTCTACTACACGATCAGAGAATGCCTTGAAAAGAAGAAGTATTGCTCAGCAGCTTTCATCGACATCCAACGGGCCTTTGACCGAGTATGGCATAAAGGCCTACTGTATAAAATAAAAAAAACCTTCCACATTCATTCTATCTTCTGATGAAGTCATGTCTAAATGAGAGAACGTTTCAAGTCAAGCAACGTAGTGCGAGATCTTCTCTACATGCCTGCCACGCGGGGGTGCCACAGGGTTCGGTCCTTGGTTCAGTGTTGTACAACATTTTCACTCATGACTTACCTCAAGCTGCTAACGTAACTGTTGCTACCTTCGCGGATGATGCCGCATTTCTTGCATCCAGTAACGATCCAGACAAAGCTAGTAGTTACCTACAAAACCAGCTCAACCAAACCAACGAGTGGTTGCAAAGATGGTGTGTAAAAGCGAGCGCCCCTAAATCGCACCATATTACATTCACGCTGAGAAAGAAGCTGTGCCCAACAGTCAAACTTGGCCAGGATCCTCTACCGCCAAGCATATGTGTCATATACTTGGGATTTTACTTAGACCAACGTATGACCTGGAAAGACCATATTAAGCACAAACGGAATGAAGTAAATAACTGTAATGATGCTTGGCAAGCAATCAACTCTGTCCCTAAGTAATAAACTTAGAGTCAGTCATAAAACCGATTTGGACCTACGGGATTCAACTATGGTCCTCGGCCAGTAAATCGAATATACTCTGCCTCCAAAGAGCCCAAAAGAACATTCTCAGGACCATAAGTGGTGCGGCTTGGTTCACACGTAACACTGAGATACACGAGTACCTAAATATGAAGACTGTCATTGAAGAAGCCAAACAATACTCAGATAAATATGCTGAATGGTTAAAGCTCCATCCCAACCCATTGGCAAGCATGCTTTTAATTCGAAACACAATCAATCGTCTGAAAAGAGCAAATGTGCTGTATGACTAAGGAGAGTTAAGGCAGTGGCCTAAACTCACCAAAATTTCAAACCACTGCAACACATTTGTTTATAGTCCTGAAGACTGATCGCAGATAATAAATAAAAAAAAAATATTAAGTACATAAGACAGTCCCCCAAAACGCTCACAGATCGACACTTCCTAGTGCTTTCACTGGGAAGAAGAAGTGGCGGAACAAACTCCCCAGCGGCAGAGCAGTCTTTTCGTTTAAAAAAACACATGACTTTATTATTATTCTTATTTATTTACTATCTATACATTATCAATGCAATAGAATAATACTATTATTGGCTATTGTTTTATTTTAGTTTCGTAAATCAAACAAAGTCTGATATACATTAATAAAATGGCAATTAAAATTACAGATTATGTTTTTTCAGCAAAACCACCAAGAAGAATCACCGCAAGTTCATAGGGAGTCGTCACAGACTCGCGGGGACTCGTCAAATTCCAGTCAACCATATTCCCACCATCTACGTCCATCTCTAATATCACAGCAACCCTACATAATGCATCAAATGTGGCCAGCTCCTCTTCCAATGCCAGGTCTGCTAGCTCTCAGGCCAAGTCTACATGATCTGGAACCAAATCAGCATCCAAGTCTGCATGGCTCGTCTCATCAACCCGTAAGTATACAATTGTATATATATACGTCTGATACAACACTCAAAGCAGTGAAAAATTATGCTTTTGCCAAAGACATCAAAATTATTGCACAGCCTGCTTTCAACACTTTTCTAGTCAATCCTTCTTCTTCTCCATTGAACATGATATCTTTGTACAACAGGTAGAATTTCCCAATGTTTCGATGGAAACATAAGTTTTTTTTTTATAGTACATAAATACTAAATACATGCGCAAAAATGCCTTTCTCAAGGAATGTACGGACAACCGCAGGGGAACTTATTGCGGACAACAGCAGCTCAAGCTCACAGACCAAGTAATCACTACGTTTTTCAAGCTACCCGAAACTGTCAAATATTCCCAATCAAGCAAACAAATCATAATATAGGTAGAAAGTTGATTAAAGAATAAATAAAAAGATAGAACTTTAGAATGGCAACACCGATGACATATTGGGTTATATAATCGATATCACAGAGCAAGTAATCGGAGGTTTTGACGGGAAAGTCAAGCTGAGTGTCACGCTCATTTATCATTGGACTTTTAAAATTATTTATAGTGTTGTTTACTAAATAAAAGTGCGTGATTTATGTAGTAAAAAGCGCATTCAGTAAATAATTCATAAAGAACAGTGAAATATCGCAGCATAGTGGCCACATCATGACTTTGTCTCAAACCTTCAACGTAAGAAGGGTCACGCGGCCGTCTTTTTCGACATGAACAATTCATTACGTGACATTGGCTAAATGCACAAACCGCGTGAAGATATAAAAGAAAGAAAGAAAGCGAGTAATCAATATGGTCGATACAAATTTTTCTTTGTCGTATTTTTAAGTTAACACGCAATTTTTGCGAAGGTCGAGGTAAAAATCTATTTCAAAATGGCAAGAATTTATTGTGCGCGAGGATGAAATAGTTATTATTACCCCGGTTGTGATCGTTCAATGTTTAGGTAAATGTTTACCAGTTGTAAGATGAGTATAATGTTCTGTAAAAAAGACAAGACAGCTGAACATAGAACCTTCTCTTTTTTTAAGATTGTTTAAAAAGTATAGACTTACTAGAAACAAATTGTATATTTTACTTGAACATTTTTTATACCGAATATGTACTAAAGAAAATTAACAAACAGCGTATTTGTACCTATATGTCAACTATCTGCACTAGCTATACTTACCTTACACTTTTACAAAAAGTTTAACCTTACTTGAATAACTAACCTAACCATTTTATTATTAATATTGATTGATTATTGGTGAACAAAATTTTCTTGCAGCTTTCCAAGTGATGATGGAATTCGAGAAAAATGGGCTCAAGTTATTCCATTTAAACCCACAACAACTAAAAACAAGGTTTTATACATTTGCAAAGATTTGTATTTGTTACGCCTGACAAACAAAAATAGAATAGAATCTTTTTCTATTTTCATTAGATGCTTGTATGAGTTCTTCCAGTCTTCAGCAGTAATGTTGGAAAACGCTTGTTCAGCAGCCATCTTTAGAAAATAAACAATCATTAACAATCGTTCTTACATTACAATATTAAAAAAGAGTGTAATACCTTTCTGAGATGTTAACGGCTTCCTTCATAACTACCGACAATAAATTTCTCAGTGTAGGTATCTGAAGATTTATTACAAAATACAATTTTATTTTGTAATAAATCTGCTTTTTTAAATCATGAAATCTGGAATAGTGCAAGAATAAAAAGTACCTGGTTTTTCAGTGTCAAAGAAATGAACCTTTTGTTTAACTGAAAATAAATCGATATTATCTAAATCTTTTTCGGGCGACCTTTGCGGTGTTTTCCCGGTGTTGAAAAAATGCCATTATTGTTTTCACCTTCCTCAACAATTTTTCTTATAGTATTGACAGATTAACCTAAAACAAAAAAAAAAACAATATTAAGCATTACTTTTAACTAGTTTCAACCAATCAAATGGCTTGAAACGACAAACGACACATAAGTAGAGCTTGAGTTTTGAGTGATGTTCTGTAATACAGACCTAAGGTTTGTTTTCCAGAACAAAACTCACGCATTGATCTCTGTTTAAACATTACTTAAAACTAATTTCAACCAATCAAATGGCTTGAAACGAGACTTAAGTACCTACAGCTTGAGTTTTGAGTGACGTTCTGTAATACGCACCTAAAAGTTACATAAATCTGGATAGCCACAAAACTATGCATTGAATACATTTACCAAAGTGAACCCGAGTGAGTGATTACACTGTGTAATTATTGGTGGCTAAAATTATCAGTGATTTAGACTAAAAACAGTGATTAAAACCCAAGGGTGACACTTGCGTTTCTGAAGTTTTCTCCACCTACCTACATAAATTAAATTAAAAATTTATAACATCACTAGACATCAATACAGTCATAATCACTTGGCACAGTGTTGCTAGTGTAGGAAAATAAAATTCTATCATCAGACAAAAAAATGTTGCCAACAACGTCCAATTAAAAATGACCAATAATAACAAATCCTCAAAAGCCAATCAGCCGATCTTTACCCAACAAGTATTCCATCCCGGTCTATTTATTAAACAAACAAGAAACGACCCCTTCTGTGGATAATGCTCAATATCCTTCTCCACCACCCTGGCAACTAGACTAAAAGCTATCGGATAGTCATCAAAAATCTCCATCACACTACACCACACGATGCCATCATTGAAGCCATTGAAGCTTCTGGAAACAAAGTGAGTGGTGAACTAATTAACGCGCGTTTTGGGCCAGACAAAAACCTACTTCTACATTCTTTGTCAACCTAGAACCAGATAATAACAATCCAGCAGTAAAGAACATTCTTTACATATATAATCAAAAAATAAAAATTAAAGATCCTCGCAAATCCAAGAGTATTGTCCAATGCCAGCTCTGCCAAGAATATGGACATTCGAAAAACAATTGCATGAGGCCTTTTAGATGTGTTAAGTGTGGAGAAAACCACAAAACCTCTGAGTGCGATAAAAAAGATCGAAACACACCTGCTAAATGCGCGCTTTGCTCTTGCGATCACCCAGCAAATTACAAAGGTTGACAAATTTACAAGGAGTTTGTGGCTCGAAGACAAAACCATAACCCAAGGTCAAGAAAAACAAACCAGCCTACTACGAAATTACCGAATACTTCAGTCACCGTACCAGAACCACGCTTGCCACATCGGACTGTTGAAAACCAAATTTCACAGCACAAAACTTACGCTCAAGCAGTAGTTGAAGATACCGAAACATCAACATTAAACTATGGTAATCCTGACCACTACCACCTGAATCCTGCTCTAGAAAACATCCTTTCCTTTCCATCCGCAATTGCTATTAAAAATAGCTTGAAGCACTATCTATTACCATCTTATGAATCCAATTACTTGCAAGCTACTACAGTGCGTGTGGAAGATGGCTCTGGCTACTTAAACCTCTCAGCGGTATACTGTCCAGCACGATACATCATAAATGAAGCCATGTTTACGAAATACTTCCAGTCCCTGGGTAATCGATTCATAGCTGGCGGCGACTGGAATGCGAAGCATACGTACTGGGGCTCAAGGTTAATTGTAACGAGGGGTCGCGAGTTAAAAAGAAGCGTTGACTCTAATCGGCTAATGCCTCTATCTACTGGTGAACCAACTTACTGGCCTACAGACAATCAAAAGACACCGGACTTTCTGGACTTTTTTTATCACCAAAAACATATGTCATCTGAACGTCCATATTGAATCCAGCCTGGACGGTTCTTTTGACCACACTCCGGTAAAGCTAATGGTAAGCACAACGATCATAAATCGTGAAACGGAGAATGATAAATTGGACAATGCAAAAACTAATTGGGATGATTTCCGCCACTATCTGTAATCCAATATAAATCTTAAGTGTTCACTAAAAACTCCTGAATATATTGATCAAGCGTGCATATATATTACAAATCTTATTCAGGTGGCAGCCTAGCATAATACTCCTGCACTCGTTGCACCTGCCTGTAGATTACTAATGCCAGTCGAAATTCGAAACAAAATATTGGAAAAACGCAGACTGCTTAGGGTATGGCAGCTCTCTCGCAACAGCGTTATACCTAACCACCAATTCGGGTTTCGCAATGATCATTCAGGCGTGGAATAAGTGCATTGAGTCTACTACACGATCAGAGAATGCCTTGAAAAGAAGAAGTATTGCTCAGCAGCTTTCATCGACATCCAACGGGCCTTTGACCGAGTATGGCATAAAGGCCTACTGTATAAAATAAAAAAAACCTTCCACATTCATTCTATCTTCTGATGAAGTCATGTCTAAATGAGAGAACGTTTCAAGTCAAGCAACGTAGTGCGAGATCTTCTCTACATGCCTGCCACGCGGGGGTGCCACAGGGTTCGGTCCTTGGTTCAGTGTTGTACAACATTTTCACTCATGACTTACCTCAAGCTGCTAACGTAACTGTTGCTACCTTCGCGGATGATGCCGCATTTCTTGCATCCAGTAACGATCCAGACAAAGCTAGTAGTTACCTACAAAACCAGCTCAACCAAACCAACGAGTGGTTGCAAAGATGGTGTGTAAAAGCGAGCGCCCCTAAATCGCACCATATTACATTCACGCTGAGAAAGAAGCTGTGCCCAACAGTCAAACTTGGCCAGGATCCTCTACCGCCAAGCATATGTGTCATATACTTGGGATTTTACTTAGACCAACGTATGACCTGGAAAGACCATATTAAGCACAAACGGAATGAAGTAAATAACTGTAATGATGCTTGGCAAGCAATCAACTCTGTCCCTAAGTAATAAACTTAGAGTCAGTCATAAAACCGATTTGGACCTACGGGATTCAACTATGGTCCTCGGCCAGTAAATCGAATATACTCTGCCTCCAAAGAGCCCAAAAGAACATTCTCAGGACCATAAGTGGTGCGGCTTGGTTCACACGTAACACTGAGATACACGAGTACCTAAATATGAAGACTGTCATTGAAGAAGCCAAACAATACTCAGATAAATATGCTGAATGATTAAAGCTCCATCCCAACCCATTGGCAAGCATGCTTTTCATTCGAAACACAATCAATCGCCTGAAAAGAGCTAATGTGCTGTATGACTAAGGAGAGTTAAGGCAGTGGCCTTAACTCACCAAAATTTCAAACCACTGCAACACATTTGTTTATAGTCCTGAAGACTGATCGCAGATAATAAATAAAAAAAAATATTAAGTACATAAGACAGTCCCCCAAAACGCTCACAGATCGACACTTCCTAGTGCTTTCACTGGGAAGAAGAAGTGGCGGAACAAACTCCCCAGCGGCAGAGCAGTCTTTTCGTTTAAAAAAACACATGACTTTATTATTATTCTTATTTATTTACTATCTATACATTATCAATGCAATAGAATAATACTATTATTGGCTATTGTTTTATTTTAGTTTCATAAATCAAACAAAGTCTGATATACATTAATAAAATGGCAATTAAAATTACAGATTATGTTTTTTCAGCAAAACCACCAAGAAGAATCACCGCAAGTTCATAGGGAGTCGTCACAGACTCGCGGGGACTCGTCAAATTCCAGTCAACCATATTCCCACCATCTACGTCCATCTCTAATATCACAGCAACCCTACATAATGCATCAAATGTGGCCAGCTCCTCTTCCAATGCCAGGTCTGCTAGCTCTCAGGCCAAGTCTACATGATCTGGAACCAAATCAGCATCCAAGTCTGCATGGCTCGTCTCATCAACCCGTAAGTATACAATTGTATATATATATATATATATATATATATATATATATATATATATATATATATATATATATATATATATATACGTCTGATACAACACTCAAAGCAGTGAAAAATTATGCTTTTGCCAAAGACATCAAAATTATTGCACAGCCTGCTTTCAACACTTTTCTAGTCAATCCTTCTTCTTCTCCATTGAACATGATATCTTTGTACAACAGCTAGAATTTCCCAATGTTTCGATGGAAACATAAGTTTTTTTTTATAGTACATAAATACTAAATACATGCGCAAAAATGCCTTTCTCAAGGAATGTACGGACAACCACAGAGGAACTTATTGCGGACAACAGCAGCTCAAGCTCACAGAGCAAGTAATCACTACGTTTTTTCAAGCTACCCGAAACTGTCAAATATTCCCAATCAAGCAAAGAAATCATAATATAGGTAGAAAGATGATTAAAGAATAAATAAAAAGATAGTAAACTTTAGAATGGCAACACCGATGACATATTGGGTTATATAATCGATATCACAGAGCAAGTAATCGGAGGTTTTGACGGGAAAGTCAAGCTGAGTGTCACGCTCATTTATCATTGGACTTTTAAAATTATTTATAGTGTTGTTTACTAAATAAAAGTGCGTGATTTATGTAGTAAAAAGCGCATTCAGTAAATAATTCATAAAGAACAGTGAAATATCGCAGCATAGTGGCCACATCATGACTTTGTCTCAAACCTTCAACGCAAGAAGGGTCACGCGGCCGTCTTTTTCGACATGAACAATTCATTACGTGACATTGGCTAAATGCACAAACCGCGCGAAGATATAAAAGAAAGAAAGAAAGCGAGTAATCAATATGGTCGATACAAATTTTTCTTTGTCGTATTTTTAAGTTATCACGCAATTTTTGCGAAGGTCGAGGTAAAAATCTATTTCAAAATGGCAAGAATTTATTGTGCGCGAGGATGAAATAGTTATTATTACCCCGGTTGTGATCGTTCAATGTTTAGGTAAATGTTTACCAGTTTGTTTACAAAATATATTGTGTAAGATGAGTATAATGTTCTGTAAAAAAGACAAGACAGCTGAACATAGAACCTTCTCTTTTTTTAAGTTTGTTTAAAAAGTATAGACTTACTAGAAACAAATTGTATATTTTACTTGAACATTTTTTATACCGAATATGTACTAAAGAAAATTAACAAACAGCGTATTTGTACCTATATGTCAACTATCTGCACTAGCTATACTTACCTTACACTTTTACAAAAAGTTTAACCTTACTTGAATAACTAACCTAACCATTTTATTATTAATATTGATTGATTATTGGTGAACAAAATTTTCTTGCAGCTTTCCAAGTGATGATGGAATTCGAGAAAAATGGGCTCAAGTTATTCCATTTAAACCCACAACAACTAAAAACAAGATTTTATACATTTGTAAAGATTTGTATTTGTTACGCCTGACAAACAAAAATAGAATAGAATCTTTTTCTATTTTCATTACATGCTTGTATGAGTTCTTCCAGTCTTCAGCAGTAATGTTGGAAAACGCTTGTTCAGCAGCCATCTTTAGAAAATAAACAATCATTAACAATCGTTCTTACATTACAATATTAAAAAAGAGTGTAATACCTTTCTGAGATGTTAACGGCTTCCTTCATAACCCAAGTCCTCTCTAACTACCGACAATAAATTTCTCAGTGTAGGTATCTGAAGATTTATTACAAAATACAATTTTATTTTGTAACAAATCTGCTTTTTTAAATCATGAAATCTGGAATAGTGCAAGAATAAAAAGTACCTGGTTTTTCAGTGTCAAAGAAATGAACCTTTTGTTTAACTGAAAATAAATCGATATTATCTAAATCTTTTTCGGGCGACCTTTGCGGTGTTTTCCCGGTGTTGAAAAAATGCCATTATTGTTTTCACCTTCCTCAACAATTTTTCTTATAGTATTGACAGATTAACCTAAAACAAAAAAAAAACAATATTAAGCATTACTTTTAACTAGTTTCAACCAATCAAATGGCTTGAAACGACAAACGACACATAAGTAGAGCTTGAGTTTTGAGTGATGTTCTGTAATACAGACCTAAGGTTTGTTTTCCAGAACAAAACTCACGCATTGATCTCTGTTTAAACATTACTTAAAACTAATTTCAACCAATCAAATGGCTTGAAACGAGACTTAAGTACCTACAGCTTGAGTTTTGAGTGACGTTCTGTAATACGCACCTAAAAGTTACATAAATCTGGATAGCCACAAAACTATGCATTGAATACATTTACCAAAGTGAACCCGAGTGAGTGATTACACTGTGTAATTATTGGTGGCTAAAATTATCAGTGATTTAGACTAAAAACAGTGATTAAAACCCAAGGGTGACACTTGCGTTTCTGAAGTTTTCTCCACCTACCTACATAAATTAAATTAAAAATTTATAACGTCACTAGACATCAATACAGTCATAATCACTTGGCACAGTGTTGCTAGTGTAGGAAAATAAAATTCTATCATCAGACAAAAAAATGTTGCCAACAACGTCCAATTAAAAATGACCAATAATAACAAATCCTCAAAAGCCAATCAGCCGATCTTTACCCAACAAGTATTCCATCCCGGTCTATTTATTAAACAAACAAGAAACGACCCCTTCTGTGGATAATGCTCAATATCCTTCTCCACCACCCTGGCAACTAGACTAAAAGCTATCGGATAGTCATCAAAAATCTCCATCACACTACACCACACGATGCCATCATTGAAGCCATTGAAGCTTCTGGAAACAAAGTGAGTGGTGAACTAATTAACGCGCGTTTTGGGCCAGACAAAAACCTACTTCTACATTCTTTGTCAACCTAGAACCAGATAATAACAATCCAGCAGTAAAGAACATTCTTTACATATATAATCAAAAAATAAAAATTAAAGATCCTCGCAAATCCAAGAGTATTGTCCAATGCCAGCTCTGCCAAGAATATGGACATTCGAAAAACAATTGCATGAGGCCTTTTAGATGTGTTAAGTGTGGAGAAAACCACAAAACCTCTGAGTGCGATAAAAAAGATCGAAACACACCTGCTAAATGCGCGCTTTGCTCTTGCGATCACCCAGCAAATTACAAAGGTTGACAAATTTACAAGGAGTTTGTGGCTCGGAGACAAAACCATAACCCAAGGTCAAGAAAAACAAACCAGCCTACTACGAAATTACCGAATACTTCAGTCACCGTACCAGAACCACGCTTGCCACATCGGACTGTTGAAAACCAAATTTCACAGCACAAAACTTACGCTCAAGCAGTAGTTGAAGATACCGAAACATCAACATTAAACTATGGTAATCCTGACCACTACCACCTGAATCCTGCTCTAGAAAACATCCTTTCCTTTCCATCCGCAATTGCTATTAAAAATAGCTTGAAGCACTATCTATTACCATCTTATGAATCCAATTACTTGCAAGCTACTACAGTGCGTGTGGAAGATGGCTCTGGCTACTTAAACCTCTCAGCGGTATACTGTCCAGCACGATACATCATAAATGAAGCCATGTTTACGAAATACTTCCAGTCCCTGGGTAATCGATTCATAGCTGGCGGCGACTGGAATGCGAAGCATACGTACTGGGGCTCAAGGTTAATTGTAACGAGGGGTCGCGAGTTAAAAAGAAGCGTTGACTCTAATCGGCTAATGCCTCTATCTACTGGTGAACCAACTTACTGGCCTACAGACAATCAAAAGACACCGGACTTTCTGGACTTTTTTTATCACCAAAAACATATGTCATCTGAACGTCCATATTGAATCCAGCCTGGACGGTTCTTCTGACCACACTCCGGTAAAGCTAATGGTAAGCACAACGATCATAAATCGTGAAACGGACAATGATAAATTGGACAATGCAAAAACTAATTGGGATGATTTCCGCCACTATCTGGAATCCAATATAAATCTTAAGTGTTCACTAAAAACTCCTGAATATATTGATCAAGCATGCATATATATCACAAATCTTATTCAGTTGGCAGCCTAGCATAATACTCCTGCACTCGTTGCACCTGCCTGTAGATTACTAATACCAGTCGAAATTCGAAACAAAATATTGGAAAAACGCAGACTGCTTAGGGTATGGCTGCTCTCTCGCAACAGCGTTATACCTAACCACCAATTCGGGTTTCGCAATGATCATTCAACCGTGGAATAAGTGCATCGAGTCTACTACACGATCAGAGAATGCCTTGAAAAGAAGAAGTATTGCTCAGCAGCTTTCATCGACATCCAACGGGCCTTTGACCGAGTATGGCATAAAGGCCTACTGTATAAAATAAAAAAAAAACCTTCCACATTCATTCTATCTTCTGATGAAGTCATACCTAAATGAGAGAACGTGTCAAGTCAAGCAACGTAGTGCGAGATCTTCTCTACATGCCTGCCACGCGGGTTTGCCACAGGGTTCGGTCCTTGGTCCAGTGTTGTACAACATTTTCACTCATGACTTACCTCAAGCTGCTAAAGTAACTGTTGCTACCTTCGCGGATGATGCCGCATTTCTTGCATCCAGTAACGATCCAGACAAAGCTAGTAGTTACCTACAAAACCAGCTCAACCAAACCAACGAGTGGTTGCAAAGATGGTGTGTAAAAGCGAGCGCCCCTAAACCGCACCATATTACATTCACTCTGAGAAAGAAGCTGTGCCCGATAGTCAAACTTGGCCAGGATCCTCTACCGCCAAGCATATGTGTCAAATACTTGGGATTTTACTTAGACCAACGTATGACCTGGAAAGACCATATTAAGCACAAACGGAATGAAGTAAATAACTGTAATGATGCTTGGCAAGCAATCAACTCTGTCCCTAAGTAATAAACTTAGAGTCAGTCATAAAACCGATTTGGACCTACGGGATTCAACTATGGTCCTCGGCCAGTAAATCGAATATACTCTGCCTCCAAAGAGCCCAAAAGAACATTCTCAGGACCATAAGTGGTGCGGCTTGGTTCACACGTAACACTGAGATACACGAGTACCTAAATATGAAGACTGTCATTGAAGAAGCCAAACAATACTCAGATAAATATGCTGAATGATTAAAGCTCCATCCCAACCCATTGGCAAGCATGCTTTTCATTCGAAACACAATCAATCGCCTGAAAAGAGCTAATGTGCTGTATGACTAAGGAGAGTTAAGGCAGTGGCCTTAACTCACCAAAATTTCAAACCACTGCAACACATTTGTTTATAGTCCTGAAGACTGATCGCAGATAATAAATAAAAAAAAATATTAAGTACATAAGACAGTCCCCCAAAACGCTCACAGATCGACACTTCCTAGTGCTTTCACTGGGAAGAAGAAGTGGCGGAACAAACTCCCCAGCGGCAGAGCAGTCTTTTCGTTTAAAAAAACACATGACTTTATTATTATTCTTATTTATTTACTATCTATACATTATCAATGCAATAGAATAATACTATTATTGGCTATTGTTTTATTTTAGTTTCATAAATCAAACAAAGTCTGATATACATTAATAAAATGGCAATTAAAATTACAGATTATGTTTTTTCAGCAAAACCACCAAGAAGAATCACCGCAAGTTCATAGGGAGTCGTCACAGACTCGCGGGGACTCGTCAAATTCCAGTCAACCATATTCCCACCATCTACGTCCATCTCTAATATCACAGCAACCCTACATAATGCATCAAATGTGGCCAGCTCCTCTTCCAATGCCAGTTCTGCTAGCTCTCTGGCCAAGTCTACATGACCTGGAACCAAATCAGCATCCAAGTCTGCATGGCTCGTCTCATCAACCCGTAAGTATACAATTGTATATATATATATATATATATATATACGTCTGATACAACACTCAAAGCAGTGAAAAATTATGCTTTTGCCAAAGACATCAAAATTATTGCACAGCCTGCTTTCAACACTTTTCTAGTCAATCCTTCTTCTTCTCCATTGAACATTATATCTTTGTACAACAGGTAGAATTTCCCAATGTTTCGATGGAAACATAAGTTTTTTTTTATAGTACATAAATACTAAATACATGCGCAAAAATGCCTTTCTCAAGGAATGTACGGACAACCACAGAGGAACTTATTGCGGACAACAGCAGCTCAAGCTCACAGAGCAAGTAATCACTACGTTTTTTCAAGCTACCCGAAACTGTCAAATATTCCCAATCAAGCAAAGAAATCATAATATAGGTAGAAAGATGATTAAAGAATAAATAAAAAGATAGTAAACTTTAGAATGGCAACACCGATGACATATTGGGTTATATAATCGATATCACAGAGCAAGTAATCGGAGGTTTTGACGGGAAAGTCAAGCTGAGTGTCACGCTCATTTATCATTGGACTTTTAAAATTATTTATAGTGTTGTTTACTAAATAAAAGTGCGTGATTTATGTAGTAAAAAGCGCATTCAGTAAATAATTCATAAAGAACAGTGAAATATCGCAGCATAGTGGCCACATCATGACTTTGTCTCAAACCTTCAACGTAAGAAGGGTCACGCGGCCGTCTTTTTCGACATGAACAATTCATTACGTGACCTTGGCTAAATGCACAAACGGCGCGAAGATATAAAAGAAAGAAAGAAAGCGAGTAATCAATATGGTCGATACAAATTTTTCTTTGTCGTATTTTTAAGTTATCACGCAATTTTTTCGAAGGTCGAGGTAAAAATCTATTTCAAAATGGCAAGAATTTATTGTGCGCGAGGATGAAATAGTTATTATTACCCCGGTTGTGATCGTTCAATGTTTAGGTAAATGTTTACCAGTTTGTTTCCAAAATATATTGTGTAAGATGAGTATAATGTTCTGTAAAAAAGACAAGACAGCTGAACATAGAACCTTCTCTTTTTTTAAGTTTGTTTAAAAAGTATAGACTTACTAGAAACAAATTGTATATTTTACTTGAACATTTTTTATACCGAATATGTACTAAAGAAAATTAACAAACAGCGTATTTGTACCTATATGTCAACTATCTGCACTAGCTATACTTACCTTACATTTTCACAAAAAGTTTAACCTTACTTGAATAACTAACCTAACCATTTTATTATTAATATTGATTGATTATTGGTGAACAAAATTTTCTTGCAGCTTTCCAAGTGATGATGGAATTCGAGAAAAATGGGCTCAAGTTATTCCATTTAAACCCACAACAACTAAAAACAAGGTTTTATACATTTGCAAAGATTTATATTTGTTACGCCTGACAAACAAAAATAGAATAGAATCTTTTTCTATTTTCATTACATGCTTGTATGAGTACTTCCAGTCTTCAGCAGTAATGTGGCAACCTGGAACATCAATGGTCTTGCACCAAACACTCTTGAACTGGAAACTTTCCTCAAGTCTAATAAGCTGGATGCATGCCTCATATCCGAGGGACACACGACCTCAAGAAGTCGAATATCCATTCCAGGATACAGTGTCTACTTCACGTCACATCCTGATGGAGGTGCCCACGCAGGCTCAGCAATTGCTATTAAAAATAACTTGAAGCACTGTCTATTACCATCTTATGAATCCAATTACTTGCAAGCTAGTACAGTGGGTGTGGAAGATGGCTCTGGCTACTTAAACCTCTCAGCGGTATACTGTCCAGCACGATACATCATAAATGAAGCCATGTTTACGAAATACTTCCAGTCCCTGGGTAATCGATTCATAGCTGGCGGCGACTGGAATGCGAAGCATACGTACTGGGGCTCAAGGTTAATTGTAACGAGGGGTCGCGAGTTAAAAAGAAGCGTTGACTCTAATCGGCTAATGCCTCTATCTACTGGTGAACCAACTTACTGGCCTACAGACAATCAAAAGACACCGGACTTTCTGGACTTTTTTTTATCACCAAAAACATATGTCATCTGAACGTCCATATTGAATCCAGCCTGGACGGTTCTTCTGACCACACTCCGGTAAAGCTAATGGTAAGCACAACGATCATAAATCGTGAAACGGACAATGATAAATTGGACAATGCAAAAACTAATTGGGATGATTTCCGCCACTATCTGGAATCCAATATAAATCTTAAGTGTTCACTAAAAACTCCTGAATATATTGATCAAGCGTGCATATAAATCACAAATCTTATTCAGTTGGCAGCCTAGCATAATACTCCTGCACTCGTTGCACCTGCCTGTAGATTACTAATGCCAGTCGAAATTCGAAACAAAATATTAGAAAAACGCAGACTGCTTAGGGTATGGCAGCTCTCTCGCAACAGCGTTATACCTAACCACCAATTCGGGTTTCGCAATGATCATTCAACCGTGGAATAAGTGCATCGAGTCTACTACACGATCAGAGAATGCCTTGAAAAGAAGAAGTATTGCTCAGCAGCTTTCATCGACATCCAACGAGCCTTTGACCGAGTATGGCATAAAGGCCTACTGTATAAAATAAAAAAAAAACCTTCCACATTCATTCTATCTTCTGATGAAGTCATACCTAAATGAGAGAACGTTTCAAGTCAAGCAACGTAGTGCGAGATCTTCTCTACATGCCTGCCACGCGGGGGTGCCACAGGGTTCGGTCCTTGGTCCAGTGTTGTACAACATTTTCACTCATGACTTACCTCAAGCTGCTAAAGTAACTGTTGCTACCTTCGCGGATGATGCCGCATTTCTTGCATCCAGTAACGATCCAGACAAAGCTAGTAGTTACCTACAAAACCAGCTCAACCAAACCAACGAGTGGTTGCAAAGATGGTGTGTAAAAGCGAGCGCCCCTAAACCGCACCATATTACATTCACTCTGAGAAAGAAGCTGTGCCCGATAGTCAAACTTGGCCAGGATCCTCTACCGCCAAGCATATGTGTCAAATACTTGGGATTTTACTTAGACCAACGTATGACCTGGAAAGACCATATTAAGCACAAACGGAATGAAGTAAATAACTGTAATGATGCTTGGCAAGCAATCAACTCTGTCCCTAAGTAATAAACTTAGAGTCAGTCATAAAACCGATTTGGACCTACGGGATTCAACTATGGTCGTCGGCCAGTAAATCGAATATACTCTGCCTCCAAAGAGCCCAAAAGAACATTCTTAGGACCATAAGTGGTGCGGCTTGGTTCACACGTAACACTGAGATACACGAGTACCTAAATATGAAGACTGTCATTGAAGAAGCCAAACAATACTCAGATAAATATGCTGAATGATTAAAGCTCCATCCCAACCCATTGCCAAGCATGCTTTTCATTCGAAACACAATCAATCGCCTGAAAAGAGCAAATGTGCTGTATGACTAAGGAGAGTTAAGGCAGTGGCCTTAACTCACCAAAATTTCAAACCACTGCAACACATTTGTTTATAGTCCTGAAGACTGATCGCAGATAATAAATAAAAAAAAAATATTAAGTACATAAGACAGTCCCCCAAAACGCTCACAGATCGACACTTCCTAGTGCTTTCACTGGGAAGAAGAAGTGGCGGAACAAACTCCCCAGCGGCAGAGCAGTCTTTTCGTTTAAAAAAACACATGACTTTATTATTATTCTTATTTATTTACTATCTATACATTATCAATGCAATAGAATAATACTATTATTGGCTATTGTTTTATTTTAGTTTCATAAATCAAACAAAGTCTGATATACATTAATAAAATGGCAATTAAAATTACAGATTATGTTTTTTCAGCAAAACCACCAAGAAGAATCACCGCAAGTTCATAGGGAGTCGTCACAGACTCGCGGGGACTCGTCAAATTCCAGTCAACCATATTCCCACCATCTACGTCCATCTCTAATATCACAGCAACCCTACATAATGCATCAAATGTGGCCAGCTCCTCTTCCAATGCCAGTTCTGCTAGCTCTCAGGCCAAGTCTACATGACCTGGAACCAAATCAGCATCCAAGTCTGCATGGCTCGTCTCATCAACCCGTAAGTATACAATTGTATATATATATATACGTCTGATACAACACTCAAAGCAGTGAAAAATTATGCTTTTGCCAAAGACATCAAAATTATTGCACAGCCTGCTTTCAACACTTTTCTAGTCAATCCTTCTTCTTCTCCATTGAACATTATATCTTTGTACAACAGGTAGAATTTCCCAATGTTTCGATGGAAACATAAGTTTTTTTTTTATAGTACATAAATACTAAATACATGCGCAAAAATGCCTTTCTCAAGGAATGTACGGACAACCACAGAGGAACTTATTGCGGACAACAGCAGCTCAAGCTCACAGAGCAAGTAATCACTACGTTTTTTCAAGCTACCCGAAACTGTCAAATATTCCCAATCAAGCAAAGAAATCATAATATAGGTAGAAAGATGATTAAAGAATAAATAAAAAGATAGTAAACTTTAGAATGGCAACACCGATGACATATTGGGTTATATAATCGATATCACAGAGCAAGTAATCGGAGGTTTTGACGGGAAAGTCAAGCTGAGTGTCACGCTCATTTATCATTGGACTTTTAAAATTATTTATAGTGTTGTTTACTAAATAAAAGTGCGTGATTTATGTAGTAAAAAGCGCATTCAGTAAATAATTCATAAAGAACAGTGAAATATCGCAGCATAGTGGCCACATCATGACTTTGTCTCAAACCTTCAACGCAAGAAGGGTCACGCTGCCGTCTTTTTCGACATGAACAATTCATTACGTGACATTGGCTAAATGCACAAACCGCGCGAAGATATAAAAGAAAGAAAGAAAGCGAGTAATCAATATGGTCGATACAAATTTTTCTTTGTCGTATTTTTAAGTTATCACGCAATTTTTGCGAAGGTCGAGGTAAAAATCTATTTCAAAATCGCAAGAATTTATTGTGCGCGAGGATGAAATAGTTATTATTACCCCGGTTGTGATCGTTCAATGTTTAGGTAAATGTTTACCAGTTTGTTTACAAAATATATTGTGTAAGATGAGTATAATGTTCTGTAAAAAAGACAAGACAGCAGAACATAGAACCTTCTCTTTTTTTAAGTTTGTTTAAAAAGTATAGACTTACTAGAAACAAATTGTATATTTTACTTGAACATTTTTTATACCGAATATGTACTAAAGAAAATTAACAAACAGCGTATTTGTACCTATATGTCAACTATCTGCACTAGCTATACTTACCTTACACTTTTACAAAAAGTTTAACCTTACTTGAATAACTAACCTAACCATTTTATTATTAATATTGATTGATTATTGGTGAACATAATTTTCTTGCAGCTTTCCAAGTGATGATGGAATTCGAGAAAAATGAGCTCAAGTTATTCCATTTAAACCCACAACAACTAAAAACAAGGTTTTATACATTTGCAAAGATTTGTATTTGTTACGCCTGACAAACAAAAATAGAATAGAATCTTTTTCTATTTTCATTACATGCTTGTATGAGTTCTTCCAGTCATCTTTAGAAAATAAACAATCATTAACAATCGTTCTTACATTACAATATTAAAAAAGAGTGTAATACCTTTCTGAGATGTTAACGGCTTCCTTCATAACCCAAGTCCTCTCTAACTACCGACAATTAATTTCTCAGTGTAGGTATCTGAAGATTTATTACAAAATACAATTTTATTTTGTAATAAATCTGCTTTTTTAAATCATGAAATCTGGAATAGTGCAAGAATAAAAAGTACCTGGTTTTTCAGTGTCAAAGAAATGAACCTTTTGTTTAACTGAAAATAAATCGATATTATCTAAATCTTTTTCGGGCGACCTTTGAGGTGTTTTCCCGGTGTTGAAAAAATGCCATTATTGTTTTCACCTTCCTCAACAATTTTTCTTATAGTATTGACAGATTAACCTAAAACAAAAAAAAAACAATACTAAGCATTACTTTTAACTAGTTTCAACCAATCAAATGGCTTGAAACGACAAACGACACATAAGTAGAGCTTGAGTTTTGAGTGATGTTCTGTAATACAGACCTAAGGTTTGTATTCCAGAACAAAACTCACGCATTGATCTCTGTTTAAACATTACTTAAAACTAATTTCAACCAATCAAATGGCTTGAAACGAGACTTAAGTACCTACAGCTTGAGTTTTGAGTGACGTTCTGTAATACGCACCTAAAAGTTACATAAATCTGGATAGCCACAAAACTATGCATTGAATACATTTACCAAAGTGAACCCGAGTGAGTGATTACACTGTGTAATTATTGGTGGCTAAAATTATCAGTGATTTAGACTAAAAACAGTGATTAAAACCCAAGGGTGACACTTGCGTTTCTGAAGTTTTCTCCACCTACCTACATAAATTAAATTAAAAATTTATAACGTCACTAGACATCAATACAGTCATAATCACTTGGCACAGTGTTGCTAGTGTAGGAAAATAAAATTCTATCATCAGACAAAAAAATGTTGCCAACAACGTCCAATTAAAAATGACCAATAATAACAAATCCTCAAAAGCCAATCAGCCGATCTTTACCCAACAAGTATTCCATCCCGGTCTATTTATTAAACAAACAAGAAACGACCCCTTCTGTGGATAATGCTCAATATCCTTCTCCACCACCCTGGCAACTAGACTAAAAGCTATCGGATAGTCATCAAAAATCTCCATCACACTACACCACACGATGCCATCATTGAAGCCATTGAAGCTTTTGGAAACAAAGTGAGTGGTGAACTAATTAACGCGCGTTTTGGGCCAGACAAAAACCTACTTCTACATTCTTTGTCAACCTAGAACCAGATAATAACAATCCAGCAGTAAAGAACATTCTTTACATATATAATCAAAAAATAAAAATTAAAGATCCTCGCAAATCCAAGAGTATTGTCCAATGCCAGCTCTGCCAAGAATATGGACATTCGAAAAACAATTGCATGAGGCCTTTTAGATGTGTTAAGTGTGGAGAAAACCACAAAACCTCTGAGTGCGATAAAAAAGATCGAAACACACCTGCTAAATGCGCGCTTTGCTCTTGCGATCACCCAGCAAATTACAAAGGTTGACAAATTTAGAAGGAGTTTGTGGCTCGGAGACAAAACCATAACCCAAGGTCAAGAAAAACAAACCAGCCTACTACGAAATTACCGAATACTTCAGTCACCGTACCAGAACCACGCTTGCCACATCGGACTGTTGAAAACCAAATTTCACAGCACAAAACTTACGCTCAAGCAGTAGTTGAAGATACCGAAACATCAACATTAAACTATGGTAATCCTGACCACTACCACCTGAATCCTGCTCTAGAAAACATCCTTTCCTTTCCATCCGCAATTGCTATTAAAAATAGCTTGAAGCACTATCTATTACCATCTTATGAATCCAATTACTTGCAAGCTACTACAGTGCGTGTGGAAGATGGCTCTGGCTACTTAAACCTCTCAGCGGTATACTGTCCAGCACGATACATCATAAATGAAGCCATGTTTACGAAATACTTCCAGTCCCTGGGTAATCGATTCATAGCTGGCGGCGACTGGAATGCGAAGCATACGTACTGGGGCTCAAGGTTAATTGTAACGAGGGGTCGCGAGTTAAAAAGAAGCGTTGACTCTAATCGGCTAATGCCTCTATCTACTGGTGAACCAACTTACTGGCCTACAGACAATCAAAAGACACCGGACTTTCTGGACTTTTTTTATCACCAAAAACATATGTCATCTGAACGTCCATATTGAATCCAGCCTGGACGGTTCTTCTGACCACACTCCGGTAAAGCTAATGGTAAGCACAACGATCATAAATCGTGAAACGGACAATGATAAATTGGACAATGCAAAAACTAATTGGGATGATTTCCGCCACTATCTGGAATCCAATATAAATCTTAAGTGTTCACTAAAAACTCCTGAATATATTGATCAAGCATGCATATATATCACAAATCTTATTCAGTTGGCAGCCTAGCATAATACTCCTGCACTCGTTGCACCTGCCTGTAGATTACTAATACCAGTCGAAATTCGAAACAAAATATTGGAAAAACGCAGACTACTTAGGGTATGGCTGCTCTCTCGCAACAGCGTTATACCTAACCACCAATTCGGGTTTCGCAATGATCATTCAACCGTGGAATAAGTGCATCGAGTCTACTACACGATCAGAGAATGCCTTGAAAAGAAGAAGTATTGCTCAGCAGCTTTCATCGACATCCAACGGGCCTTTGACCGAGTATGGCATAAAGGCCTCCTGTATAAAATAAAAAAAAACCTTCCACATTCATTCTATCTTCTGATGAAGTCATACCTAAATGAGAGAACGTGTCAAGTCAAGCAACGTAGTGCGAGATCTTCTCTACATGCCTGCCACGCGGGTTTGCCACAGGGTTCGGTCCTTGGTCCAGTGTTGTACAACATTTTCACTCATGACTTACCTCAAGCTGCTAAAGTAACTGTTGCTACCTTCGCGGATGATGCCGCATTTCTTGCATCCAGTAACGATCCAGACAAAGCTAGTAGTTACCTACAAAACCAGCTCAACCAAACCAACGAGTGGTTGCAAAGATGGTGTGTAAAAGCGAGCGCCCCTAAACCGCACCATATTACATTCACTCTGAGAAAGAAGCTGTGCCCGATAGTCAAACTTGGCCAGGATCCTCTACCGCCAAGCATATGTGTCAAATACTTGGGATTTTACTTAGACCAACGTATGACCTGGAAAGACCATATTAAGCACAAACGGAATGAAGTAAATAACTGTAATGATGCTTGGCAAGCAATCAACTCTGTCCCTAAGTAATAAACTTAGAGTCAGTCATAAAACCGATTTGGACCTACGGGATTCAACTATGGTCCTCGGCCAGTAAATCGAATATACTCTGCCTCCAAAGAGCCCAAAAGAACATTCTCAGGACCATAAGTGGTGCGGCTTGGTTCACACGTAACACTGAGATACACGAGTACCTAAATATGAAGACTGTCATTGAAGAAGCCAAACAATACTCAGATAAATATGCTGAATGATTAAAGCTCCATCCCAACCCATTGGCAAGCATGCTTTTCATTCGAAACACAATCAATCGCCTGGAAAGAGCAAATGTGCTGTATGACTAAGGAGAGTTAAGGCAGTGGCCTTAACTCACCAAAATTTCAAACCACTGCAACACATTTGATTATAGTCCTGAAGACTGATCGCAGATAATAAATAAAAAAAAATATTAAGTACATAAGACAGTCCCCCAAAACGCTCACAGATCGACACTTCCTAGTGCTTTCACTGGGAAGAAGAAGTGGCGGAACAAACTCCCCAGCGGCAGAGCAGTCTTTTCGTTTAAAAAAACACATGACTTTATTATTATTCTTATTTATTTACAATCTATACATTATCAATGCAATATAATAATACTATTATTGGCTATTGTTTTATTTTAGTTTCATAAATCAAACAAAGTCTGATATACATTAATAAAATGGCAATTAAAATTACAGATTATGTTTTTTCAGCAAAACCACCAAGAAGAATCACCGCAAGTTCATAGGGAGTCGTCACAGACTCGCGGGGACTCGTCAAATTCCAGTCAACCATATTCCCACCATCTACGTCCATCTCTAATATCACAGCAACCCTACATAATGCATCAAATGTGGCCAGCTCCTCTTCCAATGCCAGGTCTGCTAGCTCTCAGGCCAAGTCTACATGATCTGGAACCAAATCAGCATCCAAGTCTGCATGGCTCGTCTCATCAACCCGTAAGTATACAATTGTATATATATATATATATATATATATATATACGTCTGATACAACACTCAAAGCAGTGAAAAATTATGCTTTTGCCAAAGACATCAAAATTATTGCACAGCCTGCTTTCAACACTTTTCTAGTCAATCCTTCTTCTTCTCCATTGAACATGATATCTTTGTACAACAGGTAGAATTTCCCAATGTTTCGATGGAAACATAAGTTATTTTTTATAGTACATAAATACTAAATACATGCGCAAAAATGCCTTTCTCAAGGAATGTACGGACAACCACAGAGGAACTTATTGCGGACAACAGCAGCTCAAGCTCACAGACCAAGTAATCACTACGTTTTTTCAAGCTACCCGAAACTGTCAAATATTCCCAATCAAGCAAAGAAATCATAATATAGGTAGAAAGATGATTAAAGAATAAATAAAAAGATAGTAAACTTTAGAATGGCAACACCGATGACATATTGGGTTATATAATCGATATCACAGAGCAAGTAATCGGAGGTTTTGATGGGAAAGTCAAGCTGAGTGTCACGCTCATTTATCATTGGACTTTTAAAATTATTTATAGTGTTGTTTACTAAATAAAAGTGCGTGATTTATGTAGTAAAAAGCGCATTCAGTAAATAATTCATAAAGAACAGTGAAATATCGCAGCATAGTGGCCACATCATGACTTTGTCTCAAACCTTCAACGTAAGAAGGGTCACGCGGCCGTCTTTTTCGACATGAACAATTCATTACGTGACATTGGCTAAATGCACAAACCGCGCGAAGATATAAAAGAAAGAAAGAAAGCGAGTAATCAATATGGTCGATACAAATTTTTCTTTGTCGTATTTTTAAGTTATCACGCAATTTTTTCGAAGGTCGAGGTAAAAATCTATTTCAAAATGGCAAGAATTTATTGTGCGCGAGGATGAAATAGTTATTATTACCCCGGTTGTGATCGTTCAATGTTTAGGTAAATGTTTACCAGTTTGTTTACAAAATATATTGTGTAAGATGAGTATAATGTTCTGTAAAAAAGACAAGACAGCTGAACATAGAACCTTCTCTTTTTTTAAGTTTGTTTAAAAAGTATAGACTTACTAGAAACAAATTGTATATTTTACTTGAACATTTTTTATACCGAATATGTACTAAAGAAAATTAACAAAC
Organism: Sesamia inferens; assembly: GCA_037179545.1. Lineage (NCBI taxonomy): Eukaryota > Metazoa > Arthropoda > Insecta > Lepidoptera > Noctuidae > Sesamia > Sesamia inferens. The sequence goes on along the minus strand of CM073921.1, from coordinate 10,881,001 downwards.
AGCGTATTTGTACCTATATGTCAACTATCTGCACTAGCTATACTTACCTTACACTTTCACAAATAGTTTAACCTTACTTGAATAACTAACCTAACCATTTTATTATTAATATTGATTGATTATTGGTGAACAAAATTTTCTTGCAGCTTTCCAAGTGATGATGGAATTCGAGAAAAATGGGCTCAAGTTATTCCATTTAAACCCACAACAACTAAAAACAAGGTTTTATACATTTGCAAAGATTTGTATTTGTTACGCCTGACAAACAAAAATAGAATAGAATCTTTTTCTATTTTCATTACATGCTTGTATGAGTTCTTCCAGTCTTCAGCAGTAATGTGGCAACCTGGAACATCAATGGTTTTGCACCAAACACTCTTGAACTGGAAACTTTCCTCAAGTCTAATAAGCTGGATGCATGCCTCATATCCGAGGGACACACGACCTCAAGAAGTCGAATATCCATTCCAGGATACAGTGTCTACACAGAACACAATTACTCCTAGAGGAGAAGAAGGTCAACTTCATATAAACAAAGTAGGAACTAACTTTATTTTGGAAGTGCTGCCATATAAAGTTAGCGCAAGGTAAACTACAATAATAATAAAAATAATAAAAAGGTTTATTTTTGGAACATAAACATTTGAATACATGAAGGGAGAAACGTTGATAGCCGCAAAAGTTAATACCGTGTCGCAACCATCAACGCCCGTTTTAACATTAAGAAAAATTTTGTTCCAGACATAAAGAACATTAAAAACTAAAGATTTAAAAATAAAATATAATATAAAATAAAAATAATGGCATGCCGAAGTTTATTTTGAACAGATGTAGGGTGAAAGTGTGGGTATATGTGGATGTATTAAAGTGTATGTGAGAAGCTGTGTGTATACACACAGTGTGTGGGTGTGTGTGTACGAGGGTGTGGGGTGTGAGTATGTGTGGATGCACGGGTGTATTGTTTAACTGATTATACTTCTACAATCTTCTCTGTTTCGTCTTATAAAAGGGTTTTCAACCACTCGGGCAACTTCCTTTTTAACTCCTATCTCGTTAAGCTATAAATGTTCATAATCCTGTTTATTTTATTGTAAATTTTAGAGCTCACGAATGCGAAGTGTCTCCTCGCTGCCATCGCTATACAGGGCATAACTTTACAGACTCTATCAGAAAGGCGTCTTGTGGTACATACATTTCGGTCGAAGGGTATCAAGCTGTGTTTTCTGTGTACAGATGATTATCAGTACGATCTATGGATGTGCAGTCGCAATTGTGCAAGCTTTTAGGTGAGCAAACGTGCACTTTGAGTCTTAAGAATTTGGGGGCTGGCTTAGGATGCCCGGAGTGAAAGTTATATATTTTGTCTTGCTGATGTTGACGGACAAAACATTAGTATTCAAGCAATTCATGACAGCTCTGAGAACATTTTCTGCTCTATTAAAAGTTTCGGGCCAATCTTTCCCGTGGACATTAAGGGCTGTATCGTCGGCGTTAGCAACTATTTTAGAGTTGGGTGGGGACAATTGGCACAATTCGTTCACGTAAATGAGGATTAAGGTTGGCCAGAGTACACCACCCTGAGGCACACCGAAATTAAGCTTAATCTTACTACTGGTGAAATTTTCAATTTTAACGACTATCTTCTAGGTAACCGCGAAAGATATCGTGTACAACATCTCGAACTCCTATCCAGCTTAGAGAGGAGTCTGCGGGCGGAAACGGTATCGAAGGCTTTGGATAGGTCTAAGAAGATAGCGATAGCTTTTTGTTTATTATTTAGGCTGTACACTATTTCATCAGTGAGTTCCAGAACTGCATCATCTGTAGATTTTCCAGTCCGGAAACCAAACTGGTTGAAGGCTAAAATCTGGTTTTTACTAAGATAGTCCGTAAATCTAACGTTAATTATTTTTTCGAATATTTTGGAAAATATAGAGAGAACCGATATAGGCCTGTAGTTAACGACACTGCTCTTGTCTCCAGTTTTAAATATAGGATGAACTATTGCCGTCTTGAAAACATCTGGGAAGACTACATAGTCTTCCCAGATGTTTTTGTAGGGCGGGAAGTTTAAACCACTTTCAGATGACTATTTTAAGTTTTAAACTTTTAATAGACACATCCAGGCCAGGAGTGCAGCCTCGAGATTTTTTCCTCCTCCCGATTTGAATGTGTCAGAAACGGAAAATAGAATAAATCTGGCATAGAGAGAAAAAAATTGTAATAGAAAACAATCTGACGGGCACCGTTCAAACAACTTACATTCATACAGAATGCAATTTGCGGCAGGTCATATGAAATAACAATATAATAATATATTGTAAAAAGTTATCAGCGTGCTAAATTCAATTCCAGTCCCTTTATTTTATCTGGGAATAGAGATTGGAAATAAAAGTATTGTTTAGCCAATATTTTATATATTACATGATAATTTTTATAAATTTCGTATCATCATCATTGCATCTGCCATGGTGGAACTGAGGTTCACAGACATGTCACAACAGCCACAAAATAAATAGGTTCAGAATAAGCTTAGAACGGAGGAGGAACGCCTTATTGTTTAATGTTTAAGCGGACCCCGTGATCGGTCACGTGATTCAAGAGTGTTGCCATACAAATAAATAGATATATTAATTTATATAGTAACATCGCCCAAAATTCAGCCCTTGTAGGTATTCTCAGGGCTTCCATACAAAGTTGACACCGGCTGGGTGCGTGTGTGTATACTAGCTAAAGTACCGAGGGGGCACCCGAATTGAGGCGCGTGGGTATGACTTGCGTTCCAAGCGTTTCTATTAAGTCAAACGTACTGAAGACCTAATTCACTAAATTCATTTTGCATTTTATATATATCAATATTGCCTTTTACAGCATGTAATTTAATAAATATTTTCGAAGATTTTACAGAGAAATAGATGCTGCGGTGTGCAGGGACAACGCGAGCCTGTAACTGTCCCTATGTATGTTTAGTGCTTTAAAACTAAGTAACGAGATGCGCTTTTCTATAATAGATAGAATGATTCAAGAAAAAGTTATACAATACCTTATATAACACATTTATTCGAGCGAAGTCAAGTCGAGTCGAGAGTATACTATAAAAATATAATACATGTTTCATTTTGTAGCTACCTCTTACTGTTATTAGATTTTTACTCTAAACACTTTTGAAGTTTATTAAATGTCCGAATTTTCTTATGAACTATGTACACCCTGCTAGAAAGGGACATGGAGGTCGTTCGTGCGTTTCTCTTTCTTGGAACGCCTTTGCCGGCTCGTCGGCATTCTAGGAAGTTAATATAACTTCTTTGGACAGCTGTCACATCTGGGAGCGCTTTTCGAAAGAACAACGCGCTTTATAGGGAGTTTTGGCGGGAAAGCTGAGTGCCACGCTCATTTTTCATTGAAATTTTAAATTATTTATAGTGTCGTTTACTAATTAAAAACGCGTGATTTATCTAGTAAAAAGTGCATACAGTGAAAATTCAATAAAGAACATTGAAATATTGCAGCATAGTGGCCACAACATGACTTTGTTCCTAACCTTCCTCCTAGTGTCGGTTCACGCGGGAAATGAAAGGAGATAGGTTTAGGTTAGGTTAAATTAGATTAATTAGGATAGGATAGTTGAAAATTAATTACTGAAGACATGGCAGTATGGTCTGACCTTAGCCTGTTCCAAATGGAACAAACAAAACAAAAAAAAAAAAAAACAACGCGCTATAATTATGAAACCTTATTTAAAAAATGACTAAAGTTACGTTAGCTCGCAAACAATGCCAAATTTTCAGCCGAGAAAGTACCCGTAATGTGTCAATAAGAGTGTCCGAATTTGCCCCACGAAGATTTTCCGGAAGTTACTAATTCTTTTTTCTCTTCTTTTCTTCAATCTGCAATCAGCCCTTAAGCTTTAATCAGATGGGTTGTTTCTTTATTTGGCAATTAGAGATTGTTCATACCCAGCGATGCATCGTCTCATTGTTTGCTATACAGTACTGGTTAGATTGACGCTATTCATGCCCGTTTGAGTCTGTAGGTACATTCTGAGGACTTTAGAAGTCTCACAGCGAGTTTATTTTTGTGACGTTGGAGTCTTTCTTTATAACTTTTGTAGAAACTTTCTACAACCGCCTTGACAGTTGGGATCTCTAGATACTCAACGTTTCTTGTGAACCAAGGTGCAGCACTTAAGGTTTTCAGTGCCTTATTTTGGAAACGCTGTAGTATCTCAATGTTGGAGTGACTTGCTGATCCCCAGAGCTCTATACCATATGTCCATACAGGTTTCAAAATGCATTTGTAGATGAGGAGTTTATTTTCCAGACTTAGTGATGACTGCCTACCCATAGGCCAGTGAATATTTCTCAATTTTTTGTTTGCCTGCTCTCTTTTGGTTTTTATGTGTTCTCGCCAGGTAAGTCTTCTGTCGATGTGCTAGGTATTTGACAGTACTTTTCTGAGGTAGGATGTCTTCACCGAGTTTTAATTGTGGGCAGTCCCCTCTTCTTAGGGACCAAGTAATATGGACAGACTTGGCGGCATAGCGGCTAGCTTTGATTCTCCACTTATTCAGCCATAATCCGATCTCGTTCAGGTGTTCTTGGAGTTTCATAGATGCTCTAAGTTGGTCTTTGTCGCAGGATAGGACTGCGGTGTTATCAGCATAGGTGGCAGTAAGAATTCCTTCTGAGATAGGCAGGTCAGCGGTGAAGACTATATACAGAACAGGGCCCAGCACAGAACCCTGGAGAACTCCAGCCTCTATGGGATAGAGTGAAGATAGGCGGTCTGGAGACTTCCAGACCTAACCTGGAACAGTCTGTCTTCCAAGTAAGACCTTAGCAGCATGTATGCGGTGTGTGGTAAGTGGTAAGCAGGTCTTTAGTTTACACAGGAGGCCCCTGTGCCATACCCGGTCGAAAGCTTGTTGTATGTCAAGAAAAGCAGCAGAGCAGAACTCCTTTCTTTCCAAGGTTTGTCGGATTGTATGAACAACTCTGTAAGTTTGTTCTATGGTTCCATGGTGTACTCGGAAACCAAATTGATGCTCCGGGATTGTCCCTTGTTCCTCAAGTATACTTGAGGAACAAGGGACAATCCCGTAGGAGACGCCGCAGTAGTAACTTCTCGAACAGTTTACATAATAACGGAAGAAGACTATTTGGTCTGTACGAGGAAACTTCAGTAGGTGGCTTTCCAGGTTTAGCTACCATGTTTATGATAGAGACTTTCCAGATGTGAGGGTAGTATTGTAATCTCAACACTGCATTGTACAGTATGGTTAGCAAGACTATTCCTTTTCTCAGTAGTTGACTGAGGACTTCAGATGTAATCAGATCAAATCCCGGTGCCTTTTTCTTCTACAAGTTATTAATTGCTTTCGAAACTTCTGATGGGGTACACAATGGCAGTGGCAGAGACATTTGCTGATCGCTGTCAAGGATTTCGTCAATTTCCTCGCATGGATGCATGATGTTGGGTTCGTTTGGCTTGAATACGTCTTTGAGGAATTCAGCAAATAGCGCAGCTATAAAGCTGCCCGAGCCCGAGGATAACCTCGGGCTTTCTCGCCCATCCACGATTTGGCTGCCTTAACGGAGGCACGTGTTCTCGTTTTAGTGACTTGGTTATTTTCTATAGGGAATAGTCGTCTGCTTTGTAAGGTGATAAAGTCTTTAATTTGTCTTGTAGAGTGATGTTTTCGTATTCCCTAATTATTACCTTTAATTCCTTTTTCGCTTTATTGAGGGCTCTATTGTCATGTGCTCATTGTCGTCTCAATTTCCGTTTTGCAGCTAACGTCTCCCTTATTTTTAATGTATAATCTTGTCTCTGAGGACTGGGTTTTATACATAGAGTGGACAGCCAAGCGGCTTTTTGGATTAGGTTAGGTTAGGTTACTTTAGGTTAGCCCTTAGCCCTTGTGGGGGTCTACTTCTCCCCAAACCGCCCTCTCCAGGACTTCGAGGATTTCCTCGGGGTCCTAACGGCACTCCTCGGGAGGACGGCGCCACGTCAGGTCTCCGTGCTGAAAGACCTGAATGCCAAGTCGGTGGTCTGGGGAAACCCGGCCACCGACGCTCGCGGACGGGCAGTCGAATTGTGGGCGGCCACGTCTGGTCTCTCCCTCTTGAATAGGGGGAGCGTCCAGCGGTGCGTGCGGCGGCAGGGCGGGTTCATAGTGGACCTCATCTTCGCCACGCCCGCACTGGCCGCCCGCATTCAAAACTGGAGGGTGAAACTGGGGGAGACGATCTCGGATCACCGCTACGTGCGATTCGAGATCTCTCCCCAGAATCCACGGGGGCGCTGCAGCACCCCCTCGTCGTCGGACCGTTCCCTGTTTCCAAGGTGGGCTCTGACCCACCTGGAACGGGAGGCGGCAAGGGAGGCCGCAGTCCTGGACGAACGGCCGCGTTCGGCTTTGGCTTTGGCCACATCCATTTGGGTGGACGTCCTGGACGTGGACGCGGCGGCGGCCTGACTGAGGGGGTCATTGATCGAGGTGTGCAACGCCAGCATGCCTCGGTCGAGACGTCCGCCTCCCCGACGCGCCGTTTATTGGTGGTCGGAGGAGTTGGGCGGCAGAAGGCGGCGCGGAACAAACTGCGTCGCATTGGTCCCCCGGTTGCCGAGACCCTCGAACCAGCGCTCCTGGATGGGGTGGTGCGGTCCCTGTTTCCGCGCAGGGATCCGCACTTTGCCCCTCCAGTGATGGGCCCGCCAAGGGAAGGACCGGAGGAGGATGCTCCTCCTCCTCCGGTTTCAAAGGAGGAATTTGGCGCGGCGACTCTCCGTCTCCGCGCTAAAAAGTCGGCTCCTGGCCCGGACGGCGTTCCCGCTAGGGTGGTGTGGCCATCGAGGTCACCGAGATGGAGGAAAGGTTTCGGGACCTCTTCGACGCGTGCTTCGCATCGGGGAGGTTCCCGAAACCTTGGCGGGAAAGTCAATTGTGCCTCCTCCACAAGGAGGGACGGTCGGCGGACTCCCCCTCGGCATACCGGCCCATCGTTTTGCTCGATGAGGTCGGTAAAATGTTCGAGGGGATCATCGCCGGCCGCCTCAAGCGTCATCTTTGGAGAGTGGGACCGGACCTGTCGGACGCCTAGTTCGGATTTCGAGCTGGTCGTTCGACAGTGGACGCCCTGGCCCGTCTCAAGGGCCAGGCGACAGAGGCGGTAGGAGTGGGGGATGGAGTGTTGGATGTGTCATTCGACATTGCCAACGCTTCCAATTCCATCCCCCAATCCACCATCCTGGAGGCGCTCCGGTTCCACGGAGTGCCCCTTTACTTGCGGGGCCTCCTGGCCAGCTACCTGGAGGACCATGCTGTCCTCCTCGTAGACGGGACTGGCCAGACCTGACTGTGGGAACCGGCGTTAAACAGGGGTCTGTTCTAGGGCCTGTTCTGTGGAACGTCGGTAATGACTGACTCTTGCGGGGAACCCTCCTACGAGCCACGAGTGTCATCTGCTATGCAGATGACACTCTCCTCACTTCCCGCGGGAGCAGTTACAGGGAGGCGGCCAGTTTGGCCTCGGCGGGCGGATCCTTAGTGGCGGGAAGCATCCGCCGCCTGGGCTTGAGGGTGGCGCTGCACAAAACGAAGGCCGTGTTCTTTCACGGCCCCCGGAAGCGCCCCCCACCTGACGCCCACATTTATGTGGAGGGGGTGAGGGTCGGGGTTAAGGCCCAGATGAAGTATCTGGGCCTCATGCTGGATAGCAGGCTGCGCTTCGGCCCACATTTCAGCGGGCTGTCGACGCGCCTGCTGTAAGCCGCCGACGCCCTCTCATGGCTCATGCCGAACATGGGAGGGCCCAGCACGCGGTGCCAGCATTTATACGCCGGCATTCTGCGGAGCATGGCCCCAATTTGGGCGGACTCTCTCCACAGGAGGGAGAACCTCACCGCCCTTCGGGCGCCCAAAGGGCTGTGGCGGATATCTTTTCCACCGTTGCCCGCCACTTTCATCCGCTCCGCTTATGGCAGTAGCACCGTGCCTCATCGCTGTGACGCAATGCCTGCGTGTGCGCTGGCTCCGCGCGGTCACCTAACGCGGCGCCCCGTCAGTCGATGAATACCTTCGATACGCACCGTCCGCTCGCGTTCGTGTTTTCCGCCGATTACCTGGCTACCATATTAGCTTACTACAAACTGTTTTCTTGAGTGTTCGTGTTGTGACTTTGGTAAACTTAATAAACTGTGTAAGAACTAAGAACTCTGTTAGAATAGTGCTTTATAATAAATAGTGTTGCTAAATAAACATAAGTCTAATTGCTACTTCTACAACTACTGCCTACCTCATTCTATCAACCTTAATCTTCACCATTTCACCTCTTCTGCTTCGCTTCGCTATCGCTTGCTGTCGCTTCTCCTGCTTGCCTCCTTGGATGCTGCTTCGTTGGAGGAAGAATTAGGAATCCGGTAACGTACCTTACTAAACCTCCACACTGGTGACCCCGATTTGAACAAAGAAGAAAACTTCCATCTTTGCACCTTCTGTATTCTTCGTCAGCTTCCACGTCCTAGAAACAGTACAAAGAGTGCACGTCTTTGAACTAAGGAGCAGAATTTTAGTACCTACCTTCGACGAACAAGATATAAAAAAAAAGGGTGAGGTCCCACTGACTACAAGCGGTGAGCGATTTTTATTTTTTTTTCTCAATATGACTGATTCGGAAGTATGGCGCGTAGGTGTACGTGTTCCGCCATTTTGGCCTGAAGAACCGGCGTTATGGTTCGCTCAATTAGAGTGCCAATTTGACCTTTCGAGAGTGACCACTGAGGATACTAAATTTAGTTACCTGGTCGCACAGCTAGATCATCAGTATGCCATAGAGGTTAAGGACTTCATAACTAGACCCCCGGAGAAGGATAAATATACGAAATTAAAAACTGAACTGATCAAAAGGCTGTCCGCGTCAAAAGAGAAACGCACTAAACAACTTTTGAGGCACGAGGAGCTCGGTGACCGGAAGCCCTCGCAATTACTGCGCCATTTACAGAGTCTGGCTGGCCCTTCGGTCCCCATGGACTTCCTTGTCACTATTTGGACCAGTCGATTACCACAAAACATACAAACAGTCATTGCTTCACAAACGGATCTTTCAATAGATAAACTGGGCGAGTTGGCGGACAAGGTGCACGAGATTGCCCCTACTACGCCTCAAGTCTCCGAGGCGAGCACTTCCACCAGCAACAACCTTGACGAGCTGGCAAGGCAAGTCAGCGAACTTACTAAGCAAGTGGCTGCCCTAAGTAGCAATACGAATAATAGGGCCCGTGCATATACTAAACCCCGTTATAACAAGCGTTACCGCTCACGTAGCCGCTCGAGGCCACGACAGCCGCCGCAGGATCACCCACATTGTTTTTACCACTACACATACGGATCAAAAGCAAATAAGTGTAGGCAACCTTGCACATTCCTGACGGAAAACGCTCAGGGCGGTCGGAAATAGCGGCCAACGACTGCCCTCCCTCTACAGGCCGTCTCTTCGTCACCGACCGTGTCTCGAAAATGCAGTTCCTAGTGGACACTGGCTCAGACTTGTGCGTTTTCCCACGATCAGCCGTAAAGACGCCCTCTACGCAATCAAAATTCGATCTATTCGCGGCAAATGGTAGCATCATTCATACTTACGGACCAATACAACTGCATCTCAATCTTGGACTTAGACGGGATTTTTCATGGAATTTCACCGTAGCCGACGTATCGAAACCCATTATAGGCGTAGATCTTCTGAGGCACTATAATCTACTGGTTGATTGTAGGAATCAACGGTTGGTCGACGGTACTACTACCTTACATGTGGCTGCAATTTTGGAGCAATTGGGATCTTCAGACGACATCGCTTCAGTTAAAGCAGTGACGGGCGAATCTGAGTTCCACGAAATACTGCGTGAGTTCCCAGAGATTACCAGACCAGCAGGTATGAGATGTGTAGCGAAACATTCTACGCTGCACCATATTAGAACCACGCCAGGACAGCCAGTCTCATGTAAGCCACGACGCCTCGATCCAGTCCGCGCTCAAGCTGCAAAAAAGGAGTTTGAGGAAATGCTGGCAGCTGGTACAGCCCGACGCTCAGAGAGTCCCTGGTCTTCCGCTCTTCACCTGGTCAAGAAGAAAGATGACAGCTGGAGACCCTGTGGTGACTATAGAGCTCTTAATGCTAGGACTATACCTGACCGATACCCGATTCGCCATATACAGGACTTTGCTCATCAGCTTTCAGGATGCTCAATCTTCTCTACAGTAGATCTCGTGAAAGCTTACAACCAAATCGGTGTAAATCCCGATGATATACCGAAAACAGCTATTACTACACCGTTCGGAATGTTTGAATTTCCTTTTATGACATTCGGACTTCGAAATGCAGCTCAAACATTCCAGCGATTCATTGATGAAGTACTATCTGGCTTGGATTTCTGTTACGGGTACCTCGACGACATAATCGTATTTTCCTCTGACGGAAAACAACATGAAGAGCATCTGCGGCACCTTTTCGGACGTCTCAGGCAATACGGTGTACTCATCAACACATCGAAATGCGTATTTGGCCAAGAAGTCGTAAAATTCTTGGGCTATGAAGTGTCTGCCGCTGGTTCCAGACCCCTCGACGAGAAAGTCCAAGCCGTAAGGGAGTTTCCTGTCCCAAAGACGGTGAAGGAACTACGAAGATTCTTAGGGATGCTGATATTCTACCGCAGATTCGTCCCTAACGCTGCAAAACTACAGGCGCCGCTGAACTCACTTCTGCAGGGACCTAAAATCAAAGGTTCTCACCCAGTGACCTTCACTCCAGAGTTGCTTAAGGCATTTGAGGACTGTAAGACATCATTGTCTGAAGCTACACTTCTTGCTCATCCAGACTACTCGGCAGAACTCGCAATAGTTACAGACGCTTCAGACGCTGCGATTGGAGCAGTACTACAACAGCGTAAGAACAACGTATGGTTACCTCTGGCGTTCTATTCCCACAAGCTGTCGGAAAGTCAAAAGAAATATAGTCCGTACGATAGAGAACTGTTGGCCGTATACGAAGCTATAAAATATTTTCGCCACATGGTAGAAACCGCAACCTTCGCCGTGTATACCGATCACAAGCCATTGACTTTCGCCTTTACGACTAACAAACAGAATTGTTCACCTAGGCAGTTCCGATATTTAGACTTTATATCGCAATTTACGACGGATATAAGATACATACCTGGGCCAGAAAACGTCGTCGCTGACACTCTCTCACGTGTGAGTGAAATTGCTGTACCACTCGACTACGAAGAGCTTGCAAGATCTCAGGAAAATGATCCAGAACTGCAAGAACTTCTCCTTCGCGGCTCGGCTCTGAAGTTAAGGAAGATGTCAACGATACATTGCGACTTACCGATTTTCTGCGATACTGCTACCCATCCGCCACGGCCGTACATCACACCAAAGCTCAGAAGGCAAGTTTTCGACATGATTCATGGCTGGAATCACCCTGGAAGTTCAGCTACTGCACGGCTGGTTGCACAAAAATTTGTATGGCCAGGGATACGTAAGGATTGTAGAGAGTGGTCTAGGCAATGCGTAAATTGCCAAATAAGTAAAACTACCCGTCACACTCGTTCTCCCCCATCCTCATTCCTTACCCCTTCTGCGAGGTTCTCCCATATCCATATCGACCTCGTAGGACCGTTACCCTTGTCTTGCGGTTATAAATACTGCCTCACGATCATTGATAGGTTCACCCGATGGCCTGAGGCTGTTCCACTACAGGACATCACAGCGGAGACCTGCGCAGCTGCTCTCGTGTCTTGTTGGATAGCCAGGTTCGGTTGTCCCGTGCGAGTGACCACCGACAGAGGTCGCCAATTCGAGAGCCACCTTTTCAAAGCGCTCACTACCATGATCGGCGCGCGACATCTCCGCACAACTTCATACCATCCATGCGCGAACGGCATCGTCGAACGCCTCCACCGTCAGCTGAAGGCAGCTATAATGTGCCATGACTCGTCAAAATGGACAGAATCACTTCCGTTGGTACTCCTGGGCATTCGAAATTCGTGGAAAGAAGATCTGGAGACGAGCCCAGCCGAGCTCGTGTATGGCGAGCCTCTCCTGTTGCCTGGCCAGTTTATTGCTCCAGTAGATGACTACACCACAGCGGACATAACCGAGTACGTGACACGTCTCCGGTCACACATGGCAAAATTGTCCCCAAAACCTACTTCGTGGCACGCCCAAGTGCCATTTTATATACCACGTGACCTTAACAATACTTCTCATGTCTTCCTCCGTCAAGATCATGTGCGTGGTGCACTCGAACCACCTTATGCAGGCCCCTTCAAGGTTTTAAGAAGACAACCAAAATTTTTCAAAATTGAAGTTCGAGGCAAAATTACTAATGTCTCTGTAGACAGGCTGAAACCAGCTTACCTGTCTAGAGAAGTTCCCATTAATTCTACGACGAAAACTTCAATTGCGACAGAAGAGCGCGGAGAAGAAAAAAGAACTCGGAGCGGCAGAAGAGTCAGACTACCGGACTTTTATCGACCGTAGTTACGGTCTGGCCGGGGGAGTGATGTGGCGGATATCTTTTCCACCGTTGCCCGCCACTTTCATCGGCTCCGCTTATGGCAGTAGCACCGTGCCTCATCGCTGTGACGCAATGCCTGCGTGTGCGCTGGCTCCGCGCGGTCACCTAACGCGGCGCCCCGTCAGTCGATGAATACCTTCGATACGCACCCTCCGTGCCGCTCGCGTTCGTGTTTTCCGCCGATTACCTCGCTACCATATTAGCTTACTACAAACTGTTTTCTTGAGTGTTCGTGTTGTGACTTTGGTAAACTTAATAAACTGTGTAAGAACTAAGAACTCTGTTAGAATAGTGCTTTATAATAAATAGTGTTGCTAAATAAACATAAGTCTAATTGCTACTTCTACAACTACTGCCTACCTCATTCTATCAACCTTAATCTTCACCATTTCACCTCTTCTGCTTCGCTTCGCTATCGCTTGCTGTCGCTTCTCCTGCTTGCCTCCTTGGATGCTGCTTCGTTGGAGGAAGAATTAGGAATCCGGTAACGTACCTTACTAAACCTCCACAGGGCCATCGCCCAGCGGGCAGCGCGGGCCTACCGCACGGTAGGCTTCGCATCGGCATGCGCTCTGGCGAGCGCCCCGCCTTGGGAGCTCGAGGCCTGGATGCTCGCCAGAGTGTACGAGTGGACGGCGGGGCGCAGGGCGCTGGGCGAGCGTCCGGCCCCGGAGGTGAGGGAGGCCGTCCGCCGGGAGGCGAGGGATGCCATCGTCCAGCACTGGACGCGGGACCTCGGCTCCGCGGTGTTCGGACGCCATACCCTCGACGCCATCGGGCCGGTCCTGAAGTACTAGCTCGACAGGCGTCACGGGTTCCTCTCCTTCCGTCTGGTGCAGGTACTCTCCGGTCACGGCTGCTTCGGCAGGTACCTGCACCGGATAGGACGAGACGAGACGCCGTCGTGCCACAGTTGCGGCGCGGCGGAGGACACGGCGGAACACACCCTCGAGGTGTGCCCACGAGGTGTGTCGTGGGCCGTGCCGCGCCGCGATCTTGTCGCGGCGGTAGGAGGGGTGGGACCTCTCGCTGCCCGCCATCGTCAGAGCGATGGTGGGGAGCGAGAGGGCCTGGGCGGCGATGGCCTCCTTCTGTGAGGTCGTGATGTCGCAGAAGGAGGCCGCGGAGCGGGAGCGAGAGGAGGATCCCCTCGCTCCGGCGGTCCGTAGGCGGCGTAGGGGTAGGAGAAGGCGGGACTTTGCCCGCTTTCTCCCTTCCTGAGGTGAGCGGCGGGCGTGAGGCACGGGGTTGCCCGCGCCCGCCTGGGTGGCCGAGCCACAGCCCCTCCTTACGAGGGGCAAATGAGGGCCCGCCTTATTAGGCGGGTTTCGCCGGCGGGGGAGAGGTAGCTCAGGCTCCGCTAGTTTCCCACCCCCCCGCCACTATGGCGATGCCGGAGTACCGCTGGGGTTTTTAGTGGGTATACCAGGAGGCTATCTCCCGGGGAGTCCCACATACCCCTCCCGTCCCCCGACGGGTGGGAATGCGTAATTGTCATTTTCCCCAGCGAAAACAAAACAAAAAAAAAAAAGAAGTTAGGTTAGGTTAGTTATTTTTAGTGTGCCCATATTGTTGTTATCTAGTGCTTTGAGGAATTTTATTTGTTTCTCGTGGATCTTCTATTGTCACTTTTGTATAGAATATAGAATCTATCCGTTTAAGTTCAGGATTATTTGGGCCAGGTTCTACATTGACGAAAAACATGTTCAGTGGCTTCTTATATCTTCTTGAGAGTACACATATGATTTCCCCTCTGACTTTATTGCCACTTTTCTCAATTTCCACAATAATGGCTTCTTTTGGGGTTGGGTGGTGGAGATTCTTAATCACGATTCTGCAACACCTCTTGTCTTTTTGCGTAAACGTATGACCTATAAGTCCATTCTTTCGAATAAGATCTATAATGCAAAAGTATGCTTTACTTGACTGCGCCATTACTCTTAACTGATTCCTGTTCACTATTTTATGTGTAAGTATCGCTTGGTACCGAGCTGTTCATGAGTTCCGTCAGTTTTGATATGTCCGTAATACCATATAGGATTATTGGCGGTGGTTTGCTAACTTTCTTGGGATGGTTTTGACTTTCTATCAGTTCCGCAGAGTCATTAGGTATGTCAACAGGAAGTACACTGTATCTGTTGGAAGTATTAATAGAGCTCTGCGTTTGGCTGTTATGTCCGTCTGTAGAAGATGGGCTATTCGATAACTTTTTTTCTTTTTGTGTTGCGTTGGGTTGGTATTCTTTGCCATATGGGAGGACAGATATTGTCATCATCCTCTATAGTGATTGCCGCTGGTGGTGTGGGGGGCAAGTCTTTCTCCTTTGTGTTGCTGCTTGTGCTTGTTTCATTTCCGAGTGAGGAAGATCTTGATCTTGAAATAAACAGGCTCGGATGAAAAGCTTGCTGTATGAGATTCTTTTTTTGTGTTCTGCCAGCAGCATTCTCAGACACAGGGGTCTGGTTGCCTACCCCTGTGCAGACTTTGGTGACCGATTTCCCACTCGCAGGTCCGGATACCTGCGATATTTCCATATTTAAAAGTGGGACATACGCATGTCGCTTTCCCAAGGCGATATAGCCACACTTTTAGAAGGGATTTAGTCCTCCTCGGCTTGTGATGGACCAATAATTTGGTGAATTGACACAAAAGTTTTATTTAATATCATACAAATTTATCTTAATTCAGATTAACCTATAAATTAAAAATAAAAATATATGTCTGAGATCGTCGTTTAATTTTAATAGAAGTTGCTGATTTGATTTACGTAGTAGAGGGGCGAACGCTTGTGACGTTATTTTGTGATGGCGTCACATGGACAGAGTCGCTTTGGAAAGTGGGGTTCGTCGAACGGTCACTTGTGCAAATTGTTATTATGAAGATTGGAGGGTATATCTACACGTCGTGCTTCAATTCAAAACTCACCTACGAAATGGAACCTGTACCACCACACCAAGATGCTGTTGACCCTACCGCTCTGCCGTCGCTGTCTCCGACATCAGAAGTTGGATAAAGAACTACACTGCTCACAATCTCGTTATAAATCAAGGAACAGAATAACAGTCACTTTCTGCCATTATGTGTGTAGCTGTTCATTGTCTTTGTATGAGCTTCTGTAAATGCTGGATGTACGGGCAGTGAGGCTGGAAGTGAACGTCACGTTACAAGGTGCCCACAAATGCTGACGCAGAAGAGATCGCCCCGCGTGATAGTGCGCTGCAGGAGTCCGCTGCAGGCGTGCACGTGCGGCTAGACGCGGCGCTGTCGCGACAGTGCTGGCAGTTGCTTGGCGCGCGACAGTGCTGGCTGTTGCTTGGCGCGCGACAGTGCTGGCTGTTGCTTGGCGCGCGACAGTGCTGGCTGTTGCTTGGCGCGCAAGGTGCGCTTGCGGAGCGCGCAAGGTGCGCTTGCGGAGCGCGCAAGGTGCGCTTGCGGAGCGCGCACGGTGCGCTTGCGGAACGTGCAAGGTGCACTTGCGGAGCGCGCAAGGTGCGCTTGCGGAGCGCGCAAGGTGCGCTTGCGGAGCGCGCAAGGTGCGCTTGCGGAGCGCGCAAGGTGCGCTTGCGGAGCGCGCAAGGTGCGCTTGCGGAGCGCGCTGCTAGCTGCTTGGTGAATCACATCAATGGCGTGTGGCGCGGAGTCAGAGCTGCGTGCGCTTTGTGGAACGCCCAAGGTTGACTTGAGCCTCTACGCTGCAGGCGATGAGAAGATATCAAAATAACCAAAACGTTTGTGGTAACGTAATGGGATTTTATGAGGGCTCCCAGATTCCTGGTGTGCAACGGTTGACAACTGCCAAGTGGCTGGTGTTTGCCACAATCCGGTGAGTCGTACTATTTTTATTTTGATTCCGTGGCCGAATGTTCTCTTGTCAAGCAATCTGTAATTTCATTGGTGTATGTACACACGCACCAGTATATATACAGCGTACAAGGTTGTGCCAGTGTATTGTGTACTGAACAATTTCTTTGCGATGTGGTAATAAGAGTTATTTGCAAATTTTATTTCTTGTACTACCCGTATTCTTTGTTATAATGGACTGAGAAATTTTAAATCAGGCTTTTAAAATTATGTCTGGTTTGTCTTTGTTTCGAAACTAAAGTTCTCTGTGGCCTATAGTTACGAGCTCACTTGAGATTCTGATAGTATGTGTGGCTAGACTATTAAATCTTCTCAAGAGAACAAGCGGTAACGAACATAGAAATGAGTGCTATTTACGAAAAATCTAAATTTGATAGAAGTGTGGTGTGGTGGGGACCAGGATCTCAAAGGAGACTATTAGTTGTACAGTCGTGTATTGACCTGGGAGTTGCGGACTCTTGAGTTGATCGTATCACAAGAGGTGATGACGATATGGGTGTCAACTATGAGTTGTCACTGGCTACTGTGGTAGCGGGCCATGATGTGTTTTCTTTTTTGATGATTATGATTTTGATTTGATAATTATGAGGCTTGGAGGAACCTTTTTGCCTGTTCTTGAGTTTGCCAGCTCCAGAGACAGCTGCCGCAATTGTTCATGTAGGACAGCCATATCGCTCGTGCGTGAAATCTGCGCGACCTGGTTAGGATGCGCCATAGTGTCCATGACATTGTCTGCCCCTTGCGACAACTTTTCTAAGTCCACTGTGTTGCTCACGGTGAGGATAGCGCGTACTGAGGGTGGAAGTAGCCGGGTCCACATGATGCGCAGTGTATCGTCTGGTATTTTCTGTCCCGCTAGTTCCCGCATTTTTCGCAGCAGCCGTGAGGGTTTTTGATCTCCGAGTTCCATCTCATCCATCAGCTTCTGCAGCTTTCGGCTCTCGGATTCCTCGTAGACGCTGATGAGTCTGGACTTCAGGGCTTCGTTATAATGTCACTTACTTGCTGAAGTGCGTCCAGGCCTAGTCGGGCGATAGCTGCTTGATAGCGCGCATCATCGCCTTGCCTCTGTGGCGTCACTACTGCTTCGAAGTGTGTAAACCATAGTCTGGGATACGCCGGCCAAAAGTCAGACAGCCGTGCTTGTAGTGTGAGCGTGTCGACTTGTCCTCCTACCTGTGGTGCGTTGCTGGTCGCCATCCTGATCAGACTCTTCTGGTGAATCACGTAGCAATACCGTGAATATAGCCACAAGAGTGTGAACAGGAATGGACTGTATTGTAATAGAGTGTGATAGAATGGAATAGAATATAATGATGTCTCTTACAAGCTATCATCATTTCAGCCGAAAGACGTCCACTGCTGGACAAAGGCCTCCCCCAAGGTCCAAGCTATGCACTCACTTAAATACTTACTATCTCTAAACAATAGTGGGGTAACCAATAGCAAATCAGCTCGCTGTCCTTCGGATGTCCACGCAATGTTGCGTGCGTTCTTGATGTTGATTAGTTGATCGAGGCAGGCCGCGGCGTTTGATTGGTTAATGTAGAAAGCGCGCCAATTCAGTCGTCACGTGCTAGACAACTCGCTATGGTTCTCACGCACATTGACCGTTGGTCAACAGATGTCTTCTGGGGTGAGATTTATGGGAACCCTCGCTGCGGGGTTCAGGGTCGCAACGACGCGCGCCATGACTTCCGCGGTCCTGGTGTGATTTACAGCCGACCTTTCTCAGCGGGTAATGCTACACATGTTGTGTAGCATTTGCTACAATGCTACATATCCATAAGCCATGATTAAAGTTAAATAACGTTAAAAGGTCTAAAATGTATGTTTAAAGAATCGCTAATCACTAATTAACTTTAAGCCTCTCCCAAGACTCTTATTTGTGGCGGATAACAGTGGCACGTCCAGTACCTGGGACAGTCTCGTTTGTCTTATTAATTAGCTGGCGTGCCACGTCACCAAGTACCCCTGTTGCGTACTGGAAATGTCACGATTTCAGCCGGGCATCGAAAATCGAAAAGGCGAAGAAAAAAACTCGGAATATTTCTTAGACTTGCGTGCGGATTATAAGTAACTTAGCAAGATTTTTGAGCCCATTATTTATTTATTTTCGTTATCAAATTTCTATAAGTTGAAATCAGTTAAGCTCTTATTATTTGTTTATTATTTCTTTCTTTTATGGCTTCGTACGGTTTGTGCATTGTCATGTAATGAATTGTTCATGTCGAAAAAGACGGCCGCGTGACCCGTCTTACGATGGAAGTTTGAGACAAAGTCATGATGTGACCACTATGCTGCGATATTTCACTGTTCTTTATGAATTATTTACTGAATGCACTTTTTACTACATAAATCACGTACTTTTATTTAGTAAACAACATTATAAACAGTTATAAAAGTCCAATGAAAAATGAGCGTGACACTCAGCCTGACTTTCCTGCCAAAAACTCTTGTTTATTATTATAATAACTAATAATAATAATAATAACTAATAATAATAATAATAATAATAAGTTTTATTGACATAAAAAGGAGTTTCACTTAATGAAATATTCTTACCATATTCTACACCACGGAATAGACAAGTAAGACTGGAAAGGTCGTAAAGGCGGGGCAGGCGTGCCACAAATATGTGACGAAAATCTTATGTCGACCGATAGTCCCCGAAACATTCATTAGTATTCTTCAAAGTTCTTTGTTCAAACTTCAAACCGAGCTCCGACTCTGACTGAAGTCAGAGTCGGAGCTCGGTTTTGAAATGCCGTATTGTGCAATTATAACATGCAGGGCAAAAAGCCAGACCTCAACTATACAGTTGGTATATCTTTCCATCGGTAAGTCGAAAATAATATTTTTTTATAGTAAAATTTGTAAAAAACACAAAAATATAATACTGAAAACTATGATATTCCAAACTTTCATGATATTATTGAATCAAGGAAGAAAAAAGTTACTTTGCTCGGTTTGTCTACGCTTCAGTGTTGCCATTGCTACGGCAATTACCGTGTACTACGGCTTTCAGGTCAGAAAATCGCTAAATCTACGGGCTACGGCCCTTACCTTAAGGCCGTAGCAGAATTTACGGCTTTTCGCAAGTTCTACAGTAATTCATTAATTTATCGTAACTTTTAGAGTGGACAACGATTTTACAAATATTTCGAGTGTGTATCCGAATATTCCGAATGCCAAGATTGTAAAGTCTGTTGACGGGGATTTCCCCTCATCGAACGCTTCTTAAAACAATAATTATTCGAAAACTAAAAAAAACGACTAAATGTATCAAAAACCCAAAACACTGTTTTTGGATAATAATTTCTTTGAATTACTATTTTATTTATCACGTCAATCTTATATTATAAGAAAGTATATACCTTCCAGTCTACAAATACATTTAAAAATTGCCCGAGTCCGAAACTTTTTTTTTTCCGAGTGTATGTTACCCGAAAAGTGGCTCTTATCAGCCCACCTCCTTCAATAATATACAGGTCATTTTATTTTCTCCACAAAAATTTGGTAAAGACACGGCCGACAGTCGGTGTTTTACCTTATAAACACGGCTTTTTTACCATAGATACACGGCCGCCTCAAAATTTGCGTTGGCGACACTGCTACGCTTTGGCAAAACAATAAGAAAGTCCCGGTACAATTTAGTGAATCCAGTGCGTTCTTTACACTTTACTGATTGTCATTTTGTCCTTTGCCCTGATTGGCCGAGATGCAGCCCCCTAATCGGCGAACACATTTTTGTCAAATGATTGCGACTGGTTGGGATCGTTTGGACCGAATGGACCAATGTGTTCACAAATGTGTTCGCCGATTAGGGGGCAGGACACCATGTTCATTTATAGGGAGGTGACCATGTGGTTAATTAAAATTATCGATAGATATCAGGAATGTACGAGTATGATAAATATATTGGTTGAATCATTTTATATTTAATTAATAATATTTTATTTTTAGATAGACATATTAGAAATAATATAAAAAGCCTTCGTTAATAAATATAAGACCACACGATGGAGCCAATGCTGTTTCATAGGAATAATCCTAACCATAGAAAAAAACCGAGCAAAAAAAAAATGAAAATTTCAAACAAACTAAATCGCATAAAATTGCAAGTAGAATAGAACATCTTTTAAAAATATTGGTTCACTGACCTCCAATCGGCGACAGCGCGACTGTATCCTGTATCGACTTGCTTTTTTCGCACCATTATTATTAAAGTTTGATACCGCAGGATGCGGCGGTCATTAACCTGTAATGCCTTCTTATCAACGTGTACATCATGTAGAAAATGTGAAAAACGAAAAACAATTTCCTGTGACTAAACTAATGGACATATTTATATGATTTTATATGGGTAGACTGAGAATGTGTTTAGGTACACGATGTTTAATTTATTGTCGTATGTTCAGCACTGCTCTGTATATAACCCTTACATTTGATACATTTTTAGATTCCTTAAACTTATTCTATAAAATTAAACTTATTCTACTTATAGAAAAAATATTTAAAATAACCAAAGTTAGGTACGAGTTTTCATTACACATTTTTGATAATATCTCGAAAACTAAAAGGCCTATCAACTCAAAACTTTTTGTTAAACTGTTTTACAGCTAAACCTTTAATTTAAGTCTAATGTTATGTTGTTAGTACCATAAACAAAAAATCACATTTTCAAGCTACGTAAATTCGACCGACCGCCTTCAGCTTTTGGGAGTTGAGATTTCCTCGAACCTAAACTTTGGGCGGTTCATTGAGTCCAAGGCGAAGGTGGCTGCCAAGAAACTTAGCGTTATCGTAAAGGTCCGACGGTACTTCACACCAGGGTAGCTTCTAATGTTGTACAAAGCACAGGTCCGTTCGTGTGTGGAGTACTGCAGCCACATTTGCTGCTAAGTGTCACCTAGTCACTTTGGATTCGGTGGAGAGGCGGGCGAAGAGGCTGATTGGTGACCATGACTTAACTCGAGACGGTCTCTAAAGCCTAGAGCACAGGCGTAGAGTAGCCAGCCTTTCGGTCTTCTATAGGTTGCATTTTGGGGAGTGTGCGAAGGAATTGCATGATTTAATTCCGATTGTGCGATGGTGGAACGAAGATGGGGGATCTTCGTTCCACCATCGGACGACCCGTCGTACGGAAAGTTTCTACCCTTACGTTGTTAACACCATTACGATACGGACTCAGCGTTTCGCCTCCTCCTTTATACCGCGTACATCGAGGGACTGGAACAGTTTGCCAGCGGCGGTGTTTCCGTCGGACTACAATTTGAGTGTCTTCAAGGCTAGAGTGAATAGGCCCTTAATAAACTAGTGCGCTTTACCATCAACGACTGCGTCACTGCTTACCATTAGGCGGGATTGCGGTCAAGCGCTAGTTTATAATTTTATTAAAAAATAAAATTAAAAAATATAAGTACTATTTTTTTTTAACTCCTTACAAATTTCGTAATAGTCATATAACTGGAATCTTATGTAAACTTTTAAAGAATACACCTAATCTTCACGAAACTACATAATGAGAAGTCAATCAATCCTTTTCTGTCCATTTTATCGATATAAATATCGACCTTTTGGTTGCCATAGCGTGTATGAGAAATTTATGAATGGGAGAGTATACATACGTCAAATTCACTCACGTTAATATGATCACCAATTACAAACTTATAATCTATGTCGAGTATTTATTCGTTTGCATAATACGCTTCTGTATTGGTCTCTTGTTTACAGTAGAGCTTAAGAGGGGAGACGGCGACAAAATCTATGAAAATTCTTTGTTTACTGTTTCACACTATTACAAAACGTTCCACAGTTCATAGCTGGAAGTTTATAGCCAGACTTATAAAAATCGGACGACAATAAAAGTTCATTTTACGTGAGTGATTTTGTAAGATATAGATAGCTATATACTTTTTTTTAAACAACAAATTTTCTACTTACGTACTTATATTATATCGTTAACTAAGTAATTAAACTTACTAAGTTACCTACGTATTATTAAGCTTGTGGTGCCGACGGAAGATAAGACACAATCGTGCACACAAAAGGGAAATCTCCCGTTACGGTCCACCTGGAGTGTCAAATCCAGTGCACCGAAGTGCGTACGTGGAAATTTATGACTGCCTTTGAAAAACACGGGCTATGAATACGCTCTTGGCTAGCTTACCGACATCGGTTTTTTGAATGGAGGGACTTGAGTTTGTCGTATGGATCGTTATGCCAGGCGCTTATTTTGTTTTTTTTTTTCCTGATCACTAGTTTGCGAGTATGCTATCTATCTACTAAGATGTGTAATTAGAAAACGTAGTGATTACTTGCTCAGTGGTAATTAGCACTAGTAGCAGTAGTAAGTACGTAAGTAGTATTAGTGTATCACCCTCTTCTTTATGTATAGGATATATGATAGGTATCCGATACTAACATATATTCCCAGTTAACCATAAGCCTTAATTATTTAGAGATGAAGTTTAAAATCTTCTAAAGAAATCTAACAGATTGTAGTAGCTTAATTATTTATTATTTCTGCCTTTTTTTGATTTCGCACGGTTTGTGCATTTAGCCAATATCACGTAATGAATTTTTCATGTCGAAAAAGACGGCCACGTGAACCGTCTACGAGGGAGGTTTGAGGCAAAGTCATGATGTGGCCACTATGCTGCGATATCTCAATGTTCTTTATGAATTATTTACTGCGATATTTCAATGTTCTTTATGAACTTTTTACTAACTACATAAATCACGCGCTTTTATTTAGTAAACAATACTATAAATAATTTAAAAGTCCAATGAAAAATGAGGGTGACACTAGCTTAACTTTCCCGCCAAAACTCCTAGTAGCTTAATATGCTGTCGTCTGTACGAATTGATACTAGAGGTGGTTAATACAGCGCCTAGAGCCATTCTATAGCGCGCTATTTCCTCGTAGCGCATAGCGGACGCTAGGTAGGTGGACGTTACGACGCTATGACGCTATGAATGAAATTGATTGAATGTCATCGCGTCTGAGCGCCGTGGACTACTGACGCCTATGTATGCTTGTTGTCGCAGCACGTTATTTTCATCGCACGCGATCTTGCTTGTTAGTGTCTGTAAATATTAGTATAAAATTCTGTTGCAAAACAGACTAGTGACGATTAGTGTCTGCAAAGATAACTCTATGTAAAAATGTCTAATCTCAAAGGTGATGGTTTGCCAATTTGGAACTTTTTTGAAAAGTCCGCAGACGGCAACAAGATTGCTATTTAAAACTACTATAACCAATTTAAAGGCTCATTTAAAGCAAAAACATATTACAGCGTATAATATTTTTTAAATTGTTCTAATTTAGAAAACAATGCTCCCTTAAGATCTGAAAATGTAAATAATTATGCTTTTATAGCACGCGGTCTGTGTAACGAAGAACGATATGTAATGTAACGTGCTACGAAATGTAGCGTGTTGCGAGAATTATCGCGCTTGCTGGACGTCCACGTGCTTTCTTATTTATAGCGCGCTATAACATAGCGAAATTAATAGCTTATAGTCTGTAGCGTGCTATTGTTTTCTAGCCGTTTTGAACAACTCTAATTGATACAACATAAACTGAAAAATATTCCACAATGTTACCATAATCGTAATTAGTACATTACTACAGTTAGTATACATAGCAAAGAATCAATAAACCGTCTTTTACCGCTGATTAGTACGGTTTATTTCCAACGCTAACCATATCCGATGATTTGTATAAAATGGCGTCAGCCGAGTTTTTAGAGCAGGCTTTGTCCACAAACGTTGACGAGAACGCCGTTAACGCGATCGTGGGCTCATTAGAAAATCAGTTAGTCACGTCCGTGCCGTCGGCAACTTCACATAACAATTACGTGAATGTTATTCCATCTCAAAATTGTAATTTAACTTCAAACGCAGGCTCTATTATAAGTGGACAGAAATATATTACGGACCAAATTAATTCTGGTGGAATAGTGAACAGCATTCAATCAAATATTGTATCGTCGAACACAAGTGCCTCTTTCAATAATGTGCAAGCATCAACTCAACCAACATTTACTTCTCTGTCGTTGAGTGGTGGTGCTCCTCTTACTAATGAAACATTGAAAGTGATATATACGCAAGCGCAACATCTGGGTAACCCCCACGGCAGCGTATCACTACCTGTACAATCGTTGGCGAGCGGTGTCATCGCACAGCCGTCGCAGAGCCAGATATTACACGCGGTGTCCACTGGCGGCGTGTTACCACAGCAGGGCAACAAAACTATCGCCATGCAGCCTCCTCTCGTCATTAAGCAGGGCACAAATACTGGCCAAGTGGGTATGCAGCCTGGAATGGTGACTGTCCCAATGACTGTGAACTCTAGCATGCCTGCTTCAATACCTAATGTGATGACACTGAACAAGCCTGGAGGGCAGAACGTTGTAGTGACCACACAGAATTTAGGCTCCGCGCAGCCTACTATCATCCCCAATGTCCAAATATTAAACATGAGACCTGGAGCGCCCGCAGTGGCTGCTCAGAAGTCAGTAGCTACAGTATCGCCCAGAGTGGTGATTGGTACGCCTCAAGTTGTTGGTACGAGAGCAACTGCTCCAGTAAGTTTCAGTCTGTCTAAAATGTACAGACATTTTGCTCAGTATCTTCACATTCTAATAACCAAGCTCATTCAGTAACTCTTGTACAGACATTTTGAGGCTGACGGAACACACTTGTGAATGTGGGATGTGAATTTGATGTCACCACCTACCTCTCTATTCTGATTTTTTATATAAGCGTACCTCGCATGCCGTAAGTACCACTAAATCATAACTGTTGTTCTGTACCAAGAGTCACAGAGTATAGACACGTCTGCTATACCAGGTTTGTTTATATGTCTGTTGCAATGTTCTGTCAGTCTCAACTTGCACTATTAACTGTCACTGTTCTGTATAAACACATGCTTTGTATACAAAATGCCTATAAAGCAGCAATATTAATGACACTCTGGGCTCTTCGCATACTTCACTTTCAATTGACATTCATTCTAAATGATCAGCAACATTCATGACCTAATTCAAGCCTGTAAAATTGCTTTGCTGATCATTTTATCATCACCAATTTCATTGACACCCACCCTCAAGTTGAACTAGTATACACATACTCCCATTAAATAATACATTTTTCTACTCATTTCATGTTGCATGTATGGTTAATCAACCAAATGTCTACAATAGTTGAGTCAATGAAGATCATTGTCATTTAAGAAAAGCAACTATTTTTATTGTAATTTTCTTCACATTTAGCATCATTAGTAGCTCCTCCTTATTTATTTTAATGAACCGTAATAGATGTTAATAATTTAATGTCATTACTAAAAGCCCATTACATTATTACTTGAGTAATAGAGTGTAATTAGTTAATGTTTGACAAATTACAACCTAACCTAAAATATTTTATTTAATAATATTTAAAGCTTCAACTAAATGTAAACAATATTATCTATTAGTATTAGAAAAAAAAAATATAATTTGCAAAACAAAACTCATAAAATTCATGATATAGGTACTAAACATCTTTCTGTGTGTCAGTGTTTCTTGTTTCGTTGACTCTACTACAAGTTACCTATCTCAATGTATTTACTGTGCTCTGCTAAATTTATTATTATTATAGAATAATCACCTTTATGACTCTGTAACTTTTAATAGTTATAGGATAAAATAAAAATCAGTAGCAAACAGAGTCTAGGTCAATTTGTGGTTAAGGTTAACTTCTTGGTGTTTCATTGAAGTATTATGTAAACACAACTAGAACCTTGATTCATAAAGACAAGGTTGTAAACCAAATTTATTGTAAAAATCAAGTTTCAATGAATTGCTTTGAATTCATAAATATGTATTAAAACATTGTTTTTACATTACAAAGAATTATCATAGTCTGTTGAATGTCACCAAAATAGCAAACCCTAGTGTTCATATATTAAAATAATAATAAATTAGCAGAGACCTATTAAATGTTCTTGCACTATGAGCAAATATAACTCTTAAGCTTGGGATTAATAAATTAATGTCTTCCAAATTTCAGTGTTAATACAATCATTGGCCCTAAAATGAGATCACTTGAGTTGCTTCAAGTGCCTTAGATAGTACATAAACTCAAGCGAGTATGTTTGATACTCATTGATAAGAAGACCCCCAGTGTTCCATTGTCTTTGTGAACCATTACTTCAAGAACTCTGTAATGATGCTGAGCAGTGGAATGTTGGCTGGCAATGCTTGATTGTATACAAATCAATCTAAATGTACCAAAGTATGCCATGTAATTTATCTGTGCTAAATGGGCTTCAACTATAATTTAGTAATAACTGTGGTATACACAAGCTTCCACCATGCTAACCCCATAATTCCAGTGATCCCACACTCGGTTTTATAATTTTTGATGTTACACAAAAATAAAATGTTAATAACTATCCACTAAATGTGTTATATCTAACAAATGACCTGCTTTAGAATCATATTCTCAGATTTCATTTATTGGAACGAAAGCTAATTTTTGTATTTTAATAAAAAAACTGGCTTTGAATAAAATTGAAACAAGGCTATCATTTTTAGATAACGCTGCAAACTCTGCAGAGTCTACAACCAGGGCAGCAGGGTCATTTGTTGTTAAAGACTGAGAATGGTCAATACCAGCTCCTGAGGGTGGGCCCCGCGCCCGCGGCCAGCACTCTCACGGCGCCGCAGGCGCAGACCATCCGGCTGTCGACCGTGCCGGCAGTAAGTAGGCACAGCCACTCCGCTACTCACCCGCGCTCTCATAGAAATTGGACAATGTTCAGCACTCACTTTAGCACCTGATTGAGGAGATGTGTTTGCATTTGTTTGTCCAATTTCAGTCTCGATCATACATATAACATATGGTGGAGGTGCATGCTCTAAGGTTTTTAACAAGGTAAGAATCTAAACCGACACTCATCATGATTGTGTATAATCTGATACTAATTACCTTTGAACTCTTTAGTTCTAGTGTTAGGCGCAAACATTACAGCCGGGCCAACTAGTGCGACCCTTTCGTGCCTAACTTTCGCTCGCTTGCGTGTTTTGCTACGGCCATTAATTTTACAATGCTTTTATTTCAATATGTATTTTTTAAAGTATCGCTATATTGACCTTGAGTCGGAATATTTTATATTTATATCTATCAATTCTTCATTCATTGGCTATTTCGGGTAAAACATTATTTAAATTGATTAAGGATAATAGTAACAAAATGTTTTGCGCCAAACATTAAAACATCCTGAATTTATCCCTATCCTGCTACTGCTTGAGAATGAACGCTTAGCGCATTCGTGACAGCCTGCTTAGCATGCGTAGTTGTGTGTCTTTGTGGCGTATTAAGAGTGTGGCTTCTATTCACCAGCACCCTGGCGTGGCGACGGTTTCTACGAGCGTGGCGGCGCCGGGACCCATGTCCGGGCAAATGCCGGCTCCACCGATAGCGGCACCTGTGGTCGCTTCTGTCCCCAGTGTCGCCGTGGGGACACCCCCGCCACTGCAACAACAGCCCAGTTCTACCACGCATATTGTAAGTCTATCGCACATGTCCATCATTTACACTTATTTGTACTTGTATAATTGGCGCAAGTTCTACCTTATAAACAACATCGGAAATGTATTGTCCAATAGTATTCTAAGGAAGGTTTGGTTACCGGTAATCAGCTTCTGAAATTTTGAATAATACTTATCTTTTTTTTTTATAAATTATAAACTAGCGCTTGACCGCAATCCCGCCTGATGGTAAGCAGTGACGCGATCGTTGATGGTAAACTTAGCTTATTAATTTCTCACGGTACTCAATTTCTCCAAGTTTTGTGGCTAATCTTAACTTCACTTTACTATGCACCATGTCCACTGCAGGTTTTATTATGCAAGTAGAGTCTTCACAGTCGTAAAAGAAGCCCGTAATCGAAATAAAAAGTAAGAACTAGAGAACACTCACTACTTAGTAAATATCGTTCCTACAGCTTAATCCTCTTTTGACCACAAGCCAATCCAGGATGATAAAAGTTAAAAGTTTTTCATTGCCATTGATTTGTTCGTTGCTCTTGCGAGTGACGAGTAGATATAAAAATGTAACTAATTCGACTTTAGTTACGTCGTATATATATTAAACTTAAAAATGCATTGTTAGTTTTCCGGTTTTTTTCGTGCAACTTTTTCATTAACGAGCAAAATATTTTATTTAAATCGAACTCGAAATGACATTTAATTAAAGTTACAATACCACCCAACCGGACTAGTCTTGCCGCCAAGCGATTCGTGGTGTTCCGGCACAATGTCGTCTGGTGAAGCCGTACAGAGGACGGGTCTAAGCAGTTGTGTGTCGGAAGTTTAGTCGTGGAGGGTCTCCAGATCAGTCTCCCTCTGGCGCAGCAACTTTGGTCGTGCTGTTGGATTTGGCGCTTAACTATCTACGATTGTATGCTATGCTTTTATTATAAAACCCCAAAAGTACATTATTAAATCATTTCATATTAATCGACTTATTGCAGACCGTTCCTGTAGGGCTAAAATTAGTGTGTACTCATCTGCCTCCTGACCTTGAGCGACGATCTAACAGATGGTTGGGGCCAAAGACTTGTCTGGCGTCTTAGGGGACCGTGTTACAGAAACTTACTCAAAACTCATTCATTAATTAAAACTGATTTCAACCAATCAAATGGCTTCAAACGAGATTTATGTAATGATTGGATTTTAGTGAGGTTCTGTAATACTATGTAGCAGGGTTCGAAAATATCCGATATTTATAATAAATATCAAAATATCGGATATTTATGATATATATCCGATATTTATGTCCATTTCTTAATACGTCATTTTATTATTATACAATTTGCACAGGTACATGACAATTTATTATTATTACAATATAAAAACAACATATTTTTAGTTATTATTTAACAAAATAAACATAAAACATAAAATCTTATAAT
This sequence comes from Sesamia inferens, assembly GCA_037179545.1. Lineage (NCBI taxonomy): Eukaryota > Metazoa > Arthropoda > Insecta > Lepidoptera > Noctuidae > Sesamia > Sesamia inferens. The sequence continues at coordinate 10,851,592 of CM073921.1, read as the reverse complement.
TCAGAAATATCAACTAAAGAAACAACTTTTTCTAAGAAAACAAAGTCTTATTTATATATTAGGGAAACAAAATTAAAATATCTTGAAAATCCTAATATTTGTACTCAGTTGAGTTATAATCAAATAACAAATTCAGTCTTTTTCTAGTCAGCTAGAGTTGTCAAATTGCCTGTTGACATTCCTAAAGGACTTCAGTTACAAACTAAACACTTAACACTTCAGTTCAGTGTTTAAAACACTAAACACTTCAGTTCACTTTTAAGGTGTATTCTTCAGATGATAGAATTGAAAATTACTCTTTTACGTTGCACTTTTATTATCGATTGCAGTACCTACTTGGTAAATTTGAATTATTAGGGTCTGAAGACAGAAAAACCGATCAATATGCCAGCAGCGCATCGGTAAAAGTAATTAAATGCCTACCTTATCTTACCTAGTAAATTTTGATATCTATCACAAAAATATATATCATCATATATCAATTGATATATATCCTTCGAACCCCGAGCAGGGCAGTTCTCGTTCGCGTGTGATTTATCAATTCTCTGTTTTGATTGCACTTTCATTTGCCGAGATTACTTATATTAAAGACTGATTTACTCGGCGCTATTTAATTGCCTATGTTATAAATCGATCGATGCAAGTCATCTGTTGCATCAATAAAATTGATGACTTGCATCGCTTAAATGCAATAATAAGAATGTCATAGGCAATTAAAAAAAAATTAAGAATTGAATCTTTCAGTTTCTATTTTCTTGTTGATGACGTACAAAAGTGTGTTATGTACTAAACTATTTTTTTTGTGATTTAATTTTGAGTTATATAATTTATGGCTTGCGAAAATGCGACCTTGAAATTGCATTCGCAATTTGCCGCCAAGTATAGTATCGGCGCGGTGCTTAACAAGTGTCTCTTTAAAATGTTCTGTGAAAATGCAAGCACATGTCCACAATAAACAAAACAGGCTTTCGCGGCGTTGTCGCGCATGCGTCCCGCGGTCTAGCCTCTCGGGCTCTATCGTGATAACGTTCCGAAGTGCATTCGGCGCACTCCATTATAAAACGCGATAACAGTGTCATTAATTTTATTGGTTTCGGTATCGCAGTTTTTATATTGATAACGTATAATCTTGAGCTAAATGTAGCTGTTACACGTGTATCTGTTATTCTTTTCAATGTACTGTATAAAGTTAATATTTGCATAGGTGAATTACTTTTTGCGTATGATAGTTATGAAAGGCTAGTAATCAATACGTCAACTAAAGAAAAATAACATGACAGGTGACTAACGCAGGCGCCAGACTGACCATATTGATTTGGAAGCTATTAAAACATGGAGAATTACCAATTATTGGATTTGGTAATTAAGTGAAATATCAAGTGCCAATAGTTTCAAATACGTATATATGTACGTGCACTACAATGACGGCGGTAAATATCTATCTTGTATCGGCTTTATACATTTTTATTGTCTCTGTTCATAGTAGCGTTTCTAACTAGGATCAAGTGAAAAATTTAAAAAAATCAATCAAACTTAAAATCTATTCTGTGATTATGCTTTCGGACGTTAGTGTAATTTTTAACGTAAACGGTGCAGTGATTGTTGCAGCCACCTGTGAGATAGTAAGAGTGATGTCGGATTTTTAGGCTGCTAGTGGACACAATACGTTTAGATCTTGTTTAATAGTTTCTAAATATTGTAATTAATTTAATATAAGTAACTGTCGAAATTTATGATTTATAAATAGGACTTCAATTGGAGAAATTGAATATAGAATCCAAGTCACTTTGATTGAATATTGAAAACAAATTAAAAATGACTTGTAAAATTAGTGTTCTATTGTGGGAAAACAGCAGATATATCATTTTATGATATGGGCACATTATTAATATTATTATAACTTTCATCTTGGCCTTTTTGGCTGGCTTGAGTGGAGATTTATAAAACAAAAATGCTTGGGGAAAGGAGTATCTCTTATTGTACAGGGTGTATCTGACATCGTAACGCAAACTTCGCGAAAAGGCTAGGCCGCATGTCACTAATAACATTATGATAGTCATTTATGTCGTTAATGAGCGGTTACAGAAATAGCAGTGCTTAAAAGAAAGTGTCGGCTTAGCCTTTGAACGTTGCAAGCGTGCCGCCGCGCTGTTTGTAGGCATTACGTTGACCCCTATTTGTAAACTTTATTAAATCAGCTGATAGGATAGTTTTTCGAGTTTTGTTCACATTGTGTTTTTTTGTGTAATTGGCGAAATAATTAATTTTTACTTTAAAATCTTATTGGCTTATAAAAGTATAGCAATTATGAACGGTCTAAAGTAAACAAAAAATTGCATATTATTTTTTAAGTCAAGAAAAAGCCGACGAAAAGTTCCACCACTGGTGGGTTCAGAATCATGTACTGGATCCATAGTACTCATTTGTGCGTCGATGTCAGATACCCCCTTTATAGATCCAAGATGACATGTATTTAAAATTGACATTAATTAAAAGTAACGACTACTTCTTTGTAAAAATATTTATCATGTTGAACTTATTGTAAATTACAAATCTTAACATGTAATTGTACTTGTTATATGAGATTACATCTTCAACATTCCATCATCATCATTCTCAGGGATCTTAACCATACTTCCGGGATTGTTCCGATAGTTGTGGAATTACTTTCCTACCTACATACTCCTTATAAATATCTATGATAGTAGAAGGTCTAGGGGCCCATTATTGTATGTGCATGAATTTTAAGTGTGTTTTAACTTATCAGGCAGGGACCATAGTTATTTTATGGTTATTAGTTACCAGTCCACTTTAGCCACCCAAGCCCATAATCTAATGTTTGTCTCTGTATCCTGCAATAGTCCTACACCAACCGGGGTTGCCCTTTGGTACACTTGTATAATGTAATCAGGGATGATTGTTGGTTGGTACCTTGATTTATTTAGAATGTATAATGGATCTCTAGGAAATGGCCTCTAAAATGTTTAATAGGTCAGGGATCCCATGGTTCAGAAATAATACTGAATTTGAATAATGATGATCACCTTCTGAATAATTAATTTTCTTTGTTTCATTAGAAGCCATCCGACAATACCAAAGAAAAATGCCGGAACTTCTTAGCAAATCTCTTGGATCTATCAAGCAAAGAACCACCATCTGTAGAGCGGAATGTGCGGAACCTGATCCAAGAGCTGATCGATGCTCAGGTTGAACCAGAAGAATTCTGTGATAGGCTGGAACGCCTTCTCAATGCGAGTCCACAGCCATGCCTCATTGGCTTCTTGAAGGTTAGTGAAATTCTCATTGTATATTGAATGGTGTTTGTGAGCTACTATCTTCTATAATGAGTATTCTTTGGATCACCAAATATTCATTTTCGATATACTTGGATATAACAGAAGATGAATAATTGTTCTGTGGATAGCAGAACAGAATTAGAATATTAAGCCGTTGATCCAGGTTTGGCATTTGTAGATCTTTGACAGCCGTTATGGATGGTCAGACCTCCGTAAATGTTGACCAGTGTTTTCAAGGGGCAAGCAACTGGGTTGTGGAGGTAGGCATATGCAGATGCTCCAATTAAAATATTCAGTTAAACTGAAAGCCAATTACAACAAAATTGTGAAAAAGCTCGGCAGATTTTTGAATAAACTGAGTTTGTGATTTTAATACTTAGTTTTTATATTTGTTACATTTCTAAAATAGAAAAGCCTGCCACTTCTGCGACAGTCGCTAGTAACGAAGGAACTGGTGATCGAAGGCATCAATCCTCCTGCGCCACACATCGCGTTCTCCACCATTCCGGCGCCTGTACAGCCCGTCTTGGCCACCACTTCCAACATCCAAATGGTATGTTACACACTAACATTTGATTATATTTTGATACATACTAATTTTTATTTTTTTTGGGTTTTTTGTTTTATTTTAGGAAGAAATGATTCTAAACAGGAAAGGCAGGCAACATTGGCGTTGGTACCCTTGTTCCAAACTAAACCAAATTTAATTCAGTACATCTTTTTATTTCCATCTCATTAAGAAAAGGATAGAAGATAAATATTAATTGAATCAAATCAAATTAGTCATCGCCTGACGGAAACTGACGTATTTTTAGTGGCCATGTTTTTAATAGTCTAAATTTTCTTTGAAGTATTATAATTTGATAGAAAGAAATAATGGACTGAACCTAATAAACCTAATAATATTTTAGTTTTGAACATGGGAATCGGGGCATTTATATTATTAGCTACTCTGTTAGTTTTCGATATACACGCAGTTATTGATAATATAATTTAACTCGGATTAGGTCTGAAAGTTTAACTATAGAAATAGAAATGGTTTATTTGCTTACAATGGCAAACCGTATAAGATACAATTTTTAATATAGATGGGGTCATGCGTTGTCTTCAGGAATGTATAACCAGCTTCTAACAGAATTGTAAATAAATTAATGCTTTCGGGTTAAGTATAGCGACACATTTACGGAAAATACGTGCTCCGCCTACGCAGCTTTATGAAGAGCAGGAACAAAACAGGCTATATTAGTTTACGTAATTTTAAATCAGCCTAGAGGAAGCTTGACAACAACAACCTCCCTATATACCAACTTTACAGGAAATGTCGCGGATTTCTTGATGTGGTATTTCATAACACCACGTCGAGAATTTTGTCCTTCCACACGCTGTTTATATCTATTGTCCTGTCCCAGGAGTGCTGGAAGATATTTCTTATGAAATAAGCACCCAATTCTCTACCAAATTTTCTGTTTTGTTTTTTTCTTGTTTGTTTATCATAAATGATAAAATAATTACCTAAATGAACAACGAAAGCGTGAAAGTTTAAGGATACGCAAGGGTGTATTATTTATCCACCGAGCTGCAGCTATGTATCTTAAGCAAGTGTGTCGCTACACTTATGTGTGAAGAAATTGTAGTGTGATTTGGTTTGAGGGGATGATCAGATTAAAAGCAATCTTGTCCTAGTCATAATGGAAAATAAAATATATAATTAATATTGTAGACATGTTCAAGATTACTTTTAAATTTGAATTACATGTTGACTAACACCTTTTTTTAATTTTCTTTTAACCTACTTTGATTTCAGTATTTTTCTTAGTTTTGATTAACATTCAGTTTTTATTTTTTCTTTGGATAACTTCGTTTTCAATTCAATCAGACTAATAACCGACTACATTTATATCTTGTTTTCCTAAATAGAATTACATGCGTACTATTTTATTATCTATACTAATATATAAAGCTGAAGAGTTTGTTTGTTTGTATGAATGCGCTAATCTCAGGAACTACTGCTTCGATTAGATAAAATCTTTTTGCTATAGAGGCCCGTTAACCCGGGAAGGTTTTAGGCTATATATCATCACGCTGCGACCAATCAGAGCGGAGTATATCAAAAATTAAAAATGTATGCTGTATATTATGATCGAGCTGTGTAATAATGTATCTATAGAAATCGACTCTTTTGGGGTTAAAATAAAATGTTTAAATAACTAACTCCGCTAGTAAGTGAAAAAAATCTAATAGTCACCTATAAGTTAATATGCATACATACTAATTGGGAAGTATTGTAAAAAAGTTTGATTATCATACAGAAATAGGTAGCATCACGCTTGTTTCTAGAAAGAGTATACTTAAGTGAACAGTAAAATTTTGTTTTGTTAGTTATGATTGATCCCGTTGCTACGGTGTCTATATACCGCGCACAAATCCGAACACTACCCCCTTGAGGGCGATCCAATCCAGCTAGCGCTCCATCAATATAACTTTCATAAATAATATCTTTAAATTAGAAAAGCTAGAGAATGGTCGTATTAGGACCACACCCACTATTATTGACTAGGTACTAATTAAAATCTTGCTGTTACTGTTTCACTTTCGATATGCACATACTAACGTAACTCCGTGCATGGTACAGAAAAGCCGGATAATAAATACTTCTCACAACTCTCTAACATGTAAGTTTTGTTTTTAATATTAGTAATAAAATGTATTTATTAAGGCACCAAATCTCAATATAAAAATAACGAATACGAGTTTATGGTAAAAATTACTATACTTTATATAATTAATTCCTTCATAAGTTCAGAAAAAAACTTAAAATTTTAATGGTGAGTCCATTAAAATAAAGTTGACAATTGTTTGACTTGAAATAACGTCAATTGTCTATCTTGAAGTACCTCACTCTAAAATTAAGCATAAAGTTATCATAACTCGTTATAATCAGTTAGAGTTAAGACACTTATGTGTACACTTACTGGGCCAAGTCTGCAGTCGTTTTTTTTTTATTATTTATTTTAATTCGTTTTAATCCTTCCTTGTTTTTTATTTTTTATTTTTCATTTATTCAAATTAGCAACATTTCAGCATTACTCGTCACGGTTGTCTCTTATGTAATATACAAGAGAAATAAGACTCGCACTTGTGAGTAGTGCAGCTTGACACAAGACAACAGGATCACTGATTTTGGAGCCTTAACGCTTTTAGTCTTTTCTTGCGACGGCTAGCGGAGACGCACAGATAACTTGGCAACTGCACGATAAAAAAAAGTGGTTAGTTGTTGATGTATTGTGTTGTGTGTAACTAATGAGTTATTTGGGTGGTGTTGGGTCAGCGCGACGAGGATAGCTCGAGCCCCACTCTGACGCCTCTCCTGCCGCCGGTGTTACCTCTAGCACTGTCGAGCCCCCTCGTCAGCTCCAGCACTATGTCGCTTACCGTTGTACCTGCGCCATCTACCACCTCGTCTGCGCAGGTTTGTTTGTCTCAACACAAGGGCTGCCATCTGCCACCGACTCATACAATCGGCTTTTTAATTGGCATTAACTACATCTCCACGTGCCACAAAATTATTATGTATTGTCTATTACATAGGTGTCTTGAGTAATCAGCAACAGTACAGTCCACCTGTGCAGCATGATTTAGATGCTTTTGTTAGTCTGTTCCTATCGTAAGTGACGATAAGACTTTGTGGCCAGTAAGATGGCAGCTCTTCGTAGTATGTGGCACATGCTTCGTGTCTTCGTACCGATAGTGCGCTAGATCCATTCCGTTTCATCTGTCGTTCCCAGCTTAATCCTTTGATGGAATATTGTTCCAGTTAAATTATATGATTGTTTATTTATTTAGTGTATTACAGTGATATGAAGAATATTTAAAAAATATGTCGATCAATACCTTGTGCCTGGTGGTGAAAATATAACTATTATCCGTCCCTTTTCAAAAAGAGAATCTGAGTGTCTATCATCATATTGGTTTAATGTTCTTTGTGGCTTCGCAACATTTGATTGCTGAGTTTTGTGGTAGAGATATCACCACAATGCAATGACTTTGCACCAAACAGGAGTCGGTTTAGTAAACAACTCGGTATATTTCATTGAAGCAATAGCAACTGTTCTGAGGAATGCATAAGATCAGAATACATATTGTAGGAAAAGTTAGCTAAAGTCCAAGAACATCCAAATACATAAGTCTGCCACAACAACAACTGCCCTGCCACTTAGATTACTTATAAAAAGATATATATGCTTTGAGTTTCAAAGGGACACACTGTGACATTTTCAAAATCACGACGAACAAAACTAGAGATCTGGATGTTGTGTATCTCCAACATGAGGTTAAGTTACTAATATTATGTAGACGGCTTTCCAGCATTTTTTTAACGCTTTGCACTCGCAATAGACCTGAAGTAATTTACTGCCATCAAATATAATTTTTTGTGTATTTATGTCTACTAAATCAATGCATGGATCTAAACTATTCCATTTGCATGATGTTTCAAGAAACATGACACGAGATAATAATTTCGTTAAATTTTAACTAAAAAAATATATATTAACTTAGTTTACGAACGAACGATATCGTTCGTAAACAAATTAATTTAAGAAAGTGAAGAGTCTTCGTAACCGCACCAATGTACAGACGCCAGTGGCCCAAGTTCCCGAATCTGTAATTTTTTTCCAATCAACCTTGATCCCTAATGCTTTAGTGTTAATGTTGAAAATCTATTTTAAAGAACTATGACAGATTGTAGTAGCTTTATGTGCTGGAGTCTGTACAATACACCAGGTATAATTGAATAACTCGTGCATTTATCTTTAATATAAAAAACCGGCAGGGCTAAGCCTGCAATAAAACTGCTAAAGAAAAGGCTTGGTCATGTGGAACGTCACCTCTATTCAAACTGGACTGACGCTGTCAATTACAAGGTGTGGTCACGAATCACGTATTGACTGTTGACTTGTTAAAAAAATAACTTGGCAGAAGCGTTGGGTATCAATGCTATTGACTGGGTATCAATGCTATTGACATGAAGCAATCGTTGAAGGAACGCTTCTTTAGCCGCATGATAAAAGTACTTATCGGGGGGAAACAAGGTGCACGCCTTTAACGCTTGGGTCATGCCGGTTTTGATGTACTTCGGCATACTCAAATGGACTCAGACCGAACTTGACGCCCTGGATCAGAGGGTCCGTACGACGTTGACCCCAAATCGATTGCATCACACACGGTCATCGGTTATAAGGCTGTATATCCCGCGATAATGTGGTGGTTGAGGCTTTTAAACGCTATGAACCTCCACAATCGCGAGATATGCAGTCTCAGGGAATATTTCCTAACAACCGACATGGGGATGCATCAAGGTGCGGTCGCGGTTGACAAGGGCCTCACTCCGCTCTCCTTGGCTAAAGAAAACTGGCGTAAGCCAGTATTGCTTGACACTAATGATCACATAGAGGTGTGGCAGAGCAAAGAGCTTCACTGACGCTTTTTCCGAGCCTTTTTTTTTAACTGGACTAACCCTGCCAGTTACAAGGTGTGGTCACGAGTCACGTGTCGTGGACACTGACTCTTCTATGTAGTAGTTCTCTCGTGTTGACTTGTTCCTTGATGTATGTAAATATATTTGTGTTCAATATGAATCCTTCCCGAGCACTGTCCTACTTTTATTTTACATGTATGTGTCTTCTTAGTTCGAAGGCAGTTTTCTATGTATACGCCTGTTTGGATACGAACACGCTCAACTAACCTACTCCAAAATAATAAAGTAATTTTATTCAAAATGTTGTGTTTATTAGAATTAGTTGGGCGTAAGTATCTAAGCACTATGAAATTTTGAGTGTTTGTATTTATGTGTAATCACATGCGCTTGTACTAGAAGCCGGCTCAGAAGAATGGCGGCACAATAGCCGTACTGCAGAACATCCCGCTGCACACGAAGATCAACGTGAACAAGGTGGGCAAGGCTATGACAGTGAACAGCAAGGCCAACTTTCCGCGTTCCACTGTTTCCACTGCCTCGCTTTCCACTGTCGTCACACCCGGCAAGTCCCTGCTCAAGGATAAGGAGAAGAAGTCTTCGGGACAATTCTCCCAACCGTTCGTTGATGACAAGATGGCGGGCGATGATGACATCAACGACGTGGCTGCCATGGGTGGTGTTAACTTGGCCGAAGAATCTCAGAGGATCCTTGGGTCCACGGAAATGATCGGGACACAGATCAGGTAAGACTTTACAGTCAAGTCAATGTTTGTATTCGCTTGTAATTTGAGATGACTCAATAATTTTCATGCAAAATTTTTTTAAACACTATTCTGTTTGCAGGTCATGTAAAGAGGAATTCCTGGTGCCGACGAGCTTGATGCAGGCGCGCATCAAAGTGATAACATCCAAGCACAACATGGAGGAATCCGCTCCTGAAGTAGCTAACCTCATGAGCCATGCACTGCAAGAACGGCTCAAAACCCTGGTGGAGAAACTAGCTACTATCGCGCAGCACAGGATTGATATGGTTATAAAGGTGAGTAAATTTTACATGAAGTATATGCATGATTTAATACATGTATGCGGTTTCTCGTTTAAGTTTTATGATGCGTATTCTCATTATGAATTATTTTATGTTGTGATTTGTATGATTACAGCCCTATTCGTTTTTTTTTTAAATAATTTCGCGTATGTAGCGCCTCGTTATATGCAAAATAACAATAACATCACACCAGTTTGCCCCAACCGTGTTGACAGGAGCTATCAAAATATATGCTTGCGATACATTCTTTCCCGTAGGCATACAATAAAAGTTGCACATGACAGTATGAGGCCCTGCGAACTTGCTTCTTCAACACTGCTGTGTGCACTGCAGTCATGCGAATGTGATTGTCATACCATTCAAATGTGCTTTGCTAATTTAATAATAAATTAGAAATTGTGCGTGAGCTAAGCAGTCGTTGGTACAAAATGACAATAATTTTCCTCTTATAAGCACTGGATTATTCTAATAATATGTTTGTACCTTTAGTTTGTGCCAAGTGCCATTTTATACTAGATTGTAGTAATGTTTTATGAAATTATTAAGTACACAAACTGATACTTTATTACTGTTACTATAATATTATTTTGTTCATCGGCGGCGACTAAAACTCATTCATTGGCTTAGCGAAACTGTAACAGGAACGTTATTATCAAGCATTACTTTGGTAGGGAAAGAAAAATGAAATAACTTTTAAATTTAATTATGGCATGAGGGCAAAGTTGTCTCTTTCTCATTATAATTCAAAGTTTTCTTTTTAATAAAAAGAGTTGATTCCCCAAATAAATGGGCATGTATTCGATAGAGTAGATGATGTGTATTCTAGCTTTGCTTGCTTTGATGCAATAGTTTAATAGAAAGTAAGTATGACTTTCTTAAGCATTTTTCATCAGACGCAGCAAAGTCTATTACTGAATCAGAATCGGAATTTTTATTTTGTAAGCATAGCTTAGTGTGAGGTGTTACAGATAAATATTATACATCTGTTATGTTTTGCCCTGTGACGTACAAATATACATACTAATTGACATTGTAAATACTATGTAAACTTATCATATATAAATAACAATATAAAAGACAATACCAGGCACATGCATAAATATAAGCCAATTGCAATAAAATGTCAAATGGATGCCTTAAATTTTATCTGTAGTTTGAAATTATTATTCAAATACTAATCTGCCAGACAGAAATTCATGCACTGTGTAATATGGCCTGTCAACTAAAGTACAGTCAAAATCTGTTATAACGACATCGTAGGGACCACTCATATTTAGTCGTAAAAACCGATAATTGTAATAATCAATGACAGGTTTTTTCTTCTTTAAAAAAAAATCTTGTCATTTAGGGTTTGAATTTTCTCCCTTTCTTTCCAAACAGTTGAAATTGTAGAATGTGATACACCATATTTTTTGCCAGGCCTTTGTATGGAATTTGAAATTTTGCAAACGTAAAGTTAGAAGTCCGGATTAAATAATAGGCTACTTTTTATCCCGAAAAAATTAGATATTCCCGAGGGAAATCTAAAAAAGCGCGATATAACCGAAGTTAACGAGGGCGAAGCCGCGGCCGGAAAGCTAGTAAAAAATATTTTCTATTTCTCATAATATAGTTTTGCATCAATGGCTTTTTTCCTTTCAGTTCTTCTTACTTTAAAGTGTAGTTCAACATGATAAAGTTTAGGTATCCTTGGAGCTTTCATTTCCGTGAAGACAAACGCACCTTAATAAAAAAAAAAATGAAAATAATCGTCATCTGAACTTTAGAATACATGAGATACTAAACATTTATTCATTACGAATAACCTATTTAATCGATAAAAATGACAAAATTATATACAATTAATATGAGAGTAGAAAATCATTCGCCTGTCCTTATACCATCCATATCATTATTCAGTTTAAATTTAAATATATTTACTTCTCAAAAGAACATTAGTTCACTTAAATATGAGAAATTGAACAAAATATCATGAATATTAAACATAAGCATGTATTTTCTTTCAATCTATGGAGTACATACATTTATTACTGTTGGTTAGCCAAATATACAATTCATCTAATTTTTGAAATGTTGACTAATGAAGCATCTCTTATTTCTTTCGGTAAATTATTATAAAGCTACGCTCCCTCAAACTGGGTAGTTTTACTTCAGTACAAAGTCCTACTGAACTATTCTATTCGTTTTCGTGGTACACATTTAATCATGTATTTTTGGTCTTCACTCCCTCCTATGTATTGTCATTCCTAATAAAAGTTTAATGAAAGTTTTTAGTATATTTTTTCATTTGTTTGTTTCATGTCTGCTGTGTATTTGTATACTTATATGAAATTAGGGGCATCTTACCTGAAAAAAATAATTATTATTTCCTTTATTTATCTTTTTTCTCATTTAGTTACATTTTTAAATATATTGATTTAAAAAATACATTTAAAAATATAAAAAAAATAGTGTTCCACCGATGACGGGAGCAGGGTCCAAGCTACCGGTGGTTAGTGTGAGAGGCAGGAACCTACTCACGATGGGGGCCGTATTGAGGAGTACTGCCTTTTGAATCAGGCCTTTGATTCAACTACCTAACGAGAGCCGCAATAGATATTGGTTGAGGCCCTTGGCTATCAAACCGCTGGCCGATACGACAATCGATACAATGACAGCCGAGTTCGCCTTCCACATGTCAACAACCTCGTGTGCCAAGTCGAGATATTTAATTTATTTCTCTTTCGCAGCTTTCACGAGATTCCCGTCATGTGGAATAGTAACATCGACAATCATTGCGAGGAGCGCTAATCGATCTATCACGACTATATCAGGCTTATTTGCAACAATAGTCCTGTCAGTAATGATAGACCGATCCCAGTATAACGCGACATGGCCATTTTCAAGAACTGGATCGGGCATATACTTATAATACGATACCTCAGAATCCACAAGTTTATATTTCAAAGCAAGTTGCTGGTGGATAATCCTAGCTACTTGGTTATGCCTGTGCAAATACTCGCCGTTAGTTAAACGAGAGCAACCAGAGATAATGTGTCTGATGGACTCACCCGGATGGTGACATGTCCGACACACGTCCATCGTCCCGTCCTTCATAATATATCTCCGGTAGTTCATCCATAATTGCACAGACGAAACCTTCAGTTTCCCCGAAAAGGTCACTGAATCGTAGCCAGGATACGGAAGCTAAGAAGTCTACATCGGGCTCATGAAGAGCCCGATAAAATCGCCCGTGAAGTTTCTTGCTTTGCCATATAATCTTGCGCTCATCAGTAGTAAGTTCAGTTCTCTTTCGCCATGGATAGCGGCGGAAGCCACTTGGCTGTGACCACATCATGATGCATACCCACTACGGTTTTTTTAAATGTTTGTTATTATTATTAATAAAAGCTATTAATAATAGGCGAATGGACATAATTCTTTTACAAAAAATGTTTTAATGGTTTTCACTTTTGCACTGCATTACTTTACCGCAGTACTAAAATTTTTGTACTTCCACAGTCTGATAACCGATATGAAATTACACAAGATGTGAAAGGCCAACTCAAGTTCTTGGAAGAGCTCGAGCGTGTGGACAAGAAACGCCGCGAGGACTCCGAGAGGGAGATGCTACTGCGAGCTGCTAAGTCCAGGTCCAAGAATGAGGACCCAGAGCAGGCTAAACTGAAGGCCAAAGCGAAAGAGATGCAGCGAGCTGAGCTGGAGGAACTGAGGCAACGCGAGGCCAACTTAACGGCGCTGCAAGCCATCGGGCCTCGCAAGAAGGCCAGGCTGGACCTGCCAGGAGGTTCTGGAGACTCCATATCCACCCACTCTGGACACAGCACTCCCTCTGGATCTGTAAGTATTTTTGTTATATAATTTATGCAATTTTATTTAACAAGTTTCATTCAAAATTACTCTATATATACTAATAATATTATTAAGAGGTAAACTTTGTATGGTTGTAGGTGGTAATCTCTGGATCTACTCAAACAATTTAGAAAATTCTCAATAAATATTTATAATAAAATGCTGTTGACATTCAACCAAAGTTTTGGCATGCAAAATTTAACAAATAGTTGTCAATATCAATGCAATGAAATGTAACGTGAAAAAAATATTATATTCCTTTATTTCATTTTACATACATATAAATTACATTTTTAAATATTTCTACATAAAATGTACATAAAAAAAAAACATTTAAAAATATAAAAAATAGTAGCCCACCGGTATCGGGAACAGGGTCGAAGCTACCGGAGACTCAGGGCTCCAAAGAGAGGAACTTCCTGACAATGCGAGTTGTGTCCAGAATTACAGCTTTCTGAATCAAGCCCTTGATCCAGCTGCCTAACGAGGGCCTCCTGAGGTTTTGGTCGAGGCTCTTGGTTATTAAGCCATTGGCTGTCACGACTATCGGTACAATGATTGCTGAATCCACTTCCCGCATGTCGACAACCTCGTGAGCCTAGTCAATATACTTAATTTGTTTATCTTTCTCGGCTTTCACGAGGTTCTCATCATGCGGAATGGTTATGTCAACAATCACTGCACGCCGCTTTGATCGATCCAACATCACTATATCAGGCTTATTGGCAACATCAGTCCTGTCAGTGATGATGGATCGATCAAAGTAAAATGTGAAAATTAAATTATAATGTTATTAAGCTTATAATATTTAGTATTATTATTATAAAATAGTAAAAGTTGACCACAAGCGTTCATATCAAATGGTTTCACTAATATTTTGTACAAATGTCGCACATAAATGTAATAATATGAATATTATAAGGATATAACCTGAAAATGACCCATAACAGGTGCACTGGATCACTAGAGCACTTTAAGGTTCTACATTCCTATTTAGTCCATATGTTACAGGATGCATGATAATGTACTCGTGTTTGTTACAGACTGCGCGTAGCCAGATGGCGCTACGCACGCGGCTTAAGCGCATTAACATGCGCGACATGATCTTCCTGATGGAACAAGATCGTGAGACTTGCCGATCCTTGATGTTGTATAAACTTTATCTTAAGTAACATTCAATCCCACCCTTTGGGTGTAACTCTTTGACTGAAGCCCGCCCCCTAATCGGCGAACACATTTTTGTCAAATAATTGCGACTAGTTGGGATCAGTTGGTATCGTTCGGACCACCCATTGGTCTAAACGATCCCAAATGGTTGCAGTCATTTGACAAAAATGTGTTCGCCGATTAGGGGGCTGATTGATTTGCCGCTTTTGTATCTATATGGGTTTATACTGCCATGACAAATGACATTGACAAAAATGAATAAGTTGTTGAGTTATTTTAATAAATTGACGATGTGGCAGTATGAACCAATATATAGTCATATAAGTTTATGTTAAGTTTATGCCTTAGGGTCAATCTATCTTAATGTATACCAAAATAATAACGGTTAAACTTCAAGATTCATTTACTTTGACATCAAGACAGAGTATTATTATGCTAATGGTTAGCAATAATACTATTATGGTAATTAAACTTAAGTTTTATTTGATGTGAGTTTTAGCTAAAAGACTGCTGTAACAGCTTCACCACCACCAACAACAATTTATAAGTTTCATGGCAAATCAAATTGATTTTGCCCTCTTGTACTTCCTATACAACTAAATATTAACATTCAAATAGTAACAACAACAACATATCTTTTTTTAACTATTTAGATTAAAATTAACTCATCACTATACATAGTGATGATGAATGATGGTTATTCCATCTCCTCTTGTTGATCTCCAAGGGATTGTCTTGGATGATATCAACAAGAGGAGGGTATATCAATTATCTTTTACATAATGTATATAATTTGTTTGTGTTTTCTTATGTGTATTACAAATATTTTATTAATCATAATATACCGGGTCAAAATAAATTAGCTAGCTAAACTGCAGATGTGAAAGGTATCTGAAATAATGAAACACTTTATGATATTTTTTGGGGTCAACGTAGGGATACGGGAATTGCGGCCTTACATGAAAAACACATTGAATTGCCTGTGAATTGAACGCGATATCAACGCCTCACTGATTAAATACGTATACGCACACATAGAATACACATTCCATTTTAAATGGTGTGCTAAACGATAATATTTAAAGATAAAACTGTGACGATTTTTATTGTTTAGAAATGTGATCAAGATTGGCATACTTAAGAAGTGAATGGCATACTTAATTAATATTGACTGCTTGTACAAAGAGAACATCTTGAGGACACCTGAACTTGTAAGTCTGAAATCGCCAACCCGCATTGAGCAAGCATACTGATTACCCTCAATCCTTCTCTGTATGAGAGAAGACCTGTGCCTGTAGGACTATAAAAAAGGTTGATGATGATGTACAAGCAGTATTTCAATTAAAAAAAAAAACTCATTGCCCAGAGTCGCCATTCAATGATATATTTTTTCTCGAAATTGAATTTCGAATGAAACCTCGGAGCTACTACATACATAAAACCAAATTTTAAATGTTCGTGTTGTTACTTGTTCGGCGAATTTGAAATGTCGGTCTTAAGAGTTAGATCGATATCCTTCACGTCTGCGGAGTTTAGCCTGCTCTCTATTTTGAACCTGTATATACATAATAATTATATCAATATACTGTATTTTAAATAAATAATGGAATTGAAATATAACGGGGATAAAGAATCCCCGTTATATTTATGTTTATTGAATAGCTGTATTATAAATTCCCTGGACGAAACTGGTAGATTCCAATGTTGATTCTGATGTTTGAATTTGTTGTAAAATTAATTTCCATAAGATGACATAATATTTTATTTTGATAACTAGTTGTAAGGCTAATTTTTCAATTAACTGATAACTTTATTCTAGGAATAATTATGAGTTATTTCATAATTTTCAATGAAATAACTGTCATATATCACTTTTTTTCTTCGAATAAAAGTCATCTGGCGATTAAAAAATTAGCCTATAGTTAGATTAGCATATATATAGCATATATTTTTATTTTCGGATGTTGTTAGTTTATTTACTAGCTGAAGTTTATCAAACAAGTATGACATACATGGATGCAAAGTGCCTAATGTATATATTTCAATATTATCATAACACATTACATGCCCTGAAATTACATATTTATGGAAATGACCATAATTATTAATAATTCAACAATGCTTGTATCAATAATTATATTTGAAGCTGACTATATTCGAAAATAAATTACATTACTGTGGTGTAAAAAAAAATAATGCTTGAGTCTTGAGTAAAGTTCTTACTCAATACTCAAGCATTACTTAAGACTAGTATCAACCAATCAAAAGGCTTCAAACAAGATTTCAAGTAATACTTGAGTTTTGAGTGACGTTCTGTAATACGGACCTAAGACTTATTTATTTAAATAGTTAATTGTTGCGCTATCTGCTTTGAGTTGTGATGGTTTTTGGGCTGTCAACCGCTAGAGATGGCGCGTCTGTGCTACACCATGTTCGCACCAGTCGCAATACCATATTCTAAGAATAGGTTTAGCCTATTCTTAGAATGTTATCTTATAGATAGGACGCTCCGATCCTAGATCCGATCGATCGATGCCGCAACTTAGAATAAAATACGTTACCGTACTAACACTAGTTTGTAAGTTTACATTGTCAGTAACAATTAATATGGAAGTTATTCCGAAATGAATGTTTATTTTACTTAGATTAAACGGATAAAAGATGTAGACGCTGATGGTAAACTACATAAAAACGCAAATTGGCGTCTTCATCAATTACAATTGTAGCTGATTGTATTTAAAATATAATACGGTAGTTGATCCTAGATTAAACTTGAGACACATTTATTAAGATATTCAATTGTTGTATCATCTGCTTATGTGGTAATAGATAAAACTGATAAAGATGTATATGTTAATGGTTAATGTAAATAGTATGCATACAGACGGTAGGTAATGCCACGATCTGCTTAGGCAAGCCGCATCGAACACATACATACATAAACTTATGTAACTTTATTGATTAATTGTGTTTTCTTATACCTACGAGAGGAGGTTGCAGAATTGAAGAGTTTGAAAATCCTATTTTCTTATACATTTTATTCTTCTTCTCTTTTCTTCTTCCCTTTTAAGTATTGGTATTAACTTATCAAAATCATTTAGGGATTAGATCAACAAGAGGCTCAAATCCACACTTGTGTAAGGTATCCATATCAACTTAGCTTGTGTCTATCCGGAGTAATATCTTATGAAACCAACACAACTTTTCCAATCTCCAAAATCGTGGTAGGTTCAAGACGCGTTGTCACGCTGTTGCACTGAATTTTTACAAGCTATTATTTTCATACCAATATGGTCATGTCGGATAATTAAAATGGTCGCATCTGATACTGGTCGCATCTGATACCAGAACTAGACTACTGTTTCTTTTTAACGAGGGTCTTCCAAAATTTTTTTTTCAATTTTTCTATATTTTACGGTACTAAAAACTGCTCTATTCCGCGGACTTTTGGACCTCCTCTCGTACCTAGTGCGTATTTTCGTACGTAACCAAAGAGGTAATTTTGAAGAATGTTTTCAGTATGATCTCTTCTATGTAAAATAAGCCTAATTTACCTTCACTTGACATAATGTTGAATATAAAAATGAATATATGAATATGAAATTGTATCGACCAACTATAAATAGGGAATAAACGAGACAATATCAAAAAATCAACAGGTTTATTTCAATTACTTCTAAATAACTTAATTTTTTGCTAACAATTTTCATAAAAAAGTAATTCCACAAAGTCACAATATTGTTAATGAATATGGCAATGCCTTATATTAGTTTTAATTTGAATTTGGTTTGATGATTGATTTCTGTATGCATACAAAAATCAATCATCTAACAGAAAATTATATAAACTATTAATTTTTGTACATATTGTATTATTTTTACTTATAGAATAAAACCATAGAGTTATGGGATCTCTTTATTTAAATGTAATAAAAAAAACTTTAAAATAGTTTTTTTTTTAATTTCTATACTATTGCCACTAAGTTAATTATTAGTAATGCCATTGCAATCATACCAGTAAACCTTTTTCTACTGCACCCTAATTTGCGTAACGCATTATTACTATCAGTTGGAATAATTTTGAAGCATATTGCTAATCCATTGCTCCATATGTAGGGGAAGGTGGGGTAAGACTTAAGGTATTTTATTAATAAAACCTTCCGTTTTTAATTGCACAATGTAGGAACTTTGAATGAAGGAAAAGCCTTCTTATAAAAACATCAACTTTAAAAAAATAACTAATTCTCTCCATCTTACCCCACCTATAGGGCAAGACGGAGTATCCTTCATTAATCCTTCACGAGTCACCACAGAATAGAATAGAATAGAATAGTTCTTTATTTGCGTAGAAAGTAGGTACAAAATACAGATATTAAGTTTTTAGAAGATCCTTATACTGACTACCTTAACTAAGGCATGCAAACAAAAGCAAAAATTAATGAATATCCAATAACAATAGACCAACTCATTCTACATATTATAAATACACACTGTCAAGCCAAATAAATATAAATTACATGTCAAATGAATTCATTACATCAAGTCAAAAATATGTCCGGTTTATGGTCAATAGGTACAGTTCAGACCTACAAGTCAGTAATACAGAGATGTCACATTATCAATCTAAATTCTCATCTGACAGAAACTCGCTAATTGAGTAATAACATTTGTCTCTTAGTAAAATTGACAATTTCTTTTTGAATAATGAAAGTGTCACGTTTTTTATCACGTCGGGTAGTTTATTAAAAATAATTGGGCCCATATAATACTTTTTTTTAATAGGGCGGTATCGGCCCGCAACAATAAGCAAATTTTTATATTGTCTCCTAATTGGCCGGTTCCTATTTGCGGACACTTTATTAAAAAGATGCATATTACATTTTCATCATCATCTTTAGGGACCTAAATACAGGTACGCAGCTATCTGTTACTATTAGATTGCACATTGCCCTTATGCATCGTTTTTGAGCTTTGAACACCTGTTCCTTCAGACTACAATTTCCCCAGAATATTATGCCGAATCTCAAGACCGACGCGACCAAACCGTGGTATGCTGTTAACCTTGTGGCGATATTTACCTTTTTAGATAGGTTAAAGAGTACATACGCAACTGTACTCAGTTTTTTGCATACTGCTTCTGCTTGTGGCTTCCAAGTTAATTGGCTGTCTATCAGTATGCCAAGGAATTTTGCAACTAGTACTTGGTCAACTTTTTGTCCATTGTAGTGTAAAAACTCTAGCCTTAGATAGGTATTTTTTTTCATGCTTGGTTTTTAGACATATCCTAGATATTTCTGTGTGCTGCTTGCGATTTTTAAGGTATGATTTTATTTGATTAAGCACATTTCCTCTGATGCCTATGATGTATAGTTTTTTTTTAAAGAATGTCATGATCAACACAATCAAAAACATGTCTGTAAAAATTGCACATACTGGTACTTTTTATCTACATTTTCCAATATGACATTCAGCAAATCATAAACGGCCGTATTTATGCCTTTATTCTTTCTGAAACCCTTTTGTTCCGAACTTAAGATATTATATTTGGATATGAAATTATTTATTGACTCATAAATTATCTTTTCCATAACTTTGGAAAAAATGGGTATTAAAGCAATTGGTCTATAATTTGCTAGATCTTCTTTATTGTTTTTTTTAAAAGTGGCTTTACTACAACTGTTTTTAAACTATCCGGAAATACCCCAGTACTGATACATAAATTGAAAATATGACACAAATGCAAAGCAATGTCGTCTGATACGAGTTTTATAACCCTTGTTGATATACCGTCATAACCAGTGCTACTTTTATTTTTAAGTAATTGTATTGTTCTCACAATATCTTGCGGTACTACTGGGTGCATGAACATTGAGTTGGGATTATTTATCAGATTTATAGTGTCCGGTAGTTTCGCGATATTATTCAGTGTCTGGTCAATAAAATAGTCATTAAATACATTTGCAATTTCTGTCGGATTAGTAACGGTAGTATTATGTATTTTAATTTGGGAAATAGGCTCAGTGATTCGAACTTTATTATCTATAACCTGCCATGATGCTTTCGCTTTATTACTTGATGTGTTAATGAAATAGTTGTTTTGTGCTCTTTGTGTTAATTTAATAATTTTCCGAAACCTGCGCGAATAATTTCTAAAGTTATTTTTATTACTATTCGATGGTTCGCGTCTGTATTTCCATAGTAATTTCCTTTGTTTCCTACTACAAACTCTGATGCCAGTTGAAACCCATTTACTTTTTTTATTAGCCTTAACTTTTATTAATTTAAAAGGAAAGCAAAGATCGTACAACATGCAAAATTGCTCCAGAAAATAATTGTATGCTTCATTAGCATTTTCGGTTTGGTAGACTTCGGAGAAAGAGAGACACTTCAGATAATTTTTGAATCTAGTCATATTTTCTTTAGATAGGTCGCGTTTTTTAATCGTCCATGAGTTTATTCTGTATGATTTATTAACCCTTACTTCCAATATTTGGGCAGTATGGTCTGACAACGCAAAATCCAGTACTTCTGAATTACACCTTAATTGAGAGCTACGGGCAAAATTGTCTAAACAGGTACTACTGGCTAACCTAGTGGGTTGTCGCAGTTCTAACTCTAGATTGTAGCCCAAAAGAAAGTATTCAAAGTCCAAAGTTAATCTGTTTCTTTTTAATGTGTCTATATTAAAGTCCCCACACATAACTATTCTCTTATCCGATTTGGTACATAGCTTATTTAGAATAATTTCTAATTTTTCATAAAATATATTTAAATTATTGGACTTGGGTGGCCTATAAGCACATATAATAATTAGTTTTTGATTTGACAATTCTATGCCACAACATTCGATGACATTAGCTATGGAATGCCGTGATATATCTAATAGCTCTTTGTGCTCCAGATCCTTTTTAATTAAAATACACGATCCTCCTCGCTTCTTAGACTGTCTTGCATATATAGCTGCTAGCTTATAATTTGAAACATTCAATATTTTTTCGTATCCTGCCATAACAAAATGTTCTGTGATACAAATGACATCTATGTCTTTTTTTTTCCCGCGACAATTGCTGAAGTTGAACCGTAAGTAGGTCAGATTTGTTTATTAATCCAGCAATATTCTGGAGGAAAAGGTCTGCACTTACTGTACACTGGTGGGTCAGTAGTTTCGATGTGGTGTTATACCCTATTTGGGAGTATTCTTCGTACATGACGGTTGCAGGATGTCAGGAAACTTACTGAAGAGCTAGTGATACGGCTGTTCCATGTCGATACTTCGGACTGTCGGTTCGGCGGAATGAATGGCTGGTGCTCTGACGGTCGGATTGGTAACTTTGTCAACGAGACGTCGACCGGCTATGTCGACAAGAAGTTGATGACGTTTCAGAAAGTCTGCACCGATGATAGGTTTGCTGACTGCTGCGACGATGATTTTCAGGTGTACGGCCGTCGTAGGTTGAGATCCAGTTGTAAGGTTTTCTCTCCGTACGTTGGAATGATCGTGTTGTTTGCCGCATATAAACAGAAATCGGTTTGTTTAGCTTTCCCGCCTTTTGTCCTCGGTATCACGGAAACGTTTGCGCCGGTATCAATAAGGAATGACAGAAGCGAATTCTTATCAGTTATGAATAGGCGGTAAGAAATGTTGTTCGCGTCAGTTGCCGCCTCAACCGACGCAGGCGTTAGTTTTCCGAATGGGCGCTGTTGCCATCGAATTGCACGAACGCGTACATTTTCGCGCCTCTGTGCCGAACTTGCGATGATAATAACAGTTAAGTGATTGTTCTGAATACTTGCGGTTGCTATTATCCTCGCTTGTTGAGCGCGATCTTGAACGCCGTTGTTGTCGTCGAATGGTCTGTGTGATCTTGGTCTGAGTTCCTGCATATTCTTGAATTCAGCGAGCTCTGATGTTAACTGCCGCAATTGTTCGTGTAGGACAGCCATGTCGCTCGCGTGCCGCGCCTGAGCTGAGAGCGTACCGTAGCAAGGGACGTTGTGCCTGGTCACCTGTGGTGCATGTTGACCGTGTGTGCTGGGGCGGGCGACCTAAATGGACTCTTCTGCTGTAACGTAGCAATACCGTGAATATTGCCTCTTGAAATCCTAGTGGTAAGACCCGCTTGTGGGAAGCCACTAGAATGTGCTAATCACGAGTATCGGTAGATCACGTCGGTCTTGTAATCACGTCGGGGTCACCAATGTAGCGTCGAAAATCATAACGTCGTCGAAAGTCAAAAATAAAACTCGGATAAATCGAACGTTGTGTATTGCACGTATGTAAAAGAGTACAATGTGTACGACGTGTATAATAACGTGATGTAAGATAATTATGTACAAGAGTGTAAACAGGAATGGAATGTAAATATGAATGCGTGTCTATTACAAGCTATGCACTAACTTAAATAACTTAGCAAATCTCTAAACAATAGTGGGGGAAAACAGCGTGCCGCAGAATTCCTCGGGATGGCGCGTGCGTTCTCGATGTTGATTCGTTGATCGAGAGAGGCCGCGGCGTGTGATTGGTCGGTGTAGAAAGCGCGCCAATTCACAGTTCACGTGCAAGACAGCTCGCTATAGTTTCCCACGCACATTGACGATGGTTAACAGATGTGCTCCCGGGGTGAGATTTATAGGCACTTTGCGATGGGCGGTCGCAATGACCGCCATGACTTTCGCGATCCTAGTGATCACACCCGCTGCGAAGGGTTCCTATAAATCATTATAGGAACCCTTCGCAGCGTGTCGTAGAATATGTGTAGCAGCTGGCTGGGCTACTACAGCTTGCTTTGATTTACCTCTTTCGATGCTACTTCAGCCAATGTATAATGGATGCAATAATCTGCTTCGCTTTGTTATACGTTGTATGGCATCCGTGTTTCGCCCATGCTCGATGTTAACCTCTTCAATCTGTAGGAGTTAAGCAAACATCACTTGCTTGTTATTGTAACTAAGTGCGCGGGGTTAACCAGTTATCTTTTAATAATAATTACATTCATTTTGATCGATCGTTTTCTCTTAACCTCTAAATGAGGGGATTGTGCCGTGCACTCCGGACCTAGCACTCCGTACCAGTCCTCCGATATTTTGGATATCCTGTATGCCTGCAATCCCGCACCCTTACGGAGTGGGAATACAATTGTTTCTGTTTACCTCAAATGAGAATTACAATTATGAGAAGGCTCAAAGTCACTCAAAGGGCAATGTAGAGGGCTATGCTTGGGGTTTCACTGCGCGATCGAATCAGGAATGAGGAGATCCGCAGAAGAACGAGAGTAACCGACATAGCCCGAAGAATTGCAACACTAAAGTGGCAGTGGGCTGGACACATTGCCCGTAGGACCGATGCCCGATGGGGCCGACGGGTTCTCGAGTGGCGACCACGCACCGGAAGACGTAGCGTGGGTAGGCCCCCGACAAGGTGGACCGACGACCTGGTGAAGGTCGCGGGAAACCGCTGGATGCGGGAGGCGCAGAACCGGTCATTGTGGAGAGCCTTTGGGGAGGCCTATGTCCAGCAGTGTACGTCTTTCGGCTGAAATGACCTCAAATGAGGGGGCGGGGGGATACGGAGCTAGTCACTCCAGGCCCAGCCCTTCAGCCGGACCCTCCGATATTTTGGGTATTCCTAACCTGGCGATAGTTTCCACACCCTATGGCGTGGGCATAATATTTGCGCTCTCAGTACCAGAAGGTGCAACCACCTATTTTGAATCGTTTAAGTTACAGCAGCTCTGTAGCTCCCTAAATGTTTAAGCCACGGCAACTCTGTGACTCCAAAATGTTTAAGCCACAGCAACTCTGTGACTCCATAATGTTTAAGCCACAGCAACTCTGTGACTCCATAATGTTTAAGCCACAGCAACTCTGTGCCTCCATAATGTTTAAGCACAGTTCTACAGGACATACAACAATTATGTTAATTTGAGTTACATTAATTCGGTAACCTCAAATTCGATCAAACAGGGGACTGTTTCAGGGACAGGACATACACAATTAGGTTGATAATAAATAAACCCTAGGCACATTTGTATTAATGTTAGCTTTCATCAGCTGGAGACTTCTCAACTGTTCTGGCGCTCACTGCACAGTAATAACAATTTCATCATTGTTTAAGAATCTAACATGGCGAATACTTACGTAAGCGCCAAAATTCTAAATTTCTAAGTGAAGAAAATGCATAGCGTCGCTACTTTCAGTAAAGGATTTGTAGGAACACACATACAGCACACATAGAATTACCGTACCTCCAAACAGTTACCTCCAAACAGTTACCAGTTACCTTCAAACAGTTACCAGTTACCTCCAAACAGTTACCAGTTACCAAGGAATACCAACAACACCTTATTACCAATACGTTTTGACAACATCCATTCAGGAATAAACGAACAACGCCGTCTCGAGAGAGACGCTATACGTTTGACTCATCTGTTGAAAGGAACAAGAGGCCGCCTTGAAAAAGGCGTTTACTGTCAAAGGAATATGATACGTGATGCGTTGCGTGGGTTCAACGACATCACTCGTAAGTACGTTTTTGACACATGAAGTTGATATATCGCAGCGGAGATCGGTACACGAAGACTGCACACGAAGATTACATCGCAGCGGAGATATCTACACGAAGACTGCACACGAAGGATACATCGCAGTGGAATCTTGGCGCGAAGACGACACACGAAGCTGGCGCAGCGCAGCGAGATCTTGACACGGCGGGCGGCCCTCGACGAAAAGGAACGACTCAGCGCGGCTACCTATATTTATAGATTCACAGCGCGGGCCAGCGGCGCCCCGCGCCCCTCTCCGAGACGCGACGCGTGTTAAACATCGTAGTAATAATATTGTATTTTATAATTGTAAATAATTAGTCATAGCGCAACTTGTACCATAAAAAATGTAGATATAAGCAGGGGTTTTGAAGTCGAATAGAGTAATAGACAGATCATATCGGACACGCAGTTTTATTTTACCTAGAAGATTCTTCCTCCTCCAAATTGGTGACCCCGAAGAAAAGAAGAAATATCAAGACTGAATCCCTGCAGAAATTATATTAAAAAAAATGTCGAGGAGCGAAGAATTCAGCGATGCATTAGGCGTCACAACAATGAAGAACGACGTAGCTACGATATCGCTGCCTGCACGACTACCACCATTTTGGCGCCAAAATCCGCGTCTTTGGTTCGCGCAGTTTGAAGCCGCCGTCGCCGCCAGCAAGATAGGTGACGAGCAGAAATTTAACCTTGTCGTCCCACTACTCGGCTGCAGCGACCTGGAACAAATCGCCGACATCATACTTGAACCGCCAGCCACCGGTAAATACAGCGCACTGAAAGAGAGACTGATTTCAACATATCAAGAATCAGACCATCGCCAGCTTCAGAAACTCCTCAGCGGTCTCGAACTCGGTGATCAGAAACCGAGCCAGCTGCTACGTAAAATGCGCGACCTAAGTGGCAAACTTCTGTCCGACGAAGCGCTCAAGGTCATATGGCTCAATCACTTGCCCGCCCATGTTCGCGCAGTATTATCCGTGAACACAGAATCTACACTCGAAGTTCTAGCCGCGATGGCCGACAAAATGATGGAACACTTCGAACCAACAGTCGCCGCAGTCTCCGTAGTTCCCCCGCCAGCATCGGTCAACGAAGTACAACAGAACTCCGTCACAAATCTGCAAATCAGCATGCTTTGCAAACAAATTGAAAAGCTATCTCTCGAAGTCGCCGAATTACGAAGTAATCAACAATATGCGTCACATCGCCGTTCCCGCTCGCACTTTGCTAGCCGTCAACATAGCCGCTCTCGCTCACACGCAAGGTCAAGGCCGCGCGCTAGTAACGCACGTACACCGAGGGACGCCGACTGGCTATGCCGTTATCACTATCGATACGGCGACGATGCTCGGAATTGCGAGTCGCCGTGTTCCAAGAGCAAGCAGGAAAACTAAAATGTACATCGACTGTGGCGGGTGTCGATGTAAACCACACATCTCGCCGCCTATGCGTGATCGACATCAACAACAGAGAGAGATTTCTCGTCGACACAGGAGCCGACATATCGGTATTAGCCGTCCGAAATAAGAAAAATAAACCGACCCAGAATACCTACAAATTGTTCGCGGCAAACGGAACAGAGATTCGTACCTACGGAGAGCGCACGCTTGAACTCAACTTAGGTTTACGAAGAAGCTTCAAATGGACATTCGTAGTCGCCGATGTAAAAACCTCAATACTAGGTGCAGACTTCCTAGTATACCACAAACTGCTAGTCGACCTACACCAGAGGAAACTTATCGACCGCGTTACCGATCTCAGCGTGAACGCCATCAAAATAAATAACAACGAAGAAACTATACACATGGTCAACCGAGACCACGTATATCACGACATATTGAAGAAATACCCTGATGTTCTGCGGCCTATGTCACTCAAGACTCCAGTGAAGCATGACGTCACACATCATATTGAGACTACAGGACCGCCGTTATACGCACGGCCGCGCCCTCTACCGCCGGACAAATACAAAGCGGCAAAACTGGAATTCGAGCGCATGATAGAGATGGGTATATGCAAGCCGTCAAAAAGTCCGTGGGCAAGTCCTCTCCACGTCGTCAAGAAAAAGGATGGGTCACTTCGTGTATGTGGAGACTACCGGAGACTAAATGCAGTCACCGTACCTGACAGATATCCCATTCCACGTATTCAGGATTTTACGTACCAATTACACGGCAAGAAAATATTTTCAAAATTGGACCTGAAAATGGCATACTTTTGGATTCCTATAGCTGCACAAGACGCACAGAAGACCGCAATCATAACACCTTTCGGCCTATTCGAATTCAACTGCATGACGTTTGGATTACGCAACTCAGGCCAAACATTTCAACGTTTCATGCATGAAGTTTTACGAGGACTGGACAACATCGTATTCTGTTTCGTCGACGATCTACTTGTCTATTCAAATAACCAGGAAGAACATCGCCAGCACTTACAAATAGTACTCGAACGCCTAAATACCTACGGCGTCAGTCTTAACATCGACAAGTGCGAGTTTGATAAAGAAAACATAGAGTTCCTCGGTTATCAAGTATCAGCAAATGGTATCAATCCCACGCAAGAACGTATACAAGCAATAGTCAATTACCCGAAACCACAGACAGTACAAGAACTAAGAAGATTTTTAGGCATGATTAACTTTTATCGCAGCTGTTTACCACATCAAGCCGAACATCAGCATGAATTAAACAAGTACCTACACAACAGCAAGAAAAATGATAAAACTCCGATACAATGGACACCAGAAAGCGAGCAAGCTTTTGAGAAATGCCGACAAAGCATTCTCAAGGCCACGACACTTACGCACCCGAGTCCCAACGCAATATTACGTCTATACACAGACGCGTCAAACACTAGCATTGGCGCTGTATTAGAACAAAAGGTCGATGGCGTATGGAAACCACTGGCATTCTATTCAAAAACATTGAGTGATACGCAAAGAAAATATAGCGTATATGATCGCGAGTTATTGGCAATGTTCACCTCAATTAAACACCTTCGTCGGCTGATAGAAGGCAACGACGTAACAATATTCACCGACCATAAGCCATTAACGTACGCATTATCAAGAACGCCAAGTACCACCGATACACCGAGAAGAGAGCGTCAACTACATTACATAAGTCAGTTTTGCTCGAAAATTCAATACGTACACGGTAATAATAACGAAGCGGCCGACGCCCTATCTCGTATAGAAGAAATCGACTTGTCACAATCTACGATCGACTACAATCAACTCGCTAAAGACCAAGAGAACGACGACGAACTCAAGATCAGCATGACCAACCCGAATCTGAAGTTTGCAGAAATCACATTGCCCGGAGGTCAACGACCTATCATATGCGAAACATCAACAGGCAACTTACGCCCGTACCTACCAGCGTCTTATCGTTTTGTAGCGTTCAAAGCACAACACGAACTTAGCCACCCAGGTGTACGTACGACAAGAAAGATAATGGTCACTAAATTCTTTTGGCCGAATATGAATAAAGAAGTCGGTATGTGGACAAGGTCATGCATCGGATGCCAGCGCGGGAAAATCCAGCGACATGTTATCAGCCCGCTCGGCGAGTTTCAAAAATCAGCGCGTTTCGAACATATTCACGTAGACATTGTCGGACCACTTCCGCCGTCTAATGACTATAGATACCTAGTCACTATGGTTGACCGTTGCACTAAATGGCCCGAAGCAATACCTACTCGTGACATCACCGCCGACACTGTTGCTAAGGCAATTTACGAGGGATGGATAGCGCGATTTGGCTGCCCCTTACGTGTGACAACGGATCAAGGCAGACAGTTCGAGTCGTCATTATTCAACGCACTGATGAAGAAATTTGGCATAACACGGATTCGAACCACCGCATTTCACCCTCAAGCAAACGGTCAAGTCGAACGATGGCATCGAACCTTGAAATCCGCACTTATGGCGCGAAACGCCGGCGTACACTGGAGCGAGGAACTAGCGACCGTACTCCTCGGTTTAAGAACAGTTTTACGTGAAGATACGCAAGTCAGCCCAGCTCTCATGACATACGGGTCAACATTAAGAATACCGTCAGATTTTTTCACGCCTACACAGCCAAAAAACGACGACGCAGAATTCGCCCGTCAGCTGACCGAAACAATGTCGACACTATCTCCAAACAGCAAGTCACATAGCAACAACAGAAAGATTTTCGTGTACAAAGACTTGGCTACGTGTTCTCATGTCTTCGTGCGTAATGATACCGTACGAAGCCCACTGACTCCACCTTACGAAGGCCCATTCAAAGTTCTACATCGCGGCAACAAACAATTTACCATTCAGATGCCCCTACGAACATCTGTCATCACAATCGACAGACTCAAACCAGCACACTTACTCAAGCAAGAAGAACCTACTACTAGAGGAACAACAGACGCACGTGAAACTCGTCGCACACAGACATCGAGCGCGAATAACGAGCCGCGGCCGCTGACCCCGCCGACCTCGAGTACAACCCGCGAATCCTACGTCACTCGCACCGGACGCACCGTTAAAAAAAACGTACGATTCGCTTAAGAGGGGGATGCTGTAGGAACACACATACAGCACACATAGAATTACCGTACCTCCAAACAGTTACCTCCAAACAGTTACCAGTTACCTTCAAACAGTTACCAGTTACCTCCAAACAGTTACCAGTTACCAAGGAATACCAACAACACCTTATTACCAATACGTTTTGACAACATCCATTCAGGAATAAACGAACAACGCCGTCTCGAGAGAGACGCTATACGTTTGACTCATCTGTTGAAAGGAACAAGAGGCCGCCTTGAAAAAGGCGTTTACTGTCAAAGGAATATGATACGTGATGCGTTGCGTGGGTTCAACGACATCACTCGTAAGTACGTTTTTGACACATGAAGTTGATATATCGCAGCGGAGATCGGTACACGAAGACTGCACACGAAGATTACATCGCAGCGGAGATATCTACACGAAGACTGCACACGAAGGATACATCGCAGTGGAATCTTGGCGCGAAGACGACACACGAAGCTGGCGCAGCGCAGCGAGATCTTGACACGGCGGGCGGCCCTCGACGAAAAGGAACGACTCAGCGCGGCTACCTATATTTATAGATTCACAGCGCGGGCCAGCGGCGCCCCGCGCCCCTCTCCGAGACGCGACGCGTGTTAAACATCGTAGTAATAATATTGTATTTTATAATTGTAAATAATTAGTCATAGCGCAACTTGTACCATAAAAAATGTAGATATAAGCAGGGGTTTTGAAGTCGAATAGACAGATCATATCGGACACGCAGTTTTATTTTACCTAGAAGATTCTTCCTCCTCCAAAGATTCATAGACTATAGAATGTCTGAGTTATGGTATAGTTCTTGCAATTCACGAACGCGCGTGGCTCTTAGTTGTGTTCAAGTCGTATCTGTATACGTGTAAATGTGTGCGTGAGCGTAGACGCGCTACGGTTAGCATACAAATAATCAATGTTAAAATAATTTTTTCTTTGAAACCAACAATGATAATAAAACAAATATTTTAATAGTAAGTTTTATTAAAATTAATTTTTATTCATCGTCAGAAGTGTCACTATCTTCAAACTCTTCAGTGTCGCTATCAGTTGATTCTACATTAATCGTTAACTCGAAGTCCAAATCGAAATATTTTCTATATTCTTCTTCAAGTTTTTCGATATGCTTGCAAGTTTTACGCCAGGTATCATTGTCGATATCGTTCATACACTCATTTATTAAATTTTGTAAAATAGTCATATTTTGCCCGATATTTTGAGGTGCAATTTTATTTTTTAATATTCCCCAGATATTTTCGATACAGTTCAACTCAGGGTGATAGCCCGCGGCAAACGTAATATTTCAAAATTCTTGCTTTTAACTATTTCGTCGATTTTGAATGTTATGAAACGATGTTTATTAAATCATAGAGTTCGATTTTTTTTAATCGTTCGTCACATAAAATTCCGTTATCAGTTAGCCATTTTATCATATCGCTCTTCCTTGAACTGGACGTAAGAAATTTACTGCTGCGGGCGTTATGATAGGACGCGTTATCCATCACAATAACTGCCCTTTCTGGCAAATTTGGCATAAGCTTCTCTTCTAGCCACTTCTTATAATTTTCAAAGCTCATATTTGAGTGATAATCTCCAGTTGTGGAGGATGCTTTATATACCAATGAGGCATTTGGAATGAATCTATCTTTAGTACCTGCGTGCACTATAATAAACCGGCTCCCAGTACCTAATTTCTTCATAAATGGAGTATCTTTATCCTTTATGCCCCATGTATTTTGTCGAACCTGTGACGTTAAAACACATGTTTCGTCAGTGTAAACAATAGGACGTCCTTCTGCACGGCACTGAGAAATCTTTTTCAAATATTTTAAACGCCATAGTTGTAAATCATGCCTTTCTTGTAATACTCGTCGGTTACTGCTAATCTTTCGCCATTTATAACCAATTTTTATGAGCAATGAACGTAAAGTGCTTAGACACCCGTCAAAGTCTATCTTTTCTCTGAGAGCTGACCGAATTTTGTTTAAAGTTGGAATTTCCTTGTGTTCGATGTGATAATTTTGAATTGTACTTCGAATCAAATTAGTGTCGAAATTATCAAAATTAAATTTGCTACTTCTATTACTTTTTCATTGGTGATAGAAACTTGGCAGATGTAGAGGGCATCTCTTTTTCTTCTTTCAAAATAGAAGTTACAGTACGTTCACTGACCCCTGTTGCTTCGGCGGTTCGTTTTCTTACGTTAGCCAAAGGACTCAAATCACAATTATCATTATTATTCGCCTTCATGAAATTATACTCTTCTTGAAGAAAATGAAAAACTCGGGCGACAATTGTACGACCCTACAAATAATAAAAATAATACAATCTTCATGATCGTTGATCCATACAAAAAGATTATTATTAAATTAACGCTATAAATGCATATTTAAATAACTCACCTCACTACGAATAATTTTTCGCTTTTTATTGGTATTTGACATGCTGACGGTACTTCGTGGCGGATAGCGACGTGAAAACAATAAGCACAAGTGACCTGAGCGGGCGACCCAGGGGGGAGACAGTTCCCTTGAACGAACGTGTAGCAAAGAAAGTTGCGCCATCTAGAGTTCATGACCTAAAACCATATCATAGATGTCTCTGTAAACAATTTGAAAAATAAATAATTTGAAATTTTATGAAAAAATATGATAAATTTTTAATAATTAGAGGGAGATTATTTAAATTACCAACTTCAATTAAATTTCCTTTTTAAAAATCCTTGTTCTGGCAACCTTATCAGATCATTTTGTTAATTGGTAATAGGAACCTAACATGGTTCACAAGTAGGGTTACCAACTATTTTCACAAAAAAAACGTATAAAATGGTTTGGATAGGAAAAAAATAAAGTATTAGGTAGAAAAAAGTATTTTTAACATTTTATGTTTTTATTACATTAAAAACGTTTTTTGTGTGCTTTTAGCACATGCCAACAATTTTTTGTCATCTTTAAAGGTTACAAAGCTTGCTTGACAATTAACATTTAAAGGAGAACGGCCACGACCCATACAAAAAAAAAACCCAAGCCTGACGCAAATATTTAATATATCAGATTTTAAATTAAAATTAGTATAGTTGTTCTGAGTTATAATCGTTGCTGAATTCAGTGGCTAACATGTTTTTTTGGCCATTAAAAGTTATTAATTAGCATAGGCGCTCAAGGAAAACAATGTATTATTTATAAATTGTCATTATTTCATATGATTACTATACAAAAGGACTCTAGAAAGTTAACAATGCTTGTAATACTACTTATATATAAACATATTAAAAAAAAAATGTTTGCCTGTAAAGTCGGTATACGGGCGAAAGTTTTACGTGACAACGACTTTGAGTGGTAAAATAATTTTAATGTGAATATTCATTCGTATAGTAGGAACAAGGATGAAATAATATTAACAATTGAAAACATTTATTTATACAAATAATTATATTTAAAACATTAATTTATACAAAGAAAGTGCCTTTCACTTTTTATGTCTGTCTCTCTCGATCTTAGGCGGGCTAACCATGCCCGAGTGGAAGGGACGCGTGCCTCTCACTCGCTCTCATTGTGAGCGAATCGTAACGCAGTTTCTTGAAGTGTCACCCGGCAAACCAATTTATAAGACGTTGTCACGTCAAAATAACAAAAGTATTGTTGTATCGTATTTAATAGAACATTATTTACAAAAGTTTTACAAAGGTAATACAAGATACATAAGATAATTAGAATATTATATTGCACAACAACTCTCGCTTGCATCGTCTAGCGTCACTATCTTGCTAGCTCACTCACATCTACGTATCTAATTACTTGTTTATTTTATTGTTATGGCCAGACTTACCTAATACAACAATCATAATAAATAATGTGAATTAGTTATTGATAAGTTTACTACAAAAAACCTCAAGCGCCAGCTAAGCAACTACTATAGGCAAATAAAATATGTTAGCCACTGAATTTAGCTATGATCACTAAATCAGACGCTAATCAGAAGCTTTGTTTACTAAATCAGATCTAAAATCTGAAATATAAAACTTTTGTGCCGAGCCAGGGCTTTTTTTGGCCATTCTCCTTTAAATAAATAACCAACTCGTTTTGGATTAAATTTATTGATGCTCTATTTCTCTCTTCTCGCCACTTTAGATTTATTAAAAAAACTCTTTCAGTGAAAGCTAAAATCGCAGGAACAGAGAGTAGGTAAGAAATATTTTGTTCATTCCAAATTATTTCCATTATCCGTTTTAAACATTTAGTTCAGCAATTACAAATCGTTAAGTATCCATAATGAGTATTTTGTTTTACGCATCACAGTAAAGGTTAAAAATAAAGTATTTTTGCATACTTTATTTGTAAAAAAGTAGAATTACCAAAAATAAAGTAGAATGTATGGTTAATTGGTTGGCAACCTTATTCACAAGATGGCCACTTTTTCATTTTAATTGCCTTAGCGTAAAAAAATTTGATTCTACAAGACCCGATGCCCATTAACAAGTTATTTTGTTTAATTTTCTTATTGTAATGTTTTGCAAATGTTTGTCAAAGCATAACAACAAGAAAATTAAACATGATAACTTGTTATTGGGAATGGAACTATGCTTATGAATACTTATATAGATAAGTATACATATGTATAGCATACCTATAACTCGGTTAAGAACTCTAGATGGCGCTTCAAAATTGCTTGCATAAAAACGTCTCGAGAGGGCTCTCTTTTTCCCTAGTATTATTATACTCTTTGGGGCGACCGCTCGCTACTGAACTCTCCGTCAGGCACACACACTAACGCATTGTGCATGTACACAACATACCACAAGCAAGAGTCACGCGCGCTCGTAAATTGCAAGAACTATACCATTGCTCACCTTGTGCAAAATTGTCAGTGTTATTTGCCATTGTGGCACAGATATTGGCGATCCGAATCATAACTTCTTTTCTTGTTCATTAAATAACTACTGCGTTCATAGAATCACTGATCTCTTTTAACGTTCCCGTCCCAATCTCTGTTCCTATATTATTATTAAACTATTAGCTTATCGAATTTTTATATTTAGATATAAAACTATTTCCCTATTTATTGAAAGTAATAATATCCGAGTATAATTTTTATCCGTACAACTGGTTTGATCCATTTTCCTTTTCCTACCGCAAAATTTCCTTACCACATCATATCGATTCCCTACCTTTGTACTAAAATCTACTGAAACAAAATCAAATACTCGAAAATGGCAATACGCAAGCAGCGTCATGCCAAAAGAAGAAAAAAAAAATTGTCAGTGATTTCGCGAGAATGTCGCGACAAAGGGCATCAATAAACTGCCACTGCATTGGCAAAACTGCATTGATTGAATGGGTGATAACGTCGATTAATACTAATAAAATATACATGAAATAAATTCCTTTCATTTTATTTTTTTCATACAAAAAAGGCAATTTCATAGGTAAAGTAAAGACCTAAAATATTAACCCACACTGGGCCCGCGTGGTGGACCGTAGAACCTAAGACCAGTCCCCAATCGGCGAACATATTTTTGTCAAATGGGAGCGGCTCTGGAGAAGGTACGGCTCCCTGTCGTTCACATTTACGTAGGTGTTGTCGGGGCACGCCTACTTCGGCAATTACCTTTTCATTTCTCATATTCAGAAAGTAGTATTTTCTTGATCTGATTATTGGGTAGAAAGTGTCATTTCCCTCCCTAGAGCGGAAAAAACTCATACAAATTACTTTCCACCTAAGGGTCGGAATAAACTTTAAAAATAGAATTGCTGTCAGCTGTGAAGAAATTTGTGTAAAAAAACTAATAAAAAAAAATGCAGCGGCAATGTGAGTTTCTAAACAGCCAGTGTGAACTTAGCGCAAACTTCATTGAGCGAAATAGGTCGTAATCATAGAATTAAGAAGTACGATACTACCTACTTATTAATTCTATGGTCGCAACAATAACGTGGTGGGTTCCATATTTAAAATTTAAAAATTCGACATAAATTAGCGGGATACTAACTGTGACGGAATTTAAAAAATAGTTACTTTAATACCTAATGTTTTATGTTAAGATTTGAGATTCTGAAATATTGACACCAGATTCAATTAAAGACGAGGCAAATTGTGTTATTAACAATCTTTTACCAGAAATCTCCAAAGAAAGATATACATATAAACACATACAAAGATTTTATGAAGTGGCGAGCAGAGA
The DNA here is from genome assembly GCA_037179545.1 of Sesamia inferens. Classification (NCBI taxonomy): domain Eukaryota; kingdom Metazoa; phylum Arthropoda; class Insecta; order Lepidoptera; family Noctuidae; genus Sesamia; species Sesamia inferens. The sequence continues at coordinate 10,815,468 of CM073921.1, read as the reverse complement.
AGAATATAAAATCATTTTCCGAAAGTGTATTTCTTACATATTTTAAAGGACTGTCTAGCAAATTACAACCTTCTACGCTATGGAGCCGATATTCAATGTTCAAGAGTACTCTTAGTGTTAAACACAATGTAAATTTGAAAAAAATCCATAATTTAACATCCAATGTTCAAGAGTAGAAAATCTAAGGTTTTTACCTCTCATGAAGTGGAAACATTTTTAAATGATGCTCCTGACGAGATATATTTAGCAGTGAAGGTAAGTTTACCTAAGTATTTATGGATTTATTCTAAATAAGATTGTATTTATTATACAAATACTAAAAAAATATATGTTTTCACAGGTGGTATTGATACTCGGTATAAGCGGCGCTTGCAGGAGTAGTGGACTCACAAATTTGACAATTAAGGACATTGAAAGTCAAGGCCAATTAGTAATAATTGGCATCAACATTATAATATAGTGTTATTCATAAAAAGTTCAGATAAACAACTAGTTTTATTTTCCTCATATTCGAAATGAAAAGTAGAGTGTTTAACACGGGTAAAAGAATCAATTCCTACTCGGACTATAGCCGCCCTCGCTGCGCTCGGGCGTCTAAATACCTCGGGAATTGATTCTTTCCACCCTCGGTTAACAATCTACTATTTCCGCATAAGCACACAGGCAAGTGAAGAAACGCGGGTGGGTTTTAGTCAGTAAAAGTTTTTTTTTTTTGGAATGAGTAATCATCAGATGACCTCTCCCACCCTGGGCGGAGCGAAAGGGCGTGTCAGACTTTTACTGACTAGAACCCACCCGTGTTTCTTCACTTGCCTGTGTGCCAGAGTCACGGTTTCTTGTCAGTAAAAAAAAGTCATACATGGCCTTCCACTTCGCCCCGAGCGGAAGAGGTCATTTATCTCGATTTTAATGGCGGTTGTATGTCATGCTCACTCTAATATTGTCTCGCTCATGGTGGCGTGTATGTTAGATCATTAAATTCCCGTCAAATGGTTAAGATAAATGGTGCTGATCCATGCGTCATGTTAGTGGCGCTTGGATTGGCAGTGGGGACTGGTCACCTCTTAGCCACCACAACTTTATTTCTGAATTGCTTTTGTGTTTTCTTTAATAGACGCTTTTAACTAGTACTTTCTGCATCGTTCTCACATAGATATAATTCAACATGAATGATGTATATTGTTACAAATAATTTGTAACAATTTTATGATTTTAAAAAAGTATCCTTCGAGTTTCTTGTCCATTTTCTCCAGAAAGAGCTACGCTTTGGAATACGACTAGTATCATCTTACTCACTGACCAACCTTTGGACAATTCAAATTTTGTTATTAGTTTATTCGGAATAAATGCTTTGATTTTGATTTCGTTAACATAATATTATGGAGATAATAATTCTTTGGCTGTTCCCGTTCCGGGCTGTGAACTGGGCAAGAAGGACAAACTAAACGTTGGGGACAGCTGATGAAAAATCGGTAATCATTGATTGGACGATAAAAAAAAATAGATTATTCATAAAAATAACCCCGTGTGGTACCGGGCTTAGAATAGTACCAACCCATATCCTCCCGTGGGTGTCGTAAGAGGCGACTAAGGGAACTCTCTCACCAGGGAAGCGGGCAGCAGCGCTTCTTCTGTGGAATATCAAATCCTGCGATCCCCAACCCGCTTGCCAAGCGTGGGGATTATGGCAAACCCCCCCCCCATAATGTTGCACACGACTAAGCCAAGGCCCCTAGTCCCCGGCAGCTCTGCTATTCCTGGTCATTGTGGTAGCGGCCAAGGTAACGGCGGGGCAAGGGGTGCGAAGAATCTCCGGAAGAGATCCGGCTACCACAAACAACGACGGATCGACCTGGCAACACTGAACGTGCGCACACTGCGGACCGACGAGAGGGTTATTGAACTGGAGGAAGAATTGAGCAGGTTACGATGGGGTGTCCTGGGATTATCTGAAGTCCGAAGAGAGGGTGAGGACTCGATAATCCTTAAATCCGGTAACTTGCTCTATTTCCGGGAGGGCGATCATCAGTCCCAAGGTGGTGTCGGGTTCCTCGTCCACAGGACCCTTGTGGACAATGTAGTGAAGATCGAGAGTGTGTCGACCAGGGTGGCGTTCCTGGTACTCAGAATAACCAAACGGTATTCGCTGAAGGTCATTCAGGTATACGCCCCGACCTCGACACACTCCGACGATGAAGTAGAGACTATGTATGAGGACATCTCTAAAGCCATACATAGCTCAAAAACTCACTACAGCGTTATCATGGGGGACTTCAACGCTAAACTGGGAAAACGGAGCGGTGAGGAGCTCGGACTGGGAAATTTTGGATTTGGGCGTCGGAACTACCGAGGCCACATGTTGGCTGGCTTCATGGAGAGGGAGGGACTCTTTATGATGAACTCCTTCTTCAAGAAGCGTGAACAGCGGAAGTGGACTTGGATCAGTCCCGATGGGGTCACTAAGAACGAGATAGACTTCATTATGACGACAAAAAGGCACATATTCAATGATGTCTCAGTGATCAACTCGCTCAAATGCGGCAGCGATCATCGTATGGTCAGAGGCACATTGAATCTGAACATAGTGTCCGAAAGATCTCGCCTGATGAAGTCTACGCTCCGGCCAGCACCCATCCAGATCCATAACTCCGAAGGTTTCCAGCTCGAGCTCCAAAATCGCTTCGAATGCCTAAGTGGTGACGTGGACGAATACAATGACGGGTTTGTAGAAGCTGTCCGTACGGTCGGGACCAAGTATTTTAAGACCCGCCGTACAAATAGAACTAAAAAGCTCTCGGACTACACTCTCGAGCTCATGGAGGATAGACGTGAGATGGTTTTGCGTTCGTCAAGTGATGCTTGCAGATACCGGCAGCTCAATAAGCAGATCTCAAAGTCTCTGAAGCGCGACCTACGTCGGTATAATACCGAGCGTATAACGGAGGCCATAGAGCGAAACAGAGGCTCTAAAGTTTTCGCTAGGGATCTGACTATTGGGCATAGCCGGCTAAGCAAGCTGAAGACTGACGACGGCAGGATCATAACGTCCGGGCCCGAGCTTTTGAGGGAAGTCGAGAATTTCTATGGACAGCTCTACACTCCGACGACAAAACCCGCATTAAATCTTGCTGAAGACCCTAGAGCAAGATTAACCCGACATTACACCGAAGATATCCCGGACGTCAGCCTGCAGGAGATTCGATTGGCTCTGAAACAACTTAAAAACAACAAGGCGCCGGGCGATGACGGAATAACGGCAGAGCTACTGAAGGCGGGTGGTGAACCGATCCTTAGGGCCCTTCAGAAGTTATTTAATTCCGTCATAGTCAAGGGAAAAACGCCACAGGCATGGCACAGAAGTGTGGTGGTACTCTTTTTCAAAAAGGGTGACAACACCCTTTTGAAAAACTACAGACCCATCTCACTTCTGAGTCATGTCTATAAGTTGTTTTCAAGAGTCCTCACGAATCGTCTCGCCTGCAGGTTTGACGACTTCCAGCCACCCGAACAAGCCGGTTTCCGAAAGGGCTTCAGCACAGTAGACCACATACATACGCTACGGCAGGTTATACAGAAGTCCGAGGAGTATAACCTACCCCTTTGCTTGGCGTTTGTGGACTACGAAAAAGCCTTTGATTCGATCGAGACCTGGGCTGTACTGCAGTCTCTCCAGCGGTGCCAAGTAGACTATCGGTATATTGAAGCGCTGAAGGGTTTGTACGAAAACGCCACCATGTCAGTCCGAATACAGGACCAGACCTCGAAACCAATACCTCTCCAGCGTGGTGTCAGACAGGGAGATGTTATCTCCCCGAAATTGTTCACCGCTGCATTGGAGGATGTCTTCAAGATTCTGGACTGGAAAGGACTGGGCATCAACATCAATGGCGAGTACATGACACACCTTCGGTTTGCTGATGATATCGTAGTCATGGCTGAGACCGCGGAGGACCTGAGTACAATGCTCGAAGACCTCAGCAGAGCCTCCGAGCGAGTCGGTCTTAAAATGAACATGGGCAAGACGAAAGTCATGTCTAATGCCCATGTTGTACCGACTCCTATAAAGATTGGAGACTCTGTTCTCGAAGTTGTTGACAGTTACGTGTACCTGGGACAAACTATCCAGTTAGGAAGGTCCAACTTCGAGAAAGAGGTCAATCGTCGAATCCAACTCGGCTGGGCTGCTTTCGGGAAGCTACGAAGAATCTTCTCGTCCGAAATACCGCAGTGTCTCAAGACAAAAGTCTTCGACCAGTGTGTGTTGCCAGTGATGACATATGGAATTGAGACGTGGTCGCTAACAATGGGCCTTATAAGAAGGCTCAAAGTCACTCAAAGGGCAATGGAGAGGGCTATGCTTGGGATTTCACTGCGCGATCGAATCAGGAATGAGGAGATCCGCAGAAGAACGAGAGTAACCGACATAGCCCGAAGAATTGCAACACTAAAGTGGCAGTGGGCTGGACACATTGCCCTTAGGACCGATGCCCGATGGGGCCGACGGGTTCTCGAGTGGCGACCACGCACCGGAAGACGTAGCGTGGGTAGGCCCCCGACAAGGTGGACCGACGACCTGGTGAAGGTCGCGGGAAACCGCTGGATGCGGGAGGCGCAGAACCGGTCGTCGTGGAGAACCTTGGGGGAGGCCTATGTCCAGCAGTGGACGTCTTTCGGCTGAAATGATGATGATAAAAATAAAATCACGTATTAAAATAGATTCTTGGTTTGAAAAATAAAAGATTCAATAAGTATTTAATTAATTATTTCTACAATCGATAATTTTTCACATCCCTAGACCCTAGCCCTACTGAAGTATTGACTGTCAAACTTCTACTAGATCCCTAGTGGCAAATGGAAAAAATATATCGATATTTAACGTATCGATATTTTTTCACCCAAAAAATATCGATATATCGTTTTTTTATCAATTATGAAAATTGCCAAAATATTTGAAATTTTAAAGCAAATACACCTCTGGCTGTTTTGACATAAAAAAACAGGTTCATGTACCAGAAAAAATCAATATCTTCAACACAACACTTTGCTAGTGTAATTACTAGGTATACGAGACCTAATAACTGTCGTGCAGGGCAGTATTAGAGCAGTAACTGAGTTATTTTTGGTTACTGTTTGGCACTGCAGCTGTCCATGACCAGAGGTGACGCTTGCTATCAGCCGTGCGAATTGCTTGACATAAAAAAAAAAACATTCAAAATAACATTATTCAAACCAGTATTTGTCTAATATTGACATCAGGAGCACTCTTTGTTTGATGTGTTCCCCTGTTAATCTGCTCCTACCATTTGGCATAGGCAGATTTATCAGTGAAGCTACCCTTTCAGATGACACAAATATTTTAGACCGATATCCTAGAGAATCGACGTGTAATGTTGACAATTTACTCGGAGCTTTATTGGATCAGATTTTCGTTCTAAAAGTGATTGATCCAAATATTGCTTCAATTCATTGGGGACACAGCTACTGCTACCTCTGACGAAGCTATGCTCAGATTTAATAATTTCTCATGTCTGGACCAGATAGAGGATCCACTTGCTCTGATGCTGCTTAATCAGGATTTTTATCCGGAGAAAGTTGTCCTCTACGCCGATGTTCTGCATGAAACTCAGCACTAATTTTGGATATAGCATTTGACAGGTCAATTGGTGAGGTAATGTGGATACGCTTGAACCGAGGGTCCAAAATAGTAGCTACTGAGAGAAAAGGATTTCTTTCTAAAGAAGCCAGTTTGTCTTCAACTTTTTTGAGTAATGCTTTTTTACAATCAATCCTAAAGAGGTCGATGGAGTTGCTTGATCTGTAACTTGGGTCATTAAATTTGTAAGAGGAATCGCTAAGCTTAACGTTACATAATTCGCAACACTTATTTCCTCAGTAGCTTCTTTGAAAGGGCCAAGAAGATCACTGAGGTCCGTATTACAGAACGTCACTCGAAAACTCAAACTCTACTTAAGTCTCGTTTCAAGCCATTTGATTGGTTGAAGCTAGTTTTAAGTAATGTGTAAACAGAGGTCAATGCTTGAGTTTCCTTCTGGAATACGGACCTAAATTCCCGTTTCGTATAGAATGTAATAATTATTTGTGTTTGAAGCAAATAAACTAAACCCATGCGGCCTACTGCATACCTATTCTTTTTCTAAATTTAAGGAATCGGATTAGTCAAATACATGATGTGACGCATGAGCATACAGCAGAGCATTGAAAATATATCGATTTTGATATCTGAAAATAAATATCGAAAATCGATATATCGCAAGAAAAAATATTGCCGATAAATATCGATATTTTGATATATCGATATTTTTTGCCCATCCCTGACTTCTACAGTTCCTCTATTCCTGTATGATAAATCATGTTTTAACTATAAAAATGGTAAGAACTAGTTTAAATTCACAATAATTAACGTAACAGTGTTTACGCATATTTCTCGGTACCGACAAAATTCGAGACGTAGTTGTGTACTAGTCGACAGTGTGTCAACATTTTTATTAATGTAGGCTTTGAGTTGATGTAATTCGTGTGTAATAGGTTTTTGTTGTTTCTTTGTAGTGGCAGAGGACTTGGATTCCTGTGAAATCGAGTCGACCAAAGGAGTCGACCCTCAAACTTTTGCACATAAGCCTGTGGCGATGGCGTACATTATCTACCAAGGCATGGCTCTCAGGAACATGGCATTCGGCACTGCTCAAGAGTTCGTCTGGCCATTTGACAGTTCGAAGTACGCGACACTTGAAAATTCTAGTATCATAAAAGTGTTCAAATATTTCAAAGAGAGAAAGAGCTTCAAGCCTGAATATGGAGCCAAAGGTGGGTTACAGCTCCAAAAATAATTTTGCGACATATTCGCCAAAATGTAAATAAATATTAGTTTATCGACAAATAAGTTTAATTCCTACACAATAAAGTTCCATTTACGCTACAACTTCAATACATTTTTGTAACCTTTTCAACAATTTAAGAGAGAAAATAAAAGTTAACCGTAATGGTGTACTGTAGGCCTAGTATGAGTTTTCATTACGAAACTCTATCGTCGATATCGAGGACGTTTGACACATCGATTAGCCTGCTTCAAGATTGTAAGAACTCTCAACTAATGAGAGCGTCAAACGCGTTCGATATCGACGATCGAGTCTCATAATGAAAACTCATACTAGGCATACTGTTTAGGAATTTACAGAGGATTATTAAATTCAATTAAATATAATTGCATTATAAAATAATTTTGCAGACATTTTCAGTAACTAGCTGTTGCGAGTTTGTACTATATTCTACTATTATAAATGAATCATACTTAGCTGGCTGTAAAAATTACATTATATTTTGTGATATGTTTGTGAGTCTGTAAAGCCTATCAATGTTGTAAAAATGTACCAAGAAAATTAGGTGTACCTTGAGAATGAGCTGTCAATAGTGTCCATCCTAGCATTGGTTGGAATGTCAGCACACTCCTTACTTTACTTTTTTTACTGTGAAATAATTACAGAATCAGACTGCTTTGCACAAAATGTGTATATTACAAACGGTAAACCTGTCTGTCTGTGCTTTTCAAAATGATCAAGATATTTTCTTATAAGCTATGCGATATTATATCATTTTTTCAAGATACCGACTTCACTAAATCATGCATCGCAAAATATACAACACTTTATATGCCTGCTCCTATTGGTCGCAGTGTGATGTTATATAGCCTAAAGCCTTCCTAGAGTAATGGGCTATCCAATGAATAAAGAATTTATCAAATCGGACCAGTAGTTCCGGAGATTAGCGCATTCAAACAAACAAACTTGAGCTCGGTGAATTGACCTCTGGCGTCAGCTGATGCGTACGCGAGTACTATAATCTATCGCAAAGCTGGGTGCGCGTGCTCGGTATCCACACTACAATTATATTTTTTTCCTAATATTATGAATGTATGTATTTGGGAAAAAATATAACATGTTGTAAAAATTATTGGAATCAATTCAGTTGCTTATTCTGAACACACTATATTCAGGTTTTGCATAAACAAAAAGTAATGTTGTATATTTTCTTTTCATTACTGGCTAATGTAATAGGCACTGGGCCTTTGACATTACATTATTGACATGTGTATATAAATAGATAAATTATAACACCTAACAATATAGAATGCAAATAAGGTTATAAATATAAATTTAGATACTGGCTAAAAGATTTGTTTTCACGAAATGTGTTAGATTCGATTTCAGCAGATTTCAGTGAACAATGAACATTTAGAAAAACCTCAGGCAGGAACCTCTAAATTTATTCTAGTAAGTACCTAGTGAAATAAACAATCAACTTAACAAATTAATGAGTCGATACCAATATACTATGAAATCGTCAAGTCATCAAAGCAAGGTGTGATTAACAGATTGAGTAAACAATCTGTATAGTTAATACAACTCATCAACACTTCAAGGACATCATGACACATTATAGTTTCTAATCAAATTGAATCTTGTAAAATAGTTTAAAAGTTATGTCCAACATTGTTGCAGGACACTTATCCGTTTATCATCATCAACCCTTTTATTGTCCCACTGCGGGGCACAGTTCTCCTCTCATACAGAGAAGGAATTATCTGTTGCCTATATTATATTACTACAGAAATAGTAAGTGGCGATTAGGTTATCATGTTACTTGAAACCATATATTTTAAACATGCCCAAATAAATTACTACCAGTAACAAGATTCTAGTTGATGGACTTTTTTGTTTTAGTATTTAACAATATGAACTAACTATAACATTATTTGGTAATTATCCCCCTTATTCATAAAATCTGGTTAAAGTTTGCTAGTTGTGGTGTTCACTATAATCACTTATAGGGGCTTTGAGGTTTGAAGTAAAATTTTTGACATTTAATTTTAATCCATTAAGTTTAAAGTAACTACTTGAACATTTAGAAAATAATTACATTTTAAGTACAGTTCAATATTTCACATTAAGCTACAATCATTAAACAGTACCTATAGAGTATGAATTAAAATTATTTATCTGATATGATAACCATTTAGATTAAGTTCTTCTTTCACCTGATAAGATAACAATTTTGAACATTTAGATGAGTTCTTATTTAACTGATACGATAACAATTTTACATTTTTACGTTAGTTCTTCTTTATTTGATATAATAACCATCATTTTAAACATTTAGATAAGTTTATTAAGTTTCAAAAATAATTATGCTTTGAGTACAATATAGTTCATAAATATTTCGCATGAAGCTTACAATATTTACACAGTCGTTAACATGTGAATTCTTCTTTATCGATCGCTTCGTGATCGACAACTTTTCATTGACCTTCTACCTTTTGGTGTACGATGTTCAGTCTTGTACTCTTTACCAGTTTAATCATTATTTCTTGTATTTATATCGCTTGCTTGAGCATTTGTGTAATTTTATGCGGTGTGTGATTAAATTGTTGAATCTATTTGTTTTCATTTATAGTATTCTTACTATACTTTTCGTCAATTTCTAATTCTATGTGTGTAGGTTTTTTCATCTTCGTTTAATTTCTCCCTTTTTCTATCTGTCTTCCGGATTATTGTATCTATTTTCCCGATCTCTCGTAAGTTAGATAAGTTCGGAAGTAGATTTTCTTGTGGAGTAATAAGGTGTACTGTTGTATATCATTAAATATTTTAACAAGTCATCTTTCCAGTCTCGACTTCGCCATACAATCTGATTTTGAATTTTTTGGTTATATAATTGTCTGAGGGTCTGGTTCATTTAATTTTCTTTTGTTTAATTTGTGTAGATTTCATTATTTTAATGTCTTTTTATCGCCTTTAATACTACTTTCTACTACACAGCGGATCCAAAACCCAACATCAGTAGGTATTCAGTCAAACTTTTTAATGGTTACTGGTTGAATTAGGCCTGAGACTAAAGTATTTTAGTCTAGTCAGTCTGTTTTAGGGGTTGTATCGCCCCTGCAGTTATTTATAACACGGTGCTGCTCGTCATCTGTTACTTGAACTTGGCTCAACACGCTACCGCGTGTCTAGATTACTTTCGCACCTTTGTACGTGACCCATACTTTATGTTAACAATGCCTGGGTGAACTTCTTGGGCTGCTTCTAATATATATATATATATTTCATAAGAGTTCATAATGTGCCATAGTTCATGTTCTATTAAGTTGTAGCTATTTATTGAAACCTCCCAAGTATTTTTATTAACAGTCATGGTCACTATTCAATGATATAATAATTGTTCTAAGGTGTACCTAATGCTACGGGTCGCTTGTGTGAACTTCTAGTTAATATGATGTTCATATTCTAAACTTTTTTTATATGCTGGCACTCGTACACAGACATGATAATGAGGTTGTTACGAGTATATTTGATTTCCCAGCTTTTATTTATTTTTATTATCCTATAACCTCTAGAGGTTTATGGTCTGTGATAAGTTCATTTTTTTAAATCCCTCTTTAGTCGGTTTGACAATACGTTTTTAACGTTTATCATTCCGAAGGAAATGATGCGCGTTCTTTGGCAGAATCTCAGTCAGACGTGTTTTATTGTTTGATCCTTATGCCAGACTGTACCTATATATTGGCATTTTTTGCATATTGCTTTTTGTATTTGACAATGGGATCTGTTAAAGTTGACAAATCGGTGATCGATCAACAAAATTGAAACCCTTTTCTTTATTGATTTCTGGTGGTACAAAAGACTCTATAGTTCAAATTTATTTGTCACATGGTTGACGCCTGATGATGAAATTTTCATTTTTTCATGTATTTCTCCTGTATCGTGGGTGCGTTTACAAACATATAACACTCACATACACAAACAACTAGTCCCAGAACAACTATTTGTAGGTGGTACTGATATGTATTTGTTCCGTGCGGTAATTAAACCCGCGACACGCAACGCAGCAGTCAAACATTTAACCACTACGCTAACCGTGCCGTCATACGAAAATCCAATCCATAACACAGAATCTAAATAGTGTTGAAATGAAGAATTATTTAGTTTTGTTCAGTAAATCATTATTGTCTTTCAGATGTTCTCTTTCATCACATCCAACGACAACAATGACGTGAATAAAATTCTCATTGCACGACAATAAGATTATCCATGATTTCTTTAAAATGTTCAAGGACCAGTTTATTGATTCTCTAATGACAGCTTTCTTGGTAGCACAACTACAAATATCATCATCGGGCTTTAGAACCGCATTTTTACCAGTTCGTCTTTTTTATTTATTTTTGATATCGAGGGAATTGGTACTCGTATGTGAAGTTGACAAACGGGCGTATATATTTTTTTTTATATCTATCTGAACATCTTTGAATTAGGGAAATGATTTAACCCTAATGGAATTGAGATCAAAACTTAGTTTTAGTCCATTAAGGAAGATGGCAGATTCTTTGCCCAAAAGATTCCTTGATCAATTTTTTTATGACAACGTTTTGCCGCATCAAACAATCCCAATATTTTATAAATGTTTAGCACCATAGCCATGAATGTTTTGTCTAGAGACATTTGCTGGTTGGAGATTATACTTTAAAAAGTTAATAAAACTATTCATTAACTTTCAAGGTTATGTTAAATCTACTATGGCAATCAGTGAGCATTGTCTATATACACAGTATGTAGACAGACTGGACTTTTTATTTTGGGCTCCTTGACTTTATTGTTGTCAATTGACTCGAGTTAAGGGTTTTTCTTTTGTTGTTCCTGGTTCTGCAGTGGGTCTGGAAATGACCTCGGAACCATATTTTATGCACTGGTTAATTACAATTGCAGGGCAGGAACAATTATGTATCACTTTTGTGATGGTTTTGCTTGAGGAACATTTATGTATCACTTTTGTGATGGTTTTGCAAGCAACCTCTTTGTTGATGGTTTTACAAGCAACCTCTTTTTTGATGGTTTTGCTTGAGGAGCAATTATGTATTACTTTTGTGATGGTTTTGCAAGCAACCTCTTTTTTGATGGTTTTGCTTGAGGAACAACTATGTATCACTTTTGTGATGGTTTTGCAAGCAACCTCTTTTTGATGGTTTTGCAAGCAACCTCTTTTTGATGGTTTTGCTTGAGGAACAATTATGTATCACTTTTGTGATGGTTTTGCAAGCAACCTCTTTTTTTTTTAATATAATGTATTTGTTTTCAGTGTCATTTTTGTTTAGTGTCAATTTTGTTGGTATTAGGGCTTGTTGAACTTGTACTGACCATTGTGGACTATTTTCACCGTCGTTTTACAGATACTAGAGAGTAGCAAACTCAAAATGTATGTCTTTCGATTGTTGCTGTCACAAATCCAGTTTTCATGTTGCTGTGTCAAATCAGAGATATAGACAGCACGTATTGTAGTAAGAGAATTTACAGATTACTGAATAATTTAATGTAATTTGAATTATTTCTCATCATCCTTTAATAATCAACAAAAGTACATGTAGATTTCCTGTTGAAATATAATCAAACACTTGGGTTATTTATAACCAATTGTTCTTTCTCGACGGATAAGGGTTTTTGTACTTAAGCGGCTCACCTCACAAAGGTTCTTTATTAACGCTCTAAGTATTAAGTGTTAACTTTTAAATAAATAAGCTTTAGTAAGCGAGTCTCACAGAAGGAGACACCTTAATCACACTCTAAGTGGCGTGTCACAATTCAAACGGTCACCGGAGATTACGACTCTGTAATTCTAGGAGTTGTTTATTAGAATAGCCAGCCAAAATGCGTTGATTTGACTAAAATTAGTCCAATCATTAGAACAAGTTCAACCTTCACAGATTTTATATAGACACTAGTTAGTTTTAACCGGCAAGATAATAATGCTTTACCTTACTTCGATTTGATTGAAGTGGGACTTCTGTTAAAACTGATACATTTACGTTATTTTATTATGACACTAGTTAGTCTTAACAGTAAGATAATAATTCCGTACTTTATTGGAATTTCTGTTAAAACGGGCACATTAAACGATATTTTCGTTGGAACGTATTTTCTTATTTATTTTCTGTAATACACTGTTTTAATAGGTAGTTCTAGAGATAATATTTTTTTTTTCTTTACTTCGATTTTACCGAAGTAGAACTTTAGTTAAAATTGATACATTAACGATGTTTTCATTGGAGTGTTTTTTATTTCTCAATTTGTGTATTACAGAAGTTAGTTTTTATAGTAAGATAATAATTTCTTACTTTACTTCGATTTTACCGAAGTGGAACTTTTGATCAAACTTATACATTAACGATATTTTCGTTAGAATGTATTTTTTATTTCCCTTGAGTTGTGTGTACTTACATTATTGGTATTTTCGTTACTTTCGATGTGTAACTTTTCATGATTTTCGAATAATATTTCGATGGTATTATCTACATACGGATTTGGTCAACCATTCATATTTGATGTCGTTTAGCTTTTCCCAAACAATGTTGTATAATGGAGTCGGATTTCAGTCTAACCGTTTTCGGCAGAATACCGGTATTTTCTACGGATCACCCCCACAATCCAGTTATTGGATAATTCTCCTTGGTAAGACTGGTTGTCAAACTTTCGGGCTACTGATTACCCATAACGACTGTCAAAGATCTATAATATACAAATATATCTAAATGTCAGCCGGGACCAACGGTTCAACGTGCTGTTTAATCTTGTGTAAAACACTATCAGTAGCAATGGGTTACATTTTGACAGTTCAACAACATTCATTGCGTTATTTACTTTGTTGACACAGACTTTTTCGAACATATTATGAAGCAATGGATCAGCAATATGCTTCGAAATTATCCTAAGTAATAGTAATGGCGCGTTACACAATTATTGTGCTGATCAATCGACCTGTACGGGGCTGTTAATATTTAGCCACGAGCCCCAAGATGGTTTTATATTAGGTATATGAGTTGAATTTAAGTGGTCGATCTGTGCATCATATTCTCGTCTCAGCTGATCGCCAACGTAGATTGAGCACAGATAAGAAGATAATTGCTTAAAGATACATGAATTTATATGGAAATTATAACCACCACAACTAGTGTATGGTTACACTTACGTTTTTATTTATTTTTATTTTTTTTTTATTTATATTTATATATGAAATCTCTCTGCACAAATAAACACTGTGCAAATATATTTTCATGCTGACCAATTTCCGTAAGCAGATAATTTCAGTAATAGTTTTACTTACTGCGCTTTTACTCGTCGCCAATGTGGTGTTCACTATAATCACTTATAGGGGCTTTGAGGTTTGAAGTAAAACCACCGAATTATCAGTAAGTACACACAGCTTAACGGGCACGTCTAGTCGCCACTCGGGATAGAGCGGGAATGTCTTGAGATGCTACATTAAACTGTGTGCCACATTTAATTGTATACATCACACTAGTGATTAGCGATTCTTTAACCATACATTTTTGACCTTTTAACGTCACTTAACTTTAATCATCGTTTATGAATAAATCCCATAAACACTGTGGCGTTTAAGGGATTCAACACAAATTCCGTCAACAGAATAAACTACTATGTAGGCGGCGAGATCGTCACGATATGCTACCTGGATCACACCATGTACTTCCATAGGATACGTGTCCTAGGAGAACAGGTACTGTCTTTCTTGACCCCGAAACTTTGAAAAGCTTTAAGGGCTGTCTAACGCTGGTTTTCTAATGACCCTTTACGGACAAGTAACGGGTATAAAATTAGATACTTAATAATCCACATTTTGTGTGTTATTTATTCTCTGACCAAGATGACTGAAACGTTGCTTTGCAGACTGTACCTAAACCGCAAGGAGCTGAATATCGTGTCGCTTTCACTGCTACTGTCGGTGCTCGAGTACCAGACTGCGGTGATGCGCGGCGACTTCGAGACAGCTGACCGCGTGCTGCCCACCATTCCTCATGAACATCGCACAAAGGTCGCGCACTTCCTAGAAAAACAAGTACGTACAGCCAGTGGCGTAGCTACCTTGGGTGGCACCCAGGGCGGAAGTTGGTGGTGTCACCCCATAGAAAGTAAAAACCAATAAATTTTATATGATAAAGGACATGGATCTATATCATATTTATATGGATATTATTTATAATACTGCAGAAATAACAATAATAACTAAGAGACAAAAGGAACTGTTATACAATAAAAATTTCTTCTTTCTGGCTTTGGCAGCTACAAACACAGCAATAACTTCATCGAAATTTATATTTTGTATTGCCTCGTGCTCGATGGTCAATATCTCAAGATTGTTAAGCCGTGATTGGGTCACTGTAGCTCGCAAATAGTTTTTTATTACCTAATATTAAATTATTGAAACTCCTCTCACATGAAGCTATACAGGGTGTCCCAAAAACGACACGTCACAGTGACACTGGGGTTAGGCCAGCACAAGAGGCATCGAATAAGCCTAACATGACCTCAGTAAAAGTTGCTCGGTTTTCAAGATATTGTCAATTTAAACTTTTTCAAAATTTTCACGTTTTTTAACGTGTTCAGTGCTAGCATTACGTTAGATAGCCCTCAGGTTTCGATTTTTCTTTTTTACTCTTGTTGCGAATAGTTGCTTAAGATGATAGAAGTGTTATTTCGTTGATAACTAATGTAAAATGTGGAAAAATACTGGATTGAACTTGAAAAAATTGAACAACGAAAAATTACTTTCAACTTTGATCACTTGCCGTGAAAAAAAAATCAAAGAAACTAAATGAGCAAATAACGTTAAAAACTTGCATGTCTTATGCTTATTCCAAAATGGTATAACACATGTGTCTTATTTTAATATTATACGATTTTTTAATGCTTCACTAATACTAGGAACCCCGGAAGCTACCGCTAGCAGGTAAAAAAATAATGTCACGCGCAACGATAAGGCATTGTTATTGTTATCTATTAGCTTTTTTGTTTGTCAAATGCATGAGAATGAAAGATAAGGATAGTTTATTACCCTTTTGTCGGCTAGATATTGTAAGCAAATAGCTTTGTTTTTGACGTACGTGTCGTTATCATCTTTTCAAAGAAATGGAGAAGAAAGAGGGGTTGTAGTTTTAATTCTTATGGCCCTGCACTGCAAATCAAGTTGTTACGACAGTTCGTTACCTTGCGTTTCGTACGACAACCGTGTTAATCTCTGCGTTCCTTGTTTCCGTGTATTCCTTAATTTAAATCGACTTGGCTTTTCTCTGGACTCTGATTTCTGTTTTGAACGACAACTCGGCGCTCTGTTGGACACTGATATTGCTTTACGGAACTGTCTTATTAACGATGGCAAATCGTGGTACCCAATACACTCACCGTGACTACTCGGACATGCACTTGATTTACGGCGAAACCAGGCAGGTTTCCAATCGAGGCAATGTTTCGTACAACGCAAGATTGGCTGCAAGATTATACTCCGAAAGATATCCAAACCGTAATCCGACGACTTACGAAGTGATCTTAAGAGTTGTGAACGCTTATCGTGATGGCAGATAACCTGGAGTGAGTCACTCAGAAGGAAGACCTCGGACTGTTGACGACAACGTGGTGTTAGAGCAAGTACGAGAGGAGCCAGGAACTTCAGTGCGAATTATTGAACGCCGCACTGGTGTTCCCAAATCTTCGGCACATCGAATTTTAAAACGCCACAAATACCATCCCTACCATATCCAACGCGTCCAAACACTGCTTCCGGCGGACTACGCTGCGCGTGTCCAGTTTTGCCGGACAATGATTCAGAAATGGAGAGAAAATCCAAATTTCTTCAATGAAGTGTTATGGAGCGACGAATCAGCCTGCAAAAGGGATGGGTATGTCAATTTGCACAACATCCATAGCTGGCAATTAGACAACCCACATGAAAAAAGAGAAGACCGATCACAGTACCAATTTAAAATTAATCTGTGGACGGGAATTTTCAACGGTCAAATATTGGGACCGGTCGAGTTGCCGCCTGTTCTGAATGGACAAAATTATTTAGAACATTTGCGAAACAACCTTCCTGTATTATTGGAAGATACTCCGTTGGCGCTGAGACGAAGGATGTGGTTCCAACAAGATGGCTGCCCAGCACACTATGCCTTACCAGTACGTCAGTACCTAAGCAACGCATTCCCCGAAAGATGGATTGGGCGACAGGGGCCAATTTCATGGCCACCGCGTTCCCCGGATCTAAATCCCTTAGATTTCTTTTATTGGGGTTGTCTAAAAGACAAAGTTTATGCGAAACCAATAAGATCCGAAGAAGAGTTACGGCGACGTGTATTCGATGCAGCTCGCACCATATCAGAAATCAGCTTAAGAACATTGAGCCGTAATTTTATTAGGCCATGTCACTTATGTATTAGAGTTCAAGGGAGACAGTTCGAGCATTTACTGTAAACTTATTAAACCAATAAGATACATGTGTTATACCATTTTGGAATTGGCATAACACATGCAAGTTTTTAAAGTTATTTGCTCATTTAGTTTCTTTGAAATTTTTTTCACGGCAAGTGATCAAAGTTGAAAGTTATTTTTCGTTGTTCAATTTTTTTCAAGTTCAATCCAGTATTTTTCCACATTTTACATAAGTTGTCAACGAAATAACACTTCTATCATCTTAAGCAACTATTCGCAACAAGAGTGCAAAAGAAAAATGGAAACCTGAGGGCTATCTAACATAATGCTAGCACTGAACATGTTAAGAAACTTGAAAATTTAGAAAAAGTTTAAATTGACAATATCTTGAAAACCGAGCAACTTTTACTGAGGTCATGTTAGGCTTATTCGATGCCTCTTGTGCTGGCCTAACCCCAGTGTCACTGTGACGTGTCGTTTTTGGGACACCCTGTATACATATTTAGTTATCTTATTTGTAAAATATTCGATATGAATCAATTGATCTAATCTTTTTTTTTATAAATTATAAACTAACGCTTGACCGCAATCCCGCCTGGTGGTAAGCAGTGTTGCAATCTTTGATGGTAAATCGCGCTAGTTTATTAGGAGCCTATTCACTATAGCCTTGAAGACACTTAAAGTCCGACAGAAACACCGCCGTTGGCAAATTGTTCCAGTCCCTTGATGTACGCGGTATAAAAGACGAGGCGAAATGCTTCGTCCGGATCGTAGTGGTGTCAACAAAGTAAGGGTGTAAACTCACCGTACGACGCGACGGGTCGTCCGATAATGGAACGGAGAAGTGGGAATTAAATCATTCAAATCCCTCGCACACTCTCGCTGAGTTAGTCTTTGGAGACCGGTTTGAGCTAAATCTGGGTCGCCCATTAGCCTCTTTGCACGCCTCTCCACTGAATCCATAGTAGCCAGGCGATATTTTGCAGCGCCAGCCCAAATGTGGCTGCAGTACTCCATACACGAACGTACCTGTGCTTTGTATTACATAAGAAGCTGTCCCGGTGTGAAGAACCGCCGGACCTTAGCGATAACGTCAAGTTTCCTGGCAGCCACCTTGGACCGAATGAACCGCCCAAAGTTTAGGTTCGAGTTGAACGGGCTTCTTTTGGCGGAAAATAGACACGCTTGTGTTTTGGCGGTATTGAATGCTAAAAGATTGGCTTTGCCCAATTAGAGACAGCCTCTAATGCCAAATTCGTACGCTCTACCATAGCCTCTCTTTCGGACAGGATTGATTCCTTACTAGCCCGAGCAACTAGCAGGTATCTCTTCACAACTGTGCTGTCACCTGCATACGCATAGATACCGGGCATCAGCAGATCGTTAACATGCACTAGGAACAGAGTTGCAGAGAGAAAAGGCCCCTGAAGAACACTGGCATTAGTCGACATGGGCTCCGATGAGCATCCGTTGACAACAACTCGGATGGACCGTTCAGTCAGGAAATCTTTTACCCAGCCAGTCAGGCCAGTGAAAATGCCGTACCCTGGAAGCTTACTCAAAATGCCAGCGTGCCAGACCCTGTCGAAGGCCTTCGATACATCAAGAGAGACGGCAATCGCTATTTTCCTCGAGGGCCTCGCCCCACAAGTGAGTGGCGTACACTAGCAGGTCCCTAGTTGAATTATATAAAATAGTAGATTGCGACGAAACCCGTACTGTCGGTCACTGGGGAGATCCTTACCTTCCAGGTAAGCCAAGAGGCGCGAGTGCAATACACGCTCCATAATATTGCAGAGTATGGAGCTTATTGAAATCGGCCGATAATTAGTAGGATCGGCACGACTACCCTTTTTGGGCACGGACTGCACGTTGGCAAGCTTCCAGGACTTGGGCACTATACCAGTCCTAAATGAGAGACAATATAAGCGCGTCAATACAGGGGACAACTCGGGTGCACATGCCTTAAGAACAATCGCTGTTATACCATCTGGACCACTAGCCTTATTCACGTCCAGATGACATAGTAGTCTCAGAATCTCCTTGTTCCTAATGCGAACCTCCGACATTGAAGTTCCGCAATGAGGAAAATTAGGTGGAGTAGCACTGGTAGTTTCAAGACGTGTTGAAGTCCCCAGATCGACGAACTGTGTGTCAGGGTGCCGGTGCAGCGCATTATCAGCAGCCTCAATGAGGTGGTCAAATATTCGAATCGTCTCCTGGTTACCGCTGTGCGATCGGTAGACACAGGTGTAGAAAATTTTGTCCACACCAGTATCAACCCACCAGGGGCGTGCACTGAGATTTTGTTGAAGGTATGCATACATATACCTAATACCCAAATCTCTGTGCTTATATATGGTAAAACTTAAAAAACGTAACGTAGACGTAGTTTCAATTTAACATAGTCGCGTACTTTTCGCATGACAACTTTGAATTGATGTTTGTGCGTGGCTACAATGAACATCTAAGTATGTGATTGATGATAAGAGCAAGTCAAATAAATGATATACGTGGGGTGTTAGGTATTTTTTTTGTCCAAATGAATACAATGAAATCATCATCGTCATCTCAGGGTTAATACCAGTCGCATCCAAAGCTATGGAATCTAGGGTCCGCTTTTCCAGTCTAATTGCTGATTTTGGCAAAATTTCTACATTTTCCGTGAAGCGACTGCTGTCTGACTTGTGGGCTCCAACAACCCGTAACGACTGCCACTAGATGTTCGTATGGCAACCGAAACCAACGCCTTAACGGGCTTTCCGAGGCACGACCAGACCAGTGCAAATATTCATATTCATGCATACAAATATTTACACTGCGCGAGGATCGAACCCGCGCCTCCTTACGCAGCGGCCGCGTTCGCTACCGCTTCGCCATGGAGGCTGTCAAAATATAATGAAATGGTATTACTAACTGAACTGTAAATAAGTAATAATTTATTTCTCAAAAAACTAAAAAAATATATTTTACTATCTATAAATTAAATCAACGCGCCTATCTATTTTTAAATAACTCTGTAAAAATTAAATATATATAAGATCGTTGTGAAATCGCTAAAAGTTCTTTTAAAATGGAAATATAGACAAATCTTTCATAAATATGCGTAATGCACTACTCATTGGAATCATAACTATTAAATTTTGCTAATTTGTAAACTTCAGGAAAATTATTACAATATAAAGTATAGTATTGAAATTCAAAAGCAAGTAGGTTGAAAAACTTAAGGTCTTTTAAGTTTTTATAACGACGAACTGTCAATGCCGTGTTTTAAAATAATATACCTACACGAGAAACAAAACAATTTATTTGTGTGTACACACTACACAGCCTGCTAACCACATATAATTATCATAATACTTTTTATAAAGACAACCTTTCTTTTGTGTTAAACCAAAAACTCTAAAATAAATGAATATTCAATTCCGCTTAAAACAACCAATATAGGTACATATTTAACCAAATACACCAATAATGAAACAACATAAGCTGCTAAAATAAAAAGGTATTTGAACGAACAACAATCATGCTATATTTCTGAACTTCTTAAATTCGTCGCATTATTAGAAGCTGTGCTTATCGTGCCCTTAAAAACCAATGAAATTTCACGCACACGTACACAACAATTTAGGCACACAAGCAAATAATTTTATACACAGACAGATATGGAAGAGGCACATTTTGTAACTGCTTACGCCGCTACGAGAAGTGGCGCGGGCGTCGCGACGAAGGCCAGTGATGTTTCGTAGTTAGCACTAGGCCCAATAGATGGCAGTGTTATCACTAACTGATTAACAAAGTCTTTCAGTTTTAAGTTTGTAGTATATAAATTATTATATATTTTTTTAGAAAACTATTAGGGTATGCAGAGCTTTTCTGCTTGTATGGAGCGCACGCGCCTGCAACCCACAGCCATAGGGATGAGAAGTTAGGGTTTTCAAGATGACGGAGACGCCGGCAACAGATGTCATTGCGGACATACACACAGACCCCGGCACGCTGCAGGAAATGATGCTCCAAAGAGTATCCCAGGTAGCTAAGGTATGCCGCATCTGACGTACATCTAATCTGGGTCTCCGTCGAGAAAAGTAGGTGGGGATTAACAGTCTCTAGGTGGTGATGAACTGCATCGAGATTGGAGTGCACATCTCGAATGTTGGAGAGAATAGAAGAGAATACTCTTTATTATGTACACCATATAGATTACAAATCATAAATATAAAGTTTTTACAAAGGGTGACACAATGGGCGGTCTTATGGCTAAGAGCGATCTTTTACAGACAGAGTGCACTTTAAATGAGAGGACGTGCGCCCGCTGTGTACACCTACTTGTCTTTTTATGCCTTTTCATTTTTAAAACTGAGTGAATAGGAAGGAATACTGCAGTTGAGCGAGGTGAAGCAATGTTACACCCAACAACACGACCAACAATACTGCGCCAGAGGGAGATTGATCTGGAGACTGCGGAGACGCCCGAAGGAGCCCCCCCAGGGATCGCCATCGGGTTCTCTTGACCGGTCGCCAAACGGCACGATGGAGCCACCCTGTGATTTTTCGCAGTTGGCAGGGCAGCCTTACGTGTCTGGCTGGCACACTACTTGGGTCTCCAAATACCACCGTCGGATCCCGCTATCCTCCACCACCAAATTCCTGGCACACGTCGCAAAACAGCTCAGACCCATCCTCCATACAGCTTCACCAGACGTTAAGCCGGAACACGACGAATCGCTTGGCAGTAAGACTATCTCGTGGGTGGTAACTTCTGCCGGCAGCCGATGTTATATTACTAAAATATATTTTCTTCTTTTTATTATCTATCATTATAGAATAATACACGTTTAACAATTCATGACAATCAAACACAACATATCATGATCGCGAGTATGGGACGCAGAATGTCCTACGACAGCGTCAGGCTATTGGCAAAAATTGTGCTAGCAATTCAGGTATTTTTGGAGACTTGGTGGGTGTCACCCCAATAAAGGTGACACCTGGGGCGGTGTCACCTTGTTTGATTTTTTGATCTCGACAGTGAAGACGATATTATAAACAACATAATTATCTGACGGTTGTATAATTTAGAAATAAAAGTCACAAGTAATACAATCATCTACCAAAAACTTGCTCGCGAGTTTGACGTTCGCCAGTTGCCGAATAAGTCCAAAGGCCAATCTATCAATAAGAAAAAACAATTGTCAATAGTCGTACCTCTAACTCATAATCTTAATAAAATATACTCCTCAGGGCTTCAACCAACAAGCTCTAGCAGTATCCACGGAGCCAGAACACCAGTTCGAGCTAGCCCTCGCGTTGGGCGAGCTCCGCAGAGCCAAGCAGCTGGCCGAACAGGCCGCCAAAGCCGAGGGCGTTCAGTCCAGGTCGTCCTCAGCCAGGTGATTGCGTCTGGGAGCAGCGGCCGTGGCTGCCACCAATACAGACCTCACCAAGAGCTGCTATTAGAGCGCTAAGGATTATAGTGCACTGTTGTTGTTTGAAGCTAGTACTGGTGAGGATACTTCTTGAATCAACATAGTCGTAAGTTCCGAGGGACTCATAATTAAGTATTAACAATCGATCAGGTTAAGCTAAGCTTGCCACGCTCGCCTCGCCTATGAGTGACCTTTTTTTACATACCAAAACTTCTGTGTCTCGGAAAAGGCGTAAAGTCATTGCTGGCGGCTGTTGGTCTCAGATTCATCACAACCAGTCTCGCTAAGAGAATCCGTTAAACCTAGTAAATATTAGTTTTATACTTAATATTGGTTATCTATATATCTTATAAATTTAGCTTTAAGTGTTTCATCAACATCGTTTATAACATGTCATTATCACAATAGAAAAAAAAAACACTCGTTACGCGTCAATCAAGAAGTTAAACGTGAGATTAGCGAATATTAATTACTAACTGCACCACGCGGTATCACCCGCGTAGGTTTCGCCAAATGTGACCCGTTTTCTGGGTCCGAAGAACCTCTAACCGTGCCGCAGTAAATTTACTTAAGAAATAGGTGGTAAGATAGAAGCACAAAATGATACAATAACTGGATGCAATCACAAGTATATTTTCAAGTACCCTGTGTCATAACTAACAAACTATATGTCAAAAGAAACTCCCAACTTAACCAGTCAATTCCCTGACTCACTCCGTCTCCGTACCGAAGTGTGGCAGGGAATCCACATGAGACATTTAACAAGCTCAGGGTCGCTTGCCGTTGTGACCACAGCTCAATCGTTACAAAAGTTATCTTAGGTTGTGCCGTTGTTCCTCTCCATCCGTCTGGTGCAGGTACTTTCTGGTCACGGCTGGACACGAGAGGAGACGCCGTCGTGCCACGGTTGCGGCGCGGCAGAGGACACGGCGGAACACACCATCGCGGTATGCCCGTCGTGGGCCCTGCCGCGCCGCGATCTTGTCGCGGCGGTAGGAGGGGACCTCTCACTGCCCGCCATCGTCAAAGCGATGGTGGGGAGCGAGGGGGCCTGGGCGGCGATGGTCTCCTTCTGCGAGGACGTGATGTCGCAGAAGGAGGCCGCGGAGCGCGAGCGAGAGGAGGATCCCCTCGCTCCAGCGCTCCGCAGGCGGCGTAGGGGCAGGAGAAGGCCGGATTTCGCCCGCTTTCTTCCGCCCTGAGGTGAGCGGCGGGCGTGAGGCACGGGGGTGCCTGCGCCCGCCTTGCATCGCTCACCACGAGGGTGGCTGAGCCACAGCCCCTCCATGTGCAGGGGCGATTGACGGCCCGCCGTACTAGGCGGACATATCGTCGGTGGGGGGCTGGGAGCCCAGGCTCCGCTTTTTCCCACTCCCCCGCCACCAAGGCGACGATGAAGTGCCGCTGGGGTTTTTAGTGGGTGGGTGGGAGGCTCTCTCCCGGGGAGTAACACATATCCCTCCCGTCCCCCGACGGGTGGGGATGCGTAATTGTCATTTTCCCCAGAGACAACAAAAAAAAAAAGGTTGTGCCGTTGTGCTCACTATAGAAATTAATAAAACTTGATTAAGTATAGTCTATTTAGACGCAACCTGTTCTAAACTCACTCTCTCTCACTAGATACATCCAACAATAACCATACAGGCAGACTAACGTTTCTGATTAGCCTTCCTGACAAACAAAGTCCCTTAGCGTCGCTAACTGACGGGTGTCAGCTAACACACGAGGAACGCGACCTTCGGGAAATGATGACAGTTTATACTTGTCGAGTCGTCGTCGAAAGAGAATTGGGTGTGTCGTGCCACCAGGTCCAGCACACTTCCACTTCACAAGCCTGATCCGATCGGGATCAAGGCCACCTGAGGCAAGCTAGGATGCGATGCCTCCACACGGGTTCCTGATCCTAGGTCCGCCAATAGGAGCCAAATAGAAATTTCAGCTAAATCACTTTTCGGTTAACCACATAGGGTTTATGGCGCAATCACGCCAACCTCCCGTGCCAGCACCGCAGACCAAAAGAATCTTCTCACAAAACGACCAACCTCCTTATTCTATTTTCGATTTTCGACAATTTCACGCCAAACAATTTTTAAAATGACCTTTATTGACCTCTCTATTACTTTTGACCTTCATAACTTTTTAGCCGGCATGATATCAATGTCGATTTTTCACATCTTCATTACAATGCCTTAGTATAGGTGTATACAAAAATTCAGCTCACTAGGAATTGTTCCACACATAATGCCTGAAATGACTGGACTATTATATATTAGTATAGATAGTATAGATTACTTCAATATGCTAACTGACCGGCAATGTGGCATGTGAATCAAGTACACAAAATAAAACGGTGTTAAGAATAATGAATGAATTAATAATATCGTCACGCATCACTAAAACAGGTAGTATATAACGACAAATAAGGATTTATAAGGTCAGTCTTAATAATTACCAAGTGTATTTTGTTTTCGTCTACCATTTGCATTATTGTGTATTCGTAGCTAAATAAAATGATATCGTTGACTACTTAAATTGCTTGCTACCTGTATTAATTACACTACTGAAAAGATCGGTGCCGACCGAAGATAAGAAACCATCGAGCACACAAAAGGGAAATGTCCAGTTACGGTAAACTTCCTCCGCGCCTAAGTGCGCACGTGGCAATTTGTGATTGCCTTTGATAAAACCGGTCTATGAATACGGTTTTTCGAATGTACTTGCTTTGGTCGTAAGGATCGTTATGGCAGGCGATTACTTTCGTTGTTTTCCTTTAACGATAATTTGTTTTAGAGTTTGACATTGTGTACTATCTACTGGGATATGTACTATTAGCACTGGTGGCAGTAGCAGGTTCAATTTAGTTCAAGTTTACCACTCATAGAGTACAATAATGGTCCGTAGTTTTTGTGTAATTTCTGGCTTCTTTATCTACGAATTGATACAACATATTCGAAAAAATCATCCCCAATATTACCATAATATATAGAATTAATACATTGCTGCAGTTGATAACACGTAGTAAACCGTCTTTCACCGACGAACAGTTCACTTAATTCCCAACGCTAACCATATCTGAGGATGTGTATAAAATGGCGTCAGCCGAATTTTTAGAGCGGGCTTTGTCTACAAACGTTGACAAGAATGTGCATGTACCTACATAAAAAATCGATTTTTAATTAATCGATTTTTATTTTTGCATTATAAATCGATTTTTCAATTACTTATAAAATAAACGCCAAAAACACTCGTTTGGCGTTTTATTTTTAAGAAATTTTAGTCTTATAATAAACCCACACTATGTAGTTGGCTCCATAGTGTGGGTTTATTATAAAAATAAAATTTCAAATCAAAGCTTGGGTTTGGGGATTCCGCTCAAAGGGGAGCATATACAAATAGAATTTAGTAACATTGTTTGGACAAGCTCAGACGCAATTTCTACTAGGTACGTTTTTCATTGGCTTGATTGTGCTCTGGCGGTTGTGTGTTATGCTCACTAATGTCTCGCTGATGCTGGCGTGTTTGTTGGATTATTAAAATCCCTTCAATTGGTTGGGCTAAATGGTGCTGATCAATGCGTTATGTTAGTGGCGCTCCCAATGACGACTGGTCACCTCTTAGCTGCCATAGCTTTATTTTCGAATTACTTTTGTGTTTCCTCTAACGGACGCTTTTAAGTTGTACTTCTTTCTGCATCGTTCGCACATAAATAAATTCAACAGTAATAGTAATCTTTGGCTGTTCGCGTTCCATTCTGCGGGCCGGGCCAGAAAACCAAAGTTAAGTTGGATAACAGATGAAAAATCGGTAATATTTGATTGAATGATTATAAAAAACGATTATTCACCAAAATAAAATCACGTATTAAAATCGAAATTTATTTTGAAAAGAAGAAAAAACGATTTTTAATCGATTATATTGTCACATCCCTACGCCGTTAACGCGTTTGACGTGGGCTCTTGCGCTTGTTGGAGAAACACAATCAGTATCAGTCACGTCCGTGCCGTCGGCGAGATAACATTACAATTACGTGAATGTTATTCCATCTCAAAATTGTAATTTAACGTCAAACACGGGCTCTATTATAAGTGAAAAGAAATATAATACGAACTAAGTTAATTCTGGTGGAATAGTGAACAGAATTCAATATTGTATCGTCGAACACAAGTGCCTTATTCAATAATGTGCAAGTGCAAGCATCAACTCGGTTGAGTGGTGGTGCTCCTGTTACTAATAAAACATTGATAGTGATACAATATATACGCAAGCGCAACATCTGAGTAAACCCCACGGCGGCGTATCACTACCTGTACAATCGTTGGCGAGCGGTGTCATCGCACAGCAGTCACTGGTCTACTGGCGGCGTATTACTACAGTAGGGCAGAGAAACTATCGCCATGCAGCTTCCTATCGTCATTAAGCAGGGCACAAATAGTAGCCAAGTGGGTATGCAGCCTGGAATGGTGACTGTCCCAATGACTGTGAACTCTAGCATGGCTGCTTCAATACCTAATGTGATGAGACTGAACAAGCCTGGAGGACAGAACATTGTAGTGACCGCACAGAATTTAGGTTCCGCGCAGCCTACTATCATCCCCAGTATTCAAATATTAAACATGAGACCTAGAGCGCCCGCACTGGCTGCTCAGAAGTCAGCAGCTACAGTATCACCCAAAGTGGTGATCGGTACGCCTCAAGTTTTTGGTGCCAGAGCGACTGCTTCAGTAAGTTTGAGTCTGTCTAAAATGTACAGACATTTAGCTTATTATCATCACATTATATTAACCAAGTTCATTCGTTAACTCTTGTATTTTGAGGCTGACGGAACACACTTGTGAATAGAATAGAATAGAATAGAATACTCTTTATTATGTATGTGTTGTGTGTGTTCTTTGTGAATGTGGGATGTGAATTTGAAGTCACCACCCACTATCCTCCCTATTCTGATTTTTGTTATAAGCGTACCACTAGACCATAACTGTTGTTCTGTACCAAGAGTCACCGAGTAAAGTAGAAGTCTGCTATGCCAGGTTTGTTTATATGTTTGTTGCAATGTTCTGTCATTCTCAAATTGCACTATTAACTGTCACTGTTCTGTATAAACACATGATTTGTATACAATATGCCTATAAAGCGACAATATTAATATCACTCTGGGCTCTTTGCATACTTCACCCTCAATTGACATGAACAAATGTCAATTGAGGGTGAAGTATATAGCAACATTCAGGACCTATTTGAAGCCTCTAAAACTACTTTACTGATCATTTTATCATCACCAATATCATTCAATGAAAGAAGAAAAGAACAGCAGCAAATAAAATACAAATAGAAAGTAAGAACCCTTATGTAAAAAATAGCAGCAAAGTATGCCTGGTGGTGCACCGAAAGGGGCCAGTTCAGCATAAATGACAGACAACTAGTGCCTGAGGCTGGTTTTCAACTGAATCTGATTCCCTCATTGACACCCACCCCTGCGTTGAACTAGTACACACATACTCCCATTGAATAATACACTTTTCTATTCATTCCACGTTGCATGTATGGTCAATCAATTAAATGTGTACGATAATAGAGTCAATGAAGATTTCTTCTGATTTAGTATCATTAGTGGATTAGCTGATTTAGCATCATTAGTGGATTAGCTGATTTAGCATCATTACCCCTCATTTATTTTAATGAACCATAATAGATGATCATTTAATGTGTTAACAAAACTATCATAAAGTTATAGGTACTTCTTGGATTTCATTTATTGTAATGAAAGCTAATTTTTGTATTTTAATATAGAAACTGGCTTTGAATAAAATTTAAACAAGGTTATCATTTTTAGATACCGCGGCAAAGTTTGCAGAGACTACAACCAGGGCAGCAGGGTCATTTCTTGTTAAAGACTGAGAACGGTCAATACCAGCTCCTGAGGATGGGACCCGCGCCCGCGGCCAGCACTCTCACGGCGCCGCAGGCGCAGACCATCCGGCTGTCGACCATGATGGCAGTAAGTAGGCACAGCCATTCCGCTATTCATCCGCGCTCTTATAGAAATTGGACAATTTTACGCACTCCCTTTAGCACCTGATAGAGGAGATGTATTTGCATTTGTTAGTCCAATTTCACAACAAACTTTAACATGTGGTGAAGTTGCATGCTCTAAGGTTTTTAAAAAGATAAGAATCTTATCCGATACTCATCATGGTTGTGTATAATCTGATACTACCATTACCTTTGAACTCTTTAGTTCTAGTGTGAGGCGCAAACATTAATTTTCCAATGCTTTTATTTCAATATATAAGGAATATTTAGCATTTTATCTATTAATTTTTTCTTTAAATTGATTATGGATAAACATCCTAAATGTATACCTATCCTGCCATCCTGCTTAGTATGCGTAGAAGTGTGTCTTTGCGGCGTATTAAGTGTGTGGCTTCTATCACCAGCACCCTGGCGTGGCGACGTTTTCCACGAGAGTGGCAGCACCAGGACCCATGACCGGGCAAATGCCGGCTCCACCGATAGCAGCACCCGTGGTCGCGTCTGTCCCCAGTGTCGCCGTAAGAACGTCCACGCCACTGCGACAACAGCCCAGATCCACCACACATATTGTAAGTCTATCGCACATGAGTTTGTCCATCATTTACATCATTATCACTTGGACGTAGTTATGCAAAATGGATCCATCCCATAAAACCTATTTTTGAGTTACTGTCATAAATGTCTAAAATCTACACATCAGTAATATATGCAAAAGATATCAAAGCCGCAAAGAAGTAGTTAGTAAAGTAGTAGACGTTTCAATAAACACGAGTCTTCGTAACCGCACCGATCTGTACATTGGTGCACACGCCAGTGGCTCAAACTTAGTGATAAAGTTGAAAATCTATTAAAGAAATTTTGCAGATTGTAGTAGCTTGATGTGCTGGTGTCTGTATAACACACCACGATTAATTGAATAGCTCGTGCAGTTCTCTTTCATCATATAAAATGGGCCGAACTAAGTCTGAAATAAAACTGCTAAAGAAAAGGCTTGGCCATGTGGAACGTCAGCTCTACAGGATAATACTTTCAGGTCACGAGTCACGTGTCGTGAACACTGTCTACTTTTATTTTACTTATATGATGTATCTTCTTAGTTAGAAGGCAGTTGTCTATGTATATGTTGCCTGTTTGGATACGATCACGCTCAACTAATCTATTCCAAAATAGTAAACTTATTCACGCACAATGGTCCACTGAAGGGACTGAGTGCGGAACCCAAACCAGTAACAGTAACAGTAGTAAACTTATTTGATTCAAAAGTTTGTGTTTACTTATTAGAATTAGTTGGGCGTAAGTATCTAAGCACTATGAAATTTTGACTGTTTGTATTTGTATGTAATCAATCACATGCGCTTGTACTAGAAGCGGGCTCAGAAGAATGGCGCCAAAATAACCATACTGCAGAACATCCCGGTGCACATGAACATCAACATGAACAAGATGGGCAAGGCTATGTCAGTGAACAGCAAGGCCAAGTTTCCGCGTTCTACCGTCGTCACCACCTCGCTCTCCACTGTCCTCACACCCGGCAAGTCCCTGCTCAAGGATAAGGAGAAGAAGTCTTCGGGACAGTTCTCCCAACCGTTCGTCAATGACAAGATGGCGGGCGATGATGACATCAACGACGTGGCTGCAATGGGCGGTGTTAACTTGGCCGAAGAATCTCAGAGGATCCTTGGGTCCACGGAAATGATCGGGACACAGATCAGGTAAGACTTTACAGTCAAGTTAATGTTTGTATTCGCTTGTAATTTGCGATGACTCGATAATTTTTAGTTCTTGCTACATTTTTTTAATACTGTTCTGTTTGCAGGTCATGTAAAGAGGAATTGCTGATGCCGACGAGCTTGATGCAGGCGCGCCTCAAAGTGATAGCATCCAAGCACAACATGGGGGAATCCGCTCCTGAAGTAGCTAAACTCATGATCCATGCAGTGCAAGAACGGCTCAAAACTCTGGTGGAGAAACTAGCTACTATCGCACAGCACAGGATTGATATGGACAAAAATGTGAGTAAATTTGAGTGAGTAAAAATGGATGATGTGCATTCTAGCTTTGCTTTGATGCAATAGTTTAAATGAAAATAAGTACGACTTTCTTAAGCAAAAATGATTCCATGCTACATCCGACGCAGCAAAGTCTATTGCAGTCTATATAGTTTTGCATCAATGACTCTTTCCCTTTCAGTTTTTTCGTACTTCAAAGTGTAGTTATAGGTGATAAAGTTTAGTCGCTTGGAGCTTTCATGTCCGTGAAGACAAGAAAAGATGAAAAAAAGTCGTGAGACACATGAGATATTAAATATTTATTTATTATGAATCATCATCATCATCTCAGCGTATAATCCCGGTCGCATCCGCGGCTTTCGCGTTGGAGCCCGGGGTCCGCTTTATGAATAACCTAATTAATTGATCAAAATAACAAAATTATATCCAATTAATATGAGAGCAGAAAATCATTCGCCTGCCCTCATACCAATTTAGATTTGGTAGTAAGAAGAAAAAGACAGTATGTAGTACTCCTCTAGTTGTCGTAATCTCGATTAGACTTCCAAATCCCTTCCTACCATCCATATCATTATTCGGTTTAAATTTAAATATATTTGGTTCTCAAAAGAACACTAGTTCACTTAGATATGAGAAATGAAACAAAATACTATGAGTATTAAACATAAGCATATATTTTCTTTCAATCTATGGAGTACATACATTTATTAGTGTTGGTTAGCCAAATATGAAATTCACCTAATTTTTAAAAATGTTGACTAATGAAGCATCCCTTTCGGTAAATTATATATTAGCTGCGCTCCCTCAAACTGGATAGTCTAATTGCAGTACAAAGTCCTACTGAACTACTACTATACTATTCGTATTTGTGGTTCACATTCAATTGTATGATTTTTTTGGTCTTCAATCACTCCTATGAATCGACATTCATAATCAAAACTTTTCTCTGTTGAGAGTATATAAATAAAAACTATCGCAAGGGTGCAATGCTGACACTAATTAATACACTACAGAAAAACTGAACGTATTAAAAACATAACGGCCCGCCAAGCTCTTGCAGCCCTGGCTCCTGCCCACAATTTTTAAATTTGTAATGTCTTCGGAAATATTCATTTAAATCATATACTGGAAATGCAATACATCTATATTAAATAAATCAACAATTTATTTAAGGTATTAAATTGGATAAGGATTAATGCTGTATTTGTCAAAATCGCTTCTTTTTTTTTTTTAATAATTATAAACTAGCGCTTGACTTCAATCCCGCCTGATGGTAAGCAGTGGTGCAGTCATTGATGGTAAAGCGCGCTAGTTTATTAAACCAATTCACTTGAAAAACTTAGTGAATATTAAGGAAGATGGCTGTTGAGCGAGGTGGTGCAATGTTAAACCCACGACCGACGATGTTGCGCCAGAGGGAGATTGATGTGGAGACCCTCCACGACCAAACGCCCGACACAACAACACTTGGCGCATCGTACCCGGCACACATCGCAACACAACTGCTCAGACCCGTCCTCCGTACGGCTTTGTCTGGTGGGTGGTAACTTCTGCCTGCATCCTATGTGGCCTACCACCGAAGGGAATTAGTCGGTATTTGTTTTAAAACTTAAATAACAAATAAAAAAAAAATGTGGGATATCCATAAGAGATAAACATAATTTCGATAAATCTCGTAGGGTTCAGCCTGCGTTTCACTGCAAACGCGGAAAAAATTAATTATTTATGACATCACATTAAAAATCTCAAAAATAATAGTATTTCTCCACAATTTAATCAAAACTATTTACTAAAAAAAAACCGCATCAAAATCCGTTTCATTAAAGATTTAATTATACAAAGGGACATAGGGAAATAGAAAGTGACTTTGTTTTATAATATTTAGTGATACGCGAATGGACATGATTCTTTTACAAAAAATGTTTTTTGTATCTCATTTTTGCGCTGCATTTCTTTACCGCAGCACTAAATTTTTTGTACTTCCACAGTCTGACAACCAATATGAAATTACACAAGATGTGAAAGGCCAACTCAAGTTCTTGGAGGAGAGCGATCATGTGGCTAAGAAACGCCGCGAGGACTCCGAGAGGAAGATGCTACTGCTAGCTGCTAAGTCCAGGTCCAAGAAGGAAGACCCAGAGCAGGCTAAACTGAAGGCCAAAGCCAAAGAGATGCAGCAAGCCGAGCTGGAGGAACTGAGGCAGCGCCAGGCCAACTTAACGGCGCTGCAAGCCATCGGGCCTCGCAAAAAGGCCAGGCTGGACCTGCCAGGAGGTTCCGGAGACTCTATATCCACCCACATTGGACACAGCACTCCCTCTGGATCTGTAAGTATTTTTGTTATATAATTTATTTAATTTTATTTAACAAGTTTCGTTCAAACAGTTGATCAAATTACTCTATGTATACTAATAATATTCATCATCAATCTTTTTTTTTAATCGTCCCATTGCTGGTCACAGGTCTCCTCTCATACAGAGAAGGATTGAGCCACACTTGCTCAATGCGGGTTGGCGATTTCAGACTTATAAAGTCCAGGTTTCCTCAAGATGTTTTCCTTCACCTTCAGTCAATGGTGTCCAAGATATACTTGAAAGTTAGTAGTTATAACTTTAGAAAAAGTTACATTGGTACTTGCCTGACCTGGAATCGGACCCGCGCACTCATACTTGAGAGGCTGGTGTTTTAACCACTAGGCCACCACGACTTAATAATATTATTAAGAGGAAAACTTTGTATGGTTGTTAGGTGGTAATCTCTGGATTTACTCAAACAATTTAGAAAATTCTTATTATATATTTATATCAAATTTGTTATAAAAATATAATGCCGTTGACATTCAACCTAAGTTTTGGCATGCAAAATTTAACAAATAGTTGTCAGTATCAATGCAATGTAATGTAATGTGAAAAATTATTATAAAATAGTAAAAGACCACAAGTGTTCATATTAAATGATTTAACTAATAATATTTTGTAAAAATGTTGCACATAAATGAATTAGTATTATGAAAATTATAAGGATTTAACCTGAAAATGGCCCGTAACAGGTGCACTGGATCATTATAGTGCTATAGGGTCCTCTGACCAATATCGAAAGTAACCCCCTACATTCCTGTTTAGTTCATATGTTGCAAGATGCATGATAATGTTCTTGTGTTTGTTACAGACTGCGCATAGCCAGATGGCGCTGCGCACGCGGCTTAAGCGCATTAACATGCGCGACATGATCTTCCTGATGGAGCAAGATCGTGATCTTTGCCGGTCCAAGATGCTTTATAAACTTTATCTTAAGTAATGTTCAGCTCCGCTCTTTGGGCGTAACCCTTTGACTGGAGCCCGCTATGACAACGTCATATATTAAAATTAAATATGAATTTGGTTTGATGATTGATTTCTGTAAGAAAATCACATATATCTTCGAAACTTTTCATTTTTGTACATATTGTATTATTTTTACTTATAGAATATAACCATGGAGTTATGGTATCTCTTTGTATAAATCTAATAAAAAACTTAAAATTTTTACAACTTAATTTTTTTATCTCTATCCCAGTAATAATAGTCTCTAATATATTTCGTGTTTGCATACTCACAGTCAGCCCTTCAGTCCTCCAATCCCTAAAGCAGGAATGCATCACATCAAGCTTAATACTTGAATGTCACGACGCACTGGAACGGAGAACCGGGTAATCGCAGATGGATACAGAGGTACACATACGCACAAGCAGAGATTTGGTGGTCTTCGACACCAGGCTCCAGACAGTTTAATGAAGCTATGTCATCGCTGAATAGGAAAGGCCTGCGATTGATGACAGGGATCATCACGGGCTCCTGCTCTCTAAATAAACATCTCCATAAAATAGGCATAATGTACAGCCCTTTGTGCAGAGCCTGCATGGGGGCTGATGAGACAGTTGCGCATATACTCTTCGAATGTACAGGCATCACCCAAATTAGAAGTAAAACCATGGGGGTACCAAGATCTTACACAGATGTTCTCAACAAGCCAGAAGACTTAAGGCTTCTGGAGGGAGGTGGACTGGTTGGAATAACCGCCAACAGCCATGACCCACGCACAATGGTCCACTGGAAGGACCTAAATGCTGAAACCAAACCCGTAACATAGAACTACTCTAGTGACCATTTGAAATACGGAATCCTTAAACCGGACCCACAAAAGACGGTCATAAATAAAGAAAGAGTTATTGATTCCAAATATTCTGTAGCTCATATACGTTCGGGCCTCATTAACTCGCCAAAAGTCTTATTCTATTTACTAGCGACTCGACCCGGCTTCGTACGGGTGCAAAGCTGACACTAAATACACTTGAGCAAAACTGAACGTTGTATATAAAAAACCTGCCCGGCTGGCCGGTAGCACCGCAAACGCGACTCCCCGCAATTTTAAAATCTGTATTATCTTCGAAAATATTCATTTAAATCACATGCTGTAAAGGGCGATATAGATAATCACAAGTGTATTTAAGAGCCATTTCACAAAATTTGAACGCGCGAGTTTAGGTAAAAGACTGCAAAATTATTGATATGTTCGATATCTACAAACACACCGCGACCAGTGTAGCGAGCTATCGTTGAGTGAAACGGACTAAACATCTTGAGCCGTTATAATTATTACGCTTATTTTTTTTTGTACCAATTAATAACTAGGGGTGAATATGTCACGTAGGTAAGTCCTAATTCGAAATGAACAGGAAAATAAGTCAAAGATTCAAAATATCTAATATATAAAATTCTCGTGTCACGGTGTTCGGCTTTAAACTCCTCCGAAACGGCTCGACCGATTTTGATGAAATTTTTTGTGCTTAACCGGTATCTATGAGAATCGGCCAACATCTATTTTTCATCCCCCTAAATGTTAGGGGTAGTCCACCCCTAAATTTTTTTTTTTATTTTTTAGACAAAATTTTTAATTTCTATTTTTTTATGATACAACATACAAAAATACATACAATCCCCAATTTTCACCCTTCTACGATCAACCCTTATTTTTTAATAGCCATTTTAGTAATTTAATCTATTATTTATATGGCAAAACAACGTTTGCCGGTCAGCTAGTCTAATATATAAAATTCTCGTGTCACGGTGTTCGGCTTTAAACTCCTCCGAAACGGCTCGACCGATTTTGATGAATTTTTTTGTGCTTAACCGGTATCTATGAGAATCGGCCAACATCTATTTTTCATCCCCCTAAATGTTAGGGGTAGTCCACCCCTAATTTTTTTTTTTTTATTTTTTAGAAAAAAAATTTAATTTCTATTTTTTTATGATACAACATACAAAAATACATACAATCCCCAATTTTCACCCTTCTACGATCAACCCTTATTTTTTAATAGCCATTTTAGTAATTTAATCTATTATTTATATGGCAAAACAACGTTTGCCGGTCAGCTAGTTTTATTATAATATACGATTCAAAGATTATGTATAATATAAGTTTCAAAATATTTTATTAAGTATATGACATAAGTTCATCTGCAGATGTAAGTGGCAATAAAATTGAATATTTTAGTAGGAGTAATAAAAGTAATTGAAAACTATTTTGACGATTAAATACTTTTTTACAGAGTCCAATTAATGAGCCTATAAAAGTTAATGGAAGGAATTTTTTTTTTTTGAGCGGTTGGTTGAAATTGCGAACCATAACAATAGCTTTGGATGTATGTACAGTCGACAGACATCAAGCTACCAAAATCTGTCAGATTTCCTTATTAAATTTTCAACTTTATCTCCATGGGATTAAAGCTCAAGGTTGATTGCGAATATTTGACAGTTTCGGGTAGCTTGATCTGCTGTCGTCCGTACATTGATGAATCTAACACTAATAAATAGAAGGGACAATAACAAATAGAAAATAAAATAGGATTTCTGTTAAAATTCTTCTTTCAATATAATATGTGCGATTCTATGTAAATTTAAATTGAGTAGTCACGACGAAACACAAACAAATGAACTAAATGTCAACGAAGGTGCCGTGATCAAGAGCCATCATTTCAGACATAGGCGGCCTAACAAATTTAAATGAAGTAGTTGCATCGATCATGGAGCAAGCATTAATGGACTTACTTGTTATGTCATTATTCACTTATAGTAAATGTCATGTATAAAGTAAAGAAAGTATGATTGTCACAGTTCAGGAGGAAACAGCTACTGCTCGATTACGAGGTGACTCATGATATCCCGATGTTACAAGTGGAAGCAGACTGTTGCTGGAGCAAACGCTCATATAAGAATGAATATAATACATTGTCTGGTGCTGCAGCTATTATAGGACATCACACAAGGAAAGTTCTCTACATCGGAGTGTGGAATAAGTATTGTGAAACTTCTGCCAGCGCAAATAAAAAAGAACAACAACTTGCTGTTCACAAATGCTCTAAAAATCACGTCGGTTCTTCTTCTAGTTTGGAACCAACAATACTAGTAGAGCGATTTAAGTTCTCCGTAGCAACTTGGAAATTAATTTATAATATATTGTTACGAATGCATCTTATGTCGATGGCGTAAGGTTCAAAATCGCGTGACATGCAGTACATAACTTTTAAGCACTAAATCTCAAAACCTAGGTATTGTAGGGTTACAAAATAAAAACGCATTGCTAGACCTAGGGTGACCTATCGAATGGTACAGGTCTCAACAATTTTGTTAGCAAAGTGTCGACATCATTGATATAATATTAAACAGATACGATATGTTCTAACAAACTAACCGAAATAAATGTGCCCATCGGAGCAGCAGCACAAATGCAAATTTTTTATTCTGCGTACATTTCACACTTTAGTACCGTGTGAGTGAGATGGGGTGCAATTTAAAGAACAGAGAAGAAAAAGATGGCTAGTGTTTGTCGTTTGCTCTTAAATGGAAACAGCACACCATTCATGACAAGTTTGCCAAAGAATAACAAAAATGCAGATAGGAAATATAACAGAGTTAACGGTAACTGGTAATTTCGTAGGTGGTAGTGTAGTATATGCTCAATAGGTGCATATATACTTTTTAAGAACAGTTTTACACTTCAATCAAGTATTACAAAACTTTAATGTTTCTCATTGAAGTTTTGTAATACTTGATTAAAGTGTATTTAATATTTTGTGACTGTGATTAAAGGAAACCTAATGCAATTAACAATTATAAACCATAGTAATTAGTTAAATTAATTCGGTTTAATCTATATTTACTATATTTCAAATCCTATTTTAATTTTTCAAATTTAAACCATTATGCAAACATTCTGCATATATTTCTATATGCTAGGCTAATTGGTATGAGCGTAGAAAATATCTATTTATATTATTGTATAGGTACTTCATGTTCATTTAATATCGACAACCACTTTCCCATTTAATAATTTCATGTCATTTGACTCTATTAAGTACTTAGCAATGCAAAATAAACTCGTAATTTTATCAATATTTTACTTAACTGTTGCAATAAGACGTTCATAAATTGTAACTAAGGACAGAGGCGCGAAAATAAAGTGAAACAGAACTATAATCGTAGGTATAAAAGTCACCATAAACATTATCGCTTCTGTGCAACTAATCTATGTCAAATGCGTTCGCGTTCTTTATCACTCCCGCAAGAAATCCAATTAGATCTCTTTTTTTTACTTACAATGGCTGCCTAAGCATTAGCAGTAAGAATGTTTGAGAAAATAATTGAAACTATATTATTTATCTAAATATTTTGGAATACTTACTTATGATATGTGATTCCATGAATTTTGTTGGCTTTTCTAAAATAATTCGTGCAAAAATAATTTGTGCATTACACAAAACGCCATTTTGAATGCGGAATAGATTTTCTAGCCACCAAGGACACATGCGCGTACGGAACGAGAGTATCGAGAGTGACTAAAGCGAGATAGGTATTGGAATTACCATCTTTTGTACGCTTCATTTTCAGTGCGCTAGTGACTTATTTACGTTAGTTTAATACACTTCAGTAGGCCTAGTATGAGTTTTCATTACGAATCTCGTTCGACGATATCGAGCGCGTTTGACTCAGCGATTGGCCCGCTTCAAGGTCGTAAGAACTCTCAACCAATGAGAGCGCCAAACGCGCTCGATACCAATGATCGAGTTTCGTATTGAAAACTCATACTAGGCCCTCTGGACACATCTATTGGCCCACCTTAGAGTTTAGGTTTCGATGGCCCCTACCGAAATATGATTGTTAGATTGAACAAAAACTATTGATGCAGTTTTAAACCTGATACATTTTACCATCTTTTTCGATCGTATTGTTTTAAATTTGAAATCAGAATACCATACGACTTGAAGCTACGCCTGACAAGTCGGATATGCGTCTTCTTAAAAGCAATTGATTTTTGACTAAAAAACATGTTTTTATCAAATAAAGGTTTAATTTAATAACGCGTGTTGCCTCCATGGGCATCTACCACAGCTCTCATACGATTAGGCGTAGAGTTTATCAACCGCTCTATGAAATTTTGAGGGATCATCTCCCTTTACTCTTCTATTGCAGTTTTCAACTACTGCATCGTCTGGGCAACTGGCTGACGAGCCCTAACACGTCTTTTAGCTCGTCCCACATGTGCTCAATGGGGTTCATGTCTGGGGCTTCTGGCTGGCCAGTCCATAACTGTGATGTTCACATCCCGAAGATATTCTCTGACGATGCCGGCCGTATGGGCTCTTGCATTATCATGCATAAAAAGGAAATTTGGACCCACATAGTCCGCGTATGGTATCACGTGAGGTTCTAAGCACTCACGAATGTACCTTTCAGCATTTAATGTTGGCAGCCGTGGTCCTGTAACAACCTCAAGTTGAGTTTTGCCGCTCGCGGATATATACCGCCCCAGACAAAAGCAGCATTGTGCGAAACGCTCTCCTATAAGTCGGTAGACCTTCTTCATAGCTAGATCATGGTATGTATAGCAGTGGCGAATGTCCTTTGAAGCAGGCTTGTCCGATGGCGTGTTTACGACATCGTTACAATCTTGGATACATTAATACGATCGAGAAACGAAGCGCCAGTCGACGGTTTGGGTGTTTCAAAACGAATCAACGCCCACCAAAGTGAAGCGATCTAGAAGCGAGGGTGTTAGAACAATTTTTTTATCATCGCATAAATTTCTAAGTGTCCCACGTAGGTATATACAGCAAGCATGCCGCTTGAGTCAGAATGATGGATGAAGTAGCCGAGGGAGGCAAGTGGATATACTGGATATACATGCAATAATAACATTTTATCATTTTTTTTTTATCTCTAATGTACTGTAGTATTTTAACAGTTTTTCTATACCTACTCATTTTACAGTAGGTAGGCACGCACGTAAGTATGTATAAAATTATGTTTTTGGAATCTAGCCTCTGGAAGGATCTACTAATGAAACTTTCAAATGTTTAGGACGAGCCGAGTATCCAAAACCCCTAAATTTATTTTATATTTAATTTTTCTCTGCTTATTTTATAATAGGTACCCTATTTTTACACTTTCTAACGTTCAAGATTATCATCAGTGTTGCCGACAGTAATTTGCTAAAATCCCCAAACTCATTGTCGAAATTCCCCACGTTTGGGGAAAGAAAAATGATAATTCCCCACATATTCCCCACAGAAATAAAACAACCAAAAATGTAGGTAAAGTTCGGTCTCTGTGACAATGCATTTCTGACGTATGTCAGATATCACTAGTGTCACATTCACTGTAAAGTTCTTTTTAATATCTATATTTTCTAATTATATTTTTCGTTACGTTGAAGAGCAAATACCATCGGCAAATACAAATACATGCATCCAAAGTTACATTGTTTATTGAATCAATACTTAACGTTAAATTCACCGCAAGTTTCCGTCTAATTTTACTCTCCAGATTCTGCTGTAAACTTGACGTCAAAATACGGCAGTAGTTGGACGGCAACTTGACCATTATTCTGACGTCAACTTACGGAATAAAAGGCTATCAGGGAAATCAATCAAGACTAGCATAAATTTGATGTTAAATATCACGTTTTTGTGTTCATACTTAAAATCCCCGCATTTTCCCCGAATTGAAGCTCTCCCCACACATTCCCCAATCAGCTTTGCTTTCCCCGCAGTTTGGGGAATTCCCCACAGATCGGCAACACTGATTATCATTCAAGATCCATAGACATAATATAACATAGACGTGCCATACCTACCTAAAAACGTGCATACCTACACATTACTGAGACGATAAAATGGCCGCTAATAGAGCTGCCCATGTTTCTTTATAACAATATCAATAAAAGATTAATACGAAAATATTACTATTTTGGAGTTTGTTTTGAATTTTATGATAGATTTTTTTTTATTTTGACGTTGATATGCCTCATATTTGTATAGCTATTTTTTCTATAGTCAAACATTTCCCGTCCATGTTCTACTATGGCAATGGAAAATTAAAAAGATATTGAGACAGAACAGACTGTAAAACTGGGGGAGTTTTGGCGGGACAGTCCAGCTGAGTGTCACGGTCGTTTTTCATTGGACTTATAAAATTATTTATAGTGTTGTTTACTAAATAAAAGTGCGTGGTTTATGTAGTAAAAAGTGCATTTAGAAAATAGTTCATAAAGAACAGTGAAATATCGCTACATAGTGGCCACATTATGACTTTGCACCAAACCTCACTCGTAAGACGGGTCACGCGGCCATCTTTTTCGACATGGATAATTCATAATTACGTGACATTGGCTAAATGCACAAACCGTGCGAAGCCAAAAAATAAATAAATAATAATAATAATGACTGTAAAACTGTGGTTCTCAAAATTACGAGAATCCCCTTAGATTGCAATTTTGCAAATAAACAAACGTATTATTCATTTTAATTTTTCAACAGACCGTAATTAATGAATCAATTATAAAAACAGGAGTGGCCTAAGTTTATTTTCTGTCAGTGTAAACTATTTACGGAGACTCTAGTTTTAATTGATTTGCTAGTTGCTACATTTAAATTAATTAAGCTGGGAACATTGGGTTGTTTGTAGTCGATCAATACTTTGCAGTTTTGCACTGTCGATTCTCAAAAATTGATTGATTCGCTCTTTGTT
This sequence comes from Sesamia inferens, assembly GCA_037179545.1. Classification (NCBI taxonomy): domain Eukaryota; kingdom Metazoa; phylum Arthropoda; class Insecta; order Lepidoptera; family Noctuidae; genus Sesamia; species Sesamia inferens. The sequence goes on along the minus strand of CM073921.1, from coordinate 10,773,649 downwards.
GTCTAATAAGACTAAACAAAGAATATTTGTGCGAGTTGAACTCTGGTGAGTCTAAAATTTTATCTAATTATATTTGGGACCTTCCTCTAACGCTACTTAAGAAGAAGGCAAGCTGAATTATGGATTTTAATAGGTTTTGTTATTTTATTCGGTACATTTCTGTTTGGTTTATTTTAATTTTCTTTTATTTATTCACAAATATAGAAATGATGCATAATAATTTTTAATCAATGTTCTCTACTCTTGACACCTTAAACAGGCACATCTTTTAATTATTTAATCATACATAATAAATTTAAATTTAAAAACAAGCTATTTATAACAATTTTAAGTGTCAATAAAGTTTCTTGTAATTGTTTTGCTCAGAATTTTATCTCTTTAGAAATATTAAGGAGGTTTAAACAATAGTATTTACTTACAATTATTTCAACCTCCGTGCTAAATCAAAAGTGCTTGTAAATTAAAACAATGCTTCGCGATTGAGAGTCCTTTAAGTGAACTGGTGGTATTGTAATTTTTTTACTTATTTATTTAAGGAAGGTTTTAATCTACAGATTATGCCACCCTCATCGATACAATTCAACCTTACTGACTACTGTACAATTATTGTAAAATTAAAATACCTTGCTGCCACAACATATGACTTGATTAGGAAATATAAAGGGTGTATCTGACATCGACACACGAACGGGTACCATGGATCCAGTACATGATTTTGAACCTCCCAGTGGTGGAATTTTGCATCAGCTTTTTCCTGATAAAAAAAATATGCAGTTTTTTCATTACAGACCGTTCATAAAAAAATATTATGCAGTTTTGTCATTATAGACCGTTCATAAAAAAATATTATGGAGTTTTGGCATTATAGACCTTTCATAAAAAAATATTATGCAGTTTTTTCATTATAGACTGTTCATAATTGCTATACTTCTTTTCCCAATAAGATTTTAAAGTATAAATTTATTAATTCGCTAATTACACAAAAAAGCGCAATGAAAACAAAACTCGAAAACCTATCTTATCAGCTAATTTAATAGGGTTCACATCAGGGATCAACGTCATAACTACAAACCCGCACGGCGTCACGCTTGCAACGTTCAAAGGCCAAGCCGACACCTTTTTTAAACACTGTTATATCTGTAACTGTAACATTAATGACATAAATGACTATCACAATTTTATTAGTGGCATGCGGTGTAGCCTTATCGCGAAGTTTGCGTTACGATGTCAGATACACCCCCTGTATATTGTTATATGTTTGTAGTAAAATATATTGACTACCTCTGATTCTTTTAGTATTTCAACATGGATACTAGTAGTTTATATAAATTGAATAATTTATTTCATTAAAACCTTTATAAATTGAGAAGATAGTTCATATGAGTTGACTTATATATCGTCGCTTAAGTTCTAACACCGCGTAACTCAAAATAATGAACTTTTCAGGAGACTAAAAAAAGACAGTTTTTTTAGTTAAAAAGTTCATTATTTTGAGATACGAGGTGGAGACTAAAAAAACTTCTAGGTTTGTATACCTAGACAGTTTTTTTAGTCTCCTGAAAAGTTCATTATTTTGAGTTACGTGGTGTTAGAACTTAAGCGACGATATAACAGTTGGTATTTAAGCTGATTCTAATTTTATTAGCAACAATCTTTATTGTAACAAAGCACAGTATACATAGAATATTGTACTTTTGTTGCAAAGTGTACCCTTAAAACAACCTTTTTCTAATTTCTGTGTAATGTTGGCACAAGTGGAGTTAAATTATTAAAAAATATATGTTATATGTTTTTCATTTTGATCGACTTCAAATGTCTGTAATGTTTTCACTACTGGGACACAGGCCTCCTCTTGTCAGAGCTAATGGATTGTAATCCACTAAGCGGGCTTAGTGCCCGTTGGTAGATGGTAATTTTTGGTTCTAGGACATACTGATTTCCTCACAAAAAGTAAATGGATATCATTATGATAAAACCATTATAATCTATCTTAGCTTTGTGACAAAAAGTCCACATAAAGGACAGTTAAATAAAGAATTAAATTATTTAAAAAAGTACATTACTAGATGCGCCTAATGATTGAGGTACATAAATTTTGAAAATAATCCACCTTCAGCAGTTTGATAAGTTTAGTAAACTTTGGCTTCGTGGGGGTTTTCTATTTTGACTCATTTTTAATTTTCTCCAATGGTTAGCTACGAGGGATGTTACTGGTGTCTGAAAATTTTGTTTTTCATACCTATTTAAAATCTTTTGTTCAACTGCATTCTGAAAATAAGATGGATTGCTTCGAAACAAGCCTGTATTTTTTCCATTTTTGTATTTAAGCCAGGTCATATGTGATGCGAAAGGGGTTTTTTTTTTATTCAGTGTATCAGAAGATTCAATTCTATTATTTTTATACTGTTTTACTTATTAAACGACGACGCTCAGTCACCTTTAATACTCATCTCTCTATTATTTACTAGCTTAAGACTTAGACCCTCCCGGAAAGCAAACACAGAAGCTTATATTAGGTTTAGGTCTATGCTTTCAGGGGTTAAGTCTGGGGTAAAATGTTATCCTGCTGACATTAATCATCACCTTTTGAATTAATGGTAGTCTAAGATTCTTGCATTTTATTATTAATACAGTTTACAATATAATTTCCAGACTCCTTTGAGCATTAGAGTCCGTCAATTGCGTGATAGACTCTTAGAGTGCTCTGTGTATACTGCATTTTGCTACCTTTGCACCCACTCATCTGTAAAAAGAAGCATGGTAAGTTATTCCACACATCATATCTGCTTAGCATGCTATGCGATCAAATGAAAGCTGTTTGAACCTCCTGAAAAATGTGTAACAATACAAGCGAATTTTTCTGTGATTGGTTTTAGCGTAAGTTACATTTGGCTAATTCAATTTAATATCGTGCGATCTATTTGTGTTACAATATTCTGATTTTGTTTTATCTTACTAATCGACACCCGTTTAACCCGTGGTTACCAAGTGTAAAAACACGTTGTGAATGCATGTGTAAGCACAGGAGCTGGTACTGTCACCACAAATAAAACTCGCGTCGGTTAATGATATAAAAAACTATACCTACCTACTGTCATGAAGAGCACGCGCAGCGACCGTTTTATACTCGGTTTTTGTTTAATTGTCGGCAAGGCAAACTCAGCTCAGAGTCGTTCTGTACAGTGCTATTGTTTGCATAGGCGTATGCAGCTTCTGGCCTAGGAGGGGACAAGTCAAGCCTAGGGGGCAAGTCAGGGCTAGGGCGGTCACGTCAGTGCTAGGGGGCGGCAAGTCCGGGCTAGGGCGGTGTAAGTCAGATTTTTAGGGTTAAATCATCCACGGCTATTTTGTCTCACAAACTGCACAGGAAACATTAGGCATTTGTAGTGTAGTGTGTAGGGAAAATAGACGCAACTGATGTTGTATAAGTCTGCTGTATAAGTAATTAGGGGAGTTTATACATGTTCTGCTAGATTTGTCTCCAGCTCGCTCCCCCTGCCCCCCCGGGTATGCCCATGATTGTAAATGAAGGAAATTAGGTCAGCAAAGTAGGCTTTAATAGTGTCTTAAAACATTACTGAAGTGAAAAAAGACCTGCGTTAAGCCATCTTTGAATCAATACAGAAATAAAACTTAAGACCCGGCCGGCATTGGCAGGAGGTATATGAAATGTGTGCATGGAATTGGCAAGATTTGTCAAGAAGCGTGGCGAAAAGAGAAAAAGAGGGTATGTGATGCGTTAAAGTTTTTTTATATAAATTAATTACTTAGTTATATAGCATAAGTTGTAATTGCGAAAAATATTATTAGTTTTATTTTTAATCATTATTACTAGTCCCTTCCTGCATGCAGGTGGCAATGTAGTAGTAGTCTGTAAATAAATTCCGTATGTACAGACGACTGCACATGAAGCTACTACAATCTGTCAGTTTTCTTTATTAGATTTAAAACTTTATCTCTAAAGCATTAAGGCTTAATGTTAATTAGGAATATTTGAAAGTTTCGAGTAGCTTGACCTGCTGTCGTCCATAAATGATGTCATTATATGAGCAGCAGTTACCCATACAGATATAAATAAGGAGGAGGTTCTAAATTCGACTGTATTTTTTTGCTTGCTCAGAACTCTCGACTGGTTGAATGGATTTTGACGATTCTTTTATTTGGAAGCTAGTGTTTCCAGTGTCTTTGTTTTGTTGTCTTCGATTTTCGAAATCATTTAATTTTCACAGATTTTTTTTTTTAACAGATAGCTGTTTTTATGCCTGCTAAGCTAATATTGCACCCACCTACAGCTTCAAACAGATTATTTCAAGATTACATTATCATTATCTGCCAAGTCTTTTCCTAACTGTGTTGGCTCGGCTTTCAAGACAACATAATCTATAAAACTAAAATATTATAAAAGGTGTATAGTGACATCGACGCACAAACGAGTACCATAGATCCAGCTCATGATTCTGCACCCCCCAGTGGTGGAATTTTACGTCGGATTTTTCTCGATTAAAAAAAATTAATATGCAGTTTTTTCACTTTAGACCGTTCATAATTGCTATACTTTTATAACCCAATAAGATTTTAAAATAAAAATTAATTAATTCGTTAAATACACAAAAAAGCGCTATGTGAACAATACTAGAAAAACTATCCTATCAGCTGATTTATTAGAGTTCGCATCAGGGATTGACGTCATACCTACAAACCCGCACGGCGACACGCTTGCAACGTTCAAAGGCCGAACCGACACTTTTTTAAACAATGAATTCTGTAACTGTTCATTAACGACGTAAATGACTATCATAATTTTTTTAGTGCCATGCGGTCTAGCCTGCTCGCGAAGTTTGCGTTACGATGTCAGATACACCCTGTATATATAATAACATCCATTAAATAGTGGAGAAATACTATTATTTTTGAGGTTTGTAATGCGATGTCGTAAATAATTACCTACATTTTTTCCGCGTTTGCAGTGAAACGCAGGTTATACCCTACGAGATGTATCAAAATAGTGTACTCATTGAAAAGGTCTACAGAAATGTTCGCGATGGCTTATGTCTATCTGTTACAACAACGTTCACAGTTTTTCTGTAGTGTACCTATTTAGTATTAACATAATACCTGTGCGAAGTCGGGGCGGATCGCTAGTTAACAATTTTTTTTTTTTGTTATACAGTATGTTACGAAAACCCTGTCCGACCCGTGAAGGTGTTGTTAGGTATCGATAACTGATTCTACTAATGCATACAAAACCGGGCTTTACTTAAAAAAAAAATTCCCCTAAAAAAAATAAATATTATTTCGCAAAAGGAGGTAACTTATTAAATGTGCGTTGACCACCCTTCGCCTGCCGACCGCGGGGGGCGGGCGGCAGGACACGCGGCACGTGGTCGCATCGCTATTCGCTCATAATAATACCGGTGTTGTCACTTTTTAAAAATTACCTAATTTCGGGGAAATTGGAATTAATTCGTTGGAAAAAAAGATTATTTCAAAATTCATTTGTATTGGTACTATGATGAATACGTAAAATTTTATATTATATTTGGTCATGTGTTTACCTAACCTCTATTATCCTTATGGGTCGGACAGGGTTTTCGTAACATACTGTATATTATAAACTAGCGCTTGACCGCAATCCCGCCTGATGGTAAGCAGTGACGCAATCGTTGATGGTAAAGCGCACTAGGTTATTAAGAGCCTATTCACTCTAGCCTTGAAGACACTCAAATTGTAGTCCGACGGAAACACCGACGCGGGCAAATTGTTCCAGTCCCTCGATGTACGCGGTATAAAGGAGGAGGCGAAACGCTTCGTCCGGATCGTAGTGATGTTAACAACGTAAGGGTGGAAACTCGCCGTAGGACTTAATTATTTTTAACTATTTTTTTTTTCTGTTCTGTTGTTGATAACTACCATCGGCCCCACGTATGTGGCATGAAGGGATATTATTTTGTACCAAGTATTACGCTATTTATTTTGTTCGAAAAATTCAGTTTTTTGTAAAATATATATTTTAACGATTTGTTATAACTGCGGTACCTACTATTTAATATGTATGATACCCTTATCATTTTTCTAGCACAGCTACGTTTGCTTTTATAAGTACATAGTTTCGTAATGTAGTGTAGTAGAAAGGCTTCATCTACAACAAATAAGAACTTTGTTTCTAATCCTTCTTTGAAATCAAATGAAAATCTTTGAATTTTTGATTACGCTGGCGTAAATATAAAATCCGTAATGCGCTATTGCCGATACTCACTACTGGACTACGAATCAATTATTGGCAATTTAATTAAATAAAAATCCATATATATAGTTGTATAAATATTATAAATGCGAAAGAGAGTTACGGTTCCACGCTAATGGGTTTTGAATGGATTGGCACATGGGTACACCACCTAGTTAGGATATAGAGGCATGAGGAACTTGGAATAAAGTTCACTCACCCTCCATAGAAAATGGAGGATTAGCCAACCAGATAGGTGCCGTGAACTGCCTGACATTTGAGGTTGGGACTTTGTGATAAGCTCGACGCGCGGTTAACTGCTTTCGCGAGGCAGGATTTTGTTTGATGTCGGTGTGAGGCTAGTTTTCACTTGGAGTTGTAGATGCCTTCATAAGGATTTAGGATGGATAACTTTACTACCTATCTACTAGAACTTTTATCCTGAGGTACGTTTCATTTGGGATAATTTTCAACCTCCATGGTGGTTATAGCCGTGAGCAAAAGCCCATAATTAAGTCGGTGTAGAGGGGCTTTTGTATTTTTATATTATGCTGCGCCGACACAATGTCGAAAGTGTTTGTTTAAAAAATGCTAATGCAATGTTTAGACAGTATTCTTTTATTTCCTTTGTATAAATATATTGACGTGTGTACCTAAAATCAAATACAAAATAATGCAGAGGTACAGGCTGAGTTTGTTTTGACTTCCCTAATGCGAAATGTTTTGTGTTTAAATAAGTTTTTTTTTTAAATTATTGTTGTTTTGTGGTCGCTAATGCCAAATAAAATAAATTGTTATTATGGTTCAAAATTTATTGATTTGGTCTGAGCAGTTGTGTTGCGATGTGTGACGGGTACTATGCGCCTAATGTTGTTGTGTTGGGAGTTTGGCCGTGGAGGGTCTTCAGATCAATCTCCCTTTGGCGCAGCATCGTTGGTCGTGTTGTTGGTTTTAACATTGCATCTCCTCGCTCAACTGCCGTTTTCTTCCCCTTAATAAACTAGCGCGCTTTACCATCAACGATCGCATTACTGCTTACCATCAGGCGGGATTGCGGTCAAGCGCTAGTTTATAATTATTAAAAACAAAAAAAAAAAAAAAACTAATTTACCTGGTGTTTTCAGAAACTCACGGCTTTGAACCAGGGTGAAATTCTAGTTATTATTTTGAGATATAAATTGCTCTGTATTGTTTTTAACTTATTACCTAACTCCAGTTATAAGTTAATCCTTTTATTATTGAATAATAATTTATGCTTGCCACGGTGGATGGGTTAATAGTTACGAACGGAAAGCACCATAGTCGAGCTTTTGGTTCCGATTGTATTCCTGTATCTTTAAAAGTCGTTACTGGTAGTCAGGAAGCAAGAGTCTGACAATCTGTTTTAATAAAGGGTATTGTATTACCCGGTAATTAGTTTGTAGAGGTCATATAAGCAATCGCTCTATGTGAAAAAGCCGGCCTCAATATGACCAACTACAGATGGGAAAAGGCTAAGCAGATCATGTGTAGTGTAAACATATTTTTAACCCCAATTAAGTATTCAAAGTGAGCACGATTTTGATTTTGTTTATTTGGTTTCAGGGAGTCCCATTCTGTAATCTCCAATCCAACAACAAATTGAAGAATATGAAACCCAGATTCATTAAAGAAATGACGGCTCAACAAGGCGTATCTGGACAAACTGCTCCTCCAAGAATTTTATTTTTTCCACCATGCGGAATCGTGAAGCGACCAGAAATATATCGTGGCCTGTTACTACAGGACCGCAAGGCTGATATAACGCTGTCTACTCCAGCACGAAATTCAAGATCGATCAAGAATATTACAGCATCACTACAAAAGAACTACTCTCGTGTTTTCGATTTCCACACGATGTATTTCTTCAACCGTTTTGAGTACAGTGGCGTTGAATAATTTAAATATAACGCCTTGGTACTATGCATTTGTTAAGGATCTGGATCCTGCACTCAGTTGTTCAAATGGACCATTGTGCGTGGACTAAGTTGGCCGACGGCCAACTCCAACCAGAATCCAATTAATCTCAATCAATCTCCTAGAAGCTTACTAAGTCTCCTGGCTTGTTGAGAACATTTGTGTAAGATCTTGGTGTCCCGAGAGTTCCAGATCTAATCTGGGAGACGCCAGAACGCCTACTGCGGCAAGATTGGACCTACGACACCCGTAAGTCGCGACCGTTACTACCGGGCCCCCGATATAACGAAGACAGACAATTTAAAAACTACGGGCTCATAATAGTTTTTATGTAAACTAAGTAAATTAAATGTCGATCTAAAAAATGAATCATAAAGATGAAGAAGGAAATAATCATTTAGGATTTCGATCTAAATGTAAACCATACTTAGATCGAATCTCTAAATGATTCAAAAGAATACCACGTCCTCATTCATCTGAATCAACGAAGATCAAGAATTAGGTCGTGTTGACAAATCACCATTGTACACCACTCCACAAAGAACAAGAAGTATATTCGTATTATTTCTTGTAGAGTGAGCAAAGCGATGTACTTTTTTGTCGTGTAGTATATAGTATAAAACTTCGGTACTTACTTAGCTAATTTGTAACACTTTTATTAAAAAAAAAACTATTTTTGCCTACAACTAGTAATTCGAACGCAAAATTTTCAAGCAACAAAGGAAATTGTTTACGTAATATAACCGCCCATTGTAAACCCACTTCACCCTTTGTAAAATCTTCATATGTATGTCATGTGATTTATATGGTGTACATAATAAAGAGTATTCTATTATATACTATTCCATTGTTTTACAAGTAAAGCAATGATTTATGGACAGTGATACGATGATATATGATCTCTACAGATATTGCATTTCATTTCTACAGATATTGCGTTCAAACTCTATTTATTTATTTATTTATTAATTTATAAACCAGCGCTTGACCGCAATCCCACCTGATGGTAAGCAGTGACGCAATCGTTGATGGTAAAGCGCACTAGTTTATTAAGAGCCTATTCACTTTAGCCTTGAAGACACCCAAATTGTAGTCCGACGGAAACACCGCCGCCGGCAGATTGTTCCAGTCCCTCTATGTACGCGGTATAAACGCGTATAAAATATAATTATATCATATCTCAAATTAATATTTTTGTGAAAAATGTCATGAAAGATCTGCTTACGAATGAAACATAATTAAACTATAACTCAAATATTTGTTTTTGTTAAAAATTTCTTCAAAGATCTACATCATTCAAGACATTTAAAAAATATTTGAGATATGATGACATTAACATAATTGTAAACATTTTTTTTTAAGAACGTTCTCCTACACTTCTTATTTTTCCTGTATCTTGGGTGCTTTCACAAATGTATAAACTAACAAACACAATCACCCAGACTCGGAGCAACTACGTAGGCAATACAAATATTTAAAAATAAATTTCATCATATTTCATATTTTTTTAAGTCATGAAAAATCTACTTACGCATAAAACCCAAGTAAATCATATCTCAAATAAAATATTTGTGTTACTTTTTTACCAGATGGAGCCGTCAGACATGTCCAGTTCCGCAGTTGGGGAGGAGCAGCCCAGCATTTGCGATCTAAAGAATGAACTGCGCGAAAAGCAGTTCATGTATGATAGGTTGGGGTTAATTTTGCGGCGCTGCACATTTGTAAACCCCGACCCCGATCCGAGCTTGGACGAAACGAAAATTATGGGTAAGTGTCTACTCAAATTAACGGTTTTTTTTTTTTTTACAAATTATAAACTAGTGCTTGATCGCAATGCCGCCTGATGGTAAGTAGCGATAATATCGTTGATACTGGCTACTCTTCGCCTGTGCTCCAGGCTTTGGAGCCTTGACGTTGCTTTTTTTTCATAGTGAATTTTTTTTTTTATTTTATATTAATACTTTCATGTTATATAAAATACAAAATCTTTCTCCTTCTTTTTTCAAGATGAGATTCAACCTCAACTCTTCATCAATGGCCTCTGTGGAATATATACCACAATTTTGCCAATAACACTTGTAACAAATTATAGAAATTCTTTCAAAATTTTATTTCACAATAATGGCGGATATCGCCAATGACAGTTGGAAAAGACGACCGCGTGAACCGTCTATGAGGAAGGTTTGATGCAAAGTCACGATGTGGCCACTAAGCTCTGATATTTCAATGTTCTTTATGAATTATTTACTGAATGTACTTTTTACTACATAAATCATGTGCTTTTATTTAGTAAACCTATATAATTATTTATAGTATATAAATAATTTTATCTCATATAAAAAAATTAAAAATATATAACTAAAAAGGAGTTTATATTGACGTACTTTACCAATAGTATATCGAAAGAAAATTAAAAAATTAAATTATAACATTATTTCTCTAACAAAATAATGTTATAATAATTTTTTTTTTATTACTGTACAGATTACAAACCATAGACAGCACTATTTCATTTTTTATCTGTGGCTGCGCGCGGTGATGCAGGGTGCAGAATTTTGGCGCCAAATACGTTTCTTTGCATTGCAAGTCGTTGTTGTGTTTCGCTGGACACATCATTATCAACCTTTTATCTTCCCATTGCTGGGCAGAGGTCTCCTCTCATATAGAGAAGGATTGGGCGTAATCACCACGCTTGCTCAATGCGGGTTGGCGATTTCAGACTTAAAGTCCAGGTTTCCTCAGAATGTTTTCCTTCACCTTCAGTCATTGGTGTCCAAGATATACTTAGAAAGTACATATAACTTTAGAAAAGTTACATTGGTACTTGCCTGACCTGGAATCGAACCCACGCACTCATACTTGAGAGGCTGGTGTTTTAACCACTAGGCCACCACGACTTTTTGCAATAATTTGACAATAAAGTGTATATAAATAAATAAATATATGTATGTACGGACAACAGCAGGTCAAGATACACCAAACTGTCAGATATTGCCAATCAACTTTGAGCGTTAATACTTTGTACATACATAAAGTTTAAAATCTTATAAGGAAATCTGACAGACTGTAGTAGCTTCATGTGATAAGTTTTCCTACGAAATAATAACAATACCTATTGCTTAAGCGGTCCCTAGACCTACAATAACATTGCCTAATACATTTTATTGTGCAATAAGATGGAAAGATACTTTGCATCCAAACGATCAATAATACGAGGTACTCAATGGTTTCGTGTTCAGTTGAAGCAACATGTCCGAACAAGATGCGCACTCATACTTGAAAGGCTGGTGTTTTAACCACTAGGCCACCACGACTTCGCTGGACACATAATTGATTGTTATTATTTCTTAAAATGTCAAGTGACAATGAAGAAAATTTGACGCCGCCCGATATTTTAGAGGCTGCGACAGCAGTCAGTCTTAATTTACTACCAATTAAGTCAAGGAAATTATACGATAAATTTTATCAAGATTTTTTAACATGGAACATGAATAAAAGTGCCACTTCATATATTCAATACAATGTATGAGATTAGATAAAGTAGTGTATGAAACTGTACATAATTAGGTATTACACATTCGTGTGATACTATTAAAAAACTCGCTTCGCTCGTTTTTTAAACTCGCACTCGTGCATAATATCCCTCATTATGTAACAGTTTCATAAACTACTATTATTGCACAAAAAAAATTGAACACACTTTGCGTGATGGTTACCACATGTGGTGTTACTCATTGAAAAGTAGGAATGATATAAAGTGTGGTTTCAGGAACTATTTGCAGCTTAATACAGTCGTATGATCGGCGATTCAGTGCTCCTTTGGAGTTTACAGCTGGAGAAAAGGTACGTTACTTTCAATGTTTGTATTTACGTACGAGCTTGCATGGTTATGTTGTGTGTCTATGATAAGAAATTAAATTGAATACAATAAACTGGCATCCAAGCCCAATGGTGGTGTTATTCGGTAGCTGACAGATCACTGGCGACGAATATCCCAAGTTCATAAAAAAAACAAAATCCTTTCCTCCGCTGCTTCTAACTGAATTTCGATCAGTCAGCCGCTTTGACTACCTTTTGGTTACATAGAACAAAATTCCCACAGTCAACCACTGATTCCACTAAATTTTAAAAAGAAAATTATCACGTTGAGAAACACATTCAACGAATTCATTTTGGAAAGCTAATGTGTATGCATATCACATTTGTGAGAAATAAGCAATTAACGTTCTTTAGATTACCTTCTATGGCACTGTATTTGATTAATTGTTACTGTCTTCCTGCAACAAAGTATTGTTTATAAACTGCAATATTTGACCGTACGACTTCGCTGTGGAAATCACTACAATAGTTTCCAAGTTATCTTTTTAGTCACTGGTGGTGTTTTGATATCAGGTTAACTTGAAAAACGTCAATTTGAAAAAAAAAAATAGCTTTTTGCTTTCAAAAGTAAAATAACTGAAATTACCTTTGTTGCAGCTTTATGGCGTTGTGGTAGACTCAGAGGAGACTGCTACGACGCTTGTGAGTAAAGGTAATCTGCTGAGGCAAACCATGTTCGTCATGCTTGACACAATCGGCGGGAAAGTTATCAGCAGGGATACTTTGCAAGTCGCGCAGCAACTTGTGAGTATACTTGGTAGTCTGTAAAAAGCCCTCCAAATAATTTAGAAGCCTCTCCAAGAGTTTCCTATGAACATACTAGGTGGTGTTTGGGGAGAAACACCCCCCAGTGTGTTCAAGATATTATTTCATCCGCCATTTTTGAGCAGCCAACGGTGGTACGCCATAAAATCGGCCGCCGGCGGAAGTTACCACCCACCAGACAAAGCCTTGCCGCCAAGCGATTTGTCGTGTTCCGGCATGATGTCTGGTGAAGCCGTACGGAGGACGGATCTTAGCAGTTGTGCTGCGATGTGTGCCGGGTACGATGCGCCAAATGTGGTTGTGTCGGGAGTTTGGTCGTGGAGGGTCTCCGGATCAATCTCCCTTTGGCGCAGCATCGTTGGTCGTGTTGTTGGGTTTAACATTGCATCACCTCGCTCAACCGCCGTCTTCCTGTCTATTCGCTCAGTTTTTTCTGAGTGAATAGGCTCTTAATAAACTAGCGCGCTTTACCATCAACGATCGCATCACTGCTTACCATCAGGCGGGATTGCGGTCAAGCGCTTGTTTATAATTATTAAAAAAAAAGCCACTGGGATATGTCATCTACTTAGCCCCCTTAAATGGAGTACTTGAGACGCTACTTTTGGATTGCAATGTGTAATAGTTAACGTAGCGGTAGGGTCAGTAAAGTACTTAAATCTATAATGAATAGTGATTCATAATTATGTTGGTAAATCTGCATTGAACAGTATGTAGGCACGGGGCCCAGTACGCTAACTTGTGGAACCCCTGCTTTTATGGGACAGAGAATGCTTCCCTATGTTATACTATAGAATGGGGCTGGTGGACAAAGTTTTTTAATATCCCTTTTTTATATATTATAAACTAGTGCTTGACCGCATTCCCGCCTGATGGTAAGCAGTAATGCATGACGGTAAAGCGCGCTAGTTTATTAAGAGCCTATATTCACTCTAGCCTTGAAGACCCTTAAATTGTAGTCAGACGTTGACAAATTATTTCAGTTCCTAGTTGTACGTGGTATAAATACGAAGCGACACGCTTCGTTTGGATCGTAGTGGTGTCAACAACGTTAAGGGTGGATACTCGCCGTACGACGGGTCGTCCGATGATGGAACGGAGATGAGGAATTAAGTCATGCAATTCCTGCGCACACTCAACTAAATGTATCCTATAGAACACTGACAAGCTGGCTAATCTAAGCGGAGACCTGAACCAAATCTGGGTCGCCGATTGGCCTCTTCGCACGTCTCTCAACCGAACCGAAAGTTGCCAGGTGGTATTTTAGAGCAGTAGGCCTAATGTGGCTTCAGTGCTCCACACACGAACGGATCTGCGCTTTGTATAACAACCAGTACGGTAATAATACGGTAACAATTCTGTAATAATGTTTCTAGTAGATACAAGCGTGACGTAACATGAAGTTGCGGTTATTACCTTGTAGCGGTGCCTAACACGCGTCATATTGACGTTATCCGAATCCTGCATCTCGCAATCAGAGTTTTCGGTGCAACTAGCACGCATACCTACAAGTTCACGAAATCAACCGGCGGGCAAAGGGGCTGCTCAGTCTGGTCGTAGGATCCTCCTTTTTCTATGCAGGACGAGTGAGCTTCACACGCTGCTCCTCATTTCTCCACAACGTTCAGTCAGTTGACTTAGTCACATGGTTTATTATTTTTATTACCTAAACCGATGGAGCATTTATCAACTTCATCAATATTAAAAAAAAATAGGGTGGCAATGATCCTAAAGTAGTTTTTAAAACTAGCACGGACCCCCAGCTTCAAATATCTAGTAATTTTAAACACGAATGTTGCCAAAGTTCATACTTTTTCTGGTTTAAATACAATATCTTCGGTCATTGACATGGTCATTAAGCAGCGCAGCCAAATCGTACAATATTGTATTTTAATATATGTTCACAGGGTGATGGGCCGGAGAATGTGAAGCTAGCGCTGGACTTGATCACCTACGACAGCAAGTACGAATCAGCCATGCAATGGGTGTTCGGAGATACGCTGATCGTCCGAGACTTGGATATCGCCGAATTATTGGCTTTTCACCCGGCCGTGGGGTGCCGCTGTATCACGTTTGACGGTGACGAGATACTACCATGTGGTGCAAGGACCGGCGGTCCCACAGAGCAGGTCGGTTATCTCTCTACACAGCGACATATTTTTTAATGAGACAGATTTCGCGGCTGTTTGTAAAATCCAGTACATTCCAGGTTAGTCCTTTATTTCGCCACAATCACTTATATTGAGGATCGCACCTACACATATTTATACGCATTTATGTCCTGTAGGATGTCCACATAAGTTCTAACTTGAAGAACTTGTGTTGGGGTCGTTAAGCTCCCTAAAGTGAGTTGAGCTACACGATGATTGAGCATCAGTTTCTTTTTCCTTAAAATGTTTCGCCAGAAAGTTTTTACTTTAGAAGAGAATGAAGCTATGAACGAATTATAACGTTGCTAAATTTAAAAGTACAACTGTAACGTAGCATGATAGCTAAAATGACCATTATTACATTAGTCGGTTAACTAAGATACGCGGATTTTTGAACCTAAACAGAAAGTATAGCGTCAACTATTGACATATAATAACAATTTTTGTTCTAATCCATTATCAAAACTACTGTGTCTCACAAAATCGTCTGCGACTTTCTTGGGGGTCCGCAAAGCTCTTAACTTTTTGCCCGACTGCCAGGAAGGATTATGTTTTTAGCGCGTATCTTGTATGTAATGATCTTTATTACCCTGTATCTCCAGAACCGCTAAACCGACTTTCACATTTGTAGTATTGTTAGATTTTTATTAATAGCCCGAGTGTTCTTAGATAGGTGACATTAAAAAAAAAAACCAAAGTGGCGGATGCTTGAAGCCATATTGTGAGGTAAAAAAAGAAAAAATCTACCAAGTATATTGAGTGGGATATCAAAATGAAGGACTTTAAATACTGTTTCTAAATATGTATATATAACATATAAATAAATATTATAAAAAAAAATAGAAATTAAAAAAAATATTATATACAAACAAAAAAACCCGCCTGCATGAACAGTTGCGGGACAGAGCAGTTGGGGGACCTCTTAGCTAGAAAAACAAGTGTTCCATAGAACAGTCCCAACTGTGATTGTTCAACTTGTTTCTGCCAATTTCAGTTCGGTAGATTTTTATGCAGCCGGGTTTTTTGTTTGTAAATATTATTTTTTTTTACCATCATTTCATGTTCATGAAATCGTTGTTTTAGGAAGCATCAGTATTCCAGATGTTAGACGAGCGCAAGGAGTTATTTGAGAGGTTGGAGAAAATAAAGGCGGACATTGAGCGGCTCACTGCGGAAAAGGAGCAGGACGAAGTCACAGCTGCAACAGTTTCAAGGGTTTAGGTTAGGTTTTGTTAATGAAAATCGATTCTTTTCTGATATCAATCCCAATGTAAATCTCGATATTAAACCAAAGCTGCAGAAATTATTTCTGAAATTTTATTGTATTGCAGGATATTTATTATTTTAAGATAATGTTTCCTGCAACACAATAAACTTTGGCTACTGCCCACAAATGTCACTTCTGCATGAAATGTCTTAAGGTCTGTTGCCAACAACATAAAAAGGGTAACTTTGTCTATTGGGGACACATTCTAATATTTGGTTAAACCAAGTTATTTTATTAGCTCGAGATCAATCAAATCTTTTGTTACATAAGACATGTTTCCTTCTTTTTTTTAAATTATAAACAAGTGCTTGACCGCAATTCCGCCTGATGGTAAGCTGTCATGCAAAAGTTGATGGTAAAGCGCGTTAGTTTATTAAGAGCCTATTCACTCTAGCCTTGAAGATACTCGAGTTGTAGTCCGACGGGAACACCGTCGCTAGCAAATTGTTCCAGTCCCTCGATGTACGCGGCATAAAAGAGGAAGCGAAACGCTTCGTCGGTTCGTTCGGTGGAAACTCGCCGTACGACGAGTCGTCCGATGGTGGAATTAAATTATGCAATTTTCTTGCACACTCAGCAAAAAACATCCTATAGAACACCAAAAGGCAGGCTACTCTACGCCTGTGCTCCAGGCTTTGGAGACCGTTCTGAGATAAATCTGGGTCGCCAATCAGCCTCTTCGCACGCCTCCTCTACTGTACCCAAAGTAGCTAGGTGGCATTTCGCAGCACCAGCCCTATGTGGCTGCAGTACTTCACACACGATCGGACCTGTGCTTTGTAGAGCATTAGAAGCTGCCTTGGTATGAAGTACTGCCGGAACTTTGCGATAACGCCAAGTTTCCTGGCAGCCACTTTGGCCTTGGACTTAATGAACCGCCCAAAGTTTAAGTTCGAGGAAATCTCGACTCCCTGAAGCTGAAGGCGGTCTCCAAGGATATATTCCGAAAAGTAGGAGCCAAGGTGAATGGACTTCTTTTGGCGGTGAAAAGGCACGCCTGTGTTTTGGCCAGTGCAGTGCATTGTCAGCAGCTTCACTGAGGTAGTCAAATAGTTGAGTTGTCTTCTGGCCACTGCTGTGCAATTGGTAGACACAGGTGTAGAAAATTTTGTCCACACCAGTATCAACCGACAGCCATAGGGACGATAAATGAGGGTCTTCGAGGTGACGGAGACATCTGCAACAGATGTCATTGCGGACATACACACAGACCCCGGCACGCTGCAGGAAATGATGTTCCAGTGTTTATCGCTGGTAGCTGAGGTATGCCGCATCTGACGGACACCTGATCTGGGTCTGCGTCAAGAAAAGTAGGTGGGGCTTGTCAGTCTAAAGGTGGTGACGGACTGCATCGATAAATTACAGTGCAGACCTCAAATGTGTAAACATGACCACATGTCATGACGTGTGCAAGTATGTGTGCAAATGTATGTTGGGGGTTGGGGCCAAATAATCAAGGTCTACCACCAGCACCAGCAGGGTAATTACGTGACACTATCAGTAGCAATGGGTTTTATTTTGACATTTCAACAACATTCATTGGCGGTATTCACGATGTTGAGCAGACACATTTTTGAAACATATGGAGCAATGGATTTGCAATTTACTTCAAAATGATTCAAATTGGTAGTAATAGTTTTATGCAATGAGGGTGCTGGTGCAGTTTGGTAAATGACAAATGTCTTCGAATTTTTGGTTTTAGGTCACAACGTCGGCTTCACGACATTTTTTCATCATTTTGACATCAGCGGCTGCTGACTTAGCTACTGGATTCGGATAACCTGTTATTTATTTTGAGTAAGTCAAGGTTTTATTGATTTATATTACTTTGTGAATGTCATGCTAATGGTATTCGAGGTTACTTGCATGAAATAATTTTATATATGTGTGGGTTAAATTGGAAATCGAAATAACAACTAATATTTTTTGTTCTTTTTATGCGGTGAATTTAAGAATTCATATTATATGCTAGACTTAAGCATTAAATTTAAAAACAGGAACAATGATTTAATTTAAGTCACCGCAGAAAAATGAGCTGCTGACAGGGCTGGTGAATCTCCTTTATGATTTTTGTAACTTAACACTTAAGGATTTTAATATTAATAGCGCATGTTAATTCCTACAATATATCACATTGATGTATGAACACAACCACTTCATCTTAAAACATTATACCATTGTACCATACCGTTGATGTATGTATTTTTAGCTACACTTTTTTTTTATATAAATCATTTTTCAACTTTATGTAACATTCGATTACATAATTTTTTTAAGTGAATGTCTAGCCACTTATGACCACTAATTGTGATACAAAAAAACTTACATATAAAAACCACTCTTCAGACATCCTACATAGATTCCAACTACATAAATAAAAAAAATAAAATAGCGAATCATTAATAAATTTCGACAAGTAAATATCTATTACGTCATAGGCACATACTCATATCATATAGACAACAGTAAACGGGCCGTATGTTCCACTGGTCACATGAAGAGTCAACGATGTCCCGAATAATTCGATTAGCACTCTGACCCCCAAAGTGTTTCAACCCTAAACATTTGAAACATGTAGCTCCCAGTAAGGTTGTAATAATTGCGTTGTTTGAGGTTCTCGCTTGTGCAGCAGCGCCCCAGGACAGCTCACCGTGCTAGGAATTTGGGACGGTAGGAGCAATGGGGACATCTCACCTGTATTGGCGTAGTTAGGGATTTTCTAAGGGGCATGGTCCCAGAAATTAATGGCCGTCCACGACAAGCTCGTTTGATGGAGTTGCGCCAGCGCAGCTTTGTAGATATGGCATCAAGTATGAATTTCAGTACACCTATCCTATTATAGGTACTGTGTGTACCTGTGTCATGACCAAAATGAAGTAGGTAGTGTAAGTCGCTAATGTAATATATATAATTGGAGGGGTTTTTTATTTTTAGCTACACAAAATTAAATCTTTAATTTGTAAATATTTTGCTGATTTTATAATGATTTTATGAATAATGATGATTTATGCACAATCAAAAATTAACAGATTTTTGAGATTTTTTCTTTTACTCATATCAAAACAGAAACTTTAGCAGTCGAATGTCACCTTTAGAGCACAAATCTTGGAAGTTTCTAGTTAATTCCTAAGTGAGCGGCGTAGGTAATTGTTTCACCTTTTTGTTTGAAGGCTGTTTTCTGTTTTCTTAATTGAGGGATGAAATTTTTTTATGTATTAGGAAGGGTATTTTTTAGGTTGGATATTCCCATCCAAAAAAGAGATGAAGTTACCGTACGTTTCTGGGATGGGCCTAAAGCATTTACTATTCCCGTCGCTAAATCTGGCGTTAAGCATAAAATATATAAATAGATTTACTCAGAAGAAAAATAATTTTCAACACACAATATACACTTAAATGATTGTTAAAAAAATACAGTAAATAAAATAGGCTGTCATGGCACTGACACGCGCTTAACAGCACATTGCCTCGAGTCAGGTGCACACAGTTACAGATGCACGCCAAGTTATATCCTAGGGGTTTTTGACGGGAAAGCTTAGATGAATGTCACGCTCATTTTTCATTGGACTAAAAATAAATTATAGTGTCGTTTACTAAATAAAGCGCGTGATTTATGTAGTGTTCAAAAAAGTACATCAGTGAATAATTCATAAAGAACATTCACAGCCACATCACGGCTTTGCATCAAATCTCCTCGTAGTCGGCTCACGCGGCCGATATTTTTTTAAAGAATTTCTATAATTTGTTACACGTGTTATTGGCAAAATTGCTGTATCTAACCACATTGAAGAGTTGAAGTAGTATTCACTCTAAAGAAAAGAAAGAAAGAAAATTATATCCTATACAGTGTCAAGAAAGTTGATTTTAGATCCGCAATCTTTTTGACAATATGAAATGAACACGATGATGGAAGGGTATAAATGTGAAACTTTTATTACCTACACCGTCTCAAAACTTTTTCGTCTGTGTGTTGCATGTCGCGTGACGGTCGGCCGCAGAGTAGGGATAAAGTGAAAGGCGCTCGTCACTTTATAATGTGAAAAAAATATTTCACTTTCACTGTGGTTTCATAAAACCACAAAATCCTTTTTAGTTTTATCATGTTCTCTAAACATCAGTTTTGCACTAAACCCTATATTTGTTAACCATTAAGTATTTATTGTTTAGACTTTACAAGAGTTTTAGAGATACTTTTAGGGAAATTCTCATTAGATTTTATATTTTTATATCTCTGTTTTGAGTTTTAACGGTAGGTAGGTATGGTATAAAAAATCATTAGGAATGATCTACAATACATATGACAAACTATGTTTAAACAACCCCCAAAGTGATTAAAGAACAGCTCCGAGGGAAAAAGTTGACTAGAAGTTTTAGATCTTCGGTCTTTAAAAAAAAAGGGTGGCAATTACTCAAGTTTTGAAAACTCAGCCGGACCTTTAGCTTTCCAAAATAACGGAATTAATAATGATTTACATACTTTTCGGGAAACCATTTGTTGAAATTAAGAGTTCGAACAGAAATGAAAGCTATGCTTTTCCCAACATTCAAATAAGTTGAAGGTTAGCACAATTCGAGCTGAATTTCAGTCACTTAGGGTGATGATTAGACAGATAGCATTTTTAATACTCAATAAATTAAGTTATAACTTGGGTAACACAATTAGCATAAGTTAGCATAAGATTACACTTTGTAGTTTCTTAGGAAGTTTTAATTTTTGTACTCATGTGGGTAAAAAAAAAAAAATATAAGGTTTGCCAGCCCAGGTTGGCTGGCAAATCTTGTAATTTTTCTTTTCTTACTAAACATTTTTGTTTTCCGTTGGCACGTCTTATATTGTTGACAATCCTCCTAAACAGAACACGTCACTAAAGCGTGGGATTTATTTCCAGTAGCCTGAATGGACTACTTACTACTTAGTAAGTAGTCTGAAAAAAAGTCAGGAATAAAACGCTAATTTAGGTAATGTTGAATGCAGATCTCTAAAAAATTTAAATGATATAACAACGACGTTCCAGCAGTATTATAGATCTGATAGATGATCGTGCTAACGGTGAATAAAGAAGAAAATGCCATAATAATCTATATTTAGGTAATTTGGAATGAATATCTCTGAAACTTTTAGTTTTCTTTTTGTTATTAAAAAAGTCTCACATTAGGTATTTCTCCTGTATACTGGGTGCGATTACAAACATATAAACTGACATACACAAACAGCCAGACCTGGAACGACTAATTATAATAGATCATACAAATTTATTTGTTAGCCTAACCACTGCGGATAAGATGTTCGTGTGAATAAAGATGTTTCCTGGGTAAAAAAAAAAAATATTCTGTGTAGTCCGTAATTCAGATTATAGAAAATATTGGATACGTATATTTTGTTTTATCAAATCAATAAAAATTTACAAATATAAAAAGTAAACTCTCTAAAAAGTGTAGCGTATAGTGACGTCGTCTTCTTTTTTTGTTTACCTATATGAAAAACGAGAAAATACGTGTCTAGTATTTTTTAGAAATCTGACTGACAGTCTACCTAATTAGTTTTTTTTTAGTCAACTACCCTATTGTGAAAAATTTTAATGCCAGCCCAGTAATTACTCCACGGGACTGAATATAATTACTAGCTATATTTACTATAAATGTAATTGTAATGCATATAAACCTTATTAATACACATTAATTAAATTAACATACTCAACTTAATAATTTTTCACTTAGTTGTATAAAATCGCCACCATTTTGTACTACTATTATAAGTTTACATCGAGTAATTCATCATGTATGGAGTTTTGCACATTTAACTAAGTAGTAAGTATTCATGCTTTGCAGTTCACGATCTAATGTATAACCTTAGATTTTAATGACATGTCATAAAAAAAATTAAATATTAATTATGCTTTTTCTTCATCGCTCATCCTACTAACCCTTTAAATGTTACTAACCTTTTTTTTGTGTTTATTTTTGTGGGGAATTCCTCATGGATACCCTCCGTCTATGAATAACGGAAGGTTATGTAGGATTCCTAACGACAAACGCTACTATTAGTTCGAGTCCCATGAGTCAAGGCCCTACTACATTCGCCGCACTCCCGTCTGGTACCAGCCCGCCATCCCCAGCGGACGCCATCGCCAAGTGCGTCCGATACCACGACCGCACAGCCGTCCACTAAGACGCACATATTGCATGTCATCCTCCTTGGGCTTTAGCGCTCGAGCGACGGCTCCAATTTCGTCGTCCGTTTAACTAACCTCCTAATATTGTAAATGTGTAATTTTGAACCTATGATTGGATGTTGTTTAATCACGCAATAAGATCTTGACGGATTTGGATGTTATTTGGCACACAGATATTTTTTCTATATATATTTTTTTAAAATATAAATTATAAACTAGTGCTTGACCGCAATCCCGCCTGATGGTAAGCAGTGATGCAATCGTTGATGGTAAAGCGCGCTAGTTTATTAAGAGCCTATTCACTCTGGCCTTGAAGACACTCAAATCATCTACCGCATAGCCTTTTCCGAACTACGTTGAGGCTGGTTTTCAATCTAACCGGATTCAGCTGAATGCCAGTACCTATTTTACATGGAGCGACTGCCTATGTGAACTCCACAACATAGTTTTTTTATAATTATAAACTGTGCTTGACTGCAATCCCGTCTGATGGTAAGCAGTGATGCAATCATTGATGTTAAAGCGCGCTAGTTTATTAAGAGCCTATTCACTAAAAAAAAAACTTGGTGAATAGGAAGGAAGACAGTAGTTGAGCGAGGTGATGCAATGTTGTACCCAACAACACGACCAACGATGCTGCGCCAGAGTGAGATTGTTCTGGAGACCCTTCACGACCAAACTCCCGACGCAATAACATTTGGCGCATCGTACCTACCCGGCACAACTGCTCAGACCCGTCCTCCGTACGGCTTCACCAGACATCATGCTGGAACACGACGAATGGCTTGCCGGCAAGACTTTGGTGGGTGGTAACTTCTCCCGGCAGCCAATGTTATGGCCTACCACTGAGTAGGGTAATACGATGCCCCATGATAAGACTGGTTGTCAGACGGTTTCGGGCTTTTGATTACCCGAATTGACTGTCAAAGATCTACTCATGACAGCCGGGACCAACGACTTAATGTGCTTTCCGAGGCACGGAAGGGGCTTGTAAAGATGATCATGGGTCACCCATCCAGAAACCAACCGCGGCTAGCGTAGCGTAACCTGATCTAACGTCTTGTGCGGCCATTATTATTTCGCCACGAGCCCCTCTATTTTACATATAAATAAATAAAAAGCAAAAAGACCCTTAATGGCTTTAAAAGCAAGAACAACCAACAAACAACAGCTTCCCACTACGTTCTCCTCGTCCCAGGAGAGAGAAGGCTTACTCAACTACTTAATTGTTGAAATGAACACTACACGGTGGAGCAAGGTTACTTAGATTACTGGCTGGTAATAAAAACATTTAGGTACTGTATCACCAGCGGCAATTGAAATTTTAAGAAAATTTTCCGGCAATGCATCCAATGCCATTTATATTCAACAATCAACCAACCAAAACGGTACCTAACCAAAGAAAACTAAAGAAAGATCCTCTCCATCAAAGCCGTATTCCCACACCGGCACTGTATTTACGGACTAAAGGCCGTGGCTAAAATTTTCAAAGGCCTTATTCATATTTGCAACAGCACTGTACCAATATAAATATATATTTAACTTGTTTCGAAATTATCAAAGCAAACCTTCACTACAACACCAGGAATAATATATGTGTACATATTTTATATCTTCTTCGATGAAGCAGCCAACTTCTTCGGAACTGTAAGAGTTTTAAATTAAGATTTTAACTACCTGTGTAGGCAAAACAATGCTACCCTTTTTTTGGGAAGGTTAATCATTGACTATGACTCTTCTCCCGGTCTGGGTGGAGCGGAAGGCCGTGTCAGATTTTTACTGACTAAAACCTACCATTGTTTCTTCACTTGCCTGTGCGCCAGAGCCACGGTATCTTTTAACCAACCCGCAACCCTGACCCAGGAGGCATCGGTCTTCGTGGACCCCGTCACGATGTGCTGATATCTCTTTGAGGCGCGCGTGAAACACATCGCTCCGTCGACTCGGGCCTGGTCCTTACCGGGCGGCGAGCTGCCCACTGCTCACCGCCCGCAGGCCCGCGCTTACGATGACCGGGAATTTGATGTTTTCTCGACTAGGGCGTCTTCTGCGGCGGTTAGTGGGGTGAGGGCGCTGGGATTCCCGCTCCCTCACGCGTTCTGCCTCCTTTGCCAGCAATACTGCTTCGCAGAAGGAAGTGACGGCTTGCCATGCACTCTCGCTCCGGACCATGGCCTGGACCAGGGTTGGACGCGAGAGATCGCAGCCGATTGCCGCCACGAGGACACAGCGGTGCTGTACCCAAGCTGGGCAGACCACCGTATGCTTCAACGTGTCCTCAGAAAGCAATGCTACCCACATAGTTCTTTAAAGAAATTAATGACATCCCAATCGAATGGCGTTACAACTTAAATCTTGGTCATCAGCAAGGTAGTACATTTGGTAGGTAATAATTTGGGGGTATCTGGAAATTCCGGCAGTGACCTTGAATCTTTGCCGGTCGTGCTACCATATTTGGAAAATGGCGGCCAGGAAAACGTTTGATACCCTATGTTCGAGTCATGTTATTATTAAAATAGTTACGAAAAAAAGACGTACCTCGAGGTGGTGGGAAAATGATTTGCTTTTTGGCCAAAACGCATGTTAGAGCAGACTGATCCATTGGGGCACTGATTCGCAAACTTCGTTCTGAAACAGCACAGCAAGTAAAAAAAGTAGTACTAATAAAATCTATAAAAGGATGAACAGCTTGGTCATGATGTTTCTAGTGGAGTTTACAAAATTCAGGCCCATACTTTTTGTTTTGGGTGGGAAATCATAAAATGATCTCTCCCGCTCTGAGCGAAGCGGAAGGGCGTGTCAAACTTCTACTGACTAAAACCCACTCTTGTTCCTTCACTTGCGTGTGCGCTAAGGACACCCGTATCTCTATTGACCCCGTCACTGTGTGCTGACATCTCTCTGATGAGCGCGTAGAACTCAAAGCGCTGTCGACCCGCGCCTAGTCCTTACCGGGCGGTGAGCTGCCCACTACTCGCCGCCCTTAAGCCCGCGCCTACATACTGGAACAGTAAATGTAGTTTGTGTCCATTATCTGGTAGATGTAAGTACTAACACTAACACGTTCTTGGTGAAAATAAAAGGACTTTGTTTTTTTGTTCTAATTTTGTTAATATTTTATTGTGATTTAGGTAACAGATCTGGAGGCGTTAGACAGAGGAAACCGAGGAGAATTGTGCACTAGAGGTTAGTGCAAACTGACGCTGCAGCATGTTGCATCGCAAGCGAGGGAGCCGGAGGATAAGCAAGACGTCAAAGGCGCAGGGAGGAGGTGGGCCCTATTCTAATATTGTATAATAGCAGAACGAGACGGACGAATGAAAGGCGAGTACTGTACACACAGTACTCGCTTCGTTTTTTTTTGACGCTGTGGAAATGCCTTTACGCACCATACCCGCCGCCAAGCGACGGGCGTGTGTGGGACTCGCCCAGCCGAAGCCGGGAATATCCACTAAAACCACAGCGGCACAACGACATCGCCTTAGTGGCGGGGTCATGGGAAATGGCATAGCCTGCGGTACCAATCCCCCGCCGGCGATTCCCGCCTAAAGGCGGGCCCACAGTGGTCCCTCCATAGGGAGGGGCCGGGCTGGGTACGTCTTCTTGTGCGAGTAGACACTGCAGTCAAGGGTTTTATTGTCTAGTGAGGTGTCCTTCCTTTTAGCCCCACTCGTTTGCCCGGAAGCAAACGGGGCCCCCAGCTCCTTTCAGTGAGGAGACCAGGTTGCCCGACGGTGACCCGGAGTCACGTCAGCCACCTGGAGTGGAGGCCGACCCGCCACACGTGTGACCGGAGCGGTCCCCACATCTGGTTTTGGTCCGCGCCGGTAAACCGGTAACCCCCATATCTGGGGGCCGTTCCCCTATCCGCCACCTGGGGACGCGTCCGATGGCAAGCCAGAAACTGCACACGGAATCGTAACTTATCCTTACTTAACTTATCTCCTTTCGTTTCCCGCGTGAGCCGACTAGGAGGGGTTTTGGGTTAAGTCATGATGTGGCCACTATGCTACAATATTTCAACATTCTTTATAAATTATTCAATGAATGCACTTTTTACCACATAAATCACGCGCTTTATTTAGTAAACAATACTAAATAATTTTAAAAGTGTAATGAAAAATGAGCGTGACACTCAGCTTGAGTTTCCCGCCAAAACCCTAGTAAAAACAAGTTGAGTGAAGTCAGCTTAGAGTGCGTTGTCAATCCTTTAGCATTAGTTGGAATGATACTCCGCTCGAGCGGGCCAGCGGTGCGTTGACCTCTGGCGTCAGCTGTTGCACGTACTGTGATCTATCGTAAGCTGCGTGGCGGGCTCGGTAACCACACTGCAACCATGTCTAAATGTATTTGGGAAAAAATATAACATGGTGTAAAAATGATTGGAATCGATTCAGTTGCTTATTCTGAACAAACTATATTCAGGTTTCGCATAAACAAAAAAATAACGTTGTGTGTATTGCTTATTTTCTTTCTAATTTTTGCAGGAATCTGTAAAAGAGATGCAAGTCCCGCATCGTAGGCGAAAGGCGGAAGTAGTAATGATCTAAGACGCGGTGATATCGCTCTCCTCATCCAGTTGATGAGACATAAGTGCAAGCACATCGCGCAGGTCAAGAAGCTATACAAGATCGGAAACGAGATATAAGCTTATGTCAGCGAATAGCAGAACAACAATGTACGTTTTTATTTAATTTTAAAAAGAATTACATTATTATAAATATGGTATAATCCATCCATTGACAGCCTCCGTGGCGTAGCGGTAGCGAACGCGGCCGCTGCGCAAGGGGGCGCGGGTTCGACCCCCGCGCAGTGCAAATATTTATATGCATGATATAAATATTTGCACCGGTCTGGTCGTGCCTCGGAAAGCACGTTAAGCCGTTGGTCCCGGTCGCCATACGAACATCTACGTCAGTCGTTATGGGTTGTTGTTGGAGCCCTCAAAAGTTCAACAATTGGTCTAATTGCAATGCTTCGAAATCGCCTTCGGGTTGTGGAGTTCAGACGGCAGTCGCTTCACGGAAAATGTCGAAGTTTCGCCAAAATCAGCAATTAGACTGGTAAAGTGGACCCCGGACTCCAAAGCTAAAAAAAGCTTCGGATGCGACTGGGATTAACGCTGGGATGATGATGAAGTTATAATCCATCTGGCTTAGGTAATTAACTAAAGGTAAACAAAAAACCACGTGGCATAGTTAACCAACTAAATTTAATATCAGGCACTTCAGTTGTTATGCTACATCACAGGTGTACTCTTCAATTTAGCAACGTTATAATTTATTAACGTTAAGTATATACAAAAGTCTTCGACCAGTGTGTGTTGCCAGTGATGACTTATGGAATTGAGACGTGGTCGCTAACAATGGGCTATAAGGCCCATTGTTAGAGGAGAAGGCTCAAAGTCGCTCAAAGGGCAATGGAGAGGGCTATGCTTGGGGTTTCACTGCGCGATCGAATCAGGAATGAGGAGATCCGCAGAAGAACGAGAGTAACCGACATAGCCCGAAGAATTGCAACACTGAAGTGGCAATGGGCTGGACACATTGCCCGTAGGACCGATGCCCGATGGGGCCGACGGGTTCTCGAGTGGCGACCACGCACCGGAAGACGTAGCGTGGGTAGGCCCCCGACAAGGTGGACCGACGACCTGGTGAAGGTCGCGGGAAACCGCTGGATGCGGGAGGCGCAGGACCGGTCGTCGTGGAGAACCTTGGGGGAGGCCTATGTCCGGCAGTGGACGTCTTTCGGCTGAAATGATGATGATGATGATGAAGTATATACAGTACCTGATTTTGGACCGACGAAAATGATTAACTCAGGCAGTTGAAATTTTTTATCGGTTATTTAAAAAACTCAGTTGTTTCTTACAAAAGTGCAAAACTTACAAAATTAAACAAGATAATAGGTAAAGAGATTATGTCAAGATCAGAGGAACATTTCTTGTAGTTTTAAGAATGTTCACAATCTGATCTGTTTCTATCAAAAGGGTAATTGCGTAACACTATCAGTAGCAATGGTTTTCATTTTGACAGTTCAACAACATTCATTGCGTTCAATACGCAGTTGGAACAACAGCCAGTTTTTGAAGAACAACATGGAGCAATGGATTAGCAATATCATCATTAACCTTTTTATCGTCCCACTGTTGAGCACAGGTCTCCTCTCATACAGAGAAGGATTGAGCGTAATCACCACGCTTGCTCAATGCGGGTTGGCGATTTCAGACTTATAAAGTCCAGGTTTCCTCAAGATGTTTTTGATTAGCAATACGATTCCAACTGTGTTACGCAATTAGGGCGCTGTTCTCAAATTTCTTTGCATTTTTGATCACTTTTTGACATTGATTGTCCATGATCCACTTATTTTATTTTATTTAAACTCTGCACTATGCTAAAAAAAAAGTATAAAATAAAACCTTTTTAATTCAGACTTTTCAATCCATAGAGAGTCGCTAAGCCAAGAGTGTCGTCAGTGTCACTCTTGACATGCGGCTATAGTTCTGTGTGAGTCCCCTGCCGAGAGTTTTCACGGGAAAGTTGAGTGTCAGCGCATTTTTCATTGGACTTTTTAAATTATTTATAGTGTCGTTTAGTAAATAAAAGCGCGTGATTTATGTAGTAAAAAGTGCATTCAGTAAATAATTCATAAAGAACATGACTTTGCCTCAAACCTCCCTCATAGACAGTTCACGCGGCCGTCTTTTTCAACTGTCATTGGCGATATCGGCCATTATTGTGAAATAAAGTTTTCAAAGAATTTCTATAATTTGTTACACGTGTTATTGGCAACATTGTGTTATCTATTACACAGAGGCCATTGATCAAGGGTTGAAACCACAACTCTTGATAGAGGCGAAGACAGCAATGCACAGGCAGGGGACTCAACCGAGTCCCCTGCCTGTGCATTGCTATCTTCGCCACTGTGGAATAGATATCACAATTTTGCCAATAACACGTGTAACAAAGCGTATCAAGTGTAATTTTACTTTTTGCTTGCTGCAGATTATTTTTATGGTTTGTTTTGTCTGCAGAATCTCTCTATAGTACATCTAATCCCTCCCGCATTTATGGGCTGTCTTATTTCACATTTCAGATTCCATCAGAGTTTGGCTAGAGCTGCATCATCAGGAAGACAACTTGGGCTACATTAGATTGCTGGTTATAATAGAATCAGTTTTCGCATGTCAACACTTATTCTTACTGAGGCAAAGTTCTTAATACAAAATTGACAACTTAGACCCTGGTTTGTAAAATTCGATATTCAACAATGGCTCAAGACTACTATAATGTATTAACGAGTTACCCATGAACATATAAAAAGGACAGCTGAAATGTAAATAGGTACTTATGTCAAAATAACCAACAAACGGATGTCTTGTGTCCTGTAGAAAAGGCAATAAAAATACCATATATACTTTGGCAAGCATTATCCAACCATAAGACAACCTATGAATAAAACTAATAATCGAACATTATTTTATGAATAGAATATGAAGTATGAAGCAAAACGCAAATAACATTTAAATTTGTTGTTTTTGGAAATAAACATCAGAACGTTTTATTTGTAGTTTTATTTTTGTTTCTTGAAAATTGTAGGGTAGGTTACATACACTTCTTTCAAAGGTTATTAGTAAACAAACTTTATTTTAAATGTAATAAATGATACATAATATACACCAAGAGTACCTTCCTGGCACTGGAAATACGGCCCGGAACTTCACGTCAATGCGCATAGATTTTTTTTTTTTTTTTTTTAATAATTATAAACTAGCGCTTGACCGCAATCCCGCCTGATGGTAAGCAGTGACGCGATCGTTGATGTTAAAGCGCGCTAGTTTATTAAGAGCCTATTCACTCAGAAAAACTGAGCGAATAGGAAGGAAGATGGCAGTTGAGCGAGGTGATGCAATGTTAAACCCAACAACACGACCAACGATGCCAAAGCGAGATTGTTCTGAAGACCCTCCACGACCAAACTCCCGACACAACAATATTTGGCACATCGTACTCGGCACACATCGCAGCACAACTGCTCAGACCCGTCCTCCGTACGACTTCACCCGACATCATGCCGGAACACGACAAGTCGCTTGGCGGCAAGGCTTTGTCTGGTGGGTGGTAACTTCTGCCGGCATAGTCGTGGTCAAGTCATAAGAAGTTTTAATTATACTTTTATAATAATATACACAATTAAAAAGAAGGTAGTTTATTAATAAGTTCTTAAAAATACCTAATTCAATAACGAAATCAGCCATTACATAAAAAGGGGTCCACAACTAAGTGCGCCAATTATAGAACTCTAGCACTTATATCTCATGCTAGTAAATTCCTTTTATATGTTTTAAACGCCAGGATCAACCACTTATTTGGGTGGCAGATCCCTCAGGAACAGGCCGGCTTTGTGAAAGGCAGAGGGATACGTGAACAGATCCTTAATATTCTCCAGTTGATTGAAAAGTTCTACGAGTTTAACACGCCCGTCATCATGTGATTATAGTCAGATTGCGTTGTCTGGTCTAGATTGTGGCCTTTGTAGATTGTGGGGAGTTCTTGGAGAGCATGGAGTACCTGTATATTTGGTTGCTCTGATTCAGTCCCTATACACTAGTGGTCAAACTCGACTTAAGTCGTGGTGGCCTAGTGGTTAAAACATCAGCCTCTCAAGTATGAGTGTGCGGGTTAGATTCCAGGTCAGGCAAGTACCAATGTAACTTTTCTAAGTTATATGTATGTACTTTCTAAGTATATCTTGGACACCAACGACTGATTATAAGGTGAAGAAAAACGTCTTGAGAAAACCTGGACTTTAAGTCTGAAATCGCACAACCCGCATTGAGCAAGCGTGGTGATTACGCTCAATCCTGCTTACAGCAGGTTGATGAAGATGATGATAATGACACTAGTGGTCGGGGTGTTGTTAGGGTAGATAATTCTGTTTCGGACCTATTTGCTTTCGGAAGGGGTGTTAGACAGAGATGAATGCTGTCTCCATTGCTTTTTAATATTTATGGAGAATATATTATCAGACGGGCATGTGAGAACTGGCACGGAGGTGTCTCTGTTGGTGGTGTCAATCTGATGATACCACGCAGCTGGCAGATGATGAGTCAGAAATGACAGATCTCCTGAACAGGGTCACAAACATCAGCCTGGAACTAGGTCTCAGAGTTAACCATGCAAAAACGAAGGTAATGGTTCTCAATCGTGCCAACAAGCTAGTGATCACAGGGGCACTGAATCTAGAAATGTTGACCATTTCGTCTATCTTTGGTCTAGTATAAGCAACAATGGTTCATGTGAATTGGAAACAAGGAGACGAATAGGAATAGTGAAAAATATGCATAAAGCGCGTGGGTCAGTCTGCGTTTGACTGTCGAAGCGAAACAAGCGAAAGTAAGAACCGATAATTGAGAACATCTACAGCGACAACTGCAACGAGCAGGACTGCGAGAAGTAACTTCCGTGGTGTTGTTGTATGTTTACGACACGGACTTCATGGACATAAGAGAAGACTTCGGTGCTACATCCGCTATATGCTACTTGTCATTGCCTACTATCGACTGTAAGTTGACAATAAACTTCGTAATCCTTAACCGACATTTTAGTACCCCTAGCCCGTAACATTATTCTAAAGTGCTTCTTAGCCTGAAAGTGAAACAACGTGTTGTTACTTCACATAGTTTACGATGTTTTTTCTGTTGGAAATTAATAGTCTTCTTTATTTCTACATCCATATACGGTGCACTGATACATTACTCAGCAGTGTTTTTGAATCAGTGGGTTGCGACCCCTAGGGGGGTCGTGACGCCTTACTCGGGGGGTCGCCGGCTAAAAGAAAAAGTTGAGATTCTTACACGTGAGCCTGGATCCAGAAAAGTGTGTGGGGCATTCGTTAACACTGGATGCTTGAAAATAAACAAATACTGAAAAAAGTGAATAGCCAATAAAAAATTAAGGACGCGGAACTTTGGCACACCCAAATTATGTAGGTATAATTCAGACTTGGTTTCTCTTTCAAATAAAACATCTTATAAAAATTGGCCCACAATTGACTGAAAAATAGGCAGTCATACATAAAAAATACATACATACAGTGAAACATACAACCTTCTCTTTTTTCAAGACGGTTAAAAACAGCAACAATTAGAATAGACTCTCCTTAAGTGCATTGTGGGTCTTAACAACACTTCGTAGAGACTAGGAGAACATTACATTTTATAATAACTTAAGAAAGTGGGAGAGAAAAGAGATGGGTCGGATTGTGAACGAATGCAGGAGGACATAGATAGAGTTGTGGATTGAAGCCATAAAAAAAGCTCCACTTGAATATCGACAAATGTTCAGTGATAACATTCACTCGGGCGCGGACTCCAATATGCTCAGAGTACAAAGTAGAGAGAGCACCAATGCAACATGTGCCGCAGGTTCGTAATCTAGGAGTGTATCTCACTCCAGACCTTAATTTTCGCGAACACATCATTAAGATATGTAAGAAGGAGTACAGAAACTTAGGTTTCGTATGGTGGCAATCACAGGGTTTTACGAATATTACCACGTCCAAGGTGTGATATGAGGCACTAGTTAGAAGCCATCTTGAGCATAGTGCGGTAATATGGGCACCGTATGTAATCAAATATAGTGTCATGTTGGAATCGGTATAGAACAAGTTTATAAGGATTTTGTATTTTAAACTATATGGAGTGTATCCGTTCGACCCGTTGATGTACCCCACACTGTTTGTACTTGGTATCATCATCAACCTTTTTATCGTCCCACTGCTGGACACAGGTCTCCTCTCATACAGAGAAGGAAAAATGGGCGCAGGGTTCGCCGAGAGTGTAGTTGCTGCATATGTAGCAATATAACTTACGTCAGCTAGAGCTTCAAGTGCTGGACCGGTACGTGTGTAGGCGGCGACGCCCGCAACTGCTAAACGTGCCTGTGGCCAGAATCAACCTACTGGCGAAAGCACCCCTCTCCCGTGCAATCCGTGTGGTGAACGAAATCCATGAAAGTCTGGATATATTTTCGTGTTCTTTGAGTGAACTCTCAAGACTTTTATTAAATACTAGCTTTCCGCCCGCGGCTTCGCCCGCGTAGAATTCGGATATATCGCGCTTTTAAGATTTCCTTCGGGAATATCAAATTTTTCCGGGATAAAAAGTACCCTATTATTTAATCCGGACTTCTAAATTTACGTCTGTAAAATTTCAAAGCAACGGTTCAGTAGTTACGCCGTGAAAGCGGAACAAACAAACAAACTCGCTTTCCGATGTATAATAAATTAAGTAAGGATTGTTAGTTATATTTAGAGAGTAAGAATTAGTGTATATTTAAGTATTAGTGGATAACTGCACTGTCGCATTAGTTTAAGGCCTGTAAGGACAGTTGTAGGAGTGCTAAATAAATAAATAAATAAATAAAAATTTTCAACAAAACAGATTGAACTTGATGAAACGATTATTTTGTTTGTTCAATAATTTTGACGTATCGGATTACAAAATATCCTGTGAATTCAAGGTAAAATTTTAACAACGTAAAATGTAACAAACTACATATATTTTGTATTGTTTTAAGGTTTATGTATTGATGTGATAATATTACGGAATGATATTGTGTAATTACAATAGGTACCATTATCTGTAAGTATACATATAGGTAAAGAGGAAAATAAAAATAGAGAAATAAATTATAAATGATGAAAACAGATTTAGGAGAAATAAAAAATAAATAACATGTCAAAGATGATTCATAATTATTACAACAGTTTAAATAGGATAAAAATAAATACTGAGAAAATAAATAATTATTTTCAGGGAAAAAAATTACATGACTGTCAAATTGAACAAACGTATTACATACAATTGATTAGGATAATAATCATTTCACAATTAATTGGAGAAAAATGTATTTTAAGGTGATTAAATTCTTTTCGTATTTTGAAACGAAATGAAAATAATAATGTTAATTTGATTACAAAATAAAAAGCAATTTTATTTTCTTTTCCGACATACCTTACCTATTGCAGTTTCGCTCGCCCGTTTCGCTGCTTTGTGGCATGTTTAACTCTAGCATCGGCTAGCTTGGCGGCCGGCACGTGCGCTCGCTCGCTGCGTATTTACGTTTGACACATTCAGACACATCGGAGTTGAATTTTTACCCTGCAAAAAGTTATCCAAATTTAAAAAAAAATGGTAGTCTGTTGGAGCAAGGTCCGGAGAGTACGGTGGATGTCTTAAACATTCCAATTGAAGCTCCACTAATTTGGTAGCAGACTGTTGTGCAGTGTGTGGTCTCGAGTTGTCCCGAAGCAGCAGTGGCCTTGTGCGATTGACGAGTCTCGGCTGTTTACCGGCTAGCTTATCTATCATTACGTGGAGCTGCTCACAGTAGAGATCTGCAGTAATCGTCTGGCCAGATTTAAGAAAGCTGTAGTGCACCACGCCCTGGACTAGTCCACCAAATGCTGACCAATAACTTTTTTCTTGTCAATTTTCTCTTGGGGCAGAATTTGGATGGTTCACCGGGGTTCAGCCATTGCGATGTGCGCTTCATATTGTTGTAGATTATCCACTTTTCATAACAGGTAATGATTCGATTTAAAATCCCTTCATTATTGTGCCGATTCAGTAATGTAACGCAGCAGTCGACGCGAGTTTGTCTTGTGCTTCACTCAACTCATGAGGTACCCACATTTCTAGCTTTCTTACCATCAGTTTGTTTCAAGTGGATTAAAATAGTTTTATCACTAACACCGCAGCCTGCAGCTAACTCGATCGTACTTTGCGATAGATCTGCTTCCACAATAGCCTTCAATTCTTCATTGTCGACTTCTTCTCCGGCCGTCCACGGGGATTGTTCTGTACTAAGTTGAAATTTCCAGAACGAAAATGTTGGAACCAAAAACGCACTCTGCTTTCTCTAGCAACACCACTGCCATACACATCATTAATTCTTAGAGCCATTTCTGCAGCCCTGGTGCCACGGCTGAACTCATATTCGTAAATAACGCGAAATTTGTTTTTTCCATTTTGTAAACTCAATGACGCAGAGTAAAAACCAAAAGAAAAAAATTACGGTTTTTGAGATACAAATTGATGAGTAAATAGCTGTGTAAATTTAAATTTGGAATTCTAAACCAAAGGGGAGATATATGAGATCAAAGTGGCCAGTACGAAAATAATAACCTTATTACCTTGCTGAAAATTGATAAAACCGATACGGCGCTATGATGATTAATGTCATTGCTGTCAAAATGAAAACTGTTGCTAGTTTGTTACGCAATTACCCTGAGGTTGACGTCATGAAACCATGAAGGAAAAAACCCAACACGTGAGTTAAGGATTCTTTTGTTTTTTTTCTTCTTTTGAGAAAAGGGTTTCAGTTTGTTCCTTTATTAAAACTTTTAGATTGTTGCGTATAACCTCGAGTTGCTGGGGGGAGAAACAATAGATAATGTGAAACTTATAATTTTATAGAAGGGTAAAAAACACATGTACCTACCATGGAAACATGTTTTTTTTTTAATAATTCTACCAACGAACGGTCTGTGTTGGGGTTTATAAAATAACTTGTGGAAAAATTATAGATATTTATTAATGTGAACTACTAGGCAGAATCACCGATAAATTCCTTGCATATTGATGCCTGGTTTGTCAAGTTTGAGCAACCGAACTTTGTACGCAAGTACTAGGGAATAAATTGGAATCTATATATATAACAGAAATCATATGTATGATAATTAATAATGTGTTTAACAATATAACATGTATATGTCGGAGATCGACGATATAATTTTAATAGAAGTTGCTGATTTTATTTACGTAGTAGAGGGGCAAACGCTTGTGACGTTATTTTGTGATGGCGGCACATGGACAGAGTCGCTTTGGAAAGTGGGGTTCGTCGAACGGTCACTTTGCATCGAGACGCAGACGAAGGCACTTCCCCGAACCGAAACTGTCGGTTTGCCTATTCAAATTGTTATTATGAAGATTGGAGGGTATATCTACACGTCGTGCTTCAATTCAAAACTCACCTACGAAATGGAACCTGTACCACCACACCAAGATGCTGTCGACCCTACCGCTCTGCCGTCGCTGTCTCCGACATATAAGTATTTATCATTGTCGATATGATTAATTTTAATATATGAAGCTATGGAAATCCTGCGGATTTTGTTATGTGACGCAATTTGGGAGCTGGGCCTTCTGAAAACGAAGAGAATTTTTAGAAATTTAAGACTTGAGAATTATCTTAAGTCTTAAATTTCTAAAAATCCTCTTCGATTTTTTTTGTGATCGAACTTATCCGTTTGACGATGAAGGGAGTATATTGACCAAAAACTCTTAAATGAATATTTTATGCAGTAGGTACATTGTATTTATTGGACATACATGTCTAGCATGTAACTAATTCCTGCTAGGAATTCACGTAGCGCGTTTTTCTTAAGCGCGTAGCCCGAAACTCTACGCACATCGTAGCGCAGAGCTGTCGTAGAATGAAGCTACGACGTAGCGCTGCATCGTAGCGATGAATATTATGCGCCTGCGCAGGAGACGCCCTGGTCGGGCGACTACATCGAACTCCCGGCCACCGTAGGCGCGGGCTTGCGGGCGGTGAGCAGGGGGCAGCTCGCAGCCCGGTAAGGACCAGGCCCGAGTCGACGACGCGTTGTGTTTTTCACGCACGCCTCAAAGAGATGTCAGCACACCGTGACGGGGTCCACGAAGACCGATGCCTCCTTGGTCACGGTTGCGAGTTGGTTAAAAAAGAAACCGTGGCTCTGGCCGTCGCATAGGCAAGTGAAGAAACACGGGTGGGTTTTTTGTTTTAGTCAGTAAGAGTCTGACACGTCCTTCCGCTCCGCCCAGAGCGGGAGATTTGATGATTTCTCATGCCAAACAAAAAAAAAAAAAAAGTACAGTGTACAAATGGGTCCGGAGTTCCAACTCATGCATGATAATACCCATACGGCTGAGCTAATTTCAACTGTGTTTAGAGAAAATGAAGTCAAAATTATATAAGTAGTCCTCTTCAGTCCCCCGACATGAATCCCATTGAACACAAATGGGACATGTTACAACGAAGAGCTATGGTTAATTTTTCTCTGATCAGAAAAGAACAACTTTTCCTGCACTTGAACTCTAATTAATGTTAGTTGTTGTTTTCAATAATTCCCTATTTAAAATTCATTATATATTAAGTAAAAATTACACCCAAAACAAAAGTACAAAAAATAAAAACAATATCTTTGATGCATCTTTTATTATACATTGCAAGCATAAACCATAAAATAAACTTTAATTTCATTTATAATTGTTTTAAAATATTTACAGAATTTTGCAATATAAGGTAAAAATAAAATATCCCTGGGCATTGTTGGTATGTGTATATCATTTGAGGAGACGCATGTTACATGCTTACATAGGATGTAATTATTTATTGTAGCTTAATTACATTTTTCAATGATAATAATATTTTAATTACTATTTATCTTATTTTTTTATTATGTTATATTCAAATAATATTAAATAGTTGTGCCCGACAAGTTCTTTCTTTCTTTTCTGGCTTTACACTGTTTGAGCATTTAGCCAATGTCACGTAATGAATTGTTCATGTCGAAAAAGACGGCGTGATACGTCTTACGATGGAGGTTTGAGATAAAGTCATGATGTGGCCACTATGCTGCGATATTTCACTGTTCTTTGTGAATTATTTACTGAATGCACTTTTTACTACATAAATCACGCACTTTTATTTAGTAAATAACACTATAAATCATTTTAAAAGTCCGATGAAAAATGAGCGTGACACTCAGCTTGACTTTCCCGCCAAAAACTCCGCCCGACAATTTGAAGTGGAGGGAGGACTAATGCCAATTTTATAACTATTGATAAGACCCTGTAAACACATGCTATAAAGATTTGAATTTGGTGATGGAGCGAGGTGGTGGAAAGTGGTACTCTTTTAACCGCTGTGCTGTTAGTTAACCTCTCGAGTTTGAATGATTCGTTTTGATGAGTCCACTATATTGCATTTGGTGTCGGTAATGGATCCAGGAGGTAGATACTGATACTATTTGAGGCTACTAGCAAACTGGAGGCCATTTTTGTTTTTTTTAACTTTATAAACTAGTGCTAGACTGCGATCTTGCTTAATGTTAAGGAGTGCAAGGTAAAGCGCATTAGTTTATTAAGAGCTTGAAGACGGAAAGATTGCCGCAGATATATGACGATCGGATATTCCTACCTACCCAGAATTCGTGTACCTGCTTATCATCATCATCAACCTTTCATCGTCCCACTGCTGGGCACAGGTCTCCTCTCATAAAGAGAAGAATTGAGCGTAATCACCACGCTTGCTCAATGCGCGTTGGCGGTTTCAGACTTAAAGTCCAGGTTTACTCAAGATGTTTTCCTTCACCTTCAGTCATTGGTGTCCAAGATATACTTAGAAAGTGCCTACCTATCCTACCTATAGGTAAATTACCTGCCTATAGGTAAATTAAAGCAGGTAGGTAAAGGTTTCCTGTGGCTGTGTTCTGACCTTGTTTATGTAAATAAGTAAGGAGGGAATGAAAAGCGAGCGCCACCGCCACCTATAGGTAGTTGCCGACAATCCAACTTTTAAGGCAAGGTAGCAAGAAATGTTACAAGTAAGTAAAAGCTTATTTGCCGGAGCGCAATTAGGTACGTCATTGCGGCCAGGAGCGTTTCCAGAAACGTGATATTACGTGACATTAGACTGTTTTTGAAAACTGGGCTTTTGCCTGTACATTACCTACATGGAAATGATTGAGTCAATACTCTGGTATACCTTTGGTCTTAGAATAGTGACGAAACTATACTCTAACTGTCAGGTATGTAAACTTACCTAGCTTACGCAGAAATTGTGACTTTCTTATTTATTAGATAGGTATTTACGTAGGTATAAGATTGAAGAATACGTTGAAGACAAAGAAGCTTGGTAATAATTCCTAATGCACACATGTGTTTTAGAAATTGTAGTCAGCCGAGGGAAGTCCCAGTGTCAGCAGAGGGGAGTTGTGCTAGTCCCAGGGAAGTCATGTGGCTTCCCTGGAACCAGTGCATCCTTCTTTTTCTAATCATAAAGAAAACGACAGAAGATAAGTATTAGTTTAGTTCTGTCGATAGCACATAGTATACTCCATAGCAATTTTAGAAGGGTTTAAAAATCTAGTGACTAAAAATACGTCAACTTACTTCAGGCGCTTACTAAATAATTCAAATTTCAATTCTTTCTTAGATGCTATTTCAATCTATATGTAGCATTGTGCCATCCAATCGCAAAAGAATAGGTATGAAGATAATATCGTAGGCGGTTC
The DNA here is from genome assembly GCA_037179545.1 of Sesamia inferens. Classification (NCBI taxonomy): domain Eukaryota; kingdom Metazoa; phylum Arthropoda; class Insecta; order Lepidoptera; family Noctuidae; genus Sesamia; species Sesamia inferens. Next base: position 10,733,911 of record CM073921.1, on the reverse strand, counting down.
CTTTCTAATCGCCGATTGGTTGGAATAATGCATCAAAGGTTGAAGCGACCAACGAGATGTCGTGTCATAATCATTACAAAAAAATTCAGCACCAGAAGGTTAATTCTAGTAATTTAAAACAAACGAAGACATATATTTTTGACATAATCCCCCTTATTCATAAACATTCCTTAAAGTTAACTAGTGATTAGCGATTGTTTAACCATACACTTTCCCCCTTATTCATAAAAGCTGCTTAAAGTTAACTAGTGATTAGCGATTCTTTAAACATACATTTTTGACCTTTTAACGTTACTTAACTTTAATGATCGCTTATGGATAAAGCCCTTAAACACTATGGTGTTTATTCATAACGGATGAGTTAAGTTAAGTGACGTTAAAAGGTCAAAAATGTATGGTGAAAGAATCGCTAATCACTAGTTAACTTTAAGCAGCGTTTATGAACAAGGCTGTTTAACGTTTGCACATCACTTAACTGTAATCATCGTTTATGAATAAACACTGTGGTTCATTCAAGAAAGATGATTAAAGTGATGCTAAAAGATCAAAAATATATGCTTAAAGAATCGCTAATCACTATTTAAGTTTAAGCAACGTTTATGAATAAGGGGGAATAAGACTGAGATCACAAGGACAATAGGGGCAATTTTAAGAATATACAGGTTTTTTTTGGTGTGGATGGGTAATTATCAAATTACATCTCCCGCTCTGGACGGAGCGGAAGGGCGTGTCAGACTGTTACTAACTAAAAACCTCCTGTCTTCTTTCCCTTGCCTGTGCGCCACGGCCAAGGTTTCGTGTCATATTCACAGATCTTAGTCAATATTCTGAGTTTAATCTTAATCTGTTAAGATACCCCGTTATTTCCCTAATATATATATATTTTTTTAATAATTATAAACTAGCGCTTGATCGCAATCCCGCCTGATGGTAAGCAGTGATGCGATCGTTGATGGTAAAGCGCGTTAGTTTACTAAGAGCCTATTCACTCAGGTGATGCAATGTTAAACCCAACAACACGACCAACGATGCTGCGCCAAAGGGAGATTGATCTGAAGACCCTCCACGACTAAACTCCCAACACAACAACATTAGGCGCATCGTACCCGGTACACATCGCAACACAACTGCTTAGACCAGTCCTTCGTACGGCTTCACCAGACATCATGCCGGAACACGACAAATCGCTTGGCGGCAAGGCTTTGTCTGGTGGGTAGTAACTTCTGCCAATTATCTTCTGTAATTTTGTCATTTGCTTGTCGCCGTGACGAGACTGTGGTAAAATTTTTAACGTTTTTAATAAAAAAAGAACATCGACATCGGGTACGATGCGCCTAATGTTGTTGTGTTGGGAGTTTGGTCGTGGAGGGTCTTCAGATCGATCTCCCTTTGGCGCAGCATTGTTGGTCATGTTGTTGGGATTAACATTGCATCACCTCGCTCAACTGCCGTCTTCCTTTCTATTCGCTCAGTTTTTCTGAGTGACCTATTCACTCTTAATAAACTAGCGCGCTTTACCATCAACGATCGCATCACTGCTTACCATCAGGCGGGATTGCGGTCAAGCGCTAGTTTATAATTATTAAAAAAAAAAGACGTGTGGCACTCGGGGACTGCCGCGGTAAAGCTATTGCATAGCATTTTGTATCAATTTATGCAATTATAATTATTTATTTATTTTATTTATGCAGTATTTTTTTCTTTGATATTAATTCAAGTTACACTTTTTGAGCGTGGTGACTGGTAACAAAACAAATTTTTCTTTTATTAAATAAATAAAAAGTTAATATTATTTAAAATATTTTTATTATTTTACAATACATGTGGGTTTTATTACCTTACAGTAGCTGTTGGTTATTCAGGAATATTTATCATTGAAACTCTATATCATAAACCTATCATAAACCTATGTTTATGATAACTGAAATAAGAAACATAAGTTTGCGACTTAATATCCTCTAAATACCTAGAAAATACCGCGTCAATGGTGGTCCCATATTTTGTTGTGGACTTTTCTGGATCATTATTCATTTTCAAATTCAATGTTTTTGATAGAAAAGTTGTCCACCGCTCTGATTTTTTATCAGCGAAGTTAATGTTGAAATCGCCAGCCAAGATAAGTGGACATTTATTACCATTTGTTTCAAGTATTTTCGAGCCACTCGAGTTACTCCAGTAAAGTGCGATGAATAAAATGCTCTACCTCGTCCAATTTTGTATTCGGAGAAATCACATAAAGCATAAGCACGCACAAATATCTCCAACAACTGAGCGCCTAACATTAACATCGCTAACGTGTGCAATATTTATTTCAATATTCGGAGTCATAATATTAGTAATATCATTTTTATTTTGGTAAATAGCTACCCCACCTTTTGAAACAGTATCTCGTTTGAACTGAACAATACAATTAAAATTAGGTATTTCAATTGGATTATCATGCGTCATGCAAGTTTCGGTAAGAAGTAACACATTTGTTTGTCTCGTAACTGAATCTTGTAAATCGTATTTATGACTATTTAGACTGGCAGTTGAAAGTCATTATTGAAATGCCATTTCTATTACTAATGAAATCTAATACACTTTGAGCAATCGTCTGAACACTATTTAAAGACAGTCTTTTGAATTCTTGCAACAATTGAAAAAACGGTCGCGTGAGCACTTTTTACTCTATAAAATCACGCGCTTTTATTTAGTAAACAACACTATAAATATTTTAAAAGTCCAATGAAAAATTAGCATGACATTCATCTTAGCTTTCCCGTTAAAAAAAAAAGCTATTTTATAAAAACACTACTAAATTAATTTCAATAAAAGTACTTAATAATTAATTATATGAAAAGTTTTTAAGGTAGCCATGACAACGTCGATGACGTCTATGACATATCTCTATAGAAGACCTATTTCAGAGAGAAAATTAATCGCAAGTTTAGCACATCGCGACTATCAGTAACATGGCAAGTGTGTAGGACTGAGTTCGCGCCCTGCAATATGCATGCTCTTTTTGAAAATCTATAAATTGTTTTCAAAAGATGTAGTCGCACGCACACAAACATACCGTGCCGAAGACTGCCGAACTGAAACGACGTTAGACGATGGGGAGCGTGAGGTTTTTTCGTTACGGAATTTCTGGATTCGGTCCCCGCGCTCAAGGCCCGCGATAGAAGCTATGCAATAGCTTAAAAACATAAATAAGGAAATTACTGTTCTAAGTCACAGTATTAGGTACATCCCTGTTTACTTTGATTTCGTCTTACGTTTAATAAGAAACGAACAACTAGGTAGGTCATCATCATCATCATCATCCCAGCGCATAATCCCGGTCGCATCCGCGGCCTTCGCGTTGGAGCCCGGGGTCCGCTTTCCTGCTATTACGCCTCCATTTCGCACGAATGGAATATATTCATAAACGAACAACTAGGTAGGTAGGACTAATAAACTACGAATCAGCAAAGTTGGCTGATATCGTATAGGTATGTAATTATTGCCCACTTCGAAAGCCTGCGTCAGAGGAAAGTGATTAATTTAATTTTAATTAATAAATTTAATTCCAGTATCTCAATAAACCATTAAGACCAACATTAAATTTAATAGAAAGCGAAAAAAAACATTATTGGAATTTCAACTCACGTCACTGAGCGGTGCATTGGAAATCCAGTACCCGAAAATCGCCAGGACCTTGTGTTTTAGCTCACGTGGACAGACACCTACTTACCTACGTAACTGTACGTAGGTATCTGTTGTATTAAAATTTCAGGTGGGGGTGACAACAAAGACGCTTGATCACCCTCCCGCGTCTTTTGAACGCGGCCCGTAGGCAGCGTGGACCGTCGAGGCTTTCATTCCTGCAGTTGCAATCGGGCGCTAGTTCCCAGCTAACGTTCAGGCGCCCATCCGGTTCTCAAATTGCTTCTGAAATGGTCAGTGCTAAAACAGTATAAGGCTTGAAGTATTTGAAGCGAATCTCATCTAATGATTTCACTTTCCGCTATCTACTAAACTTTACTTAACTTATAACTTGGCGTGTGTGACGTGTGCATTCAAAAGCGGTTGTTCAGCTGCTGGTGTCTGCTGGATTTCAAGGTAAGAGTATTTATTTTAAAGCATTGGTTCGAGAATAGAAGAAGATGAGTTTGACGTTACAGAGTACAGAGCTTATGATGTTCGGCAGCTAAGATTTTCTGAAAAAAAAAATAGGGTTAGCTCGGGAGCTGGCCTTAGGTTTTAGGTACAATTTGTTATATAGTATTTACATAACATAACATAATCAGCCTATATCTTTCCCACTGTTGGACACAGGCCTCCTCTCGATGAGTCGGAGTGAGCCATAATCTACCACGCGGGCCCAGTGCGTTTGGTAGATGTTATATGTGTTCTAAGTTTTTGACTGTAGGACATGCCGATTTCCGTTGATGGGATACGAACCTACGAGCTACAATTTGTAAGTCGCAGACGATAAAACTACCACTACACTACCACTGATCTACTACCTATTTAATGTACTCTAATCTAAAATATATATTATTATAGCGTTAAATTTAAGTAACAGATTTTTTATGATGATTGTGTCGAAAGAAAATTAAAATTGCGATTGCGTCAGTATGTTCCCATAAAATTTCGTGAAAATGTGTCGATTTTGATTTAATTATTTCCTATTGGGAGAAGCTTATGTCCATTAGTGGACGGCTGTAGCCAAAGATTAAGAAAGATTATATATATAATTAAGATTCAGAGCCATTCAAAAGAAGCGGTGTACTTGGGATGTGAATACCATTTCCGTTACACCCTGCACAAACTCAAACTTAAACTGTCACTTTTGATTAAAATAATTTAAAAGTAAATAGTCAGTCAGGAAGCTAGTAGCTGATTCCAAAACGCAAATCTCTATGAAGAAGAACTGGCAAGCAACTCCAAGGACACTCTTCAACATACAGATATATGACAACAAAACTAGATGACTGACCAAAAAATTATTTAAGATTCTGGAAAATGACCAGAGTAGTTTTAGTGCCAATAGCAATTACCTAGTGGTAACAACTAGTGCAATAAATGCACTCAATCTTTCAAAATAAGCATACTTACATACCGATAGCTTTGTGTTTTTAATATAAATGTATATAATTTTATGTAGATATAGGTATTTCCAGTTCCAAATAAGTAAATGAAATCCAAAAAAATATAATTCTGAGACACATTCCTAAGTTCCGAACTTTTCCGGTGTAGATTATAGTATTATTGAAAAATAAATATTCTACCACATAAATACTGATAAATACAGTAATTCGTGGGAAATATTTACTAACCAGTCCGATTCTACTATAGACGTACCTACTAACAGTCGGACTCAAACACATACTGAGAAGCTACATGATATATCCCACGCAGAGCTTGTGAGACTTGAGGCAGAGACTTGTGGCAGTTAAGGTTTGACTTCCAAAAGGGATCTGTGAGCTGAATCTCCTGCTTGCTGCTGACTGCCCATCCAGTGGTTTGCTGCCTACTTGTTGAGCCATTACTGCTGCTTGCTTACTGAGCCATCACTGACACCTGCTAACCGAGCTGTTACTGTAGTTTACTAACTGAGCCATTACAGCTGCCTCCTTGCTGGGCGATCTGTCTTCTTGCTGAGTCATTACTGCTGCCTACTTACTGAGCCATTACTGTTGCGCATTACTGCTGCCTCCTTACTGAGCCATTACTGTTGCGCATTACTGCTGCCTCCATGCTGAGCAATCACTGACACCTTCTTACCGAGCCATTACTGCAGTCTACTAACTGAGCCATTACTGCTGCCTCCTGGCTGAGCCATTACTGCTGCCTCCTCACTGTGCCAATACTGCTGCCTGCATGCTGAGCCATCACTAACACCTGCTAACCGAGCCATTACTGCAGTCTACTAACTGAGCCATTACTGCTGCCTCCTTGCTGAGCCATTACTGCTGCCTCCTTACTGTGCCAATACTGCTGCCTCCATGCTGAGCCATTACTGACACCTGCTAACCGAGCCATTACTGCAGTCTACTAACTAAGCCATTACTGCTGCCTCCTTGCTGAGCCATTACTGCTGCCTCCTTCTGAGCCATTACTGTTGCGCATTACTGCTGCCTCCATGCTGAGCCATCACTGACACCTGCTAACCAAGCCACTACTGCAGTCTACTAACTGATCCATTACTGCTGCCTCCTTGCTGAGCCATTACTGTTGCCTCCTTACTGAGCCATTACTGTTGCGCATTACTGCTGCCTCCATGCTGAGCCATTACTGCTGCCTCCTTGCTGAGTCATTACTGCTGCCTGCTTGCTGAAGAATTACTGATTCGCTACTGCCGCCTGCTTACTGAGCCTTTACTGCTGCTTGCTTGCTGAGCCGCTGTCTACATCATCTCACTGTCAAATCATCTACACCCACACACTCTACTTACCCTCACATCCCACCAGTCATTTCTTGTCGATACAAGACAGCGTATGTCTAAAATAGTTTTACCTGTAGTGTAATGCATTAATAATAATAAAATAGTAAAATTGTTTATTGAGACAGTAACCTTTGACTTTGCTTATAACTAGGACTTACTAGCTTGGTTCACTAAAGGTCGTACTAATAATGTAACCCTGACTCCTTAACTAGGTGATCCTGTGACTTAGGAGTCAGTGTTCTGCTGACACTGTCATACCTTGTGATGTGTTCTGACATTACAAAAATAGTCATGTACCTTACAGGTTACAAAATAGGTATCTCGGTATGTTAAAAATTAAGAATTAAAAACTAACAACAGATAAGGAAGGAAATTACGGAATAGTTATACTAAACGACTCGTTGAAGGTGTATGATTGAGAATGTAGATGTTGGAATGAGAGGATATGTATGTGAGGGTGTAATGTGTGTATGTAGAACTGTGTGAGTGGTAGTGTTTGGTGTTTAGGTGAGAGTATTTTAAAGTGTTTGAGATTGTGTTGAGAAATTGCAAAGTTTGACTGTTTATACGACTACTTCTGGTGATGTAGTATTTCTTCTGTTTGTATGTAATCTTGATCGAGTAGCTAACTTTGAACCTTGATTTTAGCTTCATGCTGATTTAACCCAGCTATCCGAATGGCTATACATACATTTTTGTAAATTATGGTGCTAAGAACATAAAACTGGCGCCTGGCGAATGCAGTTTTGTGGCGTACAGACGGGCATACATTTTTTGTTTTGCGCTTAGTGGGATCGTGTGGGACCTTGTGTTTTCCGAGAGTGGCTCGAAGGACAAAGAGCTGTCTCACAGTAGGTAATTTCGTGTCAGTGTACAACTCTGTTGTAGGGAATCTATATGATTTACCATACATCACCTTGAGTACAACTCTCTGTGCTCGCTCCAATACAATGAACTTGGTTTCTGCTGCCCCCCCCCCCCCCCCCCGTACCGGAATGCAGTAGGTGATAACGAACTGAAAAAGTGCCAGATAAACCATTTTTAACGTATTAATATCAGCGCAATGTCTCAGAGATTTAAAAATATAGATAAGTTTTCTGACTTTTGATGCAGTGTTATCAATTTGGTTATACCATTTCAGCCAGGGTAAGCTTCGCACATGAGCAGGAATTGGGATTAGAGCATGTATGTGCTGTGATTACATATTCTGGCGGAGCTTTATTTCTGTGATTTATAAAAAAGGGGATAAAGTTTGTTTTGGCCATGTTTACAGTGAGTAGGTTAAGTAGCCACCAGTTCATAACTGTTTTTAAGGACTGTTCCGCAGTGCTCTTTACCTCGCTCCAAGATTTACCATATACCACAATCGCGGTGTCATCAGCATAGGTGAAGATTTGTGATTTATGTAGAGGCAGCGTGCACAAGTCATATATATAGATTTGGAACAATGTAGGTCCAAGCACGCTGCTCTGCGGAACTCCACACGTCACAGTTTCTTCGTCACTTAAGCATGTATTGATTTTAACGGCCAATTTTATATTTTGGAGGTAATCCTTGAAGAGGTCAAGAGCACTGCCACGGATACCCATACACTCAAGTTTGTAGAGAAGGGTGGGAACTGTGTCAAATGCCTTTTTTAGATCAAGGAAGATACTGACGCATTTTTGTTGTTCATCTAGCTTTTTTGATACGAACTGGGTTAGGTCAATAACTGCGTCTTCAGTGGAAATTCCTTTTTTAAATCCATACTGGTTGGATGCTATATTATTATTATTATTAATTTATTTAAATCAGACAATTGTCCATAGTTTTCTTAAAAACACATACACAAAATACATTTAAATTATTTATGAACTATTATAAATATACATTATACATATAACATTCCAAACTAAAATAAAATTAGACTGATATTTAAAAATTAAATAAAATGTCAAAATTAAAAATAAAATAAAGTGCGAAAATCAAAAATAAAATAAAATAAAATGTCAAATTTAAAAATAAAATAAAATGTCAAAATTATAAATAAAATGTCAAATTCAAACTAGGTAGGTAAATTAATTACAAAAGCTAGACCGAGACAGATCTCGGTCTAGCTTTTGACCAGAGACTGTGTCAATAATTATAGACCCATATCAGTATATGGGTCTATAATTATTGACACAGTCTCTGGTCCCGCACTTATGAATCGGGGTGAACTAAGGCCCTCTTAAAGGGTTCTGGGAATATACCTTTTGTAATAGAGATGTTAAAAATATGCGTTATTACAGGGACTAGAGTACCCCAAGAGGCACTTAACAGGGCAGTAGGTATACCATCCCAGCCAGTTGCACTATCCTGTTTGAGGTTCATGATGACGGACTCCACCTCCGATTCGTCTACTTCAAGGATCACAAAGGAGTTATTAGAAGATATTAATTTAATGGGCTGTAGTGAAGTTTCAGAAATATTAGAAGCTAACTCAGCTCCAATCGTGCCAAAGAAATGACATGTAGTGTTAATTGCCGCCTTTGGATCAGCCTTAGTACTCAGCAATTCTGTAGGTGGTGCGCATATTCTTGTTGTATTTGTGATTTCTTTTATCTTATTCCATAGTGCCTTGGGATTATGTTTTGCTTTATTTAGTTCGTGTTTATCATGTAGCGTTTTAAGCTTCCTAAGAAGGCCATTGCAAAAGTTACGATATCTTTTATAAGTAGTATGCAGGATCAGGTTATCGGGTGATTTACTTGCTTTTCTATGGAGTCTATATCGGTGGCGAATGCACCTTAATAGACCGGGGGTAATCCACGGTTTTATATTTCTGTTTATTTTAGGAACGTGAACTATTTTTGTATGTTCGTGAATGATATTTTGAATAGTACTTATTAGAGCGGCGGAGGCAACATTAGGGTCATCTGTTGCTAGGACTTGGGAAAAATAAAGACGTGTGGCACTCGGAGACTGCCGCTGTAAAGTTATTGCATAGCATTTTTTATCAACTTATGCAATTATAAATATTTATTTATTTTATTAATGCAGTATCTTTTTTCTTTGTTTTAGTTTCATTAATATTAATTCAAGTTATTTTCTTTTTTGTAATTTATTTATTTATTTTTTTACCAGTAACAAATAAAATTGGTGTCGGCCGCGTCGTAACGAACTATTTTATAACCGACTTCAAAAAGGAGGAGGTTACTCAATTCGACCGTATATATCCTTTTTTTATGTTTGTTCGCGGATAACTTCGTCGTTTATGAACCGATTTTGATAATTCTTTTTCTGTTGGAAAGAAGATATTCCATGATAAGGACATCAGGGTTTGATGGTGGAAGACCAGAGAAATCAAGTGGAACTTTCAAAAATCGTAGGGGCAACCAGTGCGTTTGTAAGTTTTTTCAATAAGTATTTTAGCGTCAGCATTCAGTCTAACCGGATGCAGCTGAACAGTACTTTTCACAAGTAAAAAGTGTAAAATAAAAACTTATTTTTACAAAAAAGAAACAACCGACTTCCAAAAAACACTACAAAGTGAAAAATAACTAATTTGGGAAATCGGTGTCAAAAACTAATATACAAAAAGACGTGTGGCACTCGGGGACTGCCGCGGTAAAGCTATTGCATAGCATTTTGTATCAATTTATGCAATTATAATTATTTATTTATTTTATTTATGCGGTATTTCTTTTTCTTTGATATTAATTCAAGTTACACTTTTTGAGCGTGGTGACCGATAAGAAAACAAATTTTTCTTTTATTAAATAAATCATCATCATCATCATCAACCTTTTTATCGTCCCACTGCTGGGCACAGGTCTCCTCTCATACAGAGAAGGATTGAGCGTAATCACCACGCTTGCTCAATGCGGGTTGGCGATTTCAGACTTATAAAGTCCAGGTTTCCTCAAGATGTTTTCCTTCACCTTCAGTCAATGGTGTCCAAGATATACTTAGAAAATACATATAACTTTAGAAAAGTTACATTGGTACTTGCCTGACCTGGAATCGAACCCGCGCACTCATACTTGAGAGGCTGGTGTTTTAACCACTAGGCCACCACGACTTATTATTAAATAAATAAAAAGTTAATATTATTTAAAATTTATTTTTATTTTTATTATTTTACAATACATGTGGGTTTTATTACCTTATAGTAGCTGTTGGTTATTCAGGAATATTTATCATTGAAACTATAGGTTTATGATAACTAAAATAAGAAACACAAGTTTGCGACTTAATATCCTCTAAATACCTAGAAAATACCGCGTCAATGGTGGTCCCATATTTTGTTGTGGACTCTTGTGGATCATTATTCATTTTCAAATTCAATGTTTTTGATAGAAAAGTTGTCAACCGCTCTGATTTTTTATCAGCGAAGTTAATGTTGAAATCGCCAGCCAAGATAAGTGGAAATTTATTACCATTTGTACCAAGTATTTTCGAGCCTTCTTCAGTGTACTCCAGTAAAGTGCGATGAATAAAATGCTCTACCTCGACCAATTTTGGATTCGGAGAAATGAAAATTGCTACCATAACTATTTGTAGGCCATTTCTAAGTTTGCATAAGCACGCACAAATATCTCCAACAACTGAGCGCCTAACATTAACATCGCTAACGTGTGCAATATTTATTTCAATATTCGAAGTCATAATAATATTAGTAATATCATTTTAATTTTGGTAAATAGCTACCCCACCTTTTGAAACAGTATCTCGTTTGAACTGAACAATACAATTAAAATTAGGTATTTCAATTGGATTATCATGCGTCATGCAAGTTTCGGTAAGAAGTAACACATTTGTTTGTCTCGTAACTGAATCTTGTAAATCGTATTTATGACTATTTAGACTTTGGCAGTTGAAAGTCGTTATTGAAATGCCATTTCTATTACTAATGAAATCTAATACACTTTGATCAATCGTCTGAACACTATTTAAAGACAGTCTTTTGAATTCTTGCAACAATTGAAAAAACGGCCGCGTGAGCACTTTTTACTCTATAAAATCACGCGCTTTTATTTAGTAAACAACACTATAAATAATTTAAAAGTCCAATGAAAAATTAGCGTGACATTCATCTTAGATTTTCAGTTAAAAAAAAAAGCTATTTTATAAAAACACTACTAAATTAATTTGAATAAAAGTACTTAATAATTAATGATATGAAAAGTTTTTAAGGTAGCCATGACAACGTCGATGACGTCTATGACATATCTCTATAGAAGACCTATTTCAGAGAGAAAATTAATCGCAAGTTTAGCACATCGCGACTATCAGTAACATGGCAAGTGTGTAGAACTGAGTTCGCGCCCTGCAATATGCATGCTCTTTTTGAAAATCTATAAATTGTTTTCAAAAGATGTAGTCGCACGGACACAAACATACCGTGCCGAAGACTGCCGAACTGAAACGACGTTAGACGATGGGGAGCGTGAGGTTTTTTCGTTACGGAATTTCTGGATTCGGTCCCCGCGCTCAAGGCCCGCGATAGAAGCTATGCAATAGCTTAAAAACCAAAGATACCGACTTCTTTGTATTTTAAAATTCTACATCTTATTGAAGAACTATTTCAGAGTGAAAATTAATCGCAAGTTTATCACATCGCGACAATCATTAACTTGTCAAATGTATGTAGAGAACCTAGTTCGCGCGAACTCGGTTCTACTTGAAAATCTATAAATTGTTATCAAAAGCTGTAGTCGCACGCACACAAAGTCACCGTGCCGAAGACTGCCGAACTGAAACGGCGTTAGACGATGCACGACTTTCAACACCGCACCGCTGTGCCGGTCAGAGTGAGGGGTGTTAGGTTATTTTCGTTACGGAATTTCTGGATTCGGTCTCCGCGCTCAAGGCCCGCGATAGAAACTATGCAATAGCATAAAAATCAAAATCATTTTAATTCCACTATCACTGCCTCATATAAAAATAATACACTCATAGTCACAATTCATACACAACACTCAATCATACATCCATAAAAATTAATACAAATATTACAAAATTTTGCTTCACATTGCAGGCAAAATAATAACGTAACAGTTTGTAAAAATAAACAAATACATAAAAAATCTTTTTTCCTACCAAACCGATACTCAAAACGCTTCCAGAAGCTATTCAATTCCGTCGTTCTCTAAGGCGAAACGCCTTAGGCATGGCAGAGGAACGTGGAGGTATTGTTTTTTTCAAAAAAGGTAATAATATTCTCCTGAAAAGCTACAGACCGACATCGTTCCTGAGCCATGTCTATAGAATAGAATACTCTTTATTATGTACACCATATAGATTACAGAACACAAATACAAATATTTAACAAAGGGTGACACAATGGGCGGTCTTATCGCTATAAGCCGTTTTCTAGGGTCATCTCGAATCGTCTCGCTCGCAGGTTCAACGACTTCCAATCTCCCAGACAAGTAGGCTTCCGAAAAGGCTTTAGCACCATAGACCACATACATACATACTCTGCGGCAATTTAAACAGAAGTCCGAGTAGTATAACAAACCACTAGGCCAAGCGCTTGTGGGCTATAAGAAGGCCTTCGATTCGATCGAGATTCAGGCGGTGCTACAGTCTCTCCAACGGTGCCAAATTTAATATCTATACTTTGAGATGATAAAATGTTTTTGCAAAAACCCCACCATGTCAGTCCGCCTCCAGAATCATTAATCAAATCCGAAAGCAGACGTTATATCTCTCAAATTGTTCACTGCTGCGTTGTAAGATGTCTTCAAGCTCCTGGACTTTACAAGAATTTGGTTGGTCTGCACTCTAAGTTGTTGACGAGTATAAGTATAGTAGTATACGCGTATATCTAGGACAGACAGTCCAACTAGATAAGTCCAACTTAGAGAAAGAGGTACCTCGTCGAATCGAGCTCTGCTGGGCAGCATTTGGGAAGCTACGTTACTTCTTCTCGTCGTCCAAGATGCCACAGTGTCTCTAGACTAAAGTCTTAGACCAGTGTGTCTACCAGTGCTGACATACCTAACTGAAATGTGGTCGCTAACAATGGGCCTCATACGAAGGCGCAAAGGGCGATGGAAAGAGCTAGCCTCGGAGTTTCTTTGCGCGATCGAATCGGAAATGAGGAGATCCGTAGAAGAACCAAAGCCACTGAAATAGCTCTTCGAGACGCTAAAATTAAGTGGGAGTGTGGGCGGGGCACATTGTTCATAGAACCGATGGCCGATAGGGCAGTAAGATTCTGGAGTGGCGGCCACGTATTGGAAGACGCAGCGTATGAAGGCTCCCAACGAGGTGGATCGATGACCTAGCGAAGCTCGCGGGAAGCCGATTGTTGCGGACAGCAAGAGACCAGTCTTTGTGGAAAGCTTTGGCTTTTGTTCAGTAATGGACCTCTATAGGCTAAAGAAGAAGAAGAAGAAACAATAAAATCTTAAGTTATATTGTGTCAAAATTTGGCTACTAAAGTTTTTCAAATTTCGACTTATAGACGCTCTCATTTAGCTAACTTATCATCTGGCAATTTATTTTGAGAAACAAGGCGTGTGTCCGATAGAATTTTCATCAGGAAATTCTCAGGCGCCTTAAGGAGTTTACAAAAACGTCTGATCCAGAGGCTCTCAAATAGGGCCTGAAAATGCGGCGAAATGGTTCCAGTAAAGGATGGTTCGGTAGTGTTTGTTTCGAGCTCGACTTGGTGGGGGCACTGCCGTGCCCCCCGATATAACTAAACTCTTTCAAGAGTGCAGTGTCACTGTAAATTAGTTAGTCAGTTATATAGAACTACCATGATATAAAAATGTTCTTTTTATATCATGGTAGTTCTATCTAACAATTCTACGTCTATTTAGATACATATTGCGGCCATCATGAGCACGAGTGGCTCCATCTGTCGCAAAATCGAAATATGCGAGCACGTGCGTGACTCCGTCTGCCCGATGACGTGTAGAGCACAAGCGTGGCTCAGTCTGCACGGCGACGTATCGAGCACGTGCGCGGTTACGTACTATTTTATTATTATATTCCTTTTACAAGCTTATGCACACTTAGTTTTGGTATTAAAAAATAAAACGACATTACTACATAGTTGGTGCTTTACAAATGACGAATAGGAACATATTCACACGATCAATCAAATTTTTTCACGCCTTTGCTCGTTAATTCTTACAAACAGACAGTCGCGTCGATTCGACGAGTACGCGACTCGTGTGACGATAAGTTTTGGTTTGGACGTAGCCCAACCGAAAACAACCGAGAAGAATTAATAATCGATGAAACGACTATTTATTTCAGCCTAAACTTTGCAACACATAATTCTTATATTCAGTTGTGTTGTTGTACAACAGCCTGTCTGCCTGACCTGACAGATCATTGAAAAAAACAAAAATAGAAAATATTTTATAGTCCAGGTAATAAATACAGATACAGTTTAAATAACAAGTAAAGACAATGTGTGTGGCCTAAAATATTATCAATAAAATATGTATTTTGATGACATATGTTCTCTTTACAATATGACTTTTGCTAATGAGCCCCAATTTAGACGGATAGTCTGTATCTTGGAGCTTCAAAAACGAATTCCAGAGTAAAAGAATATAGAAGTGATTTCAGGTATGATCGTCTGCATGGTGTGTGTTATGAGTGTTAGGTGAGAGTGTGTGCAGGTTTCACACAACCCTTAATTAAACCAATAGGTTTGCACAAATTATATTTATTAATAGCCTACCTATCTCAGAAAATCGTAAGTTATTACTTATGCATAGCTATTACATAGATGACGACGTTGATAATATTCACAAAGATGGGCTATGGTGGTGAACATTAAAATACTTAGTTATTTCTATGTAGTAGTACGAGTTATGCACACACAAACAAGCTAATGCATTCCACAGTAAAATTTTCAAGAAAATGGCGCCACATTTTCATGAATGAACGAAATATCTCTAAAATGTTCTTTAAAGCTTCTGCTTCAAACTACATTTCAGAATTGATGTTTAATTTAAATGGTACGAAATATGTAATTAGTTTTAATCTCTACCTAAAACCAATCCATTTTCATAGGCGATTCATAGTGTAGTTATTTGTTCTCGACATTGACCTAATGCGACGTATGACGCGAAAACCGTAATAATAATGAGTTTATTATTAACTTCAGCGTCTATTCCAAACCCGCGGTGTTAATGATAGACACCATCTTTAATTGTCCACTTATAAAACCGTGTTTTTGTAATTACGCAAATCTGAGCAGAAAAACTGTCCAGTGTAAAAATAAAACTCAGCAGTCACAGACACGGTGGTAGGACGCGCTCCGTAATCCAGGAATACTTTACGTACTCCGAAAATATTTTAAGATAACGATTGAAAGAGAGCGCTCGTCGACGCGAGCGCAGAGAACGCTCTAGCGAAAAAAAATACGCGAAACGATATAAACAAACGCGAATCGATCTGAGTGTTGTGATCAGGTCATCTCTACTTGTGTTTGTGTGAGTGTGGCAGTGAGTGGGTGTAGTGAGTACTGTTGTGCTGTGTTATCAGTGAGTATTATCACAGCTCCATGTTCGCCGGAGGAGGCGCCGGCTTCCAGAAGCAGTCAAAGCCACCATGGGAGAGTACTAACACCAACTCCGGAGCTGATATCCCGTACAATCGGTGAGTCTTAAATGAGTAAGTTCATGTACCAACATTTGCTGTTTTTATTCATGTTTTGTACATTTTACTACATAATGTTGTTTTTTCCAAACGGACTAATTAAAATTGCAGGAACTTGAGACTTTGTTTTCCAGATCTTTTGATGATTATTGTGTTGCCTTTTCAGTGTGAAAGAAAAGATTCAACGGATTTTAACTAAGTAACGTTTGTGTTATTTATGTAGCAAAACAAACGACTAGCTTGAAACATAGTTTACAAACAATAAGAGTGTTAACCATAACAGTAGGGACATTTTACAGGTTCATCAACATAGAAAAGTTTAGGCAAATTTCATGTAGGTGTAAAAAGAAATTAATAAAAATAAGCACTAATAGAGACAGCCAATTAAAAAGTAAATATGTCCGGTACATTATGGCGCGCTTTATTTTTAGGTTCCCTCTGATTCATTAGACAACATTTACCTATCAATGAATAATATTCTCACGCGAAGGAAGTTTATGAAGAAATACCAGGTAAGTGATGATTCAACAGTAACCAATACAGTTGTCTTTTACTGGAATCACTTTTTACAAAATATTTTTCTTATTTTAAATTGAGGATTACTTTTTACTCTTCTACGATCTACAGCATTTAGGCTATTTTAGTTATGTCCTACGGTATTCTGCTCTAGGGCAAAGCCGCTGACATACAAAATATATTTGTCCTCCGAAAACGAGCTGTTCGATGCAATTAGGTTTCGTTTTGGGGGACTCCCTTATGTAAAATTGATGTTTTTAAAGTGCTGATATTCGGCTTAATTTGAATAAATAATTTTGATTGATTTTGACTTTAATCTACAGATCCATGAACTAAACTAAAACAGCATTTGTATACAATATCTTATTTCTCATAATACCTACATATATTATACATAGTATCTAAAAGTGCGCAGAGCTGCACAAACGCATCCTTTTCAAGTTAAAAAATTGGTTGTCTGTAGAACTCCGTCTACTGCCGATATTTGAACGTGACAACGTCTATGCCTATGTTTCCGAGTATGCCTTCGGGCGCTCTAGGGGTGGGGGTAAAGTAGGCGTGGACTCCGTGTGGCGTCAGATTCGGCCGTTACGGTGTTTTCGAGAATGACTCCACGCCGTACCAATTTAATAGACGTTGTCACGTCAAAAGTGACAACTTTATTCATCATCATCATCATCATTTATTTATTCATAACAATTTACATTGTGTTGAACATTGCATATAAAATTAAAATAGAAATACCACATGCGGCATGAAAATGAAAAATGTCGAATTGGAATATAAATAAAACATAATCACAGACAAACATAACAAGTCAATTAATTATACATAAGTATGTCAATAGATATACAAACTAATGTCAGATATGATTACAAGAAAATTAAAAAAAATAAGTAAATAATGTCAAATGCGTAGTTACAGTCAAAGCATAATTTTACAGTTAAAGTTAAGGAATTCAGTCGAAAGCGTGTTCACTGGTACTTTATTTATTTTGTATCATTTGACATGAATTCTGACACTGAGTATAAACATCTTTCCAACAAGAAGGTTTTTAATTTATTTTTAAATAAATGAGTATTACGAGTATATATTAACAATTTCAAATCAGTTGGTAAACTATTGAATAATTCAACTGCTTGGTATCTGGAGCAATGCCTGACCACGTTAAAATTTGGTGACAACTTGTGTTTAAACTGCTTTCTTCTTGTGCTTTCTCTTACCTTACGTTCCTCTTGTGATTCATACTGATGAATATACTTAGCAAAGTAACAAAGTATAACCAATATATATAAACTTGGTACTGTCAAAATATTCAACTTTTTAAAATGCTCTCTACATGATTCTGTTTGTGAGATCCTTACTAAAGTCCTTATAGCACGTTTCTGTAAGATGAACGCTTTCTGACAATTATAGTTGTAGCTGTTACCCCAAAGCATGATGCTATACCTCAATCTAGCTTCTATAAGCGCATAATATATAGCCTTTAGATGCTTTAAATCTAAAATATCTCTAAGGCTCCTGAGTGCATAGCATGCTGATGAAATAGAAGAGTCAATAGCAGCTAGCTCATGTTTCCAATTTAAGTTCACATCTATGTTAATACCTAAGAATTTGACTTTGTCTACCAAATAAATCTTGTCTCCATTAATTTGTACGTCTAGATTATCATTGTTACGAGTTGTTGTCTTGAATAAGGTAATGTTGGTTTTATTTGTATTTAGCAGTAGGTTATTAGCTGTAAACCAATCGTATAGATTTTTAAGTGTTTCGTTTACAGCTTGGGTCAACTCTTTTAAGTCATTAGCCCCTATTATTATGTTACTGTCATCCGCAAAGACGACAAGTTTTACATTAGGCTGAGTGTGATGCATAAAGTTCAGCAAGTCATTTGTAAATATGATGAATAGGATAGGCCCCAAAATTGAGAATATATTCATCAATATTTCTATGACAATGAATTGATTTCAGAATGACGAGAATTATTGATAAAATTATGTTAGTATGATGACTACGTTAATTGAATTTTATTGTTTATAAATTCCATAACTGATGTTTACATCTTTGGCAAATAATTCGCGTTTAAGAATTATACAATATGTAAAGAAAACCCTGTCCGACCCAAAATGATAATAAAGGTTAGGTAAACACATGACCAAATATAATATAAAATTTTACGTAATCATCATAGTAACAATACTAATGAATTTTGAAATAATCTTTTTATCCCGCGAACTAATTCCAACTTCCCCGAAATGTGGTAATTTTTAAAAAAGTGACAAAAACTTTTTGACGGTATTATTATAAGCGACGCGACTGTGAGCCGCATGCCCTGCCCCCCGTCGCCTGCGCATGTATTAAGTTACCTACCTCTTTTTGCGAAATATTTTTTTTTTAAGTTTAGCACGGCTTTGTGGGCATGAGTAGAATTAGTTAACGATACCTAACAATACCTTCACGGATCGGACAGGGTTTTCTTTACATATTGTATATATGTACATGATACTAAAGTTATTGGTATACTTATAATTTTAGCTCCACTGATCTGTCTCTTTCACTACACTAATTTATTTCGTCACCTCATCTTAGTATGTCACTACTGGGATCCAGCAGAATACCAGCGTCGGGCACATCTGTCCGACACATGCTCCCATGAACTCCGATTTGGTGCAACCTTGAGACACACCTTACTTTGTATATCCATTCATTGTTTTTATTTATATATTAAAAACATAGTATCAAGTGTTTTAATTATTTTTTCTGGTGTGCCTTGGGTAATTATCAATTGTGTGTGTATTTATGTTAGCATTTAAATGCGTCACTATCTATTGTGTGATTATAGGCTGGATGGTTCTTATGTGCATTGTCCAACTTTTATGAAGATTTCTTTCATTGATGACATAATTAGACCAACATTAATTATGCTTCTAATGATGAAAAAAGTATGAGTCAATTTAGCTGACAAGAGGAGTGATATTAAATAAATGTGATAACGTTTATAGAAATAATTATCAAAGGACATCAGGCACTTTCCATACATTGTAGGTAAATAAAAAAATACAAAAAAAAATATTACGCGACCAAACCTAGAATTATTTCCAATATCTAGACCATATTAAGACTTTTAGAAAAATATATGACTTAACCTTGTAGCTGCATATTCTGAGTAGTTATGGCACTTTCCCTAGAATTATTTCCAATATCTAGACCATTTTAAGACCTATGACTTAACCTTTTAGCTGTATATTCTGTGTAGATATTTAGTTAAGAAAAAAATACAAAAAGTCTTAAGTCCCCAAACTCTGGCATATCTACGAAATACTACAAAAATACTTTGAGCATAACCGCTAGGCTATTGATTCTTATCGTGTCTTGTTTAAATTATGAACAACAATTATTATTACCTTTTTTAATAATTATAAACTAGTGCTTGATCCTGCCTGATGGTAAGCAGTGAAGCAATCGTTGATGGTAAAGCGCGCGCGCTTAAAAAACTTAGTGAATAGGAAGGAAGACGGCAGTTGAGCGAGGTGATGCAATGTTACAACAACACGACCAACGATCCTGCGCCAGAGGGAGATTGATCTGGAGACCCTCCACGACCAAACTCCCGACACAACAACATTTGGCGCATCTGCCCAGACCCGTCCTCCGTACGGCTTCACCAGATATCATGCCGGAACACGACGAATCGCTTGGCGACAAGACTTTATCAGGTGGGTGGTAACTTCTGCCGGCAGCCGATATTATGGCCTATCACCGAGAAGATCTTTTTCATTCCATTTCTATAGACAGTTTAGAAGTGATTAAAAACATGGCGTCTAAAAATACGTCAAATTAAGGTTATGACTAATTTGACACTGTAACTCATAATATTTTTAGCTTATTTTTTTTGTGTCTAAATTACTGTTACATACATATTGGCGGCACGGTTGGCACAGTGGTTAAGCTATTGACTGCCTTGTTACGTGTCAGGGGTTCGATTCCTGCGCGAAACAAATATGTGTATGACCTACAAGTAGTTGTTTTGGACTTAGCTGTTTGTGTATGAGTTTAAATGTTTGTAAAAACACCCACGATACAGGAGAAATTCTTATTGCGGGGTTATAAAAAAATATCTTGTCGTATCTACGCATGCTGGAATGATTACTTGACGATGATTATACAGTATGTTAAGAAAACCTTGTCCGACCAGTGAAGGTGTTGTTAGGTATCGATAACTGATTCTACTAATGCATATAAAACCGGGCTAAACATAAAAAAAATCCCCCTAAAAAAATAAATATTATTTCGCAAAAAGAGGTAACTTAATAAATGTGCGTTATGCACCAGGCAGGGCACGCGGCACGTGGTCGCATCGCTATTGGCTCATAATAATACCGATGATGTCACTTTTTAAAAATTACCAAATTTCGGGGAAGTTGGAATTAATTCACGGGAAAAAAAGATTATTTCAAAATTCATTTGTATTGTTACTATGATGATTACGTAAAATTTTATATTATATTTGGTCATGTGTTTACCTAACCTTTATTATCCTTATGGGTCGGACAGGGTTTTCTTAACATACTGTATACAATGAAGTTTACCCCTGTACCTATGGTTCAATAAATGTACAAATGACTTACTTTGACTTAAGTTCCTGCATCTCCCAATACAGAGAGCCGCCATCCCGTACGGTCTTGAGCTTTGCATTTTATTTCGCTCCAGGTTTCCTTATGTTCTTTGCTTCTGCCATGACCGTTGGCCGCCAGGGCTGCTTTGAGCTTTCATTGGGGATTCCAGTATAGGACTTGCCTTGATATACGAGTATATTCAAGATCCTTTCGGAGCGTGTGATCGACCTAGCTACATTTGCACTTTGCAGCGTCTGTGCAGGACCTACATTTTGCGCCTACCATGGCTATAGGTATTGCATCAATTTGATGGTATGGTATTATAATATGGGACGATTCTATGGTACCAACTAGAATTCTTCAAGCTCAGAAGAAATATGTTCGCTCAATATGTGGTGTCCGCCTACTGGACAGTTGTATTCCATATTTAAAAACTTAAAATATTTCCATTTCTGACATTACACATCTTTGAATCTTGAATTTTTGTTCACACAAATAGACAGGTACGAGGGTCAAACTGAAAGTTCTTAGAACTGGCCACTTATAAACAATATAATAAAAAAATAATTCTTAAATTTGAAAATAGATCTCTTTGGCAATATTACTGAGTATATATTTCTTTCATTTGTCATTAGTTATACGATTTGGCGGCAAATTGAAAATTGTCTGTGTCACGTCAACATGAATTTAACACGAGAAAATTTTCGTGCAATGATTTTTTATGACTTTCGATGTCATTTAAATCAACAAGAAAGTTATGATAGACTACGATTGGCCTTTCACGATGAAGCCCCATCTTGTGCGACTGTTTACAACTGGTTTAATGAGTTTAAACGTGGTCGCACTAATCTCACTGATGATTTACGTGAGGGACGGCCTTCTACGGCGACGACTGAAGATAACATCTGTGTTGTGCGGCATATGATAGAGACTGACAAAAGAGTGACCTATCAGCAGATTCGGACAAGCTTAGGCATCGGTATGAGTCGAGTGCACAAAATCCTCCACGAACATTTAGCGGTCAGGAAGCTATGCGCCCGGTGGATACCTCATAATTTGACTGAGGCTCAAAAACTCCATCGTGTGGATTGGTGCCGTAAAATGATTGAAAGATTTAACGGAGGTGACTCAAATGCTGTGTTCGACATACTAACAGGTGACGAAAGCTGGATTTACTGTTATGATCCTGAAACCAAAAGACAATCTGCTCAGTGGGTGTTTCCTTTCGAGGAGTTGCCAACTAAAGTGAAGAGAGATCGAAATGCGGGAAAAAAAATGGTGGCCTCGTTCTTTGGAAGGATAGGTCATTTCGCAACAATTGTGTTAGAGGATCAAAAAACAGTTTCTGCAGAATGGTACACTACCAATTGTTTGCCACTTGTCTTGGAAAAAGTTCGAGAGAAACGACCTCGCAGTAGGATCCTCCTTCACCACGACAACGCCTCGTCGCACACCGCCAAGCGAACGATCGACTATTTGGCGACATCAAACGTTGAATTACTGGGTCACCCGCCGTATAGTCCCGACCTCGCGCCTTGTGATTTTTATTTATTTCCAAAAATTAAAGAAAAACTTAAGGAAAGTGGTTTATGAATGCTGAAGAAGCGGTGGCTGCGTATCGCGATGCCATTGAAGAGACCCCTAAGGACGAGTGGTGCAAAGTGCTTTTCCCAGTGGTTCCATCGCATGCAACGGTGTATTGACGTGAATGGACAATATTTTGAAAAGATATAATAAAACTAATAACTGGCTAATGTTATCAGTTTTTGATTTTCTAAGAACTTTCAGTTTAACCCTCGTATTTGACTTCTATAGTGACGTTGTATCCAGACATAATGATGATACATTGCAGTTCCAAAGAGAGAAATCAAATTATTGTATAATAATGTACATAAATTGCATATCTATAAAATGAAACTATACTATATTATTATATACTTGGTTTTTAAGTACAAGTCACAGTACAGTGATGCTGGCAAAATAGGAGGCGGAGCGCGTGAGGGAGCGGGAATCCCAGCGCCCTCACGCCTCTAGCTGCCGCAGGGACGCTCTGGTCGGGAGACAACATCGACCTCCCGGCTACCGTAGGAGCAGGCCTACGGGCGGTGGGCAGTGGGCGGCTCGCCACCCGATAAGGACCAGGCCCAAATCACCGGCGAATCGTGTTTCACGCGTGCCTCAAAGAGATATCAGCACATCGTGACGGGGTCCTTCCGCTCCGCTCAGAGCGGGAGAGCCCATCCCAAGAAAAAAGGATATACTTCGAAAAGTAGGAGCCAAGGTGATCACGCTAGTGTTTTGGAGGTGTTCAATGCCACAAGATTGGCTTCGCCCCGTTCGGGGACTACCTGTAGCACAACACTCGTACGCTCTAGCATAGCCTCTCTTTCGCACCGGATTGCTTCCTTACTAGCCCGAGCACCCGGCAGGTATATTTCCACAACTGTGCTGTCGTCTGCATACTCGTAGATACTGGGCATCAGCAAATTGTTTATATGAACAAAACAGATTTTTTTCTGAACAAAATAACCGCCCCGGACCATGGCCTGGATCAGGGCCGGACGCGAGAGATCGCCGCCGATCGACGCCACGAGGACACGGCGGTGCTCCGCCCTAGCTGGGCAGACCTCCACCATATGCTCCTCCGTATCCTCAGGGGGATTCCTGAGGGCTAGGGCTTTGGCCTCCAGATCCCATGATGGCAATCCGGCCTCAGCGGAGACCGTGCGTTATCCCCGGACCAGCCGAACGGAACTGCAATGACCTTCTCGAATGCGGTCAGGCGTCGGGCTGGTCGCTTCCTCAGGGACCGCGTCCACACCGGTGCCCCGTAAGCTCCCTTGCGTCAGGACCAGCGTATCTTCAGCGTAACCAACTACGCTGACGCCAATTGGGGGTCGGCGCTGAGTTTATCTATATGCTTGTAAAACGCACAGACGTTATAGGAAAACATCGTAGTGTAGAGGAACCTTTTTTTTGTAAAAAAATCTTTTAGAAAATGTTTCTGTTAAATGGATTTGACATTATTGCCTAATAATGTCTATTAATAATAATAAAAAAGGCAGTCGTGGGATTGATCGACAGAAGTTAAACCTGAAATCATTCTTATGCTAATAAACAAAAGAACAATAAAGCGCATTATAGCGCTGACGTCGTGGTGGCCTAATGGTTAAAACACCAACCTCTCAAGTTTGAGTGCGCGGATTCGATTCCAGGTCAGGCAAGTACCAATGTAACTTTTCTAAAGTTATATGTATTATACGTGATTACGCTCAATCCTTCTCTGTATGGGAGGAGACCTGTGCCCAGCAGTGGGACGATAAAAAAGGTTGGTAATGATTTTGATTATGTACTTTCTAAGTATATCTTGGACACCAATGACTGAAGGTGATGGAAAACATCTTGAGGAAATCTGGACCTTAACTGTGAAATCGCCAACCCGCATTGAGCAAGCGTGGTGATTACGCTAAATCTTTCTCTGTATGAGAGGAGACCTGTACCCAGCAGTGGGAAAAAGGTTGATGATGATGATAGCGGTGACGCAGTCTATACCATTGTTTACAGTGTACATACACAGTATTGGCCTATCTCTGTAGCGATCACGGTGTCGGGTAGGTCGCGCTCACGCGAATTGGGTTACCTATATCCTAAAAAATAATTTAATGTCCATCAGATAGCTCTATAAAAATATCATCAGATAGCTCTATAAAAAATATTGAACACGTATTTTTTATTTTTCCTTTCATTCAAATACTTAGGAAGATATATTAATTTGAAATGTCGCATGACGTCATGCCGTGGCATAAAATATACCACGGCGTGACGTAATTAGACCCACTCCGTAACTTTAATACGCTATATCTTAGTAGTTTTTGATAATTTCGACAAAATAAAAAATACGGGTCTTAATTTTTTTATTATTTGTAAGACATACCAATTATTTTTTTGATTTTCATACCTTGGATACATTCCTATTCAATGCACCCAACAAATGTGCTCACCGTCGCTAAAGAAGTTTTCACTTCAATAATAATGTATTTATTTGCTCAAAACATAGTATACCATGTTATACATGTATTACATAATATATAATAATAGTACATACATGTTTTACCGGGCTTAGACTCAACATGAAAATTCGAAAACAAAAATTCTTAACAGTTCATGTCAAAGAACTATTTCAGCCTATAAAAGTTACGTTGATTTAGCCATGCACTCAATTTACGCTTAAAACAGTTTGTTGTTACCAACTTAAAGTCACCAGGCAATTTATTATAAAATATCCGTATCCACATAGATAAGCAGGCTTTGTTATATTGATTGCCTATAAGGCTTCAAATATTTGTTTATTTAGTTTGAGTTTATTGAAATTTGACTTATAGGTTAATTTCTCTGACGACTCTTTATACCGCTTATTTATAACTAAAACTTTGTAATCACAATGATAAATAACTTAAATTTTAATATAGGTAGCTACCTAGTAATGGCCTATGATTTTATAAATAATATAATTTACTTTTTACAATGCATAAGTATGTGAGCGGTCACGCCCTTTATGGCTGGGGCTTTTATTTAAGTAATAAGGTTTTACTTATTTACATTTTAATTTTAATGATATTTTATTTTTTCGTTTTGCTTTGCTGGTATTTTGGCGTGGCTAGCTGGCATATGGTAAATAATTTCATCGTTGTTGTGTTTTCTTGTGTTCATTACTGTACCTACATAGAATTGTATAAAGTCACGTGTTGTTTTAAATGAACAGACAGCTGTGCTGCTGGGGAGTTTGTTCCGCCACTTCTTCTTCCCAGCGAAAGCACTAGGAAGTGTCGATGGGACTGTCTTATGTAATATTTTCGTTCAAAAAGTGCTGATTCTCAGTCTAATTTGAATAAATGACTTTAGATTTTGATTTTGATAATATTTGAAACGGCTGAATAATATGATATAAACACATATTACTGATAATTAAACGCTTTGCAACAATATTCTGTTTATTTTTTCTATTTCTTTTATTCTAACTAAAGTTTAGCTGTTGATGTACTTTCAACCATTTTCCGAACTACAAGTAACTCCCTCTGTTTTCAAATAACCGAATATCACGCTGGCGTGGAACAAGGGTTACTCTGGAAAATCTCATTTGAGGTGAATAGTAGCTCCACTAGGCGCGGGGTTGAAGTAATGCGCTTACAGGGCGGCCACAGCGCCATCTATTAACAATGTTTCAAACTGTGAACTGTGCAGACAAACCTGAAAAAAGCTTCTAGTTACCGTTACTAGGTGGAGCGATGTACTCCATTGCCAGAAAGCTATCGAGTCTAGAGTTCTTCAAATATAAGAAGTGCAATTTGACGTTTCATACTTACATACTTTCCCGACCTCCGTGGCGCAGCGGTCAACATGCCTGCCTGCGACGTGGAGGCCCCGGGTTCGATCCCCGGCCAGGTCATGATGGAAAACGATCTTTTCCTGATTGGCCTGGGTCTTGGATGTTTATCTATATATGTATTTAATATAAATATAGTATCGTTGAGTCAGTATCCCATAACATAAGTCTCGAACTTACTTTGAGGCTAGCTCAATCTGTGCGATTTGTCCGTATATATTTATTTATTTATACTTTTCATGACGACACAACTTTGTACAACAACTTTGTACTCAAAAAATTATATTTATTTCTTTTGTAAAATCTCGTAATTTTAAAGTTATTTTTATTTTTTCACAAACTGTATAATTCTTAATCACTTAATTTACATTGAAGTTTTTCAAACAAGGCAACATAACTAATGTAGACAATAAATAATATTTTTTCTCAACGTCGTGTCAAAGTCACGTAGTAAGGTACTATATCGTAGTGTTGTGACTCTTCAAATTCACTTGTATATCCAAAAATCGTTAAAAAATGACCAACTTATCGAACTTACTAATAATAACGATCATTTTCAATGAAAGCGTCCTTTATTATTTAATTATATTATTGGTGATTTCTAAATGCCAACGAAAACGTATATTTAAAAATAAATTCAATTGTAAAAACTTATTAAAATTATAATAACTTGAATAAATTTTTGTAGGCAAAATCGCTCGTGTTCAAGTTTTTAATTTGGAAAACAAAATGGCGGATTTATTGAAAGAAGCATGTGCTCAGGTTACTAAAGACGATTGGATCCGTTTATAGTGCGTTTCATCTAATAGTTCATTTGCTGTCATGTTGGCACTAATGCAACTTAGTGTTTACGATAGTGACAAAAAATTAATGCCAACATGACGGCAAAGGAACTATTGGATGAAACGCAATATAGTGGAAAAAATCCAAGAAAATAATGATGGACGACTTCGACAGAGATGTCCATTATGACAATTACATTGAAAACCACATAGTGATTAATTTAAATGACGGCGATGACGATTCCTACAGTAGCAGTAGTACCTAGTAGTTATTAATAAACAATTTTTTATCCAAAAATTTTTTCATTTATTTGCCCTCAAAACACTTATATATCGAACAGAGAACCAAAAAAATTAATATAGTGTCATCTCTGTTAAAATTACGAAACTCAAAATAAATAATGTATAAAGCAAAATTTTTAATATTTATAACTGTACGTAATACTCGTACAATGTTGCTTAGGTTAGGATGTAACTAAAGATTTTGAGAATTTCTTTCATCTAAAATTCAGACATTTTAATCGATTAGAAATTCCAAAGAAATGAAATCAATATCTCGTATAAATCGGATTTTGTAGTAATTGATTTTTTTTTAACCCAATCCCTATTCTTCAGTAAGTTAGAAGTGTCAAATTGAAGAACTGTACATATTATACTCATGATGAAGCTGAACTTTTATTTTCGGTGATTTTCGGGCTCCGTTGAAACCGAAATAGACAAAATAATTTCTTTAAAAAAATAAGTCTGAGATTACAATGAATTTCTAGATACATAATTGTAGGCCACTATAAGAGATTAAAAAAAATCATGTACTTATGAAAATGAATGGAGGAAATTCTACAAATCAACTACGACAGGATATTTAACTTCTGTTTAAATTAAACTGATATTGCTGGTAATGGATTACTTCATGACTACTAAGATATTTTTTACGACAGCAACCGTGAAAAATAATTTGCTTGGAGATTCCTTGCTGAGAAATTCAATTCCAGTGTAATTCAATTCGATTACCAACTCTTAAGGTGTGTCCAAACACAACGCGGCATTCGGCTAGCCGCGCGCTGCAACGCGATTTCTTTATGCGAAATTTAAATAGAGTTTGTTCAGAATAAGCAACTTTATCGATTCCAACCATTTTTATAATAATATGTTATATTTTTTCCAAAATATACTTATGTCGGTACCAGTTTGGTTACCAAGCAGACGCAGAACACAGTTCACAGCAGATCATCTATGATGGGTGCGTGGCGACTAAAGGGGCTGTTAGAGCCGGCCTGCTGTGCGCACGTGCCTGCTGATTCCTAGATCAGCAGGCGCGGGGGCCCAACAGCAATAGGTTGATTCATACGTCACGCACCATTGTACCTATTACGTTAATTATGAAAAGCGATCCCGCACAGTGCCACTGTACAGTTGAGCTATTGTATTCAAAAAATATCGGGTAATGTGTAAAGATGTCATTTTTATACACAAATTTTATCTTTCAGCTTACGTAAAAGACCTTGTGTACCAAGCGGAGCCTTAGAATGAATCGAACTCGAAATCGAAAAGCTTTGACACAGTTAAAAAGAACAATTATGCCTTTAATTTCAATTTTCAATGTCATCTATTCCTTCTTTTTCGCAATTTATGAATAATAAGCGGAGCTACAACACACGCGGCCGCTTTTATTGAGGTTTGAATACGAAATAAAAAGCGCGCAATGTGTCGGACATGCCGCGCAGAATGTCTAAACATCGCGCGATCGCGCGGCTAATTTGTGTCCCGCGAATGCCGCGTGCAGCTACCGTGCGGCTCCTTGCGTGCCCTGTCTGGATATTCCTACCATTATCCAGCTACTACTACCCATACTGTGAAGACCGTCGCTCTACCTAGCCTGAGGGCGCCCCACCTTACGTCTACCAACTTGCTGTCTCAAAAATATGTCTACCCGTAGTCTACAATATTGGTAGGTATTATTTGATTGATGCATATTATTTTGGTTCGAGAAAGTGGTTTTGAACACATGTTCCAGGACTATGAGAATTATAAAATTATTTCGTCTGCGCCAAAGCCAAAAAAGAAGAAGATACGAGTACAGAGTGACTACTTATTGTGTAATACATATTTCATACTTACATCAGCATGAAAAATTTATTTATTTATTTATTTAGAAACGAACAATTATAGCACTATTACAGAGCATTCCAATTCAGTGCTATAAGTAAGATAAATTATACAAAAAGGAAAAAAAAAACATAAAACAAAAAACAAGTCCTAATAAGTCCTAGTAAGGACCTTTATTTATTTACTAGCGACCCGCCCTGGCTTCGCACGGGTGCAATCCCGATACTAAATACACTACAGAAAACTATGAACGTATAAAAAACAGCGGCCCGCCGCCGTCGCCGCTCCTGCCGCCTTGGCTGGCTGCTCCTGCCCACAATTATTAAATCTGTAATATCTTCGAAAATATTCATTTAAATCATATACTGTTGTCTCAATTTATTTAAGGTATTAAATTGGATAAGGATTAATGCTGTATTGGTTAAAATCGCTTCGAAAATTAGCCGGTATTTGTCGTAAAAGGTAAATGACAAAAAATGTTATTGTGGGTTATTCATAAGAAGATAGATATATACCATCGCGGACTTTTCTGTAGAACTTTTCAATGTATACAATGTATACAATATTTAGTAAATTATTTTGATAAATCTCTTAGGGTTCAACCTGCATTTCACTGCAAACGCGGAAAAAATGTAATAATTTACGACATCACATTAGAAATCTCAAAAATAATAGTATTTCTCCACTATTTAATGGATGTTATTATACTTATAAACCTTTCTCTTTAATCACTCTCTATTAAAAAAAACCGCATCAAAATCCGTTGCGTAGTTTTAAAGATTTAATCATCATACATAGAGACATAGGGAAAGAGAAAGCGACTTTGTTTTATACTATGTAGTGTACATATGTCTCCAGAAAGCAACATTCCCCAGTCAGTGGAAAATTACGCGAGTCATTCCTGTACCCAAAGATAAATCATGGTCTGAGATTAGCGGGTATAGGCCTGTGGCAGTACTGTCAATACCGGCTAAGGTGTTTGAATCTGCTATTCAGCGTTGCGTGCTGATGCAGGTCAACGCGCAGCTATCGGACACTCAACACGGATTCAGGGACACAGCACAGCCATAAATTTGCTGAACTTTATGGGGTTTTCCCATAAAGCCGTTTGTGCTAGTGGTGGATGCAGGTAGATTTTGCAAATTTCGATTTCAAAAAAGCATTTGACACAGTAGACAATGACCTTTTACTGTGTAGACTGGCAGAAATTGGACTCACTACATCTGTTGCAGTTTTTTGCTAACTACATTCGGGACCAGTAGCAGTACGTTGACTTCAAGGGGTGTGAGTACCTATTATACATCATACGGGGTAAGTCAGGGTCGTAATTTGGCGCCTCTCTAGTTCCTAGTAATGATAAATAACTTATCGAAGCTCGTCAAACAACCTGTTTATTATTTGCTGATGACCTCAAGTTGTTATTAGATGTGAAGGATTAGTCTGACTGCGCTCGTTTGCAGGAGGATATAGATAGGATAGTGGAAGGAGCCATATGAACAAGCTGTATTTTGGCATATCGAAGTGCTCGGTGATGAGTTTCTTCCGCTCATGTTCACAGTTATTATATACGTAAGTGATGGAAGACGTTCTGATGCAGGGAGTCACACAGGTGCGTCATTTAAGTGTCTCTCGGACTCCTAACCTATCATTTCGAGAGCATATTACAAAGATCTGTAAAAAGGCCTACAGAAATCGAAAGACAGACTCGGCACTTCATCAACATCACAACAATAAAGATCCTTTACGATGCGCTTATTAGGAGTCACTTGGAAAACACAATGCTGTCATATGGGCTCCACATGAGGCAAAAAAACGCGGTAATGTTAGAGCGTGTTCAAAATAAGTTTTCACGATATCTATACCTAAAATTATACGGGGACCTTTTTACCCTCTAATGCACCCCACGTTATTCGTGCTGGACATGGTAGGATATGATGAGTTAAGGGTGAGGCGGGACTTCGCTCTGGTAATGTATATGGTCAAGTTACTGCGGGGCCTGGAACATTACCCTGGGGTTTTAGGTCGCATAGAAATATTTGTGCGGGCCAATATATTTGGAGGTGGCAACGCCCACTATTACTAGCCACGCCGATCAATTTACTTACCAGGACGCCTCTTGTCAGAGCCATGGTCACCATAAACATACCATAAATCTTCTCAATACGAGGTTTGATGTATCGACATGTGACTTTAGTGAGTTCGCAAAAGTTCATTTAATGACACTTTGCTCTCCAGAATCGTAGTTGCGTGTCGCACTGTTGCAATCAATTGGAATCATTTTGAAGACAATTGCTAATCCATTGCTTCATATGTTCGGAGTATGTTTGCTCAACAACGTAAATAGAGCAATAAATGTTGTTGAACGATCAAAATGAAGTCAATTGCTGCAGGTGGTGTGTTGTGCAATTACCCTGTCAAATAGTGTTGTTTTAAATTTTAGTATGATTTTATTGTTTAAATTTTATTAAAATTGTTTTATTAAATTTTATTATACATGTAAGTTTTTAAAATGTATGTCGTGAAATCTATCCTTTCTGCTGCATTAGGTTTAGCAACCTGTAATGGTAGTAAATGAGGGAATAAATAAATAAATATTAATTCTAAAAAAACATATTTGTATCGGTTCAATCATAAAATAAAGTGTTACTATAGTGTCATCGAGAGGATTGTGTGATCGAGACACGGAGAGGTACAGTCAGTCAGAATTTCTTGATATTGATTTGCCTGAAGAATTATACGGCTACGACGATGTTGCAACTATTTTTTTTTGGCGGTTGTCAATTGTGATGTTTGAAAAAAAAAAAAAGAATATTAGATGTATCCTTGGAGTGCCCCGAACGCCTTCAGCTTCTGGGAGTTGAAATTTCCTCAAACCTAAACTTTAGGCGGTTCATTGAGTCCAATGCCAAGATGGCTGCTAAGCAACTTGGTATTCTGTCTACAAAGGTCCGGCGGTACTTCACACCGGGACAGCTTCCAAGGTTATGCAAAGCACAGGTCCAATCATGAGAACGTCATGAGTACTGCAGCCACATATGGGCTGGTGCTGCATAATGCCACCTAGCAGCAGTGGACTCAGTGTACAAGTGGCCTGCGAAGCGAAAAGGTTAATTGGTGATCCAGATTTAATTAAGGACAATCTTCAAGGCCTACAGCACAAGCATAGGGTAGCCAGCCTTTCGATGTTCTATAGGATGCCTTTTGGAAAGCATTTTGATTGATCTGGATGAAGCATTTTGCCCCATTTTTACCACGTATATCGAAGGACTAGAACAATTTGCCTGCAGCGGTTTTCCCGTCAGGTTACAAATTTTCTCTCAAAGTGTTCAAGTGTTCTCAAGGTTAGAGTAAATAGGCTTAAATTAAACTAGTGCAATTGCATCAGGCGTAATGGCAGTAAAGCGCTATTTTACAGGTAACAATAAAAAAATAATAAAGTGATAAAAGATTTTATTTTGGATACTATTTCGGCAAGTGGATTTGTACAGATAGTTTCAAACGAGAAACATATTTATTTCAAAACTAAATGTTAAGGAAGTTTATTTTCTAACTACTTTGAGAAGAAAAGACACAAATAACTCGAGGTTCACAGGCAGGCCGGTACACCCCTGGTAGCGGTAATAATTCCTCCGCCTTCGATATAAAACTTAAAGTTGAAGTAATTTAAGAGAATCAATAAAATATTGAATTTATGTTACAGAAACATTTGCTCGTACTGTCTCTTCTGTTCTGTTGAATTTGAGACCGGTATATAATTCTAGTTAAATAACATTTGGAATAAATCTAAACTTTATTTTATAAAGCTGAAGATTTAGTTTAGTTTGTTAGTATTGGGACGCACTAATCCGAAGAATTGATTATTGGATGCTGGTTCGAATTAAAAAATCTTCTGTGTTAAATAGTCCATTTATAGAGAAAATCTTTAACCTGAGGCAGGGTTGCGGGTTGTCTAAAAAAGAAACCATGTTCCTGGCGCACAGGTAAGTAAAGAAACACGGGTGAGTTTTAGTCAGTAAAAGTCTGACACGCCCTTCCACTTCGCCCAGAGCGGGTGAGGTCGTTTGATGATTTCCCACCAAAAAAAGGCTATACATTATAACCCTTTAAAATTTAATTTTAAATGTTGATTTGCTCATTTATTATTATTTACCTACCCTATTATCATTATAATAGAGTTTTTAAAATTACGTAAATTTTATTTTTCTTTCATTCTTTCTTTTATGGCTTCGCAGGGTTTGTGCATTTAGCCAATGTCACGTAATGAATTGCTCATGTCGAAAAAGACGGCGTGATACGTTTTACGATGAAGGTTTGAGACAAAGTCATGATGTGGCCACTATGCTGCGATATTCCACTGTTCTTTATGAATTATTTACTGAATGCACTTTTTACTACATAAATCACGCACTATTATTTAGTAAACAACACTATAAATACTTTTAAAAGTCCGATGAAAAATGAGCGTGACACTCAGCTTGACTTTCCCGCCAAAAAAACTAAATTTTATTTTAAATAGCTTAAGTTTTGCAAAAACCAGTGTCGATGGATCGGTTCTCTTTTTAATAGAAGTCTGCTACATATGTTTAACTTTTAAGATAGACTCACTATAACGCACTTTAACCTTTTCGTGGTAATTAAATATGTTTGAAATTAATGTGTTATTAATTTCAAACATCTTGTTGTTGTTGTATTCGAGAAGGTGTTTTATTAAGAAGACATTAGTCCTAATACGAATAAAGACGTAATTTTTATGTTGATTCGTGATCGCGACTAACAAGTTGGAAGTCGTAGATTCCAACCCCATAAGGAGCTTTATTTTCTGTAAATTATTTCATCATCACCTTTTTTTTTTGTTTTTCTTGATATGGCAGGAGTGGGAAATCCTCATGGACGCCCAGTAGTAAGTTTCCCCCGGACATAGTCAGGGATCTTTTCTGTAATGTATCTATTTTATTTGCTTTGTAATTCTATTGACTTCACTGATTTATATGGCTTATAATATTGTTTTATTTTTGCTCGTGTTATTTATTTACTTTTAATATTTGTATTAAGTTTTTTTAAATTTAATTCATGTTTTTATAATCTATATATTTCTTATATGCTTTGTTTGTATATACATGTATATATTAAAAACATATTTTTATGTCCGTATCCTTGTTACCTTTAATTACTCTTGATGCTATCTATGGTTGTGCAGTAATCTATTAAATTTTTTCTAAGTTTTTCGTGCTTAAAATTTTTTCCATGTTACTAGGTACTGTTTATTTCTGTCTCAAATTTCCCGAGTGGTACCTAGTTTACGACCCATCTCTCTCGGTGAAACATTATAGATTGATTATGTGTGATTTCAATCAACATGTTAGGCGATATCATAATTTTAAAATACTTACGTTCTTTTTTATAAATTATGTATAGTCTGATAATATTCTGATCACATTAAAATGGTATATTACTCTTGGCACTCCATGTAAACAGTCAATTAAGGTGATAACTATCATAATCTTCAACAATGCATGTCAATTCTGGATTAGGATCGTGACCGAAGGACGTGGCTGGGGGGAAGGGAGGGAGGGAAATGGGTGGTGGAGAACAATGCGACACTGTACTCAAACACGCCTTCTCAATGTTCTACTGGTATACATATAATAACCTTATTAGAAGTCTATGGAAACAATGAACTGAAAATTCGAAAGGAAAAAGAAATAGTTTTTGTTCAAAGATTATATGAAAAGGTTGCGAGAATTGAGAGAGACATCGTAAAAGATAAAGATAAATATCACGTGTAGGGTAAGTGTCCTTCAGTTGGGTTTTATTCCTTCTGGAGCAAAATGGTCCTGGAGCGAAAATCTAAAGAGATGAGTTGCAACTTGCCTAAATTCTAATTAATGAAACTTAAATATTATGGCTACATATTTTCATAATAAATGTTGAGAAGAACTTAGATAACATTAAGAAGAAACTTGCAAAGACCTCTAACACAGGTAGGTACTTTTAATACAATACCAAACTATTTCGTTACGTCACAAAGAAGGATAATGGAAATTTGTGCCAAATAAAATAAATCGGCACTGACAAAAAATAAGATGCTGACTCTCGTCCTCAAATAGCAACTTTTACTATGGCGATCAAAAAATCAATTACATACAAGGAAATTCTTATGAAGGTCACAACGCAAGGTCACAGGGTCAAGGAAAACATCGCAAGGAAATAGGCAGTTTTCAAAACCAAAAGTATGTATAATATAGTAGTTTGTATATTGTATGTGTATATAGCTTATTTAAGTATTTGTTTAACAAGGGTTAAGAGTTAATTTTTTTATTATTGTTTTCTTTTAAAGTTTGTTTTTGTCAGAACGATATTGTGGCAATCGCAGGAAGAGACTGGATATCCACCGCCAGAGATAGAGTTAAATATTTATTCGGGAACACTGTTGGAGTTGCTGAACCTTGGACAAAACTGTCATTGCATTGTGTAGATTTAATTTCTTAGTATTGTATAATTACATGGCACTCGTGTGAGCACAATGTACTTGCTGTAAAGCATCTATTTGTTGGGTTAGTCTTTTTTGTTGTTGTTTTTTTGTGTGTTTTTCCATAATGGACGTTCTTAGCGTACAATATATTTCTGCATCGTTCTCACACGATTTATTTCAAAGTGAATGATGTAATCAAATATTTATATCAATAGCTTGATAATTTAAAAGAGTGTCCATGGAGTTTCTTGCCCGTTCTTCTCCGTAGGTACCTACTTCTTTGGAATGGGCGACTAGCTTCACCTTACTGACTGACCGACCTTCTGACAATTCAAAAGTGCCTGTAACTGGTTTATTTGAAATAAATGCTTTGATTTGATTTGAATTGAATGGAAATTTTTGGAAGAGGCTTTTATCACAAGGGGGTTCAAACTATCTAAACTGAAACAAATGAATTATTGTTTTTTTAATGTTTATATACTTTTTTTATTTTAATGAATTGGATTTGTAAACGGAATAATATAAATACCACTTGATTAATTTTTTTTATTTTTTTTTATTCTACTTTTGTTTAGGGACTTTTTTGATTAATTGTGGAATGTAATAAAGTGGTATTATTACTTATTGACTGCACAATTTGCGCAGTGATCATGCTATTGGCTGCTGCGCTGCGTGTCGCGAGTTCGATTCCCGTCCGGAACAAATATTTGTATGACCTACAAGTAGTTGTTCCGGGTCTGGATGTTTGTATGAGTTTATATTATGTCTGTAAACGCACCCACGATACAGGAGAAAATCATAGTGTAGGGTTATTAAAAAAAAACAAAAATATTATTTATATAAACCAACCCGCTCTCTTTAGGCCAGCGTGGTTGATTACGGCCTGAAAGAAAGAGTCTATGTACCAGCAGTACAGTGGGTACACAATAACCCGTTTATACTATTATGAAAGTTATTGCACCGCTATGCCAATCTAGCAACAGCACAAAACAAGCAATATGCCGTTATCCTTTGCATAATAAAACTCAACAACTGGCTTGGCTTAGCCTAAACACAGTGGTATGTTCCAGTTTTGTATAGCATTGATTCAGAATAGCTTAACAAAGTCCGCTACATCGTTCGTGGGTCGTGGGTGACCCCGCCTGGCGCCAGAAGGTCAGGGTCACAGGTTACTCGCGAACTTTGGAATTAATTTTAATTATACGAATAGATTTGGACGGTTTAGAAGTGAAACGTTCAATCGAATTAGTTTCTTAATTTGTTAATGTGTGCGATAGGATGCTATGTTTATCAAAATGGATGATGCGGCCAAATAATTTTGTAAGAAATATTAAACCTCCAGCTTTGATGATTTCTTTGCCATCATGATGCATATTTTATCCAACATACCTTCAAATATACATACATGCACAAAATAGCCTTTCACCTTTCTGGTTGGCCTTCAAAAGGTCCTATAAATTGTTTAAGTAATAGGAAAAGTTGCTTTTTAGTTTGAGTTTTTTTAAGGCTAAGCTTGCTTTAATTCAACCACCCTATTGAAGTAGTGGTTTAAAGCGCTAGAGCAAGTTTGATACTCACATTTGATCTGGGTGGAGCGGAAGGGCGTGCCAGACTTTTACTGACTAAAACCCACGAGTGTTTCTTCACTTGCCTGTTGAGACGAAAAATTGATCTACAAATTTAAATTTAGCCATGAGTCCTACAATAGCATAGAGCCTGTATTTCTCGCGGGGATAATCAGATCTATCTGAGTTCGTAAAAAACCACATGTAATAAGGGGCAAACGTTCAGCTGCAATAATGTAATATACAATTTCTTATACGTATTCTAATGTAATATATACATTATTTATTTATTTAATTAAGGTTCACCAACAGTTGCTACAGATATTTTATTTTACTTTATGAATACATACAAATTATTGTCTTAAATCTAACTGCACAACCAATTACAGGCAAACACCACATGCTTAAAATTATAAACTCACACTTATTTGCATTAATTCCTGCCGGTCATAATAAGCATTCTATTACTGTTAGGCTGTGTTCTAATTTCTTTCCACGATAGATAAGACGGGCTTGTCCTTATCAGCAGGGTTCAGAGGAATTTCCCAAAAGGCTTGTTTATACTTGAACGTTATTTAGCATTTCTGAGGCTGACTATAACTTGGTTTATAAGTATTAGACTAAAAGCATCACGGTACCTACGTAATTGCGTTTAGCTTTCTGCCCAACAAGCAAAACAGTCTCAGAACTTATATTTTTAAGAGTGGTAGGTTTAAAGCACAATATTTGTTTTAAAACATACCATCGATCCTATATTACTTTTAGACAAGCCGGTATGGCCTCAAGAACGCTCAGTCTCATAACCAAGTTTCATATATGCATACAAGAGCATTTTCTAAGATTAGTTGCACTTGAGAAAAACTTGCTTTTATATGGGTATTTTCTAAGCTCATCTGATTTTATATTAGACTTGCTAAATGCTATTTTAAGATGACAGACTAATATCAGCATAGCATAAGAGTACTGCGAGTACGTGCATTTCTGATCTCATTTGAAACTAATATAAGATCAATAGTAGACTGATTTTGGATCAACATATTTACAATACAAAAGACAATACCTATATAGAGCGTTTGTTCTCAATATTATTCCGTGGACATTGGTGTGGGTTATAGGTTTGTTTACTACTTTTAGATGCTATTTTACGTAGATAGCATGCTATCTATGTAAAAACGCCATTTACTGTTCTTCAATATTAATAGTCAGCTTTTCTTCTTCTTCTTTGTTCTTCTTTGGCGTGATAATTACTGGAGATAACCAAGTCTATAAGCTGATTGTGGATGAGTAATTTGTCCTGGTGTCGTGAACGATATTAAGAATAGCACTAATAGTATAACTCGCGCCAGTTAACTGTGCACCTCGCTCTGTGACGTCATTCGGACGGTACCGTTTGTAAAAAATGAGAATCATTTTAGAAATATAAATTGCATTCTTTTCATCTTAAGAAAAGGTCGTTTTGATGATAAATCGTCATAATACTAGTTTATTTTACTCATGACGTTTTACAATTAAATTGATAAATATGGTCTGCATTCCAGCGAGGTGCACAGTTAACTCGCTCGAGGAATAAGGGAATACTCATACTGACCTATAGAAACGAATTCAAAAAAGTGTGTAAATCACGCTGATGCGACTTTTCTTAGATTGTGTTGGCCTAAAACTTCGCCACTTCTACGGCGTTGTCGGTGGCAACACAGAGATCATTTTGATTACAAGTTTTGTCAACTTTAAGCCGGCCTCGAGACGCAGGTTTAATATAATAAAACACCATAGGTTTTATTATCATTGATGTATGTCAAACTGCAATTAAAATATAGAAAAACTGTTGATGTTCACTTACAAGTAGAACAATATCGATCGACATTTATTTTTGTACTTGAGGTAAAATATTATTTGCATATTTACTGGTTCTGATTGCATGGCAGTGTGGCCTCGGAACTTGATATCCCTGACACAGTTACCCAACAGACACCCAGGACATCGTCACATATTAGCCTAACCTAGGACAGTGTGACGCAAATGAAATTCTACCTGCTAATAGGTTTTAGCATGAAATGTTTATTTATGCGCCAATAAAGGAATGGAATATTACTTCGATTGTTTCATTCCTAGAAGCTTATTGTTTCTACACGACATGGTTACCGCAGTGGCTGAGTGCTCCTACAGGTAGTTGTTCCAGATTTGTCTGTTTGTGTATGTGACTTTAAATGTTTGTAAACGCACCGATGATATAGAAGTAATTACTAGTGTGGGGTTGAAAATAAAGTTATTATCAGCAACTTCGGTAAATTTTATTTTGGAACGCGTGGAGTTAGTTATCCAGTTGATATTAATATGTAGATATGGGAGGATTATGGGTATAACCTACATACATAGCCTTTCCCCCTTTCCACCTCCCTTTTCGTTCCCTATCTTGCGTTCCTTCTTATTCCTGTCCTTTGCCTTCTTCAGAAAGCAGAAAGTGCAGACTGCTATTTGCCACGGTCGTTTGATCGCTTGTTAAACTCCAAATTCAATATTTTTTATTTCAGATCAGTACATCCATATACAAAATGATAGTATGAATTTATCCTATGTTAGGAATTGTTTACGGATATTTTAAATATAATTTTTTTTTGATAAATTTGGGGGAATAGTGTAGAGACCATGTAGACTGAATGTTGCGTGTTAGCGATTTTGGAAAGCATGTGTGACGAATGAACGGAGTCGCCAGTTACTGCGCACTGGCCGACTAGAGTATACGCGTTAGCATTCTGGGAATTTTGATAAATTAAATATACACATAAATCGGTTATTTTAATTGAAGGTTTTGATTAAAATTGAAAGAAGCAACTCACCAACAGTATAGGGCCCTCTCACTAAAATAAAAGGGATCGAGTAAAGTAAAGTAAATTATATTAGGCTCGCACAATATTCTTTAAAGTCCTTCGAATCGTATGTGGTAGAATGTGTGTTATGATATGGGAGTGCTAGTCTTTATAAAATATTATCAAATCTGTCTTTATTGCATCTTGTGTTCGCGATAAAATTCTGTTCTAACTAAAGCTCAGAGCTTTAGTTGATATATTTGAAATATATGCTTTGTGTTTTGGGTTTACAACACGCGGTATAGAAAACTATGCTATAAGAAGTACCTGCCGCATATATCGCCATTTGTTGTAATGAACAAAATACAAGGAAATCCGATCAATACAAAAAGCAAGTTGGTCTTCAAGTAAACTGTTATTCATATTGCATTGTGTGATACATAACAAATGGATCGGGATCGTTCTTGAGTTGTTGCATGCTTGCATGTCACGATCTTTTTGGACATTATGATAGATTTGGATCAAGGGTTCAGGTTAAGCTACACAAAAAAAATGTCGTGTAAAAATGATCCTAATGGCTTAATAAAAGATTTCATTTCATTTCTCTTGCGGCAGTGGATCCGTGGATGTGATCATCTTAACATATTAAGACCGAGCGCATTGCTAGCGTTTGCAAACGATCTTTGGAAGTGGCAACTGGTAACAATATTGAATTGAATTGAAAGTAATGACAATACCCTTTCCATCAAAGGCTTAAGCCGAGGCGTCTCTATGCTTTATGAATGCATCATCATAGTTTCAGCTGAAAGATGTCCACTGTTGGACATAGACTTCCCCCAAGCACCGACATTGGACCAGTTCTATGCTATTCGCATCTAGCGCGCTATTTTTAAATATATGTAAATGTGTATGCTTATATACTTGGCATCAGTTTTTATTTTATTAATTCTTCAATATATATTTTATCAAAAAATATACAAACATTAAGAAATTAGTAAAAAAAATACTATTATATGTACAGATTTTTTTAAAAAAAATTTCACTGTTAATGAGCCTTTGTCCAACCTGCCAGCTACACCACCATATTTGTTCTTAAATAAAATAAAAATTCATGGATTTAAGGGTTAACTTGTATTGTGTCTTTTAAGTCAATTATTTTTTATAATAATTACATACATACATATTATGTTTTATGTTTTTACCCCTGGACACAACGAGGAATTCGCACACATATGTAATCAGCCTATATTTGTCACAGGCCTCTCTGCGAGAGTGAGTGGTACGTAATCCACCGCACGGGACCAATGCGGATTGGTACATATTATATTGTATGACCCTTGTGGTACCGGGCATAGAATAGTACCAACCCATATCCTCCCGTGGGTGTGATAAGACTCGACTAAGGTAACTCTCACCAGGGAAGCGGGCAGCAGCGCTTCTCCTGTGGAATAAGAAATTACTGCGATCCCCAACCCGCCTGCCAAGCGTGAGGGTTATGGCAATGCCCCCCAATGGAATGAAAGCCTCGTGGGAGGCCTTTGTTCAGCAGTGGACGTCTATAGGCTGAAAAAAGAAGAAGAATATTGTATGTCTTCAAATTTTTGGTTCTAATAATAGGGTATTTGACTAAAAAAAACTAATTAGTCCGTCAGTCAGATTTCCAAAAAATACTAGACACGTATTTTTTCTTTTTTCATATAAATAAACTAGCTGACCGGCAAACGTTGTTTTGCCATATAAATAATAGATTAAATTACTAAAATGGCTATTAAAAAATAAGGGTTCATCGTAGAAGGGTGAAAATTGGGGATTGTATGTATTTTTGTATGTTGTATCATAAAAAAATAGAAATTAAAAATTTTGTCTAAAAAATAAAAAAAAAATTCAGGGGTGGACTACCCCTAACGTTTAGGGGGATGAAAAATAGATGTTGGCCGATTCTCATAGATACCGGTTAAGCACAAAAAATTTCATCAAAATCGGTCGAGCCGTTTTGGAGGAGTTTAAAGCCGAACACCGTGACACGAGAATTTTATATATTAGATATAAATAAAAAATGAAGACGACACAGTGCGTTGAAAACTCGTGTGACGTCTCTAGACGCTATACTTTTTAGCGACCAGTGACGTCACCAGCCACCACACCTGATCTTTGATGCCTTTTATCTTTGTCAATTTTTATTGTTTTGATAAAACAAAAAATACGTGTTTAGTATTTTTTGGAAATCTGACTGACGGACTAATTAGTCATTTTTTTGTCAAATACCCTATTCAGGACTCTTTTCCTTCACCGTTTTGAGAGCAGTGGTGTTGAAATAACTTATAAAAAGAAAAGAGTTAGTTTAGGCTCGAACCCACGATCTCGTGAAACTCTGGACGGCATAGTCTGTTGGTATTTAGCAAATACACGATCGCAAAGTTCCATCATTTGTATAAAAATCCATGAAACTTCTGTTACCCTTATTTAGTGCCATAACAGCTGAAAATGGTACAAAAAGGCTTGAATGCGCTAAAGCAACAGCTGCCTGAACTGGGCCACGGTCGCTTGGCTCTAGTGCAGCCGCAAGGTTAGCGAGGCTTTGTATTACAGGAACATTGTGATACTTGCAGCTGTGAAGGACTTCTGAGTAGCAGATTATTTTTATTTGATCACTTCAAAGAAAGCAGTATTTTATATTCTATTAGCAACAGTCTGAAATAGAATGGCTAATTCCTACCTTTTTTTTGTTGGGATGGGAAATCGTCAAATGACTTCCCTCGCTCTGGGCGGCGCGGAAGGGCGTGTCAGACTTTTACCGGGTAAAACCCACCCGTGTTTCTTCACTTGCCTGTGAGACGGCCAGGGCCACAGTTTCTGACGTGTACACAATAACATACTAAAGTTTCATTACAAATCAGTAGAATCATATTCTAGTTTTTATGAGACTAAAGCACGCCAATTGATTTATCTACGTACCTAAAACGTCCTAACAGAATCCAGCAGGGTAATTTTATTTATTTTTTTATTTTTTGGCTTCGCACGGTTTGTGCATTTAGCCAATGTTATTAATTAATTATGAATTATTCATGTCGAAAAAGACGCCCGCGTGACCCGTCTTACGAGTGAGGTTTGGGGCAAAGTCATCATGTGGCCACTATGCTGCGATATTTCACTGTTCTTTATGAACTATTTACTAAATGCACTTTTTACTACATAAATCACGCACTTTTATTTAGTAAACAACACTATAAATAATTTTAAAAGTCCAATGAAAAACGAGCGTGACACTCAGCTTGACTTTCCCGCCAAAAACCAGCAGGGTAAATGCGTAACAAACAATTAGTAGCAATATGTTTAATATTCGCAGTTCAACAACATTCATTGCGGTGTTTACGTTGTTGAGCAAACAAATTTTTAGAACTTATGAAGCAATGGGTAGGCAATATGCTTCAAAATAATTTCAATTGATAGGTAGTAATCTTCTTCTCTTCCCACTGCTGGGCACAGGTCTCCTCTCATACAGAGAAGGATTGAGCGTAATCATCACGCTTGATCAATGCGGGTTGACATTGAGTGCATATAAATGTGTTAATAAGTATTTATTTCTTTTTTCTTTCTTCTTTTTGTGTAGTGTTTTTTTTCTGTATATTTTAATTGTTAAATGAATTTGTGTGCCTGTGAGGCAGATCATAGCAGAAACTCACTTTGTATTTGTAAGACCTATGATATGTACCGTGTATCACAAATAAACTATTTGATTTGATTTCTTCTTCTTCACACAAAGGCCTCGCCCAACGCTTTCCACGATGACCGGTTTTGTGCTGCCCGCATCCATCGGCTTCCCGTGACCTTCACCAGGTCATCGGTCCACCATGTTGGGGGCCTCCCTACGCTGCGCCTTCCAGTACGTGCCGCCACTCCAGGACCTTACCGCCCCATCGGCCTTCGGTAGTAATAGGTAGTAATAGTTTATGAAATTATGGTGCTGGGTTTATACCCAGCACCATAATTTCATAAACTATTATGGACGGACTGGCTGACGGAGAGCGTGGCTTGTGCCACGCTCTCCGTCAGCCAGTCCGTCCATCTGTTTGTTAGCGGGATGTATCTCAAGAACATTAAGAGTGTGTATTTCTAATAGGTAGGCAATACGAGCTGCAGGGTAATTGCGTAATATACTATCAGTGTCTAGCAATTGGTTTCATTTTGACACAACAACAACATTCATTGCGTTATGGACGTTGTTGAGCAGACACATTTTTCCAACATATGGAGCAATGGATTAGCAATTCTCTTCAAAATTATTCCAATTGATAATAATATGCA
The DNA here is from genome assembly GCA_037179545.1 of Sesamia inferens. NCBI lineage: Eukaryota > Metazoa > Arthropoda > Insecta > Lepidoptera > Noctuidae > Sesamia > Sesamia inferens. The sequence continues at coordinate 10,689,353 of CM073921.1, read as the reverse complement.
ATTAGGGTGCTGGTATCCGCAACTCCACGACAAAGCGCGTATTTTGCGTACGTGTGTTTTTTAGGGTTCCGTAGCCAAATGGCAAAAAACGCAACCCTTTTTAGATTCGTCATGTCTGTCTGTCCGTCTGTCCGTCTATCCGTCTGTATGTCACAGCCATTTTTTTCCGAAACTATAAGAGCTATACTGTTGAAACTTGGTAGGTATATGTATTCTGTGAACCGTATTAAGATTTTGATGCAAAAATAAAAAAAAATATAATAAATATTGGGGCCCCCCATACTTAGAACTGAAACTCAAAATTTTTTTTTTATCGAACACATGTGTGGAATATCTGTGGATAGGTCTTCAAAAATCATATCGAGGTTTCTAAAATATTTTTTTCTAAACCGCATAGTTTGCGTGACAGACGCTTCCAAAGTGGAAAAAAGTTGGCCCCCCCCCCTCTAACTTCTAAAATAAGAAAATGAAAAATCTAAAAAAACATATGATGTACATTACTATTAAAACTACAAACGAAAATTGTTTTGAACGAGATCTAGAGTGCGTGAGTCCGACACGCACTTGGCCGGTTTTTTTTATGAATCATAAAAGAGTGTGTGACCGCAGTCTAGCCTTATGGTAAGCAGTGGTGCAATCGTTGATGCAATCTCACCAATTAATTAAGGGCCTATTCACTCTAGCCTTGAAAACACTTAAATTATAGTCCGACGGAAACACCGCCGCTGGACCGCTTCGTTCGCATTGTTGTGGTTTCATTGTCAACAACGTAAAAGAGATGTCAGCACATCGTGACGGGGTCCACGAAGACCGATGCCTCTTGTGTCAGGGTTGTGGGTTGATTAAAAAAGAAACCGTGGCCCTGGCCGTCGCACAGGCAAGTGAAGAAACACGGGTGGGTTTTAGTCAGTAACAGTCTGACACGCCCTTCCGCTCCGCCCAGAGCGGGAGAAGTCATTTGATGATTTCCCATCCCAACAAAAAAAGGGGTGGAAATTCGCCGTACGACGGGTCGTCCGATGATGGAACTGAATTAAATAATGTAATTCCCTCGCACACTCCCCAAAATGCATCGCAACACCGACAGGCTGGCTATTTTTCGCCTGTGTGGCTTTGTGTATTTATAATACCGCAATAACAACTAATACTAACTTTACTTAACGCTATTGTCATAGCCACACACGAGTGATTTAAATAACTTTAGGCGCGTGTTTGTAAGTCACGCGAGATTTGCGTTTTGGTTATTAAAAATCCCTTTTACTACTTTATGTTCATATTAATAGGTTTTTATACAAATTGTAAATATAATTTAAAAAATACAAATAGGCGAATTTCTTATTTGTTCGAAGTTTTAGTCCTCAGGACAATTCGCAACACATACACATCACATTCATCATTCATATTTTGATATTCGATTCATTTGATATTCCTTCTGTCTGACAGAAGGAAACAATTCAACTTTTTTATAAAAATATCGAACGAATTGCCCATCTTGAACATTCAGTTACATTGAGCCTACACTTAATCGGTATACAACAAGATTTTAAATTCAGGATTCAGGATTGTATTATATACAGGGTTTTTCATTAAGAGCGCTCGAACATTGAAATGAAATAAAACAATCTGTTTAAGTGATATTACCACAATTTTTATTACATTTTAAAGAATATTCAATGACATAATGTTTGGCAATTAATATTAGCCAAATGGCCACCGCGACTCCGCTGTAGATGGTGTATTCTGGTGGACCAATTTTGAAGGACGTCTTCACAGAAATGGGGAACGAAGAACGCGAGTTATGTTGGCCTTTAGGGCAGCAATTGACTGTAGTTTATCTGCACACACTAGAGATTTCACGTAGCCCCACAGAAAATAATCGAGCGGTGTTAGCGGTAGTCACACGATCTCGGGGTCCAGTTGATGTCGCCACCACGCGAGATGACGAAGCCCTCGAACTTCTCCTTCAATAAATTTAATGTTTCCCGTGCTGTATGGCAAGTGGCGCCGTCCTGTTGAAACCACATGCTTGTAAGATCCATACCACCTACCCTAGGCCACAAAAAAATCGCATTACCAAGATGACCGCTATGCGCTGTCAAAGTTTTCCGTCCCAATTGAAAAACCCTATAAAACGATTTTAATGCCTGTGTGCGAAAAATAAAATGACGAGGAAATAAGCTGATTTTTATAGTCAAGACTTAGGGTTCTAAGTCACATGGCTTTTTAAACTTTTGATCCATATGAAAAAAGATCGATAACAGAAAAAAAAAGAAAATACAAAATTTTCTTATTTCTTGCTGGCAAAGGCATTTATTCCATTAAAGTTTCAATTAATTGTATATTAAAAATGTGTATGTGCTTAGGCATATCTTTTAAGAAAAGAAGAATAATATATATTATTACGTTGTGTTTTTTTGCTTTTACCTGTTTCGTCTTTGTTAGACAAAAAGTATTTTTAAGATAAGGTAGGTAAACTTATCTTAAAAATCCTATCTATATTATTACCAGGAGTTTACTTTTTGGGACTGATCTGATCTGATATAGTTTTAAATTTCTTTTTGTATGATTTACAAATAGGTACTAGTATACTCAAAACCAATTAAGATGTACGTGTAATATTGTGATTTATAAATTTTATATGATTTGATCCCACATTGGTTTTCTTTTCCTCACTGTTCGGTTGATGTCTTGTCGATGAATGTCGTAAATCAAAAACCTAGTCTAATCACTGTTTCTTCGACCGGTTCTATGCTTCTCTCATCCAGCATGGTAATAACGGCTTATTTATTCCTGCTAATTTTAAAGGTCTCTTAGGTCCGTATTCCATAAGAACACTCAAGCATTCATCTCTGCTTAAACATTACTTAAAACTAGTTTCAACTAATCAAATGGCTTGAAACGAGTTTAAAAGTAATGCTTGAGTTTTAAGTGAGCTTCTGGAATACGGGCCTTAATGTTTATTGTTGGGCCTAGTTTTATTGTATTAATTGTATTTTATTTCGATCTTAGTTTGTATTTTCATCCAACGTGGTAATTAATAACTGATTTTTTATTCATTTTAAATGTATCTTAATGTCTATTATTAGTTCTATAGTTTTATTGTATTAATTGTATTTTATTTCAATCTTAATTTGTATTTTAGTCGAAAGAAATAATAACAATCGCAAAGAAATCGCAAGAAAGAAGAAAAGCTCATTGTGCTTTACTCACAATGAGGACTTTGGATCTAGTACAACCTTCAATTTCTAACTGTATTTGACTTCATTGTGACTTATAGATTGACGAAAGAGACAAGAAATGAAAAAGAATTATCAAAATCGGATTATCGGACCACTCTGTAAAAAGTTGAATGTGGCAGGCCATATATAAAAAGAAATATGCGTCGACATGATTTATTTTATTTGTAGTGTCTTGTTTACTTGTTCCCACTTGGTGAAATTTATACAATATGTAAAGAAAACCCTGTCCGATCCGTGAAGGTATTGTTAGGTATCGATAACTGATTCTACTAATGGATACAAAGCCGGGCGAAACTTAAAAAAATATCCCCCTAAAAAAATAAATAAAGGCAAAAAGAGGCAACTTAATACATTTGCGATAAGCAACCCTTCCGCGGGCGGCGGGGGGCAAGGCACGCGGCACGTGTTCGTGTTGTGTCTATTCGCTCATAACAATACCGGCGTTGTCACTTTTTTAAAAATTACCAAATTTCGGGGAAGTTGGAATTCATTCGCGGGAAAAAGAGATTATTTCAAAATTCATTAGTATTGTCTCTATAATGATTACGTAAAATTTTATATTATATTTGGTCAAGTGTTTACCTAATCTTTATTATCCTTATGGGTCGGACAGGGTTTTCCACTATACAGGAATTACCGTCTCTGTGGAATGTCAAGAGCAAAGAATATCATGACCGCGATAAAAAATAATGTTGGTCCACTGCTGGACAAAGGCCTTCATTGCTTTCATTGCTTTGAGGGGGGGGGGGGGGGGGTTCGGGATCGCAATAATTCGATATTCCACAGGCGAAGCGCCTGCTTCCCTGGTGAGAGTTCCCTTAGTCGCCTCTTACGACACCATACGGGCCACTTAAAATCACCTCTTTTAAAAGATTTTTGTGAGTGTATTTCTTTCTTTTCTTGTAACACTCTTTACACCAGGGACGTGTTCGTTTACGTTTAATCATTAGCAACAACTATAGCTACAGCTGCATCTTGTTCGGACATGTTGCTTCAACTGAACACGAAACCATTGAGTACCTCGTATTATTGATCGTTTGGATGCAAAGTATCTTTCCATCTTATTGTACAATAAAATTTATTAGGCAATGTTATTGTAGGTCTAGGGACCGCTTAAGCAATAGGTAGGTATTGTTATTATTTCGTAGGAAAACTTATATAAAGCTGGTTGAAAACAAAATGATGGCTTCATGTACAGACGACAGCACATGAAGCTACTACAATCTGTCAGATTTCCTTATAAGATTTTAAACTTTATGTACAAAGCATTAACGCTCAAAGTTGATTGGGAATATCTGACAGTTTGGTGTAGCTTGACCTGCTATTGTCCGTACATACATATATTTATTTATTTATATACACTTTATTGTCAAATTATTGCAAAAAGTCGTGGTGGCCTAGTGGTTAAAACACCAGCCTCTCAAGTATGAGTGCGTGGGTTCGATTCCAGGCCAGGCAAGTACCAATGTAACTTTTCTAAAGTTATAGGTACTTTCTAAGTATATCTTGGACACCAATGACTGAAGGTGAAGGAAAACATCTTGAGGAAACCTGGACTTTATAAGTCTGAAATCGCCAACCCGTATTGAGCAAGCGTGGTGATTACGCTCAATCCTTCTCTGTATGAGAGGAGACCTGTGCCCAGCAGTGAGACGATAAAAAGGTTGTTGATGGTACACTTTATTGTACACCAAAAACATGCATTACTTAAAATAACATTCTACAATACAAAATATACGATGGGCGGCCTTATCGCTAATGCAATCTCTTCCAAGCAACCAAAGAATGGACAGAGATTTTCCTGTACATTAAATGGGACATACGTTGGTGCAAATATTATACGTACAAAAAACTATCATATTTCGTAAACAAATATTAATATGCAAAATTTATATTATAAAATTGTAGCGGTACCTACAGACGCCAAAAAATAAACAACGCGTCATACTGACGTCACATGAATTCTGCATCTCGCAATCAGAGTTTACCGTGCAACTAGCATATATACAACTTCCCAATTTCGACCATTGGGCAAGTGCCCGCCAGACATAATACCTGTCTGGTCGGAAAATCCTCCCTTTTCTATGGAGGATGAGCGAACTTTACTCCCTGTTCCTCATGCTATAATATTTCGTAAACAAATATTAATATGCAAAATTTATATTATAAAACCATTCACTCATTTACTTATTTTTCATTTCTCTATATAGTTATTCTGTGAAACGAGCAGTAATGGGAAACACTTTATACAGTGAAAAAGCACTTTAGTTTGTTCAAATTATGCTGCCGCCACAGCTCTCAAATGGTAAAAGAAAACATTTGGAGAAAACTGCCATGGGGTAAGGGCGAAAATTCCTAAAAATATAGCATACATGACTAACCCGTACTTTATCCGCGTGGTGGACTGAATTGCCGAAGAGAGACAAACACCAAAACGAGTATTATTTATTGTTATACATATTTAAAGGCATATAAAACAATAAAGAATATTTTGTTGTTCTCAAAAGCTATTATTTTATAATTTTGTTGCCATTGACATGAAAATTTAAGATCACATTATATTTTGAACTTTGATCCTTTAAAACTGCGAAAGAGTTTCGACTCTGGGCCGACTTCTACAGCACTCTAACAGCAGCATGACACACTATTAGTATCATTTGGAATCATTTTGAAGCATATTGCTAATTCATTTTTCCATATGTTCGAAAAATGTGTCTACTTAATAACATAAATAACGCAATGAATGCTGCAGTACTGTCAAAATGAAAAAAAAAAGACTATTACTATTGGTTGATCTCTTTGGTGTTACGCAATCATCCTGATGGACTGTGAAGAGGGGAGTAACTGTAATTGTTTTCTAGAGTTTAAAAACTAGAAATGAAATACTAATAATTTTCTCTTCTTTCAATTCAACTCAAACAACTGTCAACTTGAATGTTTTATTAATTATTTTATTTATTGTATTTCTTAAATTTATTTATTTATGATATGCCCTGATTCAATCAATGTTTAGTCGAGCGAAGTAAATTAAATACTTTTACATCTATTCACTTTGAAAGACGTCGGAAGTCTGAAGTTCTCGAAACCTCACTGTGCGAGTAGTAGTACTTACATCTTGATAAACGTTGCCAGAAGGAAATTGCACTGTTTATCGAGACATGCAAAGTGAACTGAAGACGTAGCCTTGATGTTCGGAAGGTCACTATAGAACGAAGACCAAGGTCTTCATTGTAACTTAGTGGAAACAGCCTATTAAAAATGTAATCGGAACTTAAATACGAATGTGAATATACAAAAAAAACTTTGACCCACATACACCAACAGCCTGGAACAACTATCTGTAGGTCATACAAATATTTGTTCTGAGCGGGAAATGCACCGGTGAAACGCAGCACTTTAGTCGATAACTCAGCCAATGCACCAAACATATCGTCAAATATGAATTGGGTCAGTACCTAACACACCATACAGATTACAAGTTTGCTCATTTGGTTTTCCTTGTAACCGGTGTATTAGTTTGAAAAGTTTTTTGCAGGAACTCAACCGCACTATGAGACGCCTACTACACTACCTAATTAACTTTAAATAGGCACGGGTTTCCTTTTTCACAAATTACCCTACTAAGTGCAGTGCACTAAAAAAAATCGTCTATTGTTTTATTTTAATGCACTACATTTTTTTGTCTTTATTAGATTCAGAACGTTCACGTTATGTATCGGATCTTTTGTAACAGTTGGGGTTCTTAAGGGTACAATTCTTGGTCCTTCTTTGTTTATTAATTATAGTATTGACTTGCAGTAAGTACCTCATAAAATAGGATAATGATATAATGTTGTTTGTAGTTGATGAAACTTGTATAAACTTAAACGTCAGCATCAGCATATTGACGATGTGAATACCGTGATTTCTAAAATAGTCCACTGATTCAATGTTCACAATTAACTTTTAAATGAGAAAACATCTAGTATCATTCTATCATTAGTCGGTCTCCGTGGCGCAGCGGTCAACACGCCTGACTGCGACGTGGCGGCCCCGGGTTCGATCCCCGGCCAGGTCATGATGGGAAACGATCTTTTCCTGATTGGCCTGGGTCTTGGATGTTTATCTATATATGTATCTATTATAAAATATAGTATCGTTGAGTTAGTATCCCATAACACAAATATCGAACTTACTTTGGGGCTAGCTCAATCTGTGTGATTTGTCCGTATATATTTATTATTATTATTTATTATCTAAAAGGTACATACATTAAGTTTACGCTACCCCAAATTAGGCAGGTGAAAACTACTAATGTGTTGATATAGGACAAAGAATTGAATGCTGAAGACAGCACAGTATCTTTGGGCGTAAATCTCGATGCTAAGCTTAAGTGGGGTTTACAAAAAATGAACTGTCAAAAGGCAAAGTTCCGCAGCATACGCTGTTAGAAAAAACTAAGTATGACTGTGTCATGGACACGGTCGTGTGTTGTAACGTGAATACGTTACGTAATAGGTGATGTTTTCCATATAAAATCTCGGTTTTACGTGTTATTGGTACCATTTGATTGCTTTTGAAAATCCTCTTCCAATCGTTAACGGTATTTGTATTTCGATCTCACTTTTTGACGTGTATAGGCTGATATTGTATTTATTTGTTATTTGTTATAGTATTTTTAATACACTATAATAAATTAACGTTTTATCCATAATCGATAGGTTTTTTTGAGAGCTAACAATTGAAACAAGAACGAACGTCGTGACTTCTACGAGTTCAAAGTTATAATAAATAGAAATCTCAAAACGCTTTACAATGACCACCAAATGGGCGGGAGGTGCTTCCTCCTCTCTATTACGCGCGATGTGCGACGCGATTTGATTCTTTATCTATCCAGTGGTGTAATTGTTTTTTTTTCGTGGAGTTGTGTGACAGAGAGACGATATTTCTATGAAACTGTTCACTGCAGCACTGGTAGAAGTCTTCAAGGATCTGGACTGGAAAGGTGCTTGCTTTTATATCGATTGCAAGTACATAATTTATCTTCATCACCCTCTATAAGTACACATATCGATGATACGGAACGAGATATAGTAACTAAGCACAATTGATTGTTTAAAGACCAATCTTTTAATCCCTCCGCGCCGCCTGTTCACGCTTTTTTTTACTTTTAGCTCCGGCTCCACTACTACGGTACTGGCGTTTCAGATAGTCCAGCGAATTTTAAAAACCTGTGGGTATAAAATTGGCGTATCTATATTAAATTATTAGGTATTATAATGTTATGTTTATTTCTATGTTTTGTGTGGATAATGGTCTGTCACAAAAATCTGACATGAAAATTATTGTTCCCTTAGGTACTTAGTTCTTACAGCAGCAGCAGCAGCATATTTATAAGTATCTAATTATTTCAATATACATAGTACAGGATCCTCTACTTGGTAACAAACATTACACTATTATCAGGTATGATGTGTAAACAATGACCTCCAATTTAGTTTTTAATCGTTTATTTTTGACTGCACAAATCAACAGCAGGGGCGAGCACTATTCCTCTCCCGCGAGTATGCAGTAACACATCATTGTTCCGTCTAAACGCTCACTTATTTATTATTAATGTACCTATGTTTCACTTATTAATTATGTAAACTTGTTCATGTTTGATTTAAATGCTCACTTATTATTAATGTATCTATTTTTCACTTATTGATTATGTAACCTTATTTATTTTATAACTGTGTTATTAGAGCAGTAAGCGATATGTTTCGTTAGTCTAAATAATAGCAATTAATTATGTATAGTATGTATGTTATATTATGTATGTTACTAACAGCCTCCGTGGCGTAGCGGTAGCGAACACGGCCGCCGCGCAAGGAGGCGCGGTTTCGATCCCCGCGCAGTGCAAATATTTGTATGCATGAATATGACTAAACGTTAAGCTGTTGGTCCCGATTACCATACGAACATCGAGTGGCAGTCATTATGGGTTGTTGGAGAAATATCTAAGTCTAGCCAAAATCAGCAGTTAGACTGGAAAAACGGACCCCAGACTCCAAAGCCGAAAAAGCTTCGAATGCGACTATGATTAACGTATGTATGTTAGTACATTCTAATATTTTTGTCTAGATTTAGAGATATGGTTTTCAAGAAATCACTAAAAACCTAACAGAATATCATGAATATCACCAACCATACCTTCACAAAGATAACCGAAATTATTTGAAAAGATAATCGTATGTGTAAATGGTTACAATAAATTTCTATCAACTAGCAAGAACACAACTGGCTACTCACCACAGCATCTGACAGACACTTGCTCTTATCATGCCGTGCTGGTGTGTCTGAACAATTCATTAGTACAGTATAATAAGTGTGAATGTTTGTTAGATACGCTCGTGTTTGGATGGATTTGAAGTTTCTAGGCTCGTGAACTTTTATTTGATATGTGGGATTTTTTCTGCCTTTTCTTTTTAGCATTTTAATGACAACTTAATTTCTTTATCTAACAGGGACATAAGTGGATACTCACCGCACCACCTGACAGTCACTCGCCTTTATCATACTGTGCTGGAGTATAGTAAAGTCTCTACCGCTGTATAATAAAGTCGAATGTTTGTTAGACTCACCTGTATTTGGATGGATTTGAAGATTCTTCGCCTTGTCACCAAATGAACGGACAGTACTAAAAACTGGGAAACGGCGGACGTTTTGGGGGACTGTCAAAAAAAGAAGAAAAATGTTCTGATTCTGAGACTAATTTCTATTTCATGTGAACTTTAATTTCGTGTGAGAATTTTTAGATATCCAATGACTTCTTTCTTAGAATTTTTTATTGTATTGCAAGTATGAGTGCGCGGGTTCGATTCCAGGTCAGGCAAGTACCACAATGTAACTTTTCCAAAATTATATGTACTTTCTAAGTATATTTTTCACACCAATGACTTAAGGTGAAGGAAAGCATCTTGAGGAAAAAGTCTGAAATCGCCAACCCACATTGAGCAAGCGTGGTGATTATGCTCAATCCTTCTCTCTATGAGAGGAGACCCGTGGAATCCTAAAAATCGCTATTGAAAAGGTTATAAAAATGTTTAAAGTTGTAGCATTAAGTTTTAGTTAATTTATTGATCACTAGAAATCGGAAATTAGCGCGCCTATGCCCAGCAGTGATGCGATTAAAGGTTGATGATGAATGAGAGGAATTCATTACATTAAGTAAATAAAAATAATGACAATTACTTTATCGAAAGTCAAAAATCGATTCTCGTAAATTGAAATAAATTTTTCTTACACTTTGTATAGAGTAGTTGAGTATTACCTACACGACTAGAAAGACGCCCATTTAAGCTTGTTATTTAGACCTCTCTAAAGCTTTTGACCTTGTTACTTACGGTAAACTCAAGGACAGGCTTAAGGGAACGAATTTACTTGGTAATTTTTAGTTGTGGAAATTTTCGATTTGTATACATCTCCCGTATAAAAGAAAGTATGTATTTTCATATATTTTAAAGATAGAATAAAAAAAAATACAGATCATAAAATTATATTCCAAGCACAGAACAGCTTGGAATTTAATTTTTCATGTTAATATTATTATTTTTTTATTTCCAATTTCTTCCATTAGTAAATGCTAATATGAGCGCATGACATTAAGATATTGCCATGCTATTTCAAAAGCATAGACTACTGATAGAATGTCCTGAAATCTGCTATCACCGAACTATCTTTTGTATTTTTTTAGTGTTACAGTTGTTTTGGAGATATTCGATCTATTTTATCAGTCAAGTAATAAACACATTTTTATTTGTTATTATTAAAGTCTGTTGAACGAAAAAAAAAAATCAGAGTCACACTGTTTTTTTTCCGTAGAAATTCGTCAAATGACTTCTGTCGCTCTGGGCTGAGCGGAGGGGCGTGTCGCACTTTTACTGACCAAAACGCATTCTTGTTCCTTCATTAGCCTGAGCCTATTGCTCGCTCCTGCAAGACTGGCTCGATTCCAGAATGTTTGTGACCTAGAGAACAACTGGCGATGCAACCTTATGTCTCCGTATAAACTTAATGAAAATTGACAATGTGTACTTCTGTCACAGAAGAAGTATAGGTATAAGGGTTATTTGGAGAAATTTTGCTATTGATAATGGCAATCCTTTCCAGACTTCAGTGGGAATAGGATAGCCTGTTATTAGTGAAAAATAAGTAAGAAATAGTTTTCGTATACGCTATTGAGACATTTATGACGTTCGCGCTCTACTTGGGCCTCTCCAAACAGCAACTTCGGAGCCTCTCAAAAACAGCACCGAACGTCATAGATATCTCGATCGTGTTAATGTAAGAAAAACTCGCACTTAGCACACTGGTTTAGTCCCTATAGTTAAATACTTGAGCGAGGTAAAGTAAAATAACTCGTACTAGCCGTCGCCCTCTGATATCGTCTACGCTACGGCAAAACTCACAGTTTGCAGAAAACATAGGAAGCTAAGTGGACAATTGCGAAGCGAGTTCTTTGATGCTTAAAAGGTACGATAACACAAGATTTAGCGGTTAAGCCAGCAGGGATATTCATAGAAGAGTATGAGGGTCATTGAAAGACGTTCAATTATGGGACATATTGATTCTAATTGGCGTAAGCATATTCTGGTTTTCACAAAAGCAACGCATCGTTCAGAGTTCTATTTAACAGGCTGAGTTTGTGAGAAGCTATGAAAGATGCTGTGTATTTGAATAGCTAGCTGAAAGAACTAGGTTTGCATTAACTCTGTAAGGTAAGACTGCATAGGTACGGATCCTGTAAGTACTGTTTGCCTTCAATAGTATAATATCATGGCAAAAGTCAGACATTTCTTTATGTGCTACCTTTTATTATAGTTTTAACGTTGGAAAATTTGACCACTGATAACATGTTGGCAGATGTCCTCACCAAACCTTCGCCCCGAGTAAGACACTATTTTCTAACAACGTAAACAGGTTTATTGGGGTGTTTTGAAGTTGTATCACGTCTATGTACGTCTATGGTTAGTAACACTGGCTAGACGTAAAACTATTTATGTAAGAACTGACTTGTAGGTTTCATTAGAATCCTTGTTAGATTGTACTGAAATGACCTTTGCGTTTTCGCTCTGTTTATAATCTTTTTACAAAGGGATATCTTAAAGTCTTTTATGTTGCAGTTCTTAATATCTTCGCTATATATGCGTGGTTCCAGCGTGTCTTGCCATAAGAACAATTGCTCAGTGAGTGGGTATTCCAAATGTAGGTTTTGAGAATACGTAGTCTATAATTTGTATTTTAATTTACTGCATTGAGCTTTCGGACGGAGAACCGGGAAATTCCTATAGAGTTGGTCAGTTGGATATATTAGGAGTTTCTTGAATTTTAATCACGGACCTTTTGGCTTGAATTGTAGTCTTATCTGTACCACTCCTTACATACATTCTATATTGGAATACGGATTGGCATACATCAAAGTAAAACAGTACTCAGTGCAGGGGTATGTGAGCAGATGTGTAATTTTTCATGATGTACATGAGGTTTAAATTACACCCAGAATTTCTGGTTCAAAAGATAATTTCTCGTACAAAGTACTTCCCAAGTATTTCGTGGATTGTATAAGTTCAATTACAGTGCACGAACAATCCGCAGTACGAGGCTTAGGGTTAAAGTAGCAAGTATGAAGTGTCAAAGTTAGGTGTTACAAAACTAAGAAATCAGGACTGTCTCTTCTTGATTTCTTGCTTTTGTAGAAAGTAATAATTTAAGTCTTTTTTTTAATGTTTAAGATTAGTTAGCTCCTGTTAAGAGTTTTAGCTATTTATTGGTAGCCCTTCTTCAGCAAAGCTGTATACCTGATCCAAATCTTTACCACAAAATAATATGATCGCTGTATGATCCAGCGATCATATTTTCGCTGTATGATACAGCCTGTATCATCCACATAAGTTATTATTTCCGCGCTGGTAAGAGAAATCCCTTACCAGTGCGGAAATTATTTATTAGAAATTTATAATTTATTACAAGTTATTTAATAGAAATAATTCATAGAATGTAATAAAAGCGTTACAATAAATGTGATCCTTTGCGGGATTTTGTAGTTTACTAGCGACCCGCCCCGGCTTCACATAGGTGCAATGTTGATACTAAATACATTACAGAAAAAACTCTGAACGTTGTTGTATACAAAAACAGCCGTCCGGCGCACCGCCGCCCCGGGTGGCCGCTACGTTCCGCAATTTCTAAATCTGTAATATCTTCGAAAATATACATTTATATCATATGCCGTAAATGGCCATATAGATCTATATTAAATCAACAATGTATTTAATGCATGTAATTGGATGAGGATTAATGCTGGATTGGTTAAAATCGCTTCCAAAATTATCCGGTATTTGTTGTAAAAAGTAAATGACAAACAATTGTTATTGTGGAATATCCATAAGAGGTATACATATACCATTGCGAACTTTTTTTGTAGATCTTTGCGATATTTACAATATTTAGTAAATTATTTTGACAAATCTCGTAGGGTTCAGCCAGCCTGTCACTGCTAACGCGGAAGAAATGTAATTATTTACGACATCACATTAGAAACCTCAAAAATAATAGTATTTCTCTACAATTTAATGGATGTTTTACACATAAACATACAAATCTTCCTCTTTAATCACTCTATCTATTAAAAAAAAATCGCATCAAAATCCGTTGCGTAGTTTTAAAGATTTAATCATACAAAGGGACAAAGGGACAAAGGGAAAGAGAAAGTGACTTTGTTTTATAATATGTAGTGGCTGCTAGAGAAATCAGAGCTTGACAAATTGCCTTCTATTGGGCAGTTAGCTTTAGGGCAATTAAAAGATAAAAAAATCAACATTGACAACGTTCTTCAAATGAAAACCAAAGATACTTTTAGCTTGTTAAGTAATTACACCGACGTTATTAAAACCAGGAAAGAAAAACTCAAGACGTGAGTTTCTTTCCATTTTCTATTCTTTTGTTTTTAAATCTTTAATTCATTCTTTTGTTCAAACTAATTTTAACTTTTTGAGAACCCTCTCAACAAAAATAGTTTTAATAAAAGTATAACACATGTGAAATAAACACGTAATAGAACACGTGGGAGCTACCCAGCTTCCACGTGTTGCGGGGGTGAGAAAAAATAGAGACATCGTGACCTTTATATTTCTATAGAAATTTAGAAAAACACATGAACCATGGTAACTTTCCATTATTAGGGTGTTACACAATTAGCAAGACGTTATTAAACCAAGACGGAAAAATCTTGGAGACTTTTCTCCAAAGAATCCTTTGTTGAGATTTTATCCGACTCCTCTGTTTTCCGTTTCCTCTTTTGTTTAAACTATTAAGGCATGTTCAGTAAGCTACTAAGTATAAAAAGGGAGGGCTACTATAGAAACATCCTGATGCTTACATTTCTATAAAAGGGAACAAAAACACTTTCAGCTAGTGTCGAAGAAAAGTTCATTGATAATCTCACAGAGCAATAGCTTGAGAACAGTTTTAGCCTTGCGGTTTAGGCAGCGACTTACAAGTTGTAAGTCTTAGGTTGGAACCCCGTCAGGCGCTTAAATATTTCATCAATACTGCTATCAAAACGGTGAAGGAAAACATCGTTAGGAAACCGACATGTCCTTGAGGCAAAACTTCGAAGTCATGTGACATCTACCTACCCGCACTGGGCCCGCGTGGTGGATTATGGCCACGTCACTCTTGGGATGTGTCCCAAGAGTGACGTGGCCATAATCCACCAGCCAGAAACATTATACAGTATGTTAAGAAAACCCTGTCCGACCCGTGAAGGTGTTGTTAGGTATCGATAACTGATTCTACTAATGCATACAAAACCGGGCTAAACTTAAAAAAAAAATCCCCCAAAAAAAAATATATTATTTCGCAAAAGGAGGTAACTTAATAAATGTGCGTTGACCACCCTTCGCCTGCCGCCCGCGGGGGGCGGGCGGCAGGACACGCGGCACGTGGTCGCATCGCTATTCGCTCATAATAATACCGGTGTTGTTACTTTTTAAAAATTACCAAATTTCGGGGAAATTAGAATTAATTCGCGGGAAAAAAAGATTATTTCAAAATTCATTTGTATTGGTACTATGATGAATACGTAAAATTTTATATTATTTTTGGTCATGTGTTTACCTAACCTTTATTATCCTTATGGGTCGGACAGGGTTTTCTTAACACACTGTATATTTAGTGTTTTTTATTTTAATTATTATAAACTAGTGCTTGACAGCAATCCCACCTGATGGTAAGCAGTGATGCAATCGTTGATGGTAAAGCGCGCTAGTTTGTTAAGGGCCTACTTATTAAAAAAAAAACTGGGTGAATAGGAAGGAAGACGGCAGTTGAGCGAGGTGAGGCAATTTTAAACCCAACAATACGACCAACGAAGCTGCGCCAGAGAGACATTGATCTGGAGACCCTCCACGACTTAACTCCCGACACAACAACATTTGACGCATCGTACTCGGTACACATTGCAACACACAGACCCGTGCTCGGTACGACTTCATCAGACATCATCAACACGCCGAATTGCTTGGCGGCAAGCCTTTGCCTGGAGGGTGGTAACTTCTGCCGGCAGTCGATGTGGCCTACCACCGATTATGTATGTATGTAATAGCTTGACTTTTAATTTGACTAACATCCTTCTTATTGCAAGTTAAATTAACTTATTCATGTATCATTGTTGTCAAAAAGTAATTGTAGTTCATAATTGCATCATAATGACATGTCGAGTTCGGATTCCAGTCTTAGTGGTTAGCTGCATGTCGTTGCCGCTGATTCACGTATACGTGAATCAGTGAGCTGTGAGTTAAATTTAAAGGCAGTAAGTACACTCTACTTTTTGTAAGTTTTTACTCGATTGGAAGTAATGGACAGAAATATAACATTATTTATCTTGTTCGCTTTGATCACTTATTTCGTAAAGTTTAAAAAGTAAATCATAAAAAACCAAATATAGATTTAGATTTCTGTGAGGTAGACATGAGTTAAATATAGTTACTAACTAAGAAATGAGGGTTAGTGGAGTGAGATTTTATATGTATCTGTATTATATATATTCTCAAAATGCTGGCAAATATTAATATTGAGGCGAGAGAGACTGTTATTGCATTGCATAAATGTGGTTTTAATAGAACACAAATATCTGTTGAAACCGTTTTGAATGTTACTACCTATTATATTTACGAATTGTAACTTAAACCTTTATTTGAAATTTGATTTCGTGAAATAAGGATTCATCTTTTAATTGTTACCTACATTAGAAAAAGATAAATAATGAGTGTTTTATTGTTGGATTTCTAAATTCTAAAATTTTTTAAACACTATTAACATGATCGCAGTTTAGCACTACTTGACTATGATCCCGCCTGATGGTAAGCAGTGTGTATATATTAATTAAAAATTAAGTCACATTAATATTTTGATTTATCTGCTTAATATCACTGTATTTTTGTTTTAGAATACTGTATATCACTGGATCAAGATCTTTTTTTATGTAGAAGTATTAGACGGTGCCATGCTACCTACAGTGCACTCACACACAGGACAATGGTCCTGTCACCGGGCAAGCACTGTGAGTGAGCGGTTTCACAATCGTTTTGAGATAATTAATGTTCCATGGTCATCGCGTTCACCCCACCTCAATTACATCAATGACAATTACTGGGATTGGTGGAAAGGTGGGAATGAGATATTTTTTTTTATTATTAATTAACAAACCAGCGCTTGACCGCAATCCCGCCTGATGGTAAGCAGTGACGCAATCGTTGATGGTAAAGCGCACTAGTTTATTAAGAGCCTATTCACTCTAGCCATGAAGACACTCAAATTGTAGTCCGACGGAAACACCGCCGCTGGCACATTGTTCCAGTCCCTCGATGTACGCGGTATAAAGGAGGAGGCGAAACGCTTCGTCCGGATCGTAGTGGTGTTAACAACATAAGGGTGGAAACTCGCCGTACGACGGGTCGTCCGATGGTGGAACGGAGATGGGGGAATTAAATCATGAAAAATATTTTTGTTTTAATATTTAGACGGCGTAACTAAATATTTGGTAATCTTCTTCTTCTGCTTCAGCCTATAGAGGTCCACTGCTGCACAAAGGTTTCCTCCAAGGTTTCCACGATGACCGGTATTGTGCTGCCCGCATCCGTCGGCTTCCCGCGACCTTCACCTGGTCGTCGGTCTACCTTATTGGGGCCCCCCTATGCTGCGTCTTCCGGTACGTCTCCGCCACTCCAGAACCGTACCGCCCCATCGGGCATCGTTTCTACGAGCAATGTGCCCAGCCCACTGCCACTAATTTTAGCGACTCGAAGAGCTATGTCGTTGACTTTGGTTCTTCTGCGGATCTCCTCATTTCTGATTCGATCGCGCAGAGAAACTCCGAGCATAGCTCTTTCCATCGCTCTTTGATAATACATATTAATATGTTTTATCCAATGCCATGCCATGCATTATCTCATGCCATGCAATATGTATTATGTCCATCTGGTTATACGTATTAATATATTCCGTTATTGTTGGATATGGATCTTAAATTTGGGATAGTTTCACTATTCACACAGGGATGGTTTCACTTTTCCATAAAAACAATAACAGTGTAGGTACTGACCGAACCTGTGGCGTTACGCGGAAAGACCGCATCAGGAACTCCCGCATCCGTGGCAGTCTCCATGTCCGTGACATAGCGGACAAACTGCAGGAGGGTCGCCTACGTTGGTATGGTCACGTCTTACAAAAACCGGCATGTTACGTGGGTCACAAATGTCTTGCCATGGCGCCGTTCCGGGCCGGAACATGCGGGGTAGACCATAGAAGTACTGGCTTGGCGTTGTAAGAGATGACATGCGTGCCAACAATCTCACAACACAGGATGCTAAAGATGGCACGAAATGGAGGAAATCGAGCAAGAAAGGGCACCAATGCAAAAGCCGCAGATAAACGCTAAGATGATGATGATAACTGTAGAGTGTAGGTACTGATTGCCGATACCGATTAGTAAGCAACAACAATCAGATTTGTGTTATCTATCTTCTATATATATAAAAGAAAGTCGTGTTAGTTACATCATTTATAACTGAAGAACGGCTATACCAATTTGGCTAAAAATTGGTAAGGAGGTAGCTAAGAACTGGGAGAAGGACATAGGATACTTTCTATGCCGCTCCCTGTCGTTCCTGTGGGAATAAATGAGCTTCTTTGTTTCGACTTCTCCCACGCTTTTATGTTACCCTGGTACCTTGAACGTCAAAAAAATATGCACAATAAACCTTCTTTCATGTATTATGATTATTTGATAATGATGAATGAATGACGTTTATTGTTTCGACTTCTACAGTTTTGTGATACCCTGGTACCTTCCACGTCAAAAAAATATGCACAATAAACCTTCTTTCATGTAATTATGATTATTTGATAATGATGAATGAATGACGTTTATTATTTCGACTTCTCCTACAGTTTTGTGATACCCTGGTACTTTGCACGTCCACAAACTATGCACAATAAAACCTCTTTCATGTATTATGGTGATTTGATAATGATGATTGAGCTTTTTTATTGTTCCGATTTCTCCTACACTTTTATGCTACCCTGGTACCTTGCACGTCAAAAAATATGCACAATAAACCTTCTTTCATGTATTACGATTATTTGATAATGATGAATGAATGACGTTTATTGTTTCGACTTCTCCTACAGTTTTGTGATACCCTGGTACCTTCCACGTCAAAAAAATATGCACAATAAACCTTCTTTCATGTAATTATGATTATTTGATAATGATGAATGAATGACGTTTATTGTTTCGACTTCTCCTACAGTTTTGTGATACCCTGGTACTTTGCACGTCCACAAACTATGCACAATAAAACCTCTTTCATGTATTATGGTGATTTGATAATGATGAATGAGCTTTTTTATTGTTTCGATTTCTCCTACACTTTTATGCTACCCTGGTACCTTGCACGTCAAAAAATATGCACAATAAACCTTCTTTCATGTATTACGATTATTTGATAATGATGAATGAATGAGGTTTATTGTTTCGACTTCTCCTAAACTTTTGTGCTACCCTGGTACCCTGCACCTCCACAAAGTAGGAAACACGTGTCCAGTATTTTTAAGTTGATAATATTATGTACAAAATTTCAAAAAGATATAATGAAAAACCACTAAGTTATAATAAGCTTGCTACGAGTTTTCTACTTGGTTGTCCCAACATAAATATGGTCAACGATCCGCGCGCGAGCGAGCGCGGTGCGTTGACCTCTAGCGTCAGCTGTTGCGCGCGCACAATACCTATGATGATGTATCGTAAGCTGCGTGGCGCACTCGGTAACTACACTGTAACAATTTCTAAATGTATTTGGGACAAAATATAACATGGTGTCAAAATTATTGGAATCGATTCAGTTGCTTATTCACTATCTATATATATAAAAGAAAGTCGTGTTAGTTACTCCACTTATAACTCAAGAACGGCTCCATCGATTTGGCTGAAAATTGGTAGGGGGGTACCTAAAAACTAGGAAAAGGACATAGGATACCTTTTATCCCGTTCCCGTCGATCCCATGAGAATGAATTAGCTTCATTGTTTCGACTTCTCCTACACTTTTGTGCTACCCTGGTACCTTGCACGTCCACAAACTATGCACAATAAAACTTCTTTCATGTATTATGATGATTTGTGATAATGATGAATGAATGAGGTTTATTGTTTCGACTTCTCCTACAGTTTTGTGCTACCCTGGTACCTTGCACCTCCACAAAGTAGGAAACACGTGTCCAGTACTTTTATGTTAATAATATTATGTACAAAATTTCAAAAAGATATAATGATAAACCACAAAGTTATAATAAGCTTGCTACGTGTATTCTACTTCGTTGTCCCAACATAAATATGGTCAAAGATCCGCGGGCGAGCAAGCGCGGTGCATTGACCTTTAGCGTCAGCTGTTGCGCGCGCACAATACTATGATGATGTATCGTAAGCTGCGTGACGCATTCGGTGACTACACTGTAACAATTTCTAAATGTATTTGGGACAAAATATAACATGGTGTAAAAATTATTGGAATCGATTCAGTTGCTTATTCACTATTTATATATAACTCAAGAACGGCTGAACTGATTTAGCTGAATATTGGTGTGAGGTAGTTAAGAACCCGTCCCCGTCGATCCCGTGTGACGTGACATAAGACATGGTCCAACTCATTCAAAATGTAAGTCAGCAATTCATATACCAAAAATGGTATAACAAAAAGCAAATGACAGCTGAGCATATTTAAAAAAAAGTCTAACCGGTTGAAGCAATCGTTTAAAGCAAAGAATATAAATACTCTCTGCTGGTTTAAAGTTTCTAATAAAAAACTACAAAGCCAACTTCAACTTCAAAATTTCTAATATTGTATTGCTGTGCCATTTATCATCAATAAAAATATCATGCCGTGACCAAGACCATCAAATCTTTCTCGACAAAGCGGTAATGCAAGAGTAAATCGAAACATTCTGAATGAAAGCACTGAAGAAGAGCAAGAAATTGCACGTGCAGAGCGCCGCCTTACTATGACTCGACTTCGTGCTTCTCACTCACAAGAGCAAAGGGAGGCGGCAGTCCGTGAAACTGTTCCGTTGACAATGCGAAATCGGCGAACAAACCTCAGAGATCATCATCATCATCATCAATCTTTTTATCGTCCCACTGCTGGAGACAGGTCTCCTCTCATGCAGAGAAGGATTGAGTGTAATCACCACGCTTGCTCAATGCGGGGTGGCGATTTCAGACTTATAAAGTCCAGGTTTCCTCAAGATTTTTTCTTTCACGTTCAGTCATTGGTGACCTAGATATTGTACTTAGAGAGTACATATCACTTTAGAAAAGTTACATCGATACTTGCCTGACCTGGAATCGAACCCGCGCAATCATACAAGAGAGGCTGGTGTTTTAACCACTAGGCCACCACGACATCTCAGAGATCAATAGCTAGATAATTTACGAAGCACAAGTGGAAATTCATTTCTTTCACATGGTGCTACACTAAATAAATGACAAATAAAAAAATCATGGAATACTTTTTTTTTTTATTTACAGTGTTCCTAATTTAAAAAGTAAAAAATGTGATCATGTATTATTTATTGCCTTTAAGGCGGAACAAAGTTCGCCGGGTCAGCTAGTTAAAATATATTTTCCTATGACGATCTCATGAACTATTCAAAAGTTTCATAGAAGTTTGTAAATTGTATGAATAAATAATACGAATTAACATTTTTATTCATCACATTATTTTAATTTCTATGTTTCAATAATAATTTATCTTTTATAAATTATAGCTGCGCCGCGCGGTTTCACACGCGTAGGTTTCGATATGTTTTTTTTTTATATGCTGCGATCCTATTGATTTCAGCGTGATGTTATATAGCCTAAAGCCTTCCTGCCTATCTAACACAAAAAGATTTTTTTTTAAATCGGACCAGGAGTTCCTGAGATTTGCGCGTTCAAACAAACAAACTCTTCAGTTTTATATATTAGTACAGATGTACAGATACGGACACATAACGGAATAACACAATAACTAACATTTCACTTTTTATAAATAAATAATAAGCATGAATCAAGATTATAAGTCTTGGCTTAAAATCCAAAGTTGATTAATATTCGAAATCTAACTTCTTTGCTCGTGAACCCATTGCTTAACCCAAACAGCTAGCAACACTTGAACCGTTAACGTGAATTTTAGCAATACAATGATCTCTAATCTAACGTGTATTCTAAATATGCAAGAATGAAATTATTTCGCGTTGTACGAGGACAGTTCATTAGTGTGCGTTATCTGTGGAATGTGAGGCATCCCTTATATAGGCACATGCACACACATTGGCTGTGTGCTTGCATAGTTCATTCATACCAATATGGTCCTTAGCATGCCACTAACTTTTCTAGTCTATAATTGTAGTAGGTACACTGGGAAAAGTCATCATCATCATCTCAAAGTTATTCCCAGTCGCATCCGATGCTTTTTTCAGCTACGGGTCGGCTTTATCAGTCTAACTGCTGATTTTTGGCTAAACTTCGATATTTTACAGGAAGCGACTGCCGTCTGACCTCCACAAGCATTGCAGTTAGGCCAATTGTTATTTTTTTGAGGGCTCCAACAACCCGTAACGACTGCCATTAGATGTTCGTATGGCAACCGGGACCAACGGCTTAATGTGATTTCCGCGGCACGACCAGACCAGTGCAAATATTCATATTCATACATACAAATAGATATATGCACTGCGGCCGAGTTCGCTACTGCTACGCCACGGAGGCTGTTAACACCGGGAAAAGTGGAAGGAAGGAAGTGAGGGCTTTACCCTGGTCTGGGACAATGCAGTCTCCTAGTAAATACAATAATCATTTTTAATATCAATTTGCAGGTGTCACCTTTAGCCGCCGATTCCCTTTTTGACAAAATAAACAAATCGAAGCCCAGTACATCTTTGTGTGTCTATTTCATTAAGAAAAGCGCAGAAGTTAAATATCAGTTTAGTCTTTTCGAATTAAGATACACCGTAGAGGCGTAGACCGTCACATAGACGGTTAACGACACGGTTTGTGCAGTGGCTGAGCGATCGACTGCTGCCGCGTGACGCGGGTTCGATTCCCGCAGGGAACAAATATTTGTATGGCCCACAGGTAGTTATTTTGGTCTAGCTGTTTGTGTATGTGAGTTTAAGTGTTTGTAAACGCACCCAAGATACAGAAGTAAATCGTAGTAGAAACATGGCTACAAAAATGCGTCAATTTACGTCTAACGCTGTTTAAATAAATATAAATAAATAAATATATACAGACAAATCACACAGATTGAGCTAGCCCCAAAGCAAGTTCGAGACTTGTGTTAAGGGATACTAACTCAACGATACTATATTTTATAATAGATACATATATAGATAACAATATCCAAAACCCAGGCCAATCAGGAAAAGATCGTTTTCTATCATGACCTGGCCGGGGATCGAACCCGGGGCCTCCCAGTCGCAGGCAGACGTGTTTACCGCTGCGCCACGGAGGACATCAATCCCGATTAATTTGATAGGACTAAATTAAATTTTTGTCTTCTGTCTTTCTCTTAATGTAATAGAAAGAAACCTTTAGACTGGACTTGATTTGGACTTAATTTAGTTTGCGAACAAGGAATTGACCATTTTTACCCGTCTGCATTTTTGTTCTGGCCGATTTTATAGGTTTCAAACTTAGGAAATTGCTATGATCAATATATGTATACGTGTAGACGTAGTCATAAGCTAAACCACGTGTCAACAATCTAATCCTACTATAATTAATAATCCTACTTTTTCTTCTTTGTTGCGCTCTTGACAGAACGATTGTGGTCACTATGACTGATTTCGAGACGTTGATGTAGCTAGCCGCACTAGCGCATCTCTCTTAATCTATCTCTGTCAGACGACAGTCTGGAGCATTCATTTCCAGGTCCCCTTACCAGCCTGATTTGGCCGGTCCACCTCATCGGTGACCTTCCACGAGGTCTTTTCTACTCTGCCCTGGACGACCAAAAGCTCTATAATAATATTCCGACTTGATACGTGAGCGAGAACCCTGAGTATACGATAATCCTACTAATATTAGGAATAGGCGTGATGTATGAATGCATGGATGGATGCATGATTTCTTTCAGGCACAAATTGTTAAAAAAATTGATAGAAAGAAAGAAAAAGTATTTATCTAAATTAAACACAATTAAAAACAATCGCAAATTATATTTAAAACAAATAGTAACAAAAAATCTAGAAAGTCCTTCACGAAGCCAAACGGCTCCTTCTTATCTCAGAATAATTCTTCGACATTTAAAAAGTAAATTTATTTGGTTGAAATCTAGCACACAGATACCTAGTTTATAACCCGGAATAACCCAGAGGATAGCAAGAAGAAATAGAAGTAAGACTCTGTGTAATATTTTATGAACATTAAACATTATTTATTGGCTAGAAATTACAGATTAAGACAATTTTCTTATAGGTACCTACTGCAGTTTTACAAAGAGAATGGCAGTAAACTATGATTTTTATCTTCCGAAGATGAAATCTTCACCATGTTCGCCAAATGAATGGGTACAACTGGTAACGAAATGTGGGGAATTTTAATGAATTACTATGTTTCCAGTAACTAGCTATCCTTTACTCCTTTTAAGACCATCTTACTGAGTGTTACGCATTGCGTCCGATACACGTTTGGTTGTTAAGAGAACTGGCAAACTGAATCGAAGTGAATGTTCTCTGTGCGACCTTGAGATCGCACGTCTGAGCCAATAAAAACATTACTGTTTACTCTCTCCAGTATGCGACTTAATTTACGATCACTGCAATACACGGCAACGTCTATTAAGAGTTAAAAACTCGTATTGCGGGAACACTTTGACCAAAAAATGATTTAGTAAGGACAATAGCGATAACAGGTAGCGGGGGCGGGGGGCGCGCGCGGGGGGCGGGCGGCTGGCTAGGCGGGCGGCTCGCAGTGACAGCGGCAGAACGAAGCCTCCGCACTCGCGCGTTCGTCGTCGTCGCGCTACCACGCAGTGCGCCCGGTACGAACTAGTTACGTAACGTCTTGACGGCTTGCTAACATCTGTTGAGTACGAGCCCCGCGCGCACGCTTGCACCGCTCTCAGCGCGCACGGCATGACACCGCGACTGATAGCGAAGCCGTCGCCATGGCTACCCAAGAACACAAGAACGCCGACACGTTAAAATAATGTAGCAACTACCACCAATTTAACTGCCACACATTCCTGCCAATTTTTATAAGTTTTTACAACATACCTGTAGTAGTGAACGCTTTGCTTAAATTGTGATAAAAACTGTACGTGAAAATGATTCCGTGCCAGTTCATTCGATGGGTTCACCGCAAGAACGCATAGCTGTCATAAAGCAATCATCGCTTATCGTATGCTTACACTGCAGCTGCCTTCGTTAGACCTAAGTTAGGGTATGGTGAGAGCTAAAGACTGAAACGTTTTCAAATATAACAAATAGATACCGTGGACGTGAAGCCGTCAAATTCACCGAAGCTGGACCACTCAATTTCAAGATTCGCGATAACATCAGCTCGTGGGTGCTGTGGTGGCGACAACGCCATCTTCGGATGGGCGCACCGCAGACACCTAAATTAATAGAGGAAGATGAGAGCTTGCCTCGAGTGGCCATAGTAGAGGACGTGGGAGAGGGGACCGGCAAGCTGGAACGTCGCCGGGGAGCACCTGGCCCGCGGCGTCGCGGGCTGGAAAACGAGCTGGAAGGCGAGCGGCGCCGGCTACGACGCAAGCCGCGCAAGAAGTAAGTTAAAACTCCCCAAACTTTATTTACTTACACCAAAAATATGTTTTCATCATTTTCTTGCCCTTAACACATTATATCTGATCGTAACATGTATTTTTCTTTTGTACTTCTTAAGCACTTATGGTCTCGACAGTCATTCCTTTACTAATCATCTTTCACACATCCATCGTTTCTTTGGGATTTCTATTCTCCTATAGCTATCCACATTCTTACGTAAAACTTTTACAAAAACTTAAGTTTCCAACTTTCGAAATCCAATTATAGTATCGCTGTAAGATGTTAGCTAATGTTAATCCTTCGTATGTTCAAACATGAAATTGCGGCGCCTGCATGCGATCTGAACTTAATATTGTGTTTGCGACCAATTTAGTAATGCGGTCGTTCTGACATTGAACAATTTCAACGAAAAAACGTTCATGTAGTGTTCACCTTGGAGTAGCGAGCTGTTTGCGAAATCGGTTGGTCTACCGCATCGGCCTCCGACGACGATCGATCTCAGCGAGACCTCATTATACCTTCACCTTAGCTATTCCCAAGTTTTTTATTACAACTAAATGATCATACTAAACAACCTGGGAGACTCCTTTGAAATTTAACACGCGAACCGAACTTTTTCGGAGTTAAGACTTACTGTAGGGACTTTGTAAATAATGTACGGGACACTCAAATTGGGGATACTATTTATTTTAACCCGTTTGATGTTTTATTTCTTCGTTTAGGGACAGTTAAGAGTTTTATTCAAAATTGTTGAAATTAGTGACTTAATGACAGACATTGGCGAGGACGACCTGGATCACAAACGAAACTAAATTTAAGATCAGGACAGACAGAAGATAAAATATTAGTTTAGTCCTAAACTTAAATTAATCTTCTGTCTTTTTCTTGATGAGATAGAGAGAATAAGATGTATTGTAGTTACATTTAATTAAGTTTGTGAATGAGGTAATTGTGGCCATTGTCGTTAAGTCGCTTTGATTAGTTAGTCTTCAAGTTTATTGTGATTCAATTTGTTGCTTTTGTACATAGTCCAGGCCCGCCAGCAAATCTTGTAGGAACAGGATAACTGCTTTTTAAGAATAAATGTTTCCACAATGGATTCCCCGACACTACTCTTTTACTAGCATCATTATCGGTCTAGCTTTTACCAACAATTTAGGGATCGCCTTCCAGACTAACTGGATTTAGCTGAAAATCAGTATTTCACAAGGGTGACTGCCTATCTGACCTCCACAACCCAGATACTGGGTAGTGCTGCACAAGTCATACCCTTCCTATGATTAATGGTCAGACTTCCGGACTTCATAACGACTGTCAAGGATCTACAAATTATAGCCGGAACCAACGGCTGAAGATTGTAAAGTAATGTATATCATCATCATCGTCATCAAGTCATCTACTGCTGGACATAGGCCTCCCCCAAGGATCTCCACAACGACCGGTCCTGCGCCTCCCGCATCCAATTCAACGTGGTCGCCACTCGAAAACCAGTCGCCCCCCATCAGGCATCGGTCCTACGGGGATGTGTCCGGCCCACTGCCATTTAAGTGTTGCAATTCTTCGGGCTATGTCGGTTTCTCTCGTTCTTCTGCGGATCTCCTCATTTCAGATTTGATCACGCATTCCTGACGATTACTGTAAGGCGCTGTTCTGATTATCTTCCACGGCACGAGAACTTGTTACCCATCCGCAATCAAAAGGGTTACTAATTTTAAGAACGTTCACAGTCTTACCTCAGTCTCAATCTGTCAAAAAATACTTCTAAGGTACTTACATTTAGACAACTTTTTGACATGAAAAGAAACTTGGCGTAATCTTAAAGGGCGGTACTTCATACCAGGGCATCTTCTAATGTTATTCAAGCACAGGTCCGTTCATGTGGAGTACTGGAGCCACGTTTGGGCTGGTGCTGCAAAATGCCACCTGGCAACTTTGGATTCCAGGGAGAGGCGTGCGAAGAGGCCAATTGGCGACCCAGATTTAATTCAAAACGATGTGCAAATTCAGGAGCATAGGTGAAGAGTAGCCAGGGCTGTCGGTGTTCTATGGATGAATTTTGGAGAGTGTGCGAGGGAATTGCATGTCCTAATTCCCGCATCTCCGTTTCATCATCAGACGACCCGTCGTACGGCGAATATCCACCATTTTTTTTTTTTGTTCTGGATGGGAAATAATCAGGGGACCTCTCCCACTCTGGGCGGAACGGAAGGGCGTGTCAGATTTTTACTGACGAAAATCCTTCCGTGTTTCTTCACTTGCCTGTGCGCCAGAGCCATGGTTTTTTTTAAACAACCCGCAACCCTGACTCAGGAGGCATCGATCTTCGTGGGGGGTCCACGATGTGCTGACATCTCTTTGAGGCGCTTGAAAAACAACGCGCCGTCGACCCTCACCTGATCCTTACCGGGCGGGGTAGTTTCAGTGTCTTGAAGGCTAGTGTGAATAGGCTCTTCATAAACTAGAACGCTTTAACATCAACGATTGCATCACTGCTTACCATCAAGCGGGATTGTGGTCAAGCATTAGTTTATAAAACATTTTTGTCGCCGAGATGAGACGAGTAGATTTTGAATGTTTTAAATTACGAGAATTAGAAGAAAGC
This sequence comes from Sesamia inferens, assembly GCA_037179545.1. Taxonomy (NCBI): domain Eukaryota; kingdom Metazoa; phylum Arthropoda; class Insecta; order Lepidoptera; family Noctuidae; genus Sesamia; species Sesamia inferens. The sequence goes on along the minus strand of CM073921.1, from coordinate 10,661,161 downwards.
CTTTTGCTAACTACCTACATCTCTCAACTTTAACGCTAAGTTTCAACGACTTAGTGACATCTCTGCATTCGAAAGGAAGAGGTACGGTATTACAATCCACACTGGATGGTAATACCTATTATTATCCTTCTAAATGCAATACTCCTTAATACAATACAAGTTATGGTGTGAGATTATATCAACAATATCAAATATATTATGACAGTTTTTGAAAATGCTGTTTATTATGTCATCATGTCAAACTTTCTTTATAAAATTGAAAATAAAACTTTTCTAGGTGTTTTTTTTTGTTAAAATTATTTTACCTGGCTAGAGGTCCATACTTCTTGAAAATTATGCAATTAACCCTAGCCAATAACGTTTTCCATTTTTTTTAAGAACGGGGCAAAAAATGTGGTTGAAAGAAACATTTAAACTCACATACAGAAACAGCCAGACCCCAGAATTTCAACTTAAATACGTTTTGCGAGGTTTCATTATAAAACCACGCAGAGCTATGGTCAGTTAGTTTTCCCTTCTAAAAGGGAAGCATCTAAGGGACCTAAGGTAAATTTAAAGTAAGAGGCAGGCAGGAGAACTAGGAGACTTTGGTCCTCCTGGCTGTAAAGTTCCTGATAAACCTGTTTTCTGAGCCCAGGATTTGGATGCAGGCCGCATCCAACTGTTCATTTCGGAAATTCTTGGGGGAGGCCTACGTCTAGCAGGGGACTTCATGTGGTTGAAATGATGATGATATTATTATATACCCTATGTATTAATATAGGGAGTATATAATAATATCATCATTATAACTATTCTGATATTCAAAGATTTTAAATTATTCAAATAACAAGCTTTGAATATCAGAATAGTTACTAGTTAGTTATTTACGGTGTATTAATGTTATTATGAATATGCTATTTAGGCCACGGGTTTTTTTAAATAATAATAATAATTATAAAAAAGCTGGATCAAGGGCTTGATTCAGAAAGCTGTAATTCTGGACATGGCTCGCATTATCAGGAAGTTCCTCTCTCTGGAGCCCTGACCGCCGGTAGCCGGTATCGGGAACAGGGTCCACCCTGTTCCCGATACCGGTGGGCTACTATTTTTTATATTTTCGAATGTTTTTTATATATTTTTATGTGGAAATATTTAGAAATGTAATTTATAAGTGTATATAATGAAATAAAGGAATAATAATGATTTATTTCAGATTCTTCATCCATATAATTTCCACTTCAAAACAAATTCATAATATTTTTTTTTCCTAAGATTTTTTTTACTTAGTCTATATTTAGCCTGTCTTCCTAACGCATAATAAAAAATAGGTAGCATTTTTCTTGAACAAGATATTGAATTCTGCTCTAAATTCAATATCTTGTCAAGCTTTAATAATTCCCCATATTGAACAGAACAAATAATAGTGAACAAAAACTTAGATTGTATGATAACTTGTCTAAACAATGTTGATCAAAGTTTGCATGGTTGTATTTATCTTGTAAAGAACTTGAAATCTTTGAAAATTACAGTTATTTTCTTACGTTTACTTCAGGCTCTTTTCATTCTATTTTAACATGCGCTGTCCTACTACTTTAAGATTACCTTCTTCGTGTATGTAGTTTAAAATACCATTAACGAAGTCGAAACTCTATTTTCCTTATCGTAATTATGTTATTTTTTGTGCTTGGCGACTACTGAACGAAGAAACCTTTAGAAACATTTTGGTTATGGAGGTATTGAAGATCCTAGTACCACTTTTTTGACGTTTTTTTTACAATAATAACTTGTAATGTTATAACTTTACTTACTCCCACAATCCCTGTGAACATTACTGGGTATTATTTAAAGTAAAGTAGCCGGCACCATCCGTTGCGCTCGACCGTAAACGGCACATTATAACTTAAAAAACAATACTAAGAAATTAGTTCAGCATACAACGAATAGGAAAAGAGATGCAGAGATAAGTGACTTTAGCCTGGGGGCTTCCCTACGTGGCCGGCACTTCTAAGATACAGGAATACCTAGTTTAGGAGACAGGATGACATGATGTTTATAGATTCGTATAGATATTTCTTCATATTATATTGTACATCTGCTCTTATGTATGAATTATGTGTGTTGTGATAATAAAGATCATTATTATTATTATGTGCCCTGCCCACTGCCACTTAATTTTAGAAATAAATATTATAGGCAAATTATACATAATGCAAGCTTGGGTATAACATCCAAGTTCTGGATTAAAGTCTCGCCTCATTAAACTTTGTGGTGGCCTTGTGAAAATGGGTGCGATTTGGGAGTTGTAACTGTAAGTTTACATACACATTTTATTCCATGAAAAAACATGTCATGACATGAGTTTGGGTTGGGTTTTCGTCTAATAATTCCTGCGATTTCATGTTCAAGATTTTTTTGGTCTACCTGAACGTCTAGTGTCTGTTAAATCAAAACGCCATTTTTGAAACTACGTCTCACACGTTTTTGCACGTGGAGCATGCGCTCCGTAAGTTTTTATCAGGAAACGATGTATTTCAATGGCCTTTTCTTTTGATGAAATAAAAAAGGTAATGCATGCCGCAAATGCACTTTGTCAGATATAAAATTTGACATATTCACAGAGCTACAACACTATGACACTATTATTGAAGGTTTATGACAGTAAATTAACATGACAATAAAATAAATTATTTTATTCGATACTGACGGCTAGCTTTTCTTAACTCTCCGGTACGCCTGGCATTTAATTAAAAGTGAAGGAAAACGTAAAGAAACCAATGCACTCTGAAAATTCGCGGACAGTCGATATGCTACCAACTCATACTGAGTAAAGTAAAATAATTAAAGGCCGATTGGAAAGCATATTTCGTCCCATTTCCAAAGTGTCTTTCTTTTTCTTCTTTTCGTTTCTTATTCAACCCCTTTATTCCGTTTCATTTTCGCGTCAATCAAATTAATACTATTATTTCTAGTTCACGTAATTCTATTAAAGACTTTTTACCTTTAAAAGTTGTAAAGGGTGGAATACAGGAGCGCCTCATTTGAGACCCTTCACACTTAAACAAAAATGTTCTAGTGCTGGTCCTACATACGCTACTTGGTTTCTAGGCCCTTTCGGTGTTGTCTGTGCGCTTGAATGATTCATATTCATATTTGTTTATTTGTATCCCACAAGGTATACCAAGATGTTCCTTATGAGTAGGGAAAAGCAAATACACCCCGAGTTAGAGAAATTGATTGTTAAGCCAATTGGCTTGCACGCATATTAAACTGAGTTTTCATTCTTCCTCTTGCAACCAAAATGAGCAGTAAAGTAAAAACAAGTTCCAAAGTGGAAAATACGTACGTGGGTTACCGATAGCCAACCACAGGATCTCCTTGTTACGAAGTCTGGTAACTTATGTACTCCGCGACTTTGAAATAAAATTGTAAGACACGGTGTACGTCTAGTTCTTGCATAATTTAGTAGAAAAGAAGTTTCAAGGCGAAGGAGGTGAAAAATAATAAGGATTGGTTTCAATTGATTAATTATTCACGTGCTTAGGTTCTAAAAAAATTAATATTATTGACCTAATTTGTGTACCTATGTTAAAGTCAGTAGTTTTACATAAACATATCCCACAGTAACATGTAAAAGTGTTTCTACAAACCTATTTATATGAAATAAGTCATGTTATTTTTCAGAAAAATAAATAATTTCCTACAGTATTTATATTTACAATAATTTAAAAAGTTTTAAAATAATAATATGTAGATTATATAACAAAATTATATAAAATAGGAAAGGAAATAATTAGAGGGCATAAAAAAATTCCTTCGCGTCGCTGTTAACAGGAAACTGACCTAAAAGGCTGGCAGCATTGCCAGTTGTATGGCAATGCTGCAATGGCCAAAAATAGGCCAGCCGTCTGTGTTCGTCATCCAGGGCATTATGGTCATTCCATCTGGTCCATTTCCATCGTCGTGCCAAACTCTTGGGTTGCTGTTGGTTGTTGCAAGCCGATGTAGCAGCTGGTATCGTGGCGGTGACAAGAGCACGACGGATGATGTATTTGATGCTAGCGTGCCATGTTATCTGGCCTGCGTTTTTACTGCAGAATAAGCAATGGTGTCCCAGGAAGTCAGCACCTTTCTTCTCCACATTGGCAGCGATGCCGAACCATTCAAGTGTCGCTCAGACGCAGAAAAGTAGCGAGCCGGAAGGTGACGTCACCCAGCTGTGTCTATGTTGGGTTGAGGGTAGCGCCTGAAGCTAGAGGCCAGACCTTCACACACCCACAGTAAGTAAGTTGTTTGATAATAGTGACTTTGATGAATTATTTTGCGTGAAAATTGAAAAGAAAAAAGTGATTATACAAAGTGGTGCTGACAATACGACAATAAATTAAACATCGTGTCCCTCAACACATTCTCAGTCTACCCATAAAAATCATATAAATATGTCCATTAGTTTAGTCAGAGTTTGTTTGAAATTTTCATTTTTTTATTTTTGATGTTAGGTTTTTTCTATGGATTAGGATTATTCCTATGAACCAGCATTGTTCGTGTTTTCATTTATTGTCGGATTGTCAGCAATTACAATAAATGCTTAGTAGTCTAGTGGCATAGTACTAAGGACTATATTGCTATGTACTGTGCGAGCCCGTAGAAAAAGCGTTTGGGTGTGCGTGTGCTTTATGAGTAATATCTCAATAGACCACAGATATCACACAAACGAACTGTGGTTGCACTCCGGGAAATTAAAAATGGAACGTCAAGCTTTGTGAGATTGCATATGTGCTTTTAATTGATACTGTATACAAATTTCTATTGATGGTACAAAGTTATTAACAATATTACAATATTATCTGAACAAATAACGTTTGAAATGGTGTCAGCTCACACAGTTATGTCATTAAATTATTGTGACGTCACGTCGCTAGAGATTCTATCATTGTTTTAATCATACATATTGCAGTTCTAAAGTATCATTCCATTTTACTGATTGAAATAAAGATCAAAATTACATAAAAAATGTTTTTCGTTTTGTATTTCAGTCGGACTTCAATTTGATTGTTATCAAGGCTAGAGTGAACAGGCTCTTAATAAACTAGCGCGCTTTACCACCATCGACTGCATCACTGCTTACTATCTGGCGGAATTGCGGTCAAGTATTAGTTTATAATTAATATTTAAAAAAAAATGACATAAGATAGTTTCCCAAAGTCCCTTTAATCATTTTCTAGTGATTTCGCGTTAGTAGAATCTCACCAGCAAAACGGTGTTCTGTTCCATAGAAAATTTTGATTTTATATGTAGGTAAGATTTATTATTATTTGGTATCACTTAGAGTGATACCTGCATCGTATAGCTTGGATATATTAAAATTGTTCTATTATTGATGCAATTTAGTGTGCCGCTACAGAATGCAAAGTAATTAATATTACGAGACCAAGATCATTCAATTAAATTATCATTACTGTCCGACTAGCTGTCATATTCAATAATTTCAAATTCACCAATTTTATTTCGGATAAAATACATTCATATAATGTTAGTGAAAGTAAAGCTTTGCCTAATGTTAGTAATAAATTGGTAAAAATGGGTATGGATTCTTATCCACCGTAAGAAGGGCGAGTCCCACCGGTCTGAAAACACATTCAGGATACCATTGGAGGGATGACATCGCCTCCGAGAACATCCCTGACGGGCTAAAACTCAAGAGCACCCTGTATGCCCACTGGGTATGCGTGGTACATAGGATGCACGTGTAAAACGACTGGTAGAAGGCCTTAAAAAGCGTTTTCATCAAAGACTTAGAACAGGGCACAAGTCAGCGACCTGCGCTCCCTATCAATGTCCAAATTTTCTTTTAAGTTTTTTTTTTATTATTTTATAAACCAGCGCTTGACCGCAATCCCGCCTGATGGTAAGCAGAGACGCGGTCGTTGATGGTAAAGCGCACTAGTTTATTAAGAGCCTATTCACTCTAGCCTTGAAGCCACTCAAATTGTAGTCCGACGGAAACACCGCCACACAATGTACGCGGTATAAAGGAGGAGGCGAAACGCTTCGTCCGGATCGTAGTGGTGTTAATAACATAAGGGTGGAAACTCGCCGTACGAAGGGTCGTCCGATGGTGGAACGGAGATGGGGGAATTAAATCATGCAATTCCCTCACACACTCCCCAAAATGTATCCTATAGAACACCGAAACCCAGTGATATAGCCAACGTACTAAAATACAATGAAAGCAAAAAATAATAACTTATAATCATTTCAGCGGAAAGTCAGCTACTGTTCGTCATAGGTACACCAAGCACTTTATAAAATCGGGTAGGAGATTTTTATGTGTACGAAGATAAAAAACTACGACCTAATTTTGTTTTTTTTTTTAAAATATGATTCCATTAAATACATTTTCATTTTATAATAACTTACAAAATACTCGCGGGTTGCTCTGATACGCCAAGTATGCTTGCAGTCGCTACAGTACAAAAAATATGCATTTAAAAGTAAAAAAATACTAAACGAAACATTTCTATTTAAAAAACCTAGGACGTTTTAAAAAAAATCTAGGCCGTTTTTAATTACCTTATTTTTAATGAATGCTCGCAGAGACTAGCAATTTAATTAAAAAACGACGTTTTTGAATTAAATAACAAGATGGAATCAAATGAACTGGGTCAGAGATTCTATAGTGCGTAATATGCTCTACTTTCCTTGTCCTAACGATTAACGAGAACATTATTATTGTAAGTAGAAAGTAGTTTAAACTTATTTAAAGTATTTTTAACTAGGTTAGCTGGCTCGATTTGTTGTGTAAGCTCGATTTTTTTTTATTTTATGTATTTTTATGTTCCAATGAGCCCGCACTGTGCTTGAGTGGTCGATAATGGATTTGTGTCCCAATAGTGGGATATTATCCCACTTTATTGAGTCTGGCCATCTATGTGCACGATATTAATAAATAAATAAATAAATATATACGGACAAATCACACAGATTGAGCTAGCCCCAAAGTAAGTTCGAGACTTGTGTTATGGGATACTAACTCAACGATACTATATTTTATAATAGATACATATATAGATAAACATCCAAGACCCAGGTCAATCAGGAAAAGATCGTTTCCCATCATGACCTGGCCGGGGATCGAACCCGGGGCCTCCACGTCGCAGTCAGGCGTGGTGACCGCTGCGCCACAGAGACCGACAAACAATATTGCATTTCAAACTGTATAAGCTGTACTTCCAGAATGTGCAGGATATACATACAGTCAAAATCTGTTATAACGACATAGAAGGGACCACTTACATTTAGCCGTAAACACCGATAGTTGTAATAACCAGTGACAGCTATTCTCTACTCAGGCTCGTTTCATTTTCAAAAAAAAAAAAAAAATCTTTAAGGATTTCAATTTACTCCCTTACTTTCGGAATGGTTGAAATTGTCGAGTGTGATACACCATATTCTTTTGCCTTGGTCTTTGTTAGGAATTCCTTTCTCTAGCTTTGAAATAATACACGATTTTCCTTTGATAATGATTTTTTTTTTGTTTGCGACTTGTTACAATTTTCACAGTTAACTCAATATTATGTTTTGGTGCATCTTATATAAAGATAAAGTAAAGTAACAAACTGACTCAAGAGATATGATGCAGCGGGCCTTGAGGCTACGGCATACATGTGCTTTGTTTCTAAGAATTACTAAAGACCCTAAACTTTGTTTACTTTTACGATAATAGCCATTGACCATTATAATGTGCCAGATGTGGATACTGTTACCTATTTAAATAGCTTAAAATACAGCTGAGCCGGTCGTTCTACAGATATAATTCTCCGAAAAATTAACCAAATGTGGTCGCTTAATGCGGTATGTCGTAGTAAACAATGTCGTAAAAAACCAATGTTTTTGATAAGGTGGTCATATAGCATTCAGCCAGGACCTTTGATTTTGATCATTTTAACCGGTATGTTTTTGTAAGCGATGTCGCCATAAACGGGTTTGACTGCATCTATATTCCCAGTCTATGCGAACATTGGATAGCTATCTTTATATATTCCTGGATATATGGAAGAGAAGCCGAATGACGCGGTGCATAATATATCGTTCCCCTGATGCACTGCGGTACAACTCAACTCTTAACAGTGTCAGTAGTTTAATAGCAAACTAGTTGTGAAAATCGTATCACAAAATAGTTTGTAATAAGAATAATGCTATCTCATCGTATTTGATGTTTAAAAAGTTGATGATGCAAGATTTGAAAAGTAATTAGTATGTATTTCCAACCTTTGGTACTGGTTTGACATGAACAACTAGTGAAGCTATCGAAAACGAACCTCATTCTACGTGAGAATCGTCATCATCCCACTGCTGGGCACAGGTCTCCTCTCATACAGAGAATGATTGAGCGTAATCACCACGCTTGCCCAATGCGGGTTGGCGATTTCAGACTTAAAGTCCAGGTTTCCTCAAAATGTTTTCCTTCACCATCAGCCAGAATGAATGTTCGTGAGAATATTGAATACATATTCCAAAATAAGCGATCGTAATGCGTATATTACAATAAAACTTTATTACATTTCATCATTATCATTTCAGCCGAAAGACGTCCACTGCTGGACATAGGCCTCCCCCAAGTATCTCTACGATGGCCGATTCTGTGCTTCCCGCATCCAGCGGTTTCCCGCAACCTTCACCAGGTCGTCAGTCCACCTTATCGGGGCCTAATCACGTCTTCCGGTGCACGGTCGTCACTCGAGAACCCGTATTACATATAATAACGTTTTATTGTGTTGGGTTATTCGGTTCCCTTCTATATGGTTGAGCTTAATGAAGAATTATCTCGGGGCTAAAGGTCAAGCAAAGATCACAACTGCATGTGCCTTTAATCTCTGGCCACTAACGAACTCATTACGCACAGGATTATCAGTAGATAGACTGTGTCATTGTGTATAGCAACATTTGCTCAAAAGAGGGTAGGTACGTAAAGAACTGGCAATGGTATACTTTCTTTTGTTTCAATGTGAGATTCAACCTCAACTCTTGATGAATGGCCTCTGTGGAATAGATACCACAATTTTGCCAATAACACGTGTAACAAATTATAGAAATTATTTGAAATTTTTTTTTCACTTACATCGCCAATGACAGTTGATAAAGACGGCCGCGTGAACCGTCTATGAGGGAGGTTTGATCCAAAGTCATGATGTGGCCACTATGCTGCGATATTTCAATATACTTTTTTTTATTTAGTAAACGACAATATAAAAAAAATTAAAAGGCGAATGAAAAATGCGCGTGACACTCATCTTAGCTTTCTCGTCAAAAAAACCCGGCAGTGGTAATACACCAATTAGTATAAAAACGTGTTGACACTAGGATGTCTCAAATAGAATACGTCTTCCCTCCACGCCAGATTTAACAAGTGATTTCTATTTCCAATCAGTAGTAGGTAGTTTGACATGAACAACTAGTGAAGCTAATGAAAAAGAACCTTATACTACGTGAGAATATTGAACTCATGTTCGAAAATAATCGATCGCAACACCTAATTATACTATTGGGGAATATTTAAATGATAAATTTTAACTATAATAAAAACTTTTTTTACTTTACATTCCATTCATTTTACACACCTAGAAAATAAATTTATTTTAATACGCTTAACAATAAAAGAAGTATGAAATCATCAAAACACTGTTAATTTAAAATTGAATGAGCTAATGAGTTCATTACATAACATTCCACAATACCTACACAATAAAATTATAAACATTTAAGTAGTCTATTATAATTAATAATAATATGGTTAATCGTGCAATATAAAAATAAATTTTAACCAAAACACTATGTAAATACTTCTATAAAATATAAATGCCATAAAATTATAAAATACTGTTCGTTAATGATACCATTTTAATTATTACTTTTTTCCTCAACAGGAGCGCCTTCATCCTCTCTCCTATAACAAAAATTAAACAAAACACTTTGCTGTGCGCGACAGGGTTCATAATTGATTCTATACTTAAATATACGAAGTATTATGTAACATTATGGAATGCCATCAAGTATTGAGTAATATACCAATAAAAATTTATTTCATTAAATAACAATTTATGGTGTTGGGTTATTCGGTTCCCTATAAAATTTTTGGGCTGGTTGGTGCTGTTCCACGCGTCTTGTTCGTGAGAACAGGCGTCAGTCGTGACTTGTCCATAGAATATAAGTCTTATTATGTACAATTGTACACCATATAAATTACGAAATATAAATGTGAAGATTTTACAATGGGCGGTTATCTCTTATAGCTTATGCCATGACTTAATTTTGATTTTATATTTTGAATTGTTTCCTTAGTTGTTCTTTTACATTGTTTTCATATGTAGAAATAACAATAATAATAATAAATATGTGTGTATATTTTTTTAATATCAACCATTTTTCTTCACGATAATTTTTAAAAAGTAATTGCCTATCTGGGTTCAAACTGCGACTTACAGCTAACCTATTGTGTTACAATTATGTAGTGGTGGATCAGTTTTAACAGGACTGTGTCACCACTGATGCCTTTTTAGAAGATTTTGGTTCGATTATTATTATTATTGTATTTATTAGAATATAATCTAACTAGCTGTTTCCCGCGACTCCAGCCGCGTGGACTTCGGTTTACAGCGCGCGGTGGTTCCCATTTCCATGGGAATGCCAAGATAAATGCCTACATTACTGCAAGATTTTCTCATAATCCATTCAATAGTTTTTGCGAATGCCGTAGTCCATTCCGAAAAAAATTAGAAAGAGCTTAGTTGATATAAAATAAGCGCCTGTTAAAATCATGGGAGCATATGTACGTCTGCGTTCATCCCCGTTTTCGTAACATTTTTTGTTACTGCGCTGCTCCTATTGGTCATAGCGGGATGATATATAGCCTATGTCCTTTCTCAGGCTCTAGACTATCTGTGTGCCAAATTTCATTACAATCGGTTCAGTAGTTTTGGCGTGAAAGCCGGACAGACAGACAGAGATACTTTCGCATTTATAATATTAGTATGGATTTGTGAATGCATCGCTGTGACTGAGGGAATGTTACATAGATGATTTAGGTGATAGACAGAATAGAGAATTACCATTAAATGGTAAACTCAATAGTATATAATAATAATATATAGATAGAGTCCGGGGGTAGCGGTAGCGAACGCGGCCGCTGTGCAAGGAGGCGCGGGTTCGATCCCCGCGCAGTACAAATAATTGTATGCATGAATATAAATATTTGCATTGGTTTGGTCGTGCCTCGGAAAGCACGTTAATCCGTTAGTCCCGGTTGCCATACGAACATCTAATGGCGGTCGTTCCAGGTAGTTGCAGCCCTCAAAAGTCCCACAATTGGTCTAACTGCAATGCTTCGATATCGCCTGAGGCTTGTGGAGGTCAGACGGCAGTCGCTTCACGGAAAATTATCGAATTTCAGCAAAATCAGCAGTTAGACTGGTAAAACGGACCCCAGACTCCAAAGCTGAAAAAGCCTTAAAAGCGATTGGGATTAACGCCGAGATGATAATGATGGTAAACTCAATAGTATATAAAATACAATAATGATCCAGTAATCATTTATAAAAAAATATAATAAAAACAGTAATTAAATAAAATAGTAATAATAATAAAGATGTAATAATTACAGACTAGCTGCACCCGCGGTTTCATCCGCGTAAGTAGTACTTATGAATATAAAAAATATATACAAATCTATTCTCAGGTCTAACGAATGTTCATACGAACTGTCACTAAAATCGATTCATCCGGTTTGGAGGAGTTCGGGTACAAACACTGTGACAGGAAAATCCATACTAATATTATAAATGTGAAAGTGTGTTTGTTTGTTTGTTTGTCCTTCCTTCACGCCGTATCTAAGCAATCAATCGACCTGATTTTTGGCATACAGTTAGTTGAAAAGATGGAGAGTAACATAGGCTACTTTTGGTCCTAAAAAAACATCAAGTTGCCAAGGGAGATTACTGGAATATTTGTATGTGTACACCAAGTATTCTAATATTATAAATCGGAAAGTGAGTTAGTTTGTTTGTTTGTTCCGCTTTCACGCCGTAACTACTCAGCCGATTATTTTGAAATTTTGCAGACATAAAGTTAGAAGTCCGGATTAAATAATAGGGTACTTTTTTATCCCGGAAAAAGATTATATTCACGAGTGAAATCTAAAAGCGCGATATAACCGATCTCCACGCAAGCGAAGCCGCGGGCGGAAAGCTAGTTTTATATAAAACATAGATGAAGACATACAAAAAAATAATATAAAATATTTGTTTTAGCAAACAATTCATAAATTACAGATAAGCGAAATGTTTGTGTCTTATTCGCAATCTCCTAATTTTGATAATAATACCTATGTAGACTAAAACATGTTCCCACTAAATCAACTTAATTATCTCATAAAACATGGCTTCCTCTCTTCTATCCCTTTTATGTGCCCTACATAATGATCTAAATTATGTAGTTACCACAGTATAAATGAAGGTAAAGCATTAAAGATAATTATTAAGTATTAACAGAAAACTGTGCCTTATCAAAAAGATATACATTTATATAGGTTCAATACCACAAAAGAGTGAATTTGACACCCTGTTTAATGAGTAAAGTTCACTCGTCCGTCATAGAAAAGGGAGGATCCTCCGAACAGACGGGTGTTGAGCCCGGTTAATATTGGGAAGTTGTATATATGCTAGTTGCACGGTAAACTCTGATTGCGAGATGTAGAATTCGTGTGACGTAAGAGGACGTAATGACGCGTTGTTCGAATGCTGCGTTTGTAGATACCGCTAGAAATCGAAAAAGACCTATTGGATTAAGCTTTTTTGTTGCACCTCTTCACCACATGTGGTTGACTGGTAGAGAATGCCTAAGGCATTAAGTCCGCCTCCGTACATTTCATGTGCGAAAGATTAAATATATAAATAAATTCTTCCCAATGATGTAGCAAACGATTGACTTTACATTTGAACCGGTTTTATTATTTTTATTTATTCCTATGATTCCTAAACTTTTTCTTGAAACTAATAATAAATCAGGTTCATATACTTTCTCAGAAAATATGACCATGTAATAGCTACAGAGAGCTACACGTCTGAACTCAAATGGATGCCCATTCGCCAAAGAAGAAATTTGCGCGCATTGACCACGCTTTTCTCCCTTCTTAACTCACCCACTCCTCCTTCTTATGTTGAGACTCACTTTCAATATCTATGTTCTCCACACACTAAGAATCTGCGATCTTCTAACAATCTTCTCTTACTCTGTCCTTCACATACGTCTGACTTTGTTCACTCTCCATTTCATATTCAATCTATTCTTCTGTGGAATGCAAGCGCGAATGCAAGCGACTGGCGGCCATCCTGATATCAAGAGGAAGCCCTCTTGATATCAGGATGGCCGCCAGTCGGTTTGCATTTAAGCGGAAATTGCAGAGTTATTTTCGCAACGGTTGGGGTAGAGTCATTTCAACACCTCTCTCCCAAATTTTTAGTTTTGTATGTATATATTGTAAGTTTATATTTTGGTAATAGTGTGTAGAGTATGTTTTCATTATAATGTTTGCAATTAAAGCACCTGCTACTAATCCCTTCACCACTTATGGTTGACTGGTAGAGAATGCCTAAGGCATTAAGTCCGCCTCTGTACAATGTGTGTGCGAAAGAATAAATAATTAAAAAATAGTAGCTAATAATCTATGCTAATATATAAAACTGAAGAGTTTGTTTGTTTGTTTGAACGCGCTAATCTTAGGAACTACTGGTCCGATTTGAAGAAATATTTTTGCTTTGGATAGCCCATTAATCCAGGAAGGCTTAAGGCTATATCACATCACGCTCTAACTTATAGGAGCGGAGCATATAAAAAAAACATCGAAATCTACGCAGGTGAAACCGCGCAGTACAGCTAGAACAATATAACAAAACTAACGATTATATAGATTTAGTTGCGGAAAAATATAAATTACTTGATTTAGTAGATCGTGATTTTGTTATTCAATATGACTGCGTAATCCCTATGGACTTGTACATCCAATGGATGCTAGATGAAGAATTATAGGTAATATGTCATGGGACAAAAGGTCAAGCATAGGTTACAAGGACATGTGCACCTAACTATAGACTCTCGTCACTGGGATTCTCTAACCGGATTTTGATGACACATATCACACATATGTAGGTTCTCAGTAGGTAATCTGTATTGCAATACGTGACCAAAAAAAACGGGACTGTTCGCACTAATTAGTAGAAAAACCTGTTGCCACCAGATTGTCTCAAAGCGAATAGGGATCCATCTTCCCTCCACGGCATCATCTGGTAAATAGCCACGTGTCTGTTGACCTGATGAAAAAATGTTGTTCGGTGAAGAACAGTCATTTTTCAATCGTGCACCTAACTTCTGAAGTTTCATACTTATGTCCTTAGGGACATAAGTATGAAACTTCAGAAGTTAAATTTTTGCTATATCAACTTAGGTTGATATAGCAAAAATAGTAAAATATGTAGTTCAATTAATATTTTTTCATAGCAATTATTATGATTACATACAGTATTACGCAAGTAACTATTTATAGTAAGTTTTTTTTTAAACAAATATTATCTAGTGCTTGACCGCAGTCCCGCCTCATGGTAAGCAGTGAAGCGATCGTTGATGGTAAAGCGCGCTAGTTGATTAAGAGCCTATTCACTCTAGCCTCGAGGCTTATTCACTCTAGCCTCGAGGCTAGAGTGAATAAGCTTCGAAAACACTTACCCTCTTATTCACAAACGCTGCCTAAAGTTAAGTAGTGATTAGCGATTCTTTAACCATAATTTTTTGACCTTTTAACATCACTTAACTTTGATTATCCATTATGAATAAACACCACAGAGTTTAAGGGGTTTATTCATAAACGATAATTAAAGTTAAGTGACGTGCAAACGTCTAAAATATTCAAACAATCGCTAATCACTTGTTAACTTTAAGCAGCGTTTAAGAATAAGGGAGTAAAATTGTAGTCAGACAGAAATACCAGTCCCTCGATGTATGCGGTATAAAAGACAAGGCGAAGCTTACTATAGGGTCGTCCGATGATGGAAGGGAGATGGGGAATTAAGTCATTCGCATTCACAATCACTCTCCAAAATACATCCTATAGAACACCGATAGGCTGGCTACTCTTCGCCTGTCCCTTTTGACCCGCCTGACCACTTTGACAGACCACTTTGACCCAAATTTGGGTCGCCAATTAGCCTCTTCGCATGCCTCTCTACCGAATCCAAAGCTACCAGGTAGCATTGTGCAGCACCAGCATTGGCTACGCTACAGTACTCGACACACGAACGGACCTGTGCTTTGCTGTTTTGGTTTGAAGTACCGCCGGATTTTTGTAATCCAAGTTTCTTGGCAGTCACCTTTTTAGACTCAGTTAACCAAATAAAATGAGCACTAAATAAAATTAATAAGGCATAAAAATACCAGCCCTAACTAACTATCAAAGTAGTAAATACAATATATTATTTTATTTTGTGATCAATTAGGGGCTCGGAATAGGGCCAATAAGACTGGCTGCATTGGCATGTTGAAAAGCAATAGTGATTTTATATATTGAAATTAAACAGAATTTAATATATTGTTACGAATGCACTTTATGTCGAGGGCATAAGGTTCAATATTGCGTGCCATGCAGTACATAACTTTTAAGCACTATATCTCGAGTCCTAGGTATTACCGAGGCACAATATAAAAACGCATTGCTAGACCTAAGGTGGCCTATCGAATGGTACAGGTTCAAACAATTTTGTCACCAAAGTGTCGACATCGAAATTTCCAGAAACTCGATTCCGGTGAATGACCGTAGGTACCTACCGAACGTTCTCGAAACTATGCGCTATTATTATTACGTCTAGACGAATCTGGAATGTTCGATCAGCTGCTCTATATAATGCCCCGTGACGCCGGCGGGCAGTCAGTCTGCATTTGACTACCGAGACGAAAACAAGCGATACTTAAGAAGCGATCTTTGAGAATACCTACTGCGACAACTGTAACGAGAACTTTGAGTTGGTACTACGTGAAGTAACATCTGTAGTGTTATTGCGTGTTTACTACTCGGACTTTGTGGACGTAAGAGAAGACTTCGGTGCGACATCAGCTACGTTCTACTTGTCATTGCCTACGATCGACTGTACCTTCGTTGCCAATAAATTTCGCAACCCTTACCGGCGTTTTAGTACCTCTAGCCCGTAACAATATTATGAAAATGGTCGCTACGGTCCAGCGCGTCGTGCTTGACGTGGGTCTATCACCGACGTGTCCCTCTACCCATTCCTAGATTTCAACGCAAATATCAACGGTCATTTGGTCAAGGCGAGCATTTATGTACCTAGAATTTGCGCGCTACCTTCTACCGAAGGACGACATTGTATTGAAAGGTAATTATAGGGATGCCAGACCTCATCATACTGTACTCAATGACTGCATAGCGTGTCAGTGAAAGGGAAAGTAGTTAATGGCTACCAGTTGAAAAGAGAAGCTATGTACTTGCACTTAGAGTTAAATTTTTAACACCTTTGAATGTAAAATTGATGTTCACGTGAATATTCCTTAAAGCGGTAAACAATTCCAATATTTTTTCAGATATGTTTAATTTCTGTAAGATCGAGGGTGAGTGAGGCGACCTTATTGTAAATTTATGGGATCAAATCGAAAAGCGTTCTCCCCGTCAGATTGCAATTTAAATGTCTTGAAGGTTTGAGTGAATAAGCTCATAATAAACTAGTGGACTTTGCTATCAACGACGGAATCGCTGCTTACCATCAGATAAAATCACGGTCAAACACAAATTTATAAAATAAAATAAAAACCGCAACTTTTCGACAACTCTAATAAACCAAATGGAAGTCTGAATCACGCACGAAGTGTTCCCTATTTAAATGTGTAAATACCCTCCAATCTTGACAATAACAATTTAAATGGGTAAACCGACAGTTTCACCCCGGAGAAGTGCCCTCGTCCGCGCCTTCAAGTGAAGAGACCGTTCGGCAATCGCCACTTTCCAAAACGACTGTGGCCACGTGCCGCCATTACAAAATTACGTCACACGTTTGCCCACTACTACATAAATCAAATTAGCAACTATTATAAAAATGATATAGTTATTCACGACACATAAATAATCTTTTTTAAGTTTTTGTTGTTACAGCGGCAAGAGAAATAAATAAATAAATCTGTTACAATTTAAACTGCCTATCTATCTATCTATCTCAGTCTCACCGTGGTGATAAATAAATGTCAGAAACTTGTCAAAATGTGAAGAAATTTAAAGTTTTATTTGACAGATTGAGACTGAGATCAGATGGCTAATTCTACTCATTTTTAAGATAGTTCACAATCTGACCTACCGATGGAAGGTATTGTATTGTAGGGGTCCCAGACCTCATTGGCACTGTACTCAATGACTGCAGGTCAGTGAATGGGAAAGTAGTTAATGGTTACCAGTTGAAAAGAGAAGTACTTGCACGTAGGGTTCACAATCTGATCTTAGTCTCAACCTGCAAAAAATACACCTGGTTCTGATTTTTGACTCTTTGTCATATTTTTGTCGCCGAGATGAGACTGCGACTAGATGTTAAACGACTTAAATTAGAAGAATTGGCCTTCAGTTCACGAAAGGGCCATTTATTAAAAAAAAAACTTGGTCATTATAAAAATATCGATAAGTTTTTAAGAGATATTGTTTGATCCTGTTTCCATCCTTATTATTATTTCACTAAGTACAGTAAATAAAGTTATAAATAACTAGGGATGTCGGATATAGTTAAAATTATAAATAAAACGATTTATATATTCAAACGGAACGTAATTTGGCTAATGAACTGCAGGCAGTGCGATTGCGCTACAACCGTCCCACCATAATAAAGAATTAAGTGAAATTTATTTATTAAGTTATCCATTTATTTTAGGCATCAATTCTCATATAAACATATACAAGATTATATTAACATTAAAACTTAAAATACTATTAATAGATATAAAATTATTAACTAAACCCGAAGTGTCTCTGCTCAGCATGAGCTTTAAAATGGTATTGAAAATATGGAACAAAAGAAGAACACTTAAATCTAGGTTACATGGGCTTATATACTAATTAAAGGTTTACTTATGTGTGTCCGTGGCTGGACCTCACAATAGCAATCTGTCAATCGATACCTAATTGTTTTGTTTGTCATTGATTTTATAAGAAATAAACTTGAGCTTAATGGCTACCTAGAATAGCTGGGTGGCATGTTGTGATGTTGTGTTATTGTTATTATGCGAGATAAGGGTTGGCTATGCATAACTACGTATATTGGCCTTGATGTCTGAAGTAATAATAATGAATAAATTGTTTATGTATTCATTTATCCATTTATTTCAGGCATCAAGGCCCATATAAACATATAAAATAGTATATTAACACTAAATTTGTCAGTGTCATGTTTCGCTGACTGGTGTCACGTGGCTGTAAACAACACCTTTCGGCCAGAACTCTTCTTTGAGGAACTTCTCGAGATGATGTGTCGGAACACGCACCACGAACGACTTGAAATTCGTGCTGTGCCGCGGGCCGACCTCTCGACCCTCAAAGTCCAGTTGGTCTTAACGCGCAGATACTCCACGATCTCCTCAACCTTCTTGGAGTGCTGCAGTCTGGAAACATAGAGCAACGTCGTCGGTACTATTGGACGCCCAACTTTTCAGAGACTGTGATAATTTTGAAGAATCGGCTGGTTGTCTTCTATTAGTGGTGGTGTTCTATTATACAATATGTAAAGAAAACCCTGTCCGATCCGTGAAGATATTGTAAGGTATCGTTAACTGATTCTAGTAATGTCAACAAAGCCGGGCTAAACTTAAAAAAAATCCCCTGAAAGAAATAAATATTATTTTGAAAAATCGAGATAACTTAATGCATGTGCGGTAGGCAACACGTTAGGCTTACATGCGCAGGTGTAGGGGGCAGGACAAGCGGCACGTGGTCGCATCGCTATTCGCTCCAACACAAATGGTGACGTCACTTTTTTTTAAAAATACCAAATTTTGGAGAAGTTGGAATTAATTCGCGGAAAAAAAGATTATTTCACTATTGTCCCTATGATGATTACGTAAAATTTCATATTTTATTTGGTCATGTGTATACCTAACATTTATTATCCTTTTGGGTCGACGGGTTTTCTTTACATATTGTATAAAGTAAATTCATTCATTTGAAAACATCTATTGGTTTCGTATTATGTAAACTTCTATTACATATGACGACTTACTTACTACTCGTTTGTTTTTAGTCATATAAACTAGTATTTGTCTGCCATCTCTTCTGACAGTAAATAGTAATGCAAGTATTGATGACAAAACGCACTAGTTGTTATCATATAACCAATTAAAATTTCATTGATTTAAGTAGGATAATTTTTTGGAAGACGGATTAATTTGATGGGACTGAAGTGACATTTATCTTCTGGTTTAATTTTGGTTGGATTTATTTTGGTTTATATTTTTTTTAAAAATACTATTTAAATGATTATGGCCCTAATTCCCCTTGTTCACAACAAATAGTATTTTGGTAATGTAACGTAAATGGTACTTATGTATAATATCAAAAGCACGGCTTTTTTTAGATATATCATACGATACTTCTAAATTCCGAATCTGTAGAGGTAGGATTAAGACTACCTCTACAGGTTCGGAAGTTATGAGATTTTTTAATACAATGACACCAGAAACCACTCCTTTTAAATTGAAATAAACACATCACTAGTACTAAGTCAGCTGATTGGTGTCAGTAAACTATTTGTAAGTAAAAATGAGCCTCTTATTCCTGGTATTTATATATCTATACTAATATATAAAGCTGAAGAGTTTGTTAGTTTGTTTGAACGCGCTAATTTCAGGAACTAATGGTCCGATTTGAAAAATTCTTTTTGCGTTGGATAGCCCAATAATCCAGGAAGGTTATATAATATCACGCTGCGACCAATAGGAGCGGAGCATATAAAAAAAAAAAACAAATCGAAACCTAGATGGGTGAAATCGCACAGCGGAGCTAGGTTCTAAATAAAGGTTTTATTTTTTTGTTGTTTTTTTTACACAGTTGTCCTTTTGCAGACATTACTCTGAACTCACCCATCATCACCTCTCATTACTCTGTCCTTCTCTGTATGAGAGGAGACCTGTGCCCAGCAGTGGGACGATAAAAAAGTTGATGATGATGATGATGACTCTGTAGAAATGTTTTCCGCCTACCACCCTTACCTTGTACCTACAATACAATAACTACCTAATAATATTCCTGTAAATTTCTCTCAACAGTTCGGTGTTTTTTTTTTTGAGTTGTGTTTATGAAATATCGTTAAGCAATAGAAGCTAGCGAAAACTACAAAATGATTGTGTCGCAGCAAAAATGGTAATTTGCAAGCTGCCCGAAAACTGTAGAACGTACCGTTGTCGTTTTATTGAGGGTAGACCAGATACTAAGCGTCGACAGCTGCCTTCGTGTTACATGTTTCGTCGTTCGTCTACCAAACTGGCTCCTCACGCTCCTTCTTCAGAAGGTTTTTATTTTGTTGGAGTACATTAGAAATTTAGTGAAGATCAAATGAAAGTGTGAGTTGAGACCGCTTTCATGATAATAACATCAGATATGCTACGTAATACGTCTCTCGGTGGTAGGCCATAACATCGGCCGCCGGCAGAAGTTACCACCCACCAGACAAAGCCTTGCCGCCAAGCGATTTGTCGTGTTCCGGCATGATGTCTGGTGAAGCCGTACGGAGGACTGGTCTGAGCAGTTGTGTTGCGATGTGTGCCGGGTACGATGCGCCTAATGTTGTTGTGTTGTGAGTTTGGTCGTGGAGGGTTTTCAGATCAATCTCCCTTTGGCGCAGCATCGTTGGTCGTGTTGTTGGGTTTAACATTGCATCACCTCGCTCAACTGCCGTCTTCCTTCCTATTCGCTCAGTTTTTCTGAGTGAATAGGCTCTTAATAAACTAGCGCGCTTTACCATCAACGATCGCATCACTGCTTACCATCAGGCGGGATTTTGGTCAAGCGCTAGTTTATAATTATTAAAAAAATAAAATAATATTCAGGTGTCCATTGACAAGCGAGCGGCTTTAATTTTTTTTTGTGCTTACCCAGATTTACCACATTTACCCAAAACTTTAAAAATTCACTAAATTAAAGAAAGGTTTAAAATTTCACTGTTTGATCGGTAATAAGGAATAAAATTAGGTATCATACCTAAACTTTAACGTTAACATAAATTTTGTTATTACGAGCAATTTTTGGTTTGATATATATTAACGACTAAACTGTATTTATAAAATATATTTTTTTACATCACAAAAGTAGGTATGGGTGTAACTTTGGTGGTGCGACAGCAGCATGTTTACCTTCGTCAGTTCATGCCAACAAAGAACACCTCCTGCGGTATTAAGATACTAGGCGTGCAGAATGACGGAAGAGATCAAATTTCATGATATTTTGACTTGGGTGTCGTAACAAGGGCATAGCTTCTATCTCTTTATCAAAGTCGAACATAAAACATTGAATATAGTTTATTCGCTAAATGGTCACCATTTATTGCACTCTTTTGATGACGTTACTCGTAAAAAATCAATAAATTACAAAAAAAGAAAATAATATGAATAAATAAAAAAAAAGAAAAAGAAAAGCAAAAAAATATCCCCGAGTGCCACACGTCTTTTTTTTCTACAATTACACCTTGATTATATGTGCCCCTATCATTTGAATTTTTCCAAAACTTAATTTATAAAAGAAATACGATATTTCAAAATCCCGAAAAATAATCCAATTATACCGCGATGTTCAGACGACTATTGGACCAATGTGATAAGTTTTTAATAAAAAGAAACTGATATAAGCATAGGTATACTTCTCTTCTAAATTTTGATATAAAAATAATTGAAATCTGTCGTGGTTTTAAAAAGACTACAGCGGAATACTAAACGTCTTTTGGTAAACATTTTTGTTGGTAAAATCAGCCTGAGCTGCAACAAGTCCCTTTCGTACTTTACGGGGAGAGATTGGAAGGAGCACGACGGCAATAGTTTCTTCAAAAACCTATTTTTTAAATTCCTCGGCACTAGAGTCCCCTCTTAATATCATCCGCAGAAGATGTGCATCTGGTAGGTATGTATACTATTTCCATCACACTTTGTATAAAATCACAAAATAAGTACTGTGAACACAAAATGTTTTGTTACCTGGAAAAGAGATAACACAAAAATTTATAACCGGAAAGCTTTTTAATCCGACTATAATAAGAAGGAAAATGAACTTTAAATAATCGGAAAATAAGATTATGGATAATTTTTGTAAATGGGTTTCCCGTTAAAAGTTGGAAAGCTTTTTCTTATTTTGTGATTTATTAACGTGTTGCTCTTGACAGCCCTCCGGCCGCTGTTCAGTTAGGGAAAATATTTGTTGAAAAATACCACTATCTCAATAGGTAAATGAATTATATATTAAACAATTAATACTACTATCATTTTACCGCATTTTACCTAGTACATACAACTGTAGCGACGAACGAAACTATAAGTTATATCTGATTTAACCAATATTTTTATTTATTTATGTCGTCTAGTCCCTATTTGTTAGTAACATTGTTCTTAATAACATACACAAAAACAAAACAATAAAGGAAATAATAAATTAGAGCTTAATTGGGCTAGAGTATTAGGCTCTTAATAAACTAGCGCGCTTTACCACCAACGACTGCATTACTGTAGCTTGCCATCAGGTGAGATTGCAGCCAAGCACTAGTTATTAAAGTTAAAAAAAATGTTAAATAAGCTGTGCGGGGACTATGGTGAATGGAATTAAAATAAAGTAATAAATACCAAAATACCATTGCAATTTCAATAAAAAAATCAATACATAATTCAAATTTAAAATAAAACATAACAACAAAATACACAGGCTCTTAGCATCATTTTATCATCACTAACTGTAAATATATAAAATTTAGATAGGATGAAACGAAAACTAGCGAACAGTGCATTGAACTAGATATCCTGTTACTCAAACAATTTCATTTTATAAGTTAGGATAAACTAACGAATAACTTTTTTATAAAATCGTAATATGTGTGTCCAAATCTAATAAAGATTGTTGTAAGTACCTTCAGATAATTTAAAAAGTCTTTATATCTATCTTATATATATAAAAATCAATGCCACTTTCTTTGTAATTTTATAACTCAAGAACGGACTCACCTATTCAAACCAAATGTTTAGGCCTTGTTGTGACTAATTAGTACATGGTTTATGTGAAGTCTGAACAAAATCGGTGGAGCGATTCTTCATTTATCACATGTATTGTAACAAATGAATTGAACAACGGTGATATAAAAATCAACGCCACTTTCTTTGTAATTTTATAATCCACGAAAACTGTGTAATGGCACCAGATTGGCAGTGAGAAACTTATTGCCAAATTTTATTGAAACTACGATTTTAATTGGTAAATCAAAGGGAAAAGTTTGTTTGATTCCACGTATCCCTATGATCCCAACTGATATGCCATTTGAGTTCAAACGATTACAATATCCTGTGCGTTTATCATTTGCTATGTCCATCAAGAAAGCCCAAGGGCAAACATTTCACGTTTTTAGTGTGAATTAGGAGGAATCATGTTTTTCACATGGCCGTTTGTTTAATGCTAGAAATGAAAAAAAAAACAAGAATATTGTTTATCTAAATGTTTTGGAATAAGTTTTATAATTGCTAACAATTATAAAAAAAATATTTTTGATGATCCAGTAAATATGTTTTTATTATTTCACTTTATACGTAGCGAAGCACGTACGTTACAACCGGATTTTGACATCTCAATTTCAAAAAACCTAACAAGTATATCCTACGACAACCATAGCACAACCAAAAGTTTGTTAAGATAGATATTCTAATTGACTACTTCGAATGCTGTATCCATTCGAAGTAGTCAAAGTCAATTAGAATTTAAGATCGTCTCATCTTTGTCTGTCACTTTTAGCCGATTTTGTGCTTATCGAGATAATATTTTGGATCTGTACCAACTTTTAAAACGTAGCTAGAATTTAGAAATATCTTGCTGAAACGGGAAGTGTAGAGACGGTAATCACGAAATCACGAGTGACGCAGAGCTACGAGCACCAGTATGTCAGCAATTGGCAACTTTCAGATGCGATTTTTCCATAAAATACGTTGAAAAACGACATGTTACGGGAACATAATATTTCGTACAAAAGTAAAGGAATAAATCTGATTTGTAGAAAGCAATACATACTTAAGCTAGTTCACCAAATAAACTGCGGTTGACTTATAAGAAACCAGTACCGAGCGACCGAGCTTTGCTCGGCAACTTTTTTTTTGTTAGGTACATCGTGTGTCTCTATATTTTCAAAACCAAAAATTTAAAACCAGCGAATTTTTTAAATAATATTTTTTGACTAATGTTTTTCGATCATACCGACATAATAATAATATTTTCGATCATACCGAGATAATAATAAAAAATATTATTAACTGTTATTTAAATATAAAATTACGAGTGCAATTTAGTTTAACATTTTATTATAAATAAGTACTTATAGTTTAACAATCAGTTACATCAGTTATATATTATCATCAATACATACTCGTAGTTTAAGGTCTTAACCTAATACTTCCTTCCATACTATATCATGCCGGGTATGATGCGCCAAATGTTGTTGTGTTGGGAGTTTTGTCGTGGAGGTTCTCCAGATCAATCTCCCTTTGGGGCAGCATTGTAGGTCGTGCTGTTGGGTTTAACATTGTATCACCTTTCTCAACTGCCGTCTTCCTTCCTATTCGCTCAGTTTTCCGGAGTGAATAGGCTCTTAATAACTTTTTTTTTTTTTTGTACCCTGTGGGAATGCTTTGTTTACGCACCATACCCCGAAGGGCGCGTGTGGGACTCGCCCAGCCGAAGCCGGGAATACCCACTAAACCCGAACAGCGGCACATCGACATCGCCTTAGTGGCGGGGTCATGGGAAATAGCAAGCCTGCCGACCAATCCCCCGCCGGCGATTCCCGCCCGAAGGCAGGCCCACAGTGGGCCCTCCGTGGGGAGGGGCCCGGCTGGGTACGTCTTCTTGTGCGAGAAGACGCAGCAGCCAAGGGTTTTTTAGCGAGGTGTCCTTCCTCTTAGCCCCACTCGTTTGCCCGGAAGTAAACGGGGCCCCCAGCTCCTCTCAGTGAGGAGACCGGGTTGCCCGACGGTGACCCGGAGTTCGGGTCATGCCAGCCACCTGGAGTGGTGGCCGACCCGCCGCACGTGACCGCCGAAGCGGTCCCCACTTCTGGTTTTGGTCCGCGCCGGTAAACCGGTAACCCCCATATCTGGGGGCCGTTCCCCTGTCCGCCACCTGGGGACGCGTCCGATGGCAGGCCAGAAACTGCACACGGAAGGCTCTTAATAACCTAGCGCGCTTTACCATCAACGATCGCATCACTGCTTACCATCACGCGGGATTGCGGTCAAGCGCTAGTTTATAATTATTAAAAAAAAAAAGCAAATCCGAGCAAAGCTCGGTCGCCCAGGTACTTCATCATTATTAAGTCATATTATATGGATGAATTTTATATTGCCTACTTTGAGGAGGTGCAAGGTATCATAATGTTAGCAATAATAATAATAATAATAAAGATATATTATGAAGGACGGGACGATTGACGTGTGTCGGGCATGTCACCATCCGGGTGAGTCCATCAGACATATTATCTCTGGTTGCTCTCGTTTGGCTAATGGCGAGTATTGCACAGGCATAACCAAGTAGCTAGGATTATCCACCAGCAACTTGCTTTGAAATATAAACTTGTGGATTCTGAGGTACCGTATTATAAGTATGTGCCCGACCCAGTTCTTGAAAATGGCCATGTCACGTTATACTGGGATCGGTCTATCATTACTAACAGGACTATTGTTGCAAACAAGCCTGATATAGTAGTGATAGATCGATTAGCGCCCCTCGCAATGATTGTCGATGTTACCATTCCACATGACGGGAATCTCGTGAAAGCTGAGAAAGATAAACAAATTAAATATCCCGACTTGGCGCACGAGGTTGTTGACATGTGGAATGTGAACTCGGCTGTCATTGTACCGATTGTCGTATCGGCCAATGGTTTGATAGCCAAGAGCCTCGACCAACATCTATTGAGGCTCTCGTTAGGCAGTTGGATCAAAGGCCTGATTCAAAAGGCAGTACTTCTCGATACGGCCCGCATCGTGAGGAGGTTCCTGTCTCTGGAGCCCTAACCACCGGTAGCTTGGACCCCGCTCCCGCCATCGGTGGAACACTATTTTTTATATTTTTAAATGTTTTTGTATGTTTTTATATAAATATTTAAAAATTTAGAATAATATGTATGTATAAAGAAATAAAGGGAATAATAATAATATTTTAGTTCGTGTTGTGGCAAGTCTGAAATGTTGACACTGTTGAGAAATTCTGTTGTAAATTCGACTGCTCCTCCAGGCTGATCTTTAAAATGAATGAGCTTCATTGTTTCGACTTCTCCTACACTTTTGTGCGACCCTGGTACCTTGCATCTCCACAAATTAGGCAAAACAAAATTTCTTCCATTGATAAAATAAACGAAAAAGAAAATTCGTTGACGCAGTTTCCAATTATATAAAAAAAAAAAGAAAAAAATAATAAAATTAAATTAAATAAATTAAATTAAATTTTTATTAAATAAAAAAAAGCATTAGACAACGCCATCATTCTTTTTTTTTTAACTTCAAAAAAAAAAAGGAAAAACACTATATCGTCAGGGATTTGAACCCAAAGTCTACGAGCTCCGAATCAGAGGCCGAAGCCCCTCGGCTATTCGTATCATTAAGGACAGCGGCGAAATTTAGCTTCTTATAAGAAGTTTAGCAATTGTTCAGTGCCTCAAAACACGGAAAAAAGACATTTTCTGAAAATTAAACCTAGCTAGATCGACTTATCGTCCCCGAAGCCCCCTGCACACAAAATTTCATGAAAATCGTAGGAGCCGTTTCCGAGATTCCAATTATATATATACATATATACAAGAATTGCTCGTTTAAAGGTATAAGATGAATAAAATACACATCATCATTACCTCGAATTTTCTTCCAATTTCACCGGACTTCAACTACAAGCCGCGAAATTACAACACAATAACCCAAGTCCGTTCAACACAGTAATTTTAACGTAACAGCGGCCATAATTCGACGTAGCTAATACAGAAATAACTACCCCCATAACAGTAGGCGAAGCGAACACCTCGTTGATAGCGATCATTTGACCTTGGACGGTGAACCGCGAAGACCTTGGACTATAGTAATTAAAGGAAATATTCGTCAACAATTACTATTATTGCCGTTTCGTGTGTACAAGTGATGTTTAGTGATTTAGTTGGTTCATGTTTCGTATTATTTGTACTAACAATGGATATATTTGGGGATTTAAAGCCTTTTTTAAAGGTTATAGTTTCAAACGTGTTTAAAAAAAATACTCTGAACAATAATATAGAATATATCTATTATATACGATGCTTACAACCGATAAAGAGTTTCATAAATCCCACTCGTTTTGTAGAGCATCGTAAATGATTCCTCATTTACATTATGATAACAGAATATGCTCTACAGGAAGTTAGTCCTTAATTAACATTAAGTGCTATTTCAATGTTCGCGAGCTGAGCTGTGGTATTTCCCTTGTAATGTAGCTACAACCTGCTCCGACGGTTGCTCTAAAGTGTTGTTATAACTGGGCAAGATAAACTAAAAAGCAAGCAATTTCAGGGACTAGTTTAAAATAAAAACCCCAGTTCTGCACGTTTGCTTACAATTTTAATTTTAAATGTAACTGAGGTATATGGCAATTTTCTTTGCAATAAAAGCTACATGGGTTCGTCGAAAGCTTGGCTTATCGAGGTTGGGGTTCAAATGGAGGTTCATTAACGACCATCTATTGCATATACCTCTTTCTTCATCAGTAAGCTTCGCTGTCAGTCCCGCCAGTAAATCGTAGATATTTTACAACTGATACTCCTATTAAGGGTCATCATGTGTCTTAGTAATTGATTTGTATTGTTCTAATCTAGTTAGAAAAAAGACTAAGTAGAAGGTGAATAGCTCGCTATCACGAGAACTTAAAAAAGGGAATAGTTAGTCAAGGTAAACATCATGAGGAAACCATCCTGCACTTGGCGCGTCAGTTGGATTATGGCCCACTTTTTCTCATAGAGAGGAAGCGTATTTCTCAGCTGTGGGAATATTATAGGCTGACTATGGTGAAATAGTCTGATAAAATCTTAGAAATGCTCACACAGAGTACTGTGCAATGCTCACTCTGTGTGAGGATTTCTAAAAATTTGTCGTATACACAATTTAATAGCTATTGAAATACATTTTACCATTTACACAGACACCTATATAAACGCCAAATACAATAAAGAATAGAGGTAAACAAACCGTTGCTAGGCATCGACTTGTTTGACACGCCTACAAGATAGATGTTAGCAACCTTTTCTAGATAGGTAGATGATTTTAACGCTTAACCGATTGGATTGTAATATGGCACACATGTAAGCTAATTTCCTGATAGGTTGAATTTTTTAATACCTATATATTACACTTATTCCATACTTTAAAGTATTACAATGCATGTGTAAATTAATTAAAATACGCAAAATTGTATTGACAAATGCCTCAATTTTATTTATTGGTCAAATTCCACACAATGTGTTTAATACCTGGATTTCATCCATCTTTCTTTTTTTGCAGGGCTATCACGTAAAATTAATGTCGACTTTTTAATGGTTTTTTGAAATACCAAGTTATTATCCATGTTATTTTAGTGATTCTATTGAAACATGCTGTAATAGGAATTGTTAATAAATAATTAGCATGTGAAAGACAATTATCATGTAAATAATAGGATATTTGTAAAACGTGAGTTGTGATAACCTTAAATTGGTTTGTTTACCTCCATTCTTTATCGAGCTTGGCGTTGGTATAGTTAGGTTGTCGGTCTCGCTGGTGTGTAGTGTGTGTTGGATCATTAAGTTCTCTTCAAAATTATTGAGCTGAATGGTGCTGATCCAAACTTCACGTTTGTAGACGAGCGCCGCCAGTACAAGCTATCACTTAGCTGCCACGGCTTGTTTTATTGCGATTGATTTTAATGTGTTTATCTTTCTATATAATTTTCACATGAATAACTTATATATAATTAATATCTCGTTGCAATATTTTTATTTAAAAGAGTGCCCGCTGAGCTTCTTGCTCTTTCTTTTCCATTATATCATTTGTCATCCTTATAGAGCCAATTCTCAGTCTAATTCGAATTAAAAAAAAAATGACGACGCGATTGTACACAATAAATAAAGTAATCCGAACAAATACTTGTATAGGCTACAGCACGTTGTTATGGATGTGGCTGTTTCTCTATGTGAGTTTATATGTTTGTAAACGCACCCGCGATACAGGAGTAATTCCTAGTAGAAGGCGGTTGATTTTATTATTTTGATCATATGACGATGAAAGTGTCAGTAATAGGGATGTATCCAAGGTATGAAAATCAAAAAAATAATTAGTCCGTCTCATAGATAATAAAAAAAATTAAGACCCGTATTTTTTATTTTGTCCAAATTACCAAAAATTACTGAGATATAACGTATTAAAGTTACGGAGTGGGGGCTAATTACGTCACGCCATGGTATATTTTGTACAACGGCGTGACGTCATGCGATATTTCAAATCAATATATCTTCCTAAGTATTAGAATAAAAGAAAAAATAAAAAATACGTGTTCAATATTTTTTAGAAATCTATCTGATGGACATTAAATTATTTTTTAGGATTCAAGCCAATTGTATACATACATATATAATCCTATAATGTTCCCACTGTTGGGACACCAGCCTCCTGTTGGTGAGAGGGCGTGGGCCGTAATCTACCACGCTCGCCCTGTGCGCGTTGCGGTATTTTTAATTGTATAATAATTTTAAATAAACTCTTTATTCAGCTCAGTTTACACCTAGATTGTAAATACTATATTTTCTGTTTTATTTCAGGAATGAGCTCGGGTAAGTGATAAACTATTTGCCTACTCATAAAAGCCAACCATTCTTACTACTGTCTGAAACCTTGGGTGATTTATTTCGCTTGAAACTTCGAAAGAATAAAAGGTATGTTCAACTTAGATCGAAGATAATGAAGTTTGGTAATATCTGATCTCAATGATGTCAATATGGAAATGCTCCTGAAATTTAGAGCATTTTTCAATAGCTCTAAATTTTTTCATTATATATCTCGGCCTTAGAAGCATTAGGTCGTATCTAGGACCTATACATACTACCTAATGCTACTAAGGTCGAGCTATATGTGCGATCTAATGGTTCTTAGGTCGAGAAGTCGGTGTATAGCTTATTGAAATGTTTGTTATTGGAAAATAAATATAATTATATAAATTGGTTATTTATCTCTTAATTAAAATAATTCTTAATAAAATATAAAATATATCTAAAAAAATAGTAATCTAGGTATTGATGTCGGGAGCAGCGTTCAAGCCACCTGTGGTTGGGGCCCAGGAGATAGGGATCTCACGAACTGGCCTAACGTATCAAGGAGTACTGCAATTTAAATCAGGGCCTTTATATAATTACCTAACGGAAGCCTTGATAGGTGTTGGTAGAGGGTTTCGGCTATCAAGCCTTTGGCTGGTAAGATATTATTATTATTAAACCTATTTATTTATTTATTTAGGTAACCAACAGCGATACTTAATATATTTTGCAATAATGAGTATTACATTATATTACGGCCAATTATAGGTTTCCCTGTGTAACTGGGATGTATAATTTTAAAGCATGCGAACAGATTAATACCAAATACATAGTTACAATTAAAAATAATAAAACAATACAAAAGGTCATACAATACATGACATAGTTAACAATATATGACAATAATGAAATGAAACTTAAAACAAATTAATTAGGAAATTGACAGCAGTAGATATCTAGAAGAAAACGATGAAGAAGATCTTTCTTCTTCTTTCTTTACTTTTTGGCTTCGCTCGGTTTGTGCATTTAGACAATGTCACGTAATTATGAATCATTCATATCGAAAAAGACGGCCGCGTGAACCGTCTTACGAGTGAGGTTTGGGGCAAAGTCATGGTGTGGCCACTATGCTGCGATATTTCACTGTTATTTATGAACTATTTACTAAATGCACTTTTTACTACATATATCACGCACTTTTATTTAGTAAACAACACTATAAATAATTTTAAAAGTCTAATGAAAAACGAGCGTGACACTCAGCTTGACTTTCCCGCCACAACTCCAAACGATGAAGAAGATCTAGTTTGTCACTTATCCGCGTCTATAGTTTCCACTATTCGTTTTTTGAATGTTTGTTTACTATAGTAAAATAAATCACTTGTCCATCAAGGATAGATAATGTAAGCATTTTCCAAGCAAATTCCTTTCCCGCCTAGATAGTGCTTGTAAGTCATCCTTTCAAACTGTCATTTTCATATTAAACTTTGAAAATGTAAATTGTAAATGTAAGAAATTTAGCCGGCCTGATCTCTCTCCGATTGTAGGTATCGAATTGCGATCTGTATGTTAACAAGTTTCCGTTGAGATTGGCCACCCTGACTGAAATACAGCCTGGACTATTAGCAAGAAATTATTTAAAGATACTTAACATATTTATTCCTTGACTGTACATGATTCAAAGTGTACCTACGTTATTTTTCAGTCATGTGCGTGATATTGTAAACGCAGGCGCGAGAGCATTTGAATATTAAAAGAGCTTGCGCTTTTGTTAACGTCAGTCTTGTTCACTTCGACACTGCTGTGACGCCAGAGACCGAACAAACATTTGGACACGCTTTTCAATTCGCATGTCGAACGCACGAATAGTTTTAAGCAAATTATAAGGTTGTTTGTCAGTCATTTAAAATAGTTAAAAGTTTTAACAATCAGTCTTACGTTTACTCTTGAAAGACTTACAAGGATTATTGAGTGTGTTCTTCTCATTGGATATTTTATTAATACAATTGAGCGCAGTGTAGACTTGTGTGGTTGAGTCTGTGAAAAATTAAAAATGAATAGAAAAAAATACAGTTCGAGGATAATTTTTGAGATGTGCAATCGTTTCAGGTGCGTAATTGTTCATGTATTTGTATTTGCATTTTCTAGCTTCAAATTTTCAAGGCCCAGTTTATTTTATTCTTCATAGCTCAGATATCAACAAGAATTACAAAAATAGTTCTACATCCAAGCCTGTATTATCTTTGGTTGAGTTAGAACTAAATGTTTATTATTACGTTGAAAAGTAGTTTTATCGATGGGCGCCCTGTTACCATTCACATAGCATAAAAGAAACTATGTTCTCAATAAAAATATGACACGTGGTCATACTTGAGAACAATACCATCATAATTTAAAGTTACAAAGAGTTCGACATCACTAGTTAAATATTTATCTACATATTATTCGAAACCCGACCGACGTATGTATTTCTCCAGAAGTCTAAAATACTGGCCGAGGAGAGTTTTGAATGCACATTTCATATTCGTGAGGGTATTTTATTAGTTTTTGTTTTTGCTAACACTAGTAACATGATTCTCAAAATTCTTTCTGTTTTGACGTTTATAGGAGATTCATACAAAAAGACTAGTCTTTTTTATCATATATTCGCAGTGCTACTATCGTTGATGGCAAAAAGCGCTAGCTTATTAAGAGCCTATTCACTCTAGTCTTGAAGACACTTGTATAACAAATTGTAGTCCGACAGAAACCGCCGCTGTTACATTGTTGCATCCGTTCGGATCGTTGTGATGTCAACAACTTAACTGTGGAAACTTGCCGTACGACGGGTCGGCCGATAATGGAACGGAGATGGGGGAATTAAATCATGTAATTCCGATTATCAAGAAGTTTCCAGGCTAGGATCAAGTGTAGGATTCATGATTGCTGATGAGGTGTTGAAGTCCTTGCCATCCTCAGTAACCTTTTATTGTCACGGATATACTTAAATTGACGCTTGATTCTATATAATATATAGAATCAAGCGTATATGTATAACCTAGCACAATTTGAATACTTAAACGCTTCTGAAGATGCTTGCAAGTAATCATACCATTTAAACATTGGACTATAGGAACTTTTTTTTTTTAAATTTATTACGAACTTACTACAACAACAAATTAAGAGAGTGGTAGGTAAACTTTTGCGCCAGGAACAAGGATAAAATATTTTGTTTTTAAATTAATAACATACATCGTGGGACTGGAACAATTTGCAGCGGCGGAGTTTCGGTTTAATTACAATTTAAGATTCTTCAAGTCTTAAGTGAACAGGCTCTTATTAAACTAGCGCGCTTTACCGTCAACGATTGCGTCACTGCTTACCATCAGGCGGGATTGCGGTCAAGTATTAGTTTATAATTATTAAAATAAATATAAGATATATTAATTAGGTGTGAATATTATATTTTATACGAACGCCTAACTTATTTAAGAAAAACTATCCAACCCAAGGTCAGAGTCTACCTGTTTGCGCAATTTACAAATTTGGTCCCTGGTCTGCTTCAGATAAACTCTAGATAGCCAAACCCTACAGCCCTAGTTGACCTGGTAATAAAACTCAGGACCTCATGCTGCGGCCTTATGCAAAACAGTTATAAATAAGTATTTACAAAAATAAAATCATTGAAATCATTAATACAGCTTACTAAGTTAGATTTGTGCCAATTTTTCAGAAAATAATTTAAAAAATAGTTTTCGTCAAATTGAATTTCGCGGTATATAACAATGCATTTACCCAAAGTCTTTAAAGAACTTAGGTATGTGACAACTTATATGATACTTCCTTAGCTGTCACTTACGTAACTAGTTTGCTTGTCCATCTGCGAAACAGTTGGGTAAGTCGAGGTAGAATACGTTTATATCAAACCCGGTTCCCTTTCAGACGGATTCCGTGTCTGCAGTAGCGAGGAAACCGATATCTATTAAAATTCCTGAAACGCTTTCGCTGATTTACTATGCGGCCTGATGTATGGGCCGCTGCAGGCTTGCAGATGGAATAAACTCCGGTGTTTTTCATAGGCTTTTTAATGTTGAAAAGGAGAGTTTGTAAGTAAAAGAACTAAATGCAAAAATAACAATGTTCTTTCATATAAAAATCATTGCACACAGAACGATTTGTGTAGTTGTAAAGTCAGAAAAAGTATTTGTTCAATTATAATCACTTAGTCAATTTATTATTCATAAAGATATAAAGACACACTACTTAAATTTTCTGTATTATACTAATTTCATATAATTGTCAAAGAATCGCATTTGTAATTCGAATAGACAGATTATTTAAGTTGGTAAACACTGAGGTAACAAGAACAGACAGAAAATATCTAGTTTATATGACACGTTAATATGATTTCGATATTATATCCTCGTGGATAGAATACCTTTTATAAAGTTAGTAAGTAATAAAGCATTTAATTTCACAAATATTTCGAAAAGGCTTCTTAAGAACAGGTTTATTAATAAATATAAATACTTATTATTGCCTCTAGCTACGCCGTCTAGAATAACAGGCGCGATGTTTCTTTTAAGCAAATATTCTACTTTGTACTGCCTTTATAGCCTTTGTGTTACGGTTTTATTAAAAGGAATATTTACATTTTTATCAGTCATGCCTCGTGCATGACTGATAAAAATGTAAAAAAAAAAAGAAATACTAGCGACCGTTTACTAAATTGCAACGAAGTGATAGTTGTAAGCCATTGTTTAAGGGACTTAGTTTGCTGACTCTACCGTCTATGTACTACATATGTATGTATATGAAATGGGAGTGTTTGTTCACTGTAACATGCATTTAGTTGAAAACTGCGCTTTCGTCGTTCCCCGAATACCATTCATGTCAATTCACGTAAAAGTGCAGTTTTCGGTTAAAGTGGAAGGTATGGTAAAAATATAAAATAGTATACCAGCGGGTATTCGAAATAAAGAGTGGCCGGGATCCTTTAACAGAAGATTCTTTAAATTTCCTTTATATAGATGTTACTATTTCATCGTTGAGTTATCCACTGATAACAGAGGTATGATGGTTCCGACTTGCTATTTAAACACTTATGGAGGAGTTTGTTCTGCTACTTTTTTTTTCTCAGCGAAAGCACTAGGAAGTGGCGAAGGCCGGGCGTTTTGGGGGGATTGTCTTATGTAATATTGGCGTTCAAATAGTGCTGATTCTCAGACTAATTTGAATAAATGACTTATGATTTTGATTTTATTCATCGATTAAGTTACGTGTTTATTAATGTATTTATCAACCATCTCACCGTGAAATATTAGGTGAAATGATCTGTCATCCCAAGTAATGCTAGGGGGTTGACACTATTGACAGCTCACCCTAGACCACCCCAGACTTTGATGCATTGTTATTTATTTTTTCTCGTGCTGAAATTTATTTTTATTTTTTAATTGAATAATATTGATATTGTTTTATATGAAATTTATAATTAAAATCATTGTTCTTCATAATATTAGTACGCCAAACTAGGTGGCAAACATGTCCGATCTTTTTGTTTTGTTATGTTATCCTGCATGCATTTATATTCTTGTACAAACGGCCGCGCGCGACTTCGTTCTTGTTTTATTATATGTTCCGCTCTTATTTTATAGCCTAATGCCGTCCTGAACTAACGGGCTATCCAACGCTAAAAGAATTTTTCAAATCGGACCAGTAGTTCCTACGATTAGCGCGTTCAAACAAACAAACAAAGAAACTCCTCAGCTTTATTTATTAGTATAGATGTACACACATGTTTGAGCTTTCCTCTAAGCTTACTCCACCCAACTTTTAACTATGACCCTTTTATAGAATTGGTCAGCTGGTTATTTAAAATTTTTGACATTACTGTATTCATGCCAAATAGCATAACTCATTTTAATTGCTTAAATTCATTTATGTTTTAATTGAATAATTACATAACTGACATATTTTAAATGTTATATTATGTTGTACCTTAATTATAGATATTAGTTACTTTAATTTTGTATCTACACCATATAAATTGTCGAAACAAAGTACATATATGTAATATACTATCTGTAACCATACTGATATTCAATAAATAAATGACTGATTTATTAAAGTTCATGAAAAAAATACACACAAAAATCCTTGATATGACGATCAACTAGAATGGTTTTTTAAATAGAATGATTTTCAAATTGACTACACATTAGTCAAAATTTCATAATATTGCTATAGACCGAATAATACTTGGTTAATTTCTTTCGAACCGAATATGCTGCGCGATAATTGGGTTCCTTTACGATATTTGATATTATGTAACTATTAATTGCTAGGTTGTATTGATTACCTGTGTTAATTTAAATCTTTGACTACCTTATGATAGACGATTTCTAATAAATATTATTGTCTGAACATGGAATTACTTTAAATTATAACACATTTCGTAAAGGGTTTCTTATTTCAGGAATTTCAATATCGTGTTATCTCTCATTACGCATTTGTGCTTTATTGTTATGTAAATAGCACGATTTATCAAGGTGCTCCTTCTAGAAATTAATGGTGTTTTTTTTAATCTTAGTAAATAAGCATTTATTTATATATTTCGATTAATTTTGACACTAAATTACAAACATTTATTTGCAGCTTAAACACAAATGTGTGTATTAATTTACTTTATTAGCAATAAACATATTAAATAAATTTGAAAAAACGCTGCTGCTGGAAAATTATTGCGCGTTTTTTCATTGCATTGTTTTATTTGAAAATATCTTCACGTACTTTCTTATTTATTTCTTCGCATCTATTTTATAAAAAAAGTCGTATGACATACGTGCTCTTTGATGATTACAGCCTCTGCTTTCTTGTAGAAACTAAACTAGAAAAAAACTGTTCAATCTTTCAAAAGTTCGCGTACAATTTTAACCAACATATTGGCAATAGACATCATGCATTCAGACCAGTCTTTGATTCAGACCAACGACAAAAGAGGTCGCTTCGCTATTTAGCCTTGTCTTCGTATGAGTATAATAGTCATCAATTTTAAATATCGAACGGCAAAGCTCAATTTTGTTCTTGAAAAAATTATTTTAAAAAAGTAGATGGAAAAAAGGCGGGAATAGAAAACTTTTACTTTAAATATTGTTTATTCTTGTAATGCGGGTTTTTTTACTTACCTCACAATCGTGATGTGAAGCTGAGTAGTTAGCTCGGGTGTAAGCATCAATTGTACCCTCGAACTTTATCGTGATTCTATTGATGCCTTACAGCCCTTGGCTACTAATCTACTATTATTTTAATAGCTGATGTTTTAAAATGATTATTTTATTAATCCGAATACATTTGTTATTTCGGTCGAATACGAATACCTCAAAATTATATAATACCGAATGTTAAACGAATATTGGGCGCATCTTTACTATAGATTCATCAACTATTATTTAAATATTCAAAATTTTTCATGAATGCTCGAATTAAATTTTGTAAATAAAAGTGTACGTTCAGTTCTTATTTTAATAACACTGCCCGTGTTCTTTCCAAGAACCAATAGTATAATTGCTCTACTCGGTAACGTAATTGTTAAATAATATTTTACGAAAACGTACGGAAATATGTTATTATCATAGCACACGTGTGAGCACAATGTACTTGCTGAAAAGCGTCTATTGGGTGGGTTACTCTTTTTTTGTTGTTGTTTTTTTTTTGTTTGTTTTCCATAATGGACGCTCTTAGCGTACAATATATTTCTGTATCGTTCTCACGCGGTTGTTTTCAAAATGAAAGATGTAATCAAATATTTGTATCAATAGCTTGATAATTTAAAAGAGTGTCCATGGAGTTTCTTGCCCGTTCTTCTCCATAGGTACCTACGTCTTTGGAATGGGCGACTAGCTTCACCTTACTGACTGACCGACCTTCTGACTTCTGCCTTCTGGGTGGGTTACTCTTTTTTTTTGTTGTTGTTTTTTTTTGTTTGTTTTCCATAATGGACGCTCTTAGCGTACAATATATTTCTGTATCGTTTTCACACGGTTGTTTTCAAAATGAAAGATGTAATCAAATATTTGTATCAATAGCTTGATAATTTAAAAGAGTGTCCATGGAGTTTCTTGCCCGTCCTTCTCCATAGGTACCTACGCTCTTTGGAATGGGCGACTAGCTTCACCTTACTGACTGACCGACCTTCTGACAATTCAAAAGTGCCTGTAACTGGTTTATTTAAAATAAATGCTTTGATTTGATTTGATTTGTTTAAATATATAAAAGTCCTCTTTTGTACCTTTAAATGTGAAAGTTTATTTTATATTATAAATAAATAATTAGTTTTCTGCGAAAAGTTAATTAAAGTTTCAGCTGCATAACCGTCATATTGTTTAAAAGAGCTGTCTTGATTTTCTTTATTAAACTACAATCATGAACTTTATCTCCATGAACTTTTGTAAAGCTTCAAAATCTTTGTTCGTTAATGGTAAGTTCTTCGCTTCGCGTTTTGCTCCGAAGTTTTACACGTCTGTTAGAACATGCTCAGAAAATTAATAACAAAAGTTAGCAGAAATAATGAAATGAGATTAAAAAAAAAAACGTTTATACAAGAGTTGAGCAACTTTATTTCAGTTTTAAAACATTGTCTCCTGTTTTTTAACTGTCAATATCTTTGAAAATCTCAAGCAGCATTTATTTTCGAGCCGTTTGGCGCCGTGGTATGTAAGAGTTCAATATGGTCTTTTTAAGGAAATTTCAGAACGACTCGTTTGACTCTCCAGAGGCTTGTTTTTCCTAGAGGCTACACATTGCTATACTATGCTATACGCTTCTAACGGTGACCTTTTGGTTGCATTACCTGTGGACAGTGATGGTGATTTTTAGTGTGTGAATAATTTTAAGTTAAGTAAGGATATAATTTATTTAGTATAGTGTTAGCCTGTTAATAGGATTACACAATAGTTACTAGTATTAGTAGTTTTAGTACTAAAAATAATTCTTATGATGTATTCTGTAATAACCTTACCGTGAATATAAGTAATCAGCGATGTGCGCTATCATTCCGATGCTAGAGATTGACACGGTGGTTGGCGGTTTCTGCTGGTACAACGAACTTCAAACCAAACAAATTTCACTTTTTGTAAAATCTTCATATTTGAGTTCTGTAATTATTATGGTGTACATTATAATGAATATTATATTCTGTATAAAAAATTGGTTGCCTGTAAAGTCGGTATACGGGCGAAAGTTTTACGTGACAACGAGAACTGTTGTCACTCCAAACTAATTTATCATCATGATCGTCTTCTTATTATTATCTATTATCAGTCTGAAATTATTTACCTTTGCTGTTTGAATTGTTGCGATGGACGAAACTACCTTCACATTATCATTACATAATCGTTTTACAATTAACTGGCAACGTGTAAACTTGTATGCAGGCGCCTAAGCGAAATAGAAGCGCAAGACATGAACCGGTGTGTATGCCTATCTCTCTCACTCTCTCTCTCTCGCTCTGTCTCTCTCGCTCTTAGGCGGGGTAACTGTGCTCGAGTGGAAGGGACGCGTGCCTTTCACTTTTTATGTCTGTCTCTCTCGCTCTTAGGCGGGCTAACGATGCCCGAGTGGAAGGGACGCGTGCCTCTCACTCGCTCTCATTGTGAGAGCATAACGTGAGCGGAGCGTAACGCAGTTTCTTGAAGTGTCACTCGGCAAACCAATTTATAAGACGTTGTCACGTCAAAACCTAATTGGTTGCTGTATGTTTGGCCCACTGAAGTTGATACATTTCGTTTTTCGAAACATAATTAAGCGGCTGGTTTATTCTTCATTTGACCAGAAGAATATACCTACTATTTATCGAAAAAAAAAAAAAAAACAACATTGACACGTCAATGCTGCCAGCATTTTGGGCAATTTATCTGTTGACGAATTTGTTGCCGTGTTATTTCTTTTTATCTGAATAATATTATTAATATTGGAAGAACACTTAAAATAATGTTAAATATCTTATATACTGATAACGACAATACGTTATCAGGACGTCTTAGGAACGTGTCGACGGCGCGTTGTGTTTCACGCGCACCCAAAGAGATGTCAGCACATCGTGACGGGGTCAACGAAGACCGATGTTCCTGGGTTAGAGGTTGCGGGTTGAATAAAAAAGAAACTGTGGCCCTGGCCGTCGTACAGGTAATTGAAGAAACACAGGTGGGTTTTAGTCAGTAAAAGTCTGACACGCCCTTCCGCTCCGCCCAGAGCAGGAAAAGTCGTTTGATGAATTTTTCCCAACCCGACAAAAAAAAAGGACTTCTTAGGAACATTAAGTTTGTCAACCTGTTGGTTAGCAAGCGTACCTAACGTTTTAAGTAAAGCGCAAGCTTCATTCCCATATAGGTGTTCATATATGGAATAGAAGAAGGATGAAAATAAAATAAGCAGGAATCTAATTCTAATTCTATCAGTGATGTATCTTGCTCCCATACCTTCATATCGATTAGACCCATTCTCGTGACCCAAACCCATCACGCCAAGGTCAAACCAATCGCATGCAAAAATGTTTACATTATTTCCATCCTACATTAAACGAGCTATTAAATCTTTAGGCGTGCCACTTCAATAAAATCTACAAAAACTAAAACATTAGAAAACAAAACCTAATAATTCCATTTTCAAAAGGCATAGTTATTACTTTTTATGAATATCTAGAAAATAATGTAAGATGCCGGCAGAAGTTACCACCCACCAGACAAAGTCTTGCCGCCAAGCGATTCGTCGTGTTCCGGCATGATGTCTGGTGAAGCCATACGGAGGACGGGTCTGAGCAGTTGTGTTGCGATGTGTGCCGGGTACGATGCAACAAATGTTGTTGTGTCGGGAGTTTGGTCGTGGAGTGTCTCCCTCTGTGTTAAACATTGCATCACCTCGCTCAACTGGCGTCTTCCTTCCTATTCACTCAGTTTTTTGAGTGAATGGGCTTATTAAACAAGCGTGCTTTACCATCAACGATTACATCACTGCTTACCATCAGGCGGGATTGCGATCAAGCACTAGTTTATAATTATTAAAAAAAAAACATGTATTTGTCTATGTGTATAAAATATGTATGTGCGTTATTGTTATTATTTAATTTTATTTGTTATTGTTAAATTTTATCTGTATTTCATATTTTTTAATATTATATTTCATAGTTAAATAAGCAATGTTTAATGTTAATACAACATTATTTTTGTTTATGCGAAACCCGAAACACGTGTCCAGTATTTTTAAGTAAAGAATTTATGTACAAAATTTCAAAAATATATAATGAAAAACCACAAAGTTATGAGCTTGCTATTCTACTTGGTTGTCTCAACAAAAATATGGTCAAATCTCCGCTCGGGCAGGCGAGCGCGGTGCGCTGACCTCTGGTGTCAGCTGTTGCGCGCGCTAGTACTACGATCTATGGTAACCGCTCGGTATCCACACTGCAACAATTTCTAAATGTATTTGGGAAAAAATAAAACTTGGTGTAAAAATGATTGGAATCCATTAAGTTGCTTATGCTGAACAAACTATATTCAGGTTTCGCATAAACAAAAAAATAACGTTGTATAATATGTTAATAGTGCAATCTGAAATGAACTTAATTACTGTTAAAATAACTAAAGTTGTTATTCGTTTAATTTGAAATATCGTCAATTAGTAGCATAAATAAAATTTTAATTTACATAATTATGAAGGTTGGTTCGTATTCTATAACTAATTACAATTACACAGCAAGTTACGCATATTTTAAAATAAGCATTTTTTTTAAAATTAATTTATAAACCAGCGCTTGACCGCAATTCCGCCTGATGATAAGCAGTGACGCAATCGTTGATGGTAAAGCGCACTAGTTTATTAAGAGCCTATTCACTCTAGCCTTGAAGACACTCAAATTGTAGTCCGACGGAAACACCGCCGCCGGCAGATTGTTCCAGTCCCTCGATGTACGCGGTATAAAGGAGGAGGCGAAACGCTTCGGC
Source organism: Sesamia inferens (assembly GCA_037179545.1). NCBI lineage: Eukaryota > Metazoa > Arthropoda > Insecta > Lepidoptera > Noctuidae > Sesamia > Sesamia inferens. The sequence continues at coordinate 10,619,091 of CM073921.1, read as the reverse complement.
CGGATCGTAGAGGTGTTAACAACATAAGGGTGGAAACTCGCCGTATGACGGGTCGTCCGATGGTGGAACGGAGATGGGGGAATTAAATCGTGCAATTCCCTCGCACACTCCCCAAAATGTATCCTATAGAACACCGAAAGGCTGGCTACTCTACGCCTGTGCTCTAGGCTTTGGAGACCAACTCGAGTTAAATCAGAGTCACCAATCAGCCTCTTCGCACGCCTCTCCACTGAATCCAAAGGGGCCAGGTGACACTTAGCAGCACCAGCCCAAATGTGGCTGCAGTACTCCACACACGAACGGACCTGTGCTTTGTACAACATTAGAAGCTGCCCTGGTGTGAAGTACTGCCGGACCTTTGCGATAACGCCAAGTTTTCTGGCAGCCACCTTGGCCTTGGACTCAATGAATTTTTAACGCTTATACTACTTCTATCATCGTCTCATCGTTAATCCCAGTTGTACATAAGCATTTATTATTTATTTCCATCCAAATCCAATATAGTATGGTTTAATCTACACACATCAAAAGTGTCTAGGGATCAACATATATTTTTGCAATAACTTTTCTCCTGATTGATATTAATTAAAATTTTCTTTAAGGATTCATCAAATAAAGTGTTTTCGTTTGTCACAGTAACGATAAACCAAGTCACCTTTGCATTAATAAAGAAATTTGCCATTTTCCTAATAAAGGGATATTTGACATTTGAACCACTAACACAAAAGTTCGAAAAAAAGACTGAAATAACAGTTTTCTCTAAAATTTTATAGGGTAACTTAAACAATTAATAATCCGTGTTTCTACCGCGAACACTAACAACACAAGAACATCGGTTTGGCATACTCAAAATGAGTTCATCCAAATCACGCTGTGGAATGGCCGCCCATGTTCGTTGCAACAACAAAAAAAGGTCTTCTTGCGACTGGATACCCTCCATATTCGGCAGAGCTCTTCTCTGTAGCATATCCCATGCATGCTCAATCGGGTTCAAGTCTGGCGACTGAGCAGGCCAGGGCAGGACATTGATGTTAGCTGCGGCGAGAGTCTGTCTTACAACTCTTGCGGTGTGCGGTCGTGCATTATCATGCATTAACTGAAATAAGGGACCGATTTGCACTTGTAGAGGAACGATAACGTCTGATACAATCGTCTCAGCATAAATTTGAGCGTTGAGGTTGCCTCTGATCCAAATCAACTCAGTTCTTCCGCCGATCCAAATACCCGCCCATACCATGATGGTTCCACCACTATAAGGATGGACTTCCTGGCAGGATTTTAATCGCTGTTGGCGTCCAGGGGTTCTCCAGTGTCGTATACGTCTTGTATCCGGTCTCATACCAAAACGAGACTCATCAGAAAAGCACACGAAACGCCATTGTTCTTCTGCCCAATTTCTGTGTTCAAGAGCCCATTGATATCGATTCCTACGATTATGCATTGCTATAGGTGGTACCCGTAGCGGTCTTCGGGAATGAAGGTTCACTTCATGCAAGCGGTTTCTGACTGTTTGGTCGCTAATTAAGTTCCCTGAAGAGTGATGAAGCCTCACGGCTAACATCATGGCGGTTATTGTTGGAGCTCTTCGAGTTAAGATTTGAATGTATCGGTCTTGTCTCCGTGTGGTGCAGCGATACCGTCCTCCATGGCGCTCAGCCACGGTACCAGTGCTTCGGTAACGTGTCCAAAGTCGACTGATAACACTCTGACTTGTATTCAGAGCTAAAGCCACAGTACGTTGCCGGGAACCAGCTTCTATCATTCCCACGGCTCTGAGCATTTCTTCCCTGCTTAAATGACGTCGCCGCTCCATAATAACGTTGGTTTTAATCAGTAGCAGGGAAACAGTAGCACTAATAATGTCTTCAATGCGTTGTATGTTTTTATAGGGAAAATATTGACAGCTGATTTTCATCTTTTACTCGAATTTGATTCACAGTTCCTGATTCAAATTATGAAATGCACCAAAAAGGATCCATATAAATTTATAAAATCATAAATTTATTACAAAGCCACATCTCAATCTCAAGAAATCCGCATAAAAATGCTTGATCCCTAGACACTTTTGATGTGTGTATTTAGTTCGTCATTCAGATTATAGAAAAATATTGGATACGTATATTTTGTTTTATTAAATCAATAAAATTTGACAAATATAAAAGGCATCAAAGATCAGGAGTGGTGGCTGGTGACGTCACTCCTCGCTAAAAAGTGTAGCGTGCAGTGACGTCACACGAGTTTTCAACGCACTGTGTCGTCTTAATTTTTTGTTTATATGAACAAAAAAAAACACGTGTCTAGTATTTTTTGGAAATCTGACTGACGGACTAATTAGTTTTTTTAGTCAACTACCCTATTCTGTTGCCAAGAGAAAAAAAAGTCGATAAAAATAAAGGTCAGAAGACCAATTCCAGTAGCTATAAAAAATATTCAAAATCGCAATTTCATCTTAGTAACAATCAATTAAAAAACTGAAATTAGAGCGTAAACATGCTTCAAATTATGAGAATAGCCCATCAGCTTTGTAGCCTGACAGTTAATAACAAACAAACTTAAACAAAAACAAACACAATTGCAAACTGTATAGTCGCGAGCATATCAACGCCGGCTTTGGCTTGACTCTGTCTACCACGGGATTACAGCGAAGCAGTAAATGAATTCAGAATTGTTGACTATTATACTTTGCGTAGAAACTGCATGAAAATACTTTCAAGATTTTTTTTAAATTATGTATTGTGGTTACTATGTGTGCGTATTGCTAAGTGTATAATAATAGCCGCACGGGTAGAATGGGTCTGTCCGTGGAAGGGTGACCACCTTCATATATCGAGCCGTACTAGTATTTTTGATGAGCGATGGCCATTTTTGGTAGAAGTGACGGATGTTTTCCCCAACTTATTCTTTTTGTTTTTTTTTTCTTTTACGTTTTGCTTCACCATAAGTAACCCTAGTTCTCCTTGTATTTATTTCTCGTATATATTTTTAACATAGAGTAACATGGCAGGTAGAGCATAAAGTTGGTACCTTTGATTGAGCTAGCGTTCGTGTTTAAAAGTAATTAAAACTAGTTTGAGTTTGTGTCGCTTAATGTGTGTCACATTTTAAATTCATTACAAATCAGGTCATGTGTAATGGTACTAAATGCTAACTTATGTAGCGCCAAATATAGGTTAGTTAGCAAATAACGGTTATTACGTATTTATAAAAAAGTAGCAATAATAGCCACATAGGTCAAACGATCAGGTAAAGCTGGGCTTCCTGCGGTTCAGTCGGGGGTTGCGGGATCAGTGTTCGTTCTCACAACCCCCGGTGTAGGTGTGAGATTGAACATCGGGATGGTCAGTCAGTAAGAGTCTGACAAAGCCTGCCAGTTGCCACAGGGCGCCCGCCCCAGGGCGGCGGACTTCCATGAGGATTTACCACCCCGGAAACATAAAACATAAAAAAATCCCTTCTGCGGTTCGTCCGTGGATGGGTATAACCATCTTTACTAGGATGAAAAATATTTAAAAGGATTTTCTTTCCTGCTTTACTTCATTATTGATACCCATTACTTATAATTTCTAGATTGACAGCTTGAACTCTCGCCATAGAAATAAAAATTCAACTTTAAAATGATAACTTCTTCAGCATCGTTGTGATTTGAAAGTCGATGAAACGAAAAAGCGTCAGTAAATGAGACAGATATAAATTCGTGGGAGGAAAAGACATAGGACATAGCAATACACAGTGTTTCTTATTCACTAACCAGTGAAAACTTTTTTAACATTATTGCTATTTGAAAGTCGATGAGACGAAAAAACGACAGATCTTTTTTTATATCAAAATTTTTGAAGGTTCACATTTCTACCACGTGGGAATTGCACATATGCTTTATTCTTTTATACGATTTGTGTAGGAGGTACACCTTATAAACGTAATGTTAAATAAACATAATAAGTTATGCATGTAAATCTTAAAATAAAAGCATATTAAACAGAGGATCTGAAAGTCATGTAGGTGTAAATCGCGTCATTTTGTACCTTCAAAAAAGTCTTTTTTCGTCTCCACTTTGACATGCCCGACATGTTCCGACATACCCAAATATTTTTAGCTCTCGAACGAGGAGAGGGATCTAAGGTGTATGGAATCCGGGAGTGTAATTCTCTCGGATTCCATAATCTCCCCCCGCTTTACATGCATGACTGCATATTTGTCCACACCAAATTCCATTTTGATGCTACTACTAAAAGTTTCAGTTACATTCAGTAGCTTCATCAGATGCAATTTATTGGGGGCAAAGAGTTTCAAATCATCCATGTAGAGGAGGTGAGATATGACCTGACCACCTCTCTTCAATCGATAACCCAGACCTGAATCCTCCAGCAGTGTGCTTAAAGGATTCAGAGCTAAGCAGAACCAAAGTGGACTCAGACTGTCGCCCTGGAATATTCCCCGCTTAATCCATACAGGTTCATCATTCCCCTGGATCCGTCGACTCCCTGGATAGCGAAGGACTGCCTTCCATTTCCCCATACACGACCTAAGGAAAGTGCGTAGAGTTGCATTAATCTTGTACAATTCCAGCACTCTCATGAGCCATGTATGTGGCACCGAATCATAGGCCTTCTCATAATATATCCAGCAGGTAGAGAGGTCCTAGCGGGATCGACGAACCTGTTGGCTGATGGCCATGTCTATAAGGAGTAGCTCTTTAGTACCACGGGACCCGCTCCTACATCCATTTTGAGAGACAGATATGATGGAGTTACTGTCAAGATGTTTCTTTATTTTAGCTTTCAAAATGGATGTAAGCAGTTGGTTGTTGTGGACAGTTGGTAAACATGTGTTCGGTCTATAATTTTCGGGTTCCGCGGTGCTACCTGATTTATGGAGCAGGTGGTTAATTCCAGTTGTTAAGAACTGGGGTAGCGAACCAGACTCTAAGGATGACTGGAATTGAGATTCCATTTTAGCCAAAAGTTATGCAGCCCGTCCGGTCCTGGTGATTTCCAATTCGGTAACGAACGGACTGCTGTGGCTACATCCATTGGTGTTATTAATATGGTTTCTGGTATAATTTCACACACTTGCTCGACATCCTGTATCCAGTCACCCGCAGCGTGACAGACGGGTACAGAATGGTCACATACGGGTACTGACAGAATGCTGCGCCAGAATGCACTCGTGGCGGCATCATCCGGGCAGCACACTTCGGTCACGTTTTGTTCAGAGCAAAGCCAAACAAAGCCCAAGGGCAATTATTTCACGTTTGTGGTCTGAATTTGGAGGAATCATGTTTTTCAAATGGCCAACTTTATGTTGCCTGTTCGAGAGTCGGTACCCCCAGTCGTTTGTTTAATAATCTAAATGTTTTGGATTAAGTTATAAAATTGCTAGCAATTAAAAAAATATATTTTATGTTTGAATAAATAATTTTGATGATCCAATAAATTTGTTTTTATTATTTCATTTTATACGTAGCGAAGCACGTATCGGGCCGCTAGTAGTGTATATAATGTAAAGTGTCTATTCTCTTCTATATTTTTTTTTAATAATTATAAACTAGCGCTTGACTGCAATCCTGCCTGATGGTAAGCAGTGTTGCAATCGTTGATGGTAAAGCGCGCTAGTTTATTAAAGCATGAATCATAGCGCGGATATATTTTGAGTTTTACTTTAGATGGAGGTATTGCTAAGGAATATTAATTAAATTCAAATAAGTAGTTCGGATGAAACCAAATTAAAATTAACGTTATCCAAGACAGCAACAGAACAAATTTAATACGCCGCATTAAAACAATTCCTTTTTCAAGAATCCTTTTTTAAAATACTTAAAATGTATTCCATAATAATAATATTAATTAATAAAGAGCAACACATGATTTAATGATTTTTTGACACGTAAGACAATAGGTAGGTACCTAATATTGCAGTAAATAGAAAATCGGTAAGTACCAACTTACAAATTATCTTCATAAACATGTCTGCTAACAATACACAAATTGTTTGCTCTATTAAATAAATATTGATATATGCAAATATTTTTTAAATATTTCAATATTTGGCTTTGAAATGAGTGGCGGTGACGGGAGTGAAAATGTGTACAAAAGTAAATAAAAATATGTTTACCAATTATTTTTTTAAATATTGCACCTTTTGGAGATAAAGTGCAGTGACAGGAGAGAAAATGTGAATAAAAATATGTTTTATTTTGATGCCCGAAATCCAGGAATTGTTTACATATCAAAAATATATTTTTTTATTTTAAAAAAACGTTGCCCCACCGAACGAATTTCTCCCGTATTGTGGGTGCGTTTACAAACGTAAAACTTAGCTACACAAACAGCCAGACCAACAACTACAACTATTACAAATAATAGTAGTATTATTTTTTAAACGAACTACCTACATTTTGTTATGACACGCTCCATTGCAATATGGTACCATACCCTCACCATACACATAGATATTATTAGACACATACCATATTTTTGACATTTAATTTACAAAAATAATTCCTCATTGAGGTCTAATAATATCAAGTCTAGCGTGGGTAGGCCCCCGACAAGGTGAACCGACGACCTGGTAAAGGTCGCGAGAAACCGCTGGATGCGGGAGGCGCAGGACCGGTCGTCGTGGAGAGCTTTGGGAGAGGCCTATGTCCAGCAGTGGACGTCTTTTGGCTGCAATGGGGATGATGATGATGAGGTCTAATCAAGTATTAAATAATATTATGTAATTTTTCAACTTCTTTAATAATTAATTTTGTATGATTTTGAAATACATATTTAGAATTTTTTGGAATATAAAATTTGTGATCTTGAGATAGATGCCCACTATATTTTACAAGCTCCCTGGCATAGCACAGCGCTTTAAAGGGGTAAAGGCGGAACCACATATTTGTGGTGTGTTGTGTCGTGACGTAGTTCTAGCCAATCATAAGAATATGTTCAGCTCTACGTCAAATACAAAAGAGTTTTTACTGGCTAGAATTGCGTCAGGATACGACTCAACACAAAAGTCTGGTTTCGTCTTAATTCTCGTAATAAGAAATATAATACACACACACACACACAAACACTGACATCAAACTGTGAACAGTTTGATCTCAGTGTCAAACTGTCAATAAATACTTCTAATTTCCCTGCATTTTGAATGTTTTGAATGACGAATAGGCCCAATACAAGATCTGTATTTACCTAAGTTAATAAATGAAAGTGATTTGATTTGACAGTCGTCAGAAGCTGGAATTTCTACCCGGTCTTGGAATTAAAAAACTGAAAAGATAAAAGCAAGGGATTTTCTAATTTAATTTAAGGTGTAAAGTTTCCATATAGTTACGTTTTTTTCAAATTTTTTATAGAAATATAATCGCCGCGCTGTCTAGAACTTCTCGCCCTCGAAACGTGTGTGAATTGAAAAGAAACTATTGTACTTGTTATCATCATTGGTTTGGTACTCAACAACCTAAAATAGTTTTAACAAAATATCGTGTAAACGACAAGAAAGTAATAAAAAAATGAGAGAAACACTGATAATGAAAGTATTTAGAAAAAATAAAAAATGAAATGCATTGTGAGTAATACGTGTGAGTATTTGTGTCTCCCAACCCTAGAAAAAATTAGACTATAGAAAATTATAGGAAAGTTACCTGAATGCATCTCTGCACTCAATCATACTATCTCTTCCCAGCAATCTTCTTCATTCAGGTAAAGGTGGAGTTCACATTCAATGACTGCCACACTAGAAGGGTTGTTTAATAAACGACGTTAAGGTTTATTTAAGTAGTCACCTGTAGCTTCTGCATTAGCTTATTTTAGAAGTTGCTAACCGCTCCATAGGGTAAAAGTAATAAAGATTGGATAGCTTAGATTACCAAAGGCTTAGGGCCAATTGATTAAACAAAACCAGCAATCTATATATCAAAAGAGCATAATGATCACTACAACTTCTGCTGTCGGACCAGGGGCCTTAGTCTATTACAATAGTGTCAGAATTTTCGATCAGTGATCGCTTTTGACAAGTTTCGTAGTCTACTAACAAAATGGCGGCATTGTGACTTTCCGGTGGTCAATTACTGTCACTCCACTCCATATTAATAAATTTTCAAATTGGGTAGTAATCTTTAGAAAATGAATAGAGGGATATACTTGTATTCTCCTCTTGTGTCCTCTTCTTTACCGCGTCGGTGGTGGGCCTTCCCTCCATCTTACGAATTTTCGATGAGGTCACGTGTCCTGCTAAGGTTTTACCATTTATACCTACAACAAAAAAGGCACAACTCTGCTGAAGAAGTTTCCACTTCAAAAAGAAAAGAATCCCTAACTAATGTGTTGAGTTTTTTTCGTCTGAATTATTAGCTTCGAAGTAATTGCGTAAAACACTACCTAATGGTTGAAAGTTTCCATGGAGCACGTGTTTTTCTACCTTTCTACCGAGAAATATAAGCGTCACGTTGTTCTAAGGTTACTCAGCCCCACTGCACGTTGTAGCTATACCCACTCAAGAAGCCAAAATAATTTTAACAAAAGAATAAGCCGAAACCGTTTTTCAAATAGAATCCCTTATTGAGATTTTCTTCTTGGTTTCATAAAGTACCCCGACAATTTCATACAATTTCATAATATACTAACAATAGCAATTGTTTTCATTTTGACCGTCCAGGAACATTTATTGCCCTATTCACATTGCTGAGAACTTATGAAGCATTAGAATAATAGTATGCTTCAAAAAGATTAAGATTTAAATTTCTTTTGTGTTATATAAGATTACTATATCATCATCATTGTCAACCTTTCTTTTATCGTCCTACTGCTGGGCTCGGGTCTCCTCTCATACAGAGAAGGATTGAGCATAATCACCACGCTTGCTCAATACGGATTGGCTATTTCAGACTTAAAGTCCAGGTTGGGTAGATGAAGCAGTACCTGGGGGATATTTGGGGAGTGGACATGTTCAACAGCGGACGTCTGTTGACGAAAATGTTTAAACGCTGGTTTTCATTCAAGTTCTTGAAAATTACAGAAAAAACAATGATAATATAAGGGAAGTTGAACGGTTTATATCTTTTGTTCGACAACAGGAACTCGGATACGGAATTCGTGAAACGCACGCACCCCCCTTTTATCGAACGGCGATGCGTTGAGAATACTAATTCCATCTCTTCACGGACAGAGCGGCAAAACTGAACTTTTGTCCCCGTTTTCTAGCAACTTTTCAATAGATTACTATTAGTTGAACGGTTTGAGTTTATTCTACTCATTACAGAAGATAGTTCTACAATGGTATAAATACTAGATATGGTTTTGTATTTTCGAGTGATATCTTGCAATTGAATTTTAAAGCAGATATTTTTAACCGATTGAGCTGAAGTTTTGTATACTGAAACATTCAGTTTCGATAACAATGCTCGATTAACTATGTGACGTCATTGGCATACCCAATCTGGCAGACTCAAATTGCGCTCCATATGAGTATCAAATAAAAGGGCTTGCTAAGAACAACTCAAACAATAATAACACAAGTCTCGAACTTACTTTTTGACGTGACAACGTCTTAAATTAGGTTGCGGCTGGGAGTCACTTATGAAAAAGTGTAACGCTCGGTAACGTTACGATGAGTCACCGAACTAAAAAATATATTTCTATAGTTAAAATTTGTGCAATTCTTATTTTCATTCAATTCCTTGTTCCTATTGTGCAATTTAATTATATTCATATCAATAAATATTCTACCGAGAAAAAGACGTTGTCACGTAAAATCTTCGCCCGTAAAACCGACTTTACAGGCAACCATTTTTTTTACTATATTTATTATTTATTTATTTAATGTGTCCTTACACAATTAATCCAATGTGGTGGACTTATCAATTTTGAAGCAGATATATTTAACCGATTTAAACGAGTTAAACGATCATTTGATACTCATATTATAGAAAAAAAGGTGTTCCGCTACGCAGCATTTAGAATATAATAATAATAATATTTATTTATTTGAAAGAGGATACAAACATATTTTACAAACAAAAATAGGCTAGTTTTAAGCACAAAAGAGTTCAGCATCTGTAACCGAACTAGGCAAGGCCTGTATTTCAGTTATCAGCGTCAATCCCCTCGAAAAATATTACATTTATCGTAGCCATTTATATTATCTTCTACAAGATGTGTGTTACGTTTATATCATTGTTATTTAATATGTAAAGTATTGAATTATATCACATATGTAGTCAACCAAGCATTGTTATCGAAACTGAACGAAAATATACAAAATCGGTTAAATATATCTGCTTCAAAATTGACAAGTCCGCCACATTGGATTAATTAAAAAAGACTTATCGTCACTCTAAACCAATATGGCGGAGTAAGGTTATAGATGCAAGGGTATACGGGAGTAACGGGGGTTGTTTAAAGTTAAGTAATGATTGTTTACCGTTTACCGTTGGCGGAGTAAGTATCTACCTTAACTTATTTTAGTTTAAAAATTATAATGAATAAATTATTCATATTATCATTATACTATTAGGTACTACTACTATTGACAGTTGGAATTCTAAATCCTACGTAGCTGAATACCCAAGATGGTGGATAATGGACATAGCGTTGACTAATTATTAGAAGGTATTCTTACTAACAATAAATAAATAAATAAATGTATACGGACAAATCACACCGATTGAGCTAGCCTCAAAGTAAGTTCGAGAATAACCATAGCTCTTATTGATTAGCTAGCCTGTTCAATAAGAATCGGCATATGACCTTGCACCAATGATGCGTTGATTGATATAATCACCTTGAGAAAAGTGTTCAGTGATAACTAAAAAGTAAAAAATCAATTAATAGTAAAAAAACCTGTTTAAAAACAATCCTTTATTTAAACGCTCTAAAAATTCTTTTAATGTCAACTTATATAACGTCATTTCACATTTGAAATAATATAAAAGCTTGTCGCCCATTCCAAAACGTAAGTCTCCACGGAGAAAAACGCTCAAGCAACTCTAAGGACACACTTTTAAATCAAGGTATTATTACAAAGTCTTGGGTACATTACTCTTGTTACTTCTATATGTGAGAACAACGTACCACTTTCGAATTTATATTTTAATTATGTTATGAATAATATAACTTTATCATAATAATTATCTTCTATGTTTTACAAATAATTTCAAAGAGATAAACAGTTTTAATTAAAAATACCTGTAGTTTAGTAATGTTTTATAATTTTGATCAAATAATTTACTATTAGTTTTAAAAACCATTAAATATAGATACTATGAATCATACGTTATGAATGTGTAGTTGCCACTACTCGATACATACAAGCTTCTTCTTTTTAAGGGCCGTATTCTAACACGCGGACCCAGTGCGAGTATGGGGATGTCACAATAAACAGTATTCTTAACAATAGGTTGAATTAACTACGTATGAATAAGAGCTAGAACTAAAAAAGTGTTACTAAATCATCATCATTATCATCTCAGCGTTAATCCCAGTCACATCCGAAACTTTTTCAGCTTTGGAATCTGGGGTCCGCTTTACCAGTCTAACTGCTGATGTATTGGCTAAACTTCGATATTTTTCCGTGAAGCGACTGTCATCTGACCTCCACAACCCGAAGGTGACATTGAACCATTGCAGTTAGACCAATTGTTGGACTTTTGAGGGCTCCAACGACCCGATATGACTGCCATTAGATGTTCGTATGTAAACCGATCAGATCAGTGCAAATATTCATATTCATGCATACAAATATTTGCACTGTGCAGGGATCGAATAAACGGCATCTTGCGCAGTGTCCGCGTTCGCTACCGCTATACCACGAAGGCTGTCGCTGTGTACTCTAAACTTTATTCCGATAAACGTAAAATTCTGAATACAGTAATGTTCTGTGTTTCTCATTCTTAAATCTTTGATACGTGCCGTTAAAAGCTCGAATATCTGATATTCATACCAAGAGTTATCGTGTTATTCAGAAACTAGGTTGTGGAGGTCTGACGGCCAGTAGTTTCCATGCTCTTTCTAGGCATCCAGCCTACCTGGGTATATTGGAAACCTAGAAATGAACTGACGTCTATTGTCACGGATCAAAATTTTCACTGTTAGCATGTTTTCTTCTGTAACAACCGTCAAAGGGCGACTACTTCTTTCTTCATCCCGCAAAGTTACTCGACCGCACTTAAATTCATTATACCACTGATACACGGTTGCCTTAGAAGGGCCTTCATCGCGGGGGCCGTGCGGTCCATGGCCTTTTACGGGGCACCGGTGTGGGCGCGGTCGCTAAGGAAGCGACCAGCCCGATGCCTGACCGCGTCCCAGAGGGTCATGGCCGTTCGGCTGATCCGGGAATACCGCACGGTCTTCGCTGAGGCAGCGAGCCTCTTTGCCGGACTGCCGCCATGGGATCTGGAGGCCAAAGCCGAGGGCTTTGGCCTCCAGATCCCATCCTCCTCATCCCATAATCCTCCTCGCGGGAGGAGGCAAAACGCCGGGGCATAACTCCGCTGCCGCGAGAAATCGCGGTACGGCGGACAGAGCTCCGGCGGGATCTAATGGCGACATGGAGAGTGCGATTGTCGCAACCCAGTGGCGGGCACGCCACAATAGCGGCGGTAAGTCCTCTCTTTGAGGAGTGGCTAGAGAGGCGCTACGGCGCCCTCACCTTCCGCCTGACGCAGGTCCTAATCGGACACGATTGTTTCGGGAGGTTCCTGTTCTGTATTAGGCGGGAGGAAACGCCAGGGTGTCACCATTGTGTGGATCGCCCTGAGGACACGGTGGAGGTCTGCCCGGCTTGGGTAGAGCACCGCCGTGTATCATAGCGGCGATCGGCGGCAATCTCTCGCGTCCGACCCTGGTCTAGGCCATGGTCCGTAGCGAGAGTGCATGGCAGGCCGTCACCTCCTTCTGCGAAGCAGAGATGGTGGCAAAGGAGGAGGTGGAGCGCGTGAGGCAACGGGAATCCCAGCGCCCTCACGCCACTAGCCGCCGTAGTAGACGCCCTGGTCGGGAGACGACACCTAACTCCCAGCCACCGTAGGCGCAGGCCTGCGGGTGGTGAGCAGTGGGCAGCTCGCCGCCCGGTAAGGACCAGGCCCAAGTCGACAGCGCATCGTGTTTCACGCGCGCCTCAAAGAGATGTCAGCACATCGTGACGGGGTCTACGTAGACCGATGCCTCCTGGGTCAGGGTTGCGGGTTGGTTAAACAAGAAACCGCGGCCCTGGCCGTCGCACAGGCCAGTGAAGAAACACGACTTGAAAGTGACCTGGTATTTAATACTAATAAATCGACTATCTCGGGTGAAAATTAACAATGCAATGCACTTTCTTCAAAATTATACTGGTTAGTCCACAGACAATATAAGTTACATATAACAAATATGTAACTTATATTGTCTGTGGACTAACCAAAGAGGGTGTAGCATGTTTTTTTGATGTCACCATTATAAGATAACTAGCTGACCCGGCGAACTTTGTTCCGCCTTAAAGGCAATAAATATCACATGATCACATTTTTTACTTTTTAAATTAGGAACACTGTAAATAAAAAAAAAGTATTCCATGATTTTTTTATTTGTCATTTATTTAGTGTAGCACCTTGGGAAAGAAATGAATTTCTACTTGTGCTTCGTAAATTATCTAGCTATTGATCTCTGAGATGTCGTGGTGGCCTAGTGGTTAAAACACCAGCCTTTCTTGTATGATTGCGCGGGTTCGATTCCAGGTCAGGCAAGTATCGATGTAACTTTTCTAAAGTGATATGTACTCTCTAAGTATAATATCTAGGACACCAATGACTGAACGTGAAGGAAAAAATCTTGAGGAAACCTGGACTTTATAAATCTGAAATCGCCACCCCGCATTGAGCAAGCATGGTGATTACACTCAATCCTTCTCTGCATGAGAGGAGACCTGTCTCCAGCAGTGGGACGATAAAAAGATTGATGATGATGATGATGATCTCTGAGGTTTGTTCGCCGATTTCGCATTGTCAACGGAACAGTTTCACGGACTGCCGCCTCCCTTTGCTCTTGTGAGTGAGAAGCACGAAGTCGAGTCATAGTAAGGCGGCGCTCTGCACGTGCAATTTCTTGCTCTTCTTCAGTGCTTTCATTCAGAATGTTTCGATTTACTATTGCATTACCGCTTTGTCGAGAAAGATTTGATGGTCTTGGTCACGGCATGATATTTTTATTGATGATAAATGGCACAGCAATACAATATTAGAAAATTTTGAAGTTGAAGTTGGCTTTGTGGTTTTTTATTAGAAACTTTAAACCAGCAGAGAGTATTTATATTCTTTGCTTTAAACGATTGCTTCAACCGGTTAGACTTTTTTTTAAATATGCTCAGCTGTCATTGGCTTTTTGTTATACCATTTTTGGTATATGAATTGCTGACTTACATTTTGAATGAGTTGGACCATGTCTTATGTCACGTCACACGGGAACGACGGGGACGGGTTCTTAACTACCTCCCACCAATATTCAGCTAAATCGGTTCAGCCGTTCTTGAGTTATATATAAATAGTGAATAAGCAACTGAATCGATTCCAATAATTTTTACACCGTGTTATATTTTGTCCCAAATACATTTAGAAATTGTTACAGTGTAGTTACCGAGTGCGTCACACCGCTTACGATACATCATCATAGTATTGTGCGCGCGCAACAGCTGACGCTAGAGGTCAATGCACCGCGCTTGCTCGCCCGCGGATCTTTGACCATATTTATGTTGGGACGACAACCAAGTAGAATACTCGTAGCAAGCTTATTATAACTTTGTGGTTTTTCATTATATCTTTTTGAAATTTTGTACATAATATTATTAACTTAAAAATACTGGACACGTGTTTCCTACTTTGTGGAGGTGCAAGGTACCAGGGTAGCATAAAAGCGTGGGAGAAGTCGAAACAAAGAAGCTCATTTATTCCCACAGGAACGACGGGGAGCGGCATAGAAAGTATTCTATGTCCTTCTCCCAGTTCTTAGCTACCTCCTTACCAATTTTTAGCCAAATTAGTATAGCCGTTCTTCAGTTATAAATGATGTAACTAACACGACTTTCTTTTATATATACAGTATGTTACGAAAACCCTGTCCGACCCATAAGGATAATAAAGGTTAGGTAAACACATGACCAAATATAATATAAAATTTTACGTAATCATCATAGTACCAATACAAATGAATTTTGAAATAATCTTTTTTTGCCGCGAATTAATTCCAATTTCCCCGAAATTTGGTAATTTTTAAAAAGTGACAACACCGGTATTATTATGAGCGAATAGCGATGCGACCACGTGCCGCATGCCCTGCCGCCCGCCCCCCGCGGACGGCAGGCGAAGGGTGGTTATCGCGCCTTTATTAAGTTACCTCTTTTTGCGAAATAATATTTATTTTTTTAGGGGGATTTTTTTTTTTAAGTTTAGCCCGGTTTTGTATGCATTAGTAGAATCAGTTATCGATACCTAACAACGCCTTCACGGGTCGGACAGGGTTTTTGTAACATACTGTATAGATATCTAACACCCCAACTACAGTAAATAAACAAAACATTTCAAAATTTACAATTATCTTTCCAGCTGACTAACCTCTATGCTCTCTATACATTTATAATGCTTCCTAGAACCCAAAGGTTTTGTTAGGACATCAGCAGGCATATCAGTTATTGGCAAATGTTCTAAACTAATAATTTTATTACTTACAGCATCTCTAATAAAATGATAACGGATGTCAATATGTTTACTTTTTTATGACATCCATAATTTGCCACCAACTTCTGTGCACTTTGACTATCATTACATAAGCGCACAGTACATAAATTCTGTCTCTATTTATCTGTTAGTACTAGAGAATACAAAAAAAAAAAAATATCGGCATACAATGCAATCACAATCTTTACGTTATCAATCATTTTTGTAAAAAAACATGGCTCTAATCTACTGTTTTTGAATTGTAATTCACTTAAATATTGCTCTACGCTTTCATACAAAGAGCGAGAAGACTATTTCAACCCATAGATTGCTTTATTCAGTTTTACAATAATCTATGTCTTATTAGGATCACAATGTATGTCTAGTTGAACAATATAAATGTCTTCTTTTATATAACCATTCAAAAAAGCTGTCTTCACATCCAAATGAGTGATATCAAGATTTGATTGAGCTGACAATACTAACAACAACTTTAGAGTAGAATGCCTGACGACAGGCGAGAATATCTCATCAGTCAATACCTGGTCTCTGGATGAAACCTTTAGTCACTACACGCGCTCTGTACCGCACACTTTTATCACTATAGACTTTCTTTTTAAACACCACAGGGTAACGCATCCATTAGATTTCAAGCTTCATTGTCTTCAAACGCTTGCATCTCATCCTGCATGGCCTCAATCCACTTGTCTCTATCTGGGCTCGCCTCCTGAATAGTCACAGGATCACTTCTGAGTTCTGAATTTTCCAAAGTACATAAATTCGAGTACCCGAAACGCTCTGGTGGTTTCCTGACCCTCTTCCTTCGTCGGGCTGGTCCCGTTGGTGCTGGATGTTCTGATGCTGGCTGCTGTGGCCCTGTCACTAATTCTTGTTCGTCTTCTTGTTATTGCTGTAACTTAGAATCCAAGTGAGTCAAGGCATTACAAAATTCCGCCTTTGAAGAAGTATCAAGATCTATATCTGTAACAGTTTCCTCTTTGAACCTTTCCTCTGTACTCTTAATATTACTGCCTGACTCGTCAGCTTGGATTATATCCCCAACTGAAACTGTTAGAGTTCTATCTTCTGAACACTTACTATCAGTTTTTTCTTGGATAATAACATCTCTAATTATTATTATACATCTCTTTACAGGCAAAGACTCTTTTTGGCCTTTCACATTATCTGCAAAACCGACTAGAATATACTTCTTCGCCTTACTATCCCATTTAAGCCGTTTTTCTTTTGGGGTGTGCTCCATCACCTGGCTTCCAAATATACGGGCATGACTTAAATCTGGTTTCTTGTTCGTCCAGTGCTCATACAGAGTTTTATTAATTAATCCTGATGCGGCCCTACCCTAATAGGTCGAGGGTATCGACCTATTCTTAAGATAGACGGCAGTATTTGTAGCCTCCGCCCAAAACTTCTTATCTAGCCCTGCATTTAATAATAATCATCGAGCTTGCTCAAAGTTTATTAAGAGCCTATTCACTCAAAATACTGAGTGAATAGGAAGGAAGATAGCAGTTGAGCGAGGTGATGCAATTTTAAACCCAACAAAATGACCAACGATGCTGCGGCAGAGGGAAATTGATCTGGAGATCCTCTACGACCAAACTTCTGACACAAAAACATTTGGCGCATCGTACCCGAGGCATATCACAACACAATTGCTCAGACCCGTCCTCCGTACGGCTTTACCAGACATCATGCCGGAACATAACGAATCGCTTGGCGGCAAGACTTTGTCTGGTGGGTGGTGGTGGTGGTAGTCCTAAACATAAACCTACAAAATATAAAAATGGGTCAGCTAAGAGTTCAGTGGTTCCGAGGGAAGGCAAGATCTTAGTATGCAGCGGCAAACGCAACTTAACGAGATCGATTTTAGCTACAAGCCTTTCTTGAAGTATGCACTATACGTGGGCAAAGTAGATTAGATAACGAATCTCCGCAGACTTGATGGATGTCGATTTAAGATAACGCTTTAAATAAAACAGATGTGATGATTATTTTCTGGGTCGAGTTGTAGTGGTGTTACTTGGAGCTTGTGTTGAGAAAGTCGGGTTTGGAATATTGTATTAAGACTGCCTACCTGCCACTCTACCTACTGCCTGTGTTGTGCCAACGCGTCACCGATGGTGACCTCAACTTGGCTCAATGTTGATGGAAGTGATCTGATCGGTCGATGACGCTTGCGTGGATTCTCATCTGGAACCTGTTCCAGGTTTTTGTACTTTCACCACAAAGTGTCTGGCGGGTTGTGATGCGGAGGACATTGGTTTGTATGCTGACCTGACCCTTAACACGGAGTTTCTGTTTCTTGGCTCCATTGACGAGGTCTGCGCACACCTTCTCCAGAGAGCGCACCTTGCGTGAGACCTCAGCCTGGGGCTTCTCGTTGTCCTTGCCTGAAATATACCACGTCTGTGGTATATTTTTGTTTTTACTGATTTCCTTAAGTTACTAATAACTTCACTTCTACGAGCATTTATAATATCAGAACTTCTGGTTAAAAATGCTAAAAAATATTTTCTGGGGATTTCTGGTAGCTAATTTATTCAAAATCAAAATCAAAAGTCATTTATTCAAATTAGGCTGAGAATCAGCACTTTTTGAACGTCAATATTACATAAGACAGTTCCCCAAAACGCCCTCCCATCGACACTTCCTAGTGCTTTCGCTGGGAAGAAGAAGTGGCGGAAGAAACTCCCCAGCAGCACAGCAGTCTGTTCATTTAAAAATAACACTTGACTTTATACAATACTACGTATAGTGATGAACACGATAAAATACAACAACAATGAAATTATTTACCATATGCCAGCTACCACGCCAAAATACCAGCAAAGCAAAACAAATATATATTTAAATGAAAATGTAATTAACTAAAAACTTATTACTTAAATAAAAGCCCCAAGCATAAAGGGCGTGACAGCTTACATATTTATGTAATGTAAAAAAGTAAAATTATACGAACTCATATAACGTATCAGTAAGCTAATTCCGGAGAAAGAACACAAACATTGTCCTGAGTTAATCAGAGCGACCAGCTATTCTTATCTTCCTAACCTAAACTCCATATTTTAAAAATTCTATACAGGTACCAAGGTTCGACCTACTTTTAAGACACATTTTCATACTAATGATAGGATTCAATGCTCAAAATGTTCCTCAAGGAGGTCTCGGTCTTCCTCAAATTGCACTACCCTCACCCAAAATACCTGTGAAAACGTGATGAATTTTAAACATTTAATAACTTATTGCCTCTTCAGAAACACCTTTTTGCGATAAACATTTATTAAAGAGCTGATAGACCGCGTTAATTATTCTAATTACGAAATCTGCCATCAAACAATATTGAACTTTAATAATTCAGCATTAAATTAAACTCTCAAAGTTCGGCTACCAGAAAATTAATTTGGCGACGTGCTGAATAATTATCATTCATCCTTTTATTTAGGGTTCCGTAGTAAACTAGGAGCCCTTATAGTTTTGCCAAGTCTGTCTGTTTGTCCGTCCGCGGGTTATCTCAGTGACCGTTAGCACTAGAAGACTGAAATTTGGTACCAATGTGGTACATCAATCACGACGACAAAGTAGTAAAATAAAAAGTGTATTTTTTTTTAATTACGATGTTCCCATACACTTCCCATACATGTGGGTAGTAAAATCATTTTGTCATAATATTATTATTAGTATACGCAAATATTTTATTTTATATTAATTTAGCCATTTTATTATCCTTTTTTGCTGTGGATGGGAAATTATCAAATGACTTCTCCTGCTCTGGGTGAAGCGGAAGGGCGTGTCAGACTTTTATTGACTAAAACCCACTCGTGTTCTTTCACTTGCCTGTGCGCCAGGGCCACGGTTTGTTTTTGACCAACCCGTCACCCTGACCTAGCTATCGGTCTTTGTGGACCACATCATGATTTGGTGACATCTCTTAGAGCGCGCGTGAAACACAACGCACCGTCGACCCGGTCCTGGTCCTTACCGGGCGGCGAGCTGCCCATTGCTCGTCGCCTGCAAGCCCACGCCTATGGTGACCGGGAGCTTGACGTTGTATCCCGACCAGGGCGTCTCCTGCAGCGGCTAGAAGCGTATATTTTTTCCGTGAAGCGTTTGCCTTCTAACTCCACAACCCGAAGGCGACATCGAAGCATTGCAGTTAGATCAATTGTTGGACTTTTGAGGGCTCCAACAACCCGTAACGACTGCCATTAGATGTTCGTATGGCAACTGGGACCAACGGCTTAAGGTGCTTTCCAAGGCACGACTAGACTAGTGCAAATACTCATATTCATGCATACAAATAGCGTAGAGGCTGTCAAACACTCGGACCTCATAGTCATAGATGATATGATTCAACCCCAAACGTGTGCGTAAACTAGGTAATCTACAGGATTACCTAGTTTAAGCAGTCGTTTGGGGTTTCAGGCGAAAAGAGCGAAAGTTATTATTCTATAAAATTAACTTCATTATCAACCTTTTTATCGTCCCACTGCTGGGCACAGGTCTCCTCTCATACAGAGAAGGATTGAGCGTAATCGCCACGCTTGCTCAATGCGGGTTGGCGATTTGAGACTTAAAGTCCAGGTTTCCTCAAGATGTTTTCCTTCACCTTCAGTCATTGGTGTCCAAGATATACTTAGAAAGTACATATAACTTTAGAAAAGTTACATTGGTACTTGCCTGACTTGGAATCGAACCTGCGCACTCATACTTGAGAGGCTGGTGTTTTAACCACTAGGCCACAACGACTACAAAAAAAAAATTAACTTGACAGTACATAAATATGTAATTATATTTTATGTTAAAGAGCTGAAATCTTCGTTACTAAATTTGATAGATATTTAACAGCATTGCATTTGCATGTATACGAGTGTATTGACTTCAAGACTGTTAATAAATTCACTATATCATTGTAAGACATACTTTGGGGAAAAGATTTTGATGCAATTTACCAGCAGCGGTCTTCCCGTCTGATTATAATTTGTCTTTAAGGCTAGAGTAAATAGGCTAATAATGAACTACTGAGAAGGGTCAAGGTCACTCAAAGGGAGATGGGCTATGCTTGGGATTTCACTACGCGATCGAATCAGGAATGAGGAGATCCGCAGAAGAACGAGAGTAACCGACATAGCCCGAAGAATTGCAACACTAAAGTGGCAGTGGACTGGGCACATTGCGCATAGGATCGGTCGTCGTGGAGAACCTTGGAGGATTGGGGGAGGCCTACGTGCAGCAGTGGACGTCTTTCGGCTGAAATGATGATGATGAACTAGTGAGCATTATTATCAACGATTGCACCACTGCTTACATTCGAGATTGCAGTCAAGAACTAGTTTATACCAGAAATAAATAATAAAAGGTTTCAAAAAAAACATTCAAGGAACACCAACCTATTTAAATAAATGAAGTCTCAGTGACGTCATTCGCCAGCAAATTGCTAGTCACGACGGACACCGGTGTTAAGAGACTAGCCTTTTACAGTAGCAAAATTGCAATATTATACATTTATTATTAAAAGTCACTGCGATACCGGAGTTGTTACCGCAAGCGCCAAAACTAATGTTTGTTGTAAATACTTGGTAACTTTATTTGATCATGACACATCTCAGAGTTTCGTCGCTAGATTTGTCGGGAAATTTGTTATGTTCTGAATCCTTTGTGGCCGATTAGGGGAACCATCTATTGCGAGTGTCATGAACAGCGTAGTCCTATAAAGTTTTACGCTAGAAATTATTTAACAACAGAAGCCAATGGCCAAACGTAGCTTATTCCATATAAAATCAAAATATGTGTCCTATTGCGTTTTGATATCTGTTACTACAAAATAAGTAAACAGCAGGTCTATTGAATTTGCTTCTGTGTACGTTTATTAAATGCTGCAATGCAAGTTAAGATACGAGACTTGCACAGTAATATTCTAACGATTGTTGAAACTCGTTGGACTTTCATTGTTCACTTTACTATTTTAAATGATGGTCAAAGTAATGTTAAAAAGACTGTTGAAAGTCGTCGGACTTTCGTTTACTCTTTAAAATGGCCAAATGTGGGCTTGTATGTTTTTAGATTACATCTCTGCCTGAGCTTATTTGGGACGCCTGTGGGCGTATTAGTTCTAATTTAAAGTAATTGTCCATCATCATTATTCAACTAGCTTGAGCCTATATTACAATAGTGTAGGTAACACCAAGCTATAATAAACGCCAGCCTACAAAAGTGTAGATAACAAGATAGTAAAAGGTCTCGAAAGGTGAAAAACATCCTATCGATCCAAAACAAGTTTTATTCCCGGTAACAATTACGTCGAAGGGTGAATTTTGAACCTGAGAGGTTTATTTACGATTTTGCGTATGGGTCAGGGTCAAAGGGCTCTTTAGGGTTCACCCTCTAACAAGGTCAAACGGGGTCCTGACGGCTAAGGGGACAATTGTAGCCTTGGTATCGAAACAGCTCTTTTATTTTCTGATATAATGGTAACATATTAGGTATTAGCGACCACCCGCATTGAGCAAGCGTGGTGATTACGCTCAATCCTTCTTTGTATGAGAGGAGACCTGTGCCCAGCAGTGGGACGATAAAAAAAAAGGTTGATGATGATGATATTGGGTATTAGCGTGATTTTATTTGTTTTCTATATATGGGGTGGTCTCCTAATGGTTTCATATTTTTTTTCATAAACGTAATGTTAAAACACGAAATGTCTCACGGACGACGTCGTTAGCCTTAGCTGAAGAAGAAATTTTATTAAGAGCTTTTTCTCGGTAGTCGGCCATAATATCGGCCGCCGGCTGAAGTTACCACCCATCAGACAATGTCTTGCCGCCAGGCGATTCGTCGTGTTCCAGCATGATGTCCGGTGAAGCTGTACGGAGGACGGAAAAAATGCCAAGGAAAAGAAGAATAGGTTAACAGGTTAACAGTGAAAACCCGGGACGCTATTAAGACATATTTAGTTGCTAAAGTAAGCTAGGTGGACAGATTCAATATTTTCTATTAGGATAGAAAATCTCTTCACCTAGCTTATTCTGAATGCCCTTCTGATCTACCCTGAATGTTATGTGTACGGATGAATGGAATAAGATTATGCGTCTAGTGTTCTGTGAGAGAAAGTTTGGAACGGAGTACATTGTTTCATGCTAATATTTAAGTTATAGTAGAGAAGAGAGTATCGGTGGCTTACTTTGTGTAAATTATTCTTTCATCCTAGAGGCGAAACTTCGAATACATGTGACATCTACCACCCCGTACTGGGCCCGCGTGGTAGATTACGGCTCACTCCTTCTCACTGAGAGGAGGCCTGTGGCCATTATAACCTGAATAAATACAGGGTGTACCTGACATCGTAACGCAAACTTCGCGAGAAGGCTATACCGCATGTCACTAATAAAATTATGATAGTCATTTATATCGTTAATGAGCGGTTACAAAAATAACAGTGTTTAAAAAAATGTGTCGGCTCAGCCTTTGAACGTTGCAAGCGTGCCGCCGCGCGTGTTTGTAGGTATGACTAATAACGTTGACCCCTGATGTGAACTCTTTTAAATCAGCTAATAGGATAGTTTTTCTAGTTTTGTTCACATTGCACTTTTTTGTGTAATTAGCGAATTCATTATTTTTTACTTTAAAATCTTATTGGGTTATAAAAGTATAGCAATTATGAATGGTTTGAAGTGAAAAAACAGCATTTTTTTTAATCAGGAAAAGACCGATGAAAAATTCCACCTGTGGAGGATTCAGAATCATGTACTGGATCCATGGTACTCGTTTGTGCGTCGATGTCAGAGACACCCTTTATATATTTAAGTTATATTTCTATTTTGATTAATGTAATTGGTGTTATAACGTTTTAATTGAATTTATATAAGTAAATAAATAAAATTCGCATTCCAGCCATTTGCTCTCAGAGATGTCGTCCTCTGAGAGCAAATATACCTAACTAAAAATAAGCAAATATAAGATAGATATTATTTAAAGGGACAAAGTCGCTTTTAAAGTCTAATCATAATCTTCCTCAAATCATGTGACCACAATGTATGTAAAAGTGCCTGTAATGATTCACACTGATATGAGTGAACCAGTCGCTTATGTGAGCATTGGCCAATAATGGTGTAGTTCAATAAAAACCTGTTCTTGCGTTACTTCCTAGTTACATAGGGTACTTTTTACCACAATGTGCCTTGAGAAGACGTGGGATTTACCTTAAAATAGTATACAGAAGACGGAAAGAAACAAATAGAAAAAGCAAGGAATTTTCTTATTATTTACCGTGGATGTTTTATACGGTACACGTGTTTTTCTACCTTTGTATAGAAACGTATGCACCACAATGTCTCTATGGTTTCTAAATCCCGCTACACGTGTACACGTGGACCTCAACAAGCTCAAATAGTTTTAACAAATCACAGTCTTGGTTTGATAACGTCGGGGAAATATTTAACAAAAGTGAATCATTTTTTTAAAGAAGTGAAGCAATGGATTCCACTCCGGGGTGCCGGTAGGAGTGAAGACTTTAACACTCACCTTGTGCATTTTTGAATATTTTGGAATGGTTAAGGTATTTCTAATTTTGCATAAATTGCTTTTTTAGGCCTGTAGAGGCATGAGGGAAAGGGAGTTAAGTTCACTCATCCTCCATAGAAAAGGGAGGAGCGGCCAGACGGGTATTGTGTCTGGCGGACACTTGCCCAACGGTTGAAGTTGGGCAGTTGTATGTATGCTATTTGGACGGCAAACTCTACTTGCGAGATGTAGAATTCGTGTGACGTCAGTATGACGCGTTGTTTGCATGTGGCGGTTGTAGATATCGCTATATCACTCCCCTCCGGAGACCAGAGATCGATTGAGGGCTGAGTGTTGTATCTTGCAAGGTTCCCGTGAGTCGGAACCGGTTGCCGTGTAGTTCACAGTGAGTTGGAACTGTCTATGGAGTTTCCCTAGTGAGTCGGGGTGATACTTAGTGAAGTTGGGTAGTTTTATATACGCTAATTACACGGTAAGCTCTGCTTGCGTCGTGTGACGTCAGTATCGGCACATACGTCATATGGCGATTGTGGATATCGCCACAGGCCCCTCCCCGTCTTGTCTTCAGTGATATTTATTTAGCTAGTTCTCTTCTTAGTGATTCACTCTATAAATTATCTTCAGATAAAACTTGGGAACGAAACACACCGACACTCGATCGATACGAGTGCTAAATCACGGCCTTTTCGGTTTCGGCCGCCACTGTGATTAACGGTCTGTTTCGTTAATGAGATAGCTACGTTTAAAATAGACTTGCCTAGATTTTAAGCTAATTCGAATAAAATTTCAAATGATACTGATTGGTGGAAATAGTATCAGGATTAAACTGAGATGACGATAATTTACAATTATTGGAATATTATAGAATTTATTTCGTTTATAGCTTCCACCTACGGTTCAAAATCTTATAAGTATCTATCGTATATACTTTTTAAGCATTTAATAAAAGATGTTTATTTTTAATTACTAATATACTTCAATCTTATTAATTTATAGGTAGATCATTTTCGTATTATTATTTTTTAAATTATGGACTTTACAATCTTAAATCATGACATTTGATTATCTAAAACCACATTATCTCTACATTCAAGAAAGAAAAATCTACTACAGATCTTAATCGAACCAACATTGCCCAAAAGCATTTTTTATTCTCTCGCTCTCTCGACGGAGCAGAAGGGCGGAGTGTTTTAGTGTCGGAGAGGTTTTAGTGAGTTTAAGTCTAAAACCATTTCGTGTTCCTTCACCTGCCTGTCCATTCTTCAGTTCCAGTCCTATTGGCGTTATTTTTGTGATAATAGAAACATAAGTTTAGATTTTTTTATTCTTTGACTAATGTGTGTTTTTGTTAAGTTTGTGTAAATGATAATCGGCAAAAATATATGCAATATTGTTATAGATAGAAACCATCATTTCCAATTTCATTTTATTGTATTTTAATATGGGGCTTGGAAGATGGTTCAGTATTATAACGCTTTCATTACTAATAAAAGAAAAGGAATAAGGTTAAGCTATTCGAATTTATCAAATTTTCTAAATCAACTTTGAACTTACTTTGCTTTGGCGATAAGTTGAAAATTTATTATAGTTATTTCTAAGGCTCAGACAAAAGGATTCGTTATCGTTGACTTGACAAGTTTTAAAAGATATTACTTGCCTTTTATCCTTACACACTCTGACATTTCCTTATCTACTATCCTATCCTATGTACGTGTGCTGCCACTTTTTCTGTTCTTTTTGGTCTTGTCTGTATACATGTATGTAAGTTTGTATATAAATGGCTACAAAAATATCTTAAACTCCGGGCCCAAAGCATTTATTTTAAACGCTCGGAAAAAATAGTTTTGTCGTCCTCTGTGGAGCAGCGGTCAACACGCCTGTTTGCTACGTGGATACCCCGGGTTCGATCCCCGGTCAGGTCATGATGGAAAACGATCTTTTCCTGATTGGCCTGGGTCACGGATGTTTATCTATATATGTATCTATTATTAATATGGTATCGTTGACTTAGTATCCCATAACACAAGTCTCGAACTTACTTTGGGGCTAGCTCAATCTGTGCGATTTGTCCGTAAAATTAAAAAGTTTTGTGACGTACCTGTCGGTGCTCAACTGGGTCATATCGTCTTTTCCCTCGGAAAGCGTTAGCTTGAGTAGCACTGTCAGGACTTTATTTTATTCGTAGAACTGTTCAGTGGACGGAGGGGAGGAGGGGGAGGGGGGGGGGTTGTGTAGCGATACGGTCGTCAAAAGTATTACAGTTCTCAGACTCTTTGGGTTTTTTAAATTTATGATGAGGTGGTTTTCGAAGATACCCCCCGAGGTGATGCAGTAGCATAATTATTATAGATTAAGCGAGTATATAGTTCACTGACTTCATAGTATATTTAGCGACTCCTAGTCACAGCGTTTTGAACACATATGTATGTCGTGGATAACGATATCATTTTGTATTGTTGGTATATATACATACTTTTATATTCACATATAAACATTACTAATTTGATTTATGTACTAGTGGGGAAACGCTGTGACGTTATTTCGTAATGGCGGCACGTTTTTTTAGGTACTTACCGCCCTAAATCTTTTCTAGATACATTATTACCCTAGGGCGCTAAATTAGTCACATGCCCCATTTGGGGATAATAAGGACCTAGGTACTTACCGAATATCCGAATATGAGAGATGTAAAGATATATAAACACGAAAGTGGGAACTACAAACACAACCGGACATAGTTATTAAATCTCAAGTCATGAACATGTTCAAACTATTGGGTCTGAGCTAATTTACACACCTGTCAGTTGCTATTTCGATTGCCAGATACAGTTACCTGCACTGGACGTGCAAGTGAATTAAATTAGATACTCAGATATCTGACAGATGCAAGTGATGCTGCACTGACGTTATTGCTATCGGAAGGCAACTACTTACTATTACTCTACTTACTATTACTCTACTGAGGGGCGAATCTTGTAATTTTAAGAACATTCATCTAATTTCGCTACATTTTGACAAGTTTTGTCATTTGATTGTCCCAGAGATGAGGCTGCGACTAGATTTTGAATGTTTTGTTGTAAGTTACGATATAATTGCCTTTCTGTGAAAGCACAGTATCATAAGTTGCTATCGAAAACTTAATCGCTAGTTTAAATTGTTGTTAACATATTAACGTGGTTAATACTGCCATCTAGTGAGTGTTACGGAGGCTTACGCAGGCGCAAAAGTAAACTCGGTAGATTGTGTCATCTTAAGTTTTTTTTCTCAAAGTTAAAGAGTACATAATTATATACTCAAAATTATTATTATATTACTTTTTATGTCACTGTTGTGTCACGGTGGTCACGGTACGAATTGTAATTATTTCCGTAACTGCTAG
Source organism: Sesamia inferens (assembly GCA_037179545.1). NCBI lineage: Eukaryota > Metazoa > Arthropoda > Insecta > Lepidoptera > Noctuidae > Sesamia > Sesamia inferens. The sequence continues at coordinate 10,591,504 of CM073921.1, read as the reverse complement.
GGTACATATAAGTACAATGATGGATAGTAAAAAGGGCCACCTACCAAACCAGTTGTCTTATCCGCGTTTTTTAATAAAATCATTTAAAAAAATTGTAGCGAAAACATCTTTAAGAACGTAGGTAAAACGATAGTAAAAAGAGTACAGACGCATAAAACCACAAGACTTAGCATGGGATAAAATGAGACAGGATAGGAAGTATGATCCAGTGTTTCTTACATACATACGTGTTATATCTTGAAACCATTTTTTGAAGGCTGGCTTTACTTCTTCTGAATTGCACACATGCTTTTTATTTTTTTATTTACGTCACTGCACGCAAATCGTCTCAAAAGCACGTCGCACAGGGGCGCACATTATCGAGCAATAATTTGAATTCTTCACCGATTATTCCCAAGTCTGACACAATACGCCTTTCAAGAATGTCAATGATGTACAAATCAGCAGTCACAGTTAATCTATCTCTGACAATTTGGTTTGTTCTGCCTTTTAAGGTTGTAACTTCCACTGGGCAAACTAAAACTTCCCCAAATTAGACATTTGACATTTACACTTGATAATTTTATCACCTAAGATAATATTTTTAAATTAAACTTTATAATTATTATGTAATTCTTCTGCGAGGAATTAGAGTTTCAGATGCATTTTGATACCGTCATATTGTTTAGACGAGCTTATTCGAAAAACAAATCTAGAATATAAATCTTCTTTTTTGATTTTCTTCTGCGAACTAATTTAAATGTTGTCTCCACAAACTTCAAAACCTTTTGCAGAGCTTCAAAGCCTTGTTCGTTCAAGGTAAGTTCTTCACTCACAATTTGCTCCGAAGTTTTACACGTCACTTAGAATATACTTATGCGTAATATTAATAACATAAAAAAATATAAACGACCCACGGTGATTTAAAAATATAAATAAAGGAAATATCTTGTAGAGCAACTTCATTTCATTTATAGAACTTTGTCGCATGTTGTTTAATTATCAAATTCGTTAAAGCCTTGACCGACGTAAATATGTAATATCTTATTGATAATTTAATTATATTTCTCACTCGCTTAAGGATGAAAGGGCCAGAGAGTTCTTGGTATTTTTAAAGAAATATCAATATCACTGTTTGATTATTGGCACGATCCAAGGGCCAGCCTTTACCTTGACCAGAAGCAAATCATTACCATATAACATGACAACAAATGACTGGGGTCCTTTGGGTACATTACCAGACAGCAGGGATGCGGATGAATTTTATTCTTCGACGCTATATTTAAATTTGTGAATAGATTTATTTGTGTTAAGATAGCATATTGTTATTTTGGTGTTAACTTGTAAATTATAACTCTAAATTGAACATTTAACATTAAATAATAAATTATGTATGCCAAAAGTTAAAAATATGAAAGTTACCTAGGCCTATTATAAATTCAAATTGGGGTCGGGTTTAAATTACCCTCGGCGGAATGAAGCAACATGTGCTTTAACAACATTTTCACATAGTCTACTCCCTAATTTAACATAAATATACCCCTCCTATTTGGCCTGAAATTACACAATTTTCCGATATAACTCTTGGTAGAAACTAAAGTTGCCGTCTTATAAAACTGGAAAAACGCAAACTACTGTAATCATTTCTAGGTTTCGTTGTATTTATTTTAATGTGACGCCATTTATAGATGAAACTGGCTACCTCCCGCGGTTTTACCTGCCTTATTTTACTATCCTGTAGAAATACGGGATACCTACACCATATGTGTGCAAAATTCGATCCAAATTCGGAACAATGATGAACAGGGTATAAAGTGTGAACTTTATGCCCTGTTCATCATTGTTCCGAATTTCATCCTCCGCCGAAAAGGGAGGATCCTCCGACCAGACGGGTGTTGAGTGTGTACACGGTAAACTCGACGTGCTGCTTATTTGTGGCATTTGTAAGTACCGCTACAAGAGTATCAAACATTCAAATGAATGTTTGATACTCTTGTAGCGGAAAAAAATATATATATGGACAGATAAATATCTGTCCATATAAATTTTTACGTTTAGAATCATCATCATCATCATTTCAATCGAAAGAAGTCCACTGCTAGATATAGGCCTCTCCCAAAGGTCTCCACGACGACCGGTATGGTCGGGTCCCGCACTCCCGCATCCAGCGGTTTCGTGCGACCTTCACCAGGTCGTCGGTTCACCTAGTCGGGGGTGTAGACACGCTGCGCGCGTGAGTAGTCACGCTGCGTCTTCCGTGCGAGGTCGCCACTGGAGAACCTGTCGGCCCCATCGGGCATCGGTCCTAGGGCAATGTGCCCAGCCCCACTGCCACTTACAAAAGTGTTGCAATTCTTCAGGCTATATCGGTTACTCTCGTTCTTCTACGGATCTCCTCATTTCTGATACGTTTTGAATATTAGTAGGCTAATAGAACAACAAAGTAGGTACGTAACCCTGTTTTTCTTAGTCAAGCTGACTATAACAAAGTGTTTTCAACCAGTTGCTGGTTTAAAAACTGTATTTTAAAAATCTCTAATATCTTACTATCCGAAACAAAGCCATCTACACTAAGCTGTACTACATCAAGTTCCTCTTGATGTAATACAATACAACACAGTACAGCTTGTTATGGGTGACCACATCAGCGGGTGCGAGTGCCAAGAAATCACATTATGATAATGCCAGACTTTAGTACGAATACATCCTAAGCCTTCGGCACTTGTTACAAACGCAAAGAGTTTAAAGCAATTTGTTGGTTTAACATTGGGTGCTATAAAATGGCTTCGTACTGTTTTATGCGGAATTAGTGTTTGTTTGTAGTTTTATATTGTCGTGCAAATAAGTAGAGTCACGTTCTTTTTATTCTTGTGTCGTTCCGAGTTTTTGTTTTGTCACTTTGTATAAGCTAAGAATAATATTTTTCTAATCAAATGAAATCATTTACTATGCAAGTAGGATAACTGATCACTTTTACACGTCATATTTTTTTAAATTAAACTAACTGGCATATTCCTAACTGACTACCTCTGAGAAGAAAAGCTGAAACAAACTCAGGGTTCATTAAGGATGCAAACGATACATCGATGTTTGTATAATATCGATATATCGGTCATTAACATCGATGTTTTAATGAGCGATATATCGTTCGGTGCAATCACAAACAACGATATCATTCTTCAGTATGTTCGAATTTTCGGAATCACTATAACGTTTTTTTTTTTTATTAAAATATAAACCAGCGCTTGACCGCAATCCCGCCTGATGGTAAGCAGTGACGCAATCGTTGATGGTAAAGCGCACTAGTTTAGGTTCGAGGAAATCTCAACTCCCAAAAGCTGAAGGCGGTCGGTACTCTCCAAGGATACATTCCGAAAAGTAGGAGCCAAGGTGAACGGGCTCCTTTTGGCGGTGAAAAGACACGCCTGCGTTTTGGCGGCATTGAATGCTACAAGATTGGCATTGCCCCATTCGGAGACTGCCTGAAGTGCAACACTCGTTCGCTCTACCATGGCCTCTCTTTCGGACCAGATTGATTCCCTACTAGCCCGAGCATCCGGCAGGTATCTCTCCACAACTGTGCTGTCATCTGCATACCCATAGATACCGGGCATCAGCAGATCGTTAATATGCAGCAGAAACAGAGTTGCAGAGAGAACAGACCCCTGAGGAACACGCCGCGGCATTAGTCGACATGGGCTCAGATGAGCATCCGTCGACAACAACTAGGAGGGACCGTTCAGTCAGGAAGTCTTTTATCCAGCCAGTCAGGCTAGGGGAAATGCCGTACGCTGGAAGCTTACTCAAAAGGCCAGCGTGCCATACCCGGTCGAAGGCCTTCGAGACATCAAGGGAGACAGCAATCGCTTTCCCATTTCTCTCGAGGGCCTCGCCCCACAAGTGAGTGGCATACACTAGTAGGTCCCCAGTTGACCGAAACCCGTACTGTCGGTCACTGAGGAGATCGTTACCTTCCAGGTATGCCAAAAGGCGCGAGTTCAATACACGCTCCATAATTTTGCAAAGTATGGAGGTGATCGAAATCGGCCGATAGTTGGTAGGATCGGCACGACTACCCTTTTTGGGCACGGGCTGCACGTTGGCAAGCTTCCAGGACTTGGGCACTATACCAGTCCCAAATGAGAGGCGATACAAGCTTGTCAATACAGGAGACAACACGGGCGCACATGCTTTTAGAACAATCGCTGGTATACCATCCGGACCACTAGCCTTATTCACGTCCAGACGACACAGTGCTCTCAGAACCTCCTTGTTTCGAATGCGAACCTCAGGCATTGAAGTACCGCAGTGGGGTAAAATAGGTGGAGTAGCACTGCCAGTATCAAGACGCGAATTATGGGCAAAGAGAGATGCAAAGAGACCTGCTTTCTCTCTTGCCGTATGAGCCAGTGATCCATCAGGCCTAACCAGCGGAGGCAGTGAGGGCCGACAGAAGTTCGCCTCGACCGATTTGGCAAGGGACCAAAAAGATCTGCTACCGGAAGGCTGCGCAGATAACTTGTTGCCAATATGGGTAATACGGTCGAAGCGAGCCTTCTTTAACGCCTTTTTGTAGGACTTTGGCAGCACGGTTAAAGGCTCTCTTCTTTGAGCATAGATCCGGAGCTCCGCGGTCACGAGCGTCAACCCAGGTGAGAAATGCCGTGTGCTTACGCTGTTCGGCTTGGGCACAATCAGCATTGAACCATGGGCGAGCCGAGCCATCGACGGGCACGTCATTATAGGGAATAAAATATTCCATAGCTTGACGCACCACATCGGTTATAGCATCCGCACAGCTCGACGGATTGCTAGAAGAGAAGAAGACCTGCTGCCAAGGATAAGACGCAAAGAAATGGCGCATCTCATCCCAGTCTGCTGACCTGTATCGCCACATTCGCCGTTCACCACGAGAGTCGTGATCTGGTGGGGAGAAGGTCGACACAGACTTCACCAGACAGTGGTCTGAAGTTCCCAACGGTGAGGAAACTGTTACAACACACCTGTCCGGATCAGTGGTCAGCAGAAGGTCCAGACAATTGGCAGTATGACCAACTACATCAGGCACCCTAGTCGCTTGCTTTACCAGCTGGGAAAGGCCCATTAAAAGCGCGAAGTTTCGCGCTTCTCTCCCAGCGTGGTCGGTCTTCTGGTACGGGAAAAGCCAGTCCTGATGGCAGGCGTTGCAGTCCCCCAGAGCGACGAAGTGTGCGTCAATGTGCCGCTGCAGTGCATTGTCAGCAGCCTCACTGAGGTGGTCAAATAAACGAGTTGTCTCCTGATCACCGCTGTGCGATCGGTAGACACAAGTGTAAACAATTTTGTCCACACCAGTGTCAAACAACAGCCATAGGGACGAGAAATGAGGGTCTTCGAGGTGACGGAGGCGCCGAAAACAAATGTCATTGCGGACATACACACAGACCCCGGCACGCTGCAGGAAATGGTGCTCCAATGCGTATCCCGGGTAGCTGAGGTATGCCGCATCAGACGGACATCTGATCTGGGTCTCCGTCAAGAAAAGTAGATGGGGCTTCTCAGTCTCAAGGTGGTGATGTACTGCAATGAGATTGGAGTGCAGACCTCGAATATTAGAGAGGTGCACTTTGAAAGAGAGGACGTGCGCCCGCTGTACACACCTACTTTTCTTTTTAGACCTTTTCATTAAAAAAAAAATTGAGTGAATAGGAAGGAAGACGGCAGTTGAGTGAGGTGATGCAATGTTAATCCCAACAATGCGACCAACGATGCCGGGCCAGAGGGAGATTGATCTGGAGACTGCGGGGACGCCCGAACCGAACAGGGATCGCCATCGGGTCCTCTCGTCCGGTCGCCTACCGGCACGATGGGGCCACCCTGGGATTTTTCGCAGTTGGCGGGGCAGCCTTTCGTATGTGGCTGGTACACTACTTGGGCCCCCAACTACCTGCGGTCGGCCAGCGGAGCACCGTGCTTCGGATCCCGCTAACCTCCGCGACCAAACTCCCGACACGACAACAATTGGCCCATCGTACCCGGCACACATCGCAACACAACTGCTCAGACCCGCCCTCCAAACGGCTTCACCAGACATCATGCCGGAACACGACGAATCGCTTGGCGGCATGACTTTGACTGGTGGGTGGTAACTACGCCGGCGGCCGATGGTGAGGCCTACCACCGAGAAAACGTGACGTTCGCTCGCTCGTATTCACGTTGTTTTGTTGTGTTGACTTACATACAAGTAAAGCGTAGATAAATTAATAAAATTATCTTGAATTAACCGACGCACATTTTGAATATCTTGATTGGGTGAGTAATGTTCTCGTCATACTTATTAATTTATAGACTACGAAAAAAGAAACCAAAATAACCTAACCTAATAAGCTTTTTCCTTGGATTTTCGTAGGCGGGTACCTACTTGCAAAGATAAAAAAATATTGGAAAAATCGCATAGATTGTTTCTTGTGATTGTTTCAATCAACTTGTGAAGGTACAATTGATATTAATTTGTTTATTTGCCTAATTTAATGATGATCATAATTTTATTGTAATTTAATTTAGTATAATGTGACTCTTATTTTTATCAAGATTCATCTGGATTTCAATAAGGATCATCAGTGAAACCGAAGTACAAATGTACCTCTCATCTCTAGTAACGCTAATAAAGAGAGATGCCATTGAAATTTGAGATGATATGAAATCTCTATTTCCAAAACTTTTCAAAGTCGCAATGAAATACCTTCCCATCGTTGCCACAACAGTCCCAAGTGAGCGATTGTTCTCGGAAGCTGGAGCAACCATAACTCAATAAAGAAATAGGCTGTAAGTGTCTAGATTATCCAAGCTTCTCTTTCTTTACTCTGTTTCTACATTTTTTTGTTCAAAATAAATAATGTTTATGTAATAAATTGTGTTCTAATGTTTAATCAAATGTTTTATTGCTAGAGTTAACGAAGCATCTATCATATATCGCCTTTATCAGCGATATTTTTGGACATCGATGTTACTCATATAAAAATCGATGTTTTAAAATATCGATGTTTTTCAGAACGAAGTTGCATCGCTAGGGATCAGCGTCTTTTTCAAGTCCAGACATTAAAAATGAAAATGTTTACAATAACAATATCTGTTTGCTAAGTACATAACAGTCAATTTACGTGATTAAAAAAAAAAAACACTGATTAAAATGTCATAATTGTAGCATAACTACGCATTTTGCTTAATAACACCTTCTAAATAATACGAGATTTTATAATACCCCTTTTTGCAAAGTTTGGTCTTAATGCAGCTTTTAAATCTTTTAGTGGGTAAGTATCGGATGTCCATGGGAAGCTTGTTGTAAAAGTGTATACATTGACCCCTGAATGAGTTGCCTACTCTGTGAAGACGAGTGTGATGTATAGCAAGATTGTATTGTTGTCCTGGTACTTATTTATTTTATTTTTTATTTATTTATTTATTTCTCTCTTCACAACATTGGTTTGGCAAATTTTACTTATATTCCACCATTGGAAGAGACTGGTGCCTGAAGTAGGTTTTTGTAGAAACCTGTGTTACAGGTCACCAGGGCCCCCCGAAGCAAAACAATAGAGAAACTTATATTATGAACATCGCATTTTTTTTTTAATTCGATATTGTTTTATACCTACATAAGATTTTCAAATACATATTGAGAAGCTACAGTTAGAATGTTCACCTTTGAATTTTTCTCTAAGTGAATCTCTAGGACCAAGGTTGTAAATGGCTCGAACAGCCCTTTTCTGTAAAACAAAGATAGTATTGATGTCCACACTAGTTCCCCAGAGAAGAATCCCATAAGACTATGAAAATAACTAAAATAAATAATTCTGGCTGTATCTACATCAGTTATCTGTCTAATTTTCTTAACAGCGAAGGCGGCAGAACTGAGTTTATCCGACAGCTTCGCAATGTGAGGACCCCGCTATAACTTGGCGTCAATAGTTAATCCAAGAAAAACTGTCGACTCGAAAGGGATCAACTCTACTGCATTCAGTTGAACATTGGTACTTAGCTGCCTGACATTTGGCATAGAAAATTTAATGAGTTAGTTTTTTTAGCCGCTAGATGTCGCTACTTATTTCGTTTACTAGTTTTTCTGATTTTTATACGTTACAGGTGGCCAAGATATACTTAGAAAGTACATATAACTTTAGAAAAGTTACATTGATACTTCCCTGACCTGGTGACCTAGTGGTTTAAATACCAGCCTCTCAAGTATGAGTGTGCGGGTTCGATTCCAGGTCATGTGTTTACCAAAATTTTGTTATTCTTATGGGTCGGACGGGGTTTTCTATACATATTGTGTATAGTCACCACTACTTCACCACTTTTGACAAAACCGCACATACACGTGTAGAAAACTGGAAATTCAGCGTTATGATACTTATGATGTGTGACTGCCACAGTACACCATCATGCTGAGTGTCCATTTTATCATAGTTACAATGTGCTGCCGAGTATTCTGTTCTGTGTTTGTTATCATAATTCTGTTTTATTGCTTTTATATCTCTTCATTATTACAACTTATTGCACTTTTGACTTTTACGTACAGAGTTAAACAAAAGCCACTTTGTATTGTAAGTAATAAAAATACGTTTTGTCTATAAGCATTGTTTTGTTTTCCAAGACTCTTTCGCCAAAAACATGGACTCCATTCTCTCCTCATGCAACTCTCATTACTCATCTTCACGGAATATGGTCGACCATCACCATCTTTGCGAGCTTGAATGGTATCGGTGCTGGGTGTTAATAGAGGCTTTCATAGCAGCAAACTCTGTAAAGACACGTCAAACTTGTATTTGCAAATAACTTAAACCTCGTTATAAAAGCCGTAGGAAGCAATATAATGTAGACACAAGTACGCACTTACATTTCTATAAGAGTAAATTCATGTTATCTAGCGTAATGGACATGATAGTACATAGCTATTTTTAGCTCCTGCTTTAACATTCATTTGGTGACTTTACGGTAGTAAGAAGATATAAATTGAGAGATGAATACCTTGTCCTATTAATTCCAGTTATTATAAACAAATTTTTTAAAGTGAAATCTTTTTTTAGCAACGTTGAGCAGTTTTGTTGCATTGAATTCGCATGTGTGTGGCCGACACGACACCATGATCGATTTTTGTTTTTTACTTTTGTGTTTTTAATGATTTCAGTTTTCACTTCCGTCGATCAGACCCTCGACAAAATTTTTTTCGATTATAATCTTTACCTAACGCATAATTGCATCTCACATTTAGGTTTGCTACTAATCACCTCTAACGCGTTTATAAAAAGGAAAGTTAAGCATTGACTAAGACAAATAAACTAGTTTTTAAACTATTTATTTCAGACCATTGGATCCATTTACTGTTAGTATGAACTGCTTCAAAAAAGTTGCGGTGGCCTAGTGGTTGAAACACCAGCCTCTCAAGTATGAGTGCGCGGGTTCGGTTCCAGGTCAGTTCAGATTCAAGTACCATTGTAACTTTTCTAAAGTTATATGTACTTTCTAAGTATATCTTGGACACCAATGAGTGAAGGTGAAAGAAAACATCTTAAGGAAACCTGGTCTTTAAGTCTGAAATCGCCAACCCGCATTGAGCAAGCGTGGTGATTACGCTCATTCCTTCTCTGTATGAGTTGAGACCTGTGCCCAACAGTGGGACGATAAAAAAAGGTTGATGATGATGAACTGCTTCTATATTATTAACTTAAAACTACACTATTTGGATGTCTTCTAGCCCAGAGTCTAATAGAATAGAATACTTTACTTCAGACCGGAGTCTATAAGGTTAGTAACAATCTTACTTAACATCTAGTATTAGTAGGTTACAGACACAGATACACATACATAAAAATTAACTTAAAACTTAGAACTTAGCGTGGAGCTGCATCCACCTCTGCCACATGGGAGAATCCCACCAATCCGCGAACACACTGACAATACTGTTGTTACTGCGGCGAACACGCGTCATCAGTAAAACTATTAATATTGTATTTCGCAAACATCCCTGACGCACTACAACGCCACGGCAGCCCCAACAGCACCCTCAGAGCGTTATTATATTGAACACGTAGGTGGCTGTATGCCCGCTGAGTGAAGTTAACCCACAGGCTGCACGTGTAGAAGATACCTCAACAAAAGATACCTCAACCTTGTCCATCAATATAGCTAAAATACTGTTAAGGCTACCCCGAAATCGCTGCAACATGATGAACTCCATACATACATAATGAGCCTATTATGTTCCCACTACTCAGTCATAGGCCTCCTTTCAGTGAGAGGGAGTGGACCGTAATCCACTGGCCCAGCGTGGATTGGTAGATGTCACATGTCTTGGAAGACTGTTTTGGCTCTATGACATGTGGCTTCTCATGGTATTTTCCTTCACCGTTTTGAGACCAGTGGTGATCCAATAATTTACATAAAGTAAAGTGCCTGATGGGATTCGAACCTGCAAGCTACAACTTGTAAGTCGCGGCAGATACCATTTTAGGCCACCACTGCTCACCGTTCGACGCACACCGTTTGCGTATAATGACATGAAGGTCTTGCCTCAATGGTTTTAGCACTGTCTGATAAACACTGTCGCCTGTCGTTCAAAGACATTAAAGGTTGGTTAAGACCTATATAATATTAATTAATTATAGAACGTCGATAGGTTGGCTACTCTTCGCCTGCGCGTCAGGCTTCGGAGACCATTTTGAAATAAATCTGGGTCGCCAATTTGAATCGGAGTAGATTAAAACGGAATCCAAACCTGCCAGGTGCATTTTTCAGCACCAGCCCAAGTGTGGCTCCACACACGAGCGAACCTATGCTTTGTATAACATTAGAAGTTGTCCTGGTGTGAAGTACCGACGGACTTCTGCTATAACGCCAAGTTTTCTGGCAGCCACCTAGGCTTTGGACTCAATGAACCGCCAAAAGTTTAGGTTCGAGGAAATCTCAACTCCCAAGAGCTGACGGTGGTCGGTGCACTCCAAGGATATGTTGCGAAAAGTAGGTATGAATTTATTTATCAAACAGTCAATATCACTACATGTTATAAAACAAGGTCGTTTTCGCTTTCCCTAAGTCCCTTTGTATAATTAAATCTTTTAACTCCGCAACGGATTTTGATGCAGTTTTTTTAATAGATAGAGTGATTATTATTTTTGAGGTTTCTAATGCGATGTCGTAAATAATTCCATTTTTCACGCGATTACAGTGAAACGCAGGCTGAACCCTACGAGATTTATCAAAATAATGTACAAAATATTGTACATATTGAAAAGTCCGCGATGGTATATGTCTATCTCTCATGGATATCTCACAATAACATTTTTTTGTCATTTATTTTTTACGAGTAATTTTTGGCTAATTTTCTAAGCGATTTTAACCAAAACAGCATTAATCCTTACCCAATTAAATACATTGTTGATTTAATATAGATCTATATGACCCTTTGCAGCATATGATTTTAATGGATATTTTTGAAGATATTGTAGGCGGCGCCGCGCCGGTCCGCTATGTTTTTGTATGCACCAACGTTCACAGTTTTTTTGTATTGTATTTAATATCAAGATAGCATCCGTGCAAAGCCGGGGCAGGTCGCTAGTACTTCATAAAAGTCGTAATTTCCCTGTTAGACATTGCCTAGCCTATTTCGATCTCTAGAAAAATAACATTTTGCACCAGAAAACCTATCATACTGAAAATTAGCACTGGGAATGAACCGTCTCTCTTAGGATACCAAGCTATTGTTATAATTTAGCATGTTCAACCAATTGTAACGGACTTTGTCTCGCTTATATATTGATAGTCTTTTATTACACCCGCTCGGTTCTGTTCGAAAGGCATCTATGTAGAAAAGATAAAAGATAAATGCGTCCTGCTGAAATAAAAATCATTATTTATTTTTAACGGCGCCGCAACGCATAAAGGACGGTGGTGGTATAAGTTTGAGAGTGTCTGTCTGTGGCATCGTAGCTCTCGAACAGGTAAATGGATATTATTTTAGTTTAGCATTTGTCTCAGAAAACCTACAGATTAAATGGATTGATGGTTATTTATATTATATTATGACAAACGCTCCACTCTCGGTAAACATGCATAACAAAATCAACCTACCGTGTTCCCATTGCTCGGACATAGGCCACCACTTGATGAGAGGGAGTTAGCCGTCATTTAACATGCGGGTCCAGTTTGGGTTAGTAGCTCGAAGTTTTTGATTCATCACGATGTCTCCCTTCAGTCCTTGAGAGCAGTGGTGATGAAATAATTTACACAAAATTAACCGATAATAGGCCGAACCACTAGGTCACCGCTAGGTACTCTCTCGGTAAACTCGATTTCGAATTCGGTAAACATTTTCCTAGTTTTAGAATTGTTCCGTTCCACTGTAAAAGAAACAACACCTGACAACAGATGTTCACTCTGAATTCTTTTCAAGAAACCTGTTAACATACACGTGATTTAAAATGTTTTGTTTGAATTCCCCTTTCATAACTAATTCATTTGTTGATTCACTTCTTGCATTGCTCTGAAGCACGGGCATTTTCGACCGAGTAAACAGTAAACGATTTTAACGGAATTTCTACTGATATTATTGTTGGTTGTGCATTTGCTTCTACGTATTATTTAACAATATTTCAGCATTATTTTTCAGTACAAAACATAAAACGAACATTTTAATATTTAACACAGGTATAATTTGTAAAAAGGGTGTATCTGACATCGACGCACAAACGAGTACCATGGATCCAGTACATGATTCTGAACCCACCAGTGGTAGAATTTTTCGTCGGCTTTTTCATGATCTCAAAAAAGATATATGTGGTTTTTTTCACTTTAGACCGTTCATAATTGCTATACTTTTATAACCCAATAAGATTTTAAAGTAAAAAATAATTAATTCGCTAATTACACTAAACAGCGCAAAGAAAACAAAACTCGAAAAACTATCTTATCAGCTGATTTAATAGATTTCATATCAGGGATCAACGTCATACCTACAAACCCGCACGGCGGCACGCTTGCAACGTTCAAAGGTTGAGCCAACGCATTTTTTTAAGCACTGTGAATTCTGTAACTGTTCATTAACGACATAAATGACTATCATAATTTTGTTAGTGGCATGCGGTCTAGCCTTTTCGCGAAGTTTGCGTTACGATGTCAGATACAACCTGTATATAATATCTTCATACAATGCCGTATGTTGAATATTGTACATACAATGCCGGCTTATCCATTGCTTATTTATCTATTGTTATCACGGACTCCACGCAATTCTATATCAGTACTAGCGACCCGGCTTCGCACGGGTGCAATACTGATACTAATACATTGCAAAAAAAAAAAAACTGTGCACGTTGTATATAAAAACCTAACGGCCCGTCGCTCCCGCCGCCCCGGCCGGTCGGTACCGCCGCAAACACTACGACCCACAATTTTTAAATATGTAATATCCTCGAAAATATTCATTTAAATCATGTTCTGTAATGGGACGAGTAGATCTACATTAAATCAAAAATAAGTACCAATACAAATGAATTTTGAAATAATCTTTTTTTCCCGCGAATTAATTCCAACTTCCCCGAAATTTTGGTAATCCTTAAAAAAGTGACAACACCGGTATTATTATGAGCGAATAGCGATGCGACCACGTGCCGCGTGACCTGCCGCCCGCCGCCCGCGGAAGGGTGCTTAACGCACATTTATTAAGTTACCTCTTTTTGCGAAATAATATTTATTTTTTTAGGGGTTTTTTTTTTAAAGTTTAGCCCGGTTTTGTATCCATTAGTAGAATCAATTATCGATACCTAACAACACCTTCACGGGTCGGACAGGGTTTTCTTAACATACTGTATAAGGTATTTCAGCTGGAAATCTCGCGGAACATGCATGAATTCGCCTAATTAGTAAACAAAGTGTAAACGAGGACTTACTCAACTTTTAAACAAACCACGCAGTAGACACTGACAAAATGTACGATGTAATCGTCAAAAAAACCGCATGCGTTCACTCTAAAAATATTTGATATTCTGCTGCCCGCTTCCTTGGTGACAGTTCCCTTATACAGTTCCCATATGGAATGGTACTATTCTAAGCCCGGTACCGCACGGGGTATGGTTTGAGCACTTTTAAATAAAATTACTAGCCAGATTTGTGACGTTTCAAAACAGCAGAGGAAATAAGTTATAAAAGTCACCGTGATCAATACAACCTTTAGTTGAGATTCCTAGGTTAGAAAAATATATTTATTTATATATACTTACAATATGTTAAGGAAACCCTGTCCGACCCGTGAAGGTGTTTTTAGGTATCGATAACTGATTCTACTAATGGATACAATACCGGGCTAAACTTAAAAAAAAATCCCCCTAAAAAATAAATATTATTTCGCAAAAAGAGGTAATAATTGTGTGTAAGCACCCTTCCGCGGGCGGCGGGCGGCAGGGCACGCGGCACGTGGTCGCATCGCTATTCGCTCATAATAATACCGGTGTTGTTACTTTTTTAAAAATTACCAAATTTCGGGGAAGTTGGAATTAATTCGCGGGAAAAAAAGATTATTTAAAAATTTATTTGTATTGGTACTGTATGATTACGTAAAATTTTATATTATATTTGGTCATGTGTTTACCTAACCTTTATTATCCTTATGGGTCGGACAGGGTTTTCTTAACATACTGTATACTTTATTCTACATCAATATCGCTAATGCAATCTCTTCCGGGCAACCTTAGAATGGACAGAGGTTTTCCAGGACATTACATAAATGGGATTGTCGTTGGTGCAAATATTACAAATACAAGGTACTAAAATATATACACACATACATACATATATCCAAAATCATGCTATGTGGTTATAATAAATTGCTAATATGCAATAACCACAGTACATTTTAATGTGTTGAATACAATAGTATTTAACATACATTAAATTATGTTAATGGCTGAATGAAAACAACTTCAATATTAGTATTATAAATCATATTGTACATATTTGAATTAATGAATATTTGAATTAACATTATTATGTAAATTCTAACTTGTTTATTTGTTCAAATTAGTTTGCTATAATTATTAAGCAAAACATATTTATGATCTCGTATGCATAGCAGCTGCTATAGCAGCAGCTATAGTCGTGGTGGCCTAGTGGTTAAAACATCAGCCCCTCAAGTATGTATGCGGGTTCGATATCAGGTCGGGCAAGTACTAAAGTAACTTTTCTAAGTTATATGTACTTTCTAAGTATATCTTGGACACCAATGACTGATTAAAAAGGTGAAGGAGGAAACCTGGACTTTAAGTCTGAAACCACCAATCCGTATTGAGCAAGCAATTGATTACAGTCAATCCTTCTCTATGAGAAGAGACCTGTGCTCAGCAGTGGGACTATAAAGGTTGATGATGATGCATAGCAGCTATGTATGTAGTTACATATACCATGTTTCCACCAATAAGTTATCTTATCTTAGCTCAAGAAAAACCTGACTTCAGTTAAAAGAAGACAACTGAAAAAGTGAGCGTACCTTTTACTTATAGAAAGTAGCAATTCCGGAGGTTACTAAACATTCTTACATTAATACAACTCCGTGTCAGGTTCGGATTTAAAATCTGGAAGAGCCCTCCAAGTTTGTTTTGACCTTCTTTTGCATCGACATTTTTAATGTTAAAAATGACTTCTTAATATTAAAAATGTGAATTTCGAAATACGATTATTTTATCGTTTGTTAAAAGGGATTTAGGAACTTATGACCCTATAAAGATATTACAGATTTAAAAATTACGGGGCGGCGCGATTGCGGCGGTACCAGCCTGCCGGCCCGGGCGTCGCGGGGAGCGGCGGGCCGGTATGTTTTTCATACAAAGTTCCCAGTTTTTGTGTAGTTTATTTAGTATCAGCACTGCACCCGTGCGTAGCCGGAGTGTTTTTAATAATTAGTAAATGATTGAGAAGCTTATTTTATAAGATATATATATATATATATATATATATATATATATATCTCTTATAATTGTAATTCGTCTTCATCTTGACCCAGTCTTTATTAGGGTCAGTTCCCAGTCTAACCATATTTAGCAAAGTATTAATAATTTACATGGAACGACTGTCCATCTGACCTCCACAATACACAGGATAATGTATATTTTATTAAGTTGATATCCCTTTTGTAAAACTAATTATCGCACTTGCAACCAGGGATGTTACGGAGCTTCGACTCCGACTCCGTTAAGTCGGAACTTCCGATTATTATCGTACCTTCGGTTCCGATACTTTTAAATCGGAGGTTTTAATCGGAGGTTATCAAAGCAAACATAGCTATAGAGGCGGCGGCCTGTCGACTGTTATCAACAGGTTCATACATATCGCGCGAGGAATTCCCTGACTCCTGCTACGTGCATTCTATCGTCGATTATTTTTCTCTGGTTTTGGAGTCAACACATTTGATTTAATTTGTTCCAAAGCTTTTGCTCATTTAATGTAATATAATATGCTACTTTGGGTTTTAATTAACTTCATTTAATTTCTCGTTCATTTGGAAACATGTCATTTTTCTTTTCACTGTTAGTGTTTAATTTTACAATAAAAAAATTTAATGAAAAAAAAAATGACTTAATAATGGTTTTTTGTGTTTAAATAAAAAATCACTACTTCTGACCCTGCCTCCGCCTCCGGTTCCGACTCCGATAAATCAAATCTTATATCTCCGACTCCGGTTTCGGTTCCGATATAACTACCTCCGTTACATCCCTACTTGCAACCTTCACTACCGTTCAGATTACGTTACAATGTTTTTGTAAATTTTTCAATAATCACTGTGAAATCAACTGAAACATTTTTCAAATAAAGTTGATGTTTGTTTAATTTAAAATAACGTCAGTTAGGAACAAATAACATTCGAATTAAACATTACTTGCTTCGTTCTTTTTTATTATTCCTTCTTCGTCCATTCCTTCATTCAGTAATTTGCATAATCAACCTATTATGTTCTGACAAGACACTGTTTTGACAAGAGCCTCCTTTATATGAGAGAGAGTGGGCCGTTTTATCTACAAATTAGGCTCAGCTTACAAGGATCAAAGTGCAAGTATCCGATAGCAAGTTAATTAATGGGTCGCACACAATTCACTAGAAATTTGCTTTAAATTACTTCAACAATACAGTATCCATTTTATATTGGACAATCATATGATGGGGCAATCAAAATAATCGTAAAAAGCCTGATTGAAGCTCTGATATCGAAAATAGCTAAATGTTTTACATGGAATAGTTTATTGTAATGATTTATGTTTAAGTATATCATCATCATTCATCATTATCAACCTTTTTATCGTTCCACTGCTGGGCACAGGTCTCCTCTCATACAGAGAAGGAAGGTTGAAGTATATACATATATACAACGTTATTTTATATGAAAAACACCGAAACACTTGTCGAGTATTTTTAAGTATTGAATTTTCATAAAGATATCATGAAAATCACAAATTTTTGAACATGTTATGTCACCTGCTTGTCCCAACAAAAATATGGTCAACGCGATGCGCGCCCGCCTGTGTCAGTAGCGGCGCGGTGTCGCCTTGCGTTTGTTTTTAATTATATTTGGGAAAAAATATAACATGGTGTAAAAATTATTGGAATCGATTCAGTTGATTATTCTGAACAAACTGTATTCAGGTTTCGTATAAATAAAAAATAACGTTATATTTATTGATGTTATAAAAATATTTCGCTTTATGTTCTCTTTCCAAGGAACAACTAGTTACCTACACCCGGCTCCAGAGAAATGTTACCCCCTAAAAGCGACATCTTTTGACAAGTATTATTATACGACGATGTTACGTGCGTGACATCAATGAAGTTGTCATTCATGTCGCTGTCGATTATATATAAAATAGATAATGAAGAAGATTGAGGGTAAGCTTATAATTTTATTGAGTAAAACATGACGTCGCATAATAGAAAGTGAAGGTTACCTACTCCGTTATTTTATTTTTATTTTTTTTGTATAGTTTTGACCCCACAAGTTAAATTTCTAGTTAAGTTTTTTATAGTAACTTAACTGTTTTTTTTTTAAGTTTTGAAAAATCTGAGTGGTAAGATCACGTGGGTAAGATGTTGGTTCTCTTGAGATATCATCAAAACTAAATTATCAATTAAATCAGTAAATAAATATTTATTAATCTAAATTGGTGTAATATATTAATTAATACCATAAGAATATTACATAATCCTAGGGATGGATTTGTAAACATAACGATGAATTTCACCACTTTGTTAAGTAACTGAATGGCGCAACGGTATAACAGTTTGACTTGTGAGAATAAGGAACCGATTCTATTCTTTCTTAAGCTGATAAATTTTATTAAAATTTTAAATTTTATTGTGAGTTTTTAGAAATCTCAATAAATAAAAATATTTGTAGAACAAGTTTGGAAGTTTAAAAATGTCTATAGGTAGGATGCACGAAGTAAATACCAAGGTGCAAATTGCGATGGATATTACCTAGCAATCGTTATTTTTGTTTCTAGTTACAATATCTTAGCATATTTATTGTTGTCTCAGAGATGACGCGCACGTAAACATCTTAGGGGGGTGAGGTTTCTCTGAAGCTGTATGTACCATGGAAAGTGAACATCAAGCAACACAACAGAGAGAAAACAGAGAAAAGCTTCATCATCAACATAATTTCTAAATAAATGATGTAAATTAATATTCACGGTTTTCGCACCAACATATTAGCAATATTTACATGTAATAATATGCAAATGCTTTACTTTGCATTTTGTGGGTGCTGAATAAAAAACACATATCTCTTATTCTTTCTTTTTAACTTCACCGTGTTGATAGCAATGGCGATTAAATAATTAGTTAGTAAAGGGAAAAATTTAGTGGAAAACGACACGTCCTACATACAAAAGCTCATACACGTGGCATTTACTAACCCGGGTTGGGCCCACGTGGTAGATTATAGCCCATACCCTCTCGAGAGCAGGCCCGTGCCACAGAGTGGGACATTAAAGGCTCATTATGACATGACAAAGTACGACATTCTTTACGTCAAATCCTTACCTAACTTTTATGAGACCACGAGATAGTTTTATTTTAATATGCAAGGGAGGTTGTAAGCGGTAAGTCATATTGTTATATACCAAAAGAGGGCTCCATTTTTTTATAATAAACTAGCGCTTGACCGCAATCCCGCCTGAGGGTAAGCAGTGATGCAATTGCTGATGGTAAGGCGCGCAAGTTTATTAAGAGCCTATTCACTTTAGCCTTGAAGACAGTTAAATTGTAGTCAGACAGAAAAACTGGCACTGGCACACAATTGTTCCAGTCCCTCGATGTTCGCGGAATATATTGTAGTCAGACAGAAACACCGCCGCAATTTGTTTCAGTCCTTCGATGTACGTTGTATACAAGACGAGTCGAAAGAAAGGAGCCTGTGCTTCATGCTTATATTATTCCATTACAGCAAAATGAAATCAGTACTGTTCATTGATAAACGCTGCAATTCTTCTTCATCTTCAATGCTTTGAAAAGTTCGTAATAGTCCAGATCGGGTTAATTTGAAGAGAAAATTTTTCTGGGAAGATTGGTAAATTTGGGAAGTAACTGAGAGTGATATTATTGTGTTTTTTTTTTAATTTTGACGTCGGTAAGACAAATATGACAAAGGGTTATTTATTGATTTTCCATTTTTATTTTCAAAGTTTATAGGCAAATAAGTTCGCTTTCAAATATTGTGTGCCGCCAAAAAAAGGCTGTCTCTAAAACTCTTACCGTGTAATTGTATTACAGCTTCATTTACATTTATATTTACCTCTGCTTTAGCAAATCTAAACTATCCAAATCACAATGATCTTCATTCTTGTTGTAATATTACCGTTATGTTACTACTATTTGAGGCAAAATATTTATTTACGGGCTGAGGGTGAAGTAAGCTGTCAAGTACTTACTAGTAAGTAGATATTAGTGTATCTACCGGTCCATTCTGACCACATAAATGTGTTCCGTAATGAGTAACGTTCAAAATCTAGTTACAATTTCATCTCAGCAACAATCATATGTCAAACAGTCGTCAAAAATGTAGCAAGTTTAAAGGCATTTTTGACCAAATCGGACTTAAATGGTCTTTAAAATGACCCCAGATTCAGGAGATAAATGCCCATTGATTTAAAGTTCACTTGTCCTATGTTTTAACAGCTATATTTTTAGATAACAAAATATTTTCATGAAATATGTCTGATTTCGAACACTTATGCTACTAAAAGTCAAAGCAATCTACCCGACATACACTTTATATTATAATCAGCTCGTAAGGCTCAGCCGCTGAACATGGGACCTCAAATTGACGGCCTCAATCAATGCTTAATCCCTTGAATTAAATGTCATACATGAAGAGAATTTTCGTAGCCAGACAGTTCCTTATGTAATCCTCTTAAATATTTTAACCTTTAAGTACCGACGTGTGGTCTGACAGACACTTGAAGCGTTCGGATACGGTGGTTTCATTTGTTAACAGAGACGTAACCCCCCGCGCGTTTGTGTACCCCTCAGGCAGTCGCCCGGCAACGTTCGTGGAGTGTGGTTGTGTCGGCGCTTGCGTTTCTGGTGAGTTATGTCTTTTATAAGTTCGCGCGTGGTCTGACAGACCACTCGTCGGTACTTACGTAACTTTTTTTGGGACGATTTTTTCCAGGTTTTACTACTTTTCTCTTTTATTTTCAGCTAGTCATAAAAATGAATCGGCCGGGTACATCGGGTGTGAAACGTGCACCCTCAAAAGAAAATGAGAGTGTTCATGTCACTAAGAAGAAACGTGATGATGCTCCAGAAGATGTGAGGGAAGAAAATCAAGTACCCGAGGGTAGTCAGACAAGAAAACTCTGTCACATTTGCCCTTCAAAACTAAAGCGTAAGACTGCTTACAAATGCGATACTTGCATGAAATATGTGTGCCTGCAATGCAGTAAGCCTGTATGCAAAGAGTGTTTGTAAATTGTGATAATTCCTATAATGATGCCGTGCATTTTTGAAGAAATTTGTTAATTCTTTGTTAAATTTTAATTTTATTTGTTTTCTTAGTTATTAATCTTTAAGAAAAAACATATATCATAAAAAAAAAATACTTAGTTGGTAAATGTTATTAAAAAAGTAAAAAGTTATTTTTTTCTCCCAAAGAAATTAAGACTTCAAAGTTTGTGTTAATAATAAGCAATAAATATAAAAATTTCTTTATCTTGTTTTATTTATACAATAACTAAATATATTATTAATACATAGACACATTTAAAAAATAATAATATTTTGTAATATGAAAGTTTTCCTTACTAAAGCTATAGTGGTCTAGCAGACCTCACGTCGGTACTTATGTAACTAAGATGGCATGTCGGTACTTAAAGGTTAAGTGCAGAATAAAGTTTATATATGAGTAAGATTAATTAACAGTACATAAGTGAGCAATTGCAGCAAGTTAGCAATTGCAGCAATTATGAGCAATTTGTATTTTTATTTTAACTTATAAAAGAACTAAGAGTTTTTTTGGCAAAATAGTTTATATTGTTGTTGTTTGTGTGTTGGTTTCTTGTTTTCTCGGTGGTAGGCTATAACATCGGCTCCCGGCAGAAGTTAGCACCCACCAGACAAAGTTTTGCCGTCAAGCGATTCGTCGTGTTCCGGCATGATGTCTGGTGAAGCCGTACTGAGGTCTGAGCAGTTGTGTTGCGATTTGTGCCGGGTACGATGCGCCAAATGATTGTTTGGTCGTGGAGAGTCTCCAGATCAATCTCCCTCTGGCGCAGCATCGTTGGTCGTGTTGGTCTTGGGTTTAACATTGCATTATCTCGCTCAACTGCCGTCATCCTTCCTATTCCTAAGTTTTTAAGTGAAAAGGCTTAATAAACTAGTGCGCTTTACCATCAACGATTGCATCACTGCTTACCATCAGGCAGGATTGCAGTCAAGCACTAGTTTATTATTAGTTAAAAAAAAAGAAAAAAATATTTTCCCTATCATAAGACTACGGGATTCGGAGATCAAATAACGTCTCTAACGATCTAACGTTGCGATGTATACATTAATGGTATTCAGTCTTCGGTTAGACTGGAATCTGACCTGCTCAGCTCAGATTGTTGAAGAAGGGTCGGCAGGTTGATTGATTTCATCATATGCTAGTCTTTTCCCAACTTTGTAGGTTTCTGCTTTTAATAAAACTGAATGTAGCTGGTTTTCAGTAAAATATATATTATCGAATGCTAACAACATTGAACCGTACAGGTTGGAGTGTGGAGTTAGGCAGGGGGGTTTAACCTCACCTAGGCTCTTCAACCTGTACGTGAATGAGTTGATCGTTGAGCTTAGTAGCAAACCAGTTGGGTGCAAAATAGATGGCACTAGTGTTAACAATATTAGTTATGCTGATGACATGGTGCTGCTGGGCCCAACGGCTGGCTCAATCAGAGAGATGTTACGTGTTTGCGAGAGTTATGCTGCGACTCACGGCTTGCAGTATAATGTTGTTAAGAGTGAGTACTTGATCTTTGAGGTCCCCGGGAGAAGGGTGCATTACGAGCCCGTAATTTGTTTAAATGGGAAACCATTAAATAGGGTTACCCAATTTGAATACCTGAGCCATTATTTGACTGCGGATCTCAAAGATCAAGTAGACATTGAACGCGAACGCAGGGCGCTAGCAGTTAGATGCAACATGTTGGCTCACAGATTTGCACATTGTAGTAATGAAGTCAAAATCACTTTGATCAAAGCTTTTTGTCAGTCGTTCTACACGTTCCTGTTGGGTTAACTGTACGCGGAAGGCTCTAGACGCCCTGCGGGTGCAATATAATAATGGTTCTAGGGTGCTGTTAGGGTTACCTAGGTACTGTAGTGCGTCCGGCATGTACGCTTTGGCGCATGTTGATGATTTTCATGCCATCCTGAGGAAAAAGGCGGCCTCGTTGCTGGGTAGAACTAGGACCAGCGCTAACAGCATCCTACAAGCCATGGCCGATAAGTTCGATGCGCCGGTGCTTAGGCGCTGGTTAGCATTGCTTGTGCGGCAAGCATGATTAGTTTTTAAGTGTTACTAACCCTTAATAGATAAGTTACTAACCATTGGACCATTGTTGTCTTTGAATAAATAAATAATAATAATAATTATTATTATTCGTTAAGAAATCTTACTTCATTCATTTCTACACTGGTTACTTTTAATGACTAGCGACGACATTAATTATGAAATTGTGGAAGTAACTGTTTACAAGTGGACATAAAAACTGATATTTTTCAGAAGAAAAGCTGGATGCAAAAGTTTTCGTTGTATTAAAACTTTAAAAATTATTTAACCATAGTTACTTTAATGCAGTAGCGCTAAACTTACTCAGGAAAAGTTCATGTCGAAATAGGTGACATTTTATTAGAAAAGCGTGCCCGCGGGAAGTCGCACTGACAATTGCCTAAACACCTTTTGTTTGTCGCCGTTCAGTCATCCTCCATGTATAATCATAGTTTTATTATAGAGGATAAAAAAGTAGCCAAAATGCCACAGCATTAGTGCTGTGACATTTGTTTGGT
Source organism: Sesamia inferens (assembly GCA_037179545.1). Classification (NCBI taxonomy): domain Eukaryota; kingdom Metazoa; phylum Arthropoda; class Insecta; order Lepidoptera; family Noctuidae; genus Sesamia; species Sesamia inferens. The sequence continues at coordinate 10,567,969 of CM073921.1, read as the reverse complement.
AATTTCTAATAATGTATAGAAGGAAGTATTTCTAAGTAATCAGCTGTGCTGCTAGGGAACTCAATAAATAACTAAGAAACCGTAGTAAACTTATTACGGCACTTCTTCTCCCCAGCAAAAGCTCTAGGAAATGGTGAACGGTGGGCGTTTTGGGGATCTGTCTTATGTAATTTTATTAACGTTCAAAAAGTGCTGATTCAGTGCCTGATTTGAATAAACGTCTTTTGATTTTATTTTGTTATGATTCAGTTTGTACCTGTTTACTTTTGAGTCGCGGACGATGGGTGTTAATGATTTTTATATAATGCTGAATATTCTAATTTCTCACTTCATCGCTTACATCTGTATAAATGTAGCACATTCTGGTACTTGTATTAAGACTGACGCTGAGGCTATTGGAGATATAATCTAGTCTTTGAGAGTATCTCGTATGATCGGTCGTCACTGACGACATAGGGGAGCGATTGAGCGCTAGTTAGCTGCTTTATCAGATGCAGAGAAAAAACTGCTTGAGAAAGTGGAAAAAGATGGATAGAAATTAAAAGGAAAGTTATGGTATTATGATAATTGGGTACAGACCTTAATCTTAGGTTACAATTAATAGAAAAGCAAGTGTAGTTTAATTTGTCAACGTTAATTTTTAGTTAGTTCGTTAGTTTTATTGTTTTCTTGCTTTTGCTTGTTTTCTCGGTGGTAGGCTATAACATCGGCTGCCGGCAGAAGTTACGACCCACCAGACAAAGTCTTGCTGCCAAGCGATTCGTCGTGATCGGTCGGCATGATGTCTGGTGAAGCCCGGAACACAAAAAAGTAGTTTAATTTGTCAACGTTAATTTTAAAGTTACTATGTGGGATTTGTTTTATTGTTTTCTTTTAATTTTGATTTATTTTTTTGTGTTCCGGGCTTCACCAGACATCATGCCGGATCACGAGGAATCGCTTGGCGGCAAGACTTTGTCTGGTGGGTGGTAACTTCTGCCGGCAGCCGATGTTATAGCCTACCACCGAGAAAACAAGTAAAAGCAAGAAAACAATAAAACTAACGAACTAACTAAAAATTAACGTTGACAAATTAAACTACAGAGTTTCATTTGTCAACGTTAATTTTAAACTTACTATGTGGGAATTGTTTTATTGTTTTCTTGCTTTTCTATTAATTGTAACCTAAGATTAATAAGGCAAATAAGATGCCAACCATCAATAGATAAATACATAACATACATTTAGCTTATAATATTCCCACTGTTAGGAAACAGATCTCCGCTTGATGAAAAAGAGTGGTCCGTAATGTACCACGCTGGCCCAGTGCGAAGTGTGTTGGTAGATATTATATGTCTTCGAAGTTTTTGACTCTAGGACATGCTGATTTCTTCAGGATGTTTTCCTTCACTGTTTTGAGAGCAGTGGTGATCTACTATCTTTCTCTATCTCTAAGTACTAATCTTATGTAATTATATTAATGATACCAACTAATTATTTATATTAATATTAGTACGTTTTTCAGACTTCACTATTTCTTGCTTTTTACTCTGAATTTTGTAAAATAACTAGCGGTCGCCAGCGACTTCGATCGCGTGGAGTTAGTTATGCTCCGCTCCTATTAGTCGCAGCGTGATGTTAGATAACCTAAAGCCTGGATTAATAAATAGGCTATCCAACGCAAAAAGATTTTTGCAAATCGGACCAGTAGTTCCTGAGATTAGCGCGTCCAAACAAACAAATAACCTCTTCAGCTTTATATATCAGTATAGATTACTTTCTACTGCTGACTCATGCACACTTCTGGACACTTCGTCGTCGTCCAACTACCTCGAAATAATCCTTATATTTTTAGGTTTAATTAGTATCCTATGGCACTCACAAGTGACGTGGCTTTCTATTGGTAAAATAATGTTCAAAAACAGCAACCTAATTGCGTAATGTACTATTCTCCCTATGTTCACAAAATGTGTCTGCTCAACAAGGTAATTCATGCAATGAATGCTGTTAAACTGTCAAATTGATAGTGTTTCATGCAATTACTCTGTAGGTCAGTAGATCTAGGGATTACTACAACCTCAAAAACATTACCTCTTTTTAATATTAAGCTTAGAGTTACATATAGATAATGGTGAACCTGATCGTAATGAAATTGATCTTTTTTTAAATTTAAGAATAGAATAGAATACTCTTTATTGTGTACTACAAAACACGCCACTATCAAACTCGCAGCCTTGGCCTACAAGCCTACCTCTAAACCACTGAAATATGACCAAACAGGCGGCGATCATAAACAGAATACGGCGACACACTGTATCTCATTCACTCGCGATGACACGCACCACTCACGAGCCGCGTTAGTATGTCAAAAGCTTTATTATAAGTACCATAAGCCCGTTGTACACGGAACGGCTCCATTACGACACGGAGTATAAACCGCGCCGTAGAAAAAACGTGTTCGTCAACAATATTCCACAGTGAAATTTATAAAATCGACTCTGACGTACCTACATACGGAGAATAATCCGTAGTTTTTCACGGCGAGGAAAACGTAGGTATGTGTATGACGTGTACGGTCACGGCTTCGTCTCCTATAAAGATTGGAGACTCTGTTCTCGAAGTTGTTGACAGTTACGTGTACCTGGGACAAACTATTCAGTTAGGAAGGTCCAACTTCGAGAAAGAGGTCAATCGTCGAATCCAACTCGGCTGGGCTGCTTTCGGGAAGCGACGTAGAATCTTCTCGTCCGAAATACCGCAGTGTCTCAAGACAAATGTCTTCGACCAGTGTGTGTTGCCAGTGATGACTTATGGAATTGAGACGTGGTCGCCAACAATGGGCCTAATAAGAAGGCTCAAAGTCACTCAAAGGGCAATATAGAGGGCTATGCTTGGGGTTTCACTGCTCGATCGAATCAGGAATGAGGAGATCCGCAGAAAACCGACATAGCCCGAAGAATTGCAACACTAAAGTGACAGTGGGCTGGGCATATTGCCCGTAGGACCGATGCCCGATGGGGCCGACGGGTTCTCGAGTGGCGACCACGCACCGGAAGACGCAGCGTGGGTAGGCTCCTGAAAAAGTGGGCCGACGACCTTGTGAAGGTCTTGGAAAACCGCTGGATGCGGGAGGCGCAGGGCCGGTCGTCGTGGAGAACTTTTGGGGAAACCTAGGTCCAGCAATGGACGTTTTTCGGCTGATGATGATGATGATGATGGCGTCGTTCCGTAATGCCTCCGTGTCTATTCACCAGATGCCATAGTAATCCATACAACATTGACGACCACACCTACTACACATTTGAATCTAACGTCGTTTATCACGGCAAATAAATGTGTGTGTAGAACGGGCCTTACACAAATTACACGCATAAATACTCTCGTGACAAATGTTCACAATGGGTTTTTCCGATGAGGAAATTAAAACCACAGAAGCCAAATACGCCTTTATCCAGGTTTAAGTGATCTAATATACTCATAAACTCAAAAAGGTTGCCTTTTGCACTTGTGTACTATGGATAGCAAGACGTAAATAATATGATGAATGATAGAAATATTAAACAAAGAAAATGAGCTGTATAAATATAGGCTATCATGATTGCCTATGTCAACTGCTGGACAAACGCAGTGTTTTGTTTTGCACTTATTTTAATAGCAGATATGTTTTATAACATTAGTGTGTCGGTGACGCGAAGGCATTATAAGGCTTTCCCCTTAGGAATATCACTAAACACGTCAAAAAGTTTTCATTTCAATCATGTCACCTATATATATATATAAATCATAGCAATCGTTTTTCGGTAACTCAATAGCCGATTACCAATCCAATTTAAATTCGCAAATATGATTTCTTTTGACATTGAAACAAAGAGCTACCAAGTCAACAGAGAGAGATTACGCAAGCGCTCTTGCGTAACGCTACGATCTTGCTACGGAGCTACGCAGCTACGACGTAGACGTCTACGTAGTATCGTTAGAATTTTAGAGCAACCAATATTTTCGAGAGTTTTATTTTGTTTCGTGTGTCTTGTCAATTTATTTTTCTGCAATACTTAGAAACTCAGCTAAGTGTCTGTTCTTTTAGGAAATCTATTTAGTAGCAAAAATTCCTTAAACACAATTGGTAAAGCCACCATCCTGCTTTGCGTCCTAAAACGTAAACAACTATAATATTGCCTTTAAAGGTTTAACGTAAGAAGTTGGTAAGGAAACTCGCTCTAACAAGGATGAGGGCGAAGATCGTGCAATGTGTACTAAGTGCACCCCTTTTTAAGAAACTTTTAATAACCGTCTGCGAAGAGAATTACTATAACATGTACCTTTGAATTACATTCTTTAAATATTTTTGCAAATACTTAAACAAAAACATATGCTTGGAGAGAAAAGGCGAGTTATACACACATCAAAAGTGTCTAGGGATCAAGCATTTTTATGCGGATTTCTTGAGATTGAGATGTGGCTTTGTAATAAATTTATGATTTTATAAATTTATATGGATCCTTTTTGGTGCATTTCATAATTTGAATCGGGAACTGTGAATCAAATTCGAGTAAAAGATGAAAATCAGCTGTCAATATTTTCCCTATAAAAACATACAACGCATTGAAGACATTATTAGTGCTACTGTTTCCCTACTACTGATTAAAACCAACGTTATTATGGAGCGGCGACCTCATTTAAGCAGGGAAGAAATGCTCAGAGCCGTGGGAATGATAGAAGCTGGTTCCCGGCAACGTACTGTGGCTTTAGCTCTGAATACAAGTCAGAGTGTTATCAGTCGACTTTGGACACGTTACCGAAGCACTGGTACCGTGGCTGAGTGCCATGGAGGACGGTATCGCTGCACCACACGGAGACAAGACCGATACATTCAAATCTTAACTCGAAGAGCTCCAACAATAACCGCCATGATGTTAGCCGTGAGGCTTCATCACTCTTCAGGGAATTTAATTAGCGACCAAACAGTCAGAAACCGCTTGCATGAAGTGAACCTTCATTCCCGAAGACCGCTACGGGTACCACCTATAGCAATGCACAATCGTAGGATTCGATATCAATGGGCTCTTGAACACAGAAATTGGGCAGAAGAACAGTGGCGTTTCGTGTGCTTTTCTGATGAGTCTCGTTTTGGTATGAGACCGGATACAAGACGTATACGACACTGGAGAACCCCTGGACGCCAACAGCGATTAAAATCCTGCCAGGAAGTCCATCCTTATAGTGGTGAAACCATCATGGTATGGGCGGGTATTTGGATCGGCGGAAGAACTGAGTTGATTTGGATCAGAGGCAACCTCAACGCTCAAATTTATGCTGAGACGATTGTATCAGACGTCATCGTTCCTCTACAAGTGCAAATCGGTCCCTTATTTCAGTTAATGCATGATAATGCACGACCGCACACCGCAAGAGTTGTAAGACAGACTCTCGCCGCAGCTAACATCAATGTCCTGCCCTGGCCTGCTCAGTCGCCAGACTTGAACCCGATTGAGCATGCATGGGATATGCTACAGAGAAGAGCTCTGCCGAATATGGAGGGTATCCAGTCGCAAGACGACCTTTTTTTGTTGTTGCAACGAACATGGGCGGCCATTCCACAGCGTGATTTGGATGAACTCATTTTGAGTATGCCAAACCGATGTTCTTGTGTTGTTAGTGTTCGCGGTAGAAACACGGATTATTAATTGTTTAAGTTACCCAATAAAATTTTAGAGAAAACTGTTATTTCAGTCTTTTTTTCGAACTTTTGTGTTAGTGGTTCAAATGTCAAATATCCCTTTATTAGGAAAATGGCAAATTTCTTTATTAATGCAAAGGTGGCTTGGTTTATCGTTACTGTGACAAACGAAAACACTTTATTTGATGAATCCTTAAAGAAAATTTTAATTAATATCAATCAGGAGAAAAGTTATTGCAAAAATATATGTTGATCCCTAGACACTTTTGATGTGTGTAGTTTATTAGTAGTAGTATTAACTAATATTGGTTATTATCCTAATAAAATTGTTACAATCAAACTAATATGATTTTGATAATTTTATTAGGATGCTAATTACTAATCTGAGTTATTAGGAAATGAAGCCTACATTTCAAATAGTTAACTTTTCTGTTTGATTTGTAGTCATGTAAACATGCTTTTTAAGAAGTTATATACTAAGTACTAAAATTAGAAATAGTTACAATAGATTTAATATTTATATTCTGTTTGCAATTTATATATATTTTTTATATCTTGATATTTTATATTCAATATCACAAAAAATACTATTTTACGATTTAGGAAAGTAATATAGGCTATTATCCTAATAAAATTTTTATAATCATACTAATATGATTTTGATAATTTTATTAGGATGCTAATTACTAATCTGAGTTATTAGGAAATGAAGCCTACATTTCAAATAGTTAAATTTTCTGTTTGATTTGTAGTCATGTAAACATGCTTTTTAAGAAGTTATATATATGTATACTAAAATTAGAAATAGTTACAATGGATTTAATATTAATATTCTGTTTGCAATTTATATATATTTTTTATATCTTGATATTTTATATTCAATATCATAAAAAATACTATTTTACGATTTAGGAAAGTAATATAGGTTATTATCCTAATAAAAAATTTATAATCATACTAATATGATTTTGATAATTTTATTAGGATGCTAATTACTAATCTGAGTTATTAGGAAATGAAGCCTACATTTCAAATAGTTAACTTTTCTGTTTGATTTGTAGTCATGTAAACATGCTTTTTAAGAAGTTATATACTAGGTACTAAAATTAGAAATAGTTACAATAGATTTAATATTAATATTCTGTTTGCAATTTATATATCTTTTTTATATCTTGATATTTTATATTCAATATCACAAAAAATACTGTTTTACGATTTAGGAAAGTAATATAGGTTATTATCCTAATAAAAATTTTATAATCATACTAATATGATTTTGATAATTTTATTAGGATGCTAATTACTAATCTGAGTTATTAGGAAATGAAACTGATTTGTAGTCATGTAAACATGCTTTTTAAGAAGTTATATATATGTATACTAAAATTAGAAATAGTTACAATGGATTTAATATTAATATTCTGTTTGCATTTTATATATATTTTTTATATCTTGATATTTTATATTCAATATCATAAAAAATACTATTTTACGATTTAGGAAAGTAATATTTATTGTTATTTTTTCTTTAACAATTAAGAAAAATAAAAAAATAAAATAAAAACATTTTAATTGAGACTGTACAATCCGCATGGATGGATCTAATGTCGTCAGCATAACTCAGATTTTTTTAAATTATATTTTTTTTTGGTTTTTATCTGTTTTGATATTTAAATACTGCACCTATAAATAATTTATATATGATGAGCAGCGATAGAGTGAATAGGCTCTTAACAAACTAGTCGCTTTACCATCAACGATTGCTTCACTGGTTACCATCAGGCGGGATTGCGGACAAGCGCTAGTTTATAATTTTATAAAAAAAGACATATTTCTGAACTAAATAAATTAATCTTAATCAATACATATTATAAAACAAAGTCACTTTCTCTTTCCCTATGCTCCTTTGTATGATTAAATCTTTAAAACCCCGCAACAGATTTTGTTTTGATGCCGTTTTTTAATAGATAGAGTGATTAAAGCGTTATACATATAAACCTTCCTGGTTTATATGTATAATGACATACATTAAAATAATAGCGCAGTAATACTATTATTTTTGAAGGTCCTAATGTGATGTCGTAAATAATTATTTTTTTTCCGCGTTTATAGTGAAACGCTGGCTGAACCCTACGAGATTTATCAAAAATAATTTACAAAATATTGTATACATTGAAAAGGTCTACAAATAAGTTCGCGATGTTATATGTCTATCTCTTATGGATATCCCACAAAAATGTTTTTTGTCATTTACTTTTTACAACAAATAACGGTTAATTTTCGAAGCAATTTTAACCACTAATCACAACTCCATTAATCCTTATCCAATTTAATACCTTAAATAAATTGTTGATTTAATATAGATCTATATTGCCCCTTACAGTATATGATTTAAATGGATATTTTCGAAGTTACTACAGATTTAAAAATTGCGGGCAGGAGCAGCCAGCTGAGGCGGCAGGAGCAGCGGCGAGCCGCTGTTTTGTAAGCGTTCACAGTTTTTCTGTAGTGTATTAATTTAGTAATACATATCAGCATTGCACCCATGCAAAGTATTATATTGGAATACTGCGCGGTTGTGTAGTGTCCTCACTATGCAAGTTATCGTCTCAGGTTAGAGCGGATCCAGAAACAGTCTTGAAAATTTTGGTATAAATTAACTCGAAGAACAAAGAGACAATAAAGATATAAAATATTCTGTTCAAAATAATACAGAGTAAAATAGACTGCCCCCAATTGTTAAGTAAACTTAAATTTAACGTTCCCCATAATATTCCGCGTCACCCTATCAAATTATTACGTCCTCTTTCCGCTACACTATTTAAGGATAAAATTCACCTATCTCCAGAATTTACAGGCTCTTTAATAATTCTGGGAAGTCAATTGACATTTATTCTACAACACTCCAAAAATTCAAGTCCCAAACAAAAAAAGAAAATACGAATAACAACATAGCTGACTTTATTGTTTTTTCTTTGCAAAATCAATGGGAAGTTGATTTATATTGATTGCTGTAAATAATCAATCAATAAATATAAGAAAGAAAAAACACTTATAGTCAATAAATTTTTTTTCTCGGTGGTAGGCCATAACATCGGCCGCCGGCAGAAGTTACCACCCACCAGACAAAGCCTTGTCGCCAAGCGATTTGTCATGTTCCGGCATGATGTCTGGTGAAGCCGTACGGAGGACGGGTCTGAGCAGTTGTGTTGCGATGTGTGCCGGGTACGATGCACCTAATGTTGTTGTGTTGGGAGTTTGGTCGTGGAGGGTCTTCAGATCAATCTCCCTTTGGCGCAGCATCGTTGGTTGTGTTGTTGGGTTTAACATTGCATCACCTCGCTCAACTGCCGTCTTCCTTCCTATTCGCTCAGTTTTCTGAGTGAATAGGCTTTTAACAAACTAGCGCGCTTTGCCATCAACTATCGCATCACTGCTTACCATCAGGCATGATTGCGGTCAAGCGCTAGTTTATAATTATTAAAAAAAAGGAAAAATATCCAGAAGAATAACTATTTAAATTAATTATATCCATTATCACTACTATTAGTCTTTATCAAACAGTTTCTACTAAATATTTTTGATATTCTATTAACTTTTAATGATATTCAGAGATTTTGACATTTTGATGTCATTTGCGATGTACATATATTTTCATGTTATATTATGTTTGCGATGATTTCGTTTTGAATAGACACTAGAAGCGTGTTTAATTTAAAAATGTGCTTCTTGGGTTATACCTTTTATGTACTTATATTTATTCTTTTAGATTACTTGCGTTATTATTTGCATTGGAAATTTTTAAGGTTATTTTTTTAATGTTGCCACACATTAGGAATATTCCTGAATTGATTACTCCTGAATCATGAGTGTATTTACAAACCAATCCTTAGATTCTATTCTAACAAGGACAACAAACTAAAACCTAAACTGAAATTTTTGACTTCGGGCATTAAATTACAAGCACAAGTCGGTAAAAAGAAACTTGCCCATTCCAAAGTCGAGTAGTCTTATGGAAAACAACAGGCAATAAAATAAAAGAGACGTGATAGAATAAATCTTCGTTTTGGATGCGCATCCTCTCAACTAGGGGCGCCATTCGCAACAGATGTCAAAATCAAAAGTTGTTACAACAACACAATCTCTGTCTTTACCGGAGGACTAAGAACCGCGCTGCAACAAATCACTACACGCTTGCTTTTTTATTCCACCTTTTAAAATGACAAAGTGGTGGAGTGCCGCTCGTTTTGACTTGTTCTCCTGTCGAGTTATTTTTACAAAAAAAATTAAACAAACCTGCTCCTTTAGTGTAATGTTCGCAATCCGTTCGCAGTTCAAGCTTTTTGAAGCTAAAGTAAGTGTCATATCAGACGAGTTGCATTAGCAACATAATTACAGGGAATCGTATCTAAAATTCGCAAATAACGTTTGGCGACAAGCCAGGCACCCGCCAGATGGGCAGGCTGGATATTGGCCCTCCCTGCGGCAATGTAATGGACGTACCATAACAAATTTTTATATTAATATAGAAAAAACACATTTTGAAGGAGTTATTGCATCAAAGTGTGACTGTTGTTATTTACTAAAGTTTCTTCAAATTCATCATCATCATCATCATTATCAACCTTTTATCGTCCCACTGCTGGGCACAGGTCTCCTCTCATACAGAGAAGGATTGAGCGTAATCACCACGCTTGCTCATTGCGGGTTGGCGATTTCAGACTTAAAAGTCCAGGTTTCCTCAAGATGTTTTCCTTCACCATCAGTCATTGGTGTCCAAGATATACTTAGAAAGTACATATAACTTTAGAAAAGTTACATTGGTACTTGCCTGACCTGGAATCGAACCCGCGCACTCATACTTGAGAGGCTGGTGTTTTAACTACTAGGCCACCACGACTTCTTCAACTCTTCTTCAACTTAACTTTCGGTAACTCTCGTTCAGTTATCTCCTGCGAAGGTCGTCGCTTCACCTAGCCTGATAGTGTCTCACTTTACATACGTACCATACCATTCGATTCCCACTCGAGAACACGTCTACCCCAACAGTTATCTGTTCTCCGGCTAATTTTATCGGCCCATTGCCGCTTCAGTTTTTTTATTCTGTGAGGTATGTCGACAACTTTGTTCTTTGCTGGATCACATTAGAGAAATTCCAAGTATAGCTCGTTCCACAGCTCACTGAGTGAGTGAGTACCGTGAGTGTGCATGTTTCGGCTCCGCAAGATTTGCTAAATCATAAGATTTAGTATGCTGATGGAATTGCCATCGACAGATCATAAAGATTGTTAGCAGTAAGTTTGTAATTCATCAATAGCGTACAATCTCTCGAGATAGATTCTAAATAACGGTGTTCATGATCAAACGGCGAAATAATACATATTGATAAGAAATGAAGAAATGAAATGAGAAACAAGTACCCTGGTGTGATGTCTTAAAAGTATAAGAGAACATAATAGTTTTGACATACAAGCCATAGATATCATCACACACAACGACTGTTTCCTGTCTGTTTACGCAAACATGCACTTATAACCGCAGGACCTGAAGCTTGAAAGTCTGGCAACCAGTCTTAACAAAGCATATCGTCATCGTCGTCGAGAAGGTTTGGGTGTAATCACCACGCTTGTTCAATGCGGTTTGCTTGTTTGCGATTGCAACACTCATAATTGAGAGGCTGGTGTTTTAACCACTAGGCCACCACGACTACACATCGTAATACCCAGTAACTGGGATGTGGTGGTCAGATTGATTGAATCACTGCTTATCATCAGGCGGGATCTCGTTAAACACTAATATGACATAAAAAGATAGGCATTCGCTCCGAGTAAAACATATATAGTTACGGTAGAATTGAATAACCACCTCCTTTTTGAAGTCGGTTAAAAATTCTGGTATTCAGCAGAAATCGACTAGACATGAAGCCGACTCAACATAGGTGGGAAAACGCTAGGTAGAGGATTATGGTGTACTGCAAATACAAAAAATTAATGGCAATTTGAGTTTCACGGGGTACCGTGACGCTTTGAAACGAATTTATTTTTAATAACGGTCGACTACACATACACAAATGGAAGGTTAGTTCATGTGTAGATCCAGTCTGTAACCGGCTCACCGCTACGGCTTGGTATGAATCTGATATGCGTTGTTAGTAACAACGACATTGAGTGGTTTGAAATTGATCAAATTTTTGTTAAAAGCAGCACGCTAACTAAAGTCGCATTTTGCATTGCAAAGGAAATTTGTATGATTGAACTTAAGACATACCCATTAATGATTTTGCTTGGATGTACCCATTCAAATTTGTGGAAGCTCTTTTTTCAACCAGTATTGCGCGTTGTAAATTCTGTTTTTAAAGGTTAATCACCATAAAGAATTGCTAATATTTCTGATGTTAGTTTATACGGCATATTCCCTCTCTGTGATAAAGGCCTTCTCTGTATCAAGGGGTGTCTGCTACACAGGCCTAGTATGGGTTATTATAAATCACATCGTCTTCGAATTTCGGTTCTAGAAAAGGTCGGTCTTCTACAAAGTTTTCCTTCGACGACTTACAATTCGTGACTACACTGGGTTAGTTGTGTGTTGGTAAATGTTAATTGGATTTTTCCATCTCGGAAACAACCAAACATAGCATGCTTGCGATTGAAAGTTGGTTATTTTGTTTTGTTGACGCTTAACCTATGCATAGGTGTCCGTACACTAACCACAACCTGCTTAGCCTTTTTCCAACGATTTTTGAAGTCGGCTTCTAGTCTTCATTTTTTTTCCTCGGTGTGGAAATATGCGTCACATACACCCCAAAGTTCTTAGAATAAATTTTTGCTCGGCTCGTTATGTAAAAATGATCACCCATTCACGAACCACCAGTGGTAAAAGTAGCCTAAGCGGATCGACCGACCCAAGCAGTTATTACCCACTTAGCCACGAGCCCCATATACCAATGAAAATCACAAAATTAAAAAAAAAACCTTCAAAAGACTTTCATGGACATGGTTTTAGTCCAGAGTACGAGTACAAAAACAAATATTTATTGGTACAAAAAAAAAACATTTTTAAATTTTTGTGTACCTACTTTAATACTGCATTACAATATAGGTATACTTACATTAAAATATATAGTAGGTATTATAGTGATCCGTACTGAATTAAGTTAGTGAGCGCGTCATAAGTGGAGTGTGACCACTTAATTTCTATTTGACAACCAGATTTAGCTCTAAACGGTCTCCAAAGTCTGGAGCACAGGAGAAGAGCAGCCAGCCTGTTGGTGTTCTATAGGATACATTTTGGAGAGTGTGCTAGGGAATTGCATGATTTAATTCCCCCATCTCCGTTCCATCATCGGACGACCTGTTGTACGGCGAAATGCCGCCCTTACCTTGGATCACCCCTATCACAAGAATCCGACCGAAGCGTTTCGCTTCTTCTTTTATACCGCGTACAACGAAGGACTCCGTCGGACTACAATTTAAGTGTGTTCAAGGCTAGGGTGAATTGGCTCTTAATAATAAACCGCTTTACCATCCAGTATTGCATCACTGCTCACTATCAGGCGGGATTGCGTTCAAGTGCCAGTTTAAAATTAAAAAAAAAACTAAAACTCACGAAACAAGAGTGCAATTCTGTAACCGTCTCTCAGTAAAAACTTAGGTGCTATGCCTCCACATAAGGCTAAGGGACTGACAGATCTAAGCTCCCTGCACCCAACTTTTCAATCTGAGATTTTTACAGTATCGATCGGAAGGTCACTAAGTAACTAACTATGTAGGATTAAAGGATTGGGTGCCAATGAAGTCCTATTCCGTCCATCTGTGTCATATTTTCATAGTGTGTACTTTTATTACTGCTATAAAAAGAGGGAATTCTCCATTTCCATGAGTTTAATATACTTTTATTTAAAATTATTATTAAATTAATCATTTTGATTCATAATGATTTTAATTAAGTTTTATCTAATTTTGTTGATTTTTATTGGTTATGGTTATATTAATTGATATTATTTTACTGAAATAAATAAATGTATTATTATCAGTATTGGTAATGAGCCATTACTTTATTTTTGAAGTGCAAAACTTTTTTAACATTATTGTGATTTGGAAGTCGATGACACGAAAAAGCGACAGTAAAAAGAGACAGACACAAAAAATCACAAGATTTTCCGTGAAAGAAAAAGAGACAGGAAGCATTATACAGTGTTTCTTCAAATTTTTGAATGTTTGACTTCTACCACGTATGAATGGCACACATGCTTTTTCATTCCGATTATTCTAAATCGGTTTCTACACTCAGGTTATATTTGCCAACTACTATTCAACTGAAAGGCCTCCTTTCGGATATGTTACCTATATCTTGAATATGGTATACCTTGTTATATCATGAATAAATGTTTGTGGTTTAATAATACCCTCCCAATCGATTTCGGTCACGGTGGCGAATCGCAACGGATATTAGCAATGTACGCATGAGATAATTATTATAGTGTACATGCGTGTGGTTCTTTACGCACACAGCTATCGGACTAAGTGCTTAAAGATGCCAGGCAGATATTAAGAACAGGGCCAATGTACCCTTTGTGGCAGAAGGGTGTTGTTTGGTCATGGTATACTGAAATTTCTTCGATAGCTGGACTGCGTTTTTAGGAGCGTCTTCTGGGAAACTCGGTGGAATTCCCACGGATCCCAAGTACAAACAAATGAGACAAGGGTGGACTTACGCTGCACTCTTCGGGTTGTGATGGAGGCCTCCACAGATGTTTACTTGGTCACTTTGTTGGTGGTTTCAAGGGGTAATTATCGATTTATTTTTTATATATATAATTTTTTTCGATGTTGTTGAAGCGAGAGTGAGTGAAGTTATTCTCGAGCGCTGAATGTGAATGAATGGGAAGGAACCGAGAAATTTGAATGTGCTTGATATAAGAATGGTTGCATGCTTTAACAGGTGTTAAACCTCCAATTTCCTAACTTCCTGGCTGACTATGATATTTCTAATGGAATACCAATTAACGCTTTGTTCAAAACGGGAATCGAATTCAATATACTCTTAGCAGTCGTTTTGCAAACAGGAGGCCAACGGTTTAATATCATTCGATTGACCGCTGCGTGATTATCAATATTCATCACTGTGACAAATAACACGACTCAGAGGTCACTCCCACGACTCCCGTGGGACTGACCGCCGGAAGTGAAAACTAAAATCATTATTATGTTAACAAAATAAAAAGAACAAAAAAGTAAGAGTGGTGACTTAATCTATACCATTGTATGCAGTATGCATATACTATATACCACAAAAAGTACATATATCCTACAAAATTAAGAATCAAGAAAAGACATACCCTAACTGCTGGATCTCGTTGTCAAGCACTTTGTTCAGTGTTATGTAGTGAGTTCTACATGCGCCCTACCATGTAATATGCATATATAATACAAATACATAAATAAAGTGAGGTGTATGTGTAATCTTCCCGAATGTTCCGTATATTACAGCGGCCAGTCCAAACTGCTTAACTGCTTTGTAGATCACCTTCCTTCATAGAAAAGGGAGGATCCTTCGACAAGACGGGTGTTATGTCTGGCGGGCACTTGCCCAATGGTTGAAGTTGGGAAGTTGTATGTATGCTAATTGCGGTAAGCTCTGCTTGCGAGATGTAAAATTCGTGTGATGTCAGTATGACGCTTTGTTTATTTGTGTCGTTTGTAGGTACCGCTACAGACCAATGGCGGTCTTTTACAGGATATTAAATATGCCTTGTGTGAACTCCTATATCATATACTGTCACAATAAGATAAATAAAAAAGAAAAACCACTGAGTCGCAAAGAATATTTCATAAAATTAAGCACAGATCTGACGACGCCTTGGATGCAAAAAACGACTACAGGCACCCACTTTGAAGAGGACTCTACGCGACAATATAACAAATATTTAAATAAATATGGGACCAATATTTACAGAAAATAATAATGATGAGCCAGAACAAAAAAAAAAACGACGCAATTGTGGATTTTGTTCATATAAAAAAGGCGGATGACCAAAGCGCAATGTTGCAAATGCAAAATACTATATTTGGAGAACACAATATTGACATTTGTAAGGAGTGTCGAAATTACTCATAGGGGATTATTAAATGTTCATTTAGTTTAATAAAATCATTTAAAAATATTTGATTTTTATTATAATTTCATACTTTTGAGACAAAAATGGCAGAGGTTTGTTTTTTTTTTGTTTTTTCTCTAAGGTTCAAGTAAAGTTCTATATGTTTTTTTAATAAAGAGTATATTAACATAAAATTTATTTTATTTATTAATTATAACTATATTTATATACAAAATACACTGATGCAAAAAATTGTTTATTACCGGAAAACATAGGAAAACTCTGCAGTTTTGTTTTTGTACGTCGTTTTTACGTATGATTGGGCTTTATAGCCAGTGAAATATGATTGGACTTCTAGGGTTAAAGAAGTTTTCACATCTAAAACTCATATACAGCGGCACTCAGTGAACTGAAAGGAAAATTGGTTTCGGCTTACAGTCAAACTAATTACTTAATGCGCCATTTTTATTAGTTCGAATAATTTCGAAGCAAATTTGCTCCATTTTGCCAATCCATTGCTTTATATGTTTGATAATGTTCTGCTCAAAAACGTAAATAACGCAATGAATGTTGTTGAACTGTCAAAATGACCTCCATTGCAAATGATAGTGCGTTACGCAATTACCCTGCTGATGTCAACTATGTTTGCGAGACATAGAGATTCCTGCAGTGGACAGAATTAGTTAATGTAATTACGCTTACTCTAACAACATTTCCAAAATAGAAAACCATTTCACAGGGACTGTAGTAGTATTGAACGCGGCATTGTTAGTAATATACAATGTAGCTTAGTTAGTTACAAAAAAAAAAAATAAAACATCGCGCTCAGGCATGCCTCTGTCACTATGTCACGCACTTTGTTCTCTATCAGCATCCCTCTATTTTTTATAACTGCTCCAACTACATCCAAGTTGACGTCCTACACCCTTATTGTGAAAACACTATGAATAACAATCTGAATTATTTTTAAGGATATTGTTAATCCATCGCTTTATTATATGTTTGCAAAATATACCTCTTCAAGAACGTAAAAGTCGAAATGAATGTTTATGTACTGTCACAGTGAACTTATTGCCATTGATGATCTGTTACGCAATTGTTTCGCAAGTCCAAGGTTTGTGGTTATAGTTATGATGTGATTTCCTGTAAATTCCATTTAGAGATTTCCAAGGCAACTTAAAATTAAAAGGACAATATTTCTACAATAAAATGTGTGCATATTTCGTACGCTGATGTCGTTCGCGTATTTTATAAATTGTGTTCTATAAAGCACCACCTTGTGACGCTGAAGTTAGCGTTGGGTACTTTTTTACTTTTTTACTCCGTGACGTAGCGGTAGCGAACGCGGCCGCTGCTCAAGGAAGCGCGGGTTCGATATTTGCGGGAAATATTTGTATGCATGAATGTGCACTGGTCTGGTCGTGACTCGGAAAGCACGTTAAGCCATTGGTCCTGGTTGCCATACGAATATCTAATGGCAGTCGTTACGGGTTGTTGGAGCCCTCAAAAGTCCTACAATGCTTAGATATCGCCTTCGGGTTGTGGAGGTCAGACGGCAGTCGCTTCATGGAAAATATTGAAGTTTAGCCAAAATAAACAGTTAGACTGATAAAGCGGAGCCTAGACTCCAAAGCTGAAAAGCTTCGGATACGACTGGGATTACCGCTGAGATGAAGAAGAGGAGACTTTACTTCGCGCCCCGTATGTTTCAAGTTGGTCTCTGTTTAGCGGCGCGTACGTCGGTTGATGGCCTGCATTATTTCCTGTCGCTGTCGTCAGCGGCGTGTACGTTGCTAAGCGCCGCGTATTACATGCATCGGTCTCGCTCGTTAGCGCCGCGTACGTCGTTTAGGCCTGACCGACATAAGCGTCTGACATTAGTGCATGGCATGTGACATGAATATACACTATGTTCGATATAGTACTCGTACCATACTGCGTCGCTGTTATCAGCGGCGTGTACGTTGCTACGCGCCGCGTATTACATGTGTCAGTCTCGCTCCTTAGCGCTCCGTTTTTCGGTCGACTGACGAGCAAGGAATTGTACAAGCGCCTGGTGTCATATATCTGTAAACCGTAACCTTAGATGTACAAACCAAAGTTACGCATTTTTGGTTTCGGAGATTATTTCAAATATATAACTTGACAGTGACAGTCGCTATAAATAAGTTATTGCTGAGGCGCGCCAACGACCTGCAATATGGGGAATTATCTAATGATTTATACAAAGATTGTGATGCGAGAACAAAATTTTGGGTAGGAGTTATCGAGACTCTATTGCCGTTGGATTATAATGTGAGAGCGATACAAAAAAGGACATCGTTAAATTAAATACAATGTTTATTATAATTTTTATATTATTTATAAATAACAATTATTCATAAAGAAAAATCGTGAATATCTAAAATTTTCATCATTTTTTAAAATTTTTAGACATCGATTAAAAAAAAAAACCCAAACGGCGAGAAAGCAAATAAACCGTTGATTATGATAAAGAAATGTCAGCTCTATTATGCAGTTAATTTGAATTTGTAAGGACAGAACTATATCGTGTAGCGATCGGTCTCATTCAACGCTTACTATATTATATATTTCTCGCTGAAGTAGGCGACTGACATCAGCATAAGAGGAATCCAGGACTAAGTTTATATTTTCTTCATTCCTTTTCCAAGGTAATACTGCAATATCGCAATATTTCTACGCAATCTTCAGTCAGCATTAATAAACTTGAAACTAGGATGCCTTTGAGCGGAAATGAAAGTAACAGTTTGCGTTCTTGTTAGACGAATGATATTATTAAAGTCTTGGGAAAGCTTTCATTGTCTTTGTAGATAATGAAAACGTATAATCAGAGCTCATTGCAGATTTTTTTTCTATCTCTACGTCCTCAACCGGAGGATGACATGCAAAAGGGTAGTGCAATAAAATGAGTATTTATTTATTCAAGGAAATCACTTAAGATATGCACGTGAATATTCAGTTGGTCTTTGTCAGTATTTAATAAAGAAACATAAAAGGTCACTCAAACGGCAACGCAGAAAGCTATGCTTGGGGTTTCACTGCGTGATCAAATCAGAAATGAGGAGATCCGGAGAAGAACGAGAGTAACTGACATAGTCCTAAGAATTGCAACACTTAACAGTGGACTGGGCACATTGCCTGTAGAACCTATGCCCGATGGGGCCAACGGGTTCTCGAATGGCGACCACGCACCGGAAGATGCAGCGTGGGTAGACCCCGACAAGGTAGACCGAGGACCTGGTGAAGGTCGCGGGAAACCGCTGGCTGCGGGCGGCACTGGGCTGGTCGTCGTGGATATCCTTGAGGGAGGTCTATGCCCAGCAGTAAATGTCTTTCGGCTGAAATGATGATGATGATAATGATGAATAAAGAAAGATGGGCATTAATTAGCCAAAAAAGGTAGGCTAATCCTGGTTCAGGCTGGTACAAGCCATGATCCGGAATGATAGAGCTTGGCAGGCCGTCGCGCATGGCAGGCCATCACCGCTTTCTACGAAGCAATAATGCTCGCAAAAGACAGAGTGGAGCACGTGAGGGAAAGGCAGTCCGTGCGCCCTCACACCCGACGCCACAGGAGATGCCCTGGACGTCGGGAGACAGCAACTAACTCCCAGCCACCACAGGCGATGTAAAATAACTAGAAGCAAACAAGATAAATTTTGTTTGATTATATTTTCCGGTACCGGTATAATATTTACTAGAAACCGACGCGATGTGGGGATGCATCGAAATGTGGTCGCGGTTGACAAGGGCCTCACTCCGCTCTCCTTGGCTAAAGAAAACAGGTGCAGACTAGCAGTGCTTGACATAAATGAACGCATGTTTCCTATAAAGTATTTTAAGACAGTATAGTATTTGCATCGCATGAGTTGTGAACTGGGTCAAAATGTATGCTGCGTATGTCCGATTAAATTCAAGTTTTGCCATATTGACTTTAGAATGGCCGCACATCTTTTTTCCAAACAATAATATTTGTATTAAATTGCATTATGATTAATTAACAAAGAATTGGTAATGACTGTTTTGATCGGGTAAAAATTAAAAAATAATATTTCGTTTTATCGATATTACCGATTTTGGCTTCATACACAGAAAAAACTTTCTAAGTCACAAGTTTTTGATCATATTTATAATTTAACGATATAAAAAAAAACAACAATGCAATTTAAACTCCTGTATGCGCGCTTAAAAAGATAAGAAATCTGTAGCGCTCTTAGCCGCCTTCATCTATGGAGTTAATATAATTCTCCTCTGCGAACTTTCGTGCCGGGCAATTAACATCACCAGTTTAATGGTCACATTTGCGCTTAAAGCAATTGCATGTCGCACATTTGGGGGGAGTGTTTTTATTATTGTAATCCTTAAAGGAATGACCAGTCTCTCCGCAATGGTTGCAAGTTGTGCTAGTTTCTCGGTAATACATGGCTGCATGCCCAAATTGCTGACAATTGTAACACCTGGTGACTATCGAGAAATCTCTCACGGGGCAATTGATAAAAATTCGGCCTTCGGTTTTGGTTCTTCAACGGTAAGGACTGAGGAAACTAGTTTTTCCGACTTCCACAATTTTTCAATGCCTGGTCTCTTTTCTATGCTGATGATGACTCCTCAGTTTCTCACTTTTCTCATGCCACGGAAATGAAGTTTGAGCTCTTCAGGAGAGATGATTGATTCTGGGCGCGGGACTTACTGTCGTCGCTGGTTTTGGATTTGTCGTTGGGATAAACAGCAACGAAGCTTTACCTTTTCGTCCGAATGTAGTTATTGGAGCCTGTCTTTACCATATTTGCAAAAGAAGTACTTTCTGCAGGTTTCATTTTAGTTTCAATAACTTCTTTGGATTGCTGAAGTGACTTCGCAACTCCCTGCTTGTTTCGTAAGTTTTAAATATTGGTGTACGCCTGTATCGTTTTATATTTCAAGGATTGATACAACACAGCCATCTGAGATGTCCCACCAGTCACCCTGCGGCATAAGTTGATCACACGGAGCTTCTGTTCAGGGTTGATTTTTCCCTTCGCTACTATACTACACATTCGCTCAAGATAGACTCTATTGAGCTCATCCATTTTTAAATCTCTGACGTGGGTATCACTTCAGGCGGTATCCCAGATTCCGTGAGTACTGGTGGAGTAAAGGGAGCTGTGATCTTGGCTCGTACAGTTGGTGTCGGTGGATGACTTAGCCGCAGCAATTGGCTACGAGCAAACTGGCTAGATCCCGCACTAGTCATATCCAACACAGTAACACTGGCCTAAAGGATTTTGTTCATTACTACTGCAATGAATGCGTAGGTTTGTGTTTATATCAACTCGCGACACACTTTCGTTTTAATTAATGCTTACATTGCATATGTAATTTTAATAACAATTTACTACCTATTATTTAATTATACATAACTCATGAGCAGGCACCAATGAACACGGAAATGAGAAGGCACTATGAAGGCATGTCCGCTTAAGCCAGCGATTGATCGCGATTGTTCCATGTTGAGATGTCAGCACATTGTGACGGGGTCCACGAAGACCGATGCCTCCTGGGTCAGGGTCAGGGTTGGTTTAAAAAGAAACCGCGGCACTGGCCTACGGGCAAGTAAAGGAACAGGGGTGGGCTTTAGTCAGTAAAAGTCTGACACGCCCTGCCGCTCCGCTCACGGCGGGAGAAGTCATTTGATGATTCCCATCCTAAACAAAAAAAAGGTGTTTACGTTGTTCAGCTGACAACATTTTAAAGATTTGACCCAATATTTGAATTTCCTTCCAAATTCTCTGAATGCTAATAACACTAGGTTATGTAAATGAGGTAATGATTTAAGTCCACAAATTCTCGTCCGCTCTTCGTTATTAATGAACCCGCTAAATAAGTTATAAGACAGTATTGCGATAAGCCTGTCGTTAATAATAAGTATGGCATTAATTCGTAAAGTTTTCGGCAAAATCTTGAAGACAAGTTCGTTTAATATTTGACATACGCGGTTGACAGCCTCATGATCCACCATGACTGTAAGTGATGGCAACATAATATTCTGTTTTAATTAAATAAACTCGTGCGGTCTCACACCTCACTGCCAACACCGCGCTCGCTCTAAGCGGTCTGAACGGGCTGAGCGGTTCAAGCGGTCAGTGCGGTGAGATGACGCGCTTGAAGTATATTTTTCAGGGAATAATTATTGTAGTTAAATATCTGAATGCAAATTAAATGCCTATGTGTGTGAGTAATTGAGATTCAGTAGGTACTCCGATATTACTTGACTACATTTTTTATAATTTGTACTGTATATATCTAATAGTTTGTTGAGCTTGTTATATAAGAAAGGGCCTAAAAATACATAAAATCTGTAGGCATAAGCGTGTCTCGTCTGTGATTTTATGCAAAAAATGTCTTTTCTCCTCCTGGATCTTCCTTCGTACTGGGTCAAGTTACAATGAGGTGACATACAGCCAAAAGAACAGAGGTCTTTATAATAGAGTCCTGTTTTTACTCTTTATGTACGGAACCCTATAAAGCTAAGCAACCATTACTGGTTCTGCATTCGTTTATAGTAAGAAGAATAAACATCACTATGATGATGAAAGGACGTTATAGTAAACAAATCTAGAGTTTTGGCAAAAAAAAATTCTTTGTTTCCTCATCATCATCAGCCAGCATTCATTGCAGCAGCCATCATTTGCCCAGCAGTGGGACGATAAAAAGGTTGATAATGACCTTTTTATCGTCCCACTGCTGGGCACAAGTCTCCTCTCATTCGGAAAAGGATTGAGCGTAATCACCACGCTTGCTCAATGAGGGCTGGCGATTTCAGACTTAAAGTCCAGGTTTCCTCAAGATGTTATCCTTCACCTTCAGTCATTGGTGTCCAAGATATACTTAGAAAGTACATATAACTTTAGAAAAGTTACATTGGTACTTGCCTGACCTGGAATCGAACCCGCGTACTCATACTTGAGAAGACTGGTGTTTTAACCACTAGGCCACCACGACTGTTTAGTTTCCTAAACAGCGTCAAATCGATGTCATAACTTTAAGTGGCGCTTAAAAATAATCTTAAGCACCGCTTAAAGCCATATCTTATACGACTGTATAATATATGGCTTATGTATAATGTATGGGTCTGACTACACCCAAACGTTAATAAGGATATTATAGCCTGGTGCCTGTATATATGGTTTTACTTTTGAAGGGCGTGTACTTTTACTGACTAAAACCCACCCGTGTTTCTTCTGTGCGACAGCCAGGGCCACGGTTTCTTGTTTAACCAACCCGGTTGGTAAGTAGTGATGCAATCGTTGATGGAAAAGCGCGCCAATTTATTAAGAGTCTATTCAGTCTAGCCTTGAAGACACTTAAATTGTAGTCCGACGGAAACACCGCTGCGGAAAATTGTTTCAGTCCTTCGATGTACGCGGTATAAAAGAAGAGGCAAAAGTAGTGTAAGGGTGGAAACGGGTCGTCCGATGACGGCTCCAATAATGAGGTCACTTAATTTCGTATAACCGCACAAAAGCCGTTTGTTCGCTCCTCTGCCAACATGCCAGGTGCTCCAAAATTCAAACACAAATATTGTATAAAATACTAGTTACACTTCGCATGATTATAAAAAAATAGAAACTCCTCACTTATATATTAATATTATCACTTAATCCTTTTTGAGAAATTTATTTACATTATACAATATGTAAAGAAAACCCTGTCCAATCCGTGAAGGTATTGTTAGGTATCGATAACTGATTCTACTAATGGATACAAAGCCAGGCTAAACTTAAAAAAAGATCCCCCTAAAAAAATAAATATTATTTCGCAAAAAGAGGTAACTTAATACATTTGCGATAAGCAACCCTTCCACGGGCGGCGGGGGACAGGGCACGCGGCACGTGGTCACATCGCTTTTCGCTCATAATAATACCGGTGTTAGTGGTGTTACCACTTTGAAATTAATTCGCGGGAAAAAAAAAATTTCAAAATTCATTAGTATTGTTTCTATGATGATTACGTAAAACTTTATATTATATTTGGTCAAGTGTTTACCTAATCTTTATTATCCTTATGGGTCGGACAGGGTTTTCTTTACATATTGTATATTTAGCAAGCCGAAACAAAATCCGTTGAGTATCTATCGTACAAGAGCCACGCAGTTGCGCAGACCACAAAAAAATAAAGGTATCGAATTCGAGTTCTTTTTATACCGATTTGAATAAAGTTCCTTTATAGAATAGAACGTACTAATGCGAAGCTCAGTACCACTAAAGAGTATTTATGCATCCTCGCACTTTAGAATGGCTTGATCAATTTGGTTTACTTTTTATTTGTGTCACTAATGGAAACTAAAAGATTTTTTGAGAAGTCGTAAAGTACGCGATGGGAATTGGAAATTTATTTTTCCGAATGTACGATATTTGAACAAATAAATTTTGAATTTGGAACCAAACATTGCCTTAAATTTCTAATTGCATTCGGCCACGTAGGATACAGAAATATCAGATACACAAATTAAATTGTTACAATACAAAACAAAAAATATAAGATAAAAGAAAAATGAGGCATGTCAGCTAAAAATACTATCTAAATTAATCTAGATTAATTGCAAGCTAACGAAAAGACATTTCAGAGGCTTTTCTTTTTAAATTCAATTAGGATGCCGAAGTATCATTTGAAAAGTCGTTTAAATGACAATAACACTTTTTACATAGCAACTAAAAATGCTATTTATTTAAGCATTTATTAATCGATACTGATAGGTTTTTAAGACAGATCTACCAATGATACTTAACACGTTGCGTATGAGGTTTGAGATATCTTTATTTCTCATAAGAAATTAATCACTTACATGAGAAATTTTTAAATACTAAATTAAACATATATTTAAGACGTACAGTACAGTAAGACACTATACAGAAATAAAAATTAAAAATGTGTAGGGTAGATTGTTAACAACACATGGAGCATGCACAACTAGATGTGGCATGTACTAAGGTGCTTTCGCTTGATTGAATATAAACAATTTTAAATGCTTTTTAAATATTGACATAGACTTTTCGTTTTTAATTGTTTTTTGGTAATTTATTATACAATGCTGCACCTTCGTACATTACACTTTTTTTGAGAGAGATATACAATATGTAAAGAAAACCCTGTCCGACCCATAAGGATAATAAAGGTTAGGTAAACACTTGACCAAATCTAAGATATAAAATTCTCGTGTCACGGTGTTCGAACTTAAACTCCTCCGAAACGGCTCGACCGATTTTGATGAAATTTTTGTGCTTATCCGGTATCTATGAGAATCGGCCAACATCTATTTTTCATCCCCCTAAATGTTAGGGGTAGTCCACCCTAATTTTTTTTTATTATTTATATGGCAAAACAACGTTTGCCGGGTCAGCTAGTACATATAATATAAAATTTTACGTAATCATCATAGAAACAATACTAATGAATTTTGAAATAATCTTTTTTTTCCCGCGAATTAATTCCAACTTCCCCGAAATTTGGTAATGTTTAAAAAAGTGACAACATCGGTATTATTATGAGCGAATAGCGATGCGACCACGTGCCGCGTGCCCTGCCCCCCGCCGCCCGCGAAAAGATAGCTTACCGCAAATGTATTAAATTACCTCTTTTTGCGAAATAATATTTATTTTTTTGGGGGGATCTTTTTTTTTAAGTTTAGCCCGTCTTTGTATCCATTAGTTTTTGATCGTCTCTGTATTTTATTATCCCGTCTTTGTATTTTATTATCCATTTTTATTAATAATACCTTCACGGATCTGACAGGGTTCTTTTTCTTTACAAATTGTGTAGTATTGTGAGAGTTTTACGAACCTTCAGTACTGGAACAAGTAAATAAAATGATTGTTATATCGATAATAGGGATGTAACGAAGGTAATTATATCGGAACCGAAAGCGGAGTCGGAGTTTATAAATTTGATTTATCGGAGTCGGAACCGGAGGCGGAGGCAGGATCAGAAGTGGTGGTAGGAGATTTTTTCGTCGCCTTCTACCTGTGTCCTGGCTCCAAGTAGACCTTTTCACTTATGTTTTTTTTATAAATCAATGTTACTAGTCTTTCCAATCAATACTTACATATATACTTAATTTCCAAAGTTTATAAAGATTACATAATCAGCATATACTCTTCCTACTATAGACACAGGGCACAGTCCTCAACTCGATGTGAGTGTGGCGAACCATACTAATTGTTTATGGTTCCCACGAGATCAACAAGCACACCACTGATGTGTATATAGATCTCTATGGACAGCAGTTTTTGGGAGTCATATCGCAGAAAGTTTATTAGTTTGGTCCTGTCAAATTAGTCATAACCAAGTTTTTAATCACGTCTAACCTTCCTATGGAGTGTCTAAGCTTGCAGAAGAAAGAGAAATGACCGCTATCCTTCATCCACTTTCTGGTCTTTGACGATATCGTCAATCCAACGCCTTTTCAAACAGCCCTGATTTCTTTGACTTGTTTAACTAATTTACTCCACCGGCCATCTCCTTGTCTAACTAGATCTATTGATCCAGCAAAAGTCATCATCACCGTCTGTCATTGAAAGCTATCGCTGGGAGATGAGACATCTCTGTTCCGTACAGGGTCATAGCATTATGGTGACCAATAGCCATTTTGAGTCGATGTGACGCATTTTACCCTCAATTTGTTCTTTCTTGGTTCTACCTCAATTTTTGCCGCAAATTAAGGTATTTTATATATTTTCAATTTATTTCTTTATCTAACCATTTATTCATAATCCACGTCAGTAAGTTCTCGATGTATTAAAAACTGTTCCGTAGTGTCAGAGTAATTTTGAATACACGGACTAGAATGGCCTGTGACTGAATCTCACTTGCATATATTAGCACCTGGTCTATCAGAATACCAGGCCAAGCCATTTTCATCTAAACTGACGGTCACTTTGCCTTACAAAGAGAATGTTAATGAACTAATAAAAAGCTTTTTTAACTCTTGCGCGACCTTTTATTTAAGGCGAAAGTGTTCAGATAGCACACAATTTTTTACTTTTTTTGTGTTTTGCTAATCAGATTTTATCAATCTTAATAAACATTCATACAGATCTTGATAAATATTTGTTTATTGAATTAATAATTCATAAATATCATCAATACGTTCCTCTTTTATATTACCCTATTGAATGACCCACCCTAATGAATATTTCCTGAAATCATGACGTTTGAGTCCACTTATCCAATTATAAATCAAGTAGTTGTACTGCTTGATTGAGTGAGCTGGATCAATTAATAGATTTCTAAAGTCATATTTTTTTCCGGTCGGGAATCATATTTTATTCAACCACAAAACTTGAATCTGACCTGCAAATTGAAAAAAAAAAAAAACTGGAGAGAAATCTGTGTTTTAAATCCATGCAATGCTTGAATTCAAATTCAGACTTATATTAGATTAAAAACTTTTTATTTTTTATGTTTATCTACTATAAATAATAATCTTGAACCCATTTTTAAGTAGTTATTTTGTATAAGTCCGTTGATTGGGATTGTGATAGACACAACTCAATGTCAGACGACCTTGACGAAACTTGGACCCTAAATTACCATCGCCAATGGGCCATTTTAATGTGAAAACGACAGCGGTGGTCCTAATTTTAAACACAGGGGAAAGGGAAAGTGAAGCCTTTACCCAGCAGTGTGATATCATTCGCTTTTACCAACAATAGTGTACTTGATTCGCATATTTTAACTATAATAGTGAAGTTCATTAGCACGTTTTAATAATAATAGTAATGCAGTTCATTTTGACGTTTTATGACTTCATAAAGTAACTATTATTATCCAAACATATGATTCAGTTACAATTATAGTTTTGGTTATCTAAACAAAGAAAATGCTTTTTTTTTAATAATTATAAACTAGCGCTTGACCGCAATCCCGCCTGATGGTAAGCTGTGATGCGATCGTTGATGGTAAAGCGCGCTAGTTTATTAAGAGCCTATTCACTCAGAAAAACTGAGCGAATAGGAAGGAAGATGGCAGTTGAGCGAAGTGATGCAATGTTAAACCCAACAACATGACCAACGATGCTGTGCCAAAGGGAGATTAATCTGTAGGGTCTACAAGGTGAACTTAACAGTTTCAGATTATAGTTTCTGAGCTGGAATACTTTGATTGATTATATATTGCAATAGCTTTGTAGGAGAAGAAGAAACGTGGTCGTGGTTTTGTCATTCATGGGTGGTTGTTGTGTTTGTCACTGTTTTTTTCTTTTTTTTACGAGTGAATAGGTCACTCAGAAAAACTGAGCGAATAGGAAGGAAGACGGCAGTTGAGCGAGGTGATGCAATGTTAAACCCAAGAACACGACCAACGATGCTGCGCCAAAGGGAGATTGATCTGAAGACCCTCCACGACCAAACTCTCAACATAACAACATTTGGCGCATCGTACCCGGCACACATCGCAACTCAACTGCTCAGACCCGTCCACCGTACGGCTTCACCAGACATATGCCGGAACACGACAAATCGCTTGGTGGCAAGACTTTGTCTGGTGGGTGGTAACAAGTTGGATGGAATTCTAAGGGGAAGAATAAAGAAATAATGTAGAATGTAGGTAGTCAACAGTGTACGATTTACATAGATTATACAATAAATATATACGTTAAGTGTATCATACTAGTTTAAATAAATTTATACATCTAATTAATAAATATCATACAAGAGCACATAAAATATAATAATAAGTTTAAAGAGATTTATTATATATTAAACCAAAAACCTTAACTTTCAAACAAATTTATGGAAATAAAACGTAGTTGCAAAGCAATAATAACGTTGAAACAACTATGTTGCAAAGTAAGACTTATTAAATAACATGATTTGAGTTTTATACTATTTTTGGTGTGATAATTGGGAATCTTGAAAGTCGCTCTATGTAAAATATTTATATTAACCTGCAGTTGGTTAGAACGGAAGCCGGCCCGAGCGAGTTGAAATGGGCTAGACAAACTGGATTGGAAATCTAGCACTAGTGTTGGTCGATGCAAAGTGTATATACCAAATCAGATAGGAAATAGGCCAAATACCAAGTGAACCTTTTTGACATTTCGACGAATCCCGAAATCCGTGATTATGACAGAAGGTTACGTTTTTTTACCGTGCTTGACCGCTGTCCCGCCTGATGGTAAGCAGCGATGCAATGCAATTTATCTTAAAGAATAACATAATGAAGGAAGTAGTGTTGTTTGCAGCTGTTCATTTTAGTTGTTTTCACAACTAACTAAAATTAACATCTCATAAACCAAAAGTTTTACCACCTTAGCTATGAAACCTACCAGATTTTTTTTCCCGGGGTTAGAAAATCCTCATGGATGTTCACCGTCCTGGGGCGGGCGACGGAGTCTGTCAGACTCTTACTGACTAAAAACTACCCCAGTGCTCTATCTCACACCTACACTGGGGGTTGTGAGAACGAATACTGCTTCCGCAACCCCCGATAGGTGCTGGCCCGCCATTGTGTGCCTTCTCAGTCCAGGGGTGGAGTATAGGACTCCCCCCGTGACTGATGTTTGGGGGCAACAGATGTCCCCGGGTCTGGCGCCCCTGGACTTATTTAGGGGGGCTGGAAGAGGGCGCTGTTCGCCCTCCGCCGACTGAGTGAGAGGACGAAATGAAATGAAATGAAATTGTTTATTAAGCAAGTAGGATCACTAATCACTTTTACACGTCATGTATTTTTTTTTAAACTAGACGTAGAAGGCATTTCCTAACTGAGTACCTCTGAGAAGAAATAGCCGAAACAAATTCCGGGATCATCGTCTTTTTTCAAGTCCAGACATTTAAAAATGAAAATGTTTACAATAATTTACGTTATAATTACGCATATTTGCTTAATAACAATGCTTAACAGAGCGAGCAGCTCAGTCCCTAGCTATTTTGTCTTCTAAATAATCCGTGATTTTATAATACCCCTTTTTGCAAAGTTTGGCCTTTATATAGTTTTTATATCATTTAATGGGTAAGTTTCGAATGTCCATGGGAAGCTTGTTGTAAAAGTGTATACATTGACCCATGAACGAGTTGCCTGCATGTTGTCCGCATAAGTTTCCCAGAGAAGAATCCCATAAGTCATAAGACTATAAAAATAACTAAAATAAACAATTCAGGCTGTATCCACATCAGTTATCTGTCTAATTTTCTTAATAGCAAAGGTGGCAGAACTGAGTCTACCCGACAGCTTCTCAATGTGAGGACCCCATTGTAACTTGGCGTCAATAGTTAATCCAAGAAAAACTGTCGACTCGACAGGGATCAACTCTACTCCATTCAGTTGAACTGCATTCAGACGAGAACTGCCTCTCCCTTGCCGCCGCCTCCTTCTGGGAGACAACTGTTTCGCAGAAAGAAACCACTGCATTCAAACCTACCAGCTGCCGCAACTAAACTATGAAACCCACCAACTGCCGGAACATATTTTTATCGGTCGCTATGATTGAGAGTTACGACCGGCTATTTCCAACTCTACTGGTCTTGCCGGAACTTCGGATTTACGGCATAAAAATACTTTTCTTTCAAGAATCTGCAAATATGGCTGCTGATATCATAGATGTATGAATATCTATACAGTTAAGACCAGTTAACGAATATTGATGCAAACATCGGGCAATGATAGTGTTCTGGAACAAGTCTAAACCTCAAAAATGAAAATGCTCATTTCATCTATGTTTTCACGTTCAGATTTTTGTATTCGTTATTATTGTAAATGTTTATTATGATTTATGAAACGCTTCGGTAGGAGTGTAGCGGTGTCAACAACGTAAGGGTGGATATTTGCCGTACGACGGGTCGTCCGATATTGATGCTTGAAAACGCGCTCACGCTCGCACGCTCTCCAAAAATCATCTGGCTACCCTGCACCCGCGTCCCAGGCTTTTTCTGTTCTTAACTAAATTAGAGTCGCCCATTAGTCTCTTTGCACACCTCTCTACTGAGTCCAAAGTAGCCAGCCATCTATTCCGTATTTTTTCTTTGCTCTTTTTTATTTCTTTTTATTAACCTCCTGTCCCTCTGCTGGGCAATCTAGTTAAGATCTTTTTTAAGCACTAATTTAATGGATTTGGTTTTGTATTTCATTTCCCTCTTAGAAACCATGTCTTGCTGAACCTAAGAAATCCGATGAAATCTCTGCATAGCTTCTACTTTTATCTGAAATTAATTTGAGACCATTGAAGCAAGGGGCAGCCTTTGCGATTATATTAAAGCTGCGCTAGATATTATCCGCTGAAGAGCAGGAATGGTTCGTGTTCTTATATTTCTAGCTTATTTTTTAAATAAAATGCTGAAGAGAAAGATGAATATAAATTGTTGTAGAGAAAGATGTTTGACCGTACATCATGAGATTATTATTGTTCAAGCAACAACTGGACTATTAGATTTACAGGCAACTTCAGAAGCTAGCACGACACCAATTGGTCGATTCCTCTGGAAAAAAGCTGACAAGAAACTCTACGGCTTTTTTCTAACAACTGGCTTTTGTTGTGCAATGTTGTCAACTTACGGTATTGAAAGAGAGGACAGTATAGATCTTATAAGAAGTACCAAGTAATTAGATATAAAAAAAATAAGTGATCTAGAAATCTACAGCCTATTTAGTCTACAAAACGATAAGACAATAAGCTCCTTGTACTAAGGTACTACTGGAAAATTATAAACTTTGACGTCAATAAAGAAGGGTCTTGTTATTCCGACGGCGCACAAGTCGCGTGTTCTCTATTATCTCAGCAGTACTAAATTCAGACATTGGAATAAATACGAGCCAAAAAAAGGCCCGCTCTGACCTTGAAGAGACAATGTCGTCGCACTACGGGTGAGGGCACGCAGTAGAATCAAAACGGCCAGGAAAACTACAACATTATCGGGTCTTTTGACCTTGAAAACCTGTTAATATTTTCACGCAATCTTGCAGCGTACAGAGACCCTGTATCCGGCCGGCCGGGCGGTGTTTATCTATATTAAGTAAGTTCAACAGAAATATCAGAGTTGGCGTCGTGCCAAAGTGTGAATGTTCCACCCTTGTAGTCAGTAAACCATTCTGTCAAGAGCATTATAGTAAACAGATAAAACTATATACATACTTCATACTTGGTTGTAGCGGAGAAATATTATATTTTGTGAAGGTGTTTTGTCACGTGTTACGCCGCGAATTCATCTGGAAATTCTGACCATATTGTGAGAACTTGTTCAAGGATTATGTTTAGAGATTTTTATATTTACGTTTACGGTTTCTATTTAACGTATGATCGGGCAGAATATTATACACTAAATTATGTAGACCATACGGATTACAGATATCTTCAAGCTATTTCAAAAAAATATTTTAGTGATAACTAAAATATTTTTTTTATAGAAGTTGACACCTCTGTGGGTATTCTGTGGTATAGCGAAAGCACTAGGAATTGGCGAAGGGCGGGCGTTTAGGGGACTGTTTTATGTAATAATAACGTTCAAAAGGTGCTGATTCTCAGCCCAATTTAAGAAAATGGCTTATGATTTTGATACCATTTACATATAAAATAAATACATAAGCTTATTTTCTTAATTTAGAGACTTTTTAAAAAAATATTTAAATTATAATTTGCGGGAAACGTACTACGTCCAGGAATTGCATTTATTCTGATACAAGATCAGAATAAATACTACCTCCAGGAATTGCATTTATCCATATTGCCTTTTATGCATTGATCCGTAATGATATTATATGTATTTTTTATTTGAAGTGAAAAGTGAAAAAAAAAATAACGATATTGTGCACTTTTGTTTGATGGACAAAAAGCATTAAACACGCGTGAGCCTGACCGACCCGACACCGTGATGGTTTTCGTATTTTACTTTTTGTGAATTCTGTTTTTTAATGATCTTTGTTCCTATGCGAAAAAATTATGCGTATTTACTTACACTGTGATGTTATTTGTAAATTGGTTATTATGTATGAATTTTTTTTTATAGAAGAAATTCGGAATATTTTGATTTTGTAGCGAAGTAGATAAAGATACATATTTGGATAGAAACAAATACAAGATTCTCCTTACAAGTAACTGGGTCTTTCCGCAAATACATATTTCTATATCTAATGATGCCTCCTTTATCTATCTTTAGTATTGTTTGTGGAACCGTTAAGCTTCTTAAGTTTTGAGTTGAGCTACACGACTGGCAAGTAGGTAGGTGGTAGGCCATACCATCGGCCGCCGGCAGAAGTTACCACCCACCAGACAAAGCCTTGCCGCCAAGCGATTTGTCGTGTTCCGGCATGATGTCTGGTGAAGCCGTACGGAGGACGGGTCTGAGCAGTTGTGTTGCGATGTGTGCCGGGTACGATGCGCCTAATGTTGTTGTGTTGGGAGTTTGGTCGTGGAGGTTCTTCAGATCAATCTCCCTTTGGCGCAGCATCGTTGGTCGTGTTGTTGGGTTTAACATTGCATCACCTCGCTCAACTGCCGTCTTCCTTCCTATTCGCTCGGTTTTTCTGAGTGAATAGGCTCTTAATAAACTAGCGCGCTTTACCATCAACGATCGCATCCCTGCATACCATCAGGCGGGATTGCGGTCAAGCGCTAGTTTATAATGATTAAAAAAAAAAGTGATTTGTGTAGTTCTTTCCTCAAAAGAATATTTCAGATATTAACCTCCGTGGTCCTAACTTTGATTTAATATTTATTTTTAGGAGCACGTTTATCCTCTAACCTATTAACTATTCACTTTGCTGTGCTCGACGGGGTCCATATTCCATTCTATGATTCAATGTTTTAACATGTCTACAAACTATCATTATGTACATATTATGAATTGCAAAAAAATATTGTGGGTAGCATATGATCTGATCAATATAACATCTGAACTTTAAAAGGGACTATGACCTCTGAGTTTGTTTTGATTATAATATATTTTTCTCGATGGTAGGCCATAACATCGGCCGCCGGCAGAAGTTACCACCCACCAGACAAAGCCTTGCTGCCAAGCGATTTGTCGTGTTCCGGCATGATGCCTGATGAAGCCGTATGGAGGACGGAGAAAATAATAAATAAATCAGAAGTTATTTTTGGCATGTAAAATTGTTCTATTTGATTTTTTATTCGTTGCTACCTGATGTATGTTTATGCTAAACGTATTGTGTGTCTCTAAGTCTGTCCTGAAAAAAAGTATTTTTTTTCTTTCTTCTGTCCTTCTTACCCACAGATAACATGTACATATCATTTATGATCAATAATATAATTCAATCATCCCCAGCTTATTACAATACAACCCGTCGTTTTACGATTTGAGCTGTTCAAATTACGGTATTCTTAATATGGCAATAGCATACTCTAGTAATATGACAAACGACAACGATAATTGAGAAACTATAATAATAATAATAAATTCGTTTATTTTCTCTCACAATGGTTTTGTAGTATTTAACAGTTTTGTACAAACATAAATTCACATTGTGAGAGCTGGTGCCTGAAGTAGGTTTTACGAAAAACCTGTAGTACAGGTCACCAGGATCCACTTAGTGGCATTATGCAAACAATCAGGCAGTTTTCCTACTACACATTTAAACCAATAAAATAAAAATGAGAAGTTAGAGCAATAAGCATGAAGAACAAACGAGAAAAAAAAAATAAACAGCATTATAAACTAAATATAAAAATAAAAGCAGTCAAAAAGTAGATGGTGAGTGAGTAGATGAACGGTGGTGAATGTGAAGGTGAGTGATGGCTGGTATGTATGTAAACGGTGAATGATAGCTACTTGAAAACAAAAGTATTATTTAAGTGAATCGAGCAATCTCTCAGTGGCCTCGTAGGAAAGTGACTTTAGAAATTCCGCCACCTTCCGCTTACAACACAGTTTCTGTAGTGGGTAAATATTAAGTACCTTGTTAATAGTATTATAAAGGTAATCCCCTAGGTAACAGAAAAACTTGTGGGACCGAGGCAAACGGAAAAAATTCACTCTACACACAGCATCCTTTCTCCGTTTATTTTTTAAAAGATTAGGGTCATAAACAAGCTGGGAGTGTTTTCTGAGTACTGTGTGCAGAACGAATGTCTGCCTTATAGACAGTACATTCCATTTCCTGTATAGTTCGGTTGTTGGAAAACGAAAGGGAAGACCCGCAGCAACCTTAAGTATGGCACGTTGAGCTCTCTCTGCCTCAATCAAGTGCGTTTTTGCAGCACCTCCCCAAGAGATGATGCAATAATCAATAAGCGACTGACACAAGGCATAGTAAACCATCCTGATGATACGAAGGTTAGCGACATGTTTCAGAGTCTTAAAAACAAAAATGAGTTTACGCAATCTCGTTACCATGACATCTATATGAGGTTTGAAGCTAAGGAGTTGGTCCAATGTAACTCCAAGATATTTAATGCTATCCACCCTTTGAAGAGGTGGACATACGCAATGATGACCGCTTGACCAACATACGTGAGCCGTCAATGACAGCGACCGAGAGGGTAGCATGTGCGCACGATGAGCAAAAGCCATATATTTAGTTTTTGTGACATTAAGAGTTAATAAATTATTCCGTAACCAAGCAACGACCTTATTAATCCCCTCCTGGGCCACACCAAAAACCCCCTCCCAGCTATCACCTGTAAAGAAAAGAGCAGTGTCATCAGCGAATGTAAAAATTTGACCACTACTGAGGTGTAGCTGGCACAGGTCGTTGATATAGAGCAGGAAGAGGGTCGGCCCTAGAATACTACCCTGAGGCACCCCAAAGGTCACTGTCTCCTCGTCACTCAACATATCACCAATTCTAACTTGTTGCTTCCGGTTAGGTAGGTAGTCCTGGAACAATTCCAGGGGAAGGCCCCGTACTCCCAGATTTTCCATTTTGCGCAATAAATGTGGGACAGAAACCGTGTCAAAGGCCTTAGCCAGGTCGAGAAACACCGTCAAGCATTTCCTCCCTCCATCCAAACTGGTTATAACCGAGCCAACCAAATCATGTACCGCGTCATTGGTAGATTTTCCACGCCGGAAGCCAAACTGGGAAGATGAAAGAAGGTTGTTAACCTCAAGGAACTTAATCAGCTGGTCATTCATTAGCCGTTCCAGGACTTTTGATAACGTTGGAAGAATGGAGATGGGCCTAAAGTTGCTAACACAGTCCCTGTCACCACCCTTATGAATAGGTTTTACGATTGCTGATTTAAACGCCTGAGGAAATGTCCCTGTAGATATAGCGAGGTTGCAGATGTGAGCAATAACCGGGGACAGTGAATGAGCATATCTTTTCAGGAACCTGCCTGAGATCCGGTCAAATCCAACAGCACAACCATCCTTCAAACCTTGAATGAGCTGTAGGATTTCCGATTCGTTCGTGGGGAGCATGACCAAGGAATGGAGAGGAGCAGTCCTCGCGGAATCATTAGCCCTGTTCTCAAGCGAGAATGTTGGAGAACTGATTTGCTCAGCCAGACTACGTCCCACGTTCGCAAAGTAACGATTTACCTCATTGATATCCCCTTTCGGGTTGCCGCTTGAGATGAGACAGGAGGAGTGATCAGTCGCCCCTCTCGAGCCACCAATCTGCTTTATAGTGTCCCAAATCTTCTTTTTATTGCCACTTGCGTTCTCAATCTCCTGCCTTTCATGATTTCTTTTGGCTTTCTTAAGAAGTCCAGTGCAATAGTTTCTATACCGCTTGTACGTTATGAGAAGTATTTCGTTGTTCGGGTCTCGTTTTAACTTCCTGTACAGATTATCCCGGTTCCGCATGCATTTCAATAAGCCACTTGTAATCCACGGCTTACTGACTAGTTTCCTACTAGGTATTAATACCAGTCTAGAGTTGTTTTTCAAGGCCCCCGAAAGAACACAGTCAGTCAACATCATTGCAGTTAAGAATGGTTTGAAAATCGAAACTACGTAAATGGGAATCTAGGTTATCATAATCAATGCACTGAGTAGTTTTGTTTGAATAATTCAGCTGTGGCTTAAGATTAAGGTCAAGGCTAATGGCTACACTCTCATGATCCGTAATTGATGATTCGACCACAAGGCAGGTAGCCCTCAATTTAGTCCTAACCATGATGTGGTCGAGACACGTTTTTCCATGAGTTGGTAGTACGTGACCTGGCAGCATGCAGTGACCAGCCAGGACGTTAAGATATTCATATGAGCGTTTATCTGGGCTATTCACCACTACATCTATATTTATGTCACCACAAAGTATTATATTTCTGAAGTTACTCAAGGAAGAGAGAAGTACATCAAGGGCGTCTATAAAATTGCTAGTGTTATGTTGGCTGGGAGGGCGGTAGACTCCAAGAATACATGTATCTGGACCCAATCGAAGCAATAGACAGTTTGCGTCACTTATTGGCGGTTCCTCAAATGACACTTTTAATTGTTTCTTGTAAAAGATAACGACTCCTTCATTTTGTGTCCTGTGCAGAGTGGTTGATGCAGAGTTGTAATTGTCAAGGATAGGTATGTCCTTGGCCGACCGAAGCCAGCATTCCGAGAGAACCAACACATCCCATGCCACATTAGACCTATGCAGAAGCGTCATGAAGTTTGGCATATTGCAAGAAATACTGCGTATATTTTGCGAGAGGATGTTGAGATGGCGATGATCATGATTTACATGAGCTTTCATGTCTTCTATATCACACCTAATAACTCGAGCGACCGACAAAGCATCCAGATCCGAGTGAATAGTTTCAATATTTTGCATCATTGAAGACTATTGAAAGATAGAGGTCACCTTTATAATGTGACCATTTAGACATATAATACAAAGCAAGTTTTTACTCGGGTTCGGTATGTGGTCGGATATTGTCACCATAAGGTTACGATGTGATATGATGAATGAGATCGTACAAATTAACAGACAGTTGTAAATCATGACTACAGGACGATTCACAAACTCCCGTTTCAAATAGCGCGATGTGTAAAATGAATGTATATTATGTGAAACTGTGAGATGTGTAAGCTGTGTGAGACTGCAAAAATGTTTAAAATAAAATAACATATGAATGAAAGCCAGTTTAACGAATGCCATAATCCAAGTTGAAAATAAACTTAAAACATATAATGACAATCCAAATAAAAGTAAAATACGTACATTAACTAGTCACAAAAATAGTTTGTTCAACTCGGACTCATCGTTAATACACACCGCTGATAATCCTTCTTCCTTCTTAACGTAGACCTTCCCGTGCGATGTCCAGGCCGCAACAAGCTTTTTATCTTTGACATTTTGTCGTGCAACATAGAACAATCTTCCTGCTTTGCTTGATAAGTACTCCGAAATAAATAGCGTACGTAAATCACCCGGTACGTTGATGTGTTGCGAGTTCAAACTCGGTTCCTTAAGTTCACGTCTGGCTTTGTTAAAAGAGATGTACTTCGAAATTATAGACTCCTTTCGCATTGTTGTAGTAAATTCCACCACTACGGCTTCGGACTTAGAGCGGTACACATCTTTTATTTCTGACCCCACAATTGCTGTCTCAAGCCCAAGTGCAGAGCCGAGTTTTTGTACTATACCGGAGAAGATTTTTTTGTTTTCTGTTTCTTGCTTAGGTATGTTGCGTATTTGGATGGTTGTACAGCGCGCATTCTTTTCAAGGAGATCAATCCGATTTTCTAGAAGAGTAACCCGGGTTTTGTATTCGCCATTTTCCCTTTCCAAGTTAACAATCTTTGCAAGAAGTTCTTGACTATTCAGACCAATATCGTAATTTTGTAACACACTATCAGTTTCAATGGATTTTCTTTTTGACAGTTCAACAACATTCATTACATTATTTACTTTGTTGAGCAGACACAATTTTCGAACATCTGGAGTAACGGATTAGCAATATGTCATTAAACTGATACTTTAATCATCATCATCAATCTTTTTTTATCGTTCCACTGCTGAGCACAAGCCTCCTCCCATACAGAGAAGTATTGAGCGTAATCACTACGCTTGCTTAATGCGTGTTTTCGATTTCAAACTTAAAGTCCAGGATTCCTCAAGGGCTGATTTTTAATCAGTCATTGGTGTCTTATATACTTAGAAAGCACACATAACTTAGAAAAGCTACACTGGTACTTGACTGAACTGGAATCGAACCAGTACACTCATAATTGAGAGGCTGGTGTTTTAATCACTAGGCCACCACGACTTTTCGGTACTTTAATAAGGGATATCAATACAAAAGTCTTTGAATGGAACTGAAACGTGGTCGGTCAGAATGAGCCTAATACGAAAGCTTAGAGTCACACAAAGGGCCATGGAAAGAGCTATGCTCGGAGTTTCTCTGCGTGATCGACTCAGAAATGAGAAGATCCGCAGAAGAACCAAAGTCACCGACATAGCTCTTCGAGTCGTTAAAATTAAGTGGCAGTGGGCAGGGCACATTGCTAGTAGAATCGATGGCCGACGGGGCAGTAAGGTTCTGGGGTAGCTGCCACGCACCGGAAAACGCAGCGTAGGGAGGCCCCCAACAAGGTGGACCGATGACCTGGTGAAGGTCGCGGGAAGCCGATGGATGCGGGCAGCACAAGACCGGTCATCGTGGAAAGCCTTGAGGGAGGCATTTGTCTAGCAGTGGTCCTCTATGGGCTGACGAAAAACAACACACAAAGTATTCTCTACTAGTTAGTGGGTCTTAACTTTTTTTTTTTAATAATTATGACTTACTGATGGTAAGCAGTGATGCGATCGTTGATGGTAAAGCGCGCTAGTTTATTAAGAGCCTATTCACTCAGAAAAACTGAGCGAATAGGAAGGAAGACGGCAGTTGAGCGAGGTGATGCAATGTTAAACC
Organism: Sesamia inferens; assembly: GCA_037179545.1. Classification (NCBI taxonomy): domain Eukaryota; kingdom Metazoa; phylum Arthropoda; class Insecta; order Lepidoptera; family Noctuidae; genus Sesamia; species Sesamia inferens. The sequence goes on along the minus strand of CM073921.1, from coordinate 10,528,417 downwards.
CAACAACACGACCAACGATGCTGCGCCAAAGGGAGATTGATCTGAAGACCCTCCACGACCAAACTCCTAACACAACAACATTAGGTGAATCGTACCCGGCACACATCGCAACACAACTGCTCAGATCCGTCCTCCGTACGGCTTCACCAGACATCATGCCGGAACACGACAAATCGCTTGGCGGCAAGGCTTTGTCTGGTGGGTGGTAACTTCTGCCGGCGGCCGATGTTATGGCCTACCACCGAGAAAAACTAAAACTACGATAACTATGACTGTAGTTTACATAGTTAATATAAAGAAGGGCTCGTGGTTAAATAATCAGGATAGGCTACGCTTGCCGTGTTTGGTCCATGAATCGTGACCAAGTTTAAAAACCAAGATAAGAGCATATTTTGGCGTTGTCTCGTCATTTGTAGATTTTTGACAGTCGTTACGGTTCGACAGAAGCCCAAAAGACCAACAACCAGTCTTACTATGGGTGTCCTATTACCCAGTAAATGTGTTGTGGAGGTCAGATATGGAGTCGCTCCATTTAAAATAATGGCTAAGTGCCATTCATCAGCTTCATCCAGTTAGGTAAGGTTTGCACTAAATATTTTGTGATATATCAACTTTAAACTTAAAGTATTTAGATAAAAATAAATTTTCCAGGCACTTTTGAATAGTCCAGGCAGTCCGTTTTTACTTACGACAGATCGCCAAAACTATGTCGCGTAATTTGTAATGTAGACGTAAGCACGGCGGATATCCGACGAGTATTTTCGGCTGCAGTATGTCGTTCCACTAATAAGCACTAACTAAACTATACTAACTAGCTAGGTATTAAACAAGAATGCGTAAACCAGAAAGTGGGAAGCATTAAGCTCCTTCAACTCAGCGGAAAGCGCTGTGTATCGCGCGCGTTCATTAGACGGAGTTAATGTAAAGCGATGTTAACAATGAGGTGGCGATAGTCCTTTCCGTGGCACCGCCGTCGGTTAGGAATATTGTCACTTGTTGGTGTTTTCTGCGAAAAGTTAAAATAATTTGGGTTGGTTATTTTGTTTTTGAAGCAGAAGTCGATGTTAAAGACTTCTTTAACGAAACGGTAAAGCGACAGTAAAAAAAGAGACAGAAACATAAATCATAACAATTACCGTGTGAGGAAATGAGATAGGATAACTGGATAGAATAATTGATTTGTTTAGCTGTAAATCTTCCATGCTTAATAAATAAATAAATAAATTAGACAATGTTTCTTAACATTTTTGAAGGTTTCACTTCCACTTCCACTTGCACACATGCTTTTTAACCCGACTGCCAGGAAGAGTTATGTTTTTAGCGCGTATATTGTATGTAATATTCTATATTGCCTTGTATCTCCAGAACCGCTAAACGGATTTTCACATTTGAGGTATCCATATAATTGCCTTAATAGCCCAAGTGTTCATCCGCTATTTTATTATTATTTCATATAGTTTTATTATTTCATAGGTGACATTAAAAATAACCAAATAGCGAATGTTTAACGCCATATTGTAAGGCAAAAAGAATAAAAAAACTACCAAGCATGTCGAGTGGGATATCTAAATGAAGATTTTAAACACTGATTCTAAATATGTTTACAGCGTAATATTAAATGGAACGAAATAAAAGAATTTTATAATTTTTTTGTACCAAGCATATCGATTGGCGAGTGGGGCCTATCAAAATGAAGGATTTTAATCACTGATTCCAATAAGTATATTGATTCTAAATATATTTTCTATATAAGATCTTTACCGATAAAATTGCTGTTTAATTTGAAAAAAATTAAATGAATTCTTTTCATGTATTCATCTTATTATTTGTATTAATCGAAGTTATCACTCATGCAATCAACGTATCTTTGCGAACGCAGTGGCAGTTTGTTGATGCCCTTCTTAAAGAAATCAGCTGGACGGGAGACAACAAATTTTTTAAAGGCATTTCGTACTGCCTCTCAGGTAAAGATTTATTTATATATTAAAATTAAATCTATTCAATTAAATGCTCAACTAAGTAAAAAATAAAATCTCTAGATTATTTAAACCTCAGACTGAAGTCTGGGAGGACCTCTTATCCGAATGGCAAAGTAGGTGGGATAATTCCACCATACCTCCATCTATTCTTTCCATCCGTTGGCGATCGGCTGGCTAGGACATGGCTGGAGGTTGACCACTGCGTTGCCCTGCGTGTTTCCGTGCGTTCGGGCGCTTTTGCCATACCTATTATTGGAATCAATTGTAACAGCTAATACCTACTTAGGACCCATTAACTTAATCAAATTTTATTCCGTGGTGTTTGGCAATCTGGGCTTCTCCCAGTTGCAATAATGTCCCTTTGTGCCGTTTGGCCTAGTTCTGTTCTGTCTCCTGCTTGTTATGGAGGGAAGTGGAAAAAATATCTTTTTTCTTACTCCTCCGCTATTCTTTTCTGATTAATTTCGTTGCGGGACCCAAGACAGTTGAATCATTTCTCCGGGACTCGTCGAGCTTCATTGCTCGGCGTTTTTCTGGCGGTCGCCACTGTTGATTCTGGCTTTCAGGAGTTGCAGTGGTTGGGAAAAGTGTGGCGGGTTTTGTGCTCAACTAAGTAAAAGAAAGAAAGAAAATACTATATTTATTCAGCACAGACATAAAGACACACACTTAAATAAACATACACCAGCCAGCAACAAATAAAAATCAAACAGATAATAAAAAAAAACCCGATGTGAAAAATATCAGCAAAGTGTGCCTCGCAGCTCGCACCAAAAAAGTCCAGTTCATCTAAAATGCCAGACTGGTGCCTGACGCTGATTTTCAACTAAACTTGAAATAGTGGCATAACTTTTGATATTTTTTATTTGATTGAATTCCTATTTACATATATCATTATGTAATAAATGAACGCTTAGTTTCAAAATTGTGAGAATTATGCGTCGAAAAATGTAGTTTGAGCGTTGTGTTTACCATTGTCATATCATGATTAAATATTTTGTATGGAAGCTTTTCCTTCGAATATATGACGATACACCAATTTTTATGTGTCACAACTAATAATCGCCTTAAGTCACGAGATTTGATAAAAGATTACATTCCAAGCAGCATTCTGAAACCGGGGCTTTCCTAAGGGTCCATTACAATCTAACTAACAGTTATGCGGCTAAACTTCCTTGTTCCATCAATCTTACCTGTTGCTATGCCATCACTCATCCCTTAGATACCAAATAAGTAAAGAGACTACTCAAATAAAGTCAGTGAATTTATTTATTAGTAAATTACGGCGTTACTTCATATCAGGACTACATACCTACAGGTCCGTTCGTGTGTGGCGTGACGTAACTGTATCCACATTTGGGCTGCTGCTGCAAAATGACACCTGGCAATTTTGAATTCAGTGGAGAGGCGTGCGAAGAGTGTTTCTGTCGGTGTTTTACAGAGTGTGCGCGGGGATTGCATGACTTAATTCCTTTATCTCCGTTCCATCATCGGACGACCTGCAGTACGGCGAGTATCCACCCTTACGTTGTTGACACCTCTACGATGCAGACTTTGCGTTCCGCCTCGTGTTTTATATCGCATCGAGGGACCGGAACAATTTGCCAGCGGTGGTATTTCCGTCTGTCTACAATTTAAGTGTCTTCAAGGCTAGAGTGAAGAAGCTCTTAATAAACTAGCGCGTTTCACCATCAACGATTGCTCCACTGCTTACCATCAGGCGGAATTGCGGTCAAGCACTAGTTATTAAATTGCCAGTATATTTAAATAACAACTGTTAGTTTTTAACAGCTGTGTGAAATCTTAATAACACGGCAAAGTGGGTGTGTCAATTTTATAAACAATATAATTAACTAGACAATACATGTAATATATAAAGTAATACTAGTCGTTCTTGTGCCCGCGATTTTGTTCGCGAGGATTTCTGCCCCGATCCAGCGTGTAGCATCCGATCGTCGGCCAGCGCTTCCCTTGGTGTAGTGACACATCTGCGGGACGTACGGCGGCGAAAGCTCAGCTCTTGTTCAGCGCGCTACGCGACGGAAGGTTAGGTAGCGTCATCGCCAGTCTGTCTGTGTCGACACTTTATGGTGTGCTGTTTTTGTGACGTAACCGAATTGCCCAGAAAAATGGATTTAATTAGAATATTAGCTATTATAGAGGGCTTAGACGTTGCCGCTCTTCGTTACCGACACGCGCGCTATGCATAACATACGCCTAACGTTCAGCTAGGCCCACCGAACTCTCGGTCGCGCAACGCATCACTCCGCCCGAAGGAAGGTTTAGTAATTGCGGCTGATGTGTCATAGAGTACTTGAAATACACTGCGAGCATATTTAGCCGAACTTTCGGCGCCGTATGTTCCGCGGATGTGTCGCGACACTTGCATAGTTATTTTTTCTTTCTAAGGGTGGCGTTATGTTAATTAATAGCCTCGGGGATTGGGTTATCAAGTGCAAAAATATTTTTCGCGGGATGAGCGGGAGATTTTTTAGAGGAACGCGATAAAAAAAAAAAAAATAGCAATCACACCAACCCTTCAGCTATATTCATCATCATCAGCTAGTCCACTGTTGAATATACGTAGGCCTCTCCTATTGCATACCATAAAACTGTATTATTTAAACTGTATTCTCTGTATTAGTGAAATAATAATTTATAATACCAGCCTGTAAACCACATGAATTTTCTAATTCAGAGAAGGTACTAGCACTGGCCTAGGCCAGCGAATTCTGTATGGTCGAGGATCTTGGAAACTAATGTAACGCTTAGGGTAAGATAATAATTCTCCAGATTTATAAAGAATATGATTTATCGAATATTGTGTGTCGAGTTACCACTAAGCACAAGTCTTATATTTATTAATTTATTTTACATTAAAATAATAAATATAGGAATTCAGTTAGCTATTGCTACAGCAATGAGTACTGTGGCGTACGGGTCATCGTTGTATTAATAGCAAGATCCGGTGGAGACAGTACCGACACTGCTTTGCAAATTTGCACCGCATACCATGCAGGCCGGCGCCAATGCGGTACACCGCACGTTTTGCACACTTGCAAGGATTTGAACCCATAACTTCGCGCTTGTGACGCAAATTCTATACCAGGTCAGCAATCAGGTCAATGACTCACGTTGTTTTAATGAATAAATTACAACCTAATCAAATCAGTCTTAGTGCAATGCAGTAGGATAATTATTAATTCAAGTATTACCTGTAGCTCCGTATTATGGGTATGTGCTGTTCTATAGTATTATGGATGAGATACAAACAAAAGGCATATTGAAATTGGCAATCATTACAGCTGCGAAATTGTACGTAACTCTTGTCTCTTTTACTATGTGTATCGGGCACGATACCATTCAGAGCTTGTTAGCAAAAAATTTTGCCCGTACCACGGTGTACTCAAAAGTTACCTAAGTATGTATGTACTCGCTAATAATATTTCTAACCCTTACTAGTCTAGAATAAAAAGTTTAAATACAAATTATTTCTGAGTCTATTGTGTTGTAACAGTGACCGTTACCTAGAATAAGTTTTTAAAAATATGTATTTTATATATTCTTTTAGTTTGGTTTTATTTTTTGAGAATTTTTAGAATTTTATTTTTGAGTATGGAAATATATGTAAATATCATTATAAACATATATCTTCTCGGTGGTAAGCCACATTAGCTGACGGGAGAAGTTAACACCCACCAGACAAAGTCTTGCCGCCAAGCGATTCGTCGTGTTCCGGCATGATGTTTGGTGAAGCCGTACGGAGGACGGGTCTGAGAAGTTGTGTTGCGATGTGTGCCGCGTACGATGCGCCAAGTGTTGTTGTCGGGAGTTTGGTCGTGGAGGGTCTTCAGATCAATCTCCCTTTGGCGCAGCATCGTTGGTCGTGTTGTTGGGTTTAACATTGTATCACCTCGCTGAACTGTCGTCTTCCTTCCTATTTGCTCAGTTTTTTTCTGAGTGAATAGGCTCTTAATAAACTAGCACGCTTTACCATCAACGATCAAATCACGGCTTACTATCAGGAGGGATTGCGGTCAAGCGCTAATTTATAATTATTAAAAAAAAAAGAATCCTTGTTCTAAACTAAACTAATCTATTAGTGGTTGTGTTCTATAAGTACATCTCTATTGTCTTCTACACATCTCTATTTTTTCTTTTATACATCTCTATTAGTCATAATCTCGGTAGTCCCTTTCTAGCCATATCTCCAATCAAAACTAATATCACGACATTTTCCTTATTTCCCCTTATTTGGATTCTAACGGAGCAATGAGAAAAATTATATTATAATAAAATAGTAGAAGGTAGATAATGAATTCAAATTGCGTTAAATATTTGTGAAAAAAGTCAATGACAATGAGATGATATATGTGGGAAAGAGTTAGATACTGACCGCATTCAGTCTAACCGTTTGCAGCTGTATAATTTCCTATAGATACCTACAGCAGCATTATAATACATTTTTGGATGGCCTTTTGGTCACCAAAAAAGCAGGGTTCACTAACATTTTTGCCAAAGAAATCACTCATGCAGAGTTTCCATAATACTCTCGTAATAGTTGATTTTATTGTTTATTCCTTCCTTCCATATACTTCTCCAGAACTTGCTGCCTAATCGAAAGGTATTCAACAAGTAAGCTAACAATGATAGATAGGATAGTTAACTCAGAGCTTCGTGCCTCTGCAGATAACGGGCTACCCTTCTCCACTTGAGAGTTGAGTGAGGGATAACAGGTGGATATGCTTCAAGGGAAACGTGTTTGTACTCCTCGGGCGAAACAAACACGTTGAAACAATAACCTGGTGCAGATTTCGAAGACTATCAAAGTATTGATTGGCACACATTCGGATGTAATAGTGGTTCTTAAATTTTTCTTTACTATAATAAATCTATAGAGTTTGATGTTAGAACGCACTAATATCGTTCTTTTTTTAATCTTTTGGCATTTGTAGCCCTATTTTTGAGGGTGGTAACGGCAAACATAACGCTAGGAAAATCGATGCGTTGGTGTGGGTCGGAGTCAGAATACATACGAGATTCGAACAATATCGCGGCCAGAAGCAAGTAGATTTTTTAATACAGACTAGCTACTGCACGTTTGAAGTTATATGACATCTGCGTAATAAAAATAACTAGATACTAAATGGAATAAATATTTGTGCTTATTTGTCACTGAACAATAACATTTCTGAAAATAATTATGGAAACGGTTTTCATTTTTTATGTAACTATGCCAATATCGACAGCCTACATTGCTCGCTAGAATTTTCTCAACTACCGTCCTTTTTATGTATATGCTTTTTAATCTAAAATAATCCATTTTAAATCAGAGAATTGTTCTCCTCAATTTTTAAATCCTTTTAATAGGCTTAATTTCAACCTATCGCTCGTTTCAACTAGTTAAGAGCAAAGTCGAGTTGTTCAAAACCGAACGACAGTCCTGCTATTTTTAGAACGGCGAAATAGATAATAATTAAACTTTCAGACATTTCGGAATGACGAAATGAAAATAGTTTTGAACAAAAAAGTTGAAGACAGCTTGATTAGTGCTGTCTCAAATTTGATCCAGAATTACGTTAAAAATATTCTTAAATATGTACATGTTTTGATAAATCCACTAAAATTATCAATAATTTTTGTTAGGGTTCCGTAGTAAACTAGGAATCCTTATAAGTCTGTCGGTCCTTCCGCCGATAATCTCAGTGACCGTTGGCACTAGAAAGCTGAAATTTTGAACGAATATGTAAATCAATCGCACCCAATAAAAACACCGACAAAGTGGTAAAATAAAAAGTGTGTAAATATTTTATGACGGTGGTAAGATATATATATATTTTAACTTTGTATTTTACTTCCACGCGTAAAGTGGGGAGTGCTTTTTTTCTTTTTAATCCTAACATGTGATATATTGCTGGATTGGTATTAAAATTAATACCGGTTTATTAAAATTATTTTTGGATAGTGTTAATATTATTGGATAAAATTGCTCTAAAATTAAAAAAAAATAGATAGCTCCCCAATAACTTTTGAACCGTAAGTTTAAAAAATCTGGAAAGTAGGACTATATAAAGACTTTCTAGGAAAGTTATTTAGAACTTCATGGGTTGAAAAGTTTTTGAAAAATTGTACAACATAATTTCTGAACTAAGTTTACATAATTTAACCACTTATGTAAGCTTATGTAAGCCTGATGGTAACCAGTGATGCGATCGTTGATGGTAAAGCGCGCTAGTTTATTAAGAGCCTATTCATTCAGAAACACTGAGCGAATAGGAAGGAAGACGGCAGTTGAGCGAGGTGATGCAATGTTAAACCCAACAACACGACCAACGATGCTGCGCCAAAGGGAGATTGATCTGAAGACCCTCCACGACCAAACTCCCAACACAGCAACATTAGGCGCATCGTACCCGGCACACATCGCAACACAACTGTTCAGACCCGTCCTCCGTACGGCTTCTCCAGACATCATGCCGGAACACGACAAATCACTTGGCGGCAAGGCTTTGTCTGGTGGGTAACTTCTGCCGGCGGCCGATGTTATGGCCTACCACCTAGAAAATACATATTTTATCATCCTGAACATATCTTCATTCAAATATAAAAGGTTTTTTTAAAATCGGTTCACGCAATCTAAAATTACCACCAAAAATCCAACATATAAATCAGTCTACTTTGAATAAATTAGTAACCCAATTTCTCGAAAGATGGCGCTATACTTTGCGTTACTTCGCACTGTTAAGATTTTTCCTCAGTTCCATACCCGTCCTGTCCCTATGGGACGGGTATGAGCTATTAAATTGTCTAATTGTTCGGTTGGTCTCTCGTTGACATTCAAATTTCTCCATTGTCTATAACGTTCATACAATATCAACGTAATCACTTGCAGGATGCAGTAATTGATTGACAAACAATGCGCGCTTGCGACATTTATTTAGTACTTAGTAGAAACTTGCAGTTGCCTTGCCCCGTTATCCATCCACTCCATCTTACACCATTCCCACTTCTCGTGGTGGGACTCAAATGACTGAAATATGTAACTCTTCCTTTAGTTAGCACCGCCTTTAGTGGGCCCGTAAGATTCGATACTTAGTATGTCAACTCAAAGTAACATATAAATAGCCCATTTTCTGACTCTTAAGAGACACTGACACACATTGTGACACACTGGAAACTACGGAACCTTACTGTATACGTGACCCGACATGCTCTTAGCCAGTTTTAAACTTCTGAGAAATTGCAATATGCCCATAAATACACCTACTTGTGTCAGTCTTAAGACGAACCGAAAACGACTGGACGAGATATTGGACCGCGATTATTCGTGGATCAATAGCTTGTCTAGTCATAAGCCATAACTTTATGCTTTTGACAGCAAATCTGCCTTTCAACCAAGTGAAAAATTATGGATATGTAAATCATTCCCATTCTGTCCTGTTGACTTGGTGTTTGACAAAAATTTTAAAACCCAAACAAAAGATTCGTTATTGGGCAATGAATCGGTGTCAAATTAACAAATCGTATTCACAACACCACATTGCTCTATAAAACAAAAATTACTGATGTCGGTCAAAAGGCCGTTAATCTGATGTGGACTGGACTGGCCTAGTACCATATCACTACTTCGTAGAGCCCTGACACAACTAGAAGTTATCACGGCAGACTCCGTAAAAGACGACGAGAAGAGATAGACAAACAATAGCCACTACAGACAAGCGGTCTACTTTAGCCTTGGATCGAAAAATCTGGACGCCAAGGGGAGAGGCCTTGTCCAGCAGTGGGATGATGCAGGCTAACAGTGGCAGTGAACCCATATACAGGCAAGAACACAATCAGTTAGGTAACTTTTACAATAAACTGTTCTACTAGGAAGTTAGTTGTGCCACTTCTTCCCAGTTTAAGTACTCGGAAGCAGTTTAAAGCTAGCATTCTAGAAGACTTTAATATAGCTTTGACATTCGTAAAGAGCTGCCTCTAATTCGAATAATTAAATTATCCCGATGTATTTGATACCATAGGAGCATAGGATACATACACATTCAGATTTTAATTACAAGCAAAATTATGACTAGTTTTTGACATATGGCAAAACTTAACAGGTTCACGAATATTAATTATTACGATTACTTAGTGGAAGTGAATAAATTATATGAATGCATCGCATATAGTACTTTCTATAAGTAAAGCAATACAACTATAGCCTCTACAGAGAGGAGACCTGTATCCCAACAGTATATGACCAAACTATTATTCATTTTTTGTCCTTTTCTTAATAAAACAGTAAGAAAAAGTTGCACAACTTTAATTTAGCGTTATATTTTATGAACAAAGCATCGCCTTTATAGATTAGGTTCCTTCTTCTTACTGTACCTTATAGACTAGACTTAAAACTTTTATATGTTTGAGTGTAACTGGGTGAGCGATGACTTTCCTCAGTTACTTTTATGGAGGAGTTATCACCAATAGAAAGATTAAAGGTTGCAATGGAAAGAGAAAGGTGAGAGAGAGCAGCTGGTCTCCTGTGAATCGGGCGGCCTCTGTTCGCGTGCGGCGTGAAGCACATGTCTCTGCACTGCACGTTTTTAGTCTTTGAGCTCTCACTCAGGCACAAAATAAGTAACATTACTTAGTGTATGATTGTCCCGATGGTAAATATTAAAGACTTTAGATAATTAGACTGGTTTATTACACTTGTAGAATTATTACATTGGAATCGACATCTTCTAGGTCAGATCCTAAGTTACAATGACAAGACTATAGACTATATTCATAGACACTAATACATAGAGATGGTATTAGTTACTCGACTACAGAGTAGTGATGTATGATACAACATCCCCCCTGTTTAAGTTTAAATTAACCCTTGACAAACAATATTATAGAGACCTGACCCAGTTACAATTTAGACAATGACTTAAGCCTATGGTTAGGTCTTAATCTAGGATACAATGTTCTACTTAATCTATTTCATCAATTAGCCTTCTGGTTGGCTTTACAACTCTTCCAGAACGAGTTACATGTTGACTGACTGAGGATTGAGATGAGAGCTCTTGAGGTCTAGACTCCTGCCTGTTACCTTCCTCTCTCCCCTGCGACGAATTGGATAGCATAGGAGAATATTTGTGTCTTAAATGAACCCTATTCCTCCTATACCTAACTCCATTGACATCCTCAACGACATATGACCTATTATTAGCCAACCTTAGCTTGACAATGGCTTGTTCCCAATTGCTATCAGGCTTTCTTTTAAAGTATACATGATCATTGGGATACAATAATGACAATGACTTTGTATTTCTATTATAATATTTAGACTTATTTTTATTATTTTGCTTGACACATTCTTCATAATTCTTGAATGTAACCACTCTAGGTTTTAATTTCTTATAAGACATAGGAATGTTGTTTCTTAAATTCCTGGACATTAACAATTGAGCTGGAGATGGTAAATTATTCTTAGGTGTGTTTCTATACTGTAATAAAGCTATGTATGGATCAGATGAGTTTCTTTTACATTTTTTTAACATATTTTTGATAATTTTGACTGAACTCTCTGCTTGACCATTTGACTGTGGATGATATGGGCTAGTTACAATGTGTTCTATGTCCCATTCATGCATAAAATTTTTAAATTCTAATGACTGAAAAGGAGGACCACCATCAGACACTAAAGATAAAGGTATTCCATGACGAGCAAAAATGGACTTTAAATGTGTTATTACATTCTTTGCTGTACTGTTTTTATTTAACAAAGCTATTTCTATAAATTTAGAATAATAATCTGTGACAATTAAATAAGTAAGGTTATCAAAATACATTAAATCAACACCTACTTGTTGCCATGGATATTTATTAATTTCAAAATTTTTTAGTGGTTCCTTTGGATTATTAGGTTTAAATTGTGCACATACATAACATTGTTCTACCAAGTTTTTAATATCAGCTGACATGCTTGGCCAGTACAAAGACTCTCTAGCCAGTTTTAAGCATTTATTTATACCTTGGTGACCTTCATGAATTTTACCTAACATTTCCTTATACATAGACTGTGGTACTATTAATTTTGACCCTTTGAACAACAAATCTTTGACTACATGAATTTCAGCTTGTATGTTCCAAAATGGTTTTATTGACAGACTGACATTATTTTTATTTTTTGGCCAACCTTCATAATAATACTTTTTTAACAATTGCAAAGTATCATCTTTCTTAGTGTTCTGTAACAATTTTGTACAGTACTCCTTTGTGACTGCTAGACTTGAATGCATTAAATTGACATGACAAGATATTTCTGACTCATTCTCAGGTATATAATGTTCTTTCAATGCTGCTCTAGACAGAGTGTCAGATATAAACATTTCTTTACCTGGAACATGTATAACTTCCAAATCATATTTTTGTAAAGTTAACATCATACGTTGCAATCTTGCTGGTACATCATGTAATGGCTTTTTAAAAAGATAGACTAAAGGTTTATGATCAGTATGAACAGTTACTTTATGACCGTACACATACTGGTGAAATTTTTCACAACCAAACTGAATGGCTAACAATTCTTTCTCAATTTGAGCATACCTTGACTGAGTTTGAGTTAATGTTTTTGAACTATAAGCAATAGGTTTATTATTCTGCATAATGACTGCTCCTAATGCTGACTTTGACGAATCGACTGACAAGACTAATGGTACATTGGGATTATAATGAGCTAAAACTGGTGAATTTGTAATTTCATCGATTAAACTCTTAAGACATTGACTATGATTTTCATCCCAAGTCCAGACTGAATCTTTCTTCAAAAGATTTCTTAAAATTTGAGTTTTTTGAGACAAATTGCTAATAAAGGGACCTAAATAATTGATCATACCTAATATTCTTTGCAATTCTTTGACATTTTTTGGTGTGGGCATATTGACAATTGCTTTTACTTTCTCTTCATCAACCCTAGCACCATCTTTACTAAAAACATACCCTAAAAAACAGACTTCTGATACTAAAAATTTACATTTAGACTTATTGAACTTTAAATTGACTTCACGTGCTCGTTGCATGACTTTATGTACTCTCTCATTATGTACTGACTCGTTTGGTCCATATACCAAAATATCATCGATGAATATTAGAACTCCTTCTAAATCACCGAACAAATTCATCATGACTCTTTGAAAAATTTCAGACGATGCATTAATACCAAAAGGTAACCTTAAATATTTATATCTACCGAAAGGTGTTTGAAATGTACATAAATCAGAACTATATTCATCTAGTTTAAGCATCCAAAATCCTGAAAATGCATCTAAATGAGAAAAACAAACAGCTCCTGCTAGTTGAGATCTGATCTCATCTATTGACTTTAGTGGATAAATTTCCTTTATAATATTCTTATTCAAATTTCTAGGATCTAAACAAATTCGTAACTGACCCGTGCTTTTGACTGTTATCACTATACTGTTCACCCATTCTGTAGGTTTAAAAACCTTTTCAATGACCTGCATTTTCTCCATGCGATCCAATTCATCGCGCAGTTTGTTCAGTAAAGCGAAGGGTACCCTTCTCGGAGCATCCACGCATGGCACTGCTTCAGGTTTGAGTTTCAGGCGACAGACTTGAGGTAGACATCCAAGACCCTGAAATACATCATTGTATTGTGTAAGAATTTGTTCACTAAAATTTTGTTGAGACACAGAGAAAACTCTTTGAATTATACCTAATTTTTCACAAGTTGGTAGACCTAAAACATTCGGACAAACTAAATCTGCGACTATAAACACTATATTTACACTAATAGTGCTATTATTTAAAGATAAACTACATTTTACATTAACTTTACCCATAATGGGTATTGATATACCACCAAACCCACTAACGTTTATTTGACATTTCTCAAGTGACATTTGACTTTGACATTTCAAAAATTGAAAAGTTCTCTTTGACATAATATTGATATCAGCTCCCGAGTCAATAATGCAATTAATTTGTGTATGACCAACTAAAATGTTTATGTTCCATGACTGTTTAGAATAGTATTTGTTTTGTTTTGACTCGACTGTATTGACCTGTTTACTATGTGCTGACTTTGCTGTAATAATTCTACAAGTGTTTATTGTGTGAGATTCCTCAGACTTGTGTCTGTACTCATCATTAAGATATGAATCTCGACTAAGACTTTTTGACTTTTTTGACTTGACTGTGAATCTCTCAGACTGTTCCGTGTTTTCATCACTGAGATATGACATATGACAAGAGTCTTCATTGGATCTCTCGGACTTATCAGTCACCCGTCTTTTTTCATCACTGAGGCATTTTTTGTTAGACCTCTCAGATATGACATTATCACCACTTTCATCACAGAAATATGACACAGGATATTTTTTATGACAAGATGAGTCTACATGAGATCTCTTAGACATTGACTGCGACTGGCCTATGTGCGACCTGACCGTTGATTGTAACCTAGGATTTGACTGTGTGTATGACAACCTGCTATGTCTGTAATGATTTTGATTGTGATGACTTTGTGACTCTAAATGACAATTATATTGACTAGACTTATAACTATGACTGAAGTTATGACAATTTAAAATTCCAACAAAATTATCTTGACTACCAGTTGAACTAAAAGACTCTAAATGACTGACTTTTTTATTATTTGAGTAACAAAATTTTGCAAAATGACCATAAGAGTTACATGACCTGCATTTAGCTCCCTGCGCTGGACATTTGTAGCGGTGGTGTTGTCCACAGCGGCTACACGTCTTCGAGCGCTTCTCAGGACTGGGACTTGACTTTGACCTCCCTGCGCTGGATCCCTGCTGACTGACTGGTGAAGCTCGCCGTCGCTGACGCTCCGCTCGACCACGGCTCCTCCGACGGAGATGCATGACTTTTTCAGACTCTTCACTAGTGGACCTCTTGACAATTTGGTCTGCATCCTGCTGTGCGACGATGAGTGTCCTAGCTAGCTCTCGCATCCTCTGATATGTCAGATCAGGTTCCTGCAGCAGTCTCTGACGTACATGTGCTAAGTCCAAACTCAAGTTGGCGATAAAAATATCTCTGATAAGAGATTCTCTGAGCGTTCCAAATTCGCAATCTTGGCTCTTATTTTCGAGATCGGTTAAGAAATCCTCGATGCTTTCCGATTTCTGTTGACGTGTGGTAAAAAACATGTAACGATACATGGTAATATTTTTTCTAGGTTGAAAAAATTCGTCGAATTTGGCCTTGACGTCATGTAATGTGCTTTCTCCAATATTTATGTTGAATGTGTTGAAAATATTTAAGCATTTTTCACCAATGTGATGTAGTAAAATGGCGATCTTGCGTTTCTCACCAGACTTGTCCAAACCCGTTGCCAACAAGTATAATTCGAACTGTTGCCACCAGCGCTTCCAGGTTTCGTAATTGTTGTTTGTTGCATCTGACGATATTTTAAGCGCCTTCAAGTCATTGTTCATTGCAGTTCCGGTGTCATGGTTGCCACCGACGCCATCCGACTTTTGCATTTTTTGAATTTTCTTTCTTCGTATTGGGTTTTTTCACTCTTCTGACACCATGTATGTGTTTTTCCACTTCTGACACCATGTATGATTCTTGTGTTGGTAAATATTAAAGACTTTAGATAATTAGACTGGTTTATTACACTTGTAGAATTATTACATTGGAATCGACATCTTCTAGGTCAGATCCTAAGTTACAATGACAAGACTATAGACTATATTCATAGACACTAATACATAGAGATGGTATTAGTTACTCGACTACAGAGTAGTGATGTATGATACAACACTTAGATTATTAAATGTTCTCTTTCGTTTGGCGTACAAATACTTGATGTACTGTTTCAGCGGTTTTTTAGCGAGTCCAAAATTCGTGACGTCTCACACCAGTGGTTCAAAAACGGCCTGAGCGGGCGCGCGTGAAGATTTCAAATCGTCGGTGAATAATACTATCTCTCTCACTCAAGGGACAGTAAAGGGAGATAAGGAGAGGAAATACATGGATTTAAGAGGGTAGGTTTAAAGTCGCGCCAACAGTAACTTTAATGAAATTTACAATCTTTAAAACTAAAAACTGCAGTAAGAAAAATATTTATTGTGACTCGTACAAGAAGCTCACAAAACTGAACGAAATTAAACACAATTAAAAATATGCCAAGTACTTTAGTGTTGCAATTCTCTCCGCCTATGTCGGTTACTCTCGTTCGCATCAGCAAACCGGAGGTGTGTAAGTTACTCGCCATTGATGTTGATGCCCAGTCCTTTTCACCCTTGAAGACATCCTCCAATGCAGCGGTGAACAGTTTTGGGGAGATAACATCTCCCTGTCTGACACCACGCTGCAGAGGTATTGGTTTGGAGGTCTGGTCCTGTATTCGGACTGTCATGGTGGCGTTTTCGTACAAAACCTTCAGCGCTTCAATTGTTTGTAGTTTTTCAAAAGGCTGTTGTCACCCTTTTTCAACAAGAGTACCACCACACTTCTGTGTCATGCCTGTGGCGTTTTTCGTTCTGAAGGGCTCTAAGGATCGGTTCACCATCCGTCTTCAGTAGCTCAGCCGTTATTTCGTCATCGCCCGGCGCCTTGTTGTTTTTAAACTGATTGAGAGCCTTCTGCAGGCTGACGTCTGGAATATCTTCGGTGTAATGTCCAGTTTATATTAGACTTGACAAGTTAATAGTAGCACTCAATAATTTATATTTTTGGAAGTACGAGTTGCTCGAAGATAGAACAGCAAAATATACTTACTATATGCTCATTGCTAGTTCACGTAAGGGGATTGGCAAGCAATATTACCCAGCGCAGAGAGCCGGTTCAGATAAGCTGTACCTATTGTGAAGTGAGGAATGGTGTCTGTGTGTGTGTGAAAGTCAGTGGAAAAAAGTTCTACTACGCCACGACACGACTTTGGTCTCAAGATAGTCACGATAAAATCTAATCTAATAAGATGAAATGACTCTGCGTTTAATTACCAAGCTTTTGGCATTTTACCGCTTACAGTTCTCTATGACTTTTTTCTTTTTCCTTGGCTCCTAAGGGTTGTAGCGTAATATTAAGTGGAAAAATAATTATTTTAATTCGACTGACAGTTCCAGCGGAAGGCGCGCTCGAAGGAAAAAGACATTTAAACTCTATTAAATACTAATTTAGCTACGTGTGGTCATTCTGATCTCGACATAGTTTGGAAAACACTAGGTCACCTCATAATGATAAGTGTACTTTATGTACTTATGAAATATTTAGCCGATTATAAATTATATCTGCCTGTATGATCTAAATATTCAACATTAGCTAGTATTTCTTCTACAGGAGTCTTAATAAATATTCAAATAAAACTAGCCGCGGAACGAATTTTGATGCACTCACAGAGGACTTTCCGAAAATCTAGTTAAGAGAGATGCGCTAAAGTAGTTCGTGATATTCAAATTTTTGTTAGGTTTCTTTGCAGTTCAGTATGAAATCTGCGGGTAGTTGAAGAACATGTTATAAGTAGATATGGATTAAATTTTGGCAATTCAACAACATTAAATGCGATATTTACGTTGTTATATAGACAGAAATTTTTAAAATATGAATCGATGTTTCAGCAATATCCTTCAAAATTATCCGGATTGAGATTAATAGTGTGTAACGCATTTATGGTACTCGTATATTGATATGATATTTGTAACAGATAGCCTTGGCTAAAAAGTCTGTTGCTGCATATTCATTATTCTTATAAATCACTCTATCTTTTGAATTAGCCTCGAATATCACGATTTCATTAAAATATTGCTTAAATCGATTTTAGTAATCGATAGTATGCATCATCATCATCATCAAACTTTTTACCGTCCCACTGCTGGGTACAGGTTTCCTCTCATACAGAGAAGGATTGAGCGTAATCACCACGGAAAACATCTTGAGGAAATCTGAACTTGGAATCTAAATTAATAATTAATATGCATACTATAGGGGTTAACTATAGTATGCATATTAATTATTAATTAATGCTTCGTAGTATCAAGTATTTTGTTACGAGACTGTATAATTTGATGCTGAGTTGTATGTTTAAAAACCAATTTAAAATATTAAATGAATTTCCTGGTCAGCCTGCCGCTTCAGCGTAGCTGTGGTTATTATTTATATCATATCTCATAGGCGATTAAATATTGGCTTCATTTTATAATTAATTAGTTTGAAACTAGATTGATGGAAGTTTTGCGGATTGTTGGTTTACAAATATAATAATGGCCATTGTGCCTCCCTCCGTGTCCTAATAAAAGCGATCATCACTTAAAAATAAAGTCCAAACTAAAAGTTAACTCCATCATACGTTGGAAAACGTTAGAATGACAAAACATATATTACAGACGTTTGTTTAAAAAGATGAAAAGACGAAGTGGGACTAAAACTAAACTGTGGACTAAAATAACCACCACGTGGAGATCTAGCACAGCTAGAAGGCGACGCAGCATCCTCGTGGCAAATGGCGGGTCGAGCTGGACAAAACAAATGGCTTGTATCCTAAAAAATAATTTAAAGTCCATCCGATAGATTTATAAAAAATATTGAACACGTATTTTTTATTTTTTCTTTCATTCAAATACTTTATAAGATATATTGATTTGAAATGTCGCATGACGTCACGCCGTGGTGCAAAATATAGCACGGGGTAACGTAATTAGCCCCCACTCCGTAACTTTAATACGCTATATCTCAGTAGTTTTTGGTAATTACCACAAATAAAAAATACGGGTCTTATTTTTTTTTAATATCTATAAGACGGACTAATTATTTTTTTGATTTTCATACCTTGGATACATCCCTAATGATTAGTGACTTGTTAATACAAGTCACTAATCATTTGTTTTGCTGGGCTAATGCCCAGGATCGAAAGATCTGGCATTTATGTAGGGAGGCCTTTGTCCAGCCACTTTGAGAACTTACGCAGTAACTGGATTGTGCCTCAATGGAAGACCCAACGTGCAAAAAATATGAGGCTTCAATGAATGGAAAAATAAAAACGAAGAAAGATTGAACCAAGGAAACAATAAAGAATGGAACTATCTGTTCGCTGTTTGAACGTTGAGCACGACAATGGAGTCATGATCTACAAAAAAAATTAAGATATATTAATTTTTTTTTTTTGGGGGTATCGTGATTCTTTTTATAGTTCGTTAAATCACCCCCTAGGTTATTGACAAAAGCAAGTTTTGCTATACAGTGTTTCTGTATAGATTACCTTACCTTAACTTTATAGATTACATTTACCTACCACTTTTGCTTTGAAAAACAAACGAAGAAAATTATAAATTGGTAAAAACCAAATAATCCTTTTTCAATCTCAAATTAAATAATATTAAAGTAATATATTGAAGGATATCGATTACAATATTTTTTTTCTTCTGTGAAAATTTTCGGATTCATATTGATAATCCGATAATAATTATTTGAACAATGGATTCACGGTTAAATGAAATGTTGAAAATGAATATGTTAAAGCATAAATTGTTTTTTCTTTACTTATATGGCTTGGCACGTGAATTTATTTTTAAATTTTTTTCTCTTTTTTGCTTTTGCTGGTATATTGGCATGGCTGGCTAACATATGGAAGAATTAATAATTTTAAGGTAATTAACTTAAATGATTTCAGGTGCGTATCAAAATCAAAAGTCATTTTTTCAAATTAGACTGAGAATCAGCACTTTTGAACGTCAATATTACATAAGACAGTCCCCCAAAACCCATCGCCACTTCCTAGTGCTTTCGCTGGGAAGAAGAAAAGGTTTGTAGGAGTATTAGTATGGATGTTTAAATGAAAATGTAAATAAATAAAAACTTATTACTTAAATAAAATCCCTGGAATAAAGGGCGTGACAGCTCACATATTTATGCATTGTAAAAAGCAAATTATATGAACTCATATAATGTGTCAGTAAGCTAATTCTGGAGAAGGAACACAAACATTGTCTTGAGTTAATCAGAGCGACCAGCTATTCTTATCATTTAAACAATCATTTACGGAATAATATACCTTTGAACAAAGCTTTGATTTGATTTGTGCTATAAATGCATTGTAAGGCAAGTCTAGCAAAGCAGAGGGTATCTTGTTATAAAAAGTTATATCAAGCCCAACAAAAAGTTTCTTATTGAAAGCGATGCGGATGAATTTTTTGATGCACTTTAATTTTCCCTTCTTAAGTTTCGGCTGGGCCAGTCACCTTACAGCATTGATGTCACAATCTGTTTCGTTTCCTTTTGTTTTTAAATATGTGACTAAAATTCTTTCTGTATGCATATACATTATCCCCCTTATTCATAAACGTTGCTTAAAATTAACTAGTGATTAGCAATTCTTAAACCATACATTTTTCACCTTTTAACGTCACTTAACTTTAATCATTGTTTATGAATAAACACCACAATGTTTAAGGGGTTTCTTCATAAACAATGATTAAAGTTAACTGCCTTGCAAACGTTTAAAATGTTTGGTTAAACAATCACTAATCATTAGTTAACTAGTGATTAGTGATTGCTTATGAATAAGGGGGAATATATGGAGGAATGAGGAGATCCGCAGAAGAACGAGAGTAACCGACATAGCCCGAAGAATTGCAACACTGAAGTGGCAATGGGCTGGACACATTGCCCGTAGGACCGATGCCCGATGGGGCCGACGGGTTCTCGAGTGGCGACCACGTACCGGAAGACGTAGCGTGGGTAGGCTCCCGACAAGGTGGACCGACGACCTGGTGAAGGTCGCAGGAAACCGCTGGATGTGGGAGGCGCAGGACCGGTCGTCGTGGAGAACCTTGGGGGAGGCGTATGTCCAGCAGTGGACGTCTTTCGGCTGAAATGATGATGATGATGATGAAGGGGGAATTAGCCTATAATGTACCCACTCTTTGGACTCAGGTCTCTTTTCGGTGAGAGGGAGAGGGCCATAATCTACCATGCGGGCCCAGTGCGGTTTGGTTTGTTGGCACATTGTTACTAAATCTATGAGCCATGTTGCTCGATATAAATAAATATATATCTACTTGTTAGTACACATGAATATTTTTGAAGTGAAACTTCTTTACGCACGCTTGACTTGGGGAGTAAGCGAACGCGTGACGTAAGCGTTACGAAAAGTGATCAGCACAGAGGCGCCCGTGGCGCGAGCTTGGTACTACAAGGTCTACAACGAGTTTTTTTTTTTTTCATTAAAAATAGAAGATCTATGCAAAAATATTAATTTACCAATGAAACCATGAAATAAATTTTAATATTTATAGAAAATTAATATATGTATATGTGTATACATGTATATATTGTACACACACATATATATATATATACATACAGATGGAGCGAAAGAAGTTTCACTTCAGTCGTGTGGTCATAAGCACACTCGTTTTTTTAAAACTGTCAGCTTTTAAAATATGTAACGGCACATGTTCATCATCAAAAGAAGTTAGCGGTACAAAAGCATCATCTGGGGAAGCTCCGTCTTTATCGATCCATTTTAGGCGTAGGTTATCGGGCAAGGAGATAATCAAATATAAAGATAAACTTTAAATCACACTGTGATCACTCCAATTTACAATAATTTTCCTAAGAAATAACGTTCCACTAGACACGAATCGCACATCCAAGTTAACCAAGTTAAATTAGTTTAAAAAAAAAAAACCGTTGACCAGCTGTCATCAGACCCGTTATCTCTTCTTTTGTGCCAGTGTCGGGTATTAGGTTTAGGAATCACTACTCGATTACATTACATTTCGTTCAGAAAAAAGAAAATCGATTAATCGAATAACTTAAAACTATATCGATACCAGACGGCGCTCGGCGCCGACATATGTAAATATTATGTGTGTAAATAACAAGCGAATCATCATAAAATGCAATAAAATTAAACAGAAAATTGTGCAGAACTCAGAGTGTGCTCTCAAGCATTGAAATGTTGCATGACAATATTGAGTACTAGTTATAATTGGACTGCAATAATTACAGTTCGGTGGAATTGTAAGTACTATCGTTGAAATCGATCCAAAGTTCAATAATGTTACTAAAATGACAGCTTCAATTTGATAGTGTCCCCAAAATAGGTGCATGATATTCGATTAAATGTCTTACAAACTACAAACTGCAAGCTTCTAAAATATTATCCTAAGAATTTTATTTAATTCTAATACTGGAAAGGTATCAGGAAACAAAGAAATAAATAATACCATACAGTAATACCAAACAAACAATATATTTTAATAAATACTTGAAGATCTATGTCACTAGTGCCCAGGCGTAGAGTAGCCAGACTTTCGGTGTTCTATAGGATACATTCTGGGGAGTGTGCGAAGGAATTGCACGATTTAATTCCCCCATCTCCGTTCCACCATCGGACGACCCGTCGTACGGCGAGTTTCCACCCTTATGTTGTTAACACCTCTACGATCCGGACGAAGCGTTTCGCCTCCTCCTTTATACCGCGTACATCGAGGGACTGGAACAATCTGCCGGCGGCGGTGTTTCCGTCGGACTACAATTTGAGTGTCTTCAAGGCTAGAGTGAATAGGCTCTTAATAAACTAGTGCGCTTTACCATCAACGATTGCGTCACTGCTTACCATCAGGCAGGATTGCGGTTAAGCGCTGGTTTATACTTTAATAAAAAAAAAAAAAGGCACTTTATTAAGAGCCTATTCACTCTAGCCTTGAAGACACTTAAATTGTAGTCAGACGGAAACACCGCCGTTGGTAAATGGTTCCAGTTCCTCGATGTACGCTGTATAAAATACGAGGCGGAACGCTTCGTCCGGATTGCAGTGGTGTCAACAACGTAAGGATGGAAACTCGCCTTACGACGGCTCGTCCGATGGTGGAATTAAATCATGCACTTCCCTCGCCTACTCTTCAAAATGCATCCTATAGAAAACGAACAGACTGGCCAGTCTTCGCCCGTGCTCCGAGATTTGGAGATCGTTTTGAACCAAATCTGTCGAAATTCGATGTCTGGTGAATCTCACATATCTTCAAGATTTCCTCGTTTCTTCACAATATTTTCATTCACCATTTTGAGAGCAGTGGTGATGAAATTATGTCCAGAAATATAAACGCCTAATCTTTTTCGAAATATTATGCAAACAGAATACAATAGCACTTCGGTTATACGGAAAAATGAACGTTGGTTTTCAATCCAAACTACAATTTCCAATTTTATTTTCAGTTTCGGTGGTTTTCAACGGCCATTTCGTTGAAAATCTGTTGCTGGTAGTTTCAGATTTTTATTTTCTTTATGAAAATACAACAACGTTTGTTGAGTTTTCCAGGGATTAAACCTTTTATTTGAATACACACAATAACTGTGTAGCGGCAACGTGCCTACCATGAAAGATTTTAACCAAGATTCAAGTGGACTTTATTTAGGATAGCAATGTATTAGCAATTATAAGTAAATATGTGATAGAAGGTTTCTTTCAGAGTATATCTCTCTGATTAAAGTGCTATAAGCGGCAAACCACTTACCTCCAGCCTTCACACGCGGACTTCGTAGACCACCAGACCAGATCACGAGAAAGCGCACGTCGAGACAACTCACTAGCAGACTCCCTAATTTTATTAATTTAAAATTTTGAGGCCCCAATCTCCCCGGTTGTTAATTTAAATACTTAAAACTAATTGAATTTTTGTGACCGATAAAAGATCGTGGCCATGACTCGCTAACTTGCCAGTTCAAAAGGAAGTGCGTTCACCATGCCGTTCGGTGATTCGCGGAAGAACGTGGTCCACTATGGTCGCGTCCCGTTTATGGCAGCGTTCACCGCCGATAAACACAAAAATTTGAGGAGATATTCAACAAACTGTGCACCTCGAAGTGTTGGCAGAGTATTATATTTAAGTCGTAAGTTTGTTATATAGATCCTTGGTAAAAAAGTATGATTGAATAATTTCTATGAGCGCTTCGAGAATAAGACAAAACTGTTAAACACTAAAGTGTGTCACAATACACTGTTTTGTCGTCTTATTTTGAAACACAGTTAAATATTATTACTAAGAATTTATGCCTTTTCTATTTTTTTAACCATTTCAAAACGTAGGTGTCTTAATTTTCGACCAAAGAAATAAGTATTTTGTAAGCGATGATAAACTTTATATTTTAAGTAAAGCCGAGACATAATTGCAAACTTACTATATATACTCTTCTCCAGGCGAGTTGAACAATTTTTGAAATTAAGTGATATAAAATTAAGTTATTTACAAGAACTACACATTACAAGATGTTCGGATTTGTTGTAAGAATTGGCTAAAACTAACAAGCAAGGTTATTAATTTAATCAATAAAATAAATGAACTTAACCAATTTTAATTCATAAATAATTGTTTTAAAAACAAAAACAATTTCTAACAATAAAGATGAACAAACTGTGTTGCAAAATAAGACGATAATATTGTGAATGGCTATATTCTTCGGTTCCGCAGCACTTATTGAAAATGTACTTAGTAGGTATTATTGTTGATAAGAGATTATAAAGTGGAAAGTTCTTCTTCAACTTCGTACTTTGGATTTTTAATCATAAAGAAATTTTCCAATCATATTTTTAACAAAGGATATAAAGCAAAATGTACATCGAACTCTGTTAATACTTCATAGCTTCTTCGTGTAAATCGATACAAATTGTTGAACTTCCCGACATTGTTTGTCATGACATCGCGACGCATACCAAGAAGGCTTACTCGCATGATCGTGGAATCGCTTTATTAGCTTCGCATGCCTTTACACATTGTTCAGTGACGTGTGAGTTTCAAGTTAGCTCGTCATTTTTAACCCCTGAAAAATAGGGGTATTGAATGGTAGCACAAAATGACTTTAACTAAACGAATGTCTTTGTATGTTTAAAATAAGTATGTCTAATTTTGCAATGGTGGATTAGAAAAATGAATGAACTAGTGAATATTATTAACCCATTGCGTGTCCTATGTTCCGACGGTGGAAAATAAGAGATTTGCGCCCGACGTGTCTTATGTTCCTACGTCGGCACATAAGCGACATGGCTGACTTCACATCGTTCAAACCTATTCCTACTGTGATTGGTTCACATAAAAATACTTCTATAGACAAGTGTGACACTTCAGCCAACATAATAACTAAAATTTTTATTACTTTTCAAGCGACAACATTTAAAAATTTAATTTTTTCTCGTTCTCGGAACAAATCGTCCGCCATTTTCTAAACCCGGTGTCGTGTGTGGTCTTGTAGTGCTTTTAAAAAATGAATTTTAGAAGGAAACGGTAAGTGATTATATTAAAATTATATATCAGATTACTGGAAATATTGTGTAGATTGTGATTCAAATATTGGTTTTAGTAATTTTATTGTTTATTTTGGTGAAAAAAGTGTGAAAAGTTTATGAGGCGCCATTTGTCGTTATTGATACCCGATGTTTTCTATGATAATAGATGTTTATTTTACGAAGTATTCTACGAAATTTATATAAGTAGGTAGGAATTTTATCTAGGAAACCATTTGAGCAATGTAAATTCTCGTAATTCTAGTTCATTACACGTAAATTGAAGAATTTTGTTCAAAGTCAACAAATGCTCTGTCTCTTTCTAGCGCAAACTCACACACATGTAGCGTAAAAAGTACAGTCGCGAACTTTTCTCAATGTCCAGTTACATTATTTTTGGTAGTAAAAACTATTTTATCACTTAGACCATATTTATTGAAAGTATTTGATTTCTCATGATATATATTATAGAAGATTTTAAATTTAGTAATACTTTATAGATTTAGATAAATAGTAGTACACTGTTACTTATTGAAAATAATATTTGTTATTATAGTCTAATTTATTTTATTGATACTTAGAATGATGGCATCACGCTCAAGATCGAGATCTCGGTCCGTCACTCCAGGGCCGAGATCCTCTGATCTTGAGCGCCACAGCCGGCGTCAGCTGCTGATGACGATGGCAGCGGACAAGACCAGCGAGCCGACGGTGGAGCCCGAACCGCGCTTGTGGTTTCCCCCTCCACCCCATTGTGTCACTCCGTGAGTATTTTATATAATGGTCGTAACACGATCCTATGTATTCTACTTATAGTATCTACAAATATACTATATAATAATCTTATTCATTTATCTTTTAGAAAACCACTGATGACGGGGCTAAAAGTCAATATGACCCCGGGGGGTACAATCAAAGTATCCGACATTGTCGAGCTAGAAAATACCCCCCGGGGCTCCATCAAAAGAAAAACGGAGCTGGAGGAGTCAGTACAGTAAGTGTTGCTATGACACCTCCGTAGTCAGACTCTTTTATTAGACATGGTTAAGCTCACAATGTTTTTTTTTTTTTGCAGTATTGGACACTTGGAACGGGGGGCCGCGTGCGATTTAGACTGGGAGGATGGAGATGCGGTGATAAAGGAACACTACGAGCATGTGAAGCAATGGATCAGTGAGTTGCCACCGCCAGAACCTTCCTCGGGATACTCCCGTATCTGTAGGACGCCAGTTTCAGATGTGTGCTCTGGTAGTGCTGGTGCTGTTATTGTACAGGCTGCTGAAGCTAATCCTTCAGAGCCTGGGCCTAGCGGTAGCCACGGGATACTAGTGCCGGCATCTGAAACAAAAGATGTTGTCCCGTCCGTGTCGGGTTGTACGGCAACATCTATACGGCGGGTTACATATACGGGGAACGATGGTAGCGATTTGGATTCAGATTTTGACGATGAGTTTAATCTGGATGAAATCGCTGCTACCGGTGGTATGTCGAGGACTATTCCGGATGACGAGGAATTGGATGAGCCTACAAATCATATCGTAAATTCGATTGAGAGTGCAATGGACGACGCCATCGATCAAATGGTTGGCACCTCTATTGATTTTGAGTGGCGAGAGGACTTCGATAGTTTCCGGGGTGTAGCCGAAGTATTTTCGGGTCCTACCGTCGGGCCTATTGAAGACTACGATACGCCTTATG
This sequence comes from Sesamia inferens, assembly GCA_037179545.1. Lineage (NCBI taxonomy): Eukaryota > Metazoa > Arthropoda > Insecta > Lepidoptera > Noctuidae > Sesamia > Sesamia inferens. The sequence goes on along the minus strand of CM073921.1, from coordinate 10,501,492 downwards.
ATGCCTTTACTGCTATTTGGGGTAAGGACATCGTAGGGCATATAGTCGCCGAAACCAATAGATATGCCAAACAGGTGATCGATGCACAAACGGCAGCAGGTACATTGAAAACGTCATCTCGTCTTCATAAGTGGACTGACACTAATGAAGATGAGATGTACGTTTTTTTTTCAATATTCATGTTTATGGGCTTGGACCCACGCACGTCCCAACATGAGTATTGGAAGTCTACTGGCTATCTCGAGATGCCCAAATTCCGAAAATTGATTCGATTTAACCGCTTCATATTGCTGAACAAATTTATTCATTTTGTGAACAATTCTGCAGGGAGCCAGGATTTGTCTCAAACTGAAGGAAATTTGCTTCCATCAAAGTTGCGGAAACTTGCACCAATTATTCGGCATTTAAATAACAAGTTTTCTAGCTTGTACAATTTGCATCCCGATATAGCCATAGACGAATCATTGACACTATTTAAGGGTCGCTTGTCTTGGATACAAGCGATCCGCTCGAAGTCTGCCCGCTTCGGCATGAAATCTTTCGAGCTTTGCGAGTCGAGGACGGGCTACCTGTATAAATTTGAAATTTATACAGGTAAAGACGACAGTCAAAGTCATACTTCTGCTCCCAGTGTAGCTTTGGCTGGAAAGAGCGCTAGTGTCGTGATTGACCTACTGAAAGGCCTAGAGAATCGGGGTCACTGCGTAACGATGGACAATTTTTATAATTCTCCAGCGTTAGCGCGGTACCTAAAATTTCTAGGCTTTGATTGCTTGGGAACGTTGCGTCCAAATCGCAAGCATGTACCAATTGAGGTCAAAAACGTTCCAAGGAATGTGGCCAGGGGTAGCATCATAGCGCGCCACTGCGGTGACGTTTCGTGCATTGCATGGAAAGACACCAAAGTGGTGACTATGATCTCCACTTACCACACTCCAGAAACCTATGTAGGTCGGAAGGCTGGTAGGCCTCTTGTCAAACCTGTTGTCGTTCGTGACTACAACAACACAATGGGAGGGGTTGATCTTAAAGATCAAAAACTTTCAATGTATTTAGTTGAAAGAAAAAGGTGCGTCAAGTGGTATATGAAAATGTTTAAGCGGTTGTTGAATGCAAGTGTTTTGAACGCTTACATTATTTTGTCTGCTTCTTTGAAACGTCGAAATATGCCTCCCATGACGCATCGTCAGTTCCGAGAACAGTTGGCCAATTCTCTTGTGGAGAATCATTTCCAATTTCCACAAGAAAATTTGCCATCGTCCGAGGAATTAACGAGGCTTAGGCGAGATTTAATTCACGTTCCAAAGAATCAGCCCAGAAACAACCGCAAACGGTGTATTATTTGCTACCGGAAAGGTACAAGCAAACTGGTGACTACATATTGCGTGACCTGTGATGAGTATATCTGCTTCGAAAGTTGTTGGTTAGATTGGCACTCTCTCCAAAAACTTCCAGGGGCAGATAAACATCGTCGAAACAGGCCACGCCGTAAGTAGTATGCCATTTTGCATACGCCTTAAATATTTTCATGTGCCTCCGGACGCATCTTCCTTCCCGTGTTGTTGTATCATTCACCCTGAACCGAATTTATGTTATGATCCGACAGGTTCAGCCAAAACTTCGTGCAACTCAACAATCCAATGTCTTACAGATCGTATTGTTCCTTTTTCGTTGCATCAATGTCCATTCCCACACCTCCAATCAATCACTGGTATCGTCGGCACCGCTTGACATGGGCTGAGCTTCGCTACGCCTGGAAGATTCTCCTGTAGCGGCACTACAACTACAGTCATCTACCAAACTGAGGAAGAACTAAAATCACAATACAACATTCCGACAAGAACTGTCAGGCAATAGCCCACCGGACACAACACCCGTCCTGTCGGAGGATCCTCCTTTTTCCTTGAACGTCAGCGCAACCTTCGTTCCTGCGAGATTTGAAGACTTCTTCACTCATACGCATTCCTTGGCGACCCTGCAAGGAACATCACAGCCTTCGAGCAGCGTGACGTCATCAGCATCTTCAGCCTCACCTCTTCCTCAAGCTTTCCAGTAGCGAGTCATACAGCCAGCCGGCCAGCTTCACATGGACATACCTACCTACCACCAGCATGTATAACCTTGTGTCCGTTTGACTCTACAGCTATCTACTCCTTTTTTTTTAAAATAGGCAGCTAAATTCAGTAATCTTAATTGTTTATTGTTTGTAATGTTGATTGTTAAAAGTTCCTTTTATTAGCCTTTTCAAAGTTACATGATGCCCACTTTTAAACAAAAAAGACAAAAAATATGTATTTACATCTTTATCTCGTCTGTTTTCAATCCTAATTTATATCAATAAAAGTGTTTGTAAAAAACCTACTTATAGATTATGGATTTGTATCAATAGCTTGATAATTTAAAAATGTGTTCTTGCCCGTTCTTCTCCATAGGTACCTGCTCTTTGGAATGGACGACTAGCTTCACCTTACTGACTGACCGACCTTCTGACAATTCAAAAGTGCCTGTAACTGATTTATTTGAAATAAATGCTTTGATTTTGATTTTTTTTGATTTTATAGAATAAATATATTTATTTTTGTAAATAAATTTATTTTTTTAAAGTTACGTGTTTTTATTCCCAAAATCTTTCTTGAACAGACACATAATTACAGTTGTTTTCACAAACAACAATATCACTAGTATAAATTACATTCAATACATTCAACAAGCTTTTTCATTAAAAATAATTAAACACGACATACCCGTCAAAATAACAAGCCAGTTGCAAACTCCCGACACAACAACATTTGACGCATCGTACCCGGCACACATCGCAACACAACTGCTCAGACCCGTCTTCCGTACGGCTTCACCAGACATCATGCCGGAACACGACGAATCGCTTGGCGGCAAGACTTTGTCTGGTGGGTGGTAACTTCTTTAAGCGTAAAGAAGTAACAAACACATAAACTCACAAAATTACGCCTTAGACAGAAAAGTTTCATACAAGCAGTGATGTACAAAATCTAATTTTCGAGATGAATTCAATTTTAATAATTATCAAAATAAAAACAAGCAAAGCATTCAGTAAGAAAGAAGCAATATAGCATTCACAAGTATTGGCGGATGCAATTATAAACCAGCAAAAAAAAAAAAATATTCTACTGCCACAACGAATGGCTGTAAGGGTTATTCGCCATGGCAGCTACATTTCAAGTTATAGATTTCAGTAAATTATAAAGCGTTCCAGGTATTGCGCATCTCTGATTGTTTTAGGTTTTTAAAATTTTAATTTTAATTAATTAAAAGCCTCATAAATTCAGATGATAGGCAGTTCCAATCAGTTGAATCAAGTATAACAGTTGATTATAATAGATTGAGCATCGATCTTAATAGAAACAAAGCATAGTATACATAGTACATTGTATTTTTACTAAAAAAGTGCACTCTAAAGACATTTTTTACTTCTGTCTAATGCTTTCGCTTTACGGGAAATCGCTGAATGCGAGAGGCGCAGGACCGGTCGTCGTGGAGAATCTTGGGGGAGGCCTATGTCCAGCAGTGGACGTCTTTCGGCTGAAATGATGATGATGAATGGTCTCGCCAATGTAGTATAGTGTGATAACAATAAAGGTAGCATCCTCATAATTACGTTTATTTGTTTTTCGCATTTTACGATCAAATTTCTCAAGTGCTTAATTTAATACAAATATGTACGCTAATAATAAGTACACTGAATTTCTTTTCCATATAGAGATAGTGGGATAAACTGGACCGAGAAAAGGGGAAAAAGGGAAAAGACTACTTTACCAAATAGTGGGGCAATACGGGTTTATAATAAATACATTTATATTGAAAATGTTATATGTCATTTGTAGCTTATAGAGATATTGGATTCTAAACCATTTACAAATTATTATAATTTGTAAATGGTTTAGAATCCAATATCTCTTTGTCCAAAACAAACAATAATATGATACAGACTACCTCTCTAACTAAATAGTATTCCGAAAACAATACGCTCATCAAACAATTCAATATTCACAATAGTTTAGGGTAGTCCAGATTCTAGGAAATCAAAATAGTAAATCAAATATCGAGCTTTCAAAAGCTCAGCTCACTGTGCAAATAATAACCGCCCGAAACTGCAATTTGGAGAGCTTGTTCATTTTAATTAATTAATGCTAAATATCTGGACGTACCTTCAGGATTAAAATAGAATAGAATACTCTTTATTATGTACACCATGTAGATTACAGAACATAAATATAAAGATTTTACAAAGGGTGACACAATGGGCGGTCTTATCGTTAAGAGCGATCTTTTACAGACAACCTTTGGATGGAATACTAAGGGGAAGGAGAAAGAAATAGTGTAGGTAGTCTACAGTGTACTATTTACATAGAGTATACAATAAACATGTACGTTAAATCTATCATACTAGTTTAACTAAATATATACATTAATAAACATTATACAAGAGCAGATAAAATATAATGACATGTTTAAAGAGAGAGGAAGTGCTTTCTTATCATAGTTTTAAAAGTGGACAGAGTTTGAGCACGCCTTATGGACACGGGCAAGTCATTCCATAGCCAAACTGCTTGTACAGTAAAGGATTTATCGTTAAGTTAATTGGATAGCCCGATTCTTGATGAAGTTTTAGCCTACCATCATGCGACGTACTCGAACGAGGCATAATGAAAAAGATCAGAAAACGATGTAGACATAGCGAGCACAGACGATTGGATGCGACGCAGAGAACTGCGTCGCAGCCTATCGTCTGCTGAATGGGTTTGATATGATAGGGTTAAAATAAGCCAAGTGCGAGCCGCACTAGCGCACAGAGGTAGTGTCCGACCGAATGTTCAGTTTAGGTTTCGTTTTCGGTTTAGATTTCGGCAAAAACACGAGTTTCGGTTTTGGTGGCAAACTTGCTGAAACTACCACTGAAACCGAATGTGTATTCGGCAGTTTTCCCGCTGTGATGATGTTCGGCATGTATGGAATGAATGAATCCCATCGGAGGTTGTAATTCGCTAGTTTGTTTGCTGTTCGTTTTGTTTTGTTATGGTGGCGAGTTATCGAGTGATGGAGAGTATAGCCACTTAAATAAATACCTATTGTGAGTATTTTTGAGACACAACTAATATTTTTTTCTTTAATAAAAATTCGTAAATGTTGATTATCAATAATTAAAAATGTCTATCACTGCTTACACTGACCGGTTTAATAAAAAACTTATTTTTCATTTACAACAAAAATACAACGTCTGCGAAAATTACAACTGACTAGCTATCACGGGTGAAGAGTGTAGTCTTAGTAATAGTGTCCCATTTTTACCCATTGGGTACAGAACCCAAATAAAATATGACAATATGCTACACTCTCCTAGAAACTTTTGTTTGTAAAAAAACATTAGCTAGTAAGTGAGTGTTTCAAAGTTCTACAAAAACTTATAAATTTCAAAAATGTTCTCAAGTAAGTGAAGTCTTTCTAGAAACTCAGTAACATGAGAAAGTTATGAGAAAAACGGCCAAAAAAACAGAGGTGACAGTCTATTGTAAAGACCAGACATAATTTTGGTCAGATAATGTGTAAAGACCATGCATATTGATATGTAAAATGGTCTTTTGATTGAAGAATCACATAGATTAAGTGGCGAGTCCACTCGATTTATGTGATTCTTCAGTCAGTGTACACATTTGTTAGTAATCCTGTCGCTCAACTTAAAAAATTGAGGACATCAACAGCTCGGCAAACCATATATGGAAAAGAATTATAGGCCGCATAAACTGATCAACGCTGCCTACTGATTATTATATATTAATCATAACAATGTTTTTTATTAAATTAGTTTTATTATTAATGTACACTCAGTAACATACATAAGGATATGACAATATTAAAATGTTAGTACAAAGGCACGGTTGATTTCTTAAGGCATTTCTTCCAGGTGACCTAGGAGAAGTCAAACAGAAATGTAGACAATAGTATGTAAAAAGAAGAGTAATCAATATGAATGTTTAAAGTCTAACATTAATAATACTATATATAACCCAAACAGATAATGATTCAAAAATATTTTTATAAGTTTACTATATAAGTCGTGGTGGTTAAAACACCAGCCTCTCAAATATGAGTGCACGGGTTCCATTTCAGGTCAGGCAAGTACCAATATAACTTTTCTAAAGTTGTATGTACATTCTAAGTATATCTTGGACACCATTGACTGAAGGTGAAGGAAAACATCTTGAGGAAACCTGGACTTTAAGTCTGAAATCGCCAACCCACATTGAGCAAGCGTGGTGATTAAGCTCAATCCTTCTCTGTATGAGGGGAGACCTGTGTCCAGCAGTGGGACGATAAAAAAAGTTCATGATGACTAAAATAAATACATAATAATAAAATCTAAAAATATATTAAAGTTTCTATACTCTTTTAATCAAAATTTAAACGGAGAAATAGTGTTTAAGTCACGAATGCTAGGCGGAAATGAGTTCCACAACAGAATTAGTTTAGTCGGAGTTCGTTCTACTGAATGTTGGGACACATTTAAAATTAACCCACGTACACATTTACACTCGTATAAGGATCTAACTTAGTAGATACTTTATCTATTTTGGATTGACTGTACAGCGAAAGTGTGACAGTTTTCGTAGTTTACCGAAAAAAATGCCTTGAATCGATTCTGAACAAACTACGTTTATAATATTATGCATTAATTCAGTTACACACTGCAGTCCTCACATTCAGATTAATTAAAGTAAATACTTCACAACGTAAATATTCTCGACATTTTGTACATACATTTATACTAATATTTGAGTAATGTAAATATCCTCATCATCTCAGCGTTAATTCCAGTCACATCCGAATCTTTTCCAGCTTTGAAATCTGGGGTTCGCTTTACCGGTCTAACTGCTGGTTTGATTAAACTTCGATATTTTACGTGAAGCGACTGCCGTCTGACCTCCACAACCCGAAAGCGATATCGAAGCAATGCAGTTAGACCAAATGTTGGACTTTTGAGGGCTCCAACAACCCGTAACTACTTCCACTGGATGTTCGTATGGCAACCGGGACCAACGGCTTAACGTGATTTCTAAGGCACTACCAGACCAATGCAAATATTCATATTCATGCATACAAATATTTGCAGTGCGCTGGGATCGAACCCGCGCCTCCTTGCGCAGCGGCCGCGTTCGCTACCGCTATGCCACGGAGGCCCTAATTTGAGTAATGTAAATGTTTATATGTATTTCAAAAGAAAATGCTTCATTATTTATCATTTGTGTTCTAAAAAGCATAACCAAAAGCGAAATGAACGAATACTATTGCATTTTGAAATACCAAGATGCCTCTCTACTATCCTATCTTGTTACGGAGGGATCGTAAGGTAATTACTAAATTACAAAATTAAAGTAATTATGGAGTGATTCTATTTACTGGCATTCAGTGAAGTTACTGTGTTAATGTTACTGAATTATTTACTATCTGTTTTTTTTTTTTAGATTTTTTATTTTAAAGTAAATTCAAAACATTACTATTTTAATTAATATGGTTTGTTTTTGTAATTTAGGACCTTGTATTTAATTTTGAGTTGTATTAGTAGACGTTGTAATAAGAATTTTGGGCCACAGTTGGTTATCCCTCTGTTTATTTATATAAAAGGAATTGCTTTTCATTTGAGCGTGCAGCCGAGATATGAGTGTTATGAGGTGTGGTGTTACGGATGGATAGAATAAGAAACGAGTACATTAGAGGAAGGATAAAAGTGGCAGCGGTAAAAGAAAAAAATGTGTGAAAATCTGTTGGCATGGTGGGAACAAGTGACACGGAGGTAAGAAAAAATCATGACGTAAGTTTTGAATATTGTCAATGTGTATGAGATAGGGGTAGACCAAACAAAAGATGGATGAAACGCGTGTATTATGATATGGTTCGAAATGGGGTGAATACTGGGCATAACGACTAATACAGAAATATGAATGAAAGAGATATATAAATGTTGTTTTTGACATATCGTCGCTTAATTTCTAACACCGCGTAACTCAATAATAATGAACTTTTTAACTAAAAAAAACTGTCTTTTTTTAGTCTCCTGAAAAGTTCATTATTTTGAGTTACGCGGTGTTAGAACTTAAGCGACGATATACAACCTTTTTTTAGTTATATACTAGTGCTTGACCGCCGCAATCCCGCTAGACGGTAAGCAGTAATGCAATCGTTGTTGGTAAGGGCGCCAGTTTATTGAGAGCCTATTCACTCTAGCTTTTTGTTTTTGTTCTGGACCGGAAACTATCAAGTGACCTCTCCCTCTTTGGGCGGAGCGGAAGGGCGTGTCAGACTTTTACTGACTAAAACCCACCTGTGTTTCTTTATTTGCCTGTGCGCTAGGGCCACGGTTTTTTTATTACCCAACCCGCAACTCTGACCCAGGAGGCATCGGCCTTCGTGGGCCCCGTCACGATGTGCTGACATCTCCTTAAGGCGTGCGTGAAACAGAACGCGCCGTCGACCTGGGCATACTCCTTACCGGGTGGGTGAACCTTACCTACATGTCTACAGCGCTTACGGTGGCCGGGGGTTCCTGACCAGGGCGTTGGCGGCGGCTAGAGGCGTAAGCGCGCTGGGATTTCCGCTTCCTCATGCGTTCCTCCTGTAGTCTCGCTCCAGACCATGGCATGGAACAGAGCCGGATGCGAGAGATCGCCGCCACGAGGAGACTGCCGTTCTCTACCCAAGCCGGGTGATCTTCACCATATGCTATATCGTGTCCTCAGGGCGACTCCCATCCTGGCGGTTCCTCCCTTTTTATACAGAAAAGGAACCTCCCGAAACAGCCATTCACTCCAGCCTTGACGACACTTAAATTGTAGTCCGAAGGATAATTCGATGCTGGCAAATTGTTCCAGGTATTTCATATATTTTCAGCTTTAGCGATAAAGTTGAAAATATATTAAATAACTTTAACAGATGTAGTGGTTTAATATGCTGGCGTCTGTACATTGACTGACTGAATGCTTAAACTGGAAGCCGGTCCCAACTTAGTTGGAAATGAGTTAGGCAGGTGGTGACAGAAATGAAATCCAGAATAGTTGCTGGGAATCAGTAGTCTCCACTTCATATTTACGGTTACAGTTTGCGCTTGACGCGCGCAAACTGTAACCGTGAATTCACCTTTTTGTATATTATGTTAAAACAGATGAAAAGCTAGTTTTGTACGAACTTTAAAGTGTATATTGCAATGTAAGTCGTCGTATGTTGCTGAGTGTAATTTATTTGCAACCTACTTCTCGCGAAAGGCAAACGTCGCCATCGTGATGAAATCCCTTGTCACCAATGAATTTTGAATCCAGTTTATGCATAAAGCAACGCCATCTGGTGCAAGGACATATTGTTAGTGTATAGTAGTGTTATACAAAGTTGTGTTTAGTATACATACTTAGTGTATATCAGAGTGCCGAGTAGGTTTTCATAGTACAGCGGTTATTACAAGTATTTAAATAAAAAAAAAAACAGTTTTATTTTATGAATCTAGGTACTAAAATCAAAACTGAATTTATTAAACGAAATACATAGCAAAACAAAACCGATTTTATTAATAGCCCCTTGATAATAAGGCACACGCGCTAGCCGATGCTATCAACAATTCAACACAAACTTAATGGTATTGTTAGCAAATAATCACAAATTAAGATTAATTATGTAACATAACATAATCAGCCTTGTACTGTTGCCACGCTTGGGACATAGACTACCTCTCGGTGAGAATTAATCTCGGTGGTAATTATAAACTAGCGTTTGACCGCAATCCCGTCGGATGGTAAGCAGTGATGCGATCGTTGATGGCAAAGCACGCTAGTTTACTAAGAGCCTATTCACTCAGAAAAACTGAGCGAATAAGAAGGAAGACGGCAGTTGAGCGAGGTGACGCAATGTTAAACCCAACAACACGGCCAACGATGCTGCGCCAAAGGGAGATTGATCTGAAGACCCTCTACGACCAAACTCCCAACACAACAACATTAGGCGCATCGTACCCGGCACACATCGCTACACAACTGCTCAGACCCGTCCTCCGTACGGCTTCACCAGACATTATGCCGGAACACGACAAATCGCTTGGCGGCAAGGCTTTGTCTGGTGAGTGGTAACTTCTGCCGGCGGCCGATGTTATGGCCTACCACCGAGAAACTGAAATCCAGAATAGTTAGATGTCATACGAGTATATCTTCGAAGTTTTGCCTCTAGGACATACCGGTTTCCTCTCGATGTTTTCCTTCACAGTTTTGAGAGCAGTGGCAAGTAAAGCGCTTGACGGGGTTCGAACATAAGACCCACGACTTGTAAGTCGCGGAAGATATCACTAGGTCACCACTGATCCAATATTGTTAAATACTAAAACAAAAAAATAAACAGTCTCACGACTAGAATCTTATTTTCATTAATTGTTTGTATCTCAATTACATAATGTAGAATATGTGGTTCCAATTAACGTGTTAACCAAATCACCATACTGTATTTTATATTGCCATTAATTATTTTTAAGTATATTATATATGATGTGAAAATGTATTTAGTATTTATATTATATAAAAAAATGTCTTAATTATCCACGCTAGGTACCTACCAAATTAAATGACTAACTAATTATATAGCAACGTCGCCGCCACATCACTGTCATTCCTAAATGTTCAAACAAATAAATGGCATAGCATATTGTTAAAGGCAAATAAATATTTTAGGTACCATAGAATGGAAGGCTTTCAATGTTCCTGGAATGTGAACGTCAAAGCGCTAATCTGCCCAAGTGACTGAATGCAAGCAGAGCAAGCTACAAATGAAACAATATATTTGCACAAATTTAGTTTTGAACAAGCGTGCGTCACGACGACAACAATAATTGGTTCAGATACCTAATTGTTTGTTGTTGTTGGTTGCATTTGTTGGGATGTTGTGCTTATTAAAATCTTTAATGGGATGTAGATATGTATTAAAATCATGAATTATCCTGCGCTGCATGTCGCGGGTTCAATTCCTGCATGGAACAAATATTTGTATGACCTACAAGTGACTGTTCCGATCAAGCTGGTCACCCACGATACAGGACAAATACCTAGTGGAAAGGGCTATGCTTGGAGTTTCCCTGCGCGGAAACGTTTCCTTTTTTCTCACGGATTAGGAACGAAGAGATCCGTGAGACAACCAAGGTGACCTACAAAGAACAAAAACTGCCAAATTTATCTAAGTGGCAGTGGGCGGGGCACATTGCTCGCAGATCAGATGTCCGATGGGTCGAAAGGAACTGGAGCGGGTACCATGTAGCGGAATAGATGATTGATATCATGATTTAATGTAATGAATGTTTCTCCCAAACGTGTAAGTTGTAGGTCTATATATGTGCGTAAGCGTAAACAAGGGCAAAGTATTATGTAAGGACCGTTATTATTATAGCAGGAGGCAGACAGTAGTTTACTACCATCCCAGGTATAACCGCACGCATGAGAAGAATTTCTGTGTTTATGTATGTGCATTTTATATAATTTAAGTTGTTTAAACATCTACTAAGAAAGGATATGGTTTAAAGAAATTATGATTATATATGTCCTTTTTTTTTAAATTTAACGTACATGTAGGTAGCGTTCGTGCATATGTCGTTCCGTGTGTGGCCTGCTTGACAAATAAGCATTTTAGGGTTAAATACCTTGAAACGAAAATCGAAACCCTTATACGAATATTTTGTTGTCCGCCCGTACGTCCGTCTGTTTTCGATAAAAACCTATTTTCTCGGGGGCGCGTGGAGGTGTCAAGTTGGAATTTATATCAAATACTCAGGTCTATTGTCCCTTGGAACCGAGAAAAAATCAAACTTCTAAACATTAATAATTAAAAGATCCAGACGTTTAGGCCGCAAATTTTCGATACTCGCAAGAGAATCAAAACCTACAGGGTACTTCCCGTGAACTCAGAAACTTGAAATAATTTTGTTTTTCTATGATAAATGCCGCGCTTACATAAATACGTTAGCGGAATAAATAAAAACCTCAGTTATGTACCAATAAAACGACCCAACACATCTACTATATCCCTCATTAAGAGAGTGCTAAGCTAATAATGAAAAAGAAACTGGAGAACGCAGTCGCAGTCAACTCCGTAATGCAATTTGTTAAACCGGTGTAATCCTGTTACATAACGTGCCAAGGTCGGTCGCACTGCATCGATGTACGAGACCAAGAAAATCTTAGCCCAAATAGTTTGAGAATGCAAAATGTACTAAAGACATATTGCTGTAGGCGAAATGAAATCTCAGTTTAAAAAACAAGGTACAGCGTCGATGATGTTAGACGTGAACATCAAAATAGGTAATGATATTTTTTTTTTTATAGATATAATTATAAACTAGTGCTTGACAGTAATCCCGTCTGATGGAAAGCAGTGTTGCAATCGTTGATAATAAAGGGCACAAGTTTATTAAGAGCCTATTCACTCAAAAAAACGGAGTGAATACCCAACAACACGACCAAGGATGCTGCGCCAGAGGAAGATTGATCTGGCGACCCTCCACGACCAAATTCTTGACACTACAACATTTGTGGCATCGTTTCCGGCACACATTGCAATACATCTGCTCATCTGAAAATACCATATTCCTAGGTATTTTTTCTTAAAGTTTTTAATTTATCAATAAGCTCTTTGTATACGGAAAGGTTTATTAACAGTGCATAAACCACGCTGTAGAAAAAATTTCTACTGTAAACCAGCTTCCAAAGTCTAGATCAAAATCACTACAACACTGACAGTCGTACAACCAACTAATAAATCCAAATTTTCTTTTTCACGAGAATAACTTGTGTACACATGTCTCTCAAAGGTACTACTAATTGGCAAACGTTCCGATTTGGGTACTTTATGTTAGCAATAGATGGACAAGATTATCCGATACTCAAGACTAGCTTCGCCTTGCATTTTCACCCGCGTAGGTTTTCATGTTTTTTTATATGCTCCGTTTCTATTGATCGCAGCATGATTTTATATAGCCTAAAGTCTTCCTGGTTTAATGAGTTATCCAAAGAAAAAGAATTTTTCATATCGGACCAATAGTTCCTGAGATTTGCGCCTTCAAACAAACACACAAACTCTTCTGCTTTATGTATTAATAGTATATATAGATAAAAGGCAAAATCTGAAGCGGCCTCAGTCGAATATTAAATGTTGTAGTCTTAAAAGACAATATTTAAGGGGTACCTAGATTCGAAGCAGAGTATTTCTTGAACAATAAAAGCCGACCTAGCCTAGGGGCCTAGTGGTTAAACACCAGCCTCTCAAATATGAGTGTGCGGGTTCGATTCCAGGTCAGATAAGTACCAATGTAACTTTTCTAAGTAATATGTACTTCTACTTTCTTGGACAATTACTGATTATAAGGTGAAGGAAAACAACTTGAGGAAATCTGGACTTTAAGTCTGAAATCGTAACCAAATACATGATACTACGAACCATTAATTAATAATTAATATGCATACTATAGTTAACCCCTGTAGTATGCATAATAATTATTAATTTAGATTCCAAGTTCAGATTTCCTCAAGATGTTTTCCGCGGTGATTACGCTCACCCACCTGTGTCCAGCAGTGGGACGATAAAAAAGGTTGATGATGGAAAGTCGACCTCAAGCAGTCACTGCATATATTCATCTTTCATTTGGCTCACACCGATCGGCTTACTTTGTAAGGCATCTACCCTCGCTTAATCATGTTTTGGTAAGCGCGGCATTATAAGAGCGGCTTGTTACCGAGCATAGTATTGTATGTATATATCTAAATAATATATTCATTCCGGACCCACCAACAGTGAATCAGCTCGAGAGTCTACATCTATGGTTTGTGTCAAAATATAACCATTCTTGTTATATCAATTAGGTATTAATAAAACTTACAAGTATACCTCAAGATAAAATTAAAAGCCATTTATTAAAATTAAGCTGCAATCAACTAACAATTCCTAATGCTTTAGCGGGCAGTAAGAAGTGGGCGTAAAAAAATCTGCAACCTGCAGCCAAACACACTAATATTACTATTTACATGGCTTATTTTCAAATACATTCCTTGGGTTTTAAATACAATTATATACATTGGTTGAATAAAATCGAGTAAAACAAATAACGCAATGAATTGGAACGTGGCTGAACCGTCAAAATTGCAGTTACATTGCGGTCAATTGTAACTTTTATGTGTGGAACGCAACTATCCCACAGGTCATATAAATGTACTATACATAGGTCGCTGCTACTATCGGTACTTCACTACAGATACACGCCGTGTGCCGTTATATATATAAAAATAAGGTGAAGTAGGTTAGGTTATATAATATATACAATATGTAAAGAAAACCCTGTCCGACCCAAAAGGATAATAAAGGTTAGGTAAACACTTGACCAAATATAATATAAAATTTTACGTAATCATCATAGAAACAATACTAATGAATTTTGAAATAATCTTTTTATCCCACAAATTAATTCCAACTTCACCGAAATTTGGTAATTTTTAAAGAAATGACAACACCGGTATTATTATGAGCGAATAGTGATGCGACCACGTGCCGCATGCCCTGCCGCCCGCCGTCCGTGGAAGGGTTGCTTACCGCACATGTATTAAGTTACCTCTTTTTGCGAAATAATATTATTTTTTTTAGGGGAAGTTTTTTTTTATGTTTAGCCCGGGTTTGTATCCATTAGTAGAATCAGATATTGACACCTAACAATACCTTTACGGATCGGACAGGGTTTTCTTTACATATTTTATATAGCCGTTATAAAAAAAATAAGGTGAAGTGGGTTAGGTTAGGCTAGAATCTACATCACCGTCGGGCAACCCGGTCTCCTCACTGAGAGGAGCTGGGGGCCCCGTTTGTCTTCGGGCAAACGAGTGGGGCTAAGAGGAAGGACACCTCGCTAAAAAACCCGTGGCTGCTGCGTCTTCTCGCACACGGAGACGTGACCAGCCGGGCCCCTCCCTATGGAGGGCCCACTGTGGGCCTGCCTTCGGGCAGGAATCGCCGGCGGGGTTGTGGACGGCAGGCTTGCTACATCCCATGACCCCGCCACTAAGGCGATGTCGGTGTGCCGCTGTTGGGTTTAGTGGGTATTCCTGGCTACAGAGCTGGGCGAGTCCCACACACGCCCTTCGGGGTATGGTGCGTAAATGCATTCCCACAGCGTCAAAAAAAAAAAAAAAAAAAAAAAGGCTAGAATCTACATCATCTAGTTATTTTTTTTTTAATATTATGATGTGTAAAACAGACTCCAATAATCTACTTACAGAGTTAACTATTTCATTCCATAATATTTCAAAAGTCGTTCGAATTTATATAACGCACGTTTAGAAATTATTAAACCTTTTTTTTTCAATGGTTATAGTTTACTTATGGTATTTTCTAGTGGCTTTGGAAGAACAAATTCCAAAGTGGACCTTAGAGTATTGGATGTCAGCCCCCTAATCGGCGAACAAATTTTTGTCAAATGATTGCGACTAGTTGGGATCGTTTGGGCCGAACGGACCAATGGGCGGGCCGAACGAACCCTACTGATGCCAACTAGTCGCAATCATTTGACATAAATGTGTTTGCTGATTAGGGAGCTGACATCCAATACTCTAAGGTCCACTTTGGAATTTGTTCTTCCAAGGCCACTAGAAAATACCATAAGTAAACTGTAACCATTGAAAAGTAAGTGTAATGTAGTCTAATTTCTTTTTCTTTTTCTAATTAAATATTTTGTCACGAAACATAAATAAACTTACTCCTTAAAGAAATTTATCGCAATTATTGTTTCTAATGGTTAAGAGGTATCAAGAGCGACTACTTATTTAATTGAAACAACGAACTATCCCCGTTCCCTGTAATTAGGATTAGTAGGTTAGCGAAGTTACCGTCACTTGCTCTATTAAATTCATAAGACGATTTACTTACATGAAATTGTTAAACCACAAATAAATTTATTTTATAAACCGTTTATAATGTTCTCATTTATAACCTCATTAGAAAGGATTAAATGAAGTATTTAAATAGATACAAAACGCTTATTGGTTTTGTAGTTAGTGTGATCCGGCTAAGAAGACGAAAGAGAAGATGAAAATGTAATTGAATGCACTAACAGATAATAAAAACATTGCGTAAACACTTATAATATTATAAGAAATGTTATCATATCAATTTTAACAAATAAAAGTGTTAATTTTGTTCCATTTAACATGTTATTTTTGTATACCAGGCCATAGCAAAACAAGTAAGTTCATAACTTTATTTAAAAGACTAAAGTACCATGTTTTAAAGCAAATATATATTGTATTTTATTTGATTTTGATTAAGATTCTATTATAATTTAGAATGTTTATTATTAATATTGTTACGAATGCACCTTATGTCGAGGGCATAAGGTTCAATATCGCGTGACATGCAGTGCATAACTTTTAAGCTCTATAACTCGAGATCTAGACATTGTCTAGATGTAGTATAAAAACGCATTCCTAGACTTAAGGTGGCCTATTGAATGGTACAGGTTTTATCAATTTTGTCAACAAAGTGACGACATCGAAATTTCTAGAAACCCGTTTCCGGGAATTACCGTAGGTACTTACTGAATGTACTCGAAGGTATGCGCTATTATTATTACGTCTAGACGATTCTGGAATGTTCGATCAGCTGGCCTATATATAGCACCGTGACGCCGGCGCCGAGTCAGTCTGCACTTGACTACCGAGACGAAAACAACGATACTTAAGAAGCGATCTTTGAGAATACCTACTGCGACAACTGTAACGAGAACATTGAGTACTACGTGAAGAAACATCTGTAGTGTTATTGTGTGTTTACAACACGGACTTCGTGGACGTAAGTGAAGACTTCGGTGCAACGTCAGCAACATTCTACTTGTCATTGCCTACAATCGACTGTACCTTCGTTGCCAATAAACTTCGTAACCCTTAACCGGTATTTTAGTACCCCTAGCCCGTAACAATTGGTGTCAGAAGCGGAATGCCGGTCACGCCAAGGGAAGACGAAAGAGTTCGCACGCGACGACAAGCAGCGATGGATTTGGCGCGTCAAGAGGAAGAAGCGCTTAGTGTCCCTGCACCCATAGAAGATGCGACCGTCGTAACACCGACGAATGTGAGTGCGCCTAGTACCACCACTATTCCCGGAACCAGCGGATGCGATTTATCGGCATTACTGGCTCACTTGACGGCGCAAATAAGGCTGAGCATAGCAGAATCCCAGGCAGAAACCCAGGCGCAAATAAGGCTGAGCATAGCAGAATCCCAGGCGCAAATAAAAGGTATAGCAGAATCCCAGGCAGAACTAAAACAATCCCAGGCAGAAACCCAGGCACAAATCATTACAAGTATAGCAGAATCTCAGGTAAAATCCCAGCAATTAGTATTAGAACTTAATGAAAAGTGGGAAACAACTAAAGAAGAGGTCAACGAGCTTAAAATAAAAACAGCACAACAAGATACCCGCATGGACCAGCAAGAAGCTCGTATTGAGGATCATGATGCGCGTATCGAGAAACTAGATAGTACCATCATGGAGTTTGGGAAAGAAATAGAGAGAGTACAAAAAGGAGGTATTAAAGGTGTGATACCTGTACCTAGTGCTTTGCCGACGTTCAAAGTACCTCACTTTGACGGAACAACGTCATGGGTGGCCTTCCGTCTACAGTTTGAAAAGGTTGCTAAAGGCAACAACTGGGACGACGATCAAGCGGTAACCGCTCTTACGCTTGCTCTGCGTGGTGATGCGGTACAAATCCTCGAAAATGTTTCCGGCGATTGCAATACCCTAGCCTGTCTGTTAGAAGCGTTGGAGTCTAGATATGGAGAGAAACACCTCGAACATGTCTACAGGGCTCAACTCCGCGACCGCACACAGAAGAGCAGTGAGGGTTTGCAACAATGGGCAACGGAAATAGAACGTATTGTTCGGAGGGCGTATGCATCAACGCCGGGATTAATTGATGCTACAACGGTGCAAGCTTTTACCGATGGAATCCGAGATGCGGAAGTCAGGGCTGCAGTTCGTCTGGGCCACCATCAGACTCTGAAGGCAGCCTTGACACACGCTCTAGAGGTGGAAGCAGTACGCCAAGACGGCCGACAACACCACCGTATTCGTGAGGTCACCGCACCAATAAAAACCCGACAAGGACCAACCTGCTATGAGTGCGGCGAAAAGGGGCATATTCGGATCAATTGTCCCAGAAAGTCTAAGGGAAGAAGTACTTCTGGGACACAGGTGGAAGCAGAGGATTTAAACTAGGAACAGCCAGGGCTATGGGGCGAGTACTGGCTGGTCGACGTGAAGCCCCCATTATAACAGTATCACAAGTGGGTGACGGAAACAGTCTTATTATAGAAGGAGAATTGAATGGTAAGTCATGCAGTTTCACATTGGATACTGGTGCATCAAGAACTATTGCACGACCGGAGCTATTTCCTCGGACCATAGCATGGAAAAGAGGGTCTTCACAATGCCGATTACAAACCGCCACCGGCCAACCAGTGCTCGTCCTTGGTGAAACGAATGTGACCTTGAAAATGGGTGATAAGACATTCACGCACCCTGTTTTAGTAGCGAATATTACAGATGATTGCATAATAGGACTGGACTTTTTGAAGAAACAGCAGTGCGTCCTGAATGTGGCAAAAGGAGTATTGAGTTTTCCAGAACAAGAAGTATTTCTCCAAGGTGGAAAACAAGGATCTGTGTACTGTTTAAGGAGAACGGTATTACCACCAAGATCAGAAACTTTAGTTGATATTAGACTATCACCAATAGGATGCCGTAAACGTTGCATTATAATAGAAGATTCTGAAAATCACCCAGACTGGATAACAGCAAGGACACTGATGATGATTTCCGATAAACCAAAAGTACGCATCATCAATGTTAGTAACAAAGAAATAATTCTTGAAAAGAATTGCATGGTGGGTGTGTGCGATCATGTAGCATCTTTGAGAAAAACAGAGGTGCACGAAAAGGAACGTGATAAGAAGTGGCAGGAACACGTATCGACACTACTCGAAAATTGTAAGGGCAATTTAAATAAGTTCGAAACTCACAAAGTTAAACAACTGTTGCATAACTTCCATGACATCTTCTCGAAGACCGATGGTGACGTGGGAAGGACCGGGCTAGTCAAACACCATATAGATACGGGTGATACACAGCCGATAAGACAGAGACCACGTCGTACCCCCTTTGCAAGAGAACAGGAAGTCACGGAAATGTTAAGAGATATGGAGAAAAATCGGATTATCGAAGCATCTATCAGCCCTTGGTCATCTCCAGTTGTCCTAGTCAAGAAAAAGGATGGCAGTACAAGGTTTTGCGTTGACTACAGGATGTTGAATGATGCCACGAAAAAGGACAGTTATCCTCTGCCACGTATAGATGACACTTTGGACTTGCTAAGTGGCATGAAATGGTTCTCCACAGTTGACCTCAAAAGTGGATACTGGCAGGTGGAAATCTGTCAGCAGGATAAAGAAAAGACCGCTTTCTCTACTGGTCCTGGGAAGGGTCTCTGGCAATTCAATGTCATGCCTTTTGGACTGTGCAATGCTCCAGCTACATTCGAGCGCCTAATGGAGCGCATTTTGGTGGGGTTGCTTGGTGATGCATGCCTGGTCTATTTGGATGACATCATCATTATGGGACGAAGCTTCGAAGAGCACCTACGCAATTTGGAGAAAGTGTTCCAAAAACTGCGTGAAGCGAATTTAAAACTCAGTCCTAGTAAGTGTACACTATTCCAGAAAGAGGTTGGATACTTAGGACACATTATTTCGGCGCAAGGAATTCGAACAGATCCTGAAAAAATAAAAGCCGTGTCGAAGTGGCCTACCCCTCGTAACAAAACTGAGGTACGCTCTTTCTTGGGTTTGTGTGCATATTACCGTCGGTTTGTGAAGAATTTCTCCGAGTTAGCGAAACCGTTGCATCGTTTAACAGAAGAAAAGTGTCAATTTGAATGGAATCCTGACTGCGAACAGGCATTTGCGCTACTCAAAACTCACTTGTGTGGGGCTCCTGTATTAGGTTACCCTAGTCGGGAAGGCCGATTTCTGGTGGACACGGATGCCAGCAATGTTGGCATTGGAGGAGTTCTCTCTCAAACACAAGGAGATCGGCAGGTCGTTATTGCATATTTCAGCAAATGTCTTTCCAAGCCAGAAAGAAATTACTGTGTTACCCGCCGAGAACTTCTAGCCGTTGTTAAGACCTTACAGCACTTCAAGAAATATTTGATTGGGAGACAGTTTACACTTCGCACCGATCACGCTGCCTTACAGTGGTTGCTTCAGTTCAAAGACCCAGAAGGACAAGTAGCAAGGTGGATAGAGCAGCTGCAGGAATTTGACTTTGTCACTGAACATCGAAAAGGCAAGTCACACAATAATGCTGATGCTTTATCTAGACGGCCTTGCGAAGAATCTTGCCGACATTGTGCAAACAGGAAAAGAAAGAGAACGTAAGGATTATCCAGGTGAACGCTTTGGATGAAGATTGGGATAATCGATCATTGGAAGAGGCACAAAAGGAAGATAGTGACTTGAAGACAGTAATCGAATGGAAGAAACGTGGCCAGAGGCCTGCTTGGAGTGAAATATCAGCGCTTAGTCCAACAGCAAAAAGTTACTGGGCTCAATGGGACAGCCTGGTAATTGATAATGGAGTTATGAAGAGGAAATGGGAATCACCCAGTGGACAGGAGGTCACCTTACAGATAGTTGTCCCCTGCCATAAAGTCGCATCAGTGCTAAAGCAGGTGCACGACGGAGTATCCGGAGGACATCTAGGAGTGAAGAAAACCCTGGAGAAGGTGAGAAAAAGATTTTATTGGGTGCATTGTCGCGAAGACGTAGAGGACTGGTGTAGGAAATGTGTAGCCTGCTCCTCAGTAAAGGGACCGCAAACGAGAGCCAGAGGTCGGCTGAAAGTGTACAATGTTGGTGCACCATGGGAAAGAGTTGCTGTCGATATAGCTGGGCCATTCCCTATTACTGAAGAAGGGAATAGGTATATCATCGTCATGCAAGACTATTTCAGCAAATGGCCAGAAGCTTTTGCAGTACCCAACCAAGAAGCTCATACCGTTGCCAAAAAGCTAGTTCACGAGGTGTTCTGTCGATTTGGCGTCCCCTTGGAGTTGCACTCTGACCAGGGTAGAAACTTCGAGTCTTCGCTATTTCAAGAGGTTTGCCAACTACTCGGGATACATAAGACTCGTACAACACCATATCACCCTCAGTCAGATGGAATGGTCGAAAGATTCAACCAGACGCTAGAGAATCATTTGGCCAAAGTAGTGGAAGAACACCAGAGGGATTGGGACCAATATATTCCACTCTTCTTAATGTCATACCGCTCTGCAACACATGATAGCACAAATTGTACACCGGCGAAAGTCAACTTCGGCCGAGAAATTAGACTACCCATAGATGCACTAACCGGAACACCCCCCGATACCCCTATCCTAGCCGTCGACTATGTGGCTGACCTACGACGAAAACTAGATGGAATACATGAGCTAGTGAGAGAGAATGGTCTGAAAACCAGCGAGAAAATGAAGATCCGATACGACCGCAAAGCTAACGTGCCCGGATTTGAAGAGGGAACTTTGGTATGGTTACATAATCCCATTAGGAGAAAAGGAAAGAGTCCGAAATTTCAAGCCAAATGGGAGGGTCCGTACACGATAGTAACCAGGATAAACGATGTCACCTACCGCATAAAGAAAGGACCTAGAGGGAAGCTGAAGATCGTACACGTAGACCGCCTAGCTCGCTATCACGGATCAAATCATGCTCGGGACGAGCACGACTAAGAAGGGGGCAATGTTACGAATGCACCTTATGTCGAGGGCATAAGGTTCAATATCGCGTGACATGCAGTGCATAACTTTTAAGCTCTATAACTCGAGATCTAGACATTGTCTAGATGTAGTATAAAAACGCATTCCTAGACTTAAGGTGGCCTATTGAATGGTACAGGTTTTATCAATTTTGTCAACAAAGTGACGACATCGAAATTTCTAGAAACCCGTTTCCGGGAATTACCGTAGGTACTTACTGAATGTACTCGAAGGTATGCGCTATTATTATTACGTCTAGACGATTCTGGAATGTTCGATCAGCTGGCCTATATATAGCACCGTGACGCCGGCGCCGAGTCAGTCTGCACTTGACTACCGAGACGAAAACAACGATACTTAAGAAGCGATCTTTGAGAATACCTACTGCGACAACTGTAACGAGAACATTGAGTACTACGTGAAGAAACATCTGTAGTGTTATTGTGTGTTTACAACACGGACTTCGTAGACGTAAGTGAAGACTTCGGTGCAACGTCAGCAACATTCTACTTGTCATTGCCTACAATCGACTGTACCTTCGTTGCCAATAAACTTCGTAACCCTTAACCGGTATTTTAGTACCCCTAGCCCGTAACAATATTATTCTAAGGGAAGGGAAATATTACTAACTCATCAAGTGAATTCGAAAACATCGAAAGTTGGTTTTCACCTACAAAGAAACCCAAAAGAAAGGAACCGTTCCTCATAATGGCTCAAAGACATATTCCGCTTGCTTGACCGGGTAAAGAATACTCTGGGCATAAAGTTTAATAAATGAATAAAAACACGTGCGTGTATTACAGATAAGGAGATTGACTCTGCCTTACCTTTCGGGAAAGCAGGCTAGGTGTGCAGGTGTTAGGTTATGAATAAAAAGGTCATATTACTTGACAAACTCAGAACTATGAATAATATGCTGAGACAGAAACAATCGCTGAAACTATAAAGAACGAAAAATTAAACCCACTTATCGATTGTAAAGATTTATATCCCTCGACTTCTCTTCACAATTGCTTGAGCAATCGCTCGACTCGAAATTAGCAAGCACAAATCCCGACCGGGATTGGTAAAGTTTTTGTTAAAGTCACGAGCACATATAGCCTTCGCAGCGACACCTGTCGGGAGGTCAGAGAAATGTAGGCGTGTAAGTGGCTCAAGGCCAACGAAGGCCACGGAAGGCCATGCCAGTAAAAGGGAAAATCTGAGACTTGGTTCACTGCCAAAAAGCAGTAATAACGTTACAGAAATTGTTATCTTGGTAGCTTAAACAATGTATTATTTGTTTGCCGTTCAGAAAAGCTACATATTTTAAAGATGTTGAACCTTATACGCTTCGTCACCGGGCCACGGGTCAATGGAATTTCGCAAGTAGATCAAGGCCATTCAAGGCCAGGACAATACGGAAAATCGGTGAAGATTTGGGTCTTTGCCAAAACAGCTGTAATGAGCTTTGAAGTCTGCCGACAAGATGCTGTGATGCTTACTAAAATAGAGTAGTAAATTAAATGATCCGTGGAATCGAAACGAGACACTTCTCGTGAAGTTAGGCTGACACAAATGTTTTTCTTTTCTTCTTACTACTTAGTTGATTTATGTTTACTATCTATCTGGCTAGTCATTTGTATCATTATTCGTTGTCTATGAAACAGGCTCTATTTAATATTTCATTGAATTATAATAATATCTTAAATATCTACGTGAAGAAATAATATTACAATTTCTTATTGCAGGCTTACTATGAAAAAGTTCTAACAGAGAGGATACGGTTTAGTTACGATTGGCATTGCAACCTAGCTAGTTACGCCATCTATCCATATAATAGTGAACTATTGCAACACACCCTTTCTTCGTGAAACTACTTCACTAAACCTGAGGGTGGCACCACTAATCACAACAGGTAGCAACATATAGGGATTTATTTTGAATGTTAGCCTGTTTTTAAAGTAGCTAGAGCGAAGGAATCGAAAATTAGTCAATTTTTCGTATGTTATATGGAGTGATAGCTTAACAATGCGATAAACGGGCAAGCAAAATGAATGTTTTGTGTGTGTTTTTTTTAATATGGTAGGGTGTGTTCTCTATCGAAATGTTGGTCACTATAAGTACTTTTTACTCTTTAAGACCTGAATTCCTCTTACGCTGATTCTGATCGCTAACGGTAGGCCGCTTACGGAATATGACATCGAACATTCGTACAAATAATAGGTTTGTATAGATGTTATCTTACATAATGTACATAAATTCATGATACGCGACCGACGTGAGCGCAGAAGGGGTGCAAGCCTAAGGGCTAATTTTTCCAAACCCACATACTCTATGGAAGGAATGTTTTTCAATATTTGATAGTTGTCAATCTATCTTTCTTTATAAGGTGTAAGTGATACTATATCTTGTCTCAAAAATTTTCACTGGCCAACTTACTTGGACAGATTTCCAATTTTATCGATTTTGAATAGGAACACTTTACAGTTCCGGGTAGCTTGACCTAGAAGCGTCTTCTTGTGGAATTTATGA
The DNA here is from genome assembly GCA_037179545.1 of Sesamia inferens. Lineage (NCBI taxonomy): Eukaryota > Metazoa > Arthropoda > Insecta > Lepidoptera > Noctuidae > Sesamia > Sesamia inferens. The sequence continues at coordinate 10,477,074 of CM073921.1, read as the reverse complement.
ATTAGCTTAAGACAGCTGTATTCATACATTTCATATTTTTGTTTCTGAATATGCCAAGTACTCACAATATCGTATAATTATAATTAACAATCTCAATTCAAAATATTGTACTAATTCCTTTTTTCTTTTCTTTGCAGGTAAGTTACAACTCCTAACTTTAGGTATTTAATACCCATATTAAGTAAATTGATCTCGAATTCAGCCTCATCTCTGCGTAAGGGTAAGTTTAGAATACCTAAGTAAATGTCTTCAATATAGGAAGCTGCTGAGAAAATACCTGGAAATTGAACATACCTGGAAATTAATCAGTACCTACTCAGCATGACAAGTTCTGGTATTTGTTGTATGTTATGTATTTTGATCCCAACACCATCAGTTTAATAAATGTAAAAGCATGTGTATTAACTCTGTACCTTTCAATCAGTATACAAAATTTAAAAACAAAATGTCTTAGTATAATTTCAACGACCGCGACGCTTAGGCTTTAATGCTGAATTCTAAAGCATTAATTTAAATTATTGGCAACGGTAATTTCCTTAAGCAATGAAATATTGGTTGCGTAACGATCGAGCTTTATAAAGGTTAATAATTACTCGTCTTTAGTCTGGGACATATTTCCGTATCGATTTTGCACTTGTAATGTGACATGGATAAAGCTTAGCCTAAGTAAATGCTAAGTGATGGTTACTACTCTTGATCTAAGACATCAGGACACAGACGATAGGCCTGTTTTTTGTGCTTGTAATATACGACTCAACAAACTGCGACTTGATTTTGAACGTAATAAACTAGCGCGCTTTACCATCAACGACCGCATCACTGCTTACCATCAGGCGGGATTGCGGTGAAGTACTAGTTTATAATTTATAAAAAAAAAGGCGTGTGGCACTCGGAGACTGCCGCGGTAAAGCTATTGCATAGCCTTTTTTTTATCAACTATAACTTGCAATTATAATTATTTATTTATTTTATTTATACAGTAATTTTTCCTTTGTTTTTTTTTCTTTGATATCAATTCAAGTTTTCTTTCTGTTTTGTAATTTATTTATTTTTTACCAGCAACGTCATCAAAAGAGTGCGAAAAATGGTGACGATTAAGCGACTAAACTATATTCAATGTTTTCTGTTCGACTTTGATAAAGAGATAGAAAGAAGCTAAGCAATAGCTTAAAAATGACGTCATGTTCTTTTACATTGGGACAAACCCGCCACACTTTTCCCAACCACTGCAACTCCTGAAAGCCAGAATCAACAGTGGCGACCGCCAGAAAAACGCCGAGCAATGAAGCTCGACGAGTCCCGGAGAAACGATTCAACTGTCTTGGGTCCCGCAACGAAATTAATCAGAAAAGAATAGCGGAGGAGTAAGAAAAAAGATATTTTTTCCACTTCCCTCCATAACAGGCAGGAGACAGAACAGAACTAGGCCAAACGGCACAAAGGGACATTATTGCAACTGGGAGAAGCCCAGATTGCCAAACACCACGGAATAAAATTTGATTAAGTTAATGGGTCCTAAGTAGGTATTAGCTGTTACAATTGATTCCAATAATAGGTATGGCAAAAGCGCCTGAACGCACGGAAATTGGTTCTAGTTTCTACAAGGTCCGTATAATAAACGACTCCGGATGTAACTTGTACACTATCCAACATAATATTGCGTTCATTCTGCCAAAGAACACACTCCCACAAGATGTGATGTGCGGACTGTTCAAATTCACAGTTCGATGTAGAACACTGACACAAAGGGGAAGGAACAAGTTTAAAAGAATACAGTTCACTTTTAAAGTTGCCATGACCTGTGAGAAATTGGGCAACGCAATGGTCAACCACCAGCCATGTCTTAGCCAGCCGATCGCCAACGGATGGAAAGAACAGATGGAGGTGCCGGCCCTTGATGGAATTATCCCACCTACTTTGCCATTCGGATAAGAGGTCCTCCCAGACTTCAGTCTGAGGTTTAAATAATCTAGAGATTTTATTAAAGTCGCGTTGTGTAACAAAATTAGTGTCCATGGCCTCCCCCCTCGCGGAGTAGTACATTGAAGCACGTCGCTGTACCTCAAGGTCGACTGGAAGTACACCTGCCAGTACCGGTAAGGCTTCAGTACTGACCGTTCTATACGCCTTGCATAAAAATATCAATGCCAAACGTTGGCTTTGAAGCAGTTTACGTCGTGCCGCTCCTATGCTGGCCCTATCGGCCCAAACAGGTGCACCGTAGCACATACATCCTAAGTAGGTAGCTCCATATATAGTTTTTAAAGTTAGGAATGATAGACCCCAAGTTGCTTTGGATATTCTAGTTAGGGCATAAAAGTTCTTTTTAGCTTTTTCACCAACTATTTTTATATGTTCGATAAATGAAAAATTCCTTTCTAAGATCATACCAAGGTAGCATACGGATTGCTGTTTTTTAATGGGAACGTTGTTAAATTTAATAGTAGGCAACGATTTAAGATTACCTTTTAGTAGAAGTTGATAGGTTTTATGTGGCGCAAATGCTAGGCGGTTACGATCACCCCACTGAGATATTAAATTTAGGCAAGTATTGGCCAAGTTCTCAAGTCCAGCTCGGGTACTTGACTGAATGAGCAGTAGGCCATCGTCCGCGTAACCAGTAAGTGAACAGCCGCAAGGAAGCGGGATCGCGAGGAAGTCATCAAAACCCAAATTCCATAAATAAGGACCGACAACTGAACCCTGAGGACATCCCATGGTTAGTGTTTTAGTACTAGAAAAATGACCGAGCTTAAGTACCGCGGAACCGTTTATAAAGTAAGAGTAAACGAGATTATATATGTTTCTATAGCAACCGCGGGTTTTTAATTTTAACAACAGCATAGGCCACCAGGCGTTATCAAAAGCCCCAGAAATATCCAGGAAGATCCCAATTACGTACTTGTTTTCAGATTGGTTAACGGTTCTTCTGACAGAAAGCGCCGCGTCGACTGTAGATTTACCTATGGTGAAGCCATATTGATTATTATGGAATTTTGGACCGTTTGGTAGTAAACGTGGAACGATGAGGCGCTCAAGAACTTTACCCAAAGATGGTAGAAGTGTGATAGGACGATATGACTTCGGATCATCCGGTGGTTTGTCACCACACTTTGGTATTATTCGTATGAAACCGCGTCGCCATTTACGAGGAAAAACGCCTTCAGCAATGCATCGGTTATATACAGCTAAGATGGCATCACCCGCTGTTTTACACGCTTCTTTAATCATCCTATTAGATATTTTATCTTCACCTGATGATTTGTTGACCGGTAGTTTTCTAACAATATTTATAAATTCGTCATTAGATGGTACGTCTGACATTGGTGATTCAGGTGGCACAGGAGCCCACGCTCTAATCTGTTGGTGGTAGTCGCTATCGTTAGCCGGTGAATCATCAGGGATAAGTGTATTAATTAGCACTTCTGTTGTTTCCTCTATGCCTGTGGTATGCTTATCATTGACTTTAATGTTTTGAACGTATGCAAGGTCGACCGATCTGTTAGCTTTAAATTCGTGATATAAGGGAGACCACGGACCCTCCCTGTCAAGTTTATCAACAATTTTTCGCAACAAATTACCCTTAGATTTTTCCACCGATGCTTTGTAGCGTGACCTGGCAACTCTAAAAGTATTTAAAGCGAACGTAAGAAGATCTCCAGTAATCTTTCGGCTCTTGAGTTTATTTAACTGTCTACGCGCTCTGCGATATCTTTTACGCTGTTCAACTAAGTAATCACTCCACCAGTCACATCTACGAATATTGGTCATAGATCCGCGACCAATGGCAATGTCAGCACAGTAGGTAAAGGTTTCTGACATAATGTCAGCACTTTCTTCGGCTGACAGCCCGTCCCGAGTGAATTCTTTGGCGTGACACGCAAAAAGCGAGCCGAAAAATTCCCAGTTCGCGCCTTTACATCTATATCTGAAATTACCGGGAATATGAGACGGACCCTGAATATAACAAGGAACAAATTCGTACACGATCAGGCGATGATCACTACAAGACGCGTCCGGTAGGACACGCCACCTATCCAAACGTACGTCCGCACTTGAAAGTGTGACGTCAATACAAGATTCGCCCATTTGGCTGCAGAAAGTAGGTGGTGCATCAGGGGTATTATGAATCGATAGGTTCATCTCAGCAATGAAATCCTCAACAGCGCAGCGTCGTTCGGTATCGGTGGCCCGAACCTTGCCATACCACAGAGACGATGACGCGTTGACATCCGCGCCAACGATAACTTTGCAGCCCGCGAGTGACCGCAAGACATGACGGAGATTATGTATATGAGGAGTAACAGGATCTGAATATTGAAAGTAACAGCTTACAACGAATACTTTAAAAGAAGCTGATGATACTTCGGCAACCGCACAGTGTGGCGTCATGAGGTCACGTAAAGACGTTACCGTAAAGTTAGAAGACCGCGCAACATAAATTCCGGCTCGTGCCCTGCAATCCAGTTGCACAACCCTGTGACGTAAACGTGAGTTTTGATATTGTTCTTGAATGAGTACAAGGTCTAAGTTGTAGTCAATAATTAATTTATCTAACTCTGATGTCGCCACCTTATCGTTGTGAAGGTTTAATTGCCCTATGTTTAACCTATCCATCTTAATTAGTAATTAGTATGCAGGATAAGTTGTTCGAGTTTTAATTTATAGGTACCGCACTGTTCAGATCCACAACGATGCTCAAAGGGCTTTTTATAACGTTTACACGCCGCGCAAACCGGGGTAAAATTTGAATCGCCCTTATGCGGGCAAACATTGGTTTCGTGAGCCTCGGAACAGACAGCGCAGGTTGGTGATTTATTAGCGCAATGCTTTTTAACATGACCGAATTGTTGACAATACGCGCAACGAACTACCTCGATATCATCAACAAAACGGCAAGTGGCCCAGTCAATAAATAATTTATCCTTGGTAGTCACAAGATGTTTACGTACCGCAGGTTCAATTTCTATGCCTATCCATTTCCGACCGGTATCGGTAGAACGCCTACGGACTATTTTTGTGGATTTAATAAAATCGTCTTCTTTTATTGGCAACTCATTTTTAATGTTTTGGCGGTATATAGCTTGCAAAAAATTTTTGTCTTCCATTGAGGCGGGAATGTCCTTAACTAGTAGACGGGGGCGGCGACCCTTTGGTTTTTCTAAGCGGAGACCGGCAGACTTTATAGCATCTACCGATTCTAATCTTTTTAATTGGTTTTGATTAGCCACACGTAGTACAACTCCCGATTTGGCGGTTTTTTTAATACCGACTATTTGAAACCCATCGTCACTCGGTCTAATCGCTTTCATAAGAGCTTGTTTAGTGGCGGACGATGACGCATAGTCAGCTGATCGCTCTTGGGTCGGATAGGCGACGACACAAGGCAGAGGCACTCTAGATTCAATAGCCGGGGCCACTTTAGGCAACCGCAGTTTTAAAGAATCTGCGTACGACATTTTATTGTCCTCATTAACGGTTTTAACGCCGGATTTTAATTTGATTATTTCTAATTCGCGCTCGGTATTAGCAAGCTTTGTTTCGTTACACGAAGATTTTAAAGCTAACAAAGACACGATACTTGTAACTCGTTGAGTCATATCCATAATAGATGATTTATTCGCGACATTTATACGAGAACCGTTATCGTTAACCAGTTCGTTTATTTTGGACAGGTACACAGACGCCTCCGAAACCAAATCGTAATAACTATCACTGTTACTATTGGACATATTTAATGTAGGCGAGGACTGTTCTGGAGAATTAGGTGCTATTTGTAGGCGTTTCGACCTATCATCTACTAATTTGTCGGTCGGAGACATTTCACAAAATAGACGCTTAGCCGTCTGGGTTGGCGGCGACCTAAGTGTTTTATTATTTCTACGAAAAATATCTCCACCACGATCAGGCGGGTCATCATTGTAAGTTGACATAAGTAATTAATAAACAAGAAAACAAATCTAACTTAACGAAAAGAAAATAAAACTAGTGAGAAGAGAAAAAAAAAAATTACGATACCCTCACAAAAAAGAAAATAAATGTACTCACCGAGATTGATTGATATACAGTAATTACAAAAACAAACACTAAAAATAAACTTACGATACCAAAACTAGACACAAATTGAACAACCTAGAAAGAAAAACACCAGCCGGAACTGATAATCGGACACGATATTCGTAAATATAACCGGAGCGTATTAACTTCACACCACACGGCGCGGGGGCGCGAGGGGAAGTGACGTCATGTTCGTTATCACACCCATGTCAGTATGTCATGAAATATGATGTCGGCCATCTTGGATTTCAAAAATGAAATCATTTTCGTGATCAGCACCCTGAGTTTTGCCGGGAAAGTCAAGCTGAGTGTCACGCTCGTTTTTCATTGGACTTTTAAAATTATTTATAGTGTTGTTTACTAAATAAAAGTGCGTGATTTATGTAGTAAAAAGTGCATTTAGTAAATAGTTCATAAAGAACAGTGAAATATCGCTGCATAGTGGCCACATCATGACTTTGTCCCAAACCTCACTCGTAAGACGGGTCACGCGGCCGTCTTTTTCGACATGAATAATTCATAATTACGTGGCATTGGCTAAATGCACAAACCATGCGAAGCCAAAAAATAAAGAAATAAAGAAAAAACCCATGAAATGTATTATATTATCACTCGAGTCAGTAAGCATGTAAAATGAGAAAACTAACATAGAACGATCCGTGTGAGAACTAAACGATCACTATTACACAACAACACTGATACCTTTGAGAAAGCGGACTTCCTCTACAATAGGGCAATTCCTCCGTAAGGTCTGTCTATGCTATTACTTGTAATCTCTGTCATTGTGTGCTGTTTCGGTGCAATCGCAAGACCGGCTGGGCACTGAGGGGCAGGCAAGACAGCTATAGTATCCTTATGACTCCACCAACTGGTATTTCGTTGACTCGGAAACGGCGCACGGGGAGCACCACGAAATATACTCAAAGACTCCGAGGTTCTTTTTCAATATACCCCACTGTTTTGTCGTGGTGGCCTAGTGGTTAAAACACCAGCCTCTCAAGTATGAGTGCGCGGGTTCGATTTCAGGTCAGGCAAGTACCAATGTAACTTTTCTAAAGTTATATGTACTTTCTAAGTATATCTTGGACACCAATGACAGAAGGCGAAGGAAAACATCTTGAGGAAACCTGGGCTTTATAAGTCTGAAATCGCCAACCCGCATTGAGCAAGCGTGGTGATTACGCTCAATCCTTCTCTGTATGAGAGGAGATCTGTGCCCAGCAGTGGGACGATAAAAAGGTTGTTGATGATGAACGGCGTCGGTGTCGAATTATTTGTTATCAATTTAATATTTTCGAGCTGATCTTTAGTAACATAATCACTTCTGATTGCGTTAACATCTGACCGTAGAATTAATAAATCCTTCATCAACTTCTTTACGTACGTTCTACGTAGTCAAAGCAAACTGGTGGCAATTTGTGAAGGTCATATGCCACAAAAACTGGGATTGTTCGGGATCCGTGATTTTAAACACCGTAATCGTATATTTTAGGTCTTTCTGCTTTTTGTTCTTACGCCTCGATACATGTTTTTGTCTTGTCTTCGTAGAAACAAACAATAACTTTTTTGCCTCATCAATGTCTTCCTCAGAAAAATCCGACGAGCATATTTTTATTAAACCTTCGTTGTTTCGTTTCGGAGATAACAATATTACAAGTCGTACACTTAAATGTACTCGTATTAACATTGTTCACCGACATCTTTCTGAAATATTTTATTCAATAAAAACTTCAACTTCAACTCTTGATCTGGTCCCTGTGGATAGATACCACAATTTTGCCAATAACACGTGTAACAAATTATAGAAATTCTTTAAAAAAATATTTCACAATAATGGCGGATATCGCCAATAACAGTTAAAAAAACGGCCGCGTGAGCACTTTTTACTCTATAAAATCACGCGCTTTTATTTAGTAAACAACACTATAAATAATTTAAAAGTCCAATGAAAATTTAGCGTGACATTCATCTTAGCTTTTCCGTTAAAAAAAAAGCTATTTTATAAAAACACTACTAAATTAATTTGAATAAAAGTACTTAATAATTAATTATATGAAAAGTTTTTAAGGTAGCCATGACAACGTCGATGACGTCTATGACATATCTCTATAGAAGACCTATTTCAGAGAGAAAATTAATCGCAAGTTTAGCACATCGCGACTGTCAATAACATGGCAAGTGTGTAGAACTGAGTTCGCGCCCTGCAATATGCATGCTCTTTTTGAAAATCTATAAATTGTTTTCAAAAGATGTAGTCGCACGCACACAAACATACCGTGCCAAAGACTGCCGAACTGAAACGACGTTAGACGATGTACGGCCTTCAAGCCACACCTCCGTGCCCGTCGGAGTGGGGAGCGTGAGGTTTTTTCGTTACGGAATTTCTGGATTCGGTCCCCGCGCTCAAGGCCCGCGATAGAAGCTATGCAATAGCTTAAAAAAATAATGTTATTAATTAGTCAAGTTGGACTTCTGATGACGTGTCTAAACCATGATCAAACCGTTGTGAAAAAAGAATAGTTCTATTTATCCCATATAGCTCCACTTTTGTCTGATATTGGAACCATGATGATTTTAACATGTCATAGTAACCTACCTGATCATTAATTCGATTCCTATAAGAAACAAGTTGACATCATAATTCTCATGCCTTTATTCCAGCGTGTTTGAGGACGGTGCAACACCTACCGTAACCACTAGACAATTATGGTTACCAAATACAAAAGTAATAAAATGAAAGGTTTAAAAGAATACACGATTCTAAATATAGTAGCTTAAAATACATAGCTTAAAATAACGACAAGGAAAACGACCCAAGAAGTGTCCTGTCATGGTGAACCCGATCCGTATCCGCACGTCCCCGAACAGAATTAAGTAGTTGATCCTACTACATATGGGTATATTAAAATATAACCATAGAACTCACGCCTCTCTCCCATGTGGGTACGCAGTAATTCACGGAGGCAGTAACTACAGAGCGCTACTAGGATTAGACATGCTTTTTCACTTTCATCTTCTCTGGTAATGTCGAAAAATTTGTTTGTTACTTATTTATTGTGTGTTTTGGTTAATGTACAAGAGGGTTTTTTGCATGGCGCCGGTCACATTTAACTGCTTGCCGTCGCCAAACAAAGAATTGAACGTAAGCTTATTAAAGAAACGGCTGAAATCATTACTTGTGACCAAAGCATATTACAGTATTTCGGAATTCCTAACAGACATAAACCTAATGACAGAATGTTGACATGCTAATAAGTACATCTGTTGTTATTCTTAAAGTATATATAGTAAATAAGTTTATGTATATTAACATTAGAATTGAATATTGACATCTGTGTTGAATATTGGCATTGGTATTATTAATATTTTGACATCTGTATTATTTGATGAAATTAGTATTGATTGTATTCTGACATTTTTAATTCTCTTTTGTTTGATCTTGTTGTGATATGCCATACAAGATAAATATAATATTGATTTAAATTTACATTTTGCATGTCCAATCTTTGACAGGATGTATGGCTCAATTTGTTTTCTTCACGACCTTATTTTTATTATATATACCTACATTCTAGCAAATAAACGATTATTATTAACCTTAAATTGTCAGTATATTTAAAATCACTACATCATTTCACAACTTCCAAAGTTTTTGAACGTTATATGGTATGCACTCCAGATATTTGCACAGCAAAATTTTTAGCAATAAAAGTCAAACTGTGAATAAAGTCAATACCTTTTTCCCTGCTAGGCTGTAACTTTAGAGTGTTCAGATACTTTCACTAAACATAAATGCGTCCAATCGTATTTTTTCATTACTATTAGCCCGCATAGGGTCTAGACCGCAATGCGGAGCAATATGTCTGACCTTGACAGTAAGAAAATAAGGATCCACCCAAATACAGTGTCGACGTTCTGTTTTTCTTCCAAGATATATGACGTGGAGTATTATTGAATACTGTAACGGTTAAAATTACATACCATCACGCCTGTAAACCCCAAAAGGTTAGACAATAGGTATATCTTAGCGTGTGTACTATATTTCAAACGTATCTTTCAAATTAATGCAATTTCAGGTTACGCAAATTGGTAAACGTCGAAATTGCTTAAAAAGGACATGATTTTTCTGTGTACAGTTTTGTCGTGATTTCTTATTGTTCTTTTTTTATTCTGTAAAAATTTAAAGTAAATAATTTACACATTACACAAATAACAAAATTTTCAATGTCATTATTTAATGCTGCATTAAGTTAAATCATAACAAACGATTACCGGATTACGTAGGGCAATGACTTTCCAAATCACCGCATCATCATCATCATCATCAACCTTTTTTTTTTTTTGGTCCCACTGCTGGGCACAGGTCTCCTCTCATACAGAGAAGGATTGAGCGTAATCACCACGCTTGCTCGATGCGGGTTGGCGATTTCAGACTTAAAGTCCAGGTTTCCTCAAGATGTTTTCCTTCACCTTCAGTCATTGGTGTCCAAGATATACTTAGAAAATACATATAACTTTAGAAAAGTTGCATTGAAACTTGCCTGACCTGGAATCGAACCCGCGCACTCATACTTGAGAGGCTGGTGTTTTAACCACTAGGCCACCACGACTATGCGACTAATCATCGCATGCCAATATAATAATGCCAGTTGTATACATTTGACATGTTACGGAATGTCGCGATGTGCTAAACTTGAGATTAACTTTCACTCTGAAATATGTTTTCTATAGAGATATGTCATAGAAGTCATCAACGTTGTCATGGCTACCTTAAAGAACTTTTCATTCAAATTAATTTCGAAGATGCCGATAGTAGATCTGCGATTTTCCTTGCACAGGATCCAGTGTTCCATGCTAGGAGCAAACATATCGACATCAAGTATTTATATTTTATTCGGGGTGTCCTATTTTTATAAAATAAGATATTACAAAAAGATGTCGGTGAACAGTGATAATACACATAAGTGTACGAGTTGTAATATTGTTATCTCCGATGTCCTTGCCTTCATACGAAATAAGCACAATGTAGTGGACAACGAAAGTTTAATAAAAATGAGCTCGTCGGTTTTTTCTGAGGAAGAAATTGATGAGACAAAAAAGTTATTGTTTGTTTCTACGTAGACAAACCAAAAATATGTATCGAGGCGTAAGAACAAAAAGCAAACGAAAGGTGCAATTTTATAATTGCACCTTTCCCATCGTCGCCATTTGGTTAGAATAGAATAGTAAGGTCAGGAACATATCTACACCAGTAGCGCGGCGACATTTCCTTTTTTAAATGTTGAAGCAACATTCTAGATAGGAGCCTTTTGGCCACGTTTGGAACTATCTGATTTTTAAAAATGATAATTTTCGTGGATTTAGTTAGTTTTATGGTCTTAATGTTCGAGTCAGAATAAATACTATTTCTTACATTTTTTATAGCGCATTTATTTTGTGAGTCTCATTTTTTCTTTCAATAATTAACTTATTACTATAGCAAAGTCCTGCATTTTAATATTTTAGTTTCTTCTCCCTGCAACCGGTGGAGTAATTGCGTAATGTAATAACAGTAGCGACGACAACTGAGGACATGGTTGGTGCAGTGGACTACCACTAGTGTCATTAGCAGTCGAACATACTAGTGTTCGACTACTGCGCCGCATGTCATGGTTTCGATTCCCGCACAGAAACAAATATGTTCATGGCTTATAGGTAGTTGTTCCTGACTGTTTGTGTATGTGAGATATAGGAGAGAAGATACAGGAGTAATTCCTAGTCTGGAGCAACGCTTCTTTTCTTCTTTTTATTAATAATTATAAACTAGCGCTTCACCGTAATCCCGCCTGATGGTAAGCAGTGATGCGATCGTTGATGGTAAAGCGCGCTAGTTTATTAAGATCCTATTCACTCAGAAAAACTGAGCGAATAGGAAGGAAGACGGCAGTTGAGCGAGGTGATGCAATGTTAAACCCAACAACACGACCAACGATGCTGCGCCAAAGGGAGATTTATCTGAAGACCCTCCACGACCAAACTCCCAACACAACAACATTTTTCGCATCGTACCCGGCACACATCGCATCACAACTGCTCAGACCCGTCCTCCGTACGGCTTCACAAGACATCATGCCGGAACACGACAAATCGCTTGGCAGCAAGGCTTTGTCTGGTGGGTAATAACTTCTGCCGGCGGCCGATGTTATGGCCTACCACCGAGAGGCCTTAGACCTATCTTCTTTTTGGCTTCCATTTTCACAGAATTACTTATTAAAACTGAAAAAACTTCATTACAAATTTTGAAAGAAATTGAGCTCCGTATAGTGTTGCTTTAATACAGGACTAATTGGATCACAGCTTCAGCCTTGCGTGCTTTTATAATAATATTAATGCATGCAGGCGTGATATAACAGAGGTAGCCTGTTGCATCATGCCTGCATGAATTTATGTTAAATTATTTACTTGTGTAGTTGAAATATTTACTTCCAGTAATTCTACCTGTTTCCGGAAAATATGAATACGTCGAACTTCAATACGTAAAAATAGTCTGCAAGGTTTGCAAAATCCTCAATTTTGTTTCGCTTTGAAGATGAACGCGTACTCCAATTAGAGCTTGGTTTTGTCAAATATTGTGAATAAAATTCACTCGAAATAAAGCAAAAACATTGAATACATAACTTTCACTAGGCCAATTAGTTGATGGAGCTCAAAGGCTCAGCCTTTGTATCAAATGTATATCATATTTGTACGTGAATTTTATATTTTTCCATGAAAAATTCTTTTGCTTTTTTTTAGTGTTCGATGATGCTTAGGTATAAAAAATATATTCTTCCATATTATTTTGGTACCCAAGATACAGACTTGCCTAGTTTGGGGCAAAAGCATACTCTCTGTAATCTTTTGAGCAGTAAAATTGTTGTTTTATTTTTTTTATTTACTTGACGAACTTTTAAAAAGGCATTGCGTTGTTCGTTTGTCTTTTTGGAACAGATTCAATTCATTAGAACATTTGTAATTTAATTCGCCATATTTAAATCAACAAACAACAAAGTTTACATGATGATTCTAAGCGTAGCGCTTGCTACGACATCGTAGCGTTTGTAACAAATGTAGCAAGTACTCGTGCTACGACGTAGGTAACCTCTTTGAAAATTGTGTTCATAATTTATTTATTTAGTGATTCTAGCATTATCTAAATGCTAGAGATCCGCTCCAGCTTCGCACCGGTTCAATGCTAGTACTAAATATACTACAGAAAAACATATCATCCTGCTGCTTCCGCCCCGCCTGCAATTTTTAAATCTATTATATCTTCGACAATATTCATTTAAATCTTGTGATAACAATGTATTTAAGGTATTAAATTGGATAAGGATTAATGCTATATTGATTAAAATCACTTCAAAATTTATCCGGTATTTGTCGTAAAAAGTAAATGACAAAAATGTTATTGTGGGATATCCATAAGAGATACACATGTATATGATATGTTATTATACCTATAAACCTTCCTCTTTAATCACTGTATCTATTAAAAATCGGCTTTAAAATCCGTTGTATAGTTTTAAAGATTTAATAAGATACTATGTAGTGATATGGCATTATCAATAGCTTAAAGCATACCAAAAATGTACCATATATATTTACATAATACAGAATTAATTCTAGTCTTATGTTGATAGGGCGACGACTAAATTGCATATTCCCTAGCCGTAGCTGCAACGTCACTGAAAGTTATTGAACAATAGACAACTTCCCATCTGTTGTCCAAATATTTTTTAAACAATTCACTGCTACATTCTTTTGTTTCAGTGAAATTGGAGCCAAATGAAAAACCGGGAGGTACCGCAATAGACATATTGTTATGATTTGTGCTTTTGTATAATTAGTTCAAATCGTGTTCAGACCGAAACAATTGGCATCAAAATCAAAACATTTTATTTTAATAACATCATCATCAGCCCCTACTCGTCCACTGTTGGACATAGGCCTCCTCCATGGCACGCCAACAAGCTCGATCCTGAGCAGTTCTCCGCCAGCCATTACGGCTGGTAATGGCTGGCTGACCTTTTTGATTGCGTCGCTCCATCTCGCCCAAGGGCGTCTTACACTACGTTTGCCAAGACGCAGTCTCCACTCGAGGACTCGTTTACCCCAACGGTTGTCGGTCCTGCGGCATTTTGACCAGCCCATTGCCACTTCAGCTTGCTAATCCTCAAAGCTATGTCGGTGACTCTGGTCCTCTGTCGGATTACCTCATTTCTGATGCGGTAATAATATTAAGGTATTAATATTATTTCTTTTATTTTAATAACATACTTGGACTTATTTATAAAACACTAGCTTTCCGCCCGCGGCTCCGCCCGCGTGGCATTCGGTTGTATCGCACTTTTTAGATTTCCCTCGAGTTAGGAGGTGGGCGAGGGCAAGAGGCTTTTTAAAAACAATTATTTTGTTCACGTGTTACTCGCTTGAAGAGCTGAGCAAGACTGTCTTTATTTATAATATAATCGTTACAGGTTTACAATGGGTGGTCTGTTAATACAGTCATACAGTAATCTAATTCATTTATAACATGATACAGGAAAGCATTATAACATGATACAATAAGGCCCTTAGGCGGTGGTAATAATGAATGAAGTAATTGTCCTGTTTCCTGGTACGTGCTTATCTTGTTTACGTCATGTGGTGGTTACACCTACATAACTCCTCCCCCCCTAAGCGAGAGGCGTACCGAAGGTTGAGCTGGCTGCTGTTGTTGAGCTTCTTCAGCAACGTCTTCCAGTAAAACTGAGGTCGGCTTTCGTCTTCGCAACCACCAGTATTTGTAGGTTACGGTTGCGACTACTGCGGTGGTAAGTATGATGTACAGCATCAGTGATGACCAGCTTGGTGCTGATGAAACTAAGGGAGCTGTCTTCGTGTGCGGAATTTCCCTGGTTTTCTGTATAAGGTTTTTCAGGTCATCTAAGTTGACGGCTTCTAGGTCAATTGTTATATTTGATGATGTTGGTGTTTCATAGGCTCGAGGTAAAGGTATTGATTCCCTGATATTGATATATTTTTTATGTGTTTCTAGGGTTCTATCCGCTAGTTGTATCGTGCACCTATTGTCATTTGTGATTAGGTAAACGCCTTTTACACGTTGATATTGCACATCGTTTCCACAGGTAGTTTTTGCTACTTCTTCGTGTTTCATAATAGCTATCCAGCTGTTATCCTGAATTTGTTGTATTAAGTTATTTTCATAGGTTGCAGTTGCATAAGTGCATTTGTGCGGTTCTTGATGCTGAATGAGTTGCGCTATGCAATCATTAGCGTGTTGCAGTTTTTGCCATTCCAGGTGTTTGCAGATGACGTCATCGTTGGTTATCTTCATGCATTCTTCCCGTGGGTAAGCAAACTCGTCATTTCCCAAGATAAGAAAAGGATTTTGTGGGATAAGGATTGTGTTGTTGTTGTTAGGGATGGAATAAAGGTGTAATAGGTTATAGGGTTTATCTGTTACAAGTGGTATTTCTAGTATAAAGTTCAGTGTCTCATTTGTACTGTATGCTTTTACTGTGATTGCTTTTTCTATTAAATGAATATTTTTAATGTTAGGTGCATAAGGTAAGTTATGAGGTATTTGGTTTTGTAAATAATTAAGTTCTTCTAAAAGGTAAGATGGAT